>OX382368.1:8112500-18112500 GCA_947508005.1 Amphipoea lucens | reverse complement strand
TTTTTTTGTACAGAAGTTTGACATTACACTTGTCAGATTAGTCTCTGGGATTAAAAAAACGAACTATAAATTGCCGTGTTTAATTATTTATTAATAAAATGTCTATTCTTCATTTGTTTCTTCTCCATAAAGGTTTCATAACGTTTCTATTACCTCAATAGTTCAATATGCTTACCTGGAAGGAAAAAAAACAAAAAAATCTTAGTTGTTTTCGACTTATATTTCGGTGAATAACTCTGAAACCTGACGCTTTAGGATATCATGTTAATTACATTTTTTGTTTGTATAAGTGTCCTCTATCTAAATATATAACTTTTGTTGTGCACCGCGATTCTGAAAAAAAATCAAAATGGCGACTGATTTTAGGGCCAAAACCTTCAAACCCCTTTTGTTTACAATTAAATTCAACGAAGTGTAATGTTTTCTACTGCTATCTAAAATAGATCCAAAGTTTAGGTAAAGTAAAACTCCTTTTTTTTATTGAGCATCAAGCTCCAGTGTCTCGTCGTAGACACATAATTATTAACTGTGTGGTGTTACACGAATGGATAGAATAAGAAATGAGTATATAAGAGGAAATCTGAAAGTGGCACCGGTAACAGAAAAGTTGTGTGGAAATCAGTTGTCATGGTATGGGCATGTGTTACGGAGAAATGAGGAAAATGTCATGAGGAAAGTTTTGAGTATGAATGTCGATGGCTATAAGAGTAGGGGAAGACCAAAGAAACGATGGATGGACTGTGTGAATGACGATATGGTTAAAAAGGGTGTGACTACCGAGATGACGTCTAATAGAGAAGTATGGAAGAAGAAGACATGTTGCACCGACCGCAAATAATTTGGGATAAAGGCAGGGTTGAATGATGATTATTAAATTATGACAAAAAGGTCTGCCTTTGACTTCAATTAGTACAGATGCCAGCACATCAAGCTATTACAATCTATCAAATTACTTTAATCGATTTTCACTTTTATCGCTAAAGTATAAGGTTCAAGGTTGATTGGGAAAATTTGACAGTCATGTAGCTTGATGTGCTTGCGTTTGTACCTGTCGTGATAACGTTATTTCAAACAAGTTAAATAGAAGCTTGTAAAAAGTCCCTAATTGTAACGAAAATGGTTGAAACTTTACATACATCGACAAACAAAACAACTAAAAAGCAATCTTATAAAACAAAGACAAAACTTCCTTACTACTAAAAGCAACGGAAAACTTAACTTTAAACCATTTCCTTTAACATAATTTAGCCTTAATGCTCCGTAGTACAAAACTGTAAGCTATTTACATCGGATTGCATCAGAAACTTGCCACTTTAAACTGCAGTATCTACATTAAAAATAGAAACTTACTGAAAGCACTATTCTTAATTCGTAGCACTCAGAAACTTAATCAAGTGAATAAAAATGGAAAAGAGAAAAATACGAGCTGGCTGGATGAAATTTTAAATCTGGATTCTGTGCTTTGTTTTAAATAAGGGTGTTGTAATCATGTTGTCGTTTTTTTTGCTTGTGATTCTGTTTTGTTTTTATTCGATTCTACTTTTGAAAACACATAGACAAGGAGTTATTTATGAATGAGAAAGAAGATTGAATATAGTGGCCGGCAAGCAGTGCGTGTCATTAATAAGTTAGTAGTACATAGGTACTACTAAGTTATTAATGACACGCACTGCTTGCTGCTATAATAGTCCTCATTAGCGCCTCTCCACAAATCTATCCTCCTAACTAATATTATAAATGCAAAAGTAAGTTTGTTTGTTACCTTTTCACGCCTAAACTACTGAATCGATCATCCTGAAATTTTTCATACACGTTGTCAGGTGTACAGAAACAGACATAGGGTTACCTTTCAACCCGAAAAAAAGTGCTGTTAACAATACCTAACGTTATTATGATAATAGATGGCGCCACGTGTCTTTCGAATCATGATTGAATTATATTAGAAACTCGAAACTTACGTGAGTGAAACCGCGGAGCGCAGCTAGTAAGTATATAAATATATACTAATAGTAAAGCTGAAGAGTCTGTTTGTTTGAATGCGCTAATCTCTGTAATTATCAGTCGGATTTAAAAATTTGCATATGATAGCCCAATTCTTGAGGAAGGCTGTATGCTACTTAACGTCATGCTAGGAGGAGCCGCGAAAAAAGAACGATAGTCAGAAAGAACGCTAAACGAAAATGAAGTAATAGCGCAGACGGGCGATGCGATGCGATGCATGGATAGTGGTTAAAGGCTACCTTCAGTATTTATATTATCATGCAGACTAGCTTTTCGTTTTACCAAAGTCAAAGTCAAAGCATTTATTTCAAATAAGCACATAACAGGCACTTTTGAACGTCAAAAATGATCTCAAAATAGAATTGATTCTAGTCGCCCATTCCAAAAGTTTTCGTATGGAGAAGAATGGGCAAGAAACTCCACCGTTACTCTTTTAAAATGTTTTAGGTACAATATTTTGTATGGGTACATTAATTATATAATAACATGTTCACGGACGATGCACCTACAATAAAATTACTATACCACAATAGGTAATAGAATTAAAAACGAAACCATGACATATAAATTAATTATCTGATAGATACATAGTGCTCACATATTTACAAACATGGTACAAGCAAAACGATTTTAATTAAAAAAAAAAATACAAGTAATAAGTCAGGGTGTGAGTAATGAATGTAAAAAAAGAATAAAAAAATTTACAATTAAATTAGCTACCAGTTTGATTTTGTCTAGACTCTAGATTGTCCTATGGAGCAGGACCAGCATGTTTCCAAGCGTTCTTATCTTGGATATAATCTTCTAATTTATAGTATGCTTGTTTACAAAGTGTACGTTTAATGTGAGTTTTAAATTTTCTTTCATTTAATTGCAATATATCACAAGGTATTTACCGTGACATTAGTTATTTTCATGACACGTGCCAAATCGAGAGAAAATTGACTTAAGGCTGATTTTTTAATCGACAGATAATTCTTCTTCATGGAATAAAATTGACGTCTGATGGATTTTGTATGGAAGAACTGTCAAAAATTCAAAATTATTCCTCCAAAAAAATTTATCTGGCGTTGGAAAAATCAGCCCTTAACCTAACATGCCAAACCACAGACTACACCAACTAAAACTACATATAATTCAATACTACCTTCAAAAGGTAACCCAAATAATTGAATTACCTAACCCTTATTACAACCCAAGTGACCCACATCAAAATATATATCAATGAATAAGGCAGGCTACCAACTGAAGCGAAGTTGCTTAACTGCATTAAACATTCGCCTGACTGGGCCTGACTGCTCAGGCACTTTGTGAACTGTGGCAGCGTCATGGGGATATCCGAACTAGAGTTATTAATTTGATCTGTCAAGCCCCCGCTTCGCAAAACAATGCTGTTGGCAGGTATTCTGTGGATGATTTGTTAGTTACATTTTGATTGGCTGTTTTGAAAGTGTTGGGATCGATTTTGGATAATATAGGTTTGTAAGTGTATTTCTTTATATACTCATAGGTTTTGTCTCAAAAATGCGATTATTTGATCATGATTTCAAAGCGAAAGACACGAAGAAAATATTTTGCATTGATGGCCAACCTTCATTAATTGGAAAAGCATAAAAAATAGGAAGATCATGATTTATAGGTTTATGAAGAGGAATGCACCCTCCGATCAGGACCAGGCCCGTGCCGGACGGCGCGTACGTGTTCCACGAGCGCCTCAAAGAGATGTCAGCATAAAGGAAGGGGCCTGCCAGGGCCGAAGCCTGCCGGGGGTGCGGGATTGTCCGAAAGGGTTACCGCTACCCCGGAACATAAAGGGCTAAGGAAGGAACACGGATGGGTTTTAGTCAGTAAGAGTCTGACACTCCCTTCCGCTCCACCCAGAGCGGGAGGGGTCATTTGATGATTTCCCATCCATAAAAAAAAAAAAAAGGAGGGCGGACAATACCGGTCAAGCCCCGCGCGTTACCGATCGGTGACGAAACAATAGAAAATCAATTGTGTCTCATTAGCGAAGATTGACAGATTAAGAAAGTCGCAAAGACAAAAGTTGCTGATGTTATTTGTAAGAGGATGGCTCATAATAGGAAATAGTGGTAAGCTCCAGCCTCTGCGGACACGCAAGACAATCTCAATACCGGTTTAAAATAATTAATATATTTAAGTTTAATATAATTATTATGTAGCTTGCTAGTTAATTTATAGATTGTGGAATACAGGCTATTAAGATTATAGACGAATGAAAAAACAAACAAAAAAAATAAAGAAAAACAACAATTTATTGGATTTGGATTATATGCAACACAAATAACTCTTTAGAAGAAACATCATCTTAAATTGCAAATCATTCTTGAGCAACAGCAGCATCAGAAACAGCAGCCTTCCATAGTTCGATTTCAACAAAAGTCAAATGGTGTCTCTGTCTGGTTAGACTCTGACTGTTGTCAGCAGAATGGCGGACCGTGGACTGTAGCTCATAAATTCCACTGGCAGACACAGGAACATTCAAGAAACTAATGCCGCAGCTAGTGAAGGGTTGGACGGCGAACAAGAAAGCGATAGGACCAGGTGGTAGGTTGTTGTTAGGGTAAGCCTCATAGGGGAAGCCATTAGGGAAGATGACGCGGCATAGTTCAAGGGTGTCAAGGAAAGACTTGGGGATGGTCACGGTCTTGCCAATGAGCGGGTTGGTCATGAACGGTGCGTGGATCTGGTCCGGTAGTGAGATTTGGGTGAGGGCTTGACCTGTGAAGAAATAGTGGTAATTAGTATATGAGAAAGTTAGCATGTTCTGGCTTCTGACTCCTTGACAATTTAAAAGTGTCTATAAATGGTTTAATTGAAATAAATGCTTTGAGTTTGATTTTAGAGACGAAAGATGAAGATGAAAGCACAACAATTGTCAGCATCACACACTTTAATGTACTTGTGCAAGTAAAAACCATGCGTGACCTCTTTAAATATGAAACACGATAAACCGTTCTGATTGCATATCAAGATTGGTTTGAGTAAAATGAAAATAAGGAAACCATTTAGCACTAATTTATACACAAAAAAAAATACAGAATGAAATATATTTGAAGTACCACTAGGGCCGGGTCCGACACTTACTCTTCACGTGACCAGAGAGCTTTTTTTATGGATGTGAAATCATCAAAGGACCCCTCCCGCTCTGGGTGGAGCGGAAGGGAGTGTCAGACTATTACTGACTAAAACCCATCCGTGTTCCTTCCTTAGCCCTTTATGTTCCGGGGTAGCGGTAACCCTTTCGGACAATCCCGCAACCCCGGCGTATTTTTTGACCAAAGCAACAGCATTGCCATACAACGTGGCAATGCTGCCAGCATTTTGGGCACTTTTCCTATAGACAGCAATGCGGACGAATTTTTTGATGCCCTTTGATAATTTCCTCTCCATTTTTATATACTTGTACATATTATTATTATTTTAAGAGAAATGTAAATAAATAAATAAAGAACAAACTTTAAAGTACCTATGTAATTCAAATTGAGAAAGATACCTTTTAATATTGATCTACTCAAGAAGCTTTTCCCAACTTCTAATCGAATTTATCAAGAATCTATAGGCAATTTTTATCTTTACTCAAACTATCTTAAAACTTGAACTAAACTCTGAAATTGCTATAAAAAATATTAATATTGTAATACCTTGAGTCAAAGCCGCTGCTACCACAAATAAAGCCAATAATTTTACAGCCATTTTCTCTACCGAACTGTTAGTAGCTACCGCGCTGCACACCTATATATTTGTTTGGGATATTGCCATCTGATAATTATTGGGACTTATCATTCAACCTAATCATTCTTTCCATCTATCAATTATTTGACAATGATAACAACTATTTTATTTATGTTTGTTTGTTGCTCCTAATAATTATGTTCTTTATGGATCATGTGCTCTGCAATAAAGATTTTTATCTATTTATTTAATAGTTTATAAATAATGGAAGCAGGAAACTTATTGCGGCAACCCGCATAGCCGAGTAAAAAGGGAATAGTACGATTTTTATTACGACCTTTCTTTTTTTGCAATACGGAAATAAATTAAAGGTTACCTACACTATAACTAATTAACACCGACGTTGAAAGTTAATCAGGAGATCGGAATCTCCTAATTATCTTTAATCGTGAGTGTCAATTTGTTGAACGTGGATATATTTAAGATCTTATCAAAATTACGTGAGCTCCAATATATACAGATATAGTGATTAAATTAAATTGTTCTTTATATAATGTTATACATCAAACAGTTACCTACAAATACTACAGATTGAGACTCTTAATCTACTTAGAATCTAAGTACTTATCTAATCTAATCCAGTCTTCAATGGAAGTAAAAATCCGAAGATATGGATTGCATGACGACTTACTAAATAAAGTGACAAGTGATAATCAACGGACTGTCATGATGTTCCGGTTCTTGAATCGCGACATAATGTAGTGATGTTGCGGCGGAGGTGTGCTAAGGCCCTTAAGTGACCAAAAACAGAATTTTCATTTCCTTTTGTCAGTAGTCATAGACGCGGGCTTAAAGGTCAAACAAATTATTTAATTTTGGAGCCTACCGTTCTATTGTTTAAAATCTACCTTTTTTTATCAAAGTGTTATTCATTTCCATAAAAAAAAAAAAAACTGGGGCGAATAAGGAATAAAATGTTAGGTGAAACAAGATATCAAATGTGGGGCGAACTTTGTAAGGCGAATGCGGAACAAATTATTTTTTTTTTTGCATAACACAATAAAATTGGACAACGGAACTTTGTGGGCAGACTGCACCTGTGATCACAATTTATTATAAAAGCTTTAACTATATGTTATGGAAACATTTGTATATCATACCATCCGTGGTTCGTTTGTATTAATTGAATTCGTTGTTCATATCACTAAAAATCTACCTGTGTAAATTGCACGGTTGAATTTTATTTATCTTTTGAAGTGAAACTTCTTTAGGCGCGCTTGACTTGGGGAGTAAACTGGCGAATGCGTTACGAAAACGTGTGATCGCGAGTAGGGAAGGTACGTAAAAAATAGCTGGAAATACCTGGTGTAAAAACCCGGTCCCGGTCGCATAAATATGCGACCGGGTTTTTACACCAGGTATTTGCTTCCAAGTACGCACACCGGGTACCGACTCAAAATACTTGCAAGACTATTAAGTATCTTATACGGCTACTCGCTCAAATACGTAGGTACTCAACCGCGTTAGTTTTCGCAAATGCGATCATGCTCCTTTTGGAACAATTTCGTATGCAAGTATTTTTTACCGACTTCACAAAAAGGAGGAGGTACTATGTTCGGCTGTTTGTATGTTTTTTTTTTTTGTATGTTTGTTCATCGAATACTCCGCCAATTGTCGACGGATTTTCAAAATTCTTTTTTTGTTCCAAAGTAGATAGTTTTGAGGTGGTCCCACTGTCACCAAGTTAGGATCTGATGATGGGATCTTAGAGTAATCGAGGGCAACCTTTAAATTTTATAGGCTCACTTATTGTTTTTCGCATATTTTACGAAGTATCTTGTGTATTTGCGTATGGTTGTCACCATCTCAGGTAGCTGGGCTGATGATTGAAGGTACAACTCCTTAACAGTAAGAAGTTACTCGAACAGGCAAGGACTGTTTTAGTAAATTGTTTTGATGTTTGATAGGGCATTTGCCACATTTGGTCTCATGATCATCAAGTCATGACCTGATGCTGCAGTCAGGATAGTCTGCAGAGTACCTAACTCCTCGACAACTAACAGCAGATATATCGTGTTAAGGCTCATTGAAAAGGGCTCGATGTGTGGATAAACGTACTGTTAATGAGGAACACCGAAGTACATAAAGACCTGATGCTGAAGCCAGGAGCATTAGAAAAAGTACCAACCTTGAAATTACAGCACCGTAGTCGTGTTTGGGCTCATTTTAAACAGGACTAAATTTTAAGTTCAATGCAATGTTGACAAGTCTGGCCTGATGCTGCAGCCAGGATTATCAGCATCTAGTCTAAAAACATCAGGGCAGGATTTGATGATGGGATCCTGGAGAAATCGAAGGAACTCTTCAAATATTATAGGCACACCTATAGCGATTTGGGTATTTTTTATAGTAACTCGTGCATTTGCTCTCGGAAAGCACTATTTGGTGATGTGGAACTGATGATGAAGACCACAGATGGCCACCGGAACTACTCAATAATATCTAAGTATTTCACGGGTTGTGATTCGATTACTTTAATATGGTTGCTAAGCAATTTATGCTCGTCACAATGTGAATGGTGATACGGAGCTGATGGTGGATCTGGAGAACTCCTCAACAATTAACTTCCCTGTATCGGGAAAAGCAATATTTTGTTTGTAAAAGGCGATGATCACTAGGCTATTGTAACTTAGATAAATTTTAAGTAGACCCACTAAAAAGCGTGAAAGAAAAACTTAAAAAAAAAAAAAAACCGACTCAAAAAAACACTACAAAGTGAAAAATATCTTTAATTTCGGAAGTCGGTGGCAAAAACTAAAATAAAGATCCAAAGACACCGACTTCCGAAATTAAAGTTATTTTTCACTTTGGAAAGTTTTTTTTGGAAGTCGGTTTTTTTTTCTTAAAAAGTTTTTTTTACTTTAATGGTTTGCAAGTATTTATTTGTAAACGCGATTTTGCTCCTTATTTATTCGAAGTCATTGATCAATTTCCTATGCAAGTAATTTTACTTCCAACGGGGCTTTTGAATACGCGTTTGTATTTCTTATCTGTATGAAGTTATGGATCAGTTTTCTATGCAGATAGAAAATACTTGAAAGTATCTCGCTCCGTCGGGCCTCGACGCTCGAGTACGTAGGTACTCAAATAGTTCAACAACCGCGTTTGTTTTCGCAAATGCGATCATACTCCTTATCAGTAAGAGCACAGAATACTTAATAGTACTACGTACAGAAAGGACACTCCCTTCCTCGCCCTCATATCAGATACCGCACCTCACCCCGCACTTCGAGGTATTCGTCGCCGACTCTTTAGCAAGGGCGCTCGCGAACCGCAGCGCTGTATTGCTGACACACAATTATGCGATTTAAAAGTTTTATTTGAGTTTTAATCACGATGGTTGGATATTGTGATGCTTTTCCGAATTCGTATTTACATATACTGTTTGTATGATTTCGCATTTTTAATAACATGCGATTTAATAACCCATTATTTACAGATAAGTCATTTAAACTAAACTATTTTAGTGTTTTTATTTCATTACGAACCCGACTATATAAATAAACAATTGAACTACATGGTCACTTCATAATAATGCACACGTTCGGGCAGCGCCGCCGCCGACGTCGTTCGGTTCCCCGACACAAATTGCTTTCCGCGCCATTTTTTTTACGCTACTAGATTTAACGCATACATTTGCACGTATACAAACGTCATTTGTTTATGTAGTAGTAATAGGTAATTATTTTGCGAGCGTTGTATGGAGTGTCCGAGGTGTGGTAAGAGTCTACGGAACAATTTCGTATGCAAGTATTTTTACTTTAATGGTTTGTAAAAGTATTTATTTGTAAACGCGATTGTGCTCCTTATTTATAGGAATTCACGGATCAATTTCCTATGCAAGTACTTTTTACTTCCAACAGGGCTTTTGTTTGATTACGCGATTGTACTTCTTATTTGTATGAAGTTATGGATCAGTTTTCGATGCAGATAGAAAATACTTGAAAGTATCTCGAGCCCTGGTTTTAGGCCCTGGTTTCTTAAGGTGGACGTACTTGGAAGCCCTGGTACTCGATTTTGCAAGTACGACCCATGTCTAAGGGCTACGGGCGAGGCGAACGGGAGTTGAGTGGGGGATATAAGCAAGAGAAAGCAGTGCGCGCGCACATTTTCTTTCTCTCTTCCTCTCATAGCCAAATACGTTTGAAGTTTCACTTCAGTCGTGTGGTCATAAGCACACTCGGTTTTTTTTAAATATTATATCATTCAAACTGCAAACTGAAATAAACAGGCGCTTCATGTAATAAAATATATGTACCTAATTGTTCATTAATTAATAATTAATATGTAGTGGCACCGAGTTGCCGTGTCTGGCCATACCACTGTTAAACCCGCGATGGTTTGTGTGGTATGGTTGAAGGTTCAACAAATACTTGTAACTGTTTTTTGATTAATAAACAATTAAAAAAAAGACGGGTTGCACTCCGGGAGTGCCGGCTAAACGAAAGAGCAGGCATACATTTTCTACGCCGCGCCGGCTGTATACTCTCCATCCGTCTTACCAATTTTCTGTTATTTGTTTTTTTTTCTGTTATTGCACCTACTGTGTATTGTCTCTGCATCACCCTAAGGTAGACTGGTAGAAAATGCCCAAGGCATTAAGTCCGCCTTTGTACAGTTTTTTACTTGTGCATAAAGTTTTTAATAAATAAATAAATAAAACTTGAATATTAACGTTGAAATAAATCAACTATTAATTGAATTAATATAACTCATTTTCATTCGCTATTTCTTCGTCACTTTTTTTATTAATAGATGCACTTTGTTCAATTTCCAATGTTTAAACACTTTATATACACGAATTTTACGAATACACAGCAGTGTGGCCACTACACAGACGGTCGAGCCATCAGCTGTCACCATCCATGGATGCGCGTGGCACGCTGTAACATAAACACACACGAACATTCGCGCAAGCGCCCTGCGCCGCCTAAACGAAACAGCAGGCATACATTTTCTACGCCGCGCCGGCTGTCTACTCTCCATCCGTCTTACGAATTTTCGATCAGGTCACGTGTCCTGACGCGAGTTTAACATTTTTTACCCATTACAAAAAAAGTGTATAACGCCGCTAAAGAAGTTTTCACTTCAAAAATACTTGAGAAATGTTTTCAGTAATGACTTTCTGTTCACTTTTTGAAGTGAAACTTCTTTAGGCGCGCTTGACTTGGGGAGTAAACTGGCGAATGCGTTACGAAAACGTGTGATCGCGAGTAGGGAAGGTACGTAAAAAATAGCTGGAAATACCTGGTGTAAAAACCCGGTCCCGGTCGCATAAATATGCGACCGGGTTTTTACACCAGGTATTTGCTTCCAAGTACGCACACCGGGTACCGACTCAAAATACTTGCAAGACTATTAAGTATCTTATACGGCTACTCGCTCAAATACGTAGGTACTCAACCGCGTTAGTTTTCGCAAATGCGATCATGCTCCTTTTGGAACAATTTCGTATGCAAGTATTTTTTACCGACTTCACAAAAAGGAGGAGGTACTATGTTCGGCTGTTTGTATGTTTTTTTTTTGTATGTTTGTTCATCGAATACTCCGCCAATTGTCGACGGATTTTCAAAATTCTTTTTTTGTTCCAAAGTAGATAGTTTTGAGGTGGTCCCACTGTCACCAAGTTAGTATCTGATGATGGGATCTTAGAGTAATCGAGGGCAACCTTTAAATTTTATAGGCTCACTTATTGTTTTTCGCATATTTTACGAAGTATCGTGCGTATTTGCGTATGGTTGTCACCATCTCAGGTAGCTGGGCTGATGATGGAAGGTACAACTCCTTAACAGTAAGAAGTTACTCGAACAGGCAAGGACTGTTTTAGTCAATTGTTTTGATGTTTGATAGGGCATTTGCCACATTTGGTCTCATGATCATCAAGTCATGACCTGATGCTGCAGTCAGGATAGTCTGCAGAGTACCTAACTCCTCGACAACTAACAGCAGATATATCGTGTTAAGGCTCATTGAAAAGGGCTCGATGTGTGGATAAACGTACTGTTAATGAGGAACACCGAAGTACATAAAGACCTGATGCTGAAGCCAGGAGCATTAGAAAAAGTACCAACCTTGAAATTACAGCACCGTAGTCGTGTTTGGGCTCATTTTAAACAAGACTAAATTTTAAGTTTAATGCAATGTTGACAAGTCTGGCCTGATGCTGCAGCCAGGATTATCAGCATCTAGTCTAAAAACATCAGGGCAGGATTTGATGATGGGATCCTGGAGAAATCGAAGGAACTCTTCAAATATTATAGGCACACCTATAGCGATTTGGGTATTTTTTATAGTAACTCGTGCATTTGCTCTCGGAAAGCACTATTTGGTGATGTGGAACTGATGATGAAGACCACAGATGGCCACCGGAACTACTCAATAATATCTAGAAGTATTTCACGGGTTGCGATTCGATTACTTTAATATGGTTGCTAAGCAATTTATGCTCGTCACAATGTGAATGGTGATACGGAGCTGATGGTGGATCTGGAGAACTCCTCAACAATTAACTTCCCTGTATCGGGAAAAGCAATATTTTGTTTGTAAAAGGCGATGATCACTAGGCTATTGTAACTTAGATAAATTATAAGCAGACCCACTAAAAAGCGAAGTAGCAAACAATTGTCTTAAAAAGGTATTGTAGATATCTTGAAGACAAGTAGACGAATTCCTGCTGTTGTCTTGGCTAAAACTATTATGTCCCTCAAGATATCTTCTAGATACACTCCAAGAATCAGTTAAGTAAAAGTGGGCACAGTATTTAAGAACTTGTTAAGAAAGAGTTAATACTACTGTTTAGATAAACTTTAATCCTACTTAAGAGAGTATGGTTTTGCAGAACTCTTAAACACTGTCTTCAAGATATCTTGTAGGTTGACTTAAGATAAAGAAATAGACTTAAAGATATCTACAATACCTAATTAAAACTATCAATTTTGAAGTGCAGATATTCCATCTTGTCTTAGTGAAGTATAAATAAAAACTTATTTTGCTTTAAAGTGCTTTAAGTAATATTATTTTAGAAAACATGGTGAACTTTTAAAGTATTTTAAGACTTACGAAAATGGCGGTTTAACAACATTTTTTATGTCTAGAAAAGGCTTTCTTATGTCGTTGAATGCATTGGAAATTTAAAACGCATGATGATTTCTCGTGTAAAATCTATAGATAGTGCTATAGAACAGACGGGCTTTTAAAATACTAGAAAACAAACAAAAATATGTGGTATAATAATATTGCAAATTAAAAATTTTGTGCCATTTAGTGCAGAGTACTACATTTTTTATAAATGTGTAAGTTATTAATGTAGTTAGAATGACTATGACAAAAATGTAAGTTCAATTTACTTTGGTTTTTGATGAAGTATTGTTGGAAAATGTTTAATTTTTTTTTCACTTATAGTGCAAAATGGCGTTAAATCTTATTTTTCTAAACGAAGTAAGATTTTAGACAATACTGATTTTGTAAGGCTAGTTCAGACAAAGTTAAGACAAGTTACACTTGAAGTAGTGCTAGTTAAGAGATATTATACTTAACCTTTACTAAAAACAGTATTGGTGAAGTACTATTTAATTTGTTTGGTATTAAGTGATTCTATAGTTTGATTTAGTTAAAACCAGATTACGTCTTAATGTTTTCTTAACTTGTCATTTATTGTTATTGTGTGGTTCTTGTTTATTTTGTGGTGGAAACAGGTTTATGTAAGATAGTCGAAAGAATATGATTAAATTAATATAGGTAGGTACCTCCTAATGTTTGAATTCGACGAAGCATAACAGAACACAAGGATTCAAATTCAGCGCTATAAGTAGCTTACTAATTGATATGTCGCAGGGAAATGAGGATATCAGGGATATCACGAAATCCCGGTAGATGTCGAATATTCTTGTTTATTACGTCTTTTTACTAAAAGTATCTAGTGATATGACAAAATACTAATATAAAATCAGAGATATGTCATTTCACTAAACTAAATGTAGTGAAATGAAGAATACTGTTGATGAATCAAGTAATAAAACAAAATTACAAATGAACTGGTGCATTTTTATTAGAAAATAAAGTTTTAATCAACTAAACAATAATCTGACAATGATATCAGGTATTATACCTTTTTCCATTACCTATGTGGATTCGTTCATTAGGTACAAAAATATAAATGTAAACATTAAATAAAAAATTGACTTGCGAGGCTCAACAATTAAGACAACGACTCACTCCTGATGGAAAATGGAAAATCTTGTTATTTATTTAAACAAAGCAGTGATTTGTGGCACCTTGAATTACACAAAACATTTAGCTTCTTGCAAATACATCTTTTGGTTTTGCACTGGAACTTTGATATTTCACAATTACGTTGTAGAAGTACAAATGTAGAAATTCTTCCAGCTAATGCATGGCTCGATTTTTATTCGGCAGTATCCGCTTTTCTAACATTTTACTAGATTTAGTTTAGTGAAACGACATATCACTGACGATAAATTGGTATTTTGTCATATCACTAGATACTTTTAGTAAGAAGACGTAATAAACAAGAATACTCGACATCTACCGGGATTTCGTGATATCCCTGATATCCTCATTTCCCTGCGACAGATATATTGTTTAAATAACTTAAACTATCCAATCCCCATTTCGTTAGAGGCCACCCAAACTCAGGAAAAATAATTAATTAATAACTTCTGTTCTGCTAATTTGATAATCTCGACTCGGCACATTGGTTAAGTTTAATTTTTTATATTTTACTAGCTTCAGCCCGCGACTTCGTTTGCATGAAACTTCCTGTTTCAAAGCCACCCCGTCGTATCGCATCACCCGCCCGCGCTATCACTTAACGTTCTTTTTGACTTTGTTTCTTTTTGCTCGGCTCCTAAGGGTCATAGCGTGCCTTCCTCAAGAATTGGGCTATCAAATGCAAGAATAATTTTTCAAATCCGACTGGTAGGTAGTTCCAGAGATTACCCCCTACATACAAACTTACAAACAAATTTTACCTCTCCATAATATTAGTATAGATAACACGCCGATGAAAGCTAACAAATCTTTTTAATTTTTCCACTTTATCCATATTTATACTTGGTTCTGTTTGAAGAGAACGTCCCGTTAAATGTATTTTTACTCTAAACTTACTAATTTTAGTCAAAAAGGAATAAAAATATACTCAGGAAAATCAGTTTCTAGAAATTAGATTTACAATTATCTTAATTTTATCTACAAAATCAATTTCTTCTTTGTTTGTCTAAAAAGGTACTTCAGTTATTCAATTGCGTTTTAAGTGAGCTTTCAAATATTCTGAGTATAGTAAAAAAATATTTTTAGTATTAACTGTAGGCATACTTAATACAAACTAGTTTTGAGAATACTTAACTTGGTTTTTGGTATTCCTAATTTACTTAAGTAGCGGTTGCTTAAAACGATTTAGTATTAAAGAAAGAAAAGGCTTAACGAAATCCTTTTTGATTTAGCTAAATCCAACTTTAGATAAAGTATAGACATGTAAGATTTAATCACTATTCTTGTTTGCTACTTGGGCGTGAAATAAAAACTTTTTAAGAAAAACAAAAAACACTACAAAGTGAAAAATATCTTTAATTTCGGAAGTCGGTGGCAAAAAACTAAAATAAAGATCCAAAGACACCGACTTCCGAAATTAAAGTTATTTTTCACTTTGTAAAGTTTTTTTTGGAAGTCGGTTTTTTTTTTTCTTAAAAAGTTTTTTTTTACTTTAATGGTTTGCAAGTATTTATTTGTAAACGCGATTTTGCTCCTTATTGATTCGAAGTCATTGATCAATTTCCTATGCAAGTAGTTTTACTTCCAACGGGGCTTTTGAATACGCGATTGTATTTCTTATCTGTATGAAGTTATGGATCAGTTTTCTATGCAGATAGAAAATACTTGAAAGTATCTCGCTCCGTCGTGCCTCGACGCTCGAGTACGTAGGTACTCAAATAGTTCAACAACCGCGATTGTTTTCGCAAATGCGATCATACTCCTTATCAGTAAGAGCACAGAATACTTAATAGTACTACGTACAGAAAGGACACTCCCTTCCTCGCCCTCATATCAGATACCGCACCTCACCCCGCACTTCGAGGTATTCGTCGCCGACTCTTTAGCAAGGGCGCTCGCGAACCGCAGCGCTGTATTGCTGACACACAATTATGCGATTTAAAAGTTTTATTTGAGTTTTAATCACGATGGTTGGATATTGTGATGCTTTTCCGAATTCGTATTTACATATACTGTTTGTATGATTTCGCATTTTTAATAACATGCGATTTAATAACCCATTATTTACAGATAAGTCATTTAAACTAAACTATTTTAGTGTTTTTATTTCATTACGAACCCGACTATATAAATAAACAATTGAACTACATGGTCACTTCATAATAATGCACACGTTCGGGCAGCGCCGCCGCCGACGTCGTTCGGTTCCCCGACACAAATTGCTTTCCGCGCCATTTTTTTTACGCTACTAGATTTCACGCACACATATGCACGTATACAAACGTCATTTGTTTATGACGTAAGTAATAGGTAATTATTTTGCGAGGGTTGTATGGAGTGTCCGAGGTGTGGTAAGAGTCTACGGAACAATTTCGTATGCAAGTATTTTTACTTTAATGGTTTGTAAAAGTATTTATTTGTAAACGCGATTGTGCTCCTTATTTATAGGAATTCACGGATCAATTTCCTATGCAAGTACTTTTTACTTCCAACAGGGCTTTTGTTTGATTACGCGATTGTACTTCTTATTTGTATGAAGTTATGGATCAGTTTTCGATGCAGATAGAAAATACTTGAAAGTATCTCGAGCCCTGGTTTTAGGCCCTGGTTTCTTAAGGTGGACGTACTTGGAAGCCCTGGTACTCGATTTTGCAAGTACGACCCATGTCTAAGGGCTACGGGCGAGGCGAACGGGAGTTGAGTGGGGGATATAAGCAAGAGAAAGCAGTGCGCGCGCACATTTTCTTTCTCTCTTCCTCTCATAGCCAAATACGTTTGAAGTTTCACTTCAGTCGTGTGGTCATAAGCACACTCGGTTTTTATATCATCTTCATTATGGTCCTCTTGTCTTTATTTTAATTTACTGGGTTGTAGCATCTTCGCTACCTCATGACTTTCCTGTGCACCTTTAATCTCATCTTATTATCGACTAACTGATGACTCTTGCCTTTATTTCAATATATTGGGTTGGTAGCATCTTTTCTTCTTCCACGCTTCTCTATTATCCGCCATCTCCGTTGTTTCTTTGGTCTTTCCTTCCTCTTTCCTTCTTCTTTATTATTTATACCATGTCATTAAGTACTCATCTCAGCTGCATCCGGTTAGAGTGGAAGCCGACCTCAACATAGTTGGGAAAAGGCTTGGCAGATTGATTCTTCTTCTTAGCATGTCTATAGCAATCTAAATGGACTCGGCCCAGAGTTCGGCTACTTGTTTGGCGCCATCACCAGCGTCTATCAGTTCCTATCATGTGCAGCTGACAGTAAGTGTCCCATCGTTGCGGCAAATTGATCGATTGATAAGTGCTCATCTCATTAAGTACACTATAATTATAAAGTCATAACGCCAAAATTACTTCAATCGAACCGAAATAAAGAACCAGTCCATGATAGACCAGACGCGCGTAACGTTCACTGGTGCGCGTAATTCCACAACAGTACGACCGCAGACCACTGGTAATCAAATTAAAAGGTTATGGTTGAACTGGAAATACAACAAAATGGGAAATTAATTAAACGACTGGATCTGTATTTACATTTATACAGCTACGATTTCGAGGACATCTCTATAAGAAGAACTGGAAAACTAGAAACTGGAAACTGGAGAACTGGAAAATATTACCCTTTACGTTAGTAAGTAAGTAAGTAAATTTTATTTGTTTAAACATGGTGTACATGATTCATTGCATGCAGGATTATAATGGGGTACATAAAAGTTCAAACATGTTCGGCCGCATATCGTGGCGTACAAATTGGTAGGAAGAGATGGTGCACAAACCGTGATAATAGTCATCAAAATTACATTTCATCATTATTCATTATAAAAATCATAGTAGTCATTAAATAAATTAATTAATAAAATTATGAATTACTGTCATTAAAAATTTCAATTCCAGATTAAAAATTAAAAGGATTGCAATAATATGTCAAAAAAATACAACATTGTCATCTTAAAAACTAAGAAAGTTGTCCTCTTTCATACATTCTGCTATACTGTAATATGCTCTTTCAGTTAGTAAACCCTTCAATTTAATTTTAAGAGCAGATATATTTAATGCTTTCCATGACTTTGGCAATTTATTAAAAATGGTCGAAGCCATGCAGAAGATGCTCTTACTCATAAGGGCTGTTTTAGCGCCGTGGACACAGAGTTTCAAATTATCACGTCTATTCCTAGGGACAGCATCAGACAAACGCTGAAATAGTTAAAGTATATTATTTTAATCCCATTAGAATGTCCAATTAGTGGTTTCCTTGATATGCTTTCAATTCAGCTTTATCAATACAGTGATTTGCATACTGTATGCATTAGCTGAAAATGTTGTTTATTTGATTTCGTTGATTTATATTTCAATGTAATAAGGCATTAAATTAAAGCAATCATGTTCAAACAAATTAGTTGAATATTAAATCCGATAGAATCCGTTACTAGAACGTATGTTCAAGCTATTGAAAATTTTGCTCCACACTTACTAATCCCCAATTTAAATGTATTATATTCTTACGCTAAACTCCGAACAAAACGTGCTATTAAAATCTCGTCACCAAGAAATCGGTCGATAACTTTAACAATTCAAAACGCGTTCAAAGAGAACAGTCTCGTTCGTTACATAATGTGACACGTAAAACAATTTCCAAGACCCTTATCCAAGACTACGTTGGGAATACAATACACATTGTAAAGAACCAGCTTATGCTGAAACCTGTTGATGAAGGAAAGAATACATCTGCGGGTCTACATAAAATGGTCAGGCCGTGATATCATTGAGTTGTGATGTAGGGTAACGTACATCGTGTACTCAAGTTTGATGGAGTGGCTTAATAACTAGATTTCATTGTAGTGAAGCTAGGGCAAGATACAGTGAGAAAAATGGAAGACAAGATTTTGCAGGAATAAATGTAAGTGATTCGGGAGGCCCACCCCCAGAATACACTTATATTTATTAGAAATACACGTCATAATAAAAGTAACTTACAAAGACAGAAATAAATAAAACATCAAGTCATTTAAGACAATATAAATGCCTCTCCAAAAGTTCTGGGTGGCACATTCCACGTAGCCCTAAGAACCAGACTTGTACACAAAGAGAACAGTGGTTTTAAAATCAAATACATACCTAAATTCTCGACAACCACATCTCAAGTCATCCAATTACCTCCAAAACCACACAGAAAACAAACCAAACACTAAAAGGAAAAATAAATTTGCAACATCCATTGAAGATATTTACGGCACTTCTGCAACACAAATAAATGTACAGGGATCGATAGACGCCTTATTCGTTCGTGTTTCACTAAATGGCCTAACTTTAGGCCGTTTTGTACACCCACGTTCTATTTACAAGATCTTGTTAACGTTTTTACGTTATCCTTTTGCTTTATACGACTTGTGAAGTGGATTTTGTTTCTGGGTCTCGCATTTGATTGGTTTTTTGAGAATTGTGAATGTTTTTTACTGGTTTCACAGAATTTTATCATGAGGTGCTGTGTAGGTTAGATAAGCAGGTGCTCCATGTAAAATAGTGGGATTTAGCTTTATTTGGATAGATTAGAAGCTGACTCCAACATAGTTGGGAAAAGGCTAGGAGGATGACTAATCATGAGGAGCACCGACCTTTATAGAATCATACTTAACAGTATGCGTAATAATGCTTACACCACCACCACACTATTTTCCACTACACTATTTTTTGCCTAAATAATGTATGAAATATATGATCAACTAGCTTTTGCCCGCGATTTCGTCCACGTGCTCCCCCAATTCACCCTCTTAGGGGTGGAATTTTGAAAAACCCTTTCTTAGTGGATACCTTCTCTTCACAAAGAACACACCCTCCAAATTTCATGTCTCTAGGACCAGCGGTTTAGGCTGTGCGTTGATATATGAGCCAGTCAGGACTTTGAATTAATATATATATGTCGGATCAGGAGTAGGTTATTGGCATCTAGTTAATATCAGGCATATTTGATTAACTACTGTGGGCGTACTGTGGGTAGTGTTGGTTATTGCGCAATAGAAAAACCGTTTGCAGTTCAAATCAAATTATAATATCACGAACAATTTAATCACACTAGCAAATCACACACTGTAGGTACGACACAACTAGATACACAGTAAAATAATTATGTACAGTAACAAAGTAATTGCGAACAAATCGTGGGATCGATTACTGTTCGTATAGTGACAGAGCCACCCAAATAAACTTTTGGTAAACCGACAGGTTTGTCGGGAGCTAGTGCTCTGTCAGGAGTCGAGTCCGAACACCGACTGACTCTCACTGACTGTGACTGACTGTCTGACTGACTGTCACTGACTGTCTCAGCACAAACGAGTGCGCTCAGTTATAAAGGTTTGTCTCCACCACGCACTCACCCCACAACAACTCTGTCCAATGGCGTACGGAAATACGTCATCGTGTTTACTTGATACAAAATACTAAAATGTGCTAAATCTAATAAGACTTACATTAAAGTAATCGAATAATACAACAAGAATAATTGTCTTAAATAAACAACAGTGATTTCACAAAGTAAATCATTTTAAAATCAAAGTAACATGTCATCAATTGTTTTGAACAAAACCATCGGTTACAATTATCAAAATATGTTGCTAAAAATCAATTAGCGCGTACACTGAGTACTCAATAAATTGTTTCGATTTATTAGACAATATTTGATAGTAAAATCTCTTAAATTACTAATAAGAAAACCAATCATAACGAATTCTGTTGACTATCGCTCAAATTTAATTGACAACTGTCTCCGACATATATAATATATAGATATTTTGGCGGATTCCGTTATATTGAAATAGACACTAGACTCAGCTCTGCTAATTATTTTCAACGTACATATTGAATTGTTAGTTAGTAAACCACTAGATTACTAATGGTACATACAAACACAAATCCGACATTGTTACGTATGCAACGTTTGAAGTGTGTACACGGCAGATAGATTAGCATTAGCACTAACAAATATATCAGTACATTAACGAACACATGCATTAGACAATGAACAGACGCCAGCACATCAACCTACCCGAAACTGTAAAATTTTCCCTATCAACTTTGAACCATATTCTTTAGTAATAAAGTTGAAAATCTATTAAAGAAATCTGACAGATTGTAGTAGGTTGATGTGCGCCCGTCTGTACCAACTGCATAATATGCGCCTTGCTAATTCAACAAGAAACTTCTAACAGTGTCTCAGCAAAATTAATATATCCCAAACTACTTGGTTCATACACGAAAGGTAACACTTATGTAGAACCTAGTGTTAAACAACAACAAGAAACATTAGTTCAGTAGTTCAAATATCGACGGTCTATAAACATAGGGGAAGGAATTTTTAACGAAACCGTTGATAACCGAAACTATATGAGACATTTTTTGGCGTCTCAGTCCGCACTGCGAATGAATTCAAGACTTTTAAAGGTACTCATCATTATCATCTGCCTGGCGTTTTCTCAACTTTATTAGGGTCGGCTTCCAGTCTAACCGAATGCAGCTTAATTTCAGTATTTTACATCGAGCGATTGCCTATCTGACCTCCACAACCCAGCTACTGTGACATAATACCCCTTGATAAGACTGGTTGTCAGACTTTCGGACTTCTGACTGGGTAAACATTGTCAAAGATCTACGAATGACAGTCGGGACCAATAGCTTAACGTGCTTTCCGAGGCACGGAGGGGTCTCGGTATGTAAAGATGGTCACCCATCCATAGACCAACCGCGGCGAGCGTAGCTTAACCTAATCGATCGACCTGTTTGGCTGTTATTATTTAGCCATGACTACAAAAACAAAAATGACAAACGTATAAATTTTTTCTTATGTAGTCTGCTTAACAATTTTAGTGATAGATACGTCATGTTCAACTGTATTCACATTGAAAACCGCACCGTCCACAACCACGTTCCATATAACCTTATCCCTGCTAAGCTATACATCAACAACCAGTTCTTATTAAACTGTGCCAAGTTTTGGATACTCCCGAGACAATGGCGGACGGGTTGAGCCAGCGCGTCACCAAGATGGATGGTCGCTAACGATTGAAAGATACCTAATCAGCGTGAGTGGGTGAGCTTGGCTTTTTGCTGTCCCACATATGGATTTGGGATGGCAAATAGATTTTAGGCACTTTGCAAAAGCGTTGATTGTGGTTTGAAATTCGGGCTACAAATTCTAGCTAAGACTTTTTAATCTACTCGTAGCTTAAAGGATTAAAAAGGCGCGGGCTTTGAAAACAGAAAATCTATATTTTTTATTTTATTTGAAAAAGAAAACGAAGAATTGGATTTTATTTACTTAGTGTTGCGTGAAGACGTGTAGCTTAATTCCATAAAATAGCATGGACTTAGCAGCGACAACATTAAAAATACTTATGTTAATTATGCTGTCTGGAGGTTATTGAAGTGAAAACTTCTTTAGGCGCATTGTGCATTTTTTTAAGATGGAAAGAAACCATTGAATTCGCGCCACTGTTACCGTAACCGACACTGCTTCGGCACATATATGATCGACTGTCCTCGGGATGCACTCGGTTTTAATGTGTATCCGATATGTCAGTGAGTGATGGAATAGTAGATTGTTATGCAAGGGTCGAAAGGAATCAATGCGCTCGGGCGGCTATAGCCCGAGTAGGAATTGATGACTTTCACCCGTGTTAAACACTCTACTTTTCATTTCGAATATAAGGAAAGTAAAAAGTAGTAGTTTTCTAAAATATTTATTGATAACAATAACATGCAAAGTTTTTGAATTTTGGTACAGCTTACAGGGTTAGTATCCCGCCAAATAATACTATTGACTTTTTTTATTTTAAATATGGAACACACCGCGTCATCGCCACGGGCTGTCCCGCTTAATAGGTTTTTTTTTTTTTAATTCACACTGGCTGTTTATACACTCACAAGACTGCAGCAGTTCGTAGCTGACTACAGTTCTATTTTTAAAATTCATTCCCATCCTAAAGAGGGAAGTAATTACTATGAGTCTTTCCCGCCCTGTGGTGGGAAGCAGCGTTTTCCACCCGCTATTTGGATCAAACAAACACTACTTTCCGAGTATGAGAAATGAAAAAGTATTTTGTTTGTGTTTTGTTTTCACTTCTGTCGGCACTTTCGGGGTGCCACTATTATTTTTTTTATTTTTCCCAAATCTCTTTCAGGTTTTCTATTTACAAAATCAAGTAATAATTTTCTTCGTAGATAAGTCCAGCACTAAGCACCTTTATATCCACCCAGACAGATTTGACTCAATACCTATTACAAGTCCGATTGACGAATACTAAAATTCAAACATCATCCTTAATAAACTAGAATGGATTTTCAAGACGAGGAATTTGCCTTGAATGGTTTAAAAGCTACCTGACAAATCGGAAACAGTACACGAAAGTCTCCCCATTGACTTCGGAGTTCCACAGGGCAGTGTACTTGGTCCCACGCTTTCTCTCATCATATCATCTCAACTTGCTGTTAACCTGCGAACCCGCTTACTGTATACCTAGATAGTAAAATATTTTCAATTTCTATCAAAATGTATATCAAGTTGTGACTCTGAATAAAATAGATCGTCCCACCATTTAAAAATTCAACAGACCAACCACCAAAACGCTCCCGAAATCATAATAATCGAACAGGACTCACTAAAAGAGTCTACAATATCAATCGGGCTAGCCTTTTCCCACCTATGTTAGTGTCAGCTTCCATTCTAACTGGATGCAGTATTTGACATGGAGCGACTGCCTATCTGACCTCCACAACCCTGGTTACTGTATATCAAGATACCCCAAGGTAAGACTGGTTGCTTTTTTTTAGGCTTTTGACACCCGTAACAACTGTTAAAGATCTACGAATGATAACGAGACAATGAGGGGTATATGTAATGGATGGTCACCCATCCACGGACCGAACGTGCGTTAACGTAGCTTAACCTTCAATAAACCCGTGCGGCTGTTATTATTTAGCCACGAACCCCTCCTTTCAACAATTGATTAGACCAAAACGCCCCGAAATCGAAATAGTCAAACAGGACTCGCTAAAAGAGTCCATTCCATTAATAATATTCGCAACGCGCTTACCAAGCCTACGTAAACGCAGTGAAAATAGAGTATAGCATTAAATTTAATTGCAACGGTCCCTTTCAGTGCAGCCGTGCTCCGCCGCACTCGCCATAATGACGTCATTTCTGTAATGCTATTACTTGCGACTCAACTTGGGGTCGAACCGGTGTTGAGCTGCAACTGTTGTTGATTAAGCGCGGGGAAATGTTTACTGTGATTAAAATGTGCGTTTGTGTGTAAACTGAGCAGTGTTTTGTTTTGTAACGGAGTATAATATTATTTAGAGTTGCAATGAGCATTGTTGATACTTTTGTATTGTACGAGTGTTGGCAGCAAAATATGATGTGAAATCTCCAGCATTAAACATACATTCCAAACAAAAAATGCGCTCTCCACATCATCATGCGATCATTCGCAACGATATTAATTTGCTTGTTTGGCGCCGACTCAAAATTACTTAGGTATACTTACATAAGTTTAAGAACTTATTTATTAAGGTTAAATAAAAAAGGTTTATTATTTTTTACTTTTCAGTTTTATCGGAGGTTACATTTTTTTGTTAAAAAGTTTTTATGTATTGTACGAGTCTTGGCAGCAAAATATGTATTTAGTGTTATATTTTTTTTACGTTCTAATTACTTTACCAAAGCTCACTTTTATAAAGTTAACCTTTGCCAAGGAATGTCTAAAGATCGATCGGCTCTGATGCATAAAGTTTTCTAGTCCAATGCACTTTCAGACTCTAATTAAAATAGTCTTAAACAAAGTTGAAAAACTTGCTGCGTAGTTTGTCCTAGATATTTCTACATTTTCAACACCAACTAGCAGAACTTTTTTAAGTTTACTACAGGGTACATATTAATTTATGACATGCGCTTTACTTAGAGTAAATTATATCATCACCACTGCTCTCAAAACGGTGAAGGAAAACATCGTGAGGAAACTGGCCCGTCCTAGAACCAAAAATACGAAGACATGTGATATCTACCAACCCGCACTGGACCCGCGTGGAGGATTGCGGCCCATTCACTTTCACCGAGAGGAGGCCTGTGTCCCAGCAGTGGGAACATTTACAGTCTGATACAAACACTTATAAAAACAAAATGGTTTATTATTTTCAAGAAAAAGTGCACAATCTTTATGAAATTACGTTTTTACAAAAATTACAAAGTTTTGCCATTTTTTTTTACAATACAATTTTGATAATAAAGATAACAATACCTAACTGTTTTTTAAACCTCCTAAATCTAAATGCGGGTCTTTACACCTAGGTACTGTAATGATTACGCTACGGGGGGAACTATTTTACTGGAATTAAACTCCTATTAGACTTTCATAGGATATTATTTAGGAGTATTTCATCATAATTATATTATTAATAATTATTATATATAATAATTATTCCATCTTATTCATTATACGTCAAACCTATGACTCTCTATGACACATGCTTAAACGTTCGAATGGAATATGCCTTCAAATATTAGCGGCCTGTCTCGCAAGGAGGTCTCTACAGTACCGCCTTCATTCATCTCACAAGATTCCACTTTTTACCTATCTATTTTTGTACTAATGTGAATAATGTAAAATCCTTCAGCTCTGACATCGCTCAGCTCCGCTCCGCTCATCTCGCGACTATTATGCAACACTGAACTAGTGCTTGTTACACATTCTGTCTACACTGCAGATGTAGCGTGATTAAGTGACGCTTAGAGATGTAAGGAACTCCCTACTGAATTATTTGTTACATTTATTATGCCCAGGGCATCTTGCGAGAAACGTCCATTAAAGAAATTGAGGTAATGTGGTGAACGTCAAACTTTTAGGTGTTACATCTAGCTTACTAACCATTTTTCAGAAAAATTTACTCTTAAAAACGCTTTGTCATCACCAACTGTCATTTTATTGTCATACTAGCTTCTGCCCGCGACTTCGTCCGCGTGAAATTCGTACTTTCCTCTAAACGTTTCGAAAATGTATGTTGGTATGATCTTTATAATTAATTTAGATAAATAAGTATTCGGGCCAATTTTTAAGTTAATAGAACAAAGGAATCAGATTTTTCAAATAAACTGTATCCCCGCTTTTCACCCCCACAGGGGTGGAATTTTGAAAAATCGTTTAAGATGTGTTCATAACTTGACTCAAAGTTTGTTTATGCCAATTTTCAGCTAATCAAGCCACGCAGTAAAATCCTTCCCTTTAAAATTAACTACCTCTTTTCACACAGTTAGGGGTAGATTTTCGAAAAACCCTGATACACGTTATTAATTATTTTTAGTCCTTAGTATAAATACTGAGTTTCAAGTTAATCGGACAGGGCGTTAAAATTCTTCCATACAAATTTTGACCCCCCCCAATACCTCTTTAGGGGTATTTTAGAAAAACGAAAAATTCCAAACTTCATAATTTACTTAGATAAGTATTCGTGCCAAGTTTCAAGGTTATTAACTCAAGAAATAAGATTTTTCATACAAACTAAATCACCCCTTTTCACCCCCTTAAAGGTTGAATTTCCAAAAACCCCTTCTTATTCGATACCTACTCTTCACAAAGAACACACCCTCCAAAATTCATGTCCCTAGGACCAGCGGTTTAGACTGTGCGTTGATATTTCAGTCAGGTCGTTCATCCCCCTTTGGAGGAGAAATTATCAAAAACGCTGAGACACCTATAAATAAATTTTCAATCGTTAGCCTAAATACAAAATTTACAAAATTTGAAGATCCTAACTTCTAAACTAACGGACTTTCATACACAACTTCATCCCCCTTTTTAACCCTTTGGGGTTGGAATTATCAAAAACGCTGAGACATATGTGAATTAATTTTTAGTCGTCAGCCTAAACACAAAATTTGAAGGTCCTAACTTTAAAACTGACGGACTTTCATACAAACTTTCATCCCCTATTTAACTCCCTTAGGGGTTGAATTTCAAAAAATCCTTCCTTTTTCCTTGTCTACATTATAAAGTGAACCATTGTGTAAAATTTCAGCTTTCTAGGTCCAAGGGTTTGGGCTGGGCGTTGATGAGTCAGTCAGTCAGTCAGGCCTTTTGTTTTTATTTATATAGATAGATACTTTTCCGGGATAAAAAGTACTCAGTGTGGTGCCCAGGATATTAAAGAATAATTATACCAAGTTTCATCGTAATCGAACGGGTAGTTTTTGCGTGATGCCTGAACAGACAGACAGACAAAAATTTTTTTAATCACATTTTTGGGTTCGGTGTCGGTCTAGTAACACCCCCTGCCATTTATTTTTTTCAATATACAGAATTTTCACTTCTTCAGATTTATTATAAGTATAGATATAGATATTATATGACAATAAATTACAGTTGCGTTAACTCGACAGTTTCCAGTGTTCCAGTGTGTGTAATCTTAGAAGGTAAGTTTTTTTTTTAATAATGTGTATTATTAATAAGGTTAAATATTCCTTACAGCAGGATAAATTATCCACAATATGTGTTTTTCAACACGTAAAAACTTTTCCCTTGAGTGTACAAAACTGATGAATCGGCGAAAACTGGCAAACACTGGAAACTGCCGAGTTAACCCAACTGTCTAATCGGTAAAACTGACGAATCAGTGAAACTGACTAATCAACCAAACTGGCGAATTAAATAAACTGACGACTGAGGGAAACTGACCAGTGATATAAGCGGACTCATTATAATTAATGTATGCAAACTATTATTTATTTATATATACTTTGTTACACCAGAAAATACGTAACAAAAATACAATTATCACTACAAAACATACCATGGGCGGCCTTATCGCTTTCTGAAATATTGTATACAATCTTTTAAAAGAGTAACGGTGGAGTTTGTTGCACATTCTTCTCCATACGAAAGTTTACGAAACATTTTGGAGAGGATGACTAGAATCAATTCTATGTTACTGTAAATTTTGACGTTCAAAAGTGCCTTATTTATAAGTTTATATGTGCCTATTCGAAATAAATGCTTTGACATTGACAGTGACACATGACATAATTATGTAGTTCTGTTCCTGGAATAGACCACCTCGTCATGAAAGTAGTAAGTGAAGGCCATAGAGTAAGTAATGTTCATTATATGTAAGAAGAGACGGGAGTCCCATAGAAAAAGATGAAAACGTCGCTTGTATGAAACTTGTACTAAAACTGAATACCAACATAACAAAAATGACACAGACTATGCACAGACTTCACAACTTAAAGCGAGACAGCGATAGCCGCCATTATGTTTAGTACACGTTTCATAGTTTCTTTTTTATTAGACAGTTGCGTCAGACTGGTGTGGTGAAGGCGAAAGTAAAGAAAAGGATTGATTTAAAACAAAATCTGTATTAATTTTGAAAAATGTAGTCTGATAATTCGTTTTGATGCACTTTTCATTTAGCTGGAAAAAACTAAAACCGTAAACAGAAAAGTGAAATGAAATGACCAAAAAATATTCCACTTTTTAAAACCCTTTTGCACATTCATCACACAAATTAAACATAAACTAGTGAATGCTGCTTGCACAAAGACACACCAACAATGCGCTAACACATTTTTTATAAAATCTACAAATAATAATACAAAGGCAAAAATGTTTTGACAAAACACGGAAATTCCGAAACAAAGTTTTGTTTGCAGAGCAAGCATTCGTGCCATTTTACGTGTATGCACGCGGGCTTAGCATTTCAAAGTGTCAAAATTTTAACATCTCGACTCTCCATCCAAGTGGTTCCAAATTTAAATAGAATTCCACAAAAATGTGTATTGTGTACCGTATGCATGTTGCCTTTTGCTTTTGCTTGCTAGTTCCGCGATGTGAGTTTTTTTTTTTATTAGTTTGGCCACATCTTGTTTTAGCGGCCTGACTTTTTAACACTGTTTGAATACAAGAGGAGGATTTGTGCTTAGTTGTTTTATTTTAATTTGGTCTTGAAAAAAGAAAATATTTTTTGCGTATTTTCGTCGTAATGAGAATAGAATTCAAAGTTATGTCAGATGTTGACGTAAGTGGCTCTCCAATTTTTGTAAATGCTATAAATGTCAAAGTACGTACGAATAGTACTTCGTTTTAATTAGCTTCACGATTTTAATTAAACTCCTAACTAATAAGTTATCAAATGAGTCGAGATAGATTTACTACCTACTAGAGTATCAAATAATTGCGCAAAAAAGCGTTAAAAACATTGAGACGTTAGGTAAAAAATACGAAGCCTAAACTTGAAATTCTAAGCTTTACCTTAAACACTCCAAAGTCTGGGCTAACAAAGATAGAAGTACTTCTAATTAGTATCTTTAAACAGGCGTCTTCCAACAAGGTACCTGCATAGCTATTCACAACCATCCGACAGGCTATCGTAACGAAAATGACAGATTTCGATAACCTGATTTGCCTTGCCCCCGATAGAAAACAGCTGTCGGAAGAATAGCGGTCGTATTATTGATTTAAACTGACAAAATTTTCGGTTTTTGGACTTGTGAGCAGCGTTTAGAGGATTCTACGATAACAATGATTAATGTTCGATACGGGAATGAAGCGTATCGAGTGGTTGTGAATACCTATACGGGTTTACCCTTTAATGAGGCCGAGGCACGAAAACGTGGACACTTTATTTCTAGCCAGATGTTCACATGTCGACACCAAATCTTAACATTTCTCACAGGGACTTACGAAACGCAAACGTCGGCTCCCAACAAAATTTTATCTGCAGCCCTTGAAATTTCATCCACACGATTTTGATTAATAATTCCATGAGCATAAAGACCATAATTGTATGAATGTGAGTGCAATAAAAGTAATACGTGGACCGGAAAATTAATGTTGTCACCCCAAACCCAACTTTCGATTCATGCAACAATTTTCACGGGAAAATGTTACGGAATTTTGCAAAGGCAATTATTCATATGTTTGTGAATCAATAGTCATATTTTGATGTCACGGTTTCTTGATTCAGTTATGAAACTCGAGAGGGATGATAAATAATCTTGTATGGATACGTATAGCGGTACAAGGAATAGTCCGGGAAGATCGATTCCTAAATACATCGATTAAAAAAACAACCGACTTCAAAAAAAAAAACTACAAAGTGATAAATAACTTTAATTTCGGAAATCGGTGTCAAAAAACAAAAATGCGAACCCAACGACACTGACTTCCGAAATTAAAGTTATTTATCACTTTCAAGTTTTTTTCTTTGAAGTCGGTTGTTTTTCTTTATGTTAATTGTTGCTAGGTAATATGAGATTGCGACTAGATTTTGAACGGTTTTAATTTATCGGGAATTGGCCTTCAGACAGTACAAACAACGCCTCTTTGTCAATATAATTGAAGACCTTGCAGCATAAGGGAAGCAGATATAGTTGTTATTTCAGACAAGATGGACAAAGAGACAGACAACGTTTCGGTGATTATTGTGCAATTAAGTAAAAATAAATTTTCACTTCTCATGCTCTAAAAGTTCGTCTTTATGTTGTGCTTAGGCGACATAAAATCGCTTTTTATGTTCTAGTGCATAAAGTAATTTTTTTTTCTGAGACTAAGGTAATCAGGCCCAACAGCCACACGCACAATAAAACTTCGCAGATTAAAGTCGTGATTTATTTCATTTTCTTTAATTTATACCACTTCCGTGTTTTCTATCGTTAATTTAATAAAATCAGGTAAAATAGTTGTCATTTATTGAAACGTTTTTATGACTTGGCAGTATGAAGTACCCAAGTCGAATGACAAATGTTGAAATTAAAAAAAAAAAAACTTTTAAAAAGTTTCGTGGCGGTATTATCTGTGGTGGCGGGAATTAGCTATGCTTTGCAACATTTTTGATTAATTATGTACTGTATACTTTATGCCCGTTTAATTTTCTCGCAATCGAAGTGAAAAGCAGAGTGTGTAACTCAGGCATAAACGAGCCATTTTACCCCTCGACTTAACTATCCACCCTCGCCTGCGGCTCGCGTGGATATAAACGTCTCGGGGTAAAATAGCTTCTTTTATGCCTTAGTTGTACAATTTACTATTTCAATCCTCAATTTTCTTTTAACAAGTTTTTAATAACTCAACAGGAAAGTCCAAACAAAAATTGTAGGAACGGCTTAAATCCCCGATTTATAAACGTTCCAGCTTCACTTATATATTACTACAAATCTCTTTAAGATATTAAATGGTACTTAGCCTCTTTTGGTAACTCAAAACTACTCACAAAGTATTATAGTAAAACGCTTTTTACACCAGCTTATTTGAAAGAAAAGAAAAAAAGAAAAGACATTGTAGTAGGTCATTAGTTCGAATCCAGACTGGAGCTTTACTTTACATACATGTACATTATTCATCACCACTGCTCTCAAAACGGTGAAGCAAAACATCGTGAGGAAACCGGCATGTCCTAGAACCAAATATTCGAAGACATGTGACATCTACCAACCCGCACTGGGCCCGCGTGGTGGATTACGGCCCACTTCCTCTTACTGAGAGGAGGCCTGTGCCCCAGCAGTGGGAACGTTATAGGCTGATTATGTATAATCACACTTCACACTAATATTATAAAGGCGAAAGTTTGTGAGGGGGTGTGTGTGTGTAGGGGTGTGTTTATATGTTTGTTACTTCTTCACGCTCAAACATCTGGACCAATTTTGATAAAATTTTGTATCGAGGTAGCTGACACCCTGGATTAACATATAGGCTACTTTTTCTCCCAATATTCCCACGGGATCAACATTTACGCGGGTGAAACCGCGGGGCGCAGCTAGTTCAATATAAAAGGTATTGTTTCTTTCTCAGAATAAGTCCCAAAATCCATTACAAAACAAGCCACAACCCCTAGTAATTTATACTTAATTAACTTTACCCTTTATTTTAAGGCCACTTACCTATTCCTAGTAATTAGGATGGTATAGTTTCTACGTGCGTTAGTAATTACTAAGTCCGGACATTGTTCTGTTGGCTTAACCGGCCAAGAGGAAAGCGGTTAAAAATTCATTGGAATTAGAGCTGTGTTCCTTGAATTTGTTATACTTGTACTTTGGAATGAATGGATGTTTATTTTGTTTAGATGTTGAAAATAAAGTACCTAATCTTTCTAAGCGTTTCTTAAGGCATTGACTGCCAATGAACAATAGATTTTCTATTGTGTCTGTTGTCTGGCAGTCAACGTGTTAAAGGAACAAAAGTAGGATCATCTAGATTCTAGACTAATATTATAAAAAGGTAAAATTTAATTGTTTGTATGTAGGGGGTACTCTTAGGAACTAGGTACCAGTCGGATTTGAAAAAATATTTTTGCATTTAGCCCAATTCTTGAGGCACGCTATTTAACATCATGCTATGGCCCTTAGGAGCCGAGCAAAACGAAAATAAAGTCAAAAAGAATGCTAAGTGAGAACGAAGTAGTAGCAACGGGCGGGCGATGGAATGCGACGCGATGCAGGGGTCGAAATTTCACACGGACGAGGTCGTGGGCAGAAGCTAGTAATAATATAATGTTGATTTGGTGATTTCTTAAAGTCTTCATCTACGAGTAAGTCATTGGGATTAGTTGTCTTAAGGGGAATTAAGCGCCAAGATAGCCCGCGACATTCAAATTTTCTTACATTTTTTGCAATTTGCAGGTCAGTGCAAATCCTCTATCACCCTATCGAATGACCATTTCATGAAAATCAATGGAATTATAAAAGTAAATTCTTAATTTCAAGTGCCTTCAGCTGACTTGGGGAAGGGTTTATCAGCTGAAATGATGATGATGGTGATGACAGCTGACTATGGGGTCAGATGAACTTAGGGGTTTACATAAATAACATACATAATCAGCCTATAACGTTCCCACTGCTGGGACACAGGCCTCCTCTCTGTGAGAGGGAGTGGGCCGTAATCCACCACGCGGGCCCAGTGCGGGTTGGGTGATGAGGTTAGGGGTTTGGGAGCGGTAAATTCTTATGCGAATCCCGCATACCCCCGGCCATAGGCAGAGGTAGAATAGAACACCGCGGTGGTTTTAGCCGGTAAGAGACCGACATGCCCCTATGTCACGCCCACGATGGAGGAAGTCCATGAGGATATAGCGGTATCTACAGCGCCACATGCGAACAACGCGTCATACTGGCGTCACGCAAATCCTGCATCTCGCAAGCAGAGTTTACCGCGCAACTAGCATAGATACAACGGCCCGACATGAATCATCGGGCAGTTGCCCGCCAGACACAACACCCGTCCGGTCGGAGGATCCTCCCTTTTCTAAAGAGTATGAGTGAATTTTACACCCTGTTCCTCATACCTCTATAAGGATTTCCATACAAAAAAAGGGTTTTATTGATGATTTTAATGATTATAATTCTGTAAAGTCATAATTTGTTACGGTCGCGTATCATATTTTAACCAACATAAATGACATGCAAATTGAAAAAAAAAACGTAAGAAAATTGGAATTTCGCGGGATTCCTAGAGCATTCCGCTTAAACATAACATTTATTTAGTCAAGTTTACAGCTTACAGCTATGATGAGTTTCATAGCTGTAAGCTCTGACATCGTTCAAAGGGCATAATTAGGTATGCTTTCATACAAATTACATGAATATAATAAAAGCAATCAAAAATATACCTTATCATACAACTAATAAGTACTAAGACCATCTAAACTCCATTCTGGCAAACCGACCATACGTATCATATTCCAAACGGGGCCAAGTTTTTACGAATGGTAATTTCGTTTGAGGCCTCTAATGAATATCTGAAGGTTTAGTCCAATCAAAGTTTTCTCATTTACTATGATGTATACCGTCATCTCGCCGAGTTATATTTTGACAAATTTCCGTTTGGAGAATATTTGAAGTGTGAAAAGTGGCTTTCATGGATGGGAAAAGGAAGTGTTTTTGTTTGAACCGCTTGAAGATGTGCTGTTGGGTACGGTAGAACTATTGACAACAGAATCGATTTCAGATAAAAAGATCAGATAACATAGAGATAGAGTAGATGTTGGCTATAAAACGTCGTCATCATTAAATTCAATAACATAGTTTTTAAGCTTGTGTGGCTTGTGACTAAGTCATAACAGCCCCACGGGTCGAACGATCGGGTTAAGCTACTCTTGCCGCGGTCGAACCGTGGATGGGTGACCATCTTTAGATACCAAAGACACCTCCGTGCCTCGGAAAGTACGTTAAGCTGTTGGTCCAGGCTGTCATTCGGAGATCTTTGACCGTAGTTACTGGTTGTCCGAAGCCCGAAAGTCTTACAGTCATGACGTGCAGCCATCGATTTCTGTTTTGCGGTCGTGATTATGTCTATTTTGTTTTATTTTACTTTATTATTCGTGTTTTATCTTTTTGTATGAACGTGCTTCTGAGACAAGTAAACCTAATTTTCTTTGGTTTTTTTTTTTCTTTTCTTATAAATTTAAGTAACTAAATAACCATTCGAAAAGGTTCTTTAGTGGCGACCGCGTACCGGAAAGACGTAGCGTTGGAAGGCCGCCCACAAGGTGGACCGACGACCTCGTGAAGGCCGCAGGAACCCGTTGGATGCGAGAAGCACAGAACCGGTCGAAGTGTACGTGCTTGGGGAGGCCTATGTCCAGCAGTGGACGTCTTTCGGCTGAAATGATGATGATGATGATGGACCATTCCAAAACCAGAATAAATCAATGGTACAGCAAATAACGATTTTTAGTAAGTCTTCTACATTTTATTTTACTCTACGTTTTTTTTTTTTTTTTTTCCTCTTTTGTTAGGTACTTCAAGTTATGTGTGAGTTATAAAGAAACCTCTACAAAAGAGAACAATTTAATTTTGATATGTGTGAGATTTCAGCCATCAAAATACAATAGTGGTTTTTACCTTAATTTTCCTGTTACAATAACAAATTACAAAGTCTTTGAAACCGAAAACTTGGTACTCAAAACAAGAAAATTGTGGTAAACAACGTTTTATCTAAATTAACCATTTACTCGGAATTGAGACAAGCTCTTAGATGTGTTTGAAAAATTCTTTGTTGAAATTACACGTTTGGGTAAATCCATTGTCATAAGAGTAGGCTGTTACTGTGAATGCTTTGTAGAAAGAAAGTTCTTTTTTTCAGCACTGCTGGATAAAGGTGGCCCCCGTAGCTTTCAATTTTTACCCGACTACGGCGAAGCAAAAAGGAGGGTTATGATTTTGACCGGTATGTATGTATGTATGTTCATCTGTTCCCTCATAACTGCTAAACTACTTGTCGTAATTAGACAAATCATGTATCGTTAGAAGCGTCTTGATCATCCGCTAGTTATAGGCTATGTGACGTCACATTAAATTGAGCATGGCGCCCTCTAGCGGACATAAAGTTAAAACCCAAAAAAAAAAAATAATAATAATAATGCCGTGTTTGGTATCAAATGAAAGGGCTTAATTAGCACATTTCAAAAATATAAATATTACTGAAATAAGCCCCAAAATAATTAAAAAAAAAATAAGTTTAAAAACTAAAACCCGACTACTGAAAAGGATGAAACAAGAAAGTAGGTACCTTCCCGTGGTCGCATGCTAGCTTATATAATATATTAGTACAGCGGCATGCGGCCACGGGAAGGTACTTTCTTGTTTCATCCTTTTCAGTAGTCGGGTTTTAGTTTTTTCCTTGTGCGTTACCTTCTCCGACCAATCCCATAAACGCATCTAGATACTAAAGAAAGATAGAAGAAGAAAAATTAAGAAAATGATTTCGTTTTTTGTTTGCTTCCTAAAACTATTTATAAGGATTTAGATTAATCTAAGTCATCTACTCGCTCCATGAAGACCATAGCGTGGAGGTGCGAGTCTCCGCTATTAGGTGATGTTGTTCGAAGATGTATTTCGAACAACAGCCTTGTTTCCAAATAGATTACCAACATACTAACATAGGTATAAGTTATCATTTTGTTTTTTACTAACCCATATGGATGCTGCTTATCCGAATTTCTTACAGACTATTTTATTTTATTTACTAGCTTCTGCCCGCGACTTCGTCCGCGTGAAATTCGTACTTTCCTCTAAAAGTTTCGAAAATGTATGTTGGTATGATCTTTATAATTAACTTAAATAAATAATTATTCAGGCCAATTTTTAAGTTTATAGAACAAAGGAATCAGATTTTTCAAAGAAACTATCCCCGCTTTTCACCCCCACAGGGGTAGAATTTTGAAAAATCGTTTAAGATGTGTTCATAACTTGACTCAAAGTTTATTTATACCAATTATCGAGCTAATCAAGCCACGCAGTAAAATCCTCCCCTTTAAAATTAACTACCTCTTTTCATACAGTTAGGGGTAGATTTTCAAAAAACCCTGATACACGTTATTAATTATTTTTAGTCCTTAGTATAAATACTGAGTTTCAAGTTAATCGGACAGGGCGTTAAAATTCTTCCATACAAATTTTAATACCCCCCCATTACCTCTTTAGGGGGTATTTTAGAAAAACGAAAAATTCCAAACTTCATAATTTACTTAGGTTAGTATTCGTGCCAAGTTTCAAGGTTATTAACTCAATAAATAAGATTTTTCATACAAACAAAATCCCCCCTTTTCACCCCCTTAAAGGTTGAATTTCCAAAAACCCCTTCTTATTCGGTACCTACTCTGCACAAAGAACACAACCTCCAAAACTCATGTCCCTAGGACCAGCGGTTTAGACTGTGCGTTGATATTTCAGTCAGTTCGTTCATCCCCCTTTGGGGGAGAAATTATCAAAAACGCTGAGACACGTATAAATTAATTTTCAATCGTTAGCCTAAATACAAAATTTGAAGACCCTAACTTTTAAACTGGCGGACTTTCATACACAACTTCATCCCCCTTTTTAACCCTTTGGGGTTAGAATTATCAAAAACGCTGAGACACATATAAATTAATTTTTAGTCGTCAGCCTAAACACAAAATTTAAAGATCCTAACTTTAAAACTGACGGACTTTCATACAAACTTTCATCCCCTATTTAACTCCCTTAGGGGTTGAATTAAAAAAAATCCTTCCTAATTCCTTGTCTACATTATAAAGGGAACCAATGTGTAAAATTTCAAAATAAATACCTATAACTACTTTAATTAATAAAAGTAGGTACCTACGCTTAATAATTTGTAATTTGAACGAATATTTAAACACTACCAAAACAACTAATACGTGGTCCTAACTTTAGCTACCTTACACTTAAAATCTAAGTGACTATTTAAACTAAAATATTCTTATAGAATTATAACCAGAAATATATAAGGTGTAAAAAAATTAACCTTAAAAACTTTAAGAGATGCTTTAGACCATCGAACTGAACAACTTTCACTATGGGACCAACTCTGAAATCACGAAAAAAAAATGAGCTGTTTCATACATTTTGGCCGAGTAGGTATTGAACTTTTGTATGAAACAGCTGATTTTTTTTCGTGATTTCGGAGTTGGTCCCATAGTGAAAGTTGTTCAGTTCGATGGTCTAAAGCACCTCTTAAAGTTTTTAAGGTTAATTTTTTTACACTTTGTATACAACTCACAACAAAAAAGAAATGAAAATAAAGCTGAAACGCCTGTGCAATACTATCTACCTATACCTACTTCACTTAAAAATAAATACTTATAACTACTTTAATTAATAAAAGTACCTACGCTTAATAATTTTTAATTTGAACGAATATTTAAACACTACCAAAACAACTCATACCTATTTTACAAAATAACAACAATAGAAATTCAAATAAACTATTTAAAGACTAAAAGTCGCGCTGATAAGCACGGTTTCTCAATATCAATTATTGTCTGTCAATAAGGTCGAACGCTCTGAACGCATCAACAGCCAAATATTGAGAAGCTCGCTCTCGGACCTCCCGCCTTTTTATACCCTACCGCCGCCGCGACCCGTGTCGAGCGCGGCAACCGTTACACAAAAATAATCCTTATAGCACGATTCAGTCTTCACGTGCGACCGACGGCGCGATGGCTTATTTCATGTATAAGTTTGGTGTTTCTATACCGATTTCTATGATTCTTTTTTTATTGAATAGGTAATAATGTTAACTTTTTTAAATTAGGGATGAGTGAGAGTATTATAAACGTAAGAGTAAACAAATATAATCAGAATGCTCCGAACTGCTAAGCTATCAGGAGTTACACGTATTATTGTGAGTCAACCATAAAACATATGCTGTTGCGGGATATTTTTTAGACAATTTTATGTAGAATATTTCCGTCATACATGGTTTCTATGTAACTTTAACCATTAACCGGTCAAGCACCGCGCGTCTCCAATTGGAGACGACGCGCTAATAAAAAAAAAAAAAGCTGTGCTTGACCGGTTAAGGCTGCACACGCGACGGAAGCTTAAAAAATGGAGTAACTTCTCCCGTTTTCCCAACATTTCCCTTCACTACTCTGCTCCTATTGATTGTAGCGTGATGAAAAGTATACTATAACCTGCCCAGGAGTATGAAGAATAATTGTACCAAGTTTCATTAAAATCCGTCCAGTAGTTTTTGTTTCTATAAGGAACATACAGACAGACAGACAGACAGACAAAAATTTTACTGATTGCATTTTTGGCATCAGTATCGATCACTAATCACCCCCTGATAGTTATTTTGAAAATATATTTCATGTACAGAATTGACCTCTCTACAGATTTATTATAAGTATAGATTAGTCTTTTTGCGTCTCATCTGCCTAGCTTATTTCCAACCATGTTGGGGTTGGCTTCCAGTCTAACCGGATGCATCTGAATGACACGAGCGCCTATCTAACTTCCACAACCCAGAGTTACTAAAGTCCGGCCGCGCTAAATTTGCCAAAGATGTAAACAACAATGGTCGCTCGAAATTGAATAAAATCGATATTTAAGAACATATATTGTAAATAATGTACTTAAATATCGATTTTATTCAATTTCGAGCGACCATTGTTGTTTACATCTTTGGCAAATTTAGCGCGGCCGGACCTTAGGTAACACGTTATCCCTTCCGCTACCGACTTCCGCTACTAGCTTGGTAAGTTGTCAATACGGAGCTCAATCTTTCTATAAGGGTTTGGCATGTATTAATGTGCATCCAGAGAGGTACTTTAGACATTACGTACAGTGCCCTCCAAAAGTTAGTTGACATTTTTCCACTTTATGAAGTAAAATAAAAAAAAAATATCAGGTACTCCTAAGGTACCTACTACTTGATTATTTTTATAATAATTCATAGGTATTTGAACTATTCAACAAAAACGTTATAGCAGTTCAAACATGTGGATCACTAGAATTTTACATCTTAATGTGGCGTGTCACAGTTTACGTGGAAAAATGTTCAACTGGGTACTTCATTTTGAGGCCACTGGGTGTATACCCAGTGGCAGTGGAAGATTTTTTCATCACCATCCAAATTTTTACAGGGTGTTCTACCTATGAATATGAACAACTTTCACTATAGGAACAACTCTGAAATCACGAAAAAAAAATCAGCTGTTTCATACATTTTGGTCAAGTAGGTATTGAACTTTTTTTTTTTCGTGATAATAAAATCTTCCTGTAGATGGTTATTATTTTGATGCGTGTCAAAAATCAGAACTAACGCAAATGTCACTTAATTTCAAGTGATATTTGCGTTAGTTCCGTATTAAAAAAAAACAAGGTGGCGTCTTGTTTTTTGAATACAATATTTCAAGTGACATTTCACAAAACAACTGCATAAGTAAATGTTAACCAACAACGTCATTCGAGCCCCAAAACGTCCATTGTAGCAGTATAAAAATAAACGTTTATAATACGCCAGACGTTTCAGGCCAAAATGTTCACACGTTCGCTCAAAATATGTATATTTCACAGGCTTTGTTCGCATTGTTTTCTGTAGCTACAACACAACGGTGACTTTTAAAAACACTCATTTGTTTAGGTCTTAAATTCTGAAAGCGAAAATGACGGTTATTTTTTTTAACAAAAGAAGGGTCCCATCATTTTAATGGATACGATACCCGCGAATAAAAAACACCTAAGCAGACCTAGATATTGTTTTCATACCTGAATAGGGAGTAGGAATACGAAAATAACACAACAATCGTTCTCATTTAAATGTAATTCCCAATACTCATTATATTTCACAAAATAATGGCCCTTTTAAAAGCAAAAAATACGTTAATCGGCCCATTCGTTTGCTAGACACCCATTAACGTAACTAGAATTAAGAACATAAAATTAATGACCGATAATTGATGGGATATCTAGCCAATAGCTATTAAATACCTTTTGCCTTATATTCCACCTAAAAATCGAATAGGTATGCGTGGATGTCAAATTTTAAGCAACTGACAGAGACCGAAAATAAATTATCTGAAACAATATACTAATTACTCTAAACTTGAATCAATGGAAAATAATAATGTAGAATTTGAGTTATGGGATAAGTATCAAGCATTTTCTATATGCGAATAAATTAAATTGCTCTTGTTCTTGTTACTCTCATTTTATTAATGCGGGTAAGTACTTATTAATCTCATTTTTCAACTTCCGCGTTGGTCTAGTGGTCACAAGCGCTGCTGCGCATGATGTCCTGGGTTCGATTCTCGGGTCAGTCAAAGTGGCTATTTATTTATTTTACCATTTATGTACACACATATATAAACAGACAAGAAAAAACAAAACAGAAAAATATGTACAAAGGTAATTTTTATTTCATAAGAAATCTCTTCCAGCATACCTGCAATAGGACAATAAATAAAGAGATGTAGACAGCGTGTGAAAGAGTAAAGGAGACAAAAAAAAATACAAAAAACCTTAATCAATTTACTTAATAAAACTAAATAAAAATTATGAGAAGATACTTACATACATACATTACATACATTTTTCCAACAGTGATTTCTCAGTATAAGCCTGAATTCTGGATTTTTGCCTGATTTATGACAATTTGCAATAGACTCGCCTGACTTCACCTAACTCGTCGGAGCATACAAGCGTGATACAAAAGTTGATTATTGAACTTGATTTTTTTGAATTACTTGATTCTTTTGACTGTGGAAATACAACTAAACTGTTACTGTTAGCCTACATCATCCCACTGCTGGGCAAACGCCTCTCCCCATGACTTCCAGATCTTTCGATCCGGGGCTAAAGTGGACCAATGGCCGTTTGTTTTGTCCAGCTCGTCCCGCCATGTTTTACGGGGTCTGCCGCGATGTCTTCTAGCTGTGTCAGGGCTCCACGTGGTGGTTATTTTGGTCCACAGCTCATTGGGCATACGGCAGACGTGGCCAGCCCAGTCCCACTTCAGCTAAGCGGCTTTTGGAGCAACGTCTGTGATCTGTGTTTTGGAGCGCAGTTTGGTGTTGCGAATATGGTCTGTCAATTTGACGCCTAGGATACTGCGCTCCATTACACTTTGGCAAACCTTGAATTTGGACTTTTGAATGTTTGTATGTTTCTTGTGTTTTGTTTGTGTACCTAATTTTAAGTTTTTTTTTATCATTGTTCCTCTCAACCAAAGCACCTGCCATCTAATCTCTTCACCACCCTTGATTGACAGGTAAAGAATGCCTAAGGCATTAAGTCCGCCTTTGTACCTTTTGGTGCGTAAAGTTTAAATAAATAAATAAAGACCAAGTCTGGGATCCATAGGTTAGAATCGGAAGGATGCACATGTCCATAACTAAACTAACAAAGGAAATCTAATTTTCCTTCTAAATCCATAATTATATTGAGGCCTTTCCAATCAAACTCTTAACATCTCAATGCCCTAAGATCACCAAAACAAACCCGTCCCTATTACAACCTCAAATCAACTTATTGTTGAAATTCGTTAGCCAGTTTACAAAGTAAAAAACTTTTTAATTTAAATCCTCCGTATTTATTTGTTCGGTATACCTCAGTTGGTAAACTTTCGCCTCTGATTACAGTAAATATTTACTTTTCACTTTGTTGTCTGTCACCGGAACGAGCCCTGCATTGATTGAGTTACATTTTAGACTTTATTTTTGAATTTTTATTTACCTTTGTGTGAAGTTAAACAAATTCGACGTTCGAATTGTAAGCTACGGGGTCATTGCGTAACGCACTAACAGTAGGAATGACTTTAATTTTGACAGTTCAACAACATTCATTGCGTTATTTACGTAGTTGAGCAGACAATTTTTGGAGCATATGAAGCAATGGATTAGCAATACCTTACAAAATGATTCAGATTGTAATTGTTAGGGTGTTGCTGTTATAATCTATACTAATATTATAAAGAGGTAAAATTTGTTTGTAAGTTTGTCAAGTATGTATGGGGTAATCTCTGGAACTTCCAGTCGGATTTAAAAAATTCTTCTTGCATTTGATAGCCCAATTCTTGAGGAAGGCTATATGCTATTTAACGTCACGCTATGACCCTAAGGAGCCGAGCAAAAGCGCTATGGCGAAACGAAGTCATAGAGCAGGAGAAGCGGGCAAGTGATGCAATACGACGAGATGGGTCGAGGGAATAAGATATTTCACGAGAACGAAGTCGCGGGCAGAAGCTAGTAGAATATAATTTATTTCTGAGTTTATAGTACATTAAAATCTTAATATTAAACAGCTTCACGTAAACTATCGTTGCCGATGTAGAAAATAATATTAAAATTAAAGGTGAATAAGCAAATTAAGTTTTGCTTATAATAATAATAATTTATTTATTTCTCAGACATCAGAGGTCTATGTGTTAGTTACAGAAAACTTATAAACTATGTTAGTAAATTCAAAACTCATTTATTCCAATCCATTTTTGATCATAATTTATATACCTACATTTAATTTTACATTTAAAATGACATTAAATTTTTTTTTTTTGCGATTCTATGTGAATTTATTTCTCCAAAAATTAAATATTTACATAATATAAGCTAAAATATAAACTATAATAATATGTACAATTATATGAAAAAATAAACAATCATTATAGGGCATCAAAGAATTCATCCGCATCGCTGTCAACAGGAACAGTGCCCAAAAGGCTGGCAGCATTGCCACGTTGTATGGCAATGCTAATTCTTTGACCAAGATATAGAAAAGAAGAAGAGAAGAGAGAAGAGTCGACTAACCGCTTGGCGATATCCCGAAATACCAAGTGGGCACTCGGACCCCATGGCCCTAGTGTTTCAACCCCAAACGGCTCGAACATATAAGTCCCAATCAGGTTGCAATATTTTCGCCGTTTGAGGTTTTCTGCACCTGCAGCAGCCGCCCCAGCACAGCCCACCGTGCTAGGAAGATGGGATGGCGCAAGGGTGTCGACACATGTTGCATCCCACACCAAAGGTCTGCCTAACTTCCAGGGCATTATGGTCATTCCGTCTGGTCTCTTTCCATCGTCGCGTGCCAGGCCGTTGGGTTCTAAAACAGCTGGCACCCCGGCGGTGACAAGAGCACGACGGATGATGTCATTAATGCTGGCGTGCCGTGCTATCCGGCCTGCGCTCCTACTGCAGGATAGGCCATGGTGTCCAAGGCAGTCGACAGCTTCACCGCACTGACAGCGATGCGGAGCCCCGCAAGGAGCGCCCAAACGCAGGCAGGTAGCGAGCCGAAAGGTAGTGTCACCCAGCATAGTGCCTATGTTGGGTGACGGGAGTGCTTGAAGCCACAGCCCCGACTCCCACTCACCCACAGCCAGCAGGCGGGCACGCTCAGCAGAATTGGTGGACGTATTGATAAGATTATTCCGTACCAACCTGCAGAGCATCCCACTGTCTCTGGGAAGATGGGTTTACGGGCCGATCTGTATCCGGGCAAGCCGCTTTCCAGGCGTTCACCGCGTCGGTCAAGCACGGCACTTCACAGTCAACCAGGCAGGGAGCTAAAATTTTCCCGGTCAACTTTTCAGTGCTGTGGACAGAAGACAGGAACGCCGGTAAGCTAATACTGGTAATTTTGCGGACGCCGAGGCCACCAAAACGGATGGGTAGTGTGGCTTGAAGCCACGCTCGGTCGTCCAAGGCCACATTTAGAATGGATGTTAGTGTGCTGCGAATAATTTGGTCAATTTTGTTCAAGAGGTGTGGCTGCTTCCATAAGGGGGAAGAGCGTAGAAAATACATAAAATTTGGGTCAAAACAACAGTATCTAATCAGGGTGAATGCCGAATGTAAATTAATTTTGGAGAGTCTGTCCGAAATCTCATTGAAATTTTTAATTTTTTCGTCGATGAAAGGAGTAAAACTGTCTTCTAAAATTGGGGAACCTAGGAGGTGCAGTGAACTTTTGTCTAAAATTTTGATTTGTGGGGCTATTGCATTAAATTTATCTAAAGTCAATTGTCTGTCGGTAACGTCAGAAAGGTAAAGTTCACATTTTGAAGGGTTTTTAGGTAAATTAAATTTAAACTTTAATCATTATACATATATTTAAAAATAAATAATATAGAATAAATTAAAATGATAAAATCAAAATTATATAATTAAATTAAAATCATTAAACAAAATAAAAATGATTAATAATACGCCTGCCTTTGAGTCATTTGTTTGTTTGTCATTATATTCATCATATAACAATGGTTAATGTACTGACAATCAAACCTGTTCGCAAATACGCTCAGGATGGTGTTGGAGGTGGTCCGGAGCCTGCTCCCCAGAGATGTGTACCGCTTTCGCATCGTCGTGTAGAAACAGTCGACACGGGCGTCGGCGAACATCCCCGACGCGCTGCAGTGCCGAGGCAGCCCCAACAACACCCTGAACGCATTATTATTATAAGTACTGAACACGGAGAGCGTTGTACTGCTTCTGGGTATATGACCCCCAAAGGCTGGCCGTGTACAGGGACGTACAAAATGCTCTGAAAAGAGTTATTTTGACGGCCCCCGAGCAACGAGCAACCTCATAACCTCATTAATATTTTTTTTATTGCTGAATGGGCCCGCTCTTGACCTCGATCACGCCTGATAGAAAGCGATAGATGAGGTCTACGATGAAACGAGCGTGCCCAGAAGATGCCTAAGGCACTGGAACTCCCACGTATCGACGAAACACAGCAGGCTGCTTGACTCCGGTGGAAGGGTGGCGCCAGGCTGGTGTGCGACACCAGGCGGGCGTTAGCCCTACCACCGCAAGGGAAGAATTGGCCAGTCAAATAAGGTGTTGGGTGTGACTGTCCAGGATGCGCTGAGCGCTCGGTTCAGTTGAGTAACTGGCGGAACAAACTGCGCTACACGAGGTGGTTTCTTCATGCATCCCAAAAATTAATTACTTATAAATAAGTTCTAAATGAAAAAATTCTTAACACGGTCAGTTTGTAGATGGGTGGCTATTTCTTACAATAAGATACATTTTATCTCAGACAGCATGTGAAACTGTCGGTCGGACTGCCCATGACAGTTGTTCAAGGTAGTTTAGAAAGGCGAAAAGCCTGAAAGTCAATATTTCTTCAAGATATAATAAATTAATTATCAGTTTTTCTCAGTAGTTTAGTTGCTCTGATCAAACGGTAGGCGCTTTAGAAAATACTGTTATTTAGAATCTAGTTAGAGTTAAAGTATTAGATGATCACTCACAAGTTGTTTCAGAAGTTCGATTGCCAGGAACTAGTGGCGCAGTTGGTAAGGCCTTTTATCCCGGCTGTCCCCTATCAACAACTCCGGCCGCGATGTCACCGGCTACTAGCCGTGGCACTCACAGTATCTCACGAATCGATAGAATTTTATAATTATTTTATATTTTATTTACTTTTATCTGCCTAGCCTTGTCCCAACTATGTTGGGGGTGGCTTCCAGTCTAACCGGATGCAGCTGAATACCAGTATTTTACATGGAGCGACTGCCTACCTGATCTCCACAACCCAGTTACTGGGTAAATACGATACCCCTTGGTAAGACTGGTTCTCAGACTTTCGGGCTTCTGACGACCCATAACGACTATCAAAGATCGACAATTAATGACAGCCGGGAAGAACGGCTTAACGTGCTTTCCAAGGCAAGGAGGGACTGTAGGTCACCCTTCATTTATTCCCCTCTTACTGTTCTACGGCTGGTATCATTTAGCCACTCATTTATTATTTCAAAACATCGAAGAAGCATATTTTTGAACCCTTTTTTCATGGATGGGAAATCATCAACTGACCCCTCCCGCTCTGGGTGGAGCGGAAGGGAGTGTCAGACTCTTACTGACTAAAACCCATCCGTGTTCCTTCCTTAGCCCTTTATGATTCGGGGTAGCGGTAACCTTTAAAAAGGCCTTTTTAGGAGACAAATGACCTTGTCGCAAACTCCCTGTTGTAATGCCATATTGCTAATATTCCACCAACTAAAAGAAACCTTGTTCAAATGCCAAATGGAATTAACTCTCAAACACGGAATACATTCGTTGACAAAACTTTCGACGGAACATAAAAGGGCTGTTAATGTCCATATTTGCATTTATATTCCACGTTTTTACATTTAACAAATGGCTACTGAGGGTATTTAGGCGCGGGAAAGTCAATTTATGTTTTTCAACAAGTACGTAGGTACTTTCCACTTTTAATGATTTCCCGGGACATTTTCAGGGTTTTGTTTAATATTGTTTGCTTTGATGAAGTAGCTTTTTACCCGACTGCGTCAGACGAGACATACATACATATGTTGGGGTCGGCTTCCAGTCTAATCGGATGCAGCTGAATACTAGTATTTTACATGGAGCGACTGCCTGTCTGACCTCCACGACCCAGTTATATGACAGTGATAAACTGATGAGTGAATTTTATATTGATTTGTTAAAGCGTTTCAAATATACCTAGTTGTATTGTAGCTAAGACAATATGCGTTTCCGTGAATGTTAAAGCTACTCAAATGTGTGTGCTTGTTAGAATGATTACACTAAGTAATGAATTAAATAAAAATACTTAAAAATGCTCCTAATTTGTGTTAATAAACGATTCTTGTTCATTTAATGTTTGCTCATTTTCAATCGCATTGCTTAGTCTATGTACAATTCTACATTTACCCCACGTCATAACCAAAGCGACCTATCCTATACGACTATGTTTTATTTGGAACTTCGTACGCAAGATACAAAGGTGTAAAAAGTTAGTTAAGAACATTTTCGAAAAATAGTGTTACAGCCAAATTAGCCCGATTTTAAAGGGATTTGAAGATTTTTGTATGGAGGGTGGCCCTAACGTCGCCCGCCATTTCATTTTTCGTTGTGCACCGCGATTCTGAAAAAAAATCAAAATGGTGGCTGATGTTAGGGCCAAAACCTTCAAACCCCTTTCCATAGAAACATAGATTTCCAATTAGGTATCTTTTTTTAAATAAGATATTTTGAAAATGTTCTTTGCTAACATTTTAAACCTTTGTATCCTGCTTATGCGTACGAAATTGAATTAAAATCGGTTCATTCATTTCGAAAAACAAGGACTTGAAAGTTTGTATGAAATGCCGTACGTCGTAAACGCTATTAATTTCATTCAAAATTACGCAAATCTTTCTTTTACTTACCGACTGCCTAAAAACTCCACCTAATGGTATCATTCAAGGCAGTTTTATTTTAGAACCAAAAACACCATTACAGTAAACTTTATTTATAAAAAACAAAATTTTACTCCCTTACTAAACAAAAATATGTTAATGCGAACATTAACAGCCCTTTTGTGAGCGTTCATTTTTGACATCTTTCTTCTGACGTCCCTCCTTCTCGGCTTGATGAAAAAAGTTCTTTTTGACCACAAAGTAAGAAATCACAGAAGGCACAATCTTAAATAGTACATTATGATACTTGTGACTTAAGTGATCCATTATAGGACGGCGTGAAATTAGCGCCCGAGCGTAGGGAGGGTAAAAAACGCCGTGCATAAGTCACACGTACGTACGTATTTTATAGCACGTGTGACCTAAACGCGCACTTAAATCACACTTTTCTGTGTAAAAATGGACATCATAAGTCACAGATAAGCGTGACTTAAGTGCGGGTTTAGGTCACAGAGTGATAAAATAATCATCAAATAGCTATGGAAGGAGCTATGCCGATATTATGCGAGTTTTCCGCCTCATCAGAATTGGGAAGTCCGTATGAAAACCACGACATTTCGTGCGTAGGACATAAAAACAGTTTGCACCAAAAGATCCTGCTATAATAGCAATCCTGATGGAACTTATGGGGTTGGTGTTTTTCTAGCATAAGACTTTCTGGCTGGTAATAATACTATGCAGATTCAGCTTTTGTAATAAAACGCAACAAAAGCCAAGCAATTAGGGGTAAGAATAACTTTAGGAATAGGTACAGTAGGCCGCTCTTCGGTTGTAACACTTTGGCCTTGACCAGCGGGGAAGTTGCGTAACACACTATAAGTAGCAATAGTATACACTACACACAACAATTAAACAACATTCATTGCGTTATTTACATTGTTGAGCGGACAAATTTTCCGAACATATCAAACAATGGATTAGCAATATCCTTTAAAATGATTGAAATTGAGGTTGATAGTGTGTTAAGCAATTTGGGTACTGGTCTAGTCTATAATGGAGTTTCAATAGAATAAGTGCTTAATTCATCATCTGCCTAGCCTTTTCCCAACTATGATGGGGTCAGCTTCCAGTCTCACCGGATGCAGCTGAATCAGTATTTTACATGGAGCGACTGCCTATCTGACCTCCACAGCCCATGTACTGGGTAATACGATACCCCTTGGCAAGACCGGTTGTCAGACTTTTGGGCTTCTGACGACCCGTAACGACTGTTAAAGATTCAAGAAAGACAGCCGTTACCAACGGCTTAACGTTCTTTCTGAGGCACAGAGGGGTCTTGGTATGTAAATATGGTCACCCATCCACGGACACACCGCGGCAAGCGTAGCTTAACCTAATCAATCGCGACCCGTGCAGTTGTTATTATTTAGTCTCCAGCCCATTAAGAGCTTAATTATGCTGGTTTTATTGCTATTGACGTTCAGCCTACTGTACAAAGGTTGCAAGCATTGTAGTTTTTTGGGATGCATGAAAAAGCCTCCTCGTGTAGCGCAGTTTGCTTCGCCAGTTACTCAACTGAACCGAGCGCTCGGCGCATCCTGGACAGTCTCACCCAACACCTTATTTCACTGACCAATTCGTCGATGCGTGGGAGTTCCAGTGCCTTAGGCATCTTCTGGGCACGCTCGTTCCATCGTAGACCTCATCCCGCGCTTTCCATCAGGCGTGATCGAGATCAAGAACGAGCCCATTCAGCAATATAAAAAAGTAGTATAACCCCTAGCAACAATTTGCATCCGCTTAATCTTTGATAGAATGAGATTTCTGTTTCTATTTAATTCATCTTGTCCTGCTTTATTATCTACAGTTGGTGCGGGCTCCAAAAATTATCTCGGAGGTCTTTATCGCTAACTCGAAACGGTTGGCGGTCATAACTTTGTCTTAGTCCAAGCGATAATATCTGGAACAGTTTACGGAAGTCAAAGGAGTTTTGTATACTTTCAGAGGTTTCGGAGTGAAGGGGACAGGGTACTTTTTTGTTTCGAAGCACTGGTTGGAACTTGGGAGGAAAATGTGTGATTATACAACTTGTGCATAGTTAAGGCTAATAGGTACTTTTTATTAGTTTAATCTTATGATCCGTGACTCGTAGTCAAGTATAGATTATTGGTTCCTTACAATTCACATTATTTAAATCACTCAACTCATTTTTGGCATAGTCTACCCCACGTCGTTTCGGGATGCTTGTATTCAAGGTATCTTCACGATCTTCATTTATTTGTTGTTGATAAACATTCTGTTCAAACCATACTTTTCTTAACTAGTTGTATAATACAGTGAAGTCTTTTATCTTCGTCAGTTTTCAAATTCTTTCATTTATCAAGTCAGAACATATAATAGCTTTTGAAGCTACGGCACTAAGCAGATTATTACATAGAAAACTACATTAAATTACATGGTAACAAAGATCAAAATAGCATATACATTTGACCAATATAAAGTTGATATTTTTGACAATCCTAAAGCTGTTTTATTAATCTATCAAGCGCCGGTAATGAGACACAATTGATTTTCTATTGTTTCTTCGCCGATCGGCGAACCGCGATGCTTGACCCCCTTAGCCCTTAAAGTGTCGAACATATTTTGGATGTGTCTGTACGTACAAACAAGCAATTTGTTACATATTATTACAATAGATTAGTGTTATTAATGATTATGTAATCCTAATCTCTTAGACCTACCTCTGTAACGCAATATAATAATTTCACCATAAACCAATCCATCATACCTTTTGCATAAATTCCATTAGGTACAGATTCCCAGAATCAAATTCTCAAGATCTAATCCCGTCTAATCCAGTCCTTTGCCGTCGACCGTCCCGTCAAACGGCTTAATGATCTAATGATGTCACTGACACTAGTTGTCATGACATTGTGGAGTTGTCAGTGTCAAAGCATGTATTCTCTTTGGTTAGAACTAGTAGTTAATTTTGTGAGTGTCCGTGCGCAGTCGAGCGTGCTTTGGTGTCCCCTTTGATCCTGGTTTTAACATCGAAAAGGGCGTATGCGATTGTGCTTTTGTGGTAAATATTGCTTTGAAATTTTATTTTGAGTGTGAGTTTATTTTATTTTAATAAGCAGTTAACTGTTTGTGTTACATTGCTAAAATGTGACTTTTAGAGAAATAATCTTAACTAATATTTATAAATACGAAAGTGAGTTTGTTCGTTACGCTTTCACGCTAAAACGGCTCAACGGATTTGGATAAAATTTGGCACACAGATAGACCATGACCTGGGTAATGACATTGAGGTACAATTTTTTTCACTACATGTACTTAATAGTACATAATGTTGGTACAATTTATCTATAAACAGGTTTTTTTTTTCATTTTTCACTGTGGCGCGACCAGGAACTATAACACACATGTTTTCATCTTGCATCGTAGACGGCAACAGCTAATACAACAATGAACCCCTTTATTTATAGACGTTGCTTAAAGTTAAAAGTCGTTTAAACGTCCAAAACGTATGGTTAAACAGTCGCTAATCGCTTCTTAACATTATGCAATCTTTATAAATAAAGTGGATAATACAGACGCCAGCACATCAGGCTACTACAATCTGTCAAATTTCTTTAATAGACTTTCAACTTTATCGCTAAAGTATTAGGCTCAAAGTTGATTGGGAAAATTTGACAGTTTTGGGTAGCTTGATGTGCTGGCGTCTGTACCCAGATAGAGCGTACCAAAATTAAACGATCGTATTCGCAATACCATAATACACTCCAAGACAAGAATCGCTGATGTTGGCGATAAGTCTACGAGCCTTTTTTTTTTTTATGGATGGGAAATCATCAAATGACCCCTCCCGCTCTGGGTGGAGCGAAGGGAGTGTCAGACTCTTACTGACTAAAACCCATCCGTGTTCCTTCCTTAGCCCTTTATGTTCCGGGGTAGCGGTAACCCTTTCGGACAATCCCGCACCCCCGGCAGGCTTCGGCCCTGGCAGGCCCCTTCCTTTATGCTGACATCTCTTTGAGGCGCGCGTGGAACACGTACGCGCCGTCCGGCACGGGCCTGGTCCTGATCGGACGGTGAGCTACCCATTACTCTCCGTCCGCAGGCCCGACTCTCCGTCCGCAGGCCCGAAGTCTACGAGCCTAAAATGGGACTGGGCGGGTCACTCAACTAGCAATTATACAAATGGCTAAATGAATGTAGTTTTTATAGTTTGAAAGAATTTATCGATAAAAAATATTGACATTATATTCTAACATTAATGTACTTAATTATAATTACCCTGTAACTTTAAAATTTTGCATGCTATGTTTTATCTTAGCTAAACATGTTTGTGCTACTCTGACCTATGCTTAACACCATTGTATACCATGTTTTACGCAAATAAATTATTTTATTATTACAGCTTCATCTTTCTGACTGACAGACCCCTTGACAATTCAAAAGTGCCTGATAAATGCTTTGAGTTTGAATTTGAGTTTGACTCTTTTAGGGTGTATCAGGATAGATTAGTCAGGACACAGTCAAATAATAACATACATAACATAATCAGCCTATAATGTTCCCACTGCTGGGACACAGGCCTCCTCTCAGTGAGAGGGAGTGGGCCGTAATCCACCACGCGGGCCCAGTGCGGGTTGGCAGATGTCACATGTCTTTGAATTTTTGGTTCTAGGACATGCCGGTTTCCTCACGATGTTTTCCTTCACCGTTTTGAGAGCAGTGGTGATGAAATAATTTACACTTAGTAAAGCGCCTGCCTGGATTCGAACCTACGACCTACAACTTGTAAGTCGCGGCCGCTACCACTTGGCCACCACTGCCAAATAGAGTCAAATAATATAACAATAAAAAAATTCAATGCGTTCAACGTTTTAAACAAACATGTGAAACTCATGATATGGTGATATTTACTTGGTGTACATAAAAAGGAACCTGATAATACGAATATTGCTTTAGCTTTTAACCCAATTTCCATTTGCACAGCATTTCGGGAAAAGCTAGGTATCCATTTTATTCCCAGAACCGCTTAAAACTCAGTTAGAGGTTTTTGTGGTATCCATATAAATATGGAAATCAAAACTATTATTAAATGAATTCGGCGTATTAAAATGGTCCATTTTCAATACAAAATATTCCACTTTTGTGACAAAAAAATATCTGAAGCCATTTGACATTTCTGGAATGAAACCACTCAACGGAGGCAATTTCCTCTTTTGCTGAAAATGGTCTCAGTTACACCGTAGTGTAACATTAATATTGTTTTCTGGCACCCTTGATCGAGGGGTAAGTTAAATGCTTACTATAGGCCGACCGCTTAACTGAGACGTTGCCTGAGGTAGCAGCGCGGGGCGGGACGGGTGTGGTGACGTGATGCGAGAGCTCAGTGATTCGTCAACTTGTGACAGCTATCACTCCTTCCGCACCACGCGGGTACCTCAGGCAACGTCCTAGTTAAGACCAGGCACTCTAAAATAATTTCTACGCATGAGAGAGAGAGATGAGAGACCGGTTAGACCGCTATGGTGAAAGACGCTAACGTAGCCGTAATAAGGTTGAATACCGCGTGCGCTCTTTGATCGCGTTCGAGCTCGAAACTAAATGTCGTAAGTCTCAATTCTTATTTTGTTTATAACTAAAGTAATAATTGATCTAGAGAAAAAATATCTTGTGGCTGGATAGTAAACTACACACATCAAAAGTGTCTAGGGATCAAGCATTTTTATGCGGATTTCTTGAGATTGAGATGTGGCTTTGTAATAAATTTATGATTTTATAAATTTATATGGATCCTTTTTGGTGCATTTCATAATTTGAATCAGGAACTGTGAATCAAATTCGAGTAAAAGATGAAAATCAGCTGTCAATATTTTCCCTATAAAAACATACAACGCATTGAAGACATTATTAGTGCTACTGTTTCCCTACTACTGATTAAAACCAACGTTATTATGGAGCGGCGACGTCATTTAAGCAGGGAAGAAATGCTCAGAGCCGTGGGAATGATAGAAGCTGGTTCCCGGCAACGTACTGTGGCTTTAGCTCTGAATACAAGTCAGAGTGTTATCAGTCGACTTTGGACACGTTACCGAAGCACTGGTACCGTGGCTGAGCGCCATGGAGGACGGTATCGCTGCACCACACGGAGACAAGACCGATATACGAGTATTCAAATCTTAACTCGAAGAGCTCCAACAATAACCGCCATGATGTTAGCCGTGAGGCTTCATCACTCTTCAGGGAACTTAATTAGCGACCAAACAGTCAGAAACCGCTTGCATGAAGTGAACCTTCATTCCCGAAGACCGCTACGGGTACCACCTATAGCAATGCACAATCGTAGGATTCGATATCAATGGGCTCTTGAACACAGAAATTGGGCAGAAGAACAATGGCGTTTCGTGTGCTTTTCTGATGAGTCTCGTTTTGGTATGAGACCGGATACAAGACGTATACGACACTGGAGAACCCCTGGACGCCAACAGCGATTAAAATCCTGCCAGGAAGTCCATCCTTATAGTGGTGGAACCATCATGGTATGGGCGGGTATTTGGATCGGCGGAAGAACTGAGTTGATTTGGATCAGAGGCAACCTCAACGCTCAAATTTATGCTGAGACGATTGTATCAGACGTCATCGTTCCTCTACAAGTGCAAATCGGTCCCTTATTTCAGTTAATGCATGATAATGCACGACCGCACACCGCAAGAGTTGTAAGACAGACTCTCGCCGCAGCTAACATCAATGTCCTGCCCTGGCCTGCTCAGTCGCCAGACTTGAACCCGATTGAGCATGCATGGGATATGCTACAGAGAAGAGCTCTGCCGAATATGGAGGGTATCCAGTCGCAAGAAGACCTTTTTTTGTTGTTGCAACGAACATGGGCGGCCATTCCACAGCGTGATTTGGATGAACTCATTTTGAGTATGCCAAACCGATGTTCTTGTGTTGTTAGTGTTCGCGGTAGAAACACGGATTATTAATTGTTTAAGTTACCCAATAAAATTTTAAAGAAAACTGTTATTTCAGTCTTTTTTTCGAACTTTTGTGTTAGTGGTTCAAATGTCAAAAATCCCTTTATTAGGAAAATGGCAAATTTCTTTATTAATGCAAAGGTGACTTGGTTTATCGTTACTGTGACAAACGAAAACACTTTATTTGATGAATCCTTAAAGAAAATTTTAATTAATATCAATCAGGAGAAAAGTTATTGCAAAAATATATGTTGATCCCTAGACACTTTTGATGTGTGTATATTTTCTTACTGTTAACATTTATTTTAGACATAAAGGCCAAGCAATCTTGAAAAAAAAAGTAATAATCTTTAAAAAAGACATGATTTTTGAATAAAATATGAATCGAGCGAAAATGTTACAATTACGTAACTGTCTTGTACATGGAAAGGAAAAGATCCAATGAATCATATACTAATGTTCCATTTTGATTGTATGTGTGACTGTTTCAGAATATTAATGCAAATTAACGTAAAATTTAGGGAGCCTCCTCTTAAGCGGTCACCATCATCAGCCTATAGCAGTCTACTGCTAGACATAGGCCCCTCCTATTGCACGCCATTCATCTCGATTTTCGGCAACTCTCATCCAGCTGCTACCAGCCATCCTGCGAAGATCGTCGCTCCACCTAGCCTGAGGGCGTCCCACCTTAAGTTTACCGATTCGCGGTTTCCACTCAAGAACACGTCTAAACCAACGGTCATCGGTTCTACGGCTAATATGGCCGGCTCATTGTCACTTCAGCTTGCTTATTCTGTGAGCTATGTCGGCAACTTTGGTTCTCTGCCGGATCACCTCGCGGGCGGCCCATAGGGTAATCAATGGGGTAGGTAGCCTGCAGGCTTACGAACAACTTTACAAACATAACATACTCGTAATATCACCCCGATATACCCTGAAGGATTAGGTAGAGGTGTACGTTCTGGAGTATGTTCTGGAGTGGCGACCGTGTACCGGAAGACGTAGCCTTGGAAGGCCTCCCACAAGGTGGACCAACGACCTTGTGAAGGCCGCAGGAACCCGATGGATGCGAGAAGCACAGAACTGGTCGAAGTGAGAGTGCTTGGGGGAGGCCTATGTCCAGCAGAGGACGTCTTTCGGCTGAAATTATGTACCTATAGTACACCTACCTTTCGCAAGTTATGTTCAAGTCACATGTAATGGTGGGAAAGCCTTAAGAGGCCTTATTTGCCTGGATTTGTGTCAGGTTGATAGTGACCCATCAACCGGGCACAAATCCAGACTCCGGGCTGCTACTGAGAAATCCCAGATGGACCCTTTGCCCAACTGGGAAATCATATCAAAACATCACTGGCAAAATGTGGTTTACTATAAGTACATCTCAGGCCAACCCTTCGGATAAACAAACAAAAGGTTTATCTCTTACTAGCTGCGCCTCGCGGTTTCACCCACATATGTTTCGACCCCGTGGGAATATCAAATAATTTTAATTCAGGGCGTCAGCTACCTCCATACAAAAATTTATCAAAATTGGTCCAGCCGTTTGAGCGTGAAGAAGTAACAAATATATAAACACACACACTCACAAACTTTCGCCTTTTATAATTGTGAAGTGTGATAGTGTGACAAACAACTTTACTAACCGTTGATTTTTCAGTAGAGTGGCAAATACAGGCAATGATACATATTATGATTGTTATGTTATGCATAAAAATATTACATTGTCACATTGCCTCGCATAAAATGTTATTTATGAGAGCTGTGACGGTGAATGTGATCTTATTTTCTATCGAGACTTTTCAATGTAAAATGGAATACAATGGCTCAATTCGCACCGAGTGTCGTCGTGTATTTGCTGTATCGCTCAGATATTGTATGTTTCCTTTTAAACAAATGTTATTTAAGGAAACCTAACGGCAACATGTACCCAGAAAGGGAGTGATTAAGATATATAAAACAATGATGCGTCCTGCTGTCGTGTATGGACCAGAATGTTGGGCCACAAATGGGATAAATGAAAGGTAATTGATATGTGTTGTTACACGAGTGGATAGAATAAGAAATGAGTATCTAGGAGGCAGTCTAAAAGTGGCACCGGTACCTGAAAAGTTGTGTGGAAATCGATTGTCATGGTACGGGCATGTGTTATAGAGGAATGAGAAATGTTGTCAGGGAAGTTTTGAGTATGAATGTCGATGGAAGGCCTAAGATACGATGGATGGACTGTGTGAATGATGATAGGGTTAGAAAGGGGGTGACTATCGAGATGACGACTAATAGAGAAGTATGGAAGAAAAAGACATGTTGCGCCGACCCTAAATGACTTGGAAGAAAAGAGGAGAAGAATGAAAAAGTGAATGATTTAGGTACTTTTAAAAATGAACCTTGTTGCTGTTTAATAGAAGGTCGAAATCATTGCACAAAAGTTCATTGCCGTTTCTTGTCATCATAATATTATGATGACAACACACCAACATCTGATCTTGAACAGTCGACTGTATGTTAGTGGTAACAAAACTAGTAAATTGCTCGTACAGTCACGCCTAAAAGTATGTATACACTTGGCTTTATTCAAAGGCGATTTTTTCCTTTATTTTTGAATTAAATTTTATGTTATTACGAAAATAGTATTTTCGAACCCATAGGTTTATGTTAAGTGTCGTATTTCAACGTTGCATTCGTTATTTTACGAAAAAATCGCAATTGAAAATTGCCAAGTGTACTTTTAGACGTGACTGTACACACGAGTGACTCGTCGACGGCTGCAGTTGCATCTGCCTTTGATGTGTGTCACTAGTGTGTATGAATACTACTTGTAGTGCGGTGTGTAGGTATGATAACGTTTCCTCACTACCAGCATAATAGGTATCGGGGCATCTCTCTCTCGCAGGCACTGGCCGGCCGTTGCGAGCTTTTGAACTGCTAGATTTTGTGTATATTTGTTTCATAGAAAAAATAATAATAATAGAATTAGATAGAATAATAAGAAAATTATAAAACGTGTTCTCACCAAGCCCTAAAAAACAACAAGGCTTATCTTTTGGTATAACTTTTACATGGTTTAACGATGTAATTCTCTTCAAGGTACACGTTTTAAATAGCGATTTAGTGTCGTCTTTATGTTTTGTTTTGTCGAGCCAATTATTTTAATTCACGTTTCTGTCTTCACACAGCGCTTCACAATATGTTCAGTTTTCCTAAAACATATTTCTTTTTACGCAAAATTAATATTTTGCTAGATTTACAGAGGTTTAAAAAAGTTAAAAAGTACTGCATCTATTACAATACCGTACTGCACTAGACCAGCTAAAGTTTAAAGCGTAACCACCGCCGTATGGTCAACTGTACAGACGCCAGCACATCAAGCTACTACAATCTGTCAAAGGAGACTGTTAAAAAGTGGTCTATGAACCAATAGCGTTACTGTTACTATATTTCTGTGAGGATACCTCAAATATACCCTTGTACAAAGTGGCATCAAAATCTGACCCGGCAGTTTTGAGAAATATAATATTTTAGAATACATAATTTTATGATAACATTAAAAAGTTGTCTATGAACCAATAGCAATACTGTTACGATCTTTCTGTGGGGATACCTCAACTATACCCTTGTGCAAAGTGGCATCAAAATCTGACCCGGCAGTTTTGAGAAATACATATAATATTTTAGAATACATCATTTCATGATAACATTTTTGTTTTAAAAATTAATGTGTTTCTTTCCTAGATTTTAGTATTTGTTTCGATTTTAACCATAGATATATGAAAATGATTTTAACCGACTTCAAAAAAGGAGGAGGTTCTTAGTTCGTAGGAATTACATTTTTTTTCTAATATTTTTATGTTCACCGATTACACGAAGACGGCTAGACCGATTTAAAAAACTATTTTTTTGGTTGAAAGGGTATACTTCCCAAAATGTTCCCATTGTCACCACGTCAGGATCTGGTGATTGGATCCTGGAGAAATCTAGGGAACTCTTCAAACATTATAGGCACAGCTATAACAATTTGGGTATTCTTTAAAGTAACTCGTGCATTTGCTCTCGGAAAGCACCATTTGGTGAAGTGGTACTAATGATGAAGACCTCAGATGACCACCGGAACAACTCATTAATAAGTATTTCACGGGTTGCGATTCGATTACTTTAATATGGTTGCTAAGCAATTTATGCTATAAATAAATCGTCAAAATGAAAAAATATTGAATGATGAAATCATGTTTCGACCCAGAGGTGATGTGATTTGTTTGATCTGCAAACATTCTGTGCTATTTTTTCGAAAAAAAAAAACCTGAAATTCAGCACTGTCGAGGTGGTCTTTGTTTAGCAGAAAACCACATTAATTAGTAGTATCAAGTCAGAAATACCCGTTAAAACGTTATAAAATGTAGCAAAAAAAGTGAATTTTAAAGTATTATTTTTCTCAAAACTGCCGGGTTAGATTTTGATGCCCCTTTGCACAAGGGTATAGTTGAGGTATTCCCACAGAAAAACCTCTACAGTATCGCTATTGGATCATAGACCACTTCCCATACAAATTTTAACAGTCTCCTTTCTTTAATATATTTCCAACTTTGTCGCTAAAACATAAGGTTCAAGGTTGATTGGGAAAATTTGACAGCTTCGGATAGCTTGATGTGCTGGCGTCTGTACCTCTATGAATTAGATGAACAAATTACGTTACGGTGTAAAAAAGCCGAATCCATTAAAATATTCGCCATAACAAATACTTATAAAAATAGGCATCGGGAGTTGATAATAAAGGGTTTGAGAAAGGTTCGCTTTGTATGTTGTTACCTTAACCGAATGCGAAGTCACGGGCTATGACTTCGAAACGTGACGAGGGAAATAAGAAAACCAAAAGAAACCGGTGAAAACCGGAAAAAAGTGGGGAAAAGCGGAATAACGGGAGGAAATAAATAGAATAGATTTCTATGACTGTTATGAATGAATGAAATATTTTTGGCATACTGATTTTAGGGTAGTTTTGTACCCTTCTAAGCGGGTTGCTCAAAAGGGAAGCGACGAAATAAGTCATTGTATGGGTTGGCTTTATTGAAGCTAGCAGGTTAATGGCAATTGAAAATTGCTAGCTAATATAATAATTTATAGCTAATATAATAATTTTTTCGTTAATCGAATCTATGTATTTGAATATGAAGGGTAGCTTGTGTTTTCTCTAACTCGCCAGGATCTTCCTGATAGGTTAGGCAAAATAGGCCAAAAAAGGTTTAATATAATACAGATTTAACCCACGTTCGGGGTTGGAAATATTTAAAAGGACCCCTGTTTCACCACCTTGCCAAAATTGCAGAATGTACAAGGATTCTTAAATGTCATGTCTCCATCTTAATGTAAATACCCACATCTTTCGCAAATAAACATTCTATCCTATTCTGGAAGATCCATTCTTGCGGGAAAATATGGAACTGTACAAACCTTCTAAACTAAGAATAATTTTGATCCTACTTGAACGCTACATAGCAAGTAGTGCTCACCTAAGTTACAAAAATATACATCCCATCAAGATAATTCTTCATTGGCAGCCCACAAATCATAACAGGAAAACCCTTCCAAGGCCAAAACATACATCTTGAAGACAGTCTGAAGCCAGGTGAGAGTGGCACGGGCTACCCAACATGGAATATAAATCACTTCATATCGCCCGGCTACTGCGATGAAAAACTGCCGCGTGTAACGTTATGAGGGGATCTTAGGATGTGGGGCATATATCATGGTCTGATCTTGTGTAATGACACTGTTAGGTCATGCGAGATTAGAGATATATTTTGGGGTAGTTTTGTGGCGTAGGGGCCAAAATGTGTTTGAGTTTAAACTAATCTTTTAAAGCATCATCAGCCTGCAATGTTTCCACTGCTGGGACACAGGTCTCCTCTCTGTCAGAGGGAGTGGGCCGTAATCCACCACGCAGGCCCAGTGCGGGTTTTTTTTTTTTTTTAATCTTTATTTAAAGAACTTTTGCGCTAAATGCGAATATGACACTCTATAGGTTTACAAAAGGTTAACATTAATTTACATTTATGCATATTACAGCTAGGTTCTGGGTCTGTTCTTCTTTTATTATCTTTTATCATCTTTTATTATAGGGATTATATTATCCGATAACGGGTTTGATAGGTCTATGTTATGCGCACCAATTTGTGTTCTGAGTGATTGGTTCCGGACACATCTCATCAAAATATGATATATGTCCTCATCTTCGTTACACGTACTGCAAACAGGTGATGTTAACTTTTTCATCATAAAGCCGAATTTGTTGAGAGGCATATGTCCTGAACGAAGTCTTAATAATATGGTTAGGTCCTCCCTGGTAACAAAACACTTATCAATCCAAGGTGAATATGAAGGTTGTGAATGGATTGTTCTATACCAAATGCCTTTTTCCCTGAAACGAAAATCAAAGTAGTCTTTCCAATTTTGTAGACATATCTTTTTAAGGGCAGGAATGTAGTCCATGAAATTTGAATTGTCTACAAAAACTGTGCCATCCAAACATGCTTGTTTTGCCAAATAATCTGCCTTGTCATTACCATCTATGCCTATATGGGACGGAATCCACTGAATTATTATTTGTTTACCCTGAGATTTAAGTTTTAAAATTGATTTTATGATTGTATAGGCTATCGGTCTACCTCGAAAAGTCGAGGTGCATCGAGCCAGATGTTGAATGGAACTCTTTGAGTCTGTATATGGTAGATAACACATGTATTTGAATTTTTTGGTTCTAGGACATGCCAGTTTCCTCACGATGATTGAGCAGCGGTAATGAAAATGAAATTATTTAAACAAAATAAAACGCCTGTCTGTGTTCGAACCTACGACCTACATTTGGTAAGTCACGGCCGTTACCATCAGGCCACGACTGCTCTTCAATTTTTAAAAGGGATAAACATAAATGCTGTAAAATTTATTAATCGAACATAATGTAGTGCATGAAAAAAAATCATTTCATTAACTATGCACTCAAACATAAACAGGAAACGCCAAATTGGTTTCCATGAATCTCCGCTTATTTCGAGCTCGTTTCATGGTAACAATGTCAATTTTCTAATAATGTACCCCTTCTTCAAAATTAAAACTCAACTTTATAACCTCGAAAAATAAATTAAACATGTAATAACATGCAAATATGAGAATCTTAGCGACATCTAATACAAAAGTATGACAATATCTTCCAACTCAGTTTAAACTTGGCGACTTTAAGAAAATATTGTAAAGAAAGTTTTGCCAAGAAAAATTCTTGTCTCCGTAAGTTGGTACCCTTTATAGGAATTTGCGAAGCGTTCTATTATATCTCTGGCATCAAAGGAGGTAGCTAAACTAATTGGTGTTGAGTTTAAGTTAAATTTTGTAGAAGGCATGCTGTTAAGAGGGTTCAACTGATGATTTTCGATGTTGATTAACTTTGTTTCACTTTATGGGTCGAGTTGGGGCAGAAGGGTAGATTTCATAACGATGTGCTTGTATTAAACGATGAAAGTTTTGTGGGTTATCATATACGTGGTAAAAAGGAAGGAGATATTAGTCTTCTACCTCTACGAGTAAAGGCTATTTGACCGTTGTCTAACTATCTTATTTGTATATTTTTTTTATTTTTTTTTTTCCTTTATTCAACTAAATACATACAGAGTGTTACGGAAAGGGTATATCAATACAAACGGGTTGAAGAGTGTATCTGGTCTAGAATCCCTGTACAAAATTTCAGCTCAAAAGCAGTAACTTTGAAAATGCTTAATATTTTTTTTATTTCGATAGTTTATTAAATATAAATTATATTTTTAAATATTATAATTTTAGCGAAGTTATTTAGCCTATAGAATTTATAAACTCGGTTTTACGAAGCTCGAACGCGCGAAGTACACGTAATGATTTTAAATTTGATTATACTCGTTTCGCACCTAATATTTATTTAGTTTTAAGACTTCCTTTATTCAATTAAATACATAGGTATAAATTATATTTTTAAATATTAGAGTATAAAAAAATATAAAAACATTTAAAAATATAAAAAATAGTAGCCCACCGGTATCGGGAACAGGGTCCAAGCTACCGGCGGTCAGGGCTCCAGAGAGAGGAACCTCCTAACAATGCGGGCCGTGTCCAGAAGTACCGCTTTCTGAATCAAGCCCTTGATCCAGCTGCCTAACGAGAGCGTCCTTATTTTTTTTATTACTATTCCACTTTATTTATTCAGACTACAATGGTCTATAGTGTTAGTAACAAAAATAGCTTAGCCTATGTTAGTACTTAATAACTATTGTAATCGCCCACGAGCTATCTGCCCGGGCCGCTATTGATTGCAGGATAGTGTTGGGACTGCCATTTAGCCTGTATTATCCCCACTGCAGGGCAAGCCCTCCCTTTCCTCTTTTTACTCCGCTTTGTCTTGAGCTATTATCCTTTAAAAAACAGAGGTAGAAAATATAAACAGACAGAATTGTTTAAAAAAAAAACATGTTCTTTACCTAATTAAACATGTCAACGTTAGAATGTTAAAAGGTCCTTACAGAATGTCGTGTTCGAGAATGGTCGCCGTCAGTTGGGACTGGTAATTTCTTCGCTGTTATTTTTTTTTTTTTTGTATACTATAGACGCTTTTAACGTGCTCGACTTTTTACATCATTGTCATATCGCAAGTTTAAAGATAAACCGTTACTAAACGAAAATATAACATTTTACACAGGAGCTTAAATAAAAAAAAAACGCACGCCTTTTTCGCAATAGAAGTTAAAAAACAATTCAAAAAATCATCAGCCATCTACCTCTAAAAGTGGATTTTTTATAGAAGTGTTAAAGGACATGTCTGGTGGAGCAATGGGCGAATGTCTAGGCAGTCAAAGAAAATGTTCAGTAATGATTGTTATATTATTATAATCGTCGTGTTTTATAGTTTATTAATTAATAAGTTTCAGGAGTCAGGATCTTGCGTAAACTGGTCAAAATAAGGATTATACGCTAGGGGTTTTTCTTAACTTTGTTTAGTATAATGACATCTGTGAGCGAATACTGGTACTAATTGGTGGTATGTCTTTGTGAGGTTAATGAAACATGTTGTTGGTCTGAGATCATATTTTACAGTTTTTTGGATATTTCTATTTGTGTAACAAACATTTTAAGCACCTATTGTTTGTCACAATATTATAATATTACCTATATTGGCATCATCTTTAATTCCGTATTTTGGTTTCTATCTTCAATACCCATAATATTATTTATATGTAGCTACTTGTTGATACTGAATTGGGATTATAATAAATAAAACTGTGTATGTATTTATTGCAAAACAAATTAATTTATTGTAGATACATTCTTAAATAAAATGATAAAAAAATTAAACGTCTTCTAGAGACACCAAAACATTGTCCAAAAATGTAGCTGGCGCTAGCACGTTATTTTGATGCCTTGCCCAGCCAAGATACCATACTAGCGTCATGACGTGCCAGACCATTGTATGACCTAGTAATCTCTCATTGTCAGCAGCTTTGGTATTTAATAAATTATATCTAACAATCGTGACACTTGCGTATCCATCTAATGGGAGCTGGAACATTAAGACGTCATTGTATTTTTCAAATTATAACACAACTGCTCAATGTACTGCCTTTCCTGCATGGTTTACGCGACTGCCGTAGTATAGAGGCCTGCTTGATTTGATAACCATCGAGCAAGTCTCACTTGCAGGGGTAACGCCAGCCTTGACACGATATGTCTGCGAATCCGCAGCACAGCGATGCACCTCATCATAATATCCAAATCGAAAGGAAAAGCAGAATCCTATAAGTATAGCAATAGTCATCGTGTCTAAATGATGTCACTCCGTGTAGAATAGCAATGGTCGTTTAAAGAAAATATCTATAACAGAAAATAATCGCATAGTTAGCAAGGAACGCATACACGCAACTTGGAATTGATAACCAAAAAATAAATGTCAATGCCATGTCAAAAAAGTAATAAATACTTACCTTCATGTTAGGAAGTGGGTATCCGAAGAAAAACACGTTTGATGTGTACACTAAAATATTTTAGTAATATTGTCGTATTATATACGCAAATACGTTAATATATTCCTTTCATCTAAAATAAGCGGCTTATAATTATTGTTCACACTATTTAAAGATAATTACGGGATAAAATGGAACGTCAAAAACATTTTTAGTACTTCCCGTTTAAAATGGCAATACGGAAGCTACGATTGAGTACTGTTTTTTGAGAATTATGTTACGCAAGTGATACTGAATTAATTAATCCATAGTAATTTAAATCTAAATTTTTAAATCTTACTGAAAAACCTTAAATCATGAACATTTATCTATACCAGAATTACCAGAGGGCAGAAACTGGACATGTCCTTTATCGTATACTTTACGTAATTTTAAGAAAGATGGCATTAGTAACTCAATTCTTGAAAAAATCGTTTAGTAACGGTTTGTCTTTAAAGATGCAATATGTATAATTTCATCATGCATGATGTAACCAATTTTGAAAAGAGTGTTCATGGACATCCTTGCCGGTTCTTCTCCATAGATACCTACTACTCTTTGAAATGGGGAACCATCCCCATTACAAAGCTTAACTGACTGTCTTCTTGACAATTCTAAAGTGCCTGTAATTGGTTTACTTGTTAAATTAAATGTTTTGAGCTTGAGAATAAGTTGACACAAGTAAACAAATACGTAGATAGCTAAATGTATTTTCCATTCGTCATCAATTTAGTATACAATCAGAATTTTCCCCAGTCAGCTAATCGAGATTTCTATAAAAAACTGAATCCAAGTAAAACAATCGCCTCTCTAGCAATTATGCTAATTATCGGAATCGTTCACGGTAGAGAAAATTATACGATTTCCGTGTTCCTTTCCAATGTCAATGTTGGAACAAATCGATTTGTTCTAGATTGGAAAAAATAATTAGGTATAATTAAATTAGATAGGCAGTCGCTTTATGTAATATATTGGTATCCAGCTGCATCCGGTTAGAAAATAGGCAGTATATATATAGGCTTTTGTACTGACGTACATCGTTGACGTTTGACGTTTTGTAATGACTCGTTCAACATGCGGCAAACTCCTGGACTGGGCCGGATCCAGTCCCACTTAAGCTTGACTGCTTTTGGGTGACGTCGGCGATCTGTGTTTTGGTGCGCAGTGTAGGTACCGTGTTCCTAACACGGTTCGTTTATCTGAATGAATGAATGAATGAATTGCACCGATCCCAGCATGGCTAAGCCAGACTCGATTAATCGAATGAACCCCAAGATTCACACTAGCTCCTGTAGCCTCATGTTCATGGTGCTACAGCGACCATTGCATATCAAGGAATAGACCGGGGCGCGCGGTAATGGTAGGGAGGACGTGCCCGAAGGATAGGAAAGAATTTAAGAGCCTACCGGATATGCATTCTAGAGCAAGCATTGGACTAGTGGAGAGATGGGTAATTATATCTGTGGATGGGCATCTTTTAACGACCTTGCCGCCAGGTTGGTTAAGGTCGGGCTTCATCGTTGAGTCTTTTGGCAGGGTTCTACTGCTTTCTCGGTTCTTTTGTATGTCGTTGCTCTGCTGTGTTGTGCTCGTCGGCGATCTGTGTTTTGGTGCGCAGTGTAGGTACTGTGTTCCTTACACGGTTCATTTATCTGACTCCAAAAATGCTGCGCTCCTTTGCTCGCAGCAAACCACCTCTGCTGAACTGTCAAAGACCAGAAGGCCAATTTCCGCAATTAAAAACGTTCAAAATCTAGTCGCGATCTCATCTCAGCGACAATCAATGTCAAAAACTTGTCAAAAATGTGGGGAAATTAGTGGTATTTTTCACGGATTGTGACTGAGATCAGACTTACCAAATACCTGAGTGAAACCCGCGCGGTATCTATCTCTATCCACAGTGGCAGCGAATACCGCTCAGGTCGCTCTAGCCGCGGAACTTGATACTAAATACACACCTGAGCTAAACCCGCGCGGTATGTACCCACCCACAGCGGCAGCGAATACCGCTTAGGTCGCTCTAGCCGCGGAACTTAATACTAAATACCTGAGCGAAACCCGCGCGGTATGTACCTCTACCCACAGCGGCAGCGAATACCGCTTAGGTTTGAATAGACCTTAACTACGCCAGCCATTTAGTAACATTATCTCATGTTGCAGCAACGTGCATCAATTGTGCCAACACAATAATCTGCGGAGATATTGTTATCTTGACAGATTAATTATTATTTTATACAATACGTAGTCAACTCACTGATATATAGCATGAAAATTATAATAATGATAATCTATCTGAGAGTATTATAACGCGCGAATAATTAATGATTCTCTTCCGCAACGTTTTATTACTTCATTATCGCATCATTAAAAGAGGTTTATACAAATTACGGTTATAATTGTCTGTTCATTAAAATTATCATGACTTTTTGATACGTTTATCGAATGCTGGTTATTGTTTTACCAATACTGCTTTTAATGGTGGAAGCTTTATTTTCTACTTCAGAAGTTAACTGTTAAAACATAAATACTAACTTTTTAATGTAAATATTTGAAAAACATACTTAAACAAGTTTATTTTCTATACTAATATTATAAAGAGGTATTTTTTGAGTTTGTATGTAGGGGGTTGAAGGATATCTATGTTAAAATAAGAAGTTTCACGTGGACGAAGTCACGGCCAGAAGCTAGTGATTTATAAAAGCTAGAAGTTTGCTGTTTGTCTCTGCATCACCCAAAGGTTGACTGGTAGAAAATGCCTATGGCATTAAGTCCGCCTCTGTAAATTTATGTGCTTGAAGTGTTAAGTCCATTAAAATTTCGGCGACTATTAAGTACATTTCTTAGGGTTGAGACAAAATGACATTATATCAACGATAAGGGCCTTATCACACTTGCAATTTGCAAGCGAGTTCAAAGTGAGGCGAGTGCGAAGCGACATCACCGCGAGTTCGCAGTGAGCGCGCGGCGAACTCGCTGCGCGAGCTGCTACAAGATGGCGAGCGCACTCGCCTCGCTTTGGACTCGCTTGCAAATCGCCAGTGTGATAAGACCCTGACGATGTTGGAAAAGTCAACAATGTAGTAGGTTTACCTTCACTTTCCACCATAGCATAATTAGCCTATAATGTTCCAACTGCAGGCTGGGACACAGGCTTCCTCTCTTCAAGAGGGAGTGGGCTGTAATCTAATACGCATGCCCATTGCTGGTTGGTAAATGTCACATATCTTTGAATTTTTGGTTCTAGGACATGCCGGTTTTTTAACGATCTTTTCGTTCACCGTTTTGAGAGCAGTGGTAATTTTTTTTTAATCTGTTTTTATTTAGGGGTTTTTATCTTACAGATATGCCAACCCCATCATACCCTTTTACATGATAACTACATACATCGAATGTTGAGATGTTGAGAGCAATGGTAATGAAATAGTTTACACAAATAAAGCGCCTGTCTGGGTTCGAACCCACAACTCGTAAGTTGGAGTCGTTACCACTGGGCCAACACTGCTCGACACTTTCCACCATTACCCACATAACCGATACAAAGATAAGAACACAGTTATGGAAACAATCTCGCAGCAGTTGGAAACAACATTGAAATACATAAGTTATTACACCGGCCGTGATCGCGGATCGAGATTATCGATCTGTTACGATAGCCCGACTAAATGTGGCTTGCTTGCTCGTGCTCTTTTTACCTGACTTTTCACGCAATTTCGACCATGCGAGACTGACATATTCTGGGTTTCTTTACGTTCTGTAAAAGGCCGACCATACTGACTTCACGCACGACTTGCGCGCAGACATTTGTCTATCAAGAAGTTCAGCTTTCCTGGGCATGGCTTTAGGGTCTACTCTGTTACAACTCAAACTCAAAGCATTTATTTCAATTAAACCATTTACATTTTTGAATTGTCAAGAAGTCAATCAGAAAATATGATTTATTCCAGTCTGACCCCTGAGCCCCCCCCCCCCTCAACCCCCCTCCCTCCTCGATCCCCTGCTAGTTCTTCTTCTGTTTTAATCTCTGGCTTATCCACATAAGAAGCTGGTTGCCTCAGTCTAGCTAACTTTTTCCCAACTATGCTGGAGTCGGATTCTAGTCTTACCGGATGCGGCTGAATATCAGTACTTTACATGGAGTGACTGCCTATCTGACCTCCACAACCCAGTTACTATACTGGCTCGATACCCCATGGTAAGACTGGTTGTCAGACTTTTAGGTTTCTAACTACCCGTAACAACTATCAAAGACCTACGAATGACAGCTGAGACCAACGACTTGTCATGCTTTCTGGGGTCTCGATATGTTATGAACGGTCACCCATCCACGGACCAACCTCGGCATGCGCAGCTTAACCTTCGATAAACCCGTGCGACTATTATTTCACAAGGAACCCCTTTAGGTAGGTATGTAGATACGTATAATATACTAATGTTTAAAATGGTAACCGCTCGCTTCTGAACAATATATTACAATTTGTGGAAGTGGATGGCACTTGAAGTATCGATTTGTTGAGATAACAAACCTCCCATGTTTGTTCTGTCGTATTTTGAAGTAGGGGGCTGTGTGTACGTATGCTCTATTATCGATAAAGTACATTGTTTCTATAGATTCTGAAGTTAATATTTGTCGAGGACGCCACATATTGTCCGCAATTTACCGGTGAATAACGTCACTGAAACGCTATTTAAGGCCTATTCAAACCTAAGCAGTATTCGCTACCGTCTGTAATATTACTGTTCAAACCAAAGTGGATTTCACGCTCTAGCCGCGGAACTTGATACTAAATACCTGAGCGAAACCCGTGCGGTATGCACTTCTACCCACAGCGGCAGCGAATACCGCTCAGGTCGCTCTAGCCGCGGAACTTGATACTAAATACCTGAGCGAAACCCGCGCGGTATGTAGCTTTACCCACAGCGGCAGTAAATACCGCTTAGGTTTGAATAGACCCATTTTTTGACACCATAAGGCTTGACCGCTGCGAGCATTTCCTTGATAGTCGTCATTGCTGTGTTTTCAGACCGGTGGGACTCTCCCCTCTTACGAAGGTGGTTAAGAGTCCAGACACACTTGTCTAAATAAACTGGTGTGTTAAATGAAGTACTTAATACCAATGTAGCGGTATCTACAACGCCACATGCGAACAACGCTTCATACTGACGTCACGCAAATCCTGCATCTCGCAAGCAGAGTTTACCGCGCAACTACCATATATACAACAGCCCGACATGACTCATTGGGCAGTTGCCCGCCAGACACAACACCCGTCTGGTAGAGGATCCTCCCTTTTCTATGGAGGTCGAGTGAACTTTACACCCTGTTCCTCATACCTCTATACTAACATTAGTCTAAGTTATACTAACACTATATGGATTTATCTGAAATAAAATATTTGCATTACAACTTATGCGGGTGAAACCGCGGGCACAGCTAGTTTAAAATAAAATGTAAATTATGGTTTTATGTTAGTTTTAGTTAAAACACTTATTCTGCCTGCAATTCTTTTGTGAAACTGATCTTTGTTTGGAATTGTACCACTTAGGGCTGATTTTTCCAACGCCAAATAATTTTATTGGAGGAATCACTTTGAATTTTTGACAGTTCTTCCATACAAAACCTGTCAGACGTCAATTTTATTCCGCGAACAAAAATTATCTGTGGATTGAAAAATGGGCTGATTTTTCAATCCACAGATAATTTTTGTACAAATTATTTCTTAGCTCAGTAAGGGTGCTGGTTGCATCACCTGCGTGGCAAGTGTCCGTAGTGTAGACACACCCCGGACACTCCATACAACGCTCGCAAAATAATTACCTACTACTACTACATTAAAAAATGACGTTTGTATACGTATGAATGTGTGCGTGAGGTACTTGTGTTTGCGAGCGCTCTTTGTTAAAGAACTGCGACGGTAACCTCGAAGTGCGGGGTGAGTTGCGGTAACTGATGTCAGTGCGGGGAAGGGAGTGGCCTTTCTGTACGTAGTACTTTAAGTATTCTGTGGTGTAGATGATACTATTTCATGTAAACATTGTTATTTGATTAAAAATAAATACATCTGGTCATACTCACAAGTAGGTTGTGAGAATATAAAACATGTTTTAACTTCAGACATGTATTGTTATTAACTATTTTGTTTTATGTGTTAAAGATATACGAACACAGTAGGAACAAGGAACAACATGTTGAATATATTATTTCATTTATATTTTTGGTGTAAACTCGGGGTTATAATGTAGTTGTTTGTATAGGTACCTACTACCTAGGTATATACCTATGTATCTAGACCGGTTCCTATTCTCTCGCCCAGCGCTTGAATAGCCTTTCATTCTATTGACGACATAATATTGTGTCGCTTCGATATAGGGACTTCGTTGAATGGTGGCATTATTCACTAAGCTTGAATGTTGCCAGCCTCAACTTGCCTACGCGTCGTAAGTCGTGAGTTCGAACCTGGGGAGGTATTTTATTTTGTGTAATTTATCTCATCACCACTGTTCTCAAAACGGTGAAAGGAAACATCGTGAGGAAACCGCCATGTCGCGGAACAAAAAAAAAATCGAAGACATGTGACGTCTACCAATCCGCACTGGGCCCGCGTGGTAGATTATGACCCATAGAAGGAGGACTGTCTTTCAGCAGTGGAAATGTTATAGGCTGATTATTCTTATGCTTGTCGTTTCATAATTTTTACCCGACTACGGCGAAGCAAAATGGAGGATTATGATTTTGACCGGTCCGGTCCGGTTTTGTATGTTCATCTGTTCCCTAATAACTTCAAAATTACTTACCTATAATAATTTGACAAATGAGGTATCGTTAGAAGCGTCTTGACCATCCGCTGGTTATAGGTGACGTCACACTAAATTCAATATGGCGCCCTCTAGAGGAAGTAAAGTAATTAATTTAAAAATAAAAACAATAAAACCCGACTACTGAAGAAACAAGAAAGTACCTTCCCGTGTTCGCATGCTACCATAGCTTATATCCTTTTCAGTAGTCGGGTTTTAGTTTTTTTATGCTCATGTTACCTGGTTCATTTCAAGAGTACCTACTTTCAATTCAGAATTTCAGGACTTGGAAATTAATCTGAGAATCAGAAGATGAACTGTTCGCAATTCGTACCTGTAATTCCCAAGTGTGACCTCACATTTTCGCTTCCAAGAGAAGAATCGGCTAACCCCTTATGCTCCCATGGGCGTCGTAGAAGGTAACTAGGGGACGTTGCGCTAAAACATTTATCATTAACTCGTTTGCCAAACCGATTTTAACATTTCTTGTAATCGTCATCGTCATGATCTGCCTGGCCTTTTTTCAACTATGTTGGGGTCGGCTTCCAGTCTAACCGGATGCAGCTGAATACCAGTATTTTACATGGAGTGACTGCCTTTCTATATGGAGGTAGCGGACATCCTGGATTAACATATAGGCTACTTTTTATCCCGATATTCCCAGAAAGAAAGAAAGAATAAAAAATTATATGGACACAGTTCGTGAAACACAAAATACAAAACTAACAAAATAAAAAATAATGTTTCAAACAACAATAGTGTGTGCCTCACGGCTGCGCCAAAAGGTTAATTTCAGCATTGATGCCAGACAGCTCCTGTCTGGCGCTGGTTTTCTAAAGAACCTTTAGGGAAAAGTGAGTATGGAACTACCGCCAGTACTAGGCTACTACCACTATGAAAGCTTGTTGACGGACACGCTTTATTCTACGGCGCTGCTTGTACGCCCTGTGTAGGATTGTCGTCAGTGTTGTTGTAAAAAACGTTTGCAAAAGGTGTACATTTAGCTAATAGTGCCTTGAAATAAACTAAAACTAAAAAAAAACCGAGTGTGCTTATGACCACACGACTGAAGTGAAACTTCAAACGTATTTGGCTATGAGAGGAAGAGAGAAAGAAAATGTGCGCGCGCACTGCTATCTCTTGCTTTTATCCCCCACTCAACTCCCGTTCACCTCGCCCGATCACACTTTTCGTAACGCGTTCGCCAGTTTACTCCCCAAGTCAAGCGCGCGTAAAGAAGTTTCACATCAAAAATACTTGCATACGAAATTGTTACTCTTACTGATAAGGAGCATGATTGCATTTGCGAAAACTAACGCGTTTGAGTACCTACGTATTTGAGCGAGTAGCCGTATAAGATACTTTATAGTCTTGAAAGTATTTGGAGTCGGTACCTGGTGTGCGTACTTGGAAGCAAATACCTGGTGTAAAAACCCGGTCGCATAAATACGTACCTTCCCTACTCGCCCGATCACACGTTTTCGTAACGCTTTCGCCAGTTTACTCCCCAAGTCAAGCGCGCCTAAAGAAGTTTCACTTCAATATTTTTTTTATTACAGCTGCAAGTAGTGATGGTCGGAATTAGAGTGTTAGGTAGCGACCCGCCCGAACTAGATTTATTCAATCCTGTGTTTCAGGCGATCACTTTACTTTTTAATTAAATTGGAGCATTAATTTTTAAAATAAAACTGATAACTGAAGCTGACTGCGGCCGTCTCATTTATTTATATAGAAAACAGCTGTTTCATACATTTTGGTCAAGTAGGTATTGAACTATTGTATTAAACAGCTGATTTTTTTTCGTGATTTCATTTTTGGTCCCATAGTGAAAGTTGTTCATATTCATGGGTAGAACACCCTGTAAAAATTTGGATGGTAATAAAAAAATCTTCCTGTATAATTATGTATATGGATGTAAACGAGAGCGACAGTCTGTCTTGACTCAGTCTGCACTCAGCCTAACAAAATAATTTAGTTAATAGGTAACCTTATGGTTAACCGCAATTGACACTGTCTGTGATTTACAATTCACACTATTGTTATTGAAACACGTCATTATTAATACGTGGGAACTCCATAATATTAAAAGGAAAACAACTTGATTCAATTCAAATTCAGCTAAAGAACAGTTTGTCATACATAGGTGAGTACCTAGCAAAATAAGGAAATATTTGGAAGAATTTTGTGGATGATCTATGAGCACTGTTTTATAAACCCTAAACGTAAAAAAATAAAACATTTTTATGGTAATCCATTAACTATTCCTAAATTAATTACTAAATACTCCTGAATTTATTTTACAAATTATAGTAATATACTCTTTCCACAAGGATTGGCGTGTAACAGCACTGGATAGGGATAAGTTGAAGGAGGGAAGGGAGGCCCTGCAGTGGGACAGAAATGGCTGATAATAATAATAATAAATAGTAATATTATTTTCCTTATCTTTCTTTTACAAACTCAGTTTCCTGTCAGAATAAACACTTGCCTCATTTTTTCTAATCTAATCATATTAATTTTAGCCTTTATTTAATTATTTACACATACATTATATTTTTTAATATTAGGATATAAAAACATTTAAAAATATATTACCTTATAATCACACTAATATTATAAAGGCGAAAGTTTATGAGTGTGTGTGTGTGTGTGTGTTTACAAATGTTTGTTACTTCTTCACGCTCAAATGGCTGGACCAATTTTGATAAAATTTTGTATGGAGGTAGCTGACACCCTGGATTAACATATAGGCTACTTTTTATCCCGATATTCCCACGGGATCGACATTTACGCGGGTGAAACCGCGGGGCGCAGCTAGTATATTATAAATTAAAGTCGCTTTTTGTACTGTATGACCGCGTTGTTCTTCTAAACTTCGCAACGGATCTTGATGCGCGTTGAACCATCATTTGAAGAAATTCTGGAAGGTTTATGTTAAAAAAATATTCACATTAAACTTACATAATATATTAAAGAAATCTCGATGTTTTGTCAAGTCGTAAAAGCCGTGCAGAGCAAGGGCGGGTCGCTAGTTAAAATAAATCGTAGCACGTACCTATGCAATATTATTATATAATCAACATTATAATTATATCAATTAGAACAGCAGTAGTAAGTGTACAGTAAAAATTAATATCAAGGTCGGGTTCGCGTCATGGACGTACGATCGATAGTGAAGTGCGCGTCTCCATTGTAACTTATTTTGGTTTCTTAGACGATATTCTCGCGTGATTTATGAAAGTATTTTGTGAACTCGGTGAAATGCAGGGTGAAATTGAATTCACGGGCATCCTTTTAAGGGGTCATTGTAATCGTCATTTTGAACAACGTTTACTATGGGACCAAACCTGAAATCGTGAAAAAAATCAGCTCTTCCCTACATTTTGACGAGTTATGTGAACATAAATGGAAGGAACACCAGATTTTTTTTTTCATGTCTTTAGGTTTAGTCCCATAGTAAAAGTTGTTTATAATGATGATTACAATGACCCTTTAAATGGATGCCCATGAATTAATTTCACCCTGTAGTTTGACGATAACTTGCTAACTTATGAATAACCATAGAGAAGTAAAACTCAATAGTAGAAAAGTACACAAGGTATTAGAATTTCTTTGATGTTGAATTTTATTTAAGTTTAGTTTTATTGCGGAAATGTTTTTGGCACTCGTATTTTTTAAGATATTTTGCCGATGATCAGAATTTTAACTTGGGATCGTAAATGACTGTGACTCATTTGTATAAACTTAGGTATTTCAAAGGTCATTAAAATTAAAATAATAATTATATCTAAGTTTACTATAATTATAATAATAGCCAATTGAAACTTTAATTAAATAGGTACTATTTAAAGACCATCTATTTACTAGATATTTGATTTCACCATCAAGTATTAAAAAATAGAAAATTGATTTTCACAAATACCAAGTTTATAGGCACTACGAAATCTCCTTTACCGGATCAATAGGGACGAGAGACTTCTAGAGGTGAACAACCCTTTAAACAGGCCGACTTGATTTATTATCCGTTAAACTTTTGTGGCACCCTAGGGAGATCTTATGAGGCAGCGAACTAGCCTAGGAAATTTATCTGTTTCTCTAGCCTAGGTATCGGAATTAACCCGTAAGGGAAAATAAACTTAACTTATTTGAAGATCTTATTAGTTTATTACGAAACTAGTAAGATTCTCTTGGGGTTTTTGTGTTTTAAAGTTTATTAGGGTTCGCTAAACTTATTTGGCGGGACGTGGTACTATAGGTATACACCTCTGCCTAAGCCTTTGGAAATTGCAGGCGTGATGTTAAGCGTTAAGGTCTGTTATGGTGTTTCCATCTTCCAATGGGGACAATTTTAAATGTCAATAACATTTTTAATTAAGTCCCTCGTTTGTGGAACAAATTAATAAAAATAAGAAAAAAATTATAATAATATCGGGTCCTGCGTGTTCTGTCAGCTGCACGTTTCAGGAACTGAAGAACGCTGGTGATAGCGGAAAACAAGTAGCCGAATCTGGGCCGAGTCCATTTAGATTGCTATCGACACGCTAAGAAGATGTTTTTAATTGTATTTTTATAACTTGTAGATAAATAATTATATTATAATCTAAGTAAAGATAAAATTGAATTAAGTCTGCCGCTTTTATATCCAAACGATATTACCATAAATATGTGTAATTAGAAAGCAGAAAAGTCGAATCAATCAATGAGAATACGAAACATTATCATGTAGGTATATTTCTGTACAGACGCCAGCACGTCAACTTGCTACAATCTGTCAAATTTCTTTAATAGATTTTCAACTTTATCACTAGAGCATAAGGTTCAAAGTTGATTGGGAAAATTTGACAGTTTCGGGTAGATTGATGTGCTGGCGTCTGTAGGTACGTTATAAAAACATGCGATAAAAATGTAGAACGGTTAAGTACTATAATTCATTAGAACACACACAGCCGTCACATTTTGATAACATAATCTGACGCTAGTCCCGTGCAAAAAGCGTATCTACTCAATTTTCCTACAAACGTATCGCTGTCAATATCGGGCCCAAGAATGGCTATAAAAATTATTGCCAATAAAAAAAAATGTTCCAAAACTCCTTTATTCAAACACCATATTGCACAATAATTACGTCATAAAATACCGTACAGTCTATACACGTGGAAACACACTCGCCAACCCGTCAGTTTATATTTACGCGCCGGCTGACGCAAGCGCAGTGACTTACGCGACGAGGTTATGATCGCACGTGTGTTAATAAAACACCGATAAATACCGCATATAAACAGTGTATCGATAACAGAACAATCGATTCTCGATATGGATTCGATACCAGTGAACCTACAGGAGTTGAAACCCGAGGGTTTTAAGGCATTTCTCGATTCTTTCGATCATGTGTTCTCGGATTGTGATGGTATGTTAAATAACATTAATTATTAGGTGATGTTCCGTCTTTTGTTTCTGAAAGTGTTGTTGCTATGCAATACCGTGTTATATTGATGTATATTATAGTGATAGGTTATATTATATTCACGTTGCTTGCTCTTGTCAATATAAAACCGGTATCGATTCTAGATTTTATTGATCTCTCGTTCAACTTAGTTTTGTATGTGTGTTTGAGGATAATAGATTGAACTTTATATTATTACTGTCTATAGCTTAGACTACTTAAAAAATAAAATAGAATACTCGTTTAATTATGTCATAACATAGCTTTGACTTCAGTATCATAGCATAAGTATTGATTTTTAAATTATCAACAGATGACTAAATTAGCTAACCTTTCACATGAACAGCTGTTATGAACTGATAACACCATGGTTGATATAATTAATAAAATAGACAACAATTAGATCCAGTTGGTCAATGCCATAAATGACGGATTATAAACCTACATAAATAATAAAAATGTACTTATACCTATATAATTCACATGAGCGATATTGAAATCTTCAAAGGGGTTAGAAGATTTTTGTATGGAGGGTGGCCCTAAGGTCGGCCGCCATTTTGATTTTTTTTCAGAATCGCGGTGCACAACAAAAGTTATATATTTAGATAGAGGACACTTATACAAACAAAAAATGGTATGTAACATAATATCCTAAAGCGTCAGGTTTCGGAGTTATTCACCGAAATATAAGTCGAAAACAACAAGGATTTTTTTTGTATTTTTCCCCTACAGGTGACCATATTGAACTATTAAGGTAATAGAAACGTTATAAAACCTTTATGGAGAAGAAACAAATGAAGAATAGATATTTTTTTAATAAATAATTAAACACGGCAATTTATTGATCCTTTTTTTAATCCCAGAGACTAATCTGACATTTTAGTCTTTTATGTTTTCGTTTTTTTAGTATAGAAGTTTGACATTACACTTGTCAGATTAGTCTCTGGGATTAAAAAAACGAACTATAAATTGCCGTGTTTAATTATTTATTTAAAAAATGTATATTCTTCATTTGTTTCTTCTCCATAAAGGTGTTATAACGTTTCTATTACCTCAATAGTTCAATATGCTTACCTGGAAGGAAAAAAAAAACAAAAAAATCTTAGTAGTTTTCGACTTATATTTAGGTGTATAACTCCGAAACCTGACGCTTTAGGATATTATGTTAATTACATTTTTTGTTTGTATAAGTGTCCTCTATCTAAATATATAACTTTTGTTGTGCACCGCGATTCTGAAAAAAAATCAAAATGGCGGCTGATTTTAGGGCCAAAACCTTCAAACCCCTTTCAAGTAACCTTGTACGTTATCAGTATCACAGCACAGACAGATTCCTTCAGTAATATAATATTGTTTATTTTGAGTCACAATTATAATATGTATTTGCCCAATACATTACCTATTCGTTACACTGATTTGAGTTTAACTTTGAACGGACGTAGAAATCATAGATTTTAAAATCTCATCATAACCATAAATAAGCGCCTACTAAGAATAACCCAATTGCGTATCGAAGGATTTTGAAGGAAATTGCAAATCTATTGCTTCATATCTATGTTTGAAAAAACTTTTTTACAAAAAAAAAACAACCGACTTCAAAAAAAAAAAACACTACAAAGTGAAAAATAAACTTTAATTTCGGAAGTCGGTGTCGCTGCTTCAGCATTTTCGTTTTTTGACACCGACTTCCGAAAATAAAGTTTATTTTTCACTTTGTAGTGTTTTTTTTTGAAGTCGGTTGTTTTTTTTTGTAAAAAAGTTTTTATTTTTCACTTTTTAGTTGTACCTACCCCACACAAATTCAATTAACACTAGTGCATTGAAGACACGACTCGAAGAATCATCAAAATTCACTTAAAAATGCCGGAGATGCAGTACATTTATGCATATAACTTCGTACATAAGAATAATTACCTAATGTATTATATACTCAAACCTTCCTGAAAGTATGTAGATCATATTCATGAAAGAATTATCAAAATCGGTTCAGTAGTTTTTGAGATAATCGCGGAGATACAAACATACATACATACATACGGGTCGAATACAGAACCTCCTTTTTTAAAGTCGGTTAAAAATTCGTCTGCTTGACAATGTAAATGACGCGATGAATGTTGTTGATTTAGCAAAAGACATTGCCATTGCCATTGTCAAAATCGTGAGGCAACCGGCATGTCCTAGAACCAAAAATTCGAAGACGTGTGAACACATCTACCAACCCGCACTGGGCTTGCGTGGTTTTTTTACGATGAGAGATTACGGCTCACTCCCTCTCCCTCTCGAAGTGAGGAGGCCTCTGTCCCAGCAGTGGGAACATTATAGGCTAATTATGATATGTTATGCTATTGCCTTGTACTCGTAAATGTGTTGCGTAAATACCCCGCGGAATTTAAAGGCTAGACTAGTCCTCAGACTAGGGGCTTGTGGCTAAGTAATATCAGCTGCACGGGTCGATCGATTGGTCCGTGGATGGGTGACCATCTTTACATACCAAGACCCCTCCGTGCCTCGGATAGCACGTTAAGCAGTTGGTTCCGGCTGTCATTCGTGGATCTTTGACAGTCGTTACGGGCTGTATTGCCCAGTAACTGGGTTTTGGAGCTCAGATAGGCTGTCGCTCCATGTAAAATACTGGTATTCAGCTGCATTCGGTTAGACTGGAAGCCGACCCTAACATAGTTGGGAAAAACCTAGGCAGATGACTAGTCCTCAGACTTGATGAACATGATATTTTATTTTAGGAAAGTCGTTGTCAATTACAAATATTTACATCGTAGATTCGCCTTATCGCGCCCAAATATGGTTTCATTTCTGATTCGTTTTAACACTTGGACACCCAATGTCGCAGAAACTTAACTTGATTTTTATGGAAACCATATTATAAGTTTGTGAGCTTAGTCTTCTCTTCTGTGATGATGTGGGCAAATCTAACAATTTAAATCTTTGGTTCATTACAAGTAGGTATCAGGTGCAACCAATTTCCAACCTAGTGGCGGATACAGGTGTGGCTGTCTACTGGTCATCTTGAAGTAGAGTTTAGGAGAAAATGATGTGGCCGCAGACTGTATATTAACTAGCTTTTGCTCCCATGAAGGTCCAAAATTGTACCACGGAACTCTACTAGTATCGAAAATATTCCATGTCATGGTCTACATACCTTTGTGTCGCATTCTATAGAAATCCTCATTCCAATATCTCCACAGAGTAAGGTACTTTCGCATTTACAATGTTAAGTGTGAATTTAGCTGGATTAGGCAAGTTTATCCCAAAAGTAGGGTTCCAATAAGGAGCATCATCATTTACGCTTTTTTGTTAAACTTTTATTTTATTTTCAGGGGTAATATGGACCAAAGACCCTATGCCAGGTGCTGGTAAATTCTTTAACCTGATGAAGAAACACGGAAAGACTGTTAATTTCGTTTCAAACAATAGTTTAAGAAGCAAAGGAAATTATGAAGATCGATTTAAAGCTGCTGAAATTGAGAATGGCTTCGTAAGTAACAAACCATAGTGTCATGTTTGTAAACTATTAAGAGATATCTCGAATACAAGCTCTTGGGCAAATGCCATTGTATATAGAACTCGGTTTTGGTATTGATAACTCAAGGCCAAACACATATTTAGATCTTTCAACGCAGAATTAATGTAGGGAATACGAAGTGCAATATATTCTCGATTAAAAACAAACAGTATTGATTTTTTTTCGTCAGTGTGCAGTGCATACACAAGAGCGGCACGCTTCGACGTCGGAGGCACCTGTCGCTGAAGCAGACACGCGTCGCTCGTGTATTTGAGTAGGTACTGTACTCAAATACACGAGCGGTAGGTTATCGGCGACACAACGTATGCACACTTATTTTGATTGTATTTTGATCTCTCACTATGCCTTGTGGTTAGCAGTAGTGAAAGCATGGAATCGGGACTGAAAATAATACGAACGACTAATAATCACAATGCAAAACTCCAAAAAACACATTAATTATGTCATAAAACGATGATCCTAACCAGTGCGGGTCAATAGGGATATATGGAGCACAAGGTTGCATCTATCCCTACCGGTAGCGATAATTGGAAAAAATCTCCAAGTATCCCTACCAGTGGAGATACATCAGTAGGGATATATGGAACAGGGGGACAAATCTACTGAAATGGAAACTTTAATGCCGTTTAAAACAATCTATAAACTCAATATGTCCCCATGGCAACGAAATACATGCTCCAGCGGCACGCGTCTTGCGACAGCAATTGCGGAGAAAACAAATGAAGGAAGTTGTTTAGAGTCTAAACAACTTTTTTCATTTGTTTTATTGAGCCACCGCGACGCTACTTGCGGCGGAGCGACGGATGGCGACGCTTGACGCAAGTCGCGTCGTAAGTCGCATCGTTCGAGTTCGAGATCGAATTAGGCCCGTGGATGCATGGCTGACAGTCAATGGTCTTTTCCTAAGAATGTCCAAATCTGACATCTTTATTAGCATACCTGCTGTGAATGAAATTAATTCATCATTCTCTCTATACAGGATGTTACAGAAAGGGTATATCAATACAAACGGGTTGAAGAGTGTATCTGGTCTAGAATCTCTGTACAAAATTTCAGCTCAAAAGCATTAACTTTGAAAATGCTTAATATTTTTTATTTCGACATCACGGCGCTGCACTAGCGCGCGGCGGCGTGATGTGCGTGTACTAGGCGCACAGACACACTACAGATAATGGATAATGACCCTCGTAGTGCGGTGACACGTTTTTTATGATTTCAATTTAATAAACTATCGGAATAAAAAAATATTAAGCATTTTCAAAGTTACTGCTTTTGAGCTGAAATTTTGTACAGAGATTCTAGACCAGATACACTCTTTAACCTGTTTGTATTGATATACCCTTTCTGTAACACCCTGTATATCTTAGATTTAGAAATGGCATTAAAAAAATATACAGCAAAATATCCGAAATTGTCCCAAAACTCTACAAAATAAAATAAACTAACCTCATTCCATTCCAAATGCAGAAAACCGCTGAAAAGGAAACTGTCTCTTATTATGCAAAACGTTGAGCTATAAACTCGACGCGTCTCTGGGCTTCTAGCCAATCCATAGTTCTGTAACCACTTGGAGAACTGCCCGCCTCGTAAACTGAGAACGCGGAAGCAAATAAAAGAAATTCTCTAAGATTTTCTAAAGACTGCAAAGTTTTCGGAGGTAGATTTGGCTTTTCATTTGCCCCATACAGTTGGAAAAACAAATCAGTTCGTGAATACAGTTTTACTCAAGGACCAAGATCGAGATGCAATATTTTCCCCAGTCTGCATGCAGGTTTATATTTTTCATTCCTTAACTATATCGGTGGAAATCGATTGTCATGGTATGGGCATGTGTTATGGAGAAATGAGGAAAATGTCGTGAGGAGAGTTTTGAGTATAGATGTCGATGGGTATAAGAGAAGGGGAAGACCAAAGAAACGATGGATGGAATGTGTGAAAGATGATATGGTTAGAAAGGAGGGGACTTTTTTTTGTTCGCGGTGGAAATCCTCATGGACTTCCTCTAAAGTGGGACTGACAGAGGGGCATGTCGGACTCTTACCGGCTAAAACCACCGCGGTTTTCCACCTCTGCCTATGGCCGGGGGTGCGGGATTCGCATAAGTATTCACCGCTCCCAGAAAGGAGGTGACTACCGAGATGACGACTAGTTTCTCAAGGAACAGTTCTAGCCGAAGGGTGTTGTGTACCGCCGGTTTCGTGGCCGGCTACATGACACCAGTCAGCGAAACACGACGTTAGTTAACTAGCTACCCCCTTATTCATAAAACTTATCAAACCTATTTTAGTTAAAATGGGGTTTGTTTCTTTCTTACACACAGAAATGACAACGTGACAGATAAAGACAAACGTTCTATAAACCTATTTTAGCTAAAATAGAGATAAAATAGGATTATGAATAACAGGGTTAGTTTTTTAGTGTAATTATAATTTTGTATGCATTTATAGTATTTTTAAGTTATATTAATATTGTATTGTATCTATATGTTTTATATGGGCCTTGATGCCTGAAATAAATGTATAAATGAAAAATAAATAATAAAGAAGTATGGAAGAAAAAGACATGTGGCGGCGATCCCAAATAAATTGGGAGAGGAGCAGGAGAATGATGTCATGTTTGACCCCAGCAACTGTAAGCGTAGGCAGTTTTTAAGCTGGAGAATACGAACTTAAGCAACACACAGATTTATAGGACTCCTCTAAGCCCTTCTGGCTCTCACATAAACACGGTTGCATTTGTTGTAACCATAGACGCTGCATAACACGTATCGTGCAAAACCAAACTTAGGTATAAAGCGTACCACAAAAGATGAGACTTGACACACCACGTGGTTTTACATGCGCAGTACACGATTTTAGGTCTCTTTAGCGGTATGAGGTCTGAGCGCGGGATGGAACCCGGCGTCATAGGGGCGGCGGAAAGAGCGCGGGAGAGGGGGTCAAGTCTCATCTTTCGTGGCGCTAACTATATAGGTATGTTATGTGTGTGTGGCTGCCACGTTGGTCGGTCGCAAGCGCTGAGCGTGGGGTCTTGGGTTCGATTCCCAGGTCAGATGAAGTGTTATTGGGTTTTTCCATTAGGATTTTATAAGTAACAGCCCGGAGTTTGGAAGTTGGCGTTGTGATACCCCCGTGCCTCGGAAAGCACGGTAAGCCGTTGGTCCTGCGCCTGATTTCTCTCCGGTCGTGTCACACACGCTTGTCCACTATAATATCTCCCGCGCCGAAGGCTAGTCTCTGTTTGGCCGCCATGACCGAAATACGGTGAAGAACTATAGTCTAAAAAACACAATCACACTATCACATCACACTAATATTATAAAGGCGACTTCTTCACGCTCAAACGGCTAGACCATTTTTGATAAAATTTTGTATGGAGGTAGCTGACACCCTGGATTAACATATAGGCTACTTTTTTATCCCGATATTCCCACGGGATCGAAACTTATGCGGGTGAAACCGCGGGGCGCAGCTAGTATAATAAATGGTCCCCATTAACTATATCTAGACAAAAGAGCTATTCTTATTCTTTCCTTTGTCAATGTAATTTCAAGGTTCAGAAGAGTTTAATGACTATAAATTGTGGCCATAGCTGAAGATTTGAAATGTCTGACTCAAGCATGCATCTACGACGTGCAAATACCATCACCAGCTAATTATTTGCAGCTCTGTCACACCTCTCAGAAATAAATGGGTTGGCAGTAACATTAGTTTTGAAACAAAAACGGCATAAGATTTGATAAGTGTCAGGTGCTTGTCATATCATTCAAGTTATATTGCTCAGCATATCACTCGCTATTAAAGTGCCAACCAGACGTAATGATGCCCAATTGTTCTCATAACAACATACATACGTCATATTATAAATTCGAAAGTAACTCTGTCTGTGTCTGTCTGTATGTTACCTTTTCACACCTAAACCACTGAACCGAATTAAATGAAATTTGGTATAGATATAGTTTTGAGTCCCGGGAAAGGACATAGGAGGAGTTTTTATCCCGATATTCCCACGGTATCGAAACTTATGCGGGTGAAACCGCGAGGCGCAGCTAGTAATTGTATACACTCGATAAACTTCTTATACTAAATTAACTAACAAACCATTAAAATTAAAATGTAATAACGTATGGCGTCAAAAATTCCATAATTATATACTTAATTAGTAAGAACTATTAGGTTTTTTTGTTAGAGGGGAATGTGATCAGGTTAAGCTACACTTGCCGCGGTTGATTCATGGATAGGTGACCATCTTTACATACCAAGACCTTTCCGGGCCTCGGAAAGCACGTTAAGCCGTTGGTCCCTGCTGTCATTCGTGGATCTTTGATAGTCCTTGTGGGTCGTCAGAAGCCCGAAAGTCTGACAACTAGTCTTACCAAGGGGTATCGTATTACCCACTAACTGGGTTGTGAAGGTCAGATAAACAATCGCTGCATGTAAAATACTGTTACTCAGCTACATTCGGTTAGACTGGAAGCCGACCCCAACATAGTTGAGAAAAGGCTTGGCAGATGATGACATTATGTTTTTATCAACGTTACCTTTTCAAAATGAAGCTACTTATCTATACTAATATTATAAAGAGGTAAAATTTGTTTGTAAATTTGTAAGTTTGTATGTAGGGGGTAATCTCTGAAACTACCAGTCGGATTTGAAAAATTCTTTCTACATTTGATAGCCCAATTCTTGAGGAATGCTATACGCTATTTAACATCACGCTATGTCTCTTAGGGGCCGAGCGAAAAGAATAAAAAGTCAGAAAGAACCCTAAGCAAGAGCGAAGTGATAGCGCGGGTAGGTGATGCGATGCGACGGGGATGGTGTCAGGGGAACAAGAAATTTCACGCGAACGAAGTCGCGGGCAGAGGCTAGTATTAAATATATTGCTAAACGACATTGCAAGAAGTCAAAGTCATTGTGTGACACAAGATTTCTTCATTTCTCTTCAATAAAACTTTATGGACATTTTATGTAATTATTGTTATATGCCAGCTGTATCATTATGATAAGATTAGCTTTACAGCGGCTTACTAATGTTTGCCATAATTTAAAATGCAATAATTTTATCTTATTTGAAATGACGTTTAGGCATAACGCGACTTAGGCACATTGCGTTATAGGTATACAGCGAGCAAAGGTTTGTATTTGCCATAATTTCATTAGAAATAATGCTTCAGTTGCCATAATCGTGAAATTACACAAAATAATTTTCACTAATTTCGTTGGTCGTAATCGATCAAGTGTCATAATAATTTTAATACATTTTATTTGCTATATTTTTAATTTTCAATAATGTTGTTTTCCATAGCATTTATTCACCATAGTATTTCTAATGACGTCAGGTCGATGGAGCCTCGCCGCGGGGCTCCTATTTCTGTCTGCAGGGTTTAAAGAAACCTAACCAAACCGAACCTCGGGGTGCCCCTGACGTGGACCGTCATCTTCTGGTTCAATAAACGTTTCTAGATTATATTAAACTAGCTGCGCCCCGCGATTTCACCCGCGTAAATGTTGGTCCCGTGGGAATATCGGGATAAAAAGTAGCCTATATATTAATCCAGGGTGTCAGCTACCTTCATACAAAATTTTATCAAAATTGGTCGAGCTGTTTGATCGTTAAGAAGTAACAAACATATAAACACACACAAACTTTCGCCTTTATAGAAACTAGGTGAAGCACGGGTCCGTCCCCTATAATATTAGTGTGATAAGTGTGATTGTGATGACCTTGTTAGATTTATCTTGTGAAGTTTATAATTACCTATATTATATTCGAAAAGTAATTATATTCTTGCGTTTGTTAGTTTTTGTTAAGTCTGAGTTGTCTTCCGGTGTATATTATTTAAGGTGAATGGGTAGTTGTAGCCCGCGAAATTCAATTTTTCTTACGTTTTTTGCAATTTTCAGGTCAGTGTCAGGTTGTATCTTGATCAAAATATGATCCGCGACTATAACCGATACGTATTTACAGAATTATAATAATTAGAATCATTAATACATCTTTCTAAGTTAGATTTCTACCGTTAAGAACAAATCTCGTATGGAAAAGTGTTTATGGTAGAAATCTAACTTAAAGAGATATATAGATATTTTCCTCTAATGGGTCTGCGTTATTACAATATTTTTGGATTTTTCAATATCGTTGATAATTATTTAGAATTGTAGCTTTTACAAATGAGAATTCGGAAAATATTAAAATGTGTTAAACCTATCCTGAAATGGCTGTGTATGCGCCTGAACTAACATTTTTAATTTAAATTCACCGCTTTCAGTAAAAACGTTAGTCTTATTCAGTTTTTCTTTTCAGGATCACCTCACTATACCGTCCATTGCGATAGCCGAGTACTTAAAATCAGTCAACTTTAATAAGAAAGTTTATAGTGTAAGCTGTCCGGAAACCAACAATGTATTGAAATCCTACGGTTTTGAAATTAAAGAGGGGGTAAGTGCGTTTATTTATATTGACCGTTTTTAGGGTTCCGTGCCAAAATGGTAATTAAAAAAGAACCCTGCGACTCAGTCTGTCTGTCTGTCACAGCTGGATATCTCAAGAACTCCTAATGCTATCAACTTGAAATTTGGAACAATTTTAGATGATGTTTGCCCAACTATTTTGCAAATAAGAAACAAATAAGAATCTTTTTGCAACAGGGACTAAAAGGTGGTCTTAAAAATTCGAAGTGGGGCTACTAGGTCATGTGGGGTATACGAGTATCATATGAAAGAGCGCAGTTTGCATATTTTTTTCTAGACCAGTTAATCCAATAGTGAAAATAAATAAGAAACAAAGGTTTTATACATCAATGTCTTCTAGTTAAAAAATATGACAGTGATAGAAATTATGCTTACCATGTAAATAACCAACTTTACAAGACTTTTTTAGTGGTGAGCAAATATTATGGGTACTTAGCTTATTTTTGTGTATTGTAAGCTAGCATATAATGGGGTGAATAGAGATGCAGGGGTGAATCTCAAAACTTTTAAATCATCACCATTTCAGCCAAAAGACGTCCACTGCTGGACATAGGCCTCCCCTACTTTTAAATAGTTAAAATAATATATGTACTTTGTTGCCAACAAGGTCACTAAACCGTTAATTATAATACACTTAACACAATCATTACAGTCGTTTTTGGCAACAAACTATATAATTTCAATGTTAAAATCCATTTTAAAGTTTCGTCCCGATTCACCCCTGCATCCCTATTCACCCCGATCTGATATCCAATTCGTTTCTTACTTCTCAGAAATCATTTATTAAAAACTGCTGGACATGATATATCCACAACACGTAATCAAATATTTTACTTGTGTTTTCATTTTCTAGCCAGATGTAGGAGCAGATTACTATGAAGACTATGTCCAGTACATGAGAGATGACCCTGAAATAGGAGCCGTGGTCTTGGACTGTGACTTCAAAGTGAACCTGGCTAAAATAAACAAAGCCATCACTTATTTACGCAGACCTGAAGTACTGTTCCTATGCGGTGCTACGGATAGACATGTTTATTACAAGCCTGGTGCAAAGACTATAGGTAAATAATATAATTATCACCACATTTTAATTTTTCATTGTATTAAAAGGACCACCATTTGTGACGATACTCATTATTACTGATACTAAAAAGTACCGTCAAACGGGGAGAATAGGGATGCAGGGGTGAATCGGGACAAAACTTTAAAAGGGATTATAACATTAAAATAATATAGTTTGTGGCCAAAAAGGACCCTAATGTGTTTACAGTAATTTAATTAACGATTACGTGCCCTTATTGACAACAAACTATATTATTTCAACGTTAAAATCCATTTTAAAGTTTCATCCCGATTCACCCCGTTTGTAGGTACTTAATTTATCCCGCTACATACCTTGATGACTGGCTGATGAAAGACGTATTTTTTTTTTCGCAATGATCACCTAAGCGGTTCTAGAATACTCTAGAGAAAAAAAAACACAGTCTGAAAAGACTATTTTTTTCTCTAGTGTAAAGTAATATTATTTTCCCATTAAATCATATGTGCTTACATTTTTGGCAATTAAATCGCGAACACAGATTAGGGACTATTTGATTTGACTTTTGAACAATAACATTGTTATTACAATTTTAGCTACTGGAGTATTCACGGAATTAGTAGCTGAAGAAACGAATCGTGTGCCTGTAACTCTGGGCAAGCCAGGCAAACCGTTCGGAGAGTTCGCGATGAAGAGGGCTGGAGTCACCGACCCTAGCAGAGTCCTGTTTATTGGAGACATGTAAGTTTTAAATATATTTACTGTACAGACGCCAGCACATCAAGCTACCCGAAACTGTCAAATTTCCACAATCAACTTTGAACCTTATGCTTCAGTGATAAAGTCGAAAATCTATTAACGAAATTTGACAAATTGTAGTAGCTTAATGTGCTGGCGTCTGTACCTACCACTTTTCCGTACAAAAGCAATGAAAGAACGGATAAATAGTGTGAAAGATGATAATTTTATTAAGTCTAAATACACATTGCTGGGCTAAATTGATAACTGAATGGTGGATAAAAAACAAAATGTGAGGCCAAAAAAAAACCAGGCGGTGATAGCGAGTAGATCTATAAGTCTACATTTATTTGCATAAACAAATGACAAATATGACAAAAAAAAATGACAAATGTCATTTATTTGGATAAACAAATATTAGGTACTTAAAATAAACGTTCTTATATATCGATTTTATTCAATTCCGAGCGGCCATTGTTGTTTACATCTTTGGCAAATTTAGAAATGCCGGACCTTAGACTGTTTCATAAGAAATTGGGCCACAACTACAAACAGCTGTGAGAAATGGTAAGAGTGGAGGGGAAGGGTTTTGCCCATCTGCGGGGCAGTATGGTCTGATAGTACCTATTAATAAAAAGTGAACACTATGAGATTTATTCATAAGAGAGAATTAAGAGATATTTTACCGTCAAAGATGTAAGAGTTAACGTTTATTACCGTCGGATCCCGTTTTTTGATCCCGTTTTTTAGGTATTACCGATGGATCCCGTTTGCTATTACCGTTGAATCCCATATTATAACAACATGTGTACATTTCAGAAGAAAAGTGATTTACCTTTATCAAACACTAAAAAGAGATTATTTTTAGTGGGTTACCCGGAACCGAACTAGTTAGATTAGGTTAATTATGAAAAAAAAAAACAATGTTAGGTTAGGTTAGGTTAAAACTGTGACCCCTACGCACGAGCCGAGCGAGCGAAGCGAGCGGTGCCGCGGCAGCGGCCGGCGAGTGCCAGAAACGACTAGCTTATATAGAAAATGAGTTGTTTGTGAAATAAATAGTATACGAAACGTTGGTTGTAAACTAAAAATTTGTCAATGGAGTTTTGGTGAAACATTAGTGAACCCCTCATTTTATTATAAACACTTTTGTTGTTGAAAGTACCCGCATTCATAATTTTTTAAGCATTCGGGATCCAACGGAAATACTTTTCGGGATTCAACGACAATAAAACGTAATTATCTTGCATTTTTTAAATTCGGGATCCAACGGAAATACATAATAATGTTTTGCGGGATCCAACGCCAAAAATATTAAAATGGGATTCAAAAACGGGATCCAACGGTAATAAATCAGAGTTAACGAGACGTTAGCATAAATATAATCAGCCTAAAGTGTATCCACAGTTAGGACACAGGCCTCCTCTCTGTGAGAGGAAGTGGGCCGTAATCCACCACGCAAGCCTAGAGCGGGTTGGTGGATATGTCACGTGGTCGAATTTTTAGTTCTAGAATATGCTGGTTTCCTCCCGATTTAACCACCAGACATAAATCATTACTTAACTTTAAGAACCTTTTATGAATAAGAGGGTAAGAAGAGATGTGAAGAAATAAATATACAGGGTGTCTATTAAATAGTGCGACATATTGTAGGGGGTGATAGCTTGGGTCAATACCTACCAAAACAACACAATATAATTATGTTCCGCAAAATGTTACGGATTTACAGTTACAGAAAATTTTCCGAAATATCGAAAAATCTCTACTTAGAAACAGATTTTTAAGCATCACGTAATGTCCTTTCCTAGTATTTTTTTTGTACGTCAAATTATTCGTGAATAGTTACTCTACTCATTGATAAGTCTTTTTCTATCAAAAAGAAGAATGTTTTCAATAAATACAATGTTTTGTTTAAATTTTCGCAGAACGATTTTCTTATCTGTTAGCTTTAACCAATAGTGGTGAAAAAAAAAAGTTACATTTTGCGGAACATATATAGTGTTGTTTTGGTAGACATTGACCGAAGCTATCACCCCCTGCAATATGTCGTATTATTTACTGGACACCCTGTATACGCCGAACTTAAATAAATTGTTATATGGACAGAAGAAAGATGAGGTTATAGCTACTTTTCCTCCCGGCCATTATTTTGTTCAACGTTGTACATACAATGAAGATAATAACGCTTCCAAGAATGAAAGATAATTCGATACACGTGCTCAGAATATTAAGGAAATAGAGTTTCTTAATATAACGGCTCCTTCTTTTATTGTATCATCCACCATTAAGGTGAATGTGCCATGGTAGACCGCGAAATTTAAATTTTCTTACGTTTTTTGCAATTTGCAGATCAGTGTCAGGTTGTATCTTGATCCAAATATGATTCGCGACTATAATAGACATGTATTTACAGAATCATAGTCATTAGAATCATTAATATATCTCTTTAAGTTAGATTTCTACCATAAACACTTTTCCATACGAGATTTGTTCTTAACAGTAGAAATCTAACTTAGAAAGATGTATTAATGATTCTAATGATTATAATTCTGTAAATACGTACCGGTTATAGTCGCGAATCATATTTTGATCAAGATACAACCTGACACTGACCTGAAAATTGCAAAAAACGTAAGAAAAATTGAAATTCGCGGGCTATAACTACCCATTCACCTTAAATAAAATAAATTGTGGCTTATACGAGACTGTTATTTGTTGCTTATTTTTACTACTTAGGGCTGATCTTACCAAAGTAAGATAAGTATATTTTATCCGTGGAATAAAATTTACGTCTGACAGTTCTTGTACGGATAATCAAAGTCAAAGTCAAAGTCAAAGTCAAAGCATTTATTTCAAATAGGCACAAAAAAGGCACTTTTGAACGTCAAAAATTATCTTAAAATAGAATTGATTCTAGTCGCCCATTCCAAAAGGTAGTTTTCGCATGGAGAAGAATGGGCAAGAAACTCCACCGTTACTCTTTTAAAATGTTTTAGGTACAATATTTTGCATGGGTACATTAATTATATAATAACATGTGAGGACGATGCACCTAAAATAAAATTACTATACCACAATAGGTAAAAGAATTAAAAACGAAACCATGACATATAAATTAATTATCTGATAGATACATGGTGCTCACATATTTACAAACATGGTACAAGCAAAACGACTTTTATATAAAAAAAAAAAAATACAAGTAATAAGTCAGGGTGTGAGTAATGAATGTAAAAACTAATAAAAAAAAAATTACAATTAAATTAGCAACCAGTTTGATTTTGTCTAGACTCTAGATTGTCCTATGGAGCAGGACCAGCATGTTTCCAAGCGTTCTTATCTTGGATATAATCTTCTAATTTATAGTATGCTTGTTTACAAAGTGTACGTTTAATGTGAGTTTTAAATTTTCTTTCATTTAATTGCAATATATCACAAGGTATTTTATTGTAACATTTGACACAGTACCCCATAAAAGATGTATGTACTTTGGCTAATCTGAAAAATGGTTGATGTATTTTATCTTTATTTCTTGTGTTAAAGTTATGTCTATCGCTTATTTTATTAAAAAGATGTAGATTTTTTCTTACATACATAATGTTTTCATAAATGAATTGGCAAGGTACCGTCATAATATTAATCCTTTTAAATAGTTCCCTGAGAGATTCGCGGCGACGTAGATTATAAATGGCTCTGACAGCTCTCTTTTGCAAAATAAAGATGGATTCAATGTCAGCAGCTCGACCCCATAGTAAAATGCCGTACGACATAATGCTGTGAAAGTAACTAAAATAGACTAAACGCGCGGTTTCTACGTCTGTTAACTGTCTTATCTTCCTAACAGCATAAGCGGCCGAGCTAAGCCGCCCCGCAAGAGATGTTATGTGAGGTCCCCATTGTAATTTCTCGTCTAGCGTGATTCCCAGAAAAACCGTTTGATGAACAAATTCTAGTTTTTCTCCATTCAGTATGATGTCACATTCGCTACTTCTAACATTAGGTAATTTAAATCTAATGCATAATCTGTTACGGGCTGATTTTTCGCCAGATAATTTTATCAGAGGAATCATTTTGAATTTTTGACAGTTCTTCCATACAAAATTTGTCAGACGTCAATTTTATTCTACGAATAAAAATTGTCTGTCGATTGAAAAATCAGCACTAAAAAATAATAAATAAATAGTCTCAGGATAACACTTTTTTAGCTATAAAAGTTTGGTGAAATTCGCCCTAAGTAGTAGATGGTTAAAAATTGTCGCAGGAAATTCAATTGATGTTTAATCGGGTGACGGACACTGAACGAGACACAATAAAAGTTTTATTGTTACTGTCCATACACACGAGCGACACGCGTCGACGACAGAGGCAACTGCAAGCTCGTGTATTTGAGCGCGGTACTCAAGTACACGAGCGACACGTTGTCGGCGGTAGCTGCACGCGTTGTCAGTTGCCGCCAACACGCGTCGCGGCTTGTCGCCGACACGCGTCGACGCTTGCAGTTGCGACGCGTTATACTTATTACGCCATGGGTGTTTACCGTCCCCCAGTGTTAACAATGGCTAAATTCAATGAAAAATTTGTTGAAAAAGAAAAGAAAGATAATAGGTTTATTTGCGGTAAATATGACGCAAAGAAAGAACACAAAAATAACAAGTTGGGGGAAAATATGCGTCACATCCACGCAAAACGGCCATCGCTCAGCATAATGCTACGACCATAATTACTCAATACTCAATATTTATTGCTTCCACATGTGAAATTAGGTGGTAGGTTTTACAGAAATGATCATTGTGGACAATTATGCGAGACAGAGCCCCACCGAAACAAACCAAAATTACTACTATTTTTTTTACTTGGGTATGTTTTTTTTTTTTAATTAAGAAATATTCATTTTCATTTTTCTTTCAGGATTGAGCAAGACGTCGGGCTAGGCAGAGCAACAGGCTTCAAAACATTGCTAGTGCTGACAAACTCATCTAAAGATACAATGCTAGCACATAAGACTATTAGACCAGACTTTTATGCCGACTCTCTCGGCAGTATCGTGCCTTTATTAGAAAAATAATTCTACTAATTAATTTAGGAAAATTAGTGTCATTTCACGCTTAATATTTCTGGATGACGTTGACCTTTAAAAGTACGTACCAAGAAATTAGGTTTTATTTCAAAACCAATCTGCGGGGTAATTTAGTAACACACTACCAGTACAAATGGCTTTAATTTTGACAGTTCAACAACATTTATTGCGTAATTTACGTTGTTGAACAGACCAGTTTTTTGAACATATGATGCAATGGATTAGCAATATCCTTTGAAATGATTCAGATTGTAAAAGTATGCTACGCAATTAGGGTGCTATTCTAGAATAACCAACTCTAGAACAGATTTTAAAATTAAAACCAAAGAGTCACTATTAGAATACAATCTTAGTGAATTGCAAAGCTAAAATTGTCAAAAAATAAAAGGCCCGCTTTGATATTTGTCATCGCGACGTAACTAGTGAAGTAACCACACGACTCGGTACTCGATACACACGATAAATCGAATGTCAAAATGGGCCTTTTATTTTTTGACAACTTTAGATACACTATGATCAATGTCCAATTGTCCATGTTGTTTTTATCAAAAACATAAAAAAGAGAACAAATTTAATTTGCAGGAACCTTATTTTGTAAAAAATTAATTATTTATTACACAGAGCAGTGTTGTACTTAACTTTTATTTTTGTACTTATGTGATCATCTATATGTTTAATATGTTTTAATTAAGTAAATAAATGTTAAAGAGATAAAGTGATAAATATTTAAATATACTTACATTGCCTATGGTTCGATTATGTACTAACCTCAAAATGTGCCTGTAATTAAGTGTGCGTATTTGAGTACGGTGCTCAAATACACGAGCGGCATGTTGTCGACGGCAGTCCGACGCGTGTCGTCGGCTGCAGTTGCAACTACGTTGACGCGTGCCGCTCGTGTGTACGGCGGATCACACATTACAACGCGCCACGCGACTGCGAATGCGTTCCCACGTGTGAAATTTTTACGTATAAATCCAATAGTAAAAATACGTTTCCAGGCAGGGGAACTTGGCACCCGTTTCCCGCGCTTCGTCGCGTGGAGCGTTTTTGTGTTTGATCTGTCTTATAAGCACTATACCTATGTTATACATATGAATGCAAATGAAATATCGAATAGATATTTTTATCAATAAATATCTACCTGCATTAAGAAGCATTTTATTTTAACCAAAATTGAATAGTTTTTAGAAAACTTTGAAAACTGAACGTGAAACGAAAAGATACCAATTTTTAAAGTTGGTATGGGTTTATTTCCGTCATGATGGTTTTGTTAAATTCATAGTATATTTTAAAAGAAATTGAATAATTACTAAGTTACTTCACTGCCTACTAAAGATAAAATATTGCGATACTTAGTTCAAAATTGTTTATTTTCTAGCCTGAAAAGCTATATTCACGAGACATTTTTACATCCCCAAAGTCAATATAATATAAAAATTGTCTACGAAATAAAAGTCAAACATAATTTATTTCATTATGAATTTTAATGTATGAGACATGTTCATAACGTCGTCGTCTTTACGATCTACTTTTATAGGACAATATTTTCACATGATTATAAAAGAGTTTTTCTTCTCTAATAATATTGATTAAGAGGTAATTGAAATGAAAATAGAGGACAAAGCCTTTTTATATTTTATTTTCAAGCCTAAAATACTGAAAAAAAAATAGACTGCAACCTCTGAGTTTGTTTCGATCTTACTTCTCAGAGTAGTTGGTTAGAAACCAACGACCTCCTCTAGTTTTAAAACGTAATTTAATTTTGACGTTTAAAGTATTTTGAACCAATATACACAAATAAATATCTTTAAGCTTCATCAAGCATTCTCGTCGCCTATCGCGCAGTGTTTGAAGATGAAGGTCTTCAACGAGTAAGTCCTGCCCGTCATGACATATGATTCCGAAAAGTTGACACTGACGGTCGGGCTGGTCCATAAATTCAAGGTTGCTCAGCGCACTATGGAGCGAGCTATGCTCGGAGTCTCTTTGTAGGATAAAATCAGGAATGAAATTGTCCGGAAAAGATCCGGAGTTACCGACATAGCTTGCAGAGTAAGCAAACTGAAGTGGCCAGTGGGCTGGCCATGTTTGTCGAAGGACCGATAGACGAGTCCTGGAGTAGAGACCGCGTATCGGCAAGCGTAGTGTGGGACGCCCCCCAGCTAGATGGACGGACGACCCAAAGAAAGTGGCTGGGACAGACTGGATGCGGAAGGTGGAAGACAGGGTTTTGTGGTGCAGCCTGGGAGAGCTAGGCTGAGTTAATTTGATTAACTTTTGCCCATGTGTGATAGGTTAGGATAACTTTCTAAAATCTCGAGGCTTTATGGTCACGTAAATTATATCATTAATTGGGAGCAGTAACTATCACGCCACTAGTAGCACAAAAATAAAAAAAAAATCGATTTAACACAGTAAATAATCATAATGATTACTAATGTTGTAATAGGTTAATAGCCAAGAGCCTCGACCAACTCACACATGAGGAGGCTCTCGTTGGGCAGCTGGATCAAGGGCTTGATCCAGAAAGCGGTACTTCTGGACACGGCCCGCATTTTTAGGAGGTTCCTCTCTCTGGAGCCCTGACCGCCGCCGGTAGCTTGGACCCTGTACCCGACACTGGGCTACAATTTTTTATATTATTTTAATTTTTTTTTTTAATTCTAATATTTACAAATCTAATTTATATGTATTTAGTTAAATAAAGGAACTAATATTGAACGAACGCACAAATTAAATGACTGTTTATCAAAAACAAAACGCAAAGAACCAGGAAATTCCTTTGAAATTATCAAATTTTCAAAGCACTGAACGAATCAAAACCAATTTGAGAACAAAAGGCTACCTGTCCGAACATCCATATTTTGTAGTGACAATAAAGAATTAAAATCAATACAATTGTATCCTATTTTCTAGTTGAAAAGTCCCATTCTGTCTTCAAATTGTGTCCAGTGGGCCGCAAAAAGGTTGAATTGATTACGCTATCCAAAAAGCATTTTTATTTATTGGTCTTCTTTTTTTTCAATATAAATTCTAGCGACCGAATGTTACCAATGCTTCCGGAATTTGTATTGGTTCCGAATAAAAAGTGGGAAATACCAAAATACAGAAACTTTTCTGTTTTTTAGGATTCCTTGAATGTTCAGGTCTTTGTGGTTGGTTCGGGATTGTGGGTTACGTCGGAATTCCTCTTGCGTGTCAACGGTTCATACTTTATTCGTGTAAAATTTGGCCTCAAAGATAGGGAATGGCGCCTACGCAATTAATACGAGCTTGAAATATTTTCGTGAGATTGAAGTCGCAAAAAAAAACTTTGCAACCGTAACATTGGTGGTCGCAAATTGGTTATAGTGCAGATGTTTGGTTGGGGTGAATTTAAATAATGTAGTACCACGCGTCAGTTGAACCCTGGGTAGTCAATCCCACCACCTTGCTTATTGGCTAATAAAACAAAATTTAGTCAAACGTAAAGCAGAAGATGCTTCAAAAAGATATGGTCGCCAAGTACCAGAACGTCGTACCAGCTCAAAAAAAAAACATCGTAGATAAAATAATTATTTTCCCCTCATCATCTGTCTAGCGTTTTGTTGAGGTCGGCTTCCAGTCTAATCGGATGCAGCTGAATACCTGTGTTTTATATGGAGCGACTGCCTATCTGACCTAAACAACCCAGTTACTGGGTAATCAATACGATACCCTTTGGTAAGACTGGTTGTCAGACTTTCGGGCTTCTGACAACCCGTAACGACTATCAAATATCCACGAATGACAGCCGTGACCAACGGTTTAACGTGCTTTCCGAGGCACGGAAGGTTCTTGGTATGTAAAGATGATCACCCATCCACAGGCCAACCACGGCAAGCGTAGCTTAACCTGATCAATCGACCTGTGCAGCTGTTATTATTTAGCCACGGGCCCCTCAAAACAATTTTTTTCCCCTCATCTACAGAAACAGTTGGTAACATTATTTCTGTTAGTAGGTTGTAGAATAATACAGAACCCAGTATATTAAGGGTAAAATACACTCTACGGTATATTTTTTCATTCAGTATGTAAGTGTAAACCGTTGGCGGTCGGTTTTATTGCTGTGCGGTGTCATTCAACTTTTTTGCATACATTGCCACAGTTTCCAACGTTTCGGGTACGTTCCTGTGTTTACACATTCAAATGTGAGCGCGCGTTAGAATCGGCGTGATTCGGTGCTGTTCGTGTTATTTGGTTTTTTGAAGTGTGAATTGACTCTTGTCTGTTTAAAGTTTATTAGGGCTTTGCTCCTGAAATAAAATACAGCAAAAATACAGGGTGAAATTTTAATCACCGTTTTCCTCTTAAGAGGTCATTGTACCCATCATTATGAACAACTTTTACTAAGGGTCCAAACATGAAATCGCGAAAAAAAAATCAGCTGTTCCCTACATTTTGACGAGTAGTACGAACATAAATGTAGGGAACCACAGTTTTTTTTTTTTTTTTAATTTAAATCACACTAATATTATAAAGGCGAAAGTTTGTGAGTGTGTGTGTGTGTGTGTGTGTTTATATGTTTGTTACTTCTTCACGCTTAAACTGCTGAACCGATTTAGATGAAATTTGGTATAGAGATAGTTTGAGTCCCAGAAAAGGACATAGGATACTTTTTATCCCGATATTCCCACGGGATAGACATTTACGCGGGTGAAACTGCGGGGCGCAGCTAGTTTGACAGTTTGACAGTTTGACAGTTTGTAGTAGCTTGATGTGCTGGCGTCTCGCGTCTGTACAATAAAGGTCGTCAATATCACGCATAAACATCAACAGCTAGTATTCCACAACTATCACACAACGCGATCTAGTCCCAAGCTAAGCAGAGCTTGTGTTATGGGTACTAGACAACTGATAAACATACTTATATATTTCTAAATACATACATATTATAGATAAATTACACCCAGACACAGAACAAATGATCGTGCTCATCACACAAACATTTGTCCTGGGTGGGAATCGAACCCACGACCTCCGGCATAGCAGTCAGGGTCACTAACCACTAGACCATCAGGCCTGTCAAAGTTTTTTTGTTTTTGTTTGTTCATAATTATGAGTACAATGACCCCTTAAGAGGAAAACGTTGATTAAATTTCACCCTGTATATTTTGAAATAGCATAATCAGCCTATAATACCACTGCTGGGACACAGGCCTCCTCTCTTCAAGAGCGAGTGGACTATAATAATCAACCACGCGGGTTAAGTGCTGGTTGGTAGATTTCACATGTCTTCGAAATTTTGGTTCTAAAGTTCGTTTTTTAATCCCAGAGACTAATCTGGCATTTCGACGGTGTAGTATCAATGTGTAATAACTACAAAATCATGATTTTACAGGAGGCGAAAAAAACGTTTCATTTCTATAGTTTTTAATATTTTAATAAAAGTTATCTACTTATATTAAACAAATAGTACGAAACGTCGTCGTCGATTCAAGACCTTAGAGCCTTGTAGAATAAAGGCACTACATGGTTATTTGTATCTGAAGAATGAAGCGACGAAATATAATAATGATCGAACTTCACTTCAAGAAGTTCGTTTGATCTTATAATATCTTTGCAAATATGAGCTATTTCATATTTTACCTACGAATATGCAATAAAGTAAAAATCGCTAAAATTTTAGTTATTAGATAATAACACTTTGACCGTCGATTTAAGTCTTTTGTGTTTGCGTTTTTTGTATAGAAGTTTGACATTACACCTGTCAGATTAGTCTCTGGATTAAAAAACGAACTTTAGCACATGCCGGTTTCCTCACGATGTTTTCCTCCTCCCTATGTGTAACATACCGCGACTTCGTTCGCGTGAAACTTCTTGTTTCCCCCGAGCCACCCCGTCGTATCGCATCACCCGCCCGCGCTATCACTTAACGTTCTTTTTTACTTTTTTTCTTTTTGCTCGGCTCCTAAGGGTCATAGCGTGATGTTAAATAGCCTATAGCCTTCCTCAAGAATTGGGCTGTCAAATGCAAGAAGAATTTTTCAAATCCGACTGGTAGTTCCAGAGATTACCCCCTACATACAAACTTACAAACATACAAACTTACAAATTTTACCTCTTTATAATATTAGTATAGAATATTTTAATAAAAAGTTATCTACTTATATTAAACAAATAGTACGAAACGTCGTCGTCGATTCAAGACCTTAGAGCCTTGTAGAATAAAGGCACTACATGGTTATTTGTATCTGAAGAATGAAGCGACGAAATATAATAATGATCGAACTTCACTTCAAGAAGTTCGTTTGATCTTATAATATCTTTGCAAATATGAGCTATTTCATATTTTACCTACGAATATGCAATAAAGTAAAAATCGCTAAAATTTTAGTTATTAGATAATAACACTTTGACCGTCGATTTAAGTCTTTTGTGTTTGCGTTTTTTGTATAGAAGTTTGACATTACACCTGTCAGATTAGTCTCTGGATTAAAAAACGAACTTTAGCACATGCCGGTTTCCTCACGATGTTTTCCTCCTCCCTATGTGTAACATACCGCGACTTCGTTCGCGTGAAACTTCTTGTTTCCCCCGAGCCACCCCGTCGTATCGCATCACCCGCCCGCGCTATCACTTAACGTTCTTTTTTACTTTTTTTCTTTTTGCTCGGCTCCTAAGGGTCATAGCGTGATGTTAAATAGCCTATAGCCTTCCTCAAGAATTGGGCTGTCAAATGCAAGAAGAATTTTTCAAATCCGACTGGTAGTTCCAGAGATTACCCCCTACATACAAACTTACAAACATACAAACTTACAAATTTTACCTCTTTATAATATTAGTATAGATAATATACCGTATCACACATCCATCATGATATTATATTAACCGTTAATAAAGCAATATTGTAAAGCTTCTTACATTAATTTCCTCTTAACACCAGCATAAATACCTCGATACACGTGCGCACCTCCGACATCACTTAACAATTCCTAATTGCTGACACGTCCGTGAACGTGATCAACATACTTAATTGCAGCACTATCGACCGCCCGGTACCTACGGAACCCGCAACACGCTTGCCCCGAAGTTTTGATGAACGCAATCATCCGACGGAACCCAATTAACGTTTGTTTTACGTTTCCAACCCAAGGGTGGGAAGGTGGAAATGTGGAGTTTTTTTTTTTTTGTTTTATGTTGTCGTTTGTAGAAGTGGGCTTTGAAAAATTGGTTAGAGTTTGTTTTTGATGCTGTTTTGTAAAAGGTTTTATGAGAATATAGTAGGTGCTGTAGAGACTAGAGAGCCACTTTATGTTATTAAACAGCGAAAGGATTTCAGCACGATATTATTATATTTATAGAAAGACTTTACATTACCACATTAAAATTAGCACTCCTCTACTAAACGAAAGACTCGTTATTATTAGCCTGTGACGTCCCACTGCAGGGCAAAGGCCTCCCTACTCTCTTTCCACCTCTCTCTGTTCAAAGCTGCTAAGGACCAGTTCTTGTTAAAGGAGTCCAGCTCATGCCACCATCTCCGTCTGGGCCTGCCACGATGTCGTTTGCCATTAAGAGGGACTCATTGGGTCGTAAGTTTGGCCCACTGTTCGTCTGACATGCGGCAGATGTGTCCAGCCCAGTTCCATTTTAGCGTGGCAGCTTTCCAAGTGACATCAGTTATCTTTGTGATGGAACGGATGGTCGTATTCCTAACCGGTCTGACCCCTACTCTCTCAAAAGACTCGTACCTAATAAACATATTTGACACCAGCGGTGCTATTCTGTAAAAAGATCACCGTGATAACTTAGGTGAAGTGAGTTTAAAGTGAGCTGTCATTCCACCTGATGCTAGGGATTGACGCTATTGACAGCTCACTTTAAGCTCACTTCACCTTAGTTTTCACTGTGAGATTTTTACAGAATAGCACTACTGCTTGAACGTTCGAATGGAACACGCCCTCAATTACAACCAGCCTGCACTATAAATGGTAAGGCTACATAGATAGCCTCTATATGAGCTACGCCCGTCCTTGAATAAAAGTATTGGCAGTACCTAGGACTTTTTTCGCACAAATTGATGCAGACCCTCGGGAGTCCTGAAATAATTAATAACTAATTGCGTCACATTAGTCGACCTTAAAACTGGACGGGCTCGTTGCTAAATTAATTACAGCCGCATGGGTCGATAGAAGGTTAAGCTACGCTTGCCGCGGTCTGCTCTTGGATGGGTGATCATCCATTACATATCGAGATCCCTTCGTGCCTGGCTGTTTGTCCCGGTGATTATTAGATCTTTGTCTGTAGTCAGAAGCCCAAAAGTCTGACAACCAGTCATACCATGGAAGGGGTATCTTGTTACCCAGTAAATGGGTTGTGGAGATCATGTTATAGGCAGTGGCTCAATGTAAAATACTGGTATCCAGCTGCATCCGGTTAGACTGGAAGCCGACCCCAACATTGTTGAGAAAAAGCGAAGCTGATGGATCGAGTCGACCCTTGAACTGGACGTACAATATTTAAAATTCTGAGGTCAATGTTTAGGTAGTATATTTTCATGTTTTTCCTATTATTAAATAGCCCAACAGGCTATTACCCACTCCTTCATACCAGATGCCTGAACATTGAAAACCACATTTTCATGCTAGGAATATATTAAGTCAGGACTATTCGCAAAGTGGAATGCTGCGCTCTCAATGCTTACGCTATGAACACTGAATAGTGCTTCAAATATTAGAAATGTAAAAAACTAGTTTAATTTTGATGCAAAACTAAAATTATCGTTATGATTACACACATTTTGGACTATGAGATAATACAAATTAAATTAGTTTAAAAAATAATCGTATGCAACATGAGGACGAAGCGAATTTTGATCGAAATGAAATTGTTAATTATACCTAAGGTTCAATTCACATTCAATCCCGAATTTTCAATAGGTTTTCCTTGGAATAAAATTAGCGTCTACCAACAATTGCGAAACGTTAGTTTTGAAAAGCCCTCTGTGGCGTTTAGTTTGCCCGTCCTTGTACAATTAGGGCGGTGTCGCACTACATCCGATCCGAATCCGAGAAATGCCAGTCCGAAGTGCGCATTGTCCTATTTGTATAAGGGGTTGCGCACTAGATTTGAACAAATAGGATATGGACTATTTCTCGGATTTGGATCGGACGCTGTGCGAAACCGTCCTTACACTTGGCCTCTGCGGGGTAATTGCGTAACACATTATCAGTTGCAACAGCTTTCATTTTGACATTTTTAACATATGAAGCAATTGATAAGCAACATACTTACTTCAAAATGATACAGATTAAGATTGATAGTGTATTACACAATAAGGGCGCTAGTTAATAAACCTATTCACACCGATAGATTGCCAAAAAAAAAAGCCCATCACTCGTGCAAAAATACGTCCGAAACAAGTGAGGTATTCGAAACACGTAATAGCAATGTAAACAAAAATCCTAAATGGGACATAGGTAGATTTATTAGGGTACAACAGGGTAGGACAGGGTGGACCAAGCCCACCGTCGATTGCTTTCGGTTTTATGGTATGTTAGGCAAGATCGGCAAACATGTCATTCAACAAGTCAAGGTTGAATGCTTTGACGATTTCAATACGGTACTCGTTTTGTCTTAGGTCAGCTGTTTTTGGCAGCTTTTTCGTTTGGATGGCAGTCAGGATCATTTGGTTAGGTAAAAATAAGATATTTGGGACCTAGTTTTAGACATGTAAATAAAGCAATGAGGCAGATTGGCGCCTTGGTTATTGTGAAGTGAAAAGAAAATTATGGTAAATACTTGTTTCCAAATAAGTATCGTAGATGCCGTTCGTGGAATGACAATATTACTAAAGTGTTCCAAGGAACCAATCATTTGTTTAATAGTTAAGGTGCCATCCAATCAAATGCCGTTAAAACCAGTGCTTTGAGTGGAATACCTCAAATATTAATTACATTGATCGACAAATCTGCAAATTCTGTTCATGTTCAGTCTGACGAATGGGTGGCTATAAATTTACATCTTTGACAGTTTTCCTCTCACAGCGTATTTATCTAAAATGGAACACATGGCATATTTAATACAGATAAATGGACTAAAAACAGCATCCTTTATCCACAAAGTTAATACACATTATACAAGCAAAAGCTCTTCATAGAAAACATTTTATCATAGTTACCTCACGACCTTTATGGATAATGTGAGCAGCAGTTGAATATTTTCTATCTTGCAGCTTAACGGTATAAATTCCTTTGGTTCACTAGGTAAATAGCTACGTAAAGGGTGTGTGTAGAAAGGTGCTTTTATTGCGACTTTTTTAACCATGTTATTTGCAGTTAAAATGAAGTTCTTTAGTATGCTTTGCGGTAGGTGTAAACTGATATAAATCGTCACGTAACGAAAAAGCATTATTCCCTCTTCATGCGACTTTCTCTCTCTGTGTCTCTGTGTTTCTATTGTATCTAATAGAAAAAAAAACAGTGGCACTCGGGGAGTGCCGACAGAAGTGAAAACAAAACACAAACATAATACTTTGCCATCGCTCACTGACATAACGGATATACATTAAAACTGAGTACATCCTGAGGACAGCCGAACACATCCGCGGTGTCGCTTACGGTAACAGTGGCGCGAATTCAATGGTTTTTCCCATCTTGAAAAATGCCCAACGCGCCTAAGGAAGTATTCTCTTCAAAAACTGACACACTGACAGAGAGATAGTTTACATGGTTTTCGAGGCTACTAAAGACGATTGTGAGGTCAAAATGATAATCCAAGATGGCGACAACTTCATGAGAGCTTCTAAAAACTTATACTAGATTGCTCTGTATTACAAATCCGTATTAAATTCACACTTTCTCTCTCTCTATTTTTTATAAACGACTCTTTTTTTATATACGAATGTGTGCGTGGGTGTACAGTCACGTCTAAAAGTATGTATACACTTGGCAATTTTCAATTGCGACTTTTTCGTGAAATAACGAATGCAACGTTGAAATACGACACTTAACATAAACCTATGGGTTCGAAAATACTATTTTCGTAATAACATAAAATTTCATTAAAAAATAAAGGAGAAAATCGCCTTTGAATAAAGCCAAGTGTATACATACTTTTAGACGTGACTGTACCGCGTAGGGACTTCGTTTTTAGTAAACAAGTATAATTTATTTTATAAAAGCATCGTATAAAATATGGTACTACCTACTAAGCTATCTCCAAAAGAACAAATTCTGATAAGCGACCATCGATCTATCCGATTTTCACATCCAAAATTCCCTTTTGTATCGCTACAAAGTATTACCCTCGGGATAACCTCGCCCTAAGCCAACCCGTAATATTCATTATCGTAAAACTCAGGTGCTAGCTCCACCGAATAGCCACTCGATATAAAAGTCCTTTGACAAGTTCGCTATTACCCGACCGAATTGAGAGTGCACTTCGCTCTAGAAAGTGAATTGAAATAACAGAACTTTGTAATTTGATAGTGTTATGTTATTTTTGTTTAGTTTTTTTTTCTCATTTGAGATAAGCATCGTTTTGGAGTATGAAACTGTTTTATTATGATTAATGTTGAAGTATGAAGGTGACATCAAGAGTTTGTTGCCATAAGTGCAGACAGGACGCAGCATACAAAGAATTTTTACTTTGTCTAAACTCATATTTTCAAGTAACTACACTGACAGCGGCCGTTGAACCCGTAGTCAGCTGTTTTTTTTTGTTTGTAATAATTTGTACGTAAGGGTCAGTTCACACCGCGACGCGACGCGGCGCGCAGTTTTCAAGATAGCAATACAATTATAGACCTTACCTTCTACACAAAAAGGTACACAATTCTGTGTGCCTACTACGTCGAGCTACGCCGCGCGGCGCAGCGCGGCGCCGCGCGGCCCTCCTCACGGATGTGTACCTTTTTGTGTAGGAGATAAGGTCTACTTATAATTGTATTGCTATCTTGAAAACTGCGCGCCGCGTCGCGTCGCGGTGTGAACTGACCCTAATTGTACATTTCGATAACCAATACGTCTATGAAGTTCACCTGTTAATTTAATTTGATCTTGTCCATAACTTTATTCAAGTGAACATTTTTTTAGGCGCGTTGGGCGTTTTTTGAGATGGGAAAAAACTATTGAACTCGCGCCACTGTTACCGTAATCGACACTGCTTCGGATGTGTTTGGCTGTCCTCGGGATGTACTCGGTTTTAATGTATATCCGATATGTCAGCGAGAGATGGCAAAGTATTCTGTTTGTGTTTTGTTTTCACTTCTGTCGGCACTCCGGGAGTGCCACTGTTTTTTTTTTTTTTTAATTTTTTCATCAAGTCTGTGTTTTACCGTTCCGTACCACGTTAAGAGTTTTAAACATAGTGGCAATAAAAACTCAGAAGAACAGCCGTAATACCTATAATTAAAATAGTCCAACATTAAGCTTCCCACAAAAATTCCCACGCCAGTTTTTCAATACCGCCCTATCTTCGTAAAACTTCGGCTAACCTCGGGAATAACCGGCGTAATCCCAGCTAGTATATGTTCAGCATAACGGTGCAATATTCATTACCATATAAACCCAGGTGCGCTGGCTTTAAGGCCCTGCGTATCTTATTTGTGTATAATGTAAAGGCATGCACCTACATTAAGTTTGATGCGGTTGCTGTTACTTGAGGAAGCTTTAATATAATTTTGAGGTGCATCAGTGTTACTTTAAGAAGGTTTTATGCTATGAGGTTGTGAGTTATTTCTCTTTTATGTCTGTTATGTTGGTAGAAGAAGCCGACGAAGACCATGCTGTTTTATATCCCGCGACTTCGTCCGCATGTATTTCGTACTTTCCTCTAAAAATTTCGAAAATTTATATTTATGATCTTTATCATTTATAAAGATTTTTTATACCAATTTTCGAGTTAATCAAGCCACGCAGTAAAATCCTCCCCTGTATAATTAACTACCCCTTTTCACCCCGTTAGGGGTAGATTTTCGAAAAATCCTGGTACACGTTGTTCTTTATTTTTGGTCTTAAGTATAAATACTGAGTTTTGAGTTAATCGGACCGCCCGTTGAAATTCCTCCACACAAATTTTGGCACCCCCCAATCCCCCTTTTGGGGGTAATTTAGAAAAACAAAAAATTCCAAACTTCATAATTTACTTAAATAAGTATTAGTGCTAAGTTTCAAGTTTATTAACTCAAGGAATAAGATTTTTCATACAAACAAAATCCCCCCTTTTCACCCCCTTAAAGGTTGAATTTCAAAAACCCCTTCTTAGTGCTCCCCTACATTATAAAAGGAAGCTGTGTGCAAAATTTTACATTCCTAGTGCCAGTAGTTTCGGCTGTGCGTTGATATGTCAGTCAGTCAGTCATTCAGTCGATCAGTTTCTCCTTTCACTGCGGAATCTACGAGTATGTATAACGCTACATACAAATGACTAAATATTTTATTTTTAGTAAATTTTTTAGGCACTATAATTTTATGGGAGATTTACTCATTATCATCATCATTTCAGCCAAAAGACGTCCACTGTCGGTGGGTCACTAGAGGCCAAGTATTATTTGTGCTTGTCATTCTTTTGGGGAGAGTGGGGGGGGGGGGGTTGGGTTTGCCACAATCGCCACTTGGCATGCTGGTTGGCGATCGCAGTATGATGGTAAAATGCATAGAGAACGTTGCTGCTCATTCTCCGGTACCACACCCCGGACACTCCATACAACGTTCGCTAAATAATTACCTATTACTACTACATAAACAAATGACGTTTGTATACGTGCAAATGTGTGCGTGAAATCTAGTAGGGTTGGCTGTCGTGCGTAGTGTATAAAAAATGGCGCGGAAAGCAATTTGTGTCGGGGAACCGAACGACGACGGCGCTGCCCGAATGTGTGCATTATTATGAAGTGACCTTGTAGTTCAATTGATTATTTATAATAGTTGGGTTCGTAATGAAAAAAAAAAACACTAAAATAGTTTAGTTTAAATGACTTATCTGTAATTAATCGGTTATTAAATCGTATGGTATTAAAAATGCGAAATCTTACAAACAGTTTATGTAAATACGAATTCGGAAAAGCATCACAATATCCAAACTTCGTGATTAAAACTCAAATAAAACTTTTAAATCGCAAAATTGTGTGTTCGTGTCAGCAGTACAGCGCTGCGGCTCGCGAGCGCCCTTGCTAAAGAGTCGGCGACGAATACCTCGAAGTGCGGGGTGAGGTGCGGTATCTGATATGAGGTCGAGGAAGGGAGTGTCCTTTCTGTACGTAGTACTATTAAGTATTCTGTGCCGGTACGTCCCTTAGTCGCCTTTTACGACACCCTCCCACGAGAAGTAGGAAGATGTAGTACGTTGGCTAAATGTACACTTTTTGTAAACGTTTTTATTAATCTGTTATTGTTACTGTATCGTATGCGTAGGACGTATACGATCAAAATGTTATAAGAACTCATATTGGAATATCGCTGGACAGAGGAACGCAACGCATGCGTACTACTTCTATTGCGTCGTTATTATAGTAGCAGTGTGTAACTTCGTGGCCGTCCATCTACAAAATGAACAGATATCGCAAGAACGCATCCGATATTATCGACCGATAATAACGCGCCTGTGGGGGAGAGCCTTTATGCTTAAAACTGGAACGCAATAATGTTGACCATCTCAAAGAAAATGTTCACAATGGGATCTACAACTTCTAATATTTCTTCCTCTTCTTTTTACCTGTGCGACATTCATACCGTGCCTTTATCAGCAAGTGGCATACCCAGGATGCGAATCTCTGACTTAGCTTATTGTTGACGCTGCTATTTCCAGTATATCAGGGCTTTGTAAACAGGGACTAAAATAGCTCCTTAATCCCTAGGGACTAAAAGTGATTTGAATTTGGAATGTGGATATTGTTAGTAAAAGTTCCAAGGAACAAGTAACAGGCTGTATGATAAAGGAAAGCGCGCGAGAGCCAAATTTAAAAAAAAAGCGAAGAGCATTCGGTTTTCGTTCGTAATTTTTTACTCAAAATCGTATATAAATAAATAAACGCATAAGTTGGTGATAAAAAAAGAAGAGTGTCCACCTCGGGAGCAACACTATTTTAAACTCGAGTGACGTACTTTGAATTCCTCGCTGCGCTCAGGATTCAAAGAAATCTCTCGCCTTCAAAATATTTGTTTGCTCCCTTGGCAAACAATCTACTATTTCAGTCATTATTTCTATTTACTACGACAAAAGGTTAATTCGTAAAAGGTAAGGTTCGTAGATAAGTTTTCAATTAAAAGTATAAGGCTAACATTATTCCACGCCAGTAATTATTTTCTATAAGTAAGTAACTTGTTTAATTAAATGCAAGTATTCAAAATAATATTATTCATTAGTTCGTTTATTACTTGGGAGAACTTGTATTTATGAGCGTTAGAACAAGTTTAATTAATGCTAACTTTTCAATTTCGACGCATAAGTACGTCCCGTCCTAGTCTAGGTCTAGGTCCTAGTCGTCATAATAAAATTAAACTAGATATTAAAAATAAATTTGAACACTAGCTGTTGCCCGCGACTGGCCGCAGGACTTTAATACATCTAACTATCACAGAGAGGAGGCCTGTATTCCAGCAATGAGAACATTATAGGCCGTTTTTCCCTATGTGAGTAAACACTAATGTAGTTTTAGTTTAAAGCCCATTTAAGTTCTGCGTGGCAAGGAATACGGCATTCTGTAACTCATTCAGAAAGCAATCATCATTATCATCAGTCTAAAGATGTCCACTACAGCATATAGCCCTCTTCGATTTCACGCCATTTCTCACTCTTCTACTTCTCTTATACGACTTAACAAGTGAATTTCGACAAACTGTAATACGACAAGATTTTATTTCGACACTATGGAACTCCGACACGTCTTCATTTCGACAATACTTTAGTTCGAAATACCTTACTGTACTTCGAAAAAGCGTTTCTTCGACATGACTTAGTTAACTAGGAAACAGCTGCTACCAGCTATCTTGCGATGATCGTCACTTCACCTCATCTGAAGGCGTCGATTCCTAGTCACCACTCAAGAATTCGCCTACTCCAAAATACGAGTATTCAGTGCTCATTCTATCTCTGTAGGTATATCGAAAACGAGACCTACGGTGTCCTGAGGTAGGTCAAAAATTGCAGCATTGTTTAATTGCTTCGGTGGTACTGGTTTGGCTTGTTCTCAGTCTCAGAGTTTGACAGTGCATCGTGGTCTGACACCACCGTCAATCGGAAACACGTGAAGCCTTTGGTCCTGCGCCTGATGACACCCCGGTCATATATGGGATTGCCGTCTCATTGGATTATAAAAATAAAGGTGTGGAGAGTGCAATTGTGTCTCACACACACTTTGTGCAGTATAATATCACCTGTGACGAATCTTCGTTGAGATTGGCCACCACCAAAATTTTGCCGGTGGGATATTATTATCCATACTAATATTATAAATGCAAAAGTGTGTCTGTTGTCTGTCTGTTACCTCTTCACGCGTAAACCGCTGAACCGATTTAGACGAAATTTGGTACAGAGTTAGTTTCAAAGTCAAAGTCAAAGTCAAAGTCAAAGCATTTATTTCAAATAGGCACATAAAAGGCACTTTTGAACGTCAAAAATTATCTTAAAATAGAATTGATTCTAGTCGCCCATTCCAAAAGGTAGTTTTCGTATGGAGAAGAACGGGCAAGAAACTCCACCGTTACTCTTTTAAAATGTTTAGGTACAATATTTTGCATGGGTACATTAATTATATAATAACATGTGAGGACGATGCACCTACAATAAAATTACTATACCACAATAGGTAAAAGAATTAAAAACGAAACCATGACATATAAATTAATTATCTGATAGATACATGGTGCTCACACATTTACAAACATGGTACAAGCAAAACGATTTTAATTATAAAACAAAATACAAGTAATAAGTCAGGGTGTGAGTAATAAATGTAAAAAAAAGAATAAAAAAATTTACAATTAAATTAGCAACCAGTTTGATTTTGTCTAGACTCTAGATTGTCCTATGGAGCAGGACCAGCATGTTTCCAAGCGTTCTTATCTTGGATATAATCTTCTAATTTATAGTATGCTTGTTTACAAAGTGTACGTTTAATGTGAGTTTTAAATTTTCTTTCATTTAATTGCAATATATCACAAGGTATTTTATTGTAACATTTAACACAGTACCCCATAAAAGATGTATGTACTTTGGCCAATCTGAAAAATGGTTGATGTATTTTATCTTTATTTCTTGTATTAAAGTTATGTCTATCGCTTATTTTATTAAAAAGATGTAGATTTTTTCTTACATACATAATATTTTCATAAATGAATTGGCAAGGTACCGTCATAATATTAATCCTTTTAAATAGTTCCCTGAGAGATTCGCGGCGACGTAGATTATAAATGGCTCTGACAGCTCTCTTTTGCAAAATAAAGATGGATTCAATGTCAGCAGCTCGACCCCATAGTAAAATGCCGTACGACATAATGCTGTGAAAGTAGCTAAAATATACTAAACGCGCGGTTTCTACATCTGTTAACTGTCTTATCTTCCTAACAGCATAAGCGGCCGAGCTAAGCCGCCCCGCAAGAGATGTTATGTGAGGTCCCCATTGTAATTTCTCGTCTAGCGTGATTCCCAGGAAAACCGTTTGATCAACAAAGTCTAGTTTTTCTCCATTCAGTATGATGTCACATTCGCTACTTCTAACATTTGGTAATTTAAATCTAATGCATTTGGTTTTCTTTTCATTTAGTACCAAATTATTTACCGTAAACCAATCTTGGACCTGAAGAATAGAGTTATTCACGTCGTCAAGATTTTGTGCCCGTCTGTCTATCTTAAAGATCAATGATGTGTCATCTGCAAATAACACCATCTTCGGTTGATTTTGAAGTAATTGTGGTAAATCATTAATGTAAACTAAAAAGAGGAATGGACCCAATATCGAACCTTGAGGAACGCCCATTGCCATTTCAGACCCCAATGAGTTTACGCCGTTTACTTGAACTTTAAGCTTTCTATCTTTTAGATACGACTTTAGTAAATCAAGAGCTAAATTCCTAATCCCATAGTGCTCAAGTTTCAGCAGAAGTGTCTCATGGTTGACGCAATCGAACGCCTTTGAGAGGTCGCAAAAGATTCCAATGGCATCTTGTGCTTCTTCCCAGGCGTTAAAAATGTTTTTTATTAGGGTGACACCGGCGTCAGTGGTACAACGCCCTTTGGTGAAACCGTACTGTTGTTCATGAAAGATGGAATTTTTATTAAAGTGGCGTAACATTTGATTGAGCATCAACTTTTCAAAGACCTTACTGAGAACTGGCAGAATTGACACAGGCCTATAATTGTTGGGTTCTTTACTATCACCGGCTTTGAATAAAGGAACTACTTTACTGTGTTTCATGAGATCCGGAAAGACTCCTTGGTCTATACTGATGTTAAATATGAAAGCTAAATAGGGCGCAATCGTTTCAATGATAGATCTGCAAACTTTTACAGACATTCCCCAGAGATCTTCTGTTGATTTAATTTTAAGATCTTTAAAAGCTTTTATAACAGCATGGGGGTTCGTATGTTGAAAACTAAACTCCGAGGGGCATGCCTTAACATTCTTTCTAAGTAAATCAGCAGAACGCGCGGGTGAGGAATTTAAAGCTTCAGTAGTTTTAATGGGAATATTAGCAAAAAAGTTTTCAAATTCCTGAGCAATTTCTACATCTGAGTTTATGGGGCCATGTGCAGTTTCTAAATTAAATTCAGTATTACGCTGTTTTTTCCTACCTGTTTCATTATTTATTATTTGCCAGGTAGTTTTTATTTTATCATCGGCTGATTTTATTTTATTGCTAATATAAAGAGCTTTAGCTATTTTGCATACACTTTTAAAAGTCTTAGAATATGTAGCAACATACTGATGAAAGCTTGTGTTATTCATATGTTGCTTTAGGCCATAAAGTTCAAAAAGGTTTTCCCTGCTTTTACGAATACCTGGAGTCGCCCAATCACTAAATAAGAACTTTGTGTAAATACTTTTAGTCTTTAGTGGGAAAGTGTCATTAAATTGCGTGTTTAATAGTGAAAAGAACTCGGCGTAGAACTCATTCGGGTCACATAAATTATTAAAACTCTGAACACATAATTTACTTGCTAAAGAATTATTTAATTTCTCTAAATTTTTAGATGTAATTGGCCTAAACCTTATCAGAGTTTTTTGTAAAGGCATGTAGGAGCAAAATGTTATTGTTTGTCCGCTGTGATCAGATGGCAACTTATTTACAATTTCTTTGTGTAAATAATCACAGTTACAGAAAATATTATCTATACAAGTGGCAGAGGAAGCTGTCACTCGGGTGGGTTCAATAAAAACATTTGACAAGTCAAATGATCTAAAAAGACTTAATAATCTCATAGTATTTGAGTTATTTTCTAATAAATTAATATTGAAATCGCCACATATGATTATTGACTTACTACTAGCAGAAAGTTTCTTTAGCACATCTTCCATTACAGAATCAAACACAGATAGATTCTGGTAACTTGGAGGTCTGTATACGCATACTATTACATGCTTATCGAGCTCAACACAGGACAATTCAATGGTGTGTTCAACAGACAGCCCGACGATGTCTTTTCGTTCCTTTGATTTAACAGAATTTTTAACTAATATTAATGATCCACCATGTATCATACATGTTCGGCTGAAATGGCTAACTACACAATAATTTTCATAGTTAATTGACATTACTTGATGAGATTTTAACCAATGTTCTGTTAAACAAATGACATCAAACTTGGTTTTTTCTAAAAACAATTCTATTTCCAGTAATTTAGAAGAGCAACCTTGAATATTTTGGTTAAATAATTTTAAAACATGTTGCCCTCCCTTTGGTTTTTTATTATTCTGAGTAATATTGCCAGAAGATACCTTTTTATTATTCTCTAATAGTAATAGGTTATTTGAAGGGGTAACTTCTGTTGTCTTACTGACTAGTTTAAAGAGTTATCCGGAGAGACCTCCACAACTACGACTGAAGTGTCTAGGAAGCCCGTATGAGTTCCAGCAGGAAGAGAATACCCTATCTGACTGGTAGTGGCCTCCAAAGATGTTGGTATTGTAGGTGGACCCTCCTTCGTACAACATGAAGATTCATAATTAGTAATCACTATGTTGTTAGTATGACTAGACAACACAGACTCGTCCCTAATACTAGAATTTGTTATATTAGCTATAACACCGTTAATATTATATGCTATCAACATAGCAATCATATGTCTACATTCCCAAGACAGAGATAAAGTTCTCTGAGTTAACTTAAAACCACTAACAAACTTATTAGTGTCAAAAAACAATAATTTGTCACTATGATAACATGTCAGCATGTGAATAGTGTTATTCAACTTATATATATATTTATTCTCATCTTCTGATAGAGTATCAGAGTAAGGTAAAGCACACAACATTAGCTTACCTATGTTTAACTTTAATAAGGTGTTCACACCATCCACTATGTCCTCTCTGGTAATACCAGTACTTTTACCTAGTAGCAAAACCATTGTAGAATAATTGTCTAGGTTTGTGTTTGCAATTCTTTTAATCATTTGTTTAAAACTTATGTTATGATAGCAATGATTGGTAAAACTATGGCTAAGGTAATTAAGTAATATTTTTCCAAAGCCTGAACCTACTTCGTCACTAAAAAAAATTGATTTATTATTCTGTGTACTAACACAGGACTCTGCTGGAAGAGCCAACACCGGTGGAGACAAGTCACTCTGAGGCTGAGGAGGTGGTGGTGGTTGGTTGGCACAGCTGCATGAGAGATTATTAGTCAGAAACTCATAACTCTCAGCATTGCACTTCACCAACTCCAGTAGTTCCCCAGCCTCAAATAATCGCTCACTTAGTTGTTGTTGTGAAGTCTCATATTTCTCAAAAATATCCTTCAGCAAGTGCTCCTTGTGTAGTATATCATTATATAGGAGCTTTGTATCAATGTCATATTTTTCCCTACATTCATCTAACTCAACAGTACAACTATTTAAACTTTTAGAAAGGATAACACGTTCCCTTCTAAGGGAAATATTTAATTTTAAAAGATTCTGTTTCTTAATTGCTCTCTGTGACCGTTTAATTAATTTCTTAATTTTAATATATTTCTTTAGTTTATTATGACTCATAACAATTGGACACAATGGTATGGTATCATCACCAGTCAAATCTATTGTTACAGCTGGCTGACACATTGATTTTGACTTACTACCTACCAGTCGATAAAAAAGGTTATCGGTGTTAGCAACCTGTTCACTGACCTTAACAGACTCTGAGAGAGATAGGGCCTTATGGGCATCACATAATTGCTGTTTAAGTTCTGCAATATGGTTCAAAGCCAGTTCGTGGGTGTCACTACACTCTTGAAACATTGACAATTGATCTTGTAGTCGACTATACTGGTCGGTTAAGTCCATGTGTTGAATGTGTAGCTCAGCCAGCTCATTTTTGAGGAAGGTGTTCTTTGCAATAATGTTCTCCACTTCCACCTCGCTGTCTTCCCTTTCCTGGAGTAGTTGTTTGCGTTCAGCTTCAGAAGCTTCAAGCTCTTTTAAAGTAGCTGTCAGTTTTGCTTCCATCTCCTTGATTGTAGCTCTGCGGGTCATCATTTTGAATAATTGTCACTCACCTGGAATGTGTGAAATTATGCAGCTAAATGACAGTGCAAGAAAAGATGTTCTAATATGTGAATAAGTAGGAGGTAGTTAGGGGAAAAAGTAAATAAAGTAATTTGTTGAGAAATAGCTAAGTATTACATTTAGATTAAGTAAGTTAATTAGAGTTAGATTGGAAAGTTAAACAGAAGAGAGATACTATAGAAAACACTGCTTTCCTTGTTTTTATCTTCAAACTAGATAGTACAATATAAATTGATTTTATGTGAAGAGTTTGAGACACATTACAGGCTATAATTTAGTATACATAATTATAATAGCAAGAGCTCTTAATTAGCTTATTTTGTACAGTAAAATATGTAGTGTTTATTGTCTGGGCGAATGTTTTCGTCATCGATTTTGCTTCCACTAGTTGTCAAGCAAAAGGAGACATAAACCGTGCCAGTGTGTGATGGACGTAGCTCAGTGACCTGAGCAGTATTTTGTGATGTTCTGTGGTCTGTTAATATTAACTACAATCACTTAAATAAAACAAAATACTCCCCGGGATCGATGATATTTTGAAATCCGTCACCGTTGGTGCGTTGAGTTGACAGCCGGTTTTAAATCCTTTTTGTACGAAGTTTTCGCGACAAAAAACACTTTCTAATCACAGTATTTAATACTTAATTTCTAGGTTCGACTATATTACACTAATTTAACATATTTATAACACTTTTAATAATTTATTAAAATAATTAACCTAGAGACCGTTTTTTTGACGACCGGCTACCAGTGTTGCCAGCCTAAAAAAAAGAAAAAGTCCCAGGAAAGGGCATAGGATAGTTTTTATCCCGATATTCCCACAGGATCGAAACCGCGGGGCTCTGCTAGTTAATAATAATCAAGGTCAATAACTATTAGAACAAACTAATTATCAAAACCCTCATCATAAAAGCTAATTAGTCCAACATTGTAAGCCCATTAAAACTTAATAGTGCACTAAGATTAGTCCAACCTATTTCGAGGTCATTAACCTACAGAAGGGTATTAGATTCGCAGTAAAATGATTATTGTATCAACTAAGGTTAACCAAGGGTCGAATGGACCTAATCTAAATAAATTCAAATGGGCGCAGAGTGAATTATCCTGAATTATTTATTTGGTACTTTTAGCGATATTGTAGTCCCCGTGTGGTATTACGTTGGAAAGGATTAAACATTTTAATTTAATTATCGTAATTTGAAACAGCAATAAAATTTGAAGTTACTTACTACTTGTAATTTTTTTTTTTTTAATTAAAGTAGTTTACTTGTACCATGTTTGTAAGTATGTGAGCACCATGTATCTATCAGATAATTAATTTATATGTCATGGTTTCGTTTTTAATTCTTTTACCTATTGTGGTATAGTAATTTTATTTTAGGTGCATCGTCCTCACATATCTATTATTATATAATTAATGTACCCATGTAAAATATTGTAAAACATTTTAAAAGAGCAACAGTGGAGTTTCTTGCCCATTCTTCTCCATAGGAAAACTACTTTTTGGAAGGGGCGACTAGAATCAATTCTATTTTAAGGTAATTTTTGACGTTCAAAAGTGCCTTTTATGTGCCTATTTGAAATAAATGCTTTGACTTTGAGTAGGAGATCGTCTAATTTAAAATTGCACGCTTGTTCTGCTGTTGCATCAACAACTAAGCCGCAGTCCACTGCTGGACATACGCATCTCCCAGGCTGCGCCACAACACCCTGTCCTCAGCCTTCCGCATCCAGTCTGTCCCAGCCATCGTCTTAAGGTTGTCGGCCCATCTAGCCAGGGGGCGTTCCATACTACGCTTGCCAATACGTGGTCTCCACTCAGGGCCGAAGCCTGCCGGGGGTGCGGGATTGTCCGAAAGGGTTACCGCTACCCCGGAACATAACGGGCTAAGGAAGGAACACGGATGGGTTTTAGTCAGTAAGAGTCTGACACTCTCTTCCGCTCCACCCAGAGCGGGAGGGGTCATTTGATGATTTTCTATCCATAAAAAAAGGACTCGTCTGCCCCACCGGCCATCGGTCTTTCGATAAACATGGCCAGCCCACTGCCACTTCAGTTTGCTTACTTTGCAAGCGATGTCGGTTACTCCGGTTCTTTTCCGGATAACTTCATTCCTGCTAGTTCCATACATATTTCAAATTTTTTAATAAAAATATTAGTGGAATTTGTATTGACGTGAAATTTTAAATGAAGATTTATACAATGAGACGTAGACTTATGATCGAAAAAGCATACGAAAATGAGAAAATTGTACGCCACTTAAGACGTTTTTTCGTCATCTTTCTTTAATGCTATTCAATCCTAGACTATCTGGATACGGCCAGAAACATAATGTTTTTGGGATGCATGAAGAAGCCTTCTCGTGTAGCGCAGTTTGTTCCGCCAGTTACTCAACTGAACCGAGCGCTCGGCGCATTCTGGACAGTCGCATCCAACACCTTATTTGACTGGCCAATTCTTCCCTTGCGGTGGCAGGGCTAACACCCGCCTGCTTTGCGATCACCCTCTCACCGGATTCCGGCGTAAAGCAGCCTGCTGTGTTTTGTCGATGTGTGGAAGTTCTAGTACCTTAGGCATCTTCTAGACACGCTCATTTCATCATATACCCCGTCCACCGCTTTCCATCAGGCGTGATCGAGGTCAAAAGCGGACCCATTCAGCAATAAAAAAATAAAAATAAAATAAAAAACAGGGTTTGCATGACACATTGACGGATGAAGCTATAATACTAAAGCACAACATTTGAACTGCATCGTAAGAAAGACACGAGTCAGTTAGGTATGTCTGCGCACATGTCTAAGACTATAGAAATGTATAAACTTGAAGTAAAAGTAAACATCTTCTACGCGTGTTACTGCAGAACACGTGTTTCTAACTTTGCAAGCTACTGTATTATTCACTAGCTTCTGAGTGTTGAGCCCGATTTATACGATGCGATTTAATTGCCTGTGGCACACCATAAGTTGAAGGAACAATACAAGTTAATGCACCGTCTTAACAGTGTTTAGACGATGTAAGTCATTTGTTACTTTAATTCTGTTGTATGCCTCGGGCTTTAAATTTGCATCGTGTAAATGAGGCTTTAGGGTTGCCAGTATATGACAGACTATGAATAATGTATGAATAATGATCACACTAATATTATAAAAGCGAAAGTTTGTGAGTGTGTGTGTGTGTTTATATGTTTGTTATTTCTTCACGCTCAAACGGCTGAACCAATTTTGATAAAATTGTTGTATGGAGGTAGCTGACACCCTGGATTTACATATAGGTTACTTTTTATCCCGATATTCCCACGGGATCGACATTTACGCCGGTGAAACCGCGGGGCGCAGCTAGTTTATCATAATAATAATATTAAAATGTATGGAAACGTTAATTGCTTTCACTATTTTCTAAGGTATGGCCTGAGGGATGCTCAATTACTAAAGGCAATCTATCTATACATTATAGTACTAACTGCAGATTATTCTGAAATTATCAGTAATTTATTATAGAGACAAAAACTCGACTCTGACTTGGTACTGAAGTTTTGTTAATAATACCATACAGTTTTATTTTGCAATTGTAAATAAGTTTTTCCCTTTGATAATAACGACTAGCGGAGCAGATAAATAAACCAGAAAACCGATATTTCCTTTTCATGTGAAAAGTAACAATAAATAAAATATTTTGCGCCGCCAAAATGTCCACAGTTACTGCAAATATAACGTAAAAAAATATGACAAACAGTGCCACTGCAGGAAATGTGGCGCGAAAACAGATAAAAGTATTCGCCAAATAAGTGGAAATCGCTTCAAACATTGGCTGGTCACCAGACCTAAGTCCAAAGAAAGACTTTAGTCTTAAAAAGATCTTCGACCCAAGAGAGACCTAGTCCTAAAGACCAAAGGTGGATTTATACTTAACCAGCATAGAGCCAAAACAAGAGCAAGAGCAATATTTCTTGATAATCTATTGACATTTTACACAAAAATTATTTGGTTGAGTGGTGCTAGACTGTACACTTGCTCATTTGGTCTAAACAGAACTTAATACAGTAGGAAGGTTAAAGGAACCTCGAGAAGGGATCCGTATTGAGCAAGAATAGTGAAACAACATGGAGAGTACTGACGTTAAGGTAGGGCGTGGTTGTGCGACCACCCAGAGCACCAGAGATAAGGGGGCGCCCAAGACTTTGCAGTGGTGAACTAAGGGGAGAGCAGTGGGGGCGGTTTGTCTCGGGCCTACCTTCGGTCCTGGCGAGATTCCAAATCTTGAGAAGTCTTAAGTCCCTTCTTCTTCTTCTTAGCATGTCGATGGCAATCTAAATGGACTCGGCCCAGAATTTGGCTACATGTTTAGCGCCGTCAGTAGCGTTCATTAGTACTCGTACCTATAACGTGCAGCTGACAGAATACGCAAGATATGATATTAGGTGTCCCATTGTTTGTGGAATAAAACAATCCTTAACAAGGTTTAAATATATTTAGTAAGAAAGAGGCAATTTAGAGTTCGATCTCCGGTACGAATGCAAATTATGATGTACTAGCTGCGCCCCGAGGTTTCACCTGCATAAGTGTCGATCCCGTGGGAATATCGGGATAAAAAGTATTCTATGTGTAAGTGCATAGCAATATCCATCGTCGCATTCTTTCAGTTATGGCAATTATGATTATTCGCAGGAAGGCAATTATTATAATTAATTTTCTGTGAATTACTCACTAATTTTACACTGTTTAGCCGATATTCCGTGTATAGTGTTCTAGCAGCTTAATGATCGATTCTGAGAACCGTTTAATAAGCTTTTGGACACTGTGGGTAAATTATAGTAGTTCTAATATTTGTAAATGGGGATTAAATTAATGAATGTCATTAATTTAATATTTGAAAGCGGCTTATTGGTTACTCGCACGATTAATTTGTGTTATGTTTTGTCTGAACCGGGTGAATCGACACTTTTTTATTTTAAATATAATTATTTTACCTGTAGGCGATTCGCATGGAGTTTACTTATTAGTTTGCAAATCGGCAATTGGCAAATATGCACTAAAGTTAGAAAAATTGTACACTAGCGTATTGAAATAATAAGTAGATAGATAGATAAAACGTTTATTTAGTGCAACAAAAGACACAACACAGGCATTAAAAAAAACATAAAAAAATGTTAGAAAAAAAACAAAGATTAAAAAGATAAATTGACCCATAGACACCTCAAAATGCTAGTAAATTCGTGCGAATTAACCAATAAGCCTTGAAATCAATAGGAATTTTAAGTGCTATGCCTACAACATCTTAAATCGCGATAAAAAAATCAGCTGTTCCCTACATTTATGTTCACATAGCTGATTTTTTGATTTAAGGTTTGGTCTCGTAGTAATTGTTGTTCATAATGATGAGTACAATCTCCCATTTCGATTTGTCGCATGGTTTCAATTCCAACCTCTATAAACAGACAAGAAAAAACAGAACAGAAAAATAGGCACAAAGGTGATGCTTATTTCATAAGAAATCTCTCTCTTTACTTACATACACTTTGCCTTGTAAATAACTTTTCTTAGTCGCTTTTCACTCATCCTCTTAAGATTTCCCACACATATTTTTTTTATTCCCCCTTCAGAAAAACATTCAAAAATCCACAAAGCAAAATATTAGATAATTAATTACCAACAAAACCAAAACCTATGTAAACACAGAATCATTTGAAAATACCGTTTAAATTGTAATGAATGCGAACGCTTTGATTGAAACATTTCCATTATCAGTATCTGATCGCAACATTTCATTGAGCGGCTCATTGATATTACATTTCTTATGTAAACAGGATTATTTGCTGTTGGAATATTATTTGCCATAACAAACGCGTAATATTAGGCTTTATGAAGTTCAGTATATGGGTTAGTATTGATAATATGACATGTCCTAATACAGCCGACCTATTCTGTAAACATCTCACTGTGAAAACTTGCGTGAAGTGAGCGTGATGTGAGGTGTTAGTGTCAACCCGTTGCGTCAGGTAGAATTACAGCTCACTTCACCTAGGTTACATTAACCGATAATTATAAATGTAAATTAATTTTTAGGGAATAATTTAATAATTTTGAGAAGAATTTGTGGGGAATCAGCAGATTTTTCTCCCGTTTTTTTAATTTACATTATTGGGTGGGTATTTGGGTGTTAAAAATTGTGTTAAAAACTCTGTCAAAGATTGGAAAATCTGCCTTCCCTTTTCAGTTTGCTTTTACTCTTACTAAAAGATTCTTAAGCAAAGACGAGCGTTACAATACGTCCTCACTTTATTCTTTGTGTTTTCTTTTTATTTCCTTTTGACGGTAGATTAAGTTCCGTTTACCTGCACCCTTGACGACCTGAACAATGCCTCTGACGTCACAATAAATGTGGACACCTACTGGGACCAAACCACAGATATAGGTATATCTAGATAACGCAAGTATCGATGACCGAGATCGAGAAAACCAAGCGTGCCATTTCTTGACTACCTACTATGACGTCACAAGCACTATTTACGAGTAGTGACGGGAAAAACAAATCGATTCAAAGACCCACCCCCGGGGCCCAGCGCTAGCACTCACGCTCATCCAGCCAGCAGTTCACAGGACTGAGCGCGAAAGTGGCGGCTTAGGATTTTTGCACGTAAGCTGGGCACGCAAAGTGTTTGCGCTTGCGTTATCTAGGTGTATCTATATTTGTGGACCAAACAATATAAGAAACATACTATGGCTAGTAGACCTAGGGTGAGGCAACCTTGACCTTAGTAAATATTACGTGTGTACAGAGACCAAAAAATTTACGCAGCGACGCAAAAATTTACGCGTTCTTTACGGCCGGACTAACACGTCCCAGCATTTTACGAGTTTTGCCGACTTTTTCATAAATTTCACGCTTTTTGGGCACAACAGTATAAAAGTTTTTAAATGTCCCGAAAACACTGTTTTGTAAAGTTTTATTTTTCTCATAAATTCCCTTTGGTGCTATAAATATTTTTGAGTAGCTATGGAAGTAATAAAATTTATTTTTTTAATCTGATTGTTAGATTGCTTCAAAAATTATATTTTATTATTCACATAATATAAGCCTGTGTTGTCTCACTGCAGGGCAAAAACCTCCCTTTCCTCGTTCCACTTTTACCGGTCTACTGCGATTGTAGACTAATCCTTTAAAAAATATATACACGGTGTTACGGAAAGGGTATATCAATACAAACGGGTTGAAGAGTGTATCTGGTCTATAATCTCTGTACAAAATTTCAGCTCGAAAGCATTAACTTTGAAAATGCTTAATATTTTTTTATTTCGACATCACGACGCTGCACTGGCGCGCGGCGGCGTGATGTGCGTGTACTGGGCGCACAGACACACTACAGATAATGGATAATGACCCTCGTAGTGCGGTGACACGTTTGTTATGATTTCAATTTAATAAACTATCGAAATAAAAAAATATTAAGCATTTTAAAACTTACTGCTTTTGAGCTGAAATTTTGTACAGAGATTCTAGACCAGATACACTCTTCAACCCGTTTGTATTGATATACCCTTTCTGTAACACCCTGTATAAGGCATCATAATATTTGTTAAAATTCAATCAGTGAATTCAAATTACTATGTTGTTATATTTTCTATCAGATCAAAAAACATGTAATTAATTACAAGTCATTGCTTCTAATATCATGAAATTAAGTTAACACTCTTTCAAAATAAACAAATAAAACCGAATTTTCAGCGCCATTACCAAACTTCTCACTAACCTAAAGTATAAGCTATTCCATACAGTTCATACGCACTGTGCTAAGTTATAAGAAATTTTTTAATAAAAAAATCTACCTTAATCCTTTTTACATCGCTTATAAAACATAAGTGAAAGATGAAATCTTTCCCTAATCATTGCACAGCCCAGTGTATCACACTGGACGAGCTTTAAACCGTGGAGTAAACTTTGCTTCCATCCGTATTCATCCATGTGAAAGGCTAAACAAACCCTGGCAATTTTAATAGTGATGAAAACTAAAAAAAAAAACTGCAAATAGCCAGCGAATGAAGCTGGTGTTTCTAACTAGGGCTGTTACGAATAGATGAAAAATCAACATGGCCGCTCGCAATATTTTGGCGGGAATTTTGTTTGTGTTTTTTTTCTAAATGGATGTTTTTTCAATTGCTTTGCTTTTAGGTATCATTGACCTTATGCTGATGATTACGGAAATATTTTCCATGATAGTTCTAGTTCAATTAAATTAGCTTTTCTCATATTGGCTGAACTATTTGTAAGCTAGTTTACAAGGTGGTAACGTTTGACTACCCATTGTGGGCTGGACGTACCTACAATTGAAATACAAACCTGTATGAAGGCTTTTAATGCACCCAAATAAAAATAAAAAATGCATTTTGAAGTGCAACTTCTTTACGCACGCTTGACTTGTAGAGTAAGCTGGCGAACGCGTGACGTAAGCGTTACGAAAACTGTGTTCGGACGAGGCGAACGGGAGTTGAGTGGGGGATATAAGCAAGAGAAAGCAGTGCGCGCGCACATTTCTTTTCTCTCTTCCTCTCATAGCCAAATACGTTTGAAGTTTAACTTCAGTCGAGTAGTCATAAGCACACTCGGTTCTATTTTTTCTTTTATTTCTTTCACCCTAAATAATGCGAGTTATACCCGTTTTCAATAATACTATTAATGTCTAAATAACAACGCGTGGTTGGTTTTTCTACTTTAGGTGCTAAGCAAGGTATTGACAATTAAATATCGAGTTTTTTAACAGGCATTAAGGTCTGGGCAAAAGAGCTTATGCAAGCGAATATGCAGTAAATATACCCGGTTTAAAACTGGATGCTATGCTGCACAACCCTGCGTATAAAATATTTTTATTACCTGCAATATTTCTGGGTTCTCTATACCTAATTAAATTAACGAGTTTTATAGTTCATTATAAATTAGAGGAAGAATTTAATTTATTAGACGTGGAGCTTTTTAGGAGCAAAACGTATTCACGTTTAGTGCTTGCTAAAATGGTTAAGAGCATTAAAATACTTCACTCATTGCCTGCGCATTTGATAAACTTCATTTAAATTTACATTCGGTAGAAGATAATTTATGCATAGAAATATTATATCTATGCATCTAATATATAGGAGCATAATATGATATGGAGGGAAAGCAAATGATGTCACAAGTCCACAATTGACAGTTTTTATTTTTCATCTAATAATGAAATCATTATTTACAAAAATAACAAAATTAAAACCTAACATAACTGAAACTATACACAAACTAAAATAAAGCGTCGAAAAATGTCCGCATCGCTGTCGACTGGTAATGTACCCAAGAGACTGGCGGCATTACTACGTTTTATGCCTTTGGCCAAGGTAAAAGCCAGCCCTTGGGTCACGGGAAGTGTCAACCAGCCGTTTTGAAATTTCCTTAAAAAGACCATGAGCACTCGGACCCCACGGCCCGAGGGTTTCAACCTCAAACGGCTCGAAAATATAATTTCCGATAAGGTTAAGTATTATATTTTCGCCGCTTGAAGTTTTCCGCAGCCGCAGCAGCAGCGCCAGCACAGCATGCCGATCCAGTAAGGTGGGATGGTGCAAGAGTATCGACACAAGTTGCGTCCCACACTAAAGGCCATAATGAAATGAAATTGTTTATTCTGTAAATAGAATTAAAAAAAAAAATATGTTAGATGCTGTCCGCGTTTCCTTTCTGACTACCCTGAGAAGAAAGGCCGAAACAAACTCAGAGGTCACAGTCTCTTTTAAAGTACATAATCTTGGTTAGATCATAATTATATGAAGGCCATGTAGATTGATGTCTGGTATGGATTTGTCAGTAATCGTGTAGCTCAACTCAGAACTCGAGGAGCTCAATGACTCATGGTCAGATATCTCGTATGTAAAGTAAAATACTTAAATTATCCATACTATATTCAAATCACAACTGTCGTTCTTTGAAAGCTGTATGAAATGACTAGAACCATTGACTTATATTACTAGCGACTATAACAAGGTAATTTGACGTCTGTTGTCAATTTGCTTAACAATAACTACAAACGTAGTATACAAACAAGTTTAATAAAATTGTGGCTTTTATTTTAGAATATTGTTTTGTCTATATAAAATACGTGGGACACTCGGAAAGTTTTGCGAAAATAAAATAAAAATGTTCTATAGGTAAATATTTTTTTATCAAATCTTTTCAAAGTACTCTCCACTAGCCTCTACACAAAGTTTCATGCGTCTGAACCAGTTTTCGAAACACTTTTTCCAGTCCACCGCAGACACCTCGTTTTCAGCCTGCTCGGACGCTGACAGCGCATCTTCCGGCGACGAAAATTGTATCACTTTGAGCTGATTTTTTATTTTCGGAAATAAAAAGAAGCCACACGGTGCTAGGTCAGGGCTGTAAGGAGAGTGACCCAGGAGTTTGACCGGCGTGCTGTCCAGGAAGTCCCTCGTTTAGAGCGCGGTGTGTGTTTGGTCGCCTGTCACAACAGAGAAAACTTCTGCCAAGCATTTGGTAGTATACCATTCAGCATTGACGCTACATTAATTCCGTAAAGGAATTGACACCAAGTAGCCGGTCAAATTGAAAAACCTCGCGAACAAAATCTTCCTCCTGCTTCTAGATCACCACGTTATTTAAACTTACAATGCCAACAGGCCACACTAAAGTCGCCTACGTGTCGTAAAACACATTAGCACCAACAAAGATTAGCTTACGACACACTGAATCTTATCAGATTGCCCAAACGACCTATCGGCACTTCCTAACACGTATTTAATTAATTGTAACACTTAGCAACCACTTAACCTTAATTACACAATATTGCGAAATCGGTAAGGATTCTTTTCTTCCTTTTTCTTTACCCGAAGACGGATTTGGAACGCGTTTAGCGACGATTGTTTTTAAGGATTAGGAGCAAGTGACAGACAAACAGGGCTTGCGGCTAAGTAATAACAGCCGCACGGGTCGATCGATCAGGTTAAGCTATGCTTGCCGCGGTTGGTCCGCGGATGGGTGACCGTCTTCACATACTAAGACGCCTCCGTGCCTCGGAAAGCACGCTAAGCCGTTAGTCCCGGCTGTCATTCGTGGATCTTTGACAGTCGTTATGGGTCGTCAGGAGCCTGAAAGTCTGACAACCAGTCTTACCAAGGTGTATCGTATTACCCAGTACCTAACTAGTTGTGGAGATCTGATAGGCAGTCGACTCCATGTAAAATATTGGTATTCAGCTGCTAGTTAGACTGGAAGCCGACTCCAACATAGTTGGGAAAAGGCTAGGCAGATGATAATTACTGAAATTGGTGAAGAAAAACATCTCGTGAGGATTCCTGGACTTATAGTTTAAAATATACAGAATATAATATTATTTTCTTTATTCAAATCCATACAAGAACACTCAGTAGCATATATCAGCAAAAACAATGACCTTTATCAATATTCTGTCTCAGTTAGGTACTGCTTAAGAGGCACGTTAAGGGGGGTCGATAGCGAAACTTTTCTCATCGTGACGAGTCCCGATGATTCCCTAAAGATTACTTGCTTCTGCAGATAACTAGGACGAGAAATGGTGTGTATTTTCTTTGTATTTCTGATAGTAGTCAATATTGAAACATATATTTATGTTGTGGGTTGGTAAAGGCTGATGAAGACCAGAGAGGCATTTCTCGTAATTTTAAGAACGTTCACAGTCTGATTTCAGTCTCAATCTGTCAAAAATACCTATAATTTCCATACATTTTTGACAGGTTCTTGACATTGATTGTTGCAGAGATGAAATTGCGACTAGATTTAGAACATTTTTAATTACAAAAATTGGCCTTCTGAACGAAAATGTAATGAAAATGACACACAGAGGGCTTGAACAAGTGGAAAATCGCTTCCTAAGCAAAGTCCTGCTAACTAAATCGGAATTTGGTTGCGTTTCCCGCACCCCGTTGCGTGGCGCGTTGTAGTGTGTGATCCGCCTTAGCGTTTTGTAATTCTACAGCATCTTTCAACGGTGTTAACATAAGCTTTTTGGTTGCTTATGTCAGTCCCATAAAATACCTATTCAGGTCAGAAAAATTGATTTATTTCGGTCTGAACCCCTAAGCCCCCCCGCTCCCTCCGCCCCCCTCCTCGATCCCCTGCTATTTAATAAAAATTACCACAAAAAAAAAACAAAATACTGCGAGTCGCCGCGTGTATATTTATTTAATTTTATTCCAAAAATGGGGAAAACTTCTAGCTAATTTATAGAGTGTTCTTAAACAATATGAAATTGAAGATCATTTACAAGTTTCCACTGATAAACACTAACGAGAAAAAAAGGCCACAATACTACCAGGAACCATACGATATTCCTCTTAACAATTTATTCGTACCGAATTTGACTTTTCCGTCATAGTTATCGCTGATAGAATGTCACTTTGCCTAGATCCTCAGGTATGAGTGGCAGGCGTACTGTTGTAGAAAGAAAGAGAGAAAGAAAAAGTATTTATTGCGACTCGTATAGGAAGATCACACACTAAACTAAACACAGTTAAAAAAAAAAAACAAGTTTTTTTTAATAAAAGTATTAAAAAGAAAAATGAACAGAAAGTCCTATACGAGGCCAAAAGGCTCCTATCTCAGCATGATGCTGCAACATTTAAAAAACTGTAGGCTGTACAAAGCCGAACTTTTTCGTAAACTCAACGAACTTTTACGGCTGGTTACATCTCTCCAAGATATAATTTAGACAGGTACGTATATTAAGGCTACCTTTCCAAATACGACCATTCAGTCCCAGCAATCGGGTACCAAAAAGACAAATACTCCACACGAACCGTATTAGTGATACCCATTGTCGAGTCCCACGGTAACAAAGGGATGCATCAAACTGTGGTGACGACAATGGAACCTCATCTTGTAACTCACACGGGATGGTGAAGTACTGGTAGATTTGTAGTAGGTATGTGGGGTGAGTATTTGTATTCTTTTGTATGGCAAGATGTGGGACAGTTTGGTCATGTAGTTAGCTAAGTAATAATAAAGTTTCTGCCATTACTACAGAACCGTGTTTATAAGTTATTTTGGCGAAGTTATTTATCCTATATAACTTACTAGCTGCGCCCCGCGGTTTCACCCGCATAAGTGTCGATCCCGTAGGAATATCGGGATAAAAAGTGTCCTATGTAATTTCCTGAGACTCAAGCTATCTCTATACCAAATTTCATCAAAATCGGTTTAGCGGTTTAGGCCTGAAAAGGTAACATACAGACAGACAGGCAGACAGAGTTATTTCCGAATTTATAATATTCTAGCTTCGCCCCGCGGTTTCACCCGTATAAGTGTCGATCCCGTGGGAATATCGGGATAAAAAGTATCCTATGTCCTTTTCCGGGACTCAAGCTATCTCTGTACCAAATTTCATCAAAATCGGTTCAGCGGTTTAGGCGTGAAAAGGTAACATACAGACAGACAGACAGAGTTACTTTCGATTTTATAATATTATATAGTAATATAGTATGGATTGTCCTAAGAAATAATTCTGTTACCAACTTTTAATTTAGTTACACCTCCATATCCATAAATTTCTTTAGTTACATATTAAAAAGGCAATATTTCATTACCTGCAGCACCTTTCTAAGCTTCAGTTGAAGCGGACATACTTACACCAAAATGGAAAATCTTAGACTAATAATTTATTTCAAAGCTAAAAACAGTCGAAGAAACTTCGTTCCAAAAATAAAACAGCCGAAACCATATTAATTTTACAAGCACTTCATTACAAAAATGCTCAGCAATTTACAAATGAAATATCACCTTTCACCTCGTTCAAACTTTTGCAATGAACCAATTAAGAAATTCTCAACAGACACTCAAATAAAAGTGCTAAAGTGACTCCCTACCAAAAGGGTACCGGAGTACCAATCTCTGAGTATCACTTTCTCATTTAGGCTCGTCATCTTTTCTCAACTTTTGAAGCCAAATATTTGAGTTCCAAGAATTTGTTCTGTAAGTTGTTGGATTTGGATTTCAGTGTAAATATGTACCTTCTTAGGGCCCTTATGTTAACTGAATAGTTTATCTTTATGATTTATTTGAGGGCAAACTTTGAGCGCAGCCGCCAGTTTACCCTTTTGCTTATCTATTATGGTATTTCTAAGTAGTGAAATAAACCACTAATAAGATTATATTCATTGGCTTTCAATATCTGTTAATATTCAATTGCGAAATTTCTTAGTTTAGGTTAAAATGACGAAGGGAATCTTTTTCATTTTAACCTAAACTTAAATCGTAAAGTTTAGATCCTGCATCTCCTGCGCTTGCTAAAACAACCACTGATTCACTATGCAAAAGTCTCTCGTAAGCTGCCTATTAAATTAAAACCTTTAAAGGAAAAAAAAAACAAAGGAATATCAAAATTAATAGCGAGAATACTTAAAACTGAGACGTAAATCTGCGTTCTTCGGCAGAAAATACAATCATAAAATGGTAGGTACTTATTAAAACATTAATCCGAACGACTACCACTGGTTTCATTAAGATTTACTCGCAAATTCTCCAAATTATTCATAAAAGATTCTTAAATCTTTAAGTCCGGACTACATCAAAATAATGAAGGCTAAACAAAACGACATCCCTTGTCAATTCGTTGATGGATTGCGAAAATTTGCTTCCCGTTCACTAATGAAAAACGTTTCAAATTAAGCCCTAAGCTAAGTAAAAAAAATGTTTAGTAATTACTTAAGCCGTGAGAAAAACAAATCTTACCAAGGTGTATCGTATTACCCAGTAACTGGGTTGTGGAGGTCAGATAGAAAGTCGCTCCATGTAAAATACTGTTATTCAGCTGCATCCGATTTGACTGGAAGCCGACCCCAACATAGTTGTGAAAAGGCTAGGTAGATGGTGAATTACTTACGCTGTCCAGCAAGTAATTCATCTACAAATTATCTAATACTAGAAAGGGGGTGACTACCGAGATGACGATTAATAGAGAAATATATAAAAAACCGGCCAAGTGCGAGTCGGACTCGCCCATGAAGGGTTCCGTAGCAGCAAGTAACATAATATAAAAGTTCTTGTAGTTCGTTGTAACTTTGTGAAAGGTAAATTGCGGTTTTCGATTTATGACGTATTAAAAAAAAACTACTTACTAGATCTCGTTCAAACCAATTTTCGGTGGAAGTTTACATGGTAATGTATATTATATATATTTTTTTAATTTTATCATTCTCTTATTTTAGAAGTTAGAGGGGGGGGACACACATTTTACCACTTTGGAAGTGTCTCTCGCGCAAACTATTCAGTTCAGAAAAAAATGATATTAGAAACCTTAATATCATTTTTGAAGACCTATTTACACGTACAGGTTCGATGAAAAAAAATTTTTGGAGTTTCAGTTGTAAGTATGGGGAACCCCAAAATTTATTGTTTTTTTTTCTATTTTTGTGTGAAAATCTTACTGCGGTTCACAGAATACATCTACTTACCAAGTTTCAACAGTATAGTTCTTATAGTTTCGGAAAAAAGTGGCTGTGACATACGGACGGACGGACAGACAGACAGACAGATATGACGAATCCATAAGGGTTCCGTTTTTTGCCATTTGGCTACGGAACCCTAAAAAAGACATGTTGCATAATTAGCCTTTATTTTTCCATAGCTAGGACACAAGCCTCCTCTCGGTCAGAGAGAGTAGGCCATAATCCACCACGCGGGCCCAGTGCGGGTTGGTATAAAGGTCACATGTCTTTGAATTTTAGGTTCTAGAACATTGCGGTTTCCTCACGATGTTTTCCTTCAACGTTTTGAGAGCAGTATTGATGAAATCATTTACACAAAGTAAAGCGCCTGTCTGGGTTCGAACCTACGACCTACACTTTTAAGTCGCGGCCGTTACCCTGGGCCATAACGTGATGTTATATAGCCTATAGGTTTCCTCAAGAATTAGGCTACAAATCCAAAAAAGATTTTTTAAATCCGACTGGTAGTTCCAGAGATTACACCCTACATTCAAACTTATCAACGAACAAGCAAACACCTCTTTATATGATTACCCCTTTAATAATAAACGTTGTATAGCGTCTGTATAGTTACACAATGCTTTGTCTTCTTCTTTCGAAAGTCAAATTACCTACTGACAACTGAAAGAGAGAAATCGGTGTGTAACTATTCATCTGATATAATACGTTTATTAGTAAGGGGTTCATGTCATGGGCATGTTCCGAAAAATATTGCCACTTACAAATGGACACCGGTCTCTTCTAAATTGCACCAACACCTGGTAACCTCAGCATCCAATCTGTAACTTATTAATAATAATCAACCTGAATTCGGTCAGTTTTAGCCGCAAAATGATACACACGCAGTAATTAGTTCATCCTAACTAAATGATGATTCCCTTGTGGTGTATCACCGCAGTGAGCACCATTAGTAATTGAGCTGTACATTATTGAGCAGGTTTTGAATTATATCTATCATAATAATGTTCGTGTGTCAACCTGTAAAAGTAAGCTGATAAACAGACCTAAATGGCTGCTACAATGAGCAGTCAAAAGAATATTGCTAGAAAAGCCACGCTTGGTTAGCATAATCAGCCGATAATGTTCCCAGTGCTGGAACACAAGCCACATCTCGGTGCACTGAAAAGAAAAAAGTAGTTGCCACAATCAAGATTTTGTTTAGATTGACTAAGTAACTTGTTTGTATCTGAGCCTATCAAGCGCAATGATAACAGCTACCTACTACTTTTATTTGAATGAGATTAGAAACGGGATCTTGATTGGAGTTATCACAAAACCTATATGCACCAATCAAGTTGATCAAGTTGCTTGATTGACACAACTAACTTACTTTGTTGTTTTAACTCTTCTACAATGATGTCATGTTAAGGGTAATCAAGAAACATGTTTGAGCGTTCAATCATTTGAACTAGTATTGCTGTAATCATGTCGTGATGATCAACTTAACTAAGATTTTGATTAATCTAAACAAGATATCGTCAATCAAGCTAAAAAGTCACTTGATTGGAGTGCATTTTTTTCAGTGTGAGAGGGAGTGGTCCGTAATCCACCACGCGGGCCCAGTCCGGGCTGGTAGAGGGCACATGTCTTTGAATTTTTGGTTCTAAGACATGCCGGTTTCCTCACGATGTTTTCCTTCATTGTTTTGAGAGAAGCTTGGTTATCAATCCGCAAAGACCTGCATGGTGCATTGGAGCCTACTGCTCACTGCCGTCCAGCAGTTCCAGCAGTGGAAACCGTGTGGGACCTTGGAGTGATTGTGATGATCACACTGTGCAGATTGTTTGATCTCGTGCAGTTTGATATTCATCGCGTTGTTAGAGCTACCAACCCTCGTGGAAAGATTCCTTTGGTCACCTTTTACGATACCCACAAATGTTCATCATCAGCCTAAACTTTTCCCAACTATGTTAGGGTCGGCTTCCAATCTAACGGGATGCAGCTGAATACCAGTATTTTACATGGAGCGACTGCCTATCTGATCTCCATAACCCAGTTACTGGGTAATACAATACGATACCCCTTGGTAAGACTGGTTTTCAGACTTTCGGGCTATTGACGACCCGTAACGACTGTCAAAGATCCATGAATGACAGCCGGGGCCAAGTGTTTAACGTGCATTCTGAGGCACGAAGGGTTTATAGTATCTGAAGATGGTCACCCATCCAAATACCAACCGCGGCAAGCGAAACTTAACCTGATCGATCGTGCCCGTGCGGCTGTTATTGCTTGGCCACAAACAAGCCCTCTTTAGAAATGAAACTCCCTCCTCTAATATCTACAGTTCCGAAGCGTAAGAAACGTTCAACGTAGTCAGGATTGTGTTGTCTTTTGCGATCACGTACGGCGAACCGCTCTTCAGACGCTAACACTCGAATTACGAAAACCACTCTTATTGTTCCGAAATAAAGGCGTATCAGTTTCAAATTGACGTGCGTCCACTGCATGTCGATGGATACGTGGGCTCTGCACTTGATCGACAAAACTACATAGCAACAAACCCCTCGAAGAGAGATGGTCTGTTCTATTTAGAGAAAGATAAAAACGCATAATATCACGCCTATGTTCCCGGAAGGGTTAAGCAGAGGTAGGTACCTTTATTACACCCACGTTTCGCCAGTTATGTTTAAGGTCCACGTAATTGGGGGCGCGCCTATTGCGATCAACTTGTCACAAATCCAGACTACAAGCTGAAAGATACTCACTTCTAATAGGTATCTACCTATTGTCGGTACACTTGATCGACGATCTTCCTCCATACTTTAAAGCCAAGAACACAGAAACAAAACAAGATCATGACATATTTATAATAATCCGACTGTCATAGTGGCGTAGTTTACGCAAAAACACAGGTAAACAGGAAAATATATAAAATCCCAAACGTTTCATGTACCGCGAATATAAAGGCAATAAGGAACCCTAAAAATAGGGTCGTCGCTATGTCTGTACCTAGTTGAGGGACCGGTGAAATGCTCACTTGGGTACCGCAGGAATCAAGGTGGGTTTGGGTTGTGGTTCCCTTAACAGCGAAAAAGATTTGAAGGTTCATAAATACTGGAGCATTTTTTATAGATCAGTGGTGGCCAAGTGGTAACGACCGCGACTTACGAGATATAGGTCGTAGGTTCGAACCCTGACAGGCGCTTTACTTTGTGTAAATTATTTCATCACCACTGCTCTCAAAACGGTGAAGGAAAACATCGTGAGGAAACCGGCATGTCCTAGAACCAAAACTTCGAAGACATGTGACATCTACCAACCCGCACTGGGCCCGCGTGGTGGATTACGGCCCACTCCCTCTCACAAAGAGGAGGCCTGTGTCCCAGCAGTGGGAACATTATAGGCTGATTATGTATGAGCATTTTATTCTGAACTCATGAAACGTATACTTGAGTGTATCGAAATTAGACTAAAATCGTGTTAAACAAGTGTAGCGTAAACGTTTAACTAATGCCGGGTGCGTTAAATTGCATATAATAGGCCTTATGGCCGTTCTAAAATAAATACAAAAAATATATCTAATAGTATATCTCAAGTAAAAAAAGAAAAATAATTCTGCAATAAAATAAAAAAAGAAAGTAAATAAAATGTATTTTTTTAGAACGGCCATAATGTCTATTATATTCAATTTCGAGGTTATCCATTTTTTACCGGATTCCCTATATAGCAAAGAACTTTGTAGTTCATGGTGTAAACTATGTTAGGGTCGTCTTCCAGCCTAACTGGATGCAGCTGAATACCGGTATTTTACATGGAGCAACAGCCTATTTAACCTCCATAACCCAATTACTGGGTAACACGTTATACTTGGCTGGTCAGACTGGTTGCCAGACTTTTGGGCTTCTGACTACCTGTCACGACTGTTAAAGATCTACAAATTGCAATCGACACCATCGGCCCAACGTACTTTTTGAGGCACGGAATGTTTTCGGCATGGAATGAATGGTCACCGATCCACAGACCGACCTTGGCAAGCGTTGCATAAACTTGGGGATCAACCATTGCGGCTGGTATTATTTAGCCACGAGTTCCTTTACTCTGTATAAGTACATAATATTATTATAAATTAAGGTCGCTTTTCTTTGACCGCGCCTACTAGAATCTGTCAAATTTCTTTAGTAGATTTTGAACTTTATCGCTAAAGCATAAGGCTCAAAGTTTATTGGGAAATTTTGACAGTTTCGGGTAGCTTGATTGTGCGGCGTCTGTACTTTCATACTGCGCAACGGATTTTGATGCGGTTTTAACCAACATTTAGAAAATTGTATATATAAAACTTTCATAAAATAAAAAAATCCCGATCTCAAGTCGTAAAAACCGTGCGAAGCAGGGACGAGTCGTTAGTGTATTTTATTTATTTTCTCGCAAACACTGGCACCATACTTTCAAAAGCAGTGTCTCAGGAGAGCGCTCTCATCTTCTCATTGCAGAGAGTTTTTCCATCAAATCAGTGCCCTTTTCGTCAAGGCCTGTTTGTGAATTGTACCCAAAGAACATTGGGGACTCACCAGACAGCTTATTATATAGAAGTGTAATGTCATTATTTATTGGCAGGGCTGTGAAAAAAAATTAAAAAATGTTAAAGACTTCGTGGTAAATAATATGGAAATCGATCATTTTAAACCGCGCTGACCAACCCTTGCTAAGAATGGAGAGAAGAGTATTAAATATTTTTTGAGAAGTCTAAAACTACAACTTAATAACACTGAATAATATTGAAATATGGACAGGAGGATGACGATACTGATAAATTAAAGTATGTTACAGCTCTTGAGTTCGTGTTACACTTGGAGTCGTGTGTACAAGTTATTTTGTGAGTGGATGACGCTAACCACACACCAAATTGATACTTCTTAAATTCAAACAAATATTTATTGAATGTTATTTTGGAATAAGGAAGGAAGGAAGGGTCAAAGTCAAAGCATTTATTTCAAATAGGCACATAAAAGGCACTTTTGAACGTCAAAGAGGTGGAGCGACTATCTTCGCAGGATGGCTGGTAGCAGCTGGATGAGAGTTACCGAAAATAAAGAAAGAAGAAAAAAAAATGGTTGTGACTCGTACAGGAAGATCATAAACTAAACTAAACACAGTAAAATATAAAAAAAAAAACAAGTTATATAAAAAAAAAGTAACAAAAAGAAAAATGTAACAGAAACTACTTTACGAGGCCAAAAGGCTCCTATCTCAGCATGAGGCTGCAACATTTAAAAAATAAATGTCGCAGCGCCTGGTATTCTCATAGGGCCCGCCGCTGTGATGTCACGGGCAGTTACAGAAATAAATAAATAATAAAATCGAGTTAAAGACCTATGTCCAGCAGTGGGCTGTTATAGGCTGATGATGATGATGGTATAAAAAAAAACACACATACACATGAACCTAGAACACAAAAAACTCCTTTTTTAGACAGTCGTGTAAGAAGAAAACTTTACATTGGGTGTTACATTTCGGTGTGATGTTCACCCACTTTTATTCCATCTGAATATTCTAAAACAATATTGTGATAAACCTTTATTGGTGCCCCCAAGAGCAACACGGCTTTGTTCCCGTTTGTATGCGATATAATTCTTGTTTTTTGTCGTGTGTACATACCCTACAATGGGTTTGGCCTCAGCAAAATGATTGGTGGTTTTATTACAATGTATTTTGCCACTTTTTTTTGTTACTATTGATGATACACGAGAATACAGTCTAAAAATAAAAAAACAACTTTCGATCCGGTGATCAGTCACTATGCCAACCAAATACAAAACTTTAGCAAAGTTACTGAGTGCAAGACGCATGCAAGGCTAGCGTACGTCACCCCCAAGTTAGATGGACAACAACCTTGAAAAGACGGTAATGACACACTGAATGCGATAGGTAGAAACCAGATACTGTGGCGCAACTTGGGAGAGGCATATGTTTCGCAGTGTATTGAAATGAAATTATTTATTCTGTAAACAGGATATCGGAATTACTTTCATATGTCATATTATAATTGAGGCGCGGAATTTACAAATGGGCTAGGTGCCAAAACACAATCATTGAGATATTTAATAAAAATGCATCAGTTTCTTAGTCAACATTTTATTTGGCCATATTTTTATGAAAACTAAATTAAATAGGTACTATTTGTACATATGTACATATACCTGTCAATAACATATATTGAAATAGCTGCCCAACATAGCACTTTTGAAAGAAAAAAAATTGTTTTGGTTTTTTTTTGCACAGCCCATTTGGAAATTCCACGCCTCAATTATTATTAAAAAAAAAATTCTAGATGGAGTCGACATTTTCTATCTTATCTATTATCCTGAAATGAAAATTAAGAATACGTGAATAAAAAAAGTGGACTGAGATATTAAGAGAGAAGTAAATGTAGACTCATGCTAAGGTTACTATGGAACATGTTATATAACCCGGTAACATATTTAATAGCATTAAGAGGAAATGCGGTCGGAGAGCCTTTTGAAAGAGCCTAAGTAAAAGTCATAATTGTAGGTTTGGCTATCGCCTATTTCCTCCTCCAATATTGGACTAATTTAAAAGATATTTCATAAACTGAATAAAAAGGATATATTATATACTGTGTCCCTATCATTTTCTTTTTTCGTTGATAGTTGTCTACACTAGGCCTCTGTTGACAGCGGTTTAAATCAGCAATTTTGAACGTTTTTTGGGGGTTGTATTGCTTATAAAATAATGAATCATCAAAAAAGAAAACAGGGACATACAACTAGTTAATATTTATTATTCTGTAAAAATATCATTGATTTATGGTCATTGACCAGAAAGAAAACAGGCGAGAGCGTTTCTATGGAGAAACAGAAACGACCACCCACATTTCCTCTTAAGAGTAAACTAAACGCGAGCTCGAACTCACTGGTGGTCATGGCCAAAATCACGCTGTCTAACTTGGTTTCGTGTCTGACGGAGCTAGTATCAGTGATGAGCAGTAAGACGCTAATCTACACGCACACATCATCTAGTTCTCACGCACAGAAACACCGTTCCGAACTGATAGGCGCATAAAAATATTTGAAAAGTGCTTTGGAAAATCGAGTTCTATGAAAAATCCACTACATAAATCAATCACAAATAAAGTTTTTTGAACTCTTCGATAACTGAGCTTTGTCGGTACGGATTTAATTTTTAATATTTTTCAGTTCTTTTATTACTTATTTACACCCAAAGTTACGTTAAAAATAGCAAGAAAAACGAATCTTTGTTGGCTCATAACTTTTTAATGGCTTGTTATTTTACAATTCTGCTTCCGTACAGACACAATTAATAATTAGACAAAACGATACAATGTTTAACTTTGGATGTACAATGTCAAACAGTGGAGTAATACTCTCCCGAAATTGGTATGGAAAAAATATCGAATAGTGGCACCTTAAGATTTAGCTGTAAACCTCATTAACAAAAGAACATTCTTATGACATGGCCCACTGCTGACGTCACATGAGGTATGCCATCAACGCCCCATTATACAACCACACCAGTTGACAAAATAAACAAACAGATACAATTAGAGCATCCCAATTACCAAACAGTTGGAGTGAATCCAGATGGAATTGCAAATTGATTTGCGGTATGGATAATAATCTATGGAATTCCACTAACAAACTGACCTAATAATCAAATGTAAATCAGTGAGATAGTAAATCAGATGGAACTAATGAGATATGAACTATGTACATATTTGTCGTGTTTGTCAAATATTTGTTACAAATCTTTCCAATATTGGTTTCTTGACTAAACATAGGTAGATACGTAATAGGCAAATCATTTTTAAAGTATTAGAAAGAAAAAAGAAAGAGAAATAAAAAGACAGAAAGATAAAACCTATTCTATATCCTTTCCCACAACTCAAACTATCTCCATACCAAATTTCATCTAAATAGGTTCAGCGGTATTGATTCTCCATACAAACTTCCACCCCCCTTTACACCACCTTATAGGATGATTTCTGTGATAAAAACCTATCCTATGTCCTTCCCCGGGATGCAATCTATCTCTCTGCCAAATTTCATCTAAATCCGTTCAGTGGTTTAGGCGTGAAAAGGTAACATACAGACAGACAGAGTTACTTTCGAATTTATAATATTAAGTATGGATAATTGCTCCCCTAAATAATACTTACCAGTAATATGCATAATGGATGGATGAATGTCCCCTGTAACACAGGTTCCACCTAGCATGGGGGTCATTGATCAAATCTCTGTGCACTTTTAAGTCCTACACTGGGAATGCTGCGCATACCTACTTCGAACATTACTTATGGAAATAAATTATTTATTATTATTTATTTATATATTATACTTTATTGTACACCAGAAAAACATAACAAAAAGAAACTGTTATTAATATAAAACATACAATGGGCGGCCTTATCGCTTTCTGTGATCTCTTCCAGGCAACCTTGGAATGGACAGTGATTACGTGGGGTTGTCAGTGGTGCAAAATTATATACTATAATAGATACATAAATAAATACATATTAACTATACAATCATATAAACAACGAAAATAAATGATGACTACAGATTATTGCAGCTACGAAAACAAGATCACAACAACAAATAATTTTCCTTCACGAGTTTCTTAAATACAACTAACGACGCTACGCTATTATTATTATTAATAACTGCGTTTTCAACTCAATTATATTTTTCGTTTCACCGGGCACAGCAAGTTTGACTCCAAGCTAGTTGAAACTCCAAAGAAGTTTGAAAACAATCTAGTCAAATTAGAGACGAGTCAGGACACTTTCCAAAACAAGGTGAGTCAGCATTTGGCTTCAGTTTCTTATTAAATATTCAGAACCCTTGGAACATACCTAGATACTTTAATCCACTCTTGTTTCAAATACAACACACCGACATTGCACAAACTATAAAATCGTAGAAACCACAATGCACGCAGCGAAGAAATGGCTCTCTAGCTTATTACAAAATAGTTCCGCTGTAACCATTTCATTTTTGTAAAATATATAAGAAACCAATTGTCTTGGAACACTCGGTCTAACCAATTGCTTATCTGGAGTTGCCAGCCTGGCCTTACTCCAAATAGATTCTTTGCGGACGTAAAATAGACTATTCTATAACCTAGGTTGTGGGTACACATGGTGACTTAATTTGTCTAGCATATTTTAAGAGATGGAAAGGACATCGCCAGTTTTGATGTAAAAGGATGATGCCACGTAATGCATGGAGCCAGGGGGGCACATTATCAATCGGAATTAGTTTCATTTTGACAGTTCAACAACATTCATTGCATTATTTACGTGTTGAGCAGACAAATTTTTCGAACTTAAGAAGCAATGGATTAGCAACTTGCTTCAAAATGATTCAGATTCCGATTGATAGTGTGTTACGCAATTAGGGTGCTGGTACCCGCTCCAATAAGAGTAAATATCATTAGAAAGGTGTTAAGATTTAGAAGAAGAATTCCAAGGGCCTTTGACTTAATTCCTTGCCTGATCGAAATAATACAGGATGAGAAGAGGCAGTGAGGGAGCTACCTCAACCGTTGTAGCTACAGAAAAACGTTCTAAAGAGACTGTCCTTAACTTCTTGAACAATTGCTAACTGCATTAACAGATTTGGAAAAACTATACAGCCAGCTAGAAAAACAATAATTCTTACAACTTATTTTCATGATGCCAATCGATTAAGTTTCGTATAAGGATTTAAAAAATATTTTGGGCAAACTGAGGGTATTACAAAAGTCCCAAATCGCAAAAACTTTTCTCATACCTAGGAATGTGCGTATTGCTAATGACATGTTTGGTACAGCATAAGGGCGTTTTCGCACTACATCCGATCCGAATCCGAGAAATGCCGGTCCGAAGTGACCATTGTCCTATTTGTATGAGGGGTTGCGCACTAGATCCGAACAAATAGGACGATGGACCAGTTCTCGGATTCGGATCGGACGTAGTGCGTAAACACCCCAACTCTGAACGGACAAGGATTTGGAATTAGATGCCATAGTACCTTCAATTTGGTTTAAAAAAGCTATCCATTGAGTTATAACACAATATGGTTATTGGAGGGGTACCAAAATGGGCGTCATCCTTTAGGGAATGACCAGTAGCTACATTAAAATTATGATCATCTATCTTTAGGTACAATAAAAGCTTTACAATTTTTTACTCTATGACTGAGACCTGCAATTTAGCAAACTGTCAGGTAAAACAAAGACAATTGATCACAATACACTAAATGGTTGATCATGGGTAATTCTTCAGGGATAAAATATTCGATGTCTGTGGGTATATTTCTGTAACCAACTAACAAAACGGCATGTAATTTTTTTTTTGTACAGTTTAGCTTTATGCCTTACTAGGACAAATGATATTTTTAAATAATTGCTGTCTAGGTACAAAATAAAAATATTTGAAGTTTATTCTTCTGATACATATAACGCGTCCGTTTGCCATTTTCCGGAACAAAATGGTCGATGTCACATTTTCCCTTTGATACATCAATATAAATTACAATTATATCGAAAGGAAATGAGTTGTCCTCTTACAAAAAAAATGTGTATTGGTTGTAACTACGTTAGTTTGTTTATAAATAAGTAAATAAGGAGTATCCGGCGTATAATACTGATTAATGTGGCGTAAGCTTCACTTGACCGTACTTGGTCGGGTAATAATAATGAGAGTCTGGCTTCCCGCGCGGGGGGAAGCCAGTCGTGCAACGGACGAGCTAGAAGGTGGACCTGCGGCTAGTTGGCTTAGATCTCGGTGTTACGAAGGAAAATATCTGATTCACCTGTGTTTGGTTCAGGTGGCATTATGATTACAATGCCTACTTTATAAAATTTATTTTATTGTTTTAAAACTTCAATCTGTGTTTCGTGTGATGCTTTTAGGTTATGGAATCGTGTAGAAAAATGACAATAATGAAGTCTGAATGTATGATGAGTTATGCATGATTGTAGGCAAAATTCTGATTCAACTGTGCCTGATTCGTATGGTCAAAACCCCCATATGACTAATGAAATAAATTATATTTCCCCTCTCCAGCACGAAAGGAGTGTTTTTGTTGCATTATAATGTCCCATGTTTGACCGTGTACAAGTCAGTAGTTCTAGTCTTATTTATTATTATTTATTTAGCTATAACCTTTTGAATAATTAAAAAGTGACAGGAGTATAAAACTGTTCCAAATATGACACTTTTGATATGTCTTAGTCTTAGTTAAGAATGAATAATTATTGTTTATAATTATCAATCGAAACTAACGGTGTATTTATTACTTTTTATTTCTGTTTCTGATTCATCTGGGCACAAAATATTCGAACGTCGATATCTTGAAAACTTCTTTATAAAAACGAGTCCCTCATACAAACATATGTTATTTGGTATGTCTATTTTCATATGAACATGTGTTACAGAGCTGAAAGTGAAATTAAGTTTTGGCCATATGGATCAGTCGAAGAATCAAATTTCGAAGAACTACCCTCATAAAGTTTCCACCAGAAGGAAAATTCCCGTTATTAAAAACGTCCAAGATCTAGCCGCAATCTCATCTCATCTACAAGCAATGTCAAATATTTAGGGATTTTTGAGGCAGTTTTAACAGATCGAAACCGAGATCAGACTGTGAACGTTCTTAAAATTAGGAGAATTGCCCCTCAGATCTTAACGCGGTGTCCTACGTGAGCGACGAATACGACACGACGCGACGCTGCGAACGCGACGAACGCGATCAACTCAACGGCATACCCTGCTTGCGGCCTATATGACAGTCTGCGGCGAGACGCGACGTAACGCGTACTTGTTTTGAGAGCGACCAGACGCGACACCACGAACTACATATGAACTTTCCGTCTGTTCCCGTTGTCCCCATTCGGAACTCAATAAAAATAATTAAAATGTATTCCCGTTGTCCCCATTGACGGTTTCCTGTTAAAATTGTACTGTACTTCTCCATAATTCGAGAAGTAATGACCAAAATCACGTAGGACATTTGTCGCGTGTAGCATCGCGTCGCATTACGTCGCGTCGTATTCGTCGCTCACGCAGGACACCGCGTAACTCTAAATAACGAAAATCAATCTCCCTTAATCTTCTATAACCAATAACTATAAAAGTCACTGTAATAATTATCTATTGACCCAACTTTATACATCCCATTCTATCAGCTCATGAATCACTTTATGAAAATTGCATCGTAACATTTTAGTGACGTAAAAACATTCATTTCATACATCCTGATATCCCGTCATGTAATATGACGTCATATTTTATGTTTTACGAGCTTAGCCCTCAAGTTTGGTAGCACTTCGCCGTTCAGTAGTTTCCGACAGCCGTCAAGTTTCTAAGTATTGAAGTGGTATATATCTTTGGGAATTGGTCATAGGAGTTTTGATTTGTAAGGAGTATTTTTTAGTACGTTAAAGGTTATTTTGATTGCCGACCCCAATATAGACGGGACAAGGCTAGGTCATGTCAAATGCCCATGTAACACCCACTCTCATGAAGATCGGAGACGCTACACTCGAAGTCGTGGACGAGTATATTTACCTAGGACAAACTGTCCAGTTAGGTAGGTCCAACTTCGAGAAAGAGGTCAATCGTCGAATCCGACTCGGCTAGGCAGCGTTCAGGAAGCTACGCAATATCTTCTCGTCCCACATACCGCAGTGTCTCAAGACAAAAGTGATGACATATGGCACTGAAACGTGGTCGCTCACAATGGGCCTTATTAGAAGGCTGAAAAGTCACCCAAAGGGCAATGGAGAGGGCTATGCTTGGAGTTTCCCTGCGGGATCGAATCAGAAATTAAGAGATCCGTAGGAGAACCAAGGTAACCGACATAGCCCGAAGAATTGCCAAACTTAAGTGGCAGTAGGCAGGGCACATTGCTCGCAGAATAGATGGCCGATGGGGCCGAAAGGTTCTGGAGTGGCGACCGCGTACCGAAAGGCGTAGCGTTGGAAGGCCTCCCACAAGGTAGGCCGACGACCTTGTGAAGGCCGCAGGAACTCGTTGGATGCGAGAAGCACAAAACCGGTCGAAGTGGAGGTGCTTGGGGGAGGCCTATGTCCAGCAGTGGACGTCTTTCAGCTGAAATGATGATGATGATGATGAAGGCTAGGCAGATTTATTGGTAAGGATTGTTTTGGAGAGAAATTGCCTAAGGTAAGAAGAGATTAGCCCTGAATTACACACGAATTACGGGAAAATACCCAGATATGGAGTTTATTTAATTAAAATCAACATCGTTTTCTTGGCAAATGAAATGAAATCTTTCCTCACACAGAAAACAACTCTAAAAACTCCAATATTGGGTAGTACGCAAATCAACAGACTTACGTTAGGAGCAGACAAAAATATTCGCTCCCGGTCCGTTTATCCGGTTCCTAATAAAACTTTCTTCCGTAAATCCGTTGCTCCATTGAGCGAGACTTGTAACGGTCGAAGCGATATATGAATGTTTTTGTTCGTTATATGGGTGTTTGTTTCTGTTTTCGTACTATTTTGGTTTTTTATGGAAGAAAGGAGTTCAGCCGTTGATGTAAATGTAAATAATACACTTGCGTCCAAAAAAATTGGCCCACCCCATGCTCTCCATTTGAGAATTGAGACACGATATCCCAAAAATCGTAATGAATATAGTTTATTACTTTATATTTTGTGAAGGTATGTAAGGTACAGCTTATATGAAAATACGCTATCACACTAATATTATAAAGGCGAAAGTTTGTGAGCGTGTGTGTGTGTGTGTTTATATGTTTGTTACTTCTTCGTGCTCAAACGGCTGGACCAATTTTGATAAAATTTTGTATCGAGATAGCTGACACCCTGGATTAACATATAGGCTACGTTTTATCCCGATATTCCCACGGGATCGACATTAACGCGGGTGAAACCGCGGGGCGCAGCTAGTATTTTGATAAAAGCAATATTCTTGACAAGATCGACTCGATTCTTCAGATGTCCTCATCACTCACTTTTGCTCGGATAAAGTGCGTGACTTTTATTGTTATTGAAATTGACAAACGTTAAATTTTGTTTATTTCAGTTTATTTAATCAAAATTGAACTTGATTTATTTAAGGGACTTCAATAAAAAAGGAGGTTCTGTATTCAACACCCATATTTGTAAGTTCGCGATTTTCTTAAAAACTGATGAATCAGTTTTGATATTTCTTTCACTAATGTAACCTACATACTTTCAGGAAGGTTTTAATATACAGTTTGTAAGGTTATTGTTAGTAAAACTTGTTGAATTATATTATTTCAAATCGAAGAGCATGGGGTGGGTCGATATTTTTGCAGGCAAGTTTAGCTTGTCCACCACATGGATCCTACCAGGTACACATATAGCATTCAAATCTAGTGGATGACTTCATCATCATCATCATCAACGAATCCAGACAGGCGCTTTACTTTGTGTACATTATTTCATCACCACCGCTCTCGAAACGGTGAAAGAAAACTTTGCGAAGAAATCGGCATGTCCTAGAACCAAAAATTCGAAGACATGTGACATCTACCAACCCGCACTGAGTCCGCGTGGTGGATGACGTCCCTTTCCCTCTGACAGATAGGAGGCCTGTGTCCCAGCAATGAGACCATAAAACCAACCAACATCCACAAACCTTCCTGAAAGAGGACTTTTGGCCGAAAGGTGTCATATATCGACGTTTCCGAGGACAGTTACGCGACACCACGCAGCGAAACACGACGCTAACAACGTTACGTGTATAGTCATATCTTTAGGGTTTTTAAGTATTACTTTATTATAGCATAAGATTATTTTTTGTATTTTATCTATGGGCCTTTGCTGCCTGATTATAAAATGAATATTACTCGTTTATTTGTCTATTTTACTTATTTTATTACATTTTTAAATATTTATTAACATATAAAAAATAACTATAAAAAAACATTTAAAAATATAAAAAAATAGAAGTCCGCCGGTGTCGGGAGCAGGGTCCAAGCTACCGGTGGTTAGGGCTCCAGAGACAGGAACCTCCTCACAATACGAGCCGTATCGAGGAGTACTGCCTTCTGAATCAGGCCCTTGATCCAACCACCTAACGACAGCCTCGACAGATGTTGATCGAGGCTTTCGGCCATAAGGCCATTGGCCGACACGACAATCGGCACAATGATAGCCGAGCTCACATTCCACATGTCAACAACCTCGTGTGCTAAGTCAAGGTATTTAATTTGTTTCTCTTTCTCAGCTTTCACGAGGTTCCCGTCATGTGGAATGGTAACATCGACAATCATTGTGCGGCGCGCTAATCGATCTATCACCACTATATCAGGCTTATTGGCGACAATAGTCCTGTCAGTAATGATAGATCGATCCCAGTACAGCGTGACATGGTCATTTTCAAGAACTGGGTCGGGCACATACTTGTAATACGGTACCTCAGAATCCACAAGCTTATATTTCAAAGCAAGTTGCTGGTGAATAATCCTGGCTACTTGGTTATGCCTGTGCAAGTACTCGCCGTTAGCCAGACGAGAACAACCAGAGATAATATGTCTGATAGACTCACCCGGACGGTGGCACGCCCGACACACGTCGACCGTCCCGTCCTTCATAATATGTCTCCGGTAGTTATTCGTCAAGATAACTTCGTCCATAATTGCACAGACGAAACCTTCGGTTTCCCCGAAAAGATCACCAAAACGTAACCAGGATACGGACGCTAAGAAATCTACACCGGGCTCATGGAGAGCCCGATAAAAGCGCCCGTGAAGCTCCTTGCTTTGCCATACCTTCTTGCGGTCATCGGTAGTAAGTACTACAGGTTTGCGCCAGTTCTCTTTAGCCATGGAGAGCGGGGTGAGCCCCTTGTCCACTGCGACCACATCACGGTGCATACCCACTTCAGCTTTTAAAAAATATTCTCTGAGACTGCATACCTCGCGGTTGTGGAGGGTCTTTGCATTTAAAAAGCCTCGACCCCCACACTTCCGCGGGATATACAGTCTCATCACAGATGATCGTGGGTGATGCATTCGATTTGCAGTCAACAGTGTGCGGACCCTTCTATCCAGGGCGTCGAGTTCTGTTTGAGTCCATTTGAGTATGCCGAAAGAATACATCAAAACCGGCATGACCCAACCGTTGAAGGCGCGCACCTTATTTCCGCCCGAAAGAAGACTGATTAATACCTTCCTCAGGCGACAAAAGAAGCGTTCCTTCAACGATTGCTTCATGTCAGCATCGTTGATGCCTAACACTTCCGACATACCCAAATACTTATAGCTTTCGGATGAGGAGAGGGATCTAAGGTTTATGGAATCCGAGAGTTGAATTCCCTCAGAATCCATAATCTCCCCTCGCTTTACATGCATGACTGCACATTTGTCCACACCAAATTCCATCCTGATGGCGCTACTGAAAGTTTCAGTTACCTTCAGTAGCTCCATCAGACGCAATTTGTTGGGGGCAAAGAGTTTCAAATCGTCCATGTAGAGGAGGTGAGATATGACCTGACCCCCTCTCGTCAACCGATAGCCTAGACCTGAATCCTCCAGTAGTGTGCTAAGAGGATTCAGGGCTAAGCAGAACCAAAGTGGACTCAAACTGTCGCCCTGAAATATTCCCCGTTTAATCCATACAGGCTCATCATTCCTTTGGATCTGCCGACATCCTGGATAGCGAAGGACCGTCTTCCATTGCCCCATACACGACTCAAGGAAGGTGCGTAGAGTTGCATCTATCTTGTACAACTCCAGTACCCTCATGAGCCATGTATGTGGCACCGAGTCGTAGGCCTTCTTATAATCTATCCAACATGTCGACATATCCTTGCGGGATCGACGAACCTGTTGGCTAATGGCCATGTCTATGAGGAGTAGCTCCTTAGTACCGCGGGACCCATTCCTACATCCATTTTGAGAGGCAGACATAATCGAGTTACTTTCAATGTGCGTATTAATTTTCGCTCTCAAAATTGATGTAAGAAGTTTATAAATCGTCGACAAACACGTGATCGGTCTATAATTCTTGGGTTCCGCGGGACTACCTGATTTATGGAGCAGGTGGGTAACGCCTGTTGTTAGAAACTGCGGTAGCGACCCAGACTCTAAAGATGACTGGAATTGAGATGCCAAGCAAGTGTGTGAACTAATTAGCCATTTCAACCAAAAGTTGTGCAGTCCGTCCGGTCCCGGTGATTTCCAATTCGGTAACGGACGGACCGCTCTGGCAACGTCTAATGGCGTAATTAGTACTGTTTCCATTTCTGGTACAGCCTCACACACTCGCTCGACATCCCGTATCCAGCCAGCCTCAGTGTGACAGACGGGCACCGACCAGATGTTGCGCCAAAATGCACTCGTGGCGGCATCATCCGGGCGGCATACATCTGTCACATTTTGTTCAGGTCGCTCCCAAGCTCTATACACCCACCTTTCATCGCTCTGGAACATGCGATTCTGCGTGTATCGATCAATCCGCCGCTTATACCGCCGAATTCGGCTCGCCCATGCACAAACTTTCTGCTTCAGGAAGTCGATGCGCTCTGTGACACGGGATATGTATTCTCGAGGGCTGATTCCAGTCCCCGAGAATGCCCGCCTCACAAAGCGCATCACTCGTGGTCGTGTATTGCCCTCCCGGAAGCAGTATAGTTTGCCGATGAGTGCCCTGGTCCCATCGATACGACGCTCGATCCTGTGCTGCCAGGCTGGTACGGCTGGTTTTGGTCGAGTAGCTCCGTCACAACTTGGAAACTTGACGTGAGCTAAACGACATGCCGCCACAGCCGCACAATACAGGATCGAGTGTGTATCAACGAGATCCTCGCTGCTCTCGAAGAAATTCTTGAGCTGCGAATCCAAGGCACACACCAGAGCCCTATTTTTTTTGTGCATGGGTAACCGTGGTAATCGGGGTCTAAGTTCGGTCGGAGTGAATCTATACTCGAGAAACGCATCCTCCAGTGCGCTCCTCAGTCGGTCGTTGCACTGGCTACTTACTGTGTCAACCCTATCATCCTCTTCTTCAGCACGATTGAACCGCGGCGGGATGGCATCAATAGTTGACGCTTGTGCCGCGGTTTGTTCCGGGGTCGGGACGATATGGTTGCTCAGTACCTCTGAGCGCAGCCTATCAAGTGCGACATCGTCCAACCTGTGATTGCGTTGGATGACCCGCACCTGATCCGACAGTCGTTGGGTCGAGACGTTGACGGTTGGTTCCAGTTCCTGGAACAGAGACAGCATCCTATCGCGGTACGCAGTGAGGTTAGTTCCCCCCTCTGTAGACCCGTAATATGCGCGCATGACGTTCTCGTTCATAGACTGAGTCCATCTCATGCGCTGCACACAACCACCGGTAGCGGGGACCCGGCTCGGGGCCGGTTGGCCCCTAAGTCCCAAGCTCCTCGGTGGCCGGCCTCTCCCCTGCCGACGTACAGGTGTTGGCGACGTCGGCGGGGAAAAATACTCGTCGCTCGAGCTCGACGCAACTGCCGCGGCCGGTGTCGTCACAGCGCTCACAGTGGGGCTGGGTACCGGCGGTGCGGGCGGCGAGGCGGAGCTGAGCGAAGAGTCCGGAGGTGGTAGGCGTGCGCGTCTTGCGGCTGATCTTGTCAACATTTCTTATTTCTTTGGTTTTGGTTTTATTGGAGGTGACATGACAGATGTCACCTCCGGTTCGGCAGTTTTTGGTGAAAGTTTCGCATATTATTCATTGTACTTTTTCTATTTAAATTAATAAAAATCGAGTATTTGGACTTTGGTTGTAAAATATCACAATAAACCTGCTTCTAAAATTTAATTATTCTGAAAATTACTCTGAAAATATTATAAGAATGAAATTGACATGTTGACGTTGGTGTTGCCGTTATTAAATGAATATTATTATTATTATAGGCGGATTATGTGTATATTACAACGCCAACTCGGGGATTTAATATAGCCATCCCAACCATGACAGTCCAGGAGGTTAATAAAAACTCAATAAAAAAGCGACAAAGGTCAGACAATGACAGGACGACACGTAACACACAATATTAAAATAGAAACCTGATGTTCACCCTACCATCAAACGTAACGACTAACGAACACCAATCCTAACTCACATAAGTTAGCCGTGGAAATTAAATTTAGGAAGAATTGCCCAATCCCGAAGCGAGTGTGGACATAGAATAGGAAAACTTAATAGAAGTGAAAGTCACCTTGCTGCGTGCGCCAATGGCGTCGAAATTATAACCTACCTACATCATCATCTGCCTAGCCTTTTCCCAACTATGTTGGGATCGGCTTCCAGTCTAACCAGAAGTAGCTGAATACCAGTATTTTACATGGAGCGACTGCCTATCTGACCTCCACAACCCACTTACTGGGTAATACGGTAGGTGTTGATAAGACTGGTGGTCAGACTTTCGGGCTTCTAACGACCCGTAACGATTGTCAAAGATCCAAGAATGACACCCAGAACCAAAAGGCTTAACGTGCTTTCCGGGGGGGTCTCGGTATGTAAGGTGGTCACCCATCCACTGACCGTAAACCTACTTACCTAAGTATTATATTATTATAATTAGGCATTGTGAATGTGAGGACTATGTGAAAGTGAGTTGGAATGTCATTGTTTATATTTTTTTCTGTTAGCTTGTTTGTTTTTTTTTTTTTGTGTTTTAAAGGTCTGACAGTTTGAGTACTGTATGCGGCATACCCAAATGTTCTTTCTTTGGTACTGTTCGTCGAGTCGTTGAGCTCCTTAATATCTGAGTTGAGCTCCACAATTACTGACCGACCTCATCTGCATAGTTTTAAAAATATTACTGACGTGTAAAATCATTTAAAAATTTACCGCTTCTGAAGACACGCACCGGCCCGAGTAAAAAAATGTCAATTTTTCGATCGAGTGCAGGGCCCGCGTTTACATCAACATGCAGTGGACGCACGTCAATTTAATACTGATCACGCCTTTATTTCGGAACAATAAGAGTGGTTTTCGTAATTCGAGTGTTAGCGTCTGAAGTGCGGTTCGCCGTACGTGACTGCAAAAGACAACACAATCCTGACTACGTTGAACGTTTCTTACGCTTCGGAACTGTAGATATTAGAGGTGGGAGTTTCGCTTCTAAAGAGGGCTTGTGGCCAAGCAATAACAGCCGCATGGGTCGATCGATCAGGTTAAGATACGCTTGCCGCGGTTGGTCCATGGATGGGAACGTCAGAAGCCCGAAAGTCTAACAACCAGTCTTACAAAGGCACAAGGGGTGTCGAATTACCTAAAAACTGAGTTGTGGAGGTCAGATAGGACTTACCAACTGAGGCAGTCGCTTCATGTAAAATACTGGTATTCGGCTGCATCCGGTTAGACTGGAAGCCGGCCCCAACATGTTTAGTTGGGAAAGGGCTAGGCAGATGATGAGTTTCGCTTCTAACATCCTTATTCTATGGTTCGGGTTCCGCGTAAAAGTTATACGTCATTTTTATGTGCGGTTACGTTGAATGTAACCAAATATTTGTATTGTGTGTGGAGTATCGCATATTTTAGGGATTTATGTCCCACCTTTTTTCTATTAAGGACGAGTGTGGTCGTATATGTATATAAAATTGGGCAATTTCGACACGTCAAACATGACTTTTGGTTTCAGTTATTGTTCTTGTTTTTTTTTAATAAGTTTCGACTAGAATTCGGCCACTTTGACAGCGTTATCATTGGCCTCGCAAGTCTTCCATACTGCAAGTATTAGGTTAGAGTAGCATAGAGAGCATGACAAGAGGTGGGGCATAGTAGGAGATGTATAGTATACTAACTGCGTTCCACAGTTTCACCCGCAGAAGTGTCGACCCCATGGGAATATCGTGATAAAAACTATCCTATATCCTTTCCCGGGACTCAAACTATCTCTATACCAAATTTCATCGAAATCGGTTCAGCGGTTTAGGCGTGAAAATGTAACATACAGACAGACAGAGTTACTTTCGAATTTATAATATTAGTATGGATTTATGTTTTAGTTATTATTGAAGAAGTATTGAAGGAGGTTGTTAACATAATCTTTACCTACCAACCCTGGAAAAGGAATTGCATCCCTTAGAATAGTCGAAGAAATAGAATTACTTTTTAATCTGGGAAGTTTTAATTCAGCATCAACTGTTTAGCCATTGATGTTTTGGCACATAGAGAGACAATTATGACGAAGGAGAATCAAGTTTTCCAAGGGTTGGGTTATAGTAATTAATTATAATCGTATTGACAGGCCACTGAACAATCCCTCCGCAATTGTTTGTGTATAAATTCAATGTTCTGACTGACTGATGTATCAACGCACAGCCTAAACCGCTGGTCCTAGAGACATGAAATTTGGAGTATTCTTTGTGAAGAGTAGGTATCCACTAAGGGTTTTTCGAAATTCCACCCCTGAGAAGGTGAATGGGAGGGAGGGTGAAATTTCACGTTGATGAATTCACGGGCAGAAGCTAATCCATACTATATTATTATAAATTCGAAAGTAACTCTGTTTGTCTGTATATTACCTTTTCACGCCTAAACCACTGAACGGATTTAGATGAAATTTGGTATAGAGATAGTATGAGTCCCGGGAAAGGGCATAGGATAGTTTTATCCCGACATTCTCACGGGATCGAAACTTACGTGGGTGAAACCGCGGGAAACCGTGAACCATCATAAAGCAACTGCTCGAAGCTAACTAAAAGCTCACCGCAGCGTTAAGGAATTTTGGGTATGCGCTTGTAATTTTGGGTATGCGCTTGTAATTTTGGGTATGCGCTTGTAATTTTATCATGGTCTTATCAACGCTAGCCACAATTTGGAAAGTCAAACTTCTATCATGGCTGCTGCTGAACATAGGGTTGGCAGGAATGATGCTGAATTTCTGGACGGGGATCTTGCAACTTTATCAAGAATGTTTAGAGCTCCTAAGCTGCTGTCCTCTTGGTCCAGAGGTCCATACATTGTGGTAAATATTACTTCAAGCAGACCGTGGTCATGTCTGCCAACTCATGACCTGAAGGTAAGAAGCATTGTAGCGATATCTACAACGACACATGCGAACAACGCGTCATACTGAGTCACGAAAAGTCCTGCATCTCGCAAGCAGAGTTTACCGCGCAACTAGCATAGATACAACGGCCCGACATGAATTAGCGGGCAGTTGTCCGCCAGACACAACACCCGTCTGGTCGGAGGATCCTCCCTTTTCTATGGAGGTTGAGTGAACTTTACACCCTGTTTCTCATACCTCTATAGCATCATTATCATCTACCTAAATTTTTCTATTATATTTTTTAAGTTAGGGTCTAACCAGATGCAGCTGAATACCAGTACATGAAGCGACTGCCTATCTGACCTTCACTACACAATACCCCTCGGTAAGTCTCCTGGTTGTCTCTGGTGGCTCTCGATGTCCATAGATGGCGGTAAACACGTTCAATAAGGGAAGCCGCAAGTTTGCTGACTTGTACCACAAAAATAAAACATTACTGTTCCAAATTACTATACGCAAATATTCAACAAAGCAGTTCATAATTTACTGTCTACAGAGATTAAAACAGAAGAAGAACTAGCAGGGGATCGAGGGAGGGCTGGAGAGGGGCTCAGGGGTCCGACCGGAGTAAATCAACAAAACCAGAGGGGCAATTCTCGTAATTTTAAGAACGTTCACAGTCTGATCTCAGTCTCAATCGGTCAAACGTACCTCTAATTTCCCTACATTTTGACAAGTTTTTGAAATTTTTTTGTCGCCGAGATGTGCGACTAGATTTTGGACGTTTTAAATTACGAGAATTGGGTTTCTGGCAGACAAAACAAAACAAAAACAAAACTAGACAGAAATGCACATACGTAATATTGTGACAGGTACAAATAAGTTACGCTTGTGAGAAATGTTTTCATCTATTGTGGAGTGTAGACGAGGGTTATAGGTACGGATGTCGAAACGTTGGCAAATGTATTTACTTGCTGAAATTTACAGAGGGACTTTGGACGTGAATAGAGCATTTTGGTCCTTTCTGTGGGCTTTCGCTGGGTTATTTCTGGTTCATATGGCCAGTAGTTTGAGAGTTTAAAGGATTTAGATGGCTATAGGTTTTTGGTACTGAGAAGGATTTTGGAATAAAATTTAGACTTTTTTTTTGTGATACCACACACAACATAACATCAGTTTGTTTTCCTCAAAGGATTTGGCAGAGGAGTACCTACCCATAGTACAGATGCCACAGCACATCAAGCTACCCGAAACCGTCAAATCCCAATTAATCTTGAACCTAAAGCTAATAATAATAAAGTTGAAAATCTGTTAAAGAAATTTGACAGATTGTACTAGCTTGATGTGCTGGCGTCTGTACACTCATATTTTTTGAGATAACTGTCGATTATTTTTAAACTGTGAATTTCTTGATTGTTGGGCCTAATTTAGAGGGGCTTGGGGCTAAGTAATAACAACCGTACGGGTCGATCGATCAGATTAAGCTACGCTTGCCGCGGTGTGTCCGTGGATGGGTGACCATCTTCCCCTCCGTGCCTCGGAAAGCACGTTAAGTCGCACGGTAAGTTACGTTGGTCCCGGCTGTCATTCGTGGATCTTTAAGCCGTTGGTCCCGGCTGTCATTCGTGTATCTTTGACAGTCGTAACGGGTCGTCAGAAGCCCGAAAATTTGACAACCAATCTTACCAAGGAGTATCGTATTACACATTAACAGGGTTGTGGAGGTCAGATAGGCAGTGGCTCCATGTAAATTACTGGTACTGAGCTTCATCCGGTTAGACTGGAAGCCGACCCCAACATAGTTGGGAAAAGGCTAGGCAGATGATGAGGTACCTAATTTAATTTTCTGCGTAGTGGGTAAATAAGAGTTAAGTATTATAATAAAAATCCTATCTCTTTTAAGACTCTTTGCACCACATATTTAATACTAGCAGCGCCCCGCGGTTTCACCCGCATAATTTTCCCGTGGAAATATATCGGGATAAAAAGTATCCTATATCCTTTCCCGGGACTCAAACTATCTCTATAGGTACCGAATTTCATCTAAATCGGTTCAGCGGTTTAAGCGTGAAGAGGTAACAGATACACTTTCGCATTTATAATATTAGTAGGTATTTAAAAAGATGAAACATAAACGCCCACAGTTTTTATAAATACATCTTTAAGCAAAATATCTATTTAGAAACGAAGCCATTCAAATTCCAAATTATAAGATTGACTTTTTTATATTTAAAAATATTTTACATTCTTTTCACACTTTTCTAAACATAACTTTGACAGAATTCTAAGAAGCTAAGGTTCTTCATAATTTTTTTATTTGTTCTAGCCGCGACACCAAAACTAACAGAACTTACTTTTTTAATGAAAAATCTTTGTTATTTTTAAGATCAACAAATTCTACTCGATCGCTATATTATAAGTAATCATTACTTATAATATAGCGATCGAGTAGAATTTCAAGCGGCTTCTCGAACGAACTATTTTGGAATTTCATTTTTCTTTGTGTACCCTCCAAATATTAAAATTACATTAATTTACGTCAATGTCAGTGTAACAGACGAAGTTATCAATTCCCGAGAGCTTTAAACTTCCATTAAATAATTTGTATACATTTATTGAAAAATAATTCGATCAAAAATGTAATTAGCGGAAGATAATTTTCTCTATTTTGCATGATAGTGAAGCTGGCTAAGTTGATTCCTAAGGGAGAATAATTAGTTTACAGAACAACTGTAGTTGTTGAATAGAAATAGAATAAATCTATAGTAGTAAAATGTTATTTGCTACGTAATTGCAATTTGCAATGCAAATTCGATTTAGTAATTGCATTTTGATTCTCATGGGAATCTTATGAAAATCCCTACCCGTTAGATCACGAGAGGAAAGTCTAATAGAACAATAAGAAGACGATCTATATCTGGAACTATAAAGAAAAATACTCGTCTGTAAGTCTTATACTACCTTTTCCCAGCAGTGGGACAGTATAGGCTAACAAAAAAAAAAAAAAACTCGTCAGAAATTCCCGCCGCTAGGCAAATGCCTTTTCTTATACAAAGAAACAACGCGATTTGATCACATGCTTCATAATCAGCCTACAACGTTCCCACTGCTGGGACACAGGCCTCCTCACTGTGAGAGGGAGTGGGCCGTAATACACCACGCGGGCCCGGTGCGGGTTGGTAGATGACACATGTCTTCGAATTTTTGGTTCTAGGACATGGCGGTTTCCTCACGATGTTTTGCTTCACCGTTTTAAGAGCAGTGGTGATGAAATAATTTACACAAAGTAAAGCACCTGTCCGGGTTCGCACAAAGCGTGAATCGTGGCCGTTACCACTAGGCCACCACTGCTCAAATGCTTACTGAATGTAAAAAAAGCACCTCAAAATAACACTTACGTTTGCCAGTTATTAAAGATGTACAGTCAACAAAAGAGATAAGTATGCAGGATCGTCGGATATGGTTGAAGTTTAGTAAGAAACCGATGAATGTTGTCGACTGAAATTTAATTTCATAAATGAGCTGTTTGTTTTATATTAATAAAATTAAGTTTTATTCGAGAACATCCATCGGTTTCTTACTAAACTTCAACTATATCCGACGACCCTGCATACTTGTCGCTTTTGTTAACTGGCGGAACAAACTGCGCTACACCAGGAGGCTTCTTCATGCATCTCAAAAATCGAAAGTTATTCTAGTTAAATACCCTTAAAATAATGCAAATTTACGTACAACATACATCTTATGAATTAAAACCACGATCGCATAACTCGTGCACGTATAAATTTTCAAATATTCCATTCGTAACATTGGATAAGTCATGCAAAGTTATAATTGGCTAACTTTAACAACTTGAATGTGCGGTGAGGTTAGGTCACAATAAAAGCTCAGATTCGTAATATTATTATAGAAATGTAATGTGGAAGAAACTTGCTGGATTATATTTCATACCGCATGAAAACTTTTGTGGACAAACTTTTTCGTTTGGTTAGTTATTTTTTAACAAGCGTTGCATTTGCAAGGTTAGAAAATTGTTAGAAATATTTTTTACTAGCTGCGCCCCGCGGTTTCACCCGCGTAAATGTCGATCCCGTGGGAATGTCAGGATTGCAGCCTATAATATATTAATCCAGGGTGTCAGCTATCTCCATACAAATTTTTATACAAATTGGTCCAGCCGTTTGAGCGTGAAGAAGTAACAAACATATGAACACCCCCACACCCACACACACACACACTCACAAACTTTCGTCTTTATAATATTAGTGTGATAGTGTGATTCACATAAAAACATAATCAGCCTATAATGTTCCCACTGCTGGGACACATGCCTCCTCTCGGTGAGCGGGAGTGAGCCGTAATCCACCACGCGGGCCCAGTACGGGTTGGCAGATGTCACATGTCTTCGAATTTTTGGTTCTAGGACATGCCGGTTTCCTCACGATGTTTTCTTTCACCGTTTTGAGAGCAGTGACGATGAAATAAATTACACAAAGTAAAGCGCCTGTCTGGGTTCGAACCTACGACCTACACCTCATAGGTAAGTCGCGGCCGTTACCACTTGGCCACCACTGCCTCACATAAAAATACATAAAAAACTTACCTTTTTTTGAGACCTTATTGATGACGCTCTTCCGAAAGGTCACGCGTGTTGTACTCGCAACCGGCGTAAGTGTATGAACGTACAGCCTTGTACGGACTAATGGCTGCTACACACGTTACGAAAAATCGTTACGATTGGACGGTACAGTTCAAACTGCAACGATAAATCTACATGTGTGTATGAGTAAAACTGTACAGTTTGTCCGATTTTATAAAACTGTACAGTTGAACGGAGCAGTATGAAATTTTGGATATACAGGGTGTCCCTGGAAGTATGGATCAAATCGAAAAGGGACGTGGGCAAGGTCATTTCCAAACGTTTTAGCAAAAAAAATACTAAAAAAAAAAAATAAAAGAAAAATCGAATTCGTGAAAACTATCAGAGCTATTACTTTATTTTTTTTACATAGCCCTGATAGTATTTTTTTATGATTATTTTCTTTGAGCACTAAGCGAAGTGATTGAAAAAAAAATAATAAAATCGGTCATAACTTTTGAACCGTTTGGAAATGACCTTGCCCACGCCCCTATTCGATTTGATAAATCGGAATCGGAAGAAACTGTGTCGATATCGTAACGAGTGTGCCAGTCGATCGCGGTCCGAATGGTTGGCGTTTTTATGGCGAATAATAAACCAACAACTGCTAACGCGTCGTCGGTCGAAGCCATTGCTCAACGAATGAGTAATCGTACAGTTTTCTAGTAATATGTGTGGGCACTACGAAAACTGTGCAGTTTAAACTGTACCGTCCAATCGTAATGATTTTTTATAACGTGTGTAGCAGCCACAACTTGTTGCCAAGAAAAACCACAAGTGAGTCACCCCTGACTTTCCCAAGAAACTAATTAATGGCTAATTCGACGAAAAAGCAGTGTCAAAAGCGGTTCCGCCAAACAAAATTTTTATGAACAACTATTAGATTTTTAAGGGACCCTAACACCTTTTCTCACAACCTGCTAAACCCACAAACTACCGAATAGCTTGCAATAAACCTAACTACCCGCTTCGCTGTAAACCAGACGTCTTACTTTGTTACCTGCTAATCACTTTAGCACATTTTACACCCCACAACAATAACCAAGACGTCAAAGACCACATTAAGGAATCCCCGAAACCGCATTTTTTCTTGAAAACCATCGTAATTCATTACCTGTCAAACATAATCCCCTTTGTTCTTTACGCCATTGTTTAAAATCCACCTTGTCTTATTAACATAATGTTCAAAATCGATTAGCAGCGTGGCAGGTGATTATTTTATTACTATATTATTATTACATATTACCTGACAGGAGTCCAGTGGTTCATTCAGTCAGTTTTGGAAAGCCGAGCGAGTAAGTTGTGTCTCAAGTAAATAGTTCAGATACAAGTACTGAAGTGCAACTGTTATTGGATTTATAGCCATTGTGATCGTCCTGGGATCTTTTGTGACAGGTTGGTGTTTTGTTTTAACTAGTTATGTTAATAATGTTTTATGTTTCTATTAAGTACATTGAGTATTGTTTGAGTTTTTGAAAGTAATATTCTAAGGGTTTATAAAATGCAGGAACTCGGTTATTCTATACAGTCGTAGAAGCTATTTGGCATAGGTACAGGTAAAAGTATACATCTTTCCACTACACTGCCAATTTTTATTTTTATCATCTGCAAATTAATATTTCAGCTTATTAAAAAGTTATTTATCAAAGTTCAAAATTGCTGTTGTTTTCAAAGATTTAATTTTATCTCCCATCACTATAACAACAAACTATAATTATCTACACAGCACACTTACAAATACAATTGTTTAAAAGTACATAGTTGAAAGTTACCTATTACCTAGTTTGTTTGACTGTACATGAAATAACTTGAAAACTAAAATATTATGTACTTTCAAAATAGAATCTAAAATAATTCAGAACGATACCTTAATCATTCTTGAAAACCAAGCCAAGCTTTTCTAAGATTTCCCTAGAGATGCGCTAGCGCATAAGCGGGGGAGACAAAGCGCGACAGGTGAAGCACTAGCACTTGCATGCTAGCTTGCTTTATGTAACTTTATACTTGAAGCTAGGTTGAGATAATGGAGGTGTCATTTCTCATTCAGTGGACAGTGGTCAGTGGGTCGTCATAGTTTGCTAGCAAAATAAAGACCTTGTATTGTTGAATACAAGACTCTGCAGACTTGATGGGTATATCATATCGTTCGTCAAATCATTTTTTTTTTGTTTTATCGTCTTTAGATATCATTACCCATCTATCATTCATCGTCTATAGGGTTTCACCAGTCCATTTAATTTGACCTCTATTAATACAGGCAGAGAAAGAAACCTTATGACTTGAAATGTAACTTTTCAAGCGCGCGGTAACTTATTTTCAGTAGTTCTATAGAATAATTAAAAGAAATAAAAATGACCTAGTAACGCTAAAAGAAATAAGTGTAGGACGCGACATATTATAGTTTAACCTAGGTACGTAAACCTAGACAAACAGTTAGAGCGAGGTATAAATCAAACATTATAGCTGTTCTACACAGGAGGTAGAAATTACATAAATACAATATACAGGGTGGTAGGAACATCGAAGCGAAACCAGCACCGTAATTGCGTACCACACTATTGATCTCAATCAGAATCATTTTGAAGGATATTGCTAATCCATTGCTTCATATGTTCGAAAAATTTGTCTGCCTAACAACGTACATAAAGCAATGAATGATGTTGAACTGTCAAAACGAAAGCCATTCCTACTGATAGTGTGTTACGTAATTACCCCGCTGTTACCATGGATTCAGTACATGATTCTGAACCCGCCTTTATTGAAATGAAATTATCCGTCTGTTATTACAAAAAAAAAATTGCTGTTCCATACATTTTCACCACGTAGGTATTGCATTTATCTACATATACAACGTGTTTTTTTTTTAAACCCATAACTCTTAGAGGTATATTCTATAAGTAAAAATAATACAAAAAGTCCATGACTGTATGTTTCATTGATAAGTCGGTACGAGTAATTCATTTTCATTCAAGCCAATCTTTCATACCTATTTAAAGCTAAGACAATGCGACGTTGTCATATTTCACGTAAGGGTGTTTCACATTAATAATGAAATCGTGAATTTGTCGAATTATTTTGTATGAACACTTAAAACAAAAAAAAAGATAATTTAAAAATAATTCATATGCCAGTTGATTCTTTGATATGGTCTCATTCATAGCCTAGAGTTATGGGATTTAAAAACAAAAAAACCCTGTATAAACAACAGTTTTTTTTTTGTTGACTGACAAAAAGTTCTCTGCTAGTGGATCTAGAATAGAGCAGTGGTGGCGGTAACGGCCGCGACTTAAGAGTTCTAGGTCGTAGGTTCGAACCCAAACAAGCGTTTTACTTTGTGTAAATTATTTTATCACCACTGGATTCAAAACGGTGAAGGAAAACATCGTGAGGAAACCGGCATACTCCTAGAACCAAAAATTTGAAGACACGTGACAAATACCAACCCGCACTGGGCCCGCGTGGTAGATTATATCCTACTCCGTCTCGAACAGTGGAGGCCTGTGTCCCAGCAGTGGGAACAATATAGGCTGATTATGATGGATCTAGAATCATTTGGTGAATTCATGGTTATAGTTTGGGACATGGACGCATCCCTGCCCTGTAGGCCTGTAAGCCATATACATTTGGGCCACACAAAGAAACCTTACCTACCTGTAGATGACAATGTACCTAAGCTACGTAACTAGCTAGACAGCTGTTGTATTCGTGTTTAAACAGATGGTATAGCATCTGCCTTATGGCTCTTTTACAAGCAGATGTTATATTTACGGTCCAAATTTTTTTGAGGTTCTTTTTCTTCACGTTATCAACCTCTTTGGTTCTATGGCTTTTATATAAGTCTCCTCACCGAGGTTCCATTTTGAACATTATTTTTTATCCCTATCTGAAAAAAAATGCTGTGTAGGCTGTAGATTTATCAAAACTTTGAAAGTCCAGTCTGCAATGCATGTCCAAAATTGGAATAAAAAAAAACGTTATTCGTCGGGTTTCAAGAATATTCTTTACACTATTTATTTCATAAAATACATATATTAAATGACTATTCACAGAAACAAAGGTTTTAATTTTAAATTTTGTGGAAATCTTGAATAAACATTTATTTTCAATTTTTAGCATTACACTGACATGCCGCGAGTAGGTGGGTTACTACCTACCTACTCGCTAAATGTTAGTGTTCTATAATAAAAATGAAATTGCAACTAGCGAACTGTGTATTTACTGTAATACAGAGTGTTATATAATAACATTTACACTAACATTTTTGTAATAATATTATGTAGTTAATAAAAATCATACCAAAGGCTGAATATTAGGCTACTTTCCCAGTAACTTATCCGAAACGTTTTAGCTTATCACAAAAGCCTTGTTTCGCAATCACAACAGATTTCCAGCGTATTTTCTAAATCACTAAACGTATACCCATGACAAATTCCCCTTATTGGATCAAGATAATCCTATTAGCGCTATTGTTGTCCCTATTTCGGACATCCCTAATCCCCTTTGACACTAAAATAGTAGGTAGATACAGTCGAACACATCTCAGTGGTAACACTTTGACCATAAACTAGAATACTCTTTATTATGTACCTACAGACGCCAGCACATCAAGCTACTACAATCTGTCAGATTTTCAACTTTATCGCTAAAGCATAAGGTTCAAAGTTGATAGTGAAAATTTGACAGTTTCGGGTAGCTTAATGTGCTGGTGTCTGTACACCATATAAATTACATACATAAATATAGAAATTTCACAAAGGGTGACACAGTGGGTGGTCTTATTGATAAGAGCGATCTTTTAAAGACAACCATTGGATGGATTAAAAAGGGGAAGGAGAGACAAATACTATAGGTAGTTTGTCTAGCCTAGGGTATTACGAAGTTTCAATAGAATAAAAGGTCAGCTAATACTTGTTTTTTTTGCAATGTTTTTGACGTGCTATCTATAAAAAAAAAAAAAAAAAACATTTGTTTCTTCAACATATTTTACAAGAACAGAATTAGTGATTGGAGCCTCCCTTAACGCAAGTAACGCCTGTATTGGGAGACTATACTATACCTTTTATACTTGCTATAGTATAGTCGGCCTCGCAATTACTTTACCACCCTAAGGATGAATGGCACTTGCGCGTCATAAAACGACACGGCTTATATTTTTTTATAAGAGAGACAATTTCAAACTTTAGTGAAGTTTCAATTCAGTAAGACACATAACATCACGCGTGTGATCCCCGAAAGGTTACGCAGAGGTGTACCTAGTACACCTACATTTCGCCAGTTATGTTTAAGTCCTATGTAAATGGGGGGCAAGCCTATTATCATCAATCGGCTACAAATCCATACTCCGGGCTGCTGCCGAGAAATTCCTGTTGGAAAAACCTAATAACACTCTACCCGACCTGGGAATCGAAACCAGCACCCTAATTGCGTAACACACTATCAATCTTAATCTGAATTTTTGATGGATATTGCTAATACATTGGCTTCATATGTTCGAAAATTGTGTCTGCTCAACAACGTAAATAACGCAATGAATGTTGCTGAACTGTCAAAATGAAAGCGATTCCTACTGTGATGCCGCGGCCACACTAACGGGAAATGCCGATAATTATCACGATAAGTTGTGGCTGCACCTACGATTAATGCCCGTCATCGCGATAATTATCGGCGTTTCCCATTGGTGTGGCCCCGGAATTGGTGTGTTACGCAATTACCGCGCTAGACAGTAGGAAGCATTGTGGTCAAAAATGACAAAGCAATTCAAAGTTCGACTGCACTAAAGGTAGTAACTTAAACTGAACGAAAAATGCTCGTATTTGTCTTATCTCAAAGACAATTGAAAGGATTCAAAAGCAAGGTTTTCTCCGTCATAAATTCCGTTGGCTTGTCGCAGATTCCGTAGTATTATAAATTGGGTTCCGATAAAAGGTGCAAAAGGTAAAGGTAAAATTGTATGTGAAATAGTTCTATAAGGTTTTATGTTTTATTCGTGTTCCGCGGTTATTCTTTGTCTTTTATGAGATTTGGGTAATCTCCGATTTGAAGGGTTTGGGTTGTTTTGAGTCTTTTATAGACATGAAACGTTTATTTTCTCTTGACTGTTTACTTACCTGTCAAAATGAGTAACCTAGATAAAGTGGATAAGACAGAGATTAAAACTGAAGACATTGTTCATAATGATGAGTACAATCTCCTATTTCGATTTGTCGCATGTTTCAAATTTCACCTTTTATCCCGATATTTCCACGGGATCGACACTTATGCGGGTGAAACCGCGGGCGCAGCTAGTTCTTAATAAAAATTAAAAATCAAATCTGCGTTTCAAAGAAAAGTCAATTCAACGCAGTCACAGCTATTTTTTTTTTAATTTTTGACCGCTTTATATTGCACTTTTCTAGGAAACAGCAGATTTTTTTTTTTGATAACCGACGAAAAATTTCTACCCTAGGGGATCTAGAATCATGTGCTGACTCCATGGATACAGTTTGCGGGTCGATGTCGCAGCCATCTTGTATTAGGTACTTTCCTACTGACATCCGGAATCTACGATTATAATTATATGTATTATGCACCCTACACGATCTCTCGACTATTTCATTCCAAAATAATCGCCCAAGTATGTCAAACATATAGGTACCTGGTTTTGTAACAAAATGGACATAAGTGCGAACAATAACTTGTTATTACAGCAATGTAGTGTTATTACTAGAAATATAAACTGTAGCCTGGTATGTTAGCAGTGAGATCATTGTCCACCACGTGTTGATTTTTCTATGAATAGTTGATATAACAATTGCAAAAAAACCATAACTATATTATGGAATGACACATGACTGACTCGTTATCAAAGTAAAGGAAAATCTGCATCACTACGGCAATTTGCTGTCTGCCTTTCTAAGAGATTTGTTAACAAAATTCTTGACTAAAGAGATAACAAATTACCGTAATAAACGAAATTATTCTATAGTCCGGCCATAGAGAGAATACGTTTCTGATACCTGTCAGTATAGTTAGCGCCACGAAAGATGAGACTTGACCCCGCCTCTCGCGCTCTTACCGCCGCCCCTATGACGTCCAGTCCCGTCCCGCGCTCAGACTCCATACCGCTGAAGAGACCTAAAATCGTGTACTGCGCAAGTCAAACCACGTGGTGTGTAAAGTCTCATCTTTCGTGGCACACATTATACTACTACAAGTCTAGTACCTAATTAAGATCCAATTCACAAAACATGTGTTCGTTTGTATGAAACTGACAGGTGTCAAGAACACACCCTGTCGTTGGTCGCTCTGTAGTCATTAAAACAAAAAAAAAACAAAAAAAAAGAGTCAATTCGCCTTAAAGTATAACTAACTGCACATAATGCAATTCCAATAAGTATTAAATACCCAACACTTAACGATGATTCGACATAATTATCATTTTAATTACATTTTTTTTTTGTATCATGCAATCATTACCACACTAATAGCAAGACTAGAAACTAATCGAAAAATAATTGCACATCATCAGCCTAAACATAATAATTATATTGCGCAATTCTGGTTACAATACATCCATTAATGTCGTCATTTTATCGTTACAGATCCAAAATGGAAGCAATAATGTCAGGGAACGCTACCAAAGAAAACATAATGCAGCCAGCGACACTTCAAGAGGCAATAAACATTATTAAATTCCTCAATACGGCACATAAGCAAGAACTTGCGAGGCTGAAAGAAGCATACACAAAACAAGCTGATTTTATAAAGAAATTGGAATCGAATAGGAAAAAGGAATTGGAATTCTTGTCGGGTGAATTGAGAAAATACGAAGTAAATTTAGCTTTAAGAACGGAATCGGTAACAGAACAACTTGCACAGAAGGATTTAGTAATACAGAGACAAGCTGAGAAAATAGAAGAATTAACTAATGAGTTGAAAGTTAAAGAATTAACAGCTAGTATACCAGAAATTAATATTACAGTCGATTCCAATTCTGACTCGGGAGTAGCGTTAGATAACGAAGACTGTAAAGCCGAAGAAACCAAACCTGAAGTGAAAACTACTAGAAAATGTAGTCGAAGATTTGGTGATACAATAAGTTTTCTCCGAAGAGTTGACTTTTCTCCAATAAAATATAAGCCATCTAATCGAGAAGGTGCTAAAAAGAAAGATGATAAAAATAATAAATTACAAGTTCCGACTGCAAATAACAGGATCTTTAATCGTCAAACGAGTAATGATAAGTCTCATAGTGAAGATGAGAGAACCATGAATGATGACTCAATTTTCTTCGATGCTAATGTTGAGCCTGTGGTACTACGGCCAAACAAAGTGAACGATAGTATGAACAATCATTTTTCTGATGATGGGAGTGAGGATACTAGTGAAGAAATCTTCGATAGAGTTATGACCAGAAGCAGCATAAGAAGATCTGTCAAAGCGAATCCCAAATACAAGAAAATAAATCGGTCTAAATCAAAGCTTTTGGAACACGTCAAAGTGAATATTGTTGATTGAAGAAATGTTCACGAAAAATATAAGCATTATCTGCAATCCTAATGTCATTGTACCTATCAATCTGTAATTATTAAAGGCTGTTTTTATCTGAATTCGTTTTTTATTTTTCTTTTCCCAAATCCTATGTCATGATTTTGCCATCACACATGTTAGGTAGCAATAATGACTAAGTTTTATCATCATCACAAAATAGAATAGAATACTCTTTATTATGTACACCATATAAATTACAGACATAAATATAGAAACTTTACAATCATCTGCCTAGCCTTTTCACAACTATGCTGGGGTCGGCTTCTAGTCTAACCGAATGCAGCTGAGTACCAGTATTTTACATGGAGCGACTACCTATCTGACCTCCACAACCATGACCTCCACAAGGATAATACGAAACCCCTTGGTAAGACTGGTTGTCAGACGTTCGGGCTTATGACGATCCGTAACGACTGTCAAAGACAGCCGGACCGACGGCTTAACGTTCTTTCCGAGGCACGGAGGGGTCTTGGTATGTAAAGATGGTCACCCATCCACGGACCAACCGTAGCAAGCGTAGCTTAACCTGATCGGTCGACCCGCGCAGCTGTTATTACTTAGCCAGAAGCCTTAATGACTAAATAGTATATGATCAAAGAAATCAGTACAGGAAAAGGACAGGACATTTAAAATTAGCGCTAATCCCTCAGAATCAACTACACAGTCTAAAATAAATCAAAATAAACTGGACTTATTGGACGAATGCATACAAGCTGTCCAGATATAAACCCCGGTAAAGGTCGAAGGGCGGACAGGGAAAATAAATTATACCCCGATTGAGATACTGGCGAATAAATTGAGGGCAGAACCCACATATTATTCGTATACTAAAATAGACATACATTTCTGATATTTCTTGATTTGCAAAAGGTATACCTGCTTTCATGTATCATAACATAAACAGTTAGATGAAATAGGCATTACACGAGAGATGTTTTTAAAGCAGAAAAAATAATAACATAAATGTTACTATTTTTTGAGAATGTCAATAAAGTTCCTTTTAAGAGTCGTCAACAGACGCTTAAGTTAACATCGCTCTTACACAAAGATTAAGTTAAAGACTGGACATAATATGTACGTTTGCCCAGCTAGGCCCCCCAGAATTTGCGATTTAGGTATACACCAATGCAATGTACTCGCCTCTAGGAGTATATGTACCGCTTTCTTTTTCAATGTACCTCTGTACTTTTGAAGAAATATGCAAAAAAAGGGGGCCGTGCCAGCCAAACGTTTTCAGCACGGCCCTCGTGTAACTTGAAAAATATATAGCGTATTAAAAAGTTTCATAAACTCAAGGAATGTACTTTATTAACACGTTCTATGTACCGTAACAGATATTGTGAATTCGTAATAACAAATAATATATAGACGTGGATAGGGGGCCGTGCTGAAAAAAAAAGAAATGAGAAAATATCTAAAAAAGACAAAACAACCTTAGCCAAAAACTATATAAAAGTAATTCATGTTTGGCAAGTAACATATGTACCGCATTGGTTTCTCATACAACTTGCTAAATTCAAAAAATAAACCAATTTTAGTTTATTCAGCACGGCCCTCTATAGTTGCCTATATCTTTTTAAATATGACATGTTTGTTTACAAAATTCGACTTCCTGAATTATGTATAGGAGTACATTCGTTCCAAATAAATTGCGATTATGGTGTATTAGTATTTTAAAAGTTAAATTGGATCAAAAATATCCTAACATACAACTGATGGGGTGACCATGATTCCACGTGAGAATGGATAAAAAAAACTTCTGCATAAATTGAGTAAATCTTTAATAAAATAAAAAAATAAAAAATATCGTAATCTGTATTAACTATTAACGATAACTATAATAGTAGTAAGTAGTAGGTCGCAAATCGAACAAAACAACAAGTGTCGTTAAGACTAAATACCGTAGCTCAAAAGGCTTAAAAAAATCACATATATATTTCCAATAAATCACACGGATTGATGTACGGTACATTACAATAAAATTACAGTTTCGGTACATTTCACAGATTAGTTACGTTTACCTATGGAATAATCGCAGAAAAACTTTGTGTCACAAACACTACAATTCTTTTACCTATTGTGGTATAGTAATTTTATTTTAGGTGCATCGTCCTCACATATTATTATACTAGCTGCGCCCCGCGGTATCACCCGCATAAGCCTCGATCCCGTGGGAATATCGGGATAAAAAGTATCCTATGTCCTTTCCCGGGACTCAAACTATCTCTATAACAAATTTCACACAAATCGGTTCAGTAGTTTAGGCGTGAAGAAAAGACAGACAGACAGACAGAGTTACTTTCGCATTTATAATATTAGTTTGGATTTGGATAATTAATGTACCCATGCAAAATATTATACCTAAAACATTTTAAAAGAGTAACGGTGGAGTTTCTTGCCCATTCTTCTCCACACGAAAACTACCTTTTGGAAGGGGCGACTAGAATCAATTCTATTTTAAGGTAATTTTTGACGTTCAAAAGTGCCTTTTATGTGCCTATTTGAAATAAATGCTTTCACTTTGACTACAGGGCTTAAAAGGCTTAAAAAATTACAGATACGTTTCCAACAAATCACATTGATTGAACCTTACCTAGTGAATTAATAGCGACCGCACACAACAAGTTTTAACTGATTTAATTCCCTTAAAAGATGTCATCGCTAATATTAATTTTGAAGAAAAAAAAAACAAATTGTAAAAAAAGAATGTTTATTTCAATGTAGTCACATAATTTCATTAATATAGGTATAGAATATATGTACCTAATTTTTGGAACCATGGTGACCCTATCAGTTGCATGTTAGGATATTTTTGATCCAATTTATCTTTTAAAATACTAATACACCATAATCGCAATTTATTTGGAACGAATGTACTCCTATACATAATTCAGGAAGTCGAATTTTGTAAACAAACATGTCATATTTAAAAAGATATAGGCAACTATAGAGGGCCGTGCTGAATAAACTAAAATTGGTTTATTTTTTGAATTTAGCAAGTTGTATGAGAAACCAATGCGGTACATATGTTACTTGCCAAACATGAATTACTTTTATATAGTTTTTGGCTAAGGTTGTTTTGTCTTTTTTAGATATTTTCTCATTTCTTTTTTTTTCAGCACGGCCCCCTATCCACGTCTATATATTATTTGTTATTACGAATTCACAATATCTGTTACGGTACATAGAACGTGTTAATAAAGTACATTCCTTGAGTTTATGAAACTTTTTAATACGCTATATATTTTTCAAGTTACACGAGGGCCGTGCTGAAAACGTTTGGCTGGCACGGCCCCCTTTTTTTGCATATTTCTTCAAAAGTACAGAGGTACATTGAAAAAGAAAGCGGTACATATACTCCTAGAGGCGAGTACATTGCATTGGTGTATACCTAAATCGCAAATTCTGGGGGGCCTAGCTGGGCAAACGTACATGACATAATGAAGTTATCTAAGACAATAACAATCAACATGAAACTACTGCTGTAAAACTAGTTAAACCGACAAAGTTAAATTGTTAGTAAACAGTGCTACAGTTATGTCCGTGTAACTATTTTGTAAGTGGCAATTTTATCTTTATGTCTGTGCTCAAAGGAGATTGAGCTGACGTTAATTTTATAAGTAGGCGTTGTGTTTCCTTAGTTTAGTTGACTTAACACTGATATTAAGACGAACGTAGTCTTTTTTATTGGTTGAAGTATTTAGTAGTCAAATGAGACTCTTGGGAAATGATGGGATAATTACATCGAGACCATAGATATCCGTGATCGAGACCTTCTTAATTAAAGATATAATCACATTATTAATATTATAAAGGCGAAAGTTTGTGAGTGTGTGTGTTTATATTATTATGTTTGTTACTTCTTCACGATCAAACGGCTGGACGAATTTTGATAAAATTTTGTATGGAGGTATCTGACAGGCTGACACACTGGGTGAACATATTGTAGGCTACTTTTTATCCCGATATTCCCTTGGGATCGAAACTTAAGCGGGTGAAAACGCGGGGCGCAGCTAGTGTTACATGAATGAACTGAATTTATATGTACAGCTTAAATGTCAAGTTCTGGACCAAACCTAGGGTAGAAAAAGTAAATCCAAAAACAAAATTATTAATTTAAAAAACAATGTTTGAAGAAAGTAGGTAACTGCAAAATCTAAAAACATGGTTAAGGTAACAAAAACCTACTACTAAAAAAACAAACTCTTTTTATCTTTAAGAGCCTCCAAGCTTTTCTCAAAACGGTTTTATAATAAATTCGACAAAACTTTTAATTTTACTTTAGGCCCTTTGTACACACACGTTTTATAAATAATATTTTGTTTAAACAGGTAAATAACACCCATTGCTAAACATAATTAATATAAATCACATAAAATAAAGTCACACAAAATTAAATAAACTCCAATGAAGTCTAATTAAATAGAAACAAAATATTAAATCAAATTAAATAAATCATCAAAACAATAAAATCAATACCTTCTCTCTAACACTGCTATAGCAACATGTCTGCTAGAACAATGCCGGATGAAGGGGCATTCAGTCTAGCTTTCCCGCAATCATGACCAGTACGATGCTGGGGCTAACTCGTACCCTATGCATCAAGGAGGTTTTACTTATCATGAAAAACTACGGTTTATACACCGTGTGTAGGCACGGTTCGTCAGTGTTGTATGGATTACTATGGTAACTTTTTGACAGACACTTTTTAGGGTTCCGTACTAAAATGGTAAAAAGAAACCCTTATGGTGCGACTCAGTCTGTCTATCTATCTTCCACAGCTGGATATCTCAAGAAAAGAAAAGAAAGAAAGAAATTTTTTCAAGAAAGGATATCTCAAGAACTACTAATGCTATCAACTTGAAATTTTGTATAGTTTTAGATGACATTTGCTCAACTTTTTTGCAAATAAGAAAGAAATAAAAATATATATTTTTTTTTTTGCAACAGGCACTGAAACGTTGTCTGAAAAAATTCGAAGTGGGCTACTAGGGCATGTGGGGTATCATAAGAAAAGGCGCAGTTTGCACATTCTCAATTTTTTTCTTTTTTTATGCCGCATAGTTTTCGACTGAATGAAAAATGTAAATAATACCGTCCCCCCCGCCCCTTATCTCCGAAGTTTGCAAAGAAAAAAATTTGAAAAACTCTATGTGATAGAAGTTTATGTAAAGATTAGAGGAAAAATAAAACGATGGTCTAAATAGCACTTTTTCAGAGATCATCAACAAAAGTTACATTAGTTCCACTATCGATTAAGAGATGGCGCTGACCTAAAACTGCAATATTCTGCACAGCAGCGCGCATTGTTAAAATTCTGTGACGATTATAGGCCTCGCCGATGAAAATTTAATAACAAATTATGATGATGGTACGGAACCCTCGGTGCGCGAGTTCGACTCGCTTTTGATCGGTTTTTTTCTACGGCGTGGATACACCGGTAAAAAACCGTGCCGTGTACAAAGGGCCTAAAGCCGCCTGTTTTCAACAAAAAATACAATCTCAACGTAAACAAGATTCACTTGACAATTCAAAGTAATTCCCTAAGAAGTTAAAAGATACTAAAGGCAGGACTTTATTTATGCCCTTCCCTTAGGTGTCCTTAAGCCTGCGACATTATTCCTGCAAATATCTTGTTTAAGAAATGCGTCTCCTGTGAATTTCTTGTCGTTTGAATGGATATTGGGAGGCCAAGTAGACGATAGAAAAGTAATTGAAGTATAGATACCTATACAAGCTTCATCTTGAACACGAGAGAAGAAGGAAAATAGTTAGATTATGGTAAATATAAAAATTATACTTGGCCCCTAGTGCCCGGCAGCCCACCTACCTTTGGCTACTGTAGCGGCCAAGGCCACCGTGAGGCAGCGGGAACTCAAAACCGGCGAGAAGCACAAAACCGGTCGAAGTGGAGGTGCTTGGGGGAGGCCTATGTCCAGCAGCGAACGTCTTTCGGCTGAAATGATGATGATGATGGTAAATGTCTCCTATTTGATATAACCTTCCTTTTCGAATCTGTTTTATTTGGCCTACTTAAGAAAAGCGAAGATGCTGCTGGTTTGCTGTATGCAGATATAGAAAACCACAATAATGGTGACAACAAAGAAGAGCCTACATTGGATAATAATATCACCAAAAAGACTAGATAAAGTGACATTCTATCAGCTATAAAGATGCCGGAAAAGTTAAAAATTTATGGGGGCTGACATAAGCTACCGAATAAGATTATTGATCAGGTTAAGCTACGCTTGCCACGGTTGGACTCTGGATGGAGGACCAGACCATTTTTACACACCAAGATCATGCGTGGGAAGGCACGATAAGCCGTTGGACCCAACTATCATTCGTGGATCTTTGTCAGTCGTTACGGGTCGTCAGAAGCCCAAAAGTCTGACAACCAGACTTACCAAGGGGTATCGTATTACCCAGTAACTGAGTTGTGGAGGTCAGATAGGCAGTCGCTCCATGTAAAATACTCGTATTCATCTGCATCTGGTTAGACTGGAAGCCGACCCCAACTTAGTCGGGAAAAGATTAGGCAGATAATAAGCTACCGAAAAGTATAAATGTGATTGCCACTTGACTGGGCCCTTTGATTCAAAAAAACTATTAATAAATAATTAAGCTTTATTTAGTATTGTGACTCACATAACTGCCAAAGTGCTAGAGCATTTTTAAAACTATGTTGTAATCTCTTTGTCACCTCAACCGTGAAAGTTACCGAATGGGTGGTCTTTAACCCAGTCAAGTGGTAAATCGAGACCGACCGAGACCGTACAATGTCAGACATTTGACATTATACGAGTATTACAATGAAGTATTCGCTTTATGAGCTGAATCAAGCGTATTCGATTACCGCTTTGAAAGAAAAGAAAATTTACATTTCCCATTGCTTGTTTAAGTTATTGTTTGGGAGCTAAATAACAAACTCCTTGTTGTTTCAATGGTTTGAAGTTTAATAGTCAACTTTACAATGAGTAATAAAAAATAAAATGCAAAAAAAACTGACACCACAACGCATGTCGTCATTTCTTGAAGGAAATGGCGCGCGCGGTTGGTTTGACATCTCGATGGCACCTGATGTTGATGACATTGACAGCGTCACATTAGCGATCAGCGGGTATAAATCAGCCTTTAATGTTCCCACTGCTGGAATACAGGCCTCCTCTCTTCGAGAAGGAGTGGGCTAGTAAATCTAACACCCTGTCCAGTGCAGGTTGGTAGATGTCTTCGAATTTTTTGTTCTAGGACATGCCGGTTCCTCACGATGTTTTTCTTCACCGTTTTGAGAGCATTGGTGATGAAATTATTTATTTAATACGTAGGTTCGAACCCACGATCTAAAACTCGTAAGTCGAGGCTGTTACCAACGGCCCACCACTGCTTTTGTCTGTTAAGTTACGAGGGTGGATGAATGTGACTTCACCATGTTAACTTTATCAGATAAAATAACTTCAGTTTTGATCGAACAGTTTATCTGAAAATGTATCTCTCTATCTAAATGTGTATCCACAGCCATTCGATTTATCGCGATGCGGGTGAAACCTCAGTCTCAGTCACACAAGGCTACTCAAATGTTAGATACTCAACGATTTTAGTCTTCAAGCGACTGCCGCCATACAAATCCATTTAAGTTGAAAATGTCGGCGACGCGACTCGTGTACGAACTTCAATGGATTTGTATGGCAACAGTTGCTTGAAGACTAAAATCGTTGAGTATCTAACATTTGAGTAGCCTTGTGTACGAAGGGGCTTACTCAGTCGTGCTACACAAACTTATTCGCCATTGGTTGAAAATCTCTGTTAGTTGGGTCTTTGTTGGGTACTCGTGTGCCTTCGTGTTGTGACACTATAATCCCACACTCGGTCTCTACGCCCAAAGCACTTCCTCTAGAACTTAAAACCATTACGTAACTATAATATCTTGAGAGTTCGCAGTTGGTGGAGAGTGCCAATAGTCCGTGTAATGTAGGAGGCGACAAGGCGCCAAAGTTGGCCCCAACCTCGCGATATCAAACTTTTCACTCGATGTATGCTGATTCTCCTTTGTGGTATGGTTAGCATGTTACACCAAATATCTATTTATATATTTATTATGTTTGGTCTTATTACTTTTTGTATATTGTGGAACCGTACCTCGATCGAATTTCCATTGAACAACATGCATGAATACGGTACTCAAATACACGAGCGACACATTGTCGACGGCAGCCGCTGACACGCGTCGACGGTTGTAGTTGCCTCTGTCGTCGACGCGTGTCGCTCGTATATCATGATGGCATAAAATACACAGAAGACTCACAGTTTCTAATGGGAGTTACAAAGTAAGTAATAAAAAAAAAATTTAACTTGTATTTTTATGCGAATGCCCGCTAAAAAAAGTATTCCAAGTAAAAAATACATTATTCTGTAACAATGTAGCTTGTATCCTGTACCTGTGTAACATTTTTTCGTGCAAAAATCTCTGGTAAACATTTTGAGTGAAATTTTCCATGGATCACATTTATATAGATAAAAGTGTTGTTTGAATTTCATTGACAACATGGTCGCGAGTTATGACAAAGTCAGATTTCCGGTAATAGCTGTGATAAATCGCCAGAAAAAAATGCCACATTGCGTATTTATTTCGGACAGATCCTAAATATTAAAATTTTGATAAAATGCTGATAAATGTCCATTGCCCAGTTGTTAAAAATCATAACAGACATGTAACATGAACAGAACCATTGATATCTAGCTGGACGAAGCAGAGGCTTCTACTGATAAATTATTTTATTTCTGCAAGTAGGTTTGTACAGACGCTAAGCCATAAGTAAGTCATAAGTAATTGATTTCATAACAATATAGATACATTGTGTTGAAATTTAAAAAATAACTTATTACAATTGCAATTAAAATAAAATTCATTAAATACATTTCGAAAAGTCAATAAAACCAATAATAATTAAAAATTCAAGTACAATAAATTATAAATAAGTAATAAAAATCAAAGTAATAAAAACAAGCAATAAAATAATAAAATAAAAACAATAATATAAGTTACAATGCCATGTGTCATCTAGGAATTCATTGATACTGTAGTAGCCTTTTCCCAACAAGTAGGTCCTCAATTTGTGTTTAAATAAGTTGACACTGTATATGGTTTGAAATTCTATAGGCAACTTGTTATACAGGGTGTTACGGAAAGGGTATATCAATACAAACGGGTTGAAGAGTGTATCTGGTCTAGAATCTCTGTACAAAATTTCAGCTCAAAAGCATTAACTTTGAAAATGCTTAATATTTTTTTTATTTCGACATCACGGCGCTGCACTGGCGCGCGGCGGCGTGATGTGCGTGTACTAGGCGCACAGACACACTACAGATAATGGATAATGACCCTCGTAGTGCGGTGACACGTTTGTTATGATTTAAATTTAATAAACTATCGAAATAAAAAAATATTAAGCATTTTCAAAGTTACTGCTTTTGAGCTGAAATTTTGTACAGAGATTCTAGACCAAATACGCTCTTCAACCCGTTTGTATTGATATACCCTTTCTGTAACACCCTGTATAGAACTACCGACTGATGTATGTTATGGGCTATGTTTAACAACTTTTAATTTTGGTTGAATAGCTAGCACATCAAGATACCCGATACTGTCAAATTTTCCCAATCAACTTTGAACCTTATACTTTGATGATAAAATTAAGAATCTATTAAAGAAATTTGATAGATTGTAGCAGCTTGATGTGCTGGCGTCTGTACTAACACATATACAACGTCAATCATTTAAAACACTAGATGATTTTTTCTTTAGACTGCGTCACAGGACCCATTTGAACCTATCGGACCAGCGCCATAATTGCATAACGCACTATCAATCAAAATCTAAATAATATTGCAAATCCATTGCTTCAAATGTTCGAAAAATTTGCATGCTCTACAACGTTAACACAATGAATGTTGTTGAACTGTCAAAATGGAAGCCATTCCTACTTTTATTGAATTACGCAATTACTAAATAAAAAAGACAAGCAGCGGGTTGTCTTTATTATCTTATGAGTCTAAACTGATATTATTATAATAAAGAGAAAATATTTGATTCTTTGTATGTTTATTTATTACTTATTTATTTATTTGGGACAAACAAACAGTAACACATTATATCTGCGCAAATAATATAAACAAAGATATAATACAAATGTGAAACTCACACCGTTATCCACAGCATATATTAACACTTATTTAATAGCATATATTAGCACTTTATCACTAATACGGCTGAACGGATTTAGATGAAATTTAGCGTATGGGTAGTCCGTGACCCGGATTAGGACAAAGTAAACTTTTATCCCGATATTTCTTCGGGATCAAGATTTATGCGGGTGGAACCGCGGGGCGGGGCTAGCAAGATATTTTTTTTTTATATAACTGATAGCTTTATTCAATTTGAGGCTAACTTGATACCAATTATTTACGAAAAAAAACTTTCATAGTCACGATTTTGTTAAAATAAACTATAAAAGTGATTTTGCCAACACTACTTGCATACAACTTTAACCTGCAGTACCAACGCAATGTCGCATCCCGGATATTCCGATACACCGGAATATCGTCTGAATTGTTAGTTGAGACCTGTTTGATACGAGCATAGATACAAGTTTACCTTCCAAAGCTATGACATAGATATCTTCAAGTGATATGAATCGTGTCTGTAACTTACACGATGATACAGCTTACACAAGAGGCGACCTTTGATGCAAATACTATCAGTAATGTTTCTTGAAAGGGAAGGAAATTCTATTTGAGATAGCAGCTATATTGGAATAGGCTTTGATTTTTGTCCGTAAAATGTATGGCAATTAATGCGTCCACGTTATTTTGGGATGCATGAAGAAGCCTCCTCGTGTAGCGCTGTTTGTTCCGCCAGTTACTCAGCTGAACCGAGCGCTCGGTGCATCCTGGACAGACTCACCCAACACCGTATTTGACTAACCAATTTTTCTCTTATGGATTAGACATGAAGAGGCACTCACTATCAAGCAGATTAGTGCAGATTTTTTTATAAAATTATCTACCAGATTGGTTAGCTAAATATTTATCCGGAAGTGGTAAACAAAGCCATTAATTACCCGACGGTGGCGAAGCAAAAAGGTGGGTTATGATTTTTACCAGTATGTATGTATGTAAGTATGCATGTGTATATGTATGTTCATCTGTTCCCTAATAACTTCTAAACTACTTGTCATAATTGGACAAATGTGGTATCGTTGGAAGCGTCTTTATCGTCCACTGGTTATAGGCTACGTGACGTCATAATAAATTGAATATGGCGCCCTCTAGCGGACATAAAGTCATGACCCAAAATATATATTTTTTAATCATGCCGTGTTGGATATCAAATGAAAGGGCTTAATGAGCACATTTCAAAAAATATAAATTTTACTGAAAGAAGCCCCAAAATAGTTAAATAAAAAATAAGTTTAAAAACTAAACCCGACTACTGAAAAGGATGAAACAAGAAATTACCTTTCCGTGGTCTCATGCCACTGTACTAACATACAAAGCTATGGTAGACATTGCTGATAGTACACATTGTTTTTTACTTTTGGAGCGATTATTTCCGAAATTATTGACATTATCAAAAAATGATTTTAGTAAACCCCTATTCATTTTTAAATACCTTTCTAACAATATATCACACGTTAGGGTTGAAATTAAAAAAAAATCACTTCCCACTTTACATATAGGGGGGCTACCCCAATAAAACATTTTTTTCCAATTTTTATTTTACCACTTTGTCGGCGTGATTAATATACATATTGATACCAAAGGAGATGGCAGTTTTTGGCATTGCTAATTTTGGAAAGGTACAGAATTCAAAGCTATTTAAAAAAAAAGCGCTTATTTTTATGTATTGATAGCCAGATTAACTTTATTATTGAGAATTGGGATTAAATCTCGTTAAATATGAGTAAGTTGAGCAGCCGGAAACAAGGCTTTTTGGACTTGTTATACTATATGACAGTGTTATGACAGTGTTGTCATGGCAAACAAACAAACATGACTCTTTAGAAGATGACCACAGAGATTTTGATAGACTAAGATGACACACAAAACTTCACAAGTCACATTCGCTCGCTCGCTACTATTTTGTGCTGGTGTGAATGTTTTGTGCGCCCAAAGTTTTACGTGGATTTTTACAACGACCTGGCTTGCTTTTGGATTTCGAAGACTCCTACCTTTCTGAACGACTGTTGCTAGACTTGGACCTCGACGTTTCCTATATGCTTAGATTATTATTTTATTATTATTCTTATTGTTTATTATTATTCCTATTACCTATATGCTTAGATTCCGATAAGTGAGTCTCTAGAGTCTCCTGAGTTTTCTGTGACTACTGAGTTTAATTAAAACTGACCGAGTATCTACACTTGAAACTGTCATTAGGTCTATGATCAGTGGGTAAATCATTGAACTAAACAAACTTCAACAAGTAGTTATTTATCATTTTTGAAGTCATTACAAAGTATAATTAGCAATATGTTATGCATACAATAAACATTTATGCGTTAAAATAGTAATAGAGGTAAAATAACCTGTTAAAGTACAAACATTAATGCACTTAACCTCACTTTTACAAAAATTAAGATTTCTCTTTAACCCCATTGTAATTATTTTTTATTTATTTTTTTAACAAAAGCTCATAATATTCCCTATCAAACCATGCCACTTTTATTTCTGTGGAAACTAAAAAAGTTTAATGCCAGCGTTCTATGAACTTCTGCCATTCTCCTTTCAGCTTTCTAGTGCTAACGGTCACGGAGATTAAGCGAGGACGGACAGACGGACGGACGGACAGACAGACATGGCGAAACTATAAGGGTTCCTAGTTGACTACGGAACCCTAACGAGTACATCCCGAGGACAGCCGAACACATCCGAAGCGGTGTCGGTTACGGTAACAGTGGCGCGTATCCAATGGTTTTTTCCCATCTCAAAGAATGCACTACACGCCTAAAGAAGGCAATGAATGTTGTTGAACTGTCAAAATGAGAGCCAGTGTTACAGAATGTGTTACGCAATTAGCCCACTGTTACTTCTATAAATTAATCCTAATTGTCGCCACAACAACACAAAAGCGGCTCTGCGGTTATTATTAATAATTATATAATTATGGCAGACCACAGGTTTATTACTGCTAAAAACATTGGAAGTATTTAATAATAACCGTCGAATAAGGTATTTGGTAAAAGCTTTTATAAGCAAATAAACAAAACAATAACAAACATAATAACTGAATACGGGCGTAATATTAAAATACAATGTTATGTTAGAACTAGCTTTTGCCAGCGACTTCGCCCGTGTGGGTGTTAAAAATTATCCCACGGGAACATACAACCGGGCTAAAATACATAGTAGATTGTACAACTAAGGCATAAAATAAGCTATTTTACCCCGAGACGTTTATATCCACCCGAGCCGCAGGCGAGGGTGGATAGTTAAGTCGAGGGGTAAAATGGCTCGTTTATGCCTGAGTTATAATACACTCTGCTTTTCACTTCGATTGCGAGAAAATGAAACAGGCATAAAATATACAGTACATAATTAATCAAAAATTTTGCAAAGCATAGCTAATTCCCGCCACCACAGATAATACCGCCACGAAACTTTTAAAAGTTTTTTTTTTTATTTCAACATTTGTCATTCGACTTGGGTACTTCATACTGCCAAGTCATAAAAACGTTTCTTTGCGTTTTTAAATAATAAATGACAACTATTTTACCTGATTTTATTAAATTAACGATAGAAAACACGGAAGTGGTATAATTTAAAGAAAATGAAATAAATCACTACTTTAATCTGCGAAGTTTTATTGCGCATGTAGCTGTTGGGCCTGATTACCTTAATCTCAGAAAAAAATTTTACTTCATGCACTAGAACATAAAAAGCGATTTTATGTCGCCTAAGCACAACATAAAGACGAACTTTTCGAGCATGAGAAGTGAAAAGTATTTTATGTGTTAATCCAGGTTATAAACTATCTGTGTGCCCAATTTCATCCTAATCCGTTCAGCAGTTTTTGCGTGAAAGAGTAACAAACATCCGTTCATTCATCCATCCTCACAAACTTTCACGTTTATAATATTAGGGATAGGAAGTAGGATAGGATTATAGGAATAGGATAGGATAGGACTAGCAGCACCCCGCGGTAGCCCCGCATAAGTTTCGATCCTGTGGGGGAATATCGGGATAAAAACTATCTTATGTCCTTTCCCGGGACTCAAACTATACCAAATTTCATCTAAATCGGTTCGTGAAGACTTGAAGAGGTAACAGACAGACACACTTTCACATTTATAATATTAGTATGGTAATAGTAGTAAGATAACTGAATATAAAATTTTGTTTCAAAATGTATTAGGTTTTTTTTTTAAAGTTTGCCGTATTTCGACGACAGCAAAAATGTTTTGACAGAAATATTGCACAAAAAAAAACATTCGAAAATAAAAAGCTCCCACCAAACCAACTTCTTATATCAAAGTTCGGAATCTTGTAAAACATACTTTTCGTCAGTGTCCTTAATACAGGTACAGTCGCACGTAACTTGGCAATGTTTTGGCGACAAAAAATTAATCACTTTTATTAAATTGCTTGTCACTATTTAATGGTTTTCGCTATAATTCAAACTCAAATTCAAAAACAAAACAAAAACTGCGTCCCTTCTGAGGAGATTGAGGGGCAGTCAAAACAGCATCCTGAAAACTGTAGCCGAGAGCTTCGGCTCTCCGATTGTACAGCGGTTTGTGCGGAGGTTGATTTTTACTAACACTAGGCAATAAGTTACTTTTAGGGTTCCGTACCCAAAGGGTAAAAACGGGACCCTATTACTAAGACTTCGCTGTCTGTCCGTCCGTCCGTCCGTCTGTCTGTCTGTCACTAGGCTGTATCTCAAGAACCGCGATAACTAGACAGTTGAAATTTTCACAAATTATGTATTTCTGTTACCGCTATAAAAACAAATACTGAAAAGAAAATAAAATAAATATTTGAGGGGAGATGCCATGAAACAAACGCGATATCAATAATGGCAACAGGTAGGCACTTGAAATATTCACAAAATACTCAGATGTATTTTTACTTTAATAATAAAATTAAAATAAAATAAATATTTAAGGGGGGCTCCCATACAACAAACGTGATTTTTTATATTTGTAATGTTAAATATTGTACGGTGGTACGGAACTTCGTGTGCAAGTCCGACTCGCACTTGGCCGGTTTTTTGTATGTTACTAACGCTATATAGAGATTTGTGTCCAAAATAAAGCTATTCTATTCTATTAATGTTGAATTTATAATTGAAATTAGAATTTATTATGAAACACGTCTGTTTAGAGAAGAGGAACGCCTTTCGATTCTTGCCAAGTTACCCGCCGGCGACTGTAACATTGTAACAATCTCACTTTAATTTTCATACCGACAACTCGACGACAGACCTTTTGTAGACAAAGCAGACTTAAATGACGGGCACAAGGTCGTTATAACGCAAAGATAGCCCAAAGGAGAGTAGTAAAAATCTAATCTAAACAGTCCTTTGTACTGTTCTGTTTTATCCGCAGGTCTAAGATTAAACATCAAGTTTTACTGTAATGGATATTGCGAGGCTAGGTAGTACCTAAGTGGTTAGTTTTCTTGTATAGGTACCTAGTTGTTACATTAGTTTTATAGTTATTGCTGATGGAGGAGGTAGAAGAACTTACTGATGCTAGAAATTATAATATCAAATCATCATCATCTGACTAGCCTTCTCCCAACTATATTGGGGTCGGCTTCCAGTCTAACCAGATGCAACGAAATACCAATATTTAACTGGGTAATACGATACCCCTTGGTAAGACTGGTTGTCAGACTTTCGGGCTATTGACGACCCGTAACGACTGTCAAAGATTTTACTTTTTTTTTTTTAGATTACACCTAGGACCAACGGCTTAACGTGCTTTCCGAGGCACGGAGGGGTCTCGGTATGTATAGATGGTCGCCCATCCACAGACCAACCGCGGCAAGCGTAGCTTAATAACCTGATTGATCGACCTGTGCGGTTGTTATTATTGAGCCACGGGCCCCTCCCGTTATAATATTATCAAATATTAGACATAATAATTATGTGCCTTCTCGTTAAATCAATTTGATTTATTACAACTAAGGGTTGATGTTACCAAAGTCAGATATCTTTTACAGGAGAGAGGAAGAGCGCTTTTATGGTTTTCCTTATTATTAAATATTTTATCTGTTTTTAACAATTATATTTGTTTTTATACATATATTATCAACGTATAAAAGTTTGCTGAAATCGCCAGTCTGATGATGATGATTAATATTAATGAATAAAACATTTTACTAAGAGTGGGAAGCAGTGTTTCTTTATAAAATATGGAAACCACATATATGCAATAAATTATACCACATGCTTGTTATCGCCTTTTCTGACGATAAACAAAAAAGAACAGCTGTTCCCTACTTTTTGACGAGTTATGGAAACATACTCGTAAATGTGGGGAACAGCTAATTTTCTTCCGTGACCGATTTCTTTAATTTTTTGTATATCGTCAGAAAAGGCGATAACAAGTATGTGGTATAATTTATTGCATATAATATGGTTTCCGTACTGTCTAAAACACATAAAAAAGTTGTTTTAAGTACAGAACTTCAAGTAGGCACAATGCAGAAGAAAATCATAGTGCAAAGAAAGGTTAAATAACCCTCCTTTTGGGGCAGTCGGGTAAAAAAAGGTGAAAAGATGTTCTTCTTCGTGTCGCTGGCACAACTATTCTCAGATCTTGTTGGCCTAAAACTTCGCCATTTCTACGGCGTCGTCGGTAGCAGCGCAGAGGTCACTTTGACTGCAAGTTTTGGAACACAGAGGGCAGGATAGGAGGTGAAGAGATGTTCAGGAATAAGAAAAACAAATCAACCACCATTGCATCTTATTACACAACATTTAAGCTAATGATATTTTATTGTTTAATGGGCACCTTCTTGTTTACCTGTCTGGTGCTATCAACAATGGTGCATGCGACAAACAAATACGCGACACGATATGTCGACCATCAGTGGTGCGACAGCACCTTTGCAGTTGATAGCAATAGAACAATAAAGTCACCACAACAGCTAGGTTCTAGGTAGGTACTCCGTGTGTGAGTTCTGATGATGATCACGTCTCGGGCTCGGCGTGTAAACTGCAACGTACTGGAGACAAAGGATCACGAGCAATTGCTCTCCAACCGACCTGGATGGTGCAAGGTGTAGAATAAAAGCGGGTTTGCTGCAGTGGCGTGCATTGGTTTTCAGAATAGGTAGGCACTAGGCCGGGTCTAGTCTAAGCAAACGCGGTCACTAATCAGAAAAAAAAGTGAGGTCAAAAGTGGTTTGAGTAGGCATGCCTTCTTAAGGGTGATAAATTGCGAAGTTCGAACGTCATGGTATTACGCGTGAGACGTACGTTTTTTTTAATTTTGTCGTATTAACTTGAATGAGTAAAGACCAATGACAATGTGCGAATAGTACGGGTGCCGAGTAGGCCGTCCGGTGACTGCCTACTGCCGCGAGTGTTTGTATGAAGATTTTGTTTTTTGTTATGTATGATCATTTTATGAGTTTCTTAATTGTGGGGCACACACTAAAATGTAATTGACAGGCTTATGTTGATATATCGAGGTAGGCACTGCTTATATGCCTATATGCAATGCACACGACTGGTTTGCTGTAACGACAAAACTACATAAAATATTACGTTGGTAGATAAATATGCTAGTAAAATACAAGAAGCGCTCGCAGTCAACCAATCAATCAACTCAGCCTATCGCAGTCCACCGCTGGACACAGGCCTCCCCCATGCCTGTCCCCCGTCTTCCTCACCTATTCTGTCCCAGCAACCTTTTTGAAATTGTCGTTGCATCTAGCTGGGGGGCGTCCCACACTCTATTTGCCGATACGCGGTCTACCCGTTGGTTGATGGCCACACAGCCTAAACCATAGATCTATGTCTAAGTTTAAGCACATATTAGTGACGACAAACTACTTTACTGATGTAAGAGATTTTAACCTAAACGAATGCACCCAGCAATACCTATAGATGCCTACTGGTTTGAGTAAATTTTTGTTCAAGATCCCGATGAACGATTTAATGGCAATCCTCTAAGCATCGCATGTCTCAATAAACGTAACAACTATCAGATCAAGTGAGCCACGTGAAAAAAAAAAGGAAATAAAATAAATACTTAGTAATAAGGAAAATCATAAAAGCGCTCTTCCTCTCTACAACTTATTTAAAGTTCTGCTGTTCACGACGAGTCCATAATTATTGTTTCTATTTTAATACTTACCATCAAATGTGACCATTATGGATTGCAAAAAAGATTAATTGAATTGAACGCATAGCAAATTCTTAGTGTTTCCAGAATGTACAGACGCCAGCATATTAAGCTACTACAATTTGTCAAATATATTTAATAGATTCAACTTTATCGCTGAAGTATAAGGTTCAAAGTTGATTGGGAAAATTTGACAGTTTCGGGTAACTTGATGTGCTGGCGTCTGTACTTACACAGAACAATGAAGACACAAAACGCTCCCGCTCACACCTCGCGCCACAATTCAATTGTACGTGAATCCAACCGCCCACGCCCTCGCCGGTCAAAGGAGACTGCTTCTGGGAACGCTTCTTAATATTTTCTCAGGAAATAAAGGTTATTCGTACTTTCTGTGCGGGGTTACTCCGTGTTTTCATTGTGTGCCGGTGTGCTTTGTTTTAGAAAGATAGTATATAACCTGCAAGTATTGTTGCATTTTTGGCGAAGTGTAATTGAATACAAGAAGAAGAAGAAGTGTATTGAAAATAAATATTATGCAAGCAGCATAATATTTATTTAACCGGTCAAGCGGCGCGGTTCGCCGATCGGCGACGAAACAATAGAAAATCATTTGTGTCTCATTAGCGGCGCTTGACAGATTAAGTAAGTTTATCTTGGACATCACTGACATCGAGTTATAAGCAACTAGCTGCGCCCCGCGGTTTCACCCGCATATATGTGTCGATCCCGTGGGAATATCGGGATAAAAACTATCCTATGTCCTTCCCCGGGACTCAAATTATCTCTATACCAAATTTCATCTAAATCGGTTCAGTAGTTTAGGCGTGAAGAAAAGACAGACAGACAGACAGATTTACTTTCGCATTTATAATATTAGTTTGGATTAATGTATGTCTTAAATCGCCAACCCGCCTTGAGCAAGCTCGGTACTCAATGCTCATGCCTTCTCTACTACTTACTCACTTCTTTACTATATGGGACCAAACATGCAATAGCGAAAAAAATCTGCTGTTCCCAACATTTTGACGAGTTGCGAGCAGCTGTATTTTTTACGATTTCAGGTTTGGTCCCATAGTAAAATTTGTTCATGATGATGAGTACAATGACCCCTGAAGACATAACCGTGATTAAATAAATTAAATTTATTATTTATAGATTAAATTTCACCCTGTATAATATTATCAAACTGAACAGGCATCTTCCTCCGCTTGTTCCAGCATAGACCTCATGCGTCGCTTTCCATCAGGTGTGATCGAAGTCATCAGCGGGCCTATTCAGCAATAAAAATAATAACAAAATAATAATAATGATAACAATTATGTGTCCAGGTTTCTTCACAAAGTATTCCTACACCGAGGTCATTAATGTCCAAGAAAAAATTATTACTCTGTAGTTTGAGTAACTTACGCGGCCTACCCAAATGTCCTTTCTTTGGTATTGTTCGTCGAATCGTTGAGCTCCTCAAGTTCTGAGTTGAGATGCACGATTTTTGACAAATGCGTGCACTGACTGGACTGGACTGTTCTTTCCTCAAAAGACTATTTCAGACACCAATCTACATGGTCTTCACATGATCCGACCAAGATTTTGTCTGGACTTTAAAACAGACTGTGAGTTTGTTTCGGCCTTTCTACTCAGAGTAGTCAGATAGGAAATGCCGACCTCATCTAGCTTTAAAAAAAAGATTGACTTGTAAAAGTGTTTGTACAAACCTACTTACAGAAATAAATAATTTATCATTTAAAGTTAATAAATTACTTTCTACGTACAAATGAATTATCATTGTAAACATCACATTGGTACTTGCCCGGATTTGAACCCAACCCAATGAGGCGAGGCCTCAGTTACACCACAAAGTTTTCGATCGCCTCTCCCAAATACAAACTAAAAACGGGGTCACCTATTCTTAGATCCCTTCCATCAAAAAGTATCTAATAATATTCGATATACCCGCATGTTGTCTACATTCATATTATATCCCTGTTTTCGTCCAACACATGAAGGACAGATAAATCCCTTGAGGCCGTCCTTGTCTCTTTGATTCTTTTATTTGTCCCTTCCTTAGCGTTGTTCCTCTGGCGTTATGTCATATTAAATATGTCTCCTTAATATCTTCCGTATTTGTCCTTCTTGTATTTTTGATGACGTCTGTCGTTGTCAAATACACGTAATGTTTTGTCGGTTCTTATGGGATGTTGATTCTCAAAACGTGTATAAAATCAGTCCATCTGTCTCGAACAAAGTATGCTAAAGCAAGCGTATAGAATGAGGGGGATACTGGTCTGTTTATAAAACTATATTCATAAAATTATATTTATAACAATAAAGGTCCACACCTTTGAAATTTTATTATTATAACCCTGTGTTGTCCCACTGCCGGGCAAAAGCCAGGCAGGCTTTTGCCCTTTTGCATTATCCCTCTTTCCACTTTTTCGGTCTACTGTGATTGTGCGGGCCAATCCTTTAAGAAGGAGTCCAGAGCCCTGATTCACAACCATGCGACAGGCTGTCTTATCGAAAACCTGACATTTCGATAACCTGATTTGACTTCCCCTCAACAGCCAATAGCTGTTGGAAGAATAGCGGGCGTCTATTTGATTTAAACTGACAAAATTTTCGGGTTTTGGACTTGTGAACAGCATTGAGAAGACTCCTACGATAACAGTGATTAATGTTCGATACGATACGGAAGCAAATCGAGTGTTTGTGAATAGGGGGCCGGCTCATCCCGCCATCTATTCTTCTGCCGCGTCGTTTCCTGCCATTTGTAGTAACATGAAATACTAGTTGACATAAAACTTCAATGCCAAATAGTTTAGCATTATTTTTTTTTTTAACATTTTATACACAAAATTTCAAACTCTCCAAAGTTTGTCAAAATCAATAAATTTTATAACTTAATTAAAAACCATTTGAAAGTACTTTTGATAATTAATTATTAAAAAATAAAACTTACTCTGTTTTTTTGTTAGTGTTAGTTTTTATGTTTATCTTAGGGATGATTTTTCAATCATCATGATTTACTTTATTCGAGAAATTATTTTGAAATTTTGACAGTTGTTTCATATGAAAACTGTCAAACGTAAATTTTATTCCTCGAATAAAAGTTATCTGGCGATGGAAAAATCAGCCCTTAGTTAAATACTTTCTAAACATTTTTGCTGGTAAAATGTCCTGCTAGCATTCTTATTTTAAACGTACCTACGTTTAAAATTAGAATGCTAACTGCTAACATCTGAGTCTTTCACCACCATTTTTTCTCCATTTTTTAATCTTTTTTCTTTTCTTTTTCCATTTTTTTTTTGTCTTTCACCGCGATTTTTTTTTTATAATGTAAATAATGGTGTTCTCTTGCTAGGTTTTAGTAAGTACCTACCTATCATTATAATTATGTTGCCGTAAGCTTACATAACATACATAATCAGCCTATAATGTTCCCACTGCTGGGACACAGGCCTCCTCTCGCTGAGAGGGAATGGGCCGTAATCCACCACGCGGGCCCAGTGCGGGTTGGCAGATGTCACATGTCTTCGAATGTTTGGTTCCAGAACATGCCGGTTTCCTCACGATGTTTTCCTTCACCGTTTTGAGAGCAGTGGTGATGAAATAATTTACACAAAGTAAAGCGCCTGTGTGGATTCGAACCTACGACCTACACCTGGTAATTCGCGGCCGTTACCACTTGGCCACCACTGCTGTTCCGCAAGCTTAATCACACTATAATATTATAAAGGCGAAAGTTTGTGAGTGTGTGTGTGTGTGTTTATATGTTTGTTACTTCTTCACGCTCAAACGACTGGACCAATTTTGATGAAATTTGGTATAGAGATACCTTGAGTCCTAGGAAAGGACATAGGGTACTTTTTATCCCGATATTCCTACGGGATCGAGACTTATGCGGGTAAAACCGCGGGGCGCAGCTAGTTAAGTAATAAAGTCAACAGCAACTCCAATAGCAAATGTCAGAGTGATTTGTAGCGAAATATTGAAGTAGTGCTCGCAACTGCTGCACAGGCCTCAATCACAACTGACGGTTTGACGGCTGACGGACAGTCAATACGGGTGATGAACTGAATCCAGCCTGACTGACCAGGAAGTCGCTGACCTAGTTCAATTTTATATAGGAGGCTTTTTGATTGCTTCCTAGAAAAATGTTCATGGAAATTCCCATCAACAAATATTGTTCCTCAAAATACTCATTTACAACCGAAAAGAATTAGAGGTCACAGATCTAGGAATATCTGGAAATTTTGCTTTTTAAACTGTCAACAAAAGAGATAAATATGCAGGGTCGTCGGATATAGTTGAAGTTTAGTAAGAAACCGAGGGATGATCTCGAATAAAATTTAATTTTATTAATAGAAAAACAAACAGCTCATTTATCAAATTTCGGCCGACAACATCCATCGGTTTCTTACTTAACTTCAAGTATATCCGACGATCATGCATACTTATCTCTTTTGTTGACTGTACTTAATTTTAATCCTATGGTTAATTATTTATTTAAAAGATTTCAAACTACCATAAAGTCAGAATGATTGGTATTATATTAGTATACTGTGGGAGAGTTTTACGAGCTCTCGGGTACCGGGAGGAATCAATTAAACCACAATTCATTGCATATTATGTTCATTAAATTATTCCTAGAATTTGTTCTACGTGTTTTGTATATTTTTCCTTCTTTGTCAGCCAAATCTGATGCCTGATGTTTTCTGCCTTCAATTTGTTTTGGCGTTTAGCTTATAACGTTATGCCATTATCTTATATTTATCAAAAAAATTGCATGCCACAAATCATGAAGATCATAATCTCTACAGTAGGTATCTAGGTTTATTATATTGTCAAAAGTCCATCTACCTAGCCTTTTCCCAACTTTAGGTTGGGGTCGGCTTCAAGTCTAACCAGATGCAGCTGAATAACAGTATTTTACATGGAGCGACTGCCCATCTGACCTCCACAACCCAGTTACTGGGTAACACGATACCCTAGGTAAGACTGGTTGTCAGACTTTCGGGCTTCTGTGACCCGCAACGACTGTCAATGATCCAAGAATGACAGCAGGAAACAACGGCTTAACGTGCTTTCCGAGACACGGAGGGGTCTCGGTATGTAAAGATGGTCACCCATCCACGGACCAACCGCGGCAAGCGTAGCTTAGCCTGACTGATCGACTCGTGCGGCTGTTATTACTTAGCCACGAGCCCCTCGCCTATAATAATAATAACCATTATTATATTGTACTAGCTGCGCCCCGCGGTTTCACCCGCATAAGTGTCGATCCCGTGGGAATATCGGGATAAAAAGTAGCCTATATGTTAATCCAGGGTGCCAGCTACCTTCTTACAAAATTTTATCAAAATTGGTCCAGCCATTTGACCGTGAAGAAGTAACAAACATAAACACACACACACACCCACAAACTTTCGCCTTTATAATATTATAGTGTGATTAAAACATAATAATGCTGTTGTCGTCTACACAATTTATAAAACAGGAGTAATAGGATTTTGCAAACTTTCATTAAGTTTTCCTTCACCAATACAAAAACCCTTTACACTTTAAAAAATCTGCAATTAAAAAAATAATTCCATAACAGCAGAATTTAAAATCCTATACAAAAAACCCAGGATATTGTAACAACAAGTTCAGGTGACGTATTTCGTACAATGGACGATCGTTAGGAGTCGCCGGTACGCCAGCAATTTGCGCCAAAGCGGATTCTTTTAATAGACGCTTCTCACAGAATAATAATGCGTAGAAGCGATATTCCAGAGGGCCTAGAGATTTGGTAATCACTTTCATAGCGGTTCGTATTTCAACACGATTGACATGAGAGCTTCGGTAGCATAAACAACGTCATTATCAATTTGAAAATCTGTAGGTACAACAATACTCTATTGCTAACTGTGGAGGCTTGTAAATAGCCTGTCGTAAAATACTTTACTACTACTTCTGTATTAATGAATAGCTGTAAGCTATGTAAGCTATGTCCACCAGTGGAAATGATGATCTAATGAAAACAGTGGCACTCCGGGAGTGCCGACAGAAGTGAAAACAAAACAAACAGAATACTTTGCCATCAATCACTGACATATCGGATATACATTAAAACCGAGTACATCCCGAGGACAGCCGAACACATCCGAAGCGGTGTTACGGTAACATTGGCGCGAATTCAATGGTTTTTTTCCATCTTAAAAAATGCTCAACGCGCGTAAAGAAGTTTTTACTTCAATATAATACACACATCAAAAGTGTCTAGGGATCAAGCATTTTTATGCGGATTTCTTGAGATTGAGATGTGGCTTTGTAATAAATTTATGATTTTATAAATTTATATGGATCCTTTTTGGTGCATTTCATAATTTGAATCAGGAACTGTGAATCAAATTCGAGTAAAAGATGAAAATCAGCTGTCTATATTTTCCCTATAAAAACATACAACGCATTGAAGACATTATTAGTGCTACTGTTTCCCTACTACTGATTAAAACCAACGTTATTATGGAGCGGCGACGTCATTTAAGCAGGGAAGAAATGCTCAGAGCCGTGGGAATGATAGAAGCTGGTTCCCGGCAACGTACTGTGGCTTTAGCTCTGAATACAAGTCAGAGTGTTATCAGTCGACTTTGGACACGTTACCGAAGCACTGGTACCGTGGCTGAGCGCCATGGAGGACGGTATCGCTGCACCACACGGAGACAAGACCGATACATTCAAATCTTAACTCGAAGAGCTCCAACAATAACCGCCATGATGTTAGCCGTGAGGCTTCATCACTCTTCAGGGAACTTAATTAGCGACCAAACAGTCAGAAACCGCTTGCATGAAGTGAACCTTCATTCCCGAAGACCGCTACGGGTACCACCTATAGCAATGCACAATCGTAGGATTCGATATCAATGGGCTCTTGAACACAGAAATTGGGCAGAAGAACAATGGCGTTTCGTGTGCTTTTCTGATGAGTCTCGTTTTGGTATGAGACCGGATACAAGACGTATACGACACTGGAGAACCCCTGGACGCCAACAGCGATTAAAATCCTGCCAGGAAGTCCATCCTTATAGTGGTGGAACCATCATGGTATGGGCGGGTATTTGGATCGGCGGAAGAACTGAGTTGATTTGGATCAGAGGCAACCTCAACGCTCAAATTTATGCTGAGACGATTGTATCAGACGTCATCGTTCCTCTACAAGTGCAAATCGGTCCCTTATTTCAGTTAATGCATGATAATGCACGACCGCACACCGCAAGAGTTGTAAGACAGACTCTCGCCGCAGCTAACATCAATGTCCTGCCCTGGCCTGCTCAGTCGCCAGACTTGAACCCGATTGAGCATGCATGGGATATGCTACAGAGAAGAGCTCTGCCGAATATGGAGGGTATCCAGTCGCAAGAAGACCTTTTTTTGTTGTTGCAACGAACATGGGCGGCCATTCCACAGCGTGATTTGGATGAACTCATTTTGAGTATGCCAAACCGATGTTCTTGTGTTGTTAGTGTTCGCGGTAGAAACACGGATTATTAATTGTTTAAGTTACCCAATAAAATTTTAAAGGAAACTGTTATTTCAGTCTTTTTTTCGAACTTTTGTGTTAGTGGTTCAAATGTCAAAAATCCCTTTATTAGGAAAATTGCAAATTTCTTTATTAATGCAAAGGTGACTTGGTTTATCGTTACTGTGACAAACGAAAACACTTTATTTGATGAATCCTTAAAGAAAATTTTAATTAATATCAATCAGGAGAAAAGTTATTGCAAAAATATATGTTGATCCCTAGACACTTTTGATGTGTGTATATATGTATATAATACTAGCTGCGCCCCGCGGTTTCACCCGCATAAGTTTCGATCCCGTGGGAATATCGGGATAAAAACTATCCTATGTCCTTTCCCAGGACTCAAACTATTTCTGTACCAAATTTCATCTAAATCGGTTCAGTAGTTTAGGCGTGAAGAAAAGACAGACCAGACAGACAGACAGACATACTTTCGCATTTATAATATTAATAGTTTGGATAATATAATATTCCACAACTATCACACAACGCCATCTAGTCCCAAGCTAAGCAGAGCTTGTGTTATGGGTACTAGACAACTGATAAACATACTTATATATTTCTAAATACATACATATTATAGATAAATTACGCCCAGACACAGAACAAATGATCGTGCTCATCACACAAACATTTGTCCTGGGTGGGAATCGAACCCACGACCTCCGGCATAGCAGTCAGGGTCACTAACCACTAGACCATCAGGCCTGATCAATAACACGTCTTTTTACGTATACGCGTATTGCGGCCGATGGTCAGCCATCTCCTTTTTGAGTTTCACTTCTATACGGGTTTTCTTACTCTATGCCCCATTGAAACACTACGTGGATTCAAAATGAAATTCTGAAGGAGTTCGTCTACAGGGAGCTGTTATTTTGCGACTGAGATATTAAATATTGACTACGGTTGCTTGTGAACTGATAATGTCGTAGTTTGTAAACTTCTATTCTCTATGGATTGGTAAGTTCAGACAGCAGTTGGTCTGCGTGAAATGAAATTGTTCTTCGAGTCTTTTAACTTTTAAAACAGTATTAAAAGTGTGAGTGGTAAAAGAAGTTGAAAAATGATTTAATATAATTTTTATAATTCAGTTCTTTTATTTTTTATTAAATGTGTATAGTTAGACCAGAATCGGAGGACCCCGTGGCTAAATAATAACACCCGCACAGGTCGATCGATCAGGTTAAGCTACGCTTGCCACGGTTGGTCTGTAGATGGGTGACCATCTTTACATACCGAGACCCCTCCGTGCCTCGGAAAGCACGTTACGCCGTTGATCCCGGCTGTCATTCGTGGATCTTTGAAAGTCGTTACGAGTCGTCAGAAGCCCGAAAATCTGACAACCAGTCTTACCAACGGGTATTGTATTACCCAGTAGCTGGGTTGTCGAGGTCAAATAGGCAATCGCTTCATGTAAAATACTGGTGTTTAGCTGCATCCGGTTAGACTGGAAGCCGACCCCAACATAGTTGGGAAAAGGCTAGGCAGATGATGAGTTAGACCAGAATCGGAAAAGCTGGAACTCCTAGTCAGAGGCTCAGCAGAGGAAGGATGTAGGCTAATAATAGCAGTAGTAATGTGTTTGGTCAGTTAGTTACGTATAGTCCGGCCGCGCTAAATTTGCCAAAGATGTAAACAACAATAGCCGCTCCAAATTGAATAAAATATTGATTTTATTAACGAGCTAATTAGATGAAAGCAAACATTACTTAAAATGGGTTCCCTATACGAGTACTACTATTTTACGAAAATTCTTACATCGATGGCTTGATAATGCGACATTATGTTTATACTACGCCTTTTTTGTTCGCTGTTTCTTTATATCGATAACCTTACATCGAACCCTTGTTTCATCGACGTTTGTTTGTTTGAAGTAACGTTACTTCGAAAATATTTAGGCAACACATTTTTCTACGAAATAATGATACATACAAGATTGAGATGAGAACCATTAATAAAAAAAAACTGTTTCGTAATATAACTTACTTTACAAATCAATAGAATCTCGTTGGCTAAATATTTTCGAAGTAACGTTACTTCGAACAAACAAACGTCGAAGAACTTGTTTCTTTGACGTTTGTTTGTTCGAAGTAAGGTTCGATGTAAGGTTATCGATATAAGAAACAGCGAACAAAAAACCCAGTGTGCTTATGACCACACGACTGCGGTGAAACTTCAAACGTAATTGGCTATGAGAGGAAGAGAGAAAGAAAATGTGCGCGCGCACTGCTTTCTCTTGGTTATATCCCCCACTCAACTCCCGTTCGCCTCGTCCAATCACACTTTTCGTAACGCTTACGTCACGCGTTCGCCAGCTTACGCCACAAGTCAAGCGTGCGTAAAGAAGTTTCACTTCAAAAAGATGTCGTAAAAACATAACGTCGCATTATCAAAGCATCGATGTATAATATAAACATCGATATAACAATTTTCACAGAATAGTATTTCGTACTCGTATACTTGTATAACGACAACCCAGTTAGCATAACATTGTATGCTGATAATATCTTACTCATAACCTTGCTTCATACATACTCGTATAATGTAGCAGTTTACTTCAAAAGCCTTAAGGTGAAATCTTCTAGTTTACGACTATAACGTAGAACTTTAAAAGCTTTGTAACATTATAGAAAAATATAATTATGTATGTGTTAAGTGAAAATACGATTTGCTTTGTGGAGTACCAACCTTTTGGCTTTAACTTTTAAATGTTCACAATAAACTGTATGTCTAAGGGCTCAGTCTAAAGTTCACATGTGCCTGAATTTGGCATATATGACGTCACCCCTGTATTACGTAAAAGGGTAGTCAAGATAAATAAATAAAAGTTCTCCAGACTGAATTTCGGCCACGGCGGCTAATCTGCATGGAGACTAGCCTTCGGCGCGGTAGATACTCGTATTATAGTGCACAAGTGTGCGCGCAGACACAGGTGCACTCCCTCTTCCCTCACTCTCATAGTCTGATGGGACGGCAATTCGACACGACCGGAGACATCACGATAGATAGGTATTGTACATCCACATGGGACGAGTCGTTATGGCCCAGTTGTTAAGATTTCGCCTCTAATGCACGAGGTTGTGGGTTCAAACCCGGGCAAGTACCAATGTGACTTTTTTAATTCATAATTATGTACAGAGGCCAGCACATCAAGCTACTACAATCTGTCAAATTTCTTTAATAGATTTTTAACTTTATTGCTAAAGCATAAGGTTAAATGTTGATTGGAAAAATTTGACAGTTTCGGGTAGCTTCATATGCTGGCGTCTGTATTTTCTGAGTTTATCTTGCAAATTACTTACATCGGTGACGGAAAACATCGTGAGAAAACCTGGACTTATAGTCAATATACAACGTGTAACGTTAAATGCGCAAAACCTCAGACACCCCAACTGATTTTTAATTCAATTGACCTATTTCAGAAAGAAAAACAATCATTAAAAAAATTGTAAAGGTTTTATGTGCTGTTTTAGTTTTACTGGCAATTCTAATCGTTTATTGCGTCTGCGACGACGCTCTATTGAGGGAGGAGTCGTCACCGGGCCGCTGCGCCGCCGCGCCGCGCTGCGCCGCGCATTATTTACCATCTACGCTCCTAAAAAACTTAGGTTATCTTTGAACAGTGATTTAAATGTTTCCATCACACTTTTCCAGGCTTTGGCCAAATTAACGTTGTCATTACAATGCGCCAACATTCTCACCATTTCACAATATTGAATGTTTGTGTACAAAAACGTTGCGAAATTCACGCGCACGCCCTCACCGGGGTAACGGGATAGAACAATTACACCTGTGACGCATGTGCCGGCGCCGCTCAGACTGAAGTAAACACGGCCGCTGTCACGTATTTCGCACGCCCCGCCCCCGTGCAGATCGTCATTTCTCTTTCTAACCCTTAGGTTAAGTTTATGTTAAAATAAGATCAAATCAAATCAAATCAAATCAATCTTTATTTGTGAACATAAGTACAAAAGGTGTTATTTTTACATTTTAGCTGATCTGTATGTTCGGCCAATAATCGGCATACAAATATAATATTAGTAAGCAGGTTATTTTTACTATCATAATTAATAAAGTCTAGGATAAAAGAAATGAAGCAATTGAAAAATGTCATGAGCCGCATAAAATAAAGTAATTGGATTATATTATTAATTATTTAGAATGTCAAGGAAATTTAAATTTAGTCATAATTTGTCATTTAAAAAGTCTTCAATCGAGTAATACGTCTTTTCAACTAGAAACAGGAACAACTTTTTTTTAAAATGGCTGACATTTTCCTCACTTCTGATACACTTTGGCAATTTATTGTATAATTTTGGAGCCATTACGAAAATACTGTTCTTATATAAAGCAGTTTTAGATCCAACAGTTTGTAGCCGGTCAGCTCGACGCTGACTACCTACTCGGTCAAATTTATGCATATTATTTTTGATGAACATAGATGTCTGGTATATGTACAATGAGGGCACTGTTAAAATTTTCATACTTTTAAAATATTGTTTACAGCTGTCAGTGGTTTGCAAGTTACAGATCGCTCTAATACACCTTTTCTGACACTTAAACACCATATCTTTACCCGAGGCGTTTCCCCAAAACATAATGCCATATCTTAATGTTGAGGCTACTAGACCATGATATGCAGTTAGTACGGTGTTTCGATTGGCCGTTTTACTTAGCATACGCAGCGCATGAGAAAATTGGTTTACTTTACTACATACTTTGTCAATCTGGGTATTCCATTTTAATGTGCTTTCAATATTTAATCCCAGAAATTTTGTCACATTCGTCTCATCAATCCTTTTATCATTATATCTTATATCTAAATTTAAATTCTGATTTACTGTTTGTTGAAATTTCATTATTACTGTCTTGTCTAAGTTTATTACCAAATTATTATTCTCTAGCCAATTTATAACTGATTTTATGTTAGAGTTAATGTCTGATTCTAATGTATCTAATTGGTCACTGTTGAAAAGTAGAGTGCTGTCATCTGCAAACATTGTCATGGGATAGGTCGATGCTTTTGGGAAGTCATTTATATATATAATAAATAGGAGAGGTCCAAGTATGCTACCTTGTGGAACTCCATACATCACTGTTCTCGGGCTAGATTTAAATGCTGTTTCATGTTTTTTACATATTCTATTAATAACTGTTATTTGCTGTCTATCTTGTAGGTATGATTTAATTAAATTTAATATGTTACCTCTAATCCCGTATGCGTCAAGTTTATTAATTAATATTCTATGGTCTACGCGATCAAAGGCTTTCGACATGTCCATATATAGAGCCAGAGCCGGTTTTCTTTTATCTAATCTGTTGCTAACGAGTTTTAAAAAATCATAGATTGCCATGTCAATGGACTTATTTTTCCGGAAGCCCTTTTGGCTATCGACAAATAATTTATTTTTCTCGAAATATGAATTGATTTGATTGTATATTACTCTTTCAAATATTTTTGACAAAATAGGTATCAGTGCTATAGGTCTATAGGAAGACATGTTGTCTTTATTATCTTTTTTGAAAAGCGGTTTTATGATACTAATTTTTAATTCCTTTGGAAAAACACCATGCAAGATGCACATATTGATCAGGTGACTAAGGACGGGTGCAATTATTGTAGATACTGTTTTAATAATTTTTGTGCTAATACCATCATATCCAGTGCTGGGAGTATTCTTTAAAGACATAATAATTTTATGAATATCTTGTGGTATTGTAGGTTTCATAAACATGGACGAATTTGGAGTATTTATTGGTAATTTATTATTATTATTTGAACTATTAATTGATTTGACTTGATCCGCAAAATAATTGTTAAAAGCCTCTGCTATATCAAGAGGGTTGGTAAGTATTTTATCATTTGATTTAATTCTCATTGTGGATTGATTTGGTAAATTATGTTTGTTTTTATTTATGACTTTCCACGTTGCCTTACATCGATTCTTAGCCGAGTGAATGTGAAGATAGATAGCATTATTGTTTATTTCAAATTGTCTTATTCATGGTACTTACTGTACGGAAGATTCGTATTTACAATTTGCATTGAAATAAGAGCTACTATTATCCCGCGTATGGGAAAATTTAAATTGGTCGACAACAACTTGTGTTTGTTTACCTATTTTGGCGGGTTTGCGCATGTGATGGCTTGACTTATTAATAAATAGACACGGCAACGTTTTTAATGAAGATTTTTTGAAAAATGTTACCTATATTAAAAAGTGGTTCAATTGATTCTGCTCACTCAACACACACTTTTAATCATAATCCAAAGGATTTAATAGAAATGCCTAATCCATTGCTTCCTCAATTGATATGTCTAGCCTTTTTCCATGTTGGGGTGACCGACTACTTCACGCCAAAGTGTTCACAGTGGGAGCGGCGGCGGCGCGGGCGAAGGAATCCGCAAGCGGGTGTCGCTAACACACAGATTCTTCTGCGTCTGAACATAGTTACAGCGGCGCTGGTGCGCGGTATCCGCAGTGCAGCGGGACAAGCAGGCGGCGCGGGCGCACCGTGCATCCGCTCCCGCCGCCCGCGCCGCTCCAAATATATTTAAACGCTTAGGCATCTTCTGGGCACGCTCGTTCCATCATAGACCTTATCCATCGCTTTCCATCAGGCGTGATCGAGGTCAAGAGCGGGCCCATTCAGCAATAAAAAAAAATATTATGTTTGAAAAGTTCCTCTGCCCAACAACGCAATTAATGTAGTTAAACTTTAATAACGCAATTAATGTAGTTAAACTTTCAAAATTAAAGGCATTGCCATTGTAAGTGTTTTACGCAATTACCCCAATGGTTGTTACTGAGAATTACCTAATGGAAAATTCCAATAACGCTTTTCCACTTTGAAAAACTCAGGATGTAATCTCAGCCACTCATACAAATTGTTTACCGTTATGGCATAAATAATATCTGAAAAGAAAATTCGGTCGGTCAGTGAGAAATGTGTCAGGGTTATCCCTCGGGGTTTTTCGGGGCCACGATTCGATTCCGGTATAAAAGTACCTACGTATACAGTCCGTTCGGGCTATAATTCGGTTTCGAGGTTTATGTAAAAAATATAGTAGGTAGGTATGTAGTAGTTAAAATAATCACAGCGAGGAATGAGTGACTTGCCAACCAAAATTTTGTAACGTTATCATTTATTATATTATAAAACGTTGAACACAATTTCGTACTTGACGGTATCATTTTTGACATCGCTAATTGCAAATGTACAGACGCCAGAACATCAAGCTACTCGAAACTGTCAAATTTTCCCAATCAACTTTGAACCTTATGCTTTAGCAATAAAGTTGAAAATCTGTTAAAGAAATTTGACAGATTGTAGTAGCTTGATGTGCTGGCGTCTGTACATTTACATGCATGCTCTGTGCTCGTAACGACGTCGCACCATCGCGTGCGCCGGAGAAATATGAAACCCGTCACCCCATCCCATTTTGCGCATAGAACCTAAAGTCGTTTTCAAATGCAACCAGGATTAAATGACTGCATTACTATGCTTACATTCGGCCTGAATCAAACCCTGAATTAAAATATTCATATTCAGAAAATAAGTTCACTAAAATATTATATACGGAAATGGAAGAATTATGCAACGTATTGTTTATATTTCACAAAGGGTACCTAAAAAAATATTTTCAGCCGGAAACCTTTATTACACCGACTGAAATGTATTTTTAAGTAGGATAATGAGTTTTCATTCGATCAAAACACGGTTTAATTTGTTCTATTTAACAATAAATGAATGAATGAATATTGTTTTTCAATTAACGAAGAACGAAGTTCACCTAAAATGCAAACTATTTTGGTATTGTTTCAAATTACGAGTATATCAAAAAGTTTTTTCTCTAAACGACACTATCAATCGTAATTTTTAATCTGTGGACAAACTTTGTGAAACTTCAAACTATTTACTACCTACCCACATTTGAAATATTATAAACAGTATTTGAATCACAATGTTACCCATTGATGTATCAAAAACAATGTCATGACGAAAGTATATTTTACTTGATAAGACTTTAATGCTTTCTTTGTGTTTAATATAAAACCTGCAGTGGTACCAGTAACAAACAAAAGCATTAAACAAAAGCACAGCACAAAGGTAAGAATCATAAACTTTGTATTTCAATCTTGAAACGATACTTTAAATCAGTGTGATACTAAAGTTATATTTGTAGTAACAGATAAAATTATGAAAGATCACAAGAATAAAATCATGACAAGGGTTTTAATTATGATCAGTTTTGTAACATTAATGATTAACCCAATAAAATACGTACGAAATTGTTAAATCGTACCTCCAAATTTTCAATTTCATTAGGTACTAATAAATATTTCAGCACTATTGTTATCCAAATCCTCTGGGACAATCAACTAATTAATGCCTATTCAATTTCAGGTTTGTTTCATAATGGCATTCACAACATCGTCAGATATAACTTCATATACAAACTATGAAACGCTTTTGAGCTCACCAACCACACTGCAACCAAGAAAACTGTGTTGCATGAGAAAAGTTAAAAACATAGCGAAGAAGAAGCTTTTTCAAGCTCATATCATTCTCAAGCTAAGGAAGAAAGTGATGAGTCAGGGTAGCATGACACCTTTCACGACACCTAGGCTTTGCAGCAAAAAAGTGTTACCTGCTCCTATAGTGATGCCTGTACCTCCGTTGACATCACCGTACCCCTACCAACTAGAATTGAGTTGTCCTCTAGCTGTGAACGATTGGCATCCAATGAATACACCCCTATTCACTATCCAATCTTTACCAGTAATTATACCTAGTCCTAGCACAATATTTGATACACATATTTACCCATTTGGTGGAACTGTGGTACAACCCGTTTTAACCCCAATAATTCCACAAACATTTGTACAAGATACTGAATTTAATTTTTTATCGGAACTAATAGATGGAGTCACAGAGGTAGATAATATTAAAGATACATATTACATGCAAGAAGAAACAGTAACTGAGTTGAAACAAAATAATATTTTGATTGATGAAAATATAGAAACACTAAATAATGCTAATGTAGAAACTCAAAGTGACCCTCTTGAAATGTATCTAAGTTTACCTAAAGAATTGTTTCCAACAGCAAGAATGCTAACACTTGATCCGAATGCGATCATAGATGAATTTTGTAAAATGCCGAATTTGCAGCGTCATGTCCCTTGGATCTTAGACCTGGAGTTTGGCATCCCCAGGACTCTTATAACTCGTCCGTTACCTATTTATAATGTCAAGTTTAACAGCATACACTGTAAGAATGCTCCGGACGCCATACATCCGGCTTTCGAGAGCTGCGCTCCAGATTTTAAAAGGGCATTATTGTTTTATTACGACTGTGTAGTTTCTGCATGGTACAGAGGTTATATGATGATAACAAGTGATAGATCAGTTGAGAACTTCCAGTTGTGGTTGTTACTACCAATGCAGGTTCTAGGGATGTGCTGGCCCTAAAGCATGTTGCATGTTTTTCAAAGGATTTTTTATGAAATATTTATATATTACATCAATGATTTTTTTTTTGGTTTCAGTAAATTTTTAATATTTTAAGTATATGATTTGATTTTATTTGTCTTAAACACTCACAGTATCTTACCAATGTCATTGCTTGCAATGATTGTCATTGCTTGCAATGATTGTCATTGCTTGCAATGATTTAAGTAACAAAATATATATTTTTTTTAATTTTATAATCTTTTAAATGTCAACAATCTACCTTTTTCCACTACCTATCAGAATCAGACCAGAAGTAATAATCCCCTGAATCACCGCTAAATGTTACGGTGCAAAGATTTTAATTTGAAGCCAGAGCTATCCCATTTACCTTCTGACTTCCACAGTTGATTGTACGATGTCCCAAACCGCATTCTCTCATCAAAATCTGACCCAAATTTAAGATTCCTAATGACCCTGTGGAAATTTGTGGGCCAACCGTTCCGGGCACAAAATAGACAGGTACAGAAGGTAGGCTCCAAGCAACGACCGAAACGCCCGCACACATAGACAAGCTTCTCGTGCAGCGAGTGCAAGCGCACTCGTGACTGGCGTTCGTTTAAGTGTTCATACATACAAGCGGCACGCGTCAACAGCAGAGGCAGTAGCCGTCGCCACGCATGCCGAACGTGTGTATGTAGACTAAAATCGCCGGACGTCCGCATATATGTGCCTACACTTGATAAAAATCTCATTGTGAAAACTTAGTTGAAGTGAGTTGTCAATAATGTCAATCCCTAGCGTCAGGTGAAATTACAGCTCGGTTCAAGCTCACTTCGCCTAAGTTTTCACGGTGATATTTTTACAGAATAGTTCCGCTGTTTTCGCTTGTATTATGGAGCCAACCTTCTGTTTATATCTATTCTGTGAATCAACCACTCTAGGGATTCAATTCACGCTGCCCTTTATTTATCGACGTTGACTTTGTGGATTCTTTTAGGTAATCAACTGGATTTTAGAAAGGCAGGTTATTTAAAATTAATTAGATCCTTCATTTTAGTGTTATTGTGGTGAATGATATGACATTTATTCATTACGTTGTAATGTTAAGGCAGATCTCACACTATCACGCGCCACGTATATATGTATATATAAATTTAATAAAAACACGTTTCCACGCGGGATATGTGGCTCTGTTTTCCGCGCCCCGTCACGTGGCGCATTTTAGTGTGACATCCGCCTAAGCACACCATATTTTGTAAACTATCAAGTGATTTTGAATAAATGAATATTTTTACAGATTATTGATATAATCTTAATTGAACAGGGATTTTTGTTCTTAGCGTGTCTATAGCAATCTAAATGTACTCGGCCCAGAATTCGGCCACTTGTTTGGCGCCATCACTAGCGCCCATCCGTTCCTGTAAAAAATGACTAAGGAAAGAAAGTACCTACGCAGAAGTAAACATCCTGAAATAAAGAAATAAAACGAAAAATTAAAAAAATATCTCAATATTTTAATAATTATTAACAATAATATTATTGTGAAACAATCAACGTCATCATAAACTATCATTTAATAAAATCGCAATAGTTAACACTAATCAAAAAACGTTGATTAGTTAACACTAATCAAACAAACAGCACTGAAGGACGTCGATATTTTACTAAATGCAGTAACAATGCGCGATTTGGTAATATTCACATTCATCCCCTTTGTATATAACAAGTTAATTTATATCCATTTACAAAAATATATTAATCATTACTATTATACGTATAAAAGTGTTAAATTCGAAAGCGTTTTACAATCAGATAGTGAAGTTAAAAGGCTTACTAAAGATGAAAAGTTGGTTAATATGTACAAATTGATCATATCATAATTCATCTATATTTTATTCTTTTATAAGAGCTTGATTTAAGCAACTAGATTTATTAGCAAATATGCAAAGAGTTTCTTCATGAATGGTTCTGAAGAAGCATCTTATATTGAGTTCAGTTTTGACTTAAAACAACTTCAGTCGTCTTCTTACTTCGTCATCTCATCATAAAACATTTCGATTTCCTAACAAGGAACTAAAATAAATTCGGATAATATTTACAAAATTTTCGATTCCTTTGCTAAATGCCGGAAACAAGTAAATAATACTGTATTATTAGTACAACCTTAACTAAAAACGGCAAGATACATACGCAAAAAATATTTACAATACGTTTGAGCATACAGAATTACCTTAGGATGTATTAAATTAAACTAGTAAAGACAAAAATGATCTTAAAATAGTTTGTATTTACAAAGAATTGTTTCAAGTGCGTAAGACAAAGTAGTCGTACATAGTTACTTCTGGTCTTACTATCTTTCAAATTCATGATGCAGGACAAACTGTACATTATAGTACATATTATGTTTTATCATATTGAGTTAACGATACCATCGCGTCTTGGAGTTTAACTAGCCAATTTAAAAAAAAAAAACCTGTATTGTTAGGAATATGACAGTGACAATAATTAAAAAACGCCATAACAACATTTTTCTATGAATAATAATCTCTTAACTGCCAAGGCCTATTTTTAATCTTATTTCTTGTATTGTTTCTTCATTTGTGTGTTTTTTTTACATTGTTCTCACATATAGAAGCAACAAGAATAATGTACCCAGGATTGTGTAATATCTTGATTTAAAAGAGTGTCCATGGAGTTTCTTGCCCGTTCTTCTCCATAGAGATCTACGCTTTGGAATGGGCAACTAGCTTCAACTTTCTGACTAACTGACAGACTACTTAATTTTGACAATTCAAAAGTGCCTGTAATGGTTTAATTGAAATAAATGCTTTGAGTTTGAGTTTGTAGCAAAGCTCTGCAATCTTTGGCTTTTAAGGTAAATAAGCAACCAAGCACGTTCGCTATTTCGACTGCAAGTCTGTAACGTTTACAAATCCAATTTGCCTCCGGCACATCACGGGACGTCGCATTAGCTACGTTAGCTACCCAAGTGTATTCGATTTTGGTAAAATTTTCATCGGTAAATAGCTTTTCTTTCCACACAAAGTCACCTACTGCATTATCATCATCATCATCAAAGACATATAGAATACTCTTTATTGTATGTAGTACACCCAGTGGCGTGCATTGCATATAGGCATATAAGCAGTGCCTACCTCGATATATCAACATAAGCCTGTCAATTACATTTTAGTGTATGCCCCACAATTAAGAAACTCACTAAATTGTTATACCTAACAAAAAACAAAATCTTCATACAAACACGCGTGGCAGTAGGCAGTAGCCGAACGGCCTACTCGGCTCCCTTACTATTCGCACATTGTCATTGGTCTTTACTCGCTCAAGTTAATACGACAAAATTAAAAATACGTACGTCTCACGCGTAATACCATGACGTTCGACCTTCGCAATTTATCACCCTTAAGTAGGCATGCCTACTCAAATAACCACACTTTTGACCTCACTTTTTTTCTGATTAGTGACCGCGTTTGTCTAGACTAGACCTGGCCTAGTGCCTACCTATTCTGAAAACCAATGCACGCCACGGAGTACACCATTTAAATCATCATCTGCCTTATTCGGCTTAAATGCTAGCCAACCCCAAAATAGTTGCGTCTGTTTTGGGATCGGCTTCCATTTTAACCAGATGCAGCTGAATACCAGTAGTTTACATGGAGCGACTGCCTATCTGACAGTTACCTACCAAGAAAGTCTAAATTAGCACTGATTTCATCAATTTGAAGATAGTAAGATCACTCTCGTCATGTACTCATTCTTAACTTCTACAGCCTCAAAGCAGTCAATAGGGCGTTTATTGTGAAGCTTAAAAATATCACCATTTTGAAGCTCCGGTAACGGTTGTTGATGCAGAATCTCGCTCTCACGAGTTCTGCAAGCTCCTGGCGAGATATTTCCTAATAAAACGCCTCAGAAAACGTTGAATCCAATCAACATTTTTGAAGGTAACTTATGCTGCACTTGTCACCAATTCGTTTCGTGTCTTTGTTTCACTGTTCATCACTTTGTCACTTAACCATCTTCAACTTTTTCTTCGGGTTTTGGTAAGCACTTATCAGATGCTTCGGCCTAGGAGTTGACTGTTTGCAGAATCCAAGGTACGAACTTTGATATCCTGGTGCAAACTCCTGGTAAGTTTGCTTCGCCGCATCCGATGCCCCAGCTGATGATTCCAGCTAGGAAGTATTTTGAGTCTTTTCCTTTGACCTGGAATTAAAGAGCGAACATTATAATGTTTATATTATTATCTTCAACGAAGTGGCGAGACGACCTAGACGCGTACCGCAAGGGTTGGATCTAGGTGGTTCTAATAAGATGTCTGGAAGGATTTAGGGGTGACCTTTGCTCAGCAGTAGGCAGCGTAGGCTAATTAAAAAAAAAATCTTCAACAGCAGAAAATATTTAAGTACCCTATAATATCTGGTCATTCATCTATAGAAGATTAATCATAGACGTTTTTATACAACTTAGTCCAAGTTTATGAAAAACTATTCTAGAAAACATCAGAGGGGCAATTCTCGTAATTTTTACATCGTTCTGATCTGTCTTAAATCTGTCAAAAATACTTCTAATTGCCCTAAATTTTTGACAAGTCTTTGACATTGATTGTCGCTGAGATGATATTGCGACTAGATTTTGAACGTTTTTAATTACGAGACTAACTTATTCCAAAAATAACAAAAGATTCTATAAAAGAAGAGAAGAAATGGCGTTAATTATTTACTTCTTACTAAGCCTATATATGTTTAGCGAAGATTCCAAAAGACCAAAGTAAAGTTCGCTAAAGATTTTGTATAATGAGTTTCCAAAACTCCTATAAAACTATTTCTTCGAACCTGTAATGTTATTCATCAAAGTTTTGAGCGCACAAGATTTGTTAATACTTACGAAGCTTTAGTAACTAAAATTGTTTGGAGTTTTCACTACTATAGTTCACTCGTAATTATCCCGTGTAGGTGAAATTAAGGGACATAGGGAGAGTTGAAAGGGTTAATCAACATTTAACTAGTAATTTGTGGGTGTAGAATTGTTTTATTATTGTTGTACAGAGGCCAGCACATCAACCTACTACAATCTGTCAAATTTTCTTTAATAGATTTTCAACCATATCGCTACAGCATAAGGTTCAAGGTTGACTGGGAAAATTTGACAGTTTCGGGTAGCTTGATGTCTGTACTATGGGGTACCTACCATACGGGTTAATGTGGCTGCCGAGAACTTTTTATGAGTAAGTATGAATTTCAACCAGGTTTCATACTTTTTAACGACTTGTCCGTGTTTTACCAAAAGGTATAATTTTATAAATTATTTCCTCACAATACTCGTAGTTAACAAGTCTTTATTCAATTCTGATTGCATGCATACATGAATAACACTTAATCGATCTTCTCGGTTCTTCGAACGGTTCTTTAAACTGAACGAAAACTTCTTGTATTCTATGTATATAATTTAAGTGTTTACCTGCAAAGGTCCTCCTGAGTCTCCTTGACAAGAGTCATGACCTCCTCTCTCGTGGCCGGCACACAAGAAGATGTCTGGAATGAACTCGTGCCTTCCAGCCCTCAGGAACATTGACTTACATCGATCGTTCGATACTATTGGTACTTGCACCTGAGAAAGATAAAAAAACAATTTAGTTCATTTTTTATTGGTAAGAAGCCGATTTGATGTTTTAATGATTTTGGCAGATTGAGATCTAGGAATAAAGGAAAAACGTCCAAAGTCCAAACACACATTAAGGAAAGAAAATATCTTTCAATCAGAATCAGTACACTATAATTATGTTTGAAAATTATTGACAGTAATAATTTTCTGTAATCGCTGATAAACGGACGGCAAAGGGTGTCATTGCCGGACATTGGCCTTCCTAAAGCATCGCCCAATAAGTGATCAACATTCATTTAAAGAGCGGTAGCGGGATTGTCCGAAAGGGTTACCGCTACCCCGGAAAATAAAGGGCTAAGGAAAGAACACGGGTGGGTTTTAGTCAGTAAGAGTCTGACACTCCCTTCCGTTCCACCCAGAGCGGGAGGAGTCATTTGATGATTTCCCATCCACAAAAAAACCTCTTTTTTTTAGTAGCCTTCTTTGTCCCACTCCTGGACAAAGGCCTCCACTCCTTCCATCTTTCGCGAGCCCGCGCGTCCTCCTTCCTGTTTTGACGGAACCTATCAGCTCGTCCCGCCATCTTCTTCGTGGTCTGCCGCAACCCCGCCTCACTCACAAACCTATTATAAACTTCAACAATTACCTCTTGCAGAACCGACGGCAGCACACCACCTTCAGACAGCCTTCCCCACCCAGTCACTGTCGCATTCTCCCCTACCAACAGGTCATCAGTCGCCGGCAAACATATTGGTGAAATATGAGGAGCAAACTGCACAGGAGCTTCCAATTTCACCAAAGCCAAATCATATTCATAAGTATAGTAGTTATATTTAGGATGCACTGCCTTTCTGGCTACTCCACTCTCTACGAATGGGAATTCTTCGGATACCGATGAGAAGTCGTATTCGCCAACCCGGATCCTTATTTGCGATGTTAGGAGACTGTAACGTAGAAAATGGTTTCATTAGTGATGTTAAAAGAGCTTACGTAATCAGGGGAAAATAATGATTTTTTTGTTACATATTCATTGTCAATGACATTGTATAGTCAAAAAAAGAGATAAGTATGCAGGATCGTTGGATATAGTTGAAGTTTAGTAAGAAACCGATGGATGTTCTCGAATAAAATTTAATTTTATTAATAGAAAACAAACCGCTCATTTATCAAATTAAATTTCAGTTGTCAAGATCCAACGGTTTCTTATTAACCCATTGAATGTCGTAATTACAGACACAATTAAAAAGCCTTTGTGTCTCGCGTAGATCTACGTAGATATACGAAGGGTTAAACTTCAACTATATCCGACGATCCTGCATACTTATCTCTTTTGCTGACTGTACAATGTACATATTATAATCAGCTTAGATAATTTTCCCACTGCTGGGACACAGACCTCTTCCCGGTGAGGGAGAGTCAGAGTGGGCGGTAATCTACCACGCAGACCCAGTTGGTCGTATTTTACATGGAGCGACTGCCTATCTGACCTCCACAACCCAGTTACTCTTACTGGGTAATACAATACCCAGGTAAGCGCTTTTTACTAATGTTACAGATGATACTTTTGAACCCAGTAATTGCACTTAGCACAAAGTACTAGGAAACTTTCGAAACGTGTTGCAGTAAGGCTCCAATCGTCCATTGTATATAGAAGCCATTAAAACTCGCTCAGTTAGTTTGTGATCTTCCTGTGCGAGTCGCAATAAATACTTTTTCTTTCTTTCTTTCTTTCTTTCTTTCTTTCTTTCTTTCTCAGTCCGACAGACGGTTCGCCTTAATTCCTGCAAAACCAACACACGTTCACGTTGAACGTCATTTTGTTGTGACAGCAGAACTGGGAAAGGTGTTTACTCCGCAGTTTCTAAAAATCTTCCAGCCTTTACTGGTCTATTCTGCAAAAATGTCTTGTTGATGAAAACTTAGGCGATGTGAACTATCAATAGTGTCAGTCAATCTCAAGCATCAGATAGAATGACAGGTCACTTCAAGCTCACTTCACCTCAGTTTTCAAGGTGAGATTTTTACGGAATAGATCAGCAGATGTATAATGTCTAATCTCTTTTTAGCACATTATCGACTACCCATCAGTTGTTTATGGTTGTTGGAATTCCAGAAGCCGGTACTACTGTGGGGATTACTATATTGTCCACCTAAATGGTTATTATATAATTAATGTACCCATGCAAAATATTGTACCTAAAACATTTTAAAAGAGTAACGGTGGAGTTTCTTGCCCATTCTTCTCCATACGAAAACTACCTTTTGGAATGGGCGACTAGAATCAATTCTATTTTAAGATAATTTTTGACGTTCAAAAGTACCTTTTATGTGCCTATTTGAAATAAATGCTTTGACTTTGATCAGAATGCCAATTCTCGTAATTTAAAACGTTCAAAATCTAGTCGCAGTCTCATCTCGGCGACAAACAAATGTCAAAAACTTGTCAAAATGTAGGGAAATGAGAGGTATTTTTGACTGATTGAGACTGAGACCAGACTGTGAACGTTCTTAAAATTAGGAGAATTGCCCCTCAGGTAACATCACTACGACAGTGACACGTCCGTCACTACGGATTTTGACACGAACTGTGAGGATTATTTTCCCGCGTTTGGACAAAGACATCTCTTTGGTTAATAATTAATCCTTTTTTACCCTCACGATTTCTATTGCGTGTCTATAACTGGTTCTTCTGATTGTATCAGTTTACCTAGTGTACGTAACAACTTTGTGAGCGTTCCTGGCTGATTATACTGCATGCATAACCTATGGATCACAGTGATTTAGTTTTATTTTGTACTAGCAGCGCCCCGCAGTATCGCCCGCATAAGTTTCGATCCCGTGGGAATATCGGGATAAACACTATCCTATGTCCTTTCCCGGGATTCAAACTATCTCTATACCAAATTTCATCTAAATCGGTTCAGCGGTTTAAGCGTGACGAGGTAACAGATATAAAGACAGACACACTTTCGCATTTATAATATTAGTATGGACCATAGATATCCGAGTATGGACATTTGGAAGCAGCTATCTCACTACGGCACGGTTTTTTTTTTTCAAAAATAAAGAACAACGGAACTTTTATCGCTGTCGTAAAAAAAACTGTATCTATGTTGCGGAACATAAACTTTCAGCCCTTAAATTTTGTAAAACCTTATCCTGTGTAAGACAGTCGCCATTAAATATACTTCGCTTTTAATTCCCTTTTTACGGTATTTAGACTCTTCCCTTTACTTTGTTTTTACAGTAATCTACTTAGAGACGACTAAGAGATGGAAAATATAAAAAAACGGCCAAATGCGACTCGGACTCGCGCACGAAGGGTTCCGTACCATTATCTCAAAAAAATCACGTCTGTTGTATGGGACCCCCCTTAAATATTTATTCTATTTTAATTATTTATTTTTAAAGTGAATAAACAACTAAATATTCTGTGAATATTTCAAGCGTCTACCTGTTGCCGTTAATAATATCGAGCAAATAACAGCAAAAAAATCACGTTTGTTGTATGGGAGTCCCCTTAAATATTTGTTTTATTCTGTTTTTAGTATTTGTTGTTATAGCGGCAACAAAAATACATCATCTGTTAAAACTTCAACTGTTTAGCTATCACGGTTCTTGAGATACAGCCTGGTGACACACAGACAGAGACGGACAGTCGAGCCTTATGAATGGTCCTGTCGACGAACAGTCCAATGGCGAATCGGTCTTAGGAGAACTGTTGCGGAATCTAGTAATAGGGTCCCGTTTTTACCCTTTGGGTACGGAACCCTAAAAAGAAATGAAGAGGCGCCGTCCGTCTGTCTGTATGAATGCGTTAATTCCGGGATTACTAGATGGATTCTGATAAAACATTCCTCAGGAAGTCTTAAGATATTTAAGACTTTTTCGTGATAAAATGGAGGGTGGAATGTGAATTACGAAATTGTGGGCAGTTTGTTTCGAGGCGGCTAGCCTTTTTAAGTCGGCAGTTTTGTGAAGTATTAACGCTGAGGTACTCGTACTTTAAAAAGCCGACGTTTAGCGTTAGTGTTATTTTGGTTGAATCAAGTAATTAAAATAATTCCTCGCTGCGGTCGTATCGACACTACTAACTTATTTACATTTTTATTAAGGGTTGCGTTGTGCTGTCTTCCCACGGGGTTTCGTATTACCCAGTAAGTGGGTTGTGGAGGTCAAATAGGCAGTCGCTCCATGTCAAATACTGGGAAAGGGCTAAGCAGATGATGATTAAGGGTTGTGGAGGTCAGATAGACAGTCGCACATTATCTATGTAAAATACTGGTACTAAGCTGCATTCGGTTAGACTGGAAACCGACCCCAACATAGTGGGGAAAAGGCAAGGCAGATGATGATAATGATATTGATTACGGTTTTTAGGACAAAACATCGAGACTACTTTATAATTATGTAGGTTTTTTATTATGTAGGTGTATTATTAAGTAAGTATAAATTTTATTCCGGAATACGGAACGAATTCCGGAATAAATTCTGTAAATGATGGTGGAAATCGCATCAAAATCCGTTGTTATATGTAGTTTAGGAGAATCCCGTGGTCACACAGACAGAGACGAAAAGCGACTTTTATTTCTGATATGTTTAGATGCGTTAATAGCTGGGTGAGACCCAGTATTGGGTGGGTAATGGTTGAAGCACAAATAGTACATTATGATACGTGTGACTTAAGCAGCACATTATTGCACGGCGATGCTAAACGCCGTGCATTTGCAGTGACTTTAGTCCATTTTTACACAGAAAGCGTGACTAAAGTACGAGTTTAGATCACACAGGGCTATAAAAGATATTATTCAACGGAAAAAATAAAAATATTGCTTCACGTTCTTATATCATATAACACAACAATGTGTATGGAACCGTGTACTCTAACCTAATATTGTTATGTAAAAGTTGGAATATTGCCAGACCAATTTTCATACGGTTTTCTTATAAACACGACTGTTTTATCAAAATACAGAATCAGTGCACAGCAAACTATCAAAATAATGAAAGTATTTGTACGCAGAACACGAACGAAAATATTCTTTAGTACTGTTTTGAGATGCGAGCTCCAGTTGAAACATGCAAAATACATAGTTACCTAATAGAATCAAGTCTGGTGAAAAATATGTGTTTAAGTTTGGAGTGAATTTATTCATTTAGTTACATTTGGGATTATGTAGGTTTTAGTATGAAAATGTCATAATTTCTTTCTTTTGTTTTTTTTTTTTGTTTAACCGGTCAAACGGCGCGGTTCGCCGATCGGCGACGAAACAATAGAAAATCAATTGTGTCTCATTAGCGGAGCTTGACAGATTAATGTCGAGACAGGTGAATTAATTTCAAATTTCAGCTGAATATGGCATACTGCTAGATGGACGGACGACCTAAAGAAGGTGGCTGGGGTAGACTGGATGCGGAAGGCAGAGGACAGGGTGCTGTGGCGCAGTCTGGGAGAGGCATATGTCCAGCAGTGGACTGCGATAGGCTGAGTTGATTGATTGATGGCATACTGCAATCACACAAATCTTTAAACTCGGGGTTGTGACGAGTTGTGTTGTGGTTTAAGAGCATTGGCATTTTTCACTGATATTTTGATCACTAGAAATTATGCCAGCGAAACATTACCGATTCCATTACCATAGATTACAAGAACTCGAGGGGCCCGTGGCTAAATAATAACAGCCGCACAGGTCGATCGATCAGGTTAAGCTACGCTTGCCGCGATTGATCTGTGGATGGGTGACCATCTTTACATACCGAGGCCCCTCCGTGCTATGGAAAGCACGTTAAGCCGTTGGTCCCGGCTGTCATCCGTGGATCTTTGACAGTCGTTACGGGTAGTTAGAAAATAGAGAAGTCCGAAAATCTGACAACCAGTCTTACCAAGGGGTGTCGTATTAATTGGGTTGTGGAGGTCAGATAGGCAGTCGCTCCATGTAAAATACTGGTATTCAGCTTCATCCGGTTAGACTGGAAGCTGACCCCAACATAGTTGGGAAAAGGCTAAGCAGATGTTGAGATTACAAGTAACTCGACGGTTCCACATAGCTTATCAAGAATTTCACTGTTTGTCATGACTTGGGTGCTTGCATAAAGAAAAAGTAAAATAGCTCAAAGAAACAGGTAAAACTCATATAACGGAAGTATGTGTTTTATCTGTTTCAAATTACTTACTCATCTCATCTTACATGTGACATGTACCAACCCTCACTGGCCCTGCGTGGTGGATTACGGCCCACTTCCTTTTGCCGAGAGGAGGCCTGTGTCCCAGCAGTGGGAACATTATAGACTGATTATGATGATAATGAACTGAATGTGCCATGGAGAAGCACAGCTGCAGTTCCCACGATGCAGACTGACAGTAACAGCAGCATTTACCTACTCCAGAATTGAACTCAGATCGTCTAGATTCATAGCATCGCTTGCTAGGTCACTGGACCACTGGGGTGAATAGCATTCCGAGAAGGCGTTCGTTTCATGAGCTCTTCATTCCGCCCGGAGCGCCCAACCTTAGATTTTAATGGCTGATTATTAATGTATGTACTTACTCATCAACACAGTGCCCGGCCGTCGCAATCCAGCCCTCATTGATGATGGCTCCTCCACACCTATGCGTGGATGAGAAGCCGAAGTAAGAAGTTCTTCTGACTGACACCTGCCACGGCCACCGACCGAAGCTGGAGTCTTTACCGCCCATGATCCTCGACTCTGGACGTGGCCACATTGCTGTGAGGCCACATTCTGAAAAAAACAATGGAAGGTCTTATTTACCGTGCGGTTTTGTTATAAGGCTTGATTTATGCTTTTTATTTATACTTGAGGGATCAGCGTCAGTTAAAACTGAAAAAATAATACTGACATCATCATCATAACTTTTTGATGGTTTTGATTTGACAGATTGACATACAGGGATATTTTTTATCACCATTCAAATTTTTACAGGGTGTTCTACTCATGAATATGAACAACTTTCACTATGGGACCAACTCTGAAATCACGAAAAAAAAAATCAGCTGTTTAATACTAAAGTTCAATACCTATTTGACTAATATGTATGAAACAGCTGATTTATTTTTTTGCATCGGGAACATAAAAGTATGAACGTTGAAAACAAAAGTTATCATCATGAATTACAAAAAGTCCAAAAAGCCAATGCTCATTCCAAAAAATAAATGTTACTTTCACGAGATAAACATAAATTATGATTCCCATTTAAATGCAAACCGCTGAAGTTACACACATTTGCTCTGCACTAGGAGTGCAGCAACGAGGTCGCGATTACTCCAGAATTCCAGATAGAATCATCCGAATGCATTACGAAAGGTATCGCAAACGTAAATTGCAGGGGTTACTGTGGGAAAACCATAAAAAGTTTCAACTCCAGTTAATGGCTCTTATAATAATGCATTTAATGTAAGGGTTCCTAACGGCCACAAAGATTTGTGAGCGGGAGTCTATTTGGGTCGAGTATACGTAATTTGCATTCGGTGATTTTAATTTTGTGCGAGAGGTTAAATGGATTTTAATGCTTTGATGGGAATTAATTGTGGAGATTTTATGAGGGTTTAAGTTGTAATCCATTATTAATGCTTAGTAAATATACAGTCTCCGCTGGTTTCAACAAAAGTCCTAATAATTATTATAAATTCGGAAGTACCTGTCTGTTACCTTTTTACGCCTAAGCTACTGAACGGATTTCAATAAAATTTGGTTTGGAGTTAGATAGCATCCTGGGGAAGGACATAGGGTACTTTTTGTCCCGGTAGCACTTTCAACAAAATTTCCGACATTCATGCGGGTGAAGCCGCAGGCAGAAGCTAGTGGGGTATAAGATGAAGATTTGTAGAAATATTTAAACGAACGTTTGACACTTTTTGGGATGCATGAAGAAGCCTCCTCGTGTAGCGCAGTTTGCTCCGCCAGTTCTCGGTTCAGTTACTCAACTGAACCGAGCGCTCGGCGCATCCTGGACAGTCACACCCAACACCTTATTTGACAGGCCAATTCTTCCCTTGCAGTATTAGGGCTAACGCCCGCCTGGTTTGCGACCACCCTTCCACCAGAATCCAGCGTCAAGCAGCCTACTGTGTTTCGTCCATGCGTGGGAGTTCCAGTGCCTTAGGCATCTTCTGGGCTCGCTCGTTCCATCATAGACCTCATCCATCGCTTTCCATCAGGCGTGATCGAGGTCAAGAGCGGGCCCAATCAGCAATAAAAAAAAATCACTAGTACGTTAGTTCTGCAACTACACCAACTCCTTCCCTACAATACCTATACTTGACTGGCATTTTTTCTTCCCTTTCCGTGTCTTTCCATATATCCTTTGATTCCTTTCGATCACATACATGAAACCCTGCTCGAATTTATATCCACATGTTGTGTGCAATGATAATTGTTTTCAAGAAAACTTGTAAATACTGGACATAAATATTTGTAATGATTATAACATACTTATGTTAATCATGTACCGACTACTTAATTTTGACAATTCAAAAGTGCCTGTAATGGTTTAATTGAAATAAATGCTTTGAGTTTGAGTTTGAGTTTGACATTGTTTCAGACATGTTTTGTCAACTATTTTGTTAAAATTTCTAGAAGTTTTGTATACAACTAGTCTTCACAGCTTGTAATGATAAACGAAAGCAGTAGATACAACGTCATGTAGAATCTTACATTGACTTTGTTGTAAAACTATATTTTGAACGAACTAGTCTTGAATTTATTTTACCAATATCAGAAAAAAATTTCAAACAATGCGTAAACTATAACCAGGAATTCAGTATATTATTCTAGACCCCCTGGAGTAGAAATGATTACTCGATTATGAAAAAAAAAAAAAAAAAATTGCTGTCCCATATATTTTGACCGCGTACTATTCCACTTTTCTATGAAACACATGTCTAGAATCATAATTAGTATTATGCTGAATTCATAGTTACATTTCGCGCACTGGTAATTCTTTTTCTTATACAGGGTGAAATTGAATTCATGGGCATCCTTTTAAGGGGTCATTGTACTCATCAGTATGGACAACTTTTACTATGGGACTAAACCTACAATCATTGCATACTTGCATTTATGTTCACATAACTTTACAAAATGTAGGGAAGAGCTGATTTTTTTTCACGATTTCAGGTTTGGTCCCATAGTAAAAGTTGTTCATAATGATGATTACAATGACCCCTTAAAAGGATGCCCATGAATTAAATTTCACCCTGTATAAGTAATTCAAGCAAACCCAGCTCTGCCAAAATGACACTTACCAACAGTATTGGTAGCAGCTGTGGTCGGCGCAGAAGTAGCCTCGTCAGTTCTGTTAATCATATTCAGCGCCGGATCTTTAGGCTTGATGTAGTTCTTGTGTGGCTTGCTGGTCGTTGTCGTGAACTTCTTCGTTGGCTTGGGCTTTCCCGCAGGCTTCTCCCAAGAAGGTCTAGGCTTCGTGATGAAGGATGGCTCCGTCGTAACCTGCCAGTGGATCGTGTTCAGGTTGCTCGGCCTTGATATGAATTGGCCTGGAAAAAAAGAAGGTGTAAGTGTTTTCAATGGTTTAAGATCGCAAAACGGTCATCGCTTAGCATCAGGCTAAAATAATTAATAAAATGTATTATTGCATAATTTATACTCTTCAGTAGGTCAACAAATCAATGCAGCTTATATTACAGCCCGTAGCTGTACAAGCCTCACAGAATAAAGCGTTTTTTCCTCCGTGGTTTTTTCAGATAACTGAGGTCATGTAGATAATAAATTATCTCGTAAATAATTTTAATAACAAAGACAATAAGCAAGATAAGCTAGCTTATAGTTTCTGTTACTGTTAATAGGGGGGGAATTGCAATAAAATTAAATGGATGTCAACTGTTTTAAGGAAAACATTGAACTTTAATGCACTTAATGATTATTTCTTCTATCTGTCCACTAAACACCTCTGCCCAACCATTCGAGTACTACATGCTTATGTTTATGTTTATTGGAGACACTGCCATCTTCCTGTTCATTTTCGACTTAAAAGAAAGCCCCTTCTAGGACCTACCTACAGCTATGTTCTGTCCACAGCCACCAAGGCATACTGATCACAAAGTTTCATATTTAGCAGGTAGATGGCAGCCTCATCATTACAAAAACTACAGTTAGTTTAATAAAAACAAAGTCTCACCTGAGTTGATACTGTTCTCCGAATGCTGCTCCGACACAGCCATAGGCCGTGCTCCAGATAATATGCTAAGACTAGACGAAATCTTATTGTGGGGACTAGTTTCCGCTTCATTGATCGGCCTATTTACATTTTGGTATTTATTTACACTGTTATAAGGTATTTTATTAACTATATCACTATTTTGTTCGCTACTTGAACCTAAATTTCCTAATGAAGGTAAGTTTATTTCTGGCGGCCGGTAGCTGTATGACGTCGGGGCCCCATCTATTGGTTTAGTCATGAACGATGGCCGCTGCGTTTGCCAGTTCGGCCGCGAAATGGTTTGTGTCGATGTCTCTGGCGGTTGAGTTGTAGTGCGAGCTGTACTAGATGGCGTTGTGTACGTCTTCTCAGTGACTGTGACTGGAGGGGCGGGTTCTGAAAAATCAATCATGAAAGGTGAATTTTGGTTCTCACTGTAAGCACTAGGTATGTATCGTTAGTTGGATCAAATTACACACTAAAGGAAAAAAAAAAACATTTTCTGATCCGACACAGTTTTGCTATACCTACATAAATCATGGACGAAATCAGTAAAGGGCAATAATAGCAGGGACTTATGCAAGTGACTACACTTAAGTAAATACGTCCATATTTTGAATTATTCCGTTCATGATCCAATCAAACTTGATTAAAAAACAAAAACTAAAAAATACAGCAATTGCAAAATAACTTTAGTTTCGGAAGTGTCTTTGGTCTTTTACGTATTTTGGAAAAATGTTTTTTAGTTTTAAAAAAAGATTTTTAATTTTCTTGTTGTGGTACCTTTCCTTTGTGTACTTCTCGCTATGCAAAAAAATACATTTAAAAGCTCCGACATATTGAGATCTTCCTTCTCTTTAAAGTTGGTTAAAAATAGGTTATGATGACAAGAGAAGATAAACATGATCACTGTTACTAAGTAGGCAGCTTACCTTCCGCAACCACAGGCTTGTCGGGGAGCCGACAGCAGGACCCGAACATGAACCCATCGACACACACGCCAGCATGCATGCCGCCCACTCGGTTGCACTCCTGCACCCACATGCAAGCGCCTCGCGCGCCGCCCGCCACGCACGATTTGCGCGACATTTGGTAACCTGGGGGTGAAAAAAAAAATGGGTTAATTATTGTGAAGACAGAAATGAAGTTGATTGTGCGATGGTCTTAGAACATGCTACAAGATACCAAAAACCAAGAAAAATACATCAGCAAATAAATCTGTTTAATTTTTTGAAAAAGATACCATGCGTAAGGCTTCCAATAGGCTTCCTAAGGACCTTAATGTCGATTTGTTCTGCACCAGTGTCGCGACCTTAAAACGGCTTTTAGCACAGTCATTTACAAAGATAGTTAACTTATCTACTATTCTCTTACTAATTATATTAACGTGTATGTATTTTCTTTTTTATCGAATATTTCCTTTACCTACTATATGTGGAGGCTTGTTATTAGCAATTTTTTAATATTACATTATTTATGTCATTGGTTTGTTAGTCTGTAAGTCTTTTCTAAAATAAAATAAATAAATAAAATTAAGACCTTCCTGCAAAAGGGTCTTTTTCAATATCTATATAGGTAATTATTAATATCCTAAATAAAACAAAGTCGCGTTAGTTAAGTACACCATTTATAACTCAAGAACAGCTTAACTGATTTTGATCTTTGATAAATGTTGGATTTTGTCTCCGCCCCGAATAGCAGACCAAGGCGCAGAATGCGCCGAAAGCCAGTTAGAAATACAGCAGACTTGTATGAAGTCATTTTTCAGACAAATCAATTGGGTCCTTATACTTAGGTGGTGAAATAGGCCACGAAACAAAGTAACTTTTTAATTAGTACCTTAATCTAAACGGTTAAGCATAATTATTCATTCTATCTAAAGAAATTCATCGTAATTTTTCTGCGGTACCACGAAAAGGGTCTTTCCCAAGCAAAAAACATCAGCAGCATGAATTTCACCAAAAAATAAACATGTTTCATGAATTAACTCGACAACTGAAGATTAATTGACCAGGAAAAACAATGTTAGACCCTAAATCCAAATTAAAAAGGGCGGACGTTAAAGTGAACCGTAAACCGATTCAATTCCACACAAATAGGACCTCCTTCAATTTAGGAAAATTGGGTTCGTTTTTTTTTTTCCGAAAAAAAGTCCAAGTAAACACATAAAGGACACAGATTTGAAGTTACATGTAAGTAACAGAATAAAAACTTAATAGAAGCTCGTTCGAAATGGGCAAAGAATCAGCACTTTTCGGACTACAACTAATCATAGACGACCTTCAAAAATTGTCCCTTCAACACTTCGGAAACGAAGTGTTGAAGAGACAGTCTTCGACAGTCGTTGTGCCGAAACGTTGACAGCTGGTTCAAGCACCTGAAAAAGAGAGAGCATCTGAAGACGATACGCGGTCAGATTGTTTCCCCTTCTGTAGCCCCATAGTATGAGCGCATGACATTTTCATTGATGGATCGTGTCCATCTCATGCGCTGCACACTTCCGCCGGGAGCTGGGACCCTATCAGAGGCCGGTGGGCCTCGAGGTCCTAAGCCGTCCGGCGGCCGGCGTCCTCCCCGCCGACGAGCAGGTGGTGGCGTCGTGGGCGGAGAGAAATACTCGTTTCGTTACGAAGCACAACAAACTCTTCAAGATAAGCCCTAGTGTTCCATACCTATTAAAATACCAACACGTTTGCAAGACCTTACATCAGTATCGAAATACAAACCGCTATTCTAAACTCAGCTAAAAACACCAAAGAACAATACCCTTCAGAATCTAAATACTCACTAAACATAACACTTACCTCGCTTACCGTTAAAATCGCCTAACTAAATGCATTGTCTATTTTCCATTTCGCGAAAGATTCTATTTATTGCCTGCTGAAGTATGGACAATCTAATCTGCAAGTCGCTGGCACGTTTCTGTTACACCCATTGTTGTAAATCATATACAGAGGGGGGAGGGGGGTAGTGCCAATAAATTTACAAGTGGTGGTCTACAAACGGCTCGCCGAAGGCGGAATTTGATCCATCTATGTAACTTTATTGTTGAGGTGGATTTGCAGTATAGCAAGTTGATTGAGTCATTGAAATGGATGCAGAGTTTTATCATGCGTGTTATTTTTTGCCTCTCTTTTTCTGTAACACTGACAGCCATTGTTATTGAAATGCAATGACATCTATTCTGCTAACACATTTCAATAAGTACTACTTTTTCACAACGAAAACTGCCTATTAGACCTTGGAGCACATGGAATTGGAACATTGTAAAATAAAGGTTCAAAAAGGTCGGTGTCAGAAATAGCACCTGAAAAGCGATTCGGCTTCCGCCGAGCTCATATAGTAACTTCATGCATACAAAAAAGGAGTATCTTGCAAAGTATATGCGGCTGAGCCAAGATTTTCAACATTTTTAGTCGAACAAGAGTGAATAAGAAATGACAGAACGTTAGTTTGCCGTCAGTAATAATCCCGCTTGACTTATGTCACAACAAGTCACAAGGAAAACTCTCCCGGAATAACAAACATCCCGGATGATTTCTGTTTTCTTTTATTCCTAAATCAACATGTTTCTTTGTTCTCGCCATAAAGAAAAGAGACATATGAGGTATTTACGGTTATGATCCTCTTTTAGATGAAGTATATTTACGTCGGCGCGGCTGTGAGAATAATAAAATGGAGGTGATGATTAAGTATCAGTATTTTATAAGAATTTAACACAAAACCAGACTAACCGGGATGAAATATTTGGTACGAAATGGGGTTTTGAAAATCCGTAAACGTAAACTGTGCTATCCAGAATTGGATCACTTATTAGCTACAGCTAAAGTGAACGATTAGCCTCATTATTATCCACCCCGATAACAGATAATCTCAATTAAAACAAAAATACTTTTACTTTAATCACAAAATATTGTTCACGACCGAAATAATAGAATCGGCTCATATAAAATAGATGCTCCTGTTAGGGTTGATGGAGGAACACCAAAGGAACGACCGTTTTATGGATTTTAATAATATGTTTATTATCCTTTTATTTATATATTGGAAGGTGTGTTTACTAATATTACGTGAGACGTGTGATCCTATATTAAAACACATAATTTAATGTTGAACTACTGCAGTACTTTTCCAATGGCAACCTAACATTGTTAAAGAGAGTCAGTTTCAAGAAGAAATAACAGACCCGCGTACGTGTTACTCGTGATTTTGTTTTAATATCACTTGTATTGAAAACTAATGCAATTTTATACACAGAAAATAGAAAACCACGGCAGCATACAGTATCCGTTGATGCGATCGCGTCCGAATTTTATAATTATATTTTACCTGCAGCTTAGCTTTTGGTTACAATCATAATGAAAGTATTTAAATGAGGACTAAAGTTCTTTATGAAAATGGCAACCTTCATAATTAACCTTTGACCTGATCCTTGACTACCTTCATGACCTTTTGGCTTAGACTTTTACAACTACTTTTAATTAATTTTTAATCTTATTTGTTCTTGTTTGTTATCAAGTAACTTTACCCGCACTGGGCGGAGCAGGAGGACGTGACAGACTTTTAACCCACCCGTGCTCTTTCAGTTGCTTGTGCAAGTGCCACGGTAACTCAAGTTCTCATACTGTTAGTAGTCAAGGACAACAGAAAAAGCAGAAGCGACTGCCTGTCTAACAGTATTCATATTTTGATTTTAAAGTGTCCATGGAGTGTATTGCCCATTCTTATCCATAGTAACTGAATACACTTTTTAATGGGGCAACTTCATCTTTCTGACTGTCCGACTTCTTGACAGTTAAAAAGAGCCTCTAATTGAAATAAAACTTTTATTCGTGGAATAAAATTGAAGTTTGACAGTTTTTTTTATGGAAGAACTGTCAAAAATTCAAAATTATTCCTCCGATAAAATTATCTGGCGTTGGAAAAATTATGGGTTGTGGATGGTTTCAAATATCTGACGAAATGTGTATTTGTCGTGTTGCGTGTCTGCCGAACTGCGTGTCTGTCGAGTTCCGTTTCTGACAAGTTGCGAGATGACGAAATGCGTATTTGACCACTTGCGTTTCTGTCGACATGCTAGTAATCCAATGTTAGGGGAGTTTGAGTAACCACAATGTCTAACATGACACGTATCATGTTTGTGGAATGGAAATTACGATACCTCAATCAGTGACGAGTCATCTTATCACGGTCTGTCAGTAGATTGTCATCGTGAAACAACTCATAATATCTTCGAATCAATGATTCACTAAATCAAATAGATTATCACCTGATTATCCTCCAGCTGTAATAGTCGTTATAATGTTCATTTGTAATGGTCTAACAGCTTGTCGCTACTCGAGCTGCGACCGGATAATTTATAGTAAGCTTAGAACCGCTAAGTACAGCTCTTGTTACGTCTGGTCGAGTAATTCAGTTTATTGCAGTCGTATTCAATGGATATTGTTTGAAGGAACAGCCTTTTACTCTCTGGAACTAAAATAATTTGTAGACTGCATTTGTCTTAGGTTTTCAGGCTAATTATGTAGATATCATGGGGTCTCTAGCTTCATAAATTTGTATGAATGGTATAATACCAGTCATACAATTGTATGAAGCTGATACTTTTTGTAAAAATAGGTAGGTAGGGCGTAGGTTTAATAAACCTACGCAACTGGCACCGGTCCTCTGAAAGTCTAAAAATGTGGATAGAAGTATTACAGGATAAAACAAATACGTAAAAAATCCAGTGTTACATGATCACTGATTAGACAGTTTCACTCAATCTGTGTGGTTCTTTCCTCAAAAGACCATCTCAGACATCGATCTAAATGGTCTTCACATGATCTGACCAAGATTATGTCTGGACTTTAAAAGAGATTGTGACCTCTGATATGTTTCGGCCTTTCTTCTCAGAGTATTCAGATAGGAAACGCCGACCTCATCTAATTTTTAAAATATGCTTGACGTGGAATAGTGTGTGCAAACCTACTTACAAAAAATAAATCATTTATCACAATAGCGAGTATAAATTATTCAACATATCTGAAATCTGAATTCACCAATAACTATGCTCATATCATCAAGTCACACCCACACCACACCCTTAACATTACCGTATCTGAAGGTTAAACCAGGGCTTTAAATAACTGCAATTCTATTCTTAGGGCTTCTATTTAAAAACTGCCATTGAAATATAAGGTTGGGCGCTCCGGGCGGAATGAAGAGCTCATGAAACGAACGCCTTCTTAGAATGCTATTCATTCACCCCAGTGGTCCATTGACCTAGCAAGCGATGCTACGAATCTAGACGATCTGAGTTCAATTCTGGAGTAGGTAAATGCTGCTGTTACTGTCAGTCTGCATCGTGGGAACTGGTCAGCAAAGGCCTCTCCATGGCACATTCAGTTCATAATCAGCCTATAATGTACCCACTGCTGGTACACAGGCCTCCTCTCAGTGAGTAAGAGCGGGCCGCAATCCACCACACGGGCCCAGTGCAGGTTGGTAGATGTCAATGTCTTCGAATTTTTGGTTCTAGGACATGCCGGTTTCTTTGTGTGTATTGGATTGCCTTATTAAACCCCTTCTAGAAGTTGTGTTGTGCTGTATGCACTATGCCGGGACTATGCGATGCCCATATAAGTCATCGTGAAGTCCCGTTCTTATGCTTTGAAAGAATGATTGACAGATGTCAGAAGAGCGCGCCAACGACTGGACCACAGATAACATTTGTTTTTTTTTATGATGAAGCCTTTCATCTTTAAATAATGTGATTAGCGAGTATGCAAGAATGCAAACTAACGGTTTGTTTTCCTACACCGTTTTGACCAGTAACTACCATAGACAATTTGCTATTTGTTTAACCCAGATAGTCTTGCTATCTTCTACGTGAAAAATGTATTAAATTGAAAATTGTGATGGAAAAATTCTCAACTATTTACCCTCGCAGCGCTTGAAAGCGCTGAATCTGAGTGCATGTAAATATACGGTCCGAGAATACTAAAGTAAATCGAAATCCGGAGCGAATGCAGAGCACATTCGCAGCAGAAGTTCTGAGCTGTCTGTTGGTGTTAAATTCTTGTGAAATGCTATAAACTTATATCATAACGAGTATAACGCGATATCTAAGTTTTCTTTTGCAATGGACAAATTTGTCAACCTTTTATTATTTGAGTACGAGGCTATTTGGCCACTTTGTATGTGTGTATTTTTTTTTCCTCTAGCCTATACTGTCCCACTGCTGGGCAAAGGCCTCGCCCTTATTCTTCCACCTTTCCTTGTGCTGCGCCTTCTCCATCCAATCGGTTAGGAACGATGGTGGTGGTAGTGGTGGTGTATGTATGGTTATCGTCATCAAAACCAAGAAACTAGAACAGTAACCTATATCATAACAATAAAGATTCTATTTTTAGCCATCCCATTTAAAAAGTAGTATCTTTGAAGTGCAAGGCCGCGCGCTCGCTGCAAAATGAAGAGCTCATGAAAAATGAACGCTTGCTCGGGAGAACGCTATTCAATGTAAGATGTTTATAGTTGAAGCTGAAATTACTTTGTAGTTATGAAGGAAGACGGGTATAAAAATAGTGTTATTGTCTGAATTTAAACTGTAGGGAGTATGCTTGAAACAATATTTCATAGTAGGTAATAACCGTTGGTCCGAAATGAAGGGTTACAGATTTTTATACCTCATCTTCGTCATCATCTGCCTAGCCTTTTACCAACTAAGTTGGGGTCGGCTTCCAGTCTAACCAGATGCAGACCAGTATTTGGAGTACATGGAGCGACTCCCTATCTGACTTCTACAACCCAGTTACTTTTAAAGAAAGATCAAAAAGATTTTTATGCCCACGGTTGCAGAAAATATTTGTTGCTATTTAGAGTAATAGAGATACATTATTTTTGTGCTAACTGTAAAGTGTCAAGTGTATCTATAAGGAAAACATATGTCAATCGGAACGCTTAGAGGTATCTAGAAGCGTTCAGTGGTAGTTGCGGGGGTAGACTTTGCTCAGACCTGACACAAAATAGCTTTATCAGTAGTTATAGACCAATACAGTTTTCTACCCTTGTCTGCAGTCAAAAAATATAGTTTTTCTACTAAGACAAGACCATTTTGTTACGAGTGTGTGAGCCTTAATTTTTTTTCACACAGCGTAACAACAGTTTCGCATTACATCCGATCCGAATCCGAATTAAAGATCCGACTTCAATCCGAATTGGGAATGTTCTAAATTCTGACGGATAGAGTTCGGATCTAGTGCGCAACCCCTCATAAAAATAGGACTATGGTCACTTCGGACCGGCATTTCTCGGATTCGCATCGGATGTAGTGCGAAACCACCTTTAGTCTGACTAAAAACAGTGCTGACTCAGATCTACACACAGCCTTAGATATTATTGTCAACTGGTTAGCACTCGATAGGCCCAACGCTTCGAAGCCATAGCTCAGTGACGTCACAAGAACCGAACAGAAACACTATCTCACACCTTGTATCACACGACATCTTGTCTTGTAACTCAAATTCTACAATCGACGCGTTTAGATCAATAAATCTCAACCAATAAACTTAGGTGTCTTCAGTATCAGATTTTCCAAAGCATTATGTAAAAATAATGATAAATATGCCAGTGGAACAGGTACCGAAGGTATACCTTCAGTCCCTGGTTTAGTACAAAGACCTCAAGTCGTATTTTGTTAGTCCCTGGATTTTCATCGAGAAATAATTTTCTAGTGGCGATAAATTGCAAGTAATATATTGTGAGTTAGTGCTCAGAGTTAGCTACCGGTTTGTGCAAGTGTGGCTTAAGGGGTAAAGATGAGACGGGTTGAGAGAATGATGTATTGTATCCTGAACAAATTCACGTTTCGAGAAAAAAAAACATGTATTAAAATTACATTAAGCTTCCTCCAAAGAATTCTCCGTATCAAGATTCTATTGTCTTTGTAAAAAAATACGTTGTTTATAGCACTGTAGAGATTATATCCTACTAGCTGACCCCGGCGAACTTCCAGAATTCAATAATGTGACAAAGTTCAATAGACACGCGCCATCTATTATCATAATAACGTCATTGTTGTTTACCTCGGGAACAGCACTTTATTTTCGGGATGAAAGGTACCTTATGTCCGTTTCTGTTCACCCTGACCACGTATATGCAAAATTTCAGGATGGTCGGTGCAGTGGTTTAGGCGTGAAAAGGTAACAAACAAACTTACTTTCGAATTTATAATATTAGTTAGAATTTGGTGCTTAAATGCAACGTTTATCTTTGAAAAGTAGACGGCAGAGATCGAGACAAACATTTATTTATAAAAATAATTAAAAAGACAACGGTAGGAATGAGATTTTGGCGGACAAGAATAAAAATGTGAAAATGTAGAACCATCTTCTACGTACAATTTATTGAAGTAATATGACAAAACTTGGGTTTTATTTACTCGTTCTGGTATTGAGAGCTCGTATAGCTCTCTCAGCAACTACCTTTATTATGGATAGTTAAAAAATATGTTTTTCCTAAGAGGTTTTCTTGGCCTAAACCTTCACTATTCCTAACCAATGTTGCAACTTTACAGTGATGACAGAAAACCGGATAAATTACTCGTATAGTTAGCGCCACGAAAGATGAGACTTGACCCCGCCTCCCGCGCTCTTTCCGCCGCCGCCCCTATGACGTCCGGTCCCGTCCCGCGCTCAGACCTCATACCGCTAAAGAGACCTAAAATCGTGTACTGCGTAAGTCAAACCACTTGCCTCGATATTTTGGAAAACTTTAGATTACCCCAACAATTTTAATACACCGCTAATCGCCGCTAACTCGGTCCGTACTTATCAACAAGCTTGTTCAGTAGAACATCGATGCGATCGGCGCACGCGACGCCCGGCGAAAGTGTGTGCTCAGCTTACAATCATATTTACTTATCCTCTCGGTGATTTTCTCTCGTGGAGTGGACAGGAGCCGAGGCTTAAGTTTATGAGTCAATATTTGAATTTGTATGCAACAGAAATATGGTTTGAGTAATGGAATTGCTACCCGTTTTTACAGTAAACGGAAGGTAGTTTTGAGATGTGGGTTGAATATGATGACGACAAGGGACAGAACCTTCAGAAAATCTTATTCTTTAGTGTAATATTGTAAAAAAAAAGACGGGTTGCACTCCAGGAGTGCCGGCAGAAGTGAAAACTTGAATATTAACGTTGAAATAAATCAATTATTTATTGAAGTAATATAACTAATTTTTTTTCACTATTTCTGCGTCACTTTTTTTATTAATCGATGCACTTTGTTCAATTTCCATAATATTTTAAACACTTTATATACACGAATTTTACGAAAACACAGCAGTGTGGCTACTACACAGACGGTCGAGCCATCAGCTGTCCATCCATCCATCCACATCCACGTCCACCATCACCGTCACCGTCACCGTCACCGTCCGTCCGTCTGTCTGTCCGTCCGTCCGTCCGTCCGTCCGTCCGTCCGTCCGTCCGTCCGTCCGTCCGTCCGTCCGTCCGTCCGTCCGTCCGTCCATCCATCCATCCATCCATCCATCCATTATCGTGTCTCACTTGGTTCACTTCGGTTGGCGCCGCCGTAGAAAGAGAGGGGGGGGGGAAATCTCTCCTGACGGTCACGTGTCCAGACGCGATGTCCTGACGCGAGTTTCACATTTTTTACCCATTAGAAAAAGTGTGCAACGCCGCTAAAGAAGTTTTCACTTCAAAAAAAACGTGATAAATAAAATGACCTCTCTTTATCTTTATTCTTTTCAGATTTCAGCAGTGGCTATCCATTATGGCACTATGAAGAACGATGCAGTACCACAGAGCGCAAGAGCAACTACTTAGCATGCCAAAAACCGCACCAGCTTACGTACAAAAATCGTAAGCCGCCACTTTCGCGCTCAGTCCTGTTGTTGGCTGGGTGAGCGTGAGCGTTGGCGATAGGCCCCGGGGGTGGGGTGAGATGGGTGCCGCACGCGGGGGCGTCTTTGAATCGATTTGATTCTTACATCACAAAAAAAAAAAATTGTGTTTGTGATGTCATAGCAGGTAGTCAAAAATGGCACGCTTGGTTTTCATACAGATCGTGATACTTTCGTTATCTAAGTGTGTGCAGTACCTAGGTATTTCATAAAAGAAGAAAACTATAATAAGTTATTAGGTAGGTATGTAGAAAAGTTGACATATTTACACATCTACATAAAAACTTACGCTTTCTTCCCATTAGGGCAGGTGGAAACTACTGAACGGCACCTGATAAGATCCTAAAAGCAGTTCTGCGCTACATCCGATCTGAATCCGAATTAAAGATCCGACTTCAATCTGAATTGGGAATGTTCTAAATTCTGACAGATAGAGTTCGGATCTAGTGCGCAACACCTCAAAAATAGGACTATGGTCACTTCTGACCGGCCGCGGCATTTCTCGGATTCGGATCGGATGTAGTGCAGAACCGCTCTTATACAGGGTTATTGGAAAAACATTAACAACCTCTTAAGAGGTCATTGCACTCATCATTATGAACAACTTTTATTATGGGACCAAACCAGAAATCGCGAAAAAAAAATCAGCTGTTCCCTACATTTGAGGCATATAGAATCAAAGGTAGCTAAGTAACTCCATGCCAAATTTTCAGGAACCGAAAAAAACATTTTTCTAATTTAAGAGTCAGGGGTTTTCATACTCTCTGAGTTTATTCTCCATCTTAGTTAATTTTTTGAATGTATGGTGCTTAGCTGCCTTTGATTCTATATGCCTCATTTATGTTCGTACAACTCGTCAAAATGTAGGGAAAAGCTGATTTTTTTTCCTTTTGCTTCGTTTACGTTCATTCATCTGGTCATACACGTACGCCGGTTACGATTACTATGCAACTGACCTTTCTGATGAACATCACCAAATAGGTCGCTATATGTCCCTCTAGGGTGTCCTGATCGTAAATATTTATTTTTACTTGACAACATACTGCATCTCTTTCTCTCCCCAAAAGAACCACCTAAAGAAAATCCACACAAACAGACAAACACAACTACAAACAAACATGGCCGCGACAAACACAGGTGTTGCTTATCTCATCACTAATTAAGGCAAGGGAAACTGTGCCGACAGCCAGGTTCAATTTATTTATGTTGAGATCTGCTTATTTACGAGGCGTTTACACGTATACTAATCAAGAAAGGTTTGATCTGAAATAAGATTTGATGCTAACTTGAATTGCGATCTGAAAGTGTTCAATTAATATCTACTATTATTTTTACTAAACGTATTGACGGCTTAGGCAGGTACGGTCACCAAAGTACCAAGGTCGTCGAATATACTTGAAGTTTAGTAAGAAACCGATAGATGTTTTCGAATAAAATTTTATTTAATGAGTAGAAAACAAACTCTCTTCTTTTTTTAAATTAAATTTCATTCAAAAACTTCCATCGGTTGTTGTTGTTAAAAGTTTTCTTTTTTTAATTTTCAACATGTCATTCGACTTGGGTACTTCATACTGCCAAGTCATAAAAACATTTCTTTGCGTTTTTAAATAATAAATGACAACTATTTTATCTGATTTTATTAAATTAACGATAGAAAACACGGAACTGGTATAAATTAAAGAAAATGAAATAAATCACGACTTTAATCTGCGAAGTTTTATTGTGCGTGTGGCTGTTTGGCCTGATTCCCTTAAGTCTTAGAAAAAAAATACTTTATGCACTAGAACATAAAAAGCGATTTTATGTCGCCTTAGCACAACATAAAGACGAAATTTTAGAGCATGAGAAGTGAAAAAATAATAATCCGAATGGATTATTTCCTTACCATCAATAAACAGACACATTCATTTCCCGACAATAACATCAAAATCTACCTTCATCCTGTCTTCCTCCATTAAAAGTACAATTTTCGCGATTTCCATGTTATTCCGTTGTACAATTGCTCCGATTCCGTTCCTCACAATCCTTTTCCTGAAGGATGTCAGTTCGCTCCAGTATCCGATGTAGTATATTCCCCTGCGGAAGCCCATTCGACGCCGAGATTGCGTCGGGGGCAGTGTTATTCAAAGTTAGGCGTTATCGGCCACATTGTTCTGTGTGGCAAGCTCAGCCTTAAAATCTTCTCTAATGCCATTGGTTAAGGTTGGACTTTAGTTATTTATGCAACTGTTTTAATACCTAATTATGTACAGTTGCATACAAGACTTTATCTACACCCATGATATGAATCCTCTATAAAAGGTTCTAAAACAGTTTTTGCAATACTAATATGGAACAAAAATGGTGGCCGGCACCATACAACGTGATTTCGAATAACCTATAAGTTCTTTTTTTAAATTACTACGCTGTGGTAGTGAAACGCGCGTGCATGACAATGTTCTTTTTTTGAAAACGAGTTTTATAATGAAATTTAGTACAACATAATAACACTCATTTGGATGATGTTATGGTTACTATGACACTGGTTGTATTAATGTTAGCAATAAGCTAACTGTTTCAGAAACTTTTATAGAGGATTTATAACATGGGTGTAGATAAAAGTTATTTAAGTAATGCATTGTTAACTACATCCTAGCATAATAGCTACCTACCTACCAAACTACTTATAGAGCATAATCAGCCTATAATGTTCCCACTGCTAGGATAAAGGCCTCCTCTCTTCGAGAGGCAGAGGGCAGTCATCTACCACGTGGGCCCAGTGCGTGTTGGTAGATGTCACATGTCTTCGAAGTTTTAGTTCTAGGACATGCCAGACGATCCTCACGATATTTTCCTTAACCGTTTTGAGATCAGCGGTGATGAAATTATTTACAGAAAGTAAGGCGCCTGCCTGTGACTCGGCTGGGCAGCGTTCGGGAAGCTACGCAATATCTTCTCGTCCCACATACCGCAGTGTCTCAAGACGAAAGTCTTTGACCAGTGCGTGTTGCCAGTGATGACATATGGCACTGAAACGTGGTCGCTCACAATGGGCCTTATTAGAAGGCTGAAAGTCACCCAAAGGGCAATGGAGAGGGCTATGCTTGGAATTTCCCTGCGGGATCGAATCAGAAATGAAGAGATCCGCAGGAGAACCAAGGTAACCGACATAGCCCGAAGAATTGCCAAACTTAAGTGGCAGTGGGCAGGGCACATTGCTCGCAGAACAGATGGCCGATGGGGCCGAAAGGTTCTGGAGTGGCGACCGCGTACCGGAAGGCGTAGCGTTGGAAGGCCTCCCACAAGGTGGACCGACGACCTTGTGAAGGCCGCAGGAACTCGTTGGATGCGAGAAGCACAAAACCGGTCGAAGTGGAGGTGCTTGGGGGAGGCCTATGTCCAGCAGTGGACGTCTTTCGGCTGAAATGATGATGATGAAGGCGCCTGCCTAGGTTTGAATCCATGACCTACATCTTGTAAGTCGGGGATGAAAAAGTTTGAGCATTTCTGACCTAGAGGATGCGTTCATTTTCTTTGCAACGACAATCTAACCTTTGTTTACTTCCTTGTCTTTGATTTTCCTGTTTGATACGATAATTTCAAAGCATCATGTTTTGTGGGACCGAATTATGTGTTCTGTTTATTTCATCTGTACCTATTAGTAGTATTTCATTTGTCTTTGTATTTACTTTTATGACTAATTTTGCTTCATTCGAATGTTAATCTAAATGGTAATGGTACCTATTATACTTTAACCTCGTCCTCGAGATTAGCATTGTACACTTGTAGTAGCATATTATAATGTCGCCTCTTATACCTATATGCACTTTAAACTCTTTAAGACTTTTTTTAAGACGGATGCCTTATTCTCGCTGTCACTTTGCCGTCAATGCTTCATTAAGTTCAGAGCTGTAACGTTACCTAATATATATTTTAATAAGGGTGGGTTGCTAATCTCTTCGGACGAAGCAATTATAATTATGAAAGAACTTCACTTACAGGTAAGTTCATTTAATCACCAATTGGTCCACAGAGCAATTTATACCTTTTTACCCCACTTGACTGTTACTGGCGATCTTATTATATTGCAATGTCAATAGTATAGTTAATGTAATAAATTGTGCGGAAATCCCGAAAAAAAGTGCTTTTCCCGGGGAAAACAACAAAAACGTTATTATGATAATAGATGGCGCCAAATGTCTTTCGAAACTTATGCGGGTGAAACCGCGGGGCGCAGCTAGTAAATAAATAAAATAAAAAAACCTTTCATGAGACAATAAAACCAAATTCAACATTTTCCTGGAAACAGAAAATATCAACCACAAATAAACCTAAGTAACATCTTCTAAAAAGGTAAATCGAAAGGTCACGTAAAATGTCGGGTCCGAAGAGCTTTTATCAAAAACTCTCCCGTAAAGGAAAACACCAGGAAAATGGCCTTATCATGTCCCTAAACCTTTTACAAAGGCTTCACAGGGAATAGCAAAATAAGTTTTTATCACAAAGCGGCCAAAAATACGATGAAATATTAAATATCTCATCTCACTGACAGCTTCAATAAGCGTCTACCTTTCCGAAACGGTTGGACGTTTTAGTAAACTTTTCAAATCCTACGAAATTCAATTGCGAAAATAGGCTTTGCTGCTCGAGTTTAAAGTTCAAAATGCGTCTGAAATGTAGGCTGTCAATTAAGGCAAGTCTCGTCCCTGTTGCGCTTGATTTATGAATGAACACGAGAGATATAACCGTTGATTCCCATTGGATTCGAACTTTCCCTTTCAATCGGCTACGTGACTTGTATCGCCTCGAACTTGCGCATCCATTGACGCAAATAAATCAATCACGAGTTACATCATAGAACGTTGACGGCAATGAATTACGAATGATTCGGAAAAGTCGATTGTCTTGGGACGTTGGCTGTTGAATAGTCATGAGGTAACATGAATGGGTCTGAATAATGTAAGGTGAAGGTTGACTTGGTGCTCAAGGGACTAGATTTTTTGGTTGTACTTGAATAGTAATTTGGGAAAGCGGATTTACTTTTCCTTTTAATTTGAAGTAACAACAGTAAGCTAATGAACCGATTAGTTGATTAATATTGATTATACCCTAGGCCCGGGGAAAAGGTCTGCTATAAAACAGGGTTTGTTTTCATTACTGATTTTGGGTCTGATTTAATTTTCAACGAGACAGTTTATGTAAAAAATTGGTCCCGAACACTAAATAAAAATAGAATTAAATACTCTTAATTATGCACACCGCATAAATTACAGACATAAATATAGAAACTTTACAAAGGGTGACACAATGGGCGGTCTTATCGCTAAGAGCCATCTTTTAAAGACAACCTTTGGATGGATTAAAAAGGGGAAGGACAGACAAATACTGTAGGTAGTCTGTGGTGTACCATTTACATAATACAATAAATACATAAGTACTTATAGTACAAAATACTCTTATACATGAAATAAAAACGTATTTCTAATTCGAAAACGAGATAATTATCGACTTTAAAGACGTTATAAGATAGAACCGCATCCCGATTAACCACCAGATAAAAAAGGAAAACCATTTTCTTTAGAAAACTGCCGATTACAATCCGAAAGTCTTTGACAAGTTTTCATTACCAATTTTCTAATTATACCTTATTAAGAGTACCGTCAACAAAATAGATAAGCATGCAGGATCGTCTGATATAGTTGAAGTTAATTAAGAAACCGATGGATTTTGTCGACTGAAATTTAATTTGATAAATGAGCTGTTTGTTTTCTATTAATAAAATTAAATTTTATTCGAGAACATCCATCGGTTTCTTGTTAAACTTCAACTATATCCGACGATCCTACGTACTTATCTCTTTTGTTGACTGTACATGTCTAACATTTTACTTGAATTAATCGTGAACCAAGTAGGTAATACATGCACTGACATCTTACGATCCCTTTATCTAGGCGATCTACATTGGAGGGCAGCAATTACAGCATTAGAACTAAGTAGTACTAGTTCTTAATTAAACAAGTTAAATTACTGGCCTATTTGCGCTTTTAATTAGAAGAAAACTAGTGTAGTTTATATCGTGCATTTAGTGCGTTAACGTTTCTCTAAATGGAGATTTCTCATACTAATTATTTTGCTGGTGAATAGAATTGTGAGCAGTGAGCAGTGCTGGCCCAGTGGTCACGGCCGCGACTTACGAGTTGTAGGTCGTGGGTTCGAACCCAGGCAGGCGCTTGAGTTTTTATAAATGATTTCATCACCACTACTCTCAAAACAGTGAAGGAAAACATCATGAGGAAACCGGCATGTCCCAAAAATGACAAGAAAAAATCCCAAAACTTCCCAAAATTCCAAGAAAGAAAAAGAAAGAAAGAAAATACGTTTTTTTGCGGTGAACATGACGCAAAAAAGAACATAAGCACAGAACATAAAATAAAAAACGAAGGTAAGGGAAACATGCGAAGAAGAAGAAGAATGAAGAACGAAGAATATGATGATGAACCGATTTGTTGATTAGTAGGTATTGTTTGAATCCTAGGCTCGGAGATAAGGTCTGCTATAAAACAGGCAACCCGCACTGGGCCCGCGTGGTGGATTATGGCCCACTCTGTCTCAATGAAAGAGGAGGTCTGTGTCCCTGCAGTTGGAACATTACATGCTGATTATGTGCATGAAATACTATAATAGACTTATTTGGACCTTTCTAAGCCACAAAACGTAAGATTGATACCCACTTTCGACATTGATAAAGTTTAGGCAGCAGGGAATATACCAATAGAAAAAACTACGGACAGCTTCAGCTAATATAAGAAATCTGCTCTTTCAACATCCAAGGATAACCCACAAAGCAAAATAAAGTGCTTCGTTAACATAACAAAAGACTACAATAGAAGAAATCAAATTAGAATCGTACGAAATGATAGTGATTTTCCTTGTATTGTGTGCTTCCATTTATTTCTACATCAGACGAACAATGTCTGTCATCAACCCATGGCATCATAATCAAAAGACATTATTTCATTTATACATATTTCTCCGAAACCAACTCGTACCAAATCCTATAGTTACGTAATACTACAAGCGAATCCTAAAATTTCGTAATATTTTGTACGACAAATTCAGAAATTTAATGAAAAACTGGAGCGTGGAGTTGACCCTAATAACATGAATTTTATTTTCGTAGCCCTCGTTTGTTTTTAACAACAATAGGGTGTGATGTAAACCTTTTGAAACTTTTCTGTGTTCTTTTATTTATATATCATTATGAAGGTAAAAGTCTGGGACAAAGGAGAGAGGTTTTTGTTACCTTCAGAGGGTATTTCGTCATGTAATATGTCGGAAAATTCATCTGTATGTGTCTGGCCTATATTTTTGCTAATGGCTGCTGTGGTATTTTAATATTGTGTGTTGTTTTGTTTATCTTTATGAGTTTCGTCGTGTGGAGCTTTAATATTTTTTCTTTTGTGTTTTGAGGACCTTATTTGCCAGCGTTTCCGACGTTTATAAAGAAAAATGTAGACTTGAAGAGTTCATTGCTAACGTTCGCTCCAATATCGTCAAACTCTCAATACCAGCCACCAATAAAGTGAGAATTTCTCAACTTAAAACGTTCTCTATTACATTATTAAGGATCCATTTCTGAATTGTGAAGGTACCTAGTACCTCTTTTGTCTTCGCAATTTATAAAGAGCCACCGTCCTTTCACAGCCTGATGGCATTAACGCAGACAATAAGATCTTCATAATAGGAACTACCCTTGACAAGATATTAGATGTCTGGTTCACAGAATTATTGTTGTTGCTCTGGTGGTAGTAGTGTCATCCGGGTTTATTCATTGGGAAATTATCATTTTCAGCATTGTGAATGAATCTGTGCCCGGTAATTCTAAAAACCATATTATTTTATTAGACTTATTACTGTGTTATTTGCAGATGACACATCATTGATCTTTAAGATAGACAGACGGGCACAAAATCTTGACGACGTGAATAACTCTATTCTTCAGGTCCAAGATTGGTTTACGGTAAATAATTTGGTACTAAATGAAAAGAAAACCAAATGCATTAGATTTAAATTACCAAATGTTAGAAGTAGCGAATGTGACATCATACTGAATGGAGAAAAACTAGAATTTGTTGATCAAACGGTTTTCCTGGGAATCACGCTAGACGAGAAATTACAATGGGGACCTCACATAACATCTCTTGCGGGGCGGCTTAGCTCGGCCGCTTATGCTGTTAGGAAGATAAGACAGTTAACAGATGTAGAAACCGCGCGTTTAGTCTATTTTAGCTACTTTCACAGCATTATGTCGTACGGCATTTTACTATGGGGTCGAGCTGCTGACATTGAATCCATCTTTATTTTGCAAAAGAGAGCTGTCAGAGCCATTTATAATCTACGTCGCCGCGAATCTCTCAGGGAACTATTTAAAAGGATTAATATTATGACGGTACCTTGCCAATTCATTTATGAAAATATTATGTATGTAAGAAAAAATCTACATCTTTTTAATAAAATAAGCGATAGACATAACTTTAATACAAGAAATAAAGATAAAATACATCAACCATTTTTCAGATTAGCCAAAGTACATACATCTTTTATGGGGTACTGTGTTAAATGTTACAATAAAATACCTTGTGATATATTGCAATTAAATGAAAGAAAATTTAAAACTCACATTAAACGTACACTTTGTAAACAAGCATACTACAGGGTGAAATTTAACACATGCGACAAATCGAAATGGGAGATTGTACTCATTATTATGAACAACTTTTACTATGGGACCAAACCTGAAATCGCGAAAAAAAAATCTGTTGTTCCCTACATTTTGATGAGTTATGCAAACATAAATGTAGGGAACAGCTGATTTTTTTTTCGCGATTTCAGGTATGGTCCCATAGTAAAAGTTGTTCATAATAATGAGTACAATCTCCCATTTCGATTTGTCGCATGTGTTAAATTTCATCCTGTATAAATTAGAAGATTATATCCAAGATAAGAACGCTTGGAAACATGCTGGTCCTGCTCCATAGGACAATCTAGAGTCTAGACAAAATCAAACTGGTTGCTAATTTAATTGTAAATTTTTTTATTCTTTTTTTTTTACATTTATTACTCACACCCTGACTTATTACTTGTATTTTGTTTTTTAATTAAAATCGTTTTGCTTGTACCATGTTTGTAAATATGTGAGCACCATGTATCTATCAGATAATTAATTTATATGTCATGGTTTCGTTTTTAATTCTTTTACCTATTGTGGTATAGTAATTTTATTGTAGGTGCATCGTCCTCACATGTTATTATATAATTAATGTACCCATGCAAAATATTGTACCTAAACATTTTAAAAGAGTAACGGTGGAGTTTCTTGCCCGTTCTTCTCCATACGAAAACTACCTTTTGGAATGGGCGACTAGAATCAATTCTATTTTAAGATAATTTTTGACGTTCAAAAGTGCCTTTTATGTGCCTATTTGAAATAAATGCTTTGACTTTGACTTTGACTTTACTGTCAAAATGCGAGTGTAACCTGTTCCAAAAGTATCTGATAAATGTGGAAACAAATGGATCAGAAACGTTCCTGTGGATGCCAATTTGTAGTGTTACTTGCAAGTTGAGAACTTTTATTTGACTTTATATATGAATACTTAAACCCGAAATTGTTATTTTAAATTAGTTTAAAGATGGTTTTCATTTGACAAGAGAGGTTCATTTTATAACCTCCATTTTCCTCGAGGATTTTTCAATTACAATTTAATATACACTTTCTCTGTAGTTGGTCCCTCATGTCTGAGGATCGTGGTCAGCTTCGGAGTTGCATCTGGAGCGGATGATCCGCCTCCACCGGTTTCTGTCATTAATATACACAACTAAACTATAAATTGCTTGAACAAGGTTTGTTTACATTTTCATCAGTTACTTTTTGAACAGACCATACCACTAATCCACCTATGCTTTCAAAGAATACAGGAGTGACGTCATGTCACAAGAACTAAAGAATTCACAGAATATAGAGACCATTGGCCGTAGTACAAATTACGTCACACAAAAGACAACTCAATCCTCGTAACAGAATCATACACTGACCAATCCTAGCCCACTTACGTACATACTTACATAGTATCGGAACAAAGTGAATAGCTTCCCCACATTGTTGTTGACAAGGAACTGTATGATATCTCCCTATTGTTTGAATAAATGAGTTAACTTCTTGTAACTTATGTAACTGAGTGAATTGAGCTTGTTACGAAAGATTTAACGAGGACAATCAGCCCGTGAAGGGGTTGAAGTTGTCGAAGTATACATAACAATGAAGAAAATCATATACATTTGTATAGGGAAGTCAATTGTGGTTAATCTTAAATCCACAAAAATATATATATAGGAATGTCTTGGTCTCTCTCTCACTTAGGAGATATTATTCATAGGTAAGTATGGAGTATGCCCCTGCATCCTCATTGCGTAACACACTATCAATCGGAATCTAAATCATTTTGAAGCAAATTGCTAATCCATTGCTTCATAATTTCGAAAAATTTGTCTGCTCAACGCGTAAATAAAGCAATGTTTTTGAAATGTCAAAATGAAACCAATTGCTGCCCTTGCTTCTAAGTTGGCGTTAATTACAAAGAGAAAAGATTAGATTTTTTATTGTATGTTAGTTTGTTACGCTTTCACGCTAAAAACGAGTGAACAAATTCAGATGAGATACATGGGTTGACCATGACTTGGATTAGGACATAGGATAGTTTTTATCCCGATATTCCCACGGGATCGAGATTTTTGCGGGTGAAACTGTGGGGCGCAGCTAGTCTTGTATATAAGTGATTCGGACATTTCGAGCCTAAACTTAAAAATTGGTGATTGCAAACTCAAAACTGCTTTGGAGTGTTTTCAATGGGATTCTCAATAGATAGATTGTTCCTGTATCCCATTTGCATATAGGTTATCAGAGAATCGCCATTCGGCAGTGTCAAACACCACCAAAGGAGAGGGGAATTCCTGGGCCCAGCAGTTAACTAGTTGAAATGGGTATTAAAAAAACCGGTATATTTTTCTAAAGGAAATCACAAAATACAGTACCATGTTTCTATCTAGGAAGCGAGAAAAATTAAATTAAGTTGTGAAACTAAATAATCGATAAAGTACATGCCTGAATTCTAAGTAATCGATAGTGAATAAATCGGTAAAATCTCAGAATATGTATGAACATCGAGTGACAAATGCTTATCAATCTTTTCGTGGAATCGATTCAAAGCGAATTGAGTTCCATTAATTTTTCTTCTGTTAGCAATACTGGTCACTCAGTATAGTCTAAAGTAATCTGTGCACCGACTGACAGATGACAGGTAGAAAAAAACCGGCACCTATCAAAAAGTACTCTGTGACGCCGGCACTCGTTCGTTTTCTTTCGTTGTGAGTGCGCACGTATTTTCCGTTCTCAATCCATTTCAGGATCTTCAACGCGTCGCACAGGGAGGCTCTCTACTTGCACTCCATGCGTAAAACCATTATACAACCAAAACCATTTAAAAATATTTCGCAAATAACATCAAAAAACTACAATGTTATAATGTAACCTCACTTTTACTAAGTACTTATATTTCATGTAACTTGATTCCTAGATAGCCAAATTTCACCAAATTTTCAGTGAGGCCTTGTTATTATATCCACTTTCAAATAAAGCTAGTTTGATTGAGTTAACACCTAGGCCCAGGAAACTATGGAGTCTTTCCCTTCTCCTTTACCACGGGGAAATCAAGATTATTAGAAAGAAAGGAGGCTTTGTGTAATTTTCCAGCACTTTGCGTATAACGTCAAATCAGACACCATATACAGTAGTGTGTGGTCTTCGAAATTCGAAACGGCCTCCTATTTTCGACCAAATATTTCACGATTCTATCCAATACATTAACGGCTAAGTTACTACTTCTTTAAGAGCAATAATTAATTACTGAAGGAAATAAAACCAAAGAAAACGGCCAAGTCTAATGGATCGTAACATTACGAGCCAAAAACTTTTGTGCCGAAGAATTATAGTAACGACTCGAGTAACTGTTATTATTTTACTGGCATATCGCCATGTACATAAAAAAAGGCTATTAATATTTTACGCACTAAGAAAAGTTATGATAACTTACGAAAATACTCAAGTACTAGGTATGTAGTAAGGTGGCGCATTGTTATGTAAAAGAGCGCCTCTCGCCATCAAACGTAAAAGTTTGGCGAGTTTAGAACTAAGTTACACCTCTGTATTACAATATCATTAAATAAAAACAAAAAAAAAAGATAGGTTCTGTGTCAAAATTATTCACATAAGTTTTCATTAGAACGAACTGAACGAATTATTACGAACCAACTGAATCTGCCATCGGGGTACCAACTTTAAACTTAGGTACCTTGTTTTCAAAAGTAAGAATTTACTGCTTGAAAAACCGAAATTAAATCATTTTCGCGAAAATACAATTACACAAATAACAAAAGAAAAAAATAAAATCGCTTGAAAATACGTTTATTTGCGGTGAACATGACGCAAAAAAGAACATAAACACAAAAAATAAAATAAAATAGGTAGGGGGAAGCATGCGTCACATCCACGCAAAACGGCCATCGCTCAGTATAATGCTGCGATCCTAGAGACCTACTCCCTCCCCCCTTCCTTGATCCCTTTGAGTTTCGTTTCACGACATCATAACTAAGATGGTTAATTCTATTGTAATTTCGTATGCCTACCTATTTGATATTTGTACGCCGTCTTAACGGCAAAACATAGAGTTTTGTACCTATTCTATTTAATAACACCTATGTTTAACAAATAAAAATCTTTGATTTTACTATTAATATTCTGTTATATCTGTTCTACCATAATAATCCATATACCCGTGCCTCATTATAATTAGAAGCATATTCAACCACTTAGCAAATCAACACGCCTAATTACGGAAGTAACTGAAGCTTGGCAATTATCAAAATACGTGTACCACTAATAAAATAGCTAATTGTTATAATAACACTTAAAATAACTGTTTACGACGCCTTGCAAGCGCGCAGGATTAGGGTTGGTAACTATGCGCACATGGAAGATTTTACTACTGAATAAACAGATGATGATGACGTTTATATTGACCTAAAAGTTAAAGAAAAAACCGAAGATAATGATAATCTGGACACGAGAGATATTAAGATTAAATAAGATGGAGAAGAAGCTGATTAGAACCAAAGAGATGAAGACAGAAGGGGTGAATTCAGAAGAAATGGATATAACGGAAAAGCTTGCTGAAGCTTATATCCTCCATAATGCTGATGAAGTTAGATTTTAATTGAACAAGTAGAGGTCTAGATGATTGTTATAAATTTTCTGAGACTGTGGCAAAGGCTCCTTTAGAATCAAGTAATTTGATAAAGATAAAGATGAAATATATGGCAAAACATGCAGCACCAATGGGAATGCAAGAGAGAATGATACCTAATATTAGGAACTAAGCCAAGGAAATACAAGTTTAGAGAGAAGAGTTTTCTGTAACTAATAGATGTTTACTGATAGACATCTGTTAGTTCTAAAACTTTAAGCCCCTTTAAGTAAAAGTAAGTGAATTTGTTAGTTTGACTAGTTAATCCACAGATTCGGCAGTAAATCCAATTTAGCTCACTTATTTGTCAGGGTAGAAAATTAACCAATAAAGTCTGCTTCGCCTAGATTTACTTTACAAAAATTGTAAATTAGAAAATCGAAAACAAAATCTATCGTGCCAGATATACATATATAGCCACTTATTCTTAGCAATTGTTCTGATTTGAGTGTACAAATCTGCAAATGATAAAATATGTCGAAATTTCACATTTTTCTCCTAGAGAAAGACCTGCCTGACATTATTCTCTTGTCCTTATTACAATTTTTTCGTTCGGTCGGCGCTGCATAATTAGCATATTCTTCCATACTTCTACTAGTCGCTATCTCACTAGTAACGTTTTTTCTAGTGATATCATCTTTCACACAGTCCATTGATCGTTTCTTCGGTCTTTCCCTACTCCTATAATGACAAAAGACAAAATGAGTAAAAATCCAATGTTTTTCGAACAATTTAACAGATTGGCGTCGTAACTACAAGTAGTAACCCTGAAGGTAACATGACCAGTGAACTGCTTCAGCTATTTCTTAGCTGGCCGTGCTCATAATTTTAATGCGTCAAAACCAGTAGCTATTAAGATCCTGGATACCGTTGAATACCAAGGACGCGCAGCATACTCTTACAGGTTGATACTATGAGATATCGATTTAGAACTCGAGTGATTTATATTCGAGATCCCAATATTGATACTACGAGTATGCAATATACAAACGATGATGCACTAATATGCAAATAAAGATACAGATGAAAAAAAGGATATGGTGGAAGTGAAACGGTGTTCGAACTCAATTAACATTATTTCCATTGCACCATGTATGACGTGCAGTGATGGAATTTAAGTTTTTCATGCCCAAGAGTAACAAACCTTCGTACCTATTGTTATGCCAGTAGACCCAATTGTTTTTTTTACTTTTTTTTGTCAAACTCAATTCAGGCGGTTTGTCAAAAGATGAACTTAGTCTGTGACAATCAAGCTCCGCTAATGAGACGCAATTGATTTTCTATTGTATTGTACTACATAGGGTACGCGACGAGCTTTACCAATTATTCGTTATTTTCGACAAGCAACAATCGCACTTTTGTTTCAAATTTTGTTTCAATGCGGTTAGTGGAAGTGTTCAGGTGCGTTTCGGCCAAGTGCTATAGAAATCAGTGCTCTGCTCTGCTACCTTAACAGTACTATCTGGTAAGATCTTCTATACCTGACTAGATATCAAGTCTTCTCACTATCTCATCACCTTAGTAGGGCCAATAGTTTGCGGAAACTAAAGCTTAATAAACGGCTTGTAGGACAGTACAGCATCTGTATTCTTAATCAATGTGATTCGCCAGGGCTAGGCATTAAATAGCCCTAGGGGTAACAATTATTCAGGTCCAAGGGAGGCGTGGGGTAGACAGCATAAATAACCTCTAAAGACTACGAGTTCGGTTTATTTATTGCGTTGCTATGGTGATCGGGGAAAAATAGATTGTATCTACTCTTGGCAGCTTGCGAATGTACTGGAAAAATGTGGGAATAATTAAAGTTTTGAAGGCGTTAAGTTACTTGTATCTGGCTTGGGTTGTAGGGGGAACCCCCGAATAGAACCCTATTGTCATTTCCCCTTCTCTATAGTATTATGATGTGGATAATGTGTGTTAATACTTACTATGCCAGTCTGTACAAGCTCCATACATAGCTCAGTACTAAGACATCATCATCTGCCTAGCCTTTTCCCAACTATGTCAGGGTTGGCTTCCAGTCTAACCGGATGCAGCTGAATACTAGTATTTTACATGGAGCGACTGCCTATCTGACCTCCACAACCCAGTTACTGGGTAATATACCCCTTGGTAAGACTACCCGATTCGATTCGATTCGATGGTTCTGAATACCCGTAAAAATCCGTGTCAAACATCCACGAATGACAGCCGGGACCAACGGCTTAACGTGCTTTCCGAGGTACGGAGGGGTCTCGGTATGTAAAAATGGTCACCCAGCCACGGACCAACCGCGGCAAGTGTAGCTTAACCTTAACATGTGCAGCTGTTATTATTTAGCCAAGGGCGGGTCTCAGCTCAGTCCTAAGACATGAAAAGAAAATCGTTGGTGAGTGTTTATATTACGATGATTCTTGGTACACTTTATCAACAAACAAAAGAACTCCTTAATTGAAAAAAAGGAAATAAGAAACCAGCTCCAAATGTCACTCAAAAAGCAAGATTAAAGGATCAAACAGGATCTATCCACATTTAATTCCCCGAAATTTGCATACAAATCAAAAACTCAATCAAGGCGTTATTTTCTTACAAATAAAAGCCTTGGCCCACTTTAAAAGAGAATTTTCTTTAAAACGTAACGAGTCCTCCCTTTGTCCGTTTACTGTAATGGCAGATGGAAGACTTCTAAGATCCAATTTCGAGTGTCCAAGGTTGAGGCTTTTACTGGTTTATTTAATTTATCTTTTCCTTACATTCACACACATTTATTCGGAGTAAAGATTTTCGTATAATGTTTCAGTTGTAATGTGATGGAGTTCAGGGTTTTGTTTTGTTTTCTTGGTATTCTGGATACGTAAAATAAGATTTGTCTATATTAACCCTCTTACTACTAAACGCATTAGGATATCAGATGAATAGTTACACACCGATTTCCGGTACAGAATTGTGTACCTTTTTGTGTAGAAGGTAAGGTCTATAATTGTATTGCTATCTTGAAAACTGCGCGCCGCGTCTGTCGCGTCGCGGTGTGAACTGACCCTTGGAAAAGAAACAAATGGTTCCTAATCTTTACAAAAAGTTTCTAGCACCTTTTATTAATTCGTTAACGGTTATCAAAATGATAAATGATTTCAGTCTAATCTTCAATTTCATTAACATTTCACGTCCGCAAAAAACACGCTATCAAACTTAAAAAAAGAAAAAATTGTATCGATCGATACCGTAAATCGGAACATAATGGCTAACGGAACGTATCTGATCTTATATTTGAGCATCGATTAATTTTCTTCAGAAAAAAAAGATCGACTTGTACGACAAAAAACAAGGCATATCAATTAAATGAAACACCCTCGCTATGTAACACGATCAATGGCTGAAATCTCGCACAGAATTTTCACCTGTACGATTCCTGCAATAAGGTATATTTTCGCGTGAAGCTTTCACCGTAATTGTATTAACATTAGTTCGCGGCGGCACTGTGAAGAATAGTACTTCGAATTGAGTCGGAAATAAATGATCTGTACATTTCTATTGTTAGTTTTGGCAAACAATGGGATGCGATACGGTTACCGTTTTTTTAGATTTTGTAAGTAATGATGAGTTTTACATTCTACATCCTTCTTGGAGCTTTGTCTTTGACTGTGAGAGACAATACACTTTAAAAGTTACATTGAGGCGACACGGAGGGACTTGTCAACCTGACTGACTCTTCAACCTTTTGACCGCTTGTGTCGCATTTATACGACACATATTTCCGTGCCCCACCGCTCTTGTCGTATTTCTGCGACAGAGAAAAGCATGATTTTTTTGTTCTATTTTCGTCCTATTAAATGCGTGGTACAACTAAAACCATTATTAATTAAATAGAGATAAAATACTTTTTGACTATTTTTTAATCGATACAAAGATTTCTCCTCCTTATTTATTGTAAGTATTATTTTATCGATTTGTAGCCCCGCGCTAGGGGCACGGCAATTGATATTTAGCCAAGCGTTTAAAAGGTTAAACAATAATAAATAGCCAATATTACGGCCGGTGGGGCAAAATGGAATAATCCGCATTAATGATAATAGCCTCACGGGTCGATCCAAGGTTAAGTTACGCTAGCCGTGGTTGGTTCGTGGATTGATGACCCCTGCGTGCCTCGGAAAAGTCCCGGCTGTCATTCATCGAAGCTACTTCTGTTTAGCTAGGGTTCGTTGATGGGTGTGACCATCCATTACATATCGAGGCTTTCCAAGGCACGGAGGGGGTGCCTTGCAATTCGTGTACTGCGCAAATCCAACCACGTGGTGTGTGAAGTCTCATATTTCGTGGCACACAGTATACGTATGCCCCTGCTGGTCGTAACCGATTGACATAATAATATTGATCATCATTTCATTGTGTTTTGTTTTTTCTGTAATGCCAGTAAACTAACACATACTTAATATTATTACAAATTCGAAAGTAACTCTGTCTGTCTGTATGTTACCTTTTCACACCTAAACCGCTGAACCGATTTAAATGAAATTTGGTATAGAAATAGCTTGAGTCCCGGGGAAGGACATAAGATAGTTTTTATCCCGATATTCCCACGGGATCGAGACTTATGTGGGTGAAGCCGCAGGGTGCAGTTAGTCACACTAATATTATAAAGGCGAAAGTTTGTGAGTGTGTGTGTTTATATGTTTGTTACTTCTTCACGCCTAAACCACTGAACCGATTTAGATGAAATTTGGTATAGAGATAGTTTGAGTCCCGGAAAAGGACATAGGATAGTTTTTATCCTGATATTCCCACGGGATCGACATTTACGCGGGTGACACCGCGGGCGCAGCTAGTAAGTAATAAGTCTTATTCGTAGATCATAACCCTGTTTCTTCTATTCACTCACTATATTATAAACAGTTAATTAACTTCGCATTTTTCATGCAAATATACTATATTAATTAATATCAGACGCAAAACGAGTCCCACTTAATAATATAACGTAGCATTCATATATGATAATTACACCTATTTATTTATTTTAATGAATACTTAATTATCAATTTACTTAATGGATTTAGTATGAGATTTTTTTTAGTGCCAATTTGGAAACGAAAATAGTTTTAAAAATGAATTTGTTAGGTTATTAAAATCGAAGATTGTCTCTATAAAATATGATTTTTGGCATTTTCAATCTCAAGTAACAGCCGGGGGGTTAATTTTAGGCTTTCGCTGTAATAGTAAAAGATACTCAAGATGTTATTTCCCATAAGAAAATACTACTTTTTTATTCTGGCCGGCATTTTAATTTTTCAAAAATGCTCGACACTTGAATGATGTCCTTTAATACGGTATTTGTGTGTTGAGTTTTATTTCCATTTTCGTCTTTTAAGAAATTCTGTAAACACAGATTTATTAAAACAGAGGTTGGCAATTTAGAAGTATTCATACTAAATGAAGAAGTCTACAATTTTCATTCTGAATTCCCCATTCAAACCGTCATAGTTACTTCAATATATACAAAGATATCAATTAAATTAATTAAGATGACTTGCGAGCCGAAAAATTCAATTATATTCCTATAATACTGCCAAATTCAAAACACACTTGTCGAAACTTACATTTAAGGTGCATATGAACATCTTTTTTAACCAGGATAGTCTTAACAAAAGTATAACAAGGTACATTGTACTGTCAGTTTAAAATTACAGTAACGGTGATCAAATCGTTAGAATTGAAATAGCTGATGACATCATGGTATGATGATGAAAAAAAAAAAAAACAAATGATTATATCACAATGCAGTTAGAATCGGTACTAGTGTCTTTGCAGCGTTGATTTCAGAAAGTTTTTTTTTTTTTAGTTCGTGGGGCTCGTGGCTAACTAATAACAGCCGCACGGGCCGATCGAGGGTTAACCTACGCTTGCCGCGGTCGGATCGTGGATGGGAGACCATCATTGCGTATCATCCTGGCTGTAATTCGTAGATCTTCGACAGTCGTTACACACGTAATAACTGTCAAAGATCTACGAATTACAAAAAAAAAACAACTTATTTAGAAAAGTGCTGTTTTTTGGAGAACTGTCTCTTTAAGCATAACTAAATGATTGCGCAGAGTGTTGCCCTGATTTCAACGCATAGCTTGAAAAAGTAGGTATTTAATAAGCGCCAAGATTTTTCTAGGGAATACGATGCGGACGGGTACATTCCCTTATCAAATAATATAATTGCATTGTATTAGATTTTTGTTAGTGCTCATACACACGCGAGTGGCACGCGTCGACGGGTGTCGACGGTTGCCGTCGACACTAGTCATGGACTGCAATAAATGCTCCTGACGTTGACGTGTGTCACTCGTGTGTGCACATAAACAGTGCACACTAATACCTAGGCTGACTTGAGCTGAAACCAACGTTTAATCTGAGCTGTATTTTTTTAGCAATAGAAGTTTAACAGTGGCAATTTTCTCATAAATTCTCGAATAAAAATGTAGAAATAGAGGTAATAGATTAAATCGCTAGGAAAAAAAGTGAACACTGAGAATAGAGATGCTTAGTAAAAAAGGACGACTTTGAATAAATTGGGATAAAAGCAATAAAAGTTATGAATAGTCAGGACAAGGTGGGGCAAAAGTAATGCCATAGTGAGAATATTGTGCCAATAATGTCATTGTGATTCGACACTTGTTATAGACACATTGAGTATTGTTGACAATGCAATGGAGCGGTACACACAGCTCAAGCAAAGATGGAGATTTTGAAACTTTGGCTTTTAAAATCTCGAGTATACCACCAACAAAAAACTTTAATGTCTTAAAAATCAACATTGAAGAAGAGATCACCAATTCGAAACAAGATGGTTTGCGAGTATTTCAAAACACCATAAACGAGCACAAATTTGCACACTCAAGATGTTGAAGTGGTCATTAGGCGATATAATATGTTCGACTTAATGTACGAATTTTTATAAACTTTCCGTAAAAACAGGACCAATTTTTTGCCAAATAGGCAGCCTATTCACATAATGACATTACTTTTGCCCTATCTTGTATTAACACATGGACACAATACTTAAAGAAAAGACAAGAACATATATCTACAAAGCCTAACCCATGCTAACCTTTACACAGAATACCGAGAAAGACGAATTTAATCGTTGACAATAAAACTGAATGGAACGGAATCACACACTAAAATAAACACGTATTGAGCTGGTAAACGTTTTACTCGTTCAACTCAAACCGAATAAGGCCTTAAACATTTCAACAAATTTAATTTAAGTGTCGTAAAAAGCAGGGAATATGACCAATGCAGAGATAAAATAAAACTTTATCGACGTTTATAGTGCGATAAAGGGGATACACACTGGCTGAACGCGAAAATTTTATTTTTATTTTTGTATTTGTAATAGTAGGATTAAAATGGTTTTATGGCAAGTAAAGGTGCCGTCTAGCTGAGAATTGGATAACTACATACATACACTCACTCCTTTTTTCCATAACAATTTCATTCGAAATAACATATTGTCGTGTCGTTGACCACAGCTGTCACTGTGACAAAACTTGCTGTGGTCAAAATCTTGAAATCTCAAAAAACGGCACATAGCAGATTTTGGTTTGACAACGACGATATTAAGACGAAGATGATGGATGATCAAAAGTGATTATAATACATACATAAGTAAGAAATTAGAGATTTCGGATGGCCAAACGGAAAATATCAAACCAAACTTCAAGATCCTGAAGGCGTTGTAGCAACAGAACTGACGATTGACATAAATCAAAATGTTACATAAGATACTCGTATATACGATATGGAAGCATTGAATATGCATGAGCATTGGCATAATAGATCTAAAGTGTCAGTCTTGTCTGAAATTCCCGAACATTCAAACGAGTGGGTAGATTATGCAAAGCGTGACACGTTGGTACTCCTATCAGCAATCTCCAATGAAGTTTATAGAGAAGTTACTGACATATTTGTTAATATCTTATGTCAGTGACAAATATTCAATGTGCTATATAAATTCCGAAGTACTCGCACGCACAATAGGTACATTTTGACTGTATTGTCAGTGTCCGTGTCCAGGTTTACAGTTGGAATTTTTCTTTTCCGACCTAAATTCTCTATTCTGGTAAATCCCAGCACAATATTTCATCCAATTCAACTATTGAAGATTCAATTTTGAAAGCGTTCAAATACAATCTTCGATTTTCCTACAGGATTTCAGACAATATATATTTTGTGAGCAGTTCGTATTGTAAGATTTTTCTTAGTCTATCTACACCTTGTTACTGTCAATAAATTGGAAAGTATATATACCAAGCTTAACCAAGACCGTTGCAACTATTTTTAATTTAAACATTAGTTCCGAATAATAAAATTACTATTTTGACATCGGCCATTCCGCGAAAAAGATAATTTCGACATAAATACTATCTAATACTTCAGTTAATTTTAATTTAAGAATTAAAAGCGTAATGTTTTAAAGTTATGATCGGCTTAACCATAAAATATGACTTAAGCGGCTTCCAATAAGCTTTTAAATAAGTTCTCAATAGAATTCCATCGCTTAATTAGTTTTTAAAGAAATTATTGCAGGTAATTGAATTCAAAGGAGGTGCTTAAGGAAAACATCCGCAAATTAAAAGAGTTCGTTTTTGGAATAGCCAAATCAAGCTGCTTCCCTAAAGGCCACAACATAAAATATTATTCAACACACTGGATAGCCTATTACTGAAAACCAATACTAACATATTTGTTTTTAATCATAAAATCAAATCAACCAGCATCCGAGCATAAAATAAACATTGACATAGCGTTACAAACTCCCAATCCAAATTAACCTTACGCAGAACTCTAAATTCTACATATAAATTACTACCGATACAACGGCAAAATAAATTCTGCTACTCAATTGGGCAGCAAAAACCAATCGACCAATGTACACAGTCCTTTCCACAATTCGCTTTCGTGAACGGTATATATGAAATCACGTTTCGGAATTTAATTCGAACATAATACTTGAAAAGGGTCGAAAGTTGAGGCAGTCGTTTTTTAAAGACAATTATGCAGTCATCCAGCTAAGTGGTGATACTTCCAATGTTAACCATTTAATCGCCACCGTAAGACCATAACTGTTTTATGAAGACTATGTTAATGGTGTTTTTGTTTGCATAAAAGGATTCGAGGAATTTAATTTGGTTAGTTTTTTATTGAATGACATCAAAACTTAACCATGTCGATAAATTAAATCTGATTGTAAGCTCTGAAACGGTCTGTTAATTTCAGATTAATATTAATATTTTTTCCTTTAAGTATTTTTTGGTAACTCCTACCAATGTCAGGATAGGTACCGTCTCCAATATATCTGCCGCCCATTTACCGAAGATAATCTCTTAATGCATTCTTATGAGAGATAGAACCCCCCCTTTAGACTCAGACCACACGGCTTAACCGTACACTGAACTTCAATCTCAATACGTAATTGTTGAACGTGACTTTCAGCACAACTGATGGATTTAGAGTTAATAGCAAATAGTTTAACTTGTGCGAGTACGTGCCCTCTATGTTCGCGTGACTCACATTGTCGTGATAGTACAAAATTGTTATGTCTTATTATGCTTCAAGTACATCGATTACGATTCTTAGAGGTTAGTCATGGTTGAAGATTTCGAATAGGCTCAACCGTTTACAACAAATGTGTTTCATAGATATACACCGTGTTCCGGACGATATACATAAACTACATAAAGTTCAGATCATGGAAATAAGCATTTTGCATTATGGACACATTAACGAATTCTTATTTTTTGTTAATTTTCATACAAACTAAATACCTTGACGTAAATCACCCGATATGCATGCTTTTTTATCCGAATTGGCAACGATGATGTATTTTCATTTATAAGATTTGGCTGTCTGAAACTTGTCAAAACTTAGTTGAGACCCTTTCTTAATGCATAGCTCAATTAAATTTCACTAAATGAAATTACAATATCTTTGTAACGAAGCATTTTCAAGTACTACTTTTTTTGTTGAATTTAATTTGTAAAAGCTATAGAAGCGTTTGACAAAGTTTATGGATATCGTGAAGAACACGCTGTATATAGCTTCAAACTTATCAATTATATTTACGTCTATAATCTCAAAAATAATTATTGGATCTAGTTACGAAATAATACAATTAATTTATTTTATTTTTAAATTAGCTTCATCTAAATTCAAAACATCATCAAGTAGAACGAAAACAATTAAATAAACCAATTCAAAAATAATTTACCCGTTTGATATTCAATGTTACCCGGAGATCTTTTCATGGTCCATTTTGAATCAAATGAACCGGAATCCATTTTAACTTTGACTGCTATTAAATTAATCCATTCAGACTTCGATCTTCGATTTGAAAGCCGGGATTATGAGCTTTAGTCTTGGGACAGCTTAATGGGCAGCGCTGAAAGGGCGCTTTAAAATGGGCATTTGATTTCGAGTGGAAACGTTTGACTGCCGTCTGAATTGATATTTGAATTTGCTTGTGTATCTTTGCCTTGTTCACGGTCCAATTGCTTATTAATGGAATTGTTAACATTCTCAAATATAGCAAAGAGAATAAATTCAGCAATTTACAAATATATTGCAAAGCTATCTGACACAGAAGAAAAGGAAACGACGGAAATTATAAAGAAAATCAAAATGGGAGTTAGCCAATAATTCATCGGGGCTAATTCGACCGCATCTGCCCACCTCATAAACAAAATCAAGCTCACTGATAGCCAAACATTCATCAGTCCAACAAGAAGTAATAAAATACTCCACAAGCAAGCCATATTCGATGATGCCGCCGGCCATACCAAAAGTGGCGGGCGCTGGCCACAACGCGTCGGTTCCCAAGAATCATTCATACAGAATCAGGTCGTTCGTCACGGCCTTAATGCGAAACGAACAGCTGTACAGATTCCAGGTTAGAACACATACAGGGTGAATGTAGTTATGGATATAAAAGAGGTGATTGTGTATGGGAAACTGAGAAATCTAAAAAAAAAACTGATTTAACACCTTTTTTATTAGAATCACCTGTCTACAACGCGTTACGACAGTAAGACCGGTTCTGAAAATTATAATATACGTTCAGTAGTTCATTTTTTTATTGATTTGCAACAAGAAACTGAATACTTATTTCTCTAGCATATACATTTATTAATTAAAATAAATTAAGAACAAAAGGTTCAAATATATTGCACCGTATACAACTACACGAGATCAGCAAAGTTAATTCTGAAGCTTCAACCCCAAAATCTAGTCACACCATCTTAGATATAGGACCACAAATGACTCAACATCACACAAGCGAAGATAATGCATCACAAACGAAAGAAAATGATGATAAAACAAAACACAATGGCACATTACTCCACTACAGTTTACCCAACAGTCTTAGCATTAGCGTATCGGCAAAGTGCAGGTGTAATGAGCGAGCTATTATAGCGCTAACTAGCATAATACACTAGTAACTAAAGCCAAGCTAGTTTACGTATCAGAGGAGATCTCAGTGAATAGCATCGTTTAATTTTACGCTACTCGCGGGGGATCGGGCGTGTCCATTGTTGAGGCAATATTGGGTTTGTATTGTAAGAAATTTGGATTGTATGGAAAATTTATGGTTGGTGACCATGACGATGAAGATGAGGCTGGTATAATGCTTTCAGTTCAATAAGTGGGACCGGGAGAGAAATTTATCGATATGTTCTTTGTCCGCTATATATCAAAGAAGATTCAAGTAGTTCAGTAGACTGCAGTGGATGCTCACGGCATTATAATGCTGCAGATGTGACAGAATCGTCTAAAATTGGGAAAACATCTTCAAACTATATCAAATTATATCATGCTAAAACCGTTAATCTGGTAATTTTTTTATTCTACTTTCAACCTTTTTTTTCGTTTATGGATGGGAAATCATTAAATGACCCCTCCCGCTCTGGGTGGAGCGGAAAGGAGTGTCAGACTCTTACTGACTACAACCCATCCGTGTTCCTTCCTTAGCCCTATATGTTCCGGGGTAGCGGTAACCCTTTCAGACAATCCCGCACCCCCACAATCCCGCACCCCCTACTTCCAACCCTAACCTTCTTATTTTATTTTCAATAATTATATATTTCTATTTTATGTTCATTGCATTAATTGAAAGCCTCGTCTTGACTAACATAGTCTTATATTAATTTAATACCCACAAAATATGGAAAATTTAATAGTCTGAATTAAACGCATTTAATTTATTTAGTTATTGCTTAAAACACCGTATCGAACCACAATGAAAACAGTATCCCCCGTTGAATTATACCGCATCTGAGTGAGCCGCAAAGTGGAGTAAGCGAACGACCGATGTTTTCACTATCGTTTGGCCAGTACAGTTAGCTTGGAGCCGGCTGAGCCAACGACATCAGGTTAGGCGGGCTGCACACACCGCGATTATGTGTTGCTGATCTTTGATAAGCGAGAAGTAATTTAAATTGTGTTGGATTATTACATGTTGCCTATGATTTTTTTTGTTGTAGTTTCGATTTCATTAACTGATATTTAGAACAGTTATGTTAATTTTGTGCTTTGACGACTTAAAGGTTAATTAAAGTCAACATATTTTATTATTTATCGAGAGAGAGCAAATAGTAAATATCATAGATATAAGAAAGCAAGATATACTTTCCATCATCTTTAACATCAAAGAACTCATTATATTAATCTGTCAAGCTCCGCTAATGAGACCCAATTGATTTTCTATTGTTTCGTCGCCAATGTTCGACGCGCGCTGCTTGACCGGTTAAATAGGTGCAGTACCTATCTACCAATATTATGATGAGTTCTGTAACTAAAAATAAAAAGACCTAATACATAGTCAGAAGTCATGGTCCAGTCACTCTATTAAATAAATTCCTTCTTATCATGTTCGGTAGCAGAATACGGCTGGACTTACGTGTAGACGGCTCGCGTTTTCACTATCGTTCGTAGGAATACAGTTAGTTGGATCCTCAGCCGCGCCAACGACGTCTAAGGCGGCTTACACACTGAGCTACTGTGTTGATTAAATAGTTGCTGATGTTTAATGGCGGTTTGTGCTAGTCTTGCTTTATCAGGTGTCAATCATGATGGATGTTGGGAAGGTGTTCGATTACATCTGTCATCGGATCATCTATCGTTGAGTGTTGCTTAGCATTATCAATGAACTCATTTTGTAATAGAAGAATGAAATTACTTAATAATGAAATTAACCAAATGTTTAGAGTTCCAATGCTATACTCTCCTTCCTTATATCCCTATTTAGGGTACAGTCATCATACAATATTTTATAAAAGAAGTTATTGGAGACCTGTTTTTTTTTACTGAATTATATGTAACTAACTGCGCCCGCGGTTTCACCCGCATAAGTTTCAAACCCGTGGGAATATCGGGATAAAAACTATCCTATGTCCTTTCCCGGGACTCAAACTATCTCTATGCAAAAATTCATCTAAATTGGTTCAGTGGTTTAGGCGTGAAAAGATAACATACAGACAGACAGAGTTACTTTCGAATTTATAATATTAGTATGGATTTATATCATCTTCCTGCAAATAAGCATGTTAAAAACATTTCGTAAAATTAAATAGATAATTTTCTATGAAACAATAATGAAACAGTTTCAAATACCAGTCTCAGTTTAGGTGGGGTATAGGATAGAACGTTTTAGCCGTTTATCACTCAACTTGAACATTTAGACATTGATAAATTGGAAGCTCATGAAACACTAAACATTTTGGAAATAGTATACTATTAACAATTCCAACCACGACTTTATTATAGCACTAAGTAACATTTTGGGATAAAACATACATACTTCCCTTTTTAACCGACTTCTAAAGAAGGAGGAGGTTCTCAATTCGAATGTTTGTATTTTTTTTTTGTTTTTTTTTTATGTTTGTTCGCGCATAACTCCGTTGCTTGCCAACCGATTTGAAAAATTCATTTTTTGTTAGAAAGGATATACTTTCCAAATGGTCCCATGAAAATTTTATTGAAATCGGACAAGCGGTTTTTGAAAAATCAACAAAAATCTAAAAATTTATCTACATTGTCTACATTAACGATCTTTTTGTTTACTTTTTTGTGGGGTAGGTACAACTAAAAAGTGAAAAATTAAAACTTTTTTACAAAAAAAAAAAACAACCGACTTCAAAAGAAAAACACTACAAAGTGATAAATAACTTTAATTTCGGAAGTCGGTGTCAAAAAACGAAAATGCGGAACCAACGACACCGATTTCCGAAATTAAAGTTATTTATCACTTTGAAATGTTTTTTTTTTTTGAAGTCGGTTGTTTTTTTTTTTTGTAAAAAAGTTTCAGTTACCTAATTGCTGAAACCATTTTTTATTGACTCGTAATACACTCAGTCAATTGGGATTTTTAACGCACCTTTTCAATAAATAAACTGCAAAAAGAACCGCTAAAGTGGCAAAAATAATGGCTAGAGAAAAATGCCAAGCAACTCCAGTAAAAAATAAAATTTTACAAAATGTGTCCCTTGAAAAATTCAAGCCGCCTTGGATTCGCAATGTCACGTAAACTTGAAATAAATTGAGGGAAAAATCTCTTAAGCAGGGAGATATACTTTGGAATGCAAATTCAGTTTAATATAGGCGAAAAGCGTATCTAAAGCTTAGGTGTCATTAGCGGGCGCGCAACCATGACCAAGTCGCGGGTATGCGGTTGGGTTGCTAGTTGGCAACCACGTTTTTCTTTCTTTTTTTTTTAATGAACGGTCTTTCTTGTCCGGGCTGTGGAGACCTAATTTTGTAGTCTACAAATATTGAATCACAAATTGTATGTACAAATTAGTATCACAGATAAAAAATATAGTAAGCTTACTTTGACAGTTTTTACGCTTTTAAAATGTCATCCAAGCGAAATTCTTAATTCAATCAACATTTTTGCGTCATCATTTTGTTCATCTTAATTTGGTCGTCGGATTTAAAATTTTAACATGCAACAAATATCAGGCATGCAACTCCTCAGACAATTAACTTGCCAGCTAATTAAAGAATGAAGAAGTTCTTAAGGAAACAGGTTGCCACATTGCTCAGTGCAGCAAGCTAACAACCTGTCTTCATTTACACTTACTGCATTATTTAATCTCAATGAATTATTTCCGCACCTTGCCTACAGCTGTAGGTACCAGTGCCTCGTTAGCACAAGTTTAAATTCCATTCAGTTCTTCAATTATCTCGCTGTTTTATGAAACACAATTATAATAAATATGTGCCTATTAGATAGTGGACTAGCTATGTTGTTTTTACATAGGTACGTATCTATTGATCTAAGCTTATTTTCTGATTTAGAACTTGAGGCCTTTTCGAACAGTTTTAATTATGACTTTTTGAAGTGGGCTGGGTCAGTTAGATCTTAGTAAATGGCTGTGAAGTCATTCGAACTCAAACTGAAAGCATTTATTTCAATAAAACCATATACAGGCACTTTTGAATTGTCAGAGTCTGTCAGTTAGTCAGAAAGTTGAAGCTATTTGCCCTTTCCAAAACGTAGAAACGGAGAAGAACAGACAAAAAACTTTGTTAATAAACCGGGTAAATAAGAACTTTATTAAGAAAAAAATTGGGCACAAAACTTATATAACAGTTTCTTTTTCCTCGTAGAAGTTCAAAAGACTTTTTGATTACTCAACTTTTTCTTTCAAAGAACTTTTAATTCTCCAGTGGGTAACAAGCCTTACTCCCGTAAGAATTGTGCTAAGGACTTATAAACAATTTCGCGTTGCTTATCGCTCGTATTATTGCGCCGTGAAAAGTGGAGCAGAGCAGATATCGTTTTATAGGTTTAGGTAAGTATACTAGCTAGTGTTTTACCAGTGACTGCTTAATTTTTTTTTTACAGGGGGAGACTAGGAGGTAGACAGGCTTAGGAGGAGATGGCGGGATGAACTCGTTTTTTCTACATAAGTATTCTCCATTAACATGAGAAGATATGGACAAGTGGAAGGAGGGAAGGGAGGCCCTTGCCCCGCAGTGGAACACAAACAGCTGATAATAATAATATCAAGACAAGGCTGGGGTCAACTATTCGTTTTATTTGGTCCATCTGCCGTGCGATTTTCATTATTCACCCACCTTTTCCCAACTACGATAAGGGTCAGATTCAGGTCTCACGAAATGCGCTTCATAAGTATTTTTAATAGTATTTCATTCAGTATTCCGATAACTTGTAAGTACCTACATACGTGTGTTACAATCTGTAAATATTAGTTGGTTATAAATATTTTTTTTTTAAATATTAGTCAGGATATGTTTATTTTCATAATCTCTTAACTATTTACACTAGGTACTAAATTAAAAGACTAACTAATTAGGTATATAAATAAATACAAAAATAAAAGGATCTTTAGGCGTCGAAGTACTCGTCCACATCGCTCCGTCATCGGGTAACGTGCCCAGAAGACTGGCAGCATTGCCACGTTGAATGGCAATGCTGATTCTTTGGCCAAAGAACAACCCAGCCCTGTGGTCACGTGAAGTGTCAAAATAAATGAATAAATAAGATGTTATGGTCACAGGGATCCGCTGGATGCAGGTTACACAAAGGACCGGTTGACGTGGCGACGCTTTTCGGAGGCCTTGTCCAACAGTGGACGTGTTATGGCTGAATGATTATGACACTATAAGACCCAGTTGGCACACTTTTGGGCTAATTGTTACACGTAATACTAACAGAGGTAAAGTATGGTCACTGATGAATAGAGATCGGATATTTGGATGCATATTCACCTAAAGTTGAGATGTTGGCTAATATGGAATGCGCTTTTGTATCGATCGTAAAAATCCCGCGATTACGGAATTTTGTATTTTTTTCTGACTATAGAGTCGGATAGGTAGGTAAGTAGGTAGGTAGATACCAAACTGCAATAGCACGCATCGTCAAGATAAGATATAACGGACTACAATTATATATATTTAGAATAATTTTATTTATATAGTTCCTTCCTTCCATACTATTACACCCGACTAGTTATGCATTCCCGGTGTTTGTCCGTTAATGCGTTTGTATCAAAAACTAAAACACTAGCGGAATTAACTAGCGATAACCACTAGCGATTAGTATCTAAGAAGACTGAGGCGCGTCTTCGTGGATGGCACTATCTATACCAGCGGTCGTTGACCCGACATCACCAAATATTCATCAAGTATTCGTCATTATATTTTCTTTGCTCCTGTTTCATGTTTATTATTATATATAGATGTATATATTTATATAGATTAATAGTACTTTATGTATGTATTTATTGTATTGTGCAAATGGTACACCACAGACTACCTACAGTATTTGTCTGTCCTTCCCGTTTTTAATCCAAAGGTTGTCTTTAAGAGATCGCTTTTAGCGATAAGACCGCCCATTAAGTATCACCCATTGTAAAGTTTCTATATTTATGTCTGTAATTTATATGGTGTTGTACATAATAAAGAGTATTCTATTCTATTTTATCATGTTTAGTTTAGATACCATTAGCTAATTTCATTTGACCCTATAAAGGCAAACGAACAATTTTAAACGGAATAAAAACTCCGTATCTCCAAATTACTTTCGCCGTATGAAACAGAGCCATTCCATCCCACATAAATTCTTTCCCTACTTATTGAATTTCAAGTACTCATACAGGCAAAATCAATTTTGAGCCCGAAAGCTAGTAAATTCAATTTAGACCTTGGCTGGCACTAGATCGAAACCTTCGTATCTTATTGAATGATAAAAAATTGGGTGAAATAAAATAAAAGAAGCTACGTGTTCGGAAGGTGATTGATTTTCCACTGAACTAGATTTTGACAGGTGTCATCGTCTTACTTTATCATTTTTTGTCAATCATGTTGTAAGTGCGATTGTGTAGACAAGCCACCTGATTAAGCATAGCGTGACTCAGTTATTACAGTGCGGGTGACGAGAGTGTTTTGCGAATTTGATCTTTATTACCTATTAGAATTGTCGCACTGTTAGGTGTCAGAAACGCATGTCTCGACGGTCGGACAGTAGAAGGTTGTTGTAGCTATTGTGAGTGTCATTCACGTTTATTGAAGTGTACGGTTAACATGCAAATTGGCAATTTCGTGAACCGAAAAAATTGTCAGTGAGTATAAGGCGAAAACCCGCTTACACCATTGATCACTAAATACATTAAGTGTACATCAATGAGTGCTATATGAGAGCAGTGGTGGCCAAGTGGTAACGTCCGCGACTTACGAGTTGTGGGTCGCAGGTTCGAACCTAGACAGGCGCTTTACTTTGTGTAAATCATTTCTTCACCACTGCTCTCAAAACGGTGAAGGAAAACATTGTAAGGAAACCGGCATGTCCTAGAACCAAAAATTCGAAGACATGTGACATCTGCCAACCCGCACTGGCCCCGCGTGGCGGATTACGGCCCACTCCCTCTCACTGAGAGGAGGCCTGTGTCCCAGCAGTGGGAACATTATAGGCTGATTATGTGAGTGCTATATACATTTTTAAAACATCATTTGGTCTCTGTTTTTAGGCAATTGACAGAAATTGGTCTAATGGTCGCAAGCGCTGATGTTGAGCATGAGGTCCTGGGTTTGATTCCCGGGCCGAGCATAGTGTTTTTCCATCTGGAATTAATCAGTAGTAGCCTGGAGTCTGGATTTGTGCCTAGTTGGTGACGATAGGCTAGGACGACATGGCGCGAGGATTTAAATAAAATCGTTTTTTTTTTATTTCAGAAATTTCTCGATTTTATTGCAGTATTGGGTTGACCTTGACCATAAAAACCATTTACGTTCTGAGAAGCCCTACGACGCGCGACGCATCGTTTCCGAGTTAGGAGCTTTCTAATTTTTTTCTTTTTTAATTATTTCCAAAATGGTATCTCGGATGAAAACATTTTCTAGAAAATCACGAAATATTGCTCGCCCATTGTTACATGGAACTTATTATAGGTAGGTACACCTCTGCCGCTCCCTTTGGGAATACAGGCGTGATATTATGTGATACGATATTTTAAATACGTTTTACGCAAAATGTATCTAGTGCTTTGTGGTGCAAGTGCGCTTCAAAGTTTTTCCAATATTTAGCTAGTTGAGTATACCCGAAAAGTGTGTTTATTTTACAAAATGTAGGTACGTACTGCCTACTAAACTTTTTTACAGTCCGGGGCAGTGGTCCAACTGCTCTGTCCAACTAGTTGGACCATGGGTCTTTACTAGGGGCAGTTGTCCAACTTTAAAAATAGTTGGACCACGGCACCTTTTGAGAGTTCCGTGGTCCAATTCATTTAAAAAATAACTTGTCAACTCTAAAAACCTCAACTGCATCTTTATGTGTGTATGGTACCTACTGGTTTACGGTTATATTGAACCTCTGCAGTAAAATAACAAAAATAAAGTCGGATGACTAATTCTAAATTTTTTTTTAAATGTTTGACAACTTTCAACGAAATTTATCTGAAGCATGACCTACAGTAATATCACCTGAAATCAGTTGTAGCTGAATTTCTCGTATATAATCATATATTCTCAATTTGGACCTTACGTCTTTTGTGTGCGATTTCACTTGATAAAGTTGTACATACACACATAAAGATGCAGTTGAGGTTTTTAGAGTTGGCAAGTTATTTTTTAAATGAATTGAACCACGAAACTCTCAAAAGGTGCTGTGGTCCAACTATTTTTAAAGTTGGACAACTGCCCCTAGTAAAGACCCATGGTCCAACTAGTTGGACAGAGCAGTTGGACCACTGCCCCGGACTGCTTTTTTATTTAGCAAAGTGTACTAAACACCTTTTCCTGTTTGGTATTAAAAATTTTATTCATCTATTAAATAAATTGCAATTTATAGTTTTGTATAATTTAGAAGCATTTTTTCAATTTTTGTAAATGTAAGAACCATGGATCCGTTTATTATGATTTTTTGATGTTGACTTGAAAGAGCATGGCAGTTGAGAATGTGTCATGCTCACTAAAATGTCACACTGATGGTGGCACGTGTGTTGGATCATTCGGTTCCCTACAAAATGGTTGAGCTGGATGGTGCTGATCCATGCGTCATGTTCGTGAACGGGCGCCGTCGGTTGAGACTGGTCATCTCTTAACTGCCAAGGCTTATTTTTAATCTTATTTCTTGTATTGTTTCTTCATTTATGTGTTTTTTTTTACATTGTTCTCACATATAGAAGCAACTCGAATAATGTACCAAGGATTTTGTAATATCTTGATTTAAAAAGAGTGTCCATGGAGTTTCTTGCCCGTCCTTCTCCGTAGAGATCTACGCTTTGGAATGGGCAACTAGCTTCAACTTTCTGACTAACTGACCGGCTACTTAATTTTGAAAATTCAAAAGTGCCTGTAATGGTTTAATTGAAATAAATGCTTTGAGTTTGAGTTTGTACGCTTTTTTATTTTACAAAGTGTACGTATTGCCTTAAAACTTTTTTATTTTACAAAGTGTACGTGTATTGCCTTTAAACTTTTTTATTTTACACAGTGTACGTAGCCTACTAAACATTATTTTTTATTTTACAAAGTGTATGTACTGCCGACTAAGCTTGTTTATTTTACGTATGCATTTATTCATGCAAATTTATATGCGATAATACCTAATTAGGTTAGTGCGTAATAAAATCCGATGCCTGTCTCGATTGTCGCGAAAGCGGCGATGGTACCAGGATACCAAAGCATACAAGTTACCTAATATGGGGTTTTATAGTTGAAAATCTTCGCTTAATATAGCTTTCCTAACTAGTAAGGCTGACTGTATATAACCCAGAAATATAGGAAAGGCATAATTATGAAGACTTTGATGTCACTTTCCCGACTAAAACAAGGAAATTATTAAAAACAGGAAAATTTGATCGTGACTGACTGACCGACTGACTGGCTGACAGATAATACACAGTCAACTGGGTGCAAACTAAAGTAGGGATGAAATAGGAAGGGACTTTTTAATATTCAGCGGTCTAACAGCGCTTGATTTAGTTTGATCGAAAACAAAATTGAGAGTAACCTAGATATTGTGGATAAGACAGAGTTTAAAACAGAAGACGAACTAGCAGGGGATCGAGACGGGGGGGGGGGTTCAAGGGATCAGACCGAAATAAATCTAAAAAAGGGGGACAAAGGGGGACTCATTATTCTATTGATCGACATACTTAATACCCCCTGTTCCATATATCCCTACTGATGTATCTCCACTGGTAGGGATACTTGGAGATTTTTTCCAATTATCGCTACCGGTTAGGACAGACCCAGACCCCTCCGTGCCTCGGAAAGCACGTTAAGCCGTTGGTCCCAGCTGTCATTCGTAGATCTTTGAGAGTCGTTACGGGTCGCCAGAAGCCCGAAAGTCTGACAACCAGTCTTAACAAGGGGTATTGTATTACCCAGTTAGGGTTGTCGAGGTCAGATAGGCAGTCGCTCCATGTAAAGAACTGGTATCCAGCTGCATCTGGTTAGACTGGAAGCCGACCCCAACACATAGTTGGGAAAAGGCTAGACATAATGATGATGGCTTAATACATACAAAAAATAAACAATGACAAATTACAAAAACTTTACACAAATATGATTGTAACTCTATACCCAAAATATGTACCCAAAAGACATGTCATTCTGATAAACTGTGTGATTGATCGCAGTAGCCACCAAAAGTGATTGATGGCAGCCCCTCCAATGAGATAAGTTATGTAAATCGGCTTCTGTCAGTAAAGTTATATGCTTAAGTAGCACTTTGATGTATTCTAGTTGAGCTTAAAGTTATGTTATAGGTCATTTCTTTTGTGTACACTGTTTTTGCTTATATCCTGGCTTATTGACTAGTTTTCGACGTTGAACGTTACAAAGCAACTTATTTAAAATGTGCAAAGCAACATACGAGTACTACTTCTGTTGCTTTATATCTTTCTATTATAACTATATATAACTCCTATAGTGCATAGTTATTTTGGACCAAAAACATAGCATACAGGGTGTTACGGAAAGGGTATATCAATACAAACGGGTTGAAGAGTGTATCCGGTCTAGAATCTCTGTACAAAATTTCAGCTCAAAAGCAGTAACTTTGAAAATGCTTAATATTTTTTTATTTCGATAGTTTATTAAATTGAAATCATAACAAACGTGTCACCGCACTACGAGGGTCATTATTCATTATCTGTAGTGTGTCTGTGCGCCTAGTACACGCACATTACGCCACCGCGCGCCAGTGCAGCGCCGTGATGTCGAAATAAAAAAATATTAAGCATTTTCAAAGTTAATGCTTTTGAGCTGAAATTTTGTACAGAGATTCTAGACCAGAAACACTCTTCAACCCGTTTGTATTGATATACCCTTTCCGTAACACCCTGTATAGGTCTCTTTTTGAAATAGGCAGAATTTCTATTTGAAGAAGAGACATCTCAAATTCGTTACGATCACTAGGAAAATTGGAACTTTAGTAGTGACGCTATACTTGAGAGAGATGTAATAGGGCTCAACCCTGGCCATCATAATTCCCTGGCCATGGTTTCCGTGATTGATAAATTTCTGTAGTAAATTTTTAGAACGGTCTTGAAAGTTTAAGAGCTTTACTAGAATTTGCTGTAAAGGCGGATATTTTCTTAGTCACAACCTCTATTAACCAATAAACGGTATACCTTAGCAAAACAAATTAGCAAAAAATATGTCAAAATAATTACAGGGTTATAATTTAATAATAATAATTTATTTTTTTATAATAATAATTTATTTATTTCTCTCACAATGTTTTCGTGGCACTTTACAGTTTTTAAACTATATAATTTCACATTGTGAGAGCTGGTGCCTGAAGTAGGTTTTAGAAAAAACCTGTATTACAGGTCACCAGGCCCCACATAGTGGCATCATACAATTAAGGAGGCATAATATGTAATTCCACTAAACAAATAAAACAAAAAATAAAAATAAAAACAAAGAAATTAAATAACAACAAAAGCAGTCGAAGGGTGTGTGGTGAATGTGTAGGTGAATGGTGGTGAATTTGTAAGTAATTATTTGGATACAAGTATTATTCAATCGAGTGGAGCAATTTCTCTGTGTCCTCATAGGAAAGAGTTTTCAAGAAGTCAGTTACTTTTTGCTTACAACTGGGTTTGTGTAGTGAATAGATATTTTGACCCTTGTTAATAACATTATACAGATAATCCCCTAGGTAACAATAAAACCTGTGGGACCGACGTAAACGGAAAAATGCCGTATTGCATACAGTACCCTTTCTTCGTTTATCTTTCATTAGATCCGAATCATAAACTAGCTGCGAGTGCTTTTTGAGGACTGTATGCAGAACGAAACTTTGTCTTATAGACAGTACATCCCACTTTTTGTATAAGTCGACTGTAGGAAATCGGAAGGGAAGACCCGCAGCAACCTTAAGTATGGCACGTTGAGCTCTTTCCGCCTCTATCAAGTGCGTTTTAGCAGCACCTCCCCAGGAGATGATGCAGTAGTCAATAAGCGACTGACACAAGGCATAGTAGACCATCTTGATGGTCCGAAGGTCGGCTACATGTTTTAGACTCTTAAATATATAAATGAGTTTGCGCAATCTCGTTACCAGGACGTCTATATGTGGTTTGAAGCTGAGGAATTGGTCTAATGTCACTCCAAGGTATTTAATTTTATCTGTCCTCTGAAGAGTAGGACATACGCAAGGCTGGCAGGTTGACCAACACGTGTGAGCCGTTATTGTCAGTGAACGTGGAGGTAGGACGTCCGATCGATGTGCAAATGCCACGTATTTGGTTTTCGTGACATTGAGAGTCAGCACATTGTTCGGTAACCAAGTAACAACCCCGTTAAGCCCCTCCTGAGCCACACCAAAGACCCCTTCCCAGCTTTCACCACTAAAGAAGAGAGCAGTGTCATCGGCGAATGTAAAAATTTGACCATTACTAAGGTGAAGCTGGCACAGGTCGTTGATGTAAATCAAGAAGAGAGTCGGTCCGAGTATACTGCCCTGAGGCACTCCAAAGATGACTGGCTCTTCGCTACTTACCATACCTTCAATTCTAACTTGCTGTTTCCGGTTAGAAAGATAGTCCTGAAATAATTTTAGGGGAAGACCCCTTACTGCCATATTTTCCATTTTGTGCAATAAGTGTGGAACAGAAACTGTGTCGAAGGCTTTTGCCAAGTCTAGAAACACCGTCAGGCAATTTCTCTTCTTATCCAAGTTCGTTATAACCGAGCTAACCAATTCATGTACCGCGTCATTGGTAGATTTACCGCGCCGGAACCCAAACTGGGAAGATAAATTTATAATTTAAAATACCATTAGTTTACATCTATTGATTCTAATCTGTCGATAGCCTTATCTTTTTATTAGTTTCTTAATTGAGTCGTATCTTCATAATTAATATACCTACTTCAGTGACTTACTTTAACTTGGCTCATTATCATTTACTGACTAAATGTTTATTAATTAACAACTTGTTATATGGGCGCAGAAACGAGTTTTATACGGTATATCAACATTACTAAAAAGGCTAGAGATCTGTCTGTTTGGACATAATTAAATATTTTAATTAATTAATTTGCATAATTTGGGAGTTGAATTCGTGTAGACTGTATTATAATGTGCAAAAATTAACAACATATTAATTAATAATAAATCATGGATCGAAGATCAAAAATAAATTTGGATAAGGGCAGAAGATTGATTTTTTTTTGGCGTATGGCATTTTCTTGGTTGTTTCGGATTGGTGTTAATTATGTTATGAATAAGATGATGATGATACAAGACATTTTGACATTGTCTTAGGTTTTTTCTTGTTAGCCTATACTGTCTGCTAGGCAAAGACCGCCCCCAAAAAAAGCAAGGTAAGGTTTTATAAACATAATCAGCCTATATTGTTCCCACTGCTGAGACACAGGCCTCCTCTCTTCGAGAGGGAGTGGGCCACGTGCCATCTACCACGCGGGCCCAGTGCGGGTTGGTAGATGTCACATACCTTCGATTTTTTGTCACATGCCGGTTTCCTCACGATGTTTAATAAAGGGTATTTTAATGGCCATACTCAAGAAAGTAAATAATAAACAGATAAAAAATATAGTAAGAAAACTGATTAGTAAAACTATTATTCTAACGAGAAATAAAATCAACACTTTATGTAATCTTGAACATTTTAAACCAGGTTTACAACATGAAATCTGCAATTCTGAATACCTACAATCAGCTAAACCCGCGTTTGAATACTAGTCCATCATAAATAAACATGATAAGCATCAGAGATTTAATCAAAAACATAAAATCAACGCTGTGAAACTCGTACAAATCATTAATCTTATCTAATACGACACAATATGCTAAACTGTCTGTCTGTTTAATAACTGAGTATTATTTCACTCAAGCATCGACGCTAAAATGTTTTGAGTTTGATAAACACCAAGCGTGAAAAGCTTAAAGTAGGACTCTCAAATTATCGAAGCATTTACATTGCACGTTTGGGACCGAAATCCACTTATTCTGATTCTTTCATCGTAAAGATGACATGAAATTAGTATTTTTGGTCATGATGTGCCAGTTTTACTTAGATGCGAGACTTGTTTTAACTAGCAACTAGTCGACTTTTTGAAAAATTATTACAAAAGTCAGGTGAGCAGGTGACTGGGTTGTGGAGGCCAGATAGGCAGTCGCTCTATGTAAAATACTGGTATTCAGTTGCATCCAGTTAGACTAGAAGCCGACCCTAACATAGGTGGGAAAAGGCTAGGCAGATGAGATGAGGAGTGTTGGCACTGCTCTTAAAACGGTGAAGGAAAAGATCGTGAAGAAACGAATTAGAAGCTATGTGACATCCACCAACAGGCAACCGCACTGACGGCATGTATGTGTCCCAGTAGTGGGAATGATATAGGCCAATTACTTATAATATTGTTCTTTTTCCGATACTAGTCCCGTTATTTGGAGTCGGGTCTCTTCACTTTTCTGCGCCAAGTTATTCTGTCTTGGGTTGTCGGTTCTGGCAGATGGGCTTTTTTTAGGCCAATTATATATTATTACTAGCTGCGCCCCGCGGTTTCACCCGCATAAGTCTCGATCCAGTGGGAATATCGGGATAAAAATTATCCTATGTCCTTTTCTGGAACTCAAGCTATCTCTATACCAAATTTCCTCTAAATCGGTTCAGCGGTTTAGGCGTGAAACGGTAACATACAGACAGACTGACACAGTTACTTTCGAATTTATAATATTAGTAAGTATGGATATTATTTTTTATATTAAGAAGTAAGTCAGGTACCAACTGGACGTCGGAAACTAATCTTAAAGTCATAATATTCAACACAAACAAAGCCGCGCCCAAAACCCTGTCTTCACCAACCAGTTAATTATTTAGTATTAAGTCCAAAACAACGTCTGCGGTCGTCTGTTTAGCTCTAGTTTTCACATAATGAAAAATAGTAGAAAGCGATCGATTTGACGCTCAATCGCTACAGAATGAGGCTTGTTAAGACTTTATGGCAATCAACTCATTGATAACTTTTACATCATTATATCTACACATTTATTACAAATTAAAGTCGGTTTTCGTGTCTGTGTGACCGCGCTGTTCATCTGTACTACGCAACAGATTCGTAAGCGGTTTTCACTATTATTAAGAGAATTTATTCCGAAACGTTTAAGTGTATACACACTACGTTTTGCCCGTGGCGTCGCCCGCGTGGATATTGGAACACTTCCTATGGGTAGTACCGGGATTAAAAGTACCCCCTGTGTGTTAAAATCCAGGTTATAAACCAACATCCAAATCCGTACAGCCGTTTTTGCACCAATCCGGAATATAAATCCAGACAAACGGACAAAAAGCTTCGTTACTATGTGATTAATATTAAAGAAAAATACAGCATGGATTCAGTACATGTTACAGTACAAAAAGAAATCTCGACATTAAGGCGAATGGGTAGTTGTAGCCCGCGAAATTCAATTTTTCTTACGTTTTTTGCAATTTTCAGGTCAGTGTCAGGTTGTATCTTGATGAAAATTTGATTCGCGACTATAACAGGTACGTATTCACAGAATTATAATCATCAGAATCATTAATACATCTGTTTAAGTTAGATTTCTACCACCAACACTTTTCCATACGAGATTTGTTCTTAACGGTAGAAATCTAACTTAGGAAGATGTATTAATGATTCTAATTATTATAATTCTGTAAATACGTACCTGTTATTGTCGCGAATCATATTTTGATCAAGATACAACCTGACACTGACCTGAAAATTGCAAAAAACGTAAGAAAAATTGAATTTCGCGGGCTACAACTACGCATTCACCTTAAGACAAATCGCAAAAAACCGTGCGAAGCAGGGGCACGTCGCTAGTCGTCCACAAATATGAGAATTATACGTGTTTCTATCGGCTAGTAATAAGACTTCATCATGATTCGTTTCTGTCAACTGTTGTACATGGAATTTGCAATAAGCTGTACAATGGTTATTGTTGAAGTAAGTATCGTGGATGGTAGATGGTACTTTCTTTCATTGCCAAACAAAAGTAAGCTCTACAAAAGTAACTCTTTGATATTGCTCAAGCGCTGCACGTACAAACAGATCGCTACCGGAGATTTTCATAAAAAACTGTGAGTATTGTGTTTAAACTATTTTAAGGGTTAAAATAACTTCAATCTTATCCCTTGAAGTTATTTTAACCCTTAAATTGCCCAAGCGCAGGGCAATGTCAAATAGTGACATTCAGTACTGCCAACGCAAAAGACGAAATCTTTCGGATGCGTTCAGAAATTAAACAATTCCTGTTTTTAAAAAATATAAAGTTTTTTATCAAAGTATCAGTGAATCAAACTAACCCCATTCCACGGTATCGGACAGGTATTTTTTATTTTTCATTTGTTTAAATTTTTTAAGGAAACTTGAAGGCTAATTTTCGTAATTTAAAACACTCAAAATCTAGTTGCAGTCTCATCTCGGCGACAAACAAATGTCAAAAACTTGTCAAAAGTGTAGGGAAATTAGATGTATTTTTTGACAGATTGAGACTGAGATCAGACTGTGAACGTTCTTAACAATACGAGAATTTCCCCCCAGCTCACTTGTATATTCATTCTTCAAATCAACATCAACTGAATTGTATCCCTTATCAGATCTTTAAAGTATTGTGCTTAATAACTATGGTGAATAAACAGAGTGCCCACAATGGGTAGATAGGCAACGCCTGGAGTTTATCTAATCTCATTTGGTACAATAGAATTATTTCATTTGTACGGCTGTTTGAAAGGGACTCACTGTCTGCAACTCTGGCGAACGAAAACTGCACCATAATTGCTTAAAATACTATCAATCTCAACCTGATTCATTTTTAAGGATTTTGCTAATCCATTGCTTCACATGTTCGAAAAATGTGTCTGCTCGACAACGTAAATAAGGCAATGAATATTGTTGAACTGTCAAAATAATATCCATTGCTACTGACAGTTTGTTACGCAATTACCCCGCTGGAGCAAGTTGGGACAAAGAGTTAGAATGACATATATGTATTAGCCTGTTATATTCACTGATTAAAACGATTCACTCCGGTCCGATCCCCTGACCCCAACCCTCTTTGTTCTTTTGTTTTAACCTCTGTCTTATCCACTTTATCTAGGTCTGATCCCCTTATTCTTTTTGACAGGTAAGTACAGTCAAGAGAAAATAAACGTACGGCTTCACATTATAGGTGCCTACTCATTTGTCACGTTATAGTAGACAAATTGGTAACCGGTAATTGCAGTACGGATATGTTATAAAGTCAAAGTCAAAAGTCTTTTGTTGAAATTAGTGCTCATATGCGTCGGCGACTGCCGTCGACGTATCTAGCTCAGTGCGCATCGGTAAATGTCAGATGTCTTCGAATTTTTGGTTCTAGAACATGCCAGTTTCTTCAAGATATTTTCCTTCACCGTTTGAGAGCAGTGGTGATCAAAATAATTTACAAAAAAAAAGTAAAGCGCCTGTCAAGCTTCGAACCTACGACCTTCAACTCGTAAGTCGCCGTTTCCACTGGGCCAACACTGCTCTCCACCAACCAATATATCGAGCCTTTTCAGGAAGAAGATCGTAACCGCCGTTTTGCATTTTTACAGGAGAAGGTTTTTTTTTTAATATTTCTCAAAATATTTATAGCATCAATATGAAATTTTTACTTAGTTTCAAGGGCACTTCCCTATTAATTCAAATGTTAAGATCTGGCGCTTAATATATATATATATAATCAGTTGATCTAGCGGTTTATATAAAAACAGTTTTTTGGGATTTTTGGCGCTTACGATGTTCTTCCTGAAAAGGCTCGATATTCAAAAGGTTTGCCTTTATCGATACCGACAAAAGACTACACAAATATTGATAAGCGTATTACACACACATATACATACACTTTCTAATAAAGCCTTTGTGATGAGGTGTTAATTGGACAACTAACACATTATCACAAAAGTTCTTCAGCCGGCGAAGCTTTCGAAAAATTTACATAATTGTCAAACAAAAAAATAAACAATCTTCACTAAAATAAACATACAGAAGAGTCATTTTGCATAATAACCGTGAAATTTAACAAACACTTGTAATACTCAAGTACGTCGCAGTTGTAAAGCTGAGGGTACTCCTAAATCGACTTTCCACACCATTTCACAAATCGAGAAGAGAAATCCGAGATAAATTCGTAAACAAACCGGTCAAGATTAGCACTACCCGGTTATTATCAACACTATCAATTTCTCTTTGTAAATGCTCATGTTTTACTTGAAACTGTAAGCTTTATCTATTCGAACGATCAATTTGCTCGCTTCAAGTAGCGTGAATTCGTAAGTAGACAATCATGTTGGTGTTTTGCATAATTTTATTATTAGCTAATCTAACGGGCAGTGTGTATAGTGGCCCGTCCATTTCATCGCTACCATTTTCTCCTTTTCTCCTTAATGAACTGAACCATTGTGGCTTGAAAGAAACTAATGAGTTGGCAAAATATGAATTACTGTAGGTATATACTTTATCTATTACTTACGTTATGTGTGAGTCTATCCATCTATGTATCCAAGTGTTCGAGTAGGTACTTATATATGTTTTCTGTAGTGTAATATTGTTTGCTTCCAACCGTGTAATTTATGTTAGAATATGTAACATGTTAAAATTACTATTTTCTTCTAAAGCATATATTTCTGAAAATTTTATAAATAGATTTTAAAAAACCCAGATTATTTGTAGGTATATTAATTAAATTTTTCACACATGATAATAAATTATATATTTTATCTGTTAACTTCTCTACAATACATTTTTATCAATACATCTTCACAGAAACATAAAAATCTAAATAAATATCGACAAGAACGCGCCTAGTATTAAAGTGTGCCAACACCTGCACACGCGACTGACCCGGGTACGAAGAGTAAAGTCAACAAAACAGTTTGGTTTGCAGGCAAATAATCAACATCTCAATACATTATTTTATAAGCTGTGCGCAAAACTCGGTAACTATTCAAGTCTTTAAACAATTATGGCGGTTTTCTTTAGAATTGCTCACCTGTAAATACAATTTTGACCCCAGAGGCATAATTACTTAGGCAATGTCGATATTTACAATTATATTTATTCTCAGTTTTTAATATTAAATTAGCAATTAAACTAATCAACATACTAACTATACATATTAAATATCCTTACACTAAACCTAACAGCAAAATTATTCATTTGAATCATACATCAACGAGTAATTCACAATTGGTCGAACGACGCCATTGATTTGCCTTCTCAGTACATGGAACGGCTCTGATTTAACTGTCTGCATACTAATCTGTTTTGCTGACTGTACAAGGTGTTTATGTACTGAGCGAACGAAAGGGACATCTGACACGCTTTGTATGCGAGTGAGGTAACTCAATATTGTGAATAGGTTGTAGTTCGGAGAAATGTCGGTGTTTTTCGATTTTAGGATGAGTAGAGATTTTTATATAGGGAGATTTCTTTTGGGAGCATTATATATATATATTTTTTTTTAAACTAATTGCAAGGACATGTGTTGAATAGGAACTGTCTACATTAGGATCAAATAGTCTTTCGCGGTAATCTAATTTAATCGGTCAAGCGGCGCGCGTCGCCGTTCGCCGATGAGGGACGAAACAACAGAAAATCAATTGTGTCTCATTAGCGGAGCTTGACAGATTAACTTGTACCCCGTTATTCATAAACGTTGTTTAAAGTTACGAAGTGATTATCAACTGTCTAACCATACAATTTTGACGTTTGAACGTCACTTAACTTTAATCATCGAAAATAAACCCCATAATGTTTTGTTTTACATTGTTCCCCTTTGAGCACCACGGTAAAATATTGATTGGTGCTCTAATGGGAATACCTTTGGTGCTCTAAAAAAGGTGCTCTGAAAATAGGTGCTCAAACGGGAATACTCCTAAAAAACATTTCTAAATTTTTTTGAGTTATGCCGGTCTAATCTGGATAAACTTTAAGGTGACTCTGTTCATTATTTATGTGTCATGTCTTGAATATATCTTTTGTTAGAAATTCTACTTGGCAACAAGGGCTTAGGTTTCACCACAGATATAGATAGACCTAGATAACGCAAGTATCACGATCTGTATGAAAACCAAGCGTGCCATTTTTTGACTACCACTATGACGTCATAAGCACTATTTAGTGATGGGAAAAATCAAATCGATTCAAAGACTCCGCTGCGTGCGGCACCCGTCTTGCCCCACCCATGGGGCCTAGCGCCAGCGCTCACGCTCCCCCAGCCAGCAGTACACAGGACTGAGCGCGAAAGTGGTGGCTTACGATTTTTATCCGACTACGGCAAAACAAAAAGGAGGGTTATTGTACGTAAGCTGGTGCGAATATTGGCACGCGAAGTATGTAGTTGCTCTTGCGATATCCAGGTGTGTCTATATCTGTGGGTCCCGCTCACAAAACCAATTAAATTAATTAAGTAGGTATAGACCTAAATTACCTTCTGACCTAGGAACAGAAACTGGAATGAACCAATCAATCTCATAGAATTAATTGGATTTAACACCCACGTTGAATATGTAAATGTATACCTAACAAATGGTGGCATTAAATCTTATTGTAAGCCAGATACGTCTCATTTGTTGAGATCAGTTCGACCTTCGAGCTTAAAACTGTTAAGCTTTTAAGACAAATTATCTCATCTGAATAAATAAAATAATTAAAAGTTTTATTTACATAAAAAAAGGTGTTACATTTTAATTTGAAGTCCTGACTTCTGAGCTAGGTGTTACATTTATGAATTACCATTTCATACATTTACCTGTGTTACATTATTTTATGAATTACCATTTCATACATTTACCTGTGTTACATTATTTTATGAATTACCATTTGATTAGTTACTTATTCTAAAGTTACATTTGTAATTGCAGCAGCCTGTTAGCTGCCAGTGGGCCTACAACCATGAAATTTTGCACAAGAGCTCCTTTTATAACGAAAGAGAGCACTAAGGAAATTAATCCCCTAAGAGGGTTACATAAGGGATGAAAGTTTGCATGGAAGTTTTTATTGTTTTTTAAGTTAGAAACGTGGAAGTTGCTACTTAGGCTTTTGTTTATAAGTAAAAGTTAGTTATATGATCGTATTTTGCAAACTCATCCCCTAGCACTTTTAAGAAGTTGCCAAAGGGTGAATAAAACATTGCTTGTTAATAACTAAAACCACTAAGACAAATGGTATTAAAGAATTTATCGCCAACTACACCATTGCATACATAATCAGCCTATATTTTCCCACTGCTGGGACACAGGCCTTCTCTCTTTGAGAGGGAGTGGGCTTATAATCCACTGCGCGTGCCCAGTGCGGGTTGGTGGTTGGGTTGAGATAACACATGTCTTAAAATTTTTGGTTCTAGGACATGCCGGTTTCCTCACAATGTTTTCCTTCACAGTTTTGAGAACAGTGGTGACTTGTCCGGGTTCGAACCTACGACCTACAACTCGTAAGTTGCAGCCATTACCATTGGGTCACCACTGCTCAACTTCAACAAAAAGTTCATATTTTATAGTACAGCTAACACTTGTCGTCATTGACGTCCAATGACAGTAGTATTTTAAAATTCCTACCACACGTCTACTTCTATAGCAATGTTACACAAATGACAGTACAAATATAAACAAATCTCGAACATAAGCTCCAAGAAAAACTTAGATATTTTCTAACTGCTTTTCTTTGAAACTCGTATGTACTTGACAGCTGCGAGTCTAGTAAGACAACTCCATTATTCAGTCCAGGCACTTAATACTTTGTATCGGCACAAAAGAGTGAAAACGTTTGAAATATCGCGCACTAACACTTTGTATGGGAAAACTTAACGCAAACTTGACTAAGTAAACATACTTGGAAATAAGGGCGCGAATTTTCGCGTGGGTTTTTCACGGTCGCTTTCCCGAACGCGAAACGGAAGAGATTTATTAAGTGAAGTTCTATTAGCCTAAGAGGTATTTATGTATAATAAGCTTGAGTTTCCTTTTCCTACTTATTGTGGGTTTTTATAATTTCTTAAGTAACGATATTATAATAATATCACACTAATAATATAAAGGCGATAGTTTGTGAGTGTGTGTGTGTGTTTATATGTTTGTTACTTCTTCACGCTCAAACGGCTGGACTAATTTTGATAAAATTGTGTATGGAGGTAGCTGCCAGCCTGGATTAACATATAGGCTACTTTTTATCTTCCCGATATTCTCACGGGATCGACACCTACACGGGTGAAACCGCGGGGCGCAGCTAGTCGAAAAATAAACGTTAAGCCGTTGGTGGTGGCGGTCATTCGTGGATATTTGACAGTCGTTACGGGTCGTCAGAAGCCCGAAAGTCTGTCAACCAGTCTTAACAAGGGGTATCGTATTACCCATTAACTGGGTTGTCGAGGTTAGATAGGCAGTTGCTCGATGTAAAATACTGGTATTCAGCTGCATCTAGTTAAACTGGAAGCTACCTCAATATAGTTGGAAAAACTTAATTAAATATAAAATATATGTAGGTACGTATGTTAGGATGACCTCGCTACTTCCTCAAGTGTCTGTTATTTAAAACGTTGAGACTTGTTAACGTAAACGGTAACAGTTAAATCTTTTAAGCATATTCTATTTATCTACATCTTCAAATTAGTACATAGGTAGATCTCTCCATAAACTACCTAGACCGTCAAATGCTCTCTTATCTACTCCAACAAAACTAACACACTCAAACTAGTACGAGAGTCCGACGGAACATTTCTTGTCGTTGCCTCATGGACTATTAGCTCCATTGTAGGGCGTAATTGTAGGATTTCCGTGCGATGTGCAAATAGTTTCTCCGACACGTCGAAAGTAGTCGGCGTGGACGAAATGACCGACTGACACGAGAGAGCCTTACTGTTTGTTTTTAAGGGCTATATTTGTATTTAGGTTTTTGTTAGTTGCACCATCGCGACCTTTTCCGCCTGATTACTTAAAAGTTTTTTCGCCTAATTCCTGCGGCAGCGCCAAGCCACGCCCCCTTAAAGTTTTCGTCTATTAGGAAAGCGATAACGCAATTAGTTTCAACCTGCACTGCGCAGCTTAGTGACGCATCACGTGTATTCCTTTTGCGAATTTTACGGACGAACTATTTGACCTTGGCGTGCTTACTAGAGAGCGCTTCTATTTTTGGAGTGCAAGCAAAAATGAACTTAGTTCAGAACTTAGGTCAGGCGGGCCAGCAAAAAGGAAGGGGCCTGCCAGGGCCGAAGCCTGCCGGCGGTGCGGGATTGTCCGAAAGGGTTACCGCTACCCCGGAACATAAAGGGCTAAGGAAGGAACACGGGTGGGTTTTAGTCAGTAAGAGTCGGACACTCCCTTCCGCTCCACCCAGAGCGGGAGTGGTCATTTGATGATTTCCCAGCCATAAAAAAAAAAAAACATCAGGCGGGAGAGTGTCTGCGATAGTATCTACACAGTTTGGTGCGCTGACATGGTTAGAAAGGGGGTGACTACCGAGATGACGATTAATAGTGAAGTATGGAAGAAAAATACATGTTGCACCGACCACAAATTGGGATAAGGGTCTCTTACCCAAAAAATCACGATGATGATGATGATGACACAGTTTGGTGTTATTTAAAATACTTCCAAACATTTGGATCGAGAAGGTATCGAAGTTTCTAATGGGACAGTTGATATTTTTTTCGCGATTACAATGTTGGTCCCATGTAAAATGTTGTTCAGTTCTACACCCTTAAATAACATGACCACACATTTCAGATACATTAAATATAATATTGGTGGCTTAATGTTATTATAATATTTGAGACTAATTTGTGTCGAATGCTGAAGTAAATGCCGACACTAATATTATTTAGACCTTCTAAAATATATACCTACATAAACTGTGTTAGGGTTGGCTTGCGCGGTGTTGTCAGAAATAAGTAATGGGTACCAAAAGTTCCTGCCAATCTTGGGCAAAATATTAAAAGAGGACGCTAGAAATAGGTACAGAGGCCAGCACATCAAGCTACCCGAAACTGTCAAATTTTCCCAATCAACTTTGAACCGTATACTGTAGCGATAAAGTTGAAAATCTATTAAAGAAATTTGACAGATTGGAGTAGGTCGATGTGCTGGCGTCTGTACCAAGTGTGCAAATACTTTGGACTTATTTTGGGGAACTTTTCGTCCTCGAGACATTAATTTTACGAAGAGCAGCTGTAAGTCTAGATAGGGCAGTACATAGATACTTATACTACTATAAGGCTCTTTTGGCGCGTGGCCAAAATCGGAACTAACGACGCCATCTTGTTTTTCAATACATTTCGCAAAACAATTGCACGAGCTTTACCCAGCAGCGCTCCTCTGTCCACGTCATTCAGGCACTTAAAAATTTTTGAAGTGAAAACTTCTTTAGGCGCGTCGGGCATTTTTTTTAATGGGAAAAAACCATTAATTTCGCGCCACTGTTACCGTAACCGACACCGCTTCGGATGTGTTCGGCTGTCCTCGGGATGTACTCGGTTTTAATGTATATCCGACTTGTCAGTGAGTGATGGCAAAGTATTCTGTTTATGTTTTGTTTTCCCTTTTTTTTTAGCAGTGTATACGCAGCTTGAGTCTATGCTAAATTAATTTCTAAGCTCTCTAACGTTCTCTAGGAAGAAGTTAATCTGATCAGAAATCTTGATCATGTTTGTCGTAATAAACGTTTCTATACCCACACTTTTTCTATGATCCGAAAGCCCCATAAACTTTGGTCCACGACTCAGTTTCCGCCACTTTCCACACGCGGTGAAATGTTTGCGCATCTCACGGAAATCCTACAATTACGCCCACTATCTCTGACTTATCACTGATGTCTGCTAGATAAGGTGGAGTTTCTCTTCGTAATCATAACATGACATAAAGGTACGGTACGGATAAGTGATTGTTAGGGGCTTCGGGGCTTCACACACCGATTGCGGTGCAGTAAAGTGCGGGAGTGGCAATGTGCTTTTGTTTTGATTACTATGCCTTCGATGTGATACGATAGGCAGGGAGGTGTGTATTTCCCAGTAGTGGACTGATATGCCTTCGATTTTAATTTATTTATTTGGCTCACCAACAATTGAATACACTGATACAAAGATATGAGATAAAAACAATAGACGGTAAGCACATCATGACATCATTTTGTTTTTTTTTTTTCATTTTGATCATTTTGTGTCTTTGTGTCTATTGTGGTAAAACTAAGCACAGCAAAGGAAACAAAAGCTCGGACTGAACAGATAAAAAAAATCTAAATCATTTATTTGCATAAATAAGGTGCACAAAGTTCTTAAGATAATTATATCGAACACTTATTATGCCTTTTCGGGCGTGGAAATTTTACATAGCGATCAGAGGGGCAATTCTCGTAATTTTAAGAACGTTCCCAGTCTGTCAAAAAAGCCTCGAATTTCCCTACATTTTGACAAGTTTTTGACATTTGTTTGTCGCCGAGATGAGACTGCGACTAGATTTTGAACATTTTAAATTACGAGAATTGGCCTTCGGAGCCTTACGGAAGCATTTGTTTGGACAGATCTTGAGTGTAGCTATTTCCAATTATTTAATTATTTAAACAATTTAATTACTAAAGCATTTGATCTTATTAGTAGTCTATTAGGGGCTTGTGGCTAAGTTATAACAACCACACGGGTCGATCGATCAGGTTAAGCTACGCTTGCCGCGGTTGGTCCGTGGATGGGTGACCATTTTTACATACCAAGACCCTTCCGTGCCTCGGAAAGCACGTTAAGCCGTTGGTCCCAGATGTCATTCGTGGATCTTTGACAGTGGTTACGGGTCCACGAAGATCGGTTCTGTATTACCCAGCAACTGGGTTGTGGAGGTCAAATAGCCAGTCGCTCCATGTGAAATACTGGTATTTAGCTGCATCCGGTTAGACTGGAAGCTGACACCAACATAGTTGGGAAAAGGCTAGGCAGATGATGAGCAGTCTATAGAGTCATTTGAGAAACCTGTGACTACCAACATTAGCACTACCTACCTAGAATGAATACAGGAAGGTTTTTTGATCACCATCCAAATTTTTACAGGGTTTTCTACCCATGAATACGAACAACTTTCACTATGGGACCAACTCTGAAATCACGAAAAAAAAAAATCTGCTGTTTCATACAAAAGTTCAATACCTACTTGACCAAAATGTATGAAACAGCAGATTTTTTTTCGATGGTGATCAAAAAATCTTCCTGTATAAAAATAAAAAATAATAAATAAAAAAGCTTTATTGACACAAAAATATTTTACAAAATGATTTTGGCAAACAGTAGATACAATTCTGCAATTGAACACAATTCGAATGACCACTAACACCTAAACTAGGCCGAGCCTGTACCTTAGGCGTTAGATCTTTCCCGGGTATCTATATTTATAGGCATAATATCTGTATATATAACTATATGTAGGCACATAAGTAAACATTCGATCACCAACGAATATTCTAAAAAACAAACTAAAGGACTTCAAAATCAGTAGCCCCATTCAGCAAAGACTACATTTCACCTTCAACATAATCCCGGATCTTGAACACAACATCGTTGAAGCAACATTGGTGAAAATTCTATTGTCTCTGAGATACAGAATTTTGTTGAAATGCAAATAACTATTTGCGACAGCGAAGTACTCTGAAGCTATCTAGATCAAGTAGATTAATAGGTATTTTGTTGTTCGTAAACATTTATGTGAACAATACGGCACCTATTTCTAAGCCTTTGGGTATTTCAATTGGAATAGTAATAATGTGTACTATGTCGTGGTTTTCCCAGTATCAAACAAACGGGCGATACGGTGTCTTTTGTAACTTAAGGCGACTACATGACCTAAAGCGCGGTCACTGTCGGACTGCATAGAAAAGAAAGAGAAACGCGATGACACAACAGTGGTAATTTATTGCAAATATGAAGCAACTAGCTGCGCCCCGCGGTTTCACCCGCGTAAGTTTCGATCCCGTGGGAATATCGGGATAAAAACTATCCTATGTCCTTTCCCGGGACTCAAACTATCTCTATACCAAATTTCATCGAAATCGGTTCAGTAGTTTAGGCGTGAAGAAAAGACAGACAGACAGACAGAGCTACTTTCGCATTTATAATATTAGTTTGGATTATCTATTTACAAAAACTATTTAATAATAAATAATCCATCACTGAATGCAGTTTGGCATTTATATTTTTAACTAGCTGCGCCCCGCGGTTTCACCCGCGTAACTTTTGATCCCGTGGGAATATCGGGATAAAAACTATCCTATGTCCTTTCCCAGGACTCAAACTATCTCTATACCAAATTTCATCGAAATCGGTTCAGTAGTTTAGGCGTGAAGAAAAGACAGACAGACAGACAGAGTTACTTTCGCATTTATAATATTAGTTTGGATTGTAATTAACATTTTTAATGAAGGGATAAACTGCTTTTAAAGACAATTAAGAGGTGTATTTGAACATTTTTTGATGCATTAATGCATATTTATTTATGATTTGAGTTCCATCACTGTATTAAAATAAGACTTGATAATATAATTTTTTTTTTTGGTCAACATTATTTACGGTTTAAGAGATACTTTTATTACACTGCTTTAAAAAACCAACTTTTTGACCGTTTTCTGAAACCTCCGCCTTAATCTTTTTTTTTTTTCTGTTAATAAAGCCATCATCATCATCAGAAAAAAAGTACTGTAAGTTGTGGTTGAAAAATGGATTGCCATGAACTTTTTATCCAAAAGTTAAGGTGGGCTAAAACGTATTTTTAACCGAGTTCAAAAAAGGAGGTTCTGTATTCGACCCGTATGTATGTTTGTATGTCCGCGATCATTAATGGGATCTACATAGTTTCAGGAAGGTTTTAGTATATAATACATTAGATTTTTAGTAGGTATATAATACATTAGATTCTTATGTACGAAGTTATAATGCATAAATGTACTGCCTCCCCGGCATTTCTATGCGAATTTTGATGATTCTTCTAGTCGGTGTCTTCAATTCTTCAATGCACTAGTGTTAATTGAATTTGTGTGAGGTAGGTACAACTAAAAAGTGAATAATATTTTTTTTTTACAAAAAAAAAACAACCAGCATTCAAAAAAAAAAAAAAAAAAACTACAAAATGATAAATAACTTTAATTTTGGAAGTCGATGTCAAAAAACGAAAATGCAGAACCAACGACACCGACTTTCGAAATTAAAGTTATAAATTATCATTTTGTAGTGTTTTTTTTTTTTAAGTCGGTTGTTTTTTTTATATTTGTTTTTTTAACTAAGTTTAGTACCTGCATTCTTTGAGAGCAATCTATTTTATCAAAATACCATTTGTAATTTTAGTGTTCCAAAAATAGACATCCGCCCTTTACAAAATTCTGAAAATGTTGATACTAGCCCATCATTATCAGTACCATCGAGTCGTCAAGTGCTTGTACAAGATAGGTACAGCCGGGTAGTAAAGTGGAAGGCAACGATCGAAAGTGAAGAGTGTACTCACTAAACAACTCGAAAGCTTTTACTATAGCAGTAGGGAGAGCACTTATCGTGGAAATGTGAGACTTTTCTTTACGAGGCTTTTTTGATGTTCTTGAGTAGGTATGTGTTTGTACGGTGGTTTTAAGTAAGTTGTTAGGTTATGGGGACACGTGGGAGAGATAGGAAATGTTATCTTATTTATCATACCTAATATTATTACTATTTAGAAACTCAGAAAGTTATCTAACATAGATAAAAAATTATAAATATTTATTCAAAAATAAAAATTGATTAAAATACAGTATAAATCTTAGAAACAATATAGGTATTATAAAGTATGATGCCTGTTCTATGATAAGCCTGTTTTGAATTGAATTTTTACAATTACTATTAGGACAGCTGATTTCTTAACAATATTTGATATAGTAAGTTTTAAGAATAATGACATAGTTATATTAATAACTAATAGTAGCTCGTATTTAGGCTAGTTGAAATTACATTCCAGTAAAATAAAAAAATAATTATACCTAATCATTCATTTGGCTTCCTAACTTTCTTTAGTCTGACATGATTAAACTGCTTCATCAGAAAAATATAAAATTGAATCTGATCAGTTTATTAATCACATCAATCAACTCAGTCTATCGCCACTAGTATCGTAGTCCACTATTTGACATAGGCCTCCCACAGACTGCGCCACAACACCCTGTCCTCCGCCTTCCGCATCCAGTCTACCCCAGCCGCCTTCTTTAGGTCGTCCGTCCATCTAGCAGGGGGGCGTCCCACACTACGCCGATATGCGGTCTCCACTTCATGACTCGTTTATTAATACTTCATCATCATCATCATTTCAGCCGAAAGACGTCCACTGCTGGACATAGACCTCCCCCAAGCACCTCCACTTCGACCGGTTTTGTGCTTCTCGCATCCAACGAGTTCCTGCGGCCTTCACACGCTAACGCTAACGCTACGTCTTCCGGTACGCGGTTGCCACTCCAGAACCTTTCGGCCCCATCGGCCATCTGTTCTGCGAGCAATAGCCCACTGCCACTTAAGTTTGGCAATTCTTCGGGCTATGTCGGTTACCTTGGTTCTCCTGCGGATCTCTTCCTTTCTGATTCGATCCCGTAAGGAAACTCCAAGCATAGCCCTCTCCATTGCCCTTTGGGTGACTTTCAGCCTTCTAATAAGGCCCATTGTGAGCGACCACGTTTCAGTGCCACACGTCATATGTCATCACTGGCAACACGTATTAATACTTAGTTCATTCTAAATACTTAATTCCACTAAAGATACAATATTCATATGTATTTGATCACGTAATGTGATCAAAAGACGTCATATTTCAATTAGTAACTTTACTACACGAAACACCTCTTTTCATCAAAGATACAAATTACAAATCATTCCACAAAAAAACCTTTGCCCTTTATCCGAATCTAACAGACAGTATGGCGTCTCCACATAAGGGCCGCGTGAGACAAATAAAGGTGTGTGTTAGATCCCATCATACCATAATTTGTATGAAAGTGAAACCACTTCGCTTTCTTTACACGACCTAGAGTTTGGGACACGGAAATATACTACGTAAACGTTTCCGGAAAAGTAAAAAGAATTTCTCACGTTTTTGTTTGATATTGACTTAGGTAATTGAAAAGGAAATATTTTTCGGTGATACTAAATTAAATTGAAAAGAAAAAATGCTTAATATTTTTTTATTTCGACATCACTGCGCTGCACTGGCGCGCGGCGGCGTGATGTGCGTGTACTAGGCGCACAGACACACAACAGATAATGGATAATGACCCTCGTAGTGCGGTGACACGTTTGTTATTTTTTTTTTATTGATTTCAATTTAATAAAGTATCGAAATAAAAAAATATTAAGCATTGTTAAAGTTACTGCTTTTGAGCTGAAATTTTGTACAGAGATTCTAGACCAGATACACTCTTCAATCCGTTTGTATTGATATACCCTTTCCGTAACACCCTGTATAAGGTGTTAAAAAATTAACTCGACAAACTTTAAGAGGTGCTTTAGACCATGGAACTGAACAACTTTCACTATGGGACCAACTCTGAAATTACGGAAAAAAAATCAGCTGTTTAATACAAAAGTTCAATACCTACTTGACAAAAATGTATGAAACAGCTGATTTTTTTTTTCCATAGTGAAAGTGGTTCAGTTCGATGGTCTAAAGCAACTCTTAAAGTTTGTCGGGTTAATTTTTTAGCACTATGTATAGAAATAACTTAAGTTGAAGCAGTGGTGGCCTAGTGGTAACGGCCCTGAGTTACGAGTTGTAGGTAGGTTCGTATCCAGGCAGGCGCAGTGGTGATGAAATAAATTACACATAGTTTACTTTGTACTGCTTTCAAAACGGTGAAGGAAAATATCGTGATGAATCCGACATGTACTAGAACCAAAAATTCCAAGACATGTGAAACCTACCAATCCGCACTGAGACCACGTGGTGGATAACGGCCCACTCCTTCTTAAAGAAAGGAGGCCTGTGTCCCAGCAGTGGGAACATTATAAGCCGATTATGATAGCGTAGTCTGAACTGCCCTTAAATGTCTGAATCCTTTGTCCTCTTATTATAAATTATTCTTATCTATAGTGAAACATACCACCTACAAGCACATTAGAAATATTTCTGCTGGATAGTTTTGTAAAGATGTAGGTAAAATGAACTACCAATGTGCAATTACATCTCGTTATCTCATTAATTAATAGATGTAGATTGCACAATATAGATTGCATTCATCGATATATATGTACAACTCTATGATTGCATTAGTATTAATGGCCGTACAATTATCACAATTAAAGCTCACAAAGATGAAAATATATTTTTCACTTCTCATGCTCTAAAAGTTCGTCTTTATGTTGTGCTTAGGCGACATAAAATCGCTTTTTATGTTCTAGTGCATAAAGTAATTTTTTTTTCTGAGACTAAAGTAATCAGGCCCAACAGCCACACGCACAATAAAACTTCGCAGAATAAAGTCGTGATTTATTTCATTTTCTTTAATTTATACCACTTCCGTGTTTTCTATCGTTAATTTAATAAAATCAGGTAAAATAGTTGTCATTTATTATTTAAAAACGCAAAGAAACGTTTTTATGACTTGGCAGTATGAAGTAGGTACCCAAGTCGAATGACAAATGTTGAAATTAAAAAAAAAAACTTTTAAAAAGTTTCGTGGCGGTATTATCTGTGGTGGCGGGAATTAGCTATGCTTTGCAACATTTTTGATTAATTATGTACTGTATACTTTATGCCTGTTTCATTTTCTCGCAATCGAAGTGAAAAGCAGAGTGTACAACTCAGGCATAAACGAGCCATATTTTACCCCTCGACTTAACTATCCACCCTCGCCTGCGGCTCGCGTGGATATAAACGTCTCGGGATGAAATAGCTTCTTTTATGCCTTAGTTGTACAATCTACTATTAACTACCTAGCCATCATCTGCCTAGCCTTTTCCCAACTATGTTCGGGTCGGCTTCTAGTCTCATCAGATGCAGCTGAATACCAGTATTTTACATGCAGCGACTGCCTATCTGACCTCCACAACCTAGTTACTGGGTAATACGATACCCCTTGGTAAGACTGATTTTTCTAAAAGAATAAACCAAGAAAATATTTTCTTGCTCCCAGAGGCGATGAAGCGTAAAACACATACGGTCATATTTTGCGGACTATACCAGACGGATTAAATGGCCCGTGATAAAGCATTCACTTGGCGATAAGCAGGTTTATATCTTTATTCGTATTTGTAATATTAGTATGGATAAATAAAACAAAGTCGGGTTAGTTACACTATTTATAACGTAGTCAAGAACGGCTGGACCAATTTCTATGATCTTTGATTTGTTGGATTTGTAGGGGCCCCGAATAGCAGAATAACTATTAAAACATGGGAAAAATTCTCGAAGAAAATAATAATGGTGATAATTCATTTTCTCATACATATTGTATGGAATGGCTTATTGTTTCTGAGGCGGTATGAAGTTCGCTGGGTCAGCTAGTAGGTACCTAAATAAAGTACAAACGCCAGCACAACAAGCTACTACAATCTGTCAAATTTCTTCAATAGATTTTCAACTTTATCGCTAAAGCATAAGGTTCAAAGTTGACTGGGAAAATTTGAAAGTTTCGGGTAGCTTGATGTGCAGCTTGCGTCTGTACATAAGATTAGGTTAGGTTGACAGCCTGGTAGTTCTAGTGGTGGCAAGCGCTACTGCTAAGCATGAGGTCCTAGGTTCGATTCCCAGGTAGGGCAAAGTGTTATTGGGTTTCCCATCTGGAATTTCTCAGTAGCCGCCCGGAGTCTGAATTTGTACTATAGTTACACTTCTGCCAACCCTTAAACAACGCGTGATGTTATGTTAAGAATAAGAACAATACAGGTGCCATGACACGTTGCGTGACTTTGAATGAAAACATAAAAGTGAGAATGAGAATTGAGATCAATCAGCTGTTTCACTGTTGTTAATTTGTCTGAGAACAAGTTCCATGACTTGAGACAACTATACATATAATATAGGTGTGAATATTTTCATAATAGATTAACCCCTTACTACTAAACGTATTATATCAGACTAGCTGCGCCCCGCGGTTTCACCCGCATAAGTTTCGATACCGTGGAAAAATCGGGATTAAAACTATCCTATGTCCTTTCCCGGGACTCAAACTATCTCTATACCAAATTTCATCTAAATCGGTTCAGTGGTTTAGGCGTGAAAAGGGAACATACAGACAGACAGACAGAGCAACTTTCGAATTTATATATTATTATTATTATATTATTACTAGCTGCGCCCCGCGGTTTCACCCGCGTAAATGTCGATCCCGTGAGAATATCGGGATAAAAACTATCCTATGTCCTTTTCCGGGACTCAAACTATCTTTATACCAAATTTCATCTAAATCGGTTCAGTGGTTTAGGCATGAAGAAGTCACAAACATTTAAACACACACACACACACACACACACTCACAAACTTTCGCCTTTATAATATTAGTGTGATATATAGTATGGATGAATAGTTACACACCGATTTCTCTCTTTCAGTCGTCAGTAATTTGACTTTCAAAAGAAGAGGACAAAGCGGTGTGTAACTATACAGACGCTATACAACGTTTATTAGTAAGGGGGTGAGCAACTTTCGCAAAAGCCTGCTTGCTGTCTGTAAGAACCACCCGATTTTTGAAAACCTGACCACAGTCTCACAGTGTGTAGTAGTGTTCTGACACTACTCAGGATACTACTCAGGAGGGTGGTCAGGATGTCAGCTGACATTTTAAATGCAAAATAACGGTTTATCCCACAGATATAGATAGACCTAGATCACGCAAGTATCACGAACTGTATGAAAACCAATCGTGCCATTTTTTGACTACCTACTATGATGTCACAAGCTCACGCTCACCCAGCCAGCAGTACACAGGACTAAGCGCGAAAGTGGCGGCTTACGATTTTCGAACGTAAGCTAGTGCGATTTTTGGCACGCCAAGTAATTGCTCTTGTGTTATCTAGGTGTATCTATGTCTGTGGTTTATCCACTGTAATTCAATGACAATCGCATCAAATATTGTCTAGACGAGAATTAAATCCCAGAGCTTGCAGAGATACTATCATCAACAGTCTGCGCATTACCTAAACTTACATCTAACAAACAATGTTCAATCATGGGATTGCACTTCTCTTCACATTGTAAAAAAACTTTGACAAATAGGTATGCGGTTACAAAACCCATCTGAAAACAGCGATATCTCTTCATTATTTTCATATTTCGGCAAAAATATCCGTAAATCACCAAACCGCTGTACCGTTGTCCGTAATTTACAGTTATTGCACAAAAAATAATTATGGAAAATTTTCACACAAATTCTATTCTTTCATATAAAAATTCTGCAGGTTCGATGTTGGTCCCATGGAGAAATTTGTTCAGTTTGATGGTCTGTACCACACCCTTAAATTTGTCTGGTCTTTGAAGACACCCTGAATTTCATTCTACTCTTGGTCTACAACCCGCATAATGGGATTTATACAGGGTTATTGGTAAAACACAAACAACCTCTTAAGGGGTCATTGTACTCATCATTATGGGCAACTTTTACTATGGGACCAAACCTGAAATCGCGATAAGAAAATCAGCTGTTCCCTACATTTTGACGAGTTATACGAACATAAATGTAGGGAACAGCTGATTTTTTTTTCGCGATTTCAGGTTTGGTGCCATAGTAAAAGTTGTTCATAATGCTGAGTACAATGACCTCTTAAGAGGTTGTTGGTGTTTTTCCAATAACCCTGTATAGATGTCCGTGGCATCACACCGGGCCCTATCAGAATACCAGCATTTCAGTATTATTTTTTTTTTTATAATATCGCAGATTTATGCTGAGATAGACCTTTTTGGCCTCACACAGGTTTTTTTTCCCTTGTTTTTCTTTATCTTTATCTCCAATTTGAAGCGTATCAAACAGACAAGAAAACTGACTTTCACATTAATAATATTATAATAATATGGGCACTTTTTTCACTTTAGCCACCCATACCCATAATCCAATATCTTTGTTTCCATATCCTGCAACAGTCTTACACCCACCGGGGGATGTCCTTGGGTGCACTTGCATAGTGCCAACTGGGATAATCGTCGGTAGGTACCTCATTTCATTACAAGCGTCTAACGGGCCTCTGCGTGTTGGCTTCGGCCCTTCGTACGCCTTCCAAAGGTCCAGTACCTCAGGGTTCCGAGAAACATCAAAACGGTACTTTGATGTGAAATTCGGTTTTCTCTTATTGAATAGATTTTCATGAAAATAGGCAGTGAAGTTTGCAGTATCTATCTGAAAAATATTTAATCTTCAACAGAGCCACAGGGTGCATCTAGTCCCCACATAAAACGACACCCAGCCCATTATGAAGAAGTTTTAGACCATTAAAATTCCTCCATACAATAATAGAACCTAATAACTTTTAAAATAATGCGCAGTGACCAGGATTTGTGTGAATATCTGAATAGGACCTAGGAACATAAATATGTCGGTACACAGAACTAGGCGTTAATGCTAGCAAATAATGTAGCTATACAATGTTGTGATAGCATTTACATGGAAATAACAAGGCTGATTCAAGGTATATGGTTTATAGACCAATTGGAATAAATTATTAATGTTTGTAAGGAGATGGAAGATGGTGAACTGTTTGCTTAGAAAATAATGAAGGTATAGTAATGTTTTCTCAGATATTTATGTTTACTGATAACGACCACTTTCTAATACTTACCTATTTAGGGAAAAGGTTAGATGAGGTCGAAGGAGACAGAATTATTTAGTGTTTATGAACCTGTAAGTACGCAATATTCGACAAGAGTAATTGGAGAAAAATTTGAAATATTAAAATTAATATACATGTATAGTAAAAAAAAATATATATATACGCATCGAATTGATAACCTCCTCCATTTTTTCGTCGGTTAAAAAGTGCGCAGTAAGTACTGCACAACCCCATTATTTCAAGTTAAACACATATTAACATTATTTCAATGACAATTAAGTTGATTTCAGAGTGACTAGCACTATTGAAAAAGTTATAAAAATGTTTGCTTTATTGTGTAGGAATTAAAGTTATTTTTCCATTAATTCGTATTCGAAAGGCGCGAGTGACCGCAAAACAAAGTTTATATACCACAGACTTTGTTTGTGACCTATGAATTAGCCTATGTTCCCATTGCTGGGGCAAAGCCAATTGTTTGTTCAATACAATTTCGCAAATTAGTTCACAAATGTTTACTAACAAACGAACCCTCCCCCCCGTAAATGCCATTCAAGCACCAACGGATTCTTGTACTAGTGCATATGTTTGAAACTAGGCTACAAAGAGATGACAGAAAGGACTTTAATGCCGCAACACGAATGTAACACAAATTAGCCCTCCTAATTTATACAATGCAACCTGAAATGAAACAGTACATCTTCGTAATTTTGTTTTAGCGTGTGTTACATTTCATGTTACCTACGTTTCACAAATCTGTACCTGGCGTAACATGATGTGTTACACGAATTAGCCTTCCTGCAACATTAAAATAAATGTAACAACAAATTTATTTCAACATTTCATTTATTTTTACGCGGCATTAGACAAACGTTTTGTTTTTTCAGATCTCGTATCATATAACCCTTATACCACATAAAGGTTTATCCCTGTGAGCCACATAAAGGTTTATGGCGATTGTTAAACTATAAGGTAAGTATGTTTCGCGGAAAGTGAAAGTTTTATACCTAGACTCAGAAGAGTTTATGAAAAAAATAACGAATGCTTTGAGCGGGAATTCAAAAACACGTCATAATTACATGTTTTATTATTGTACCTAGTACAATATTTACCTAGTACAATATTTACCTACTATAATGTCAAGTTATGTCACATAAAAAGGACCGGGACCCCACGGTCCCGAGATATGTAAAAACATAATATTAACCGGTCAAGCTCCGCGCGTCGCCTACCGGCGACGAAACAATAGAAAATTAATTGTGTCTCATTAGCGGAGCTTAACAGATTAAAATCTATAAATAATTAAAACGTAGACCGGTATCAAAATACAGCCGGTCTATTCTGCGTTCACTTTTTGGTACAAAACATAAAATCTAAAGGTAATATTCACGATTTACGACACACAGCGTAAATAAACCATAATCTTTGTTGCTGACCCAAAAACTAAAACAATGTTTCAAGCTACAAAAGGAACTAAATTGAGACCGTTAGGTAGCCAAAATATATTGGGTCAGTCTAATATTACGATGCTGAACAATGAATTTGATATTTTAATGGACTCTAAAGTTACTGAACTATTTCGGGCTTTTCGGGTCAAGTGGTCTTATTATTTACTAGCTGCGCCCCGAGGTTTCACCCGCGTAAACGTCGATCCCGTGGGAATATCTGGATAAAAAGTAGCCTATATGTTAATCCAGGGTGTCAGCTACCACCATACAAAATTTTATGAAAATTGGTCCAGCCGTTTGAGCGTGAAGAAGTAACAAACATATAAACACACACATAAACTCATAAACTTTCGCCTTTATAATATTAGTGTGATCTTCTATGTTGATCTGACTTCAGAAATTAGTGGACGTTTACTTTATGAAATTGAAAACATCTACATAATTGTATAACAAACTAAACTTAAGCTCCGTTTACAATGTGCAAGACTATAGAACGTCCAAGAGTCAATCGCACGCCATAAAGCACGGTCAATTTTGTCATTCAAGAATTACATGCAAGTGTTTAAACGCTTGCAATTTCTATAAAATGGCATAGAATAATTTTGAATGCCAGTTTTGCCATTCAATAATTGCATGCGATCTCGACCAAGGTAATTATTGCAAGGTGGTTGTTGTATGCAAGTTTTGCTTCGTCTAAACACAGAGTTGCTCGTCCTTGTTAATTTCTTTTAGAATGTCTTACCTCAAAAAACAGTAACGATTAACACACTCCCTTACTCATCGCACTCGTGTTTGAATGATAGAAAATTTTCATGACAGAATTCAATGCGATTTTATTCTACGTGCTGTTTACACCTAATACCAATAGAACGAAAACAAACTAGCCCGTATCGTGCAACAATTGAACGTTTTGTGCAGACGGTGTCAGTCAATTGTTGCTTCAACTTTGTTGTATGCTAAATGCAATAAACTTGTACCGTGTAAATGGGGCTTTAAGTAGAAAGGAAGTAGTCGTTGGCATATTTTTTCGTCGAGGATAACAATAGTCTTCGAGGCAAACAATCTTTATTGTAACAATAAACAAGTAAATAAATGCTACATTTCAATAAAAAAGAAACCGTATTTCGCTTCCATTATCTTCTGTTCAATAAAGTAAAATATATACTAGAGACTGAATGAAAAAGAAAAACTATTTTCTTTATCAAAAGCAAATCTCTTCGTCCCATCTTTCCTTACTTTACAAATTAGATATTTTTTATCCTAACACAAACAAAAAACTTCTTAGCAAAGACAATCTTAAATTAGAGATAAAAGTCCTATTATCTGTAAGAAATCAAAGTGCCTTAAGTCCCTTTGGTAAAAGAAAAGAAAAAAAACTTTTGGTAAGCGTTGAAATATCGACGCCATAATTTAACGCTCATTCCAACAGTACTCCTGTCATTTCTTTTATTCTCTTGAAAGAAGAATAATCAAAGTTTTTGAGGAATATTTTATTAAAAAGCTGAGCGACGTTTTGTATTTTGGCAGATGCTGGAATTGGGTTCATTCGCACGCAAGACGGAACTTGGCACAAAGATTGAAGAGCCATAATTCGGACCAACGAATACAACATGGCAATGCTGCCAGCCTTTTGGGCACGTTTCCTGTTGACGGCGATGCGGACGAACTTTTTGATGCCCTTTGATTATTTTCCCTCCCTTTTTATATACTTGTACATGTTATTTTTTTAAGACTGTTAGCTTTTTATATTATGTAAATACCAATGAATGGTAGACCACTTTGTTAGGTAAAGTGAAAAATATTTAGGAACATAATTTAGTCTTCCAAAATTTCGTTTTATTGAGTAAACTTAAAAAAAAAGTTTAATTAACACGAAGCCTAAAATCTTAAAGATAACTTGTAAGTTGGAGGAAAATATATTGTGTTTTTTAATAAGTAGACAAAATTTATCATGTAGATGTAGGTTCTAAATCATAAAGAAAATTTTGTTACAAAATGGTTGACACAGGAAAAGCCTAAAAGCCTTATTACACTTCGCAATATTCAGAGACCCTTTCCCTAAATCGGGATGGTGTACCTAATAAGAGAAAGGGAGGAAGGGTCCCTATTAAAAAAACACATCACCTAAATATCGGGACCCTAAATACCGTGTAGTGTAATAGGAGTTTTACTTACCTAAGCCTAGACTTTTTTCCTGTTTCAAATACTTTGTATGGACTTTTAATGTAAAAATACATATACCAAATACCAGTACAATATACCAAAGAAGATCGAAAGTAAGTTAGTGCTTACTGACGTCACTTTGCTGATAAGTAGTGAACAGTCGCCTGATTGCGCACACGCACCGTACAAACACTGTGATTACTACGTCATCGCGTTTGTGCGTCGACTCCTTAACTGGAGCAACCGATAGCGTCATGTCACGTCTTTTAATATTTTCAAGATGTGAATGAAAGTTTTTAAAACTTGATGAATACATTTTAAAAAAGTTTTTTCAATCACTGATGCTTCAAAAGCTGTGTTTTATAAAAAAAAAAATGTATGGAAAGATACTGGAAGATTAAAATTAGGTAGGTATAAAAAAACACCGATGACATTAACTTGACATGTGACATTATCGGGTGAATTCTCGGGTGAATTCGGGTGCGAGCAGGAGCGCAATCACGCGGGAAGTAGTGCACAAAGTGATGCTTACTGTAAAATTGCTCACCGTTGCCCGCCCGGGGCGCGGGGCGGGCGGGCGCCGATAGCGCTAGCAGCGCCAGCGCCCACCACCATGTCATCACAACCACACCTGGAAAGAAGAGAAAAAGAGTATCAGTACATTGAATATTAACGTTAGTTTGCTAATCATCTGGTATCGGATGTACAGACGCCAGCACATCAAGCTACTACCATCTGTCTTTCTTTGATAGATTTTCAACTTTATCGCTAAACCATAAGGTTCAAAGTTGATTGGGAAAATTTGACAGTTTCGAGTAGCTTAATGTGCTGGTGCCACATGATTTTTATGAATAGCTCGTGTCGTAGTAGCTGCCAAACCAGGACCGGAGAGCCTACACAAGTGATTTCGCTTTCGCGTTTCGTATTTCTACAGCGACTTTCAACAGGATTGACGTAAACTTTCGGTAGCTTATGTCAATCCAATACGTTTATGACTTTTCTTTACTAGTTATCGCTGATAGAATGTCACTTCGTCTAGGTCCTTAGGTTGATAGATTCAACCCTACCGTGTGACCTTGGCCCTACCTATAGCAAAATAAAAGATTATTACGACTTGGTGAGACCCATAAATCTACAAATCTAGGTAAAAATTATAGGTATTAAAAATGAAGAGAGATGGGAAAATATTTTATTTGGGACACGTACAGGAAATACAAATAGTAGAAAGGAGTACTTAAAACTAACAAAGTTACATTAAAAACAACCAAAAAAAAATATTAAAAAAAGCCCTGTGCGAAGCCAAAAAGGCTCCGATCTCAGCATAATGCTGCGATATTTTAAAAATAAATACCGCAGCGCTGGTATGCTAATATGGCCGTCTGTGATGCCACCAACCATCTATAAATCCCAATATTCAACAACCTTTTTTCGTAGTCCAGAATACTTAGCTAAATTCAGTCATAACTTGGCAGTGGAATAAAATTATACATTTATAAATTTAATTACTAAGACTTTCTACAATGAAAATTAAATTCATCTCGAACAATTGCTCCCGCCGAAATAAATTGAAAACACATTTATTTCAGACAAGCGAAACTTAATTATTTAATAGCAATAGAAAATTAATTATTTAATAGCAATTTAGGGTTAAAACGAAAACAATAGTTGTGAATTATTGTCAAATAACAGCTAATAAAAAGTGGAATTTATCAAGTCTAGGAGGCAAATGAATATCGATACTTTAGATTACAAAAGTCGAAAGCATACATTTTTTTTTACATTAGTCTACAAAGCAGAATTGTGTGAAAAAGAGAGAGATAGGCATTTGCCCTGCAGTGGGACAATGACTGTGGCTGTGCGTTGATGTAATAGATCGTATAGCTAATTTTATATACAGGGCTATTGGAAAAGCGCCAACAACCTCTTAAGAGGTCATTGTACGCATCATTATGAACAACTTTTAAAAAGAAAGAAAGAAAATACGTTTATTGCAGTGTTAGGTAAGTGTGTAGGTTTACTAACGTAGTTGTTAAGAAATATTGTTACTAACATTTTTTGAGTCCTTGTTACTTGTTTTTGAATATTATATACGAGTATATATATAGTCATATTTTTGTGAACTTCTGAAAAAGAATCAAAGTTCTTCTGAGAAATCAAAGAACTTTTCCACCACATAAAGTGAATCACAAACACAAAACTCAATTCCGTCTCTTCATCAGAAAGCCCACAGAAATTCCCGAACAAATGCCAACAATACATCGTTTGGAACACGACAGGGGGACGAGTAACAAACTTCAAAAATTACTTCTAAATCTCATAACCGTCCTCTATCCCTCGTCACGAGAGAAGTTCAAAAACTCTGTTACAGGAACTATTTTGAGGAGGGTGGTCGAAAATTTACATTAAAACTTTTGTTATTTCACAAGCAACTTGCTTTGTGTGACGTTGGGACGGTGATTATGTGTAGTTTTGATGTGGGTTAAGGGTTAAATCGACACGTCATTTTAATAGTTTTGAGGTGCATGAAGAAGCCTCCTCGTGTAGCGCAGTTTGTTCCGCCAGTTACTCAACTGAAGCGAGCGCTTGGCGTATCTTGGACAGTCACACCCAACACCTTATTTGACTGGACAATTCTTCCCTTACGGTGGTAGGGCTTTTTTTTGTGGATGGGAAATCATCAAATGACTCCTCCCGCTCTGGTTGGAGCGGAAGGGAGTGTCAGACTCTTACTGACTAAAACCCACCCGTGTTCCTTCCTTAGCCCTTTATGTTCCGGGGTAGCGGTAACCCTTTCGGACAATCCCGCTACCCCAACGAAAACTTTTAACACAATAATTAGAATCACTTACAAACATGTTATCCAAACAAGGTGGTGGTTTAGTAGATAAAGATAAAACATATCAATCAAGCGATCGTTAGAAACTTCACAGTTCACATCTACGTTCCGAGAATCCAGACATGATCATCAAAATACCATTTAAGAGTTCTTATCATACCTGTCTGTACTAATTCGTTTAGCTGTCGTTAAAATATTTGCGATAAAATGGTCTGGTTTAACTACAGAGTAGGTGAATCAAGTACAAGTAAATATGAGTTTCCTGTCGGCGATATCTAGTGGATTTATTTTGTAGTTATATTAATTGCTGTCTGAATTCTGATAAATGTAGATATTTTCTGGATACAAGGAGATGTTGATTTAATGTTAACTAGCTTCCGCTTGTTAATGAATTTATATGTCATGGTTTCGTTTATAATTCTTTTACCTATTGTGGTATAGTAATTTTATTTTCACTTCTCATGCTCTAAAAGTCCGTCTTTATGTTGTGCTTAGGCGACATAAAATCGCTTTTTATGTTCTAGTGCATAAAGTAAAATTTTTTTCTAAGACTAAAGTAATCAGGCCCAACAGCCACACGCACAATAAAACTTTGCAGATTAAAGTCGTGATTTATTTCATTTTCTTTAATTTATACCACTTCCGTGTTTTCTATCGTTAATTTAATAAAATCAGGTAAAATAGTTATCATTTATTATTTAAAAAGGCAAAGAAACGTTTTCATTTTTTGGCAGTATGAAGTACCCAAGTCGAATAACAAATGTTGAAAATTAAAAAAAAAAACTTTTAAAAAGTTTCGTGGCGGTATTATCTGTGGTGGCGGGAATTAGCTATGGATGCAACATTTTTGATTAATTATGTACTGTATACTTTATGCCTGTTTCATTTTCTCGCAATCGAAGTGAAAAGCAGAGTGTATAACTCAGGCATAAACGAGCCATTTTACCCCTCGACTTAACTATCCACCCTCGCCTGCGGCTCGCGTGGATATAAACGTCTCGGGGTAAAATAGCTTCTTTTATGCCTTAGTTGTACAATCTACTATTTAGGTGCATCGTCCTCACATATTATATACCTATTGTATAATGAATGTACCTATGCTATTGCAAAACATTTTAAAAGAGTAACGGTGAAGTTTCTTGCCCATTCATCTCCATACGAAAACTAACTTTTGGAAAAGTCGACTAGAATCAATTCTATTTGTAATTTTTGACGTTCAAAAGTGCCTTTTATGTGCCTAATTGAAATAAATGTTTTGACTTTGACTTGCGGCTTCGTCCGCGTGGTATGTCGATTAAAAGTAACCTATGTCCTTCCCCAGTGTTCAGGGTCTTGGTATGCAAGGATGGTCACCCATTCACGGACCAACCGCGGCAAGCGTAGCTTAACCTGATCGGTAGACGAGTGCGGCTGTTATTACTTAGCCACAAGCCCCACATAAACATTACAAAATCCAACATAAATGTAAAAAACAATTCAAAACAAACATTTATGATTATTACTCCCCTTAAGATAGAAGGAATCTCTTGCGTTCTAAATGCACTCAAAATCCAGGATAAAGGTGAAAGTGAAGAAAGAATCCAATTTTACGATCGCCGAAGGTATTACAACAAAACGTTTAGCTCTGACGTAACTAGAGAGCATCACTTAAGTTTGGGGCCATAAAAACAGAGGGGACCATTAAAAAATGGAAAGTAAAAGCCCTGATGTAAATTTTTCCATTGATGGCTTTTGTTCCAAATTGGAACGTAGAAATAAATTAATTATTGAAATTGAAAGCTTTTGCTGGTGAATAATTAACGGTGAGCTTCAGTTCTTTGAGGTTTTTTCTAATGAAAATATTTTTGTTTGTTATGGAATTACAATTTGGAAAGTTAATTGTTGTGTAAACTTCATCTGACTGAAAAATTAGACACGTTGTTTTTGTTTACTCAAATTAGTTACTTTATCGTCTTTACTTACTAGCTTCTGCCCGCGACTTCGTCCTCGTGGAAGTCAACTATACCATAAAAAATATCCCATGGCACTCGGTAATAGTGTAGTTTCCTGTCAGTGAATTTTCTTTTGTAATGGGATCCGTACTTCCAGAGATTTCTCTTAGGTATACAGGGTGACGTGACAAGCACATCGACGCGCAGACTATAATCGTGAATGCAGCACATGATACTAGACCCCCTAGCGTCAGACACTATTAGGGGGGCGTCCATTAATTACGTGAGGTGATATTGGTGATTTTTGGACCCCACCTCCCCTTAGTGAGATATCGTGAGATTTGGCTCGACTCCCTCCCCTTCCCTCTAATCTCACGTGAGATTGTTCAAAATTCGTATTTTCATTGTAAATACGTTAATCTATGCTTCATTGTGTTAGATTTCTTTAAAAAATGTTTCATTATTTTTATATAAGACTCAATTCAATCCAGTTTTCTTGCAATTGTGCACTGTTTCTTGCGGAAAAAAAAATGACGTGATACTTGCTCGGACCCCCCCCCCTCTCCCCCACGTGAGACTGGGCGAGAATCGGCTTGAACCCCCCCCCCCCCGCCCCTCTTAAACGCCTCACGTAATTAATGGATGCCCCTAGTCGGTTATCAAAAAATAAAAACCGGTCAAGTGCGAGCCAGACTCGCGCACCGAGTAGGCGGTTTCGCACTACATCCGATCCGAATCCAAGAAACGACCATAATCCTATTTGTATAAGGGGTTGCGCACTAGATCCAAACTCTATCCGACAGAATTTAGAACGTTCCTAATTCAGATTGAAGTCGGATCTTTAATTCGGATTCGGATCGGATGTAGTGCGAAACCGCTGTAATTCATCAAATCGTCCTACATGCCTACGGCCCATTTAGGACGAATTGCAGAATGAAAATATTATTTATTTTGATTTTCTGCAAGTCGTCCTAAATGGGCCATAGGCATGTAGGACGAGTTGATGAATTACTCCGCGCACCGAGGGTTCCGTACAAAGTAGATAATATTGAAGTAGATAATATTGAGATAATATTGAATCAAGAGATACTTGAATTCGTCGATACAACTGTTTTCCTAGGGATCACGCTCGACTCAAGGCTACAATGGGGTCCTCATTTAACATCTCTTGCAGGACGGCTAAGTTCAGCTGCTTATGCTGTCAGAAAAATCCGTCAGTTTACTGATGTTGATACCGCGAGACTGGTCTATTTTAGTTACTTTCATAGTATCATGTCTTACGGTATTTTACTTTGGGGACGGGCTGCAGACATCGATTCTATTTTTATTCTGCAGAAAAGAGCCATCAGAGCCATATATAATCTTCGCAGGCGCGATTCTCTAAGGGAACGGTTTAAGGAAATTAACATCATGACGGTACCTTGTCAATATATCTATGAAAACATCATGTATGTAAGGAAAAATTTACATCTTTTTAGTAAAAGAGGTGAGAGACATAATTATAGTACTAGAAATAGGGACCTATTAGTTCAACCAGGTTTCAGACTAGCTAAAGTAGACTCATCTTTTATGGGGTACTGTTTAAAATGTTATAATAAAATACCTCCCCACATTCTTCAACTGAATGAGACAAAATTCAAGTCTTGTATTAAACGCACACTATGCAGGCAGGCATATTATAAGTTAGGGGATTACATCGCGGATAAAAATGCCTGGCTCAATGCTGGTCCTGCTCCACAACCACAACTAATTGATTAACACTTGAAAATACTGTTGGAGCTGCTGAAGATTGTAAGTCTATCTTTGCATTGTATAAATTCAATCTCCTAGTATTGTATAATTGCATAACACATGTGTGAGTACTATGTACACACTATAAAGCTACCATTTACTTGAATGTGCTCTGGCGGCTGAGAGTATGTCATGCTCACTCAAATGTCTCGCTGATGGTGGCGCATGTGTTGGATCATTTAGCTCCCTTCAAAATGGTTGAGCTGAATGGTGCTGATGCATGCGTCATGTTCGTGAACGGGCGCCGTCAGTAGGGACTGGTCATCTCTTTGCTGCCATGGCTTATTTTAATTTATTATTTGAATTGTTGTTTTTTCTCATCTTTTCATTATGGACGCTTTTAACGTTCTGCATCGTTCTCACATGTATAATTTTTAACATGAATGATGTAACCAAGACTTTGTAACCACATTATTTTGATTTAAAAGAGTGTCCATGGAGTTTCTTGCCCGTTCTTCTCCATAGGTACCTACGCTTTGGAATAGGCATCTAGCTTCATTTTTTCTGACTGACTGACTTCTTGACAATTCAAAAGTGCCTGTAAATGGTTTAATTGAAATAAATGCTTTGAGTTTGAGTTTGAATAATAATAATAGTTTTAATTTTTTCTTTTTGCCATGTAACTACAAATTTATGGTTTTCGGATTTTCTTCTTTACTTGTGCTACTTGACATTGCTTCTTGCCAAATTTCATGATTCTAGGTCAACGGAAAGTGCCCTATAAGTTTTGATTTCGGAACATAACGCCTGTATCTTTTGATTGCGTTGACTTTAGAAGTTTGATTTTTTCACTGCTTCAAGGGATTGCACAGCCTCAATGAGTATTTGATATTAATTTCAACTTGATAACTCCACGCGTTCCCGAGAATACGAGTCTTGACTGACTGACAGACAGACGGACAACGAAGTGATCATATAAGAGTTCCGTTTTTCCTTTTGAGGTACGGAACCCGAAGCCCTAAAGATAGGGATGAATCCATGGTAACAGCTTGCGTCGATGTCCCTGCCAGCCCGTATAACATTAGTTTAGATAACGCGTTCCTCAAGGCCCAAGGCCGTTCCAACATATCGTGTATACTGATCTATCTGTCAATAAGACTTTTATTAGAAGAGAGAATTGAACGATTCGGAAGAGGGAAGTAGGGAACCCTCCCCCAACTTGCGTCAAAGACATAAATATTCTCCGTACATGCCGGAATTTTTATTAAAAAAAGCGACCTTTTTGTAAAATAATCTTGTTGATTTATTGTTGAGGAAGGTTCGTATCAGCCTTTTGCGCTTAAATTATGTGGTAACGTGCATTTGTGGTTGTGAAAAAGATTTATAATGGCATGAATGTACCTACAATTTTTTTTAACATCATATAAAGAAAAGAAAATATGGAAAGAAAATATGTATTTAGCATAGACTAAAATACACACAATACATCAGATAACGCCTGTACCTATTCTCCAAAGGGTAAGGCAGAGGTGTACAGCCGCGGACAATGGCGGTGGACCACTTTTCACCCTTATGCCTTTGGTAATAAGGTTGAAATTGTGGTCCACCGCCAATGTCCGCGATGGTACTTAATAGTACACTCCTATTTCGCCAGTTATGTAAATGTCGAGCGAGCCTATTGCCATCAACAGGGTACGAATCTAGACTCCGGGCTGCTGCTTTTTTTTGTTACTAATTATTCTGTTGTCTCTAAAGTAACAAAAAAAAAAAGATTTATCAATCACATTATTTAAATGTGGAATAAACTATCACCAGAAATTAGTCTTCGATTTTTTTTAACCAACTTAGGTACTCTTCTGTATAATCAATGCACGCATTATACTATGTCAAAGTCAAAATCAAAGCATTTATTTCAAATAGGCACATAAAAGGCACATTTGGACGTCAATAATTACCTTAAAAATAGAATTGATTCTAATCGCCCATTCCAAAAGGTAGTTATCGTATGGAGAAGAATGGGCAAGAAACTCCACCGTTACTCTTTTAAAATGTTTTACAATATGTGTCTTTACACTATTATTTCGCGGACATTGGTGTGGGTTACACGTTTACATAGTTTTTAATTTATTTTGTCACACTAAAATTGTAATGTGTAACTGTTTTATGTCCCAATAAAGTAAAATAAAAATAAAATAAAACCAAAATATGTCCCTTAAAAATGTTTCCGATAAAATCGATTCAAAACACGCACTCCCGAAAAAATTACGCAGTGAACAAAAATATCTGGTCAAGCTCAAAACCTATACAATTTTCTTGGACTTTTCTAAAAAAAAGTATCGTCAGAGAAAACTGGGTTGTGTCAACCTGTCTTGCACCGTCATTATCTGGAACCACCTGAGTTAATATAGCTTGAAGCTCTTAAATAGACGCGCTCCGGTAAAAAGCTGATAGCCTAGTATACAAAGATCTATAGACTTGGGTACTGAAAGAGTCTGCATATAAATGAAGGAACTTTAATTTTGTTGATTTGGACCGAGGATGCACCGCACTCGTCTACGCGTCTAGAAAATAGATCACAACATAATATTTTTCTGGTCATGTAAGACCAAACAAAAACTTTTTTGACAGCAAGTCAACTATCTTGACTTTTGACGTCCCATCATCAGATTTATTCATCAAATCCTAAACTAAAAAAACTGTAGAACTTATTAGGAAAAAAATACGAGGCAATGCTGCCAGTCTAGTCAGTAGTACTTCGACGTCTAAGTGTACTTTGTCTTTATTTGTATAGTAAGTTAATTAGTCATTTAATTTAGTATCTAGTGTAAATAGTTAGTTACATTTTCTTTAAATAAATGTCAAAATTGTGAAAAAAAAATTAGGAAAACAAAAATACAAAATCATTTGTATCGCTCACACCCACTCACTCGCATACTCGCATGCCTGCATGCGTGCTGTATGTTAAGCTTAAATTCTCTCTTTTTTTTTGTATTATTATTCCCTTTAGTTTTACATAAAACAAGTACCTAAATGATACTTATTAAGTTATGGAAGAGCGGTGTCTCCTAAAACAGGCTTATCTGCTTGAATGGAGGCTCCAATCACTAAACTATTTTTCATTTTCATTATTTTCATTGGCTAAGCATATTGCATAGTTTCATTTACTTTGCTTTCCTAATCTCATTATCATTACAATAATAAAAACAACTGAACATCGATTTTATGTTTTTCTTCCAGCAAATCTATTCCCTCGTTCTTTCATCAACTAGATGCGTGTTGACAGGCGTGCGAACTAATCACGGAGCTACAGCACATTCTGAAACTATACTTACTAATGCTGATATTGTTTTTATGTGCACAGTTCTAGCTCAGTATTGATGTTGTTGCTGTCTGGAGTTCGACACTTTGTCTCGTGTGTAGTCTGCCTTTTTATTGTGTGGAATCATAATATAAAACTGGTATGTCTTTTATAGACCATCGTCTGTCAGTTCGTGTTTATGAGGTATATTTAGCGATAATGCTTATAAAGTTTACTGATTTTTATATGAAATGAAATGAAATTGTTTATTCTGTAAATAATATATCGGAATCACGTATACACGATTTTTTTAATTATTATTAGATGAAGTCGGTGTTTCCTATCCGACTACTCTGAGAATAAAGGCCGAAATAAACTCAGAGACTTTAATATTACCTAACAAATATTGTACACGCGCATGGCGAACGAGAGCCACGGGAGGGGCGCGGGGAACGATGAGCGGCGCGGGGGCGCCCGCGCCCGCCGCGGCGGCGCCGCCGCCATTCGGACGAAAGACAGGACCGAGCGCGCGCGTCGATAGATTTACATTGTCTCGCTCGGCTATCCTATAATTATTGTAATAACAAGGCAATATTATACATTATTTTATGAAGAAAAGTCCGTTTCAATCATCTCCCAAACATTTGGCGACCGTGTGCAACAAGAAACTGCAAGTCAAAGTACTCTGTACTGCAAGTTGGAGCGAAGAAGAGCTGCGGCTCGGTGGCGTGTTCTCGACTGTTCGAGCGAACCAGTTCGAACCGGCCACGGGCAAACGACGCCGCTGCGTACCGATCATCGCGGCCACGTACAACTGTAGCGAAATCGCTGGAACACAAGGAGGCTACTGCTACCTATTTTGAGGATCTACCTGGATATAGCGGGCATCGCGTCAGGTGGTCTATCCGAGGGAAGTAAGCTCGTTCCTATTATATTTTCCGTTCCCGATTTCCGTTTTTATTTGTGTGTTTAGAGTGGACTGCTTCCTCTGGTGTAAAAGGGCAGCTAACTGCTAACATAATCGCATTGTGGTCATTTAAATTCTATAGGTAATACCTATAACTACGTTACCTTATGCCTATTATCGTAACTCGTATAAAACTGTGAGTTTAATAATAGGATAGGCGGCTATTATGTCCAGCATGTCTATATTCGTGCCATACCATTCGCTGTTTATGCTTATTTAACTACCTATCACACTTTATTTTCTTTGATGTTTACATTCCTGTACTAAAATCCCCAATTCCGTTTCTCGTGCACCAATTGCACAGCTTAAAGCCTTGCACACTGCATCCGTGCTTCAAATAGATTTGCCGAACAATTCCAGATTATCATCGGCTCCGACTGCGCGCTGCCTCCTGGCTACCGGCGCTCCTCGGCCGCCGCGAAATAAGCAGCAGAGCGGCCATCTTGCTGTGCGCGAGCGGCGCGGCGTGCCTGCCGTGACACCGCGTGGCTGCGAGCTGCGCCTGGAGCGTACCTAACTATAACGACTGTTTGGTTTGATGCACATTTTATTATCTATTTTATTGTTTGTTTATTCTCGGTTATTGTGATTTATAGATGCCGATAATGGATAAAAACGAGGTCAAAAGTGAATTAAGTGAATTAATTAGGAAACGCGGTAATATTAAAGGACGTTTAACTAAATTAAACGATTATGTACAGGAAATGCAAAAGCTAGACATTAGTGCTCTAAGTAGCGTAAATATAAAGGAGTTAGGTAGACGTTTGGACAACGGTCAAGAATTATTCAGACAGTTCAATGAAGTTCAAACATTAATTGAAAACAGCTGTGATGAATCCGCTATGGATGAACAAATCACGTTAAGAGATTTGAGTGAAACTAAGTTTATTTCAGTACTGTCAATTATAGAGGACATACTAGAAAGGCAAGCGTCAGAAAAAGAAAAATTTAATGATGCATGTAGTAACAGAGGTTCAAATTGCGTATCACATGGCCTACAATCAATAAAATTGCCAACAATCAAATTGCCAACGTTTAATGGTTCTTATTTAAAATGGCTAGAATTTAGAGACACCTTTCAATCTTTAATTCATTGCAATGAATCAATACCAAGCATCAATAAGTTTCACTATCTGAGATCCTCATTAGAGGGTGGTGCCATTGAAGTTATCAAGTCATTGGAGTTTACCTCTGAAAATTACATTGTAGCATGGGAGTTACTTTGTAATAGATATAATAATAAGAAAATCCTCATTAACAATCACCTTAAAGCATTGTGCAGTATTGAAACTCTAACGAAGGAGTCAGTTAAAGAATTACTTAACTTAGTAGACATTGTTTCAAAAAATTTAAGAGCACTCAACACTCTAGGGCAACCGACTGATCAGTGGGACACTTTATTGATATTTATGATTACTGGGAAGTTAGATACCAGTACGGGCGTAAAGTGGGAAGAACATAGGAATATTTTACCAAACTTGCCAACGCTAAATGACTTTTTTAATTTTATACGTAGTCGTGCGGATATTTTAGAAACTACATTAGTTACGTCACAACCAAATAAAAATGATAAAGGGAATTACAATAAAAATAATCAAACCAATAATTGGAAAAATAAACAACTTGATAAATCAAATGCCAATGTCTCTTCGGTTGAGAACTTGTGTGAATATTTATGTTTATTGTGTAGTGAGCAGGGTCATCGTGTTCACCAATGTACTAAATTTAAAAATATGAATGTACAAGACAGACTTAGAGAAGCATCAAAATTAAAATTGTGCCCAAATTGTCTGCGGGAGGGTCACAATTCATTTCGTTGTCGTTTGAAGAGTTTATGTAAGTTTTGTAAACAAAAACATAACAGTTTATTACATGTAAATAAACCTCAAAATAATAATAGTACTGACAGAGACCCAACTACCGCTACACCTTGTACCTCAACTCAACCATTACCAGTATCATTGTCTGCTGTTTCCGTCAGCCAGGTTCTGTTGTGTACTGCTATAGTAGAAGTAGTAGATGGATATACTCAACAGACATACCCTGTTCGGGCTCTATTAGACACAGGCAGCCAATCTTCTTTTGTGACAGAAAACCTGAAAAGCATGTTAGGACTATCGGTTAAAATTACTGAACCTTTACGGATTTCAGGTATTAATAATGTTTCTTTTAATATATCCGAGCGCTGCAATTTAAATATAAAATCGCGATTAAATTCTTTCAATATGGAAATAAATTGTCTAATTGTACCACAGATTACAGGAACATTACCGAGTGCACCAGTAAATATTCTGGAACTTAATTTACCCGAAAATATCGTGCTTGCAGACCCAAAGTTCCATTATCCCTCTAATATTGATATGTTATTAGGGGCGGATGTTTTTTGGAACATTGTAGGGACAAAGCGTATTTCATTAGGTGCAGGTAAACCTATCCTACAAAATTCACAGTTTGGATGGTTAGTCAGTGGCCGTTTAGGAGAATGTAGCCTTAGTCACTTGACATGTAATTTCACAAAGGAAATTCATAATGACCTTAAAAAGTTTTGGGAAGTTGAAGAAATTAATTGTGTCAATAACACTTCACCCCAAGACAAATTATGTGAACAACATTTTTTAGAAAATATGAAGCGTCTCCCCAATGGTCGATTTTCTGTTAAAATGCCATTCAAGGAGATCCCTGAAAAGGCACTAGGTAATTCTTATTTTTTAGCGAAAAAACGTTTCCTTAACCTGGAGAAAAAATTAGATAAAAATTATCAGCTGAAACAAAGTTACACAGCATTTATTGAGGAGTATAAGAACCTAGATCATTTACATGAGACTAAGCGTCCTTTATTTGGATATTACTTACCACATCATGCGGTATTAAGGGAACACAGTGAAACCACAAAGTTACGTGTTGTGTTTGATGCCTCTGCCAAAACAACTTCAGGAAAATCGTTAAATGACATCCAGTATGTAGGTCCAGTGGTACAAGATGATTTGTTGTCTATTTTATTAAGGTTCAGAACTTATAAGTATGTGCTAACTGGGGATATACAAAAAATGTATAGGCAAATAGAAATAGATCCATCTCAGCGACATTTGCAACTAATTTTGTGGAGGGATGATTCTTCTCAGCCTATAAAGGTCTTGCAGCTTAACACTGTCACCTATGGGACAGCATCTGCACCTTTCTTGAGCACTAGGTGCCTTGTTCAGTTAGCTCGCGAATGTTCTAATCCCATAATTTCTAATATTTTGGAACATGATATTTACATGGATGATTTAAATACTGGGTGTCAGTCAGAAAAAGAAATTAAAGAAATATATGATGAGGTCACTAAAGTTTTATCTTCAGCTTGTTTCCCTCTTCATAAGATACGCACAAACTGTCCCAAGGTGTTACAAACAGAGACCACTTCTAAAATTCTTGATCTGAGTAAACATTCCACAGTTTTAGGACTAAACTGGTCACCTTCACCGGACACTTTACATTTTGCGGTTAATATGGATATGAGTAGAAAACTTACTAAACGTTCTATTATATCATCAACATGTAAAATATTTGACCCATTAGGGCTCCTGTGTGCATGCATAATTAAAGCTAAAATGATTTTACAGCAATTGTGGAATGAAAAGTTGGGCTGGGATGATCCAGTGCCACCCCATATCGAAAAAAAGTGGGTAAAGATATCAGAGAATATAAATGATCTGTCTAAAATTAGTTTGCCTAGATATGTAGTCAGTGACTTTCCCATGTCAGTTGAATTGCATTGTTTTGTGGATGCTTCCCAGGAAGCGTATGGAGCATGTGTCTATCTACGATCAATTAATAAGGATAATATTGTAAATGTTAAATTGTTGTGTGCGAAGGCGAAGGTTGCACCTCTGAAAGCCATGACCATACCTCGCCTTGAATTATGTGGCGCACTACTTGGTGCTCGGTTGTCCACAAAGGTAATCCAGTCCATTCGAAGTCATAAGATAACACAAAAGGTAATATGGACAGACTCAACAGTAGTTCTTGGATGGATTAATACACAACCAAACCTTTTAAGGGCATTTGTAGCCAATCGGGTAATTGAAATTAGTGAGTTGACACAGGGCTTTACGTGGAGGCATGTGCCTACTCACCTCAACCCTGCAGATCTTGCTTCCAGAGGTGTAGACCCTCAGCGTCTGCAGGTTGAACCCTTGTGGTGGGAAGGACCCTCCTTCTTAAAGGAGGGATCACCTGCCTGGCCACAGCAACCTCATAAGTCAGTGGAACTACCTGAACTAAAGGTTCATATACAAACAAACGTAACTCACGATGACAGTCATAACTCGATCCTTAATTTTAATAATTATTCCAAGTTTAATCACTTAAGTCGCGTGTTTGCGTATGTATTGCGTTTTTTGCATAATTGTAGGAACGAAACTAAATTATATAACTCACTGCAAACTAGCGAAATAAATAAATCACATATTATTCTCTTTAAAATCTGCCAACACGAATCGTTTGATATAGAGTTGAAATCTCTAAATAAAGGTTTAGGAATACCTAAAAAATCTAAAATATTTAATTTAAATCCGTTTCTTGACTCTGAAGGTTTATTAAGAGTAGGAGGTCGTCTTGACAATTCAAGTTTTGATTATAACAAGAAACATCCAATTATATTAGATTGTAAACATAGACTTACCCTTTTATTAATGCAAAACGAACACCAACGTTTATTTCATGCAGGTCCGCAATTATTATTATCTTCTGTGAGAGAAATGTACTGGCCTGTAGGTGGGAGGGCCTTAGCGCGCAAGGTAAATAAACAATGCATTGTATGCACTAGGTTTCGTGGTAAGACTACACAGCCTATAATGGGCAACTTACCATCAGCTAGGATGAGGCCTACTTTCCCTTTCCACTCGACTGGTACTGACTTCGCGGGACCGTTTCAAATCTCTAGTAAAAAGGGAAGAGGTAATCGAATAAGTAAATGTTACCTCTGTCTATTTGTTTGCTTAAGTACCAGAGCGGTTCACCTAGAGCTGGTGAGTGATCTTACTACATCAGCATTCATTTTATGTTTACGACGATTTGTGTCGCGCAGAGGTAAGCCCTATGAAATTTGGTGTGACAATGGCACTAACTTCGTGGGGGCAAACAATGAACTGGGTAAGGTGCTACGCTCCAGTCGTGACTCAGTCATTGATTATACCGCTAATGAAGGCATTTTATTTAAATTTAGTCCGGCTTATTCACCACATTTTGGTGGGCTGTGGGAGGCAGGCGTAAAGGCAGCCAAATATCACTTAAAAAGAACAGCAGCCAATGTTTCCCTTACTTTTGAGGAGTTGTCAACTCTTTTTACACAAATAGAGGCAATCCTGAATTCTCGCCCTCTCTCCCCTTTGTCCTCTGATCCTTTAGATTTAAACCCTTTGACCCCCGGGCACTTCCTTATCGGACGGCCACTGACGTCGGTGCCCTCTTTTGCAGCAGAAGACTCCAGACCGAAGTATCACCTGATCTGCAAACTACGCATCGAGTTCTGGAAGAGATGGTCTCAAGAGTTTATAGCGGAACTCCAGCAGCGGTCCAAATGGAAAACTGGGTCTATCGGTCCTAGAATTGGGGACATGGTATTAATAAAGGACCAGAATCTGCCTCCACAACGCTGGCGGCTTGGCCGCATTACACGCCTACACATGGGCGCAGACAACACTTGCCGTGTGGTAGATATCTACACGTCCAAAGGAACAATCCGCAGAGCCATCCATTACATCGTCCGGCTGCCGGGAGAAGAAGAACCTAAGGATGCTGTTGAAAGTTAGTTCTTTCAAGGCCGGGAAGATGTACACGCGCATGGCGAACGAGAGCCACGGGAGGGGCGCGGGGAACGATGAGCGGCGCGGGGGCGCCCGCGCCCGCCGCGGCGGCGCCGCCGCCATTCGGACGAAAGACAGGACCGAGCGCGCGCGTCGATAGATTTACATTGTCTCGCTCGGCTATCCTATAATTATTGTAATAACAAGGCAATATTATACATTATTTTATGAAGAAAAGTCCGTTTCAATCATCTCCCAAACAAATATTGATAACAAAAACTTAAGAACAAATGTAATTAATATATCCATTCACTGCACATTCAACAATTTTTACACTAGGTACGAGTATTATATTAAATAACTATATAAAAATGAAAAAACACATGCGTTAAAGTACTCCTCCACATCGCTGCTATAAATACCTTATTAAATTATTATGATTACAAAATTTATGCTTAAAAAAAATTATACGTAAGCAGTAAATAATGTTATGCGAAAATATAATTAGGAGAAACAAAAGTATGCCAAGTTACATTAGGTCTTAAAATTTTATGCAAATGGATAGGGAACCGGTATTTATACTTTAACATTGCCGCTCGCTCGATAATATTCGAAATTCTACTAACACAAACCAACAGACTAAACCGCACGATATCATTATAACATTACAGGCCACTAATCGAGTGAAATTGTACTTTCATTGGAAAACAAAATGGAAAATGGGAAGCGTATCACACAATTAGATGTCATGCATAAACCGTTTCATCGCTAAATTGTCCATACTTATCGATCATTACGGGTTTCCTACACTATCGACTTAGCGACGGCAAAATTATTAAACGGTTTGAGTTTGACAGGTAACAAGGCGTTGTCTTATTAATTGGCAAATGCCGTGAATGCTGGTGGTATGGCCTTATTAAAATCTTCATAACAAAAATAGGAGCCGCAATCAAAATCAAATGTTATTTATTCAAACTAGGCTGAGAATCAGCATATTTCGAACGTCAAAATTACATTATTATTAGCCTGTGACGTCCCACTGCAGAGCAAAGGCCTCCCTACTCTCTTTCCACCTCTCTCTGTTCAAAGCTGCTAAGGACCAGTTCTTGTTGAAGGAGTCTAGCTCATCCCGCCATCTCCGTCTGGGCCTGCCACGATGTCGTTTGCCATTAAGAGGGACCCATTGGGTCGTAAGTTTGGCCCACTCTTCGTCTGACATGCGGCAGATGTGTCCAGCCCAGTTCCATTTTAGCGTGGCAGCTTTCCAAGTGACATCAGTTATCCTTGTGATTAAAATTACGAGAATTTCCCCTCTGGTCAGACTGATTCCTTCGACAAACAAGGCCATCTCTGATCGTCGCCGATACTACATGTTAAATCGATTACCGACGTCAGGAAGCTATTAACACAATAAGTTTTTCTGCATTTCCTAGTATCATGGACCTACAAGGGACCTGATTTGCAATTTCTACGGAACCCTGCGGCTCAATTAAATTGAATTATCTTAACTCGTTTAGTTTCGCTACGCTTCCAACTTTCTACGTTTTAATTCGTGGTATGACAGTATTGTATAGCTTTGTGAATAATAGGTCAATTTGTACTATTGTTTTCATATTTCAATACTGTGAGAAATTAATGAAAATGTCTTTATGAACGTTTAATTTAATGCGAGTGTAATTTTCATTCATTTGGATTCTATTTTAGCTGGAGAAGTTTTAGTTCTGTTCCATTACTTACTTAGCAGGATTATAATGGTTTTAGGTACGAAAAATAATATAGTAAAGTATATCCTCACCATAGACATAATCCATCGCTTTCCATTAGGCGTGATCGAGGTCAAGAGCGGGCCCATTCAGCAATAAAAAAAATATATATATCATATCTGTAGTTTTAATAGGATTTTGCGTCTATCTTTATATTTAAAAATATCTATTCCTCAATTTTCGTAATTGCACCTACCACTGTTTGACATTGACTGGTAGAAAATGCCCATGGCATTAAGTCCGCGTCTGTACATTTGCGTAATACGAGTAAAGTATAAAATAAATATAAAAATAAATTGGCTAGCCTTTACGGAACTGTATGCGGCGCTGTCCTGCCCGATAATTTACGGGAAAAAGTTGGGATTGCACCTCAACATCCCAGCGTATAGACTCCAGCACATCAAGCTACTACAATCTGTCAAACTTTAATAGATTTTCAATTTGATTGAACAAAAGTTGGTTGGGAAAATTTGACAGTTTCGGGTACCTTGATGCGCTGGCGTCTGTACATACGGTTAAAAAAAATGCTATATTCTATTCTGCCGTTTTTGGCGTACCTACATATCACATACATTTACATTAGATCAGTGTCTCTCAAAAATATGTAAAGCATCACCATTGTTGAATTTGTTTTTGTTGTCACTTTTTACCTACCTAAGTACCTAGTTAAGTGGTTATAATTCTCTAAATTATGTAGTCGATGCTTTTGGTGCACGGTAAAACTCTAATGAGTTTATGTTGGCAACAACTTAAATGTATACAAAAATGTATGTGTACTACTGAATAAATAAATAAATAATAATCACTCTGACATTGGATTTTCTCTCCACAAACCTCTTTCCAATAATTTTAAACGAAAGTAAACTTATAATAGTCCCAGCAAGATTAAGTAGAAGTTATTATTCGAGCAACTTGTTCTAAGCACTGTGTAATAACTAAGTTGCAAAGGATTAGCAGTACTTAAGAGCATATTACTTAAGTAATAGTAGTCCTGTTAGTGCTTAGTTCAGAGAGTAAAGTTTTAGCAGTTTCATGGATGTTTCTCCTTCAGTTTCGTCTAGTTAGTCTCTAAAGTAATTAAGAGTTCGTTTAGAAAAAGTAACGTGAAAGCTTTCAACAGATAGGTTTAAAAGTTTTCAAGAAAATATTGAAACAAAACATTTAATAAGACACGGATCTGAGAGCTGCAGTTTTATGTAAAGAAATAGTTAATTGAATATTCTGAAAAGTAATTTCCACGAACCACGTTAAAATGACACTTTATAGTAATTTCAATATAATGTGGAGACAACAATATGATAATGAAAACATTGGCAATACTAATGCAGCACTCCTCAAAATTCACTTCTACGACATCACTGCCCACCCTCTCACTTGCTACAAGTGGCATAGCCATACAACACCTTTCCCCAACTTTACATGTGCCCAGACATCCATTAACTTAATATCTTTCGCAGCCCCCAAATACACGTGTCATGGCACTTTAGTGGGTCAGACAAATTTTACGACACGTGCTCTGACGTCAGAGACAAGGTTAAAGTTTTATTTTTTTTAAATGGAATGTGTCGTCTTTGATGCCAGCTTGGGGGCTATGAAAGAGTTTCTTTGTAGTTTTGTGAGCAGATTTTAATATAAAAAGGAATGGAAAATTTGGATCTGTTTAATTCGAATTTTATCGACTACATCACAAGTAACGACTTGTTCGATATGGATACTTATAATTATTTTCTTATACACTTATAATTATGCCACTTTAGTTGGTCAGACATATTTTACTACACGTTCTCTGGCATCAACTGGTAATGTTTAAAGTTTCGTGTTTTGAAAAAGGAATGTGTCGTCTTTTGTCTTTTGTACTTGAAGAGGTTATTTTAAAAGAGTTTCTTTGTGTCTGCCTTGTTGGTCACAAGCGTTACTGCTAAGCATAAGCGTCTTGGGTTCGATTCCAAGGTCAGGCAAAATTCTATTGGGTTTTTCCGTCAGGAACTTCTCAATAGCAGCTCGGGATATGGATGGCAATAGGCTCGTCCCTTATAAAATGGGACTTTAGACATAAATGACCAAATGTGGGTGTACTATTGGTACACCTCTGCCTAACCCTTGCGGCATCACAGGCGTGATGTTTTGTCTATTTGCGATTTTGTGAGTAGATTTTATTATGAGGAGGAATAGAAGAATTGTATCAGTTTGATTCGAATCTTTTCAACTACGCCAGTGCGGTTAGTGGAAGCGCTCAGATGCGGTTCGTCCAAGTGCGGTTGAAATCAGTGCTCTGAGTGGAATACCTCGCCACAACGACGTCGTGTTCGATTTGAACACTTAGAATTATTTAACATACCTATTTAACATTAGGTATGATATTAATGTAGTGTATGTAAACGCCACTTACAGAAATACTAATAATGTGTCATATACCCCTACCACAGAATAGAATAGAAATTTATTTCGCAAATATGGTGTCGTGATTTCATTGACAAAAACGTGCATTATTTTAATACTGCTTTATAATATCCCCTGTGGCAACACTGTCAAAGTACAAATTACTAGTAGATATTGTAACAAACTTTTAAAATGTATTTCCACTATGGCAACTAAATATATTATTTTACTTTGGCAACACTTGGAAATAACGGTTACGGGTATTATCGTTATTTTTGGGTGGGGCAAATGTTGTTTTAAATGGTAAAATGTAGTGCAAAGCTAGTCACTGTTGAATTGTGAAAGAGTGCAGTTGTGTTTTCATTATAATGGGTAGTACATAATAGGTGTTAAAATTAATTAAAACTCAGCCATATATTTTCACCATTCGGCATACAATTTATATTATTAATATTAACTTAAGTTTAGCCAAAAGCCAGTAGGCCAGACCCATCAATCCAGAGCAATTCAGGCAATTCTTTTCTCTGATAAAAACTCAGTCACAATGTAGTACGTTTTATCTATCAATAACTCACGCAGTCTACTCTTAAACAGCACTGTTTTCAAGTCTTTCCAACCACTTGGTAATTTATTGTAAACGATTGGGGCCATAAACACTTCTGCGCGCCAAAGTAGAAATGAGGGTCTATGGCACTTTATCAGTAGGTACCCAGCTAGCAAAAAATAATCTTACAGGTACCCATTTCTGTATACAAGGTGGTTGGACATCGACGCTAAACCATGGATTCAGTACATGATTCTTAAACCCCCTGCGTTGAAATTTTACGTCGATTATATAAAAAAAAATACCTTTCTATATATTTAGACCACGTAGGTATAAGTTACACTTTTCTATGAAACAGCCGTTGTTTTTTTTGATAACTGACGAAATATTTTTGCCCGAGGGGCTCTAGAACCGTATAATTATGCTGAATTCATAACTAGAGTTTGCGCGACAATGTCCCTGCCACCCTGTTCCTGTACCCGTGTATATTTTGAACTCATACTTGATATCTTAATAAAAAAAACTATCAACACAACAATCAACTACCTACCTTCTTAGCCGTCTTCAAAATAAAATTAATCTATCTGAAAAACTAAACCATTTTATTACAGCAATATAAATAAAACCAATCTATGCAATCACATAGCGAGATAGCGGTAAAGAAAAATCTTTGATCCAAATTGCATACTTTCCTACATGTATTAACATACACGTAGAAACTTATCCGACGATTTCGAAATCGTCACGATATCGTGAGACGGATTGAATGGCGTATATCGAGCTTCGAAAAGACACAACAATCCATTTGAATCCTACATTTATTCTGTGTGTGTTGATTTTGTACTACACCATTTAAATATAAGTATTAAGTACTATCTTTCTCTTACCAGAAGAGCGAAAAAGACGGCGATAGTTTTAGAGCCGCAAATTACTTATTTCACGTTTTACACTTCAGCGATATTAATCTAAATATGGGATTATTTCAACCAACTCGTGTATGTATACCTTTTTTTTTGTTTTCAGCGGGAAACCTTCAAAAGTGAAATTGGCGTCAATGGGGTGGTTTCTCAGAAAAAAAACCGGCCAAGTGCGAATCGGACTCGCGCACCGAGGGTTCCGTACAAACCTGTTTAAAATATTTTTATTATATGATGTAACTAAAAATTTAAAGTTTTCGCAATTTTTCCTTTATCTGTGCTATAAGACGTTGCTTTGTACTAAATTTCAAGATTCTGAGTTCACGGGAAGTACCCTGTAGGTTTTGATTACCTTGCGAGTGTCGAAAATTTACGGAAATTTGCGGCATATACGGCTGTATCTTTTGATTGCGTTGGCTTAGAAGTTTGATTTTTTCACAGCTCTAAGGGACAGTAGACCTGAGTTTTTGATATAAATTCCAGCTTGATACCTTTACGCGTTTCTGAGAAAAAGGGTCTTGACAGACAGAGAGACGGAAGGCCGGACAACAAAGTGATCCTATAAGGGTTCCGTTTTTTCCTTTCGAGGTACGGAACCCTAAAAGAACAAGGCTTGAAGCAAATTGAAGTGTCTACTTCAAAATATTATCTGAAGACCAATCCCCGTTATTAAAAATGTTCAAAATCTAGTCGCAATCTCATTTCAGCGACAATCAATGTCAAAAATGTAGGCGAGGTACTTTTGACAGATTGAGACTGAGATCTCACTGTGAACGTTCATTACGAGAATTATTGTCCATCTGATTTCAAATTCAAAATCAAACTTTCTTAAGAACTGTCTAGCTGCCCCGGCTTAGTTTTAACTATTTTATTTATTTTTGGATTGTTGTTTTTTTTTACAATTTGCTGTACTCTGGACGATGTTAACGCGTACGTCGTTTTATTTTGACATCGTTCTCACATATAATTATAAATTCAACATAAATGATGTAACTAATATATATAGATATATGTAAAAATATAATTTAAAAGTGTCCATGGAGTTTCTTGCGCGTTCTTCTCCATAGGTCCCTACGCTTTGGAATGGGCAACTAGCTTCATATTCTCTGACTGACTGACTTCTTGACGATTCAAAAGTGCCTGTAAATGGTTTAATTGAAATAAATGCTTTGAGTTTGAGTTCAGTTTGTCAAATTGACAGTTCAAAGTCTTCCATTTCGTTTTTAATTTTACCAAGGGCTGATTTTTCAATCGACAGATAATTTTTAATCGTGGAATAAAATTGACGTCCGAAAGATTTTGTATGGAAGAACTGTCAAAAATTCAAAATTATTCGTCAGATTATTAATTATCTGGCTTTGGGAAAATCAGCCCAAAGTGAAAAAGACAGCAACTAAAAAACCTTCAGTTCATGTGCAAAACAGAATTGGATCAATATCTTTAAAAGAAAGTCTAGCACAGATGAAAATGTCGGCGTCGTTTTAAGACGTTCCATGCAGATGCTGAATTTAAAATTCGAATGCTTACATTTGAATAGGTAAATATTCATGTCTATACGGACGTTCTTTGGGCGGGAATCTCTTGAGCATCTGTTTAAGAGGCTGGAGAATTTATTTTCAGAGACGTTTTAGCTTAGTAATATTTATTGAACGGCTATTTAGGTAATTACGATACAATGCAAAATAATAGCTTCCTTGTACACATATAATTATGACCAACTTAAAAAAATAATATTAAGGACTGGCAACGCCCCGCAGTTTCACCCGCATAAGTCTCGATCCCCTGGGAATATCTGGATAAAAAGTATCCTATGTAGTAGTACAAATGTGTGTGTGTGTCTAGTATAAATGTATTTTCTTTCTATCCTATGTCCCAATCCAGGTCATGGTCTACCCATGTGCCAAATTTCATTTAAATCCATTCAGCCGTTTTAGCGTGAAAGCATAACAAACAAACCTTAAAAAAAATGTATATTTCCTCTTGATAATATTAGTTTAGATGATCTTGGAAAAGGTAATTATACTAAAATGTCAAGGGTTTTGTTGTTGAATACACAGATACCTTACACAATAATTTTGATAACAAATAATAAAGCGAAAACAAGAACAATTAAAATTCCTGTTGAAAATAAAGCAAATACGAGGATCGCGTACACAACCTCACAAAGTATCAATCTTCTGTTTTTACGAACTCAATTTACCATTCGCGTAATTTTTGTCATCAATTCATAAAGATAGCGCCTCCCTAGCTAATCGAAAACACTTAAACAAAGCTACTGCAATCTACACAATAGCGAACATTATCTCTCACCCACACATCAAGCCATTCAACAAAAATTGCCAAGTCACGAGTGACCCAAGGGCACGCAACACCGCACTAACTTTCTTCAAATTCGTTACAATGTTTTGACAAGTAAATTTGCCGGCGTACTTAACCAAGCTTTCTCGTATGATTGACAGCAAATGTATCAATGGCTCACCAGGCTCACGACTGTCACTTTCGCTTGACGAACTGATGTACAGACTGACAGCTTATCTCGCGTCAGTATTAAATTAATTTCATTTGTGATGATTGATTCCTTTTGTTAAATTATTGAAGATTATTTGATGTGTATCTTCATGTCTTTGTTAGTGGTTTAGTGGGTAATTGAATTTGAAAGGGAAATTATTTGTGAATGCAAACGCAGTCTAAAGGTGAGCCTGTCTAGTCTTCAATGAATGGATTAGCAAAACTGTGTCAGTAGACGTTTTTTTCAGTACCTACGTTATAAGTGCAGTTTTTTGCCATACGGTAGCTTGCATGATTAGCTCTTTCATCGATTTAAGTGGCAGTTCTGCGTCCGTAAGCATATAGGTGCAATTAAGACCAATTGAGTACTTGAAAAACCAACTAAAAAGCTACTACTTCAATAAAAATGGCAGTGGCTAGCCTTTTTGTGCGACTGCAAAGAAGTGTTATGATTGGTTTTTGTTTTGTTAAGGTCTGGCTTTTCCAAATATTTTATCCGTGGAATAACATTGACGTTTGAAAGTTTTTGTTTGGCAAAACTGTCAAATATTCAAAATTGTTCCTGGGACAAATATATCTGGCGTTGTTCTAAAGCTGGTTTCCTTGAAAAACGTTTCCGTCATATACAGGCTTATTTTTTATCACCATCCAAATTTTTACAGGGTGTTCTACCCATGATATGAACAACTTTCACTATGAGACCAACTCTGAAATCACGAAAAAAAAATCAGCTGTTTCATACATTTTGGTCAAGTAGGTATTGAACTTTTGAATTTTTGTATGAAATCCCATAGTGAAAGTTGTTCATATTCATGGGTAGACCACCCTGTAAAAATTTGGATGGTGATAAAAAATAAGCCTGTATAGAACGGACGACATGAAAATCTGTCATTTTCACCAGTCATCTGCCTAGCCTTTTCCGAACTGTGTTGTGGTCGGCTTCCATTCTAACCGCATGCAGCTGGATAACTACACTGATAACTTAAAAATCAGTCGCCCCATACAAAACTTCAATAAGTTTTGTATGGGACGACTGATGTTTTCTTCACGTTTTCGATGTTGGTCCCCGGGAAAAAGTTGTTCAGCTTGATGACCTGTACCACACCCCCAAGTTTGGCCACACCCCTCTGCAACACATAGTATTAAAAGTACATTTTTATTCAATGCTATAAGTTAGTTGACCTACTGTTCTCCACGCCACTCACGATTCTGACTCCACTAAGGAGAACAAGATTATTTAATGACGCTCCCAGATAGGGCTTTTAACCTGTTATTAACGACTATTATTCAATTTGCATGTAACATTGAAATTCACTCTCTAAACTTAAGTAGCAAAGAGCAAACCCTTTACTCTCTACATACATTATTATAATTATGTTGCGGTTATTAAATAAATTCGTTTAAAGTAATAATAATGTTTTGTACTTAGAAAGCATACAACTTTTCCACTTAGTGTTAATAACAAGCAGTGTAAAGTTGTTATTTATAAGCATGGTTTAAATCGAAAGCTTTTTTTTAATTCGATTTTTCCCACTTTTTTAACCGACTTCAAAAAAGGAAGAGGTTCTCAATTTGGACATTTATATTTTTTATTTGATGATCATTTTTATTATAATAATAATCATTTGTCTGTAATTTAAAAAAAAAGAGCAGCACCTTCTTTCATAAAATAAAAGTAAAAAACTAAAACTATACTTGAACTTACATGAAATTTTCTGCCAAAGGATAAAAACTTACTTACCATAAATACTTGCTTCTACATTTATGTACCCCTAAACATCAACTTTTTAAAATACTCAAATGATGTAAACACATACTTAGCTCCCAAAACTAAACACACAAAAGGCCGTAATTCCCACACGCAAATAAAAACGAGGTCCCTCCAAATAATTAAACAAATACAAAACAACAAGGAAAACTGTTGAAAAAAGGGAAAGCTGGGGGCTTAAGGAGATTCATGGCAACGGAGCGTGGAAACAGTAGACTCCAGTTGCACATTCCAGACGTATCTACCTACCTAAAGGGGTTTGAAGATTTTTGTATGGAGGGTGGCCCTAAGGTCGGCCGCCATTTTGATTTTTTTTCAGAATCGCGGTGCACAACAAAAGTTATATATTTAGATAGAGGACACTTATACAAACAAAAATGTAATATAACATAATGTCCTAAAGCGTCAGGTTTCGGAGTTATTCACCAAAATATAAGTCGAAAACAACAAGGATATTTTGTTTTTTTTTTCCCCTCCAGGTAAGCATATTGAACTATTGAGGTAATAGAAACGTTATGAAACCTTTATGGAGAAGAAACAAATGAAGAATAGACATTTTTTAAATAAATAATTAAACACGGCAATTTATAGTTCGTTTTTTAATCCCAGAGACTAATCTGACATTTAAGCAGTGCCGGTTTAAGACTACTTGATGCCCTAAGCAATCCACGCCTGTGAAGACAAGTAAGAAAATCATTCAGGCTCTCGACAGTTTGAATGATTTTGGGGGTCATGATCCCCATGACCCTCCTGGGACCGCGCCTAGTTTATGGTGCCCCCCGAGACGTGATGCCCTAAGCAATTGCTTAATTTGCTTAGGGGTTAATCCGGCACTGCATTTAAGTCTTTTGTGTTTTCGTTTTTTTTGGTATAGAAGTTTGACATTACACTTGTCAGATTAGTATCTGGGATTAAAAAACGAACTATAAATTGCGGTGTTTAATTATTTATTTAAAAAATGTCTATTCTTCTTTTGTTTCTTCTCCATAAAGGTTTTATAACGTTTCTATTACCTCAATAGTTCAATATGCTTACCTAGAGGAAAAAAAAACTAAAAATTCCTTGTTGTTTTCGACTTACATTTTGGTGAATAACTCTGAAACCTGACGCTTTAGGATATTATGTAATATAACATTTTTTGTTTGTATAAGTGTCCTCTATCTAAATATATAACTTTTGTGGTGCACCGCGATTCTGAAAAAAAAATCAAAATGGCGGCTGATTTTAGGGCCAAAACCTTCTAACCCCTTTATTCGCAAAGGTACTACGCACATAGTCGGGGTGACTTTTATCCTAAAGAGTCGAGAAAAGTAGCTTCAGATGGGTTCGGAGACCCAAAATACGACAATTGGTGAGTCTGCCTTGAATTTAAGCCAATAAGAAAACTCCCAACTTCTTTTTTTTTCGAAGTAAATTTTTTGCCAAGAAATGTACTATGCAGGAAATAGATTTTCCTTATTCATCTTTATTATTTCCCATAGCATTTTCGATGCATACATGTCGTAAATACTTGCTGGTAACAAGTTTTTGCCACATGGGTAGACTGACAGACTGAACGGCGACCCAAACATGCATAAGAAATGTTTGGGATGACGATAATAGCAGTTACAACATCTCATACATTTTCCTTTCATAGCGTCGAACGCCCAACTCATAACTAAGAACCCATAACGTGCTAAAAACGACAATATAACTTTGTCAGAATATTCCACCCACACGACCCGACCGAAAATAGGACCCCAACCCAATCCACATAAAACAAATAAAAACCGAATATGCGACCATCCCTTTAACCATTGACTCTTTTTGAGAGAATATGCGAACAGAAAATCAAATATTAGTTTGGGATGACCTACATTGGATAAACCATTTACACTTTTCTCTTTGGGGGCAAATAAGCTATCAGCGCGATGCTCCTCAAGTGGAATTGGGCAGGACATCTAGCTAGCGGTGAATGCTTATGCGAATCCCGCACCCCCGGCCATAGGTAGAGGTGGAACACCGCGGTGGTTTTAGCCGATAATAGTCTGGCATGCCCCTCTGTCACCCCTACGATAGAGGAAGTCCATGAGGATTTCCACCGCGAAAAAAAAACAAAAGGCCATCTAGCTGGAAGAAGTGATGGCCGATGGAGTAAAGCTGTGACCGAATGGTGGCCATGGTTAGGCCAAAGAAACCAGAAGGGCAATTGTCGTAATTTCAAGAACGTTCTCAGTCTCAATCTGTTAAAAATACCTTTAGGTTGGTTCCCTACGTGATGAGGCTGCGACTAGATTTTGAACGTTTTAAATTACAAGAATTGGCCTTCTGGGCCGTCCAAAAGCGCGTTAGGTTCACGATATCTTCAAAGTCACGGGAAATACCTGGATAAGACACGCACAGAGCAGATGAAAGCCTACACCCAGCAGTTTGTGATTTCGGGCTGAAATGTTAATGATGATGAAGCTATCAGAGGGGCAATCCTCGTAATTTTAAGAACGTTCACAGTCTGATCTCAGTCTCAATCTGTAAAAAAAACCTCGAATTTTGACAAGTTTTTGACATTTGTTTGTCGCCGTGATGAGGCTGCGACTAGATTTTGAACGTTTCAAATTACTAGAATTGACCTTCTGAAGTTTGGCCCGTTTGTCATTCCGTATCGAAGCCGTCAAAATTGAATGAGGAATCGGGTATGTTGTTTCTACGTTGTAATTCTACTTTCGGCTTATCTTTTACAAGTAGAGCAGCTTGGCTCGCTCTCGTTAATGTGGAAATAGGGCTGTCCGTCTGACCTGCGTGACCTTTAGGGAAATGTAGGTTTGAGTTATCAGTGGATCGGTGACAGGTGTTGGCTATTCAACTGAGACAAGTCTTTGGACATGACACATGACCCATGTACAGATATGTTCCGACTAATTGGCCGGAATCTGTGTAGATTCGGCCAATGTTTTGTACAATACAAACAATGACTAGCTTCTGCCCGCGACTTCGTCCGCGTGGAATTTCTTATTACCCCGCCTGCCCGCGATGTTACTTCGTTTTTGCTTAGTGTTCTTTCTAACTTTTTTGCTCGGCTCCTAAGGGTCGTAGCGTGATGATAAATGACCTTACTCAAGAATTAGGCTATCATCATCATCATTTCAGCCGAAAGACGTCCACAGCTGGACATAGGCCTCCCCCAAGCACCTCCACTTCGACCGGTTCTGTGCTTCTCGCATCCAACGGGTTCCTGCGCCCTTCACAAGGTCGTCGGTCCACCTTGTGAGAGGCCTTCCAACGCTACGTCTTCTGGTACGCAGTCGCCACTCCAGAACCTTTCGGCCCCATCGGCCATCTGTTCTGCGAGCAATGTGCCCTGCTCACTGTCACTAAAGTTTGGCAATCCTTTGGGCTATGTTGGGCTAACAAACGCAAAAAGAATTTTTCAAATCCGACTGGTAGTTCCAGAGATCAGCGCGTCCAAACAAAAAAAAAAAAAAACTCTTCAGCTTTATTATAACGAGTAGTATAGACAGATAGGGTATCGAAAAAGTTTTTTCAAACTTTAAGCCCCAGGATCACATAATAAAAACCAGCCCCTCACTAAAATAGACGTAATTACAAACCCATAAAAAGAATTTAATACCACAGCCTAACGATGTAATTACTGCCACCTGTATTTCTCCACTTCCTTCTACAAACTGGACTCACCACAGACTACAAAATAATTACTAGTATTCCATTTCAGTCCGACAATTTGCGAAGAAATATTCTGATGCCATATTTTACATTTATTACGTTCCATATCGTTGAAGAAACGAATTTATCTGACAATTCAGGTTTTACCTAGAGAGACAATATCGAAGCAAAATTATCGATAAAGAATAAAAGTATCGATAACAGATATCAAGTCGTTACAGGTATTCAGAAGCCCAAAAGTCTGCAGTATCTGCAGCAAGTGTTAGTACATGTGTTCATGTAAAACCCTAGTATTCAGCTGCATCTGGTTAGACTGGAAGCCGACACCAACATAATTGGAAACAAACTAGGCTGATTGATTGAACAGATATCAACTACTATAACTATTTGTAACATAAGGAAAAAATACTACTAAATTCCATCAAGATGGCAGGCTTACACAACAACCTCTATCTATAAGGCTTTCACGTAACAGAGAAATTAATAGTATCAGTTATCGAATAAAGTATCGATAATTGCCACGTCTCTTAACAATTTCGCGTACAAAAAATAATAATTAATCGTAGCAGTCGATATTGCTGCGAGATGTATCGATACAACTGAAATCTCAAAAAACGGCACATAGCAGATTTTGGTTTGACAACGACGATATCTCACATATCAAAATAGTCTCAGGTTTATATGACAGCCTTCTGTATCACATGCCAGAGACATTAACAGTATCGATTATCGAATAAAGTATCGATGATTGCCCAAGTCTCGCTTTACAATATCGAGCACAAAAAATACGAATTATTCGTAGCAGAAGTCGATACCTCTGCGAGATGTATCGACACAACTCGGATATCGATTCTTTTTCCGATCCCTACTTTACCTTATAAAGCCCGGTATTCCATATAGGTCAGTGTGTAAGATCCATCGGTAGCGTATTTCTAACATATGTGAGTTACCGCTCGCCTTGTTAAGTGAAAACGTTGTGGGTATGCGCTCAGTGCTCGTTGGAAATCGTGTAAAGAATTATTGTTCGATGTATGTTGGCTGCTTTTCCAAGATTTGTCGGAATGCGGTTTGGATTTGTGGCTGAATTTCTCTAAAATCTAAAACAAAGATATTATTAGAGCAAGATTATTTCACACTAATATTCTACACTAATTTCTGCAGAGAACTGAAGATGTAAGCGTAGAAAAGGATATCTTCAATTTACCAAAATGTGAACTTTAATGTACGTAGCATAAACACAATCAGCCTATAATGTCTCCACTGCTGGGACACAGGCCTCCTCTCTGTGAGAGGGACCGGGCCGTAATCCAGCATGCGGGCCCAGTTCGGTTTGGTAGATGTCACATGTCTTCGATTTTTTTATTCTAGGACATGCCAATTTCCTCACGGTGTTTTCCTTCACCGTTTTAAGAGCAGTAGTAATTAAATAATTTACACAAAGCAAAGCGCCTGTCTGGGTTCGAAGCCACTACCTACAATTCGTAAGTCGCGGCCGTTACCACTGGACCACCACTGCTCTTCAATGTACTTATTTCATTTTAATCAATTTCTGAGATGGAAAATATACGTCCTTGTACATAAATTCTACAATCTATCAGTCTTTGATATTAAATATTTAGGTACATTATTATTTTCGAAACCGTTGATATTAAACGTATTTATTTTACCAATGCCTCTTCTAACTCTAGCAAAGCATTATTCAATTTAAGTGACCAATTTGAAAAGCTTTCAACTAATCTCAAACACACAGAAGCCAAAAAGAATTAAAACAAAAAAAAACTTTTTAAAAGAGTCAGACTATAGATTCCCATCTGTGATAACAACAAACTTCTCTGAAACAAAAATTAAGTTACAGATTACTTTTCTGTGTACTTTTAGAAAATCCGCTATTAAAGGAAACCCATAAAACATTCGTACTTTCAGTTAAGGGGGTGCTCTCGTACCTTGAAGTTATATTCGTCAAATCTAATCTCGATATGTTTTGGCTCACTCCCAGAATAAGGACAATTGCCCTACTTCTTTCCACTTGTTTTGATGTGGGACGCTTATTCTTTTAATGTATGCGTATGCGTTCATCTAAAAAGCTGAAGAGTTTGTTTGAACGCGCTAATTTCTGGGACTATCAGTCAGATAAAAAAAAAACAGTGGCACTCCGGGAGTGCCGACAGAAGTGAAAACAAAACACAAACAGAATAGTTTGCCATCACTCACTGATATATCGGATATACATTAAAACCGTGTACATCCCGAAGACAGCCGAACACATACGAAGCGGTGTCGGTTACGGTAACAGTGGCGCGAATTCAATGGTTTTTTCCCATCTCAAAATTTGCCCAATCCTGAAGAAGTTTTCTCTTCAGAAACTTAGCATTTGATAGCCCAATTCTTGAAGAAGGCTATTTAACATCACGCTAGGACCCTTAAAAGACGAGCAAAGTGAAAAAAGTCAGAAAAAACGCAAAGCGAAACGAAGTAATAACGCGGGCAGGCGATGCGATGTGATATGGCGGATCGGGGGAAGAAGAAATTTCACGCGGACGAAGTCGCGGGCAGAAGCTAGTTAATTAATAAAGCAAGGATAACGTTACAGGTTGGCAAACATTCTAACACAAATTCAGTTATATTAAGCATTCGCAGTATCTTTTACTAGAATCAGCTGGATGGGAGGCAGAGAATCGAGTAAATGGCGAGCATTTGGAGGTTTTGCATTGATGAACTCAAAAATTCAAAAATATTCCTGAAATAAAAATATCTAGCGTTGGAAAGATCATCCCTCAGTCTGTTAGCTCATATATTATGTAAATATTATCTTAAAATAAATAGTTTTGTATGGTTCAGAATGGAGTAAAATAAATACATCCCCTTAAACCAGAATTCAATAAAAGGCTCCCCCTTCGTCTCGTTAAACTTTTAACAATCTGCGTAACTTTCTTGCCGTTCGTAACAGTTATTGGGAACTACTCGCAGCTCTGAACTCGGACTGTTTCTTATCCTTTAGTTTAAATTGACCTAATAAAACATTTAGCAAGAATCTATTGGAAGTTAGTGAGCAGTGGTGGCCCCGTACTAACGGCCGCGACTTACAAGATGTAGGTCGTGGGTGAGAACCAAGGCAGGCACTTTGCTTTGTGTAAATAATTTCATCACTACTGCTCTCAAAATTCTGAAGGAAAACTTCGTGAGGAAACCAACCTGTCCTAGAATCAAAAATTCGAAGACATGTGGCATCTACAGACTCTGGGCCCGCGTGGTAGATTACAACCCAATTCATCTCGAAGAGAAGAGGCCTGTGTCCCAGCAGTGGGAACCATTCCAAGGTTGCCTGGAAGTGATCGCAGAAAGCGATAAGGCCGCCCATTGTATGTTTTATATTAATAATCGTTTTTTTTTTGTTATGTTTTTTCTGGTGTACAATAAAGTATATATAAATATAAATAAATATTATACGAGTAGGCTGATTATGTTAATTATGTTATTGAAAAGTTATGTTTACTTACATAAAATCTGACTGTTTACTTAGGATATAAAGTTTAAGGTTGAAATACAGGTTGCTTTGAAAGAGCTTCTATTGTTCTTCCTGTAAATCCACATTGAATCTCTAAAGATAGTAAGTCTTTGCTGGTATCAAACTTATAGGGACGTATTATTCCCTTTATGTCGATTCCCGAAGTAATGCTTCATCATTCCGATTTATTCTATCATGCTTCATCATTGATTTATATATTTCAAATCTATCTCCTTAAAAAATGGATCTCCACACAATATGTGCCTGAAGACGACGCCGCCGAAACCGGCCTTGGAAAAGGTGGCGAAATGACCTGGATGCGTAACGCGATGGCTGGTTTTAGGACTACCTAGAGCCCTTGCGGGAAAAGAGCTCCTAGATCCTTCCTTGGGGGAGCCCTTTGTCCAGCATTGGAACAGAATAAGCCTAAAAAAGCCTATTACTTTATGAAAGTCGGTCAAACCTGCTGTCGAATCATTTCATGTCAACTTTTATAATGATTCCGCAAGCAGGGTTTGGCAAAGCTGATGATCGAAAAGTATCTTTCAAACTACATTTGCATGCATCTACACTGAAGGAAATGTAACCTCCAACAAGTATAATTACTCTCATAAAAGATAACATTTCCTTTACACTGTAACCAATTAATCATACAGCATTCATTTAACTTATGAACGTTATAAATTGCGAGTATCTCTTCCGATATTTTATCTCTAGCCACGCCCAGGCTCGGTACGGTAGGATGGTCGGTAACCAATCAAAATACTAAACTAGATGCTAAAGCGGCCGCAAAATGTATGTATATGGAGCTAAATTAGTGGTTCATACGGCATCTCATTTGATCAACGTAATTGGTACATGAATTTTGTAGTCTGCTCGACGACTTAACGTGAATGGTTATGGCTCTTATAAATCAAAGCGGAATAGGGTTTATGTTTAGGTACTAACTACCTAGTTGTTGCGTGTGTTCAAGAAGGGCTTGGGACCAAGTAATAACAGCCGCGCGGGTCGAGCAATTAAGCGGTTAAGCTACGCTTGTCGCGGTTGATCCGTGGATGGGTGACCATGTTTACATATCAAGACCCCCGCCAAGGCCAAGGTCAAGCCAAGGCCAAGGTGTCAAGGCCTCGGAAAGCACGTTACGCCTTTGGTTCCGGCTGTCAATAGTGGATCTTTGACAGTCGTTTCGGGTCGTCAGAAGCCCGAAAGTCTGACAACCAGTCTTACCAAGGGGTATCGTATTACCTTGTAGCTGGGTTGTGAAGGTCAGATAGGCAGCCGATTCATATAAAATACTGGTATTCAGCTGCATCTGGTTAGACTGGAAGCCGACCCCAACATAGTTGGGAAAAGGCTAGGCAGATGATACGGTTGCGTGTTTGTGTGAAACTCCATGCGTTAATAGTGCGTATAGTTGTTGCGTTTTAACATGGCAATAGCGGTCATTGCCCTCGCCGTAGGAACTTAAACAACAAACTATGTACGGTTTTTCGTTTTTGGGAACATGTTGAAATTCACGATGGATACTGATTTAGAACGTTAACGGACTTTATTTCAGTTTTTGGAAATAAAAAATGCTGGAAAATGTAAGTGGGTCATTGACCGCTATTGCCATGCTAAAACGTGGTAACAATAGCTATTTTTTTATTTACAATAGTAGGTATAGCTAAAAAGCTTTAATTCAATATTATCTGTTTCAATTTTAATATGCCTTATATGGGACGCAACTTGCGTCAGCACTGTTGCCGCCAGCCACCTTGGTCGCACCGTCCTCTCCCCGTCAGCAGCAGCGGAAGACGCTGCTGAGAGAAAGAGGGTGAAGTACGCGCCGTTAATGGACCGGTACCATTTTGTGCCCATTGCTGTTGAGACCATGGGTGCTTGGGGCACTGAGGCCAGGAAGCTCATGAGTGAGATAGGGCACAAGCTTCGGGAAAAAACGGGTGACTCCCGCTCCGGCTCGTTCTTGGTGCAAAGGTTAGCCATTGCCATTCAACGTGGCAATGCGGCAAGTGTTTTGGGCACCTTTGCGCCAGGAACAGTTAGGGGCGGGTTATTTGACTAATATAGACGTGTTTCTGAATTTATGACATTTGTGACTACATTTAATTGTAATTATTTGTTATAAAGAAATAAATGAATGTTTATTTTGTTTTATGTCACATTTTAATATTAATAAGTTAATAATAAAACAAGCAACAAAATGACGTTTTATTACTCACAGTCATAATAATTCAAAGCGATGAAACGCACTATAAACAGGGAAAGTAAAAAAAATACAAAGCCCATAAAATCTGAACAATAAAAACACTGCGATCTTTAGATAAAACTATTGTTTCAGACAGTATAATTAATTATAATTATTATGCGATATACAGTGAAAATGGAAAGTTAAGACAAAATCATTAAAAGATCGTTAAAAATTGGTTCACGATCGTAGTGAATAAGCAATTCATAAGCGACTAGCGAGCGGAATTAAAAATGTCTGCGTTGTAAGGAAGAATATTAGGTAGGTCTAGTCATTTTATTTCTTGGATTTTGAGGAGAATCACACTAATATTATATAGGCGAAAGTTTGTGAGTGTGTGTGTGTTTGTTACTTCTTCACGCCAAAACTACTGAAACGATTTGGATGAAATTTGGCACATAGATTGTTTGTAACCAGGATTAACACATAGGATACTTTTACCCCAATATTCCCACGGGATCGAAACTTATACGGGTGGAACCGCGGGGCGCTGCTAGTATTACATACTTGGCTACTCTCTCGATTTTTTTTTTTGTATATTACTTCGTAGCCGTCTTCATCAGGAATACCCTGAGATTCGGGTTGGGAACATGTCTGTAATGAAAATGCAATGAAATGTGTCTTGTGCTTGCCTTCAAACCAGTGGTGATATTCTGTAAAAATCTCATCGTGAAAACTTACGTGATAGGTGAAGAACAGAATAGCATAATCAGTCTATAATGTTCCCACTGCTGGGACACAGGCCTCCTCTCGTTGCGAGGGAGTGGGCCATAATCCACGCGGGCCCAGTGCGGGTTGGTGGATGTCATATTTTTTTCGAGTTATTTTTGGTTTCAAGTTCAGTAGTGACGAAATAATTTACACAAACTAAAGTGCCTGTTTGGGGTTCGAACCTACGACCTACAATTCGTAAGTCGCAGCCATTTGCAATGAGCCACCACTGCTCTCAAAACGGTAATGGAAAACATCTTGAGGAAGAACTGTCTGGCGTCGAAGTGATTCAAAAGTATGTGATTGTAAATTATACCAAACCTTTACTACTAGTACCTCTACAGCTGCCATATATTCGTGATCGGTTTTGAATCCAAAAGTTATAAACTCAATTCATCATCTACTTTTGCTGTTGACTGTACCAAAAGAAAACTCGTTCGGCTGAACTCAACAACGCTGTTTTTCAGTAGAAATGGGTATGGCATAGTTCTTGTCCACGTAGGACGCTCCCGTGGGACAACTTCCGATATCCACGAGGGCGAAGTCGCGGGCAAAAGCTAGTGCACCTACAAACATTTTGTAAACAAACAAAAAACTACGGAACACACGACATGACACGGAGCAACGATTGAGGTCGTAACTGGTCCCCTGCGATTGACGCGAAGAGATCTTCTGGGAGCAATAAAACGCAGCACTGTGAATGGTGACCTTACTACGTCACTGACACTGACGGTTTACACTTTGCTTTTGTCAGTTTTTAGTGTGTTCATTTAGCTAAATACTGTCGTTGGAATAATATCGAGTGCATAGACGTGACATATTATTAGATGTTGATGACGCCTGTTTTTTTTTATTTTTGACGTGACAACGTCCTATAAATCGATGAACGCCTACTGCACGCACTAAAAAGCATGACTCATTGTCACGTTCCTCCTGAGCCGAGCGTGCAAGCGAGAGCGCGGAACAAGCGATAGAGAGGCACGATCGGCCTAAAAGTTCGGCTTGTGACGCATTGTTTCCTTATGACGTTATCACGTAAAATTATTGTCCGTAAACCGACTTTACAGACAACAAATTTTTTTATTGCGAAACGGGCGAGCTTTTGAGCTCAATCTTGCCTGGTGGAAAGCGATGGATGGGGTCTAATGGGACGAGCAAACCCAGAAGTTACCTACTCACTCTTGTTTTGAAAACACAGTCGTTTTTTTTATTTTAAAGAAACTTTAAGGACCGAGTGTTCTCAAGAACAGATGCAGCTGTCGAATACGGAGTTCAGCACAGCTATTCACAATCATTCCATACGCATTCGTACCGAATCGTTCATCAATCAATGTTATTCTAGGAGTCTACATTGTTCACAAGTCCAAAACTAGAAAATTTGTCAGTTTAAGGCGATTCGCACACTGCACCGCATTACGCAACGGGACGCAGATAACGTGCCCCCGCGCGTGATTTTTTATATAAAAATTCAATAAAAACGTGCTTCTGTGGCTCCGTTTCACGCACCCCACTGCGTGATGCGGTGCAGTGTGCTACTCGCCTAAATCAAATAGACAAATCAGGATATCGAAATGTGTCATTTTCGATAAGATAACCTGTCGGGCGGTTGTAAATAGCTATGCAGGTGGATACGTGTCAAGAAAACTATTAGTATTTTGTTTCTGTCCTGATAAGGGAAATTGTCAGTGCCTGTTCAGAATTTGGGTTCCCTTTTCATATAACCTACTACTCTTTCTCACGACACAATCAGGTCGCAAGACCACTATTTCAGTGCAAAACTAGTCCGGCAATTCGGAAAAACACGTCAATAAAATCATGAAAATCGTGCTAAAACCATATCAAGTCGAGCTTATATCCAAGTGCAAATACGAACTAGAAACCTTATAACACATAGGATTTTAATAACAATAAATACAGCTATCATCAGGTTTTCTAATAAGCCGCAGAATGACCAGAAAATCGGCACATTTCGCGTCATAAACTTGTTTATGTCCAGAACGGCATAAATTGGCGTTTAAGTCTAAGATTGCGCACTAGATTAAAATCTTTCATCGGCCTGTGTCCCAGTCAGGAAGTCCTACTGGGATTGTGAGGGCGCGTTTACATTTGGTCGAGTGGAGAAGCGTTTGTGCGACAGTAAGTGGTAAAGCTTACTTATTTATTTTCTACTCAACACTCCTGCAGCTTTATCGGGGAAGCCTCAGGACAGTCCACGAAATACAAAATTTTCTTACGTTTTTTTGCAATTTGCTATTGGTCAGTGTCACTGTCAGGTTGTATGTTGAACAAAATATGATTCGCGACCGTAACGTGACATTTTTACAGAATAATAATCATAAGTAAAACCCTTTTAGTTCATGACATAACCTTATTGATTGATATTTACATGTAATAGTAATTTATAGACATCATCAGTCTACCCTGGCGCGTCCCCCTTAAGACATCCATTGTACTCTTAAATTAGCAAAATTGTACAAAAGAGTGTACAATAAGGCGCTTTTCAGATGGAGCAACTATTGCAGCTACTGGCAACTAGCTGTTTACATACATCTCGGGCTATTTGGTTGTAGCAACTGGCAAGATTTAAAGGAAAATTTCAAAAAGTTGATAGTTGCCTCAACTAAATGTGCCCCATCTGCAAAACGCCTGAAAATGTGTGTTCTTTTATATTTTCCTGATTTTTCTTTAGCGAAAGAAACATCTTAAAATGTCTAGTATGTGCACTATATACAAAGGGTGTGACCCCCGTGATAGTCAAGAAAAGGATAAAAATTAGGGCGCTGCTCCTCATCCTGTTGATGTACGTAATTTCTTCCTGCATGAGGCTGCTTACTTGAACAATGTGTACGCACATTTTTTTTATGGATGGGAAATCATCAAATGACTCCTTCCGCTCTGGGTGGAGCGTAAGGGAGTGTCAGACTCTTACTGACTAAAACCCATCCGTGTTCCTTCCTAAGCCCTTTATGTTCCGGGGTAGCGGTAACCCTTTCGGACAATCCCGCACCATGTGAACGCACCTTGATGTTGCTTATTATAGCGAAGACGCAGTGTGACCATCAGCTTTCCCATTCAAACGGTTTTGAGAAATAGTGGTAAATATTGTATAAGTGGATAGTGGTTGGCGGTAAAAGTGATAGTCACACACTCACTATGATATTGTGATATGCGTTGGGTACTTATAAACTTAGAAATTCGATCTCTTTTAAAGGATTTTGACGGATCAATACTTCCACCTCCCGCGTAGTAAGCAGAATACTTCCGTTTAAAAGGTATAATGTATGTAATAATGTAGTATCCTGTTGATTCCGTATTTATGTTATATACAAGGTGTAACAGAATAAACGCAAGTCCTGCAAGTAGTTTGTTCATAATTGACTACTAAATCCCTATCAGTAACTTTTAATAATATAGGTATTTTTTTCAAAAATTATGTATTTTGCCATACTGACCGGTGATTGAACCAAAGAAAATTTAATCTTATTTCAAAGCAATAACACTCAATTTTAAATGCATAAAATAATGTTAGGGTTGACACGATTTTCTTAATAATAATAGCTGTAGCTTTAAAAAATAAGTTTTGGTTTTAACTCTATATGTATGCTTTTAACTCAATTCTCTAATTGGGGTGTATGAGGTCTTGCGTTAATTATGTTAAACATTGTATATCACTTCACTGGCTCACTACCACACCAAGCGCCAACGTACATATAGGCTGCTTCACTTTGTCTGTTTCCCGCCATTCCTCATGACTGACAGATGACATAAGTTATAGCAGCTACCCCGCCTTTATGAATGAGACAGTGTTTACATATATATCTAATAGATACACTACATTATGGATGTCGTTGATGTTAAAAGTATAAAAGCATTTCATTATGAAAAACCGTTTTTTGTAGAAGTGTAATGAAAAGATGTTTATTGCTTTAAGTGGATCTCATTAGACACTTAATTTTTTGGTACAATATTTTAAAACTAGATGGCGCCGCCGGCATTTCCTAGCTGACTAAACCCTGAGAAAAAAATATCGAAACAAACTCAGAGGCCATAGTGTCTTTTAAAGTCCAAAAAGAAGTTGTTTGTTGCCAGGTATTCCAACCTACCATCAAGCAGCACCCTAATTGCATAATACACAATCTGAATAATTTTGTAGGATATTGCTAATCCATCATTTGCTTCATATGTTCGAAAAATGTGTCTGTTCAACAACGTATAGTCAACAAAAGAGATAAGTATGTTATTAATAGAAAACAAACAGCTCATTTACCAAATAAAATTTCAGTCGAAAACATCCATTCGTTTCTTACTAAACTTCAACTATGTCCGACGATCCTGCATACTTATCTTTTTTGTTGACTGTACATAACGCAATGAATGTTGTTGAACTGTCAAAACGAAAGTCATTGCTATTGATAGTGTGTTACGCAATGACATCGCAGGTCTTCAGAATCGGCCTGGTTGCCAGATTCTACTTTTGTTATAGACAAAAGCAAAATAATATAAATACACTAGCAGCGCCGCGGGGCGCTCACCCGCATAAGTTTCGAAAGACACGTAGCGCCATCTATTATCATAATAACGTTATTGTTATTTTCCTCGGGAACAGCACTTTTTTTCGGGATGAAAGGTACCCTATGTCCGTTTCTGTACACCTGACAACGTATATGCAAAATTTCAGGATGATCGGTTCAGTGGTTTAAGCGTGAAAAGGAACAGGTTTCTTGCGGTGGTAGGGCTAACGATTTATTACCGTTGGATCCCGTTTTTGAATCCCATTTTAATATTTTTGGCGTTGGATCCCGCAAAACATTATTATGTATTTCCGTTGGATCCCGAATTTAAAAAATGCAAGATAATTACGTTTTATTGTCGTTGAATCCCGAAAAGTATTTCCGTTGGATCCCGAATGCTTAAAAAAATATGAATGCGGGTACTTTCAACAACAAAATTGTTTATAATAAAATGAGGGGTTCACTAATGTTTCACCAAAACTCCATTGACAAATTTTTAGTTTACAACCAACGTTTCGTATACTATATATTTCACAAACAACTCATTTTCTATATAATCTAGTCGTTTCTGGCACTCGCCGGCCGCTGCCGCGGCACCGCTCGCTTCGCTCGCTCGGCTCGTGCGTAGGGGTCACAGTTTTAACCTAACCTAACCTAACATTGTTTTTTTTTTAATAATTAACCTAATCTAACTAGTTCGGTTCCGGGTAACCCACTAAAAATAATCTCTTTTTAGTGTTTGATAAAGGTAAATCACTTTTCTTCTGAAATGTACACATGTTGTTATAATATGGGATTCAACGGAAATAGCAAACGGGATCCATCGGTAATACCTAAAAAACGGGATCAAAAAACGGGATCCAACGGTAATAAACGGGGCTAACGCCCGCCGGGTTTGCGACCACCCTCCCACCGGAGTCCGGCGTCAAGCAGCCTGCTGTATTTCGTCGATGCATGGGAGTTCCAGTGCCTTAGGCATCTTCTGGGCACGCTCTTTCCATCACAGACCTGATCCATCGCTTTCCATCAGGCGTGATCGAGGCCAAGAGCGTGCCCATTCAGCAATAAAAAAAACAAACAAACTTACTTTCGCATTTATAATATTAAGTTAGGATTAGGATAATGGATACTCTGTTCTTTCTACCCACAATCTAATATTTTACAACAAAGAAAGCCTGGTTTAAAATAATTACTTAAAAAGCTATTGCCCTTTTATATTGTTATGGCTATTACCGTATATTATACCCATTAGCTAAATACACCATAATAAAATAATTCTAGATCATTGCCCGATAAGGTTTAGTGGTTTAATCTGGTGTAGTGGACTCATGAAATTTAATGGCAACACTGATGTTAAAGCGTAGACGTTACAATGTTGCCAAGTAATGAACCTTATCTTTAATCTTCACACTCTTTTGAGTTCTATGGGGTGCAGGGTTTAAGGTATAAGCGGGTTGCACTTGCACTTCAATCTAACCTAACTTAGGGCTGATTTTTCAATAGTCAGATAACTTTTATCTGAGGAATAAATATTGAAGTGAATGGGAACATTATAGGCTGGTTATGGTAAAGCGTATATTAAGACATCGATTGATTTATTGGATAATTGATCGACGATTCAGACAGATTATAACTTAAATGTTATACGAATGTAGCGGTATCTACAACGTCACATGCGAACAACGCGTCATACTAACTTCACGCAAAATCCTGCATCTCGCAAGCAGAATTTACCGCGCAACTAGCATAGATACAATGACCCGACATGAATCATCGGGCAGTTGCCTGCCAGACACAAAACCCGTCTAGTCGGAGGATTCTCCCTTTTTTATAGAGTGTAAGTGAACTTTACACCCTGTTCCTCATATATCTATACGAATACTTAACAGAACCTTGAAGTTTCCTAGTGTAAGCTCAAAGTCAAGTTGCATATAACCTTTAAACGCAAAATATACCAGCTCAAATCCCAAGACATCTTACTAAAGCAAGACCTAAACACCCGTCGAACAAATATAAATGTAAACTAAACACGAAATGTATTACCTAATATTGAACCCTAGAGCGCTGCGGGCGAACTTTAGCAATCACAGCTATTTGTTGAGTGCTGCGACCTGATATTAGAACGTCTTGGGTGCAGTTTCCAATTTTGTGTTGAGGGTTTCGTGTTTTGGTACCTATGTATACGACGATTTGGGGACTCTAAAATATGACGTGGAAGGATCATAAGCATATTCAGCCTATAATATTCCCACTGCTGGGACACAGGCCTCTTCTCGGTGAGAGGGAGTGGGCCATAACCCACCATGCGGGCCCAGTGCGGTGGACGTAATTTTTTTTTTGGTTCTATGACTTGCCGGTTTCCTCACAGTGTTTTTCTACAACGTTTTGAGAGTATTGGTGATGAAATTAAATAGGTGTATAGAGTTTACTCTAGTGCACTTTAGTGCCTATCTGGGTTCGGGCTTACGAGCTACAACTCGTAAGTCGGGCGGATACTACTGAGGCACCACCGCTCCCAAAGGAAGCACAAGGATCATACGGATACCGAATTATTGAGAACAAGTGGGTAGTATCATCATGGAGTTATGTTGATGAAAATTATGTTTACTTAGGGAATTTCTAAATGGTAATGATCACCCAAATCCATACTATAACATTATAAATGCGAAAGTGTGGCTGTCTGCCAGTCTGTTACCTCTTCACGCTTAAACCGCTAAACCGATTTAGATGAAATTTGGTATAGAGATAGTTTGAGTCCCGGGAAAGCACATAAGATAGTTCTTATCCCGATCTTCCCACGCACGGGATCGAAACTTATACGGGTGAGACCGCGGGGCGCTGCTAGTATACAGGGTGAATTTTCCAAGTGGGCGTGGATGGCCAAATTCTAAACTATGAGGAATAGCGAAAAGTACTGAAAGGAGTCGCGAGCTCGCGTTTGACGAAAACTAAAACAGCATCATTGGATTTTTGAAAAATCAATATTTCTAGCCAGGAATCGAACCTGTTGATTTTGAAAAAAAAAAACACACACTGTATTATTACACCATTCGATAGTGTCCCTAATAAGGATCAAATTCTGGGAAGTAATGACATACGGCAAACTTAAGGAAAATGTTGAATTTTAATAAACTGCTTCTTATTTTAGAGTATTCATACATACATTACGTACCTTGTTCGAAATGATGCTCAATATTTTTACTAACACACCCGCAACACAGTCACCTTCACAACATTAGGTTCTAAATTCAAATTTCTATTACGATCTTTGGAAAATATTCTAATGGAAACAATAATAATGTAATGCTGAATGCAGTACAATCCTTGAGACGTCGAATCCAGCTATGTATTGAAAACAATGGTCATCATTTTGAACAATTAATCAGTTAAGGTTTAGTAGGTAGGTAACATAACCCGGGCCCGGCTAAATAATAACAGCCACACAGGTCAATCAATCAGGTTAAGCTACGCTTGCCGCAGTTGGTCTGTGGATGGGTGACCATCTTTACAGAACGAGGTATTCAGCTGCATCCAGTTAAAATGGAAGCCGACCCCAACATAGTTGGGAAGGCTAGGCAGATGATGATGATGTAGGTAGCATAAGAAAAAAAAAAGTATTTTGTTAAAAATGAGCTCTTCCCTTTAGTTTGCCGTATGTCATTACTTCCCAGCAGCCTAATTGCGGAACGCCAAATCGTCAAATGATTCTGATCAGTTGGCTTCATTTCTATCACAATTGGCTTAATTTTACGATTTTCGAATTGCGAAACTCTAGTTTCTGCGCAGGGCCTTAACGTTCATAATTGGTTTCATAATAAACTAGAGTTTCGCAATTCGAAAATCGTAAAATGAAGCCAATTATGATAAAAATGAAGCCAACTGATCAGAATCATTTGACGATTTGGCGTTCCGCAATTAGGCTGCTGAATTCGCTCCTTATTAGCGACACTATTGAATGGTGTAATAATACAGGGTGTGTTTTTTTTTTTTCAAAATCAACAGGTTCGATTCCTGGCTAGAAATATTGATTTTTCAAAAATCCAATGATGCAGTTTTAGTTTTCATCAAAATCGAGCCCGCGACTCCTTTGAGTACTTTTCGCTAGTCCTCATAGTTTCGGATTTGGCCATCCACGCCCACTTGAAAAATTCACCCTGTATATATATTTTTTATTGCCTGATGGCCCTGCTCTTCACCTCAATCTCGCCAGATGGAAAGCCATGGATAAGGTCTAAGATGGCATGAGCGTCCCCAGAAAGATGTCTGTTCAATATGGGCCATGAAAAATGACTAAATGGATATTGGCACAGAAAATCACGTTCACGTTCTGGTTATAATAGAATAGCTGCGACCCGCGGTTTCACCTGCATAAGCCTCGATCCCGTGGGAATGTCGGGATAAAATGTATCCTATGTTCTAATCCAGGTCATGTTCTACCCATGTGCCAATTTTCATCCAAATTTATTCAGCCGTTTTAGCGTAAAAGCGCAACAAACATACAAAAATCAGTACTTTTCTCTTTATAGTATTATTAATAGTTTACATAAGTACACTATCGCAAAAGGTTACCCTGTAATGATGGTAAGTTGTAAAATATATAAAAAATAATAACAGTCAAGATGACGCAGTTGGTGACAGAATAAACATAGAAGCACATAAATATATACTAGATCAATATGCCTATCAAAATTGTATACCCATCTCACGCAAAGCGAAACGATTTTCCGCATAGACATAAAATCGAAATAAAACATTCATGACTCCCGATCGTTACAGCAATTTGAATCGATTACCCATTACGTCTATCTAAATATACAAAAAGCGTACTTGTATGGTTCTAATATAATTCGAAACACGGAAACCTTAAATAAATTAACATATAAATCGAATGAGGGGCATGAATGTGTGGCATTAGCATGGGGAGCCTTGGCCTCAGGGATAGCGGGAGCGGTAGGCTGTCGCCAATTTTGGGCCTTAAAAGTAATAGGGGATCAAAATGCGAGGCCAGCGGCGTGGAAAAGAACAAACAGAGCGAATCAGATGAAGAATCGGATGAGCAGTTGAAGATTAGGTAAAAACTTTTGAATCTCAAATCAAGCATTGATGAATTAATGGAAAATCATTGATAATGTAGATCACGTAAACAATAATTACCTATTATAATCATTAAATTCTCCAGCACATATAAAAAAATAATTATATATCCGACGCAACACATCTTCTTCATCCGTACTTTTCTATCTTAGTCTTCATCTCAGTAGTCACCTCTTTTTAGCTATATCATCTTTAACACAGTCCATCCATATCGTTTCTCTGGCCTTCCCCTACTATTTCTGACCGCCCGTTGTGTCACCTCTTGTAAAATCTCTACACTCATATCTGTAATATTTATGGTATACAAACGCCAGCACACCAAGCTTCTACAATATGTCAAATTTCTTTAATAAATTTACAACATTATAGCTAAAGCATATGTTTTAACTTGATGTTCTGGCGTCTGTACATAATAAAGAATATTCTTTTCTTTTTAATTAGCGCCACTGATGGGCAAAGGCCTTCCTACTATCTTTCCACCTCTCTCTACCCAGAGCTGTTAAGGACCAATCTTTATTATAATTATTAAAGGAGTCCGGTTCATCCCGCCATCTCCGTCTGGAACTCTCTTACTATTGTATTATTAAAAAATAGATTCATTTCGATCATAATCTTCTCTCACGCCGCCGCCGTCTTCCAGACCACGGCCTCAAGCATAACACTATTAAAAAACACAATAATAATAAAATTAAATAAAACGTTTAACATTAAACTCTATCATCGCAGTTGCTTTTGCTTTTATTGCTTACATTTCATATTATTTGTTATTTACATACAGAGTGAGACTTCCGAGAAAATCGCTTTTCGATATGTTTGTATTGGAATCATTTATTTTACAGAAGTAAGACTGGGTGGAGACAGAGCCGTCTTTACCCGGAGGTGCAAGGGGTGCATGGCACCCTGGCGCAGGGTCTTAGGGGGCGCAAGCCGATCAGGTCATCACTCATTATAACCGCACCGGTCCAGAGCAGTAACGGCCCGGCACCGCATCGGAAAAATCCACCCGTTTGTCGCCAACGCGCCGTCAGCAAGGCGACCGCTCGCTGCTGGTAAGGGAATAGCTTTTTGTTCACGCGTGATAGTTGGTAGTCTTATATTATTAAGTTTTTCTTTTGTTGGCAAGGGGGGCGCAGGATGATTTTCGCATCCCGGCGCCCAATATGGTTAAGACGGCCCTGGGTGGAGATGGCCGATGGGGCCCAAAGGTTTTGGAGTGGCGACCGCGTACTGGAAGACATAGAAGACGTAGCGTTGAAAGGCTTCCCACAAGGTGGACCGATGACCTGGTGAAGGACGCAGGACTCCGTTCAATGCGAGAAGCACAGGTCGAAGTGGTGGTGACTGGGCCTATGTCCAGCTGTGGACGTTTTTCGGCTGAAATGATGATGATGATGAAGTAAGACTACTAAACTGTAAAACTGTGCAGTGCTGCACACTCCCACCCTATTTCAAGTTAAACAAGTCATCAACTTTATTTAAGTGGTAATTAAGTCGATTTCAGAGTGACTAGCACTAATGACAAAGTTATAAAAATGTTTGAAATTTGAGCGTAAACTGAACTTTATTGTGTAGGAATTAAAGTTATTTTTCCATTAATTCATATTTGTTTACGTGTTCGGCAAATAAATCGCGGACGCGGGATAGGTATATTTTCTATTGGTTAGTTACGTTTAGGCAAAAATGAGATGTCATTTCAATTAATGTTAATTTTTTGGAGTTTTAAAGGCACCAAGAGAAGAGAGAGAGGATTTAAAACATCACGCCTTTATTTCTCTAAGGGTTAGACAGAGATGCACTTAGTAGTATACCCACATTTAAGTACCTTGTAACAGGGGGCGAGCCTATTGCCATCAACAGGATAAGAAGTCAGATTCCGGGGTGCTACTGAAAAATTGGAGATAGAAAAAGCCAATATCATAATGGAAAAGATTCATACAGGGTGTTACGAAAAGGGTATATCAATACAAACGGGATGAAGAGTGTATCTGGTCTAGAATCTCTGTACAAAATTTCAGCTCAAAAGCAGTAACTTTGAAAATGCTTAATATTTTTTCATTTCAATAGTTTATTAAATTGAAATCATAACAAACGTGTCACCGTACTACGAGGGTTATTATCCATTATCCGTAGTGTGTCTGTGCGCCTAGTACACGCACATCACGCCGCCGCGCGCCAGTGCAGCGCCGTGATGTCGAACGACTAGAATCAATTCTATTTTAAGATATTTTTTGACGTTCAAAAGTGCCTTTTATGTGCCTATTTTAAATAAATGCTTTGACTTTGACTTTGACGTTTTCCTTCACCGTTTTGAGAGCAGTGGTGATGAAATAATTTACACAAAGTGCCTGTTTGGGTTCGAACCTACGACCTGCAACTCGTAAGTCGCGGCCGATACCACTGGGCCACCACTGCTCTCAATACAAATAAATCATGACTTATTTTCCAAGCTGGAGCTGTTGTGTTTATACAACAAATGAGCAAATACTTGCATGCTTCGCTAACGCATATATAAAGTGTATTTTTCCTCACGTCTTATTTGGTAAACAAACACGGTACAAAAATACGAGCTTTCGCATCGATTTTACACTTTTATAATCAGGTATGAACGGTTTAATCTTTGCAAGAAACATACGGTATGAATGATTTATCAAAAACTGCTTCAACATAGTCCTGAATTATATCAAAATCAGAATCTCATTATGTAATACTAGCTGCGCCCCGCGGTTACACCCGCATAATGTTCGATCCCTTGAAAATATCGGCATAAAAACTATCCTATGTCCTTCCCCGGGACTCAAACTATCTCTACACCAAATTTCATCTAAATCGGTTCCGTGGTTTAGGCGTGAAAAGGTAACATACAGACAGACAGAGTAACTTGCGAATTTATAATAATGTTAGTATGGATTTCATCATTCTCTGGCCCTAATCCCAAATTATTTGGCGTTGGCACAACATGTCTTTTTCTTCCATAATTCTCTATCCAATGTTGGGCCACAAAAGGGATGAATGAAAGGCAGTTAGTTGTACGCAGCAGAGATGAGAATGCTAAGAGGGATGTGTGGTGTTACACGAATGGATAGAATAAGAAATGAGTACATAAGAGGAACTTTGAAAGTGGCACCGGTAACTGAAAAGTTGTATAGAAATCGGTTGTCATGGTATGGGTATGTGTTACGGAGACATGAGGAAAATATCGTGAGGAGAGTTTTGAGTATGAATATCGATGGCTATAAGATTAGGGGAAGACCAAAGAAACGATGGATGGAATGTGTGAATGATGATATGGTTAGAAAGGAGGTGACTATCGAGATGACGACTAATAGAGAAGTATGTAAGAAAATGACATATTGCGCCGACCCCAAATAAATTGGGATAAGGGCAGCAAAATTCTGCCTTCTCTATTAGTCGTCATCTCGATAGTCACCCTCTTTCTAAACATATAATCATTCACACAGTCCATCCATCGTTTCTTTGGGGTTCCCCTACACTTATAACCAACTCATTACGTAATACAACTCATCCATACTAATATTATAAATTCGAAAGTAACTCTGTCTGTCGGTGTGTCTGTCTGTATGTTACCTTTTCACGCCTAAACCGCTGAACCGATTTAGATGAAATTTGGTATAGAGATAGTTTGAGTCCCGGGAAAGGACATAGGATAGTTTTTATCCCGATATTCCCACGGGATCGAGACTTATGCGGGTGAAACCGCGGGGCGCAGCTAGTTATGTAATATTTGTTTATCAAATATGACAAGTGAAGAAAAATACACTTTACCCATGCTACGTAGCGTCAACACACACATTTGTATTGCAACGCAGTACCTATTTTATGTTCTCCCCTTTACGCTTACCGGGAAGTAAATTAGATCCATAAAACGTACACATATCTATCTACTGCATGTCATCTTGGTAAACCTATAAAAGCTGACTCAGGAAGGGATTTATGATCCCCAACGGGTTAAACAGAGCTACAATTACAGGAATCATCTTATATGATAGTACTTAAAACCGCGTTGCGTTTCACTACGAATACTAGTACGAGTGTACGGTCGAACAAGATATTTGGTGTTCAGGCAAAAATCTCTTCATTGTGTGCGTGATAACTCAAATGGCTCTCCGCCTCGGTGTTAGGTTAGGTGATTCACAAGTATTCATGGTTTTAGGCTAAATGATTACAATAGAAATACTAACATAGGGGTAAGGAATATTGTTACCAACACAACTGATTCATGTTACTTAATGAATATAAATCATGATCATCATCATCTGCCTAGCCTTTTCCCAACTATGTTAGGGTCGGCTTCCAGTCTAACCGGATGCAGCTGAGTACCAGTATTTTACAAGGAGCAACTGCCTATCTGACCTCCACAACCCAGTTACTGGATAATACGAAACCCCTTGGTAAGACTGGTTGTCAGACTAGATGAAGAAATATATTATTATTATATTCTACTCATAAATGGAAGAATACTACAAGACGGTTTCGTTTCATTTTATTAAACGTGGTCGTAAAAACAATAGCGTTTCGCGTTAAAGCGGATATAAAGCCATAAAATATATATAACATTATATCCTATATTAAGCGTACCGTGTAGCTCCCCCAAAGGAAATCAAAACTAAGTAAACGGGTGACGGACATAAAACTGTTAGATGTTTCAATAAAATCTGTATTTATTGTCACTGAAAGTATTTACCGTAGTCTGGGCTATAAGAAAGTATACAGTTTGTAAGGAAATATCCGGTTTAGCTTACAATATCAGAAGTCAGAATCGATTGGTTGCAAGAAATCTACTGGTTTCCTTTTAAATACCATACGGCGCTTTTCATCTGACGTATGTATCATGTCTCGCAACCGGCGTGCATTATGACCAGAAGTATGAACGTAAACGAGGGAAAAGGAATTATGTAAGGATCATAACAGGTAGCGTTCTGTTGTGTCTACCTATAATATTACCCTCCTGATCAGAAGGTCTAAGTAGCAAAATGTCCAACAGCGCGAAATGTCTAATGAGCAGTAAGTCTAATTAGCAAAATGTCCATGTAGCAAAACGTCCAACTATCAAATGGTCTGTATAGCAGAACGTCTATTTAGCAAAAAGTCATTTTTAAAATGTGTACACTCATGATAGAAAGTAAAAGTCATTTGTAAATTAGAGTAAATTTAATACCCCAATGGAAGAAAGCGTGAGTTTATGTATGTATCATGTTACGTCAGATCAGTATGCCACGACACATACTTATAGTAAATTGTATGTGCCTTTAAAGCTGTTCCTTGTAGTTTTACAAGTATACAGATTTTGTGCACCCATATTTATTATTTATTTATTTATTTAATACTTCAAGCACATAAATGTACAAAAGCGGACTTCAAGAAACTACAAGATCAACGACCGCAACTAGTGTAGGTGTACTTTAAATATTAGTTTATCATACAAAAAAAAGTGTTTTGTTATGTTTAGATGTCGATGTCGATACCCATCACATCTGTGAAGTTTTGCCAACTAATTTAGTTTGACCCTGTCTAGTAGTAATTTTTTTTTCAACCACTCTCGACACACCAGTATTATAATAAACATAAATATACAAACAAAATTCAAAAGGACCGAACAAGCTTCAACCTCACCCAAAACTGCCAAAAACACAGACTTGACATATTTTAATCAAAATTCCAAAACATACTTTTGCCGGCTTCCTTTATGTGAACGTCATATTTAAACCTCGACCGAGCTCGGCCATTTGCGGGACATCGGTGTCCGAACTTTTATGTTACGACTGTTCGATCGTAAGTCGTTATCCGGAGATGGTACCGCGAAGCCCACTTTATTACCGAATTTCTGAAAATCACAACTTTATGTTGTAAATCGAGGTCTCTTTACAACTTACTAGGGGATTCTACCACGAGTCATCCGTAAGTAATTGTTATTGAGAGACGGTCAGTAACATCAAGGCGTTGCTGGCCTTCCTTGAGGAGCTGGGGTGGATCGAATAATCGATTTTCCCACCCGTACGCAAAATACGCGCATTGACGTGGAGTTGCGGACACCAGCCCGTATTACCTATTAGGTACCTAAGTAATTGTTATTTACAACAGCAGTGGTAATCCGTGAAATTCGATAAAACAATCAAACGGTACCGAAGTGCAAATCCGCGATGATTTAAGTACTTAATGTCTTATCAATGTCTTTATGATAGATACTTATTTAAGTAAATTAACGTATGTTGTCTTTGGTCCCTGGCCCTGACATCAAGTAATGGACAAAATTTTCAACTTTTTATATGCTAAGTACGAGGCTTTTGACTACGTTGTATGTGTATATTTTATGTCTTTTTTTATATTATGTGCGTTTTGTTTGTGCAGAAAAAACAAATTTTTCTTTATTTTTAAGAGTTCACTCGTGAATTGTGGGCGATCACTTAAGTGAGGTTCGAAGTGAACGTTCATTATCATCATTATCATTTGGCCATCCTCCCTTTTGTTCTTTGTTTCTCTGGACAGCTAAACCAATAGCTGTCGGTGTTATCGCTTTGTGGATTATTGACACCGCTCTTAAACGCGGTTTGGATGTGCTGATCGCGTTCGGTTTCATAGGTGAAATTCGCCCTTAGTAGCGAGTACTACAATGCTATACTACGAGTATATCAAACGGAACATCCCTTTGATATAGTATAGCATTGTAGAACTAAATACCGAAAGTTTTTGGTAATATTGATATACAACACGCAATAAGATTGAGGGACAATTCTCGTAATTTACGTTCACAGTCTGATCTCAGTCTCAATTTGTCAAAAAATACTTCTAATTTCCCTACATTTTGACAAGTTTTTGACATTTGTTTGTCACCATGATGAGACTGCGACTAGATTTTGAACGTTTTAAATTACGAGAATTGGCTTTCTAATTAATTTGGAACCAGTGGATCTATTCTGTAAAAAATTTAAGTATTTCGCAAATGTCTGACAGTCAAAACTAAAGAAAAGTCAGCTGTCAATAGTGTCAATCCCTAGAGAAAGAAGAAGAAGTAGAATGACGGCGCACTTCACCTAGGGTTTCACGGTGAAATTTTTACAGAACAGTCCTTTTTTTTCGTGGATAACTACCAACTAAAACCCTATTGTTCCTTCCAGTGTCGGGGGCTCGGGAGAAACTGGTACATTCACCGCACCCCTGACTAGAAAGCGGAATACTTTCAATTTTGATTGATTAATTTAATCACCTAACGCATTAGTTAGTCACCCATCTAGACATCTTACGAAGACGTATACCTAGTACCAACAATTTAGATTTATAGCAGATAATAATTAAACATTTTATAGTGCCATTGCCATAAACGCAGTAAACGTTTTCTAGTCAGAGCCCTAATAGATGACGTCATAAACCAGGATTAATGGGTCCAGTTTCAATCATTGGGGACTTAATGACGTAGGTAATTAAAAAGTTTCTAGTAGTTCTTTAAAGATAAACATCCGTGTACTACCATATTTTCTTACTGAAGTTTTTGATTGCTGATCAAAATTCTTGAAGCCATTTTCCATAATCTTCTACTTAGCATGTCGATGGCAATCTAGACGGTTTGGCGCCATCACTAGCGTCCATCAGTTCCTGAAGGGCGCAGCTTACAGGACCCGCGGGACATGAACAGCACCACATGTGCACTCCAAGGCGGAGTCGTCTATGAATCTACTATTATTTTCTAGAATAACGTAGGTAATTAAAATTAATAAAAAATATCTTATAGAGGTATGAGGAACAGGTTGTAAAGTTCACTCATACTCCATAGAAAAGGGAGGATCCTCCGACCAGACGGGTGTTGTGTCTGGCAGGCAACTTCCCGATGATTCATGTCGGGGGTATATAATGGTAGTTGCGCGGTAAACTCTGCTTGCGAGATGCAGGATTTTTCGTGACGCCAGTATGACGCATTGTCCGCATGTGGCGTTGTAAATACCGCTAAAATCTCTTTTCTTACTTCAAATCACGGAAAGGTTTCTTCTTAAACTACTAAAATACTGTTCGTTGAAACAGAATCGAACTAGCTAAATAATTTCACTTTTAGTTTCTCTTGTAAAACATAATTGCTCATATCTAGGTCTTCAGACGCCCCGCAGTCTTGGGATTTACTTCCATTTTACGTCCCATATAGATACTCCTCCTACTATTGTCAATATTCCAATCTTCGTTTTCAACACTTATTCCAAAGTAACTTCCGCCCGCGACTTCGTCCTCGTGAAGTTCTTGTTTTAACATAAAATATATGCTATAGCTGTGCTCCAGTACTCCTTTTACGCTTAGCGTTCTTTTTCAGTATTTTTTTGTGATGTTAAAAAGCCCGAAGAAACCTACCCCGGGCTATCGAATGCATAATTTTTTTTAAGTACACTGGTAGTTTCAGAGATTAGCGCGAGTTCGAACAAACAATTTTGTTCAGCTTTATTATATTAGTATAGATTCTAATCCTTGTTTCCAATTGATTTATTTTCCTATTACACTACCTAATACAAGTATAAATTATGTAGATTTCAAAATGAAAATTGAACAAAAGTCAGAAGTTTTAGCGCAAAGTGAAATTTATACCTGGATTTGAAACTACCAAAAAAGGCACAATGCCAAAGTCGGTACGTGTCATCAGAAGCCAACCCCAATATAATTGGAAAAAAACTTGGCAGATAATTATTTGAAAGTACCAAAAAAAACATGTTTGTTTACGTGTTCGAAAACCAAACTGTGAACGCAGATTAAATTCATTTACAGAGTTCAGAGTTCATTTATTTGTCAGAAACATGAGTATGCACACACAAAGCATGCAAGATGTTAAGTACATTGCAGAAAGGATCACAGTCATGTTTTACCTTTACGGCGTACAAATATGTATTATAATAACATTTGACCCATTGTAACTATTAAACAAATAAAAAAAAAATTACAATTAATTGATTACATTTGTTAACGATTACAATAAATTACATTTGCATTTAATAATCATAAGCAAACATTAATTAAATAAGATAAGTAAAGGAACAAAATACCCATTACCCATGCCCTATTGTAGTTATATCTTTGTACAGTCAGCATCAAAAGTCGATTAACACTGTCATTTTTACATGTTATCAAATTGACAACAATTTTGCTCCATAAACTGCTTTTTAGCTTGTGACATAATAGCAAAGAGTTTATATTCTAAAAAAAATTCTTCTGCTGCAATTTTGAACAAATATTTTGCTCGATAACTAAGATTAAAAAACTGAAGTGTTAATCGACTTTTGCTGCTGACCGTACTTAGATATATCGAAACGAACTTGACCACTTTGCGTGATTTCATGGTAGTGGTTTCGCTTGCAAAGCGATATTTATGTCCCAGCTCGCTTACACACGCCCCATAAAGTTTCGAAGACGCTTACAAATCAGTTTTCTTTTACAATCCACCGCTTTTTCCTGTTTATAATTACTGAGATTGCGGTAATTTGCTGTTACGCGAGTGTGTTTACGGATAACATGGTTGAGAGGACAGGGTTCTGTTTGTACGGGTTTCTTGTGTGCTCTTGGCGAATTGGATTTTGCGAAAGGTTGAACAATGTTTTGACGCATTGGATCGACTTTGCGTGTTGTGTGTGAATCATTGAAAGGATGATGGGCAAAAATAAATAGAACCTGGTACCTGCTCCAACAGCAATATTTTTTATATGACTAGAAAAGTATTTTTATGTTTAATAATAGGTACTCTAGTGCTTGTTTTGTTTTGTAATCAGTTTCGAATTTCTTTGAATTCAAATTTTATTCATTATTTTCTGTTAATTGTTCACTAATGCCGAATTAAGGGTTTTGCAAGGGACTCTGACCATGAAATATCGGGTTTTGATGGACATGATCATGGTCACCATCATCATCTGGATCATAATATTTATTACAATACAAAAAAACTCATATCTTTAGAACAATAAAAAAGGTTTTCGTGTAGTCGTCTTCGTTTCCTTAATTGGTCTAATAAAAATGGAGTGAAGAAATACAAAATAATAAAAATAAATGTTCGGCAAAATAGGTCATGTTCATACCGGGATAACTCCGAACGGACAACGAATTGATAAAAGTCGTCATAGTAACGACATTTCGTGTTTTGGTGTATTTCGTTTCGTCTTCGTAAAGTTATTTAAATCATTAATTTTACTTTCACTGCATTCAATCCTTACTTACAATATTATAAATTCGAAAGTAACCCTGTCTGTCTTTCTGTATGTTACCTTTTCACGCCTAAACCGCTGAACCGATTTAGATGAAAGGAGAATGGTAGAAGTTCATAGAACGCTGGCATTAAACTTTTTTAGTTTCCACAGAAATAAAAGTGGCATGGTTTGATAGGGAATATTATGAGCTTTTGTTAAAAACATAAATAAAAAATAATAACAATGGGGTTAAAGAGAAATCTTAATTTTTGTAAAAGTGAGGTTAAGTGCATTAATGTTTGTACTTTAATAGGTTATTTTACCTCTATTACTATTTTAACGCATAAATGTTTATTGTATGCATAACATATTGCTAATTATGCTTTGTAATGACTTCAAAAATGATAAATAACTACTTGTTAAAGTTTGTTTAGTTCAATGATTTACCCACTGATCATAGACCTAATGACAGTTTCAAGTGTAGGTACTCGGTCAGTTTTAATTAAACTCAGTAGTCACAGAAAACTCAGGAGACTCTAGAGACTCACTTATCGGAATCTAAGCATATAATAGGAATAATAATAATCAATAAGAATAATAATCTAAGCATATAGGAAACGTCGAGGTCCAAGTCTAGCAACAGTCGTTCAGAAAGGTAGGAGTCTTCGAAATCCAAAAGCAAGCCAGAGCCCTGATTCACAACCATACGACAGGCTATCGTATCGAAAACCTGACATTTCGATAACCTGATTTGACTTCCCCTCAACAGCAAATAGCTGTTGGAGGAATAGCGGGCGTCTATTTGATTTAAACTGACAAAATTTTCGGGTTTTGGACTTGTGAACAGCATTGAGAAGACTCCTACGACAACAATGATTAATGTTCGATACGATACGGAAGCATATCGAGTGTTTGTGAATAAGGGGGCTGGTCGTTGTAAAAATCCACGTAAAACTTTGGGCGCACAAAACATTCACACCAGCACAAAATAGTAGCGAGCGAGCGAATGTGACTTGTGAAGTTTTGTGTGTCATCTTAGTCTATCAAAAAGTACTCTGTGGTTATCTTCTAAAGAGTCATGTTTGTTTGTTTGCCATGACAACACTGTCATATAGTATAACAAGTCCAAAAACCCTTGTTTCCGGCTGCTCAACTTACTCATATTTAACGAGATTTAATCCCAATTCTCAATAATAAAGTTAATCTGGCTATCAATACATAAAAATAAGCGCTTTTTTTTAAATAGCTTTGAATTCTGTACCTTTCCAAAATTAGCAATGCCAAAAACTGCCATCTCCTTTGGTATAGAGATAGTTTGAGTCCCAGGAAAGGACATAGGATACTTTTATCCCGATATTCCTACGGGATCGAGACTTATGCGGGTGAAACCGCGAGGCGCAGCTAGTAAGGTTAAGTTTATCTCTCAGTTGTATCAATGCGATATTTTACATAATACTGGCAATGGCACTACCTACTTTGTCAGCTAATTGAAAATCTGTTGTCCATGACTTCGTGCTGGCGAATTTCAAAGATCCTTTCTTACCAATTAGGACCTAGGAACGTACCTGCGAACAATATCAAAAACAATAAATTAGTAAAAACAAAACACTATTTTGGCATGAGACTTGCATCCTAATTACGTAACGAATTTTTAATCACAATCTAAATAATTTTTACGGATACTACAAGTACATTGATTCACATTATTATCATATGTAGGTATAAATTACGCAAAGAATGTTTTTGAACTGTCAAAATGAAAGCCTACTGATAGTAATTACGCAATTACCCTATGTCGTGTTCCCCCATTAATTAAGGAAGTGAATAAAGATAATTTAGATGCGTACATATTTTGATATAAAATTTATCTTCTAAAAGATGGCCACATAAATACTGATAGTCCACGGAAGCAGCCAAGGCTTAGAAGTTATAAAGAAAGACGTAAATACCGGATATAGAGTACATAAATAAATTACTAGATCCGTAACATGAAAATATACGATTCTTCGCACATAAACTAAATAAAATGTATATAAAGAAGGAAATCCGGCTAATTAAGATAAGTTGTGTGAAGTCAGTGATGTTTCCTTCGAAATTTATTGGTCTTATCTTCGGAGAATTAGGATTTATGGTTAAAGAAGAAGGAATTTTGGGAGATATCATGTAACATATTGTTCTTTTGATAATAAGAATATGTTGTGGACCATTTTCCATTTTACTAAGTACCTACCTGGTACTTGTTGACAGGCCTTCACAATTAACAGATAAGGGAGGACTTATCTTAACAGTGTAATGTGAAAACATTGTACTTAAAATTATTTTTTAAAGAGTAACCATGGAATATCTGATTTATTTTCGTTAGATCCCACTTTAGAATCCCAGTTTAATATTTTTGGCGTTGGATCCCACAAAACATAATTATATATTTTCGCCGGCTCTTCTCCATACACATAGGAAACGACCCATTGGAACCGTGCACCTAGCTTCTGATATTTCAAAAGTGGCATGTAGGTTTATCACACTAATATTATAAATGCATAAAGTTTGTGAGTGTGTGTGTGTGTGTTTATATGTTTGTTACTTCTTCACGCTCAAACGGCTGGACTAATTTTGATAAAAATTTGTATGGAGGTAGTTGACACCCTGGACTAACATATAGGCTATTTTTTATCCCGATATTCCAACTGGATCGAAACTTATGCGGGTGAAACCGCGGGGCGCAACTAGTGTCAAATAAATTACTTTGATTTTGTTTACGAGTATGTGGGTCTATTTTTGTAATTCTCGCCAAAAAGTAACCCATCCTCTGACCCTATCTCTTTCACTAAAAGTCGGCTGTAATAGAAAAATACGATGTTAAGTACGTCATTTTGTATGTGTTAGTTGGGAAACGTCCCATATTATCACGAGAAACCCATGAAAATTTCTACGAACTAAAAAGCTCCCCATATATAGCCTACACTATTTAGTAACGACGATTAAATCTCTTGAACCCAATCTTTACTAAACTAAAGGTTGACTGGTAGAAAATGCCTATGGCATTAAATCCGCTTCTGTACATTTATGTGCTTGAAGTATTAAATAAATAAAGAAATAAACATCCGTAAAACGATAGTAATATTCCTGCTACCATCATTAATTTCCGAATTTAAATCGAGTAGAGTATTTATTTCCGAATTCGAGCCATTGCAAGTCGAGCATAATCTCGTGATAGAGCAGCCGCCATAATGACTCCAGTGTCGACGTGATTTGAATCTTGAAGCTTGCATGTTATCAATCTCTTCGGATCAGTCACTTACTATATTACAGAAGTTAAGAAGCATTTACATTGTTTGAATTAAATAGCTCTCATCATCATCTGCCTAACCTTTTCCCAACTATGTTGGGGTCAGCTTCCTGTCTAACCGGATGCAACTGAATACCAGTATTTTACATGGAGTTACTGCCTATCTGACCTCTACAACCCAGTTACTGGGTAATACGATACCCCTTGGTAAGACTGGTTAGATTTTCGGGTTTCTGACGACCCGTAACGACTGTCAAAGATCCACGAATGAGAGCCACAACCAGGGACCAACGGCTTAACGTGCTTTCCAAAGCATGGAGGGGTCTTGTTATGTAAGTATGGTCACCCATCTACGGACCAACCGCGGCAAGCGTAGCTTAACCTGATCGATCGACCCGTGCGGCTGATATTACTTAGCCACAAGCCCCTCATGAATTAAGCAGCTCTATACTTACTAAATTATTTTTTTATACTGCGTGCAATCAACAGTACATAGGTATTGAATTTAATCAGTTATCAAATATCGTTTGTCAATTGTTTTGATCAACGAATTGAAATTAAAAAAAAACGGTAGGATAGGTACCTCCATTTTAGAGAAAGATAAAGGAATCGATAGTCGGATTATAAAAAGATGATTATTCCATAAGGCCAATTCTCGTAATTTGAAATGTTCAAACTCTAGTTGCAATATCATCTCATCGACAATCATTGTCAAAATCTTGTCAAAAATTTAAGGAAAATAGAGGTAGGTATTTTTGACAGATTGAGACTGAGGTGACACTGCGAACATCATCATCATCATCATCAACATTTCAGCCGAAAGACGTCCACTGCAGGACATAGGCCTCCCCCAAGCACCTCCACTTCGACCGGTTCTGTGCTTCTCGCATCCAACGAGTTCCTGCGGCCTTCACAAGGTCGTCGGTCCACCTTGTGGGAGTCCACTGCTGCGAACGTTCTTAAAAATACAGAAATTGATAGCAGGGAAGTGAGTACTGATATGACGGCTCATAAAGATATATTCTATGGAAGAAGAAGACCGGTACAGGTCTCCCAAAGTGATAATGCGCATAGAAATCTTCGTCACTGTTCGGCAACGGTCGTATTCCCCGAGCGTCGGAAGACGATATGTATATAGAGTGGTTAAGTGAGTTAGCGAGTGCATTGTTTAGGGCTCTTACGATTCAATGATTCGCGTGTTTCCGGGAATACGACAATTAGCGAAGATCTGCATGCGCATTATTAATTTGGGAATACTGTAACGTCTTTCGTCTAACGCCGACCTTAAACTAATTGAATTAAGGGCAAAAGGATGAGACATGAAATGCATATTAAAAAATTTAAGAAAGTTACAATAAAGTGTTAATTTATAGTTGCCCTCATTTGCGTCTCAGTAATAAACATAAAAATATTAACCTCGTAATATTAATGGAGGTTCCGTAGCTGGGTTTGATTAGCTATTAATTATCCATAAAACATGATTGACTTGTGATATGGGCTTTACTTTAACTATGTAGTTTCATTATGAGATTACTCCATAGTAACCATTATTAAGGATTATGTAGTAACGTTAACGAGAACGCAGTAAATGGACGTGCTTTTACGACATTTTGAGACTGTTAACTTGATCCCGGAATAGTATTACACCTTCCTTGCTGGCTTCCGAAATATTGGCTTTGGTAACCAAAATTATAGCAACCAGAGGCTCTAGCACGTATGCGTGCCGAAACCGTAACGGAAATTTGCACGATCTTTGAATACACATTTTGGTTAAATTTTTTGCGACAAGCATAATTAATTAGAAGAAAAAAAAATAAAGATTGTTTATTCTGCGAAACAAGACAAAATACAAACACTTAGGTATACAAAGTAGCCAAAAGCCTCGTAATCAAAACCTTAAAACGTTGACAATGTTGTCCATTGCTTGATGTCACCTATACATATAAATAAAGTCTATACGTACACAACGAGTATTTTCAAATTTAAAATCGTTCTATTTTCCGTTACGTTTACACCGCGCGTTCATACTAGACCCACAGTAAATTTCTTGAATTTGCTTGTCGATTTTGGCCTAAAAGCACAGAATACTTAAAGTACTACGTACAGAAAGGACACTCCCTTCCCCGCACTAACATCAGTTACCGCACCTCACCCCGCACTTCGGCGTATTCGTCGCAGTTCTTTAACAAGAGCGCTCGCAAACACAAGTACCTCACGCACACATTCATACGTATACAAACGTCATTTTTTAATGTAGTAGTAGTAGGTAATTATTTTGCGAGCGTTGTATGGAGTGTCCGGGGTGTGCTAAAAGCTCCACCACGGCATTGTATTACCCCTTTTTGGCTTTCGAATCTACGACTTTGGTATCCGAAACAACGACAGATATTACAGTAAAACAAGGTTGCTTGTTGATCTCAAAATTGCCTTTCAGCTGAGTTAGTAACAGCTTGTACTAATTAATACAAGCATTGGTATACACGACCGCGCTTACCACAGGACATTCCGGAGCCCGTCTGTGGTTTTCGACAGTCCGCCTTGCGTTAGGCACAATCTGAATTAGGCGATTGGCACACTGCACCGCATTACGCAGTGGGGTGCGTGGAACGGAGCGAAATTCCCCGCACGGAAGCGCGTTTTTATTGAATTTGTATGTAAAAAATCACGCGCGGGGGCACGTTATCTGCGTCCCGCTGCGTAATGCGGTGCAGTGTGCCAATCGCAGTGCGCGACGCCATTTTTTCGTTTAGATTTGGAATATATCCATTAGGAATTCTTTATTAAATATTTATGTCTTTCTTTAATTAGGTTTCGCTTTCGAAAATATAGTTAGTACAGTGACTTAACAATAAAAAATAAAAAAAACTTTTAACCATCAAGTGTGTACGCCATCTTCAAAATGTCATACCGTCTCAGGTCTCCCACATTTGACATTTAATACTTATCGTCAAAATGGCCCACTTCCATACAGTTATAATGAACTATGATTGAGGCTAATCCAATTATTATGTCGATAACCCTGGTCGCCTTACGATATTATTATGATGGGATTCGTGTGGGAAAACATTTAGCTGACGAGATGTAGTAACAATGAAACCAAAATCTAGCTATAGTGGATGGTTGAATTCTGTATCAGTAATAATTTGCACGTGACTATAAGCTTGGAATGATCGGTTTTGGGTTCTGGAATTTGTAATTCTAGGATAATTTACGCTTGCAACGGTTGATCCGTGCATGCGTGACCATCTTTACATACCAAGACCCCTCCGTGCCTCAGAAAGCACGTTAAGCTGTTGGTCCCGGCTGTTATTCGTGGATCTTTGAGAGTCGTTACGGGTTGTCAGAAGCCCGAAAGTCTGACAACCAGTTTTACCAAGAGATATAGTATTACCGAGTAAATGGGTTGTAGAGGTCAGATAGGCAGTTGCTCCATGTAAAAAGTGGTACTCAGCTGTATCCGGTTAGACTGGAAGCTGACCCCAACATAGTTGGGAAAAGGCTAAGCAGATGATGATTTAATGACGTAGAAAAGACAAATAAGCTGTCGTCCTTTTTTTATTCATCGAAGAGATAAAGCAGCAGCATCAAAATCGTTTAAATCTGCACTAAATTCCAAATATCCGATTTTACCACCACTATTTTTGAAACAAATGTCATAAAACATGGTAAGACAAGGAAATAGAATACTCATCGTATTATTAAATCTGAAAACTTGGCAGAAGGCGGAAGTAGCGATGCATTCTGTAATAAACATGTTCTTGGTAGGATGCCAAAAGAGAATAAAATACAACTATTGGAAACCGCCAAAGACGAACTCAAAATTTTCCAAGATTTATATGAATTTATTTTCGTGTTTGCATTCTGAAAAGGAAGTTGGTGTCAGTTCGAGGGTAAACATTAAATATTATTACTGCAAATAATGCTGAGAACATTTCGGAGGAATGGGGCTAATTGATTTTAGCACTATGGGTGTTATTTGCTTATCAATTACTTCACCATTATCATTATCAATCTATAGATTAGCGCTGCCAATCTAAAACCAAAATATGTAATCTAAGGTTTTGCATGTTTATAACCTCGGTCTCAGCAGTTGGCATTCTGAGAGGAAATTCTCGTATTTTTTTTTAAGAATGCTCACAGTCTAATCTTAGTCTCAATCTGTCAAAAATACCTCTAATTCCCCTACATTTTTGACAAGTTTTTGACATTGGTTTGTCGCCGAGATGAGACTGCGACTTGATTGTGAACATTTTAAATTACGAGAATTGGCCTTCAGGTGTCCCTAACATTTTTGTCCTTTCATCTCTTTCATCAGTCTTTATCCCATCCCTGTCATAATCCTCTTTCACATTCCCTATGCCATTGCATTTCGCTTCCTTATTTTCTGCAATCCACTTAGATGCAAGAATCTAATCAGTCATTAGTGCTATAGTATTTTGCAAGATACTGTTACTTTATAGAGCTTCTAATTAAGTTCCTATAAACCATTTATGTGAGAGGAAAAGATATGCCATACAAAATCAGTATAATTAATTAATTCTATTAAAAAAATAATTTTATTAAAGGTGACAATCCCATCAACATTTAAGAATTATGACTTCTGACTTGATTAATTCCTTAAATAGCTTTTATACAAGCTTTAAAACTTTTAACTACAAATTAAGGTTTTATTTTAATAACAACATTTATCTCTTCTATAAACTTACTAGTCAAGACTACTAACTTTGCAACAACAAAATAAGAGAAAGAAACGCTAGTAATAATTCCAGTAGCTAGGTTATATCGTGCGGTTGTTATCTGTCGCAGTGTGCGCTTGCGCAGTAAGTAAGCAAATGTGCCGACGCGGCGCACCTTGTTGCCGACGTGTATATGACACACGAGCAGGGCAGATAGACAACAATCTTAATAATGAAGAAGTGTGCACATTATTAAAATGAGATATCGACTTTGATCCGGTGGAAGACAAAAGCGTTATATGTATATTGGAATATGTCTAGTAGGTTGACCATATATTAGATAAGTGAATCAAATATGATACGGTAGATAAGATACACATATGAATAAAAGCATATTTATTGGCACATAAACCTACATAGAAAATGTATGTAAATGGACATATAATCCAGAAGGACTGTTATTTTTCACAGCAGATGATGCAAGCAATTTTTATCTCTAATCCACCACCCTTGCCTGAAACAAATCGAAAGTGCTGAACTATGCAATATATGCTTATTAAACAACGTTCCTCATTCCACCAACACCCAACAAGTTGGCCCCAGCCCCCAACTTACTGTCCAACCTTCGCACCAATACCAGCCGCACTCATCCGGAACAGCTGACGAACGCAAATGAGATAGCACCATCTTCTAAGCCGTCATAGATCACAATCGCGACACTTCATGACATCCACATGCAAAATGAATAATGTCAGCTATCTTCATCAGTAGACATACCGTCTAGCAAGATTCTCTGCTTAGAAAGTAGATGGTTCTATTTGATCTGGGATTTCTTGTATATATACAACTATTGTGCTTTTGGGGTGCGTTGAACCAGGTTGGGTCTGCTTGTTTGCGTTACTTTCACTGTAATTTGAGGATTGAAGAGTTGTTTTAGTATGTGCACGGGTTATTCTTTTTTCGTTTGTCTGTTTATCATCCTTTTAAAAAGTATTAGTTGAAATTCGAATTCTTTAGACCACAGCTACACAGTCATCATTCGGAAAACATAATATGTTCATCAGTTGCAATGAATATACAGGGTTACTTGTAATTCGACGTATATCCGTTAGGAGCTGATAGGGAGGGCAAAATGCAACAAATTGAACCCTCCATATGTATGGCCGAAATTCAATAGTTTTCAAGATATGAACTTTTAAGATTTAACAGTGCCATGCATAGAAAGTAAGACAATGTGCTAAAGCATTTATGATTTTCAAATACTTATAAAAATACCAGTACATCATGTGTGAAGTAAACAAAATCTTCTTGTTATCATCAAATAGTCGTCTTCGCGCAGATTGACGCCAGATTACGAGTCAGCTCATTTCACATAATACCGACATCAAGACTTACAAAGTATTTAATGGCTTGCATAGCAATGACAATCCTTTCCTTCGCCATTGAACATCGGCATCGTTTATCTGATCTTCGTACACATAAAAACTATTACAATGTTTATAACATATCGCCATTGCGATCTATTGACCTTAATCACACGCATTAGAAATGTGACTAGCAAACAGAGAAATCAGACATTACACCGCGCTCCCAATATGTAACGGCCACACAAAGAAATATTATTGAAATCAAGTGAAATTATTGTATCCGCCACCATTGGCGATCTCCCGTCTTTTTTCTATCATATCATTCATCTCGTTCAGATTCATTAACGCCAAATCTTCTGTCTCCTTCACGCAGACCGTGACGGCTGACTGATCTTATTTGTTTATTTATCTATTGTTTAGTAAAAGCTGTTTCACGGCTGTACTGATTATAATCATTGTCCACCATTCGGGTCGTTTTCTCATCTGTTTTAATCGCCAATACTTTGACACTTTCAAAATTATATAGAGAAAGTATTACAATGGTATGTCACGAATCGATTTTAATCAAAAAATGTTTCTATATTGCTAAAACATGGCGGTCAGTCGTGCGTCTTAATAAATGGATGGTTACATTCATTCGTGTTATGATAGCATCTAGTATTCAGGGCATTTCTCGATTTCAATAAATTCTGGTCCGTGGTCTAGATATTTTTGTACATGAAAAATATTTCGTATATATATTTTATGTGTCTATTCATTATTCAGATCGGCTACATTGCCTCTGGCATGTGATTACTCGGTGGATGTACTTAACTGAGCTCATCTGTACTTTTTGTGACGTTAATATCACATTGTGTTCAATCTTCGTTGTCATCTTAACGACTGTATGAATCTTTTTCTTTATTTCTTTCTTTTGTTTTATTAGCGTTTGTATTCAAGTGTTGAATGGAACTTGCAGTTTTATTTCAAAGTTATTGATGTTAATGATCGCAAGTACGATTAAAAGATTCTTGATTTTCTTCATTCTAGCAAGCTTTTTAAATTCACAGTAACTCAGGGCATTTAATGCATATAAGTTTATTAACTTTACAGATGCAATGATATTTAAATTAACGTTATCTTCATCGTTCATCATAGATTAAGAAAACTTGAGCCCCGGTCTACCTTAATAGGTATTAAGGTAGACCGGCGCTCAAGTTTTCTTTGAAAAGGTATTCAAAGTAGGTTATATGGATTTAACATTTCTTATCTACTGTTAAAGAAAATGTATGAGCCTAACCTAACCCCTCGATTTCCAGCTCAACAACAGTTTTACCTGCACGAATACCATTTGACATTAGAATGTTGTTAATAATTCAATAAATAGCTGTAGTCAAAGCAATTACTTGGTGTCTATATATTGGTTTCTGTACAAGTATTTATTTGTTTAATTAAAAGGTCACTGACCTCAGATACATCGGGCAGAAACCCATGTTGTAATGACACCACAATATGAAGTTTTCGTTTGTAACTAGAGGTTGTTTCTCACAAATGTATTATTAAATTTGTATACATTTATCGCTTCTCAACTGAGAAAGTGAAATTTACACATTTGTAATAGAAATCCTATATTTTATGGGTAGTGGATAGTCAACAACGGTTAGTGTATGAAGCTTGCTTGCGAAGAACTTACGAGATTCATGAGTAAGAGCTTTGTCTATGTCCAAACCCGGGTCCTAGGCAACTAAATAATGTAACCCGTAAACAGTTGTTTGCTCTTATTTACTTAAGGCACTACCTCGAAAACCTACTAAGCGAGCGAAAGTGATGCAATTACTTTTGAAACGTAAAAGAAGAGTGATTGATGTCTATAGTGTGCGTGCGCTCGGAATAAAACGACGTATGTGCCAAAACGAATTTACTCCTTTTTTAACAAAATAAATGAATTAAATTTAAAAGTACTTTGAGTAAACTTTGATATGATAATTCTCTATGTTCTAAAATAAAGGAGAATGGCAGAAGTTCATAGAACGCTGGCATTAAACTTTTTTAGTTTCCACAGAAATAAAAGTGGCATGGTTTGATAGGGAATATTATGAGTTTTTGTTAAAAAAATAAATAAAAAATAATTACAATGGGGTTAAAGAGGAATCTTAATTTTTGTAAAAGTGAGGTTAAGTGCATTAATGTTTGTACTTTAACAGGTTATTTTACCTCTATTACTATTTTAACGCATAAATGTTTATTGTATGCATAACATATTGCTAATTATGCTTTGTAATGACTTCAAAAATGATAAATAACTACTTGTTGAAGTTTGTTTAGTTCAATGATTTACCCACTGATCATAGACCTAATGACAGTTTCAAGTGTAGATACTCGGTCAGTTTTAATTAAACTCAGTAGTCACAGAAAACTCAGGAGACTCTAGAGACTCACTTATCGGAATCTAAGCATATAATAGAAATAATAATAAACAATAAGAATAATAATAAAATAATAATCTAAGCATATAGGAAACGTCGAGGTCCAAGTCTAGCAACAGTCGTTCAGAAAGGTAGGAGTCTTCGAAATCTAAAAGCAAGCCAGGGTGCTTACTCTTGAATTTAATTCCAAATTCTAATGTCGATCTATCGGAATTAAATTCAAGAGTAAGCACCCAGGTCGTTGTAAAAATCCACGTAAAACTTTGGGCGCACAAAACATTCACACCAGCACAAAATAGTAGCGAGCGAGCGAATGTGACTTGTGAAGTTTTGTGTGTCATCTTTCTTAGTCTATCAAAAAGTACTCTGTGGTCATCTTCTAAAGAGTCATGTTTGTTTGTTTGCCATGACAACGCTGTCATATAGTATAACAAGTCCAAAAAGCCTTGTTTCCGGCTGCTCAACTTACTCATATTTAACGAGATTTAATCCCAATTCTCAATAATAAAGTTAATCTGGCTATCAATACATAAAAATAAGCGCTTTTTTTTTAAATAGCTTTGAATTCTGTACCTTTCCAAAATTAGCAATGCCAAAAACTGCCATCTCCTTTCATTGAATAACTCTTAAGCGTCACGCCGTGATGTTAAAAAAAGTAAAAAAAAAAAATAGATATAGGTAACTGCAATTTTTTTGTATCAAGAAAAATTCGTAAAATCGTGTATTCCTTTTACATAATACTAGACCAAAGAGTCTAAAAACATAATAATAGACCAAAATTTTAAACGCCTGTTCCACATACTTAAGGCTGGCTTCACAGCTATCCGGGAGACCCGTACGGGCTGTCAGTACGGGCGCCCGGAGCGGGAGCACATATTAGGCGCTAGAACATCGTTTCACAGCGACGCGGCTTGATCCGTACACGACCCGCTCCGGGTTGAGCCCGTACAGCGCATCTGTCTCCTGCTAGCAACCGTATCGTACTGAATCATCGTTTCAGAGCACTGCGGGTACTACCCGTACGGGTCTCCCGTGTACAGTCGGCCCGTACGGGTCTCCCGGACAGCTGTGAAACCAGCCTAACAAGTTACACGAAATAGAAAAACCACATTTTTTTCAACATATCACCTTAACGGCGATGGATAGCTTTTACCAGAAGTTGTAATCGTATTAGTGGTTCAGTAGCTTGAATATCATCAGGATTGTTCCGGAATATAGCAGTTTGATTCAGATTTGGTACGACAGCGGTTCCCCTCACATCGTCCGACAACAGAAGACAGCCGCACGCAACCATCGATGCAACGCTCTACTATAGTGACTGTCACCAACCAGTGTCACTCTTACCCGACCTTTTCGGTGATTCAATAAAACTAGCACCGTCTAGTTTGTCACTTGCTGCGCCGTCATATAAATTATAATTCGACACGACAAAGAGGAATATAATAATACTAACTGCACCCCGCGGTTTCATCCGCGTAAATGTCGATCTCGTGTGATAAAAAGTAGCCTATATGGTAATCCAGGGTGCCAGCTACCTCCATACAAAATTTTATCAAAATTGGTCCACATACTCACAATGTTTCGCCTTTATAATATTAGTGTGATATATAGTGTGATGTCAAAAGTAGGTAGGTGTATTATACTGTAACTCTTCAAAGTAAGGTTGACATAGACCTTTAAAGCTTTCTGTGAGCATGCAACTTCACAAGTCTATATAATATTTGATGAAGAATCAGATCCTCAATAAAAGACTCCATAATGTAAAAGAACATCAAAATATAGCTAATGTACAGTCGCCAGCAAAATTGCATGGGTACCTTAATGTCTATTTTCCCGTGAACGTTTGAATTCAAGTTTTCGAAAATAAACTAGATGGCGTTGGTTTCTTCACAACTATGACTAATTTACGAAACGTAAGTAAGGAGTTAGGAAGAAACGTATTAAGTAGGATTGAGCAAAGAGTTACAAGGCTAATACATTTATCTAATTATTACATTACATTTACCAGCATACGTAGCTTAAATGATAGAAATAATAAAAGAAACCGATAGGAATATATTTATTAAGCTAACGAGTGGGTATTTTAATAATAAATTTAATATTAGGTCCTTACATATGAAATTGGCGTTTTGTATGGAAGGAACAAAAAGTCGAATATTTTTTAATATAATATATTTAATTAATCAAAGTATGAAACATTGTTTTCAATGCACTTTTGCCATCTTATAGGTAGTTCATTGATCCCTTTACTAAAAAAACCAGTCGGACGGGAATCAATAAAATCTTTGAAGGCGATTTGGACTGCCCCATCGGAGTTGAATTTTTTCCCTTGCAAAAAGTTATCCAAATTGCGAAAAAAATGGTAATCTGTTGGAGCAAGGTCCGGGGAGTACGGAGGATGTCTAAGACATTCCAATTTCAGTAATGTAACGCAGCAGTCGACGCGCGTTTGCCGGTTTGCTTCAGTCAATTCGTGAGGTACCCACCTTTCAAGCTTTTTAATCTTCCCAATTTGCTTCAAGTGAATTAAAACAGTTTTATCACTAACATCGAAGCCTGCAGCTAACTCGGACGTGGTTTGCGATGGGTCCGCTTCCACAATAGCCTTCAATTCTCCATTATCAACTTGGGTCTCAGGCCGTCCACGGGGCTTGTTCTGCAGGTCGAAATTTCCAGAACGAAAACGTTGGAACCAAAAACGAACTGTGTTTTCTTTTGCAACATGACCGCCATACACATCATTCACCCTTCGAGTCGTTTCCGCAGCACTAGTGCCACGGCGGAACTCGTACTCGTAAATAATGCAATATTTTAAATTTTCCATTTTGTAAAATGAGTGACGCAAACAGAAAAAACAGAAGAAAAAAAACAAATGAATGACGGTCATCGAAGCACAAATACATGAGTAAATAGCTGTACAAATTTGAATTTGGAATTCCTTACCAAAGAGGAGAAATTCGTGATTAAAGTGGCCAGTACAAAAAACGCCAATTTCATATGTAAGGACCTAATATTCGAATTAGTAGTTACTTAGCACCTACTTATAAATTGATATTCAATTTTAACATAGTAGGTTAATAATTAGGAACAATTTTCTTTAAAAGAAACTATTAATTATAAATTGTTTGAATGTTTGAAGAGACAAAAAGAAACTACAAAAATATTTTATCATATAAATCAAAGCAACGCCATCTAATAACAGCATAATTAAATTTTGTTTAGTCGTTAACTGGTTTTACGCTAGATGGCGTCATTTCTCGCTTCATACGATTTTGTTTCTGTACTACCCATGCACTTTTGCAGCCTATCGTACTTAAAACAACATTAAAGTTACTAACAATTTCTCTGCTCAGTGCAACCTTATTACCTCTTAACCTATAACATCCCAGGCTTCTAACTAAGTAACTCTGTTTACCCCGTAAAAGCTTACAAGCTTGATGTCAGTACATAATAAAGGGCTCATACGCTGCTAAAGTAGGTAAGGTAAAATGGGCCTGTTTATAGAATGCATTTATAACCAGGCTGAGGAATAACAATAACCATCTATATGTGTTCGTGTTATAATAAAGAGATGCTGCTGAAAGCTTTTTAATAGGACATTATATGGCTACCTATTTATACTTGGAAACTGGAGTAAGATGCCAGAAAAATATGGCGTAACATTTGCGCTGTAATGGAAATGGTGGACTTGACAGATAGAAAGAATACTCTTTGTTATGTACATCATAAAACAGATTACAGAAATTTTACACAATGGGCGTTCTTATCGCTAAAAGCGATCTTTTACAGGCAACCATATGAGTTGGATATATTGCAAACAAGTGAAAATCCTAATAAGGCTAGTAAGTCTTATCAGGATTATTACTTACGGTGAAGACTAATACAGGGTGAAATTGAAAACATGCGACAAATCAAAATGGGAGATTGTACTCATCATCATTATGAACAACTTTTACTATGGGACCAAAACTGAAATCGCAAAAAAAAATCAGCTGTTCCCTACATTTATGTTAGCATAACTTGTCAAAATATAGGGAACAGCTGAATTTTTTTTCGCGATTTCAGGTTTGGTCTCATAGTAAAAGTTGTTCATAATGATGAGTACAATCTCCCATTTCGATTTGTCGCATGTGTTCAATTTCACCCTGTATATACATATACTTAAGTAATACTTTAGTTAATATGTGTATATAATTATCATCATCATCAGCCTATAATGTTCCCACTGCTGGGACACAGGCCTCCTCTCTGTGAGAGGGAGTGGGCCGTAATCCACCACGCGGGCCCAGTGCGGGTTGGTAGATGTCACATGTCTCTGAATTTTTGGTTCTAGGACATGCCGGTTTCCTCACGATGTTTTCCTTCACCGTTTTGAGAGCAGTGGTGATGAAATAATTTTACACAAAGTAAAGCGCCTTTCTGGGTTCGAACCTACGACCTAAACTCGTAAGTCGCGGCCGATACCACTGGGCCACCACTGCTCACATATATATATATATAATTATATTATAGTCCTTTTCACCGTATCTAGCGACGGTGACCCAGACTAATTTTCTCTCCATTCATGAGCTCTCTGATGACTAGCAAAACCCTTGGTTTTAATAGGTATTACGTGTGTATATAGTATCAATTACTACGGGGGGTATATTGACTGTTACTGGCGGCATTATATACATATATATCAACAGTATACATTGAGGACAAATAACTAAATTTAAAAAAAAAAAATACTACAAATCACCAGGTCGGTATCAATACTGGCAACAGCACGCTCATAATTATCTCACCGAACTTTTTTAAAAACGCGCGAACAATTACTAACTGACAGTTTTCACGATTCCATCATCATCTGCCTAGCCTTTCCCCAAGTATATTGGGGTCGGCTTCAAGTCTAACCGGATGCAGCTGAATACCAGTATTTTACATAGAGCGACTGCCTATCTGACCTCCACAACCCAGTCTGACAACCAGTTTTAAATGGTTGTCAGACTTTTAGGCTACAAACTACCCGTAACGACTGTCAAAGATCCACGAATGACAGCCGAGACCAACGGCTTAACGTGCTTTCCGAGGCATGGAGGATTCTTGTTACGTGAAGATGGTCACCCATCCACGGAACAACCGCGGCAAGCGTAGCTTAACCTGATCGATCGACCCGTGCGGCTGTTATTACTTAGCCACGATTCCATCCAAAATGAAATGGGGAGGCTTTAGATATTTCAAAAACAGGCTTCGGCATTGTTACGATATAAAATTATATCGTATAATCATTTCATATATGGTAATAACACACCTATAGCCATCTAAATACCTTATTAAAATAAACATACAGACACCACACAAAAAATATCGACACATCACCATTATCTCAAGCTTTTTCTTTCACAACACTGAGGTACTATCGATATTATCTTCCTCAGATACACAATCTTGCGTTCATACCCATTAAGTAAATCGCTCTTACTTATAGGTAGATGATAACGTTCCATTTCACTTTCATAATACACCTCCCAATCTTGGTAATGAATACCTATAAATAATAATAAGTGGAAGCAATTAGGTGCGCAGCAATAAAGTTGATCGTCCACTACTACGTAGGATTTACAGACGCCAGCACATCGGGCTACCTGAAACTGTCAAATTTTCGTAATCAACTTTGAACCTTATACTTTAGCGATAAAGTTGAAAATCTATTAAAGAAATTTGACAGATTGTAGTAGCTTGATGTGCTGGCGTCTGTACACGGAGTGTGACGGAGAGGTTTTCCAAACAAACTAAACGCGATTACCACATCTACAGCCCGGCCGTCGTGAGAATGTGTTCCTGACACCTGTCACCTGTCAATTCCAGTAGGTAGCTAATAACGATCAAATTCGCAAAACACGTAGATATTCGTTTGTATGGAACTGACAGGTATCAAGAACACATTTTCTCGTCGGCCGCACTGTAAACTGCGTTCAGTGAGCTGTCAGTGTCAATATTCCATAACAATGATTACACTGACAGCTCTTGATCACGGTTTAGATCTGCTGATTGCGTTCGTTTTCATTTGAAATTGGAATTTAGACAAAGAAAGTTTTGAAATTTTGCCTCTAGCAGCGGCCGTCGAGGCATCCTATGCTGCGTCCTATGTATGCATCCGTACATAGCTAAATCGGGTATCCCATCTAAGCGAAGCTAATTACACGAGCGTAGCTTAGCCGTGGGCTGCTGTGAAGCTACGCCTTAATCGTCCAGTCGAAAATAGCCCTAATAAAAAGTGAAAACGCGTCCCAACACGTGTTTGGTGAGCACGCCCCGATGTTTAGGTTTGATGCTCGTGGGCGACTTGTCGGCGCGATTATTCTCGGCACGATTTCGTCTTACCTTAGTTATGGTTTGTGTATGTTATGTTGTTTTTTGATAAAAGTTAATTGTTTTGAAATTAAAATGGCGGTAGATATACTTACCTAGTACCTTTTTTTTTAGGGTAGATATAGTACCTAATCTTTATTCCGCAGTATTCATTGAGTAATTAACAAAAAGTAGATAACGGTGGAAGGGTGGGTGGAAAAAGGGTGGTTGGTGGTGGTGGGTGGTTGGGTGGGTGGGTGGTGTGTGGGGGTCTTGCCACAGTAAGCAATGTCTACCAGCTACTGACGGACAGAATTTGCTGATAATTTATTTATTTATTTATTTATACCAGCTTAACTGCCATTACAGAGTTTAACCTAATGCGACAGTTAAAAACATAAACTTATAACCTAATATTTACAATAACCAAATTATATAAAATTAAAAATAACATTAATAAATTATTACACCATTAAAATCAAACAATAATGAACGATTATTTAGGTTAATTAATGAAACGCTACAAGAGAAATTCCTAATGTTAAGTAATTTTTCAAAAAAAACACAAGAGAGTAAAACAAGATGATTTTAAAAAACTGTCCTTTCCTTGTACGTATTTCTTTGTTCCTTTCTCCTTGTCTGCTTATAATATGTGTGCAAATAAACTATTAAATAATTAATCGTAAACGATTCCTTACATCATCGACTAGCTTTTCTCCGCAACGTCGTCCGCATGAGATTCCTTGTTCCCCCGACCCACCCGGTCGCATCGCATCACCTGCCCGCGCTATCACTTCGTTTTCGCTTAGCGTTCTTTTTGACTTTTTAATTTTTGCTCGGCTCCTAAGGGTCAAAGCCTGATGTTAAATAACCCTACCTTCCTCAAGAAATGAGTTATCGAATGCAAAAAGATTTTTTCAAATCCGACTGGTAGTTCCAGAGATTACCGCCTACATATAAACAAATACCTCTTTATAATATTAGTATAGTATATACAGGGTTATTGGAAAAACATCAACAACCTCTTAAGAGGTCATTTTACTCATCATCATGAACCACTTTTACTATGGGATCAAACCTGAAATCGCGAAAATTTCCCTAAATTCCCTACATTTTGACGAGTTATGCGAACATAAATGTAGGGAACAGCTGATTTTTTTTTCGCGATTTGAGGTTTGATCCCATAATAAAAGTTGTTTATAATGATGAGTACAATGACCTCTTAAGAGTTTGTTGGTGTTTTTCAAATTACCCTGTATACTATCTTAGACTATGGAAAAACTGGAGCTTACTTCAGTAGGTACCTATCTAAACAAATAGTAAGTAAGTACGGGCACTCCATTTATCTCCCTCGCACCGATCGATCTCTCCCAGCGTGATAGATAAGAGTCCCTATTATCCTAAAGGTCGCTATATACTTTAATGTTATTGCCAGCGATCCTGTAACGATGGATTGTACGTTTATTGGTGTCTTCGAAAAGAAAAATTTAAAGCAATTTTCTTACAAAAAAAAAATATATTATACAGGAAGATTTTTTTATCACCATCCAAATTTTTACAGGGTCTTCTACGAATATGAACAATTTTTACTATGGGACCAACTCTGAAATCATGAAAAAAGAATCTGCTGTTTCATACAAAAGTTCAATACCTACTTGACCAAAATGTATGAAACAGCTGACTTTTTTTTCGTGATTTCAGAGTTGGTCCCATAGTGAAAGTTGTTCATATTCATGGGTAGAACACCCTGTAAAAGTTTGGATGGTGATAAAAAAATCTTCCTGTATATCAAGGTATGAACATAATATTGTTTTTTTAAGGTTTCGGCATACGCCAAATCATGTTTACATAATCAGCCTATTATGTTCCCACTACTGGGACACAGGCCCCCTTTCTGTAAGAGGGAGTGGACTAAATCCGCCCCCAAGAAGACGCACTGACCCTAAAATCAACCACGCGGGCCCAGTGCATGATGGTAAAAAAACATGCTCGATTTAAATTTTGTTTTATACTATTTGTATAGATTTTAGCTTCCAGTTAATCTAAAAGTCGTAAAGAGGTATCGTGCGACATTGCATCAAAAGTTTCGAGTCTATAGACAAAGCAAAACAAATAAATGAACAATTGTCAGTCAAATAACACATGAACAAATCGTATACCATTGTTAGCACTTACAATAATCACAGGCAATTTAAAACATCGAGACACTGATAATTCAATGCTCAAATCGAATTGATAAGTCGCAACAGTGAATTGATCTTTCCCCGTGGTCACGCTACACGCTTAAGCGACACGTGTCTGGCGACTACGGAGAAAACAAATGACAGAAGATGGTAGAGCTACGGTTTCGCAAAAAAGCAGTGTGACCGCACATAAGGGCCGCAGTGACAGCTGTCGTGAAAATGATGACAGGGGCAAAGATTTAAATCGTTAGATTCGTCCTACCGTGTTAAAAGATAGTCGCATTTCTGTTTCGTTTTTATACCTCTGACACATTAAAGACGAAGTGTCTTGATTGGCATGGAAACACTATTTAATAATGTATGAAATCACTCGTCTCAGTATAATAAATAACACTTTTTCGCGTAGCTACTTAGCTACGCGAAAAAGTCGGCGAGGGCAAATCTAGCAATTTAAATATTTGGGCAGCTGGATTTGACTATACGGTGTCAAAAATTCACCAACTTACATTCATAAATAACGTATCAATGACGTCATTCACCGGTATAGGACACCTTAGCTTTAGAGCATGCCACGAATCACCGCGATACAACTTGCGGAGCGACAGACGGAAACATGTGACGCGCGCGCATGTCGCTTGACGCAGGTCGCGTCGCAAGTCGCATCGCTCAAGACCGCGAACGGGGCTTTAGGCATGATACACGTGGGCGACTAGTCGATTTGTTTATAGATCGAATGCGTTTTTGGAACGTGTTATCAGATTGTCGGACTGTCGCAGTACAAGTTTGTGTGTTTGATAAGGCAGTTGTAACGTAAATGAGGGTGACAACCTGCTTAAGAGCCTATACTACCTCAGCTAAAATTCACTCTTTATCAGCTAAAATTCACTCTTTATCTCGCTCATACGATACTGCTCGCGGACTTAGTGAGAGCGAGACAGAGTGCGGTGCTGGGCGGCAGGCAGCGCCAATAGTTTAGGTATTTGCTTTTTACAGTGAAAATAATGGTAATTATAAAAAAGTAAATAACATAAGACCTGCTTTAAAGTAAGTTCAGTTAGTATGCAAAGTTTCATGATCTAATTTGAAGTATTTTTTGAATACCAGCGGTTTATTGTTCGGGTTAGAGGTAACTTTGGATTTTTTTTCTATCGAGAAAATTTTATGGAATCGTGTTTTCGTCTAACATAAGACTTAGCATTAATCCTCAACTTTACCATATATTTATTTCAAAATTAATGGTGCAATATTTTCGACATAACGGAGGATCACGCTAAGCCATTTGAGATAGTATAGGCTCTTAACACGTGGTACTGTTGCTTGACTAGATTTGGACCTGATTAGGTTCGTGACTAATTATCTAGACTATTTAATTCTGTACCTAGAATTCTATCTTATCTAAACTAATTTATAAGTTGTACAAGTTTGTCAAAAGTAATCCCGGGAAGATTACAAATATTATTTCAATGATTGAAAACTACACTGTTGCCGAATGTCTTAGGATATTATTTTATGTTAAAACAAGCACGCCTACGAAGTCACGGGTAATAGCTAGTCAAGAATAAATTAATGTATAGCTTTAAACATTTTAAAGTTGACCATCTGCCAATAAATGTTAAATAATACTTTTAACTTAATTGCTTAACGGATAAAATTCACTTTTGATTTCACTCACCATCTCTTTTTTTTTCTTTCGCTGACTAAAATCAAAAGAACTTGACAAAAATTCCTAAAACTACTTTTTTATTGCTAAACTTGACTAAAATGCCTAAAACAACTTTATTATTGCTTTTTTATTGCCTGCTCTTGACCTCGATAACACCGTGCTTTGAAAGCAGGGTTAAAAGCTATATCAACAAAAATAAAGACCTACGTAGAACAGAATAATTATAAAAAAAAAAAAACAAAAAGCGATCTGAAGCCAGCTTCGATCGTCGAACTCGCTGATGCGTAACCACCCACAGTAATTACGCAGAACAATTATCTAAAAACGAGTGAAAGTGATAAACGTCGGTGGTTTATAGAAAAAGCATCTCACAAACTAATGGTTTGTAGCGAAGATGACGATTTTTTGACGTCTATTGACAATGTAAAAAGTAACTTTCATGAATAGTTTTTCACTAATGAAGAATAATGGTCAAAATCTTTACGAATAATTTCCTCTATTTGATGTCCATTGACATCTCACTAGATATTCTTATAGATGGCTTAGGAACAGCCACAGCATTGGTTGTTAAACTATCAGAAAGGCACGTTCTTATGTCCTTATTACGTAAACGAGCCGCTTACAGAATCTCTAATGCCTCTCGCCCGTGACTCAAATGCTGATGGAGCTGACTTTTGAATCTACGTGACTCGCCGTTTAGTGAAATTAAAAGTGTTAATTCGGTTTCGTTGTTATTTTAATGTTAATTTGTGAGACGAAAGAGAGTCTTGTGTTTACGTAATTTCGATTTTCAGGGACTTTTTGCTGATCAAGTTATTGAAACTGTTAACAGTTGATCAGGTGATTTTATACGATATAAGTTTTTGTTTTTTGCTTGTGGCTAATTAATAACAGCCGCACGGGTTGATCGATCAGGTTAAGCCATGCTTGCAGCGTTTGGTCCGTGGATGGGTAACCATTTTTACATACCAAAACCCTTCCATACCTCGGAAAACACGTTAAGCAGTTGGTCCCAGCTGTCATTCGCAGATCTTAGGCAGCGACCAAGCGGAGAGGAGAGGAGATGTCTCATTTTTCTATAGAATTTTGTGCCGCGAGCGAGCAAGCGCAGCAGAGCGGATATGTGTGTAGTCGGGCGGCCGAGAGGGTGGCGGCGCCCGCGCTCGCGCGCCCCTTTCCCCACTGGCTTATCCCCGCGCCTCGCACACCCGAAAGAGTTAGGCCCGGTATCCACCAAAGCGGAGAGGAGATGAGAGGAGAGGAGATGTGTTTTGAATAACCAATCAGATTTCGTTATTTTCACATCTCCTCTCCGCTTAGCTTCGGTGGAAATGGATCAAGCGGAGAGGAGTGGAGATGTCTCGTTTTTCTATAGAATTTTGTGCCGCGAGTGAGCAAGCGGCGCAGCAGAGCGGAGATGTGTGTAGTCGGGCGGCCGAGCTGGTGGCGGCGCCCCCGCTCGCGTGCCCCTTTCCCCACTGGCTTCTTCCCGCGCCTCGCACACCCGAAAGAGTTATTCCCTTCACACATCTCCGCTACGCACAGCTCGCATCTCCTCTCCGATACGCATCTCCGCTCCGCTTTGGTGGAAATAACCTGCCAGCTTCGCAGTACATCTTCTCTCGTCTCCTCTCCTCTCCGCTTTGGTGGATACCGGGCTTAACTCTTATCCGACCTTTTCAATGATTCCTAGTACCTTCGTAATAAAACTAGACGGCGCCACTTACTGTGCCGTCATGTATAAGTTCAAAAAACGCAGACATAGCGGTCCTATACAAGGAAATGTCAGCACGCGAATATAATTATTGCTAACAATCATTGTGTAACTTCAAAAAGTTACGAATGTTACAACCGGTTACAGCGGAGATGATCGCAATAAAAAATCGATTCGATTCGATTTGAATCGGTTGGGGTACGTCCTCATATCGATTGTTTTCTCACAATCCGATTACGATCGCTTTTTTATGATAACGAGTTTATCGTGATACTTTCCGTTACTAAAAATAAAAAGTTACGGTAACTTATTTAGGGAGAAGTAAGTGTGAGTGACACTTAAGTATTTGTTAATTCCGTACATTATTTAAAATGTTTGTTTCAATTTTCCTGTTCCATCTTTAAAGGTAATGCTCCCGCTTTTTTTATTATTATTGCTTAATGGGCCCGCCCTTGACCCCGATCACGCCTGATGGAAAGCGATGGATGAGGTCTATGATGGAACGAGCGTGCCCAGAAGATGCCAGTTCACTCTTGATTTGAAGGCAGACGGGTTAAATGTGGGAGGGAACACAGATGCCGGCAGAGAGTCCACACTTTGTCTGCGCGCATATAAACGCGGAGGAGAAGCGTTTAGTACGACTCGTCGGGATATCAACCAAGCGTGCTGGTGCAAATGTATGAAATTAATCGGACCCTTATGTTATTCACAGTCAATAATGGTTGACACATTTTCTTGGATTTGCTTCTAAAAATGACAAAACAAGCGCAACATTTTTGTTTTTATAGTGGCCTATTTTTTATAGGGCAACTATTTTAAATGACCTAGTATCCTAGATTCTAACAAGATGAAGATAAAAGATATGTATTTTATTTTACAAATATGGTTCTGCCATATTTTATAAGAACTAATTCACTAGACTATAACTAAATACTAAACTTAACATACAAACAGAACAAAAAACAACACAAAACCAAAAACATTATTGTAAACAGTCTAAGTTTGAATTTTTTTATCAGTCAAGAATTCTGTTACACTATAAGTAGTATGCTTTGATTGTCAAAAAGCTTCGCAGCCTCTTTTTAAATAACAAGAAACCTTAATTATGTATTTGCTGATAATCGATGCACTAATCAATACCGTTACATGTGATCTACATTTCCGTAATTAATAATCATTTTAATCAACAAACATCAAGCTTTACGCAACTTTTTTGCAATAAACCTCTCATTTCTGAACTAAGAAAATAATTTACGAGACTTTTAAGTCATAGACACATTAATTAGTTTTCAAATTGAATGCCCAAGTAATTTTGTTGACAGTATTTAATAAATTGAGTTCTAGTTAAACAAATTAATCAAATTAACTTTGCGAATTGATTTATAATTTTAGAAGTAGATGTTAATTATTTGCTGTCGGTCCAGATTTATGTGTTTTTTGAACTTTGATCTTGCAGTTTAAATTTTAAAACCTGCTATTTTTTTCTGACCGTGCATTCAAAACCTACCTTTTTTCTGTCAGTACAAATGGTACCAACCAACCGTTCTATACAGTAACGCATCCTGTGGTCAGCGCAACACTTAGCCACAATTCACATAAACGTTCATAAAAGAAAGAAAGAAAGAAACACGCAAGAAACAAGAAAATCTTTGCCGCAACCAGAGACACTAAGTACGCAGACGTGTTCGCAATCAGCAAAGGATATTAGTCACGGTGTAATCTTTGCAACACAACCTGCCCAACAATACGTGATAGTACGAAAATTCAATCTGAATCAGGTGCGTTTTTCCGTATGAGAAAAAAAACCGTCGCGTCTGGTGAATATTTATGTACAGCGGTGACACAGTGCGAGAGTAAACAGTAGAACAACTACGAATTAGTGTCCAAATTGATGCACACACATAGGCAGGCGCCGCTGTACTAGTAGGGTAAACGAGCTCAGCAATGGACTTTGCTGGTGGATGTTGCAACGAGTCAGTTGGTTACATTTTGCCGACGTTTCTACCTTCTAATCACGGTTTTTTCCTAAATTATATTTATTTAACTATTTATGTACAGACATAATATAAACAGACAAGAAGAAAGGAACAGAAAAATACTTAAAAATGCGATGCTTATTTCTAAGGAAAGGTCTTCCAGCATACCGCATATTCACGTATTATTTCTTCTCGCTTCTTAATTATGGTTAAAATAACTAACCAAAAGCTCTGGTGATAATTAGCACAAAGTAGTCTAGTTGAGACACTGTTTCATATTCCTACTGTGTCAGCGATCCGGACTGCTCAAGCAATCAATTAACTTAGCCTATCGCAGTCCACTGCTGGACATAGGTCTCTCTCAGGCTGCACCACAACACCCTGTCCTTCGCCTTCCGCATCCAGTCCGTCCCAGTCACATTCTGTAAGTTGAAGGTTCATCTAACTGCAGGGCGTCCCACTCGTCTGGTCCAACGACCATCAGTCCTTCGACAAACATGGCCAGCCCGCTGCCACTTCAGTTTGCTTAGATTGCAAGCTATGTCGGGAACGCCAGCAAACGGTAGTAAACGTGCTACGCCTAAATTCATCGCGACCGATTCGACCCATTCTCTACTGCGGCTTACTCATTATCAACCAATTTTCCCGAAACGAAATTAAGAAAGAAATAATGACATGAAAAAAAGTGTTTATATCTACAGTGTCAGTCGACTTTCTATAGTCTTATTGTGTCGGGATGTTGTTTGTTTTTTAACAACTAAAACCAGACGGTACCTACGTCTGTTTGTACACGTTTTAAGGTCATTTTCACTTTCGTCCGTATTGTGGGCGAGTGTCGTCGGGCACGCAAGTTTTTACAATTTAAATGCGCTGGATACGGCGAGTCGCGAGTATTTTGTTTCAGTTTTTTTGGGGATTGTGTATATTTTATTAATGCTCGCACTCTGTTTCAGAGAAGGATTTTGTACTTTCGTGTTTTTGTAACATATGCAAATGTTTGGAGTAAAAACAAATAAATGTGGCCTGTTTGTATTTTCGGTGGATGTTTGTTGTAAATGTTGAAGCGAAAATTGTGTTAAGTGATTGATGTGAACATTTTCACAAAAAAAATAAATCACACTAATATTATAAAGGCGAAAGTTTGTGAGTGTGAGTGTTTATATGTTTGTTCCTTCTTCACGCTCAAAAACGGCTGGACCAATTTTGTTAAAAAATTGTATGGAGGTAGCTGACACCCTGGATCAACATATAGGCTAATTTTTATCCCGATATTCCCGCGGGATCGACACTTATGCGGGTGAAACCGCGGGGCGCAGTTTACTATACATATATAACTTAGGTACTGTAGGTATAACTGTAAACTTTAATTACGTGTTAATAAACCTCACATCAAAACACATAAGAAGGCAAGAGGGAACGAGGAAGTCTATTTCAACGAAAGCGACTTAGAAAGTATTGCGGAAGGGACATGGAGACGAAAAACTCACGACCTTGAAAGACCGCTATGGAAAAGCTTGGGAGAGGCCAACGCTAAAGAGCAAAGCAATATGGAGATATCTGATATCTTAACCTTTAGATGGTTGAATGCCGCAATTACAGAAACAATTAAAAAGCCTTTGTCGCGAGGATCCACGTTCAATTGTAAAACTAGTTTTAAGATGGCTTATAAAGGCTATTTGAAAACTCACATCTGTTTCCCTTCTACATTAATAAAAACGTTCGCAAACAGTCAGTATGAGATCGCAATTAAGGATAATACAACCCGACCGTTTATAATGGTATATAAAACTACGGACAATCTAAATTTCATTATCTAATTGATGTATATTAAAGTTAATTACATTCTACGGCTATAATTATTCGTCTGTTAAGTAATGGTATAAACTAACTTCCGGCCGCGGCTTCGCCCGTGTGGTATTTCGAAAAAAGTGGCTTACGTCCTTCAAAGTATCCCCATACTAAATTTCATCAAAATCGGTTCAGCCGTTTCGAAGATTAGCCGGAACAAACAGACAATTTTTTTTAAATTGTTTTTTTCTTATAATTACCGTATATGGTCATGGATATTTTTGTATGCTTTCTTAATATGCATTTAGTAAAAAAACTAAGTTATTTTGCCACTACAGATAGACACTTCAATTTTGTTTATGTGTAGATTAAAAGCTGACTCGAATCTGTCATCGATTGTACCGTGTCCCACAAAAACGGCCGTAGTTAAATTGAGTATTATTTTTTAATATTTGATTTGCCCTTAAATGTACCGATGATAATAGCCTTTTTATTTCTTAATAGTAAGTAAATAAGTACCTTCACGGTAGCATAGGGATTGGTACAGGCAAAGATAAGCCTGGTTGGTAAGACTGGTTGTCAGACTTTCGGGCTTCTGAGTACCCGTAACGACTGTCAAAGTTCCACGAATGACAGCCGGGACCAACGGCTTAAAAAGTGCTTTCCGAGGCACGGAGGCCGCTTGAAATTGAATAAATTTTATATATTGTTTGTTTTCGTAGTTAGCTCGGAGATTTAGACGAAAACAAACATTACTTAAAATAAATATTCTTGTATATCGATTTTATTAAATTTCGAGCGGCCATTGATGTTTACATCTTTGGCAAATTTATGAACGCCGAGACCTTAGTACAGATATTCCTGTGGGAAAGAACCTCACTTATGTATGTATCTGTGGAATGATAGATTCTTTGGCGGAAACCAGAGAGAACTCTTATACTTTAAACTTCTAAACTTTTGTACATACCTACTTCGTAGTTACTTCACGCAGTCATTACAAAAGAATAAGCAGTGACAATGGAATTTCATTATGGATAGAGGCTTTGTCCGATTTATTAATTGAATTTTATCGATACATCGGTATCGATAGAGATGGTTTCAAGAATCGATTGTGATCATGGGAAAAATTATAGACTAGTACCTAATAGATCATAAAAAATAAAGACCGAAAACAGGCCTATAACATATAATATAACATAACAATCACATGTGATTTAATAAAAAGCCGGCCAAGTGCGAGTCGTACTCACACTCAAGACAAAAAAGCCGAAAAAAACACTTTCTTGCATTTTTATTATTTTTTGTTATAGCGGCAACGGAAATACATACTCTGTGAAAATTTCAACGGGTCATGAGATTACAGCCCGCTGCAAAAATCGCCGAAAAAGACACGTTTCTTGTATGGGGTGGGGACCCACTTTATTTTTTAATCTATTTTATTTTTATTATATATTATGTTATTATAGCAGGAATATAAATGCACACTCTGTGAAACTCTGTGATATTATAGTGCACAAGTGTGTGCGCAGAATAAGATGCACTGAATCTTCCCTCAATCTCGAAGTCTGATGAGACGGCAATTCGACACGACCGGAGAGAGATCAGGCGCAGGACCAATGGCTTAACATAGAAAAACTCAAGAACACTGCCCAACTAGGGAATCGAACCCTGGATGCCACGCTCAGCGGTTGCGCTTGCAACCACTAAACCAACGGGGCAATCGGCTTACAAAAATGCTAATATACTTCTACTATTTCATAAAAGCGACACCCTCTTGGTTTATTTAATTAGATAAATGAAAGAAGATTCTGTTGGTCTGTTCATTCATAAGATTTTGACCGATAAAAACCAGTTTCTTAACACTATTTTATTGATAGAACAACTCAAACAAATAGGTTAAGTATCTATAATGGTCAAATAATTCCCCTTTGACACTGTTAGTCGTTATTTTATTCAATTCCATTTTATTATTCATAAAATAATATTTTATTATTCATTTATAACTTTCCTGAATAATAATTTATTGAAATTATTAATGTAATTCGATACCTTCTTCTATTTTTATGTTGACGTAAATATTTATGGCTTGTTAGGAAGCTCGCATACAATTTCGTACAAGTTAATAAAACTATAAGCTACTTATAAAGTTTCTTCTACATTCTTATACTTAGTTATTCGAAACTTTAAAAACATATCGTACGAGTAAAGTTAGACCCCTTAACTTTGGCTGCCTCCAATGGTCAGGCCAGCCTTATGATTAACTAGCTATTACCCGCGACTTTGCCCGCGTGGACTTTTTTTCGTGAGACTCTTTTTTTTTTCTAAAATAAAAGTAGCCGAAGTTAATCCTTATTACATCAGCTATCTGCCAGTGAAAGGCCCGTCAAAATCGGTCCAGCCGTTTCAGAGATTAGCCAGAACAAACAGACAGACAAAAATTGAAAAAAAAAATATTTTGGTATATGTGCCGTATAGGTACCTATACATCCATATGCACTTAGTAAAAAGCGGTTATTTTTATAAAAATAAACACAAAACACAAAGAAATAAAATTGGAGTGTCTGTTTGTAATATTATACAAGCAGACACTCCAATTTTATTTATTTGTATAGAGTATAGATGTACTGAAATAGCCAGTGGCTAGAAGAAGCTAGAAGGCGTCGCGGCAGACCGCGTAGAAGATGCGGAGTGAGCTGGACAAAACAAACGACTAGTCGGCCACATTAGCCCTAGATCGCAAGCACTCCTGTCACAGGAAGAGGCCTTTGCCCAGCTGTGGGCTACCCACTGGCTAACAGTAACAGCAATGGCCAATTACAACCGACAGTTTCAATAATATAATTCCATCTCTCTTTACCCTTTAATTAAATACAACACAAGCTTTTAATTAACAAGCTTTCATTGAATTTACCCGATACATCTGTCATATTGAAACACATAACCCACAAAATAAATGGCCATTCTAAAATAATAACACAAAACCTTTTGTTTCGAACACAAAAGCTAACCCTTCCCGTCAGAACAAAAGATAAACAATAAACGATAGACGTTATTAATCGGGCACGTTATTAATCGGGCACGTTATTAGTCCGGCACAATATTAATAGGGCACATTATTAACGGGGCATATTTCTATAACGCATTGTGCCGAGTTAATTAAGCAACAGCGGAACGTTACCGCGGTTTTGTGCACGTTCAAAAATGTATAGAATGTGGGTCAGGGCTCCTGTGCTGAGGGTAGGCCTGTAGAGTTACCATTTGTGTCTGTATAAGAGGGATAAATGTTGTGCTGAAAGCTTACAAATTGTTATATAACAATGGCTGCACTGTAATGATTTCAATTGAAATCAATTTTATAGCTGTGACCTAAACCAGCACTTATGTCACGCTTTTCTGTGATTCAAGTAGTTCATTTTTACACAGAACAGCACGACTTAAGTGCGGGTTTAGGTCACTCGTGCTATAAAATAGTATACAATACGTGTGACGGACGAGGGAGTAATATACGATATACGTTGCACGGCGTTTAGCACCCTACGCTCGGGCGCTAATTTCACGCCGTGCAATAATGCACTCCTTAAGTCACAAGTATCGTAATGTACTATACAATGGTAGGAAACCGAAACATTAAAAACTAATTGGTTGACATTTTATCACCACGCAACAAAACCGAGCAATATTGGTTCACCACTCTTCAAATAAAATGCCATAAAAACATCAAACTTTTCATTCATAGTAGGGGTTGTCAACCGTAATAAACGCTGCGAACGCGCGCAGACCATCGTTGCAAACTGAATGGGTCAATTTATAGAGCATAGTTTACATTTACGTACATAATTTACGTTTCATGATATTACTAACGGTACATTGAGATGACACGCGATGCTGCGTGTGTTTTTCGACTACTGTTATTCCGCTATGTGTATTAGCGTATATTTTTATACGGGACTAGCTGCGCCCCGCGGTTTCACCCGCATAAGTTTCGATCCTGTGGGAATATCGGAATAAAAACGATCCTATGTCCTTTCCCGGGACTCAAACTATCTCTATACCAAATTTCATCTAAATCGGTTCAGTGGTTTAGGCGTCAAGAGGTAACAGAGAGACAGACAGACAGAGTTACTTTCGAATTTATAATATTAGTATGGATGTGTATTTTGTACGGATATAATTCCGAAAACTTTTGGAGTACTTATACTGTTTTTAGGGTTCCGTAGCCAAATGGCAAAAAACGGAACCCTTATGGATTCGTCATGTCTGTCTGTCTGTCCGTCCGTCCGTATGTCACAGCCACTTTTTTCCGAAACTATAAGAACTATACTGTTCAAACTTGGTAAGTAGATGTATTCTGTGAACCGCAGTAAGATTTTCACACAAAAATAGAAAAAAAACAATAAATTTTGGGGTTCCCCATACTTACAACTGAAACTCCAAAAATTTTTTTTCATCAAACTGTACTTGTGGGGTATCTATGGATAGGTCTTCAAAAATGATATTGAGGTTTCCAATATCATTTTTTTTCTGAACTGAATAGTTTGCGCGAGAGACACTTCCAAAGTGGTAAAATGTGTGTCCCCCCCCCCCCCCCCCCCTCTAACTTCTAAAATAAGAGAATGATAAAATTAAAAAATATATATAATGTACATTACCATGTAAACTTCCACCGAAAATTGGTTTGAACGAGATCTAGTAAGTATTTTTTTTTTTAATACGTCATAAATCGAAAACCGCAATTTACCTTTCACAAAGTTACAACGAACTACAAGAACTTTTATATTATGTTACTTGCTGCTACGGAACCCTTCATGGGCGAGTCCGACTCGCACTTGGCCGGTTTTTTTTTTTTATTAGGATCTCCAACAAAGAATACACCTTACATGCTATGTTATAAAGGACAAGAACAACAATCTATGTGCTCCCTCAATTATAGGAGACCACATCATGCAATTGCAGAACATGCAATGCTGATGGACGTTAGCATCTTCTAAAAAGGCAATATTGCATCAATTTTGAGGCAAGAACTGCTAAACGTTGCTTGCAGGTAAAAGAAGCTGTTACGTTAACTTGATATAAAACTGCGACACAGCCTGCCGATTCTAAAACAATGAACAGGCTTTCGTCTATAAATAAAAAATAGTAATAATATTAACCTGATAATGAACTTACTATTTCAATCAGGAAATACCCAGAAAAATGCTTAAATCTGTGCTAGACTCCAAAGTCTTGATTTGTGAAAATCGTCCAAAGATTTTCAAAATGTTCCGTTCTATCACGATAATTATTTGGGTCCGTGGCTTAGGCCCCCAGTGGTCGAGGCACCTGAGGCCGACGCCCCCCCCGATTCGATTAATTTTTTTTTTTTTTTTGTGTTTTTCACTTAGTACATCTTGCAGCAAAAGAAGGTTATATGAAATATAACATTCGATCACATGAAATTAGGTTAAACGTTTTTATATCATATGAAAATTATATCATTTGAACGTTATTTTAAGTGATATTATAATATCTGTTATTATACCATATATTACACACCCGACATGTATACTTACAATACAATAACATTAATATATGAATAAACCATTTCCATTAAAACCCATTCATTTGTTTAAAATAAACCCGTAACATATTTAAAGACGTTTCTCGTTTAGCTAAATAGCCTTGTTTCCATTACGTACAGTAATTACACATAGATATAATCACAATTCTCGTTAAAATAGGGCTTATTATTATAGTCTAATGTTAAACTGAGCCGCTATATTAATGTTAAATTCCATTTAATGATAAGCAGTGTTTAGTGAAATGAGATGTTGGTTTCAGATGACAGGAATGTTTCGTACTTTTATTAAGTTTGTTTTATTTACTTATAATTTCGCATAGCAACAAAATAAATAAGTTACAGTGGCAAATGGGCCGGCCAAATTAGTCGTAGAACCGCGCAGAGACTGCGAATCGGTAAATGTAAGCTAGCATGCCCTCAGGCTAGGTTGAGCGATCTTCGCAGGGTGGCTGGTAGCAGCTGGATGAGCGTTGCCGAGAATCGAGTTGAATGACGTGGAGAGGATTTATGGAGAGTCAATTGGAGAGGCAGTGGACTACTGTAGGCTTCTTCTTAGCGTGTTGATAGCAATCTAAGTGGGCCCAGAATGGCATCAGTTCCTGTAACGTGCAGCTGACAGGACACGCAGGACACGATATTAAGTCAATCAAAGTCCACTATTGTAAGCTGATAATGATGATGATTATTTTGACTGATACCAAAGTTTTTTGTATTATTAACTTTTTACTCAATTTAAAATGTCTTGTCTTTAAAACGTCAAAATAATTGGCCAAATTCCACGCAATTTTCCAGGTTATTCCCTGAGTACCCCGATCCCCGAGGCTCCCGTCCCGGAGAACTCCGAATACGATAAATCCGTGGCCGTCTTTTATATAATTTTTACTTTCTGTTACATTTATTTTATTGCCATTTCTCCTAGGTTTTAAACACCAAATATGATAGTTTAGTGAATAGAAGAGATTTCAAGATTATGAAGTTAATCTTCTTTAAAAATCCGATCAGCAACATAAACTTGGTTCTTTTAAAAGATGTATGAACTTCGTTGGATTAAGGAAAAACCTTAATTACAGAAAACACTCTTCGAAACAAGTTCTACCGCCACTGATACGACAAATTATTACAAGTACACAGTCTTACTGACCCAAATGTACCAACATAACATTTTACGGAACTTACGGAATTCTCGGTGTTCATTCACGGATATTCAAGATGGCGCATGTGACCCACAGCGGCATGTCTTATGTAAATTTTATAATTCGCTGACTCATTAGATGGCATGATTCAGTCGTAAGAGTTTATTTTATGTTGCGGTGTCTTTAACTTTTGAAATGCAGAAATGGATGCAAGATGTTGTTTGTTTTGGAGATGAAAATATAATACGAGCAGTAGATAGATAAACAATTTATTTGGCGCACACAAAAGACAGCACAACACACAAAGTGCAACATTAAGGTGGACCTTAAGGTCACTGGAAATATTATGTTTAACATTTGATAGTTTCTTGCACATTTGTACCTACAATGCCTGCCTGCTTTGGAACCTGCTTTGGAATGGACAACTAGCTTCATCTTTCTGACTGAAAGACCCCTTGACAATGCAAAAGTGCCCGCAATTGGTTTGTTTGAAATAAATGCTGAGTAATGATAATTTTTTTTTAGTTGTGATAAATTTTGAGTTTGATGAACAACCAATAAGACAGTATAAAAGAAAATATATGTAAACTAGCAGCGCTCCGCGGCTTCACCCGCATAAGTTTCAATCCCCTGGGAATATCGAGATAAAAACTATCCTATGTCCTTTTCCGGGACTCAAACTATCTCTGTACCAAATTTCATCTAAATAGGTTCAGCGGTTTAAGCGTGAAGAGGTAACAGACAGACAGACACACTTTCGAATTTATAATATTAATATAGTATGGAACTATGGATGTTACGGGTCATGTTACAACAATTGGTACACTTTGATTTAGGCATTCAAGTTTTCTTGGAATATCCAAGATCAAAAAGGGTAAAGACGGAGTGATAAAATTTGCACTCGTCACACACATCACAATTATCTTTAAATGGATATAAACTTTTCTCCATCTTCTCAAATCTAATTGAAAAGACATTGTTGCAAGCAAAAACCCGGGAAGGCGAAAAATTCGAAGAAAGGGAGATTACCTAGCTAAATCGCGTTGGCTAAAACCTGTGAGTGGGCAGTAATAGCCTGACGATTATTCCACGAAAAGGAATTCTGTGAAGATTGTTAACGTCATGCAAATTGGTCGGACGGCACTTTTGAGAAATAATAAGGTGAGCGGTGTTAACATTATTTCAAAGAAAACGCTCACTACTTAACGCTTGATGAAAATTGATGAAATCTAATGTTCAACAGGAAATGGGAAGCTTTCAATTTTAAATTGTTTAAACGTTTCTACGGAACTCAGACATTTTTAACCGACTTCAAAAAAGGAGGTTCTGTATTCGACCCGTATGTATGTATGTCCGCGATTTTCTCAAAAACTAATGAACCAATTTTGATAATTCTTTCACTAATGTGATCTACATACTTTCAGGAAGGTTTAAGTGTATAATTCATTAGGTAAATATTCTTATGTACGAAGCTATATGCATAAATGTACTGCATGTACGGCATTTCTATGCGAAACTTTTTTACAAAAAAAAAAACAACCGACTTCAAAAAAAACTACAACGTGATAAATAACTTTAATTTCAGAAGTCGGTGTCGAAAGTTTTTATTTTTCACTTTTAAAAAGTTTATTTTTCACTTTGTAAAAAAGTTTTGTAGCACCTTATAGTCAATGTTCTTGCAAACTGCATTTAGTCATTATGTGATTGAAATACGCTGAAAAGACTTGGGATCGGCCATAAGGCGTTCAAGGTTTACAGTTGTTACCTTTTTTACCCGACTACGGCGCATCCAAAAGGAAGGGTTATGTTTTAGGCAGCCTATTTACGTATTTTCTACCGTAGCGCCTAAACTACTCATCCCATTTTGATGAATGAGGTGGCATACGAACAAAATCAATATGAATCACACGTAACCTGTACGACTTATAATATGCCTTAATTACATGACTTAATAATGACGTATGACTTCGACTATACGAAAACCGAAAAAATCAATATCGATATCTCGTTTATAACATAAGTATATCAAGTTGAATGCAACCAGCGAAGGCCGTAAAGTAACAAGAAACGCGTAGCTGTCGCGGAAAGGGACATTTTGAGAAATGTAATTTCGGGAAGGGGGCATTTTGGGAAATGGACATTTTGGGAAAGGGACATTCTGGGAAATGGACATTATGGGGAAGGGGCATTTTGGGAAAGGGACATTCTGAGCCTGAGCGTTTTTTATTTGACGCGTTTTTTCTTGATAATCATTCTAATGACAATCGTTTGCATGGTAAACATAATCATTATTAGAAAACCAATTCTTAAGAATCTTAGATGTCCTAAATAGTTTCTCACACAGGTATGTAGGCAACAATGTATCCTAAAATTATGTAATCTTCTCATATCAGTATTCCAAGCATTCGACGTAAGATACGATGCTGGTACAAAACACAGCAACCATACTAAGCCTTCAGAAATTCAAATAATGTGGGACAATGAACGGCAGATATTCTGAATTATACGCATTCTATATACGGTGTATTCTCCGTGTATTATCTTCATGTAATAATAAGATATATTTTTAGATTGGTAACGTACGTACTCGTAGGTAAGGTAGGAATATTTCACATTTTCATGCCTTTAGATAAATTGTTATATCAATTTTCCAATAGGTACAGTCAACAAAAGTGATAAGTATGCAGGATCGTCGGATATACCTAGTTGAAGTTTAGTAAAGCAAGGTTTAGACTAGCAATAAAACTTGCAGAAGTTGACTTGCGCAAGCTGTTACCACTGTGTAAATAGGTGTGGCAAGCTAACTTCTGCAAGTGCTGCAGCTTGCTGACCTTGCAACAAGTTACATGTGTAAACGCCAAAATATGGCCGCGGCAAGCTACTTCTGCAATTATTTCAGCTTGCAAGGCTTGCGAGTTTAGATTAGCAAAAAAAATAGCAGAAATCGACTTCCTCAAGCAGTCACCATTGTGTAAACTGTTGCGGCAAGTTAACTTCTGCAAGGGTTGCAACTTGCACAGGCTTGTCGGAAGTCACACGTGTAACCGCTATTTTGACATTGCCGCAAGAACTTCTAGATTAATTTGTTTGCAAAATAAAGCGAGGTTTAGACTAGCAATAATACTTGCAGAAGTTGACTTGCGCAAGCTGTTACCACTGTGTAAATAGGTGTGGCAAGCTAACTTCTGCAAGTGCTGCAGCTTGCTGACCTTGCTACAAGTTACATGTGTAAACGCCGAAATATGGCCGCGGCAAGCTACTTCTGCAATTTTTTCAGCTTGCAAGGCTTGCGAGTTTAGATTAGCAAAAAAAATTGCAGAAATCGACTTCCTCAAGCAGTCACCATTGTGTAAACTGTTGCGGCAAGTTAACTTCTGCTAGGGTTGCAACTTGCACAGACTTGTCGGAAGTCACACGTGTAACCGCTATTTTGACATTGCCGCAAGAACTTCTAGATTAATTTGTTTGCAAAATAAAGTTTTCTGTGTTGACCAAGATGTCAGTTAAAAAAGTATGGGCGCGAAATGAAATTGTGGCGCTAATAGAAAAGTATGAATAGCGCAGAGAGTTGTCGGATGCTAAAAGCAAGGATTATCGCAACAAAATTATGAAAAATGCCACTACAAATTCTGGCACTGAAATTCAATACCTACCAGCGAGAGTGAAATAAGTAAAAGTTCTTTTCAGTAATTCTCAAGAAACTTTTTATTTTTTTGTGAAGGTTCTTCAGTTCTCAGCTCAATTAATAAATTCATTTGTATAGACCACCAACAATATGTCTTGTTTTTACTTTAGATCTTTACGTTGTTTTACGCTGCCTACTATCATAACAACAGCAGCAGCACGTCTTTTACTACAGCCGAAGTATATAATTGTACCATGACTACAGCTAGGCATTTTGACGTTTCGATAAATGCACGGACACTTCAAATAAAGTGACACTCGGCAATAATTATTGCGTAAAAATGTAAACAGTTTTGCAAAAACTTATAGGCGAGATCTTGCTGGTGACTTCCGAAAGCGACTTGTGTTACAAAAATTGCAAGCAATCTAAACGGACCAGAGAATGCTTGCCCAAGAAATCGTTGTAAGTCATCATAAATCTAAACAATCGGGCAAGAACTTGCAAGGAAGATCTTGCGGGTCACTTGCGACCGTGAATTGTGCTACAAATATTGCACGTAATGTAAACGGACCAGCAAGAACTCGCTCAAGAAATTGCAGGAAGAACTTGCTAATCTAAACCTCGCTTATAGTTTTCTGTGTTGACCAAGATGTCAGTTAAAAAAGTATGGGCGCGAAATTAAATTGTGGCGCTAATAGAAAAGTATGAATAGCGCAGAGAATTTTCGGATGCTAAAAGCAAGGATTATCGCAACAAAATTATGAAAAATGCCACTCTACAAATTCTGGCACTGAAATTCAATACCAGCGAGAGTGAAAAAAGTAAAAGTTCTTTTCAGTCATTCTCAAGAAACTTTTAAATTGTGAAGGTTCTTCAGTTCTCAGCTCAATTAATAAATTCATTTGTATAGACCGTACCAACAATATGTCTTGTTTTTACTTTAGATCTTTACGTTGTTTTACGCTGCCTACTATCATAACAACAGCAGCAGCACGTCTTTTACTACAGCCGAAGTATATAATTGTACAGACGCCAGCACATCAACCTACCCGAAACTGTCAGATTTTCCCAATCAACTTTGAACCTTATGCTTTAGTGATAAAGTTGAAAATCTATTAAAGAAGTTTGACAGATTGTAGTAGGTTGATGTGCTGGCGTCTGTACCATGACTACAGCTAGGCATTTTGACGTTTCGATAAATGTACGGACACTTCAAAATAATAAAGTGACACTCGGCAATAATTATTGCGTAAAAATGTAAACAGTTTTGCAAAAACTTATAGGCGAGATCTTGCTGGTGACTTCCGAAAGCGACTTGTGTTACAAAAATTGCAAGCAATCTAAACGGACCAGAGAATGCTTGCCCAAGAAATCGTTGTAAGTCATCATAAATCTAAACAATCGGGCAAGAACTTGCAAGGAAGATCTTGCGGGTCACTTGCGACCGTGAATTGTGCTACAAATATTGCACGTAATGTAAACGGACCAGCAAGAACTCGCTCAAGAAATTGCAGGAAGAACTTGCTAATCTAAACCTCGCTTAAGAAACTGATGGATGTTGTCGACTGAAATTTGATTTTATTAATAGAAAACAAACAGCTCATTTATCAAATTAAATTTCATTCGACAACATCCATCGGTTTCTTACTAAACTTCAACTATATCCGACGATCCTGCATACTTATCTCTTTTGTTGGCTGTACCAATTGGAAAATTGATATAACAATCCATACTTATATTATAAATTCGAAAGTACCTCTGTCTGTCTGTCTGTCTGTATATAACCTTTTCACGCCTAAACCATTGAACCGATTTAGATTGAGTCCCGGGGAAGGACATAGGGTACTTTTTATCCCGATATTCCCACGGGATCGACACTATGCGGGTAAACCGCGGGGCGCAGCTAGTTATCTATAAAACAATTAAGTAAAAAAAAAATGCACTATCAGATATTGTAGGTACGGTGCTATGGAAGGAACCCTTCGTGTGCAAGTCTTACTCGCACTTCACCGCTTTTTTATACTAAGAGAAAGGATATGAACAGTCTAATTAACGTAACTTGTGCGCAACATAAGCACATAGAACCGGATCATTTATCGACAGCTTAGAAAACAAGCCAGTCACTCAGAATATATTATTATTAATGTGATTTCCTTTCAAGATCATGTGTCTCAACTTTCGAACCCGATGGCAGATTCAAATGTAGATGAAGATGCTAAAATTTCTCCGACATGAAGCATTACATCTAGTTGTCCTTTCTATTTCTAAAGTGGAAGCGTTGTGACAAGATCTCGTTAGGATTGATACACATTGGCGCCGATTCCCTTGTTCACAAACTAAACTAAATTTAATTTCAGTGCATCTTTTTCTTTCTATTTCATTAAGAAAAGGACAGAAGATAAATATTAGTTTAGACCTGTCAAATTAATCGGTGCCTGACGTAAATTGACGTATTTTTAATAGACAATTTTTTAATCTCGTCTAAATTGTCTATGGAGTAGGACTAAACTAATATTTATCTCCTGTCCTTTTCTTAATGAAATAGAAAGAAAAAGATGCACTGAACTAAAATTTAGTTTACTTTGTGAACAAGAGAATCGGCGCCATTATGAAGTTTATTTAGTCTAACATTTAAAATTGAAAAGTTTTAAAAGTGGGTAAGTGAGTATGTTTTGAAAGTTTTTTAGTTTTTTTTTTTAAGTTTTTTTGTGTTGTATGGCATTAAGTCCGCCTCTGTACATTTATATGCTTGAAGTATCAATTAAAGAAATAAATAAATAAAAGTTTTCATCAATTTGCGTATTGGTCATATCGATAAAGTTGCTCGTGGCCGTATTGATAAAAGGGTCATGGTTAAATAATATCAGGCGCACGAGTCGATCGAAGGTTAAGCTACGCATACCGCGGTCGGTTCGTGGACGGGTGACCATCCATTACATATCCAATCCCTTCGTGCTTCGGCAAGCACGTAAAGTCGTTCGTAACGGATAGTCAGAAGTCCAAAAGTCTGACAACCAGTCTTACCAGGGGTTATCGTTTTTCCGTGGAAGTCGGTGTCGTTGGGTTCGCATTTTCGTTGTTTGCCATCGACTTCCGAAATTAAAGTTATTTTTCACTTTGTAGTGACTTTTTTTAAAGTCGGTTGTTTTTTTTTTTTTTTGTAAAAATGTTATTTTTTCACTTTTAACTTGTACTTACCCCACACAAAATCGTATAACACTATTTGCTATGTAAATATCAGTGACAGGAAGTCATTATAACATCATCAATATAAACTAAGTGGCAAAAATAAGTATTATTGAAGCTAACTCAAAAACTACCCAGGCAAAGTTAATAAAATTTATATGGGACCACTCTTGAGGCATATTTACCCTATCAATGGCTATCTATGGCATTAAGTCCGCTTCTGTACATCGTTCCAAAGTATAAAATAAATTTTAAAAAAATTGAAATCGATTTACAATTGCCAGAGATATCGCGTACAAACATACAAAAAAAAACATACAGTCGAATTGAGAACCTCCTCCTTTTTCAATAAAAAATCAAACTTATTAAAAAATGAAGTTATGATTATTTTGTTACAATATTTATTACACCTGTCAACAATGAAATAAAAATATGATCAACAAGTCAGACATATTTATACCACACTAATTATAAATCTAATCATACCTTGTTATATTGCAAATTGAAAAGGACCTACCCACTTTAATTGCCAAGCTAAATAACTGCTGGAACATATTTTAATAGCATTTTAATCTCACTATCCGCAGATTTAAAATGGTGGACATAAATCATGCCTATTGATTGCCTGCAAGACCTTATAGCAGAAAGTCCACTCCATAAAGTCATTTTCATGTTTCCACGATAAATAAAAGCTTTATTTTTAGTGCTTGATTTCCACAGGGTGAAATTGTATTCATGGGCATCCTTTTAGGAGGTCATTGTAATCATCATTATGAACAACTTTTACTATGGGATCAAACCTGAAATCGCGAAAAAAAATCAGCTCTTCCCTACATTTTGACGAGTTATGTGAACACAAATGCAAGGAACAGCTGATTTTTTTCGCGATTTTAGGTTTAGTCCCATAGTAGAAGTTGTTCATAATGATGAGTACAATGACCCCTTAAAAGGATGCCCATGAATTTAATTTCACCCTGTATATTAGAGTTATCAATCATTGTTTGATAAGTGCTGAAATTGGGCTTAGTATTTCTTAAATTATTAGCAGTGGTGGTCCAGTACAGGTCGTGGGTTCGGTTCGAACCTGGGTTCGAACCGAACCCACGACGCTTTACTATATAAATATTATTTCATCACCACTGCTCTCAAAACGTTGAAGGTAAACATTGTGAGGAAATCGGCATATCCTAGAACCGAAAATTCGAAGACGTATGACATCTACCAATCCACACTCGGGACCTTTTTTTGTTTTTTATTGCTGAATGGGCCCGCTCTTGACCTCAATCACGCCTGATGGAAAGCGATGGATGAGGTCTATGATAGAACGAGCGTGCCCAGAAGATGCCTAAGGGCGTCCCCACATTTATCGACGCGGAATCGGCTTAAGCCGAGTGCGTATCACCAAACTACTCGACTTATCGCCGAGCTAATAGGCAAACAGCTCGTTTCGCCGTCGATCGGCGTCGCGCCGCGTCGTCCGAGCCGAGCCGATGCGAAAGGTATTAGTAACACCCTTATTACGTAGACATAAAGGCTTTATTGACCGGCGTTAGCCGATTCCGCGTCGATAAATAAGGGAAGACCCTAAGGCACTGGAACTCCCACGCATCGACGAAACAGCAAAAAGGGATCTAAATATATTTGAAATGCCTGTAGCAGACTCATTACATTGTTAAGGACAGTTTCATGCAGTAGACACAAATATTGTTAGCCAAGCTTGCTCGCTACACCTTCATCATTGTCCTGCCCTTAACTCAATTTATTTGGGCTCGAAGCAACAGGTTTTTTTCTTCCATACTTCTCTATTAGTCATCATCTCGGTAGTGACCCCCTATCTAATCATAATATCATCTTTCTTTATTTCTCTTTATTTTCTTACACTTGCTCATTACATAACTATTGGTACTTGAACCAAAAAAGTACCTTCCCGTGGTCGCATGCTACCATAGCTTATATGTATGTTAGTATAGCGGCATGCGACCACGGGAAGGTACTTTCTTGTTTCATCCTTTTCAGTAGTCGAGTTTTAGTTTTTAAACTTATTTTTATTTAATTATTTTAGAGCTTATTTCAGTAATATTTATATTTTTGAAATGAGCTAATTAAGCCCTTTCATTTAATATCCCACAAGCCACCATGCCAAAATATTTATTTTTAAATTCATTACCTACTTTATGTCCTCTAGAGGGCGCCATATTGAATTTAGTGTGACGTCACATAGCCTATAACCAGCGGACGGTCAAAACGCTTACGATACTTCATTTGTCAAATTATTATAAGTGCTTTTGAAGTTATGAGGGAACAGATGAACATACATACATACTGGTCAAAATCATAACCCTCCTTTTTGCTTCGCCGTAGTCGAGTAAAAAGCGTCAGCTACTAAACCTTCTTCACTTACTACTTAGTACTAAGCCGAACTTTTTATTATTCCAAACCCGCAAGCAATAAAAGACAAATCGAACGTGCATACATGTACATCCAGCCTTACAACCGTAAAATCACAAATGTCATATTCAAATTTATTACAGCCCACTTAGCGAGTACCATCACTTTCACTTTAAAATGTATGGAGGCGGTTCAAAAACTGTAGTAATGTATTCTTCGATATTTTTGTATGCGGGACGTGTATTGTTTGACTTTTATAGATATTCGTTACGACATTGTGTGAATGGATGTGTGGAGAGTTATATAAAATTGATTTGGAGCACTTTTATAATGTATTTTCTTGACGTGTGTGGGTTTTAGGTGTGGGTGAGACTTCTGTTTCAGGAATAATGACATTGAAATGGTTTTTGATTAAGGTCATAGCACACATATCAACACGGACAGGGATCGTTACCGTATTAACTCGAGCCATTCAGTATTATTTGTATGAAACTCCCTACTGCAACGCACACTAATCGGAATCGTAACGTAATCACCTCGCCACGGGACAAGTTCACGAACCGTGTGTGCTATGACCTTTAAACAGAATCTCAGTTTAATTCTAGTGACATACGGCAGAATTGAGACGAAAATAATTCGAGCTGTGATACTTAATTGCGAGAATGACTATGACTATTATTCTACAGAGGTATGAGGAACAGGGTGTAAAGTTCACTCATACTCTATAGAAAAGGGAGGATCCTCCGGCCAGACAGGTGTTGTGTCTGGCGGGCAACTGCCCGATGATTCATGTCAGGCTGTTGTATCTATGCTAGTTGCGCGGTAAACTCTGCTTGCGAGATGCAGGATTTGCGTGACGTCAGTATGACGCGTTGTTCGTATGTGGCGTTGTAGATACCGCTACAATTCGAAACTACATACGAGTAAAATTAACGACTGTCACCTTTATTTATAAACGCTGCTAAAAGTTAAGTAACGATGAGCGACTATTTAACCACACATTTTTGACCTTTGAACGTCTCTTAACTGCAAGCGACGTTTATAAATAAACCCCAAAAAGCAAATTTTAGAATTCTCTTTTAACGCATATTAACTACTTCTTATAAGTTTAAGTCTTCTACAGGTTGAAATTGAACACATGCGACAAATAGAAATGGGAGATTGTACTCATCATTATGAACAACTTTAACTAAGGGACCATACCTGAAATCGAGAAAAAAAAATCAGCTGTTACCTACATTTCGAGGAGTTACTCGAACATAAATGTAGGGAACAGCTGATTTTTTTTTCGCGATTTCAGGTTTGCTCCCATAGTGAAAGTTGTTCATAATGATGAGTACAATCTCCCATTTCGATTTGTCGCATGTTTTCATTTTCACCCTGTATAGTTTAAGTTTTCTGTTGCAATATGAATGCAATACTTCGATAAATTATACTTGCTTTTACTAGAAGCATAACCTAGAAAATCACATCCTATATTACATTTTAATAAACTATGAACATCTATATCCCATTTCCATTATATTAGCTATAAATATTTAAATCTAGATTTAGAACACTATTCCATACACATTTAACAGAAAGTCTAGTTAACTATGGTCAATAATTAAATGGAATGAAAGTATGAATAACGGATGGACCTCCAACTGAATACTGAAAGATTTAACGTCTGTTGATGGGTTTTGAACAGTTCTATGAATATACGATACTAATATATTTGATTTAGTGATGGAATGGAAAATGCTATCAATATTCATAAACTACTGCGTTTTAAGTTTATTGCCGAAGCGGCTGCCGGCTATTCCGATATTTCATTGATGGTGGATTGGTAGTTTGTTGGATAATAAACATGATGTTAAGGCTTTTTTTTAATGTAACAGGCGGCTGTTTCCCGATGAGTTTGACACTGAAATGGAAAGCATATAGTCAGACAAAGTAAATCCATACTATTCGAAAGTAACTCTGTCTGTCTGTCTGTATGTTACCTTTTCACACCTAAACTACTGAACCGATTTAGAAGAAATTTGGTATAGAGATAGTTTGAGTCCCGGGAAAGGACATAGGATAGTTTTTATCCCGATATTCCCACGGGATCGAAACTTATGCGGGTGAAACCGCGGGGCGCAGCTAGTAAGTAATAAAAAATGAGTAATGAGTGAATAAAAAGTAAGAAATGGGATAAAGAGTTTGAAAAGAATGCTTTATTTACATAGAGACAATAATTACGTTGTATATTATTTAAAACTTAAATGAAACAGTGGACTCCCCTTGCATCCTTTCCCTCACAGAACACAGACATATACGCATAGTTTTAATCAATGTATCCGCAGACAGATACATTCTAGCAGCATGGGCAATCAGAGAAATTAAGAAAGAGGAAGTAGTACCTTCTTTCAAACACAACCATAGAAAGCAGTACCTACCAGGAAAAAACTCTCCGCCTTAGAGGGTGAATGTGGTGCTGTTCCACAAACGATGGGACACTTAATATCGTGCCCTGCGTATCCTGTCAGCTGCACGTTACAGGAACTGATGGGCGCTGGTGATGGCGCCAAACAAGTAGCCGAATTCTGGGCCGAGTATATTTAGATTGCTATCGACACGCTAAGAAGAAGTAGAAGAAAAGATAACCCAAAAGCAAAAGAAGAAAAACAAAATTCCAAACATTAAAATGAGACAAAAAATAAAATCTAGAAAATATACCAAGGTATCGGAGAAGAGTAGAAATCGATATCAAACTAATCTATCACAAACCACAACATATACCTATGTAGCTACAGGTTCATAGATTAAAACCGGTTACATTACTCATTATGAGCGCGCTCTTCGCTGATAGACGATATTGTTTATCGACGTGAACTTGTGTTAATAAAGGCAATTTGTTAAATATACGGCTGAGATTACTTCTATTATTAATTTGGTCATAGGTGATGTTATGAGATGCGTACCTACAATTCTCATTTCAACTGTTTATTAGTGGTTGTAATGGCAATCATGTCATTTGGTTTAAATTAGTTTTTATTATTGTATTTTTTTTATTTGAAATGGGCTTGCTCTTGACTCTAGTCTAGGTCAAAGGTGACAGAGACAAAGTCGACAACTAACCATTCATACAATTTATTCATTTATTTTATTTATTTATTTTATATAATTAAAACGGTTTAAAACCAATTACATTAATTAAATACAAAAAGACACACATAAAAGAAACATAAAAGATTAAATCATCAAATAAAAAAATATAACAATGAAAAAAAAATATAACAATAAAAAATATAAAAAAAAAAAAAACAAAAAAATAACAATGGAGCGAGCTTACTAAACCCAGAAGAAGCCTGTTCACACTCACTTTGAAGAGATTCGGGTTGTATGCGCTCGGAAAAACAGACGCAAGTAGAGAGTTCCACTCTTTTGCTGTGCGCATTATAAAGGACATTTGCAAACGCTTAGTGCGAATTGGTGGAATAGCAACCAGTTAGGGATGGTAACTTGCAGTGCGTCTGGATGTCCGAAGGTAGAAGGGGACCGGTGGAATGAGGTTGTGGAGTTCTTGGGCACACTCACCGAAGTACAGTCTGTAGAAGACCGACAGGCAGGCAACTTTGCGGCGATGAGCCAAGCTGTGAAGCTTGGCATCCACCAGTTTTACGTCGCCAATGAGCCTCTTAGCTCTGCGTTCCACCGAATCAAGCGCGATTCGTGAATGTGAGAACGTTGTAGGCCATGTAGACTGTAGATATGTAGAACATTTTTCTATTTGCTACTTGTTGATAGACCTACATTGTCCTCCCATACCTATTAACACAGTAATTTGAAAACATAGTAAAAGCCAATTATTTTTAACAGAGTAACCGTAGAGTTTCTCACCGGCTCTTCTCCGTAGGAAACGACCAATTGAAACCGTGCTTCTAGCTTCTGACGTTTCATAATAGCCCATGTAGGTTTATGTAAAATATTTTGATTTTTGATTTGGTCGGCTAATACAAGCATTAGAGAAATTATTTTGGCAGTGCTTAGAATTTTTACAAGTGAAAAGATTCGTTCGTAAAATAATTTATGTAGGTAAATGTGTGTGTTGTTAATTTATGCGAACACATATTATAAAAGGAGAAGAAGATTGTATTTTGAGTCATAAGGCAATATTGACAAAGCTATTAACGGTACTAATCTGTGTGCTAAACATACCAATATTATTTGAGACCATTTTGAAGATGTCATGGTACCAAATCATATACTTTTTGTAGGACTACTTAGTCATGGAGTTTAGAGAGTCATAATATTATGCACAGGTAAAGTCTGGGGATATAAGTTGTTAAGGCGCTACCTCGAAAATCTAAGATCCTCGAAAACCTACTAAACGAATGACAGTGATGCAATTACTTTTAAAACGCAAAAGAAGAGTGATGGCTATAATGTGCGTGCGCTCGGAATAACACGAAGTATGTACGAAAACGAATTTACTCCTTTTTTTAACAAAATAAATAAATTAAATTTAAAACTACTTTAAGTAAACTTTGATAATTATGATAATTCTCTGTTTTAAAGTAAATTCAATTGAATAACTCTTAAGCGTTACGCCGCCGCGCCGTGATGTTGAAGAAAGTAAAAGAAAAAAATAGATATAACATTGCAATTTTTTGTTTCGAGAAAATTTCATTGAATCGTGTATTCCTTTTACATGATACTAGACCAGTGTGTCAAAAATATACCAAAATGTTAAATCCCTATTCCACATACTTAACAAGTCACACGAAATAGAAAAAACACATTTTTTTTTTCAACATATCACCTTAATTAAGGTGAATGCGAAGTGGTAGACCGCGAAATTTAAATTTTCTTATGTTTTTTGCAATCGGCAGGTCAGTGTCAGGTTATATCTTGATCAAAATATGATTCGCGACAATAATAAATGTGTATTTACAGAATTATAGTCATTAGAATCATTTATATATCTCTTTAAGTTAGATTTCTACCATAAACACTTTTCCATACGAGATTTGTTCTTAACGGTAGAAATCTAACTTAGAAAGATGTATTAATGATTCTAATTATTATAATTCTGTAAATACGTACCTGTTATAGTCGCGAATCATATTTTGATCAAGATACAACCTGACACTGACCTGAAAATTGCAAAAACGTAAGAAAAATTGAATTTCGCGGGCTAAAACTACGCATTCACCTTAAGCAAATTAGCTACCTAGTTAAATTGTCCGTATATTCCAATCGCAACTGTAATTTTTTGACAGTTATACGAAATGGCCTTAACACGGGAAATTGACGTACGGTGCCAATTTGCTGAACAATTAATTTATCTGTCTGCACGTAAGTTGCTGTTTACCCTAACATAAAATTGGAAAGTAAATTACCAACTTACTTGTGTCATTAAGTTGGAAACTTAACTAAAGTTTACATTTTTTCTCGTTAACTTTTCGCCCGTAAAGTTTTAATAAAAGTCTGTCTCCGTTATTTATTAAATTCGGAAAGTTATACTGTTATTACTTAGCAACAATCTTCTCCCCCCTGTATTCATCTGTAAGTATCACACTAATATTATAAATGCGAAAGTGTGTCTGTCCGTCTGTCTCAAACGGCTAGTCCAATTTTAATAAAATTTTGTATGGAGTTAGCTGACACCCTGGATTAACATATAGGCTACTTTTTATGCCGATATTCCCACGGGATCGACAATTACGGATAAAACCACGGGGCGCAGCTAGTAATGAATAAATCCCATCGCACGCCATTAAAATCTATCCTTCTTACTCTTATCCAGCTGTTACTAGCAGTTATAGATTACAGTCATTGGCTACGATAAAAAAATAATAAAAGGATCTAAAGACACAATATGACTATGAAAATTTTAAATTAAGTGTTAATTTCCATTAAAATGTTCATCCATTCAAAAAAAAAATATCACCTATCTATAGTAAAAGTGCGTAGTGCTGCACATCTCCCACCCATTTCAAGTTAAACAAATAACTACTTTAATTCAATGACAAATTAAATTGATTTCAGAGTGACTACTTAGCACTATTAAAAAAGTTATAAAAATGTTTATATAAATGAACTTTATTGTGTAGGAATTAAAATTATGTTTCCATTAATTCATATTTGTTTACATTTTTGGCAAATAAATCGCGAACGCAGATTAACCTTTTAACCGCTTATGTCGGATTAATCCGACAAATATTTTCGTGTCCATTACGACTTATATACGACCAAATAACACAGCTCATTAATCTGTATTATTATTACATCATCACAGCTCGTTTCATCGGTATTTATTTTTTGTTTTTTTTTTTTTTTTTTCGGGCGCTGGGGGCACGATAACTGATATAAAGTCGGGCAGTTAAAAGGTTAAATTGACGCTGATGCTGATACCGACTCTTAGGCCCTTTGTATACACACGTTTTTCTTGCCGTGATAATCTACAGTTTATTTGCCGCGTGTAAACACGGTTGTCAGTGTTGTATGGATCACTATGAAAGCTTGTTAACAGACACGATTTTTCTACGGCGCGTTTATACGCCGTACCGTAAAAAAATCATGCCGTTTCAAACTCAAACTCAAAGCATTTATTTCAATTAAACCAATTACAGGCACTTTTGAATTGTCAAGGGGTCGGTCAGTCAGAAAGATGAAGCTAGTTGCCCATTCCAAAGCGTAGGTACCTATGGAGAAGAACGGACAAGAAACTCCATGGACACTCTTTTAAATCAAAATAATGTGGTTACAAAGTCTTGGTTACATCATTCATGTTAAAAATTATACATGTGAGAACGATGTAGAACGTTAAAAGCGTCCATAATGAAAAGATGAGAAAATACAACAATTCAAAAATTAAACTAAAATAAAATAAACCATGGCAGCAAAGAGATGACCAGTCCCTACTGACGGCGCCCGTTCACGAACATGACGCATGTATCAGCACCATTCAGCTCAACCATTTTGAAGGGAGCTAAATGATCCAACAACAAACACAAACAAAGTTACAAACAGTTTACAAAGGGCCTTATCAGCATAGGTAAAAAAGCAACATACAACCAAGTCAATCCTTCCAGGGTCACAGTCGCACAGTGCTCAGCCACAAAAGACGAGAAAACCGCTCAAGACGCTCAGTAAAGTGTTTCCTTTAAGCAAACCTAGCCTGTGTGAAATCAGTCTAATTAGTAAAGTTTCAAAGGGTTCAAAGACAGAATTTCCACTCGAAGATTTTGCTTAATTAACCCCTTGTTTGAAGTGGTCCGGTAAACTTGTTCCACGCAATTATCTATCATTAGGATCTTTCATTCAATTGTGCGCGTAAGCAATTGGATGACCCACTATTTCATTTGGAATTGAAGTAATTAGAAAATGTTTGTTGGGTTTGTTGACTTTTGATGTCAAAATGGCAAAAACAATTGTAACATTTATTTATGCCAAATGATTTGTGACAAAAACTGGATAAATTAAATGAAAAGAGAGTGAATCATGAAGTGATGGCTGAGAGGGAAGGAATATTTATTTATTTAATTTATTTATTTATTTAATACTTCAAGCACATAAATGTACATAGGCGGACTTAATTCCATAGGCATTTTCTACCAGTCAAAATAGAAAAGCTTTTAACACCAACCTCATATAACTTGACGGTATTATCAACAGGAATACAGTGACTATAAAGGCAAATTACGTAGGTAATAGGTAATACGGGCTGGTCTCCGCAACTCCACGCCAATGCGCGTGTTTTGCGTTTAGCTAGAATCAATTCTTTTACCGGCGTAAAACTGTCTGCTACGGAAAATAATGTTTATATTGGCGATAAAACGCAGATCATTTTCCAGGCTTTGCAAAAGTTGTTTTCATTTCCCAATGCACCTGAAATTAAAAAGTTCATTCTAGGAAAAAATATGAAATGAGAGAATTTTCATAACAACAGACGTAGTCCTTATCTTCTTCTGGTTGCCGCGTTATTCTTTTAAACAACGCAACGTATTTTAATGCGGTTTTCACCATAATTTAGAGAATTTATTCCGGAAGGTTTATAAAATATACAAATCTCGATATTTAGTCAAGACGTAAAATCGTGTGAAGCAGGGACGGGTCGCTAGTGGGCGATAAACACAATTGCCAGAAATCTGTTTTAATTTCCCAATGAACCTGAAATAAAGTAGTACTACCTAGTAGTAGTACCTAGAGAAAACATGAAAAGAGAGAATTTATATAACAAGCGAGCTGTAGTACTTATCAACAATAAGTAAAACAATCAAAGCCGGTTCGACGCGCGCTTTCCACGCGCCGCTGTGTCCGACCGGAGTCGATGCATATTTCATGAGTGCACTGAGTGGCCACCACGTGGGAAACTTTAATGTGGATTATTTTGTGAGATACGCGCTTTTTTATTAAAGTGTGGGATGGTTGGATGAATAAAAATGATGTTGGATCATGGTATATTGGAATAAGTTAGGTGTTATTCAATCTTTATTGAGAATCGACATGATCAAACCCACTCTGAACTCATTATCTAGCGAACTAGAGTGTAATACATTTCTTTTTCTTCTTCTGGTGCCTCTACTGAAGCTTTGGTCATCGGTAGGCCTACCACGAACAAAGTATAGGTAACGTAAATCTGAGCAATTTTATAATTGGAAATATTCGATTAACACATAATATTGGCGATTGGCACACTGCACCGCATTACGCAGCGGGACGCAGATAACGTGCCCCCGCGCGTGATTTTTTACATATAAATTCAATAAAAACGCGCTTCCGTGCGGGGAATTTGACTCCGTTTCACGCACCCCGCTGCGTAATGCAGTGCAGTGTGTCAATCGCCTTATTCTGCTTGTCGCATAAATTGAAACAAAAGTTTTATACGATAGTTATAATATTTTCCATTAAAAATATTTTGAATTAACTTTACGTTGTAAATCTCTCTCTCTCTGTTTCTTGCGAGAGGATGCAGTTTCTTCTTCACGACAAAAAATTGTCATACCTCATCATCATCATTTCAGCCGAAAGACGTCCACTGCTGGACATAGGCCTCCCCCAAGCAGCTCCACTTCGACCGGTTTCGTGCTTCTCGCATCCAACGGGTTCCTGCGGCCTTCACAAGGTCGTCGATCCACCTTGTGGGAAGCCTTCCAACGCTTTGTCTTCCGGCACACGGTCGCCACTCCAGAATCTTTCGGCCCCATCGGCCATCTGTTCTGCGAGCAATATGCCCTGCCACTTAATTTTGGCAATTCTTCGGGTTATTTAGGTTACCTTGGTTCTCCTGCGGATCTCCTCATTGTCATACCTACGTCTGTCTAATTCGAAACAGTTCTTTCGCCAGACGTCTGTGGTGCCTTATTGTACACTTTTATACACAGTACATTACTCACGACAAATTAAATAGATTCGTGATCCTCATCTCCAAAAACCTTCAAATTATATTTAGGTAATGGTGTCAATAAAATAGTGTTATCTATAGAAGTCGGGTACCTATCTAGCTTCAGTTAACCTCTCCGTCTAGTCTAGCCAGAACATTCGTGACTAAACCGAAATACCTAAAAACCTATAGTTTAGCACTTAGCACTAAAATTTAGCGACACGAACAAGGTCACACGAATTCGCCGCTTATTATAGCCGACCGTTTTTATTTTGCATTTTACTAATGAGCGCATAAAAATGAAAGCAGTAAAATACAACCTAATTACTTTTGAACTAGTTTATTTTGTTATTATTATAATAAAAGTTGAGAGTTAGATTATTATTTTATTTTCTTTTGGTGTGACTAATTATGTTTTTGACTGTGAAAAGGTGATAAAAATGTAAGGTATAATGGTGTTTTATTTATTAATGGTATATTATCATGAGAGTTGATTTATTTATTTTGTGTTTTTATTTATTTTTAGCTTTGAGTGTAGGTGTAGGTAATGTAGGGTACTTATAAAGATTTGTTAGCAAGTTGGACGAACTAGATTTATTTTTACTGACCAAAGAGAGCGGTGGTGGCCCGGAGTTGTAGGTCGTAGGTTCGAACCCTGACAGCCGCTTTACTTTCTGTATTATTTCATTACCACTGCTCTCAAAACAGTGAAGGAAAATATCGTGAGGAAACTGACATGTCCCGGAACGTAAAATTCAAACACATGTGATATCCGCCAACCAGCTCTGGGCCCACGTGGTGGATTATGGCCCACTCTCCCTCTTACAGAGAGGAAGCCTGTGCCTCAGCAGTCTGTGGGAATATTCCAGGCTGATTATGAAGCAATTTCCGCAAGCATGTATATCCTCGATATTGTGTTTATCTATTCTAGCCTGTAACATCTAACTCCTGGGCGAAGGTTGTGCTGGAAAAAAAGAGACATGGCTTTTATAAAAAAAAAAAAAAAAACTAAAGTAGATACTCAAATACAACCTACTTGCAAGTTCTTTTTCCCTAGAGAAATCAAGACGCAGTCGCTGGAAGTTAATAATTGCACACCTTCCATTACAAAAAATTAGGTGAAGTATGAAAAGAACAATTTTTTATGTTTGAGTTAGAAAGATAGGTAAATAAGTAAATGTTATTTAAAAAAACCTGATTGGGTAAAGATAACCTTCGTCAGAAAACGTACCTACTCACTAGCAAGCAATGGATTGTCTGTCGACTGTCATACAGAATTTCGACAATTTATTATTTCGACACGGTCTCAATTTCGAAAAAACAATAGTTCGACTACTCATTGCTTCGACAGAACATACAGGGTGAAATTGAACACATGCGACAAATCGAAATGGGAGATTATACTCATCATTATGAACAACTTTTACTATGGGACCAAACCTGAAATCGCGAAAAAAAAATCAGCTGTTCCCTACATTTATGTTCGCATAACTCGCCAAAATGTAGGGAACAGCTGATTTTTTTTTCGCGATTTCAGGTTTGGTCCCATAGTAAAAGTTGTTCATAATGACGAGTACAATCTCCCATTTCGATTTGTCGCATGTGTTCAATTTCACCCTGTATATTCGACTAGCATTAGTCCGACAGAACATACTTCGACAACACATACCTTCGAAAAACACTACTTCGACAGAACCCTTGTAAAGCTTAAGACTAATATTGTGATAATACCAGAAAAATTTCATCTTGTATACATACACCTACCAATACGTAAATACCTATCAATGACAGTGGAAATAATAACATCATCACGATATTCAATTACAAAAATGCTACGTAACATAACAACTATATCAATCCAACTTTTAATGAGTAAATTGATCAGTAGGTACCCGACCAATCAATTATGTCCTCTACATGAACAAACTACCGTCCAGCCGCTGTTCGCTGACACACCACAATAATTAATCATTCGAGTTGTTAATTAAACGGTCAGTCTCATTACTTTGCGCCGCCATTTTGTGTTTCCATTAATTATAATACTATACTGTCTATTTTACACTATGACTTTCTGAGAAAACGTTTGAGTTTCGATGACTTGATTTATGATGATGTGCGGTGGTCTTGGGTGTTAAAGACCACCTTTAAGAGGAAACGCGGTCAGCATTTATTCCATACAATATTCCTCTGTTTTCTCTATGATCATGCAATTTTTACGACATCTAGCGGTCTTCTACCGCTGCATGTTTCTATTTTCTGTTCAAATTATATGTAGCCAGTGTCTTCTTGAGATAGCTAAGTATAAAAAAGTTATTGAATCTCTTTAAAATCAATCATAGGCTGAAACTTAGACCAGCGCCTGGACAGCAATAACTTTCTTTTGGGGAGTTTGTTGCGCCACTTTATCTTCCCAGCAATAGCATTAGGAAGTGGTGAAGTGGCAAAGGTTTTGGGAGACTGTCTTTATGTAATTTTGACGTTCGAAATGTTTAGCTCATTCTCAGCCTGATTTGAATAATTTTACTTTTGCTTTTTTCACATCATGCTTCACCAAAAATACGTAAAGAACCTTTTTCGTATTGATTGTTGAAGATGGATAACTGTCAAATTACCTGATATTAAAACTCATTCCCTTTTTGCACTGTCTAGTCAGTTACGGAAACAATGCTAGGACATCGTGCCTTGGATTATTCACGTCAAACATCAACACTTGGCATTTCATTGTCATTCAGCTGAGATAGGTGGTTCTACCTCATCCTGTATCTTTGCCAACTATTTCCAGAGATTTATGTTGTCATCCATTTCAATTCCAATATTCAACCCATGAATCCATACGAAGACATATCGTAAACATGTCATCTTTAGTCACAGGTGGCCTACGGCCGTGGGATGGCATAAATCCCAATTAGGCATAATTATTAATTACCAACAGGTAGCAATATGGTTTGCTGCTAGCCTAGTGACCTGTCGAATGACTAATGTGTGCGTGGGAAGAGGGAACTATGCATGTTGGGTATGTTCGAGTAGGTAGGTAGGTATTAGGAATAGGCACTACGTTGTGGAATGAAATCAAAATGTGTGTGAAGAAAATTATAGAGGTATGAACAGGGTGGAAAGTTCCTCATCCTCCATTCAAAAGGGAGGCCACTCCGACCAGACTGATGTCGTGTCAATAGTCCGCACGGAATTAGTTGGCCGCGCCTTAGGTATGTGAGCGGAGGGACGTAGGGCCGGGGCGCATTACTCAGTATGTGCGTTGCGAACCGCTGCCTCACCCCTGTCCCCACCTCAGCGGCCAACGAGTTCCGCGCGGACTGAAGTGTTTTCGGGTTTCTATGTATACCATACAGGGTGGCAGGGACATCGATACGCAACCTGTTACAATGGTCTTCAGTGCCTGATTCTGAATAATTATAATAATATTCGTTATAATTTTTCGTCGGTTATTAAAAAATAAATTAGCCGTTCCATACATTTTGATCGCGTAAGTACTGCACTTTTCTATGAAACAGCAGATTATTTTTTGCTAATCGAAGAAAAATTTCTGCCCTGACGATACAGGATTTGCGTGACGTCAGGCGTCAATTCATGCGTCAATTCGATTCGATGATATAATTATGTGACCAATTCAAAAGTCGCTGCACTTTCTATCAAACTAGTCGTAAAATCAATTACGGACGATCTTTACAGAAATCAGTTACTTTATGCTTTCACTATCAGTCTAACCATAGAAGCTTGAATTTTCACGATTTCTGTGAAAAAAATAACATCGAGCACAAATTCATTTTTGCAATTATCATTGTTTAAATACGAAAACATCTGTTAATTGTTACTAAGAAATAAATATATTAGTATCCAAATCCACGGCAGTCTTAAGGTGCGCTTACACGGGCAACTAAAATTGCTCAATCCTGGTCAATTCTCATCAACTATGACATCACGACTACATCCAGCAATTTAGGGCGATGGCAACATGTAGCAACCTATTGCCAGAGGTACGGCCACACAATACCATGCAATATGGAGCAACTTAAAAAACTAGGTAATACAAGTCAATACGTTCATACGTGGTTCATACACTAGCAATTCAGTTAAACAATCTCTGGCCATGGACGAAGTTTTGCTTTCAGCGGCGGCTTGTAATGCTTTTGTGATCTTGAAAGAAAAAAAGAAAAAAAAAAAAACAAAGAAAGAAAATGGCGGCGGGTAGAAAGAAAATTGGCTAAAAATTTCCAAACCGATTGGATATTCGGCAACTTATCTGAGCGACATTGGAAGCAATATTCCCGAAACAATTGCCGCATTTTATTGTTGTTGCTCCAAATTGCTCCACTTAATTGATCCAGATTGATCCATTAGTGTTGCCAAGCAATTATTGCTCAGAAAATTGCCCGTGAAAGAGCACATTTAAGCTTTTTCGTCACTTGCCTACATTGACTTAATGTTGAAAGCTTATAATTACTTTTCTTTTATCAAGCACTAGTTTCTACCCGTGACTTTGTCCGCGAAAAATTTCTTGGTCACCCTAACCACAGTCATGGTGACTTTTTTGCTTTTGCACTAGGGCCTAGCGTGATGTTAAGTAGCCTATAGCCTTTCTCAAGAATTGGGCTACCGAATGCAAAAAGATTTTTCTAATCGGACTGGTAGTTCTAGAGGTTAGCGCGTTCAAACAAACAAACTCTTCAGCTTTATTATTAGTATATAAAGTATAGATTATCTCCCTGATTTTAAAAAAGCACAAAACCTAATAATAATAATAACTTTATTTCGGGTGGCATAGTCCCATAGAAACCTTAACCTAGTACAGACGCCAGCATATCAAGCTGCCCGAAACTGTCAAATTTTCCCAATCAACTTTGAACCTTATAATTTAGTGATATAGTTGAAAATCTATTTAAGAAAGTTGACAGATTGTATCTAGTAGCTTGATGTGCTGGCGTCTGTAATTTTTTTTTTTTTTGCCGTTTCTCGCCACACCTACACAAGACACGACCCACTGATTTTGAAAGGGACAGTCAAAACGTAGCAGTATCCTTGGAGTTAAACTTACTGATCGTATAAGGAACTCGATACTGCGTTCTAAAACTCAAATTGCCGATGTAGGTCACACGGCTGCCAAGCTAAAATGGAACTGGGCTGGTCACATCTGTCGCATGCCGGAGGAGCTGTGGGCTAAAGTAACCACACAATGGGTCCCAAACAGCAGCAAACGGCAACGCGGCAGGCCCAGAATGAGATGGCGGGACGAACTCGACTCTTTCCACAAGGATTGGCGTGTAACAGCACTGGATAGGGATAAGTGGAAGGAGGGAAGGGAGGCCTTTGCCCTGCAGTGGGACAGAAATGGCTGATAATAATTGGCAGTCAAAACGTACAGCTCCACCAATCCACAATCCAATGCTACCCAAACTCTAAAACGAGTGAAAACCTATTAGTTTGACCTCCGTCTACCTTTCAAATAAAATAATTAACAGAAAACAAGTACACAAGAAAATTCCCCTGACCGTCACTTTGTTGCCTATTTCCATAACAAAGCCGAGGCAAGTATTAAAATATTTGTATAATAACTCCAACATTAATATTAATTCAGAGAAAGTGTTTTTGTTCAAGCAATTAGGGTAATAACAGCAATCTAACTTTTAAGTGTCAAGTGTGTATCGAGCATCACGTAAAAGGGTTCCGCAGCAATCGTAATTTTATTTCCCAACAATATAATATCTACATAGATAGCTAAAAGTCTTCATATAATTCAGAAACAGAAAATGAATTTGAAGGTTATATATAAACTGCTAATTATTTTATGAGAAAACTCGATTGTGAAATTAGAACATCTTTGCGTTATCATGCGACCTAGTTATCTGATGAACTCAGAAACACTTTATCAAAATGTGGAAACAATTCTGGAACTTTATATCTACTTTATTTTATATCTGTAAACAGTCTGTGACTTTGTGTGTGTTTAACCTTAATTTCTCTTGACGATTTGATAAATAAAATAATTTATTGCAGACAAGCATAACAGTGCCCGCTTACAATAATAATCACTTTAGTTACAAGACGTTGTTTAGTTACAAGAAGTTTAAATTTAGTTGGTATAATCATAGCTTGAAAAACTCGCCTACTAGCCTCATGTACAAAAATACTACCAACCCGTTTTTTTTCGTATCATTTCGTTTCATTTAAACTTTGAGGAATCTTGGGAAATTCTGTGACAGTGAAATGGAAGACCAGTTCCTGGCTCCTACGGATCCCTAAAACATTACCTTTTTAATGCAACTTTTATGTCTGTATTATTGTCTGAGAACACCACTAATGGATGCGCAGAATTATTTCGTTCCCATGTATTTTTAATTCATCATCGCCTTGAGAACACGCCGTTTATGTACTTTTGTCAGTAGTAATTGAGTTTTAGCAAACTGTTTGATGTTTCAGTTTCCAAGTTATTAGGGGATTCAATGAAAGTGGAGTATGTCAGCTGTTTGATGTGTAGCCTTGATTTTTTAATAATTTTCTAAGTAAAAGTTTGCTACTAGTCTACTTTTTATTGTATGAAATGTTTAGACCTAAAAATGTAATATTTGGCATGAAATTGGGAAACTTTTTAATTTTCATGATCATTTTCTGCTGCACTTAACTACTACTAATCTCGATGAGCAATGAGACTAAAAAATATCAATTGTTGCATACCCGGGGGGACAATGCGCATCAATGGATTTAAATAAATAAATTACGTTTATTTCAACCAACATATAAATATCATAGTGAGTACAAAAATCCATACTAATATAATAAATTCGAAAGTAACTCTGTCCGTAGGTATGTTACCTTTTCACGCCTAAACCACTAAACCGATTTAGATGAAATTTGGTATAGAGATAGCTTGAGTCCCGGGAAGGACATAGGATAGTTTTTATCACGGTATTCCCACGGGATCGACACTTATGCAGGTGAAACCGCGGGGTGCAGCTAGTCAAAAATAAACATATTACAAACAACGATTGCTTCCCAAATATAACTGAAAACACCCGTGAAAACAACAAAACCACAGTTGCCACAATCACATTAGTCTCTAATTGATTGCCGGCTGTTGCACACCGTAACAATGTTTTTGGCAATCAGGAAAAATCTAGATGGGGATATTCGTACCTATTAAATCAAATACAGGTAGGTATAGACAGATGTTACAAATGGATGTAAAGTACACTGTATCATTACCTAATAAGGTGTGCAAATATTTATATTATTATTAATCTTATTCAAAAATTATTAAGTATAATAAACATTATTTGTACTATTTATTTGTACTTTTTCAAAAGCACCTTATGGATTTAAAAAGCCGTCGTTAATATTATTTCAGTGTTTAATATTATTCTCGACTCCAAAATCAATTAGTTTTCCAAAGAATTGTATTAAATTGTAATGATCTTAAAAATAACTACTCTAGGAAGACAAATTCTTGTATCGCAGTTTGTTTTTATAAGCCGACAAGAAGAAATTGCTACCCATCGTTTGTAATCCTTTGAAGTAATTCGTAACTCATTGAAAAACTAGTACCTATCTATTTTTACAGACACCCTTGCCTATAGTTCGTTTTTTAATCCCAGAGACTAATCTGACATTCAAGTCTTTTGTGTTTTCGTTTTCTTAGTATAGAAGTTTGATATAACACCTGTCAGATTAGTCTCTGAGATTAAAAAACGAACTTTAGAAGTGTGTTTCCATATCAATATAATGCCTCGACTACTCGCTCGTTGGTCTGTTGGTAGCAAGCGATACCGCTGAGCATGAAATCCTGGAATTTCTCAGTAGCCCGGACTCTGGATTTATGCCCGGTTGATGGCAATAGCAAACCCATATCATATAAAAAAAAAACAGTGGCACTCCGGGAGTGCCGACAGAAGTGAAAGCAAAACACAAACAGAATACTTTGCCATCACTCACTGACATAGGTATCGGATATACATTAAAACCGATTACATCCCGAGGACTCCGAACACATCCGAAGCGGTGTCGATTATGGTAATAGTGGCGCGACTTCAATAGTTTTTTCTCATCTCAAAAATGCCCAACGCGACTAAAGAGGTTTTCACTTCAAAAAAAAATAGGCCCTGTGACTTAAACATACCTGGTGAAATGTGGGTGTACTATTGGTACACCCCTGCCTAACCTAAAAGGGAAAACAGGAATGATATTATGTTCCTTATGCCTATTAAAATTACGTCATCAATTAAAACATGCGTGGAAGCACTCACCTCCCACAATTTCCCAGAATCGACGTAACATGTTTATCCATTTTCCCCAACGCAACGTTACGCCTTATTTTCCATGAAAATAGAACCAATTCATGGAGGTGTTGGCACAGTACACAGAATAGATAGGTACAGAAGGTCGAGTCCAAACAACAAACAAAAACGCACACACACATAGACACGCTTTACATACAGCGATTGCAAGCGCACTGTATGTCGGGACAGGTCAACTCAAAGCTGCATTGGCTCTTTCATCAAGTCCAAACATGGCCCTGCATTGTTAAGATTCATATAAAAACTTAATAATATAACGTTTATAACCCCTGAGTTTGTTTCGGAATTTCTACTCCGGCATTAGTCAACTAGGAAATGTCTGCATCACCTAGTTTTAAAATACTGACGAATAAACTTGACGTGTAAAAGATCTACCTACTACAGAAATAAAAATCATTTCACTTCACTCGCGACTGGCATTTGTTTGATTTTGTCGAACGATCCCTTTTTTTTTCACGTCACGATGGACCGATGACCTGATGAAGGCTGCAAGAACCCGTTGGATGTGAGAAGCACGAAAACGGTCAAAGTAGTGGCGATTTTTGGGAGAGGCCTCTAAGTCTAGCTGTGGACGTCTTTCGGCTGAAATAGAGATGATGATGATGAACGCGTTTTTGTGCGCGTATGTCATTTTCCACTCGTTGTTTGGAGCCGACCTTCTGTTTTTTTCTGCACAGTGTGCCGAAAACGATATCTTTCCCGACGCGCCTCGCCAATTAATGGCGGTATTGGATTCCAATCGAGCGCTGTGTGCATCCAATGACTCGTTTTTCCTTTGTACATTCATTTCATCGTGTTGTGGCTATGCTATTCGCTTTCCACGGATTTTTCTTTTAATAATACTTTCTCGTATAGCTTGTGTTTTGTTTAACTAGCTCAAATAGGAGTTATCTGGCGGGTTGTTGAATGGAAGCCTTCTTGTCACAGTCACGACGTGCAGCTGTCAACTATTTATGTTTCTGTGCTCGTGAGTATGATCTGTTTTGTTTTTATTTTTTGTTTCTGTGACTAAAAAAAAATTTAAGTCATTTATTCAAATTAGGCTGAGAATCAGCACTTTTTGAACGTCAAAACGCTGGGACGAACGGGAGGAACAAGGGGGAAAGTTCTTACTATTTTATTTACAGTATATGATTAACCTGCCAAGATAACTCCCTTATTACATCAGCTATAAATAAATAAAATTGGAGTGTCTGTTTGTAATACTAAAATAACCGCTTTACTAAATGCATATGGATGTATGCACGGTACATATACCAAAAAAACATTAGGTATTTTTTATTTTTTGTCTGTCTGTTCCGACTAATCTCTGAAACGGCCGGACCAATTTTGACGGGACTTTCACTGGCAGATAGCTGATGTTATAAGGAGTAACTTAGGCTACTTTTATTTTAGAAAAAGAATTAGGGTTCCGCGCAAGAGAAATAAAACGTTTTCCGTCATGCACGCAAACGAAGTCGCGAAGCTATAATATCCATGAGGCTGAGTGAAGTCTTCATTTCTGATGCTGCTACACAAAATAACGTTACTCGTACTCCTCAAGGTACATAATTAAACTCCATGCTGGTACAGTTTGACTTGTAACACAATTTACACGAGTTTCGAGTGCAAGTTGTTCTAAATGTCAATATACTAGCTGCCCGGCGCGACTTCATGTCCTACTCCTACCCTAATCCTACCCTTCTCCTACCTTACTCCTACGCTACCCCTTCCCTACTCCTACCCCTAATCCTACCCTACTCCAACCCTACTCCTACCATACCCCTACCCTACTCCTACCCTACCCCAACCCTACTCCTACCGTACCCCTACCCCACTCCTACCCTACTCCTGCCGTACCCCTGAAAATACTCGTGAAATGTGACAGTAGCTACAGCGTGTTCAGTATCGAGTGTGTTGATATTGGATTTCAATCCAACTCCCTACATTGCGGACCTATACAGTTTTCTTTTAGGTATTTATTTATTCATGGTATCACCATGTATTTTGGTTTTTATGTATTTTATTTTATTGTCCTTTGTATATTTTAGTTTTTGTAAGTTTATAAAACGAAATGAATAATTAAATAATATTAAATTGAATTAGGGATTTACTAGGTTTAATTAAATTTAAGACCAAATTGACGACCCAGACGCGTACCGCAAGGGTTAGATCGAGGTCTAGGTACAGACACAGATACTTTGAAATTGTCTAAAGTACATCAATATGTTACTTTCTTCCTACAAAGAAAAACGTGCAACATATTTAACAATAGTCACAAGTAGGTAATAATTTCATTATACATAATTATGGTGACTACTTAAATTTTCAAGAATTTCGTACAACACTAATGAAATGTCATTCTCCTATTTATCATTAAATTTCAATGCAACGAAAACTGAGGATTAGTCAGAGTAAATAAAGTCAACCCATATTAGTCGAGACATTTCCAAATTTTTCCACACATTGTATAACATGACCGGGCTCGTTGCAAAATGCCGGATTCTGTTTACATTACTCACCCTTTAGTCACGCGTGTGGTTTGTCGAGTGAGTCCGAGTGAATCAGACTGTGTTTACATTTTAGGTCCTCCATTGTTACGTAACGGACTTTCGTATTTTTATTTATTGATGTGTTACAAGGTTGTGAATGATGCCAATGGCCAGAGGGGCATTTCTTGTAATTATAAGAACTTTCACAGTCTGATCTCAATCGGTTAAAAATACCTCTTAAATCCCTACACTTTTGACAAGTTTTGACATTGATTGTCGCTAAAATGATATTGCGACTAGATTTTGAACGTTTTGAATTACCGGAATTGTCCTTCAGGATATAATAAGGGAACTCGTGAAAATAACTAAGAATATGAATTTCAATAAAATAAAATGACTCAATCACACAACGTTCTACTTCAAAACTTCGTTTTTATTTGCTGCAGAGCTGTGTTTATTTTTCATACAACTAAAATACACTGATAAATTGTTATGAAAAAAAAAAATAAGAAAGCACAACGTCACTTTGTAAAATATTGCTATTAACTAACGTCAGATTTGCATAAATCAGAGGGACCTACCTATTTATTTCCCGTATTTTTCAGAACGTTCGCATCTTAACCTCAGTCTCAATCTGTCAAATATACAATACATTTTCATACATTTTTGACAAGTTTCTGACAGTCGCCGAGATGCGATTGCGACTTGAATTTGAACGTTTTTTAAGTACGAAAATTGGCCTTCTGTAATCATTATCAAGTATTTAACATCAGTTTTAAACGACTAAGGGCTGATTTTTCCATCGCCAGATAACTTTTATTCGAAGAATAAAATTGACGTTTGACAGTTTTTGTATGAAATAACTGTCAAAATTTCAAAAGTATTCCTCGAATTTAGTTTTTTTTTTTTAATAATAATAATTTATTTTAGGCCGCAGGAACTCGTGGGATGCGAGAAGCACAAAACCGGTCGAAGTGGAGGTGCTTGGGCGAGGCCTATGTCCAGCAGTGGACGTCTTTCGGCTGAAATGATGATGATGATGATGAATAATTTATTTAATAAAACGTTTACAAAAGGTGTAATTAATGAAGCCAAAAGTAGCAAAGGACGATGAGTCAGAACGTCCCCCCAACCTTACATTGACCAACAGACTTAAAATGTATCTCATTCGAACCGCCTTAGCAAGCTGATCAATTTTTACTATGACAACATCTTTCAAAAGTGCGGGATATTCCGAGAAAATCATGTTTTAGTGTTAATATTGTCACAACGTCCCCCCAACCCTTACATTGACCAACAGACTTAAAATGTATCTCATTCGAACCGCCTTAGCGAGCTGATAAATTTTTACTATGACGACATCTCTCAAAAGTGCGGGATATTCCGAGAAAATCATGTTTTAGTGTTAATATTGTCACAACGTCCCCCCAACCCTTACATTGACCAACAGACTTAAAATGTATCTCATTCGAACCGCCTTAGCGAGCTGATAAATTTTTACTATGACGACATCTCTCAAAAGTGCGGGATATTCCGAGAAAATCATGTTTTAGTGTTAATATTGTCACTACGTCCCCCCAACCCTTACATTGACCAACAGACTTAAAATGTATCTCATTCGAACCGCCTTAGCAAGCTGATCAATTTTTACTATGACGGCATCTCTCAAAAGTGCGGGATATTCCGAGAAAATCATGTTTTAGTGTTAATTTCGCCACAACGTCCCCCCAACCCTTATATTGACCAACAGACTTAAAATGTATCTCATTCGAACCGCCTTAGCAAGCTGATCAATTTTTACTATGACGGCATCTCTCAAAAGTGCGGGATATTCCGAGAAAATCATGTTTTAGTGTTAATTTCGCCACAACGTCCCCCCAACCCTTACATTGACCAACAGACTTAAAATGTATCTCATTCGAACCGCCTTAGCAAGCTGATCAATTTTTACTATGACGGCATCTCTCAAAAGTGCGGGATATTCCGAGAAAATCATGTTTTAGTGTTAATTTCGCCACAACGTCCCCCCAACCCTTATATTGACCAACAGACTTAAAATGTATCTCATTCGAACCGCCTTAGCAAGCTGATCAATTTTTACTATGACGGCATCTCTCAAAAGTGCGGGATATTCCGAGAAAATCATGTTTTAGTGTTAATTTCGCCACAACGTCCCCCCAACCCTTATATTGACCAACAGACTTAAAATGTATCTCATTCGAACCGCCTTAGCAAGCTGATCAATTTTTACTATGACGACATCTTTCAAAAGTGCGGGATATTCCGAGAAAATCATGTTTTAGTGTTAATATTGTCACAACGTCCCCCCAACCCTTACATTGACCAACAGACTTAAAATGTATCTCATTCGAACCGCCTTAGCGAGCTGATAAATTTTTACTATGACGACATCTCTCAAAAGTGCGGGATATTCCGAGAAAATCATGTTTTAGTGTTAATATTGTCACTACGTCCCCCCAACCCTTACATTGACCAACAGACTTAAAATGTATCTCATTCGAACCGCCTTAGCAAGCTGATCAATTTTTACTATGACGACATCTCTCAAAAGTGCGGGATATACCGAAAAAAATCATGTTTTAATGTTAATATTGCCAGAACGTCCCCCCAACCCTTACATCGACCAACAAACTTAAAATGTATCTCATTTAAACCGTCTTAGCAAGGTGATCAATTTTAACTATGACCACATTTCTCAAAAGTGCGGGATATTCCGAGAAAAATCATGTTTGCTAATATTTTTGGCACAAAATAACAGTTTGTAAACCATATTCTTTGATTTTCAAACCTCTCAAGATCAATTAAGAGATGCCATTTAAAAAACAGAAAACGTCATTCGTTACTCGTCCAATTTTTTCTATTCCTATAGGCAGTTGTCCCACCGGCGGCGATGAACGAGTAGCGAGTAGAACTAGCAACTGAAAACGAGTTGGCGAGCAGCGAGCAGCGTGTGTGTAGTTCCGATAGTTTTGTCGCTGGGCTATCAGCGAGCGTTCGAGTGCGACGGGCGATTACTCGCACCACTCGCTCGGGGCGGTTAGTCCCACAGGGGTTTCTCTCGGCGTGAGCTCTGACCGCCAAGCGAGCATCGCTGAGCGAGTATCGCTAGGCGAGTATTATCTTTGATAACTCTTGTCGCTCAGCGACAAACCAGTGGAGCGAGTCCTCGCCGGCAGTGTGAACAGTCAGCGATTAACTGTTAATATATGTGTTACCGGCCAAACCCGATTTCAGGACAAACTAGTTTAGCCTAGGCTAAACTAGTTCTTCCTATACGCGATAGGATTACCTTCGCTCGCCCTTGGATCTTATGTCGACGGAGCCCCGCTTCGCGGGGCCCCTATTTCTGTGTAAAGGGTTTAAAGTAACCTAACCAAACCGAACCTCGGGGTGCCCTTCGCTCGCCCTTGCATCCTATGTCGACGGAACTAGTTTAGCCTAGGCTAAACTAGTTTGTCCTGAAATCGGGTTTGGCCGGTAACATATGCATCTCTTTTGTTTACACGGAATGTATATCTATGGTACGTTTCTTGAGCGAGAAAACAGCCGACAGTGAGTCGCTTCCTCGCCGGCGGTGGGACAACTGCCATATGCTCGTCCACGACGGAGACGCGGGTGTCTTAGTCTTGGGCGAGCTCGAATCCCTCACTGCACTCAGGATTCAAGTCTTAACTCCCTCGCTTCACTCCGGAGTTAACTCAAACCTAGAATCCCTCGTTGCGTTCAGGATTCAAAATAGCGCCCGCGACAACAAGACACTACTTTATCCCATTAGTGAATAATCTACTATATATCATGTTTTTTGAATTTGAAAAAATAAATAAAACGATTATTTTATTTCTAAACCCCATGGATTTTGGAGTTAAAAACTGGTTGCTAGTATTTTTATAGATCTTTATGAACCTGATAACACATACAAAAGATCTGTTGCAGGGCGGGGGACGGGCCTAGTGAATTAGAAAAATCAATAAAACGATTTTTTAATTTTTATTTTATTTCTAAACCCCATGGATTTTGAAATTAAAACTGGTTGCTAGTCTTTTTATAGACCTTTGTGAACCTACTAATACATACAAAAGTTCTGTTGAAGGGGGGGACGGGTCTCATACAAATATGGTCATCGTTCTTTGTCCATACAATTTTAGTGTCTAAAAATAAACTAAAATATGTTTTATTATAGGTGCAAGTAGTGATGGTTCGGAATTAGAGTGTTAGGTAGCGACCCGCCCGAACTAGGTTTATTCAAACAAATTCAAAGTTATCAGATGATTGAAAAATCAGCCCTTAATTATGTAAGTAAATCACATTTACCCAGAATGTCTTTGAAAACAAGAATTTATTGTCACCACACACTATGTATCTAACCCAGTTCCCCATCCAATTGGAGCTCGAGAGTAAATTCAAACAGATGTTACAGTAATAATTACAACACATCGTAATTATGATATTATATTACCAACGTGACTAGATTCATTGTGTTTTGATTTGGCAGTTAGTGATTTTATTAATAATTGGGGTGTGATTTGTTATCTTGAGTAGATAAGACTTTATTTACGTTGTGTTTTGTGGTGAAAGGACATCATGAAAATGTCAGAATAAATATCTCTACTTCTTCATGAATGAAGAATATGACGTAATTATTTTCGACATTCCAATACTTTTTATGATTCCACATTCTTCATTTCACCACAACCACACAACGTCGATCTTGACCTTTAAAAACATCTAAAAAATCAGTTTCCTTTTTGTTAAGGATTAACTCACCTTTGCATAATAATACAAAAAAAAAATACAAAATCGTTTATTGTCACAATTAGCCTGTAATACATTGAGACGTGTTTGGAGCCTCCTTTTAGGCAACAATGCCTGTATTAGGAGACTCCGCTCTTCCATATAATTGGTGTATTATACTTACGTAAACTAAATGTGACACATTATAATATAGCCTTTAGGATTCTGGTGAGGCTCCCTCGATTCTGCAGCGCGTCGGGCATGTTGCAGAAGCAAGAGTCGATGACTTTTATGCCATTATGCGTAAGAAAACAGATTCTCTGATGCGCCGGATTTGGGGGAGCGCCAACGGAATCCTAAGGATGATTTCGGAGAGGCCAGACTCTGCAGTGCTGGGGAGATTCATCTAGCTTCATCTTATGAGATGACACTTGTTCTTACTATGATTTTTTGACATTATATTTTTGACATGAGAGATTTTATGATTTTATTATTTGAATTTTGAGATTACGAATGATGTGTTGTTTTGATATTGTTTGTAGTACTGACTAACATAGTTTTAAGACCTTTGTTATGGACATATATATAATTAGTCTGAAATAAATAGATTTAATTTTCCCGTTTCCCGTCCTTTGAACTTTGGAGCAGTGGTGGTACTTAAGAGTAGTAGATCTGTCGTAAGTTTTGAACCCAGACAGACCCTTTACTTTGCGTAAATTATTTCATCGCCACTGCTCTCAAAACGCAACGAAAACATCGTGAGGAAATCGGCATGTCCTAGGACCAATAAATTCGGAAACGTGACATTCACCAACCCGCAATGGGCGCGTGAAGTGGATTACGGCTCTCACAGGGGCTGTGTCCCAGCAGTGGGAATATTATAGGCTGATTTTTCTTCTTCCCGTCTTTTAAAAGTACAATGTATAAAAAAAATATTTATAATTTATTATAAATATTTATTTATAATATTTTATTTATACTTCTCCACAGTAAGTTCATTATCAGTCTAATCGTGAAGTAAAAGGTATCAGTTCTCACCGGGTGCGCGGGCGGCATGCATGTGTCGATCGCCGGCGCTCGCGGCGCATCACCGCACCTGCAGCTGCTGCACTCACACACACCCTGGAAACAAAGAACATAATACCTATATTAATACATTGGATAACTAATTATCCAGAAGGAGAGTTATGTATTTCGAGAGTATGTATGTATGTATGTATAATTGTTTGGCACGCTCTTCGGCCTGAACGGCTCGATGGATTTTAGCTTGAGGGGTGTCGTTAGATTCGTATTTACTGTGAGAGTGACACTAAGTATATCAAAATAAAATAAAAACAAAATGGCGGATTTTTGGCGCCATACTATGCCTTCAAAAAATTTTTTTTTTCTCAAAACCTATCGAGTGGGGTATCAAAATAAAGCCAAAGCAAAATTAATTCAAAGCCAAGTCAAGCCTAGATCCTAATTCTGCCAGCTTATTAGTCGATTCGCACGAATACACACGAGAGAAGGCTGATGTCGATAATGCTGTAAATCAAAACTTGAATGTTACATCATCATCATCATATTCAGCCGAGAGACGTTCCACTTCTGGACTAAGGCCTCCAACAAATATCGCGACATCGACTGGATCTGTGCTTCTCGCAACTTGATTCACCAGACCATCGGTCCACCTTGTTCGGTCTACCAAAGTCATCAATAATATCAAAGTTACAGGTCTACTGTAAAATATTTTTTTATTACATAATACAAAAAAAAGTCCTATTTAAAATAATACCACTGGCCAGGAACGTTTCATGTGCTAAAGCGTCAGTTTTAATTAAAACGAATCCAAGCCTCTGTAAGTCGAATTAGAAGTTCCACAAATTCAAACGCGAAATCCTGCCAAGTGTGGCAATTAGACGAGTTTCAGATCAAAACGAGAAATGCTCTGTCTGTCCAAGATGCCGAGAGTAACTTTTAAACGTTTGAATTGTATAAATTCGCAAATGGGATCCTGCCAGTCTTGTATTTCGTGTTTGTTTTCGTCACTAGTCAGGCGATTTCCATGAAGAGAACCGTAAAAAATGTAAGTAAAAACCTTTTTAAAACGAAATTTTGATTTACTTAAAAGTAAATAAAACTTACGTTAAAATAGAATCTTTTTTTATCTACACCCATGCTATAGATTAATCCTCTATAAAAGTTTCTGAAACAGTTATTGCCAAGATTAAAACGACCAGTGTCATAGTAACCATAATATCATCCAAACGAGTGTTATAATGTTGTACTAAATTTCATTATGCAACTCGTTTTCAAAAAAAGAACATTTTCATGTACGCGCCTTTTACTACCACAGCGCCGTAATTTAAAAAAGAACTTATAGGTTACTAGCTGCGCCCCGCAGTTTCACCCGCACAGGTGTCGATCCCGAGGGAATATCGAGATAAAAACTCTCCTTTGTCCTTCCCCGGGACTCAAACTATCTCTATACCAGATTTCATCTAAATCGGTTCAGTGTTTTAGGCGTGAAAAGTTAACATACAGACAGACAGACAGACAGAGTTACTTTCGAATTTATAATATTAGTATGCCGCCGCCATTTTTGTTCGATATTAGTATTGCAAAAAAAACTGTTTCAAAACCTTTTATAGAGGATTCATATCATGGGTGTAGATAAATTCTTGTATGCAACTGTATATAATTAGGTATTAAAACACTCATGTGATAAGCCCTCGTTCGTGTTTTAATACCCTTTATTATACAACATTTGCATAAATAACTAATTATAAGCTCAAACTGTGCATTAAACCCAATTATAATGTAAACCTCAGCAAACTCAATCCATTAGGGATTTACTCAATTGTCGTAATAGCTAGCTGTGTTATCTACTAATACTGTGACATGACATGATTGACATCACAGATATAGATAGACCTAGATAACGCAAGTATTACAGTTACCGGCACGTAATTGGCAAGATATTTCGTAGTGGGGGAAGTTCGCGCATGTAAAAATGTATGAAATTGTGCATGCGCGAACTTCCCCCACTACAAAATATCTTGCCAACTTACGTGCCGGGTATTATACGAATTGTATGAAAACCAAGCGTGCCATTTTTTGACTACCTACTATGACGTCACAAGCTCGCGCTCTCGCTCACGCTCACCCAGCCAGCAGTACACAGGACTGAGCGCGAAAGTGGCGGCTTACGATTTTTGAACGTTAGCTGGTGCGATTATTGGCGCGCGAAGTAGTTGCTCTTGCGTTATCTAGGTGAATCTATAACCTATATCTATTTTAAATAAATAAATAAAATAAATAAATATCTGTGATTGACATTAATCTCGGCAAATGGATTAACAACAGCAGACAGTATAATGTTACTAACTGTGGGTCAAATTTAATTAGCGAACAAAACTCCACGGACATTATAGGTATCAATATCTACAACACACATAACACACACACATAATCAGCCTATAATGTTCCCACTGCTGGGACACAGGCCTCCTCTCAGTGAGAGGGCGTGGGCCGTAATCCACCACGCGGGCCCAGTGCGGGTTGGCAGATGTCACATGTCTGACATCTACCAACCCGCACTGGGCCCGCGCCCCAGCTAGATGGACAGACGACCTAAAGAAGGTGGCTGGGGTAGACTGGATGCGGAAGGCGGAGGACAGGGTGCTGTGGCGCAGTCTGGGAGAGGCCTATGTCCAACAGTGGACTGCGATAGGCTTAGTTGATTGATTGATTGATTGACATGTCTTCGAATTTTTGGTTCTAGGACATGCCGGTTTCCTCACGATGTTTTCCTTCACCGTTTTGAGAGCAGTGGTGATGAAATAATTTACACAACGTAAAGCGCCTGTCAGGGTTCGAACCTACGACCTCTCTACGATATCTCGTAAGTCGCGGTCGTTACCACTGGGCCACCACTGCTCTTCACACGATAAAAGAAAAAGATTTTCTTAATTCATAGTCCAGAGGTCGTTGAACCCCAAAAAAAAAATGTTTTTTTTTTTTTGTTTTTATTTTATCGTGTTTAGATATCGAAACCAATCACATCTGCCGAGTTAGCATTCCAGACTTTCAAGTACATATTTAATCATACCTAATACATAAGCCGCCTTTCATTTGAAAACGTATAAATCTTAAAGAAACTTCACTAATGAATACGGTTCCCAAAGTGGTTTATTAGTTATAACGTATAAACAGAGAGTTTCCTTGACATTTTCTTTGATAATGCTAAGAAAATCACCTCCTTTATGCGCAAGCCTGAAATAAGTACATATTTAGCTTAACTGAACCGTAAAAGAAAATGATCCTATATGAACGTTAATGAAAGCCCAAAGTTGGGCTAAGTATTCGTTATTAAAGTTTTTATGTTTTGATGTTGCTCGTAAGTAGTGCTTAGTACAATAGGCTACACGTTAGTGCTAAAAAACCATTCTACCATTCGTCTACTTTTCGTGTCGATGATACTCTTCCTCGTTGTTTTCTTTTTTTGTATGTTTTTTATGTGGTTTGGTTGCGGCATCAGTGTAATTTTTTTAACCGACTTCTAAAAAGGAGGAGGTTCTCAATTCGGATGCTTGTATTTTTTTTTAATGTTTGTTCGCGCATAACTCCGTCGCTTGCCAACCGATTTAAAACATTCTTTTTTTGTTGAAAAGGGTATAGTTTCCAAATGGTCCCATTAAAATTTTATCGAAATTGGACAAGCGGTTTTTGAAAAATCAACAAAAATCTAAAAATGTATCTACATTGTCTACATTAACGATCTTTTCGTTTACTTTTTTGTGGGGTAGGTACAACCAAAAAGTGGAAAATAAACACTTTTTTACAAAAAAAAAAAAAACAACCGACTTAAAGTTGTTTTTTTTAGGCCATGCAAGGTCTGTCGGGGGAGCGGCGACTTGGGGGAGCGGTGAATGTTTATGCAAATCCCGCACCCCCGGCCATAGGTAGAGGTGGAACACTGCGGTGGTTTTAGCCGGTAAGAGTCGGGCATGCCCCTCTGTCACCCCCACGATGGAGGAAGTCAACAAAGTCAATGAGGATTTCAACGCGCACCCGAAAAAAAAAAGCAAGGCCGTCCAATGTGCAGGTAAACTGGTACTTAGGACACTCCAGCAAGTGGGACATGGTGTGATCAGAAGCACCGCACTCGCACTGGATGGGTCAATGTTCCCCCACTTCGACAAATGATGTCTGATGCAGCCTACTTGAGTACCTACGCAATCGGTTGCGAGCTTTCCATATAAGCCACTACAGATCACAAAACCATTAGAAGCTGACCATTTACTGTATGAAACATCGTACTAAGCTAGGCCCTCTCCATTGCCCTTTGGATGACTTTCAGCCTTCTAATAAGGCCTATTGTGAGCGACCACGTTTCATTGCCATATGTTATCAGTTCGTGTTGCCAGTGCAACACGCACGAGGCGGTCACCTCCTTCTGCGAAGCAGTCATGTTAGCGAAGGAGGTGGCGGAACGGCTGAGGGAAAGAGCCTCACACCCCAGCCGCCGCGGGAGACGCTCCGGGCGTCGGGAGCCGCGTGACGACTCCCGGCCACCGTAGGCGCGGGCCTGCGGACGGAGAGTAATGGGTAGCTCACCGTCCGATCAGGACCAGGCCCGTGCCGGACGGCGCGCACGTGTTCCACGCGCGCCTCAAAGAGATGTCAGCATAAAGGAAGGGGCCTGCCAGGGCCGAAGCCTGCCGGGGGTGCGGGATTGTCCGAAAGGGTTACCGCTACCCCGGAACATAAAGGGCTAAGGAAGGAACACGGATGGGTTTTAGTCAGTAAGAGTCTGACACTCCCTTCGCTCCACCCAGAGCGGGAGGGGTCATTTGATGATTTCCCATCCATAAAAAAAAAAAAAAAAGTGCAACACGCACTGATCAAAGACCAGTAGGTATAGCGTTGGAAGGCCTCCTACAAGGTGGACCGACGACCTTGTGAAGGCCGCAGGACCTCGTTGGATGCGAGAAGCACAAAACCGGTCGAAGTGGAGGTGCTTGGGGGAGGACTATGTCCAGCAGTGGACGTCTTTCGGCTGAAATGATGACTACGCTAGGCTAGCTTAATGGGTGCGGGATTGTCCGAAAGGGTTACCGCTACCCCGGAACATAAAGGGCTAAGGAAGGAACACGGATGGGTTTTAGTCAGTAAGAGTCTGACACTCCCTTCGCTCCATCCAGAGCGGGAGGGGTCATTTGATGATTTCCCATCCATAAAAAAAAAAAAAAAAAAAAGGCTATCTTAATGACAGAGTGTTACCACCAACGACGTGCAGTAAACTGTACCTCACCGCGTTTTAATGGTCTTTTTACGATTCAAACAATTTCGAGCCAGCAATTCATAATTATGGAGCAGGAAAGTCTTGGTTTTTCGCGTTTCATGCACCGTAGTTGAGGAAAGAGGTGCTTCAGTTTTAATGTGGTATTTTCTGTTTAAAATTATCGTTTTACGGAGTGTAAATCATGAATCTGAGTACTTATTTGGAAACTGCGGAAGCCATATCCCTGGTCTTACTTTTAGACATCATCATAAAAATAAATAGGTATACTTAGGTACCCACTCTAAGTATACAGGGGTGGCTTGGACATCGACGGACAACCTGTTCATAATCATAATCAGCCTATAATGTTCCCACTGCTGGGACACAGGCCTCCTGTCGGTGAGAGGGAGTGGGCCGTAATCCACCACGCGGGCCCAGTGCGGGTTGGCAGATGTTATATGTCTTCGAATTTTTTACCAGCAACCTGTTACCAGTACATGATTCTGAAGTGCGTTGAAAGTTTTCGTCATTTAGTTATTTAAAAAAAAAAGTCAAAAGTCGTAACAGCATTTTTTTTTTAAAACCGACGAAAATTTTCAATGCAAAGGTCTTCAGAATCAGGTACTGAGTCCATGGTAGGTAACAGGTTGCGCCTCGATGAAGCAATATCATGTACGTAATTATCAAAAACAGCTAAGTTACAAAAACTGAACTATTAAAAGTAAAAAAGGCCTTTCAATAAAATGGACTAGCCCATGGTTGTCCATGATAACCCAGATACAAATGCTGCTGTTATATATTCGTGTCTCAACAAAAATCTCCCAACCTTCTATTCTTCATCATAATTACACACAAAAAAAAGACAGGTTGCACTCCGGGAGTGCCGGCAGAAGTGAAAACTTAAATATTACCTAACGTTGAAATAAATCAACTATTAATTGAATTAATATAACTCATTTTCTTTCGCTATTTCTTCGTCACTTTTTTCATTAATAGATGCACTTTGTTCAATTTCCATACTTTAAACACTTTATATACACGAATTTTACGAATACACAGCAGTGTGGCCACTACACAGACGGTCGAGCCATCAGCTGTCGCCATCCATGGATGCGCGTGGCACGCTGTAACACACGAACATTCGCGCAAGCGCCCTGCGCCGCCTAACCACAACAGCAGGCATCCATTTTCGCCGCGCCGTAGAAAGAGAGGGGGATACTTCCTCTCCTACGCCGCGCTGGCTGTCTACTCTCCATCCGTCTTACGAATTTTCGATCAGGTCACGTGTCCTGACGGTCACGTGTCCTGACGCAAGTTTAAAATTTTTACCCATTATAAAAAAAGTGTACAACGCCGCTAAAGAAGTTTTCACTTCAAAAACATAATATAGCTAAGCACATTACCAAGCTTTCTGCTTACCTCCTTACAAACGTTTTTTCCTCAAACAGTGGCGCGTGCGCCTAACTGTACGTGCCACTCATTAGGCTAGCGGTCACACGCAGCGATTACACCGAGATATAATCGGACGATAAACATTTGAAAATATTTGCTTCGGATAAAAAACGGAATGAATCAGCTGTTTTTAGGTTGATCGTCAGTTTGTTACGGTAGTAGGTGTACAATTGGATTGTAAAGAGGCTTTTGTAGTTTTATTTTTGATGCGATTTTTTTTTCATCGTGATTTAAAGTAGACTTTTTGTACCTTGTGAGCATGAACAAATTAATATACAGGAAGATTTTTTTATCACCATCCAAATTTTTATTAGGTGTTCTACCCATGAATATGAATAACTTTCACTATGGGACCAACTCTGAAATCCAGAAAAAAAAATCAGCTGTTTCATACATTTTGGTCAAGCAGGTATTGAACTTTTGTATCAAACAGCTGATTTTTTTTTTCGTGATTTCAGACTTGGTCCCATAGTGAAAGTTGTTCATATTCATGGGTAGGACATCCTGTAAAAATTTGGATGGTGATAAAAAAAATATTCCTGTAGGATCAAATTAAAATACTTAATTATTGATAGTGTGTTAAGCAATTAGGGCTGTACCTACAGGCGTAACACCTTTAAATGAAGGTATCAATTAAACACTTTATCAAAAAATACGTCACAAAACAATCTAAACAGAAAGAAGTATGAAGTAATCATAACTTAAAGACGATCGTTGTTATCCCGTTAGTTCTGCGAAGACAGTTTATTACTGAACGTAAAAACTTTGGATTGTTTGTTTGTACAGACCAGCACATTAAGCTACTACAATCTGTCAAATTTCTTTAATAGATTTTCAACTTTATCGCTAAAACATAAGGTTCAAAGTTAATTGGGAAAATTTGACAGTTTCGGGTAGCTTGGTGTGCTGGCGTCTGTACTTGCAAAGTACATACATACTATGTCTTTTTTTAAAGTGAATACTGCATGACACATTACTGAATGATGACGACAGGGCTTAGTATTCATTTGATTAAACCTATTCCATGATGAACCGTAATAATGTAATACTGAAGAGATAAAGCACGTTTTACTTCATAATCAGCCTATAATGTTCCCACTGCTGGGACACAGGCCTCTTCTCTTCGAGAGGGAGTGGGTTTATAATCTACCACGCGGGCCCAGTAAGGGTTGGTAGATGTCACATGTCTTTGAATGTTTAGTTCTAGGACATGCCGGTTTCCTCACTATGTTTTCCTTCACCGTTTTAAAAGCAGTGGTGATGAAATAATTTACACAAAGTAAAGCGCCTGTCTGAGTTCGAACTTACGACCTACAACTCGTAGGTCGCGGCTATTACCACGGGGCCACCACTGCTCTCACGTTTTGCTTATTTCAGCTGATTTAGGCAAAAATTTTGCTTGGATAGACAACAAAATCAAAAGGCATTTAATCAAACTAGGCTAAGAATCAGCACTTTTCGAACCTCAAAATATATGATGCAGTCCCCCAAACCGCTCACCCTTCACCACTTTCTAGTGCTTTAGCCTGGAACACACCCCATCAGCACAGCTGTTCAATTAGAAGAACTTCATTTTATACAATAAAGTAATTAATAAATATAAAATTAAATTACTCAACTTTTGGTTCGTCCACCGTAAGTCAGTTACGATGGGATTAAATCCTATCGCCAATTTTCCATAATTGACTTTTAAAATGAAAAACAACAGACCGTTTATAAACCATCTACCATCCTAAAACAAGCAATAAATTAAAGTTTAAGAGATGAATCATCAGAATTCTCACGGATTTTCTGGGGCTAAAATTACCCCAGTAAAATTGGCAATGAATCCATATTTGAGTATTAGAAGGTGGAAATGACGACATCGGGCTTTAATTACTAAAACTGATCTTCCTGACAACATACGAATGCATGTTTTTGGGCAAACACAAAAAAAAACTTCACCAACATTTTATAACCGCGAACCGTTTTTTGAAACCTCAACATTACTCAACACGCACTAGTCTTACGTTTTTAAATGTGATGACGTAAAGTCGCGGATGCTGATATTCTGCAGCACTTGCTTAAACTGAAGACGAGTTCAAAGCAGTAGAAAAAAGGCCCTTAAGATATGCACAATCGCATATACTGTACGAATGACCTAAAACTTGCGAGTGCGTCACTTAACTTAAATTCCACAAATATTTTGCGCGGATATACAATATGTGCACATACGGTGGACAAAAGAGACGTGTACTGGCAGCCACTCTCATGATTGGTCCGAAACTGTCTTGTGCTCAAAAGTAACAGTTTCATAACATTCAATTCTACAACATTTCTTATCTCTTGTCCACGTTTAGTACGAGTATTAGTTCACTCGTGAACCATAACTCCACTATTATCATAAATTATTATGAAAAGGCTATGATGTTCCACTGCAGGGCAAAGGCCTTCCTACTTCTTTTCCACTTCTCTCTATTTAAAGCTATTAGGGATCATAACTCCAGTTCTTAAATAAATTTATTGTCTAAGCGGACCGGACTCATTAGAAACTTTTGTGAAAATAATTACCTACCGCAGAAGCTATATGTACGAGACAATCTTCTCACATTAGAAAGTAGCCGAACGCACAAAAAAAAAAAACAACTGAAAGTCTCATAATCGATGACAATACGGTACGAGTCAATTTGCGAACGAAACGGCCAAATTGTTGGCGGGAAAAAGTTCGGCCATGACAGTTTGGCAAGACAATACGTGGAACCACTTAGCTGTAATGAGTCTGCGGTGTGCAAATTGCACTCAATTTAGACCTACGACGTACAGACAGATGTATCCATCCAGATTTATGAAGAAATTACGTTAAAAAATTGTATGTGTTTTATTTTTGGTTAAGTCATCGCCAATTATGTAGGGTTATTCAGTTCAACGTTAATGCAGTGTGGAAGGAATGATACGGCTAAGTATCTCAAGGTTAATATTTTACTTGCACCGTATTATTTTTCCAAATTCCCCCGCCTTACCAAAACTTTGAATGAAAAGGACAGCTCGAAAAGATATGAATATGTGCCTGATATACAATGTGATGAGCTAAATTACTTTTTTTCTTTTGATTCTGTAGTAGATATTATTGGTACGATAATGAAAAGTTTTACATGATTTTAAGTTTAGACCCTGACTTCGTTCGCATACATACTTAAGCCTGTCTCAGCAAGGGTAGTTACTAAAATTATTTTTACTCTTCTTCCGATTGTTTCTAACTTCAGAAGATTAGGCTTATAGTTAGGTACCTGTAATCTGCCATAACAGTGTTGTACAAGATTTCAACATTAAAATTAGGCCATTGGGAAAGTTCTCTTCACAAGAAATCTTGTTTAATTCACTTGAGGCTGTCGTGTGTTCGAAATACATCATGCTCTCGCGAAGTATAATTCAGCAGCTCTCAATTCGTGTATGTAGGCGAAAGACAATTTTGTTCGGTGCATCACACGAGCATACTTTAATACTGACACACAATTTTTTTTGTTCTTATTGCAGAGTTTGTATTGAATATGAAATTACAACACTTTCGAAAATATCTTGTTGCGATAATGGCGCCGATTCCCTTGTTCACAAACTAAACTAAATTTAATTTCAGTGCATCTTTTTCTTTCTATTTCATTAAGAAAAGGACAGGAGATAAATATTAGTTTAGTCCTGTCAAATTAAGATACTCCATAGACAATCTAGACGTGATTAAAAAATTGGCTACTAAAAATACGTCACTTTATGTCAGGAGCTGACTAATTTGACAGGACTAAACTAATATTTATGTTCTGTCCTTTTCTTAATGAAATAAGATGCACTGAACTTAAATTTAGTTTAGTTTGTGAACAAGGGTATCGGCGCCAATATTAATATTTTAAAGCGTTTTATCTTGCATCGAAAAAGTTTGTTTGCTGTCTTCGGTTTTGTTTTCGTCGTCAAACTTGACAACTGAAATTCTGACAATGTTGAATTTACCTCAAATCATCAACATCATCAACATAATTGTCCTGCCCTTGTCCTGCTTTATTTGGGGTCAGGGCAACATGTCTTTTTCTTCCATACTACTCTGTTACTCGTCATGACTTTACCTCGAATACATTTGTACATCTTTATACCTAATCACTGGAACTGAATCGATATGGGTAAATAACCTTATCGGAATTTATAATTTCGAGCCGTTTAGGGTTGAAACCCGATTGGGGCCGTGGATATCCAATGGGTCCGAGTGCTCATGGCTTGTTCAATGATATCTCCAAAGGGCTGGTTGACACTTCCCGTGACCAAAGCGCTGGCTTTTACCTTGGCCGGAGGATAAGTATTGCCATACGACGTGGCAATGCCGCCAGGCTCCTGTCGATTCTCTTCCATTACCAGTCAACAACAAAAGATGTGGAGGAATATTTCGACGCCATATTTTAGTCTTTCATTAGTTTAGTTATGTTAAGATTTTATATTATAATTTTAAGTTGGTTAAGTAAGTCCATGACATTCCAAATCAATAAATTTACTAAGGCTTCCTCATCTTTCACCTACATTTTATCAGAATTTGTCCCAATCATTACGCACCGCTCCAATTTAAAAAATATAAGAGTCATTGTTCTCAGAATCTAGTCTGATTGCATCCGTCTCAGCAATATTGAAAGCTAGATAATAGCAAAAACTACTTATAACTATCGAAATAAAATCGGCAACTCATTGAGTAGCGGTAAAAGGTAAAACCAACAAAAATTCGCCATTACAATCGATCATAATGCGGTATCTGCAAAATGCAGTGATGAATATGCGCAGTGAAATAATACTTGTATGCCGGTTACGAATAGCTTTTGATACGCTTAGGGCTGCCAGCTGCTAATTACCGACGAATATTATGTTAATTTTAGTAATACTCGAAAATATATTTTTATTTCTATATTATATTTGGAGAGCGGGAGATGGAACGAGAGTACAGAAAAAAAAACCGTTTTCGTGCGGATTTTAGTAATATTTAAAATATTATTATAATCCGCACGAAAACAGATTTTTTTTTACCCGCCAAAAACTAAATTCGGCCTGATTTAAATTTGGTTTTTTATGGTTTTAAATAAACTCGTTTACACGATGATTAATTAAGCAACTCTAGATATGTATCTAGACTTGTTTAATTAATAGGTATATCATAAAAATATTTGGTTAAGCTATCAAATTTCAATTTCAGCGCTAGATTTCTTTTAGATAGTGTCTAGACGATCAAACTCATAACTAGCATGTGGGCGAAAAAATATTATGTAAATTCACGTTTAGAAAATCATATTTTTAACTCCCGCTAAAAGCTAACAAAACCTAAAAGGATAATTTAAAATTTCGCTAGAACAAATTTTAATGATGTCACTTTAAATTTTAATAAAAACGATTTATTATTAAAGATTTTGTACCCATTTTATATCGTTTCGCTTACATTTAAAACAAGTCTTTAATAAATCAGCGTTAGATACCTACCACCCCCTTTCCCTGCGGGTGAAGTGGGATTAAACGCCCACATTTTAATATGTAAAGTTTATATGTAAACATAATTAGAATTTGGCTTTTTGAAGTTTTCTTTTCATTTTGCTCTGGGTTATTAATTTAACTGGGATAGAATGTAAGGTATTCTAGGTATTTCATTACTGAGTTCAGTTAATCCAATGATGCTTATCACACGAAACTTTATATTATACTAGCTACGCCCCGCGGTTTCACCCGCATAAGTGTCGATCCCGTGGGAATATCGGGATAAAAACTATTCTATGTCCTTTTCCGGGACTCATACTATCTCTATACCAAGTTTCATCTAAATCGGTTCAGTGGTTTAGGCGTGAAGAAGTAACAAACATATAAACACACACACACACTCACAAACTTTCGCCTTTATAATATTAGTGTGATAGTATGGACTAGCGGCCCGCTCCAACTTCGCACGGGAGCAATTTTTTTTTCTCGAATTCCCGAAATTTTCTTCCATACAAACCTTGTCCTGGCAATAACGAACACAACAAAAATGAATTATCCAATTTCGTGCAGTCGTTCGGAAGTTATGCGCGTACATACATTTCGGCGATTCATTTTTGGATATAGATTTCATAGAACTCGCGGTTTTTCCTTTTCAGAAGAAAATCTAGACCAACCGATCTATTCTCAAATCTCTCCGTGAAAACTGGTAAAGTGGGCCTGAAGTGAGCTGTCATTCCACCTGTTGCTAGGGATTGACAGCGCATTTCACTAAAGTTTTCACGGTGAGATTTTTACTGAATAAATCCATACTAATATTATAAATGCGAAAGTGTGTCTGTCTCTCTGTCTATCTATTACCTCTTCACGCTTAAACCGCTAAACCGATTTAGATGAAATTTGGTTTAGAGACAGTTTGAATCCTGGGAAAGGACATAGAATACTTTTTATCCCGATATTCACACGGGATCGAGACTTATGCGGGTGAAAATGCGGCGCGCTGCTAGTCAGCTATGAAGATCTGTGGCATACCTACTGTCGCGCCATTTTGAAAATGGCGGCCACGCATGAGACCTATATAAATCGATGGCTGACATCAATACAAACAGAAAACATCCAACTCCGTAAATTTTACGGGGTTGGGTCTCTTAGTGTCTAAACACACTATGCCGAAGGTACGCGACCGAAGCTCGGCATGATTACGCCTGCAATGCCATTTGAATCGCTATAACGCAACGTAATTTCGGCATAATGTGTTGTCAGTAATTCAAATAGCATTGCAGGCGTAATCATGCCGAACTTCGGTCGCGTACCTTCGGCATAGTGTGTTTAGACACTTACCCCCTTATTCATAAAACTTATCAAACCTATTTTAGTTAAAATGGGGTCTGTCTCTTTCTTACACACAGAAATGACAACGTGACAGATAAAGACAAACGTTCTATAAACCTATTTTAGCTAAAATAGAGATAAAATAGGATTATGAAAAAGGGGGTTCATGTTTTCTGTCATTTACGACGTAAATGATTGAGTCACATGATCCATCTATGAACGTTAATATCTCGGAAACGTGACGCGTTACGGGGTTTGGTCTTATTATGTTTTTTTTTTTCTGTTTGTATTTATATGGGTCTCATGCGTGGCCGCCATTTTCAAAATGGCGCGACAGTAAGTATCATCATAATCAGCTTATAATGTTCCCACTGCTGGGACACAGGCCTCCTCTCTGTGAGAGGGAGTGGACCGTAATCCACCACGCGGGCCCAGTACGGGTTGGTGGATGTCACATGTCGAATTTTTGGTTCTAGGACATGCCGGTTTCCTCACGATGTTTTCCTTCACCGTTTTGAGAGCAGTGGTACCAGTGGGACAGTACCAGGCCCCATATAAAAATCTTCAAACCCCTTAAGGTAGAAATAAGCTTGAAGTGAGCTGTCACTCCACCTGATGAATCTATTGAAACCTCACTTCACCTAAATTTTCACGGTGAGTTATTTACAGAATACGTCGGCTTCTTCTTAGCGTATCGATGGCAAGAAGTTCAAACATCTTTGGCCCAAAATTTAGCTGCGCGAATTCTGGATCGGCTGTACAATTTACATAAAACATTAATCGTTGATAATGCGCAAGCCCTGAATACGGCGCATGCGCGGCGTGATGCGCTCTGCCGGTACCGTTGCGAGTCGCGTCGTGTATCAATAACGCATCAGTGCAACCATTAGCTGGATTCTTGCTCCCGCTCTCGGCCAGATACACTATTCTGATTTATACCAAACAGCAATGTAGTATTTTAAAGAATTTCCATGAACATTAATTTTGATTGCATAGTAAACTTGTGCACTAAAATTCAAGTACCTGATTAGTTTTTTATTTTATCTTTACATAAATACATATAAATAAAATTGAAGTGTCTGTTTTCAATGTCATAATAACAGCTTTTTACTAAATCTATATGAAAGTATACAGGATGAAATTAAATTCATAGGCATCCTTTTAAGGGGTCGTTGTACTCATCATTATGAACAACTTTTACTATGGGACTACGCTTAAAATCGGAAAAAAAAATCAGTTGTTCCTTGCATGTATGTTAACATAACTCGTCAAAATGTATGGAAGAGCTGATTTTTTTTCGCGATTTCAGTCTTGGGCCCATAGTAAAAGTTGTTCATAATGATAATTACAATGACCCCTTAAAAGGATGCCCATGAATTCAATTTCACCCTGTATACAGTAATTATAACAAAAAACCATTTTTACAATTTTTGTCTTTCTGTCTGTCTGTTTGTTCATGCTAATCTCAAAAACGGCAGAAACGATTTTGACGGGACTTTGATATTCGCAACGGGACACTGGCAGATAGGACAGACACTGTTATAGGTAGTAACTTAGTCTAGGGTTTTATTTTAGCAAAAAAATTAGTTAAAAGACACCACGATTGTTTTCCGACATCCATGCGAACGAAGACGCGGGCACAGCTAGTTCACAAACTAAGATTTAATCTCCTTATATTGAAATTACTTATTAATTACCTTCTTCAAATTATCCGCTATCACGCACGTCATCCGCGTAGACGAAAGGATTGACATTCATATACAGATTCATATTCAACACAGACATCATAAAAATTAAATCTGATAAAATAAAGGTTTTAGAGATCATCTACACACAAACACACAGACACGTGAAACTCATAACCATTCGCTTCGTAGTCGAGTAACAAAACGAATGTAACGGTGATTTCGCTGATTTCAGATTCGGAATTTGAATTTCAAATGTTATGTTAATTTTCAGTCGTTACATTAAATGATTACGTGAAAATTTTTTTTTTTCTTTTCCACGGTTCGTTTAGAACGTCTGACAAATTTACTGGAATTATGTTTAGAATGAATATTTTACTGCTGTGGTTTCTAAAGATAGCCTTTACTTTGATTTTTGCTGGATATTTGTGAAGAAAACGGAATTTATTTTGTGATTTACTTCAATCTAAATTATTAGTCAAATTAGGATGAAAGATTGACCTTTGTGGCTTAGATTCTCAAGCGTTAACTTAAAATCTTTTCAATTACCAGAGTTCAAAATACGCTATTTAAAAAAAAACCGAGTGTGCTTATGACCACACGACTGAAGTGAAACGTATTTGGCTATGAGAGGAAGAAAGAAAGAAAATGTGCGCGCGGACTGCTTTCTCTTGCTCATATTCCCCACTCAACTCCCGTTCGCCTCGCCCGATCACACTTTTCGTAACGCGTTCGCCAGCTTACTCCCCAAGTCAAGCGTGCGTAAAGAAGTTTCACTTCAAAAAAAAATCTGGTAACAGTTCTTAGCGTATCATAGTTACTACTGTTATTGTTCACTTTTTTGCGAAATAAAGAATTTATTATTAATTAGGTAATTGTTTTACGTACCTACTCAATTTCATTACCTACCAGATTAGGATTCAAATAAACAGTCCATTTCCAAATAAATCAACACAATTTGTTAAACTACAGTCCGGCCGTCGAGAAAATGCGTTCCTGACAGCTGTCAGTGCGACAATTCTCGTAACCAATAAAGATCAAATTCGTAAAACACGTAGGTATTCGTTTTCACGAAAGACAGGCGCTGACAGGTGTCAAGAACACAATTTCTCGACGACGGCCGGACTGTAGTTGTAAGTTCTTATAATGTAACTGTTTGCAGTTCCTTTCAGTAAAAAACTTTTTTACAGAAAAAACAACCGACTTCAAAAAAACACTGCAAAGTGATAAATAACTTTAATTTCGGAAGTCGGTGTCAAAACACGAAAATGCGGAATCAACGACACCGACTTCCGAAATTAAAGTTATTTATCACTTTGTAGTGTTTTTTTTTTTCACTTTTTAGTTTTAGTTACCCCGCACAAATTCAATTAACACTAGTGCATTAAAGAATTGAAACACCGACTAGAAGAATCATCAAAATTCGCATAGAAATGCCAGAGATGCAGTACATTTATGCATATAACTTCGTACATAAGAATAATTACCTGTTTTATATACTAAAACCTTCCTGAATGTAGATCACATCAGTGAAGATTTAGAATTATCAAAATTGGTTCATCAGTTTTTGAGAAAATTGCGGTCATACAAACATACATACGTGTCGAATACAGAACCTCCTTTTTTGAAGTCGGTTAAAAAAAGAACAACAAATTCTTACCTAAACCTTTAATGAAACCCGATAATCCGTCCTCGTCAACCATTTTTAATCCCCCGAAATGTTCAGGTCGTTCCATTAAAAATGTCAGAACTATATTCTAGTGCTAGTATGTTCAGAATAGCTCCCCCCATTATAAAACGTATGTTTGCGCTAATATTGCCGGCGAACGGTTCACCGTGTGAGGCGAGGAGATAATGTTTCCACATTTGAAGCTAAAACCACGTGAATTTTCTGAGAAAATTTCGATCTTATAGTCTTCAATATGCACTTATGCAATGGTCAATGGTTCAAGCAATTATTATGAGACACATTTCGGTAAGTGTGCATTAATTAAACTCCAAGAACGAAAGAAGGCAAGAAAGAAAGAAAAATTGTTTATTCTGCACAAACAAAACGAACATTGCAAAAATAAAACGTAAAATATACACATTAACGTACTTAATAGCACAAAAAAGCAGCGTGTCACTCGAGGCCACAGGGCCACAAGGTAATATTTTCATCAGACAGAACCTATCAGTAAATGATATAGCAATCGTGAAATAAATTGGCATCCAAATACTGTGAAATGATATCTCAGTTCAAGCGGCAGACTTGGCTATCAATCTCACGGTTGGAAGCATAAAAATCTGGTTCCAGACGAATATCTCAGATGGAAACGAAGCTTTGAACTTTTCATGTCGATTTTATATATCATCGTTCGGTATCTGAATGATTTATCACTGATTATATGGAAAATACTAAACGCTAACGAGTATTGGGTTCTATGAAAATCTGCTGAAAAGTTTTATATCAAATGAGATGTGGTGATTTGTTAATATTTAATAACCAATAATATTTTATGTTGACTTACAATGTGACAACGGCATATTTAAGTATTCGTAGAGAGAGATATAGATTATTGAGTTTTTAACCGACTTCAAAAACGAGGTTCTGTATTCGACCTCTATGTAGGTACCTATGTATGTTCGTATGTCCGCAATTTTCTCAAAAACTAGGGAACCAATTTTGATAATTATTATTCTTTAATTAATGTGATCTACATACTTTCAGGAAGGTTTTAGTATATAATACATTAGGTAATTATTCTTATGTACGAAGTTATATGCATAAATGTACTGCATCTCCGGCATTTCTATGCGAATTTTGATGATTCTTCTAGTTGGTGTCTTAAAATTCTTCAATGCACTAGTGTTAATGGAATTTGTGTGGGGTAGGTTTAACTAAAAAGTGAAAAATAAAAACTTTATTACAAAAAAAAACAACCGACTTAAAAAAAGCACTGCAAAAAGATAAATAACTTTAATTTCGGAAGTCGATGTCAAAAAACGAAAATGCGGAACCTACGACACCGACATCCGAAATTAAAGTTATTTATCACTTTGTAGTGTCTTTTTTTGAAGTCGGTTGTTTTTTTTAAATCAAATATATTCACTGGATAAACTTTTTATACCAAATTAACTAAAAATTATTAAAATTAGTGACAAAAAATTAATTTAAATGGAATTTCAGAAATAAGGGGCTGTTATTCTTAGACCTATTGCTGCAAACTCTGCTCACCCTCTTTCAAGAAACCGTGAAGCTTCGAACTCACCAACACGAAGCCATTAATCACTGTCCATATTTATGACCAGTCTATTTTACGGTTTTACCATTTCTTTATTATTGTTCTGTTACTAAGAAATAGAGCATTTTACGGTCAGTTAGCCAATACCGCGCCCGTTACCTATTGTTTGGGCATTATCGCAATATGTGGCGGACACTTCACTTTCAGTTGGTATAAAGTAACGGTTATATTATAACATACTAGCTGCGCCCCGCGGTTTCACCCGCATAAGTCTCGATCCCGTGGGAATATCGAGATAAAAACTATCCTATGTCCTTTCTCAAGTTCCAAACTATTTCTGTACCAAATTTCACACAAATCGGTTCAGTAGTTTAGGCGTGAAGAAAAGACAGACAGACAGACAGAGTTACTTTCGCATTTATAATATTAGTTTGGATGGTTTAGGTTTGGGCTTGTAAGCTTTAGACGGGTTACGTTCTCATTCTGTGCAGTGTTTTAATTAGCTCATCGGAATGAGAACGTAACTCGTCTAAATCTTACAAGCGCAAACCTAAACGATACCTATGTTATAATAAAACCGTTATTTTATACCAAGCCATACCTTTTGTTTTTTTACAAGTTACTGTTATGTGTAGTGTATTCCCTTAGACTATAAGGGAATACATATACCAGTAACTTGTCCAAAATTATGCAAGAAGCTTTCATTTATTATGACAATCACCAATCAGAAGTTGTTTTGGAACAATGGCATGGAATAAAAAAAAATTTGTTCGAAAAGAAAGAAAGAAAATACATTTATTTAGCACAGACCAAAAGACACACAATACACCAGACACATCAGATAAAAAAAAAAAAAAAAAAAATACAAATCAAATAAAAAGCGCACAGTCCGATGTGGAAAACATCCATCGGTTTCTTACTAAACTTCAACTATATCCGACGATCCTGATAGATGGTCCCCATTCAATACCTCTCAAGAATTAAAGCTAAGGATTCAATAAAAAATAATCCGCTCAGCACGCAAGACGTCCTAACAACACCATTACCTCCGATAAATATAAAACATTAAATAAAAGCTCAACCACTACATTTAAACGCCAATCAAATACTTGATACAGAAAACGCAAATACGCGTCCAACTCTCCAGTGAGACATTAAGATATAAATCATTCGAACACGCAGCGTCTGCGCAGCTTAATAAGCCTCTTAATAAGACTGCTTAACGGGTGCGGATGGCGTGGGAATAAAGGATCTAGTTTGCTCTAAGGCTTAGAGGTGTACAGTCGCGGAATTAAAAGGATAAGCACCTGAGTCAAGAGTGTCGATAGCGATTGCTATTGATACAGGGTGGCTGGGACATCCACGCGCAAACTCTAACCATGAATTCAGCATATTTATGATTCTAGACCTAGCGTAGAAATTTATCACCGGTTATCAAAAAAAAAACAGCCGTTTTATAGAAAAGTGCGCCTACGCGGTCAAAATGTATGGAACAGCTATTTTATTTTTGAAAGAACTGAGTAGGTAGATTTATAAACAAATCTGCTGGTAGCTGCGCCCCGCGGTTTCACCTGCGTAAATGTCGATCCCGTGGGAAGATCGGGATAAAAAGTAGCCTATATGTTAATCCAGGGTGTCAGCTACCTCCATACAAAATTGTATCAAAATTAGTCCAGCCGTTTAAGCGTGAAGAAGTAACAAACATAAACACACACACTCACAATTTTTCGCCTTTATAATATTAGTGTGATGTTTTATTGTACGTACACCATTTAATTGAAACAGAGATTAATTCAATCATTAGGATAAACTAAGCCTTAATATTCACAGTCGTGGAAAGACAGACCAGCGGCGGGGCAATTGCGTAACACATTATATCAATCGGAATCGGTTTCATTTTGACAGTTCCACAACATTCATTGCGGTATTTACGTGTTGAGCAGACACATTTTTCGAACTTATGAAGCAATGGATTAGCAATTTGCTTCAAAATGATTCAGATTCCGATTGATAGTGTGTTACGCAATTAGGGTGCAGGTATAGCAGAGTTAGGTATTTATGTCAATTTTCATTCGCAACGAGCATGAGACTATTAATTTACTTTTCCCTCATCATATTTCTGCCTATTTAAGTACCTACATAATAAACGAAAATTACAGAAAACAGAAGACACAGAACTTGACAAACTGCTTAGCCTCTTCGTTCCCCGAGTGTCTATAGCTGCTATTACGCAAAAAGATGACTAGTCGAGTTTTGCGGCTTTATCTGTGCCTAGAAATCTTTTCTGTACATTTCTCACAGGAGCAGGTCTGAATAAATATTATTTTAATCAATTTCTAGCTTCGGTTTGGACTTTAGACTAATAAACTTAGGAGAATATGTTATTATATTGGATTAAGTTAACGGTAGACAACGTCTGGCACTATATTTTGAAGATTTGATAAATCACTAACCTAATTGGATACTTTTAAAAACGTGAATAAATGAATGCTTTTAAAAAGCGATCAAGTGTGAGTCGGATTCGCACACAAATGGTTCCGTACCACAAGGCAAAACACGGCGAAAAAACTCGTTTCTTGAATAGGGTGCTATTTAAGAAAGATGTGTTCTTATGTTGTAGGTATATGTTATTTTATTTGTCGTTGTAACGGCAATAGAAATTAGAAATACTCTGTCAAAATTTCAACGGTTACCTATTACGGTTCATGAGATATAGGCAGCTGACAGACAGACGGACGAACAGCGGAGGCTTTGGGGCCCCGTTAACACCCTTTAGGTACAGAACCCTCAAAAGGAAAAGAAATGGAAATACATCTTTTTATTTACTCTAAACCCTACAAAAACTAAACAAGTGCCCTGTATAAGAAACGGGTTGAGAAATGTGAGTAGAATTTTGTAGCGGTATCTACAACGCCACATGCGAACAACGCGTCATACCGACGTCACGCAAATCCTGCATCTCGCAAGCAGAGTTTACCGCGCAACTAGCATAGATACAACAGCCCTACATGAAACATTGGGCAGTTGCCCGCCAGACACAACACCCGTCTGGTTGGAGGATCCTCCCTTTTCTATAGAGTTTGAGTGAACTTTACACCCTGTTCCTCATACCTCTAGGTATATCTTTTTTCTTTTTTTAGTCGACTTAAGAAAATTCTTCCTTAGACTACGTGTATTTCTTCTCTTCTCAAGTAACTTAGTGAAACTTTATCTACGTGTATTGAAGTTCTTATCAAACGGAAGTTCTTAGACTTAGCTAAAGTTACCATCAATCATTCAAAGTTATTTTGACACGTGTAAACTTGCTTGCTTCTGGCTTTTACACCCACGTTCTAATTTCAAGTCATACTTAAATATAATATTTATATATAAGAGGGGCCCGTGGCTAAGTCATAACAGCCGCACGGGCCGATCTTGCCGTGGTTGGTCCGTGGATGGGTGGGTGATCATCTTTACATACCAAGACCCCTCCGTGCCTTGGAAACCACGTTAATCCGTTGGTCCCGGCCGTCAATCTTGGATCTTTGACAGTCGTTACGGGTCTTTAGAAGCCCGAAAGTCTGGTAACCAGTCTTACCAAGGGGTATCGTTATTACCCAGTAACTGGATTGTGGAGGTCAGATAGGCAGTCGATCCATTTAAAATACTGATATTCAGCTGCATCCGGTTAGACTGGAAGCCGACCCCAACATAGTTGGGAAAAGGCTAGGTAGATGATGGCTTAAATATTTATTAGATGAAACAATATAATATTAGGAAGTGAATAGTTAAATCTGTCATGTTGTTCATGTTCTCATCTTTTATTTAGCTCTATGATATAAAATTTATATACTAACCCCCTTATTCATAATGCTATTTTATCTCTATTTTAGCTAAAATAGGTTTGTAGAACGTTTGTCTTTATCTGTCACGTTGTCATTTCTGTGTGTAAGAAAGAGACAAACCCCATTTTAACTAAAATAGGTTTGATAAGTTTTATGAATAAGGGGGTAAAACTTTATGCACAATTAAAAAATACTGTATAAAGGTGGACTTAATGCCTTAAGCACCGTCTACCAGGCAACCTTAGGGTGATGCAGAGACAAAACATGGCAGATGCAACATAAGGGATAGATAACTCGGAAAAGAATAAATACTAATAGGTACAGTCAACAAAAGCGATGAGTATGCAGGATCGTCGGATATAGTTGAAGTTTAGTAAGAAACCGATGAATGTTCTCGAATAAAATTTAATTAGATTAATAGAAAACAAACAGCTCATTTATCAAAAAATTCAGTCGACAGAATGTTGTCGGTTTCTTACTAAACTTCAACTATATCCGACGATCCTGCATACTTATCTCTTTTGTTGAATGTACATAGATACATATAAACAAAATAAACTTTGTCTGAAGAACAGCGCTGGGATGATTTAATATATAGGTATAAAGTTAAATCTATATAAATAAAAACAAAAGGCCTGACTGACTGACTGACTCATCAACGCCCAGCCCAAACCCATGGACCTAAAAAGCTGAAATTGTACACAATGGTTCCCTTTATAATGTAGACAAGGAATAAGGAAGGATTTTTTTAAATTCAACCCCTAAGGGAGTTAAATAGGGGATGAAAGTTTGTATGAAAGTCCGTCAGTTTTAAAGTTAGGATCTTCAAACTTTGTGTTTAGGCTGACGATTGAAAATTAATTTATACGTGTCTCAGCGTTTTTGATGATTCCACCCCCAAAGGGTTAAAAAGGGGGATGAAGTTTTGTATGAAAGTCCGCCAGTTTAAAAGTTAGGATCTTCTAATTTTGTATTTAGGCTAACGATTGAAAATTAATTTATACGTGTCTCAGCGTTTTTGATAATTTTACCCCTAAAGGGGGATGAACGACCTAACTGAGATATCGACGCACAGCCTAAACCGCTGGTCTTAGGGACATGAATTTTGGAGGGTGTGTTCTTTGTAAAGAGTAAGTATCCAGTAAGAAGGGGTTTTTGGAAAATCGGCCTTTAAGAGGGTGAAAAGGGGGGATTTTGTTTGTATGAAAAATCTTATTCCTTGAGTTAATAACCTTGAAACTTGGCACGAATACTTACCTAAGTAAATTATGAAGTTTGGCATTTTTCGTTTTTCTAATCTACCCCCTAAAGAGGTATTGGGGGGTGTCAAAATTTGTATGGAAGAATTTTAACGCGCTGTCCTATTAACTCAAAACTCAGTATTTATACTAAGGACTAAAAATAAAGAATAACGTGTATCAGGGTTTTTCGAAAATCTACCCCTAACTGTGTGAAAAGGGGTAATTAATTTCACTGCGTGGCTTGATTAGTTCGGAAATTGGCATATGTAATCTTTGAGTCAAGTTATGAACACATCTTAAACGATTTTTCATAATTCTACCCATGTAGGGGTGAAAAGCGGGATAACAGTTTATATGAAAAATCTTAATCATTTGGTTAATAAACTTGAAACTTGGCACGAATATTTATCTAAGTAAATTATGAAGGTTGGCACTTTTTGTTTTCACAAACTACCCCCTAAAGGAGGATTGAGGTGGGGTGTGTCAAATGTTGTATGGAAGAATTTTAACGCACAGTCCGATTACCTCAAAACTCGGTATTTATACTTAAGACCAAAAATAAAGAATAATGTTTATCAGGGTTTTCCGAAAATCTACTCCTAACGGGGTGAAAAGGGGTAGTAAATTATACAGGTGAGGATTTTAATGCGTGGCTTGATTAACTCAACAATTCGTATAAATAATCTTTGAGTCAAGTTATGACCACATCCCACACAATTATTTGAAATTCCACCCCTATGGGGGTGAAAAGCGGGAGTACAGTGTACCTATATGAAAAATCTTACTCATTTGATTAATAAACATGAAACTTGGCACGAATACTTAAGTAAATTGTGAAGTTTGGCATTTTTTGGTTTTCTAAACTACCTCCTAGAGGGGGATTGGGGGCGTCAAAATTTGTATGGAAGAATTTTAACGCGAAGTCCGATTAACTCGAAACTCGGTATTTATACTTAAGACCACAAATAAAGAACAACGTGTATCAGGGTTTTTCGAAAATCTACCCTTAACGGGGTGAAAAGGGGTAGTTAATTTTACAGGGTAGGATTTTACTGTGTGGTTTGATTAACTCGAAAATTGCCGATGTAGGTCACACGGCTGCCAAGCTAAAATGGAACTGGGCTGGTCACATCTGTCACATGCCGGAGGAGCTATGGGCTAAAATAACCACACAATGGGTCCCAAACAGCAGCAAACGGCAACGCGGCAGGCCCAGAATGAGATGGCGGGACGAACTCGACTCTTTCGACAAAGATTGGCGTGTAACAGCACTGGATAGGGATAAGTGGAAGAAGGGAAGGGAGGCCTTTGCCCTGCAGTGGGACAGAAATGGCTGATAATAATAATAAAATCTTTGAGTCAAGTAATGAATTCCATCCCTGTAGGGGCGAAAAGCGGGGATACATTTTATATGAAAAATCTTATTTATTTGGTTAATAAACATGAGACTTGGCAATATTTGGGTCAGTAAATAATAACGATTGTTAGATTTAGTTAAAAAAAACCCCTTACAGAGGATTTTGGGGGTGACAAAATTGATAGGTTAGAAAAATATGTAACTCGCTATCGGATTAACTCGAAACTAGGTACTACCAAAACACTTATCTGTTTTAGGGTTTTTCAAAAATCGACTCCTACCAAGGTGGAAAAGGGCAAGTAAAGTTTAAGGGGTGGATATTACTGCTTGCTTCAATTAACTCGAAAATGGGTATGGGCCTTTGTGTCAAGTTATGATCACGAACGATTTTTCAAAATTCCACCCCTATGGGGGTGGAAAGTGGGGCTACAGTTTATTTGAAAAATCTGATTCCTTTGATCTATAAAAATTGGCCCGAATACTTATTTATCTAAATAAATGATAAAGATCATACCTACATACATTTTCGAAATTTTTAGAGGTAAGTACGAATTTCACGCGGACGAAGTCGTGGGCAGAAGCTAGTAAAAGATAAGAACAAAAAAACATAGTTAATTTATGTACTTAAAAAAAACTAGAGCCACAACAAAACGTATCGATTCTTTTAAAACCTCAGACGGATTTTTTTATGCGATCCTTAGTTAAGTCTTCATTTAAAATTCACATGAATGGAATATCCAATTTTACTCGAATACGATTTTTGGATAAAAATTATATTGGAAAAGGTCATGATTTGTTTATGAAGACTGTTTTAAGTCTTTCGTGGTTATTACGAGTTCAAAAATAATTGGATGTCATTATTAAAATATAGGCGTAATTTATGGGAAGGAGCTCTTGACTAAATTTTATAACAACCTACGGGGTAATTGCGTAACATAGTACCAACAAAAAAGTGTTTATTATTTTTTATTTTAGTAGCAATGGCTTTGATTTTGACAGTTCAACAACATTCATTGCGTTATTTACGTTGTTGAGCAGACAAAATTTTCGAACATATGAAGCAATGGTTTAGTACTTAATATCCTTTAAAATATTCAGATTGTGATTGATAGTGTTACGCAATTAGGGTTCTTGACTCGATAAAAATAAAAAAAGTTGAAAAAAGAGTTAATTGTATTTTATAATCTACATGATTTTTTTTTGGAACAAATGTTATTTATTTATTTAACCATTTACGTGGTTGTTGTTACACTTAGGTACATATAATATACTTGTATAGTAATCTGTGCAAACTATTTCTGGATTGTGTTGAACTCGTATACTTATATTTGTTATAGCATCTGTTTGTTTCTCAAATAAAATTAAAAATATCTGGAAGCCGACCCTAACATAGTTGGGAAAAGGCTAGGCAGTTGACTATTTCATATCTGTCTTGGGTAGAATGTTGTGTTGAACATAAAATTGTTATATTTAAAATAAGAACTAATGTACATAGTTATGCAATAAATTTTACGATTTTGCGTGAACCATACAATTTCGTTCGTTCCAGAAAAAGTATGGTTCACTCCGATTCTGCAACAGCGACCAAATCGTTAAATAACATAAATATGACAAGCTTTAAAAAAAATCGCTCTTCAAATAAAAATCACAACAAAGCCAAAAAACAATCAAAAGAAAATCTAAAACAATCACCAAAAATTAGATCAACGAACGCCGTAGAACAAACTTGATAACGTTACAGTTATTTACTTTCATCTCAAGAACGAAAACTTTAAGCAGCCGAAAGCCGAAACGACTACCGACCGTGCATTTGAAAACGTCATAAATTATAATGAATCTGCAAAACATTGAAAAAAAAACAATAAAGATACAGCTAACCTCTTTGCTTTATCATTAAGTTGGCAAAAAAACGAATGACAGAAAAAAGACCGAATGAATGAATGACCCTTGAACTTCATTGAGACGGTTCGATGAACTCTTTAATTAAAACATTATGCATTCAATGAGATAATCAGATATTAGACAACTATTGTGTGTTCAAATTGTTTTAAAAAGTTCTCTGGATTGTTTCTATGCTAATCTAATTTAAAAGAGGATGTTACAAGTTTCTTCCTGTGAAACTTTGTATTGAAAACGGGTCTTCCCGTATTTAATTAAAGGTTTTAATAAAGAGGTAAGTGTTATTAGGTATGTAATTGCGTGGATGTGACGCATGTTTCCCCCTACCTTTTTATTTTATTTTTTGTGTTTTTGTTCTTTTTGCGTCATTTTCACCGCAAATAAACGTATTTTCTTTCTTTCTTCTTCTTCTTTCTAATTGCTGGCTTAACGTAGCTAAGCATTACATATTACCAAAGAGATTTAAGATTAATTTTAATGTCTTTGCATATTACATAATCTATACAAATAAATGAAATTGGAGTGTCTGTTTGTAATATTAAAATAACCGCTTTTTACTAAATAGGATGTATACACGGTACATATACCTACCAAAATAATATTTTTTACAATTTTTGTCTGTTTGTTCCGGCTAATCTCTGAAACGGCTGGACCGATTTTGACGGGACTTTCACTGGCAGATAGCTGATGTAATAAAAATAAAAGTAGCCTAAGTTACTCCTTAGGCTACTTTTATTTTAAGAAAAAAGAAATGGTCCCACGAAAAAAATTAAAATCGTAAACTCTGCGAACAGAACAATAACTTTTTTGCTAAATTCCACGTGGACGAAGTCGGGGGTAACAGCTAGTTATATAATCAGATGAATCTTTATGATAACTGGCGACAATTTTTTAATTTTTTATTTTGTTGTTAAGAATCCACGTGGGTAAGCTCGTGTTATCTACATACATACCCATATACATAAATTTACGTCTTTTGCCCATGGGGGTAGGCGGAAACTACAGAACGTCATCTGCAACGACCCTTACATACTCCTTCTGCTTTGTTTACGTTCATACATCTGAGGCGCAGTTTTCGTACTTCCAGTCAAGCACCGCGCGTCGCCTCAATAGGCGACGCGCGGTGCTTGACTGGAAGTCAAACGCAAATGATTTTCTATTGTTTCGTCGCCAATGCGACGAAACAATAGAAAATCATTTGCGTCTCATTAGTGGAGCTCGACAGATTAAGAACGTTCAGTCTGATCTCAGTCTCAATCTGTCAAAAATACCTCTAATTCCCCTACATTTTGACAAGTTTAGGTCAATGTGACCTATAAGCTGTGGTCAAAGTCTTGAAATCTCAAAAAACGGCACATAGCAGATTTTGGTTTTACAACGACGAAATGTCAAAAACTTGTCAAAAATGTACGATTTGCTTCTTGCTGAGATGAACTGCGACTAGATTTTGAATGTTTTAATTTACGAGAATTGGCATTCTGGTCATACACGCACGCCAGTCGCGAGTGAGCTTTCTGAACAAATTGTGTTGACTAATACCACACCCCGGACACTCCATACAACGCTCGCAAAATAATTACCTACTACTACTACATTAAAAAATGACGTTTGTATACGTATGAATGTGTGCGTGAGGTACTTGTGTTTGCGAGCGCTCTTGTTAAAGAACGGGCGACGAACATGCCGAAGTGCGGGGTGAGGTGCGGTAACTGATGTTAGTGCGGGGAAGGGAGTGTCCTTTCTGTACGTAGTACTTTAAGTATTCTGTGCTAATACTGAAAAAAAATATATAATAAATAAATCAATTCAGTAATTACATCATCACGAACGAAAGAAAGCAGGAATCATCTAAAGAATTCGATTTTTTATCTGCAAGCTTTTTGGCAATAACTGCTTTTTAAAAGGAACTGGTTCATTTATAACAATTTAATTAGTAATTTCTCAATGGACTGGCTCGGTGGTCCGCGGTGAAAGTATTTCAACTTTCAATTATCATAACTTCATTACTTATCAATGTTTACGTGTTTATTCCGTCGACCAGTTTTAACGACAGTTCGGATTATAATGTGCACAGTGCCCGGTTTCTGAAGAATTCTTAAAGGGAGTTTAAACTTTCAATAGCTGTTGATTCGACATAATTATCTATTTAAGCGAATTCCTTCCTTATGCTCGGTTTTTGAGGTTCTCAGATAGACCCTCAATAATTATTTCGACTTTTAAGCTAATTTTTTCCTTAATGACGTGTTCAGAAACACGATATCGATCCAATAATCACTATCGAATGGATAGACTCCGTTTAAAAACCTCAGAAACCGGGCAAAATAAAGATATTTTAATATAATCTAAAACCAATTCGACTCTTCACGTGACCAGAGGGCTGGCCAATTTTTCAGCCAAAGAATCAGCATTGCCGTACAACGTGGCAATGCTGCCAGCCTTTTGGGCACTGTTCCTGTTGACAGCGATGCGGACGAATTCTTTGATGCCCTATGATTATTTTGTTTATTTTTTCATATAATTGTACATATTATTATATTTTATATATTCAGTAAGTGAACATATTTTAATATAATAAAATCGATTAACTTTTTGTTTTACGATGACTTGTTCTCTTTGTCATTGTCGGGTATTATTGCAAGAAAAGCTTACAAGTATTGTCTGTAGCAGTAAGACCTTTTTCAAAGAACATCATTACAGTCGATCGATTCTGTAACAATGCAGTCTGCCCAACCTTTTCTCAACTATGTTGGGGCTGGCTACCAGTCTAACAAGATACAGCTGTATACCAGTATTTTATATGGAGCGACTGCGTATCTGACCTCAACAACCCAGTTACTGGGTTACCCGATACCCCTTGGTAGGTACTACTGGTTGCCAGACTGTCAGACTTCTGACGACCCGTAACGACTGTCAAAGATCCAAGAATGACAGCCGTGACAAAAAATCTGGTGTTCCCTACATTTATGTTCATATAACTCGTCAAAATGTAGGGAATAGCTGACTTTTTTTTTCGCGATTTCAGGTTTAGTCCCTTAATAAAAGTTTTTCATAATGATGAGTACAATGACCTCTTAAGAGGTTGTTGGTGTTTTTCCAACAACCCTGTATAGGGATTGACAGCTCACTTCACATAAGATTTCACGGTAAGATTTTTCCAGAATAGCACTTCAGAACGTTACCTATAAGAAAATAAGTCAAAGCACACGCTTCCAACACAATAACTCTAAAATTATACCCACTAACTGTCACTTTTTGCGAATTTCACGCATTTTAATGGCCGTCGCAAAATTTAATTAGCCCGTATTTTAACAAAAACACTTTTTACTTTTCACAGAAAATTCTAAATGAATTTTAATGGAAATTAACCGCGCACCCTAATAAAATTAACAATGAATAATTTTGAAAGGCTTGCACAATAACTTTCTCTTTTAAAATAATTAAAAGACTTTCTTTGGAACCTGTCTGTAACATTTTTCTTTTGTTTAAAGCTGATAATTTGGAAAAGAAATATCGAAACGTTCGGCTGTAATTGCTCTGTTTTTTTTTCTTTTTCGTTTACTACACTTTATTAATGAGAAGATAGCTAATAATAAGTATGACGTAATTGATTTGTGCTTGCTTAATCTTTACTAATATTATAGATGAAGAGTTTTTTTTTTTAACATCAAGCTGGGACCCTTACGGGCCGAACAAAAAGACAAAAAAGTCAGAAAGAACGCTAAGCTAATACGAAGTAATAGCGCGGGCGATGCGATGCGATGGGATGGAACAAAAAATTTCACGCGGACGAAGTCGCGGGCAGAAGCTAGTATGATAGAAATGTAAGAGATGAATATAAATGTTTATGGAGGGAGAGGGAGAGGAAGGCCAAAGAAAAGATAGATGGTGTGAGGAATGATATGAAAGAGATAATGTGAAATGATAGTGTGTCGGTTGACAGGGGAGAATGGGAGAAGAAAACGTGTTGCGCCGACCCCAAGTAACATGGGGACAAGGGCAGGAAAATGATGAAGATGCTTCGTTAAGGTTTTTTTTTATAAAATTCTTTTTTTTTACCCGCCTGCGGCCAAGCCTCCTTTTGGACTTCGCCACAGTAGGGTAAAAAAACCTACCTATGAATTTGAATCTGGTCGCAACTTGCTAGACTGGAAACCGAATTCAACACATAATAAAAAAAGTAATTAAAAAAACTAAAAAACTCGATTGCGGTAAAAAACTTAAGTTAAAAAATAACTGATCAGCTAAAAACGAGTCCATTTTAAATTAAATAAAAGTTGGAAGTAGGCGGGACCCATTCCATTTTTATTATATTTTCAAACTCAAATGGGTCCCGCCTGCTTCCAACTTTTATTTAATTTAAAATGGGGTCGTTTTAAGCTTTTCAGATTTTTTTAACTTACGTTTTTTACCGCAGTCCGGTTTTTCAGTTTTTTTAATTACTTTTTTTTATAATTTACATTGACAGACTAACATTATAAAAATGTCTATAATTATCATGTTTATACCTCCCGTCGAGATGTCAATAGTAATAAATTGATGTTCTATAAAATATCATAAAAATTACCACTATAATTAATTTTACAATATTAATCCTTTATCAAAGAATGTTTGCAAACATTAGCAATTTGCATATTACAAACGTGCAAATTTATAAAATTGATTATTATTTAGCATAGGTATTAATGGTATTTGTGGTACGGTAGTATGGTATTTAGAAAAATCTATGAACATTTAGATAAAGAAACATGTAATCATTTACATAAAGATAGACGTAGACGGTATTACAAAAATTATGTGAAATGATAAATGAGCTTTGGTAACTACTAATGCACGATATCAAAGAATATTAATTTATTGGATTTTAGTAATTCACCACGCGGGCCCAATACGGGTTGGGGACGTCACTTGTCTTCGAATGTTTGATTTACTGATGATCTGTCTGAGTTTTTTACCTTCACCGATTTCAGAGCAGTGGTGATGAAATAACGCCTTGTATAATTTACACAAAGTTATGTGGCTTTAGTTGGATAGGTGAAGATTGCTACATCGGCATTTACCAAGTACTGAAATTACTGGAATGGCATGCTATTTCTGCATTTTTAAACATTGTTTCATGACAGAATTCTCTATGCAGTTATGTTTGCGTGGTTGCATGTAACTACTGATAACCTTATTGCACAAATACCCATACCCGGAAAAACTGTCCGTCATGTTAACGGTGTGAAAAACTTAACAGAAACCCGCGCGTCGAGACTCAAACACGAACTGCGCAAAACCATTGCACAAGTTGAAATATCCGAACGACGATAACTTTTAACATATGTATTAAAAAAACGCAAATTAGGCTGGGAACCAGCACTTTATGTACACAAAATTATTTCATTTTATTTTCATTGGATGTCAGTTTTGAATCTCAGTTTAACATTTTTGGCGTTGGATCCTACAAAACATTATTATGTATTTCCGTTGGATACCAAATTTAAAATATGCAAGAGAATTTTACTGTCGTTGAATCCCAAAAACTATTTCCGTTGGATCCCAAATGCTTAAAAAAAAACTCAATTTCTGCGTCAAAGCCCTTTCAACAACAAAATTGTTTAATATAATAATAAAATGAGAGATATTATTCTAAGATAGTCCCCCAAAACGTCAACATTTCCTAGTGTTTTAGCAGTTTTAATAACGATTTAAGAAACTGCAAAATTTACTACCAACACAGAATAGCAAATCGCATTGCCTCAAACCAGAGCATCATACAGTTCTCTTAATAAAAAAAAGCATTTGATTTCCTCTGGCAGCACACGGCACACGGCACACGGCACACGGCATTGCACACTGGGTCGTCGCTACACATTCTAACTCTCACTGAGCGGGCTACTAACACAGTCGCATACAGGGTTACCAATTTACCGTCCGTCCGGATTTGTCCGGAATGTCCGGCTTTTTGATCCACCGTCCGGATTATGTCTGCATGAAGTAGTATAGTGTATTGTGTATGAACAAGGTTTTTTTTAAATATTTTATTGCAAAATTGTGACGTGTAGTTTTTGAAAAAAGAAAAAGTAAAATGTTTGACTTTTAGTCGGAACTAAAGATGTATTGATTAGTCACTGAATAGTTGGGAAAGCATTTCAGTTAAATGTCTATGCATAAAATAGAGTAATTGAAATGAAATCGTAACCGTTTATTGTTATTTTTTTTTAGAATCTATATTTTGTAATAATACACCTAATTTAGGAATAAGAACTCTTCTTTTGAACTCGACGATGACTTTGGCCGATTAGTCAGCCAGTCGGCCAAAGTCATCATCCCATCTTCACTAGTCGGAACTTTTCAAATTTCGAACTGGTAACCCTAGTCGCATGCGCCGCCTGCCTAGATATGACCAGAGATTTGCATGAGCGCATTACTATGCGTGAAAATCTAGTAATTAATGTATGGAGGCAAATACCGAAGCGCAACACTTTCCTGAGTTATGATCTGTAATATAGTTTTAGTGTTGGTTAATTTTGTCGACTTTGTCAAATGAATTTAATGTAATTTTTAATTAGGTATGTGATTTTTTTTTGTGTGGTTTTTTTTTTTTTGGTAAGAGATAAAATTTACAAGAAAATATAATTGATTCTGAATGTCCAAATAACATTTTAAGATACCGAAACATGGGAACCGCAAAAAAAAATAATAGGTAACCAAATTAAAGCTTATGATGTAAAAATATTGGCGAATCAAATTGTAAATATTATGTAATAGACGGCAAAACGAAAGAACACAAAACATAGTTCAATATAATAATAATTATATTATTATGTACGAATTTGTCACGCATACTGCCTAGACGTTAAACGAAATTATCAAACTGATTATACCATGCAAAGATTTATTAGATAATAAACATACTAACTTTCACATTCATAAAGATATAATTATTATATCAAGTTGATTATCGCTAATATGATCTTGCAAATTAACACGAAGTATTACGTACGATTTAATGGTCTCATTAAGAATGAGCGATAATAAGAATATATAAGTGAAAATGTATAGTATCTACAATACAGATATAATTATTGTTTGATTGATTGTTCACGTTTCAACACTTTATGATTATTCTTATCCTCTCGTATCGGACGAACTATCTATACATAGGTAGAGACGCCAGCACATCAAGATACTACAATCTGTCAAATTTATTTAATAGATTTTCAACTTTATCGCTAAAACATAAGTTTCAAAGTTGATTGGGAAAATTTGACAGTTTTGGGTAGCTTGATGTGCTGGCGTCTGTACCTATTATAGGTTAATGTCGCTTTCGTGTCTGTCTGTATGAACGCGTTGTTCCTTTAAACTCTGCAACAGAATGATGAGGTTTTCGCCCTCATTTAGAGAATTTATTCCAGAATTTTTACGTCTATACCATAATCAACCTATAATGTTCCCACTGCTAGGACACAGGCCTCCTCTTGGTGAGGAGTGGGCCGTAATCCACCACGCGGGCCCAGTGCGGGTTAGTAGATGTCACATGTCTTCGAATTTTTAGTTCTAGTAGTTACATGCGGGTTTCCACACGAGGTTTTTCTTCACCGTTTTGCGTGCAGTTTTAAAAGCGCCTGCCTTACTTCGATCCTACGACCTGCAACTCGTAAGTCGCGGCCGTTACCACTGGGCCACCGCTGCTCCCATCAAAATAATCTCAAAGTTTTGTCAAAAACCGTGCGAAACAGGGGCATGTCGCTAGTTGAGAATAATTCATTTGTATTTTCATACTGTTGTAAAATTGTTAGCCAGTCAACAATTTAGACTGATGACAGACAGAGTGATGGTATTTGTCAAATTGACGCACTACGTCAATTAACCATGTTATACCCATTTTATTGAACTGACAAAAAATTACAGTTGTGATTTGAATATACGGGTAATTTAAGTAAGCAGTCAATTTTGTACATTAATGTCCCTGACATAACCAAGACTTACGTAAGTATCGCACTTTGATGTGCAGTTGCAGTTGTTGTTGTTGTTGTTGTTTATCTATCTATCTATCTAGTCACCAAAGGAGATAAGTAACCAGCGTCGTCAGATAAAGTTGAAGTTTACTAAGAAACTAATGAATGTTTTCGAATAAAATTTAATTTAATTAATAGAAAACAAACAGTTCATTTATCAAATTCAATTTCATTCGAAAACATCCATTGTTTCTTACTAAACTTCAACTATGCCCGACGACTCTGGTTATTTATCTCTTTTGGTGACCGTACAAACTAATAGAATTATGAAATAGCCACTAAGAATAACGGAATGACGGATATTGACAGCAGAATCCAAAACAAAATAATCACACCTACAGTAAATTTGGTATCCATATAAAATTATGCATAAGTAACTTTAATGAACGTATTTCATACAGACAGAGTTCAAAACGTCTAAGTGACTAATATACACCATTTCAAAATATAAATACAATAAAAAATACATATCCTTGTATTCACGCCAAAAAGTTCGCAAAACAAGTAACGGTGCCCAAATTATCACATCTTTGTGCTCCGTGTCAATGTACACAATTACGAAACATCGTAACTGTAAATTTAGATCGACAGACCCATTCATAAATGTGATTTATCGATTTACAATAATTGAATGCGATATTTTTTTACGTTTTTTGTCCTCTATACAATACTTCATTTTTCATATTCAATATTTTTAAGTAACCAGATCCTCATTTCAGGTAGTGACGGATATTTAGATTTTCAGGAAAATGTGCTTGATCGCAATATCAGACGCGCAAACTATTGTGCATTTACGTCCTTTTTCACTCAAGGACCACAAGAAACTACCCAACTCCTCCGGAAACAAACATTTAAAATCTTCACAGTATAATATCTTAAAATGCTAATAATTATAAATAATTAAAGTTTTTGGCTAATGATACTCGTATATGCAGTTTTTTGAGCATTAAACATTATGTTAACATAATTTGATGCAGGATATAACACTAGTTTTTATGACAACCGTGTGAATTTCTACACAATATCCTTCAACAGTTAAAATTACTGTTACATTATTACCCTTTTTGTAATAAAACAGAATATTTAAAAAATATTTAGATGAACTGCCGATCCATTTTGCAAAGATCTCACTGTAAAAACACTGAAGCTAGGGATTAACAATCTGTGAAGCTCCGCTAATGAGACACAATAAAATTGATGTTCTATTGTTTCGTCGCCAATGGGCGACGCGCGCTGCTTGACTGGTTAAGTAATTGGCAGTTCAGTGGTCACTTCACCTAAGTTTTAGTTGTGGGATTTTTACATAATAAACCAAGGTCATAAATCATATGAATTTATTGAAAATATCAAATGATTTATGACTGAAATACAAGTCTGGACGAAGAAAAACTTAACTGAACCTATATCACACTAATATTATAAATGCGAAAGTTTGTGAGTATGTGTGTGTGTGTTTATATGTTTGTTACTTCTTCATGCTCAAACGGCTAGACAAATTTTGACAAAATTTTGTAGCTGACACCCTGGATTAACATATAGGCTACTTTTTATTCCGATATTCCCACGGAATCGTCATTTACGCGGGTGAAACCGCGGGGCGCAGCTAGTAATATCATAAAGAGGATTTGAATTTTTGTATGCTTGTTTGTTACGCTTTCACGTTAAAATGGCTGAACGGATTTGGGTGAAATTTGGCAGAAAGGTAGACCATGACCCGGATTAGGACATAAGATACTTTTTATCCTGATATTCCCACAGGATCGAGACTTCTGCGGGTGAAACCGCAAGGCGCAGTTAGTCAAAAATAATCAGGAAGCTACTAGCAGGTACCTAATATGCACCTTGTACGGAATGAAGCATGAAGAAGTATATTTATTTGAGGAAACGATATATTGTAGGATGAATACGATTTCCTTACAATTTCCTGAACGAACTAATATCTTTTTATGGCATCTAATTTCCTTATTAAGTTACGTCATAGTGACTTTAGCGGATAAAATTGTTTCAAGTTTATCTTGAAGAAATAACTCAAATAGTTAGACTTTAATCTTTACGATTAAAAAGGTTATTTTATTTTGAGACAAAAACAAATTAACATTATTACAATGGAAACGAAAGTTTGCTTCTGTGTTTTTGTCAAAAATAAGAAACACTAAATAAAAAAATAATAAAAGAAAAGTAAGTGAAAAATTGGCTTACACAACTTAGGATGGACACTCAACAATGAACAAGGATACCACTAAGGTCACACATAATCAGCCTATAACGTTCCCACTGCTGGGACACAGGCCTCCTCTCTGTGAGAGGGAGTAGGCCGTAATCCACCACGCGGGCCCAGTGCGGGTTGGTGGATGTCACATGTCTTCGAACTTTTGGTTCTAGGACATGCCGGTTTCCTCACGATGTTTTCCTTCACCGTTTTTGAGAGCAGTGGTGATGAAATAATTTACACAAAGTAAAGCGCCTGTCGGGGTTCGAACCTACGACCTACAACTCGTAAGTCGCGGCCGTTACCACTGGGCCAACACTGCTCTCACTAAGGTCAATGCGATTGCAAAAACCAAATGAATCACCTATTACATAATCGTGAACGGACACGCGCTTACGTGCATGATACCCAAAAAGAATGAAATCCCACTCTAATGCGATAACAACGAGAAAGTTAAATAATAAACTCCGTAATGTCATTTGGGTTTTCCCTAATTTCTCCATAATATTGTATACTTTTGCGATATCATGCACATCGATTAGGAAAAACCCATTGATCTATCGGAATCACTAATGTTATGTTAACGCAAAGAATCACATATCCTGAAGTGCTATTGCATAAAAATCTTACCATAAAACAGGTATCGCCAATGTTGGCGGCAAGTCTGCGAGGCTGAAGTGGGAATGGGCGGGCGACACTTATAGGATGCATCCAGACAGATGGGCCAAAGTCGTCACACAGTGGGTGCCTGAAGACGGGCGTCGTCACCGAGGTAGGCCGAAGAAACGCTGGCGTGACGATTTAGACTCATTCCTAACCGACTAGACGGAGAAGGCACAGCACAAGGAAATGTGAAAGAAAATGGGAGGCCTTTGCCCAGCAGTGGGACAGTATAGGCTAACGGGAAAAAAAAAACTTAGCGAAGTGAGCGTGAAGTGAGTTGTCATTGCAACTTTTGCTAAGGATTGACACAATTGACAGCTCACTTCACCGAAGTTTTGACGGTGAAATTTTTACAAAATATTATCAATTGTTCTCCTTAAAAGTTTTCGTCAAAAACAACTAAATGCACTTACTAGTACAACAGAATTCAATGTCCTAACTGTAGGCATGAATAAAACCAGGTTCAACGAACCCTACGTTCTCACGACCAAATAATACGATCATTTAGCAAAAATCTATTTTAGCTGCGTCTAGGTATAGTGATTAAGGGTCAATGACCTTTTCTTTGTGTAAAAGTTTCCCAGACAAAAGACCTTAGTGCTAATTGAATTATTAGAAACAAGTAATTCTTCATTAGATAGCCAAAATGTTGTTTAACTAATCGTGGAAAAATTTTGTCAAAAGTAATATTGTTCAAAATTTATTATACAGGGAGATTGGAAGGTGTGGGCAAGGTTTAAGGCGAAGATAGTACAGACAATTAAGAACCTCGTCTTACCAATTTTTTTTTAGCAGTGTTACAAATCCCCAAAATTTTAAGTAAACTGCTTATTTATGACCAAATTGAATGATAAACGGATCTATTTTAGTTTATTAAAGTAATTAGTAAGCAATCTAGCAAAACATGTTTTGGACCTTTGTGGCATTAGACATAAAAAACATAAAATTTACGTAAAAAAAATTGTGAAGACTTCGTCTAAGACAACCATGGTTCTAAATTGTGTGTACTATCTTCGCCTCAAAGCTTTGCATGTTCCAATCACCCTGTATATCTACCAAATCAAAAATATGACCAATTCGCGTACAAAACTTAGGTTGTTGAATGCTTATTGCTTATGGCCAATATACTGCTAAGGTATACTGATACTAAGACAAGATACAAAATAATAATAAATTACATTTTTCAATCCTTTGGGCAGATTTTTCAATAATCAGAGTGGCAATTCTCGTAATTTTAAGAACGTTCACAGTCTATCTCTCAGTCTCAATCTGTAAAAATATCTTTGACATTTTTGACAAGTTTTTGACATTGATTGTCGCTGAGGTGAGATTGCTACTAGATTTTAAACGTTTTCAATTACTAGAATTGGCATTCAGATATTAACTTTTGTCTGAAAAATAAATATGACAGTTTGACATTAGGTACTTTCTATAAAAAAGCTGTGACACCGCAATATTTATTCCACAAATTATTTTATTAATTCAACAAGATCTAAATTTTGTTCAGTTGTATCAATCGAGGAATTTTATTTGTTTTCGTATGTTGTTTTTTTTTTTCATTTTATTTTTTCATAATGTGCACTTGTTTCTTCAACTTATATTGGCAGAATAGTTGACATCGGCTTATCTTGACATTTATTAAAATTAGAATTTATTCCTCAGATATAATCTATCCGACTAAACTTTTACTTTGAATTTGCTACACTAAAATGACAACTGCGGTCAACCTTTTTTGTCAAAATGACATGTACATTAGCTGTCATTTTGGTCTAAGAAATAAAAAAATCAATCAAAGTATTGTAAATCAGCCTTAACAATAAAAATCACGTACAGTCACAACACACACAGCAACTTCAAACAATATTTTGCGCTTAAATCCTTTTACAATATACCTAACAGGTATTTATTGAGCATTCTAGATCCACCATAAAGTAAGTTACATCAAATAGGTCAAACTGAATTGCCTCGTTACCAGCGATATAGCTACCGTATCTGCTATCTCCGATATTGCAAACTAGCAAGTTACCAAGTTATCACTTGATCGAAATTCAGCACGTTTATTTGTCATTAGTGGCACTCAAGGTATTAAGTTTCGTCTCACGGCTAGACGTTTACCCAGACTGTTAATTACTTTGCTCATTAAATATTTACTGGCATAATATTTGATAAGGTTTTGGGCGGCAAGAACAATTTTAACACTTTGTTTGAACCATATTTACTACGGTCAAAAAAGTCGTAACTGCGTCAGAAATATGAAGCGACTTTTTATATTACTAAAGAACATGGTTTTAAAAAAACTTGCATAGATGTTTTGTCAGAGTAGGTGTAAAAAGCCGTAAGTGCATATTTCTTACTTTACGTCAGACATACAAAGTGACTCGTCGTTAAAATTTATTAAACAGCCTAGTTTTACAAAAAAAAGTCTAGCATGGAAATAATCAGAAACAGAGTATTTTAAAATGCCTACAAAACGCGTGTTCCACAGACCCATATATCGCAGATTAAAAAAAACACAATTTGACAGCTGAATGAATATTCCAATGAATGAAATCACGCGCGATGTAAAAACACGTATGTATTGGACTCTTTCGCATTTTCCGTTAAACACGAATATGAATTCATGTACTGTTCGATAGAATTGCATTTTCAATAAAGAAATAATTTAGAAATATAGATCAGTGTATCAGTACTTTAATCACACATCGAGTCTGAGAATACAATCTAGTTCAGTTGGATGAAGTATGTGAGAGCTGCAGCCGCTTGAAGCTCGTTTTCAATCGCTCATGTAAAAGGCATGACTCACGTTTTCACCAAAAACATGTATTCCGTTTGCAGTGATCTTTCCACATACATGTTGGCATTCCTTATTTTTGCCATTGCAAATTCACTGTGTAATTTTCTTTGTTACGTATTATAAAGTCACTTTTCATCTCTGTGTGATCGCGTTATTCTACTAAACTACGCAACGGATTTTGATGCGGTTTCCTCCATAATTTAGAGAAATTATTCCGGAAGGTTTATGTGAATAATACTATTATAATAAATTTATTTCAGATCAAATTACAAGATCCATATGTTGTTATTAAAAGTCTTAACCTAATGTTAGTAAAAACCACACTCTATATATAAAATTGAAACGACTGACACCTATGTGTGCAGCCGTATCCAGTGAGCATGGGGCTGTTATACTTATAATATTAAACTTACGTGTAATAAAGAAATATCGATGTTTTGTCTAGTCTTAAAAACCGTGCGAAATAGGGACGGGTTTCTAATATTCCAATAAAACTCAGTAGCTATTAACACATTGGAGGATACTAAACGAGACACAATTGAAGTTTTATTGTTATTACGTCGAGAGGCGTTAAGTGTCGAAAAAAAACATAATTTTATTCTACGGCAGACATCACAAAATCGCCGAAGATAAATAAAGAAAATGGAGGCTGAAAACCTTGTCTGATAAGAAAAGAAAGGAAACTGGCCGCATTTATACCGAATTGAGGTTTTGCAACATTTTCTTTCAGTGATCAAAAATCATCTAAAAACAGTTTTAGCTAAAATATTTAACAAACAGTAGGGACTTGTAGAACTGAATAAGAACCTAGTTACTGAAACAGACCCACTTCAAACAGTTGCAGTTTAGGATAAATGTTCATATTTGCGTCGACACTTGCCACAGTTTTGCAAATTTTAATATTATTATATCTACCAAATAATGGAGAAAACGGTTGGAAGACTGTCGTACCTTAAACTTGGTTTCAGTATTCTTATTGAAGCCTTACGATATACGTATCTTTTAAAAATATATCAGCGCCAAATTAATTTGACAGCTGATTAAAATCTGCGCATAAAATCACGCCCGATAAGTTCAGCGGCGTAACTGCACTTGTCGCATCTTAACATTTTCCACAGAATTTACTTTTCAATGGATAAATAACTGAGAAATACCCGCAGTATCTTAAAATACGGATCAGAGCAGTGTATCGGCTCGGCCACATATCGTGTTCGTCGCCGGCGCCGGCGCGCCGCTCCGTCGATTTCGTGCATTTTTTTGCAAGTGACGACTTGGATTTCTAAATAATTTAAATACGTGCACGAAGTCAGAAGCGCACTAACGCAGATCGCGTATTAATTGCTATTCAATGAATTGGGTTTGTGTGTACCGAGTCGCGTGCTAATTTGTTGCTTAGTTTTATTTATGACGTGTGCTGCACGAACTCGATGGAATCGATCAACATCTTATAATATTAAGTAAAAGTTGAATGGGAAACTTACGGTTCTAATGACACCGTCACAGAATCCAATTAAAGCACAAAACCATGTCACTGTCACAGATGTATTTAGTTTACGGTAGCACTTGATGCGCGACGAGTGTTCGCGATGTGTTGCGCGGGAGCGTGGCGACGCGGGCGTGCGGTGCGGCTGCGCGGGCGCGACTGAGCGATCGTGCCGTCGTGTGACGCCGCCGGTGAAATGATCAGACGCGACTCGAAATCGCATAAGTAAAATTGTTGCAGTTTTATTAAGGACAGGTTGTTGTACACGTAAAAGTGGTACTAATCGTGTGTAAATAATTACAGCGCATGGATTATGCGGAGCGACGTAATAAATCGCACGGTATTCTAGTTAGTCTTGTTAAGTCAGCGGCTTAAGTAATAAATAAAGATTTTTCAAAGAGTAATTGGTATGAGATACGGTTAGCCTCAATACATATCGTAAAATCTCAAAACCTCGCTGTGTTTTCTGAATGGATCGCTGTTATTAATACTAGCGAATAATTTATGAAAAAATAAATAGAATAGATATTAATCTATTAAATCTCCAAGCTGCGATAAGTAAGATAAATAAAATTAATAGCCAACACCGAAGCTAAGTTAGTATTATAATGGATAAGCCATTAATCACGTGTTCCCATTAAATTAACATTTTGCAAAAACACACTTACGACGCTACCATACGTGGGTGAATGTTTGAGTAATTATTGACAGCTAAAGCTTACACAGAAATGGTTCATAATTAGCATTTATACATTTTTTACGATGCAGAAAGTAGTATGTTAATATCTTTGACTCAATCTTGCGCAGGAACAGTTATCCTTTTATGGTTATGACTTTCATAAGTGGCAATTATGACCTATTCTAAAATGTTACTACATAATAAACTGAGCTAAGAAATTAAAATAAAGCTTTAAAAAAAATTGTCGTTAGTTTCATACGCGTATAAAAGACATCAACGCGCGCATCGGCGCAAGCGCAAAGTTATACCAATTTGTGTATTTTGGTCAATTCTAGGTCACAAACTGACGTTGTTTATTTATTTTGTTTTGTATCTAAAATTAAGACTATATTACTACGGTGTGTTTACCGAAACAATATTTTTATATAATACTGTGTACTTTTTCTCAATTTATTTTACATGAGTGATCGTTACTTATATATCCGAATTAACCAAAAAAACATTAAATCCAATGCTAGATTTATGAAAAATCAATTCTGTTACCATTCAATCACGCTAGGTCTCACATCAAGTGACCCACAAACAAAGACAACACAACGGGTTTACTTATCTCACTCGCATTGAAAGTCCCAGCATCTTTTTTCAGTTTCTAAATCTATATTTAGAAACCGCAAGAACCGGTAGATCTTGATATGGTGAAGAGTAAAGGAAATTGTGTTCCAACCATTTAATAATAATAGGTGGAAAATTTTTATATTATACATAATTGATTCGGTAGGAATTTTACTGTAAAAGGAAAAATTCTAAACTAAAAATGACGCAGCTTTTTTTTAATATTTAAAAACAGTCTAAGTAAGGGGCTTGTTGCTAAGAATTAACAGCCACATGGGTCGATCGATCAGGTTAAGCTACGCTTGCCGCGGTTGGTCCGTGGATGGGTGACCATCTTTACATACCAAACCACTCCGTGCCTCGGAAAGCACGTTAAGCCGTTGGTCCCGGCTGTCATTCTTGGATCTTTGACAATCGTTACGGATAGCCAGAAGCTCGAAAATCTGACAACTAGTATTAGCCAGTAACTGGGTTGCGGAGGTCCGAAAGGCAGTCGCTTCATGTAAAATTCATTTATGGAAGACGATCCCAACATAGTTAAGAATTTAGATTTGGAAAAATACAATTTATAATGATTATGTAACAGTTACTGCACGTCCTATTTCGACTTGGCTCAAGGTTTCATTTTCATCCTGTATAGACAAACTTTTTGTAAAAAAAATTCTACAATATTAAAACGAATCCATACTTAATATTATAAATTCGAAAGTAACTCTGACTGTCTATCCGTCTCTCTGTCTGTATGTTACCTTTTCACGCCTAAACCACTGAAGCGATTTAGATGAAATTTGATTTAGAGTTTGAGTCCCGGGAAAGGACATAGGATAGTTTTTATCCCGATATTCCCACGGGATCGAAACTAATGCGGGTGAAACCGCGGGGCGCAGCTAGTACTTTCATGTACAGACGCCAGCACATCAAGCTACTACAATATGTCAAATTTCTTTAATAGATTATCAACTTTATCACAACAATATAAGGTTCAAGGTTGATTGGGAAAATTTGACAGTTTCGGGTAGCTTGATGTGCTGGCGTCTGTGCAAACACATTTCAGTGACTATTGTCCCACACAATCATACAAATGAACTGCGTTCAATACTCATGATTGGATTACGACTCGTTAAACAGCTCCAATATTATTCGCCGGTAGATTTACAATCCGGTCATTACTTACACATTACGCTCCATTCACGGTATTGTTGTGAAAAGGGTAATATATTATGCACAAGCATAATCAGCCTATAATGTCCCCACTTCTGGGATACAAGCTTCCTCTCAGTGAAAGGGAGTGGGCCGTAATCCACCACACAGGCCCAGTGCGGGTTGGTAGATGTCAGATGTCTTCGAAGTTTTGGTTCTAGGGCATGCCGGTTTCCTCACGGTGTTTTCCTTCACTGTTTTGAGAGCAGTGGTGATGAAATAATTAACTCAAACTCAAAGCATTTATTTCAATTAAACCATGTACAAGCACTTTTGAATTGTCAAAATTAAATAGTCGGTCAGTTAGTCAGAAAGTTGAAGCTAGTTGCCCATTCCAAAATGTCGATACCGGAAATATGAAATAACGTAAGGGACATTTTGTCGAAAATGAGTTATATATATCATTGGATTCGAAATTTCTTGCTCTATGGATTGGTATATTTAAAATCTCAATATCTCAAAAAAAATGTCCCTTACATTATATATTTTACGCAGGTCTAGACCATTATTTTATAAAAAGTGGCTGTATAGGACGTTTTAAATTAATATTTTTATAAAAAGTAATGTAAGTCTCTTTACTCACAGTACTTGGTATTTACATAAAAAAAAAATCGAGAACATTTTACAACAGGTCTTATACATTAGTGTTCCCTGAGTAGGTGCAAATATCATGTCCCTTACGTTAAATTGTGACTCGAATTATCATAATCATATTGACCCATACGTTAATTTGTCAGCATCGAAAATAATTGACCTGTCCTTTACATCTAAAACTTATCTAAACGAATATTATTATACGTCTCTGTCACACGCAAAACGGTGCAACATGTCTGAGCTAGATAGCAATACGGATTTTGTGTTTGATTTTACCTGCGCGGTCGTGAGACCCTTTCTTAGTATTTCGTAACACTGTTTGTGACATTACACATCTTCATTTAAGTAATAGATCATCGTTTTCATTAATCCAACTACAAGTACCTAGTGAAAGTTTTATCTGGATTCTAAACATGAGTGATGAAAAGTTATCTTCGCTTCTCTAGCCCGCAGGCAAAAATTCATGAACATTATAGGAATCACATAAACAGGTAATTATTTCTTACTACTTTTGGTAAATTATTGTTTAGTCATAAATGGAGTTCAGTAATTAAAAAATTGGTCTATTTAGATGGAATAAAACCTTAAATCCTTGCTGAAGAACTATAGACACATCTCACTTCTGAGCCACGTATACAAGCTGTTCTCGAAGGTCGTCACAAACCGTCTCGCCAGGTTACTTGACGAGTTCCAGCCACCAGAACAAGCCGGTTTTCGAAAAGGCTTCAGCACCTTAAACCACATCCATACTGTTCTGCAAATTGAACAGAAGACCGAGGAGTACAATCAGACGCTGTGTATGGCATTTGTGGACTACGAGAAAGCCTTCGACTTCATCGAAATATGGGCAGTTCTGGCCTCTCTGCAACGATGTCGAATTGACTGGCGCTACATCGACGTGTTGAAATGTTTGTATGACACTGCCACGATGACTGTCCAGATCCAGGATCAGAAAACCAGCCCCATCCAACTGCTCAGAGTGGAGGGACAGAGGGATATTATATCCCCTAAATTGTTTACAAATGCGTTGGAGTACGTCTTCAAGACACTGGATTGAACTGAACTATCAACGTAAACGGCGAGTACATTTCATATCTTCGATTTGCCGATGACATCGTCATAATGGCAGATACGCTGGAACAGCTAAACCAAATGCTGCACAGCCTAAATGTAGCTCCTCGGCGGGTTGGCCTCGGCATGAATTTGAACAAGACGAAAGTCATGTACAATTCGCACGTCTTGCCGAGTCCAATCTACATCGAAGGGTCGCTTCTCGAAGTTGTGAAGGATTATGTCTACCTAGGGCAAATAATCCAGCTACGTAGACACAACTTTGAGTAAGCAGCCGACAGATTGAAGAAGCCGTCAAGTCTTCTCGTCGCTTATCCCGCAGTGTTTGAAGACTAAGATCTTCAACCAGTGCGTTCTGCCCGTCATGATATATGGTGCCGAAACGTGGACACTGATGGTCGGGCTGGTCCACAAATTCAAGGTCGCTCAGCGCGCTATGGACCGAGCTATACTCGGAGTCTCTTTGAAAGTTAAAATCAGGATTGAAATTTTCCGGAAAAGAACCGGAGTTACCGACATAGCTTGCAGACTAAACAGTTGCCGCCCCACCAGCCCCACACACACAGTGGGCTGGCCATGTTTATCGAAGGACCGATGGCCGGTGGACCAGACGAGTCCTGAGTGGAGACCGCGTATGGGCAAGCGTAGTTTGGGACGCCCCCCAGCTAGATGGACGGACGACTTAAAAAAGGTGGCTGGAACGGACTGGATGCCGAAGGCGGAGGACAGGGTGTTGTGACGCAGCCTGGGAGAGGTCTATGTTCAGCAGTGGACTGTAATAGGCTGAGATGATTGATTGAGATAGAATCATTCGAATCCTAATAAAAACATACCTTCCATTAGGTAAAATATTGGTAAGTATGAAATATAATTGTGTGTAGTAAGTAGGTCATGTAAAAATTACAACTTATTAAGCAGTTAACGCAGGATGAATAGACAGCATGCATGTTATCATTCAAAGGGAGATTAAAAAACTGATGGTTTGGGGACCTTTCCAGTGTGGCCATCATTTATGGAATCAGCCAGAAAAAGTCCTCTTGCTAATCGAGCAATTATGTTGTACTTAGCATAATTTATGCGAGTTATTTGCGTTTATAAAAGAGAATTAGTGAGTACAAATAAAAGTTTTAATCTATTTTATTCGTTTTTTTTATCCTTCTATGTCAGCAAGTAGGTTTAAACTATTTTGATAGGCGCAGAAGGTCATGAATGTATTAAATTCTATTTTTCAAATTTATTATCAGCATAAGCAATAAAGAGTACACCATTAAGAGACCTTTACTTTGAAAAACACTATGTTTATTTCCTATAATGTCCCTTACATCAAAAAAAATGATTTGTTTATTTCCTATAATGTCCCTTACATCAATGCTGTTTATTTACATCTCAAATTTTGTTAACGTATGTCACCCGTATTCATTATTATTTAACGTAAGGGACATGCTATCTTTAAAACTATAGGTTTTAATCAATGTTTGCTATTTTAGCTTAAAAGAATGAAGAAATCTAAGAAACTTAGTCCTAGACACTTTTTACATAAAACATATAGTTAAAAAGTTATAGTCAGTTTTTGTAAAAACATATCTTATTTTTGCTCTCCTGTAAACCTTAGTTTTGTCCCTTACGTTATTTCATATTTCCGGTATCGATGTAGATCTCTATGGAGAAGAACGGGCATGAAACTCCATGGACACTCTTTTAAATCAAGATATTACAAAATCCTAGGTAAATTATTTTTGTTGCTTCTATATGTAAGAACAATGTAAAAAAAAACACAAATGAAGAAACAATTCAAAATATAAGATTAAAAAAAATAAGCCTTCGCAGTTAAGAGATGACCAGTCTCAACCGACGGCGCCCGTTCACGAACATGGCGCGTCGATCAGCACCATCCAGCTCAACCATTTTGTAGGGAACCGAAGTAAAGCGTCTGTCTGAGATCGGACCTATGTCCTACGACTCGTAATTCGCGGCCGTTGCCACAGGCCCTGGGACTGGATTAAAATTGTTTAATTTCAATCCACTGTCACTAGATTCCAACTGTTATCGACGTGGGAGATGCGCCCGCAAATTTCAAATTTTCTTACGTTTTTTGCAATTTACAGTCAGTGTATTGATTAAAATATAATTCGCTACCGTAATAAATATAAACAGATCCTTTTAGAACGAGCTTACGACAATCGAATCTATTTAGAGACAAATAAGCCCTTTATATTCAAATTGCCGTAAATAACGTATGAGAAAATAAACCTGTTCGTAAAACAAACACGTTAACAGGGTCTCTGTTTACAGGTAACCCACTCAGCTGTAATTGCCGCCTCTCCTGGGAGGATTTACGCGTTACGCAACGAGACACGAGACTTCACGCTCATACGCATATTGTCCCGCTGCTGTTGAAAGTTCTCCCCATACTTTTCCAATTTTCTTTATTAAGAGCCTATACTACCTCAAATGGCTTAGCGTGATCCTCCGTTATGTCGAAAATACTGCACCATTAATTTTGAAATAAATATATGGTAAAGTTGAGGATTAATGCTAAGTCTTATGTTAGACGAAAACACGATTCCATAAAATTTTCTCGATAGAAAATAAATCCAAAGTTACCTCTAACCCGAACAATAAACCGCTGGTATTCAAAAAATACTTCAAATTAGATCATGAAACTTTGCATACTAACTGAACTTACTTTAAAGCAGGTCTTATGTTATTTACTTTTTTATAATTACCATTATTTTCACTGTAAAAAGCAAATACCTAAACTATTGGCGCTGCCTGCCGCCCAGCACCGCGCTCTGTCTCGCTCTCACTCAGTCAGCGAGCAGTATCGTATGAGCGAGATAGAGAGTGAATTTTAGCTGAGGTAGTATAGGCTCTTAAGAGGACTACATGACCTAAAGCGCGGTCACTGTCGGACTGCATAGAAAAGAAAGAGAAGCGCGATGACAAAACGCTGGTAATTTATTGCAAAACATGAAGCAATTATCTATTTACGAAAAATCTATTGTTTGGACTAAAAAATTAAAACACTAGAGTTTTAGTATGTTGCTTGTAGAATAATCTGACAAAAAATCATAATGATTATATGTATATTAGTATGGTTTTTATTGTAAAAATAATTTTTTTAGAGGTATCTTCATGATTTTTTTCTATCGTACCAAATAAGTTATATTATGTTTTCAGCACACTATCTAACTAGCATAATTATATCCTGAAGAATATCATATATTATTTTGATTTTGTTTACTGTAGTCGATCATATATTTTTATTGTTTCTAAAACTTGCGTTTTTTGCGTTTAGGCCCTGTAAGCCCCTTAAGTTATGCATTCTCCGGTCAATCGGTCAGAAACGAGTCCAAATTATCAGTTGTCTTGCCAGCGTGTCTTATACTAGCCTCGATGACGACTGCCGTCTCCAGACACCCACTGCCTGTGTGGCGATCCTAGCCCATCTGTCTTGATGCTTCCTATATTTTGGGATGCATGAAGAAGCCACCTCGTGTACTGAGCGCGCGGCGGATACTGAACAGTCACACAGTTATTTTACTGGCCAATTCTTCCCTTGCGGTGGTAGGGCCAACGCCTGCGGTTTGCGAACAGGCGTCAAGCAGCCTGCTGTGTTTCATCGATGCGTGGGAGTTCCAGTGCCTTAGACATCTTCTGGGCACGCTCGTTCCATCATAGACCTCATCCATCTCTTTCCATCAGGCATCGAGGCGAGAGCGAGCCTATTCAGGAAGAAAAAAATAATAATAAGTGTGTGCTTGTACTTCTGAGCCTTAGTCAAGAACATATAAAAAGACAAGTAAAGATGTGATATCTCTTCCTACTTAAAAACTAAGATAGGAAAGTAAACTTCAGTGATCTTTCTATTCGACAAAGGCAGTAAATTATCGTGAACCAGTTAAAGATTTCGAATGTGGTGCAGTTATAAAACAATAAATCAATCCTGTAACTTTCTTAGATCGTAAGTCACAAATCACGAGCGACGAGGACTTGTCTGTTAGATGTGCAGGGTTGCCAGGCATTATCAGCTTTATTGATATTAGAGAAATATTAAAGCATTACAATGTTTTTGAACTGAAAACTTCTTTAGGCGCGTTGGACATTTTTGAGATAGGAAAAAACAATTGAATTCGCGCCACTGTTACCGTAACCGACACCGCTTCGGATGTGTTCGCCGTTTTAATGTATATCCAATATGTCTGTGAGTGATGGCAAAGTATTCTGTTTGTGTTTTGTTTTCACTTCTGTCGGCACTCCCGGAGTCACACTGTTTTTTTTTCTACTTATCTTAGTGTCATGAGATGCTTGTGGTTAAAATAAAGTTTATTTTTTCTTATTTTATATTCCATGGTATGTACAGTATCATTGATGCCTTTGTTTATCATTAAGGGCCAAAGCACACACGCTACTTTTTGGATCGGCGATCGGCGATTTAGCTGCTTTTTAGAAGCTAAATGCAGCGACCAAGCATTTCACACCGCACACTTAAAAACGCCAAACGCGGCGATTCAGTCGCTTTTCGGAAGCTCGATACAGCGGCTGAACGCTACACTCCGCACACATTCGGATGCCGGTCACAGCGATTTGGCATTTGCTCCAGCATCGGAGCAGTCGCTAAAACGCGCGATTCCGATACCACGTCCGAACGCAGAAAGTCGCCAAAACGCGATGCAGCATCGATACAGCCGCAAAATCGCCGATCGCCGATGCAAAAAGTAGCGTGTGTGCTTTGGCCCTTAATTGCTTAAAATTAAAAAAATACATACCTACTCTGTAAAAAAAAGGTGTCATAATCAACTTTTTTTTCACCACGATTCGAAAACCAAAACTGAAACAAAGTTAATTACCTAACCTCTTTACGATCTTATCAAAGAATTACCATCAAGTATTAAAAAAAATAACCTAACATACTTTAATAGAGATCTTAATTATTAAACTACACTTAAATTCTCGAGAAACTAAACCTTAACCAGACCAGACTTCCCCATAACCGTTGCCATGGCAACCCTAGTGATGAGTGAAAGTGATAGCAACGCTATAACGATTAGCCGCATCTCTTCTGCGCCCGCGCCGCTTCGGCACAAAATAGATAGGTACAGAAGGTCGACTCTATACAACAAGCGAAAACGCACGCACACTAATACACGCAGTAGAAGCGCACTTGCGACTGGAATTTGTTTAAGACAGTTTGACTTCGCCGTAGGTACGTATGATCTGTTCCAAAGTTTCTGATGGAACAGTAAACAAACCCGGTTTAGGTTTAGGTCTTATCCAACTCACTTAAGAGAATCAATAACACATTCATCTGTATTTAGAATGTTTCAACTTTATATCTGACCACTTTTACCAACAATGACTGCTTATGTAACATTATCAAAATGTATTTTAAAAATCATCGACGAAAATTTATGTTATAAAATTAACCTTAATTGTCAAATGAAAACCATTTTTAAGATAATTTGAAATTAAAATAAATATTAAATTAATTAATCAAATTGAAGGACTCGATTTGTAGGCGGCACTACAAATTCGCATTCAGTGGAATTTTTGTAATCCATTTGTTTACAGTTTCATCAAATACTTTTGGAACAGACTATACCTAGGCGTCCAGATGTGTGTGCGCTCGTTTTGGCCCGTTGTATAGAGATGGCCTTCTGTGTCAATCTGTTTTGTGGCGTCGGGAAAGCAGGCGACTGTCAAATTTACTTGTCAAGAGTTGTTACACAGAAGTGTTGCAAACGTAATATATGGGGACGTGAATGAAGTGTTACTGTGTATCTTTAGTTGTGGGAGAAAACTTTTTGAAATTATCTGTATTACCTTTTACAGTGAGACGTTTTATGTTCTTGCTCGGGGAGCTTGGATACAGGATCGGAATTTTTCAGCAGTGAATTTGATTCTTAAAACACAAAAAAAATGTTTACAAAACATGCGTTATCAATGATTGAAGATGTTGCAGATCTACTATACCTGTGGTCAATCTGCCTACCCTTTTCCCAACTATGTTGGGGTCGGTTTCCAGTCTCACCAGATGCAGCTGAATACCAGTATTTTACATGGAGCGACTCTCTATCTGACCTCCACAAGCACTAGGTTGTGGAGGTTAGATAGAAAGTCACACACAGTACACGCAGTGACAGCCAGTCTTACCAAGAGGTATCGTATTATCCACTGAGGTAATACGATACCTCTTGGTAAGACTGCCTGTCAGATTTTCGGGCTTCTGACGACCCTTAACGACTGTCAAAGATCCACGAATGAAGGCCGGGACCAACGGCTTAACGTGCTTTCCGAGGCACGGAAGGATCCTGGTATGTAAAGATGGTCACCCATCTACGGACCAGCCGCGGCAAGCGTAGTTTAACCTAACCGATCGACCCGTGCGGCTGTTATGACTTAGCCACAAGCCCCTGTGGTTATAACACAATAATCAGTTCAATTTTCTCTTAAAGACAACCTTAGTGTTAAAAAAGAGGTGCAATTCCTTCATTTCTTAAATTAGATTACTGCGAAGGCCTATTTGATCCTAATCTAGACAGTTCCTATTCAACACATGCCCTTGCAATTAGTTTTTATAATGGCAGCCACGACGTTGCATCACAGGGAATCCTAATGTGGGAGCATGTGTCACCCGGCGCTAGCGCAGTACATGTAAATTATGCTGTAGGCAAGTAATTACTAACGCCAATGAGTGACCTTGAATGAGTGGTTTGAAGCTTGTATTCTTTTCATTAATTGATTAATTTAGTGGATATTTGTTAGTCGTCATCTAAATGTTTGCTTATATGGAGTTCCTTGCCCGTTCTTCGCCATAGGAACTTAGTACGCTTTAGAATGGGCAACTAGCTTCCTTTCATATTTTTGCCTGACCGACTCTTTGACAACTCAAAAGTGCCTGTAATTGGTTTAATTAAAACAATTGGTTTAATTATAGGCAATTAAATCCTAAAAGATGAGTGACCTAGGAGAAAAGTTTGCACATTATTTTCATTAAACGATTAATTTAGTAGACACTTGTGTCGTCACCTTAATGTATTTGAGGAAGTTCGAAATTGCGGAAAAGACGGAGCGCATAGCAGATAAAAAGATGTTATTAATTAAAAAAAAAACTGTTTGCCTGGCCATTTCTAGAATTTTTTAAATAACATAAAATCCCTATATGTGCGAAATGAAAAGGAAAATTAGCAGTTTTCAATTTAAAAAAATACCTTCTAAATGACAAAAATGCCACTGAAAACATTACGCATCGGTGTGACAGACGGCCATTTTACCGTACACAATAAAAACCGTAATTGGCGACACCTTCTGTCGTAAATCCGTCTAGTTTTATGTCCAAACCTGTGCCTACCCTTTATAGCGTGTTGATGTGTTAACAAAGTGTTGACGAGAACAGGTGTCGAGTGAAATTACTGCACGTGTATGTGGGCCCTTTTTTGCTGGGGCTTACCTAGTATTGCAATGGGAAATCCGTTGTTTACCTAGTTTAAAGATGAGTTTAGTATGCCTGTCTGCGTTGGGTCGACCAAGAATAGGGTTACGTGAGTCTTAGGCGATTACATATAGGAGTTAGCCTAATAATATTTAATCAAGGTATTCCTCATGTCGGTGTCACTTATAATCGATTATTAACATTGCATTTCATAATCTGTAATATTGAATGTTGTTGAAATGTCAAAATGTAAGTAGGTATTACGCAATTACCCCGCAGGAGAGTGGATCATCCTCACTGTCCCTTCCACAGGTCACCAACGTTTACTAAATACGCTTATCAAACGTAGTGATTACATGACAATTTCGTGAAGAAATTGTTTACGCATTTGGAAGGCGTCGGTATATTTCTGGTGGACGTTTACTGAGAGGATAAGCGGTCGCGTGGTCGTTGGCGATTATTCCATAGAGTGCGCGCAAGATAAAGTCTGCGCGCGACGTTTGACCTTTAAGACTGTATCCCTGCCAGCACTTCTAAAAAAAATTAATGAATGATGAATGAATGATTGAAATGAATGAATGTCATATGAGGTGTCTATGAGTCAATTTATCTTTTTAATCTTTGTTTTTTTTTGTCTCACCTTTTTTGATGTTTTTTTATGCCTGTATTGTGTCTTTTGTTGCACTAAATAAACGTATTATCTATTTATCTATCTAATCACTTTTATTAATAATTTTTCATTTTATTTCATAATAAGTAACTAACTATATACACTAGATACTAAAATGAATGACTAACTAACTTACAATACAAATATACAGGGTGAAATTGAACACATGCGACAAATCGAAACGGGAGATTGTACTCGTCATTATAAACAACTTTTACTATGGGACCAAACCTGAAATCGCAAAAAAAAAATCTGCTGTTCCCTACATTTATGTTCGCATAACTCGCCAAAATGTAAGGAACAGCTGATTTTTTTTCGCGATTTCAGGTTTGGTCCCATAGTAAAAGTTGTTCATAATGATGAGTATAATCTCCCATTTTGATTTGTCGCATGTGTTCAATTTCATCCTGTATAAAAATAAAAATCACTTTCGGCATAATTATGCCGATTATTACTTTGGAAAACACGGAACGCAGCGCACTCTCTTGACACCAGCGGGCTAATTGCGTAACACATTATCAATCGGAATCGGTTTCATTTTGACAGGTCAACAACATTCATTGCGTTAGCATCGTGTTGAGCAGACACATTTTTCGAACTTATGAAGCAATGGATTAGCAATTTGCTTCAAAATGATTCAGATTCCGATTAATAGTGTGTTACGCAATTAGGGTGCAGAAGGCCAATTCTCGTAATTAAAAACGTTCTAAATCTAGTAGCGACAAACAAAGGTCAAAAACTTGTCAAAAATGTACGGAAATTAGTTTTTGACTGATTGAGACTGAGATCAAACGGTGAACGTTCTTAAAATTACGAGAATTGCCCCTCGCAATGTCAAGATGGCGGCAAACGATTAGGTATTTCCGATATTGGCCGCGCGGGCGCACTCTACTAACGTATTCCTACTAGTCCAAATATGTTTTACGATATTATGTTAATTTTCTAGAACGCCAACGATCACGTCATCGCGTTTCCTCTTAACAGTCTCATAATGGCGATAATGTTTATAACTTGAAGAGAGAATTATGTCGTCATTTAATCTCAAAAATAAATTTGCAATTAATTGAAACCCGAACCAATATTAAAATTGCTTCCACAGTGGGAGGCAAGTCAAAAAAACCAATGATAACAAAATCGGGGTATACAGTTTGGTGTTGCAGCTTCAAATCTATCATCTCCATCCTAAATTCAATTACACCATTGGATAGCTAAAGGATCAATGAATTTTCGACATTGATTGTCGCTGAGATGAGATAGCGACTAGATTTTGAACGTTTTTATTTACGAGAATTGGTCTTCTACATGCATCGGTATGCGAGTATTACGCACCTGAGCTTTCTGGAGAACATTACCAATATGTCCAAGGGCGTTCCGTCCCGGCGTTTCCACTCACGATACATGCCATCATCATCATTTCAGCCGAAAGACGTCCACTGCTGGACATAGGCCTCCCCCAAGCACCTCCACTTCGACCGGTTTTGTGCTTCTCATACATGCCATATGTACATGCCATAGAGGTTTCCATTTGGCTGTTTAGCTCTTACTATTTATTACTTTAACAACCCGTCCCTGAGAGGTTAATTAACTCCATAAACATTAATTTCAAAACGCAACACCTTGTTTAAACATCCAAATATTTGCTGCAAACAATATTAGCTTCATGCCAATCAATCTAAAACTAACAAACCGAATTAATTTATCAGTTGCTGTTGTTTGTTAATCACAAAGCGCTAACTAACTATAGTTGTTGCGTTTTCGCATGGCAATAGCGGTCATTGACCCACGTATATATAATTTAGCTAAAGACTACATTTTCTAGCTAAAGTATAAAGTCCATTAACGTCTTGAATCAATATCTAACGTTATCTTAAACATGTTCCAATTACGAAAAACAATTACCCCCTTATTCATAAAACTTATCAAACCTATTTTAGTTAAAATGGGGTTTGTCTCTTTCTTACACACAGAAATGACAACGTGACAGATAAAGACAAACGTTCTATAAACCTATTTTAGCTAAAATAGAGATAAAATAGGATTATGAATAAGGGGGTTAGTTTTTTACTTGCGTACGCTGTCCTACTCCTGGAAACGCTTCCACTCTTTCCATCTTTCACGAGCCCGCGCGTCCTCCTTCCAATTATGAGGGAACCTATCCAGCTCGCCCCGCTATCTCCTAGTGGTCTGCCGAGATCCCGCCTCACTGTCTCAGGGCATCAGTTTTGTGCTATTTGAGCTCATAGTTTGTCCGGCATGCGGCAGACATGTCCTAAGCAGTCCCATTTAAGTTAAGCAGCCTTTTAAGCCACGTCAGCTGCCATAACGAAAAATCATAAATAATTTATTGTTTGTGTTCCTACGAAGAGATATTAGGAAAAGAGCAATGACCGCTATTACCAAGCTAAAATGCAACTACTATACTTTGAATATGCGTTTAATAGAACACATACGTATCGGTATGCAATCATCGTGTCATTAACATAGGCAGGCGGCTAATCACACAGTAATTTAGATTAGTTAATTAGGCATAGCAAACTGTAGGCACTGATTTAATTTTACCTGTCAATCTATTTGTCATGTGTTGAGGCTATAACTAATTGGTGCCATCAGCCTTTATTAGTTCCGGGTACTACCCTAATTGAGAAACATACTTATAGTCCGGCGTTTCTAAATTTGCCAAAGATGTAAATAACAATGGCCGCACGAAATTGAATAAAATCGATACACATGAACATGAACATTTATTTTAAGTAATGTTTGTTTTGTTCTAGTTAGCTCGGAGATTTAGACAAAAACATTACTTAAAATAAATGTTCTTGTCTATCGATTTTATTCAATTTCGAGCGGCCATTGTTGTTTACATCTTTGGCAAATTTAGAAACACCGGACCTTACAACCACAATCCGAAAAATTTTGAAGGAAATTGCTAAACCATTGCTTGGTTCAAATATTCGTCTGCTCAACAACGTAAATAACGCAATGAATGTTGTTGAACTGTCAAAATGAAAGGTGTTGCAATAGTACTCGTAAGTGTATTACGCAGGATCAAATCCAAAATGGTTTGAAAGTGTCACATCAAAGGTACTTACATCTTACTTAATGTGTTGTTCACATACCTACATACGCGTCGCCCCTACATGTCCATTGCTCATACCACGGCCGGGCACGCAACCTAATTATGCAGTGGTTTAATTAGAGCTCGCCACAAAACCGCTGAGTTTTCCCGTTGCGTTGCGCCGGATGACGCATTCCTGTCGTATTGGCCACAACGTTGGACAGTGTACATGTTGCTTTATTTACTAAAGTAGGTACGTAAATGATGTTTGGTTATTTGCGATGTTATTGGGGAAAATATTGAGTTCATTTGGAGCGAAACTTGAGGGGCAATTCTTGTAATTTTAAGAACGTTCACAGTCTAATCTGTCAAAACATACGAATTTCCCTACATTTTTGACATGTGTTTTGATATTGATTGTCGCTGAGATGAGATTGGGACTAGGTTTTGAACGTTTTCGGTAACGTAGGTACTGTAATCATAGATAACAGGGCTCATTAAAAATTCAACCTTTGAACAGAACTTTAGTAACACAAAACCTAATTTAAAAACACTACATTAATAAAATTAATTCAACAGCCAATCAAACTTTAAAACAACTGCCTACACAAAATTCTGTTAAAACCCGCCTAACAAGGTAGCTAGACCTAGACAACCTAGAATAAACAATCTCACATGTTTTAAATAAATATACATTTTAGCAAAGTCATCGTCTGCCTAGCCTTTTCCCAACTATATTAGGGTCGGCTTCCAGTCTAACCGGATGGAGCTGAATACCAGTATTTCACATGGAGTGACTGCCTATCTGACCTCCACTACCGAGTTACTGGGTAATGCGATACCCTTGGTAAGACTGGTTGTCAGATTTTCGGGCTTCTGACGACCCGTAACGACTGCCAAAGATCCACGAATCACAGCCGGGACGAACGGCTTAACGTGCTTTCCGAGTGACGGAGGAGTCTTGGAATGTAAAGATGGTCACCTCTCCACAGACCAATCGCGGCAAGCGTAGCTTAACCTGATCAAGTGACCCGTGCGGCTCTTATAACTTAGCCACAAGCCTCACTCATTTTAGCAAAGTAATTAATATAATTAGGTTGTTAACTTAATATTTCTCGGTAGTAGGAAACAACAGAAATATGGCGCCGGTTGGCACAGGAGACAGCGGTAAAGTATTACCGACCTACATGTGGTGCGATCCCTGAATACTTTAGAAGGTGTAAGTCTTAGGTAATACTGGGAGCGATTTTGTTATCAGCTCGTCTATCCTGTTAAAATCTCAACGAGAAAACTTAGGTGGAGCTGTCATTCCATCTGTTACTAGGGATTCACTAGGGCTCACTTTAAGTTCACTTCAATTCAATATTCACGGTGAGATGTTCTACAGAATAGCACTTCAGGTGGGAAGAAAAGTAATGAGAAATCGCCTTCTTCTTCGTGTCGATCGTTTCGTCATGTCGATGATTCCATTTTCAAATTATGTATTTATCTACCTAAACTTCGACCAGAATTTAGCAAAGTCGAATCATGTATTAAAGGAGGCCATTAAAAGGCACTTTTGAACGTCAAAATTTATAAGAAAACAGAATTGTCTCTAGATGCCCCTTCTAAAACAAAACCCCTTTAAACTCCATTGTTACTCTTTAAAAATGTTTTTCATTGATTATATTTACATTAAGGCGAAAGCGCCAGGGTAGACCGCGAAATTCGTTTTTTTCTACGTTTTTTGCAATTTAAGCTGGTCAATATTAAGTTGTATGTTGATTAAAATAATTATGATTCGCGACCGTTACAAATATGCATTTACAGAATTAAAACCTATCAGTCTTCAAAGAGTTCTCTAAGACCAAGTAATCCTATAACTGAATATGTCATGAAATCTTGACATTTTAGGATTATACTAACTTAACAAGTTGTATTACTGATTCTAATGATTATAATTCTGTAAATACATATTTGTTACGGTCGCGAATTATATTTTAATCAACGTACAACTTAATACTGACCAGCAAATTGCAAAAAAATTTAAGAAAATTTGAATTTCGTGGGCTACCTTAGCGCTTCCCCCTTAAACAGGCATTAGCATTGGACTCGCAAAGGTCTTTCATAGTGCAGGTGTTACCTAACAGAGAGCAGGTCAAGAGATATGGCATCGTTTGTGATGTGCCAGTCACATCGCGGTCCATCAGACTACCCCAATCTTATTTAGTTGCCACTGTAAGAAATAGCAGCCCTTTATGGACACCCTGAATCACTAAGGGATTTCGGGATGTGATGCCGGCCTTACAAAGCAACGCTTTCCTTTCTAGCAGTAGAATTAATTAAAGTGGCAGTACCCTTCCAGTAAAGTATTGCTTCCAACACAATGAGATATCGATGCTTTGATCATTGTAATGTGCGCCGTTCCCAACTCTGTCCAGTCTTTATTACGACCCTTTGAAATCATCAGTTATCATATCGTAAAAACCCGATAAATTTTACTGAAACGAAGGGACCGTTCTGTTAATTTATTACTTTACAACAGAATGAGTCACTTTGATCATTTTAATGTGGACTTTCCCCGATTCTGTACAGCCTTCAGCCTTAAAATAATCACTTATTTAATTTTAAAAATGCAATTAACCGGTCAAGCGGCGCGGTTCCCCGACCGGCGACGAAACAATAGAAAATCAATTGTGTCTCATTAGCGGAGCTTGACAGATTAATTAAATGAAGTAAAGAATGTCAGTTTTTCTACCGGCTAACTTTCTTTTACCGTCTGGATAGAAACAAGGTATAAAAAGGTGAACGGAGTTGAAGCCTATGGCACAAAATCTCTTTTTTTTTTCAAAAACCTCATATGAAATTAACCTATCAATAAAAATGATCACTTTATTTGAAGTAAACTTCTAATACTAATGCAAACAATATAAAAAATCAACTTATAGGATAGGATATAGGTACTCTACGCGCGGAAATAATCAATGAATTCGTAGCGACTTTTAATTGAATCACTGCTGACGACCAGCAACCTACCTTTTTACTATTCATGTTTATGTTTAATTTTTATTCAATTTATTCTTGTTTTACTGCTATCACTCTCTTGTCTCTGTGAAAAATATGAGTGCGGGGCAGTGGTCCAACTGCTCTGTCCAACTAGTTGGACCATGGGTCTTTACTAGGGGCAGTTGTCCAACTTTAAAAATAGTTGGACCACACCACCTTTTGTGAGTTCCGTGGTCCAATTCGTTAAAAATATAACTTGCCAACTCTACAAACCTCAACTGCATCTTTATGTGTGTATGTTACCTACCGGTTTACGGTTATATTGAACCTCTTTCCAGTAAAATAATAAAATTAAAGTCGGGTGACTATTTTTAAACATTTTTTTTTATGTTTTACAACATTCAACGAAATTTATTTAAAGCATGACCTACAGTAATATCACCTGAAATCAGTTGTAGCTGAATTTCTCGTATATAACAATCATTCTCAATTTGGACTTTACGTCATTTGTGTGCGGTTTCACTTGATAAAGTTGTAAAATTTTCTAAAACATTTAATAGACGTAACATTGTAACATTTTTTGCATTCATGCGCCGACTTAGTTTTGCATGTGAGCTTTCTGAAATGTTATTAGTCCTATGCATCTGGCTAAATACGATTATAAGCTGAGAAAATTCATCAAAATTTCCTTTAATCCAATAACGCTCTATACCTATATTGAATCAGTTTGTTAGCTTTAACACCACTTTCTTCTTTTATGTAATCCCAGCCTTATACAAATTTATCACTCTGCAATAGTGGAAAAACTAAAGCGATTTGACGAACAATACCAAAGACAGGACATTTGGGTAGGCCGTATAAACTACTCATACTGCCAAACCATAATTAAAACGGAAACAATGACCCACATAGTCCTCACCTTCACAATAATTAAAATAATATAATACTTTACACAGTAAATGTACATGTCATTATTTAAGTAAATAGATTTTAGATTTAGTTTTTGAGATACCTAATTTTTTTGCTTTTCTCCGGTACCATACACACATAAAGATACAGTTGAGGTTTTTAGAGTTGGCAAGTTATATTTTTAATGAATTGGACCACGGACCTCACAAAAGGTGGTGTGGTCCAACTATTTTTAAAGTTGGACAACTGCCCCTAGTAAAGACCCATGGTCCAACTAGTTGGACAGAGCAGTTGGACCACTGCCCCGCACTCAAAAATATATCGTTCAATCGCAGAATGTATCTTTCGCAAAATGCACCCCATACGCAAAACGTACCATTCTCAAATCGTACCTTTCTCAACGGTCCACAAGTTTAATAACCAGAATACTTTTTTCCGTAGCTCTCAGCTCTCTGGTAAACCTCGAGCATGGACTTCTGCTAAATTGTCAAAGACCATGTCTTAGAAAAATAATAATAATAATAGTAAAGATGTCCTGTCTAGCTCAAGTCGTATATAAATCAGTCATCAGTCTAAATTTCAAAAATAAAATTGACATTTTTTGTGTTTTTGTACATGCCTGGCTAAGCAAACCGTTCAAACTTACATTGTGTATACAAAAAATTGACAAAAAATGTCCTCGGGCTTTAAAAACATCAAAAACAGGACATAAATACCTAAGGCTGCACAATGACTTAAATAAATTACGATTCGCGGCCATCAATGTAAAGATAAGTCCGCTCTAATTAGTAATTAAGGCACCAAGACTCCACAATGTCCTTCCATTTACTTAGTAACCGAAGCCAGGGTATTTTTATAGCGCATAAAGATAGTAAATTAGTACTTACATAAACCACAAATTTAAATTCTAGTCAAACCTTTAAGGGGATCGGTTTAAGCGGTTGTAAAGGTCCGTGGTCCTCGCTCGAACGCGCGAAGTAAGCATAATCAGCCTATAAGGTTCCCACTGCTGGGACACAGGCCTCCTCTCTTAGAGAGGGAGTGGGCTATAAACCTACCACGCGGCCCAGTGCGGGTTGGTAGGTGTCACATGTCGTCGAATTTCTGGTTCTGTGAGATGCCGGTTTTCTCACGATGTTTTCCTTCACCGTTTTTAGAGCAGAGGTGATGAAATTATTTACAAAAAGCAAAGCACCAAGTCTTAATTCATAAGACTTGATTCATCTATGGGTGCTTGTCGCAAAAATTAAAATCAAAATGCTATAGGATCGTATTTACGATTAAAAAATCGTTCGAATTTACTTTACGGTTTCGTCGCGTGTTCGTGCTCATAGGTGCGTTGTGTTTGTCATTTGTTACAAATGAGCGCTACCGGTTTTTCGCATAACTTGGTTGTGTGCACCAGCTAATTTTAAAAACCATGATGATTTGATTGATTGAGACTCAAATTGATAGTCTGTAATCGTAGTTCTTGCATGGGCACATAATGGTTGCCTGGTGGTATGAAAGGTTGATGGCTGAAAACATTATTATTAAAAAATTATTAAAGTACCTCCCCCTCCGGGGGGCTGCCATATTTTTTTTTGGTTGGGAAATCATCAAATGACTCCTCCCGCTCTGGGTGGAGCAGAAGGGAGTGTCAGCCTCTTACTGACTAAAACCCACCCGTGTTCCTTCCTTAGCCCTTTAGTTCCGGGGTAGCGGTAACCCTTTCGGACAATCCTGCTGACCGCTGCCATACCCTTAAGGTGTGATGTTATATAAATATTGAAATTATTATTGTATGAGTATGGTCGCCTTTGAAAATACGTTTTATTAAAATAGTTATTCTAGTTCTACTTCGGCTACAAACTATGCCATCTACACTTGGGAGCAAATAAATCGAGCCACTTGCTTTTTTTTGCACGTATAATGGTTATTATTTTTGGTATTATGGAACGTATCAAATCGAAACATATATCGCCTAAGAGCTTATTTAATAATCTTTACAATGAGGGTAAATTATTGAATGATAACCTTATTTAGTGATAAATTATTGGCTCTGAAAGAAAAACGGTAATTTTGATAGAAAATTGTAGGGTTAAAACAGTCCAGAAAATCTATCGAAATCAGGGCAAGGGGGGGTAATACAAGATATTAAGAATAAGTTTATACCATAATTTTGTTTTTAATTGTTTTTTTCTGGACTGACAATTTTCTATCAAAATTATCGTTTTTCTTTCAGAGCCAATAATTTATCATTAAATAAGTTTTTCATTCAATAATTTACCCTCATTGTAAAGGTTATTAAATAAGCTTTCAGGCGATATATGTTTTGAATTGATACCTTCCATAATACCAAAAATAATAACCATTATACGTGAAAAAAGGAAGTGGCTCGATTTATTTGCTCCCAAGTGTAGATTATCTACATTTGGGGAATCATCATCTTAGGAAAATCTCCGCTAATGGTCTCTTCGGAGTATTCTTAGTAGGAATTTACTACCTTATAAGACAATGGTCTAAATGTTTACCATTAACGAGACCTATGTCACTGAACTCATTTGTGATGGACATTTGGATCAAACCCCATACATGTTTTCCCAATTTCCTTTACTTTAAACGCAATACTCTTTATTATGTACACCATATAAATTACAGACATAAATATAGAAACTACAATGGGTGACACAATGGGCGGTCTTATCGCTAAGAGCGAAGTTTAAAAAAAAAAACCAAATTCAAATCTTTATTTAGCGTTCCATAATATGAGCAAGATCTTACAATGGCTCAAAGCTAAGGTATAATTACGGACCCTGTAAGGGTCAATTTATATAACTTTTTGTATCACTGCATCCGATTAGACTGCAAGCCGGCCCCAACATAATTGGGAAACGACTAGGCAGATGATGATTAAATATTTTTATAGACTTTTCCGTCAAACCTCGGCAATTCCTTCTTAATAGCCTCTAACGCTACTTAAATTAACCGACGGTTTGATTATAATCTTTTCAAGGCTTACAGCACCCGTTTCCAACAAGATCTTAAACAAGGCATTAAATTCAGTAGCGGTACTAGGGTGTAAACTTGGCGATAGTACTGGCTTCCAGTACCTACAATTGTGGGCTAGTCAAGTCGTTAATTTGTAATTAATGAGCTTTATGGATATTAGACTTTTGTGCTTATCGACATTGTATTAATGGTAAACTTTGAGAGCAACAGGTGACAAAGTCTGATTTGTCTGTTTCTGTGTCCTTCATAAACAGAGTGAAATTGAAAACATGAGACAAGTCGAAATGGGAGATTGTTCTCAGTATTATGAACAACTTTTACTATGGGACCAAATCTAAAGTCGCAAAAAAAAGTCAGCTGTTCCCTAGATTTGTGTTCGCATAACTCATCAAAATGTAGGTAACAGCTGATTTTTTTTTTCGCGATTTCAGGTTTGGTTGCATAGTAAAAGTTGTTCATAATGACGAGTACAATCTTCCATTTCGATTTGTCGCATGTTTTCAATTTCAACCTGTATATCGATGGCAAAAAGTTCAAACATCTTTGGCCCAAAATTCAATTGCGCAGTCACTGTTTCGGTGTAAGGAGAACAAAAAAACTATGTAAGAAATGCCTACATAATATACAGCATGGAAACCACATATATGCAATAAATTATACCACATAATATACTTGTTGTCGCCTTTTTTGACGATATACAAAAAATGAACGAAATCGGTCGCGAAAAAAAATCAGCTGTTCCCTACATTTATGTTCGCATAACTCGTCAAAATGTAGCGAAAAGCAGAAAAAATATAGCGTATGAAATATAGCGTCGAAAAATTCATCCGCATCGCTGTCAACTGGTAATGTACCCAAGAGACTGGCGGCATATCACCTCGTTGTATGGCAATGCTTATCTTAGAGACTGTTACATTCTACTAAATAATGTAACAAAATCGCTTCATAGTCGGAACCAGAATGAACACTAGTCCACACTCTAGCTACATTAAACCCTATAGCACATTCCCTGGCCTCTTAAATAGATTGCCAACACACACAGCATAAAGATACCATCTTAATTATCCTTATCATCAAAGCAGGAAGTGAAAGAATCTTTAGAAATATCCTTGTAATCAAAACGAACTTGTTTTGAACTTAATACAAAGTAAAACCTAAGGGATAATAATCACTGGCTCATTTGCTAACGGATAGTGTAATAGGACTTAATAGATCATTTGTGGATTCGTGGTGCAGGAGGTGAGCAGGAGCGGGGGCGATTTCACTGTTCTTGATGATAAAATGCTTGCAAAACTGAATAGTGACTGCCTCTACTGTAATCGCTCAGAAAGATCAAAGGATTGTAATCATTACCACACTAGGTGGAAAATTTGGAAGTTTCATATTCAACAGCAGACTTTGTACTTAAGATTTTTCACCTTTCAAGACCTACAAGACATAGGTATATGTTTGAGGGGCTTCGATGTCGACACGACGGGTTTCTGGGCAAGAAATACAGTTAAATATCTTCGCTGCCATCATGTATTCAAATTATTTTGTAGTTCATGCATAAGTAAGCAGACAACGACAAACATAAGTCATCATACACCTGGCCACATTAGCTGATAAAGTTGCCCCTACAATATCTCAGGATCCACTATAATGAGAACTATAAATACTGCATAGGTACAGACTCCGGCGCATCCCCTACGATGCACATTAATCACCTTATCTGTAACGAGTCGGTACTCGCAATCTGTCTCGGAGATTATATCTGAGATATTACTACTGGTTCTCGGTAAATGAAAAAGAAGAATATAATGTCCAACTATCCTTAATTAAATGAATGTACCTAATAGTTATGATTATTATTCAGCTCAAATCGTCATGTTGGCTGATTCAATACTACTCAATGCATCACACAAAATACATGGAAGACATGGAAAAAAATGCATTGCATTGTTTCAATTATTTAGGGATCTAAGCAGACCTTGACTGAAGATGGTTTTAATAAACCTGATGAGTCGCTTCAATCAACCAATCACATCAACCTATGGCAGTCCACTGCTGGACATAGGCCTCATCCAACAACTCCGCCACAACACCCTGTCCTCCGCCTTCTGCATCCAGTCTGTCCCAGCCATCTCTTCAAAGTCTTCGGTCATTAGAGTCGCTTAAAAATTTCAAAACTACAGTTACAAAAAAAAAACTAGTAGGGGACATACAAGCGATGCGTTTTCAAGCTCGTCACGAGGGCACAAAGCACGCCGAAGCTTAGCTTTAATTGCTCCAATCTAGAACACTATCTAAATTCTTTCTCCGCTTGTTAGTGTTAGAAACACGAGATAACATCGAGATTAATTTAATCACATAACAGTAGTGCTGCACAAAGGAGTGACACCAAGTTCGGAGAAACTTCAATTAATAAGTAGGTACTTGTTCAAATATGTTGTGCCTCAGAAAGCAGGTTAAGCCGTTAGTCCTGGCTGTCATTTGCGAATCTTTGGCAGTCGAAGCCCGAAAGTCTGGCAACCATTTGTCTTACCAAGGGGTCGTATTAATTCGAGCGATTAGCTTCATCTTTCTGAATGACTGACTCCTTTATCAATTCACAAGTGCCTGTAAATGACTTAATTGAAATAAATGCTTTGAGTTTGAGTTGAGTTTGTATTTGACCCAGTAACTGGGTTGTAGTTTGGTGGGTTGTTCAAAGTACTGGTATTCAGTTGCATCCAGTTAAACTGGACCCAACATAAGTTTGAAAAAGCCAGACAGATGACGAGTTCAAATGTGTTCGTAGAGTGATGTTCTTGACCGGAACGGATTAGAATCTGGAGCAGAACGCTAAGTCGCAGATAAAGAGAGGATTGTTTTAGATGATTATATTTTTTGTTGTGTTATTAATTACTGTGTTGTATCGTGTAATGAAGCATTTGTATGGTGTAGGTTTCACACGAAGTCACTTTTCGAGTCTGTTAGTCTGCAGGCGCTTTAATTTGTGTAAATTATTTCATCACCATAGCTCTCAAAACGCTTAAGGAAAACATCGTGAGAAAACCGGCACGTTCTAGAGCCAAAAATTCAAAGACATGTGACATCTACCAACCCGCACTGGGCCTGCGTGGTGGATTACGGTCTACTCCCTCTTACCAAGAGGAGGCCTGTTTCCCAGCAGTGGGAACATTACAGGCGGATTATGCACTGCACCCTTACCATGCAGGAGCGGGTCACTTGTTAAAAGTATATTCGTAAAACGATAATTATTAAGCAACGAATGGCGTGTATTGAAGGATCTCCGATGTCTTCTTTCATCGTGTACCCACTGAACAAATCTAGCCTTCTCTTCGCTACCTATATCTAAATGTCTCAAGGTACCTATTTCCCGCTTAGCTCAAAGGAAACCGTCGTATTCTCAGAGGGTTCAGTTCAGTGAATCGATTGAATACGTTTGGGCCGATTGACCCAAGCCATTCAGGTGAAGTAAGTATTTACGTAAGTAAACTTGGGAACCTTGACATAAAAGGTTTATGTCCTTACACTTAACCAACTGTACAATCTGGTAAAGGTATTTTGATTCGGAGATTTCGCACTTCACTTCCTTTAAGATCTAAGATTTATCATCTGCCTAGCCTTTTCCCAACCAACTATGTTGGGGTCCCATCTATGTTGGTGTATGTGAAGAGGCCTTTCACCTGCAGAGTTATTATCATAAATATATACAGGGTGGCAGGTACAGACGCCAGAACATCAGGTTACCCGAAACTGTAAAATTTTCCGAATCAATTTTGAACCTATTTCTTTAACGATAAAGTTGAAAATCTATTAAAGTAATAGATTGAGTACCTTGATGTGCTAGCGTCTGTACATCGACGCGCGACCTGTTACCATGGATTCGGTATACGATTCTAGACCGCCATGCGTTGAAACTTTTCATCGTTTATTTTTTTTTTTTAATTGCTGTCCCATACATTTTAACTGCTGCTTTAGAAAACCGACGAAAAAGGGGTTTGAAGGTTTTGGCCCTATAATCAGCCGCCATTTTATTTTTTTTTCAGAATCGCGGTGAACAACAAAAGTTATAATTTAGATAGAGGACACTTATACAAACAAAAAATGTTATATAACATAATATCCTAAAGCGTTAGGTTTCGGAGTTATTTACCGAAATATAAGTCGAAAACAACTAGGGTTTTTTTGTTTTTTTTCCTTCCAGGTAAGCATATTGCACTATTGAGGTAATAGAAACGTTATGAAACCTTTATGGAGAAAAAACAAATGAAGAATAGACATTTTTTAAATAAATAATTAAACACGGCAATTTATAGTTCCAGAGACATCTGACAAGTGTAATGTCAAACTTCTATACTGAAAAAACGAAAACACAAAAGACTTAAATGTCAGATTAGTCTCTGGGATTAAAAAAACGAACTATAAATTGCCGTGTTTAATTATTTATTAAAAACATATCTATTCTTCATTTGTTTATTCTCCATAAAGGTTTTATAACGTTTCTATTACCTCAATAGTTCAATATGCTTACCTGTAGGGAAAAAAAACAATAAATCCTTGTTGTTTTCGACTTATATTTCGGTGAATAACTCCGAAACCTGACGCTTTAGGATATTATGTTATATAACATTTTTTGTTTGTATAAGTGTCCTCTATCTAAATATATAACTTTTGTTGTGCACCGCGATTCTGAAAAAAAATCAAAATGGCGGCCGACCTTAGGGCCACCCTCCATACAAAAATCTTCAAACCCCTTTCTACACTAGGTCGAGAATCATGTGCTGAATTCATGGTTACAGTTTACGCGTCGACGTTCTTGCCACCCTGTATTTGGAAATCGTTGGCTCTGTCACTGGAAATACTGGTCCTTAGTGACGTCAGCGATCCGTGTCACCAACGACCGACTTCCCTACCAGTACAAAACTTCGAACATAAAAAATCGCATCACTGATAACGCAATGTTGCCAACCAAGATTACTATAATCACCCGTCACCCTCATTTAAACCCAACAGCTATCCGTAAAACAAACAAACTTAAACTTTGCAGTCAGCATAAAATTAATTCGGTAACAATTTTAATGAGCAAGTTATCTTGGACGACATAAACTAATACCATTTTTTATGTTACTCAGTAGCTCCTATCTCTGTTACACATTGTTAATTTAGGATCACGCTTTCTGGTCACGGCGCGGAGAAAGTGACCACCTTGACTTGACGCCATTTTTTTAATTTTTAGTGATCCGTGAATTTGTTTGTAGACTAATGGACTATGGTGGAGCTAATTGTTGAAGTATTTGCGTTTCGGATGGTGGGAATCAAGGTTATTAGCCAGAAAAATAATCAAACGTTAGGTAGTTTGTTGTAGGTATTCGAGTTAATTTGTCTTTGTGACAATACACTTTTTCTTTCTTTACGTACCTAAGGCGGACCCACACACTACAACGCGCCATGTGATGGGGTGCAGATAACGCGCCCCCGCGCATGATTTTTGATACAATAAAAACGCGCTTTCGCCCGGGGAAATGGACGCCATTTCCCGCGCCCCGTCTCATGGCACGTTGTAGCGTGTGATCCGCCTGAGTTTTGAACGGGGATTGAAAGGAAACTGAAACTTGGTTTAAAAACCATGCAATTCGTAAAAGTAGGTAAGCAATAAGTGTTTAGTCGATTGACACACTGCACCGCATTATGCACCGGAGTGCGTGAAACGAAGCCAAATTCCCCGCACGGAAGCGCGTTTTTATTGAATTTGTATGTAAAAATCACGCGCGACACATTATCTGCGTTCCGCTTCCGTCTTAGTCTATTTTACATAGCGTTATCTCCCGATAGCAGAATCTATACTCACCCAGTTTCCTCCACTTCTTTGTTGAACCACTCCAAACAAAAGAGGTCTACTTTATGCCAAATTCAGCACACATTCACTAAAATTCCCGGTAAATATTTGCTATAGTAATAAATTTCTTCATTGTGGTCTCTAAGAAAAGGGTCCTATAGATAACGATCCTTGCATGCCCCCCAAGCTATTGTGAGGCATTCATTCATAAAACGACCAAGGAGTAGTGAGAGTGGAGTGCTCAATACTCACTTAACAGAAAGAAAGAAGAAAAGAAAGAAAAAATGTTTATTTGGACACAGTTCGTGAAATACAAACGACATACAAATTGTGAAAATATTGTTTCATCTACATTAGTATGTGTCTCACGGCTGCGCCAAAAAGATCTATTTCAGCATTTATAGACAGATGCTATCTGACGCTGGTTTTCTAATGAACCTTAAGGGACATGTGACGGAAAATAACAAACTTCAATGGAATACTAGATAGAATACTATGTGCAAAAATTAAAGTCAAATTGTCTGCTGCTTGTTAAAGGTAGTGAGCGAGAAGATGATATTTTTCTAAGGAAGTTCAAGTAACGCTCTGAACGGACTGCTCGCTCTATACGGACTGAGTAACCGTCATGGTATCCCGCCCCTTGAAGAAGCAGACCGAGTTACCGATACTAATATTATAAATTCGAAAGTAACTCTGTCTGTCGGTCTGTCTGTCTGTATGTTACCTTTTCACGCCTAAATTTACCGATTAGCGCCACGATTTAGATGAAATTTGGTATAGAGATAGTTTCAGTTCCGGGGGAAAACATAGGATAGTTTTAATCCCGATATTCGCACGGGATTGACACTTATGCGAGTGAAACCGCGAGGCGCAGCTAGTCTTTCATAATTACTAGATAGTTGTTGTGATAAAATATGAATCACATTACGTGTGCTACCCAATGCTGGAGTTAAATATTCTAGGCCACGCTGGCCTGCAAATTCAGAAAACACTGTACGCGCTCCATTTCTTCATACTCAGTGTCCACGACCCATATTTTACGGAATTAGAATCCCATTTATTTAAAGAACTCTCCATTAGAACGGCTTACCGGAACTGCCACAATTTATGTCTATAACATTAGCATGAGGTATAGCTATTATAGGTATTAAATCTTGCTTTGCTCTAAATTCAGTGGTATTTAGGCTTACCGGTCTTTTGTTTTAAATGGTAGGTAATATAAACGGCATTAATGAATACCTATTACTTAGGCATTTTTTATGTCAATACAACTTTTTTACATTATTATTTAGGTTACTACCTATGTACGGATCTAATGGAAAAAGGGTGTTAAAATATGTTTAGAATTAATAAAATACTTGATTCAAAATATCTTTCTCCCTAACATTAATGTGCTCAGGGTCAATATGATTTTAAAATTATTATGGGACTTTTAGTGTAGCTTAGTTTTGCCACAAGCAAGAAACTTGCGTCGTTTACTCGTAAATGGAGCTTCATTTAAACGACGCAAGTTCTTCGCCTGTGGCATTCCATAAAATTGAAGCAACAAGTGACTTTATCTTATCACTGTTTATATTGTGTAACTTTTATCCTTGCTTCAGCTTATGATACATATCTCACGCAATTAAATAACTCCATGTAAAGTTTCATTGATAAAAACATAGTAATGGCAATTCGATAAAATTATCGAGCTGTGTGTGTATGCTATTGTTAAACACATAGCACATACACACAATAGGCTAGTTTCCTAAAAAAATCTAATTAGTCCGTCAGTTAGATTATCAAAAAATATTGGACCCTTATTTTTTCTTTTGTCAATTATATAAAAAATGATGAAGATATCGCCCGTTAAGGTTCCGCGTAACGTCACGCCGTGCGACACTTTTTAGCACGGCGTGACGTCACGACCCCCCACTCCCAAGTTTTGACGCGCTTTATCTTTGTCATTTTTTGTTTGATTGACAAAAGAAAAAATAAGGGTCCATTATTTTTCGTTATTCTAACTGACGGACTAAATCTAATTATTATTTTTTTACCCAGGAAAATACCCTATTAGCGTGTACGGAACACTTAACTAAATTACCGTTCGTGCTCACAAAACGTTTTATTCGAACTTTATTGTTCCGACGGCCCCTATTACATCTTCAGTGTAATAATAATTATAGTACGCACACATTATTTGTCTTTTTCTCTCGTATTACGACCTCTTCAGTTCAAACAATAGACAAAAGAACGAAGAGGTTGCGTAAGTATTGTCTATGGTCTTATGAGATTTTAAATGTTACATTTAGAACATTAGACGAAAGTAGTAAGATTTTCTTTTTTTTTTCTTATCAGCCATTACGGTACTTATGCAAATAGTTCGCAATACAGTTTTTACTAAATCTTGAAAGTATTTTTTATGCAAGCTTGGAGAGGCGGATAGAAATCTGTGTAATTTGTGTTAGTTTTTGTCCTTAACTCAGAACTGTTGTAAAAACAGTTTCTCTGTTGATTGTTCTTAATTCATTTATTTTCTGTGACGAAGTTCGTCGAGCCGTTTTATTCAGAAGGAACATAGGTTTAGGGAACATAGAGATATCACTCACCTAGCAGTATAATGACACATCTACTTTTTTCTTATTTTACAGAAATGAGGGTCAAACATTTTACAAATGTTTGAAACGAAGTTATGACTTCATTTTACATTTTACGCCCTCTCTCAACAAATAGGAAAACTAACACCGTGCCGTTTTACCGCTTTATAAATTATACACTTTTAAACACTTACCCCCTTATTCATAATCCTATTTTATCTCTATTTTAGCTAAAATAGTTTTATAGAACGTTTGTCTTTATCTGTCACGTTGTCATTTCTGTGTGTAAGAAAGAGACAAACCCCATTTTAACTAAAATAGGTTTGATACGTTTTATGAATAAGGGGGTTAGGCCGTAAAAACTCAATTTCGCTTTTTTGTAAATGTGCCATTATACTGCTAGGTGAGCGATATATTTATTTTTAGACACATGCTATAATTATGCTTCTTATAGAGTTATAGTAGCAGCCTGGTGTGTTTCGTCGAGGCGTGGGAGTTCCATTGCCTTAGGCATCTTCTGGGCACGCTCGTTCCATCATAGACCTCATGCATCGCTTTCCAGCAGGCGTGATCGAGGCCCATTCTGCATTTTTTTTTTAAATAGTCGTCCTACCCTACAACATGTACGCTACACGTCAATAGTGCAAACACTAGGATACATAATCAATCATCAGTCACCAACCCATATGCTGCCTATTCTGTAAAAATTCTCACTGTGAAAACTTAGGTGAAGGTCGCTGGAAGTGAGCTGCGGACGCTAGGGATTGTCACTATCGACAGCGGTGCTATTCTGTAAAAATCTCACCGTGAAAACTTAGGTGAAGTGTTAGTGAGCTTCAAGTGCGCTGTCATTCCACGAGATGCTAGGGAGTGACACTACTGAAAGCTCACTGCAAACTCACTTCACCTAAGTTTTCACAGTGACATTTTTACAGAATAGGTCTGCAGCTCTTTTTAAGCTCACTTCACCTAAGTTTCCACGGTAAGATTTTTAGAGAATATTACTGCAGTCCACAGATATAGATATACCTAGATAACGCAAGTATCACGAACTGTATGAAAACTAAGCGTGCCACTTTTTGACTACCTTCTATAAAGTCACAAGCTCGCGCTCTCTCGCTCACGCTCACCCAGTCAGCAGTACGCAGGACTGAGCGCGAAAGTGGCGGCTTATGATTTTTGATCGTAAACTGGTGCGATTCTTGGCACGCGAAGTAGGTGCTCTTGCGTTATCTAGGTGTATCTATATCTGTGCTGCAGTCACAGTTTGTAACAGTTGCAGTTCTGGACAACAACAGTCTCCACACGGTGGGTAACCTGAGGATGGGCCGCCCAGGAAGAGGTGGCAAGACGACCAAGACTCGTAGGTACCGCAGGGGTTGGTTCGAGGTGGCTCTAGATCAGGATGTCAGGAAGGATTTGGGGAAGGCCTTTGCTCCACAGTGTAGGCTAACCTAAAAACCAGAACCTCCTTTTTTGAAGTCGGTCAAAAAGCACTACAGTGTCCTAAATAAAAATTAGAGAAAATTAAAGAATTAGCATTGCCATACAACGTTTCAATGCTACCAGCCTATTGAGCACTGTTCCCGTTGACAGCGATGCGGACGAATTCTTTGATGCCCTATGATTATTTTGTTTATTTTTTCATATAATTGTACATATTATTTAAATTTATATGTTAGCTTATGTTATGTAAATATCTATACAAATAAATAGAATCAACTAGCCATCCTAAAAGATAATTGAATTAAAATAAGTATTAATTTCCACAAGAACCAAAAATTTGAAGACATGTGATATCTACCAACCCGTACTGGGCCCGCGTGGTGGCCCACTCCATCTCACCGAGACGAGTCCTGAGTCCCAGCAGTGGGAACATTATAGGCTGATTATGCTATCCATTTCCATAATTTATTCTGACAACCCTACCCCCAAACGATCAGTAGGTAAGTATTATTATATATAAAGGCCAGACCAATCATAAATTAGAATCAGCAATAAAATAAGGTTATACTGGACAGTTCCGTAAAACTTTCATTAAGTGACTACACCATGGCCCATGGTGGCCGAGGTATCCCATAGAAATGGCGGCGCAATTATTCGTAGGTACAGTACAAATTACATATTTAATTACAATCTAACATCTAGCGAAACAATGAAAGTTCAGGAGAATTGCTAATTGGCCGTGATTATGTGCGAAGAGTTAGAGGGACTGGATGTGACTTAACATTTGATTCATTTATTTTTTCGATCGTTCGATTCGGGTAATGTGTTTATATATTACTAGCTGTGCCCCGCGGTTTCATCCGCGTGAATGTCGCATAAAATCCAACAAAGCACTTAATTTAAATTTGATACAGATTAGGTCAATAACCGTGTATTCCCGTTCGTCCCACCGACTCCGTCCCCCTCGTGGGACGAACGGGAATTCGTTATTTTTTATGTTATAAAATGTTATTTTACGCACAAAATTATTTAGTGGGATGAATGGCACTAATCTAAGAACACATTCCCATTCGTCCCTCTAAAATCTTGAATGGGACGATCGGGAACAAATTTAATATTATTTTTGTAAATTCCCGTTCGTCCCACGACGGGGACGAAGTCGGTGGGACGAACGGGAATACACAAAATCATTTAATAATTTCAGCCAGTTGTTTTGTGTGGTCTAGTGTAATAATTATGAAGTGACAAATGACTAGGTCTGACTTTATAGGTCATCCCAAACAATAACGCCCATTAGATCTATTTTTCTACGTCTTGTTCGTAATGAGACATCCGGTCTTGTACTTCTTTTAAAGCTCGGAACCAATTTATTTTGCTCCCTTTTATATTTCAGTCTGTTTATTGCGTTTTTAAATTATAATTGGAATATTGCACTGCTAGGTTTCTTAGAAACCCGTCCAATTTCAACAGAAACTGTACAGTAGAAACTGTACAGTAGAAACTGTTGGAGAAAACTTCTTATTTTATGTTGCAAATGTCACTAGGTTTTTATTTTAAGACTAGCAGTGCCCCGCGGTTGCACCCGCATGAGTTTCCCGTTGGAATATCGGGATAAAAACTATCCTATGTCCTTTCCCGAGACTCAAACTATCTCTATACCAAATTTCATTTAAATCGGTTCAGCGGTTTAATCATGAAGAGGTAACAGACAGACACACTTTCGCATTCATAATATTACTAGCTGCGCCCCGCGGTTTCACCCGCGTAAATGTCGATCCCATGGAAATATCGGGATAAAAACTATCCTATGTCCTTTCCCGGGGCTCAAACTATCTTTATACCAAATTTCATCGAAATCGGTCCAGCCGTTTGAGCGTGAAGAAGTAACAAACATATAAACACACACACACACACACACTCACAAACTTTCGCCTTTATAATATTAGTGTGATTATGGATTCTGCAATTTATGGAATATCGGACAACCTAACATGATGATGACGAAATGGAGATGAGTATAAAATTCATCCCCATTTCGTCTTTCAAAACTGCGGGGTAATTGCGTAACACACTAATAGTAGGAATGGCTTTCATTTTGACAGTTCAACAACATTCATTGCGTTATTTACGTTGTTGAGCAGACAATTCGAACAAATGAAGCCATGGATTAGCAATATCCTTCAAAATGATTGAAATTGATAGTGTGTTAAGCAATTAGGGTGCTGGTCTATGCGTCATCATTTTTTTTTTAAATCTGATGAGATGCAATTTTGAATTATGACCAGCCCGCCTTGAAATCCTTACACCACTACAAAACAAAGTTACGTAACTTTAGTTGCCCGTATGCAAACAGTGTTTGCTCATAGTTCCCTTGTTACCCAATTTCAGCTGCATGCAGTGTATATTTGTTCTCCACAGTGGATGTAACTTGTTATACACTGGAAGCACACAAACTGTTCAAAGTTACAGAATCACTTAGAGCCTGCAATCAACACTTGTATCGTTGCCAAGTTATTCTGCACTGGAGTGTAGCAAAATCTTGCGAACAGCTACTGAAAGCCGTTTTAGTGTAATAATTTTAGTGGCTGTTCGTGAAAGGCTAGATCTCGGCATAATGAAATGATAATAATTTGGAATTTGTATTTTCTTTTTGTGGAAAGCTGAAGACAAAATTCGAGTGTTTGCAAATGGAACATTTTTTTCATTAGCAACGAAAATCTTTAAATATATTTTTTGGTTGCAGTAGAAGGCACATTTGGCTTATTGACTTTGTTTCTAAGAATGCCAAGGCACAAAGGCAGAGCCTTCAGTATTTCAGGACTGGTCGGTTACTCTTTGCACTTTTCCTCAAATGAAACGTCAGTAAGCTTGTGAAAATGTATCAAATATGACAATGTAACAATTAAGAAAATTGATAATAAATACTCGTTATTCTTAAAGTGTTTTTGATTTAATCTTACCTCTATGAGTAGTTATAACTATAACAAAGGTAGGTACAGTCAACAAAAGAAATAAGTGTGCAGGATCGTCGGATATAGTTAAAGTTTAGTAAGAAACCGATGGATGTTGTCGACTGAAATTTAATTTGATAAATAAGCTATAATAAATAAAATTAAATAAGTAAAATTAAATTTTATTCGAGAACATCCATCAGTTTCTTACTAAACTTCAACTATATCCGACGAACCTGCATACTTATCTCTTTTGTTGACTATACACATTTTTGTAAAAAAAATTACAATTAGCTCAATCGGATTTGACAGCAGAATTCAAGCTTTTAACAACATACCACTTCTAGTCCCTGTACATCTGCTCCCCAGTTATCGTGTTCAGCGTCTGCTAGTAAGCGGCGCGTGCTCGCTATCGGCACATCGGCGCCGGCAAAGCGCAGAAAGCGGAGCTCGCTCGTAACCTGATACATTGAGGCTCATGTGTTGCCGCTGTTGCGGAGATGAGAGCATGTTGGATAGATTTAGAGGTTTTAGGGAGAATAAGAAAAATGCTTGGCGGGATGTGATGGATTTTTTTTTACAAATTTTGATCCTTGGCAACTCTGTACAGAGAGAAGTAGAAGGAGAGCAGGGAACTCTCCTTCCACTTCTCTCTGTCCTTTGCGCAGCTGTGGAACAATACGGGATAATAAAAAAGCAGATACTTGTGGAGAAAAAGGATTAAGTGACGAGATAAGCGAAATACAGTTACGCAAGACATGCAGCACTGAGTTTGAATATTTTTACTTATTTAGGTATGAGTGATAATCAAAATATACTATGTTGACAAATCTGAAGGCTGCAATCTCGTAATTTATAACGTTCAAAATCTAGTCTCAGTCTCATCTCGGCGACAAACAAACGTCAAAAAATTGTCAAAATGTAGGGAAGTTAGAGGTAATTTTGACAGATTGAGACTGAGATCAGACTGTGAACGTTCTTAAAATTACGAGATTTGGCCCTCAGAACATTTCCTAATCTAAGTAGAGTCGACACTTTTTAGTTAACCATAGAGGTTTTTAGGCCAAACTAACACAACACGAACATAACAATTTTCACAGTCAGCCTATAATGTTCCCACTGCTGGGACACAGGCCTCCTCTCAGTGAGAGGAAGTAGGCTGTAATCCACCACGCCGGCCCAGTGCGGGTTGGTGGATGTCACACGTCTTGGACGTGCCGGTTTCCTCACGATGTATTCCTTCACCGTTTTGAGAGCAGTGGTGATGAAATAATTTACACAAAGTAAAGCGCCTGTCTGGGTTCGAACCTACGACCTGCAACTCGTAAGTCGCGGCCATTTCCACTGGGCCACCATGGCTGCTCTCATAACAACTTTAATACATAGGATTAATTAATTAATCCAAACTAATATTATAAATGCGAAAGTAACTCTGTCTGTCTGTCTGTCTTTTCTTCACGCCTAAACTACTGAACCGATTTAGATGAAATTTGGTATAGAGATAGTTTGAGTCCTGGGGAAGGACATAGAATAGTTTTTATCCCGATATTCCCACGGGATCGACACATATGCGGGTGAAACCGCGGGGCGCAGCTAGTTAACAATAAAATAAATTAATTCCTCTTAAAAAAAAAACTAAAATCAGACAATGAAATAGTTTTCGTAAAAGACGCTCCATAAAATGCACTACATAGTTACATACGGTATCATAATATATTTTGATTTACATATTATTCCCAAATGAACGTGAATTATACAATTAATGGCTTTCGATCGTCATCGGGGGCAAGTCGCTCCACAAACTAGTGATCACCATCATCGAATTGCAATCGAGTCAATGTCAAGAGCATCGGAGCGTTCTAGGGTTGCCACATACCGAATTCATATTTGCTGAAAAAGTGCTATCAATAAATAGTCATAGGGAAGCGCCAGGGTAGCCCGCTAAATTCAAATTTACTTACGTTTTTTTGCAATTTGCAGGTCAGTTTCAGGTTGTTTGTTGAACAAAATGTGATTCGCGAGCGTAACAAGTATGTATTTACAGAATTATAATCATTGAAATCATCAATAACCCTCTTTAGTTCATATAACCCTATTGATTGATAATATTTGAAAAACAATTGGTAGGAATTGACAAATTTTCTGGTGTTTGTTAAATTAAATTGGAATGACAAATTTTAAAGAGTCGTCAATTTAAAACATTAAATAAAGTTTTTGCAAGTAAGTGCCAGCCCTAAGCATGAGTGCGCGTGCGCACGCCATTTCTATCAACTAATTAAAGCATCCGCAACACTATTCATAAACGCAATGCTTTCTCTAAGACAACCGCCTACCATTCAAATATCAACCTTAGTTCTACGTAGTTGGGGTGGAAAATAAATAGTTGATGAGTAATAAAGATTCAATTGAGATTTAAGGAAGTTAAGATTTAGATGTCACGAGAGTCTTCTATTTGTTTCTCTTAGTAAGAACGTGTTTTTATGCGATCGTTGTAAAAGATAGACGTTTGATGTTCTTTTACAACGGTCTTCACGATATCTTTTGAACGGTATTGAAGTAAGAGTGACGTAATCAATGATGGGACATTGTTTTATGGATGTACCCGTAGAATATGCGTGCGTGTGTCACGGCGAGTCGTTTAGGTGTAATTTTTTTTTGATGTACCTAAAGGTAATAGGCCAATTCAATTTTCCAATTTGTTGTTTGTTGTACAATGTTGTTCAAACAACAACTTGTTGTTGTATGTTGTTTCTGTTTTTTTTTTAAGTTTTAAGGTATTTTTGTTTTATTGCTAATAAACATATTTTTCTTTCTTTCTTTCAATGGTTTGGCTTGGTGTCTACATTCACAATTCACTGGTTCAAATATCATTCAGTTTGTCATTAGCTTGTTTCAACTTAATGATAGCAGTAAGATTCCTAAAACAAGATCGCTAAAAGGCCTAAAGGCAATTTTGCAGGTACTAGAATCTCCCATTAATAAGGAAACACAAAAATACAAAATTGGAAAAAATACTTCCGAAAACAAATAAATATTTTCAAATAGTTTAAACCAAGTCTTGCCTATATTCTGAATACAATCATGTCGGATGTTAGTAAAGTTCTTTTGCGTACAGAAACACAAAAACCTCAAATATTTTTGTTTTTATTTCAATATCATAAGTGGCCCAGTTTAGCCGCTTATTACGGTTTCCGTCAGTCCCCGACTCTCACGCAGGAGTGATAGGCAGGCCTAGTCTGTTGATGACATGTGTCGGCTGATACGCTGGAATGGAAATATCAACCCTTTTCGACGTTGGTAACAGACTGTATTTGTATATTTTGAGAGGTAATGAGGCAGAGAACCATATTTTTACTATCAAAAGTAAATGCTATTAAGAATTTTATGTAAGTCTAAGTAAACAAAAGAACACTTTTCAACGAAACCTCCAAACGGCAGGTTGACACTTCTTGTAACTTTTACCTTGGTCAGAAGCTAAGCATTGCCATACAACGTGTCAATGCTTTCAGTCTTTTGGGTACATTACCGGTCGACAGCAATGCGGGGGAATTTTCAATGCCATATTTTAGTTTCTTAATAGTTTTAGTTAAGTTAGGTTTTTTTTTTATTTCTCCTACATTGTCCCACTGTTGAACAAAGGTCTTTGCTCAGGTTAGGTTAGGTTGTGGTATAAGTATTTAAATAGTTTTTAGTTACTTTAGGGCCGATTTTTAATCTTCAGATTATTTTATTGTTGAGAATAAAAATGGCGGTTTGACGTCATTTGTATTAAAAATATGTCAAACAGCCATTTTTATTAATCAAATAAAAGTTATCTGTCAATTGAAAAATCAACCCTTAGTATAAGAATTTTATCCAGTGTATATACCAAAGTTAACTGTATACCTGATTTACAATCAAAAGTAAGGTATTATGTCACGTCATTAATATCATGAAAACTTAGATAATTACAGGCACAGCCAACTTCGTTCGTAACACTAATCTATCCATAAAAAATCTACATACTATTTAATCTAGGCTTATGAACATCATACTTACATCTTACGGTAATGTTTGACAATCAGGATAAAGACTCCAACTTACAAATTAACATAGCGGCAAGAAATTAAGTTCCTAAATACATGATTTTATTTAAGTACACAGGCTAGCAAAACAGACATATTTAAAGCCGAAAGCGCGAACAACCGCTCCGTACATTAACTAACATAACATTTAATGTAATAATAAAGGCAGGAGAGGAATATTAATATGGCGGTCGTTAGATGCCATATCCTCGTTCTGCGACTAATGTCACAGATTTGGAAGTAAATGAAGAGCTATTAACACACTTATCTCGACCCCAGAATCTAGCTCAAGAAATTGAGGAAATGTGAAGAGACGATGACTGTAGTTATAGACTCGTCAGTGCTATATTTTATGAGTTTAGTTTAGAAATAGTTAATGAATAAAGTTACTAACAGATTCCGCAAAGATTAATTAAAGTTAGTCTCATCTTTTGTGTCAACTTTACCAGAAGAGCATTAAGTAAAGCTGCGTTTTACTAATTGTGCACTGTCTCAGCTATGAACTTAGTGTAGCCCATAGGACATAAAAAACCTCCGATTATTCAGTTAAAATGTAATTATTTATTTTATAAGATAATGAGTCGCATTTGTTAACACTAGAAGCTGACCCCAACTTTGTTTATTTATCTTATGTCACTGCTACTACTATGACAACGTCTGCGTATTATGACGTATAGCCTTTATCACGCATACATTCTTCTTCTTAGTGTACCTACCGATGGCAACAAAAAACAAAAATCTTTGTGTCCAAACACACTATGCCGAAGGTACGCGACAGACGTTCTGCGGCTGATTTTACTGTACGCTATAACGCAACGTAATTTCGGCATTATGTGTCGTCAGTAAGAGCTCTTACACACGAGCGGCATGTTCCCAACGGCAGAGGTAACTGCAGCCGTCGACGCGCGTCGGCGGCAACCGTCGACGCGTCGACGGCAACAGTCGACGCGTCAACGGCAGCCGTCGACATTTCAACTTCGAAGATATAGGTCGACGGCTGCCGTCAACGCGTCGACGGCAACAGTCAACGCGTCAACGGCAGCCGTCGACATTTCAACTTCGAAGATATAGGTCGACGGCTGCCGTCGACGCGTCGACAGTTGCCGCCGACGCGCGTCGACGGCTGCCGTCGACGCGTCGACGGCTGCAGTTACCTCTGCCGTTGGGAACATGCCGCTCGTGTGTAAGAGCTCTCATTCAAATAGCATTGCAGGCGTAATCATACCGAACTTCGGTCGCGTACCATCGGCATAGTGTGTTTAGACATTTTGGCCCAAAATTCAGCTGCGCGAACTCCGTCCTCTGTCGCAGTCACAAGATCATCAAATATCATCGCGCAACTTGTGACTCCATCTGCTACGTATTCTGTGCCCAACGTTAACGAACAAGATGTGTTTTACCTTAGCATTTGTCACAGAACATGTGTATATATTAGGGATGATATTATAATGGAATGCGGTATTCACGAGGAATGCGACGCGGTACGGGGCCTGAAGCTAGTTATGTGGATACTATGTAGTATATTAGTAAGGTTAGTGAGCTGTTTTAGTTTAATATTACGCGGTTAAAGCGCGGTTAGCGGATTAGTCAGTTGAAGCGTGGGATGGGTCGTTTTGAGGATGTTAATCAAGGAGTTAAGGTCGTTATTCATATACCTGTGACAGTAGTTAAGGATAGTCAGTATCATGCCTGGAAGTGTGACAACCGGTCTACCGTTAAATTATTAACAGGTCATCATCATCTGCCTAGCCTTTTCCCAACTATGTTGGGGTCGGCTTCCAGTCTAACCGGATGCATCTGAGTACTAGTATTTTACATGGAGCGACTGCCTATCTGACCTCCACAACCCAGTTACTAGGTAATACGACACCCCTTGGTAAGACTGGTTGTCAGACTTTAGGGCTTCTGACGACCCGTATCGACTGTCAAAGATCCACGGATGACAGCCAGGACCAACGGCTTAACGTGCTTTCCGAGGCACGGAGAGGTCTAGGAATGTAAAGATGGTCACCCATCCACGCAAAAACCGCGGCAAGCGTAGCTTAACCTGATCGATCGACCCGTGCGGCTGTTATTACTTAGCCACAAGAAATTATTAACAGGTACTACGGCATTTCAGTACGTGTGAAATACTGATTTTATTACAGTCCGGCCGTCGAGAAAATCCGTTCTTGACACATGTCAATTTTATACAAACGAATAGGTATGTGTTTTGTGAATTTGATCTTTATTAGTTACTAAAATTTTCTCACTGTCAACGCATTTATAGTTCTGCATCTAACTCAAATGACAGTCGGAGTCGGGACAGTGTACGAAAAATTATGAAATATCAAAATCATGACAACATTGACATATTGTATTATGTGGGGATTTTAATATTGACGTGTTAAAGCGAGATAGAACTACATTGGAATTTGAATGTCTACTTCTTAACTCGAATCTTAAACTGCAATTATATCAGCCTACTAGACTGCAAAGTGATATATGTGTTGAAAATTTTGCACACAATCTAGGAAAGAAATGTAAATCTGAAGTCGTGGATCTTGCCCTTTCCGATCATACCTGCCAAATACTAAAATTTCCAGTTAAAAAAAAAAGTTTGATTAACCAATGGTATATCCATCGTAATTTAATGACTGTTTAAAAAATTTTAGCTTCTCCGAATTTTATGAAATCAATGATCCAAATAGAGCATTCAATGTTTTTATAGAGACATTCTTGTTATTCTATGAACTATGTCTTCCATTGAAAAGAGTCTTAGTTAAAACATATAGGAAACCACAATGGGTGTCACGTGGAATAAATTGTTTAATACTTTGCCCAGTAGGACAGTATAAAAGAAAAGGAAGTAAATACGTTTATTTACGGTAAAGATGACGCAGAGAAAGAACAGAAACACAAAGAAAAAAGAAACAAATTGGCGGAAAATATGCTAAACAAAAAAAATTCTAAAGCGATAAAAATAACTCTACCGGTGAGGGGTTGCATATTTTAAAGCCATTGTCGCTCGCCAATATCCAATGAACCAGCAAAAGCCATCCGCGTTTAGGTGGAAAGTCCGCCAGAAAAAAAGAAAAATCGTTCGCCCAAGTTATGTATGCTAACATTGCTACCACAACATCATACAGGTAAGTAAAATAAATAAATAATATATACAATTTATTAAGACTAACGTTAAATACAGTTTATGTTAAATCTATGTCAAGTTCACCCATGTTTTGAGCCTGAACTAGGTAATCCTGTGTTTCAGACAATTAGAGGTAACATTCATTGATTAAATAATCACATAATTATCATATTTATCTTATTAGTACATATATTATGTCAAAAGAAGTAAAAAATTATATAGCAAAAATTTTAAAAAATCCATACTCATATTACGAGTATAAATTCGAAAGTAACTCTGCCTGTCTGTCTGTATGTTACCTTCCCACACCTAAACCACTGAACCGATCTAGATGAAATTTGGTATAGAGATAATTTGAGTCCCGGGAAAGGACATAGGATAGTTTTTATCTCAATATTCCTACGGGATCGAAATTATACGAGTGAAACCGCGGGGCGCAGCTAGTATAAAATAAAAATATACCTATCATAATACAAACAATATTTACTTTAGCACAAGTAATAACTTCTCTATATATATTTTTTTTTATTATTATTATTTTATCTTTATAGGATATAGTTTGAAAGCCTCCATAAGAATGAGGTCATCGTTTTGATTTAATCAGTAGTGACTGTGCCAATATACATTCTGCATCGTCATTCATCCCTTTCCTGACCTCACCTATCCCAATTTATTTGGGGTCGGCGCAACATGTAATTTTTTTCCATGCTTCTCTATTAGTCGTCATCTCGGTAGTCACTCCCTTTCTAGCCACGTCATCTTTCACACGTCCATCCATCATTTCTTTGGTCTTCCCATACTCTTATATCTTATCTTTGTATATATTATATATAGTGAAGGCACGTGAACATATTCGGCAGAAGTTGGCCGTAACATCCCAGCGCTGATTTGTTGGATCCGTTTTCTCTTCTAACGATCATTTTTCCCCTGAGAGTTCATTTGGTTTATATGTATGTATCTATGTATATATTCTTGTATTTTATAGTAATTTCCTAGCTAGTTATCCTGTATGTTGCACCTGCCATGTTTTGTCTCTGCATCACCCTAAGGTTGACTGGTAGAAAATGCCTCAGGCATTAAGTCCGCCTTTGTACCTACAGTATTTTTTTTTTCCTTGTGCATTAAGTTTTAATAAATAAATATCCACTTACATTCTCAAAACTTTCCTCACGATTCTGACTAAAGTACTTGTATTCTAATGAAAAACACAATTTCACGTTATGAATCGGCTTGAAATGTAGTGGATATTCTTCGGCATCAAGTCTCGAATAAGTGACATAACTGGTCAAGCGGCGCGCGTCGCCCATTGGCGACGAAACAATAGAAAATTAATTGTGTCTCATCAGCGGAGCTTGACAGATTAAACCGTTTCGGTTCCTTTCAACTTGTCCGTCTAAAATACCATTAATATTTGCACAATTATAATTTTAAACGAATCTCTCATTCCAATGCCTCTATATGCGAGCAAACTAGGACTGCTTATGTGTGATCGCTGCTGCAAGCTTTCTACATCGGTGTTGAGCTTGTAGCAGGGATTCTCATAACTACAGGGGTGCAGGGATATCGACACACAACCTTTTACCATGGTTTCAGCACATGATGCTGGGCCCCTGGCCTTTGAACCTTCTAGGTACAATTTCAACGCAGGGGGTTCTAGAATCATGTTCTGAATCCATCCACACGTTGCACGTCGATGTCCTGTGTGACCCAAGATCCTATATATGGCAGTGTTATGTTAAGTGTGTAAATTTAGTTTACAAACATCATCATCATCATCATTTCAGCCGAAAGACGTCCACTGCTGGACATAGGCCTCCCCCAAGTACCTCCATTTCAACCGGTTCTGTGCTTCTCGCATCCAACGGGTTCCTGCGGCCTTCACAACGTCATCGGTCCACCTTGTAGGAGGCCTTCCAACGCTACGTCTTCTGGCACGCGATCGCCACTCCAGAACCTTTCGACCCATCGGCCATCTGTTCTGCGAGCAATTGCCCACTGCCACTTAAGTTTAGCAATTCTTCGGGCTATGTCGGTTACCTTGTTTCTCCTGCGGATCTCCTCCTTTTTGATTCGATCACGTAGGGAAACTCCAACCATAGCCCTCTCCATTGTCCTTTTGGTGACTTTTAGCCTTCTAATAATGCCCATAACAAGGCCAGTTTATTAACATAACTGATAAGAAATATTGTAAGGTACTAAGTTAACATACATCTGTCAAGCTCCGCTAATGAGACACAATTGATTTTCTATTGTTTCGTCGCCGATCGGTAACGCGCGGAGCTTGACCGGTTCATGTATTTTAGTCTATGTTACTTTAAAACAAATAAATACCTCTCTGTTATAATCTTCCTCTGAAAATTTCATTAACAAAACACACATATACCTTTTTTACCCAATTTCCATGTAATCACTTAATGCGACGATGTGTCAAGTCACAACGTACTACCGATGATTGATGCCTGCCTGCTCTTGGCAATACCCGTCCAAGCCATGTAATGGACACTCCAATTATACCCATATACGATACTGAAACCAGTTGGAAATCAATATGGCTTCCATTACCTACCATCTGGGTGAAACGAGCTTTTAAAAATACGAGAGAAAAATGTATAATATTTTTTGCTGTAATTAGTAATTATTTGTGATATATAGGTATATGTGAGATTGGGTCAAATTGATAATGATTTAATAATTTGGTGTAAAATTAATGTCAGAAACGCTTTTTATTCAAGTATGTAAGTACATATTTCAAGACAATATTGAATAAAGGATAGCAGTTATGAATGCCTGCGATTTCTTCAATGAAATGGAATTGGACATAGGCCTCCCCCAAGTACCTCCATTTCAACCGGGTCTATGCTTCTCCCATCCAACGGGTTCCTGCGGCCTTCCCAAAGTCAATAATAAATCATGAATTATTTCAATGATCTGCATATTGGGTAAGTAAGCAAATACGCAGTACCTATATATTCCAAAGCATTTCTAGATCATATAAATGGAGCTAATAACAAATTAAATGACGCTGACAGAACAGTAGATATCGACTCAGCTGCCAAAGAGAAAAAAAAAAGAAAAAAACAAAGAAGAACGGTCATTTGTGACTCAGACCCGACACGAAAGAGACATATCTCAGTTTTTTTGTTATTTTGAATACAGCTAAAATATATATATTTTTATATTCCAAATCAATGGCTAACACCAAAATATTGCCTTGTGTTTTTCTTCAGGCGATATACAATTTTCTTTTAATACCTATTTACCTACAAAATTGGTAATTGTATGAAGGTAATTCAATGACGGTACAACAATTTAGAAAAAAACAACCGACTTCAAAAAAAAAACACTACAAAGTGATAAATAACTTTAATTTCGGAAGTTGGTGTCGTTGGTTCCGCATTTTCGTTTTTAGACACCGACTTCCGAAATTAAAGTTATGTATCACTTTGTAGTTTTTTTTTTCAAGGTGGTTGTTTTTTTGTAAAAAAGTTTTTATTTTTTACTTTTTAGTTCTACCTACCCCACACAAATCCAATTAACACTAGTGCATTGAAGAATTGAAGATACTGACTAGAAGAATCGTCCAAATTCGCATAGAAATGACGGAGATGCAGTACATTTATGCATATAACTCCGTACATAAGAATAATTACCTAATGCATTATATACTAAAACCTTCCTGAAAGTATGTAGATTACATTAGTGAAAGAATTATCAAAATTGATTCATGAGTTTTTGAGAAAATCGCAGACATACAAACATACATACGGGTCGAACACAGAACCCCCTTTTTTTATAGTCGGTTAAAAAACGCACAGATCTCAACATAGAAAGCCAATTTTATTTTATATTTTTTTAATGACATCTCGCAGTTTAACTTTGAGGTTATCGTCTGCTTAACCGGGCTTGCCTGTGGATGCCTCAATAAATTAAGCCTCCAGCTGTCTATTTTTGTATTTTTATCTAAATTGGCGTCATTTTAAATGGATGTAATTGCTATTCATTAAAAAAAAATATTTTAAAATATTTTGCCTTACCAAAATCAAATGGCAATATATGGGTGATAGCCACTGATATTCAGAATAGTGATAATTTATTTCTGTTATAATTAATATAACAAAATAACTGAGATGCGTTCCTTTTGTGTCGGGCCTGGGTAAATTTTCTATGGGACGTGACCCTTCTTCTTTAGAATAAAGACGTTTGCAAATAAACTAACATCAAATGTAGACTGGTTGGTGGATTATAAAAAAAAATACCACTATAATAATCCTGCTTCGTCCACTTTGAAAAATCTATAGTAAACTAATTTCTTAACCTTTTTTAGGCTCAACACAGCATTTTCTGCTTCAAAATTATCTAAAACTAGCTAGTTTTAGATAATTTTGAAGCAGAAAATGCTGCGCTTATGCGGATGATCCGCATATGTTTCGATCCCGTGGGAATATCGAGATAAAAAGTAGCCTATATGTTAATCCAGGGTATCAGCTACCTCCATACAAAATTTGATCAAAATTGGTCCAGCCGTTTGAGCGTGAAGAAGTAACAAACATATAAACACACACAAACTTTCGCCTTTCGCCTTTTAGTGTGATGTGATAAGCCAGGCTGTACGAAAATACTAGCTTTTCTGCTTCAATAGTACGTTATTTCCAAACAAATTGACCTTGACAGCCTCCCTAACAAATAAAACCCAGGATTTGTGGTGTATTCCGACTATAAAAGTAGGGATCGACCCTTTTGGCACTTCGCATTGCCTGGAATTAGGCGTAGGCGTTTCTATTGAACCGAGGGTCTTCGCAATCGTAAATATATTTCTAGGTAACTTTGAAAAGAGGTGAATCTATTGTAGTCTAAAAACGTATTTATTCTTACTTTTGTGGGCTCTGAAATCTTGGCCCAGCAATAAGTCAAGTCAAGCTAGATAATTCAGAAAGACGGATGGTAGGTACAAAGTTTAAATTACCTGGATTTACGGCAGGTCGAATACCTACACGAATACACGTCTAAAAAGAAATGGTCTATGCTTTGAGATTTATAGAGAACATAGGATTATTACGAGCACAGTTTATTAAGTTGTAAGTAGTACAGTGACCTAGACTATTTCTTGACTGATTGGCCAGGAAAGTCATCAGGCAAAGATGAATGGAGAAGTATTAGGGAAATATTTGCCCAGTAGTAAGGCAGTCAAATCTGCCTGGCCTTTTCCCAACTCAAAGCATTTATTTCAAACTAGCTTCTGCCCGCGACTTCGTCCGCGTGAAATTCATACTTTCCTCTAAAAATTTCGAAAATGTTCGTAGGTATAATCTTTATCGTTTATTTAGATAAAAAAGTATTCGGGCCAATTTTTTAGTTTATAGATCAAAGAAATCAGATTTTTCAAATAAACTGTATCCCCGCTTTTCACCCCCACAGGGGTGGAATTTTGAAAAATGTTCGTGATGTGTTCATAACTTGACTCAAACACCTATACCCATTTTCGAGTTAATGGATGGAAGCAGTAATATCCACCCCTTAAACTTTATTACTTACCATTTCCCACCTTGGTAGGAGTCGATTTTTGAAAAACCATAAAATACATACTTTGTTTTATTTTTTGTTTTAGTAGTACCGAGTTTCGAGTTAATCCGACAGCGGGTTACATATTTTTCTAACCTATCAACTTTGTCACCCCCTAAATCCTCTGTAAGGGGTTTTTTCAAACTAAAAGTGACAATCTTTATTATTTACTGACCCAAATATTGCCAAGTTTCATGTTTATCAAATAAATAAATAAGATTTTTCATATAAACTGTATCACCGCTTTTCACCCCGACAGGGGTGGAATTTCGTAAAATCGTTTGGGATGTGTTCATTACTTGACTCAAAGATTATTTGTACCAATTTTTGAGTTAATCAAACCACGCAGTAAAATCCTCCCATGTAAAATTAACTACCTCTTTTCACCCCGTTAAGGGTAGATTTTCGTAAAACCCTGATACACGTTATTCTTTACTTATGGTCTTAAGTATAAATACCGAGATTCGAGTAAATTGGACTACGCGTTAAAATTCTTCCATACAAATTTTGACGCCCCCAATCCCCCTTTAGGAGGTAGTTTAGAAAAACAAAAATTGCCAATCTTCATAATTTACTTATATAAGTATTCGTGCCAAGTGTCATGTTTATTAACCAAATGAATAAGATTTTTCATATACACTGTATTCTCGCTTTTCACCCCCATAGGGGTAGAATTTCGAAAAATTGTTTGAGATGTGTTCATTACTTGACTCAAAGATTATTTATACGAATTGTTGAGTTAATCAAACTACACATTAAATTCCTTCCCTGTATAATTAACTACCCCTTTTCACCCCGTTAGGGGTAGATTTTGGAAAACCCTGATACCTACACGTTATTCTTTGTTTTTGGTCTATAAAAACTGAGTTTCGAGGTAATCGGACCATGCGTTACAATTCTTCCATAGAAATCTTGACGCCCCCAATCCCCCTGTAAGGGGTAGTTTATAAAAACAAAAAATGCCAAACTTTATAATTTACTTTTATGAGTATTCGTGCCAAGTTTCATGTTTATTAACCAAATGAATAAAATTTTTCATATAAACAGTATTCCCGCTTTTCACCCCCATAGGGGTGGAATTTCAAAAAATTGTTTGGGATGTGTTCACAACTTGACTCAAAGATTATTTATGCCAATTTTCGAGCTAATCAAGTCACGCAGTAAAATCCTCCCCTGTAAAATTAACTACCCCTTTTCACACAGTTAGCGGTAGATTTTCAAAAAACCCTGACACACGTTATTCTTTATTTTTAGTCCTTAGTATAAATACTGAGTTTCGAGTTACTCGGATAGCGCGTTAAAATTCTTCCATACCAATTTTGACACCCCCATTACCTCTTTAGGGGGAACTTTAGAAAAACGAAAAATGCCAAACTTCGTTTTTTACTTGGATAGGTATTCGTGCAGTTTCAAGGATATTAACTCAAGGAATAAGATTTTTCATACAAACAAAATCCCCCCTTTTCACCCCCTTAAAGGTTGAATTTCCAAAAACCCCTTCTTACTGGATACCTACTCTTCACAAAGAACACACCCTCCAAAATTCATGTCCCTAGGACCAGCGGTTTAGGCTGTCCGTTGATATCTCAGTCAGGTCGTCCATACCCCTTTGGGGGTGAAATTATCAAAAACGCTGAGACACGTATAAATTAATTTTCAATCGTCAGCCTAAACACAAAATTTGAAGATCCTAACTTTTAATCTGACGGACTTTCATACACAACTTCATCCCCCTTTTTAGCCCTTTGGGGGTGGAATTATCAAAAACGCTGAGACACGTGTATATTTATTTTCAATAGTCAGCCTAAAAACAAAATTTTAAGATCCTAACTTTAAAACTGAGGGACTTTCATACAAACTTTCATCCCCTATTTGACTGCCTTAGGGGTTGAATTTCGAAAAATCCTTTCTTATTCCTTGTCTACATTATAAAGGGAACCACCGTGTAAAATTTCAGCTTTCTAGGTCTAAGGGTTTGGGCTGGGCGTTGATGAGTCAGTCAGTCAGTCAGTCAGTCAGTCAGTCAGTCAGTCAGGCCTTTTGTTTTTATTTATATAGATAAACCTTTTACAGGCACTTTTGAATTGTCAAGAGGTCGGTCAGTCATAAAAATGAAGCTAGTTGCCCATTCCAAACGTAGTAGGTATCTATGGAGAAGAACGGGCAAGAAACTCCACGGACACTCTTTTTTTAAATCATAAAATTGTTACAAAATATTGGTTACATCATTCATGTTAAAATTATACAATACTAAGACATTGAATTTATACAATACAAAGATAGTTTTTTCAATGTTCAGCTGCAGCTCCAACAATATTTCCGAATGCTAATCAATTAGTTTAGTTTATGCTCCAACTATGTTGGAGGCGGCTTCCAGTCTAACTGGATGCAGCTGAATACCAGTATTTTACATGGAGTGACTGCCTATCTGATAATCTGACCTCCACAACCCAGTTACTGGGTAACACGATACCCCTTGGTAAGACTGGTTGTCAGACTTGGGCTTCGGACTACCGTAACGAGTATCAACGATTTTTGAATGACAGCCGGTACCAACGGATTAAACAGAGCACGCTGGTTGTGCACGAGCACGCGGGTTGTTGCACGTCCACTTGACGCACGTGTATACGTTAAAAATGGCACTACTATTGTCAAACGAAAAAAAGAATTGTTTTACAAAATTATGGCCTTGACTTAGATACGTAAAATCATGGTACAATTATATAATGCGTAAAATAATAACGACTGCGCAATTGTTTTTATTTGACGTACGACATATCGGCATAACGTGCTTTCCGAGTAAAAATGAATGAATTGATCTCATATAAGATCTTTCACTCAACAAAGTTTCCAATGACACGACGATATTAAAATTTTACAAGTTAATAAAACACAACTTTGTATCGAACTATTCAAGTTTATTACTTTCCCATATTGTCGATAACAGTGATTACTATAATAAGCTTACATATAGTAAAATAATAAATAGGAAAGTTAGATTGTTAATTAAAGTATGAGTGGCTAAATTTTATGGAGAAAGCTGAATAACACGGAAAAGTGTAAGATGCGAGTTATTAAGTTGATTGCCATTGGGACATAAAGTGTTTCGCTTAAAGTAAATACCTAATGGAAATTTTGTGTCGACTCATCAGGTTAAAGTAGATTCTCATAGTCTATGATTGGTAAGAAACATTTCCTGATTTGGCTATTAAAATTAGTTATACCTAATAACGACGAACCTTATTTAATATTCTTGTACGAGTGCCAATTTCACTAAAGAAACAGCGGGGTATTATAATTACGTAATACTTTCATTTTGTCAGTTCAACATCATTCATTTCGTTATTTACGTTGTTGGGCAGAAAAAATATTCGAACATATGAAGCAATGGATTAGCAATAATTAGGGTGCTGAACGCGATCAGCATATCTAAACTGCGTTCAAGAGCAGTCAGTGTCAATATTCCACAGTAAAGATGAGACTGACAGCTGTTGAACGTGGTTTAGATGTACTAATCGCGCTTAATTAGTGAAATCCGCCATAAGACGGATTGACTAAGAGACCTAAACTTGTAAATGGTAGTGGTCTGCTTCTTGACTTAGATTGAACACTTTTCCCGACCTGGGAATCGAACCCAGAACCTCATGATCAACAGACTACAAGACCAACAAGGCGAAAAACATATTTATAAGAGCGTTTACGACGTACGGCATTTCATACTGCGGCATACAAACTATCAAGCCCTTTTTTTCGAAATGTATAAGAAACTTCGTACTCATAAGCAGGATACAAAGGTCTAAAAGTTAGTAAAGAACATTTTCGAAATGTCTTATTTAAAAAAATTATAACTTGAAATCTCTGTTTCTATGGAAAATTTAAGATCGGCCTAATTTGGCTGTAACAATATTTTTTGAAAAATGTTCTTAACTAACTTTTTAAACCTTTGTATCTTGATGCGTACCAAGTTACATTAAAATCGGTTTATTTGTTTGAAAAACAAGGGCTTGAAAGTTTGTATGAAATGACGTAGGGTCAGCAGCAAAAGTCGGTTAACACTTCAGTTTTTTTAATCTTAGTTATTGAGCAAAATATTTGTTCAAAATTGCAGCAGAAGAAATCTTTTAGAATATAAACTCTTTGCTATTATGTGACAAGCTAAAAAGCAGTTTATTGAAAAAAAATTGTTGTCAATTTGATAACATGTAAAAATGACAGTGTTAATCGACTTTTGATGCTGACTGTACATCGTAAACGCTCTTAAGAATCCTTAGCTCAATTTACGCGAACAAAAGTAGCCGTCTGCCTGCCTCCTAGTACTTCAGGCATGACAGCCCACGGTCAGTATCTAACCAGAAGTCTGGATAGCCTACTCATGTAATATTCATCAGTATCGTCTCACTTTCTTTGTTTCCTTTCCTAACATTTTCGCCGGAGTATGGCGCTCGCTCGTGAATTCTCCCGCCAATAGAATTGCACGCTTATAATTCTAAGATATTTTTACTGCTTAGCCACGACTGTGTTTTCCCGTAACTGGTAAATAAAAGAAAAAAAATGGTTTCACGTGATTGTGGAGCGGTAGCTATGTGAGATTGTCGTGAGTGAATCTGAGCTCTGTTTCTGAAAACAAGTGGCATTTATTACGGTACTTGCCCGTGGTCCCCCAGTCTAGTCCCCCTTGGGGTACAACGAGCAAATATTTTTGCCCGTGGAACCCCCTGAATAACAATCTTATTTGTTTGTGTCATCATCACCACCATTTCAGCCAAAAGACGTCTACTGCTGGACATAGGCCTCCCCCAAGCACCTCCACTTCGACCGGTGGTTTTTAGTGTTCTTTGACGAAACTGGAGTTACACTAATTCACACTGCCTGGGCATAAATATGGCATACCGAAAAAATTCGGCATACATACCTAGGTATATACCTACCTCGTGTGTGAGAGGGGCTCGTGGCTCAATGATAAGGGCTTGTTCATTTATTACGTAAGATAATTTTGACCATCTTACGTAATATCATATCTACCAAAATTAAAAAGAGAAAGTATCTTAAAAAAATTCATCATCATCATCATTTCAGCCGAAAGATGTCCACTGCTGGACATAGGCCTCCCCTAAGCACCTCCACTTCGACCAGTTTTGTGCTTCTCGCATCCAACGAGTTCCTGCGGCCTTCAATAAAAAATTAAAAACTTCTAATTTTTGCTTACTTTTATGATCTTACGTAAGAACAATTTAGGCCCCTCCCACCCCCACGTAAGAAAAAACAAGACTTGGTTGGACCCCCTCAAATCGTCTTACGTAATAAATGAACAGCCTCTAACAGTCGCACGGGTATTGAGACCTCTCCGTGCCTCGAAAAGCACGTTAATCCGTTGGTTCCGGCTGCCAGTCGTAGATCTTTGAAAGTCGTTACGGGTAGTTAGAAGCCCAAAAGTCTGAAAACCAGTCTTACCAAGAGGTATCATGTTACCCAGTAATTGGGTTGTAGAGGTCAGATAGGAAGTCGCTCCAAGTAAAATACTGGTATTCAGCTGCATCCGGTTAGACTGGAAGCCGACCCCAACATAGTTGGGAAAATGCTAGGCAGATTGACTTACCTATCTGTGTGACAGTATGTTTTTAATGCACGATAGCATAAACATAATAATCAGCCTATAACATTCCGATTGCTGGGAAACAGGCCTTCTTTCTTTCTTTGGAGGAAATGGGCCGTAATCCACAACGTGAGCCCAGTGCGGGTTATTATTTCGATGTGTAATCCCTTCCTCTTCATAGCAGCTTCAAAAAGAACTCTACCAGGGCTATGAGCCTAAGCAATACAAAACACAAACTTGGCTGTAGTTTAGATATTATGTTTTATTTTTTTATTTCACGTAATCACACTATCACACTAATATTATAAAGGCGAAAGTTTGTGAGTGTGTGTGTGTTTATATGTTTGTTACTTCTTCACGCTCAAACCGCTGAACCGATTTAGATGAAATTTGGTATAGAGATAGTTTGAGTCCCGGAAAAGGACATAGGATACTTTTTATCCCCATATTCCCACGGGATCGACATTCACGCGGGTGAAACTGCGGGGCGCAGCTAGTTCTAAATAATATCCTTCATATTTTTAGGAGAAATATTCCGAATCACGACAAATCAAAAATGAAATGAACAAATCAGCTTCGTTATATCACAAATTGAACGTATTTGTTACGTACATCAAATTATCCAAACAAGGTAGGGAAAACAACTCAATATACGAAACTAATTGAGTGAGGAATTGCTTTTCAGCTTATTTTCCTGTTACAGACAGCCTCCTGACAGTCGTTATGGGCAATCTAAATAAAAATCCAATGATCATCGAGATGTATCTCTTTGGAAAAAATACAGAGCAAAATAAATAAGAAAAACATCCGAGTATTGGATTGACAAGTCTAATTTATCACGTCACTAGCTGCACCCCGCGGTTTCACCCGCGTAAATGTTGATCCCGTTTAAGAATATCGGGATTAAAAGTAGCCTTTATGTTAATCCAGGGTGTCAGCTACCTTCATACAGAATTTCATTAAAACTGGTCCAGCGGTTTGAGCGTGAAAAAGTAACAAACATGTAAACACACACAAAATTTCGCCATTATAATATTAACTAGCTGCGCCCCGCGGTTTCACCCGCGTAAATGTCGACCCCGTGGGAATATCGGGATAAAAAGTAGCCTACATGTTAATCCAGGGTGTCAGCTACCTTCATACAGAATTTCATCAAAATTGGTCAAGCCGTTTGAGTGTGAAGAAGTAACAAACATATAAACACACACACACAAACTTTCGCCTTTATAATATTAGTGTGATTATTCCTTCCTTTTTTCAGTATTTTCTTCGCAGTTTGTCTTGCTTACAAATAGCATAAATCAGTGTAACATCATTTATTTGATATGTCATCTTGCTAAGATGTAAACTCGTAAAACGACGGCTTTTTAGTGTTAGCAACTTCGTGGTAGCTATCCGGCATTATTGGTCAAGTAATTAACACTGTGCCACAGACTCTTTCAAAGGACATTCCAATCGAAATAATGTTCAGACCTGCACCCTAATTGCGAAACACACTATCAATCTCAATCTGAATCATTTTGAAGGATATTTTTAATTGATTGGTTCATAATATATGTTCGAAATTATTAAGACAAAGACAAATAAATAGTCTAACTTTAATTCATGTATTCCAATTATTTGTAATGTATGATACAACGGTTAGTTTAATGATCGTAAATATAATTCGAATACATGAATTAAAGTTAGACTATTTATTTCGGGATTTTACGTGAAAATCCCGAAAATTTGGTAATTGCAAGTTTAGTTAAAAATAGTCTGTACCCATCTTAAATAAAGCTTATTTTCAACTTATTTAAGATTTTTCCCGAATTCCGGGAAAAAAAATGTCGTCGTAAGGAAGTCTCCACTTTCTGTCTCTGTTCTCCACAGTTTAGGTAAATATACTCAGCCTATTCTGAACACTGCTCGTAAGACAGATCACAACTTCTGATGATTATTTTAATTGACAACCATACATAATTATATAGGTGATGTACGAGTAAGTAAACCCATAATTTTCGTTCTACATAAACACTAGAAAGGCTGACCTTTCTAATTACTGTATTTGAACCACTAACCCGACATTATTAACTGAACAATAAGCAATAAACTAACAATGCTGATTACATTATCTCGTCGCTGATTATTTTATAATCCAACTGTAAAAGTTGTACCCTCAAAATGGACGAATACGGGATATTTGTATCCTAGTAATATTTTAATGGAATAGTTTTCAATATTATACTTAGCATAGTCTGTTCCCACAGCTGGGCGACATGCCTTTTCTCAGTGAGAGGAAGTGGGCCATAATCCACCACGCGGGCCCAGTGCGGGTTGGTAGATGTCACATCTCTTCGAATTTTTGGTTCTAGAACATGTCGGTTTTCTCACGATGTTTTCTTTAATTTACACAAAGTAAAGCGCCTGACTGGGTTGGAACCTACGACCTTACAACTTGACAGCTGCCGTTACCACTGAGTAACTAATTAGCATAATCAACCTAGAGAATTTATGGTATCTATACATATAATAAAATCGTAGGAAAGTCAAAACGGTACATTGAATATTTTTTTAAAAGAATACTTGGGGCGTGATCTACAATCGATATGGAAGCCAAAAATATAGTTTTTAGAATTTTTGTCTGTTTGTCTGTTTGTCTGTATGTATGTCCGGGATAAACTCAAAAAGTACTGCATGGATTTACTTCAAATTTTGCATGAATATTACTAAGAGGTCGGGTCAACATATAGGCTACATATTATCACGCTATCACCTATGGGGGAGGAGCTGTGAATCTTTATTTTTCTTACGCATTCTGTGACAGCGTGTAATCTAACGACGCATATTTAAATGTTGTTTTTCAGTAAGCCATGCTATTATCTAGCTTTACACTATAAAAACTACGCCATTTAAGTAACTTGGGCAGAAAAAACATAGTTTAATGAATTTTAGTAGTATAAAGAAAATTTTGAAGCAGCGCCATCTATGAGATTTCATAAAAATCAAATCAAGTTACATGTTGACACTTTTTGGAAATTAATAATTTAAATTTGATCATGTTGGCGAGGTTAGTACTTAGTTATTCTTAAAATTCATAGATGGCAATATTCATTTTCTTCATAAAAGTTGATAGTTCATTTTGATAAATTTGAGTTCCAACAAAACCCTCAAAGTCTTGAGCAGAGTTGAGGAAGACAATTAAAAAAAAACGCGGTGTTAAGTATTACAAAAAAGTTATGTTCCTACTGGAGACGAAGTCGAAGTAACTGATGAACGCGTGCTGAACCCCTGTCTCAGTTCACTTCAAGATGTGGTTATTTCTGTCGGCGGCAATCCACTGATCGAATATGGGTTCCCAGCTCCCCAATCATCACCGCATCAAGACCGTGGAAATCGGGAGTATAACGCTGAGACAAATTACGATCCGGGCGAAATGACCATGTCGCTTTGTTCCCTTCAGAGTAAAAACAAATTTATGACACCGTCCTTGAAAGCGTTGGGCATAACCAGGGTAAAATGTTTTTCTTGGATGCTCCTGGTGGAACAGGAAAAACATTTGTTACCACTGACATACTTGCAGAGGTCAGGAGGCGAGGCAAAATTGCTATTGCTGTAGCGTCGTCGGGAATCGCTGCCACACTGCTTCCGGGTGGCAAGACAGCACATGCCATGTTTAAAATTCCCATCGATTTAGAGATCGCCGAAACGCCTGTTTGTGGTGTGTCACGTAACAGCGATAAGGGACACGTGCTCAAGGATTGCTTTCTGATCGTATGGGATGAGTGTACGATGGCCAATAGGAAGGCAGTTGAGGCCGTGGACAGAACCCTGCAGAACACCCGCAGGAACGAACATTTGATGGGTGGTGTCACAGTTCTGAGGCCAGCGGGTGTCGATCTCAGGACGAGTTGCTTCTCACACGGGCAACTGTACGTCACTTGCTCCCGCGTCACCAGTCCTGACTCTCTTTACATTTTGGCACCTGACAGCCTAACTACTAACGTAGTTTATAGGGAAGTGTTGTAAGGTATGATACCTTTGTACGTATTTTTACTCTTTTGTGTACTGGAATGTATTCCTGAATTATTTTCTCTATTTCCTTCAGTCACATCTTATGACTGAACTCGGCAGGATTCCCATATAACTCTCTTCACTTGCTTTGCTTGCAAAAAAAACTTATATTCTAATGCTATTTTAAAAGTTGTTTACTTATAATGCTATAGCGACACTGGCATCTTAGGTATTTTTGGTGCTGTAGAGCCTTCACGCAGACGACGTCGCGGGCAGCAGCTAGTACATAATAAAGAATATTCATCATAATCAGTTTATAATTTTCCCTCTGCTAGGACACAGGCCTCCTCTCGGTGTGAGGAAGAAATTATACTTATTTTGTGCAAAAAGACAAATACCTAAGGTCCGGCCGTGCTAAATTTGCCAAAGCTGTAAACAACAATGGCCGCTCGAAATTGAATAAAATCGATATACAAGAACATTTCTTTTAAGTAATGTTGGTTTTCGTCTAAATCTCCGAGCTAACAAGACAAAAACAAACATTACTTAAAATAAATGTTCTTATAATATCGATTGTATTCAATTTCGAGCGGCCATTGTTGTTTACATCTTTGGCAAATTTAGCGCAGCCGGACCTTACATGTGATGATGAAGAGAACCTTTTGATCTATATCTCATTAGTTCTACAAACTTTTCAGTTTTCATCTTAATTGTTTCATGATTTGACTCTTTTCTCTTCGTTAACGTCCATTATTTTGTCACTTAATATAATAGAGAAAGTTGTTGATTACATTTCGGTACTCATTACGTTCGATAGAAAGAAAGTCCATTTGTGATTGACGATTCACTAATGGCTGGTAAATGACAAAATTATTTTTCACTTGATTTGCAATTAGCTTCAAAGATTTGTTTCCTAAGTGTGGGATTGGAGACAGCAAAGTTAATTTTGTAAGTCAGTAGAAAGGCAAAAGTCGTGGTGAACTAAAAGTGGTTTTAAATTCGAATGCAAAAGGTGCTTATTTGCATAGCACAGACGTACATAGTGTTAAATTTTATCTAGATTGTCTCACAGCGCGAATGCGCAAAGTGACGTTTCCGTTTAATATTCCAAAATAATTTTATTCGAACAAGAGCAGGCACAATGTAGGCTGGACGATTATTTATCGACGTATTGATATTTTTCACTCGATATATCGATATTTTTAGGCTATATGTAATATATCGATATGAAATACCGAGTAGGTATCGAAAACGCATTAAAATCCGTATATTTATAGGAGTGCCTAGCCTATATAAAAAAATGCCTGGGGCCTTAAGATCCTTAATTATATTTAATGTTTTGCGGTTCCGTACCTCAAATACAATACAATTGTGAGCAGTGGTGGCCAAGTGGTAACGGCTGCGACTTACGAGTTGTAGGTCGTAGGTTCGAATCCAAACAGGCGCTTTACTTTGTGTAAATTATTTCATCACCACTGCTCTCAAAACGGTGAAGGAAAACATCGTGAGGAAACCGGCATGTCCTAGAACCAAAAATTCGAAGACATGTGACATCTGCCAACCCGCACGGGGCCCGCTGGTGGATTACGGCCCACTCCCTCTCAATGAGAGGAGGCCTGTGTCCCAGCAGTGGGAACATTATAGGGTGATTATGTACCTCAAATAGAAAAAATTTAAAATTTAATTTTTGTGTTCACAAACTTCCATTTGTATTTGGACAATTAGAAAGAAAGAAAAAGTATTTATTGCGACTCGTACAGGAAGATCACAAACTAAACTAAACACAGACCGTTACGTATAACGATGTAAGGGAGAACATATTTTTCAAGTACAACGATAAGTTTGTTTTTGGGATAAATGCATCCCAACTGCAGAACCATTCATTGTGCGTGGTCCGACACGCACTTGGCCGGTTTTTTGATACATCGAAAGCGATATCGATTCGTTAATATCGATACCTACTTTTTTACACGTCCGACATCACTTTTACAACCAGATGTTATCTCAATGTGGTTTCTTTTTCGACTACACGTAACGAATAATTACAACAAAAAGTTTCGATAATAATTCTCGGAATATCGTAGGCCTTGCTGTACATTTAAATATTATTCGAGCAGGAAAACCTATTTATATATTCTTTGATGTAGGTAATTTATAATGCTACTGAGCCGGCATTCGTTATGTATAGAAAAGAACCATCAGGGCATAACATAAGAGGGTTTACAGACCGAGTTTACTTTGATACTTGCTTGTTTCCGGCGGGTTCAAAGGCAAATGTTTATGTAGATAACTAGGTAAGTATGTTTGTACAGTTAGTTTCAGTTCCTGAACACATACTTACATACATAAGGACCGTGTCACGTACATAATATCTACAGTCAGCAAAAGAGATAAGTATACAGGATAGTCGGACATAGTTGAAGTTTAGTAAGAAACCGATGGATGTTGTCGACTGAAATTTAATTTAATAAATGAGCTGTTTATTTTTTATTAACTTCAACTGTATCCGACGATCCTGCATACTTATCTCTTTTGCTGACTGTACCTAGTGATTCTTTAAATTGACACTGAGCAAAAACTGGATACTTAGTTTTTTACTTCACATCATCATAATCAGCCTATAATGTTCCCACTGCTGGGACACAGGCCTCCTCGGGAGGGAGTGGGCCGCAATCCACCACGCGGGCCCAGTGCGGGTTGGTGGATGTCACATGTCTTCGAAGTTTTGGCTCTAGGACATGCCGGTTTCCTCACGATGTTTTCCTTCACCGTTTTGAGAGCAATGGTGATGAAATAATTTACACAAAGTAAAGCGCCTGTCTGGGTTTGAACCTACGACCTACAACTCGTAAGTCGTGTCCGTTACCACTGGGCCACCACTGCTGAAGAGCAGTCATCATCATCATCAGCCTATAATGTTCCCACTGCTGGGACACAGGCCTCCTCTCTTGAGAGGGAGTGGGCCGTAATCCACCACGCGTGCCCAGTGCGGGTTGGTAGATGTCACATGTCTTTGAATTTTTGATTCTAGGACATGCCGGTTTCCTCACGATGTTTTCCTTCACCGTTTTGAGAGCAATGGTGATGAAATAATTTACACAAAGTAAAGCGCCTGTCTGGGTTTGAACCTACGACCTACAACTCGTAAGTCGTGTCCGTTACCACTGGGCCACCACTGCTCTTCTATTTCTAGGTTTTCACTTACCTTTATAAAACTATCATCACAATCGACAGCCTTGTTGTAAGCGATTGCATTGCTTCCTATTTTGTGCCATATTTCCCTGATCTACATGTGCCTCATCCAGCACCCTAATTGCGTAACACACAATCAATCAGAATCAGAATCATTTAGAAGCCAATTGCTAATCCATTGCTTCATAAGTTCGAAAAATTTGTCTGCTCAACACGTAAATAACGCAATGAATGTTGTTGAACTGTCAAAATGAAACCGATTCCGATTGATAAAGTGTTACGCAATTGCCCCGCTGGTCTTTTGTTGGTCCTCTACCAACACTCTTATCCTCCGTCTCTTGGTAACCTAGTCGTAATGAACACAGGTGAAATAGAGCCCTTACTGAATGCAGTAAGGGCTCTACTCCACCTGTCTTCAATACGACTTCCGCAATGCCCTGCCTAACTCCATTTCAAAGCCTTTAAATATTTACACATACAAGAACGTAATATCCTTTACTAAACTCGCCTAATTGTTGGTAACAAGTAACAACAAAGTTGATCAACGCCTGCCGTAATACGGCACGTATACCTGAATTCAAAAGTTGTTGCCATATTACTTTAACCAGGCGCTCGAACAAAAACACGCGAAGTTTTGTTTCGTCTTGTTATTTTACATTATTAACGGTAATAAATACGGTTGTGAAAATATTATGTTGCGTCATTTTGTTTAAATATCTGATCTGCATTAGCATCGGATGTGTGTGTCATTCCAGTTTGGAAAACATTGCATTATTCTAAAACATGGTTTCTTAAACATTTCTACATAAAACTGCACGTTTGCTATTTAATTTTATTAGGCACTAGCTGCGCCTCTCGGTTTCACCCGCATAAGTCTCGATCCCGTGGGAATATCGAGATGAAAAGTATCCTATGTCCTAATCTAGGTCATGGTCTATTCATTTACTAAGTTTTGTCCAAATCCGTTCAGACGTTTTAGCGTGAAAGCATAACAAACAAACATACAAAAAATCAAATCTTTTCTCTTTAAAATATTACTATCTGCGCCCCGCGGTTTTACCCGCATAAGTCTCGATCCCGTGGGAATATCGGGATAAAAACTATCCTATGTCCTTTTCCGGGACTCAAACTATCTCTATACCAAATTTCATCTAAATCGGTTCAGTTGTTTAGGCGTGAAGAGGTAACAAACATATAAACACACACACACACACTCACAAACTTTCGCCTTTATAATATTAGTGTGATTCTAGCTTCTGCCCGCGACTATGCCTGCGTGAAATTTCTTGTTCCCCCGACCCACTCCGTCGCATCGAATCACCTGCCCGCGCTATCACTTTTTCGCTCGGCTCCTAAGAGACATAGCGTGATGTTCCTCCTATAGCATGATGAGCCTATAGCATGTCTCAAGAATTGGGCTATCAAATGTAAAAAGAATTTTTCAAATCCGACTGGTAGTTCCAGAGATTACCCCCCACAACCTCACAAACTTTACCTCTTTAATATTAGTTTATACTAGCTTTTTTCTGCGGATAAATTGCATAAATCCTTAATCTCTCTGATTCTACGATACAAACCAAAAATGACTATACAACGCACACTGAGTCAGCCAGAAAATCTACTATCAACTTATCATTTATAGAGAAGAAGACGTTGTGGTACCAAAACATTTTTTTTCCATAATCCAAACTAATATTATAAATGCGAAAGTAACTCTGTCTGTCTGTCTTTTCTTCACGCCTAAACTACTGAACCGATTTGTGTGAAATTTGGTACAGACATACACGGCCGTAGCTAGGGGGGGGCATTGTGGGGCAATGCCCTACCTTGAAATCACAATGCCCTACCTTAAAAATACCAAAATAAGATAAATTATTATTATTAAATTGTTTGTTCAGTTTGAGATAAAAAAGAATTGTAGCGATAGGTATAGGATAGGATAGCACTGCAGTGTGCGAATCTACGTTTTCAACTTTAACAGCAATCAATAGGCCTCAAAGGCTGTCAATGGGTCACAAGAGAATGGCTGGTATGGTATTTCTGGCCTTTGAAAAAAAAAAGAACAAAATCAGTTGAACTGAACGAAGTTCTTCGCATTTTTAATATCATGGCGAATCGTAGAATTCAGCTGTTTAAATTTTTTTTTTTTCGGTTTACATATTTCGGGACCGTGCGGTCCCGGTCCTTTGGAAGGCGTACGAGGGGCCGAAGCCAACCCGCAGAGGCCCCTTAGGAAATTTCAATGAAATGTGGCACCAACCGACGATTATTCCTGTATGCACTATGCAAGTGCACCCAAGGACAACCCCCGGTTGGTGTAGGACTATTGCAGGATATGGAAAAATAAAAAGTTGGACTATGGTTTTGGTTGGCTAAAGTGGACTGGTTACCAATAACTAGGGAAGAACTATGACCCCTGCCTAATCAATGTTTTATATATACACGGATAAAATAGCAGGGGGTGACTTGCACACTCAATAATAGGCCCCCGGAAATGGTCGCTAGCACATAGTAACGTAGCGACAAGGGGGCAACATGTCCTGAAGTGCTTATGAGGAGTGGAGAGGTATAATTCCACGGCTATCAGGACAATCTCGGAAGTACGGTCAAGATCCCTACCAGCATCTTACTGAAAAATATTTTTATTATTATGTTAATTATTATAATAAGTTTGCAGAAACAATATGATCTAAATGGTATTTTTGGTCGTATCTATATACTCGTATCACCCCACCCAACAATTAATTATTACCTTACTCTTACTCAGACGTGGATCTCTACATCCAAATCTGGAAGTTCGACCATCTTTTTCGCTTGTTCTTCATCATTGAGGATTTAATAGTTCTTAGATCCATGCTCATGCTCTGTCACAGAAATTATTTGTCTACGAATAGCTATTGAATGTACATCACTGTCCTAGAGGTCAATTATATACATGGTGATTGGTTTAGGAGCCCGTGCTTCGAAGGCAGATCAATTATAATACATTTTTTACTTTCGCCCTACCTGTAACTAATGCTGCCCTACCTCAAATTCGACTCTAGCTACAGCCCTGCAGACATAGTTTGGAACTTGAGAAAGGACATAGGATAGTTTTTATCCCGATATTCCCACGGGATCGAGACTTATGCGGGTGAAACCGCGGGGCGCAGCTAGTATCTATATATTTCGCTGCTTCGTTGCTATCAATTACAAAAACCACATCATTCCATTACAAACGTAAGATTGATACACGCGGCCATTAAATATCTATTAACACAAAACATACCTACGTAGGTAAACCGGAGACGAAAACGTCCCATTTCTTAGGGAGGGCAATAAGCATCCCTCACTCCGACCTGCTTCCATTTGTGAGCAGCAAACATGTAGAATCTAGAGATTGGTCTTATGTATGTCTTGGTACATGTTTACTTGTAGCAGCTGCATCTACATAAAATATTAACTAAAATCTAGAACGGTGGATAAATCCTTTTTATTAGTATCATTGTAGATTATCTAGGTAACATCCGCTGGTGATGGACATACATAGATATAATGACAGTTAACGAAATGTTTTTGTAATCACCAAACTTGGACGAAGACAAAGATATTTTCTTCGTCGGATATGGTAGGTACAAAATTGGTTAGTAGAGTTATGAGTGGTTGATCGCAAATTGTTTATTTGCTAGACGCATCTGGACGTAATCCTTCAAATCTTTAGAAACTGTCGAATTGGGAAGATACTTAGGTATACAGGGTGTTACGGAAAGGGTATATCAATACAAACGGGTTGAAGAGTGTATCTGGTCTAGAATCTCTGTACAAAATTTCAGCTCAAAAGCAGTAACTTTGAAAATGCTTAATTTTATTTTATTTCGACATCACGGCGCTGCACTGGCGCGCGGCGGCGTGATGTGCGTGTACTGGGCGCACAGACACACTACAGATAATGGATAATGACCCTCGTAGTGCGGTGACACGTTTGTTATGATTTCAATTTAATAAACTATCGAAATAAAAAAAAATTCCCCTACATATTTCCCTACATATTTCCCTTTCTCGGTGAATATTGATATCGTTCATTCGCACGATGGGCCAACTAAGGCCACCCTTTGACGGGTTACACTATTTGACGCGTAAGCGTTTATCTGAGGTTTGGTGGTTTGACCCTAAGCAAATATTTGTATAGTTAAAAGGTATCCGTATAGTAATGTTCGTGTGGACTCTACGAAAAGTTAAGGATAAACTACCTTCTCCTGAAGACCTAATTATGATGGTCAGTTTGTTTATGTGGTGGTTTACTATCGAGGAGGGGGAGGGGGGAGTGGATGGGGGTTCAGGGGATCAGGGTACTTACTCTTGAATTTAATTCCGATAGATCGACATTAGAATTGTGGCGTTTCGTACTTTTGAGTTCGGTTTAATTAAACTAAAAGGTAAAATTGGGTGTCCATTTTGGTGAACTAAGTGGAAATTAGGGCCGGGCTCCAAAATCAATCATCCAATTTTACCTTTTAGTTTAATGAAACCGAACTCAAAAGTACGAAACGTCATAATTCTAATGTCGATCTATCGGAATTAAATTCAAGAGTAAGCACCCTGACCGGAATAAATCAAATATCCCATGCACGTTACAAAAGTCATTTAAGGAAAAAAGTTAAAGATAAGATAAAGAAATAATTTATTTTGCAAATATGGGTACAGAACATGTTGATAATATGCACAAATATTTCGTGAGACGTGTGATCCCACACTAGGCTAAAAGAGTAGTATACAGTCACTATGAGAATATTTTTCTTCTTAACGTGTCGGTGGCAATTTAAATTAACTCTGCTCAGAATTCGACTACATATGTTTGGCGCCATCACTAGCGACCATCAATTCCTGTAACGTGCAGCTGACAGGGCACGCAGGACATGATAATAAATGCCCCATCGTTTGTGGAACAGCACCACATTTACACTCGAAACTATGAGAATGTAAGGATTTCAGACAAGTGGTAAGGGCGGGCTCGGGTAGTAAAAAATAATATTTATGAGTTAGAGTGAGAAAGACGATCCTAATAGGTTCAGCCATAGGCATGTAAGTTACAAAATTATAACTACTAGCTGAGCCCCGCGGTCTCACCCGCGTAAGTGTCGATCCCGTGGGAATATCGGGATAAAAAGTAGCCTATCTGTTAATCCAGGGTATCAGCTACCTCCATACAAAATTGTATTAAAATTGGTCCAGCCGTTTGAGCGTGAAGAAGTAAGAAACACATAAACACACCCTCACACTCACAAACTTTCGCCTTTATAATATTAATGTGATTAGTGTGATCTACTAATCTAATCTAGTAAACTTTTACAAACAGAACAAAAATACAACACAAAACCAATGATATTATAAGTATTTACTTATAATATCATTGACACAAAACCATAATAGGTAGGTTTTCATGCCCATCGGGACCTTAACAACATTTTATAACGTACGTAGGTGTAAATAATGTATTTATTACACCCAGTCCATATTTTGTTTTTGTATAATTTACAGATCGACGGTGTTTTGATTTACATTCCTACATTATTCAACGATATTTTGCTGATTTCAATTTACATATTCATCAATTCTGCCTGTAGATCTGTCCCTGGAATACAAAATGGCGAATGGCACTACTTTTGTTATTGTAATTTATCAAGTAAGTAATGATAATTGGTTTTATGGAATTATTTAAAAGAATGAAGTGTTGAACTGCGTTTTTGTTTACTTGAAACAGACTTATCTCATTTACTTGTCCATGCTTAGGATGCAGCCACCAGTAGACAAAAGATTATCTTCTTAGTGGACATCACTGCATACCTAATGTTGAATTATATGTTCCTGAGAGAAAGCCTTTGTCCCAGCAGTGGGAACATTATAAGCTGATTATGCTTTATGTTGGGAGATAAGACATTGTCTTATAAATATGCAAATTCACATGATGTAAAAATAAATATCGGTGTAAACTTCCTCTTAGATTAAAGCTTGCGAAAATAACAGGAAAACTCTTAAATAATACGAGTTTCTACATACATAAATAGGTTATTTATTTCATAACAAATAGTATCTCTATTGGATATTGTTTATGTTCAGTTTTACAATAATGAGGCGTTTAATAAGTATTCATTTATTTACTGATAGCAGGAAAGAACCTACATGATAAACAAACTTTTGTTTTGTTTGAAATATAAAATACTGATGAACTCTTCGATAAAAGTAGGTAAGTAAAGTCCGTTCACAGCTATTCTACCTCTAATTTTATATCACTATCCAAATCACAGTGATCTTTATTCTCATTTCAATAAAGTTGCTTTTGGGTTGCTGCCACTGACAGGTCTGTCAAACTCATTGTGATCTTTAGGCTCGTTACGATAAGGTTGGTGTTAGGTTGCTGCTGTCAGATGTAAAATAACATGTATAATAATTTATGTTAGATTTAAGGCGAGTGCAATATAGTGATGAATTCATGTGAACATAACTTATGCAACTTACGAAATTGGCCTTCATGAACAAAAGAAGTATGGAAGAAAAAGACATATTGCGTCGACCCCAAATAAATTGGGATAAGAGCAGAAAAATGACGGTGATGATTGTGGCAGGAATATTTGGACTGTATTTTTTTTTCAGATCTTTTACTTGATTTATTTAAGTAGGTAATGTTTCTTTGACTGCGTAACGGATTACCGTGAACCACTGAATATTTAAAATGGTAATATTTGAAATTACTGAATTATGGCAGGTGACATTTTTCTGCTACATCCTATTATAACATCGTTTGATATTATATTATTCAAACGACACCAGGGGTATAATAAAAGAGCCATCCCTCATACGGGAAATGAGTGAATATTTAAAGTTGTCTGAAAACTGGAGGATAAACTGTGGTTTTCTAGAACAAGTCAGATGGTGTAGACAAAGTTAGACAAAGCAACAGAAAACTAACATTAATTTGATGAATTATTTTCAACACCTTGCGGGTTTTACCGTGACTTATTTAGGCCAACTTTGGCGACTCAATAGTCACCCAATATAATACTCAGCTAACCTTTGGTTGAGCCCTCGACATATATTTTGAGCATAAGAAAACAATGACGTGAAATCGTCCGATCTGAACCAAGGCCATAATGTTTAATAATGCAGAGAGGAAATTAATCACCTGTTTATTAAATGTTGCCATTTTTTGCTTTTAATTAGCCTTTTCACTTTATGCTTCGAACAGATTAATCAACCAACGAGACTTTGCAATTGACAGACTAAAAATGATCGCCGGATTATCGATTGAAATTCAATTACAGTGTTATGGAGTCACAAATTTAAGCTCAAAGATTACCTGAAATGAGATAACACTGGAGAATTTACAAGAAATTGTCTAGAAAACGCGTTACCCATAGCGGTCCGGTGGTTGCGCAAACCAACGCCCCACTGACGCCACCAATGAACTGGAAAGCAAGGTCTTCGACCACACCACATTGTTTTATTTTAGCCGTGTCGTTCTAATTAGGACTAGTCGAAACAATACCACAGGAAGGAAACGACCGGACGCGGGCCCCCAGACGCCCTGTGAAAACTATCACACGGCTAATACAAAAACTATTCCGTTCCACCGAATTTAACCTAAGTATAAATAACAGTGCAATACTGAAATGACATCAGTCTCAAAACGTCGGTAACGATCACATCAAACACAATGATCTTGATACAAGTTTTCACCCTCGCTCTGGTGGCGTTGTCTGCAGCTCAGTTTAACAAAGTGGAGCTGGCTGATGAGAAGACTCCTTACGATTATGTGAAAGAGCGGTTGGACGCTATCGGTACTGACGCGAAATCTGGAGTGCCTCTGTCTAATAGTTATGAAGTGGAAGAAAGTGAGGATTACCCCGAACAAATAGAAGGAGCTGCATCTACTGTTCTGAATACCGTTTCTGGTGTTGGTGGAGTGGGTGGTGTTGGTGGATTTGGCCTGGGCCAGGGCATAGGCCAAGGTCTGGGCTACGGTGGCATCGGATTAGGAGGCATTGGCCAAGGATTGGGAATTGGTCTCGGAGGGGTTGGTGGTGTTAATCAGCTGGGTGTCGGTGGTGTTGGTGGCGTCGGAGGTGTTGGTGTGGGTGGCGTTGGAGGCGTCGGCTTCGGTAACGGAGTTGGTCTTATCCACCCTGGCATTGCTGGATTGGGAGTTGGTGGAATTGGTCTTGGAAATGGCTTGTTGTACCACCCGCTAATCCAACAACAAGTTGGCGGTGGATATGTTGACAAGAATGCTTATGATGCCGCTCAGAAAAAGGGAGCTGGAGAAAATTTAGAGAAAATTGAGAAGAAAGCTGAAGAAGAAGCTAAACATGGGCAGGAAGGCTACCAGCAAGGCGCTGCTGCCGCCAGAGCAGAAAAGGGCGAGTCAAGTTTCTACAAAGACGAAGAAGCCAAGAAAAAAGCAGCCGGTGACGAGAAATTCTATGAAGGCAATCAAAAACTGGACAAACACGGTACGTGCACTAATTATAAACTTTTCCTAAATAAATCAATGCCTTACGCATAGAGCACATTTTCAAATAACTCATTGTTTCGTCACAATTTCACGCTCACTTGTCAATCAACAACTTTTTACCGTCCAATTCGGCAAAACACAACAAAAAACGGTATAATAAATTAATATTTAGTCAACGTACAGTAAAAAGAAACCTATTCATATTTACCTAGATGAGGTTTTTATAGCTATTTCTAAATTTTGCAATATAATTCTAGGTGCCAATGAAGAACAACTGAAAAAGGCAAAAAGTCACAAGAAAGGTCATGTGAGCAAGGGATTCAAGAGTTCTAGTAGTAAGAACGAGGAGGAAAAATCTGAGAGTTTCTACGACGAGGCTCATGATGAGGCTGATCACAAAATTAATGGCCATAATGCTGTTGCCCACGGAGAGAACGCACAGCAAGGATTTAAGGGCGCTCATGAGGAGAAGATTCTGGATGCTAACGCTCAGGGCAAGGAAGGACATCACGTTTCGGAGCAGAAGATTGATGACTCGAAGGCAAATAAGGTAAGAGATAGTTTGAATACTCTTTATCCAAGTTTTGAAAGCTTATATTCCATTTTATATACATTCAAATCTTGCTCTGAGTCAAGTTATAGGATAGGTTGTTAAGATTTCTGTCAACTAACAGAGCCACTAACATGATAATATTGCGTTGTAGTCTAACCCCCTTATTCATAAAACTTATCAAACCTATTTTAGTTAAAATGGGGTTTGTCTCTTTCTTACACACAGAAATGACAACGTGACAGATAAAGACAAACGTTCTATAAACCTATTTTAGCTAAAATAGAGATAAAATAGGATTATGAATAAGGGGGTAAGACTTTTCTGGCTTTTCTTTATAATCTTATTTAATAATATTATATAATCCTATCACATCATACTATACAATCCCAAGATAATATTCTTGACTTTTAGGTTGATATAATAGTAAAGGCAAACGAAAGGTATTTCTAATTTTTGAGTAAGTATTTTATATCAGTTTATTATCCTAGTATCTCGAGCTATATAAATAGAAGCATCCATTAAATTAGGGTTTTCAGATAAGGTTTTCGTAACAAAGTTTAAACCTTTTACCTAACCATTTAGGTCTTATCGGAGAAATCATTAATTAGTAAGTGTATTTAGAAGCTTTCCAGAGACTGTAAATGTTTCAGTACTTAAAACATTATCAACACCTGGTCCTTAAAATCTTGTGAATATAATATAGAACACCAAAGCTACGTCTGTTTTGTCGCCAAAACTACTTAACAAATTCACTCAATGTTCATAAAAGCAGAGCATAAAATTAAACACACGACTTATTTATTATAGAACAAATGCCAACTTTAACAGCACATAAAACGTTACTTTAGTTTAATATATACATTGTTTAAATTGAAAACAGTTGCCTCTAAGCTCGTTAAACAGAAATGTCTGTGGCTAGGTCCGCTATAAAAGCCATTGAATAAAACCACCAGATGTTTGAGCTAGTTTTTAGGGCTTTAGTGTAAAATGATGTAAATTATTTTTTTATTGTTTCGTTAACCTCTCTCGAACGAACGAACCATTTCGGTAATCTATCGGATTAGCACAATGGTTTGTTCTGAAACAGGAAAATGGTCCAGACTTTTGTTTTTGATCATTGCTTTAATAATGATTTCATTTTATCGTTCTTTGTTTTTGTGAAAAGAATTTATAATCAAACAATTGATTGAACCATTTACTTTTGAACCATTTATTTCTGTAAATATTTGGGTTTGTTAAGAAAATACCAGAAATAAATAGCATATACTACAATGTTAATCAGCACATGTCAAGCTTTTGAAACAGAGTCTAGACCAACTCTACATGATTGTCTATTATCATTTCGTGACTTCGTGATCTATGATCTACTTTATCATTTCATGAAAAAAGACAACTAAACTACATGTACTGTTTTTATCTTCAACTGATCCTCAAATCATACCGTACTAACTTTTCTTCTCTGTTCCCAGGGCGAGTACCTCCAAAAAGGCTACAAGGGTGGTGCCGAAGTCCTGGAGAAGTTCAACAACCTCGGAGCTCACTCGGTGCATGGACACCAGGAGGCCACCGGCGGCTATCAGCAGAATAAGGGCATCCTGCCCATTCATCGTTAAAAACTGTTCTTTTTGATAAACGGCGATAATAAAAAGATTTTTTGAAGCTTGGTAATTAGTGGTTTTACTTCAAACTCCTGATGATATGGATGGTAATGTTATGTTACCTACACATATAAAACTGTAGATCAATAGTAGGTCGCCCTATGGCAGCATATAGTTTGCCTTAGAATTGTATCTTCTAATTTTTATACACATCGCGGTTCAGCCGGGATCTGGCTGGCACAGGAGCGTGGAGATTGGCACAAGAAAATAGTGGCCTGTGGCTTAGAAGTGGGTGAAGTCGCGTTAAAAAATCTTCGCATATAAGAAATTTGGGCTCCTACTACTACAAATACTACGTCGTCAAACTCAAACTCAAAGTGAGTTTGAGTTTGGGCTCCGACTACTACAAATACTACGTCGTGGGTTCGAACCCAAGCAGGCTCTTTACTTTTTATAAATAACTAGCTGACCCGGCGAACTTCGTAACGCCTCAGAATCATTATCGAAAGACAATCCTTTCTTATGAATTATTTTCGCTATTCCTGAATTTTCATGTACGTTTGCCCAGCTAGGCCCCCCAGAATTTGCGATTTAGGTACACACCAATGCAATGTACTCGCCTCTAGGAGAATATGTACCGCTTTCTTTTTCAATGTACCTCTGTACTTTTGAAGAAATAGATATGCAAAAAAAGGGGGCCGTGCCAGCCAAACGTTTTCAGCACGGCCCTCGTGTAACTTGAAAAATATATAGCGTATTAAAAAGTTTCATAAACTCAAGGAATGTACTTTATTAACACGTTCTATGTACCGTAACAGATATTGTGAATTCGTAATAACAAATAATATATAGACGTGGATAGGGGGCCGTGCTGAAAAAAAAAGAAATGAGAAAATATCTAAAAAAGACAAAACAACCTTAGCCAAAAACTATATAAAAGTAATTCATGTTTGGCAAGTAACATATGTACCGCATTGGTTTCTCATACAACTTGCTAAATTCAAAAAATAAACCAATTTTAGTTTATTCAGCAAGGCCCTCTATAGTTGCCTATATCTTTTTAAATATGACATGTTTGTTTACAAAATTCGACTTCCTGAATTATGTATAGGTACATTCGTTCCAAATAAATTGCGATTATGGTGAATTAGTATTTTAAAAGTTAAATTGGATCAAAAATATCCTAACATACAACTGATGGGGTGACCATGATTCCACGTGAGAATGGATAAAAAAACTTCTGTATAAATTGAGTAAATCTTTAATAAAATAAACAAATCAAAAATATCGTAATCTGTATTAAATTAACGATAACTATAATAGTAGTAAGTAGTAGGTCGCAAATCGAACAAAACAACAAGTTTCGCTAAGACTAAATAGCTCAAAAGGCTTAAAAAAATCACATATATATTTCCAATAAATCACACGGATTGATGTACGGTACATTACAATAAAATTACAGTTTCGGTACATTTCACAGATTAGTTACGTTTACCTATGGAATAATCGCAGAAACACTATGTGTCACAAACACTACAATTCTTTTACCTATTGTGGTATAGTAATTTTATTTTAGGTGCATCGTCCTCACATATTATTATATAATTAATGTACCCCTGCAAAATATTGTACCTAAAACATTTTAAAAGAGTAACGGTGGAGTTTCTTGCCCATTCTTCTCCACACGAAAACTATCTTTTGGAAGGGGCGACTAGAATCAATTCTATTTTAAGGTAATTTTTGACGTTCAAAAGTGCCTTGTATGAGCCTATTTGAAATAAATGCTTTCACTTTGACTACAGAGCTTAAAAGGCTTAAAAAATTACAGATACATTTCCAACAAATCACATTGATTGAACCTTACCTAGTGAATTAATAGCGACCGCACACAACAAGTTTTAACTGATTTAATTCCCTTAAAAGATGTCATCGCTAATATTAATTTTGAAGAAAAAAAAAAACAAATTGTAAAAAAAGAATGTTTATTTCAATGTAGTCACATAATTTCATTAATATAGGTATAGAATATATGTACCTAATTTATGGAACCATGGTCACCCCATCAGTTGCATGTTAGGATATTTTTGATCCAATTTATCTTTTAAAATACTAATACACCATAATCGCAATTTATTTGGAACGAATGTACTCCTATACATAATTCAGGAAGTCGAATTTTGTAAACAAACATGTCATACATATTTAAAAAGATATAGGCAACTGTAGAGGGCCGTGCTGAATAAACTAAAATTGGTTTATTTTTTGAATTTAGCAAGTTGTATGAGAAACCAATGCGGTACATATGTTACTTGCCAAACATGAATTACTTTTATATAGTTTTTGGCTAAGGTTGTTTTGTCTTTTGTAGATATTTTCTCATTTTTTTTTTCAGCACGGCCCCCTATCCACGTCTATATATTATTTGTTATTACGAATTCACAATATCTGTTACGGTACATAGAACGTGTTAATAAAGTACATTCCTTGAGTTTATGAAACTTTTTAATACGCTATATATTTTTCAAGTTACACGAGGGCCGTGCTGAAAACGTTTGGCTGGCACGGCCCCCTTTTTTTGCATATTTCTTCAAAAGTACAGAGGTACATTGAAAAAGAAAGCGGTACATATTCTCCTAGAGGCGAGTACATTGCATTGGTGTATACCTAAATCGCAAATTCTGGGGGGCCTAGCTGGGCAAACGTACATGAATTTTCCCATATTTTAATAGTTATTCTGATATTCGGGGCGGAGACAAATCCAACAAATCAGAGACCATAAAAATCGGTCCAACCATTCTTGTGTTATAAATGGTGTAACTAACCCGACTTTGTTTTATATAGTAATTATAATATAGATTTCATCACCACTGCTCTCAAAATGGTGAAGGAAAACATCGTGAGGAAACCAAAAATTCGAAGACATATGACATCTTCTAACCCTCACCGGGCCCGCGTGATAGTTTACAGCCGACTCCCTCTCCAAGAGAGGAGGTCTGTGTCCCAGCAGTGGGAACATTACAGGTTAATTATGTTATAACAAAAATTGTGTACATAATATTGTTTACCTTCTCAATTCATAGGCTTTTTATGAATGAATAGAGGTGTGTGGGGGGCTTTAGACGTGAAACTTCAGGCTTTTGTGAATAATGAGGTAGGTATATAACCCAAACTGTAGAATGATAATATTTGGATGTCTGGAAACTTGAGAAGTCTAAACACAACACAAGTTTAAGATTGAATCTCATTTAGCTATTCAAAATTTGACTTGATGAAGATTTTCTAACATGAGATAAATTTTAGTTGATATCAAGCATCTTGATTCGATATAGATTTTTCCCCCTGTTCCATATATCCCTACTGATGTATCTCCACTGGTAGGGATATTCGGAGAATTTCTCCAATTATCGCTACCGGTAGGGATATAAATGGAATCTTGTGCTCCATATATCCCTACTGATCCGCACTGGTTGGGATAGTTGGATTTTTTTTCAATATTTCTGATAAAATTTTCATGTTATGTGAATTATTTAAAACCACTTCGGTTTTAATTAAGAAGTAGGTAAGCCTTCTTAAGTTCATATAATATGCACTATTGATGAAGTCATCAATAGGATAGGAGGGTTGTATTGTAGTAGTACTTTCTTGTTACGGTCGTGAATCATATTTTAATCAACATTCAACCTGACACTGACCTGAAAATTGTAAAAAACGTAAGAAAATTTGAATAGCGCTTCCCCCTTAAGTCTTAAGAAGTCCCCAATAGAGGTACCCACTTTGATTTCTTTTGTTCTACCCTCAGATCTCTTGTTTATGGTTCAAATATATTTATGTTTATAGGCCCTTTGATTATCCCAAAAACCCTTAGGCACTTGAGGGTGTAAAGATAAGGAAAGGAGTATATTTTTTCCTTATCTTTGCGTTTATTTCTTTTTATAGGCTTTTATTATCTTTCCAAAAGAATCAAACAAAATTAGAACCCAGGGTGCTGCGTAGGATGAAAAAATATCCAATAGCCTTTTGTATGACTGCTGAGTGGTACCCCTAGGCTATTACTTTATGATCCGACTTCATTAGACCCTTTACAATTTACTGAAGAACAAACATTTACGAACTAGAAGATACGCTACCTATCCTATTAGTTTTCAAAACCTTAGATTATCAGGTTGTTTATACATATATACTTAGGTACAGACGCCAGCAAATCAAGCTACCCGAAACTGTCAAATTTTCCCAATCAACATAGAGCCTTATGTTTTAGCAATAAAGTTGAAAATCTCTTAAATAAATTTGACAGATTGTAGTAGCTCGATGTGCTGGCGTCTGTACATCGGTCCCTGACCTATTAGTTAACGACAAGTAGAAACTGAACGAAACCATAATAATTGTTAATTAACTCGCTTAGTAATGTTATAACTATTTAATTAAGAAGTTTCGCTTGTTATAGGAGAGGTACAGCCTACTTTGCTAGAGAATAAAATCAGTAGATAATAATCTTTCAATAGCCAGTTGGTTTCCATATTTCTTCTGCCCGCGACTTCGTCCGCGTGAAATTTCACCCTCCCTCCCTCTTAGGGTTGGAATTTCGAAAAACACTTTCTTAGTGGATACCTACTCTTCACAAAGAACACACCCTCCACGTAACCTACGACAAACTTATTATATGCGGTTGGTACAGTAATCGGGTCTAGGGATCGAACCGCAAAATTAAGTTTGTTTTTTTATTATATATACTTTTCCGGGATAAAAAGTACGAAAGTGTGGTGTCCAGGATATTAAAGAATAATTATACCAAGTTTCATCGTAATCGAACCAGTAGTTTTTGCGTGATGCCTGAACAAACAGACAGACAGACAGACCGACAGACAAAAATTTTTTTAATCAAATTTTTGGTTCGGTGTCGGTCTAGTACCCCTGCCATTTATTTTTTTGATATTTTCAATGTACAGAATTTTCACTTCTACAGATTTATTATAAGTATAGATTATAACAAATACTTAACTTCAGACAGTCATTCTTCTAAATTATAAAAAGTTACTGACTACAGAGTATAAAATGTTAAAAATAAAATGAAAATCCTAATAAACCACAAAAATATTTTATTCGTTAAATTAACAAAATAGAAACATGCAAATTTTATTTAAATTTTCAAATTAACATGCATAAGTACCTACATAAATATAAAATTAAAATGCAAAACGCTAAGAGAATGCAGAACCCATTCCATTGTAATACACTAAGTACTCATTTCCATTTGCAGGAATGCTTTTCCTCCATTTACTGTCTAATAGTCATCATATTTAGCATAAAATTGCAAATCCAGAATACAGAAATTGGATGTTAAAATTACAACAATAAAAAATATAAATTATTTACGTACAATATTTAAAAAGAAATGGTGTTGGTATTCAATAATATCAAACAAATGTTCCAATTTTGAAAGCTTTATGAATTATATAAAGAAGGATAAATTAAAAAAGATAATTACAGTCTATGGTTTTGAAGACACTGAACACCATGGAATTAGTATGTACTACAGTCCTTTCACAGTTTTACCTCTGAGTCCTCTGACAGCAGCAACACAACAGCAACCTTATTTGCAACGGCAATAATGATCACTGTGATGTTGACAGTGATGTAAACTCAGAGGTAAAATAACTGTGAACGGACTAGGAACACCTAATATAAAAACAAATAAACTCTAATCGAACCTCATAATCTTCGTTCTTTTATTGAATGGACATTTTCCGTATCCATTGCAATAAACACCGGGCGATCGCAATGGACTATTTGACATATAGCCCGATTCACTACTGCCACTGAAAGACCTAGAAAACAAATCATCCGATGAAGTTTTTTTTACGCAATAGTAATTAAAACAGTCAAATTGATTAGTTATGATCATTTGGCAGAGACAATTGTGTGTTTATAAAAAGTTGATTTGGTTAAGTGACCGTGAAGGTTTGGTTTTAATCGTTGTCATAATATCAATTAGATTAACGTTTTTTTTTTTCTAAGTACAGCAAAATCATTCACTCATTGAAAATGCACCTAAAATAATAAACCAACAGTGATAAAAATAAATAAAAATTATGTCCCTGAATCTTAATTTAAACGCTGCATGATTTCAAATTTGGAACGCACAATTTCACTCAATCAGCGCGATGATCGGAATTCAATTTTGAGGGAAATGTAATGCTATTAAGGGTTCGAGCACATCATTTAATATTAACATAAAAAATACATTTAAGTGTGTAAGTACTTCCGACTTTTCAAACAACAGTAGAAACTACGCAATGACGACGGCGACATTAAATGCTCTAAGATCGTAACATTAAATTCTAAATAAATGTACAGTTTGAACAAGTCCTCACACAATATTGAATAACTAAACAAAAACCCGAAACAGGCTTAGATGAGAGACATTATGGAAGCAAAATAATGTACCTACAATATGACACAGGGTCTTTAACATAAACCACATGTCTTTTCCCAAACCATTTCATCCCCGTATCTCGAGTCTTGACGTAAAATAATATAATATTCGCGTCATACATACAACGTGCTGTCACACAATGTAACACGGGCCTAAAGAAAATAGGCTGAATAATTCGGTTTTCCAATGCCGCCAGTGGAAATAAAAAATAAATGTATAAGTATGTTTTATGGAAATTCGCACTGGCACACGCGAGCGATGTTTTGGATGCGTTCGGAATACCATTAGAGACTCTTTAAAAAGTTGGAGTACCCAGCGGACTCAGGAGTAGGAGGAGTGAAGACAGTCGATGAAATCTTGTTGGACGTATTCGAACGCTGAAATAGAAAATATAAGTTTTTAGGAAAACGTTATTCGTTTGCAGTTCGTTGTTGGTGTTAATAGCAAGAAATATCGTCTTAGCAACAACATTATAATGAGAAAGGCGCTTTGTAGTTTCGTGCAGGTTTACGTAAAGCGCTTTTAATCGCTGACACGGCTGAATTCAAGAGCTGCAAGCATCTACCGCCTACAAGCTCCAGGGGTTCGTACGTACAAGGAGAGAAGAACTACAGGAACATAACAATAATATTCAGATGCTTTGCACGAATGATGGCTTTAAACTTAGATAGGTACAGTTTAACTGGGGAATAGAAAATGCAAATAGTATTGGAAATGTTAATTATCAATGACAGATATTGCATAGCTGCTGTTTCCAATTAACTAGAAAAGAGATCTGCTTTGTTTATCTGTTCACGATTAACTAACATACATAAGTACTTAGGAAAATAATAATAATAGGAGCAGTGGTGGCCCAGTGGCGACGACCGCGACTTACGAGTTGTAGGTCGTAGGTTCGAACCCAGTCAGGAGCTTTACTTTGTGTAAATTATATCACCACCATTTCTCTCAAAACGGTGAACGAAAACATCGTGAGGAAACCGGCATGTCCTATTTAGAACCAAAAATTCGAAGACATGTGACTTCTGCCAACCCGCACTGGGCCCGCATGGTAGATTACGGCCCACCCCCTCTCACAGAGAGGAGGCCTGTGTCCCAGCAGTGGGAACATTATAGCCTGATGTATAGATACCTAGGAAAACAATCACTTCTTGCACAGCGATCACGTACACAGCTAGAAAAGTTACTGTTATCAAATGTTTGGACTTTAAAAAAGACCATGACCTCTGAGCTCGTTTCGGCATTTGTTCTCAGGGAACAGTCAGCTCAGTTAGGAGACGGAGTCACATACGTATACATACTTCTTTCAAGCTTAAACAAACATATCGAAAAATGGGTAAGATAATCACCTGACTATGAGCACTCATGTTCGCAGACCTCTGCTTGCTTATCCGCGTCGGAGTGACAAGGTTTGACTGATACTGCTGAACCTAAGGTCAAAATGTTATCTTTATTGCAGTTTTATACGGGACCACGTGAGTACCCTGGCAGTTTGAGATCAAACTGTCCATCTTGGGACAGGGTACTCTCTTGGTCTATGCTAGTAACTATACATACTTATTAACTTACTGAGTTAATTACCTATACTGTGACGAAAATAGTACCTTAATATTATGATAATTATTGATTACTAGCTGCGCCCCGCGGTTTTACCCGCATAAGTCTCGATCCTGTGGGAATATCGGGATAAAAAGTACCCTATGTCCTTTCCCGGGACTCAAGCTATCTCTATACCAAATTTCATCAGAATTGGTCCAGCCGTTTGAGCGTGAAGAAGTAACAAACGTATAAACACACACACACACACACCCCCACACACTCACAACTTTCGCGTTTATAATATTAGTGTGATTCTTTCGTAATACATAAGTATTATTAAGAGACTTCATCGTAATCCTAACAAAGTCGCGAATATACACAACAACGCAAATCTAAAAGAATTATTTTGGTTTTATGATAACCTCAGAGAGATTTCTTCAGGCAATGATAACATTAGCCAATGTTTTTGTTATTGTTATCAATAAATGTTTTAGAAAAACTACTACTTTTTACTTTCCTTATATTCGAAATGAAAAGTAGAGTGTTTAACACGGGTGAAAATCATCAATTCCTACTCGGGCTATAGCCGCCCTCGCTGCGCTCGGGCGTCTAAATGCCTCATATAGGAATTGATTCCTTTCGACCCTTGCATAACAATCTACTATTTTCTACCCTACACAGTCCCACTCCTGGGCAAAGGCCTCCCTCCATTCATTACCTAGATGAAATTATACATTCGTAAATCTTCGACAGTCTTTACGGGTAGTCAAAAGCCCAAAAGTCTGATAACCAACCAGTCTTACTAAGGGGTAAGTAATAAGTATCGTATAAGCCCACGTCAAACGGACGTAAACATATCGCGGCGAATCGCGCAAGGGATTTTCACCTCTAGATGTTGAGCCGAGCGTTAAGAATCCAATAGACCGCATCCCAGCGCGTCAAAAAAACACACTGTTGAATTTTCAACTCTCGGCGCTAAACAGTGCGTTGAGAATCGAATGCGCGTAAAAAAAACGCCGCGGGAAAAACGCGCTCGTGCGGTCCAGGTCATTGGGTTGTGGAGGTCAGATAGGCAGTCGCTTCATGTAAAAAACTAGTATTGAGCTGCATCCGGTTAGACAGGAAGCCGTCCCCAACATAGTTGGGAAAAGGTTAGGCAGATTGATTTATGAAATACTAGCTTTTGCCTGCGGCTTCGCCCGCGTGGAGGTCAAAAACTATTAACAGAAAATTTAACCCCCCATTTCACCCTCTTAGGGGTGGAATTTCGAAAAACCCTTTCTAGTGGATACCTAAACTTTACAAAGAACACACCTTCCAAATTTCATGTCTCCAGGACCAGCGGTTTAGGCTGTGCATTGATGTATCGGTCAGTCGGGACTTTGAATTTTATATACAACTAGCTGCTGCCCGCGACGTCGTCTGCCTGAAGGCTCTACAGCACCAAAAATACCTAAGATGCCAGTGTCGCTATAGCATTATAAGTAAACAACTTTTAAAATAGCATTAAAATATAAGTTTTTTTTGCAAGCGAAGCAAGTGAAGAGAGTTATATGGGAGTCCTGCTGAGTTCAGTGTGGTGTGGGGGATGTGACTGAAGGAAATAGAGAAAACAATGCAGGAATACATTCCAGGACACAAAAGAGTAAAAATACGTACAAAGGCATCATACCTTAAAACACTTCCCTATAAACAACGTTGGTAGTTATGCTGCCAGGAGCCAAAATGTAAAGAGAGTCAGGACTGGTGACGCGGGAGCAAGCGACGTACAGTTGTCCGTGTGAGAAGCAACTCGTCCTGAGGTTGACACCCGCTGCCCTCAGTGTCTGCCTCTATTGATGGTTATCGCGAAGCAAACACTCACGTGGAACTGTACGCGCTTGAACTGGAACGGGAAGTTATGAGGTATGAGGGGAATGCGTGGTATAAATACTGCCTCGCCAACGCCACAACCCGTAAGAATTTCCGCCTCAATGGTGTGTCTGTAGAGCGAAATGACTTTAGGGTGGGTCCCGTTACACAACTTCAGAGGAGATAGGTTCCGAAGAAGCATAATCGGGACACCGACCTTCAGCTTGATGGTATGCGCTGGAAGTGCACTTGCTGACAGGGAGTTCAGAAATTCCACGGGATAATGTGTGGCGTCATCTTGCTCGACAACAGTGTTTATCGAGGTGTAGACCACTTCATTCCCCTCAATTTCCGAGAGAATGCATTCGTTAATTGCTGCAGCCTGATCATTTTTGGACGTCAAAATGGCCCGCTCACACACCCAAGAATTCTGCAGGTGCAGTATACGACTGATGTCCCCGTACACACAGCAAATGAGTTCTTCTAAGCTGGATACCACTCTACCGAGAGACTGGAAGCACCACCTGTCCACCTCTCTCTTCTGGTAGAGTGCCTTCGCCAAGATTTAGAAGGACATTGGAGAATTCTTGAGCACGTGCATTGCCGCCGAGCCGAGCTCTCATATTAATGGTCAAGCGCAGCGTACGAACTCGTGACCACAACGAAGATAGTTTCAACGAAGCATTCACCTCGTCAGCCCTCGATCCCCGTGTCACCACGGGAAGCGTTTGCCGGAAATTGCCACTGAACAGAACAGCTGTGATACGACACATCAAATGTTCGTTCCTCCGGATGTCCTGCAGGGTTCCGTCCATGGCCTCAACTGCCTTCCTATTGGCCATCGTACACTCATCCCATACGATCAAAGAGCAATCCTTGAGCACGTGTCCTTTATCGCTGTTACGTGACACACCACAAACAGGCGTTTCGGCGCTCTCTAAATCGATAGGAATTTTAAACATGGCATGTGCTGTCTTGCCACTCGGAAGCAGTGTGGCAGCGATTCCCGACGACGCTACAGCAATAGCAATTTTGCCTTGCCTGCTGACCTCTGCAAGTATGCAAGTGGTAACAAATGTTTTTCCTATTCCACCAGACGCATTCCAAGAAAAACATTTGACCCTGGTTTTTTCCCAACGCTTTTAAGGACGGTGTCATAATTATGACACCGTTTTTGCTCTGAAGAGAACAAAGCGACATGGTCATTTCGCCCGGATCGTAATTTGTCTCAGCGTTATACTCCCGATTTACACGGTCTTGATGCGGTGATGATTGGGGAGCTGGTAACCCATATTCGATCAGTGGATTGCCGCCGATAGAAATGACCACATCTTGAAGTGAACTGAGACAGGTGTTCAGCACGCGTTCATCAGTTACTCCGACTTCGTCTCCAGTAGAAACATAACTTTTTTGTAATACTTAACACCGCATTTTTTTTTAATTGTCGTCCTCAACTCTGTTCAAGATTTTAAGGGTTTTGTTGGAACTTGAATTTGTCAAAACGAACTATACGATACATTTTTTATGAAGAAAATGCACATTGCCATCTATGAATTTTAAGAATAACTAACTACTAACCTCGCCAACATGATCAAATTTAAATTATTAATTTCCAAAAAGTGTCAACATGTAACTTGATTTGATTTTTATGAAATCTCATAGATGGCGCTGCTTCAAAATTTTCTTTATACTACTAAAATTCATTAAACTATGTTTTTTCTGCCCAAGTTACTTAAATGGCGTAGGTTTTATAGTGTAAAGCTAGATAATAGCATGGCTTACTGAAAAACAACATTTAAATATGCGTCGTTAGATTACACGCTGTCACAGAATGCGTAAGAAAAATAAAGATTCACAGCTCCTCCCCCATAGGTGATAGCGTGATAATATGGAGCCTATATGTTGACCCGACCTCTTAGTAATATTCATGCAAAATTTGAAGTAAATCCATGCAGTACTTTTTGAGTTTATCCCGGACATACATACAGACAAACAGACAAACAGACAAAAATTCTAAAAACTATATTTTTGGCTTCGATATCGATTGTAGATCACGCCCCAAGTATTCTTTTAAAAAAATATTCAATGTACCGTTTTGACTTTCCTACGATTTTATTATATGTATAGATATATAAGGTGTAAAAAAATTAACCTTAAAAACTTTAAGAGGTGCATCGAACTGAACAACTTTCACTATGGAACCAACTCTGAAATCACGAAAAAAAATGAGCTGTTTCATACATTTTGGCCGAGTATGTATTGAACTTTTGTATGAAACAGCAGATTTTTTTTTCGTGATTTCGGAGTTGGTCCCATAGTGAAAGTTGTTCACTTCGATGGTCTAAAGCACCTCTTAAAGTTTTTAAGGTTAATTTTTTTACACTTTGTATAGATACACAAAAATAAATACCTAGATGTGTAATGAGAAAAAGGCTCCTGCTTCTTTTTACCAAAAGATTAATTAATGAGGACCAGAATTTTCCAATTTCAGACCTCGCAGTTTCTGTCAGGTAAATTCCTTTTGTTTCTTGATTCATTCAAGAGCAAGGAATTTTTATTGAGAATCGAAAACGAAAGTCTTTTGCAAAACAAGAACATTATATTACTTAGTAGGCAATACATTTTCCTTATTTATCTTCTAATTTATTATATGTGCGATAAGACCCGGGAAATACCTATGTGTTCTATGAACTATTGAACTACACATGGTAACTATCTGAAAATAAGTGGGCACATGTGACATGCTTTAGCAAATACTGCTCCACCACGACAACGCGCCTTCGCACACCGCGCTCAAAACGAGGGACTTGCTGGACAACACGCCGGTCAAACTCCTGGGTCACCCTCCTTACAGTCCTGACCTAGCACCGTGTGACTTCTTTAAAGACCTATACCTAGACTAGACTAGCTTCTGCCCGCGACTTCGTCCGCGTGAAATTTCATATTCCTCCGACCCACCCCCCGTCGTATCGCATCGCCTGCTTGCGCTATTAGTATCCTTTCTGACTTTTTTTATTTTTACTGGGCTCTTAAGGTGCCACTATTCGATATTTTTTCCATACAAATTTCAGGAGAGTATTACTCCACTGTTTGACATTGTACATCCAAAGTTAAACATTATATCGTTTTGTCTAATTATTAATAGTGTCTGTACGGAAGCAGAATTGTAAAATAACAAGTCATTAAAAAGTTATGAGCCAACAAAGATTCGTTTTTCTTGCTATTTTTAACGTAACTTTGGGTGTAAATAAGTAATAAAAGAACTGAAAAATATTAAAAATTAAATCCGTACCGACAAAGCTCAGTTATCGAAGAGTTCAATAAACTTTATTTGTGATTGATTTATGTAGTGGATTTTTCATAGAACTCGATTTTCCAAAGCACTTTTCAAATATTTTTATGCGCCTATTAGTTCGGAACGGTGTTTCTGTGCGTGAGAACTAGATGTTGTGCGTGTAGATTAGCGTCTAACTGCTCATCACTGATACTAGCTCCGTCAGACACGAAGCCAAGTTAGACAGCGTGATTTTGGCCATGACCACCAGTGAGTTCGAGCTCGCGTTTAGTTTACTCTTAAGGGTCCTAGCGTGATGTTAAATAGTCTATAACCTTCCACGAGAATTGGACTATTAAATGCAAAAAGATTTTTTTAAAACCGACTGTTAGTTCCAAAGATTAGCGCGTTCAAACAAACTCTAGCCGTTTATTATTAGTATAAGTCTATACTTACTATACAAAGTAATAAGTTTATACTTCTATATTTATACAAATATAAATAAAATGCGAGTGTCTGTTTGTAATATTAAAATAACCGATTTTTACTAAATGCATATGGATGTATACACGTTACATATACCAAAATAACATTTTTTACAATTTTTGTGTCTGTCTGTTTGTTCCGGCTAATCTCTGAAACGGCTGGACTGATTTTGGCGGGACTTTCACTGGCAGATAGCTGATGTAATAAGGAGTAACGTAGACTACTTTTATTTTAGAAAAAGAATTAGGGTTCCCCGCAAAAAAAATTAAAACGTTTTCCGTCATGCACGCGAACGAAGTCGCGGGCACAGCTACTCTATGATATAGATTACCTCGAAATGGTAATTGTTGCCTCTCCTGTTACATGGTTTTTAGATGATACATGGTTAGGTTACAATCTAAGCTCTGTAGCTGGTAGGTACACCCGAATACTTCCTATCAGTCTAGACATAAATCTTCGCTTAAATGATTATTTCCTTTCCTTATGCCAATTCCATCCAGGTCTTTCCCAGGATCCAATTTAGATTGTAATTTGTAAGATTGTACCAATGTGTCATGCAATTTATTCCAAACGTTCCTAGTCATTTTGTAATGACTCTTATTGAAAACAGAAATAAAGAGAAAAAAAGAGTTTTCTGTTCTATTCATATTGTGACCGAAAAGTGAAAACTCGAATTCACATCGATAGGAACAAAAACATTTACCTATCTACCAATTTTCAATAATGGAGTATTATTGGAAAACTATATTGTGATACATGTACATTTTACACGGTTCTAGTCTATCCATATTGCCTGTTTCCCTAGAAAAAACTTCACCGCTTCAAGTCACACTTAATACTCAAACCCTCGTTTATAAACGTTGCTTACAGTTAAGTGATATTAAGCGACTGCTTAACCATACATTTTTAACGTTTAAACGTCTCTTAAATTTAAGCAACCCTTATAAATCCCATGCCCCAAAAAATGAGTGACTTACCGAAAACGGCGTACTTTTAGCATTACGCTTATACATAGGGGTGGTCTGCACGAAGCTCGGTGATATGTTGCTCCCGGGCGATATGGGGATGTTGAACGGCGATACTTGCTCTGAAAATGTATCCCTTGCGTACATATGAGAACATCCCATATAACCCCTTAAAAGGGTATCAAAATACGTTCCGGAGTTTAATTTTTGTACGATAAAAAATGGTTTATGGGATGTTTTGTTGGTTCCCATTGGAATATTCAATTTTGTTTATATCTGTTGTTTGTTAACTTTACACAAAGCTGTTTAAATGACAAAAGTTTTTTGAATTTAACGTTGCGTAATTGTTAAAACTTTATTACGACTTTTATAACCCATTTTTTTAACGTCATCGTCACCACTTAATCTAAGCTTTCTAGAATTTATAATCTTCAAGCCCAAGCAATTTTATTATGAGATAAGTCTGCGGCCAATATTAATTATTGCAACATCAAACTGCAATCGGTAATCCATGTTATATCAAACTTGGTGATCTAATGATATCAAAGCTTTAGACTAAGGGAATCAAAACGGTGAAGGAAAACATCGTAAGGAAACCCAGCATATCCTAAAACCAAAAATTCGAAGACATGTGACATCTACCAACCCGCACTGGGCCTGCGTGGCCGCCCTCTCGCTGAGAGAGACTGGGTAGTAATCCTACCCAGTCTCTCTCAGCGAGAGGGCGGCCTGTGTCCCTGCAATGGGAATATTATAGGCTGACTATAAATGTGCTATGTTATATGTTAGTGAAACAGTAGGCGGGCAAAAGCTAGTCAAAAATAGAGCTATAGTAAGTTATCTGTTACTGGGTTGGTTCGCCAACTGAGCTTCTAAACTCCGAATAGTTCTGTGATATTCCTTCAGTTGGGTGTGCTGCTTCTGGCATAACTCGGTCATGCGTTTTAACTCGGTCCGTGCCGTATAGAATTTCTTCGTCTGAAACAAGTAAAATGTGATAGTATTTCTAAAATTTATTAAAACTAGAAGAGCATACAATTCAAGTTCCTTATTCTGAGAACTTAAGCATAAGAAGATAATAAAACAATGTTTCAACATTTTTTTTTTTTGGTAATGGCATCTCGCAGTTCAGTCTATGAGGTTGTCGTCTGCTTAACCGGGCTTGTCAATGTTTCAACAAGCACCACAGAATCTTGTATACTTACAGGTAATCTGCCCATCGGACTATGAGAGTGAGGGAAGAGGGAGTGCACCTGTATCTGCGCGCACACTTGTGCACTATAATATCTCCCGTGCCGAAAGCTAGTCTACGTTGAGATTGGTCGCCGTGGCCGAAATACGGTCTGGAGGACTTTACAGATACAGCATAAACGTGCCTCTCCTAATCTCATTTAATATTCCTGGATGACATAATTAATTGTACAATGGCTAAGCTTTAATTGAAAACCGGCAGCAATTCGGGTTCCGGTGATTCGGTGTTGACAGGTCTCGTTTCAAGTCCATAGGTACTCGTAAGCGATTGTCAATAGAATTCGCTTACCTTATGTCAAGGGTAAAAAACAACAACTTTGATGGCCAATCACCAATCCGTTTGCCAAGCGTGGTGATTAGATATTATGCTTATTATAAGGCTTCGCCTCGTTGTTTTATGGTCGCAAGCTCCACTGCTGACCATGAGGTCCTGGGTTCAACTGCCAGGTCGAGCAAGGTCGTTATTGGATTTTTCCGTCAGATATTTCACAGTAGCAGCCCGGAGTCTGGATTTGGGCCCAGTTGACAACAATAGGCTCGCCTCATATGGGACTTAAACATAACTGGTGAAATGTGGGTGATAATATAGGTACACTTCTGCCAAACCCCTCGGAGATTACAGGCGTGATGTTATGTTATAAGGTTTTTATATAAAGAGTTCTTAGGTATCGCCCGGTGGACATTAACGGGCTTATAATAGTACGTATTCGCATAATAATGATGACGCAAACTAAGTACTAGGTACATAAATAGCAACCGTAAAAAAAAAAGTTGATTTCTAGTTTCAGTTTTATTATGTAAACACCATTGGCAATTGTTTTGCTTTCCTAGATCTTTTCTTACTAGGTATTTGCATAAGCTCAACATAAAAATGTGTGAAAGCTGTTTTCAACTTTGAAAGGCAAGACTTAAATGTCATCTACAGAATTTAATTAAGTAGATAGCCAAAAGAAAGAAAATGACTTACTGATTGCAATAAATAAGATAACAAACGCCGTCTGTGTTGCCTCTGAAACTGTAACACCTCACACGACTTTTTAATTAATTCCTCTGGATCGGTAAAGTAATCTTGAATCTCTTGTTTCATCTTAAAATAATATCGAAAATGAGAAAATTACATTCAAATGCATTATTAAAAAGTTGGTGGGAAATTACATACGTCTGGAACAAGTTTCATGATGGAACACGGAGCTCGGCATATTAAGCATGTACTGTCTTTACCGCCTACAAGAAATTTACATAATTATTCATATTTATCCATGTACCGATATCAATCTTTTTATTTGAAAGAAGATAAATAGGGAAAAATCTTACCTTTCTCTAAGCAATTGTTACAAAACATGTGACCACATGATGTTAAATGCAGAGTAGTTCCAGGTTCTAACTGAGTATAACAATTGTTGCAATGAATCCAGTCCATACTTAAATAATCGTTAATTATATTTAAATTAAAACAAAATGATTGACGCACAATCATAATTTCAATGTTTTGACATAACATTTTTTTTTAATTTCTTCAACTATTGTGCAATGTTATATCCCATAAGGAAAAAAATATATTCTAAAATCAATATATCTTTCATTACCTATAAAAAACGGTAAATAGGAAGGCTTCCCCTAAATTATAAACATTGTCAATTAAAACAAATCAAAATCATCAATAATCGACAAATGTTTATTTTCCGTGTAAAAAATACACACGGAAAATATTTATACCTTTTTTTAAATAAAAAAGGTCACAACATTTTTTTATCCTTGAAAATGTACACAATGTTACTCTATCACATGCCATTACCACAAAGTAAAGCAGATTAGCATTAACAAAACAATATTCGGCCAATATGAAAGTCATAAAAACGACTGGTCACAACATATTAATAAATAATTATCATTGTGATACCATTCTGACCGGCTTGATCAGAAAAAAAAATGAAATGCATTTTACTTTTCATACGATTTTAATGTTTCAAAAAAAGAACGCAGATGTGACACTGTTTTTTTTTTATTAATAATACTCAATGTAGGAAACTTGTGTTACCTACTTACTACTTTATATTTTCTATACAATCGGTGTGTAAAGAAAAATTAAAACCTATGGTTATTTCGCATTTATTTGCATACAATGTCCAACATGCTAGTAGGAAGAAAATAAATCGTAAAATAGCCACGTTCGGCTTTGTATAGCCATGGTCCCAAGCGAGCGATGACTCTTGCAAACTGAGTAGGAATTGAAGAATGAAGATCGATTATCGACTAGAAAGACGCAGAGCCGTAAACATTATTTTTAAATAACCGGCAATATTTCACATGATTCAAACCTCTTAAGACCAATTTGTATGTAGGTAGTTAGGTAAGTATGGATAATCTAATTACTTTGTATAATTATGAAATACCTAGCCAATGTCGATCTTGTAATTAGTGCTAAACTATTTCGTTCATTCAGTGAAAGTAGCGGTCTAGTTAACGTAAGCCCTGAAAAATACGATTTTGCTCTTAGCCCCGTGTGGCTAAGAGCAAAATTGTATTTTTCAGGGTTTAATTAAGGGGGCTGACTGAACTCCTGTCTTACAAAGCACCCGCTTAAGAAAATGCAGCAGTTTTACTTTCGTCCTAAGGGAAAAGCTTACGTTCAACGCTTCGGGTATAAGCTATAATATAATATTTATGTAAAATTGTTTTATGGTCGCTTCTCGATGATCTCAGGATCATATCTAAACCATCTTAAGTCTACATCGCGCACCGTTTTCCAATTAGCAACACTCGTGACACAGTGCCGCGCAAACCACACAAGTCAATCGTCCGCGAATACAGTGTCCACCTCTGTGTTCGTTAATACATGGTGAAACAATCACAATAAAGATAACGTGAGAATATAAAAGAAGTTGCATGGACGGTCCGCGGTAGTAAGGCGATAGCACGCGAGCTTGCCTTGACCATGGCATTAAAATACATTTATCTGATAGCCCTGACATGTGTTTGTGTGCACAGCAAATCGTCATGTATGTTCTATTTTTAAAGTGTTCTATTTTTTTAAGTGCGTCATTGCATGTTGTTTTTGGAATGTCACTTTTTTTTCATAAAAATTTAAATAAAGCTTTGCGTATTGTTTGTGGAATTCTGTTTTTAAATCTGAATTCTGAATGATTACCTAATGAATAATTTTATTGTTTTGCAAAATTGTTTGATAAAGTGTTGTGACCAAAGTTTTCCGGTGTTTTTTATAGTGTTTGTTTACCATAATTCATAAGGATATAACAATGGAAAAGACGGTATCGTCTCAAGTAATAATACAAGTACCTATTTAAAAAATGTTACGACTGCATCCGAAGTGATAATGTAAACGAATTTAGCCATCTCGGGCCGGCTATTAGTTTTTAGTATCTAACGCAGCCAATGTAGGTAAAGATGCAAAAACTTTGACATTTAACCCCGACACATATGGGCAAATATTTGCGTGTTTTGTAACTGTTTGCTGAGAAACATCCAATCTGATAGCTGATACTAAGCATGTTTTTAGAGTTTATGTAATGTTTCATAGCATTTCGACAAAACAAACTACACTTTTAACACAGTTCGAGTTTTCGATGTTATTTTCCGATTTAAATATTTCAAAAACGGAATGGTCCATAAATTGCAGCGGGAACCATTTTCTTGATGTGTTTATTCGATTCGAATCCCGAATTTCGTGAATCAATTATTATTCGATTTATGTGTGTTAGTTATTATCTCGATAAATTGTCGGGGATAGAATTGTTTGGTAAGACAGATCAGAGATCTTTCTTGAAATGATTATGTAAAAATACTGGTTTATAAATCTTATTTTTACAATCTCTTCTTTGGATGTAGCATGTATACCAGTACCTATTTGAGTACCGTAATACTGATTCATAATAAACACGTTATATCTGATTAATAACATGAGTTCGTTGACATTGAATAAACTTGGAAAAAAAACAAATAGGTAGGTACCTACTTAGATACTTACCTATTGTAGGAATACGACAGTTATTTATAAAATGATGCCAAAAACAATGAAAACTATATTACGGTATTATTGTGTCACGATTTTTCCGGAAGATAAGTAGAAATTATCCCGCTGCGTAACACTATCAGTAGCAATGGGTTTCATTTTGACAGTTCAACAATATTCATTGCGTTATTTACTTTGTTTAGCAGACACATTTTTCGAACATATGAAGCAATGGATTAGCAATATCCTTCAAAATTATTCAGATTGAGATTGATACTAACCCCCTTATTCATAAAACTTATCAAACCTATTTTAGTTAAAATGGGGTTTGTCTCTTTCTTACACACAGAAATGACAACGTGACAGATAAAGACAAACGTTCTATAAACCTATTTTAGCTAAAATAGAGATAAAATAGGATTATGAATAAGGGGGTTAGTGTGTTACGCAATTAGGGTGCTGGAATGTTACTTACATTTTTCTTTTCAACTCAAAAGCAAGACATTAGTAGGTACTTACTTATTTGGTTTTCTGTAATCTATCGGCTACAGCATTTTATAAAACACAAGAAACCTTTGGTTGCCAATAAAAATAAATATTTGATCCTTCCAAGCCCTGAAAGAGTAAAACTTATTTGAACTGCGAATTATTATGTTTTAGTTAAACTATGCGTCCCAACGCAGTACCTGAAAGCATGTCAGGACATGGCGAATGCCCCGACGAAGTCCAAGACCCAAATTGAATGCGTACCAGCAAGAGACAGGTAAGAAAATATAAAAAGGATTATTTTAGAGGGGCTTGTGGTCAACAAATATCAGCCGCACGGGTCGATCGATCAGGTTAAGCTACGCTTGCCGCGGTTGGTCCGTGGATGGGTGACCATCTTTACATACCAAGACCCCTCCGTGCCTCGGAAAGCACGTTAAGCCGTTGATCCCGGCTGTCATTCGTGGATCTTTGACAGTCGTTACGGGTCGTCAGAAGCCCGAAAATCTGACAACCAGTCTTACCAAAGAGTATCGTATTACCCAGTAACTGGGTTGTGGAGGTCTGATAGGCAGTCGCTCCATGTAAAATACTGGTATTGGGATTCAGCTGCATCCGGTTAGACTGGAAGCCGACCCCAACATAATTGGGAAATGGCTAGGCAGATGATGATGATGATTTAAATTGAACTATTTATTTATTGCCCACCATTTCACGGCATAGGTATATTTGGTACACGGCAAGGGTATACTTAATGGTATATTTAGTATAGAGGCACTCTTAGATATACAGGATGGCAGATACATCGACACACAACCTGTAACCATGGATTCAGCACATGATTCGGAACCCCAGCGTTTAAATATTACGTCGGTTGAAAAAAAAATTTCTGTCCTATTAAATACATTTTGACCGCGTAGGTATTTTACGCGTAGATTTTTTTTTTTTTGGTAATCTACGAAATCTAGAATAAAATGAATGAATGGGTGCTGAATTCATGGTTATTGGTTTGCGCGCCTGTATACCTACCCGGATAAAAAGTTTTTCTCCAAGACGTTGTCTATGTTTGACCCGAATTTTATTAAAATCCATTCAGCCGTTTAAACGTGATTGAGTAACAAACATGTTCACTTCAACCTTTCACCTTTTTTAGGGTTCCGTAGTCAACTAGGAACCCTTATAGTTTCGCCATGTCTGTCTGTCCGTCCGTCCGTCCGTCTGTCCGTCCTCGCTTAATCTCTGTGACCGTTAGCACTAGAAAGCTGAAATTTGGTACCAATATGTATATCAATCACGCCGACAAAGTGGTAAAATAAAAATTGGAACAAATGTTTTATTAGGGTAGCCCCCCTATATGTAAAGTGGGAAGTGATTTTTTTTTTAATTTCAACCCTAACGTGTGATATATTGTTGGAAAGGTATTTAAAAATGAATATGGGTTTACTAAAATCATTTTTTGATAATGTCAATAATTTCGGAAATAATCGCTCCAAAAGTAAAAAACAATGTGTCCCCCCCCCTCTAACTTTTGAACCATAAGTTTAGAAAATATGAAAAAAATCTGAAAAGTAGAACTTTATAAGGACTTTCTAGGAAAATTATTTTGAACTTGATAGAAACAACAGTTTTTGTACAAAAAAGACAAAAGTTGTACAAAATCATTTCTGGACTAAGTTTGTAGTATAATCGTATATGCAAGCATTTTTTTTAACTTCGTTTACATATTTTATTATCCTGAACGTATCTTTTTTCAAACAAAAAAAGAATGATTAAAATTGGTTCTCGCAATCCAAAATTACCACCGAAAACTTCTGGCACGTCTATGTACTAATTAGTAACCCAATTCCCCGAGAGATGGCGCTGTAGGTACTTATTACATTGGGTCGGGTATTATCGAATTGTACGTGGGAACACTTATTGTGACGGGCGGGAAACTACGGAACCCTACACTGAGCGTGGCCCGACACGCTCTTGGCCGGTTTTTATAATTATTAGTAGATATAAGGAAGTTGGAGTTAGTCGGTAAAAGGATTATTAATGAATGGTTCTTTAAAACGTTTCTAAATTCGTAATCATACTCGTATGTGAAATTTTGATGTGTTGCGGTTGTGATTGATTGTTCGAAATAACAAAATCATAGTCAAAATATTTTATTTCACATAAACCTACATGGTCTGCACTTATGAAACGTCAGAAGCTAGGTGCACGTTTCCATTTGGTCATTTTCTACGGAAAAGAGCTGGCAAGAAACTCCACGGTTACTCTTTTAAAAATAATTGGCTTTTACAATGTTTTTAAATTACAGTGTTAACAGGAACCAGGTCCAGGTATGGGAGGACAGTGTAGGCACAGATCCAAACTAATATTATAAATGCGAAAGTAACTCTGTCTGTCTGTCTGTCTTTTCTTCACGCCTAAACTACTGAACCGATTTAGATGAAATTTGGTATAGAGATAGTTTGAGTCCCGGGGAAGGACATAGGATAGTTTTTATCCCGATATTCCCACGGGATCGACACATATGCGGGTGAAATCGCGGGGCGCAGCTAGTACTTCATATAATGTTTAGGCAAAGAGAATGAGGTTGTATAGTCATTGTGTTTAGGCCTGTCAACAAGTACGAACCAAAAAAGAAAATGAACAACAAATCTACAGTCTAGGACAGGCTCAGGTACCTATCATCAGGCTTTTATATTCCTATCGGGCATAACAAAATCCGGTAGAGAAAATAAAAAGTGTAGCTTTTAAGGTAAGTACGTAGCCAAGTGTCTCTAGATTGCCTCTCTCAAAAAACAAGGGTTGTCACGTGCCAAGTCGGCCAATTTAGCCAATTATGGCAACATTTTTAGAATTAACCGACCTCAATTACAACGATTTGTCCTCCATTGTTCGCAGTTAGGTAAACTCTGCTTCTTAATGTACTCAGTAGAATTATAGGCTTGAGTATGTGTGGTGTTATTTATGTTAGATGTAGCAACTATTTTATTATACATATCGACACCTCCATGCAATAACATCGTACCTCACTTTTTGTGATTTTACAGGAGAGCGATTTTAAAGTTTGAAAAATTATAGCAAACTCAAAACACCCCGTACAATTTTTGAAGCTGGCTCTATTTAATATAGTTTAGGCGGACTATAAATAGGTATGGTTAAGTTGTAAAAGAAAAATTGTTTTCATGGGTTTTCATATCAGTTGACAAAAAATATTTTTTGGATTAGTTACAATACTATGACGTTGGTTTATTTTAGAAACGAAAGGGAATAGAATTACAATGATAGTACAGAAAAAATGCATAATTTTTTTTATATAACAATGCCGTTGTAACTCAATTTTTGGAAAAAAGTGAGTTACGACTTACGATGTTTTTGCATGGAGGTGTCAATATATACCTATATATTTTAGGAGCTACACTAAGGTAGGGTTCGCTCTTTAGATACAGGCCATATCTACTGTCTTTCTAATTTAGCAACAATTCAGTAAGTTTTATAATTATTGAGAGTAAGACATGTGACATTTACCGACCCGCACTCGGCCCGCGTGGTAAAATATTAGCCCACTCTCTCTCGAAGAGAGGAGGCCTGTGTCCCAGCAGTGGGAACATTATAGGCTGATTATGTATATAACTAACTATGAAATGTTGTCTCGAAGAATTACTTACACTAGGATATAGAATGTGTTTTTGTATACCAACTGTCCTACTTTTGTTCTTAAAACTTTAATGCATAAATGTGTGCAAAATAGTTCACACTACCGATATTTTCCACCGCTAAAATAACACCGAACGTCCAAACAATACCGACTTTGCGACGCTGAAACAAAAAAGTAACGGAAAAACAAAACAATGCAGATGTCATTTCATACTTCAGTATTCACGTAACGCCTCGGTTTCATTGTTTTAAGTTTGAACACAAAAACATTGTACGTTTGTACCTACTGTTTACTTGTTTGCTACGTGATCTTGAATTTACTAGGTACCTGTACATAAGTCTGGCAATCTATTATGTACTTAATAGGTAATACGGGCTGGTAACCGCAATTCCACGTCAAATCGCGTATTTTGCGTACGGATTATGGTCTGTCAAAATCAATGATTAATTTAATTTGATCGGGATAAGGTGACTATACAGGATGGTAGGGACATTGACGCACAACTTGACCAGGGATTCGGTACAAGATCCCGAAATTTTCACCGGGTTATTATAAAAAAAATTCCCTGTTCAGTACATTTTGACCGCAATAATTGCACTTTTCTATGAAACAGCAGATTTTTATATTGTACGCTAAGGGTCTAGAATCATGTGCTGAATTCATAGTTATAATTTTCCCGTAGATGTCCCTGCCATCCTGACCTACTTCAGTTTAAGAATGATGTAAACTGAATAAACAAAAATTATTTGAATTGTTGGTGAAACCGTGGAACGTTACCTACATTAATCATGAATTTCTTCTTCTCTTGTGATATGAGTCTTGTCGTCTTGATGGTAATGTGTCTGACTGCTTAGGGACCGTCAGGTAGGTTATCATAATGTATACTAATATCCTAATGAAGTATGCAAGTGAGTATATGTGAGTTTGTTTGTAGGGGTAATCTTCGGAACTGCAGATCAAATTCCGAAAATTCTTTCACTAATGCGAAGCTACGTCGTTTACGTCGTCATCATTTTATGTTAAAACAAGAAATTTCACGCGGACGAAGTTGCAGACAGAAGCTAGTTTATTATAAAGGCTCTTTTGTAGCCATTTCACTGTATGGAAGACCTCCAAAAGTATAAGATTCCATTAAAACCTTTACCAAATACTTCCAGAGTGGACTGCTTAAACCTGGTTCAGCAACGGCAAGCAGACATCGTACCTGTCGACCCTGAAGACATGTACTGCGCCACCAAAATACCCAACCAGGACTTCGTGGTGGTACAGGAGTATAGGACTGAAGAGGAACCAGATGGTAAGTCCATGCTACGAAGGTTTTATTTGCACCATCATCTTTAGATCAACAGCTAAACTGTCACTGTTCAGAGGGGCATTTCTCGTAATTTTAAGAACGTTTACAGTCTGATCTCAGTCTCGATCTGTCAAGAAATACCTCTAATTTCCCTACATTTTGACTAGTTTTTGACATTTGTTTGTCGCCGAAATGAGACTGTGACTAGATTTTGAAAGTTTTAAATTACGAGAATTGGCCTTTTGGAAGGGTTCACATAATCCAGTAGGCCTACATTCGTAGAACTGCTGTAATCACCACAATTGGCAAAGACATTGGTGATTGTCTGATTGTTATTACAATCAGATTATCAGATCAACATCATATTGGTGATTATCGCAATCAACTATCTATTTTTTTTTAAAGTTGATTCCTACTCAGAAGTATGCTCATGCTCATGTAGATACTATTCTAGCAATAATTACTTCACCTTTTCGTTATGCACTTAGCTTAAGAAAGGAAGAAGACGGATGGACACTACTAAACATTAAACTAACATAAATCATACCGACGACTTCTTAAAAGCTTTAATTAATTTCCACTTGTTTAAGGGTCTACTCCATTCAGAATTTAGAGTTCCTTCATATTTTATTTTCATAATTAAAATCCTTTTCATAAAATACTGACGCTTAAAACGACTTCCCAAATTAGAACTCCTCATTACAGCGGTACAGCTCTCTTCAAAAGATCGCTACAGTGAACTTTAATGAAAACCACTAAATTCTACTCGGTTGAGTACCAAAGTACCAACTGTTTGAGTTCACTCCAAACTTATTCGCTTTTAAAACGTCAAAGCCCAAAAGTAGTATCAGCTTCGTGAACTATGAAGAGCCAAGTTTTTGACAGACGGCAAAACAGAGAACTACATTCAAAAGTTCTCAATTTAACGGTTTTGTTGGCAGAACTTGTCTTTGCAGCAAGCGCCACCGTCAACTGCCAAAATATATTGGTCGGTCATTTAAAAACTTCTGACGCTTCACAACCGTATTTTAATTTTAGTTCATTAAGTAGATTTCCTTCTGAAGGACCAATCCTCTTATTAAGCTGATTTAGGCGAAATCTTTCGTATTCTCATTTCCCGCTTATTTCAGCTTTTGTCGAGTATCACAAAGACTTCTTAGTGAGGATCTTTATAATTTGTTAACTTTGAAACTGTTTCGCGTCCATGTCTCGGAGAAGTGCAGATTTAAATTAAAGTTCGTGAACTAAAGACGTGGATTTACATTCATTCATTCATTCATTACTTTTACTGTATCTTGGAGAACGTCGTGAAAGATTAATGCAAGGGTACCTAATCTTCTATTAAAGTTAATAGTTTTCTAAGACGTTACTTCTATCTTATCTTTGAACTTGTCGAGCTTCAAGGTAGCGACCGACCTTTTCGGGACATATTTTATTAAAATACCTGTAGCTCGGATACTGGCCATAAATATAAAAAAGTCCTAACCTAACACTATAAAACTAACGAAAGGTCTCTGAAAAAGAAAAAAGGTTGAGATTTCCTCGCCTGATATCTATGCCATCACACAGTCCTAAAATATACATAGAGGATTGTTTTCCTATCTCTATGTTAGGGCACTTACGTACTCTCAGCCTTATGTCATGAAATATGTATGAACCCTACTCCGTCTCGGTAGGTACCTATATAGGAGCAAACAAAGGCTAACAAACATATCTTTATGGCGTAAACGTTTGCACTGAAGTGGGAACCTACATGAAAATAAATATATAGCGAAAATTGGTAGTGAATCCAAGATCAGATAAAAATAGCTTCACTATTTTCCTTAAAGCAATTCTGAAGCGCGTGTTTCTGTACGTTATATGGTCATTACAGATCTTTATAAAAGTTAGATATCCTTGACTATTGATTTTATCCACTTGTCAAAGCTTTTTGCCGATTTTCTAGACAGAACCACAGATGTGATTCTGTCTAGAACGGCTAGACAGATGTCTAGCCGTTCATGCGAAATCATTTGCATACCCCAGCTGTGTATTTCAAATGTAAAGAACTATTAGACTACAGAAATGTTTATTTCGTAAAAATGTTGACTGAAGCGAATAAAATAAATAACGAAACAGGTAAAAAAAATATTCGTATTAATACCGTAAAATGTAGGTACTTACTGTTAGAGGCGTGTCTAAAGAAAAATAAAAGAAAGAAAGAAAATACATGCATTTAGCAGACTAAAAGACACACATACATTCATCAGATAAAAACAAAAAATAAAGATGAAATAAAAAGTGTAAACTCCGATGAACGGATGGTCGTCTCTCTAATAGCACAAAACATTGCTGTTACGAAATAAGTAATCTGTATAAATAAAAGAACCTTTTAAAATGAGGTACAATTTATTCAAACAGATAAAATGTTATCAAACACTTTCAATGGTATCGGTTACTTCTGGTTGCGTAACTTTTGATCGAGAGAAAGTTTTAAATGATATGTCCCTAGGCTCTCGAAACTGTTTTATTGACTCCATTGTAATAACAGTTGAGATAATAGAAACATTTTAATAGATAACTTATTCTATTGAAGGGTCTGATACCAAAATGATTTCTTTTGAACTTAAGTATTGAGTAATACTTGAGTAAAAACGCCGGTGCTTAGTACTCGCAACCAGCGTGCGACCAGAAGGCCAATTTTCGTAATTTAAAACGAACAAAATCTAGTTGCAGTCTCATCTCGGCGACAAACAAATGTCAAAAACTTGTCAATAAAATGCATGGAAATTTCAAGTATTTTTGACAGATTGAGACTGAGATCAGTCTGTGAACGTTCTTAATCTGTCAAGCTCCGCTAATGAGACACAATTGATTTTCTATTGTTTCGTCGCCGATCGGCGAACCGCGCCGCTTGACCGGTTAAAATTACGAGAATTGACCCTCAGATACATGAAAGTAAACGAAGCAAAAAGAGTACTTATGTAAAGATCGTAGCTGGTAACGTACACTGTAATATCTGCTTACCCCCAAGGGTAAACGATGTGAGTTTATATAATGTATGTATTGTGTAATATCTACCTAACTTCTCTTCTGGCGTCAGCGATTTTCGCAAGGGGGTATCTTTTTTCTTCAAGTAAGGTGATACTAAAGTTAATAGCTTTTGAAAGCTGGTATCTCTCATTCTCATGTATTTTTTTTTAAATCATGTTCTTCCGTAAGTCGTAGTCCATTTATTATATTAAAATGATTTAACTCTGCTTTTTTTTCTCCAGTCTTTAATCCATCGTTTCTTTCTTGGTTGCCTTTTTTAAGTAGATAAAGTAAATGCAATAGGTAATCAATGCGCCGACTTTTTTCTTTCTATCCATTATATAAAACGTGCGCACACGAATCAAGTACCACGAAAAATTGACAATAATATGGCATAGTATGCGGAACCATATTGATCAATACTTTTGACTTGACAATCATGCATTTACGACATTATTGTGTGTGTGGGACTAGCCTTATGACAAAAATAATAGTCTTAATGAGACGTAAAGGTCGTAAATAAACACACATGATAAATTCAAATTCTCTAACACAAAATAACCAACTAAAGCAAAACAAACGTTACTGAAGTTTGGAAGTCGTTTCACAAAAGATCAAAGATAAAGATGGTCACGCTTACCTTGCCCGTAAATTGTGTAACTTAGGGAAAGGTGGGCGGGATAACGTGACAGCAAACACCGAAGTTATTAGTTACTTGCCTTCACGCACAAAATTAGCACCTGCATATACTAGCCTTAGTTATCGCTAGGAAAAGACCAACCAAGATGTCCATTGCTAGAACTACGCCTCTCCAAAGAATCGCTAACGAGGCTATTATTTGTATTTAACTTATCCCAAATGAACCATGGGTTTGGAACTCCTGTTTTTGTGTGCCTATAATCACCCATTCTTTTTTTACCAGCCATTGATGTCCCACTGCTGAGCAAAGGTCATCCTGTTCTCTTTCCACCTATCTCTGTCCAGAGCTGCCAAGGACAAATCTTTATTAAAGGAGTCCAGCTCATCGCGCCATCTCTGTCTGGTCCTGCCGCGATGTGGTTTGCCACTGGGTCGTAAGTTTGGTCCATTGATCGTCTGACATGCGGCAGGTGTGTCCAGCCCAATTCCATTTAAGCGTGGCAGCTTTCGGGGAGATATCAGTTATTTTAGTGATGATGGAACGGATTGATGTATTCTTAATTATTCACCCATATTTTGCGTTAATTTTAACAGTATTTTAATAGTGATACGGTGATAACTGAGCTTTCCACAAACAAATATTTATATTCTCCACCATTCATCATAATCAGCCTAAAATGTTCCCACTGCTGGGACACAGGCCTCCTCTCGGAGAGAGGGAGTGGGCCGTAATCTACCACGCGGGCCCAGTGCGGGTTGGCAGATGTTACATGTCTTCGAATTTTTAGTTCTAGGACATGCCGGTTTCCTCACGATGTTTTCCTTCACCGTTTTGAGAGCAGTGGTGATGAAATAATTTACCCAAAGTAAAGCGCCTATCTGGGTTCGAACCTACGACCTACAACTCGTAAGTCGCGGCCGTTACCACTTGGCCACCACTGCTCCACCATTCACAGCATTCCAATTCTTCCCAAAACCTTCTCAGATTTTAACTTAAACTATTCTTTCTTATTTTTAGCGCCATTCAGATATGAAGCCGTGATCGTAGTCCACAATGATCTGCCTATCAACAACCTGGATCAACTGAAGGGGCTCAAGTCTTGCCATACTGGAGTCAACAGAAACGTTGGATATAAGGTAAGTCTATTTAATTCAGGAAATAAATGCTTACAATATTCGGTGAGAATTAATGAAGACCGAGTCAAAGAAATTCCATGAGAAGACCAACATTTTGAAAACTTGATTATCTGAATGTCCAACAACTATCTTTTGGTTATTCCGAAGTCAAAGTAGTGTCCAAAAGAAGCAGTTTCGGTTATAGTCATAACGATTACCAAGCAGGACAAACAATAGTGGATTGTACAACTAAGGCATAAAAGAAGCTATTTTACCCCGAGACGTTTATATCCACGCGAGCCGCAGGCGAGGGTGGATAGTTAAGTGGAGGGGTAAAATGGCTCGTTTATGCCTGAGTTATACACTCTGCTTTTCACTTCGATTGCGAGAAAATGAAACAGGCATAAAGTATACAGTACATAATTAATCAAAAATGTTGCAAAGCATAGCTAATTCCCGCCACCACAGATAATACCGCCACGAAACTTTTTAAAGTTTTTTTTTTTATTTCAACATTTGTCATTCGACTTGGGTACTTCATACTGCCAAATCATAAAAACGTTTCTTTGCGTTTTTAAATAATAAATGACAGCTATTTTACCTGATTTTATTAAATTATCGATAGAAAACTCGGAAGTGGTATAAATTAAAGAAAATGAAATAAATCACGACTTTAATCTGCGAAGTTTTATTGTGCGTGTGGCTGTTGGGCCTGATTACCTTAGTCTCAGAAAACAAAATTACTTTATGCACTAGAACATAAAAAGCGATTTTATGTCGCCTAAGCACAACATAAAGACGAACTTTTAGAGCATGAGAAGTGAAAATATTATTATTTTAAGTGTATCCTAAATTATTGACTTAGTTCTTTGTTTTTTTTTCTCATCTCTCTGAACTTATCATCAGGTACGGTCGAGCAAGCTATTTGGTACCTATACAGGCTAAAATATTCATCTTTCCACTACACAGCCAATATTTAGTTTTATTTTGTGCGGTATAACTTTTTCAGCTTATGGCATCCTTAATTAAATAGAGTGGTATAAAAGAATTGACTAACTCAGCACACCATTGTTTAAAAGTAGTTGCAAGTTAACTGCCTGTATACCAAATAGCTTAGCTTGTTCGACCGTACTATGTTAATCTATATTTGGATCCTACGACCCTGAAAAGCACCAGGAAAATCCGATAAACACAATAAACCTATTTATCACTGCCTTAACGTCTTTGTTCGTCCCATTATGTGCTTATTATGCACATATCAATTGTGCATGTCTACTTTTTTATGCAAGAACCGGTAGGAGTTCACTTGTAGAATGTAGATAATGCCATTATGGGTTCAAGGCGAAGACGGGTGGCATCTTTAAGGTGTAACCACTATTATATTGGCATTTCCACTTGTCATTAACCAGTTTCGCTCTTTGTGCTCGAAAGCCTAAATTATTCAAGGCGTAGCTTTTATGTAGGTAGGTACATAAACACTTGAGTGAATGGTTTCTGAATCTGAAGGTAAAACAACGAACGGAAAATTTCCATCAGGTTCCTTATTTGGCACGACAATATAGTACCTACCTATATCGGTCAAGTTTAAGCTTTTTTGGGGACTACAGTTTCTTCTTTTTATTATTTTTTTTATTTGAGAGTTTTAGTCTACTTAGTATTGTATAAAATCAATTATTTTCTAACTGAACAGACAGCTGTGCTGCTGGGGAGTTTGTTCCGCCACTTCTTCTCCCCAACGAAAGCACTAGGAAGCGGTGAAGGGCGGGCGTTTTGGGGGACTGCCTTTTGTAATTTTGACGTTCGAAAAGTGCTGATTCTCAGCCTAGTTTGAATAAATGACTTTTGATTTTGACCTGAATAGGTACCTCTACTTAGGTAGTTAAATATCAAATAAAGCTCCCAACACACGTACGGGCAGAGCCATAGACTATGGGCAGAGCGGCCGTGGAAATGGGGCAATGTACCTCAAGGTCACTCACACGAGGATCCTCGTGTTTTTAGAAAACACGTGGAAATCTGTTTTCAGAAAAAACGTGGAAATCTATTTTCAGAAAACACGTGGAAGTCTCTTTTCAGAAAATAAGTTTCACCCTCAGAACGTGTAAATAGGTTTAAGATTTTATTAATATCATAGAGCACGAATCTGATTCTCAGCCCCTTATGAGAGTAAATCCTCCCTTTTATTACAGTCATAAACGAACGAAACGTTGATTAAATAAGTCCAAACGAAAATCTTCTCTACAAAGACAGGGATAGTCAAGCAGAATATAATATTAGAGATAAGTAGCAATAAAAGTATACGACTTGGTATTCTAGACCAGACTTACTAAGCGGTGATTCAAGGTTACTGGCTGAATAAATTTAAATCGTCGAACATAGTCAACAGATTATACAAAACGTTGTTGAAATAATTTATTCTTTCACTCCATTCATTCATGTCCCCAGTTTTTTTTTTATCTCACCTATATAAGGTGTAAAAAAATTAACCTTAAAAACTTTAAGAGGTGCTTTAGACCATCGAACTGAACAACTTTCACTATGGGACCAACTCTGAAATCACGAAAAAAAAAATGAGCTGTTTCATACATTTTGGCCGAGTAGGTATTGAACTTTTGTATGAAACAGCTGATTGTTTTTTCGTGATTTCGGAGTTGGTCCCATAGTGAAAGTTGTTCAGTTCGATGGTCTAAAGCACCTCTTAAAGTTTTTAAGGTTAATTTTTTTACACTTTGTATAATAAGTATTTGGTTTAATTAGTAAGATAGGCAGTATGTATAAAATTACTGGCGGTGCCTCGCGGCCGGACCAACCTGCTGGGTAAAGCACCTTTGACGCGCGTCTTGCATACACTTAACAATATCGCGGAAAAGGTGGAGATTTAATTACTTTTTCTCTGAATGAGTTCACAAAAATTACCTACATTACATGTGATAAGCCGTAATAGAAAAAATATGGTTTAAGACCACGCTACCGATTTGGGGTAACCTGTAATGATAGTTGTGTTGGGAATGATAAATAAATAAACATTTAATTGTAAGTACTACTGTTTTTTATCCCGAAATAAAATAAAAAATAAAATCCAAAACCCAAATTCCCCAGTAAGTTCTTGCGTACCTAAACCTAACAGATAGAATAATTAATTTGAACCCTCAGGACCTATATCGCAAACAGAGCTCTTGTTTCCCAAACCCTCCTAAGCTGAAATGAGGACATGTAACGAATACATTAGTGATTTCACAAGGGTAAGTAATTACGAAGCAGGTATAAATTAAATTGCCTTATAAACCATCCCTGTTGTATAAGTAAGGAACTAAGGACCTTAACAGACAGGCTACTTTTAACATTGTCGACCAGTGATTTTGTAGCTGTTCGGAAGCTCGTTACAGACGCCAGCACATCAAGCTACCCGAAATTGTCAAATTTTCCCAATCAACTTTGAACCTTAAGGTATGATTCCGATCTCGGCAGCACGCAACAGTGCTGCCGCGGCAGTGCGGTCGCAGCACTAATGGTCCTCATACATTTTCTATAGGTTTATATGAGATTACATTCCGAGCACGGCAGCAATGCTGCGCGACATTGCTGCGTCACATTGCTGCTGTGCTCGGAATGTAATCTCATATAAACCCATAGAAAATGTATGAGGACCAGTAGTGCTGCGACCGCACTGCCGCGGCAGCACTGCTGCGTGCTGCCGAGATCGGAATCATACCTTTAGGCTTTAGCGATAAAGTTGAAAATCTATTAAAGAAATTTGACAGATAGATTTGGTAGCTTGATGTGCTGGTGTCTGTACATCAGTCACAGAACTAATAACTGCAAACCTATGTAGCGTCGATAGAAAACATATACGCAAATACACAATTTTTATACCAAGCTCAAACGTAGCGAGTCGCCAAGGGGTACCGTGTTACCCAGTAACTGGGTTGACGGGTCAGAAACGCAGTCGCTACGTGTAAGCAGGTGATATATTCAGCTGCATCCGGTTAGACTAGAAACTGACCCCAACATAGGGAAAAGGCTAGGCAGATGATAATTGTGATGACGCTCAAACGTAACGAGTCGCCAATACACGATGCAGCATTGATATTAAATCGCAAAATCGTCGATCGCCTAAGTAGGTACCATGTCTGTTGAAACCCTAAGTTCTTACGTCACAAGTAATTACTTGAAAAGTTCCTCCAAAAACGTTACTTAGCACGTTAGACACGTAAAGTAACTTCATTTGAACACGGCTCAAAAACACAATTAGACAGCGTGTTTGCTAACGAACTGTTACACTGGAATTATAAGTAAGTTTCAGGAACTTTTACTAATTTATCTAATAGCAGAACACGTTTAGCTAACTGCAAATGAATAGGTATACACCGTGTTCCGGACGATATACATAAACTTCGACCAGAAGTTCAGACCATGGATATAAGCATTTTTCATTATGGACACATTAACGAATTCTTATTTTTTGTTAATTTTCATACAAACTAAATACCTTGACGTAAATCGCCCGATATGCATGCTTCTTTATCCGAATTGGCAACGATGACGTATTTTCGTTCATAAGATTTGGCGGGCTGAAACTTGTCAAAACTGAGTTAAGACCTTTCTTACTGCATAGCTCAATTAAACACTAAATGAAATTACAATATCTTTGTAACGAAGCCTTTTCAAGTACTACTTTCTTTGTTAGATTTAATTTGTAAAAGCTATAGAAGCGTTTGACAAAGTTTATTGATATCGTGAAGAACACGGTGTATATTATATACACACAGAAAATTAAAGGCACGTGTCTGCGATTCCACCAATGCCAATATTTATTCATTCATCGAGAAGCTATCACACCTACATATATTCTGTTGAAGAGTTAATTTCAGTCTCGTATATCTTATCCGTGCTTCTCAATAGGTACTTGTAATTCAATCGGCAACACAATACGAAATATACTCGACTCTGTACCGGAGATTATTAAAAAAAAACGTACGTCGAACAATAGACAACAAAGGGATATAGGAGGGTTCGCCTTTCAAACGAGACATGAACACCTAAATTGAACAGATACCTACCAATATTGGAAGAAAAATGTCAGCCTGGAATTTTCTTACTGCCGCGATGCAGAGCCTAAGGCTTCTTCACACCTGCCAGAGTCGCGGGTTGTTCGAAGTTCGAAAGAGATACCATGGCCCTTGGCACAGGCAACTGAAGAAACACGGGTGTGTTTTAGTCAGTAAAAGTCTGACACGACCTCCCGCTCCACCCAGAGCGGGAGAAGTTATTTGATAATTTCCCAAAAACAGTGGCACTCCGGGAGTGCCGACAGAAGTGAAAACAAAACACAAACAGAATACTTTGCCATCATTCACTGACATATTGGATATACATTAAAACAGCCGAACACATCCGAAGCGGTGTTGTTACGGTAACAGTGGCGCGAATTCAATGGTTTCTTCCCATTTCAAAAATGCCCAACGCGCCTATAAGAGTTTTCACTTAAAAAAAAAAGGTTTCTTTTCACACAGAAAAGTCACGAGCATTATTCATTATCACCTTTTGTTTTTTATAAGTCCAAACTTACTTTAACGTATGTCAGTGGTGACCCAGTGGCAACGGCCGTGACTTTCGAGTTTTTAGGTCGAAGGTTCGAACCCAGACAGGCGCTTTACTTTGTGTAAATCATTTCATCACCACTGCTCTCAAACCGGCGAAGGAAAACATCGTAAAGAAACCGGCATATCCTAGATCCAAAAACTCGTAGACGTGACATCTACCAACCCGCACTGGTCCGGCGTGGGTCCTCTCGCCGAGAGGATGCCTGTGTCCCAGCAGTGGGAACATTATAGGTTGAATATGATACTATAATTATGCTGTCAGTAGTGTCCTAATAACTTAGGTCTTTACCGGGTTTCGAACCCGCATGCTCATGCATGAAAACCGGGTCCCGAAACCTCTGGGACATCATGATATTTTAAAAAACATACCTAGTCAGTTTAAAAAAGACGCTTATTTTATGAAATTATACTTTGTGTAATATCAGCACATATTTTAATACACAAAAATAAACTTCGTTAAAACAAATGATTATTTAAGTTTTTACGACGAACTGGCATACAAATTGCAAGTCAAATATTTGTACAAAACGAAAAAATATGCTAATAGAACCTTTCAGACGTGTATTTCCATGAATTATGTCGAGTCGGCGAATGTCTGGCAGAACACATTAGTACTACAAAGAGACGGGCTATGTTTAAATTAAAATAAAAAGTAAAACAAGTTTGTTAAGGGTGGTAATAAAACATTTGTAAAAAAATCAACAGGAACCAACCCTAGATTTCCCGTTTCATAAAAATTGTATTACCGACTACAATCTTTATAAAGATTTTCTGATAGATATTAAACTTTATGAAGCGTACCTACGAACAAAGGAATCGATACCTACTTTTCACTTCAGCCTCTGAATCATTGCTTTTCAATGGTCTCTTCTTCTTTTCCAGTCGATGGCAAAGGAGATCGAAGTAAAGAACTGGCCCATTTTTTTGTGGCTCAAAGAACATTGTATTGTGTTTGATGAGTTGGGCCCTGTTGGTCTGGCCACGTCAATCGCGACAAAATCTTTCACAGCTACAGTATCTCTGCTTTAGCATATTGAAACATTATCAATCATAATCATAAATCTTTATTTTTCCCATCATAATACAGGCACTGATTAATAGAATGTACCGACGCCAACACATCAAGCTACCCGAAACTGTCAAACTTTCCCAATTAACTTTGAACCTTATGCTTTAGCGATAAAGTTGAAAATCTATTAAAGAAATTTGACAGATTGTAGTAGCTTGATGTGCTGGCGTCTGTACATTCTTCAAAATAAATAAAGAATGGTGTCTGAGATAGGAGTTTTCTGCTCCTGTGGGACAGATCACCCCGAGTGTCTTAGATAAGATATTCTTATAAATAAAACATTAAACACATTAAAAAAATAATTTTAATAGCAAACTGCAAAATTACATGATAAACAAAATAACAATTAAAATAGAAATTAAATCGAGCACGAAATGGGCAGAGGAACAATGTTGACAAGTCCACGACAGCTGATAAAATGACCGAGTCCACGCAGGTGACGCAGGCATCTTCCTTTTATACTCGTGGCGGCGCTGGAGAGGGGCAGCTAGTGTTGTCATCTAACAATATATTATTTACAAAACCAATCAAGATACCTATTATTACCTATAATAACAAAAAAAATTCATTGCAATTAAGTATAAGCAGAACCTACATTATTAAGAGAAAAATTAAAAAAATATACAAACTGTTTTTGATACTCATAAAACTGGGGAAGATTGCAAATTGTAATAACAGATATCTAATTTGACTGATTCATAATAATTATCAGTTTGAAAGCTGTACGTACAGTGACTATTAATTCATCTGTTTGGCTTGACACAAAGCGCAAACCCTGCTACGTTAATACTGCAAAAGCCAAAGAACTACATTCCCAAAACAAAAGAATTCACAAAGCAACAACTACCTACTTGTAATTCAGCACAAATAGCAAGTGTCAGCTGTGAGAAATATGTTTTTATGGAGCTCACCATTGGGACCCTTAAACGTTACTCGCCACTAGTATACGTGGCTGTTCTACTGATTCTGAGCAGGAAAACCCAAAATAATATTCTCATAGGTAATAATGACAAAGATATTAATGTCCACAAGGTATTGTGTCTAGAATTTTCTGGTCCAAAGCGCCTAAGCTCCGTACACGGTAATTAGACTGTCTGTCTTCACAAAAGAATCGAGTTCTTAATGTATTCAAAGATGTCTAGTGTTTTCTTAGATGACGTAGATACCTTAATGTCCAGGTTCCTATGTATTTAGTATTTTCTTTTGAGAACTTTTAATTTTCGTACCTACTATATTAATATTCCTACCAGCGGAGCAATTGCAATTACACATAAAATGACAATCGATTGCAATTTCATGTTGACCGTTCAGTCACTTTCATTTTGTTACTTACGTTGTTGTGCAGCCGAATTTTTTAAACCTATGAGACTGTACATTATTTAATAAATATAAATAATTTCTTCCAAAACTCGCGTATTGTGATCAAAAGGGTGTTACGCAATTAGAATGCAGTTACCATTAAAATTTACATTTTTGAAATGAAATTTTAGTTAATGTTCAAAAAATCAAAATACCTGTGTTATAATGTCATTTTCATCAACAGATTCCTCTAACGATGCTGCAGAAGCGTTCAGTGTTCCCGAAGATGAACGACCACAGCATATCACCGAAGGAGAATGAGCTGAAAGCTCTCTCAACATTCTTCAGCAAGTCTTGCATCGTTGGGAAATGGTCGCCGGATCCTAAGACCAATTCTTTCTGGAGTACGTAGACCTACGAAATAGTATAACTATTAACTAAAGTTCTCTCTAAAGACCTTATTTTTGCATTGTGGACCAATAATTATAAGGTTTATTAGGTACTAAGTTGGCTTGCCAAAGAACTTGTTATAAGACCAACTTCGGCCATGCGGTAATGTTTGTTGAGATTGCGTAATACAAAATGATGAAATTAACATATTGACATTGCCGAAAGAATATTAATGTTTTCAACATTATTGTTGCGAAAAAAAAATGGTCACTCACAAGTCACAATCGAAATATAAATGGGACAAAATGTGGTCAGGCGTTCTTAGCCTTTTTGTGGCAGGAAAAACGTTGAGTTGACATCAAGTAAATATAAAGCATTTTATCCTCGTCGCGTTCTTTGAACTTTCCTTCAGTTATTCAAGCCCCTTTTTGTTGAAAAGCACCGAATTCGAGGATTAAACACGTACATTTATGTAACAAAACAATTCGTACACATCTTAGCGGATTTGCTAAATCGTATTAAGTCCTTACGTTGCTTCCATGCCAAGAACTCTAAGCTGTTGTGTTTGTTAAAACAATAAATCTCACATTCAAGTTATTTACAAGAAAAAGATTAAGTAACATACATACATACAAAGCCAAAACCGTTGTTAGTTTTCAACGAACCATTTTTCTTGTCGAAATCATTTTCGTCTACAGGGAGTCCCAAGTCCCAACCTTCAACCCTTGTTTCGTCCGAAATTGCCCTACAAGGATGTTTTTATAAGGGATGTATTTTCAGAGAGCCAGTACAGTCAGTTATGCTCTATGTGCGAGCACCCCGACAAATGTGACTATCCTGATAACTACAGTGGATATGAAGGGGCGTTGAGATGCTTGGCAAGCAATGGCGGCCAAGTCGCCTTTACTAAGGTCATTTACGTCCGGAAATTCTTTGGGGTAAGTAAATATAGAATAGCTTTTATTTTGAAGCAGGCCCAACGTTTTTGAACGACCGAGATCGTTATCAAAGCCGCGTATGTTTGCAGAAGAATTCAAGGGTTTTCTGTAATCCACAATGTGTTCCTAAGGGATTATGGCTTGAAGTAATTTTATCAGTAGGTCCGGTCTCGGTCTTTCTTGTGTACTTTTCGATGGACCCTTTGCGAGATTATCTAATAATATTTTACCTTCTCCCTTCCACGTACTGTTTTAAATTCATTAGCTACTCCTATGTGTTCCAGTTTAGTTTTCAAATTGAATAAACTACAAACGGTTTTAGTACCGAAAAGCTTAACTTGTTTTGAGAGCATATCCAAATATCCTCCCGAAATAATCCGGGAATCGGATTCTCGGAAATCACTTTGCCCCGTTCAAAGTACCTACACTGACTTTTAAATTTCGGAGCGACTCAGTCACCTGTAAACCTTTTAGATTGGATTATCTAAATCCGAAAATGCAAATAGATTTCAGGCTAGAGAAGATTTTTTCTCGGTTGTGAAGCGAAGATAGGAAATAGGTTTTTTGATAGCATTTATAGACATTTACTTACTGCTGATGCTTGTATTAAACAGTCGTACGATATGGTGCGATAAAAGGTATCGTCAATTCGGGAGGTATAGTTTTATGCCTCAATTTATTTTATCACCTGGTCCTGGACGTTCTTTCAGAAATCAGAAAATGTTTTAATATATTCGTTTGTCATTATTCCATAACACGACAATAATGCTACTCATTATCCCTATATGATGTTTCCAATACAGCATCTTATGATATACAATGACCAGAGGGATAATTGCATAACAAACTATCAGTAGCAATGGCTTTCATTTTCACAGTTTTAAACAGACAAATATTTAAAAAACATGAAGCCCTCCTAAATGATCCAGCAACCAAGTTTTAATAAGACAAATAAAGCCGCAAAATCCATATTTCGTAGTTCCCATCAAACAAAAAGCTTCAATAAATTCCAGCTTTTGTCTTCAGAAAATTGCGATTGCCATTCAATGGATAAAAATGCAATATAATGCAGAGGTTTTTAATATTCTTTGCTTTATTGAGCCTCGTGTATGCACTGACTAGGTACTGTAGGCCGCACGTCAGTGGGTTATCAGTGTTATCACTGACGTGCCTCCGTAGCCGACTCCGTACTACGGACAGCTCAAGGTCGGACTATGATAGTGAGGGAAGAAGGGGTGCATCTATGTCTGCGCACACACTTATACACCATAATATCTCCCGCGCCGAGGGCAAGCCTCGGTTTGAGATTGGCCGCCGTGGCCGAAATACGGTCTGGAGGATATAATTATACTGGTTTTGTTACCACTGACGTGCGGCCTACAGTACCTGCCCATTACTCGAGGGAAATCACGACTGCGTCGAAACTCGAAATGGAAAATGAAACAAAAGTAAGCTTTAACAGAACATTTCTGCACCTAGTCTAAATTAATGTTGGCATTCTATATGAGTAGCTACGTTTGTTAGTATGTGCTGATTGGAGTTGCATTTTAAATTTTTGGGTTATATGCTTTCCACATTATTTCGTTTAAGGCGAAAGCGTCAGTACTCGAAATTCAATTTTTCTTACGTTTTATGCAATTTGCAGGTCAGTATCAGGTTGTATGTTGATCTGAATATGATTCGCGACCGTAACAAATATTTATTTATAGAATTATAATCATAAAAATCATCAATACAACTATCTAAGTTCGTATTATCCTATTGAATGACTATTTCATGAAATCATGACATTTGAGGCCAATTCTAACTCAGAGAGTAGTATTGCTGATCTCAATGGCCATAATTCTGTAAAGTCATAAGGTTGTGAATTTACACAATATTATAATTTATTTTATTTTACCATTAATGTACATACTTACACACAAACAAAAATATATATAAACTATATACAAATGAATAATAAAAATAAAAAAAGACACAGGAGCTCATTGGGCATCAAAAAATTCGTCCGCTTCGCTGTCAATGGGATAAGTGCCCAAAATGCTGGCAGTATTACGAGTACCACGTTGGATGGCAATGCTTATTCTTTGGGCTAAAAATAGGCCAGCCCTCTGGTCACGCGAGGAGTTAACCAAACGCTTGGCGATGTCTCGAAATATTCGATGAGCACTCGGTCCCCAAGGCCCTAGAGTTTCAACCCCAAACGGCTCAAACATATGTTTGTGAATCATATTATAATCAACATACAACCTGACTTCTTCTTCTTCGTAGCACTCTTGTCAGAGCGATCGTGGTCCTCGTGTAATTTCTTGTCTAGGGGCTGATGTCATTCGCTTCACAATTTCTCGCCACCTACTCCGATTTCTGGTATTTTGTGCAATCATACAAGGGATCGCCCACTGCGGATTTAATTTCGTCAGTCCATCTTGGGTGAACGTCCGCGTGGTCTAGTGCCCTCCACTTTACCCTGCACGACAAGGCGCTCTATAATTTCCCTCACGCCTCGAGATATGTCCGAAGTATTTGAGGATGCGCGTTTGAACCAGAACAACCTGACACTGTCCTTCAAATTGCAAAATCTAAGAAAATCAAAATTTCGCCGGCTACCTTAGCGCATCCCCCTTAATAAACTGTTCATTATGTTTGAATCTGTGTTATTTTTGTAGCAATAAAGTTGCTAAACTTTCTATGACGTCCTAAGTACTTACGTGACTTTACCTAAATATTATGATTGATACTCGAAAAAGTATTTTTATCCTGATTTGATGGATTGGAATTTATATTTAGCTGTACGTTATGTTCTATGATTATTTCCTTCCTAACATTGTCTACATAGTTGATTACAATAATCAAAATAAATAAGTTGGATTGTACCTTGTATTGACAAGGGGTGATTCTGATACACCCCTGGCAATCTGGCTTGAATTTTATCCATTTGCAAGAAAGTTCAATTTCCTTATTTGTTCAGACAATTTTGAACAATCGGGTCGTCCCGATGACATTGATTGTACCGAAGGACCAAGTCCATAACTTTCCCCTAATTACTTTTTTTACTTTCCTCTAGCTCCCGGTGGGTAGAACACCGGCTGGAACTGCAGAACAAAACCCTGACGGATACAGCTACCTATGTGTGGACGGATCCAAGGTGTCTGTGAAGGACAAGGCCTGTTCTTGGGCAGCCAGACCCTGGCAAGGACTGATTGGACACAACGATGTGCTAGCCCAGCTGACCCCTTTGAGAGAGAAGATTAGGCAGCTGTCTGTGATTGGTAAGTTTTTAATTTTTTACATAGTCTGAAAAAAAAAACAAAAGCCGGCCACTAGGACCAAAGGTCTTAAAAAAAAGTTCAGTATAAATGTTGGCACTTCTTAGTCTTTATAATGAAAAACAAACCTGACACAGCTTTTCACTTTAAATGATTTACCTAAAACGCAAACCGTGAAGTTGTTAAACTGATTAAAAAGAAAAACTTTTTCATAAAATGGAAAAATTAAGAGCAAAAAATTATAATCGGATTAACAGGCAAAAAGTTTTATCTTGATTTCTGTCGCTTCACAATTTATTAAGGTACCTATAGAAGCTTTACGAGTATGGCTGAAAATACGTACCTACACAGTTCTCAAACCTTGACACCCTGACCAGAACTCCATGGATATCTAAAATCTCTTGTCGCACTCGCAAGTCTGGTGGAAGATAATTCTGATGAAATAGGCTTTTCGTGTTCGCTCTTTCTTTGTTTTTTCTTGTATTTTTTTATATATTTTTCTTTCTTGTGTAAGTAGATATACAAAGTGGCAGGTCAGGTACAGACGCCAGCATATCAAACTACCCGAAACTGTCAAATTTTCCCAATCAACTTTGAACCTTATGTTTTAACGATAAAGTTGAAAAACTATTAAAGAAAGACAGATTGTAGTAGCTTGATGTGCTGGCGTCTGTACATCGACATATAACCTGTTACCATTGATTTAGTCCATGATTCTGAAACCCCCTGCGTTGAAAATTGTCGGTTATTAAAAATAAATTAGCTGTTCATACATTTTGAATACATTTCTTTATCACACTAATATTATAAAGGCGAAAGTTTGTGAGTGTGTGTGTTTATATGTTTGTTACTTCTTCACACTCAAACGGCTGGACAAATTTGATAAAATTTTGTATGGAGGTAGCTGACACCCTAGATTAACATATAAGCTACTTTTTATCCCGATATTCCTACGGGATCGAAACTTATGCGGGTGCAACCGCGGACCGCAGCTAGTAAATTAATAAACAAATATGTAAATACTCCTGTTAATCTAGGTGCCAAGGACAAACCGTCATGGTTCACACAGGTGCTAGGACTATCCGAAAAGATTTACCACGTCGCCGACAACATTCCCATTACACCAGCACTTTACTTGGACAAGGCTAACTACACCGAGGTCATCGAGAGGGGCCACGGACCGCCAGAACTGATCGTCAGGTAATTATTATTAAACTGGTATTTACGTACATCCATATTTATGTTGAATGGCATTGCATTTGCTCGTTGTACAGACGGCTACACATCAAGCTATACCTACATAACCTATACAGGGTGTTACGGAAAGGGTATATCAATACAAACGGGTTGAAGAGTGCATCTGGTCTAGAATCTCTGTACAAAATTTCAACTCAAAAGCAGTAACTTTGAAAATGCTTAATATTTTTTTATTTCGATAGTTTATTAAATTGTAATCATAACAAACGTGTCACCGCACTACGAGGGTCATTATCCATTATCTGTAGTGTGTCTGTGCGCCTAGTACACGCACATCACGCCACCGCGCGCCAGTGCAGCGCCGTGATGTCGAAATAAACAAATATTAAGCATTTTCAAAGTTAATGCTTTTGAGCTGAAATTTTGTACAGAGATTCTAGACCAGATACACTCTTCAACCCGTTTGTATTGATATACCCTTTCCGTAACACCCTGTATAAGTAGACTTTTGATTGTACGAAAAACTTATACAATGCGAGGTCAACTAAAACTGGAAATGTATAGCTTGATGTGTAGCCGTGTGTACCTACGCAGATCAGTGGCTATTTTAATAAAACCAGTAGAGTATTTTTTTGGGGTAAAATCGGTGCTGGGTTAACACCGTACGAATCTAATTACCAGCTAATTTAGCAATGTTTTTTAATGCTTACAACATTGTGTTCTGCGTAGTTTTATTATGCCCGACACTTCGTTGTCCGTCTGTCTGTCCGTCGGTCAAGACCCTTTTTCTCTGGAACACGTAGAGTTATAAAGTTGAAATTAATATCAACTACTCAGGGCTCTAATTCCTTGAAGCCGAGAAAAAATCAAACTTCTAAGTCAACGCAATCAAAAGATACGGGCGTTTATGTTCCGTTTATGCCACATATTTAGACACTCGCGAGGGAATCAAAACCTATAGGGTACTTCCTGTTGACCTAGAATCATGAAATTTGGTAAGAAGCAATGTCATGTAGCACAAGTAAAGGAAAAAATCCGAAAACCGTTTTTTAGTTAAATACCTACAAAGTACGGAACCCTCTGTGCGCGAGACCGATTCGCACTAGACCGGTTTTTTTTTCCATGACTCAACATTTGATGCGAACGAACGGAACGGTCTTATCCCAGCGCTAAAATTACGCCAAAATCTCATAAGCTGGCCTCTTATTTATTCTATTGAAAGTCTGTACTAAGCTAGGCCAGCACAATAATAGCGTAACACACTATCAATCATTTTGATGGACATTGCTAATCCATTGCTTCATATGTTCGAAAAATGTGTCTGCTCAACAACGTAAATAACGCAATGTATGTTGTTGAACTGTCAAAATGAAAGCCATTCCTACAATTAGTGTGTTACGCAATTACCCCGCTACTCTAGGTTAAAGTGGGTTACCACTGATGTGGGGCTGTACAAATTGTACATTCATATTTATGTTGAACGGCTTTGCACGTTGTAAGGCGGATTATGTTGTCAGGTCAGATAAGCCAGGTTTTATGGTGTTTGTGCATATTTTCTGAATGGGATCGGGAGTGGAAAATTGTTGAGTATTTATTGTGTATGTATTTATTTGATAGAAAAATATCTATTAAATAATTGCCGTGTTTAATATCTATTAAACAGAGCAATTTATAGTTCGTTTTTTTAATGCCAGAGACTAATCTGACAAGTGTAATGTCAAACTTCTATACTAAACTGGGATTAAAAAAAGGAACAATAAATTGCCGTGTTTAACTATTTATTTAAAAATATATATTATTCATTTGTTTCTTCTCCATAAAGGTTTTACTTATAAAGTTTCTATTACCTCAATAGTTCAATATGCTTACCTGTACGGAAAAAAAACAAAAAAATCCTTGTTGTTTTCGACTTATATTTCGGTGAATAACTCCGAAACCTGACGCTTTAGGATATTATGTTATGTAACATTTTTTGTTTGTATAAGTGTCCTCTATCTAAATATATAACTTTTGTTGTGCACCGCGATTCTGAAAAAAAAACAAAATGGCGGCCGACCTTAGGGCCACCCTCCATACAAAAATCTTCAAACCCCTTTATTTATGCTGTTTCTGTTGAATGTTGGTGTCTGTCGTTAGTATTATCGCCATGGCCTAATGAATATTTCGTGAAATATCAATCAATAGGATTATATGAACTTAGGGGATTGACTGATGATTTCAGTTATTGTAATTCTGTTAATAACTACTTGTTACGGTCGCGAATCACATTTTGTTCAACATACAACCTGAAACTGACCAGGGGGCCTAAAAAGGCCACTTTGGCAGAATCATAAAAGGATAACATTATGAATCATAATAAAAAAGGCTTAAAATGATCAAAAACTGACAATTCATGATATTATTTGACATTAAAGCAATTCATATTTTGTGTACCATTTTACGAATCTCCATACAAAACTATCAAACAGATGAATTGCGTGATATGAAATCGTACGCAAATAATATTATGAATTGTCAGTTTGTGACCATTTCACGACTTTTAATATGATTCATAATGTTATTATTTTATGATTCTGCCAAATTGGCCTTTTTAGGCCCCCTGCTAATTGCAAAAAATTAAGAAAATTGAAATTTCACGGACTATATTAGCGCATCCCTTTAAGTATTAGCAGTTTACTTTGTACCTACTTATCTCTTGCCCCAACTTTGGTTTTTAGAGGGTGTACACTTGATATTCAAACATTTTATTTTCACTATCTTACTGTTATTAAAATTGAGCGACAGACATATCTACGCAGGCGGCAATATTAGGTAGGTAACTAAATAAATAGGTACAAAAAAACCTCAAAATACAGCAACATATTGAAAAAAGAAAACCCGCCTAGAGCACACTGCACCGCACCCCTCCTTTTAATCTCCCCTCATGAGCTGAAAGCGCGGCCTACATCTGTGAAAGACATTTGACACACTGACCTACAGGTAATGCGAGACCTCTAGTTCCCGAGAGTCGCGCAAACTACGTGATTATGAAGACGAGAAAATTTCGTATGAGCTAATAATTATTATCTCTTAGATTTTCTACTTTTTCCTACGAAATGTATTTCATCCAACTACGCCCTAATACCACAGAATATACATATAATCTGCATTTACATTCACAGTGTTTCCACATTTAGTTTCCAGTCTTTGTAGACCAAAACATCCATGTCACAGTCCACTACTGGGCATAGGTCACTCCTAGGCTGCGCCACAACACCCTGTCCTCCGCGTTCCGCATCCAGACCAGACCATAGAAGTCTCTAAAACATTTGAAACTGTCCTACAGGTTTTACCTAAACTGAAAGTTCTCGCTAAGGCCATATTCACATTAATTTGTTTCGATATAGGTGCCCATTTCTTTCTGGCTCCTTTGTTAGAAAGATAAAAACAATAGAACCGCAGACACAAAAATAAAAAACGTTTACTACCAATATTCCAAACAAAGAAATCTCCATAGCTACCAACATTGTATAACTCGATCGGCTTTAAAAGTCGGTCATATAACCTCAAAGCCGGCTTGCGTTGACTTTGAGAGACAAAGAGAAAACCCCGTCATGCCATTTTTTAATTTCGCTCCGACACGGTGAAAGCTACCACATTGTAGGCAGGTTTATTGTGTACCTACGTAGACAATGAACCTTCTATGGTTACCTACAGGTGTTTTTGCCAACCCCCTAGATTTACCCTTCTTTTTGGTTAACTATCCACTGACTGAACATGGCAATAACAAGTAAGAGGGGTTACTCTTCTAAGTATCGATCCGCACAGCTAATATTTCACAACAAGCAAAAATACTGACTTGTTGAAATAAGGGTCGCAATCGCTTAGTGATTTTCGGTTTTTTCATTAGTAAATACACTCAGTTACAGCAGCTCAAAGTATGGATTTCTGCTCGGATAATGGGTATAGGCTCTTTTCCTCTTAGACTTCTTCACTCGATAGGACTAGCAGAATGGTAGATCGATGTAGCTGGTAGGTACAGTCAAGTTCTTTAATATCTGAGCATGTTCATGAATCAAAAATATATAGGCAATGTTAAGTTTCATAAAACTCTAAACAGCTTCGCCGTACAGTACACAAATTGTAAAGAATCTGTGACATCATAAATATGTGACTACATTAAATCAATAATATTACTACAGACAAAGACTAAAAATTGTGCGCAATCCCTTGTTCATATTATTTAGCGCAAAGTTAGGTTCAAAAATATCTATGCAATTATTTTTCTATGAAAAAGATCTTGAAACAAAATCAACTTGAAGTTGTCAGTTATGACATCCTTCAACGGCAATATTGCATTATTACTCGAACTTCTGCTCCGGCAAGCAAAAATAAATTTTATGGTAAAGGCCATTTAGTTGAATATTCAAAGCTGTATAGATATTTATGAATCCTAGGTTGCAACAAATATATTGAACACTAGAGTATTTAGATATTTATGTTCCGAAGAGTAGTCAGATATTTTTGACTGCACTACCGTAACATACTTATGAACAGTTTATATGTAAACATTTTATTGATGTCTAAGTTTGTATAGAACTATATGATCATTTTAACGCTTACAATATTTTGAAACATTGTCACTGCCAATATATTAATGAACTCGACTGTACCTATTATTCACCTGTCTACAACATTATTTTTAGTATATGCGAAACCCGAAACACGTGTCTAGTATTTTTATGTAAAGAATCTATGTACAAAATTTCAAAACTGTATCATGAATAATCACCAAGTTATAAGCTTGTTATGTTACCTGTTTGTCCGTACGAAATCATAGGCACCGCGTGCCTAAACGTACCGCGCGGCGATTGTATTGTAATTAACGGGTGATAACATTTTCCATCACACTTGCAGGCTTTGGACTGTCGTAATGGTCAAGTGTAGGTAGTTATTATAATGTACTTTATTCGTAAATAAATGCAGCCGTAAGCTACGAATAAGTAATTACTTATTCGTAAGCCGTAAGTGATACAATGTAGTCAATGCGATTTGTTCAAAGTGGATGAAAAGTGTTAAACATCGCATTACTTAACCACAGCAGGCTGTAGGTACAAATAATAACTTTCTACAATTAACCATCTTGGCGTGTTTAAAAATGTTAATCATCACGGCAAAGCATTGTGTTCTGTTCAAAGCACTCTGATTGCTCCTCGTACCACCGCACTGCCACGGATACGTTATCACTGTTATCGTTGTTTCTGTGTACTGGACGTTTGTGTATGAGAAAGTCATGGTTACACGACACTTTTTACATACGATAGGTAAGTACACGATCAACCGAAACACAACTCGGCGGCCCGCGCGCTCGCGATTATGCAGTTGGACCCACGCGACACGTGCGCAGTGGTACCCGGGTGACTGCTGACTGAGGTTGCTGCACCCCCGCCCCGGTCGCCCCGCTCGCTGTGCGTCCGCGCCGCGCCATTGTGCGCGTATGGTACCTACTTAGTCGCTCCTCGGGGCACAGTATAATATACTCGGGGTGTCCAACTATTAACCTTTTTTAAATATTTTTGGGCCAAAATATAACATGGGGTAAAAATTATTGGAATCGATTCAGTTACTTATTCTGAACAAACTATATTCAGGTTTCGCATATACTAAAAATAATGTTGTATAACCCTTGGTTCTCAATTCGGTTGTATTTTTGTTTGTGACCTCAGAACTTCGTCATTTATAAACTGATTTGAAAATTCTTCTTTTGTTTGGACCATCCTATAAGTATACCTACCCTACTTATAGGGTGGACTCGTATGAATTTGGTCAAGTTCTGATGGGGGGTTTTAGAGTTAGCTTCAATAATAGGTACTTATTCTTTCCACATAGTGTATGTTAAATAATCAATTCCCGTCACTGTTGAATAACAGTGATAGAAAGTAAATAATTATCATGTGAAAGTATGAATTTGTATGAGGTAGGTACAGTCAGCATCAAAAGTCGATTAACACTATCATTTTTACATGTTATTAAATTAACAACAACTTTTTTCAATAAACTGATTTTGTCTTTTCACATAATAGACAAGAGTATACATTCTAAAAAAAATTCTTCTGCTGCAATTTTGAACAAATATTTTGCTCAATAACTAAGATTTAAAAAACTGAAGTGTTAATCAACTTTTGATGCTGACCGTACCACAACTAAAAAGTGAAACTTTTTTTTAAGCAACCGACTTCCAAAAAAACGCTACAAAGTAATTAGGTACCTACTCGGTCGGTGGTAAAAAACGAAAATATAAAACCAGACACCAAGTTTTTTTTGTCTTATGTGATGAGCGTAAAGTGTATAAATATATGCAGGTATTTGTCACTAACATTCTAATCAACCCACAGGTTATGCGTGACATCAAACGTAGCTCTCGCGAAGTGTCACCAGATGGCCGTGTTCGCGTTCAGCCGCGACATTCGGCCGCGCCTCGACTGCGTTCAAGAGGCCTCTGAAGCTGACTGCCTGAAGAGCGTACGTATTTTTAGCTTATGTAAGGACCATCATTACTGGGCTTTGGAGAACATTCCCCTACTTCAGTTATGTTTTGGCGATCACAACATAATGCCGACCTATTCTGTAAACATCTCACTGTGAAAACTTAGGTGAAGTGAACTTGGTGGAAGGACACCTCACTTCACCTAAATTTTCACGATGAGTTTTTTACAGAATAGGCTGGCTTTTATCTTCGAGAAAGCCAGAAATATGATGCAGTACCTATTATGAGTATCAATAAAGACAAGCATAGTTCTAGTAGTGTGTAGTAAGCCCCTGCCGTCCTTGCCGATTTCAATGACTAGGTACAGTCAACAAAAGAGATAAGTATGCAGGATCCACGGCTATAGTTGAAGTTTTAGCAAGAAACCGATGACTGTACAAATTTTGGAACAACTCCACTAATCAATTTGTAACTAACTAGGAACCTTACAAGATAACTTTTTCTGATTAGAAGCAGTTTTATCTTCATTATAAATACTTTAGTTGCTGAAAAATGTACGGAGGTAGATGGCTAGACGATAGTTTAATTTCTTGCACCTGGCATACAGGCAATCAGCGTTTCGATTATCCGGACTAGCGGGGTAATTGCGTAACACATATCAATAGTAATGGGTTTCATTTTGTCAGTTCAACAACATTCATTGCGTTACCTCTTTACGTTGTTGAGCAGACACATATTTTCGAACATATGACGCAATGGATTAGCAACGTCGTCCAAAATGATTCAGATTGATAGCGTGTTACGCAATTAGGGTGCAGATCTTTAATAAAACGTTAGGAGTACTTCACTGGTGCGGGATTGTCCGAAAGGGTTACCGCTACCCCGGAACATAAAGGGCTAAGGAAGGAACACGGGTGGGTTTTAGTCAGTAAGAGTCTGACACTCCCTTCCGCTCCACCCAGAGCGGGAGGGGTCATTTGATGATTTCCCATCCATAAAAAAAAAGGGTGCAGATGTACGCCAGAGAGCTTGTCTCATTCATACTCTTAGCTATCCTTAATTGGCTCATTTCCAGGCAACTTTAGCAGTAACGATTGTTGTGTTTGAAAATATTATGGCTCCATTGATTTTAATTTCCGCTTGCTTGGAAACTTCGTTTGTTTATATTCAAATTTTCCGTGGAATGACTGAAATTATCCGCGTAGGATCTTTGAATTGTATCTTTAATTTTAAACTTTGTATTTATATTCAGAAATTGTGGGAGTTTCACAAACTGTTCTGTAAGGGTTCACTGGTAGGTATAACAACTTTTGCGGAAATTTGGCGAAAATATAGGTACAAAAATATTTGACAAGATGGGAATGATGAATTCGTTTTGACACAACTTTAAGACTTTATAGACAATCCTTATAAACCTAATAGTTAGGTATGTCATGGACATATTTTTGTCGGCATCCACAAGTTTTATGATTTAACAAACACAGGAATCAGAATCTCTAAAAATCTAATCGCGACTCGAAGGACCAAAATATTGACTTAGGTACAGACAGCGTCAGAGAAAAGGAACCCCCTTTGGTAACGACTCATTACCAAAGGGGGTTCCTTTTCTCTGACGCTGTCCGTACATTCGAGCTTCTAAATCTTTACACTTAGTAAAACAAAAGTTCTTTTCAGTTTCCCGTAATACAAAATACTTGTAAAATACACAGGTACAAGACAACGGCTCGGACTTGGCAAGTGTCGACGATATGAGAGTGGCATCCGCTGCCAACAAATACAATTTGCATCCTGTATTCCATGAGGTGTATGGACCTTTGAAGACTCCTAACTACGCTGTTGCTGTCGTGAAGAAGGACAGCAGTTACAAAACTATGGAGGAATTGAGGGGCAAAAGGTAAGCACGTTGTAGAGTGACATAAAGTGCAACCTCTTTGATGTTTCACGAGGTAAACACAGTGAATTTTATACAGGGTGAAATTGAATTCATGGGAATCCTTTTAAGGGATCATTGTAATCATCATTATGAACAATTTTTTTTATGGGAACAAACCTGAAATCGCGAAAAAAAAATCAGCTCTTCCCTACATTTTGATGAGTTATGTGAGCATAAATGCAAGGAACAGCTGATTTATCGCGATTTTAGGTTTAGTCCCATAGTAAAAGTTGTTCATAATGATGAGTACAATTGCCCCTTAAAAGGATGCCCATGAATTTAATTTCACCCTGTAGATGAAGTTCAGTGAAAATCAAATCATGCCACATTATTGCTCAATGCTGCAGAATACAGAGTGGTTCGGTTTCGATTTCCAGCTAAACTGGGAGCTTTTGCAAAACTAAGCTAGTAATTGAATGTAGTATGGTTTTCCCCAAAAATGTAGCCAATAATGAAAGAAACAAGACTATTTTATTTGGGACACGCACAGGAAATACAGACAATAAAAAAGAACATTAAATCTAACAAAATCAGGAAGACAATAAAAAATATAATAAAAAAAGAACATTCTAAACATTCTTTTTCGTTATTCTAATCCATACTTACATACTAATATTATAAATTCGAATGTAACTCTGTCTGTATGTCTGTCTGTATGTTACCTTTTCACGCCTAAACCACTGAACCGATTTAGATGAAATTTGGTATAGAGATAGCTTCAGACCTGGGAAAGGACATAGGATAGTTTTTATCCCGATACTTATGGATCGAAACTTCTGCGGGCGAAACCGCGGGGCGCAGCTTGTATCTAATAAAGATTAAGTCAAAACAACAAAAAACAAAGGAAGACCTGTGCGAGGCAAAAGTCTCCTATCTCAGCATGACGCTGCGATATTTGAAAAACAAAAACCGCAGCGCTGGTATTCTGATAGGGCCCCAGTGGCGTAGGGCTAGGCGGTGCCATGCACTGGGGCCCCCAGGCTCAGGGGGCCCCTCGGCCCCTGACCAGCAAACCTCGAACTACCTAGCAAAACATTTCTTCCACCTTCAGAACATAATATTATAAATTCTTTCTGTTGTGTTAGTTCTTGTGTTTAGCCGCTTCAACCAATCGGCTGTTATGTGACGGATTTATAAATACTATAGCTTAATTTACTGAAATATTAGTAGGTAATGAACTGCACACCCTTTTTTGACAAAATTCCATATCCTTGACATCTTCTACAAAATATTATTACGGTACTCCTCATAGAAATGTACCTGTGGTACTCCTACATCCTAAACCATTTACATATGTATTTATGTTTTTTACTTGATAAAATAAAACCTAACCAGTTTAGACAGTTTCAACTTTTTTTTTGCACCGGTGCCCCTGGTCACGTTGCTACGCCACTGTAGGGCCTCAATGGTTATTATTCATCACGTATTTTTTATAATTCCTAACTTCGTATAAGTATTCGATGCCGGTAGAAATACTAAATAGGTAGATACTCGGAGTAAGTAGGTACCTATACAAGTTAGGAAAAAGGCCCAAAACTTAGCAGCCAGTCGATATAACTCAACTAAAGAAACCAATCAACAGAAGCGAAAACTAACTCAATCTTCGTCCCTACAATATCGCGTAACGACTACCCTCCTAAAGAAAAAGTACAGTAAAACGGGGCTACTTTGACAGGCGGGGCTACTTTGACCAGGCCGATCACAACGCTATAACGCGTTCCCCACACCCCGCGCCTCGCGCAATGTTACTCGAGGTCACGCACACTTGCTGAGCACACGTGAAAACCGATTTTGGCACTCTGTCAAAGTAGCTACAAAATCTGTCAAAGTAACCCTGGAAATCAAAGTAACCCTGGAAGTCAAAGTAACCCTGGAAGTCAAAGTAGCCCCGTTTTGCGGTAAGTATTCGATGCCGGTAGAAATACTAAATAGGTAGATACTCGAAGTAAGTAGGTATACAAGTTAGGAAAAAGGCCCAAAAGTTAGCAGTCAGTCAATATAACTCAACTAAAGAAACCAATCAACAGAAGCGAAAACTAACTCAATCTTCGTCCCTACAATATCGCGTAACGACTACCCTCCTAGAGGAAAAGTACTTCAAGGAGAAATATCCGACTGTATTACCAATATCCGGTCCACTACACAAAGTAATTCCTGTTTATTGAACTTTCTTCTACAAAATATCCGAACCTTAATTGGCGCCGACTGTTCAATCTGGACAAATCACCTAAATACATCTTCTATCGAATTTCCCCAATCCCTATTATTTTAGGACCAACGAATTTGATCTCAATTAGTTCTCAAGCAGTTTACGAGGCAAGTTTTAATGAACGTTCCCTTTTGATCTAACTTTTAACTAGGTTATTTAGATCACCTGGATTTGGTAGGGACGAGCGTAGGTACAGACGCCAGCACATAAAGCTACTACAATCTGTCAAATTTATTTAATAGATTTTCAACTTTATTGCTACAGCATAAGGTTCAAGGTTGACTGGGAAATTTTGACAATTTCGGGTAGCTTGATGTGCTGGCGTCTGTACCCATCCAAAATCGTGCTTATAATTTCTTGTCTTAGAAAAAAGTAAGTACCTAATCAAAAATCGTTTATTTGCATAAAATCTGGTATAGGTACAAAACACGTTACCTAGAAAAACATATTTATGTAGGTACAATTATTATACGTAGGTAGGTACAGTCAATTACTGCAATTAGCTGACCCACCTTTGCATAAAATGGTTGAGATTTATTTGAGCAAAGCAAATATTCTCATAGCATGTACTGTACCTATGTCTATTTCATGTTTAGTATAATATTCTATCACTTTTAAATTCAATTATTTTTCTTTAAGTACACTGTTTTTAATAATTGTTTGCTGCACCGGACGACGTCATTACGTCAGCGCCGGCTGTCGCTGAAAACCAGCGCTGGGGCTCTGTCCTGCATAGGGTCGCAGCATAATGCTGAGTGATAGCCGTTTTGCGTGGATGTGACGCATGTTTCCCTCTACCTTTTTATTTTATTTTTTGTGTTTATGTTCTTTTTGCGTCATTTTCACCGCAAATAAACGTATTTTCTTTCTTTCTTTCAAATAAAATATAAAAGAATTAAGTAGGTATTAAACAATCTCAACCATTTTTGCAAAGGTGTGTCAGCTAATTGCAGTAGGTAACTGACTGTACCTACTTTGGTGCGTCTCAACTTCTCAAGATTTTGGGCATGTTAGTCCAGTGCAAACTCATAAGTACACACTTAAGTACTTCATCGACCTACCTACCCCTTTCTTTAATTAAAGATTAGGTACCGTACAACGTTGATGATTAAAGCAGGCTACCTTTTAAAGCAATGCTACTAAAGTGTGTGTTATTTTTAGGTCTTGTCACAACAGTTATGGCAGCTTCAGCGGCTTAGATGCTCCCCTGTACTACCTCATCAACAAGAAGATTGTTACGGGTGACCAGGTATTTCGATAGTTTATTAAATTGAAATCATAACAAACGTGTCACCGCACTACGAGGGTCATTATCCATTATCTGTAGTGTGTCTGTGCGCCTAGTACACGCACATCACGCCGCCGCGCGCCAGTGCATCGCCGTGATGTCGAAATAAAAAATATTAAGCATTTTCAAAGTTAATGCTTTTGAGCTGAAATTTTGTACAGAGATTCTAGACCAGATACACTCGTCAACCCGTTTGTATTGATATACCCTTTCCGTAACACCCTGTATAAAAGCGCAAAAAGCGATAGGGCCGCCCATTATACAGGGATATTTTTTTATCACCAAAAAAAAATCAGCTGTTTCATACATTTTGGTCAAGTAGGTATTGAACTTTTGTATTAAACAGCTTTTTTTTTTTCGTGATTTCAGAGTTGGTCCCATAGTGAAAGTTGTTCATATTCATGGGTAGAACACCCTGTAAAAATTTGGATGGTGATAAAAAAATCTTCCTGTATATTTTGTAATGTTCGATCAAATTTTAGTTAAGTAAGTATGTATTTTTGTGGTAGGTTAACAATAAAGTAGTAATTATAAATATAAACAAATAAATTCAAAGTCAAAAACCTATTTTAAACAATGACCAGAATCTCTCAAAAATCTCTCGCAAAACATAAAAAAATATTAGTTTGGTCCTAGGAGTAGGCATAAAAGCTCTGACGCAAGAGCGTGTTCAGTTATTTTTATCTTTCATAAATTGCCACTTCAACAAGAAGTATAAGAATACAATAGTGTTACTAGGTGACCTAATTCCTAAGCCTCTAAGTTATTTAGCTACCTATTTGTGGAACATATTCCTAGGCTTTACATCAACTATTTCTTTCAGTGCATCAAAAACTTTGGCAATTTCTTCTCGGGAGGCTCGTGTTTACCCGGAGTCGACAAGCCGGAGAACAATCCCAGAGGTACAGTATAACCACAGTCTAAAAATCATAATACTGTGGTATAACCATACTTACTTTTGTGAACTAGGTTGTTCAGAAACTATAGGCACCTAAGGCTTTGTTTACTACTTACGCTTTTCTGGTTTATAGCGGAGGCCAGCTGTGATAAAAACTCGATACCTAAGTACGCTGTTAACAAGGTGGTTTTTGCAATAAGAGCATTGTGATTAGAATACAGTACCTACAAAACTCGCCCTTTTTCAAATACTCCTTTTGCACTCTATTGGTAAACTACTTACATAAAAACCGGTCAAGTGCAAGTCGGACTCGCACACGAAAGGTTCCGTACCACAGGACAATACTAATAAGTTGGTACTATTTTTTTTAAATACGGTTCTTGTAAGAGGTCTTAATTTTTTTTCACTTCTCATGCTCTAAAAGTTCGTCTTTATGTTGTGCTTAGGCGACATAAAATCGCTTTTTATGTTCTAGTGCATAAAGTAATTTTTTTTTCTGAGACTAAGGTAATCAGGCCCAACAACCACACGCGCAATAAAACTTCGCAGATTAAAGTCGTGATTTATTTCATTTTCTTTCATTTATACCACTTCCGTGTTTTCTATCGTTAATTTAATAAAATCAGGTAAAATAGTTGTCATTTATTATTTAAAAACGCAAAGAAACGTTTTAATGACTTGGCAGTATGAAGTACCCAAGTCGAATAACAAATGTTGAAATTAAAAAAAAAAAAAAACAAAAGTTTCGTGGCGGTATTATCTGTGGTGGCGGGAATTAGCTATGCTTTGCAACATTTTTGATTAATTATGTACTGTATACTTTATGCCTGTTTCATTTTCTCCCAATCGAAGTGAAAAGCAGAGTGTATAACTCAGGCATAAACGAGCCATTTTACCCCTCGACTTAACTATCCACCCTCGCCTGCGGCTCGCGTGGATATAAACGTCTCGGGGTAAAATAGCTTCTTTTATGCCTTAGTTGTACAATCTACTATTATTTAGTTCTATATTTATTATTTGCCACACTCTGTAAAAAATTCAAGTGTCTACCTATTACGGTTCAAGACCATCGTAAGACGTAGGTAAGACGGACGGACGGACGGACAGCGGAGCCTTAGTAATAGGGTTCTGTTGGCAGTGGCGTGCATTGCATATAGGCATATAAGCAGTGCCTACCTCGATATATCAACGTAAGCCTGTCAATTATATTTTAGTGTGTGTGCCCCACAATTAAGAAACTCACTAAATTATCACACTTAACAAAAAACAAAATCTTCACACTAACACGCGCGGCAGTAGGCAGTCGCCGGACGGCCTACTCGGCTCCCGTACTATTCGCACATTGTCATTGCTCTTTACTCGTTAAAGTTAATTCGACAAAATTAAAAATACGTAGGTATGTCTCACGCGTAATACCATGACCACGCTTTTGACGCCACTTTTTTTTCTGATTAGTGACCGCGTTTGCCTAGACTAGACTCGGCCTAGCGCCTACCTATTCTGAAAACCAATGCACGCCACTGCCCGTTGGCAACCTTTGGGTACAGAACCCTAAAAAAAGAGAGCTATTACTTATTTATTATGTGGGTTTATTTTTTCACCCAGCGCAACTTACAGTGAGTCGACGAAACTATGGTAGCAGATTTTCGGTCAATGCTGATGCTCCAAAAAAACAACCAGCCTCTATTTCCTAAGCTACTAGGTACTTAAATATAAGTATTGTTTCAGGCGATGACGTATCAAAACTTCGCCAGCAGTGTTCGGGTGACAGCAGCCCCTTGAAATGCCTTCAAGAAAACCGCGGTGACGTGGCTTTTGTTTCAAGTAAGTTTACACTTTGTTTTCAAAGCAAAAGGTTCACGTTGGTACCATGTAGGTACTAAATTGATTGATAGGTCAATTTACCGCAAAGTTGTTTACAATCTGAACTGTTTTAACGTCTAAGGTAGGTAATTAGTTTTCCTTGAGTTGGATATTTAAGTGACGTCACTTTTCATCTTTAGTTCGAAGTTGAAAGCCCTTATCTAGAAAACTATAAAGAGGGCTCCTACATACAATCGGTCGTCTATTTGCCTATTAGGGGTCAATAGATTAATTCTTATCTTATCCTGTCTTCACTTCATCAGACACGCTTTCTAATAGTTATACCAAACGTGTACAGTCAACAGCAAAAGTACCTAGATGATGAAAATCAGAAATTCAATAGATACTAATGAACGGAGTTCGTGTCAGAACTGTGTGGCGTCGAAGTGATTCAAAAGTATGTGATTGTAAATTATACCAAACATTTACTACTAGTACAGCTGCCACATATTCGTGATCAGTTTTGACTTAGTATTGAATTTCTGATTTTCATCATCTACTTTTGCTGTTGACTGTACCTACTAAAAACCTTTATACCTACACCTATATATATATTATTATTATTAAGTACCTACTTATATTATAATATGGATAAGTTTGTTCATATTCATAGATACTTATTCATTTATGGCACAATCACGTTTTTTTGGTACATAGTACCTAAGGAATAATTTATTGCTGGTCGATTATCAGTGGTATTATGTACTTACTTAAAATTAAGTAGCTACATAATATTGGACCTACCATAAACCCACGTCTAAACTATCCTTACCACCAGGCGCGGATCTACCTAACTTCGACCCATCGCAGTACGAGCTTCTCTGCCTGAACCGCGAGGCGGGTGGACGCGACACCCTCGCAAGCTACCCGACGTGCAACATCGCTATGGCTCCCTCTCGCACATGGTTGGCCGCTAAAGACTTCCTATCTGACGTCTCTATCGCACACACACCACTCAGTCTGGCCGAGCTACTTGATTCCAGAAAAGACCTTTTCAACATCTATGGAGAGTTCCTCAAGAACAATAACGTCATTTTCAGCGTGAGTACTCTTTTCATAATAACATCACGCCTTGTTTCCCCGAAAGGGTCGAGCAGAGGTGTACCATCGAGGATACTTACATCTACTCAATTTTAAACAAAATCCCGTGCACACGATGACCACATCCGTTAGCAAGCGTTACTATAGCGGGCAACCGCTGCAAGCAAGAATAGCCCTTACGGTATATAGATGTAAAGGACATCAACCACTTTGTATGGCGTTTGGGCTTGAACATGAACATAAAAATATTGCACTATTTTTGATTTTATTGAGTGGCTTACAGTACCTACATAGAAAACATATATATAGGAAGTTTTGTATCAATCGGGAAGTCCATGTTCATGCGCGGGTCGTCATGTGAAACGGGTTCATTATCCGAAGCAATGCCAGGGTAAACGTTTAAAGCGGGTACTGAGTCCAAGAGTGAGCCGGGGTCGTTAGGTAAAACATCATCAGAATCCATTTTGAATAGCGCAAGTCGTCAAAAATATCCAAAGTCGAAATAATATTCACAATAATATTCGAACAAGGGCACGAACACAGAGCGAATGACAATGACATTGACAATCGATCAGTGTTGCCAGTGCCCTTTTGTCAAAAGTGACATAACATAAGTCAGAAAGTAACATTTTGATGACAAAAGTAACATTTTATATTTTTGGGAATATTTAATTTTGTTTAAATAGCTTAAAAAACTGTTTTTTCTTCTTTGTAAGTACCAAAATTTTGGATCGGCTGAAAAATACGTTTTAAAATAAAATATCTAATCATTTCTTAGTCTGTAATATAATTTATACTTTAAACACAAAGTCATAATTAAACATAAGTACCCGTTTGATAATCACCACATAGAACTTAGAACCTAGAATATCCTTTTTTAAATAGAATATACTGGTTCAAGAAGTGCGCGAAACGGCGAAAGAGATAAATTCATCGGTACGCATGGCTACATATCAAGCTATACATAACCAGTAAAAGCTAACTTCTGATTGTACGAACGAAAAACCAAGTTCTATTAAAACTAGAAATGTATAGCTCGATGTGTTGCCGTGTACATGTAGAGATATTTTCATTTGATCGGTTCATAGTAAAGTAATATTGGATCGATTAAACAAGGTTTGCCAACAATAAGTCGTTGTCGTCGTTCGTAATTTGAAATATTTTTCAAGTACGAAATGTAACGTAAAAGTAACATCTTGCGTCATGTAACATGGAAGTAACATAACAGGGCCAAAAGTAACGTAAAATGTTACAAAAGTAACATTCTGGCAACGCTGCAATCGATCTTTTTTTTTTTTGACAATCGATCACCAATCGGTTCTGGATCGGGGTTGCCAGTTCCCTGCAGATTTGAAATCGATTCCTATGGAATCGATTTCAAATCGTATATTATTTATTATGCTGAGCTGTTTTGCTTGGCGTTTTATTTTTGTATATTATGCTGAGTTGTTATGCTTTAAGATATTATTTTGGTTATGGCCCATGCTGCATTCTAATTAGAATCTTCAAGAAAAGCACGCGTTAATAATACCCGCAACCATGAAGGACAAAACCCAAATGAACGAAGACGAAATACCAATTACGAACGATTATTACAATTGTTACGTTTATTACATTTTTTTCCCGATGGAAGCTTTCTTCGTTTGTTCTACGTTGTATAGGCAAGCTGATGATTTTTAACACTTCAAAAAAAAAATGTTGTTCTACATAAACTATATTTTTTTATTTGTGTGAAGTTAAGATGATGATGATGCTAATGATGAATATTCCAACGGCTAGATAAAGCTTGGTCTTCTATCAAACATTTTAATGTTTGAAGCTCTCGAATCGAAACATCGAATATCGATGTTATTTTTTCTGGGTTTTTATTTTGGCAACCCTAACTCAATGCATCCCGCACGTTGCACAGCAACTGTCACCATACACAACCAATAATCAATTAAAAATCTTTTTTATTCGTTTTTAATATTATTTAGTTTGACACTCCCAAAAGAAACCAATGTTTACTAAATATTATTACTAAATTATTTATGAATTTCTTTTATCCCAATACAGCTGTTCACTGGTTAGCCCATTTTGGTTGATGTCATCGATATAATATATCGATGACATCAACCAAATATGTATGGTTGATGTCCTTTCCTCGATAGTAGGTACCTATAGTACACCCACATTTCCCCAGTCTTGTTTAAGTCCCATGTAATAGGGGGCGAGCCTATTGTCATCAACCGGGCACAAATACAGACTCGGGGCTGCTACTGAGAAATTCGTGATGGAAAACACTGCCCAACCTGGGAGTCGAACCCAGGACATCATGCTCAGAAGTAGCGCTTGCGACCACTAGACCAACGAGGCAATCTTTTCATAATAGTTAGAAGATAAGCATTCAATTTGGTGTCCCATTGAACCATAACAAATACAAATTCATTTATTTGTACACATAGGTGTAATGTAGTGGTACAGTCAACAAAAGAGTTAAGTATGCAGGATTGTCGGATATAGTTGAAGTTTAGTAAGGAACCGATGGATGTAGTCGACTGAAATTAAATTTGATAAAAGAGTGGTTTGTTTTTTTTATAATTAAATTAAATTTTATTCGAGAACATCCACCAGTTTCTTACTAAACTTCAACTATATCCGACAATCCTGCATACTTAACTCTTTTGATGACTGTACATAATGGATAAACAGTTTGACCATGAGGAAGGAAGGAAATAAAAAGATATGTTGTGTCATTATGTACACAGTAAATAATGACTGAGGGACACTAAACACCCATTGGCATAATAACAATAAAACTTGTAACGCATTTTTCCCCCTTTCTTATTTTTTTTGTTTATGTTCTTTTTTGCATCATGTTTACCACAAATAAACATATTTTCTTTCTTTTATATTGTGTCTCATCCAGAGTATGTCAACCAGTTAAATATGACATTGTTTTGTTTTCAGAACACTGCAACTGGTTTGGCGACTACTGAGAAATTGGACTTTGAGAAATTTAAGCAGATTCATGATGTTATTTCTACCTGTGGTGTAGCCTAACAGATTATTATAAGATGCTTATCATTCCCTTTATTGAGGGTTTTTATACATTTAAGTTTACTAATTATTGAAAAAAACGACTATAAGAAAGCCGTTTTACTTTTTTTGGGTATGTAATCTCAGTTGCCCAATAGCAGTAAATTGTGAAAAAAATACTAACGAAAAAGTAAAAGGAGGTCTCAAAAACAAGTCTGATTGATTAACTTTTATTTCATCACTTACATTGACTATAAAATAAATAAATAATACCCAACAATATTTTATTTTTTATTCCGGTCCTAATGAGGATTTATAATGCTGCTAATATCAATGTGATAACAACGGAGAGGCCTAGCATAGCATAGCCTGAAGAGTAAACTTCCTTGATTGTGAGTCCCTTAGCCATATCCCAGAAGAGATGCCTGATTCCGTTAGCGAAATGGTAGCCAAGTGGAGCCGCCAGCACAAACTTTGCCAAAAATAATGTTGATGCAGACAAATTGAGGTTCTCAACTATGGCAATGTAGTGGGAGATGTCATGTGGCAATACCAAAGCTCCAATGCCCAGCACTCCAAAGTACCCAGATAGGATCATTCCTAGAACAATGATTGTATGTAAGCCACCAAACTAAATGCAATGGAATTTTACCGGTCAAGCCCCGCGCGTTACCGATCAGTGACGAAACAATAGAAAATCAATTGTGTCTCATTAGCGGAGCTTGACAGATTAAGTACTTACCTAGAGAATAAAAAAATTGTTGAGTAACAACTCCACTAAACCTATTAGCAAAACCATTTTTCCATTCAAATACACAAGACTAATAGAATAGTCAAGTGATAATAAGTTCACTTTTTTTCAAATAGTTTTATCTAGATAACATTAGCATGTTCAACATTAATGTGACACATTAACAACCCATTAAGGACAAAATTAAGTACCTGTAGTTCTATGGGTGATAGACAGCATGCTGGTCAACTGCGGCTGGTAGATGGTAAGATGTGGCGACATTGGCCGTTTGAGACGAGCGTTCCTATCATCATGGGGCTCCGGTTTAGGCTCCTCAAACTTCTTATACACGATTTTTGGCACTCCCGCTGCAGCTTGAGCGTAATTTACAGAGCCTAGCACACTAGGGATCTTATTCAAACTTCCTAACACCGACCGACTGCCCAATCTGTAACATATATATTACAATAATACATAAAGCTAACAAAACACTGCCAACTTGCACAAACCTAACCCATGTTACATAATTTGTCAACATACCTGCCACAGCTGAAGAGTGCCATATTTTATTCGTAACAAATTATTTCAAACTGTCGTAGGCTTCTGTAAAAGATGTTTATATTATAGATTATCACAAAAACATAATTTCACATTAAATAAACTGAAAAACAAACAAATTACACTCACCACTGAGTCTGACGATTTGCGCGGATTGACATTGACAGTTCTAACCATATACATTGATAAATGTCTTTTGCCGGTTTTGCCCTTTCTTTTGTCAAAGTAGTCAATTAAACATTTTACCAATATTTGTCAAGATACTCTAGAAGTGAAAATACTGGCCCCTCCAGTAGTTTCACTTCGTCTTCAGTTTAAAAAAATATTGGAAAAAGCTTAGTTTACGTATGCCTCTCAATGATTAAAACTTCGTCAGAGAAATATATTTTAAGTATTTTGAGGTGGCATCACTAACAAATTCTAACATGAATAGAACACGATTTCACCATGGCTCTTACATATTACGCTCCAGTGTACGTTATCAAACAGTTGAGTTTTAAAATAATATTTTCAAAGACAAAATACGGCTCATAAATATTTTGCTAATGTAAATTGTAAAATCAATTCATAATTCATTTATTTTGTAATAACACGGTAACAAAAAAAATATTTCCAATACGTCAAAAGAAACGTAAATGTCAGTCAGCAAGACAGGGTTACCAGATTGGGTATTTTTTTCGCAATTTTGGGTAAAAATTTGGCTCTTGGAGAAATTTTGGAGAATTGAAATATTTGGAGAAATGTTTGGAGAGAGGAAAAAAGTCATGGAGAATTTTGGGTATTTTTAATAGTTAGTCAGAAAGACATTGTGGTAGTAATTAGCCTATGAGAGTACACACGACGACATATCAAGCTATATTTTTCCAGTATAATCCGACTTCTCATTGTACGAAAAACCTATACAATGCGAGGTCAGCTAAAACTGAAAATGTATAGCTTGGGCTTATTAATTGAATCGACTAGCTTAATAATAATATGCCGTCGTGTGTACCTCTATAGACACCAAAGAAACGATGTGCATCATGATACGCTACTTTAGTAAGTAGAAGCTTAAACCCAAACTAATTTTTATAGGTTATTGGAAATAATTAGCTTGATAGCTAATTAATAAAATCTGCTTACTACAGTACTAATTTAATTGTCCATTTAGTTTCAATCAAAGAGCATGCAATGCCCTTTTATAATTATGTCGATGTTGAGTTCAGTTTGGTTAGTCTACTTTATTTAAAAAATTTCACCAAAAACTGTTCCGTAATAGTTAAAATTGCTTAATAATACAAAATTTTTGCTTTTGGGTAAAACTTTGAAAAATTGTATCATTTTGGAGAAAAATAATTTCAAATCTGGAGAGAAATAAAAAATTACATCTGGCAACCCTGCAGCAAGAAGAAAGTGTAGGTTTTCTTTTCTTTTCATAACATTTAAAAACGTAAAATTCGATAGACAGAACGTCTGAGTGTTTTATTTAATTAAATAAATAGATGTTACGTTTATTAGTATTAACCGCGGTGTCTGCTGCTTTTAGGAGCAGCTTAACAACCGTATCTGCAATGTCTGCTGTAGCTGTCGATTTCGAAGTGTTTGGCCGGGTCCAAGGAGTATTCTTCCGAAAGGTTTGTGAAAATACCAAATTATAATAACTTTTATGGCAAGTTAGTAATCTGGTCTTCGAACATGTGAACAGTGAAATCTAAGGAAATGCTACTATCGTTTGATAGTAGCATTTCCTTACGATTTCACTTTAAAAATTAAGTTTAAATAAGAGACTAGCCAAAGGATTATTAAAGTTTTCATAAGAAAATTCTTGCCTCTTAGTAAAACCTGGTCCTCATTACTCCTTATATAGAGAGGCCTATTTCAACACCATCAAGTCAAGTTCCCATTAAACTACTTGGTGGTTAATTTAATATTATTTGGTCAATTTATTTGATGAGTCTGGGTCACTCAGAAATTGTGATAAAGGCCCTAAAGGCTAAATTTTTTTTTCACTATACTATCTGAGTGGCCTGGTATTAGAAAGTTCAAACATTTGTAACTGAGATTGGAAAACGGATGAAAGACCTCAGTGGTAGCTTACCATAGCTACAATAGCTTTGTATGTTAGTACAATGGCATGCAACCACTGGAAGGTACTTGTTTCATCCTTTTCAGTAGTTGGGTTTTAGTTTTTAAACTTATTTTTTATTTAATTATTTTGGGGCTTATTTCAGTAATATTTATACTTTTGAAATGTGCAAATTAAGCACTTTCATTTGATACCCAACAAGGCATGATTAAAAAAAATATATTTTTGGTCATGACTTTATGTCCGCTAGAGGGCGCCATATTCAATTTATTGTGACGTCACATAGCCTATAACCAGCGGACGATCAAGACGCTTCCAACGATACCTCATTTGTCCTATTATGACAAGCAGTTTAGAAGTTTTGAGGGAACAGATGAACATACATACATACCGGTCAAAATCATAACCCTCCTTTTTGCTTCGCCGTAGTCGGGTAAAAATGGATCTGCGCGCTGCGCCGGGAACATTTTCGCGCTATAATTTTTTACGATTTCAAGTATCGCCTGAAACCGGACGAATCGTACGATAGACTTCAAATGGCATTCATGGATGAAGGCCCTTCGAAGGCAACCGTCTATCGTTGGTAAAACGAATTCAAGCGCGGTCGACTAACTTTGGGGGTTGAAGAAAGAAGTGGTCGCCCTTTGATGGCTGTTACGGAAGAAAACGTGTTAGCAGTGAAAAATGTGATACAAGGTAATAGGCGAATTACGTATCTAGAGATTCAGCACATACTGCAGGTTGGATCGGGAAGCCTTCACGAAATTGTACACGTGCGTCTTCGCGTGAGGAGGATAGTTTCACGCTGGGTGCCGCACAACCTCACCGATGCTCAGAAACAGGCCCGGGTGCAATGGTGCCGTGATATGATAAACTTTGAGGCAGGCTCGTCTCGGCGTGTTTACGATATCATTGCAGGTGATGAGTCTTGGATTTATCAATACGATCCAGAAACGAAGCGCCAGTCGATGGATTGGGTGTTTCAAACCGAATCAACGCCTAACAAAGTGAAGCGATCTAGAAGCGGGGGGAAGATTTTGATCAACAGCTTTTTCAAAGCATCAACGCTGAATGGTATACTACCAAATGCTTGGCAGAAGTTTTCCCTGTTGTGAGCAACAAGCGACCAAACACGGCTCCGCGGGCTACTGCTCCACCACGACAACGCGCCTTCGCACACCGCGCTCAAAAAGAGGGACTTCCTGAACAACACGCCGGTCAAACTCCTGGGTCACCCTCGTTACAGCCCAGATCTAGCACCGTGTGACTTCTTTTTATTCCCGAAAATTAAAAAATCTGCTCAAAGGGATACAATTTTCGTCGCCGGAAGATGCGCTGTCAGCGTTCGAGCAGACTGTAAACGAGGTGTCTGCGGCGGACTGGAAAAAGTGTTTCGAAAACTGGCTCAGACGCATGAAACTTTGTATAGAGGCTAGTGGAGAGTACTTTGAAAAGATTTAATGAAAAAATATTTACCTATAGAACATTTTTTTTTATTTTCACAAAACTTTCTGAGTGTCCCACGTAAGTATTATAATTTAATCTTTTTCAGTCACATAGCTAACCTTTTTTAGAACTTTCAATAATCTACATCACAATGACATTTTCATTGAAGTGGCTGTCATTTGCTTATAAGATTGAGAAAGTTAAAATTTATTTAGGATAAAAACGGGTTGTACTAAAAGTAAAAGAACCGTTACAACTACTGTAAGAAGTAAGATGGCTCTACAATCTATGGATTTTGAAGTCTTTGGAACTGTTCAGGGTGTCTATTTTCGAATGGTATGAACTACTAAGGGCCTGTTTTACAGAGTTCATCATCATGATCAACATCTTCACTGGCAGCCATGTACCACTCACTACTGGGAATAGGGCTCCTCCCTTTTGTGCCATGCTTGCCTGGTCTGTGCGAGTCTCGTCACACAGTTCAGTTAGACCCAATCCCAAAAAAAAAACAACCAGGCATGATCAAACTGTGGGGTAATTGCGTAACACACTATCAGTAGCAATGGGTTTCATTTTGACAGTTAAAAAACATTAATAAATTGCGTTATCTACGTTGTTGAGCAGTCACTAATTTCGAACGTTTTTAATGGATTAGCAATATCCTTCAAAGGAGATCCGCAAACAGTCCTAATAAATTAGGCCTCAATAAACAACAATGAAATAATTTGGGTTTTCAAGGTGTGATATTAGTCTATAGCCCTGCGTAATTAGTTTTTCGATATAACATGGGATAGTATGAAAATTAAAAAAAAAACGTTATTTCAGAACGTAGTCAATAAATCCTATTATCATTTGTTCCCGCTCTTTTATTAGGTTCTGTTTTAGTGATTTTAATATGAGGTGAAACTGACTTACAGAATGTTGAATTTATATTCCTTAGTTGTACATGATCAGGGATTTTAAAGAAAAAATACGAATTCAAATTAACTGAAAATATTTTATTCATTGCTTTCCACATCATCATAGGTGACAACCGATTGATTGACAAGTGACAGCCGTATCGAGTGTTGCAGTTCATAAAAATGCAAATCGATTTTCTATAAAATCACTAATATAACATAACAACAACAAAAAAATACTCTATCTTTAATCATTGTTTCACAATTAACTCATAAAATACTTTTTTAAGTGTAATGAAATATAAATTGAACATTACAATACAAATCTTTTAGTGGGAAAAACATTTTCATTTAAAAATAGCATAATATGGCAACATGTGACAACTGCAACGCGAGGAATACATCAATTGACTTCTTTATTTTTATTATTCTTTTTTCCTGGGTTTTTTTAGGAAATTATAAATTAAAGTAGGATTTATATCTACTTAAATATTTTTTCGAATGTTCTAATACTTTGTCTATCGGGGCCAAGAATCGCCGATCTCCTTTATTCAAATTGAGATCGATAGTGAACTTGGATTGGCTCTCCTGTTAAGTTCGCATTTAGCAGATCCAACAATGTTAATGGGAAATATTTCAAAGCCAATAAAAGGAAACAGTGATAGCTAATTTTGCAATTGCTTAATAACTATTAAAAAAAAACCCATATGTTTGTTATTTTTTATAGTTTGGTTGGTTGTTTTATTATGTAACTAATTGTTAATTTAAAATACATAAAAAATACCTATATAAACAAACCTATAGAGAAATTGGCACTTAAAGATTTTTATGGTGTTTTAAAATAATCTTTTAGAAACTGTTAAATGATTGCATTTTAATGATTTATTCATTACCTTACATTTCATTTTCGAAATGACTTCCCCCGACAGAAACCCCGCGATGTATCGTCAGCTTCGCTTTCTTTATCGACATATAGATATTTAGCTCATTGCTTATAGGGAGCATCTTCTGTTAGTTGATACTCTTGGCTATTAGAATATTGGTAGTAACAACAACTACCTATCAATAGAATCTATTAACTGCCCGTTGGTGTCGTGGTCGCAAGCACGACTGCTGAGCGTGGGGTCCTGTGGTCATTTCCCGGGTCTGTCAAAGTGTTATTGAGTTTTTGCATTAGATAGTTCTTATTAACAGCCCGGAGTTTGGAAGTTGGCGAAGTGATACCCCCGTGCCTCGGAAAGCACATTAAGCCGTTGGTCCTGCGCCTGATCTCTCTCCGGTCGTGTCGGATTGCCGTCCCATCGGACTATGAGAGTGAAGGCTGATTTAGACAGGGTAAGTAACTGACTCCAAACTCGAGACAAGTCAGTGCTGACCCGATATTTACCTAGTGTAAATTGAATTTGGAGTCTTACTGACTCCTAAACCAATTTACACTGTCTAAATCAGCATTGAGGGAAGAGGGAGTGCACCTGTGTCTGCGCGCGTACTTGTGCATTGTAACATCTCCAGCGCCGAAGGCTAGTCTCCGTCGAGATTCGCCGCCGTGGCCGGAATACGGTCTGGAGAACAGAGAAAAATAATGGTAACCAAGTGTTACCGGCCGCGACTTACGAGTTGTAGGTCGTAGGTTCGAAACCAGACAGGCGCTTTACTTTGTGTGAAGTATCTTATCACCACTCACACATCACAGCGCTAGAAGTATAATATTCGTGCCCGAATTTGGCACAACTGAGCGCAATTAATTGGCTGTCACACGCATTGCTAAAATTTTCACGGGCCGTCAGTTTCATTAAGAGAGAGAGAGAGATGCGATTGGTTTGTACCGCCGATGCTGATCCCCCGGTCCCCGAAACAAATTTAGGGTACCTGCCTACTGACGTCAAACAGTCGACATCGACCTGTGCCTATTAGGTCCTGACAAACCTGTTCGCGGGTTCGATTCTCGCACTGAACAAAGTATAGATACTTGTGAATACAACAGATAGTTCTGGATCTTTCAAATTATTTGATGAATACAGGTGTGATTCGGCAAAGTAATCTTACCAATATTCTAAGGAGATGTAGTTGAGTTAAAGAATAAAAAAAAAAATATTATTTTAAAATGTAGACGAAATGTTGATCCCAGAACTAGCACGCGAGATCTCGAGTTGCCAATCTCGACTGGAGATTGCAATCCCTAGGCGTGATGTAGTTATTGTAGTTCTTTTTTTTTTTCGACAGCATACTAAGGAGCAAGCGGAAAAGCTGGGTATTCGAGGCTGGTGCAAAAACACGGCGCAGGGAACCGTGCTCGGCCACATGCAGGGACCGACTGACAAAGTGGAGACCATGTGAGTTTTAGAACAACTATTATAGGGCATTGTCGATGTACGAAGAGGGATGCCTCCTTACTTCGAAGAGGAATGCCTCCTTATTTCCCATAGGCTTCTTTCTTTTATCATAGCCCTTAGGGCCGAAGATTATATAGCTCGACCGGTGGGTGTTACCATTTTTGGCAGTTGATTTTTCGGTTACGGGTATTCAGAAGCCCGAAAATTTGACGACCAGTCTTACCAAGGATTACTTATCGTATTACCCGTAACTGGGTTGTGGAAGTCACATAGGCAATCGCTCCATGTAAAATATTGGTATTCAGGTGCATCTGACTTTGGCAGCCGACCCTAGTAGCATAGTTGGGAAAAGGCTAAATATAATGCTCCATGCTAGTTTTTCCAATCTTTGAACAAGTCGAACCATTATTTTACGAGGAACTCGTGGAGCCGAAGTATTTCTTTGAAATAAAGATTGACATTTTTATAGCAATATCTGTCAGCTGGTAAGGAATTTGAACATCCACAATTTATTTGATAGGCAGCCAACCAATACATTCAAAATATAAATAGCGGTGGTATTAAACAATTCAGCTGTTTCCGGTAAGACTGGAAGCCAACCCTAACATAGTTGGGAAAAGGCCTGGGCTCGGCAAATGATAATATTGAACAAATAATTACTTATGTAAAATCAATAAACAAAAATTCTTATCATTAGTATATTTTGACGCCTTCAACTATCACTGGTTTTAATAAAATGATCAAAATATTTAAGTGTTCAACTATAGCCCTGCAAAAAAATGTTTTATCGTATTTCGTTCAGGCTTCCGAACTTTCAAGCATTGTTAATTTTCCGAAGAAAAAATGCAATCAAGATTTTCCCCGCGCCCTGCGGCGAATTTCATTTGCAGCAGCCTCTGAAATTCACAACTCAATCCAAATACTTTCGAAATGTTACATCACTAAATATTTAACTTTTATCTTGCTACGGTTTAATGCCACCGTCAGAGGGAAACCTAGCAACTCGTAATGAATACGAACCACGACTCATTACACAGTGAGACCAGCGCGCAAATTAAAGTCTTCCCGACTTTGTAATTAGTTTTCTTTCGTAATTTCTAGAAATTTCCACTGTCTTTCCAGGATGCAATGGCTGAAGACCACCGGAAGCCCAAGTAGCAAAATAGAAAAATGCGAATTTAGGAACCAAGCTAACATCAAGGACTTTACGTTTACGGATTTCAACATCCGTAAAGATTAAATAACATAAATGAAATAAAATGCCTTGTAAATCTCATATTTATAATTTTGTATTTCCATACAATGTGATATTTGGGAGTGTTACCTACTGGTGTTACACCCATAACTATAATAATACTATAATGTGGTACCTATTAGTAATTATTAATTTATTTGGTTTAGTTTAAATACACTCGCTACTCGGGACGTCCGCAACTCAATGTTTTAATTTAAACCCTCACATTTACATATAAATATTAAATGTAGAGTGTATTAATTATGCCGTGTACAACACAACATGGTAAATGGAACAAAAACTCGACGGGAATTTTTAATTACATTTAGCTCCCGCGTTAACCTCTATCTCGCAAATGTGCAGAAAACAAAAGCTTATCTCCCGAGACCTTAATAAAAGGTCTCCACTCACTCATTACTCCGGTAATCAGTAAAAACTCTAAGCTCGCTGTAAATTCCATTTTATCAAATGCTGATGCCTCTCCGGGAAAATCTAATCTCATATTATGCGGAGGGACGAAGGTCTTTCAAAATATTTTCGCCCAAGTAAACAAAAATTGGCTAAAGGTGAGACACGTAGAAAGTGATATATTCGCAAAGTTAACAATGCGTCAAGGCTTTATTTTATTCTGCTGAATACGCAATTTGTCAGTCAGTAACTTAGTATCGACTCACGAAAATAACTCTGGAACCAAGGGAACCTACAGGTGGTTCTGTTTCATAGTTTCAAGTATTATTTCATGATTGAGTTATTTTTATGCCAAGCTACAGGTAACAATGTAATATGTCACTCGGGGAGGTAAGCTTATATTTTGCGTCATGCTATCAACGTGGGCGAGAGTATTAAAAATAATGTGCTAGGGTCGCTGGTTGAATAAAAAAATTTCTCCCGAAATATGTGCCTTGGGAGACATCCCATTAACGCCTGAAAGACTTTCAAGGTTTATGCTCTGTTGGATTTTATATGAACTGCTTCCATTTAGATATGAGTGATGGCTGCCAATATGTTTTAACTGCTTGTTCAATCTTCGCAAAGATGACGAATACTCGGGCAGTAACCCGAAGTACTCATTCGCATCAACTCGAATAACAATAATCCAATTAATTAAGCCCATAAAAGGAGCAAAGCAAATATAACATTCCGTCGAATCAAAGAATTGTATATACCATCTGTTAGCTAACAATAGACGTCGACCTTGAAGGCTTTTACGGAGGAGTTTTCCCTCGAAAGGGTAGGAAATAATTACGTTCGAGTCAGTAACCCGGGCGTGCGTTATTGATGGGCTCGCGCGGCGGCGCCGAGACGCGCGGTAAGTGGGTCAGGGAGGAGCGAGGGACGCGCAGTCGCTCCGACACTGCGCCCTCAACCCTCAGCCATGGCGGACGCGCCGCCCGAAGTCCTGGAGCTCAACGTGGGCGGCGTGCACTACGCCACGACGCGCGACACGCTGCTGCGCGAGCCTGACTCGCTGCCCGCCGCCGCGCTGCAAGACGCCGACCACCCGCGCGACGCCCGCGGACGCATTTTCTTCGATCGCGACGGAGTCCTCTTCCGTTATGTTTTGGATTATCTCCGAGACGGCGGGCTCGTGCTTCCAGAGTGCTTCAGAGAACACAAGCGGCTGGCTCGTGAAGCCAAACACTACAGACTCGCTGGACTAGAAAACGCGGTCCGCGATGCTGACCCGCGTCCACCTAACCGTGAAAAGGGCTGCATCACCGTCGGGTACCGAGGAAGTTTTGCGTTCGGCCGCGACGGACTCGCCGATGTTAAGTTCCGCAAGTTATCACGTATCCTCGTCTGTGGAAAGGTGAACCTTTGCCGTGACGTGTTTGGAGAAACCCTGAACGAATCTCGAGATCCAGACCACGGACTTGCTGACAGGTACACCTCTCGTTTCTTCTTAAAGCACTCGTTCATTGAACAAGCGTTTGACATGTTGCAAGAGAACGGTTTCAAGTTGACTGCGAGCTGTGGCAGCGGCACCGCTGGCGGGGCTGCCGAGCTCAAACCGGGAGTGGATTCAGAAGAAAATCGTTGGAACCACTACAACGAATTTGTATTCACGCGCGAATAAATTATGCGTAGTCTCCGAATGTGATAATCATCTGCTGTTGATCGGAGTGAGGCTTAATAATATTTCAGTCGTTAGAAGTATGTTTCAGAGCATTATTTTCGTAATGCATCTCACTTGTATCCGGAGTTAGAAGTAATATAACTTTGAAGTTCTCGTAAGTCGTTCGCAATATTTGCGTAACCGGATAAAGCTTAAAATAAACTTTTCTAGTCATTATAAAATGACTTTCATGAATGTCGATCATCTTATATGATCGACAAGTAACGAGGATGATAGATATAGGCAATATGCCGTTGAGTAACATGCAACAGTTCAAGTAAATAAATGTTTAATTATTATGTAGATAATGAAACTTAAATTGTAATCATGTAACAAATAGGTAGTGTTAAATGTAAAAATATAAAATAGTAGTTAATAACCTCCTTAAGGGCTAATTTCGTGTACTGTGTACCTATTTCTATCAATTTTTTAAATTATTTTATAATCGATTTATAAATCAATGTCTAATAATGTATTTTGTGAATACGTGGGCCATCGACTTTGATAAAAAAAAAATATGCCAAATTACGATATGACCGTTATGTATAACGAATTTGATACAGTAGCTCGGAGTTACTACATCATTTGTTGAATATTTTTATTATTTACAAGGTACCTTTGTACCGAGTGTGTTGTGATGAATACGTTTTCCCTTCCTCGTCGTGTAGTTTTAGGAAAGATTTCAAAAGTGTAGTAATATTGCAAAATGAGCGCGTGTGAAATGTACCTTGAAAAAATAGTATGTTAATAGTTGAAAAAAATTTACATCTCAAGAGAATTAAGGTAGTAGCGAGAGCATAAGAACGAAAAACTTTTGTGTAACAAGTTAAAGGCTCAATTATGAGTTGAGCATGAAAGCTGTTCGGAGTAAAACTTAGGGAAATATTGTCGCGCACCGGCGAACTTTGATCGTTAGCATTCGGATTTATTTAACTACTCTATTATCTTTTCAATTTTAACAATCTCTTGCAGTCTTCGGTTTTCTAACGTTGCTATGTCGAATTTAAGCGATCGCAGCCATATCATTAGATTACCTAGATATTTTAAGCTGAACTTCCATAATTATCTTCCTGCTTAAATATGTAGGTAGCCATATTCCGTAGCCAAATACCTCAGTGTGGAGTTATGGTTGAAAACCTATAAAGAAGGTATGTTTGCGATTCCCGTGTGCTGAATTCTGATGTATAGAATCAAATATTTGTAATAGTTAAAAAAGTGTCAACATAAAGTATGTAAGTCGTTGATTATGCGCTTAATAATTATAGATAAGTAGATGCCATTATTATAATCAGCTGATTGTGAGTAATACGGATTTATTTCAGCCTCGTTTAGAGCTTTTTACGTCTCGTTTACTTATTAAAATATTAATTAAAAATTATTTATGTAAACAAATTATTGGGTATACCTAATGCTATTCCTTCAGGAATTATTTTGTGAGGCACAATATTGAACTGCCTTTATTATTATTGTATTGAATTACGTATAAATATATTTTAAAATTTCGACTACAAGTTGTACTACTAAAATTCATTAATAATATTATAAGTAAACTTATATTTTTATTAAAAATCATAAATGTAACCGAAATCAATATAAGTAGTGTAATGTACCAAATTATGTTAGAGAATATTATTGTGTTTAGAAAAATTAGTTAATGTTAGAAAATATAATAAATATTATTTATTTAATTATCTAATGGATACTTTGAGGATCCGTTGTGATTGTTATTATAATTATTATTATTTGTTTGTCTGGAGAAAAAACAGTGTTGGACCTGGACTCGATAACTATTGTAGGATTTCTAAAAGAATAGTTTTGAGAATAAATTTAGTTAAAAAAATATCATGTTTTATTCATTTTCACATTACCAACCCGCACTGGGTGCGCGTGGTAGATTACGACCCACTTCCTCTTACAGAGGAGAGGCCTGTGTCCCAGCAGTGGGAATATTATACGCTGATTATGTTTTATTCTGTTTAACAGCGTGCCTTTCAGTAAATGATTGCAAAATATCTTTAAATAATATTTATCAAAGAAATACATTACATTATAATTAGAGATCGGATATTCGGATGCATATTTATTTACCTAAAGTTGAGATGTTGGCTAATATGGAATGCGCTTTTGTATCGAAAAAATCCCGCGGTTCCGGAATTTTGTGTTTCTTTCTGACTATAGAATCGGATGCATATCTACCTACCTAATATTGTACAGTAGGTAGGTAGATACCAAACTGCAATAGCACACAACGTCAAAATAAGATAACGGACTACATATATTTTGAATAATTTTCTTTATGTAGTTCCTTCCTTCCATACTGTAAGTACACCCGACTAGTTATGCATTCCCGGCGTTCCTGGCATCCCGGGATTTTTTTACAGAAAAAATATTTTAAGAAGCCGCTTCCATACTTTCATATATAAAAATTCACTTTAGGGTAAATATGCATCCGAATATCCTATCTCTAATTATAATCGCCTTGGTTCAGTCGGCCCACACATTTTTTAATTGTAAGTACATTAAAATGGCATGCAAATGCTATCACCATAATTCAGTATTGCATAGAAAAAAGTACCTAATCAATTTTAGTCTTAACATCGTATTTATATCTGACACGTTCGCTGCAATTCACCCTGGTTCTTGTCTAGTTTCAGACAGTAAAATTAGTCTGAACATCTTCCATATTTCGGCGCTATTTGCCGAGGTTTACAAACTTGTACAATACATAAACAGACCATTCATTATAATGAAGGTAGAAATAAGAAAAAAAAAAACCGACTTCCAAAAAAACACTACAAAGTGAAAAATAACTTTAATTTCGGAAGTCGGTGTCTTTGGATCTGTATTTTAGTTTTTTGCCACCGACTTCCGAAATTAAAGTTATTTTTCACTTTGTAGTGTTTTTTTGGAAGTCGGTTTTTTTTTTCTTAAAAAGTTTTTATTTCACGCTTTTTAGTGGGTCTGCTTATAATTTATCTAAGTTACAATAGCCTAGTGATCATCGCCTTTTACAAACAAAATATTGCTTTTCCCGATGCAGGGAAGTTAATTGTTGAGGAGTTCTCCAGGTCCACCATCAGCTCCATATCACCATTCACATTGTGACGAGCATAAATTGCTTAGCAACCATATTAAAGTAATCGAATCGCAACCCGTGAAATACTTAGATATTATTGAGTAGTTCCGGTGGCCATCTGTGGTCTTCATCATCAGTTCCACTTCACCAAATGGTGCTTTCCGAGAGCAAGTGCACGAGTTACTATAAAAAATACCCAAATCGCTATAAGTGTGCCTATAATATTTGAAGAGTTCCTTCGATTTCTCCAGGATCTCATCATCAAATCCTGACCTGATGTTTTTAGACTAGAAGCTGATAATCCTGGCTGCAGCATCAGGCCAGACTTATGTCAACATTGCATTGAACTTAAAATTTAGTCCTGTTTAAAATGAGCCCAAACACGACTACGGTGCTGTTATTTCAAGGTTTGTACTTTTTCTGATGCTCCTGGCTTCAGCATCAGGTCTCTATGTACTTCGGTGTTCCTCATTAACAGTACGTTTATCCACACATCGAGCCCTTTTCAATGAGCCTAAACACGATATATCTGCTGTTAGTTGTCGAGGAGTTAGGTACTCTGCAGACTATCCTGACTGCAGCATCAGGTCATGACTTGATGATCATGAGACCAAATGTGACAAATGCCCTATCAAACATCAAAACAATTTACTAAAACAGTCCTTGCCTGTTTGAGTAACTTCTTACTGTTAAGGAGTTGTACCTTCCATCATCAGCCCAGCTACCTGAGATGGTGACAACCATACGCAAATAAACAAGATACTTCATGAAATATGCGAAAAACAATAAGTGAGCCTATAAAATTTGAGGGTTGCCCTCGATTTCTCTAAGATCCCATCATCAGATCCTAACTTGGTGACAATGGGACCACCTCAGAACTATCTACTTTCGAACAAAAAAAGAATTTTGAAAATCCATCGACAATTGGCGGAGTATTCGATGAACAAACATACAAAATAATAATAATAATAAAAAACATACAAACAGCCGAACATAGTACCTCCTCCTTTTTGTGAAGTCGGTAAAAAAAGGCAACCCATCATCTTGGGAATGGTAGTATAGAGGTATGAGGAACAGGGTGTAAAGTTCACTCATACGTAGTACTTTAAGTATTCTGTGCTCATACTCTATAGCAAAGGGAGAATCCTCCCGGCCTGACGGGTGTTGTGTCTGGCAGGCAACTGCCCGATGATTCATGTCGGGCCCTTGTATAAATGCTAATTGCACGGTAAACTCTGCTTGCGAGATGCAGGATTTTGCGTGACGTCAGTATGACGCGTTGTTCGTATGTGTTGTAGATACCGCTACTGTAGTAGTAAGCAGACACCTATGTCCTTCAAGAAAAGAAAGTTCAAGTGGTAATTACAAGAGGTTTTTTATTTATTTATTTTTTACTAGCTTGCGCCCGCGGCTTCGCTCGCATGATATGTCGATAAAAATAAGGTATGCCTCAGGGGTGGTCCCATATAAATTTGATAAACTTTGCTTCGGTAGTTTTTGAGTTAACTTCAATAATACGATTTGCAACGCGCGAGTTTATATTGATGATGTTTTAACAAATTAATATTATTTCAAGTTAAACAAATATAAACTTTATTTTAATGATACAGTTGATTTCAGAGTGACCAGCACTATTGAAAAAGTTATAAAAATGTTTGAAGTTGTAGCGTAAACTGAACTTTATTGTGTAGGATTTAAAGTTATTTTTCCATACCGTTGTAGACACCGCGTAAATCGCGAATGTTAGATTACTCCTTTTGCTTCGTGTACGTAGGTAGGTACTGCAAATATTTTGCATTTCATAATAAAACGTTCTGCAATATCAGTGCATGTCTGGCATTGTATGGACGTTGGAGTCTAAAGCGTTTCCTGAATAGAATCTAAACAAAGACGGAGCGAGCAGGCTGTATGGCTGTATCTACATAGAATGCAGAGTAAACTGATTGCTGGCCCATATTTATTGTAACTAACACAATGGCTCACATTTTCATCGGCCGTTGGTCATTGTTTCAGGATGTATCTAGACATACATGATCATGGCAGATCGCTATAATAGAATTTCCAAAGGATATCTATCTCAGTACTTAATTATTTTTTTTGGAAGCAGTAATCCAACTAAAATAAGGAAAAAGTAAATACGAGAGCACTAGCCAACATTCCCAACAAAGTAAAAAAAAAACTGGCACTCCGGGAGTGCCGACAGAAGTAAAAACAAACACAAACAGAATACTTTGCCATCACCCACTGACATATAGGATATACATTAAATCCGAGGACAGCCGATGCGGTGTCGGTTACGGTAACAGTGGCGCGAATTCAACACTTAACAGTAGGTAGTTTTTCAATTGTTAGTTAACTAGATAAGTAGGATGGATTAGCAACATACTCAGATTTTGCTTGGTCACAGAAGTTCGAAGAAATATGGCCAAGCAAGGTACACCTCTAAAAGTCGTCTTCTTAACTTGAACGTTAGGTTCACGTGCTAGGTAAGGCAGTACCTAGAACGCGGTAGATTTATTAGAGGTCGGCACCACGGTATAATTAATCAATCAATCAAATAATTTATTTGCTGATCAAAGGTATACAGTGGTGTTGACATAAAATGTGATAACGTTCTCCTTGATCTACCTTACTGGCATGCAAATTTTACCTATTATGTTAGGACCTGACATAATCTGAGAATAATAATCTGACGTAGCGTTGGAAGGCCTCCCACAAGGTGGACCGAGGACCTTGTGAAGGCCGCAGGAACCCGGCGAGAAGCACAGAACCGGTCGAAGTGGACCCCCACTTCGACCGGTTCTGTGCTTCTCGCCGCAATTCTTAGATTATCATCATCATTTCAGTCGAAAGACGATGTCCACTGCTGGACATAGGCCTCCCTCCAATAGGAGAATTGCCAAAAGGAAGGCCGCCGTATGACTACACTCCGCTGATTTACAATATAACACCCGCGGCCTATCCATAAGCCTATTCCGAAACCACGCGAACATTAAAGGAGCTTAATACATTGTAAATCTATACGTGCTCTTAAGTCGATCATCGCGGCAATTAAGTGAGGAAAGGACAAAGGACCTGTGACCCTTGTCATCCCTCTTTACAAAAAATGATGCGGCGGCTTAAAGCCGGAATTAAATTGGAAGTGGACTGTAAGGAGCGGTTCTAGAAGTGGGTGTTGGGTATGGGAAATATTGTACCTGCCTGGCGAGATATGGAGACACGCTGCTATGTTTTCTTCAGCCACGTGGCGGCGGCAGGTTCCAGATGACACACACAATCACGCACTTGCACAAAATTTTAATGTCTTCGTTCCTCGCGTTTTTTTTTATTTTTAGAATAATTATTAGACTGAGTAAAACTCGAGCTGTCTAAAGCTTTACTATTTTGTAAAATGCGAGATTGATTTTTAATGAACTGTACTAAATTGTCAAATTTAGGAATTTCGTTATTTGAATTCATTTCGAAAAGTCGAGCGGTTTCAGAATCGACCTTCTTTATAGCGACATAGAAAAAGATGAAATCTGTCAAATCATTTATCTTAAGGTTTTTTAAGGCGTTTGCGGCGGAGACAAAATTATCAGAAAATGATTCGAAATTCTGAATAGATGCGGTATTAAAAGATTTATGTTCAAACATCCGATTAAGGTAACTAGAAGCCAAAATACGTTTGTCTTCGTATTTGTTTATGAGTGAATTAAAAATTAATTGGTAATTATCGCCATTAGGGCAAACTCCTGAGAACGCGGTTTGAGCCTTAGCTGTCAATTTCCCCATCAAATAATACAATTTCTCCGAATCAGTCAATGTATTATTCTCGTGAACCATGCTTTTAAAGTTAGCATAGAACATGGGCCAGTTACGAATGTCGCCATCGAATGACATAATTTCAATGGGAGGCAAGCGAACTGTTTGTTTATTGACACCACTAGAAGTAGGAGCCGATGTGTCTGCTGATTTTAAGTAATTCGAATGGTTATATTTAATTCGGCAATACAAATCTTCAAAACTAGCCCACGACTGTTCATCAATCGTATTTTTAATCGACGAAAAAAAACGGAGGAGGTTCTCAATTCGACGCGTATATTTTTTTTTTTTTTTTTTTTTTATGTATTTACGCATTTTTTTTACGCATAACTTTTTACAGAGCAGTCCGATTTTGATAATTCTTTTTTTATTAGAAAGGGTATACCCTGAAGTTGGTCCCATATAAATTTGGAAAAAAAAATTCCAACCCTAAGGGTTAGAAAACAGGGGATGATTGATTGTTCACTCACTGATTGTAATGTATGACCACGCTTAACTTTTTACAGAGTAGTCCGATTTTGATAGTTCTTCTTTTGTTGGATAGGACATACTTCGAAGTTGGTCCCATGTAAATTTGGAAAAAAAAAACCTACCCTAAGGGTGGGAAAATAGGGGTGACTTATTGTTCATTCACAGATTTTAATGCTGAGCTGTGTATTACAATTAAAATAAAAGGCCTATCTATGTTGGTATATAAAGCCTGTTTTTTTTTAAGTATTACATTATATTATTTAGTATTATATTACACAAAAAATAATAGTTAAAGTAGGATTATATAACAGTTAATGTCTAAAGTAAGGTAGGTATTTTAAAAGTAATCAAACATTAAGCATGTAGTAATTAGTAAATTATAGCCTCAAAAAATTATAAAATAAAAACTTTTTAACAAAAAATTAAACCTCCGAAAAAACTGAAAAGCAAAAAATAATAAACTTTTTTTATTTAACCTTAATAAATAAGTTCTTAAACTAATGCAAGTATACCTAAGTAATTTTGAGTCGGCGCCAAACAATCAATGAACAAAGATTACTAAATTACCTTAAATTTAAAGAAATAAGCAACGTGAAATCTATAGCGATAAACATTAACATTTCAAACAAAAAATGCGCTCTCCGCACGACCACTCGCAACGAATTAATTTGCTTGTTTGGCGCCGACTCTAAATTACTTAGGTATACTTGCATTAGTTTAAGAACTTATTTATTAAGGTTAAATAAAAAAAGTTTATTATTTTTTGCTTTTCAGTTTTTTCGGAGGTTTAATTTTTTGTTAAAAAGTTTTTTTAGGGTTTTGTTTTAGAAGAAGCGAATTGTATTTATTAAATGCCTGGAGGAACTCGGTGCGCATCGCATCGACATTGACACACGCACACATAGAGATGGGCAGAGGGTTTAAACCCAATGGGCGGAAACGGGTTTAAACCAGGTTTTTTGGGTTTAAACGGGTTTAAACCCGAGTAAAAACCCAAACAGCGGGTCTAAATTTTCACTTATATCTTCGATCGTGGACCTAACACGATTTAAGTACTTCTAGTGTTTTTGGAGTATAAATTTCACTGATAGTGATGCATTTAACAGCACATCAAGTTTGAGAACTTTACTCTTCGAACATGATATTACAACAATTGTATTATTATTTTATGCAAGTATTTCATCACAGCCCATTTTATGATCAAGCATATTTAAAATAATAGCTACAGTAGTATCACACATTATATTCTACTGCTGATCTCAGAGTCCATCCTATGAAGCGGAATTAACATTCTTCACTAACTACATCTTCCAAGGGTATCCAAAGAAACATATAATCTAATCTAACCCTTTTTTTCTTCAAAAATCCTCTTAAATAAAACAAATGGGTAAGTGATTCAATTTTTAATCAAATTAGACAAATAACATGAGCAATTTACATTTATTCAGAATCAGTGTCGGTCGAATTAGAAGAAAGTAGTAAATTAGTAAAAAGAATTAGCATTATCAGATTGTCCACAATTTATGAATTCTAACGTATTTTGATGTCATTGCTTCCAATTGAGATGGCGCGAATACTTCGTCCCCAATTGCATTTGTTTCGGTTAGCGGTGAACTTCCATGTGGTGTTGGAGTTTCCTCACTAATCTGATCATCATTTATACTTTCGTTTACAGTCTTTCTGTGTAAAATATTCCAGTTGTAAGAAACAAACGTTATTTTGGCAGCTCTTTCCGCAGTAAGACGATTCCGATTTATGCTGTGGACGTTTGCTTGAGCACTAAATGTGCGTTCCGTTGCTGCAGATGTACATGGTGCTGTAAGAATCCTCATAGCCACTTTGCTCAGCTGTGTCGAGCTGCATATACCTTTCCACCACACAACTGGTTCAATATCTCCCAGAGATCGCCAAACAAACTGTTTACCCCAGAAGCATTCTTTAGCTTTATAATTAGCGAGATCAGGTATTACATCTAAATTCAGCCTTTGTCCTTCATTGTATATGAACTCCATGGCTTGAAGTTCTTGTACTTGGTTGAGCTCCAAACCTTGCTCTCTAGGGTCAAGCATATATGCTGCCATGTGTATAGGTTTCATACACATACTTGCCCTTAAATCCACTGATACTAAAATTTAATTCTTCTCTTCTTCACCCGACATTGTTATGGATAGAAGCACAAATTCTAATTTCGATTTTATATTTTTAAATGTCATAAATACTTTGCTTATAAGGTGATCATTTCCCTCTAATTCAAATATACATTCTGTTATAGGTTCTATAACTTTGATGGATTCTTCCGTTTTGTTCCAAAACTCTTCCTCCAGCAGTTTTATTTTTAAATCAGGAGGGATATTCATAGTTTCATCTACTGCTAAGCTTTGCAGAGCAGCTTTATTGTTTTTTTAACTTTTTAAGGCTGTCACTGTGCTTCCCCAGCGGGTTTTAACGGGTAGTCGGGTAACGGTATCAAAAAGATTATAAACGATAACTATGTATATGTAAATATTAGTGAATAGTACTAGAATATTCACAAATATTTACATTTACCATGTTCAAATTGATAAATTTCCCCAAATCAATAAACACCCGAATAAAAATACCGTGGGAGGGAATAAATGGGTTTTTATTGGGTTTAAACCCAGTAAAGGGGTTTAAACCCGGTTGATTGCCCATCTCTACGCACACATGAATTTCTCCAGCGGTTCTATACCGGACTTCACATTTTCCATTAAATCGTAAATAAGTTGCATGCGGGAAAAAATCATATTACGAGATGACATTGCTATTTGAATGGCGGATTCAATCGGGTCATCCGAATCTATGGTTACTTTCTTTGACATTTTAGATATTTTGTAGATTTATAATAAATAAATCTGCGCGCGGTGTAGGATTGGTACCTATGAATATCGTAGAAAGACGGCGGAGCGAGCGAGCGGTAGGAAGGTATATTTCCTATATACCTATATAAATTAAATTAAATAATATTAATTTAAGCGGGATGCGAAATACCTGTGAATGTACGCAATGGCGGCGTAAGTAGGTATTGCAATAAATGAAAGCGGTTTAATACATGAGTTTAAGGAACGAAGATTAAAATGAAAATTAAATATGGTTGCGGGATGATGATATACGGATAGAATAATGATATCCGTTATCGAAAGGATAAAGAAAATAGGTATCTGTGATCGAGGGACCAAAAAATGGTGCGGCGGCTTAAAGCCGGAATTAAATTTGAAGTGGACTGTAAGGAGCGGTTCTAGAAGTGGGTGTTGGGTGTGGGAAATATTGTACCTGCACAAGGCTGATTTATTCGCCAGTTGTCCAATAATACCTGCCTGAATAAAACGTAGTGCGTGTGCGCTATAAAATAAAATACTTGTACCTAGTTTCGTGAAGCGAATAGGAAGGTTAATGTACGGAGTATATAGCTTTCCCAGAAGAGTATTTCGGGAAAAAGTAGCGGTACGTGTCTGTTATAAACATGTGATTGTTTTTTTTTTGGTAGCTTTGTGTTTATTCTATTGGGTAATATGTGGCTTTGTACCTACAAAGCCACATATTACCCAATAGAATAAACTATACTACAGGTACCTACCTGTAGTCGGTATTCTTACTAACTAACGAGGTCGTAAGTTCGAACCCAGGCAGGTGCTTTACTTTGTGCATAATTTCATCACTATTGCTCTCAAAACGGTGAAGAAATACATCGTGAGGAAACCAGCATGTCCTAGAACACAAAAATTGAAGACATATGACATCTACTAACCCGCACTGGGCCCGCGTGGTAGATGAGGTCTGTGTCCCAGCAGTGGAAACATTATAGGCTGAATGCTTTATGCTTATAATATATGCTATGCTAGAAGTTATTGTCCTACCTACAGGATGATATTAGATGCAAGTTTACATTAAGGTGAATGGGTAGTTGTAGCCCGCGAAATTCAATTTTTCTTACGTTTTTTGCAATTTGCAGATCAGTGTCAGGTTGTATCTTGATCCAAATATGATTCGCGACTATAATAGACATGTATTTACAGAATTATAGTCATTAGAATCATTAATATATCTCTTTAAGTTAGATTTGTACCACTAACACTTTTCCATACCAGATTTGTTCTTAACGGTAGAAATCTAACTTAGAAAGATGTATTAATGATTCTAATTATTATAATTCTGTAAATACATACCGGTTATAGTCGCGAATCATATTTTGATCAAGATACTACCTGACACTGACCTGAAAATTGCAAAAAACGTAAGAAAAATTGAATTTCGCGGGCTACAACTGTTTCATCAAGCGAGATCGAGTTCAAGAGCAGCAGTCTGTAAAAATCTCACAATGAAAACTTGTGTGAAATGAATCTCTACCATCACGATGAAACATTTGCAGAAATAATAGTCAAGCGGCCAAGTAATAACAGCCGCACGGGCCGATAGATCAGGTTAAGCTACGCTTGCCGCGGTTGGTCCGTGGATGGGTGACCATCTTCACATACCAAGACCCCTCCGTGCCTCGGAAAGCACGTTAAGCCGTTGGTCCCGGCTGTCATTCGTAGATCAATGACAGTCGTTACGGGTCGTCAGTAGCCCGAAAGTCTGACAACCAGTCTTACCAAGGGGTATCGTATTACCCAGTAACTGGTTTGTGGAGGTCAGATAGTCAGATGTAGAGGGCAGGATAGAAGGTGGAGCATAGTTTGCGACATAGCTCCACATCCTCTGCTGCCGTTCCGTCGAGGTAGCCCCCCACATTACCAGATTGGAGTTACATCTTACCAAATATGCAATAAAAACCCTCCTCATCAAAAGGTCTAAGATACATGAACATGAAAACTGACAAGACGATATGCTAAAACTATGCCTAGGTACCTAGATGTAACACAGCTGTTCTCAAGGAGTACTACTGGTGGTAAATGGTGTTGAGGGACAGGCAAAGAAAGACAATTGGGTTGATTAAACTTTTAACTTAGGTACATTAATAATGAGCCTCTTGGAGATTGTTTTAAAGGCGCTATCAGTACCAGATAATGCCTCAACATATTATAGTACCTATTTAGGTCCATCTTCTTAGAGTAAGTACATACGGTAAGTACCTACTTAAGTTTTTAAAGAAATTGGGCCCACGGTTTTAGTAGGTACCTTAATTGTTAACTCCTGCGTTTGAAAGTTTTGATTGATTGACAAGAAAATAGAGTTTCTACAGCAAGATAATTTTAATATAAGGCCGCGTACACACCATACAGTTGGCCACTGATTGTGAGCCGTAGAGACTATCTAACAGCGTTAAAGGTTATAAATGCTCTTGATAGCGTATTAGCTCGTAATAGCATAGTGTCGGTTTGGTGTGAATGAAAAGTTGAAAATGTCAGTCACAGTTCGGCGGCTGACAATACGTTGGGTATAAACACGGCCTAAGGGCTCATGCTGTTAAACCAAATTGAGTGACCTTTCATGGCGATGTGAGAAAGCAATTTGTCTGAAAATATCCACACAATACCTATATTTTTATTATAGACACACTAGCTTCTGCCCGTGACTTCGACCGCGTGGAAGTCTGGCATTATCCCACGGGAACGTACTACCGTGATATTATTTTTACCGTGATAACCATTGATATATATGTTTTAACTTTAACTCAATGGTGATAACAGTACCTATCCTACGTCTTAACACAGGTCGTCGTAGTCCACGTACCTAGGTATGTGCAAAAATTTCATCCAAATCCATTCAGCCGTTTTTGCGTGATTGTGTATCAAATATACAAACTATCACAGCCCTCGACTTCGTTCACGTGGAAGTCATAAAATACACAATAATAAAATTATAATATCTATACAAATAAATATTCTTGATTTCTAGAAGTGCTGAATTCATGGTTACCTACAGTTTGTGCGACGATGTTCCTGTCGCCCCACCCTGTAATCCATACTTCCATACTAATCTAGGTATTCTAATATACTAATACTAATAATATACTAATATCGCACTATATCACACTAATATTATAAAGGCGAAAGTTTGTGAGTGTGTGTGTGTGTGTGTTTATATGTTTGTTACTTCTTCACACCTAAACCACTGAACCGATTTAGATGAAATTTGGTATAGAGATAGTTTGAGTCCCGGAAAAGGACATAGGATAGTTTTTATCCCGATATTCCCACGGGATCGACATTTAGGCGGGTGAAACCGCGGGGCGCAGCTAGTCATCACACTAATATTATAAAGGCGAAAGTTTGTGAGTGTGTGTGTGTGTTTATATGTTTGTTACTTCTTCACACCTAAACCACTGAACCGATTTAGATGAAATTTGGTATAGAGATAGTTTGAGTCCCGGAAAAGGACATAGGATAGTTTTTATCCCGATATTCCCACGGGATCGACATTTAGGCGGGTGAAACCGCGGGGCGCAGCTAGTCACACTAATATTATAAAGGCGAAAGTTTGTGTGTGTGTGTGTGTTTATATGTTTGTTCTTCTTCACGCTCAAACCGCTGTACCGATTTAGATGAAATTTGGTATAGAGATAGTTTGAGTCCCGGGAAAGGACATAGGCTACTTTTTATCCCGATATTCCCACGGGATCGAAACTGAAACCGCGGGGCGCAGCTAGTTGTAGTATAAAGATCGACGTTGGTATGACCTACACACTACGCAGCTCACTAACATTTTGTTTGACCTTTCTCTCTAAATATTTTAGTAAACTAAAGCTGTTCTCTGATATTACAGACGATAGCTATTAATAATATCAATAAAATTATAGATTCACGTAGGTGGGAAATTACCCGTCTATTTTTAGTGAAGCCGAACATTATTGCTATTTTAGCGATGTGAATTTATAAAGCTTACTTCTATTTTAAAATATTCTACTACGTTACACACTAACACACACACAAACGCGCGCGCAAACACTATCAATCCTAATCTGAATTATTTTGTGAATTATTTTGAAGGATATAGTCCATTGCTTCATAATGTTCGAAAGATTTATAACTCAATGAATGAATGAATGTTCTTTATAAGATTTGGCATTTCTTACACTGCACTTTTTTTTTTCGCGGTGGAAATCCTCATGGACTTCCTCTATCGTGGGGGTGACAGAGGGGCATGCCGGACTCTTACCGGCTAAAACCACCGCGGTGTTCCACCTCTACCTATACCTATTCGCATAAGCATTCTTACACTGTCCTAATCTAACTCAAAAGGTTTTACCCTTTTTAGCCGTGTAAATGGGTATTTATAACCTTACATCCTAATATAAGCAAATCTACTAATATCCGAGGTTTATTTAAAAAACCCAAATAGCATGCAGGGTTCATTTGACTAATACCCCTTTGATCGCCTACTCTGGCTAGGGGCATGTTTTCCCAAAATGATTACTGCAGCCTAATTGCAGAACGCCAAATCGTCAAATGATTCTGATCAGTTGGCTTCATTTCTATCACAATTGGCTTCATTTTACGATTTTCGAATTGCGAAACTCTAGTTTCTGCGCAGGGCCTTAACGTTCATAATTGGTTTCATAATAGAGTTTCGCAATTCGAAAATCGTAAAATGAAGCCAATTGTGATAGAAATGAAGCCAACTGATCAGAATCATTTGGCGTTCCGCAATTAGGCTGCCGGTCCCGTTTCAGTCGTTTGGAGTTTAGGTACCTCAGTAAGCAATTACCTCCACAGGTTATAGGGGCTTTATGGAAAATATTCAGTACTAGCTGCGCCCTAAGAGAGTAGGGAGGCCTTTGCCCTGCAGTGGGACGTCACATGCTAATAATAATAATAATAACTAGCTGCGCCCTGCGGTTTCACCCGCATAAGTCTCGATCCCGTGGGAATATCCGGATAAAAAGTATATATCCTATGTCCTAGTCCAGGTCATGGTCTACCCATGTGCTAAATTTCATCCAAATCCGTTCAGCCGTTTTAGCGTGAAAGCGTAACAAACAAGCATACAAACAAACATAAAAAATCTAATCTTTCCTCTTTATAATATTAGTTTAGATTACCTACCTACCCAATATTACACACGATACGTATACTCAAGGCTTTCGAATATTTAATAGGTACAGGCTACAGCCTTATGGCTATAGGCTTACAGGCGCGGCGTTATAATTTTTTACTGCCTCGCAAATAATGAAGATGGGTTTGTTGATCCCCAGGCCGTCTATTCTGTAAAAATATCACGGTGGAAACTTAAGTGAAATGAACTGTCATTCCACTTGATTTTAGTAATGACACTATTGATAGCTCCCAAAAAAAAAACGCTGAGATGTTTACAGAATAGAACGACAGGTCGGGCAGTACTTTTGGATTTATCTGGTAAGGTGTCCCCACATTTATCGACGCGGAATCGGCTTAAGGCGACTACACGACCTAAAGCGCGGTCACTGTCGGACTGCATAGAACAGAAAGAGAAGCGCGATGACACAACCGTGGTAATTTATTGCAAATATGAAGCAATTATCTATTTACAAAAACTCTCAAACACCAAACAAATAAAAACCGTATACTAAAATTCGGGGAATTAAATTGTCTTTTAGATGGTGAAAGTTTTATGAAAATACACCCGATAGTGTTTGCGTGATTGTCGTTTTTATGTCCGCGGTAGACATTACTTTACAAATTAATTACACTATGTTAAAAAAATATAATTGCAAATATTCACATATCAAATTACGAAGCAAATGGTCTAGTATAACATTTATTTTTTTCAAAGAAATCAGTCCGGTCGATTAGACGTGATGTTGAATTTAAAATCATTAGAAGTCGTATATCTGCGCCTTAAGCCGAGTGCGTATCACCAAACTACTCGACTTATCGCCGAGCTAATAGGCAAACGGCTCGTTTCGCCGTCGATCGGCGTCGCGCCGCGTCGTCCGAAAATTGTAATTAATAATATCATTAACCGTATAGTTCGGTAGCGCCCCCTTTAGGACCCGAACATACAAACCTCCGCCGGCTCGGTAATGACCCCTTTAGGACCCAAGAATTACGACATACGACGCCCTACATTGATTATGTAAATATTTATTAAGCTACCCATCAATCATCAAATCTTATGAATGTGCGTTAATTAAGAGAGTTGGATAAAAAACTCATTTGTTAACGCCATTAAATATTTCATATTTAGCGAGCAAGCTTATTACTTTACCTTTATAAAATTCAAGTCTGTAAATGCGATAATCGCCATTTTGTTGACAGTGGTGGTCGAGGCTAAAAAACATAAAAATTGGGGATTTCGAACATCCAAACTCCACCACAGGGGCAGTGAATAATACATAATTTAATTATTTGACGAATTCATCCATTGTTCAAGTTAAAATAAGTAGTGGTAATGAAGTTTTTTGATATCTAATGTCGAAGTTTCGCGCCAATTCGCGTGTTTACATTTTTACTTTTCACAAATATCACACAGACACAAGTAGATAAGATTTAAAATGTGACAAATATTATTGTAAATGTTATTAACAACACCAAAATGCCCAAATCCTAACCTAATATTGAAACACAGGTCGAATAACACGTATTATTCATTACCACTACCTACTCAATTTGTGTTAAAAATCGCCGTCCATGATTGTTTTTTTTTATCGTAATGATGTGCGAAAGCGATTATGCAAAACGCTTTTTTTTTTAAATTTCGATTGACTCGGGTAATTAATATGTCAAATATCGGAAATCGATACTCAGAAATTGAAATAAAATTATTTTAAGCATTAAATACAAAAAGCATTGTTTATAATAATGATTTATGCTTTTCTAATGTAATTTTCATAGTTTTTTGGACATTCAATTACTCGTAAGTCAATAACGAACTACTCGTAAGTCAATAACACTGAGGACCTTACCATAGTCATTTATTGAATTTCGCGCCGAATTGTTTCTATATTTGAATTTATCTTCGAATGCGCTCGCCGTATAAAATTATTTTTATTTATTTTACAATTAAGTATTTATTTTTGATACTTTTCTAATAGTTTGCTACAGAATGCCCAGTATACATTTTTTAGGAAGGCTGAGCAGAAGTTTGGGAATGATGATTATTAATTGTATAAATTGCGTATTCCGCAATCACTTTACATTTTAATATGTGTTGTTAGTTTTATGAGCTTGGTAGTTTTTGTTTCTATTAGTTTACTTGAGTAATAGTAATTGTTTGTTTTTGTGGTAGTTTCCCAACGAAATTTAAAAAAAAAAAAACTTTTCATGTTTATGTCGGACCACGCACAGTGAAAGGTTCCGTTAGGGTTGAATATTCACGCATGCACAATGTACATCATCATTAATTTGATCGACTGCAAAAATAAGTGTTTTTCATAAACCCATCATTCATAAGGTACCTACTCAAAAATTAAAGTGCCAGCCAGAAAAGAAAAGTCCTACTGTTTTCTTATGGGGAATAACATCTTGAACATTTCCTACTATTGAGATTGAAAATGCCAAAAATCTTATTTTTAACCGACTTCTTATAACGAGTGCATAACATTTAAAAATACCAACTTTAAATTGAATATAACGTCCCGAACCTATTTTGGCTGTGACCAAATGTAAGTATCTATGTACGCAGTATAGAATGAGAGATTTGCTATATTATTTGAAGACCAGACGTCTGATAGGATCTCTTGGAATCTAGAATAATCGCAGAACTATATTTTGTAGTTTTTTTATTTTAGGCTGTGGTTTCAGATATATTGTTTCTATTTAATAGAATAATAAATAACTTTTTTTCGGTTATTAAAAAATATGTTTGTGACCCTCACGACAAACTCTTTCATTTTGATATATCAGACGGTACTTACAGTAAGCAAAGCTTTTTCATTTCTCATACTCGGAAAGTAGTATTTAATTTTGTTTGATCCGAATAGCGGGTGGAAGACGTTGCTTCCCACCTTAAGGCGGGAAAGACTCATAGTAATTGCTTCCCTCTCTAGGTCGGGAATGAATTTAAAAATAGAACTAAATTAATAATAATAATATTCCACAACTAGCACACAACGCCATCTAGTCCCAAGCTAAGCAGAGCTTGTGTTATGGGTACTAGACAACTGATAAACATACTTATATATTTCTAAATACATACATATTATAGATAAATTACACCCAGACACAGAACAAATGATCGTGCTCATCACACAAACATTTGTCCTGGGTGGGAATCGAACCCACGACCTCCAGTATAGCAAATGGTTAAGTAAACTAAAATAATTGTTGGTGTAATTGGTTAAGTAGTCAGCTACGAAATTTTTACATATTTAAGAAAAATGTTGCGGTCTTGTGAGTGTATAAACAGCCAGTGTGAAAAAAATACCTATCAAGCGGGACGGCCCGCGGCAGTGACGCGGTGTGTTCCATATTTAAAATTGCACACAAATTGTTCTAATATTTCAATTAATTTTAAATAGGTACCTATTATTCATGTTATTATTATCAATAAATATTTTAGAAAGACCACTATTTATTACTTTCCTTATATTCGAAATGAAAAGTAGAGTGTTGAAAGTCATCAATTCCTACTCGGACTATAGTCTAAATACCTCGTATGGGAATAGATTCTTTTTGACCCTTGTATAACAATCTACTATTTACCCGACTGCGCCAGAAGGAGGTTTATGTTTTTCGAGAGTATGTAAGTATGTATAATTGTCTGGCACGCTCTGCGACCTGAACGGCGCGATGGATTTTAGCTTGAGAGGTGTCGTTAGATTCGTATTTACTGTGAGAGTGACACTGGGCATATCAAAATAAAAAAAAAAACAAAATGGCGGATTTTTGGCGCCATATTATGCCTTCAATATTTTTTTTTTTCTCAGTACCTATCGAATGGGGTATCAAAATAAAGGGTTTTAAAAGGTGATTACAAAAAAATATATACAACTTATATGGTTAAAAGTAATTCAAAGTGACAAATCGTAAAAAACACGTATCAAGAACTAAATCGTCTGCGAAACACATCTTTCACATTTGTAAACTAAAAAGCTGGAAATAAAAAAAAGTAATTAGAAAAATTAAAAAACCCGCAGCCTAATTGCGGAACGCCAAATCGTCAAATGATTCTGATCAGTTGGCTTCATTTCTATCACAATTGGCTTCATTTTACGATTTTGGAATTGCGAAACTCTAGTTTCTGCGCAGGGCCTTAACGTTCATAATTGGTTTCATAATAAACTAGAGTTTCGCAATTCGAAAATCGTAAAATGAAGCCAATTGTGATAGAAATGAAGCCAACTGATCAGAATCATTTGACGATTTGGCGTTCCGCAATTAGGCTGCCGACTGCATCCTTGTACAGACGCCAGCACATCAACCTACTACAATCTGTCAAATTTCTTTAATAGATTTTCAACTTTATTACTAAAGCATAAGGTTCAAAGTTGATTGGGAAAATGTGACAGTTTCGGGTAAGTTGATGTGCTGGCGTCTGTACTAAAACTAACTGAAAAGCTAAAAACAAGCCCATTTTAAATTAAATAAAATTTGCAAGCAGGCGGGACCCATTTGAGTTTGAAACTATAATAATGGTAGTTTTTTTATCTAATGTGACCCCAAAAAGTGACCCCATATTCATAATTAATTTATTCATGTTACACGTCCGTATTTGAGTCACAGAAATTTATATGTGTACCAAATTTCAACTTAATCGGTCCAGTAGATTCGAAACAAATCGATTGTAACAAACCTATAGACAGACACACGAGTGATCCTATAAGGGTTCCGTTTTTTCATTCGGACGTAGGGAACCATAAAAAGTTACACCCCTATCCACACTGTACGTGTTTGTACTTATTAAAATGATTATATTTCAAAAAACTATTAATTCATGATAAAATATACCAAAGAGTTTTTATTCAGTCTCTACAATTTTTTTATTTTTTTTTAAATACCGATTATCGATTAGGCTTTATGACATTTTTGAATCGGAATAAGAAAATTGGGTGGATGGTCAGCACTAAGAGGTGTCACGTCGCAACACAATTTTTAGTAATTTTTATCAAGATTTGATCATGTTTTTTATGTAGTTTATGTATGAAAAATGGTAAAAGTAAGAATGCAGAGAGAATGACAATTATCTTTATTTTTCCCTTTTGCATATTTTCATCAAGAGATTAGATTGTTTATGTACATATTTTCAGCGATTTTGAGGTGTCTGACTTTTGGATAGGTGTAGTAATATCTATTTTATACAACTTTCACAGTAGAATGACGTGGTTTTACCGACCTCAGCATATAGTTAAAGATATTTGCCACGAACTTATTTTACAAAATAGGCGCGGTAACACAGTTTTCTTAATAAATTCGAATGCTGAAAGTTAAAGTAAATTTCTGATTATCATGACGTAATTCGCAACACCCCGTCGAGTCAGCTGGTGTGTCATATGTCAAAATTTTGTCGAGCAGAGAGGTGTAAATATTTTAAACTCCTACTGTTTTTTATCATAACGCTTTTATCCCTAAACATAACTACCATAATATTTTCATGGCCTGGGAGTTTACACGGGTACCTAAGTAATATATGATATAATTACAAAACCTCTAACATTTACAAGATATAACAACTGAACCTATAATTTTATTTGATATAATGATCAGTTAATATAATAAACGATTGATATAATTTTAATGTAACTAATTTCTATAAGAATAACAGACAATTAATATAAAATCGTTTGATATATCTACCACTCAACAGACATAAAACCTATTTAGTCTAATATGATAAACACTTTTTTTTTCATCCTATGTCGACGGAGCCCCGCTTCGCGGGGCCCCTATTTCTGTGTAAAGGGTTTAAAGTAACCTAACCAAACCGAACCTCGGGGTGCCCTTCGCTCGTTTTTGCATCCTATGTCGACGATCTAAACAAAAAATATATGACTTTGAATAATAGTGTAAAAGATGGTTATGTTGAGAAAATATAGGAAAACAAATAAAAGTATAATAAATGTTTATTGCTACTGACATTATGAAGTTGAATGATTCGGAATTATGAACATTAGAGACAGAGTAGTTAGGAATTGTGATTGTTAGGATGAAAAATGTTAGGAAAAACATTTTCGGATTTCCAATTATCGGAGTTGAAAATTTAGGTGAACTTTGGCGCACCCGTTCTTTATAGGCTATTTCTAGTCTGAAATTAGACTGAACTTTACCTACGTTTGTAATGGAGGTGAAGCCTTATGTTTTAGTTGTTATTAAAAGTGTCAGCTTTTCAGTTACGTCGCGGACTGCCTACTGCATCTCTAGAAGTGGTGGATGTATTTAGGAATTGATCATCCTAGATGTCAAGGGGAGTTTCAATTGGTAAGAATGCTAACAACGAAAATGGCGGGACGAGCTTCTTGGCGCCTACAAACTGTCTGGTGACAGGCTGGTCTCTCTCTAGAGAATCGAAAAGGAAATAAATATTGGAAGCCTTTACCAGGCTGTGGAAGAATGCAGACCAAGAACCACAACAAGAGTACCTACTTACCTATCTACTGTAGGTGGTTTCAATGCTGCCAACAAAGTCAAGTGCCTGTCGGATCACGCACAAACGATTCCGTAGTAGCTGGGATGAAAATCCCACGAACAAACTTAACATTATAGTTAATTGTGTAGTTAGTTGTGTGTTTTAATTTTCCAAAAATATATTCTACGTATATAAAAAAAAAAATTGCCGTTCCATACATTTTGACCGCGTAGATATTGCACTTTTCTATGAAACAGCAGATTTTTTTTATACCTAACCTACGTAAATTTTCTACTCTGGGTGGCTAGAATCATGTGCTAAATTCATGACTACAGTTTGCGCGTATCCCTGCCAGCCTGTATAGTTCCGCAGAAGAAATAAAAGCCAGAGTCTTTATTCCCCTTCCACATGTAACCCATCTGCCTTCAAAGCAAGAGTGAACACTGAACAGGCATATTCTGGGCCCGCTCGTTCCATCATACTTAGACCTCATCCATCGCTTTCCATCAGGTGTGATTGAGCCCTTTCAGCAAATAAAAAGCCTTCATTTGGTACCTACGCAGTAAATAACCTGAAATTGCCACTATCCACCGACCTGAATAGATCCTACATAGATTAGTCATGTCATGGCCTTTAGGAAACTATGTAGGTAGATCTAGATACTAACGTTCATAACAATGAAATAAATGACCTCGCACGAACTAGAAAGAGCCTAACGCGCCATTTTCCTTATTTCCTACTTAGTTAGGTACATTTCTTCGAAATCGAATTCTAGGTTTTCAAGGAAACCTTTGTATTAGTAAAAATACTAAGATGTGTATCCACTATAGCACTATATTCGCGCACGAACTGTGCTCCCGTGCTCCACTTACTAAAATGTATGTAAATCTACGTGAATTACCGATTGTTGGCAGAATGTGACTGAGATCAGGTTGTCCATCATCAGCCTATAATGTTTCCACTCCTGGGACACAGGCTTCCTCTCATCAAGAGGGAGTGTGCTGTAATCTACCACGGGGACCCAGTGCAGGTTAGTAGATGTTAGTTCTACGTCTTTGATTTTTTTGGTTCTAGGACCTGCCGGTTTGCTGACGATGTTTTCCTTTACCGTTTTGAGAGCAGTGCTGATGAAATTGTTTACCTACACAAAGTAAAGCGCCTGCCTGGGTTCGAACCCACGACCTACAACTCGTGGGCCGTTACCATTGGGCCACCACTGCTTATTAGATTGTGAACGTTCTTCATATTATGGAAATTGTCCCTGCTGCTTTATATTTCCACTAGCTTCAGCCCGCGACTTCGTCCGCGTAAAATTTCACCTTCCCCCAATCACCCTCTTAGGGATGGAATTTCGAAAAACCCTTTCTTAGTTGATACCTGTTCTTCACAAAGAACACAACCTCCAAAGGAGACTGTTAAAATTTGTATGGGAAGTGGTCTATGATCCAATAGCGATACTGTAGAGGTATTTCTGTGGGAATACCTCAACTATACCCTTGTGCAAAGGGGCATCGAAATCTAACCCGGCAGTTTCGAGAAAAATAATACTTTAAAATTCACTTTTTTTGCTACATTTTTATATTTTAAAAACATTTGAACGGGTATTTCTGACTTTATACTACTTAATTAATGTGTTTTTCTGCTAAACAAAGACACTTACCACCTCGACAGTGCTGAATTTCTGTTTTTTTTTTTTTCGAAAAAATAGCACAGAATGGTTGCAGATCAAACAAATCACATCACCTCTGGGTCGAAACATGATTTCATCATTCAATATTTTTTCATTTTATTTTGACGATTTATTTATAGCATAAATTGCTTAGCAACCATATTAAAGTAATCGAATCGCAACCCGTGAAATACTTATTAATGAGTTGTTCCAGTGGTCGTCTGAGGTCTTCATTATTAACCTCACCAAATGGTGCTTTCCGAGAGCAAATGCACGAGTTAGTTTAAAGAATACCCAAATTGTTATAGCTGTGCCTATAATTTTTGAAGAGTTCCCTAGATTTCTCCAGGATCCAATCACCAGATCCTGACCTGGTGACAATGGGAACATTTGGGAAGTATACCCTTTCAACCAAAAAAATAGTTTTTTAAATCGGTCTAGCCGTCTTCGTGTAATTGGTGAACATAAAAATATTTTAAAAATGTAATTCCTACGAACTGAGAACCTCCTCCTTTTTTGAAGTCGGTTAAAATCGAAAAAAATACTAAAATCTAGGAAAGAAACACATTAATTAAGTATTATAAAGTCAGAAATACCCTTTAAAACGTTTTTAAAATAAAAATGTTATCATGAAATTATTTATTCTAAAATATTATATTTCTCAAAACTCAGAGGTCAGATTTTGATGCTACTTTGCACAAGGGTATAGTTGAGGTATCCCCACAGAAATATCGTAACAGTATCGCTATTGGTTCATAGACCACTTTTTAATGTTATCATGAAATTATTTATTCTAAAATATTATATTTCTCAAAACTGCCGGGTCAGATTTTGATGCCACTTTGCACAAGGGTATAGTTGAGGTATCCCCACAGAAATATCGTAACAGTATCGCTATTGGTTCATAGACCACTTTTTAATGTTATCATGAAATTATTTATTCTAAAATATTATATTTCTCAAAACTGCCGGGTCAGATTTTGATGCTACTTTGCACAAGGGTATAGTTGAAGTATCCCCACAGAAATATCGTAACAGTATCGCTATTGGTTCATAGACCACTTTTAAATGTTATCATGAAATTATTTATTATAAAATATTATATTTCTCAAAACTGCCGGGTCAGATTTTGATGCCACTTTGCGCAAGGGTATAGTTGAGGTATCCCCACAGAAATATCGTAACAGTATCGCTATTGGTTCATAGACCACTTTTAAATGTTATCATGAAATTATTTATTATAAAATATTATATTTTTCAAAACTGCCGGGTCAGATTTTGATGCCACTTTGCACAAGGGTATAGTTGAGGTATCCCCACAGAAATATCGTAACAGTATCGCTATTGGTTCATAGACCACTTTTTAACAGTCTCCTTTCATGTCTCTAGGACCAGCGGTTTAGGCTGTGCGTTGGATATCATTCAGTCAGTCAGGACTTTGAATTTTATATATACCTATACTCGTAGATAGAACAACCACCACAACAAAGCTAATGCGCGGAGCACAGTGGCTGCGCTAACACAGTGGAGACCCAGCTTTACGTTTCAAGTCTTTAATCAACAAGAAATGTGTTTTTCTCAAAGCAAAAGTTGGTCGGGTACAGTTTTTACGACGCCATTTTATTGCGAAACGGCAGAGCTCGGATAGTCTATGCAAATAGGTAATCGATATTGAATCGTGGGTCTTTGAAATAGAGTTCATAAGCTGCTTTATTAGTTCTGAAAGACTTGCAGCATAATACTGAAACTAATAGGGGCGGAAGTTGAAAATTGAAGCGGGAGATTTTCTTTGAATTTGTATTTACGTGTTCTCTATTCGCGCTGTGAGGTCGATGCAACGAAAGTTGATTACACTGTTAGTTTAACAGGTATAATAATAAGGTATAATACTTTATTATAAGTAAGTACCTACTGTCATTTAGGTAATGTATGAATGTACAGACGCCAGCACATCAAACTACCCCAATCTGTCAAACTTTGATAGATTTTCAACTTTACCACAAAGTGATAAGGTTCATATTCAATTGGGAAAATTTGACAGATTGGGGTAGCTTGATGCTGGCCTTTGTACCTACTATACGTGCAAGTCATAGGATTGCCTGACACCGACTGTTTCGGAATCGGACTTAGCCGGATTTTAACTTTGTGACTTGGGTAAAGATTGCAACAACGCAAGTGCATAGTCGTGTCTTGTCGGTAAGTCGGTATGAGAATCAGTAAGTAGGAGCTAAAGTCTGAAGCTTATCTTCAGTTTTTATTTTGTTTTTACTTTTTAGACAGTGTGAAATATTAAGGCAGGATCTCTCTACAAATGTTTTTTTTTGTCTTTAATTTGTTACTGTGCAGCGACTTGCGTCATGTTCCGAGCCGCCATAAAGGTTTGAATCGAGCTATACATGTCGTTTAGTTTCTAAAATACCCTTAAGTTCCTCGTCGATGCGACAGGTGACTCTGTCCGATGTGTTAAGAGTTGAAAATTATTTATTGGCCGTAGAAACTTTCTTATAATGATTGAAGTTCTTTGAGTGTTGCCCTTGACTGGAAATAGACCATCGTACAGGCGAATGCTTTGACCTTGAGCTAGGCTAGGGTAGTACGGAATTTTAATAGAATAAAAAGCCAGCACCCTAATTGCATTACAAGTAGTGAGCAATCACAATCTGAGTTATTTTAAAGGATATTGCTAATCCTTTGCTTCATATGTTACAATTTTTTTCCGATCAACAACGTAGATAACGCAATGAATTTAATGTTGTTGAACTGTCAATAAGACTTATACAGGGTTATTGGAAAAACACCAACAAACTCTTAAAAGGTCATTGTACTCATCATTATGAACAACTTTTATTATGGGACCAAACCTGAAATCGCAAAAAAAAAATCAGCTATTCCCTACATTTTGACGAGCGATTTCAGGTTTTTGGTCATTGAAATAAAGTTGATATTTGTTTAACTTGAAATAGGGTAGGGGTATGCAGCACTGCGCACTTTTACTATACCTAACCAGAGCCCCTGATTCACAACCATACGACAGGCTATCGTATCGAAAACCTGACATTTCGATAACCTGATTTGACTTCCCCTCAACAGCAAATAGCTGTTAGAAGAATAGCGGGCGTCTATTTGATTTAAACTGACAAAAATTTCGGGTTTTAGACTTGTGAACAGCGTTGAGAAGACTCCTACGATAACAATCATTAATGTTCGATACGTTACGGAAGCATATCGAGTGTTTGTGAATACTTAAGGGGGCTTGTAAGTTGTAAACGTGTGGTTTCCTGCGAAAGGTTTATTGTAGGGGTCTACATTTAGATTAACGTTTATTGCAGCATAATTCTTACAATTCGTACTGAAATAATTATGGTCTAAAATATGACACATAATATAAACTTTATTTATTTTTTTATTGCCCTCTTGACCTCGATCACGCCTGATGGAAAGCGATGGATGAGGTCTATGATGGAACGAGCGTGCCCAGAAGATGCCTAAGGCACTGGAACTCCCACGCATCGACGAAACATAACAGGCTGCTTGACGCCGGTCTCCGGTGGAGGGTGGTCGCAAATCAAGCGGGCGTAAGCCCTACCACCGCAAGGGAAGAATTGGCCAGTGAAATAAGGTGTTGGGTATGACTAGGTCCAGGATGCGCCGAGCGATTGGTTCAGTTGAGTTATTGAGTAACTGGCGGAATAAACTGTGCTACACGAGGAGGCTTCTTCATGCATCCCAAAAAAAACAGTTTTTGTTTCACCGCCTGTCATGGTATTCCGGTGGCATTAGGTATAGTTGCCACTCTTAACTATAGTAATCGTCGTAATCCATTAACAGCGTGTAATCATCTGTAAGGACAGTCACACCCCTCAGAAGTGGAACTTTACGAGTAATGTTGGTAATAGAAAACGGCGGGGCAATTGCGTAACATATTATCAATCGGAATCGGTTTCATTTTGACAGTTCAACAACATTCATTGCGTTATTTACGTGTTGAGCTGACAAATTTTTCGAACTTATGAAGCAATGGATTAGCAATTGCTGCAAAATGATTCAGATTCCGTTTGATAGTGTGTTACGCAATTAGGGTGCGGATCCAAAACATTACCATGTCACAGACACAGGGGATGAAGAAGAGAACCATATAATGTTCCTAAGCTTTCTACTCATTGCACATCATTTTGATGTGTCAGCTCAGTCTGGTACAATTTATTATTATTTATTTAATTAAAATGGTATAAAACCAATTATACAGGGTTATTGGAAAAACAGCAACAACCTCTTAAGAGTTCATTGTACTCATCATTATGAACAACTTTTACTATGGGACCAAACCTGAAATCGCGAAAAAAAAAACAGCTGTTCCCTACATTTATGTTCGTACCTATTACTCGTCAAAATGTAAGGAACAGCTGATTTTTTTTTCGTGAGGGGATCGTAATCATAACTAATTCGTCGCGTGTTCGAAGACAATTTTTTTATCCCTAGAGTTTCAACATTTTGACCAAGGTTAGTTAGTGGACGCCGTAATTTGTCCATCAAGAGCAATGTCGTTCGATTTTTGTCGTGAGTTACGATTATGGGGTCGGAGTATATACATATATGTTAGACATCGCACAGTAGGTATTATGCACTAAGGTAGCTCGCGAAATTCGATTTTTTTTACATTTTTGCAATTTGCAGGTCAGTACCAGGCTGTTTGTTGATCAAAATATGATTCGCGAATGTATCAAATAAGTAGGTACCTATTGTATGTACTTATTTAAAGAATTCTAAGTTAGAATTGGCCTCAAATGTCACGATCTCATGAAATAGTCATTTGAACTTCGAGAGTTGTGATACCTAGACATTTAATTTCGCGGACTACCGATACCGGTTTATAAAAATATCTAAACACTAATTGGCAAAAATCTCCACACAATGGGTGCCGGAAGATGGACGGCGCCGCCGAGGGCAGCCCAGAAAGAGATGGCGAGATGACCTGGACGCGTACCACGAGGGCTGGTTCGAGGTGGCGCGGGAAAAGAGTTCCTGGAAGGATTTGGGGCAGGCAGATGTGGGACAGTATAGGCTAACAAAAAAAAAACATAATTGGTAACACTTTATGCATTGGGAGGGTGCGACCTTAGTCGAGTACCTATTAGCATTTAGGACGGTACCTATTACTATTAATAACAGAACCTTACTCAAGTTTCAAGCATTAGGTACCCTACCTACTTCAACAATTGTGAAGTGGCTTAAACTAGTTCTAAGTCATACTTGAGTTTTGAGTTAGGTTCTGTACCTAAATGGCCCTACGCCCGTTCTCACTATGATTACACGACACCTAAATACAATGCCTGACTAAAAAGCGCACTGCTGGATTTCCAACTCTCGACGCTGAACCGAGCGCTGAAAATGTATCTCGTAGTGTTAGTGAAAACGGTCATTATTGTCCCATTGTAGGCTTATTGATTCCGTCCCTATTTTATAAGAGCCAGAAATATAATCAGCCTATAATGTTCCCACTTCTGGGACACAGATCTCTTCGTTAAAGAGTGGGCCGTAATCCACCACGCGGGCCCAGTGCGGCACCCTAATTGCGTAACACACTGTCAATCACAATTTGAATAATTTTGAAGGATATTGCTAATACTTTGCTTCGTATGTTCGAAAAAATTGTCTGCTCAACAACGTAAATAACGCAATGAATGATGTTGAACTGTCAAAATGAAAGCTATTCATACTGTTGGAGCCATTGATATATTACATTTCTACCCTTTAACCGCCATGTCATAATTCGCGTGGAGTGCATCTAGCGCCAGCAAACTTTAGGTACAATTTTGCATAGTGTTGTAAAATATAGTTATCGATAAACAAACTAATGAAATAAATAAAACTTAGGTACTCATTTTTAATCAAAGGTTTATTTCTTTTTAATTCTGTAGCCTCGAAAAAACTCTTATATCACAGCGACGTATAAATTTTTGATGTTGAGCATTAGTGAATTCTACTATTTTTAATATAATTTCGTCGCCTAGAAAATGTAAGAAACAGTCCAATTCTTTAGATTGAGAATCAACACCATTTGAATTAATTCCTGCTATGTATTCATTAAATTCACACAATTCAGGTGTGAACGCTGTCTCACTCCAAGTAGTAGATGATTCCTCGTGTTCCTGTAGCAATTTAAAATGAATTTGTATTATATAAGAAATATGTATAAATGATAAATAAAAGAAGATTAAAAACATCAACTTTATCTAGACTATTATCCTGCAGACAAAAATGACAGCATGACATTTAAAAATGACATATAATATATCATTATCTATAAAAATTTGATCTGTTTATTAAGATTAATCTACCAAGTGTTAAAATATTGGGACACTTAATAATATTAACAACAATTAAAATAACTAAATCAACTTTAATTTTCTTTAATACAAAATAAATACGTAAATACACATATTATTGTTTGCTAGCTGTCTTTTTGACTTTAGGATAAATAAACAGACTAGAAAAACAAAACAGTGATTTACCAATTCATTATCGCCATCTGTTGAACTGCTACTACTACTAATATCATTGCTTGATGGTTGCAATATCGTTAATAATTCTTCGTCGTTGTATAGCATCATCGACCACTTCTCGTCACTAGCCTAGACCTAATAATATAAAAGCACGTCTTATCACAGGCGATGGCACTAGCGCAACTGACGCTTATTTAAAATATGACTAGTTGACCTTGAGCCGTACGTAAAATTAAGGAGAGACGGCGCGCGGCGTTCGCGGATCGCCTGCACTAGTGACGTTCTGGAATAAGTCGGTAATTTTTATTTCTTTGTTGATTTCTACATATTATATCACTTAAGCTTGGGTTTTTTATAAATAATAAAATCGTTAATAAACTATGAAATTAGAATAGGTAAATATTTAGTTGATAGTTTGATAAAAAACAGGATGTTTTTTATTAATTTAGCATCAGGAACTTCATATGTGGTACAACACTAGTCTGCGTGAAATCACGGGTTTGGCGAAGTAGGTTGATATTTAGACGTATCGCGAACTGAGAATCATTACCGTAAAACATGGCAACTTTGCCCATAAATTTAAAAAATAAATGCTTAATTAATGATATTTTGGAAAATTTTAATAAATTGATTATTGTTTCGGTGCCACATAATACTATATGCTCATGTCTCGATACACAAAACTAAAAATAGTAAAAAAAAAGCATATTTATTAGTGAAAATAACAATTATAGGTGTTGGGCAAAAAATCATATACATTTGGTAACTTTGCCCACATTACAGATCTCCGTTACTATGGACTATATCACTATTCGAAAAGGACTGAATGAAAATACTGAGCAATGCAAATAATGTATTAAATTATACGCCAAATATTCACATTCCTTGACCCTTAAAAATGACTGGGCAAAGTCAAAAAGCCTTCTAGAACATTTTTCGTACAAAATGGCGATTGTTCAAGGGTTGTCACCATTGACAATACTTAACTATTTAATAATTTTTAGTGTGGAATATTATAATATATTATAATGATAAATTAAAAATAATATAACATCATTTTTTACGTAATATGCTTTATTTCTAAAGTGTTCAAAAACTAAAAAATAATTTAAAAAAAATTTAAAAAGTATGTACCTATCTCGGTCTTTGTTTTTATATGAAAATAACAAATAACACTAAAATTTGTAATGAGTTTTACAGAAAAATTATATTGCATAGTTAAAATTGCGATGACTCATCGCAATATTAACTATGCAATATATTTTTTTGTAATTTTAAGTACCCATAAATATTAGGTACTTACTTATCTTTTATGTTATTGTTATATAATATAATCAACATTTAGCGTAAATTAATTTGGATACATATCTACACTGACGGACAAATAAACTGCAACAAAGTTCAGGATTAGGTACTAGTATGCAGTTTTTAGATTAAACTAAATGAAAATGTCGAGACTACCCATTATTAAAAAAAAATGTAAATTAAAACAAGAGTACTTAGGTAGTTTGATTTCGATGTAAATACATATAGTTTTTAAGAACCTAAAACCAATCAACAAAAAACTTTAAAAACACAGTCAGAATTTGGAAGATACGAGCCCTCGTATCTTCTAAATCCCGACTGTGTTTTTAAACTTTATATGTTTACCAACATTATTAACTGTTCATCAAATCCGAACCCTCCTTTTTTTACTAGGTTAAAAAATGTACCTCGGGTGACAACCCTAGTGAAAAAGAAACGTTGGGCAATGTCGTCAACGATATTCAAAAAATATGCTTGTGACATTGCCCACCGTTATATTTTATGATTATACGACGCATTTAGCGAAGAAAACTAGTCTATATTATTCATTTCCAATGTAATAACGGATGTATAAAAATTACTTACCTGCGATAACTCCAAGTAGCACTTCTCGAAAAAGTTTTTTTAAAAGAATTTGCCCGCAAAAAAACACTCTAACTACAACGACGTCTGACAGACAACTGAAGTAACATCTGTGACAGCGCGTCACATAGTGTTGCCAGAAAAATGATGAATTTTTTACCATAGACAAAATGTTCTTACTAACTATAGACAAATTTGGTATGTATTAAGTTTTTAAAAAAATACACAACTGGGCAAAGTCAAATGTCGAGGGCAAAGTTGCCATGTTTTACGGTAGTTATTTCATTCAATTAGCTAAAATATGTATCTAGTACCTACTGTTAAAAATAAAGTAATAACACGAAATATACTAAGATATAGTAAGTAAATTCAACATTTATTTAACATTTTTCAAATGACAGGACTTTTACGCAATATTCCGTCTTGGCGAGTGAGGTAATATGCTTACAACACGTAATATTAAGGTGATGGCGGTTAAAGGGTTAAGTTGGAGCGGTTTCGCACTACGTCCGATTCGAATGCGAGAAATCAATCCGAATTGGAAATTGTTCTAAATTCCGACAAATAGAGTTCGGATGTACCTAGTGCGCAACTCCTCACAAAAATAGGATTACGGTCACTTAGGACCGGCATTTCCCGGATCGGACGTGATAACGCCTGTGCCCTAATTGCGTAACACACTATCAATCGGAATCTGAATCATTTTGAAGCAAATTGCTAATCCATTGCTTCATGAGTTAGTAAAATTTGTCTGCTCAACACGTAAATAACGCAATGAATGTTGTGGAACTGTCAAAATGAAACCGATTCCGATTGATAATGTGTTACGAATTTGCCCTGCAGGTTGGTATAGAGACAGACACATCGGCGAAATCCTACTTACAGCTAATTTTCAATCTCGCATGCAAATGAAACAGCACAAATCCATTTGACTGTGGCTGTGGCTAGCCTAGGCTGCGTTTGCATCCAGAATTCGAGACTGAGCTCTATGCAAATGAGATGGCCATTACGTTAGTAGGTAATTGTCTTGAATTGACGCTGACTAGTACGAGAATTGATACGTTTTAGGTTGAATTGAATGTTTCTTCATGACGTCATGTAGGAATAGGTAGGTACAAAACATAAGCGTTACTAGTTAATAAGCTTAGACTAAAGATATTTTTTATAATTTAAAAGTAAAAAAGGCATAGGAGACATTAATATCGGGCAGCGGCTCTGCTGATATGATGCATGATAGGGTGAAAAGTATCTAGAAGCGGGCCCAGAGGGGATCCGAAGAACCCTAAATAAATACTGATATGACCAATTTAATACGTAATGGAAACATGCGAATTTTTCAAAAGTAAATAAAACTGGGTTCAATCGTTTCTGAAAAATCGCTGACCTCAACCATAGGTACCAAAACAAACGCCAAAAAATAACACCGTGAACTTTTTATTTTCAAAAATCAACACTTTTCTTTGGTTTGCTCTATGTCATTACTTTCTAGAATTTGATCCTTATTAGCGACAATATCGGATGGTACAAAAACACGTGCTAAAATAATATTGATTTTTTTTTTCAAAATTAAATGTTTCGATTCCTAGCTAAGAAAATTTACAAAAAAACTGTTAGCGCGGGGAGCAATGAAAGAGTGGACTGTATAAATAGGCAATGGTTTAATGCCCTTCCGAACAAACAGTTAATAATTTAAAGTAAAGAGTATCGTCCGTCGCGATGGAGTCCGTGTGGGCTGTGGCGAGTGGTCATCGGGCTGTGCCGAGTCGTCGCCGCGCCGCACTGTGGACGGAAAACCAAGCTCCCCTTTCGTAGGATTTTTGAAAAATAAAATGTTTTATTTGATAGTTTCAAGTATACATTTTTGTTGAGTACATTAAAACATTAAGTAAATTAGTAGTTACGGGTTTTTTTTTTCAATCTATAGCATAAAAAAATGACTTTATATATTTCAAATGTATGAAAATGGAATTTGTTTTCCTCATAACTTTTGTCTGTCTTGGATTGTAAAGCTGAAACTTTCAGGTATTGTTGCCGAGCTTATACTAAAGCTACCTGACCTTTGACCTTGACCCCGCACTTCCCCGTTCAAAAGATATGAATGAATTAAAAATGCATATTTGGACGATGTTGTAATACGTGGTAATGTACCTCAAATATATGTATATATAATTTTTTTTACCCGGTATTGAGCCCTGATAGTCAACAAACATATGTGACTATTGATCTTGATAAAAAACATCCTTATTCAAAACGTATGAGTAAATTAATAATTGAATTTATACAACAAATAATGCGATATGAATTCAATGATTCAGGAGGACCTAATCACAATTAAATTAGTCAATGTCACAGTCAGACAGGTTTCCTATGTCTACGAAGTCTACATTTTCTATACTTATCTGAACTAGAAGTTAATATCAATAACAATTTGGCTTCATCTGATAGAGGTTTAATACGAAGTTGCTTCATCTTAGGTCTGAAACTAGAGAGATATGGGTCAGAGGATATCAGCAAATTACGGTTAATATCCTCATTTGTTGCAATTCTGCTAGTTTCCCGCGAGTGGAAGGTTCTGATTTTTTTTAAATCTTTTGCGAGCTTCGGATGCCTCTTCAGAAAGTTTACCGGTTGGAATAAAGTTATTGTGCTCAATTATGTCGGCACCATGCATGAGTAATTTATGCACACTAGAGGGCATATAATACCATGCATAGAGCTAAACATATCTATGAGCTGTTGTAGCGTAGCACAATATTGCTGGAACTTTTCCACGTCAATAAACTCTCCACATGAGACTACCTGAAGAATTACTCCAAACCGTCTAATAAGTTCTTCATCAACACCCGTGATCTGCGCAGTTACTTCGGGATTAGCAAAAAATCTTCTGGCAGTATTTCCATCATTGGTAGTTCCTGCACCTTGTTAAACTCCATCCACAAGCAGTCCCATTTCATACCGAAATCGTTCTTGAATATTAATTTTTTTTGTTGGCCAATTGTATTTTTAAATCATATCCCTTAGCTTGCCATTTCTTGAAGTCAAGGCGGTAAGCAATGTGCAAGATGCATTCCATGCATTTAATACGTGCATGAAGGGAAGACAGACCAAACTTAAACATGTCGACAGAATGACTTCTGTGTGATACCATGTCGATATTATTCATCTCTTTCGGTGTCGCTTTGCAGATATCACATGTCGATGTGGAGGTAACTGATAGATGTGAGGTTATCTTGCCATCGACCATGGTCATATGTAGCTTGTGTCTCACATTTGCAACTTCAATAAAAATTGGCCGTAGAGCATCAATTTCTGTTTCAATTGACGCCATTTCTTCTTCACTATTCAAATCATTTTCTTTTGCGAATTTGAAATAAATTGGCCGACAGTAAAAAGTTGAAGACGGTTGGAATTTTCCCATATCACTTCATCAGTATCATCTTTCATCATTTTCAACGGAAAAAATGAACACATGAAGATGCTGGCGTCATCACCATCCATTTTTTGTTTGTAGTTGCTGTGTCCAGATGCATCTTCAAATCCCCGTTTACTGACTAGAGTCAAATTACTGCCAGTAACATCAGTTACCAGATTTTGAACAGTTTCTTGACCATAACGTCTAAAATTGACTGTAGTTTAATTTAGGTTTCAGTATCAGTTATTACTATGTCTTCTTTTTCTACGTAGCACTTTTTCTTCTCATTCTGTAAAACATCATTATGATGGAAAAATATCACATCCCAAATCTTTTGTTGTCTTCCTCAATGTTATATATTGCCATTTTGACAACTTTAGTGATGTTGACATATCCAGTGCCTTATCAGCAGGAACAATTCGTTTCGTTAAATTCAGACAGGCTCGAAGCATCGGAGCATCCTCTGAATTTTTTAGCTTCACTAATTCGGCAAAGTCCATTTGATTTTCATTGTCACCAGCTTTCATGACAAGAGCATAAGCTAGTGTATCAAAATCATTTTTAGCTAGAAGATCTTCAGTTCGTCTTCTTTTTTTTCGTTAAAATCAATAGTCACATGTTTGTTGACTATCAGGGCTCAATACTGGGTAAAAGAAATTTATATATACATATATTTGAGGTACATTACCGCGTATTACAACATCGTCCAAATATGCATTTTTAATTTATTCATATCTTTTGAACGGGGAAGTACGGGGTCAAGGTCAAAGGTCAGGTGGCTTTGGTATAAGCTCGGCAACAATACCTAAAAGTTTCAGCTTTACAATCCAAGACAGACAAAAGTTATGAGGAAAACAAATTCCATTTTCATACATTTGAAATATATAAAGTAATTTTTTTATGGTATAGATTGAAAAAAGAAACCCGTACTACTAATTTACTCAATGTTTTAATGTACTCAACAAAACTGTATACTTGAAACTATCAAATAAAACATTTTATTTTTCAAAAATCCTACGAAAGGGGAGCTTGGTTTTCCGTCCACAGTGCGCCGCGCCGCAGTTTGCCGACGACGCGCTGATCACCTGCTTACACCACACAGCAAATCACGTACTTAGTTATTCTGCTATTCGGGTCGGAGACAAATCAAACAAATCAAAGATCATAAAAATCGGTCCAGCCGTTCTAGTTATAAATAAAATAAATGGTGTAACTAATCCGACTATGTTTTAAATTACATAAATAGATTTTATTGTTATGTACACCCAGTAAAATGGATACAGATGCGCCATATGTAGGTACTAGTATTGAGTACAAATATACTGCTTATTTCTTAAGAAATTTCTTCCAGCAGACTTAGGTACGAAAGGAGAAATGAAAATCATCATCATCATTTCAGCCTGGGAATCACCCACTGCTGGGTTCTTAGGCCTCACCTATTTTCTGCATAAGGTACTTCCCGGTTCCGTACATCTCTCCTCCAGGTGTTTCCTGCGAAAATTTTATTGAAGTGATGGTGTGTGGGAAATATAGGTACAGGATGTTACGGAAAGGGTACCTATATCAATACAAACGGGTTGAAGAGTGTATCTGCCCCCTTATTCACAAACACTCGATATGCTTCCGTATCGAACATTAATCATTGTTATCGTAGGAGTCTTCTCAATGCTGTTCACAAGTCCAAAACCCGAAAATTTTGTCAGTTTAAATCGAATAGACGCCCGCTATTCTTCCAACAGCTATTTTCTGTTGAGGGGAAGTCAAATCAGGTTATCGAAATGTCAGGTTTTCGATACGATTGCCTGTCGTATGTTTGTGAATCAGGGGCTCTGGTCTAGAATCTCTGTACAAAATTTCAGCTCAAAAGCAGTAACTTTGAAAATGCTTAATATTTTTTTATTTCGATAGTTTATTAAATTGAAATCATAACAAACGTGTCACCGCACTACGAGGGTCATTATCCATTATCTGTAGTGTGTCTGTGCGCCTAGTACACGCACATCACGCCGCCGCGCGCCAGTGTAGCGCCGTGATGTCGAAATAAAAAAATATTCAAAGTTAACCGATTTATTTTCAAAGTTAACCGATTTATTGTCACCATCATTTTCATGGATACTTTAGCCAGGCCCCGAACATTGGACGATGACGTTCGATGTGACGCACCAGGTGCGTCATGGGCCTCCCGTAATATTTTCTTATGACGCGTCTGGGGCGTCATTGGCCATGGATCGGTTAATGCTTTTGAGCAGAAATTTTGTTCAGAGATTCTAGATCAGATACACTATTCAACCCGTTTGTATTGATATACCCTTTCCGTAACACCCTGTATATGTATGTCTTGGTGACGGGGCCCGCTAGGCATGGCGGGCTGATACCAGTCGGAGGTACGGCGAATGTTCAAGTATCTCCCGGGCCCCCGACCCATGGTACTAGAAGGAACAGTGGGGTTTTAGTCGGTAGGAGTCCGACATAACCCTCCGTTCTACCCAGACGGAGGGTATCCATCAGGATTTCCCTAAAAGGTGCTCCCTCATAGGGAGCATTCGCCTGTAATGTAACGTTACAGATTCGAGCATTAAAACAGTGAGGGAGGAAAATCGAGCATTACAGCGCGCACCTTATAATGATACAAAACGAGTATTACATCAGTGAAGGAAGAGAACCGAGCATTACAATGCGCACCTTGTAATGATACAATGTTTAATACCTTGATACAACTTGTAACATCAATGCGCTCCACTTGTAAAAAGTCAAATCTGTAATGTTACATTACACGCGAATGCTCGTCAGTCAGGGAGGTAGTATTGTAATGTACCTACAAACGGGGTGAATTGGGACGAAACTTTAAAATGGATTTTAGCGTTGAAATAATATAGTTTTTTGCCGACAAGGGCACTTGATCGTTAATTATAATACAGTAAACACATAGTCCTTTTTGGCAACAAACTATATTATTTCAATATTAAAATCGCTTAAGTTTCGTCTCGATTCACCCCTGCGTAGGGTAGGGATGCAGTGAATAGGGATTCACCCCGTTTGACGGTAATGCTCAAAGTCGAATCTGTAATGTTACATTACACGCGAATGCTCCTGGTGATGGAGCACCTTAGGGAAAAAAAGGGAAAATAAACCAATTTTTACTTTTACTTTTTATTTTCAGCTAGGTACTCATTAATACCTACATTGTACTTAATAGATTGTAGACTTCGGTGCTAAACAGCCATCAGTTTGGAGTTGAACATAACATTAGCATGCATGACATAATTTAATTAATTACTTCAATGTAAAATACCCGTAAAATATTTAATTCTTTAATACTTCAAACTTCAGTTTGCAATTTTATTGACGACTTAAATATATGCTTTTTGAAGTACTTCAATTCCTCTATGCTTTCAAGAATATCGTCCACAGACCGGTGTCTAAACTTCTTCTGAGGCATAAGCGAAAACTCTTTTTGATACCACCTCTTTGCCAGCTCCTTTATTGTACTGACATCTATTACTCTATAGTGTAAATAATTGTCTAGTATTGGCATATATTTTCTTATAAATAAACGGTCCATGTAAACACTGTTACCACCCAACGGACATTTCTTCTCAGGAGCGTGGGATTTGACAAATTCCAGAACTTGTTTTTCAGCATCTTTCAGCGAAACATTTGATTTGCGACTAGCCTCCGTCAGTCCGCTCTGTAATGATAACAAAAACATTGTAAATCACACAACATTATGTCTCTGAGCTGTCGTAAAAGTATTATGATACAGTTTAATTAAAAAATGTTAGTTCTTGACCCAATTTTGTTCATGATCTTAGTTGCAAAGTAGTAAATTATTAAAAAAAATTAAATATAATTTTATATAGATCTTTATTTTCATATTCTGTTCATAATTTCTGGTGCGATCTATACATTAACATTACGGGGCGGGGATACCTCTTCCCTCCACAGAGAAGCATCATGCTTACTGAAAAGTAAGCTGATTAGGTACTCGTGCCGATGTTAATTGAAATAAAAACTATTGAACAAGTATTGATAATGTATGAAAATTTAGAGAATTATAAAAAATAATCCAATTCAGATTATCCACTCAAACTGAAAGCATTTATTTCAATTAAACCAATTACAGGCACTTTTGAATTGTCAAAGGGTCGGTCAGTCAGAAAGATGAAGCTAGTTGCCCATTCCAAAGCGTAGGTACCTATGGAGAAGAACGGGCAAGAAACTCCATGGACACTCTTTTAAATCAAAATAATATAGTTACAAAGTCTTGGTTACATCATTCATGTTAAAAATTATACATGTGAGAACGATGCAGAACGTTAAAAGCGTCCATAATGAAAAGATAAGAAAAAACAACAATTCAGATATTAAATAAAATAAAATAAGCCATGGCAGCAAAGAGATCACTATATCTCAATCCCATCATGTTATATCCAAACCATGCTGCAGCTATACTTTATTCCTCTAAAAATGTCCATGAATATTTTATTTGCTAATATTTTACATATTAAATCTATTTTGTTATTTATTTATTTCTGTAACTGCCCGTGACATCACAGCGGACCCTATCAAAATACTAGCGTTGCAACATTTATTTTTTAAATGTCGCAGCATCATGCTGAGATAGGAACCTTTTGGCCTCATATAGGAGTTTCTGTTTCATTTTTCTTTTTGTTACTTTTTTTTAAACAATATGGTTTTTTTATTTTTTACTGTTTAGTTCAGTTTGTGGTCTTCCTGTATTTCTTTCTTTATGAATGAGTATGTTTCTATGCAGGGAGGGTAACATAGACATCAACATGCAACCTGTTACTATGGATTCTGAACCCCCATGTGTGGAAATTTTTCATTGGTTATTTAACATGTTGACTGCCAGTATATCATTTTTGCACATGCATGTTATATAGTGTCTCTCAAATATGATACAACATGCAGTTAGCATTCAAAGCATTGTGTATCATGTAGTCCTCAGTGTGCCTACCAGATGGCTGTGTGTGATATGTATTATAAAAGATACACATGGCCTAAGAGTTCACAGCTAACAAAAGTGTTTGGTAGGACAGTGTATCATTTAGGATACACACTGAAAAATCTAAAAGAGCACAAGAAGGGAGAGGGTAGATTTTAACATGTATAGACCATAAATATAGCAATATAAACAAACAAAACGAATAGGTTGACTACTAATAAAAAATTTGGTGTTCCATACATTTTGATCACATAGGTATTGCATGTTTCTATGAAACATAAGGTTCAGAATCCATGGTACCATGGTAACAGGTTACGCAACCTGTTACCATGGTACCATGGATGGACACGCTTCAATGTCTCTGCCACCCTCCCTATATAGAAACATACTCATTAATGGATGTTTTCCCAATTGAGAAACACACTATCAATCTCAAACAGAATCTTTTTGAAGGATATTGCTAATCCATTGCTTCATATGTTGGAATAATATGTCTACTCAACAATGTAAATAATGCAATGAATTTTGTTGAACTGTCAAAATGAAAGCCATGGCTACTGATACTGTGTTACGCAATTACCCCGCAGCATATTCAACAATTAACTGTGATATAGACAACGAAAGGAAATGTAAAACATTTTAAATTAAGTTAATAATTAATAGCAAGTAGAAGAAATCAATACCTCACCATGCTGAGCCACACACCAGTCATTCATTTCGTTCAGGACAGTATCTGGCTGATTGATAACTATGTTCGGCCCTTGAGCAACAACATTCAAGTCCGCATCCGTCACCACACAAGCAATTTCCAAGATATGGTCCTTTTCAATGTCCAAACCAGTCATCTCAAGGTCCACCCAGACTATTCTTTTTGCTGCATTCTTGACTGCTGATAAAGCCATGGCGGTGGACGATTTGGTTTCTAAAAGAGTTCGCGATTATAGGTTAGTAAATAATCAATCGTTTTATTGCATGCCCTGATAAGAAATTATGGTCCAACATGGGAAGTACTTACCGGTTGAAAGAAACCTAATAGGAGGTTTTGTTAAATTAACAAAACTAGATCGTAAGTAGCAGCGTACAATATTCATTTATTCTTGCTGTGATGATGTATATTTTTTATAGAAACTACAATATTTTCTCATTGGATTAAAACATTTAGGTTATGCAGGCGTAAAACAATTTGACATTTGACAATCAATAAACTACAGCACGACCAGTATATCTACTCTATGCAGGTTATGGTCTCACAGCATACCATCAGCATACATAATATTCGACCGTAGCAAACATTGTTGGATCTACATTTTTGCAATTTTCATTCTAATGCATTTTAAGTCTTAGAAAAATATGTAACCTAAAATGTATTAGAATTAAAAAAAAAAATGTACGAGTAAATGCGACAATGTTGTTTTTTTTTATAAGTACCTATGTGAAACATTATTGGCAAGCCTTTGGGGTAAGACCAGTATACTATTGTAGTCTTTGGGTAAGACCGACTGACCGACACGTACCTATGCAGTGATGGGTGGCAAACGGCATGACGCTCTCTTGTCCTTTTTTTCGCAGAAAATATCTTGTTTTCTTGGGCTTTATTAGACACAATAACTGCGGCTCGCGGTTTTACCCATATAAGTGTCGATTAAGTGTGATTATCGGCATAAAAATTTAGCTATCCTAATCAGGGATTGAAAACCGGTACCAATTTCGCTTCTGGTTCTTCATTTAGGTTCTTATAAAGGTTCCTCTTTTCGGTACCGTTCCAGTTCCGGTATCGGTTCCGGTTTGGGTTCCGTTGTACCGGTTCTAAGTACAGGTTCCTAGAACCTTTAAATCGGATGATATTATACCGGATCCTTGTCACCCGAGTTAAAGGTTCCTTACGGATGAGAGGATGTGTTCCGAGCGTGCTTAGCATACCATGCCTTTTTTTTTTTAGTTCGCCTTCGTTCGTAGTATTAGAGGTTAATAAGCGTACTAGCCTCTCTAACATATTGGCTTCCACCAATCAATACAAATATGATGTTTTACAAACTTAAACAAGTTTGGGCTCGCTTTGCTTTGAACCGGTAAAATAAAGATTCTTAAAGGTTCCAGTTTAAGTTCTGCATAGCTGTTCACAAACACTCGATACGCTTCCGTATCGTATCGAACATTAATCATTGTTATCGTAGGAGTCTTCTAAACGCTGTTCACAAGTCCAAAACCCGAATATTTTGTCAGTTTAAATCAAATAGACGCCCGCTATTCTTCCAACAGCTATTTGCTGTTGAGGGCAAGTCAAATCAGGTTATCTAAAAGTCAGGTTTTCGATACGATAGCCTGTCGTATGGTTGTGAATCAGGGCTCTGGTTCCTGTTCCGGTATAGGTACCGGAACCCCTAAATACCGGTATTATACCGGTATTTTGGAACCGGAACCGGTAAAATAAAGGTTCTCAAAGGTTCCAATTTAGGTTCTGGTTCTTGTTTCGGTATAGGTACCGGAACCCCTAAATACCGGTACTTTACCGGTATTTTGGAACCGTTTTCAATCCCTGGTCATAGTCTACCCACGTGCCAAATTTCATCTAAATCTGTTCAGCCGTTTTAGAGTGAAAGCGGACAAACAAGCATACAAAAAAACTAAACTTCTCTATATAATATTAAATCTGCCCCTCATTCACCTTATCACTCGATATGCTTCCGTATATTAACGAACATGAATCGTTGTTATCGTAGGAGTCTTCTCAATGCTGTTCACCAGTCCAAAACCCGAAAATTTTGTCAGTATTCTTCCAACAGCTATTTGCTGTTGAGAGGAAGTCAAATCAGGTTATCGAAATGTCAGGTTTTCGATACGATAGCCGGTCGTATGGTTGTGAATCAGGGCTCAGGTTTACATTGGGTGCATTCCGAGTTAGGACTGTAATCGATATTTTTGATTTGAGCGTGCTTAAACCCGTACCGAATTAGGTTTAAGCACGCTGAAATCGCTAATATCGATTACAGTCGTAACTCGGAACGCGGCAATTATTTTACTGTTGATTGCGTTACATACCATAAACAATTGGGGAAACATGTAAAATGTAAACTTAGCTAGTCTATATTTCTTATCTGTGCTTTGTGGACTGTGATTCTTTACGATTGTCATGGTGTATTAGGGGTTGATTTTGTTTTTGTTATATTTTCAATATTTCCTGTAGATAAAGCCCTGCAAATAGCGACCAATATGATCAGACTAATTATTAAACAATGTCGTTGCGTCAAGAAATCGAGTAAGTAAATTATATTGCAGAAAATTTCATCAGTAAACCATAACCTAAAGCGGAATTTGATTGATTATTATGTACACCTATTATGACTTCATCGTGGAAACTGTTATTTTTTTACTTAAAGATAGCATGTTTAAATTTGGTAAATCAGGTCATGGAAGTGTCGGCGAAAATACTTAATAAACAACAACTGCTAATATTATCTAATTTTTTTTTTGTTTCATCATAACCATCACATGGCTAGTGCAGTTCTTTTTAATAATAGGAAGTATAGGAATAAAATAAATCAAAGGAAATTTATCTGAAGTAGAATCAATTACTTCCTTTATTCGCTATAAGAGCCAACTTGATTTTATCATTGAATAATCATACAAAATGTCTTGCCAAATTATTGCCCAAGGTATATTTTAGTTTACACTTTTAAATATTTGTATTATTTTTCTAGCAATGCAATGGGAAAATATACAGTATCAAAACTTGCCATATATGACATTTTCAAGGTCATTGTCATATTATAGAATCCAACCTATTGGTCTGCATTATGATGTTACACAAAAACCGTTCAATGCAGGAGTTTACTGCCACCCACAGTCCATCAGGCCTTTCTCAACCAGCAGATATTACTTCGAAAAATTACCTCTAAAACCATCCTCAAAGATTGAAGCTGCTGTTGAAACCATAAAGAAAACCATAGAAGAAAAAATAAACGGTCCACCGATAGGGGCACCTCCAAAGAAGCCTTTCAAAGAACGCTTTATGAATGAGCTCAAACATTACTATCATGGCTTCAGGTTACTTTTCATTGAAATAAGGATCTCAGTAACCTTATTCTTTAAAATTTTAAAAGGTGATACATTGACACGAAGGGAACATAGACTACTGGTCACAACCATTGGTGATCTGTTCAGAATGGTTCCATTCATTGTATTTATAATTGTTCCATTTTTGGAATTCTTTCTGCCTTTTTATATTAAACTGTTTCCAAATGCGTTGCCATCTACATTTGAGAGTAGCAGTCAGAAAGAAGCTAAGTTAAAGAAACATTTAAAAGTGAAGTTGGAAATAGCAAAGTTCTTCCAACAGACTTTAGATGAGATGGCTCCGCAGGCCAGTAATAGGCATTCAGAGCTGGCTAGAGAATTCTCCAATTTCTTCAGTAGAATCAGAACTTCAGGAGATGTTGCAACAAGTGAGGAGATCATGAAGTTTTCTAAGTTATTCGAGGATGAGATCACACTGGATTCATTACAGAGGCCGCATTTAGTAGCTTTGTGTAAAGTGGTGAATGCTACAACAATTGGTACCAGTGCCATGTTAAGGTTTAATCTTAAGATGAAGCTGCGGTCCTTGGCAGCTGATGATAAGGTGATTGCTAAAGAGGGGGTGGAGACGTTGAACTTCAGTGAGTTACAGCAGGCTTGCCGAGCAAGAGGCATGAGGGCTTATGGAGTGTCGGAAGAGCGTTTAAGAAAGGAATTGAGGAATTGGCTTGACTTGTCTTTAAATGAGAAGGTGCCACCATCATTGCTGTTGCTATCGAGAGCCCTGATGGTCCCAGATCATGTCCCTACCACATACAAACTGAAGGCCACCATATCTGCTTTGCCAGAACAAGTTGCTACTCAGACGAAGGCTGCTATTGGTGAGAAGGAAGGCAAACTGGATTTCAAGGTAACACTTCTTACTTAGATATACAGGGTGAATTTTTCAAGTGGGCGTGGATGGCCAAATTCGAAACTATGAGGAATAGCGAAAAGTACTCAAAGGAGTCGCGGGCTCGATTTTGATGAAAACTAAAACTGCATCATTGGATTTTTGAAAAATCAATATTTCTGGCCAGGAGTCGAACCTGTTGATTTTGAAAAAAAAAAACACACGCTGTATTATTACACCATTCGATAGTGTCGCTAATAAGGATCAAATTCTGGGAAGTAATGACATACGGCAAACTAAAGGAAAGAGCTCATTTTTATCAAAATACTTTTTTATTTTCTTGTGCTACCTACCTATTAAACCTTAACTGATTGATTGTTCAAAATTATGACAAATGTTTTTGAATACATAGCTGGATTCGACGTCTCAAGGATTGTACTGCAATTAAAAATTTGAATTTAGAGCATAATTTTGTGAAGGTGACTGCTCTACGAGTGTTTCGGGTGTAAAAATATTGAGCATCATTTTGAACAAGGTATGAAAAAAGAAGCAGTTTATTAAAATTCAACATTTTCCTTAAGTTTGCCGTATGTCATTACTTCCCAGAATTTGATCCTTATTAGGGACACTATCGAATGGTGTAATAATACAGTGTGTGTTTTTTTTTCAAAATCAACAGGTTCGATTCCTCGCTAGAAATATTGATTTTTCAAAAATCCAATGACGCAATTTTTGTTTTTATCAAAATCGAGCCCGCGACTCCTTTGAGTACTTTTCGCTATTCCTCATAGTTTAGAATTTGGCCATCCACGCCCACTTGGAAAATTCACCCTGTATAGCCTGCGCAGACGACGGATTTTTGTCCGCGGACTTTTTTGTCCGCGGCGATAGAACGTATGGAAATTTATGCAATAACACACACGAAGGACAAGTAGACTGCTGGGATTTCCATACATTTATCGCCGCGGACAAAAGTCCCTCGTCTGCGCAGGCCTTTATGCACACGAAGGACAAGTAGACTGCTGTGGGATTTTCCATACATTCTATCTTTGCGGACAAAAAAGTCCGCGGGCAAAAATCCGTCGTCTGCGCAGGCTATTAGATATAGTTTGAGTCCCGGGAAAGGACATAGGATAGTTTTTATCCCGATATTCCCACGGGATCGAAACTTATGCGGGCTAAACCGCGGGGCGCTTCCAGTACAATAATAAATCTACAATTCTGAATACGACGGCAAACCGCAAAAGTAAGCGGCATTGCGATCGACACTGCAGGCGCCAGTACCGCTGCAGTTTTAATTCCAAACATGACACTTTTCTTCTTCAGTTTCGCAAAACTTAATTGTCAAACAACAGAGTACGCCAACCTGTCTTAAGCAAATCGTCAACCCGTCTTGAGCAAGCGTGATGATCAATGCTTGTGCCTTCTCTGTGTGAGAAGACCTTTGCAGTAGAATTTTAATAGGCTGGTATTATTATAACAGAATACGTCTTGTGCGACAGCCACTGATAGCACTACTGGTATGCTGTCTGCAGTCGCCGTTCGAGTCCCGAATGCAACAGCAAGCGCCACTGTCGACACCTACGGAAGCGTTTTCATCAATATAAATAGAAACCATTTATGTCGCTGCTGACGGCACTGCCGCTGCAGTCTGCCATCTGCCGTCGCTATCTGGACTCTACCTTGAATTGGAATCAAACATCCTAAAGTTACGAACTTGTTTTATTTCAGGCTAAAGCTGAAGCTATAAAATTAGAAGTGCAGAAGATCAAGGAAGAACAGAAAGAGAACCAGGAAGCAGAGCGAGAGAAACAGATCCTTGAAGCTAAGAAGAGGGAGAAGGAGAAGGAAGAGCTCACGGACAGAGCACCAATTCTTGAAATTGATGGTGTTGTCCCTATGACCGACCCGGCTCCAGTAATCGTTGTTGACACACCTAAAGCGAAATCCGAAGAAGGTCTGTCTGGCAAAGACATTGATGTTATTGAGGATGCTTTAGAGCAATTAGGTAAGTTCTTATTTTGGTTTTTCATTGGGGAAACACCTAGATGAGGGGCGCATGGAACCGGGAAGTATGGCAGAAAAAAGAGGAGGCCTATACGGCCTGTTTTTAGGGTTCCATACCTGAAAAAGAAAAAACGGAACCCTTATAGGATTACTTTGTCTGTCTGTCTGTCAAGACCATTTATCACGTTAACGCGTGGAGGTATTGAGTTGAAATTAAAACCATATACTCAGGTCTACAGTCCCTTGAAGCTGTGAAAAAAACAAATTTCTAAGTTAACGTAAAAAAAAGATACGGCCGTTTGTGCCGCAAAAAACATATATTTCGACACTCAAGGGAATCAAAATTTATAGGGTACTTCCCGTTGACCTAGAATCATGAAAATTGGCAAGAAGCAAGGCCATGTAGCACAAGTAAGGGAAAAAATCCGAAAACCGGGTTGTGAAATTTGTCGTTACATTAAAAAAAAACCCGTGATAAACTATTTACATACCTACAAACTACGGAACCCTCGGTGCGCGAGTCCGACTCGCACTTGACCGGTTTTTCTTCTACCATAGTTCTCTTCGTACGGGGTATAGACTTTTTACGCAGCAATGGGTGATTCTGGGCTGAAATGATACGTAATGATGATGATGATAATATTGGTAATGTTCCAAATTTTTTTTCTGTGTGCGGAAGTTCAAGTTCGGTTTTGTTACCTTCATAATTACGTATTCTTCACGTTTTGTCATTCATATAAATAGATTATGTGTGTGTGACATGTGCTCAAAACGAGTATGAACTCTGAACGTCATAGACTCGTATGTAGGGTTGCCATCCGTCCGGGTGTCCGGGGAGCGTCCGGGCGGGGTTCTTCTTCTGGGTCAAACCCGGACACTTTCTGTGTTAGGGGAAATCCGACTTTGAATGATTTGCAATAAATAAATTAAAGCATAAATCATAGTTAAAAATTTGCCGCGCGGCAAATATACCCGTGCGCTCGTGACAATTCGTAATTTGCTTTTAATTTACATTATTTTTGTTGCCAAAATACCTCTCGCATAGAGAAGCGTGTATAATTGATTAGTAAATTAAGCGTTCTTTTTTGTATTGTTGAGGTTTAAGTTGATATTCCATAAATACTTAAGAAAAAAAAAATATGATACGTAACGATGTTCTTATTTTATTGTAATTTTTTTTTCGAGGATGTCCGGGTTTTTTTTTATTTCACCCTAATGTCCGGGGTTTTTCAAGTTTTTATCCGGGGTCCGTAATTTAGGTGATGGCAACCCTACTCGTAGGTAATGTATGGAACTTTTATTTATGACGGCTTTGTCGTGATGTTGATCTATTTTCTTTCACTGCGGTTTCTTTATCTCTCACTCAGTGATTAGCGTCGGTAGCACAGTATAAATATGAACAGTATGGAAACTAGGCCTATTTGTTGAAATAAATACCTACGACTCATTGGAGCGTTAGGGTTGTCACTCTTAATGTCTGTAAAATTGATGTGTTTTATTGTAACGAAGTTTTTAACGTTGTGTGCGGTTTTAAGTTGACTGATTATCTTTCCCTCCTTCTGGTCAAAACGTAAATCCAAGATGATGACTGCGAAAAAATTCAAAATTTTCGTCGTGAATATCTTTTTCATAGTTTTCGAGGGTGCTAAAGCCGATAGTGAAGTCAAAATGCGCGTCGCTCGACCGATGCCTAGTTTAACCCTGCACTTTACCGTTTCTACTCGAGAATGGGTGTAATAGTAATTAAAGAAAACAATATTTTTAAAAAATATCTTTATTCTTCGTAATTATGTTAAATCACATTTTTCGATACTTTAAACCGACTACTTGGGAAGTAGTGCTACAGTAAAAAGAAAATAATATTATGTGGCGACTTCATAAATGTATTAAACAAAAACAAAGTGGAAAACAACAGGAATAAAAAAATGCTGCATGCGTAAACAGCAATTATAATGGAAGTATCGTAAGAATCGAAATATCATAAAAAAAACAATTTTAAAAATTTTGCGAGTAGATTACAACGTGTTATAAAACTGACAAAAAAGTCTCAGAATAATTACTTTATCCATGGCTACTTAAATGTAGGGCTACTTGGAACGTTATTAGTAAAACAATGTGTAATGTGCCAAAAAGCGAAATCAATCAAATTAATATACTTAGATGGTAAACAATGTGGTGATGATCCGCAGACCATTGCGGACTTTTTTAATAATTTTTTTATAGACCAAATAAAACGCAATAAAAGTTGTACTAATAAAACAGAGACCACGGACCGTCCAACTTTTTGAAAATGCGTCGAGCGTATTGGATGAAATTTTTCGTTCTTGTTAAAACAAGAACGAAAAATTTACAGTGTTCTCTTTTGTTCTCTTTTAAAAAAGAGAACAAAAGAGAACACTGTAAAATTTACATGTAGCAGGCGAAAGTATTTTTCAGTAAATAATTTATAATTACGAATAATAGAGATATATTTTTTTAAATATTGTTTTCTTTAATTACTATTACACCCATTCTCGAATTGAAACGGTAAGGTGCAGGGTTAAACTAGGCATCGGTCGAGCGACGCGCATTTTGACTTCACTATCGGCTTTAGCACAATTAGCACCCTCGAAAACTATGAAAACGACACCCATGACAAATAAATGGAAAAATTTCACAGCCGCCATCTTCAATTTAGATTTTGACCTCACTATAGGCTTTAGCACCCTCGAAAACTATGAAAACGACAACCATGACAAATAAATGGAAAAATTTCACAGCCGCCATCTTGGATTTAGATTTTGACCTCACTATCGGCTTTAGCACCCTCGAAAACTATGAAAACGACACCCATAACAAATAAATGGAAAAATTTCACAGCCGCCATCTTGGATTTAGATTTTGACCTCACTATCGGGTTTAGCACCCTCGAAAACTATGAAAACGACACCCATGACAAATAAATGGAAAAATTTCACAGCCGCCATCTTGGATTTAGATTTTGACCTCACTATAGGCTTTAGCACCCCCGAAAACTATGAAAACGACAACCATGACAAATAAATGGAAAAATTTCACAGCCGCCATCTTGGATTTAGATTTTGACCTCACTATCGGCTTTAGCACCCTCGAAAACTATGAAAACGACACCCATGACAAATAAATGGAAAAATTTCACAGCCGCCATCTTGGATTTAGATTTTGACCTCACTATCGGCTTTAGCACCCTCGAAAACTATGAAAACGACACCCATGACAAATAAATGGAAAAATTTCACAGCCGCCATCTTGGATTTAGATTTTGACCTCACTATCGGCTTTAGCACCCTCGAAAACTATGAAAACGACACCCATGACAAATAAATAGAAAAATTTCACAGCAGCCATCTTGGATTTAGATTTTGACCTCACTAACGATTTTGGCAACCTCTTTTAACTACCTACGACACCCATGACGAAAAAAATGTTAGCAGCCGCCATCTTTGATTTACAAATAAATTCACGTCGGTGCATGATCGCACGAGCCATTATTCGATATCGATTATAACAATAAATCATTCTTACCTTTCAAGATCAGCAGGGAATTTAAAAAAGGAAAGCTCCGGTTTTGAAGAAGTCGAGATCAAACAGTTTTTATTAAAAAGATGAACGATCCGTGGCGCAAGGAATAAATTAAATACACGATTATTCGTTCCAACACGGCACCCGTGACTGAGAGTACCCCGACCATCGCTTAGGAGTACCGTAGATGCGCGCGTCTGTGTGAGTGTGCCGTTGCGACCGTTTGTACGTAGTTTCCGTACTGTTCGTATCTGTCTACTGTGTCGGTAGTTAGGCTGCAACTTGTTTCCGGTTCAAGCTTGTTTGCTGCATACATTATCAATTATCATGCACATTGCACTATTCATATTTTAACATGAGTCAACAAGATAGGAAACTAATTTTAAAATGTTTGTGCTACTTATCTTAAAATAAATTGGTGAAGATACCTACATGTTGTATTGATAAAAATTGGGCGTCTTATATTCTGTAGGTCAGTCAGCATTCTGTAAATCACATAGATAGCTACGGTATTGGTCCAATTATTATCTCTTCATTGATAGTACTTGGCATCCTGCTCTGTAATATTAAATCTCCTCACCTGTTATTGTCATTTAATCTAAAGTAATAATATTATAAAGAGAAAATATTTGATTGTTTGTTTGTTACGCTTTCACACTAAAACGGCTGAACGGATTTGGATGAAATTTGGCACATGGGTAGACCATGACCTGGATAAGGACATAGGATGCGTTTTATCCCAACAATCTCACGGGATCGAGACTTATGCGGGTGAAACAGTTGGGCGCAGCTAGTATTCCTATAAAAGCAAAGTGCAATGTATTCATACTAATGTTATAAATGCGAAAGTAACTCTATCCGTCTGTAGGACATAGGATATGTTTTTTATCCTGGTAGTACTTTACCGCAGAATTATTTCCGACCGGCCTCTACGTGGGCGAAGTCGCGACAAAAGCTATTCTTTATACTTTAAGTTACAGTTAGAGTGCTACCTAGACTATGAACACTACTACGCTTTGGAATGGGCAACTAGCTTCATTTTTCTAACTGACCGACCCCTTGACAATTAAAAAGTGCCTGTACCTAATTGGTTAATTTGAAACTAACAGCGCCCCGCGGTTTCACCCGCATAAGTTTCGATCCCATGGGAATATCGGGATAAAAACCACCCTATGTCCTTTCCCGTGACTCAAACAATCTCTATACCAAATTTCATCTAAATCGGCTCAGCGGTTTAAGCGTGAAGAGGTAACAGACAGACACAATTTCGCATTTGTAATATTATAGTGTGGATAAACGCTTTGAGTTTGAACAAGTCAGTCGTATTTTGTGCGGAGTCTCAGCCGATTATTTATTATCATAATTTGATATCTATTTCTTACGTTAGCTACTTGGAATCTTTCCATACGACAAAATATGTCGAATAGGTATAGTAGGTATCATACATTTAATACAAATAAATGTAATGCAAAAATTAATATGTCTGCACATGTAAGCGTAATACACAAAAGGAACTTAATTTGATTTAGTGTAGAGTATATTTTGTATTGCCCAAATAACGGCAATATTTTGACAAATAGGTACGCCAAATGAAGTGCCAGCATAAGATCAAAAAGGTTAAGTACCTGCCAAGGTTCGGCTGGATTGGCTGTTAAGATGACAACACATTACATAATCAGCCTATAATGTTCCCACTGCTGGGACATAGGCCTCCTCTCTGTGAGAGGGAGCGGGCCGTAATCTACCACGCGGGCCCAGTGCGGGAGACACATTAATCACCACTATTTTATTACCAAGCTTATTCTCTGTTGTATAAACATTCTAGTTACTTTTAAAATCTTAGGGATACTACCATAGATATATGAAAGAAGGAGATATGGCCCGTAGTTGAAAATGTATCAGAACCCGATGTCGCTAGGTTTGCCCCACCGCCGCGCCACTACTACAGATGTAGTTTAGTAAAAGCAATAGATACAAAGTCGCGCACACTCTTGCAATTCATAAATCAGAACGTACTACACAATCAATTATAAACCTTAAATCATCAAACACAGCGTGCATTTTACCATGCACCGTACAACTCACTCACACAAAAACATCTATCGCTATCGTTGTGCTGTGCAAAAGCCATTTATTTTACATATACGCTAGTGATTGACTAAATCGGAAAGTTATCGATTCTTTAATTCATTATTGTACTAAGAAAAATAAAGGGTCATGAAAATAAAATAAATAAAAAACGATATGTTCAGAACATATTATTATATTATAAATCAATAAAATGTGTTTAAACAAGTAATTGCAGTTAATAAAAAAAAATTAACATAATTTAACATTTTCTCAAGGGCCTTCCAACCATTTAAACGTCATATTTTTAGGTCTTCTATAAACCGGGTTAAAACTGTTGACAAATTGAAAAATTAACTATAATAGCAATATATTCGTTGAGCATTCAACGTTGTTGTCGATAGCCTACGTTAGTGGACATTCATAACCACATCACTATCTCGCCGCAAGACACAGCGGCTGTACTATGCAACGCTCGGCGAAAATAAAGTATCGTTTTGTAATTTTTACATTGCTTGCTTTTCACTTACGACATACTGAGTGGCTAGTGGTTAAGAAGCAATGTATTTGCTGCAAAAATAGTATAGCCGCTGCGATATTTGAAAACAAAAATAACGTAGTAAAAGCAAGAAATATTTTACGCTTTGTTGTTTTTCATGATTTTAAAGACAAATACAGTAAAATACTTTTACTTATATATGGTAAGTGATTCCACGAGATACGAGGTTTTTATTTTGACTTCGTTTTTTACAGGAAACCACTGAACAACTCGGCATTTTTATATTTTATCACGATCACAGTCAAAAGCGCACTAGTTTGCGGAGACGGCCATTCGCCTAGTACAAGCGCATGTTGCTCATGACGCGTGGACACAGACACGCCCCCTTGCCACTTCTCCTGTTTTTTACATTTCTATGGATACTACACACTTGATCGGGTGCCGCACATGCGATTTGGCAGTATTTGTTGAACAACAAAGCCGACCCGAAGCAATTACTACACATTCGGCTTTAATTTGGCTCGTGCCGATCGACAAACTCCGTTCGATGTCTATCCTGGCTGAAGCGTGTTCGGTTCGATTCGGTGCAATATTTTCCCAAATATTTTGCCGCCCGGCTGTGCCGAATCATGCCGACCCGAACCCGATAAGTTTATACACCGAGCTGGTTCACATTAGGTCGGACCGACAGTTTGCCGTTCACCGACTGCCGGGTGTTGCTGTTCACACTAGACGCCGCCGACCCGACCTAATGTGAATATAACTGTCGGTACGGTCGGTTTACTGCCCGGCCTGGGTCGTCACAAAACAGTTGTGAGTTGGCTTTCGTATAGGATGGACGACGACGACGTTTTCATTGCAATGTGGTATTTAAATAAAAAGCAGAAAAAAAGAAAAAGGAAATATTGGGTGCATCCAATAATTGCCGAGCGAAATGAAGTTGGAACTTTTCAAACTTTAATCAAAACTTCTACATTAATTTCGCCCTCCATATTGAAACGTGTCTTCTCTGCATACACGTCGACAAAACTGCTTGCGCGAGTGCCGAGAGCGGGGTAAGGGCGGGTGGGAGTCTGGCAGGCGGGTGTCGCCGCCGCTTCGCGCCGACAAATGTGAACAGCGCCATACTTGCTAGTACGCCAATATTATGTCCGATCCGACAGAAATCGTGGCTGGACGTACGGTAAAAGTGTCGGCTCCGACAGTTTGGTCGGGTCGCCCTAATGTGAACGGCGCTATTGACATACATACGCCAATATGGATCCGACACGTTTGTCGGCCCGGTAAAACTGTCGGTCCGACCTAATGTGAACCAGCTCTAACGTTTCCGTTCAGTTATTTTTATTGATAGGTATAGGCAAATATTAGTTTGGCAACATGCAACATTCTTTCGCGGAATAAACCAGATATTTCAGTACGCAGGAAAACTCAGTGCATTTCATATGCAGAGCAATGGCAATGAATCATACTGTTTGTAAATAAAGACTTCTCGAATGTTACGTAGAGAATAGAGATAAATCTATTATGATTTATTATACTTAGGTAATTAGCTGTATAGGGCAATTACAGACATATTACTTTTTGTAGCTCAGAGGATGAGGAAAATACTAGCGAAGTGCAGCATAGCACGGTCTTCCTGCCACACAAATATCAACATTGCGCTTCTTAAAAATAAAGTTGAATATAAATAATCTCAACGGTTTATCTCCGTCCGCTTTGATGGTCTCTCGGACTAATGACAGTTTATTTATTTTCAACATAAATTCAACTAGTATAAGGATGATATTGGTTTTCAAGTGACAACTGCACTGCATTGCGCTGCGCTTCATCGGGTCTGCGCTGGCCTTAATAGGAAATAGATATCTGTCGACCGCCACACCACCGCAAGTTTTGTAATGTACGGTCACCAAAGGAAATAAGTACTCAGGATCGTCCGATATAGTTGAAGTTTAGTAAGAAACCGATGGATATTGTCGACTTAAATTTAATGTGATAAATGAGCTGCTTGTTTTCTATTAATTTAGTTTTATTTTATTCGAAAACATCCATCGGTTTCTTATTAAACTTCAACTATATCCGACGACCCTGGTTACATAATCTCCTTTGAGCTTTGGTGACTGTACGTGGGTACCTAAGTGCTCAACAGCACACGACAACGTTGCACGCGTCAACAGCAGCGGCAACTGCAGCCGTCGACATTCGTCGTCGTGTGTATGAGCACTTAGTGCCTGCACACGTTAGGAAAATAAGTAGCTAGGACTAAAATAAATATCACATCTTTTGCTATATTTGTGCAATAACACAGATTTGAGACAGTTTCAAAGATGATGGCCCAAAAATAATATTATCGGAAAGACCGTTTCTTTGCATTTGCCATCAAGCGTTTTCCCTAATAAGTATTATTGTATATTATTGTCTTGGACTAATGCCAAGGTCCGTTTTGCTGTTAGGATCGTCCATTCACCTTTGATTTTGCGGAGATTTTGGCTTTAAAAAGTTACTATCGTACGACCTGAGTGTTACTGAGAAATTCTGTTTCCTGTGCCAGCTTTTCACGGTAAATTGACTTATTTAGATTTCTGTGTATTATAGCGAAGTGCCTAAGTAAATTAATGACTAGCTGCGCCCCGCGGTTTCACCAGCACAAGGGTCGATCCCGTGGGAATATCGAGATTTAAATATCCTTTGTCCTAATACAGTCATGGTCTACCCACCTGCCAATTCTCATCCAAATCCGTTTAGTTGTTTTAGCGTAACAAACAAACATACATAAATCAAATATTTTCTGTTTATAATATTACTTTCGATGAAATATAGGTACATTCGCGAACGCCGCCATCCAAATATTTAGATAAAGGACGATGAGTCAGAACGTCCCCCCAACCTTACATTGACCAACAGACTTAAAATGTATCTCATTCGAACCGCCTTAGCAAGCTGATAAATTTTTACTATGACGACATCTCTCAAAAGTGCGGGATATTCCGAGAAAATCAACTTTTAGTGTTAATTTCGTCACAACGTCCCCCCAACCCTTACATTGACCAACAGACTTAAAACGTATCTCATTCGAACCGCCTTAGCAAGCTGATCAATTTTTACTATGACGACATCTCTCAAAAGTGCGGGATATTCCGAGAAAATCATGTTTTAGTGTTAATTTCGTCACAACGTCCCCCCAACCCTTACATTGACCAACAGACTTAAAACGTATCTCATTCGAACCGCCTTAGCAAGCTGATCAATTTTTACTATGACGACATCTCTCAAAAGTGCGGGATATTCCGAGAAAATCATGTTTTAGTGTTAATTTCGTCACAACGTCCCCCCAACCCTTACATTGACCAACAGACTTAAAATGTATCTCATTCGAACCGCCTTAGCAAGCTGATCAATTTTTACTATGACGACATCTCTCAAAAGTGCGGGATATTCCGAGAAAAATCATGTTTTAATGTTTATTGCCAGAACGTCCCCCCAAGCCTTACATCGACCAACAAACTTAAAATGTATCTCATTCGAACCGCCTTAGCAAGCTGATCAATTTTTATTATGACGACATCTCTCAAAAGTGCGGGATATTCCGAGAAAATCATCTTTTTGTGTTAATTTCGTCACAACGTCCCCCAAGCCTTACATCGACCAACAAACTTAAAATGTATCTCATTCAAACCGTCTTATCAAGGTGATCAATTTTTACTACGACGACATCTCTCAAAAGTGCAGGATATTCCGAGAAAAATCATGTTTTAATGTTAATATTTTTGGCACAAAATAAGAGTTTGTAAATAAACCATATTCTTTGATTTTCAAACCTCTCAAGATCAATTAAGAGATGCCATTTAAAAAACAGAAAATGTCATTCGTTACTCGTCCAATTTTTTCTATTCCTATCGGCAGGCAGTTGTCCCACCGGCGGCGATGAACGATTAGCGAGTAGAACTAGCAACTGAAAACGAGTTGGCGAGCAGCGAGCAGCGTGTGTGTAGTTCCAATAGTTTTGTCGCTGGGCTATCAGCGAGTTTTCGAGTGCGACGGGCAATTACTCGCACCACTCGCTCGGGGCGGTTAGTCTCACAGGGGTTTCTCTCGGCGGCGTGAGCTCTGACCACCAAGCGACCATCGCTGAGCGAGTATCGCTAGGCGAGTATTATCTGCGATAGCTCTTGTCGCTCTGCGACAAACCAGTGTAGCGAGTCCTCGCCGGCAGTGTGAACAGTCAGCGATCAACTGTTAATATATGCATCTCTTTTGTTTACACGGAATGTATATCTATTGTACGTTTTTTGAGCGATAAAACAGCCGACAGTTAGTCGCTTCCTCGCCGGCGGTGGGACAACTGCCATATGCTCGTCCACGACGGAGACGCGGGTGTCTTCGTCTTGGGCGAGCTTGAATCCCTCACTGCACTCAGGATTCAAGTCTTAACTCCCTCGCTTCGCTCAGGAGTCAACTCAAACCTAGAATCCTTCGTTGCGTTCAGGATTCAAAATAGCGCCTGCGACAACAAGACACTACTTTATCCCAAAATAAATAAAACGATTTTTTATTTTATTTCTAAACCCCATGGATTTTGGAGTTAAAACTGGTTGCTAGTATTTTTATAGATCTTTATGAACCTGATAAAACATACAAAAGATCTGTTACAGGGCGGGGGACGAGCCTAGCGAATTAGAAAAATGAATAAAACGATTTTTTAATTTTCATTTTATTTCTAAACCCCATGGATTATGAAGTTAAAAGTGGTTGCTAGTCTTTTTATAGATCTTTATGAACCTGATAGCACATACAAAAGATCTGTTGCAGGGCGGGAGACGGGCCTAGCGAATTAGAAAAATTAATAAAACGTTTTTTTAATTTTCATTTTATTTCTAAGCCCCATGGATTTTGAAGTTAAAACTGGTTGCTAGTCTTTTTATAGATCTTTATGAACCTGATAGCACATACAAAAGATCTGTTGCAGGGCGGGGGACGGGCCTAGCGAATTAGGAAAAATTAATAAAACGATTTTTTAATTTTTATTTTATATTTAAACCCCATGGATTTTGAAATTAAAACTAGTTGCTAGTCTTTTTATAGACCTTTGTGAACCTACTAATACATACAAAAGTTCTGTTGAAGGGGGGGGACGGGTCTCATACAAATATGGTCATCGTTCTTAGCTGCTAACTTTTTAGTCATCATCGTTCGTTCTGTCCTGTTACGTAGTTGTTTATTATGACATAGGGATGTTTTTTTATACCAGTAGTACAGACGCCAACACATCAAGCTACCCGAAACTGTAAAATTTTCCCAATCAAGTTTGAACCTTATACTATAGCGATAAAGTTGAAAATCCATTAAAGAAACTTGACAGATTGTAGTAGCTTGATTTGCTGGCCTCTTTATTGACCTAGGTTATGACCTAAATCATGGTCTACCTTTATGCTAAATTTAATTGAAAACCTGACAGAGTTACTCTCGCATTTATAATAGTTAATAATAGTTTTCAATAATGAGATCTATTAAAAATCGTAGCGACCGATCTATGAACGTAAACGAGGCAAAAGGAATATGTAAGGATCGTAGCAGATGGCGTTCTGTAGTTTCCGCCTACCCCTATGAGAAGGAGTGAGTTTATGGAAAAATAACTTTAAAACCTACACAATAAAGTCCAATTTACGCTGCAACTTTAAACATTTTTATAACTTTTTCAATAGTGCTAGTCACTCTGAAATCAACTTAATAACCATTGTAATAAAGTTGATATTTGTTTAACTTGAAATAATATTAATTGAACTTATTTTCTCCACAGCCGAACAGAAGAAATCCTTGCTTCTTGAGAAGGAGAGCATTCAGGAATTGAAGGCAGAACTCACAGACTACAAAGAAGATGTCAAAGAGATGGACGAGATTGTCAAAACTAAGCAAGCGGACCTCAAGATTTCGAAGGGTGCTCGCAGGTATTGTGGAACTTCTTTTTAAATGGATAGAAAAAAAAAACAAATGCGTAGCTGAAAGAAATAAAATATTGAAATAAACAAAAATCGCCAACCGGCTTGAGCAAGCGTGGTGATCGTGCATTCTCTATATGAGACTGCCTTTAGTCCTGCAGCCTTTTATAGTCCCAACTAGCTGCGCCCCGCGTTTCACCCACATAAGTGTCTATCCCGTGCGAATATCGGGATAAAAAGTATCCTATGTGTTAATAATGGTTAAAAAATATCTGTGTGCCAAATTTCATCCAAATCCGTTCAGCCGTTTGTGCGTGAAGAAGTAACAAACACAAACACACAACACTAATAAATAATTAATAAGTAATTAGTGTACATAAATATCGACAAAACTAAAACACTAACGGAATGTTGCACATTTGTACTGTAGGCATTAGAAAGAAGAGTGTGGCGCTCCTTCGTGGATGGCAGTATCTATAACAATCAGGTCAATCAGTAAAACATGCTGTAATCGTGTTTTTTATCGAATCTATAATCTTTTGCTGTTGCAATATTGTTTGGTTGATGGATTAGTTACTTATTATTTCTAAAAATATACTGAGTTACCAAGTTAATTAAGTCACTATACTAAAATGACTACATACTCCATTCAGTTTTCTATCGCCATTTATAATACTTATAAGTAAGAAAAAAATAACATGATGCAATATTTCAATTTGCTGACATCAATTCTAAACAACATCGTTTTGGTGTCATTTCCAAATGGCTCTGCGCTAATTAGACCACTGGCTTTAAATAGAAGACTTCCATTTAAAACACCTTAGCTCTAACTTAACTAAGGTCCGGCCGCGCCAAATTTTCCAAAGATGTAAACAACAATGGTCGCTCAAAATTGAACAAAATCGATATACAAGAACATTTATTATTAGTAATGTTTGTTTTCGTCTAAATCTCTGAGCTAACTAGACGAAAACAAACATTGCTTAAAATAAATGTTCTTCGAAATCGATATACATCGATTTTATCAAATTTCGAGCGGCCATTGTTGTTTACGTCTTTGGCAAATTTGGCGCAGCCGGCTTTTATAAATATCGAGAATTGTGAAATAATCGTCTGCATCTTGTTAGTGCGCAATGCTTTTTAAGAAAACGCCATGTTTTTTTGGGTTTTGCCCATAGTTTAGGCTTGACTAATAACAAAAACACTCACATTGTTCACGCATGCACTCTTTTCAGATTGTACAAGGCCGTCAACAACATGATAAGCAAACTGGATGCCGCATTAGTCATGCTAGAAACCAAGGAGAAAGCCCTGAAGACCACATTAGAGCAAACCAAGTCCGAACCGCAAAAGGCAAAGGAACAACTGATCCAAATTGATGAACTGATGCATTCCATTAAGAGCCTACAAAAGGTGCCTGACGAGGCCAAACTGAAGCTGATTCAGGATGTCCTTGGCAGGCTGGATGATGACTTCGACGGGCAGTTGAAGATTGATGATGTTTTGAAGGTCAGTGTTGCCTTACTTTGGTTTAATTTTTCTTGTATTTCTTGTAGGCTACTAATAGCAGGAAAAACCTTTTAGGACCCCAATAGCACAATTATTCATTACTAGCTGCGCCCCGCGGTTTCACCCGTGGGAATATCGGGATAAAAAGTAGCCTATGTTAATCCAGGGTGTCAGCTACCTCCATACAAAATTTTAACAAAGTTGGTCCAGCCGTTTGAGCGTGAAGAAGTAACAAACATATAAACACACTCACAAACTTTCGCCTTTATAATATTAGTGTGATTATTCCACAACGGAAAAAACAATTGTCGATCGTCCTGATGGCGCATCGAAGATAAATAACGGCTCCCGATAGTAGCATCGTAATATTTGTACTTTGAAGTTTGATGTTCGTAAGATAATAGTATCTTGATTGAAACAAAGTTCATGCTTTTAACTCCAAGTAAAAAGTACACGCATCAAGAACATGTTCTGAAATTAGTTCGGTTATTTGCTTATTAGAAAGAAATGTATTTCAATTTGTGAAATATGGAATATTTTTTATCACAGTCCAACATTCCTTAACATAACATAATCAGCCTATAACGTTCCCACTGCTGGGACACAGGCCTCCTCTCTGTGAGAGGGGGACATTCCTTAAACATTGAAATTTTAGCAAAAATGCAGCTGCGCACTTAGTCAGTATCTTTTCTATGTAAATATATTATCATTCCCATTCACCATGCGTAGAAGGTGCAACAAAAGACTTATATAACAATAAACACTGTCTTCAAGGTCAATGTCAACTTTCCACCACGATGTCGTACACGTGACCTACCGTATCAAATACCCCGCGAGTGATTATAAGCGCGATAACACAATATGACCTCTTTCTGCACAGAACGCTAGACTTCCGTGTTATCGCTACTTTAATAATAATCTTCAAGGTCAACGTAAAAAATATACATTAGCTCCTTCTTGATAAAAACTTGACATTTACGGCTCGATGTGGTTCTTACCTTTGCCTACAAAAAAAAAAAAACTATTTTTAGTTATGTAATGTTTTCGTTACGATACCAAAAGGAAGATTGTTAATGTTGCTTATTTGTGTATGTTTATTTATGAGATACTGGGTTCTCGAAACTTCCGGACTGTCTTTTCAGGTAAACTGTGTTGTTGGTTTAAAATAAGACTATCAAAAGGGAGAAACCCTTTCATCTCTATTCCTAGGATTAGGGTGGATTATACAAAGCAGACATACATGTGTATTTGTAAACAAGCAATGTTATTGACTTCTAGAAAATGTGGTAAGGTCAGAACGTCTGCAATGGTCATTGACCTCATGACAGATGCAGTTGATTGTTTTAGTTTAGATATTTTCTGTATGAATGACGTCTTGCCTGTCTCAATAATGGCGTTATTATAATATTTATGAGTATACATATAATATAATTATATAGAATATAATATTATGTTTACGTGTAAGAAGAATAGAATCGCTTATCACCTGTTTATCATTCAGTGGCAGTTGCAGCAATTTTAAAAGACAATCTAGTGGTATTGAGTTGGTTAATAAATAAAAATACTAAGTCTCTTTACGTGCAGAATTCATATTACTGACGTAACTTGTGGATTATGAGATATTATACTGAGAATTAGTCAATCACTGTAAAAAAAACAAATAAGTTTGTACTGAAATAAGCGAAAATTCCGCTGTATACACAATCAATTTTGCTACTTTACAAAATTATGCTAGGTACTAGCATGGTTAGCATTGAATCACGTATACAGCGGAAGTTTCGTTTATTTCAGTAACTACATACTTATTTTACGGCCGCGAATCACATTTAGATCAACATACAACCAGATACTTACTGACTTGCAAATTGTAATAAATATAAGAAAATTTGAATTTCGCGGGCTTCCTTGATGCTTTCGCCTTTAGCTACTCTGGGGCCCAAGATATGGCTTGGATTTTTTTTTTTGCCTACATTTTGTCCCGTTGCCGGGCAAAGGCCTTACATTTTCCTTTCAAACCTCTGTCCTGCGCGATCTCTGGCCATGTTGGCCCTGCAAACAACGTCGCCGTTTCACTTTCTTATGAAGTATTTTTTCCGCGCTTACTAATAAACGTATTATATCAGATGAATAGTTACACACTGATTTCTCTCTTTCAGTCGTCAGTAATTTGACTTTCGAAAGAAGAAGACAAAGCATTTTGTAACTATACAGACGCTATACAACGTTTATTAGTAAGGGGGTAAATCTACAACTTATATAACAAATTCACGCCAAAATAATCTCCACTTTCCCACATTTCAGATGCTCGAAATAATAGGCAACGAAAACGTGAACCTGTCGGAGAAGCAGATGTCCGAGCTGATCGAGTTACTGGATAAGGAAGAGATACTCGAGGTTGAAAGCAAGATACAGAAGGCGCTCGATAAGGCGGCCAACGCGGCTAGGGAACAGGATAAGCCGAGCGTCTCCGAGGGGAAGGTAATGTCTTGAAGTCGTAGTATTTATCTAGGCACGGTCGACCACGCGTCAGTAACATCAGTAACAATTGAACTACGAAAACCGTACTTAGGAAATAAAGACATTGTCAATGTCAAACATTGTAAAAGCCATTTTTTTTTTTAAAGAGTAATTGTGGAGTTTCTTGTCGGCTCTTCTCCGTAGAAAATTACCAATTGGTACCGTGCACCTAGCTTGTGACGTTTCATAAGTGCCCATGTAGGTTTATGTGAAATAAAATATTTCGAATGCGGTTGACCGTACTTATACTTTGGAAGGGAACGTCGAGCTCTAAGCTACTAAGATTAAACTTATAATTATTTGATATTCATGTAGGATAATTTTTATTATTCCCATTAAATAAAAAATACTGTTTTGCTATCTGAGCTGACTGGCCATACTTATTCTTACCAATTCTTCTAAATATTAAATAGCGTTTTTAACTTATCAAATATTTGTGGAGGGTGGTTGGCGAAACCATCCAGGCAAAACCTCTACAGTACCTGTAATACGGGTCTTTTACTTGGTTATGGAGAGGAAGACTGTGACGTAAATACTCAATCCGGAAGTTTCATTTTCTTATATCAACTGTCGCACCGTACTTGTCTGCCGATGCGCAGTTTATGTGTCATCAAACTTTATATCAGTTAGCTGTTCCGAATGTATACCTAATAATAAGGAAAAGCCAGTCTGATAAAGATGTTTTGTTTTATATCCCACAAGGTCATATAAAATTCGACAAATAGCAATATCTTTTTATACCTAATCTTTTTTTTTTCTATGTTAGTCAAACTTAAAACTCAAACTCAAAGCATTTATTTCAATTAAACCATTTACAGCCACTTTTGAATTGTCAAGAAGTCAGTCAGTCACAAAAAATGAAGCTAAGTTGCCCATTCCAAAGCGTAGGTACCTATGGAGAAGAACGGGCAAGAAACTCCATGGACACTCTTTTAAATCAAAATAATGTGGTTACAAAGTCTTGGTTACATCATTCATGTTAAAAATTATACATGTGAGAACGATGCAGAACGTTAAAAGCGTCCATAATGAAAAGATGAGAAAAAACAACAATTCAAATAATAAATTAAAATAAGCCATGGCAGCAAAGAAATGACCAGTCCCTACTGACGCCGCCCGTTCACGAACATGACGCATGCATCAGCACCATTCAGCTCAACCATTTTGAAGGGAGCTAAATGATCCAACACATGCGCCACCATCAGCGAGACATTTGAGTGAGCATAGTCTGTATTGTGTCCCGCTGCTGGGCAAAGGCCTCCCCTTTTTCCTTCCAAACCTTTCAAGTACGATCTCTAGTCATGTTGGCCCTGCAAACATTATCACGCTACGTCACGCCACCTTCGCCTCAATGGCTTTACCTTACTTGAAAATAAAGTAATTTAACTTATGTAAGTAATACCTACTTTAAATTATGTATATTGTTACAGAGTTTGTTCGACATAATACGAGAAGCACAGAAGAGGCGGGAAATGAAGAGAGCCGCAGAACAAGCAGCTCTCTCCAAGAGCGAAGGTATCGTCACCAACCCCGAGGAAAAAAGTAAACGGCCCCAGAGCCACTGAGTAACGTAGCTTTACTTAGTCAATGTGTATATAACTATACTAGTAGACTGTCCTTACTCATGTTAACGCCTTCATGCTGGTTTAGGTGACGATAAATTAGCAAAGATGGCCCTCGGCGTTTGTATTTACTAAATAAGATGTGTTCGGATACGTGCAACACATTGCAATTTTTACGTGATTATTATTGGTCGTGGTTCAAGGTCGCGTTTTGATTACACAGCAGAGTTGCACTGTCCGAAAGCGTCTATTATTCCCGCATATACCATAGCTGTTGTACTAGAGTAACGATATACATATTTATGTAGATGAAATAAAATATTATTTACGTAATGAATGTGTTACCCTAATGACAATAAGCATTTTGTAACATGTAATCAATCACACATGAATATGTAAATAACGTTTTACTTTATAATAAATATTATAAATAATACTTACCTGAACTTTCCATGCCATACAAAGTTGTTCGTTTGTTTTCATGTTTCTATTTATTCCTGGTTCTTTTGTTTCTCATATGTATTACGTTGATGCATTTCTGTGATCACTATTCAGTTTAAGTTTTATTTTTAGTTTATTATTGTGGTTATATCAAAAATATGTTGCGCACAAATTGTGGAGCGAGCGGTGCACTGTTTCTTCTTTACAATTGTGAATTGGAATGAACGGATATTAATAATACAGCTAAATATTTCCTTATTACTATAAAATTGGATGTGTATATTATGTATATTTACTGTTAATGAAGAGTACTGCTTATAACAGTTGACATTCAGAATTATATTTTGGTTAGCTTACAGCAATATGTTCATTTATTTATATATAACAAGTGTTGAATCTAGTTAAGTTCCGAACAATGAAAGCACATAATAAGTAAATGATTATCAACTATTTTGTATAAAATCAATTTCCAGCTGCATCTGCCTTAGAGCAGATGATGAAGCACCAGTTTAAATACCTATTCCTTCCTAAGATAATCATTCTCTAGGCATTGTTTATCCTTTTTAACTGCCTCACCAACAGTATTGGTAACATTTTTTTCCAACGAGTCAGTTACTGTTATTCGATGTACTGAGAAATAAAGTTTTAAAGAGTAAGAGAATAAAGAGATCGATACAAATGATTTTGTTTTATTTTCTGCAATGTTGCTTTCGCGCGACCTTGGGAGATATTAGTTACCAACCAACGTTGCTTGATCGTATTGACCTAATTGATCCTGATGCGAGACGTTCCAATGAACTAGAAAAAAGACGTAACATCACACCTGTAATCCCCGAAGAGTAAGATCCTATGTACAAAATTCATCAAGAATATAATAAATTAATCTTTGGACTCTTGCGAGTACTCTTGACCCTGAAGTAAAACTATACACGAGATCGAGAGCTAGGTCCGTATTTATAACCATTTTTCAATTTGCCGCCTCTAGGTGGCGTGAAAGTCGAACATCCGGTTTTAAATACTGGATGCTCATTGGACGGAATTTAAAATCCACGTACTAGATTAGCCAATAGTCATTTTTCGACGAATCACAAGGTGTATGAAATGTACTCACGGTCTGCCAGGCCGCCATCTTTAATGATTTTGAAAAGCGAAGCCGTGGGATTGGTCAATAACAAAACGTCATTACAATCTTTTGACGGAGTTGCGCAAAATAAAATAATTTTGTGTGACTCTCACTCACTCATTGCGGCTGCCATGTTTTTTTTCATGTGGGGTGTGTGTGTATTGATATAACATGATATTTTAACCCCGTATAAACTGTTACAGGTGAGTAATTTCTGTTAAATTTGATTGTTTTCATGTGTCAATGCGGAAGTAGGTTCATGGCGCGTCCTCAGTGAAAGTGCATCATGTAACACTGTCGCCTTCTTGTGAAATTGCATCGTATCGTAGATGAAATGAGTAGAGTGAGTATGACTCAGATCAAAACGACGATAAAAGATTTAATGTACCGCGCGTGAAACTACTCTTTGTTGATGTGTAGCAAAAAGTGTTGTGCGGGTGACGTTGCGAATGCGAGGAGGCTTCGTCTGCGCTCACCCTCACTCGGGTGACGTTTTGGCGCCATCGACCCATTTAGCACGGCGGGGCGGGCATGGTAGTCAGTGGCACACCAAATTCTTTGTGTTTGCTAAATCTCAATGACCATTGTATCAAAACATTGAATGATAGTAAAATTTACCGTTTTATTTTGCAGAAATAAGGGGTGCACATAGTGCGTCATTTGTTATTAGCTAGTGACAATGCGATTGCAAAAAAATTGAAGCAAGCGCTGCATTAGGAAAAAAAACTGACCCACTAGCAAAGAATAGGCCAAAGAAATTAAGGATGTATTAGTAACGGAGGAATTAAAGGATCGATTTATATCACACGGCCCACGGCGATTGTAAAATGGACTCACGATTATTATACAAGATGATGGTGTTTGATAACGGCAGACACTATCAAGGACAGGATGCGTAAGCATAAGAGAGAGAGCCAGGCGTTTGCCTGCTGGCCTGCCACGTCGAGAGAACTTCATCAAACTCCACACTCCATCATCTGATACCCACACACTTGTTACAGGTAAGTTACTCCGACAGTTTCTACTTACCCTCATATCATTGCAATTCTATGTAAATATATTTTGTAAAGTCACTTTCATGTTTTGTTCAGTCAAAGGCAACACAACTATATTTACCAAGATACCAATAAGACAGTAAACTTCACATGGCTTTGTGATTATTACAATCAAATAAATAAAGTACATACGTGTTAGAAGAATTTTCTAATCAGCGTCATTAAGTATCTTGGCATGACTTGTTTAGTAAATAAATTATTAGTAGGCTATTAAACACCATTAGGAGTAACAAATTAGAGTAATAATGAAATAGTGATTTGCCAACTTGCTAGTGATCAAATAATAATCAGTAAGGACTAATTATTGTTTTTTCGAATGTCAAGAGGAAATGCAGTGCTCAGTAACACTGGAAAGTGACCATAACAGTGGGAATGTAAAAATGAAGACAATTAACAATTATAAGAATCCTTACACAAAGGTCGGTTTTGCATCTATTCCAATGTTATATGTTATTTTATAGGCAACATGATCCTATTTATGTTTTTGCCTGGTTATTTGTGTAACCCAAATGTATTTTTCTTATTATTTTCCTTCTGGGAGCGATTAGACTGTATTTTAGTTATTATGTGTTACCTGATCCTACAGGAAGTTTCCTCATTAATGATTGTTGCCTATGAAAGCACCGCACCACTGTATTTTGATGTCCCCTTGGTTTGCACTCTAGTTTAGGAGCATTGCTGCATTCTTCCTTTGTTCCATTGTGAAAAGCTACTTGTATAATTATTTGCATTTTCATTGTATGCACATATTTTATTTATGTAACATCTACTTTTTGAGTGCATTTGCAGGACATTTGATTGAATTTTTTTTATCATGGTACCAATATTACCTGTTTGTGATTTTTTTGTCTATATTTTATAATATTTGTTTATTACACATTTAATTTATTTTTGGTTTCCATTTGTTTATTTTTTCATTCTGTAGTAAGGTTGGTGTTACTTTCATTCTGTAGTTTATTCCCAAAACTTGTGTTACTGTAGCTGCTACACATGCATACATCCATTAGTTGAAATGAGGCTTCTAAAAATAATGGGTTCAGCCTACCACTTTTCCACCTTTGGACATAGGCGTTAAAAACAAAGATAGTGTTTGTGAACATATTTTTTTTTATTGGTTTACAAATCGGGCAATACAATATAATTTACATACTAGGTAAACATAAACAAGAAAAAAAAACAACTCTATGTTCCCTAAAATAGTGAACACAGCATGCACAATGTATGAGGTAGTTAAAATTATAAATCATCATCATCATCATCATTTCAGCCGAAAGACGTCCACTGCTGGACATAGGCCTCCCCCAAGCACCTCCACTTCGACCAGTTTTGTGCTTCTCGCATCCAACGAAAGGTTCTGGAGTGGCGACCGCGTACCGGAAGGCGTAGCGTTGGAAGGCCTCCCACAAGGTGGACCGACGACCTTGTGAAGGCCGCAGGAATTATAAATAAATAAACTTAAATATAATATGCTGCCATTCTACTAATTATTAGTAGTTGAATGGCTGCACGCGATGATGATGATGGGGCTCCCTTATCCGCACTTAGACTCCCATTTGGTCCGTTGTGCGTGGAATGGCTGCACATGCTCAACTTAATTTTAATTTTTTGCTGAGGTCCTGAAAAAAATAATCAAATGCTGCCTCACACCATTGTAGCTGGAAAACGTTCTATAAAATGGAGCATGCTGTTTTATAATTTTGTTCTGCGTTGAGGCATCACAAAATATGTGCGCATAAATGACTGAAACATGAAATAGCAAGTAGAATACTCTCCAGCAAACATTCACAATCGAGGCATTAATTAGCATATCTGCGGCTTTTCTTCTACAGCATAAAGTGGTTATCCTGGAATATTCTAACTTACTAGTTAGTAGTTCTTAGATTTTAGGTTTCTACATTGGTTATTAAAATAATGAAATTATGGTCATAAACACTATCCAAGCACTAAACTTTCTAGATAGCAGTTGAGGAATTGTTTATCTATAGCTATTTCTTATATAAAGATATATACACAGCAGGGTTTAGACAGACCACATGATGCACGTGAAGCAGTGACACTGCTATTGTACACTAGATATTATTATCATCATTATCTGGTAGTATGATTTTGGTAGTAGTAAAAAGTAGTACATTATAATTTACATATTTTTGTGACAATGTTGTATTGATTATTTTCAGGAAACTAATTTTGACGACATTGTTGATGAGCTGTGCACAAGACTCCAGGACATCAAAGATCAAGAAGGTGCGTCACGAGTAGGCATGCCCACGTGTTCTATAGAAGAAACTGAGGCTGTTCGTCGATATTACGCTGCGTTTCCGGCTTTAACGAAAGGTCGAGAGTCGCCGCTACCGTATTATCTCCCACCGCCGGCGTGGTGTCGCCAATCAGCGCCAGATTCCAAGATCAAAATGCAAAGCGAATTAACAGTGTCTAAAGATTGGAATACTAAAAACAAGAAACTAACTTCAGGGAAAGAGCGACGTAATTCATACCACGGTCAGAAGAAGAGCAACAAGAAACGTTGCAACAGCTACAGTAAATCTTTTGACAGCAAAGAGATTCTGCCTGAGTGGGTAACACACGAGGGTGTCTGGGATATGGAAACACAAGACCCAGTGAAGGAGTTCATCAGAGCCATAGCATTAGACGAGGGTTACGGCACGTGCGAGAACACCGTCACAGACGAGATCAAAGAAATAACAGAGGGGACTATTGGAGTGAAGGAAAACATGGTGCCTGACTGGGACGATAGCCTTGACCTCGACGGCGGGTGGGTCATCACCGAGGACCTCAACCCACGTGTGCGCACGCCCATGGAAGAGGAACTGTACGCTAAGTTCGAGGCAAAGTTCGATCGCAGCATCGAAGCTCTATGGTCTAAAGACCAGAACACACCTGACGACGAGTACCAGGATCTTCCGATAGACTTCCAAGATCTGCTGTCATCTCCCTCCGACCGTCTGTTCGCCGATCCGTCCGCCGAGAAGTGCAGTCTTATATCCCTCACTGAGAGTATATGGTCCACCGAAGCTGCAGACTTCCCGCCTCCGCTCGACCGCGGAGACTCGCCCTCGCGCATCGCTGATGCTCTGCATGACCGCTTTCGCCCGCTAAACCTGGCCGACGTGGTCGAGCCAGAGCCGCGTGAGCTCGAGTCGTTCGCTCTGTACGAAGGCGACGAGATCTACGACGCTCTGTCCACAGTCGCCAACTCGATGCGCTCTTTCACGGCGATCAATCACAGCCGCGACCGCAGCGGCTTCGCCGAGGTGCCTCCGCGCCGCGGTCGCGCCTGCACGGCCCGGCCCGCGCCCGCCTGCGACCCGCCCCCGCGCCCGCCGTCCTCCCGCCCGCGCGAGGACCTCCTCACCTCCGCGCGCACGCACTTCCGCCCCATCCGCCGCGACACCGACGCCGAGCCGTCGCGCTACGCCGACGGCGACACCTTCGACATCTGCGGCAACCACGACACCGTCGAGTTTCGCCGCAGTGACTCGGGCGGGCTGTACCTGGGCGCGGGGACCGAGCGGTACCTCGAGTATCGCTCGGTCGGCAGCATAGACTACGGGCGCCTCAACCTCACTCCGGCGCAGCGCTGCCCTGACCTCGACGAGCTGGGCCTGCGCTTGCACTTCCCGCTGCGCCAGTGCAACGCCAGCGCGCAGACGGACGCGCCGCCCGCTAGCGTCGCCGCCGCCGCCGCCGCCGCGGCCGCCTGGGCGCCGTGCGAGGAGTGCGGCCGCGCCGCCAAGAAGATGCGCCCCAGTGCGGCGCGCTCCATCTGGAGCGAGACGGCCTGCCGCGCATGCGCGCCCGTACCGCCCGCGCCCGCCGCTGCCGCGCCGCCGCCCGACGAGCTGTCGCGCGAGTGGGAGGAGCTGCTGTCGGACATCAGCGCGGCGCACGCGCAGTACGCGGGCGGCGAGGCGCCGGACGAGGGCCGCGGCGACCGCAAGCGGCGGCACAGCGCGGCGCTGCGCTGCGCGGCACAGTGCACGCACCCGCACGCGCGCTTCCTGCCGTGCTGCACGCTGGCGCTCGACCGCCCGCTCACGCGCTAGGTGCCCCGCGCGCCGCGCCGCGGTGGCCGCGGCTCACCCGCACAGTGCCGGGTGCAGCCCGACTGCAGCCGGCGACGTGTCGGCTACAGAGCTCGGGCTGCACTCGGCACCAGAGAGCGCCTACTACCGCAACTCGGAGCTCACCGCGCGGCCGCTGCGGCGGGAGGTCTTAGTGTTGATCGTTTCCTTACCTGATCCATCGCCCGATCTGTATATATCGCCCCCTTTTTTCTTCGAGCGTGTTATTGTTTGTATGTCGAAAGTGAGAAATCGCAGCTTTTCAAATTCGAAAACGACGTGCCGCCGCGCTCGGTGTCGAGAAGATGTCCTTAGTGGCTCGATTGCTCTTTCAAGTGGCATTAGAATGAAAAAGTTAGCAATAATAATAGGATTAATTAGCGAAGCCTTAAAAACGTTACTTTCTCCGAGTGTGTAGGGTGTCGAGGTACAAAAGTGGAAGGCTAGAAGTGCTAACATATCTTATGATTGTAGATATTGATGGGAAGGAAGGAGTTATAATGTAACGTTAATTTTAGTTCAATGTTTTCTTTGTAGAGATTTCATATTGATGTAGGAATGTTTGATGGAATGCTCTCGCTTCATTGTCGATACTCGACGAAAATTGATTAATGTGCGAAAGTGTTCGGTATTGTGCGTTATTGTTAAATAATGGCCTTGAAATAATAAGCAGCATTTCTGCATCGTTATATAATTATTTATTTTAAAATGTTTTGTTGAGAAAATATATATTTTATTTGTTTTAGTTCAAAATTACATATTAACGCAAAACGAGACGAAAGCATTCCATAGCAAACATGATAGGACGATTCTAATATAATTCTTACAATAATATCGTCCCGACTTGTTTAATAATTTGTTAATATAAAATATAAGTAGAACAGGTATTTTATTTTTGTTAGTATTTTTCGTTTACGTTTCCAGGCGATCTAAATTCATTCAAAATTTTATATCGTAAAGTAAATTGTTCTGTTTTCTTTTGCAACATTTTTGAACGCGAACATTAATGTAAGGAGATGATTAGACGCATCTCCCAATGTCCAGCAGTGGGTGCGCCTTTCGGCCGTTGTTCGCGAAAGATGTACCCACAGTTAAGACTGTTTCCAAGCCGAACATGTCGAGATGCGGCTTTATGTCCGAGGTTCGATCGATATCGGAAGCGGACGCTATGGTTTGTCCATGTTGAATAAGTTTTACACGCGGCGATTTTATTGATTTGCCGCATTATATAATGTAGGGTGGCGAACGCGTCGCGGGTTAGTGTTCATTCTTGATACCGTAACGGCCCGCTGCGTTCTGCCGGATAGTGGTTATTCGAGGTGTTAGCAGTTTTGTATGAAGCTGGACTATGTTAGTGGGGGGCCGAAGCCCCCTAGTGTCGTCGGCTACGATGAACTCTGTGTCGTGCTCTTCTTTGATATATGCCCGGCCGACGCTGTTCACCGTTTACGGACGCACGTTTTCTTCTAGAAAACGGTTGGTTAACTTTTTATAAGATGTATCGGCATGCCTTGCGTTACATGATGGCGGCACGACGAAACGGTGAACAGCGATGACCATCAATTGTAACATAATTTACAGCTCCAAGTATGGATTGTAACAGTTCATATAGGCGTAACTGTTATTATAGTTCATAAACATAAGAATTGTATATGTTATATTTTCGTATATTTTCATTTTACACGTGGTGTTGGCGCCGGCGTGTTAGACGTCGTGTCGCGTGTACAGCGCAGTAGGACGGTCGCAGCGCCATCTGGTGTCGACTTTCCACGCTCGCCCTGTACATTGTCCCACAACTTATATTTATTTCATTTGAAAGCCTTGCCTAGTTACAATTTCATATAAAACTTTAATATTCGTGCATACTTTTCTATTTTATGTGTCGTGTTTTATATATTTATTTTTATGTAGTGTGATTTACTTCTGTTTGTAATAACTGAAAACGGAAAATGTAAAAAAAAATGTCATTGCAAAATTTACATCAGGAAGGCTATCCTTGTATATATTTAGTATATTGTGAATTTAATGTATAGTCATTTTCAGTTCTTTTAAATGATGTTTCATTATATGTTCGCTAATTCTTTTGTCAATTTCCTTATCTGAAATATTTGATGTTTATGTTCATGCGGGTAGACAAGTACATCAGTTTACGACTCTTACAATGTTTCAGATATTGAAATGTTCATGTACTGTCTAAAGCTACATTATTAGAGCGGTTGGGTATTTTTAAACTCATTCAACTAATTAATTCACATTCATTTTCTCGTGTCACGTAATGTATTTCATTTTTTCTGTCATAAGTTCATATTATATTGTACTTATTCCATTAACGATATTCGCTAAAGGATACCTCGATAAAAAATATTTGAAAAAGCAAAAAAAAAAAATGTACTAGATTCAAGTTCGCATATAATATTATGTTTGATTAGATAATAATCTAATGTAATGTGCCTATGCACTTGATCGCCTAATTGTCCAGAACAGCGTGGATAATAATGTTTTTCAAGAAATGTTGAAGGGATGTTTGAACATTTTTTGGAAAACAAAAGGAGTTTGCTACGGTATTCGGTTTCGGGGACTTATTACAATCATCAAAAAAATATACGCCAGACCTATGCAAACTCCTTATATATTGAATGGGACGTGAATAAAACTATCGAGACCACAATCATTATATGACACCTGTCCTTTGCTCCCTCGTCTGATGGGTTTATCAACGTCCTATTTTATTACCGAGCCCTCAGTCACTTGCGTCAGCTTACGTGGAAACTTTTCACGTTATTAAGTTGCTGTGCCAATGAGAAGCTGGCGCAAGTAGATCTATAGATGGTTTACAGGTCCCCGAAATTCACAACTCTTTATAAACGCGCCACGTGATCATTTGTAAGTGGCTTGAACTTCGTCGTTATAATAATATGTAACTATTGGTGTTTCAACTTTTTTATTGTCAGCAAATAACCAATATTTGTTCTACGCAATACTATTTCTCATTGAGAGCAAACTTGTTTTTCCTGTGTAAATGTATTTTGGCCACGTAGCAAATCAGCACATATTGAAAAAAAAATATACTTATAAATAATTTTGCAATGTAGACAAAAATTCCAAATCTTATAATGCTCTCTCACCAGGGACAAGTCGGCTTGTAACCGATAGCTAATAACTGGCCTTGGTTACATGCATATTTGTTTACATTTCATATCAATTTATATCATTTTATTTTCTCTTGAAGTTTCGTAAAATCATTAGAGATTTAAAAAATATATCTTATAGGCCGGGGTAGGAGCAGTACACAAGGGATTTCACATCTTATATTTTGGGCGCCAAACTTAACTGCACCGCGTAATAACAAATACCTATTAAAATTTTACACAACTCGATAACTTAATAACACTTAACTGTCTCTTCTCACGGATAAGGATTTTCGATATTTACTAAATGTAACTTATTGCGAAAATTGGCACCTTTCTTTTGCAATTAAGTATAGCAAAAATAAACGGCGATAGCAAACATGTATGAGCTTTTGAATTAGATTGTACCAAATTACACCTATTTGAAAATTGTTAATTCATTTAGAAGTGGTTATCCCTGAAAATAGTTACCATTTTCATAATTGTTAGGTTGTGCTCGCTACTCTGGTTCTTGCCACCTGTGGGAAGAAAATAAAAATAAACGATCGATCCACATTTGAGTTATTTTATTTCTCTAAATATGCCCTGTATTTAAACACTAATAGAAGAAAATAAATTCGAAACTCAACTTTTTGGGTGTTCTGTAAACATGTTACCGCAGCCGGTAAGAAGTCTCGAGATGTAAAAATTAGAATAACAATAAAATAGTGGGCGAAGTTGTCGCTCCACTCAAAAAGCCAAACCTGAGTACCTATAGCTTGTCTCTGTCTTTTTCGCGCTCGCTAGCGCAAACGAGAGGGCGCTATACAAAAACCACGGTTTACACTTTCATCCATTGAAATGCACGCGGTGCTTCGTTGCGAGCGAGACGCCGGTTCAAAATAACAGTGAACCGTCCGGTCTTATCGAACTAAAATAATAACTCAAAGTAAACGGACGTTGCAGTGATACGAACTGATTTCACGTGTGATATTGTGTTTTGGACGCTGTTAGTGTTTGAACTGTTGTAATCAACGTCTGTTATTTTTTGTTTTTCGGAGAAAGGTAAGTTCCTTTTATTTATTTTTCCAATAAACTTGAATGGATCAGTAGCTTCTCGTTCACGTACAAACTTCGTTCATGGAGATCTTAGAAAAATCTTTGGAAAACGTTTGTTTGTTTTAGATTACACCTAAACTTTTGAAAAGCTACCCCATTCATGAAAACTTTTCATCAACTTAACTACTGTTATAAGCAAAAAGTAGGTCTTTTCTAATTTTGGATATTGGTTTTTAATGGGTTGGCAAGATTTTGGATATTGGTTTTTAATGGGTTGGCAAGGATCTATAAAATTAATACAAGAAATCTGTACCAAACCGTTAGGTGTCCGTGATGACTATTTTTTGCAACATAGAAACAAGAAAGTCTGGTCACAAAACACTACGGCTGAGCTTACCTACCTACAACTCTGATGTCCTCATATTCCATATAAGGAATCCTGAACTGAAAATTGCAGTTCAAACGATCAGTTTTGCGTGATGAAGATTAACAAAATATGGACTGGCAATGACAGTGCTAAAAATTAAAAATCCATGTTATTCATGCATGACGGAACTTTAACAACGTATGAACAGATTGATTCAGATTTGATGCGGGATTAGCAATGTCTGTTTATTTTTTTTACTACCTCCTGGCCATTTACCGATCTCCCTCTTTTACAAACACAGAGCAATTTCTTAATTCCCTAGACACCACCCTATTTGATCTTAAAAACCAACAAACACTAATCGTGGCTGGCGACATAAACCTAAACATTAACAACCTAAGCAATAACCAAGTTTCTAACTACGCTTGTCTCATGGCCTCACACGGTTTATCCCCTGCTATAACTCTCCCAACGAGATGCGGAGCTTGTATTGATCACATATTTATAAAATCACCAGCAATACCTTTTGGTCTCGTTTGTAGCTTATCTATTACCGATCACGACCTAGCCTTATGTAGTATTCCCATAAAAACGGAACGCCCTAAAACCAACAAACGCTGGAGAGTCAAAACTGACTGGACCGCTGTAGCTTGTGAGATCACTGATACAAACTGGGATTTAGTTACTAACTCATCTTGTGTAAACACTGCTTTAAAGTACTTCAACGATGTTATCTCACGTGCCACTGACAAACACTCAGAAAATGTTAAAATTAGTCGTAGAATGGCTAACATCCAACCCTGGGTCACTCCTGGTTTAATTAGGTGCATGAGGCAACGTGACAAGCTTCACCTTGAATGCAAAGCCAACCCTGACGATCAAACAAAACATTTAATTTACACCAGATACAGGAATTTCATGTGCACACTACTTCGGAAACTCAGAAACTTACATAACAGACAAGAAATCGAAGGGAACCAGAAAAATCCAAAAAAACTATGGACGGCTATAAAAACTATATGTGGAACTAATACTCGCCATAATTTATCATCTCACCTACTTGCATCCAGTATTTCTCCAACATCATCACTTGACAACTGCAATCAGTATTTCGTCTCTGTCGGGGAAAAACACGCAGCCAAGATCCTAAACAAACTCTCAACCACTCACCACTCACTAATAGAATCAAACATAGCTCCGAATTCTAATTCACAATCCTTCTTTCTGCATCCGACCGATGAAGAAGAAGTCTCCAATATAATACGCAACTTAAAAATAGACAGCGCACCAGGGCCAGATAAAATAACAGTTCCATTGCTCTTAAATTGCCGAGAGAGTATAATCAAGCCACTTACGCACATCTTTAATTTAAGTTTAGAATCAGGTGTCTTCCCCGACTCCTGGAAAATTGCTGCAGTGTCCCCAATTTACAAAAGTGGTCCCAAAGACATGCCAGAAAATTATAGACCTATCGCCCTGTTGAGTATAGTCTCTAAAATTTTAGAAAAAATAGTAAACAAGCGACTGATGAATTTTTTAGAGAAGCACAACATTGTCTCAGATAGGCAGTTCGGATTTCGCCGGGGAAGATCCACTGAAGACGCGGTGTCACTTCTGACAAACCAGGTCTCTCACCACATTGAAAACGGAGAATGCTGTGTTGGTGTCTTTCTTGACTTGGCAAAAGCATTTGACACCGTGTCACCTGGACTGCTTTTGAAGAAACTTGAGGCTGTAGGTATAAGAGGTACTCCACTAGAATGGTTTCACAGCTACTTAACATCGCGGCATCAATATTGTAAAATAGACAGTCACCAAAGCAGGTTGCTCCCTATCACATTTGGAGTTCCGCAGGGCAGTACCCTTGGCCCGACGTTGTTTACGCTGTATATTAATGACGTAGTAAATCTCCCTCTTAGAAACGCTGAAGTGATCTCCTACGCTGACGACACAGCCATCGTCTTCCACGAAACGTCATGGGACCGAGTTTATCAACTAGCGGAACAAGGCCTCTCTCAGATAGCGCAATCCTTAGACTATAACTTACTGACACTTAACGTTAGTAAAAGTAAATATATTGCTTTCTCCAAAACCAGCTCCTCCAGTGCCTCTCAAACTATGTCCTTAAAAATACACACCTGTCCACAGAAACACATTATTTCCTCACAACTGCCACACCACCCCTGCGCATGCAAAGTTCTTGAACGTACTGACACGATCAAATATCTCGGAATAACCATAGATAACAACTTAACGTATAAAGCCCACATTTTTGCCCTTTCCTCCAGAGTACGAAAACTGATACACGTTTTGAAAAAACTCAGGGACTGCACCCCTATCGATATTTTGCGAATGGTCTACTTCGCACTCTGCCAGTCAATCATAAAGTACTGTATCTGCATTTGGGGACGCGCCGGTAAGAGCACATTTATAACGCTAGAAAGGGCGCAACGGGCACTGATCAAAGTCGCATTGAAAAAACCTTTCAGATTCCCTACAGATCTGGTCTACCATGAATTTCAAGTCCTCAGGGTAAGACAAATATTTATACTTCAAGCAACTCTTAAATATCATGCAACAATAAAAAATCGGCCTGACTACAGAGACATAATAAACAAGCGTATCTTCAGAGTACCCATACCAAATGCCAAATCCGAACTAGCTAGACGATGTACCCACTTTTCCCATCCCAACACTTACAATAAAGTTAGCAAAATCTGCGACCTAAAAGACTGCTCAACCACCACCTGTAAAAAAATCTTAACATCAGCTCTTTTAAAACTATCACACGACGCCACCGAAGCTTTGATATAGCACCTATAAACACATACTCACACCCCCCTCACACACACAAACATGCAAACAAACACTCACACATACACCCCAACATACACACTGACACACACACACACCATAGTACAAGCCTTAGGTTAAACCAATACCATTTTATTTTGTGAACAGAATCGCACGAATGTTTTATTTTATTTTAACTCCTGTAACTATCTAACATCCTCAAACTGTAATGTAATCATAAACATTGTAAAATTGCACTCCAGAGCCACAAGATACAAGCGATGCTTAGTTTGTGGCTCACCGAATCCATCACATTGTATTTTACTTTTTGATGAATAAACTTATTACTTATTACTTATTACTTACTTATTACTAAAGTGATAAGAGCATGTCAGCCGAGCCTGAGGTTCAGAATTGGATTTCCAGGATGGACACTTAAGTTACCTATTGAGTTCATTTGTTAGGATTAGGAGGTTCTCAGCAGCAGCCTGATTTATGTAGATACGGTAATCACGCCGTCTTGATTTAGGCTAATGCTAGGAGTCCAACTTTATCCCCACAGACTACACCACCACTTTTTTAATAAGTGGTGGTACAGTCAGAAATATTTATTGAGCACTACGAAAAATGACGGGCTCGTATCTGAGGACAACATTCATTTTGGGGGTCGCAGAGTCAACGGAGTATATCTCCTCCAAAGCGCACTTACCTACTTGTTTCAAAGCCTTCCAAGTCAACACTATCTATTCAGCTATTGTATTAAATATTTGTCTTTGAGACGCAAATTAAGGAGTTGAACTGGTAAACTAAGGAGAATGTTTCACTTGAGCGAGAGCATATCTACAATTTAGTGGCAGAAAAAGTAGATAACTTTTTTATTCATCATCATCGACGGTGATAAACAGCGTTACCGGACGTGTCATTCGCAGACCCACATGATGGATTTAAGCCACTAAAGGGATCTCCCTGCCCTATTGTTTGCAAAGCAGTGTTATAGCGGACATATTGATGACGAGATCTATGTAGGTAGGTATTTCATATTGTTTGGTTTTTGCCAGTCAACTTTTTCGCAACTAAGTTCACAATTTTGTCCTGTGACATTTTGTTTTAACCAAGTTGGGATTGAATCACTGACCTCTATTAAACAAGTACTACAGGTCAGTGGATTGAATACACTGTGTTTCATGGTATGAATGTCGAAATATTGATACCAAAAATGGATTAGATATATGTACATACTTATCTGAAAATGTGAAGTGCATACGGGTGGGTGGAACGTAGTACAAAATTTATTTGAATAACTAGAATTCAATGAAACCTACGCAATGCGACAAAAAACTCTTAGATACATATTTTGTTTTTTGTGGTTCCTCGTTTCTTTCCACTTTCCGTCCTGCCCATCCGTTTCTCCGTTCTCTGGTTTTAGCCAGACAAAACTCAAACAGTCTCAAAACCACCACTTAGATTTGTTTTTTTTCTGTCATCTTCTTTTCTTCTCTGTTATCATAAATTAAAAGCCCGGAAATAAAAAATTCGTATTCTCTATCTTATTAGGTACCTATTATACTATTCTTACGCCCTGTCCTACCAAATCTTCCGCAGTCACGCTAGGTATATGCACAAACAAAGCTTGCTTAATGCACGCTTGAGGAGAGGCACAAATCAACTAGTCTTATTAGCAGAGTGAGATCGCGAGATAGCCACAATAGTCCTGAAGGCGCTATCGACTGCCCACGCCCTGCGCTGGGTAATTACCGGGCCACCGGCCCATTGTCCACGCTATACCATAAACAGCGGTATAACCTCCCCACATGTTATTTAAGATCCGAGATATGATATCGATGGTTTTTTCTTTCGATTCTCGATAGACGAACCGATGCGAGGGCGACCGGCCTTTGGGAATAGACAGTATCTATGTGTAAATTGATAAGTTGATAACAATGCCGGTCTATTTCTTGAAATTATATAGGTATCTAAATGTAAAAACTGAACCCTAACCATCCTTTAAAAATACTCATGAAAGTAAGCGTAGGCACTTACCTACGTAATGTTGTCTAAGTTGGTTCTAAGTAGATACCTACCTAAGTTTCGTTATTAGCTGAGTTTGCGTTTCTTTTCGACTCATTGATATCTCATTACCGGCCAATTCATGACTATTTAATAAACGCAACGTGTATGAAATGTAGGTACGTCAACAATATTAATGTGCTTGAAATTTTATGATTACTTTTGCATAACTGCAACTTGCTGCCATCGTAAGCAAAACAATTTTGCATATTTATAAACAGTAATTTTGTAACCGCGATCCATTTTCCTGTCAATGTAACTATCTGCTATCAACTTTGTAGCGAAACTCCTTTGTTTAGATGGTTATCTAAACATCTCTAGTCGAACAAAAGATCTACTTGTGTAAGACCGGTAAGACGATCGTGTTTTGGGCATTATGCGTTCTTCTCGACCTCCAAGGTATCCTTTCACTACTGGGATTAGCCGGTTACGTCACTTGAGGGACCAGATTTATGATCATGTTTCACGGTACTAATACATACTCCTTAAGAGGTTTAGGTAATTGGTTCTTTGTAACGACTATCAGTGTTAAATAGCTTAACCATGGTAATTACCGTGGCTTAACATCCAGCTGTTAGAGATTAATAAATATTGACGTCTTGTATTTCACGATGTTCTGCTTATTTCGTAAGCTCTTTGTCCAAAAACAGTAAGCTACCTATCGGATTACCGACGTGACTGAACCCGACTTGTGGTAAAACTTTTTAAATTTTTATGATCTGTGTTGTTAATATATTCCATCTCGCAAAGTTGATGATGTAACAATGTACCTTTACGTTACACGTGCTAACGCAGTAAGAGTAGATAATGCACTAAGGGCTGATTTTTCCAACGCTAGATAATTTTATCCGAGGCATAATTTTGATTTTTTGACAGTTCTTGGAGACGAAATCTGTCATACGCAGGCGTCAATTTTATTCCACGAATAAAAATTATGTGCCGATTGAAAAATCAGCCCTAAAAGACATACCAATTAGGTAATAGTGAGCAGTAAGAAGGAACCAACCTACCATTTAAACGTTTTACAAATCCGCTCACTTTATAAATTGAATAAGTAATTAGAATTGATAATTTTTCAGCGTTGATTTCAAACGGATGGAAAATATCGATTGCGATATGATGAAATCGCGAACCTAGTTAAGTATGATCTATAGGTACAATATATATATCGATTTTAGTTTAGCTTAAATTCCTACTTAATTATTCTGGATCATCATCTAATCAGCAGCAGGAACTGTTACATGGTGTGACGGTGGGATCAGCTGCATTGGCAGTTAAGTACAACCGAATACAGATTTGCTAAGTTTTGTCCTATTGTTGTCTCTCTCCATGAATATTGCATTATGAATGACTTGCGAGCGGCTCCCCACGATGACATTCAGTTGGTACTTACCTAGGTACCTACCTAAAATAAGTATTTAAAATATTTATAAGTATTTTTAGTAGTTTTATTTATAAGTATTTTTTGGGAAATAAGTATTTTAAGTACCTACTTAAAATACTTATTTCCCATTATATTCGGCCAACGTCTTCGAGAATATAGTCTATTTCAGCTTGATCACCAAAATTGCGTCACTTAAATATTCTTAAATCGACACCTACCTACCAGGTAATATTTACCTATGTGATACAGTTTCACCAGAAATCATCTTCTGACACTGGTATAATATTTCCAGTAGGTGTCGGGTAACTTGATTGAATGTGTCGCAAATGTTCCCATGCGCTAGTTTTTAACGTAGAAAAAATATCTTCATCTCTGTTCATATTTTTGCATGTTCTAGTAAAGAAAATGTCTACTAACCTAGGTAAATAGGTTACCTAACTACCTTTTTGTGACCAAGTCCAGTAATTCTTTCATTATTTAATAAGTAGGTACCTAGGTGGTCCCTATCTGATGGTAGGTTTATGAAGATAAAAAATCTCGTTCCAAGATTTTTCAGAAATTCATAGATTCTAATAAGAAAGATATATAACAAGAGTCATCATTTATCATACCTAACTTAGGTAGGTATGCTTTATCCATCATAATTTTCGTAACGCTTAGGCAATCGCTACCTTTTGAGTAATAAAAAGAAAAGACTTCAACGCGCGGCAAAGTCTCGAGCTTACAAAATAATTAACTTGATAAGCATATCAATAAAGATCAAAAACCTCATCTAGTTATTCCCAATTTTCTTTCCACGACGGAACAGCAAACCTCACGAGTTCGCCGCCATATTGTTTCGAGATAATCACCATAGACAGATGAGTCACGAACGATCCTCAGATATCTACGTTCAAATTGACTCCCTTTGTCAAACCGCTGGCTTACGGTACCACTGTAACTTGATCTCTATCAACACAGATGTCCACTAATCCTTCCGATTTTCGATCTTAAGTCCCAATAAATAAGGGTTATGGTAGTCGAAAGAAGCTTGCAGTGGTTGGCGGTCGGTCAACCGGCAAAAAGCTTTATTCGTCTCAGCGGCGCGGGCGCCGTCAAAACTCGTGCGGTACAGAATCCGAAGCATTTCACGGCGTTCTCTTGCGAAATATAACAAAAACTTTGAAAACATTTCGTGCGCGAGTTTTCTGAGAAACGAACTTGAGAATTTTGTTAGAATAGTTCAGCGTCTATATTTGGATCATGAAATATGCTGCGTCAAATGTCAATGCCATGACGCGAATTCTCGTTAGTCATAAAGGATTAGCTTTGTGTTCAGGATGTAATGGACCCTCTCCTGGGTTGCAAGCTGAAATGATAACTGTTCGCAAAGAAAGCAAGAAAAATGCGTTTAAAGTTTTTTCCTTATGCTGCAATTGTCTTGGTCAGTATCAACTTTCCAATAACCATCCACGCTTACATACCTTCATCCGATCTTCTAATGCTTCCACTGTCCCAACGGGAAACAAACGCGGTAAACATACGAGTATCGACAGGAGAAACCTATAAGTTTTATCATAAAACAAGTAACTCTATACAACTTTTTAGAAAGTTAGTATCACTTGTAACAATTATACGGCTTGTAACATAAGTGCGGCGTGTTGTTTTGAAACCAAGCCGTAGTTCCCACGCGGCGGGCGGCGCATGCGTCGATCCGGTCAGATAACCATTTATTTATCACCTATACGCTGGCGCGACCACCGAGGTAGGTAATGACGCTCCATGAACATCTGGGCTTCCACAGTACTGAAGTTCCTGCTACATTACGTCTCTTTATTGGCGAGCCGCCGTGACTTGCAGGAGTCACTCGTAAAACGACCATTGAAATACTTAAACAACTTTTTATGGACGAACAGATGGCTCGGGTAAACGAATGACCAGCGAATAAATATTTGACAGTCAGAATGTTAAGTAAGCAATTAGAAATGGAACTAGTTATCCCACAAAGGCCATAATATTATGGATCAGAATCAGATCTTGTAAAGATAATTTTGACAAAGCCTTTTCCGGCTGCGTGGGCGATAATAATATGCAGAGCGTTGATAATTTTATCATTTTATAAAAATAGGCAAGTATCTATTGGAGACAACCAGAGTAGTGGCATAAATCAATTTTATAATGGCGAGAGACGCTGTCTGTCTATGGATCGACGCCCGCGCAATTGACCGAGCGCAGCCGAAGCCGTTCGGTCTTTATCGGCGCATTAATAATGGCCGACGAGACGTTGCGATCTAATGCTTGCCAGTAAAAAGTACAAAAAGCTCCAACAACTTCATGAGTCGTGGTTCGTTTAACTGCAGACGATTCACCCTCTATAATTTAAGCCGATGCGCTAGCGCAACGGGCCTTTTATAAATAAAGGATTGGAATTCGGTGTCGGTGTTTCTAGGCACAACATTAAAACTTATTTACAGAATAATTCGAGTGCGATTTTGCTTGTAACGTTTCTTTGTAAATTAATTTATTTTAAGGATATTCGAAAAAAATGGACCTTCACATTTAGTTATTTTCGTACCTATCGACATAATGCTGTTTGGGCCCAGTAGGTGGCCACGTTAAGGCTCCGTTTCCAGCAGAGATGAGCGAGGATGCGTAGCGAGGAATGTGTGTAAAACTAACCAATAACAACACTAACTTAGTTCAAGCTATAAAAATGAAGCGATGTTATTGGTTTGTTTCACACACATCCCTCGCTACGCATCCTCCCACATCTCTGGTGGAAACGAAGCCTTATCGCGGTGTCAGGCGTTGTTCAGATCGTCAAGGGTGCAGGTGAACAGACGTTTAGGACGCTCCATCAGATGGGGCATGGTCTGATCAGGAACACTGTACTCGCACTAGGTGATAGGCGGATCATATTTCATTGGAACCTAACGAAGCTTACCTGCATAAGTAGGTAAGTTGCACGGATGAGTTGTTTATTAAACAAATAACCAGCTCAATAAATTTCTGTAACGGCCTCTTTTAGAATCAGAGGCCTCTTTTGAAATTCAATTTATTGGTCTGTTTTCCACATAATGGTCAGAGAGATGTTGATTGATGGACGACCGTTAGACCGGTATAGAATGAAAGGAAACCTAATCAACCGATAGGCACCCATTACGCTAACGATACAAGGTCGTATATTTCATTAATATGGAGGTATTTTTAATAAATTATCAATTTTTAGGCATTTTGTTTGAAAAATTATGGTTTGGGAATTAAGTTGTTAGCATTACATTAGGTTCGGCTAACAAAGTCTATCTTAGAAATATACGTATACTTACGTCTTGTCTAAATGAACGCAATAAACAATATTATAGAGTCTTCAAGACGTCACAAGTGTTGAAATTTAAATATAAAACATGAGTAAATTCGACGTACTTATTTGATCATTTTGACTTCTCCTAAAGAATTTTTTGACAAAACTGCAACAGATTAACAAAGGTGGACCGATAACCGGCACCCTTATTGCGTAACACACTATCATTTATAATCTGAATCAATTTGAAGGACTTATCCTTCAAATTGATTCAGATTATAATTGTCTGCTCAACAACGTAAATAACGCAATCAATGCTGTTGGACTGTCAAAATGAAAGCCGTTCCTACTGATAATGCTACGCAATTACCCCGCTGGTAATGGTAGCAGAAATTCGCTAGATACGAGAAGCACCAGGACCGGCCGATTTGGCGACTCGACGCTTGGTGGTCGTCTAGCAGTAAACCTTCTTAGATCATGCACCTATGTAATTATGATATCTAGTTACTTACCTACTTATTGGATAAAAAAGAGGAAAAATCTCACATTTCTGGTGCTGGTCGTTGAATTAAAGTAACTCTACCTACTTGTCATGCATCATGAACAACAAATTAAGCAAAATTAATATGAAAACTAACAAAGAAAATTAAATGCGACCTTCCCTTGCACAACTCAAGTTTGTAGAGAACGGGTAAATGCTAGTAAATAAATGGGTAACCTCGCATAATTATTCAGAACCATCGAGTCTTCATTCCGACGTTTTGCAATACTGACGAACAAGATACCTACTTAGCATGTAAACGAACTAATAATTAGATATTAAACGCAGAATCTAGGTAGAAACTGACCAGTTTCACTTGAACAACAAATAGCTTGCAGAAATATGAAATATCTAGATGTTAGAACTTAAGATAAGGCATCTTTCTCGTTGAAAAGGTAAATAGGCTGACTTGATCTGAGATATTCAGATATATTGAGGAGCTCGTGGCTAAATAATAACAGCCGCACTGGTCGATCTTCAAGGTAAGGCAACTCTTGCTGAGACCGGTTTGTTGATAGTTGTAGACCATCCATTACATACGGAGACCCATCCATGCCTCCGAAAGCACCTTAAGCCATTGGTCCCGGCTGCTATTTGTAGATCTTTGACAGTCGGTACGGTAGCCCGAAAGTCTGATAAGCCGTCTTGTCAAAGCGTATCGTGTTACCCAGTAACTGGCAGTCGGATAGGCATAGCCGCTCTATGTAAAATACTGGTATTTAGCTGTATCCGGTTAGACTGGAAGCCGACCCCAAAATAGGTAGTTGGGAAAAGGTTGAAGTCGACCCCAACATAGTTGGGAAAAGGTTAAGCAGATGATGATGATGTTGATCTGAGATATTTCTTATAATGTGAAGATAAGGTTGTGGTGGAATAATTAAAATTGTAGGTGGGATGCTGTTTTTCTTAGCAAACTTTTCAATTAGGGATGTGTTGTTTATTTCCATAGATATGCCTCATGAAAACCTTTTTTAGGCTGATCCAAATAGACAATATAAGCGTGTGGCTAAGGTAGGTAATGTAGGGCCCTACAGAGTAGAACCCTTCTTCATTTTTGGTAAAGACAAATCTAGACATAATGATAATAATCAGACTGATTGACCTATTTGTGCCGGACGGACATAGGCATAGTGTCGGTACTAATTCAGGCTTTTAATGCATAGGCATTAACAAAAAAAAAAAACAAAAGTAATAACTCTTTGTCTGTATCCATTAATCAGCTTATGAATAAAAGAAATCGTCGGTTTGGGTTCGTTAACTCAAGTAATCGGATGAAATTGTAAGTGGAATTACGCACAACGTGAACACTGCTAGAAATGTTTAGCAGACCACTATTATCGCCTATACCAGTTTATTCTACGAAAAAATAATATGCTGGTGGGTTTATAATTAGATCTTATACACAGAAATCAAATCAAATTACAAGTAATTTATTCTAACTAGGCTGCAGAGAATCGGCGTTTTTGGAATGTAAAAAATTAAATGAGACACGCCCGCCCCTTCATAATGCTTTAGCTGGGAAGAAGAAGCGGCGCAACAAACTCTCCATCAGTACAGCAGTCTGTTCAAGTAAAAGTACACAGAAAAAGGTTGTTCATCTAGCGAGTTCCATTGTAAGTTTCCAGTCAGGTTATAATATCATGTTCTAGCTAGCCTATCTCTGCTCAAACGCAGGACAAAGGCCTATGCATTGAGAGAACGAACTGCGTGCTTATGATTTCACACTATTTTCCCAAGACATTTTCCTTTAACTATTTTGATATTAGAGATTATTTGATTATCACCCATCTTATTGTAACATCTTATTTTATGTACCTGCAATCTATGAAAATAAAATTTACTTTACTTTACTTTACTTTAGAGGTACCTACTTAGGTACTTACATCATACTATTTTTTGTGGCGAAAAATGACTCATGTACATGATACATGGTCATGTTCTTAAAACTTTTATCAATAAAATAAGCAAGTTTTAAGAAACAACACCAAAGACAAGATAATTTATTAATTATGTATGATAATTTGTAAATTAAAATATATAGCTTAACATATTCTTGTTATAATTCAATTTGTATAAATTAAGAAAAGCGTTACTCAGGTTACCATCGTTATGATAACAATAACACGCTTAAATATCCCATTTATTTTCGACAACAATATTTTGCGCAACTAGGCAATACGGATTTGCTTAGCTCAATAGCATCCAAAATTAGATCTTGTGCCTTAAACCAGCCTAGACTGATTTTTTAAAGAACATTTAAATATAATTTATGGTTCAAACAAAAGCCAACCTTTGTAACGCCATTTTGAATTTGATAACTGAGGGATACAAGTAATTCTTGTAAGTTCACAGTCTGATTTCAGTCTCAATCTGTCAAAAATACCTCTAATTTCCCTATATTTTTTTTTTTTTTTTTTTTTTTTTTTTTTTTTTTTTTTTTTTTTTTTTTTTTCTTTATATTTTGTCAGGCCTGATGGTCTAGTGGTTAGTGACCCTGACTGCTATGCCGGAGGTCGTGGGTTCGATTCCCACCCAGAACAAATGTTTGTGTGATGAGCACGATCATTTGTTCTGTGTCTGGGTGTAATTTATCTATAATATGTATGTATTTAGAAATATATAAGTATGTTTATCAGTTGTCTAGTACCCATAACACAAGCTCTGCTTAGCTTGGGACTAGATGGCGTTGTGTGATAGTTGTGGAATATTATTATTATTATTATTATTATTGATTGTCGCCTAGATTTTGAACTTTTTTAATTATGGGAAGCGGTCTTCTGAAAGTCTTTAAGTTCATTTAGTATTTTTTACACGAGATGTTCTCAGCATAGACTTCTAGTCACCTTGTGGTCGATTGATACTTACTCGAACTTACGATCCTATCAATCGAGTTAATAAATTATAGTAGCTTATAATCAGAGGTGAACAAACGACCTCGAAGAGCAACCGTTGGTTCCCAATCACCATACACCACAATACACGGCAGACATCCGCAATCCTATTGACAAAATCATGTTTTTCTTGTTTTCATACAAAAATAACGTTAGATTATCAAGAACGTTCATTCTAAAACCTACATATAAAAATAAAAAAGGATTATGTACTTTATGCTATAAAACTTAAAGTTCTTAATTCATTGTTTTGCCACTTTCTCTAGACGACCTCCCTGTTAAAACATGAAATTGGTTCTATATCTAGCGTAGCGCTAGTTATAGAACCAATTTGACACAGTATCATGTTTTAATTGAGTTTTTTAAAATTGAATTGGATGTGAAATGATTAATGTCGTGTAAAGTGAAGTCACGAATCACGATATGTATGGGGATCTGCCAAGTAGAGTAGGTGAATATACCAGTGTACAACTTTTGGTAGTGTGTGTATGTGTGTCATCAGATCATCACAATATATTTTCGCATGGTTTAAAATACTTAAAATATGTGACGGCGCAGCAAGTCGCGCCACCTATATAGTTTTGTTACGAAGTTAGTGGAATCACCAAAAAGGTCGGATAAGAGAGATACTGACTGGTGACTGTCATTCTAGCACAGCGTCGCATCAAAGGTTGCCTGGCGGCTGTCTTCTGATAACATGATAACAGAGAAGATGTCAGGGGAGCCGCTGTCGTACTACCTTCACGGAGAGCTGCTAAATTCCAGCCTGTGATTTCGTCACAATCCTGATGATAATGAAGCTGCCGAACCACTTACACAATGGCCACTTCTGGTAAAGGCTATCCTGCGCCATTATTATATTTCAACAGGTCAATTATTTTTTATTTCGCAAACCGCTAAATTATGTTATCTTATTCTTGCCACATCCGAAAACTATTATTAAACCGAATAATTATAAATCAAATCAGATAACTGAACTTTTATTCATCTACAAAGTTTAGATAGACAAAGTTATTAATGGGTAATAATTGTTTAAATGGATACATTTAAAGCACCTTAAATTAGCCAAAATTATCGTCAAAATTACTGAACTTGGCTATAAAAATAGATTGTACTGAGATAACTGATTGATAATTTGATAAGATAAAAGATTGATTGATTTGATAAACTTAACACTTTAAATTAATTTGTAGTGAACAGGCTTTGATAAGAGTTTCTATGTAAGTTAATAGACGTGTTACTAGGGAGTTTGTTGCGCAACTTTTTTTTCCCAATATACTGAAAGAAAAACAAAAACTGATACTCCGAATTGGTCAGTCGGTGGATCGGTGATTAATTGATTAAATATCGACACCTCTCCGTGCTTCGAAAAGCACGTTAAGCCGTTGGTCCCAGCTGTCATTCGTAGATCTTTCACAGTCGTTACGTGCTGTCAGAATTCCAAAAGTCTGACAACAAGTCTTACCAAGGGGTATCGTGTTACCCAGTAACTGGGTTTTGAAGGTTAGACAGGCAGTCGCTCCATGTAAAATACTGGTATTTAGCTGCATCCGGATAGACTGGAAGCTGATCCCAAAATGGTTGGAGAAAGGCTAGCACTAGGCAGATGATGATGATGATCAGTGGCGTAACTGAAGGGTGGCATTGGGGCAAAATGCCACGGGCCCCCAGCCAGAGGGGGCCCGTGGCAAACTTTTTTTGAAAATGTGCAACAAAGGACATCATTCAGGTTTTGAACATTTTGTACCTTTTGATTTGAACAGGACCTCATGCTCAGCACTTGCGACTACTAGACCAACGAAGCAGTCAGGTGTTAAATTTTGTAAGGGAAAATATGAAAACTACGCGGAAGAAGTCGCGGGACAAGTGCTAGTAAAAAAAAAACTATAACGTTGGTTGAGCTTCTTTACATCGAGGGAGGGCCCCATCCCTTGAATTTGCCACGGGCCCCAAACGGTACAGTTACGCCACTGATGATGATTATGATGATAAACCCCAAAAGCGGTGAAGAGCGTGCGTTTTTAATTTAATAAGTACAAGAGTATTCACAGGGCTGTCATAAGTACAGCCCTGTCTTAGGTAAGAAGATATAGGTATTAAATAAGAATATTAAATTATAAAAACGCACGCTCTTCACCGCTTTCGGGGTTTATCATCATCATCATCATCTGCCAAGTGCTTTTTTTTAATCAGGATATTTTCCAGACCATTTTATAGTGTCTGTTATAGCTCTCACAGTATACATATAATTTCATTCATCTTAAAAAAAATCTGTATCAGAATCAATATAATTTAAAGATGTTATATTTTGTCTTGTAAAAAGATCTCCCAAAAGTTTTTATTATAGCCCAATAAAATCTTAGTCGCTTGCAATTTTTATGAGAAACTGAAACGATATTAGAGACCATTTTATTATTTTATCGTAAATGAGGTAAATATGATTTACGACCCCAAAGGTTAATTACATTGAACCTACATCAAATGCCGTTCTAATAGAAGATGAAAGACCTTTTAACCTAAGCGGAAATATAAATTTTACGAGCGAATTAAAATCCTGTGAACATGATGCCGAAACATATAAATATTGCCGTATTCATTCAGATTGTTAAAAAGATTAAATCTTTTTAACAATCTGAATGAATACGGCAAAGTAAGTTAAAGTTCAGGAAAATTCTCCAGTTAGACGTGTAGGTAACTAGGTACTCATTGCAATGACCTATATGGACAGTACAGTACTCGATCGATTGCGTACCCAAGTAGGTCGCAGAAAGCATACACATATCTACACACCCATTGGGCGAACTGAGAAATTATGAATCTGTCACAATCCTACACCAACACCCAATGCGAGTGCGCTGATTCTGAACAATTTATTCTGAACAGGAGCACAAAATCTAAGGTTACCATTCGTCCGGAAAACCGGTCGAAGTGGAGGTGCTTGGGGGAGGCCTATGTCCAGCAGTGGACGTCTTTCGGCTGAAATGATGATGATGATGATTCGTCCGGACATCTCCGGTCTTATCATTTGTCCGGACTTTTGGAACCTTTGGATTTGTTTAAAGAATAAAAATAGTTTAATGATTGTTTTGGTAGGTATAGTTAGCGCCACGAAAGATGAGACTTGACACACCATGTTGTTTGACTTGCGCAGTATACGATTCTAGGTCTCTTCAGCGGTATGAGGTCTGAACATGGGACGGGACCGGACGTCATAAGGGCGGGGGAAAGAGCGCGGGAGGTGGGGTTAAGTCTTATCTTTCATTGCGCTAACTTCTTCTGCAATCGGTCCCTCATTACTGAGGATCGTGGTCACTGGATCCTTTCAAACGGACAATCTGCCTTCATCTACTCCGGTCCAAAGTGGCCATCACCACCTGCTGAAAATTGCTTGAGGACGTAGCTTCTTTTACTTGGTCGGACCATCGTGTTGGCGACCGGCCTCTCGCTCTCTTTCCTTCGGTATTGCCAACAATAACCAGCTTTTCACGGCTGCTATCTCCCCTTCGCATTATGTGGCCGAAATAGGATGGAATACGCTGTAGGCATATTGTAGACAATCGGGTCTTGACATCGAGTTGGGAAAGGATAGACACATTTGTGCGTTTGGCTGTCCATGGTATTCGAAGCATCCGCCTCCAGCACCACATTTCGAATGCATCTATCCTCTGTCTTTCTCTTGCTCGAATTGTCCACGTTTCAACTCCATAGAGGAAAATCGGGAAAACTAATGCACTGACCAACCGGGCTTTGTTGCGCTAACTATACTTACTGAAAAAAATAAATTAAAGAGAATGTCTTTTTTGCAAATATCAGGTTTTTTGAAAGGACCGGACGTTTCAAAATTCTAAATGGTAACCCTAACCACACTATGCCTTATCAAATTTAATTACCTTGTCGCGCTTGCTAGAGTGTCCTAATCCTAACCAAGTGTGCACCTGCGGGGTAATTGCGTAACTTACTATCAGTAGCAATGGCTTACACATTGACAGTTCGACAACATTCATTGCGTTATTTACGTTGTTGAGCAGACAAATTTTTCGAACATATGAAGCAATGGATTAGCAATATCCTTCAAAATCATTCAGGTTGAGATTGATAGCGTGTTAAACGGTTAGGGTGCTAAACTATTGACAATCTGATTAACATCACTGATGCCACAATTAATGTGGCTGCCTAGAAGAATAAGGGCCCTTTGCACCACAAATCACTAAATACATACGTTTATTGGTAAATTAATTTAAAACATAGCTTTGTTTCTATCAATATTGTTTGAAGATGATAGAGATATTGTTGATTGTTACCTGTTGTACCTGTCTGAATCAGCGAATTTTTCTAATTCCAATTATGTATGTAACTCAATTTCGCAAAAAATGTCGCTTAGATCAAATAGCCGGGGAACCGTCGATATGTTTAAGCGCTTAGCGCGTTTAGTAAGTACAAGTTGTAGGGGCAACATTGCGATTTAAACTCTCTTAAATAAAGTTCTTCTTCCCTTCCAGCGATGCACATCAACTAAGCCATGGGTCAGTCGGAGCAGGCGCGGAACACACGAGCGAGCCCGCGGGCGCGGCGCTCCCCGGACCTGCCCCCGCTGCCGCCACAGATACAGCCCTGCAGCGGCTTCCTCGGCAACGTGAGTACTAGCCTTTATGTTAAGCGTGCTACACACTTGTTGGGTCGACATGATGTTTGGCGGCATTCGACGTCAAAATATATTATGACTAGCTGCGACCCGCGGTTTCACCCGCGTAAATGTCGCTTCCGTGGGAATATCGGGATAAAAAGTAGCCTATGTCCTTTCCTGGGACTCAAACTATCTCTGTACCAAATTTCATCTAAATTGGTTCAGCGGTTTGAGCGTGAAGAAGTAACAAACATATAAACACACACACACACTCACAAACTTTCGCCTTTATAATATTAGTGTGATTGTATTGATTTCTCCGCCTGATCTGTGTTGAAATATCGACCTGACATGCTTGTAGCATCCCTTAGACAGCTTGTGATTGGCTCCTGTAAAAGAAGGAAAAACTATGACATTATCTGGGATTTCTGGTGGGAGATGAACATTGGCAAATGTTCACCTTTCAGGAACTATTGTGATGCTAAAATTTTTCAATGAGTTATTTGGATTTGACCTTTTAGGAAGTTTCAGAAAGTGTCAATTTTTTAGGAACTTAATGTTGAACAAGCGGAAAGCTTTCAAAAATTGGGCTATGTATAAATAAAAGCAATTTTCCGGGTCTATGGTCGTGACGGAAAAGCCTTTAAGTACTTAAAAAACCATTAACCATAAACAATATACTCAAGAGTAAAACCGCTGAGCTCTCAGAGCACACTATTATACTGAATACAATAAATAAACCAACTTAAGTACCCACTTAACGTTTGCATTAAATAAACCAAAACGCACGCATTTCCTTACCATTTATCATAACACCGATTGTTACGAAAGCGCTACGCTACAAATCCGTAGCGACAATGCGCCCGCGCCGTGTCGTTCCGTTTCACACGCGCTTTGCGCCCATTAGCATAAAATTAAGCAAGAGCGGACCATCCGTCTTACTTTACCGACTTTCCTCGATATCAGCCGGTTTAAAAGCTTTAACGGTATCGGGATGAAAGTGATGCGTAAATCAAAACGTAGCTACTCGGCCTTGTCGCTTTCAGTGTGCGTAAGCGCATGATGGATGGTCGGCGACAATTTATCGTGTCGAGCTGGAAATTATGTGGAAATTGAACTAGTTGTCAGATGATGTATTGGTGTTAAGTGTAGGGTACTTTTTTTTTGTTTGGCAACTGAGTACCTATTGATTTATGTACCTCTGATATTCGGTTTGAAAATCATGTTTTCGGCTTTATTTAGAAGAAAGGGCTTCAATCCATTTATTTTATACTAGCTGCGCCCCGCGGTTTCACCCGCATAAGTCTCGAGATTGTGGGAATATCGGGATAAAAAGTATCATATCTCCTTTCCCGGGACTCAAGCTATCTCTATACCAAATTTCATCTAAATCGGTTCAGCGGCTTAGGCGTGAAAAGGTAACATACAGACAGACAGACAGAGTTACTTTCGAATTTATAATATTAGTATGGATAAAAAATATGGAATTTTCATGACGTTACCTAACTAAAGCTTTTCTTCGATAGAGAGATAAGCTCGACTATTCTGTAAACATCTCACCAAGAAAACTTGGGTGTAGTAAAGCTGTCATTCTCCCTGATGCAAAGGATTACACTATTGACAGTTCACTTCACCTATTATAAGTTTCCACAGTATGATTTTTACAGAATAGACCAGCTGAGCTTATAATAGCTTGCTATAAGAAAGACATTGAAGAGAGGAAAACTAACTTCACATTTCTTAAAAATCTTCAGACAAAACACTATCGTAATAAGTAACAGAATTTTGCTCATAAACTCATAATAGGGCATCACTAGGCTCTAAGCATCGGATAAGCCCCCATGGTTGTTACAGGTCCCTATTTATGATGACGAGGGCCCCGGGCCCCTATGTAACAGATTATACAAAGCAATCTCCTCCAGACATAAATTGCTTGAGTTACCTTCAATGAACTTATAGCTCTTATTAGAAACGGTAAGTAGGTTCGCCAAGGCGAAGGGTTTTGAAGGAAATTGCGGTCCAAACGGCACTTGCGAGAAGGTTGGATTTTCATGATGTTCTTTAGGTCATAAATACGTATATCCTACTAATATTATAAATGTGAAAGTTTGTGATGACGTTTGTTACACTTTCACGCAAAAACTACTGAACGGATTTTGATGAAACTTTGCAGTAATATAGCTTATACGTCAGAATACCATATAGAATACTTTTTATCCCGATATTCCTACCGGATCGACACTTATGCGGGTGAGACCGCGGGGCGCTGCTAGTCTATACTCTATACTAATATTATAATCATTTTGTTTCGTTTACGTTCATACATCTGATCATATTAATCGTGTATGTACTTTCTTTTTGTCGACTATTTCCTTAGCTATATGTGGAGGCTTGTTATTAGCAATTTTTTTTTATGTTACATTCTTTAGTCATTGGTTTGTTAGTCTGTAAGCCTTCTTTAAAATAAAATAAATAAATAAATCATACACGGAGGTCTTTTTTTTTTTGGTGCGTTGTGAAATTCCTCATGGACTTCCTCCATCATCCTGGGGTTGACGGAGGGGCATGCCGGACTCTTACCGGCTAAAACCACCGCGGTGTTCCACCTCTACCTATGGCCGGGGGTGCGGGATTCGCATAAGCATTCAACGCTACCCCGACAGGCCTCGACCCGCTGTTCCTCAGCGGGTCCCACCTCCCCGTGCAGCCATTCCTATAACGGCCGCATCCACTCTCGAGTGGCGCGCGTGGAACACTGAGGTGCCTACTCGCGCTTGTCTGGGCGGACGACGGACGATACACGGTGGTCTGGCTTTAGGTCATTATAGTAGGAAAAACTTTTAATAGCTGACCTACGTTCATAATCATTATTTCAGTCGAAAGACGTCCACTGCCGGACATACGCCTCCAGCAAGCGTTGCCATATCAACCGATTCTGTGCTTTTACCTTTTAACGGCACCAAGTCATCGGTCCACCTTGTGATTAGATTATCTTGTCCTAATTTTCAATATTTTGAAGGCCCACGTAAACCAAAGTGATGATATTGTCATGACAAACATCGGTTTTAGGTATGTAGGTACCTACCGAATGTGTAGTCCTCTATAAAACTACGGATATTTATACTTACCTACTTTGATTTCACGTCCCCATTAACTAATACCTTTTTTTTTTTTTTTTTTTTTTATGGATGGGAAATCATCAAATGACCCCTCCCGCTCTGGGTGGAGCGAAGGGAGTGTCAGACTCTTACTGACTAAAACCCATCCGTGTTCCTTCCTTAGCCCTTTATGTTCCGGGGTAGCGGTAACCCTTTCGGACAATCCCGCACCCCCGGCAGGCTTCGGCCCTGGCAGGCCCCTTCCTTTCTGCTGACATCTCTTTGAGGCGCGCGTGGAACACAACGCGCCGTCCGGCACGGGCCTGGTCCTGATCGGACGGTGAGCTACCCATTACTCTCCGTCCGCAGGCCCGCGCCTACGGTGGCCGGGAGTCGTCACGCGGCTCCCGACGCCCGGAGCGTCTCCCGCGGCGGCTGGTGTGTGAGGCTCTCTCCCTCAGCCGTTCAGCCACCTCCTTCGCTAGCATGACTGCTTCGCAGAAGGAGGTGACCGCCTCCCACTCCCTCTCGCCCCGGACCATGGCTTGAACCAGGGCCGGACGCGAGAGGTCGCCGCCGCTGTCTATCGCCTCTACGAGGGCACGGCGGTGCTCCGCCCATGCGGGGCAGACCTCCACCGTATGCTTCACCGTGTCCTCTGGGCGATCCTCGCAGTGGTGACACCCGGGCGTCTCCTCCCGCCTGATGATGTGCAGGAACCTCCCAAAACATCCGTGTCCGGTGAGGACCTGCGTCAGGCGATAGGTGAGGACGCCGTGACGCCTCTCTAGCCACTCCTCAAAGAGGGGTCTTATCGCCACTATCGTGGCGTGCCCTATTAACTAATACCTAACGCTAGAACTCGTAGTTACGTGAGCGAAGTCTTTTATAAAATAGCATCCAACACATAATATTTTCTGTTTCTTTAATACACAAGAATAACCAACGACCTCCTCATTTACCCCCATTTCTGGTAACACACACAAATAACAAGCGTTATGTCCGACTGTGCCCATTTTGTTGGCCACCCTACGCCTGACAGTGACCGTAGGGCACGCAAATATAAACAAAGAGTGAGTGGCGTGTAGGTATCTAGGTAACGATACAGTATACCTAGTATAAGTCAAAGCATTTATTTCAAACAGGCATACATAAAAGGCACTTTTGAACGTCAAAAATTACATTAAAATAGAATTGATTCTAGTCGCATCATTACAAAAGATAGTTTTCGTATGGAGAAGAATGGGCAAGAAACTCCACCGTTACTCTTTTAAATGTTTTACAATATTTTGCATGGGTACATTAATTATAGGGATAATAATATGTGAGAACGATGCACCTAAAATAAAATTACTATACCACAATAGGTAAAAGAATTAAAAACGAAACCATGACATATAAATTAATTATCTGATAGATACATGGTGCTAACATACAATAGACTTAATAAAAGTAAACGATTTTAATTAAAAAAAATTACAAGTAATAAGTCAGGTATAGGTACCTACTTACAGCTTAGATATAAAATATTCAGATGCAGTGCTATAGTGTGAAGACACACCTGATAGTTGTGTTCAGTTTTACCTAAGATCGGGGTAAACCTTTTATGTAAGTTACCGTTGCGTTTGAGTTTATTCTTCTCATGTAATCAATTTAAAATAAAGCGCTAACCTGGCTTGTTCCCTCGGCCACGCTTGTCGGTTTTTCTAATTTATCTGGTCATATTGCTTCTTTTCTTCTTTGCAAGAGAACATTCTCATTTCTTTGCTCTCTTATTATCTATAAGGACTGGTCGTTAGACGTAGCACATACAACACTTTTAAGCTAGGGCTTCGTAGCACATGCAATGCTCTATCTATCCGTCGATAGGCGTTGAAAAGCAGTCGGAATTACCCATTGTGAACGGAGTATCGAACTTCATCATAGTTCATTCAGACTATGACGACTAAAAGATGTAGATATTACCTATAATTATGTATTTATAGTTTATCGTCTTTATCCTTCACTAGCTTCTGCCAGCGACTTCGTCTGCGTAAAATCTTGTTCGCCCGACTCACCCCGTCGTAACGCATCACCTGCCCGCACTGTCATTTGTTTTCGCTTAGCGTTTTTTCTGAAGTTTTTTTTTTCATTTTGCTCAGCTCTTACGGGACATAGCGTAATGTTTAGTAGCATATAGCCTTCCTCAAGAATTGGGCTATCAAATGCAAAAATATTTTTTCAAATCCGACTGGTAGTTCTAGAGATTAGCGCGTTCATACAAACAAACTCTTCAGCTTTATTATTAGTATACAGGGTGACTGGAAATTAGTGGCGGAGCCGTTAACCGGTCAAGCACCGCGCGTCTCCAATTGGAGACGACGCGCTAATAAAAAAAAAAAAAGCTGTGCTTGACCGGTTAAGGGGAGGTAGTCTAGGGTTATTCCGACAGATATCACTATGAGACCTACCGTCCTTACTTAACCCTTTCCAAGATATTCCTACTTTTTGTTTAGCAGTTTTTGCATAAAATAATGACAGTAGCGGAAATTTTACAATTAATATTACTTATTTAGAATATCTTTGTTGCAAAACAAAAAAAAGTAGGCCAAAATCACTTTTTTTTAGGATTTATTACTATCTCTTTAAGTAGGAATATCTTGGAAAGGGTTAAGTAAGGACGGTAGGTCTCATAGTGATATCTGTCGGAAAAACCCTAGACTACCTCCCCTTAACGGCTCCGCCACTAATTTCCAGTCACCCTGTATACAGGGTGAAATTGAATTCATGGGCATCCTTTTCAAGGGGTCATTGTCATCAGCATTATGAACAACTTTTACTACGGGACCAAACCTGAAATCGCGAAAAAATATCAGCTCTTTCCTACATTTTGACGAGTTATGTGAACATAAATGCAAGGAACAGCTGATTTCTTTTCGCGATTTTTGGTTTAGTCCCATAGTAAAATTTGTTCATAATAATGAGTAGAATGACCCCTTAAAAGGATGCCCATGAATTTAATTTCAGCCTGTAGATAGATATTATGAGGTATTCCACTCAGAGCACTGATTTGAACCGCACTTGGACGAACAGCACCTGAGCACTTCCACTAACCGCACTGAAACAAAATTTTGTAACGTGCGGATACCTTGTCGAGGCTTCAGACAGTTGCCAGATGACTCGTTTGTAAGTTTCTCTCTACTTTAGTATACCGTCTTCATTCTTTTCATTGATTTATCTCACGATCTGGCAACTAATAAACGCACTGCAGAGCTTTAATGAGCTTTTACTACCAGCACGGATGCGTGGTTCGCTCTCTACATATGTTATTAACCATGCATTACGCTGCCTCTGGTTTGCCTGCAGCGATTGAAAGAAATACGATAATAATGCTTTGAGATCTTGATGTTACATTAAAATAAATATTTATTGCTTCCGTTTATAGCCGTTTATAGCAAAAGTCCATAAGCTGATTGCATAAATCAATTTGACGTAGATTATTATTCATCAACTCAGCCTATTATTTTTATTAATAAAACATCTAAATTAGATTAATTATTGCTAAATGATGGAACATTAATTAGTCTAAAAACGGGATAAGTATCCAATGTATTGCATCTAAAATTCCTATATAACATTTCAGACCTAGTCTATATTGAGGCTCAAAGGTGGCCCGGTGGTAACGTCCTCGACTTACAAGTTTTAGATCGTAGTAGGTTCGAACACAGACAGACGCTTTACTTTCTGTAAATTATTTCATCACCACTGCTCTCAAAACGGTGAAGGAAAACATCGTGAGGAAACCGGCATGACCTAGAACCAAAAAATTTAAGACATGCGGCATCTACCAACCTGCACTGGGCCCGCGGGGATGACGGCCCGCTCCCTCTCACAGAGAGGAGGCATGTGTCCTAGCAGTGGGAACTATAGGCTAATTTTGCATATTATGCAAAGAAATGGTAAACAAAGTATTCTTGCACATCAAATGCCAAACTTCTAAAAAGATTCGGTCTACTTACCTGCATATTTCAAGAGGTGTTACAGCCTGTATGTTAACACCAAAATACCTTGATATTACAACAAACATATGAACTAATCATTCAAATACCCCATTCTATTGTTACACTTTATATCATAGCATTGTGCTTCTCATAACGACGTTACTTAATCGTGATTGCACATAAGGAGGCATTGCGTCTGCGTCGCTAATTGGCCGCTGTACCACCGTTACTCGACTCTTGCGTCCATTCGCGATGCACCCGGCGTGACCGACATCCAAAACGCCTAAATGTTTATTTTTGTAGCCATTAACTTCCTTAACTTTCTACTTGTAGCGACCTTTATCAGTTTTTAAATGTAAACAAATCGACGGATTTTGTTCTTCATGGAGTAATTAAATCTTTAAATAATCTTGGGTGTCAACCCTAAAGACAGATGTGGATCACGAGGGGTCAACGAACAATAAAGGTAGCTGTAGCATTTCATAATAACTTCACCCCTGTAGGGTCCCTGAACGGTCCGGCAGAGTTGTATCCATAGTACACCTTCATTTCGCCAGTTTTCTTTAAGTCCCCCATGTAATAGGGGGCGAGTCTATTGCTATCAACCGGGCACTCCAGACTCCGGGCCGCCACTGAAAAATTCCCGATAGAAAAATCCAGTATCGCTTGCGACCCCTGGACCAACGAGTCAGTTCAATAGCAGTAGCATTTAATATACTGAAAAAAAAAAATCATGATTGCCTGAACAATTTTACAGTAAGTAACACCAGACGCCAGCACATGAAGCTACCCGAAACTGTAAAATTTTCCCAATCAACTTTGAACCTTAAACTTTAGCGATAAAGTTGAATATCTATTAAAGAAATTTGACAGATTGTAGTAGCTTGATGTGCTGTGCTGACGTCTGTAGAAATCGTCAAATCGTCGTAATAGTCGTCTGTCTGTGATCTAACAAATCAAAAATCATAAAAATGTTATAAATGGTGTAACTAACTCGACTTTGTTTTATTTATATAGATCTCTATACAGGGTGTTACGGAAAGGGTATATCAATACAAACGGGTTGAAGAGTGTATCTGGTCTAGAATCGCTGTACAAAATTTCAGCTCAAAAGCAGTAACTTTGAAAATGCTTGATATTTTTTTATTTCGATAGTTTATTAAATTGAAATCATAACAAACGTGTCACCGCACTACGAAGGTCATTATCCATTATCTGTAGTGTGTCTGTGCGCCTAGTACACGCACATCACGCCGCCGCGCGCCAGTGCAGCGCCGTGATGTCGAAATAAAAATAGGTATATATAGCATTTTCAAAGTTAATGCTTTTGAGCTGAAATTTTGTACAGAGATTCTAAACCAGATACACTCTTCAACCCGTTGGTATTGATATACCCTTTCTGTAACACCCTGTATAAATAAAACAAAGTCGGCTTATAACATTTTTATGATTTTTGATTTGTTAGATTTGTCTCCGCCCCGAATAGCAGAATAATTATTAAAATTTGGAAAAAAAAATCTCATAAATTCGTTCTTATTGATTTTGAGGCGGTACGAAGCTTGCTGGGTCAGGTAGTATTTTGATAAACAAAGGCAGTTTAAAACAAAAATAACCTTAAATTTATTTTTACTGCACCGCCATCTCCCATACAAGGTTGCACAATAGCTTAGTATATGTTATTACTCTCGTATTGTCAATTTCAGTGTGCCTCCCCTCGGCTTTGTTCCTCCTCAATGTTAAAGGCTAAGAAAGGGCATTATGGCCTGTAATATAGAAAGACAATGAAGGGCACTGCACGGCTGACCTCTCGCCAAGCAAGATTATACTTATTTGCCTTTTATTTTATAGAAAACGGCTCGCAAGCCAGGATGTTGGAGCAACAAGAAATATGCGAGTATCTAGACACGTTGTACCTTTTTGCGCGGAACAGCCGGATGTATTAATATTAGCCCTTTTTATGGTGGAATATCTATGCAATTTAGATCTAGAAGCAGTCAAGTTTTGCAATTTACACGTTTTGCAATTGGAGTTTGGATTTCTTTTGCCTGCGGCTTCGCCCTTGTGGGGGTCGGAAATTATCCCATGGATACGTACGTACTACCGGGTTAATGTATCGTATGTCCTAACCCGATTAGGTAATTGCCTACCTGTGTGCCAAATTTCATCGAAATTCGTTAAGCCGTAACAGACAGACAGACATAATAATTTTCGCATTGATAATATGAGTATAACGGTGAAGAAGTGCACCTATCAGCTATCTTCCTCAAAAGCTAAACTAGAACTTGAACACGTCAGAGTTGCCTGCGTAATTCAAATTTTCTTACGTTTTTTGCAATTTGCAGGTCAGTATCAGGATGTAAGTCGATCTAAATATCATATTAACTTAAGTATAACATTTTTTTCATAAAAAAACATCAATACATCTCTCAAGTTCATATTACCCTATCCTATTAATTGACTATTTCGTGAAACCATGACATTTGAGGCCAATTGTAACTTAAGGCATTATTATTGTAGGTATTGCTGATTTTAATGATTATAATTCTGTAAAGCCATATTATGTTACGGTCGCGGATCATATTTTAATCAACATACCTACACCTGACTCGGATTTGTAAATTGCAAAAAACGTAGTTAGGTGCCTAAATTTTAATTTCGCGGACTACCTCATCGCATCCCCCATAATATTTCGTCGTTTGTTTGAAAATAAATCTAAAACTTTGAATACGAGTCTCACAGCCTTAAACCTATTTGCTCTTCAAAGAGTGTCAGCAATAAATCAAGTTGTTTGTATGCAATATTGAACCGTTAAACTGTATCTGTACTTCAGGAAAGCTTTCGTTCCACTTTGTTCGAATGTGGAGCGGGGGACGCGGGGGGTGGCAATAATTCACGACACGACATGCGCGTGGGCAGTGATCGTCGCTACTTTGTGGTCTGTCAGACATGAAGTAAGACACAGAGAGTCTGCGAACGTGACTGCTGATGACACTATGCAGATAAAAGTATGTGATACGCTGAATTGTGTGGGGCAAAATTATTAGACGAATTAATAAAGAGGATTACCTAGGTACAGACGCCAGCACATCAAGCTACCCGAAACTGTCAAATTTTCCCAATCAACTTTGAACCTTATGCTTTAGCAATAAAGTTGAAAATCTATTAAAGAAATTTGACAGATTGTAGTAGTATGCTGTGCTGGCGTTTGTACTAAAAACTAAGACAACGCCAGAGTTACCCATAACATCAATCCCTTTTGCTTAGCATAAGCATAATCAGCTTATAATGTTCGCAGTGCCGGGACACAGACCTTTCGATGACAGAGAGTGCCCAGTGCGGGTTGCTGGAGGCCACATATCTTCGAATTTTTGATTCTAGGACATGCCAATTTCCTCACAATGTTTTCCTTCACCGTTTTTGAGAGCAGTAGTGATGAAACAATTTACACAAAGTAAAGCACCTGTCTGGGTTCGAACCTACGACCAGTAAATCAACAAAAACTCGCAAGTCGCGGCCGTTACCACTGGGCCACCACTGCTCTATAGAAATTGCTTATTTGCCTAAACTATTATTACTAATTTTGCAGAACTAAGATCTCAATCTCGATTTCAACCTCTAAATCCTTTCATACCTCGAAAATGGCTTAGAAGCATTTTTGGAAACTCGCTTGTGAAATATAAATCTGAGCACACGTCTACTAAAGTCCTCTGTGTATCTACCTATTTGAACTATTTAATCAAGTGTCTCTCATTTTGTTCGAAGTGGTCCTGCTGCTCCCAAATATATTACGGTGTTTGCACTTGCATCTATGTGGCCTAAAACCAGTCACCGTTTTGAGTTTCGTAGAAATACGGAGCTTGAACTTGACTTTGGGTAGACCATGGTAGGCTCACGAATAGTGTTATTCCAGAGCGCTTAATTTGAAGTTAATGGACCCGCGCCAAAAATTTGTCTGCTCAACAACGTAACTACCGCAATGTGAGTTGTTGAACTGTCAAAATGGAAGCCATATTGCTACTGATAGTGTGCTGTATTTACCGCGTTGGCCCATTTTTGAAATGGAGATGTTTATGGTCATACGAGAACTTAGCTTGGCTAAACCTATCTTTTATTCAAAGCTTCTGGGATTGAAAGATGAGGAGCATCTGATAGTTTCGTTTTATAGGATAGTAAGATAAGCACCCATTAAAAAATTGAAGGAAGTCTTCATAAACAAAATGTGAGCAAAAATGAATGTGCCAAAATATCCTTTTTCTTTTAAATTTTATCATTTCGTGATGAGTTTTACAAGTAGGTACACAATTTAGCTTCTTAGCTATACAACGTAAATAACGCAATGAATGTCGTTAAACTGTCAAAATGGAAGCCATTGCTACTGATAGTGTGTTACGCAATTATACCCCGCTGGCTTGTCAACCAAATCTCATTCGAACCGTTGTTTTTTCTGTTCTTTTTATAATATAAACCAATGATTGTCTCGTATTTTTGGCCGTCTACTTTTCAAAGTACATATTTGTTTAAGTACCAAACAGGCTAAAATCTATGCATATAGTACCCGTGTCTATGGTACATCCCAAAGGGCCCGTTACTATCGCAGCCTCTATCTTAACATCGGACCACACACAAGACATCTAACAGTAACTCCTCAATAGGAACTGATTCCATGCAGGTATTAATTAAGCGGAGCCGGGAGGGCCGAGGAGTTGTGTGTGTGGGGGGGGGGGGGAGTATATGCAAATCTCCAATTAGTACCTATCCACCAGAGCAGCCATCCATCAATGTCGATCATTTGTTGCTTTTCTTTAGTAGGATAGGGTTGTGGACTGAAGTTTTTTGTCGTCTAGAGTAGTCTATGGATTATTTCTGGAGAAGTGTTTGAACTTTTATAATCTGTATCTAATTAAATATTAGGTTCAATAACATCCTAATAAAGACAAAACTTACGGGGAGCATTGCCTAGTCAAAGGCTGAAGATATTGGCCTCAATGAGCGTGTAGCGAAGAATAACACGTAGTTCCCGTTGCGAAGGGCTGTGTTTTCTTCAATAGCGCTAATTCTGATATATTTTTAAGCATCTTTACGATACACGATTCTATGATTCTAAAAATATACATAAATAGGTCAATAACCAGTGCTGTCTTCAGCAGTCCACGAGAATTATCAGCCTACCTATCTACATTCTAAGAGCCCTAATGGAAAATGGTAGTAATATTAACTGGAAACATATTTTGGCAAAAAAACCTGAAAAAATAAATAATTTTTAAACTTAACCGTTCAACCCTGTGAGATGCGCATACGCCTATCGTCTGCCACCACTTGTCAATCCTGCGTCCATGTGACGTCATTAAAGCGTTGATTTCCAACGTTTGCAACTCATTGTGCTGACTGTGGACGGGTTCCATACGTTTTACTTTTTATTACTTTGTGCGCATCAATGTGAGTTTTGCAACTTTAATTGGCAGTGGTAAGGTTAATACGACTTGTTTTTGTAAGTAGATAATGCTTACGATACAAAGTAAGAATATGCGGTTTTTGACTTGATTCATTAATTTCTTAATGGTTTTTGGTATAACTTTACCTAATTGTTTGCTCATTTTTATGATTGTTTACTTTGAAATTCTTTTGTTTGACTTTACTCACACCCCATAACCACAATATCCCGTATCGGGAAATAAAGGAATTTCTGCGTGCAATGAGTAACTACCTACTTATGTTACAGTTATCGTATTTTATGATAAACAGTACCTAAATTATTTCGTTAACAAGCAAAAAGCAAGCAAGCAGGAAAAACGGTCTCATTATTTTAATTCCAAAATCAAAACACTGAAATCAAAATGGCGCGGCTAAAATGGGCACAGACATTATTTTTTTCTTCGAATCGCAGGTGATTCCGATAGCTCCAGTTGCAGCGCGTACTGGCCAGTTCCTTCCATATCTACCATCAAAACTTCTTAATGAAACACCGTAGTCTTATCTTTTCGCCCCACAAAACTGCATTTAATCGGTTTCAGGGCAACTTGCCGTCCCAGAATCGAAATGCAAAGTAGCTGGTGATATAAATGTAAAGGCTGTATGTGTATGTATGTAGGTTTGGTGTAAGATAGCCTCTTTCGAAGTAGGTCGACTGTCCGCTCGAACCTGTTGGCACACTTCCTGGTAGGGTTGCCAGTGTTGCCACATTGTCAACATCCCGGACAAACTTCAAGCTTATAAACTTTATGGCAGTCGTATAAATAGTATGATTGAACTTTTATTGCTACGTAAGTAGTGATAACTGAAAAAGAAATAATTTTCTTTACTAATAATAAAGTTAAAGAGTTTGTTTGTTTGAACGCTCTAATCTCCGAAACTGTCAGTCAGATACGAAAAATTATTTTTGCATTTGATAGTCCAATTCTTGAGGATGATTATGGGCTACTTAACATCACGCTAGGACCATTAGGAGATGAGCAAAAACAAAAAAGTCAGAACTAACGCTAAGCGAAAACGAAGTGATAGCGCAGGCAGGCGATGCGATTTGACGGGGTATAACAAATTTTACACGGATGAAGTCGCGGGCAGAAGCTAGTTAATAAATAAAAAGTATCGATAGAAAGATAGAAGTTTATGTCTTTCGAAGAAAGAATAAGCTTAATTTTATAACCATTTTCCAATCATCATAAGCCCATCTTAGTCACTAGAAAGTAGGTAGGTATGTATCCCAAATTCCCGTAACGGTAAGATTGTACCGTACCAACCAACCACTACCGGCTACCAACGGACTTAAACTATCTTTTCAAGGTGTTAGTCTGCAAACTGCTTGGAGAGGGGCTTGTGGCTAAGTAATAATAACCGCACAGGTCGATCGATCAGGTTAAGCTACGCTTGCCGCGGTTGGTCCGTGGATGGGTGACCATCTTTACCTACATACCGAGACCCCTCCGTGCCTCGAAAAGCACGCTAAGCCGTTGGTCCCGGCTGTCATTCGTGGATCTTTGACAGTCGTTACGGGTCGTCAGAAGCCCGAAAATCTGACAACCAGTCTTACCAAGGGATTTCGTACTACCCAGTAACTGGGTTGGGGAGGTCAGATAGGCAGTCGATCCATGTAAAATACTGGTATTCAGCTGCATCCGGTTAGACTGGAAGCCGACCCCAACATAGTTGGGAAAAGGCTAGGCAGATGATGACGCTTGGGCGGAGCACCGCCGTGCCCTCGTAGAGGCGATTCCCATCCATAAAAAAAAAGGCAGATGATGAGTCCGCAAATTTCTTTTTAAGTTATTGAAGGAAACTTCTCATCATTCTCCTGCCCTTATCCCAATTCATTTGGGGTCGGCGCCACATGTCTTCTTCTTCCATACTTCTCTATTAGTCGTCATCTCGGTAGTCACCCCCTTTCTAACCATATCATCATTCACACAGACCATCCATCGTTTCTTTGGTCTTCCCCTACTCTTATAGCCATGACTCGGTGACCCTGCGTGCAGTAAATCCGTACGTGGGTGAAGGTTGTAGCACTGCACCCGTCCATTTTCCACATAATAGTGTTATCAGCACGATGACCTCTCTAGCAATACTTGTTCTTTATACAATGAGCAATTCAAACGCAGACACCGGTCTAACACTAGAAGCTAGAAGGGACTGCAGCTGTTTGATGCCTAACCATATTTCTTATCTTTGGAGTTTTTAAGTTTTAAATCAAATCAAATCAATGCCCTGTCACCTGTGCACTTGATGCTCCTATGACTGCGTCAGTGTGCGGAGTTCGTGCTGCTGAATTTTGAGCCAAAAATATTTAAACTTTTTGCCATAGACATCCATAGATGATACGCTAAGAAGAAGAAATCAAATCAAAACATTTATATTCGGTTGTAAACATGGGTAATTATTAGGTACGGCCAGCATCAAAAGTTGATTAACACTTCAGTTTTTTTAATGAGAAAAAAAGAAGTTTTTATAGAATATATGCTCTTGTCTATTATGTAAAAACCTAAAAATCAGTTTATTGAAAAAAGTTGTGGTCAATTTAATAACATGTAAAAATGATAGTGTTAATCGACTTTTGATGCTGACTGTACATAGATGTTTTCTTTTAAGAAAAATCAATCTCTCTGCCATTTTCCGCAATTCCTCTGTGAACATTAGATTGTAGTAATCATCAGCTACAGAGGGGCCAACGAGAGAATGCGTTCTTGACACCTGTCAGTCAAACGAATACGTGTTTTGCGAATTTGATGTTTCTAAGTTAGGTACTAGAATTGTCGCACTGACAGGTGTCAGGAACGCTTTCTCTCGACGGCCGTACTGTATGTAGTAAAGATAATGTAGTCCTATTGTCAACTTTCAGAGAAATCAGGCAATGTAAAAAAGTGTCCAGTTGTATCTATAAAAAGCGATCGTCAATTGTCAATAAATTTAGGCCATGACAACTTAACCATCTGTCAAAGCGTAAAAAATCCTTCCATAAAAAAGGTGAGATGTAAACGGACAATATCTCTAATATCTATCTCTTTGGCTGCAAAACGTATATTAATAACGGACCACGGTTGGTTTCACAAATTGAATGCGGTATCTCCAAATGAAAAATCGTTCACGAAGAGACATTTCAACTTATGACCTTTGCTTCAAAAAGCTCTATTGTGGAGCAACACTTTCGCTTTCCTTTGTCATTTGAAAAATGGTTTAAAAAAATGAAAACGTCATGTTCGAATTGACGTTCGAAATATGAAGCGTGGACATGTTATATGAATGATGATGTTTTTTTTTTTTTTGCCTGAGGCATAATTTTGTTGCAAACTTTTTGCTTTCCGAAATCATATTTCTTTTGTTTTGATAGGAAAGCGTAGTTACCAATGAATATGTAGGTAATGTGCATAGGTATATTATGATGTAACTTTAATAAAAATATTAATCAAAAGTTGTTGTGGTGTGAAAGTAGGTACTGCAGAAACATAGAGTATTCAATGCTTGTAGTTACTTACTTGCAACAGTTTGATATAATAGCAGCCAACACAGTCTCTTGGTTATCGTTTGGACAACCAAGAGACTGTGTTGGCTGCTTTTATTGATCAATCGACACCAAATCTATAAAGTTTACCGATATTAGGTAGGCTTTATGTAAAGTAACTTGAATAGGCTGTATGCCATAAGCAGTGACAACTTACTTAAGCATCGCCTACAAGCACCATACTAACTTTAAGTTATGGATCCTTAAAATTTTGTAATGTTTTGAGAAATACACTTAGCCCACATAACATTGTAATTATGAACACAACATATACCAATAAAAACCAATAAAAGAGTATTCGTGTAAACATAACAATGTTTACACGAATACTCGCAGAAATCCTTAGCTATGGTCTCATCTTAAATTTTCTCACGTTTAACCTCTCTGCTCGACAAAATTTTGACATTTGACACACCAGCTGACTCGACGGGGTGTTGCGAATTACGTCATGATAATCAGAAATTTACTTTAACTTTCAGCATTCGAATTTATTAAGAAAAATGTGTTACCGCGCCTATTTTGTAAAATAAGTTTGTGGCAAATATCTTTAACTATATGCTGAGGTCGGTAAAACCGCGTCATTCTACTGCGAAAGTTGTATAAAATAGATATTACTACACCTATCCAAAAGGTAGACATCTTAAAATCGCTGAAAATATGTACATAAACCACCTAATCTCTTGATGTAAATATGCAAAAGGGAAAAATAAAGATATTGTCATTCTCTCTGCATTCTTACTTTTACCATTTTTCATACATAAACTACATAAAAAACATGATCCAATCTTGATAAAAATTACCAAAAATTGTGTTGCGACGTGACACCTCTTAGTGCTGACCATCCACCCAATTTTCTTATTCCGATTAAAAAATGTCATAAAGCCTAATCGATAATCGGTATTTAAAAAAAAATAAAAAAATTGTAGAGACTGATTAAATACTTTTTGGTATATTTTATCATGAATTAATAGTTTTTTTAAATATAATCATTTTAATAAGTACAAACACGTACAGTGTGGATAGGGGTGTAACTTTTTATGGTTCCCTACGTCCGAATGAAAAAACGGAACCCTTATAGGATCACTCGTGTGTCTGTCTGTAGGTCTGTTGCAATCGATTTGTTTCGAATCTACTGGACCGATTAAGTTGAAATTTTGTACACATATAAATTTCTGTGACTCAAGTACGGACGTGTAACATGAATAAATTAATTTTGAATATGGGGTCACTTTTTGGGATCACATTAGATAAAAAAAATACCATTATTATAGTTTCAAACTCAAATGGGTCCCGCCTGCTTCCAACTTTTATTTAATTTAAAATGGGCTTGTTTTTAGCTTTTCAGTTAGTTTTAGTATAAGGATGCAGTCGGGTTTTTTAATTTTTCTAATTACTTTTTTTTATTTCCAGCTTTTTAGTTTACAAATGTGAAAGATTTCGCAGACGATTTAGTTCTTGATACGTGTTTTTTACGATTTGTCACTTTGAATTACTATTAACCATATAAGTTGCATATATTTTTGTAATCACCTTTTAAAACCCTTTATTTTGATACCCCACTCGATAGGTATTGAGAAAAAAAAAATATTGAAGGCAATGGCGCCAAAAATCCGCCATTTTGTTTTTTTTTTTATTTTGATATGCCCAGTGTCACTCTCACAGTAAATACGAATCTAATGACACCTCTCAAGCTAAAATCCATCGAGCCGTTCAGGCCGCAGAGCGTGCCAAACAATTATACATACTCTCGAAAAACATAACCCTCCTTCTGGCGCAGTCGGGTAAATAGTAGATCGTTATACAAGAGTCGAAAGGTATCTATTCCCATACGAGGTATTTAGACTATAGTCCGAGTAGGAATTGATGACTTTCACCCGTGTTAAACACTCTACTTTTCATTTCGAATATAAGGAAAGTAAAAAATAGTGGTTTATCTAAAATATTTATTGATAATAATAACATGAATAATAGGTACCTATTTAAAATTAATTGAAATATTAGAACAATTTTTTGTGCTATTTTAAATATGGAACACACCGCGTCACCGCCGCGGGCCGTCCCGCTTGATAGGTATTTTTTTCACACTGGCTGTTTATACACTCACAAGACCGCAACATTTTTCTTAATTATGTAAAAATTTCGTAGCTGACTACTTAACCAATTTAGTTCTATTTTTTAAATCCATTCCCGACCTAGAGAGGGAAGCAATTACTATGAGTCTTTCCCGCCTTAAGGTGGGAAGCAACGTCTTCCACCCGCTATTCGGATCAAACAAACACTACTTTCCGAGTATGAGAAATGAAAAAGCTTTGCTTACTGTAAGTACCGTGTGATATATCAAATGAAAGGGTTTGTCGTGAGTGTCACAAACATATTTTTTAATAACTAAAAAAAAGTTATTTATTATTCTATTAAGAAAATAGAAACAATATCTCTGAAACCACATCATCATCATCATCAGCCTATAATGTTCCCACTGCTGGGACACAGGCCTCCTCTCTGTGAGAGGGAGTGGGCTGTAATCTACCACGCAGGCCCAGTGCGGGTTGGTAGATGTCATATGTCTTTGAATTTTTGGTTCTAGGACATTCCGGTTTCCTCACGATGTTTTCCTTCACCGTTTTGAGAGCAGTGGTGATGAAATAATTTACACAAAGTAAAGCGCCGCTGAAACCACAGCTTAAAATATAAAAAAAAACTACAAGATATAGTTCTGTGATTATTCTAGATTCCAAGAGATCCTATCAGACGTCTGGTCTTCAAATAATATAGCAAATCTCTCATTCTATACTGCGTACATAGGTACTTACATTTGGTCACAGTCAAAATATGTTCGGGACGTTATATTCAATTTAAAGTTGGTATTTTTAAATGTTATGCTTAAAACAATTGTTATAAGAAGTCGAGTAAAAATAAGATTTTTGCCATTTTCAATCTCAAATAGCAGCCAAGGGGTAATTGCAGACTTTCGCTGTAATAGTAAGAAATGCTCAAGATGTTATTCCCCATAAGAAAACAGTAGGACTTTTCTTTTCTGGCCGGCACTTTAATTTTTGAGTAGGTACCTTATGAATGATGGGTTTATGAAATACAAACTTATTTTTGCAGTCGATCAAATTAATGATGATGTACATTGTGCATGCGTGAATATTCAACCCTAACGGAACCTTTCACTGTGCGTGGTCCGACATAAACATGGAAAGTTTTTTTTTTAATTTCGTTGGGAAACTACCACAAAAACAAACAATTACTATTACTCAAGTAAACTGATAGAAACAAAAACTACCAAGCTCATAAAACTAACAACACATATTGAAATGTAAAGTGATTGCGGAATACGCAGTTTATACAATTAATTTATCATCATTCCCAAACTTCTGCTCAGCCTACCTAAAAAATGTATACTGGGCATTCTGTAGCAAACTATTAGAAAAGTATCAAAAATAAATACTTAATTGTAAAATAAATAAAAATAATTTTATACAGCGAGCGCATTCGAAGATAAATTCAAATATAGAAACAATTCGGCGCGAAATTCAATAAATGACTATGGTCTAAGGTCCTCAGTGTTATTGACTCAGTTTCAATTGAATGTCCAAAAAACTATTAAAATTGCATTAGAAAAGCATAAATCATTATTATAAACAATGCTTATTGTATTTAATGCTTAAAATAATTTTATTTCAATTTCTGAGTATCGATTTCCGATATTCGACATATTAAATACCCGAGTCAATCGAAATTAAAAAAAAAAATCGTTTTGCATAATCGCTTTCGCACATCATTACGATAAAAAAAACAATCATGGACGGCGATTTTGAACACAAATTGAGTAGTGGTAATGAATAATACGTGTTATTCGACCTGTGTTTCAATATAACGTTAAGATTTGGGCATTTTCGTGTTGTTAATAACATTTACAATAATATTTGTCACATTTTAAATCTTATCTACTTGTGTGTGTGTGATATTTGTGAAAAGTAAAAATGTAAACACGCACCGATTGACGCGAAACTTCGACATTAGATATCAAAAAACTTAATTACCACTACTTATTTTAACTTGAACAATGCATGAATTCGTCAAATAATTAAATTATGTATTATTCACTGCCCCTGTGGTGGAGTTTGGATGTTCGAAATCCCCAATTTTTATGTTTTTTAGCCTCGACCACCACTGTCAACAAAATGGCGATTATCGCATTTACAGACTTGAATTTTATAAAGGTAAAGTAATAAGCTTGCGCGCTAAATATGAAATATTTAATGGCGTTAACATATGAGTTTTTTATCCAACTCTCTTAATTAACGCACATTCATAAGATTTGATGGGTAGCTTAATAAATATTTACATAATCAATGTAGGGTGTCGTATGTCGTAATTCTTGGGTCCTAAAGGGGTCATTACCGAGCCGGCGGAGGTTCTTGTGTTCGGGTCCTAAAGGGGGCGCTACCGAACTATACGGTTAATATAATAACTAAGAAAGTCTTCATCGTCAAAACTGAAAATCATATTTCTTTATAGCAATGCGAACTGTTACCAGTGTCATTGTCACATTAATTTTATAAAAGGTGGGATACACAGGCAAGAACTGGTGACGGCTTTGAGGCTCCGATCTGGTCATATTCCGCTCAATAGTTTTGCTTACATGATGCGCAAAGTAGAATCACCTAATTGTACAGTGTGTGGAATTTTGGAGGACGCGCACCACATTTTAGCGGAGTGTGGTCGGCTTGAGCGTCAAAGGCGATCTATGTTTAATAATAGGTACTACAATATAGGTTTCTTTAATAGTATTTTGGCTTCACCATTGTCTGATGCAGCCAAAGTGCTGGTTAGGATGGTGATGTTAGGTTTAAAGTTAAGGTCAGAGTAGTGTTTTCTTGTTTCTTAGTTTTTGTAGTTTTATTTAAGTTTAATATTAAGTGAAATTTTTGTTTTCAATAATGGGGATGAAATATACATTTATGAAAAAACCCCCTAAATAAATAAAGAATATAAATTTAAAAAAAATTATGAAAAGGGAAAATTTAACGCACCCTCTAAAACTTATTTAACGATGAACACTTTTTTAAATTAAGGAACCTCTAAAAACTTTTTGCGTTTCTAATGACGGAATGGATTTTTTTTTTTAATAATTGCGCTTCTTTTTAACTTTTTGGCCTTGTCTCACAGTTGGTCATCGTAACTAAGCTAGGGTACTCCGATGGTTGGGCCAGGTTGGACCTGTGATTCAAGTTGGTCGAAAATACTGAATAGCCAAGAAACTTGCCCAACTATTTAGTATTTTTAGAACCCTAAAGTATGAATTATTTGAGGTTCAAAAGAGGCAGCTCAAAACGAGGCGTAATCATTTTATCAGAGTGTTCCATATTCATATTTTTAGAAGCCATAAAAGTAACTACCCAGTGCGGGTTGGCGGATGTTACATGTCTTCGAATTTTTGGTTCTAGAACATGCCGGTTCCCTCACGATGTTTTCCTTTCACCGTTTTGGAACAGGGGTGATGAAATAATTTACACAAAGTAAAACACCTGTCAGGGTTAGAACCTACGACTTACAACTTGTAAGTCGCGGCCGTTTCGACTGCGCCACCACTGCTCATAGGAGTATACGTGTCACTTTTGCACAAATTTTATGAAAGTACCTCCTAGAGTGTACTATTACCATTTCTGGCTGAGAAAATGAGGTGACCCATTCTCTACCGGTCAAGTTCGAAACTTAGAACCCACGCATGTACTCAAAATGTTAATGTAATGTCTACAAGATAGCCAGGTATCGACGTGCAATCAATCGAGCAGTGAAAGCAGTGGGCGAGTCTATTGTGCCAATGAAAGTGGTCGAGTTATCTCTACATTTGGGTTTACACCTGACTAGCTTTGTTGTTGATCAGTGAGAGAGTGTGTTGTAGATAGCAACAAATTAAATGGCATGGACACTGGTGATGTAAACTGTGTATAGCATTCAGGCCGGAGTTATGTTGAACCCGATGCGAAAGCTCTTCGAGAAGGAAATGCTTCAGCAGCAGCAAACTTTGCTGAAAATGCTCTCCAGTAGATTTTTTTGTAAAGAAGTTCGTTCAGAAATGTATCCATCCCTGTTTCTGGCGTCAAAATCAAAAGTAATTTATTCAAATTTGTTATTCAAATTTGTTACCCTCGCAGGGATAAGGCTGCCACAGGGGCGTAGGGAATTACAAGTTTCCATGATCCCCGGTCCAAGTATGGGAAGAGAACATCGGGATGGTTTTTAGTCAGTAAGAGTCTGACAGACCCCGCCGCCCGCCCCAGGGTGGCGGACACCCATGAGGATTTTCCAAACCGGAACAAAAAAAAATGGAGGTGTGGGGAATGGTACTTGAAAATAGGGGCCTGTGCTCAGCAGTGTGTGAAATCGGCCTGTGGATGATGTTGAGGTTGAAAATCAACACTTTTCAATCGTTATGGATCCTCCGACATTAGATTATTATGTAAGACAGCCCCCCAAAGCGCCCGCCCTTCACCAATTCCTAGTGCTTTCGTTGAGAAGAAGAAGTGGCGCAACAAACTCCCCAGCAGCACAGCTGTCTGTTCAGTTAGAAAAACTAAAGTACGTAGCTCAACTTTAGCTAGGTATGTTGTGGGATGAAGGGTGATGCTGAAGCACCTTATTAGAGGCGAATGACACATTTCATCTTTGTCTCTGGGACAGATCATTGATCATTAAAGATTTCATGTAACAGACCCCTACCATTTTATGTTACGAAGCTATGACAAGAAGAAAGTACGATTCTTGCAATAAGCAAAAAGAAACAAGCAATATTTACTTTAAATACGAGTACCTCGTGAATTTATGCACGTATACACTTTGCAATTCATCATATTAATATTCAATTTGATCTCCACGTCTTTTTCTGCTTTCTTTTGTCGCATGTCTTGAGTTCATATTGAAATTGTTGTAACTGAGACTGATATGTACCCACGATGTCAAATCTTGCCCAATCATCGTGACTGCCTCGTAGCCTCGTAGCCTGCAGTCCTGGGTTCGATTCCCGGGTTGGGCAAAGTGTTATTGGGTTTTTGTATCTGGAATTTGTCAGTAGCAGCCGACCGTCTGGATGTGTGCCCGATTGATGGCAATTTGGCTCGCCTGCTGTTACATAGGACTTAAAACATGACTGGGGAAATGTGGGTGTACTATAGGTACAGATGCCAGCACATCAAGCTACCCAAAACTGTAAAATTTTCCCAATCAACATTAAACCCTATGATTTAGCGATAAAGTTGAAAATCTATTAAAGAAATTTGACAGATTGTAGTGGCTTGATGTGCTGGCGTCTGTAATCTTCTGACTTACTTTTCGAGGGAAACAGGCGTTATGTTAATTCATCGTGACATTTTGTCTGAACCTAAAAATAGTAAGACGGAAGAATTTACCCATTAAACTCACAATAAACGTGCACCGTATCAAAACAAGAAAAAAACGCTAACAACCAATTCTCACACGGAAGTACTAAACAACAAAAATCGATTTGTTTGAACAAATCAATACTAAGACGAATTTGTTACAGTTCCAACTGTAAAATCGAATGGCACACAAAAATGATCGAGTGAGTTCATGAAACAACAGATAGTGCAGCACCTTGTGGTATCGATATTCTAGAATCGATATTATATCGATTTGTCTTGCGATCGATCGTCGGATTTGTCGTGAAAGTCGCAGCCGCGGGCTGTGGCACACTGGGCCGATGAAGGTCAGTTGCATACCTCGCTACCAGCGAAAGTTTATGGTATAATTGTTGAGACGGTCAAGTGCAAGGAAAGTATGCACGAGCTTTGAGCTTTATCGGTTTGTTCATGATCTGTAATGTATCTATGGCACTGAACATTTGAATGGGCATTTGCGGGCGGCATTGCGTTTTTTTTCGTGGTCTGTGGCTTTAGTCACTAAACCAAAAGACCATGTAAGCCAGTGGATAAAAAGAAACATAAATGGCGAAATGTTGGTGTACTAAAGATTCACCTCTGCCTAAACCTTTGGGGATTACAGGCAAATCTTCAATTGATCTCAAATGTCCTTAATCATCATATCATGCAGTCAATCGGAATCATTTTGAAGGGTATCGCTAATCCATTGCTTCATATGTTAGAAAAATTTGTCTGCTCTATAACGTAAATAACGTAATGAATGTTGTTGAATTGTCAAAATGAAAACCGTTGCTACTGATAGTGTGTACCAATTACCCCGTAGTGTTACTTGAACAAGAGATAAATAATAATTCGTTGTAGATAAATGTCGCCAACGTTAACAGAAAGATAGTGCCTAAAAGATCGCTAAAACTCACATACCTATCCTACGCACACGAAAATCCATAAGAATCAAAACAACCTCATTCTCAAACTCCAAAATCAGTAACATCAATTTGATTTATCGAATTAATTGACACGTCATACTACAAATTGGGAACTGAATATCGATCAAATCGTTTTTCAAGATTAGCACATTCCTATAACGTTCTTACAGTGGGCGTATAAGCAGACCTTATAAGCCTACAGTCCCAAAGTGATAATTTTAGCTCAACAGACTAGGAATGCAAGATATTTGGCATCTTAATTGATTTGTTCCTATAAGTTTTTGCGCCCGTATTTATGTAAATTCTTGAAATATGGATGTTATCTGGGAACCAATTGTTTAGTGTTGCAGTTATTTTGTTTACACATCTTAATGGAATCTGTCCTCGGTTTAGGGTTTCGGCAACTATCTGTGATGTCATGATGTGACATCTTACAAATTATTGTGCTGATTTTTTTTTTAAATCAGACATTTTCGTTGTATATTTTTTGGCTTAGGTAAAAGTCCCTAGTTTTCCCGGATACTTTATAATATATGTTACAGCTGCTCATGTGCTTCTAAACTGCCCGGTGGTTACCACATACATATAGCGTAAATTACTTCGGCAGCCCGGACGGCGCGTATGTGCCGGGATGGCGCGTATATGTTCCACGCGCGCCTCAAAGAGATGTCAGCATGACGGAAGGGGCCTGTCAGGGCCGAAGCCTGCCGGGGTAGCGGGATTGTCCGAAAGGGTTACCGCTACCCCGGAACACAAAGTGCTAAGGAAGGAACACGGATGGGTTTTAGTCAGTGAGAGTCTGACACTCCCTTCCGCTCCACCCAGAGCGGGAGGGGTCATTTGATGAATACCCATAAAAAAAAGGGATCCTCCGTGAGATTATGAAAAACTCCAAGGCGTTACTGGCCTTCCTCGAGGAGCTGGGGTAGATCGAATAATCGATTCTCGGAGTTGCGAACACCAGCCCGTATCAACCTTACCTACCTATTATGTTACCTACATACGGCTTACTTGTATTTCATCCATTAACTTTTCCTCCACTCTAGTTTAAAATCTGTAGCAATTAATATCAATCTGGAAAGTTCGCAATCACTTGCAGTAACAAGCTACAAGGCCAGAGCAATTAATTTCCATTAGACTAACTCTGACTAAGATAAGGCTAAGTTTATCTGTATTTACTTCTCAGATCGGCCAACAAATTAATGGCGATAATTTCTTTCGTGGAAACAGCAATTAATATTGCTAAGACTGCGTTCTTAATGGGCGACAAAAGTTTTTCACTGTTTCAACTTTGACATCGCCAGCGACTTTTTGTTTGTATATATTGAACAGACATATGTAGTTCAAATAAGTTCACAACACAAGTAACCAAAGAACCTGGGGGCTAAAAACGCCACTTTAAGCAATTCCTCTAAATGAAATTCATTTCCCGAATTCCCAGCAGATCATTAGCAATTCCTCTAATTTTCGTAAAATGGTGACACATAATAGCAGAATCGCCTACAATTCAATTCATATTAGAATCATATTTGGTGTAAATATTACCGCATGAAAAAAATAAAAACCGTAATTTTATCGGTAAATTTTTCTTTACAGTTTTTATAAATTATATTGGTTTTTAATTTATTATTTCTACAGTTTAAATGTTATTAAATTATAATATGCCTTATAACTGCTAAACATACCGCAGATAAGCCCTGAAAAGGGAAATTAGAAACAATAAAAACTTTTTAGGCTGGCAACGCGTACAAAGGAGTTTTCAGGCCGCATTCCGAATTAGCTATAATCGCTCACAGCACTCACATCATGTCACATGAGTTCCGATTTAGATATTACGATTATTTATCCATTTATTTCAGGCATCAAGGCCCATATAAACACATACAATACAATATTAATATAACTTATAAATACATACAACATTATAATTACACTAAAAACTAACGTATACGCAGTGTCTGCGTCGTGTTTCGCTGACTGGCGTCATGTAGCCGGCCACGAAACCGGCGGTACACAACACCCTTCGGCCAGAACTCTTACGTTAAATTAATTAATTAATTATGATGGCTGAGAGCTGTCAATAATTCGGAACGCTCGTGAACGCGCTCACAGTGCTTACTCAATGTCAATACGATATTATTTACAGTATTTCTTTGTATAAACACCATATTTCTTCTTCAGTTCTTCTTTGGTTAGGTGGCGACTGTCAGACAGAAGCACAATTTCGAAAATGCCACATTTGTTTTATATAAAGATATGATGCAACACAAAACACACTGACACATCCTCACATTTCTCACACACTCAGTCATTTTTGACAGCGCTCACGGTGATATTATTATAAGGCATGGCCGGCATTATCGCAAGATGGCGCATGTCATGACGTCATCTATGACGATTCACTGGACATCGTTATCGCGCTCACGCTAATTCGGTACGGAGCACGCTCAAATCGATTACATCCCAACTCGGAACGCACCCTAAAGTTTCTCCCTTGAGTTATGTCAACTATTGTCATTATTGTCAACATTAGTCAACATCAAACTGAATCTGCTGAAGCTGATTGCTGCAGCCCCATATTCCAGGCTCTAGCCAGACTCGTGCGTCAGCCCCTACCACTGCCGAATTCGATGTTACAACAGTGCCTCTGCCTCGTCGAACTCGGCAAGCGAGATACCCCAGTGAGTGTATTTTTGTAATCCTACAGCTATTCATATTGAGGTTAAGACATGATGACTATTGAAAACTATTAAGTATGGTATTTTCATTACGTTTTTTAGGTCACCCTCTGGCTGCACTAGATGAGGCTCGGAGAGTTTTACCTCAGGTGGAGATGAAACAGCTGATATGTCAAATGAATAGTGCAGACCCTTCAGAGGCTTGCTGATGCAGTCGAAAGACTATTTATTGGTGTCCCATAGAGGTAAAGAATGAGTTTTTTGTACATGCAATAAAAAAAATAAGTATAATATTCATATTATAATATAATTATAAAGAAATACAAAGGAAAACTACTATATTTTATAACATTTAAATACCACAAAAACTTTAACTTTGCATCCGGTTAGATGAAAGCCGACCCCGACATAGTACATAGTTGGGAAAAGGCTAGACAGACGATGATGATGATTTGACTTACTAAAACCCACAAATTTTTCTTTTCAGCCTGGTGGAGTTGTTCCAAGTGGGTCTTAAGTGGATGGTGATTCCATAAAAAGGAGACATGGTTTGCCCCTCCGCAGCTAGCATCGACACAAATAAGAGTCGCAAACCTAAATGAATGAAAAAAAATGCTAATTCATTATTATGTTTTGTTATGTTTTGTATTAGTTTTTTAATATTAGAAGATGAGATTGTTAGTAAATAAAATATTTTTCATATCACTATTGTTTTATTTTAGTGAAAGGTATAAGGTATCCTCTTCTACGGTCCTCATATATACTACTTAATAAAATTGAAATAAAGTATGACAACATAATAATATCACACCTATATATCCCTGAAGGGTTAGGCAGAGGTTTACAATACACCTAAAATGTGAATAGAAGATTGTAGTAAGTTGTCCTTTAGAGCCAAAGCACACACGCTACTTTTTGCATCGCCGTGCGGTGTGGAATGCTTGGTCGCTGCATTTAGCTTCTAAAAAGCAGCTGAATCGCCGATCGCCGATGCAAAAAGTAGCGTGTGTGCTTTGGCCCTTAAGCATAAATATGATCAATGTTTTTATTTCATCGAGGGGGTGGTACAGAGTACCTAAACGTCTAGAATAATAAATGATAGAGTCTATCTAGAACTATTTAATGAAAACCAGGTACAATCCTTTTACTTGCCTTGGAGCTAGTAATTATGCCACCTTGGCGGGAACTTAAGTACGGCTCCAGCTCATGGATGAGGTCGCGACACACACTTTTATTTAGTAGCCTGTATAAGCCAACAAATTCGAGATCCGGCATTTCGAATGCTATGTCCATTTTCCGAAGAGCTGCATTTCGTAGGCGATATAAAAGGGTCTCCGAAAGCCGCGCGTGCTCCAGAAAATTTTCATATAGGGCTAAATCTGCCATTATAACAATATTTCTTCACAAAACCTCCAATATGATTTGTGAGATGTTGCTTTTGACTGACTTCTTATGATTCTGCTATTTGACACTAAAGCAATTCGTATTTTGTGGACCATTTTACAAATCCTCATTCAAAACTGTCAAACAGATGAATTGCGTGATATGAATTGTGCGCAAATAATATTATGAATTGTCAGTTTGTGACCATTTTACGACTTTTAATATGATTCATAATGTTATCCTTTTATGATTCTGCCAAAGTGACCTTTTTAGGCCCCCCTATCTTTGACAAACGTCCACAGGCCCCAGCTGACGATACATTAATGTCATTTTTGACAGCCAAACTGCGCCGGGGCGTTTTTTTTTTTTAAATCTCTTCTCAGCATGCGCAGTGCAGCAACATAGCGCGATGTTACAGGTCAGTAATAAGTTCCCAAGTGTACACACGGCTTTAGTAAACAAGTACAAGTGAAACGACACATTCTCTCCGTAGATACAACTACAGTTTTTTGTGTGCTGAGCTTTCACGAGCGTCCCCTGAGATGTTTACAATGCATTCAAAGAAACGCGCCACTAGGGCTGGCTGCTTAGATATTCCGATTATGTTAGGAGGAGTAGTAGGAGATAATTTCAATAAAATTGGACATCTGCTTCTTCTTAATATTATTAATTTTAGGCATCTCCGATACAATAAGTAATGCATTGGCAAGCTGGGGTATTCCTCGAAACGCACCAACTTTGAAACGCTCCAAACACCTAATGAAACGTCTACTGCTGATATCATTTATTACGAATCCTTCAGGCTCTTCTCTATGTTTCATCGTTGATGCATTTCGAGGAATAGAATTATAATATTTTTATTTGTATTAAAAAAATTTCGAGGAATACTTTTGGTGCGTTTCAAAGTTGGTACGTTTCGAGGAATACCCCGGCAAGCTATATTGCCATACGATTAGATAAGAAGTGGCAAGGTGTTAATTGTGTAGGTATGTCATTCAATCCTGCCTGCCAACCTTGGTGAATAGGTAGGTACTAAGTCTTCGTCTCTCGGTCAATGTTGTGGGCACGCAACAGAAGCCTTTCAGGCGCACTGAAAGGTGATACTTAGCTCGATTCCAATACCTAACATTTTTGTCGAATATTTTTAAACACAAGATTTCAGAAAAATATATTTTGTGGTACCTTAGGTAGGTAAACCAACATATTTGATGGTGGTGTATATCTACATATTATACACCATTATCAAAGATGTTGGTAAAGCTATAATATAGCCTGGTTTAGGACACGCTACTGTGTCTAAATCAGGCTATACAAATTATAGCTTTTACTATCTGAATAAGTAATAAATATTTTTATTTATAACCTCTATATTTTTATTGTAATACTAACACAAAACAAACTCATATCTACAAATAGAACTGCCAATCAATATGCATTGACGCATCACAGAGGGCGTTCCATCCAAGGCAAGGTTACAACTGAAGTGACATCCCTAAGTCCGAATCAAGGTTGTCACCTCCATCAGCTTTCCTTTGTCCATTTTTACTTCAATGAGCTGTCCGTAGACGATTCGCTTAATTGTATAATTCAATTTAATTAGTTTAATTGGAACCGTCCTCCGTGATTTACACTTTACTGGTTTCTTTATTGTTGTTTATATAACTATAGGCTTTGTTTACGAGGTTTTGTGTGGCATCAAGTATCAAGTTGGATGTACCATACGTGTTTCAAGTTTCAACAGTCAGCACTTTTAATTTGATTGGTACATTGACACTGTACGGCTTATGGGAATCAAAGACTACCTTCTCTCGTTTCCTGGGTAGATAGTTAAGTTATGGAGCTGCTAATTTTGTATTCTTAAGGCTGATTTTTCCAAGGCCAAATCTTTATCTACTTCATCTTTATCTATTTCATCTTTATCCTAGGAAGTATTTTAGCTTTTTGACAGTTTTTCCAAATACAACGACACCGATGAGTTTTTACCTATGTATTTGTTTTTTAACGTTTTTCTGTCAAACGTCAATTTTATTCCACGGATAAAAATCAATTGACGTTGTTGGAAAAATAATTACAAAGGTTCTTTCACCAATCCTTTTACTAATAGGTATTTCAATATGGCGATCGATTTAAGACCTATGTTTTTGAGTGGTCTTTATTATGATGACCTAGACAAGTATCCGTCTTCTCAACAGTCGAACTTCTAAATGCACATTGTTGTTCTAATATATGACAACAGCGACCAAATGAACTAGGATCGATTATAAATATTGATGACAGATAGACAAAGGTCTGCTTCTGTGACGCATAGACAAGGATTGTTGTTGAATTACTTTGTGAGGGTGTAAGCATAAACAAATAGATTGGCTCCCGGTTGAGAATATAATACATTGTCACATTGTAAATATTATGATGATTATAAAAGTACAGAAGGAGAAAATTGGGCCGTACCTATCTATGATTGAGTATCGTGGAAGCTTGGCTTACAAATACAACGAGATCAAGAAAACTGAAGTAGATATTTATTTATATTCGATTCATGCCTAAATCTTTAGCTCTATTATAAGTGACCCTTCGAAATCCACTTACCGGTGTTGTTAAATAGAGAAGAACTCCATTGCATACTACCCTACAAACCTCAAATTAATATGTCATCAACAACTTAAGTACCCACTAACTTAAGAACTTAAACAAAACAATAAAATTACAGCACTTACTTACATAAACAAACATGTTTATCTATTCGTCACCTCTTTTTATTGTGCCCTTTACCGCAGATATATCTATTTAGAAAAAGTCCCACGACCTTTCAACTGCATACGTGTGTTACCACTGTGTATAACTTGCACAGATGCAAAAAATAACAATGTGTATTGTCTAGAAGGTGTGGAGGAAGACTTGCTGGATTTGCCATCGTCAGAGTATGAGTGTGCATGAACGTACGTAGAACGAATAGCATTTAATTAACAGTTCAAGTTTTAATAAATTACATTTGATTCAGCTTCGTTATTTCTTCCTACAATGAAGAAAGATTTTACGCAATCGTCTCGCGTCTATTTTCGACTCTCTTTACGTTCACCGGTTTTTTTTTATAGATACAATAAAATTATACCTACAGTTATCGAGCTTTTGAGCGTGTATGAGTCTATAAGCACAGTATACATTTTTTACTGTGCTATAAGTCACACTAAACTTCTATTTGGGTAATTTAGAAGTAAATCCGATCAGAATTCATGCAAACAAATTTTTAATACATTAACACTGGTAAACATTACCACAAGTGCGCTCAATCCTTAAGCAAATCACATCCAGCACTCCCACATCCCCGTCAGTCGAGGAAGCGATCTTGAACGTGTCTTCCGCCTTCCGCACGACAACACATCTGAGGGTGTGACAAGAATCTAACATTTTACAAGAAAAACAAGAATTCTTGCAGTTATCGAACGATACATTAACATTATGCAATGTTTTGTATCGCTTACCATATTGTTATTGTTTACAAAAGGGTTAAAAAACCGTGTAAACGAAGTATGTAAACTGTATTTTACTTTGTGGAGAAGATCCCGCGTGTATGTAATTTAAATGAGTTGTGATATGCATACAATGTAGCGCAAAAACGTTACAGGCAGCTATACAAAGTTGTTTGCAATTAATATTATGTATGTAGAAGCAATTATTACTAATTAATGGAGATAGTGTCGTGAAATAAAGATTACAACACATTCCAGGGCGTATTTATTAATCAGTAGATTCAGTTTTACAATCTTGCGTGCAAAAAATTTTATAATGAAGTTGTATGCAATTAATATTGCAGTATTAATTAGCGGAGATTATAATTATCTTGAATGTAAGGCTTGAGTAGACAGTGTATGCTATGAATATATAAGATGAGTGTGTCCGATGATAATAATATGCTAAGTGTACAAAGGTACCTGTTGAATCATTTTAGTTGAAGACATTGAAGTTGAAATCCAAAATATAAAACAGTTGGTGCCAAATCTTGGTAGAAAACGGAGAAGGAAAGGATCTTACACAACCATGAGCTATCCGATTGACCCTCTGTAATGATATAACGTCTTTTAAACCTGACCTATGTAAGCAAGATATATTTGTTACCGCAACATTTTTCGACGGTGGAAATTTCATATGTCGTAAAGGACAATTAAATCCATTTCCCTTACGTTATTTGTTTCCACCGTCGACTTGATGGCTCTATACCGAAACCCTCTTTAATGCTTGTTAAAATCCTCGCCCCAATTAAATTTTCCCACCAACACTAAATCGTCACCTCAACATAAATTGGCGCTAATTTACCACAATATACGGCCACACGTTCCCTCCTAGACGTGAACATAGGCTCTTCTTTATAGGCACTTGAACTAACGGCTTTGGGAACATTAAACTGTTCCGTTTACTGCGGAGATAGGATCGTTTATATCCTTAAGAGGACGACCGCATTTCCGTGATGCGTGCTGTAGAAATAGAGTGATTCCAGGTTAGATTTGTCTTTGTCTGGGAAACGGATTGGTCTTCACGCTTGATAGTGTTCTTTTACGGCTTTGTGTAAAGTACGTAATGTATATCGATCGCTTCGATCACTTCTTCATCCAAATGGTTTGTTGGTTAATAATATTTATTGTTCTTCAGTCATCATCTTCCTGCTCTTATTTGTCCGAATCTGTATATATATTTACTTCGTGATCCCAATATGTTTGGGGTGGACGTAGCGGGTTTTCTTTTTTGCATACATCTGTCAGCCATCATCTCAGTTTTCGCCTCTTTCCAGCCAATCATCTTTCACACAACCCATCCATCGTTTATTTTGTCCCCCTATACTAATTCTTATAGCCTTCCATATAATATTCATTCGCAACTTTTTCTTCACGATATAATGTTATGAAATGATTCATATTTTCTGGCGATCTGACAATAGAGACTTGATTGTCTTTTGTAGGTCCATCTGCGGACATCATTCTATGGGCTGATGTTAAAAGAGTGTTTGCTTATGGGACGTCCATAGACTACTGTTTTGTTAGCTTGTACGTAGTTTCACCATACATTTCGAAGGCGTTAGAATTGTCGTCAATCATGATTTTAGTATTTGATATGATCTACAAAATGGACTCCATAAAACAATAGGCCGAATTAGATATTTTGGTCTTAACCTACATTTACTATCCGTTACAAATAATTGCGATGCTATCTGTAGTTCCCATAGATACGAGTATATTGTTTTCGTGAGAAAATCAATTTGTCCAATCCGCGATTGTTTCTTTTGTATTCAAATAATAACTACAGTTTGCCCAATTAATTATTTGTCTATAAAATAGACAAATAATTTATAATATTTCCTCATAGTAAAACGTTTATGTTTTTGTGTAAATAACGGAAATCATATTTCCTGTCTAAAACAATTAACGTGCAAAAATAGACTTAATTTTGTACTTTAAGTCAAGGTTATTTTCTCGTTGTTTTTTTTTTTCAAAGTTTTTTTACCAGATTCTTGTAAATTGGACTCGACAAGTTTCAAAGAGAATCGCTCCGTTTATCTTCATTCCTTTTTCTATAAGATCTCCAAATTCATATCGCTTCTTAACTTTATTCAAACTCCTTCATTCCTGCAAAGACGAATGTTCAAAATGGTTAAATTTTTAGAACTTATGAACTTACTAGCGAAGATTTTTCGATTACTTCAAAAAACCTTTTAGCGAAACCTCATGTATTACCTATTTAACCAACTTCAAATTACTGAAGCCACCACAGTAACGGGACTCGCAGTAATATCAATAAAGTAAGAGAGTGCAGTATAGCAGCTGTGCCTGCGCCGGGCGCCACACTTGTACTGCCGTTACATTGGTCTAACTTGCAAAACTGTTTAAGCTACGTAAGACACTCAAGAAAACAAGATAAACATTTTGAACCAGGGAGATACGATACACTTACACTTAGCCACAAGATCATTTTGGCAACTTTTCACATATATAGCAAATAAAAACTCAAAACTTAAAGCTTATAAATTAAACAATTTAAAAGCACTTTTATATTGACAATTAGTCGATCAGCCAGAAAGATTGAGCTAGTTTCCCATTCCAAAGCGTTGGTTTCTCATGGAGAAGAACTGGCAAGAAACTCCACGAACACTCTTTCAAATCAAATCTTTTTGGACAGATTCAGATCGCAACCCTGACTAAATTCAGATGCTCGATGAATTTCTCTAAAGACTGCATAGTAATTTTGCCAAAAATATCTTAAAATTTAAGAGATTCCATTAATAAAGCCTGATAAAAACGGTGCCATTTCATTCATAAGTTGAAGCAAGAATAAAAAACTGCACTGTCTTAACAGTGTTTAGACGATGCAAGTCATATGTTGCTTCAATTTTAATGTATGCCTCAGGCAAGAAACTTATGTCACTTTAAAGCTTTAAGCTACTACAATGTCTCAGAACACGTACGGCGACATCGAGGCAGACCTAGGAGAAGATGGCGGGACGAGTTTGACGCCTACAAACAAGATTGGGACTCATTAGCTCAAGACAGAGAGGAGTGGTAAGGAGGAGGCCACTCTTCCTCTTTTCCACTCCTGTCCGTCTGCAGTGGAACAACACAGGCTAAACATAAATAAATAGGCTACCTATCAGCTTACTTCTTAAGTACAGAACTCACGTAGCAACTAGAACTTCAAACAACCACTCGCGTAACTCCACTCCTCAAGTCATCAATCTTCGATCCTTAGCTGTTATTTTATAATTAAATGGTAGTTACAGTAATTATGTTGTTATGACTCCACCGTAATTATGGCAAGCGAAGATAACGATAGAAATGAGTTAAAAACAACTTTTCCCTATAATTAATGAGCTAAACGAGACATTGATGTATGAACCTGCGTCCTCTACAAATATTGAAACACTAAACTAAAAATCCACTAGGGTGTTTATGATTATTTAGGGTTGCAAAAACCCATTTTTCGTACCTTGAGGGCCTTTCATATCAAAACACTTATTTGAATTAGTCACGAATGCCAATTTGATATCGCCGTATGCTTCTAAAGGAAATACAACTATTTATACTAAATGGACGCAAGTAATTAATGAACCGTTAATTTAATTAGTTTCTAACAGTTTCGATTAATCGAGAATGTGATTGGGTTTAGAAGTGTGAATGGCCTAAAGGCATGAACGTGATGAGAACTATTGAAATGAGACGCTGCTTAGCTGGCATGAGAAAAACATGTGTACTTAAAAAAAACTTAAATAAAAAGAAAGACACATACAGGGTCAAAGAAAATGAGCTAGTGAAACTGCAGACGTGATGGGTATCGATATCCAAGCACGATAAAAAAAAAAAAACAATGAATTGATGTTTTTGTCTTATCTTTTTAAAGCAGTACGTGAAAAGCTGTTTACAAAAGAGATGTACCTAATTTAAAATGCTTCCAACAAATAGATCGTGCAAAAGGCAGTGTCGTATTTAGCACAAAACCGGAGACAACTACTTAAAGCTGAGAAGACATTCCGATAAACCTATTGGTGATTCGACAATTTCGCAGTATTCCATCTAATAGAACAAGACCGCATGATTGCACCCCAGAAATTGTTTGTCGTAAAACACTAATATTACACGAAGCCATGATGGTTTCCCATAAATAAGAGCTTTTGGTCCAATCAGCAGAACGCCATGGGTCATGGGAACGGCCTGTGGGGCGCAATCTCCGTGATTGGGACCTACTTGAGAGAACCCTTCTTCACGGCCGGCATTATCTTGACGAGGTTAGATACGGTTTGTTGTCTGGTTGTCATTCTGACGACTGTCAGTTTTTTTAAAGATGGTATTAACTGCAAACAGTACTTACTGATTCCATGGTTTCGTTTAAATTGTGTATTGTTGTTGTGTTGGCATTTTTAGGTTATGATGTTGTTGTCATTGGTTGCTCAATTTTTACTACTGGCACTCAACAGGATCTTACTTATAGCGTTCTAAATTCAAACCTCATTTAACATGGCACCATGTTAAATGAGGTTTGAATTAAGTAATTTTCGAAGCATAATGCACAAACTTAAGTACTTTTTACATAACATATTTCCGTAATATTATTATGAAAACACTTAAACTACACGTTAAAAGAAGTTCCAACTGGGTTATTCTTTAATAACGAATGGAATTTGAAATAATAAAATCAATTGATTGGTGAAATCAGATCGTTTAGTGGTTGTTAAATCGTAGCGCGTGGAAATTGCTAGCGATTTTAAAGATATAAAGTTAACGAGAATAACCCAGTTTTTTATGTTCTGCTTTTGGACTTACATTTTTTGTAAACGTAGTTTTATGCTACTGACATCGATATTATTCTCACGGACGTTTGTATGATTCCTATCATTGCTCGTTTGAATCTCGATGGGATCGCACGTCAAGTGTCAGCACTCGAGAAGACGCTGACAATATAATAATAAATTGTACTGTTTAAATCATTTTGTTTGATCGTCTTCGATTTATTGAAGTCTCTTGTGTAGAGGTTGTCATGACTTGTCCAATTACATTGGTTTAGACTTGCAAGGTGCCACTGAGCAGTATACTTCGAATCAATAGTACTTACTTCATTCATGGTAGCGAATATTGTGACTAGCGAAAAATCTAATAATACGGTAAACAGTGTTGGCCAAAATTATACATGATTTAATACTAAAGGTAAAATCAACAAAGCATAAACAAAATGCTTTAGTTATACAAGCTATAATCAGAGTAAACTATAAACAATTGAATGAGCTTATTACCGGTGCTAAGCTATTACTTGGCGCCAACGCCATGTCTCGGGCGTGGCGTGAAATTATAATGTATTTGACCGTTCTAAAGAAATAAATCATGTTTTAAAAGTAGTGACAAATCAAATAATGGTCTTTATTAATATTGGAACCAGAAGCGAAGGTTGTAGGAATTATTTACGAGGAAAGCCAGGTCAAAAGGGTGTGCTATTAAAGCGAACGCAGTGATTGCAGAGCTTTGAAAGAGAGTCCTAGCAGGAACCGTTATAATAAGTTATTCATTAATCAGACAACCATATTCAATTACAAAAATACTAAAAATTAGACGTTAGTAAACAATTTTAACATTTTGAAGCACTAAACGCTTATGGGCGTAATGACAATAAAACTTCTATTGTGTCTCGTTCAGTCAACCGATCAACCTTCACATTTATTATCCATACAGTTTAAGTGTGGAACTCTCTACCAGCGTCTGTGTTCCCTTCCACATTTAACCCGTCTGCCTTCAAAGCATGAGTGAACAGGCATCTTCTGGGCACGCTTGTTCCATCATAGACCACATTCATCGCAGGCCAAAAGCCGGCCCAATCAGCAATAAAAAAAAAACTTATATGTTATGTTACTACTTAAATTCTACTACAGTGCGTTTCACCAAATAGTTCCTATGTTATAATGTTGACTCCCCTGTCCTCCGCTAGGAGTATATGTGTTTTGGGCCCATGTCTGTCAAGATAGTAGATATGGGAAGACGATTCTGCGGATTTTTTAAGATTTATAAGGTTTTCGTGTTAGAATCATGCCCAAAACATTAAGGAGTGGTGAAGAATAAGAAGTGGTATACACTGCTGCCAGCAAAGGAAGTATTTGTTGAAACGCACTCTACATACAGGGTGGAGTTTATAAGATGCCTAACTATGGGGGTTTTCGTCATGATCAGTAATGGTTTCCAAGAGGCTGTTGCTACTGTCTCGCAATCAGCGGGGTAATTGCGTATTAACACACTATCATTAAAAATAGCTTTCATTTTGACAGTTCAACAATATTCATTGCCCTATTTACGTTGTTGTGCAGACAAATTTTTCGAACATATGAAGCAATGAATTAGCAATATCCTAGGACGTGTGGCTGTGTTTATTATACTAGTTGATGCAATAAAACTAATCGATCGAATTAACAAATTAAAAGATTACGTGTTTATATATTTGTGTATATTACGATTGTTGGAGAAGCTTTATTTTTAATCGCATATCCTAAATGCAAATGATGATCTAATTAAAATTTAAATCGCTTTAAATATATTCATGCTAGGCCAAATACTGGTTATGAGATCGATTTTTTAAATGAATATAAAATAAAAATAAATTAGGAACGAATTTGTCTCATTATAGAGAATTTTATGTGTCTAGACTTTGATACTACTGTAGGCACATCATTTTAGATTGTATAGCTTCTGCCCGCGACTTCGTCCGCGTGAAATTGCGGCTCCCGACCCATCGCGTTGCATGCCATGGTTTAATTAATATATTTAGTTATATTTTTTTTCATTCTATTGGTATATTGGCGTGGCTAGCTGACATATGGCACATATAATAGTTTAATTTAATGTTCTGTGTCTCGTAATATTAACTACTTTGCATACCTACTATTGTATAAAAGCCTTTTTTTAACTCAACAGACAGCTGTGCTGCTGGGGAGTTTGTTGCGCCACTTCTTATTCCCAGCGAAAGCACTAGGAAGTGGTGAAGGGCGGGCGTTTCGGGGGACAGTCTTATATAATTTTGACGTTCGAAAAGTGCTGATTCTCAGCCTAATTTGAATAAATGACTTTTGATTTTGGCATCGCTCGCCCGTGCTAGTTAGTACCTACTTCTTTTTTGATTTTTTCCTTTTGCTCGGCTCCTAAGGGTCATAGCGTGATGTTTAATAGCCTATAACATTCCTCATGAATTGGGCTATGAAATGCAAAAAGTTGTTTTCAAATCCGACTTGCAGTTCTGGAGACTACTCCCAACATACAAACAAACAAATTTTACCTCTTTATAATATTAGTATAGATAGTATAGATTTCTTTAGATGATGACAACACTAGAATAGACAGAAATAACGGTTTATTTACCGTAATTTTTATAGGTATTCTCCAAAACTATTTGGACTATCTCCTTTACAATACTGATACATTGATGCGCTTATTTTAAAAGCTATTGGATAAACTATCAATTTCCAAATTACTTCATGACAAGAAAAAATAATTCCACGGTTCTTGGCAATTTTCAATTCCGAAAAGATAAACCAAAAAAGTTTATAGCCGTTTATAAAAAAAAAAAAACGACAAATGTAATAACTTGTCTTTTTCATACAATAACGTCATTCGATCCGGCAAATTATATTTCACGGGTTTGCAGTTTTTGTGTCAAAAAATTAATTTTAAGAATGATAAAAAATTGTGTGACGAATTGACAGATGTTGTGAAATAGCTATTTTTTCTGGATTGTTTTTACATTTAAATTTGCATGCAACCACAGATTTAACTAGTGTTCTTTTAGTCTTCATTTCGAGACTGAAGTAGATTTTCAAGACTTGGGACTTTTTAATCCTATATATTATATACATAGGCACTTGTTCTTATTTTTTTCTACTTCACTCACTTATAACTTCAGCGGAGTAATTGCGTACCTATCACACTAACAGAATAGCAATGGCTTTCATTTTAACAGTTCAACAACGTTCATTGAGTTATTTACGTTGTTGCGCGGGCAATATTTTCGGACATATGAAGCAATGGATCAGAAATTACCTCCAAAATGATTTAGCGCCGAAACACATAACCGCGTTGCGGCACCGCACCGCCAAAATCGGCAGTGCGCGGCAACAAGGTAAAGGCAATCTTTAGCATTATTGATAGAGCAAAATAAATATTTAATTTAATTCTACCAATAGAGCCTTTAATATCTGTGATTTTTACTTTTTAGGATCCTCAAGGGTGTCCAAGGCTAAGATTGTAGGAGAAAAAAATATCGATAAGAATATCCAATGACCACAATTAATCGTGAGCAAAATGATAAAAATAATTGATGATGGCATGCACAAATGCAATTTGTTTGTAAGATTACATCTTGTAAAAGGAGGGTGTGTAGCCAGGCTAGCAAAGCGATATCTCGATCCATTTGTTTATAAGCCATTATCTTAGAAATAAATGTGCCTATGCGCAATCAGACGATTTGGTTTACGTTTATTTTGATATCTTGTAACGGGTAATACATGGAAGGATTAGCATTAAAGTGTTGTTCCTATTAATTGGTTCAGAAGATCTTGAAAACTTCGGATTTATTAATCCTTTAGTTGTTTTTAAAACAAACGTTTCAATCCATACTGATATTATAAATTTGAAAGTATGTCTATGTGTCTGTCCGTCTGTTACCTCTTCACGCTAAAACAGCTGAATCGATTTAAATAAAAATTAGTATAGAGATAGTTTGAGTCCCGGGAAAGGACATAGGATAGTTTTTATTCCGATATGCCCACGGGATAGAAACTTATGCGGGTGAAACCGCGGAGCGTTTCTAGTATACTATAAAACTGGTTACCCAACTAAATGAATTCATAATAAAAGACTTGGCTTCATCTATAAACCTGCGATTGGAAGTATTCCTGGAAAATATATAAAGACAATGTTTCAAAGCTCATAAATCCTTAAGTTTAGTATATAATAAGCTTTACAAAGCAGTGCTGTAGAAGGATAAACCCCAGTTTATAGTTCTACGGCCTAACAATTACAATTTACAAGTACTTACCATTTTGGACTTAAAAGCGAACAAAGTCTCGCACCGCCAACAAACTGCAAATTAGTATCTACATATGTACCGTCAGAGCTTACCTTATAAGCTGAAACCACGACACGATGTAAGAGTCAAGACTACGCAGATTCACACAAATCTGGTCTTAATTTCCCTTCGATTGTTAAACGATAAGATCGACATTCGCAGATCAATGGTGACAATGTAAGGGTGAACAATACATGTCAGTTGACAGGTTCCGTTCACATCGTGAGGTGGAGTCACGAATTTTTAGCACAAGCTCACGGCGCGTTGTGATCAGCTGTTGTGTGACACTTTGGCCAAAATTGGGCGATTGTTGGTGGCCCACTTACACGATGTATGGCCCGAGTGGCCCACTGAAGTTATTTATTAGACAGCTAGCATGCGAGGCTGTTTATTGAGATTAATTTGGACACAGATCTGGTTTCTTTACATAAAATGGTAGTAACTGGATTGAATTACTTTTCTTTTAATAGCGCAAGTGTCGTGCAGAGTTTGTCAATAGCAGAGATCAGGTACCTACTAAACATTGACATTCTGAGAATTCTAATAAAAAAAACAGCTTTAATTAGAACGCTGACAAAGAAGAAGAATAAGAAGATATTGATCAAATGACAACTGTAGTGAACGTATTAGAATTAGATCTTGCAAAACAGAAAAAGAAGAAGTATATTACAACACGTAGGAAAGGAAAGAACTTAAGTGAATTGAGGAAATATGTACTGTTATTAAATTATGATACGATATTAATTTGATTAGACTTCAAAGAGATTATAAAAATGCCTATACTTCTAAAGTTTAATTCACCACATCTAACAGAAACCACAGTATCAATATAAGAGAATAGTATTCAGAAATCAGACTTTACAGCTATTAAAGAGGAATGATCCAATAACAATGATCACATAACAATAGGCTTGTCTAATCGTATGACAAACGACATCAACCTACATAGATCTTCCATTTGTGTCCTATTCAAGACTGCGTGGGTATCTTACACCTATATTGTCTGGGAAAACCAAACGGGTGTAAATATATATATACGTACACATCCGGATCATTGTGCCTATATCCTTCTGAGATTTGAAAAAATAGAACAATGGCTTCTGTGACAAAAGCATTCGTCATAAATATACATACGTTTTTTATAGTTTGTGATAAATCTTTTAATCATCCCTTATGGAAGGATGCGCTAGATAGCCCGCGAAATTAAAATTTTCTTAAATTTTTTGCACTTCGTAGGTCAGTGTCAGATTTTATGTTTAACAAATATGATTCGTGGGCGTAACAACTATATATTTACAGAATTATAATCAATAAAATCATTAATACAACCCTCTAAGTTCATATAGTCCTATTGATTGATATTTCATTAAATAGTCATTTTATAGGATTAAATGAACTTAGAGGGTAAGAAAAATGTAAGAAAACTTGTACTTCGCGAGCTACCCTGGCGCTTCCCCCTTAAAGATTCTCCTAGGTTTCCATTTCCCATAACACGAATCTATTATATTGAAGAAGACCAAAATATAGACACAATTCTATTTCCCATTGTTGTTTGTGTTAACGTTGTTTCAAATTTCCCTCAACGATAATTTATAATGGTACTTCGTGCAAAACACTATAGCAAGCAACGTTGCTAAGAGAATCAGTCTTTGTAACGTCTTGTAAAATGGCATCAAAATACTTACAAGATAGTAGGACATTAGAGTCCCTTATTACCTGATCAGTTTATAGCGATAAGCACACAGATCGTGGTATTTGAAATTACTGCTAGAGAATGTTCTCATTATTATCTTTGTACAATGGTTTCTTTTGTATATATTTTTAAAGGAATTACATAATGTGCATAAAGGTCATTATCAATCTTTGCTGAACTATCAACTTTTACCTTACCAAATTGTAGATTGGATGTCGATAAAGTTAATGCCTTTGATTCTTTACATAATGGTATTTGTATAGAATGACGCCAGGTCATCAACGGTTTTCATCAATAGCCGTTGAAATTCGATTAACAATTAACTATTGTCTACAATAGTCAATCTATTGTGTATACTACACATCATAAGCTCTGACATCATCACTTAAGAAGGGTAAAGTACTAGACTTAAACATGTTTAGGAATCTTATTATAGTTTATTTAGTTTTCATCTTGATCTGTTCACGGCAGCAGCGATTATCTATTAGTGGATGTCTGTGCAATTTTAAAATTGACTCATGATTGATAAAATTCTTCAAACTATCATTGAGTCTCCTTCCACCGACCTCCTTAATGGTCAGGAGAAGACTGCTAGTACTTTCATGTCGTCAGGACCAACATTTTCAACGTTTAAGCCAAGTTCTAGTACTTCACGTAAGCCATATCGGCTTGCCCCTGGGATTCCTTGCGTGACGGTAATACAAGTACCTGTACCTACATAATATATTTGACGCACATACCTATAATTAAGGACACTTGCACACGTGCGGGCCTGCAGGGTTTCACTCGCAAATTCGACTCTGGTTTAAGCCGGTTTTCGTGACAACTTTCTAGAGATTCCCACCACGTTAAGTACCCTTAGAAGTGCTAATGTATATTGTATTATTGGGCACTTATCATTATTTGTATGCTGTGTAACGGTTATTCGGTAGTTGCAGTTGACAAAGTTAATTGATTGTTACTGTAAAAATCGTCTCGTCCGACTTGGTAAAAATATCACTTCATAACTTTTTTTAATTCAAATTTTTTATGTTATTCTGTATTTATTAGTCACAACGTCTTATTTAAGAACGTCGAACTCCAATAAATATTACCGCATAAAATAAAATTCTGCAAAAACTCCAAAATACTTTATGACATACTTAAATCTTGTATTATTGATAAATTCATTTTCGTCCTTAAAGGGACGTCTAATGAAATACAGCACCCCGCACCCTAAATTGTGTAACAATAACAATCATTTTGTAGGATATTGATAATCCATTTCTTCATATGCTCGAAAAATGTGTCTGCTCAACAACATACATAAATAACGCAATGAATGTTGTTGAACTGTCAAAATGAAACCCATTGCTACTGATAGTGTGTAACACAATTACCCCGCTGGTCTCTTAACAAGTTTCCGAACCCGATCGATTCTTAATAATGAATTGCTATAGATAATGAGTTGTTTTTTTTTCTAAAACGGTGATTTAGAATCGGCGCCGTGGCGCCATATTGCTCGGACAGAGATCGAAGATAGTTGTACGCGCAGCTTCGGCGGAGCTTTTGTTGTTCTCCGAAGTTAGAATCTTTGAGAGTACAATTTTGTAATTCCTTCGTGACATTTGTTCTTGGTTAAAAGATGCCGACTAATTTCTGTGTTTAGGAAGCCAAGATCGTTTTATTTTTTTGTTAGTTGAGTTTTGCCAGATTTTATCCATAGTTTGGGTCTTAGGCAACATTCATTATTATTTTAGCTTACTCAGTTTTTTGTTTATTACTTTCAGGGGGATATCTAAATTTATGGACACTAGTTTCACTCTCCATTAAGCCGACCCCATTTCTTTATTCTCTCCATGAACGTTACAAACGCAACTTCACACATACAATTAGCTATAAACAAACAATTCGTTCACATCAATTGTTCGTTCGATTCAGCCACAAGTCTAAGTGCGAGCGCCATTATAATCTATCCATCAAGATGGCTATCAGATCCAGATGGTCGTTGAATTTCCCCGTACAATTTATATGGATACTCGAGGACATCGGCTATAAACTAGCGGTCGTCTTTGTACTTGGTTCCCACATCTGCGATATAAGAATCGATTGAACTTTATTCTTACTTGTTTGTTTAATTTGTTCTTTAGTTGTTTAGGCTTTTATTTAAAGAAGCAGTGTTGCTACTGGATCACATAGTCTTATAATATATACCTATGCTCTTTTGTTTTCACCTGTGGTATCGTAATAATTGTATGTTTGCTCTATGAACCAAAATGTTTTTAGTTTGTGGTCTTGATCCCTATAGTTATATTTCAGACCAAGACACCATAATTTTGGACTATTGGATTCCTAAAAGCTTACATTGCTTTCCTTTGACTTCTCGCTAGCTTGCATGATTATGCAGTAGTTGATGTCACCTCAAGTTATTTTTATGGTTTGATTGCAACTTTAAAAGAACCTCTAACTTCTTGGAAACTAAGTTCGTCATCGGTGCATTTTTTTCTTTCTAATGCTTAGACGGCACTATATTTACCAAAAATAAGCTTAACCTTGAGTCATTTTTTTCCTGCTATATCACATTCTTCTAAACTGTCAACGAGACTACTTTATAAAAACATTTTTATTGCATCTCTCACCTGCTTTTTCCCCAACGGTTGTTATGTTACACTTTAAATTTAATAACATAAACAAACCTCTGACATTACGTTTTTGCTTTAAACAATGGTGGTAACCCACACGTAACTTAGACTCGTTAAGCGTTATTGCAACTGTTATAATGGCAACAGTTTTAACGGTGTGATGTGAGATATATACTCGTACATTGTTTTTGGCCAAACGATAACAGATCTCAATATACTTTACCTGAGTAGGATCATGTTTCTTAATGTCTTTTTCCGGTATGAAGCTTTGAATCTTGTTGCTTGATGAATGTGTTAAGTAGGATGTTGATTGAAACTGGTTTCTATAGAATCGGTGACCCTTTTCTATTATGGTGATGGGGTGACATTATATTTGGGCGTTCATTTGATTTCAATGTTTAAATGTAAAACTTTTTCTGAGGAAGGAGGACTATTGTAATTTTTGGATGGCAGATAAGAGCCTTTGTAATGGGAATTATTGTTTCTTCACGTCACGTGTCGGCCGAAACATCCGAAAACCAATTTATTGCCCATCAAAATCCCGTTGGTAGATCTATTGGCAATTTACACATAGTCTATAATTTTGGGAATCAATTTTGTTGTGTGCAACTAGTACCGCAGGGAACCGAACGAAATCGTCTAGAAAATCCATTTTAATAGTGTACAAAACTGGACAAAGACCGCATTTTTGACACAGATTATTTTTCATTTTGTATTTTTCCAGCAAATTAGCAAATTGAGTATGAAGAACTAGCGTAATGGATTATTCATAACCTAAGTGTTCGTGTTTTACACCGCATTAGCTTTAGACTCAGACGATACCGGTTCCATCAACTTCCATGACAAAATAATCTGAATGATCACTGTCGACGAACTCCGATGGCAGCCTGTCATCGGTAAAAACATTTCGACTGGCCACGCTAAACACGATAGTAACGGGTCGATACCTCCAACTTTTTGCTACGAGACTCGCCAATGATACACAAGTTCCATACTATAGACTTTTACGAACTTCAATTTAATCGACATGTAATTAAAACTGACTCTATTATTGCAACAATTCCAATCCCTATAGAATACAATAAATGTAGGTCAGTATTTGTTATGTAAATAACCGAACGTTAACCATGCTGCGTTAAAATATCACCGAATACCTTTCATCGTGTACAGAATTTGGGGTTTATAGGGTAATAGAGAAACTTTGAGCAGAAACGATGGGGTCGCGTTGATCGGTGACCTCCGAACTCGAATGGTTCATTGAGTATAGCAGCTGAGCGGCATCGTCATCCATTCAGCCGCCGCTATCGCCCGTCGCTCAGTGCCGATCCTAAACACGGAACGCGTCACACGCGCCAGCAACGTAGGCTGCGTAACAGTGTGCCTTTGCCTTTTATTTTTTTACGCGCGCTTGGCGGGAAGTTTGACAGATAGATTTTTTTTTTTATTGAACTCATATAAAGTGGCAGCCATATTGTACGAATTATTTTATAGTGAAATGAGTGTTTGATTGTGAAGCTATAATTTTGCAAAACAAAACAGTGTTTCAAGATGATGACGTCTGTGTACCATGAGGTGAGTGCACGACATTTCCCACTTGGCATTTAGTTGTTTTTGTTGAGTAATTGTCTTCGCAAACAGGACTCCACCGTTGTTAACCTTTTATTTTTTTCTTATTATTTAGATAATTAAACGTTGTGAGCCCAAATTGCAAGGCATTTTATAGGAATTTGTAAAAGCGAGAATTTTTCTGTTTTTCTTTAGTGTTTAAACACGCAAGTTCAAGTTCATGGCCGAGCATAATTTAAATAGGCAAAAGTCGTTACTATTCAGCAGCCTAATTGCGGAACGCCAAATCGTCAAATGATTCTGATCAGTTGGCTTCATTTCTATCACAATTGGCTTCATTTTACGATTTTCGAATTGCGAAACTCTAGTTTATTATGAAACCAATTATGAACGTTAAGGCCCTGCGCAGAAACTAGAGTTTCGCAATTCGAAAATCGTAAAATGAAGCCAATTGTGATAGAAATGAAGCCAACTGATCAGAATCATTTGACGATTTGGCGTTCCGCAATTAGGCTGCAGGCCTAATTAAATATTCTTATTGGAAGTTCGTCGTACTAGAGAACCGTTTAAGATTATTCAATCAATATTTTTGAACACATGTGATATTATTCAAATGTGTTTTTGTGTGACAATTTATGTCGTTTCGTATGCGTTGTCACAGTATGGATGTGACAGAGTAAATATTGGTTTAGACACTGCACCCACGGCAGGCGACAAATTCAAAATTATTTAGCATATGTACACATTATGTGTGTGTAAATAATTTAACGAATTCATTAGAATTCTGATAGGATGTACTCTAAGTATGAGAAGTTTACATAAGATAAGTCCAGCCTGTGACGTGCGGTCATCGATTCATCGCTTTTTATGACTATCAAATAAATTCTATCGAAGCCAGATAAACAACCAAAGAAAATGATCACACAGAAATTCCCACAACATACTGACCTCCATTCTTATCTAAAAGGGCAACGTTACACTTGCATCCGATGACACTCGCAGAACATTAGACACGTCTCCGACCTTTTTGTATCACAATTTTAACCAGAACACTTATCATCACGTCATATCGTATTCAGAAGGTTGTGTTACACGGCCATTAAAGCATCCTACACGAAAACAGTTCCTGGTGCATACAAGCATATCTTACGACTTCCAAAAGCATGGAGGATCTAATTGGGAAGCGGAAAGGTTCATAAACGCAGTTTGTTTATCCAATTTAAACATAAAACAGGCCTGCTGTGAGATGCGTTACTGTTTTTGGTACGAGTTTTTTTCCATGTTAAACATAACATAACGCCCTAATTCTCCAAGGGGAAGGCAGACCTATAAGTAGTTCACTTTCCCCACATTTGACCAGTCATGTTTTCCCCACTTATTCATGGAATAAATTACACCATGACGAAAGAAGAATCAGTTACACCATGTACAGACGATAGAACATCAAGCTTACCAAAACTGTCAAATTTTCCCAATCAACCTTGAACCTAATTCTTTAGCGATAAAGTTGAAAATCCATTAAAGAAATTTGACAGATTGTAGTAGCTTGATATGCTGGCGTCTGTACATAATAGAGTGAGCCTATTGCCTCAGAGGCAAGCACAAATCTACCAACCCACGGTGGGCCCGCGTGGTGGATTATGGTTCACCTCCTCTTACAGAGAGGAGGCCTGTGTCCCAGCAATGGGAACATTATAGACTGATTATACTTATGCTAAGCACAAATCCAGACTTCGGACAGTTACTGAGTAGGTAAGTCCTGACGGAAGCCCAATGACACTGTCCAACCAAACCTGGGACTCGATAATTTTTTTTTCCTGAATGGGCCCGCTCTTGACCTCGATCACGCCTGATGGAAAGCGATGGATGAGGTTTATGATGGAACGAGCGGGCCCAGAAGATGCCCAAGGCATTGGAACTCCCACGCATCGACGAAACCCAGCAGGCTTGACGCCGGACTCCGGTGGGAGGGTGATAGCAAACCAAGCGGGCGTTAGCCCTTCCACCACAAGGGAAGAATTGGCCAGACAAATAAGGTGTTGGGTGTGACTGTCCAGGATACGCCGAGCGCTTGGTTCAGTTGATTAACTGGCGAAACAAAGTGCGCTACGCGAGGAGGCTCCTTCATGCATCCCAAAAATCAATCTTCTTCTTAGTGTCGCTAGCTTCACTGTACTTTAGATCTCGTTGGCCCAATACTTCCCCATTTCCACGGCGTCGTCGGTGGCAGCGCGGAGGTCACTTAGACTGTATGTGTTGTGTGTTCTTCCACAATTAACCTGTCTGCCTTCAAAGCAAGAGTGAACAGGCATCTTCTGGGGACGCTCGTTCCATCATAGACCTCATCCATCGCTTCCCTCTGTTCATCAAGCTTTAGAGTAGGCCCATTCAGCAATAAAAAAGATAATATCGCTCATTTGGGGAAATATCGACGTAAATGTATTTTTTCCCAAAATGCCAAAGCACTTAGAAAGCGTATTTACGTTAGGAAAGCAAAGACTTAAAAAAAAAAGTTGCAGTTACGTTGATGTTTCTCCAAATGAGCGAAATATTAAAAAAATATTTTGGGACACTGAGGTTCAATGCTTAGCGTCAACCTTCTTTCATATCTATGGCGTCCACAGTCGCACATACGAGCACTAGACCAATGAAAAATTTCCATCTTCTAAAATAATTACCATCTCTACACTTTATTATGAATGTTTACACAGTTCATTATCGATGCTGATCTGTTTGCTTAGCAACGGAAAGCAAGCAACGCAACGTGCTATCGCCTAGCGTGTTTGATGTTTACTTTATGCAGTTTGTTTACAATCGCTCGAAACTCTTTGAGATTTCCATCTATGGTCGGTTGGAGTCTTTTTGAGAATGTTGAAGTTATTTCTGGCAGCTGCCAAGCCAATTAGTGCGTGGTTAGGGTTTGTCCTTTTTTGTCATGTATTTCATAATTACGTCACAATGCTTTTGTCAGCTCATTTGGTTAGGTATGTCCTAGAATAAAAAATTCGAACACATGTGACATCTCCCAGTCCCAACCCGCACTGGGCCCGCGTGTTTGGATTACAGCCTAGTCCCTCTCACAGAGAGGAGGCCTGTATCTCAGCAGGGGGATGATTATAGGCTGATTATTGGGTTATGATTTCTTATGGATCCAGGCTTGATTTTCAAACTCTTAAAAGGTTTGAATCTCAGAAACTACTAATCAGACAAAGAAAGTCCTAATGGCTAAGGGTAGATTCCTTCAAAAGCAGTAAATCTCTTGCCTACATAGAATACGTAACTACATTTGTTTAAGGGCAGATTTTTCAATCATCTGATAACTTTATTTGAGGAATAATTTTGAAATTTTGACAGTTATTTCATACAAAAAACTGTCAAACGTCAATTTTATTCCTCGAATAAAAGTTATCTGGCGATGGAAAAAGCCTATAAAGTAAAAAGTTCCAGTTTCTGCTCCAATTTATTTTGATTATCGTCAAGTCGTCCCAAATGGACCGTAGGCATGTAGGACGAGTTGACGAATTACTCCTTAAAATTAGTGAGAAGTTGCTAATTTATTTAGATATCAAATAATCTGCTGAGTAAACTCAGACTTTATTTTTACATATTTTTTTTTTGCTCTGTCTAACGATGTAATATGATTTTTTTACGGTTTGGTTTTGTTATCTTATCAATACGCAGTCTCTCGACCGACCGTTACTAATAAAATATTAGCTTTGCTTATCGGCTACGTTTTGCGTCATTGAAATTGATGGATAAGCTTTGAAAATATTATTACTTATTTACCATGAACGTGTGTAACGTTGTAGGTAGGTTCAAATAATCTATCGCGCTAATCTCTAGAATTACAAGTAGGATTTAAAAAAATATTTAAATTTGATACCCTATTTCTTGAGGAAGGTTTTAGGTCTATTTCAAGAAATTTCACGGGGACGAATTCGCTGGCAGATGCAATAGTTCTATTATATTTGTACAAACTTTATTTATCATTGGGTAATGAACAATGATAGTTATAAGGTTATAAATAAAATATTTGGAGATATAATCAACGAACTTAACCGCCAAATAACTGTATTTAGATAACTTTCACCGAACAACCGCTTTCAAAACAGTGATAATGTGTGCGATACCCGTCATTACATAGTTCATGGGTACTTTGTCGCTTTCACTACTATCATCATTGTTTTGACCATTATTTTCGTATCAGACGCCTCGACAGCACAAAGATCCACCATCTTTAAGTTTCTCTTTAGTGATGATATCGATATTATGTAAAACTAGCTTCTGTCTGCGACTTCGACCCCGTGAAATTTCACCCTCCCCCTCACTCACCCTCTTAGGGGTGGAATTTCGAAAAACCCTTTCTTCATGGATACCTACTCTTCACAAAGAACACACCCTCCAAATTCCACGTCTCAGGACCAGCGGTTTAGGCTGTGCGTTGATATATCAGTCAGCAGGACTTAGAATTTTATCCAGTCTAAATTATATGTATTCGGATGGACCGTCCCATTCAACGTAGATACTAGTATAAGGATTAGATTAGGCACTTTTTATTTGAAATGTTTATTGATATCGTTATAAGTATAACACTACCTGATAATGTGTTTTAAATTGTTTCTCACGATTTTTTTATAATTATTTAGAAGTCATGTTTTAGAAACCATTTTGGATTTATGATGGAATTAGGTAATATGTATCAGAAATGTAACAAAAATTAAAAGTATTCATGACAACAATCGAGTTTATTTGTTTAAACGAAATGGATTTAATGACGCAATACTTTACAATGGACTGCACTCTAAACGTTTTCTACCTTTTAAGAAACATATATTTTAACCTCAAATGGAAGTAATTACCTACTTTGTTTTATATAAATAGTCCATTACCGGGTTTTTGTTCTCAAATAGTCGACAGTTATTTACATAAATTAACATACATAAATGTTATTATGTATATGGTTTAATGTGCGTGCAGTACTAAATATTTCTTAATTTAGATTCAGGAACTTAGGAATAAAATGTGCATATCATTAGATATGCAATCCTAAGCCATAATAACGTTCTTCATGAATTATTTTATTTGTTTTATTTTACGTTACGCACATTATACGTTTATATAATAAAAATATTTTAGAACTGTTCTAATTTTTAAAAAGATTTTATAATAAGCTCTGCATGATACTTACGCTATTATAATATAGGGAAATTCTACATTAATTATTTACAGCACAGCGGTATTTGCAATTAGGTAGGCGTAACGATTATTTTATATGTAATATTATTATTTATTATGTGTCGTCTTAATCAATCGTGAACTAACAATTAACCAACCGTTAACTAAGCTATAGTTTCAGCCAGCCTGCTCGAGCTTATGATGAGTTAATCTACGGTTAATTTGCTGTCAAATATCACGTTAATTGTGCTGATTGTTAACATTTTTTTATAAGCCAACATTATCACCAAACATAAATGAACACAATAGAAATAATATGATAACAGCTTCTTTATTTTTCTCTACAGTAAATCCATTATTTGCTTTCTCAAAAGCTGTGTCTAACTTCAAAGTTTTATTGAAGCTTTCAAATCGCCATTTTACTTTTATTCTGTGTATTTAATGTACGTCTTCTATTCACTGTTTATTTACATTTTAATCCGTAAATCTTAACCGTCGTTTAGCATTCCCCGCGTGTCCATATTAATATGTCGTCATGTCAGAGGACTATGGTGTTGGTGGCCGTTGAAATGACGTCACTGCATCGGTGAGTCATTGCGACCAGCCATGTCTGCCTCCCATTCACAAACTCCTTACTAAAGATTATTTATAGCAGAATTGGTTCAATCGCGATTAGTGATTAATTTTCGTATACTTTTTTTGATGATTTTCCGTTAAATTTATTTATTAAATTATTCTTTTTGGTTTTAAATATCGAACTCGTCAATTTTTCAGTTTGGTATTAGTTAGACAAAAGCAAAACGGATTACAAAATGGCGTCATGTTCTTTTTTTTTTCATTTTAAATTGACTTATCTATGCAGCTTAGTTATGCTTCATGGTAGTTATTGTACTGTATGTGTGTTCAGACTTTTTCATGAGCTATTAATGTAGGTATTTTTTGTACGGCTACACAATTACTCATAATTACTTTCAGCGTTATTAATTTTTGAAGTCAAGGTTGATACTGAATAGGGCTTTAGAAATTACGACGAGAATAGGAGATAGCATACAGTTAAAATGTATTTTTGCTAGTAAATTTGGTATTCTCAAGGTTCTTAGTATCCCACTGCAGGGCAAAGCCCTCTTTGAGAAGGGGCCTCGGGGTCAATGCTAGTGCCTCTATTGTATGAGTACGGAGAAGGCACAAGCATTGATCAAAACGCTTGCTCAAGACAGGTGGGCGATTTCAGACTTATATTAGACTAGCAGCGCCCCGCGGTGTCACCCGCATAAGTCTGGATCCCGTGGGAATATCGGGATAAAAATTATCCTATGACCTTTCCCGGGACTCAAACTATCTCTATACCAATGTACATCTAAATCGGTTCAGCGGTTTAACCGTGAAGAGGTAACAGACAGACAGACACACTGTCGCATTTATAATATTAGTATGGATACCTACTTATAAGTCCACGTTTCCTCACGATGTATTTCCTTAACCGATGTCAGTAATGTCCAAAATAAACTCGGAAAGTAAAAATGAACTGAAAAAGTCACATTAATACTTTCCTGGATTTGAACCCCACACAACCTCGTGCATTATAGGCGAGGCCTCAACTACTAGGCCATCACAACATAATTATATTTATCTTCTTTTGTGACAATAGTGACCCTGATAGATAGTATTAAAGCTTCATTAAAATTAACACGAGTCAACAGGCACCAGTAAAGAAGAAACCATTAGTTTCGTTATGACGTTTTAACTACACGAGAATGCCTTTCAACAACATTTAAATGTTTTATAATGTTTGGGTTAGAAACCTCAATTTGGGAAGCGCATCGCAGCCGGTTTTGTAACATTGATTATAACGTATAAATCCGGGGTCAGTGGGATTTAGTTACAAATGAAAATTGGGTCCAATAGCCAAAGGCAATGAGTCATCTAATGTGTGTTCTATTTACTAATGGAAATTAAACTTTCCCCTTGTTGGCGTTAATTAAGTTGGATAGGGGCGGTGGTATGAGTCACTTTTATATTTCTGACTGTAATTGTCCCTTTGTAGGGCAAGGACCCTAGTCGGTGCGAAGAATGGGATCATGATGTTTGCACACTGAGAAGGTCTGTTTTGCACTTTGAATCCAGATTTCCTTACGACAATTTCCTGCACCATTCATGAGTGGTGTCTTAGATTTATAAAATAGCATGCCAATAAAGTGCATATATGTGCCATTTCGAATCACCAATCTTCTAGTAAGGAGCGAGTCAACAAATCTATGAGCCAGCATCACGGAACTTTTATGATAGATAAGGACGAGAACATTTCCTATTGCACTATAAAATCTATGAACCAACATTTAAAGTTAATCTCTTGAACATCTAGTGAGGCAATCAGGAAGAATCCTTAAAATGAAATAAAACACAAACATGGACATAAAAAAAATAATTTGCACCACATTCTTTGATTAAGTTATTGTCATATTATTATAGTGATCGACCTACATCTCACCGCACCTCTCGAAAGATAGATTGACAGTAAAATTACTGTCTAAAATATGACCTAATAATGAAATCAAAGACATCTAGGAAATACAGAAAAAAAGTTATGTCCCACATAAATTATATTCGAATAAAAATAACCGGAATAAACCGTCATCACGTGGTTATGCCAAAAACGCAACATTCCATAAAGACGCAACTGAAAAATTTGCGTACGTACTCCTTTATTTTGGTTGCCATGCATTCATTAGTGATTCACCTCTCAGCCGCGCTCGCAGTTTCGCACTTATTTCCGCTGGCCGTGACTCTGTACCGTAATAATGTCACAGAACAAAAGCAAACTGTCTCCCCATTCATACATGTGAGACTCTCAACTACTCCCAAGTACCTATTCTTCAATTCATAACATTGTCTTGATTTTTTGCCCCTTTGTATGTCCTTTCGTCACGCCATTCGCGTCTACGAGGTCGAGAGGCCCCTGAATCGCACCATCTCTATCTTTATAATACTTATATTATTCGTATTTCGTACAATCAAAATGGAAATGTATGACTGAGCAGGTTTTTGCAATTTCGGTATTGACTTCCGCATTATTTTTGTTGAAGCAATTATTTTGATGCCTTACAAAACAAGTGCTCGATGATTGCTGCGATTATCCTATGAAAAAATGGGGGACAAAAAGTGTAGAGCGAAATAATTCCAGCAGATCACTCTGTGAGTCATTGAAAGCCAGATAATAATAGTATTGTTGCAGACAAAGTAATGGATCTGATTCGGATACATATCTCATCTCTATTGAACCGAAATCAGAAGTCTTTGCATTTAATCGAAACTTAACTAGATACCTGACGCAATGCCAATTGAAAACATTGTTGCAAAGCTTCTCTACGCCCCTGACTTTTTAATTATAGATATTGTGTAACGTAAGTTTACCTTTCTGGGAACAAACGGTGTCGTCTACGTGAAGATCGACCGTGGGAGTGCGTCCCTCTTGACGGTTGACTGATGTTACCGATTACAAACAAATTAATGAATTGTTCACCGTGAAGCAATAGGCTTTTAAAAAACCAACCTGCAAACAATGGAACATCATTTGCCTAATTGAGAGGAAGTTCGGGTGGGAACTGAGTGAGAAAGGCCACCAGTGTTAGTTTTGTACAGAAGGGCTTACGAAAGTTCGGAAGTTTAATCGTCGACGTGACAAATTGAGATAAAAGACGTATCACCGTTTATTTGTTTTTTCTTTATGAATTATCAATGAGCATCTTCGCACCTACTTCGCCCACAAAGTAATCTCGATCACCTTATTTGATAGGCGAGAAATTTTATAGGCAACCGAGACCGATTGACCTCGCCTCCGCTGATTAATAAACAAAATTCTGGGCTCATCGTTCTTCCGGACGATCGACGCCCACAAATCACAGTTGGGTGATACCGATAATACTTGTTGCGCGGTTCTGATCTTAGAAATTCCAGATGATTAGCATAAACGGAGCCGGTCGAGGCGAGGCGATTGAGATAGCCAACGGCTTGTTCTGCCACGGTCCGTCGCCGTCGCCGCGTATCCATTTAAATAAGATCGGTTACACCTTAATTTATTCATGAATTATCTGATATATCTAAATATCAATATAAATTAAACAATAGCTTATTACGGATGTTGAGAATTTATGTGGTAAACTGTTACGTTCATCGGTCATTTGATACGGCGTTCATAATCGATTCCGTGGCTTTGGCTTTGCACTTGACCTTGTACGCCATTGACTTGTTACATCACTCGTGTTGTCATGGTAGAATGTCAACTTTGCATAGAATCACTTTACAGCCTCGGCTCTCCAATGGAAGGGACAGCTTTGTCGCATGCACTACAGTTAATTGATAACCTTCAGTATCCATTAGGTTGCATCATGATAGAACTAGATCAGGCGATATATTATTATCATCGTATGCAACAATAGCTAACCGCAGACTTTCCAATTGACCTTTATTGCAGTTAGATATAAAGGTGTGTGGAAATAGTCCAAGGTTAGCCACCGGTAACGGATTTGAGATCCGGTGGTCACGACTCACTCGCGGCTTACTTAAATCTTTGATAATTGCTGTCCAGCAAGCCCACAAAAGGCTCGTGATAAAACTGATATTGAGTATTAATATCCGTGTAGTGTTAGCGTCGTTAATCCGAGCCTTATTGATGTAGTTTACGGCAGCATATAGTGGCGTTGAAACATTAGTTCTGACTTTGGACTCAGCGGTGTGACCAAATATTTCGTCTAAAATATCATAACCTATTGTTGCATTTATTCGATTAACGGCAGATTTAAAGGTGCAATAGCATAGTAGAAAGAAATCTGTTGACAAACAAGAAGAGGAAAAACGTTTAGGAGGTTATCTTGGAAATAATATTTCAACACAAAATTAGTTCAGCTCATGACATTTCTTACAATAATTTCTTCACAATTCACCTGGTTGATATTTTCCGAATATTTCGATTTCTGAGCGATTGAGTGGTCCACGGTCACGAACGCCGCGTCCGTATGATCGGCCGTTCACCGTAACTAATTTCGATTTTATGGAATTGCATAGTGTGAGTCAATCTCTTGTCTCTTCTTGTTGCAAATATTTTACGTACCGTACTTTGTCAACTCTCCCATAACATTGGAAATGATGTTTCGGCACGGTATTTACACGCTGCTCAATTTGAACCAGCGTCACAGTAGTGTATATCGTGTAGCCTTTACCTACATATTTCCATGTACAGACTCCATTTTTTTTTATCGTAGAGTGTTTATAATTTCTCTCCTTTTAAGCGTAGATGCGCCGTCTCTTTACGGATACGCCTGTGATGAGATATCAACATACAAGTGTATAATATGCAAATATCTGAAAGCTGTTCGTGTGACCCACAAACGGGTCGAGTCTGTAGCTTGGCGGGCTGAAAGCGCACGCGCCGACCCAATCGTACACGATAGTGAATACGAGATAGCCACCGTACACAATGTTTTATTAATCAACCCCATTGTGTGGACTTTGCTTTGTAAAGCCTTTTGCAGCAGCACACTTGACTATTCATGAAAAGAAAGATAGTCGAGTTATTCTTGTCAAGTGACGTTTCTCTGTCTCAGAAGCTATACAGGGTGAAATTGAATTCATGGGCATCCTTTTAGGGGGTCATTGTAATCATCATTATGAACATCTTTTACTATGGGACCAAACCTGAAATCGCGAAAAAAATCAGCTCTTCCCTACATTTTAACGAGTTATGTGAACACAAATGCAAGGAACAGCTGATTTTTTTTCGCGATTTTAGGTTTAGTCCCATAGTAAAAGTTGTTCATAATGATGAGTACAATGACCCCTTAAAAGGATGCCCATGAATTTAATTTCACCCTGTATAGTATATTGATATGGTTATATGACTTGTGCGCTTCATTGGTGTCGGTGCATTAATGTAATTATTGTTCGCAGTTATAGTTCCTGCTCTTTTTTGCCTTCCTATTTCTTTCTGTGCACGAAGTTCTAATAACAGTTGTGCAGATAACTGCACTCGAGTAACTGTATCCATTTAAACACTGGTGTTGTTTAAAAGGACATTGTGAATGTCAAGGAAAATGAATTCTATTGTCAAAGTAAATATTTTAATTTTAACCTTAACCGGATACCAGACAATAATGGAAATAGCTGTGTATTATCAGCGTATGAACCAATCTCATGAGACCATAATGCTACAGTGCTGAATGCTCATAAAAGATTTTTTGGTGACAAGGACTTTTCTGGAAGTTAATTTTTTTTTTTTACTTCGGGTACTTGTCAGTGTTCTCAACCTTCCTTGTGATACCATCATTGATAGTGATCAAGTGAATTTAATTAAACATTTTGGCAAATCAAAATATATACTTAATAAAATTATTTCTACCAACACTTTCACCTTTGCAATAACTACACATCATTACACAGTGCACCGTAAAGCGTACACTATAGAATAAAAAGTCTAAATCAGAATAAGGCTGTATAATATCTAGCGCGGTGCATCTAGGACCACCGGGTAAGAACATTTGCATATCGGCTCTCGCTTCATCGCAAACCTGTTGCACACTGCGTACTAGTATCTATGTTAATTAACCGTTACCACGTCCTTTTTTCCTAGACTAGCTTTTTGTTTAGCGGCTTGTTTTGACTGGATTTGGACTTTGTCTCGTGAATGTGTGTTTTAGTTTCTGTATTGTTTTCATGTTCCTCAATATTGTCATTTTGAGTCTAAATTGCTCGGTTTGGAGAAGCTTAAACATGATTAACAATCGTAGGGCCTCTTACTTTTAAATCATCACTTTTCTTATCAGTGTTAAACCCTTCGTATATGAACGTGGATCGACGCGAGACACATTGGCTTTTGAATTGTTTCTGTAACTACGCCGATCAGCCTGTTAACCTTCCGGTTCCGGTTATGGATCCTTTAACTAGGTCTATCCATACTAATATTATAAATGCAAAAGTTTATCTGTCTGTCTATCTGTTACCTCTTCAAGCTTAAACCGCTGAACCGATTTAGATGAAATTTGGTATAGAGATAGTTTGAGTCTCGGGAAAGGATATAGGATAGTTTTTATCCCGATATTCCCGCGGGATCGAAACTTATGCGGATGAAACTGCGGAGCGCTACTAGTACGACATAATTCTTAGTTACCTTACCTTTACTGGGAATTCCAATACATCTAGTAGCTACAGTAAATTCCTGCAAAAAAGTTATTATTTCAAAGCATGGTATGATTTCAATGGTTATTCCTCGTCTGCAACATAATTTTCTCCCGACCTGATTTGCTTGAGAACGTGTACAGTTTGTACATAATTCACTATCCATGTTTCTCTTTCCTATTATCTCGAAGATACACCGTAAGCTTAACCACATGTAACTATAACATTATTACCTATCTTCATGTTCAAGATAATATCTGTCGTCATTATTCTAGTCTCGTTCTTCTGTATCGGTCAATGCATCGTCGAAGAATGGCTATTGAGTTTTGATTTCTAAGTTCTAATTCAGATTAACATTGGATAGAAGTTAATAAAACACAACTGTAATAATTGGTGATTGCTCGCACACATTCCATTTTAATGACGTCTTAGTGAATTCCATTCTGAATATATCCTCAACTTTATTGTGTTGATTGATAATTATCACTTATAGTTTCCTCTTCCGTTACATGTGGTCATTCAAAAGCATATTAATTATGGTTATTTTCTTAATTGCATTCATTAAAGTGCTCGCTTCAATGATCTTTGAAAAATACGGTGACAACTTAATATCATCTAATCTCAAACATTTACCAACATTCATTGCGACAAATGTCCGTAATTTACTTTGTGTAAGATATTATACATTAGCAACAATAATCTAGACGTTTGCGATACGTTAGCATTTCAAAACTGTTGCAGGGTTGTCTTGAGCGACGTTACTTATCCTTTTATCCCATTAAACGAGTATAAAGCTGTGGAATTACTTCATAATGGTATTACATTTATAAATAGATTTATATCTGTTTTAAATGTTGTGTTGAGAGGAATACTGGTTGTCTGGCAGCCCTGTAGGAACGAATGTCGGGTAACATGTGTAACGTGGTGGATTATTCACGCCTGTCTGATAGGTAGGCTGTTGATGGCCGTACTAAGATTGCATCGCCTACGCCTCTTAGATTAAGAAACTATCTGCTGACAAGTCTATTTGTTTGACTGGCGCTGCGTTGTTCATATGATTAACTAGAAATGAACTGGGCTATTCTTGCACCACTGACATAGCAGTAAGTTCCTTCGTATCTGGATTGCATAGTGCATTGTCAATTATTTTAGCACGGTCTCTGACTATTTTATTCGCTTTTATGATCATTGCAGATTTAAAATTGAAGTACATTGTCTGTCTACTCTCTAGTCACATTCTTTACGTTGATTAGAAATGTTGTTTGAGCGTGATCGATTTTGCTCTCATTTTCATATTACAAAATGCTCTATCAATAGCTAGAAAGTAGGTACATTTATTGCGTGGGATTAACATTTGAAACACAATTTGGTCACGACTTAAAAGTTTAATTGTATAGGATCATGTTTTAGGTTTCATTTTCTACATTGGCATTCTAAGTTAGTCCATTAACAAAAATGTTTATTACATTGGTTCGTATGTCACTCTCACTTTCTCTCGCGTAGGCTGTGTGGCTGTGTCATTAAAATTCTGTCTGCCGTTTCGTGATTATAATGCAGTAAAGCTTGATTGGTGGTGGTTGAACCCGGGCTTACTGCAAGTCGTGTTGACAATTCAATCCTTCTTGTATGGTATTGCAAATGAAATGCGTCTGTTGGCTCGGAATTTATTGGTGCCAGTACGAATTTGAAATAACCGTTTAACATTTTCGAACCATTTTTTGTATGTGCTTAACGAGTTTGGATCTTAATTGAAATTTTGAGCACCCACGCGATGCTCCACTTTTTGTTGATTTGTTGGCTTTCCGAATGCTATACATTTTTAATTTGGATGATTTGAAATTGTGCGATAACTCTTAAGTTTAACTGTTATGAATCATTCATTTCAAGCATCGTCTTGCTTCGTTAAATCGAGAGTTTTCATCGTTTCTAATAAATTAGCTTTATTGTTTGTAATCAATTATTGTTTTGATTAGGTATATTCATTTAAATCAATTAACGATCCATTGTTAATAACTGTTGTATTTCACGATTCACAATAGATGACAACCCACGCAATTATAGTAAAGTACCTATGTGTAATGTTGATTATTTTTTTTTTAATGTACTCATCGTCATGTTGTTTTTAAAACAAACAGTATGTGTGTCATCAGTCTTTAACAGCTATTGTTGCTTTATTGATTTAAACGAAATAAAATTAACTTCGTAATCTGTTAAATTGAAGATGCAACAGCTAAAGTTACAAGCGGGTAACGAAATTGAATTAAAATAATGTTCAATATTATTGTCAAGAAATCTGTAAAAGGGAATGAGCTTTGAATATACGGTTTCATGGATATAAATATGTTATTTTTACAAAGATGTCATTGGTGTTGCATCACATAACAATTGGGGTTTTGGGTGGCAGCGATTTTTATATAAGATATTAAAGTATTTTGAGGACGAAAATCATGTAATTTAATGAAAAGGGAAAACATCCTCAACCCAGTCGGAGTTGTGTATTAAGCAATTGCATCTTCCTCTTGGCATTGTTAGGTCTGTAGCAGTGGCGAAGGTACCATACAACTCGATTTCCACCGGCTTCCCTTCGAAAATTCAGAACATAGCCACTCTACAAGTATAGTCAATTTTATCATTGAAATTTTCTTTTGGAATTTTTTTTTTGCTCCGGCTCACCTCTGTCATAAATTCACCCTTCGCCACTGGTCTGTAGATATTTAAAAAAAATTCTCATATTGTTGTACGGTAGGCCGCTCGTCAGGTTTAATCCCATCTCTTTAGTGGTAACAAAATCATCAATTAATGTATAAGCTGACCTCTTAGCCTAATAAAAGAGTGTCCATGGAGTTTCTTGCCCGTTCTTTTCCATAGGCACCTACGACGCGTTGGAATGGGCAACTAGCTTCATCTTTCTAACTGACCGACCCCTTGACAATTCAAAAGTGCCTGTAATTGGTTTATTTAAAATACATAAATGGTTTGGAGTTTGAGTTCTGAATAAAACTTTATACTAGGTTAGGCCAGCTCAAGGTCAAAGTGTTACCGCAGATGTCCAGTCGAATATGCTTTTTATCATCATTTAAAGAGTTTTGATGCTGAAGACTAATTTTAATCTGATTGCAAATACCGAATCCTCCTATAACTTTAATTCATCTGCCGTTTACTTTCCCATATCTCGTGGGAGTCAACACGATGCCTTGACTGAAGACACGATAACTATCAGCTAACCGCCTACAATTTCTAAACAATAAGTGATCGATGATGCTCCGTTGTGCAAAACGTTGCGCTTGCGTTACCATCATTAGCTTCGAATCGAGCTATTGTTGAATCAGTTTATGTTTGTCTAATAGAAGCTTATTTACTGTTTGGGCTTTAATGTAAGCTTGTGCAATAATGGTGCCTCTTTAAGAATCTTAGATTTCAATTATTGATCTGATCTCGCTTTTATAGAAAATTTCAAATCGGCGTTACATGTGTAGGTATCTATCCACCTACTTATAACCCGCCAGCCTCCAAAACAAGAGTAAACAGGCATCTTCTAGGCACGCTTGTTCCATTGTAGTATATTCTGAGTATAGACCTAATCCATATCTTTCCATCAAACGAGATTGAGGTCATCCATTAGGAAATGTAAAAAATTATCAATGAAAAACTATTTTTTGTTCAAATTCCTGCCTAAATTCCTTCTCTTTCATCCAGTAAATACTACAGATGTTACATCTATCTGATTCCCATAATTTATGTATGAAAACGTTGTCTCCAAGACACCATTTCCATAGTTCACTGCAATACTTTAGAATCAGTTTCACAATGTGATTAGATCGTCTAGTGCTAATATTATACTTGAGGTGCTTATTGCACAAAAATGATTATCACCTAAACGCTAGTTGATCGCTAAGCGGTAATCACAAGCCATTCAGTCCTATGCAGTTTGTAAAATCAATTTTAACGGACAGTTATTCTATTATAATGATTGGCACTGCATTGCAAGATCCAAGGTGCTTGTACCTTTATTTTAGAAGATATTATATTGGAATAAATTATACGGATTAATACTTGAGTATGAAGTTGGCACAGGAGTAGGACTTCCAATACCTGTATCCCCGTATTGGCTAATACCGGTATTAGCCAATACGGGGATACCAGTATTGGAAGCCCTACGGAGCAAGGGCTTTGGCATAAGAAAAGAGAGGCCTTTGCCCAGCTGTGGGTGAAGTCAGCCTGTGGTCATCGACAGCCTGCATTGATGGATGAATGCTTGGCTACAGTTTTGCTAGTTTTCTTCTAGTTTCGTTAATGAAAATAAGTGCGTCCCTGAAATCCAGATTAGTCTAGAAAATCGTTGTGGTTTAAATTCAAGGGAACTTGAGTAACAATACGCACAACTTAGTTTTTTTTTTTTCGTTTTATAATAAGTAATTTCTCTCTCATTATGTAGCTTCCTGTAATTATTACTATACACCGTGTTATTGAATTAACGCAAAACCTTTTAAGGGGTCATTGTACTCATCATTATGAACAACTTTTACTATGGGAACAAACCTGAAATCTCGAAAAAAAAAAACAGCTGTTCCCTACTTTATGTTCGCATAACACGTCAAAATGTAGAGAACAGCTGATTTGTTTTTTGCGATTTCAAGTTTGTTCCCATAGTAAAAGTTTTTCATAATTATGAGTACAATGACTTCTTAAGAGGTTTTGCGTTAATTCAATAACACACTGTATACATATAATATACATATTTAACATGTATAAGTCGACTATTTATGGCGGGGTTCAGAACTGTTTCTCCTAAATACAGGTTGACCTATCTAGCAAAAGGATAACTAGATTAAGGAACTTTATGCTAGTGCTTTATATACATATTACCATGCCATGTAATCTAGTCCCAGTTGAATAATAAATCGTATAATTATTTTATAAAAAGGTTGCTTACCCAAGAAACCCTTTCTCATTATGATACGCAAGAGATAGTATCGACATTTTTTTAATTATTCACTTATAGCTGATTGGATCACGTAATTGCCATTGAAAAGGTCAATATAAAAAGCCTGTTCGAAACAATAATAAGACTGAATGAGAATTTCTCGATGCCATTAACCTTACAGCAAAGAAAATAAAAGATACTGTACGCTATCAAATAGATGGCTATCTTGCCCTTATAGCCTGGGGCCTGGAAGGCCTCCTACGTCACACGCACAACCCTATCTCATGGTTTGGAAATCTTAAGGGTTATCGATTTTACGACAATCTTTACCCGTATACGTTTTAACTAACCTTATTATGGCTATCTTTGCATCGAGGACTATATGTGTCTTTGTTGTCTAAATGCCTGTTTTAATCGCTGATGCTATTTAGATTTCCAAGGTCGATAATGTCATGATAATAAGCGGTGACTGTTTTTTTTTGTGGTACTTAGTTATTTTGTCTTTTATGTTTACATACATACATACCTAAACAATCAGCCTATAATGTTCCCACTGCTGGGACACAAGCCTCCTTTCAGAGAGGAGTCTTTCACCATCGCGGATTGTTAGATGTCATATTTATTCGAATTTTTGTTTCTAGGACCTGCCGGTTTCCTCGGGATGTTTTCTTTCATCGTTTTGAAAGTAGTAGTGATGAAATTGTTTGATTGTTTCGTTTGTTTGTTGTTTAGTACTTTCGAAATCTTTAGCAATATCGAAGTTATACTGTAGTATAACTTTCATGGCATTCTTTTCAGCGAAACCTTACCAGTTTTTTGTATCGTTTACGGAAATTAACTACTTTTGCATGAACGTGTTCTAACAAAATATGTAATTATAGAGCAAAGTAAGTATGAAAGCACAAGTCATTGTCAACTGCCATATTATTTATTATTCTATGAAGAGTTAACACACAAAAGTGATACATGTGAACAAACATCCTGACAGAAGCAACATGTGTAGAACTGACTAACCTTTTCCCTAGAGTAAGTATCACATCTGTGGGTTATCAAATGCGTTGTCCAGATGCTAAAATTCGAGAGTCATTAACAGCTTGTGAAGAAAAGTTCGGCTTGTCGATTGGCAGTTGGCACCAATTTACTCGACCGAAACGGGCGAATCGACACTTTTAAATCTACAGGGTGAAATTAAATTCATGGGCATCCTTTTAAGGGGTCATTGTACTCATCATTATGAACAACTTTTATTATGGGACTAAAGCTAAAATCGCGAAAAAAAATCAGCTGTTTCTTGCATTTATGTTCACATAACTCGTCAAAATGTAGGGAAGAGCTGATTTTTTTTTTTCGCGTTCAGGTTTGGTCCCATAGTAAAAGTTGTTCATAATGATGATTACAATGACCCCATAAAAGGATGCCCATGAATTCAATTTCACCCTGTATAGGCTATAGGCGACTCGCACTACGTTTATAATTTATTTGTGGGCGACTCAAAAACTCCAGAAATATCTATTAGGCAATTAGCACAGTTTGAATTTTATGCAACAAAGTATAGAAAAAAGGACACTAGAGCATAGAAGTGATAAGAGCTAAATATTATAAAATGTGTACTGTTTTCTAATCGATTCAAATCGACTAATAAGCCAAAAATTCGAAGCCATTGAAAAGACTGACATTAAAATCCTTTTAATTATCGTAACCTTTATAGTTTATTTGATAAAAAAATCATTGCATCGTAATCACACTATCACATCACACTATAATATTATAAAGGCGAAAGTTTGTTGGGGTTTGTGTGTGTGTGTCCATTATTTGTTTGTTACGTCTTCACGCTCAAACAGCTGGACCAATTTTGTTAAAATTTTGCATGGAGGTAGCTGACACCCTGGATTAACATATAGGCTACTTTTTATCCCATTATTCCCACGGGATCGACATTTACGCATGTGAAACCGCGGGGCGCAGCTAGTTATGTTATAATTATCCAAAGCCTCATTAGTAAAAGTTTTCGCCCATTCGCCAAATTGTAGAGGGTTGGAGGCCAAACATGACACCAATGTACAATTACTAATATAAACTAGTGTGATAATTACTTCTCGTTATGTTATTAAATAGTCACCTTCACCTACTGCTAATATGACAGTATTTAGTGATAGTGTCATTGGTAATAAGCTCTTGTACTGTTGTTTGACTAGTGTGTCTTTTATGCCCACTTAGCTAACTATATAATCATTCAGTCAAATTAGCATAACATGAAAGACAATCTCTATCGTCTTTCTTGTGTTTTGTTGTTTCATAATTAGCCTATAATGTTCCCACTGCTGGGGTGCAGGCCTCCTCTCTGTGAGAGGGAGTGGGCCATAATCCACCTCCCGGGCCCAGTGTGGGTTGGCGGGTGTCACCAGTCTTCGAATTGTTGGTTCTAATGCCGGTTTCCTCACGATGTTTTATAAATTATATCCTCATAGTGGTGATGAAATAATTTATACAAAGTGCCTGCTTGGGTTCGAACCTACCACCTACAAACACGTAAGTCGTGGCCGTTACCACTGGACCACAACTGCTTTCTAGCTCTTTGCTTTTGGTTGTTTAAAGGTGCAAGTTCGTAGCCGACTGCAGACGACAGCAGCAGGCGACATGTCGCCGCGACACTACTGGTTTCTATATATTTCCAATATTTCTATGAAATTTGTGGCAGACGACGACGTGTCGCTAGCTACGGAAGGTACGAGTATTTCATAGAAATACATAGAAACCGGTGGTATCGCGGCGACATGTCGCCTGCTGCTGTCGTCTGCAGTTGGCTCCGAACTTGTACCTTAAGGGTCGGTACATATCTGATGGAAAATGCGTCGGGCGTAACTTCGATTGCGTCTATTTATTCACTCGACGCACTAACGTATCATCGGTTGAGTATGAAAGGCTGAATGTTTTATCATATAATTGTCTGTTCTGGCGTTACGCGACCGATAATACGCGACGCATCTTCCGTCAGATATGTACCGACCTTAACTCTTGCTAATGCGCTAGTGTCCAACTTCCATCTATTTATCTCCTTGTGTCTTCCTTTTCAAGTGTTTTGCAGAATTTTATAATTTCTTGTGGTTTGATAGAATGTAGTAAAATTCTAATATAATAATTAATAACAGTGCAGAATCCTGTTGGTGAAAGCTCGTGAAATTCAAACTGATTTTAATAGTCGATATGCTTGAAGTGGTTCTGCTCATGTTAATGACATCTTTATCGCCCTCTTGTTTCATTCAGCTATTTTTATTCTTTTCATTCAACAGTACGTTTCGCACATTGCCACCGTTTGCCTCATAAGCACCTCATTTCAAAATGCTCATATTTAGGCCGCTTACGTTAACGGCATTATATTTGGGCTCCTACCAATTTGCGGTAGTCGTAACATAATGTACGTACATCGTGAGTTACTTTAATCGGATTACTTCGTGCTCTCGTCACGAGCTGCACCACATTCGTGCCAAGGTCCCAAGTGTTTCTCTAATGTGGACTATGACTATGTCACTGAACGTCGTAATGTACCAGGGCTTTGTCTGCGTGTTTTAAATTTCGTGGCTTAGGTAAATGTGCGTGAGGATTTCCAAATACATCGCTAATTGCACCTACCATAGCTAAATACGTAAATTCTTCAGCAAACAGACACGACTTCATTTGACAAAAAACAGTCGGTTGTTGACCTGTATCGTGTCCATCAAATCTAACTCCACGATAACAATTGCAACAGAAATCATCTTTCGAACACGCCTTTCATGTCGTTCCATTTCCAATCGTGACTTTTCCGATATCGATATTCGACATAAATCTTAATCGATAATCTTTCCGATACGTTGGCGTCTCGCTGGCTCGTTTCGGCGACTCGCTTTCTCCAGCCTACAAAAAAAGCTGATACGCAAGTGTGGGACCTGTTCTGCCCATCTATTGATTGTTATTGTGCTGCTTGTAAAATTATACACACCTCTACAGCTACACGGCTCGCATTACGCACCGATCGCTACAGGCAATGTTGTATCGATTAGTGTTTGATTTTATCGATGGATCTCGATTATTTTCTCAATAGACTCTCAACTAATCTAATAGATTTTTTGCTGATTCTTCAATATCCGAAGACGTTAACCTACTCTTAAGTTAAACAACAGTTTATTTTGCGAACCTGTAATTTAGATGCCGATAATATTAATTATGAGAACGAAAAACTGTATCTTAAAACGACAGACTTCCATCAAAGTCTGCGGGTAATTATGATGACTATCAAACCTCTGTCGAATATTAATTGGTACTTTTGCTCTCGATATTAATATCGATTTTCAATGCAGCAAAAGTGTTTTTTAACCATTCCGTTCACGATGCGAGAACACCTGTTGAATTAACTTTTACTGTCAAAGAAATAAAGTTTCGAATTGTGTACATGTCATATTTCGCAAGTTAAACAGCTTCGTAGTTGTGTGTATAGTTTTTTGTGCAAATCTTAGGTAGGTATGAAAGTTTTACAACCGGATGTTGTTTCACTGTCAATCCGTCTATCAAAGGGTAAGGTTCATCAACATTATCGTCTTGAAATAATTCGTCTATTGATTGAACATCAGAACATCAATCAAGTAATTGAGAGAAAGGAGTTACAAAGGTCTAAAGATAAAAGGTTTTGTAGTCGTAAAAGTGAAATTTCTTTTGTTGAGAATATTGAAATTAAAAGACATTTGGTATACAGTGTTGAGATTGACGGTGAAGATATACGATCCGAAAGTACGGGGGAAGAAAGCGAAGTAGACTGACATGTAGTACCTGCAGATTGCATCAGTTACGGCGATGGTGAAAAGCAACTGAAGATTGCCATTTTGATGGGTGAAGAGATAACGAAAGATTTATGTCAGAAAGAAAGAGTCGCGAAGAAATACTTGTATTAATAAATGTCATAATCAACTCCTGTATTTCAAAGCTAGATAACGATACTTTTATTACCGTAGAGACCAAAGAGACTGCAATAATATTACTGATGTAATATTAATTTATGATGGAAAATTTATCAACAATGATATCAGTTTTTTGCAAACATATTGCTAATTATGTAAATTCGATGTCATTGTTGATGAATAACAGATATTAGCAGTCGTAAAGTTTGTTTGTTTGTCACAATTCTTTATAGCTGCCGCACCCCGCATTACCATATTCTACATCAACATCGCATTCTTTATATGGATGAATGTGCAATAAAATGGCAAACGCTTTGTGCTTACTTTGCAAGGACATGCTTTTGAATTCAGTTTAAGTATCAAATTATATTCCTTTTTGAGTTATCTCTTTGCTACTGTCGGAGTGTCGGCTGCTTTCTGCATTTTTGTATTCTATCTTTTGTCGGTTGCAAGTTGCAGTGACTTGCATGAATGCTATTTTATCTTAATGATGTTGACAAACACTTTGTTTTGTAAAAATAGAATATTTTACAAAAGGTTCTTATCGTTCAAAATACACTTGAATAAGCTCCCCATTTTAAAAAATGCATTGCTCTCTAGTCTTTTCAATTACATAAATATTGTAAAGCTTGTCGAATCGTTAAATCCAAAAATAGTAAATTGGTACGGTATTAACAATATACTATACAATTTTAATCTGCTCCACTATTCATTAAATTTCATCGGATACTGCATTCACTTTTAATAATAATTCAACTTCATCGGTACTTTTTTATCCAACCATAATACCTTTATCGTAAATTCTAAAACATCCCCTTGCATTTCGAAACACTTCAGCAAATTGCATAGACATTCCCCGAGGGTGCATAAATAGCAGATGGATTGCGTCCAAACATCTGCTTGGCACGTGTGCGTGCCTTTGTATGGACACCATCACAAAGACTTTTAGAATTAAAGTAAAAAAAATATAGCGATATTCATGAATCTGTGTCTATTTAAAGTTTGATTTGTATAAACTTAATGGTCACTGCTAAAAAGTGGTTCCAAACGCAGCTGGTCGACTGGCAGCTGACCCCAACACACTTGATAAAGACTGGGTTGATGACGCCTTAATGATAGCTATTAAATTAATAAAACTAGGGCCAGTCCAAGAAATCAATAAAACTTAATATAATATGCCCATTCGTGCAACTGATTGTCATTCACTTTTTTACTAACATGCTATTCTACTGGTAATAAAAGGAGCGTACTGTCGTTTTACACAGCCTTCGTATTACCATTGAAAGTTAATCTGACACCTCGAAATCAACGCCTGTAACGGTAGTTCTGTCGTAAATAATGATAAGTTTGACTGGGATATCGAATTTCGGTACCTATTCATTAACATGATCAGATATAAAACGCTTTATATTTCTACTTTGTAAAGGATTATAACAATGTTGAACAAAATTTTGGAATAAATCATTTGTTTCTCCTTACTATAAATATACCAACAAATTATAATGTACTATTACGGTCAAACTACAAATAAGGTCTTAGGGGAATGAACCCGGCAAATTGTAAATGCATTTTACATTGCTATTCACTATTATTCTCTAAATAATACTAAGAACTGCATTTATTTTACATCCCATTGGCACTATTCCAATGTTTGCGACGGCTGTAGTTCTTACATGTCTTTATGCTCCTCGGCGGTCCGTATGTCGTTGTAATGTGTCCTGTAAAGATCACTATCGCCTAATTTATGATCATGTTCGTAATGCCACAATCAAACGCCGACGATCCGATTTGGTCCTTTACGATACGGTTTATACCGCCGTCAAATTTTTATAGGTGTATTAAAGGAGTGAAGAAATTGTATTGTGCTCAAATGTCCCAGTAACCGAGACTCTGTTTGAATTTATTGTGAAATAAAATCTGTTGATATCGCTTGTCATTCAGATTGTATTACCAATGCAGAATATGACATGGATTTTCAAATACAATATCTGAACTGAATTCTTGAAAACGTTTACACGGTCTTAAAGCTGTTTGCACATTCCCAGATTATTTAAATCGCGTGCACTGCTCCAATTCTGCTTTACTAAGACGGTGGCATTTAGCGTTTAAAGGAGCTATTAAAACGTTATTGCCATTAAAGCGTGGGACGCTATTTAGAGTCGAAACTGGACCTTTTACGTTTTGGGAGAAGCCCTCAGGGAGCAAACAATTACCTTACTAACTAAAAAGGAGGGATTCCAAAATTTGTTGTTACTGGGACTGGCAGACAGCCTGGGATTTAGCTGGGGGCAGTTTCAGCCTGTCGCTTACACTTATTATGATGTTAGAAAGGAATGGAATGACCGGTTTGAGGTTTACACGTGTTTCTAACTCGCGTGCCCGAACGTGGGAGAACGCCTGAGGTTTCGCAAATGTTTCGCGAATACTTCTGTTACTCGCTTCGAAATCGTCCGTGTCATTATCATTTTTGTTTGGACCAATAATTTGAATGACTTGCTTTTGAGTGTTTAAGGTTTTAAGGTATGATTTGTTTAAAATGTTGCTAATGGTGGGAATATTTTTTTACTGTCTCTGCTTCTTTTAAGGGTAACATCATCATTGTCTAACGCAAGGACACCATTGGCTACTCCTTTCTGCCTTTGTCCAAGTCAAGTCGTATCAAGACAATATAGAATGACTTCAGATCCTAGTTTGTAATCATTGCGAGTTTTTCCACACACATCATCGACGCACTGTGGTACCGGTCCTGCCATATTTGTTGTAGCAAATTGCTATACGTTATTGTTTAGTGTCATGCAAATTTTGATTTTTGCAACCAGGCTGATTAGTCGTGGGCGTGATTTAATGGCACAGGTATTCTTTTCATACACATAATGATGTAAGACTGAATGTTTATGTTAATTTAACGAACGCATACCGACATTATCATTTCATACTCCTATTATAGAAATTCATTGAGACGAGAGACGATATATTATGTAAGTACTAGATATTGGAGTTTAATATTCAGTAGCCAATTTATGGCGTGAAATCTTTGGTATAATAATAACGTTATATTCGTATTTCAAATGGAGATCGTTCTTTTGTCACGGAGCTATTTTTATTTTATTTATGATCTTACAACGTTTTGATATTGCAGTCACTTATTAAAAATTTCTTAGCCTAACTTTATAAACTTTATAAGCTTCTTTTTTTCTGTATCCACTTTAGTTTCTATTATGATCGGCATTCCATTCCTACTTATGTCCAAGTCTGTTATATTTTTTATCCTAGAATGATTCGTTAGATTGCCTATATTATAATGCGATTCATAGTATAGCTCTAGTGATTAAAGAATCTCCCGTGAGATTCTTTAATCACTAGAGCTATACTTCTTCGTCATCATTTAGCCTATCATCAACGTTATTTGTTATCCATAATCACCTGTTTTACCGTTATTAGTATTAAGAATAGCGGCTACACAATTAATTATAACATCGATTTGTTAACGTCTTCCGAGTTATTAAACATTGCTCCTACAGCGTTGCTATATAGTCGCATTGAAGATTAATTAGCTTTACCTATAGTATTGCCCCCGATAGTTAAAAAGACGTATCTAACAAAAAGTAAAAACGAAGAAATAAATGTTTTAATGAATGAAACGGGAAATTAATAATATTTTGTTTTGCTAAAACCGCACTGGAGGAAGTTAGAAAACTATTAAAAATACAGACAGATGTGCCTTTTTTTTCTGATTCCGGCAATGTATGTAACTCAAATCTGAAAAAAATTTTAGATGCGTCTTTTTTCCTATCGGGGGCAGAGTAGAAGGCGCGTTATCAGTATCATGGTTATTTTATTGAGTAGAATGTTGAAAACCTCTATAGTGTGTACTCTTATACACGTTGTTTATATCTCTTTTTTATCTGCTTTCGTATCGATGTTATGCTGGAAGAGATTTCTTTAGAAATAAGCATCACATTTGTACGTATTTTTCTGTTCCTTCCTTCTTGTCTGTTTATATGATGTGTAACAGTGTCAAGTTGTGAAAAAAAGTTAGACTCTAGGTTTGAAAATCCAAATTATTTAAATTAGTCGGCTTTGAATGTATTTAAAAAACGTTGAATATTTTCTTTTTTCAAATAATTTATTAATTAGATGAGCAATAAATAAAAACATATATTGATAATTTAACATTTAAAACATAATTTTGTCTCGTCTTCGTCATTTGATCGGCAGATTAGATCATGATAATCTATAAATTGCCGAAGATAATCATCTAATCTGAATATTTAATCACAAATACCTATCGATATTAAATATATCGAGTGGTGACAAATCAGTAACTACTGCTTGACGCACTAGTATAGTGACTATACTTGACTAAAGTCTGCTTTAATTAAGTTGCGCTCACACAGGCACTTATTTTCAGCAGTATTTTTTTTTTCGGAATTGTATATGATTTGTAAAAAAATATTGTTATATCTTGTCTTGCTAACTGTACCAAACGTTGAAAGTTCCATACAAAAAAAAAAAAGTGAGACGACTTGCAGAATGAAAATATAATTTATTTTGATTTTCTGCAAGTTGTCCTAAATGGGCCGCCGCGTTAGACATGTGGGACGAGTTGATGAATTACTCATCATTACCCCATATCGCTCCAACACATCTGGCAATAATTATTGTTAAAAAAAAAATACCCATGTAAGTGGAGCTTTAGCCTCGGACTGGCTGGACTTGGCGTCCCACATCCACTCTCTGGGTGGCGTCCATGATTTATAGAGAGGCACCCGCCGACTACACGCCAGTACTTGGTGCTGGCGTATAAACGAAGCTATTTATTACTTTATTAGCAATTACTGTTAGATTGTGTGGTTATAATAATGTTATGGTTGATGCTACGGATTTTTAATAAGTATAGGTATTTTTATTGGAATAGTAATTCCATAATTCTTAGTGAAAATTCAAAAAAATCCGACACTTCTTTTTAAACATTGGAATTTTTATGTTTTTTTTTTATTAGGTTAAAGAGTTAAGGTATTTTTGCTGTCATTTAATTGAACTACTCATCATAATCACTCATCATCATGCCTACAGCAGTTCACTGCTAGACAAGCCTCTCCAAACACACGCTATTTAGCGCGATTCTTGGCAACTCCCATCCAGCTGCTACCAGCCACCCTGCGACGATCGTCGCTCCACCTAGCCTGAGGGCGTCCTACCTTATGTTTGTCGTTCTCCACACAAGAACACATCTATCCCAACGGTTATCGGTTCTACGGCTAATATGGCCAGCCCATCCTAATCACTGCGTTATGTTAATTGAGCGAGCCTAAAAAAGATATGCAAATCTCATCCCAATATGCAAAACGAACAGCATAAACTTCACCAGATTATACCAATAGATTCTCCACCACAAAACCAACTAGTGGGTACAGAATCCGACCATTTAACAGTTCCTATTTTTTACCCACATTTCCTAGTAATTGGAAATGGTCTGTCAAGCTAACGATGGCGGAAATTATCTATCCTATCCAATGTTGCACGGTAATGTGCATGCGCAATCTTCCGTCGGATACTAGATCAACTGGTTATGTTGTAACCCCCGGCTGTGGAGGAAACTTTATGTAATATATTAGGTCCTTACATATGAAATTGGCGTTTTTCGTACTGGCCACTTTAATCACGAATTTCTCCTCTTTGGTAAGGAATTCCAAATTCAAATTTGTACAGCTATTTACTCATGTATTTGTGCTTCGATGACCGTCATTCATTTGTTTTTTTTCTTCTGTTTTTTCTGTTTGCGTCACTCATTTTACAAAATGGAAAATTTAAAATATCGCATTATTTACGAGTACGAGTTCCGCCGTGGCACTAGTGCTGCGGAAACGACTCGAAGGGTGAATGATGTGTATGGCGGTCATGTTGCAAAAGAAAACACAGTTCGTTTTTGGTTCCAACGTTTTCGTTCTGGAAATTTCGACCTGCAGAACAAGCCCCGTGGACGGCCTGAGACCCAAGTTGATAATGGAGAATTGAAGGCTATTGTGGAAGCGGACCCATCGCAAACCACGTCCGAGTTAGCTGCAGGCTTCGATGTTAGTGATAAAACTGTTTTAATTCACTTGAAGCAAATTGGGAAGATTAAAAAGCTTGAAAGGTGGGTACCTCACGAATTGACGGAAGCAAACCGGCAAACGCGCGTCGACTGCTGCGTTACATTACTGAACCGGCACAACAATGAAGGTATTTTAAACCGAATCATTACCTGTGATGAAAAATGGATTCTTTACGATAATCGGAAGCGCTCAGCGCAATGGTTGGATCCTGGCCAGCCAGCCAAATCCTGCCCCAAGCGAAAATTAACCCCAAAAAAGTTACTTGTAAGCGTTTGGTGGACTAGTGCCGGTATTGTTCACACAGTGCCGGTATTGTTGGTACAGTTTTCTCAAATCTGGCCAGACTATTACAGCTGATGTCTATTGTCAGCAATTACAAACCATGATGGAAAAGCTAGCGGCTAAACAACCAAGGCTGGTCAATCGCTCCACGCCACTGCTGCTTCACGACAACGCCAGACCACACACTGCGCAACAGACGGCTACCAAATTAGAAGAGCTTGAATTGGAATGTCTTAGACATCCTCCGTACTCCCCGGACCTTGCTCCAACAGATTACCATTTTTTTCGCAATTTGGATAACTTTTTGCAAGGGAAAAAATTCAACTCCGATGGGGCAGTCCAAATCGCCTTCAAAGATTTTATTGATTCCCGTCCGACTGGTTTTTTTAGTAAAGGGATCAATGAACTACCTATAAGATGGCAAAAGTGCATTGAAAACAATGGTTCATACTTTGATTAATTAAATATATTATATTAAAAAATATTCGACTTTTTGTTCCTTCCATACAAAACGCCAATTTCATATGTAAGGACCTAATATAATGTAGTAGCTTAATATACAAGCAAGTACCTACGGATCTTTGTAAGGAAGTAGGTAGGTACAACTGTGTACAAGATTGGTTTTATTTGATGCGGATGTACAACCCGTCCAACTTAAGTATGCACCTCGTTGGAATGCGTTTATGCGCGAAATGTTTATATTTATCATTACGATAAAAACTATACCTATCCATATTGAAAAAAAAAATCGTAAAAAATATTTTTACGAAGTTAACTTTTTTTTTCAAACATTACGACAGAGTAACGTCACAACGCCAGTTGCACAGTTAAGTCGGACGAGTTGTAAGTGGACTTTTGTTTTGAAATTCTGGTTTTGATTTATTCTTCCTCGTTTAGCCTACTGAGTTTTGTCCTAAATAAAAAAATCCTGGATCGTCCCAAACAATATGCTTCCTTCGTCCCAAAATAAAATTTCAATTATCTTATCCCCGCTTCGTCCTATTTCATAAACACATGCACACTCACGCCTTTTACCCATGGGGATTGACAGAAACTACAGTAAGCCATAGTCGTTTACGTCCATACATCTGAGGGGCAATTCTCGTAATTTTATGAACGTTCACAGTCTGATCTCAGTGTCAATCTGTCAAAAATACCTCCAATTTCCCTACATTTTGACAAGTTTTTGACATTAATTTGTTTGTCGCCGACATGAGACTGCGAATAGATTTTGAATGTTTAAAATTACGAGAATTGGCGTTCTGGTTATACACGCACGCCGGTTGCGAGTACTACGCACTTGACCTTTCTGACGAACATCACCAATAAATAATAAAATAAATAAATAAAAATATTTATTTGACATTAAGAAATACATGTTACAAACCAGTCATCATAAAAATAAGGTCTACTATGTCAAATTTAGTAACACTATTCTAGAATAGACTCATATGGACTTGAGGAGATAGGGGTACAACAGGGATTTGCCACCACAAAAACTTAGTAACAAAACCACGAAGTACCTATTACTTTCTGGTTTTGACTTCACCAAAAATAACTGTGGTAAGTAGTTGACAACCTCAATTTGCTTTGTGCCAATTATTTTGCTATTGTAACTATACACACGATGTCAGAATAGCTACAAAACTCTTCATCATGATATCTAAAGGCCAATTCCCGTAACTAAAAATGATTAAAATCTAGTCGCGATCTCATCTCCTTGGATGATTCTGTAAAGGTGTTATAATTGTGGTTTAATAAATAAATAAATAATAAATAAATCTCAGCGACAAACGGTGTCAAAAATTAGAGATGTTTTTGACAGATTGAGACTGAGACTAGAATGCAAATATTCTTAAAATTACGGGAATTTTACCTGGGATATTCTAATCATTATGTAAATAGCAGAATAATTAACACCTTAGAAGGCACTCGTTCACTCGCCTTGCCGCTAAACGACACACCACATTTCTCCTGTACCTAAGTACTTGCTGAATCCCATCTTAACTGTGACAGTCCATAAGTGGACCACTTTCTGGGCTCAGACGGATCTAGACTGGAATGTTAGTCTAGAAATTACAATGTATTTATATAACTGTGTCAATCAAGCCATTGACTCGCTGCAATAAAACTAATAGAACGTATTAGAAAGAGGGCACATAATCGTTAAATTTACGACACTATTATCGATATCGATTCTTAAACGAGTGGTCTTTAATCGAGTTAAGAAGTATCGATAAAGACTATCCGGTCTTACAAACGGGAGACAAATCACTTGTAGGCTGTTCCGCGTGGCAACGAGACAAACAGTTAGGAGGTGGTGTAAGTGAGAAGATGTTTCGAATTATAAAAGTAAACAAGAAATTAATGTCGCTAATTCATCGCCTGCGAGAGGTTAAGGTGACACATGTTCCATTAACAGTATCAGTAGTAGTACTTCAAGTCAAATTAATCTGTCAAGCTCCGCTAATGAGACACAATTGATTTTCTATTGTTTCGTCACCGACGGCGACGCGCGCCGCTTGACCGGTAAAATTAAATCATAGTACTTACATTCCCAACTCTATTCAAACTTAGGTCCCATCTTTATACTCGTACTCTTGAAAGAAAAAGAATGACACCTAGCTATTAATTGGAATTCAAGATTAGGCTTCATTCGAAATAGCCGCTTATTTACCAGAAATAATATTTTAATTTAAACGCAGCCAATAGCTACGGAAATTCCGATGTTTTTTAATTCTAAAGTAATAAATAATATCTCTAAAAAAAGATCTGTCACTCATAAATATTTTTAATGTTCTAATGTGTCGTAGCTTAAAACTTGGACCACACAACTGCAATAAATATATGTTACCAATAAAATTCGCTAACTCCCTTGACACATGCCACACAAAATCACAGACTGGTCGTCTGCCTGGCCTTGTCACAGTTAACCCACAAACCCAGACGCCTCTAGACGTTTGAAACTGTCTTCTTGAACATATATGTACCTGTTTCTTGTAGTCCAATACATTAAACATCGTGAAGCTTTTTATTTTGTCTCTCGTCAATATTTTATAGTCTATCTACACCTACAGAGACCAGTATATATTGATATGTAGATATATTTATCTATATGATATATTTATCTGAAGCTCTTCATGCTTCTGCTCTGAACCCAATCTATTTGGGGTCGGTGCAACGTCTTCTTCTTCCATACATATCTTCTATCAGTCTTCATCTCCGTACTTACCCCCTTTCCAGCTATATTGTCTTTAACAGTTTTCATTAATCTATTCTATGGTCTTCCCCTACATCCTACACTAATGGGGAACTTGTCTACTTCAAATGTCATTACAATACTCACTTTTTTTCTTGCCACATAATCTTTCATATTATTCATTCATCGTTTCTTTGGACTGCCTTTACGCTTGGCACAAAGTTTGATAGTTTATCACGCGTCATCTTTCTTTGGAAGCGTCACAATGTGTCAAGACACACTGGTTAATATAGACATACGACTAAACCCTTCAACGGTTGTCGTGTCACGATTAAACCATCAAAGCGGTATCTACGTATCAACTGCCATGTTACCGTGTGTTTGTTTGTCGCAAAATTTACGACCGAAATCCCATCATGCACGTATAATATTGTCATTATCTTAGTTTATGCGACGATAATGTGGCGTTTAGAAGGTTTCCTCGAAGTTGCCTTGTCTCTTAACCCACAAACATGTCTTCCTGTACAAATAGGCGTTTGTTTGTGTTGCACATACTTGTCTCTTGAGTGTTTGGCCGACTGGCACCGTTGTCTGTTAACTGCATTTCGTTCTTCACATCATTTGTTGAACTGTTGAAGTTATTTTTCAGTGCCTTTTTAGTCGTGATATCATCATATAAATACAATTGGCCCTTTACAAGAAGGCTGTCAGCGGGGTAATTGCATAACGCACATCGCAATGCCTTCCATTTTGGCAGTTCAACCAAGTTCATTGTGTTTTTTACGTTTTTCAACAGACGAATTTTTCAAACGAATGAAGCAATTGATTGAGAATTTCCTTGACAACCCTCTGATTTTGATTGAAAATGTGTATTCACTTAGGGTGCAGGTCTTCATTCGGATGAAGAATTATTTCATGCCAATATAACATAATTCTGTAGATTTGACTGCACTTCAATATTAAAGGAGATCGCTCTTAGGGATAAGACCGCCCATTGTGTCACCCATTGTAAAGTTTCTATATTTATGTTTCTAATTTATATGCTGTACATAATAAAGAGTATTCTATTCTATTCTAAAGGAGCCACTAGTGTTACTGACCAATCATATTTACGCTTAGTAAGACCTAGGATTTACGAGCAAAAAATCAAAGAACGATAAATCAAAACAAATGAGGCATCAAGTAGTATACTTTAGCACTTAATAAATAATTAAAACCCAGCAGCTCTAACAGTAGTAATTTAATGTACATAAACTGAAGAAAACTCATAAAATATACCAGTAACAACAACATGGAACAATTATGACGTGAAAACTTCCTGCGAAAATATTTTGCAATGCTAATGTAGATACAATCCAGTTTCACATTTTCACATCGATAGTAACAGGTTTGGAACCGTACTGTTTATATCACGTAACTACATAATATATGTATACGCTACTTATGATATATCCCGATTTTCGCCTATGTGACGGCGGCGCAGCAAGTGGCGCCGCCTCTACTTTTATTACGAAGTTGCTGAAATCACCGATGAGGTCGGATAAGAGTGACACTGGCTGGTGACAGTCACTCTGGCAGAGAGTCGCATCGATGGTTGCGTGACGGCTATCTTCTGTTGACAGACGTGACGTCAGGGGCACAGATTACATTTTATAATTAAAATTTTTCCTCTATGATTTTATATTAGGTCCTTACATATGAAATTGGCGTTTTGTATGGAAGGAACAAAAAGTCGAATATTTTTTAATATAATATATTTAATTAATCAAAGTATGAACCATTGTTTTCAATGCACTTTTGCCATCTTATAGGTAGTTCATTGATCCCTTTACTAAAAAAACCAGTCGGACGGGAATCAATAAAATCTTTGAAGGCGATTTGGACTGCCCCATCGGAGTTGAATTTTTTCCCTTGCAAAAAGTTATCCAAATTGCGAAAAAAATGGTAATCTGTTGGAGCAAGGTCCGGGGAGTACGGAGGATGTCTAAGACATTCCAATTCAAGCTCTTCTAATTTGGTAGCCGTCTGTTGCGCAGTGTGTGGTCTGGCGTTGTCGTGAAGCAGCAGTGGCGTGGAGCGATTGACCAGCCTTGGTTGTTTAGCCGCTAGCTTTTCCATCATGGTTTGTAATTGCTGACAATAGACATCAGCTGTAATAGTCTGGCCAGATTTGAGAAAACTGTAATGAACAATACCGGCACTAGTCCACCAAACGCTTACAAGTAACTTTTTTGGGGTTAATTTTCGCTTGGGGCAGGATTTGGCTGGCTGGCCAGGATCCAACCATTGCGCTGAGCGCTTCCGATTATCGTAAAGAATCCATTTTTCATCACAGGTAATGATTCGGTTTAAAATACCTTCATTGTTGTGCCGGTTCAGTAATGTAACGCAGCAGTCGACGCGCGTTTGCCGGTTTGCTTCAGTCAATTCGTGAGGTACCCACCTTTCAAGCTTTTTAATCTTCCCAATTTGCTTCAAGTGAATTAAAACAGTTTTATCACTAACATCGAAGCCTGCAGCTAACTCGGACGTGGTTTGCGATGGGTCCGCTTCCACAATAGCCTTCAATTCTCCATTATCAACTTGGGTCTCAGGCCGTCCACGGGGCTTGTTCTGCAGGTCGAAATTTCCAGAACGAAAACGTTGGAACCAAAAACGAACTGTGTTTTCTTTTGCAACATGACCGCCATACACATCATTCACCCTTCGAGTCGTTTCCGCAGCACTAGTGCCACGGCGGAACTCGTACTCGTAAATAATGCGATATTTTAAATTTTCCATTTTGTAAAATGAGTGACGCAAACAGAAAAAACAGAAGAAAAAAAACAAATGAATGACGGTCATCGAAGCACAAATACATGAGTAAATAGCTGTACAAATTTGAATTTGGAATTCCTTACCAAAGAGGAGAAATTCGTGATTAAAGTGGCCAGTACGAAAAACGCCAATTTCATATGTAAGGACCTAATATTAAGCAATATCGGGGGACCTGGTGTCATACCACGTCCACGACGAACTGCTTTATTTATTAAGGCGCTTACAGGACCTAAACGCAAAAAAACGGTAGTTTTCGAAACAATAAAAGTATATGATCGCCTACAGTAAACAAAATCAGAAAAATATATGATATTCTTCAGGATATATGCTAGATAGATAGTGTTTTGAAAACACAATACAACTAATTTGGTACGATAGAAAAAAATCATGAACATACCTCTAAAAAACTTTCTTTTTACAATAAAAACCATACTAATATACATACAATCATTCTGATTTTTTGTCAGATTATTCTACAAGTAACATACTAAAATGATAGTGTTTTATTTTTTTATTTAAAACAATAGTTTTTTTGTAAATCGAATATTCATAGTTCCGAACATAAAAAGTGCGCATGTGTGCGTGAACGCCCGTGTAGCGACACTGCCGGCCGAGGCCTGATGCTATACGGACGTGTCGCTCTTTTCGCCGCACTATTTCCGTCAAAATTGTTATGTTTTTGTTAAGTTTTATTTGTAAATTCATTGTTTATTATTATTTGCATTATCTTCTTTCCGTAAATATTTTTATTTCGTGTAAATATAAAATACTTTTAAGTTTGTTATGTATGGGTGCAAGGCGCGCGCCATCTATTGTACGGCGAGTCCCAACTCCCGGGCGTTTCACTTGTGTCTACCGGCAGTGGTCCGCGTAACCTAACAAAGTTAAAATAGGGTAATAATTTGTAAATAAATGGGAAATATAGTGAAACATTCCGTTAGGAGGACTACAAAACGTTCATATAAAACAAAAGCCGAACATAATATGAACGAAAGTAAAAAGTATGAGCATTTTATTTTTAACTGAATATTTTTATTTTTGCAATAAAACTATGAATTTTGGAAACATCTAAGAAAGTGCAGTCGGTATTTTCGACTTCACGTACAACTGTCACAGTGACGTATGTGGACGACGTGTAGATTTGTATTCGAGAGTCCCCGGGTTCGATTCCCAAGATTACGAAATCGTACTTTCTTTTTAAATTTTATTTAAATGTATTTTGAATTTTTAGATAGATAGTGTTTTGAAAACATAATACAACTAATTTGGTACGATAGAAAAAAATCATGAAGATACCTCTACAAACTCTTTTTACAATAGAAACCATACTAATATACATACAATCATTCTGATTTTTTGTCAGATCATTCTACAAGCAACATACTAAAATAATAGTGTTTTATTTTTTTAGTTCAAACAATAGTTTTTTGTAAATAGCATAATATTCATAGTTCCGAACATAATAAGTGCGCATGTGTACGTAAACGGTAAACCCCCGTGCGTGTAGCAATAATGCCGGCCGAGGAGGCCTGATACTATACGGACGCGTCGCTCTTTTCGCCGCATTATTTATTTGTACCTACATACATTCATTGTTTATTATTACTATTTGCATATCTTCTTTCTGTAAATATTTTTATTTCATGTAAATATAAAATACTTTTAAGTTAAAATAGCGTAATAATTTGCTATCAATTATATCATTTGTAAATATGGGAAATAAAGTGAAACATTCCCTTAGGAGGACTACAAAACGTTCATATAAAACAAACGCCGAACATATGAACGAAATTAAAAAGTAAGAGCATTTTATTATTACTGAATATTTTTTTTCGCTATGAATTTTGGTAGTTTAAGAAAATGCACTTATTACGCATAAGCTCAGTTTTTTCGACGAGATACGCAATCGTTACATTGGCTTATGTAGACGACGCGCAGGTTCGTGTTCAAGGGTCCCCGGGTTCGATTCCCAGTGATACGAAATCGATTTAATTTTATTTAAATGTATTTTGAATTTTTAAATATATTTTTATAAATAACTAAAAAAACGTCTACAATGTAATTATCTTTCACAGGAGAAAGAAAGTCGAAAATATCAACACGGAAGTTACTTCTAATGCGTAAGTACCTACACGTTTTCTATGCCATTGTAACAATAAAAAAAACCTAAATTTATTAACAGACCGCGACTTATTGATAATATGCATAAAGAAATCACAGATTCATCCGAAAATTGCGATGAAAATTATCACAAGCAAGAGTTTAATTTTTATTGATTGTGTTTATAATAAATAGAAATCATAATAATTATGTATGAATGTTAGGTACGAGTACCTAATCCTTGAGGCCGTTTACACATCATGCCGAAGCTGCAGCGGCATCGCCGCCGCCGCGGCGCCGCTGCATCAGTCACCCTTGGATTTGTATGAACACACGGCGCCGCCGCGCCGCCGCGCCGCCGGCGGTGCGGCGCGGCGACGAGTTTTGATAAGATCTATCAAAACTCGCCGCCGCACAGTGGTCTGAAAATCGAGCTCCATACTCATAGAAACTTAAAGTACGGAAATAAAAAAACAAAAATTGTAATGGGTCTAGTATACCTCCCTTTACGTAATATTAACGTATGGATGGTATCAGTCGCTCCACGCGTGAGAAAAAAAAGTTTTTTGTTTTTTTTTGTATGGGAGAAAACACTAACCCCCTTATTCATAATCCTATTTTATCTCTATTTTAGCTAAAATAGGTTTATAGAACGTTTGTCTTTATCTGTCACGTTGTCATTTCTGTGTGTAAGAAAGAGACAAACCCCATTTTAACTAAAATAGGTTTGATAAGTTTTATGAATAAGGGGGTTAATGTACATTTTTTTGAAATGAATGGAACTGATAGGCTGGAGCTCACACGAGCTATTGTACCATACACGGCCATCAAGATGACATACAATTCATGGACCGTTGGGCGCCGCTTTGCACGTAGCAAATTTTTGAAATTTTGTGTTTTCGATATGTGATTTTTCAAATCTTTGACGTGAATAAATGAACTTGCCGATCGATTTACTTATACTATCGTTACTTTTAGCCTGCTTATGACCTTTATGATGACAACAATTAAAAATTATGTTGATTATAAGTACCTATACGTTTTTTTTTTATTTCATTCCAAGAACTACTTAACTCATTTAATCACCGTTGTAGTGTATCTATTAAATAGATATGTAAACACTGTCTCATTCACACAAGCGGGGTAGCTGCTGTCAGTTATGTTATGTCATCTGTCAGTTACGAGGAATGGCGGGAAACAGACAAAGTGAAGCAGGCTATATACGATGGCGCTTGGTGTGGTAGTGAGCCAGTGAAGTGATATGTTTAACATAAGTACGGAATCAACAGGATTCTACAACCGTGATTATGGTTGAGTTATAATTAGATACTGCTTCAATCTGAGCCTCAATCAGAGCCTGTTCTTCCACGATGTTCAACTTGTTTTCGTTTGAAAACTTAAAATAAATTGGTCAGCAGAACATTGTGGAAGATGGCTTTGGATTCTCCCATACCTTTTCTTCGCCACAAACTAAGCGCACAGGCACAAAAGAACACATAAACATACTGGAATCGTCTTCGTCTGCCATAGTTTGCTTATACAAACTTTGCCCTGAAGCACCATCAAAGCCATACTTGCATATAATTGTTAACTCTTTGCCATCCAGCGAAGGTTTCACACGTAGGAATTTTCCAAGCTTTGCACAGTTTTATCCAAAATTTAGCTTTACTTTTACCTCTCCTTAAGTGATGTACAATGGTAACTTTTGGAGGGCAGCAGTCCTTCTTCGCCTCAAGGATGGCAGTATAAGAAGGACACAGTGGTACTCCTTCTTCTTTTGCACAAGATCTTAATGTTATATACTGCCACTTCGAAAGCTTCAATGAGGTCAAAATAAATAAAGCTTTATCAGCGGAATATATAGGCACAGTTTCCTTGGGCTTTAACAATTTATTTATCCTTGTAGCCTCTTTGCTCCGAGACTAGTTTAACGATATCTGCTATATTCTTGTCATGTGCTTTCAAACCGGTTGCATGAGCAAGGCTTTCAGTGCTATACGTTAGGAGGTCTTCCGCTCTCCTTCTCTTCTGTAGCGGGCTTAGCTCTTTAAATGGTTTTCTCGGCCTCACAACTGATGTTGATGTTCCAACACTGCACGTCTCCGGTGTGTAGGATGTTGATGCACCCTCATTTAAAACAAAGTCAGAACTGGAACGGGTTTGCTGCTCTACTGACACTAAATAAGGGGTCATCTTTCCTTTCATGATCTCAGGCCATTTTATGTTCTCTTGCAGCCATGTCTCATACTTTGTTATGTATGTACGTCTCGTGAGATTACACGAGATCCATTTGTTCCTCAACGAACAAACATAAGTCTGACAGAATTGTTTCAATACCCTCTTTTCATTTTCTGACAAATCAATAGTATTCTCAAAAACTTCAAATAAAACATTGGGCTGTGAAAAACAATTGTTGTTTGACACAAACATGACAATGTCCAAATTGGTATCACAACCTTCCATCACAGCACAATAAAAAAAATAACGTAATAAGTTAGCGCGCACAAGTACTGAGAGCTACTGATAAAAGTAAGCTCAAACGTCCTGTTTTTATACAACTACCCTCATTATCGTTCGCTATTCTTTAATTAGGTTTTACAGACTTTAATATTACAGACAATAGAATTTTATTGTGACTAGGGCCCATTTGGCCCTGCTAGAGCTGGTTGATGCTCATGTCATTAGTATATAATTATAACTCAACCATAATCACGGTGATTAAATGAGTTAGTTCTTGGAATGAAATAAAAAAAAAACGTATATAATCAATATAATTTTTAATTGTTGTCATCACAAAGGTCATAAGCAGGCTACAACTAACGATAGTATAAGTAAATCGATCGGCAAGTTAATTTAACCTCGTCAAAGATTTGAAAAATCACGTATCGAAAATTCAAAATTTAAAAAATTTGCTACGTGCAAAGCGGCGCCGAACGGTGCACGAATTGTATGTCATCTTGATGGCCGTGTATCGTACAATAGCTCGTGCGAGCTCCAGCCTATCAGTTCCATTCAGTTTCAAAAAAATGTACATTAAGTGTTTTCTCCCATACAAAAAAAATAAAAAACTTTTTTTTCTCACGCGTGGAGCGACTGATACCATCCATACGTTAATATTACGTAAAGGGAGGTATACTAGACCCATTACAATTTTTGTTTTTTTATTTCCGAACTTTAAGTTTCTATGAGTATGGAGCTCGATTTTCAGACCACTGTGCGCCGCCCGCGGTGCCATACTATTATATTCTGTGGCGATGCCGCTGTATTGGTTTCTCTTGGATTTGTATGAGCCCTTGCGGCGCGCCGCCGCGGCGCCGTGTGTTCATACAAATCCAAGGGTGACTGATGCAGCGACGGCGGTGCCGCTGCAGCTGCGGCATAATGTGTAAACGGCCTCAAAGATTAGGTACCTAACATTCATATATAACTATGATTCCTTTTTATTATAAACAAAATCAATTTTAAATCTAATTTCTTGCTTTTGATCATTTTCATCGCAATTTTCAGATGAATCTGTTACCTATTTCATTATGCCCATTATCAATAAGTCGCGGTCGGTTAATAAAAACATTAGGTCAGAATTTTTTTTATTTTTGTAATAGCTTAGATAACGTGTAGGTACTTGCGCATTAGAAATACCTAACTTCCGTGTTGATATTTTCGACTTTCTTTCTCCTGCAGACTTTTTTTAGTTATTTATAAAAATATTTAATAGATATATTTAAAAATTCAAAATGACATTTAAATAGAAAATTCGATTTCGTAACCTTGGGAATCGAACCCGGGGACTCTCGCATACAAATCTACACGTCGTCCACATACGCCACTGGGACAGTTGTACGTGAAGTCGAAAATACTTAGCTTATTCGAAATGACTGCACTTTCTTAGATGTTTCCAAAATTCATAGTTTTAGAAAAAAACACTGCAAAGTGATAACTTTTATTTCGGAAGTCGGTGTCGCTGGTTCCGCATTTTCGTTTTTTGACACCGACTTCCGAAATTATAGTTATTTATCACGCTGTAGTGCTTTTTTTGAAGTCGGTTGTTTTTTTTTCTTTCTAATTGTACCTACTTACCTCACAAAAATTCAATTAACACTAGTGCATTGAAGAATCATCAAAATTCGCATAGAAATGCCGGAGATGCAGTACATTTATGCATATTAACTTCGGACATACTACATAAGAATAATTACCTAATGTATTATATACTAAAACCTTCCTGGAAGTATGTAGGTAGATCACATTAGTGAAAGAATGATCAAAATTGGTTCATCAGTTTTTTAGAAAATCTACAAATATATATACAAACATACACACATACATACATTACATAGGTACATACATACGGGTCGAATACACAACCTCCTTTTTTGAAGTCGGTTAAAAATGTTTTAAATTTCATTGAATCAGTTTTATTTCAAAATCACCCACATCCTTAAGTTTTTCAAGTCACACTCAAAACGAATAAAATTTATTATGTTGTCACACATAACTACATAATTTGTTTGTTAGATCTTTAACTTATTTGCACATCGTTTCCGCGCCATCTATTAGAATACTAGGGCGTAATCTCACAAAACCGTTACTTCTAAATCTCATGTATGCTTTATGTCATAATTGTGATGGGCGTCGTCGTTAGATGGCGTTTGCGTCGATTCTGCATATGTGTGCATGCGTTTTTCAAGGACACTTAGGTCTAGTAAGCCTCTTAAGTACCTGCCTGCACTACTAAGACATGTTACATGAACCGTTACAAAGATCTTTATCAGATTAACAGAAAGAAAAAGAGCCCGTATTAGAAATGTTGATCAGATCCTGGTTGGATCAGAATCAGAACGCAAAAACACGGTCCTAGCTTTCATAACATAAGTACCTACTACTTGTTTTATAGTAGCATTTCAAAGAAACAATTTTTTTTTAATGGATAGGTTTTATCAGAAAATAATTCGTCATTATCATCATCATCCACAGCCCGACTTCATCCACTGATGGGCTATTTTCCAAAATGATAAGTAAATACAGAACCTCCTTTTTTGAAGTCAGTTAATGAATTTTAAATAAATGGTCAAGAATGGCAGATGAAACCTTCGCTCAAAATTCCAGTCGGAGCGTAAAAAAATATTCAAATAAAAAAATTACAATCACATCATGGTCGCACTGCAATTCCTACTCTGTGTCACATGCAAGTTCATATTATATTCATAAACCAGCTCTTCAAAGGAAATGTTAAGCAAACAGTGCCGTATGCAGCGATGCCAAGCGTTCAAGTTTTTGTCACAGACATACTGGACATTCCTTCTCTGTCCGTACTCTGTTCGACATCCATAGTCGTAAGGCACGCGTTTTTTATCACCAATTCGCGTCATTCCGTCTGATTGATTCGTTGGCACGTTATACAAGTTTTATGTATATTTATTTTGTTTAATTACTTCATCAAAAAAGTTTGTCTGTTGTGTGCAATGCAAATGCATTCCACTCGTATACTTTAGGCGGAACTTATTAAATCTTTTTTTTTTTTAAATTGAACATCCTTTACGTACGGTACTCAAAATGAAACAGGAACCAATCTTGTATTAACTTTTGTTACTTTTACATCAGCAGATCTATTCTATAAACATATCACCGGGAAAACTTAAGTGAAGTGAACTTGAAGTCAGTGGTCAATAGTGTCAATCCCTAGCATCAGGGCCCTAATTCACTATGACCACTCAACGATTCCTTACTTCGAAACCACGTCAATTCCTTAGCTGATCCCGCCAATCTCGCGTTGATTTCGCGCGGTTTCGTTCATTTGTGTCATAGAGAACTTAGTTTCCACAGTAAGATTTTTACAGCATAGACCAGCAGATATAGAGAGTCTTCAAGAGTATTATGAATTTCACAACCCCCACGATATTACCCAAGATGAATAACTTACTCCAACTATCAACAACAACTTAATTATGCATACGCAATATCTACTAATAAACTAATTAGAATTACATAAATTCATTTCCATTGTTCAAAGATTAGATCTATTTGTTGTAATATTATAAGAGCATTGAAGTGATAAGTCGGAAGAATTACAACATGACAGCCAAACAGTATGCAAAATCAAGAGATTGTTGATGAAACAAATGATTAAAACAATATGCCTAGTGAAGAAATTCTTACAAAACAATCTATTCGTAAAGACCTACATTGAAATACACAAGAATATATTAAAAGAAACGCAGATACAGAAATATATTACACAACCGATGGAATTCCATAAGAGTCCGCTACACGACTTTAATAATGATCTGGCCTAATTTAAACGCAAAGCCCTGATTAATGTCGTCACGAAATCCATATATTTTCCCCATATATCATTGTAACGGTAACACACGTTGATGCACCGAATATTCCAAGTTTGACCTTTTCGTCATAACCTTTAGATGCGTTGTTGCGTACGAAATGTCAAATCCGTGCTCAGATAAATGCGCACGGGCTTATTAACTAACGAACGCGTTTAAAAAACGATTTGTTTGGGTCCTTGGGATAATGGTCGGTAAATAGGTACACTAAACAATTGGTCTTTAGGAAATGTCAATGCGAAGTTTTATCGGTAATCTATTTATTGTTGACCCGCTGTAGTAAACGGATATTTTTGTGCTGTGTCTCCTTTTGAATTATCGATAAGACATGCGTGGTTATTTGGCGATACGGTACTCTCGCATTTGTTACGCAAAATTAAGTCATGTTAATTTTTGTGCTGGTTTCTTTGAATTTTTTAGTTGTTATTCCATTATGTCCATTAGCTGCTCCCTTTCGGATACCACTAGACAACCTCATTATGCAGCCTCCCCTAGTTTCATCAGTGTGAAAACGATGGTAGTTATTTCTTTTCGCACTCGAATCACGATCTTACATGAAATCAAATTGACAACGATTATAATACTGTCGCATAGTAATTGCTGATGATCGCATCAGCAATTATCATCATTCATTGCCAAGCTATCCTTTATCTAATTTGCAACTTTACTTGTTCCAGGGTAAATCAGTGATCCGTCCGATAGCGTTCAAGCCGCTGGGGGGGCGCCTGTCTGCGGGAGGGGAGAGGTATGGCTCCACTCCAGTGCTGGCCAGCAGACCACCATCCCACCTGACGCTCTATGGCAGTGAGTATATCCATCATCATCATCATCAACAGTATCAAAGGCCAAAAAGTGGCATTAAATTTTTTATAGGTATTATTGATACGTAAATGTTAGTGGAATATGCTTTCGACGACGGTTTTGAAGGATTACCTTTTGAGATGAGAGAGATATCTATAATATAAATAGCAGAAATGTCGGCCGAAAGCACGCGAATACGCGATAACCCGATTGTTTAGGTAGGTACCTGAATACTGACGTACATACGCGATTTGATTGATAGTGTAAGTACCTATGTCATATTCATATAAACGAGCGTGACGATCGTGTACTCGCGCGTCGTGTCGCTTTTGGTAAGGCCGTGGCCAACGTTCTAAAGGCACACGTATCAACTCGGAAAGGGATCGTCACCGTATCAACTCGAGCCATTCCGTATTCTTTGTATGAAATTCCCTACCGCAACGCGTACTAATCGGAATTGAACGTAATCGCCCCGCTTCGGGACAAGCTCACGAACCGCGTCTCCGCGCTTACGTCTCTCCGTAACTGAGCTTACGTCTCTTCGTCCACCCTTGCCGCTCTCACCCCTCCCGCGGCCTGCCTGCAGCACCATCAACCAGCGGTCGGCGAGCCGTAAGCGCGGCGTCGCCTAGCCGTAGCCGAGTCGACGTATCGGAGCTTCTGATTCGCTTTGGTTATATGCTTACGTTAGGTTGACGCCTGTTTGACGCCGAGGCGAAAGGCGATACTGTGATGATCCCTCCCCAGTTGATAATACGAGTATGTGTGTACCTTTAACCATCACCGACTTGAAAAGATAGTGGCCTTTTTCCCACACACAGGCCATTAACTTATCACCTCTGTCTTATTGGCAGGCTCATCAGACGTGCGCGAGGGCCGGTGGTGCGGCTCTCCTCAGCCCGCCTCCCTATCCGCTCTGCCGCCCGCCACGCCATCCGCTCCGCTACATCAGAGGCATCACTCTGCTATTGTGTGAGTTTACTATGGCTTTATTTTCCATATGATCAAGACTGAGATTGTCAACAGCATACATCAGTCGCATCTCTTCACTAATTTTATCATGGCTGCTAGTGCATCTGAGATTTATATTATAATTACGATAATTGGTAAGCAGAAAGGATTTACTCCATCGCACATGGAAGAGGAGGCCTAGCCTGCCTTTAGGTACGGGAACCTATACAGGATTATTGGAAAAACACCAACAACCTCTTAAAAGAGGTCATTGTACTCATCATTATGAACAACTTTTACTATGGGACCAAATCTGAAATCGCGAAAAAAAACATCTGCTGTTCCACTTTGACGAGATATACGAACATAAATGTAGGCAACAGCTGATTTTTTTTTTTTTGACTTCCTGTGATATAATCTTATCAAAATCTCGTAGTTAATGGACCACCGAAATCGTATTGTATTGTTTCCGCTAAGCTCTCCGCTCCGCTAAACCAATGACATCACTCCATTGTAAGTTCAATTGTTAGAACTAGGTCCAGTTGTAACATAATAAGTTTTAGACACTAGACACGCATTGTATTGTAGCTATCGTATCTATAGATACCTATAAGTACATTATTATAAACTAGCAGCGCCTCGCGGTTTCACCCGCATAAGTTTCAATCCCGTGGGAATATCGGGATAAAAACTACCCTATGTCCTGTCCCGGGACTCAAACTATCTCTATACCAAATTTCATCTAAATCGGTTCAGAGGTCTGGCGTAAAAAGGTAACAGACAGACAGACACACTTTCGCATTTATAATATTATAGTATGGATTGTAAATTTTCGTGTGTGTGAGACCGTGTTGTTCTTATAAACTACACAACGCATTTTGATGTGGTTTTCACCATAATTTCGAGAACTTATTCTGGAAGGTTTGTTTGTGTATGTAACATTAATATAAGACTTACACATAAAAGAGAATTCTCGATGTTTTGCTTAATCGTAAAAGCCGTGCGAAGCAGGAGCTGGTCGCTGGTGTAGGTGTATTTTGATCGTATCGATCTGCCGCTGTAACATTACATAGGAACTACATAATGTATGTTCCATTGTGTCACTATACATTGTGTTCCTAAACTGCACACCGGAACGTTGTATTTTGCCAATGGCGTAATTGCCAAAAAAATGGTTCCCTCGATCCTAATTTCTAATGTTACATATACATACATACATAGGATATCGAGCGCTCTGAGCATCCTGGACAGTCACACCCAACACCTTATTTGACTGGCCAATTCTTCCCTTGCGGTGGTAGGGCTAACGCCCGCCTGGTTTGCGACCACCCTCCCACCGGAGTCTGACGTCAATCAGCCTGCTGTGATTCGTCGATACGTGGGAGTTCCAGTGCCCTAGGCATCTTTTGCGCACGCTCGTTCCATCATAGACCTCATCCATCGCTTTCCATCAGGCATATTCGAGGCCAGGAGTGAGCCCATTCAGCAATGAAAAAAATATATCCGTAGAAATCCTTAGCTATGGTCTCATCTTCAATTTTCTCACGCCTAATAAAAGAACTTAGTACGATGCAGGGGTTTAGTGATAGCTAAAGTCTTTTCGAAAAAATATCTAAACCATAAAAATATTTGTTAAGTGCCGCTGCACTTAAGAAATATTTTTATGGTATAGATATTTTTAAGTGCATAGTCAAGCGTCTACCACAATTTAATTTGAGAAAATACCTAATTAACGTTTCGAATGGTTTGTCTCTAATTTAACGTTTGTAATAAACAAATGACATGAGATCGTCATCAAAAGTAATGAAGATAATTTTACTTTTCTGACAGAAAGTGTTGTATGATCACGCATTTTCGTGTAGGTAATCGTTTTCGTGAAATGAAATCTGTTTTAATACATTTACTTTCCAGTAAAAGTGAATTTGTTTATTTTTTTGTTGTAGCAAAATGACTCATTATTCATTGAGTCAAACGCAGTGGCTTACCTACCTATGTATATTTTTAGTACTTACTACTTTATTTGGGGCGAATTTCATCAAACTTTTATACCTAGAATAAGTTATCCTGAGCATTTTTTTGTCAGTTTTTCCATACAAGAACTGTCAGAGGATCCTTCTTTTTTTTTGAGGTTGTGAATTCATCAAATGACTCCTCCCGCTCTGAGTGGAGTGGAAGGGAGTGTTAGACTCTTACTGACTAAAACCCATCCGTGCTCCTTCCTTAGCCCTTTATGTTCCGGGGTAGCGGTAACCCTTTCGGACAATCCCGCTGGTCAGAGGATATCTGACTTAAAGTAAAATGAGCAGTGCTGCACACCCCTACCCTGTTTCAAGTTAAACCAATATCAACTTTATTTCAATGATAATAATTAAGTTGATTCCAGAGTGACTAGGACTATTGACAAAGTTATTAAAATGTTTGAAGTTGTAGCGTAAACTGCACTTTATTGTGTAGGAATTAAAGTTATTTTTCCATTAATTCATATTTGTTTACATTATTGGCAAATAAATCGCGAATGCAAGGTAATCAGCCCTTAGTGGTTTAATCCTCTCACTTAAACGTCGCCGTCGTGTTAAACCTATTTCGTAAAATATGATAGGTAGTAGGTACCATATTTTACGAAATAGGTTTAATCTGTACTCTAGGTAGACTTCTACGGAAGCTCGGGGGAGGTACCTACTTTCACCATCTGGAAAGATTTCAAAAATAAACACCCAGAATAATTGAGTGTTTATCAGTATTTATAAACACTCAATTTAACCTCTTTCACTAAAAGCTAAAAAATAAGTGCCTTTAACGAAACATACACATCTCTTCTTCAACAAACATCGTTCACAACATGGCCCTACTAATCACTCACACTCCTTTTAAAAAAACTTTACTCCGCACTCCGGCCCGAAATAGACTCAATAACTACCAATAAAAGCGATGACTTCACTCCATGCACCCTCCTAATCAAGAACGAACTCATACCAGAATAGATCACAAGTATGAAGTACAGTAAGGAAAATTAACTGTTAAGCAAATTGACACCAAAAAAAACTAAATCAAAATATTTTATTTGACATAAACCTACATGGGCACTTATGAAACGTCAGAAGCTAGGTGCACGGTACCAATTGGTCCGATTGGTCGTCTTTTATGGAGAAGAGCCGGCAAGAAACTAAACGGTTACTCTTTTGAAAATAATTGGCTTCAACAATGTTTTCAAATTGCAGAATTAATAGGTATGGGAGGACAGCCACAGCGTAGGCCTGTCAACAAGTACCAGGTACCCTACGCACCCTACGTCAAGTTGCCGTGTTATAGCCATTTCATACAACTGTCAAAAGACGGTTGCTATAACACGGCACTTTAATTAGGTACAGTTGGGATTTTAATATGTAGACAATTTAAGTTGCTAACTAAACAAGCCCACACACCAATTATTTCTTAAGTTAGGTCTATATTCTTACCATAGTCAATCGGTATTTACTCAAGACTTTAGAAATATAATATCAGTAGCAGCGCCCCGCGGTTTCACCCGTGTCGATCCCGTGGGAATATCCGGATAAAAAGTATTCAATGTGTTATTCTGATGTATAAGCTATATTACAGTAAAGTTTCAGCAAAATCCGTTCAGGAGTTTTCGCGTGAAAGAGTAACAAACTTCCATCCATTCATCCTCAGAAACTTTCGTGTTTATAATATTAGCAAGATCATCATCATTACCTCTTCTCCATCAGAATCAACAATCTTTTTAGAATAATAGTCAATAGTCAGAAGATTTAAGTTGGTAGTCAATTTGTTTAACAATTAATTTCCCTGAACAAGTATGAAGTACTCACATACTTTCTACGACGTACCCTTAAAATCTATAATTGACATGTCAATGACACACAAGACGATGCATCTGTTCATTAAACTGAATAATTAATGCTGTTTAACATTACTGTGGCGTGATGTCCATGTTGTAGGAAGATGGGTTAAGTAGGAATTATACAAACTGTCTAGTCTACCATTTTGTCTACGCGGCTACGCTGCGTAGCGCTACGAAAAACTTTTCCAGTTTTTTTTTTTTAACATTATTTAGGTATGACACTGGATCCCGCACTAGGATACCCTGTGTCGCAAGATCCAGTCTCTTTCTACAGATAATATGAGTTACTTAAGAAATGTTAACAAATGCAACGGTTTCAGTAGAAATAATTAATTTAAACATATTAACTACACAGTTCATTTTCTTTTTATAAGTTAAGAATGCATAAGCATATTTTTATAAGAATCAAAACCACAGCAGTATTTATTATAATATAAGAATTGATAAAAACAATAGGTACAGTTTTGAAAAGGTAAAGTTAGGCTGGCTGGCAAGTTTATGGAAAATCATGAAACATGCATGAAGTGGTATTTTATAATTGGAAGCATACACTAGTGTTTGTCGAAGGACCGATGGCCGTCGGAGCAGATGAGTCCTGGAGTGGACACCGCGTATTGGTAAGCGTAGTGTCGGACGCCCCCCAGCTAGATGGCCGGACGACCTCAAAAAGGTGGCTGGAACAGACTGGACTGGATGGCGGAAGGCGGAGGAAAGATTTTTGTGCCGCAGCATGGGAGAGGCCTATGTCCAGCAGTGGACTGCGATAGGCTGAGTTGATTGATTGACAAGTATTTGTCCCTGTAAAACTTGCATAATACATATTATAATAGTGTAGCCTGTGTCGGAGATCCAATAAATAAATAATAACATAACATGGCGCCTGTTTTCCCCACAGGGTAAGGTAGTGGTGTAGACTCATTATAAAATAACTAGCTTCTGCCCGCAACTTCGTCCGCATGAAATTTCACCCTCCCCCCATTCACCCTCTTAGGGGTGGAATTCCGAAAAACCCTTTCTTAGTGGATACCTACTCTTCTCTAAGAACACACCCACCAAATTTCATGTCTCTAGGACCAGCGGTTTAGGCTGTGCGTTGATATATCAGTCAGTCAGTCAGGACCTTGAATTTTATACGTATAGATAAATATTTATTCCGTTTTGATCATTTCATATTTTAAAAAAATAGGAGTTTAGCAAATTGGCAGCACTAGCACTGGTACCTATGTAACTACAACATGAACATGCTAGTGAATGAGTTAGGAGTTTAGGAGCCGTAAAATGTTACTGAATCATTCCGTGGCGTGTTCACTCACCAGAAAGAACAACGTATAATTTAATAAACAGTAAATAAATACACGTTACGCGTCCGGGTTTTTTAAGAAAGTTCTTTGTATCATTGAGTAAAAGTTAAATACAGTTTGTTTAGAAAATATAATGCTGTGTGGGTTTAGGCAATTTAGGTGGCTGCTTAAATACATACTTTAACTGAAGTACCAACTATCTGACAGCGTCTGTATTCCCTTCCACATTTAACCCGTCTGCGTTTAAAGCAAGGGTGAACAGGCATCTTCTGGGCACGCTCACTCCATCATAGACCTCATCCAACGTTTTCGATCAGGCGTGATCGAGATCAAGAGAGGCTCATTCAGCAATTAAAAAAAAGTACTGCAATGCTGTTTTAAGTAGGCATTTTACTGTGAAGTTTCTTATCCGAAAAACATCCGCATACTTGAAGAAATCCAAATAAGGAAAAATAAGGCAAAAGCAACTAGCCAATTTCAAAGAAAGTTGCAAAATTGCGTGAAACTCTTTCTTTCAGATAAAATCGCCGCGCAAAAACTGACATACCAACATTAAACTCAGTTGCATTCATATTCACCTTTCTTATAAACCATCTCGTTTAGCATTCGTATTTACTCATTTGCGCGGTTTATTCAGCAATTATTTATCGAAGCAGCAAGTTAGCGGCGCGGCCGGCACGCGCGCAGACATTCGTGCGTTGAACAGAGTAGCGGCTAGCCGGTGCGCGTACGCAATATACAGTGTTTATTTATCAAATGGTGATTTTATACGTGTATACGTGTTCCAGTGAATAAAATGGTGTAGTGTATTGAAAAGTGAGAGTTTTGTGACATGTTTAGGTGAGTTTTGACGTGGGAAGAAAAAAGATTTTACGTAGATATTTTTTTTTGGTTGGTCAGTAATTGCAGCTTTGATTAATTACTATTGTGACCTTTGTATGTGTGTTATGCAAATCAAGTAACCAATGTTTTGAGTTAAATAATGCTATGAAATTATTTTTTTTATTTATCCCGATTTTTTGAGTAATTCTTCAACTCGTCCTACATGCCTACGGCCCATTTGGGACGACTTGACGAAACTTATTTTGATTTTCGTCAAGTCGTCCCAAATGGGCCGTAGGCACGTAGAACAACTAGACGAATCACTCGATTTTTTGTAGGATTTTATAACCATATGAGGTTCCTAAATCCATAATTATCTTGAATAATCATAGGCAGGCAATAAGGTTGAGTTAGCTGAAAAGAAAAAAATATGGTTTATATTTTCCCGGTCAGTAAGCACTTCGTTGGAACCTAATGGTCTAGTATCCAAGTTGCTTTCATTAAAACAAAAACAAGTTCTTGTATTTCCTTCGTATCTAGGTATTTCTATTTTTTACTTTTTCATAGTCACGGTAGACGGTTTCACAATGACTGTGGACTAAAAAGAGGCACCTAAGTATTTGCCACAAAAAAAAAACTCAACAACAATTGTTGAACAAGTCTAATTGAAGTATTTTCGTTCCTAGCTATGAATCTAGGAACACTATTGCAAAGTGTAGACTGTTTCTTTACCGTCTGGCTGTCATTAATTCGATGGACATATTAATTGGTGTTCCAATTATTTCGGTTTTTAAAGTTAGATACTACAATGAAAGTAAAAATTAAAAAATAAACACCGCGTTGCCAATCGTCGTATACTTTACTCAATGAAAGACTCAAGTTAGAAACGTGTATACAGCGTTTCACAATACCGCAAAAAAATTTTTTTTTAATTAATTAACTAGGAACTATTAGAAAGAAAAGAAAGAAAGAAAAAGTATTTATTGCGACTCCTACAGGAAGATCACAAACTAAACTGAACACAGTAAGAAATAGAAAACCAATGTAAAAAAAGTAACAAAAAGAAAAATGAAACAGAAACTCCTATACGAGGCCAAAAGGCTCCTATCTCAGCATGATGCTGCGACAACAACACACAATCACAATGCGTATGACAGTCCCATCATACCCTAAATACACATAGCTACGGATTACATCTAGGCCTCATGGCCCAGATGACGACGAAGAGTCCGCGAAGACTCTGTTCAGGTATGAACCTGAACAGACTCTTCGCAGACTCGTCATCACCTCAACGCCGGCTGTCGCTGAAAACCAGCGCTTGGGCTGTCTCGCATAGGGTCTAAGCATTATGCTGAGCGATGGCCGTTTTGCGTCTATGTGACGCATACTTCCCTAACTTGTTTTTTTGTAGTTCGTGTATCAACTTTATCAAGTATCAACTTGTATTTCTCATTATAATTGGATTGTATTCTTTTTGAGAAATAAATGTAATAAGCCGTATTTTTCCACTGCACTGTTTTGGTTTTCAATAGGTATACAGTTCACCATAGTCTATCGGTGTTTACTCAAGAATATACCTAGCTTCAACTTTCTGACCAACTGACCGACTACTTAATTTTGACAATTCAAAAGTGCCTGTAATGGTTTAATTGAAATAAATGCTTTGAGTTTGAGTTTGAGTATAGAAATAGAATATCATCATCATTATCTCATCGTCATCAGAATGAACAATCCTTTTAGAATAATAGCCAACAGTCACGCTAGTCAGAAGTCAGTAGATTGACAATTATCTACTAAATGACGTCATTAGTATCGGATCCAGACGTAGATATGGATAGAGAACCACAACAAGGATCCATTCTGCTGATATTTTGTTTAGTCGTCACTACGATCGTGAGGAAACAGGCATGTCCTAGATAGAACCAAAAATTCGAAGACATATGACATCTGCCAACCCGCACTGGGCCTGCGTGGTGGATTATGGTCCACTCCCTCTCACTGAGAGGAGGCCTGTGTCCCAGCAGTGGGAACATTATAGGCTGATGATGTAACGATACCAACAAACACGGTTAGTCTTCAGCTAAAATATCAAAGGTGCATCGTGTGTGTGGCTGTAAAGAAAGCGATGGCTATTAAAAATTTGTTTGATGCAGCAGATAACATCAGAATTAAGTATATTAGAACTAGAACAGTGAATCCGTGCAAATTCGAAAACAAGTAAGCAAGCCCGAAACAAACCTTTGTGCTCACTAGTTCCTTTAGGCTTTAGCAGTTCCTTTGTAGGAACTACCTACTGAGAATTTTTGGATCAGTAGTTCCTTTAGCTTAAAGGAACCACTGAGACTGGATAGTTAATTTAGCAGTTCCTTTGAAGGAACTACTGAGTAATCCATAAAAAAGTGGCATTCCGGGAGTGCCGACAGAAGTGAAAACAAAACACAAACAGAATACTTTGCCATTACTCACTGACATATCGGATATACATTAAAACCGAGTACATCCTGAGGACAGCCGAACACATCCAACGCGGTGTTGATTACGGTAACGGTGGCGCGAGTTCAATAATTTTTTCCCATCTTAAAAAATGCCCAACGCGCCTATATAAGTTTTCAATTCAAAAATTGTATTGTCCGTAATCACCCCTTAAAGTATGAACAATATTTTATTTGTCACCCTGTATTCTTTTTTCACCCTGTATAGCCCTTTTGTAACAAAATCCGTTGAACTAAACAACATTGTATTGGCAGCTTCCCTTCGCGCAAACTACCGACAGAAGTGGGTTACCTACAGCTGCGGTACCTAGCAATACTATAGTGAATGAATGGGAGAATGGGCCATAGTGTAGTGCCTATTGTCCAATGCTACTATACACAGCATGCACCAGTCCAATCAATAAAAAACGAAAGTTCTGTTATTAATGGATTTGTTAGAAACTGCGTTTTGTGTTTTTGAATTGTATTGTTTCTAATAGTATGTCTAAACATACTCTTAGAAACAATACAATTCAAAAACACAAAACGCAGACGCAAACGTAGTTTTCCCTGTACGACCCTGATTATAAAATGAGGGTCGTACAGGGAAATCTAGTTGTATTAGGGTTACAAACTTACAACAAATATTTTGTTCTATTGAAGACCCTAACAGGGTTATGTGTATACTTTACTCTTTCTGGCTTATAGGCCATTCGCATTTGGGCAAAGGAAAAGAATTACTCAATTCAGTGTTCCTTGATTTGCTCTTAAACTGTTAGTCACCACACAAAATCTTGACATTCTTCATCATCAGCCTATAGCAGTCCTCTCCTGGACATAGGCTTCTCCTATTGCACGCCATTCAACTCTATTTTCGGCAACTCTCGCCCAGCTGCTACCAGCCATCATCCAGCGAAGATCGTCGCTCCACCTAGCCTGAGGGCGTCCTACCTTACATTCTTAATAATATCTAGAGTTTGATTTCTATATATCGTGTTACCCAGTAACTGGGTTGTTTAGGTCTGATAGGCAGTCGCCCCATGTAAAAAGCTGCCGCCAGTTAGACTGGAGGCCGACCCTAACATAGTTGGGAAAAGGCTATGCAGATGATGATCTAGAGTGCTCAAATATAAGGAAAATTCTTCGCACATCGATACAATATACAGGGATATTTTTTTATCACCATCCAAATTTTTACCGGGTGTTCTACCCATGAATATGCACATCTTTCACTATGGGACCAACTTTGATATCACGAAAAAAAAATGGGAACTATATTTTCTATCACCAAAATTTATATTTGTCATCAAGTTGTATCACCTAATAAATAGATCTATCGCCACGAAATATTTGTATCACCTAATAAAATAGATCTATCGCCACGAAATATTTTCGTTCTCAGATAGCGGGGCTCCGTCGACATAGGATGCAAGAACGAGCGAAGGGCACCCCAAGGTTCGGTTTGGTTAGGTTACTTTAAACCCTTTACACAGAAATAGGGGCCCCGCGAAGCGGGGCTCCGTCGACATAGGATGCAAGAGCGAGCGAAGGGCACCCCGAGGTTCGGTTTGGTTAGGTCACTTGCATTGTTTGGTGACTACATTTTGGTGACAGATCTACTATTTGGAGGACAAACCCTATTATTTAAGAAACACAAAACTAATTAAATTGGTGATAGCTTAAATGATACCCAAAAAAATCAGCTGTTTCATGCAAAAGTTCAATACCTACTTGACCAAAGCGTATGAAACAGCAGATTTTTTTTTCGTGATTTCCGAGTTGGTCTCATAGTGAAAGTTGTTCATATTCATGGGTAGAAGACCCTGTAAAAATTTGGATAGTGATAAAAAAATGTCCCTGTATGTACAAGAGACTATAGGGCTTTCCCTGTTTTTTTGTATGACCTCCTTTTAGCAATCAGGAATGCGAAAGATACTTGAGCGATGTTTAAAATGTATTACAAAAACAATACACAATGAGCTAGAGAAGAATCTCGTTACTCATATTGTTTGATTACAAAATATTGCATTATCAACATATTCGCAATTGCTCTGCTATTTCCTACGAGTACTATCAGCTTTATTGATGATTTGACTTCCTTTACAGTCATCGGCTTCTTGATAAGAAAAGTGGAGCATTTAATTAATAATTATCTATTTTTTGTCATATTTTACGTAGTAATTATTATCATGAATAGATTAGGACCTGCAGGGCAATTGCGTTTAACATTATCAATCGAAATCGGTTTCATTTCGATAGTTCGACAAAATTCATTGCGTTATTTACGTGTTGAACAGATTTTTTTGTCGAACTTATGAAGCAATGGATTAGCAATTTGCTTCAAAATGATTCTGATTCCAATTCCAATTGATAGTGTGTTACGTAATTATGGGTGCTGCTGTATTTGCTACAGTTACATTACCTGTTCTGTTACGTTTGGTAACCGCGTATCAGTCGCATCTAGCAAGCGCCGTGACAAACAACCTGGCGTAACTACCCTCACAACTATTATTTAACCTCTTACACTGGGTAATTACTTGCGTGGTAATTAATATGTTGTTTTTGGAACGTTACGAACACATGACGTGAGTTTGACAAGAATAATAGTCTTTAGGTGGTTTAGTTCGAGAGCAGTGGTGGCCAAGTGGTAATGGCCGCGACTTACGAGTTGTAGGTCGTAGGTTCGAATCCAGACAGGCGCTTTACTTTGTGTAAATTATTTCATCACCACTGCTCTCAAAACGGTGAAGGAAAACATCGTGAGGAAACCGGCATATCCTAGAATCAAAAATTCGAAGACATGCGACATCTGCCAACCCGCACTGGGCCCGTGTGGTGGATTACGGCTCACTCCCTCTCACTGAGAGGAGGCCTGTGTCCCAGCAGTGGGAACATTATAGGCTGATTATTTTAAGTTCGAACATTTTAGCTGGGTAATTACAGCATGTTGTCCAACGATGTTTTTTTATCAGTATAGTGTTTCTACTATCAAAAGCCTAGGAGTAATATTCTGAGTTGACTTCAAATTTCCACTTCTGGATAGACTAGACACCAGTCTGTACGTATTGAAGGTCCTTGCGGCTTTTTCACACATTCCTCTTCTTTATTAATGATGCCCCCGTGCTTCAGAAAGCTCGTTAAGCCGTTGTTTCTGCGCCTGAACTCTCTCCGGTCGTGTCGGATTGTCATCCCATCGGACTATGAGAGTGAGGGAAGAGAGAGAGTGCACCTGTGTCTGCGCGCACACTTGTGCACTATAATATCTCCCTCGCCGAAGGCTAGTCCGTTGAGATTGGCCGCCGTGGCCTGTCTGGAGGATTATAAAATGAGGGCCAGTCCGTCAGGTTAATTCTATCAATATCCTTCGTCTTATAGCCTTCTTCGAATTTCCCTACATTTTGACAAGTTTTTGACATTTGTTTGTCGCCGAGATGAGACTGCGACTAGATTATGAACGTTTTAAATTATGAGAATTGGCCTTCTGGTTAATTGCATCTTCCACGGTTACCATATGCTGCAATCAAACAACTCAGCTTATCGCAGTCCACTGCTGGACATAGGCCTCTTCCAGGCTGCGCCACAACACCCTGTCGTCCGCCTTCCACATCCAGTCTGTCCCAGCCACCTTTTTATGGTTGTCGGTTCATCTAACTGGGGTCGTCTCACATCACTAATAACTATAAGCTACGCTTGCCGATACGCGGTCTCCACCATAAGCTAGCTGTACGATGATTACCGTTTCCATTGGTTATAAACTTATAACCATAGATGCTAATGCAAGCTGGCATAAAACAACCAAGTAGTTATGCATGATGACCAAGCATGCAGTAGGTAACGACTACGTGTGTAGCGGTCTCAACTAAGTTTTCCTTAATGGCGAGTTTCCGTAGTTGCTCTAGAAATAAACGACCTTAGATTTTCCTGATAATGAAGATGGAGATCGGTTGTGAAACGTTAATTGTTGACATGAACGTGTTATTATTGTTGTTGTTAAGGTGAGCTAGCACTTTTTCAACCTTCAGTTGGTATTATGACTTGGCGCAACATACCGTGCATGTGCGTGCGAGTTATGTACTGTACAGTGCCGAAAAAATGTGTTTATCAGCCTCCAGAAAAACTGGATTAGGACTAAGTGTTGTTATTGTTAATCTGTGTGTAGCTTCTGATGACCTGCGACAGGCTATCTTTTTTTTTAAGTCCTTTTATGGGAGCCCGTGAAATTCTTACATTTTTTGCAATTTGCAGGTTGCGAATCATATTTTACTCAACATCAACCTGACACTGACATGCAAATTGCAAATAACGTAAGAAAATTTCAATTCTAAAACCTTCACCCCTTCTATGAATAAAGATAACATCTACAAAAGTTAAGTAATTTCATTCATGGATGAACGACGGATGCAACAACTCGTAAGCATTAGCGTAGCCTTCATTCAACGATTCATTAGACTCCCATTCACAATAGATTCTATAAAAACAAGAACATCGGTTCACTGGTTTAAGAGTTTTGTTAATAAAAACGACCTTGTTATGTTAGTATGTCTGTGTTAGCTTAACCTCTGTAACTACTGAACCGATTTAGATGAAGCCCCATAATCGACGCTGAGTCGGCAATGACCTGAATAGGATTTTTTGACGGAACGCTGACCTTATTAATTTTTTCGGTAAAGCTTTAGTTAGTTAACCTTTTGTCTAGTTTAGTTTATTTTTAACCGACTTCTAAAAAGGAGGAGGTTCTCAATTCGGATGTTTTAATTTAAGCAAGATGCAAGAAGCGATTCCTTAATCGAAACCACGTCAATTCCTTATCGCCAAGCTCACGTTGATTCCGCGCGGTTTCGTTTATTTGTCATAGAGACATAAGGCCCCAGGACCGGTCAATAAGGCGACGCTTGGAGGAGGCCTTCGTCCAACAGTACACGTCTTTTATGTGCGTGTGGTGTGAGGGTCACTTTGTTAAAACACGTTGTTGGCTGAAATGATGATTATGATGTTAGATTGACATGGAACAGTAAGCCTAATTTCACAAGGACGTAAAAATATCGAGCTGGATTTTATCGTGCACTGGATTTTCAACACTCGGTATTGAACCGAGCATTGAGAATGCAATAGAGCGCATGCCAGCGTATCAAAAAAACCGAGTGTGCTTATGACCACACGACTGAAGTGAAACTTCAAGCGTATTTGGCTATGAGAGGAAGAGAGAAAGAAAATGTGCGCGCGCACTGCTTTCTCTTGCTTATATCCCCCGCTCAACTCCCGTTCGCCTCGCCCGATCACACTTTTCGTAACGCTTACGTCACGCGTTCGCCAGCTTACTCCCCAAGTCAAGCGTGCGTAAAGAAGTTTCACTTCAAAAACACACTGTTAGATTTTCAACACTCGGCGCTAAAGCACTGCGTTGAAACAGGCCCGCCGCTAGCTGTTTAGTAGCCCGCGTGCAATACCGATTATGCCGCCCTACGACTACTTACGAGTTTTGTCAAAAAAGGCTATTTAATGTTTTCTCACTATGGTGGGAAAAAAGAAGAATCATAACGAAGATTTATTTTGATTAGGTACATAGTTATTTTCGTATCTACAAAAATTTACCTCTTCTTGCCTTTGTATTTGCGAAATCATCAATCAACTTTCTTGTATCCAAGCTGTCTAAGATTTCATGTTCAATTGAAACTATAGCTAAATAACTCAGTCTTTGCTGGAGCATTGTTAAGATTTTAAATAGTTTTTAATAATTTTCTATTTTGAAAAGGATCGTTCACCACATGCAACTGAAATCGGCAGTGTAAGTAGGTAATGGTGCCGATTCCCTTGTTCACAAACTAAACTAAATTAAAGTTCAGTGCATCTTTTTCTTTCTATTTCATTAAGAAAAGGACAGAACATAAATATTAGTTTAGTCCTGTCAAATCAAGGTACTCCATAGACAAGTTTAGACGTGATTAAAAAATTGGCTACTAAAAATACGTCAATTTATGTCAGGCGCTGATTAATTTGACAGGACTAAACTCATATTTATGTTCTGTCCTTTTCTTTATGGATTAAAAAGAATAAGATGCAGTGAACTTAAATTTAGTTTAGTTTGTGAACAAGGGAATCGGCGCCAATATTCTTAGCGCTTCTGCTGTGTTCGGAAATGTTGAAATTAAGTCATTAGTAAAAATATATTGTAATAGGGTTTGTAGATCATTAGACTGGTTTTCTGCAAAATGCAACACTAATGCAATGATTTCATTAAACAAATCAATACCGTCAGTATCAGATTCACATCTTTACAATGTTTAATTAACTCATCATTGGAGTAATTCAATAAGTTATTGCTAAAAAAGCCAAATACATCGGTAAATGTTTTTAACTCCTTGAATCTATCCTTTAAAGATGTTATTGTCTGATCTAGGACTCTAAAATAAAACTCTACTCTATATTTGATTTTGGGGTCTACTAAAACTTCATCACTGTGTTCATATTGAAATTGTGTTGGTTTTCTTCTTGGACGAATTGTATTTATTGGTGGGAAATCTGTTTCTACATTGAGCTCGTGAGCCACTTTGGAAGCTTCTGCTAACACCATTTCAAAGTGTTCATCCGTGCGATATTCTGTGATCTTACCAATCAACTTATTTATCAAATTTATGCAGATTTGATTATTCATTGTGGGACTCTGCATCATTTTGCTCAGAGCATTAATTTCGTTTAAAATATCGAACTAAATTACTACCGAGCAAATAAATCTATAATTTTGAATGTTCAGAGCAAGTGAATAAGCTTTTTGAGAAGTAGTACAATCCCATTCCAACGAATCACCAGATATTTCCAGCAAAGCATCAAATATTTTTTCGAGGTAATGGTTTAACTTACCGTAATGGTTTAACTGGTTTAACTGCATCAGTTCTGCTAGACCATCGCGTGGCGCTTAAAGGTTTTTTTCCATGCGATGACATTTCTTATTCTGTAGGTGGGGTGGGTATTATGACAATGATTTTGAATATTACGTGTTGAGTCGCTCGATTTGCCGCCTCCCTGGACGTGCCGCCCGCGTGCGGTGCACGCCTTGCACGCCCGCTTACGGCGGGCCTGCGTTGAAAATCCAGCGCGCGAAAAAAAATCGCCGCGGGAAAAACGTAGCCGTGCGAACCTGGGCTAATATCATTTTTAAACACAAACATCCGAATTGACCTCCTCCTCCTTTTTTGAAGTCGGTCAAAAAAAATCATGATGACGCACTTCCTCAGTAAAGTAAAATGTTCTTTCGAGCGAGAGTTAAGACCCATTTAGATGGAGAGAGTTTCTCGAACGTTTCTTGGCGAGAAATCGTACGCTACTATCGCAAGCAAAAATCGCCATAAGACTATCGTATCATAATGTTTACATACAGGCAAGAACGAAATTCTCGCCTACGATTATGTCATACGAGATTCGTAAGCAATTATCGCTAGGCGATAAATTACTGCGACTGTTTAGACAACGAAATATATAGTAGGAAGATTCTTGCTTACGAGTTCTCGACTTGTCTATACACGATCTCGTATGACATTTTTTCAAATTCATACGAGTATCGTACAAATCGGTTTGAACGGATTTGAGTGCGAGATTTGCCATTCGAGTTCAGTGATTAGGTACTACGGTATTGTTCTCAAAATGACACAAAAATCATTCAGGTACTGCCGATAGTGTTAAGTTCATTGAAATTTATGCTCCAAAAGTACTTCTTGCTATCCATTTTTTAACCCAATATCTTTTTTTCCGTTTTCGTTTTATTAATTATTGTCTCAGAAGAGCAGATATAATTAAAGCACTCTCGTGCACTGCACTCGTGGTAGCGACTAGCACAAAAACTCGAAATACAATTCTCGCTATGTAGTTCTGTTTACACGGAGACAGATATATTCTATTGCGAGGCAATTGTCGACCAAGGGGCAGGGCGACAATCGTGAATGTTTACACGAAGAGACTTTCTTAATGTTCTTTCGATAATCGTATCTTCGAGTCGAGAAACTCTCTCCATCTAAATGGCCCTTTAGTAATGAAATGAAGAATTTAATCTGAAACCACGACAAAAGATCAATCAATCTTTTGTCTTAGACACTACTGTTAAATTTAAAAAATTGATTAAATAGGTAGGTAGTTAATATAAATAAAAAATGCGTGAAAATTTTCATTATTCACGTAACTAAGACCTTCATAAATCCCTAACAATACGCTCGCGGAGATGAAGCCAGGAACTACGCACCGTTGCGTTCACATCCATCTCATTTACATGTAGTTATGTAGGTAGGTACAGGTTTATGTACAGTCAGTCAAATTAATTTTTAAGCAAATCGACACCCTATATCAACTTGCCGTTTTAAACCTATTCATGCAACGGTCAGCAAAAAACAGTTATGATTGTGATTTAAATATACGGACAATTTAAGTTGGTAGCCAATTTGCTTTCCCTGACTTTACATAATTGAATGGCTATATGGCTCGGTGTGATGTGCGTGATATTTAGCAAAACTAACGTTTTCTACGTCATACGGAAACTGGCGAGTATGAGGAAGGGTTGGCTTAAGTCGGATTTAGTAGTATTTATGGGCTACGGCATCCTTTTTCTGGATAGCCTTTTTGAGAAGTGGTTGAAACTGAATTCGGGTTAGATCGTGTTATAGAGGTATGAGGAACAGGGTGTAAAGTTCACTCATACTCTATAGAAAAGAGAGGATCCTCCGACCAGACGGGTGTTGTGTCTGGCGGACAACTGCCCAATGATTCATGTCGGGCTGTTGTATCTATGCTAGTTGCGCGGTAAACTCTGCTTGCGAGATGCAGGATTTGCGTGACGACGGTATGACGCGTTGTTCGCATGTGGCGTTGTAGATACCGCTACAGTGTAATATTTTGTCATGGATGCCTAATAATTGTGGATAACATAATCAGCCTATAACGTACTGGGACACACACATGCCTCCGCTCTGTGGTACGCCCGCGTGGTGGTCGCGGGCCCAGTGTGGGTTGGTAGATGTCACATGTCTTCGAATTTTTAGTTCTTTGACTTAATTCTTTCCCCACGCTTTTTTCCTTCACCGTGGTGGATAATGGAACATTATTATGAGATTGATGGGCAGCAAGTCCAAATCTCCTATCCAATAGATAGGAGATCTAAGGGCAATGAAAACGATTCTATTGCTCAAGTTTTTTTAGTTATGTCCATCAGTGTGTATCAGTCTCCGTGATAGATGGTCTTCCAACTAAAGCGTTGACGACCACGAGATATGTATTTGGTGACTAGTTTTGGAATTTGGCTTCTCGACCCTCAAGATACAGGCAACACTTAGTTTGGGGGGTCACCGTCCAATATGTTTTTGTACGGACGCCAGCAAATCAAGCTACTACAATATGTCAAATTTCTTTAATAGATAATAGGTTTTCAACTTTATTGCTAAATTATAAGGTTCAAAGTTAATTGGGAAAATGTGACAGTTACGGGTAGCTTGATGTGCTGGCGTTTGTACAATATTAATATATTTTTTTTTTTTAAATCTTCCTTAAAATTGCGTTATTTTCTAGTGTCATTAAGACTCTTTCGTTTAAAAACGTTTGGTTGCGTTACCTACCTATATATATCTATATCAGTATTCTTCCTTTATGAAATTTGAATCTTTTAGGTAATTGCTTCATAGGCAGGCCTTATTAATTCGATAAAAAAAATATCTAAATCTTTCGAAATAATGTAGGCTGGTACTTAATTGTTCTGCGTGCAGTGACGAAACTTTTGCAGTTACTGCGAAATTTGACGCACCGTTTCCTCTTTTCATTATTTATTGTTCCAACAATAATACCCACCACACATTGGTGGATATTTATAGTATAGTTTCCGGTGTAAAGTGGGTGATAGACGCACAAGCAAGTACCTACCTAGTACCTACGCATACTTTTAGCTCGACGACCTTTTTCGCCTATGTACAGACGCCCTTTGCGATGGTCCGACCAGATAAGCTCTTCTCTTGACACGAAAGTTCATGATGCGCTTCACTTGGCCAAGGATAGACAGAGATGGCGAAACATCGTCAGGGAAAAAATGTTTTCAAGGGAGGATCACGACCTTCAGTAATGAGGAGTACGACTTGAGGAGGAGGACAGACCCCAGCACATCAAGCTACTGCAATCTGTCAAACTTTAATAGATTTTCAACTTTATCGCTAAAGCATTAGGTTCAAAGTGGGTTCGATTCCCACCCAGGACAAATGTTTGTGTGATGAGCACGATCATTTGTTCTGTGTCTGGGTGTAATTTATCTATAATAGGTATGTATGTATTTAGAAATATATAAGTATGTTTATCAGTTGTCTAGTACCCACAACACAAGCTCTGCTTAGCTTGGGACTAGATGGCGTTGTGTGATAGTTGTGAAATATTATTTAAAAAAAAATTTATTATTATTAAAAGTTAATTGGGAAAATTTGACAGTGTCGGGTAGCTTGATGTGCTGGCGTCTGTACGCTAAAAGCTCGCAGCTGCATCCGGTTAGACTGGACGACCCCTAAAGTTAAGAAAAGGCTCGACAGATGATGATGATGATGATAAAGCTAGCATAGCTAGGGTGTAAAATAGTCACATGGGCGAAAAAAGCACCATTAAGTATCCAGAATGTTATAGCATTTTTCTGTATTTTAATGACGGTCCGTGCGCATTTCTTGAGCTAATTATTTTTGAGTAACGTCGTGGATGACGGGCCTTATAGTTGTGGCCTATGGCATACTAGCAGCGCCCCGCGGTTTCACCCGCATGAGTTACCCGTGGGAATATCGGGATAAAAACTATCCTATGTCCTTTCCCGGGACTCAAACTACCTCTATACCAAATTTCATCTAAATCGGTTGAAACGTGAAGAGGTAACAGACAGAAACACTTTCGCATTTATAATATTATATTAGTATGGATTTCAATGTATGTTTCTCTATACTTAGCTTCCTACCCATAATTCGCTTTCCCGATAAACCGCACCATAAAATATAGCCCACAGCTTTCATCATCTACTTTCTAGTCTTCGGTTGCCTGCCAACACGAGTGGTATTCAGTTAATATAATACTTACATTGTTATTACGGATTTGCTGCGCTATCTACACGCGTATTCCTAGGAATCAAAGTAGGAACAAAGATAACAAAATAATAGGAGAAAATTTTAACTATTTCGTTGATCTGGTGGTCGGAAGCGCCACTGCTGGGCCTGAGGTCTTGGGTTGAATTCCCAGGTCAGGAAAAGTGTTAATGGAGCTAGCCTATAGTCTGGATTTGTGCCCGGTTGATTGCGGTAGGCTCGCCCCTATAATATGTCACATCGCATGACATCGCAGAAGCAGATAGCAGCTTGTATATTCTGTAGTGTTTGATATATTTTTTATTTGTTTTATTATTTAAGTACCTACACACATTAAAATACATAGGGTTATGACATAATTATAATTTGAGTAATTTTTTCATGTTATGTATTTTTGTGGTGTACAATAAAGTATATATAAATAAATATAAAAGACATGAGACGTTAAGGTGAATGGATAGTTGTAGCCCGCGAAATTCAATTTTTCTTACGTTTTTTGCAATTTTCAGGTCAGTGTCAGGTTGTATCTTGATCAAAATATGATTCGCGACTATAACCGGTATGTATTTACAGAATTATAATAATTAGAATCATTAATACATCTTTCTAAGTTAGATTTCTACCGTTAAGAACAAATCTCGTATGGAAAAGTGTTAGTGGTAGAAATCTAACTTAAAGAGATATATTAATGATTCTAATGACTATAATTCTGTAAATACATGTCTATTATAGTCGCGAATCATATTTGGATCAAGATACAACCTGACACTGATCTGCAAATTGCAAAAAACGTAAGAAAAATTGAATTTCGCGGGCTACAACTACCCATTCACCTTAACCTTCTAAATGTAGGTGTACTAATAAAAATAAATGTGTGGTACATCTCTTTCTAACCCTTCGAGGTAGTGAGGCAAGTCCAGACACATCCTCGTTTTGGGGAAGTGTCTATTTTCTCTTCCTAAATAATGCATCTTATTCTTCCTATCCATTTGTACTACAGTATCTATTAACAGTTTACAAAATACATTCATTGACCGTAACGCTCTACTTTCAAGGGATTTTCTGTAATACTAAATTAGCCATAATTTTCCTTAATTCATTTACATTAGTAACATCTGGAGCAGAAATCTACTTATCAAGTTATTATTGGGCAAAGAAAAAGTATTGAAGGACTGTTGTGTCGATTGGACTAATAAAAAAAAAGATATTTGATTGGACCGTTGCGCGTTGTAATTAAAATGATTAACCAGTTGTGCAAATCAAAGAAATATGAACTTAAATTATTTTACTAGATTAAACTTGTAAGATAGTTAGGAATCGCTTTCATGTAACTATATTATGGCATATAGCAATATATCTAGGGATATAACTATATCACGACTTTAATATCATCCTTCTGCGACATATACAACGTCCCGACATCAATCCTCGGGCAGTGCTCACCAGAGTTCACCAGACACGAGACCCGTCTGGTCGGAGGATGCCTTTTCTATAGAGGATGAGTGAACTTTATGGTATGTGAAACAGGGAGTAAAGTTCCGTACGTAGGGTAGGGTAGGGTAGTGGTACGTATTAACGTACCTATAAGAAAACGCACATAAATAAAGATGGTCTAACCACGAAGTAAATATACCAGTGTCGAACAGAGAGCCAGGTGAGAAAAATAGAAGCACGTGGAAACCCGCCCTACCTGGATTATAAAAACTACATCGTATATGCCACGTAGCGAACAGCATTGAATCAGTCAATAACATAAATCAATATTTTATAGATTAACAACAACAAATATTTGCCTGTATGTAAATATTTATACACAGATTTCAACGCCATTTTTCAATTATTGACTAATGAGTCTACCATAAACTTGATTATGATTACCTTCGTAATAATATGCCATCAGAATAGATTTAAGCTACGTACGCCTACGCATATTTGTCATTTTGAAGAATCTCACATAATTGACCTCAGATACTAGCTTTATCTGCTTCTAAGTTCGTTATAATTAAACGGATCTGTCCATTATTGTTTGCATTGAACTGTAGGCCCTTTATTTCTGGGGTCTGGATTTTATTGTTTTAAAAGGTTTTTATATCCCAGTGCAGGGCAAAGGCCTCCATTTTCTCCCTCCATCTATTTCTATCTAGTGCCGAAAAGAGTTTAGCTCTTTCCGCCATCTTCTAGGCCTGTCTCTCTCTCGTTTCCTGCTGATCTTTTTGACTACAAACATAGCACAGTATGGTTCGTCGTTAATCGTAATTGTTCATTTGCTTAGAAAGCTGGTTAAAAAAATAAAGGTGTTTACAAAACTTTGTGATCCCTGTAAAATCTACCTTATTAAATTAGGCATGCAAACCTTGAAAATAAAGTTTTAGTTAAAAAAAAACACGTCAGTCTAATTCAAATTGTTAAAAAAAAAAATATATAGAATTTAAACGAAGCTTTTTAATAGTAAGAAAACACACAATGGTTAATTTATAACGATGAACATAGCAGCTGCTGATTTCCTGCCCATCTTATGTGTTAAGTTAATTTTCGGCACCACAAGAAAAAATTAAAATGATCTTGTTCCCGCACTATGTGGTTGATTTCGATATGCAGATGGAAGTAGCATCAGCTACCTATTCTCTTGCCTTCATTCCTTAGTTAGTCACCTTTTACGATACCAAAATGACCTTTATTAAGGCACACTTACAATCACCTCAAAACGCTAATTCCATATACCCCTCGGCCCATAACGCTTCACTCCTGACATTGGCACGTTACATCCATAATTAACCGAGGCACAATAGATTCATAAGCTGCGCAGACGCAGTCATAGTAACGCTCGGGCAGTGATGCAAGACGCGCCACGGAGCGCGACCTGCCTTTCATATTATGAACATCGTTAGTGCACTTGTTCTGCGGTAAAGTCACCACTTTACCGCGTGTTATGGATAAAGTAAATCGCTCTTCGAGAACAAGCTCCCTGATCAAGGCTATGTTGAGGATAGGTGCTTGGATAGGTACCTACTGCTGAAGCTGGAAATTGACCTCGGGCGGAAACTCCATGCTAAGTTTCAGCTTCTAAACTTGGCGTTGAGACACTGTCACATCCACTTGGACTCGAGTTGAGCTACGTCCAGTTAGACAATAACGACGTGTTGGATTTTAAGTTGATTCGTCTTCCTTAGATTTCCAGAAACATTTAAAACCCGTTCACAATAAAAGTTTGACTCCAACTTGCTTGCTCGGAGACATTATATCCATGATACAAAAGCAAAAAGGGAAACCACACAGAAAAGAAAGTTACAGTTTGTTATTGTCCGAACTTGTATCTCTATAGCCGACTACATAATAACAATCAAAATCACACTTACATAACTCAAATAACCATAAAAAATAAACAAGTACTTAATAATCAAAATGCATCAATCTTCGTTAGTACGACTTCATTCAGGCATTCGTAACAACAAATGACTGTTACATAAAATGTAGCGCCATTTACTTTGAAAGGCGATGATAGGCATTTTGCACCGACAGCTAAACAAACTATTATTTATTGCCCTTTTTGAACAAAAATCTGCTGCTCAATGTAGCATAAACAGCCAATACCACTGCTGGGACACAAGCCTCCTGTCTGTGAGAGGGAGTTGGCCGTAATCCACCACGCAGGCCCAGCGCAGGTTTGACCTCTAAGCATATGGTTAAGGAAAACATCGTGAGAAAACCGACCATGTCCTAGAATTCGAATACAGGTGGCGTCTACCATTCCACACTACCCACTTCCTTGGAGAGGAGGCTTGAGTTCCAGTAGAAGGAACATTACAGGCCTGATAATGTGGTTATGTTTAAGCACCAAAAAGTAAACAAGCTAAAATTTATCACCCCTTTTACGAAGAACAACTACCACAATCCGGTCCTAATTGACCAGATTACGAAACTAGGTATTCAGGCAACGGCGACGATCGAACAGGTTGTAAACATAGCATTAAAATATCAAACGCCTTTACGGCTTTTACCGTTCGATGCCAATTGCTGTATCTGCGCAGAATCTAAGATAGTACGACGAAACTTAAAGGTTGCGTCGGTGAAATTCGTGAAAAATTATAACTTCTCAACTAATACGACTTGAATTCAACCGAACTGACGCTTTGTCAAGACGTTCATGATTTGAGAATGGAGCGATAACCAATACTTGCTTAGCTATTTAATTGCAAACATCGATGGAATCTCTAAATTATGTCATACTGTACGCAGTTTAAATCTAAATGTAGTTCGCACTTAGAAGTCAAATAGTAGTAATTGAAGAGTTATTAAGCCATTTGTGGAACACAAGTCCGAGATAATAACATACATAAAATGATAAATGCATGGTAAATGTGCTAAAATATGACGCAGTCTATAAAGTCTAGGGTCTAATGATGCCGATTTGCGATTTGAATTTGTAATTGATGTCGTCACCGACATAAATGTGTAGAATACTATAATCATGTGGGTAACATTGTGTGTCTCGTTCTATAGAAATATATAAAACTACGTTTTAAATTTAAATGTAAATCATGCACCTGTTATTATTGTGTTATGTGAATGTTTAATATGTTAGGGAAACAAGCGACACTGACGGCATTTCAATCTCTGGCCTTGCCCAAAACGTCTGGAATGGTCCAGTTCATAGATATAAGAACATTTCTATGGTCCAGTTCATCCTTACAACAAGATATGTCATGTTATCAGGTATATGCTAATTATAATGAGCGGAGTTCCTTCAATAGTGCAGCGACTTTGGTTAGAGGTCAAGGTCCCACGATTCACCTTTTAAAGTTGTTTTTTGTTACCCGGTGTCATCAGACTAATAATTCTTCAACAATTTCAGAGCTATTCATTATCAGCTATTATACACCTAACTACAATGTATTTTGTTTCTCTTTTTCAGCACGAAGTCGAGTTCAGTCCTGAGCGGTGCGGAAAAGGAGCCAGTGCCAGCGCCCTCACCCGCAGACTCCGGAGTCGCCGAGCTGGAGAGAGATCAGCATGACTATAGGTAAGCACTGGTCGGTTGTTAAATACTGCATGCTACATAAACAGTAGCGAGTGTTAAGGGTACCTGCTTGTTGAAATAGACTCCCCATCAGAGAACAATTACTGGGACTATAGGTAAGCGGCTGTTGTTTATACAGCACACAACGTCGACAGTGGCATAGGTTGAGAGTAGGTACCTGCCCGTTTAAATGGACTTCGCCCGGATTTTGGAACGAAAAACAACACAAAAATAACAACAAATCGTCAGGCGGGTGTAAACTGTGGTGGTTGGTTGACTGAATTATCAGCAGCCAATCGCATCACTTGACTTGTGTCGAATTTTAACCCGTCGTTAATTTTCGTCCCAGAAACCGGGTGTTAATCCCATTAGAGAAGAACTGTAAGGCGGAGGATACATCATCAAGGTGTCTATTTGATCAATACATTGATCAGATTGCCTATAAAAACTGATCACGTACTACCAACCTAGATTAAGGGATTTCTCAATATTGACACTGAATCGTCTTCTTACTCACCTTTTGTCGTCATTACAGAAACATGAAGAAAAAAAAAAGAAAGAATTGTTTATTTCATAACGATTCTCTTCTTTCTTTCTTTTCGAGTTTCAATAAAGACGACAAAAGTAGTTCTGCCAAATAAAGTTTCAGAAGCTCCCATTCATGGTTTGAGCATCTAAACTATCTAACCGCAAGATTCCGATTTCCATAGAGGTTGCGGCTCTTTGTAGGGCAAACGCTAAGATTATGCACAGTTAGGCTCAACAGGCCGTAACCCAGTGGCAACAACCGTATGATTGGCGTCACACACATCAACCAGAGTCTATGAGCTTTGAAGTCAAAGGAACAAAGGATTTTAATTTAATTCAATTAATTTAATCTTTACTGCATCCATAATGTACACATGCAGGAGGTAAGTATAAATCAATAGAAACAATTATGGACCCTTGGATATCAGTTTCTTGAATGAATAAGACTGTTATTTTCACAAAACAGGTGTATCACTTACATGGCAGAAGAACAAATATTGCCAGACATTTTCAATACTTACATTCATTCATTTACTGTTTTTGGTGGAGACATCGAGGCACAACTTTGTTAGCATGGATTCATTATATGATTCTGAATCAGCCTGCATTTAAATTTTTCGTCGATTATAAAAAACAATATTAGCTGTTCGACCGCGTGGGTATTGGACTTTTCTATGAAGCAGCAGATTTCTTTTTAATAACCGCAGAAAAATTTCAACGTACCCCTGCATTCAGAATCATGTGCTAAATTCATGATTATAGTTTGCACGTCATTGTCCCTGTCACCCTGTATGTACACCTTTGTCTAACCATTGGAGCAAACAGGCGTGATGTTATTGCAGGCTATTAAGAGAGACAACAATAGACAATAAATAGCCCATACGTCACTGTTTTACTTATTCTTCATACAACACAATTCTTGTGGCTATAAATATTCAACTCTCGACTATTTTAGTAGCTTGGGTAAGGAGGTTTTACGGTGGACCGCTATAAAATTGTACAGATCCGTACATATGACAAAGGAATATATTATACTTTCTAATAAGTACTATCACTAGGTTTATGCCTACAAGTAAAACTAAGCGTGGAGTGGATTTGCAAAGATTTATATAGTCATACGTTTCGAGACACTCATTCATATTTAGAATCTCGACATCAAAATGGTCAGTTCCTTAATCATACCAGCCTATTATGGCCCCACTGTACCTAAAGCAAAGACCTCTTCTTATATAGAGAAGGCATGAGCATTATCACCATTCACAACGTTTGGTCAAGGTGCATTGATGATTTAACATTATATCCTGACTTCTTCTTACCTTCATCATCAAATCTAATTGAAACCTCTTTGCACATTCCAGCACAACAGAAAGAGTCCGCAGTCACGAGGTACGCGTTCGTGCCGCCCGAGGTATGATGATGCAGAGCTTCGGGCGCTCCCGAGACGAGCGGGATGCGGAACTGGCGCGAGTGAGACGAGACCGCGCGTTGTTACGTCAGAGGCTGGAGGATACGGAGTGGAGTCTGTGCCAGAGAGCCGGCGAGATCGCGCTGTTGAAGACGCAGCTTAAAGATGCTCAGGTTGGTAGAAACTTCAGGATAGTAGTGGCATCAGAGACAGGAACAAAACACTCGAGGCAAATTTCTAGGAGTGAATAGGTGATCTTTTAGGTCACTATTTAGCTTGAAGGCTCAAACATTATGTACTGTCGTGTTAGTTGCTGATCTTGCTTGACTTGTATCATCGAATCGACTTTTCGATCTTGTTATCGCCAGGCCAATTCCCGTAATTAAAAACGTTCAACATCTAGTCGCAATCTCATCTTAGCGACAATCAATGTCAAAAACTTGTCAAACATGTAGGGAAATTAGAGGTATTTTTGACAGATTGAGACTGTGAACGTTCTTAAAATTGCCCCTCAGATGAGTAAGAACCTAACTCCTATAAAATCAATCATATTAGGTTTAACACAAAGTGAACCATCAGCTCCGAGGGACTTAACATGACATGTCACAATCTTTCTAACCCTGACAACTGTTTATTCAACCTATCACTAGCATGTTCTTCTCTATGATTTCAGAATGAACAAACAGCAAAAGGGCACGAATACCTGACACTGAAAGCTGACTGTCGCCAACTGAGAGAAGTCCTCGACAAGAAAGAAAAAGAAATCATGAGGCTCCGAGCAGAAACGGACGAAAAAGAAAAATCCATCAATCGACTTCAAACAGAAGTCGACAGGCTCACCAACGACCTCATGGAGAGCGTCTCAGACCTCAACAAGACCAAGGAGACCAGCAAAAATGAAATCGAAAGACTAAAAACTGAACTAAAGGAGTTACGACAAGAACTGTCAGATATCTCCCTCAGCGGGTACGAAGGCATCGAGTGCGGGAGAACCATGAGAGGCATCTACGACGTCTGCAAAACAAACGAATACCACTGGAACTCCAGTGATAGCGCCCTAGAAGATGCTGAAGTTCAAAGACTGAATGGAGAGCTCCCAGACTCTTGCCACGAACCTTGTGCTGCCACCGCCATTGTCGATAGACTCAAGTGCGAGCTCGAAGCTAAAGAAACCCAGTTCAACAGCGAAAGGAGAAAATGGTCCGAAGAAAAGGACAAAGTACTCCGATACCAGAAACAGTTACAACTGAACTACGTCCAGATGTTCAAGAGATCTCGTACTTTAGAGGCAGAGGTAGACGGCCTCAGGCTAGAACTAGAATTATGCAACAAGAACATGAAAAACCTGAACAAACATGGCAAGACTATCGAGCTATAAAACATTACCAAATTCAATAATTTAATATTTATATTTAAATGGCTATTTTTCTAATGTAAATATAAATTAAGAGAAAAGGCGAGATGGCTTGTTAGATAATAATATTAACAGAGTCACAAAGATAAGTGATGAAGGGAGAAGGATCGAAGATGATCAAAGTGTGGCAGATCGTGGTTTGAGGAAAGTAAACTATGACGATTTCTTGCCTTATAGTTGACAATATGATACTGTAGTTGAGTTTATCAAAGTTATGTTAGATTATTGCCGTCATAATACTCAACTAGCAGAATTAGGAAAGGGACGTGTGTGTGAACCAATTGTAGACATATACGCAGTGCTACCAACTGGATGGAATGATTGAAAAAACTGCATTTTAAGATACCAAGGAATTAGCATTATAGCCTATAATGTTCCCACCGCTGGGACACAGGTCTCCTCTCTTCGAGAGGTAGTAAGGCTCTAATCTACCACGCGGGCCCAGTGCGGGTTGGTGGATGTCACATATCTTAGATTTTTTGGTTCTATGACATGCCGGTTTCCTCACGATGTTTGGCTTCACCGTTTTGAGAACAGTGGTGAACTTCATCACCAGTAAAGCGACTGACTGAGTTCGAAACCACGACCTACAACTCGTAAATCGTAACTCGTAGCCGTTGGCATTGCCACTGGGCTTCCACTGCTCTCATACCGAAAATAGTTTTATTTACCTGTCAAGCAAATATCAAGTAAAATCACTATCAGTTCAACCAGTCTCCGTAGTCCAAATTATTTGCAAGAGAAGTAAGTTTATCTTGCAATAATTGTCACCGCGCGACGATCTCTTCTAGGACACTGAGCAAATGTTTTCTTTTGTGTCGCATTATCACAGAAATAAATTAAAATATCCTGAAGTTACTAAAAGTCAAACAGTGTTAACCTAAATGATTATTTGATTTCCGCAAATACTCAACAGATGTCGCTAATTGTATTAAAACTCAGTTGCCACTTATTCGTAATAACCTCATCATCGTAATCTTTCCATGTGCGTCATCGACATAATAGCTTATTAACGTATTTAATTAAATAGTATTGTAGACAATTGGTTCACACTCCCATGTCCATTGTACATTGTATTAGAGTTATGTTGATCGTACTTTTGTAACGTAGCGCGTTAAGTTATTGTAATAAACTTCTTTGAAATACTATGCTTTTTGTTTTTATGATAAATAGTAAAAAAAATATACATTTTCGTAGAAATAATCTTCATGAACATCAATTATTTATTTATTGCTGAATGGGCCTACTCTTGACCTCGATCACGCTTGATGGAGAGCGATGGATGGGGTCTATGATGGAACGAGCGTGTCGAGAAGATGCCTGCTCACTCTTGCTTTGTCGTTGACTTTGACAGGCAGACGGGAACACACTCGCTGGCAGAATTCAAAACTTTCTTAGGGACATCACAACGTAGTAATTGGCCCTACTGGACACACGGACACTATACCTACAACTCAGTTTTTTCGAAGGCACCCTTTTTGAGATGCAATTAGATATTTACAGCACTTTATTGCAGTCTAACGAAAGTAGATCAAATATTTCTATTAAAAACTATTATTTTTTAAATTCATTCGAACCATAGATAGGTATTATGCATGATTCGAACACTGGATTCAAATGCGAATGTTCACGTTCAGAAAATTAAACGCTACTGGCAACGCCATCTATCGGATTTTTCCAAGCAACATTTCACCTTGATATTTTCCAGACTTTTTATATTAGGTATTCGCCATGCAGATTGACTTCCGTTCATGTTGGAAATACTTCGTGTACCTATTACCTGGCACGTTTTCCGGGTTCAAATCGAGACACTGCTTGCGTGAAATCACCACGTTTTGGTAGCATGGTAGATACCTAAATGTCTATGAGAGTGAGGGAAGCAAAGCATAGACACCAGTCAGCGAAACACGACGCCGACACTTCGTGTTTAGTTTAGTTAGTTTCTTAGTGTGATTATAATGTTATATTAATATTGTATTTTATGTGTTTTATATGGGCCTTGATGCCTGAAATAAATGGATAAATAAAATAAATAAATAGAAATTATATCTATAGAGGGAAGAGAGAGTGCACCTGTCTTGGCGCAGACACTTATGCACTTTGATATCTCCCGCGCCGGAGGCTAGTCTCCGTTTAGATTGGCCACCGTGGCCGAAATAAGGTCTGGAGGACTCTACATGTCTAATATAACCATGTTCAGTTTGCGTCAATTAAACATTCACATGGCGCGGCGTCATGCAATACAAATCCAACAATAATTCGACAAAGGTCACGTCCAAAGTCAACACGTTTCTCCAAAAGGTTATAGGTACATTAATCTGTAGACAAACATTCCGATGGATTATTTAAGGGGAGATGAAAAATTCATTATTTTTGACGATGGACGTCCAGGTTTTGATTTTTTTATATATATACAAATATATTAAAGGACTCAAGTTTCGATTGCACTTGTATAAATCCATGTACAACCCAAATTTTGCATTTTTCAGAATTCAGTTGCTGTGTGACAACAGTGATGAAGTTAACCCAGCTTCATGCACTATAATATAAATGTAAAATAAGGTTTTAGTAGGCATGTGACGTGACTACCGTGGTTCAAAGGCGTGGTGAATTACCGTGAATTCACGCAACCGATGACACGAATTGAACACGCAATGGAAAATATGCTTCCAGAGAAACTTAACCGAGGAATTAAGATGATCGTATGCATATACAACATTATTTTTAGTATATGCGAAACCTGAATATAGTTTGTTCAGAATAAGTAACTGAATCGATTCCAATAATTTTTACCCCATGTTATATTTTGTCCCAAAAATATTTAAAAAAGGTTAAAAGTTTGGCATCGAGCGACACGTAGGTAGTTATCTACCATACGCGCATAATAGGCCTGCGCGGCGCGGGCGCACAGCGAGCGGGGCGACCGGGGCGGGGGTGAAGCAACCCCTTCCCTTCAGTCACCCGGATACTACAGGTTGGTGCGCACGTGTCGCTCCAACTTACGCGATCGCGAGCGCGCGGCCGCCCGCGCCGCGGGCCTTGTGTTTCGGTTGATCGTGTACTTACCTATCGTATGTAATAAGTGTCGTGTAACCATGTCTTTCTCATACACAAACGTCCAGTACACAGAAATGGTACGTACACTACCTAGCGGTTTGTGGTGATAACGACGTATCCCTGGCAGTGCGGCGGTACGAGGAGCAAATTCGGCATCAGAGTATCGTGGAACACAATGCTTTGCCGTGATGATTAACATTTTTAAACACGCCAAGATGGTTAATTGTAGAAAGTTATTATCTGTACCTACAGCCTGCTGTGGTTAAGTAATGCGATGTTTGACACTTTTCATCCACTTTGAACTTTAAGTGGTTGACATAAGGTGCAACAAATCGCATTGACTACATTGTATCACAAGTACGGCTTACGAATAAGTAATTACTTATTCGTAGCTTACGGCTGCATTTATTTACGAATAAAGTACATTATAATATCTACCTACACTTGACCATTACGACAGTCCAAAGCCTGCAAGTGTGATGGAAAATGTTATCACCAGTTAATTACAATACAATCGCCGCGCCGTACGTTTGAGTGCCTACTAATTATCAATGAGCAAAGACGCGAGCTGCGCGCGACGCGGGTGACCATGTTTTTGTACGGACAAACAGGTAACATGACAAGCTTATAACTTCGTGATTATTCATGATACAGTTTTGAAATTTTGTACATAGATTCTTTACATAAAAATGCTAGACACGTGTTTCGGGTTTCGCATATACTAAAAATAAGGTTGTATAGTCAGGCGTTTCAAGTAATGTTTGTTTGTATATCGATTTTATCCAATTTCGAGCGGCCATTGTTGTTTACATCTTTGGCAAATTTACGGCGACCTTAGAGTACGAGTACATATTCTAGTGACTCCAAAAAGTTGACAATTTTCTACTTCAGCTGTGACACGCCACATTATGATTTAAAATTCTAGTGATTAAAATGTTTAAATTGCTATAACGTTAACATTGACTATTTCAACTTCCTTTGACTTATCATTAAAAATAATCAAGTACTTAGGAGTACCTGATTATTTTTTTATTTTATAAGTATGTATTATAATATCTAGCTGACCCGGCGACCTTTGTGCCACCTCAGAATCAATAAGAATGAATGTATGAGAAATGAGTTATCTTGACTAATATATTTTTTCGTGAATTTTTCCCATGTTTTTATAGCTATTCTGCTATTCGGGGCGGAGACAAATCAGAGATCATAAAAATCAGTCCAGCCGTTCTTGAGCTATAAATGGTGTACGTAACTAACCCGACTTTGTTTTATTTACATAGAAGATGTTACAAGACGTTACGGCTGGAGTGAAAAAATGTCAACCAAGTTTTGGAGGCTGCCGTAAGTAGTTTGATTTCGTTTTTTTTTTTTACAATAAAAACACAAATAAGTGCCACGTGTTTATTGTAGACACACTTGCATACATTGGGGCAGAACTATTCAATCACTCTTAATAAAAAATGAGATCAATGAAGACATGGAAAATACCATTATAGCTAAAGATAATTAAGAAGGAACATTATTATTTCAAAACTTGGTTTTAAAGCTTAGCCCTAAGTTTCTTCCTCTAAAGTTGAAACCCTCGCCTTGTTTGTCACCGTTGTTTCGAGATGATTTTGCTGGTTCCACCTGAAAAGAATGTTGAAATATCAGTTATGTTTTAAGTCTTATAAAAGACAAACGTTGCTGGTCCTGTACCTGAATATAAACACATAGGTAGGTATAAGGATGATCCTAGTCAGCGTGTCAACTCACACGTGTTGATTATAAAATTTGACGAATATATTGATAGGTATCATCATGACCAGAGGGATAATTGCGTAACATACTAACAGTAATAATGGCTTTCATTTTGACAGTTTAATAACATTCATTGCGTTATTTACGTTGTTGAGCAGACAAATTTTTCGTACATATGAAGCAATGGATTAGCAATATCCTTCAAAATTATTCAAATTATGATTGATAGTATGTTACGCAATTAGAGAGCTGGTCTGTGGTGTAGTCGTGAAAAGGTAACAGACTTTAAGGTGCCTTGGCGCAATTTTGTATTAAAATGCGTTGCGCTTCGACCTGTTGCAGCTGTTATGTGCGCTTGGCTTAACTCAACAAGATGATAACAGAGCTGACTGCACTAGACTATCTTGTTGACAGCATGCTAACACATTTTTACATCCTTACACATACTCTGAACTCCTACCAATACAAAGAACAACGAAAAAAAATAGAACATTGTTCCTGAGTTACATGAACCACATCTCTAAGTTCTCTAACAACTGGCCTCTTCCTCCATTTATATACGTCCAGTCCAATGCCCATGAAGTGGACGATGATCAACAACAACAAGGCCATACATACCTAAGTAACTAGTCTTACCAAGGGGTATCGTATTAACCCTGGGTTTATTATTATCTGGGTTGTGAAGGTTAGATAGGCAGCCACTCCATGATAAATACTGGTATTCAGTGGGCGGCAACCGGTTAAACTGGAAGCCGACCCAAACATAGTTGGGAAAAAGCTAGCGCTAGGCAGATGATGAAGAAGTCGAAGATGTGGTGACCGACATAGACAATTTTTTTGACTGCTAGCTAATACACTTTTACCTCAGCATAAGCTACATAGCTCATATAACCTCTGCCGATACGAATGAAAACTTAAAAGGACCAAATTTTTACCATACCTGAGTAATATGAACCTCATCTCAAACAAACGGGTTTCTTCCTCCATTTATAGGTACCACGACCAGTCCAATGCCTATGAAGTTGACGATGATCAACAACATACAACGCCATACATAACTAAGTAATAGTATTATCTGGGTTGTGAAGGTTAGATAGGCAGCCACTCCATGAAAAATACTGGCATTAGCTGCAACCGGTTAAACTGGAAGCCGATCCAAATATAGTTGGGAAAAAGCTAGCGCTAGGCAGATGATGAAGAAATCGAAGATGTGGTGACCGACATAGGCAATTTTTTTGACTGCTAGCTAACACACTTTTACCTCAGCATGAGCTGTAACATACCTCCTATAACTCCTCATAAAAAGTGCTCATATAACGCCGATTCGAATTAAAACCAAAAAGGACCCTATTTTTACCATACCTGAGTAATATGAACCACATCTCCAACAACGGGCCTCTTCCTCCACTTGTACCACCAGTACTCCACCCCCAGGGTGACGCACGCCAGTCCGATGCCCATGAAGATCACGATGAACACCCCTCCAATATTCTGGATAGAGATCCCGTCAGATTGGTCGTCCTGTTTCTCGCATTTCATTGAATCTGGATTGTTGTTCCACCAGATTTCTTTCAGCTTCTCCAGTTTGCGTTTGTTTAGGAGTTGGAGGATTCTGTAACGTAAATGAACGTTCATTTGTTTTGTATTTCATTTTGTTTCCTTTCTATGATTTTCGTGTTGTATGTTTTGATTTGTTTTAATATTTTCGCTTTTTCAAAATTACTGTATCTACCTAGATTATAATAAGAGAATGATGTGGTCTCCTGTAAGTGATTGTAAGCGCACACTATTATAGTGTTCGTTCATGTTTTTGTAAACTTGCATGAAATTGTTTAGCCTCTGTTGGAAATTCAAATGAATAATTAATGAAATAACCAAGACTAGTTACGCTTTGTATGATATTTTGCAGCTAGATGGGCCACTTTAGATTGCTAGATTAAACATAAGTAGTGCTGGCTAGGCTGGGGTTTGAGTGACTAAGTATTTCCCCTTGAAATACGATTCTAGATACTATAAATTGCTACCAGTTGAAACCGGAATACGTATAAACTACTTCAGTAGTAATTTATAATCTTAAGACCCAGGGTACTCCTTAAATGTATTTCAAGTTTTCTACCGCGTTTTCTTGTTTTCCCTAACATGGTGTGTGCCTATTACTTAATTTTGTACTGTAGGTACCTGACTACGGGCTGATTTTACCAAAATCAGAAGGGCAATCCTCGTAACTTTAAGAACGTTCACAGTCTGATCTCAATCGCAACCCTACATTTTTCACAAGTTTTTAACATTGATTGTCGCTAAGATTAGATTTTAAACGTTTTTAACTGTGGGAATTGGCCTTCAGATAGCTTTTATCCGTAGGATAAAATTGACGTCTGACAAGTATGGAAAAACTGGCAAAAATTCAAAATTTATTCTCAGGACAAGACTTATTCTAGGTATAAAAGTTTGGTGAAATTCGCCCTACAATATGATATAATCAGTATATTATGCATATACAGTACCTTTTATCGATTGGCACTTGAAAGAGCTTTCATGGCATTAATCTATAATGTTACCTACTTTTCTTTGGTAAATATGATGGCGATCGAAATACACAAGTTCAAGTAAATAGAATTATGTCTTACCTACAATAATATCAAACGACATGCTATGTTAGTAGGTAAATAAAAATATAGACACAACAAAGTGACCATTGTTTGAACTTTTGAAAAATACGTAGAATTTGTTCAAAGAAAGATATCATTATGAACAAGACATAATTATCGTGTGTTATCATCAAATAGGAGTAAGCAAAATGCGAAAAAGTCGTCTTTCATATTATTGCGTTATAATCTACTGGGCAGTAGGTACCTATTTATTTTTAGAGAATTTTTCTCTTTGCATGCATGAAAGATTTAAAATAATTAGATAATTATCTTCTGCTACAATTATACAAACTAAGATATGTTTCTGTAAAGGAGTAAAGAAATTAAATCGCGCTCTTACGGCTTTATGCACTGCTATAATCGTATTATCTTAATGAGAGATTCAAGAATTAAAACAACAAACGGATATAATTCGCAAATAGGTATAAGGATTACGCCGTGGGCAAGCTGCATTATCTAAAAACAATTTATACGGGGATTCGACAAAATGTCAGCGCGGTCACCTTTAGCTACTATTTGCATAATAGGACATTCCTACCCGTTTATACGTATATCAGATTAGGTCTAAACTAACAGATATACATATATTTAGACAAGTTCTATAGATGTCCTTCTACTGTCTGAAGTAGTTGTAGCTAGTTCCTTTATGGCCTAAAGTACCCTGAGTGGTCGATCTCTGGATGAAAATAAGCAACACTTTGTAAATATTATCATGGGGATTTTCACACAAAAAGAGATGATGGCAACACTTATAATATAACTGGTGTAAAAGATGTAGGAACATCACTATATGTCTTCTCTTTAATTAAAAACCAAAAGAAGGAAGCATTTTAAAGCGTTCCTTCTTACCAGATCATATCTCAAAGGGTCCCCGAAACGATACATTGCAAGTATCCATTTTTACGTACTTACACATTGATGCTCAAATTGTTCGTCTACGAAATGCAATTGAAGCGATTGACAATATTACAATAACAATTAATTGCAATTGGTCAATTGCGATTTATCGTTTAGGGACCCTTGCTTGCTTTTGCTTGACTTTTGTCAGCGATGACCCAATTTTGTAAAAGAGGTTTTCCTAAAAACAGGGCGACCGTTGTCTATGGCTTGTGTTTATTTATTAATTGTTTTTTTTTTTTTTTTTGTATATTGGGAAACCCTTCAATCAATAACTAAATTATTCTCATTCTAATAAGTAGTAGCAATGTTGTTCGCATTAGCCGTCACACCTACTATTGTGAATTTCACGAATATTCGTTTACAAGGTTCGCTAGATTTTAGTACCCGCGTAAAAAAATAACATTGCGTACAGATTGAATTGCGGTAAATTTCTTAACTACGCATATTTCGAGAAAGAATTTTTATTAACAGTATTTCAGTCACGCGTCTGAACCTATGATCGTAAGGAAGCCGCGAGTTCACATAAATATTGTCTATGAAAACGTTGCACGAAAAAAAGGCGGGAAGTCGTGAAATAAAAGGTCATCGACCGACAATAATTTAACGCGTTAGGTACAGTGTTTAAAGCTATGTAAACTGAATCCAGTACGTTCTACAAAGATACTGAAGTCTGTTTGTTTAGTCGAAATATGGTTCGATGAACAAAACTGAAGACACATGTACGATAAAATGAATTAACAAAGCATTACAATGAACTGAAACGTAGGTATTCGGTAACCCAATATTTTACTAAGAAAATGTTTCCTATTTGTACAAGAACTGAATATTTGTACATACTTTTGCCACACCTAATATTAAAAAAAACAACCTAGATCTAAGGCATTTAAAGCACACAATAAGCTCATAATTAATCATTCTTACTTTCCTACACACGGCTTGCAATAGACCAAGGAATTCAAATATTTTAAAAAATGTTCAAGAGGTATTGGTACTCACGCATTATTAAACTGGTCTTTTAACGGAGAACCTTGCTGCACAGCGATTGCATACGGCTTCCTCGAGAACTCATCTCCAACTGACTGAAGGTCACAGCTGGTCATCACATGGTACTTCACATCAGTAGCATCTCCCAACCAGGCGAAACCTTCACTAGAACTCTTGGAATCCCTCACTCTCTGCAACGCTTCTTCGATGGTGTTAGGAAGAACTGCCTCTTCCATCGCTTGCCACATCTTGGAGTATTTGTCGCTTACTGGGTAGTCCCATACAGCTAGTTTTGCGCGCTCCACCTCTTTTAGACTGTCGTTTAGACTCATTTCTTTCCATATCCTGGAATTATAGTATTTTTATTTAGAATATGACCAGTATTTACTGCCAGTGCGAAAAACATGTAGACAACTTGCAAATAAATTTGTATGTTTTTCACTTTATAGTTTTGATGGGCACTTATTTCAATATTAATATCACGACACCGTATGTGCACAGTTTGAAGTCGCTTGCAATAGTGACTGACATTTTTGATCAAACGACAAAGTGCATAGTAATCTATGTTGACTCATTATCATTATAGTTCATTACACCTGATCGAAAACGCCTGAACTCAAGTGACATTGCGCTATGAGACAATACCCTGTCAGCCCACATTAATATTCATTGCACCATTTGTATACACAATAAAATAAAAGAAACACAATAATCTTTCAATGGACGTCAAAATGGAGTCATTACTCTTTTCATAGTGACGCGGAAGCAAAGTTTCGCAATAATGATTATCTCAAAATGTTCAAGGCTTTTGAAAAAAAAACATACAATCATACAATGAGTGTTTCCAAGTACCTTAAAAAGAAGGCAGGTAATAACCTCGTGACGATAACTACGTCATTTGTGGTCACTTAGTACCTAAATCTCACGGTTTGGTAATTTTAGGCTATACTTAACAAAAGTTCTCTTAATTTCGGACTGAATAAAGCACTTCTCTGAATTATTTAGTGCTATGTAATGAAGATTTTGTGAACCTGTGCCGAGCCCAAATAACTTGGGATAAGAGAAACGGATAGAATAAGAAATGAGTACATAAGAAGAAGTCTGAGCACCGGAACTGAAAAGTTTTGTGGAAAGTTCTTATGGTATGGGCATGTGTTACGGAGGAACGAGGAAAATGTCGTGAGGAAAATTTTGAGTATGAATGTTGATGGTTATTTATAGAGATGAAGACTAATAGAGAAGTATGGAAGAGACATGTTGCGCGGAACCTAAATAAATAAGGATAACGGCTGGAGAAAGATGATGAATGATGAAGGACAGGAGAGCTAAGATACGATGTGAAGAAACTCGTGATTCAGTCAGTATAATATATGTAGATACCTACCTAGTGTTATCTGAAAACGCTGAGAGGTGAGGTGTAGACGTGCTTGATTCGTACACTACCTATATTTAGGATTTCGTTCTATGCATTCAAGACAAGAATAGGAATAGAGGGGACCTTGACCGGGAGCTGACTAACTTCACTTGGATGAGATGCACGTTCTAAAATAGCCTTCCCAAACCCAATTCAACTGAAGTTAGTCGGAGAGCAAAACAATCGCAAATTAATGAAAGATCTCACTCTTTTTTTTGGACTCTTTGTAAAAAAACTTTTTTATTGTTCCCCTTTGAGCACCACGGTAAAATATTAATTGGTGCTCTAATGGGAATACCTTTGGTGCTCTAAAAAAAGGTGAATATATAATAAAAATAATAAATAGGTGCTCAAACGGGAATACTCCTAGTATACGCCCAGAAAGAGTAGTGAGTAAGCGCCATTTTGAACGCGTTCGGAGCAATTACTTCTTCCTATATTTCCTATTATGCATTATTGCATTATTTTGTGTATTAATTTACTACTTATTTATCGCAGGTATTATTGAAGTGTTTTTCAGAACAATTTATTGATTCATATTTTAATAGTGCACGCTTGTTTTCGCTTTCTGATGGGCAGAACTTGAATTAAGATTGCCTTGGTTGTATCCAATATTACATCTTAAGCGTTTTGTACACAAAGGCCAAGGTGAGCCACAGTTCAACGTCCATGCTGGCTGTCAAAAATGGCTGAAGTGAGCCATTTAAAGTTTGTCAAGCAAGTATCGATTGATGACTCGCCAACGAGAATAGCGACTCGATCGTAATTCTCTCGAAATTTGAATGAATAACATGACATCATGTGTGTTTTCTCGAAGTTAGGCAGAGGTGCAGCCATAGTACACCCATAAATCACTGAATAATCGTTTTAAATATATCTTTAGGCGATGTGTCTAAAGATATCATCATACTATTATATTTATCATCCTTTTACTATAAACTACGATAAAGGCCTCGCTCACAAGTAGTTAGCCAACAATAAAACTTCAGACTTTATTTTATTATCGACCTCAGATTTCTCACCGAATATTGATAGGTAGAGGTTGTTAGCATAAAAACCACTTCAAAGGAATCAGTGAAGTTTTTTTTTTAATTGTTCAAACCGTGATCAACCTTAAGTTTAGTTTAATTTTAATAGCTAGGTATACTAATACTTATTATAAATTCGAAAGTAACTCTGTCCGTCTGTCTGTATGTTACCTTTTCATGCCTAAACCGCTGAACCGATTTAGATGAAATTTGCTATAGAGATAGCTTGAGTCCCGGGACCTTTCCCGGGACTCAAGCTATCTCTATATCAAATTTCATCTAAATCGTACATAGGATACTTTTTATCCCGATATTCTCACGGGATCGAGACTTATGCGGGTGAAACCGCAGCTAGTCTACCATAAAATTGGTTAAGCACTAAGCAGCCTTAGTGTAGAGCTAAAAACTCAAGAATCCTACAATAGTTTGGTTAGTTTATCCTTCACAAAGGCCAGTAAAAGTATTTTCTTCATTATTAACTATAGATACGTCTCTCAATAGAATAATAGAAACCGACTCAATCGCTTATCTTTCTCGCGAGCCGTAAGAACAAGAGAAGTAGGTCACTGGGACTGTACTATGCCTACATACGTGAGCGATAAACTAGCCCATATCACTAGTTGTGGTCTATCGTAATCAGTGAATGTGTTACATCATCGTGTTTAGTAATAGTAAATATACTTCTGTATTAACTCGTGAGGGAACGCCAGTGCATATGAATGTTTACATTTTCTTTAGTTTTCATATCTTTGGATGGGTTTATCACTTTATCTTCGGATTTTATTTAGCAAACATATTATACAGCGGTCACACAGTGTTAAGACAAAATCGAGAGACCGGATTCAGAATTTCGAGAGTCTAAAACATATTGTCATCAATGATCCAATTATATTTGCTTTTGCATAGGTAATTATTTAGTAAAAATCTATCCTTTAAGATTTTAGCCTCTTTTATAAATAGCTTCCTAATCTGAGTAGTAATAACAGGCTGCTGTAGCTTACACTGGCAACATTCTTCGTGTATTGAGAATGTCCGGTTGCTAATGAGCGCATGACCAGTTCCTTTAGCCGTGACCTGAGTATCTTTTTTGGTGTTACGCGCAGCGAGTGCTGTTTGACCTTCGTGACGCCCAGTGCAACCAGTAGGTACTCGAGTGTAGTACTATGCAGAAAAGTGCAGCGGTTTACATTGCGAAAACTTGGTGCGAAGGGCACCGAGCTAGCAAAATTGTCATAGATTATTACTAGGTACCTAAACCCGTAATAATTAAATTATTTCCTTATTTAACATTTTCCTACACGTTCAAAAGCGCGGGAACACTAACCGATCAAGATGGCGGGCATCCGTATAAATGTTGCACGTATAAAAAAAACTTGGTGCGTTTAGTAGAATCATTAAATGTTATCGTTCGATGTTTTCAGCATCCATCCTTTATCAAGGATCATTCATTGTTATAATAGGTATTAATTCGCCTTTTATGGCATTTTCACGTGCTCTCGTGCCTATCTATGTCAAGTCCACCTATAAATAGCCTTGGACGTGCTAATTACTACACAGTTGATACACGTAGGCTATAATTTTTCATACAAAATTATATCTTTCTACTTCTGGGGACTGGTAATTAAGACACAATAAGATGGTTCTTATTGTATCCTCCCAGTTCAAACAAAAGTTTAATAACTTCAAAATCTCTGACGTAATAAGGAAAAAATGGCGATCGATCATTTTGTGTGTGGTTATCGTGTTGTCTTTAGCTTGATAAGCAAAAGTGCATATTTTCTGACCGATTATAAGGTGGAAAATAGAATGAATTAGCTGATTACGTGGCCCTGAACATGTAAATCAACATCGTACAGTACATTAACATGAAAGACTGAGCAGTGCCAAGTCCCACACGTAAATTTTTCGCCTTTCTGCCTCTAAATAATAAAGGTGCTATTTGTAACAACCAAGTTGAATGACACTTTAATGTTTGATCGTAGATTGAGATCCGAATAACAATGATAATAAAAAGACTCTCCTTATCACAGTCACATTAAATGAAAGTGTCTGTGCCGTTTGACCGATAAGAAATGATAACGTTAAAACGTTTAGTGATATGCTGTGCGTACAACTGGACAAACAAAAGATTGTGGAGATTTCTAAACGGAAATCTATTTTGCATGTAGGGCATTCTAGGGCCAAATTTTCAGTATGCCAATATTTTTCTTCATTTGTAAAAACTGCTGAGCTGCAGTATCCGGATATGATGGATTTTCGGATAAGAGGAGTAGGAACGACATCTGAACGTAGTTCTCCCCAAGAACACAGTAAGATCTCCCGTGCTAGATCGGAGATGTGAACTCTACTGGGATATCCAGTGCCGTTGATTATCTGCCTGAAATAACCCCACATTGCTCTTTTACTAGCACTCTCTCTAGCAGATGATAATATTTTTAACTTTTTCCAAATATTATGTAAGAAGAAAATAGACCAGCTATGGGATATGACATCAAGGCAGTATATAGTACTTACTAACTTCCATGCATCAAGGTAAAAAAAAACTAATTTTCTTTTTTTTTATTGGGAAATTGGCCTGCTCTGTACATTGTCTTTTCCAATTTTCTACGGTCAAAATTTGAAAATTGAATTACAGTTTCACCGTTGAATGAGGTCGCATGAAAACATGTTCAAATAGTGTTGTACTGAATCATTTTAAACCTAGTATCCTCATTCAGACTCACTAGGTAACCTTAAAAGTAATTTGGGCAGTAGGCCGTTGCCATGTGATAATAAAATAAGTTTATCGTATTTGCGTAGCACTATTTTGGAAAAGATAATTAAAACACGCCTGTTTTTTAAACCCTTTTTCCTCGTAGATAATTAAACCAAGGATAGAATGTACACCGTTTTGAGAGCAGTGGTGATGAAATAATTTACACAAAGTAAAGCGCCTGTTTAGATTCGAACCTACGACCTACAACTCGTAAGTCGTGGCCGTGGGAACATTATAAGCTATAATCAGCTTATGCTATTCTGCTCTCAAAACGGTGAAGGAAAACATCGTGAGCAAACCGACATGTCCTAGAACAAAAAATTCGAAGACATGTGACATAGATCTACCAAATCCGCACTGGGCCCGTGTACTTCAATCTCCGCTTATAATCGGTATATACCTACATATATCAGTCGAAACGCTCAGGTCATGGGGCCCGGTTTCTCGCCGGCTGGTCGATACTTCACGTGACCGGAGGGCTGGGTCGTTCTTTGGCCAAAGAATTAGCATTGCCATTCAACGTGGCAATGCTGCCAGTCTTCTGGGCACGTTTCCGGATGACAGCGATGCGGACGAGTACTTCGACGCCTAAGTGTCCTTTGTTTTATTTTTTTATTTATTTGTATTGTAAGTTAGTCATTTATTTTAGTTTCTAGTTAGTTACATATAATATATAATAGGTATTAGATTGTTATTACTCGTATTGTGGTAGATATAGATAGCCGGTGGGTTAAAATGGAAAACAAATATTTTCATTCATTATCACAGCCCGTATCGAATTACCTTTATCAGCTAATCGGAATGTGGGAAATCGGTAATACCTATTTCATAACATTATTTAATTTATTTTAACTGCCTCGTTGTTTAGTGGTCGCAAGCACTAGGTACAGCGTAGCATTTAAGTTCGATTCCCGGATCGGGCAGTGTTATTTAGTTTTTCCATATAGATTTTTTTCAGTAGCAGCTGATGCGTCACAGAATACTGACTTAATAGTACGGACAGCGTCAGAGAAAAGGAACCCCCTTTGGTAATGAGTCGTTACCAAAGGGGGTTCCTTTTCTCTGTCGCTGTCTGTACTACCCGGCGTCACGATTTGTGCCCGGTTGATGGCAATAGGCTCGCCCCCTATTGCATGGGACTTATGGCCCCTCTCCATTTGCGCGGACACGTCGTGCGACGCGTCCGCGCACGCGTGTGTCTAGAAATCCGTCTGCCCTCTTCACTTCCGTCTGTGTCAGTGTGACGAACGCAATTCTCGGCAGATCCCTTTGATGCGTGCCCGAAAAACCGACAAATCACGGATTGCGGCAGGGACGCAGGCAGACGCGGACACGCAGGCAGATCTCGACAGATTTCGCCCTCTCCACTATGCGCGGATGCATCGGCGGACGCGTCCCACGACGTGTCCGCGCAAATGGAGAGGAAGCTTTAAACATAACTGGCGACATGTGTGTGTACTATAGGTACACATCTGCCTAACCTTTTGAGGAATACAGGCGAGATGTTATGTTGTTATTTAATTGTCCACAAAACGAACATACACGAACAACGAACGAATTAAGAGAGCAGTGGTGGCCCAGTGGTAACAACCGTGAGTCCGTGACTTACGAGATATAGGTCGTGGGTTCGAACCCTGACAGGGGCTTTACTTTGTGTAAATTAATTCATCACCACTGCTCTCAAAACGGTGAAGGAAAACATCGTGAGGAAACGGACATGTCCTAGAACCAAAAATTCGAAGACATGTGACATCTAAAAACCCGCAATGGGCCCGCGTGGTGGATTACGGCCCACTCCCTCTCACAAGGAGGAGGCCTGTGTCCCAGCAGTGGGAACATTATAGGCTGATTATGTAAACGAACATTAGAGCTCTTTCTCTGTACTGACGCCAGCACACCAAGCTACTACGATCTGTCAAATTTCTTTAATAGATTTTCAATTTTATCGCTAAAGTATAAGGTTCAAGGTTGTTTGGGAAAATTTTACAGTTTCGGGTAGCTTGGTGTGCTGGCGTCAGTAGGTACAGAGAAAGAGCACTAATGTTCGTTTACATAATCAGCCTATAATGTTCCCACTGCTGGGACACAGGCCTCCTCCTTGTGAGAGGGAGTGGGCCGTAATCCACCACGCGGGCCCATTGCGGGTTTTTAGATGTCACATGTCTTCGAATTTTTGGTTCTAGGACATGTCCGTTTCCTCACGATGTTTTCCTTCACCGTTTTGAGAGCAGTGGTGATGAATTAATTTACACAAAGTAAAGCCCCTGTCAGGGTTCGAACCCACGACCTATATCTCGTAAGTCACGGACTCACGGTTGTTACCACTGGGCCACCACTGCTCTCTTAATTCGTTCGTTGTTCGTGTATGTTCGTTTAGTGGACAATTAAATAACAACATAACATCTCGCCTGTATTCCTCAAAAGGTTAGGCAGATGTGTACCTATAGTACACACACACATGTCGCCAGTTATGTTTAAAGCTTCCTCTCCATTTGCGCGGACACGTCGTGGAACGCGTCCGCCGATGCATCCGCGCATAGTGGAGAAAGCGAAATCTGTCGAGATCTGCCTGCGTGTCCGCGTCTGCCTGCGTCCCTGCCGCAATCCGTGATTTGTCGGTTTTTCGGGCACGCATCAAAGGGATCTGCCGAGAATTGCGTTCGTCACACTGACACAGACGGAAGTGAAGAGGGCAGACGGATTTCTAGACACACGCGTGCGCGGACGCGTCGCACGACGTGTCCGCGCAAATGGAGAGGGGCCATAAGTCCCATGCAATAGGGGGCGAGCCTATTGCCATCAACCGGGCACAAATCGTGACGCCGGGTAGTACAGACAGCGACAGAGAAAAGGAACCCCCTTTGGTAACGACTCATTACCAAAGGGGGTTCCTTTTCTCTGACGCTGTCCGTACTATTAAGTCAGTATTCTGTGACGCATCGGGCTGCTACTGAAAAAAATCTATATGGAAAAACTAAATAACACTGCCCGATCCGGGAATCGAACTTCAATGCTACGCTGTAGTGCTTGCGACCACTAAACAACGAGGCAGTTAAAATAAATTAAATAATGTTATGAAATAGGTATTACCGATTTCCCACATTCCGATTAGCTGATAAAGGTAATTCGATACGGGCCGTGATAATGAATTAAGTACTTGAATGAAAATATTTGTTTTCCATTTTAACCCACCGGCTATCTATATCTACTTACAACAATCATAACACCCTAATACCTATTATATATTATATGTAACTAACTTTATACACTAGATACTAAAATAAATGACTAACTAACTTACAATACAAATACTTAAATAAAAAAAAAACCGACTTCCAAAAAAACACTACAAAGTGAAAAATAACTTTAATTTCGGAAGTCGGTGTCTTTGGATCTGTATTTTAGTTTTTTGCCACCGACTTCCGAAATTAAAGTTATTTTTCACTTTGTAGTGTTTTTTTTGAAGTCGGTTTTTTTTTTTCTTAAAAAGTTTTTATTTCACGCTTTTTAGTGGGTCTGCTTATAATTTATCTAAGTTACAATAGCCTAGTGATCATCGCCTTTTACAAACAAAATATTGCTTTTCCCGATGCAGTGAAGTTAATTGTTGAGGAGTTCTCCAGGTCCACCATCAGCTCCATATCACCATTCACATTGTGATGAGCATAAATTGCTTAGCAACCATATTAAAGTAATCGAATCGCAACCCGTGAAATACTTAGATATTATTGAGTGGTTCCGGTGGCCATCTGTGGTCTTCATCATCAGTTCCACTTCACCAAATAGTGCTTTCCGAGAGCAAATGCACGAGTTACTATAAAAAATACCCAAATCGCTATAGGTGTGCCTATAATATTTGAAGAGTTCCTTCGATTTCTCCAGGATCTCATCATCAAATCCTGACCTGATGTTTTTAGACTAGATGCTGATAATCCTGGCTGCAGCATCAGGTCAGACTTATGTCAACATTGCATTGAACTTAAAATTTATTTCTGTTTAAAATGAGCCCAAAAACAACTACGGTGCTGTAATTTCAAGGTTGGTACTTTTTCTGATGCTCCTGGCTTCAGCATCAGGTCTTTATGTATTTCGGTGTTCCTCATTAACAGTACGTTTATCCACACATCGAGCCCTTTTCAATGAGCCTAAACACGATATATCTGCTGTTAGTTGTCGAGGAGTTAGGTACTCTGCAGACTATCCTGACTGCAGCATCAGGTCATGACTTGATGATCATGAGACCAAATGTGGCAAATGCCCTATCAAACATCAAAACAATTTACTAAAACAGTCCTTGCCTATTCGAGTAACTTCTTACTGTTAAGGAGTTGTACCTTCCATCATCAGCCCAGCTACCTGAGATGGTGACAACCATACGCAAATACACAAGATACTTCATAAAACATGCGAAAAACAATAAGTGAGCCTATAAAATTTGAGGGTTGCCCTCGATTTCTCTAAGATCCCATCATCAGATATTGAAATGGTGACAATGGGACCACACGGGAAGCACCAGCTTTCAAATAAAAAAAGAATCATGAAAATCGGTTCACCCAGTCGCAAGTTATGAGGTAACAAACATAAAAAAAAAAAAAAAAAAAAAATACAGTCGAATTGATAACCTCCTCCTTTTTTTGAAGTCGGTTAAAAATAAAACAAAGGACACTTAGGCGTCGAAGTACTCGTCCGCATCGCTGTCATCCGGAAACGTGCCCAGAAGACTAGCAGCATTGCCACGTTGAATGGCAATGCTAATTCTTTGGCCAAAGAACGACCCAGCCCTCCGATCACGTGAAGTATCGACCAGCCGCCTAGCCCGCGAAAAATTTCCGGGCCCCATGACCCGAGCGTTTCGACTGTTACCTAATATGTATATACCTATTGTAAGCAGAGATTGAAGTACACGGGCCCAGTGCGGGTTTGCAGATGTCACATGTCTCCGAATTTTCGGTTCTAGGACAGGCCGGTTTGCTCACGATGTTTTCCTTCACCGTTTTGAGAACAGTGAGATGAAATTAACCCATGGGTCCCACTTAGTGGCAAACGACATCGCGGCAGGCCCACACGGTGATGGCGGGATGAGCTGGACTCCTTTAATGAATATTGGTCCTTGGCAGCTCTGGACAGAGAGAGGTGGAAAGAGAGTAGGGAGGCCTTTGCCCAGCAGTGGGACATTAAAGGCTATTAAAAAAAGAACCGAGTGTGCTTATGACCACACGACTGAAGTGAATCTTCAAACATATTTGGCTATGAGAGGAAGAGAGAAAGAAAATGTGCGCGCGCACTGCTTTCTCTTGCTTATATCCCCCACTCAACTCCCGTTCGCCTCGCCCGATCACACTTTTCGTAATGCTTACGTCACGCGTTCGCCAGCTTACTCCCCAAGTCAAGCGTGCGTATAGATGTTTCACTTCAAAAAATAAAAAAACGCTTGCCTGCATAAAAAAAACCCACGACCTAAAACTCGTATGTCGAGGCCATTACCACCGGGCCACACACTGCTAAATCTAAATAAATAACCTTTCATCAATTTTCCTGAAAAATATAGGTAAGTAAATAAAAATTCTAGAACCTCTTTCAATACTCACTCATAGAACTTCTCCTCAATATTAGCCATCCTCTGGAAGTAAGTCATGGCCGCAGACCCATTTAGAGGAGCGTACTGTATCTTGTATTGTTTAGACAAGTCATCCAGGGACTCAATGGGCGTGTCCAGGCGGGAAACTGTCAGAAACGCAGCCAAGTTCGCCGTGTACGATGCGATTATGATGAATCTGTAGGAGAAGTAGTGAAGCTAATTTTATGATCATTTTTCAGCAAGAAAATACCACCACCACACACACACACACACACACACCCTCACACCATCACCACACCAAACCATCACCACTCACACACACACACCACCCACCGGTTCCCCCGGTTTCTGCTCGGGACAAAAATTTGATGATAGTTCTTTAGAATTCGAAACAAAGGTCTTGCGTCAAACGTTCAGGTTACACCTAAGACCTAAGACAAATGGTTACCCCAAATTTATAGTTTCATTTGGCAATGTTACAGACACCCTTCTAAATTACTGTATCGGGACAACCTTTTGGAATCTGCTGTTGGCTGTCAACAAGGTGACCCCCTCGGGCCAGTGATTTTTAGTTTAGCCATTCACCCAATTATTCGACAGCTAAATTCCAAATTTAACGTTTGGTATCTCGATGATGGAACCTTGGGAGGCGATGCAGAAACTGTACTACACGACCATCAATTTTTAAAAAATGAACTTCATTCCATTGGCCTTGATCTCAATCTTTCGAAATGTGAACTATACCTAGCGGACAGTACTGACAGACACCTGACACTTCCCAAATTTAACGCAATAGCTCCAGAAATCAAAATTATTGAAAAAAGCTCTCTTCGTCTTCTTGGGTCTCCAATCTTTGACAATTCCTTTCCCGTTTTTATTCAGGAAAAAATTCAAAATTTCAATGACGTTTCGGAAAGATTGTTCCAAATTAATATGCATTCGGCCTTAACTTTAATCCGTTACTGCTGTTTCGGCCCTAAATTAACATATTTTCTTCGCGCTTCACATTTATGGAAGCACACTCACCTTTTAGACCAAATGGACCAAATTATCAGGCATACATTAACATCTATTTTAAATGTGGCCATGGACGACCGAGCTTGGGCACAAGCTACTCTTCCCATTCGTATGGGGGGCCTCGGCGTCCGCAAAATTTCTAGTATTAGTTTACCGGCTTTCATATCCTCGGTCCACGGCACTGATAAATTAATCAGGAAAATCTTAGCCTCCACACTGATTAATTCTGATGTGCCGTGTTTCACCGAGGCTATGGATGCCTGGAGACTCGCTTGCCCGAATACAGATCCACCCGACAATCCATCTTCCCAGAGACGGTGGGATGAGCCGCTCTGCAGAGTAGTACAGAACAATTTACTTGACTCGTCTGCTACTTCTGCGGAACGTGCGCGCCTGCTGGCTGTGGGTAGATGGGAGTCGGAACTTTGGCTTCATGCACTACCTTCGTCGAACATAGGCACTTTGTTCGACGACACTACTTTTCGCCTCGCTGATTCCCTGCGACTAGGCACTCCTTGCTGTTCCCCTCATCGCTGTCACTGTGGCGAAGATGTCAACAGCCTCGGACACCACGGCCTGTCTTGCAGCCGAAGTGCGGGTCGCTTAGCGCGCCACGCGAACATTAATGACATCATCCGACGAGCTCTTGTTACCGTCGGCGTTCCAGCTGTATTAGAACCCAATGGCTTGGTACGCGACGATGGCAAGAGACCGGACGGTATGTCTCTATTTCCTTGGAAGGTGGGTAGGCCTTTAGAGTGGGACGCAACTTGTGTCGATACTCTTGCGCCATCTCACCTTCCTGGATCGGCATGCTGTGCTGGCGCTGCTGCTGCGGCTGCGGAAAACCTCAAGCGGCGAAAATATAATAACCTTATCGGAAATTATATTTTCGAGCCGTTTGGGGTTGAAACCCTCGGGCCGTGGGGCCCGAGTGCTCATGGTCTTTTTAAAGAAATTTCAAAACGGCTGGTTGACACTTCCCGTGACCCAAGGGCTGGCTTTTACCTTGGCCAAAGGCTAAGCATTGCCATACAACGTGGCAATGCCGCCAGTCTCTTGGGTACATTACCAGTCGACAGCGATGCGGATGAATTTTTCGACGCTATATTTTAGTTTTTGTATAGTTTTAGTTAAGTTAGGTTTTAATTTTGTTAATTAAGCATATATGTTTTAATAAATAAATAATTTCGTCTATCTTTAGACCTAAGAGAATAATTAAGATAATCCTGTCGACTTTAATCTACTCTCTAAAAAAAAAATATGCATATTTCACTTATCTATCCTATGGGACCTTTTTCTCAACCAAATGTTTCAATAGGTCAGAAGACAAATACTCGCACTTATAAAAAGTTCAAGTTCTTACCCAAACAGCCACCAAGTAGCAGCCAACAGTCGTCCAGACAAGTTCTTTGGCGCCTCACCTCCTCCTTGAGGAGTCAGTGACGTCATGCAGAACCATAGACACTCCTTCAGAGTAAACTCCCTCTTCTCCTCGTCCTCTTTATACTTCTCCCTATTATTCTGATAGCTGTATGGACTCCATTTGTCAAACACCCACATTAAAAAACTGGAAGGAAACTGGGTTTCAATATTTTGAGCATCGGTAATGTTAACATAGCCGAGAATGTTTGTTTTATGTAAATAAGGAAATAGGTAACTGGAACGACCAGAATTTAGTCTGAAAAATGTATTTTACAGACGGTATTATTTAGGAAATCTTATTGAAAACTTCCGTCGAAAACTATTCATAGCTTGTAAGTCCTAGAAATTGATTACTAAACTTACTTAAAAACATTAAGGCATAGTTTAAATCCAAATGGATTCAGAAAAGAAAATATTAGTCTTTCTAGCCTAAACAAACATAATTCTACTAATATTATAAATGTAAAAGTATAGATGAATGGAAGTTTGTTACTCTTTCACGCAAAAAGTGCTGAACGGATTTGGATGAAATTTAGCACACAGATAGTTTATAACCAAGATTACTGCATAGGATACTTTCTATCCCGATATTCCATAGTATAGTATATCTGCTAGCCGGCAAAGTTATATACTTACTTATTTGTGTCAGATTCAAATATAGTCGTATAGGTACCTACTATGAGCAATTATCTACATAATAATAATAAACAAGTGCGTGTGGTTTTCAGTCCCGTTAAGTTCGTATGAAATCATGTGTGGGGACAAAAATAGCAAAGATTTAGGTCGACTATTTCCTCGTTGAACTAGCACAGATTACTTAATCATTCGTTATGGCACGGTCCTCGTAATATATAGTGCGTAAGTACTGGCCAGTTACTTACTATTATAACCATAGAATGCTATAACCTCTTTGCTGCAGTTGTTTTTTTTAAAGCAAGTACTTACTTAGTTTTAAAATATTCAAATTGGTGTTCTCATTTCAAATTCAATGGTGCAGTTGCTTGAAATTAAAACAACGTTGTAGCACACAATCTATAAGAGTCTTAAATATTGTTTTTCTTTTTTACTGCAGTTATTTAAATGTTTGTCACCATTAAGTCGTCTTTTGTTTCATGGAATACATTGATATTCAGAATATCACTGTAGGTAATGTTCTTCATTGTGTTAGAATAACGTACAATGTAGATAAACACCTACGTACAAAATGTTACAGCGGTACCTACGTAGTTACATAAAAATGCTGGCAAATTCGTGCTGAAACAGTAATTTTCATTCCTAAGTCTAGAGCCCTAAGGTTGAAATCTGTAAGGCTGGATTTTAGGAAATACTTGTTGCTATGCGTATTCATTCTACTTTAGTAGTTAGTCTTTCATTGAAACTGTGACTAATTTTTGGACGTATATCGACCAAAGCAAAAAATATCGTTGCGCTTCGAAAATTCAATTATCTTTGGAATTTTTATGTATTTTTCTGGAAGTCTTCGAAAATAAGTTTCAAACAAAAGATCTTTATTTCGATTCGAAAAATTTTGTAGTAGGTACCTAAGTATTCTTATATTTGTCGAAGGTACTTGTAGCTATAGCCATTATGTGTTTTTTTTATCAGTAAGTAATAGTAGGTAGATTCAATTATCAGAAAATCAATCAATTCAAACTCAATTGCAGCTAAGTATGAAGCCAAGAAATGCTACCTAATAAACAAGGATGTAAGTAAATAAAAGTGCTTGCAACATTGCAAAAGGTACTTACCTTACCTATACCGTAGTACTATTAAGTATTCTGTGCCTATACCCAAAAACCTACCCATAAGCAAGACTAAAATCTTTGATAGTTTGCTTTTTATTGTAACATAAATAGGTACCTAAAATAAACCTACAAAAACTATATAACAAGAGAACCTTCTAAAAATCATATACCTACCAACTAGGTAGGTACGTAAATTCCTAATGTACCTAGATACAAGACCAAAGGTCTAATTAATAAGGATTCCCTTGGCACGTGCAATAGTACCCATATTCATAAATAAATAGTAACATGAGGTGTTAGGTCCATCGTTTGACCTCGTTCCATAAAATCAGATAAGAAATAATGGAAGCAGGTGGGCACTGCCCCATCGATCGCTTATGTATCGTAATAAATGTCAAAATGTCACGGATGAACCGCCCGTTTTCAAATTATATACGCCACACCGCTTTATAACCGCTATAATAAAATATCTACTGGTTTTAAACTAAATACGCACATCATCTCTCTCTTTCCTTTCATGCAAAAAGGACAGGGATAAAAAACAAGGTCACCTGCAAAGAATTCGGAAATTGTAAAATATTGTGGAGCACAGTTTGTGCTGGAAACAGGTTTCTGCAACGCTAAAGCTGACCGAATGATGTCATTGGATTACCTGGTAAAGAAATATGCAGCCAGTATCGATAGCCAAACGTCATTCTCCAGAACAGTTAGGAATTTGAACAGGGATGTCGGAGTTCTCGGCAGTTTCATCATTATTGTAATCCCGACCAAATCGTAATACGGTACAGTGAAGTCAACGACATTTTCTCTTTCAGCCATGACGGACAGCGAAGACAGCCCTATGTCTGCCTTCTTATCAACGAGCTCTTTTATAATTCCGTTCCAGTTTCCATTGTCGTCCATTACGCCGAAGTTACCGTCCGGCGCCATAGATATTTCATAATCGAATTTAACGATTTGTCGAATCTCCTCGATGAGGTCGATACAATAGCCTTTGTAGCCTTTAGGTGATTCATCGTCGCGTATGATAAACGGCTTTTGCTAAAAAAAAAATGGGTTTTATAACCATGGGTATCAAAATCGTGCGTTTCTTATCTAAATTCCAGACGAACCAAAGACGAGACTGACACTGTTGTTTGAACAGTTTGTTGTTAGGCAAACTGACAAATTTTTATCAAGTTGCCAACAGAATTTTAAACAATAGCGGAGTTCATTTACCTACCTCGACTGTGACGATTCTGTACACTAGCTGCGCGGAGTAATTACTCATGTTATTGGGGTCAGTCAAGGTTAGGTTGGAGGAGAGGCCAGCTTTCCAGGAACCCAACGAGTGGCTACTTATAGAAGCCCCATCTTTGACCGTGATCGCGAGCAGATCGGTGCTAAATTCCATGTAGCTTCTTCCGTTCATGGGGTCATCTTGCGGAATAAAAAACGGCGCATATGTAGGCGTCTCTTTTATCTGTAAAAAAAACCAGTGACTCGTAGTAATTGGGCGATAACATCAATAAATTGTTTCAGCCTGAATATGTCAACGCACCTCTTGGAACGCCGTTTTAAGATCCAAGGTTCTGTTTGGTGTATTCTTGCCGTCGTAGTCGTCGCATGTAATATATTTCATGTCGTTTGGCCACTTGCCAGAGTCCAGTAGTGATCTGGAAATTCATAAGCGTGAACTCTCATGGAATAAGCCAGGATATATTTAGACAAACCACATTGCACGTGGTGTAGGTACTAAAGTAGAAACTGGTACACTTGAACAGGAAAGGTCATTACTTGATAGTTAAAAACGTTCTCAAAGACAGGTCGAAGTAGAAGGCGGATGTGATTTCTGGCTCGCCGTTCATGCTGTATGTCGTTTTAATCTTTCCCAATCGGTCTCTGCTGTTGGCGTCGGGTGTCGGCCGCATGTGCACGATTGTGGCATTTTTACAACCGCAGCTAATATCGCCCTTCTCTAAAGATAAAGCGAACCATGCAGTTTTTCTCCCAAAATATTGATTCTTATCTGCAGCATCTAGAACATTCTTTATCGTTCTCAGACTCCCAACGATAAAGAAGTTCACGATATCTAAGTTCCGAAGACTTTCCAGTTGAGTTTTAATTTCGTTTGCCTCAAAACTCTTCACGGGCGTGATCACGTGTCGTGTCGGTATGTTTTGTAGCAGAGACTTGTATTTGTGGTCCATAACTGTAAACAAACAGATTTTATTATCAAGAACAGTTAAAATGACTTGGTAACCAACAATAAATTTAATTAACGGATAAAGTTATGCGGGCGCTATCTATACGGTTTTGAACTGGGGCCTTGAAAGCCTTGACATAAACGCTATATTAGCCGAATTTCACGCTTGATGTGGAAAACATGTCATTATTGATTAATACGATAAAACTGAACGTTTATAAGTAAATACTTTTGCTTTAAACCCACCAAAGAATTCGTCGAAAATAATAGCAGCGTTTGTAATGTCTTGTTTGGTGACGACAGCTCTGATAGCTTCTGGTAGAATATCAGCCGGGGGCATGACTTGCAGGAGGAACCTTGTTTGATTAGCATTCAGAGTCCTCCATTGCCGCAGATCGCCAACTTGACCAAACGACCCGGATATGGTTGGTAAGCCTAAAGCTTCTGTGAACGATTTAATGGTTTCCGAACCCACGCCAGTCATCGTAAAGTCGAGAACAACGTGAGGAGTCTTTTTCGACAAGAGCATGTCATTGTACTTTCTGCAAACTAAAAATGGTTGAATCAAACATAATCTCTTTAATTAAGATTTGTTATTTATCGGCTGTTTCAGTCAATTTTAATGTTGTAACTGGCGAGATAAACTTAGGTATTTGTGACATACAGATTTGCATGTTTATAACGGAATTTGACACTCCATGAATGCTACAAAACTGCAATCGTCGTAACACAAAACAAACAAACGTCTCTACAAAGCAAGGTTAAAATTTAAAATGTCTAAGTACCTACCTACATATGTAGATTAGCGACATTGTAGAAAGTTTAGGTAGGTACCGTAAAATGAGGCTACTTTGCTCCGGTTTTTGCTCCAAATTTTGAAAAGTGTGACTGACGTAAAATGCTTCTTTGTTATGGCTTTTGAGAATATTTCCACAACTTATATAACATTCTGGCTCTAATATTTCAATGACAAAAATAGTTGTTTACTTTGATTTTCATTCATTTTTTTAATTTTAATAATGGAGCAATGTTACCCACCCTTTCGGAAACATTGCTCCTACATTTAACTTGTACTAAAACAGGCACATTTTTGAGACAGTGGCAAAGTTAAACTGCCTCAGCTGTTACTAATCTCCAAAAATAATAATAAGGAAGCAATTTTTTATTTCTCGTCTTATTGATATGGTTTGAACACATTAAAGGAACTTTTCTATTTATATTTTATTATTTATCGGATGCATTCAAAAATATTTCAATTTCCTTGGAGTTTTAGAGATTTGATCGAAATTAGAGATTTGGAGCATATTTAACTTCACGGAGCAAAGTAGCCTCATTTTACCGGTACCTAATATTTGGAAATATTCTTACCATTCTCCAAAAAAGCCTTCGCATCCGTCCTGTTTCCGACAACAATAACGGGATCCACAGCAAGACCCAAGCTCGGGTTACGTCTCACATACTCCTTCGCTACTTCAAAAGCCTTTTCAGCCAATGCATTACTTTCTTCGTTAATCAGTACTGGGAAAGCAACCAAGATTTTTAAGGTACAGACGCCAGCACATCAAGCTACCCGAAGATGTCAAATTTTCCCAATCAACCTTGAAACTAATGCTAATAGCGATAAAGTTGAAAATCTATTAAAAAAAATTGACAGATTATAGTAGCTTGATGTGCTGGCGTCTGTACCTACTTATGAATAAGATGTCTATTTTAATACCTCCTTATGAATAACCTGTCTATTTTAAAAACAATTTCTTTTCATACATCTCTCTGCTACGTATTCCTGTCGTCATGAGTCATACACTCATACTACCGCATAAGTTTGAAAAATCGTACAGCTGGGGGCGAAAACGACACAAAGAAAACTATGGAGCCGCTTGTGCTAAAATAAATGAAATCTTGTCAGTGCCACTAGGAAAATATTTTGATTCACATTACTTACAAACGTTAATATTTTGCGTAGTTTGCCCAAAAGCGATGCGAACCAAATAGAAAAGAAGAAAAATAGTAAACGCTGACATGTTTGTTCCAATCACGGTTTCGTGTCGCGCATCGTCACTGCTCCCTCCCGATTACCCACTGACTGATCGCCGAGCTATCTGACCATCGACTGAGGGTGGTTCACCCACTTGCAATGTGTACCGTATAGTTTCCACGGCAATGCCCGACCTTGTATCGGTTTGTCCTATTGATGTATTGGTCATCAATACAAATGTTCGTCCAAGAACATAAACAGACAACATATTATATTCAATACTAGCTGCGCCCCGCAGTTTCACCCGCGCAAATGTCGATCCCGTGGGAATATCGCAATAAAAAGTAGCCTATAATGTTAATCCAGGGTGACAGCTACAAAATTTTATCAAAATTGGTCCAGCCGTTTGAGCTTGAAGAAGTACCTAACAAACATTTAAACACACACTCACAAACTTTCGTCATTATAATATTAGGTCCTTACATATGAAATTGGCGTTTTGTATGGAAGGAACAAAAAGTCGAATATTTTTTAATATAATATATTTAATTAATCAAAGTATGAACCATTGTTTTCAATGCACTTTTGCCATCTTATAGGTAGTTCATTGATCCCTTTACTAAAAAAACCAGTCGGACGGGAATCAATAAAATCTTTGAAGGCGATTTGGACTGCCCCATCGGAGTTGAATTTTTTCCCTTGCAAAAAGTTATCCAAATTGCGAAAAAAATGGTAATCTGTTGGAGCAAGGTCCGGGGAGTACGGAGGATGTCTAAGACATTCCAATTCAAGCTCTTCTAATTTGGTAGCCGTCTGTTGCGCAGTGTGTGGTCTGGCGTTGTCGTGAAGCAGCAGTGGCGTGGAGCGATTGACCAGCCTTGGTTGTTTAGCCGCTAGCTTTTCCATCATGGTTTGTAATTGCTGACAATAGACATCAGCTGTAATAGTCTGGCCAGATTTGAGAAAACTGTAATGAACAATACCGGCACTAGTCCACCAAACGCTTACAAGTAACTTTTTTGGGGTTAATTTTCGCTTGGGGCAGGATTTGGCTGGCTCCCCCCCGGTGGGTTCCCGCATTGTCGAGGCGGGGGGGCTCAGTAGCCGTGGCTTGGACACCCACGGTGAAGCGAAGTGGAACCCGAGGAGGGGCCGCCCGTCAGGGCTTTTGCCGGTAAGCCGACGACGTAGCGGCCAACAAGTAGGTTGCGGTGCCGCTTGAGCGACATCGCAGCTGAGGCGGGCCGCGATGTCGTATCGGAGGCATCGCGGCTGAGGGTTGGAGGCCGCGGTGGGAGAGGAGTGCCGGTATTGCGGTGCGCCGCTCTCCCTACCTTCCGCGGCCTTGACGGGGTCGCCACCGTCCGATGGCGGACGCGGTGGGGCCGCAGAGGAGGAGGAGTGTTGGTATGACGTTAGCCGCTCTCCCTATCCTCTGCGGCCGAAAATTGGCAGGCGGCGGGGCCAATGACCTGACCCGTCGCAGGGGGACCAAGGGTGCCCAGACACGGGGTCGTCTGGCGCCCATGTGCTGGTTTGGTCCCTGGGGTGGTCACGGCGTGCTATGTGTTCTAGTGCGCCGGAGATGGGGAATACTCCCCAGAGGAGGGTCCGGTGACGGACAGCCGCGGCGGGTTCACGGATGAGTGCTAACGCGTGCCCGTGTTCCCGCCGTAAGCGGCAGAGGAGGACACCGTGGAGTTTTAGTGGGTTTGAGTCCCACATAACTGCACTATCTCCCCGTGGTAGTGCAGAATGCATGAGCATTTCTCCACGTTAAAAAAAAAAAAAAAAAAAAAAAAAAAAAAGGATTTGGCTGGCTGGCCAGGATCCAACCATTGCGCTGAGCGCTTCCGATTATCGTAAAGAATCCATTTTTCATCACAGGTAATGATTCGGTTTAAAATACCTTCATTGTTGTGCCGGTTCAGTAATGTAACGCAGCAGTCGACGCGCGTTTGCCGGTTTGCTTCAGTCAATTCGTGAGGTACCCACCTTTCAAGCTTTTTAATCTTCCCAATTTGCTTCAAGTGAATTAAAACAGTTTTATCACTAACATCGAAGCCTGCAGCTAACTCGGACGTGGTTTGCGATGGGTCCGCTTCCACAATAGCCTTCAATTCTCCATTATCAACTTGGGTCTCAGGCCGTCCACGGGGCTTGTTCTGCAGGTCGAAATTTCCAGAACGAAAACGTTGGAACCAAAAACGAACTGTGTTTTCTTTTGCAACATGACCGCCATACACATCATTCACCCTTCGAGTCGTTTCCGCAGCACTAGTGCCACGGCGGAACTCGTACTCGTAAATAATGCGATATTTTAAATTTTCCATTTTGTAAAATGAGTGACGCAAACAGAAAAAACAGAAGAAAAAAAACAAATGAATGACGGTCATCGAAGCACAAATACATGAGTAAATAGCTGTACAAATTTGAATTTGGAATTCCTTACCAAAGAGGAGAAATTCGTGATTAAAGTGGCCAGTACGAAAAACGCCAATTTCATATGTAAGGACCTAATATTACTTAATTAGGTACGAGTGTGATTACTTAACTAGGTACGAGTACCTACCTATGTAGTGAGTTATATAGGTACTTTGTTATACAAGTTTCTATGATGTAGACCTAGTCATTAGGTTGTCTCATCGTCTAATACCACTTACTGTCCGATTACGTCATAGCAGACGTTTATGCGACATGCCCTTTATAAAATTATCCTTGGTGGCAAGAGTAGGAAGGCTATAAACTAATCAGCATTCAGCACTAACTACAGGTACCTACCTAAGCACATGAAACAATGCATACAATTTCTAACGCCAGTTATTCAAATATTAATTTACTGATTATAAAGTTCCAAGTTTATATAGCCCAAAAATACTAGTACACGTTCTATAGGTATATCACCTGCCTACTAGATAGGTATAAATTTTTGTTAGATATCCTTCGAAAATATTGATGCGTCAGTTGAATCAAAACTAACTTTAGAATAAAAACAAACTGATAAAAAAAAGAGTACCTATGTATTACGTAAACAAACTATGCAAGAGGCCAATATTTCACATCCATAATCTGGTTCTCAAGTTATTATTCTGTCAGACGTTGATAAAGCGAATATTCGGTATGTTTACAATAAGGTAGGTGTATGTAGCGAAAACAAAACAATATATTATTTTGATTGGACTATTTTATTGCCAGAAATGTTTTACATACACTAACTCCATGGTTGAGAGAAAGTGTAAACTGTACACACTACTTTAAATCTAATACTAAATGTACTTTGAATCAAGAATTATTATTTAAATCGAAAGATATAATGTGAAAGAGTTAGTCACAACTTTAATACAATATTATATCATAGCAAGAACACACAAGTGTGACTCGACAATAGTATGAAGATTCGTTTCCACAAGTGTTATCTTACATTCGAGGTCTGTTACTATCACAATATAAGAAAATAAATTAGAAAAACAGGATATAAGAAAAATAAAGTTGTCCATAGAATTACAAACAAAAAAAATAGCACACAAAAGTTAGTTATGTCAATATGAACTATCACCTTATTTGTCAACTTTGAACTTTAATTAAATTCCAAATTCTTAAAATTAGTGTTACGATGTGAACAATTATTTTAAATAACTGGCCTCCCTAGCGCGCCGGTTGGAATTCACAAAAGTAAAACGATACAGTTACATGAATCAGTTGTTTGTAGGGTCAAAGCAAACTCCATCCAACTCGTGAGGAAGTTACTCGTTCACACTGCAAACCGTAACCAAAATGTCAAAGGAATGTTCAAATGGTTAAGTAATAATGCCTATGAAATACAAAAATGTGCGTTTATCTGCTAACTTAAATTTACAACTGAATTAATTATCTAAACTTTTAATTAATCTTAATCTTTATCTAAAATCCTTGTTTTTCGGAAGCTGTTGTATAAAACGCGTCGTTCACAGAACGGATTGTGAATTGATTTCACACTTTGTGAATTACTTTGGCAGTACATTACTGGCGTAATATGTAAAACGGTACATGTTACATTCATCAATTCAATAATCCATTGCTACTAGTCCGTTGAGATAGACACCAATACTCAAAAACAGCATACAACACCTAAACCGACTCGTGCAATAATGTTCAGTTCACTGCGATGCACTCTGGTCGCCATTGACAGTAACATTAAATTTACAATTTACAGGTACTTCACAGGTAAGATTTAATACACAATGTATTATAAACCTAAACATAAGTGCGGTCACAAAAGAGCTCAACTCTTTATTGTACACGCAGCATATAAACTGTAAATAGGAACTACCAAGACTTCCTAAGTGTCAGGGTATCTAAAAGTTTGTAGTATCTACACACAACATAATACCTGTATGTGTGTTTGGGGAAGTTCTATTGTATGTCATCTATTGTCTGTAAATTTTGGCATGTTAGGAAGTCCGAGTAGTTTAAGTTTTGTATTATAAATGTAGATATGTATTTGGGTTGAGTTGAGCCCTAATGAACATGGTTGCATTGCAGTAAACCAAGCGAGGTAGTTTGGTAAGAAATTTTAAGCAGCCGCCTCCTCTGCTTCGGCGGGGGGCGCCTCTTCTGCTACTTTCGCCTTCTTCTCTGGCGTGGTCTTCTCCGCGTCACCGTTGTCGATGGAGACAGATTTCCTCTTCACGCCAACCTCCTTCTTTTCTGTAATACAAATTTTGACTGTTAAAGAAACCATTGAGGAACTTACCTGATGCTATGAAAGGAAATGTATTATTTTTACATTTATAGTTGTACAGTGAATAAATGTGTGGGAAGTGTTTACCTGTGGCATCACCATTCTCGGTGGCGTCATTGCTCTCCTCGGCGTCGCCGTTCTCAGCAGGCGCGTCCTCGGCCGCAGCTTCGCTACCGTTCTCCTCCTTGCCGTTGCCGTTGCTCTCGGGCGCTTCCGCTACCTTTTTGGCGGGAGACTTCTTCACTGGAGATTCCTTCACCTCAGTTGAGGTGACCTCCTCAGCTACGACGTCCCTGAAAGCATCAAATTTTTAGTGTTATTTATTATGCAAGCACATTTCCAGTCTTAATCTTCTACCGGTATAGGTAAGCTAAGTAAGATATTTGGCAAATAAATAGAAGTGTGTTGTATTAACGGCACTGAACGTCGTAAAATCTTCAATCTAAATACCTACGCACCGTGGCTAATGCGAAGTGAGCGAGTCAGTAACGGAACATAACAATGCAACAGTTCCACACGCGGGCAATGCTCAGCGGTTAAGTGGGACGGCATAAAAGGAAAAGTCTGCCGGAACAAAAACAAGTGGCTGTTGCGCAAGGCTGCATGTGGGAAAGTTGCAACATAGGAAACTGAACGTAACCGTGATCACCTTAGCTGAATGAATACGTTACTCGCTCCAGTGGGCTACACTTCACGGAGAGCCGTAAAGCGTTAAAAATAACTAATGACAACACGCGTCGCCCGCGATAACGTAACCGAACAGCAACCTGCCTGAGTTGCAAAACTCGAGGTCTCGGCGAATTCAAACGAGCGCGCGCCGGCGTCCGGCGACGCTACGCGCCGGCACGCCGCGCATGCAGCGCCATCTTGGATAAAACAAGCGGCCCCGCGCCCGCCGCCCGGCGTGCTTTTAACTTTTCCACTTCGTTTTAATACGCTATAACAGGAAAAACAATCAAATCTAATCGACACTTCGCATTCTCCAACACGTAATGCGCTTAGTAGCATCCATTTTGATACTCAGAAATCCACTTTATTCGTTTTATCAGTAAAATAACATTTTCCCGCGTGTCTTATCTTTGGCGGCGTTTACAAAATAAGCATCACCAAACTATCAATACACTTCAAAACAATATTTTGCAACTATCGCACAAATAAAACTAACTGATATGAATGTTAAAACACTATTGAAACACTAAATTCACAGAAAACACGAATTTCACACATAAATAGGAAGCCATTTTGATCACATTTTCGAAGCCGCCAAAAATATTAAACCGTAAAACTTACTAAATTTAATGAATTTAACGAAAAAACTTACTTCTTTTCGACGGCTGCGTCTGCCATTATGTTTTTTTAGTTTTAGGAGATACTTTTAAATTATAAAGAAATAATTATAAGCACGTGTTACGCACAACGTACAACAATGTTCACCGCACAAACACCGACGACCAAATGAAGGAGGAAGAAGGAAAAAATATAATGCGCGACGCCTCGCAGGGACTCGTATAGCGTACTCGATGTGAAGCTAGCTGCGTCTACTTCAAGATAGTGAAACAACCAACCGCGATTCAAGCATGCTAGAGAGAGATAGTTATAGATTGTACATTCATCTTCAGACAACCTTGAAATCACACTAGTGACTAGAAACAACACAGGCAAGCAAGACTATACCTTTCTCTTTCTTGCCTGTTTAAAAAAATACAATCGTTAATGCTCCAACAAGACAAAATAATAAATGGGTATTCTTCTGGAAAATTAATATAACAATATAGCCGATTTTACGTCTAGATCGTGAACAATTAGCAGACTTTTTACTATTACCTACCATAGTAACTATTACTTACTACTAAACTAACTTTTATATCATAGTATTTAAAACTAGGCTACAAACTCAAGTTACAAGACGTGACGTGTATTCTCAAATATTCTAATTCTAACCCACCTATCTTGGGAGTAGTTTTCCATACAAATAATTATAAAAAATTAACTTTTTAATGTTGAATAAACACTAACTTCATTGTTTCAGTCGTTACACCACGCGTGCACCTTACGTTTTTTTTTATTACTTACATGCGTTTCTACTACCGGCTACAGGTCGATTGAATGTAGGGACTAGCCACCAGAGTAATTTATGACAGTGACTGTACCTACCTACGCTTATCTATGAAAGGCATTGCCATTTTTCATTCAAGTGTGTAGTAAATAGTAGCGCGAAAGGTCCTACTTCTATACCTACCTACTAGGCTAATAAGTACTTATAGCCATAGAACTATTATTACTCTAGCGTACTTATAGCCTTCTTTATTTTACGTTCAAGTCATTCAGGTAGTGAACTCACTGTACCTATGTACCATTTTAACATGCTAGGCTCCTGCAATGCAATATAATTTACTGACTCTACATAATCAGATAATGTTCCCACTGCTGGGACACAGGGCTCCTCTTTGTGTAAGGAGTGGGTCGTAATACTCGTAATCCACCACGCGGGCCCAGTGCGGGTTGGTAGATGTCACATGTCTTTTTGGGTCTAGGACATGACCCTATTGTGTCACAATACTTACGGCTTACGTATTTATTTTTTATTTTGATTAAATACATTTTAAATAGGTACCTAGGTAGGTATCTAAATGAAAAGAGGTGGGTGTTACGTAAATTAAGTGTCCGTGCCATAGAAATGTAAAAAACTTCTTTCATAAATATCTATGGTCCGTGCAAAACAATTTGCTCGTGTGTGTGGTTTTTGAGAGTTCAATGCCCGATTGTCTCATCAACCTACCTGTTTTAAAGTATGTAGGTAGGTACCTACCTAGGATTTCTACGACAGGCAAAAAATACCTGTCTACCTACGTGCTATTTCGATTTTACTCGCATTTAATTAAAGAATCTGCTAATTATACGTGATCAATAATTCACCACGTTGCAATGAGAACGCGTTTATTTCCCGCCAACCACAGTTTGCTTGTGCCAGAAAAGCGAGTCCGACTGTCGGAGTCGTCCGAATGACTCCTAAAGCCAACTTCAGAAGGAGGTTACAAAACATCGTGCTGCGATATTTTATTTCTTATGTCAATTATATAAGGACCATAGTGATTTTAACCGGACGCAAAATATAACGTAGTCCCGTGATAGGTCGATGGCTTTTAAAAAGAAATCTTGGCACTACTTGGTGATTTCGTCAGAATATGAATTCGTCAAGCAGAACAGTTCGTGATCCGATATATCCACGTGCCTTAGTGATACCTAGGTCGTTTTTACAGTGGTTACCGTCAAATACCGTGTCACCTACCTACGATACCTAAATCGTGTTGCCATGGCTTGGCATGGCCCATGCGGCCATGCATGCATGGCCCATCATCAACAATTCTACACCATTCCAACGAGAAGGGTGGCAGAAAAGAATTTCAAATTATTTTGATGAAACACACGGTTCTCTGACGTCATTGTTTTATTTATTAGGTAATAAACAGTGGTTCCGATAGGTAGGTACCTACCTATTACCACAGCTATTACTGAACAGGGCCGCTACAAATTCGACACCGGGGACACCGATGCTTTTGTAATAAACTGGCCACTTGCTTGACATAATAATTTAAAAACTTACGCCCGTTTTCACTAACGCTAGGAAACATCTAAGTAACCTCTGCACAGTAGAATTTTCTACTCTCGGCGCAGAACTGAGTGTTGAAAATTCAACAACGCATTCCTTTAGGTGTAGCAACGTTCGTTAGTAAAAAATATAAGCATTTGAATTTTTAGATTTTAGAAACATTCAAAATTTCAAACTAGCTTTTCTGTTGAATTCAAGCAATGATATTATAAATATCATTGAATTCAAGGGTTGGGTTGACAGTACCATTTTAACCTTTATATAGTTGCTATAAAGAACACATTCATTTGGTTGAGTTTATGGGATGAGATGTTCTGGCAAGCAGATTGGATTATCGATCTGAAAGTAATTTTTAATATCTTCGACCTTACTGCATAGGGAATAAAGTTTAAAATTGAATAAATTCTATTTAGGATACATTCAGAACAAGACTTATGAAACAAAGTAGGAAGGTTCGTCACTATGTAACATGTATGCTTATGTACCTGTGCCCACACGTGTTTGTAGAATTTGGTAGGTACTTATATACATTGTTACATCCTTTATTTTTATACGTAGCTGCCCTACGAACTTTTAAATGTTTAGTTCGAAAATTGAATGCTTTGCTTCCCATTGCTTGTGTAGGTAGGTAGGTATACCTACTCGGGGCGAAACGAAACGACGACGACGCGACGACGATCTATCAACGGAATTTGCTTAGGTACGTACCTACTGTACTGTCATTGACAAGCAGGTAGGTAGGTAAGGTACACAAGGATCTCCATCAAATAAGTTAGGTAGGTAGGCATAGATAAAGTGGAGTGATGAACGAACATGATTGGAGTGCGAAAGCGGACGTGTGTAGACGTAGCGTACGTAAATACTTACTTACCTAGGTAGATAGGAAAAGCAATAGGTGTTGCGTTACGAACTCGTGACGTCATAGTAGGTAAAGTGAGTAAGGGCGAGGCCACAACACCGCGTTACGACGTCGCATCGTAAAAATCTACGACGCCACACAACGCTACGCGTATTGCTGTGCGACGTCGTTTTTGCGATACGACGCCGTAACGCAGTGTTGTGGCCTTGCCCTAATACCCTTAGCCTTAGTACTAAGGTACAGTCAGCAGCAAAAGTCGACAACACATCAGTTTTTTTAATCTTAGTTATTGAGCAAAATATTTGTTCAAAATTGCAGCAGAAGTACAATTTTTAGAAAATAAACTCTGCTATAATGTGACAAGCTACAAAGCAGTTTATTGAAAAAAATGTTGTCAATTTAATAACATGTAAAAATGACAGTGTTAATCGACTTTTGTTGCTGACCCTACCTATACCTACAGACTGACAGCATCTTTATTTCGTACTGTAAGGTAGGATATTCACGATTTTTTAACCGACGAAAAAACGGAGGAGGTTATCAATTCGACGCGTATATTTTTTGTTTATGTATGATCAGTTGATCACGCATAACTTTTTACAGAGCAGTTCGATTTTGATACTTACCTAATTCTTTTTTTACGTAAAGAAACAGAATCATTGCTGAGGGTTGTATACAACGGCATCATTCTAATTTAAACTTTATTACAATGTCATAAGAGTTACATTGCAATAACTTCTACTAATGGTTTTACGTTAAAAAAACTCTTATCGTGAATGTGCTCAATAAAAGTGGTTTTCGTTGTTCTAGGAAGTGTCACTACTGACGTGCCGTTGACCGTACTCGCGGAGGCGTTGGCAATCGTTGACTCGTCAATCACTCCTCCCTCGGTACTAACACAGTAGACAGATACGAACAGTACGGAAACTACGTACAAACGGTCGCAACGGCACACTCACACAGACGCGCGCATCTACGGTATTATACTCCTAAGCGATGGTCGGGGTACTCTCAGTCACGGGTGCCGTGTTGGAACGAATAATCGTGTATTTAATTATTATTCCTTGCGCCACGGATCGTCCATCTTTTTAATAAAAACTGTTTGATCTCGACTTCTTCAAAACCGGAGCTTTCCTTTTTTAAACTCCCTGCTGATCTTGAAAGGTAAGAATGATTTATTGTTATAATCGATATCGAATAATGGCTCGTGCGATCATGCACCGACGTGAATTTATTTGTAAATCAAAGATGGCGGCTGCTAACATTTTTTTCGTCATGGGTGTCGTAGGTAGTTAAAGAGGTTGCCAAAATCGTTAGTGAGGTCAAAATCTAAATCCAAGATGGCGGCTGTGAAATTTTTCTATTTATTTGTCATGGGTGTCGTTTTCATAGTTTTCGAGGGTGCTAAAGCCGATAGTGAGGTCAAAATCTAAATCCAAGATGGCGGCTGTGAAATTTTTCCATTTATTTGTCATGGGTGTCGTTTTCATAGTTTTCGAGGGTGCTAAAGCCTATAGTGAGGTCAAAATCTAAATCCAAGATGGCGGCTGTGAAATTTTTCCATTTATTTGTCATGGGTGTCGTTTTCATAGTTTTCGAGGGTGCTAAAGCCGATAGTGAGGTCAAAATCTAAATCCAAGATGGCGGCTGTGAAATTTTTCCATTTATTTGTCATGGGTGTCGTTTTCATAGTTTTCGAGGGTGCTAAAGCCGATAGTGAGGTCAAAATCTAAATCCAAGATGGCGGCTGTGAAATTTTTCCATTTATTTGTCATGGTTGTCGTTTTCATAGTTTTCGAGGGTGCTAAAGCCTATAGTGAGGTCAAAATCTAAATTCAAGATGGCGGCTGTGAAATTTTTCCATTTATTTGTCATGGGTGTCGTTTTCATAGTTTTCGAGGGTGCTAAAGCCGATAGTGAAGTCAAAATGCGCGTCGCTCGACCAATGCCTAGTTTAACCCTGCACCTTACCGTTTCAATTCGAGAATGGGTGTAATAGTAATTAAAGAAAACAATATTTAAAAATATATATCTCTATTATTCGTAATTGTAAATTATTTACTGAAAAATACTTTCGCCTGCTACATGTAAATTTTACAGTGTTCTCTTTTGTTCTCTTTTAAAACAAGAACGAAAAATTTCATCCAATACGCTCGACGCATTTTCAAAAAGTTGGACGGTCCGTGGTCTCTGTTTTATTAGTACAACTTTTATTGCGTTTTATTTGGTCTATAAAAAAATTATTAAAAAAGTCCGCAATGGTCTGCGGATCATCACCACATTGTTTACCATCTAAGTATATTAATTTGATTGATTTCGCTTTTTGGCACATTACACATTGTTTTACTAATAACGTTCCAAGTAGCCCTACATTTGTTATGAGCTGTATGGATAAAGTAATTATTCTGAGACTTTTTTGTCAGTTTTATAACACGTTGTAATCTACTCGCAAAATTTTTTAAATTGTTTTTTTTATGATATTTCGATTCTTACGATACTTCCATAATAATTGCTGTTTACGCATGCAGCATTTTTTTATTCCTTGTGTCTTCCACTTTGTTTTTGTTTAATACATTTATGAAGTCGCCACATAATATTATTTTCTTTTTACTGTAGCACTACTTCCCAAGTAGTCGGTTTAAAGTATCGAAAAATGTGATTTAACATAATTACGAAGAATAAAGATATTTTTTAAAAATATTGTTTTCTTTAATTACTATTACACCCATTCTCGAGTAGAAACGGTAAGGTGCAGGGTTAAACTAGGCATCGGTCGAGCGACGCGCATTTTGACTTCACTATCGGCACAGAATACTTAAAGTACTACGTACAGAAAGGCCACTCCCTTCCCCGCACTAACATCAGTTACCGCACCTCACCCCGCACTTCGATGTGTTCGTCGCCTGCTCTTTAACAATGGCGCTCGCATACACAAGAACCGCAGCGCTGTACCTACCTACTGCTGCCACGAACACATTATTTTTTAAAGTAAAGTAAAGTTAAAGTAAAAATTAAAGTTTTATATTTTGTGTTAATCACGATGGTTGTATATTGTGCATTATTTGGATGCTTATCTTCATCGAGGAACGATAAAGACAGGAGTTTTTTTCGGTTCCCAAAACATGAAAGAAGGTAAGGAACAGCAACTCAAATGTCCTTTAAACCCATAAAAAATAAAAGCTAGTATATTACAGACAAACAAGTTAAGCCAGTGTTGTGATAATTTATTTTCATAATTTTCTCTATTATTCATTTATTTTCCAAGTTTTCTTCGTTTTAGAACAATTAAAACTTCCGTAATATTAACATACCAACTATTAAATTATTGCTCTCTCTCTTTATTGTCTTAGTTATGTATCTTTCTTTCACGTTCTATTCGTTCTTCGACTTGAAAAGTAGTACAATAGAAATGTTATTAATTAGATTTCTGTGTGTACCTAGTGTCGCGGCGCGCGGCGCCCCATTGTTGCATACGTTCGGGCAGCGCCGCCGCCGCCTACGCACTACTGCCAAGTACCGCCACGTCCGCCACTCCGCCAGCCAGCCCTACTAGATTTCACGCACACATTTACACGTATACAAACGTCATTTGTCAATGTAGTGGTAGTAGGTAATTATTTTGCGAGCGTTGTATGGAGTGTCCGGGGTGTGCTATCGGCTTTAGCACCCTCGAAAACTATGAAAAAGATATTCACGACGAAAATTTTGAATTTTTTCGCAGTCGCCATCTTGGATTTACGTTTTGACCAGAAGGAGGGAAAGATAATCAGTCAACTTCTAACCGCACACCACGTTAAAAACTTCGTTACAATAAAACACATCAATTTTACAGACATTAAGAGTGACAACCCTAACGCTCCAATGAGTCGTAGGTATTTATTTCAACAAATAGGCCTAGTTTCCATACTGTTCATATTTATACTGTGGTACTAATCATCGGAGTAGGTAAAAAATTGCGTAACACACTAACAGGTGAGCAATGGGCCAAATGCATGGACTTATAATGGCCAAATGGTTTCATTTTGACAGTTCAACAACATTCGTTGCGTTATTTACGTTGTTGACAAATTTTTCAAACATAAGAAGCAATGGATTAGCAATATATGTACCTACTTCAAAATATTATTATTAGGGTGCATAGAAATATGTACCTAGGTACTTATACATATTGCATGTATAAAAAAAAATATGTCTATGGTTGTGAGTTTGTGACTGTGATAACGCTTGACGTGATCTGTGCCATGTATCCCGCCCGACCCTAAAAATCCTATAGGTAGGTCTGTACCTTCTCCCCCCACCCTACCAACCTATTTAGATTTGATACAGGGTGCGTGCGACGCGACATGCGAAATGCGGCAGCTAGGGCTGCGAACGACAGATTGCCAACCGTTTTCAATCCCTGTTTATACAATACAATAGCGTTTTTTTGTGTCTGTCTGTGGACGAAATAACACAATGTATCGTAATGTATGTTTGGGGACTTTGAGAGGTTAGCCACACTGGTGGCTAGTGGCTACGCTTGTCACGGTCGCTTCGAGGATTGGTGACCATACATTCGTAGATCTTTGACAGTCGTTACGGGTCGTCAGATCAGAAGCCCAGAAGTCTGAAAACCCGTCTTACCAAGAGGCGGCAATGGGTATTGTATTACCACAGGTATTACCCAGGGCCAGCAGTAACTGGGTTGTGTTGTGGTAGTCAGATAGGCAGTCGCTCCATGTAAAATACTGGTATTCAGCTGCATCCGGTTAGACGGGAAGCCAACCCCAATGTTTTTATAGGTATTTTGTATTAGGAATAAGTAGGATATAAAAAATACATCCACACGACACTGGATGTAGTCATTCGTACAGGATAAGCGTAATTTAAACCAATATGGAGTGCCTTGACACCTGCGCGTGTAACATGGTAACGCAAATGACAATGGTACATTTTATCTATAAGTTACTTACATTATGGATAGATAGGTATACATAGATATAATGTATGTGATGTGGAAATAGTGCGTAAGTGCTAATAAGCTGTTGACCTATTACGTGACGACTAGGTATTTATGTGGACTATTTATAGTATGTACTTGGTACCTAATGTTTATGTCCTCACGTCATTATTATTTTTATATCATAGAGGTCGGCTAGGGTGGTTTCAATTTTTTCTTGACAAGTTTTTAGCTAGGGTACGTACCATCGAGGAAACTTACATCTATAGGTACACACGGCTACGTATCCATATCCATACTATCCATATTATAATATTATAAATTCGAAAGTAACTCTGTCTGTCTGTATGTTACCTTTTCACGCCTAAACCACTGAACCGATTTAGATGAAATTTGGTATAGAGATAGTTTGAGTCCCGGGGAAGGACATAGGATAGTTTTTATCCCGATATTCTCACGGGATCAAAACTTATGCGGGTGAAACCGCGGGGCGTAGCTAGTCAAGGTATAAATTCCAGTACAAGAGGACCCCTTTCGTGTTTGAAAAGCCGATTCAATGCGAGGTCAGCTTATATGTACTGGAAATGTATAGCTTGATATGTAGCCGTGTGTACACCGTAAGGGCTATTATTGCTTGCAGTGCTCGGCCGCTATAGTAACGCTTGCTAACAGATGTGGTCAATGGTCATCGTGTGCACGGGATTTTGTTTTCAAATTGGGCGGATGTAAGTTTCCTCGATGGTACCTACTATTATTTTTATCTCACGAAGCGGCGCGCGCTTTTCTTGTGGTCAGCAAGTATACAATGGCAAAGTCGAAGGTGTGTGTGTGTGTGTGCATTATGTGCTGACACTACCTACTCGTCTTCACGCACATATTCACAGCGTTTGTACAGACGCCAGCACATCAAGCTACCCGAAGAAACTGTCAAATTTTCCCAATCAATTTGAACCTTATGTTTTAGCGATAAAGTTGAAAATCTATTAAAGAAATTTGACAGATTGTAGTAGCTTGATGTGTTCGAGTCTGTACACTTGGTTAACACAAGTAAGCGCGAGACGATTCGTGAGATAAATAAAAATTATAATGGTCTATGAATAAAGCGCATGCGTAAATATTCATCCCGACTACGGATATCTTTCACTGTTCGTGATAGGAGTGTAGGGCACGTACTTTGCCGGTTTTTTTTTTTAAATATTTTGTTATCAATTTTAACTAGGTAGGTAGTTAGCAAAATATATCAGTGTAACACCCACCATTAACACGAACGATTTATATGTTACAGCCTAGGTTTATTTATAAACTAAGATAAGTACCAGGAAATCCAGCTGTTTAAAATTTATATGTTATTTCCCGCGTGATGGCGGCCAGTACGCTATTTTTTAACAAGTTTTTGACATTGACAATTCAAAAATGTTTGTAATTAGTTTGAAATAAATGCTTTGAGTTTGAGTTTGACATTGATTGTTACTGAGATGAGATTGTGACTAGATTTTGAACGGAATTGGTCTTCTGTACATTGGCCCTGTTAGGGTTAATGGAGGAATGCGGAGGAACACCAAAGGAAAGTCCGTTCTAAGGATTTAAATAATACGTTTATTATCCTTTAATTTATCCCAAGTAGCAAACAAGAATAGTGATTAAATCTTACATGTCTATACTTTATCTAAAGTTGGATTTAGCTAATTCAAAAAGGATTTCGTTAAGCCTTTTCTTTCTTTAATACTAAATCGTTTTAAACAACCGCTACTTAAGTAAATTAGGAATACCAAAAACCAAGTTAAGTATTCTCAAAACTAGTTTGTATTAAGTATGCCTACAGTTAATACTAAAAATATTTTTTTACTATACTCAGAATATTTGAAAGCTCACTTAAAACGCAATTGAATAACTGAAGTACCTTTTTAGACAAACAAAGAAGAAATTGATTTTGTAGATAAAATTAAGATAATTGTAATTCCAATTTCTAGAAACTGATTTTCCTGAGTATATTTTTATTCCTTTTTGACTAAAATTAGTAAGTTTAGAGTAAAAATACATTTAACGGGACGTTCTCTTCAAACAGAACCAAGTATAAATATGGATAAAGTGGAAAAATTAAAAAGATTTGTTAGCTTTCATCGGCGTGTTATCTATACTAATATTATAAAGAGGTAAAATTTGTTTGTAAGTTTGTATGTAGGGGGTAATCTCTGGAACTACCTACCAGTCGGATTTGAAAAATTATTCTTGCATTTGATAGCCCAATTCTTGAGGAAGGTACGCTATGACCCTTAGGAGCCGAGCAAAAAGAAACAAAGTCAAAAATAAAGTTAAGTGATAGCGCGGGCGGGTGATGCGATACGACGGGGTGGCTTTGGGGGGAAACAAGAAGTTTCACGCAAACGAAGCCGCGGGCTGAAGCTAGTAAAATATAAAAAATTAAACTTAACCAATGTGCCGAGTCGAGATTATCAAATAAGCAGAACAGAAGTTATTAATTAATTATTTTTCCTGAGTTTGGGTGGCTTCTAAGAAAATTGGGATTGGATAGTTTAAGTTATTTAAACAATATATCTGTCGCAGGGAAATGGGGATATCAGGGATTTCACGAAATCCCTAGGGATATCACGAAATCCCGGTAGATGTCGAATATTCTTGTTTATTACGTCTTCTTACTAAAAGTATCTAGTGATATGACAAAATACCAATTTATCGTCAGTGATATGTCGTTTCACTAAACTAAATCTAGTAAAATGTTAGAAAAGCGGATACTGCCGAATAAAAATCGAGCCATGCATTAGCTGGAAGAATTTCTACATTTGTACTTCTACAACGTAATTGTGAAATATCAAAGTTCCAGTGCAAAACCAAAAGATGTATTTGCAAGAAGCTAAATGTTTTGTGTAATTCAAGGTGCCACAAATCACTGCTTTGTTTAAATAAATAACAAGATTTTCCATTTTCCATCAGGAGTGAGTCGTTGTCTTAATTGTTGAGCCTCGCAAGTCAATTTTTTTTTTAATGTTTACATTTATATTTTTGTACCTAATGAACGAATCCACATAGGTAATAGAAAAAGGTATAATACCTGATATCATTGTCAGATTATTGTTTAGTTGATTAAACCTTTATTTTCTAATAAAAATGCACCAGTTACCTAATTTGTAATTTTGTTTTATTACTTGATTCATCAACAGTATTCTTCATTTCACTACATTTAGTTTAGTGAAATGACATATCTCTGATTTTATGTTAGTATTTTGTCATATCACTAGATACTTTTAGTAAAAAGATGTAATAAACAAGAATATTCGACATCTACCGGGATTTCGTGATATCCCTGATATCCTCATTTCCCTGCGACATATCAATTAGTAAGCTACTTATAGCGCTGAATTTGAATCCTTGTGTTCTGTTATGCTTCGTCGAATTCAAACATTAGGAGGTACCTACCTATATTAATTTAATCATATTCTTTCGACTATCTTACATAAACCTGTTTCCACCACAAAATAAACAAGAACCACACAATAACAATAAATGACAAGTTAAGAAAACATTAAGACGTAATCTGGTTTTAACTAAATCAAACTATAGAATCACTTAATACCAAACAAATTAAATAGTACTTCACCAATACTGTTTTTAGTAAAGGTTAAGTATAATATCTCTTAACTAGCACTACTTCAAGTGTAACTTGTCTTAACTTTGTCTGAACTAGCCTTACAAAATCAGTATTGTCTAAAATCTAACTTCGTTAAGAAAAATAAGATTTAACGCCATCTTGCACTACAAGTGAAAAAAATATAAAACATTTTCCAACAATACTTCATCAAAAACCAGAGTAAATTGAACATACATTTTTGTCATAGTCATTCTAACTACATTAATAACTTACACATTTATAAAAAATGTAGTACTCTGCACTAAATGCCACAAAATTTTTAATTTGCAATATTATTATACCACATATTTTTGTTTGTTTTCTAGTATTTTAAAAGCCCGTCTGTTCTATAGCACTATCTATAGATTTTACACGAGAAATGATCATGCGTTTTAAATTTCCAATGCATTCAACGACATAAGAAAGCCTTTTCTAGACATAAAAAATGTTGTTAAACCGCCATTTTCGTAAGTCTTAAAATACTTTAAAAGTTCACCATGTTTTCTAAAATAATATTACTTAAAGCACTTTAAAGCAAAATAAGTTTTTATTTATACTTCACTAAGACAAGATGGAATATCTGCACTTCAAAATTGATAGTTTTAATTAGGTATTGTAGATATCTTTAAGTCTATTTCTTTATCTTAAGTCAACCTACAAGATATCTTGAAGACAGTGTTTAAGAGTTCTGCAAAACCATACTCTCTTAAGTAGGGTTAAAGTTTATCTAAACAGTAGTATTAACTCTTTCTTAACAAGTTCTTAAATACTGTGCCCACTTTTACTTAACTGACTCTTGGAGTGTATCTAGAAGATATCTTGAGGGACATAATAGTTTTAGCCAAGACAACAGCAGGAATTCGTCAACTTGTCTTCAAGATATCTACAATACCTTTTTAAGACAATTGTTTGCTACTTGGGATTGGAAGGTGTATTTACTAATATTATGTGAGACGTGTGATCCCACACAAGGCTAATAGAGTAGTAGTGTCACTATGCGAAAGTAAGGATTTCGTTCAAGTGGTAAGGGCAGGTTCGGATACTTAAAATAATATTTATGAGTTAGAATGAGAAAGACGATAGTGTTGAAGTAGGATCGATTTGTTGGAGTACCTATAGCAAAAACCATAGACATAAATGGTTTTTGCTATACTCCAACAGGCCCGAATAAAATGAAGTATTGAAACCATAGATATATTTACATTTCTATGATTGAAAAACTCGTTTTGATGGTAGGTAATAAAAAATACGGGGAATTTGTCACATAAGTTCACATAACCCCTTCGTGCTCCTGATTATACACCTAGTTAGCTAATTACATTAATGTAAGCACCATTACGTTGCGTCACGACTACATAGACATACCTATCTAACATACCTTATCGCGTTTACAATTTCAATGATTCTAGCCAATACACTTGTTAGCTTTAAGAGAATATCAACCTTCTGTCTCTAGAAATAAGATTGATTGTCATGCGGAGGTAAAATCCCTCATGCTTGCAAATAGCCAATACAAACTGTTAGCATTACGAGAATATCAGCCTTAAAAGTATTGTATTTAAGATTGATTATCACGTGGAGGTGAAATTTCTCACGCTTGCAAAGGGCGGCTACCTTGTCTATCTTTAGTTGTGTGCTGATTGAAATAATAGCTGTGACACTGACACAGTGACTATAAAATGAAAGCTGAATAATGAAAATTTCGCATTATTTTATGAAAAGAATGCAGATGAGAACAATACGGAAAGAAACCATAAGTCCGTTCTCACTGTTCTCGGTCGGTAATGTAAAATTTTACCGAACGCAACACGTGGTGTGGGTGCCTCTACTTACTGGTTATGTTTTTTCTACGAAGACCTAATTATGATATTATGACGCTACCTATAATGTCAGTAAATCACAAATCGTTTAGTAGATCCCCTCCCCCCTCACCTCACCCATTCCTCTCCCCAGTATGTACCCTAGTATATTATGTCTTGAAAGTATATAACATAGTTTTTAAGCAGTACTAATAATTTTATATAGAACTATGTTCTGAAATAAATTATTATTATTATTATATGTCTGCACTGTTGCAAAAGCAGAATATAAAAACTCAGTATCCACATTAAAATGTAGTTCCATATTTCTCCGCCTGCCAAGATATATTGGGCGCACTGTACAGTCATTGAACGAGGGGACGCGCGCCCGGTCGGAGTGGTCAGACGCCAAGCCGCGCCGCGCCGCGCCGCCCCGCCCCGCGCTTATTCGGGTTTTGAAGTCTATTGGTCCTAATTGCTTGTTTCTCGAAAACCATCACTGGTGGCATACCTTTTTTTAGGAACCTACATTTCTTAGACGGCGAAAGCAGCATCTTGCGGATACAATACGTCGGAGTCGCCGCAAAGGCCAATGGGCATCAATGGCATGCCGCATGGCCCACTTGGTTGTTTGTAATAGAGCCGCAAAAAACTTTGTTCAATGTAACGATAAAGAAAACCTGTCTAGGCGCCGCGCCGGCTTTTTATAAAGTCATTGTGTGCTCTATTACTTCCTCGCTTTTTGTTTGATAAGTTACAAAAAAAAAACGGTTTTGACTTTAGCTTAGTAACAATGCGTGCAGGCGTAGGGACGGCGGCTTATTTGTTGATTCGCACGAAATTGCTCGCCCGTAACGGGCGAATCGACATTATATTTGGTTCTCCCTGAACAAAAAGAATTATAATAGCTGGCGAATACAGGTGCAGGCGATCCAAATAAAAAAATATGGATATGGAAGTATATAAGTGGAGAGGCATCAAAACCGTCTGAAATAGGAGAAGGTACGAATTGGAAAAGCCAAAGCGGTTTTGTGGTTGTGAACTTAGGTGCTGTAACACTTGTCTTCGAAAGAGGTTTGGCTGAAATTAGATTCTATTTTCTAATATACGCTTCGAAAGGATCTGCTAAGAAGGCTTCGTGTTTCTAATATTTCTAATACAGGGTATCCTAGTGCGGGATCCAGTGTCATACCCAAATAATGTAACACTAATTTATGATTCAATAAAACTTATTATTATTATTATTATTATTACGTATTTCTGGAGTCGTCGATTCGCCCACCATAAATTAACTTCGTGCGAATCGCCTACCAAAAAAAGTCGATTCGCCCAGTACGGGCGGAAAAATTCACAAGCCGAAATGGCGTGCGCGTGGTGCAGATCGGAGTAGCAACTTGGGACCTTTTCTGCATTGTAATTCATCAGATCAGCTCCTTCCTGCAATTTCCCATATAGTAAACTTCTCCCTTTACTCTGGTGTTTTCCCTTCCCTGTGGCGGAAAGCCCATGTTCGTCCACTACATAAAATCCCTAATCCCACTCTTCTCAGTCACTTACGTCCAATTTCCATCCTTCCCTTTTTATCCAAAGTACTCGAGGCCTGTGTACATAAGCAATTCTCCAACTTCATTCACAAAAACTCCCTCATCAGTCCATTTCAATCCGGGTTCAGGCCCGGGCACAGTACTGTTTCTGCTCTCCTTAAAGTGACTGACGATATAAGGCGAGGGATGGAAGACACTAAAGTAACGGCTTTAGTGTTGATCGATTTTTCAAATGCTTTCAATACCGTCAGTCACGAAGTCCTTTTATCCATCCTCTCCTATCGCATGGTCTCTCACGAGGTTCTGGAATGGTTTTCTTCCTATCTTCGGGGGCGTCAGCAATCAGTTCTCGCTGGTGACTCTAGCTCCAGCTGGTGTGACCTTGAAACTGGCGTCCCTCAAGGCGGCATTTTATCTCCACTTTTGTTCTCTATCTTTATAGATCTCATAACTTCCGAGCTTCAGTGTGCGTATCATCTTTACGCTGACGACTTACAGCTCTACTGTCAGGCAGGTGTTGACATCTTATCCGGTGCGATCGAGGAGCTAAATCGGGATTTACGAGTTGTCAAAAACTGGTCTGATCGCTTTGGGGTGGCGGTTAACCCAACCAAGTGTCAGGCTATCATTGTAGGGAGCCCCCATAGCTTGAAGAGGCTGAATGGTTCTACGGTGCCACCGGTTATCTTTGATGGCACAGTGATTCCGTTTAGCTCTGACGTCAAGGATCTGGGTTTGCATGTTGACACTTGCCTTGACTGGCGTAAGCAGGTCGCGATTGTGAGCAAGAAGGTCATTGGAACGTTGCGGTCGCTCTAACGGTTGAAAAATATTCTCCCATCCCACATTAAGGCAATGCTTGTACAGTCCCTTATCTTCCCCATAATTGACTATGGTGATGTGTGCTACTATGACCTGAATGCAGATCTCCTCAATAAACTTGACCGACTTCTTAATAGCTGCATTCGATTCGTTTTCAATCTTCGCAAGTACGATCATGTATCCGCACATCGAGCGCTTTAAAGTGGTTACCTATCCGGCAGCGCAGAGCGTTGAGGGCTTTGACAACCCTGTTTTCTCTTCTTCACAATCCCGCTTCTCCTTCTTATCTGACTTCTCTTTGTCAATATTTATGCTCTGCACACAGCAAGAATCTTCGGTCCGAGAATAATCGTCTTCTTCGTTGTCCTTCTCATCGCTCTGGTTTTATAAAGTCGTCTTTCTTTGTCCAGGCGGTTTTCCTTTGGAATGCGCTCCCTCAGAATATCAGGACGGTAACCAATCGGTTCACATTTAAAGTGAAAGCTCGAGAACACATACACAAGAAGTTGGCAGTTTCGTCTCAGAATTAAGTTGTTGTAGGGTTTCTTATTTATGTCTCATAACTATTTTTATATATATATATTGTTATGCATATGTATGTATATATGTATTTATTATTATATCTATTCTTATATCTTAGTTATAAATATTTTCTTATCTTTTCTTTCTGTTATTGCACCTACTGTGTATTGTCTCTGCATCACCCTCAGTGACGGATTAAGACTACTTGATGCCCTAAGCAATCCACGACTGTGGGCCCCCCTATCCGTATATCAACTAGAATCGGTCTTTAAACCTTTACCGCCTAAAAACATTAGGTAGTTTTTTGTAAAATAAGATGATGAGATGTACCGTTTATTTTCGTTGGATCCCACTTTTGAATACCATTTTTAGGTATTAACAATAGATCCCGTTTGCTATTTCCGTTGAATCCCATGTTATAACAACATGTGTACATTTCAGAAGAAAAGTGATTTACCTTTATCAAACACTAGCTTCTGCCCGCGACTTCGTTCGTGTGGAAGTCGTAAGACACCACAATATTGTAAAGTAACAGCCGCATTTTATAAAACATCCCTGACACTTGTACGTTTGTAGTTTTGGTCTCAGCAGCCAAAATATATAGAGAGTTAGGACTGGTGACGCGGTAGCAAGCGACATATACCTACTTAAAATTATAAACTAAACTGATACATTTTTGTTTAATAACGTGTTATTTAACAAGCAATTCATTTTTTATTCATTTTATCTCATAAAACAACGTTTGGAATTAAAACGTTTTACATATTGACTTATCATTACGCAATTTCCTAAAAATGAAACTCATTCTTTCATCGACTTGCGCTAATAGAAAAAAATAGATTATTTTTAGTGGGCTACCCGGAACCGAACTAGTTAGATTAGGTTAATTATTAAAAAAATAAACATTGTTAGGTTAGGTTAGGTTAAAACTGTGACCCCTACGCACGAGCCGAGCGAGCGAAGCGAGCGGTGCCGCGGGAGCGACCGGCGAGTGCCAGAAACGACTAGATTATTATAGAAAATGAGTTGTTTGTGAAATAAATAGTATACGATACGTTGGTTGTAAACTAAAAATTTGTCAACTGAGTTTTGGTGAAACATTAGTGAACCCCTCATTTTATTATAAACAATTTTGTTGTTGAAAGTACCCGCATTAAGATTTTTTTAAGCATTCGGGATCCAACGGAAATACTTTTCGGGATTCAACGACAATAAAACGTAATTATCTTGCGTTTTTTAAATCAGGATCCAACGGAAATACATAATAATGTTTTGCAGGATCCAACGCCAAAAATATTAAACTGGGATTCAAAAGCGGGATCCAACGAAAATACCAGGCGGGGGGCCCGCGGGAAGGGGTTGTTTGTGATTGGCTGATCGCAATTCCGGTACATTCGAATTGCCGAATGCACTAGCGGGCAGCAAGTGGGCAAGCGGGAGCGGGGTTATGACTAGGTCGGACTCTATGTCAACTTAAAACGCGCGAATTTTCAAATTAGTCCTAGAAACTTTTTTTGGTGTGGTTTTTGGTGACGTGAGAGTGAGACGTGATGCCCTAAGGACGGATTTTTTTTGTGCTTCTTCTGGTGCCCCCCCAGACGTGATGCCCTAGGCAATTGCTTAATTTGATTAAGGGTTAATCCGTCACTGATCACCCTAAGGTAGACTGGTAGAAAATGCCTAAGGCATTAAGTCCGCCTTTGTACAGTTTTTACTTGTGCATAAAGTTTTTAATAAATAATAAATAAATAAATAATTGTAATATTTTTTACGCATGTCAGCACCCCTTTTCCCCTGTGTCCTTCGCCTTATGGTTGGGTTCGAGTTGATGGGGTTAGGTAGATCCGTGGCGCGTTTCGAATACAGGTATTAAGTGAATTTATGAAAATAATGGGGAACCCTCTTTTCTACTGTTCGTGTCGTATCACTACGGGCAGCAGCGACTCCTTTATGCCATACATACAGTCTGTCAAAATCATTTTGATCTTTATATTCGTTGCAAAATAAGGTTGCTGTTAGGTTGCTGCTGTCAGAGGTAAAATAACTGTGCAAACTTCAAAATACAATGCTGCACTTGTATGAAAGAGGTGCATTGAAACATTCATACTTCGATGAACATTGGATTAAGTCCAAGATCGGTCATAGACAGTGGCAGGGACGAAATCGCAATGAAAATTTATACTACCTACGGTCTCGTGTGATCAGAGCTTATAAACTCTATCGGATCCATTCGGATCACGTCACCACACCCCTCCCGCACCGCGCTGCTACACCTCAGGCAAAGTCTCGTCTCAGTTAGTTAAGCGGTCGGCCTATAGACCGCGTCAGGGTTAGAACACCTGTATGACAATTTATACCTAACACACTATATCACACTAAAATTATAATTAGGCGAAAGTTTGTAAGTGTGTGTTTATATGTTTGTTACTTCTTCACGCTGAAACGGCCGGACCAATTTTGATAATTTTTTTTATGGAGCTAGCTGACACCCTGGATTAACATAATTATAGGTAGGCTACTTTTTATCCCGATATTCCCACGGGATCGACATTTACGCGGGTGAAACCGCGGGGCGCAGCTACTTATACATAAAGCTATTCAATCATCTTTGCGTGTGGCCAAAATCGCAATTAAGGCGCTTACAGGACCTAAACGCAAAAAAACGGTAGTTTTCGAAACAATAAAAGTATATGATCGCCTACAGTAAACAAAATCAGAAAAATATATGATATTCTTCAGGATATATGCTAGATAGATAGTGTTTTGAAAACACAATACAACTAATTTGGTACGATAGAAAAAAATCATGAACATACCTCTAAAAAACTTTCTTTTTACAATAAAAACCATACTAATATACATACAATCATTCTGATTTTTTGTCAGATTATTCTACAAGTAACATACTAAAATGATAGTGTTTTATTTTTTTATTTAAAACAATAGTTTTTTTGTAAATCGAATATTCATAGTTCCGAACATAAAAAGTGCGCATGTGTGCGTGAACGCCCGTGTAGCGACACTGCCGGCCGAGGCCTGATGCTATACGGACGTGTCGCTCTTTTCGCCGCACTATTTCCGTCAAAATTGTTATGTTTTTGTTAAGTTTTATTTGTAAATTCATTGTTTATTATTATTTGCATTATCTTCTTTCCGTAAATATTTTTATTTCGTGTAAATATAAAATACTTTTAAGTTTGTTATGTATGGGTGCAAGGCGCGCGCCATCTATTGTACGGCGAGTCCCAACTCCCGGGCGTTTCACTTGTGTCTACCGGCAGTGGTCCGCGTAACCTAACAAAGTTAAAATAGGGTAATAATTTGTAAATAAATGGGAAATATAGTGAAACATTCCGTTAGGAGGACTACAAAACGTTCATATAAAACAAAAGCCGAACATAATATGAACGAAAGTAAAAAGTATGAGCATTTTATTTTTAACTGAATATTTTTATTTTTGCAATAAAACTATGAATTTTGGAAACATCTAAGAAAGTGCAGTCGGTATTTTCGACTTCACGTACAACTGTCACAGTGACGTATGTGGACGACGTGTAGATTTGTATTCGAGAGTCCCCGGGTTCGATTCCCAAGATTACGAAATCGTACTTTCTTTTTAAATTTTATTTAAATGTATTTTGAATTTTTAGATAGATAGTGTTTTGAAAACATAATACAACTAATTTGGTACGATAGAAAAAAATCATGAAGATACCTCTACAAACTCTTTTTACAATAGAAACCATACTAATATACATACAATCATTCTGATTTTTTGTCAGATCATTCTACAAGCAACATACTAAAATAATAGTGTTTTATTTTTTTAGTTCAAACAATAGTTTTTTGTAAATAGCATAATATTCATAGTTCCGAACATAATAAGTGCGCATGTGTACGTAAACGGTAAACCCCCGTGCGTGTAGCAATAATGCCGGCCGAGGAGGCCTGATACTATACGGACGCGTCGCTCTTTTCGCCGCATTATTTATTTGTACCTACATACATTCATTGTTTATTATTACTATTTGCATATCTTCTTTCTGTAAATATTTTTATTTCATGTAAATATAAAATACTTTTAAGTTAAAATAGCGTAATAATTTGCTATCAATTATATCATTTGTAAATATGGGAAATAAAGTGAAACATTCCCTTAGGAGGACTACAAAACGTTCATATAAAACAAACGCCGAACATATGAACGAAATTAAAAAGTAAGAGCATTTTATTATTACTGAATATTTTTTTTCGCTATGAATTTTGGTAGTTTAAGAAAATGCACTTATTACGCATAAGCTCAGTTTTTTCGACGAGATACGCAATCGTTACATTGGCTTATGTAGACGACGCGCAGGTTCGTGTTCAAGGGTCCCCGGGTTCGATTCCCAGTGATACGAAATCGATTTAATTTTATTTAAATGTATTTTGAATTTTTAAATATATTTTTATAAATAACTAAAAAAACGTCTACAATGTAATTATCTTTCACAGGAGAAAGAAAGTCGAAAATATCAACACGGAAGTTACTTCTAATGCGTAAGTACCTACACGTTTTCTATGCCATTGTAACAATAAAAAAAACCTAAATTTATTAACAGACCGCGACTTATTGATAATATGCATAAAGAAATCACAGATTCATCCGAAAATTGCGATGAAAATTATCACAAGCAAGAGTTTAATTTTTATTGATTGTGTTTATAATAAATAGAAATCATAATAATTATGTATGAATGTTAGGTACGAGTACCTAATCCTTGAGGCCGTTTACACATCATGCCGAAGCTGCAGCGGCATCGCCGCCGCCGCGGCGCCGCTGCATCAGTCACCCTTGGATTTGTATGAACACACGGCGCCGCCGCGCCGCCGCGCCGCCGGCGGTGCGGCGCGGCGACGAGTTTTGATAAGATCTATCAAAACTCGCCGCCGCACAGTGGTCTGAAAATCGAGCTCCATACTCATAGAAACTTAAAGTACGGAAATAAAAAAACAAAAATTGTAATGGGTCTAGTATACCTCCCTTTACGTAATATTAACGTATGGATGGTATCAGTCGCTCCACGCGTGAGAAAAAAAAGTTTTTTGTTTTTTTTTGTATGGGAGAAAACACTAACCCCCTTATTCATAATCCTATTTTATCTCTATTTTAGCTAAAATAGGTTTATAGAACGTTTGTCTTTATCTGTCACGTTGTCATTTCTGTGTGTAAGAAAGAGACAAACCCCATTTTAACTAAAATAGGTTTGATAAGTTTTATGAATAAGGGGGTTAATGTACATTTTTTTGAAATGAATGGAACTGATAGGCTGGAGCTCACACGAGCTATTGTACCATACACGGCCATCAAGATGACATACAATTCATGGACCGTTGGGCGCCGCTTTGCACGTAGCAAATTTTTGAAATTTTGTGTTTTCGATATGTGATTTTTCAAATCTTTGACGTGAATAAATGAACTTGCCGATCGATTTACTTATACTATCGTTACTTTTAGCCTGCTTATGACCTTTATGATGACAACAATTAAAAATTATGTTGATTATAAGTACCTATACGTTTTTTTTTTATTTCATTCCAAGAACTACTTAACTCATTTAATCACCGTTGTAGTGTATCTATTAAATAGATATGTAAACACTGTCTCATTCACACAAGCGGGGTAGCTGCTGTCAGTTATGTTATGTCATCTGTCAGTTACGAGGAATGGCGGGAAACAGACAAAGTGAAGCAGGCTATATACGATGGCGCTTGGTGTGGTAGTGAGCCAGTGAAGTGATATGTTTAACATAAGTACGGAATCAACAGGATTCTACAACCGTGATTATGGTTGAGTTATAATTAGATACTGCTTCAATCTGAGCCTCAATCAGAGCCTGTTCTTCCACGATGTTCAACTTGTTTTCGTTTGAAAACTTAAAATAAATTGGTCAGCAGAACATTGTGGAAGATGGCTTTGGATTCTCCCATACCTTTTCTTCGCCACAAACTAAGCGCACAGGCACAAAAGAACACATAAACATACTGGAATCGTCTTCGTCTGCCATAGTTTGCTTATACAAACTTTGCCCTGAAGCACCATCAAAGCCATACTTGCATATAATTGTTAACTCTTTGCCATCCAGCGAAGGTTTCACACGTAGGAATTTTCCAAGCTTTGCACAGTTTTATCCAAAATTTAGCTTTACTTTTACCTCTCCTTAAGTGATGTACAATGGTAACTTTTGGAGGGCAGCAGTCCTTCTTCGCCTCAAGGATGGCAGTATAAGAAGGACACAGTGGTACTCCTTCTTCTTTTGCACAAGATCTTAATGTTATATACTGCCACTTCGAAAGCTTCAATGAGGTCAAAATAAATAAAGCTTTATCAGCGGAATATATAGGCACAGTTTCCTTGGGCTTTAACAATTTATTTATCCTTGTAGCCTCTTTGCTCCGAGACTAGTTTAACGATATCTGCTATATTCTTGTCATGTGCTTTCAAACCGGTTGCATGAGCAAGGCTTTCAGTGCTATACGTTAGGAGGTCTTCCGCTCTCCTTCTCTTCTGTAGCGGGCTTAGCTCTTTAAATGGTTTTCTCGGCCTCACAACTGATGTTGATGTTCCAACACTGCACGTCTCCGGTGTGTAGGATGTTGATGCACCCTCATTTAAAACAAAGTCAGAACTGGAACGGGTTTGCTGCTCTACTGACACTAAATAAGGGGTCATCTTTCCTTTCATGATCTCAGGCCATTTTATGTTCTCTTGCAGCCATGTCTCATACTTTGTTATGTATGTACGTCTCGTGAGATTACACGAGATCCATTTGTTCCTCAACGAACAAACATAAGTCTGACAGAATTGTTTCAATACCCTCTTTTCATTTTCTGACAAATCAATAGTATTCTCAAAAACTTCAAATAAAACATTGGGCTGTGAAAAACAATTGTTGTTTGACACAAACATGACAATGTCCAAATTGGTATCACAACCTTCCATCACAGCACAATAAAAAAAATAACGTAATAAGTTAGCGCGCACAAGTACTGAGAGCTACTGATAAAAGTAAGCTCAAACGTCCTGTTTTTATACAACTACCCTCATTATCGTTCGCTATTCTTTAATTAGGTTTTACAGACTTTAATATTACAGACAATAGAATTTTATTGTGACTAGGGCCCATTTGGCCCTGCTAGAGCTGGTTGATGCTCATGTCATTAGTATATAATTATAACTCAACCATAATCACGGTGATTAAATGAGTTAGTTCTTGGAATGAAATAAAAAAAAAACGTATATAATCAATATAATTTTTAATTGTTGTCATCACAAAGGTCATAAGCAGGCTACAACTAACGATAGTATAAGTAAATCGATCGGCAAGTTAATTTAACCTCGTCAAAGATTTGAAAAATCACGTATCGAAAATTCAAAATTTAAAAAATTTGCTACGTGCAAAGCGGCGCCGAACGGTGCACGAATTGTATGTCATCTTGATGGCCGTGTATCGTACAATAGCTCGTGCGAGCTCCAGCCTATCAGTTCCATTCAGTTTCAAAAAAATGTACATTAAGTGTTTTCTCCCATACAAAAAAAATAAAAAACTTTTTTTTCTCACGCGTGGAGCGACTGATACCATCCATACGTTAATATTACGTAAAGGGAGGTATACTAGACCCATTACAATTTTTGTTTTTTTATTTCCGAACTTTAAGTTTCTATGAGTATGGAGCTCGATTTTCAGACCACTGTGCGCCGCCCGCGGTGCCATACTATTATATTCTGTGGCGATGCCGCTGTATTGGTTTCTCTTGGATTTGTATGAGCCCTTGCGGCGCGCCGCCGCGGCGCCGTGTGTTCATACAAATCCAAGGGTGACTGATGCAGCGACGGCGGTGCCGCTGCAGCTGCGGCATAATGTGTAAACGGCCTCAAAGATTAGGTACCTAACATTCATATATAACTATGATTCCTTTTTATTATAAACAAAATCAATTTTAAATCTAATTTCTTGCTTTTGATCATTTTCATCGCAATTTTCAGATGAATCTGTTACCTATTTCATTATGCCCATTATCAATAAGTCGCGGTCGGTTAATAAAAACATTAGGTCAGAATTTTTTTTATTTTTGTAATAGCTTAGATAACGTGTAGGTACTTGCGCATTAGAAATACCTAACTTCCGTGTTGATATTTTCGACTTTCTTTCTCCTGCAGACTTTTTTTAGTTATTTATAAAAATATTTAATAGATATATTTAAAAATTCAAAATGACATTTAAATAGAAAATTCGATTTCGTAACCTTGGGAATCGAACCCGGGGACTCTCGCATACAAATCTACACGTCGTCCACATACGCCACTGGGACAGTTGTACGTGAAGTCGAAAATACTTAGCTTATTCGAAATGACTGCACTTTCTTAGATGTTTCCAAAATTCATAGTTTTAGAAAAAAACACTGCAAAGTGATAACTTTTATTTCGGAAGTCGGTGTCGCTGGTTCCGCATTTTCGTTTTTTGACACCGACTTCCGAAATTATAGTTATTTATCACGCTGTAGTGCTTTTTTTGAAGTCGGTTGTTTTTTTTTCTTTCTAATTGTACCTACTTACCTCACAAAAATTCAATTAACACTAGTGCATTGAAGAATCATCAAAATTCGCATAGAAATGCCGGAGATGCAGTACATTTATGCATATTAACTTCGGACATACTACATAAGAATAATTACCTAATGTATTATATACTAAAACCTTCCTGGAAGTATGTAGGTAGATCACATTAGTGAAAGAATGATCAAAATTGGTTCATCAGTTTTTTAGAAAATCTACAAATATATATACAAACATACACACATACATACATTACATAGGTACATACATACGGGTCGAATACACAACCTCCTTTTTTGAAGTCGGTTAAAAATGTTTTAAATTTCATTGAATCAGTTTTATTTCAAAATCACCCACATCCTTAAGTTTTTCAAGTCACACTCAAAACGAATAAAATTTATTATGTTGTCACACATAACTACATAATTTGTTTGTTAGATCTTTAACTTATTTGCACATCGTTTCCGCGCCATCTATTAGAATACTAGGGCGTAATCTCACAAAACCGTTACTTCTAAATCTCATGTATGCTTTATGTCATAATTGTGATGGGCGTCGTCGTTAGATGGCGTTTGCGTCGATTCTGCATATGTGTGCATGCGTTTTTCAAGGACACTTAGGTCTAGTAAGCCTCTTAACGACGCCATTTTGTTTTTCGAATTTTACCAAACAAACAATATTGCACTAATGCGTACACAAAAAAATACACAAATGTTTACCAACAGCGCCACCTATCGTCATTCGAGGGTTAAAATATCCTTGTAGCCGAGTACCCGAGTAGGTGCAGGTGCCCATGACAGCACAGTGCAACAAACATGCCAAAAAGATAATAGGTACCAAGTTACCAACATGATAAAAAACAACCACTTTTGTTTTTTTTGTTGTAATATAAACTTTAATTAAATGCGTTATGATGAAGCACTAATTATATGATTTCATGTATATTCCAGTTGCTACGTCGCTTCGTCAAGGTTGTCTGCTCTCGTGGCTGTAATAATAATAAAATTAATTTTGCAACTGAGCTCTGTGCAGACTCGTGAATACGTATGCTACCTATGTGGATTGTGGATTTCAAGGAAAATAACGTAAGGTTACCGAATCAAGTCTCGTTATTATGTAAAGTTATTTTGTTTGGCTAGTACATAACTGGGTTTAACTTTTATTAAATTAATTTTGAATTGTTTACTTCAGGTACAGTCATCACAGTGGTAAAGGAGTTTGACATTGACAGCGCCTTTATGTCGAAGCAGGAAGGGTGATATTCGTACGCAGTGTTTGTTAGTCATGCCATTGATGTACGGTTGACTGTCAAATAACGAGCGTAGTTCATGATAGGAAAATAATAATCATTGTCTATTATTTACGCACACAATACTGTTGTTTCATACTTGGAATGTTAATCTTATATAAACCTACACATTCACGCACTTTTGTTTTCCATTGAAATGGTTTGCAATAACAATCTCGCGAGTAGGAAGGCTCATTCATTTCACAATAAATAAATAAATATGGTACTCTAACTAATGTGAAGCAGCACAGTGCCACAGTTTTTAAAACCACAAAAATGTCTAAAGAGTGGCTTAGAGAAAAAAATATCGATTAAAATTAGTTATGCAACATGCCGCTGTGGCAGACTTTGGCAGCACGATCTTGAAAAAAAAAATACTACAGCTACAGAAATTGTATAGTACACGTATAGTACAAAGAAAGTGCTGCCACCTATGAGCAATGTGAGGAAGTTCGTACTATGTTGCTACATAAAGACATTTTTTAACTAAATGGTAGAAATTTTAAAATTCCTAAAACCCACAACACGAATAGATGGTTTGATATAACTATTTTTAGCTTTTTTGGCTTTAACTTTTTGCTCAAGGTTAATAATTAATTTACCAACTTAGAAAAAAAAAAAACTAATGTTGAATCAAATTCTTTTTCATTTCTCATACTCGGAAAGTAGTGTTTGTTTGATCCAAATAGCGGGTGGGAGACGCTGCTTCCCACCGCAGGGCGGGAAAGACTCATAGTAATTACTTCCCTCTTTAGGGTGGGAATGAATTTTAAAAATAGAACTGTAGTCAGCTACGAAATTTTTTACATAAATTAAGAAAAATGCTGCAGTCTTGTGAGTGTATAAACAGCCAGTGTGAATTAAAAAAAAAAAACCTATTAAGCGGGACAGCCTGCGGCGATGACGCGGTGTGTTCCATATTTAAAATAAAAAAAAAGACAATAGTATTATTTGGTGGGATACTAACATTACTAACCCTGTAAGCTGTACCGAAATTCAAAAACTTGATTTTATGTTATCAATAAATATTTTAGAAAAACTACTACTTTTTACTTTCCTTATATTCGAAATGAAAAGTAGAGTGTTTAACACGGGTGAAAGTCATCAATAAATTCCTACTCGGACTATAGCCGCCCTCGCTGCGCTCGGGCGTCTAAATGCCTCGTATAGGAATTGATTCCTTTCGACCCTTGCATAACAATCTACTATTTTTTTTGTGTCACCATGAGCTATTATGGATTAAAAGATAAACCAGTCAGCAGGATGCTAGAGTTGATGACTGTCCAAGGTGCACTGGACTTCCGCAACGCAGTCGTAAACCGTAAGTAATTTCTATCTAACAGAGCATACTATAACAATAATATTAAGGCTGTTTGCTGTGCTTCCATGTACCGTTGCGTGTGCTTAGTTCCCAATTCTCGAAATCTGGTTTCACTTAATGATCTCTTGGATCAAACAAACGATCTGCCCCCTTATTCACAAACACTCGATATGCTTCCGTATCGTATCGAAGATTAATAATTGTTATCGTAGGAGTCTTCTGTCAAATCACTATTCACAACCATCCAAAAGGCTATCGTATCGAAAATAACACATATCGATAACCTGATTTACCTTGTCCCCGTCAGCAAAAAGTTGTCGGAAGAATAGCGGTCGTCTATATGATTTAACTGATAAGATTTTCGGGTTTCGGACTTATGAACAGCGTTAAATGAACTTCTACGATAACATTGATCGATGCTCGATACGGTACGGAAGCGTATCGAGTGGTTGTGAATAGCTATGCAGATTAGTATGCATGTGATGAGGTTATTCTAAATGTCCATGTCACCTTCGTTCACATTCGTAGTTCAAACAGTTTGTACCATTCTGAAATTAAATAATGGTAGGTTTTAACGATGGTAGTTTTTCCAACACTTTAGGAGATTTTTTGTTGTGAGTTGGCAACATTATTTTAATTGACCGCCACCCGTGAGCGAATCGTCGCTCGATCTCGCTCTGTCGATCGAGTCCGGTTGTGGAAGCCATTTTATTCTTGTGAATGTGACAAAGTATTTTTTGTGAATTTCCGTACAAGGAATCGTGTCAATGTGTACCTGCATTGAGTGTATTTTGTGACGTGTGATCGTGATATCAAAATTGAGAATGTACGTGTTTCAAATTGGTTTGTGTTGACCTGCCCCGTTTCTTACGCGGTCGCACAGCAGGCATCGATTAGTGCAGTAAAGCGGCCTCTAATAACGGCGAATCGAGGGTGTAGGACCAGTTTGTGGGGTGCGCCATGGGCAACAATGCTCCCAGCGCTAATAAGAAGGTGGACGCCGCCGAAAGCGTCAAGGAGTTCCTCGATCAGGCCAAAGAGGATTTCGAGGAGAAATGGAAGAAGAATCCTACCAACACCGCCGGACTGAACGATTTCGAGCGAATTAAAACATTAGGTACAGGCTCGTTTGGTCGAGTCATGATAGTTCAACATAAACCTACGAAAGAATATTATGCTATGAAAATATTAGATAAACAGAAAGTGGTAAAATTGAAGCAGGTTGAGCATACGTTAAATGAAAAGCGAATCCTTCAAGCTATCAACTTCCCTTTCCTGGTGAGCCTCAAGTTCCATTTCAAGGACAACTCGAACTTATACATGGTGTTGGAGTATGTGCCTGGCGGTGAGATGTTCTCGCATCTGCGCAAGGTGGGGCGCTTCTCTGAGCCGCACTCGCGCTTCTATGCGGCGCAGATTGTGCTCGCGTTCGAGTACCTTCACTACCTGGACCTCATCTATCGGGATCTCAAGCCCGAGAACCTCCTCATCGACTCGCAAGGCTACCTCAAAGTCACAGATTTTGGTTTCGCGAAGCGCGTCAAGGGCCGTACGTGGACGCTGTGCGGCACGCCCGAGTACCTTGCGCCGGAAATCATCCTCTCCAAAGGATACAACAAAGCCGTCGATTGGTGGGCGCTCGGTGTCCTAGTATACGAAATGGCGGCTGGTTATCCGCCGTTCTTCGCCGACCAGCCCATCCAGATTTACGAAAAAATCGTTTCGGGTAAGGTCCGCTTCCCCTCGCACTTCGGCTCGGATCTGAAGGATCTGCTCCGTAATTTATTGCAAGTCGATCTGACTAAGCGTTACGGTAACCTCAAGGCCGGTGTGAACGACATAAAGGGCCACAAGTGGTTCGCGAGTACCGACTGGATCGCCGTCTTCCAGAAGAAGATTGAGGCCCCGTTCATCCCGCGCTGCAAGGGCCCAGGTGACACCAGCAACTTCGACGACTACGAGGAGGAGGCTTTACGTATCTCATCGACTGAGAAGTGTGCGAAGGAGTTTGCCGAGTTCTGAGCGCGTAGTTGGTGCCTGCGAGCGGACACTCCCGTGAGTAGGTGTTTTTAGTGAATCTTCCGTGACATTGTGGTCGTGGAACGGTGACGAGTGCGTCTCTTTGCCACAGCTTGGGTGATTATAGACGCTGAGGCGGCCCCTGGCTGGCACACCATGTGGATCAAATTTGGAGTGTAGGCAAGATGATAGTAGAACTGATTTCCGATATTTCGGTGGCGTTCATTTGCTTAGTGCCCTTTCAAGTTGACATAACATAGAGCAGGTAGACGAGCTGAAGTGATCCTTGTTCTGGTGATATCCTGAGTGTTACCACTGACACCCTGTACCCGCAGAGTCTCGCTCAGCACTCAATGTCCTGCTACCTGGTTGTTCATATGGTACATGGTAGTTCGCTGTTGGTAGCATTGGGATGTGGTGAGCTTTATTATTATATAATATTTTTTATTGTTTTTACAAAATCAAGAATACAATTTTATAATATGTAATTATGATCAAAATTTTCTTGTTGCTTTTAAGAATTCACGGTCGAACTTCTCAATTTCGATTTTATCTTATTACATCACTACACCATCAACTTAGAGCTATTTCAACGACCATCACTAATACTTTAGTAGATTACTGAATTGAATTTCCTAAAACTATGTATTACTTATCTTGATGGAATGTTATAATTAATTATGTATAGGTTCTAATTAATTGACATTTCGTTATTGGTTTTATTTATAGTGTTAATATTGTTGTATCAGTTGATATTTTTAACTAAGGAACTATAACTTCATCAAACTATTGAAGAGATTAATTTATTGTATATGTATTCATTGTAGTTGTGTTCACATGTGCAAATTGACCTGTTTGTGATCTGATGTGAGGTTTCATTTGAATTTAATTGTAATTTGTATTAGTTCCTTATTTTGTAGTTTTAAGTCTAGTTAGCTGTGGAGTCAAACTATACAGAATGTGCATGAATACATCTATATATATATTCTAAACTCTAAACTCAGCCTCTCAACAAACTGTGCTATGTCACCTGGCCTTATTGCTAGCATCAGTTAATATTAAAAGCAATAAATATTGTTCATTTAAACATATTCCAATTTGCAACAATATTTCTGTCCTGTTAAATGTTTATAGTTTTATACATTACAACTTGGTATTCAGCACAAAATAAGACATGAGAGAATTTTTATATATGAGATATTGTTTTCATTAAGAATAGGAATATGTTTAAAGGTACCTAGTGTTAGATCATTGAAGCGCGGCCTCTAGTCGCGTTGATATCTTGTCATGGAGACTGATGTTATCAATAAGCATGTGTATAATGAGAATGATATCATTATAATCAGGTTCGGCTATTAATTTCGGTTCCACCATTCTCAGGAGTGCGTGATACAGCAATGATTAATTGGCAAAGTTTACTATAACGTTTGTTAGCTATTAGGCGTAGGACTTTGAATCCAGGCTGTACAAATAAATATCTAGTAATTCGTAGTGCATTTTACATTGTGTACATTGTGAGCGTCTGTGGTAATAGTTATTAGGTTGAAATCATGGGAAGGTTACTTAACCGCTCTGTGCACATTCATATTTATTATAAAACGTTACTGATGTGACTTGATCTATGTCTGATACATGCATATGATTGTCGTCTTTGAGTTAGTACTGTCCTCGTTCTTACAATTGGAACTGGTCAAGTTATGATAATAACTACTTGTAAAATCATATCAAATTGTACACTAAATTAATCATTTTGAGTCAATGTATATTGTAAATGATGCATTCTCAATCTTTTCTATGATCATTCAATGTCGAACTTCAATTATGAATTTGTATTTAAATTGCTTATACTTTTTTTACTAAGCACTGTGCTATATAAACAATGTCTTGTGGTGAAATGTCCATTGAAAAATCTTTAGACCTTGAAATAATATATTCATTTCTTTTATTCTAATAATAATTTAGTTTTAAAATCAAGACCTATTATTATTTAATTTGGTGCCATAATTATTATTTTGGAAATGGTCCTGCTGTGTAAATATTTAGATTAAATTGTTAATGTTTTTTATTCTCTTAATAATTGAATTCGTTGCCTACTTCTTTATAACAATAATATGTATATTGCTGTGCTAAATTGGTACTCTTATCGCATATTATGTCAGTATTAAACTTTGCACCTTTTATGTAAGTCATAAAGTAAGTCTCGAAGTATCAGTGAATTGTAGAACAATACTTAAGTAGCTAGTCACTTCATAATTGTTAATTTTGTAAATTAAACGCCGTTTCTGAGGTGGCAATGTTGAAAGCTTGGTGTCCAAACACTTAGATATTTATTAAGAGTTAGCTAGTAGAATTTATAGAATAGTTAATTTCAAAGTTTTGAAAGTGAGAGTAAAACCAAGTCTTGTAAAAAGCACGTTACGTTCCATCTGGCGCCATTGAGTCGAAGGCAAACTAATAATGAATAATTCTCAGATTGCTTTCGAGACATTGTTCTGAGCGACAGTTGTGCGAGAGGTTTTATCTATTTTCTATTGTCTCAGCAGTTTGCCTGTGGACTATTGAATTATTTGCTACTTTGTAAGAAAGCGACATTCACCAATTAGACATTGTTTAACGATTCTAACGTTGTTTCAAAAATTCGCGTAATCTAACTCCTGCAGTTTGTAGTGTCAACGCAGCGTTTAATTTTTTTTTATATATTGTATTGACTAAATAAGAGTATCTGATGTGTACCCTTCGTTACAGTCATTGTATATAACTGTAGAGTGATCGTATCCCCAGTAATTAGGTGATTCGGTATCAGCTTAGATATCCGCGGTCTTTCATTCCAATTAGCTTCACAACTTGCTCATCGACACAATATGAACGTTCTAATGTGAACATTTTAAGCCATTTTGGATATTATAAACATTAGTGTGACCGTATGTGTATTTGCGAACCGTCGTCTTTTTATATCTGTGCGTATTAAATATTCAAATGTTCACATCTAGATCTATTATATCGAGTGCCTATAGCATTGAAAGTTCAAGTGTAAAAAGTCAGTTAATTTCAGTAATTATTTGTCACCATGTATTGATCTTCCATAAAATTACGATGTAATTAAAATATCGATGTAACAGTAAACAATGGTTTGATTTTATATAATGTCATAAAGGTGTTCTATTCCAGTGTTGACTACACGATACATGTATTATGGCACATCTGCTTTCCGACGTATGTTCGTTGGCTTGGTAGCTGGTACGTCGAAGATGAAATATCCGTCTGGGTATACGTATGTTGTATTGTTTGACGTTGCTCGCACGTTTGGAGCAGCACGGCTGTAGCACGTGGGGCGAACGAGCCGGTTTAATACGTGGCTTCCTAATAAAGCGGAATGCTCCGCCGCCCGTACGCTCTTCATCATTGCCAGACAGATAAAGATTTGTTTTATCGCTCACTGTTTCTATAGGTACCTACTGGATGCAATAATTCACATTTATTTTCGTACTACTGCCATGTAACACCCATTTCTCACTAGTTAAACTGACGCCTCGCAGATTTTTTATCTGCTATCAATCTTATTGCTATTGTCTGTTCTGTTATTGTTTACTCCATATACTTATTATTTTTAAATTCGATAGGTATTCCTATTGATTTGTTAATGTTTTTTTTTTGCACGATTAGATCTCTGAATGAGCTCGTATTAAATTAAAAACATGCATTTTTAATTGCGAGTTCGTTATCTTTTTAGCATGTCACGTTCTTGTAAAAAAACATATGATCTGCCGGTCTATTCTGTAAAAATCTCACCGTGAAAATTTAGGTGAAGTGAGCGTGAAGTGAGCTGGTCATTCCACCTGATACTAGGACACTCTTGATAGCTCACTTCACCTAGGTTTTCACGGTGACATTTATACAGAGTACCTTGGCTGTAGGTATGCTGTGATTCTGTAGGTAGGGAGTCAATCAGTGAACGGACAACCTTTGAAAAGTAGGTAGGTACCTATCTAAAACGAATTTTCAATTTTTCTCCCACGCTCTTGTTTATTCCAGCAGAAACATTTAGTCTAAACCAAATGTGCTAAAAAACGATTGTTTGAAATTCTGTTGCGAATGCTACGGTGATGTGATGCAGACAAATATTTTAACATATGAATGACAAAATATTACTATTAAAACTTTTTGCCCGTAATAAGGTAACTTCATGAAATTCTCTCATTATGTGTGCGTAGCCTGTGGTATGCTTACTGATTACTGATTCATACGAACATGTAGATAGTTTTGAATCACGCATATTAGCTGACATTGAGGTAAAACAGTGAAACTTGTGATTTTATTAGAACGTTGTACCATGTTTTAATAAACCATCTTGTTTAATTAATGTATTAGGTACTATTTGGGTGTTTGTTAAAATGTGTTATTATCTCCCGGCCATATCAATGTATATTGCGTTCGATAACCTTTAGATTACCAATTTGGCAGGAACACACAAAACTTATTCTTGGTTCGTCATTGTGTGAAATAAAATCTCTACTCTTTTCGACCCATTCTTACATGATAGGAGACTGGGCACAAGCGATCTACGGACTAATAGCGATATGGTTTTGATATTTGTGTAATTTGACCAGTCTACTATCCATCCATATAATACAAAACCCGCCATGCATCACAAAAAATGCATGGAAGTTCATAATCTTAAAAGGGTTCGAGAGTTGTTAAAATATCACCTTGAAAACTTAGGTGAAGGGAGCTATCATTCCTCCTGACGCTTTAGGATTGACACTACTGACAGCTCTCTTCACTTAAGTTTTCACGGTGAGATTTATACGGAATAGCACCGCTTATGCCGCTTTGGAACTAATAATTTTAGATTTACCGATTTTCCAGTTTGTTTTACTTTGAGCCTCATATTTACCAGTTACACGGTTCTAAAGAATTGTACTAAGAATTATCATTATTGTTCTATGAATATTCTGTACATCCACACTGCAGGTATATACTTACATAAGCGAAGATATAGTAAAATCATATAGTAACAGCGTTGGTATAGTAGGATATGTTCTGATTTGACACGCGATCCGCGTTGTGGGAAGTAGGATCATTATCAATCCACACAATAGATGTTTAGTTGGAAGCATGGGCTTAGTATCACGTGCCAAACGAGCTCTGTCCAGAAACGATTAAACTTGCAGTTGCAAATGGACCGTCCTTTGGCTGAACGTTATTATCTTTGCCGTTTTAAGTTGAATATGCATTGTCTTTGGTGCAGGACGTTTTATTTTAAGCATTCTATTAATGAAATCAATGAACCGCATACACGTCAACGTGTATGCGGAAGTAGGATCATTATCAATCCACACAATAGATGTTTAGTTGGAAACATGGGCTTAGTATCACGTGCCAAACGAGCTCTGTCCAGAAACGATTAATTTTCTACTTGCAGTTGCAAATGGACCGTCCTTTGGCTGAACGTTATTATCTTTGCCGTTTTAAGTTGAATATGCATTGTCTTTGGTGCAGGACGTTTTATTTTAAGCATTCTATTAATGAAATCAATGAACCGCATACACGTCAACGTGTATGCGGTTCATTGATTTCATTAATAGAATGCTTATCCGAATTTAAAATGTTATTTTTTAATACATTCATGATAACTCAAATTTTAGCGAGACTTAATTTCCCTAGGATATTAAAGATTATAGATAAGTAGTAGTTACGTTTTCTTAAAATTCGGAGCGTTAAAATTCATTTCTTCTTCAAGTAATATTGCCTTTCAGTACAATTGGCTACTCTCGATGTTTCGTAATATCAACTGTTAATAATTCAGTCTTCATTACTTCAGAACACTGGCAAGTGGAGTTGCTTTGCTAAAGTTGCTTTAATGTGTCAAATATTGATCGGTTTCTAAGTGGAACACACATAATAGACCTGTCGACAGCGTCGGCACTCATGTAGCATTTTGCGCTTGCGAATAAGTAGGTAGGTGTTACCTATAAGGCTGGTTCGCTCTCGCAACCGACTGTTGCAACCTTGAGGCCTGAGAAAGCACATGTTATGAATACCCACCAGTGTATACGCGGCCCGACATTGCGGAATAATCTTTGCTTACGAACAGGCGTCGCTCACAATTACAACATCCTCTTTAATTTCGATAACAAACTAGCGCGTTAGTTTGAGGTAAATGTCAACTTTTCTATATTTAAAACCAGTTGGAACCGCGACATGTCGACGAAAAATATCCTTGAATTTTAATACGTAGGTAGGTATGTATGTTATTATCAGTCAACACGGACTCTCACGCTGTTACGAATTGATTTGACTTGATTAACGTCGTGAACAGCTTGTGTTTTTTTAATCGGGGACGTCTGGTAGGCAGAGTGGAACGGGCCATTGCCCACTTGGCACTTATGTACAGTCGGGTAGTTATCCCTGTTTGCTCGATATGGTAAAAGCTAGGGATCAAATCCATTCCTCTCGTATTTGTTCGCCAGATGTCCGTTTTCCACTCGACAAAGTTTGTAACGTCATCGGTACTACACAGATGCTAATTTTCACATTCAAACGGCAATATCATACAAGGTTTGAGGCGTTATAGTTTCATCTCGCTCTTGTCGCTAGCATAGATAGCAACTATAATCACGTGTTTGCTGGGTTTTCCCACGTTGTAGGTTTTTTATTCTTTGATGGCGAATTTTCACGTAATTAACAACTTTTTGCCCCCCTCTGTTGATCGCAATGTTATCGAAAACATCTTTCAATAACGATTTATCCTTCTCTTAACTGCAAGACATGAACTAATATCATAATAAAGTGTGCACACACTTGAATTATTCATGAAAATAATAACTTGTCTTTTAGATACGTGCTAAACTTATAAAATGTGTGTAAAATCCGAGACAAGATAAAAACTAGTTTGGGAGATAACAACTTTTTGTTTATCGAGTTGTAAAAGGGCTCGACACAACTTGGCAGTGGTGCCTAAAGACGTCTAGGTATTAGAAAATTGGCGGGTGTAATTTATTTTCTGTAATATTCATAGCCGTAAAACGGAGTGCTCACAAAGAGACCGTTTTACGCCGGTAAGGTCGGCAGACCCGTTCAAGGTTTATAGGAAACTGTCTAAGAGTAAGAACGTTTTGTGTCAGCGTTCTCTTTATTATAATTCAGATTCTTTTAACGTGGAACCACCTTTGAAATTTGCTTTTCGTCTGATGGGACAGATATTGCGCAGTTTCCGTTTCAATCATTCCTGCCTTTGAAGCTTTTTATGGACCACTATAAAATGCTTGTGTAAGGTAAATATTTAGTTTAGATTCTTTTTTGGGAATCAGTATCATTATCCGGTAGATTATCTTTCTTAATCTGGAAATAGCTTAATACAGCTACGGACGCCATGGATTTATTTTGCTTTCGCAGCCTGTTTTGCTTATCCAAAAATAACGCAACTTGTACAGCATCCTCGTTCATGGACATGTAGGTCTCATCTTTAATTAATCTTTTCACTTCACATGTCATGTGAAACATTACCTTTCCCTTACTTAGGAGCTCTCATGAAGTTAAATGGAACCTTGCTTATGTTAAGAGAAGACATTTCAAAGTTTTCCCGGGGACTGTTCATATTTACCGAATGTTTTAATCGGTTCAGAAGAAAGCGCTCATTTAATTTGTCAGAAGCCTAATAATAATTAGGTATAATTAGAAATCTCTAGCGCACACATAGGGAAATGTTTTAGCAGTCTAAGAATTTAGCCTAGGCTGAAATGTAACTCTATTAACTTCAACTTGTGCAAAAAAAATAACTTCTTCAAAAATTACATATATATTGATTTCCTTTACGTTCTGGGACTGTTGTTACAGAAAGCAGAAACTTGAACTTGGTCTGTCTTGAGTATTTAAGCCAGGATCTTCGGACTTAGTCGTTCTCGCGAGTAATCAGTCTATCTCGAGTCGATTAGACGACTTCCCACTCATAAAACACTCGTATTAACTTAATTATACATTTGATTCCGATAAGATTAATATAGTAAGGTCGTGTGCAATAAAATCGTTACTATTGGCGACGCATATTAGGAGACAAATTAAAGTTATGATGATTGGACGTCTAGCTTTATTGGTTCAATTAATCTTAGTGAGAGTGTGGCGCCAAACTTGCGCTAACCAAAGACGACTGAATAAATTAAATCTTGCGAACGATCCTCAACGAGGAAGGTTTAATATGTCGTCTATCAAGCTCTTATCGCCATCTTTTTCTTATCATAATTGATTTTTCTACCTAGATGATATCGCTGGATAGAGGGGCCCGTGGCTAAACAATAACATCCGCACAGGTCGATCGATCAGGTTAAGCTGCGCTTGCCGCGGTTGGTCTGTGGATGGGTGACCATCTTTATATACTGAGACCCCTCCGTGCCTCACGAGAACGTTAACATGTCGGTCCGAGTAGTCCCGACTGTCATTTGTGGATCTTTGACAGTTGTTACGGGTCGTCAGAAGCCCGAAAGCCTGACAACCAGTCTTACCAAGGGATATCAACCAGTAACAGGGTTGTGGAGGTCAGATAGGCAGTTGCTCCATGTAAAATACTGGTATTCAGCTGCATCCGGATAGACTGGAAGCCGACCCCAACATAGTTGGGAAAAGGCTAGGCAGATGATGAGTTCAACAACATTCATAGCGCTATTTACGTTGTTGAGCAGACACATTTTTCAAACATGTGAAGCGATGGATTAGCAATATCCTTCAAAATGACTTAGATTGAGATTGATTTACGTAATATGATGCTGGGCCCCTTTATGACTGCTACGCCCCTGCTCCTATGCCTTATTAATTTGGGTCAATCAAGTGCTATCCTAAGAAAAGAAGAAAAATAAGTTTCTACAGTTAAGTAAGACAGTTTCTACAGTCAAGTTTGACTTTATAATAATACCTACTTAATAAGTTTAATAATAAGTTTATTCATCAAAAAGTAAAATACAATGTGACGGATTCGGTAAGCCACAAACTAAGCATCGCTTGTATCTTGTGGCTCTGGAGTGCAATTATAATGACCAAGGAAAGAAAAAAAAAAGACTGTTTTTAGCCGCTCCACTCTATCCATAGTGCTCAATGAAAAAGGGGGAAAATAACTACTGTGGCCTGTTTCTATCTTCAATCACAGCAAATAAATGAGTAAGACTATGGATCACACGAATGGAATTGCAGACATCCAAGTCGTTTCCCCTTGAAAGTATAAACAGGTAGGTACCTACGTTTTTACATATTTGTTATTAGTTTCGGTTTACAATTGTGCTTTGTTCTTTTTATACCGTTTCGCATGATATTATCTCTTTCAACATTTCCTTTACAAATCCAATCAATTAGCGAGTACCTACCCGGCAGGTATATATGCATTGATCACGAAATACCTATTTACTTTTTTAACTAAGTAATTTAGTTATTAGTTAGTTTCATGTCCTATTCACGTGTCTTAACTAGGTAGTACAATTATGTACTTATTAACAAAGTAAATAAATGCTGAAAGTAATACATTATAAACAATGAACGGAAACCGTTTAGAATACACAAATAATATGTGCCACGCAGTGGAAAACATTGGAGTACTTACCTACATATTTAAATAACCAGTTTGAATTGTAACGAACAGTAGTTATTTGTGAACTAATTTGATTGAACGCGAATGACAGACAAACAGTGGAAAATCAGCGGTGACATAGCAACGAGTAAATAGAGTTAAAAGTTGCTTCACGCATACCGATTAATGTTTCATGCTGATGTCCGAATATAAAAATGGAACGGCGGATAAATAAAACACATTTGTTTTCTTTCCAACAGAAATGTAATACGCAGTTTTCATTTTCAAGTTCATCAATGATTTTATGTTCTACAAACATTACTCATCGTAGGAACGGACCTTCGTCTTGCCCTTGCTCCGCCGCTATGTAGGTAAATTACTGAGGATTCAAGTTGAACGTACGAACGTCAGATAAGCGTACGAAACTCTAAAAATTATCTTTGGCTCCTTGTCTAAAGACTGCGTATCTTATCGTAGTCGATAAAATGCTGAACGGTCGCTTACAGAAGGTACAGGACGAGGTCGCGACTCTGCTTGTTTTATGAGTATGACCGGGAATAAACCGTCTACCCTCTTAAAGTTGCTAAACCGTCACATCGAAAAGTTAACGAAATTGATTTGTTCAAATTCAAAGTCACTTCTCTTTTTTTATCATGGCAAGCAAAGCCGATGTCGACTATTCTGCCAATGTCAAAAGTGAATCAGAAAAGCGAGTGTGTGCAAATAATTTATTACAAATAGGCACATACAGGATGTTACGGAAAGGGTATATCAATACAAACGGGTTGAAGAGTGTATCTGGTCTAGAATCTCTGTACAAAATTTCAGCTCAAAAGCAGTAACTTTGAAAATGCTTAATACTTACTTTTTATTTCGATAGTTTATTAAATTGAAATCATAACAAACGTGTCACCGCACTACGAGGGTCATTATCCATTATCTGTAGTGTACAGAGATTCTAGACCAGATACACTCTTCAACCCGTTTGTATTGATATACCCTTTCTGTAACACCTGTATAAGGCGACTTTTGAACGTCAAATTTACAAAAAATTGAATTGATTCTACATAGTCGCCCCTTTCAAAAGGTAGTTTCGTATGAAGAAGAACGGGCAAGAAACTTCACCGTTACCTACTCTTTTAAAATGTTTTACAAGATTAAGGAAATACTTGCCAAGGACATAAACACTTGCTAATGAACATTTGAGAAATTGTGTTAAGAATTGATTCACGAGGAATTTCCTGAGAAGGAAAGACAAGGAAAAAACATTACATTAATTGCATCATTAGAAAATAACGTAATGGGACACCTGCACCCTAATTGCGTAACAGACTATCAATCACAATGTGAATCGTATAGAAGGATATTGCTAATCCATTGCTTCATACGTTCAAAAAAATTGTCTGCTCAACAACGTAAAGAACGCAATGAATGTTGTTGAACTGTCAAAATGAAAGCCATTGCTACTGATAGTGTATAATGCAATTACCCCGCTAAAAAGCCAAGAAAAGAGAGTAAATTATGTGAACTTTGTAACTAATGTTAAGGCCTTGTAAACATATTATGTCGTTCATTTGGAGAAACATCGACGTAAATGTATTTTTTCCCAAAAATGAGTTAAATATCGTCGACCGTAGGGACTAAATACGATTTTTCAGGAGAGGCCGACAAAGTTTTTTTTCGGACGTTATTATGGGGCTGATTCGAAATTTGGATCCAAAAATCATTAGGGTAAGGGACATTTTCTTAAGCTAGAATTTTTTAATATTCACCATTCGATAGAGCGAAAAATTCTGAGCAAAACTGTATACTCAACTCATTTTGGGTATTTTGTCCCTTACCTCAATTGAACCTACGGTCGACGTATGACAAAGCACTTAGAAAGCGTAGGTATTTACGTTAGGAAAGCAAAGACGTAAAAAAAAACATTAAAGTAGCAGTTACATCGATGGTTTTCCAAATGAGCGATTTGTTATGCAATAAAGATTTGAATTTGAACTTATGTGATATGAAGGCTACCCTTCTACTGTTACAGATGATGTCATTTCGCGTGGCTCACTCTAATATTTTTCTTCAACCCACTCTAATTAGGTATTATGAGAAAGTGTAAACTAAGGAGGACTGCCAGGTCTATCAATTGCAGGCGGGGCGTGGCGGATGGCGGGACCGGCTGGCGTGACGTCATACGCGCGAAAAATAACGCCGATCTATTACTGGACGTGTTATAAGGTACATCTATCTCCGAGTTGCGGCAGTTCTGAAGTTCTTATATCGAATCAAACGTACAAACAGTTAAAAGCAAGCAATGTTATTTTGGTAAGAAGTTATCAAAGGAAACATGTGGATTTTGTTTGTTGATAAACGCGATAAAGTGACCGTTTGCCTCGATTTGAATGAATTAAACACTTCAGTGTTGTGATAACATTGTTCTTAGAGTACTTTTGAAAATCGTGAAGTAGTCTGCACGCCCTGGCTGTGTGGCACTGAAGGTGAAGAGTACCTAGCTGAGGGGCTAGATAGAGGCTAGATATCTAGAAACTAACGTGTCTGAATCAGTCTATAAATTAATACTTGTCTTGAAGTGCACATTCTCCGTCAAACCATTATCTACTAACTAGGTACTTACTTGATTCTGAAACATTTCTCCGACATTCGTTTCGCCGTTGAACGGTTCACCGATAGAACGATTCACTTTTCATTGTTTCACCGATAGAACGTTTCAATGACGAACGATTCGCCGACAGAACGATTCACTTTTCATTATTTCACCGATAGAACGTTTCAACGGCGAACGATTCGCCGACAGAATGATTCACATTTGAAAATTTCATCGATAGAACCTTTCACCGGCAAACGATTCGCCGACACAACTCTTCGTCTGCCCCTGGGGTATAAAACATAGGTATTCGACATGTAAACCTATTTCCGTTTATCCCCCAAACTGGAAAGGACCGGGGCCGCCTTAAAGCGGCTCTTGCCCAACCTAAGGGGGCCAAACGCCTCCTGCCGGAGGCTTTACGCGGGGGTCGTGCGGTCCATGGCCCTATACGGGGCCCTGGTGTGGGCGCGTTCTCTGCGGCGGAGAGCCGCCCACTATCTGAATGCACCCCAAAAGGTGGTAGCCGTAAGGCTGATCCGGGGGTACCCCGGACCTCCGGCGCGATCACATGGTGGCATGGAAGGAGCGACTTTCGCAACCCAGCGCAGGGCACGCCACGATATTGGTGGTGGAGGCAGTCACCTCCTTCTGCGTAGCAGTCAGGCTAGCAAAGGAGGTGGCGGGACGGCTGAGGGAGAGAGCCACACGTCCCAGCCGCCGCGGGAGACGCTCCGGGCGTCGGGAGCCGCGTGACGACTCCCGGCCACCGTAGGCGCGGGCCTGCGGACGGAGAGTAATGGGTAGCTCACCGTCCGATCATGACCAGGCCCGTGCCGGACGGCGCGTACGTATTCCAAGCGCGCCTCAAAGAGATGTCAGCAAAAAGGAAGGGGCCTGCCAGGGCCGAAGCCCGCCGGGGGTGCGGGATTGTCCGAAAGGGTTACCGCTACCCCGGAACATAAAGGGCTAAGGAAGGAACACGGATGGGTTTTAGTCAGTAAGAGTCTGATACTCCCTTCCGCTCCACCCAGAGCGGAAGGGGTCATTTGATGATTTCCCATCCATCCAAAGAAAAGAAAAGAAAAGGGACAGACGAAGAGTTGTGTCGGCGAATCGTTTGCCGGTGAAAGGTTCTATCGATGAAATTTTCAAATGTGAATCATTCTGTCGGCGAATCGTTCGCCGTTGAAACGTTCTATCGGTGAAATAATGAAAAGTGAATCGTTCTGTCGGCGAATCGTTCGTCATTGAAACGTTCTATCGGTGAAACAATGAAAAGTGAATCGTTCTATCGGTGGACCGTTCAACGGCGAAACGAATGTCGGAGAAATGTTTCAGAATCTACTTACTTACTAGAGATATGGGTTACCGAGGAGTTTGCACATGTCGTGCAAATGTCACAGATATCATTATCATACCTAGACTTATCAAAGAGTTTAACTGTCTTGCTTGTTTTATGCAAAATGTCTTTGCTTTTTTCTCTACACAAAATGTCTCATTTTTCTCACTCCTTTTTTTTCTATATGCTCAATGTATTTCCTTTTTTCAAAGGCATTTCGTAATTAAACATATTCCTGTTAAAAGTATCATCATCCACTGTCCCGCATGCCCTAGATGGAAAAGCGAGTCATTCGCTAAAGTAGTGCCGTTTTACTCATGCCAAAACGGTATCGATATTTTTGGCAGCCTTAATGAGACTACGGATGTTAATTGGATTTATAATTATTAAGTCTAAAATAAATTTTGTGCCTGCCAAAATGGTATCTACCGAAATAAGCTGTTGGGAGTACGGATTTTTTAAAGGTTGTGCTGTTAGCAAAGGTCGTATAAGGTTACTATGTCAGTCACCGATGATTGACGCAGAATAAATACCTCATTATGATTGATTTATTATCGGAATAATGTTCATTATTGCGTGTAACCAGTATTATTTAATTTACATTTAGTTACAGACAGGAGCTCTTTATTATGTTTAACGTGCACACCAAAATGATGCTTTTATAAGCACTGGTTTCACACCTTCGTGACACCTAGACCTTACACAGATGTTACACTAATTGCGTGACACATTATCAATCACAATCTGAATAATTTTGAAGGATATTTAGTAATCCGTTGCTTCATATGTTCGAAATAATGTCTGCTCAAACAACGCAAATAACGCAATGAATGTTGCTGAACTGTCAAAATGAAAGCCATTGCTATAATGTGTTACGCAATTACCCCGCAGGAGTCGTAATCAACTTCTAGGGGGAGGTGGGCTGGTTAAAGTAACCACTGACGGCTGCCATGGCTCACGCACAATGGTCCACTTGAAGGATTAATCTGTCAAGCTCCGCTAATGAGAAACAATTGATTTTCTATTGTTTCGTCACCGATAGGTGACGCGCGGAGCTTGGCCGGGGATTTATTACCGTTGGATCCCGTTTTTGAATCCCATTTTAATATTTTTGGCGTTGGATCCCGCAAAACATTATTATGTATTTCCGTTGGATCCCGAATTTTAAAAATGCAAGATAATTACGTTTTATTGTCGTTGAATCCCGAAAAGTATTTCCGTTGGATCCCGAATGCTTAAAAAAATGTGAATGCGGGTACTTTCAAGAACAAAATTGTTTATAATAAAATGAGGGGTTCACTAATGTTTCACCAAAACTCCATTGACAAATTTTTAGTTTACAACCAACGTTTCGTATACTATTTATTTCACAAACAACTCATTTTCTATATAATCTAGTCGTTTCTGGCACTCGCCGGCCGCTGCCGCGGCACCGCTCGCTTCGCTCGCTCGGCTCGTGCGTAGGGTTCACAGTTTTAACCTAACCTAACCTAACATTGTTTTTTTTTTAATAATTAACCTAATCTAACTAGTTCGGTTCCGGGTAACCCACTAAAAATAATCTCTTTTTAGTGTTTGATAAAGGTAAATCACTTTTCTTCTGAAATGTACACATGTTGTTATAATATGGGATTCAACGGAAATAGCAAACGGGATCCATCGGTAATACCTAAAAAACGGGATCAAAAAACGGGATCCAACGGTAATAAACGTGACCGGGTGCGGAAACGAAACCCTCTAACATATACATAGCACCGATTTCAAGTTTTTTAAAACATGGCTATGTAAATTAAACCCAAGTAATGTTTGCACTTAACCCCTAATTCTGTGTTACGAAATAAAAGGTCATGTCCAGTCCAAATTGCCGACATACTAATTACGTATGTAAATGTTTCCATTTTTTAATGTACGACTTGAAGGGACGGACTGGATGTGGCACGCTTTTTATTTGCGCCGGGTGTAATGTGACGCGATAAACTCAATTAACTCGGCACACATTGCCTTTCGTGTCGTGCGAACGAGTAAAAGAGACAGCAACAGTCTTTTAATGAAATGAAACTCGGTTCCAATTACGAAAAACTACTAAAATTATTTTAATAAAAAAAAAATGACAGTGTGGAAACGGAAATTGTTGTTGGCTGTTATCAATCCATCATTTGATAATTAGAATTGGCGTAGGTGCGATGTAGTGGATGTGACGTCAGAGGATATTAATATACCGTTTCACACCATAGAACAAGGGTTCCCGGCATAAATAAACGGCTTTATCCCGGGTCAAAATATAGCCAGAATTAGCGCGGCCGGATAATTTGTTAGTCGCCTTTTATAAACATCGTGGTTGACGTAATAAACATTGGAGGGATGTACCATCGCGGACACTCATAAAATGACTGTTCATTTATTACGTAAGACTATTTGGAAGGGGTCTAAACAAGTCTTATTTTTTCTTACTTGTCTAGATTGTTCTTGCATAAGATCACAAAAGTAAGCAAAAATTTAAATTTTTTTGATACTTTTTCTTTGCAATTTTGGTAGATACTGATCTTAAGTAAGATGGAAAGGGGCGGAGGCGGTTTATCCAAGTCTTATTTTTGCTTACATAGGGGGATTGGGGGGTGTCAGGAAGTGGTCAAAATTGTCTTACGTAATAAATATAGCCCCTAGGGTGATAAACTGATAAGTGGTCGACCGCCATTGTCCGCGATTGTACCTACGTAGGTAATAGACGTATAAAGTATAGGTGTATATTATCTATACCTAGTTACTTTCATGTTCTTTTTCTTTATGGACGGAATATAACTCGTCCCCGTAGTTGGAAAACTAAATAACTCCGATTTTCTAGTTTTGAGATAAACGCGATTTAGTGTTTTTTTTTCAATTAATGTTCATTTGTTAAATAAATTGAGACAATTTTACTGTCGGTAATTTTATAATTATGCATTATTCCATCTGAACGACAAAAATGGCTATATTTTTGGAACGGAATAACATAAGTAAATTCCTGTAAGACTCAAACATGCGTCATGTTTTGGATTATTTAAAAATAGGGAAAAGACAAAATCGCTAAAAACGAAGTTATTTAGTTTTCCAAATACGGGGACGAACTGAATAACCAGTATCAATACCAGTAGGTTGCGTTATGTTGACAGATTCCAGCTGTAGTCAGTGATAGGTTGATAACCTTATTACCTACATGCTTCATACAATGATGTAACCTTAGAAGATGTCTCATATAATAGGTAGGGATCGTCACTCACTGGACTGTGACTAGACGCCTGACGCTCCTCGCCGCCGCGCCCGCCGTCGAGGTAGACCAAGGCGAAGGTGGTGTGACGATTTAATATCATTTGCAGCGCCAACATGGCCAGAACTCGCACAAGACAGGAAGGTTTGGAAGAAAAAAGGGGAGGCCTTTGCTCAGCTGTGGGATACAAAAATAAAAAATTTTGAAGAAACCAACGACGGTAAATGTAATTGGAAAAGGATAAAAAAAACCCTCGACTTAAATAATTTATATAACGATACTAAAACAGATAAATTCATGTGGAAGTCGGGGGACCGTTCTGTGAAACACCTTCTATTCTAAGAGGTCCCCCGACTGCCATATGAATTTATCTTGTGAATATACAGGGTGTTACGGAAAGGGTATATCAATACAAACGGGTTGAAGAGTGTATCTGGTCTAGAATCTCTGTACAAAATTTCAGCTCAAAAGCAGAAACTTTGAAAATGCTTAATATTTTTTTATTTCGATAGTTTATTAAATTGAAATCATAACAAACATGTCAACGCACTACGAGGGTCATTATCCATTATCTGTAGTGTGTCTGTGCGCCTAGTACACGCACATCACGCCGCCGCGCGCCAGTGCAGCGCCGTGATGTCGAAATAAAAAAATATTAAGCATTTTCAAAGTTAATGCTTTTGAGCTGAAATTTTTTACAGAGATTCTAGACCTGAGCCCTGATTCACAACCATACGAGAGGCTATCGTATCGAAAACCTGACATTTCCATAACCTGATTTGACTTCCCCTCAACAGCAAATAGCTGTTGGAAGAATAGCGGGCGTCTATTTGATTTAACTGATAAAATTTCCGGGTTTTGGACTTGTGAACAGTGTTGAGAAGACTCCTACGATAACAATGATTAATGTTCGATACGATACGGAAGCATATCGAGTGTTTGTGAATAAGGGGGCAGATACACTCTTCAACCCGTTTGTATTGATATACCCTTTCTGTAACGCCCTGTATATTTTTTTACCGACGAATAAAAGGAGGAAGTTCGCAAGTAGACGCCTAAGTGTATTGTTTTTTTTTTATGTAAGTATCCCACGCATAACTGTGCACAAAGTAGTCCGATTTTTTTAATTCACAAAACTGTACATTCTCAGATATCAATATGGATCAACCGCTCATTAATAATTAATTAGCCTTAAGTAATGCATCAATATTCATACCGTCGCGTCGCACGTCACTTACATAAACGCCGGACAGTAAACAGAAAAAAAAAAAACAATATCAATACATACAAAAAGTTAAACGAAGAAACGTGCAGTGTTGCCAAGTTTTACATAAGCGAATTAGCAATTTTTTTCACAAACTGGCATTACGGTGGTCTGACATTGTTGGTGTATTTTTATCCGGCTGTCTTCGTCGAGTGCTTGGCAGCAATTCAACGGTGCCTCAATGACGACTCGTTGTCTATTCCTGTACGACATTGCTCTTGGTGTTAGGCCACCACAAGGACAGCATGGCCGTGCTCTCCTATATCTATATCTATACATAAATAAAAGTCTCTTCGTGTCTGCCTGTGATCGCGTTGTTCTTTTAAAATACGCAAAGTATTTTAATTCGGTTTTCAATATTATTTAGAGAAATTATTCCGGAAGGTTTATGTGTAGATTTCTACCTATAATACACTTATTAGATCTCGATGTTTTGTTAAGTTGTAGCAACACTGTGAAACAGCGGGGTAATTGCGTAAGGCTATACTAGACTAGAGAGTATAATTAGACGAAAACAAACATTTCCTACTTAATATAAAAGTTCTTGTATATCGATTTTATTCAATTTTGAGCGGCCATTGTTGTTTACATCTTTGGCAAATTTATCGCGTTAATTTTGACAGTTCAATAATATTCATTGCGTTGCTTACGTTGTTGAGCAGACAAATTTTACGAACATAATTATGAAGTAATGGATTAGCAATATCCTTCAAAATGATACACATTGTTACGTAATTAAAAGGGTGCAGGGGCGGATAAGTATTTGATACCTACACGTTAATTATAAACTTCTGCTTGATTCTGACGTAACGCTTGAAGAAGATGATGTGGGATTTCTGTTTATTTACTATTACTTACCTCCGATATTTTCAACTATTGCGCTTTTAATTTCGCTGGAGATGAGCAGAAAGAACAGGAATCGATGGATTTGTTGGATTTTTTGATGCAACATATTTTCTTAATCAGCATCATTCGGAGCTCGAAAGTTATTCACCTGGTAAATAATTCACTATAAATATTTATTCTCTGACGGGCGAACAACAATGCAGCGTGCACTGTTGCGAAACATCCAAACACTGTTTACTTTTATATTTAATTTTTATTGTTTCCAAAACTTGTTGCCAAGTCGTAAAAGATGCCTGAGGTAGGGCTTGACGTAACTAAAGGAATGTGCGATTTTTGAATTTCTAACGTCACGATATTATTGTGGGCGTCCACGTCCATAAAATGTATAGCATTAACAGCCTATAATGTTCCCACTGCTGGGACACAGGCCTCCTCTGAGAGGGAGTGGACCGTGTAATGAATAATGTAAGTAGATATCGTGTTTAAATCCTAGATTTACTTACTTAAAAGGTATTAGTTATATTTTGTGTGACTAAAGTGTCAAATTAAATTAGCTGAAGAAACTTAACATACGTGATGGGTTATCAGCCTATAATGTTCCCACTGCTGGGACACAGGCCTCCTCTCGGTGAGCGGGAGTAGGCCGTCGTGGGCCCAATGCGGGTTGGTAGATGTCACATGGTCTTCGAATGTTTTGTTCTAAGATATGCCGATTTCCAGTTGCCGGTCTAAAATGTATACCTACGTACAAATTATAACGTTATCGCGGACGGAAAAAAAGGGTCTTCTGCTGGTCTATTATGTAAAAATCCCACAGCTTAGGTGAAGTGAGCCATCAGAAGGCCAATTCTCGTAATTTAAAACGTCAAAAACTTGTCTAAATGTAGGGAATTTAGGGGTATTTTTGACAGATTGAGACTAAGATCAGACTATGAATGTTCTTAAAATTACGAGAATTGCCCCTCAGATGGAATGACAGCTCACTTCACCTAAGCTTTCAAGGTTTGAGTTTGGCAGAATTGGTCGTAATATACAACGTGTTTTTTTTTTTGATATCCCATAAATCTAGGGGGTCTTTGTACTCATCATTATAAACTATGGGACCAAACCTGAAATCGCGAAAAAAAAAATCAGCTGTTCCCTTTTATGTTATGTTCGTATAACTCGTCAAAATGGGGAACACAAGATTTTTTTTTCGCGATTTCAGGTTTGGTCCCATAGTACCTAGTAAAAGTTGTTCATTGAATAATGATGAGTACAATGACCCCCTAGAGTCATGGGATATAAAAAAAACACGTTGTATATTCCCATGCATTTTACTTGCCTGTGTTATCGTGATGCTTTGGACGTCCACAAGAAAATCGTCACGTTAAAAATTAATATTATAAAAACGTTGTCGATGAACCTCGTCGGTAAACAATTGAACTAAAATGTTCCACAATTAGATTTTACCAAGATAACTGCAGACTGTGTAGATAAACTTAGAAACGGCTGAGTGACGAAAGAAGCCGACCGCGCCGTTAAATTGGATAATTGAGATTTTGCACCCAAACTTGATAGTCCTATTTTAGACGCGCGTTTTCGAACTCAATGTATAATTTGTTTCACTAGATATAATGTAATGAAACAATAATATATAAAGTACTAGCTGCGCCCCGCAGTTTCACCCGCATAAGTCTCGATCCCGTGGGAATATCGGGATAAAAAGTATCCTATGTTCTTTCCCGGGACTCAAACTATCTTTATACCAAATTTTATCTAAATCGGTTCAGCGGTTTAGGCATGAAAAGGTAACACACAGACAGACAGAGTTACTTTCGAATTTATAATATTAGTAAGTATGGATTTAGAATTAGTTTATTAAAAACGGTTACAACAAAGGAATTTAAGAATAGTATAGCAGACGCCTGGTTAACCAAATCTCTTTCTCTTTTTCTTTGTTTTTTATGGCATCTCGCCTCTTTTCTACCTAGGAGGTTGTCGTCTGCTTAACCAGACATGACTGTGGATGCCTCAATAAATTAAGGCCTCCAGCCAGGACTTAAAAAAACTTAAAAACTAAGCGACTACATGCTAAGGGCACCCTCTGTGGGGTATGGACCTCGGCTTAGGGCGTTGTTGGGAGAAAGGAGCAAGGGACAGGCTGAATCGGAATTAAGAGGAGTGTTTTTTTGGTTCTTTTAATGTAACTTTGTTTGTTTTAAATGCTCCTTTTTTACTGTTTGTATTTCCTTTGCGTGTTCCATATAAAATAAAATATTTTCATTTCTTTCTCATTTTCATACAAATTTTATGTAGGTATAGCACCCGTCCACGTGGAGTGGTTGTGGTTCGTGTGATCGGGCCCTAACAGTCGGCCATAATTGGTGCAGTATTACAATCAATCTTTGATCCCAGTTACTGCGTTTTGTTCTCATGTTATTTCAAGGTGGGTGTTCTATAAGGTTGTCATTCGCAGATCTTTGACAATCGTTACGGGTAGTCAGAAGCCCAAACGTCTGACAACCATTCTTACCAAAGGGTGTTATGTATTTTGCTAGCGTCCAGTTCCCAGTATGTGTTGACATACCCCTGTTGCGATGTTTTCTAACAAGCATTGGTCAAGATATTGCATCTGAGAGAGCTAAACGCGTGTGTAGAAAATGTACAGACGCCAGCACATCAAGCTACTCAAATCTGTCAAATTTCTTTAATAGATTGTCAACTTTATCGCTAGAGCATAAGTTTCAAAGTTGATTGGGAAAAGATAGTTTCCGGTAGCTTGATGTACTGGCGTCTGTGCCTACCTTTACAGTTGTTGTACTTTGTTCTTAGTAAAAAATGAGCACACTGGCATTTTTACGACAAATTCTTATCTTGGTCAACCCTAGTGATGTAGTGACGTCGATACTCACATTCATCGATATAATTAAGAACCTGTGTTTCCATCGTTCGTCTTCATTGAACGTATCATACAAACAAAGGTGTTTGGAAAGGCCAAGTATAAATATTTAGAGTTTGATGTTGTTATCTGCATGTACATATGTACCTATATTGTATAGATAAGAAAAGTAACGCGAGGTGAGACAGCAATTATTACGTAATTTCATTGTTTTATGTTATGTTATGATATGAAGATGTTTTGAATAAGTTGGAAATTATTCTCGAGTGTTTTCCAGACATTTGGTTTCCATTGCTTTGTTTTTTAAATAAATGATCGGTTCTGTATTTTGTTTCTCAGCGCTTCCAAGCTGTTTATAAAACATACTTGTCTTAACTATCAAGCATGTATTTTTTATGAGGCAGGCTGGGTTGTAGGTTTTACCTGCAGTTGTAAGCCACCAAAATTCTACTGAAAAATTTCTCATCGGGAGAGATAAATGCGTAACACACTAGTAGACCTAGTTTTAAACGCGTAGCTGTCCTAGGGAAGGGACATTTTGAGAAAGGGTCATTTCGGGAAAGGGACTTTTTTGGGAAAGGGACATTTAGGGAAATGGACATTATGGGAAGGGGACATTTCGGGAAAGGGACTTTTTGAAACCGAGGGACATTTTGGGAAAGGGACATTCTGAGCCTAAACGACTAGTAGGAATGGCTTTCATTTTGACAGTTCAACAACATTCATTGCGTTATTTACGTTGTTGCGCAGCAAATTTTTCGAACATATGAAGCAATGGCTTCTACATAAAATTACTCCTGAGACAACATCAGGCAGAGATAGATTAGGGTGCCGATCATAGAAACAAATATCCAAAACAAATGAAGAGTTTTACACTCTGCTGTTTTTGTATAGTAGATCAATGAGGGTCGAGGGGTTAAAGACACAGGCTGACCTTATTAGTCGTAAATAAAATACCTAATTATGTCCGGTATAAGGCTAGGCGTAGGTACGAAAAGGTGCATCATAGCTTTACGTAAATGGAAATGTCAATGAAAGAAACGTCTTAGAGTATCGAAGCTCCTTTTTTTTAGTTTTTTTTTTTACATATTCCTTCTGCTAAATCTCCATTCGTGTCTCTTATCTACTTTTTTGTGCTATTGTTTGGCAAACAAGCAGTAGTCGTCTATGGGCATCTGTAATACCAGAGCGATCCAAGATGATATAATCAGACTATAACGTTCCCACTGCTGGGACATCGTGTTTCGATATCGAAACCAGTCAAAACTGTGAAATTTGTAAAAAAAAAACAGATATTTCAAGTGCCTAAGCTACCTGCGGTAGATGAACCCACATAAAATCTCGTCAAATTATTTTTGGTTTAATCGTGTTTAGATATCCACACCCATCACATCTGTGATTTGCTAGCTAACTTAATTTAACCCTGTAGATGCCTACTAAACTTCACATCATGTTTCCGTGTTAATTTACCTACATAATTTGTAATATTCCGTACGTAACTCCATCTGCCTCTATTGTTCCTGCTGGTTCCTGCCAATACAACTTTATCTTGTCGCTCCAAGTTTTCATTCCCCTGTCAGTCGTCTCGTCTCGACACGTTATTATCATGTTATGCAAGTCATGCCAAGTAATTTGACTTAGCGAGCGACGCCGGCGCCATTTTTAGACCAGTCTCGTATGGAAATGTGATTTATTTGATGCAAATAGTATCCTGGGACGGTTCAGGATTAATGGAGGGAGGATTCAGACTCAGACATAATTGGATTTGATGTGGGTAGTAAAAGTTTTAGTAGGACAAAGGAAAATAACATGGTCGTGAAATGTGAACAATCCTTGTGTTTGTTTTTCAGGAAACGTATTTCAAAGATCAATTAAGAAAAACCGTTGTTTTAGATGCGAATCGATATTTTCTCTAAGTGTCCCATCTCTAATCCTAATTTTCAAGGTGCGGACAGTGCAAATGGTTTAGACCAAAATATTCGATTCTGACATTAATAAAAATAAAAAGCTTTATGGCTAAAAAGATTACAAAGATTTTACATTGGCGCCAAACTAGGTAAGCCTGTACTTGAGCATCAATATGGAGGGTTTACCACTTTTTGAACATTCTTATTAAAAACATGTTCGGTAATACAAGTGTATGTAAATTATAAAAATTATTCTTGCTTACAAATTGATCTATCTTTCAATTAACTCATCTTTTAAATTAGCACAAGATTTAAAAACAACACCCGCGATCTTCAAAGCAGACACAATATTTATGTCTTATTTTTACTTTACGTAAAACAAATCTTCGTGGGCCAACAGGCAACGCCCAGTCCGTGTTTAAAAACATCATATTTCTTTATTTTGTGACATTTCAGCTTTCAAAACTAGATAGGTAGGTTTTTATTAAAACTGCGTTTACCATCGAGAAAAAAGTCTTGTTATTTTTGACGTCTCGCTATTTATTTATTTATAGCTCAGGCGGAACCATCTGGTCGCAATGCTGGATTTACGACGAGTTGATTGAAGCTTAAGACAGTGCCTAGTGTACTCCACGGTCAATGGTAGCTGTAACATAAATAGTTAAGTAGGTATATGTAATTTTGACGTTCAAAAAGTATTGATTTTCAACCGATTTTTTTTTTTTGGTGAAATGTGCATTGCCCTTTATTAGCAGTCTACAGATCAAGCAATACATTTCCAGTTTTTATTGAGCTCGCATTGTATAGGTTTTTCGTTCAATCAGAGGTCAGCTTATATTGGTTATGTGTAGCTTGATGTGTACGTTAATTACCGATGGACGATATTCATTGGCAAGAGGTTTTTAAAGAAATGTTTCCTTTTTACCAAAGGAACACATCCACAAGCATACGTTAATACATACAGGAAGATTAATTTATCACCATCCAAATTTTTACAGGGTGTTATACCCATGAATACGAACAACTTTCACTATGGGACCAACTCTGAAATCACGAAATAAAAATCTGCTGTTTAAAACAAAAGTTCAATACCTACTTGACCAAAATGTATGAAACAGCTGATTTTTTTTTCGTGATTTCAGAGTTGGTCCCATAGTGAAAGTTGTTCATATTCATGGGTAGAACACCCTGTAAAAATTTGGATTTTGATGAAAAAATCTTCCTGTATAGACTTACTACAACACAACAACACGACGGTGAACAATTTGGTGGCATAGAGGACTGCCTGGAAATCTGAGTTCAGAATGCAGGTAGAGTAGATGCATTCCTTTTTAACCGACTTTAAAAAAGGAGGTTCTGTATTCGACCCGTATGTATGTATGTATGTTTGTGTGTCCGCGATTATCTCAAAAACTACTGAACCGATTTTTCATTTTTTTGATAATTCTTTCATTAGTGTGATCTACATACTTTCAGGAAGGTTTTAGTATATAATACATTAGGTAATTATTCTTATGTACGAAGTTATACGCATAAATGTGCTGCATCTCCGGCATTTCTATGCGAATTTTGATGATTCTTCGAGTTGTGCCTTCAATTCTTCAATGCACTAGTGTTAATTGAATTTATGTGGGGTAAGTACAACTAAAAAGTGAAAAATAAAAACTTTTTTACAAAAAAAAACAACCGACTTAAAAAAAAACACTACAAAGTGAAAAATAACTTTAATTTCGGAAGTCGGTGTCAAAAACGAAAATGCGGAACCAAAGACACCGACTTCCGAAATTAAAGTTATTTTTCACTTTGTAGTGTTTTTTTTTTTGAAGTCGGTTGTTTTTTTTGTAAAAAAGTTTTTATTAGAACCTCCCTTAAATCTGCATAAGTTTAGACGGTATAATGACACGGTGACCATGTAAAACAAGTAATTTGATTCGCTGATATTATTTTCGATAACCAATCACAACAGCTAACTTGATACTTGACATTACCACTGCTAAAAGACTTAATCAGTCATTTCTATATACCGAGTTTCAGCCACTAAAATAACAGGCTCCGTTCACACAGCGCTGATAAGTAGGTACGATATTTTACCGTATCTATAATTTTAGGATAACATAACAGTTTCATACTGCATTTGTTTTGACCGTACATATAAACAGCGGGTCGTTATGAGGTATTCCACTCAGAGCACTGGTTTCAATGGCACTTGACAGAACCGCACCTGAGCACTTCCATTAACCGCACTGAATCAAAATTTTGATAAGTACGGTTCGGTGAAACAGCTTATCAATACTTACAAACAATTTTTTTTGTGGTGATATGTATTTTTTTGTGGTGATATGTATTTTTTTGTCTGTGTATCCACTCCTCATCGTAAGGGGAACACAAGCCAGAAATTCTGATAACCAGGGTTGTAGGGGTCGCTCCATGTAAAATACTGATAGTCAGTTTGCATCTGGTTAGACTGGAAACCGACCCAAACATAGTTGGGAAGAGGCTAGGCAGATGATGATGACGAGCAGTGAGATGTTGACGAGCGTTACCAACTTTATACCGAAAAATATCGTACAGGACTGCGTCGTGTAAATGGCCGCTCACAGTATCTTTCCATTCCATGATCTATATTATAACAACTTGATGACTTCTTCTAATTCCCTATAAATTCAACAAAACATTTACTACGGACAGTTGTCTGTCTGTAAATAACTAAATATCTCCGGCCAAGCGCTGGAACAATGCCGAGAGACATTACTCGAGAACCGAGACTTCCGCGTTGCAATACTTTCGACGACGTGTCGGAAGGCCGGCTTATCAAATGTTATTACAATATTAAATCATTTGTTTAGCCTTGGAGTTGTAATGAATAAAGTAGGTATCGTGTTTCAATCCCAGATTTACATAAAAGGTGTATTTTGTGTCACTACATGGTCAAATTAAATTAGCTGCAGAACGCTGGGACATAGGCCTCCTCTCTGTCTGAGGGAGTGGGTCATAATTAGGGAATGCAATCCCGGCTCCTTTTTTCAATCCCGGGATTACGGGATTGAACAAAGACAACCCCGGGATCCCGGGATAGCCCCGGGATTGAAAATTTGTATTAAAAACGACCAAAAAATCATCGGTTATCATTTTTATTTAAACTCAGCAGTCTTTCGTCAATTTCCGTGTCAATGTGAACAAAATCAAAACAAAAATGAACTTCTAAAACATTAACTTTTTAACTAAAACAACTTCAACTTAAATCATCTTTAAAAATAACAAATTAAACATAAAATTTTTCTTAGGAAACAATTAGGAACTTTAGGTTACTAGTTACTAGTAACTTTAGGTTACTACCGACATTGTGTTGTGACATTGACTGTAACATTGCGTTTACAAAGAAAGCTACGATGAGTAATTTATAAAAAAAAATAAAGTTATAAAGTTTTAGCATTTTCGTTAATCCCGAAAATCCCGGAATTGGACAAATCTAATCCCGGGATTTTCGGGACTGGAATAAAGCCGGGATCCCGGGATCTCGGGATCCGGGATCCCGGGATTGCATTCCTTAGTCATAATGTACCACGTAGGCCCAGTGCGGGTTGGTGGATGTAACATGTCTTCGAATTTTTGGTTTCAGGACATTCCAGTTTCCTCACGATGTTTTCTTTCACCGTTTTGAGTATCGAAACTATGTGATGGGATCTAATGGCGATAAAAATAGAGTTTAGATTTTTTTTTGTTCCTAAGTCATTACTTACATTACATATCGAAACCGATAACGTTTGTGAAGTTTTGCCAGTTAGATGTTTTTACATCGCATAATCAAATATCACAATTTATCGACAGTTTACGCCCCTAGCTAGATGGACGGACGACCTAAAGAAGGTGGCTGGGGTAGACTGGATGCTGAAGGCGGAGGACAGTGTGCTGTGGCGCAGTCTGGGAGAGGCCTATGTCCAGCAGTGGACTGCGATAGGCTGAGTTGGTTGATTGATTGACTTAGAAAGCGTGTTTAAGTTAGGGAAGTCGACTGCAAATGAGCGATATACATACTTGCTTTTGGGATATTTTAAAAGTTTCCTATAACGCATATTGGGTGATGCTACGTCAAAGGACTAAAGTTTTTATGACACTAGGTACGTCATAGCTGTGACTCGCGAGATAGATTATAAACTAACGTTGTTTTAGGCTAAGCATTGCCATACAACGTGGCAATGCCGCCAGTCTCTTGGGTACCTATATTACCAGTCGACAGCGATGCGGATGAATTTTTCGACGCTATATTTTAGTTTTTGTATAGTTTTAGTTAAGTTAGGTTTTAATTTTGTTATTTTTGTTAATTAAGGTAAATGGTTAAACAATAAATAAAAAGTTTATTTGATGACAATAAAAAAAAAAAAAACGTTGTTGACATTAAACACCTACTTACTTGCTTTCTCAGACTAAATAAAAAACCAAGACAGAGGGCTGTCAACAGTAAAGTGAGGCCGTTTTCGTAAACATGTGTGCACTTAGTGAGGCGTAGTTTGATTGTAAATGTGTGTGTGTGAGCGTGTATGCACAGAGTGGAGGTGTAGTTTTGGCATGCTTCACCTGTATTATTCGCAACGCTATGTCTTGACTTTTTTATTAGTTCTGAGCTTGCTTTTGGGATATTTTCAAAGTTTGCTGTAGCGCATATTAGGTGCGGTTGAATCAAAGGACTGGATATTCATGACGCTAGGTACTCGTGTTTGACGTCATGACGTCATAGTTTTGTAAAATTACATACATAGCTGAAAAACCAAGATGATGAGACATAAATAACCCAGTGTTCCAACTGTTAATATATTAAAGAACGATTATTTGCATCTAATTAATTAATTATTTATTCATCGTCTCATTAATTACCCCTTATACGGAAAATCTTATAGAAACTCTTGAAAGGGTAACGAGGTGAGTTGGTATTGTTTGCAGACGATAAAGATCACCAATTGGTTATGTCGGACATTATGATAATATTAAGGACGTACACTCTACTGACGCCAGCACATCAAGCTACCCGAAACTGTCAAATTTTCCCAATCAACCTTGAACCTTATACTGTAGCGATAAAATTGAAAATCTATTAAAGAAACTTGACAGATTGTAGTAGCTTGATGTACTGGCGTCTGTACATCCTGGAAAATTTATTGTTAAGAGGGAAGCGCCAGGGTAGTCCGCGAAATTAAATTTTTCTAACGTTTGAATGACTATTTCATGATATATCATTATTAATCTATGTAATTATATGAATTTTTAACATGTATTGATGATTTTAAATTATTATAAGTCTGTGAAGTCATATTTGTTACCTACGATCGCGAATCATATTATAGATAATCAACAACAGCCTGACGTGCAAATAGCAAAAAACATAAGAAAATTTTAATATCGCGGACTACTTTATCGCCCCCTTAAGTAAATTGACACCCTCGTCAGTTTGTCGTGTTATATCTATTTCATACAACTGTCAGAGAATGACAGTTGTGTTTCGAATATACCTACGGACAATTTAGGTTGGTAGTCAATTTGCTTAACCATTAATTTCCCTGATATTACATAGGGACTAGAAGGTCCTCGTATAATGTCAAGGAGAATGTCTAGCAGCGGTGCTGGTAAAAGGTGCTGCATCGAAAAGGGCGAAGGTACAAAGCGCGCCACGAAAGATGAGACTTGACCCCGCCTCCCGCGCTCTTTCCGCCGCCCCTATGACGCCCGATCCCGTCTCGCGCTCAGACCTCATACCGCTAAAGAGACCTAAAATCGTGTACTGCGCAAGTCAAACCACGTGGTATGTCAAGTCTTATCTTTCGTGGCACTAACTATATCTCTTAAATGGAAGAAGTAAATCAAATTATGAGTCATTAGATAATAGTTTATTGCCAGGTCATACAGTAAGCGGATTTACAGATTAACACCAAGTTGAGACGACATGAGTAGCTGAAAATATCGATGGGTCCTATGTATAAGGGCCAATGTGTAAATTGACAACTGTTCTATAGAGGCCGTTTGTGAAACTCAGTTCAAGCATGTAGAAAATATATTAAATAGAAACTTTGAGAGCCTCTATTGAAAAGTTGTCAATTTGCACATTGGCCCTTATACCGCCCATTGTGTCACCCATTGTAAAGTTTCTATATAATATAATGTCTGTAATTTATATGGTGTACATAGTAAAGAGCTATTCTATTCTATTCTATACATAGGACCCATCGATATTTCCTATAGCTAGGTTACAAAGTATTATTTACCAGCGAGCCCCAAGATACAGACTAACTGCCGCTCCAAACTAGACAGTAAGCCTGTATTTTGGGGCTCGAGTCGAGGTACAAATCCTAGAGTGGAGACTATAGAGCTGATTTCAGGTGTTTAATGGTATATCTGCCGTTCTGTTCTGTTGTAATCTCCCTCTCTCTCTCCTCCGTGATAACTTAGGTGAAGCTTGAAGTGAACTGTCATTTGACCTGATGCTAGGGATTATTGTAGTGGTAACGGCTGCGACTTACGAGTTGTAGGTCGTAGGTTCGAATCCAGACAGGCGCTTTACTTTGTGTAAATTATTTCATCACCACTGCTCTCAAAACGGTGAAGGAAAACATCGTGAGGAAACCGGCATGTCCTGGAACCAAAAATTCGAAGACATGTGATGTGACATCTGCCAACCCGCACTGGGCCCGCGTGGTGGATTACGGCCCACTCCCTCTCACCGAGAGGAGGCCTGTGTTCCAGCAGTGGGAACATTATAGGCTGATTATGTATGTATGTGTGTAATGCACATAAGTTTTGAGTGGGATTTTTACAGAATCGATCGGCAGATATGTTTGTGTATGTGTGATGTATGATGTGTGGTGTGTATGTGTGCGTATTTGTTCCCATTGTGGGTCGTTTGATTTAGTGTCCGGCTTTATATTTTTGAAGTGAAACTTCTTTACGCACGCTTGACTTGGGGAGTAAGCTGGCGAACGCGTGACGTAAGCGTTACGAAAAGTGTGATCGGGCGAGGCGAACGGGAGTTGAGTGGGGGATATAAGCAAGAGAAAGCAGTGCGCGCGCACATTTTCTTTCTCTTTTCCTCTCATAGCCAAATACGTTTGAAGTTTCACTTCAGTCGTGTGGTCATAAGCACACTCGGTTTTTTTTTTTACAATTATATTCTAACTTATCGCCCCGCGGTTTTACCCGCATAAGTCTCGATCCCGTGGGAATATCGGGATAAAAAGTATCCTATGTCCTTTCCCGGGACTGAAACTATCTCTATACCAAATTTCATCTAAATCGGTTCAGCGGTTTGAGCGTGAAGAAGTAACAAACATATAAACACACACACACACTCACAAACTTTCGCCTTTATAATATTAGTGTGATTTACGATTTTTTTAGAAAAAACCGCGGGGCAATTGCGTAACACATTATCAATCGGAATTGGTTTCATTTTGACAGTTCAACAACGTTCATTGCGTTATTTACGTGTTGAGCAGACAAATTTTTCGAACTTATGAAGCAATGGATTAGCAATTTGCTTCAAAATGATTCAGATTCCGATTGATAATGTGTTACGCAATTAGGGTGCTGGTTCATTCGTTAAGCTATCTCTATTATTCAAAAGACGAGATTGTATTTCAGCTAACCTTAACTTTTTATCTCCATTTCAGCTCCACGTGGAAGCAAACTTTGAAGGTATTAAAACTTTTTATCCTTTTAAACGGGGCGAGGGTTAAAAGAGTTCTCCAAAACTTCCTGGTCCTTTGTAACTTCGGAAAAAAGGACCAGTTCCTGAGTTTCTGACTTTGCATTCTTACTTTGACAAGAAAGTAAATAAGTTTAAGTACCGTAAAATGAGGCTACTTTGCTCCGGTTTTTGCTCCAAATTTTGAAAAGTGTGACTGACGTAAAATGCTTCTTTGTTATGGCTTTTGAGAATATTTCCACAACTTATATAACATTCTGGCTCTAATATTTCAATGACAAAAATAGTTGTTTACTTTGATTTTCATTCATTTTTTTAATTATAATAATGGAGCAATGTTACCCACCCTTTCGGAAACATTGCTCCTACATTCAACTTGTACTAAAACAGGCACATTTTTGAGACAGTGGCAAAGTTAAACTGCCTCAGCTGTTACTAATCTCCAAAAATAATAATAAGGAAGCAATTTTTTATTTCTCGTCTTATTGATATGGTTTGAACAAATTAAAGGAACTTTTCTATTTATATTTTATTATTTATCAGATGCGTTCAAAAATATTTCAATTTCCTTGGAGTTTTAGAGATTTGATCGAAATTAGAGATTTGGAGCATATTTAACTTCACGGAGCAAAGTAGCCTCATTTTACCGGTATCCAATATTAGGGACAATCGTCTAAGGAAAGGGACGAATGAAATTGGGTAAGGACAGATAATGGAAGGGACACGTGATGAGGGTTATGGTTGATCTTAGAAGTAAATAGCTGCATAAGTATTCGGTTTGCTAGTATTTTGTTAAAGCCGGTTTCATATTACTGTGTTGTGTCGTGACGCCTTCTGACGCAGTGGTAGCCAATCAAAACTCATTGTGATTTGACGTAATCCTGAACAAATTAGTATGATTGGTGTATCTCGAGTCACAACACAACACGACACAGTAATGTGCTGGTGACTTTAAGTTTGGAATAGCTTATTAGGAACTATGTGTTTAGAGGTGTCTCCCCCACGTTTTCTCATAATCACATCTGACATTGGCAGAATTGTCGACATCGGCACCTTTGCCAAATAGAATAGAGTTTAGAGGTAGCCGTGTATATGCTCCCGCTGCCTATAATTTATTTTTATTGCAGCTGCAAATACTTAATTTTAATCGAAGTCAATTATTGGATCGAAATGAAGGTCGTAACGGAGGCAAGACTATAAGAAGGTGAAGTGGGCACCCTAATTGTGAACACACTGTCAGTCACAATCTGAATCATTTTGAAAGATATTGCTAATCCATTGCTTCATAAAATACATAGATAAAATATGTTCGAAAAAAAATCTGCTCAACAACGTAACGCAATGGATGTTGTTAAACTGTCAAAATGAAAGCCATTGCTACTGATAGTGTGTTACGCAATTGCCCTGCTGATGCTAGGGATTAACACAATTGACACTAAGATTTCTTCATAATAGATCGACTGCATTGCATTTGGGTCTTCACTGGAGAATTTCGAAGGAATAAGCACGGGTCGTTTGCTTGCTGTCCCTGAAAAAATAAAAAGGAAACTTTACCACTCTTAATACTAGGCTTTAAAATAACTTTAAGTAGTCTTCGTTCAGTCCGGAGTTTGATCTAGCTAGACCCAATCCGACTCATTAAAAAACGAGTTCTAACTTTGGTACAAGTTCAAATCTTCTGCAGTCAGTTTTTGAACCTTATTTCGGCTGAAATCAGTTTTTGCGTTATGAACTTTAACGTTTTGGATTTAAGTTCGAAATTTAAAAATGGCTCGATGGCTTGCCTGGGTCCAAAGGTAAATCTTATTTTATAATAAAGCCGAAAATTATCCACCCAAATTCTGACCATACCTAAGTACTATTAGTTATTCTGTGACCATACTAAAATATACGTTAATTGAATTATGATAGTAGAAGTACCTATAATTTACACAATTACCACAATATCCTCAAGTTAATTTCAAACTATCCTTAAGTGAATCAGCATGGATAATAAATGGGACCATGTTTCTTAGTCAGCGTCAGGCGAACGTGACGAGTATCAAATAGTGTATCATTTAAATGGAAAATAGTTGAATTTGTCTGCGGTTTTTTTGGGCATTTAAGGTCGTTTCCCTGAGCTTTTACGAGTGGAAGGAAAACCCCTTAATTATTTTGTTTGAACCGTTTTTTAGAGCGGCCATTGTTGTCTATACTCCATTGAGTATAGACAACAATGGCCGCTCTAAAAAACGGTTTAGTTTAGGTAATCAACAGCTGGTAAACAAATCGTAAAAGAGATCTTTATAGATGACATTTTCTGGTTTGAAAATTCGTTAGCAACAAATAAAAAAAAAATAGATTTTTATGATAGTTTCTTTATTATATGGATGTATCTACACAAAATAAAACAATTTTATATTGAAATTTACTTTATTTGCACGTAAGTAACTTATTCTCGTTTCTAATCCCCGAAGGCTTTGAGAGTGATTTGATAGAGTGAGAACACGTGTATCAGTTTTCAGATCAATACATAATACGTACATATAATAACATAGTAACGAAGAATTTTTGTCCGTTGGTCTGTTTGTTTGGATTTATGTTCTGGATTGGCGCTAAAACGACAGAACGGATGCAGACATAGGGTACTTTAATGCCGGTAGTAGGTTCCTGTGGGATATTTTCCGACATACACGCGGGCTATGCCGCAGGGAAAAGCTAGTTAAATATAAAATGGAATGCGAAAATTTTTTTTTTTTGGAAAAATGACTTGAGACTTGTATTCTTTATGCATAAGCTAATTAGTCTGTAACGTTCCCACTGCTGGGTCACAGGCCTCTCTGTGAGAGGGAGTGGGCTAGAAGTCACATGTCTTCAAATTCAACGACCTGTCTTAGAACCAAAAATTCGAAGACCGACAGTTACCGAGAGTTACCGACATAGCTTGCAGAGTAAGCAAACTGAAGTGGCAGTGGGCTGGCCATGTCTGTCGAAGGACCGATGGCCGGTGGAGCAGACGAGTCCTGGAGTGGAGACCGCGTACCGGCAAGCGTGGTGTGGGACGCCCCCAGCTAGATGGACGGCCGACCTAAAGAAGGTGGCTGGGGTAGACTGGATGCGGAAGGCGGAGGACAGTGTGCTGTGGCGCAGTCTGGGAGAGGCCTATGTCCAGCTGTGGACTGCGATAGGCTGAGTTGGTTGATTGATTGACTTAGAAAGCGTGTTTAAGTTAGGGAAGTAGACTGCAAATGAGCGATATATGTACATACTTGCTTTTGGGATATTTTAAAAGTTTCCTATAACGCATATTGGGTGATGCTACGTCAAAGGACTAAAATTTGTATGACACTAGGTACGTCATAGCTGTGACTCGCGAGATAGATTATAAACTAACGTTGTTGACATTAAATACCTACTTACTTGCTTTCTCAGATTAAATAAAAAACCAAGACAGAGGGCTGTCAACACTAAAGTGAGGCCGTTTTCGTAAACATGTGTGCATTTAGTGAGGTGCAGTTTGATTGTAAATGTGTGTGTGTGAGCGTGTATGCACAGAGTGGAGGTGTAGTTTTGGCATACTTCACTGTATTGTTCGCAGCGCTATGTCTTGACTTTTTTATTTGTTCTGAGCTTGCTTTTGGGATATTTTCAAAGTTTCCTGTAGGTAGCGCATATTAGGTGCGGTAGTATCAAAGGTCTGAAGTATTCCTGACGCTAGGTACTAAGTAGTGCTTGACGTCATAGTTTTGTAAATTACATACATAGCTGAAAAACCAAGATGATGAGACATAAATAACTCAGTTTTCCAACTGTTATTATATTAAAGAACGATTATTTGCATCTAATTAATTAATTATTTATTCATCGTCTCATTAATTATCTCTTATACGGAAAATCTTATAGAAACTCTTGAAAGGGTAACGAGGTGAGTTGGTATTGTTTGCAGACGATAAAGATCACCAATTGGTTATGTCGGACATTATGATAATATAAAGGACGTACACTATTCAGACGCCAGCACATCAAGCTACCCGAAACTGTCAAATTTTCCCAATCAACCTTGAACCTTATACTGTAGCGATAAAATTGAAAATCTATTAAAGAAATTTGACAGATTTTAGTAGCTTGATGTGCAACCAGGGAAATTTATAGTTAAGAGGGAAGCGCTAGGGTAGTCCGCGAAATTAAATTTTTCTAACGTTTGAATGACAATTTCATGATATATCATTATGAATCAATGTAATTATATGAATTTTTAACATGTATTGATGATTTTAAATTATTATAAGTCTGTGAAGTCATATTTGTTACCTACGGTCGCGAATCATATTATAGATAATCAACAACAGCCTGACGTGCAAATAGCAAAAAACGTAAGAAAATGTTTGAATTTCGCGGACTACTTTATCGGACCCTTAAGTAAATTGACACCCTCGTCAGTTTGTCGTGTTATATCTATTTCATACAACTGTCAGAGAATGACAGTTGTGTTTCGAATATACCTACGGACAATTTAGGTTGGTAGTCAATTTGCTTAACCATTAATTTCCCTGATATTACATAGGGACTAGAAGGTCCTCGTATAATGTCAAGGAGAATGTCTAGCAGCGGTGCTGGTAAAAGGTGCTGCATCGAAAAGGGCGAAGGTACAAAGCGCGCCACGAAAGATGAGACTTGACCCCGCCTCCCGCGCTCTTTCCGCCGCCCCTATGACGCCCGATCCCGTCTCGCGCTCAGACCTCATACCGCTAAAGAGACCTAAAATCGTGTACTGCGCAAGTCAAACCACGTGGTATGTCAAGTCTTATCTTTCGTGGCACTAACTATATCTCTTAAATGGAAGAAGTAAATCAAATTATGAGTCATTAGATAATAGTTTATTGCCAGGTCATACAGTAAGCGGATTTACAGATTAACACCAAGTTGAGACGACATGAGTAGCTGAAAATATCGATGGGTCCTATGTATAAGGGCCAATGTGTAAATTGACAACTGTTCTATAGAGGCCGTTTGTGAAACTCAGTTCAAGCATGTAGAAAATATATTAAATAGAAACTTTGAGAGCCTCTATTGAAAAGTTGTCAATTTGCACATTGGCCCTTATACCGCCCATTGTGTCACCCATTGTAAAGTTTCTATATAATATAATGTCTGTAATTTATATGGTGTACATAGTAAAGAGCTATTCTATTCTATTCTATACATAGGACCCATCGATATTTCCTATAGCTAGGTTACAAAGTATTATTTACCAGCGAGCCCCAAGATACAGACTAACTGCCGCTCCAAACTAGACAGTAAGCCTGTATTTTGGGGCTCGAGTCGAGGTACAAATCCTAGAGTGGAGACTATAGAGCTGATTTCAGGTGTTTAATGGTATATCTGCCGTTCTGTTCTGTTGTAATCTCCCTCTCTCTCTCCTCCGTGATAACTTAGGTGAAGCTTGAAGTGAACTGTCATTTGACCTGATGCTAGGGATTATTGTAGTGGTAACGGCTGCGACTTACGAGTTGTAGGTCGTAGGTTCGAATCCAGACAGGCGCTTTACTTTGTGTAAATTATTTCATCACCACTGCTCTCAAAACGGTGAAGGAAAACATCGTGAGGAAACCGGCATGTCCTGGAACCAAAAATTCGAAGACATGTGATGTGACATCTGCCAACCCGCACTGGGCCCGCGTGGTGGATTACGGCCCACTCCCTCTCACCGAGAGGAGGCCTGTGTTCCAGCAGTGGGAACATTATAGGCTGATTATGTATGTATGTGTGTAATGCACATAAGTTTTGAGTGGGATTTTTACAGAATCGATCGGCAGATATGTTTGTGTATGTGTGATGTATGATGTGTGGTGTGTATGTGTGCGTATTTGTTCCCATTGTGGGTCGTTTGATTTAGTGTCCGGCTTTATATTTTTGAAGTGAAACTTCTTTACGCACGCTTGACTTGGGGAGTAAGCTGGCGAACGCGTGACGTAAGCGTTACGAAAAGTGTGATCGGGCGAGGCGAACGGGAGTTGAGTGGGGGATATAAGCAAGAGAAAGCAGTGCGCGCGCACATATTCTTTCTCTTTTCCTCTCATAGCCAAATACGTTTGAAGTTTCACTTCAGTCGTGTGGTCATAAGCACACTCGGTTTTTTTTTTTACAATTATATTCTAACTTATCGCCCCGCGGTTTTACCCGCATAAGTCTCGATCCCGTGGGAATATCGGGATAAAAAGTATCCTATGTCCTTTCCCGGGACTGAAACTATCTCTATACCAAATTTCATCTAAATCGGTTCAGCGGTTTGAGCGTGAAGAAGTAACAAACATATAAACACACACACACACTCACAAACTTTCGCCTTTATAATATTAGTGTGATTTACGATTTTTTTAGAAAAAACCGCGGGGCAATTGCGTAACACATTATCAATCGGAATTGGTTTCATTTTGACAGTTCAACAACGTTCATTGCGTTATTTACGTGTTGAGCAGACAAATTTTTCGAACTTATGAAGCAATGGATTAGCAATTTGCTTCAAAATGATTCAGATTCCGATTGATAATGTGTTACGCAATTAGGGTGCTGGTTCATTCGTTAAGCTATCTCTATTATTCAAAAGACGAGATTGTATTTCAGCTAACCTTAACTTTTTATCTCCATTTCAGCTCCACGTGGAAGCAAACTTTGAAGGTATTAAAACTTTTTATCCTTTTAAACGGGGCGAGGGTTAAAAGAGTTCTCCAAAACTTCCTGGTCCTTTGTAACTTCGGAAAAAAGGACCAGTTCCTGAGTTTCTGACTTTGCATTCTTACTTTGACAAGAAAGTAAATAAGTTTAAGTATCCAATATTAGGGACAATCGTCTAAGGAAAGGGACGAATGAAATTGGGTAAGGACAGATAATGGAAGGGACACGTGATGAGGGTTATGGTTGATCTTAGAAGTAAATAGCTGCATAAGTATTCGGTTTGCTAGTATTTTGTTAAAGCCGGTTTCATATTACTGTGTTGTGTCATGACGCCTTCTGACGCAGTGGTAGCCAATCAAAACTCATTGTGATTTGACGTAATCCTGAACAAATTAGTATGATTGGTGTATCTCGAGTCACAACACAACACGACACAGTAATGTGCTGGTGACTTTAAGTTTGGAATAGCTTATTAGGAACTATGTGTTTAGAGGTGTCTCCCCCACGTTTTCTCATAATCACATCTGACATTGGCAGAATTGTCGACATCGGCACCTTTGCCATAGAGAAAAATAGAATAGAGTTTAGAGGTAGCCGTGTATATGCTCCCGCTGCCTATAATTTATTTTTATTGCAGCTGCAAATACTTAATTTTAATCGAAGTCAATTATTGGATCGAAATGAAGGTCGTAACGGAGGCAAGACTATAAGAAGGTGAAGTGGGCACCCTAATTGTGAACACACTGTCAGTCACAATCTGAATCATTTTGAAAGATATTGCTAATCCATTGCTTCATAAAATACATAGATAAAATATGTTCGAAAAAAAATCTGCTCAACAACGTAACGCAATGGATGTTGTTAAACTGTCAAAATGAAAGCCATTGCTACTGATAGTGTGTTACGCAATTGCCCTGCTGATGCTAGGGATTAACACAATTGACACTAAGATTTCTTCATAATAGATCGACTGCATTGCATTTGGGTCTTCACTGGAGAATTTCGAAGGAATAAGCACGGGTCGTTTGCTTGCTGTCCCTGAAAAAATAAAAAGGAAACTTTACCACTCTTAATACTAGGCTTTAAAATAACTTTAAGTAGTCTTCGTTCAGTCCGGAGTTTGATCTAGCTAGACCCAATCCGACTCATTAAAAAACGAGTTCTAACTTTGGTACAAGTTCAAATCTTCTGCAGTCAGTTTTTGAACCTTATTTCGGCTGAAATCAGTTTTTGCGTTATGAACTTTAACGTTTTGGATTTAAGTTCGAAATTTAAAAATGGCTCGATGGCTTGCCTGGGTCCAAAGGTAAATCTTATTTTATAATAAAGCCGAAAATTATCCACCCAAATTCTGACCATACCTAAGTACTATTAGTTATTCTGTGACCATACTAAAATATACGTTAATTGAATTATGATAGTAGAAGTACCTATAATTTACACAATTACCACAATATCCTCAAGTTAATTTCAAACTATCCTTAAGTGAATCAGCATGGATAATAAATGGGACCATGTTTCTTAGTCAGCGTCAGGCGAACGTGACGAGTATCAAATAGTGTATCATTTAAATGGAAAATAGTTGAATTTGTCTGTGGTTTTTTTGGGCATTTAAGGTCGTTTCCCTGAGCTTTTACGAGTGGAAGGAAAACCCCTTAATTATTTTGTTTGAACCGTTTTTTAGAGCGGCCATTGTTGTCTATACTCCATTGAGTATAGACAACAATGGCCGCTCTAAAAAACGGTTTAGTTTAGGTAATCAACAGCTGGTAAACAAATCGTAAAAGAGATCTTTATAGATGACATTTTCTGGTTTGAAAATTCGTTAGCAACAAATAAAAAAAAAATAGATTTTTATGATAGTTTCTTTATTATATGGATGTATCTACACAAAAAAACAATTTTATCCCTATTGAAATTTACTTTATTTGCACGTAAGTAACTTATTCTCGTTACTAATCCCCGAAGGCTTTGAGAGTGATTTGATAGAGTGAGGACACGTGTATCAGTTTTCAGATCAATACATAATACGTACATATAATAACATAGTAACGAAGAATTTTTGTCCGTTGGTGTGTTTGTTTGGATTTATGTTCTGGATTGGCGCTAAACCGACCGAAACGAATTTGGATGAGATTTAGCACACAGCATATAGTTTATAACCTGGATTAACACATAGGGTATTTACTTTAATGCCGGTAGTAGGTTCCTGTGGGATATTTTCCGACATACACGCGGGCAATGCCGCAGGGAAAAGCTAGTTAAATATAAAATGGAATGCGAAAATTTTTTTTTTTTGGAAAAATGACTTGAGACTTGTATTCTCTATGCATAAGCTAATTAGTCTATAACGTTCCCACTGCTGGGTCACAGGCCTCTCTGTGAGAGGGAGTGGGCTAGAAGTCACATGTCTTCAAATTCAACGACCTGTCTTAGAACCAAAAATTCGAAGACACTTTCCTCACAGTGTTTTCCTACTTACACCGTTTTGTGAGCAGTGATGATGAAATAAATTACAAAAAGTAAAGCGCCTGAAGATGAGAGAGAGGGAAGGACAGAACCGGTCGAGGTGGCGATGCTTGGAGAAGGCGGTCCAGTTGACGTTTTCCATCTGAAATGATGATGATGAAAGCGCCTGGCTGGGTTAGAACTCTAGGACCTACGACAAGTAAGTCTGGGCAGTTACCACTAAGCCACCACTGGTCGCTTTATTCATAAAAAAACCGAGTGTGCTTATGACCACACGACTGAAGTGAAACTTCAAACGTATTTGGCTATGAGAGGAAGAGAGAAAGAAAATGTGCGCGCGCACTGCTTTCTCTTGCTTATATCCCTCACTCAACTCCCGTTCGCCTCGCCCGATCACACTTTTCGTAACGCTTACGTCACGCGTTCGCCAGCTTACTCCCCAAGTCAAGCGTGCGTAAAGAAGTTTCACTTCACTAATGCTTTAAATAAAATACCCGCTAACAATAGTGAAATGAAGGCCATAGATTGCATAGGTCTTCACACTACATGCGCAATCGCACCATACAATCTAAGTGAACGAATGAGACTTAGCATTAAGTAATTATAATTAAGAGGCTTACTAGACCTAAGTGTCCTTGAAAAACGCATGCACACATATGCAGAATCGACGCAAACGCCATCTAACGACGACGCCCATCACAATTATGACATAAAGCATACATGAGATTTAGAAGTAACGGTTTTGTGAGATTACGCCCTAGTATTCTAATAGATGGCGCGGAAACGATGTGCAAATAAGTTAAAGATCTAACAAACAAATTATGTAGTTATGTGTGACAACATAATAAATTTTATTCGTTTTGAGTGTGACTTGAAAAACTTAAGGATGTGGGTGATTTTGAAATAAAACTGATTCAATGAAATTTAAAACATTTTTAACCGACTTCAAAAAAGGAGGTTGTGTATTCGACCCGTATGTATGTACCTATGTAATGTATGTATGTGTGTATGTTTGTATATATATTTGTAGATTTTCTAAAAAACTGATGAACCAATTTTGATCATTCTTTCACTAATGTGATCTACCTACATACTTCCAGGAAGGTTTTAGTATATAATACATTAGGTAATTATTCTTATGTAGTATGTCCGAAGTTAATATGCATAAATGTACTGCATCTCCGGCATTTCTATGCGAATTTTGATGATTCTTCAATGCACTAGTGTTAATTGAATTTTTGTGAGGTAAGTAGGTACAATTAGAAAGAAAAAAAAACAACCGACTTCAAAAAAAGCACTACAGCGTGATAAATAACTATAATTTCGGAAGTCGGTGTCAAAAAACGAAAATGCGGAACCAGCGACACCGACTTCCGAAATAAAAGTTATCACTTTGCAGTGTTTTTTTCTAAAACTATGAATTTTGGAAACATCTAAGAAAGTGCAGTCATTTCGAATAAGCTAAGTATTTTCGACTTCACGTACAACTGTCACAGTGGCGTATGTGGACGACGTGTAGATTTGTATTCGAGAGTCCCCGGGTTCGATTCCCAAGGTTACGAAATCGAATTTTCTATTTAAATGTCATTTTGAATTTTTAAATATATCTATTAAATATTTTTATAAATAACTAAAAAAAGTCTGCAGGAGAAAGAAAGTCGAAAATATCAACACGGAAGTTAGGTATTTCTAATGCGCAAGTACCTACACGTTATCTAAGCTATTACAAAAATAAAAAAAATTCTGACCTAATGTTTTTATTAACCGACCGCGACTTATTGATAATGGGCATAATGAAATAGGTAACAGATTCATCTGAAAATTGCGATGAAAATGATCAAAAGCAAGAAATTAGATTTAAAATTGATTTTGTTTATAATAAAAAGGAATCATAGTTATATATGAATGTTAGGTACCTAATCTTTGAGGCCGTTTACACATTATGCCGCAGCTGCAGCGGCACCGCCGTCGCTGCATCAGTCACCCTTGGATTTGTATGAACACACGGCGCCGCGGCGGCGCGCCGCAAGGGCTCATACAAATCCAAGAGAAACCAATACAGCGGCATCGCCACAGAATATAATAGTATGGCACCGCGGGCGGCGCACAGTGGTCTGAAAATCGAGCTCCATACTCATAGAAACTTAAAGTTCGGAAATAAAAAAACAAAAATTGTAATGGGTCTAGTATACCTCCCTTTACGTAATATTAACGTATGGATGGTATCAGTCGCTCCACGCGTGAGAAAAAAAAGTTTTTTATTTTTTTTGTATGGGAGAAAACACTTAATGTACATTTTTTTGAAACTGAATGGAACTGATAGGCTGGAGCTCGCACGAGCTGTTGTACGATACACGGCCATCAAGATGACATACAATTCATGCACCGTTCGGCGCCGCTTTGCACGTAGCAAATTTTTGAAATTTTGAATTTTCGATACGTGATTTTTCAAATCTTTGACGAGGTTAAATTAACTTGCCGATCGATTTACTTATACTATCGTTAGTTGTAGCCTGCTTATGACCTTTGTGATGACAACAATTAAAAATTATATTGATTATATACGTTTTTTTTTTATTTCATTCCAAGAACTAACTCATTTAATCACCGTGATTATGGTTGAGTTATAATTATATACTAATGACATGAGCATCAACCAGCTCTAGCAGGGCCAAATGGGCCCTAGTCACAATAAAATTCTATTGTCTGTAATATTAAAGTCTGTAAAACCTAATTAAAGAATAGCGAACGATAATGAGGGTAGTTGTATAAAAACAGGACGTTTGAGCTTACTTTTATCAGTAGCTCTCAGTACTTGTGCGCGCTAACTTATTACGTTATTTTTTTTATTGTGCTGTGATGGAAGGTTGTGATACCAATTTGGACATTGTCATGTTTGTGTCAAACAACAATTGTTTTTCACAGCCCAATGTTTTATTTGAAGTTTTTGAGAATACTATTGATTTGTCAGAAAATGAAAAGAGGGTATTGAAACAATTCTGTCAGACTTATGTTTGTTCGTTGAGGAACAAATGGATCTCGTGTAATCTCACGAGACGTACATACATAACAAAGTATGAGACATGGCTGCAAGAGAACATAAAATGGCCTGAGATCATGAAAGGAAAGATGACCCCTTATTTAGTGTCAGTAGAGCAGCAAACCCGTTCCAGTTCTGACTTTGTTTTAAATGAGGGTGCATCAACATCCTACACACCGGAGACGTGCAGTGTTGGAACATCAACATCAGTTGTGAGGCCGAGAAAACCATTTAAAGAGCTAAGCCCGCTACAGAAGAGAAGGAGAGCGGAAGACCTCCTAACGTATAGCACTGAAAGCCTTGCTCATGCAACCGGTTTGAAAGCACATGACAAGAATATAGCAGATATCGTTAAACTAGTCTCGGAGCAAAGAGGCTACAAGGATAAATAAATTGTTAAAGCCCAAGGAAACTGTGCCTATATATTCCGCTGATAAAGCTTTATTTATTTTGACCTCATTGAAGCTTTCGAAGTGGCAGTATATAACATTAAGATCTTGTGCAAAAGAAGAAGGAGTACCACTGTGTCCTTCTTATACTGCCATCCTTGAGGCGAAGAAGGACTGCTGCCCTCCAAAAGTTACCATTGTACATCACTTAAGGAGAGGTAAAAGTAAAGCTAAATTTTGGATAAAACTGTGCAAAGCTTGGAAAATTCCTACGTGTGGAACCTTCGCTGGATGGCAAAGAGTTAACAATTATATGCAAGTATGGCTTTGATGGTGCTTCAGGGCAAAGTTTGTATAAGCAAACTATGGCAGACGAAGACGATTCCAGTATGTTTATGTGTTCTTTTGTGCCTCTGCGCTTAGTTTGTGGCGAAGAAAAGGTATGGGAGAATCCAAAGCCATCTTCCACAATGTTCTGCTGACCAATTTATTTTAAGTTTTCAAACGAAAACAAGTTGAACATCGTGGAAGAACAGGCTCTGATTGAGGCTCAGATTGAAGCAGTATCTAATTATAACTCAACCATAATCACGGTTGTAGAATCCTGTTGATTCCGTACTTATGTTAAACATATCACTTCACTGGCTCACTACCACACCAAGCGCCATCGTATATAGCCTGCTTCACTTTGTCTGTTTCCCGCCATTCCTCGTAACTGACAGATGACATAACATAACTGACAGCAGCTACCCCGCTTGTGTGAATGAGACAGTGTTTACATATCTATTTAATAGATACACTACAACGGTGATTAAATGAGTTAAGTAGTTCTTGGAATGAAATAAAAAAAAAAACGTATAGGTACTTAAAATCAACATAATTTTTAATTGTTGTCATCATAAAGGTCATAAGCAGGCTAAAAGTAACGATAGTATAAGTAAATCGATCGGCAAGTTCATTTATTCACGTCAAAGATTTGAAAAATCACATATCGAAAACACAAAATTTCAAAAATTTGCTACGTGCAAAGCGGCGCCCAACGGTCCATGAATTGTATGTCATCTTGATGGCCGTGTATGGTACAATAGCTCGTGTGAGCTCCAGCCTATCAGTTCCATTCATTTCAAAAAAATGTACATTAACCCCCTTATTCATAAAACTTATCAAACCTATTTTAGTTAAAATGGGGTTTGTCTCTTTCTTACACACAGAAATGACAACGTGACAGATAAAGACAAACGTTCTATAAACCTATTTTAGCTAAAATAGAGATAAAATAGGATTATGAATAAGGGGGTTAGTGTTTTCTCCCATACAAAAAAAAACAAAAAACTTTTTTTTCTCACGCGTGGAGCGACTGATACCATCCATACGTTAATATTACGTAAAGGGAGGTATACTAGACCCATTACAATTTTTGTTTTTTTATTTCCGTACTTTAAGTTTCTATGAGTATGGAGCTCGATTTTCAGACCACTGTGCGGCGGCGAGTTTTGATAGATCTTATCAAAACTCGTCGCCGCGCCGCACCGCCGGCGGCGCGGCGGCGCGGCGGCGCCGTGTGTTCATACAAATCCAAGGGTGACTGATGCAGCGGCGCCGCGGCGGCGGCGATGCCGCTGCAGCTTCGGCATGATGTGTAAATGGCCTCAAGGATTAGGTACTCGTACCTAACATTCATACATAATTATTATGATTTCTATTTATTATAAACACAATCAATAAAAATTAAACTCTTGCTTGTGATAATTTTCATCGCAATTTTCGGATGAATCTGTGATTTCTTTATGCATATTATCAATAAGTCGCGGTCTGTTAATAAATTTAGGTTTTTTTTATTGTTACAATGGCATAGAAAACGTGTAGGTACTTACGCATTAGAAGTAACTTCCGTGTTGATATTTTCGACTTTCTTTCTCCTGTGAAAGATAATTACATTGTAGACGTTTTTTTAGTTATTTATAAAAATATATTTAAAAATTCAAAATACATTTAAATAAAATTAAATCGATTTCGTATCACTGGGAATCGAACCCGGGGACCCTTGAACACGAACCTGCGCGTCGTCTACATAAGCCAATGTAACGATTGCGTATCTCGTCGAAAAAACTGAGCTTATGCGTAATAAGTGCATTTTCTTAAACTACCAAAATTCATAGCGAAAAAAAATATTCAGTAATAATAAAATGCTCTTACTTTTTAATTTCGTTCATATGTTCGGCGTTTGTTTTATATGAACGTTTTGTAGTCCTCCTAAGGGAATGTTTCACTTTATTTCCCATATTTACAAATGATATAATTGATAGCAAATTATTACGCTATTTTAACTTAAAAGTATTTTATATTTACATGAAATAAAAATATTTACAGAAAGAAGATATGCAAATAGTGTTAGGGACCTAACTAAGGACTTTAATTAAAAGCAGTGGACTGTAATTTAAAAGATATAATACAAAGATAGGTACAACAATGTTAGTGAACGTATGGAGTGCGCGCGCGTGCCGTCGTCGGAGATCGGTAGCGAAGTGTCGACCGCCCGCGCGGCGCGCCCCACACGCCGCACCTCTCGCCGCCGCCCGCGCCTTCCGTTGTCTCACGGCAGCAGCCGAAGATTGCCGGAGGCGCCCGAACAAATAGTAATAATAAACAATGAATGTATGTAGGTACAAATAAATAATGCGGCGAAAAGAGCGACGCGTCCGTATAGTATCAGGCCTCGGCCGGCATTATTGCTACACGCACGGGGGTTTACCGTTTACGTACACATGCGCACTTATTATGTTCGGAACTATGAATATTATGCTATTTACAATAAAACTATTGTTTGAACTAAAAAAATAAAACACTATTATTTTAGTATGTTGCTTGTAGAATGATCTGACAAAAAATCAGAATGATTGTATGTATATTAGTATGGTTTCTATTGTAAAAAGAGTTTGTAGAGGTATCTTCATGATTTTTTTCTATCGTACCAAATTAGTTGTATTATGTTTTCAAAACACTATCTATCTAAAAATTCAAAATACATTTAAATAAAATTTAAAAAGAAAGTACGATTTCGTAATCTTGGGAATCGAACCCGGGGACTCTCGAATACAAATCTACACGTCGTCCACATACGTCACTGTGACAGTTGTACGTGAAGTCGAAAATACCGACTGCACTTTCTTAGATGTTTCCAAAATTCATAGTTTTATTGCAAAAATAAAAATATTCAGTTAAAAAAAAAATGCTCATACTTTTTACTTTCGTTCATATTATGTTCGGCTTTTGTTTTATATGAACGTTTTGTAGTCCTCCTAACGGAATGTTTCACTATATTTCCCATTTATTTACAAATTATTACCCTATTTTAACTTTGTTAGGTTACGCGGACCACTGCCGGTAGACACAAGTGAAACGCCCGGGAGTTGGGACTCGCCGTACAATAGATGGCGCGCGCCTTGCACCCATACATAACAAACTTAAAAGTATTTTATATTTACACGAAATAAAAATATTTACGGAAAGAAGATAATGCAAATAATAATAAACAATGAATTTACAAATAAAACTTAACAAAAACATAACAATTTTGACGGAAATAGTGCGGCGAAAAGAGCGACACGTCCGTATAGCATCAGGCCTCGGCCGGCAGTGTCGCTACACGGGCGTTCACGCACACATGCGCACTTTTTATGTTCGGAACTATGAATATTCGATTTACAAAAAAACTATTGTTTTAAATAAAAAAATAAAACACTATCATTTTAGTATGTTACTTGTAGAATAATCTGACAAAAAATCAGAATGATTGTATGTATATTAGTATGGTTTTTATTGTAAAAAGAAAGTTTTTTAGAGGTATGTTCATGATTTTTTTCTATCGTACCAAATTAGTTGTATTGTGTTTTCAAAACACTATCTATCTAGCATATATCCTGAAGAATATCATATATTTTTCTGATTTTGTTTACTGTAGGCGATCATATACTTTTATTGTTTCGAAAACTACCGTTTTTTTGCGTTTAGGTCCTGTAAGCGCCTTAATATTGGCAATGGTATAAATCTTTTACCTACCTACTTATTATTTTTTACTACATTATAATCTTCTTACATAAATACATAGAAATAAATAAAATTAAAGTGTCTGTTTATAATGTCAAAATAACAGCTCTTTACTAAATTGCATATGTATACGGCACTTATAACAAAAAACTATTTTTAATTTTTTTGCCTGTCTGTCTGTTTGTTCCGGCTAATCTCCAAAATGGCTTGACCGATTTTAATGAAATTTGGTAAGATGGTACTTTGAACCCTGAGGAAGGACATAGGCTACTTTTTTATCGACATACCACGCGGGACAAGCCGCGAGCGGACGCTAGTAATAATAAATTAAATACCGAAAACATGATGAATGAGCATTTAAATTATGAATTCACATTCTGAAAATCAGATCCAGTTGGCTTGCTACTTATATCTTAATATCAAACCGTGTTTTTTATATTAATCAGCAGTCAACCCAACAGTGGCCTAGGAACAGAGTATCGACCTAGGTCATGTTTTTGGTACCTAAAAGAATATCCAATCATCAATTCCGTATGGCGTGGTTGGTAACGCTGATTGCCTAGCGTTCGCTAAATGTACCTACTGAAATAATGCTACAAGTGAAAGATTTTTTTGCTCCAATCTGTGACACCCATATACAGGGTGGGCAAAAAATCGTGGATCAATCGAAACAGGGCGATAGTTGGAGTTACTTGCAGTAAAAAAAAATATCTTTGTGCCAGAGCCCTAACATGATCTCCTTAAAAGTTATTACAATTTGTGTGTTGACAGTAAGGTTCTAAAGTTACAAAACATAATTTTTCGTGAGACTTAAAAGATATTGAAAAAAGTGCCAACACTGATAAATCATGATACCCACACCACGGTCATAAAAGCACTGTTGTAGTGATGATACTTTTTTTATTATAACTAGCTTCTGCCCGCGACTTCGTCCGCGTGGAATGTTTGGTTCCTCCGACACATCGCATTGCATCGCCTGCCCGCGCTATTACTTCGTTTTCGCTTGGCGTTCTTTCTGACTTTTTTTTCTTTCTGCTCGGCTCCGAAGAGTCGCAGCGTGATGTTAAATAGGCTATATATAATAATAACACCACTGCGGGTGACGTAACCTACGACAAACTTATTATTTGCGGTTAGTACAGTAATCAGGTCTAGGGATCGAACCGCAAAATTAAGTTTGTTTTTTATTGTATACAGGGTGAATTTTCCAAGTGGGCGTGGATGGCCAAATTCTAAACTATGAGGAATAGCGAAAAGTACTCAAAGGAGTCGCGAGCTCGATTTTGATGAAAACTAAAACTGCATCATTGGATTTTTGAAAAATCAATATTTCTAGCCAGGAATCGAACCTGTTGATTTTGAAAAAAAAAACACACGCTGTATTATTACACCATTCGATAGTATCCCTAATAAGGATCAAATTCTGGGAAGTAATGACATACGGCAAACTTAAGGAAAATGTTAAATCTTAACAAACTGCTTCTTATTTTAAAGTATTCATACCTACATTACGTACCTTGTTCGAAATGATGCTCAATATTTTTATTAACACACCCGCAGCGCAGTCACCTTCACAACATTATGTTCTAAATTCAAATTTCTATTACGATCTTTGAAAAATGTTCTAATGGAATCAATAATATTGTAATGCTGAATGCAGTACAATCCTTGAGATGACGAATCCAGCTATGTATTGAAAACAATGGTCATCATTATGAACAATTAATCAGTTGAGGTTTAATAGGTAGCATAACCCGGGCTCGGCTAAATAATAACAGCCGTACAGGTCAATCAATCAGGTTAAGCTACGCTTGCCGCGGTTGGTCTGTGGATGGGTGACCATCTTTACATACCGAGACCCCTCCGTGCCTCGGAAAGCACGGTAAGCCGTTGGTCCTGGTTGTCATTCCAAGATCTTTGACAGTCGTTACAAGTAGTCAGAAGTTCGAAAGTCTGACAACCAGTCTTACCAAGGCGTATCGTATTACCCAGTAACTAGGTTGTGGAGGTCAGATAGGCAGTCGCTCTATGTAAAATACTGGTATTCAGCTGCATCCGGTTAGACTGGAACCCGACCCCAACATAGTTGGGAAAAGGCTAGTAGGCAGATGATGATGAGGTAGGTAACATGGACACGAGCTCATTTTTAACAAAATAAAAAAAAGTATTTTGTTAAAAATTAGCTCTTTCCTTTAGTTTGCCGTACATCATTACTTCCCAGAATTTGATTCTTATCAGGGACACTATCAAATGGTGTAATAATACAGTGTGTGTTTTTTTTTTCAAAATCAACAGGTTCGATTCCTGACTAGAAATATTGATTTTTCAAAAATCCAATGATGCAGTTTTAGTTTTCATCAAAATCGAGCCCGCGACTCCTTTGAGTACTTTTCGCTATTCCTCATAGTTTAGAATTTGGCCATCCACGCCCACTTGAAAAATTCACCCTGTATACTTTTCCGGCATAAAAAGTACCCAGTGTGGTGCCCAGGATATTAAAGAATAATTATACCAAGTTTCATCGTAATCGAACCGGTAGTTTTTGCGTGATGCCTGAACAAACAGACAGACAGACAGAAACATTTTTTTAATAACATTTTTGGATTCGGTTTGGTCTAGTAACACCCCCTGCCATTTAATTTTTTGATATTTTCAATGTACTTACAGAATTTTCACTTCTACAGATTTATTATAAGTATAGAAGATTTTATTTTTACTGCAAATAACTCCAACTATCGCCTTGTTTCGTTTTATTCACTATTTTTTGCCTACCCTGTATATACGTAGTAGGGTTCTGTATGTGGCTAAAAAAAAACGCAACCTCAATCCGTTGGCATTTCGCCGTGCAATGGGTTGGTTCTTCTCTATCTTTTTGTCGTCAAAATGCAATTTTCTTCGCACGAACTGCTCGAAATACATTGCTTTCCTTCCCTTACAAGGCACGTATGTTTTCTCTTTCCCATTTTCATAACACCAAAACAATATTTGCGGAGTCTACGTGCGACCTAGATTCCTTCAGGATGCTGTAACGTTCCTGTCAGCGTCGCCTGATAGTAACGTCTTAATCTAATATAATCTAATTTGCTCGCTCCAGATTCTGGTCGGGTCCTGATGTCGCTGACGTATTGTTTGGACTTATTTCTCGATTATGTCGTACTGTTTTTCTTTGGAAGTAGTGAGAACGGAGATAAATTTTGTGATAACAATGAATGGTTTGCGTGACTGGGAGGCGGAGTTAATTTCTGTGGATTTCTGTGTTAATTTGTGTGGTTGGTTTCTGTGTAATTTGTGTGTGTTCTTTTTGAGCAAAGCATAGTTGGACGTAGATACACAAAAAGGATCCAACCCACAGTATGGTTGAAAATGAACTGAGTAGGTATGCGAAATTAGTCTTTATGTTCGACGAGTAAAACACTCTAGACAAAATCAAACTGGTTGCTAATTTAATTGTTATTTTTTTTTTTTATTCGTTTTGTCATTCATTACTCACACCCTGACTTATTACTTGTATTTTTTTTTTTATTAAAATTGTTTTGCTTGTACCATGTTTGTAAATATGTGAGCACCATGTGTCTATCAGATAATTAATTTATATGTCATGGTTTCGTTTTTAATTCTTTTACCTGTGGTATAGTAATTTTATTTTAGGTGCATCGTCCTCACATGTTATTATTTAATTAATGTACCCATGCAAAATATTGTACCTAAAACATTTTAAAAGAGTAACGGTGGAGTTTCTTGCCCATTCTTCTCCATACGAAAACTACCTTTTGGAATGGGCGACTAGAATCAATTCTATTTTAAGATATTTTTTGACGTTCAAAAGTGCCTTTTATGTGCCTATTTGAAATAAATGCTTTGACTTTGACTTTGACTCTATATCTAGATATAGGATGTTTTAGGGTGTTTTTTTGACTTGTCAAAATATGTTATACTATGTTCGATCAACAAAATCATAAAATATTAGGTCCTTACATATGAAATTGGCGTTTTTCGTACTGGCCACTTTAATCACGAATTTCTCCTCTTTGGTAAGGAATTCCAAATTCAAATTTGTACAGCTATTTACTCATGTATTTGTGCTTCGATGACCGTCATTCATTTGTTTTTTTTCTTCTGTTTTTTCTGTTTGCGTCACTCATTTTACAAAATGGAAAATTTAAAATATCGCATTATTTACGAGTACGAGTTCCGCCGTGGCACTAGTGCTGCGGAAACGACTCGAAGGGTGAATGATGTGTATGGCGGTCATGTTGCAAAAGAAAACACAGTTCGTTTTTGGTTCCAACGTTTTCGTTCTGGAAATTTCGACCTGCAGAACAAGCCCCGTGGACGGCCTGAGACCCAAGTTGATAATGGAGAATTGAAGGCTATTGTGGAAGCGGACCCATCGCAAACCACGTCCGAGTTAGCTGCAGGCTTCGATGTTAGTGATAAAACTGTTTTAATTCACTTGAAGCAAATTGGGAAGATTAAAAAGCTTGAAAGGTGGGTACCTCACGAATTGACTGAAGCAAACCGGCAAACGCGCGTCGACTGCTGCGTTACATTACTGAACCGGCACAACAATGAAGGTATTTTAAACCGAATCATTACCTGTGATGAAAAATGGATTCTTTACGATAATCGGAAGCGCTCAGCGCAATGGTTGGATCCTGGCCAGCCAGCCAAATCCTGCCCCAAGCGAAAATTAACCCCAAAAAAGTTACTTGTAAGCGTTTGGTGGACTAGTGCCGGTATTGTTCATTACAGTTTTCTCAAATCTGGCCAGACTATTACAGCTGATGTCTATTGTCAGCAATTACAAACCATGATGGAAAAGCTAGCGGCTAAACAACCAAGGCTGGTCAATCGCTCCACGCCACTGCTGCTTCACGACAACGCCAGACCACACACTGCGCAACAGACGGCTACCAAATTAGAATAGCTTGAATTGGAATGTCTTAGACATCCTCCGTACTCCCCGGACCTTGCTCCAACAGATTACCATTTTTTTCGCAATTTGGATAACTTTTTGCAAGGGAAAAAATTCAACTCCGATGGGGCAGTCCAAATCGCCTTCAAAGATTTTATTGATTCCCGTCCGACTGGTTTTTTTAGTAAAGGGATCAATGAACTACCTATAAGATGGCAAAAGTGCATTGAAAACAATGGTTCATACTTTGATTAATTAAATATATTATATTAAAAAATATTCGACTTTTTGTTCCTTCCATACAAAACGCCAATTTCATATGTAAGGACCTAATATTATAGAAATCAATGAGCAAAGACAATAAATTTAAACTTCAAACTTCATTATCTCAAAAGTGTCATTTTGTGGGTTGAATCCTTTTTGCGTATCTACGTCCGTTGGACTTTGTAACTTTTCACGTATGATTCTTCTGTCTGCACCATCGTGACGAAACCGGCATGTCCTAGAACCAAAACTTCGCAGATATGTGATATCTTCCAACCCGCACTGGGCCCGCGTTGTAGATTACAGCCCACTCCCTCTCGAAAAGAGGCCTGTGTCCAGCAGTGGGAAGATTGTAGGCTGATTATGCTGTTATGCAGCAGCTACATACCTACCTGCAGACATTTTTCTCTCGAAGCAAACATCAAAGTTTATAACGGAGCAGAACGAGATGCAATTTCAAGTTGCACTAGTCATAATTGAAAAACTTCTTCAAGATCAATTGCTTGTCCGAGTATTAAATTCTTCCTGGATACGAATCGACCATTATATTTTATACCTTTTTCCTTCATTTCAGTTGTTTTCAAGTTTGTGTCATTCGGTATTGAGTAGTTTGATAGCTTTTCTTGTATGTCATCTAAGTTTACTGCGATTGGACATTTTGGATTTGACCTCGGAAAAGTTTTTAAGCGAAAATCATTTCATAGTTTTTTCTATCATAGTTCGATCTTCAAAGTATTTTCGTTTAGTAGGACCTTAGTAAGCTCCAGCTATTAATGAAGATGCAAGGAATACCAATGTATTGATTGATACCTACCTTTGTTTTAATTCTCTCAGCGGGCATACAGCGACCAACGCATTCAATATAATACTGCTGCGGCTGCCGCATGCCGTGGCGTTGTAGTGCGTCAGGGATGTTTGTGGATAGTAATATTAATGGTTTTGCCACCATTATTAGGAATAGATGAGCATCCCTGATGTTGTATGTTCGCGGCGGCACTAACAGTATTCTCAGTGTATTCGCTTATCGGTAGGCTTCTCTGATTTTGCGGAGGTGGATACAGCTCCACGCTAAATTTTAATTGTATATGTTGTTCTGTCTCTCTGTCTGTCTGTCCGAGTCGCAAAAGTTCCGCCTTGACGTTGGCCAAAGAGTGATGGAACGCAAAATTCTGAGCGTAGAAAGACAGGACAAAATTCGGAACACCACGCTGCGTTCCAAAACGGTCACCAGATAAAATAAAATATAACATCAAAAAATCGGACTACTCTGTAAAAAGTTATGAGTGGTCACGCATAACTTTTACATACATTCATAAAAAAAATATATACGCGTCGACTTGAGCTCCTCCGTTTTTTCGTCGGTTAAAAAACACTTTTTACTGCCAAAAATAGTAAATGATCACCAAAATTAAAACTCCATTTTAATGAAAAAATACCTCGGTAAAGGTTGTATTCTCATTTGCTTGCTCTTGCATCCTATGTCGACGGAGCCCCGTTTGCGAGCTCCTATTTCTAACCAAACCTAACCTCGGGGTGCCCAGCTTGAACTATTGTAATTTTAGACTTTGTGTGGTCATTATATTTAACCCCTAAAAAAAAATGTTAATCTGAGTCTATAACCTACTACTAACACTAGAAGTTGAGTTGGACATCTATAAAGTTGAGTAAAATTGTTACTATCCCTACGGACTCCTTTCTGAAATAAAACTTTTCTCTTCTTCTTCTATTACATCAAATTAGCAAGCCTTTTTCACAGCAAATTGTACGAGTACCCAGTAATTAATTAACTTAGCAGCCCAGGTGCCTGCCAACAATCTATCCCGGTTTAGAGCCGATATTGCTCAACCTGCAATCCTCTTAGACTTAATGAATGGTGTCTAAACTTATTTACTGAGTACTTGGTTTAGTAGCATCTTTTCTGTTTAGGAAAATTGTAGTTCGGCCATCTGTTTGAAAATGGTGGAAAGGATATTTTAGGAACTAGCCCCTAACAGACGCTATACAACGTTTATTAGTAAGCTAATAAACGTTGTATAGCGTCTGTATAGTTACACAACGCTCTGTCTTCTTCTTTCGAAAGTCAAATTACTGACGACTGAAAGAGAGAAATCGGTATGTCTGTGTAACTATTCATCTGATATAATACGTTTATTAGTAATAGGGGCTTAATTTTTATCTCGTGAAAATTACTGAAAACAAAATTAACACGGATTTTCAATAATAGCATGAAAACAGCCTATAAAGTTCCCACAGCTGGGACACAGGCATCCTCCCTTCGAGAGGGAGTGGGTTGTAATCTACCACACAACCGGTGGGTAGATGTCGCATGTCACATGTCTTCGATTTTTTGATTTTAGGACATGCCGGTTTGCTCAAGATATTTTCCGACACCGTTTTGAGAGCGGGATTCGGTCGTGGTCCACCTGCTGAAAGCAGTGGTGATAAAATTATTTACACAAAGTAAAGCGCCTGTAAAGGTATGATTCCGATCTCGGCAGTACGCAGCAGTGCTGCCGAGATCGGAATCATACCTTCACTCGTAAGTCGGAGTCGTTACCACTGCTCTCCATTTTCAATATTTTTTATGCCTAAATGCCAGATATTTCTTGTGCAACACATTTTCATACAAAAAAGTGCGGTGCGGCCCGCCTTATGTGGGTTAGTTCACAGAAAATGTACGAAAGTGAGGGATGAAGAAGGTTTTTACGGCTCAATCTACTCTAGCCTTTACTAGGCAAAATTTATGAATAAAATCGGGCGTCCGATTTTCGGGAAGGTCCTAACTATAAAAGTCAGTTGCGACGAGGTATTCGTGTGATCACTTTGACCAACCGACCACTTGCTTTCCAAAACACGAAGATGTGTGTCACCCATCCAAAGACTGACCTCGGCAAGCTTAGCTTAACCTTCCAGATCAGTCGATTCTTATTTAGCTGCAAGCCTCTCTAAAACAATGATGTATTAAAACCGTAATTTATCGTATATTTTGGCATGTAGTGATGAATAGATTGATGTTTTCCGTAGCGTGATGTGTTGTAAATTTTAAAGAATTTATGCGGTTGTATATACTGACGTTTTATTTACTGATGTTATATTAAATCATTTTTATTTTTCGTGTAGTTTTTAGGGGAAAATTGAGGAAAATATCCGAAAGAAAGAGATGATTATAAGATTGACTTTTATTACCGAAATTGTCAAAAATATACGCTGGTTCTAGGGGAGGGGCTTGTAGCTAAGTAATAACAGCCGCACGGTTCGATCGATCAGGTTAAGCTACGCTTGCCGCTGTTGGTTCGTGGATGGGTGACCACCTTTACATACCAAGACCCCTCCGTGCCTCGGAAAGCACTTTAAGCCGTTCGTCCCGGCTGCCATTCGTGGATCTTTGACAGTCATTACTGGTCGTCAGAAGCCCGAAAGTCTGACAACGCAGTCTTACCAAGGGGTATCGTATTACCCAGTAACTGGGTTGTGGAGGTCAGATAGGCAGTCGCTCCATGTAAAATACTGGTATTCAGCAGCATCTGGTTAGACTGGAAGCCGAAAAGGCTAGGCAGATGATGATACGCTGGTTCTAGAGCATCACACTACCAGGGCAGGGAATAATAAAAAATACATGGTCCTTAGGTCCCTACCATGTAGGTATTTTCCATAGGCCATTTAGTACCCCAATCACAGAGTCTCACAGAGAGGAGGCCTCTACTAGCATTATCATCATCGTCTGCCTAGCCTTTTCCCAACTATGTTGCGAGTCGTCTTCCAGTCTAACCTTATGCAGCTGAATACCAGTATTTTACATGGAGCGACTGCCTATCTGACCTCCACAACCCAGTTACTGGGTAATACGATACCACTTGGTAAGACTGGCCTCTACCCAGCAGTGGGAACATTATAGGTTGATTATGCCATACAGCACCAAAATTGTGCAACACAATGTCAATCACAATTCGACAGATTTTAATAGAAATTGCTAAATCATTGCCTCATATGTTTGTAAAAGTCGTCTGGTCAACAACGTAAATCCCGCAATGAATGTTGTTGAATTGTTAAAGTGAAAGGCATTACCATCGAAAGTATGTTACCAGATACCTGAAACTATTTGCTGTTAATCCAAAACATCGTAGGTATACAACTAACTAGCTTCTGCCCGCGACTTCGTCCGCGTGAAATTTCACCCCCCCCATTCACCCTTTTAGGGGTTGAATTTCGAAAAACCCTTTCTTAGTGGATATCTACTCTTCACAAATAAATTCCATGTTCCTCCAAATTTTATGTCTCTAGGACCAGCGGCTTAGGCTGTGCTATATATCAGTCAGTCAGTACTTTGAATTTTATATTATACAGGGTCCCATCAAAATAGATGGACAAATTTTAACGCAGCATTCAGTACGTCTAACCAAAGATATCCAAGCAAAAAAAAAACACTGATTAAAGTAATTTTATTTTGACCTAAAATAATAAATTGTGTATTTGCGTTAGCTGATTATTTTTTTCTTGTAAGTATCTAATGCGTTTTTCTTATACAGGGTGAAATTGAAAACATGCGACAAATCGAAATGGGAGATTGTACTCATCATTATGAACAACTTTTGCTATGGGACCAAACCTGAAATCGCAAAAAAAATCAGCTGTTCCCTACATTTATGTTCGCATAACTCGTCAAAATGTAGGGAACAGCTGATATTTTTTTCGCGATTTCAGGTTTGGTCCCATAGTAAAAGTTGTTCATAATGATGAGTACAATCTCCCATTTCGATTTGTCGCATGTTTTCAATTTCAACCTGTATGTTTTTTTACCATCGTCCTTATTTTGGTGGTCTGAAAGATTTTTAAATGTTTGTCCATCTATTATAATGGGACCTTATATTATATAGTTTACGCAGAACTACAACCATGTGACCTCAGATCATCTTTTTATAGCATCTTCTAACTCAACTAAACCGTTTCCTACTATCAATTAATTAATCTTCATTTATCTAACGCGACATCTGTCCGTCTGTGTGTCCGTAAATAACCGTACCTTTGAGATGGACACATTTAGACACTCGATGTCTGGACTATGTATCCGGATTGTGAAGGTATTTTAGATAGACGAGACACGGATGAAATGAAACCTGTAATTGAAGGGTAGACGGAGGTGGCGAGCCTTAAAATAGAAGGGTACGGCAAAAACGTCTACTTTATCAAAAAAAAAAAAAAACAAAATCGAAGTAAGTAGGTACATATAAAACGACACAGGAAAGCCTTTACCAGAAGTGTGCATCATGCAGTATAACCACATATATGCAATAAATTATACCACATACATACTTGTTATCGTCTCTTCTGACGATATACAAAAAATGAACGAAATCGGTCGCTAAAAAAAATCAGCTGTTATCTATGTGTTACGCAATTAGGGTGCTGCACCCTACTTGCTTAACACACTATCAATCGCAAACTGAATCATTTGGGAAGATATAGCTAATCCATTGCTTTATATGTTCGAAAAATTTGTCTGCTCAACAACGTAAATAACGCAATGAATGTTGCTGTTCAGCCTAAATGAAAGCCATTACTACTGTTATTACGCAATTACCCCGCTGATTTAAAGTTCAGCGTTTTCGAACAATATAATTATAAACTGAGCCGTTAGGTAAACGCAAGTTTGTAGGAAACTGAGCGACCATTATTATTATGTTATTATTTCCAAGATTTATTTACCAGAAACAACGCGTGGCCTTTACTCAACTCCAAAAATAATAAGTCGTTAAATATGCGGCGAAATAATTCAAAGTATTCACAATTCGGGCCAATTAGTCTTAATAATCTGCGTGAATAATATGCTGATATAATAATTCATGGAGTTATATGCTATAATTATTTGTTATATAATGTTGTATTATTATAAACAGCCCGTGGGGCCCGTGGCTAAATAATAACAGGTTGGTCTGTGGATGGGTGACCATCTTTACATACCGAGAACCCTCCGTGCCTCGGAAAGCACGCTAAGCCGTTGGTCCCGGCTATCATTCGTGGATCTTTGACAGTCGTTACGAGTAGTCGGAAGCCCGAAAATCTGACAACCAGTCTTACCAAGGGGTTTCTTATTACCCAGTAACTGGGTTGTGGAGGTCAGATAGGCAGTCGGTCCATGTAAAATACTGGTATTCAGCTGCATCCGGTTAGACTGGAAGCCGACCCCAACATAGATGGGAAAAGGTTCGGCAGATGATGATGTTATAAACAGCACGTAATTGCGTAACACACTATCAATCTCCATCTGAATCATTTTGAAGATTTATTCCGGTCCTGTGTTCAGGGGGGTTCCCCCTCCACCCCCCCTCCTCGATCCCCTGCTAGTTCGTTTTCTGCTAATCCATTGCTTCATAATTATGTTCAAAAAATTTAGCTGCTCAACAAAATTAAAATAACGCAATGAACGGTGTTGAACTGTCAAAATGGTAGAGATAATGTGTTACGCAATTACCCCCGCTGACCGTGAAAAAGTATTTTCTCCAAATCTCGCTCTAGATTCGCGTTGTTAATTGCTTTTAGGTCTAGTGCACATGAAAGGGAACTTACCTTTTTGGACCCGTCGGAAAAAAGGTCAGTCAGAATCACTGTCGTGTGACGGTGTGGGCTAGCCTATCTAATGTGAAACGGAAGCCTCTGCCTTACATTTCGTAGGTACTTAGATCACTTCCGCTGAAGATAGACGTTTAGTTCTTTCGGGGCATTGTATAGCTCCTATAAAACGCAGAGACAAAGCTGAAAAGGCTCATGTCTGTAGCCATATTCGGCCCTTTTCATTTATTCATTCGTTTCAGCCGAAAGACGTCCACTGCTGGATATAAGCCTCCCCCGAGCACCGCCACTTCGACCGGTTCTGTGGTTCCCGCACCCAGCGGATTCCTGCGGCCTTGCTACGTGCAAATTATTATCGTCAGAGGAACATAATCATCTGCCTAGCCTTTTTCTAATATGTGTAGTCGGCTTCTAGTCTCACCAGACGCACCTAAAAACCAGTAACTGACATGGAGCGACTAGCCATCGTTCGAGAATCGCGGCGTTCGAGAATCGCGGCGATAGTCTCGCCGTGCCATCAAATTTTCGCCGCGATGACATCGCCGTGTTGAGACACGTTCTAAGAGAGTGTATAGAAATACGTGCCGCGACGATAATATCGGCGCGATTTTTCTCGCTCGTGGAGACGGCCCCTTAGATTAACAGATCATAAACGCCCTTACTAATAAACATTGTATAGCGGCTGTATAGTTACACAACGCTTTGTCTTCTTCTTTCGAAAGTCAAATTACTGACGACTGACGGCCAGTTTCTTTATCAACAACTAAAGTAATCAGTCAAAGTATTGACTTTTACTTCACCTTTACTGATACTATAGCAAATGTTTTTCTTCATTCAAGTAACAGCGAAAATAGTGAAGAAACAAATTTAACCGTCACTTTGACTTTTGTGACGTTACTTTGGCTGTTACTGTTGATGAAGAAACTGGCCGTGAAAGAGAAAAATCGGTGTTTTTGTTTAAAATTCATCTGATATAATACGTTTATTAGTAAGGGGGTTATTTTACCAATTGGGATAAAAATTGCCACTTGCTCACTTCAGATGTCGCTGCTATCCGACGTCCAAGAATTTGACACATAGACATTTCTATGATTTGACAGCTAGCTGTCACAATCCATACGCTTTTTGGAAACAAGCGACTTCTTTTACGCATAGCGAATTAATATTAGCCGTTGGACTGCTGTTGACTGCAAAAATTCGGGGACCCATCCATGTACCTATTTGCTTGTTTTGTTGGAAAAAAATTGTTGAAAAAAATTCGCGATCCTCTAACCCGATTTTTTGTAATTTACAATCTTATTCGAGATAATCTAACAATATGTTTTTCGTTTCATAAAAAAATGACATCGTCTAAATACCAAGCAATGCGGATTCATAGTGACAATGATATATGTAGGAAAATGTAATTAATGGACGCGACACGCGACAATTGTTCTAATTGTCAAAATAGTCGCACGGGAAAGTGTGCGCGTGCGAGATATTATAGGAATGAACGAAATGACGGGCGGACTTTATGAACGAATTATTATCGGATGGATAAGTAATAAATTGAAAATTCTATAATCGGCCAAGATCCTTAAAAAGAGGCGTCACAAAAATAAAAAAAAAATAGGATGAAGTGGTTAAAGTATGTAATATTAGTTTGACTTCTCAGTGTTTTTGAGTGTTGGCGAGTTTTTTTTTAAAGAACCATAAGCAATGATTTTAAACCTACCTAACTATTATCAAATCATCTGCAAGTTTTGATTATTTCGTCCAATAAGTTTTACAATTGAAAGATTAATAAGTAACGCAGAAATATCCTAAACTGCAGAGGTAACCTTCTAAATTCTAAGCATCTATTTCATTTATTTTCCAAATTACAGTTTTCACGTAGAATAAAAGTTCAATAGAATCATAAATAAAAACAACGTTCACGTTCTATTTTTAAACCGCTTTTATTCATTTTCATTCGAAATACAATACCATTTTCGAATAATATCGCGATTCGGTATCGAGATAGATAGACTCCATTGCATGGGAATGGACTGTTCAAGTTTCATATTGATATCGATTTTATCAATCCTAACTAATATTATAAATGCGAAAGTAAGTTTGTTTGTTACCTTTTCACGCCTAAACCACTGAACCGATCACCCTAAACATTTGCTTATACATTGTCAGGAGTACAGAAACGGACTTTCATCCCGAAAAAAGTGCTGTTCCCAAGGAAAACAACAATGATAGTAGATGGCGCCACGTATATTAAAAAATCAAATGCAAAACTAAAAACACGCTAACATCACGCTATGACCCTTAGGAGCCGTGAAAAAAGAAAAAAAAAAACAGAAAGAACGCGAAGCGAAAACGAATTGATAGCGCTGGCAGGTGATGCGATGAGAGACGCGGCGGGTCTGGAGAACAAGAAATTTCACGCGGACGGAGTCACGCGTATAAGCTAGTAAAAAATACGAGCCATATTTTTGTTGTGAATAAAATGAAACTTATTTATTCGTTTTGATTTGTTTACTAATCTGGCCTCTCCATATTTCTTTGTAGTTATTATTGAAAATGAATACAAAAAAAATACAGTGTTTGCATCTTTTTGCATTATTATTCGGATGCCATTATCTTTTTGTAAATCTAGTTAGACTAATAAGTCTGGCTGGTAAAAAAGTATGCCTCAATAATACAGCCTCATTTTAAAAATGGTTCTATTGTTTGTAAATTAGGTGGTAGCTCTTACGGAGCCGAAACGCGTGGACACTCACGGTACGGCTGGTCCATAAGGTCGCTCAGCGAGTTATGGAACGGGCTATGCTTGGAGTCTCTCTGAGGGATTGAATCCGCAACGAGGTGATCCGGCAGAGAACCAAAGTTGTCAACATAGCTCACAGAATAAGCAAGTTGAAGTGGCAATGGGCCGGCCATATTAGCCGTAGAAACGATGACCGTTGGGGTAGACGTGTTCTTGAGTGGAGACCGCGAACCGGTAAACGTAAGGTGGGACGCCCTCAGGCTAGGTGGAGCGACGATCTTCGCGGTGACATGCAGTGGATAACAGTTGCCGAAAATCGAGTTGAATGACGTGCAATAGGAGAGGTCTAGTTATTGGATAAGATTAAAATTAAATAAAAAGTACCTACTAATTATATTCAAATTAAAACGTTGTTGTGGTAACTGTACCGAGGACGTATCTGCAATTAATTTAACTCTCTGTAATTAGTTCATTCGCTCACTCGTTCGTAATTCATTCGATTGTTCACTGCCCGTTTGTTGTTTCCGTTCATCAGTTTATTTACGACTGAATACGTTTACTCGCTCATACATCTATACATTGATAAATAAAATAGTAACGAAAAATTGTTGTCCGTTTGTCTAGCGGTATGTTCCGGATTGGCGCAAAAACGGCTGAATGGATTTGGATAAAATTTGACACAGAGATAGTTTATAATCTAGATTAACATAAATACCTTCAATCCCGGTAGTACGTTACCGTGGGATAAAAAAAAAACGTACCTAATGATAGGTACACAATAGAACCATTACCATTATACTTTACATTATGTTATACATATAATATACCACCTACATCATCATCAGCCTATAGCAGTCCATTGCTAGACATAGGCCTCTCCTATTGCACGCCATTCAACTCGATTTTCGGCAACTCAGATCCAGCTATCTTGCGAAGATCGTCGTTCCACCTAGCCTGAGGGCGTTGGGTTTGACGCAGAATGTGCACTTCGCAAAATGTGCACTTCGCAAAATGTGCGCTTCGCAAAATGTGCACTTCGCAAAATGTGCGCTTCGCAAAAAGTGCGCTTCGCAAAATGTGCGCTTCGCAAAATGTGCGCTTCGCAAATTATGCGCTTCGCAAAATGTGCGCTTCGCAAAATGTGCACTTCGCAAAATGTGCGCTTCGCAAAATGTGCACTTTGCAAAATGTGCACTTTGCAAAATGTAAAATGTGCACTTCGCAAAATGTGCGCTTCGCAAAATGTGAATTTCTCAAAATGTGCACTTCGCAAAATGTGAATTTCTCAAAATGTGCACTTCGCAAAATGTGCATTTCTCAAAATAGCACTTCTCAAAATGAGCACTTCTCAAAATGAATGTGAATTTTATTACAATGGGTCAAAGTTATAAAGTGCATGTATTCCCATGCATTTTACTTCTCTGCCGTGGACGTTCACGATAATATTGTCTCGTTAGGAATTTTAAAAGTGCACAATGTCTAAACTGAAACAACCAGTAGAACACTGACATTTCTAGTATTGATGTAGGTACTGGGATAAAAGAGTGCGTCAATGACGTTGATATAAAAACAACAGACGCTCAATATGCATATGACGTAAATCGGACAAGAATGAGTTTATTTCGCCCGTGTAATCTACATAATAAAGACTGCGGCGTTCGCTTTATTTTTAGAGTTATATAATTGACCTACACCACGTTATATGTATAAGTTAAGGTTGAGGTTGAAATAGATACAAAAATAACAATCTTGTTTCAGAAATAGCTGGAATATTTAGAAATAGACTAGCAGCGCCCGGCGGTTTCATCCGCATAAGTGTCGATCTCGTAGGAATATCGGGATAAAAAGTATCCTATGTGTTAGCTACATTACTGTAAAGTTTCATCAAAATCCGTGCAGTAGTTTTTTGGCGTGAAAGAGTAACAAACATCCGTCCATTCTCACAAACTTTCGCTTTTATAATATTAGTAGGATACCTTTGCTCGCTGTATACCTATAATGCAGTGTGCCTAAGTCGCGTTATGTCTAAACGTCATTTCAAATAAGCGTTTCGTTTATATCTCACGATACGACTATGTCGCTATTGGACTATATCTCACATTGCCCATTTCGCGATACGACTATGTCACTATTGGACTAAATCTCACATTGCCCATTTCGCGATACGACTATGTCGCTATTGGACTATATCTCACATTGCCCATTTCGCGATACGACTATGTCACTATTGGACTATATCTCACATTGCCCATTTCGCGATACGACTATGTCACTATTGGACTGTATCTCACATTGCCCATTTCGCGATACGACTATGTCACTATTGGACTGTATCTCACATTGCCCATTTCGCGATACGACTATGTCACTATTGGACTGTATCTCACATTGCACATTTCGCGATACGACTATGTCACTATTGGACTGTATCTCACATTGCACATTTCGCGATACGACTATGTCACTATTGGACTGTATCTCACATTGCCCATTTCGCGATAAGACTATGTCACTATTGGACTATATCTCACATTGCCCATTTCGCGATACGACTATGTCACTATTGGACTGTATCTCACATTGCACATTTCGCGATACGACTATGTCACTATTGGACTATATCTCACATTGCCCATTTCGCGATACGACTATGTCACTATTGGACTGTATCTCACATTGCCCATTTCGCGATACGACTATGTCTCTATTGGACTATATCTCACATTGCCCATTTCGCGATACGGCTATGTCACTATTGGACTATATCTCACATTGCCCATTTCGCGATACGACTATGTCTCTATTGGACTATATCTCACATTGCCCATTTCGCGATACGGCTATGTCACTATTGGACTATATCTCACATTGCCCATTTCGTGATACGACTATGTCACTATTGGACTGTATCTCACATTGCCCATTTCGCGATACGACTATGTCTCTATTGGACTATATCTCACATTGCCCATTTCGCGATACGACTATGTCTCTATTGGAATATATCCCACATATGTATTATAGGCCTACTTATACGGATCCGCAGAAGAACCAAGGGAACCGATATAGCCCGAAGAATTACCAAACTTAAGTGGCAGTGGGCACATTGCTCGCAGAACAAGATGGCCGATGGAGCCGAAAGGCTTTGGAGTGGCGACCGCGTACCGGAAGACGTAGCGTTGAAGACTTCTGACAAGGTGGACCGATGGCCTTGTGAAGGCCACAGGAATCCGCTGGATGCGGGAAGAACAGAACCGGTTGAAGTAGCGGTGCTTGGGGGAGGCCTATGTCCAGCAGTGGACGTCTTTCGGCTGAAATGATGATGGTTTTGTTATCACTGACATGTCAACGAGTGGTCGACGGAACGTTGCACAACATTCAATGTTGGTGTCAATTCTATGACAGTTTTGCTGAATGAATGAAAAAAGCCTACCGTCCTTATCAAAATATTATTCCTATCTGTAAACCTTTACCTACATTATCACCCTTGTGTACTATGGCATTGTGACGTCATTCAGGTTATTAACACATACGTACGATTCATTCGAGTGTCACGCATTTTACGTACGTTCTTATTGTATAAGTAATGTATATGACATTAGTATACTTGCCTAGTATCGAGTACTTTTAATATGTAATCCTTGTTGCTATGCTGGTGAGAAATAAACAATGTTTTTTTTTTTTACGTTGTCTATTTACGTCAGTAAAGATTTGATCACGCGTTATCAGCTCTATCGGCTAATCTACGATTACCGCAATGTTCTACTCGCATTACACGTAATGTAGGATATTGATAATATCGTAACTAGTTATTATGCTAGTAAATAGACGTCGGTATTTCAGTTACAGTTTTTCATGACAATATTTAGTAGTTTTTTTTTCGGTTTTCTACAGGGTGAAATTGAATTCATGGGCATCCTTTTAAGGGGTCATTGTAATCATCATTATGAACAACTTTTACTATGGGACCAAGACTCAAATCGCGAAAAAAAAATCAGCTCTTCTATACATTTTGACGAGTTATGTGAACACAAATGCAAGGAACAGCTGATTTTTTTTTGCGATTTTAGGTTTAGTCCCTTAGTAAAAGTTGTTCATAATGATGAATACAATGACCCCTTAAAAGGATGCCCATGAATTAATTTCGCCCTGTATAATCCTACTATAATACTTCCTACTAATATTATAAACGCGAAAGTTTGTGAGGATGGATGGATGGATGTTTGTTACTCTTTCGTGCAAAGACCTGTACGGATTTGGATGAAATTTGGCACACAAAAAGTTTATAACCCTAATTAACACATATGATACTTTTATCCCGATATTCCTACGGGATTGAAACTTATGCGGGACAAACCGCGAGGCGCTGCTAGTAATATTATAAACGCGAAACTTTGTAAGGATGGATGTATGTTTGTTTCTCTTTCACGCAAAAACTACTCATCCAGCAGCTGCTAACAGCTACCCTGAGATCGACGGTCCATCGAGCCTGAGGGCGTCCTACGTAAGGAAAGTTAGAAGGACACATTTTGTATTTAAAAACTGCCTTTTTCTAGCATAAAAATGTGTAGTCTCGTAATTTCATCATTAAATCTAAATGTGACGTATCATTATTACGTAGCACCTAATTCAGCAAGCGGCACTTTCAGGCATTTTCAGGGTTATCTCGTCAACTCAGATCGCTGATAACGCAGGCTCGCGGTAAGCAAACTGTCTCGGGGTTTGCCTACATGTAATATAATATTATAATGTGCACAAATATTTGAAGAAAAACTTTTTTAGTAAGCGTTTTTTACTGTTTAGCGAGCATTTTTTTAGGAATCTAAAAAGTTAAACCATTAATTTTAAAAAGGCACATAAAAGGCACTTATGAACGTCAAAATGTGCAATAAAATAGAATTGATTCTAGTCGCCCCTTCCAAAAGGTAGTTTCGCCTATAGAAGAATGGGCAAGAAACGACTAAATTAATAAAAGATTTGCTTGAGTATGGTAGATTAAGATTTTCTTGGTTATTGTTCTTTGTAGGTACTAGATTTTGCAACATCTGTATCATAGTCAAGGATGGATCCCGTATTTAAGCTGATTAAATCACTACATTGGGTCCTTAAATCCGGTCTCGCCTGTCCCTTGCTGCTTTCCCCCAGTGACGCCTTAAGCCGTGGTCCATACCCTACAGTAGCCACAGTGGTTTATTTAAAAACGTTGCGTTGCTTAAGTCATGATTAACGACTGGTTAACCATTGCGTCTTTGCCTGCCGAGACGGTTATAAACATGCATTTTAAAGGTCTAAGTTCAAACAGTGGTCATTTCTAAGCTGACCTACACAGGGCGGTCACTAGAATTAATATAAAGACAAGACAGATATTTTAAGCAACAAATCAATAAAGTTTTGACATTTTCACCTAGGGGACAATAAGGTTGTTTGATGAACTTCAATTAACCGTAATGTACTTAGCAACTGTCACAATTTTATTAAGGCTAGGTACACAAGACTGATCTACTGTCTTTAATTGCAAGGTTGACCTTTCTAAGTAATTATTCGCAGACAAATAACTTTTGTACACCTACGTATTCTGTTTCTTTATGCTCGCTTGCAGTGGCGTAACTATACCGTTTGGGGCCCGTGGCAAATTCAAGGGATGGGGCCCTCCTCCAATGTAAAGAAGCTCAACCAACGTTATAATTTTTTTTTTACTAGCACTTCTCCCGCGACTTCTTCCGCGTAGATTTCACATTTTCCCCTACAAAATTTAACACCTGACTGCTTCGTTGGTCAAGCGGTCGCAAGCACTACTGCTGAGCATGAGGTCCTGTCCAAATAATTAGACAAACAATGGGAAAATGGTACAAAATGTTCGAAACCTGAATGATGTCCTTTATTGCACATTTTCAAAAAAAGTTTGTATTTATAAACTTATGTTAGGATCCTCCTGTGCTCATGGCCCTCTTGGGCCGGAGGCCCCCTCTGGCAGGGGGCCTGTGGCATTTAGCCCCAATGCCACCCTGTAGTTTCGCCACTGCTCGCTTGTGATCTTAAGAACCAATTGGTAAATAACATAAAGGTTACGAACTTCGCCCACAACTCATTATATTGTTGGCAGATATTGTAATTCCTTTGCCTACTAAAATAATCTGTTGGTTTTTTATGGACTATCTTTATATTTTTTTTAAGTTCTTTAGGCGCGTTGAACGATTTTTGGCAGGGGTAATCTTACGGGTTCGCGTTACTGACATACTAATATTAACAGTATATCTACAGGGTGTTACGGAAAGGGTATATCAATACAAACGGGTTGAAGAGTGTATCTGGTATAGAATCTCTGTACAAAATTTCAGCTCAAAAGCATTAACTTTGAAAATGCTTAACATTTTTTTTATTTCGACATCACGGCGCTGCACTGGCGCGGAGTCGTTCCCCAACTCGTCCCACATGCCTACGGCCCATTTTGGGACGAGTTGATGAAAACAAAATACATTTTATTTTCGTTCTGCAAGTCGTCCCACATTTTTTTTGTATGGAACTTTAAACTTTATCGACGTTTAGTACAGTTAGCAAGACAAGTCATAACAATATATTTTTAAGTATTTTTAGTTTTTACTTTCGTTTTGTTCATAGATTATTTAATATTAAAAAAGTCAGTACAGACCTACCTACTAAATAATATTTTTCTAGAACAACAGTTTATTGTTTCATTTTACAAGTAAACGCACAAGTTTGAGGTGTTATCACTATCAGAAATTAATAAGAATAGTAGACATGTATGACTTTCGGTTATTATCAGGTAATAAACAATGGTTACGGTGGTTACTTTTGAAGTAAACGATGACAGGACAGACCTATGAATAAAATGAAGATACAAAAATACTTATATTTTGTTTCAGTATCAATAAATCAATAAAACTACTTAGAGATAAGTAGTTAAGATTAGTAATTCTATGAAATACTCCCTCTCCAAGTCATGCACACGTGCATGACTTGGAGAGGGAGTATTTCATAGAATTTATTGTTGCTAAAACGAGTTAGTATGGTTTATACTTTCCGAAAGAAAAGGTAAAGACATTATTTGAGACGGCTTATGCATGGGGTACGCATTACGTATTATACAACCTCCTACTAACTTCTGTTACCCTAGTACTTTTCAAATAAAACTAAACTAAATGAATGTGGAACAAATTTTTCCAAATTTATTGTTGGTTTCATTTTGAACTCCGATGAATCTGTGATTCTGGCTGTGCATAAATTAATTCTTCCTGTTTAAAACCTTTGCCTATCGTTCTAGTGCGGGTGACTCTTTCCTATTTGTGCCTTCTGACTGTATTCTGTGCTTGTGAACTGTTCTTGTAAATTTGCCATGATTTAATATTTTCTGTTTGTTTATATGTGACAATGTTGTGATTATTAAATATTTTGTAACCAATTCTTTTTTTGTATTATTTCCACATTAACACTATTGCTGCTGATTGTACATTTTCTCATTTTAAGAGTAACGTGGGACGACTTGCAGAACGAAAATAAAATTTATTTAGATTTTCGTCAAGTCGTCCCAAATGGGCCGTAGGCATGTAGGACGACTTACTGAACGACTCCTGGCGCGCGGCGGCGTGATGTGCGTGTACTAGGCGCACAGACACACTACAGATAATGGATAATGACACTCGTAGTGCGGTGACACGTTTGTTATGATTTCAATTCAATAAACTATCGAAACACCCTGTATACTAAACAATATCCATATATACTAAACTGTATACTATATACTATATCTATACTATATTTATACTAATAATAAAGCTGAAGAGTTTGTTTGAACGAGCTAAGAACAGCCAGTAGGAGTTTAGAAATTATTTTTGCATTTGATAGCCAAATTCTCGAGGAAGGCTACAGGCTATATAACATCACGCTAGGAGAGTCCTAGGAGCCGACCAAAAAGAAAGAAACAAAGAAAAAACGCTAAGCGAAAACGCAGCGCGGACAGGCGATGCCATGCAACGGGGTGAGCAAGAAATTTCACGCGGACAAAGTCGCAGGCAGAAGCTAGCAAGAGCATGGCAGTTGAGAATGTATTATGCTCACTTAAATGTCTCACTGATGGTGGCGCGTGTGTTGGATCATTCGGTTCCCTACAAAATGGTTGAGCTGGATGGTGCTGATCCACGCGTCATGTTCGTGAACGGGCGCCGTCGGTTGAGACTGGTCATCCCCTAACTGCCAAGGCTTATTTTCAATCTTATTTTTTGAATTGTTTCTTCATTTGTGTGTTTTTTACATTGTTCTCACATAATTCTAGAAGCAACACGAATAATGTACCCAGGATATTGTAATATCTTGATTTAAAAGAGTGTCCATGGAGTTTCTTGCCCGTTCTTCTCCATAGAGTTCTACGCTTTGGAATGGGCAACTAGCTTCAACTTTCTGACTAATTGACCGACTATTTAATTTTGACAATTCAAAAGTGCCTGTAATGGTTTAATTGAAATAAATGCTTTGAGTTTGAGTTAGTTTGTAGCAATAAGGAAGTGAAATATATGACCACCATTATTTCTTAAAAATGTTTTCCTGTATTTTGTTCGTGAAATATTATAATGCGTAGGTACAGACGCCAGCACATCAACGTACCCGAAACTGTCAAATTTCCCCAATCAACTTTGAACCTTATGCTTCAGTAATAAAGTTGAAAATCTATTAAAGAAATCTGACAGATTGTAGTAGGTTGATGTGCTGGCGTCTGTACTTTCATAATTAATACCTGTAACATGTAACTTACGCCATGTTAAATAGTGTATAACAGGCTGTTTTAATATTAAAGGACCATGGAGGTCGACAACATTTTAAATGACTTCGAAGCTTGTTTTGACAATACAAAACGTTACTATTAATTTTTGATAACACTTTTAGGTAATTTACGTAGCTTATAGATACCAAGCAAGGGGTATAATAATACCCAGCAACTGGGTTGTAGAGGTCAATATCCGTGGGGCAATTGCGTAACACATTAAAAGTAGGAATGGCCTTTCATTTTGACAGTTCAACAACATTCATTGCGTTATTTACGTTGTTGAGCAGACAATTTTTTCGAACATAAGAAGCAATGGATTAGCAATATACTTCAAAATGATTCAGATTGTGATTGAGTGTGTTTTGTTAGACGTTTGTAGGTGTGATTGGTTAGACTGGAAACCGTCCCCAATATACATAGTTGGGAAAAAGGCTAGGCATATGACGACATAGCTTATTGATAATGTACGGTCACCTAAGGAGATAAGTAACCAGAGTCGTCGGATATAGTTGAAGTTTAGTAAGAAACCGGTGGATGTTTTCGAATAAAATTTAATTTAATTAACAGTTAACAAACAGTTAATTACTCAATTTAAATTTCATTCAAAAACAGCCATCGGTTTCTTACTAAACTTCAACTATGTCCGACGACTCTAGTTACTTATCTCTTTTGGTGACTGTATAGTTATTACAAGATACGTTCATACGGATTTGTCGTTGATATCACTCAGAATTCGATATCCACACAGAGACATAAAGTTAATCCTTATCCGCTTTTTACGTAGAAGCAAGGAAAGTGGATTCCTTCATCCGCTTTTCTGATAGAGATGGGAAAAGTCGATGAAAAACATTATAAATTTTTTCTTCCGTGTGATGCATAGATTTTGAAAACGTAGGTAGGTGTATTTTTTATGCATTTATAATTTACTAAAAAAAATAGTAACTTAGAAAATTGACATTAACCGGTCAAGCGGCGCGGTTCGCCGATCGGCGACGAAACAATAGAAAATCAATTGTGTCTCATTAGCGGAGCTTGACAGATTAAAAAACTTATTATGATGTTGGGAACCATCTCGCAATCCATTTAATTTAATCGATTAGTCTTATAAATAGCTTGTATTATGGGTGTTACTGCAGCTTGTGTGTGTAATCGCTAATCTTTCCAACGCCAAGGGTCGTGTTATGAAGTACTAGCAGCGCCCCGCGGTTTCCCCGCATAAGTTTCGATTCCGTATGGATATCGGGATAAAAAGTAGCCTATGTGTTAATCCAGGGTGTCAGCTACCTCCATTACAAATTTTATAAAAATTGGTCCAGCCGTTTGTGCGCGAAGAAGTAACAAACATACAAACACACTCGCACACTTTCGCCTTTATAATATTAGTGTGATTAATGCCATCATTATTCCATTGCAAGAAAGAGATGGTGCTATCGTCCTTCTATAGTCTATCCGTCTCTCTCTCACACTGGAACGAACATCATAATACGGCCCCAGATATCTTTATCCGGGGAATAATTACTTAATTACCTATGACTTTTTGGAAAACTGTTAGACATAAACTTTATTCCACGGATAAAAGATATCTAACATAAGAATAACATCATCACACCCGTATCCCTGAAGGGCAGAGGTGTACCTATAGCACAGAATACTTAAAGTACTACGTACAGAAAGGCCACTCCCTTCCCCGCACTAGCATCAGTTACCGCACCTCACCCCGCACTTCGGCGTATTCGTCGCAGTTCTTTAACAAGAGCGCTCGCAAACACAAGTACCTCACGCACACATTCATACGTATACAACCGTCATTTTTTAATGTAGTAGTAGTAGGTAATTATTTTGCGAGCGTTGTATGGAGTGTCCGGGGTGTGCCTATAGTAAACCCACATTTCGCCAGTCATGTTGAAGTCCTGTGGGCGAGCTTATTGCCATCAAACGGGCACAAGTCCAGCCTCCGGGCTGCCACTGAGATATTCCTGATAAAAAAACTCAATAACACTTTATAAAAAAAACCGGTCAAGTGCGAGTCAGACTTGCACACCGAGGGTTCCGTACAAATTTGTAGGTACGTAACTCCAAATTTACAGTTTTCGGATTTTTCACTTTACTTGTGCTAAATGACATTGCTTCTTGCCAAATTTCATGATTCTAGGTCAACGGGAAGTACCCTATAAATTTTGATTCCCTTGAGAGTGTCGGAATATACGTTTTTTTGTGGCAAAAACGGCTGTATCTTTTTTTTTACCTTAACTTAGAAGTTTGATTTTTTCACAGCTTCAAGGGACTGTAGAATCGAGTATATGGTTTTAATTTCAACTCGATACCTCCACGCGTTCCCAAGATAAAGGGTATTGACGGACAGATAGACGGACAACAAAGTGATTCTATAAGGGTTCCGTTTTTTCCTTTTGAGGTACGGAACCCTAAAAACAAGCAAAGAATACCTGTCGTTGGGAAAATCAGCCATAACACAAGATACCACGTTGCTTGGAGTGTGGTTATGTGGTAGGTTTTCATATTGTCAGGCAGGATGACATGTATTTACTTTGAAAAATCATCGTGTTTCAAAAATGCGCAATGAATGTGTGCAAGTTATGGAAGGAGTGATGGGGTTATGAAGAAATGTCTTGACGCTGCGTGAGCGTGCGTGATCCATTGCCACTCGTTCGATGTCCACCGCGCACAGCATGGATGGAAAGCAGCAGATGAAGTGATTTTTTACTCCGTTGGTGTAATTGCCGTATGGCGTTCCAGTGTGAGGATAAATAAATAATAAATAAATATTCTTAGATAGGTATAACAAAACTGTCGGTCGCCTCAATTCTGTGCATTTACAATCGGGAACATTCAATTCCGACCGAAATACAGCCAAAAACTATAAAATATTTTTTTTTTGCAAATTTAAAGTTTTTATATTGATGACTGCCAACATTTTGTTGGCTCTAACGCTACATTTGTTCTTATTTATTGCGAACATACCTCAATTCTGTAAACCTCGCTAATTTGTGTCACATTACAGATAATTTGTACCGAAGATTCACTAAGCAACATGTACTTATTAAAAAAATTCTATATTTATGTCTGTAAATTATTTTTTAAATGTCGCAGCATCATGCTGAGATAGGAGCCTTTTGGTCTCGAATAGGACTTTCTGTTTCATTTTTCTTTTTGTTACTTTTTTATATAACTTGGTTTTTTATTTTTTTAATGTGTTTAGTTTAGTTTGTGATCTTCCTGTACAAGTTGCAATAAATACTTTTTCTTTCTTTCTTATTTATATGGTGTTCATAATAAAGACTATTCTATTTTATTATAATTCCCTTTGATAATTTGTGTAATCCACATTTCGCTAGTCAGTAAGAATAGGTACCAATACCTCTGCTAACCCTTCAGGTATTACCGGTCTGATGATAAGTTATGTATAATTATGTGTAAATTAAGCAAAATTAATATCGTTAAGTTTCTGTAACTGTCACAGCACTAGCTAGTCTTTCGTTCACTGAAAACTAAGAAATAGGTTATCAAGTGCGTTTCAACAGCGAAAAGGTTCGTAGAACCCACGGTTAATTGCTCTACATTTCAGTTTTTGGAATTAAAACTTTAACTTTGTCGAAATAAGTTATAGATTCAAAAATGGTTCGATGGTTGGATATAATAAGGCCGTAGAGTCTCACAGAACCCGAGCCTCGATATTAGCAACAAAAAAAAAAAAAATTAACTACGATGAAAAAACTCAAAAACTCAAAAACTCAAACTCAAAGCATTTATTTCAATTAAACCAATTACAGGCACTTTTGAATTGTCAAGGGGTCGGTCAGTCAGAAAGATGAAGCTAGTTGCCCATTCCAAAGCGTAGGTACCTATGGAGAAGAACGGGCAAGAAACTCCATGGACACTCTTTTAAATCAAAATAATATGGTTACAAAGTCTTGGTTACATCATTCACGTTAAAAATTATACATGTGAGAACGATGCAGAACGTTAAAAGCGTCCATAATGAAAAGATGAGAAAAAACAACAATTCAAATAATAAATTAAAATAAAATAAGCCATGGCAGCAAAGAGATGACCAGTCCCTACTGACGGCGCCCGTTCACGAACATGACGCATGTATTAGCACCATTCAGCTCAACCATTTTGAAGGGAGCTAAATGATCCAACACATGCGCCGCCATCAGCGAGACATTTGAGTGAGCATGACATACTCTCAGCCGCCAGGGCACATTCAGTCAATGAAAGACGTACCCAGTAAATGGTAGCTTTATAGTATGTACATAGTACTCAACATGTGCTATGCAATTATACAATACTAGGAGATTGAATTTATACAATGCAAAGATAGACTTACAATCTTCAGCAGCTCCAACAGCATTTTTAAGTGTTAATCAAATAGTTGTGGTTATGGAGCAGGACCAGCATTGAGCCAGGCATTTTTATCAGAGATGTAATCCCCTAACTTATAATATGCCTGTCTGCATAGTGTGCGTTTAATACAAGACTTGAATTTTGTCTCATTCAGTTGAAGAATGTGGGGAGGTATTTTATTATAACATTTTAAACAGTACCCCATAAAAGATAAGTCTACTTTAGCTAGTCTAAATCCTGGTTGAACTAATAGGTCCCTATTTCTAGTACTATAATTATGTCTTTCACCTCTTTTACTAAAAAGATGTAAATTTTTCCTTACATACATGATATTTTCGTAGATATATTGACAAGGTACCGTCATGATGTTAATTTCTTTAAACCGTTCCCTTAGAGAATCGCGCCTGCGGAGATTATAAATGGCTCTGATAGCTCTTTTCTGCAGAATAAAAATAGAATCGATGTCTGCAGCCCGTCCCCAAAGTAAAATACCGTAAGACATGATACTATGAAAGTAACTAAAATAGACCAGTCTCGCGGTATCTACATCAGTAAACTGACGGATTTTTCTGACAGCATAAGCAGCTGAACTTAGCCGTCCTGCAAGAGATGTTAAATGAGGACCCCATTGTAGCCTTGAGTCGAGCGTGATCCCTAGGAAAACAGTTGTATCGACGAATTCTAGTTTCTCTTGATTCAATATTATCTCGCAATCACTACCTTTGACATTTGGTAAAGAAAATCTTATGCACTTAGTTTTTTTTCCATTTAATACTAAATTATTAGCAGTGAACCAATTTTGGACCTGCAGTAGGGCGTTATTTACGTCGTCAAAATTTATAGCACGTCTATTTACCTTAAAAATTAAAGAAGTGTCATCAGCAAATAACACCATTTGTGGTTGGTTTTTTAATAAATGGAGTAGATCATTTATATACACTAAAAAGAGGAAAGGACCCAAAATCGAGCCTTGTGGCACACCCATTTTTACTGTTAAGCCATGTGAATTGACACCATTTATTTGAACTTGCTGTTGCCTATCATTTAAATAAGAACTAACTAAACTGAGCGCAAGTTTTCCAAGTCCGTAATGCTCAAGTTTCAAAAGCAAGGTTTCGTGATCGACGCAATCAAATGCCTTGGAGAGGTCACAAAAGATTCCTATGGCGTCTTGGGCCTCTTCCCACGCGTTAAAAATGTGTTTTAATAAGGTTACACCGGCGTCGGTCGTACAACGTCCTTTGGTAAAACCATACTGTTGATCGTGAAGGATTTTGTTCGTGTTAAAATGATTGAGCATTTGATTAAGCATTATCTTTTCAAACACCTTGCTGAAAACCGGCAACACGGATACGGGTCTATAATTATTAGTGTCTTTACTGTCCCCGGATTTGTAAAGTGGTATTACCTTACTGTATTTCATTAAATCGGGGAAGACTCCTTGATCAACACACGAATTAAATACTAAGGCTAAGTAAGGCGCAATAGTCTCAATTATGGAGGTACATACTTTAATAGACATTCCCCAAAGATCTTCGGTCAATTTGATCTTAATTTGCTTAAAAGCTTTTATTACTACTGCAGGGTTGATATGTTTAAATTGAAATTCAACCGGGCAGGCTTGAACGTTCGCTCTTAATAAATCAATTGATACGCCGGGTGAGGAATTTAAGGCTTCCGTCGTTTTTGATGGTATATTAGTAAAGAAATTTACAAATTCTTGAGCTACTTCTAAGTTAGAGCTTATGGCACCACGTGAAGTCTCCAACGTGTAATCTGTGTTTCGTTTTTTATTCCTACTAGTTTCGTTATTTATAATTTTCCAAACCGTTTTTATTCTATTTTCTGCCGATTTGATTTTGTTGCTAATGTACCGGGCTTTGGCTATTTTGCAAGTATTTCTAAAAATTTTGGAATATGTAGCAACATACTTGCTGAAAAAGAAGATAACCAACTTACCTACAACAGCAGATTACATAATCAGCCTATAATGTTCCCACTGCTGGGACACAGGCCTCCTCTCTGTGAGAGGGAGTGGGCCATGATCTACCACGCGGGCCCAGTGTGGGTTGGTAGAAGTCACATGTCTTCGAATTTTTGGTTCTAGGGCGGTTTCCTCACGATGTGTTCCTTCACCGTTTTAAGAGCTGTGGTGACAAAATTATTTATACAAAGTAAAGCGCCTGCCTGGGCTCGAACCCACGATCTACGACTCGTAAATCAGGGCCGTTGCCACTGGGCTACCACTGCTCTATGGCATGTCCATTGGCGAGTGTTTCCTGCGAATTTTCTTAGTGAACCTTCTTTGACTTTTCTCTTTCACGTCCATGTGTCCAGTCATAACACTTTTTGAGTTCAACGGCTCCAATTTACGTCCGTCACAACTTTGGTAGAGTGGAATAATATATTTTTGTTTACGTTTCAGATATGTATTTGTGCATAATGGGGGTTTTAACGAGCATTCACTCGTTGTTTTGAAGTTATTCCTTTATTATGGTCAGTTATTCTGTGAGGCGACAAATACATAGTATTAAATGGGTGTTGGAATGAACATAAAGAAAATATATTTGAATGGCGTTTTACGATTTGTATATTCTGCAGGAACGTGGACGATGTAAAGTGCAAGGAGTAGAGGGCATGGGTCGTGGCATGTGACATTCTGACACCTGCTTACTTTTATGGAACAACATGTAAGTATATAAAGGTATTGTAGTCTGTATAAAAAATTTCGCCCTTCAGAGCACTTAGAAAAGTCGGTATGGGATATCAATATTCAATATGATATTTATTTCTATACGTAGGTTTACGAGAACATTTTTACATAAATTAAACCATGATGAATACCTACACCCCTGCCTGACTCTTCGGGGATAACAAGCCTGCTGTTTTGTTGTTGTGTTTTACGGTTCCCTATCCATTTGCATAAAATTTTAAGACCTAATTATAACTTGGCATACTTTTGTTTCTCTTAATTATATTTTCGCATAACATTATTTACGCGTAACAGCTTACGCATAATTTTTTTAAGCATAATTTCTCTAATCATAATAATAATTAAGCATAACATTCTAAAGCATAGCATGCTCGTTTTATTTCTAACGACGTCAGGCTGCGCGGGGCTCCTATTTCTGTCTGCAGGGTTTAAAGGAACCTTTCCAAACCGAACCTCGGGGTGCCCCTGACGTCGTTTAGTAGGTATTATACGAATTAAATTTATGCCAAAACAAATTAGCCTTCAAGATAATTATGCCAACATAAGCTGTATGCCAGAAAAAACTATGGCAAAGTATTATTATGGCAAAACAAATTATACCAAAATAGTTATGCCAAAGTATATTAGGAAAAAGAACATTATGTGAAAAGAAGGGATCCCGTGTTTTACACGTCAATATCATTTATTTGCATAGAAAAAAAATGAGGTTCTTCCTCAAATGACTGGACATCTTTACCTGTCCCTGTCATCCCGTCATTAGACGGAATGTCAGCCTGTCATTAGACGGAAACGGACATGCATATTATAAACCGACCACTTAACTGAGACGTTGCCTGAGGCAGCAGCGCGGTGCGGGAGGGGTGTGGTGACGTGATGCGAGAGCTCAGTGATTCGTCAACTTGTGACAACTATCACCCCTCCCGCACCGCGCAGCTACCTCAGGCAACGCCCTATAGTAGCATGCGTAAGTTTACACACACATACAAGTTCTCATTTCAAAAGTAGCCGTGGTCAACCACAACCTATGCGTGTGCGCAAATATTACGGAATTATGTTCAAATACTGTTATCGACACAGGAAAATATTTAATTTTATTAACCTATTTACCTCTTATTGTATTACATATTAGGAAAATGCGACTATCAAATAACAGCACAACTGAAATATAAACAGAAAACATCTTCGAGTGGGGCTACACGATGTGTTAACGGTGCGGTGCGGCGCCGGAGCGGTGCCACAACGTCATCCTACATACAAATCACTATGCCATGTCACGCGTTGCGTTGGGTCGCCGTGCGGCGTCGCACCGTAGCTGGCGCGCCGCGCTTGTGACTTGCGAGACGAGGCGGGGAGGGGTGATGCGCTGCGGCGCGCACCGCGGTAAACAGCGTTCTACTGCGGTGCCGCACCGCCCGTGTGGCACCCTATAGCTCGAATTAATTGCGGTGCGGTGCCGCACCGCACCGTTAACGCATCGTGTGGCCTCGTTCTTACCAAGAATGTTTCAACGTTCTGATTTTTCCACGAATGAAATGGCTTTCGATTGCTACTTGATACGTCTGCAGAACACAATAGCACTTGAAACAGAGAAAGTGTTACCATCAGACGCTATTGATCCAATTTCCTGAAGTATATTATACATATATGCGTTTTTCATTGGTTCAGCGAAATTATGGCAAAGTTAACACCAACATGGTATGGGTATACAATAGCCAATAATCACGATTTATTCCACTCTGTTCCCCTGAGCCCCCCTCCACCTCCCCCCCTCTTCGATCCCCTGCTAGTTCTTCTTCTGTTTTAATCTCTGGCTTATCCACTTATGCTAGGTTACTCTTTTTGACAGGTAAGTACAGTCAAGAGAAAATAAACGTTTCATGTTTTACAACGAATCACATAGGAATGAAGTAAGCGATTAAATTCATACATACACACGGTTATCAACTGCTGCTGGTCTGGAACTCCAGGTCATCTCATCAATATGAAGTCCTTTAGAGGTACATAGCCGTTGTTAGTACAGGCTGACTTTGAAAACATGCGACATTTATGAGGGGTGTTCTACCCATCAATATGAACCACTTTTACTATGGGACCAACTTCGAATTCTCAGTCTATTGCAGTCCAACGCTGGACTGCTGGATTGCTGTCTGCTGCTGCTATTGCTTGGACAGCAAAATACCTACTAGTATTCAGCTGCAATTATTAGACTGGAAGCCAATCCAATATAGTTAAGAAATGGATAGACAAATTGATTGAGATGGGTAATAGTGTGTATAATACTCTACTATACTAATTGTATTTTTTGACATTCACGTGATAACTGCAATTATTTAAAATGATCCATTTCCGTTCAGTTGTTGACAAAATGTGACTTTACGTTTATTTATACATAATCAGCCTATAACGTTATCACTGCTGGGACACAGGCCTCCTCTCAGTGAGGGGTGTGGGAGTGGGCGGGTGGATCCACCACGCGGGCCAAGCACGGGTTGTTTAGATGTCACATGTCTTCGAATTTTTGGTTCTAGGACCTGCCGGTTTCCTCACGATGTTTTTCTTCACCGTTTTGAGAGCAGTGATGATGGAATAATTTACACAAAGTAAAGCGCCTATCTGGGTTCCAACCTACGACCTACAAATCTTAAGCCACGGCTGTTATCACTGGGCCACCACTGCTCGTCATTTATGCTATTTGGTTTTCATTGCCTGCTGAAAGACAAACAAACGAAAACAGGAGATGCATTCAGCAGCAAAATAGAAGAAAAAATAACATAATATCATCACGCTTATAATTCCCGAAGGAACAAGTCCAGACTCCTGGCTGCTACTGAGGAATCCCTGACGGAAAAACTCAGTAAGTTTATTATTACCAACGAGATGCATTACAATTATCTTTTACCATTATACAGGGTGAAATTGAATTCATGGGCATCCTTTTAAGGGGTCATTGTAATCATCATTTTGAACAACTTTTACTATGGGACCAATCCTGAAATCGTGAAAAAACAAATCAGCTCTTCCCTACATTTTGACGAGTTATGTGAACATAAATGGAAGGAACAGCGGTTTTTTTTTGCGATTTTAGGTTTAGTCCCATAGTAAAAGTTGTTCATACTCGTAATAATGATTACAATGACCCTTTAAAAGGATGCCCATGAATTCAATTTCACCCTATAGAACTTGTATAATATAGAATATCCTGTAATGCACCCTCAATTACAGGTAAACACAGCTTACACGTTATTGAGTACACATGCTCTGAATACATAATTAAATTATAAATATATTAAAAAAAAAAAAAAAACAATATACATGCTAATAAGAGATTTACATGCTTTTATGAAAGATTAAAAATAACATTTATAAAATACAATAAAACAAAGCAATTTTTTTTAAAAAGGGTTTAAAAAGCATACTTTTTTTTTATTTACTTTTATTAAAGATTCAAATATTTACATAAGTAATTCAAAAAGCTAACAGTCTTAAAATAATAATATGTACAAGTATATAAAAAGAGAGGGGAAATAATCAAAGGGCATCAAAAAATTCGTCCGCATCGCTGTCAACTGGAAACGTGCCCAAGGGCTGGCAGCTTTGCCACGTTGTATACAACGAATCAGCATTGCCATAGCAATGCTGATTCTTCGGCCGAAAAATAGGCCAGCCCTCTGGTCACGTGAAGAGTCATCCTACCGCTTGGCGAAAGAAACAACCAATACTTAATTAACTACCATAATAAACGCCTATTAAATTTTTTTACCCTGGACCTTAGCCTCTAATAACACAGTAACCCACTTTCTTAATCAATTATAATTAAACCCTTGGGAAATAAAGCACCTGCAGAGGGTGATTTTCTTTTAGTTCCTTCCTATGTATTTGTCGACTTGAGTTTTATATATATTTTTTAATACTTTGAGGTTACATGAAGCGATCTTAATGCCATATATACATCATTTTCCTGACAACAGGAAAATGTATTTGTAAACTAAACTAAAATGTAATTTGTAAACTCTGTTTATTGAAGTAATATTTTTTGGGTCCAGGAGGACCCAAAAAATATTACTTAAACTTTTCAATCAATTGGTTGGCTTCCACACTAATTGAATGCAGCTGAATACCAATATTTTACGTGGAGTGATTGCCTATCTGACCTCCGCATCCCAGCACCTGGACAACACGATATCCCTTGGTAAGACTGGTTGTCAGACTTTTGGGCTTCTAACTACGCGTAACGACTCTCGAATATCTGCGAATGACAGTTGGACCACTGGATTAAAACGTGCTTTTCGAGGCACAGAAGGGTCTCAATATGTAATGGATGGTCACCCATTTACGAACCGTAAGCGTAGCTTAAGGGGACTACATGACCTGAAGCGCGGTCACTGTCGGACTGCATAGAAAAGAAAGAGAAGCGCGATGACACAACGCTGGTACAGTTCGACACAACTTAGATGTAGCATCGGCAAAATTCGTAAAACGTTCGTAATTCGTATTCGTAAATCTTTATTACTACTTTAGGAAAAATTGATCAATTTTTCCTAACGTAGTAATAAAGATTGGTGATTTTGAAGGCGCACTTAGTTCGGATGTGATCGGTTTTACGAATTTTGCCGATGCTACATCTAAGTTGTGTCGAACTGTAATTTATTGCAAAATATGAAGCAATTATCTATTTACAAAAAATCTATTGTTTCGCCTGAAAAAATTAAAACACTACTTCTTTTATTATGTTGCTTGTAGAATAATCTGACAAAAAATCAGAATGATTGTATGTATATTAGTATAGTTTTTATTAGAGGTATCTTCATGATTTTTTTCTATCGTATCAAATCAGTTGTATTATGTTTTCAACACACTATCTACCTATCATATATCCTTAAAAATATCATATATTTTTCTGATTTCGTTTACTGTAGTCGCTCATATAGGTACTTTTAGTGCTTCTAAGACCTGCGTTTTTTGCGTTTAGGTCCTGTAATCCCTTTAACCTTGGATCGACTAGTGTGGCTGTTATTATTTAGCCACGAGCCCCTCCGTCAATTAGTGGACATTTAGCCTGAATGCCTAATTATCTCCCATTGGACATAATCAGGCGTTCAGGTTCGTACAAGAACGTCCTAACATTCTAACCGAGCTCTATAATTAACAGTCTCTCAAGGGAATACTGCCACAACGACTTGCTTGGAAAAGATTTTACGTGAAAAACATTGCATTGTTAGATTAATTATATTTGTAGTTTGTAATAGGTATATGTGTATCTTTATATTGAAATAATTATTTATTCCTCAATTTTTCGAAATTGTCCGCACACACCACTGTCTGTTGACAGTCACAGTGACCTTTATCCTCATTTTAACAAGGCTGCGTTGGGTTACTGCTACTGACAGGTCTGTCAAAATTACTGTGATATTTATTGTTGTTACAATATGGTCGCTGTTAGGTTGCTGCTGTCAGAGGTAAAATAATTGAGAACGGGCTTTAACTTTTTTCAAACCACTTTTTTTTCCTAATAAACTTCGATTGTGTTTGTCATGTATGCCAGTTCCATTTTCATTATGTATAACATTATTGAAAAAACCTCTTTGTTAAATTACCTTTTTACTAATAACAAAAGCGATGTTATTATTATCTCAAGAAATCAAAGGAGCAAAGAAATATACCAAAACATCAACAAATAAACCAAGTTATCTGTTTTCTGTTCATTTATGTATGTGCGGTGGATATGGCCCCAAGCGATACGAATTTGAAACAAAGGCGGGGAACGACAGCTCCGCCATTTTGGTTTCCAAAAATTATACTCGCGCATAAAGAGATATAATTAGCGAGTTTTGCAATGTGTTGTCTGTTTCTAAGGCGCGTATACAGCTAATTACGTGTAGCCGTCTGTTGAACATGATACTGGCCATTATTGGCAGTAAATGTTCAGGTGGCCATGATGGCGACTTTCAAACGGGTTTAAAGGACTTCTTTTTGGTGGATCTTAATAAATGACTGTATGTATAATCCTGCTTCCTACAAATATTATAAATGTGAAAGTTTATGAAGATGTTTGGATGTTTGTTACTCAATCATGCAAAAAATACTAAACGGATTTGGATGAAATTTGGCACACATATAGATTATAATCGGGATTAATACATAAGATACTTTTTATCCTGATAATCCCACGGGATCGACCCTTACGCGGGTGAAACCTCGGGGCGCTGCTAGTCTTTAATAAATTTAACCCTCGGATCAATGGAATGGGTCAATGTTTCTGTTTTGCTCTATTCCTTAGAAGTTAAAAAGATATGTTTGAATGTTATAGATTTTTTTAAAATATTCTGTACAGATACCCTCCGCTTTTCCATGTATTGGCAACGATTTAATGCTTCTGCGATTCATGAATAAGGCAACATCTTCATCTAGGATTCCCTGTATCATGTTATGTTTATTTTTTTCTTCCATATCGTTAGTCAACGTCTCCGTAGTCACTCCTTTTCTTGCCATATCATCCTTCACACAGTCCATCCATCGTTTCTGTGGTCTTCCCCTACTCGTATAGCCATCGTATTAATAAGGAATTTTTAGGTAAAGTTCAGGGTTCTTATACTTAAGTAAGTGTGGTAATGGGTACGTATCAAAATCCCGAATTTTAATAGACCGAATTTTAAAATACCGATAGACGAAATCCCGATAATTGAAACGCCGAATGGTTGTTTGGTAGAAAGTTTTAAATCCCGAAAGTTCATTTGCCCGAAAGTTTAAAATCCCGAAGTACAAAATCCCGAAATTGCCACCGTTTTCTTGCATCCTATGTCGACGGAGCCCCGCTTCGCGGGGCCCCTATTTCTGTGTAAAGGGTTGATGATGGGGCTCCCTTTTCCGCACTTAGACTCCCATTTGGTCCGTTGTGCGTATGTTGTGCGTTGTAACCCAACCACGGACCTTGGTTCTTGGTTCCTTGGTTTCCTTGGTTTTTTTAGTCAAAATGAAACCCATTGCAACTGATAGTGTGTTACGCAAGGGATCCCTTCTTTTCGCATAATGTTCTTTTTCCTAATATACTTTGGCATAACTATTTTGGCATAATAATACTTTGCCATGTTTTTTTTGGCTACACTACATTAATACGAAAAACTTTATTCCGAAAGTCACAAATACGAATTTCAAAATACCGATTTTCATAATTCCGAATGGTTCAAAATTCCTTTTATAACAACTCCGATTTATCATTCATCCTATTTTAATAATTCCGAATTTTCAACCTATCCCTAACGTTTATAATTACTATTCTCAAAATACCGAGTTTCAATAGATCGAATAACAAAAAGTCCGACTCAATGATAATTCGAAACATCAAAAATACGAATTCCGATTATTAAAATACCGATCAATTAGAATTCCGAAATAATAACGCTTTGTAAATTGAACAGCAAGACAAATAAACACATATTTCCAATTGTAAGAATATAGATGGCACAAAACCAACAATAGAGCCCCTATTTCTGTGTAAAGGGTTTAAAGTAACCTAACCAAACCGAACCTCGGGGTGCCCTTCGCTCGCTCTTGCATCCTACGTCGTCTATTGCGTTCGTTGAGGTATATATGAGTAATCGCGGGAACTACGTCGCTGCTCTTTGGGATTTCATCCATCGGTATTTCGTCCATTCGGGATTTCGTCCGTTCGGGATTTCGTCCTTTCGGGCATTTGAACATCGGTATTTTGTGTTTCGATATAACGACTATCGGCATTTAAAACTTTCGGTATTTTGAATTTCGGTGTTTTGGACGTCGGTATTTCAATCATAGGTATTATGAACTTTCGGGATTTTGATACGTACCCGTGGTAATCCGTGTAATTCAGCAGTGTAAAGACAACAATTCCAGAAATAGATAAAATATTAATTTTGCTTGCAATAGGATTCAAGGCTCTCTCGAATGCTCTAGTTTCCATTAGAGTCTCGTTCCTCTAAGCATTCCTTTGTGGGTACGAAAAATATGCAGTTCTGTGGAGGCGTTGAATGCATAATGGATTAGGTATATAAGCTGGTGTGCAAACGACTGTTTTCGTTTATGAACTTACTAAAATTTAGAGGCTATGAAAATAAGTAAAAGTGATTAATTAATAATACGAGTCCTACTGCAAGGCAAAGGAACAGTGTGCAGTGGTAAACGGCAGCAACTTCGAGTTGTAGGTCGTGGGTTCGAACCCTGATAGGCGCTTTAATTTGTGTAAATAATTTCATCACCACTGATCTCAAAACGGTGAAGGAAAACATTGAAAGGAACGTTTTATGGCACGTCATGCAACGGTATGTCCTAGCATAAAAAAATCGAAGAAATGTGACATCTACCAACCCGAACTGGGCCCGCGCGGGCCACGTGGTTGATTACAGCCCACTCGTCCTCACAGAGAGGAGGCCTGTGTCCCAGCAGTAGGAACATTATAGGCTGATTAAGGAGTGAGAAGGCCTCTTTTCATATTAAGAAGACATGAGCATTGGTCACCACGCTGGTTCAAGACGGGTTGGCGATTTCAGACTTATGTTAAATAAGTGAAACCACCATGAAAATTTTGGATGCAGTGGAAAATGCGTCGTCAAGAATTTACCTAAATCAAACAATTAGGTACTTATTTAAATAAATTAGGAGGCTGAAAAGAAAAATGTTCAATTTTGTCGAGATATCTGAACAAATATTTAAATGTAAAAAGATTTGTGTTTGTTATGCTTTCACGCTAAAACGGCTGAACGGATTTGGATGAAATTTGGCACATGGGTATACCATGACCAGGATTAGAACATAGGATACTTTTTGCCTTGATATTCCCACAGGATCGAGACTTATGCGGGTAAAGCCGCAGCTAGTTAAGAAATAAAAGTAAAAAGTAATGAGTTACATAATCTGAAGCGTAGATCTTCGACTCTAGCGAATCAGACAGGCCTGTACAACAGCAAGTTTTTTACTGTCTTATACAGGGTGAAATTGAATTCATGGGCATCCTTTTAAAGGGTCATTGTAATCATCATTATGAACAACTTTTACTATGGGACTAAACCTAAAATCGCGAAAAAAATCAGCTGTTTCTTGCATTTATGTTCATATAATTCGTCAAAATGTAGAGAAGAGCTGATTTTTTTTTCGCGATTTCAGGTTTGGTCCCATAGTAAAAGTTGTTCATAATGATGATTACAATGACCCCTTAAAAGGATGCCCATGAATTCAATTTCACCCTGTATAAGTGAAAAAATTCTGTAGACCTGTAATACGTACATTAAAACCAAAACTGCCTACAAAGTTATAATGTAAGTGCTAATTCCCCACACAAGATTGTCTCACTTCCAACAAGTCGTGTGGTCACGTTTCCTCGCAGACAATACGTCACCGAAACGCATGGTAACCGGTAATACCTGTACAAACTGGTCTAGTTTATTGGTTCGCTGTTTTTTCATACTGGAAGTGTATAACAACAAGTAATATTTTGGTATGATTGAGTAGTTGCGTGAGAGATTGTTTAAGCGGGCAGATCAAGGTAAGTCAGTTGCTTTAAGATGAAAATATAATAAGAATACAACGTCTAAAATCTGTTCATTGAAAAAAGATGGATGGCCGCAACATACTTATTTTATTTATTATTTACTAGCTTCAGCCCGCGACTTCGCTCGCGTGAAACTTCTTGTTTCCCCCGGGCCACCCCGTCTTATCGCATCACCTGCCCGTGACTTTTTTTCTTTTTGCTCGGCTCCTATGGGTCATAGCGTGATGTTAAATACTCCCTACATACAAATTTTACCTCTTTATAATATTAGTATAGATTAAACTTTATGAGACACCAGCACATCATGCTACCCGAAACTGTCAATTTACTTTGAACCTCATGCTTTAGCGATAAAGTTGAAAATCTATCAAAGAAAGGACAATGCCAGAAACTCTATAGAACTTTGCCCCACTCAATAAAATTAATTTACAGCCATGCGGTATGTAAAATCTTATTGCTTATGTGTTACTGATAACTAAACGTTTGTCCTAATGTCTGTAGAACTTGCGGTTTCTGTTTAAATATAAAAACAATAAAGTCATTGATTATAGGTTAGGGACAGATTGTAGTAGCTTGCTTGATCTGCTGGCGTCTGTACTTATTGTACTACAACTGCTACCTCTTGTTTCGTTACACGTTTTCTTTACGTCTCTTCGTGTCTGATAGCACTTACTCTACCATAGACGGGATTTTTTCTGCCTGAACCCGTTTTTCTTCATTCAAACATCACCGTCTCCTTTTATTTTTCTTTTGGCAAAATGTTGTCGATGCCCTGTTCTGTCTACATTCTGTTGAGCGGATGATAAATCTGCTGAAGATTTTCTTGTTTTTCTTCGACCCTGGAAAATAGGATAAATTATACTATATATGTATATCTATATACAAATAATAAAGCTGAAGATTTTATTTGAACGCGCTTATCTTTGGAACTACCAGTTGGATTTGAAAAAATCTTTTGCATTTGATAGCCCAATTTTTGAGGACGGCTATGGGCTATTTAACATTAAGTTAGGACCATCAGAAGCCGAGTAAATAGATTAATAACCTCCTTTCTTTTTGAAGTCGGTAAAAATCAGAATGAACGCTAAGCGAAAACGAGGTAAGAACGCGGATGGGCGATGCGATGCGACGGAGTGGGTCCGGGGAACAAGCGGACGAAGTCACGGGCAGAAGCTAGTGTTTTTATAAATTTAGCCTCCAAGTACTCTAACTCCAAATTCTGCCATCAAAATCAGTTCGATAGTCATGAAAACGTACAAAACGACATAGTATTCGCATCGTGCGAGTAGATGTTTAATGCCCTATCAATATAATCGTCCACAACATGCTATAAATATTTGACATCCATTAACATTTTGTATAGTTGTAAATGGGATCAGTATAACATTAGGAACGCACATTTGGTCGTTGGCCAAGATATCAATCTTGTAGTTTTTGGGGCATTGACAGTAAAGCTCTAAGAGCCGAAATAAATGTAGGCAGTAAAATAATTGTGTACCTAAATTGTTTTCCGTATACTTTTTTATGTGATGAGTAAGTATGAGCTGCACGATTTTTGACAAATGAAGAAAGAAAGAAAGAAAGAAAGAAAGAAAATACATTTATTTAGCACATACTAAAGGACACACAATACACTAGATATATCATATAAAAAAACAAAACAAAGATCAAATAAAAAGCGTAAAGTTCGATGTAAGTAATTAGCAGGAAAGTGTGCCTCACGGCTGCGCCAAAAAGGCCCAGTTCAGCAAATGCGTGCACTGACTGGACAGGTCCGCTCAATCTGTGTGGTTCTTTCCTCAAAAGACCATTTTAGACACCAATCTACATGGTCTTCACATGATCTGACCACCATTTTGTCTGGACTTTAAAAGAGACTGTCAACCTCTGAGTTTGTTTCGGCCTTTCTTCTCAGAGTAGTCAGATAGGAAACGCCGACCTATCTAGCTTTAAAAAAATATGATTGATGTGTAAAACTGTTTGTACAAACCTACTTACAGAAATAAATCATTTATCATTTATGAAGTACTTTATGGAAAGGTGCACCCTAATTGCGTTACACTTTCAATCACAATCCGAGGGTTTTGAAGGAAATTACTAATCCATTGCTTTATAGGTTTGAATAATTCGTCTGCTCAACAACGTAAATAACGTAATGAACGTGGCAGAGTTGTCAATATCAAAGAAAATGCGAACGATTACCAATTTATGTGTTACGCAATTTCCCCGCGCTGTTTTGTTTGAGATAGAAAAGTTTGCCACGTACCTAGCAAATGATGTACGTAAGTTAGCCACATACCTATCAGAGGGCTAGCCTATTTTTTTGGCCTAGAATCTAAATATTTTGATGCCCTATGATTCTGTCCCCTCAATTTTTGTACACACATACAAAAAAAAAATATTTCATACCTTTTATTATTATTATTTTAAGACTTAGCTTTTAATTATATAAATTTTATACAATGTAATATAGTGATGCGATTATATTTGTTTTTATATCACAATGTATGAATAATGAAAACTTTAAAAAATATAAACAAACGCTCGTACATAGGTCATTCGACGCCCGACGGAATCAATATTTTGAAGATCTGACATGCTTTCGGTATAGCAAAAAGGAGAGGTTAATGAAAACTGTGAAAATTTCCGATGTGTTATGTTTGTTTATAGGTATGTATAATATAATAAACATACCATAGAGTCACGTATATTGTATAGATAAATGTTCTGAGATAAAGCCGTTTTCTGGCGAAAACGGCCCTAATTTGTCTGTGAACTATGTAATTCAGATAACGTTTGACTTTAGCCTTTTGAATACTTAATATTTATGACTTGCTGCGGCCTTAACTACTAGGTATCAAAATCTAAGCTCTATGAATTAAAACAAAAATCACGTAAATTGGATTAGGGGTTCTCAAGTTATAAGCGCATTAATGGACGGACGGACGGACTGTATTATAATTTTTTATGATAGAATTAAAATGAAATGTACATAAATAATAGAACAATATGATACGTGTGACGTGTGACTATGCTAGGTAAAGTAAGGCCAACGAGAAGCGATACGAAAGGTCATTAACCTAAAAAACAACTGTGGCGTTGACAATCTAATTTATTTATTTATTTTATTTATTTATCCTCACACTGGAAAGCCATACGGCAATTAGACCAACGGAGTAAAAAATCACATCATCTGCTGCTTTCCTTCCATGTTGTGCGCGGCGGACATCGAACGAGTGGCCACAAGGCCACAATGGATCTCGCACGCTCACGCAACGTCAAGTCATTTCTCCATAACCCCATCACTCCTTCCATAAATTGCACACATTCATTGCGAATTTTTAAAATACGATGATTTTACAAAGTAAATACATTAAAATTGAAAAAAACGGAAAATTTTGAGGTGTCATCCTGCCTGACAGATGACAGAATATCTATCTCTTTCCATCTTGTGCCTTTGTCGTAATGTCTCGTTCTCCCGGCAAAAAAATGACAACGTCAAGACGGGTTCGCCAACATTCTGGCGGCCATTTTAGATTCATTCTGTTTCGGAACGCGCTCGTGGTGATACAAGTTATTTGTTAAAGTTTTTGTTGTTTATTTATTTCTTGTTTAAGTTAATTTTTGTTGATCATTGTTTGTTTTTATTAAGAGTGGTTAATGATGGAGCTACAACCAAGTACGTCGAGAGATTAATATTCGCGTTATTTAATTTAAATCTACATTATACAATAATTCAAATTATGACAAAATTTATAAAAATAGACTATCCTTTTTGGTATTATTACAATTAGCCGGATATTTTTTAAAACTATATAAATCCAACTTTCAAAAAGTTACGCACCCCTGCTATTCCCAATGACCTTGCATGTGTTTTGTTTACATTTGGTATCGCTTCTCGTTGGCCGTACTTTAGTTCATTATTGCATGCTTTTCTATGTAAACATTGACTATTTAAGTCACAAAAACGCGTCGGGTCGATCGTCGATCCCCGACATAATTTGCAGGCTATTGTTACTGTTATAACACAATTACTTCCATAGCTCGCCAATTACTGATTTTTTGCTGACTCGAAATGACAAACCGATTTTATTCGAAGCTTCAGTTTTCATTGTTCAATCAAAATGAAACAATAATAAAATGAAAAGAATTAAGGTTCATGTTGAAGCTTTTTTGTATTCACATTTTTCCGATAGCCAATTTATTGGTTCAGGACAATAAAATCACGCTCGTCAATTGATATTTTTAACCGACTTCAAAAAACGGAGGAGGTTATCAATTTCGGTAACATGATTGAATGCCATAAAGTGGGGAGCAAATAATTTCGCTTGTAGGTACCGTATTTGCTGTAGGGTCTGTTAAAATAGGAGTCACAGTGCCAATGTGATGTTCACTTGCTTACTTGTCTTTTTGTTGCTTGATGTCTCCAGGTCCGAGTTCCTGACTTAGTGAATTAGGGTGTTTACATAAAGCAGTGAGTTTTCCGGTAGAGATCGCTGCAGGTTTATCTACGGAAAGAAATGTTTACAATATTTTACCTGTTTCTTTATTTTTGAGTACGGGGATATATTACCTGCACCGATCGATACCGGCTTGTCTTTACCGGGAACCCGCGTCTTTATTTAGGCACCCTTAATAACTAAAGAAATCAAGGGTGTCTCTTATTTCTAAAGCTACAATAGCAGCCATTTTGAAAAAAACACGTTCTGATTTTTAGGGTCTCTGATAATGCGATCGCCTGACTTCAAAATAGTGAAAGATGCGGATCAGTAGATCAGACCTGCTGATCCAGAGGGTTTTCAGTTCATGTTATCAGTGTTCTAGGTCGGGTAAAGTGTTTTTGGGTATTTCCATCGGAACTTCTCAGTAGCAGTCCTAAGTCTGGATTTGTGCCCGGTTGATGGCAATATTATAGGCTCGCCCCCTATTGCATGGGACTTGAACATTACTGGCAAAATGTGGGTGTATCTGTATAGGTACGCCTCTGCCTAACCTTGTGAGGATTTCGGGATCCCTTCTTTTCGCATAATGTTCTTTTTCCTAATATACTTTGCATAGCTAACTATTTTGGCATAATTTGTTTTGGCATAATAATACTTTGCCATATTTTTTTTGCATACAGTTTATGTTGGCATATTTATCTTTAAGACTAATTTGTTTTGGCATAAATTTAATTCGCATAATACTAAACGACGTCAGGGGCACTTCGAGGTACGGTTTGGTTAGGTTCCTTTAAACCCTGCAGACGGAATTGACCTGACGCCGTTAGAAATAAAACGAGCATGCTAAATTTATGCATTAGAATGTTATGCTTAATCAATATTATGATTAGATAAATAAATTATGCTTAAAAAAATTATGCGTAAGCTGTTATGCTTAAATAATGTTATGTGAAAATATAATTAGGAGAAACAAAAGTATGCCAAGTTATATTAGGTCTTAAAATTTTATACAAATGGATAGAGAACCGAGGATTATAGATGTGATGTTATGTGTTATGTTATCAGTGTTTTTCTGCCTATCAAAACAATAGAGCATCACATACCATTCACCGGTCTGAACAATATTGTAATCACAAACGACGTAGCATATCTCCAGTCCTAAAGCCACACTTAAAACACCCAGTGAGCACTTGAATGGGTGCATATAAAACCCACGTTACGGAACCTTGGTGGTTCGCAGACGGTGCTGAATCATATTCTGCTTACATACGCGATTATTAAGCGGTGCACAGACAAGATGGTTGCCGATGCGATTTTGTTTTTTTAATATTTGAAATTTTAGAATGAGAATGACTGGGACTAGGAAAAAAAATATTGACACAAAATACCTTTGTATACAATACCAATACATATCTCATAGGTACATTGGATTTTAGGAAAAGGCTTCACAAATAGTGAAAAACCCTGCCTCCTAAACTAGGGGAACCCTGTGACCTAGGAGTCAGTGTTCTACTAGGACACGTGTCGCCTGGATTTTGGAGGTGAAATAGAAGTAACTTCATGTATTGATAGGTGATGATGAAGGCTGCCTCGTTGGGCTTATCGTTGCAAGCGACTGCTAAACATGGGGTGTGATCTTCGGGTCAAGCAGTATCGCAGTATTGGATGTCAGTAAGCTGATAAACAGGCTCGCCCTTTACAACATGGAATTTAACACTTTGAGGACACTATACGCCCTCAGCCAGACGTGATAACAATAAACCTTCTATTGTGTCTCGTTTAGAATCCTGCAATGGGTTAAGTATATCAAAACTGCCGAAATGCGACTACTATATGTGCGGGATTGTCCGAAAAAGTTACCGCTACCCCGGAACATAAAGGGCTAAGGAAAGAACATGGGTGGGTTTTAGTCAGTAAGAGTTTGACACTCTCTTCCGCTCCACCCAGAGCGGGAGGGGTTATTTAATGATTTCTCAACCACAAAAAAAGGCCTACTTTATACATTTCTGTATATCTCTTCGTAGTATTTCATATTATCTCCTAGTAAAATACTTACTGATATCATCTAAAATGACTCATCATCATGACCATTCACACGCCCGACGTCACCTACTGCTTAACATGGGCCTCTCTTTACATGTGGCAATCCTATGCCAGCCTCATCCACGTTACCCGCGATAGTAACAATGTGGAAGACATTGTTACCATTGATGCCCATCTCGAAAAACAAAATCGAATTCAATATCGCCCAAAACGACTACTACGCGAAAAGAACTCGACAATTTTCCAGTACCCATATGTCTTGGTAAAACGCTTGTGCATGGTTACTAAAAATGGGAATGAAATCAATGGCAGATATCTTCACAACCTAAACAACGTTGACCGATACGTGACGTCATCACTGAAAGGGTATGATTCATTCCGATATCTGTAATCCACAAATCAGCGTTCAAGATAGTAAAAAGTATTTCAGGTTCGTTTTAACTCACCTATTTGTTTGGGTATCGACTATCGATGTTCGAGGTAACTCCCGCTTTTTTGAGGAAAAATAAATTTTCGACGACGTCATATCTAAATTTATTCGGCAACAGCTTGATGGTAAACTTTCTATTAAAATTTAGATGAAAGATCAATAAGGCATTATCCATTTATAAATGTCCAAAGTATGAAGTTAAAAGTATACTTACTAAGTGGTTGCAGGAGTTGACATATGACGAAACTGAAGGTCTGATTAGAATAAGTTCTTAATTAATATTAGAATATAGTTCAGAAATTATTTGCAAAATATTCAGTTACCTATTTCTACAAAGAAAATTAAAAGTACTTGCACGATGTTTTTGTATGTATAGATGTATATCACCGCACTTCGGGGAACAAATGGCTTCTAAGACACAGGCTTCTTGCCTAGTTTAGAAGTCAAATGCTTCATTCATAAATTGTCTCTGCTGTACAACTAAATCCTGTCACTAAATTGTATTGTTTGGTTTTTGTGTACAAATAAACACTTACCCCCTTATTCATAAAACTTATCAAACCTATTTTAGTTAAAATGGGGTTTGTCTCTTTCTTACACACAGAAATGACAACGTGACAGATAAAGACAAACGTTCTATAAACCTATTTTAGCTAAAATAGAGATAAAATAGGATTATGAATAAGGGGGTTATTATTTATTTATTTATTAAAATTTACATGACCGATGATCAAACTAAGGTTCGGAAGAGCCACTGCTTCCGAACCTTAGTTTGATCATCGGTCTTTCATGTCTGCCAAATGCTTTACTTCCTCGCCCTGCGTTTTGACCGCCCCGTTGTTGGTCTCGTGGTCGCAAGCCCGACTGCTGAGCGTGGGGTCCTGGGTCCGATATTCAGGTCGGGAAAAAGTGTCTATTGGATTTTTCCATAAGGAATTTCTTAGTAACAGTCCGGAGTTTGGAAGTTAGCGGTGTGATAACCCCGTGCCCTGGAAAGCACATTAAGTCCGGTCGTGTCGGATTGCCGTCCCGTCGGACTATGAGAGTCAGGGAAGAGAGAGTGCACTGTTACTGTGCACACATTTGCGCACTATAATATCTCTCGCGCCGAAAGTAGTCTCCACTGAGATTGGTCCCATGTCCGAAATTCAGTATGGAGGACTATTATTATTATACTCGTGCTTCCCAATCATACACATGATGTATGACCATGGTCACCATACCAAGACTTCGGTGAATCAATATCCCAATTCTTACTTCACGTACGTTACATCCTTTTCCTTGACGACCACTTCCACTGTTCCATTTCTACAACTAGTCCTTGATCTAAATACCTGTCTATAACTGCTTCTAGAAACATTATTCTATTCATAAAAATAACACTCAATACAAACTCTTTCTGTCCTAAAATCATAAGCACTTTAACGGCAGTCGTTTACTTCGTGTCCTGTCTAGACTGCTTTTATATTCCTGTTACCTCACTGACTCAAAGGGAGACTGTAATACGATTTTAGGAGGTGCATTTTCAAAGCATTTGTCGGGATTTCGAGTTAGCCGTCGACGGCTTTTACTCGTTTTTTGGGTAACAGCAAACCCGTTTTTCCGTAACTGTCGTATCGTTTTTTATTATTATTCTTGAAGCGTTAACGCTTTTGCTTGTAACGATAAAGATAAAATGTAGTCAAAATAATATTTCAGTATCAGTCAGTCATTTGTTTAATTTCCAATTCTACAATGCATCTTTTATTATCGACTGTAAAAGTTAACACACCTATTAAAACAATAATAGCCTACTAGTACATGATATTTAATCGTTCTCTAAATTGGTAATCAAATTCCATACGAGAGGCGTTCTAATATCCATTAATATCTAACACGTCTTCGAAAACACAACCCATTAAAACAAAGCATTTCTACAACAAAGAGCAACCCCGTCTTATCTAGCTCTTTCAGCGCTTCGCAGCGACACATATTCATCTGAAACTCCCTAAGGATTACTCCGCGTATGAAATTTTAACAAGAGCCACCATATCCGTCGCATTAGACATACGAATGTACGTAAAAGGAGTCTGTTTGCGGCCGCAGAGCTCATTTAAAACTCAAAACAGTACCGGTTCGAGCCGGTTTCAGCTGGATTGAACCGCTTTTTCGGGTCTTTGTGAAGTGCTGTTATTATTGTCGGGTACATTCGTTAGTTCGCTTCTTTTGAACGGTTTCGTATTTATCTCTTGCGATTCTTTTGCTTTGGGTAAACAGTCTTCATGCTGTACAAATATTGTTAAGAGTTTAAACTCCTTGCAGTTGCGCATTGCTTTCTAGTCGCACGGGATTTTTAGGGTATATTTTCCGAACTAGGTATCTATTTCTTGATTATGAGAGAAGATATCTAAGAGATACCAAGTTCGCTTTCTCTCGAATATCACAAGAGGTAGGATTAGATATGTTGAATGCATTGGCCTAGGGTAGTACAAACAACTTATATATGCCACGATACACATAATTTACAAGGTGGAGACAACAATAATTTAAACTGCGTCAATCTCATGCATAAATACATTCAATAGTTTAGTCTATCTAAACTAGATATCAATAGTTTAGTCTATCTAAACTAGATATCACTAAGTATATCTAGTAAAGTTTGGTCTCATATTCGGCTCATCAATACTATTTATTTTGTTTGAAACAAGGTATTTATTTTATTTTGATGCTATGATTTATCTAATACTCCAAAAAATAGTTCAATGTTACAAACATGTTTGGATTTTCAAGAAGTCGGTCAGGCAGAAAATAATTATGAAGCCAGTTGTAGTTACCCATTCAAAAGGGTAGTAGGTACCTATGGAGAAGAACGGGCAAGAAACTCCATGGACACTCTTCCAAATTATATTTTTACAAAAATATTAGTTAAGTACATCAGTAATGTTGAATTTATAATTACATGTGAGAACGATGTAAAACAAAAAGACGTACACGTTAAAAGCGTCCAGAGTACAGCAAATAGTAAAAAAACAAACATTCCAAAAATAAAATCATTAAAAATAAACCGAGGCAGCTAAGCGATCGTATCAAAGATCCATAAGTATTGCCAGTGTTTTCATCTGTCGTATTGTTGTGTAAACTAGATTCAGAAGCCGTGAGATACTTCTATTGTTTACGATTTATTCATGCACGCACTCTATGACAAGATTGACAAGTAGTGGAATAAAACAAAGCTGTAATCATGAACTCCGTTGATAACCCGGAGAGTTTGTGATTCGAATTGGCAAGCTTGACCTCTTGACCTCAGTTTTGGACAATCCCAAAACATATATGTGAGACAAAACGTAAATAAATAATACAGAAGATTTTTCCTTATGTTATTTTTGGTAGTGTAGGCGCGATTACTACCCGTGCGTGCGTATGTATGAGTGAAATCGCTCCCAAAACAATTGGGTATTGTTAAAGGCTACTGGTATAGTGGTATGCCCCACACTGGAATGTTATAGGCTGATGATGATGATGAGGGGCAAAGAGAATGAGATGATGGGATGGCTTTCAGGACAAATCATGTTCATCATCATCTGCCGAGCCTTTTCCCAACTATATTGGGGTCGGCTTACAGTCTAACTGGATAAAGGTGGATACCAGTGTTTTATATGAAGCGACTGCCTATCTTACCTCCACAACCCAGTTACTGGGTACTATTTTATATTTTTAGCATTGACATCTACCTACATAAACTTAAGTGCCTTCATGAACTTAACATAGTAGCATTAATTAGATTTAGCTTCATTGCTATGATATCTATTGTTTCACCTGACTCATAAACATCCTATGATAATGCTCAGCTGATTATAAATAATTTGTTTTTTCCTGTAAATTACTACGACTCTGTTGTTGTGGGGAAAACTTTTGTATAAACTCTCTCAATGTTTAAAATATATAATTAAATAACAGGCAAAATTACTTTATACAATTAATGAGGACGGTGATATGAACTGTTTACTTTTGTGGTGATTAATTTATTTTTAGGTAGATATTAAATCAGCCCTTTTTTAAATGATATTTGTGGAACTCCCTATAAAGAATGATGAATACAAATGTTGATGGATGGAGAGGAGACGAAGATCAAAGAAGGATATGAAGGAAAAAAGAGTGATGGCTGACAGGGGAGAAAAGAAGAAAAAAACGTGTTGCGTTCACTCTACAATCAAAAGTATATCAGTAATGTCCGTGATAAACTCAGAAAGCACAAATCCGATTTACATGATCTTTCAAACAAACCCTTCTCCGCAGAAAGTCAATCTCAGACTCAGCAGGATAGCTCCTATATCTATCAGATCATTTCAGATTCCAAGAAATCCTTCGCGTGTAATACAGCTCGCATCTATATTTTATACCTAGACCCTGCTCTTTAGTGCTAAATTATTCGCCTTGCTCCAGTTTCCAGCGTTCATTAGTGATTCTGCTGCATAATAGGTACTGAACTTATTGTTGGCACCGATCTTATGTTAAAATGCTATGTCAGCTGGTTTTCTTCTCATAAAATGTGGAAAAGAAGTTGGAGTATTGTTACCTGCGAGGTAATTGCCTAACACACTATCAGTAGCAATGGGTTTCATTTTGACAGTTCAACAAGATTCATTGCGTTATTGACGTTGTTGAGCAGGCTCATTTTTCGAACATATGAAGCAATGGATTAGCAATATCCTTCAAAATGATACAAATTGAGATAGTGTTTAACGCAATTAGGGTGCTGTTTATACATGGTGTAAGGGAACTTCGACGCGCAAACTATTACCTTGAATTCATCATATGATTCTAGACGCACCACGTATAAATTTTTCATCGGTTATAAAAATTATAGGTATATATAAAATTGAAAGTCCTGACTGACTGATATATCAACGCACAGCCTAAACCGCTGGTCCTAGAGACATGAAATTTGGAGGGTGTGTTCTTTGTGAAGAGTAGGTATTCACTAAGAAAGGGTTTTTTTGAAATACCACCCCTAAGAGGGTGAATGGGGGGAGGGTGAAATTTCACACGGACGAAGTCGCTGGCAGAAGCTAGTGTTTCATAAAAAAGTGTTACAGTTACACGGCAGCTACACGGTCAAAATGTATGGAACAGAATTTTTTTTTTTTTTTTTGTGAGAATTTCATTTTATTTTAGATAAAATGACTTTTGGAAGACCACTGCTGATCAAAGCCTACTGTACCGTACCTAACAGAGAATTGCAAAAAAAAAAACGCTCATTCAAATGATTGGCGATTCATGATATTAGTGAATAATATATATAACCGGCTTTCTTTCAAATACATCTAATCTTAACTCGACAATATCAATCAATTTTCCTAGCCTTTTCCCAACTTTGATGGGGTCGGCTTCCAGTCTAACCGATTGCAGCTGAATACCAGTATTCTACATGGAGCAATTATCTGGCCTCCACAACCCACTGGCTAACACGATACCCCTTATATATACTTTGACAAAATCAATAAAAAGCCTAGTAAAAAAATAGAACTCTTTATTTGATGGAGGTGGTTCGAAATAAAACTGGCAATTTAGTTAAAGACTATTGCTTCCATCACCAAAGCTATTCACATTCACCATACAATTAAATTAATTGTTATTATAGTGGTGTTAAATAGGTTTCGCAATAGTCGTGTGCCCTCAAACGTTATCAATATACCTCGTTCTAGTTTCAGTAGATATACATTATACATGCAGTATGCATCAACTACGTCGTTATTTTTATGTATAATTAAAAAAAATGCATATTGTTAAAAAAAAGTCTCTTTTGACATAGAGAAGGAAACGGCATTGTTCACTGCGAGTTGGCGATTTTGACCATAAAGGTCTCTCGTTTTTTCTTATTCAGCAAGTTAACGTTATGAGTTAGATTGATTAGCTCATAAAGAAGGTGTTGAAAAAGACACTTTGGTAGAGAAATAAATTGCGGAACTTGTTTTTGTCTGCACTTATCAACATTTGCCAAAATCAACTTAGGCGTCATTTTTGTCCAGAATTTTCTTCTTTTTTTACTCAGATACTTGAGTGTTTAGAAGCCTTTATACATTCAGTAGGGGTACGCCAAAAATATTCTTCCAGACAATAGACTACCTACTCGAAAGTTTATTGACGCCAAGATATTTCTATGTTTGAAAAGATCTCTATGGTCTTAGAGACATGGCTGTGAAACTTTTGCTCAAGTATGAAGTTTATTTTTGTTTATTGTTTAGTTTGTTATTTCTGATAAATAGTCAGGGCTCCGTGGGTGTTTGTGAATGTCAGGAGTCTGTTATCTTTTGTTATAGAAACAAAATAGGGCCACGTTAGTGGAGGCTTTGTTCTTGGTAATGATTTTGCTTACTAATCTTAGTAGGCGTTAGTGAGTCTATGTGTTTTTGTTAAGTTTATACAGCCTAACTACCGAACTGAATTAGATGTTGATGAGTCCGACATAATCCTCTATTCTCCTCAAATGGAGGTATCTATGAGGATATCCCCAGGGAAAAAAAAAACAAAGGAGAAGAATATGATAAAAATCTAAAACTTTCAGTCGAAGTCACGGCCACAATTGATAAATCATGAAAATACGTGTTGCCTCTTTTTTATACACATACCTGAAGACTGGTGTCAACCAGTCTTACCAAGGGGTATCGTATTACCGTAACTGGGTTTTGGAGGTCAGATAGGCAGTCGCTCTATGTAAAATACTGGTATTCAGCTGCATCCGTTTAGACTGGAAGCTGACCCCAACATAGTTGGGAAAATGCTAGGCAGATGATGATGATGATGACTTGAAGACGGGTGTCGTGATGTCTTCACCGTTGCCGGTCTAGGAAACTCTAGTGTGACTGGACTCGTTCCTGACCGACTGACCACAGACGGCAAAACACAAAGGAGATTCTATAAGTATTGGGGAGACCTTTGCCCAGTAATGGATCAATATAGGCTAAAACACGCTGTGTATAGGAAAGAAAGAGTATTTCGGCAAGAACTCAAGCTGGCATTAGGGGCTACACAATGGCCCACGATGGACAAGCTTCAACATACATCACAGGATAAGCTACTCATTAATTTACCGTAGAGATTCGAACGTGGTAGGGCTAACGCCCGCCTGGTTTGCAAATCACCCTCCCACCGGAGTCCGGCGTCAAGCAGCCTGCTGTGTTTCGTGAGAGTTCCAGTGCCTTAGGCATCTTATGGGCACGCTCGTTCCATTATAGACCTCATCCATCGCTTTCCATCAGGCGTGATCGTGGTCAATAAAAAAAGGCTCTATAAGCTAATAGAGTGACTTCCTGAATGGTTTTCAAAATGGCCAGGGTTTCCTACATCGAAACATTATTCGTTCGATAAACTACAGCTATGTAAGTAATAGTACAGTAAGGGTCAAACTTTATGGCTGCTCTGAAGTGTGGCAATAAACCATACGATCTTTTTTGTAGCGTTAATTTGGAAGCCCAAGGCCCAGCACTCCAGCAGTGCATATTACACCGGGTGATTTTTTTTTACCGGTTCCAAATTTTTACAGGATATTCTACCCATGAATATGAACAACTTTCACTATGGGACCAATTCTGAAATCACGAAAAAATAATCAGCTGTTTAATACAAAAGTTCAATACCTACTTAACCAAAATGTATGAAACAGCAGATTTTTTTTTGTGATGTCAGAGTTGGTCCAATAGTGAACGTTGTTCATATTCATGGGTAGAACACTCTGTACAAAGGAACCGGTAAAAAAAATCATCCAATAGATAGGTGACCTTGTCTTTGTGAGTGTGCACACGAACTTAATTAGGTTAACGATTAAATGGGACCATTTAGGTAATAAGCAAATGATTAATGAAAATGATTAATTAAGCTAGATGTCTACGACATATTAGTCATTATTAGTGCTGTCTGTTTGACTAACACTAAAACCATAGACCCTAATCTGCATTCGCAATTTATTTGCCAAACATGTAAACAAATATGAGTTTATAGAAAAATAACTTTAAATCCTACACAATAAAGTTCAGTTTACGTTACAACATTTTCAATAGTGCTCTGTGCTAGTCACTCCGAAATCAACTTAATAACCATTAAAATAAAGTTGATATTCGTTTAACTTGAAATAATGTTAATTTGAAACAAGCTTGAATAGACCTCAATCAATCTGCCTAGCCCTTTCCCAACTACGTTGGGGTCGGCTTCCAGTCAAACCAGATGCCGCTGAAGACCAGCATTTTACATAGAGCGACTGCCTATCTAACCTCCACAACCCAGTCACTGGGTAACACGATACCCCTTGGTAATACTGGTTGTCAGACTTTCGGGCTTCTGACTACCCGTAACGACTGCCAAAGATCTCCGAATGACACAATTAGTGTCATATCATATGAATAAATTCACGTAAACTACATATAATATACTCGTAATTATTGTGCAAAACGAGTACCTATATTCAATTTTTAAATCTTTGGTCTTTACTGCTCGTGTTCGTGCTAGGCCTCCCCGTTTATATAATTCTAAGAATATCATTGAATGAATTACTAATATCATAAACAATCTAATATTAGACGCCCCCTATTGACCTTGTGCTAAGATTTATGCCATCCGACCTCCTGAGTTGCGATCTATTTGCATTCGTAATTACTTTGGCAGAATACTGGATTCCTTGGTCCGACTACATCAGTTTAAAACGTTTAATTATGGCGGCAATAAAGAGAAAACATTTACAAATTAATGCTTTATACGTAATCTTGATGCATGTAATCCCTGAACGATGATACAACGGGCAAAGGCAATTTGTAGCGTAAATACTTTTTATCAACAAAAAAACGTTACGTTAAATTGGTCCCTTGTGATTTTTTTTGGGATTTGCCTCTCGCCATTTGACAGAACCAGCGGGGTAGGTAATATTGCACAACACACTAACAGCAAGAATGGCTTACATTTTGACAATTGAACAACATTCATTGCGTTATTTACTTTTTGAGCAGATTTTTTTTCGAACATATATGGGACAATGGATTAGCAATATCCTTCAAAATAATTCAGTTCAGTTTGCTATTGGATGTGTGTTACGTAATTAGGGTGCAGGTCTTTCTGCAATGGCTAGAAAGACGATTCTTTGTGATCAGAATCAATTCAGTATTGGAACTGGGGTAAAAAGGTAATGTCAGGAGGACGGGTCTGCCACTGATTTCTGCAGTGCTATTCGGAAAAACTCACATTCACGCTCGCTTTTATATCCGTATCGTGGATAAGACAGAGATTAAAACAGAAGATGAACTACCAGGGGACCCGCGGGGAGGGGGAAGGGGGGTTTAGGGGATCAGATCAGAATAAATTCTTAAATCAAGTTTTGACTCTAACATTTTCGACCATGTGAAAATGGAAGTGAATTAATTCAGAATAATAAGGCTGCCATGGTTAGACCGGAACCCGAGCCAAACAGTCTGAGGAAATGGTAAATCAAAATGTCTTTAATTCTCCTGAATAATATAACAGTTATTATTGCAGACTGCTAGGTTATTAAAGTAATTCCGGCCGGAATTATTTATGTAATATTTACGTAGTTGCGCTGTTTTTGTGATACACGCGTAGATTATGAGTCGTTTATGTTTTTGTTGTTATTCAATTTCGTCAACTGTTTATTTTCATAATGTTTTGGTTTTCTGCGTAGGCCGTTTTGCGTGGAACTTTCGGGAGTCGGAGATTATTTTGACGGTAGATTTGACGTCAACACCTATAACATTCTATGTGAGCACAGTTCACTTCATAATTATTATTTGCACTGGCAAACAAAGAAAAAAAAAAGGAATTTCTTTTAAGCCATCAAAAAGATTTTGAAAATCTTCGAGCCGCCATATATGCACTGTAAAACTATTTAGGGATGATTTATATTAGACCGGGCCGTGCCCGGGGCGTGGCGTGTACGTGGCCCGGACGGGGCACGGATTTGAAACGTTACATACATTTTGTATGAAGTGGTGGTTTTGGGTGAACTCTAAAAAAACTATCATCCCTTAGTTTATCAATTTTATAATTTTTATTAATTTTATCAACTTTACCAATTTTATTATTATTAGTTTTTTTTTTTTCAATTTTAATTTCAATAAGTTTTAATTTTTATTAATCAATTTATTATTGTCCTTACTTTAAATGAAAATAAAAATCGATTTCGCAGTTAAGAAGAACAATGCAGTAACACGATTTTGTACTTTTTATTTCTAGTTTTATTTTTTTATGTAGGAAATACGCACATATTGCATACTCGTATTCGGTTTTGTATGAGCTTTCTATATTATCACATTTTCTTAATTCTCTTAATTTATTATAACGGACACACACTTCCCTATGTGTTTGTTATTCTAGTGTATGGCACTCGTGGGTTGCAGCTGAAAATCAGCGTCGTGGTACATCTTGTGTTGTCATCTGACATTATGCTGAGCTGAGGCCCTTTTGGCATTATAATCTTTGTTTTCTGTTTTATAGTTTTAAGGTGTATTTATTTTGTTGTAATGCCAATAAACACATTTTTCTTTTTCTCTAAAAAAATAGTAATGTATGTATGTTTAATGGTAAACAACATTGGAACATGTTATTCATAAGGATATCATTATAATGATATCAGATGACCTTGACGCTAATAATATTTAAAAAAAAAAGTAAACATGTCGAAACGCGTGACTGTAAGCACTTTAATTGTTGTCAATAAAATAAATAATCTTACGAAATTCATCCATGGATTAGGAACTCTTTCGTCTCCAAGATAAGTTCATATCGGATTTATAAATGCGCTTTACATGTACACGTATACCTATACCCGATATGCACGACGCGTGACGGCGAACTACGTCGTGCAAAACTCCAGGGTTGCAATTTGCACGACGGTCGGAAAATGCGTCGTGCAAATCCAGTAAAATGTTTTCCCAATGATTTGTTGGCGAATGAGGTATTGTGAATTACCGATGATAAACGATGGTGCGTAAACCTCTTTAGTTTTATAAATACGTTCTGCAATTTGCACGGTCATGCTGGCAGCATTGTAATATTGTTGTAATGTATGCAAATAAGTTCGGAGCGTTTATGCTTCTCTTTGAGATCAGGAGACCGGCCATTGTGGAATAATTGTGGATTTCACGGGTATAGCGTGATCGTGGTTAACGTATGTTTTGTGGTACTGATGAGGCCTACTTTATTTAATATGTTACGTGGTAGTTGTTTCTACCTGATGGTAAGCATTGTGTTGACAGGAGTTCCTTTATTCCTTTTTACAGGAAATTGGTATTTTCTTACTTTATTAAAGGGAAATACGTGGTAATAGTTTAAAAGGCAATACTTCCAAAATATTTAGGGTGGCAAGAACATAACCATGAATTCAGCTCAAGATTTTAGACCCCCTAGCGTAGAATCTTTTGGTCGAATATAAAAAAAAGAAACTGCTGTTTCATAGACAAGTGACCAAATAAGCGAAACGTGTATAGACCTACTTGGTCATAATGTATGGAGCAGCCAATCTTTTGATAGACAGGTATTTCGATAATAAGTACAACAAAAGATAAAAGTCCTTCCGGTACACGAATGGAAACATTATCTGATAACTAATTTACATTTTGACCGCTCATAGTAGGTGCGCCAAGCAGTAGTAAGCCCTGCAACCAAGTTTCCTACAACCTACTTTCCGGTTATACAGGGTCCCATTAAAATAGATGGACAAATTTTAACACAGCGCTCAGTACGTCGAACCAAAGATATCCAAGCAAAAAAAAAACACTGATTAAAGTGATTTTATTATATAATATAATAAATTGCCGGCAAATTAGTTGTATTTTCGTTTTTTGTAAGTATCTAAATGCGTTTTTCTTATATAGTTTTTTACCATCGTCCTTATTCCTTATTTTGGTGGTCTGAATGATTTCTAAAAGTTTTTCCATCTATTTTAATAGGATCTTCTAGTACGTCTTTTAACTACGTCATAGGTCTAGTTCGCGTCAAACTTTACGGCGAAGTGCCCCATCTCCTCACATCCGCTGACTCATGAATTTGTTACTGGTGCAGCGACTTGCCTCATGTTCCGAGCCGCCATAAAGGTTTAATCAGGCTGTATATTATTCGTCAGTATTCGTGTCAATATAACGAGAGAAGAAAAAGCCAATTCTACTTCCTACTATAATCACACTAATCACACTAATATTATAAAGGCGAAAGTTTGTTAGTGGGTATGTGCGTGTGTTTATATGTTTGTTACTTCTTCACGCTCAAACGGCTGAACGGATTTGGATAAAATTTGGTAGCTGACACCCTGGATTAACATATAGGCTACTTTTTATCCCGATATTCCCACGGGATCAACAGTTACGCGGGTGAAACCGCGGGGCGCAGCTAGTAATATTATAAACGCGAAAGTTTGTGAGGATGGATGTTGGAAATCTACTGCACGGATTTGGATGAAACTTGGCACACATATAGTTTATAACCAGGATTAACACATAGGATGGGGCGGACTTTTTATTCCGATATTCCCACGGGATCGAAACTTATGCGGGTGAAACCGGGGGGCGCTGCTTATTAAAGTATAATCATGAGTTGAAAAAAAATATTCTAACTAATATTGACCTTGAAATTGTCACTGAAAAAATATATGTATTTTTGTAATTGTTTACGTAGATAAGACTATTTCAAGACGGTGAAGATTGGGTTATCTGATAAAAACGAGATAGCCATGTCGTTCCCTGTACCTACATTGCACCATAATTTGCTGGTGACCTGTAATACAGGTTTTTATATAAACCTACTCGTATATCAGGCTCCAGTCTCTCATAAAGTAAGCTCCTTGTTCGTGGACTACTGACAAAGTCAAGTAAAGTCTAGCATTAAGTTCATAACAGTTTGTGTACGGAAAAAAACGTTTTGTATTACACTAGCTGCGCCCCGCGGTTTCACCCGCATAAGTTTCGATCCCGTGGGAATATCGGGATAAAAACTATCCCATGTCCTTTCCCGGGACTCAAACTATCTTTAAACCAAATTTCATCAAATCGGATCAGTGGTTTAGGCGTGAAAAGGTAACATACAGACAGACAGACAGACAGAGTTACTTTCAAATTTATAATATTAAGTATGGATAGTATGGATTATTACTACGAAATCCGAAATGAAACGCAGAAATGCTCTGAATAAGAAATCCAAACTCCGGCTATTGCTAAGAAATTCCTAATGGAAAATTCAAGAACCAAGGACCGCACGCTCAGCAGTCGCGCTTGCGACTACAAGACAACGGGGCAGTTAAACGTAAAAACAAATTTAATACAATCTATTTAATATGTTTACTACCGCAAGTTGTTTGTGCCTACACAAGAGAAGCAGCAAGAGAGCAGTGGTGGCCCAATGGTATCGGCCGCGACTTACGAGTTGTAGGTCGTAGGTTCGAACCCAGACAGGCGCTTTACTTTGTGTAAATTATTTCATCACCACTGCTCTCAAAACGGTGAAGGAAAACATCGTGAGGAAACCGGCATGTCCTAGAACCAAAAATTCGAAGACATGTGACATCTACCAACACGCACTGGGACCGCGTGGTGGATTACGGCCCACTCCCTCTCACGGAGAGGAGGCCTGTGTCCCAGGAGTGGGAACATTCTGGGCTGATTATGATGATACAAGAGAAGGCATATTTTGTTTGATAAGGTCTGCTGAGTAACACGCCTCTTATTTGTACCGCTCACTGCCCTGCTTACCTACTGAGGTATCAAGCGTGAATGATGATCTGTGTTTAGTCAAATTACATAATGTTTTGTGATACGTCGTTTTTGACCTTACGCCTCCTTATTACGGACTGTTTTAATAAATGGTTGACAGTCGCACTCACCCTGAAATCGTGTATCGACTTTAATTATATAACATTGTAATGCAATTGCATCCGCTGCAAAATTACAACTGCATTAAAATTTTGCTTAGTTTTGTGTAGCCAAAAAGATAGAGGGTTATTTTAAATTGGCTAGTTAAACTCCGCAGACGCGATGGGTGCTTATCGATATCTAAGTAAACACATAAAAAAAAATATGTTTTTTTTTGTGCGGTCATCGAGGAAGATTTGGGGGAGGCCTTTGATCAGCGTTGGAACTATGTAGGCTACCATAAAATAAACAGTGGCACTCCGGGAGTGCCACATATCAAGGGATATTTATTTCAATGGCATACTATTTTTATTTTTTCTGCATCTAAATGTCATACAGACGGTCAGTACCCGATCTGCTTGACGCAATCATCTAATGATGCGCCTGCGTCGCGTGACCCCCAATGATAGCAAAGTGATGACTGTAAACAAGCCTCGAATGCGAAATAAACACGCCGCCATATTGAGTGGACTTTTATTTTTGCGTTAGGCATTCAGTTTTGTTCACGTTATATGTTTTTTTTTGTTGTCAAAAGATGTTGGTACTTAAACAATATTTTATTATAGTACTGTTACAGCAACATCTTTCATGGGTAAAAATGAAACGCATTGCTATTGCAATTGCAATGCCTTTCATTTTGACAGTTCAATTACATTCATTGCGTTATTTATGTTGTTGAGCAGACGAAGTTTTCGAACACATGAGGCAATGGATTAGCAGTTTCCTTCAAATATAAGTATGTTTATCAGTTGTCTAGTACCCATAACACAAGCTCTGCTTAGCTTGGGACTAGATGGCATTGTGTGATAGTTGTGGAATATTATTATTATTATTATAAATACTTTACGGATTGTGATTGAAAGTGTATTTATAATGCAGTTAGATTGCGGGTTCTTTTTGCGTTCTGATAACAATATTTCAGGAGACTTTTTTTTTCGATCTTTTTTCTTTAGAAAAAAAAAGTTATGCGTGGTCATACATTAAAAAAAATATCCGCGTCGAATTGAGAACCTCCTCCGTATTTTCGTCGGTTAATAAAACGAATCACTAAACACATTCACACGTTCTACATTTCTAAGCCGAATGCCAAATAAATTGGACCTAGGTAAGCATTTTACTGTGCCAAATGGTTAACGTAAAACAATAAATATTATGGTAGCTCTAAGAGTTAGAATTAAATTCTCGGAGGTTTCTTGGCACATGCGCGATTTGTTTAAATTACCTACTTTTAAAAAATCATCATCATTTCAGCCGAAAGACGTCCACTGCTGGACATAGGCCTCCCCCAAGCACCTCCACTTCGACCGGTTTTGTGCTTCTCGCATCCAACGGGTTCCTGCGGTCGGTCCACCTTGTGGGAGGCCTTTCAAACGCTACGTCTTCCGGTAAGCGGTCGCAACTCCAGAACCTTTCGGCCCCATTTTGACAGTTGAACAACATTCATTGCGTTATTTACGTTGATGAGCAGACAAATTTTTCGAACATATGAAGCAATGGATTATCAATATCCTTCAAAATGATTCTGATTGCTATTAATAGTGAGGGTAGGGGCCTAAATCTACTAATTTACAAACTTTGCAATGGTCTCGCCTTGTATGGAAATTTTGTCAAAGACTTACCGTTTGTTCATCAGTAGACTTCCAGTCTAACCAGATGCAGCTGAATACCAGTATTTTACATGGAGCGACTGCCTATCTAATCTCCACAACCCAGTTACTGGCTAATACGATACCCCTTGGTAAGACTGGTTGTCAGACTTTCGGGTTTCTGACGACCCGTAACGATTGTCAAAGATCCACGAATGACAGCTGGGACCAACGGTTTAACGTGCTTTCCGAGGCACGGAGGGGTCTTGGTATGTAAAGATGGTCACCCATCCACAGACCAATCGCGGCATGCGTAGCTTACCCGGATCGATCGACCCGTGCGGCTGTAATTACTTAGCCACAAGCCCTTCCCGGACCTAACTAGGTAATTTGTTAAATTCTAATCTCGTAGACATAGAATAACAATATCATATTCTACACAGCATAACTGACTGCTTTATTATGTATGTATGTGAAAGTACATAAAGGTGAGAAAAATTTCCCCTGAGTACAACGCGCGACGAGATGGAGGGTATTCCTCAAATTACATGGGAGACTTATGACACTGGAAAAGCCTTTTCTTTTGTTTTTTCTGGGGTCATATTTACATAAAGTTAAATCTGTTTTTGTAGGGTGTGACAAGCTTAAACAGCAGTGCTATATACCATTATAAAAGAAGAAAAATCTTAAAAAAAAAAACAACCGACTTCCAAAAAGACCCGACTTCTGAAATTAAAGTTATTTTTCACTTTGTAGTGTCTTTTTTGGAAGTTTTTTAACCTACATCAAAAAAAGGAGGAGGTTCTCAATTCGACGGTATGTTCTTTTTTTTTTTTTTGTATGTTTGTTACGCGATTACTCCGTCAATTGTGGACCGATTTTCAAAATAATTTTTTTGTTCGAAAGGAGATACTTCTGAAGTGGTCCCATAGTCACCAAGTCAGGATCTGATGATTGGATCCTGGAGAAATCGAAGGAACTCTTCAAATATTATAGGCACACCTATAGCAATTTGGGTATTTTTTATAGTAACTCGTGCATTTGCTCTCGGAATGCACCATTTGGTGAAGTGGAATTGATGATGAAGACCACAGATGGACACCGGAACTACTCAATAATATCTAAGTATTTCACGGGTTGCGATTCGATTACTTTAATATGGTTGCTAAGCAATTTATGCTCGCCACGATGTGAATGGTAATATGGAGCTGATGGTAGACCAGGAGAACTCCTCAACAATTAACTTCCCTGCATCAGGAAAAGCAATATTTTGTAAAAGGCGATGAGCATGTTGACACTGGCTATTGTAACTTAGATAAATTATAAGCAGACCCACTAAAAATCGTGAAATAAAAACTTTTTAACAAAAATACAACCGACTTCCAAAAGAAACACTACAAAGGTATAAATTAGTTTATTTGAATTTAAAAACTTAATTAACAAAAATAACAAAATTAAAAACTAACTTAACTAAAACTATATAAAAACTAAAATATAGCGTCGAAAAATTCATCCGCATCGCTGTCGACTGGTAATGTACCCAAGAGACTGGCGGCATTGCCACGTTGTATGGCAATGCTTAGCCTTTGGCCAAGGTAAAAGCCAGCCCTTGGGTCACGGGAAGTGTCAACCAGCCGTTTTGAAATTTCTGTAAAAAGACCATAAGCACTCGGACCCCACGGCCCGAGGGTTTCAACCCCAAACGGCTCGAAAATATAATTTCCGATAAGGTTATTATATTTTCGCCGCTTGAGGTTTTCCGCAGCCGCAGCAGCAGCGCCAGCACAGCATGCCGATCCAGGAAGGTGGGATGGCGCAAGAGTATCGACACAAGTTGCGTCCCACACTAAAGGCCTACCCACCTTCCAAGGAAATAGAGACATACCGTCCGGTCTCTTGCCATCGTCGCGTACCAAGCCATTGGGTTCTAATACAGCTGGAACGCCGACGGTAACAAGAGCTCGTCGGATGATGTCATTAATGTTCACGTGGCGCGCTAAGCGACCCGCACTTCGGCTGCAAGACAGGCCGTGGTGTCCGAGGCTGTTGACATCTTCGCCACAGTGACAGCGATGAGGGGAATAGCAAGGAGTGCCTAGTCGCAGGGAAGCAGCGAGGCGAAAAGTAGTGTCGTCGAACAAAGTGCCTATGTTCGACGAAGGTAGTGCATGAAGCCAAAGTCCCGACTCCCATCTACCCACAGCCAGCAGGCGCGCACGTTCCGCAGGAGTAGCAGACGAGTCAAGTAAATTGTTCTGTACTACTCTGCAGAGCGGCTCATCCCACCGTCTCTGGGAAGATGGATTGTCGGGTGGATCTGTATTCGGGCAAGCGAGTCTCCAGGCATCCATAGCCTCGGTGAAACACGGCACATCAGAATTAATCAGTGTGGAGGCTAAGATTTTCCTGATTAATTTATCAGTGCCGTGGACCGAGGATATGAAAGCCGGTAAACTAATACTAGAAATTTTGCGGACGCCGAGGCCCCCCATACGAATGGGAAGAGTAGCTTGTGCCCAAGCTCGGTCGTCCATGGCCACATTTAAAATAGATGTTAATGTATGCCTGATAATTTGGTCCATTTGGTCTAAAAGGTGAGTGTGCTTCCATAAATGTGAAGCGCGAAGAAAATATGTTAATTTAGGGCCAAAACAGCAGTAGCGGATTAAAGTTATGGCCGAATGCATATTAATTTCTAACAATCTTTCCGAAACGTCATTGAAATTTTGAATTTTTTCCTGAATAAAAACGGGAAAGGAATTGTCAAAGATTGGAGACCCAAGAAGACGAAGAGAGCTTTTTTCAATAATTTTGATTTCTGGAGCTATTGCGTTAAATTTGGGAAGTGTCAAGTGTCTGTCAGTACTGTCCGCTAGGTATAGTTCACATTTCGAAAGATTGAGATCAAGGCCAATGGAATGAAGTTCGTTTTTTAAAAATTGAAGGTCGTGTAGTACACTTTCTGCATCGCCTCCCAAGGTTCCATCATCGAGATACCAAACGTTAAATTTGGAATTTAGCTGTCGAATAATTGGGTGGATGGCTAAACTAAAAATCACTGGCCCGAGGGGGTCACCTTGTTGACAGCCAACAGCAGATTCCAAAAGGTTGTCCCGATACAGTAATTTAGAAGGGTTTCTGTAACATTGCCAAATGAAACTATAAATTTGTGGTATTTCTTTTCTAGTTTCTGTCAGCAAGTTGTCCCTATTAACAGAATTGAAGGCATTCTTTATGTCAACCTTCAGGATGACCTCTCCTTTTCCAGAATTTAGGTAGGTCGACAGGGCGTGTACGGCAGCCTCACAGCCCCCTTTGGAGCCGTAACCTAGCTGCAGGGGCTGAAATTTTTCCGAAACAACCTCACCATAAAATTTACAGCAAATTTTGGCTGCTATACGGCGGTAAGTAGTGCCCACGGCAATGGGCCGAATGCCGCCATCCCTCTTACGCAGGGCGCATAAATTGGCACCGTACAGAACGTCGATGACGGCCTCGTTCACCTTGCCGGAGAGCATAAGGTTAATCAAAGCCGTAAGCTCCTTCAAGAGCAACTCACCAGCTGCCCCGGCGCCTGAACAAATAAGGTCCTTGAGGTGCTGAGGGCTCAGGCCGTCAAGGCCGCCAGCGGAGCCGTTCCTGAAGGAGCAAACGGCTGTGACCAACTCTCGACCTGTAATGGTGAGGGAGTGGTTATCAGGATCAGGAGGGTCAGGAAAAGAAAGGCCATCCGCTGCGGCAGGGTGTTTGCTCTCCAGAGCTGCGAGTGTTTCTGGAGAACACGGTGCCACCACATCACTACTAAATAGAATCCTGGCTGCTCCGCTGATGTCACCTTCCCCTAACTTAGTTTCTACGAGATGGGATATACCTCTTGATGAGGTATATCTCTGTGTCTGTAATTTAGAATCTAAATTATGAGTCGAAATATTACAGTTTTCTTTAATTTGTGCAGTTAATGTCTTTTTTGTTGCCAAATTCTTTTGAACATGTAGAATTCTGTAAGGGAAGGTGAGTAGTTGTTCCCAAGCACTTAACGAGTTCTCGCGGGCGGCAAGACGAACGCAACCTGCTAGGTGTTGCGCCACTAGAGGTCTAGCGCTACGGGGAACTCGCTTTAAAACAGGAACAGAGTTTTTGAATTTGGACAGGGTTTTCCAAAACGGGTCAAAAGTGGATATAGCTGGAGTTGTAGGAGTGGTTGTTGAGGCAGGGTCTGAGATGAGCACATTTGGTGGTCTGTGCACCTTTCCAATGTGCACATTCAAACCCCGCTTACCTTTAAAAAACCGTGCCTGGGTACACAGCGGACATCTCTCCAGGATGCTCAGCGATGTCGAAGGTTGACAAGCACTGTTATCTACCACATCGCTGCTGCCACTAAGCATTTAATTTTACTTATTAAAACTAATTAAAATAACAAAAATACAATAAAATAACGAATAAAAACACTAAAAAGTCTATGTGACACTTGAATGACAGAGAAGACGGGAGCTGTGACGGGACCGACGCAGTCACGCAGGCGGCCTAGGGCGCCGCGCCGCCGATGCATTACGGCGCAGCCCTGGCAACCGTTGCCTGGTGACAACGAACTGGCGTCGCGTCCTCAGCGACGCGATGGAATAATACAGCCGTGAAATTCACTTCAATTTATATCTGATTGAAAATATATTAAAGAAATTTGACAGATTGTAGTAGCTTGATGTGCTGATTTTTGAAATATTTGTTACTTTTGATTGCGTACACCATATAAAAACAGACATAAATATATAAACTGTACAATGGGTGACACAATTAATTGATTTTTCGCAGGCTACAATGTTTTGTATTTAATGCATAATATATACCGAATACTACAAAGTGAAAAATAACTTTAATTTCGGAAGTCGGTGGCAAAAAACGTAAATACAAAACCAAAGACACCGACTTCCGAAATTAAAGTTATTTTTCACTTTGTAGTGTTTCTTTTGGAAGTCGGTTGTATTTTTGTTAAAAAGTTTTTATGTAAAAAAGTTTTTATTTACACTTCTTTTAAGTTGTACTAACCCCGCAAAAATTCATGTAACACAACTTGCTATGTAAATATCAGTGACAGGAAGTCATTATAACATCATCAACATAAACTTAGAGGCAAAAGTACGTATTATTTTGAAATCGATTTACAATTGCCGGAGATATCGCGTAACAAACATACAAAAAAGAAACAACATGAAGTCGAATTGAGAACCACCTCCTTTTTAGAAGTCAGTTAAAAATGTTAATTGAACAAAATACACGTCTTTAAACGCAGTCATCATCATTTCAGACGATAGACGTTCACTACTGAACATGGACCTCCTCCAAGCGTCGCCCCATTGACTGTTTCTGTGCTTCTCGCATCCTGCAGATTCCTGCGACCACAAAAACATAAAAAAACAGTTTTCTTTACTTACGTACGAGAGCGGCATTTTCTGCCGGGGTATTCCTCGAAACGCACCAACTTTGAAACGCACCAAAAGTGTTCCTCGAAAAAAAAAATTAAATATTATAATTTTATTTCTCGAAATATCACATCAACGATGAAACATGGAGAAGAGCAAGGATTCGTAATGAATGAAATCGATAGACGTTTCATTTGGTGCGTTTCGAGGAATACCCCTTTCTGCCAATTTTAAGAACTCCTTTCAAAACGTAGACCCATAAATGTATTCCTAGAATTTTTCCGATCTGTCCGACCTTTCAGCTACGTCCCCAATTTGCGTCTAGTTTTTCACGATTGCTGAGCTAGTGCGGCCAGGTGACCTATCGGAAATTTTAGCATCGTTCGAGTTCCTGTGAAACATTGCAGTAAAAATTCCGGTACGGGAAAAAATCAGGATGGAAGCTGTCCAATCGAAAATCGAATAAAAAAGGTCTCGAACGGTTCGCCGCTCGAGTCGGAGCGTTCGTAGAGGCGAAAGATAATTAATTAAAAGATTCTGTGGTTTTAATTAGGTGAAGAACGTATTCTGTTAAATTAATTGCGCGTTTGCGTGGTTCTGTCTCTTTACTCATAATTGTTCATTGATTGAAATTCTCACTACTGAATGGTTTGACAAGGCATGAGCGTCACAACGTCCATCAATAAGGCTATACGATCTATAAGACTGTTTCCTGTTCTTGAGTACCATAGTTGATTAAAAATTGAAGATAACTCTCGCTACTCAATAACAGCTGTACGGGTCGATCGATCAGGTTAAGCTACACTTGCCGTGGCTGATCCATGTATGAGTGACCATCTTTACATACCCAAGACCTCTCCGTGCCTCCGAAAGCACGGTAAGCCGTTAGGGGCTGTCATTCGTGGATCTTTGACAGTCGTTACTGATCGTCAGAAGCCCGAAAGTCTGACAACCAGTCTTACCAAGGGATCTGGGTTGTGGAGGTCAGATAGACAGTCGCTCCATGTAAAATTCTGGTACTCTGATGCATCCGTTTAGACTGAAAGCCGACCTCAACACAGTTGGGAAAAGGCTAGGCAGATGATGACATCCAGAAAAAAACTGTTCAGTGATTCTTCTGAATTCACGAATGAATGAATCATGATCATCATCCCGTTAGCCGAAAGACGGCGCTAGACGCCATTTCAAGAAAAAAATTATAAAATTGTTTTTCGCTTGGTGGAAAACCCTTCCACCAAGCGAAAAACAATTTTATAATTTTTTACAAATATTCTGATACTAGCTTCTGACCGCGACTTCGTCCGTGTGAAATTTCTTGTTCCTCCGAACCACCCCGTCGCATCCCCCCCCCACCCGCGCTATTACTTCGTTTTCGCTGAGCGTTCTTTCTGTATTTTTAACTTTTTGCTCGGCTCCTAAGGGTCGTAACGTGATGATAAATAGCTTATATTATAACCTTCTTCAAGAACCTATCAAACACAAAAAATATTTTTTCAAGGCCGACTGGTACTTGCAGAGATTAACGCGTTCGAACAAAAAATAAACAGTCTTCAGCTTTATTTTATTAGTATATATACCTACCTAGGACCTATACCTTCCTACCTATATAAAGGAGCAGTGGTGGCCCAGTGGTCACGGCCGCGACTTACGAGTTGTAAGGTCATAGGTTCGAACCCAGTCAGGGGCTTTACTTTTTGAAGTGAAACTTCTTTACGCACGCTTGACTTGGGGAGTAAGCTGGCGAACGCGTGACGTAAGCGTTACGAAAAGTATGATCGGGCGAGGCGAACGGGAGTTGAGTGGGGGATATAAGCAAGAGAAAGCAGTGCGCGCGCACATTTTCTTTCTCTCTTCCTCTCATAGCCAAATAAGTTTGAAGTTTCACTTCAGTCGTGTGGTCATAAGCACACTCGGTTTTTTGTAAATTATATCATCACCACTGCTCTCAAAACGGTGAAGGAAAATCGTGAGGAAACCGGCATGTCCTAGAACCAAAAATTCGAAGACGTGTGACATCGACCAACCCGTACTGGGCTCGCGTGGTAGATTGCGGCCCACCCCCTCTCAGAGAGAGGAGGCCTATGTCCCAGCAGTGGGAACATTATAGGCTGAGTATGTAGTACCTATACCTAGCCAAAATAGATTTTGACGGAAATCTATTTTTTTACCCAGACTTCGATCAACCATACAACAAGAAACTTACAGCCTTTAAACATAGTAACAAAAAAAAAATAAACATACACCTTGACAAAACTGAATACTTGGCCATTACAGTTTTATTCATTTGTTTTACGTTTTTATGATGAAAACATTTTTACGATTCACCCAGTCGTCCGTCTACTGGTCGATATGGAATTGATTGCTTCCAACGAGACAGTTTCGCGTGCTCCAAGGTGAGCCGTGACCGACCACCAGTTATTACGATTATTGGCGTTATTGTCAAAGATAATTAAATATTATTTAACACCGACCTTCTCATGCAATCGTTATTTAACAAGCTCGTAGAGTTTTTGGTTTTGCTTGTGATGGATGCCAAATTATTTATTACTAGCAGCGCCTCGCGGTTTCACCCGCTTAAGGTGCCACTATTCGATATTTTTTCCATACAAATTTCGGAAGAGTATTACTCCACTGTTTGACATTGTGCATCCTAAGTTAAACATTGTATCGTTTTGTCTAATAATGAATTGTGTCTGTACGGAAGCAGAATTTTAAAATAACAAGCCATTAAAAAGTTATGATCCAACAAAGATTCGTTTTTCTTGCTGTTTTTAACGTAAATTTGGGTGTAAATAAGTAATAAAAGAACTGAAAAATATTAAAAATTAAATCCGTACCGACAAAGCTCAGTTATCGAAGAGTTTAAAAAACTTTATTTGTGATTGATTTATGTAGTGGATTTTTCATAGAACTCGATTTTCCAAAGCACTTTTCAAATATTTTTATGCACCTATCAGTTCGGAACGGTGTTTCTGTGCGTGAGAACTAGATATTGTGCGTGTAGATTAGCGTCTAACTGCTCATCACTGATACTAGCTCTGTCAGACACGAAGCCAAGTTAGACAGCGTGATTTTGGCCATGACCACCAGTGAGTTCCAGCTCGCGACTAGTTTACTCTTAAGTGTCGATCCCGTGGGAATATCGGGATAAAAAGTAACCTATGTGTTAATCCTGATTATAAACTATCTGTGTGCCAAATTTCATCCAAATCCGTTCAACGGTTCACGCGTGATTGAGTAACAAACATCTTCACAAACTTTTGCCTTTATAATATTAGTTTGAAGTGTGATAGAGGAAGTAAGTCCAAGCATCATCTCTACACATAAGCGTATTTTGCGTTCGGAACTTGGTATGGTTTGGTACTTTAGACTTTAAAAGATACTAAGTAAATAAATATACATCAATAGTAATAACAATCATCATGAAAATCGTCATCACGAGTGGACTGTAATCACAATATAACAGAATCAGCCTATAATGATCCCACTGCTGGGACACAGGCCTCCTCTCTTCGAGAGCGAGTGGACTGTAATCTACCATGCGGGCCCACGGGTCGGTAGGTCTGTTCGGTCTCATGTATTCGAATTTTCTCAATTGCAATTACTTATGCAAGACGGAACCAATCCACACACATGCCAAAATCGAGATAAATATACAAAAAGCTTTCAAAATGCACCTTCTATCGACCCTGTAAAGATCAAAATGATCTGACTGAATTGATTGTTTTGTCTGAATTGTCAGATCATTTTGATTTTTACAGGGTCGATAGAAGGTGCATTTTGAAAGCTTTCTGTATACTTATCTCGATTTTATCATGTGTGTGGATTGGTTCCGTCTTTTATAAGTAGGTCCAATTATCACAATATGTTTTTAGTAAACTTGAAAATTAATAAGTAGGGAGTCACAGGTTTCTGTTTTGTTTACGTCTTAACATGTATTTTATTCGCTCTTTTATATTCACACACTCAAATCTTCATTCCAATTCACGTTCACATTTTCACTTCGTCGAGCCCAAATATCAAGTGAACGTGTCGTGAAGACAGCGCGAATCGGATGTCAAAGTGAGTCTAATTTCACTGACGTGTCAATTGAGAGCTAGGCCGAAATCTAGAGCATTCCTACTGCAGACTGACAAGACATTTATATCAGAGGTAGTCGTATTTTGTATGAGAAATATGCGATAAAATTTGAGATGAAAGAATAATATGGAATTTTAGATTGTGAAAATCCATACTTAATATTATAAATTCGAAAGTAACTCTGTCTGTCTGTATGTTACCTTTTCACGCCGAAACTACTGAACCGATTTATATGAAATTTGGTATAGAGATAGTTTGAGTCCCGAAAAAGGACATAGGATAGTTTTTATCCCAATATTCCCACGGGATCGAAACTTATGCGGGTGAAACCGCGGGGCGCAGCTAGTAATAAATAAAAGTTTCGATATGTTTTCGTTACCATATTGAGTACTAAACTACTGCTAACTCCACCGTTGGTCTCGTGGTCCCAAGCGCGAATGCAGAACGTGGGGTCTTGGGTTAGATTCCCAGGCCGGGCAAAGTGTTATTGAGTTATTCCATTAGGAATTTCTTAGTTAGAGCCCGGAGTTTGGGAGCATGTTGTCAAGCCGTTGGTCCAGTGCCTGATCTCTTTCCAGTCGTGTCGGATTGCCGTCCCATCGGACAATGAGAGTTGAGGAAGAGAGAGTGCACCTGTGTCTGCGCACACACTTGTGCATTATAATATCTCCCGCGCCGAAGGCTCTCCGTTGAGATTGGCCGCCGTGGCTGAAAATGGTCTGGAGAACTATTATTACTACTAACTACTACTTATGGTAACGAAAACATATAATACGAATGATATTAATTTGTTAGAATATCATTGTATAATACCATATAATTTTATGCAGTTGTCCCACCGCACCGCCGGGAGCAAGCGACTAACTATCGGCTATGTTCTCGCTCAAGAAACGTACAATAAATATATATTCCGTGTAAACAAAAGAGATGCATATATTAATAGTTGATTGCTGACTGTTCACACTGCCTGCGAGGACTCGCTCCACTGGTTTGTCGCTGGGCGACAAGAGCTATCAAAGATAATACTCGCTCAGCGATACTCGTTCAGCGATGCTCGCTTGGCGGTCAGAGTTCACGCCAAGAGACCAACCGACCGAATGAAACCCCTGTGGAACTAACCGCCCCAAGCGAGTGGTGCGAGTAATCGCCCGTCGCACTTGATAGCCCAGCGACAAAACTATTGGAACTACACACTCGCTGCTCGCCAACTCGTTTTCAGTTGCTAGTTCTACTCGCTACTCGTTCATCGCCGTCGGTGGGACAATTGCCATATGGAATTCAAATATGTGAATGCTATAATTACAGCATTCACATATTTTAGTTCTAAAATACATATTTGAACGCTGTAATTTATGACAATAACATGACAAAGTTTATGTCTCGCCATATTCTTCGAGTTTGGAAAAGGCAAAGGTTGTTGGCCGAATGAAAATTGATGAGTCTACACTGAACGCAAGTTTGTGCTACAAAGTTGGTATGTGTGATAGGTTCTCTCATAAATATTGGGCTGTTCGACCATTTATCATACTTTCAGTGAAGTCGTTTGAAAATGGCGAGACACAAAAAATATGAAGTAGGTGTTAAGTAGGTACTGTTGACTGCCTGTCCTGGGTGCACCCACATAAGTCTCATTAATACATGATGTTTTTAAAGACATACCAAGTCTAAGTCTTACCAAGGGGTGTCGTATTACCCAGTAACTGGGTTGTGGAGGCCAGATAGGCAGTCGCTCCATGTAAAATGCTGGTAATTTACATACGGTTAGACTGGAAGCCGACCATAACATAGCTGGGAATGTTCCCACTGCTAGGACACAGACCTCCTCTCAGTGAGAGGGAGTGGGCCGTAATCCACCACGCGGGGCCAATGCGGGTTGGTGGATGTCACATGTCTTCGAATTTTTGGTTCTAGGACATGCCGGTTTCCTCACGCTGTTTTCCTTCACCGTTTTGAGAGCAGTGGTGATGAAATAATTTACACAAAGTAAAGTGCCTACTTGGGTTCGAACCTACGACCTGCAACTCGTGTCTGTTACCACTGGGCCACCGCTGCTTTCAAGCATGGCAACAGCGGTTATTTGAACCACCTACATTTCCTAGCATTTTTTCCTAGCCTTTTCAAAAACTGAAATAAAGTTCAGAAGTGAATCAGTATCTATCGTGAATTCGTGATCTTCCAAGTCCACATAATCCAATAACGAAAAACGATACATAGTTCATTATTTGGATTCCTACGGAGAGACATTAGAAAAACCGGACTACTGAAAAGGATGAAACAAGAAAGTATCTTCCCGTGGTCGTATGCTACCCATAGCTTATAAGTATGTTAGTACAGCGACCAAGAGAAGGTACTTTCTTGTTTCATCCTTTTCAGTAGTCGTGTTTTGGTTTTTAAACTTATTTTTTATTTAATTATTTTGGGGCTTATTTAAGTAAAATTTATATTTTTGAAATGTGCTAATTAAGCCCTTTTATTAGATACTCAACAAGGCATGATTAAAATAAATTATATTATGACTATGTCCGCTAGAGGGCGCCATATTCAATAGGCTACCAACACCTCGCTGGCAGTTCACTTCCAACGATACCTCATTTGTCTAATTATGACAAGTAGTTTAGAAGTTAAGAGGGAACAGATGAACATACAAAATAATAACCCTCCTTTTTGCTTCGCCGTAGTCGAGTAAAAAGGCAATGACCGCTATTACCACGCTAAAACGCTACAACTACACGACACAGTAAATGAAGCCACCATTATTTCCAGGTGCCCCACTGCTTCAAGGAGTGTCTTTGAATGGACGTTTAAAACGCAATAAACTAGCCGCTGGTCATATTTTATTTTAACGTTCAAATGCTTACGTTATAGCGTTCGAGTTTTGACCAAGACGTCTGTAATGTCTTACTCACAGTTATTTTCCAGAAGAAATACATTCAATGAAAAATTAATGTAATAAAAATAGCGAATAGATAGACATGTGTCGTGTGCATACTGCTAAGAATATTACTCCCTCTCTTTGCGTGGGTGAAGCTGAATATTACTGTGAGATTATGTCAAGAACATGGGCAGGAGAAACACAAATCTATTTACCTTGATTCATGATTGATTGTTATTATGAATGTATGTTTGCAGTGAGTAGAAAAGTGGTGCCTGAGTTATGCTTATTTTTACAAGCTTTTTATTATTATTATTACAAGCTTTTATTTAACTTGCACTGTTCGTATGTATGTATGTAATATGAGTTGTCCGTCAAAATTTGCAAACCAGTTTTCGACCATTTGTTGGTATCCGATTGAGCTGAAATTTTGCACACATATTTAGTTCTGGTAACAATACAATATGCAATACTCAATACTGTTATAATTTCAATATGGCCGCCGCTCCAAGATGGCGGATTATATTATTTTTTCAACCCCTTTATTATGGGTATAAATAAAGTAACTGGTGTAAACCAATAAAAAAATGTAAATAAATAAAAACTGTAAAAAAAGATGTTATTATTAATTATTTAAGACTAAAAATTAAAATGAAAATAAAAAACAAACTTTTTAAAAACAAGCTTTTATTTAAATAAAAACGTAACCTAAAAAAAAAAAGAATAACGCGAACTAAAAATAAATTTTTAATAACTTTGTTTTTTATTTTCATTTTATTTAACGAATGTGATGGCTTAGAAAAGGGATGGCGAACCAATGGCAGGCGTGCCATTGGCGACACGTAAAAAAATAATTTGGGCACGGCATAATTTCATGAATTTTGGTACCTAAGTTGTTGCATCACTAAGCCAAGATTGTTTGTTGGCACGTCATGGACGCATGAAATATTTATTTGGAAAAAAAAGGCATGTAGATTTATAGAGGTTCGTCATCCCCGGCCTAGAACATAGGTTCTCAACCTTATTTTGCTCATCGCCACTTTGGTATATTCTATTTTCTTTGAGCCCCAATTTGATTTACTTACCATATGTCGTGAATCTGAAACAACTATTGCTACGTTAATATTTAAACATGTAATATTTTTCTGATACTACCGAAGATGAGAACTAAGTTTGGCAAAAAAATGTTAACTTTTGAAGGAGCACAATTATACATATAACAAAATACCCTCATGTATAAAAAAGTTGCACTCATTCAATGCATTTAAAACTCAACTAGCTGCTTAATTAATCACAAATAACACCCTTCCTAAAAGCTGAATGCGTTCGATGGGTGTATCTGATATTGCTACCGTGACGTCTGTGACGAACTTTATATAATTTATATTTTAAGCATTGTTCTCATGTACCTAAGTGACTTTGTGTCTTTTTTGAGAATAAATATCTTTAAACCTAAACCTAATATTATATAGTCGTAATATAGGATATATATACTTTTCTCTCTCTGAGTCTTCTACTGCCGGGCTCCTGAAAGTCTCAAACGCCCACGAGGGGACGTTATCGCTATGGTCTAGAAGAATCTAATTTCAGGATGTGGGTATTTAAGAGCTCATTAAAAACCTGTATTGTTTCTCTTTCAAATAAGCTAACTTTACTTTCCTATGCATCTTTGTACAGTTGTATTTTAATTTGAAGATTTTTTATTTCAATAAAGTAAATAAATGATTAAGGTAACGGCTGACAGGAGGACAATAGAAGAATATAATTTAAATCTGTAATTTTTGTGGTATCCATAATAAAGAATTTTCTATCTACTCATCATCTGCCTAGCCTTGTCCCAATTATGTTGGGGTCGGCTTCCAGTCTAAACGAATGCAGCTGAATACCAGTATTTTACATGGAGCGACTGCCTATCTGACCTCCATAACCCAGTTACTGGATAATACGATACCCCTTGGTAAGACTTGTTTGTCAGACTTTCGGACTTCTGACGACCCGTAAAGACTGTCAGAGATCCACGAATGACAGCCGGGACCAACGGCTTAACGTGCTTTCCGAGGCACGGTGGGGTCTTGGTATGTAAACATGGTCACCCATCCACGGACCAACCACGGCAACCGTAGCTTAACCTGGTCGATCGAGAAGTGCCGCTTTATTACTTAGCCACAAGCGCATCTATAATTTTGCTGCGACCCCAAGTAACTTGCACGGCTACACATCGAGCTATACATAACCAGCATAAGCTGACTTCTGTTTGTGCGAAAAACTTAACAGTGAGAGGTCAGCTAAAATTGGAAATGTACACCTTGATGTCTCTTTCAGCCTCGAAATGAATAATAACGTGTAGCATTAAAGGTACAGTTCGTGTCAAATAACTTTGCCGCTCTGAAGTTAGGCTTTCCGAACGCCGTGCATGCGCGCTGCTGTACTGCTGCGCAGTGATTTGTTGCCTACTTCAGAGCGGCAAAGTTATTTGAAGCGAACTATAAACGACACATAATTGACTTGTAGGTAACGTTTATTATAATTGGCTTCCAATTTGTTTGTTCGAGATTACTACCCCATGTTCTTTTTTACTGTTGTGGGCGGACCACCGCTACCTTTGTCTTGCTATTTTATCTTTTATCTTTGCACTTATCATAAAAATATTGAAGTACTGTTTCGTTTTGTGGTATTTTGATGTTAAAATAAAATAAAAAAGGGTTTTTTATATTATCATTATCCGTTTTATGCAAAATACTCGTAGTATTATTATTCAATCGTTACTTTGGAATTTGAGAAAAAATAGAAAGAAAGAAAAATATTTTAACACAACAACAAACAACAGTTTCTGCTAGTTTTCAGTGAGCTAGTTTTCTGTTTTTTTTTCTAGTTTCGTGATATCTGTTTTTCGGATTGCCCCTACCCCTTGCTCTCATTGATTTTAATTTTGAAACCAGAATTTCATATTTGTTTTTTTGCTTCAAAGAGTACCGGTGAGATTCGATTTCTCAACTTTGTCGTTATGGATTCGCAGCAAAAGTGCTGCGACTTATTACCAAAGGGTAATAAGTACCTACTCTGGGTATTGCAAATGTCCATAAATGGCCTGCAACCTATAAAAGAAAACCATATCTGCTCTGCACGTCATTCCTCCTAACTTGGTAGCAAGTGTTGCAACACTTCCAAACTCGTCGAGTGTTATCGGTGGTATTCCAGTAAATTCTGAATACTGAGCAAAATTAATAGCCACTTAACTAACGGGAACTTAACGCAATTTCTGACCAACATAAGTTCCTTAACACTCTCACCGCCAAGCGGTCCGCCAGTGGGTCGTAAGTTTTCGAGGAAGGCACGCTACCTATACGTTTTTCGACAACAGCAGGCCGCGCTCTAAAAAAAGTACATGAATGAATATGCAAGATCGTAACAATCAGTGAGCCCGCCGCGCGCCGGCCACCCGTACGGCCTTTTGCATTCTTTATAAGATTAACATTTTCACCGCGGCTTGTGCGAATGGGTGATGCGTCCGCCGGCGACCGGCATGTCTTGCTGAAATGCATTTTCTGAGATGTTTCGTCGATGCGTGGGAGTTTCAGTGCCTTAGGCATGTTCTGGGCACGCTCATTCCATCATAGACCTCATCCATCGCTTTCCATCAGGCGTGATCGAGATCAAGGGAAAATTGTAAATTCCTATATATGCGTGGCGGTGAGAATGTTAAAGCCATGACGTCATAACGAGGAACAAACTTCTCTATGTCATACATAACATAACAACATGCCTGTATTTCCCAAAGGATTGAACAGTGGCGTACCTCCAGTACACCCACATTTCGCCAGTTATGTTTTAAAGCCCCTTGCAATGGGGGGCGAGCTTATTGCCAACAACCGGCCACAAATCCAGGCTCCGGACTGCTACTGACAAATTCCAGATGGCAAAACCCAATGACACTTTGCCCGACCCGGGAATCGAACCCAAGACCGCGCAGCAGTAGCGCATGCGACCACAACACCAACGACAACAACTAAACAAACAACAAACTTATCTCTTTCGGTAAAATACGTCATTTTCAAAGTTTCCTGACGGAAAATACGTAGCGCTGAAACATTAGAGGCTTTTCCCTGCTGTTCAAATTTGGAGTGGTGAGACAATTCCCAGAGTACCTTAGGGTGCGTACTCATTGTGGGTTAAACACAAACATTATTATGAAACTTTAAATGGAGGTTTACACCGGAAGTTTACCAACAAGTTACAGCGAAACTTAAAATGGCTGGTTAGCCATCAACATACCTAATACCGTACCTAATTATTATTTTGTTTCTAAGCTTCTCGTTTTAACATAGCACAAAGGACTATGTTGGGACGTCTGGAAACAAAGTAAATACATATTAATCTTTATTGTTGTAAATTAAAATAATAACGAATACCTAATTAATTAATAAAAATAACAAAATGAAATCCTAACTTAACTAAAATTATAAACAAACTAAAAAAAATTCATCCGCATCGCTGTCGACTGGTAATGTACCTAAGAGACTGACGGGCGGCATTACCTATGGTAAAGTAAATTGTTCCTTATTTATGTTTTTCCTTTCAAATCTTCATCGTATTCGATCTCTGGTCATGTTGGCCCTGTAAACCTTATCAGATCATCGCCATGGCCTACCTTGACGGCGAAGTCCTCCCTCAGGCGTAATTTGCTCATCTCTGCGGGTGCATTCGCGCGACGTGTCCGGCCCACTTTCAGCCTGGCTGTTTTTTCACCAACATCCGCTACAAGTTAAACAACTCAACACAAGTGGTGTTTCTAACTCGGTGTGTCGGTGTTAGAACTCATTCAATTATTAACTTTGTGTAGTGTTTTAGGTCACCAAGACACAGGCTGTGCCTAGTTTGGGATCCGCTGTTAAATCAGTCGTATAATAACTTTTATGTTGGTTAGAATTATTGCATGCTAATTCTCCTATGTTTATGAACTACGTATGTAAATGAATTTGAATTTGATGTATGCTTGACACCTATTATGTTAATAATTGGTTTACATAAGTACTTATTATATGAATGAATGAATTACACCGATTTCAACATGATTAAACCAGACTCGATTAATCGAATGAACCCCAAGAATCGCACTAGCTCCTGTAGCCTCATGTTCATGGTGCTACAGCGACCATTGCATATCAAGGAATAGACCGGGGGGCGCGGTAATGGTAGGGAAGACGTGCCCGAAGGATAGGTAAGGATTTAAGAGCCTATCGGATATGCATCCTAGAGCAAGCATTGGACTAGTGGAGAGATGGGTAATTATATCTATGGATGGGCCATTTTTTAACGACCTTGCCGTCAAGTTGGTTAAGTTCGAGCTTCATCGTTGAGTCTTATAATAATATAATTATCTATCTGTTATGTTAATTCTTACTTCCATGAAACTTCATCACTTCACTCAAATATGAAGTAGCGTGCAACTCATACATGCATGGTTTTGACAGTTATACAGATCGCGTGCACCGCTTGCCGTGCAATGTGCACGCAGCCTTACTAATGAATTTCCCATTAATACACGAACGCCATAACAATGACATGGCGGCGTAATCGTTGTGACGTCATTATGGTGATGGCATTGTTTTTCTTTTAAATTACATGGGAAAGTGCATTTGATTGTTCGTTTTAAGGAAAATCCTGTTGATACGATCTAGCGATCTGTACAAACGTTTTGCATGACGAAACAGGAAAGCAGATTGCATCATCTAATGGGAGTACCCTGAGTGTTTAGGAAAAGGTTATTCACATTGTTTTTTAAGGATAACTTGATTAATATCAAAGGATAAAATAATAATGCCGCCCGCAAGGAAGTATCCTTGGAATCCTTTCTTTGTCTTATATATTAATGATTTACCTGAAATTATTACTAATAAATGTATACTATTTGCGGATGACATCTCTATAATATTAACATACGACAATATAATTAATAATAACCTCGACATTCATATAAATAAGACTATTGATTTAGTTATAGGGTGGTTAGTAAGAAACAATTTGCAGGTATATATAATATCAGTAAGACGACTTTTATGCAATTTCAAACCCGTGGATCAAAGATCGTTCCAAGGCATATTTCATATGACGGTACACAAATTAGTGAATCTACCTATCTATCATCCTATACATACCTATCTATAATGTGCGATTTCTTGGATTCACCATGGACAAGTACCTAGATTGAAAAGCACATATTGATGGAGTCTGCAAAAAAGTTAATAGTTTAGTTTATGTTGAAATACATCAACACAACGTACTGTATTGTTGGCATATCATGGTTATGTAGCTTCGGTGTTACGTTACGGATTAGTACTGTGGGGAAACTCAACAGACTACCAGCGGGCGTTTCTATCCCAAAAACGTTGCATAAGAGCAATTGTTGGCATTCCTCCATATGAGTCTTGTAAGCCTCATTTTAATAAACTCAAAATATTGCCTCTACCGAGTATGTACATTTTTGAAATTTTTGTATTTGTAATATCCAATTCTAGCCTATTTGTGAAAGCTAATGATATTAAGTGATAATACCGATTCTCGTAAATCAAGGCATGGTCAGCGACTATTGCTAGAATTTGCACGAATGACTGCAGTGTTTAAAAAAAACTGCTCAGCTATGTGTATTAAAATTTATAATAGGTTACAATCAGACATTAAAGATCTACCAAAATTTAAGAAAAAGCGTAAAGAGCTACTTCTTAAAAAAATGATTTACTCAATAAATGAGTGGTTGCAGGAATAATAAACCCGAAATCGTGAAAAAAAAAATCAGCTGTTTCCTACATTTATGTTCGCATAACTCGTCAAAATGTAGGGAAACAGCTGATTTTTTTTTCGCGATATCATGTTTGGTCCCATAGTAAAAGTTCTTCATAATGATGAGTACAATGACCCCTTAAGAGGAAAACGATGATTAAAATTTCACCTTGTGTAAATAGGTCTCTGGCCAAACTACTTAGGTAAAGTTAGGTACTTACCTACTTACTACTACTAAAACGGTCCCCTGTTTTAAACGCAAAGAACTGTCCGTTCAACAGCCAATGAAAAAGCCATTCGGTGAGCTTCTTCCGAGCCTGAAACAGCCGCCACGTGACCGAAATGTTAATGAATGATGTAACCGCGGTTAATGAAAATTGCTCGAGCAATTTTTTAACTATCTTTTGGTATGTAGAGTATCGTGGAGAGTAAAAATTAAATAAAGTCCTCCAGACCGTATTTTGGCCACGACGGCCAATCTCATTGGAGACTAGCCTTCGGCGCGGGAGATATTATAGTGCACGAGTGTGCGCGCAGACACAGGTGCACTCCCTCTTCCCTTACTCTCATAGTCCGATGGTACGGCAATCCGACACGACCGGAGAGAGATCAGGCGCAGGACCAACGGCTTAACGTGCTTTCCGAGGCACGGGGGTATCACACCGCCAACTTCCAAACTCCGGGCTGTTACGAAGAAAATCGATCATCATCTGCCTAGCCTTTTCCCAACTGTGTTGGGGTCGGCTTCCAGTCTAATCGAATGCAGCTGAATACCAGTATTTTACATGGAGCGACTGCATATCTGACCTCCACAACACAGTTACTGGGTAATACGATACCCCTTGCCTTGGTAAGGCTGGTTATCAGACTTTCGGGCTTCTGACTACCCGTAACGACTGTCAAAGATCCACGAATGACAACCGGGACCAACGGCTTAACGTACTTTCCAGGCACGGAGGGGTCTCGGTATGTAAAGATGGTCACCCATCCACAGACCAACCGCGGCAAGCGTAGCTTAACCTGATCAATCGACCTGTGCGGCTTTTATTATTTAGCTACGGGCCCCTCGCTGTTACAAAGAAATTCCTAATGGAAAAACTCAATAACACTTCGTAATGAGTAAGAAGTCAGTGCACCTATTGAACCTATAAACCTAAGAACCTAAGCAAATTTGAATTTCGCTTTCGTCTAAAGATAATGCCAAAACATTCACAGAGAACGTGTATGATAAAGGGATAGGGGGGAGGCTTTTGGCTTGCAGTGGATCAAAACAGGCTAGAGAGAACAGTTATCACTGTATTGACGATACAAACGGTCAAGAGAAAATAACTTATAGGTACCAAGATATAGGTCAAAGTGACGAGCAATTGACAGCTCACTCAAGGATAAACGTTAAGTTAGTGAATTGCCTGAGCGATTTTTTATGAGTAGTTCTGTGGGTAGAGTGAGAGAGCTAGTGATTGTGATGAGTAAGAAGTCAGTGTACCTATTAATAACACAGTCATGTAATGCCAAAGCATTCAGAGAGAACAGAAGAGTGTGGAACTAGGAGATGGGCCTTTGCCCAGCAGTGGGACAAAACAGGCTAGATAGAAAGCACGGTAACCACTGTATTGAAGACTAGCTGTTGCTCGCGACTTCTTCTGCGACCCAGGATGAAAGCCTATGTCCCCCAGGTCATTGTCTACTCATTGCCAAATTTCATTGAAATCCAGCCGTGTTAGCATGACAAACATAAAAAAATCAAATCTATTCTCTTTGTAATTTTAGTTTAGATGCAAAGGGTTAAAATAAAATAACTTAGAGGAACACTAGCGCAGTGGCGTGCATTGCAGGTAGGCATATAAGCAGTGCAATGTAGTAAAATCTTCATACATTGTATGAAGATTTTGTTTTTTGTTGTATGATAATTTAGTGAGTTTCTTAATTATGGGGCACACACTAAAATGTAATTGACAGGCATGTTGATATATCGATGTAGGCACTGCTTAAATGTCTATATGCAATGCACGACACTGCACTAGCGACCTGCCCCTGCTTCGCATTGGTGCAGTGGCAGCATGTCAAAACATGGAGATTTCTGTGATCTGATAAATCTATGTTAAGTAAATAATAATGTTCTACATACGTTAACCTTTCGGAATAAGGCTCTGAATGATTATTACCCATTTCAAATTCCTGTGTAGTTTCGAAGATCGAAGCTCTCACACAGACTGACGAAAAGCGACATATAGGTAATAGGTAATACGGGCTGGTGTCCGCAACTCCACGTCAATGCGCGTATTTTGCGTACGGGTAAAAAAGCGACATATACTATGCATGTGATACCAAGATGTATGTCAAATTGACGAGCAATAGACTAGCTCAGTTAAGGATAAAGGTTGAGGAAAACTTAAAAAAAAAAACATCTATCCAACATAATAGTTATCGAAGTTTCCGTGCGAAAAACCCCCCGAGATTGTTGTTATCAGCCAACTCTCTTATGTTATGACATCGCTGATATTATGCTGGTCATAGAAATATACTTATATCTATGATGCTGGTACATAGGGTTGGGCAGTGTGGGCAGTAACACCCACAGACGTAAATGTATGGAATACTTTCATAGTCTCCTGGTATTTGTAGACGAGTTTACAGTTTGTACTGAAGGGTGTAAGAGTTTTGACGTGATAACGTCTTATAAATCGATGAACGCCGGCTGCACGCACGAAAAAGCATGACTCATTGTCACGTTCCGCCTGAGTCGAGTGTGCAAGCGAGAGCGCGGAACAAGCGATAGAGAGGCACGATCGGATGATTTCTTATGACGTTTCACGTCAAATTATCTTCCGTAAACCGTAAACCGACTTTATAGACAACCAATATTTTTTTTATAATTGACTACGCGCCTGAATGTAGGTTGAAGTTTGTCTAGCGCAAGTTTAAACAGTAAAGTTTCCGTGTGGAAAACCTCACGATTTTTTTTCGCTAGAGGAAGGCGAAGGGTTATCTAAAACCTTTAAAACATATGGCGAGCCCCCAACATAAAACTTATCGAAGTTCACAAGGGAAACCCCCGAGATTGTTAATTATAGTACGGCTTACGTTATCAGCCTACTAACTTTTATGTTATTATGACTTAGCTGATAATTATTATGTTGGTAGGTAGGATTTGGCAGTGTGGACAGTAACACCCACGGACGTAAATGTGTGGAACACTGCGAAGTTACTTCTTCTATTTTTATAGTCTCCTGGTAATTGTAGACGACTTTGTTGTATGCAATTTGACCTAGTTGGTGTAAAATTTATTTTTAGGAGAACCTTCCATACCTGTGCGGCAATTGCGTTTCACACTAACAATAGCAATGGCTTTCCTTTTGACAGTTCATCAACATTCATTGCTCTATTTACGTTGGTGAGCAGACAATTTTTTCGAATATATCCAGCAATGGATTAGGAATAAACTTCAAAATGATTCAGAAGTTGCTAAGCAGTTACAACATGTTATACGCTGTTTCCATCACAATCCATTATTTTCCCATCAATCTACGTGCAACGGCTGTGACGCAATGTCGTGTATGGTGTCATGAGTATGATGTATGCAGCTGACGTATAAACATGGTTTACATACATATTATAAAGCTTTTATGGTATTTATGCCATGGAAATGACGTCGGCTCTTTTGCTATACATATCGCTCATTTGGAGAAACATCAACGTTACTGCTACTTTTTTTTAAGTCTGCTTTCCTAACGTAAATACGCTTTTTAAGTGCTTTGGCATATAATATAGGTATTGTATATATTTAACTCATGTTTGGGAAAAAATACATACTTAAGTACATCGATGTTTCTCTAAATGGGCGATAATCTTAGAAAAAATTAACAAGTGCGAATCGGAATCGCAGACGAAGGTAGACTCGATACGCTTCCGCACCTACCGTATCGAACATCAATTAATGTTATCCTAGGAGTCCTATAAAGGCTGTTTAAAAGTCCAAAACTCGAATTTGTCAGTTTAATCAAATATATGACAGCTATTCTTCCGACAGCTGTTTGTTGTCGGGGGCAAGGCTACTCAGGTTATCGAAATGTGTCATTTTCGATAAGATAGCCTGTCGTGTGGTTGTAAATAGCTTTCCAGAAGGCAAAAAACGCCGAATAAATTACGTTACTGGAATGGAGACCCCCTTTAATATTAACTTTTTTTTATTAATTTATTGTTATACCTAGCAGCAATAAAAATGCATACCGTGAAAATTTCAACTGTCTAACTATTACGGTTCATGATATACAGTCCGCTGACAGACAGACGGACGGACGAACGGACTGATGTACGGACGGCTTAGTAATATTGGGTATGAAACCTAATTAGAGGGTTATAAGGTTTTAACTGATCTAATAGTTGATGTGACGATTGGAAAGGTTTATTGCTTTCTCTGCTTAAATATTCCCAAAAACGTCATTTTCTGGTGCAACTTACAATTCAAATTCTGATTTTGTTCTAATAGAAATCCTGTTGTTTCCCTGACTATTAATAAAATAGTACAAATATTCATTGTGTACTAAACAGGGTCAAATGGAATTAGGTAATAGGTAATACGGGCTGGGTGTCCGCAACTCCACGTCAATGTGCGTATTTTGCGTACTATCGATATCTAAAAAAACATCTCAACTCATATCTACTTCAAGTTACAACACAACCAACCGTCATCATTATCAGCCTATAATGTTCCCACTGCTGGGACACAGGCTTCCTCTCGGTGAGAGGGAGTGGGCCGTAATCCACCACGCGGGCCCAGTGCGGGTTGGCAGATGTCACATGTCTACGAATTTTTGGTTCTAGGATATGCCGGTTTCCTGACGATGTTTTCCTTCACCGTTTTGAGAGCAGTGGTGATGAAATAATTTACACAAAGTAAAGCGCCTGTCTAGGTTCGAACCTACGACCTACAACTCGTAAGTCGCGGCCGTTACCACTTGGCCACCACTGCTCTCCAACCGTCGTTGACCGAAAAAAAAATCAAATTTTATTTAACCATGTAGGTATATGCATAAAGTGCATCTTGGCTATTTATAACCCACACTAATAAAACGAGCTTTTAAGATACCGTATCAAAGTCAGTTACCCATTCATGACTCGACTCACTGCGACTAAGGTCGGACATTCACTGAGGTCACCCAAGCCAATGAACTTGGAACATTTCCTATGCAGAATCAGTTGGAACCAATTGCCAAATAACATTGTCCCCTATATGTGAAGGGGTCTTGTTATTTGATGATCAATTTTGCAATTGTTGTCTCTGGTCGTTTAAAATCTTTTAGTTTTAGATCGCACGGGTCGATCGAAGGTTAAGCTACACTTGACGCGGTCGGTTCGTCGATGGGTGACCATCTATTAAATGTCCCCAGACCCCTCCGTGCCTCGGAAAGCATAAGCCGTTAGTCCCGACTGTCATTCGTAGATCTTACACAGTCGTTACCGGTAGTCAGAAGTTCGGAATTCTGACAACCAGTCTTACCATGGGGTATCGTGTTATCCAGTAACTGGGTTGTAAAGGTCAGATAGGCAGTCGCTCCATGTAAAAATACTGGTATTACATAGTTGGGAAAAGGCTACACAGATGATAAGCATCAATTTTGCAATAAATTGACGTCTTCGGTCGTCTAAAACCTTTTAATTTCGATGCCTTGGAGGTTGTTTGAAGGTCGGAATTTACCATCACTGTTGTTTATTATTAAGTACTTACTTGGTATGGTCTATTTGCATATTCATATGTTATGTCTGTATTTATACCACACCCTTATGACCTTTATTTAGTTATGCAAGGTGAGTGGTCGAAGTCCTATCATACCTACTAAAATATTTGATATCACCACTCATTTCCATAACTAGTGCTATTTAGTCATTGGCACTGCATTGGTGCAATTACTGTGTATGTACTATGTAGGTAAGTACTGTAGAGGTTCTATATCTTTTGAAATTCAGGCCGGTAATATTTGAAGGCATGTTCCATTCGAACGTTTAAGCGTGTGTCATTTAATGAGTTGTAGGTTTGACGTGAAAGAAATAAGATGGGCTATATATTCAATGAAATAACTCCTAAAATAATAACTTATGAAATCCGATAGGAGTTTCATTTAAATTAAATAGCTCTCCTCTATAGTCAGTCCTTATACTTAGTACCTATAACATCATCAGTTTACAGCAGTCCACTGTTTGACATCTCTCTCTGTAGTCGGTCCCTCATGTCTGAGGATCGTGGTCAGCTTCGGAGTTGCATCTGGAGCGGATGATCGCCTCCACCGGTTTCTGTCCAGCGCATCTCTTACCACCGTGCAGAATTTAGAGGACGATGATTCCTTCACCTGATCGGTCCATCGTGTTGGTGAACGACCGTGCGATCGTTTGCCTTCGGTGTTCCCAACCACAATCAGTTTTTCCAAACTTTCATCGCCTCTGTGTACTATGTGGCCGAAATAGGAGAGAATGCGTTGTTGACATATGGTACTGTTTGACATATGCCTCCCAAATTGCCCATTCAGCTCGATTCTCGTCGACTCTCATCTAGCTGCCACCAGCCATCCTGCGAAGATCGTCGTTCCACCCAGCCTAAGAGCGTCCTAACTTACGTTTGCCAATTCGCGGTCTCCACTCAAGAACACGTCTAGCCAAACAGTCATCGGTTCTACGGCAAATATGGCCGGCCCATTGCCACTTCAGCTTATTCTGTGAGCTACGTCTCCTTCCTCATTCCGGTAGTTATGCCTCATTCTGGTAGCATAAGAATACTTATTTTATCCCTCTTTTTAAAAGCGTAGCCTACTTAAATTGTATACATTAATCATCAAAGCATACCTATTGAGAAAGTTCTTTATGAGAGAAGGGTTTAGTCTTCAGAAGGGGCGATTCTTTGCAAAACATAAAATCATATTGCCAATCCCTTGATTCCGGCATAATTATTTCTCCACTCTGTTTAGTGAATCCGATTATGTTGTTGTTGGGTGTTGTTGTGTCTTTGTGTGATTGTGTTCTTCTGGCCACAGGACGTGGTGTTCCGTCGCTTCCACGGACAAGCACCTACCACAGAACTGCACAAGAGTTAGCTAGTGAAGTACTGTTTTATAATAATAAAAATATGTATGTTTAGGTTAAAGTATTTACGTATGGTGGTTATATTTTTGCTTCGCTCAAGATATCTCATGTTGATAATGAATACAAAAACAAAACGGAATCAAAACTGACCAATACTAATTTTATTGAGAATAAGGAAAACAACGCTGTTTACTTACAGTAATTAGGTTACATTCATGTTAATTAACTATGATCAAGCGAAAACAGTGCGGACATCATTTGTGTCATTGCGCATTGTAATCGATGCGCAGACGTCATTCCGCGTCAGAGAGTGCGTAAACGGTCTTGTACGGAGTTGCCAGAGATGGTAATAATTAGCCCCCATTTTAATCTATATATATAAAATTCAAAGTCCTGACTGACTGACTGATATATCAACGCACAGCCTAAACCGCTGGCCCTAGAGACATGCAATTTGGAGGGTGTGTTCTTTGTGAAGAATAGGTATCCACTAAGAAAGGGTTTTTGGAAATTCCACCCCTAAGAGGGTAATTGGGGGAGGGTGAAATTTCACGCGGACGAAGTCGCGGGCTGAAACTAGTTGGAGAATAAAAGATATAGGGTATATATCTTTTTTCGCCCTCTGCTTAGAGTTGGTTCTTGGACTCCCAGGTCCGGTAAAGTGCTTTTCCATTAGGAATTTCTGAGTAGTAGCTCGGACTCTGGATTTGTGCTGAGTTAATAGTAATAGGCCCCCAATTACGTAGATCTATGGGACTTAAACATAATTGCCCCAAAGTAGGTTTAATGAACACCTGTGCCTGCCTAGTTCAATGACAAGATGATATAGCACGGAAAAATCACCCCAGAAAGAAGGAAAACTTCTAAGTACTGGGAACACAGAACTTTGACACTAACCTCCTTACTAATAAACGTTGTATAGCGTCTGTATAGTTACACAAACGCTTTGTCTTCTTCTTTCGAAAGTCAAATTACTGACGACTGAAAGAGAGAAATCGGTGTGTAACTATTCATTTGATATAATACGTTTATTAGTAAGGGGGTAAGTAATTAGTTGTGCCCGAGTACGGTGACCCAAACAGATTAATTTCTAGAACAAACAAACGTACATTGTTATTACTAGTTAATGCCCGAATATTTTTGTTTCTTCCTATTCCGCTCGTGTGAAAATGAGGTCACTCTAATTTCTGGGACAAAGCGAATTTCAGGCGAATTGGAACATAGGGCGGAAATAGGTACAAACGTGTATGAAATGGAAGTAGGACCATGTTTTTGAAATAACATCGATTTGAACATGAAATGTTTTCCTTGGATTATTTGTTGGTTATAGGAGAGTGCTGCTGGCCCTCCAGCAGCACTCTAAGCTTGTGGCTAAGTAATAACAGCCGCACAGGTTGATCGATCAGGTTAAGCTTCGCATGCCGCGGTTGGTCCGTGGATGGGTGACAATCTTTACATACCAAGACCCTCCGTGCCTCGGAAAGCAGGTTAAGTCGTTGATCCCGGCTGTCATTCGTAGGTTTTTGACAGTCGTCAGAAGCCCGAAAGTCTGATAACCAATCTTACCAAGGGGTATCGTATTACCCAGTAACTGGGTTGTGGAGGTCAGATAGGCAGTCGCTCCATTTAAAATGCTGGCATTCAGCTGCATCCGGTTAGACTGGAAACCGACCCCAACATAGTTGGGAAAAGGCTTGAACTGATTGTAGGAGAGTGCTTCCTGAACTTTTATAGAATTAATTCCTGAATTTTATATTTTAATAATTAAAAATAAAATTTACCTATGTGTAAATAACCAAATAAAGAAAATAATAATTTTAATAAAATATCCTAACCTAACTAAAACTATTAACAAACTACAATATGGATGGCGTCGAAAAATTTCTCCGCATCACTGTCGACTGGTAATGTACCCAAGAGACTGGCGGCATTGCCACATTATTACCTATGGTAATTTCAATACCCAAAGCTCTTATAAGGTCTGCGGATGAGTATAATGAGTCGCAATGGGACTCGAATAAATTAACTCGTGCGAACGTTACAGGAACAGTTTAAAGCAAGTTCATAGTTCGAATGTTCCAGTTCACACGTTATTATATTACATCCTCTCTAATTGATGAATATTAATAACTAAAGGCTCAGAGGAACACCACGCGATCGTCAATGGTACCTACTATACAATAGGGTGACTATGTCATCGATTAATTAATTTTTTGGTAAGGTGTAATGAATTTAATCATAATTCTAAAGTGAACCAGTCTGTATGCCTAGCGATGGAGGTCCCGTGGCAGAAACCTCAAAATAAAAAAATAAAGTACTTACGTAAATTCATTAGAACTCAAATATTTCAAAGGTGTAGCGGATAATCGGATATTTGCAAGTAGTATTCGGTCATAAAACTGCTAGAAAATACATACCTACTCGTAGTTTCGCCCGGGGAACGTTTTACCACTTGTACTTATTTATTGGAGCAGTGATAGCCCAGTGGTCACAGCCGCGACTTACGAGTTGTAGGCCGTAGGTTCGAACCCAGTCAGGCGCTTTACTTTGTGTAAATTATACCATCACCACTGCTCTCAAAACGGTGAAGGAAAACATCGTGAGAAAACCGGCATGTCCTAGAACCAAAAATTCGAAGACATTAGTGGTAGATTACGGCCCACCCCTTCTCACAGAGAGGACGCCTGTATCCCAGCAGTGGGAACATTATAGGCTGAGTATGTATGTATGTACTTATTATGGTGTTCAGACCTGCAGTGCTATTTAATTTTGTAACCATCTCACCGTAAAAAGTTAAGTAAAATGAGTTGTGAAAATCCCTAGCATCAGGAGGAATGACAGCTCACTTCACCTAAGTTAAGGTACGAGTTCGTAGCCGACCGCATACAGCAGCAGCAGACGACGTGTCGCTACGACATTACAGGTTTGTATATATTTCTATGGAATACCTTCCGCAGGTAGCGACACGTCGCCCGACTACAAGTCGCACGACCGCAGACGTCGTGTCGTCCGACCGCAGATCAGTAGTGCCAACGACGCTGGAGCATCAGCACGTTGAATCTTTCTACGCTACAACGTGTCGGTACGACATGTCGCAACGTCACGTCGTCTGCTGCTGCTGTATGCGGTCGGCTAAGAACTCGTACCTTTACGGAATAGACCGGCTTGTCGCTCACCGAATCGAAAAAGTTCCGCCTTGGAGTTTGCCAAAGAGCGATGGAGCGCAACATCCTAGGTGTTAAAAGACGGGACAGAATTCGGAACACCATGCTGCGGTCTGAACGGGTATAATAGACACAGGCAAGAAGGCTGCCAGAGACTGCTACTTAAACGGGATGAGATCATGTAGAATGACCTATAGAGGTATGAGGAACAGGGTGTAAAGTTCACTCAACCTCCATAGAAAAGGGAGGATCCTCCGACCAGACGGGTGTTGTGTCTGGCGGGCAACTGCCCAATGATTCGTGTCGGGCTGTTGTATCTATGCTAGTTGCGCAGTAAACTCTGCTTGCGCGATGCAGGATTTGCGTGACGTCAGTATGACGCGTTGTTCGCATGTGGCATTGTAGATACCGCTACAGACCGCTGGGCAAAAGTCTCCTCACAATGCGTGCCTGAACATGGACGGCACCGCCATGGTCGGCCCAGAAAGCGACGTCAAGATGACCTGAATGCGTATCGCGAGGGCTGGTTCGAGGTGGTGCGGGAAAAGAGTTCCTGGAAGGACTTGGGAGGCCTTGTAGTGGGACGGTTAGACTAAATAAAAAAAAACTTATTTATTGCAAAGATTAGCATTGCTTTCTTCCGACTTGAATTGGGTAAATGCCCTTGAAACAACAGGTATATGAGTCATCTATTACAGACCTCTTGGTGTTGCAGGTAAAATTTATTTAAAGAAACAGGCGTGTTTACCAATCTAAAACATAGAAGGACAAAATTACTCTAAGGAAGTCCATTATTAACTACAAGGCACATGGTAGCACTACCCTTTATATTAGTCGACATGAAGGGTAGCTCAAATTACTCGTAGATTCAATTTGGTGGGTGACGTAAACTTTCCTTACATTGACCAGCATTGTGGTTATTGGTTGTCGGGAGTTGCCAAAATTGTCGCACGATTTTGCTTGAAAGTAGTTTCTTTGATGGATATTTTGTTCTTTTAAGAATACCAGCAGGAGAAGGCAAGATGAAAAAAAAAATAAACATCCGAATTAAAAGAAAAAGGGGTTCAGACCGGGATTACAAAGTTTATTGTGGATAAGACAGAAATTAAAACATAAGAATAACTAGCAAGGGATCCGACCGGAATAACTCGAATTGAGAACCTCCTCCTATTTTGAAGTCGGTTAAAAAAAGGCGGGGAACATTTTTTTTGTGACGTGTTGAGCTGCCTGGAGTCTGGATTTGTGCCCCCTATTACATAACTGATGAAATGTGGGTGCACTATAGCTACATTTCTGCTAACCCTTCGGGGATTACAGGTATGTGCATTTGGATTGAGCGACTTTTTTTTATTTCGTGACAAAATCTGATTGTACATTTAGTCAAAAATAGTCGAAACTCATAGCCCAAAGTAAAAAAAATTGTCACTCTCAAGGTTCTTTAGTTATTGCCCAAAATGTGGATCACACAATTCAGACATTTTGCAAAAACGGCTATGAGCTAAATCTCAACAAAAAATTACTCTACTGACTAAATTTATGTTAACAATTTGTCACAACACTTTTTAAACCCATCAAGGCATTTAAAGCTTCTTCCAGGTATCTATGGACAGTATCATTGGATTACTCAGTACAGACACCATTTTGTCTGAGAGATCGTTGTAATAAGGTTTAGGATGACTTTTTCTATACATCTATTGTTTATTATATTGTTCCAAAAATGTACATGTTGATGAAGTTATGTTTGTTGAGAATTTTTTTTTAGTTAGTAACTAATTTTGATCGAGATGAGGCTTGTTAATATTTTTGTTCAAAGGGAAATAAATGGAGATAACTTGTGATCCGTGACTAAAAGAAACTGGAGTGTTTTTGCGGTTTGATGCTGAACTGCAATAGCCCACACTAACGCGACCAAAAATATAATTGAGCATGGTCTAAGACATTTATTTCTTAAAAAACGTAATACAATTTATTCAGTTGGAAGAAGAAACAGTCATCATCATTTCAGTCGAAAGACGTCCACTGCTGGACATAGGCCTACCCCAAGCACCTCTACTTCGACCGGCTCTGTGCTTGTCGCATCCAACGGGTTCCGGGGAAGAAACACTGGTTGCATTTAAATACAAATGCCCCTTGAACCGAATATCAGAACGGTAGATATGTTTGAAGTAAAAAATTATATCTACAAAATTGTTAGTCATTGATTTCTCGTTAGGATAATAAAATAAACTATTCTAAAATACATAGAGTCTAATTTAAAAAAAAATATGAGTATAAAAACAAATTAAGACTATAAGATATTATGTATCGAAACAATTTTCTATCATAGTTGATATTTAAAGGATGAAGGGCGATAATATCTTTTGGATTTTCTTACATTTACCTAAATATAAAAACCTTACGTCATAATGTATAAAGAAATGTGAAACACATTTATTCAGTGTTTTGGGCTGAACACACTGCACCCCTTTTAGTACGGCTCCGCTCGATAGATGGCGTTGTACCGTGATGGCCGTTTTCTGAATGGCGCTATGGTTTCGTTCACAAATTACTACATATATGCGGGGCTGAAAAATATGAGCTTCGAAGACAAAACAAGGACAGCGCATCTGTAGCATTCTAAATTTTTGTAAAGTCAGTTTTACTGACTTATTTAACTACTTATAATTGTGATTATTGAGGAAGTTTTGTGTACGGCCCTTTTTTTAAAGGAGAGTATATACCTATTTATTTTATTGCATTATTTATTTTACCTCTTGTTTTTTTTTGTTTACCTTTATTTTTTCCGGTCGCAAAATACGTGCATTGACGTAGAGTTGCGGAACCAGCCCGTATTACCTATTACTTGCCTCTTGTTATACTTATTCGATTTCTGTTAAGTACCTAATCGGTTTTTTTTAACAAACAGTTTTATATTGTAGGTATAGGTAATGTTTGAGATTATTGCTGATTTTAAATACCGCATTTTGCATATCGGATAACATCGGAAAGGCTCGTTTGTAGTCATTATCAGAGATTTGACCACGTTAATGACCTGTAGAAATGCCAAAATACGTTATAACGACACAAAAAAAAAAAAAAAAAACTCAAAACTCAAAGCATTTGTTTCAATTAAACCATTCAGGTAGAGTTTTGAATTGTGAAATAGTCGGTCAGAAATTTGAAGCTAGTAGACCTTAGATTAGACTACACTGCTAATATAAGCCCAGTCACAACTTTTCAGCAAAATAACAGCATAAAACTATTTAAAACAAACTTAAACTCCGTAGATTGTTCTTTGAACACTAGAGCCTACACTTTGTATCGCCACGGTGGCTTACAAGGAGTATTCTCACAAAAGTAGCACGAAGCGTCCGGTATATGGGACACATCTCGCCCGAGGTGTGGGCGGAGATCGGTAGTGGGACCAGGCTTTAAAGTAATTATGGCACTTTTTAGGATAGTAAAAAGTAGTCTATTATAATAATAATATATTTATTCAAAAATTATTAGACATGAAAATTTGTACAGTTTTGCTTAAATAAAAATTATATTGCTAAGACTTACGTGCCTGAACTAGGTAATCCTGTTATCTATGACATCTGTTAATAAGGGGTTACCCTAAAGAACTTTTTGATTTTTATTTTATTTATTTATTTAGGTAACCAACAGCGATACATAAAAATATTTTACAAAACATGCGTGTTACAGTTATTATGGCCAATTATAGGTTTCCCAGTATAACTGGGATACCTACGTATAATACATGCGAATGGACTAATGCCAGATATTTCAAATTATAGAACAAAATAAAATTGCAATACAATACAATATTACTTTTAAGATTAAGATAACATTTTTGAAAAATATAAAACAGAAAAGGTTGGATAAAAGAAAATAGTAGAAGAAGAAGAAGATTAAAAGAGTGTCAATGGAGTTTCTAGTCCGTTCGTTTCGGTAAGAACCTATTATGCTATAGAAAGAGCTTCAACTGGCTTCAACTTTTTGATTAACCGACTTCTTGACTATTCAAAAGAGCGCGTAAAGGTTTTTTGAAATAAATGCATTCAGCTTGAGTTTAAACTTTCACGTTGATTTATTCTATGAGGACTAAACTATTCGAGCAAGCCTGATTTAACCCTTCGTATGCTTAAACGTGGATCCACGCGAGACACAATGGCTTTTTAATTGTGTCTGTAATTACGGCATTCGACCGGTTAAATGTTAAATCGATTGAGGTTCGACGTGATAGAGGGTAGAAAAATAATAATATGATTGAAAGTGGTTTCTAATCAAACAAGGTTCTAACCAGCGAAAAAACGATATCAGTCGAAGTTTATATAAGGATTTTTCAATAACAAGCTGTTAAAAGCATCTTTATATTTCAAATATTTATTTCTCAATTTTCACCTACCACTGTTTGTTTCTGCATCACCCAAAGGTTGACTGGTAGAAAATGTCTATTGCTTGAAGTATTAAATAAATAAATAAAGGTTGAAAGAAAGAAGAAGTAACATTTTTAATTAAAATCTTATTGACTCATGTGTTTCATCTTCCCACGAACCTCGCGCTCGGTAGCTCGAGCGTTCACATTGAAAAGCTTCTCAACCTTGACCCGCAACTACAACACGAACACAAGTGTATAGATCAACTACTTTATTTTTTGTTTGAATGCTCAGACATGGGTAAAAGTAATACTCTAAATAAACATTAAGAAATGAAATCAGTATCAGATTAACCCGTAGTTTTGCACCGATGAACTTGAGAAGTATAATTATCATCATCATTTATTTATTTTCCAGATCATACAACCCTTTTTATTAATATTATAATTAGATACACAAATTAAACACTAGTGTTAAAATATCCATAATAATTCTATGTTACTATTTCCCTAGAGATTAAGGTTAACAAAACAATGAGATCAGGTATTCAGGTGCTTCTCCTGAGCTTGTGTACGACTGAGGCCATTTTCTTTCTTAATTATGTATAGGTACGACTATCCATACTAATCCATATTAATATTATTAATTCGAAAGTAACTCTGTATATCTTTCTGTCTGTATGTTACCTTTTCACGCCTAAACCATTGAACCGATTTAGATACAATTTGGTATAGAGATAGCTTGAGTCCCGGGAAAGGACATAGGATACTTTTTATCCTGATATTCCCACGGGATCGAGACTCATGCGGGTGAAACCGCGGGGCGCAGCTAGTCAGGAATAAATTATGCAGTGATTGGCAAGTAGGAGTTCGGTGCTGCCCAACTACTTGATGTAAAATATGTTTCTAAATTACCATAGAAGACATTTTTCATTAATTTCAGCCGAATGACGTCCACTACTCGACATAGACGGTCATAGACCTCCCCCAAGCAACGCCATTTCGACTGGTTCTGTGCTTCCCGCATCCAGCGGATTTTTGTGGCCTTCCACAAGGTCATCGGTCCACCTTGTGGAAGGCCTTCCAACGCTACATCTTCCGGTACGCGGTCACCACTCGAGAACCTTTCGGCCCCTTTAGTTAGAAGACATATTATTGCCAACATGTTGAAGCGTTCACCCCAATTCTTCAATAGCTGGGTCTTTGCTGGGTTTATGTGATAATTCTTACCTCTAATGATCATACCATTTAGCAATCTTAACTTGATTGACCGTTTCGATGCTAGCCATGATTGATGCGGTAATTTTTGGGACCATTAATATGATACCCTCCGTTATAAGGTGAGGCAAAGTGCCACAGTAATTATGGCGATTAGTGGTCTGTCACTCTTGTGGCGTGGACTGGTTTGTTACTTGACCAGGAACTGATAATTCTGATTCACAAGATATACAACGTGAAAAATACATATAGTAGTTTTTGATTAAGCATGTCAGTCTATAATGTTCCCACTGCTGGGACACGGACCTCCTGTCTTCGATAGAGAGTGGGCTATAATCAACCACGCGGGCGCAGTGCGGATTGGTAAATATCACATGTATTCGATTTTTTGGTTCTGGGACACCTGGGTTTCCTTCACCGTTTGGAGAGCAGTGGTGATGAAATTATTTACACAAAGTAAAGTGCTGCCTGGCCCCAACTCGTAAGTCCGGGCTGTTCCCACTGGGCCACCGAAGCGTAATTGATTGAAACTTGAAAAAGTTTGCAATAGGTATTTATTTTCTTTTCTAAAACTTACTTTTTTTATCATTTTAAATAATGTCCCATTAAAATAAATCTGAAGCTTGCCACCCTACATAAGTGAGATGGTGCAAAGCTTTTGTGTGCCTGTTACGTGTCCCGTGCTTTTGTTCTTCTATTGGATTTTCTTTTATCTTTTCTTTTACAAAAGAAAAATCCTTGTAATAACTGAAAAACGAGAAATCTCAGTGATAAATAATTACTTAGAGAACGCTGCAGATATGAAGGTAATGACAAAAAATGAAAGCCCTCATTTATTTTCGCAGACTTTATGAAGAATGTGGCTTTATCTTATTTTTATGTGATGATAACTAGGTATCTTTGTAAGTTATTTTTAGTTTGTAATAAGATTCAGTTTAGTTAATCGTTTTTTTTTCTTTATTGCTTCTGTAGCGCATGATTGATGAAATCGAAGATAAAACTTACATTTTAAATAGGATATCTTTTATGATCAGTCAAGTCATAATCAGCACTTACAGACACAATTAATCTTTATCAAAAGTAAAATATATATTTAGGCATATAATTTTTAAAGAAAAAATACTTTTATTTGCGACAAAAATGACGCATAAAAAAGAACACACACAAAAAAAAAAGTTTCATAAAACATCGATATCTCTATATACAATCGAATGACAGAAAAAGAATAATGTTTTTTTAATAAAGGGGTTAGAAGATTTTTGTATGGAGGGTGGCCCTAAGGTCGGTCGCCATTTTGATTTTTTTTCAGAATCGCGGTGCACAACAAAAGTTATATATTTAGATAGAGGACACTTATACAAACAAAAAATGTTATGTAACATAATATCCTAAAGCGTCAGGTTTCGGAGTTATTCACCGAAATATAAGTCGAAAACAACAAGAATTTTTTGGTTTTTTTTCCCTCCGGGTAAGCATATTGAACTATTGAGGTAATACGTTACGAAACCTTTATGGAGAAGAAACAAATGAAGAATAGACATTTTTTAAATAAATAATTATAAACGGCTAACAGTGGTGGCCAAGTGGTAACAGCCGCGACTTACGAGTTGTAGATCGTAGGTTCGAACCCAGATAGGCGCTTTACTTTGTGTAAATTATTTCATCACCACTGCTCTCAAAACGGTGAAGGAAAACATCGCGAGGAAACCGGCATGTCCTAGAACCAAAAATTCGAAGACATGTGACATCTGCCAACCCGCACTGGGCCCCCATGGTGGATTACGGCCCACTCCCTCTCACCGAGGAGGCCTGTGTCCCAGCAGTCGGAACATTATAGGCTAATTATGTATGTATGTATTATGTATGTATTTATAGTTCGTTTTTTAATCCCAGAGACTAATCTGACATTTAAGTCTTTTGTGTTTTCGTTTTTTTTTAGTATACCTAGTCTCTGGGATTAAAAAAACGAACTATAAATTGCCGTGTTTAATTATTTATTTAAAAAATGTCTATTCTTCATTTGTTTCTTCTCCATAAAGGTTTCATAACGTTTCTATTACCTCAATAGTTCAATATGCTTACCTGGAGGGAAAAAAAACCAAAAAATTCTTGTTGTTTTCGACTTATATTTCGGTGAATAACTCCGAAACCTGACGCTTTAGGATATTATGTTACATAACATTTTTTGTTTGTATAAGTGTCCTCTATCTAAATATATAACTTTTGTTGTGCACCGCGATTCTGAAAAAAAATCAAAATGGCGGCTGATTTTAGGGCCAAAACCTTCAAACCCCTTTGACATTTTATTTACTAAAATGTAATGGAAGTGAGCCTTAAGGTGCCACGAGTCGATATTTTCACGGGAGAATATTACTTCACTGTTTGACATTGTGCATCCAAAGTTAAACATGATATCGTTTTGACTTACTATTAATTTTGTCTATACGGAAACAGAATAGTAAAATAAAAAAGCCATTAAAAAGTTATGAACCAACAAAGATTCGTTTTTCTTACTATTTTTAACGTAACTTTGGGTGTAAATAAGTAATAAAAGAACTGTAAAATCTTTAAAACAAAGTCAGTACCGGCAAAGCTCAGTTATCGAAGAGTTCAATAAACTTTATTTGTAGTTGATTTATGGAATGGTTTTTTTCATAAAACTCGACTTTTCAAGGCACTTTTCGAATTTTTTACGCGCTTTTCAGTTCGGAACGGTATTTATGTGCGTGAGAACAAGACGTTGTGCGTGTAGACTAGCGTCTAGCTGCTCGTCACTGATACTATCTCTGTCGGGCACGAAGCCAGGCGAGACAGCGTGCTTTTTGGCCATGACCACCAGTGAGTTCGAGCTCGCGACTAGTTTACTCTGTTTCCTTAGACTGCGGTGGCTACCACATAGAGTGAGGGCGAGGCCACAACATTGCGTTGCGGTGTCGCATCGTACAAATCTACGACGCCACACAATACTTCGCGTATTGCTGTGCGGCGTCGGTTTTGCGATACGACGCCGCAACGCAGTGTTGTGGCCTCGCCCTGAGGCCACACGATGCGTTAACGGTGCGGCGGCGCCGGAGCGGTGCCGCAACGTCATCCTACATACAAATCACTATGCCATGTCACACGCACGATGCGTTGGGCCGCGGCCGCGCCGTGCGGCGTCGCACCGTAGTAGGCGCGCCGCGCTTGTGACCTGCATGACGAGGCGGAGAGGGGTGATGCGCTGCGGCGCGCACCACGGTAAACAGCGTTCTACTGCGGTGCCGCACCGCCTGTGTGGCACCCTATAGCTCGAATTAATTGCGGTGCCGCACCGCACTGTTAACGCATCGTGTGGCCTCGCTCATAGCGTCTGCAATTCGCCGTCACTGAAATTTTATTTATGAAATAAGTTCGTGTGTTTCCCTGAAGAACATTTTTTGACACCGTAAAGTCAAATACCGGTGTGATCATTTTCGTGTCGGCCGTTACGTGACGGGCTGACGGTCACCGCTGTCGTAGGAAACCGTACAGACGCCAACACATCAAGCTACCCGAAACTGTAAAATTTTCCTAATCAACTTTAAACCTTATGCTTCAGCGATAAAGTTGAAAATCTATTAAATAAATTTGACAGATTGTAGTAGCTTGATGTGCTAGCGTCTGTACCTTTACAGTTCTGAATTAATTTTTTTAATCAGTACTTACCTAAACCACTAATTTAAAACGATCAAATAATAAGAAATTGATGATAACTTTTCTTCCTTAGTTCGTTTTCATTTGCTTAGGTAGGATTCCACAAGTCGTCCGATACTTTGCGACAATTGTTTCTTGTCTTTTCTCATTAAGGCACTGACAGACAAGCGACACTTTCGCCGGCAGTTACTGACATGTGTCGCGTCCTTAGTCTTTTATCTCTTTGTCCTTTTGGTCCTTCCAGTGCGGTGTTTTGTAAGGATAAAAGTTATCTATTATTTTGTCTTTCTTATTAGCAGTTTTCCTTAAATTTGGCGGTTTAAAAGGTAGGTGATAATCGTGTCGATACCCTTGCACCATCTCTTGCACGGCGGGCTGTGCTGGCGCCGCTACTTCAGCTGCTGAGGCCCTCAAGCGGCGCAAATGCTGTAACCTTAGGTACTATAGGTAACTACAGTTTTGAGCCGTTTGGGGTTGAATCGAGACATGGGGCCCGAGTGCGAGTCTCCTATTTAAGGATACTTCTCGTCGGCTGGTCGACACTTCTCGTGACCAAAGCGTTGGGTCGTTTTTTGGCCAAAGAATTAACATTGCCATTCAACGTGGCAATGCTGCCAGTCTTCTGGGCACGTTTCCGGATGACAGCGATGTGGACTTCGACGCCCGAGTGTCCCTTTGTTTTATATTTCTTTGCTAATTATTACTTAACTTTAAGCAACGTTTATAAATAAACCCCAATGTGACCTTTTCTGAGTAAGCTACCTTATATTTATGTACGAGGAATAAGTTAGTTAATATTCGTAGATATTACTCATGCAAAACAGGTTTCTCAAAAGATTATGCAAGTCATCATGCAGCAATAGGTACATAATTATCAAATAAATATTCATACAAAAAAACCGGTCAAGTGCGATTCGGACTCGCGCACCGAGAACTCCGTACAAAGTATAGTTTAATTTTTTTTTGTAATGTAACTGCAAATTTACGGATTTTGGATTTTTTTCCTCTACTTGTGCTACATGACATTACTTCTTGCCAAATTTCATGATTCTAGGTCAACGGGAAGTACCGGAACATAAACGCCCGTATCTTTTGATTGCGTTGACTTAGAAGTTTGATTTTTTCATTGCTTCAAGGCATTGCAGCCCTGAGTATTTGATATTAATTTCAACTTGATGCATGATGACCTCTACGCGTTCTTGAGAAAAAGGGTCTTGACTGACGGACAGACAGACGGACAACGAAGTGATCTTATAAGAGTTCCGTTTTTCATTTAAAGGTACGGAACCCTAAAAACCTATATATAATTATACATTTAATTAAAGCGAAGTGGTAGGCACTTGCCACTCGTATAGCACGTGTCGCCACAAGGAAAAAGGAACTTAAAATATTGAAAAACAAACAGTCGAATTGGGAAACTTTTTCAAGTCGCTTAAAAAAGTTACGACACAAATCGGCTAGTATTACATAACAGCATATGAGCAGTAGTGGCCCAGCGGTAACGACCGCAACTTACGAGTTGTATAGGTCGTAGGTTCGAACCACAGATATAGATAGTGTATCTACGAGTATATCTGTGGTTCATACTAACATACATACAATCATTCTGATTTTTGTCAGATTATTCTACAAACAACATACTAAATTACTAATGTTTTAATTTTTTAGTCCAAACAATAGATTTTTTGTAAATAGATAATTGCTTCGTATTTTGCAACAAATTACCAGCAATGTGTCATCGCGCTTCTCTTTCTTTCCTATGCAGTTCGACAGTGACGGCGCTTTAGGACATGTATTCCCCTTAAACCATTTTACAGGCACTTTTGAATTGACAAGGAGTCGTTCAGTCAGAAAATATGAAGCTAGTTGCACATTCCAAAGTGTAGCAGGTAGGTACCTATGGAGAAGAACGTACATATAGAATACAAAGTAAATATTCCACATTAAAATGTTATTTGTTTGCTAACAACATTACTAAAATAGATAAATGGCGTCTTGATAACATGCCCTTGACTAGTTGTTATCAGTACAATGTTAATGTACTAAATATTTATACTTAATCGCATTTTCTTTTAATTGACGCATTATCAATGTGTCTTTGTTATGTTATGTTTTAATTTTAATTAACCGAATGTCAACACTCAAATAATATTAGAACATGCAAAGAGGAAATACTTTGAGGAAATACCTACAACCGCATTGATAGTAAGTATAGTGTCAACTCAATGGTGCAGATGAGACCATACTATCAATGCGGTTTCGTTTGCACCATTCTCAATGGTGCAGATGAGATCATATTATCAATGCAGTTTCATTTGCACCATTAATGGTGCAAACGAAACTAATTAGTCTCCTCTGCACCATTGATGGTGCAGGTCAATGGTGCATACGGTACAACGGGAGAATTTCAAATTGAACTGTTCTAAGATAAGACGACATTGTGACCTCTACTAACCAGTAGAGGTCGCAATGTCGTCTTATCGAGACAGCATGGGTGGTGGATTAACCCCACTCCCTGTCACTGAGTGGAGGTCTGTGTCCCAGCAGTGGGAACGGATGCTATGCTAAGGTTAGACGATAATATGGGAGATTGTGACAACCAACGTATCACGTGGTATCACAGGATACAGTAACACTATACCCCAACAAGGGCTCTGATCATTTCAGACGGACGCTGAGCGAAGGCAGCGGGGCAATTGCGTAACACATTATCAATCTGAATCGGTTTCATTTTGACAGTTCAACAACATTCATTGCGTTATTTACGCGTTGAGCAGACAAATTTATCGAACTTAAGAAGCAATGGATTAGCAATTGGCTTCAAAATGATTCAGATTCCGATTGATAGTGAACACACTATTGCGTAACAACGCAATTAGGGTGCAGGAGTGGGGGTTTTAGCCGGTACGAGTCCAGCACTGCCCAGACTGCTTCACCAATGAAGCAGTTTTGGCGTCAATGAAGGATTTCCCAATCCTGCTAAAACAAAAACAAAAAAAAAAACACTATACCCTATGATGAGACTGGTAGTCGGTAACATGGTTGTAGAAGTCAGATAAACTGTCGCTCTATGTATAAATACTGGTATAATGATACGGGGAAGTGAACTGGCTGACGGAATGCAGAAGATGTAGAATCGAATGCTATGAATCAACTTGGGGAGGGGCTACTTCCAGTTTAGGTCTATGAAAGGGTAATTTTATTGGTTGCTTTATTGATGTCAGTTTTATTTGAAACTAGCTGCTGCCAGCGACTTCGTTCGCATGACATTAATAGGTTTGATATACATTCTTTCAAAAAAAAAAATTAAAGTAGCTAAAGTAACTCCATCCTCATTATAAAATCAGCTATGTGCCAGTGAGTCCCGTCAAAATCGGTTTACTATTTGGGAAGTTTACAAATGCTTTTTTTACAACTAACACTAAATACCCATTGTTACGATATTAATTATTCATTGAATATTTTGAAACAATTAACTTTGACATTGAATTGTATCTAAAAAAATATGGTTATTGAATTGTAATAATGATGAAAAGTCATTTTAATATTCATGAAATATTATCACGGTTTATGCACCATCTGTTCCTACCAATTTGTACGCTACGATATGGGGCTGAACATGTTTGACCTTTTATGTACCCCATTATTATCCTGCATGCAAAGTATTATATACACCATGTTTAAACAAATAAATTTACTTGCTGAATATCGACAAATTAAAGATGAAGACCGCAGAAATCCGATGGATGCAAGAAGCACAAAACCGGTCAAAGTGGCGATGCTTGGTGGAGTCCTATATCCAGTAATGGACGTCTTTCGGCTGAAATGATGATGACAAACCAAAACAACGAAATATTTGTCACATAGTGACGTTGAACGCACTAAAAGCATCTAAAAGATGACAGAAGGCTTTTCTTTTGATTTAAGAACTTCTGCAAGCCCAGAGATCTTCAATAAAGAATTAATCCGAGTACAAAAATAGTTTTTACAAAAGAGATCTCTCTAATGCAGTTAATATTAGAATTAATAGTTCAATCTCGCAGTCAAGGTAACGATCGATGTTAAGATGTCAGTGCAATCTGCGGCATGAGCTAGTCTAGACTGTACTTTAATAAATCGTCATTGATTTATTCTGGAAACCATCTGAGAGTTATTTCTTTGTTAAATTGTGCGGTTTTCTTTGATGTTGTTAAAAGGAAATTAATGAAATGAGATGCTTTAGACGCTTACATTAGGTAGATGGATACTATTTAGAACAGCCTGTTTTTATATAATAGATGCAATAAGCAAAAGGATACTTCCAAGTTATATTTACAATATCAACACTAGCTGACCCGGCGAACTTTGTACCGCCTCAGAATCAATAAATAGAAAATAGAAAAAAAATAGAAAAATATTTATTGTCCAGGTAATACACAGTAAGCAGGATTCACTTGTTAACATTAAGTTCGGACGACATGAGTAGCTTAATTACAATATTTTATTATTAACTAGTGAGCCCCAAACTAGACAGTTAGTCTGTATCTTGGGGCTCGGAGTACGAATTCCAGAGTGGAGACTAGAAAGGTGAATTCAGGTATGGTATGGTACTTACGTGTGTATGTGTGATGTTTGTGTGGTGTGTGTGTGTGTGATGTGTAAGTGTTGTGTTGTGTTGTTGTAAATGTTGTTTCTTAATTTTTTTTCGTGAATTTTTCCCATTCACCGCTGCATCTGGTTATGGAGTGAGGTTCTGGAGTGAGGTTCTGGAGTGGCGACCACGTACCGGAAGACGTAGCGTTGGAAGGCCTCCCACAAGGTGGACCGACGACCTTGTGAAGGCCGTAGGAACTCGTTGGATGCGAGAAGCACAAAACCGGTCGAAGTGGAGGTGCTTGGGTGAGGCCTGTGTCCAGCAGTGGACGTCTTTCGGCTGAAATGATGATGATGATGATGACCGCTGCATCGATTAGTTGTCACCCATAATAGGCAGTTTGGATGAATGTTTCTCAGCAGGTATATTTAGAAAAGAAATTGTTACTATTTTAAGTGATCAGAACCCTAATAATTAAGTAATGTTTACATTTATTCTGTTTATTTTTATATCGTTCTTTCTAACAACTAGTAGATCTGTTTAGTAATATGTGGATAACGTTGTGAGTAGTGTGTTTGTTATCTATATTATTAAGTTCTAACCTATGTTTACTTACTGCTGTTTGTTGTCCCTAAATAAATAAGCCAACACAATGGCACAAAGTAAACAATAGTATATAGTATTTATTTTATTTTTATTTCTGAATGGGCCCGCTCTTGACCTCGATAATGCCTGATGGAAAGCGATGGATAAGGTCTATGATGGAATGAGCGTGCCCAGAAGATGCCTAAGGTACTGAGCTTCCACGCATCGACGAAACACAGCAGGCTGCTTGATGCCGGACTCCGGTGAGAGGGTGGTCGCGAACCAGACGGGCGTTAGCCCTACCACTGCAAGGGAAGAATTGGCCAAATAAGGTGTTGGGTGTGACTGTCCAGGATGCGCAGAGCGCTCGGTTCAGTTGAGTAACTGGCGAAACAAACTGCGCTACACGAGGTGCCTTCTTCATGCATCCCGAATTCATGTATTGGATTTATTATTATCATCATCATCACTGGCAGCCATGTTCCACCCACTGCTGGGTTTAGGCCTCCTCCCTTTCGTGCCATGTTTCCCTGGTCTGTGCGAGTCTGATCCACGTCTTTCCCGCGATCTTCTGTAGGTCGTCCATTATCACCACATGACAAAAGTTATTCTCTTACGCCATGGCTAAGTAGTAGAAGAACTCACAATCTGCATGGCAAGCATAATCAGCCTATAATGTTTCCAATGCTGGGGCACGGGCCTCCTCTCGGTGAGAGAGAGTGGGCCGTAATTCACAACGCGGGCCCAGTGCGGATTGTTAGATGTCACATGTCTTCGAATTTTTGGTTCTAGGACATTTAAAACTTAAGTAAAAAAAAACTTAACAGAAACGCGGTTCTTGTACAGACGCCAGCACATCAAGCTACAACAATCTGTCAAATTTCTGCAATAGATTTTCAACTTTATCCCTAAAGCATAAGGTTCAAAGTTGATTGGGAAAATATGACAGTTTCGGGTAGCTTTGTTTTTTTAATTTTTGGTTCTAAGACATGCTGGTTTCCTCACGATGTTTTCTTCACTATTTTGAGAGCAGTGGCGATGAAATGATTTACACAAAGTAAAGCGCCTGTCCAGCTGGGTTCAAACCTACGACCTAAAACTCGTTAGTCGCGGTTGTTACCACTTCACCACCACTGCACTTATCTTCTCATGGCAAGGTTTTTACGTTTATTATCAATGCATAAATGCATATACGCTGAATATTCTCAACAATATAATAATTAATAGGTACTTACATGTAACTGTGTCAATACTTGATGTGTTGAACACGCGTGTCGTAATGGCGTGGCGAGTGTAAAGATCACATTATCGCATAGATAGTGGCAGTTGCTAAGTCTTTCTGCCTATCTCTCTGAAATGAAGTGATAATAGAAGTAAACAAGCATTCTCTTTCGGCTTTCTTTATATTTAGGATGAGTTAGGATTGATTTAATTGCGGCAGACCATCGCGAAGATGGCAGGACGAACTGGTGTTCATCCGAGAGGACTGGTCTATATTAACAGAAAACAGAAGTGTGTGAAAAATGTGGAGAGGAAGGCCTTTGTTCTTCTTTTTCTTCTTAGAACACACACCGACACGCCGAGTACATTTGTACTCGTCCCAGAATTCAGCCACTTGTTTGGCGCCATCACTAGAGTCCATCAGTTCCTGTAACGTGCAGCTGACAGGACACGCAGGACACGATATTAAGCCTTTAATTAAGCCTTTGTTCTGGGACCCTGGGACAATAAATAGGCTAGATAGACAGAAAGACATGCATACCTATCCTATAACCAAAAATTCGAAAACGTGTGACTTCCACCAAACCACACAGTGTTTGCCTGATAGATTATGAGTTATGACCCACTTTTCTTTTCTCCTCTGACTGAGAGAAGACGTGTGTCCTAGCAGTGGTATCGTTATAGGCTGATTTTGCGTATGCTTAGATGCAAATAATAAGAAAAGAAATTAATCCTAAATACATTGAATTGTTAAGAATGAAAAGAACACAAATAATATTTTTTTGAGAAATTGTACACCAACCTATTGGAAGTTTTCAGATGTTTTTAATGTGTCCTACTCCATCATTATTTAGTAATTAAATTAGTGGGTAGATGTTGCTGTTATTGGGGCGAACATGTCCTCATCTTTAGGTAATTTATTTCTGGCTCTTGGACATAATATTGAGCTGTTTTTATACCCAGAAGGCCAATTATCGTCATTTAAAATGTTCAAAATCTAGTCGCAGTCTCATCTCGGCGACAAACAAATGTCAAAAACTTGGAAAAAATATAGGGAAATTAGAAGTATTTATGACAGATTGAGACTGAGATCAGACTGTGAACGTTCTTAAAATTACGAGAATTGCCCCTCTGGTGTCTAGGTACGTTCTTGATAACCAGGTCAGTTCAACATACAATCTTAATTGGCAATATTTAAGGACTACATTGTATCGTTACTACCTACAATACCTATTCTGTGGTACCGTCAAGATAAATGGGTGATTAACCTAAAAGTGTGACCTACTAACATTCACAGTCTAACAATAAACACGCTTTACGTCCAATAGGACCATCTTCACTTAATGGTAGGCCTTAAGATGCTCGTTAAAATAATTTATGCTATGACATAAAGTTTATAGCATAGATATGAGATTGATGTAAACTATTTAAATAAACGTGTATCTGTCATGTGTTTTAGGGATGGGACACATTATCGATGTGGTATTTAATTGGTACCAGAGCCCTGATTCACAACCATACGACAGGCTATCGTATCGAAAATCTGACATTTCGATAACCTGATTTGACTTCCCCTCAACAGCAAATAGCTGTTGGAAGAATAGCGGGCGTCTATTTGATTTAAACTGACAAAATTTTCGGGTTTTGGACAGTTGGACTTGTGAACAGCGTTGAGAAGACTCCTACGATAACAATGATTAATGTTCGATACGATACGGAAGCATATCGAGTGTTTGTGAATAAGGGGGCTGGAGTGCTGGTACTAATTGATTGATGATGGTTTTAGTTCCACACTATAGGCATAACGGACAGTCCCCTGTGCAGGGCTTGCATGGAGGCTGATGAAACCGTTGCGCATGTGTGCTCTTTGAGAGCACAGGCGTCACCCAGATTAGATCAGAGATCCTCGGGACACCCAAATCATACACAGACATTCTCAACAGACCAGGAGACCTAGTCAGCTTCTGGAGGGAGGTGGGCTGGTTGGAAAAACCACCGACGGCCGCCATGGCTCACGCACAATGGTCCATTTGAAGGACTAAGTGCGGAAACTAAACCCATAACATAGAACATAGATGGTTTTAGTTTCGGTGACGCGGACGTGGAATACTAAAAGTATTTAGTGCTAAAATCTAATCATCATCTGCCAAGCCTTTTCCCAACTATGCTGGGGTCGGCTTCCAGTCTAACCGGATTCTGCTGAGTACCAATATTTTACATGGAGCGACACAACCCAGTTACTGGGTAACCAGATACCCCTTGGTAAGACTGGTTGTCAGACTTTTGGGAACAACGGCAACGGCTTAACGCGCTTTCCGAGACACGGAGGGGTCTTGGTATGTGAAGATGGTCACCCATCCATGGTCCAACCGCAGCAAGTGCAGCTTAACCTGATAGATCGACCCGTGCGGCTGTTGTTACTTAGCCACAAGCCGCTAGCTACTAATGCACATGAAATTTTAACCGAATTCACAGTTTTTATTTTCGAATTTATCCTAGTACATACATCATTCATAATACGTCAATTAAATAGACGCGGAGCTAAAAAATAAAAACAAAAAGCAAGCGTTTTCGTTTTGTTTATAAAGAAGATAGAACACAATAGTATTCTGAATGAGTTTCCAGTAGGTACGTTGGTTTTGATGGGAATATAATGACTTACTAACGATTTGGCACTTATCGTGGAAATAAAAGTCTTGATGTTTCGTAAATGCTTACAAACAGTAGGTATAAATAACATTTAGAATAAATAAAATAAACATAGTAGTTGAAACGTTTACCTACTTTATCTTTGTGGCAGTTTGAGTTTGATATCATTTTCCAAAATGTTACCTACTTACATAAACATAGACTTTTTTAGGGTTCCGTATCCAAAAGGGTGCCAACGGGTCCGTCCGTTCGTCTGTCACAGGGCTGTATCTTTGAACCGTAATAGGTAGACACTTGCCACCATAGATATATTTACATTTCTATGCTTGCCACAGTGTATTAAAAAAAGTTAAAAATGAAAGAGGATCGCCATGTAGTGTAGGAACAATCAATTTTGAACCTTATGATTTAGCAATAAAGTTGAAAATCTATTGCAGAAATTTTACAGATTTTAGTAGCTTGATGTACTGGCGTCTGTACAAGAACTGCGTTTTTGTTGAGTTTTTTTTTTTAACTTAAGTTTTAAATAAAATAAATTGTGTTAAATATTGTACTGTGGTACGGGCCCGTGGCTAAATAATAACAGCCGCACAGGTCGATCGATCAGGTTGAGCTACGCTTGCCGCGGTTGGTCTGTGGGTGGGTGACCATCTTTAAATACCGAGACCCCTCCGTGCCTCGGTAAGCGCGTTAAATCGTTGGTATTCGTGGTTGGCTGGCATTCGTGAATCTTTGACAGTCGTTACGGGTAGTCAGAAGCCCGAAAGTCTGACTACCAGTTTTATCAAGGGGTATCGTATTATCCAGAAACTGGGTTGTGGAGATCACATAGGTAGTCGCTCCATGAAAAATACTGGTATTCAGCTGCATCCCGTTAGACTGGAACCCGACCCAACATGGTTGCAAAAAGGCTAGGCAGATATGGTACCGAACCCTTCGTGAGCGAGTCCGACTCGCAGTTGGCCGCTTTTTTTTTACAAGTTATTTGTGTTCTGTTTCTAAGCTTTATTTACCACATACTCGTACCTACGTGCCTACAAGCACTTCACTTGCCTTCACTCAAGTTTATTTGTACTTTACGATAAATTGAAATATTCTATTAGGTTTTCGTGCCTAGATCGACACGAAGGCAACATGATATGAAGCGAAGGGACTAAAATAGATACGGTTACCTTTCGGCTGAAAAGTAATGTTTCCAACCAATATTGATAAAACTGAACATATCTATACCTTTACTTACAGTGTGCTAGCTGTTAGGCTAAATGATGAAAATACTTTTAAGGGAGTCAAAATCAAAAGTCATTTATTCAAACTAGGCTGAGAATCAGCACTTTTCGAACGTCAAGGTTACAAAAGACAGTCCCCCAAAACGCCCGCCCTTCGCCACTTCCTAGTGCTTTCGCTGGGGAGAAGAAGTGGCGGAACAAACTCCCCAGCAGCACAGCTGTCTGTTCAGTTAGAAAATAATTGATTTTATACAATACTAAGAAGACTAAAACACTTAAATAAAATAAAATAATAAAAAAAAACAATTACATGAACTCATATAACCTGTCAGTAAGCTAATTCTGGGGAAAGAACATAAAAATTGTCTTGAGTTAATCAGGGCGACCAACAATTCTTATCGTTTAAGTAGTCGTTGATGGAATAGTATGCTTTTGAGTGTAGTAGGTACTCATGAAAATGAACACGTTATTAGTATTTTACTGTATGTTGTTACTACACTTCACTTAACTAAAACTATACAAAAACTAAAATATAGCGTCGAAAAATTCATCCGCATCGCTGTCGACTGGTAATGTACCCAAGAGACTGGCAGCATTGCCACGTTGTATGGCAATGCTTAGCCTTTGGCCAAAGTAAAAGCCAGCCCTTGGGTCACGGGAAGTGTCAACCAGGCGTTTTGAAATTTCTTTAAAAAGGCCATGAGCATTCGGACCCCACGGCCCGAAGGTTTCAACCCCAAACGGCTCGAAAATATAATTTCCGATAAGGTTATTATATTTTCGCCGCTTGAGGTTTTCCGCAGCCGCAGCAGCAGCGCCAGCACAGCATGCCGATCCAGGAAGGTGGGATGGCGCAAGAGTATCGACACAAGTTGCGTCCCACACTAAAGGCCTACCCACCTTCCAAGGAAATAGAGACATACCGTCCGGTCTCTTGCCATCGTCGCGTACCAAGCCATTGGGTTCTAATACAGCTGGAACGCCGACGGTAACAAGAGCTCGTCGGATGATATCATTAATGTTCGCGTGGCGCGCTAAGCGACCCGCACTTCGGCTGCAAGACAGGCCGTGGTGTCCGAGGCTGTTGACATCTTCGCCACAGTGACAGCGATGAGGGGAACAGCAAGGAGTACCTAGTCGCAGGGAAGCAGCGAGGCGAAAAGTAGTGTCGTCGAACAAAGTGCCTATGTTCGACGAAGGTAGTGCATGAAGCCAAAGTCCCGACTCCCATCTACCCACAGCCAGCAGGCGCGCACGTTCCGCAGAAGTAGCAGACGAGTCAAGTAAATTGTTCTGTACTACTCTGCAGAGCGGCTCATCCCACCGTCTCTGGGAAGATGGATTGTCGGGTGGATCTGTATTCGGGCAAGCGAGTCTCCAGGCATCCATAGCCTCGGTGAAACACGGCACATCAGAATTAATCAGTGTGGAGGCTAAGATTTTCCTGATTAATTTATCAGTTGTATAGTTTTAGTTAAGTTAGGTTTTAATTTTGTTATTTTTGTTAATTAAGATTTAATTATTAATTGAATTAATACATATATTTCTACACTTCATGTATTAAATATTTGCATGCCATCATTACATGGCGGAATGTGTCTTTGGACTACAATTCTAATTATCATCTTTTGTATGGTCGAACAAGCTATTTGGTATACAGGGAAAAATATTCATCTTTCCACTACACTGCCAATATTTAGTTTTGTCTTGTACGTTATAACTTTTTCAGCTTATGGCATTCTTAGTTAAATAGAGTGGTATAAAAGAATTGACTAACTCAGCACACCATTGTTTAACCCTTCATTGCATGATTTAATATCTTCTTGTAGAAAAAAAAAATAACCTGTGTACCGCCCACTCATTTGTGTGCTTTTTAAACCTGTGAACCGTTTGATGGAAATTTGCATCAAGATGCAATGAAGAGTTAAAAGTAGTTGCAAGTTAGCTGCCTGTATACCAAATAGCTTGTTCGACCGTACCTACCGCATTTTATGCAAATAAACGATTTTGATTTGATTTGATTTTGAACAACTTTTAAGTACAATGCGACCAAACACTGCCATAGTCCCGTTAGTCTGGAGCGTAACCGGCTCGACCTGGAAGCACCTTAAGTGGGCACCTCTGTCGCTGGTCGGCTGGCCTCCACCGGGGAACCGCAGGTTTCACCTGACAGAGACAGAACGCCGCGGGATGGCGTGTAAAAAGCGGTACTGTGGAACAGTGCCGTGGCGCTTCTGCTGAATACAATCGCTTCCACACACATAGGTAAGTTGCGCTACGGCCGTATTTGCCTCCGGCCAGGCCTACATGCCCCCTCAACTCAGCCTATTGCAGTCCACTGCTGGACATAGGCCTCTCCCAGACTGCGTCACAGCACCCTGTCCTCCGCCTTCCGCATCTCCACCCCACCCCGGCCACCTTCTTCAGGTCGTCCGTCCATCTAGCTGGGGGGCGTCCGACACTACGCTTGCCGGTACGCGGTCTCCACTCCAGGACTCGTCTGCTCCACCGGCCATCAGTCCTTCGACAGACATGGCCAGCCCACTGCCACTTCAGTTTGCTTACTCTGCAAGCTATGTCGGTAACTCCGGTTCTTTTCCGGATAATTTCATTCCTGATCCCCCCCTACATGCCCCCTAAAGAACGTGAAAACCGCGGGGCTTTAAAGGCCATTCCCGTAACCCGCCTGCCGCGCCCCCTGACGGGGACGTAGCGGCTACCCACAGTTCACTGCCCTTGTCCCTTGTTACTTAGGGTCGGTGTCACACGTTTTTGAAGTGAAAACTTCTTTAGGCGCGTTGGTCATTTTTTTGAGATGGGGAAAAAACTGCCACTGTTTTTTTTTTTTTCATTCTCCCTTGTCAACCGTCACGCTATCATTTACTCCCTTCTCTTTCATATAATTCCTCACACAATCCATCCATCTTTTCTTAGTCTCTAGGACCAAATATAATATATGAAAAAAAAAAACATCTGCTGTTCCCTTCAAAATGCAATACCTACGCGATCAAAATGTGATTAACAACAGACAGTGTTGGTCCTATGTAGTTGTGTTATTGATTTATCAAGGCAGCAGAAAATAATAAGTACCTATGCTCTAAACAAAACAAAACAAAAAAAAAATACAAGAACAAAAAATTAAAGTTTGCATGGTTGCATTATAAAATTATTTCTTTCGCCTTACAAGGATGCACATTACACTTTTGATTGCATCACTATCTATTAATCTATCCATAAAGTTTAATAATAACGTTAATATCTTATGGCACAGAACTTCATGAATAATTAATTCGTTACTTTGTCTATATGTATCAGATCAGAATGATGATAAATAAATGAGCAATGCTATTTACGTTGTGGAAGACGTTCCGAAAGAAACTATCATGATACAAGTTTTACGTAGGATAGTTTTCAGCTATTAAAACGTAGTGATGGTGCTGATATATCGATATTACGGGCATCCTATTTGTCGATGTTAGAAAACATACTAACTTTCTTGGATTTGTAATTATGGAATTCTACCGGCCCGCCCCAGGTGCATTTTTTTTTTCGAATTCCCGTAATTTTCTTTGATATAAACCTTGTCCTGGCAATACCGAATAAAACAAAAAAAGAATTATCCAATTTTGTGCATTCATTCGGAAGTTAGGTATGCGCTTACAGACATTTTGGCGACATTGTTTAATAGATACTATATGTAAGGATTACGATTCGTTACTGTGGTTTCGTATAAAAATTTCCATAACGTGAAAATGTAGAAACCTAATGACAATGACTAAATCGTGATAACTTGTATCACGATTTAGACATTGTCCCGAACAAAGCAATTAATTTCAAAATTTCCCCAAATTGAATATAATACGCACGTGGCATGTGAAATACGTTATTAATTAACAAGACCAAAATTATTTGATGTCAAGGCTTTTCACCATTTTCCATTAGTTCCGAGTGACCTTCAAACAAGGCGTATTTCACCAGCAAGGGCACCCCAAACTATTACTTTCGACCTTAACTTATTGTTACAAATCTTGTTTTCGTAACTACCAAAGATTACTTAACGACTTATTTATATACTCGTACTTAAGCGGAGAAAGTATTGCCTACCGAAATAACTCAAATGGAACTGCCTCGTTGGTGTAGTGGTCGCAAGTGCTACTGCTCAACATGAGATACGTGGTTCGATTCCCAGCGCGGGCAAATTGTTATTGGGTTTTTCCGTTAGGAATTTCTTAGTAGCAGCAGCCCAGAGTCTGGATCTGTTTCCTTGATGGCAATAGGTTCGCCGTCTAATGACACTTAAAATTAACTGGCAAAATGTGCTAAAGGAGATCATTCCCGTTCTGCCTAACCCGCATAAGTTTCGATCTTGTGGGAATATCGGGATAAAAACTATCCTATGTCTTTTCCCGAAACTCAAACTATCTCTATACCAAATTTAATTTAAATCGGTTCAGCGGTTTAAGCGTGAAGGGGTAACCTATCAGAAATCGGAGTAGGTACATGGCAAGAAATCGTGAGACGAATTGCATCAGTCCCTATACCACTACATGAGGACCACGACGGCTCTGACAAGCGTCCTACGAAGAAGACGAAGTCAAATGGGACTTGTTTGACTACTTTTCTTCCTGAAAACCGGTCAGTTTCAACCTTCTTTTGCAAATAAAAAATTGCGATGTTCGATTACGAAGATCACTGGACCGATAAATCATCTATTCCTGTATAAAAGGGACCGATATTTCACGATCGCAATGACAAAATTTCTTACAAAAGTGGGAGCACAATGAGTAGGGTTTTCTTAAACCGATCCGCATTGTCGGTACCTCGATCGATCTATTACGTCGACTTCACAGACGTGACGGGAAAACGAATTTTTACAATGATCAATTTCCTATTATGTTTTACCTATAATGATTAATAATCAAATGAAATAGAGAGCAGTGGTGGCCAAGTGGTAACGGCCGCGACTTACGAGGAGTAGGTCGTAGGTTCGAACCCAGACAGGCTTTACTTTGAGTAAATTATTTCATCACCACTGCTCTCAAAAACGGTGAAGGAAAACATCGTGAGGACACCGGCATGTCCTTGAACCAAAATTCTAAGGCATGTGACATCTGCCAACCCGCACTGGGCCCGCGTGGTGGATTACGGCCCACTCCCTCTCACTGAGAGGAGGCCTGTGTCCCAGCAGTGGGAACATTATAGGCTGATTATGTATGAATAACCAAATTAATATCTAAAAATGGTAAATGAAAAAATTGTGAGGAAATCGGTATGACCTAGAGCTAAAAAAACAATACATTTGACCTTCAACCTACTGCGTACTGCTGCGTTTTAATGGTGGATACCAGCCCATTCTTACCTACAGACAGATGTTCCTCGACTGGGTCACAGGCCTCCTCTCTTCAAGAGGGAGTGAGCTAATAATCTACCACGCGGGCCCATTGCGGGTTGGTAGACGTCACATGTCTCGAATGATTGGTTCTAGGGGGAACACCCAAATACTCCGAAATATTTTACTCCGAATTTCGATGTTCCGATTTTCAAAAGTCCGAATTTCATAATACCTAAGAATCATAATATCTATTATTAAAAATCACGAAATTTATTTTATCGAAAGTCATAAGTGCGACTTGTTTGTTTTCCGATTTTCATATATTCGAAGAATCAAATGCTCGATGGGTTCTCGGTCCGAAAAACGACATTCCGATTTTCAATACTCCGAATTATTTCCGTTACCGTTACCGCACCCGAACTCAACGAACGTAATAGACGACGTAGGATGCAAGAGCGAGCGAAGGGCACCCCGAGGTTCGGTTTGGTTAGGTTACTTTAAACCCTTTATACAGAAATAGGGGCCCCGCGAAGCGGGGCTCCGTCGACATAGGATGCAAGAACGAGCGAAGGGCACCCCGAGATTCGGTTTGGTTAGGTTACTTTAAACCCTTTACACAGAAATAGGGGCCCCGCGAAGCGGGGCTCCGTCGACATAGGATGCAAGAACGAGCGAAGGGCACCCCGAGGTTCGGTTTCGTTAGGTTACTTTAAACCCTTTACACAGAAATAGGGGCTCTATTGTTCGTTTTGTGCCATCTATATTCTTACAATTGGAAATATGTGTTTATTTGTCTTGCTATTCAGTTTTACAAAGCGTTATTATTTCGGAATTCTAATTAATCGGTATTTTAATAATCGGAATTCGTATTTTTGATGTTTCGAATTATCATTAAGTCGGACTTTTTGTTATTCGATCTATTGAAACTCGGTATTTTGAGAATAGTAATTATAAACGTTAGGTATATTGAAATTTCGGAATTATTAAAATAGGATGAATGATAAATCGGAGTTGTTATAAAAGGAATTTTGAACCATTCGGAATTATGAAAATCGGTATTTTGAAATTCGTATTTGTGACTTTCGGAATAAAGTTTTTCGTATTATTGTAGTGTACCCGGTTCTAGGACATGCCGGCACAAAGTAAAATGCCTGCCTGGGTTCGAACTAACGACCTACAACTCGTAAGTCGTAGCCGATTCCATTGGGCCACCACTACTCTTTAACCGTACTGGGTCCGATTGGTGGATACTGACCCATTATTTATTACAGAAAGGATGTTTGAGTCTCAGCAAACGGGACATTAGGGGAATAATGATTTATTATGCTGATAAACAATTTAATTAGAATATTATCCATCCATACTAATATTATAAATGCGAAAGTGTGTCTGTCTGTTACCTCTTCACCCGCTGCTAGTATTTTATGCTTAAGCAAGGTGTTAACGGCCTTAATTTTAATTAAGCATAGATAAGCACAGTTGTTTAAAATTAAACTAAAAATACTTAATTACTCAGTTTGTACCCGTAATTACCTAATAGATATGTGTGAAACAAAGTATGTGGGTTGTTTTGAAATAGAATGTATATTGTGTAGATTGCGTTACTAATTAGACAGTGAAGTATACGATAATGATAATCCTCACACGGCTGAAACGCATTTCTTGAATTATAGCTAAGAACATTCTCAATCAAGTCACATTTCAAACAAAAAAATACAAAATCGGTTCAGCCGTTTGGGAGCTCGATGGCGCAGACAGACACACAGATACACACGTTAAACTTATAACACCCTTCAGTTTTTGTTGGGGGGTTAAAAATGACAATACTAAAAACAGAAATGTTTGAAAGTTCATGCTTATTAGTTAATTAATAATTAACCAGCTTGGAAAAAGGTTGACATAAAAAAAAAAGGAAATGAAATTGGAACGATATTATTAACAGTATAAACCTGTGTCATGTACGTAGTACCTGCAGTTGACAAGTGTACCTATTTATAGATAATCTATACAAATAAATACAATTTAAGTATCTGTTATCTGTTTGTGATGTTAAAATAACAGCATTTGACTAAACGCATATGAATGTATAAGAATAGGTACTTATGACAAAAAAACAATTTTTTATAGGTACCTAGTCTGTCTGTTTGTTCTGTCTCCGAAACGGCTGGACCGATATTGACGGGACTTTCACTGGCACATAGCTGATGTTATAAGAAAGAACTGAAGCTGCTTCTATGTTAGAAAAAGGATTAGGGTTCCGCTCAAAAAGTTAAAACCTATGAAATCCAATATAGATTACATACTTTTTCACGCCTAAACCACTGAACGGATTTCGATAAAATTTGGCAAGGAGATAGCTTACATCCTGGGGAAGGACATAGGCTAGTTTATGTCCCGGTAGCACGCTCCCGTGGGACAATTTCCGACTGCCACGCGGGTGAAGTCGCAGGCAGAAGCTAGTAACGCGTATAGTCGCTTTTCCTGTCTGTCTGTGTGACCGCGTTGTTCTTATAAACTGCGCAACCGATTTTGATGCGGTTTTCACCATCATTTAGTTTATTTAGAAAGGTTTATGTGTATAAAACATTGTTATTAAACTTACATATATTAAATAAATCTCGATGTTTTGTTAAGTCGCGCGTGGGTCTCCTATAACTGCTTAAAAATTATTTTACGAACGTATAAAGGGTCGGTTTTACCAAAGTTTTCTTAGACCACAAAATTATAAGACCTGCCAATCGATTTCCAAGAGTGTCACAAGGGGTACAACTAAGACATTTATCACGAGAATGGGCAATAGAACTCACCTGTGTTAGCACTTTTAACAATTTACTGCGTACCAATACTAAAAAAGTCACATTATATTACTTTTTTAGTCCTAGACGTTGGCGTTCGATTTCTAAAAAACACAACCGTAATTTCAAATGTTATATACAGCCTGGCCATTTTGATGGGTATAAACCTAAAAAAAGTTTTAGTCCTAGTCGTTGGCGTTAATTTTTTTATAAAACCAACATCAATTTCATTAATTCAATACAGGCCTGCGCCCTAATTGCGTAACACACACTTTCAATCACAATCTAAATCGCTTTGAAGGATATTACTAATCCATTGCTCCAAATGGTTGAAAAAGTTGTCAGCTCATCAACATAAATAACGCAATGAATGTTGTTGAACTGTCAAAATGAAAACCATTCCCGCTGTTAGTGTGTTACGCAATTAGGTACCCCGCTGGCCTTTTTGATTGGTATATTCTTAAACAATAACACAAAAAAGCGGGTTTCCATATTTGAAAAATGCTCATCAATGTTGCATGCCTTGAAAAAACTTGAATCTGTTTTTGTTAATGGCGCCAAAAGTGTGCACGGTTTCGCCATCATAAATCTAATTTACAAGCAAGAAAGGAGTGACGACTCGTTAATTTATTAATAACTGCAAGGTGATGAATGTTTATAATATTAGAACGTATAATTAGAACTTGTGTAACACCGAATACATTTTATGTTGTAAACTGGTGATGCAATCTTTGTTTTTGGTGAGCACAAATTCCTTGCAAAATGTGTCATAGATTAAGAGAAATGGAGAAGATTAATCTGGGAAGCAGATGCTGACATTTGTAGGTCAAGATTACGCTCGGAAAAAGTAAATACTTTACTGGATATTTTTAGCAGAGTTGCACAATAGTGTGGATAAAAATTTTGAGTCAATCTTTTTAACTAATTTCACAATCCCCTTCTTTATTTTTATTTATCACTATAAAACTTCTGAGAATGACCATAATACCAATAATTCTGGTATCGGTATCAATTACACTCCGTTGTAGACGATTGCACATCACTAACAAGGTCTGAGTGCAATAGAATTGTTAATTTGTCCGGCCTAGGCGACAGTCGGGCGCACGCAGTCACGCACGTATTAGTAGCTATATTTTGTAACCATGTAGTTATATGGCGACCATGCACCCAGTTTCTGAAATGAGAATTTGAAGTTGAAAACTCTATATATAAGAGCACCACATCTCGTTTGGTCTAGGCATAACGCGACTTAGGCACACTGCGTTATAGGTATACAGAGAGCAAAGGTTTTAGTTTTAGTATCTATTGCTACCTTGTGGGAGGCCTTCCAACGCTACGCCTTCCGGTACGCGGTCGCCACTCCAGAACCTTTCGGCCCCATCGGCCATCAACACGACGGCCGACGACCTTGTGAAGGCCGCAGGAACTCGTTGGATGCGAGAAGCACAAAACCAGTCGAAGTGGAGGTGCTTGGGGGAGGCCTATGTCCAGCAGTGGACGTCTTTCGGCTGAAATGATGATGATGATGATCTATTGCTAAAGTAGTTTCACAAGTTCTCAACTTTAAATTCTCAATTTAGAAACCGGGTGTATGACTATGTATGAAAGTTTATCGACACATGAAATAAACTAGTTTTTTAATTGAATTTCAACGTTGCATGGCTGCACAGACGAAACAGTACGAAAATCACGTGCTAGGTCCAATCAAAACAGTATTTTCAACAGCTTAGGGTATATAGGACCCTCGTAGAGGCGATCGACAGCGGCGGCGAGCTCTCGCGTCCGGCCCTGGTTCAAGCCATGGTCCGGGGCGAGAGGGAGTGGGAGGCGGTCACCTCCTTCTGCGAAGCAGTCATGCTAGCGAAGGAGGGGGCGGAACGGCTGAGGGAGAGAGCCTCACGTCCCAGCCGCCGCGGGAGACGCTCCGGGCGTCGAGAGCCGCGTGACGACTCACGGCCACCGTAGGCGCGGGCCTGCGGACGGAGAGTAATGGGTAGCTCACCGTCCGATCAGGACCAGGCCCGTGCCGGACGGCGCGTACGTGTTCCAAGCGCGCCTCAAAGAGATGTCAGCATAAAGGAAGGGGCCTGCCAGAGCCGAAGCCTGCCGGGGGTGCGGGATTGTCCGAAAGGGTTACCGCTACCCCGGAACATAAAGGGCTATAAAGGAAGGAACACGGATGGGTTTTAGTCAGTAAGAGTCTGACACTCCCTTCCGCTCCACCCAGAGCGGGAGGGGTCATTTGATGATTTCCTATCCATAAAAAAAAGGGTATATAGGACATAGAATGGAGTGAGATCTTCACATCTCACCAAGACAATTTCTGTCAGGACTTTAAAAGAGACTGTGACCTCTGAGTTTGTTTCGGCCTTTCTTCTCAGAGTAGTCAGATAGGAAACGACGACCTCATCTAGCTTTAAAAAAATATGATTGACGTGTAAAAGTGTTTGTACAAACCTACTTACAAAAATAAAATCATTTATCATTTAATATTCACTGTGGCAACACTGTCAAAGTACATATTGTAACAAACTTTATAATTATGTATTTTCACTATCGCAATTGAATGTATTATTCTACTGTGGCAACACTTAAAAATAACGGTTATGATATTATCGTTATTTTTGGTTGGGGCAAGTCATTTTAAAATGGTGAAATGTAGTGGAGAATCAGTCGTTGTTGGATTGTGAAAGAGTACAGTGTTGCGATTAAAATATTAGCAAGAAAATAGTGTTTATTTAATACGGTGTTCAGTAGTTAAATAGGAAGCGCCGACATCATCTATTAGTTTAAAAAAAATATGTCTGACGTACAAACCTACTTAGTTACAGAAATAAAAATATTTTATCAATTAAAACTGTAAAAAAATTTCACCTTGCAATAAAGCTAACTTTAAAAACAAACACCTGCCTAAGTAGGTTATACACAGAAGGTTTTACACGTGCCGCGTCACTACACGAACCTACTTACACGTGCATCTACAATAGAGTAAATTATATGGGTTCTCTCGCTTCCGAGCTTCGCCAAACATAATACATAACTAGGGTCTCACAAATCCTTCACGGCATTGCATAGACAACTTAAATTCATAAATCATAAGCGATGTCGGAATAACCCGTCTGTGTGGTCTTAGAGGTCGTTTGATGGTTTTCTTTGGCAACTTTTTAATAGTAATGTTGTTTCTTTGTGTTTGTCTTTGTAATTTTTTATGAAAATCATTATCATCATCGCAGACGTCACGCAAAAAGCAGCCATGCTCAAATGGAACTGGGGCGGACACATTTGCCGCATGTCAGATACACTGTGGCCTAAGACCACCACAGCATGGGCCCCTAGTAGTGATTTTCCAACGGCATCGCGGAAAATCCAGGCGTAGATGCCGGGACAAACTTGACGCCTATATGAAGGATTGCTGATTGATGCTGCTCGGGGCTCCTATTACTGTCTGCAGGGTTTAAAGGAACCTAACCAAACCGAACCTCGGGGTGCCCCTGACGTCGTTTAGTATTATACGAATTTTTATGCCAAAACAAATTAGCCTTAAAGATAATTATGCCAACATAAACTGTATGCCAAAAAAAATGGGAACACCCAAATACTCCGAAATATTTTATTCCGAATTTCGATGTTCCGATTTTTAAAAGTCCGAATTTCATAATACCTAAGAATCATAATGTCTATTATTAAAAATCACGAAATTTATTTTACCGAAAGTCATAAATGCGACTTGTTTGTTTTCCGATTTTCATATATTCGAAGAATCAAATGCTCGATGGGTTCTCGGTCCGAAAAACGACATTCCGATTTTCAATACTCCGAATTATTTCCGTTACCGTTACCGCACCCGAACTCAACGAACGCAATAGACGACGTAGGATGCAAGAGCGAGCGAAGGGCACCCCGAGGTTCGGTTTGGTTAGGTTACTTTAAACCCTTTACACAGAAATAGGGGCTCTATTGTTGGTTTTGTGCCATCTATATTCTTACAATTGGAAATATGTGTTTATTTGTCTTGCTGTTCAATTTACAAAACGTTATTATTTCGGAATTCTAATTGATCGGTATTTTAATAATCGTAATTCGTATTTTTGATGTTTCGAATTATCATTAAGTCGGACTTTTTGTTATTCGATCTGTTGAAACTCGGTATTTTGAGAATAGTAATTATAAACGTTAGGGATACGTTGAAAATTCGGAATTATTAAAATAGGATGAATGATAAATCGGAGTTGTTATAAAAGGAATTTTGAACCATTCGGAATTATGAAAATCGGTATTTTGAAATTCGTATTTGTGACTTTCGGAATAAAGTTTTTCGTATTAATGTAGTGTAGCCAAAAAAAATATGGCAAAGTATTATTATGCCAAAGTAGTTATGCCAAAGTATATTAGGAAAAAGAACATTATGCGAAAAGAAGGGATCCCTTGCGTAACACACTATCAGTTGCAATGGGTTTCATTTTGACTAAAAAAACCAAGGAAACCAAGGAACCAAGAACCAAGGTCCGTGGTTGGGTGACCATCTTTACATACCAAGACCCCTCCGTGCCTCGGAAAGCACGTTAAGCCGTTGGTCCCTGCTGTCATTCGTGGATCTTTGACAGTCGTTACGGGTCGTCAGAAACCCAAAAATCTGACAAGCAGTCTTACCAAGGGGTATCGTATTACCTAGTACCTGGGTTGTGGAGGCCAGATAGGCAGTCGCTCCATGTAAAATACTGGTATTCAGCTGCATCCGGTTTGACTGGAAGCCGACCCCGACATAGTTGGGAAAAGGCTAGAGAGATGATGATGGGCAAACATGCATCAAGTCAATTTATTATTGAAACAACTTGTTATTGAATCGACACGCGAATTTAAATTCACTGTAATACACTTTAAGAATGTTAATGCTTATAATTCGCAGTCGTTTATTATTCTATGACGATCATCGCTTTATGTAATTGACTTGCAAGGTTAAAAATGAAGTGTTTTGTAATAGATTAAGTGGGTAAGCGCCTTGTCCACGGGTCTCGGATTTTAATAAGCGTAGACTATACGGGGGCGTCCATTAATTGCGTGAGGTGATTTTCGCGATTTTTGAAACCCCCCTCCCCCCTTAGTGAGATATCGTGAGATTTGGCTCGACCCCCTCCCCCTTCCTCTTAATCTCACGTGAGATTGTTCAAAATGCGTATTTTCAGTGTAAATACGTTAATCTATACTTCATTGCGTTGGATTTATTAAAAAAAAGCAACTTGTTTAATTATTTTTATTTAAGACTATAAGTTAAGACTCAATTCAACCCAGTTTTCTCGCAATACTACACTGTTTCTTTCGGAATAAAAAAATTACATGATACTTGCCAGGACCCCCCCCTCTCTCCCACGTGAGATTGGGTGAGAATTAGGTTGACGCCCTCCCCCCCTAAACGCCTTAAGTTATTAATGGATGCCCCCTAATATTATGTAGACTGTAGTGATGGTCTTAGGTGCAGTTCTTAAACAGTCATTTTACCTCTGATTTCGCATCACTGTCAAAATCACAGTGATCTCTACACTCCTTGTAATAAGGTTACTGTTGGGTTGTTGCCACTGACAAGTCTGTCACAATGATCTTTATTTTCATTATGATAAGGTTGCTGTTGGGTCATAAATAAACAGGTTGTAGGTATAATAACTTTGAAAGGACTGTAGAGTGGTTTCATTGCTTTGTATATATTCAGGGTTATTGGAAAAACACCAACAACCTCTTAAGAGGTCATTGTACTCATCATTATGAACAACTTTTACTATGGGACCAAACCTGAAATCACGAAAAAAAAATCAGCTGTTCCCTACATTTATGTTCGTATAACTCGTCAAAATATAGGGAACAGCTGATTTTTTTTTCGCGATTTCAGGTTTCGGACCATAGTAAAAGTTGTTCATAATGATGAGTACAATGACCTCATAAGAGGTTGTTGGTGTTTTTCCAATAACCCTGTATACATAACTAACTGTGGCCCGCGGTTTCACCCGCATAAGTCTCGATCCCGTGGGATTATCGGGATAAAAACTATCCTATTCATTTAAATCGGTCCGGTTTAAGCGTGAAGAGGTAACAGACAGACAGACACACTTTCGCATTTATAATATTAGTATGGATTAGGGAATACGAGGAAGACTGCTCAAAGAAAACAGCGGTTAAATAAGATGCATTGTAGAGGAAAAATATATGAAATGGAAGTATGATTCAGATAATTGAGGATAGTTATGATTGTTCTCATAAAAAAATCCAAATTTATACTGATATTTTCATAATACTAAAATTCAAGAATAAGACACTAATTTCGAGCTGTTAAAAACTGGGTACTTATCTACATTTCTACGCTAGAGGGAAGGGGGGATCATGTGTTGAATTCATGGTTACAGTTCACGCGACGATGTCCTTTCCACCCTGTATAATACGTTTATTCTTTTTGAAACATCACAAGACACATAATTTATCATAGTCTGACCCAGTAAAAAACAAAAATCTGCCAACCAATGGGGTAATTGCCTAACACACTATCAGTAGCAATGGGTTTCATTTTGACAGATCAGCAACATTCATTGCGTTATTCACGTTGTTGAGCAGGCACATTTTTCGAATATATGCAGCAACGGTTTAGCGATATCCTTCAAAATGATTGAGAGTGATAGTGTGTTACGCAATTAACACACTATCAAAAAAAAAAAAAATTCACATTTGTATTCATCGAAGTATAAACAAAATAATGTTAAGAATATGTAATGATGAACGTAGAAAGTGTGTGCTTGAAGTTTTTGTGACATGTTGGCAGGTGATGTCTGAATTATGATGAGGTGCCACTGTGGTTGCTAATGTCATCATCACCATTTACACGATGGTTTGGGTGCATCAAAAATGAACAAACGATCGAATTGTAGGTATTGAGCAATACTGTAAGAACAAGGTTTTCTTATATGCAGGTATTACTGCGTTTACGTTAGCCTGGTAGCTCTTCAGAGTTTCGTAATAATTTAAGGGTTTATTTATAAACGATGATTGAAGTTAAGCGACGTTCAAACGTCAAAAATAGATGGTTGAACAGTCGCTAATCACTACTTTACTGTCGGAAAATCAAAATTTGATTTATAACAATAGAAAAAGTAATTGTGTCTCGTTAGTCACAGTTGAGCTCTTATGCAACGTTTATAAATAAAGGGGTGAATGTCTAATGTTGATTACAGCATACTTATCCGACTGCGTCAGAAGTAGGGCTATCAGCTGTTTGCAAATGAGTAGGTTATATTTGGGGAGAAATCTCTTTTCTACTTGCAACGGCCATATTGTTTCAGCCTCTGTAGGTAATGTCTATCTGCTTTCCCTTATAATGGAATTTAAATCTGTTAAAAGTCAAACTGACTTAACAAAAAGACGAAACAAAATCATTAAAACACAGAACCAACACAACTCTTAAAGCAATATAGTCGTACTACAACAATAAGCCCAAACACTCTTCAAAGGGAAAAAGTTACGACCCCTATGAACGCACCCACACTTGTGCACATGACCCAAATAAAACACAGTGACTTGCGAATACGGAACCACACCTGCAAACACACACATACCGACATAGATACATAACTTATCACATGTGTTTCAATCTGCACTTTACATTCCCCATGTACACAGAACCAGCATATCTTGACAGACGGCGAAAATCAGAACTAAATTTTAAAATGTACTAGATTTGACGTTTGCTGTCATTTCTATTGACAAGCAGCGCCACCCTACTCGTTCAACATAATAATATATTTATCTTTGGTCTTATCACTGATTTTTCAATAGTCAGTTAACTTTTATCTGAAAAATAAAAATTGCAGTTTAATATATTTTCTATACAAAAGCTGTAACGTCGATCATTATTCCTCAGATACCTATTGAAAAATCAACCCTTAAATACATAAAGATTGTTTATTCGTTTAAGGGTTTGTACGTTTGACAGTTTTTGTATGAAATAACTGTCAAAATTATTCCTCGAACAAAGTTATCAGATGATTGAAAAATCAGCCCTAAGTGTAGTAAATGAAAACAAGCATTCGTGATAGGCGTTAGGACGTTAGCAACTCAAGCGAGAAGTTCTTAATTTAGGCGGTTGACACTTTGGCAAACTTTGTGAAATATTAAGTGTTTTCACTGCTAGTTGAAATTAAACTCTAGTTAAATGTTATTAAGGTTCTGTTTGACTTGTGGGGGTTGTATGTACATTATGCTACAATTACAGCGGTACTAGTTCACCACACAGATGATACTCGTGCCCTGCTTTTTTACAGTTGACATGGCGTAAGTAGTGTTTATTGCGTTTATACAAGCAAGTTATGAGTCTACGTTAATTGCGGTTGTTTTAAATTGGTACCATATGTGTACAGGAGAAAAACGTTATGAATAAGTTAAGGAGTGGAAACTCTAGACTCTATTCTACTTGTTGAATAAGCATCAGTGATTCCGGGTCTACAGGGTGGATTTTTGAGACATCACAGTCTGGCTTTTCTGGTCCTACGTCTTTAGAGACGTTGGTCCAGAAGAGATTTTTAATCCATCATTCATCATAAAAATAAAACAATAATATGTCTAGCTGACTGTACCGTTTTTACCCAACTGCGCCAGAAGGAGGGTTATGTTTTTCCAAAATCTGTTAGTGCACCTAGCAATTACTCAAAAAGATAAGGGACATTCTCCCCATCTCAATAATTCAACCTATTTAAGCGAAACCTCGACCTGGGTATTTGTCCACTTACATAGGTACATTTATATGAATGGCCTCCAATTCATGAAACTAAGGAACTTTGGGAATACTAAAATCCGCAAACAAGCCTTCATTTTAATCAGATCTCAGAAGTTTCGAGAAAAACATAAAATTTTACTAAAAAAAACAAAAAAATTGAACGGCAATTATTTAATCACCACTGCTCTCGAAACGGTGAAGGAAAACATCGTGAGGAAATCTGTATTAGCAAATTTAAATGTTTTTTGAAGTGAAAACTTCTTTAGCGGCGTTGAACACTTGTTGTAATGGGTAAAAAATGTTAAACTCGCATCAGGGCATCGCGTCAGGACACGTGACCGTCAGGAGAGATTCCCCCCCCCCCCATGTCTTTCTACGGCGGCGCCAACCGAAGTGAACCAAGTGAGACACGATAATGGATGGATGGATGGATGGTGATGGTGATGGTGATGGCGATGGCGATGGTGATAGTGATGGCGATGGTGTTGGTGATGGTGATGGTGATGACGATGGCGATGGCGATGATGATGGCGATGATGATGGCGATGGTGATGGCGATGGTGATGGCGATGGTGATGGTGATGGTGATGGTGAGGTGACGTGATGTGATGTGATGGTGATGGTGGACGCGGACGCGGACGTGGATGGACAGCTGATGGCTCGACCGTCTGTGTAGTAGCCACACTGCTGTGTATTCGTAAAATTCGTGTATATGTATAAAGTGTTTCAAAAAATGGAAATTGAACAAAGTGCATCGATTAATGAAAAAAGTGACGCAGAAATAGTGAAAGAAACTTAGTTATATTAATTCAATTAATAATTGTTTTATTTCAACGTTAATATTCAAGTTTTCACTTCTGCCGGCACTCCCGGAGTGCAACCCGTCTTTTTTTTAGGTACCCCTTTTAATGACTACCTACCTACTCATTAAAAGGGGTACCTGAAAAAACCATTTTTATGGCCGCGATATTTAAAGTTCACATTATTCGTGCTGATATAGTTCACATTACTATTTTTAGACTAAGTAGAGCAGTAACCAATTTTCCAAATTAAAAACAAAGAAAATACAAAGTCGTGCTGCTTATCGTCCGTCACGTTATGTTGAACTCGGTAGGTACTTACGGGGCTAAGTAATTACATGTAGGTATAATGTTCGAGTAATTCCATGCGAAGCTTAAGCCACATCTGGGTTAATAGAACGCAACCAGCTGGTGTTTTTAACTTTATCTTCATGCCTTTGTGGTTTTTAAGATATTCTTTTTAATTCCACACTTAAGCAATACATCATTGCCAAAACCAAGAAAGAATTACGCAAAAAAATTACGGGAAAACTCAATCAAATGATCGCGGGAAAGACCAGCACCCTAATTGCGTAACACACTATCAATCTGAATCATTTTGAAGGATATTGCTAATCCATTGCTTCATATGTTTGAAAAATTTGTCGGATCAACAACGTAAATAACGCAATGAATGTTGCTGAACTGTCAAAATGAAATTAAAACGTGTTACGCAATGGATGAGACTCGCACAGAGGGAAGCATGGCTGAAGGCTAGCAATGAAGATGAGGATGAAACAGATAGTCATTTGCCTGATTCAAAGTATTGCAGGTTGTATATTGGTGTTGTGCTGACTAACAGTCAAGAAACTCCTTGGTTAATCTGGCAAACCTAAATAGAATGTTCTAGGAGTCAGTGGTCTGGTTCTGTTTTTCGCCTACTTTATTAGCAATAAAAAAAAATACAACCGAATTGAGAATCTCCTCCTTTTTTTGAAGTTGGTTAAAAAAGTATACACGTCGACTTGAGAACCTCCTCCGTTTTTTCGTCGATTAAAAAAGAAGGAGACGGAAGGTACTCTGGAGAAATCAGCTAGTGTTGCAAACGACTCGACTCCTCGAGTCGTAATTTTAAAGACTCGACTCAATTATGCAAGAATCAGTATGCTAAAAAGGCTCGGAGTCTAGAGTCAAGCCGAGCCCGAGTCATTTAACAGCCATTCGAGTCTAACAAAGGACTCGAGTCTAAAAATAAACTCGAGTCTTCAAGAAAAACTCGGAGCATGAAGATGAGACTTGAAAAGGACTCGAGGCCACAAAGAGACTCGAGCTCTCATGTAACATTCAAGAACTCGTAAAGAATTTAGTTCTCTAGTCTTGGAGTCCTGTTGTAATGAGTCGAGTCTTGTAATTCATCATCCGAGTCCGTTTATATAGGACTCGAAGACTTGAGTTCTTTGCAACACTATAATCAGCCTATAATGTTCCCGGAAACCGGCATGTCCTAGAACTAAAAAATTGAAGACATGTGACATCTACCAACCCGCACTGGGCCCGCGTGGTGGATTACGGCCCAGTCCCTTTCACAGAGAGGAGGTCTGTGTCCCAGCAGTGGGAATATTATAAGCTGATTATGCAAGGTTTTATTTTTTTGTTGGTTCAAGTCTATGACCTATATAACTTGTAAGTCGCGGTCGTTAACCAAGTAAGTCACCACTGTTCATTGCATTAAAAGAATCGGTTTTCCTTAAGGAAAGCTTTTGACGATCATTATGAGATTATTATCTGAATTTCAGTTCAAGAATACAATCGTAGTACCTAATCAATCGCATATGTAAAAGGTGATTAACTAATATTATGAGCATAAAGTAGCAAACTAGTAGAAAAGTAGGTGACCAAGTTTTAAAAAAGCAAACGGAATAATTGAAACCGGTATTACAAAATGTAATTTGTTAAATGTCGTGTGCAATGGTGCATGGAGTAACTAGTATTGTGTTATGTAAAAGTTTATAGGTCCCTGAACTATTATGAACTTATCACCTTTTTGAACAGCGTATTGCATGCATCCTCTGGCTGTTGGGTACTTTTTGGGTACCTTAAACTACAGAAGAACAGCTACAATCAATGTCAAAAATGTAAGGAAATTAGAGGTATTTTTGACAGATTATGACTGAAATCAGACTGTGAACGTTCTTAAAATTACGAGAATTGCACCTCAGACCGTGAACGTTCTTAAAATTACGAGAATTGCCCCTCAGACCGTGAACGTTCTTAAAATTATGAGAATTGCCCCTCAGACCGTGAACGTTCTTAAAATTATGAGAATTGCCTCAGACCGTGAACGTTCTTAAAATTACGAGAATTGCCCCTCAGACCGTGAACGTTCTTAAAATTATGAGAATTGCCTCAGACCGTGAACGTTCTTAAAATTACGAGAATTGGCCCTTCTGGTCTGTCGCGATATGACATAAAACGTCAAATCAAACAAAATATAGTTATGTTGAACTGTTGACGTTTGCAAAGCGATAATGATGCTATAGGTATTTACCGAAACACACACCGTAAAGTAAAGCTATTTACGTAACTACATTTTTTTACGAGAGTTTATGTTATCTAAGTAAAGGTTCCCCCCTATCTATTGTTTATGTTCCTATTATTATTGGCATATTGTTCCGTCATTCCGATGACATATAAAGTGACTCACCCTTCCCTTGCTTCTAAAAATAGCTTGGTACGTTATTTATTCTTGGAGACATTCATTACGTATCGCTCATTTGGAGAAACATCGACGTAACTGCTACTTTTTTTACGTCTATAATTTCCTAACGTAAATACGCCTTCTAAGTGCTTTGGCATATTTAGGTATTTATTTTTATTTATTGGGGATTGATTAAAATACATTTACGCCGATGTTTCTCTAAATGAGCGATATGACTTTTGTTCAAAGTATCTCACAGGTTTCCAAGGTATGCAGAAAGTGATCTTTCGATGTTTTAATCACGAGGCTTGTTACTCCTATTGCTCAGGATAACAAGAGCACAATTTGCAAGGCTCGTACACCAGCCTACTGGGTTCAAACAATATAGCATAATCAGCCTTTAATGTTCCCACTGCTAGACACAGGCCTCGGATCCTCTCTTCTATAGGGAGTGGGCTATCATCAACCACGCGGGCGGTATCCGCCGTTTTGAGAACAGTGGTGACGATATTATTTACACAAAGTAAAGCGCCTGCCTGAGTTCGAACCCACCGACAACACGTAAGTCGGGGCCGTTACCAATAGACCACGATGTGCACTTGCATAGTGAGAACAGGGATAATCGTCGGTTGGTGCTTCATTTCATTGAAAACGTCTATCGGACTTCTGCGAGTTAGCTTCGGCCCCTCGTACGCCTTCCAAAGGTCCGGGACCCCAGGGTCCCGAGCATAGATACTATGGTCCCGAGATATGGTCCCGACTGACTGTCCCGAGATATGTCAATATCAAAAATAAATAATAGTAAAAAAACTTCATTACACAGAAGATCAAAATACCGTCGACACGAAAAGTACTTACTCAGATAAAGGTGTGCTATTCTTCGTAGTGAAACATTGGTGAAACATAGTAATTTATTAGTGAATGTTATCCTAGTATTATGCGTGCACAAACATATCATGTAACACTGCAATAAGGCATCATTTACACTACAATTAGCCACGGATACGCAACCACGATGCTTGAAATAATTGTATGACATAACTTCTGAATAATGGCAGTTATATGCGATAAATATATATTATGGAGTGAAATTAGAAACAGGGCTATCGGATTATCCACCAGATTCATACTATTAGGTCCTTACATATGAAATTGGCGTTTTTCGTACTGGCCACTTTAATCACGAATTTCTCCTCTTTGGTAAGGAATTCCAAATTCAAATTTGTACAGCTATTTACTCATGTATTTGTGCTTCGATGACCGTCATTCATTTGTTTTTTTTCTTCTGTTTTTTCTGTTTGCGTCACTCATTTTACAAAATGGAAAATTTAAAATATCGCATTATTTACGAGTACGAGTTCCGCCGTGGCACTAGTGCTGCGGAAACGACTCGAAGGGTGAATGATGTGTATGGCGGTCATGTTGCAAAAGAAAACACAGTTCGTTTTTGGTTCCAACGTTTTCGTTCTGGAAATTTCGACCTGCAGAACAAGCCCCGTGGACGGCCTGAGACCCAAGTTGATAATGGAGAATTGAAGGCTATTGTGGAAGCGGACCCATCGCAAACCACGTCCGAGTTAGCTGCAGGCTTCGATGTTAGTGATAAAACTGTTTTAATTCACTTGAAGCAAATTGGGAAGATTAAAAAGCTTGAAAGGTGAAAAGCTTCACGACAACGCCAGACCACACACTGCGCAACAGACGGCTACCAAATTAGAAGAGCTTGAATTGGAATGTCTTAGACATCCTCCGTACTCCCCGGACCTTGCTCCAACAGATTACCATTTTTTTCGCAATTTGGATAACTTTTTGCAAGGGAAAAAATTCAACTCCGATGGGGCAGTCCAAATCGCCTTCAAAGATTTTATTGATTCCCGTCCGACTGGTTTTTTTAGTAAAGGGATCAATGAACTACCTATAAGATGGCAAAAGTGCATTGAAAACAATGGTTCATACTTTGATTAATTAAATATATTATATTAAAAAATATTCGACTTTTTGTTCCTTCCATACAAAACGACAATTTCATATGTAAGGACCTAATATTATTATAAATGCGAAAGTAAAAATACCTCATCTCTATTTTTCTTAGGGAAATATCCAACTGATCCTTTAAGAACTTATTGACCTTTTAATGATGTAGGTATACACGGCGACACATCAAGCTATACATTTCCAATTTTAGCTGACATCGCATTGTATAGGTTTTTCGTACAATCAGAAGTCAGCATATAGTGGTTATGTATAGCTTGACGTGTAGCCGTGTGTACACATTTTGAAATTAGGTAATGAACCTCTAAAAACTTTTTGGGCTTCTAATGATGTACACTTTTCATCATAACGGAGCCTTTCTTTGTAATTTCAGGTATTTTCCACAGTTAGTCGCAGTAACTAAGCTATGATAACCCCGACCAAACGGGTTAGGTTACGTTAGAGCTGTGCTGTGACCAACCACGCGCGAACCGAATTGGTCGCAGTAACTACGCTAGGGCACCCCGACCAAATGGGTTAGGTTACAGGTGTACGAGGGAACACCGGGGTGGTTTTAGTTAAGTAGTAAGAGTCTGATAGATCTCACTGCCTACCCCAGGGTGGAGACATCCATGAGGATTTCTAAACCGGTAAGCGGTATACGGCAGTGGCCGATGCGCGCTACATACAATTTTGTCGCAGTAACTTGGCTTTTTAGGTTCTATTTTTAGAACCTAAAATTAGGAGTTATTAGAGGTTCACGAAGAGCTTTTAGATTCGTTATGTTAGAGTGTTCATTAATTGTTTTAGCAAAGCAAAATGGGAATTAATTGATGTTAGGTTTGATTAAATACAAGCCTTTTTTGTATTGGTACAGGATGCCAACCAGACTTTTAGTCATTTCTGTGGTTTAACTACTCAGAATCAAGCTAAAAGTATTACATTTGAATAATAATGCCACCACTACAGAAGCACGTGCTATTGTTTATCAATGTGAAGGAAAACCACAAACATCATTAAAATGTGAGTAAACTCTTGCTGTATGCGATTATTATTGAAGTTGCTGAGGAAAAACAATGATTACTCAGTTTTAAATTGCATATTTTCAAGCTAATTATGCATAGGAGCAAATAGGCGCGGGCCGCTAAAAGGAAAGAAAAAATGAAAATGGTGATCACCCATTTTGTTCGACGACTTGAGATAAAAAATAAAAAGTCGGCGGCCAGGAATGAATTACATTTTATTTTAATGGTTGCAGTAGTAGAAACATTTATTTGCATGGCGACAAAGCTGTAATGAATTTGAGAACATAGATATACAACGATCTTATCTTTCGATCCGCCTGCAAATGTATAAGTATAATACAGGGTGTTACGGAAAGGGTATATCAATACAAACGGGTTGAAGAGTGTATCTGGTCTAGAATCTTTGTACAAAATTTCAGCTCAAAAGCAGTAACTTTGAAAATGCTTAATATTCTTTTATTTCGATAGTTTATTAAATTGAAATCATAACAAACGTGTCACCGCACTATGAGGGTCATTATACATTATCTGTAGTGTGTCTGTGCGCCTAGTACACGCACATCACGCCGCCGCGCGCCAGTGCAGCGCCGTGATGTCGAAATAAAAAAATATTAAGCATTTTCAAAGTAAATGCTTTTGAGCTGAAATTTTGTACAGAGATTCTAGATCAGATACACTCTTCAACCCTTTTGTATTGATATACCCTTTCTGTAACACCCTGTATATCTCCGAATCCAAATTGTTCTCGACTTTGACGCCTTAGTAAAAAATAATGATTCATTTGTGTACTTTAAAAATATGTAATTATGACTGATGGCCGCCAATTTGATTTGATTTGTGGTAGGTCAGGCTACGGTTCCTTAGAAGAGCGGTGGCCGTCATATAGCGTCTACAATTTGCCGGCGAATGATGTCATTGAAACGTTATAAATTAATGTACGTTTTTGTTTCCATAGAGAGCGTTTTTAGACACTCCCCGCTGCCATTCTTTTCATGACAGCTGTCACTGCGACCATAAAGTCGCATGGCTTAAGTATAAGTAGGCAGCAGCTGTTTTCGTAGCAAACTGATCTTAGAAAAGCTCATTTTCTCCATTAAATTCTTCACATTTATTGAACGGAGTGACTAATTAGTGATCGAGTGTCACCTGTGGCAGACAGAAAAATCAATTATGACTTGCTTACTTACTTAATACCTACCTAGTGGTGAAGTGTAACAAATGAAGTAGTTTCATCCAAGCTCTTCACCGTCATCGGCGTACGTACCCACTTTGATTCGGTGTTACTTCTCAGAGAGAGAAAGAAAGAAAAGAAAGAAAGAAAAAGTATTTATTGTGACTCGTACAGGAAGATCACAAACTAAACTAAACACAGTAAAAAATAAAAACCAAGTTATATGTATAAAAAAAAGTAACAAAAAGAAAAATGAGGGGCGACTAGAATCAATTCTATTTAATTGTAATTTTTGACGTTCAATAAAAGTTCCTTTTATGTGCATATTTGAAATAAATGCTTTGACTAGTTGGATAGGAAACCCAACATAAAATACTAGGTACTTTTTTGATACGTAAAAGTAAGTGTACCTCGTTAGTCTAGTACTCGTAAGCGCTACATCTGAGCATGAGGTCCTGGATTCGATTCCCGCGGGTTGGGAAAAGTGTAAATGGGTTTTTCAATCTGGAATTTCTCAGTAGTAGTCCGGGGACTGGATTTGGCAATAGGCTCGCCCCCTTCTACATGGGGCTTAAACATAACTGACGAAATGTGGTTGTAATCATTTACCTCTCTTTTTTTCTACCTCAAACACTTTTCTATTCAAGGCTCCGCAGACAGGCGCGACGCGACTCTAGTAGAACAATTTCTACGAAAACTTCAAGGAAATTGTTTTACTAAAATCGCGCCCCACCGTCGCGTTGCGTCGCGCATGTCTGCCGATTTGTTCAGAGTATTTAACTTTAATCTTGCATGTATTCTTAATTATGCGATCATTATTTTAAATATACATCAACGATATCTATAGGTCCGTTTCATTATAATATAATAGGCGTGCACAGGTAAATTGTAGGAACTTGTTCATAGGACCTAGGTAATTATTTTTTATCGGAAAATCATGTATCAATTAACCTAGAATAATGATAAGTATGATAACATACATGAGCAGTGGGGGCCCAGTGGTAAAGGCCGCGACTAACGAGTTGTAGGTCGTAGGTTCGAACCAAGACAGGCGCTTTACTTTGTGTAAATTATTTCAGCACCACTGCTCACAAAAAGGCGAAGAAAAACATCATAAGGAAACCGGCATATCCTAGAACCAAAAAATCGAAAACGTGACATATACCAACCCGCGCTGGGCCCGTTTGGTGGAATACGGCCTTCTTCACCTCACCGAAAAGAGGCCTGTGTCCTATTAGATAACTTAGTCTGTGTTAGTAGGGTGCTTAAGTTTTACAAAACCATATTTGGTAGTATCCTTCTTCAATATAATATTGTTCGATACTACTACCCGGCCCGGGAGCGCGGAGGACGCGGTCACTGAAAGGAGGCTGCCGCAGGCGGCGGGTCAGGCTCTCTGGTTTTTGTTTGGTGGTCTATGCTTTTTGACATCGTTGCGTATAGAAGCACTATCTGTCAGCCGTTCGGTGTAATCTGGTATCTCGTTATTTCTTTAATTTGTTTAGTGATGATTTTGTTTCCTCTGATTGCTTTAAATTATTAAATAATTCTGTTATTTAATTGTGATTTCACTTTTTCTGTCCTAACAATATGCTAATTCGTCTTGACTACACTGCTACCGCCACTGCTATCGTCAGTCGTTTACCAAACTCGTTGATGGCTATTTTCGATTTTGTTTGGTATGACAATAAGTAACTGTTTTTTTTTAAACTATATTTTTTTGCTTAATTTTCTTATTTTTTGATCCCCTGAGATTTATGATGTCCGTGGTATCATAGCGGGGAGCTATTAGAAAAACAGCGCTGAGGTATTTATTTTTTAAATATCGCAGCATTATGCTGAGATAGGAGCCTTCTTTCCTCGCACAGGTCTTTATTTTCTTGTTAATGTTTTTTGGTTGTTTTAAATGTATTGTTGTTAGTTTTAAATGCTCTTGTTTATTGCTTGTATTTTCAGTGCCTGTTTCAAATAAAATAATTTTCTTTCTTAACAGAAACATCGAATGTTTGAATATGACCAACCATCTTACATTCAGTTTTCATTACCTACGTACAACGTGTATGTAAATCATAAGAAATAAAGAATTCAATTTAATACCATTTTGGCACATCAGTTACACAATCAAATTGAGAATATCTCTCCGTCCTACTTTCACATATTCAGCGTGACCATGTGTGAAAAGGACGGATATATTGCAATTTCTACATACTTGCACGACTGGTTCCACCGTTTGGCTCATGTCGAGGTGTCAAGGCTTCGCGAAGATTTCACTTTCAATCGATTCAATAGGTTGCCGCTTCATCGATAAAATATAATCGTTTTTATAAATATCTTTTTTTTAATACTTGCATTGGTACAAAAAGTGAGTAATCTTGAAGATTAAATATGCAAATCCACTTTATGCCTATCTCAAAATGCGTCGTAATTCTTAAGTTTTTTTATTATAAGTATTGTGTTTTGAACAAGTTATTTTTTTGTAAAATGCAATATACTACTAGTAGAGAGATGGACACTGTCCACCAATTCATATTTATTATTACTGTAATTTGGAAATTTCAAAGAGTAACCATGCATGGAGTTTCTTGCCGGCTCTTCTTCATAGGAAACAACCGATTGGAACCATGCACCTAGCTTCTGACATTTCATAAGTACCAATATATGTTTCAGTGAAATAAAATATTTTGATCAGTATACCATTGAATGTGCTATTAAGACAGGTAAGCTATTAACTTCTACAGGGCAAGTTTTGTACAGGGTCCGTAACTTAACTTCGAAAAGGTGACCCATATAGTGGTCCAAACTTTTTTTGTGTCTAGGACATCCATGGAATTACGAAAATCTGTAGTTTAGAAGTTTTTAAATTTATTATCTTTAAATCTCTACTTTTGTCATGTATTAGTATAGTGTATAGTGTCTTTCTAGACGTTAACGTTATTGCACTAAATGTGAGCAAGTACTTTATAATATTTTGTTTTTTACCACTATAAATGGGGGCAACCGGTATGACAATGTTAAAGATCCGACAGGTGTTTGATATCGGGTTTAAAATATTAATCAGCACCCTAATTGCGTAACACACTATCAATCTCAATCTGAATCATTTTGAAGGATATTGCTAATCCATTGCTTTATATGTTCGAAAAATGTGTCTGCTCAACAACGTAAATAATGCAATGAATGTTGTTGAACTGTCAAAATGAAACCCATTGCTACTGATATTGTGTTACGCAATTACCCCGCAGGAGCCTCATCATCGGGTGAAAAATTCAATTTCCTGCAAATATGCGTCAAGAAAATGGGATAATAATGCTGTAAGTCTTCGTGTGTATTCAATTATGTCTTTGTATGTAGTCAATTTATTTTATTACATAATATACACATGTGACAGTTCCCAAATTACCCTAGGTGGATAAAATTTTCGTTTTTCCTAATTATTTTTATTTAAGAGTTAAGATCGGCTTTCATTATGCATTTTATCTTTCACTTATTGACATAATCTATGTACTCATTCCAATGTTTTATTGATAAGTTGTATTGCAATATGACAATTAGTTTAATCTGTCGAGCTCCGCTAATGAGACTCAATTGATTTTCTCGCCAATAGGCGACGCGCGGTGCTTGATCGGTTAATTAAATGTTTAGTTTCTTTGTTTTGTAATGATAATTACTTTGCATACTATGGTGTAGAATCAAGAACAACGGCTTAATAATAAAAAATAATCAAAAATATTGGCAGGCATCGTAGGCTCATAGCATGTTAGTATTACAAGTAACTCAAAAATCTATGTTAGTAGGTAGTAGATAAAAAAATTAGGCAATTGATGTGCTTTCTGAGGCACGGCCCATCACACTGCCTGATCTCTCTCCGGTCGTGTCGGATTGCCGTTCCATCGGACTGTGAGAATGAGTGAAGAGGGAGTAGCGTAGCGGCTGAACCGATTTAGTTTTTTTGTTTCGTTTGAAAGGTGACTTAAGCAAGAGTGTTCTAAATTGAGCTATGATTCAAGAAAAACAGTTCAGCCGTTTGAAGATTATCAGCTCTTTTCTAGTCGATGAATGGACGTTAGCATCTTCCACAGGTCTGATTGAGGCAAAATTTAGTATTCTGTTACTTCAATGATATTAGAACATAGTAACTTTGAACATATTATTTCAGCAAGTAAATTATAATATAACAGAGTTTAATATTTTCAGTATTTAAATAGGTGTCTAAAGAAAGAGATTATTCGGCTTATTCGCAATTTTGGCATCATTGTTTTTCATACATTCGTAATCTCAATGTAAGGCGTGATGCAACATATCTTATCAGCCTGTAATCAGTTGTAAAACTATTATGTTTGTTCATGAATTGTTCTTTGTTGTAATTCTTGAACTTGGCATGTATGTGAGCTGTTGTTTAAAATATTGTAATCAGTGAATGATTAGCTATCTTTGTCCTTGTTGGTATAAAAGGGATAGAGTTGCGTAAGACGCGCTGTGCCTATATTGCGAACTGTGAGATATGTCACGATTTTTCGATTTTTTGGTGCAAAATTGCATTATCGTTTGACAAAAAATTTTCGCTGTACTATGTATTAGGTTTGTTGTTGGATTACTTTGTTTGAGTAATTTTCGAGGGAAGTTTTACTTTTCTTCTCCCGTTTCGTGTTTATATCATGTTGATTGTGGCGTGACTATGCGGTCTTCACGTCTTTGGGCTTTCCGAAATGAGCGATAAATGATCACAACGATCTCGTACTCACGCGACGATTGCTTATATTAGGACATGCCCTTAGACTTGCATTTATTATTAGGTAGGATGGCAATCTTTTTAGATTTTCTTAAAAGAAGATACCCCCTCATACCTACATTTAAAAAAGAGGGACTCTTAGGACCACATTAACAAGAGCGCAGAAGAATCGCCCAGGCTGCTTATACCAACACTAGCTTTCGACTGCGACTTCGTCCGCGTGAAATTTTCTTGTTTTAACATAAAATAATGTCCTGGAAAAACATTTTCAGAAGATTACTCCCTACATTCAAACTCACAAAATCATCTACCAAGCCTTCGTCAAAGTATGAACTTTTTAAACCTACTGATTGCAATAAAAAGTTGATCACTCAACGGGCCAATTAATGACAAAACTTTTTAAAGAAAGCAGTTACCTACGAAGAAAGACAATTCTTCGAGTCTTTAAGTTTTTATGTAATTTTTCAAGTTTTTATTATAATCTGGTCTCAACGGGTGAATAAATTTTAAGTTCTTCGCAAGTTCGGAGTAATGTTTGGTGTTATCATTTTATTAGACACGGTGTCTTCATTAGCTTATGGCTCCTTTCATTATACCCACCTTAGATCAGTATTTTTAACTCTATAGGTCGGCCTAAAGAGTTAAAAATACTGATCTAAGGTAAGTACAGTTACACGGTGGAGCATACGGTGGAGGCCTGTCCAGCTTGGGCAGAGCACCGCCGCGTCCTCACGGCGGCGATCGGCGGCGGCGATCTCTCGCGTCCGGCCCTGATCCAGGCCATTGTACGGAGCGAGAGTACATGGGAAGCCGTTGCCTCCTTCTGCGAAGCAGTAATGCTCGCGAAGGAGGAGGCGGAGCGCGTGAGGGAGAGGCAATCTTGGCGCCCTCGCGCCCCTAATCGCCGCAGGAGACGCCCTGGGCGTCGGGAATCGATAGCCGATTCCCGGCCACCGTAGGCGCGGGCTTGCGGACGGCGAGCAATGGGCAGCTCGCCGTCCGGTAAGGACCAGGCCCGGGTCGACGGCGCGTTGTGTTCCACGCGCGCCTCAAAGAGATGTCAGCACTAACTGACGGGGTCTACCAGGACCAAAGCCTGCCGGGGTCGCGGGTTGTTCGAAAGAGATACCGTGGCCGTGGCGTTCAGTTGCCTGTGCCAGGGCACAGGCAACTGGAGGAACACGGGTGGGTTTTAGTCAGTAAAAGTCTGACACGCCCTCTCGCTCCGCCCAGAGCGGGAGAAGTTATTTGATGATATCCCACCCAAAAAAAAAAAAAGGTGGGTACAGTTCGTTCGACACAACGACACAATTTAGATGTAGCATCGGCAAAATTTGTAAAACCGATCACATCCGAACTAAGTGCGCCTTCAAAATCACCAATCTTTGTTACTACTTTACTACTAGTATCTAGGTAATAAAGATTTACGAATACGAATTACGAACGTTTTACGAATTTTGCCGATGCTACATCTAAGTTGTGTCGAATTGTATAGGTGGGAAGACCAAAACGTTGGTCGGATCAAATATCTTAGCAACTGGAGATACTTATCAGCGTCGCACTCCACCAGGATACTATGATAACACAGATGGAGAAAACCGTTGACAATTTGAATTGAAGTCACGATTCTCAGCATTGAACTTTATGCTTTAGCGATAACGTTGAAAATCTATTGAAGAAAGGAGAATGGCAGAAGTTCATAGAACGCTGGCATTAAACTTTTTTAGTTTCCACAGAAATAAAAGTGGCATGGTTTGATAGGGAATATTATGGGCTTTTGTTAAAAAAATAAATAAAAAATAATAACAATGGGGTTAAAGAGAAATCTTAATTTTTGTAAAAGTGAGGTTAAGTGCATTAATGTTTGTACTTTAATAGGTTATTTTACCTCTATTACTATTTTAACGCATAAATGTTTATTGTATGCATAACATATTGCTAATTATGCTTTGTAATGAGTTCAAAAATGATAAATAACTACTTGTTGAAGTTTGTTTAGTTCAATGATTTACCCACTGATCATAGACCTAATGACAGTTTCAAGTGTAGGTACTCGGTCAGTTTTAATTAAACTCAGTAGTCACAGAAAACTCAGGAGACTCTAGAGACTCACTTATCGGAATCTAAGCATATAATAGGAATAATAATAATCAATAAGAATAATAATAAAATAATAATCTAAGCATATAGGAAACGTCGAGGTCCAAGTCTAGCAACAGTCGTTCAGAAAGGTAGGAGTCTTTGAAATCCAAAAGCAAGCTAGGTCGGTCGTTGTAAAAATCCACGTAAAACTTTGGGCGCACAAAACATTCACACCAGCACAAAATAGTAGCGAGCGAGCGAATGTGACTTGTGAAGTTTTGTGTGTCATCTTAGTCTATCAAAAAGTACTCTGTGGTCATTCTGTGGTCATCTTCTAAAGAGTCATGTTTGTTTGTTTGCCATGACAACACTGTCATATAGTATAACAAGTCCAAAAAGCCTTGTTTCCGGCTGCTCAACTTACTCATATTTAACGAGATTTAATCCCAATTCTCAATAATAAAGTTAATCTGGCTATCAATACATAAAAATAAGCGCTTTTTTTTTTAAATAGCTTTGAATTCTGTACCTTTCCAAAATTAGCAATGCCAAAAACTGCCATCTCCTTTGATAGATTGATGTGCTGGTGTCTGTACATTAAGAGTGTTACATACCAGAAATCTAAAGCTTTTGAATAAAAACATCCTTTTATAATACTTTCTATCGTGGCGCTAGTTTTCTCAAATAACCTCAAAGGGTGAACAAGCTGACATCCAGTAAGTACGTCTATTTTCACATGACGTCACACATCCCAAAATATCGGTCACTTGTAGTAAACATGAAAACAATGGGTATGGCCGCTAATTTTATTAAAAGCCTACACGTCATAGACAATCCACTAAATAATGAAAGGACAGAAGATAAACTAAACTAATAGGCCGAGCGCTTAACTGAGACGTTGCCTGAGGTAGCTGGGCGGTATCTCAGAAGTAGGCAGTGACCTGTCGCTGCCGGCCGTGGTCGAGTCGATGGTCGGCAGCGAAGAATCCTGAGACGCGGTGGTTTCCTTCTGCGAGACGACTGTTTCGCAGAAGGCTGCGGAAAGGGAGAGGGAGTTCTCGTTCACTCACCAGGCCCGCAGCAGGCGCACCGGGCGTCGGCGGAGGGCAGACAACGCCCTATTCCAGCCCCCTAAATGGGTCCAGGGGCGACGGACTCGGGGACGTCCGTCACCCCCCACACATCAGAACCCGAGGTGCCCTCTTAGACGTTGCGGGGGGAGTCAAACACCTCACTCCCCCCCCTGACCTGACGAGGCCCGCAGTGGCGGGCCCGGCACCAGTCGGGGGTTGCGGAAGGATCGTACGTTCCCGCGACCCCCGGCGTAGCCGTAGGTGTGAGAAGGAACACCGAGGTAGTTTTTAGTCAGTAAGAGTCTGACAGACCCCTCCGCCTGCCCCAGGGCGGAGGACGTCCATGAGGATTTACCAGCCCGGAAACAAAAAAACTAAAATCGCATCACGTCACCACACCCCTCCCGCACCACGCTGCTACCCCAGGCAACGTCTCAGTTAAGCGGTTGGCCTATTGATTGAGGTGAGCTAGAAATAAAGTGTCATTTCACATGACAGATGACACTATTGACAGTCGATTCATGCTCATTTCACCTAGATTCATTTCACATCGATGTCATAGTCAACCATTTTGAAGATACAGGTTCTAATCATCTAGGATCTTCTCTTTCTCGAATAATCTCGAATTATTTATTACTATAGAATTTTTACTGAACAGATAGGCAGGACTGGTACTTCTGTAACTATTCTGTACAAATAAGTCCACACCTGCGGTTGTCAGTCACCACAAACCGAGTATTATAAAATTATATTCGTGTAAACTGATTTGTATGGCTTTTGTACACCTGTCGGCGATCCAGCGGTATTGAAATAAATGCGGAACATTTCTGTGAATAATGGTCGTTGTTCTATAAATCGTGTGTTGGAATCGTGTATTATATTATTTTAGTTGTTTTTTGAGTTTGAACACTTTTGGTGATCGTATTTTCATCAGTTCAGCATGAAATAACATACCCAAAGTAAAGTCGAATGATGAACATAAAGAGGTACGAGGAATAGGGTGTAAAGTTTCTCATCCTCCATAGAAAAGCGAGGATGCTCCGACCAGACGGGTGTTGTGTCTGGTGGGCTACTGCCCGACGGTTGATGCCGGGATGTTATCACATCACACATCACATTAATCACATCACACTAATATTATAAAGGCGAAAGTTTGTGTGTGTGTGTGTTTATATGTTTGTTACTTCTTCACGCTCAAACGGTTGGACCAATTTTAATAAAATTTTGTGTGAAGGTAGCTGACACCCTGGATTAACATAAAGGCTACTTTTTATCCCGATATTCCCACGGGATCGACATTTACGCGGGTGAAACAGCGGGGCGCAGCTTGCTAATCGCGCCGTATATTTGCAATTTAATAACTCTGCTATCGCGATGAAGAATTTGTGGGATGCATACGTAGCTTGAATGTGGTGGCCCACTGGTACCTAATGGCCGACTTACGAGTTGAAGGTCGTGGTACCCAACCAGGCGCTTTGATTTGTGTAAATTATTTCATCACCACGGCTCTCAAAACGATGAAGGAAAACATCGTGAGTAAACCGGCATGTCCTAGAACCAAAAAATCGAAGACATATGACAGCTACCAACCCGCACTGGGCCCGCGTGGTAGATTATTTGGGCCCCTTGAATTATTAACCCACTCCCTGTCTAAGAGAGGAGGCCTGTGTCCCAGCAGTGGGAACAATATAGGCTAATTATGTAGTTCGAATCTGGCGTTGTTGATACCGCCACAAACAGATTCCCATAAAAACAACATACGAAAGCACTAAAAGTAGATAGAAGTATTCAATTCAATCTAAAAATAATAAACTAAGTAAGTACCCAACTTACTTTGAAGTATATTTTAAGTATCTACTTTTGGAGTTGTGTGTGGAGTGATTCGAAGTAACTAAACAAAGCTTTCTTCTTTTATTTATTCATGTGATTATCTACAACACTAATGTTTGTTTTAGTGCTAAAGCAACTTAAACTGTATAAATTACATACTTACATTCTTACTGCCTTCGCTTGTAAACAATAACAAAATGTAAATGACCTTTGTGTGTCTTGTAAGTTTTCTTTAAATTTTCCTTTGCAAAAACACACAATAACAGTAACTAAGTAAGAACATGTGTTTTATTTGTACCTATTAATGTTTAAAACCTGAATTTTTGGCACGTAAAAATAAGTGAGGCTTCATGATAACTTTGGGCTCAAAAGTAGACCTTCAACATATTTTTGTACTAACCTAGGCGTAATCTGACCCCAGAAGCAAAGGGGTTATTCTCGTAATTTTAAGAACGTATACAGTCTAATCCGTCTCAATCTGTCAAAAATGCCTCTAATTTCCCTACATTTTGACAATCTTTTGACATTTTTTTGTCGCCGAGATGAGATTGAGACTAGATTTTGAACGTTTTAAAATACGAGAATTGGCCTTTTCTGGACGTTTGTTCCTCTAGGCTTACTTATTTGACAAACAATGACATATTGTGACATTTTCACGACCGCTGCGGTTTTTAGCAGAAAATGTATGAACGATTCTGCAGAGTCTTGTAAAATTGTCAGATTGCTGCCTGTCGGTTTTATTAAATTAGCCCCTGGTGATCTTTGTAGGTAGGTACCCAATTACTCGGTTTAGTATAATGAAAAGTTTCTACTTATTGCGCTCTATGAAACAAACTCTCAATGTGGGAAAATTCGCAAAATTCGAAAGCAATTAACAAATTGATATAATACGAATATAAAATGAAACAGCCAGACTGCCGTCTGAGGCTCGCTTGCACCACAAATCATTAACTGCGGATTTCAATGATAATGGCGCCGATTCCCTTGTTTACAAACTTAACTAAAAGTTCAGTGCATCTTTTTCTTTCGATTTCATTAAGAAAAGGACAGAAGGTAATTAATATTAGTTTAGTCCTGTCAAATTAGTCAGCGCTTGACGTAAATTGACGTATTTTTCAATTTCGATGTTAGGGTTTATATATGATAGTTCCAAAATACTCTTATGCATTACAATTGCCAGTGTTTTCATTTACTACCGTATTGTATAAACCCTGATTTCAAAAAGTCATCTAATAACTAGAAACCACAAAGATTACTTAGGTTACCGGTTTTAGCTCGACAATCCTACTATCCTGTCCTACTTCCTACTCCTACTATAATACTCATATATAATATCACACTAATATTATAAAGGCGAAAGTTTGTGAGTGTGCATGTGTGTGTGTTTATATGTTTGTTACTTCTTCACGCTCAAACGGCTGAACCAATTTTGTTAAAATTTTGTATGGAGGTAGCTGACACCCTGGATTAACATATAGGCTACTTCTTATCCCAATATTCCCACGGAATCGACATTTACGCGGGCGAAACCGCAGGGCGCAGCTAGTAATAATATTATAAACGCGAAAGTTTGTGAGGATGGATGGATGTTTGTTACTCTTTCACGCAAAAACTGCTGGACGGATATTGATGAAACTTTACAGTAATATAGTTAAATCAGAATAACACATAGGATACTTTTCATTTCGATATTTTTACGGAATCGACACTTATGCGGGTGAAACCGCGGGGCGCTGCTAGTACTGTATAGAATAGAATAGAATGCTATATCTATGTATTTCAAAGAACACCAAAGAAATTCACGTAAGTGCTCTTAGCAATTCACCGACCACACACAAGTCGTCAAATCAACTTTCAATGGAACTTCCCCGTGCACCTTTTCCTCGACAAAACGTCCTGTTAGCAGAATTGGAAAACCTGCCCAGAACTGTCGTTGTTGTCCAATACTATTAAAACGACTCACTGGAACTTTAACCTTAAATTCTAGACATTAAGGTTTGATTTTCGCTGAGGCGAGGTTTTCTTATAAGACTTCGTTTTTTACCCCATTTTACGGGTAGGTAGGTATACATCTGCGGTTTTCCACTTTTTAAGCCGATTTCAATAAGAGGCTTTTGCAAGTTTTAATAAACTGTGAGGGTAGCTTCACGCCCGAGCGCTTCTTTGAACATTTTCTTCTTGTTAGTAATTAAGTCTTTTGGCACTTGTGTGTAATTCTAGATTGTTTTTCTTGATACTTTGAGTAGGTACAAAATTCAGAGTTTTGACTGAAAACTTTGTAAATGAGGCTTTTTGAAGTGAAAACTTCTTTAGGCGCACTTTGTGCTCTTTTTGAACAGCGATCGAAAATTAGCAGTCACGCTCGGATCGGTGACGCCGAACCGCTTAGGTATACAGGGTGAATTTTCCAAGTGGGCGTGGATGGCCAAATCCGAAACTATGAAGACTAGCGAAAAGTACTCAAAGGAGTCACGGGCTCGATTTTGATGAAAACTAAAACTGCATCATTGGATTTTTGAAAAATCAATATTTCTAGCCAGGAATCGAAACAGTTGATTTTGAAAAAAAAAACACACACATTGTATTATTACACCATTCGATAGTGTCCCTAATAAGGATCAAATTCTGGGAAGTAATGACATACGGCAAACTAAAGGAAAGAGCTCATTTTTAACAAAATAATTTTTTTGTTTTTCCTATGTTACCTACCTCATCATCATCTGCCTAGCCTTTTCCCAACTATGTTGGGGTCGGCAAATATACTCGGCTCCAGTCGTAAGTTTTCACTTCTATTCTATGTTCATAAGCACACACCCTCTTTTTCTGAGTCAAATATATTTTCCTCCATTAAGGGTGAATTTCCAGTAAGCATTACAAACGCTTTATAAAAGAACTTAGGTAAATGAAATACTAGCTGCGCCCCACGGTTTCGCCCGCATAAGTTTCGATTCCGTGGGAATATCGGGATAAAAAGTAGCCTAGGTATATATGTTAATCCAGTCATGCTAGCGAAGGAGGTGGCGGGATGACTGAGGGAGAGAGCCTCACGTTCCAGCCGCCGCGGGAGACGCTCCGGGCGTCGGGAGCCGCGTGACGACTCCCGGCGCGTCTCCCGCGGCGGCGCCTGCGGACGGAGAGTAATGGGTAGCTCACCGTCCGATCAGGACCAGGCCCGTGCCGGACGGCGCGTACGTGTTCCACGCGCGCCTCAAAGAGATGTCAGCAAAAAGGAAGGTGCCTGCCAGGGCCGAAGCCTGCCGGGGGTGCGGGATTGTCCGAAAGGGCTACCGCTACCCCGGAACATTAAGGGCTAAGGAAGGAACACGGATGGGTTTTAGTCAGTAAGAGTCTGACACTCCCTTCCGCTCCACCCAGAGCGGGAGGGGTCATTTTATGATTTCCCATCCATAAAAAAGGCTGTCAGCTATGTACCTCCATACAAAATTTTATCAAAATTGGTCCAACCGTTTGAGCGCAAGGAAGTAAGAATTATATAAACACACACACACACACTCACCTTTATTTACTTCCTTTATTCACTTTTATTTTAACTTTCGCCTTTATAATATTAGTGTGATGATGAGTTTAAAACAATAGGATACAATACACTAATAATAATAACAGAAAGTTACGAACGCGCTCAGCATGCAAAACGAGAATTAGGCCAATTTGAACACAAGGACAAATGAATTAGGCGCAGATTTCGACGGTCAATGTCATGATATTATGTGTTAGCAGTGACACAGCATTTATTTACTGTACAGATAGTATTATGTAATATAATAGTTTGGGTAGATACTCTATTACTTCATTCTTAAGGTCTATTTTATTGTAAACTATATATTTTACCAGAAGATGCAAATAAGATTTTTTTAATTTTATTATTTGTATTGCGTAAGTAGTAGACGTAATATACCCAAAATACACTAAAAATACAAATGAAAAACACTTTAAACAGTTCCATATGAGCATAACGTTCAAAACAGTATTTTTTACTGATCCGAAAACAGTTAAAGCTTGAGGCAAAATGTTACCGTCATGAACTCATGACGGTAAACTTTAACGTTTTAAGTAGCTAAAAGGTCACAAAATTAACTGTTTTATTCATTTGGTGATATCGTTCAAACCATTGCATTAGATAAATGGTGGTTTTCCTTTATCTTTGTTGATTTTTTTCAGTAAATAGTATGCTGAATCATTAAAAGTTCCTGTTTTGTCTTTTAATGTTTTGCAAACATTTCTTCTTACTGTATAAAGTCAGTAAGCCATAATGAAATCGCTTTAATGTGGTTTAATAAGAAATTATTTTTTTCAGTGTACTTATCATTAGTATTAAAATCATAATATCCCGTAAAAGATCCAAAGATAAGTGATTATGTTGCAAAAGATAGCCCCCAAGAAACGCCCACCATTCACCACCTCCTTTATACTTCAAGCTGAGGAAAAGAAGCGCAAAACTCCAAAAAACAAAAGCACGGGTTGACTACCACCCATTTTCCTCAAATAATCCGTTAATCACATTTACAACCTTTTAAACCGCTATTAAGTTACTGAGCAATCTTTATATACCATCTCATATCTTATATATGCCTAGCTAGGTATAGGTACTTATGTAGGCTCTCCAATCAGAAAAAGAAACATTTATTCCTGCAAAGGCAAAAGAAAATGAACGAGAAAGATAATTATAGAAGGTAGGTAATCCCAGACTCGCTGAAAAGGAAAATTGCCGACTTAAAATATTTTTTCAGCTAACTACCTATAAAATCAATGTAAAGTGGGTATTTAGGATTTTTCTTCTTGTATCTAGATTGGACAGGCTGTTTGTGATAGCCAAGACTATATACAACGTTTTTTTTTGGCAGTTGATTACTCTTCTAGAATCTCGTGTCACTGCAGAAATGTTTTGCCTTAGTCGAGTCCAATTTTTTTTTTAAATTCTTTATTTAATTAGGGACTTTTATGACCGCAATGCGTATGACAGTCCCATCGTACCCTAAATAAATACTGCTACGGATCACAATTGCGCCATGAACCTGGCCTGTAGAATCTTTTGTCAAGTTACTTCAGAAATGTTTTGCCTTAGTTGAGTCCAAAATTAGATATAGCATACTTTACTGGTTTAACAGTTATGATTAGAATATTAAAATAGCCTTTGTACTACAAAACGCGCAATACGAACAATAGTCCGTATCCCCAAACAGTAAAGATAAATTAATTAATATTCATTTCATAAAGTATATTCACAGTTCCAAGCATTTATTTCCATTGTATTTGTGATTAATATGGCTATATACCTTCATGAATTTGAAACAATTAAAGAACGAGAAATATGGGAAGGCACCCGTAGAAAAGACCGTAAAGGTATGATTAATCCGAAGTTCCAGAGGGCTGACCTATTTTTTGGCCAAAGAATCAGCATGCCGTTTTAGAATCAGCATTTATAATATTATATAGTATGGATTATAAACTAGGTGTTATCCAAGGTGGTGTCGCCCGGGTAAATTTCATATCAATCAGTGGATTTTACAAAAAAATCTTTCATACAAACCTCGTCCTGATCATTACGAACACATTCAAAAACAATCAGCCAAATCGGTCGAGCCATTCTCGAGTGAATGATTTTTCATACATTCGGCAATTGATTTTTATTTATATGTAAAGATGTATAGCAAAATAATAACAGTTGCACAGGTCGATCGATCAGGTTGAACTACGCTTGCCGTGGTTTGTCTGTAGATGGGTGACCATCTTTACATACCGAGGCTTGCTTCGGAAAGCACGTTAAACCATTGGTCCCGGCTGTCATTCGTGGATTTTTGACACGGGTAGTCAGAAGCCCGAAAGTCTGACAACCAGTTTTACCAAGGGGTATCTTATTACCTAGTTACTGGGATGTGGAGGCCAGAAAAGCAGTCGCTCCATGTAAAATACAAGTATTCAACTGCATTCGGTTAGACTGGAAGCCGAACCCAACATAGTTGGGAAAAAGTTAGGCAGATGATGATGTATATGTTACCGGCCAAACCCGATTTCAGGACAAACTAGTTTAGCCTAGGCTAAACTAGTTCCGTCGACATAGGATGCAAGGGCGAGCGAAGGGCACCCCGAGGTTCGGTTTGGTTAGGTTACTTTAAACCCTTTACACAGAAATAGGGGCCCCGCGAAGCGGGGCTCCGTCGACATAAGATCCAAGGGCGAGCGAAGGGCACCCCCTATAGCGTATAGAAAGAACTAGTTTAGCCTAGGCTAAACTAGTTTGTCCTGAAATCGGGTTTGGCCGGTAACATATATACCGATTTTAACATTGTCTCCAACTTAATGTATTCAGAGATAAACATACATTGCAGTTATCTCTTCAAAGAGTTAATTAAGAACTTGCATTTACTTGCAACTTTGTAATGACTGAGGCGACGACTCAAACTGTTTCTACGAACGATTAGAGCTCCCGCGTTTCCGAGCAAATGAAAACTGACTAAAATGTTTAGTTCAGTTTGTTTGCAGAGGTTTAATTACTTATCTACTTGTAGAATGGAGCTGATATGGCAGTGAGTTGGTATCGATCGTCAGGATAATGCTGAGTACAGAACTCTTTCGACTGTATCATCATCTGCCTAGCCTTTTCCAACTAGATATCTATGTTGGGATTATCTTCCTGTCTAACCGGTTGCAGCTGAATAACCAGTATAGCACATGGAGTTGCTGCCTATCGGACCTTCACTACCCAGTTACTGGGTAACACGTTGTAATCCTTAGGCATCTTCTGGGCACGCTCGTTCCATCATAAACCTCATCCATCGCTTTCCATCAGGCGTGATAAGGGCCAAGAGCGAGCCCAATCACCAATCATTTTATTTTTTAAATCTCTCGCAATTGGAAACTACATCTTTTTATCTGGTTTTTGTTTCCTATACCATTAGAATACTGTTCTGTGACTGGGCGGTCAGTCTGACTCTGGCATCAGTAGGTATAGCCATATTTACACCAAATATATTGTTACTCGATTTTTTTTGTGACCGTTTTTTTATAACAGTTTCAATTATACATAACATCACGCCTGTAATCCACGAAGGGTTAGGTAGCGGCGTACGGTCACCAAAGGACAGGGTCGTCGGATATAGTTGAAGTTTAGTAAGAAACCGATTGATGTATTCGAATAAAATTAAATTTAATAAATAGAAAACAAACAGTTAATTTATCAAATTAAATTACATTCGAAAACATATCGGTTTTTTACTAAACTTCAACTATATCCGACAACCCTGGCTACTTATCTCTTTGGGTGAATTTACCTATAATACACCTAAAGTACACCCAGATTTCGCTAGTAATGTTTAAGTCCCATAGGTAGCGAGAGTTTCAATTATGTCAACGCAAATTAAATAAACTGCTGAAATGATAAAGCTAGATACATATTACAGCAGAGTCACAGCTAGACATGAAAAATGGATGAGAGAAATGAACGCTTATGTTCTTAAGTACCCATTATTATTTCACCCACATTTTAATTTATACTTATATTAAGTACCTATATCTTTCTATATTAATCAAGTTTGTGAGTGTGTGTGTGTGTGTGTGTTTATATGTTTGTTACTTCTTCACGCTCAAACAACCATACAAAATTTTAGCTGATACCCTAGATTAAAAAATATAGGCTACTTTTTATCCCGATATTCTCACGGGATCAACACTTATGCGGGTGAAACCGCGGACCGCAGCTAGTCTGATATAATGCGTTTATTAGTAAGGAGGTAATAATATATACTCCCACACTGCAATACCTAATGTCGTCTGTGTCGTTAATATACTATTAATGCTGTTATTATTGCTAATGCTATCCATTCCCAGCTATTAACGCTCATCTCTTACGAGAAATGACTAACAATTAATATGCTCTGTCTCTTTCTCTTAATTATTTGTTAGTAACGTACCTACCCAGGTATTAAGACATAAAGTATGATATGAATGTGCTTCTCTAGGGTTTTAACAAGTAGATTATTTTACGAAAAATAATGTACTTACGTGTTATCAAGTATGGCACATTTCCCTCATGACGGTATTTAGTCATAAAATAGGCTTATGGTTCTTTACCTCGACAGATACTTCCGTCTTAAGGAATAATGATCAAATGGAGTGCTAAAATGGTAGATTCACGATCGACGTAAAACCATTAGTATCGCGCTCGAAATCCTGGCAACGGCCAAAAATTTTCACGCACCTTCAAATTTAATGATATCGGCTCAATCTGTGTGGTTCTTTCCTCAAAAGACCATTTCAGACATCAATCTACATGGTCTTCACATGATCTGACCAAGATTTTGTCTGGACTTTAAAAAAGACTGTGACCTCTGAGTTTGTTTCGGCCTTTCTTCTCAGAGTAGTCAGATAGGAAACGCCCACCTCATCTAGGTTTAAAAAAATATGATTGACGTGTAAAAGTATTTGTACAAACCTACTTACAAAAATAAAATCATTTATCATTTGTTATACATGGCCTTCAATCCTTATTCTAAAGATTGGTGTAATAAATAAAAATATTGGTTTGCCACCATAATAGAAGAATCTTTTCCTATACTGTAAGCTACCAGTGTAGCTCAGAGATCGATCTTGCAATGACTGCCAAGCGCTGTCACTCCGCAAAAGCGGGATCTAGGAAAGATCATTGTCCGTATCAGCACTCCATTTATTTTGTAATCTTTGTCCCTCGTTCTATAGGTACTACGCACGACATAGTAACAATCATAAGTAGTTGAACGTCTACAAAGTTGCTTATTTATTATTCATGGACTTGTCAAGTATTGATTCATCACGTACCTTCCACTATTTGGGCAATATTTGATTAATTTGATTTGATTTCTACTGTGGTTTTGGGATTCTTTGATTGCACGTCGACACTTCACGTGACCAGAGGGTTGGGTCGTTCTTTCTAAAGAATTAGCATTGCCATTAAATGTGGCAATGCTGCCACTCTTCTGGGCACGTTTCCAATGACACGTTTCGACCGCGATGCGGACGAGTATTTCGGCGCCTAAGTGTCTTTGTTTTTATTTGTATATAGTTAGTAGGTACTATTTTAGTAAATGGATATTATTTTTACAAAATAATCCAGAAATTTTTATCATCGTATTATCTTCAGTACTTTGTGCGTGGTCTCCTTAAGCCAGAGTTTTTTTTTTGTTTTTATAGTTTCTTTTGTGATATTTTTACGAGGCAAAGATAAAACATTAGAAAAAGGAACCTTTAGATAAAACCAAAATATAGAAAGTTATCTTTTATTTACTACCAAGGAAGTCAGGTGTGCAAACGAACTAATACCGAAACACACCCAAACGCTTGCATAATTAAAACAAAATCTTCCCACAAGTTTGCCCAAAACCAAATTACCAACTGATCAAAGATTACTACAGAATTCCTTAACGACTAATGCATTTGTGAAACCATTCCCAGCTCCTGCCCGTCATCAACGCAAAACTGTTTTAATTGATTTCAATTATTAATCTCGAATGAAAATGTATTGATTGATCGAATTACTTACATTAAAGTTTCGTCACTCGAGATTCCATTCCGGCGGGGGAAATGTCAACGAGAAACTTCGTATCTGCGAAAGTTTTCAATTGGCGTTCATTTTGTTTACGTTCCATTTATTAAATTAATTTTCTGTGTGGTAATGAAAGCGTACAGTGTATTTACTTTGACTTAATAACACACGTTCTATCTTTTATGAGGATCCTTCTGACGTCACTCTGTTTCATTAACGCGTTGACGCCATTTTGTGATCTTCGCTGTGCTATTTGAAAGCAGAACGTAATACAGGTTGTGTTTAATTTATGTCTTTGATGCTGTCTCTATGATTGTACATTATATGGGGTCAAATTAAATTAGTTACCTAACGAAACTCCGCAGACGTGATGCGTATCAATATCTAAAAAACATAGATTTTTTTTTTATTGAAATGATGTTTTTTTATGGGGTCATTGACCTCAATTAGTGTAACCACTTGAAATATCGGTTTAAAAAAACAGTGGCACTCCTGGAGTGCCGACAGAAGTGAAAACAAAACACAAACGGAATACTTTGCCATCACTCAGTGACATATCGGATTTACATTAACACCGAGTACATCCCGAGGACAGCCGAACATACCCGAAGCGGTGTCGATTACGGTAACACTGGCGCGAGTTCAATTGTTTTTCCCATCTCAAAAAATGCGCAACGCGCCTAAAGAAGTTTTCACTTCAAAAATCGGTTTATTTGTGTGTAAACTTCACAGACGTTATGGGTATTCCAACACATTAAAACAAAAGAAAACCGATTTTCTCATTTCATACTTCAAGTAAGAACACTACCAGCCGTCGTTGACTCCAAAAAACACATAATTTTTATTTTATCACTTCTGCCCGCGACTTCGTCCGCGTGAAATTTATTGTTCCCCCGAACCACCCCGTCGCATCGCATCGCCTGCCCGCGCTATCACTTCGTTTTCGTTTAGCGTTCTTTCTGCCTTTTTTATTTTTGCTCGGCTCCTATAGGTCCCTTAGGAGCAACAAACAAATAAGCTCTTCAGCTTTTTTTTAGTATACAGGGTGTTACGGAAAGGGTATATCAATACAAAAGGGTTGAAGAGTGTATCTGGTCCAGAATCTCTGTACAAAATTTCAGCTCAAAAGCATTAACTTTGAAAATGCTTAATATTTTTTTATTTCGACATAACGGCGCTGCACTGGCGCGCGGCGGCGTGATGTGCGTGTACTAGGCGCACAGACACACTACAGATAATGGATAATGACCTTCGTAGTGCGGTGACACGTTTGTTATGATTTCAATTTAATAAACTATCGAAATAAAAAAATATTAAGCATTTTCAAAGTTACTGCTTTTGAGCTGAAATTTTGTACAGAGATTCTAGACCAGATACACTCTTCAACCCGTTTGTATTGATATACCCTTTCTGTAACACCCTGTATAGGTAGATATAGATGTTTAGATATCTATATCGATGTCCTTCACGTCTGCAGTTTCACTAGGTAATTTAATTTTACCCTGTATAATACAGACGCCAGCACATCAACTTTTTTTTTTTTGTTTTTTTTTTTTTTTTTCTCGCGGTGGAAATCCTCATGGACTTCCACCTACTACAATCCTGTATCCTGTGTGGTTATTCCCTCAAAAGACCCTTTCAGACCTCAATCTACTTACATGGTCTTCACGTGATCGGACCAAGATTATGTCTGGACTTTAAAAGAGACTAAGGCCCTTATTCATAATCCTATTTTATCTCTATTTTAGCTAAAATAGGTTTATAGAACGTTTGTCTTTATCTGTCACGTTGTCATTTCTGTGTGTAAGAAAGAGACAAACCCCATTTTAACTAAAATAGGTTTGATAAGTTATATGAATAAGGGGGTAAGTATATTTCGGCCTTTCTTCTCAGAGTAGTCAGATAGGAAACGCCGACCTCATCTAGTTTTTTTTTTTTTAAATAGGATTGACCTGTAAAAGTGTTTGTACACACGGCAACACATCAAGCTATACATAACCAGTATAAGCTGAGTTCTGATTGTACGAAAAACCTATACTTACAATGCGAGGTCAGCGAAAATTGGAATTGTAGGTATACCTAGTTTGATGTTTTGCCGTGTGTACAAATCTACTTACAGAAATAAAATCATTTATCATTTAACCATGTAATCATTGTTTTATTTCTTCCCACAACCTTTTTTTATATAATATGATGAAATATGTACACTAGATACTAAAATAAATGACTAACTAACTTACAATACAAATATATAAAAATAAAAAACAAAGGACACTTAGGCGTCGAAGTATTCATCCGCATCGCTGTCATCCGGAAACGTGCCCAGAAGACTGGCAGCATTGCCACGTTGAATGGCAATGCTAATTCTTTGGCCAAAGAACGACCCAGCCCTCTGGTCACGTGAAGTATCGACTAGCCGGCGAGAAATTTCCTTAAAAAGGAGACGCGCGCTCGGGCCCCATGACCCGAGCGTTTCGACCCCAAACGGCTCAAAGCTGTAGTTGCCCATAAGGTTACAGTATTTGCGCCGCTTGAGGGTCTCAGCAGCTGCAGCAGCGGCGCCAGCACAGCCCGCAGTGCTAGGAACATGAGATGGCGCAAGGGTATCGACACAATGTTAACCATTAGCTGATTACCTCAAGCTATTGAAAACAGTATCCCAAATAAACGTCATTTACCTATAAGCGGCTTGATCAAAGTATTACTGAACAGTACGGCGAATTTCGATAAACTTCATTGAGAGCAGGAACACCTATTTTGGAAGCTGTATGGAAGTCGCACACCGAAACAGCTCATTAATAGCTTAACTAAACAAAACAGCATTGAAATGTAAACTTTATGTTGTGAAGCATAAAATGACATTTACACTGAAACAACTCATTACTAACTGGAATTAACAGCATTGAAATATGAACTTTATATAGTGAAACATAAAGTGACATTTCCGAAATTAAGAGACGGTAGTTGACGGATGGACGACTGGACTTTTTGGTGTGCGAACAGACAGTATGCAACGTCATTCGATTAAGCTGTCGAGTAGCTGCGAAATACTGTTGTAAAATTAAAATGACGATGATAGTACAGTCAACAGCAAAAGTAGATGATGAATTGAGTTTAAAACTTTTGGAGACAAAACTGATCACGAATATATGGCAGCTGTACTAATAGTAAATGTTTGGTATAATTTACAATCACATACTTTTGAATCACTTCGACGCCATGCGCCACACAGTTCTGACGCGAACTCCGTTCATTAGTATTGAATTTCTGATTTTCATCATCTACTTTTGCTGTTGACAGTACATGGAAAATCGCTTTTTGTACATTATTTTTAATTGCAGAGAGGTGGAAAATATTCAGTTTCGTATGTAAAACACAAGTAAAGTTGCCCATTTTTTCCGGTCACCATACCGTCTGTGCGAACGAGGAATGAGACAACTTGAAGACAAAATTGAGTGTAGTTTATACTTATACTAGCTACGCTTCGACTTCGTACCGCCTCAGATTTTTTATCTTCTGTTTAATTAGGAACCCTCACGGGCATCGTCGGCCCCAAAACACACTTTTTTTATAGTGCGCGGTGGAAATCCTCATGGACTTCCTCCATCGTGGGGTGACACAGGGGCATGGGCAGGGGCAGGGGCCTCTGAAAATAGGAGGCAACAACTCACAATTTCATGAATATAATTTAAAATAAACTTTAAGCTAATTTACAATCGTAAATTCTAAGAAAGTCCTACTTCAAATTAATAAACATAAGTTTATCAGTTTCGTCTAGGCGTATTTAACAAAGAGATCTAGAACAATAAGCTAAAATAGCTAGCCTATCCATACTAATCGATACTTAATATTATAAATGCGAAAGTGTGTCTGTCTGTCTGTTACCTCTTCACGCTTAAACCGCTGAACCGATTTAGATGAAATTTGGTATCGAAATTTGATTTCGATGAAGTTTGGTTTGGTCGGGAAAGGACATAGGATAGTTTTATCCTGATATTCCCATGGGATCGACACTTGTACGGGTGAAACCGCGGGGCGCTGCTAGTATTATAAATGCGAAAATGTGTCTGTCTGTCTATTACCTCTTCACGGTTAAACCGCTGAACCGATTTAGATGTATAGTTTGAGTCCCGAGTAAGACCATAGGAAATTTTTTATCCCGATATTCCCACGAGATCCAAACTTATGCGGGTGAAACCGCGGGGCGCTGCTAGTAATAGAATAAAATTAGATTTTCCAAGTACTGTATTGAAATTCAAACGTGCCTATGTAAGGGAAATAAAGCTTACCAACTAAGCTAGCTTTTAAACTAAATTATTGGCAATCTTACTAAATAGGTTTCCAGAGTGACTTTGTTTACATACATCACGCCTGTAATCTCCGAGGGGGTAGTTAGAAGTACACCGCTGGCGCAACTGGCGAAGTGGCGAAACGTGGCTGCGTGTGGCATGGCATTTCGCCACCATGTAATAGGGAGCAAGCCTTGGGAGTTTTTTCCGAAACGTGGATGAAATGTTAATAAAAATATCAATGCAGAGTCGCTTTTTGGAGTTACGTTATTGCCTTCTGTCTTGTGTGGGTTCGTATAATTTATCTCCCACTTACTTTTGTACAGAAAGAAAGTGTATTATCATTCTATAAAGTGAAAAAAATTCTGAATATATTTTATGTGGAGAGTTGGAGGCAGGCTTTATAAGAATTTATATTTGGTTAGATATTTTGCGGAATATGTGTGACACTTTTAGGTTACTGTATACTGAAATATATTGCTCACTGGAGAATAGTATTTGAGACGAAGGAAGCATATTGTCTGGGAAGAACTAGGATTTTTTGGAATGTGGGAAAAAACTTCGGGACGAACGAAGAATAAATCCGCAGATGAATTGTTGCCGCTGTTTTATATAACCGCTAACTGTTTTACAAAATAGCTCCATTATGTAAAACAGTTGAACGACGTTTAGCGATTTTTCAGAATTACTGAACTTTAACACGTAGAATTAATTGCATAAAGATTTTGCATTTATCAATGCAGGGGGTCAACGATTAAAGATTATGTCAAAAATAAATTTATATTGACGTAAACTATTTTTTGTATTTATTTTGCAGATTATGTTGTATCAATCAACTCAGCCTATCGCAGTCCACTGCTGGACATAGGCCTCTCCCAGACTGCGCCACAGCACCCTGTCCTCCGCCTTTCGAATCCAGACTACCCCAGCCACCTTCTTTAGGTCGTCCGTCCATCTAGCTGGAGGACGTCCCACACTACGCTTGCCGATACGCGGTCTCCACTCCAGGACTCGTCTGCCATCTGTCCTTCGACAGTCATGGCCAGCCCACTGCCACTTCAGTTTGCTTACTCTGCAAGCTATGTCGGTAACTCCGGTTCTTTTCCGATAATTTCATTCCTAATTTTATCCTTCAAAGAGACTCCGAACATAGCCGATATGTTGGATCACTCTGTGCTAAATAAAGGTATTTTCGTTCTTCCTTTCTTTTCGTAGCTACTATTTGTATTGTATATTCGTTAGTCATGAATATGTGAGTTCAGGATTGGGAAGGTCGATACATCGATATGATCTGAAGCGTAACTCTCAGGTTTTATTGCAACAACGTGAATATGTAATGAGCTAATATGTAAAAGAATTGCTTATAATATGATTGTACAATCTATTTTTGGTTAGGTATTGAAAGTGATTGTAACATGCAATGTTTTTTGCAAGCCTGCTTCTCGTTATCATCTGCCTAGCCTTTCCCAAGTATGTTGTGATCAGCTTCCAGTCTAATCAGATGCTGCTGAGTATTATACATGGGACAGCTGCCTGTCTGACTACCAAAACCCAGTTATTGGGTAACACGATACTCCTTAGTAAGCCTGGTTGTCAGAATTTCGGGTGTCTACCCCGACCCGACCCGTAATAACTTTCAAAGATCTGTCTGTCTGTCTATTTGAATATTATTTTATTGCTATTGTAGTAAGATGGTGATGGATTCTGGCAAATAGCCAGAGATATTATTGAATGCAAATAAAAATATTGGCGAGAACAACTAAAAGATTTCTGAGGACATTTGCCACTTAAAATAAATGATTATCCAAGCGAAAATGAATGGGAATTTTTTCAAAAACCCAATATTGGTGAATTAAAATCAAAACTGGGTTTCAAGCAAGGTTGAGGTTTGTTTACAAAGAGATCATCATGGAAAGCAAAGATTATTGTTCACCAGAAAGTATAAGTACCTACAGAGCTTTATGTAAGAACTAGCTGCGCCCTGAGGTTTCACCTACTACGTGAAATCTTGACATTTTAGCATTGTACTAACTTAACAAGTTGTATTACTGATTTTAATGATTATAATTCTGTAAATACATATTTGTTACGGTCGCGAATCATATTTTAATCAACTTACAACTTAATACTGACCAGCAAATGGCAAAAAACCTCGCGAGAGAATCACGGCGGTAGTCTCGCCGTGCCATAAAAATTTTCGCCGCGATGATATCGCCATTTAGAGACACGTACTAAGAGAGTGTATAGAAATACGCGGCACGACGATAATATCGCCGCGATTCTCTCGCTCGTGGAGACGGCCCCTTAGCCACGAGTCCCTCTAGGACCCGACGTTCCTACCTAAAATAAAGCTAGGAAGATACCGTAAACGATCCTTAATTACATCTGAGGACTACCAGAGATCCTTGCAAGGAGATAACTTTAATTACCATAATTATTCTGTGCTATTTGGTTCTTATCTAGCTAGTGACAGATTGTAATTACTACGATGTTAGCATAATTTTCCGTTTTTCTTTTGTTTTGAATTTACCAAAGGATGTTATGCAGGGTGAAATTAAATTCATGGGCATCCTTTTAAGGGGTCATTGTACTCGTCATTATGAACAACTTTTACTATGGGCCTGAACCTAAAATCGCGAAAAAAAAATCAGCTGTTCCTTGCATTTATGTTCACATAACTCGTCAAAATGTAGGGAAGAACTGATTTTTTTTCGTGAATACAGGTTTGGTCCCATAGTAAAAGTTGTTCATAATGATGATTACAAGGAAGCCCATGGATTCAATTTCAACCTGTATAAACTGATAACATCGAATTGAAAAAACAAACATAGATATCCATTTATTCTTCCAAGGTCAGATTTTACCAAAGTTACTCGTAGATATCTTTTATCCGTGGAATAAAATAATCGACGTCTGATAGTTCTACTATGGAAAAACAGCCAAAAAGTCAAAATTTATTCTCAGGATAAGCCTTTTTCTTGGTATAAAAGTTTGGTGGAATTTGCCCTAAGGATATTTCCCTATATTTATGCTTTGTCAATATTTGGGTGAATTCACGTAGCAATAAAACGTTCTCTATTTAGTGTTAGTTTCTTTGTAGTTAATATGTAAATTATGTAAGTTTGTTGTATACAACGTGTGAGGATAAAAACTGGCTTGGAACAGTTAGATAAGGAAAATTATTATAGTTATTGCGTCATAAAAACTACTACTAATTTGTAGGAAAATATGGTTAGATATTTGTTGTAGTAATATTATCTGGATGTTAAGATTTTGCATTTTATGTTTTCCTTATTAGGAAAGTATGTTAGTTGAGGTAAAGTTTTCCGATGATTGCTAACCAGCGCCCAAATTGCCTTCACACACACACACACACTTTAAATCACAATCCGAAATATTTTGAAGGAAATTGCTAATCCATTGCTTAATATGTTTGAATAATTCATCTGCTCGACAACGTAATAACGCAATGAATGTTGTTGCATTGTCAAAATGAAACGCATTGTCATTGTAAATGTGCAGTGGCTGACTGGCTAAACTGGAAGGGATACAACACATTTTTGGGGAAAAGTAGGCTCTTTCTTTCCTCAGTCTAGTACATAATCAGCCTATAATGTTCCCACTGCTGGGACACACTGCTGCTCCTCTCTGTGAGAGGAAGTGGGCCGTAATCCCCCACGCGAGCCCAGTGCGGGTAGATGGTCTACTACATAACTAAAAGTCTACAGGATGTAGTTTTTCATTTTAATTTTCCTCATTATTTCACATTTTTCTGTAGAACTATAATATCCTACTTCCTACTAATATTATAAACGCGAAAGTTTGTGAGGATGGATGGATGGATGTTTGTTACGCTTTTACGCAAGAACTACTAAACGGATTTTGATGAAACTTTACAGTAATATAGCTTATACATCAGAATAACAGTGATAGTAGTTTTTATCCTGATATTCCCACGGGATCGACTCTTATGCGGGTGAAACCACGGGGCGCTACTATTATTTTATATTGCCTTGAGTTGGTATTTTATAACCTACGGACTTATAAAATACCAACTCAAGGCGATATAAAATGTGAATATACCTACTTAAAAACTCAACCAAAAGCTTTGACTTATCAGATCGTTTATCCCAACCCCTGGTATTACTGTGCAATTTGAAGATATAACCAACGGATTCTCAAGCAATTGAGAGGATTTTCAACATTTTCATAAAAGTAATTTATAAAAATGAAAGCGCAATTGTGAAATGGAATTGACAAGGGAGATTTGTGACTTATTTCGAGTATAAGTGAATTGAAGGTCATGTCAAATGCCCATGTAACACCCACTCTCACGAAGATCGGACACGCTACACTCGAAGTCGTGGACAAGTATGTTTACCTAGGACAAACTGTCCAGTTAGGTAGGTCCAACTTCGAGGAAGAGGTCAATCGTCGAATCTGACTCGGCTGGGCAGCGTTCGGGAAGCTACGCAATATCTTCTCGTCCCACATACCGCAGCGTCTCAAGACGAAAGCCTTTGACCAGTGCGTGTTGCCAGTGATGACATGGCACTGAAACGTGGTCGCTCACAATGGGCCTTATTAGAATGTTAAAAGTCACCCAAAGGGTAATGGAGAGGGCTATGCTTGGAGTTTCCCTGCGTTATCGAATAAGAAATGAGGAGATCCGCAGGAGAACCAAGGTGACCGACATAGCCCGAGGAATAGTTAAACTTAAGTGGCTGTGGGCAGGGCACATTGCTCGCAGAACAGATAGCCAATGGGGCCGCGTAACGGAAGACGTAGCGTTGGAAGGCCTCCCACAAGGTGGACCGACGATCTTGTGAAGACCGCAGGAGCCCGTTAGATGCGAGAAGCACAGAACCAGTCGAAGTGGAGGTGCTTGGAGGGAGGCGTACGTCCAGCAGTGGACGTCTTTCGGCTGAAATGATGATGATGATGAGGCATGGAAGTTTTGTATGGGACAACTGATAATTTTTTCGCGATTAAGATAATGGTCCCACGGAGAAAGTTGTTCAGTTTGATGGTATGTGCCCTTAACCCTTCGTATGCTTAAACGTGGATCCACGCGAGACACAATGGCTTTTCAATTCTGTCTGTAATTACGGCATTCAACCGTTTAAATATGACCAGACCCTTCTGATACATGCTGTAGATGTATAGTAAGTTATTTTTAGCTAGGTACATATAGGTATGTAATTCATCGTCTGTTGTGCTAGTCTAATGTGTTGACTTAAACATCGGAGATAGATAGCGCTAGTCATCTTAGGCATGATTGATAGGCGTTAGCAAAATAATATTTGCGTAAAGAATTTACTGCTTTAACACTATAGCAGCATATTTATGCCCTTTATTCAGAAAGTATGACGTATTGGTTTTGATTGTGTAAACTTCACAGAGGTGATGGGTATCGATATCTCAGATTCTCAGCACAACAAATCTAAAGAAAACAGATTTTCCTAACTCATCATAAAGTAACAACTGAACCATCGGTCGTTAAACCTCAAAAAAAAAAATCATCAGATCTTCTTTGTTGTTATTTTATCGTGTTTAGATATCGATACCCAACAGAGGAGCTTGTGACTAAGTAATAACAGCCGCACGGGTCGATCGGTCAGGTTAAGCTACACTTGCCGCGGTTGGTCCGTGGATGGGTGACCATATTTACATACCAAGACCCCTCCGTGCCTCGGAAATTACGTTAAGCCATCCTTACCAAGGGGTATCGTGTAACTGGGTTGTGAAGGTCAGATAGGCAGTCACTCTATGTAAAATGCCGGTACTTAGCTGCATCTGGTTAGACTGGAAGCTGACCCCAACATAGTTGGGAAAAGGCTAGGCAGATGATGAGATATCGATACCGTCTGTAGAGTTTCGGAAGCTAATTTTATTTGACCCGGTATATTATTGTAGGTACTCGTACGGTAGGTATACGAATGTCGATACTTGCAAAAGTTATAAATTGTGAATTTCAGTTCACGATAAGACTTGGTTCTTGCTGGAGCTCGGAAGATAATAAAGACGGTATTAGATTGGCCGGGGGCATGAAATGTCGGAAATAAAACTGGAGCAATTGAAACGAAAAGTTACTACTCAATGTATAGGAGTTATGTAATAAACTGCTTTTGAGTCCGTTTTTTTGTAAACATTTTTGCTGTGCCAAAGCCTGTAGAAAGCTTTGTATTTTTCTGTGAAAATGTAAGGACGACAAAAAACGTCGCGTTTCTGTTTCGTTTTGACACACAATCACGCAGTGACTTGGCTTGATGACAATCAGCATGGATACTTTTTCTCTCGTGACTAAGTACGGTGAGGGGAAATCTAGCGATTTAAATCTTTGATGGCAAGTTGGTTTATTATGGTTGCTGGAAAGCAACATTTTGTGATGTCATGCTTTTATGCTTCTACTCTTAGCTTGTTAGCAGGCAACTTATTAATATTGACAGTTAGGTATCTTTTCGTTCGAATCCGTGTTTGGATTGAATACGGAACGAGGTGATCCGGCAGAGAACCAAAGTTGTCGACATGGCTCACAGAATAAGCAAACTGAAGTGACAATGGGCTGGACCTCGCATGAGCGAATGGCATGGGATAGAGTGGGATGGGGTAGATGTGTTCTTAAGTAGAGATTGGAAAGGTAAGACAGGACGCCCTCAGGCTAGGTCGAGCAACGATCTTCGCAGGATGGCTGGTAGCAGTTGGATGAGAGTTGCTGAGAATCGAGCTGAATGACGTGCAATTGGAGAGGCTCCAGATTTGAGTGAAGGATTTGAGATAATTTTCAAGTTATGGAACAACAAACTGAATGTTATACTTAAAAAAGTTCAAATTTCATTGCAAGCAAAAATTTATTAGGACCTTTTTGTCACTCAAAAATCAATTTAAAATACATTTTACTAAAGTAGATAACTGATTAAGTGTCGATGGAATGTAAATTATCTGAACAGTGCGATAGATTTTACATTTTTAGCCCTAATTATTAAAAAGCTACGTTACGCAGAACAACTTAATTCTGAATACACTCTTATACAGTGTTTCATAATTGAAATTTATTTTACTGTGCTATTTCTTCCTCCCACTGTGACCTTAAAACGCCCCCACAAAACTGTTACAAATACAAACGAAAACAAATGAGCCTACACATTCCGCGTTTTTACAGACCTTGTTATTTCAGACTCCATGCAAATAAAGAGTTTGTTTTACGTAACATTTACTGGTGTTTGTGAAATAAGCCTGAATAAGTACATTTAAATTCCCCGGGATCTCATTGAGATGGGTGTTTTAGTACTATCCCTAGAGTCTGGGACGGTAAAGCTGCTTTTCCACCAGAGATATGCGAGGTAACTAAACGGTGAAGCTAAGCTGCGAAAATAAATATGTGTCTATTTCCATTTGAGTTAAGTAAAAAGTATAATATATTTGTTTATTTTCTGTCTCACAATGGTTTAGTAGCACTTAACAGCTTTGAACTATATAAATTATGCCATTTAGAGGCCTTATACAGATTAGCTGGCAGGTAACAAGTATTTTTGCTAAACAATACAAACAAAAAATAAATAAAACAAACAACACAACTAAACCAGTTAAAATACTTACCTAATTTTATACACTAGATACTAAAATAAATGACCTAACTTACAATACAAATATATAAAATTAAAAAACAAAGGACACTTAGGCGTCGAAGTATTCATCCGCATCGCTGTCATCCGGAAACGTGCCCAGAAGACTGGCAGCATTGCCACGTTGAATGGCAATGCTAATTCTTTGGCCAAAGAACGACCCAGCCCTCTGGTCACGTGAAGTATCGACCAGCCGGCGAGAAATTTCCTTAAAAAGGAGACGCGCGCTCGGGCCCCATGACCCGAGCGTTTCGACCCCAAACGGCTCAAAGCTGTAGTTGCCCACAAGGTTACAGTATTTGCGCCGCTTGAGGGTCTCAGCAGCTGCAGCAGCGGCGCCAGCACAGCCCGCAGTGCTAGGAACATGAGATGGCGCAAGGGTATCGACACATGTTGCGTCCCACACCAGAGGCCTACCCACCTTCCAAGGCAACAACGTCATGCCGTCTGGTCTCTTCCCATCATCACGTACCAAGCCGTTTGGTTCTAGCACCGCTGGTACACCGGCGGTGACAAGGGCTCGACGAATAATATCGTTGATGCTGGCGTGCCGTGCTATGCGACCTGCGCTCCTGCAGCAGGACAGGCCATGGTGTCCGAGACTGTCGACAGCTTCACCGCAGTGACATCGATGCGGAGCAACACAAGGTGCGCCCAAGCGGAGACACGTAGCGAGCCGAAACGATGAGTCATCCATCATTGTGCCTATGGTGGATGACGGGAGCGCCTGAAGCCACAAACCTGACTCCCATTCTCCCACAGCCAGCAGACGGGCACGCTCAACAGTATTACGTGACGTGTTTACAAGGGTATTCCGTATAATACTGCAGAGCGGCACGTCCCACCGTCTCTGGGAAGACGGGTTATCAGGCAAAACCGTATTGGGACAAGCCATTTTCCAAGCATTCAACGCATCGGTCAAAAACGGCACTTCAAAATCGACCAGTGAAGAAGATAAAATGTTCCTGGTTAATTTATCGGTACTGTGGACCGAGGAGAGGAAGGCTGGTAAACTAATACTTGAAATTTTGCGGAGTTAAAGGAACTGCGAAACCAGTTAAAGGGTGTGGTGAATGGTGAAGGTAAATGGTTATTATTTGAATACAACCACTAATTCCTAAGAGCAGTGGGGGCCCAGAGGTAACGTCCCGGACTTACGAGTTGTAGGTCGTGGGTTTGAAACCAGGCCGGGCCAGGCCATTGTGTGAATAATTTCATCACCACTCAAACGTTATGAGGAAACCGGCATGTCCTAGAACCAAAAAATCGAAGACATGCGACTTCTACTAACCCGCAGTGGGCCCGCGTGGAAAATTACAGCCCATTCACTACACACTCGCTCTTGAAGAGATGAGGCCTGTGTCCCAGCAGTGGGAACATTATAGGCTGACGACGCTGTCAAAAAGCTAGTTGTCACGTTACGTTAGTTTTTGAAGTGAAACTTCTTTAGGCGCGCTTGACTTGGGGAGTAAACTGGCGAAAGCGTTACGAAAACGTGTGATCGGGCGAGTAGGGAAGGTACGTATGTATGCGACCGGGTTTTTACACCAGGTATTTGCTTCCAATTACGCACACCAGGTACCGCCTCAAAATACTTGCAAGACTATAAAGTATCTTATACGGCTACTCGATCAAATACGTAGGTACTCAACCGCGTTAGTTTTCGCAAATGCGATCATGCTCCTTATCAGTAAGAGTCTACGGAACAATTTCGTATGCAAGTATTTTTGAAGTGAAACTTCTTTACGCGCGCTTGACTTGGGGAGTAAACTGGCGAACGCGTTACGAAAAGTGTGATCGGGCGAGGTGAACGGGAGTTGAGTGGGGGATATAAGCAAGAGAAAGCAGTGCGCGCGCACATTTTCTTTCTCTCTTCCTCTCATAGCCAAATACGTTTGAAGTTTCACTTCAGTCGTGTGGTCATAAGCACACTCGGTTTTTTTTAAACTTAGCTTACCGTAAGCGTAGCACAAAAAAAAAGCCTGTTTTTTTTTAAACGGGGAACACTGCGGCTCTTTAGTCTTCAAACGTACCTAGACAACATTAAAACATGGTTCAAATACTAAAACCATGTTTTCCTGTAATTAGTTTCCCGCCCACTCTCAATGTTACAGATATCTGATTTTCTTTCTCATCAATTATTATAGGTGTCTACAAAGCCCTTTATATTCTTGATTTATTCGCCAAAATGTCTGTACTCTGTAGTCTTTGAGTGGTTTAAACATTTAATAGTTCAGTGAATTATTCGGAGAATCACGGGAATTCTGTTCGCCGAGTCTGCAGTTCTCTCTCTGTATTTAAACTGTGACGGCTGGATGGGATAAAATTCAAACGAATTCCATTTTGGATTCGGAATTCAAACTGTGCTAACGGTACCTAGACCTATTTTTTTTTAATGATGACGTAGTTTGCCGCAAAGAGGCTATAAAATAAAAATCAGGGTACCTACACAGAACTTTCGTTGACGATGGTAGGTATTTGATCCAAAATAAGGATTGAATACCACCCTCATATAGGTGGTGGACCTATTTCCATCACACACAATCAGCCTATAATGTTCCCTTTGCTGAGATACAGGCCTTCTCTCTGTGAGAGGAAGTGGGCCATAACCACCACGCTGGCCCAGTGCAGGTTGGCGGATGTCACATGTCTTCGAATTTTTGGTTCAAGTACGTGCTGACATCCTTACAATGTTTTCCTTCGCCGTTTTGAGAGCGGTGGTGATGATGATGATGGGGCTCCCTTTTCCGCACTTAGACTCCCATTTGGTCCGTTGTGCGTGGGGATTCTGGCTAACAAAGCCAGCCTAGCTCCATCCAGAAGCACAGAAGCTTCCTGGGAGCTTCGCAGGCTTCACGGAGCGACCTCTATGTTCCGAGTATTTCTTCACGTTGAGAAGTCACAGCCTCGCATTCCAGGATGACGTGGGCGGCTGATTCCACGGCGTCAAGGCAGCCTCTGCAGAGAGAGCAGTGGTGATGAAATTAAATACACAAACTAAAGTGCCTGCCTATTTTCGTTTTCGTAAGTCGCGGCCGATGCCACTGGACCAACACTGCTATTTCCATTATTAGGCACAAATCCAAAGTCTTGGTGGTTATAGTGAATTTTACTATTATGTATCTGGATAGTTTATCAAAACAGCATTAATACAACCGACTTAAAAAAAAGACAATACAAAGTGATAAATAACTTTTATTTCGGAAGTCGACTAAAACCTTCCTGATAGTATGTAGATCACTTTAGTATAAGAATTGTCAAAATCGGTTCATCAGTTTTTGAGAAAATCGCGACATACGGATCGAATACAGAACCTCCTTTTTTGAAGTCGGTTAAAAATGAGTAGTCATTGCATCGTGTATCGTCATCGAACTGCATTATTTCGATTACGCGTGTCATCGCAAAATGACGAATATGTCTGAGTTCACGATACTGATATTGCCAATTGACTTTATTGGCTGATACTCCTGATAGTTCTCGTAATGCAGTAATGGAAACTTTTCATTGGGTGTAGTGACTTGATTAAGGCAAGTATTGGAGATGATGACGTCATTGCACATGCGCATAATAATAAGATTGTTAGGTATGCATAAATAATAAGGTACCATGTGTGCTGTTTTTTTTTTCTTTCTGTTGTAATGTTGATTATGTGGTATACTAGTGTTCAAGAATATACCTGTACCTATCTATCATATCAGATCTGCACAAAATTATAGCGAATCTAGGCACTTTTAACTTCTATCAAAGGAGTCCTATATTATTTTTATAAGAGTCCTGTATATATTATTATGAAGTTTATAAAAAAAATTGTAAAGAAATTCGCCTTTGTATTTATTCAATAGTTTTCGATTTAGCAGCAAATCATCAAAATTAGATTCTGTAACAATTTTCAGCCAGTTGTAACGGAAAACCTTGTGTTCTTGTCGTACTAACGCGTAATGCACAAACAAAATCTTATTCGGAACGTTCTTAGCTTCTGAATTCCAAACTTGATTAAAACGAAAGACTGATCCCTAAAAAAATCAGTTACGCAACAAAAGATAAATCTACGCATCAAAAAGGTTCAACTACCCTTTTCTGCCTTATTTACGTAGCTTAATTTTGGTGCCCAGTGTGGTACTCAAAATGTATTATCTTATTACAGAATTTACAGTAGCCTTTTCTCTTGTAATCTTGTAATCTGTCCTCTTTTTAGGGTTTCATACCTCAAAAGGAAAAACGGAACCTTTATAAGATCACTTCGTTGTCCGTCTGTCTGTCAGTCAGTCAAGACCCTTTTTCTCAGGAACACGTGGAGTTATCAAGTCGGAATTATAAATAAATTCTAAGTCAACGCAATCAAAAGATACGGGCGTTTATGTTACATTTATGCCGCATATTTTGACACTCGCAAGGGAAGCAAAACCTATAGGGTACATCCCGTTGATCTAGAATCATGACATTTGGCAAGAAGCTATGTCATGTAGCACAAGTAAAAGAAACATCCGAAAACCGTAATCATACCTTCAAAGTACGGAACCCACAGTGCACGAGTCCGACTCGCACTTGGCTGGTTTTTCATCAATAGCAGCGACGTGCTTCATAATGTGGGGTTAGCACGCACCGCGACTGGATAGTTAGGGATTTTGACGGAGCTAGAATCTTGAGTGTCTAGGTGGCCCATAGAGGTGGCCTAAAGGTTTATGGAGCCACTTTTTTGGGCTACGACTGCTCCGTTGGTATAGTGGTCGCGCTACTACTGGTCTTGGGTTCAATTGACAGGTCTGATGGTCTAGTGGTTAGTGACCCTGACTGCTATGCCGGAGGTCGTGGGTTCGATTCCCACCCAGGACAAATGTTTGTGTGATGAGCACGATCATTTGTTCTGTGTCTGGGTGTAATTTATCTATAATATGTATGTATTTAGAAATATATAAGTATGTTTATCAGTTGTCTTGTACCCATAACACAAGCTCTGCTTAGCTTGGGACTAGATGGCGTTGTGTGATAGTTGTGGAATATTATTATTATTAATTACCAGTTCGGGCAATGTGTTCTTGGGTTTTTCATCAGGAATCATTCAGTAGCAGCCCGGAGTTTGGATTTGTGCCCCATTGATGGCAACAGACTCGTCACTTATTACATGGGACCTAAACGTAACTGGCGAAATGTGGGTGTACCATAGATACACCTCTGTCAAACCCTTCAGGGATTACGGGCGTGACGTCATGTGTTTAAGGCAATTAAAAATGAGCCAGTTATTAATCACACTATCACATCACACTCATATTATAAAGGCGAAAGTTTGTGAGTGTGTGTTTATACGTTTGTCACTTGTTCACGCTCAAACGGCTGGACCAATTTTGATAAAATTTTGTATGAGGGTAGCTGACACCCTGGATTAACATACAGGCTACTTTTCATCCCGATATTCCCACGAGATTGACATTTACGCGGATGAAAACTCGGGGCGTAGCTTGTGTTATAATATATCAATGTGACTTACCTACCTAATTTTTGTCTGTAGTGTAGTCAAGGTGGGCTGGACCAGCGGGAATTGCGTAACACACTATCAAACACAATCTGAATTATTTTGAACGATATTGCTAATCCATTGCTTCATAGGTCCAAAAGAATTATCTGCTCAACAACGTAAACAACGCAATGAATGTTATTAAACTGTCAAAATGAATGTCATTCCTGCTGTGAGCATGTTACGCAATTACCCCGCTGGATTTGATGATCTGAAATCGCAAATACATAGTAACAAGATACCTAATTGTAGTGATCAAATATTTATGGAGAAGCCGGTCTTATTCCTCTCCCTGTAAATGTAATGGAACCAAGAGCAGGCATTTTTGTACAGAAGAATAACTACACATATCAACCAAAATCCATGACACGAGGTTTGTCACGGTGTGTAGGTACACTTTTATGTGAGAAATAAAACTTCTATCCACAAAACTAACAACTAACGGGTGTAAAGAATATACAAAACAGTTACAAGCATCAGAAATGGGCCATATGGTGGATGCTTACACAATTTCTTGTAGGTACGCATAAATCTAGGAATAGATTTATTAGCATGTCTAGCTATTTCTAGCCTGATGTAATCTGGATTCAGTGTCAAGGTTTATTTTTAGGTGGGAATTAGATATGGAATGTAGTTTCTTACATCGTATTAATACTCCCAAAGCGAGGAATGTAATGTTATGACGATAGACACTGAATTGGGAATTGGGAAGAAAATATCAGCGATTATCAATTCGTTTGCTAACCGTCATTTTTTATAATTTAACCAAAATATCGAGTCCGCGTATCACTGGTCAGTTTCCCTCAGTCGTCAGTTTATTTAATTCGCTAGTTTCATTGATTAGTCAGTTTCACTGATTCGTCAGTTTTACCGATTAGACAGTTGTGTTAACTCGACAGTTTCCAGTGTTTGACAGTTTTCGTCGATTCGTCAGTTTTATTCGATTCGTCAGCCAAAGTACAGTTAGTAGAAAACTGCATATACTTCTGCTAATTTAATATAAGATAGATATTGAGATCTATTAAATAACTTTTAGCATAGATGATATTTTTTTTAATTTTGATAACACCATATTCATTAAAATTACCTGCCGATTTTAAAGAAACATTTCAGTGCATTTCATCGTCATTTATCACCCAGTTTTACATAGTTTTCCTCTATTCATACAGACATGGCTAGTATCTACAGGCAACGAGACAAATGTTGTTTCTCTTGCTTATTGCCTCTTACCGGATGAAAAACGATCCACGTATTACCACTTTTTCTGCATATTCACAACTCTTAAAGTATCCTACGAATTGCACTCGCACACCTACTGATAAACTAATAACATAAGGATACGTAGAAATCAGTAAAGGCGAACCCGCATAGCTTACCCAACTGACTGGACATTATTAAAGATTCTGTACCTTTTTCTTTTGTTTACTTGAATGCTTACAAGTTGTAGAGTTCACCCAATATATTCTGTAAAAGGAGATCACCAATTTTGTTCGGAGACTTGGGATAAAAAATAAAAAGTCGGCGGCCAGGAATGAATTACATTTTATTTGAATAGTAGCAGTAGTAGAAAGATTTATTTGTATGGCGACAACGCTGTAATGAATTTGAGAGCAAAAAATATACAACGATCTTATCTTTCGATCCGCCTCTAAATATGTTATTATAACATATCTCCGAATCCAAATTGTTCTTAAATTTGACGCCTTATTAAAAAATAATGAGTTACTTTGACGCCTTATTAAAAACTAATTATTATTAACGGCCGACAAAAAAAAATACCCAAGAATGTGTGATGTTCTTTCATCGTGAAGCTAGCTTGAAGTGAGCTGACACTCCACTGACGCGGTTAGATTTTCACAGAATAGACCGGCACAGTACATATGCCAAGCACATCAAACTACTACAATCTGTCAAATTTCTTTAATAGATTTTCAACTTTATCGCTGAAACATAAGGTTCAAAGTTGATTGGGAAAATTTGACAGTTTCGGGTAGCTTGATGTGCTCAGTCTGTACAAGAGAAGTTGTTAGTTAGTAACCTTTTCGTAAAAAGGTTCCTAATGAAAACTTATCTCTCCCAAAAATCAAAAATCTTCGTTCACCAAACAAAAGAAAAACCTCCTAAACTAGGACTTCACGTGCCTAGTTTGGTCGATATGTACATTTGAGGGACTTGACCTCCTTCGAGACTCGCTAGGAACGTTCGGCTCGAAAACTCGGTGAATACATTTTGACCTTTCAGTTCAGGAAATGACATTTCGTGGTCTTGTGTAGTATAAAAGTGATAGAAATGTGGAACAAAGTATCTCGTGTGTAGGGCTAACTTAGATAGGACCTAGCTAGTTTAACTTTCTTTAGAAGAATTAATAAGAAAACAGCTGCATCCGGTCAGACTGGAAGCTGACCCAACATAGTTGAGAAAAGGCTAGGCAGATTGCATTTTGGGCCTACTACATACGCTTCTCGTGACTTTCTGTTATTAATTATTAAACATGTCATCCATACATACATACATAATATATTAATATTATAAATTCGAAAGTAACTGTGTCTGTCTGTCTGTATGTTACCTTTTCACGCCTAAACCACTAAACCGATTTAGATGAAATTTGGTATAGAGATAGTTTGAGTCCCGGGGAAGGACATAGGATAGTTTTTATCCCGATATTCCTACGGGATCGAAACTTATGCGGGTTAAACCGCGGGGCGCAGCTTCATTCATAAGTTTTTGTTATAAATATAGTACCAACTGAAAATTCAACCTCATAATTTTTCTTTTTCCTACCATTATCGCTCTTAGCGATAAGACCGCCCATTGTGTCACCCATTGTAAAGTTTCTATATTTATGTCTGTAATTTATATGGTGTACATAATAAAGAGTATTCTATTCTATTCTATTATCCAAATTTTTTTGGGGTCGGTGCAATACGTCTTTTCTTTCATACTTCTCTATGTTAGTGTAGAATCAAAGTCTCAATTTGCTGCGGCTGAATTACAGTTATAATAGAACAGTAAAAAGTTTTTTTGTTGGTCACTTCAGAGAAATTTTACATAAAGTAGCGCCATTTGTCCTTGGGCAGCTCTTACTCGTACATAAATCGAAATTAATTGTTGAAAAGCCAAGTTTAGGTCGCGAAATATTTAGGGTTTTCTCATCTTTTGTCAGGTAAACTTCGCTTTCATTTTGCAGCATCAGTAGTGGTTAGTGAACATCATAAAATATACAGGACGAAATTGAAAACATGCGACAAATCGAAATGGGAGATTGTACTCATCATTATGAACAACTTTTACTATGGGACCAAACCTGAAATCGCGAAAAAAAAATCAGCTGCTCCCTACATTTTGACGAGTCATGCGAACACAAATGTAGGGAACAGGTGATTATTTTTCGCGATTTCAGGTTCGGTCCCATAGTAAAAGTTGTTCATAATGATGAGTACAATCTCCCATTTCGATTTGTCGCATGTTTTCAATTTCACCCTGTATAAGCATAATCAGCCTATGATCTTCGAGAGGGAGTGGGCGGTAATCTACCACGCGGGCCCAGAGCGGGTTGCTCGATGGCACATCTCTTCGAAGTTTTGGTTCTAGGACATGGCGGTTTCTTCACGGTGTAAATACCTTAACTGTAGTGCTTGTAAATAGTTAAATAATAATTCTTACAACCTCTGGTCAAAGCATGCAGCCTTATAATAGAAACGGACAGCATTTCAAACACATTAGGATAAGTCTAGAAGACTCGTAAGCTATTTAAAAATCATTTGGAAATCCAAATGATATTTAGACGTAGATTTAAAGGTTGTTTTAGCTGTTCAAAGGGTCTTGACGCAGAACGTCACTTTCGCAAAATGTCACCGTGAAAAATTTGGTCACTTTAGCATAATGTCACTTTCGCAAAACGTCATTTTCTCACAACGTCATTTTCTCAAAACGTCATTTTCTCACAATGTCACTGTTGAGCACAGCACACGAAACAATAATATTCTCAATAACCTGCGTGCTGTGCTGGGGGTGAGTTTACACTCTGTTAGGCGGGGGTTATCGTGTTCTGTCAACAGGATGCGAATTAAACAGACAAAAATGGAATTAACACTTATAATCGGCAACAGAAGTACACGTACACGTAAATCACAGTTACACAAATACACAAACAAAGGACTTACGCAGCACTAATTTACATTAAATGACTGAATTTACTAATATACTAACATACACGCGACTCTATAGGGCTCCGCTGACCGAGCGTTACTATTTATCGCGACTTGTTGCTCGCTCGGTGGATTTTTCTGACTAACTAATAAATTCTACAGCGGGTATATTTATACACAAGTGGCCACGCCCCCAATTCTTTGCTATGACTAGCGTGCAGGCTGCAACCTGACGAGATTCCGACAAGAACAAACTCGTTTTGATGTTTTCTTTGTTACAATTGGTGTTCAGGTTGCAACCGGTCGACATGCCACGAACAAGCATGAACTAAGTCTATATTTCGTAAATATGATGCAATAATTCTCACGATTGCATAGGACGCAGCCTATAGATAATCAGTACTTACTTACGCTAATGGTAAACGGAGCTAGGGTTATGGTGCTTCTTCTACATTCCACCCCCTGTAAAAGGGTTCAACCGGCTTACATCCATTTCCGTGGGAAGCACAATAATCTTTGCTACCGGTCGACGCAGGACCCCGTTTACTGTTTTAATATCTATAACACGGACGATTCCGTCGTTACCTTGATACACAGATTGCACTACACCTTTTGTCCACGCGTTTCGCTCTCTATTGTTATCGACTATCACTACCACATCACCGACACGCACATTGGGTACACTGTTTGTCCATTTCTCGCGACGTTGCAGAGTCGGGAGGTACTCCCGCAGCCAGCGGCGCCAGAACATGTCAGCGAGTGCATTCACCCGCCGCCACTGCCCGCGGGAGTCGATGTCCTCGTGGTTGCTCGACGTAAACGGCGTACTCCCGGACGCAGTGCCCAGGAGCAGATGGTTCGGCGTCAGCACCTCAGGTTGCTCGTGGTCGTCATATACATAGCTCAGCGGGCGACTGTTCAGTATTAGTTCTACCTCAGTGAGGAGGGTGTAAAGGACCTCCTCACGAGGGGCCCGCTCCTTGAGCGTACTTCGAAGCGCATTCTTGACAGACCTGACCAGGCGCTCCCAGCAGCCGCCCATGTGTGGCGCTGACGGGGGATTGAAATGCCACTCAATGCCTCGGTTGGTCGCCTCGTCTCTTATCTGGTCTTGATCGAGAGATTTCAGGGCTGCTCGCAGTTCGGTGTTGGCTCCGATGAAGTTGGTACCCTGGTCTGAGTACAGGTGTGCTGGTTGCCCCCGGCGCGCTATCAGGCGCCTCAGGGCCAATACTGCTGAGTCGGCGCTCAGCGGGGCGGCTAGTTCCAGGTGGAAGCTGTCGTCTTGGCACAACCTCATCAGGTGGAGGTGTGCCTCTTCCAGGTCGTGTGGACACAGCTCCGGTATCGCTCTACGCTTGCGACATATCTCGATGAAAATCAGCGCGCGCGCCATAGTGCGCTGCATGCGTTTCCAGCTTGAGTAGCGCTGGTACACCAGGAGTGGCCCTGCAGGGGCGACGGCTGTGTGGACCCGTTGGATGCGCTCAAGGTCAGCCTCTGCCGCCTCAGGCTCGTGACACGCTGGCCACCGCTCCTGTGAATCACACAAAAACGAAGGGCCCGACAACCACGCTGCATGGTCATTAGGCCAAGACAATCTGGTCGCCTTGTCAGCTGGGTTGTCCTCCGTGGGGACCCAGCGCCAGTTGCCTCTGGATGACAGCCTATCTATCTCCTTTTCGAGGGGAACCTTATCGGGCATGTCTACCTTAAGCTTTTCCCTAAGTTTTGACGAGTTAGTGACCCACCCCCGTATTACAAATCCTCCGGAGGCGTGTATCTTAGTCACTTGCTCGATTAGACTGTTGGCCTGCTCGACGGACCATGCATTATCTAAGTAATCGTCCATGTAATGCTTGTCCCTTATAACCGCAACAGCTTCAGGGTAGACATCAACCCACTCACTGGCATTTTTGTTGAGTATATAAATTGCCGTGGTAGGTGAAGAGGCGGCGCTAAATATCATCGAAGTCATAGCGTACGTATCTGGCTCTCTACTATCATCCGCGCCTCTCCATAAAAACAACTGCGCGCCCTGATCTTGTGCCCTAATCTTAACTCGCAAAAACATATCAGCTATATCACCTGAAAACGCTATGGGGCCTATTCTGAATCTAATCAAAATACCTAGCAATGAATTTAACAGATCAGGTCCGGTCAGTAAGTTATCATTCAAACACGTACCTTGAGACGCAGCAGCTGCGTCGAACACCAGGCGAAGCTTCCCCGGTTTGTTCGGGTTTACAACACCGAAATGTGGTAGGTACCAAACCGGTGAGCTATTTACCTTGCCTTCTACCTTGCGCGCATAACCTTCATCTAATAACCTATTTAACTGGTTCGCGTACGTCTCAGCGAAACGAGCGTCCTTACGCATCCGTTTCTCGATACCGTATAATCTCTGCCGGGCCTGTTTGTAATTATCAGGCAACAGGATGTTGTCCTGTTTCCACAAAAGACCTACTTCCCATTGTGTCTTATCGGGCGTACGTTGACTTGTACTTTCTAATACTTGTACAGCCCGTTCTACGTCCTTATGTTTGCGAGTTACTTGAGAAATGCCTATCGATTCTAACTCAAATTGTGACTTCACTAAATTATGTAAATCCGGAAGGGAAACTGTCGTGCAATTGACTGCTTCAGTATTACTGGCATTATCAAATGGCCCATGTATGACCCATCCTAGCTTAGTTAATGAGGCAACTGGCTTACCAGATCGTCCACGGCGGATGTCCTCAGTGACGAGCAGCTCCCAGTTGTCCTGCCCGACTAGCAGCAGCGGCTTGGCTCCCCTCATCTCTGTGCAACCCAAGTCGCGAAGGTGCGCGTTGTCACTGATCACTGAAGAGGTCACTGTTTGTGTAGGCAAGTTCAAGTTCACTATTGTCCTGCACTTGATATTATGGTACTGTCCATTTGGGCCTTTCACCCGCACTTGCACTACCCGCGAGGTAAGGTCCGATACACCATGACCACCCGCGGTCTTTAACATTAATGGCACACGTGGGCCCGTTAGGTTTGTAGCGAGCGAGCTGTCTATTAACGATACGGTTGCCCCGTCGTCTAACAACGCATAGCACTGATCGTTATTGCTGCCTTTATTACACACTGTCACTGGCACTATCTTCAATAACGCTGTGGCTCGCCACTCTCCTATGTTCGATACACGTTCCGATTTCACTTCCTGTTTCGGTTTGTCCTCGTGTAACAGCACGTGATGTCTGTAGTCGCACTTTTTGCACTTTTTCGCGCGACAGAACCTTTTCGTGTGTTTTACGCTTAAACAATTAAAACACACTTTTTGTTGTTTGATCAGTTCCCAGCGTTCTTGTACATTCAGCTTTTTGAACTGGTCGCAATCTTCTATGACGTGCTTTCTGTGACACATCACGCATTCCTTCTGTGTAATAGCTTCGTCGCTCTGTGTATTCACACGATGTGTCATCTGCGGCTTGTTGGTGACTGGGCGTGCAGCGTTTGCTGGTCGAGTCCGTCCGCCGGTCTGCTGCTCCTTCGCAGGGGGCTTAGAATGTTCTGTTTCATACACAATCGGCTGTAGGTAATATGAAGTAGAGCGCGTCACGTTTATGAGAAACTGTGACAGTATTTCCAAGCTGGGTGAGATTCTCAAGTCCACCCCCTGTGAGTTGTCCAGGCCCATCGCGAAGTCACCGTACTGCGCACGTTGAACTGGTGTCAGCTTGTTCAGCAGTTCGCTTACTATTTGAGGGTTATTCAGATACCCATCTGCCTTGACATTCTTCAGCAGCGACACGCAGTTCCTTACAGTCGATGAGAATTTTCTTAATTCCTGGCCACTTTCAGACACTTTAGGTAAATCTCTCACCTTCTTTAGAGCATATTGAAGTACGACGGTCGGATGGCCGTACTCTTCTTCCAATGCGCGCATTATTTCAGTGGGGTCTCTCGAAGACCGCAACAAATCCTCCACTGAAATCTTTGCCTCCCCATGTAAAGAAGACTTCAAACGCGCTATATTCTCATGTGCTCTAAAGTTATACAAATCAGTAGTGTCCCAGTACATATTCCTGTAAGATATCCAGTCAGCTGGGTCACCGCTAAAGTGTGGTAGTTCGTAAGCCTGTCTAGGTACCGGGTGCGGGTGTGCCATGTTCGTGATCGCCTCCGCCAGCTTGTCGATCTTCCTGTCTCTATCGTTCGACGATTGTCGCCGCCTTTCTATCACGTCCACTCCGCTATTTCCGTGCCGCTGTGGGACCGACTCGAGTGTCGATACTTGAGGTCCGCTTGCGACCGGAGTGGTAAAGGTGGGATAATTGTCGGGTAGACTGAATCTGACAGCTTCGGTATGAGCTAGCGTCTGCATAGGCTCCGCATTGCATACTGGGGTTCTATGCGGACACGACACATTATTCTCGCTTAACATAGCCGGCACACGGTACATATCAGATTCAAGATTCACTTTACTTACATTTCGGTCTTGAATCCTAGATGCTTCATACGGCGCGGCGACTTCAAGTGGCGCCTGCGACGCCGTCCGCGCGCGCGACTCAGCTGACGTAAACAGTGCCGTGTCTGACTGCGACGCTTGGGGCGTTGTCTTTATCCATTCTTCAACGCGGTGCGCGGTATCCACATCTGAATTTGAGTCATTACTTTCTGCATTCGCCTCAATCTCTGCTATTTCTACCTCCATTCTTTTCTTCACCAGACTCTCCCTGATGTGCACCAGATCGCGCTCAGCTTCGTATTCGGCCCTTTTCCTTAAGAATTCGACGCCCTTGCGACTATTCTTGGACGAAACTCTGCTGCTACGCGTCGATCTTGCGACTGTCTGCCTTGATACTCCCTCTGCCGGCTTTTCACTGTAGTCGATTACTCGACCACCGGTCAGTGTTATATTGGGGGCAGCCGCGGATGTTACAGTAGGTGCTACTGATGGTGAGCCCGGTGCTGATTCGGACAGTAAGCCCGAGTCTGAGACGATGGTGGCATCCCTGCGCCGCGCGTCTGATTTTTCAGCCATTTTACGTACTTTGCTTCGCGTATTTACGGCACTTCTGACACTCATTTTTGCTGGTTAATTCGCTTATGAACGTAATCCGATTCCGAACGCTAGTTTGTAAGGCTACGCTTGGGCAATCGGTTATCCTACTCGCAAGGATCTATGTTGAACACAATCCGACTCCGAACGCTAGTTTGTAAGGCTACGCTCGGGCAATCGGTTATCCAACTCGCAAGGATCAATGTTGAACACAATCCGACTCCGAAGGACCAATGTTGAGCACAGCACACGAAACAATAATATTCTCAATAACCTGCGTGCTGTGCTGGGGGTGAGTTTACACTCTGTTAGGCGGGGGTTATCGTGTTCTGTCAACAGGATGCGAATTAAACAGACAAAAATGGAATTAACACTTATAATCGGCAACAGAAGTACACGTACACGTAAATCACAGTTACACAAATACACAAACAAAGGACTTACGCAGCACTAATTTACATTAAATGACTGAATTTACTAATATACTAACATACACGCGACTCTATAGGGCTCCGCTGACCGAGCGTTACTATTTATCGCGACTTGTTGCTCGCTCGGTGGATTTTTCTGACTAACTAATAAATTCTACAGCGGGTATATTTATACACAAGTGGCCACGCCCCCAATTCTTTGCTATGACTAGCGTGCAGGCTGCAACCTGACGAGATTCCGACAAGAACAAACTCGTTTTGATGTTTTCTTTGTTACAATTGGTGTTCAGGTTGCAACCGGTCGACATGCCACGAACAAGCATGAACTAAGTCTATATTTCGTAAATATGATGCAATAATTCTCACGATTGCATAGGACGCAGCCTATAGATAATCAGTACTTACTTACGCTAATGGTAAACGGAGCTAGGGTTATGGTGCTTCTTCTACAGTCACTTTCGCAAAACGTCATTTTCTCAGAATGACATTATGCGAAAGTGACCAAATTTTTCAGGATGACATTTTGCGAAAGTGACGTTCTGCGTCAAGACCGTTCAAAGGCAACAGTTGCAATAAAAAACATTACCTAATGTAGGGACTATAAGACTTTATCGTCGTATATTTTTCCCAACGGGTTAGTAAAACTGTAAGCGGTGCCTATAAAGTTGATTGATATTGGCTCTTGTTTTTGAAGTGTGCTCAAGTGAATCATAATGATCCTTACCTACATATTATAGTATAAAACAAAGTCGCCAAAATATCTGTACGCGTATGACTGCACCAAATTGGATAATTCTTTTTTTTGTTGTGTTCGGTATTGCCAGGACAAGGTTTCTATGAAAGAAATGTTCGTAAATTCGAAAAAAAAATTGCACCCTTGCAAAGCTGGCGCGGGCCGCTAGTACCTACCTAGGTATTATATAAGGGCAACTTTTTTAAAGAATAAGTTAAGTTAATAAGAATAACAAATCGAGGGACTTGTGGCTAGAAAATAACAGCCGCACGGATCGATTGATCAGGTTAAGCTACGCTTGCCGCGGTTGAACCGTGGATGGGTGACCATCTTTACATACCAAGACCCTCCGTGCCTCGGAAAGCACGTTAAGCCGTTGGTCCCGGCTGTCATTCGTGGATCTTTGTCAGTCGTTACTGGTCGCCTGAAGCCCGAAAGTCTGACAACCATTCTTACCAAGGGGTATCGTGTAACTGGGTTGTGGAGGTCAGATAGGCAGTCGCTCCATGTAAAATACTGGTACTTAGCTGCATGCGGTTAGACTAAAAGTCGATCCCTACATAGTTGGGAAAAGCCTAGGCAGATGATGAGTGAAATCACATACCTTTAAAATCAAGATGGTTAATATTTAATAGGTATCAATATGAAAAATTAATAATGGCCATAATCGTATCACTTTTTAATGAGTGGGTTCAGGTTTTAAAATACAACTTTTTTAACATGTTACAGCCATGTAAACCTTTTTCAAAGTATGGCGAACCCTTGATCGTAAGACGTAGCTTAGATATTCTAAGTTAATGTTATCTATGGAGAGAAAAATAAAAAAATCTTCCTGCATTTTTAAATAAAACTTCATCTTAAAACTAAAAGCAAGTTGAAAAGATTCACCTCACTTCTTATATGGATGGATAAGTCTCATAAAAAAATCCAGTAATGGCACCGGGAGCGCCGCCATATTGCAAAGTGGAAGGAGGGGGGAGGGAGCAGGTGACCCCCTTTCTTGGCTGTCTATGAAAATGAATAGCTTATACTTTACAGAATAGTCGCCTTTTGTGTGAAGTGCATAATGATTTTTATTATGAAGTGTTTTCTTTGAAAGAATAGTGTTGGCGCTTGGGTGGGAAAACCTGTTATAATGTTGTAGTTTGTGTAAGGAATTGAGAGATAATTGAGGGTTAGATGTTGGTGATATTAAATTCATGGGCATCCTTTTAAGAGGTCATTGTACTCATCATTATGAACAACTTTTACTATGGGACTAAACCTAAAATCGCGAAAAAAAATTAGCTGATCCTTGCATTTATGTTCACATACCTAACTCGTCAAAATGTACGGTAGAGCAGATTTTTTTTTCGCGATTTCATAGTAAAAGTTGTTCGTAATGATGATTATAATGACCCCTTATGAATTCAATTTCACCCTGTATAGTAGGTAGTAATCTTAATTCTGATATGTTAGAGGAAGGAGGTGTTCTTAACTAACATTTAAAATTGGCATTTCAGTAACCATTCAAATAACAGGGAGCAATTCTCGTAATTTTAAGAACGTTCGTAGTCCGATCTCATTCTCAATCTGTCAAAAATACCTCTAATTACCCTACAAAGTTTTTGACATTGATTGTCGCTGAGATGAGATTGTGACTAGATTTTGAACGTATATAATTACGGGGATAGGTCTTCAGGTATGCATAACATTGACATAGTTATGAACATTAGAGCCGAAGGAGTAAAAATAAGGTGTGTTATGTTTCTTTTTATTGTAATGTTAATTTCTTTGCTTACTACTTTGTAGAATCAAGTTATTCTCACATAACAGACAGCTGTGCTGCTAGGGAGTTTATTGCGCCACTTATTCTTCCCAGTTAAAACACTGAAAAGTGATAAAGGGCGGGCGTTTTCGGAGACTGTCTTATGTAATTTTAACGTTTAAAAAGTGCTGATTCTCAGACTAATTTGGATAAATTACTTTTGATTTTGATAAGCTTATCTGTGTATTATTAGGCATTTTTCATTCATGAAATTTCTCCGACGTGTAAAACACTATTAAAATCTTAACATTTCATCGGTAGGATCATGTACACGGTTGTAACATTTTAAATATTGGCAAATATGAACATACCTCCATATCAGTATCTGTCAATGTCATGTGTCAAATGCAAAACGTCATTGTGTTCTCTGTCTCTTTCTGCCATCACCCATCTTGCGCGTTATGTGTGTTGAGAAAAAGCTCCCATTAAATCTTTTTCTTATTTATTCATAATCCACTATGTATAAAATAAATGTAAAAAGCTTTTTACAAAACCTGCATTAATGAGATTTTGCAACACCTGAAAATATTATTTCTTCTCGTTTTCCGAGAAAAACAAGTACAGCGAGTTTTCTTTTAATTTTCAGACCTGATTGAAATTCATTACCAGTTTTGCTTTGAAACTGTATTTCATTCGAAGGAAACTTTAAAGTAGATCTGAGCACTGATTCACAACCATACGACAGGCTATCGTATCGAAAACCTGACATTTCGATAACGTGATTTGACTTCCCCTCAACAGCAAATAGCTGTTGGAAGAATAGCGGGCGTCTATTTGATTTAAACTGACAAAATTTTCGGGTTTTGGACTTGTGAACAGCATTGAGAAGACTCCTACGATATCAATGATTAATGTTCGATACGATACGGAAGCATATCTAGTGCTTGTGAATAAGGGGGCAGATAGTGTTTGCACGGCTTACCGAAATGCAGTGCAACAGCGTACCTACTGCAATGCAAGGAGTAATCTCAGTTGTATTTGAGAATCCAATTTGTATTTGCAGTTTGTCAGGAGTCTTAGAACAGATTGAATTTGTTTTGATCAGTAGTTTGCCCACAACTTCGGCATATAAACTAAAATTCTCGCTAACGGGGATCAGGGGTTGAGAGGTTGTGGTTCTAAATAACTTTTCTTTTGTCTTTCTTTTAGTCCTTTAATTACGAAACAGGATAAACACACGTCGTTGGTTGCTACTATTGTAATTTTTCCAAGGAACTTATGGTCATAATAACAAGATGCATTGAGAGAGCTGCTCTATAGTACCTACTCATTTTGATTAGCAAGAGCATACGCCTCATTGTAGTTTTCTCCAGTGAAGACTTGCTTTTCTCCAAACTTTGCTTAAAATTACCTAATGTCTGCTCAACCATAATTCTGATATTTTTTGACATAAAAACGTCTTATAACTTTCAGAATGTTTATAAATAAACCCTTAAAAGTCTATTATTCTACAATTCCAAATCACTTACGAAACTGAACACTTTAGTGAATACAGAGCATAACACTAACTTATTATAATTCCAAACTCAAATATTTACCCTACTCGCCAAGAATTCCTGTAGGCACTCCAACAAAGGCACAATATAAGAATGTCAGTGCCACCGCTGGCGTTTAAACGAAATAAAAATTTCCCCTGAGATGCTTTTCCCGGGTTTTTCTTGGGAGTGTGAGTGTGTAAGTGAAAGGTCGTTTTCACACGCGGTGCTTTAAAGGAGTTTGCAATATAGATTGGTTCACAGTGCCTTGATTATGTGCTTCAACTGTAGGAAACTGAGCCATTGCAGTCTCTTACTTGCACTTGGAAAACAAAGGGATGGAAGCAAAAGTTGCCCGATTAGGTACTTACTACAAGGGCTATGAGACTATGAGCTGTGTGGTGGCCCAGCGGTAACGGACTTACGAGTTGTAGGTTGTGGGTTTGAACCCAGGCAGGCGCTTCACAACAAAAACGAAGGAAGGAAAACATTGTGAGGAAACTCGTAAAGAAATGTTGTAGGAAAGATGTTCTAGAACCAAAAAATCAAAGACATGTGACATCTACCAACCCACGTAATCAATTTTGAACGTTATTATCTCGGAAACGTGACACTTTACGGCGTTTGGTCTTAGTATGTTTTTTGTTTGCATTGATGTCAGCTATCGTTTTATATAGGTTTCATGCGTGGACGCCATTTGGAAAAAAAAGACGTAATGGCGACAGGTAGGTATGCGACGGATCTTTAAAGCCCTTCAAAATGTGTGTGATCTGTTGAAAGAATAAGCTTAAAATGTTGAAAAAATCTATACATATAATAAAATCGTAGGAAAGTCAAAACTGTACATTGAATATTTTTTTAAAAGAATACTTGGGGCGTGATCTACAATCGATATCGAAGCCAAAAATATAGTTTTTAGAATTTTTGTCTGATTGTCTGTATGTATGTCCGGGATAAACTCAAAAACTACTGCATGGATTTACTTCAAATTTTGCATGAGTATTACTAAGAGGTCGGGTCAACATATAGGCTACATATTATCACGCTATCACCTACGGGGGAGGAGCTGTGACTCTTTATTTTTCTTACACATTCTGTGACAGCGTGTAATCTAACGACGCATATTTAAATGTTGTTTTTCAGTAAGCCATGCTAATATCTAGCTTTACACTATGAAAACTACGCCATTTAAGTAATTTGGGCCGAGAAACATAGTTTAATGAATGTTAGTAGTATAAAGAAAATTTTGAAGCAGCGCCCGCCATCTATGAGATTTCATTAAAATCAAATCAAGTTACATGTTGACACTTTTTGGAAATTAATAATTTAAATTTGATCATGTTGGCGAGGTTAGTAGTTAGTTATTCTTAAAATTCATAGATGGCAATGTTCATTTTCTTCATAAAAGTTGATAGTTCGTTTTGATAAATTCGAGTTCCAACAAAACCCTCAAAATCTTGAGCAGAGTTGAGGAAGACAATTAAAAAAAAACGCGGTGTTAAGTATTACAAAAAAGTTATGTTCCTACTGGAGACGAAGTCGAAGTAACTGATGAACGCGTGCTGAACACCTGTCTCAGTTCACTTCAAGATGTGGTCATTTCTATCGGCGGCAATCCACTGATCGAATATGGGTTCCCAGCTCCCCAATCATCACCGCATCAAGACCGTGGAAATCGGGAGTATAACGCTGAGACAAATTACGATCCGGGCGAAATGACCACCATACGAAATGACCATGTCGCTTTGTTCTCTTCAGAGTAAAAACAAATTTATGACACCGTCCTTGAAAGCGTTGGGCATAACCAGGGTAAAATGTTTTTCTTGGATGCTCCTGGTGGAACAGGAAAAACATTTGTTACCACTGACATACTTGCAGAGGTCAGGAGGCGAGGCAAAATTGCTATTGCTGTAGCGTCGTCGGGAATCGCTGCCACACTGCTTCCGGGTGGCAAGACAGCACATGCCATGTTTAAAATTCCCATCGATTTAGAGATCGCCGAAACGCCTGTTTGTGGTGTGTCAAGTAACAGCGATAAGGGACACGTGCTCAAGTATTGCTTTCTGATCGTATGGGATGAGTGTACGATGGCCAATAGGAAGGCAGTTGATGCCGTGAACAGAACCCTGCAGAACATCCGCAGGAACGAACATTTGATGGGTGGTGTCACAGTTCTGTTCAGTGGCGATTTCCGGCAAACGCTTCCCGTGGTGACACGGGGATCGAGGGCTGACGAGGTGAATGCTTTGTTGTGGTCACGAGTTCGTACGCCGCGCTTGACCATTAATATGAGAGCTCGGCTCGGCGGCAATGCACGTGCTCAAGAATTCTCCGATGTCCTTCTAAGTCATGGCGAAGGAAAGAGTTCCTTCGCCAAGACTTAGAAGGAGAGAGAGAGAGCCGAGAGAGTCTGGAAGCACCACCTCTTTTGGTAGAGACCAAAAGAGGTGGTGCTTCCAGACTCTCTCGGTAGAGTGGTATCCAGCTTAGAAGAACTCATTCGCTGTGTGTACGGGGACATTAGTCATATACCGCACCAGCAGAATTCTTGGGTGTGTGAGCGGGCCATTTTGACGCCCAAAAATGATCAGGCTGCAGCAAGTAACGAATGCATTCTCTCGGAAATTGAGGGGAATGAAGTGGTCTACACCTCGATAATTTACACTGTTGTCGAGCAAGATGACGCCACACATTATCCCGTGGAATTTCTGAACTCCCTGTCAGCAAGTGGACTTCCAGCGCATACCATCAAGCTGAAGGTCGGTGTCCCGATTATGCTTCTTCGGAACCTATCTCCTCCGTAGTTGTGTAACGAGACCCGCCTTGAAGTCATCTCGCTCCACAGACACCATTAAGGCGAAAATTCTTACGGGTTGTGGCGTCGGCGAGGCAGTATTTATACCACGCATTCCCCTCATACCTCATAACTTCCCGTTCCAGTTCAAGCGCGTACAGTTCTCCGTGAGTGTTTGCTTCGCGATAACCATCAATAAGTCGCAGGGCAGACACTGAGGGCAGCGGGTGTCGACCTCAGGACGAGTTGCTTCTCACACGGGCAACTGTACGTCGCTTGCTCCCGCGTCACCAGTCCTGACTCTCTTTACATTTTGGCACCTGGCAGCCTAACTACCAACGTAGTTTATAGGGAAGTGTTGTAAGGTATGATACCTTTGTACGTATTTTTACTCATTTGTGTACTGGAATGTATTCCTGAATTATTTTCTCTATTTCCTTCAGTCACATCTTATGACTGAACTCGGCAGGATTCCCATATAACTCTCTTCACTTGCTTCGCTTGCAAAAAAAACTTATATTTTAATGCTATTTTAAAAGTTGTTTACTTATAATGCTATAGCGACACTGGCATCTTAGGTATTTTTGGTGCTGTAGAGCCTTCACGCAGACGACGTCGCGGGCAGCAGCTAGTAAGCTTAATAAAAAGAAAAGTATTGAATTTTTATTTGAACCAAAGCTTTTATAAAAAGAAGTAATTAAGTGACAAGAATAGAGTACAAAACCTTTTGTAACACACCTAATTAAGTATGAATATACAACATGATCATAGGGTTCTCGAAGTAAATATTTTACTTCATTATTAGGTCGTATTATTTGAACACGAAAGCAGCACCATGTCCATTCCGTTTCTAGTTTTTCTCGTTCTTTTCAAAATATTTAGCAATTCATTCGTAGCTGTCCCCTTCCACCGGACGAATTGAAGCGTTTCATTTATATTTCGCATTTCCAAGCTCCGTTCCATTCAACCTTTTTATTTTCGCACTCAGCGCTACACGTTTTCGAAACCTCTCCACTTCCAATGCGAATGGCAGACTGTCAGTTATGTTCGAAGTTTATAGAACAGCTATGTTATTGAATATTAACTTGGTAATGTAGAATGTGTTGTGTTTGACGTATTCATTACTGTGGGTGTTGAAGTTTATTTCGATTTATTGGTTTCGTGTGTTTCATGTATTAATTTACAGATGTATTAGGTGGAATTCATTTCATTTGCAATGAGAATTTAGTAGGACGTAAAGTAAGGTAAAGTCAGGGACGAAAATGTTGAGCAAGTTGACTACCAACTTAAATTATCCGTATAATCAAATCACAACTGTTTTCTGGCAGTTATATGAAATGGTTCAACAAATTGACGTAGGGTTGCTTTGCATAACAATAATTTCCCTGAGTGTACATCCGTAACCATTAATGACTGCTAGGAGCTTTAGATAGGTATTGTCCCATTGAGTGAAAGAGACAACGCTCTACAAAAGCGAACTTTTCCTTAAACACTTGTGTAGCAGACTTAACCCGCCTCCCAATGTATTCTTACACACACCCTTCCTCGTAAATTGTACTTTTTATTATCATTCCACATAATTTTTTCTGTTTTATTACGGTACAACATGAATTAAATGAACAAGAGAGAGCAATATATATTCTTATCTCACTCAGATAAAATGAAACAACATTAGGGTCTTCTGGAGTAATTTTGTGCTTTATAAACGCCCACCCTTCACGACGTTTATTACATTTTACTTTTACTGTGTATTTAATAAAGAGCACCCGTGTCTCGTCACTTTCTGAAATACAATGTTGCTACTTCATTCAAGGTGTAAGAGAGAGACGGTGCTAGAAGACCGATAGCACCATCTCTTCTTTGCAATGGAATAATCATGCATAATACCCTGGTACCTATTCTGAAAAATAGAGAAAACTAAAAACAAAAGAACGTCGAGAATAAATAGTGTGGGAGATAAACAAGAAAGTTAGTAAAGTACCTAAGCACAGAAATAAGTACCTACCTTGACACTAGATAAAAGACAAAAAAAATATAATAAACCTAGAAAAAAAAACTCCAGAAAACGCAGGAAAATCCGCAAGAACATCTACGCAGTAGGTACTTTCATGAAGATGAAACTAGTCCTAAGTTTAAAACCAGCAAAAAAGAATACCACAGTCACAACCCAGCCCGCGGTTTTTAATTAGTCTTTATACTACATGTTCCTTTTGTTCCGAGGAAGTTACAGAATTTCTTTTATTAGACCTTTAGCCCGAAGCCAACACTGCGGATGAAAATAAAGGAACATCGCTTTGCTGTTACAAGGAACATCGTAATGAAAATACGAGTTCAAGAATCTTTCATTATGAAGTTTTGTATTTGTTGGGATTAATGGGGATGTTTATGGATGTTGGTGTATGAACTTTTTTGATAACAAGTAGGTACTTAACATAACCCAGGCAGGCGCTTTACTTTGTGTAAATTATTTCATCACCGCTGCTCTCAAAACGGTAAAGGAAAACATTGTCAGGAAACTAGCATGTCCTAAGATAAAAAATTCGAAGACATTTGACATCTACCAACCCGCACTGAGCCCGCGTGGTAGATTATACAGCCCACTCCCTCTCACCGAGAGGAGGCCTGTGTCCCAGCAGTGGGAACATTATAGGCTGATTATGCTGTTGCTACATAACATAAGGGTACACAGCTGCCTCTGAAGTATTTTAAATGTAAATTTCATAAATGGCTCATAGGTAATATTTTTTAAAGTGCAAAATAATTCTTTAACGAAAAAGTAAGTGATAAAAATATTGTTACAGATTTGCTTTTTTTAATGATTTTTTGCAGTCAGTAATATGTTTCATATTATTAACGGGTTTGTACGGAAGCTGTCCAGACCGCTCCGTTTATTCTTACAGCCTCTAAATAAGGTCATGCGCTATCTTTCTTTTTCGTCTTCTAGCGAATGTTTGGGTGTTCATCAGGTTTACTGCTAGCATGTTTGGATGGTTCGTGATTCGTTCTTTGTACGCTTTTGTCTTTTGTTACTGATATTTATATAGTTAGGTACTGCTTAGTTTTAAAATCCATACTAATATTATAAATGCGAAAGTCTGTCTCTTCACGCTTAAACCGCTGAAACGATTTAGATGAAATTCGGTATGGATATAGTTTGAGTCCCGGGAAAGGATAGTAATGGCACCAGTGAATGAACACTTAAGCAATTTGCGAACTTTAAAAAATATTTACTGTGGGTTATCACTAATGAAAGCGGCCGAAATTTGTTTTACAGTGTTAAGAATATATTCAAAAATCATTTTTAGGTACGTTTTACAACATAACATTCACAGTTTTATTATAATAAGCAGTAAATCGGAAAATACCCCAAAACTCTAGTGAATGAACGGCGTTTTCTAGTAAATGAACGAAATGAAACCAGTGAATGAACAAAATTCTTCGTTTATTAATTACACTATTACAGTCTTATTATTGCAATAAATGCTGTGAAAAAATCAACATTTCTTTTAAAATCTTCAATGTCATAATAGAAAAAATAAAAATAAAATCTTCTCAAAACAAAACCTCTAAATCTTAGCTTAATTCTACAAACGTTCATAGACCTCTCAGGCACGTTAAAATCTTTTATTACAAAGTAAAAACAATATTTACTAAGCTAATACCTAATTAACAAGGTAACTAAAAACTTCTTGGTCATGTGTTTTTTACAAATTTAAACTTTAATCAGTTTTCAATTTAAATAATCAGGTACAAACTAACTTCACTGAAGTATTGAAACTTTGCGTAAATAACAAGTCATCATACGTAACTAAAATCACAATAAGTGAGTCGAAATATAAGCTAATCACAGTCTTAATTCGTTTAACTTTATTGACGTTAGGATTCCTTAGACATCTTTTTGATTATTTTACTTATTCTATATCTCTAAATGTTACATTATTAAAAGAGATCAATCCACGTCTGGAATAAGCAGGCTCACTTAATACACGTTCTATGTCTTCAAAATCTACTTCAGACACATCAGGTACATTTGGTTTTACGAAACTAACAATGTTATCACATACCGCTTTTTTTCTTAGAAAATCTATCTTACATTTCTTTTCTTGATCGTTTACCATAAGGACTTTGCCTACATAGTGACGTATTCTTTTATCAGTTTTGAATTTGGCCATAACATATTTTCCGTGTAGATCCTTAGTTGTCACTGGTAAGTCATTCATTCCAATTTCATCATTTTGTTTATCTTTATTTATCGGACTAGGTGTTTGTAAGTGTTTCTCAGTTTTGTTCTGTTCTTTGCGTTTTTGTGAAATCTTTTTTGAAGTGAAAACTTCTTTAGCGGCGTTGAGCACTTTTTGTAATGGGTAAAAAATGTTAAACTCGCGTCAGGGCATCGCGTCAGGACACGTGACCGTCAGGAGAGATTTCCCCCCCCCCCCCATCTGTTTCTACGGCGGCGCCAACCGAAGTGAACCAAGTGAGACACGACAAAGATGGCCGAAGAAAATGACATTTATTTAGTTTATTATTATATACCTACCTACAATACAAAATAGAAGCGACGAAAAATATAACGAAGCACATTATAGCAACAAGAAATACTGTGGGACATTGCTGCTTTTGTGTGAAAACAATGCTTCCGTGTCGACCACGGAAGTTTACACCCTGCAGGGAGATGCTCCAGTAGGGTGTGGCTGTGAAGCTATGTTGCAAAACATGCTCCACGTCCTATCCTGCCTTATTTGTCCTACCCAAAACATGCAGTCAAAGTGACCTCTGCGCTGCCACCGACGACAACGTGGAAGTGGCAATATTTTGAGCCAACAAGATCTAAAGTAAAAGAGAAGAAATTTAGGGAGTAGTTCATTAATAAAAAGCTTGTATACAAATATCAGTTTATTTTTATAATACTTGTACGCACCGGGACACTGAACTGGAACTGGTGATGGCTAAAGGTGTCTTGGCCATAGTGAGAGGAATTATGGAAGATGAATCAAACTCTACTCCAGCTTGATGACTAATTTATTCATTTACTAATTACTAATTTATGTGGAACGAATGTATGTCGCTCTTGATGCTGACGCTGGCGTATGTAACTCTTGCCTGTTCACGGCTGAACAATACTCTAAACTCTAATTTGGCTTCTAAAACTTGTGCAAGCAGAACAACATTTTTAAAATGTTTGCTTTTCATTTGCCATCTGTGCCATCTCTTCTGTAGGCCGTTTCATTTTCTGCTATTCGTAGTGAAGCACCATCTTTACTAGTCCTATTGACCTGAAATACAAAACTAATGTTATAAATTCTTTCTCTTCATTATCTTATTTATACTGATTTAATTAATCAGTAGCGGTATCAAAATAACAGTCATTATTATTCTTATGGCGGGTTTTTTTTTTTGTTACAATGAGTTTTGTACAGGCAAACGAAGTTCTTCGTAAAATTGTAAATTGGATAGGCACCTAATTCGTAAATCATGCCAGGCTGCCCCTGTTTAGCGTTAGTGCGTGTGTCAGTGTTTTTATTTTCTATTATGGAGACCTCTCCCTGACCAATTCTTCCAAAAAATCTAAGGATTAGAAGCAAAAGCAAGCATAAGTATAAGAAATTGAGAATGTTTACAAAACATAACTTACTTTGAACACATTTTAGCTGTAACAGTAGGTACACACCTTATCCTCCTCCAACCAATATTCAATTCTTTGCCCTTTATTGCAACTAGTCTCCGGTCTTAATTTCATTTATTTTAAATACAAAAAAAATATTCAAAAGTTTTTTAGTTTGACACATACAATATCAAATTCATTCATTGACATACCTATTCATATTGTTTCCATGACGACCATGACGTTGTCGCGTCAAAACTGTTGAAACTGTAGACAGTAAATTAGTTTTTCATACGTAATAATGTCTATGGACACAAATATTCGGTTCGTAGACAGATATTCTCGTATGCCGATTTAATGTGTTGGCCAATTTGTTGGATGACTTCATTATAATGGCAACATTTAGAAGTTGTAGCTTGTAGGACATTCTAGTTATAGAACGTTTATGAAGCGTTTATGATTACAAAATACTATCGAATGTTTTAAAGGCCTATTGAGCATTTTAACTAATAAATGGTTTAAACCTTCAATAGGCTTTTTTTTATGAATAAGACCGAAAGTGTTTAAAATATGGAAATTGAACAAAGTGCATCTATTAATGAAAAAAGTGACGCAGAAATATTAAAAAAAAATGAGTAATATTAATTAAATTAATAATTGATTTATTTCAACGTTAATATTCAAGTTTTCACTTCTGCTGGCACTCCCGGAGTGCAACCCGTCTTTTTTTTTCTCTATCCTTCTTTTTGTTTTCTTTTTCTTCCAGTTTTCTTCGTTTTTCATTTTCTTTTGCCTCTAATTTCCTTTTTTTTTCATTGATTTTGTCTTCTTCTTTTGATCTCTTTTCTTCTTGTATCTTTTCTACATACGCTTTGTATCGTTGGCCTGTTAATCCAAACGGCTTGGGATTAGGTTTTTTTACTTTAGCTGCTTTTTTTTCCGAAGCGATTTTTGGATACCCCAGAAAGCTGTCGATTTTATTTGGGTTAACAACTGGCTGAATATCGTCCTCCGTGATTGTACACACATTCATAGAACTATTGTTTTCAATTTCTGGATTACTTTCAATAAATAATGTAGGAGTAGAAGATGTAGAAGGTCCATCGCTTAGAAACAATTCAGTTCTAATGTCTAACGATGTACCAGCTTGTGGAGTATCATACCATGGAAGAGGAATTACGGTTGGTGGATTCAATTCACTATTAATTATAAACTCTACTATTTCGGTGGTTTCATATAGATTTTCCGTATAGTCTTTAAGATATTCTGAACAATTAGAAATATTATTAAAATCCGTCAGACTAGGAACGATAAAATTTGTCAAATCTTGGTCATGAAATGTGCTGGAGCACGGGTCTGCTTCGGAATAAATGACGGGTTGTATGTCTCCATGCAATAATTGTGTGTTAGATAATGATTGAAGTATAGAAGTCGACGTATTGGATAAATCGAGAGGAGCATTTTGGGAGGAATTGTTAGCATCTGGTGCCTCCATTGATGCTCCTCTAGACACATCTCTAACACCATCGAGTTCTTTGCGACATTTGAACCAGAGTGAAAAATATGCATGCTGATGCGTATTTTTGGTCAAGTAAGCCTGAACGAATTCGTTTCTGATACTTTGACCTACTTCTGTTTCAATTATTTTAATAGTGCTCCTCATATCGTCCTTTCTCTCCTCTAGAATTCGGTTATCACGATTAAGAGCAATTTGCCCATTAATTTCCTCTCTTCGAGTGCTAATGCATTTTGAATAGTCAACTCCGTCTGCATTTAAAGGATATAGTCCACATGCCCTAAAAGCATGTTTTATGGTTTCAACTTTTAATCCACTGGTGTAGGCTTCTTTAAATTTTATTGCGAAATTATGTTTTGTTATGGATGCTGTAGAATTTTGTTTATTTTTGCGCACGATTTTCCGCCAACACTTTTTTATGGGGCCAAAAATGCCGACATCACAGGGCTGTAATATGTGCGTGGCATTCGGATATAAGCAGAATATTAATATTCGCTTTTCCTGACAAAACGTAAACATTTCCTGGTTTATATGAGATTTGTGGCCATCAAGAAAAAGTAAAACCGGTAATTGTATTTCATTCTGAACCAGCCAATCGTAAAACATTTGTATGTATGAAAAAAAAGTGTTGGACACCATCCATCCACTGTCTGATCGCCCCATAAACCAGGTATCTGGAAAATTTTGTATCACAGCCGGAGGCATTCGTTTGTAAGGATATATGACAAATGGAGGAACATCCCTCCCATCTGCTGCAAAATTACATAGAACTGTAAGTGATTCTTTTTCTTTCCCACCCGAAATCTCGTAAGTGTTTCTGTAATTTTTGGGCCCCAATATTATTCCGGTTTTCGGGCAGGTCATTACACCTGTTTCGTCGGCATTAAATATGCGACTGGGGTCGTCTTTTATATCCAATGCTTGTTCTTCTGTTAAAAACTCTTCGAGTTCCTTGAACCAAGCTCTGATAGCTTGTTCAGTAACTGCGGCTCTGCCTTTGGATATAATCTCCGCATTCCTTTTTGTAATCTCAGGATGCCTTTTTAAGAATAAACTAAGCCACTTTTTTCCTGGTCTATTCCCGGTAAACTTATTTTTCCTATTATTAGTGGTCATAAAATTTTCAACAGTATCGAAAACTTCTTCTGGGTGCATTGGAAAACCTAATTTAGCTTTATTTATAATCCAGTCAGAAATCTTAGCTTCTTCATCTACAGTAAGCTCGGACTGAGGGCCCATTTTTCTTTGCAAAGGTACCTTGTTTGTGATTTTATTATGTAAAGTCGATTTTGGTATCTTGTACACATTACTTGCTTTATTGATACTTAATTCTCCATTAGCAATTGACTTAAGAGCTGCTTCAAGTGCTTGTTGACTGTATTGAAACCTATTGTACTTCTTTTTGTGATGATCCATGGTAATCTAAATGGACAAGAGAAAAATGAACAATTTTAAACGATTTCCATATTATTTTACTACCTGTAGGTAAGTACCTACTTACCTACAGGTAGAAATACCAAATTTCTTGAGAAATCTGTCTTAAAATATGAAGTGTTCATTCACTGGATTTTATGAACCAGTAAATGAACATACCTGTCCCAATACTGGCCAAAAGATCGGAAATCTATTTAAGAAATAGCTCCCAAAACATGAACCTTATAGCATTAGCGTAAGTTATGTTTTTCAACCAAAACGTGATTTTTACGATTACCCAGTGAATGAACACCCGTTCATTCACTGGAATTTAAACGATTTTTTGATGCAATGCTGGGACACTTAATAATTTAATATAACTGACAAAAATCGCAAATAAATGGATTTGAAACACAATATTAAACTACTATCCTACGATAATAAACAAATAACCCATCAAAAATACCGTTATTTACATTACAATGTCAAATCAAAAAAGATTCCACTTACCTCAGTCCTAAACTCTAGCCCGAACAAATAAAAATTTCACTATCGACTTAAACTTTAATCACTCGCCATTTTGAAATGAATTATGACATTAAACGTGAATGTGACCACTTAAATGGGAAATAGAGTTGCAATTATGAAAAAAAATACTACACATGGTAGAAACGTTCAGATTTCTTATTTTTTGGATAAAACTGCGTTTTGTTCATTCACTGGGGGGTGTTCATTCACTGGAGCACTTACCCTAGGATAGTTTTTATCCCGACATTCCCAAGGGATCGAGACTTATGCGGGTGGAACCGCTGAGCACTGCTAGTTGTTTATAAACATTGTAAAAATCTTAGGATTACAATTTTGTAATGACAGGTATAATGACTGTTTAACTACATTATTATTATTAATGCTAGGTGCATAATTATAAATTAATTAAAACATTTGTATAAATCTTTTTTAAATGTATGTAAAAACGCTTATGAATTTTGTGTAACTGTAAGGTATTTATGCTTGTGACCTGTTTTTTATATTTCTATGCTTGTGACTGTACAAAATACCGTGACTTTATAGGAAGATTTGTATTGCTTATCTTACAACTCAAAAGAAGCGTAAAGCTAACTTGATTACAAGTCTATTCAGCGCCCAGTACCTCCTGAATCAAATTCTATGAAGCGCATTGAACAGGGAATTAATATCATTTGAATGAACTAATCTCATTTGTTCGCAGACTGATGGAGGCAGGTGATTAAATAAGAATAAAACCGTCTTTTGTTTGGCTGGCTCAAGTCGATTACTGGGTTCTTTTTGGTCTCGTTTGCATTTATTTTTAACAGGTTTTTATTGTTAGGGTTCCGGGGTCTTTGGTCAACTGGACCCACTCGAACTGGAACCGCGGGTCCAGTCGACCAAGTCAAATTTTGAATTGGTCGACTGGACCCGCTGTCAAATTTCATCATTAGTACAGTTAAGGAGTAAAGCCGAATCTTTTAGTTTTATTTCTATGACTTAAAATATACATAATATTATTCAATTAGGTAGGTACACTTAATTTTTATTTACTTATTTTTACTTACTTACTGTCTGCAATGAGCTAAAACAACGTTACAGGATTTTGAGATGCCGTAGTGAGGTCCGGAAGATATCAATTACTAATATAATATGTAATAGAATTTTATTCCTCTTTATAATATTAGTGCAGAAAAAATAAATTATAGCCTATGTTATTCTGTGATAATGTAGCTTTCTAATTTTTTCTTTCTTTTTTATTTTACTATTATCATTAAAATAAGTCCTCCTTAGTATTTGTTACAACGGAATGCATGGCCGTTGCTGATTTGTCAATGTCAATTATATTTGTCACATCAAATTAAAGTCAAAATTGTAGTTTGTTTACATTGGTTATCTACATAAATTAAGTAATAAAATAAAACAGAATTACTGCAAATGTTATATGTAAGCTGATGACTACCACAATAACATCAAGGTTTATCAAGACGGAAAAGAAGAAGAGGAATTGTGGTTGTCGTAAAGAGTGCGGTACTGAACCAACTGGACCGTCCTGCTGCATGTTGTTCCAATGACGTGGCTATACCTACGTGACCCGGCTACATTACTTTACAAAATCCTAAAAGATTGTTGAGAAATCCTTGCGAAAACAATTTTTACCCTGAGGGTCGCATTAGGAGTATCGTCACATCATTAATTCAAATTTATTTGTGTTCAAATTGCCGCATTCAAGTTCATGAAGATATTGGGCGAGAGGTGAAATGGTCCGCCGATTCCTAAGCTCGCGGACAGCGCGCGACTCATGACGCCGACCATTCATATACACTAGTGATTATTATAATGTATTGTTTGTGTTAGTTATGTTTTATATTGAAAAAAATAAAATATCGTTTGAAATCTTTATTGTTTGAAATGCTTTCGAAAACCCCATCATGCTTGATGGCCCTGTTGTAATACAATAATAATAGGTATATCATAATATGATAATCAGGTGACAAAATTCCTTTTACATAAATATGTCGCATGTAAACTAAGGCATGTCGCGTGTCTTTCCTGCGAGAATAGCTCGGCTTGATTGTTTCGAGAGAAAAGTTCGAATCGAACGACAATAACGAATGCGAGATGCTTGAGAATTGGCCTCCAGCCCGCACCGACGTATCGTAGGAAGAATATCGTCCATGGTAACGCAGACGTCCGATTCGAGGCCTTTGACATATATGTATGTTGCAGCTGTGAATATGAAAGCCTCACACCTTTTCATTTTTTAATAGGCAGCTCATCAAATCAGCAATTACCTACATCTCTGGACGACGGAGTTTTTTCGTTAAGAAAAAAGTGGAAAAAGGCTCTTCGCCTCTCTAAGATTTTTTGGAGCAGGTGGCTCAAGGAATACTTACTTAAGACCTACCCCGAGGAGTGGATAGGTCCCCTAACTTCCGGAGAAACTGCGAAAATGTCAAACAAAAAGTGCATACCTACCAGAAATCACTTACTCCGTCGCCTAACTTCCACCAGATGGGTGGCATCTGCTCAAGTCCTGCGAACAACTAGAATGGCGCTTTGTTTCTCCGCAGGCCTGTCCAGTATGGAACCGATCAGCCCACGATAAGTTAGTGGATACAGCTCTAAATAAGACATTAATGATTACTACTGGTTGCTTAAAACCGACCCCGTTGCGAATGCTGTATCCACTGACTCGCATCGCGCCTCCAGAAATTCTCAGGACTATACCCAGCTGCATCGAGAGGGCGAAGCTACAGGATGACCCACGCCACTCATTGCACAATTTTAATTCAGTGCCACAGAGGCTTAAAAGCCCCATGTTTATGTTCCCTAGATGTCTTAGCTGAGAAATACCATCATACCCTAAAACACACTAAAATAACTCTTGTTTAGTGAGAAGTTTGGCCTCGGTTTTATAATTTAGTAAAATAGTGCACTGTTCAGTAATAAATAGTAGGAATAACGGTTCATGAAATCAAAAATCACATAATTTTCAAATTATTTTTATAACTTTATGTAGGATATCAATTTCAACGTCTGACGACATAAAAGTAAATAGTATTTCATCTAAAATTATGCAGGTCGCTCCACTTCTCATCTTGATACCATGTCCAAGAGCTCTAACATGTGCACAACAGCCAACGCGAACAGTTCAGTTGAAATCTTACTCAACAATTAACACAACATTCTTCTGGAGTACATGCTGTACCGTCTTGAAGATTCCATGTTCATTAAAATCCTTCAATTACACACAGGAAAACAGAAATATCAATTTCATGCAATTCGAAAGAAACGGAATAAATAAATTAATGAAATGTTGTCACTTGACATGACAGTCTTGACACTTATCTTTTTAATAGTGTCAGATAGTGCTGCGGCTTGATTATATGTAACTCGTTACTCTAAATAAAATAAAGCCTCGATTTTATTTTCTCTCGATTTGCCACTTGATGTAGTAGTACTAGTCGGTAATAAACCAGGGAATAGATATTATATATTTCATGTGATACTGACTGAAATACTTAGGTACCAATATAGAACGGTTGCTTTATTCTGGATCTTGCTATTATTCTTTCCTTTAATTTTTTTTGTGTGCTTTTCAAACACACAGTTGCTAGGTTTGAATTTAAGGTAGGTACTGGAGGGAGGTAGTACATGATATTTTAGATTCAACTTGAATTGAGTTTTCGAACTACATAATCGGGATGGGTATATAATTATGTTCTGTGATCGAGCCAATCGAGTGCCTGACCGTTAATTACAGAGTAACAACACTAGAGTCCAAACTGACAAGAAACCAAAAACTGCAATACGTTTCACGTTGATTTTTAAACTACTTTACGCGAGAGTAAGCAAACTTAAAAATGGGATTAAATACAGGAGGACCTACTGCAGCGTTAATGGTAAATTTTTCTACTTAATAAAAATAGTTTTGGTTACCACCTCCAACTGTAATTAGGTATAATTATAATTTTTTTTTTTTTTATTATATAAAATCGTTAAATACGCTTCAATACACGTATTTATTACACTGACGACCTTATCGGGAATTGAATCAATTGAGTGCATTATCAAAACATTTTCTTTTTATTACGATTTCGTGATCCCGGTTAAACTTTATTTCAAAAATCGACCATTTTAAATGATAATATGTTTTTTTTTTTAGCTATAATACAACTTCATTAATAGATCAATGCAGGGGGCCCTAAAATACTATCTCTCTGCAACCTGCAACCCTTTTCCACATTAGTTTGCTATGCTCCCATGCTGGGGTGGATTTGTTATATTTCAATTATTTCTCTAGGATCATTTAAGAACTCCCGGCGAAGCAGTTGGGTCATACCTCTTAACTCACCGATGGTGCTAAAATCGACACTCATGATGAAAAATTTGAACATTTTTCACATCCGCCATCTCGGATTTTCAGTTTGACCTCACATCAGTTTCAGCACCCTAAAAAACCAAGAAATCAACACCCATGATGAAAAATTTGAAAATTTTTCACATCCACCATCTTGGATTTTCAGTTTGACCTCACCATCGGTTTCAGTACCCTAGAAAACCAAGAAATCAACACCCATGATGAAAAAATTTAACATTTTTCACATCCGCCATGTTGGATTTTCAGTTTGACCTCACCATCGGTTTTAGCACCCTAGAAAACCAAGAAATCAACACCCATGATGAAAAAATTTAACATTTTTCACATCCGCCATCTTGGATTTTCAGTTTGACCTCACCATCGGTTTTAGCACCCTAGAAAACCAAGAAATCAACACCCATGATGAAAAATTTGAAAATTTTTTACATCCACCATCTTGGATTTTCAGTTTGACCTCACCATCGGTTTCAGTACCCTAGAAAACCAAGAAATCAACACCCATGATGAAAAAATTGAACATTTTTCACATCCGCCATCTTGGATTTTCAGTTTGACCTCACCATCGGTTTTAGCACCCTAGAAAACCAAGAAATCAACACCCATGATGAAAAATTTGAACATTTTTCACATCCGCCATCTTGGATTTTCAGTTTGACCTCACCATCGGTTTTAGCACCCTAGAAAACCAAGAAATCAACACCCATGATGAAAAATTTGAACCTTTTTCACATCTGTCATCTTGGATTTTCAGTTTGACCTCACCACCAATTTACATATCTGGCGAGCGAACGCCTATTTACGGTGTCCCAGAAGGGAGCGCGCTTGGATCTCTATTATTTATCCTATATATCAATGACCTGCCTGATGCTATTGACTACCACATGACCCTAATCTTACTTTAGTCAACGGGTACATGGTGATATTGACATTAAAGCCCTCTACAATGACACAGTATTAAATAAAGTCGACGACACAAAATTTCTTGGTGTAATGATAGACGCAAAACTGAACTGGAAAGCGCATATTGAATATATAAACAAAAAACTGAGCTCAGTCACGTATGTCTTGTACAAACTGTCCTCAGAAGTTAACCCAGATGCTTTAGTGATGGCCTTTCATGGATTGGTGGCATCACTTCTACGCTACGATATAATATTTTGGGTATATTACTTTGAATGGTGTTAACTTGGATAGGGTGTCGCAGTTTAAGTACCTTGGACATTACCTTACCAACAGCCTTAAGGATGATGTTGACATAGAGAGGGAGCGCAGGGCTCTGTCAGTCCGTGGCAACATGCTGGCCCGTAGATTCGCCCGCTGTACGGACCAAGTCAAGATCACACTATTTAAAGCGTATTGTCAGGGTCTGTACACGGGTAGTCTATGGGTTAGTTATACCAAAAAATCCCTGGACACACTGCGCGTCCAATACAATAATATTTTCAGGATGATGTTGGGACTTCCTCGTTTCTGCAGTGCCTCCGAAATGTTCGCACAGGCTCACACTGACGGTTTTTATGCCGTCATTCGGAAAAAAGTCGTGTCTCTTATGAGGAGGGTGCGGGGGAGTCACAACAGCATTCTGAAAACTATAGCTGAAGATGTGCGTGCACCTGTGTTGAGGCATTTCGTTCGTCTGATGATCTTGTAGGGAGGTATCTCCCTGTTGGTTATCTTGTCGGGGCGGGGTGTCTCAGCACAGGTGCCTTGTGTGTTTTTTTTTTTGTGTGAATTGTGTTGTGATGTTTATTGATGGATGTGTGTTGTTCTTTGTTATTGTATTTTAAGTACTAATAATAGTTTCTAAGTTATTGTATACTAACCGGTGGATCTAGTTGTCCCGAATAAATCATTTTGAATTTGAATTTGAAAAGCTTTTTTTGTATGGCCCCGAAAATATACAACAAAATACCACAGTCATATAAAGCCATGACAACAAAACAAATTAAAAATAAGATCCGAAATCTACTAACAGAAAAATGTTATGTAAACGCATGTTTCACAAATAAATTATCTTTATCTTTTATCTTTATCTTTAGATTTTGAGGTACTCGTAGATTCTGTACCAGATTCGTGCCATTGTCTTTTTGTTTCGACTGTATCCATGGGTAGCTTAAAACAAAAGATGTTTGTCTAATTTTGACAGTGGGTCCAGTTGACCAATAAAAATATAGAAAATTTTTCCTTTGGTCAACTGGACCCGCGGGTCCAGTTCGAGTGGGTCCAGTTGACCAAAGACTCGGGTTCCGTACCAACAGGGTAACCCAAAAGGGCAAAGGGCCCAGATAGGCGGTTTACTTTGTGTAAGTTATTTCATCACCACTGCTCTCAAAACGGTGAAGGAAAACATCGTGAGGAAACCGGCATGTCCTAGAACCAAAAATTCGAAGACATGAGACATCTACCAACCCGCACTGGGTCCGCGTGGTGGACTACGGCTCACTCCCTCTCACAGAGAGGAGAGAAGAGCGAGCGAGAGAGAGAGAGAGAGAGGAGGCCTGTATCCAGGCAGGTGGGAACATTATAGGCTGATTATAATAATAATAATAATATTCCACAACTATCACACAACGCCATCTAGTCCCAAGCTAAGCAGAGCTTGTGTTATGGGTACTAGACAACTGATAAACATACTTATATATTTCTAAATACATACATATTATAGATAAATTACACCCAGACACAGAACAAATGATCGTGCTCATCACACAAACATTTGTCCTGGGTGGGAATCGAACCCACGACCTCCGGCATAGCAGTCAGGGTCACTAACCACTAGACCATCAGGCCTGTCAAAATTATACCCAAAGGGTGCCAACGGAACCATATGACTAAGTCTCCGCTGTCCATCCGTTCGTCCCAATGTCGGTCAACGGGCTGTAGGTACTTATCTCATGAACCGTAATAGGTAGACCGTTGAAATTTTCACAGAATATGTATTCTATTGCCACTATGACAATAAAAATAAATTAAGTTAATAAAAATTTAAGGGGGTCTCCATACAAGAAACGTTCGAACGTGTTTTTTTAATGTGAAACGATTCGAAATAACATGATGACTGTAAGCGGGCTATATGCGTCCAAGCTGGCGTCGTATAGGGATTTAAGATTTATTTAATTAAGACTAAAGTAACGATGCGATGGATTGAGATATGGCTAGAAAGGACTTACTGAGATGACAATGTATCGGTATCTACAACGCTACATGTGAACAACGCGTCATACTGACGTCACGCAAAATCCTGTATCTCGCAAGCAGAGTTTACCGCGCAACTAGCATTATACAGGGTGAAATTGAATTCATGGGCATCCTTTTAAGGGGTCATTGTACTCATCATTATGAACAACTTTTACTATGGGACCAAACCTGAAATCGCGAAAAATAAATCAGCTCTTCCCTACATTTTAACGAGTTATGTGAACATAAATGCAAGGAACAGCTGATTTTTTTTCGCGGTTTTAATTTTAGTCCCACAGTAAAAGTTGTTCATAATGATGAGTACAATGACCCCTTAAAAGGTTACCAATGAAGTTAATTTCACTCTGTATACAAAACGGCCCGACGTGAATCATCAGGCAGTGGCCCGCCAGACTCAACACCCGTCTGGGCGGAGGATCCTCCCTTTTCAGGTGTATGAACGTAAAAGAGGCAAAAGGAGTATGTAAGGATCGTAGTAGGTGGCGGTATGTAGTTTATCCGTACTCCCTGCGTACATGTACCTACGTATGTTATAAAAAGAGAAAATAAACATTTATACAAAAAAAGAGAAAACACAATAAATTGCTGTAAAAAAAAGAAACAGCGGTAGCCCATTAAATTTCTGAACCAAAATAAATTGTTTTGTGTTTAAATAATTTTCTTTATTTAGAGAAAGGGGAACGTAATTAAACCCAGTAAGCGGTCTTAATAAATAACGGCGACACGGAATTAAACGCTGCTTAAACAAACTTACATTTGAAGCAGTCGGAGTAAAAGTGGCCTAAAGCAAATTGGTTGACCTTGTATTTTTTTACTGTGATTAATTTATTCTTGAAACGTTTTCCGAGCTTTTCTCGTTAGGCTCAAGTCACACGGGAGCGGTGAATGCTTATGCAAATCCCGCACCCCCGGCCATAGGTAGAGGTGGAACACCGCGGTGATTTTAGCCGGTAAGACTCTGTCACCCCCACAATAGAGGAAGTCCATGAGGATTTCCACCTCGAGAAAAAAAAGAAAAAAAAAGGCTGAAGTCACACCGAGATGGCAGCGAAGCGGCGAGTAGTTTCAGTGTCTCACTTAAATGTTTCACTGATGGTGGCACGTGTGTTGGATCATTCGGTTCCCTACAAAATGGTTGAACTGGATGGTGCTGAACCATGCGTCATGTTCGTGAACGGGCGCCGTCTCGGTTGAGACTGGTCATCTCTTAACTGCCAAGGCTTCATTTTAATCTTATTTCTTGTATTGTTTCTTCATTTATGTGTTTTTTTACATTGTTCTCACATATAGAAGCAACAAGAATAATGTACCCAGGATTTTGTAATATCTTGATTTAAAAGAGTGTCCATGGAGTTTCTTGCCAGATCTTCTCCATAGAGATCAACGCTTTGGAATGGGCAACTAGCTTCAACTTTCTGACTAACTGACCGACTACTTAATTTTGACAATTCAAAAGTGCCTGTAATGATTTAATTGAAATAAATGCTTTGAGTTTGAGTTTGTCATATAATTTTAAACTTAATCTACACTACAAGAAGAGTCGTGAGCCTCCACTGCGCGGGGGCCGCGCGCCCGTTTCAAGTTTCTCAAGCGATGCTATGTATTATAGTAACGAAGATAAAGTTTAAAATTATATGACACTGAAACTGCTCGCCGTATCGCTGCCATCTCGGCGTGACTTCAGCCTAAGGTCTTTAGTACCTAGTTTAGTACCTACCCACTCTTCGTATTTTAAAGGTTTTCTTTTTTCTTACCAAAATTATAATAATAATGTTGGTACCAATAACAACCATTAACAACATGAAACTCAGCCATCCAGTTGGTCGTATTTTTTATACGTAAAAAAATCTGTGGGCTTGCCCTAATTTTGGCCCTTATGCACGCCACTGTTCGTACGTATGCCGTAGTAAACAGGGTGGCGATTTAGTCACCTGCATCTGTCAAGGGCGGTTCTATCCGTCATTTTAAATAACTTTCTCGACGAAACTATTACCCTATTCGAGAAAAAAATAAAAACAAATTCTTATACACAGACTATCTAAAAAAATATCGATGTATATATTTGAAGTGAAAACTTCTATAGCGGCGTTGTACACTTTTTTTTGTAATGAAAATGTATGCCTGCTGTTTCGTTTAGGCGGCGCAGGGCGCTTGCGCGAATGTTCGTGTGTGTTTATGTTACAGCGTGCCACGCGCATCCATGGATGGTGACAGCTGATGGCTCGACCGTCTGTGTAGTGGCCACACTGGTGCGTATTCGTAAAATTCATGTATATAAAGTGTTTAAAATATGGAAATTGAACAAAGTGCATCTATTAATGAAAAATATCAAAAATGCACGACGTTAATATTCAAGTTTTCACTTCTGCCGGCACTACCGGAGTGCAACTCGTCTTTTTTTTTTACAATTCGTGTATGTGTTTCATTGCAAAAGTTGCACAGAATGACGTCACGCCAATCTATGTGTCCTAGGTGTCGATTTAGCCACCTGCGGATGCAGATGCGGATGTAAATCGACACCCTGTATATCAACATGTTATTTTGTTTCCGCTTAGGTAACACGCCATGTTACCTTTCGTCACTTGCCGCTAGATATAATACAGTTGCTTGAACTGAAAGGAAAATGGCTATAATAAAACAGGACAACACTCACCTAATATGAATTGGTCCACTGTAGAGCACAGGCTTCCACGTCAGTCCACATTGTCCTAGTATCCCCTCAATATTTCTCTTTTCATATTCATGTTTATTTGCATTCCAGAATAATAATTCCGTTGGTCCCGCCTGTCATTCGTTGATCTTTGACAGTCGACCCCGACATAGTTGGGAAATGGCTAGGCAGATGATGATGATTTGCATTCCATAATATTTAAAGGTGAAACAATGGCTTAAAGCTAAGGTACAATAGTTACGGACCCTGTAGGACACAGCAAAAAGTATAAAAATTATTATTAAAATAAAATTAAGAAATAAATTAACAACCGACAATTTTTAATATGTTACTAACATTAATTGAGTAAACATAACTTTTATTTTTATTAAGATCAGAGGGGCAATTCCCGTAATTTTAAAAACGTTCACAATCTGATCTCAGTCTCAATCTGTCAAAAATACGTCTATTTGTGATTGTCGCTGAGATGAGATCATGACTTGAATTTGAACGTTTTTTAAGTACAGACGCCAGAAACGCGAAACTGTCAAATTTTCCCAATCAACTTTGAACCTTATACTTTAGCGATAAAGTTGAAAATCTACTAAAGAAATATGACAGATTGCAGTAGCTTGATGTGCTGGCGTCTGTACAAGAATTGGCCTTCTGTTATACCGTACCGCACATTGTGAACCGTACAATATAATGTACCATAACCGGTACTTACATAATATTATTTCATATGCGGTGTGCCTACAAAAGAAAATAAAACACATTTAAGCCAGTGTCGCCTAACAGGCGTAATTTATAACGCTTGCTTACTTTTTTTTTCACAATTTATTTTCGTACAAATCGAGACATAAATAATGTCCATTGCTTAGAAATGTAGCCGGTGATTTAAGCAAGTAATATGTCGGGTTCGAGACTTGTAATCGCTACAATTTTTTGTTGTGACGCAAGACGTAGGCAAGTCTCTCATTTACTTGAGTGGTACTACTTAGGTACGTATATGGTATAGGTACAGAAATCTCATGTGATCACGACCTCTCATGATCGACACCGAAAACGTAACTGCTACGTCCATAAAATGGCTTTTTGAAACACTGGCCAGTTAGAATAATATTCTATATTCTAGAATATATTCTAGCTGGCCAGTGTTTTTTTTTTTCCTAAGAAAAGGATCTGTGACTAGATTTGTAGTGCCAGCAACTGTATTGCGAAAAGGCGTTGCTGGCCTTCCTTGAGGAGCTGGGTTGGATCGAGTAACTGATTTTTCCACCCGTACGCAAATGCGCGCTTTGACGTGGAGTTGCGGACACCAGCCCGTATTACCTATATTAGGTACAAATGCCAGCACATCAACCTACCTGAAACTGTCAAATGTTCCCAATCAACTTTGAACCTTATAATTTAGCGATAAAGTGAAAATCTATAAAAGAAATTTGACAGACTGTAGTAGCTTGATGTGCTGGCGTCTGTAGGTACTTACCTGTATTGCGGACTACAATTTCTGTCCAAGGATTGATAGCCATTGGAAGATAGATAGCCGTTGAAGAAGACTGGCGCATGGACTGGCATCCGAGGATGAAAACTGAGTATCTGCAAAGATTCCGAGTAGTAAGTTATGAAGAAAATAAACTCAAATTATCTCAAATCCGAGTGTAATTTCTTCGTAACTTACGTCGTATTTAAATTAATAATCATAAAACAATGGGAAAATCTTCGCTAAAGAATCTATATGTTTAGTAAGTCCTTATAGTACCTACCCAAAGTCTTTAAAATAAAAAAAATATTTACATATTTTGTTTATACACTATTTAAACTTGACCAGACCTACTCAATATAATCATAACACGCTACCGCATTAGGAATTTCCTGTAATGGTAGCAGTGTTTGTGATAAATAAATAAATATTTCTTTCGTTCAATCTCAGAAGATCCATTGGCCAGATCCATGATGGATCTAGTGACGATTGTTTTCTCATTAGGTCTATTTATATAAAAAAATAAGTAAAATGGATCTAATGGGAATTTTTGATGTGAAAAAGTAATGCTACAAAAACAATAAAATATCACTAAAAGAAGTGAATATCACTAATATTAACAAATTAGTATCCTGACACCTGTCCTGGTGAAAAAGATTCCAATGAGAAAACAATCGTCATTAGATCCATCATGGATCTGGCCAATGGATCTTCTGAGATTGAACGATTTCTTTTTACATATTACGTTTGTAGTTCTTATTATATCTCACTTCCTCATTAATTTCTACTAGCACTACTTTCACTATTTTTAGACAATACAATCTTTACCCTGGAAGTCCCACAGCGCATGAGCAGACCTCACAAGTGAATCCAATGTTAGATACTTGTACATGAGTATAAGTTTTAGTTGAAACCACATGCAAGTTCATGTAACCAAGTTTAGCCTGCTTTCGCTACTCTAACAACTTTGGCGGCCCGCCTTGGATGACCGACAAAGGGAGGTTGGAGAGAGGGGGAGTGTGGATTACTTATAAGTGTATTTTACCCATAGATATTATATTTTTATATCGTCTTTAAAGTGTATTTATCCATACTATACTATATACTATCCATACTAATATTATAAATTCGAAAGTAACTCTGTCTGTCTGTCTGTATGTTACCTTTTCACGCCTAAACCGCTAAACCGATTTAGATAAAATTTGGCAGAGAGATAGATTGCATCCCGGGGAAGGACATAGGATAGTTCTTATCCCGATATTCGCAGGGGGATCGACACTTATGCGGGTGAAACTGTGGGACGCAGCTAGTCTATATATACTCGTATATAAAATTTAAAGTCCAATTATATTATAAATGTAATTATATGTTCCAATTATATGTAATGTATGATACAACGGTTAGTTTAAGGATCGTAAATATAATTCGAATACATGAATTAAAGTTAGACCACGTATTTCGGGATTTTACGTGAAAATCCTGAAAATTTGGTAATTGCAAGTTTAGTTAAAAAAAGCGTTTCCCCATCTTAAGTAAAGCTTATTTTCAACTTATTTAAGATTTTTCCCGAATTCCGGGGAAAAAAATGTCGTCGTAAGGAAGTCTCCACTTTCTGTCTCTGTTCTCCGAAGTTTATGTAAATATACTCAGCCTATTCCGATCACTGCTAATTAGTCATAATCATCATCATCATTTCAGCCGAAAGACGTCCACTGCTGGACATAGGCCTCCTCCAAGCACCTCCACTTCGACCGGTTCTGTGTTTCTCGCATCTAACGGGTTCCTGCGGCCTTCACAAGGTCGTCAGTCCACCTGGTGGGAGGCCTTCCAACGCAAGGCAGGGCACATAGCTCGCAGAACAGATGTCCGATGGGACCGAAAGATTCTGGAGTGGCGACCGCGTACCGGAAGACGTAGCGTTGATTAGTAGGTCGTTTTTATTAATTTTGAGGAATATCTGAACATTTTTTGATTGTAAACAAGTAGCGTGAATCTTAAAAAAAAATCCTAACCCATAGAGTCCAACGTGTTTGTTAAATACGACACAATAACAGTAAGTAACCCTCGTAGTTCATTGAACGACCTTGAATTTATGGAATAGCCCTCCGACTGTTGGTAGAATGTAGAAGGTAGTATTGGACTTATTTACATTTTCTAGCTGCGCCCCGCGGTTTCACCCGCATAAGTGTCGATCCCGTAAGAATATCGGGATAAGAACTATCCTATATCCTTTCCCGGAACTCAAACTATCTCTATACCAAATTTCATCTAAATCAGTTCACCGGTTTAAGCGTGAAGAGGTAACAGACAGAGGAAAGACAACGCCTTTTCATTGGCATAAAATACATCATATTAGTCCTAAATAAATATTATTCTGCATAAATAAACAACAAACGATATCAGTATTACCCTTTTAAACATAAATTAATAATATCATCATTCTCCTGCCTTTATTATTAATATTTCCTTGCCCTGCTTTATTTATTTGGGGTCGCGCAAACTGTCATTTTCTTCCATACTTCTCTATTAGTCGTCATTTCGGTAGTCACCCCCTGTCTAACCATATCATCATTCACACATTCCATCTATCGTTTCTTTGGTCTTCCCTTACTCCTAGCCATCGACATCCATACTGAAAACTCTCCTCACGACATTTCTCCGTAACACATGCCCATACCATGACAAGCGATTTCCACACAACTTTTCAGTTACCGGTGCCACTTTCAAAGTTCCTCTTATGTACTCATTTCTTATTCTATCCATTCGTGTAACACCACACATCCCTCTTAGCATTCTCATCTCAGCTTCATGCAATTGCCTTTCATTCATCCCTATCCTGTATCCCATCAATACATTAATAATATAACCTTCCTAAATAAGTATTGAAGCTGGCACTAGTCTGTTTCGGAACGTTACTGGATTGGTCGTGACGTTTCGGAACGCACCTAGGGAGCGGGGTGACCTTGAAAGGACGTCGTGTTTCGGAATTAGATTAACTAGATGTGGATTCGTATTGTAGTGTATTTATTATTTTATTTACTGTACCAATGGAGATATTTTTTAGAAAAACTTTATTGATTTAACAAAAACAACGTGTTATACCTGACAGTGATAAGTCATCAACACTTATAATAATTTATTTGGGGTCAGCGAGCATGTCTTCTTCTTCAAAACTTTTCTATTCTCTGCCATGCTTAACTAGATCGTTATATACAGGGTGAATTTTTCAAGTGGGCGTGGATGGCCAAATCCGAAACTATGAGGAATAGCGAAAAGTACTCAAAGGAGTCGCGGGCTCGATTTTGATGAAAACTAAAACCGCATCATTGGATTTTTGAAAAATCAATATTTCTGGCCAGGAATCGAACCTGTTGATTTTGAAAAAAAAAACACACGCTGTATTATTACACCATTCGATAGTGTCGCTAATAAGGATCAAATTCTGGGAAGTAATAACATACGGCAAACTAAAGGAAAGAGCTCATTTTTATCAAAATACTTTTTTATTTTCTTATGCTACCTACCTATTAAACCTTAACTGATTAATTGTTCAAAATTATGACAATTGTTTTTGAATAATAGCTGGATTCGACGTCTCAAGGATTGTACTGCAATTAAAAATTTGAATTTAGAACATAATTTTGTGAAGGTGACTGCGCTACGAGTGTTTCGGGTGTAATAATATTGAGCATCATTTCGAACAAGGTAAGAAAAAAGAAGCAGTTTATTAAAATTCAACATTTTCCTTAAGTTTGCCGTATGTCATTACTTCCCAGAATTTGATCCTTATTAGGGACACTATCGAATGGTGTAATAATACAGTGTGTGTTTTTTTTTTTCAAAATCAACAGGTTCGATTCCTGGCTAGAAATATTGATTTTTCAAAAATCCAATGACGCAGTTTTAGTTTTTATCAAAATCGAGCCCGCGACTCCTTTGAGTACTTTTCGCTATTCCTCATAGTTTAGAATTTGGCCATCCACGCCCACTTGGAAAATTGACCCTGTATACCTGAATATACCTATATTATTATTTTCTTTATTTCATTATTTACATATAAATTATATTTTTAAATATTAGGATATAAAAACCTTTAAAAATATAAAAAATAGTAGCCCACCGGTATCGGGAACAAGCTACCGGCGGTCAGGGCTCCAGAAAGAGGAACCTCCTAACAATGCGGGCCGTGTCCAAAAGTACAGCTTTCTGAATCAAGCCCTTGATCCAGCTGCCCAACGAGAGCCTCCTTAGGTGTTGGTCGAGTCTCTTGGCTATCAATCCATTGGCTGTAACGACTATCGGCACAATGATCGATGAGTCCACATCCCACATGTCGACAGTGGCGTGTATTTCATATACCTATGCATATAAGCAGTGCCTACCTCGATATAATATCAACAAAAGCCTGTCAATTACATTTTAGTGTGTGTGCCCCACAATTAAGAAACTCACAAAATTATTTTCATTTTGAACTTAATTCCTGCCGGGGGTCCCCCGACCACACGTTTTATTTTTCTGATTAGTGACCGCGTTTGCCTATACTAGACCCGGCCTAGTGCCTACCTATTCTGAAAACTAGAATCTCTGTACAAAATTTCAGCTCAAAAGCATTAACTTTGAAAATGCTTAATATTTTTTTATTTCGACATCACGGCGCTGCACTGGCGCGCGGCGGCGTGATGTGCGTGTACTAGGCGCACGGACACACTATAGATAATGGATAATGACCCTTGTAGTGCGGTGACACGTTTGTTATGATTTCAATTTAATAAACAATCGAAATAAACAAATATTAAGCATTTTCAAAGTTACTGCTTTTGAGCTGAAATTTTGTACAGAGATTCTAGACCAGATACACTCTTCAATCCGTTTCTATTGATATGCCCTTTCCGTAACACCCTGTATTTCGGAGAACAGCGCAAATAAATTCCATAGACAGTGGATCGTGGTGATGTTTCTTTAATATTTTGTAAACAAACATGATTTTTCATAGAAATGATGGGATTACCGTCCGCTTATGTACATTTATGTGCTTGAAGTATCAAATAAATAAATAAATCGTATTTCTGAGGAAACAAATAATCCGTACGTACTTACCTATAATCGTAGGAAACCGCAAAAACTCAGAAAGGCACTTTCAATCCGCGCTCTTGTTGACAATAATTTCGGGAGCCATACTAACTGAAAATATGTCGTAATATCATTCAACTGTTTTTTTTTGTTCTTGTAAAAGCGCTAATTAGACTATTAGACACAGTCTATGATTTTGCGAAAGTACATTTTATTAATTGTTCACGAAAAGTGCGCAGACTTTAGTCAAAACTATCCTTAACCGGTCGAATGCCGTAATTACAGAAACAATTAACAGGTCAATGTGTCTCGCGTTGATCCACGTTCTCACGAACGACGGGTTAAATTAAAGATAGACTATCGCTATATTAAATCAGTTAAAACCACCAAGTCTCATAGACAGACAGTTACGCAGAATTTTAATAAAACTGTTTTGATTTTGACACAAGATGAAACTGTCTTAGACCGCGAAATAAAATTGTTTTTCGTTTTGAAATTACCCACTCATTCACTCCCTGATAAAAATACAATGAAATATCATTAAAAACGTAATTGCAGTTAAATATTCCGCTCAATGCAGGCTAGAAATATGTTTCATTTTAATATGAATTTAATTTATGAAATACACAATACAATATTATTTTCATATCTGTCGTCCTTGAAATTTGCCTCTTATTATTTTAATGCTAACGTTCACGGAACCATAACCTGCGTTACGACCAGGAAACTTGTATTGAATATCTAACCTTCAGTTTTAATGATTCAAAATGGTCTAAACATTATGTAAAATGTAACTTTTGTCACGGAATAAACAACCTTACTTCCTAAGTCCTAAGTTCCATTATCAATTTCAGTTTTCAAATAATAAATTCGCACTGAAACATTTCGTTCTAATTTTACGTAACGAGAATTTTAAAATAGACTGTTTACATGTCGACTTCTTGAGAAAGTAATTATTAAGCTAAGGTTTCCTATGCAAACGGTTCTGGTAGTCAGGAAACGTAGAAATATTGTAAGGCATGTTACCATGGCAACTAAACTGCTGATTGTGCGACGTACGTTAACCTTTGTGACCCATACCTACAATACTAACGAAGTGGACATAGGTAAGGTACCTACATACTGCGGCGTTCGAATAGATACCTACACAAACAATAAGTTTGAACAGTGGTAGGCCTTCTGAATAATGCATAAAGCAGTTTCCAATCAATGTAACTCAATAGTCTATGATTGTAGGTAAGTATTTATTTATTTATTTAAATGCCTTAAAACTATCATTACAGGTCTTAACCTAGTCACACACACAAAATTTAAATTAAAGCACAAAATACATCTTAATATCATGATGACTATGTTATGTTTAAAGAAATTTTTTTTAGAAAAAAATTCGTGTCTACAATCGGGTAATGGACCAATAATAATAATAATAAATTTAATTCAGATTCATCCTACGATTACATCCATATTTGTTAGTACAATTACGAGCTTAAAAACTATTGTTAGTAATGAATAATAATAATAATTGATTGGTTGACACACTAATAATTTAATTAAATAATATACAATAATAATAATTGTATCCCATTCAATCAAACAGTAAGTGGCAAGTCCGGGTGGACTCCCCGATGATGGCGACAAATCACTATACGACTGCGTGCAGCCGTATCCAGCGAGCCAGCATCGGAGAGTCCCACCGGTCCGCCAGCGCGCGCATGATGGTGTTGGGACTGTCGCGCAAGCGGCGCATGATAGAAGCGCACCGTTTGCGCATGATGGCCGCAAAGCCGTCTGTATGAGTCATCGCGAACATCGCGGAGGCGCTGCAGTGGCGCGGCAGCCCCATCAGCACCCGAAACGCATTATTGTATTGAACGCGCAGATCAATGCGGATGAAGCAGAGCTATCATGATAAGGAGGTCTACGCCCTATAGTGGAATTGTGGAGATTGAATAGTTATAATATAACGAATATTAAAATCGAATCTAGAGTCTATAGAACAAACTTACATATTTTCATGTTTCACAAAACTGACAGGCTAAACTCCTCTTACACATGACGCTTCTAGTTTCCTACATCCATGATCAGTTATGACGTCATTCGGCACAGGAGTGGGGATAGGGCGGGGAACTTCTTCAACTTTGCGCCAGCCTCCTCGCCTGCCTGGCTCCCTGGTACTGTCTTTAAGCATGACCATTAGGCACTGAGCTGATTTCCTTAGTTGAATGCCGAAGTTTGGAGTAATCACTGTAGTTAAAAGCCTTTTAGTATTAAAAAGTTAGCCAGTTGATACATTTATTCTAGACTTAGAAAACTTAGAAACTTACCCCCTTATTCATAATCCTATTTTAGCTAAAATAGGTTTATAGAACGTTTGTCTTTATCTGTCACGTTGTCATTTCTGTGTGTAAGAAAGAGACAAACCCCATTTTAACTAAAATAGGTTTGATAAGTTTTATGAATAAGGGGGTTAGAAAATATCATTGAGGTATTCAAATGATATGAAAGGCTTTACTACTATACTTTGGTGGTGCTTTTCAATAGTAGTTTCAACTTTATGTAATTACAAAAACTATAATACAAACAATACACGCATACTACTTTAAAAAAATATACATAATCAGCCTATAATGTTCCCACTGCTGGGAGTCTGGGACACAGGCCTCCTTTCTGTGAGAGGGAGCGGGCCGTAATCTACCACGCGGGCCCAGTGCGGGTTGGTAGATGTCACATGTCTTGAGAGCAGTGGTGATGAAATAATTTACACAAAGTAAAGCGCCTGTCTGGGTTCGTACCTACGACCTACAACTCGTAAGTTGTGACCGTTACCACTGGGCCACCACTGCTCTATAAAAAAATATAATTCTACCAAAATCAATTCTTTTGACAATTAGCAGGGTAATTACGTAACACAATAACAGTTGCAAGTAGGCTTTAATTTTGACAGTTCAACAACATTCATTGCGTTATTAACGTTGTTTATCCATTGCGTCAAATTTTTCAAACATTTGACGCAATGGATTAGCAATATCCTTCAAAATTATTCAGATTATGGTTGAAAGTGTGTTACGTCATTCTGTGGTTACGTGTAGATAGAAAATTAAACTAGAAAATGCATACTCATCATAAATCCATACTAATATTATAAATTCGAAAGTAACTCTTTCTGTCTGTCTGTATGTTACCTTTTCACGTCTAAACTATTGAACGTATTTCGATAAAATTTAGCAGAGAGATAGATTGCATCCTGGGAAAGGACATAGGATAGTTTTTATCCTGATATTCCCACGGGATCGACACTTATGCGGGAGAAACTGCGGGGCGCAGCTAGTATTATATACATATACATCATCTCTCATCTTAAATCAACTAAGTTTTATATTCATTCTAACTCACCTACCGCTTATTAACGTCCAAAAACAATGCAAAACAAACTATCTAAATCGACCAAAACACTTTCACAAACAACCAATCTCCTAATCCTAATCCCTCAGCTTCAATACTTTTAGCCTTTCTAATCCTACTAAACTCCTCCACAAACAATCTCAGCGGGCGCCATCTTGATTATACCGCCATAATATAATAAAATAAGGCAAAACATCGGGTATTGTTAATTTAGACAGTGCAGTCACGTCCGATGAGTTTCCTACGGTAATGAGAAAAGGCAGATCAGTACATGCGAATTGTTGAGTTTGTGGCACAGTAATGAATAAAGGCTATTGAGAAGCGATAGAGTCTATTTTCAAAATTAATACTGCCTGATATTGCAATACTAAATTTTTTGCAAATGTGGGAAAGCGTGAATCTTAAACTTGTGGCGCCATCTACATCGCCACAATCAAACTACGCATCACACTGACGTCACGCAAAATCCTGCTTCGCGCAAGCGGCCGTGCAGCCAGCATAACAACGTCCCGTCAATCGTCGGGCAGTAGCCCACCAGACATATCACCTGTCTGGTCGGAGGATCCTCCCTTTTCAATAGAGGATGAGTGAACTTTACACCTGTTCCTCATACCTCTATAAACTCGTTAACAGACAACGCACAGTTTAAACCGTTGCGCTAGATCTGTGTCGTAATTTTATTTTTTTGAAGAAAGAATTTTTGTCATGTCATCCCCTAAAATATTAAATAGAGGATGAAAGTAAATATGGAAGTTCGTCATTTTTGTCGATGGGGAACCCTATCGGGCAAACAGCTCCTGATACAATACATAATTGTTCAATTAGTGCGATACATCCTAATAATTTTTACACAGAAGATGAAGTTCAGGATACATCCGTAATTTGAACAATCTTTGATCATTCATTCATCTGTCATTTGTATTCTTTGCGGCAAATCTAGCGATCGAATCAATCATTCTTTCATTCTCTCTGTGTGTGAAGTTGCAATGGGTGGAAATAGTGCGGTGGACTTGTTCCATCCACTTTAGCGGTAAGCGGAAAGCTCATTTATTGACAGTCAACTATCAATTAACTCCCTCGCTTCGCGAGAGCCCTAGTAGCCTTCTTTGCATTCAGGATTTAAAATAGCGCCCGCGACATTAATACACTGCTTTGTCCCCTTAGTGAATAATCTACTATTTGATTTAATTTTTATTTCGGATGATCTGTTTCCAAATTTAAAGGAGCTGTCCTACTAGGTAGGTAGGTGTGTTGGTGGTATAATAGTTCTACCTATACATAAAATATAGCCAAAGTATAGCTTTAGTAGTGTATTCAGTACTTAATCTATTGAATATTCGTGGCGAGAGAACTAGGTCCTCCGCTGAAAAAGAATCTGGGAACTAACACGAACTCTGGTTTCACGAAACATATTCATTCGGATAAAGTTTTACGAAAGTAATTTTCTCTTTAAAAAAAAGTTCATTGTCATTAAACTCACTCTTTATTTGTTTTGAGAACCATACACCACCTGTGACTTTGGTTCTCGAAACAAACAAAAATTGTTGCCAGAACGAAGATTAGGTATTATTGAAACAGAAGGCTATGTTAAGACATATCTTCTTGAAAACAGTAAGAGTAGATAGAAGAATAACATCAGCCTATAACTGTCCTATAACTAGGCAAACGCTTCTTCTAATGACAAGAAAAAACGCAGCATTGGTCTCCGCGCATTCCCATATCCCATCATCCTCCTGACCTCATCAAAATTTATTTGGGACCAGCGCAGCCTGCCTTTTTTCCCATACATTTATTTAAGCAGTCATCTCGGATGTTACCCCTTTCTAGACAATGTATTATCTTTCACACGATCCATCGATAGTTGCTTCAGTTTTTCCCTATTTATAAACCCATCTACACTCATAATCAAAACCTTCCTCACAACATGTTCCTCATTCATTGCCCACAGCGAGACAACCGATTTCCACACAACTTCTAGTAGAATCTCATTTTTTTTAATTTACTAGTTATTAATTTTCCACTGCTGGGCAAAGGCCTGCCTACTCTCCTTCCACATCTCTCTGTCCAGAGCTGCCAAGGACCAATCTTTATTAAAGGAGTCCAGCTCATCCCGCCATCTCCGTCTGGGCCTGCCGCGATGTCGGTTGCCATTAAGTGAGACCGTAAGTTTGGCCCATTGATCGTCTGACATGCGGCAGATATGTCCAGCCCAATTCCATTTAAGTGTAGCAGATTTCCGAGTGGCACCAGTTATTTTAGTGATGGAACGGATTGTTGCATTCTTAACACGGTCCATATATACCCAGAATACTTCGTTCCATAGCTCTCTGGCAAACCTCTGCTGAATACCATATTGAAAAATAAAAACGTGTCCTCAAACCTGCGGTCATCGAAGCCCGGACACAATAGGTAATTTTTTTGTTACGTAGAAATATTTTAGTTCGCCATCTTAGAATTCTTGTGTAGCACATAGTAGTGGTAACACAAATCAGTCAAGAACTTGGTCGTCGTAGTTCGTCCTTACACCGCTGTTTGCACGATAGTCCCGGTAATTTGGAGTTACGAGTGATGCCTAATGAGACCTCAGTGGTCCTAATTTGTATACGATTGGGTATTATTTTGGAAACGGACACAAATTTATCTGATTTCACTAAAACTATGAAGGTTTAGAGGTTTTTTTTTTTGTTAGAAATGATTAGAGATTTTTGCTAATTAAAGAATCCAAAAAAAAAGAAAGACAGTTTCATCAAAATTCATTCAGTAGTTTTTGCGTGAAGGAGTAACAAACATCCATCCATCCCCACAAACTTTCACGTTTATAATATTATTAGTATAGTATTAGTAGGATAGGACTAGCAGCACCCCGCGGTTTCACCCGCATAAGTGTCGATCCCGTAGGAATATCGGGATAAAAAGCATTCTATGTGTTATTGTGATGCATAAGCTATATTACTGTAAAGTTTCATCAAAATCCGTTCGGTAGTTTTTGCGTGAAGAAGTAACAAACATACAAACACACTCACAAACTTTCGCCATTATAATATTAGTGTGATAGTGTGATGTGATACGTAGGATTATATTCATAATATGTAATTCCTGCATTATTTAAAAGAGAAAGATCCAAACTGCGAGTGTAGGCGGTGTGGACCAAGCCTTCATATACCTACATAAAAGAATATAAATATAGCTCTACATGTTATTTGATCTACCTCCTAGGTTTTCGTTTCAGAGGGTTCTATAACAATAATATTATGCGAGTACTATATTATTATGGAGGTAACGCCTACACGAAACTACATAGCATAGTTGTTAAACGTTACTTGGGTGATTAATTTTCGGTAGGTACCTACTACCTACATGGTTTTCATGTCCAACTATTAAATTAATGTGAAGTAAAATATAGTTTATAGAGCATTGAACGTAGCGTGTAGGTATTTTAGTAGAGGCTTATTTATCAATTTTACGACTCATTTTAAAAACGTCATAAAATCCAGGTGATTTTACATGATCGTGTTTCCTCCCATTTCATAATATCACTACAAAAGTAAAAGAAACATACCTAATCTGCATTCGCGATTTATATGCCAAAAATGTAAACAAATATGAGTTTATGGAAAAATAACTTTAAATCCTACATTATAAAGTTCAGTTTACGTTACAACTTCAAACATTTTCATAACTTTTTCAATAGTGCTAGTCACTCTGAAATCAACTTAATCATCATTAAAATAAAGTTGATATTTGTTTACCTAGAAATAATATTAATTTTTACTTTAGGTTCGTTGCAAAAAGTAATAACCTCAGGGTCTTGAAACTTGACCTCCCATTCAGGTAAGCACCTCAGTGGATATCGTTTAGACAACCACTTTCATTGTTCTCACACTAATTTTATTTACTTTTCGGATGTTTGGCACTAAGAAGGAACCTACTGTTTGTAATACAATATTTAAACCAAACCATAGCCAAATAATAACTCACAATGACCTAAATATCTACAAACCGTATCGCTTTTAGGTTTCTCCGACTGGAATAGTGCCCATATCGAAAGAAAAACGATCCAGAGGAGAAGATATCCAAAAAAAAAATGATAACAATGCTCTAGCTATAGCATGAAAAAAAACATTGTCCATTATGAGACCAACCTCTAATGGGTCTGGCAAAACGCTGATACACCAACGACTGCGAAAATTTCGCTTAAAAGAATTTCTTTTTAATGCCATTTTGTCTGATTCTGTCGTTTTTACAGTACTGGCTTTGTCCACGGCTCCACTTGCCTGAAAATTGGCTATTTGACAGTTGTAACGATAAAATATATAATATGTTAGATATAGTAGCATATAGGTTCACAATAATCATACAATAGGTTTTATGCATTAAAATAAATTGTAAATATTTTATTTTTGAAAAATAAATTAGAGATTTTTTATCTGTGGATTACAAAAACTGAAACGCGAACGGCCATGATCGAGCATCGTATGACGTCACATCACAATAAATAAAACGTTGTGTGTTAAGTTACACGTTTTGTAACTTGTCATTGTCATAAAATATATTTATATTATAAATATATTAGAAGCCTATAGAAACTTTTTATGCAAACTTTCCACACAAAATATGTTTAAGAGTTGAAGCGTCGTAGTTAGCTTTACTTAGTTTATTGAAATGTGACGTCACAGCCATAAATGTCACGTGATCGGCTGTTTCCGCGCGAATTTCAAAGTACGGAATGAAAAAAAACATTTTTTTTCGAATAAACAACGCTTTTTAAAAAAAAAAATAATTGTAAGAGGTATAAAATAAACCTACGTATATTTAAAAATATCTTTTCGAAAACTGTCAAATAGCCAATTAAAGTTTTTCGTGATTACAAATGTGTTCCACACAAATGATCTTCTCTTGGGATCAGGTTACTTCTTTGCCAGAAAAAACAGTCTCTTGAATAACCAGGTCGCAAAATAGAGAGTTAATTTTGCATTTATTTCTCCTTTTATTCACACTTCTTCTCTCTCTCCGTCTCTTTCTATTATATACGAGATTGTTTGCGTGCGAGTAACACGTAAAAAACTTTGTTCATGACCGGGGTCCCCCGATCACACACGTTTTTATTTTTTTCCTTTTGATTGGATATGTATAGTAACTATGTACGAGTAAGTAGCTGGCCCGTTAGTCTCGTGGTCGCAAGCGCAACTGCTGAGCTGAGGTCCTGAGTTCGATTCCCGGGTCGGACAAAGTGTTATTAAGTTTTTCCATTAGGAATTTCTTAGTAACAGGCAGTAAAGTTGGCGGTGTAATACCCCCGTGCCTCGGAAAGTACGTTAAGCCGTTGGTCCTGCGCCTGATCTCTCTCCGATCGTGTCGGATTGCCGTCCTGTCGGACTATGAGAGTGAGGGAAGAGGGAGTGCACCCGTGTCTGCGCGCACACTTGTGCACTACAATATCTCCCGCGCCGAAGGCTAGTCTCCGTTGGGATTGGCCGCCGCGCCGTGGCTGAAATATATTCTGGAGGACTTTATAGTAACTATGTAGGTAAGTAATGTATTTGGCTAATGAAAGCTTACATTTTTTGCGACAACTCATGAAATTCTTCACTGTTGTGAATATTTAATGCAGTATATCTTGCATTTAATTCTCCTGTATTGTTAAAATTCAAATAATAATTTCGCCCTCGATTATGTACATACAGAAACCTATTATATGGGTAGGTATGTATCGTTGGCACATTTTCCCTTACAAGATAATTAGATTTCAATGTCGAATAAGCGCGGACAGTGTCGGAGCTTCGTACGAAAATAGCTTTTTTATGACCACGTCTGCAATTTATTTCATGGAGTTTTCCTTATCGTTTGCGTGAGATAATATACACGCATATGGTTTTTTAAGGCTATGTTTTCCTTATACAGTATTTATTTAATAATACTCCGAGTTGATTCTTTCAAAAAATATATATTTTAAAATAACCAGAGGGCACGGCGTTCAACCGGACCGTACCTAATTGCGTAACACAGTTTGAAACACAATCCTAGAGTTTTGAAGGATATTTCTAATCCATTGCTTTATACTTAGGTTAAATAAATTCGTCTGAAGAACGTGGCTGAAGTGTCAAAATGAAAGAAATTGTGATCAGTCGTCACTTTATGTGTGTCACGCAATTACCCCTCTGGATTGACATAAGTATTTAATGCGGGTGGTCGGCTCTCATAGAAACGCTCTCGCCTGTTTTCTTTCTGGTTAATGACCATAAAGCAATGATTGTTTACAGAATAATAAATATTAACTACTTGTATGTCCGTACGTTTTAGTCAAGCTAGAGTATACTGGCAGTTTGCCTTTTCGTTATAACCAGTTATATTGTACAGAAAAAAGAAACACTCGATGTTAATGTGCGATCACAAATACGAAGATAAAAAGTAAAGAAATGAATTTCACCATTTGCATTTCGACTTTCGTAGCCTTATAGCAATCTACGTAGGTTTTTTTTTTGTTAGCTTATTTTGTGTCCCACTGCTGGGCAAAGGCCTCCCCTTTTTTCTTCCAAACCTCCCTGTCTTGTGCGATCTCTGGCCATGTTGGCCCTGCGAATGATATTAGATCGTCACACCACCTTCGCCTTGGTCTACCTCGACGGCGATGTCCTGCCTCCGGCGTCCAGTGAGTGACGATCTTTGCCCATCTATCCGGGTGCATGTTATATTTTGATTAAATTCTACTGATTAATATGTTTGATCACCAATCGGTATGCAAAGAAATGAAATAAAGTCGTAGCCCGTAGCTTATCAATTTTAAAAAATCTACTGATTATAATGTACGATCACCAATCCGTATAAAAACAATGAAAAAACACCATTATCAGCTTTTCGACTTTTGTAGCTACTTGCGTAGCTCGTAGGGATCTCGTAGGCTCGTAGCAATCCGCGTAGTTAGCATGTTCAAAAGTTATAATCATGTTTATTATTCTGAAACCCCACTCCGGTTTCGATTCGAGTTTCACAAATTCAGTTGCAAAACATTGCGTAATAGGTAGTACTTTCTTGGTAATTGAGAGGGCGGTGTCTACCGAGGCGTAAGGCCGATGCAAAGTTACTAAATACGCATTTTCCACGAATACGTACTTAATGTATGTGCCGTGAACTTGGGTTTCGTCAGAATTGGAATTGAACGGGTTTTGTTCATCGTGGTGAGAAATTTCTAAGGTCTTTGTAAGTGGAATTGAAATGGAATTAATCTTATCTGGTGGAAAATGAGTGGTGTGCTCTTTTTTTTACGTAAAATTTAATATTATTAAATTATGACAGGCCTGATGGTCTAGTGGTTAGTGACCCTGACTGCTATGCCGGAGGTTGTGGGTTCGATTCCCACCCAGGACAAATGTTTGTGTGATGAGCACGATCATTTGTTCTGTGTCTGGGTGTAATTTATCTATAATATGTATGTATTTAGAAATATATAAGTATGTTTATCAATTGTCTAGTACCCATAACACAAGCTCTGCTTAGCTTGGGATTAGATGGCGTTGTGTGATAGTTGTGGAATATTATTATATTATAATTTTGTGCCAGAATTGCACAATCAAATTAAATAAATTGACACCGTACGTCAATTTGGCGTGTCATAGCCATTTTATACAAATTTCAAAAAAATACAGTTAATTGATTTGAATATACTTACGGATCCTGATGTATAAGCTATATTACTGTAAAGTTTCATCAATATCCGTTAAGTAGTTTTTGCATGAAAGAGTAACAAACATCCTTCCATCTATCCATCCTCACAAACTTCGGCGTTTATAATATTAGTAGGATAGTAGGATTAAGTTAGTAGTCAATTTGCTTGATAATTAATATCTCGGAGTTTACATGAAGTTTAAATAAATTAATTAAAATTAGTTAACAGGATAATTAGTACCTACATAAGCATCATAGTTTGGGCAATATAAGTCTCTACTTCAAACAAAACTCATTAAACAATTAGTTAATCGCACAAACCATGGTTATTTCAGTCTCAAACAAAACCCAATCTCCACGGCCATACATCTCATTGAACCCTAGGAACATTTTCATCGACACAAGGAACGGTACTGCGTAATAGGCGCGTTTTTGTTGATCCCCGGCGGCGCCAAGGTGAAGGGCGAGATCGATAGCCTACACTCGACGGTTTGTTACTTGCACATTACTCCACAATGTGACGTCTAAGGCTGGGTTTTAGGGGTGAGGAAATTGGTTTTAGGTATATATTTAGATAGAAGATGGATTATACCGACGTATTCAAAAGTATCTAAATAAGTATTAAGGAGACTACATGACCTAAATGCAAGTTTTATAATGCCTAAAAGTATATGATCGACTACAGTTAGAATAATCAGAAAAATGTATGACATTCTTCAGGATATATGTTAATTAGATAGTGTGTTGAAAACATAATACAACTAATTTGATACGATCGAACAAAATCACGAAGATACCTCTAAAAGTTCCTTTTATCGATTAAAAACCATACTAATACACGTGCAATTATTCTGATTTTTTGTGAGATTATTCTACAATCAACATATTAACGTAATAGTGTTTAAATTTTTTTGTCTAAACAATAGATTTTTGGAAATAGATATTGCTTTATATTTTACAATACATTACCAGCGTTGTGTCATCGCGCTTTTCTTTTAGATGCAGTGACCGCGCTTTAGGTCATGTAGTCCCCTTAATCACAAAACAGAGCCTTCGACCAGAATAGAGCACTGAATACTTTCGAAAATCGGTAGCTTTAAAGTTAAAAACCTTTTCTAACATCAGCTTAATACAGGGTGGCAGGTACATAGACGCGCAAACTAAAACCATGGATTCAGCTCATGTTTCAAATTAAATTAAATCATTTATTTTTTGCCAACATGGGTAGGAGTATAGATGTTATACATGTTTTGGTAATGTTCTCCATTCTCTGCCGTCACTTGGGCATGCAAAATTTACACATACGTTACAACTTTACAACGTTTCTAGCGTTTTTTTGTCGGTTATCCAAAAATAGGGTAACCGTTTGCGCATCGGTGTCCCTGTCACAGCACATCAAGCTACCCGAAACTGTCAAATGAACTTTGAATGAACTAGCTAAATGACGTATTTCAGCCTTGATTTTCAGGTGCCCGTTTAAGTAATGTCTGTTCTTCGAAGGAGATTTATTTCTGCATAATTTTAGTTAAGCTTGGATAAGTCCCTTATTTAGTATCCAGGGACATGACTGAATTTTTTAGACCTTATTCTTTTCTGATTATCTTGGTAATACCCTAGTTCTATTACAGGTACGTGCAATCACAAAAGGATTAGGGACTTTTGATCAAAATTGGTTAGGTAAGAATTATTTGCCCTTTTTTTCTGAAGGAAACTCACATTGAAGTTGTCGGATTAAAAAAAAAACAAACGTAAACTCTTGTTGAAATTTTTGATTTTAATAACGTTATACCTACTGACATACTGACAACCATTCCGGGCTCTAAATTACACATCATTCATCATTATAGAAGCAGAGTTTAAAGGTAATAATAATAGCTTGTAGTACAGACGCCATCACATCAAGCTACTACAATCTGTCAAATTTCTTTAATAGGTTCAACTTTATCGCTAAAACTTAAGGTTCAAAGTTGATTGGTAAAATTTGACAGTTTCGGGTAGCTTGATGTGCTGGCGTCGGTACATTGCTATTGAAATATCTTTCGCTCATTTTACAGTTCAGCGCAAAACATCACTTTTAGCTAAAAATACTACGACAGTTTGATTTAATGGTTCGTATTTTCAGGAATAGACATGAAAAATTTTATAAGTTAGTACTAGGAGTGGCTTGGAAAATATATTCGAGTTACATCCCATAACATTTTTAATATCTTTGTTTATTTATAGTATTTTTTACGGCGTCGCGTCGGTGAAACTCCAAGGTTATAATATTTAGTTGTTTTTTATGCTGTTTTTAGTTTATAACGTAGGATAAAGGTATCGTTGGATGAGTCATTTTATGGGAAGACGCTTCAGGAATAAAGTCGACTAAACGTCTGTTAAGATATTTATTAAAGGCGAAGACAAAGCCAAAGAGAGCAGTCGTGGCCCAGTGGAAATGGCCAGGCCTTACGAATTGTAGGTCGTAGGTTCGAACCCAGGCAGGCACTTAAATTTGTGTAAAATATTTCATCGCCACTGTTCTCAAAACGGTGAAGGAAAACATCGTAAGGAAACTGGCATGCCCCAGAACCGATTTCAAGAACATGCGACATCCACCAACCCGCACTGGTCTCGTGTGGATTGCAGCCCAGTCCCTCTCACCTGTGTCCTGAGTCACGGCAGTGGGAACATTATGGGCTGATTATGTAAAGACGAAGTTTATTCGTAGGATATGGTAAAAGGTTGGTAGAGGTATGTTCAGGACATATCATGAATCCCAGCATGGCACGGCGGGCCACATAGGCCGCTGCAGACACAATTAGTCAAAGTGGGGGATTACTGACCCACCTAATACCCAGTGGGAGTGCGGTGCCCCTAATCAGACCACTTTCTGGAGTGCCTTAAATGCCCGTTCACCTGCACCTTGGATGACCTAAAGGATGTCATTCATACCACTTTAGACGTGGCCGTCTACTGGGCATAAACAATATAAAACATCGAAGAAGAGTACCATCGGCATGAAAAGAAGAAGGTCACAACATTACATCGACATCCAATAGAGAATACCAAAGTAAATCCAATACTTGAACAAATCAATACCAAACAAAACATTATTATTAAAGAGGACAAGTTAGCTAACTAAAGAGACGTCTCCTCAGAAGTTACTATATAAAATAGACTTCTACAAGTCTACCGAAAATCAGACAATAGTTTACAAGAACAAAAAGCACATCGTTGTTGATGAACATCAATAAACTTGCGTCGTACAAATAGTTGTACGTCTTGAACAGTTTGAATATGAAATTCTTTATCTCAGTTTCCTTGGGGAGTCTTGTCTGAAAATTGACTGATACACGATCAGCAGGGAAACTGAAATTGAAACCAGGAATTCAGAACATGATTCTAGAATCCCTAGCGTAGAAATTATCCGTCGGCAATATAAAAAATCTGGGGGGGACTTCTCGTAATTTTAAGAACGTTCACTGTCTGATTTCAGTCTTAATCTGTCAAAAATACTTTTAATTTCCCTACATTTTGACAAGTTTTTGACAATTGTTTGTCACCGAGATGAGACTGCGACTAGATTTTGAACATTTTAAATTACGAGAATTGGCCTTCAGATGTTTCATAGAAAAGTGCAGTGCAAGTACCTGCGCGGTCAAAATGTATGGAACCGTTAAATTTTTTTCTAACAGTCTACGAAAATTTTCAGAATCATGTACTGCATGTATTACACATGGTTTACAATGAAATAAGAGTTAAGTTGCAATAACTTACTAATAGTTTAACGTCATTTAAATTTTCGACCTAAAGAAAGTGGCTGGGACGGACTGGATGCGGAAGGCGCCCCAGAGTGGTGGACAAACATGAGGATTTCCACACAAAAAAAAAAAGGGTGTTGTGGCGCAGCCTGGGAGAGGCGTATGTCCAGTAGTGGACTGCAATAGGCAGAGTTGATTTAAATTTTATCGTGAATGCGATTAACCGACTTGCATTTGCGTATGCACCATGGGCCAGGTTTAGATATATGGCATGCAGGCATAAAAAGGATAACTTTTTATTCTACGACTGTTCGTAGCCCATCACAGATGTATGGAGTTTGATCTCATGTTGTATCATGCCTGACAAGTCATTGTCTCACAAAGATTGTACGAAAACACCAGCCTCTATTTTTACTTGATAAACTTTTGTTTTATAAGTATTATTTCTTAATATTACAATAAAATAATCTAGAATACATTAAGTTGTCTGTGACCTTGACTTCGCGTGAAAGACATCTTGTTTTGCTATCTATTTGGAAAAAAGGAGGGAAGATTAATGGAGATCTTGATAAGTGGCCCTACGTGTCGTCTGTTTATGTCCAAGAGAGAAAAGTGGTTATTGCTGTATGTTTTTTGTTTCAACCAAATACACGGAGAGAAAAATCATCACTTGAAAATGAAAAATTGTTTTGCTTTTAGGGAAAAAACTAAGTTGTAGTAAACAAATATTTTCAGTTATTATTATGAAAGAAAGAAACAAAACTTGTTTATTCCGCAGTAACAAAACGCACATTACAAATAAAAAAAAAACGAGTGTGCTTATGACCACACGACTGAAGTGAAACTTCAAACGTATTTGGCTATGAGAGGAAGAGAGAAAGAAAATGTGCGTGCGCACTGCTTTCTCTTGCTTATAATTATCCCCCACTCAACTCCCGTTCGCCTCGCCCGATCACACTGTTCGTAACGCGTTCGCCAGCTTACTCCCCAAGTCAAGCGTGCGTAAAGAAGTTTCACTTCAAAAATACATACTTAAAATATACACATACAAGGTAGTCAAAAGCATCGTGCTCAAGCATATAAAATGTTGACAATTTTGTCCATTGCTTAATGTCATTGTCGTTATTGTTGTTGATGTTTATGTTTTACTAACTGCGTGTAATTCCTAAAAATCAAATTTAATAAATATACAAAATATTACACAGTTTACTGTTTATTTAAAACCACAATAGAAATTGTTATTAACAATCGATCAATCAACTCGGCCTATCACAGTCCACTAGCGGACAGGGCAAAGGCCTCTCCTAGGCAGCGTCACAACACCCTGTCCTCCGCCTTCCACACCCAGTCTGTCCCAAACACCGTCGTCGTTAAGGTCCATCTGGCTAAGGGGCGTCACACGCTAACGCTTGCTGATGCGCGGTCTCGATTCCAGGGCTCGTCTGCTCCACTGGCAAAAATTGTTAAGGTTTTGTAAATTCTAAAAAACCTTGATTGAATGAAAAAAGTAAGATAAGTATGACCGATATGGAATGATTTAAATTGACGGTCTTCAGCTAAATTGAAAAGCTTAGATAAACCATATTGTTATAATTCTTCTTCTTAGGGTCAACCCTCACTGAAAGAGCAGCGGCCGGCAGCGGCCAATATCCATAGTCATTTGAAGGCAAAGAAGGGGCAGCGCCGCGCCGCGCGAGGCTTCACGAGCCTTCATGCGACTAGTCAAAAGAAGGAAAGTCACGTGCTCTTACGGCCGCTGCGCGCCACTGCTCTTTAAGTGGGGATTGACCCTTAGTGTCATTGGCATGACAGCTATTCAAATTTTATTGGCTCATAACTTCGATTCTTCCATAGCGTTATCGGTGGCACATAGGGCAGGATACCTTTCACCCATCAACTGACCACCAAGCGAGCATCTTCCTGCAGGGTGTTAACCATTCGTGGTCCACTTGGAAGTTTCTTAACCGTCTCTGATCTCAAGTGGGAAGGTGTAAGTGGAACCTCGTAAAATGGTACCATGTTATACATCATCTGCCTAGCCTTTTCCCAACTATGTTGGGGTCGGCTTCCAGTCTAACCGAATGCAGCTGAATACCAGTATTTTACATGGAGCAACTACCTATCTGACCTCCACGACCCAGTTACTGGGTAATACGATACCACTTGGTAAGACTGGTTGTCAGACTTTCGGGCTTCTGACTACCCGTAACGACTGTCAAAGATCCACGAATGACAGCCGGGACCAACGGCTTAACGTGCTTTCCGAGGCACGGAGGGGTCTCGGTATGAAAAGATGGTCACCCATCCACAGACCAACCGCGGCAAGCGTAGTTTAACCTGATCGATCGACCTGTGCGGCTGTTATTTAATAATAAATGTAGAAGATGTGTCTGGATAAGTTGACTTTACAACAACAATTTATCGAGACACATCTTCTACATTTAGACACATTTCTTACTCGAAACTATTAACCGGTCAAGGACCGCGGGACACCGATCGGTGACCAAACAATAGAAAATCAATTGTGTCTCATTAGCGGAGCTTGACAGATTAATAGAGCTGTACATCAGGCTACAAAGGGGTTATTTATGTAGCTGTATTTACATCGTAAATAACAAGACGCAAGTTTAAATGGAAGGCTATATGAAGAACACTTTGATGCGATGAATTTCAAGGAATGTCTGTGAAAGTTCTTTTGAAACTTTGTGGAACAAAAATATAGTAAAATGGTCGTGAATCATGTAACAAAGTGTATTTTAACATGAAAATATGAAATCACTTGTCATTAAACAAGACTACTCTTCTTGCTTGTGTACTTGTGTATCAATTTTGATACTACTGTTGTAACATTTGAAAGGAACTTCAAAAAAGCATGTCGGCTTCCTTGGTCTAGTTGTCGCAAGCGCTAATTCTGAGCATGAAGTGGCTTTCTGGGGCTTGCGGCTATGTAATAACAGTCGCACGGGTCGATCGATCAGGTTAAGCTACGCTTGCCGCGGTTGATCCGTGGATGGGTGACCATCTTCACATACCAAGAACCCTCCATGCCTCGGAAAGCAAGTTAAGCCGTTGGTCCCGGCTGTCATTCGTAGATCTTTGACAGTCGTTGCAGGTCGTCAGAAGCCCGAAAGTCTGACAACCAGTCTTACCACAGGGTATCGTATTATCCAGTAACTGGGTTGTGGAGGTCAGATAGGCAGTTGCTGGTATTCAGCCGCATCCGGTTAGACTGGAAGCCCACCCTAACATAGTTGGGAAAAGGCTAGGCAGATGATGAGGTGGCTTTCTGGGTTCGATTCCCAGGTCGGGCAAAGTTGTTGGGTTTTTCCATTAGGAATAGTAGTAGTCTAGAGTCTGGATTAAAGCCCGGCTGATGGCAATAGGCTCGCCCCTTATTACATGGGACATAAACATAACTGGCGAAATGTGGGCGTACGGTCAGCATCAAAAGTTGATTAACACATCAGTTTTTTAAATTTTAGTTATTGAGCAAAATATTTGTTCAAAATTGCAGCAGAAGAAATTTTTTTAGAGTATATACTCTTGTCTATTATGTGAAAAGCTAAAAATCAGTTTATTGAAAAAAGTTGTTGTCAATTTAATAACATGTAAAAATGATAGCGTTAATCGACTTTTGATGCTGACTGTACTATAGGTACACCTCTGCTCTTAAAAAATCAATCAAATTAAAGATTTAATTAAAATAGGTACTGTAGAGCTTCTGTCCTCCTTTGAGAGACAGGCCGGTAATATTTGAAGGCATGTTCCATTCGAACGTTTAAGCTTGTGTCATTCAGAGTCGTAGGTTTGACGTGTGATAAATAAGTTGAGCTAGTCATATACAGGATGAAATTGAAAACATGCGACAAATCGAAATGGGAGATTGTACTCATCATTATGAACAACTTTTTACTATGGGACAAAACCTGAAATCGCGAAAAAAATCCGCTGTTACCTACATTTATGTTCGCATAACTCGTCAAAATGTAGGGAACAGCTGATTTTTTTTCGCGATTGCAGCTTTGGTCTCTTGGTAAAAGTTGTTCATAATGATGAACTAACTAACATCATTGAAGGCACAAACGTACAGAGATGCTCAACTTGCTAAAATCATTTCCATAGCCAGCACATCGGCCGTTCAACACCCGCCTCCGCTTCTTCCCCACTGCTCAACTAGATTGCTCAACTAGTTGAGCAGTTGAGCTGTAGGACATAGTTTGTATTACCGAACATTTTATGTTCTATAGCTCAACTATTTTTTGCTCAACTTAGTTGATCAGTAGGTCATCCTGTTATAAAATCGAACAATATAACCTACTGCTCAACTGCTCTTGAGGCACTGGCCACTAACGAGCCCTCACGGCGGGGGATGCTGTTGCCCAGGGTAGCGTCGTCTTCAATACCCTGCCCTGGAGTTGCATCAGGGAGGCACTCCGGTATCACCGGATGCCGACCTACCTCTGTCGCGTGGTTGAGGCCTATCTGACGGACAGGGTCGTCATCTACCCCGGTCATTAAGGAGAGTGGAACCGGCGAGAGATGTCCTACAGGGATCGGTCCTGGGGCCGCATCTGTGGGACATTGGGTACGACTGGATGCTGCGCGCTGACCTCCCTAGCGGCGTCAGCGTAGTTTGCTACGCTGACGACACGCTGGTCCTGGCGCAAGGGAGGTCGCACCAGGTGGCGGCTGAATTAGCGACACGCGGGGTTGCGACAGTCGTTGAAAGGATCCGGCAACTGGGACTCGAGGTGGCCTGGCTCGAGTCGACTATGAAGTATCTGAGACTTGTCCTTGACAGCCAGTGGAACTTTGTAGAGCATTTCCGTCGTTTGGCTCCCAGACTGGAGCGGGCCGAGGCTGCCTTGAAGCGGCTCCTGCCCGATCTAGGGGGTCAAAATGCCTCCTGCCAACGGCTACGCGAGGGTCGTGCGGTCCATGGCCCTTTACGGAGCACCGGTGTGGTCGCGTTCATTGAGGCGGTGACCAGCCAGGCGGTTGAACGCGTCCCAGAGGGTCATGGCCGTCCGGCTAGTACGGGGATACCGCACGGTCTCCTGGGAGGCGGCGAGCCTCCTTGCCGGATTGCCGCCATGGGATCTGGAGGCTAAAGTTCTCGCCCACATATGGGAGTGGCGAGAGGAGGCAAAACAATCTTTGCGCAGGAGACGCTCTGGGCGTCGGGAATCGATAGCCGATTCCCGCGGGGCAATTGCGTAACACATTATCAATCGGAATCGGTTTCATTTTGACAGTTCAACAACATTCATTACGTTACAGTATTCACTTGTGCAGACACATGTTTCAAACTTATGAAGCAATGGATTAGCAATTTGCTTCAAATTGATACAAATTCCGATTGATAGTGTGTTACGCAATTAGGGTGCCGGCCACCGTAGGCGCGGGCTTGCGGACAGCGAGCTATGGGCAACTCGCTGTCCGGTAAGGGCCAGGCCCGAGTCGACGGCACGTTGTGTTCCACGCGCGCCTCAAAGAGATGTCAGCACTAACTGACGGGGTCCGCTAGGGCCGATGCCTGCCGGGGTCTTGGTGATTTGGATTTTTTATTTCTAGTCTATAAATATAGTTGCGCAGTTTTAGTTGATCAGCGGGTATTACCCACTGCTCAACTATTCATAGTTGAGCAATTACCAATTGAGCCATTGGTATTACCTGCTGCTCAACTTTATGCAGTTGAGCAATCTAGTTGAGCAGTGGGGAAGAAGCGAAACAATCTCCAATTTCGGTTTGTCGCATGTTTTCAATTTCAACCTGTATGTAATATATGATGAAATACTCCTAAAATAATATCCTATGAAAGCCAATAGGGGTTTCATTAAGAAAACTAGTTCTCCTCTGTAGTTAACCCTACGTCGAGTCCACAGGACTTTCTCCAGTAGGTACTTACACCTCTGCTCAAAAAATCAATCAAATACAGATTTAATTAAAACAGATTACCAGGGGGCCTAAAAAGGCCACTTTGGCAGAATCATAAAAGGATAACATTATGAATCATAATAAAAGTCGTAAAATGGTCACAAACTGACAATTCATAATATTATTTGCGTACAATTTCATATCACGCAATTCATCTGTTTGACAGTTTTGTATGGAGATTCGTAAAATGGTCCACAAAATATGAATTGCTTTAATGTCAAATAATATTATGAATTGTCAGTTTGTGACCATTTTACGACTTTTATTAAGATTCATAATGTTATCCTTTTATGATTCTGCCAAAGTGGCCTTTTTAGGCTCCCAGTTAGTGAAATAATATCAAAAAGCTCGTTTTTGAAATCCATTAAAAATTTCGTCCCTAAAAATCCCTTTGTCCTTTTCCCCGGTTCCCTTTGGGATTGGACCGCACTGTTTAAGTATGTAATAAGCTAATTCCGTGTCCAAACGTTTGTTGGACCCCTGAAAAAGATTAAGGTACCCACTTTGTTTGAGTTAAAGCCGGATTTAAAATTAGATCGTGTGTTTGTGGGAGTTGGTATTTATTACCAATTTGTGTTCGGCAGGTGTGGGCAGAAACCGCATGTTGGGGTAAAAAAGGTATTTTTTTAAGCCCGGAGACAAAGAAATTTCAAGAGTATAGGTAGTAGTAATATCATCTCTCAGACTCAAAGCATTTGTTTCAAAAAACCACACATATACAGCACTCGCTTACTTGCACTTACAGGCATTTTTCAATTGTCAAGGTTTCTAACAGTATCTACATACCTAAATTTTCCTGAGTAGGATTAATTACAGGGTCCCTGCTAGATATCCCCGCATCTGTATCACCCCTTTCTATCCCCCGCGCCGACGAACCGTGTACGGAGCAATTTCCCCGCAAGAGTGTGTAGGCTCATGAACGAGTGTAGTGATCTAGTAGATGTGCATAAGGACTCACTTGGTCAGTTCCGATGTAAACTTCTCGATCATTTGTCTCGCAGTCGCAGGTAATAATAATAGCGCGCTCATTTTTCTTTCTCTAATTTTTGTTGATTATTAAGATATAGAAACATACGATGTTGTACGACACGTTATAAGACAGCTGTATCTCTCTTTGTTATGTTCTCTAAAAATAATGTGTAACTACTCTACTTTAAGATTGTTCACTTAGTAGGTAATAATAAGAAAATGCTGTATTTACCTATACTTAATTGTTTGTTATATTTAGTTCTGTATTTTCTGTTGTTTCCTGTAATTTCTGTAGTGTATACGAACGTTGGTAAATCTAAATAAATAAATATTACAGTGCACACATATATTTTTTTTCCAAAAGTAGATACCTATGCTATTGTGTTAGGTCAGCCGGTACCACCTACCTCCTTTTTTTTATGTATTGGAAATCATCAAATGACCCCTCCCGCTCTGGGTGGAGCGGAAGGGAGTGTTAGACTCTTCTGACTAAAACCCATCCGTGTTCCTTTTAACCCTTTATGTTCCGGGGTAGCGGTAACCCTTTCGGACAATCCCGCACCCCCGGCAGGCTTCGGCCCTGGCAGGCCCCTTCCTTTATGCTGACATCTCTTCGAGGCGCGCGTGGAACACGTACGCGCCGTCCGGCACGGGCCTGGTCCTGATCGGACGGTGAGCTACCCATTACTCTCCGTCCGCAGGCCCGCGCCTCGGTACCACCTACCTAAATGCAGTATTAAGAGACCATAGATTATATCACATTAACATTCTTTGATTAATGAAATTAAACACTATTCCAGTGCAAACATTATTGTGACCATGTTATTTCTATTATTCTGTAGGAAAATAACTTCCCAACAGAGTACACACACACAGTTTATTTCGTCCACAGTTTGCAATATTGCACCAACAGTTCGCTGATTCGACGCTTTCAGACACCATTAGGTCCCGGTTCCCAGTTAACTCTGCAAACTTGATTACTTGGAATACTGTGTTTTAGTTAGGTCTGGTTTAAAATAGGAGTTGGAATATTGTTTAATTAAAGACTTAAAGGTTTTTAAACTGCTTTCGTTAGTGGAGACTGGATAGTTAGGTAATCACTTACTATTTACTGGGGAGTTTATTCCGCCACTTCTTCTCCCCAGCGAAAGCACTAGGAAATGGCGAAGGGCGGGCGTTTTGGGGGACTGTCTTTTGTAATTTTGACGTTCGAAAAGTGCTGATTCTCAGTCTAGTTTGAATAAATGTTTTTTGATTTTGATGTTTCTGTAAATTGTATTTTACATGGGTACTTGCGGAGGCTAACTACATATCTACAACTGAGAAAAAAACAGACGTTAATCAGAAGGCAACATTTAATATCCTTTCTACCTGACTGCGCGAAAGCAGACTGGATTATGTTTTTCATGCGTATCCCTGCATCTTTTTCATTTCTTAATCTTCAATGTCTTACTTGGATATTATTCCTTTATTTCCCAAACGTCGATACATAGATTGATGCGAAGAAGATGAAAAACTCGAGATCTTTTAAAAGTGATCCCATTACGAAGCGTACAAATTGCACAATGTTACATAAATATTATATTAGGTAATGTATTGCGTACACACGTCACAACAACGATATGACGGATAAAAGCCCACCTCATTTCCCGAAATACACGCAGTCGGAAATGACGTCATTCATTTTACGTAAAACCTGAATATACGAGGTCTTTGTCCTATTAAGTACAATAACAATCGTCAAACGGGGTGCAATAAAAGAGCCTCCACAAATGGCGATATTTATGAATGTATGCCCCGCCCTAGCGGTCAACCCTGCTGCCAACCCTACTGACTGGCTAATATTTTCACTATAGGCCGACGGCTTAACTGAGACGCTGCCTGAGGTAGCAGCGCGGTGCGGGAGGGGTGTGGTGACGTGATGCGAAAGCTCACTGATTCGTCAACTTGTGAGAACTATCACCCCCTCCCGCACCACGCAGCTACCTCAGGCAACGTCTTAGTTAAGCGGTCGGCCTATAATGTCTGTTCAAAAAATGTCTGATGAAATTGTAAACAAGCGCTGTTATGGGCAAATTTTTACGCAATCACTCATAACTTACGCATTCGTCTGTATTTAGAAGTAATCAAATGTAAGTATTATCTCTCTACTTTTCCTGCAAATATTGTATGAACAACATATGTACTCGTATATGTATAAGTCAATGTGAACAACATTATAAAATTAACCTCAATTGTCAAATATCTTTAACGCATTGACGGATACTAAACGCCCAGAAGCGGAAAAACAAAAAACTTCTATTGTATCTCGTTCAGTGTCCTTCATTCCTTCAACCGATTAAGATGATTTACATAAAATAAATAATTAGAAAAATATAAAAAATAATGAGAATTTCGGGTTTAATATTCACATAGTCAAATCAAGCACTGAATTTGCAAATGCCAATACAACTCATGAAGATCGACAAAGAGGGAGACATAATCGTCAAGTAATCGTATTGCTTACTTGTTTTGTTGAGGAAAAAAAAACCAAGTAGAGAAATCTGCGCTTTTACCCTCGTACAAATAATAAATAATCTTTCGTCTCTTTTATATAATGCTTCCATAATGAACATTATATCGTAAAATACAGCCTACCCAAAAGACCCGCTTGACCCTAAAGGCGTCATTATGAAACTTCGAAACTTTCCTTTGCCCGTGCAATTAAGTTGAGACAAAAAATGGTGGAGCGTAGTTGTCTGCCCTTGATCTTGGAGTGACGTCATGAGCGGGGTGTTCCACCCTCAACGCCCACGTAGCCGAGTTTAAAGACAAGCTTAGAGTAAGGTCGTGGTTACAGCGAGAGCGGGCAGTGTGGGTTGGTTCAGAGTGATAGCGGTGGGGTCAATGTTTTGGGTCATGGTATAAATAAGAGTTCCACGCTTGTAGTATGTCTGTTACATTCTTTATTTGTGGTCAGTCAAATTCGAAGCATTTATTTCAAATAAACCAACTACAGGCACTTTTGAATTGTTGCTCATTCTAAAGCGTAGAGAAGAACGGGCAAGCAACTCCACTCCTTCTTTTCAATTATAAAATTGTTACAAAATATTGGTAACATCATTGAGATGGATTATTTATTGCTAACCCAAGCTATAGATCTGTAGTGCCAGTAATCTTTGCTTTAAACTTCTGCCATTAGAATGTAGCTTACGAGTAGAGCACAATACATACATACCTATTCTACTAATACGCCGGGTTAACATGCTAGTATTAGTGAAAATTATTAGAAGCTGATGTTTTGTTTACTAAGCGACAAGCAGACATGGTTGGCGACTAATGACCGATTCCTATTAGTTGCGGACCATTATTGGTTAAAATTAAGACTCTTGTATCTTTACCAATAACGAAGCAAAGACCTCATAGCTTTGTTTAATAGACCCTTCCATATGGAAGTAGCTATCACAGGTAAAATTAGCTTACAAATCTATTTATACGTCCACTTTTGCAAAAAAGAATGCTAACCTTAGAAAGCAAAACAATTCGTTTTTGTTTAGAGGAACCGAGCTTAAGTAAAGAAGTACGAAGGTCGTGTTAACAAGGCAAACTATCGTCGCCACCGCTACTCTTATGGATCCCGATCCGCGCTCAGTATGACCAAAGCTCTACACTAAGCTTGCCAAAGACAATAGCTGAATTCAGTGTTCCGTAATACTGAGGTGTGAACGAATAGAGTTTACTTGGCAAGCTTCCTGCTGGTTTAAATGGTAATTTATATCCTTTGGCAGAATTGACGGGATGCTTTTGGAATCATCTATTTTGGTAGATATTTTTTGTCGTAGTTGTTTTAGATTTATTTGTTGTAGGCTAAATCCTACCTAAACATAAATCCCGTCTAATCTGAGTCTTACTTGGGTTGGACTCCCAGCTAAGCTAGGATTTAAGTCCTCTTTTTGGTACTGTTACTTCTGATTAATAGGAGCAGTGGTGGCCCAGTGGCAACGGCCTCGACTTACGAGTTGGAGGCCGTGGGTTCGAACCCAGGCAAGCGTTAAACTTTTTAGTAAAAAAAATCAACACCACTGCTCTCAAAACGGTGAAGGAAAACATAGTGAGGAAACCGGCATGTCCTAGAACCAAAAGATCGAAGACATGTGACATCTACCAACTCGCGTGGTAGATTATAGCCCACTCCCTCTCGAAGATAGGAGGCCTGTGTTCCAGCAGTGAGAACATTATAAGCTGATTATGATAGTGAATTTATTTTTGAACTTTCTGCTTAGCTAGATTTAAGTTCTCATTGTGGTAACATTTCTCTTCCGACAATACTCGAGTATTTCTCTAGGTAATGAATTTTTATTTCCGTTCCTCCGAATTCCCTTTTACATCATCATAATGTGCCTTAATACGGTCATCGATTTATATTACACTTTTGAGTATAAAGTAATTTTTATTTCGGATAAGCAAGATCCATAATATGGGTTAGTATATAAAAAGATAACTTATACCAAATAAGTAACTAACTAGGTATATACACTAGATACTAAAATAAAAGACTAACTTACAACACAAATAAATAAAAAAAAGGACACTTAGACGTCGAAGTATTTGAGTATTATATATTAATATATTATTTATATTACACTTTTGAGTATTTCTCTAATGAAAATAAAGGTAAAGATATTTTATTTTGCAAATATGGGTACATGGATGAATGTTTATTTCTGTTCCTCTGACTTCCCTTTTACATCATCATAATGTTTCTTAATACGGTCATCGATTTTATCTCTATTTACCCAGATAATGAAAAGGCGATGTTACTGAATCATAAAAGAACAACTTTTCCACTTTCAAAGGCGTTTTCAAGCCTCCATATCGAAACTTAATCACCGTCAGTCACTGCTCAATTTTATATCCAATATTCTTTGAACACGTTTAAAATGCAAACCAGAATGACGTAAGCTTCTAGAAACCTCTTATTTTTGAAGTGAAAACTTCCTTAGCGGCGTTGTACACTTTTTTTGTAATGGGTAAAAAATGTTAAACTCGCGTCAGGACACGTGACCCTGATCGAAAATTCGTAAGACGGATGGAGAGTAGACGGCGTAGGAGAGGAAGTATCCCCCTCTCTTTCTACGGCGCGGCGAAAATGTATGCCTGGCTGTTTCGTTTAGGCGGCGCAGGGCGCTTGCGCGAATGTTCGTGTGTGTTTATGTAAAGGTACGATTCCACCAAAATACTGTGCAGCACATTTGTTCAGAAACATTTTGTGCAGAACTCCAACAGTGCACGTACTGAGCTGCAGATCCGTTAGTCTCTGTTTCCACCGGCAAAGCTGTGCGTAACTTTTGTAAGCGCACAGTGTAGCACACTTGTGCACGAACATGTTCAATGAGCAGAGTGTTCACTGGGCATTCGGTAGCAAACTATTAGAAACTATCAAAAATAAATAATTGTACAATAAATAAAAATAAATTTGAACGGCGAGCGCATTCCAAATATTATTATAAATTCAAATCGTAGATTTAAATATAGAAACAATTCGCCGCAAAATTCAATTTATGACTATGGTCAAAGGTACTTAGGTACTTAGTTATTGATTCAGTTTCAATATAAAGGCCAAGTAAACAATAAACGAATAAAGGTAAACTAATAAACTTGCGCGCTAAATTTGAAAAATTTAATGGCGTTAACATATAAGTTTTTTATCCATCTCTTTTAATTAACGCACATTCGTAAGATTTGATGGGTAGCATAATAAATATTTATACATAATTTAATCAATGTAGGGTGTCGTATGTCGTCATTCTTGGGTCCGATGGGACCCGGTACCGAGCCGGCGGAGGTTCGTGTGTTCGGGTCTAATCGGGGCAATGTGCGCGGACAAATAAATGTTTTCTCTCCGGTAGCGGAAGCAAGACCGAGTTCGCGAACAGCAAGTGTGTACGCGTCGACGCGAGTCCACTGCATGCATGTGTGCGCGCATAAAAGTATGCAGATGTGCGCGAACATTTCTACAATGTTCGCGCACAATTTGTTATTGTTTGCTTGAGTGAGTCGACCAGAACAAACATTTGTGTCGTACACTGTGCATTACAGTTCAGCACACTGGTGGAATCGTACCTCAGCGTGCCACGCGCATCCATGGATGGTGACAGCTGATGGCTCGACCGTCTGTGTAGTGGCCACACTGCTGTGTATTCGTAAAATTCGTGTATACAAAGTGTTTAAAATATGGAAATTGAACAAAGTGCATCTATTAATGAAAAAAGTGACGAAGAAATAGCGAAAGAAAATGAGTTATAGATATTAATTCAATTAATAGTTAATTTATTTCAACGTTAATATTCAAGTTTTCACTTCTGCCGGCACTCCCGGAGTGCAACCCGTCTTTTTTTTTCCTATGTTACTGTCTGTCTTATGATACTGTTTCTCTACTGTTTTCTTACGTTGATGAAGTATCTTTCTTGTTTACTCGCTCTAGTAATCAATATCAGCACCACTGTGATTTATTTCTTTCATGGCACACTATAAATAATGTGTATATTGTGTTACACTATAAGTGATGGCGAGTAGTGGAGAAAAACAATTAATATTGTTGAGTACTGTGATCGATGTTAGTGTGTAAGTACTTAAAACTATTGAGTACAAGTATATCTAGTAAGAAAATCACCTAGGACCTATGGCTGGTGGAGCAGACGAGTTCTGGAGTGGAGACCGCATATCGGCGAGCGTAGTGTGGGACGCCCCGCAGCTAGATGGACCGACGACCTAAAGAAGGTGGCTGGGACCGACTGGATGTGGAAGGCGGAGGACAGGATGTTGCGGCGCAGAAAGAGGACAGGATGTTGCGGCGCGGGAAGAATTGGCCAGTCAAATACGTGTTGGGTGTGACCATAGATATATGAAAGAAGGATGCGCTGAGCGCTCGGTTCAGTTGAATAACTGGCGGAACAAACTGCGCTACACTAGGAGACTTCTTCAAGCATCCTAAAAACCTTGTCAGCTTGTTCATGCATTCTACATGGATATTCTGAAGCCAGCTTAACCACAATCTTTATGAATTCACTTTGAATTTATCACGTGCCTTCGCCAGCTCCAAAAGGCCAAAAGTTATGCAATAACCTCTTTTGAAAACCGTATTATATCTTGCCCATTATGTAAGTATTTTTTATGAGGGGAACAAAAATAACCCTTTCAAAACAGTCCGTGGGGTGGCGGAACAAAAAGAATTGTGTAAGTAACTGGTTCTACGAAACATGAGACTTTTATATAAGAAAGAAAATACGTAAGTACGTTCGTTCGTTCGTACGTTATATAAGAAAGCCCTTTATTACTATAGGTATTGTTTGTTAAAAGTTGCGAAAATCAGCTTCATAAGTTTGTCAATACACGTGGGTTTTATTTCCTTAAGAAATCTAGTAATTCATTTATTATTTATTGTTTTAGAATCTCCAACAAAAGATGTACAGACGCCAGCACATCAAGCTACTACAATCTGTCAAATTAATTTTATAGATTTTCAACTTTATCGCTACAGCATAAGGTTCAAAGTTGATTGGGAAAATTTGACAGTTTCGGGTAGCTTGATGTGCTGGCCTGCTGGCGTCTGTGCACATGACACATAAATAAAGGGCAACTACAATTCTCGTAATATAAAACGTTTAAAATCAAGTCGCTGTCTCATCTCAGCGACAAACAAATGTCAAAAACTTGTCAAAATGTTGGGAAATTAGAGGTATTTTTGACCGATTGAGACTGAAATCAGACTGTGAACGTTCTTAAAATTACGAAAATTGCCCCTCTGGTATTAAGTAGATGTACTCCTTCACTTATAGAAGACTACAAAATGCACAATAAAATTAACAACTAAACTAACAAACTTAAAATCTGCTAAGTAGACCCATTTCCTAGTCACTTAAGTTAAAATTATTATGATTAGTATTCTAAAGAATATTATGACGGTTCAGAGACAAAAAACCAAATAAAGCACAATGATTGTACTGAATTAACAAAATCCTTTCTTAAACTAAAGTCACTATCCGAACATTTTGTGGTAAGTATATGTATAATACCTACTAATAAATAATACCTACTATTAGAATATTATAATAGAATATTATACCTACTTTACATAGACAAGTAATCGGTTTAATTAAAAAATAAAAGCGCATTGTGATTGCCATTTAAATCGGCATCGCAAAAGTGAGCCCAGACATTTGTAGCTGTAAAGTTCTCGTTAAAAGGGCTAGCTGTCACACCGTTACGTCAAAAATTAATTAGGTAGGTACCTATGATTTTTCTGTGCTGTAGGTACTGCACCTCATTCCAGTCCTGAGTTTTATTCATATATTTCTGGCGACGACAGCCATATACTGCTGGGTGCTGTTCATTCATCCTATGAACAGCACCCCAATTGCGTATCACACTTTCGGTCACAATCCGAAGGATTTTAAAAGAAATTCTTAACCCATTGCTTCATATTTTTGAAAAATTTACCTGCTCGATAACGTAAATAACGCAATGAATGTTGTCGAATTGTCAAAATTAAAGGCATTGTAATGGTTCGTGTGTTACGCAATTACTCTACTGGTAACAGGACTGGACAGTTAGCTGCTGAGTGTCGAGGCCACACCTGGGGACAGCTGATGGATAGAGTCCTAAATGCGGCTAAAACCTGCTACGAATATGTACCAAAGTATCATGAGAAAAACTATCATCGTCCAAACTAACAATAAACCTACTAAATAATAATTAATATTAACTTTACGACTTAGTATTAAAAAATATATTTTATGAAGTATTTCAAAACATCATAATTCTTATCTTTTAATCATATTATCAAGAAAAATCAAACCATAGACTTCATTCATTGCTTTACATATCGTTATCGCGGTCAAAAGCAGGCCCATTAAGCAATAAAAAAACAAATGTTATAAATATACATTTTAAACCAAATGAAATATGTAAATGAATGTGAATGTAAGTAATAAATCTATAAATTATTGTTATGTAATAAAATATACAATACAAAACATAGTACTGAAAATGTTTATTTTGTTTATTTATTATTACCACGTAGTGTAATAAAATTTAGTTACCTACGGTGTAAACGCAGTCGGTCTTTACGACTTGCCTACACAAACGTGACGTAAAACCATTAAAACTTGAACCGTAAGAACTTATTATCTTCCCCCTGTTACGTCCCATTTACTTTCCAAGGGGATAGGGAGGGAGGTCGGTATAAACTGGATACCTAGTGATCCGACGGGGCTTTTGAAATTTTAGATGTCAAATGTCTTATTTTAGAAGCAGCGTTTACGTTTTCGTATTGGGTTTCAGATTTCAGAATGCTAATTCTATGTTGGGTAGGTGCTTATTCAAAGTTTAGTACGAAGCTTCAATGAGGCTGTCTTTCCGTTGTAATTATTAAATGCTTAGTTATTTTTATTTTAGAAATAAACCTTATTTTAAAACTTTTTTCGTTGTCCTTAGACAATGGGAGCGGTATTTTGATGCTTGGATTAATTATTATGTTTAAACTTGGAACAAATATTGCAAGTTAGTATAATATATATCTTGAAGTTATGAATTAGAATGATGGGTTACAAGTTACAACACATAAAAATCTGTGAAAAACCAAGAATATCTCGCTACCGGCGTGTACGTGTGTTAACGTAACATCCCAACACTGCTTTGCTGGATTCGTTGTCTCCTTTATCGATATTTTCTTTTTCTCCTGACAATTCATTTTATTTATATGCATGTATGTAGAATTTATTCTTGTATTTTATAGTCGTTTCCTAGCTATTTATCCCGTATGTTGCACCTGCCATGTTTTGTCTCTGCATCACCCTAAGATTGACTGGTAGAAAATGCCTCAGGCATTAAGCCGGCCTTTGTATAGTATTTTATTACTTATGCATAAAGTTTTAATAAATAAATAAACCAAGCAAAAGCAGTCATGTACTTCCATCCCCATTGAAAGAAGGCGTAAGTTTATGTTATGATATAAATGTGAAAGAAATATATAAAAAAGAAACCCTGTATGCCTAAAGTTTATTTTAAACTTATGTTTCAAATTAATATTATTCTAGTTAAAAAATATCAACTTAATTACCATTAAAATAAAGTTGAAAACATTTTAATAACTTTTTCAATAGTGCTAATGATTAGCACTATTGAAAAAGTTATTAAAATGTTTGAAGTTGTAGCGTAAACTGAACTTTATTGTCTATGGTTTAATGTTATTTTTCCATAAACTCATAGGTATTTGTTTACATTTTTGGCAAATAAATCGCGAATGCAGATTACTTACCTTAATTCTACACATCCAATTTCAATTTATTTCCGAAATAAATGTCAGGTTCATTCTTAACGAGAACACATCGGCAATGGAAAGTTATTTAAATTCCAGAGTCAAATTGTGAATTGAAATTTATTTTCATTTCGTTAAAATGCAAATGTCTTACACCTGAAATCGTTTTTCCTTAGGAATGGAACAATTCGGTGAAAAATCAACGACCCCTAATTGCTCGTTTTTTCTACTTTAAATGCAGTATTCGTCTTGACTTTATTCAGAAAGTCTTTTCTTTATTCAATTAAGGGCTGATTTTTCCAACGCCAGATAATTTAATCCGAGGAATAATTGAAGTGAAAACTTCTTTAGCGGCGTTGCACACTTTTTGTAATGGGTAAAAAATGTTAAACTCGCGTCAGGGCATCGCGTCAGGACACGTGACTGTCAGGAGAGATTCCCCCCCCCCCCCCCCCGTCTCTTTCTACGGCGGCGCCAACCTAAGTGAACCAAGTGAGACACGATAATGGATGGATGGATGGTGATGGTGATGGGGATGGTGGTGGCGATGGGGGTGGTGGTGGTGATGGGGATGGTGGTGGTGATGGGGATGGTGGTGGTGATGGGGATGGCGGTGGTGATGGGGATGGTGGTGGTGGTGGTGGTGGTGGTGATGGGCATGGTGGTCGTGATGGGGATGGTGGTGGTGGTAGCGGCGGTGGTGGTGGTGGTGGTGGTGGTGGTGGTGGTGGTGGTGGTGATGTGATGTGATGCAGAAATAGTGAAAAAACTTAGTTATACATATTAATTCAATTAATAATTGATTTATTTCAACGTTAATATTCAATTTTTCACTTCTGCCGGCACTCCCGGAGTGCAACCCGTCTTTTTTTTAATTTTTGACAGTTCTTCCATACAAAATCTGTCAGACGTCAATTTTATTCCACGAATAAGAATTATCTGTCGATTGAAATATCAGCCCTACAGGGAGAGCAGTGGTAGCCAAGTGGTAATGGCCGCGACTTACGAGTTCTAGGTGGTAGGTTAAATTCGAATCCAGACAGGCGCTTTAGTTTGTGTAAATTATTTAATTAATTATTTCATTTCAATTATTTCACCACCGTTCTCAAAACGGTGAAGGAAAACATCGTGAGAAAACCGGCATATCCTAGAACCAAAAATTCGAAGACATGACGTGACATCTGCCAACCCGCACTGGGCCCGCGTGGTTGATTACGGACCACTCCCTATCACTGAGAGGAGGCCTGTGTCCCAGCAGTGGGAACATTATAGGCTGATTATGCTGCCTGGAGTTACGATTTTGAGCCGGTCAATGTTTTGATGTGTTTACACACATTTTTGTGTCCCAGTAAAGAAAATAATTAGGTAGGCTGAAATTGTCTACAAACTAATACAATAAATAAAATTAAAGCATCAGTATGTAATTTAAAAATAACAGCTTCTTACTAAATTCAAATGAAAGTATACAGGGTGAATTTTTCAAGTGGGCCTGGATGGCCAAATCCGAAACTATGAGGACTAGCGAAAAGTACTCAAAGGAGTCGCGGGCTCGATTTTGATGAAAACTAAAACTGCATCATTGGATTTTTGAAAAATCAATATTTCTAGCCAGGAATCGAACCTGTTGATTTTGAAAAAAAAAACACACACTGTATTATTACACCATTCGATAGTGTCGCTAATAAGGATCAAATTCTGGGAAGTAATGACATACGGCAAACTTAGGGAAAATGTTGAATTTTAATAAACTGCTTCTTATTTTCAAGTATTCATACCTACATTACGTACCTTGTTCGCACAATATTTTTATTAAATGATGCTCAATATTTTTACTAACACACCCGCAGCGCAGTCACCTTCACAACATTATGTTTTAAATTCAAATTTCTATTACGATCTTTGGAAAATATTCTAGTGGAATCAATAATATTGTAATGCTCAATGCAGTACAATCCTTGAGACGTCGAATCCAGCTATGTATTGAAAACAATGGTCATCATTATGAACAATTAATCAGTTAAGGTTTAATAGGTAGGTAACATAACCCGCTGGCTAAATAATAACAGCCGCACAGGTCAATCCATCAGGTTAAGCTACGCTTGCCGCGGTTGGTCTGTGGATTAGTGACCATCTTTACATACCGAGACCCCTCGGTGCCACGTTAAGCCTTTGGTCCCGGCTGTCATTCCTGGATCTTTGACAGTCGTTACGGGTAGTCAGAAGCTTGAAATTCTGACAACCAGTCTTACCAAGGGGTATCGTATTACCCAGTAACTGGGTTGTGGAGGTCAGATAGGTAGTCGCTCCATGTAAAATACTGGTATTCAGCTGCATCCGTTTAGACTGGAAGCCGACTCCAACATAGTTGGGAAAACGCTAGGCAGATGATGATGAGGTAGGTAACATAAGAAAAATAAAAAAAAGTATTTTGTTAAAAATGAGCTCTTTCCTTTAGTTTGCCGCATGTCATTACTTCCCAGAATTTGATCCTTATTAGGGACACTATCGAATGGTGCAATAATACAGTGTGTGTTTTTTTTTTCAAAATCAACAGGTTCGATTCCTGGCTAAAAATATTGATTTTTCAAAAATCCAATGATGCAGTTTTAGTTTTCATCAAAATCGAGCCCGCGACTCCTTTGAGTACTTTTCGCTATTCCTCATAGTTTCGGATTTGGCCATCCACGCCCACTTGAAAAATTCACCCTGTATACGGTACTTGTAACAAAAACAAACATTTTAAATTTTTGTTTGTTTGTCTGTCTCTTTGTTCCGGCTAATCTCCGAAACTGCTAGACCGATTTTGACGAGACTTTCACTGGCAGATAGCTGATAATAGTAGTAACATACTTTTGTCCCGGCAGCACGTTCTTGTAGGCTAATTTCCGACAACTACGCGGGCGAAATCGTTTGCAAAAACTACTTTGTAATAAATTCTAAAGTCTTGAAGAAGACGTTATGAATGACTCCTTTCGCTACTGCTGTAAACATTATCCACGGCCTCGGCCTATTTCGGCCACGTAATGCTAAAGGGAGATAGCAGCCTTGAAAAGCTGGTCATTGTTGGGAATACCGAAGAAAAGAGAGGCCGGTCGCCAACACGATGGTTTGACAAAGTAAAAGAAACTACGTCTTCAACAAAATTTCAGCAAGTGGTGATGGCAACTTTGGACCGGAGTCGATGGAGGTACCTGTGACCACGATCCTCTCGAAATCACACTAATATTATAAATGCGAAAGTTTCTGTGTTTATATGTTTGTTGCTTCTTCACGCTCAAACGGCTGGACCAATTTTAATAAAATTTTGTATGGAGGTAGCTGACGTCCTGGATTAACATATAGGCTACTTTTTAGTTCAATATTCCCACGAAACCGAAACTTATGCGGGTGAAACCGCGGGGCGCAGCTAGTTACTTACTTATAATTCCAGCCGGTCTATTCTGTAAAAATCTCACAATGAAAACTTAGTTGAAGTGAGCTTGAGCTGTCAATAAAGTCGATCCCTAGTAGCATCAGGTGGAATGACTCACTTGAACCTCACTTCACCTAACTTTTCACTGTGAGACTTTTACAGAATAAACCGGCTATAGTTTAAGTAGATTCTCTTTGTGATACTATATATTTGACCTTCCTCTATCTTCAAATACAATTGACCCAATGCTCATCCCTCTACCTTCAAATAAAATAAACCAAAAACCAACACTATTTACATTCGATCAAATCCGTCCAGTATTCTACAATCCACAGGTGAAATCCACATCCCTACTACTTCCCAAGGTACATTCCAATTAAAAAGAACTGGAGTGAGACAACGACCCCACCTGACCTATTTCTGCTCCCGGTCTGACTCAGGTCAATATGTATTTAGGTTTCCATTTAAATTTCAACTTTATGCCGTTAGCATTAAAGTTAATTTTTGAGTTGTTGGTCTTTGTTCCTGATATAGAATCGCGAGACATTCGACATCGATTGTTCTATGCAGGTCGCAGGTGATATAATATTAATGGGGTCCGCATTATCGAAGGAATTAGAGGGTTTGGCGATAAAGTGGTTTTTATTACCCTATAATAAAATTAATGCTTGTATTCTTGTGAATGCTTGGGAGTGTTATTATTAGATATTATTATGCGTTATTATTAGACATGTATGTGGCTTGAAGAAGGTAAAAGTTTTGATTGAAAAAATACAGATAAATTTAATAAAGAGTAAGTAGGTAAAGGTACCTATTAGAGCAGTTTTTTTAGCCTCGGTATAAGCTATAATAGGATTTCTAACATTTCATTCTTTTTCTGCGTATTGTCATTCTTATATATACAGGGTGGTTCAAAAGTCGTGGATCAAACGAAGTAGAGGGATAAAGGAGGTCATTTCCAACGCTTTTAAAGTGAGAAATAATTTTTGGTAATGTTACAAAATTTTTGGAAAAAAATAAATTGCTCTTGAAATTTGATACTCGGAGCCCTAATAGAACTTTGTAGTGTTGATACATTATCTAGTAGTAATACAACACCGTTTGTTTTATTGTTTTATATCACATTTTTTTTTTAAGTTGTCTAATTGTAAAAGAACTCGGTATACACAAATATTCATAACTTTTAGGGCAATTGAATTATGACCATACTGTAGAAAGATTTTTTGTTGGAAATGACCTCCTTCATCTCCCTATTTCGTTTGATCCACGACTTTTGGACCACCCTGTATATTTATAAAATGTAGATTTCACTATAATGCTCGATTCTTATAAACAAAAACGAATTGTTTTGCTTACAAACGGTAGGATTTTTGAAATGAAAACTTCTTTAGGCGCGTTGGGCATTTTATGAGATGGGAAAAACTATTGAACTCGCGCCACTGTTACCATAATCGACACCGCTTCGGATGTGTTCGGCTGCCCTCGGGATGTGCTCGGTTTTAATGTATCCGATATGTCAGTGAGTGATGGCAAAGTATTCTGTTTGTGTTTTGTTTTCACTTCTGTCGGCACTCCCGGAGTGCCACTGTTTTTTATTGCCAAACTGGGCATATAAATAGATTCGTAAACTACCTGTGATAGCTATTTCCATAATGGAGGGGCAAATATAAAAATCTATGAGGTCTTTGCTCCATTATTGAAGTTACAAATCTTAATTTTAACCAATAAAGGTCCGTATATTATAGGAATCGGGCATAAGTAGGTCATGCTCCGTTAATCGATTCTTTTATGCTATCTTCCATTGAATCAGTTCCATTCATTTGGCAGAATTGGATTAACTTTGCATCAATTAACACATTTAGCTCTGTGTTATACCTACGTACCTACTAATATTGATATTGTTTGAGTAGGTTGGCACTATTGTTAGGTATAGTAACTGCACATTTATATCTTTTATATTTAAACTAGCTTCTGCCCGCGACTTTCACCCTCCGCCCATTCACCCTCTTAATGGAATTTCGGAAAACCCGTTCTTAGTGGGTACCTACTCTTTACAAAGAACACACCCTCCAAATTTGATGTCTCTAGGACCAGCGGTTTAGGCTGTGCGTTGATATATCAGTCAGTCAGGACTTTGAATAGATTTTGTTGTAATATTTGATTTTCGTTTTTTCCTTAATTAGTTAGTCTATTTGTTTGTAAATTTAGTCTTGTAGTCTCGCTGAGGCTAACTAGCTTAACTGTAGCAAATTTCAACTTTAATTTTTTTTTATTTTGTCTAAAATTATCAAAATGTTGTACCTATGTAATGGTGCCCAAGATGCAGGCTGTGCCTAGTTTGGGACCAACAATACCTTCATATTGTAATGTTGAATCATGAAATAACATGGATTTCAGCATTTCATATTAGCTGAAAGGTAACATTCTTTTGATATTTTTGACGTTCAAAAGTGCCTTTTATGTGCCTATTTGAAATAAATGCTTTGACTTTGACTTTGATAAAAAAAAATCGATTCCGGTTTCGGTTCCGATTTTATTTAAATTGTAAGCTCAGTTATTAAGATTAATAAAACTGAAGTAGGTACCTAGAAGAAAACCTACGATGACGGTTCCTCTTGACAGTTGAATAACATTCATTGCGTTATTTACGTTGTTGAGCAGACGAATTTTTCAAACATAATGAGGCATGGATTAGCAATTTCCTTCAAAATCTTTCGGATATCAGGGGACCCCCGCTAGGAACGTTACAAGCACGTACACACACTCGTATACAGGTTGAAATTGAAAACATGCGACAAATCGAAATGGGAGACTGTACTCATCATAATGAACAACTTTTACTATGGGACTAAACCTGAAATCGCGAAAAAAAATCAGCTGTTCCCTACATTTTGACGAGTTATGCGAACATAAACGTAGGGAACAGCTGATTTTTTTTCGCGATTTCAGGTTTGGTCCCATAGTAAAAGTTGTTCATAATGATGAGTACAATCTCTCATTTCGATTTGTCGCATGTTTTCAATTTCACCCTGTATATTAGAAAGCCAGAGAGGGAGAGAGAGACAATGTCGCACAGATACAATGCTTATTCGTTTCGTGTCGATTTCTATTTCTACCAGTTTCCTGCTACCGCAAGCCCCGGTAAAGAACTTCGTTCCAAAAACAGAAGACTATTACCGCTGACTGTACCTTATAATAATGGATTTCTTTGTCTATCGCCTAATCTCATAAAACCGTCTATAAGTAATTAAACAACCACATTTATACAAAATAATTGATCGTATACACATTCGTTCACTCAATCAATCACGTTCGATTAGAATGTCGGGAGTGATAAATTAGTTTGAACGTAACGGTCATCCACGTTGCTAAATTGCTGCAGGGTAGTTGAAACTTTTTGTTATTTATTTAAATAATATTATAATTAATTTATTCAGACAACCATTGGCCAATACAAAAAAGCCTATAACCATCATTACAGGTCTTAACCTAATGCAATAGCCAAGTCACACACACAAAATTAAAATAAAAGCACAAAATACAACTCAAGATCATACAGATCATTGTTTGTAACATAGTGTAAACAATAGTACCTACTTTTGTATATCAATTACGACCTGAATATTATTGATGGTGAGAATTGCTCGAGTCGGAGGGGTTTCAGCTAGCAAGTTGGTCCTGGCTGATGGCACGGCCAGCAGTGGCGGGGGCCGCCGCCTCCACATAACGGTCGGGTACATACAAGTGCAACCGCTGCAGCACTCTCGGGTTGTGCTCTATGCCTCGGAGCAGTTTCACCATGTACAGACGCCAGCACATCAACTTACTACAATCTGTCAAATTTCTTTAATAGATTTTCAACTTTATTGCAAAAGCATAAGGTTAAAAGTTGATTGGAAAAATTTGACGTTTTTGGGTAGCTTGATGTGCTGGCGTCTGTACGACACTAGTGCAAATTCCCGTCGTACCCCGAGTTGATTGTACCTCACCATACCCAGTACAAATAGAGTGGGTTTTTTGTACAGGTGACGTGTGAATTTGTTCTGTACTCGCTCCAATGGCACTGAGTACTTAGCCTCATTCATATGAGGCCAATTATTCAGCCCATATGACAGCACTGTGACAGCACTATATTCCAGATGACTCCTGACTAATGCGTCATACAGAACTCTAATGGCTGTGATGCTGGTAAAGTTTCGCGTCTGCCTCAGAACAAACCCCAAGTTTCTAAATGCCTTTTTGCAGATCTTAGTTACGAGTATATGATCGCGAAACGACAGATATACGACGACAGTTATATTAATGTTAGTAGGCAGTTGTTTATTTTGTGTGTTGGTAGAGAGAAATTATGTTAGCGGAACAAACAAACCACAACCAAACTACGTAGTAATCTATATCTACATTTTTATAAAAAAAATCTAGCTGTGTGGAATTTAACAAAATTAGTTTTTTTGTTTTCTAAAATAATAGTTGCCTAAGTTACTCCTTATTACATCAGCTATCTGCCAGTGAAAATCCCGTCAAAATCGGTCTAGCCATTTCAGAGATTAGCCGAAACAAACAGACAGACAAAAATTGTAACAAATGTTATTACACGGTACATATACCAATGTACCGTGTATACATCCATATGCATTTAGTAAAAACCGGTTATTTTAATATTACAATCAGATACTCCAATTTTATTTATTTGTATAGATTACACTTTCATGTCTATCTGTGTGACTTTCGTGTCGATCTGTGTTTAGAAGTTTATTCCGAAAGGTTTGTGTGTATAAAAAGATAATAATAATATATTATTACCTAATAACCTTACGTATAATAATAATAATAATGTGTATTTTTCCATATCCTGCATAGTCCTACACCAACCGGGGGTTGTCCTTGGGTGCACTTGCATAGTGCATACAGGGATAATCGTCAGTTGGTGCCACATTTCATTAAAATTTCCTAAGGGGCCTCTGCGGGTTGGCTTCGGCCCCTCGCACGCCTTCCAAAGGACCGGGACCCCCATGGTCCCGAGATATGTAAAATCAAATAAAAAAAAAAATAATAATGTAATCTTAAAGTTTTTAAAGTTTAGCAAAATTGTGGGAAGTCTCGGGCAGTTCTCTAGTTGCACCTAATTCTTTGCTAAAACTTTGTTAAAACAAAAGAAAGTAATGACTTTCATCGTACCTACTACTAAACAATTACTCTGACTATCAATTGTTTTGATATTTGGTATGTGGGCCTGTATTACGATGTTTATTTGTACATCTAGATGGAACAAAAATACATAACGCCGTATCTCCTTGAGTAGAGTTTTCATCATAAATAATATTATAAGGCTAATGCAATTCAACTACAGTAAAAAAAATTTGGGAAATCATTTTCGATGCAAAAACCAGTAAAATATTCTACCGAAAATATATACGAGAATATACTGCCCCCAGGCAAGAGATGTCCTATCTACAGTGACCCACAAATCAAATTATAATCCAAAAGGGCCCACGTACATTTCAACTGCCTCCGAATAAATACATAAATAAATATAACAAGACCTACATAGAAGGTAAAGATCTAAAAATAAATAAAACGCGAAAGAAGGGAGGTCCCATTTGTTTGTGTTCAATCAATCACCTAGGGTTGGTAGATGACAAATTCCCTCTCCGGGATTTTATTTAGTTTCCTCTTTTATAGTTCAGTATACAAAACGTGTCAATCGGAATCTTTTAGTAGGTAAGCCTACGATGTACTTTTGTGTGTATGTCTGTGAAAAGATGGAATCACGCAACAAAACGTAAGGCCGTTCATAGATATAAGTTTTTCTTGCCGTGAAAAACTACTGTTTATTCGCCGCGAGTAGGGACGGTCGTCAATGTTGTATGGATCACTATGGAAGCGTGTTGACAGAAACCGTGCCGGGTTTGAAGGGCCTAAGAGATGAAATAGTTTCCAAACTCAAAATAAGTTGGCTATAAATAGAGAACACCAACATGCTGCTGCGTCCAGCAATCCCCACGACGCAGCTTTACGTGTCCAGACTGCACCACTTCACAAAGGTTAAGGAGATCGTGGAGTACTTGCGTGTGAAGACCATACTGGACTTTGAGGGTCGAGAAATTGGAGTCGCGTCACAACACAAGGTTCAAGACGTTTGTGGTGCGTGTTCCGACACACCATCTCGAGAAGTTCCTCAAGGAAGAGTTCTGGCCGAAGGGTTTTGTGGTGTACTGCCGGTTTCGTGGACGGCTACATGACACCAGTCAGCGAAAAACGACGCAGACACATCGTGTTTTGTTAGTTTCTTAGCGTAATTACAATATTTTATTTATGGTATTTTTAAGTTATATTAATATTGTCTTTTATGTTTTATATGGGCCTTGATGCCTGAAATAAATGGATAAATAAATGCGCTTAGAACTGCAATGTCTAGTGTTTTGATTCATAATTTTGCGAAAATACTTACAGTGCCCTCCAAAAGTTAGGTGACATTTTTTCCACTTAAGCTGTCATACCACAATTATGATTTAAAAAAATAACTAGGAATATAAAAATAAATATATTTTGCTATAATTATTTTTTATGATTTAAGTCGAATGTAGATTAATTATTAGTAAAGAAAAACGTTATAGTGTACGGTTTATCATCAGCCGAAAGACGTCCACTTCTGGACATAGGCCTCCCCCAAGCACCTCCACTTCGACCGGTAAGCACAGAACCGGTGTACGGTTCAAACATAATATGAAACTAATTTACTTACTGTTTTCATAATCGATACCAAAACTTGTGTAGTTTTATCTATAGCGTTTTATCGAAATCGCACGATAAAATTCGACATATTTCGCTTCAGAATTTCCGGGACTCAATATGTTTGACATCCTTAGGCCTTATTTACGACATCGTAAAGAAACGAATAAAGTTCTCAGTCAAGGTTATGTTGTAGTTTATTTCCAATCGTTGTTGCTGGCGACAGGTTGATATCTTCGTCTACCATTAATGTGCCGCCATGTTGGGTAGAATATTGATTACTGTAACTAAAAATGATTGCGATCATTGACACCTTTTGGTATAGTAGTTTTAGGACTCCGCCTTGGAGTGTAAATGTGGTGCTGTTCCACAAACGATGGGACACTAAATATCGTGTCCTGCGTGTCCTGTCAGCTGCACGTTACAGGAACTCATGGACGCTGGTGATGGCGACAAACAAGTGGCCGAATTCTGGGCCGAGTACATTTAGATTGCAATCGACACGCTAAGAAGAAGTAGTTTTAGGTGATCCTAAAAATGTAATTAAAATAACGAATCGTGCTGGCCTGGTTGTAGGTTCAAATCCGTTCAAGTACAATGTGATTTTTTCAATTCATATGTACTTTTAAAGTTTATCTTGGACATTACTGACATCGGTGAAGGAAAAGTCCAGCAGATCTATTCTGTAAAAATCTCATCGTGAAAACTTAGGTGAAGTGAGCTATCAATAGTGTCAATCCCTAGCATGAGGTGGAGTGACTCTCACTTGAAGCTCACTTCACCCAAGTTTTTATGGTGAGATTTTTAAAGAATCCTACTTCCTACTACCCTACTTCCTACTACTCCACTTTCTACTTCCTATCCTACTATCCTACCCTATCCTACTTCCTACTATCCTACTATATTAATATTATAAATGCAAAAGTTTGTAAGGATGTTTGTTACTCTTTCACGCAAAAACGAATGAACGGATTTTGATGAAACTTTACACTAATATAGCTTATACATCAGAATAACACATAGGATAATTTTTATCCCGATATTCCTACGGGATTGACACTTATGCGAATGAAACCGCGGGGCGCAGCTAGTATGTCTATAAGTCTGAAATCGCCAAACCGTGTTGAGCAAGAGTAGTGATAAATGCTCGGTGCCTTCTCTATACGAGAAGAGGCTTTTGCCCAGCAGTGGGACAAAAATAGCCATATTTTTACAGGTAATAAGTATTAAAACCAAACAAAACACTACACTATAAGGATGAAACACTTCAACGCTAGTTTCATAATAAAGGTGTGGCTGTAACACGCATTTCCTTCCTTTATTAGTAATTGTTAAATATGTTTGATTGATTTTTAGCTAGAAATGTAATGAACTCCAAAAGAGCTCATATATTTTTTTAAGACTGCCTATATCAGCTAAAACCACTTACAACTATATAAAAAACTCATGACCAATAGTAATACAATAAAATCGGTTTCAAAAATTTATAAAATAAAATAACATAGTTTGTGAACATTAATAAGTTAGAAACATTGATAACGATAAAACTGAAGTAATCACGCCCAGAACAAATTAATGGCATAAAGAAAATACCAAAATAAACGGAACCCCTAATTATAAAGAGTATCATGCGATACTTTAGGAAGAAGCTATTATGTATGAAATTACAACTATTGAATCAGAATGCATCCAAATGCAGACAAACAGGTATAATTGCTCACAAGCAGTTAATCTAAGGCTATATAAGCGAGTTTAGCTAGAAAACCATCGAAACACGCAGCCGATTCCCAACATGAAGGCGATCGTTGCGTGTTTGTTGTGCGTGGTACTAAATGTGGAAAGTGTTATATACGACAATGTCACGTACCAACCCGCGGACAGACAGCTTCTGGACTTTAAACGAGATCATCCGGTAGGTAACAATTGTTTAACTAATGCTATAACAGTCCTATAGTTGGATAAACAGGAAAAAAATTCGCTAGAATTTTTGTACAAAGAGTCAATTTTGTATAGCTGTTTGTACCCCGCGTAACCTTAGTAAAATTAGTAGTAAGTTCTTCTATTATCAATTTTTTTTTTCTGAAATACAGTCATACTAATATTGTGTACTTAGCTCTTTATCATTAGCCAATGCAACACGTAGATAAGTGTATTTCAAAATAACATATGAATGCGCTAAAAACTTCTTGTCTCTTTCAGTTACCAATAGGATTATGGACTAAAAATAATGGAGATCCAACAGAAATACGGGACACACTAACGATAAACTCCGATCAATTTAACAATCAGTTACTTCACGATACAATGCTGACATTTGATGGAGAGAGAATACCCGAGAGAGTGGTCCACGCCAAGGGAACTGGTGCTTTTGGTTACTTTGAAGTCACAAACGACGTCTCCAAGTATACCTATGCGGATGTATTTAACGGAGTTGGTAAGAGAACGCCAATAGTTGTTAGGTTCTCAAATGCAGCTCAAAGTGTCGGAGGAACTGACGTCAGCAAAGAATTAAGAGGCATGTCAGTTAAATTTTACACTAAAGAAGGCAATTTAGATCTTTTGTGCTTACAGACACCCGTATATCTATACAGAGATCCCATTTTGTTCTGGTCTATTGTACATGCTTTCAAACGAAATCCGCAGACTAATATGTTGGTAGATTTAACGGCCCGTTGGGACTTAGTCACGCAAAAACCGAGTACCTTGCACACCTTCTTTTGGACATTATCTGATTATGGACGTCCGGATGGCTACAGAAGAATGGATTCTTTTCCCATTCACACTTACGAAATTTCAAATAAAAATGGAGAGAGACATTATGTAAGGTTTAACTTTAGAACGGAGCAAGGTTTCAGTTATATATCTAATGCTCAAGCGGCTGTGATACAAGGCACGGATATGGATTACTTTAATCGAGATTTGTTTAATGCTATTGGACTAGGAAACTTCCCTGCATGGAGATTAGAGATGGATATGATGACACCAGAAGACATACAAAAAGTTGATTACGATCCTTTCGATGTGACTAGACTGTGGAAGAATGGCACATTTACCACCGTGCAGATAGGGCGTCTAATTTTAAATAAAAACGTTGAAAATCAATTTAGAGATGTAGAACAAGGAGCGTTCAATCCTGCCAATTTGGTGCCCGGTATTCCTGGGCCACCCGACTTTCTGTTCAGAGGCAGAAGAATGTTCTACAGGGACACACAAAATTATCGTTTGGGAAGAAATCACAACAAAATTCTCGTTAATATGCCATTGTACACAAAGACATACGTTCGTGATGGGACGCCACCTACTGGGCTTAACATGAAGAACGCACCAAACTATTATTCAAATTCATTTAACGGTCCAATACCTTATGTGGACGAGAAGCGACCGAGGGAGAAGCTACAAGTACTGGAAAGAAATGCTATTGACTTGGAGCCCTTGCGGTATTTCTACAATAACATTCTCGAAAATGAGGCACATAGACAGAGGTTTATTGAGACCTTAGTTTTGTCTCTTGTGCCAGTCACACCGCCAGTAGTGCAGCGAGTTATAAAGATAATGTATCTTATTGATCGTGATTTAGGCACGCGGGCGAGTATTGGGTATGAAGTAGCTCTGGCACAGAGAAGCGCCCAGCAAGCAGCAGCGCAGGCCACTCCTCCAGCGTCAGTACCAATAAGGAACACACCAACTGCAGAACGAGCTCCTAAGACACCAATCTATTCTAAAAGTGCACAAGATAACTAAAGTATAATGTCAATTATAAATTGAGTATTAAATTAAATACGAAGAAACCATGCATAATAAATTAATAATTGATATCGGTTTCGGTAGTTATGATAAAAAGGTGTACTTAGTTTATACTATGTGATTAAATGTGTTATGCTGGAGTATATAGTATTTTATTTTAATCATCAATTGTTTGGTCTTCTCTCGCCAATCCTTTTTTTTTCTTCATATCTTGAATAACCTACGGTTCACGTGAAAGGCGGGTTTTTATATTGAACATTTATTTTACGCATAAAATTAATTTTACTGCATCTATCTATCCTTTTAACCTCTACACTTGATACTGCTATATGATAAGATGGTAGCATCAATCAATTAATCTGCCTAGCCTTCTTCCAACTGTGTTAGGATTGGCTTCCAGTCTAACCGGATGCAGCTAAATACCAGTATTTTACATGGAGAAACTGCCTCCACAACCTAGTTACTGGGTAATACGATGTCCCTTGGTAAGCCCCTTCTGACGATCCGTAACGATCCACGAACGACAGCCGAGACCAGCGGTTTAACGTGCTTTCCGAGACACGGAGGCTCTCAGTATGTAAAGATGGTAACCCATCCACGGACCGACCGCGGCAAGCGTAGCTTAACCTGATTGATCGACCTGTGCGGTTGTTAGTACTTAGCCACGAGTCTCTATGATAAAATAGTAGCAGAAAAGTAATTAATGCGCCAATTTATTACAAAGGTTAGTAGAGAGTGGAAGTAACCAAGAATTTGTAGACAAAATATAGTTTTATGATACAGTTCCAGGTGTGAAGAAGAATAACAGAAAATGTAGTTTAGCAGTGGTGGGGCAGCCTTAAATAGAAATCTGAATGTTCAGAATTTGCAATCAGAAGGAGTGTTCCGTAAGGTTTCATTCTTAGACCAGAAAATTTCCTTTTAGGTGTCAGGTTTAATGGTCATGCAATTTACAAGCCCAAATAATAAAGCTGAAGAATTGGATTTGAAAAATCTTTTTGTATCAAAAACAAAAAGTTTTTTTTACGATTTTTGACATGTTTCGGTTATATTTAACATCATGCTGCAACCCGTAAGGCGTAAGAGCCGAGAAAAAGAACGCTAAGCGAAAGCGAAAACAACGAATTTGACGCGGACGAAGTCGCGGTCAGAAGCTAGTGTTAAATAAAAATAGTTACAGAAATAGAACCAGATGTGTATTATTTTTACTAAGTTACGATAATATTTTTTCAGAGAGTACAATATAGGGCTGCGTATTGTTGACACAGATTGCAGTCGTTGGAGCTAAGAATAATCCAAGCCTGAGCTAAGAATAATCCAAGATAGAGGAGTAGTCGACAGCAATAGACTAATACTCGTCTAAAAGGGGATATATCCAAAACAGTTTTGTGTTTCAAGTCGATAATTATTATGAATGCAGGTAAATCAATCCTTCAGCCAGCTTAGATGCGTAATAGTTAGACGGGCTGCATCACGCATTTCCTTTCAATAAATAATTATTGGCATAATTGACTCATTTTTATAAGACATGAATTCAATTTTATCCCTGATTACAATTTGCTGTGATTGCTGAGCAATTTATTATAAAAACCTAGGTTTAACCCGTAATTATAATAATATATACAATAAATATGAAAAAATAAGTAAAACAATCATAGGGCATCAAAGAATTCGTCCGCATCGCTGTCAACAGGAACAGTGCCCAAAAGGCTGGCAGTATTACCACGCTGTATGTCAATGCATATGTTAGCTTATATTATGTAAATATCTATACAAATAAATAAAATTACTCGTAATTTGAACGCGTGAATGCCGGGAGTTACTTGATTAAATTAAAATTGAGATTGGCACGATAGATGCTTAGATAGACGAAAAAGAACGACCCGTTTATAACTTTGGTTCATTACCCGTTAATTCTATTGATCTGTAACTAAACCAGTGCGGGGCCAAGCTCTCTTCGTACAGAGAAAGTCGTTCCTTATGTTAATGAGAAGAGGCTGTTACGGCCCCGCCACCGCCAGATAGCGCACGGCAGGACTTTCCGCGACCATGCCTGGCAGGAGCCCTACCGCATCTCCACTTCGCGCCGCCAGGAGGCCAGTCATCGTAGTCATAATGGTAGTCATCGTCGTCGTCGTCTCGCCTTCACATTGTAGACGTCACGTCATATAATTAAATTAATAAAATTTACAAAATGGAAAAAGAGGAAGGCGGAGTGCGCCTGTCAACCGACATTCATCATTTCTAGTTGACAAGTAGAGAAAGATACGAGATTAGGAAAATTCAAATTGTGAGTATGAAGAATAGAATACTCTTTATTATGTACACTATATGAATTACAGACATTAACTATAGAAATTTTACAATGGGTGACACAATGGGCAGCCTTATCGCTAAGAGCGAGAAAACCAAGCTCCGAATAGCAATGAAGCCGAAATATCACCAACAGAACCATCAAGTACTTAAATATAGAATTTCAGTACAACATGATAACTAAAAACCCTTTTAAGTGTTTGTAATTGATGTTTAAACGCTAGTTAATCGTAATAAAGGCTATATAAGCAGGTTTTGTTGGCCCAGAGCGGAACACGCAGTCGATTTCCAACATGAAGGTGATCGTTGCGTGTTTATTTTGTGTGGTACTAAATGTGGAAAGTGTTCGATACCAGAATGTCACGTACCAACCCGTGGAAAGACAGCTACTGGACTTTAAACGGGACCATCCGGTGGGTACAAATATTTTTTCGTTTTGTCAATTTTACTCAATGATTAAAAGCCTTCAGTAAGAGTTAGATACAATAACATATCATCCTGTATTCTCCGAAGAAGACGAGAGAGTACCCACATTTCGCCAGTTATGTTTGCCCATGTAATAAGGGACGAGCCTATTGTCATCATCGAGATAAGCCTGATGAAAAAAACCCCATAACACCTTGCCTGACCCGGGAATTGCACCCAGATCCTCATGCTCAGCGGTAGCACGTGCGATGGAATATTACTGATATAAAAAATCTTATACCAAATAATACAAAAGACTTTCATGTAATTAAATAAACTTAGTTTTTTTCCATAAATTGTACTTTTATTTTTCAACCATGTAATTTAAAAAACTAACAATCTTAAAATAATAATATGTACAAGTATACAAAAAGGGAGGGAAAATAATCAAAGGGCGTCAAAAAATTCGTCCGCATCACTGTCAACGGGAAACGTGCCCAAAAGGCTGGCAGCATTGCCACGTTGTATGGCAATGCTGATTCTTTGGCCAAAAAATAGGCCAGCCCTCTGGTCACGTGATGAGTCGACCAACCGCTTGGCGATGTCTTGGAATACTAAGTGGGCACTCGGGCCCCATGGCCCTAGTGTTTCAACCCCAAACGGCTCAAATATGTAAGTTCCAAAGAGATTGGAGTATTTGCGCCGTTTGAGGTTTTCCGCACCTGCAGCAGCCGCCCCAGCACAGCTTACCGTGCTTGGAAGATGGGATGGCGCAAGGGTGTCGACACACGTTGCATCCCACACCAAAGGCCTACCTACCTTCCAAGGCATTATGGTCATCCCGTCTGGTCTCTTACCATCGTCGCGTGCCAAACCATTGGGTTCTAAAACAGCTGGCACCCCAGCGGTGACAAGAGCACGACGGATGATGTCATTGATGCTGGCATGCCGTGCTATCCGGCCTGCGCTTTTACTGCAGGATAAGCCATGGTGTCCGAGGCAGTCGACACCTTCACCGCATTGGCAGCGATGCGGAGCCACGCAGGGGGCGCCCAGACGCAAACAAGTAGCGAGCCGGAAGGTGGTGTCACCCAGCAATGTGCCTATGTTGGGTGACGGTAGTGCCTGAAGCCAGAGACCCGACTCCCACTCACCCACAGCCAGTAGGCGGGCACGCTCAGCAGTATTGGTGGACGTATTAATAAGATTATTCCGTACCAACCTGCAGAGCGGCTCATCCCACTGCCTCTGGGAAGATAGGTTCGCGGGCCGATCTGTATCCGGGCAAGCCATTTTCCAGGCGTTCTCCGCGTCGGCCAAGCACGGCACTTCAGAGTCAACCAGGGAGGGGGCTAAAATCTTCCCGGTCAACTTTTCGGTGCTGTGGACAGAGGACAGGAACGCCGGTAAGCTAATACTGGTAATTTTGCGGACGCCGAGGCCACCAAAGCGGATGGGTAGTGTGGCTTGCAGCCACGCTCGGTCGTCCAAGGCCACATTTAGAATTGATGTTAAAGTGCTGCGAATAATTTGGTCAATTTTGTCCAAGAGGTGTGGCTGCTTCCATAAAGGGGAAGAGCGTAGAAAATACATAAAATTTGGGCCAAAACAACAGTATCTAATTAGGGTGAATGCCGAATGTAGATTAATTTTGGAGAGTCTGTCCGAAATGTCGTTGAACAATACAATTAAATAAACTTAGAAAAAAATAATTAAATATGACTAATGCATAACAATGCTATAGATAGATTTTGAAAAGAAAAGTAAAATCGATATTATGTTTTTGAGTAATAAAATTCAGAAAGGAAAATTAGTGCGACCGAAGGACTTTTGAAGTATTCAATACTGTCTGTGTTTTAATTGAATTTTTTGTTTGCAGTTGCCGATAGGACTATGGACGAAAAATAATGGAGATCCAACAGAAATACGGGACACACTAACGATAAACTCCGACCAATTTAACAATCAGTTACTTCTAGATACGATGTTGACTTTTGATGGAGAGAGAATACCTGAAAGAGTGGTTCATGCTAAGGGTACCGGTGCCTTTGGTTACTTTGAAGTCACAAACGACGTCTCCAAATACACGTATGCTGATGTGTTCAACGGAATTGGCAAGAGAACGCCATTAGTTGTCAGATTCTCTACAGCATTGCAGAATCTAGGAGGCTCTGACCTCAGCCGAGAATTAAGGGGAATGGCAGTCAAGTTTTACACCAAAGAAGGTAATTTAGATCTTTTGTGTTTGCAAACGCCTGTCTATCTGTACAGGGATCCCATGTTCTTTTTGAACCTAGTACATGCATCCAAAAGAAATCCACAGACGAACCTATTCGATTTCACAGCCCAATGGGATTTAGCAACACAAAGACCGGTTATCAACCACAACATCTTTTGGACATTCGCTGATTACGGTATTCCGAATGGGTACAGAAGGATGGACGGTTTCCCCATTCATACTTATGAAATTTCAAATAAGAATGGGGAGAGACATTATGTAAGGTTTAACTTTAGAACTGAGCAGGGTTTCTCAGCAATTACATCTGCACAAGCAGCTGTGATACAAGGTACGGATCCGGATTACTTCAACCGAGATTTATACAATGCTATTGACCAAGGAAACTTTCCTGCATGGAAATTAGAGATGGATATGATGACACCACATGACATACAAAATGTTGATTACGATCCTTTCGATGTTACCAGACTGTGGAAGAATGGCACATTTTTCACAGTGCAAATTGGGCGTTTGGTATTAAACAAGAATGTTGAAAATCAATTCAGAGATGTAGAACAAGGAGCCTTTAATCCTGGCCATTTGGTGCCCGGTATTCCTGGGCCACCTGACTTTTTGTTTAGAGGCAGAAGAATGTTCTACAGGGATACACAAAATTATCGTTTAGGAAGAAATCACAACAAAATTCTCGTTAATATGCCATTGTACGCAAAGACATACGTTCGTGATGGGACGCCACCCACTAGACTTAACATGAAGAACGCACCAAACTATTATTCAAATTCATTCAACGGTCCAATACCTTACGTGGACGAAAAGCGACCGAGGGAGAAGTTACAAGTACTGGAAAGTAACGCTATTGACTTGGAGCCCCTGTCGTATTTCTACAACTACATTCTTGAAGATGAAGCGCACAGACAGAGATTTATTGAGAATATATATTTGTCTCTTGTGCCAGTCACACCGCCGGTGGTGCAGAGAGCGATCAAGTTGTTGTACCTCATCGATCGTGATTTGGGTAGACGAGTGAGAGTTGGCTACGAAGTAGCGCTCGCACAAGCACAAGCTGAACTAGCAGCTCAAGCAACTCCTCCTCCGAACCTACCTATAAGAAACGCGCCGACAGCTGAAGGACCTCCAAAGAATGCTCAGACAAAAGGTGCACATAGCATACGTATTCTTTAATAACCATATTGATTTCCAATTAAAAAGTACTTAATTCTCGTTGTTTCGAACACCTTAATATTTGCAGAAACCATACAAATTGATTTTCTTTTGCAAATAAAAACTGTTTACTAAATGGTGACTTTCCTTTGTTTTATTTTGTTTGACAGATAAATAAACTTTCGCTCGTAATTATTTTCAAATTTAATAACATGGTATGGATTTTTGTTTTAACTGAGTTTGGAAATGTATCAGTATGTAAAGTAAACTCGTACGCAAAATACTCGCATTGACGTGCAGTTAGGCTGGCGTCCCAGCCCGTATTACCTATGTAAAATAAAATTGTTGGTATATACGTTTTTATTTACCCTTATTTTATATAACTGGCTTTATTGTGGACATACTTCACAATTTAGCCTGAGTTTATAAAAGACTGTATATAACCATTAGGGTAATCTATGTACTATCTCAGATATTACAAATGCAATGGCGTGAAACGGATACGTTCGTTCAATAGGAATTAGCATTAACAGCGATTGGTACATAAGCAGGAAATAACAGGTTAGTAATTATTAAGTATATCGGTGGATTAAAATAATGAAAGACACATCCTAAATGCTAATCACGAAAAAAATGATGGTGGTTTTCGTTTCATTAGTTAAATTCGAGGCGTCAAGTAAGTAAGTTTCTTACTTTTGAAAGAAAACAGAATAATATAATGCTTTCCTGCTTTTTTTGCGCCAGTTCTATTATTTCCACGAGGTATTGAAAGTGGTCAGTATACCTATTGCATTCGTTGTAATCTTTACTTGTGATGGATTATATTATTATACCTGTACGCATTACGTCTCTTGATTCAACCTTCTGAGAGACTTGAATCTAGTGCTATTCTATGATTACCAGGACCCGTACACATCAACTTGCAGAGTAGTTTAACCGCAAGGCAGATCAAGGCAAACTCAAACTCAAAGCATTTATTTCAATTAAACCAATTACAGGCACTTTTGAATTATCAAAGGGTCGGTCAGTCAGAAAGATGAAGCTAGTTGCCCATTCCAAAGCGTAGGTACCTATGGAGAAGAACGGGCAAGAAACTCCATGGACACTCTTTTAAATCAAAATAATGTGGTTACAAAGTCTTGGTTACATCATTCATGTTAAAAAATTATACATGTCAGAACGATGCAGAACGTTAAAAGCGTCCACAGTGAAAAGATGCAACAGGCAACAGTAGGGTAGCGCACCACATAATTATAGTTCAAAATCGCTTAACACTTTCATATGACACTTTTTGTCAAACATAAGGCGGTTTTACACACCAAAAAAGGGTGAGCTGGTTAATATTTGCCAAAAAATGGTGTGGGACAACAATAATTTTGCGTGAAAACCCGCATGTTTTCCCACGCGCAATTCTGAAATGCTCACTTTTAAAAATGTACGTGTAAAAAGGGCTTTTAGTGAATGGCAATCTCCTAGTTCTCTATCCATAGTTTATCATTCCTTACATTCGACCATAAATTAAAAGTATATTTCTTACACATTGTACCCAAAGAAAGCCCAAAGAGTGCCAACGGGACTATACTACTATAGCAATGCAATAAAGTAACGATTTGATTCTCATTTGTTATGACAATTTGTCGTCGAGCCCCTTTTGTTATAAATAAATCAAAATTATTCACAGGCATAACAAAGCTAAACTAATTAAACCACTGTTATTTAAACATGCCATTGTTTAGCCCAGAATTAACGAGATTGGTAAGTAAGCCGTTTGATACAAAACATGTAAGTCGCTGTTTCTGGTAGAATTACTTAGTTCCTTGTTTTGTTTATTTTGATAACATTATCTTCCAAATACATAACGTACGTACATATTATAAATTAAATTCGCCTTGCGTGTCAGTTTCTTTGACACAACGGATTTTGATGAGGGTTTCACCAGCATTTAGATCATTTATTCCGGAATGTGTGTGTTTAAAATATATGAATACTAGCTGCTGCCCGCGACGTCGTCTGCCTGAAGGCTCTACAGCACCAAAAATACCTAAGATGCCAGTGTCGCTATAGCATTATAAGTAAACAAATTTTAAAATAGCATTAAAATATAAGTTTTTTTTGCAAGCGAAGCAAGTGAAGAGAGTTATATGGGAGTCCTGCTGAGTTCAGTGTGGTGTGGGGGATGTGAAGAAATAGAGAAAACAATGCAGGAATACATTCCAGGACACAAAAGAGTAAAAATACGTACAAAGGCATCATACCTTAAAACACTTCCCTATAAACAACGTTGGTAGTTATGCTGCCAGGAGCCAAAATGTAAAGAGAGTCAGGACTGGTGACGCGGGAGCAAGCGACGTACAGTTGTCCGTGTGAGAAGCAACTCGTCCTGAGGTCGACACCCGCTGCCCTCAGTGTCTGCCTCTATTGGTGGTTATCGCGAAGCAAACACTCACGGGGAACTGTACGCGCTTGAACTGGAACGGGAAGATATGAGGTATGAGGGGAATGCGTGATATAAATACTGCCTCGCCAACGCCACAACCCGTAAGAATTTCCGCCTCAATGGTGTGTCTGTAGAGCGAAATGACTTTAGGGTGGGTCCCGTTACACAACTTCAGAGGAGATAGGTTCCGAAGAAGCATAATCGGGACACCGACCTTCAGCTTGATGGTATGCGCTGGAAGTCCACTTGCTGACAGGGAGTTCAGAAATTCCACGGGATAATGTCGTCATCTTGCTCGACAACAGTGTTTATCGAGGTGTAGACCACTTCATTCCCCTCAATTTCCGAGAGAATGCATTCGTTAATTGCTGCAGCCTGATCATTTTTGGATGTCAAAATGGCCCGCTCACACACCCAAGAATTCTGCAGGTGCAGTATACGACTGATGTCCCCGTACACACAGCAAATGAGTTCTTCTAAGCTGGATACCACTCTACCGAGAGACTCTGGAAGCACCACCTGTCTACCTCTCTCTTCTGGTAGAGTGCCTTCGCCAAGACTTAGAAGGAAATTGGAGAATTCTTGAGCACGTGCATTGCCGCCGAGCCGAGCTCTCATATTAATGGTCAAGCGCAGCGTACGAACTCGTGACCACAACGAAGATAGTTTCAACGAAGCATTCACCTCGTCAGCCCTCGATCCCCGTGTCACCACGGTAAGCGTTTGCCGGAAATCGCCACTGAACAGAACAGCTGTGATATGACGCATCAAATGTTCGTTCCTGCGGATGTCCTGCAGGGTTCCGTCCACGGCCTCAACTGCCTTCCTATTGGCCATCGTACACTCATCCCATACGATCAAAGAGCAATCCTTGAGCACGTGTCCCTTATCGCTGTTACGTGACACACCACAAACAGGCGTTTCGGCGCTCTCTAAATCGATAGGAATTTTAAACATGGCATGTGCTGTCTTGCCACTCGGAAGCAGTGTGGCAGCGATTCCCGACGACGCTACAGCAATAGCAATTTTGCCTTGCCTGCTGACCTCTGCAAGTATGCAAGTGGTAACAAATGTTTTTCCTGTTTCACCAGACGCATTCCAAGAAAAACATTTGACCCTGGTTTTTTCCCAACGCTTTCAAGGACGGTGTCATAAATTTGTTTTTGCTCTGAAGAGAACAAAGCGACATGGTCATTTCGCCCGGATCGTAATTTGTCTCAGCGTTATACTCCCGATTTACACGGTCTTGATGCGGTGATGATTGGGGAGCTGGTAACCCATATTCGATCAGTGGATTGCCGCCGATAGAAATGACCACATCTTGAAGTGAACTGAGACAGGTGTTCAGCACGCGTTCTTCAGTTACTCCGACTTCGTCTCCAGTAGAAACATAACTTTTTTGTAATACTTAACACCGCATTTTTTTTTAATTGTCGTCCTCAACTCTGCTCAAGATTTTAAGGGTTGTGTTGGAACTTGAATTTGTCAAAACGAACTATACGATACAACTTTTATGAAGAAAATGCACGTTGCCATCTATGAATTTTAAGAATAACTAACTACTAACCTCGCCAACATGATCAAATTTAAATTATTAATTTCCAAAAAGTGTCAACATGTAATTTGATTTGATTTTTATGAAATCTCATAGATGGCGCTGCTTCAAAATTTTCTTTATACTACTAAAATTCATTAAACTATGTTTTTTCTGCCCAAGTTACTTAAATGGCGTAGTTTTTATAGTGTAAAGCTAGATAATAGCATGGCTTACTGAAAAACAACATTTAAATATGCGTCGTTAGATTACACGCTGTCACAGAATGCGTAAGAAAAATAAAGATTCACAGCTCCTCCCCCATAGGTGATAGCGTGATAATATGTAGCCTATATGTTGACCCGACCTCTTAGTAATACTCATGCAAAATTTGAAGTAAATCCATGCAGTACTTTTTGAGTTTATCCCGGACATACATACAGACAAACAGAAAAACAGACAAACAGACAAAAATTCTAAAAACTATATTTTTGGCTTCGATATCGATTGTAGATCACGCCCCAAGTATTCTTTTAAAAAAATATTCAATGTACCGTTTTGACTTTCCTACGATTTTATTATATGTATATATAGATTAATCATACAGACAGGGTTATTTTAAATTGGCTAGCTAAACTCCGCAGGCGCGATGGCATCGATATTTAGATATCGATAGCAATCGCTGTTAATTTATAATAAGTAAATAATATAACTCTGAAATCGCCAATCCATCGTGAAAGAGGTTTTTCTATGCCCTACAGTGGAGAGAATTAGATGCTGGTATTATCTTTTGTATGTAAAACGCATTTAAAAACGCATAGAAAAATTATTCAAAAATCGGTTGTCAACGAAAAAGACATGCTGCACCAGCACAATAAAAAAACAAAAAAAAAACTAGTAAATACTTAATGATAGCAATAATGATGATGATCAGAGATATCCGTTCAAAAAGTTTTAATACACGCCTTCCTAAGATCTAATAATGATTGACTACACTTAAAACCAGCGGTGATAAAAAATATGGGCGTCCAAACAAAAAGGGTCCACTCGGCATTTAGTTTCCGAGATAATTATACGCAGTTTTGTGAAGTTAAGTGAAAACATTGCATTTCGCGATTTTAATTGATTATTAATTAATGTGAAAATGATTCATTAATCAATATTAAATATCACGTTCATAGTTCCTCTAGCATTCCTAAAGATCACAACTCTGTGCCAACAACATCTGTTCAGAAACAAATAACTGAAAAGAGTAGGTACTCGACAAAAACCAACATGTTCGTACTGCAAACAAGTTGGTCATAGGAATCAGGTACGAGGAGGAATTTTTTTTTGGCTAAAACGTAAGTTATATCTACGTAACATTCCCAGCTAGAACAATTTTTGTGTTTAATTTTGGCTACTGGTTATGTAATTTCATAAAAGTTACCAGTAGCCAAAATAATCATTGTTCTGTTCAAATAATAATAAAAAAATCTGGTCTTGTTATTTTGTTAGTTCCTAAATGGAGTAAGAACACCTAATTTTAGTTTTTTATTGCATTATGCTGTCGTATTTACCTACTCACTTTTTACTAAATACCGACAAGTGGACCTTTTTACTAGACTATTTATGACTATTTTATCAATCCTTTATTTCGATTGTAATTGATTATTTTGCAATGTTTGTATAAATTGATTTCATGGTTAGTATCTCAATCTACAATAATAAATAACAAAAAAGTAGAAGTGTGTTTTTTTTTCAATCTTTTGAAAATTATTTTGCTCAAAGCAAGCTTTTTCAGAGTTTTAACTTCAAATGTCTGATAAAAAAGATGTGCCACTTTTTGAATATTTTTTTAATCCATATTATGAATTGACTATTCTAGATATCAAATCTAATCTTAACTCAATACCCCATCTAGATACCAAATCTAATCTTAACTGCTCTACTGGCCCCTTTTTGCTTGGACGCCCACTAATATTGAAATATTATCATTTTTTATTCATTTAACACCTTAAAATGTTGCGTTTTCTGTGCATTCAAAAAGAAACTAGTACGTAATGATAATGATGATCAGAGATATCCGTTGGCGTAAAAAAGTCAAATACAAAAAGTGTTAAATACACACCTTCCTAAGATTTAATAAAGATTGAATGCACTTAAAACCACCGATGTTGAAAAACATTGAAATATTATCATTTTTTATTCAATTAACACCTTAAAATGTTGCGTTTCCTGGCATTATGCTGAAGAGCGGTAAGTACTTTCCCGTTGCTACATTATATAAATCTGTTGCAACCAACCAACTGTTTACTCTCCGCCCGTTAAGATGAGGTTGCTTGTCGTCTGTGGTTGTATTTGCATAGCGGTGGAGTTTGTAACGGGATATCAATGTTATAATGAAACGGCTGATGCTGTGTCGCAGCAGTTGGCTGACTTTAGGCGACGACACCCGGTATGTGATCTTATATTTTTGAATTCGTTAACTTCAAGTTTATATATACTATACCTATGGATTAATTTATGATTACTTACGGATTAATTTGTATTCACAATGTCAATTAATGTGTGTTGTCTTTAGCCTGACATCAAGCAATGGACAAAAATGTCATCATTTTATATGCGTACGAGGCTTTTGACTACGTTGTATGTGTATATTTTATGTCACACAGAATAAGCAATTTTTCTTTGTTTCTTTATTTCTTATTTTTTATGAGATACATAATATTCCTTTAACTGCTTTGATTCCTACTTATTGATCACATGTAAATGTATAATCATCTGCCCTAGCCTTTTCCCAACTATGTTGGGGTATGTATGTCGCATTAAAAATGTAACATAGTTTTATAGTAGCAGCAACTAGGGTACATAATATTCCATTTTATTTTTGCAGAGACCAATAGGCGTGTGGACTAAAGCTACAGGTGACCCAATTGACATCAGAGATACGATAACGATGAACACAGATATTTTCAACAACAAACACCATTTCCTTCTAACATCTCATCTAGACAGAGAACGAATACCCGAACGAGTGGTACATGCTAAAGGAATCGGGGCTTTCGGATATTTTGAGGTGACGAACGATGTATCAAGATATATTAAAGCAGATTTATTCAATGGTATCGGAAAAAGGACACCGATAGTTGGAAGATTCTCCACAGCTACGCAGAACCTTGGAGGAACTGACCTCGGCAGAGAATTGAAAGGAGTGGCTGTAAAGTTTTATACGAGACAAGGAAATTTGGACCTAGTATGCTTACATATACCAATTCTATATAAAGATCCAATTGAATTCCTTGCTTTTGTAAGGGCTTTTAGAAGAAATCCCCGTACTGGGATATTTGATAACACAATGAGATGGGATTTCCTTACTTTGAGACCTGAGTTTCTACATATAGTTCTTTGGTTGCAATCGGATCTTGGAATACCCGATGGATATAGAAAAATGAACAATTTCCCTATTCATACTTATGAAGTATACAACAAACATGGTGATAAGTTTTACGTCAAATTCAACCTTAGAACTGAGATAGGTTTGTTCAATCTGACAAATGCTCAAGCACAAGCAATAGGTGCCGAAGATCCTGATTATTACAACAGAGATCTTTACAATGCAATCGATGCAGGAAATTACCCAGCCTGGAGATTAGAAATGGATATTTTAACAAAAGACGACTTACTAAAAATTGATTATGATCCATTTGACATTACAAGACAATGGAGGAGAGGAACTTATCGAACTATTACAGCTGGGCGCTTAGTTTTCAATCGCCTCGTTGACAATATATTTAGAGATGTTGAACAAGCAGCTTTTAATCCAGATAACTTGGTTCCAGGGATAGTAGGTCCAGCTGATTCTGTATTCAAAGCTCGAAAAATTTTCTATCCCGATACTCAACATTATCGTTTAGGAGTAAATCATTTAAATTCAAGAATAAACGCTCCAATGTATGACCGGAATTACCATCGTGATGGAAAGCCACCTGTGAGGGATAACATGAAGGACGCACCAAACTATTACCCGAACTCTTTCAATGGTCCCATGCCTTATGTTGATGAGGCACGTCCAACAGAACGTTTGTTTGTTATGGAGACAACAGCTGTAGACTTACAACCAATGTCTGAGTTTTACAATGAAGTAGTGGAGAATGACGCACACCGACAGAGAATAGCCAATAACTTTGCTGCTTCATTAGAAGGGGTACCAAGTGATATTGAAAAGAAAGCCCTTAGGTTGCTTACATTAGTAGATGTAGATTTAGGAAGACGCGTAAGACAAGCTTTGAAGATAGCCAAGGCTACAGCAACGACACCTCTTAAGGAGAGATATGACCGAAGAGCGCAATGTCTAAGTATGCCTTAGTACCAGCAATAGGGATTCGGTACCTATTTATACATAGCAGTACAACATAATATGTTTCCTTGCTGAATATTATAAAATATCATCGAAATCATAGCTTGTTTTATTTCCGAGGATAAATCAAATCAAACCACTAATCTTCCGTTTCAAAAGGACGATTTTTTTTACGAGCATAGAAGGGAAAGAGTAAAATAAAAAAACCGGTCAAGTGTGAGTTGGCCTCTCGCACCGAGGGCTCCGTACTTTGTAGGTATGTAAATAGTTTTAAAATTATTATTTTTTGTATTGTAACTACTTTACAGATTTTTCCTTTACTTGTGCTACATGACATTGCTTCTTGCCAAATTTCATGATTCTAGGTCAACGGGAAGTACCCTATAAGTTTCGATACGAAGGGCTCCGCCCTTCGTGTCATCTACCTACATACGCCGAATTCTTTGTACTGAAAACCCTTTCAGTGCGAAGAATCAGGTGTACATAATGATTACGTAGTTATGCGATTGCTTAATTATCATAAACATTCATCCACATATCCTTCTACAGTTTTACATAATTATGTATAATCGAAACTGATTGGAAAACATCATCTTCCATAAAAACTTAGGTAAATAGTGTATCAATTATTGATAAAATATGTTATATAGACAAATATTTGTAAGATTTCCCGCTTGTAATAGAATATAAAATATTGTCACTCAATATTCATAGTTTTTCTGGTTTCGAGCTAAAGCAATCTATCTATAGGTACAAATAAAACAAAGTTGGGTTAGTTACACCATTTATAACTCAAGAACGGCTAGACCGATTTTTATGATCTTTGATTTGTTGGATTTGTTTCCGCCCCGAATAGCAGAATAACTATTAAAACATGGCAAAAATTCACGAAAAAAGAAATGAAGATTATTCACTTTCTCATTCTTACATTCGTACTTATTGATTCTGAGGCAGTACAAAGTTGGCCGGGTCAGCTAGTTTGGGACATTAACTTTAAGGCTTATATCTCACTGGGACACCATGGTGGCGTAACCATGGTCGCGCTGCCAGTGAAATAAACACAGCTTTATGGTAGGTATTCGGTTGCGCAACCAACCATACATTTTTTGGCCGTACGAACATGGTTGCGCCGCCACTGGTGTCCTAGTGAGATAGGACCCTAAGAGTACCCACTGTGCTGGTGGCTATTCTGTTTAAATTTAAGTAGTTCAATTAGTAAGAATAGGCATTCGAAGAGGCCAGTGACATTAAAGTAGAAAGGGAATCGTTTGTCTTGGTAAAATTTCCATAGATATGCAATAAGAAGGGATATAGGGAAGAAATACAAGTGTCTAAAAGAATAATGACTAAAAGAGAGCAGTGGTGGCCCAGTGGTAATGGCCGCGACTCACGAGTTGTAGGTCGTAGGTTCGAACCCAGACAGGCGCTTTACTTTGTGTAAATTATTTTCATCACCACTGCTCTCAAAACGGTGAAGGAAAACATCGTGAGGAAACCGGCGTCGTAGCGATGCGCGATGGCGAGAGGTTTTATTCGATTGTTTCGATTGTTCGAACATCTCGATGGTTCTCGATTGTTTCGACTTGAACTCGAGTCCGACTCGGTCTGTTTAAGCTGTATTGCGACTGGCGCATGGCGCGTTCATTCGAGAGTTGTTCATCGATGGTTTAGTTTCGCGAGTTCTTGACTTGCGTAATGATTTCGTATCCAAACTAATTCTTTCAACAAGAGCAATCGAAAATACTTGTAAACAATTTTACACAATTTGCATTCCACTGATGTCACTTTACCGTTTACCAATTATTTATCAAAAAACTCCCACACTATTGACTTTTTAAAACTTCGTGGCATTTTAATGAATTTAAAAACAAGTTAAAATTAAAACAGTGCAAAGTAATCGTCGTCGTAAGTAAAGGTAAACATTCACAAATTACGCGCGGCTCGGTCGACTCGAGTCATCGAATGTGGCACGCACGCTCTCACCTCTAACTAACATGCACCTCGGGTTGATGCATGCAATCGAGTATCGACTGACTTCGGTGACCGAGCGAGACTCGGTGAGTGAGAGTGATGAATGACTGATTCGAACAGTCGAAAACTAGCGGTCGATTCCATTGACTCGAGACAATCGAAAAACATCTCGATTGTTTTGTAGAACGGCGAGTCGATGGTTGACTCGATGGTTTATTTTAACGACTCCGATTCTTTCGATTGTTAAAACATCTCGGAATCGCCCATCATTACCGGCGTGTCCTAGAACCAAAAATCCGAAGACATGTGATATCTACCAACCCGCACTGGGCCCGCGTGGTAGATTATAGCCCACTCCCTCTCGAAGGGAAGAGGCCTGTGTCCCAGCAGTGGGAACAATATAGGCTGATTATGAAAGAGTAATGCTGAGGGAGAACTAGTCTATGAGGCAAATAGAGGCATATCAAAATGATAGATTGCGTGAGGGATGATAACAAAATTAATGAAAAAACAAAAGCATGCATGTTCTATCATATGGGGCAAAGGCAGGAAGAAGTTGAAGAAGAATAAGTTTTATGTATGTTTAGACCACCAATCGTCAGACTTTTAACGGCCCATCTCGAATAGACGGAAACTTCATAAATAAAAACATTTCCAAAAGAAAAATACTACAAAGTGAAAAATTACTTCTTGTTTTGGACGTCGGTGTTGTTAGTTCCGCATTTTCGTTTTTTGACACCGACTTCCGAAATTAAAGTTATTTTTCACTTTGTAGTGTTTTTTTTTTTTGAAGTCGGTTGTTTTTTTTTTGTAAAAAGTTTTTATTTTTCACTTTTTAGTTGTACCCCACACAAATTCATATAACACTAATTGCTATGTAAATATCAGTGACAGGGAGTTATTAAATAAAACATCATCAATAGAAACTAAGTGGAAAAAATCGTATTATTGAAGCTAACTCAAAATCTCCCCAAGATACATGGGACCACCCCTGCAACGCGAAAGTTTGTGAGGATGGATGGATGTTTGACTCTTTCACGCAAAAACTACTGAACGGATTTTGATGAAACTTAACAGCAATAACACATAGGATACTTTTTATCCCGATATTCCTACGGGATCGACACTTATGCAGGTGAAACCTCGGGGCACTGCTATAGTAATTGATAAGTGTATCATTATAATATGATTACACAAAGTGGGAAGCAACACATTACTAGATAATAATACCTACCCGCCATTCTATCGGCATTATGATTGGAACATCCAAGTCATCAGTTTCTATTTCGCTAAATTTAATTTAACACAAACTTTGATATGCTAATCACAGGTATTTTTCAACATATATAATTAAATGTAATCAACCAAAGAAAGTATCGGAGAATCTAAGGACTTTATATATTATAATTTATATTCAAAATGATACCAATTCACGGATTCTGATTGACACAAAAAATGACGGAAATATCAGACATGTACGATATTCTCAATCATCTTCTTCTTCGTGTCGCTGGTCTTCGTCGTTTGTTTCTCTGATCCTATTGCCCTAAAACTTCGCCACTTCCACGGTGTTGTCTGTGGTAGCGGTCAGAGCTGGTGATGCATAGTTTACGACATAGCCATACATCCACACTCTGCTGCCGTTTACACCCTGCTCCTGCACCCTGATCCTCCTTTGGTGGTAGATGGTACGTTGAAGGTGGTAAAGTTTTCCATAGTTTGCAATGGGCGTCGGCCGGGTTTCCTTGTATAGATGCTGTCGATTATATGAAGCTGTGCTTGTACTGTATATTTTATCCGTTGGGTTGGTAGTTGTGCGCCACATATTGGGTGGTATCGAATTCCTGTTTATGGTTCTCATCAATAATGAATAACATACAATCATATCGATTTGGATTATATTCGTTTTTTTCTGCTAAAATAATTATCCTGAAATTATCGTCAGGTAATAACACTGGTTTCCTGCAGTAACTTTTATAAAACGGTGGTATTTATTAAGTAGTTTGGCACACGGCTATTCAGAATAGGATGAGGCAACTCGTAGTCTGTATTTGTGTTTTTGTAGCTGTGGAATATGTGACCAGTTATCAGTACTATAATGAGACGGTGGGGGATGCTGTGTCACAACAGTTGCCTGACTTTCGGAGACGACATCCAGTAAGTACTTAAAACATAATAAACCTCTATAATAGACTATAATAAGCAAGACTTAGATATATAATAATTTTTTTTCAGAGACCAATTGGAGTATGGACTAAGATAACAGGAGACCCAATAGATATACGAGATACAATAACCCTGAACAGTGAAATATTCAACAATAAACACCATTTCCGTGTCAGTTCTCACCTCAACAGAGAAAGAATACCAGAGCGAATTGTACATGCCAAAGGCTATGGTGCCTTTGGATACTTCGAAGTGACAAACGATATTTCCAAGTACACTACAGCCGATGTATTTAATGGAATTGGGAAGAAAACGCCGGTTGTTGGACGATTTTCTACAGCAATACAGAACGTTGGTGGATCTGATTTATTACGAGAAACAAAAGCTTTATCTTTGAAATTCTATACCAGACAAGGAAACTTGGATTTATTATGTTTGCACCTTCCCATATTCTTATACAGAGATCCGTTGGATTTCCTCAGTTTTGCGCATGCACTCAAAAGAAATCCCCGTACCAACGCTTTAGATAATACTGTGAGATGGGATTTCATCAATTTACGTCCAGAATTTTTACATACAATATTCTGGCTACTCTCTGATTTTGGATTGCCGGATGGATATAGAAAGATGGACAATTTCCCAATTCACGTGTATGAATTATACAATAAAGAGGGTGAACAATTTTATGTCAAATTCAACTTCAGAACTAACTTAGGCTTATTTAATCTGACAAATGCGCAAGCGGCAGCAATTGGTATTGAAGATCCTGACTATTTCAACAGAGACCTGTACAATGCAATCGCTGCAGGAAATTATCCATCGTGGAGACTAGACATGGATATCCTAACAAAAGATGAGTTGGATAAGTTAGATTACGATCCATTTGATGTAACAAGGCTCTGGAAAAGAGGAACTTATCGTACTGTGACAGTGGGACAACTGGTTTTGAATAATCTAGTTGATAACAATTTTAAAGACATGGAGCAATCTGCATTTAATCCTGATAATCTAGTTCCTGGTATAATGGGGCCAGCTGATGAAGTTTTTAAAGCTAGAAAGGTTTTCTATCCAGATACGCAAAACTATCGATTGGGAGTAAACCATGATAACATTAGAGTGAACGCTCCTTTGTATGACAAGAATTACAATAAAGATGGTATGCCCCCTGTGCTTGATAATATGAAAGATGCTCCAAACTATTACCCAAATTCCTTCAATGGACCGATGCCGTACGTAGATGAGAATCGGCCGACGGATAGATTATTAATTTTGCATAGAAATGCTATTGATTTGCAACCTATGGCTGAATTTTACAATGACATAGTGGATTCTGATGCTCACAGACAGAGGATTATTAATAACTTTGCAGGGATGCTGGTAGATGTGCCTCCGGATGTGGAAAGGAAAGCCCTCCGCTTGCTGACTCTGGTAGATATCGACTTAGGCCGTCAAGTAAGAACAGCATTAACAGCATTGAGGACTGTAGTACCACAGGAGAGACTGGAACAAATCACAGAATGCATAGCCAACGTAAATGAGAAAAGCATAGTATATAAAACAAAGAATAGGTATACAAATAAATAATACATATATACAAAATGTACATGGATAAAGAAATTTTGTGTCTATAATCTTATGTATACAGCCATGTATTGCTTAGATTTTCTGATACTTTTGTACTGTTTCTATATTATAAAACATTGATTGGTGATTGTTTGTTTTATTCTTGATTTAACATATTTGGGAATTTCTCATCGTATACTTAAAATGAAATCACTAACACCCTTCGTTAAAAACTGCATTATAAACAAGAAAACGATAATCAGACTTAGGTAGGACTTAGTAAAATAATGTAATGGAGTGAGCATAATAGAATGGATGTAAGGAAGAAATAAAAGCATAATATGATTCTGAACGGAAATAAGAGCACCTACTTACTTACATTGTAGGTAATTTCCAAAAAATCTAGCTAAATTCTGCCACACAGTTTAATATTACGATGAACCATGAGAAGAAAAACAAACAATTATACAGTAAAAGTAGTCAATCACATAAAATATCAACGAAATAAAAAAGAAGGGAAAAATAATATACATACCTACTTATACCTATAGACATTGACACCACTAAGTACACCTATCATCTATTATTGTTGCTTCTGAAGTTATCACAATAAATGTATCAGAGCTGGTTTCATCAAATTCAGAAATCTTTTACCCGTGGAATAAAATGGACGTCGGACGTCTGACAGTTCTAGTTTGGAAAAACTGTCAAACTGTCAAACTTTCAAGATTTATTCTCAGGATAAGACTTATTCTATGTATAAAAGTTTGGTGAAATTCGACCTCAAACGTAGATATTACACAAACTAAAACAAAATACTTAAAATCGGGCGCCGCGCTCACTAGTTTTATGATCTGTCAAATAACTTTCAATAAACAACCAAAAAGTTTGTCTATGCATGAAATCGTGAAACCGACTAACAATAAAAAAAGTATTGGCACAGAAAACAAAGGAGGTTCTATTTAACGTTAAAAATAACGATACACTTTCTGGTTGGCAAACAACAGTACGGTAAACAATGCGGTTTATGCTTAGCGTAGTTGGAAAATGTACTTACGTGTGTGTATATGTAACACGTGTTAGGGTGTCCTTACACGTGTTAAACTTGTCGAGCATCCACTAATGCGTTGCTCTATAATTTATTAATGTTTACATTTCTAACTACATTTCTCAGATACAAAAAAAGATAACAGTAAATTGTTTTTTTTTGGCACAGGTTAACATAATAAGTTAGGAAGACTTCAAACTACTTTTCAGATAAACTTCAGTACGATTTAAGAGTAACACCATTGATGTATTCTTCCTTTTATCTTCAAGATATCTCGACGCTACAATAAAGGCATAATATTGGTATGTAAGACAATATCAAGTTAAGAATGTCTAAATTTACCGCAGATAAGAAGACAAGACATAACTAACTTCAAACTTCACCTACTAATATCTCAAATATACTTTAGATAAAATGGTGGTATGATTTTACAACTTAGTAAACAGATGCAAAATAAAATGGTTCTCTAATAATTAATACCTATTTTATAGTGTTGTTTTATCTAATCTTACGGATAAAATTCAAATTCACAATAGTTTATAGTGTCAAACGAACAGATTTTTTTTTTTACAAATTAATTTATTGTTTAGCACAAAAAAGTTTATATGTACAAAAAAATCCGAATTTTAATTCAATATTCAACATTTATGTGTGTTATATTTCGTGATACGTTGTTAAATTGTGTTAAATAAAAAATAGAGCCTAAAATGACGCAAAGCAAAATTAATATAGCTCAAAATTGCGTTAAATCCATATTATCTGAACTAATTACGAGTAAAGACAATATGGTTTTAGTAAAAATCAGAGTTAGGAACGAATTAAGTGATAATTCAATTAAGTGTTAACTATTTCTTTATAAATTATTTGTTCAGAAAGTATATGCTTTAGTAGCATTTATCAGGGACATATTTAAGATTTAGTTTATACTAAATGGATTTTGTACAGCAGCCCTGAAGGCCATATTTAAAAAAAAAACTATTTTGAATTCTACGACGACTTGAATTTATAAATACACTCTTTAGCAAAGTTTATCTTGGCCATATCAAAGTTAAGATATTTTACAGACATATGGATGTTTGGTCAGATAACAGCCTCGACCAGGCGCTTTTATGTTTATTTATTCTCAAAAATCAAAGTGACACTTCGTCGCATTGACATTATGAACCTGAAGACGCAGTTACTGCTGTCGAAAAGGAACCCCAGGTAACGCTTCCCACCAGGCATGATCGAAACATTCTTCCTTTTCAATGAAGGAGTGGTAATTACACCTTTCCGGAGTGACACATTACCGACATCCACCCGAATTAAGTCACGGGCATAGCTAGTGTAGAAATAAAACTGTCGGTAGCCAAATAATACTTTTACACGGGTTGCTATAATAACACACGTTTTCCTTTACTTAAGTGCAAATTACTTCGCATGTATATAAAGTTGATGAACCTGTGCAACGTTTTCACTTCGTAAGGATGAGGCAACTTATCGTTTGTGTTTATTTGTGCACCATTATTGTACATGTGACTGCGTTTAGATGCGAAAATGAGACGGTAGATGCTTTCTCACAACAATTGGTGGAGTTTAGACAACTACACCCGGTATGTACTTTTTTACCTATTAGTTTCCATAATTGTTTGGCATTTCTTGCCGTATCTCCATGAGAAATAAACAATTCCAGTTCATCTGTCGAGAGAATGCGTTCCTGAGACCTGTCAGTGCGACAATTCTATTCTAGTATCAAATAAAGATCAATTTCGCAAAAGACGTATTCGTTTGTATGAAAGAGAACACATTCTCTCGCTGGCCGAACAGTAAGCAATAAATTATTATTTGACATTAGTTTCTTAACATAGTTTTTTTTTTTGTCAAGAAGACAGCGAAGTCAATACTTCCCTGTCTTCTGAATAATTTATATTATAATGTAGCATAATCAGCCTATAATGTTCCCAATGCTGGGACACGGGCCTCCTCTCTGTGAGAGGGAGTGAGCCGTAATCCACCACGTGGGCCGAGTGCGGGTTGATTGTTATAATGTAAACTAATTAAATGACCACGTCACGACACGATTGGACAAATCGAAGTGCACTGAATTAATTCATATAATCTTATTTCAAAATGTGCATTGTATTAAAACATATTGGTTTTATATTTCAGAGACCAATAGGAGTGTGGAGCAAGCTTACAGGAGATCCAATAGACATAAGAGACACAATAACGCTAAATACGGATATATTCAACAACAAACATCATTTCCTTATCGGCGCTCATCTTGATAGAGAAAGAATACCCGAGCGTTTAGTACATGCTAAAGGATATGGTACATTCGGATACTTCCAAGTCACACATGACGTCTCCAAGTACATTAAATCAGATGTCTTTAATGGAATTGGCAAAAGAACACCAGTAGCAACACGGTTTTCAACAGAAAGACAAAATATTGGCGGGAATGACGTTACTAGAGAAGCAAAGGCTATAGCCATTAAATATTACACAAACGAAGGCAATCTAGACATGATATGCTTCCACATACCTGTCTTTTTGTATAAAGATCCAATTGACTTTAGTTTTTATGTCCGCGCTTTCAGAAGAAACCCTCGCACTGAAATAGTTGATAACACAGCGAGATGGGACTTTATCACATTGAGACCTGACTTATTACATGCGAATTTATGGTTACAATCTGATCTTGGAATACCTGATGGATATAGAAAATCGAATTATTTCCCATTGCATACCTATGAAGTTTACAACAAACATGGAGAGCGATTCTATGTGAAATTTAATTATAGATCCGAGATAGGTATGGTTAATCTGACAAATGCGCAAGCGGCAGCAATAGGTGTTGAAGATCCTGACTATTACAACAGAGATTTATATAACGCAATAGCTGCGAATAATTACCCAGCTTGGAGACTAGAAATGGATATTTTAACAAAGGATGACTTATCAAGAATTGATTACGATCCATTTGATATGACAAGATTATGGAAACGAGGAACCTATCGTACCGTGCCAGTAGGACGGTTAGTTCTCAATCGTCGTGTAGACAATAATTTCAAAGATGTTGAGCAAGGCGCATACAGTCCAGACAACTTAGTTCCCGGTATAACAGGACCGCCTGACGTTGTGTTCCAAGCAAGAAGGATTTTCTATCCAGATGCGCAAAACTATCGTGTGGGAGTAAACCATGCAAATTCAAGATTAAATGCTCCTTTGTATGACAGGAATTACAATCGTGATGGGAAGCCACCTGTGCGGGATAATATGAAGGATGCACCGAACTATTATCCGAACTCTTTCAACGGGCCCATGCCTTACGTGGATGAAGCAAGACCAACAGAGAGATTGCTCCCATTACAGAGAAACGCTGTTGATTTGCAACCAGTCGCAGAGTTCTATAATGAAATCGTAGAGAGTGATGCACACAGGCAGAGGATTGTGGATAACGTTGCAGAATCTTTGGTAGACGTATCTCCAGATATATTGAAGAAATCTCTTCGTTTGCTGACCCTAGTTGATATCGATTTCGGTAACCGTGTAAGGGCGTCATTGAAGGCCTTGCGGAGGGTATCTGCAGAGGAGAGACGAACTCAACTAGCTCAATGTTTTTCTAATGCCGGCTAAAACAGATTTATTTAAACCAATAATTGGTTTAAATAATTACGTTCCAATTATACTTAAATTAAAATACTAAACTGAAACGGAAATGATTATTTTCGTTTTAAACTGACTACATAAGTAGACATTATGTTAAAAACTGATTTCCTTTCGAAATTCAAATACAATTTACACGGGAACTTAAAATTGCCTTTTAAAATGTAAATCGCATTTAAATTGTTTACTTACATACATACAAATGATTAAATGACTTGCTCTTAAAATAACTTCAATAAAAAAGTAGGTATTATGCTGCACATGATGGGTGTTTGAGGATGGACGGCGCAGTCGAGGCCGGCCCAGGAAGAGGTGGCGAGATGACCTAGACGTGTACCGCAAGGGTTGGATCGAGGTGGCTCTAGAAAAGGATATCTGGAAGGATTTGGGGGGAGCCTTTGCTCAGCATTGGGGCAGTGTTGGCTTACTTAAAAAAAAAAGCTTTTTTTCGAGTAACTGGCTAACTGATTTGATACAATACTAGCTGCGCCTCGCGGTTCCACCCGCATAAGTTTCGATCCCGTGGGAATATCGGGATAAAAACTATCCTTTGTCCTTTCCCAGGACTCAAACTATCTCTATACCAAATTTCATCAAAAGCGGATCAGTTGTTTAGGCTTGAAAAGGTAACAGACAGACAGACAGAGTTACTTTCGAATTTATAATATTAGTAGGTAAGTAAGTAAGTATGGATAATATTATAGTATGGATATTAGTATGGACTAGAACTTCTTACAGGAAAATAAAGACTGGGTAGGTTATGGAATAAAATGAAAGTTTGTTAATTATTTTAAAATCAGAATATTTTATTCCAAATAAACCTACATGGGCATTTATGAAACGTCACAAGCTAGGTGTACGGTTCCGATTGGTCGGTTCCTATGGAGAAGACCCGGCAAGAAACTTTTACTCTTTTTAAAAATAAATGGCTTTGACAATGTTTTCAAATTACAGTGTTAACAGGTATGGGAGGACAGTGTAGGCCTGTCAACAAGTACCGTATTAACAAAATAGATACAAACTTTATTACAAAAAAAAAAACAACCGACTTCCAAAAAAGTTTATTTTTCATCACTTTGTAGTGTACAAAGTGATGAAAAATAACTTTAACTTCAGAAGTCCGTGTCGTTGGCTTCGCATTTTCGTTGTTTGCCACCGACTTCCGAATTTAAAATTATTTTTCACTTTGTAGTGTCTTTTTTGGAAGTCGATTGGTTTTTTTTGTAAAAAAGTTTTTATTTTTCACTTTTTAGTTGTACTTGCCCCACACAAATTCGTATAACACTACCTACTTGCTATATAAATATCGGTGACAAAAATGTATTATTACATCATCAATATAAACTATGTAAGTGGCAAAAATACGTATTATTGAAGCTAACTCAAAAACTACCCAAGCAATGTTAATAAAATTTATATGGGACCACCCCTGAGGCATAACCGATCCATTAAAATAAAATTTTGAAATCGATTCTCAATTGCCGGAGATAATACCAACAAAAAAAAAAAACATACAGTCGAATTGAGAGCCTCCTCCTTTTTGAAGTCGGTTAAAAATGGTCTACAAATCTATAGTCTATAAGGCCTACAACGTTTTTATTCGTTTCGTTTTGCTGCCTGTCTTATATTTGTTGTTATTATAAAACACTAATGCCATATTAGGTACATAGTACACATATGGTACATAATATACCTACATCACTGATTGTTATACATGCGAGTACTTTAGTTAATTACAATACGATCCTTCATGTTTGTAATTGACGCCTACAGAATCCATTAGTAGATAAATCAATTTCTATTATTAACTTATGAATTCATAGTAAAGTGTATGTTTTTTAATAAGGACATGTATAAATGGATTGAAATTCAAAAATAGAACTTCATGAATATAGCTTGTACCTATCCACAACCTCATTTTAATAATAAAGTTCGTGTTACTTGGTCAAGTTACCTAGCCTTTTCCCAACTATGTTGGGGTCGGCTTCCAGTCTAACCGGATGCAGCTGAATACCAGTATTTTACTTGGAGCGACTGCCTATTTAACATCCACCACCATCCCCACCACCATCCACCATCATCCACCATCTCTTAGCGATAAGACCGCCCATTGTGTCACCCATTGTATAGTTTTCTATATTTATGTCTGTAATTTATATGGTGTACATAATAAAGAGTATTCTATTCTATTCTAGTGCCCTACTGGGTACAGTACACCTTGGTAAGACTGGTTATCAGACTCGAGCTTCTGACGACGGCAAGATGTAAAGGTGGGTATGGGATGGGATGGGTATGTAAAGATGGTCACCTATCCACGGACCGACCGCGGCAAGCGTAGCTTAACCTGATCGATCAACCCGTGCGGCTGTTATAACTTAGCCACGAGCCACTTTGCGTTACTTGATAAATGGTGTTATCGACGAAGGTCAAAGTAAGTGACAAAGCTATTTGCATAAATATTAATATTCACATACTTCTTCGTCCCTGAATAATAATAAAAATGCAAATTTATTAGAACATAGAACAGACACGGTACAGAATACTTTTCCACCATTATAACCGCGCTGGCGCTGCCGTCGTTGATTATGGTAATTCTCGCGATAACTTCAACTGTGGAGCTCTGTTTATTCACTCCCAACGTATTAATTATGAAGCCGAGTTGAGAGTGGACTGGGTATCAACATGGACACAGAGTAGGAACATGCAGAAACACTATAAGCGGATGGTGCTATAAAAAGAGTTGGTAGAACAAAAGATTCAAGTACTTTTGCAGATCGACCATAATTCAAAGCCGTTTATTATCACCGTATAATCATAATTATTATAATCCCGTATTCACTTTGCTGAAAGCCTGAGACTGAAATCCTGAAACTAGTCTTTTCAGACAATTGTATTGAGGGTGATAACCTAGAATCTATCTATATATATAAAATTCGAAGTCCTGACTGACTGATATATCAACGCTCAGCCTAAACCGCTGGTCCTAGAGACATGAAAGAAGGGTGTGTTCTTTGTGAAGAGTAGGTATCCACTGAGAAAGGGTTTTTCGAAATTCAACCCTTAAGAGGGTGAATGGGGGGAGGGTGGTATTTCACGCGGACGAAGTCGCGGGTAAAAGCTGGTGTTATATTTCGTCATCAATCATCAGAGCCTATTTGTCAGAGGTCAGAGTAGAGAACCATGATTGTGCAGCTGAGTTGACAGGTAAGAGAGCATATTGTGTGATGTTAGTAGTATAATTATTTGCTTTCCGTTACTAAATACTTCTTACTGATGCTTGATCTACCCATATTTTCTCTTATCAGCGTTTATGTACGAGTATGCATGTTCTTCACCAAGAAATGTAATCAGCTTGAGTCTATAAAAGTAAAAATTTAGGTGAAGTGAGCTTGAAATGAACTGCCGGTCTATTCTGTAAAAATCTGACCGTGAAAACTAATGTGAAGTGAGCTGTCAATAGTGTCAATCCAGTGGAATGACAGCTCACTTTAGGCTCACTTCACCTTAATTTATCGAATATAACGAAATTATCCAAGTTTACATACGCTCTCCGAGAAATCAAGAAAACTACAGACATTAAAACAGCACTAGTAACATATTACGCGTACGCATTTGCATGGCTCAAATACGGAGTTATCCTATGGGGAAATAGTACAGACGCGCCTACATTATTCACTCTACAGAAAAAAATGATTAGAATTTTAATAAATATCAAAGATACTGCCCTGCCTCTACATACTTGAAATTTGTAAATTTGTACGGAAATATCCTCAATTCTATACCAAAAGAGGAGATATCCAAACAAAAATTGCACTTAGACATGAAAGCAGATTAAACATACCCACTTCAAGATTAAAAATGCACTCTTTTAGTACATTTGTTATGTCCATTAAAATATACAATAAGTTACCGGAATACATAAAAAATAAAAATAATATCTTTATCAATAAATTAAAACAATTTCTGATAATCAAAAGCTACTACACTATTGACGAATATTTTAGCGATAAATTTCAACAACAATAAAAACTATTATTTACATAATAAAATTAACATTTCATTTTCAATTTCACTTTGATTATAAATTCATTAAAAAATGAATATGCTAAAAAATGCACAATTAGTAATAATAATATTCTACAAGACTAATTAAAGTTGTAAATATTAAACTTATTATAATTTACAGTATTATTGATAATATAAATCGTGCAATATATAATATAAAAATATAACATAAAGCCAAATATATAAATATTTATATAAAATATAAACAATATAAAAGCAAATGATACTATTTTAACTAAATAATTATTTTTTCTTAACAAAAGCGCCTTCATCCTCTCTCCTATTAAAAATTAACTTCGCTGTGCCCGACAGTGTCCATAATTGATTCGATGTTTTAACATACCAACTGTTATATGTACACATTATGGAATGCAATAAAGTATTGAGTAATTATCACGATGATCTTTTTACAGAATAGCACCGCTGTCATCCCAGGCTAGGGATTGACAGCTCATTTGAATCTCACTTCACCTTAGTTTTCACGGTAAGATTGTTATAGCGCTAGCTTTATCCTTCTGTACGTATTTACTCTGTGTAATGGCTATTTGTCAAACAAAATTGTCGGTCACTGGATGAGCTGACCTATTTACTGCATGCCCTAAATCGGGAAGTGTTGCCAAAATAAAGCAGTTTAATATTATGAACTAACAAGTAAAATAATGAAACTAATATATTGCGTCTTTCACCAAGTTCAGATGTTTGTAACGACCATTATTTTGGGCACATCAACCTACTACAATCTGTCAAATTTCTTTAACAAATTTTCAACTTTACTGCTAAAGCATAAGGTTCAAAATTGATTGGAAAAGACAGTTTCGGGTAGATTGATGTGCTGGCGTAGTAGTTTTTGGAGAATAAGGTTTTTGTTCTTTGTAATTATTATTTAAATGGCACTTCTAATTTGATGAACTTTCAGCAGTAGAAGTTAACAAACTTCGGCGATAATTATATTTGTTTCTATCAAGATTTAAGAACTGTTGGAGTGAGAAATTGTAGATATGTATATGTATATATTTATATAGATTAATAGTACTTCATGTATGTATTTATTGTATTGTGTAAATAGTACACCACAGACTACCTACAGTATTTGTCTGTCCTTCCCGTTTTTAATCCATCCAAAGGTTGTCTTTAAAAGATCGCTCTTAGCGATAAGACCGCCCATTGTGTCACCCATTGTAAAGTTTTTCTATATTTATGTCTGTAATTTATATGGTGTATTCTATTCTATTCTATAAAATTGGTGTGTGTTTATAACCACACGATGAATAAGAAAACTTACGAGTGGAGCCGAGTATTCGGGCTTCAACGCCGAGTATACGCCATTTAGCGTTACCGACCGACTAAAGCTGAGTATACTTAATTCAACGTCACTGACCCGAGCGTTCACTGTTCAGAAAGCGCAAAGTGCACCTAAAGAAAAAAAAGAAAAAAAGAGAGAAAGCAAAAGAAAGCCCAGAAATAGGTAACAATGGAGAGATATACTCGACTAGACAGTAGAGCAGTGGTAGCCGAGTAGTTTTAGGTCGTAGATTCGAACCCAGACATGCGTTTTACTTTGTTACTTTGTGTAAATTATTACATCACCACTGCTCTCAAAAACAGTGAAGGAAAACATCGTGCAGAAACCGACATGTCCTAGAACCAAAAATTGTCGAAGACATGTGACATTTACCAACCCGCATTGGACCCGCGTGGTGGATTACGGCCACTCCCACTCACCGAGAGGAGGCCTGTGTCCCAGCAGTGGGAACATTATAGGCTGATTATAATATATGGCTCGACTAGGTTAGGGCCCACCCGAAACTATAAAGCCATTAGTATAATGTTGATTCTATCAATATTACCATGACAAATGAACTCCGAAAACTTAACCTATTCCATATATCTCCCACGATCCTTTATTCAATCCAATAAACTGTCCATAAATTCCAAACTCTATGTATATTCTTTTTCAATATCTCAAGATTTGACAGTAAAGTTGCCATTATATAGAAAATCGAAGAAGGCAGTAATATTTTATCAGTAAGAAGTTGATCCTCGCGATAAAACTGACTTGTTTTAGCTAGCTAAAGGCAAAATCGTAAAATAGAAGAATTTATCGTTCGTCTACTATGAGTTCTTTATGTGCCTTGTTTAATTGAAATGGAGTATTTGAATTAATTTGATTTTCATTTTTTTACTTTAGCTGTGTTTAGACAAAGTTCATTGAGATTTTATGTGAGTTAAAATATATCTTTATTATTATTTGAACTTCTTCAGATACTAATTTAAAGGACCTTTTTACCATCACAGACCCGGAGTGTTCATTATGCTAAGGCTCATTACAGCACTTGTAGTATAATCAGTTCTATCTCTACTACGAAAAATAGACACAATCAATCTCTTCTTATATCTTATACAAAGTGATAACTTTGACATCGCGCCATACAATTTTTCTACAAGCTGCAATTTGGTTGCTTTTCGTTTCTTCGGTTGTCTAGCATTAAGCATTTAGATTACTAAACGCTGATTTTATGTGAGAGTTAAAATAGGTATATCTCTTTTATTATTTATACTTACAGCTTTTATGAAAAATTAATTACTGAATTTGTTAACTTTTGTTTTAAACATTGAAGTACAGGCAGCCCTCAATGCACTTAATCTGCGTTCGCAATTTATTTGCCAAAAATGTAAACAAATATGAATTAATGGAAAAATAACTTTAATTCCTACACAATAAAGTTCAAACTTCTAACATTTTTATAACTTTTTCAATAGTACCAGTCACTCTGAAATCAACTTAATTGACATTTCAATATAGTTGATATTTGTTTAACTTGAAATAGGGTGGGGATGTGCAGCAATGCGCACTTTTTCCATAAGTTCTAACATTCGTGTGGAATCTAAGGGTGTTTGCTTAAATTTCGAACGATTAAACTATTACAAATAGGCTTAAAACTTAACCATATTTTAAATAATTAATTTTAACTACCAAAGCCGCTACAATACCGTTCCCAATCAAACGTAAATACCAGGCCAGCATAAACAAAAAGGACACGGAAAGGACGCCGTAACAGTTGGTTATATACGTGTTGCGTCTCATCGGATTATGTAAATAGGAGTCTATAAGCGGAGGGTCGTTCCGTGCCCGTTGTTTCGGAAAACCCCCGCGTCCCTCTTCAGTTCCCTTCCCCTCACATTCCCCCCTCGTACCCCTCGACCTGTCCACTGTACTGGAAGTAAGCTCGACCATCTATTCCACTGGTGTATACTTAGAACTCGACTAGTCTGTGTTGACTAGGAGAACGGTATAGTTTTCAGCATGAATGGAAAATTGATTGAAAGTTCAGCATGTTTCTATAAAGGAAAGGTACGTTACAGTGTGGCAGAAAACATTATCATTACTTTTATGATGGAACTAGCTGCGCCCCACGGTTTATCTCGCATAAGTTTTGATCCCGTGGGAATATCGGGATAAAAAGTATGCTATGTCCTAATCCTGGTCATGGTCTACCCATCATCCAAATCCAAAATCCAAACTTTTCTCTTTATAAAATTATTTTATTTAGGTTGTTCTTTGAATCTAGGAAAACCTCACTGTATTCAAAGCAAAGCAGAATGCATGGACGCTCATAAAGAAAGACTATACTCCTTTCTTAAAAAATAAGCAGTATAATGCGTGCCACGAAAGATGAGACTTGACATCACGTGGTTTGACTTGCGCAGTACACGATTTTAGGTCTCTTTATCGGTATGAGGTCTGAGCGCGGGATGGGACCGGACGTCATAAGGGCGGCGGAAAGAGCGCGGGAGATGGGGTCAAGTCTCATCTTTCGTGGCGCTCACTATACCATTGTACTCAATTCTAATATATCGTATCTGTACCTATCCATTTTACTGTGTGTACAGACGCCAGCACATCAAGCTACTACAATATGTCAAATGTCTTTAATAGATTTTCAACTTTATCGCTAAAACATTAGGTTTAAGGTTGATTGGGAAAATTTGACAGTTTCGGGTAGCTTGATGTGCTGGCGTCTGTACATAAATAATAAAATAAATAAATAAATATCTGGGAAAAGGCTAGGCAGTCGATGATTAGTCGATGATGCTTGTTTGATAAAGCGCTAAAGCGTCATCACCGCTAATGAGACAACTGATTTTCTATTGTAATGAGCCGCTAGCGGCCCGCGCCGGGATGGAGCGATTAAAGCAATTTATATTTTTAATAACTGATGATTTCTACGCTAGCCTAGAATAATGTGCTGAATTCATGGTTAAAGTTGCGTTTGGTTTAAGTATGTGCGTCGATGTCCTTAAACCCATATAATACTTATACAGGGTGTTACGGAAAGGGTATATCAATACAAACGGGTTGAAGAGTGTATCTGGTCTAGAATCTCTGTACAAAAGGATGATGGGCATTTTTGTATGGCGACTGGACGTAGAACCAACAGAAATTAAATATATCGTAATATTTAGTACTCCATAGTAAGATAACGTTTACGTGAATTTCATCTTCATAATCACTGGGGTTGAGGAGCAGTGAAGTCCAAAAGGTGGATAAAATAAAGTGCACAATAATAAATGGATTGATATTTTTATTTCAAGATTTCGTTTTATTTTATTTGTTTTGTTCTTTTTTGTTTGTTTTATAAATGGCATCTCGTATTTGACATTGATTGAATGTCGATTTTTGTGCTGGTGTGCTGTACTGGTTGCCCTATTTCTCTCCAGGAGGAGGGTTATGTGGTCATCAGGGTCCTTTATTTATTTATATATTAGAAATTACAACAGCATACACATTGTAGATATTTTACATTTATGCTATGTGAATTACAGAATACCGAATAAAAGATATCCACTACTAACAATAATTATAAAAGAAAACAAAAAGTTACTCATGCGTCAGTGAAAATATTTATGTATAAGTAAACTAAACTAGGTATATGCGTATTTTAATACTCACTGTACACAAACATATTGAAAGAAAGAAAAAGACAGCAGCAGCAGTATTGTTACACTATAACATTAATATGTATTATTCTGACCAGTGATAAGATGCCATAGCGTGTACTCATGGGTCATTATCGATAATAAGGTTCAATAAATGTTGAGCTGGAGCAATAAACGGCTCATACCTTCCTATGCCTAAATACCATATTATGGAAACGATATGGGCACAGCTCCCGACTGTCCTTCTGCAAATCATACAAGTACAATAGTGCTGAATTATTGCGTTTCTACCGATTTGGTCCCTGTCAATTAAAATATACGAATAATATGTGCGTGCCTTCACATGCCGCGACTGTATTCGCACTCGGAGTAACCACACATTGTTTTGCAAAATATCACATTCATTTAAATCATATAATGTATCATCCCTACACATTTCAATCAAATAAATGCCATCGCGAAAATGTCCTGCTACATATGATTTTGCTAGCTTCATAAGGTATGTCCCTAAAGCATGCAATATTATACAGTCTTCAGTCAGACGAGGAAAATCACTCAAGAATGGGAGGTTTGCTTCCATTCATGTAAAACTGCGACGTTGTCTGTTAAGGTTTTTGATTTCAACGTAATCATATAAACGATTGGGAGTATTCATATTGTCATTAATCAAACTCATGATATCTGGAGCTAGCCTGTGATCTTAAAAAACGGGATGAAAAGCATTTAACAGGCTTGCACCAATTTTAAAATCGTGAAACATATGGGGAGGAGCTCTATTAAAATATGTTTGTCGAAGTAATCATAGCATTGTTTAATTTTTCCATTTATGGCCTCGACAACCCAGCGGTAAATGGTTACTAATCGAGCTTTGTTAACTTGTTGCGTAGTTAATTGTCTTTCGCTCCTATCTTTCGTAGGCGGTATATGTGCCTCATAGCCACATTCCTCGAGACTGTTTATGCTATCTCTAAAACCTCGATCTAGAATTAAAACATCACCCTGTCGAAAAAACCAATTCCAGGGGCTATCTTCATGCCTGCCGGGGGTGCGGGATTGTCCGAAAGGGTTACCGCTACCCCGGAACATAAAGGGCTAAGGAAGAACACGGATGGGTTTTAGTCAGTAAGAGTCTGACACTCCCTTCCGCTCCACCCAGAGCGGGAGGGGTCATTTGATGATTCCCCAACCATAAAAAAAGGGCTATCTTCATTACGAACAATACCTTGCATGATTGTTGCATCGGATGTAGTCGCAGCAAAAGGGCCAATAACGTCTATTATATAACCGTCAGTACATACTATCATGAATGGTTTTAATATATTCTCATATTTGTGCAAGCTATAAGGCAAACGTTGAAATAAAAAGTTTGAACTTTTTTCAATGAAAATGTAGGTTCCAACGCAAATAGTGATTGCGATTGAGTAAGTGATTGCGTTGTTACCAAATATGCCCTTAGGTATCAATAAATTCCTTTCAAAAATATCGTTCCTTGACATGTGGTTAAAACCTAAATGTAATGTGACAAAATCTTGTAGCAAACATTCTCTGGCAATTTTTAACTTTCGCTCTAGAGTACGACGAGACATATTAAATAATGACGCTAAGCGTTCATTACTTTCACCAGTACGAAGTTTAGCTAAATATACACCAAGGACCGTCTTTGGACGATTACTTTGTTCTGATAAAGTTGGTGTCTGATTTAATATAATATGAAACTGCTCATAATTAAGACCCACCCAAAAATATAAATCATCGTTGTCTAGCTGAGTCACCGTATCAAAATCAAATCTAGTAGCTTGCAAAATAGCCTCTTTAAAAATATTACATATGTCTGTAAATTGAGCACAGTTAAAATCGTTATACGAATGAATATTATTAAATTATTCATTCCAGTCATTACTTTGCAAATGCTGCTGACACACTCTGGCTGCTTCGGGCACATATAAACTATACTCACAAAGCATGTGTATTTTAAGCGATTTAGGAATCGCAATCATTTTTTAATTATAACGACTTTGTAAAATAAACTAAGAAAAATTCACTCCTCATTTCAGAATTAATAATATATTACAAGGCAAAACTGTACTATTCCATTTTTAAATGTGTTAGCTATTTTATAACAATTCCAACGACATAAGTTTTGTATACAGCTCCCTTCCAAAATAATGCGCGGGATCACCACACATTTCATTGTATTTTTCATTACATTGACATTCGCGCCAATTCGTTCATAATGGCCGCGACGGCCGAGCGGTAAAATAAAGTTGAACCGAATACATTGATTTACGTAAGTTGATATTTTGGTTAGTTTATTAAGTACTTACATGGTTCAAAGCATGTTCTCGGATGTATTCTGCCAATTGAGGTTGACGCTCAGGAATACTGTCTGCCAAAACATGTCGCCTTCGTCGGTACACTACATAGATCGCGGACACGTAACGCATCGTCGTTCTTCCATTGCATTTAACAAACGCAGCACGAACGAGTAAGAAAGTCCATAAACAGGCAAGGTCGCGGGTTTAAAAAACGTATAACAACAAAAGTCCAATCACAAGGCAATAACAAATCAAGAAACAAGCCGGGTCAAGAAGTCGAAACACACAAGCGAACGACGACTGAGTGCGCACGCGCAATATCCATGCAATCCGTGGGTGGTTGTAGCCATTTCTCGCAAGCGGGACTTCCCCCGGGTAGGGTGCAGCAGCTGCTCTCCTCCCGCCTTTGTTTTGCGTTCCCGAGAACAAACACTGTTTAGCTGTTTGAATATTTTACCTCAATAGTAATTAATATCTCCGTACTCCCGCCACCTGGGTACTTGTTGCCATACTATGAAATGAAGTACTAAATATAAGCTTTCATATGAAATGTATTTCGACTCTGTTGGTTGAACGTCCATTTTGACCAACATCCAGCTCAAAAGCATTAACTTTGAAAATGCTTAATATTTTTTTATTTCGACATCACGGCGCTGCACTGGCGCGCGGCGGCGTGATGTGCGTGTACTAGGCGCACAGACACACTACAGATAATGACCCTCGTAGTGCGGTGACATGTTTGTTATGATTTCAATTTAATAAACTATCGAAATAAAAAATATTAAGCATTTTCAAAGTTACTGCTTTTGAGCTGAAATTTTGTACAGAGATTCTAGACCAGATACACTCTTCAACCCGTTTGTATTGATATACCCTTTCTGTAACACCCTGTATAAATATTCCAGGAAAAACCTCTGAAAGCGATTTTCACTCGCGGTAACCCAGTGAACCAGTAAAAGCTATTAGTGGTTAACTGAAATAACTATACTTCACACAGAACTAGAAGAGCCCGCGGCTCCACTCGAGTGGAAAGTTTTTAATTTTCTGGGACGAAAAATAGTTTGAGTGATTTTCAGTTTTATAAGTTTAATTTTTCTAATACTTTAAGCACACAAATCTACAGAGGCCGACTTAAAGTCAATTAAATTCAAAAATCATAAAATCATAATCTTGAATTCACAATATTATATACTTTTTGAGTTCATCTTGGACGTTACAGACACAGGTGAAAGAAAACATCGTGAGGAATCACATCACACTAATATTATAAAGGCGAAAGTTTGTGAGTGATGTGTGTGTGTGTGTGTATTTATATGTTTGTTACTTTTTCACGCTCAAACGGCTGGACCAATTTCGATAAAATTTTGTATGGAGGTAGCTGACACCCTGGATTAATATTATAGGCTACTTTTTGTCCCGATATTCCCACGGGATCGACATTTACGCGGGTGAAACCGCGGGGCCCAGCTAGTTTGAAATAAATGCTTTGACTTAGAATGGGCCAATAAAAGGCTGGTAGATATTATTAGTATAAACTCATCTTATTACGTGTTATGCCTGGAAAATGTTTCTAGAATAAAAACCTAAAAGAAAACTGTTTTAACCCGATGCAATTCTTAATCTTGTAGCACAAGACAATTTAAATCCTATGAAGAATGAATCTTGATGTACGAATCTTGTTTTATTCAGTCCGTGACTAAAACCGAGCGCAAAAGTTAAGTAATATGATTAAACCTCTCGATTTCGTCTTGAGATTTTTGGAAAAAAATGTCCTCGAAAAGCGCGTAGAATACTTAATGCCTCTAAGTAAACTCTTAAACTTAAAAGTAGCAACTCTTTTGTGTTAAGTAACTTTTACTTAGATACTTGAGTAAAAAGTTTGTTACTTTTAATGGATATCCGATATCAAAGGTTGTTATTATTACATCTATTTTTGGTAAAGTACACAAAAATTTTCCTGTGAATTATTTTTAAATTTATTTAATTATTTATAATTAATTATTAAAAAAAAGCTGTTATTTTGTCATACTAACAATCTTAAAATAATAATATGTACAAGTATATAAAAAGGGAGGGAAAATAATCAAAGGGCATCAAAAAATTCGTCCGCATCACTGTCAACGGGAAACGTGCCCAAAAGGCTGGCAGCATTGCCACGTTGTATGGCAATGCTGATTCTTTGGCCAAAAAATAGGCCAGCCCTCTGGTCACGTGATGAGTCGACCAACCGCTTGGCGATGTCTCGGAATACTAAGTGGGCACTCGGGCCCCATGGCCCTAGTGTTTCAACCCCAAACGGCTCAAATATGTAAGTTCCAAAGAGATTGGAGTATTTGCGCCGTTTGAGGTTTTCCGCACCTGCAGCAGCTGCCCCAGCACAGCTTACCGTGCTTGGAAGATGGGATGGCGCAAGGGTGTCGACACACGTTGCATCCCACACCAAGGGCCTACCTACCTTCCAAGGCATTATGGTCATCCCGTCTGGTCTCTTACCATCGTCGCGTGCCAAACCATTGGGTTCTAAAACAGCTGGCACCCCAGCGGTGACAAGAGCACGACGGATGATGTCATTGATGCTGGCATGCCGTGCTATCCGGCCTGCGCTTTTACTGCAGGATAAGCCATGGTGTCCGAGGCAGTCGACACCTTCACCGCATTGGCAGCGATGCGGAGCCACGCAAGGGGCGCCCAGACGCAAACAAGTAGCGAGCCGGAAGGTGGTGTCACCCAGCAATGTGCCTATGTTGGGTGACGGTAGTGCCTGAAGCCAGAGACCCGACTCCCACTCACCCACAGCCAGTAGGCGGGCACGCTCAGCAGTATTGGTGGACGTATTAATAAGATTATTCCGTACCAACCTGCAGAGCGGCTCATCCCACTGCCTCTGGGAAGATAGGTTCGCGGGCCGATCTGTATCCGGGCAAGCCATTTTCCAGGCGTTCTCCGCGTCGGCCAAGCACGGCACTTCAGAGTCAACCAGGGATGGGGCTAAAATCTTCCCGGTCAACTTTTCGGTGCTGTGGACAGAGGACAGGAACGCCGGTAAGCTAATACTGGTAATTTTGCGGACGCCGAGGCCACCAAAGCGGATGGGTAGTGTGGCTTGCAGCCACGCTCGGTCGTCCAAGGCCACATTTAGAATTGATGTTAATGTGCTGCGAATAATTTGGTCAATTTTGTCCAAGAGGTTTGGCTGCTTCCATAAAGGGGAAGAGCGTAGAAAATATATAAAATTTGGGCCAAAACAACAGTATCTAATTAGGGTGAATGCCGAATGTAGATTAATTTTGGAGAGTCTGTCCGAAATGTCGTTGAACTTTTTAATTTTTTCTTCGATGAAAGGAGGAAAACTATCTTCCAAAATTGGGGAACCTAGGAGGTGCAGTGAGCTTTTTTCTAAAATTTTTATTTGTGGGGCTATTGCATTAAATTTCTCTAGGGTCAATTGTCTGTCGGTAATGTCAGAAAGGTAAATTTCGCATTTTGAGGGGTTAAGGTCCAAGCCAATAGATTTAAATTCCTGTTTGAGAAGTTGTAGGTCATTCAAAACGGTGTCTACATCACCTCCTAGCGTTCCATCATCTAGGTACCACACGTTGAATTTTGAATTTAGTTTCTGGATGATTGGATGAATAGCCAAGCTGAAAATGACAGGCCCGAGAGGGTCACCTTGTTGGCATCCTACAGCAGATTCCAAAACATTGTCCTTATATAGTAATTTGGAAGGGTGTCTGTAACACTGCCACATGAAACCATAAATTTCGGGTAATTCTTTTTTGACTTCAGCCAACAAAGTGTCCCTGTTTACAGAATTAAAGGCGTTCTTCACGTCAACCTTGAGGATGACCTCACCTTTGTTCGAGCTTATAAAAGTGGAAAGGGCATGGACGGCAGCCTCACAGCCCCCTTTTGAGCCAAAACCAAGCTGCAGGGGCTGAAACTTAGCTGTGAGCGATTGGCTATATAGCTTGCAGCATATTTTGGCTGCCGTACGCCTATAAGTGCAACCAACAGCGATGGGACGAATGCCGCCGTCCCTCTTGCGCAGGGCACATAGGTTGGCCCCGTACAAGACATCGACGACGGCCTCGTTCACACCGCCGGTGAGCATGAGGGTAATAAGGGCCGCAAGCTCCTTCAAAAGCGACTCACCAGCTTCCCCGGCGCCTGAACTCAGTAAATCCTTGAGATGTTGTGGAGTCAGGCCGTCGAGGCCGCCGGCGGAACCATTTCGGAAAGAGCTCACGGCTGCCATTAACTGGGGGGCCGAAACATTTAGAAAGGTTGAATTTAGATCGGGAGGGTCGGGGGGGTCGGGGAAGGTGAGGCCATCCGCAGGCGCTGGGTGTTTACTCTCTAGAGCCGATAGCGTTTCTGGAGAGTAAGGCGCCACCACATCGCTGCTGAATAGTATCCTGGCCGCTCCCTTGATGTCACCTTCACTTAATTTTGATTCTACATGTGAACACAAGCTTTTTTGTGATTGGTTGTTAAATGCAGGTAATTTTGGATCTAAAATTAGGGTCGAATTGTTACAGTTGTCTTTAATTTGGTTTGTTAAGGATTTTTTAGTTGCTAAATTTTTCTGGACATGTAGAATCCTATAAGGGAAGGTCAGTAATTGCTCCCAGGCACTTTTTGAGTTCTCCTGGGTTGCAAGACGGAGACACCGCGACAAATTCAGTGCAACAGACCGTCTCGCGCCCCGGGGAACTCTCTTTAAAACCGGTGTAGAATTTTTGAATTTTGCTAGCGTTTGCCACAAGGTTTGGTCTGGAGTTGTTGATGTTGGGGATGTAGCTGGGGGGCACAAAGGTACACTAAGTGATTTGTGAATCTTGCCATAGTGTATCTTCAGCCCCCGTTCGCCCTTAAAAAAGCGTGCCTGTGAGCAATACGGGCATCTCACCAGCTGAACATCAAGCGATGTAGCAGGTTGACTTACACTGTTTCCGGCGTCGCTACAGCCGGCATTGAACATATATATAAAAACACGCTTAAATTTACAGTAAAACTTACCTAAAAATATAAAAATAAACTATTGTTAGGACAGAAGTGAAACCACAATTTAACAAAACAATTATTTAAGTAACAAACTAAAAACTAATACTAAAGTTACAGACAGAGGAACGAAATCATCATTAAACAAATAAAAGAAATAATGCGATACCAAATAGCACCGAACGGCTGACAGAATAGTGCTTCTCCCAACAACGCTGTCAAAAAGCATAGAGCACTAAACAAGAACCAGAGAGCCTGACTCGCCGCCTGTGGCAGCCTCCTTTCAGTGACCGCGTCCTCCGTGCTCCTGGGCCGGGTAGTAGTATCCAACACGGCCATCCTGATCATGCGTCGTCCTCGACAGCATCAGAAAGGTCCAGCAAGGTTTGCATGGCTGCTCCATGGGTTTCGTCAGCTGGACGGGAAGGCCCAGCGACTGGCTCTGCACCATGATGAGCGGAAGTGGTGTTTTCAGTCAGGTTGTCTTCTGTGAAACCAACAAGAAAGGCTAACGTCTCTCGGAGAGCAAACACATCTGCCTATTCTTTCGCTTGCTCTCAATTCGTCTTACGTGGCCTTTTTCTCACATTCATCAAACACAAAAATTGACTAGGTAAATAGTCTATGGGATACCAAGACGTTATCTCAGTACTCCATGGAGTTTCATTCATCACACAGAACATCATAACCCATGTCATCGACATTCATTTATCATGCAACCCACATGGATCCATGTTCATTCACTGTCATGTAGAGCGTTTGTCGCCAAAAGGAACGTCTCGCAGTTCGTCCTCTACATGACCCATCGTGTAGGGTGATTACCAAATCACCGAAAGGAACGTCTCGCAGTCCGTCCTCTACACGACCTATCGTGTAGGGTGATTACCAAATCACCGAAAGAAACGTCTCGCAGTCCGTTCTGTACACGACCCATCGTATAGGGTGATTACCAAATCACCGAAAGGAACGTCTCGCAGTCCGTCCTCTATACGACCCATTGTGTAGGGTGATTACCAAATCACCGAAAGGAACGTCTCGCAGTCCGTCCTCTATACAACCCATTGTGCAGGGCGATTACCAAATCGCCGAAAGGAACGTCTCGCAGTCCGTCCTCTGCACATCAAAACACACGTTATACGGGAAGAACATCTGTTTTACGTGAGTGGGAAGGCCACTCTTTGTGAGGCCGGTCAGGTACCTCGCAGTTTACCTGACGTAGACGTCTCGCAGTCCGTCTACTGTCTCACCCCAAGATCTGCACAACCCTCTGTAAAAATGCAGACCTCTCATAGTACGCAAGTACACTCACGCTCAAAGAATGCAGCGCAAGTCTCAGGACACCACTCCCCTTTCTAGAGCACCATGTACTGAGCAGCAGCTTGCGTTGTCTTGCCATAGGAGCCGGTCAACAAGCGCAGCTCATACCGCCCACTCGGTAGCGCGCGTGTGACCCTGTAAGGCCCTCGCATCCCGTGGTCCATCTTTCCAGTTGCCTGCGAAAACTTAACGACGAAAACCAAATCATTCACATTAAAAACTCTTGGTCTCCGTCGGTTTCGATTCACATAATCATCCTGTCGTGACTGATTTTCTTTTAGCAGATCAGTTGCACGGGCTCGGCGTAACTCTCTTTGTGCTTCACAATTCGGTTGTACACCTTCCAAGGCAACATCACGGACCAGTGACCTGATGACGGGGGTCACCGCGTCGGTGCCCACCAGCAGATTTAACGGCGACGCCTGAGTCGACTTCTGTTTGGTCACGTTGAGGGTCAGCTGGAGTCTCCACAGCGTCTCGGACCAAGCTGCCCCTTTGTAATTGGTCTCGATGCGAAGAAGGTTCAGAACAGTGCGGGCGTACCTCTCGACCTGGCCGTTCGATTGGTGCATCTCTGCAGTAACCAAATGTATCTCCGATCCCATATCTTTAACAAAACCTAAGAACTTAGCGGACTGATACATTCTACCTCTGTCGGTTACAATCATTTTTGGAACACCAAAAAGTGAAACTGCATTTGTGAACACTCTTAAAAGTTCTTCCACATCCTGTCTATAAATGGAGTAAAGGAGCGTGTACTTAGTGAACGCATCCACAATAAGGAGAACAAACTTAAATCCGTTTGACTCGGGAAGTGGACCTAGTACATCTGAGTGTACAACTGAAAAAGGTTCATCGGGTTTTTCCCAAGAAGTTATATTTTGTTGCGGGGCCCTAGGCACACGTTTCTTGGAGATGCAAATCTAACAATGTTCGAGGAATTTTTAACGAACTGCCTAAGGCCTGGGAACCAAAAATGCCTTAGGATTAAATCCAAGGTCTTGTCATAGCCAATGTGATTGTGTTCGTCATGGAACACTCGAAGCAGACTAAGTCTGTGACCTCGGGGAACAAAGCAAAGAAATCGCGGTTGCTCGCCAATCGGAGTGTACTTATAGTACAAAAGGTCATTTTTCTCAACATAACGACTAGGATCTAGGTTGCCTTTTCTAAGCCTTTGGAGAAGCTCTCGTGTCTCTTCATCTGCAGCTTGCGCTATCTGAGCCCAATTGCGATGTTGAGTGACGTGAAGCATTTTACGAGGGGGGTTTCTGCTCAAATAATCAGCGTGAGGCATCATCGCCCCTTTTCGGTACTCCATCTCGAAAGTAAAATCTTGAACGTACATCCACCAGCGGGCAACTCTTGGCAGCAGATCCTTTTCACGTTCGGTGGATTTGAGAGCATTAGAGTCTGTAACTAATTTAAACTGAAGTCCGACCAAATAGTGTCGGAAATTCTGCAATGCTTTCACAACCGCCAACGTCTCTAACTCATAAGAGTGGTACCTACTCTCTGCGCCCTGAGTGGTGCAGCTGAAGTAAGCCACTACTTTTGCTACCGTTCGGGTGGGTTTGCAAAAGAATTGCGCCATAACCAATAGTACTTGCATCGGTATGAACCTCTGTGGGTAGACTCGGGTTAAAAATTGCTAACACAGGCTCATTGGTTAAAATTGAAATAATTTCCTGTCGCACTTTTTCCTGTTCGGGACCCCATTTGAACTGAACATCTTTTTTGGTTAACTGTGAGATTGGGAAAGTTTTCGTTGCATAGCCCTCAATGTACTTTCGAAAGTAACCGGCCAGTCCTAGTAACTGCCTAACTTGTTTGACATTTTCCGGGGCGGGCGAGTCTACTAGTGCCTGGATCTTGTGAGGGCTCGGCCTAACCTGACCTTGACTTATGATTCGGCCAAGATAATCTACCTCAGTGGTGAGAAAGACACATTTGCGTACGTTTATCGAAAACCCTGCCTTGGTTAAGGTAGTAAGTACCTGTCGCAACAGGTCGACACCCTCGTCCACTGTGGCGCTCATCAATGTACGTCATCTATGTAAACTAGAACTTGTCCCGCGTCAATGAACTTGCGGAGCGTTTTGTTGATGATGCGTTGATGCACAATGAGCGAATTTGTCAGACCGAATGGCATTTTTAAGTACTCATAATGCCCCTCGGGGGTAACAAATTCGGTGCGATATCGTATCGCTATCGGATATCGCTCTTTGACAGTCACTTTTATCAACGCAAAGCCGGTTCGATCCGTCCTTTTTCTTCACTAAAATTATCGGACTAGAATACTCAGACTCAGACTCTCGTATAATGCACTTCTGTAAAAGGTCATTGATGATTTCGCGAACTCTAATTTTCTCAGCAATTGAAAGTTTTAAATAAGGGCGGTAGGTAACGGGTAAGTCGCTGGTTACATTGATATGCATTTCGCCCGTAGTAACAGTAGTTGTCGCCGTGCCTGTTATAAAAAACTCCGCAAAATCATCAATTACCCTCTTAAGAGATTCCCGCTCTGCACCCTGTAGCGGTGTAACTATAGGTATGTCAGTTTCTTTAGAGACCGTGAACACATGAGGCATGTTCTTACTGTCAGGCGCGCGTGTGAGACATTGTCGGTCTTTGGTTCTAATGTATGTTATGCCATTCCTATTCAAAATGTCAGTTCCAATTATCAGGGGTGTACTCATAAACGCGGCTGGTACTACAACAAAATCAGCCTCTAATGCAATATTAGCAAACTCAACCGTAAGGGTTGCGTAAGACGTGGACACAACTTCGTGGTTGCTAATACCCTTCAACACACATTTAGTAGGTTTTACTCCGCAAGCCAAATGTTTTACTACGTCGGACGATATGAGGGAGACATTAAGCGCGCCGCTGTCTATTAACACATCGACCGGTATGCCGTGTACTACTGCGGTGGTTTTGTCGCGGTTTCTTCCGGAGGATGCTGACAAAAATTTACTTTGCGTTTGTTCTGCTGACCCTGTGGTCCTGACGATCTTTCTTTGGCGAAACAAACGTCCTCCGTATGCCCTATCTTTTTACAGAACATGCAGGTTGGTACATTGGGTCGTACTTTGGACTCTGGCTCGGACGTTTTAGATCTTCTAGGGCAGTTGTGAGACAAGTGACCTTGGCCCTTACAGGTAAAGCAAGTCTTACGCTGATTCGAACCCGCATGTTCTGTACCGCGTTTTCGTAACAGAGGGTGGGCCGTAGTTTTAGCTGAGCCACCCTTCGTCTGATCTGGTTTTGCATATATAGAGAGAAAGGACACCAGATTTTCTGATGAGAGTTCTGCGTTTGCTGCCGCTGCCCGCACTTGTGCATCGTCTATGCCGCGGACTACTATTTGCGTCATTAATTCCTCACTAAGGCCTTTGACAATGCGCAAGCGGAGGAGGGTACGTCTCGCGTACTCAGCATACGACGTGAATCTGTTAGACGTCATATTCATCGTTTCAAAAAGTATCGTCGCGTAATCTAATTTTCGGGGGCAAAGTGGTTTGAATTCGCGTTTAAAGCTACTCCACGATCTATCAGAGGTTACCCATTCGTTTAACCAAGTTCTCGCGTCACCTTTCAAACATCCGGCTACGCGTGACAGGCATTCTCTGTCGCCCCAGCGATTGGCTATTTGTGCGCGATCCACTTCATCACACCAAGAACTCACGTCATGGATAGACGGGTCAAAGTTTGATACAAAATAATGGGAACGTCCCGGATTTATGGAGTAGATCGCATCTACTACAGCTTGAGCCACGGATGGCGGCGTAGGGTTCGGTTGCGGAACGGGAGTAGATGTGAATTTTTTCTCGATCATTTCCAGACGGGATAAGATTGTGACTAACGTTCGCGATTCTGCAGGGGTAGATCGCGGTGTCTGGCCAATATACGACACAAGCGGCGGCGCCCCGTTTGATCGTACTCTAGAAGTAGTCCGTTCGCGACGACTACGTGACCTATTCCGAAGTTTTCGTGAGCTATCTCGCGACCGATCGCGCCTATAATGCCGTCGGTGCGATCTGCTACGTGAACTATGCGTGTTAGGCATGTTCACCCGTAAAAACAAGTTCTATACTCACAAAACAAGAAACAAACAGAAAAACACACGTGGGTAACGACAAAGTTCCTCTGTTATGAAATTCAAACTCGTCAAGGGGCCTAATTTGGGGCTGGATTGTTATCCCACTTCTGATGTTAGGACAGAAGTGAAACCACAATTTAACAAAACAATTATTTAAGTAACAAACTAAAAACTAATACTAAAGTTACAGACAGAGGAACGAAATCATCATTAAACAAATAAAAGAAATAATGCGATACCAAATAGCACCGAACGGCTGACAGAATAGTGCTTCTCCCAACAACGCTGTCAAAAAGCATAGAGCACTAAACAAGAACCAGAGAGCCTGACTCGCCGCCTGTGGCAGCCTCCTTTCAGTGACCGCGTCCTCCGTGCTCCTGGGCCGGGTAGTAGTATCCAACACTATATATACACGCACTCAAAAAAAATAAACTAAAAACACTATTTTCATTATTTACAAAATGTCACACTGGAATTGTCAACTGGTTTTTTGACGACTGCGGCGCAGTCGCGCTCGGGGCCTGGGGCGCTGCGCATGCAGGGCGCAGCCTTCACACCCGTTGCCTTGGCTGCAAGCGTCGCGTCAGGAACTCGGGATGACTTTTGCTTTTATCTGCGATCCAGGAGAAAAGTAACCTATGTCCTTCTCCAGGTCATGGTACTTTTATTGTATTTATTTACTTTTTAGAACTTCGTTCCGATTTATTTTTGCCATTCACAAGATTGAACAAGACATTTATCTTCAAGTAAACAGTCTGTATTGAGAGCAATTTGAGACAAGCTCTAATTCAGTTCGAAAAGAAAAGCGTAATAGAATAGAATAGAATATAATATATTTTTCACTTCTCATGCTCTAAAAGTCCGTCTTTATGTTGTGCTTAGGCGACTCATAGTTTTTAAAAGAAATTTAAGTAGTATTTTTTCAGAATTTTCATATTCTAAAATAATAGAAAACTCTCACGGAGCACGGTTTTCTTTTTTTAAAAAAAATGTATATTTTTTTTATAATTTATTTTCAGATTTTTTATGGCCAGAGATCGCACAAGACAGGGAGGTTTGGAAGAAAAAAGGGGAGGCCTTTGCCCAGCAGTGGGACACAATATAGGCTGACAAAAAAAAAAAAAAAAAAAAAATTATTTTATTTTTTTCGCAAACGGATAACGTAGAAAAGAGGACCTTTAGGCATTCTCTACCAGTCAACCAAGGGTGGTGAAGAGATTAGATGGCATGTGCTTTGGTTGAGAGAAACAATGATTAAAAAAAAAAACTATTAAAAATATGTCATTGTGAATTATAAATAAAATAAGTACATCAATAGGTTATAAACTTAATTACTAATTTGTTTTTATGAAGGATTTGTTGTACACAGAAAACAGAGGTCATATGGTATTAAAATTAATTGGGCATACCTAATTAAATACATATAGACATTAGTCACAATATATATACCTACTTCAAAATATTACTCTAGCATCATATGATGAATACGTAAATGCGCCACAATATGGTTATAATTTTTTTTTGCTAGTTAATAATTGAATATTAATGTAGATCATACTTATGAGTCACAGTATATTTACTTATAATTCTGTTTTAGCAAAAAAAAAAAAAATTCTGTAGAGAATAATGCAATTTAGTTTTATGGTATTCATGTGCGAGTCCCAGTAATTACTTATTCTTTCTACTACTACTCCAACTTTTTCGAAAAGTTTTTGAAGGAGTTATTCCTTCAAAAACGTTTTGTTTTGAATGTTGAATGCAGTTTTAATTTAATCCTCTGTACGTTAATATAACTATATTTTTGTGGAATCTACTCAGGTTTAATCTTTCCAAATGTTAAAATTTCGAATCCGGAATTCATCCGGTTTTAATTTTCAATGAATAAATTTACATTCGACCGGGGAAATACATCTGGAACATAACGGAAGGATTTCATTTTGATAATAAGTAGGTAAAATAAACATGCTAATAAAGAAGCGCAAAGGATTTGGATGTGGTTTTCACCATCATTTATGAAATTTATTCCGGAAGTATATAACTCAAAGTCCTGACTGATTTATAATATATCAACGCACAGCCTAAACCGCTGGTCCTAGAGACATGAAATTTGGAGGGTGTGTATTATGAAGAGTAGGTATCCATTAAGAAAGGGTTTTCGAAATGACACCCCTATGAGGGTGAAAATGGGGGGAGGGTGAAATTCACGCGAACGAAGTCGCGGGCAGAAGCTAGTGTGTAATATACACGTATACACCAACACGTTTGAGTGGAACTTGTGAAACAAAATAAACTTAACAGGTAGCAATAAAAAGAAAAGAAAATATATAGTATTTCAGTACAATAAATACTAGGTAATAGATTGGAACTTTTGACGTGGGTTTTGACGTCTGTTCAGATATCAGTCTTGACTCTTACTCTTAATAAATAATATGGAAAAAGCTAACATTTCTTTTGTATAAAAATGTTCTGTAATATTAAAATAATAAAAAAAAACCCGGCTATGAAATGCTACCCACGACGTGTACGAAAGTCCGCAGGTATACCATACATACCTACCTTTTAGATAATAAAATTATAATTTCGCCCTTGCTTTTGGGAGGCGACCCGTGAAATTATTCAAACCTTTAGGAGATGACGAGTAGAAACATACACTGATATTGTATAGTAATGAGACTTATAACGGGTGTAAAAAGACATAACGAAGACGAGAGTCGCTTGTACTCCCCGTCATCGTAATTGTAATCATTTTTTTTTATACCTGGGAACCTTCTGGTTCCGGAGATATTGAAGGTCAAAATCAACTTTTACTGACGTTTTTATACGAAAACAAGTTTTAAATGTTATAACACAACTTATACCCTTACGACCCCTCTACCTTTACATGAACACAAGCACAATTTTTGACGTGCGTTACATTGCGCATTACCGCAAACAGAAAATGTTCACACCAAAAATAAACGTCGTTTCTCAGCAATTATTTTTGTGCAATGTTACTTAGTTTGATGTACATAATTCGCAGTTGACGGCTTTGCGATGTATCTTTTTACACCCTGTACAGGTACTATTTTTATATTATTCATCTTTGAATGAGCTTTGATACGTACATTTGTAGTTTTGAGACTTTATTTAGTTATAGTTAACAGAAACGGCACAACGCCAATTACATTAATTAACATAGAAACCATTATTACTTGCCAATACTTATCACACTAATCACATATCACACTAATATTATAAAGGCGAAAGTTAGTGAATGTGTGTGTGTGTGTGTTTATATGTTTGTTACTTCTTCACGCTCAAACGGCTGGACCAATTTTGATAAAATTTTGTATGGAGATAGCTGACATCCTGGATTAACATATAGGCTACTTTTTATCCCGATATTCCCACGGGATCGAAACTTATGCGGGTAAAACTGCGGGAACAGCTAGTTTAGGGAACAGCTGTTTAAATAATTTTCCGATTTGGACGACAATTGCGCAAACAGATAGTGCCGCCTGCTCTGTAGATGTCCGATATATTTGTCGGGCACAAATAATCAGCAAAAAAGGTCATGGAGCTCTAGGCAGTCGATACGTCCCCGTAAGGTCTTACAGGCTACCATGAGCTAATCAAGGCCCTGTTCTCACCTTTGATAAGTTAAAGCCTAACGTCCCTAAAAGATAGTTGGTACTTGGTAGAGACTTGAACAGGAAGTACTAAATTAAGTTAGAGAATTTGTTGAAATTACGTAATAACGACATTTCCTAGACAACAATAATTGAAAAATAAAATGGCTTTACAAAATATGTAGGGTCATCGACGCGCAAACTGTAACCATGGATTCAGTAGGTACTATCACAGCCAGAAGTCCACTTACACCGCAATGACCATTATCGCCTGCGCTATACGAGCTGCGGCGCCTATACACACATACGCATATTTTTATCCGTGTTAGTCATGTTCCAACGCTAACAAATTAACGTCGAGTAGTCATAGATGTGGTCAATGCTAGACAAGGATGACAATATCAGTAACTTGTTTTTTTATCGCAGTCTGATTATTTTTTTAATAGTAATGCAAAATTTCAACAGGTGATTATTAAGTTAACATTAGCTAGATCGGTAATGAGGCTGCATTCGCTAATGTGATCGGGATAGATGCGGGTTCGAATCCTAGTTGGGCCAGTTTTTTTTATGTTTTATATAATTATTATTATTTGTATGTTTTAGTAATTTATTTTATTAAATTACTTTGAACAAGTAGATAATATAATAAAGGTAATTTATTATTATAATATGATAATAAATGAAACAAATTTTGATATCAACGACAAAAGAAATCCTTTACTATGTTCACCAACCAACAACAGCGAATAGTGGAATAATTTATGTAAACTAGTAAAGTAGTTAAAATATGAGGGTAGATTTACAAAGTGAACTTATCACTTTGTTTCAAATCTACCCTCATATTTTAATAACGACGCTAAGATTGAAAATAATTGTAAAACGAAAGAATCTTCGTTTAGATGTGGAATATTTTAAAATATTTTTTAGAAACTCGGCATTCTTATTTCACATGTAATACTTAAAAAATGTTTGATGTGAGACTCGAACCCGAACGTTCGCCATGCGAGGCACAGTGCTAACCACTTTGGCCACCGTAACACTCACTTAATTTATTGAAATTTGTAATAACAATCATAAGCGGGCAACAAGTTGCCAATGTGTAGTGTTGTCAAACGTTCTTATAGAAGAAGTCATAAGTACAACTAATAGTCTTATGCCATAGTTTTGTGAGATTGCAAGTCGACTTTTGACTGTGATAGTACAGATGCCAGCACATCAAGCTACTACAATCTGTTAAAGTTCTTTAATAGATTTTCAACTTTATCGCTAAAGGATAAGGTTCAAAGTTGATTGGGAAAATTTGACAGTTTCGTGTAGGTTGATGTGCTGGCGTATGTTCATGGTTCTGCATGTAAATGTTGGCGGTTATTAAAAAATTGCGCATCGATGTCTCTACCACCCTGTATTATACTAAGTGCAACAATTCCAAATTGCAATCAGATTTTTACAATACATATTACTTAATGGACTATAAATCACGCAAAAGCCAATAAAGCAGTTAAAAAATCGCTGAATAACAGATTATAAATCCTTCATTTTTTTATATTCGATGTTCCATAATAAATGTCAGACGAACTGAGGCCCGCTCGATTCTGCTCTTTCAGCCGAATTGGGTATGAATCGAATATTAATGAAGAGCCGAGAATAAATAAAGCAGACTTCGTTGTGATGTTATCTTTCGTTTCTAGGTCACTCCATGTGTGACAGTTGGACAAACTGAGGGACGAAGTTTAATTAAAGGAAGATAATGTTACCAAGCGCTTCACTTTGTGTAAATAATTTCATCACCACTGCTCTCAAAACGGTGAAGGAAAATATCGTGAGGAAACCGGCATATCTTTGAACCAAAAAAAAATTTGAAGACATGTGACAGGTACCGACCCGCACAAGCACATTAAGCCGTTGGCTCTGTGCCTGATATCTTTTGCCGTTCTATCGGACAATGAGAGTGAGGGAAGAGAGAGAGCACCAGTTTCTCCGCACACACTTGTGCACTATAACATCTCCTGCGCCGAAGGCTGGTCTCTGCTGAGATCGGTCCCCATGGCCGAAATTCGGTCTGAAGGGCTATATGAGACGTTTGATTTATAATTATAATAATAGAAAATAGCAGCAATAGATCTCGTCCATCATTTTTGTGACTGATGGTATAAATTAAAAAAAAAAATGTTATGTACGATAGGCTGCAAAAGTGCATGGGTAGTACAGAAATTAAATCGTATGAAGCCAGAAATGACGCCATCTAGCGTAAAACCAGTTAAGGATTAACAAAATTTAATTATGCTGTTATTAGATGGCGTTGCTAAAAAAAAAAAATGATATGAAAAAAAATATGATATGATAAAAAATATGTTTGTAGTTTCTTTTTGTCTCTTCAAACAATTTATAATTAATAGTTTCTTTTAAAGAAAATTGTTCCAAATTATTAACCTACTATGTTAAAATTTAATATCAATTTATAAGTAGGTAGGTATCTGATTTTCTAAGTTTTAGTTTTCAAACTTGAGAGGGTAGGTTGAATATGGAAATATTAAATTAATTATTCAAATACCCACTCGTTAGCTTAATAAATATATTCCTATCGGTTTCTTTTATTATTTTTATCATTTCAGCAACGTATGCTGGTAAATGTAATGTAATAATTAGATAAATGTATTAGCCTTGTAACTCCTTGCTCAATCCTACTTAATACGTTTCTTCCTAACTCCTTACTTACGTTTCGTAAATTAGTCATAGTTGTGAAGAAACCAACGCCATCTAGTTTATTTTCGAAAACTTGAATTCAAACGTTCACGCAAAAATAGACACTAAGGTACCCATGCAATTTTGCTGGCGACTGTACATTGCTAAGTAGTATAAAAAAACAGCATTTTTATACCATGACGTGGTATTCAAATTCTCTTTTTTAATTGTTTTGATTTGTTTTAGTGTTTAATTTTCTCTTTGTTGTATGATGTACTAGTACGCTAATTGATAGTGCCGTGCTTTCCTATAATTTAAATACATGCGAGATCAATATTATGTCAACGACTCAGGGTTAATGCTGTGTATATGTTTGGTTGGTAAGCCGTGTTAAATAAATAATCATCCTTCTATGCGATGTATAAACTAAAGGATGGTCATGACTGTGTTTTTCTTTACAGTGCTTAGTTCCCTACGGTCCTGAATGTCTGTATGAGCTGGCTGGGAGTATAGAACAAGTAACTTTGTACATCTACTTCATAGAAAACCCTTATGATGCCGTGTGTATGGCGTGAAACTTGTGTTGTAGATTTCAACATCGCGGAATAAGAAAGTTTATAGTGGATAAGACAGAGATTAAAACAGAAGAAGACCTAGCAGGGGATTGAGGACAGGGGTGGAGGGGGGGGGGGTTCAGTAGATCTGACTGGAATAACTCGTTTTTATTGTGTTTTGTTACACAATGTAGCAACTTGTTTAACTAATACCGAGGTAGCTACTCCCTGAAAACCTTTGTTATTTTCAGAAAAGCCTTTTTTTAAATATGATGTATAATAATATATGGTGCATGATGTGTATATGGTATAGTAGGCATTTAATATGGAACGCTGCGGTCTCAAACCTACTATTATTTCTAATAACCGACATAACATTTAGATAACAATTAACATAGGATACGTGATTTGGGTACAGACGCCAGCACATCAAGCTACCCGAAACTATCAAATTTTCCCATTCAACTTTGAACCTTATGCTTTAGCGTTAAAGTTGAAAATATTTTAAAGAAATTTGACAGATTGTAGTAGCTTGATGTGCTGGCGTATCAAATCACACTAATATTATAAAGGCGAAACTTTGTGAGTGTGTGTGTGTGTTTTTATATGTTTGTTACTTCTTCACGTTCAAACGGCTGGACAAATTTTGATAAAATTTTGTATGGAGGTAGCTGACACCCTGGATTAACATATAGGCTACTTTTTATCCCGATATTCCCACGGGATCGACATTAACGCGGGTGAAACCGCGGGGCGCAGCTAGTGTAAAATAAAAACAATTGTAATAAAAACTTCAGTTCATGCAGTTAGCACCAACCTGCTAGTTACGGGTTCAAAAAATACATAGTTTCACAAACTTTATTGAGTTAACCTTTTGTGTTTCGAAGTAACTAATCACGGTTGGAACTCGAACCGATGATTGAACTAACAGTTAAATCGGATTTGGGCCACAATTGCCGTTTGCAGAGGAAAATGGCCGGACAATTCAGTTGATTGCGCGCTCTACTGTATATTGTGTTTGCAGAACTGTTTCTTGATGATAAAATAGGCCACTTTAATAAAGAAAGAGAATTAACTAAAGCTTGCAGTTTTATTCTTTCGTCTTACTTTGATTTCTTTACCTCATTATCACCAGCCTACAGCAGTCCAATGCTGGGCAAAGGCATCTCTAATTGTACGTCATTCAGCTCGCCTCTAATCCAGCTGCTACCAGCCACTCTGTGAAGATCGTCGCTCCACCTAGCCTGAGGTCGTTCAAGCTTACGTTTGCCGATTCGCGGTCTCCACTCAAGAACACGACGACCCCAACGGTCATCGGTTCTAAGATTATACACCGAGAACATAATACGTGGCAATAAAAACATTGACTTACAGACTATTCTCTATGCTCAGCTCCCCCTGTTTAAATTTTGGTGTTGTCCCAACAATATTTTTATCTCAATGTTTTGTCGGCCCATTGCCACTTCAGCTTTCTTATTCTGTGAGCTGTGTCAACAACTTTAGTTCGAGAAGTTTGAGAATCGAACGAACGAGGTGTTGTCGTTCGTTCTATTCCTTATCACATCACACTAATATTATAAAGGCGAATGTTTGTGAGTGTGTGTGTATGTGTTTATGTTTGTTACTTCTTCACGCTCAAACGGCTGGGCCAATTTTTATAAAATTTTGTGTGGATGTAGCCGACACCCTGGATTAACATACAGGTTGAAATTGAAAACATGCGAAAAATCGAAATGGGAGATTATACTCATCATTATGAACAACTTTTACTATGGGACAAAACCTGAAATCGCGAAAAAAAAATCAGCTGTTCCCTACATTTTGATGAATTATGCGAACATAAATGTAGGGAACAGCTGATTTTTTTTTCGCGATTTCAGGTTTTGTCCCATAGTAAAAGTTGTTCATAATGATGTGTACAATCTCCCATTTCGATTTGTCGCATGTGTTCAATTTCACCCTATATAGGCTATTTTTTATCCCGATATTCCCATGGGATCATTTACGCGGGTGAAACCGCGGGGCGTAGTTAGCTACTGCTGAGCCGATTGATTCCCAGGTTGGGCAGTATTATTGGGTTTTTCTATAATGAATTTCTCTGCAGCCCGGAGTTTGGGATTGGTGCCCGGATGATGGCAATAGACTCGCCTCCTACTCCATGAGACTTAAACCTACCTGGTGAAAATTCGGTGTACCATGGTACCCTACACATTAAGCCTTCAGGGAAACACGCGCATGTTATGATAGGTACTGAAAGAGAAAAAGTAAAAGACGTAAAAAATAATAGGTAGTATAGTAAGCTATTTATTTGTTAAACTTTAATTATTTTATTTTAATCCGATTCTTAATTTAACAGAATGACCTTACCGAACAAAGAAAAGAAAATTAACGGAAACCAAGTAAGTTAAGTAATAAAACTATAGTGCTCCACTGTATACATATGTTGTACATGCGACGTATTTTCTTCATAGTTTATTATGTCATTCCACTTTGCCCCACCAGTGGGGCGGCCGATGGGGCAAAGTGGAATAATCCGTGGTGAAGTCATTTATTATTCTACTTTATGTAGGTACACGAGACATCTTCTGGCCTTAGGTGACCTTAATTCAGAGTTTAAGTGAAAATGTTGAGTTTTGTTAGTCAAATCCAAAAGAAAATACTTAATTAAAAAGGTAAAATCTTTTAGTTATACCGCTTATATTGATCTGGTTCTATATCTACCTACACGTAGGAATTCCTGAGGAAATTATTGTGCGTAAAAGACATACCTAAATAACTTAATTGAAATAAAAAAAAAAAAGATTGGTTGTAGGGGTGAATCAGGACAAAACTTTAAAAGGGATTTTAACAATAAAATAATACAGTCTGTTGACAAAAAAGACTCTTAATGTATTTACTGTATTATAAATATTATAATTAACGATTAAGTGTCCTTTTTGGCATCAAATTATATTATGTCAATGTAAAAATCCATTTTAAAGTTTCATCCCGATTCACCTCGTTTTACGATACATTCTCTGCTTTTAAATGTCAACGCACAACAAAAGGTTATTTTGTTCATGGATAATAATATGAAAGTCAACCATTTCCAGCCATTTTACATCTTGATTTTAAAATAAACATTTCTATCTTTAGTAACCTTGTAACGTAAGACTGTCCTGTCCTTTTCTCAGAATAGCCACCCACCTCACAACGTGGGCGTTACAAAAGGTGTCTGGAAAATGGAAATCGAGATTGATATCAGTAAAGACGTCATACTTTCAGTAATGTGTGAGTTCGATCACCATTCTTTCTATTGACGTGAGTCCACTCAAAAACAGTATCACATAATGCATCAGTACATGTTTGTGTGAGCTTTATGTACTTACTATAAAGCGACCATTTACTGGGTAAGTCTTTTACTGACTTGAATGAGCCCTGGCGGCTGAGTGTATGTCATGCTCACTCAAATATTTTGCTAATGGTGGCGTGTATGTTGGATCTTTAAGTTCCCTTCAAAATGGTTGAGCTGAATGGTGCTGATCCATACGTCATGTTCGAGAACAGGCGCCGCGCCGTCAGAAGGGACTGGTCATCTCTTAGCTGCCATGGCATATTACAATTTATTAAAAAACATATTTTTTTTTTAAATCTTGTTTTAACGTGCACGTCTTTCTACTTTGTTTGACGTAATTAATATTTTGAATTAAGTGAGAGTGGAGTGTGGAGTCTGTCAAAGATACACGAATGACAGCCGGGACCAACGGCTTAACGTGCTTTCCGAGGTACTGATGGGTCTTGGTATGGTCACCCATCCACGCACCCACCGCGGCAAGTTACTGTTACTACTTAGCTACAAATCCCCTCCTCCCCCCCCTCCCTGCTCCTTCTGAGCTTATCAGGTATCGACATTAATGATCACCTACTTTGTACCTATCTTGTGGACTTTTATGTGTCGAACACAGTGAGTGCCTACTCGTTATATAGGGTGGTTAGTAATTAGGTGCATTCTTCAAAATGGTTGATGCCTAGTGCCAGAAAAGTATCAGTTTATCGTTCAAAGCGGTGTAGATTTCTCACAAGTAGCAGTAAATGGACAATATCTTCAAAACAACCTATTTTGGAACACAAGTTATCGGGTCAAAAATGTTGCTAATTAGCTCTAGTATTATCCATTTCAAGGAAAACATCAAATTACCAATCTTATATCTATGCTAATACATAATCAGCCTATAATGTTCCCACTGCTGGGACGTAGGCCTCCTCTCGGTAAGAGGGAATGGGCCGTAATCTACCACGCGAGCCCAGTGCGGATTGGTAGATGTCACATGTCTTCGAATTTTTGGTTCTAGGACATGACGGTTTCCTTACGATGTTTTCCTTCATCGTTTTGAGAGCAGTGGTGATGAAATAATTTACACAAAGTAAAGCGCTTGTCTGGGTTCGAACCTACGACCTACAACTCGTAAGTCGCAGTCGTTATCACTGGGCCACCACTGCTCTCTCTCCTCTCTACTCTATGCTAATAACCATGCATTAATTTCGTAACACACTATCAACCTCAATCTGAATCATTTTGAAGGATATTGCTAATCCATTGCTTCATATGTTCGAAAAATGAGTCTGCTCAACAATGTAAATAACGCAATGTATGTTGTTGAACTGTCAAAATGAAACCCATTGCTACTGATAGTGTACGCAATTACCCCGCTGTACCTAAGCATCCACATGGCTCTAGTACATAAAAAAAAAACAAATGAACAACAAAAAAACAAATGTCTTGGAACTAGCTGTTTCGCAAATAAAGGATGAAATCGTTACACGTGCCTAAATCCGCCAGTGCTCAAGGCTATTCTAGGCACTCTATGCTGCATAAAATAGGCAACAGTTGTCATTTACTGCTAAGGGTCAGGACACATTGATCGACGGCCTTTCGCACTTTGCCGATTGCAAATGAGCACACTACGCCGGAGCCCGTTCGTCGCGTCGATGCAAAAGGATGCGTACGTCGTTCCATACTTTGCTCCCCTTTTGTATGGGCAAACCGTGGAACGCCGTCGATCAATGTGTCCTGACCCTAAAGCGATAGTATGCCTGCTAATAGAATCAAAGCATGCTGTTGGAATTTCAACTTTCGTCGCTGAGCCGAGCGTTGAAAATCCAACAGCTCACTGTTATTTCGGCATTCATTTAGATTTAATCTCGCCGTGTTAGTGAAAACTGGTATACGTGCAGTATTTTAAAGCCTCTCTTTTTCTACATTTTCAACTTAAGAAAAGTGCCAACAGTAGATCTATTCGGTAAAAATCTCACCGTGAAAACTTAGGTGAAATGAGCTGTCTTTCCACCTGATGCTAGGGATCTACAACATTAAAACTTTTTTACAAAAAAAAAAAAACAACTGTATTCCAAAAAAGATACTACGAAGTGAAAAATAACTGTAATTTCGGAAGTCGGTGTCGTTGAGTTCACATTTTCGTTGTTTGCCACCGACTTCCGATTTTTATACAAGGGTCGAAAGGAATCAATTTCCGTACTAACGAGGTACGAGTATCTAGACGGCTATAGTCTGAATAAAGATGTAAAGATACGGCACTTATAGCCACAATGCATCCTATTATGCGTAAATTCGTTCGAGTACCAGTAAAAAATTACTATGGCAACAGAACCAATAAGTATTTGGCTCTTACACTTTTCAATAATATCGACTGGCTAAGAAAAGATAATGGTGGGATGAGTAAGCGAACACTAAAGATTAAATTAAAAACTGAACTGCTTAATGAAATTGTCGCAACATGCGACAATAATTAGTTGCGCAGCTGTTAAATCTTCTTACCGTCCATTTAAAGTTTATGTATCCTACTACGTTTATGTTTACCTACTTAGATGTGTAATCAGATTGTTGATACCAAATATTTAAGACGAGCGCTAATCCTGCCGACAAACTGTCACGCCGTTTGGCAGGATTATGATAATATGTATACAAGACGTGTTTGGTCTAAAATAAATAATTTATTTATTTATGACAATTGCACTAAGTCACCACTGAAAAGTCATAGGAAAGCAAACGACGCAATTTCGTTTAAGTACTTGAATTTTACCAGTAATTTTGGTTTAAAAATCAAACTGCTGAACCGATTTTGATGAAATTTCTTTCGATTTTGAGAATTTTACAAATCAGCCTATAAATAATGGAGTTCTGAGGTAACATTCACAAAAAAAAAAACGAATTGAGAACCTCCTCCTTTTTTTGAAATCGGTTAAAAACAGCTCACTACACCTAAGTTTTCACGGGGAGATTTTTACGGAATAGATCGACTGGCCTCCACATAATTTATTTCAGTTTTTCTTACACGACAATCCTACTCAGTTTAAAATATTTTTTGCACCCACCTTTGTACCGCCTTCTCTCATAAAATTATCACCGTTCCCAACTAACTAACAATATAGCTCTGAAACCTAAGGTAAATTGCTCAAAGATGAGTTATTATTGCTCTCAGGTAAGCTATTACGAAGGCAAGGCACAAGGCATTTTAATTAGTGGCTGGCTCTTCGCGTTCGCCTGAAGGAGGTGCAATATCGATCCGGGTCGTTGACCTCGTTGAGTACGCTCTTCTAACCCCGGGAAACGTAGGAAAGACTTATAACAGATACGTTTTTCTGTGAACGCGATTTTGTGGGAACGTTACGCCTACGTGACTTCAAAAGGGGCGGGAACATTGAGGCATCCTTTCATAGGGGATGCCTACGTTTTTAAATTTGGGACCGTCAGTTGTCGGGCCCTCAACTCATCGTAGGGTTAGGAATCGTGGGTTTTTAAGCCCGACATAACCGCAGTTCTTCCCAGACGGAAGGTATACCCACTTTCCGAACTACGGTTAAATAAATGTAAAAATATTTATAACGTTTTTTCCTACCCTTTTTTCCTGTGGTGAAATCCTCCACAATCTACAAGAAAAATGGTGTTATAAATATTTAATTTTTTGGTTTTATTATCATTAGTTTTCTTACACATATTTTTCTAGACGTTTTCATTAGCTGGAGTAATTTAATTAATACCCAAACGTTTATTCATCTCTCTATCGCCCCAAATTCGCATGCAGCCAGCCCTCTTGGCTCACTGAAAAACAGTCTTAGAGATGGGACAAGATATTATATGGAAGTGGGCTAACGACCAAGATATATCAGCATCAGCAATGAAGTAGAACTCGGTGACTCGGTTTTTCGATTGCCAAGTGACGCTCACCAAGGGGAGCAGGAAATAGAGTAGTAGGGCGACAAGGAACGGAATATCTTTTTAATTGTGGGCTCTTTTGTGTGGATACTGACTGCCTATCAGTTATAGGAGGATGAGTGGAGAGAAGAGTGTATAATTATATACGACTAGCTGCGCCCCGCAGTTTCACCCGCGTTAATGTCGATCCCGTGGGAATATCGGGATAAAAAGTAGCCTATATGTTAATCCGGGGCGTCAGTTACCTCTATAAACGAAAAAAATAAACGTACGTAATAAACGTATTTTCTTTCTTTCATTCTATACAAAATTTTATCAAAATTGGTCCAGCCGTTTGAGCGTGAAGAAGTAACAAACATATAAACACAAATACACACTCCCACACGCACGCACACACACGCACACTCACAAACTTTCGCCTTTATAATATTAGTGCGATAATTAGACTAATTTTGGAGTGAACTTTGCCAAATAAAGATACGATTAGGGTAGGTACCTACTTAGATGCTATTGCCGAACTTAATTTTGTTTATCTTATTAATAGATATTGCTCTCGAGTTCGTATGCGATTCAGGATGAAAATTAGCCTATGTCCTTCTCCAGGCTACCTATCTCTCAAATTTCATCCAAATTCGTTCAGCCGTTTTAGTGTGAAAACGTAACAAACTCACTCTCGCATTTATAATATTATGGATTAGGATTTAAGTACTTAACTTAATTTTACATCTTAGAATATAATTAAGTAGGTATAATACTATCGTAAAATTATATCAATATGGCCAACAGCATAGCATTTGTCAAACAAATGCTTTATTATTTATTGATATGAACCATTTTACATGAATGAATCCAGTTACACAAAGAACCTCACGCTAAAGAATTTTTCCAGGAATTTGAGCAGCAGCGACCATCTGTGAACTAACCACATCATACTGTCATGACTGACCCCTTCTGCGAAGCGTGGTATAGCCACACGACCACAATATGTTGCGTAGGTGTTAAACACGGTGCAAAACCCAGGTAGGTGGTAAACAAAATGGAAGAACCGTCAGGTTTACTTTTTCTGTGTGTGTGTTTGTCTGAAAATACAGTTGCAGTACGACTTGACAAAACATCGTTATTGCTTTATTATACCTAGGTATGTTAGTTTAAAAATAATATGAATGTAGTGTACACATGAATATTCCGGAAAACATTTTATAAATGATAGGTAAGAGTGAAAACCGCATCAAAATCCATGTGTAGTAAAAAAAAACAACGCGGTCACAGAGACCGATAAGTACCTACGAACAACGACTTTATTTTTTAAGACAAGTATACACCGTGTTCCGGACGATATACATAAACTTCGACCAGATGTTCAGACCATGGAAATAAGCATTTTTCATTATAGACACATTAATGAATTCTTATTTTTTTGATAATTTTCATACAAACTAAATACCTTGACGTACCAAAATCACTCAATATGCATGCCTCTATATCCGAATTGGCAACGACGTATTTTCATTCATAAGATTTGGCGGGCTGAAACTTGTCAAAACTAAGTTAAAACCCTTTCTTACTGCATAGATCAAAAATAAATTCCATTAAATGAAATTACAAATATCTTTGTAACGAAGCCTTTTTAAGTAGGACTTCCTTTGTTACATTTAATTTGTAAAAGCTATAGAAGCGTTTGACAAAGTTTATGGATAACGTGAAGAACACGGTGTATATTATAGATATGATATAAGTAATTATATTATGATGCTGCGACATTAACATCAAATGCAATTTATGCCCTTATTGATTACAACCTCACGCAGATTCCAGCGACATTAAACTTTGGCTAATCTTTCCAAGTTTTGGTAGAGATTTCAGTATACTCAGGTGTGGTGAACGGAAATTAATCGGAAATTACAATTTTATGTGACGGGTTCTCTCACAAAAACAATCACTTCAAACCGTTTAGTTTACTTTCAGCATGGAGTATTCCTGTATTGGCATTAGACAATTATACTTACAGCTATTTAGCTACAAAATACAAAGGGAATTAACAAAAATAAAAAGCGCGAGAACGAAAGACGATTAATGATTTCTGGCTAACAATATCCAACCTCTAGTGCATAGAATACCCGAATTATTTGTCCATTTACCGATCTGTTTGTCTAACACCTTTGAAACCGTGTGCTTTATATACATGCCATCTATAAATACAGAGAGCGGCCATGTTGAAAAAACGTATGGGCATCCATCTGAATACACAATTCACCCCAGGCGCTGCAATCCAGTTTATTTAGGCCTCCCTCGACCCCCGAACATTGAATGAAACTGGGTGTAGTAGGAAGAAAGTTGCTAGCGTCAGGGCTCTTGTTAAAGTGGATGCTTCTGCTTTTATTTGCTCGTGCCACCTTTGTTGACACTGCTCTTTAGCTCCAGTGCAGACGATTATGATGAATCAATATTTTGTTGGAGTTATTTTCTTTTTAGTAGCAAGTGCAACTATTATGTTATGAAAACAAATGACAAAAGTAAATAAAAAAAATAAAAGTAAAAAACAAAAAGAATTTCCCGTACCGGGAATCGAACCCGAGCCTCCTGGGTGAAAGCCAGGTATCCTAGCCACTAGACCATACGGGATACTGACAGAGAAGCCAAAATTAACGTTCAGTTCTCGTAGATGTCACGTTTCTTTTATTTCTTCGTGGTAATGATTATTTGTAAAATAGCATTACCGAAATTCTTTTGTTTCAACACAAAACACAAAACTTCTCTATATATTTTGTGGGAAGCTCATTATAATCATTATGTATGCAAATATCCAATACTGCTATTGGACATTAACTTTGTAACTGGTCGCATTTCCCTAATTTTTAAAATAAATGTATTTCATCCTAGTTATTTTGTTATATTATTTGCAAAAAGCTTTTCAATTCTACAATAAGGTTCCTAAAATTAAGAAGATATTAAAACGAATGGGGTCTGCATCGACATCTAGGGATCTTTGTTAGAACTTAGTCGCAACGGAGCGCTCATATTGAAAGAGATCAGAGTGAGCAGTGAGCGCAATTTAAAAAAAAATTGTCGGTGTGCAAAAAGTGTAACATATGGATACTAGATGTCGCCAGCTATCAGTGCCAAATAATTAGCTGGCGTAACCAACAGAGGGCGTTGCTCTCAAGCTTATTACAATAAAATTCTATGTTGAGCCAATTGTTTATAAACGTGATCTAATAATCAGATTTCTTTGTTGTTCGGGAAGTATTTCTTATCATTAAGTATTCGGGGATTTCATTGAAAAGCCTTTGTTATTGCAGTAATAAGTGATATTGTTAGACTTACAATATAGACAAAGATTAAATAACAAGAAGTATTAATATAAACACATTTATATAAATATGAATATCTCTTTATTTTTAACAATAAACTCTAGACAGGAGGTATTTATCACTTAATTTTTATCTATTTACTAATTTGCCACGTAGGTACATACATAGGAATGGTAAATTGAATCTATTACAAATAGTAGAGGTGGGATTTCTTATAAGAAATACTGTAGGTTCTAATTTACAATAAATATTAAGCGTTTTAAGACAGCATTCGTGATTAAATCTTACAAGTTGAAAGATAGTTAATGATATTTTAATACTGAAGGAATACTGACACCGAAATGGAATGAAATGAAGTAGGTAGAGACGACTAGTGATGACTAGAATAGGTTTAGGTTCATCGTCAGACCGCGTAGAAATGTATCAAAATCAGTCAAATATATCTTTTGCCTTTTATAAATCTTTAACTACAAGGTCGTGGTGACAACTTTTTGTTCTGAATTTTACATAAAGGTAGTCCAAAAATTATAATCTGAAATAGCAAAGTTTTGTACCTATTTAAATTAATAATTACAATTGGGATCTTTTTAGACTGGATTTAGTGCTATACAGATGGTCCGTACGGACGTCTGTTGTCCGGAGCTATCGTATAGAAATCAATTATTGCGTTTAGTAGTGCATGGCCTGCGGAGCGTCCGTCCGTGCTCCGTAATACGCGCCACGACAGATGAGACTTGACAAGCTCAGTAGGGGAGTTTGTGCAGGTAAGGCGTGTACAAAATAGTTACCCATAATGTGTATTCTATTCAAGGATTTAACGATGACATTTAGATAAAAATTCTTAACAATATTATAATATTTATTACGAAATAATAAAGTTTCAGATAAAAGTCAAGTCTCATCTTTCGTGGCGCGTACTATACGTCCGTATCCGGACGCGCGAAGCATTTAATCTACGCGTTTAGTGCTACATTTAATTTTAAAAACGGATACATGTTTGCGACTATACTCGTCCGACCCTCCGTGGAGCACTAAAGGACCGTACGGACGATCCATACTGCGGAGCTTCGTACGGTAGTCCATACTGACCACCCGTATAGCACTAAACCAGCCTTAATAAATTTGAATTACTGGCTTTAGTACATTATTCAAAAAGTTTTATAGAACTGTCTAACGGATATAGTCAAATTCAACTATGACTGGATTGGAATCGTTACAAGCGAATAACAGACCATTATAAATAGGTAATCTATTTCAAAATACATCATTATTATAACATGGATGTTATCATAAATCTCTGACTAGAAATATATCACGTTAAGCGTTAATTTGAATAAAGTTGATTATAATCTATATGGATGACGTGTTTGTTCAATGGAGCCAGCCAGATGGTGATTGACCAAAGCTTATGAAGTTGACTACTGCATAGAGATGTGGTTATAGGTTATATTGGTTGTATTTTAGTCCACCTCAGTGCAGTATTCGGGTGGTTATGCTAAGGATTTAGTGGGCATCTCGTCGCCTCCTTCCGGGGCCGCCGGCGTAGTTGGCTGCTGCGAGTCCCATGAGGTGCTTGGCTTGAAGGGCGCCGGAGTATCCGCGGCTGAGGCCGAGGTCGAGGGCTCGCTTCTCGCTGGAAATAGAGACGTAATCGTTAGTTACGGTGATGATGTAGGTAGAAATTAAGCAAAACTAGAAGCAGTTGTAATTGTTCGCGATTTGGCGCATCATATTCATTATATAGTACACACGATTACACATCAAGCTTTACAAAACCAGTATATGCTGACTTCTGATTGTATGAAAAACCTATTCAATGCGAGGTAAAACTGAGCTAAAACTGGAAATGTATAGCTTGATGTGTTGCCGTGTGTACCTACCCAAGAAGTAAATTAATAGGGGTTCCCCTATAAGAGTTCGAAATAGTATTCTGCCAACATTATGCTAGCAAAGACTAGATAGATGCCACAAAACAACTAAGAAAATGACTACAAATAACTGTGTTGTCTAAAACATTTTGTACACCAGTTTCGACGAGAGACGTAAAAATGCTGACTTCGTGGTCCGGGATGTAAACGTGGTCCGAGATGCTAATGTGAATGCCACCCCTTGAATGTTGTAAATTGTTTTGTGGGAAGCGCTTGAAACATTTTTATATAGCCTTATACAAATGCTTGCAACAAATTGCAGGCAATTTTTTTCAATGCTCGTTCGTCAGTCTCTTTGTCATTCAGTAGCATGTTATTTGAAGCTCGCTTTGCTTATTTATTACTGTCAATCGTTTTAACTTTCATTGTAAATCAGTCTCCTTTGTTTATTTTAAATTTTACTTAAGGAAGAGAAGTTTATAATTTACATTCGATATTTAAAGCATCCAGCACCTAGGGCAAGCAACAAAAAGATATGCAAAAGTCGTACCTACACAAGAAAATTCTATTGTAAAATTACACATAATCTATATATTATACTTTTGTAAAAGGATAAATTCTAGTACAATTTAAATTCATGTTATTTCAAAACTGGGTTTCTAGATACCTACTAAGTACTACCGGGAGTCACCGAAGTTCAAATCTGGGCTTTAGGGATTAAAACTATATATATTACTATTGGTTTAGTAGGGCAATAGTCTTGGTTTATTACTTTTGTTTGGCGACAGTATTTAGTTATAGAAATGTTACTCGTGAAACATTATTCTAATGAAAATAAGTGCCTTTTCACACGTCCCGGCAACCGGGTAGCCGGTGCCGAGTACCTACCCAGCGGTGAAGTGTATAGCCATATTATTATACGTTAGCTTTCACACGTACCGGGGCGTAGTTTGCCCGACAAGTTAGGCCGGATAGTCGGCACCGGTTACCCGGTTAGAATTAGAATTTTATTTATTTGTAAGAATGTAGTTTTACATAGTTGGTTGCCGGGACGTGTGAAAAGGCACTAAAGGTGTATATTAAAACTGCGTCATTGAGTTTATTAACATTGAATTTAGAATCATTTTTGATGTATTATTTACTCAGTGGAAGTAAATCTATAAAATATAAATGATTAAGACAGATATAGAAGATTCTGTTAGTAATATGAGAAAATTGTACCACTCCAGAGCTCCACGCAATAATCCTTGATGTAATAAAGCTAATACTTTGTATAATCAAGCGATAAAGACGCTAGCAGATACAGCAGCTAATATAATAAAGCTAAAAGATTAACTTGTTGATCAACTAAATACCGAAGCATTAGGAATTTTTATAACACAAGCCAAACAGAATAACTTCATTCATGAAACACATTCAGTGATAATTACATTTCTAACAACTGAAAATGAAAATGCATGGATAAAAGGAAGTTATGCACACTTATCTAAGGTAACCTATGTACGACATACAGACGTACCTAGTAATGTCTTCTTTATAGCTGCAAAAAGATAAAACAGAACATTACACAAGTATTAGATGATAAAAATGTAGGTGGTGAAAGTTACCATAGTCAAAAAATATACTGTACAGCGGAATTTAGTATATTTAAACCAAAAACCTGAACAGAATAAGTGATAAGATTTATTTCTGAATGATTCGATAGAATCTTTTCTAAGTTCTCAGAATATTTAAATAAAAGATAGTCTATAAATCGAAGAAAATAAATAAATGGAAAATATTGTATTTCACAATAAATGGCGATGTTAAAATTTTGAAACTCACATCAATTATAAATCATGCAGAACATTGGAATCGATAAAATATGTGACGGCTCTGAATCTAGCGTAACGAAGATTGATCATTAATTTTAACTCAAAATAACTACCATATGGACAATTTGATGTGAATTAAGTTTTGAGACAATTTTATGTAAATTAACCCTTTATTTATAAACGTTGCTTAAAGTTAAACGCCGCCGCGCGCCATTGCAGCGCCGTGATGTCGAAATAAAAAAATATTAAGCATTTTCAAAGTTACTGCTTTTGAGCTGAAATTTTGTACAGAGATTCTAGACCAGATACACTCTTCAACCCGTTTGTATTGATATACCCTTTCCGTAACACCCTGTATAACAATAGTGTATCTGTGTAAGTATCAACTTAATAGAGAGTACCTACTTCTAACGCTGATTGATTAGTCTTGTTCAATCTTCTATTTTGAAATGTATTTCGATGAATGTAACGTGATGCCAGTGAGTCATAATGACAATATATTCGTCAACTTACTTTTCCATTTTGCGTTCCATCTGGATGAGGTTGCCGAGGCGGTTCATCATTTCCATGATATCTTCGGGTTCGTATTGGCCTTCTTCGCGGAAATAGTTGTTTGGACTGAAAACGGTAAAACATTTAACGTTAGTATTGAAAACTAGAGCAGTGGTTGTTCAGTGGTAATGGCCGCGACTTACGAGTTGTAGGTCGTAGGTTCGAACCCAGACAGGCGCTTTACTTTGTGTAAATTATTATTTGTATAAAAAATTATATGTGTAAAATATTATAAGGTTATTGTGAGGAAACCGGCATATCGGCACATGGCATCCGTGGTGGATTACGGCCAACTTCCTCTCACAGAGAGGAAGCCTGTATCCCAGTATGTAAACATTATAGGCTGATTATGCTTATTGAGAACTATCAAAATTAGGCACAATTTGCTAAATTGTTCTACTTTATAACCGTGAAATCGTTCTAAAAGATCAAATAGCTTTATCCATCTTATAATAATTAATGTATCATTAGTCATTCTGTCTAGCCGATAGGCTTATTCTGATCTTGCTGATAATATCTTAGTGTGGTCATTCTTGATTCTGAATAATGAATGGCATCTACAAAGCCACATGCGAACACTCTCTGTTGACCGAGTCTGTTAAGACGGTATGCCCAGTTAGTCTGTATTATCTTGCTTGTGGTTAGACAAAAATAATTGTAGTAAGGTTTTATAAAGGAGATTTCGAACTGTATATTATACCACTACCTGGGGTAAGCAGAGGCGGGCACGATGAGGAGTAGAGCGAAGAGCACGCAGCTCGCTAGCAGGCAGGTTGCACGCACCATCCTGGAACAAGAGAACATAAACTTGGTTAATTTCTAAAAAAGTAAAGTATAGACAAAACCTGCTATAAGATCCGAGGGGAAAAGGTCTGGCATGTATGAAATACATGTAGGTACGGTCACCAAAGGAGATAAATAACCAGGATCGTCGGATATTGTTGAAGTTTTGTACGAAACCTATGGATGTTTCTCAATAAAATTTATTTAATAGAAACCAAACAATTCATTTAAGTAGGTATCAAATTAAATTTCATTCGAAAACATCCATCGGTTTCTTACTAAGCTTCAACTATATTTGACAACCCTGGTTAAATCTCTTTCAGTGACTGTATATATAAATAAACTGGAACTTAAATGTTCTAATTATTGAAAGATATCGACCCAGCTTTTCATAAGGCAGTGTTTTGCTACGAATAAGTAATTACTTATTTTGAACATTTTAAATTACGAGAATTGGCCTTTTGATAATAATATGTTGGTATAATCATCATCATCATCATTCTCCTGTCTTTATCCCATTTTATTTGGGGCGACATTTTTTTTCTTCCATACTTCTCTATTAGTCGTCATCTCGTTAGTCACCCCCTTTCTAACTGTACCATTATTCACACAGTCCATTCATCGTATAGGTACTCTTCCAAATTCATTGGCTATTAGTTTAAAGTATTAGTATTCAATTACGTTTCAATTTTTATGTCGTGGTTTACATCGAGTTTTATCCTCTTTCTTAGGGAAAAGGAACTACACAGAATATTGATTTGAGTAAAACTAAATGTTGCTTTGATTATTATTTCCAACAGCCCACCTATCCTTAAAGTCGTAAAGAAAAACGTAATAGCGTAAAAAAACTCAAAAGATACCGACAAGATACCTTTAAAAAAATATATCGATATCCTAAACAAACCGTTCAATAAGCTTGATATCCAGAAATAAAAGAAAACCGAAACTCTTTTAACGAAATCAACGTCAATATTGACTAAAATTTTATTCACAGGAAACTCCGTAATGTGATTTTATAAAAATTGAATTTCAATTTTGTGGTAGTGTCAAAACCCGTCGCATTCCATCGAGCTAAAATGCTCTTGATAAGTGCAAACTGTTGAATTTGATAAAACAAAATGTCGGATCCATGTTACCACTTATAGGAAAAGTGGAATATGACATTACAATGCTCTTATAGTTTTAACTTTAGAATTTTAATGAGTGTTAATCTATTCTAATAATCTATACTAATAATAAAGCTGAAAAGTTGGTTAGTTTTTTTTTTGTTAGAACGTACTAATCTCTGGAACTACAAATGGTATTTGAAAAAAATCATATTGCATTTGACAGTCTAATTTTTAAGGAAGGCTTAGGTGCTTAAGATCATGCTAGGGCCCGTAGGAGCCGAACAAAAACAAAAAAAGTCAGAAAGAACGCTGCGCGAAAACGAAGAAATCAGGCAGGCGATGTGATGTGACGGGGTGGGTCGGGGGAGTAAGAAATTTCACGCGGGCGAAGTTGCGGGCAGAAGCTAGTATATTCATATTATTATTTATAATTCTGTAGGTCATAAATTATATAATTCCAGCAGTAGAGACATCCTAGGGTTATAACACAATAGGGTTGACACAGACGAAATGTACAATTGTTCCTTTTATAATGGAACAAAGCTTTTAATAAATTACTATAAGCTCCAAGTGTACCTACCGTTAGAACACAGCTTAATTATGATACAAGATGGCATTATCGTGATGGCATTATCGTTAATTTAACCGTACACATCAGGACTATGGTGTTAATATTTGATAAGGTCACGTTCAATAAGTAAACATGTCGACATCTCATGTCAATAAAATTGATATATAAAATAATATATCGAACAAGCACGTACTTTAAAAATATATCGTCATACTTTTATCCCATTTCTTATCCTCGTTCCAAGTCATTTCGCTTAACAACAAAACACAATGCCTTATCAAAAGGTTTTACGAACTACATCGTAGAAACTTTAGCTTCCATTCAAGTTTAGCTTTCATAGTAATCTGTATAAAAGATTGTTGCGTTGCACTTAACGGCTTCAAGTTCCTACATTTCCAAGTGGGGCTTACAATCGGATTGCAGTCGGTTGTCCCGCCGATTCACCGCATTTAGCTCAGATACGCAATAGGGCAAGTAACACAGCTTAGTAGATGGCATAAATTGCTTGCCATTTCTCAAATGTACGCAGATATTTTGTAGATTTTAAAGTCTTTATCTGCTGCATACGGATTTTGTTCAGACACGTACAGAATATCAAATAGCACGTAATTTTCCTTAGACAGCAATCAATCAGTCAAAAACTTTTTTCGATAAAATATTATCTTCCACAATTCCATCATATATTATACTCGTAGTTCCGAAAAAAAGTTAGACTAAAATCCTCATATCTGCGCAATTTATCATCGTTTTTTAATTGAACGGTCTTGTCACTTTTTCGTTTGTCCCCTTATTCATGTGGGACAAATTAGCAGCATTATTATCACCCAAAATTATTCCACTAATCTAGCAAGCTAGTCTATTGTACTCGCTTCCCAACTTGAGGAGTATATTAGCATCTTCAATGAGCTTGCCGGATAATTGGCTTAGGCTTCTGAATAGTCTCGCTCGCTTACCGGTCTATTACGTTGGACATTATACAAACAGCTCTGACCGCATCTTATATGGGGTTAATTTGTGTTGATCACAAGCCTGCTGAGCTGCATCGAGAGCTTATCAAGCTGTATCGAATTACAACGAACATGTTGTAGTAAGATTTGTTGCAGAGATAATCCTCTCATTATCCTAAGTCTATTGTCTAGTTAATGTGCCGGAAATAAGCTTCAAAGCAGTACATACGGATGAAGATGAATTTACTGCTTCCACTATTTATTGAATGGAATATTCTCGCATTTCGGCTATAAACTATAACAATAGTTTCACAAGGGATTTGTTGGATAATCAAGCTCGTTTAGCTTCCGTGTTCAAATAATTGGATGCATAAGATAGTTATAACGTGGGTCGACTTACAATTACACATGAATCTCCGATACAAAATAATATTAAAGGAAAATTATGACAAAATGCGAGACCGTTTGTTAGAATGGTTTAAGGAATACTATTGGTTAAATTTTTTAATGAGAAGGTATGTTTTCTAAAAAGAACTCACTCTGTTTATTATAAACTGCAATGAGATGCCTCTCTCAAAATGTTGCTGTGCCCGACAGGGTCCATATTGATCTTTTACTTGTAATACCATCTATGTAATACATATGGAATGCAATAAAGAATTGAGTATTGAGTATTGAGTATTGAGAGAGAGCCCTGCACACATGTAAAGATTAACATATAAACCACCTCTCGCACGCTTAAACTTTTAATTAATTCAGCTCTTCAGAAAAAACTACGGAATACGATACACAGTTACATAGCCATACGATTGACCCAGTTTCAATTCCCTTTTCAGTCTTTTTCCTTCGAAGTTTTATATTAATTGATTTACCTAAGTATAAAGTAAACACGTTGCTACATAATTTTTTTAAGGATTGTTACGTAAGTAGGTATACAAAAAAATGTCACGTTTTAAAAAATTGGATTTCAGAAAAATGTTTGTTACGTAACTCTGGGGAAGCCTTAAAGAGGGTAATATTTTTGCTGTTTCGATTTATATCATTTTAGGAGATTACATTATGTGTAGGTAAGTATACGTTGTTGGCACAGGAGTGTGGGGATTGGTATGAGAAAAGAGAGGCCTTTGCCCAGTAGTGCTGAGGTCGGGCTGTGGATGATGATGATGACGAGGTAAGTACAGACGCCAGTACATCAAGCTACTACAATCTGTCAAATTTATTTAATAGATTTTGAACTTTATCACTAATGTATAAGGCTTAAAGTTGATTGGGAAAATTTTACAGTTTCGAGTAGCTTGGTGTTTTCGAAGCAGAAAGATTTATTGAAGTTTGGATAGTGTTCACTGTACCTATAAAGTGTAGATTCCCACTAAACAGAATTTACATCAGTAAACATTTCATTAGAGCTTTGACGGAATTCAAAGAGGACATATCTATGCTTAGAATTTCAAACTTAATTTATAATATGCATTATTACCGAAACTAAAGCCACAATTTCTAAATTAAATCTAAACTGGATTTGAATTAATTACCTTGGCGCACACGAATTGCAAATTGACATACAAAGTGAGAATCATGAGTATGAAGTTATGTTTCTGGTGATGTAAATTAGGTACCACTTTTCAGAGTTGGAATAGCAGAAAAACATTGGAGGAACAATAATTATGCTCATTTCATTGAAGTTGAAGGAGCAAAAGTTTTGAAGGCTGAGCCGGTTTTAAATTATTTACATGTTACAGAGGGTTTCGGTGTAGATTCTGTTTGTAAACACACCCAACTTGCTAGAGAAATGCTATTGTAATGTTTCTAAGTAAAATTGTTTGAGTGATAATAATGTTAGATTAAAAACTATAGATATGAAGAAGAAAAAATCATTGTTCGACACAAATGTTGTATAGTACAAAAGCAATATCAGAGTACCTGACTTCATCATTATCATCATCATTTAGCCGAACGGCGTCCACTGCTGGACATAGACCTAAGCACCAAAACTTCGGCCGCCTCTGTGCTTCTCGCATCATCATCGGTCCATCTTGTGGGAAGCCTTCCAACGCTAAGTCTTCCAGTACGCGGAAGACGTAGGACGGCGGAGTAGTTATTCAATACCGAAAAATTTAAAACAAAAAACAAATTCTGACTTACGCATCAAATCTAAAATACAGTAGCACCAACTAATTCAGAACTTAAACAAAGTACTGTAACGGTAATCTACCATCCATCCATCCATCCATTATCATTGTGAAGCCGATCAAGCGGAATGTTGACAATGCTCTCCATATAGTAATTAGAGGACATTTCGATTAGAACAAGGTGTTACGTGTTACAGATTTGGTCACTCGATAGGGTAGAGTAAACTTTCAAGATGTAGATAATCAAGATAATGAAAGTCCACATGGCTTTCCAAAGGCCTTCATTCATACTTTGCGTAAATGTTGACCTGATTGATACCGTGGTACCTGAGAAAATTTAATACTTGGCTTCCACGTCAGACTGGAACAGATTACTTTGATAGAATATTCTAAGATAGGCTTGCATTGGATTTGTAGTGAATTGCATTTTACGCCATTCATTTAAAAACCGGCCAAGTGCGAGTCGGACTCGCCCATGAAGGGTTCCGTAGCAGCAAGTAACATAATATAAAAGTTCTTGTAGTTCATTGTAACTTTGTGAAAGGTAAATTGCGGTTTTCGATTTATGACGTATTAAAAAAAAACTACTTACTAGATCTCGTTCAAACCAATTTTCGGTGGAAGTTTACATGGTAATGTACATTATATATATTTTTTTAATTTTATCATTCTCTTATTTTAGAAGTTAGAGGGGGGGGGGACACACATTTTACCACTTTGGAAGTGTCTCTCGCGCAAACTATTCAGTTCAGAAAAAAATGATATTAGAAACCTCAATATCATTTTTGAAGACCTATCCATAGATACCCCACACGTACAGGTTTGATGAAAAAAAATTTTTGGAGTTTCAGTTGTAAGTATGGGGAACCCCAAAATTTATTGTTTTTTTTCTATTTTCGTGTGAAAATCTTACTGCGGTTCACAGAATACATCTACTTACCAAGTTTCAACAGTATAGTTCTTATAGTTTCGGAAAAAAGTGGCTGTGACATACGGACGGACGGACAGACAGACAGACAGACAGACATGACGAATCCATAAGGGTTCCGTTTTTAGCCATTTGGCTACGGAACCCTAAAAAGGAACTACTACCATTACGAAGAAGTTTTAACGAACTACCAATTTGACCTTTACTTGACCTTTGTAATATAAAACGTGTCACGTTATTTCTTAATTAATAAAATAATAACTGAAGGAGATTAAGTTGTTCAAAAAAAAAAAAAAAAACAAAAATAAACGGTCTAAATACAATAGACTAAGACCGCTACTAAAGAAGATGTAGAAACATTTTAGCAAAATTATTTGAGTGCATTCCAAGCCTGACTCATTGTTTTCAAGTTGCCATTTTGGCCTAGTTATTAAGAATGCAGTTTGGTATTACTTTACTTGTAGATGGACAAGGGGCCAGTAGAAAACAGCCGCGAAGCTTTCATCTATAGGTACTAAGTAGAGTGTTCAGTGGTGAAGCATACACTCACGGCGTGGGTTCTTAAGGCAAAATTAACCGCGCGTCGACCTTCACGATTATATTTGAAAAGAGACTGGGACCTCCGTGTTTGTTTCAGTGTTTCTCCTCGGAGTAGTCGAATAGAAAACACCAACCTCACCTTGTTTTAATACATATTTTATTTTTGACGTATAAAAGTGTTTTTTTTAAACCAATATATGTATATAGAAATAAATGGTTTTTTAGTATTTTGTTTTTGAATTGAGTGGATTTCCTGTCATTTAACAGCATGACTCGCAAACTTCACCACGTGTTGGAGTAGACATTTAAACAGGATTTAATTATCCAAACCCAATAGTATCGCCCGACAAAAATATTTTATAATGTAAATTATGGTTTGCCACACTCGCACCGTATTTTGCGATGACATTTTAGGCACCTAAATTGCCTCACGTAACAATCTCATTTACATTAACTTAAATATCGCTTCGTACGGCGTCATTTTTCCAGATGTAGCATTTTATGAAATGTTTGCTATTAAATTATCACAAACATTCAGTGTGTACTGAAGTTGCAAAAACAGCAAATTATGTTGATGCTTTAAGAAATAAAATGTATGAGTTTCGAGCAAAGATTTATTTATCTCTGAAACTATGAAGGTGTTAAGCCTGTAGAACATAGGGAAATGTAATTATTTCACACGTGAAAGCGCTGCCCAGTCTTCATTACAGGTCTTATCCTTTAGTTCTTAACGAACTAGTGATTCTCGGGCAACTAACCCATGCGGAAAAGCTACCTTAAGCTGAAGAATCTTAGAAGTAATTCAGAATTACGGACCCATTCGAATATATTCGGTACTAGAGCGTAACTCTCATTGCTTACCCACAATTGAACATCAAAAATGCTTCAGTAGATTTTGATAAAAAATAATAATCTAATTTTGAAGACTTTGTGAAAACCGGTGACGTAATAATAGTACGCATGACTAAGTTTTGCGTCATGGTTCACTGTAATCTTGTAAAACTCAACAATTACATGATTGTGATAAAGGGAACCGCATGTGATAACGAAAGCACATGGCCGTGGTGGAGTTTAAACTGATTACTTTTCATAGGATTAAAAGGTTGTATTGCAAATTTCTGGGTTATTTTGTCAAGGGGAAATTGGACTTTTGACAAATATTAGCAGTCTTAATTACATGAATGACATGAATGAATAAATCAATGCAATATCAGGATAAGCTAATGGCTAACATTTTTAAAACTAAAATCAAGCAAAGGAGATCGAACATGAAACAAAACTAAGTTCCTTTCAACCTACATCCATTGCAATACCAGTACCACCCAGCAATGCAGTTGAAACTGGACTCAAATACAAAGGTGCAAACGAACCTGCGTGGGACAATGTACAGGAAGGTCTCATACCGACTAACGAGCAAAGAGTTTTTTGCTTCAGGCTAGTGCGACTCAACGAGGCTTTATACATAGAAACTGTAACAGTGGAACAGTATGCCACTAGTAAAGTGATACAAGTGATTTTATAAGTTCAAATGCGGCTTACTATCAAAGATAGATAGTCTAGCATTGAAATAATTTTATTGTTTACGATTTATTGCGATTGAAAAATGATAATGTGCTGAAATCAAAAAATGTTTAAGAGATAAATCATAATTCGTTAGTAAAAACATGAGTATATACGAGTATACTACAAATTAGAGTTTGCAATGTAAGGATTAAGTTAAAAAAAAGTAGGTGAGTTTTAAATAATAGCCTACGTGTTTTTTTTTTTTATAAAGATTGGTCCTTAGTAGCTCTGGACAGAGAGAGGTAGAAAGAGAGTAGGGGGGAGGCCTTTGTCCAGCAGTAGGAAAAAATCGCTAATTAAAAAAAAAACATGTTTTGCCATATCATAGCTTTAAAACAATATTTAAGAAAATTTAAAAAACCATTGTCTGCACTCAGAAAAGATAAATAAATAAACCTGTGAAACTACTTTCCGATGAGTATTTCCTCGTTCAAGAAAAGTGTCATTTTCCAAAGACTATGATACCTTTGTGTTTGTCAGTCGCTTTGTGGTCGCTGGACTGTAATAATTTCCTCTATATTATTGCTGTTGTCACTAAATGTTTTAAATTCTTAGAATATTGTGAGCTCACAGATAAGGGCGATTCTCTGTAACCTCGTAATCGGCTGTCCCGACCGATTTTTTCAAAAAGCGCTTTAATTATTTAAAAAAAATACACTCCAAATGAAACTTTAACCCTGAGACTTTACGGGCGCATTGTTTTTAGAACCATAACTATTTTAATTTTTTTTCTAGACGTGATAAAAGCTCTAAAATTACAGTCCCCTGGCTGTCCCCATCACTGTATTCCCGCCTAGAAATTAGATTTACGAAGACGTGTTTGAAACTACATACATTTGGCAGTTAATATGATAAAGATAAATTATTGAATTATATTATTTTGTAAAACAAGGTTTCATTACGAATTTTATTATATTTAGTAAACACCTGTAAATTTTGTCCCCAGAATTTCCATACAGTCCCCTGCCAAAAAGAACAATGTCAGATTTCGGCTTACACAACTTTTAAAACTAAATTCACACGGACACGAAGTTTTTACCTACAACAATTTAAATATAAAATTCCAACTTCTAAAAAAATATTTATTTCTTTTCGAGAACTGTTCGAAAAGAAAATCATTTTAATAAGTAATCATTTTACTAATCATGTTCTTGAATTCCAGGTTTTACTTTTTTTAAAATAAAAAAGTGTCAGGTAGTTACCTGTTCTGCCACTGTAATCGATTATTCTAAATAATTAAAGCGATTTACTCTTTAGTTTTTATTTACCACCTCACAATTGTCTTTTATTATTATTTTTTTTATCTAAATAATACGTTCTTTGTGTTTATTAAAATACATTTATTATTTTTTAAAGAATATAAGAACGAAATTCAAGAAATCGATTTTCCTGATCTGTATTCGATAACTTAATCGCCTTGTACTGGCAACCAGCAGTTCGCCATTAAAATAAAAAAATAAAAAGATTTTGCAGTTCTGTCAAAATCGCGCGCGCCAGTTAAAACATGTTGTTGTTGTCGGTGTTTTTTCTAAGTGTACGTTTGTTTCCTTCGCGAAGTCATCTGCGTTTGCGTTATAGACTTATTGTGTTATATTCATACCACACATTTTGTGACAATGTACCATCAACTACGTTGTATTAATTGTGGTATAAATATGTTTCGGATGGAACGGCATTTAGTTGAATCTGACGATGTCCATTCATTGTTACGGCAATGGACTTCACTTTCTGAGGTAAAGTACGATTTTTATTAAATAGAATGTCAACTGTTTTAACTAAGCTAAATGTTAATTTGCAACACAACCGTATTTTGTTGGTTTTAGATTCCAAATGACAGTGTTGTTTGTCATTACTGTTGGTTATTAATTAAACAAACAAGTAATCCAACAAGTAGCAATGCGCCAACTGAATCAATTGTGCATCGAAATCTTTGTATTGGTTGCGGTCATTCATTGCATCGTGTAAAGTCTCACGCCTTAAATAACAGTTCAGAAAGAGAAGATGCTATCAGACGCGTGATAGAGCAACAATAACCTGCAATTTAAAATGTCTGAATAACTTCTTCTGTAGAAGTTCAGTGTAAAAGTGGATATTACAGAAAAGCTTTTGACATTAAACTACACAAAAAAACGTAAGAATTTTCACTGTCCATGACAAATTAATATTGAGCCAAAGTTACTATGGACATCTGACATTGTTCTTTAAATCCATAATAAAAAGAAACTGTAATATTTACAAAAGTGTTTTTAGTGAAACGAAACGCAAATTGTTGTGAAGTTGTCAACCTTACCAAATGCGGCGACGAGACGCCATTTTTTTTAGTGTCAGAGTGTCATTTGTGAGCTGAACACGCGTTTGGTCCGCTACCACACACAGTCCTCTGGTAAGTAATAACGTTTATGTTAATTACTTTTATTATATCTATATACAGTTAATTGATTTATTATTTATGTCTAAATTGATCGGTAAGTTCTTAAAAAACTATTTTACATCTGTTTTGTAAATATTGTGAAATCTAACCGAAATACGCAGTCCCCTGGCAACAGTCCCCTGTCTGACAATGCAGCAGGGGACTGTTTTACGCAACAGGGGACTGTGTATTTTGCGTATTAGTTATTGTTTTTATGTATTGTTTGTGTAAATTTATCTGCTAGTCTGTTTTATTAATGTAAGAATCATCAAAGTATTTGCTTCGCATTATTTACCTTTCTAAGCTTATATTATTTATTATTATTATTTCAATTATATTTTATTATTTTTTTACAATTTACAATGTATTGCTTAAATATTGCCTCTGCAATAAAATGATTTTAGAAGCAGAAGCAAATACTCCGCCTACAAGACCCGCCACTCCAGTTCCAGTTCAAATATCTCCAGCTCCAAGCCCAGCAGTTTCCAGCGCGAGTCTACAGCAAAGAAAAAAAAAAAGAAGCCATACAGCAACGAAAACAAAAGAAGCCACAAAGCGACGAAAAGAAATTTAACAGTACCGATGACCGCAAGAAGGTATGGCAAAGCAAGGAGCTTCTATCGGGCTCTTCATGAGCCCGGTGTAACTTCTTAGCGTCCGTATCCTGGCTACGTTTTGGTGATCTTTTCGGGGAAACCGAAGGTTTCGTCTGTGCAATTATGGACGAAGTTATCTTGACGAATAACTACCGGAGACATATTATGAAGGACGGGACGGTTGACGTGTGTCGGGCATGCCACCGTCCGGGTGAGTCTATCAGACATATTATCTCGGGTTGTCCTCGTCTGGCTAACGGAGAGTACTTGCACAGGCATAACCAAGTAGCCAGGATTATTCACCAGCAACTTGCTTTGAAATATAAACTTGTGGATTCTGAGGTACCGTATTACAAGTATGTGCCCGACCCAGTTCTTGAAAATGACCATGTCCTTTGTACTGGGATCGATCTATCATTACTGACAGGACTATTGTCGCCAATAAGCCTGATATAGTGGTGATAGATCGATTAGCGCGCTGCACAATGATTGTCGATGTTACCATTCCACATGACGGGAACCTCGTGAAAGCTGAGAAAGAGAAACAAATTAAATATCTTGACTTAGCACACGAGGTTGTTGACATGTGGAATGTGAGCTCGGCTGACATTGTGCCGATTGTCGTATCGGCTAATGGCCTTATGGCCGAAAGCCTCGATCAACATCTATCGAGGCTCTCATTAGGCGGTTGGATCAAGGGCCTGATTCAGAAGGCAGTACTCCTCGATATGGCTCGCATTGTGAGGAGGCTCCTGTCTCTGGAGCCCTAACCACCGGTAGCTTGGACCCTGCTCCCGATACCGGCGGACCACTATTTTTTATATTTTTAAATGTTTTTTATACTTATTTTTTATATTTTAAGAAATATTTAAAAATGTAATTGAATATGTACATAGATAAATAAACAGAATAATAATATTAATAATAGTACGTATTTCAATGAATACTGAATAAAGAATTTAATGATTAATATTATAATAATAAGACTTTATGTTGATCTCAGTGAGTACAAAATGATTCTAGCACTTTAGGTAAATTTTTGGTATGAATGTTCAAAGAAAGTTATATTTTCTGTTATATTTTTATAAAGAAACTGTTGATTATTGACGCGAAAATATGTTATGAAAATAATAAATGATTAATTAATGTAAAATGACTTTTTTTAAGTAGGTACAACAGTCCTCTGTCTCACTTAACAGTCCCCTGTCATGATTTTTTGGAAAATCGCTAATAACTCGGAATATGCGTATAAATTCAGTGGGCCTCCTTATCTAACTAAAATAATAATTAATTTTCTTCGAAATAGAACACAGTTTTTTGACAAATGTTAAAAATAATTGCTATGACAGCATTTGTATGTGACATGTACGAGATTACAGAGAAATGCCCATAAACATGATTTAAGTGCGTTCAGCTGAGCTGGAGTCCTTCGATAAAGATTGGTCCTTGGCAGCTCTGAACAGATAGAGGTGGAAAGAGAGGCGGATTTACCAATGGGCTGAGTAGGCTGAAGCCTAGGGCGGCAGATTTTAGTGGCGGAAAATTTGGGGCTGACATTTTTTTTAAATGTCTTAGGTACTGAAATTAAAAATATTAATATTTATATACCTACTATGTTTTTTTGGAAAGAATAAACAAAATGAATACTCAAATTCAGGCTTCTAGCCTAGATTTTATCACAGTTGCCGATCTTTACAAATCTTGCAAGTTTTTCGTAGCTGATGAACGAGAACATTTTAAGTATTTTGAAGAAAAGGCGAAACAGTATACAAAAGACATGGGACATTATTGTAGACTTGTAGAGGTCGGTAGGGGCGGCAAAATTTGAATAGCCTACTGGCGGTAAATGTGTAAATCCGCCACTGGAGGAAGGAGGCCTTTGCCCGGTAGTGGCACATTAATGGCTAACAATAATAAGTGCGTTCAGGGTAAGAGGCTATTAATGGCTAACAATAATAAGTGCGTTCAGGGTAAGAGGCTATTAATGGCTAACAACAATAAGTGCGTTCAGGGTAAGAGGCTATTAATGGCTAAAAATAATAAGTGCGTTCAGGGTAAGAGGCTATTAATGGCTAACAATAATAAGTGCGTTCAGGGTAAGAAGCTATTAATGGCTAACAATAATAAGTGCGTTCAGGGTAAGAGGCTATAAAGTTAATAGTGTTGTAGTTTTCCTGTTTAGAAAAGCTTATATTTATTCATTGTTAAGTTTAATTAAAATCAACTAAATGTACTGGCGATATGTGGGTGAAGGTACAGTCAACAGCAAAAGTAGATGATGAATTGAGTTTATAACTTTTGGAGTCAAAACTGATCACGAATATATGGCAGCTGTACTAGTAGTAAATGTTTGGTATAATTAACAATCACATACTTTTGAATCACTTCGACGCCACACAGTTCTGACGCGAACTCTGTTCATTAGTATTGAATTTCTGATTTTCATCATCTACTTTTGCTGTTGACTGTACTATAGGGACACCTCTGCCTTACCCTTCGGAGAGTATAAGCGTGATGTTATGTTCAATTAACTTAATTTTACTTTAGAATAGTGGTGTGCTAAATAAGTTACTAAAGTCTATTCGAACTTGTTTCAAATTAATATTATTTCAAGTTAAACAAATATCAATTTTATTATAATGGTAATTAAGCTGATTTCAGAGTGACTAGCCCTATAAACAAAGTAATAAAATGTTTGAAGTTCTAGCGTAAACTGAACTTTGTTGTGTAGGATTTAAAGTTATTTTTCCATAAACTCATATTTGTTTACATTTTTGGCAAATAAATCGCGGATGCAGATTAGTACCTACTGCAGCCTGAATGATAAAAGATTATAATTTACTTTGTTTCCGAAGGACGTCTAAGGAAAAGCAGATTTTCATATTATAGGTTTTCAATATACTTAGAATCTGTTCATTATAGCTGATATGAACAAGATTCCTCAACCACAATACCTATCGCCACATGAGATTACAAAATGCTAGAGATTTTGCGTTGTAAGCAACTGTGGCTTGAGTTATTTTCTTAATAAAATTAATTTAGTTATTTTAGCTTTCTTCTTAAGACCTACGTAATATACAAGAATTAAGTATTTTAATTGCTTTCATTAGTGAATGCCTATAAAGTAGATTATTAAAGTACTTGTAGTTTCTACCATGTCTTCATTTAGAATTTAGTACAGTAGGTATATCTAAATACCAATTTATACTTCTTTACATCCACATTATCGTAAGTTAATCTTAGACATTACTGATATTAGTAAAGAAAAATATCATGATGATATGGCTAGGAAGGGGGTGACTACCGAGATAATATCTAAAATAGAAGTATGAAAAAAGAAGGCATGTTGCGCCGACCCCAAATAAATTGCGATAAATGCAGGAGAATTATTAAAACAAAATATGATGAGGAAACCAGTAGGTAGTAAGGACTAGTGTTTTTCTTTAATTAAGTAGATATGTTTAGCCGAACTGACAAATGTGAAGAAAAACATCGTGAGGAAACCGACATGTCCTAGCACCAAAAATTTGAAGACATACGAGTATGTGACATCTACCAACGCGCACTGGGCCCGCGTGGTGGATTACAGCCCACTCCCTCTCACAGGTAGGAGGCCTGTGTCCCAGCAGTAGAAACATTATAGGCTGATTATGCAGTATGTTATGCAGCCGAACTGACATGGTGTACTTAAAATCGAAGCACCAATTCACACTGTGAAAGTGAGGTGATTTATCTTATTCCTTCTCTGTCAGAGAAAGTAAGAAAAATACGATTATTTGTCACCACGGAGTAAATCCGTGTTTGTCACAGAAACACGTGCATACAAAAATATCAGTTACCTCGAATAATAAAGAAAATTAACCTTTTGAACGCCATTGTCACATATATGTGACAAACGAAATCTTACTCTGAACGCCAACGTCACAAATATATGACAAAATACACGTCGGTCGTCGTCGTCGGATATTATGAAATAAACAATTTAATCATTACTTTTGTGTGTTTTTATTTATATAATTTAAAACTTTAAGCTTCCGTCTATATTGTATTGCATGAAACTAATATAAATAAACCACCAATATCGAGAAATTTGTTGTTTTAAGTGTGTGTGTGTTGTTGTGTTGTTAAAGTGGCCTGGCGTCAGGGGTACGGCGATACGTTTATACTCTGGCGTTCAAAAGGTTAAAAAATAGATATTATAAATAATCACGAGCACAGTACAGAAATAGTCGGCAGCTGCACGTCGTGACTGCGACAAGAAGGTTTCCACTCAGCATGATGCTGGGGACCCTCAGCACAGCGCTGATTTTCAGTGGTTAGCCTTAGTCCACCTGTCATCACTGCTCCTTGCCAGGTGTCCTGCCCAACTCCATTTGAGTTCCATAATACGCTTTTCGATATCAAAGACCTATTTATTAATCTAAATTAAAAAGCAATCCGATATTGTATTCGAGCTTCGTAGCAAAAGTTAAGTCGGAACTTCATAATTTTGATTTATAGCAAAAGAGAAGTTGGCTCAAAATTAACCCTTAGAGATGAACTTTTCAGTTTGTATTCATTAAGTTGGTGTGAAGGAGTGTGGCAATCTGAATAGATTAGATACTAAGTAGAAGAGCCGTTGCAAAATTGTTTAATCAATGGGTTGCGTGTCATGTGAAGAATTTAGTCATGTATCTTTTTGAAGTCTGGCAGTGATTAAAGAGTACTTACGAACACAATAAGAAAAATAATGTGGATAAGAAAAGAAGACTGCGTTGAAAAAGTGTGGAATCTGGGAAAGATGATAATATGACAATGGAGGAAGTGAACAGTGAGATAACGGCTGATATTGTTATGTATGGTGAAAAAGACGTACTGCGCCCACCTAGAAAATTGGGATAAGCGCAGGAGAATGATGATGACTTGCACACGTTGAGTGGATTACATATTACTGCAATCCTTTTCCAACAAGTTTAATACATCAAGCGATAAGGCTTCAATTGCTTTAACACTTAAAACGATTGGTATCATAATGATAGACTATATATAAAATATTTGCGTTATAAGTGGCAAACTACACAAATTACAACAAAATCGTCGGATCTCAGAGCAATAATCATAAACGGTTATTCATATAATAGGCCATAACCGCGACCTTAAGCCATAAATTCTGGAATGTCTGTTTTATTCCATTCCGGGAACAATTTGGATCCTTAATGAATCCTTTAATATTGTTGTTTATGATTCTCGAATTTGCGTGTTACAGCGTAGAGCAAATAAATTTGTTTACACACTTTTTAATTGTATTTTTTTTAGATGAGTTTTGAGTTTAAATTTTAGTGGGATTGTGTTTTTATGTAGGTTTTCTTCATCCCTCGTGGGTCGTGGTAGCAGATGATTCATTTGTGTTAGTCATCCTAACACAAATAAATCGTCAATCGACCCAAACTATGAAGTTTGCGATTGTTGTTCATGTCAAGTTTTAAGTACACGTGTTTATGACAAGAAAATAAATTGACTGTCACAAAAACTGTTTTAGCTGAAAGTACCTACCTGAATAATATTTCTGAAGTTACCTAGGTGCGATTCCTTGAAAGTATTAAAGTGTAATTAATATGAAAACATTGTAACATGACAAACTTCAAACACGTCAATATCAATTTCCCGTGCCCTACAAGACAAACGAATTATATTAAAACATTTAGGTCGTGTACGAATAGCTTATCGGTAACTAATTGTGATATCAAAAATAGATTAATTAGATAATTCAGTAATCTAATCAGAGACTGGTACATGCTTAGTAACTGTAATATAGTACTAAAGGTTACAAATATACATATCGATTTCTGCAAAGTATAACGAGATAGCGTGTCACAATGATATATGTTCGGATATCTTTTAGACAGATCTCGACAAATTGGGATCCCCCGCAAGGGAATCTTTTGTCAGATTGAATAGTCGTTCGTATTGAAAAACATATTATATTAAGTTACTCTTGACCTTATTTGAACAACTATTGGTTTCGATAATGCTGAAAAAGTTTCAGAAGATTTTGCATAAACTGATGCAACAAAAAAATGTGCCAAATGTTTAATCATGTCCTATGTAGCTGACAGAAATACAGTTGAAGTAAGTGTAGATTTTTTCAATGTAGAACTTAATTATTAAAGACATATTAATATTCAACAAATACACAACAGTGCTTTCTTACTTATGAAAAATAACTAACTGAACAATCTGGCCCAGTTTTGAATTACTTACATAAACTCGATTTCCCAACAGGCACAACTTTACCAATAAGTACAGGTTCAAAAAGTTCATGTTCAAGTTTATATTTTTCATTAATTTCCTTGCCGTGCTTGTCTGTGCAATGCGCACTATCTACATCTACAGCTGACATTGTTCTTCGGGCAGCATTGTTCAGTCCGAGCCAGTCTTTATCAATGTTTTCATCTTTTGCTTCACTTCAAATAACTTCTAAGCCATTATTAAGAGTTGTGTGTGATTATGTGAATTTATGTTTAGGTGTATTAAAAAAATAAGTAAGTACCCAGGCATCAAAACGAAGTAATACACCTTACTACCTTACAATCTGTTAAATCAAAAGAAATATCTTAGAAAATCTCCTTTTGACTGCCTGGCTAATCTCAAAGTTGAATTCCTTATAACATTAGCACCTTAACCTAATTAGTTTCATTTCTCTTTGTTATTCTTTATTTGTGAATCGAAAATTAACGAAGGCTTTTCAAATGAAAAGAAAGTAACGAAAGGGATTAATAAAACTGCTGTACCTAGTTATTTTTTACAAACACGTTATACGAAATGAGAGTGGCAATGAATATTGAGGTAACTGATATAAAAGTACGCCAAGTTCAATCGATTAAGAAGAACATAATAAAGAACTATGATTTCTAAAAGAAAACCAATGAAACTTGTTACTAGGACAAAAAGTTACTCGCGTTTATCGAAACAGTTTTCAAACATCTCCAACGAAAAGCACGTCTGAGCAATTTCGAAAACTCCCCGAATTTTCCACCTCTGGAAAAGTGCAATGTCTATAGTTTCACCACATACATTGAAAGTTTGGTCACACCGCAGCCTATAGAAGATCGGCCATTGAAAACTGTATTGGATTTTGGCCCCATTTTAGCAAAAAAAAGGATTCATTTTTCAAAAGTGTACGTGAGGTTTTCAAGTCGAATAACCCTAGCTTTGAACATTCGGGTTAAAGGAGGCCTTTTTTAACTGACTTTATAATGCAAATTCTACACTTTCCAATCCTCATTGACGCAAACATTTACATCGAATGCTCTATTTGTCCATGTAAGTGTCCAGAGGAAAAGTTTCTTAACGGACTACCGTAACAAAATTATCATTACATCAGACGTCAATATATCCTAAATAAATAAATAAGTAACTAGAAAAACAAGAGTGAACTTTATCAAGAACACAATAATGAAACAAATGAAGATCATAAACGAATCAAACCTCAAAAACATTAACATCGTCTGAAGACCCAACAGAAAATACATCCCAAAAATATTTCGCTTTTTCTAGTATTGTATCAGAATAAGTGTGCAATAGTAGCCAATAACAAGCTGTCACTCTGTGATGGATGAGTTCCGTACATATTTGTAATGTGTGACTGATTACATGACTTGAATTGCTCGGCTGTACCTACCCTAACCGTAATTCCACGGATTGATGTGTTGTCAAAAAGTTTGGTCGTGGTTGTGGTACTCGTATATTTATCTTATAGTTTTAGTTATTGCGCCGCTATAATTAGTTCAAATGATGAACTGACAAGCCGATATGGCCACCCATTGTATGTTTTGTAGTATTAAATGTATTTTTTGTTATGTATATTCTGGCGTACAATATATTGTCTACCTTGATACTGATTGTTCACAAAGAACTAATTTTTTTTTTAAATATCCGTAAAATTCTAATTCCTCAAATACAGCTTCCAAATTAACTAGATCCGTATAAACAGCCTTTCCATCAAAGCCAAGTTTTTTCAAGCGTCATGTATTTTGCGACTAGAATAGTAAATTTTTGGTCGACAATTAATGAAAACAAATGCGAGGCACGTTCCTGCGTTGTTGACAGACAGACTTAGCGGCGGCGGCTAATTGTCTACGAGCATTTAATGACAATAGAAAGTAAAAGAAATAAGCCGATTCTTCAAACATTTTAACTTTGTTGAAAAGATAATCCGAAAAAAGCTAAAGCAAGGAATTTGTTGTAAGTTAAGAATAATTTTAGCTTTGTAAGAAGATTTGGATTGAGCCTTGATGGAGGAGATTTTGATAATTCGAAACTCGTGAGCATTGTGGTGCTCAAAACCTGGTACTAAAGACGATAGATGAATCAAGTCTTGATTGACAAAATAAAATTGTCCAGTAAAAGGAACTGTAACATCGCACCGTATCGTAATTTCAGACAAAAATAGACGAAATTCATTTGTATCATACTCTTTTCAATTCCTTACAATTTCGTGTATTTAAAGTAGCTATAAAATCCTACGCTCTGTTGGTTTCCTAATAATCGTTAAAGAAAAGTATTTGACCGCCTTTTTATTCGAAAACATTTTTTCTTCTTTTATTCTCATTCTCATTTTCGTTGGACGAAAAGTTACTTTTGAAAGTGCTTAAATTTTTTAAGATGTTAAATTACTTTTGGGGTCCACTTTGTGGATTATTAAATCAAATGTAAAGACAAACATTCAAATAAGAATTTGTAATAGTAGATATGAGGCATAATGCCACTAAGTTTGTTGATTTTTAAATGACATGCAACATTTTTCTTATCTTTCAAAGAACCTATAAACCTTTATACACTTTTCATTTTATTGAGATATGTTTTTTTAGTCACACATACATACATAAGCTCACGCCTTCTTCTCATGGGGCATAGGCATAAACTAGAGAACTCTGTAGTTTCTGTCTACCGCCAACGACCGAAGCAAAAGGAGTATGTAATTGTACTAATTATCATCTAATTGTACTTAGGTGTGTTGTGCTGTCTTTTGTGTACGCCAAATAAATGGTTTCTCTATCTGTCTATCTATCTATGTAAAAATCGTTTCTTTAACTATTATATTCTTTTGCTTCGTCCAGAAGGTCAATTCTAGTAATTTAAAACGTTCAAAATCTAGTCGCAGTCTCATCTCGTCGACAAACAAATGTAAAAAATTTGTCAAAATGTAGGGAAATAAGAGGTATTTTTGACAGATTAGGACTGAGATCAGTCTATGAACGTTCTTAAAATTACGAGAATTGCCCCTCTGGTCATACTACGCACCTGAACTTTCTGAGGAAATTCACCGATAAAGATGTTTTTTTTTTGTATGTTGTCTAAGAACAATTATTGCTTAGTAATTCAATGTGTAAAGACGGAAAAAACCGTGGTAGTTATTCCGAAATGTCATCTCGAGATGAAAGCTTCATCCCCATTTAGAATTTTGTTCCCGGTGATACACAATAGAGTACAAAGGGAGTAGATAGACCTGTCCTTAACAACTATATTGTTTTGTACTCGTAAACGGACAACTGAAATTAAACACTGAAATTAAACACCGAAATTGACTTGTTCTTGTGTAGGTAGTAGGGCTTTAGATTGAATGGCCTTTTTAGAGGTTTGATTTTAAGATGTAAATTTATTATTTTCGCTATGTTGCCAATAAATATCTGCCAGGTAGGTACTGCTATATTGTTGTAAAAAAGTGCCACGTCAAGTACATGCGTCTGACGCTACTGGAAGTTTGACCTTCAACATTTGGACTGGTACAAAAAGCGTGGGTTCTATATTCTTTTATTTCAAATTAATGTTATTTCAAGTTAAACAAATATAAACTTTATTTAATAGTAATTAAGTTGATTTCAGAGTGACTAGCACTATTGAAAAAGTTATAAAAATGTTTGAAGTTGTAGCGTAAACTGAACTTTATTGTGTAGGAATTAAAGTTATTTTTACATAAACTCAGATTTGTTTACATTTTTGGCAAAAATATCGCGAATGCAGATTAAAGTATTTTTACTGCCTGCAGTGGAGAAAATATAATAATGAAATTGTGCCTCATATATAACAAATTAAGTATTCTATACAAGAAAGAGACATATCTAAACTATGGACTATAATCTGTTATGGGTAGGCAGCCCAAAGTTTCCGAAACTGGCACTAAATTAAATTTAGCCAAGTTATCCATACAACCGACAAGTTGGAAGGCGCCTGCGATCCCTCGTTATTTAATAAACCATATTACTTGCACGATTTAGTCGCACTTGCCAGCTTAGTAATTGCTTTAATATTGTAAGTTATTATAAGTTAACCCCTGTGTGGGCGTAGTTGATGAATACCTACACAATTAAAACATCTGAACAATCCCCGTAATTAAGAACATTCAAAATCTGGTCGGAATCTCATCTCAGCAAAATTCAATGTCAAATGTAAAATGCACGGAAATTAGTTGTATTTTTGACAGCTTAAGACTGAAATTATCATGCGAACGTTCATTGCTACCGGTACCTGTATCATTAATACGGGTATTGCCCTCTTTTTAAATTACTTATAATTATGTCCTGGTATTTATTTATTGCTATTACTGAATTTAAAACTGCTTTAATACTGTCACCCTTTTTTGGTGCGGAAGGGAGTGCCAGACTCTTACTGACTAAAACCCACCCGAGTTTCTTCCTTAGCCCTTTATGTTCCGGGGTAGTGGTAACCCTTTCGGACAGTCCCGCTGATCCGGCAGGCTTCGGCCGTAACGGGCCCCCTCCCTGGTGCTGACATCTCTTTGAGGCGCGCGTGGAACACATACGCGCACCGCGTCCGGCACGGGCCTGGTCCTGATCGGACGGTGAGCTACCCATTACTCTCCGTCCGCAGGACCGCGCCTACGGTGGCCGGGAGTCGTCACGCGGCTCCCGACGCCCGGAGCGTCTCCCGCGGCGGCTGGGAGGTGAGGCTCTGTCCCTCAACCATCCCGCCACCTCCTTCGCTAGCATGACTGCTTCGCAGAAGGAGGTGACTGCCTCCCACTCCCTCTCGCTCCGGACCATGGCTTGAACCAGGGCCGGACGCGAGAGGGCGCCGCCGCTGCCGATCGCCTCTACGAGGACAAGGCGCGCGGTGCTCTGACCAAGCGGGGCAAATCTCCACCGTATGCTCTACCATGTCCAATACTGTCATTCTTAGGTTAAATTTTGTTTCATCTATAGTGGATTTTGAAATTATTTCTTAAATTTATATAAATAGGCACACTGGATTTCAAAATTAAGCAGGAATGTTCATGCATAGACGAGAATGTTCGGTCAACAAAGACTTTGCACTTTTTAGCACATTTCCATGCATTCACCTAATCCATGAAACCTCAAGGTCCTCGTTTACTCGAAACACGAACTTCAAAAGGTTTCAGTAATTCAGTTACAGTTCCTGAAATAGAGTAAGTTCGGAAACAGTTCCCAGCGAAATTAACTACGTCCGAATGCAGTTAAAAGAACGGAAAAAAGAGAAAACAAGTTCCTAATAGAGTTAACCTATTGACAAGAATGGATAAATGAATTCTAGTCTCACATGGTATTTGGTCATTTTATTAGTGAAACGCTTTAAAAAAACCAGTTTCTATATAGAAATCTAAAAACCTACTTGTACATTTTAGGTAGTAGGTAGTTAGGTAGGAACATACTTTCCTAAGTCATTGTTGGAATGACGTAAATATATTTTTTTTACCTTTGTCAAAGCCATACAAACAAACTTCCACAGACGTTGTACTTGTTTCCCATCGATATCCGTGTTTCCAATAACTGACCCAATTAAATCTTTGATTTCTTAGCGAATTATATTTATGTGAAAGTTATTTTATGAGAAAAGAACCGCTTTTTTATTAAATTTAAGGCGAAATTTCAGAGAAGTTATTTTGTCGATTAACTTTTAGGTAAATATTTATAGCATTTGGGTGTAGCCGTAGCTAAATAATAACAGCTACACAGGTCGATCGATCAGGCTAAGCTACGCTTGCCGCGGTTGGTCCGTGGATAGGTGACCATCTGTACATAACATGACCCCTCCGTGCCTCGGAAAGCATGTTAAACCGTTGGTCCCGGCCGTCATTTGTGGATCTTTGACAGTCGTTACGGGTCGTTAGAAGCCCGAAATTCTGACAACCAGTCTTACCAAGCGGTATCGTATTACCCAAAAACTAGGTTGTGGAGGTCAGATAGGCAGTCACTTCAAGTAAAAACTCGACTGCATCCGGTTAGACTGGAAGCCGACCCCAACATAGTTGGGAAAAGGCTAGGCAGATAATGATTCATAACACTTGGGTACTTTTAAAATAACTGTTTGTTTATGAATAGAAAAGGTACGTAAGTATGTGCTTATTTACAAGTCTCGCCACTGTTAAACTTTACAAGACTTCTTTGAGCCAACTTAATGAGGTTTGCATATGAAATACACATAAGCATAATGCGATTAGAAACTTTAAATATATTCAACAATGTAAATTGAGCAGAGACTTAAAATCTCATGAAAATGATAATGTTAAGGTATTCAAATTATCTTATGAATGCATTTTATGCAAGTTTGAGGAGACACCTTTTTCCTTAAGTATTGCAGGTAATGTTTTATGCAGTGCGAAAATTGTGACAGTTTCTTGTATCCAAATTTAAGTAACTTTATCAGCGTTACCTATTTGTATCTTGATAAAATTTTAACTATGTATTTCATGTAGCAGAATATAACACAAAAGCATAGCGCCAGGTCAAAAGGAATAGCTGTCGTTGCTGCCATTCCATAGGTACTAAAGGCCCATAACTCAAAACTTTCACGTTAGCGTTAAACAGAAACGCGTGGGTCGCACGGAAAACGCAGTAACAACAAAATTTGGCGTTGTGACTCGAAATCAGCTTAGCTTAAAAATATGTTAAAGTATATTTGTTGTTTGAATACTATTTTAACAGTTACTCTGAAGTATATACCAGATTCTACAATTGTTTTGATTTTTTTCAATATTCTTGACTAGCTTCTGCCCACGACTTTGTCCGCGCGAACTTTTTGTTTTCCTGACCTACCCCGTCTCATCGCATCGCCTGCACGCGCTGTTACTACGTTTTTGCTTAGCGCTTATTCAATTTTTTATTTTTACTCGGCTCCTAAGTGTCCTTGCATGATGTTAAACCTAGCCTAGCCTTTAGCCATGCCTTCCTCAAGCATTTGGCTATCAAAAATATTTTTTCAAATCTGACTGGCAGTCCCAGAGATTCAAACTTTTCAGCTTGTTATTAGTATAAATAGATATACCTACATAGAAATAAATATGTAAATAATAAAACTGAAACGAAGCAAAAGGAGTATGTCAATATAGTGGCGTTCCATTTTTGGAAAGCAATTTATGGGGTCTATAATGCAACGAGCGTGTCCAGAAGATAGGGTTCACTCTTTTTTTATAGTTTCTGCCTGCCTTCATTGGAAAAGCTCCCGTATGAGTATGCCTACATACTTACATACGTGAACTTTTTCCATGAACGTTATTTAAGAAAACACATAAGTAACAATGTGTTGTCTTTGTGACCGCGCTCGAAGCTAATGTTTAAGTTAATTTCGGTATCTAATGGGTGGACTTCCCTCCGCGCACATTGTCTTTGATATACTCCATCCCTATTTGTTGAGAAATTTTCAGTGAAGATATTAAATGTAAACATAAATGGTTTCTGGATCCTTGTGTTTTAATAACGTCCTTTCTTGATGGATAATTCGACATTTTTGTTGTTTTCTATTATTTTGCAACGCGGGCCCAGTGCGGGTTGGTAGATATCACACGTCTCTTCGAATTTTTGGAACATTTCCTCACAATGTTTTTCTTCACCGTTTTGAGAGCTGCAGTGGTGAGGAAATTATTTAAGTACACAAAATAAAGCGCCTGTGTGGGTTCGAACAAACGACCTACAACTCGTAGGTCGGAGACATAAAAAGTAGCGTAGTATACAGGGCGATAAAAAGTACCTGCTACTAATGTTGGTACGCGTCACAAATAAAAGATACTTCCGAAAACTGTGTTAGTATGTTCCAAACACAACGACAATGGGAATGAAACATGGGAACAATCTACCATGGGAATTCGACACCAAAAATATAGAGTAACCCGGTTCTCTTTCAATCAAAATTGATATCACTATTCAATATATTAAGACCAATCGGCGTCGGACAAACCAACAGGGATTTCACACATGATCTCATTCAATTTATTGTTCCCTGAAATTGCTTTTTTTGGGATAAACTGGATCTAAGAGCCGTCGCGGATAAGGCAACCTAGCCTGATTGAAGTGGCCAGGATTTTGAAACGCACACGTATCAAATCGGAAAGGGATCGGCACCATATCCCCTTTCGCCTCGCCGTCAAACAGGCGCCAACCTAACGTAAGCACGTAACCAAAGCGGATCAGAAGCTCAGATACGTCGACTCGGCTACGGCTAGGCGACGCCGCGCTTACGGCTCGCCGACCGCTGGTTGATGGTGCAGCAGGCAGGCTGGAGGGGTGAGAGGGGCAAGGGTGGACGAAGAGACGTAAGCGCGACAACGAGCCGTAAGCGCGGGGACGACGAGCCGAAACGCACCGCACCGCGGTTCGTGAGCTTGTCCCGAGGCGAGGCGATTACGTTACGATTCCGATTAGTGTGCGTTGCAGTTGGGAGTTTCATACAAAGAATACTGAACGGCTCGAGTTGATACGGTGCCGTTCCCTTTCCGATTTAATACAATGTGCTATGACCTTAAAACGGCCAGTATCTTAGTAATCAACAGGTTTTGTCGTTGAAGCTATGGTTTCTTTGAAGACCGCGCTGACGGGTATCGTAAAGATGGTGGCAGCGGGGTTACGGTGTCAAAAAACGCTCTTTAGGGAAACTCCAAATTACCTTCATAAATAACTTATCAATGACGTTATTCGACAGTAAATTGCGGACGCTATGTGGCGATCACCGGTAGCCTTAGGAAACCTTAGCTCAAGTGAGTGTATATATATTCTAAGATACCTCATTGGCCCCTACAACCTAATAACGACTAATGTTAGGCGGCCCAGTTGTCTCAGGCCTAAAATTCTTCATTTTTAGAAAAGGCTTTATTAAAAATGTTGTAGGTACACTCGTGCTATGGGTCATTTATCATTCCGAGTAGGTACTTTTTAAAATTAATCACGCTAAGTACATTAATGAAATAAAATCATTTATATTCAACCGAGTCGCGTAGTATGTTTTGCGGTTATTCAATTTGAATAAATTAAAATGTGGCCACAAACGATTATAAACAAATTAAATTATTTAAAATAAAGGACATAATTACAGCATATACATATTGCTCGTTTGTAAAAGATACAGTGGTATAGTCAACATCAAATTAGATTTATGAAAAAATAAACCAAACAACTAATTTCCATTCATCATTTCATTTGTCATTTCCATCGAAAGAAATTATTTCAGTTGCAAGTACCCCACATTTATCTATACTTATAATAAATCTGTAGAGAGGTCAATTCTGTACATGAAATATATTTTCAAAATAACTATCAGGGGGTGATTAGTGATCGATACTGATGCCAAAAATGCAATCAGTAAAATTTTTGTCTGTCTGTCTGTCTGTCTGTCTGTATGTTCCTTATAGAAACAAAAACTACTCGACGGATTTTAACGAAACTTGGTACAATTATTCTTCATACTCCTGGGCAGGTTATAGTATACTTTTCATCACGCTACAATCAATAGGAGCAGAGTAGTGAAGGGAAATGTTGGGAAAACGGGAGAAGTTACTCCATTTTTTAAGCTTCCGTCGCGTGTGCAGCCTTAATGGTTAAAGTTACATAGAAATCATGTATGACGGAAATATTCTACATAAAATTGTCTAAAAAATATCCCGCAACAGCATATGTCTATCTTTTATGGTTGACTCAGAATAACACGTGTAACTCCTGATAGCTTAGCAGTTCGGAGCATTCTGATTATATTTGTTTACTCTTACGTTTATAATACTCTCACTCATCCCTAATTTAAAAAAGTTAACATTATTACCTATTCAATAAAAAAAGAATCATAGAAATCGGTATAGAAACACCAAACTTATACATGAAATAAGCCATCACGTCGTCGCACGTCTGAATCATGCTATAAGGATTATTTTTGTGTAACGGTTGCCGCGCTCGACACGGGTCGCGACTCGCGGCGGCGGTAGGGTATACAAAGGCGGCAATATTTGGCTGTTGATGCGTTCAGAGCGTTCGACCTTATTGACAGACAATAATTGATATTGAGAAACCGTGCTTATCAGCGCGACTTTTAGTCTTTAAATAGTTTATTTGAATTTCTTTTGTTGTTATTTTGTAAAATAGGTATGAGTTGTTTTGGTAGTGTTTAAATATTCGTTCAAATTAAAAATTATTAAGCGTAGGTACTTTTAATAATTAAAGTAGTTATAAGTATTTATTTTTAAGTGAAGTAGGTATAGGTAGATAGTATTGCACAGGCGTTTCAGCTTTATTTTGATTTCTTTTTTGTTGTGTAGACAAAGAATAAGGAAGGATTTTTTGAAATTCAACCCCTAAGGGAGTTAAATAGGGGATGAAAGTTTGTATGAAAGTCCGTCAGTTTTAAAGTTAGGATCATCAAATTTTGTGTTTAGGCTGACGACTAAAAATTAATTTATACGTGTCTCAGCGTTTTTGATAATTCTACCCCCAAAGGGTTAAAAGGGGGGATGAAGTTGTGTATGAAAGTCCGTCAGTTTAAAAGTTAGGATCTTTAAATTTTGTATTTAGGCTAACGATTGAAAATTAATTTATACGTGTCTCAGCGTTTTTGATAATTTCTCCCCCAAAAGGGGGATGAACGACCTGACTGAAATATCAACGCACAGTCTAAATCGCTGGTCCTTCCTAGGGACATGAATTTTGGAGGGTGTGTTCTTTGTGAAGAGTAGGTATCGAATAAGAAGGGGTTTTTGGAAATTAAACCTTTAAGGGGGTGAAAAGGGGGATTTTGTTGGTATGAAAAATCTTATTTCTTGAGTTAATAACCTTGAAACTTGGCACGAATACTTATCTAAGTAAATTATGAAGTTTGGAATTTTTCGTTTTTCTAAAATACCCCCTAAAAAGATATTGGGGGGTGTCAAAATTTGTATGGAAGAATTTTAACGCCCTGTCCGATTAACTTGAAACTCAGTATTTATACTAAGGACTAAAAATAATTAATAACATGTATCAGGGTTTTTCGAAAATCTACCCCTGTGTGAAAAGAGGTAGTTAATTTTAAAGGGGAAGATTTGACCGTGTGGCTTGATTAGCTCGAAAATTGGTATAAATAAACTGAGTCAAGTTATAAAATTCCACCCCTGTGGGGGTGAAAAGCGGGGATACAGTTTATTTGAAAAATCTGATTCCTTTGTTCTATAAACTTAAAAATTGGCCCGAATACTTATTTATCTAAATTAATTATAAAGATCATACCAACATACATTTTCGAAACTTTTAGAGGAAACTACGAATTTCACGCGGACGAAGTTGCGGGCAGAAGCTAGTTTAATAATAATTTTCCACTTTTTTCCAGATTAAAAACTTTTAGAAGGAGCTATTAAATATAAATTACAGCTTTTTACCTCACTGGCAAAAAAATACGAATTAAATAAATTATGCATGCAAACTTTTTCAGAGTCTAATCTCTTTTTCAACAATTGTTACATTCGTATCTCATCAATCTCCAAGAAAATAAATGTTCAGGTGCAAGAAGAGTAGAACAATTTTCAAGAGAATTTACAAGAAGTTTGAGAGAAAAAGTTGCAAAATTATTTGAATCTGTATGTAATATGTTTCTCGTTTTGAACTGAATAAGATTCTACTGTTATCAATCGGGCACCAATCCAGACTCCGGACTCCTACTGAGAAATTATTGATGGGAAATTGTGTGCCAAATCTCTAATTTATCTCAGTTTACTTTGAAACAATTATTTCTTAGTTTTTTTTAACTTTTCCTTAGTATTGTGTCTGTCATGCATGACTAATAGTAATAATAGCATTTATATTTAATCTTATGGAATTTATATCGAATCATTAGAATTTTATAATCATATTTTCATTACCTATATTATTTAATCATTTATATGCCTAAGTGGCTGATCATGGAATGAACATTATTAAGTATACAATTATATAATGAACAACTGTATACCCATGTATCACAAATAAACGATTTGATTTCATTTGATGGAAATAATCTGCCTTAGATATTTTTTATATATATATTTTTATATCTTCGCAAATTTTAATCGACCTTCGTTTTATAAAACCTAACCCAAGTTCGTTCAAGATCTAAAGAGACATATACTAAGTACCTACCTACCCACATTTTATTCTTTTACCCCTCAGTAGCCACTGGTTAATGGTAACAGATTGAACCTCTCTCAGGGGACCTAAAATAAAGAGAACGACTTGTAATAAACTGTTCACAATTATAAACACCTGACGTGTTCAAATAAATTATTGCTTTACATTAGTCTTCACGAAGAATACGATGGGCTTGACAAAAAGGTTTTGTTTTTGTTTCCAACTCGAGCGATATTGTTAGCAGGAACACCTTTTTTGCTCAGTAGCATCATGTTTCAATGTTAAAAAGCTTCTTGAAAATAATGTGTTTATGTAACTTAAGTAAGTTGAACTTTATTCTGTTTTGCATAATTAAGTTATAGTTGGCGAATACAGTATGATATTTAGGTTAATTATTTTGATGTTGGGTTTATGTACTATCTACTTAGATAGTATCACTTTTAAATTTTTCATAGTTCTATTACGTAAGTTACAATAACAGATGTCAAACAAACTGAAACTTAGACTTATTGTAAACATTTCTTCTTGCCAAATATAGATACTTGTTCATAACATAAGTAAGTTTTTCTTGCCGAATCTTGCCACCCTGTATTTAGTACAGGTTGGCAGGGGACATCGCCGCACAACCTGTACCTAACCATGGATTCACAATACAAGTACAAGATTCTGGACCCCTTTTTTGTGGATGGGAAATCATCAAATGATTCCTCCCACTCAGGGTGGAGCGGAAGGGAGTGTAAGACTCTTACTGACTGACTTACTGACTAAACCCACCCGTGTTCCTTCCTTAGCCCTTTATGTTCCGGGGCAGCGGTAATTCTTTCGGACAATCCCGCTGGTTCTAGACTCCTTGCATTGAAATTTTTCGCCGGTTATAAAAAAAAACAAATGTTTCCTACAAAAATGCAATATCTACGCGGTCAAAATGAAACAGCAACAACAAACATCGTTTTTTTTTTAACAACCGATCTAAACTTTCAACGCGTAGGGTTCCAGAATTATGTACAGAATCCATAGTTGGTAATATGTAGGTTCCGCGTCGATATCCCTGCCACCCTGTATAGTTAAGCACCAAACATTCAAAACTCGGGTTTCTTGAAGTACGCTTAACTTATTCCTAACTTAGTAACATATTGGGAACCAACTAACCGTTTTTGTTACGATGTAAAGACGTCTTACATAGACCGATATACTTAGGAATTGCCTTTTATTACTTATTTTCTTTTGATCTAAAGTAGGTTGACATTTGTATTTCCATATGCGAGTTTTCTTTTTTATTTGAATTTTACTACTTACTGTTCGCATAAAACTGAATGATTCTTTTATTGTGATTTCATTTGTGGTTTCACCTTGTTTAATAATAACACAGTATTTATGACTTATTTACTTTTCAAATAGGAATGTTTAATCCATGAATTTCAGTAAAATTAATTTGTACTTGCACATAGTATGTGCACCTTGAGCCCCTTTGTACGTACACGGTTTCTTTAGGGTGTCTACGGCGTATAAACCGCGCCGCAGAAAAAACGTGTCCGCCAACAAGCTTTCACAGCGATCCATACAACACTGACAACCGTGCCTACACACGGCGAATTAGGGATGATTTATATCAGACCAGGCCGTGCCCGGGGCGTGCCGTATACGTGGCCCGGACGGGGCACGGATTTGAAACGTTATATACATTTTGTATGAAGCAGTTTATATTACACTTAACTGCTGCATACAAAATAAATAAAATCGGTCTAGTATAAATCATCCCTTAACCGTAGATTTTACCACAGCAAGAAAAACGTGTGTGTATAAAGGGCCTTATGTACACGTGTTTTGTGTTAATATAACTTGTATGTAAAATTTTTCTTGATTTCAAAACAAATGAAAATCGTAAGTTTAAATAAAAAAAGGTAAATTTGAAAATGGAATCAGTATTGATGTATCAAAACGGAAATATCAGAATAGGTTCTTAGCCCACTAAACCCATGATAAGTAATCAAATATTATGACATTTCATTTTATCCCAGTTGTCATGACTGACAGTTTTTGTTAGTGCAAAGATCACACGCGACAGATTCTATGATAACTTGACATAAAATTTTCAACTTGAAAAGGGTCGAGTAATTTAAAAATAGTTTGTGTGTCATGACATGTTACTTGATAAATGTTTACGTTAAGAATAATTGTTTTGTTATTTTGTTGTGGGAACTAAAATTAGACCGGATTTCTATCTTTCTTTGTATTACAGGAAAAACTAAGTTTAGAATGGGTAAGGTGACACTGAAATAATGCAATGCAGTTTATGCAATTTGATGAAGTGAGGGATTATCGACCCATCTAACACCCAGTGCGAGGGCACTGCTTCTGGTCAGACTACGTCACATTTGCTGGAGTGTCCTAAGTGCCCGTTAACACGCACGTTTAATGACCTAAAGAATTCCACTGATAACGCAATTGACGTAACAACTGTTGGGTTCAAACAATATAAATAAAGACGTCAAATGAATGTCCCTATCATAACTGACATTTGCGCAAGATTGAAAAGCGATTTTATTCTAAGAAATTGATAGATATTGTGTTACGAACATGGTATTCTCAAAACCTTTTTATGAAATAGTTCTTTTCTTAAAGTTTTCAATTTTTATTTCACGAGAAAAAGCTTTTGAATATTGCGTAACTGTAAGGTATTTTTTATGCTTGTGACTGTATCGTCGAGACACAAAGAATGAGAAGATTTACTAGGTAGAATTACGACGTTATATAAAGAGGAAAATTCTAAGAGTCTGATACAGTTATAAAGGTATTTATTTATTTATATAAAGGCTTACCAAGTAAGCACTTACACAGCATTAACCCGAAGTCTTTGTCATAATATATATAGGTAGATCTTGCATGTATCTAAATTAAAGGAAAGCACGGCACTAATCAATTAGCGTCATCACCACATCATCATTTCAGCCGAAAGACGTCCACTACTGGACATAGGCAAGTACCTCCACTTCGACCGGTTTTGTGCTTCTCGCATCCAACTAGTTCCTGCGGCGTTCACAAGGTAGGCGGTCCATTTTGTGGGCGTCAATTAGCGTACTAGAACATTATACAAAAAAAACCATCACATACACATACACATAATCAGCCTATAATGTTCCCACTGCTGGGACGCAGGCCTCCTCTCGGTAAGAGGGACATTATACAAAAAAAATCATCAAATAATAATAAAACAATTTAAAAGAAAAATAAATTGAATACTACGTTATAGCTGCTGGTATGCATTTAAAAGTTGCCAGACGAAGTATTAGCACTAGTTAGATTCAGTCAAACGCTGAACTTGCTAACAATGACTATCACCTAGCGAGATACTTACCTACCTACTTACTAAAGCCTTTGTAAACTTCATCAAGTCTAGAAGATAGGTATGGACTATTAAATCCTAGCTTTCCTTCTGTCTTATACAGTGAAGCCGATTGAATGGATTATTCCACTTTGCCGCACCGGCCGCCCCACTGGTGGGGCAAAGTGGAATGCTTAAAATTTTGCAGTGGAATCTGAATAGATTACCCAAAACAGTATCTGTAAGTGCATTCTAGACTACTAACTAACTATGATGTCAAAGATTATAAAATAGAAATGTAGTAAAATTGCTTTTACTGCAATTTTACTGAGGCTGATTATGCAATCAGCCTATCATATTCCCACTGCTGGGACACAGGCCTCCTCTCTCCAAAAGACTATAATCTACCACGCGGTCCAAGTGCGAGTTGGTAGATGTCTTATATCTTCGAAGTTTGGGTATAGGACATGCCAGTTTCCTCAAGACGTTTTTCTTCACCGTTTTGAGAGCAGTAGTGATGAAATTAATTACACAAAGTAAAGCGCTTGCCTGGGTTCGAACCCACGACCTGCATTTCGTAAGTCGGGGTCGTTACCATTGGGCCACCAATGCTCTTGCTTTTGTTCAGATAGCCGATGCAAAAATCAAAGCAACAATAGATTTAAAATACGTAAAACGATCAACAAACGACTATTTATTCATAAGCCTAATTAAATGTCGAAATAGAATGAATTGCCGTTCATTCTGAGTATCCTGACCGATTCGATAACAGCTTTTAATTAGTTATATCACATACAACTGTCATTTAAACGTGAGCTAATAATATTTGGACGGTCGTTCCGTCGCACGCTGGGTTTGAAATCCTGTTTCTATTTCTAGATTTTACGATAAGGTGTTTTTTTGACATCCATTTTCATGCTGCAGTTTTCTATTTTAGTCCGGAGATAAAGTTAGAACTCCATGTTAAATGAAATTACGGCATATTTACGTCGACAAGCTTCTCCTACAAAGTTAGGGCTGACTAATTTTGACATCGATTAATCTGGTTTCTATCTGACTAGTGCTAGCTTTTTCCCTATAACTATGTTGGAGTTGACTTCCTGGATACAGCTGAATACCAGTATTGAACATGGAGCAACTGCCTCTCTGACCTTCACAGCCCAGTTACTGTTTAACGTGATACCCCTTAGCAAGACTCGTTATCAGACTTTCGGGCTCTAACATCCCGTAACGACTATCAAAAATCACGAATAACAGCCGGGACGAACAGCTTTATGCTTCTCGAGGCACGAAGGAATTTTTGGGATGAATGAAGAAGCTTCCTCGTGTAGCGCAGTTTGTTCCGCCAGTTACTCAACTGAACCGAGCGCTCGGCGCATCCTGGACAGTCACACCCAAAACCTTATTCGACTGGCCAATTCTTTCCTTGCGGTGGTAAGGTTAACGCCCGCCTGGTTTGCGACCACCCTCTCACTGGAATCCGGCGTCAAGCAGCCTGCTGTGTTTCGGTGATGCGTGGGAGTTCCAGTGCCTTGGGCATCTTCAAGGCACGCTCGTTCCATCATAGACCTCATCCATCGCTTTCCATCAGGCGTGATCGAGGTCAAGAGCGAGCCCATTCAGCATTAAAAAAAAGGGGTCTTGGTATGTAAAAGATGATCACCCATCTGTGGATGGGTGATCATCTTTCGGTCTGTGGACCGACATTGGTAAGCGTAATTATTTAGTCACAAGTCCCAATTCTGGTTTCTGGTTATAATCTTGGTGTTAAAAGATGTCGCTGTGTCACTTAAATTAAGTTTTTAATAAAAAATGGAATCGCTTTTAAGTAAGCTCACGCAGGAGTGATAAAAGTTTGCAATGTTGCACGGCAGTGATAACTTTTTTATGGTTACTAGGGAAGAGACTGGACCAAATATTGCACGATAAAGGTACACCTGTATTATTTAACCCAGATATCAATTCTTCTAAATAAAATAAAGCTATTAATAATAAAAATATGAATATTATACAGCGTGTATTAGAAACATGTGGTCAAATTTAAGGGTGTTACGACTGAAGAACTTTCTCCACGGGACCAACATCGTAATTGCGAAAAAACATTCAGCCGTCAAATAGGTATTAAAGTATTGTACGGGACAGTTGATATTTTTTTCTAGATTACGATGTTGGTCCCATGAAGAATTTTTTCAATTTGATGGTCTGTCTGTACCCTTAAATTTGACCACACCTTTATATACATGCTGTATAATTACAATAAAGAAAAGTAAATTAAAATGTCCTGCAGATTATTACTATCGACGTTACGTCATGAATGTGTTTTAAGTTTGCAAAGTTTTATACAAACCTAGTTTTTGGAACTATGAAATATAAATTCTAAAACAGTAACTACCTACCTAACTTACTGGCAGAAACATACGCTCAAACTTCAGTGCCTTGCAGAAAAACTGCCAACTTTTTCTCGTGAATAGCGAACAAGAAAGTTTTTGTTCTTATACCGTGTATGTGTGCTTTGTCACTACTTTCTTTTGCAGCTGGGACTGTCATAACTGTCTTCCTTGTACCTACACTATTAAAACCATAGCCGTTTTGACCAATTTTATACCAGCTAAAAGAATAATCCATACTAATATTATAAATTCGAAAGTAACTTCGTCTGTCTGTCTGTCTGTATGTGACCTTTTCACGCCTAAACCGCTGAACCGATTTAGATGACATTTGGTATAGAGAACCGCGGGGCACAGCTAGTAAAAAATAAAGTAGGTGTGGTTTAACTGCTTTAGAAGGAAGACTTTCAGCAAGAAAATTGATAGCAAATCATCATCATTATCAGTTCAGCCCTGAATCTCCCCTTTCTTCTGCCACACTTCCCTAATCTGTAAAAAAAAAAAAATCTGTTCTGATGTCCTTTTGCAATAAAAAAATCACCAAGATTTAAAATAAAAATATGTACATAATTTCTAATCCAAAAGACTAAGGAAGTTTAAAGATAAATCCAAATTGACCCATCTTTTCGTTATATCTTTACAATGGTAATCAATAAATTTTGTTAAAAAAATTTAGGCGGGTAGGAATTAAACCAATTAATTATGCATCTGAATACCTTATTTAAAACTAAGAAGGACAGGAATCATTGCCAGAATTTCCTCCAATCTAGCTTACAACAATGCTTATCTAGGGACCGGTGGGAGTGTGGGACTGACGGGCACAATTTAAGTCCATCAGCCTTAATTTATTAAATGGAAATGCAAATGTAAGGGAAACTCTTTACCGAGATATACATAATTTTGTACTTAAGTATACCAATTTCGATTTTCCTTACAAATACGGTAAACTTAGACAGTAACGCGTTTATAAAGATACAATACAACATGAAGAAACAAATATTTTTTCAACGAGACCTTTTTTTCGTGTCATCATTTTCATTATCTGTCTTTTCCCAACTATGTTGTATCGGGTTCCAGTCTAGCCTGATGCAGCTGTGTACCAATATTTTACATGGAGCGACTGCCGATCTCACCTCCACAACTCAGTTACTGAGGTAACACGATACCTCTTGATAAAACTGGTTGTCACACTTTCGGATTCCTGAGTACCCGTAGCGACTGTCAAAGGCCTGCGAATTACTACTAGGAATTTTCGAGGCACGGAAGGGTATCAGTATGTAGATGTACCTAAGTCGATCGTCACCCATCTACAGACCGACCTCGGCAAGCGTAGCTTAACCTTCGCCCGGTATAACTTAGCCACGAGCTCCTCGAACGTATTTAACGATACAATAACATATAAACGCTTAAACTTTTTACTCGTTTTCTCCCTTGTTCTATAAATGTCACCCCTACGTGTCAGTGTTCCCGAGCAATTGACTTCAAGGGTGCCTCGCTGTGGCGTGTGTAACTCTTCACTTGAAGACTGCTAAGCTACAGCTAAGCGCAAGTGAACTACCTGAACTAACAGAGAAAGACACACTGAATTGTGAAAATATTTTAGCTACTTAGCTCTTCCATTTCAATTTTATTATTGTTAGCAATCGATTTAAATCACTTATGTATTTGTTGAATAAGGTGATACATAAAAAAACTAAAGTTCTTAAAACCATGCCATTTTGGTTCCTTTTTATGACCTCTAAGGACCACAACATACACATAAATTCATATATGTAATTCGTACATATTAATTTAGAAACAAAAAAAATATGGTGTGCAAAAAGTGGTACAGTAAAAGCTTGTCAAAAAAGCCTAGTTCTAAAAGTTTTCAGAATTTGTAATGCAGTGAAAAGTGATCTATCTATTCACGCTAGCTCAGCTAAAACGATTTATGGCCTTTTCGCAGTGTTTTTTTGCGGTGCGATGTGTTTCACTGTACTCGTATGAAATGTAACCGTTATACTTATAAATTGCAGGGGCAGGGAAATCATGATTAAACTACATAGAAAAGCTTTTGTAAACAATCCGGCGTAATACTAAACTGGACCCAAATATTAGACTAAAAAAAAAAAAATTTGCGTTTGAATTTCGAATTATCTTGAAAGGTTACTGCTACCAATAATCATCCCATAACGTTCCCACTTTTGGGACACAGGCATCCTCTCAGCGAGAGGGAGTGGGTCGTAATTGTAACCCACTACGCGGCGCGGGCTCAGTGCGGATTGGTATAGATGTCACATGCCTTCAAACTTTTAGTTCTAGGACATGCCGCCACCACGCGGCGCGCGCTCAGTGCGGGTTGGTATAGATGTCACATGTCTTTGAATTTTTGTACTTGGTGCACCTTTATTGGACTTTTCGGGGCTTATGTGTAAGCCCCGAAGAGTCCAATAAAGGTGCGATTTTGTTTTGGGTAAGGTGTGATTTTGTTTTTATGTGTGTAGTTTGTACAAAATGGCGTAACAAGGTAAAGAGCTTATTTTTTATATGTGTCAAATCAATCAACACAAAATGAACCGAGTATAAGTACAGACGCCAGCACATCAAGGTACCCGAAACTGTCAAATTTTCCCAATCAAGTTTGAATCTTATGTTTTAGCGATAAAATTGAAAATCTATTAAAGAAATTTGACAGATTGTAGTAGCTTGATGTGCTGGCGTCTGTACCTACATTAAGGACAAGTTCTTTCAGAAACATTTTCTACTACAGCTCCTTACTAAACGAATTCAGGAAATCGATTTTCCTTTCATTCAAAATTTCGTTTTACCTCGTTATTGGAATAAAAATAGCAATATTTTTACGATTGCTGTGATTTTGTATTCAAAAGAGATTTTGCATATTGTCGTTATGGTTCGTTGGGCACGATGACAGTCAATGATAGCATAGAAAAAACAGAATACATTTTTTTTGTGGCATTTCTCGTTTTGTTCACGTTTTTCTTTTTGAATTATTTCGTACCTACCCAACAGTCGAGCTTTGTTGTAAAAGGAAAGTTTTGTGAAATATGTGCTACCACAATGCTGGTGTTGGTCGAAACAATAAATAACAACTTGGTTAAGTTAGTGTAAATGCGTTGAAATATTCTTGTCTGTACGAATGTATTTGTTCTTTTGCCATTTAGTAAGTTTAAATAGCATAACAAACTCAAAGTTAACATGTTAGCAAAAGGCGGGAATAACTGAATTATTTGTAAACGGATTTTATTTATGAGAAAATTCTAATTGCTTTTAAAAAGGTGTGCAGTGAGCGCATTTCTCACCCTCCACCCCCACCAGCAACAATGAGGGGGCGAGCCGCGAGACTGGCTGTTAATGAGAGAAACTAGCCTGTTTGTTATTTAAAATACAAAACACAAAAAGTTTTTCTGAATTAAAAAAAAAATCACAAATTGTTGCTTTTTAATATTGGAACAAAAAATTAAATTTCCAATCGGCTTTGCGGTGATAAATAAAAAAGAATAAAGAATGTAAAAGCTCGAGAGGTGGCTCGTGGAATGAACTAAGCTTTTGTGGAAGGTAGATTTTTCTAAAGATTTTGCGTATTATAATATTAGAATAACATAGGTACTAACTTTGATGCCCGTATACATTTTAAATCAAATTTTTTTTTTTTTAATAGTTCTATTGATTTCAATCACGCTTGATGGAAAGCGGAGGATGAGGTCTAAGATAGAACGAACGTGCCTAGAAGATGCCTGTTCACTATTGCTTTGAAGGCAGATGGGTTAAATGTGGAAGGGAACACAGATGCTGGCAGAGAGTTCCACGCTTTGGCTATACACATAATAAATTTGGAGGAGACGCACTGAGTATGACTACTATTACTATTAATCGGGCCCTTCTATAAAATCAAAAATCAATATATTTTATTTCACATAAACCTACATGGGCACCTAGACGCCAGTCGCCGGTTCCAATTGGTCGTTTCCTATGGAGAAGAGCCGGCAAGAAACTCCACGGTTACTCTTTTGAAAATAATTGGCTTTTACAATGTTTTCAAATTACAGTAGGTAAGGGAGGACAGCGTAGGCCTGTCAACAAGTACCAGGTACTAGATAAAATAAAAAATGGTGTACAGATCTAAAAATACATTGCGTAGGGTAATAATTAGGTACCTTTGTTTATTCCAACTGAGTTTTGCACCTGGCTTGTTTTGCTATTCTTCCTTTTTTACTCATATTGTGCACAATATTGACAGAACCCACGCAGGTTCATTACAGCAAACTTAATTCGTTGAGCTTCATAAACTTTTAGTTACGTACAGTCAACAAAAGAGATACGTATGCAGGATCTTCGGATATAGTTGAAGTTTAGTAAGAAACCGATGCATGTTCTCGAACACAATTTAATTTCATTAACAGAAAACAAACAGCTCATTTATCAAATTAAATTTCAGTCGACAACATCCATCGCGGCATCGGTTTCTTACTAAACTGCAACTATATCCGGCGATCCTGCATACTTATCTATTTTGTTGACTGTACTTACCACAAACCACATTTACACATTCTATTACCAACACTTTTAAACCATACAGCATTTATTTACATCTATCTTACAACTCTATTTTATTTTCACTTTGACATCGTAAAACTGACTCCGTTTCGCGTAAAGGTGCAAGAGTGCAATTCCCTTCTAACAAGAAATGAAAACATTGTCTCTGTTATATACCGCAGTAATAGAAGGTATTTTTAAAAATGGTATTTTTCTTTGAACATCTGTGAAAGCTTGTCTAGGTGTGTAAACTTGTGAGTTTTGTGTGTCAATAGTGTCTGAGCAAATAGGATTATTGGAGTGAAAGTATTTTATTGATGTCACGCTTTTGATCACAATTTTGTTGGTGTCTTTTGATTGGAGAAGTCGTTTCTTTAGACATTGTGTTCTGTCTTTTGCAGATGTTAGGACAACAGAAAAGGTGAATTAGCGTGAAGGTGAGTAATTAGAATTAAAATCCGCCTCAAAGAAAGGAATAAGGATTATTTTTTCTTAAAGCATTACGACATTAGAGAGTGAATGATCAAAGTGTGAAGTCTTTAACACCTATTTCTTTGATCTACTTTCTGGGAAGTCTTAGAATTTATACATTTTGGACCTAATTTTAATTAAACTAGCTGCGCCCCGCGGTTTCACCCGCATAAGTGTCGATCCCGTGGGAATATCGGGATAAAAAGTAGTTTATATGTTAATCCAGGGTGTCAGCTACCTCCATACAAAATTCTATCAAAATTGGTCCAGGCGTTTGAGCGTGAAGAAGTAACAAACATATAAACACACACACACACACTCACAAACTTTCGCCTTTATAATATTAGTGTGAAGTGTGATAAGAAAGGCACCGAAATTGTATAGTTTCGGTGTGTTTCTTCATTCAAGATTCAAAATTCTTATTTTTTCAAGATTCATTGATTCAAGTGAGGTGCCAAGGAAACGACATGTGCTGAAGGAATTATAGCCAAACTACCTTATTTTCAACGTAGTCTTTAATCTTGTAATATAATTTTTTGATAAGGACACGTTTGATGAGGGTTTTGAACTTTCCATCGCTAAGTTGTGTACACGGCTTTGGAAACTAGTTATAAAAGCGGATTACTGTATATAAGCTATGACTTTAGCTTTTATGAGCTTTAGTTAATCTAAATTTAGGTACGGTCGAACAAGCTATTTGGTGTACAGGCAGCTAACTTGCAACTACTTTTAAACAATGGTGTGCTGAGTTAGTCAATTCTTTTAAACCACTCTATTTAATTAAGAATGCCATAAGCTGAAAAAGTTATAACGCACAAAATAAAACTAAATATTGGCAGTGTAGTGGAAAGATGAATATTTTTGCCTGTATACCAAATAGCTTGTTCGACCGTACCTATCCCAATTTAACTACGTGTTTATATTATGGAAATCGCTTCTTATTTTGAAAAGTCCTAAGTTTTTGCGAACATACTTTCTAAGATAATTATAAAGAGAAGACAAAGTAGTGGCATGGGGTCTGAATTTATGCCCGGCTGATGATAAATGGGCTAGCCCCCATTACATGGGATTTATACATAACTGGCAAAATATGGGTGCACTTCTGCCTAACCCTTTAGGGAATGCAGGCGTAATGTTTGTGTTTGTACTAAAAGAAAATTAACTAACAATAACTCACACAAAATTCGAGCCAGATGATACCCATGGATAAAACTGGCCTACTTAAGTTTGAACAAGAACAACATTTACGAATGACTTTATAACTAATCAATCCATCAATACGTGATTGATTGAGTTCAGTTGGTTTTTGTATCCCGTGTACCGGAACTTATTTTTATTAATGATTAGCTGCGCCCCGCGGTTTCACCCGCGTAAAAGTCAATCCCGTGGGAATATCGAGATAAAAAGTAGCCTATATGTTAATCCAGGGTGTCAACTACGTCCCTACCAAAGTTTGTCAAAATTAGTCCAGCCGTTTGAGCGTAAAGGAGTAACAAACATATAAACACACACACTCACAAACTTTCGCCTTTATAATATTAGTGTGGTGTATCATATAGTTACACAACGCTTTGTCTTCTTTTTTCGAAAGTCAAATTACTGACGACTGAAAGAGAGAAATCGGTGTGTAACTATTCATCTGATATAATACGTTTATTAGTAAGGGGGTAAGAGAAAAGCTGGAAGTTTCAGCAAATTATTATACAGCATGTATTAGAAAGGTGTGGTCAAAGGAGTTGTTTTAAGGGTGGTGCATACCATCAAACTGGACAACTTATCTCCATAGGACCAACATCGTACACGTAACAAAACGTACGTAACAAAACTTCAATACCTAGTTGACCCAAATGTTATTGTGGTATGCTGAATACACTCACTTTTTAAATTATGTTGCCTAAATTAATTAAGTTCATTCATTTTTAAGTAAAAAAACAAACATTTCACACATTTACCTACAAAACCCACCCTATATTTTGGGGTATAAAATCTAATTTGGTAAATTTCTTACATTTTGCTTTTTGCATTGTGTCTGAGCTTGTTTTTGGACCCAAGACCTCAGCAACAGAAACCCATTTCTTGATTTCTTGATTTTCTTGAAGGTGTATTCTCGTAATTAAAAACGTTGAAAATCTAGTCGCAATCACATTTTAGCGACAAACAATGTCAAAAACTTGTCAAAAATGTATGAAAATTAGAGATACTATTGACAAATTGTTCTTAAAAATACGAAAATTGTCTCTCTGGTTCCACAATACACTCAATTTATAAACATACAAGAATGTAAGGCCTACGTATTTTCACGTATAACTGTCGAGCAGCTTATAAATTCTGCAAGACTAATTCATTCATACCCAGGGCTGTCGGATTGTCCTGATTAAAATTTAAATTGAATAATATTGTCGGCGGGTGAAATACAAAATTTTCAAAATTAATTTGGCAACACGGAAAATTTTGTTTTATTAACGAACTTTGACGTTTTTGTTGACGTTCAAGTAAGGGTGCTGCTTGTGTCGGAATAGATTGGATTGTTTCTTATACATTAAAAGTTCTGAACAATTAGTTACAAAACACCCAGTTACATTTCAATTTTTTGTGACTAAGCTATGATTAACCGAACTTTCAAAAGTTTTTGACATACAAATATGTCATCAAGAAATAAAATCACACTCGCTATTAGTCACTTTAAATGATGAATTTTCAAATATTAGTAAAAAAATAAAAGGTTATGTACCTAGGTAGAAGCTAGACCACTCTTAGGAAGTAATACTGAAACCAACATTACCAACATAGACATAAGTCTCCAAAAGGCAATTAAATGATTTAATTCGATTGTAGTCCACAAATTCCATTATCTTCAATCAATTTAACCAGTAAGTTAACATTGGTATAGGATCACTTATTTAATTACGACTGAACATAATTCGATTAAGTACTAATGCACTCCCATTGGTACTAACTTTACGAGATAAAGTTCGAAAACAAGGAAAACTTTTGATGATTAGGTAAAGACAAGTATTTTGATAGAATGAAGTTTTGGCACAAATCATGATTAATGTTAAAGACGAAGTCTGACATCGATAATAATTCTTAAACTTTTTTGAAGAGGTTCATAATGATAAATAATAATAGTCCTCCAGACCGAATTTCGGCCATGGCAGCCAGTCTCAGCGGAAACTAACCATATACGTGGGAGATATTATAGTGCACAAGTGTGTCCATACACACAAGTGCACTCACTCTTCCCTCACTCTCATAGACCGATGGGACGGCAATCCGACATGACTTGAGAGAGATCAGGCGCAGGACCAAAGGCTTAACATGCTTTCCGACGTATCACACGGTGGTATCACACCGCTAACTTCCAAACTCCGGGCTGTTACTAAGAAATTCCTAATGAAAAATCCCAATAACACTTTGCCCGACCTGGGAATCGAACACAGGACCCCACGCTCAGCAGCCACGCTTGCAACTACGAGACCAACGGGGCAATCATACTAACTAGTGAAAGGTCACATTGGGAAAGACATAACAAAATAAGATGATGATATACAATATCATACCACAACTATGTAACTATTTACACTAGGCACTAAATTAAATGCCTAACTGAAATATACAAATAAATAAAAATAAAACAATATTTTTGTTTTAGGTCACTTAAGCGTCGAAGTACTCGTCCGCATTGCTATAATTTGAAAACGTGCCCAGAAGACTAGCAGCATTGCCACGTTGAATTTCAGTTCTAATTCTTTGGCCAAAGAACGAGCCAGCCCTCTGGTCACGTGAAGTGTCGATCAGTTGGCGAGAAATATCCTTAAAAAGGTGACACACACTCGGGCCCCATGACCCGAGCGTTTCGACCCCAAACGGCTCTAAACTGTAGTAAGGCTACAGTATTTGCACCCCTTGAGGATCTCAACAGCCGCGAGAATGAGTTGGCGCAAGTGTGTCGACACTGGTTGCGTCCCACATCAGAGGGTAGGCCTCTGGTGTCCACCTTTCAAGGCAACAAAGTAAGTAATCAAAAAAGAAAATTAGGATGGAAGCATTCTTCAAAACACTCCTGAAGTATTACGTTTCCATTTTACAATTCATAAATTTTCTCAAACATCAAAGTCAAAGTTTTTATTTGTTAAATATTGGCGTAAAACTTGTTTAAAATTTCTTATGAAGCCTTTTGGCTTCATTAGTTTTTTTTTTATCTAATTACATCTCCCTGCTTTTGCAATTAGATCCTTATTACCTAGTACGACGCTCCTTACCGGAAATTATTTTCCAATTAGCTCTGAGTTATTGAGCAACATTTTTATTAGTATCTACTGCTGTTTTTACAGCATAGTCATTAGTTCGAACAATTGTATGAATCTGAAAGTTGACCACAATTTACTCTTTCCCAGAAAAATCTGTTAGAAGTAAAAGTCCTCCAGACTGAATTTCGGCCATGGCGACCAATCTCAGCGGAGACTATAGCCATCGGCGCGGGAGATATTATAGTACACAGGTGTATGCGCAGACACAGATAAACTCTCTTCCTTCCCTCACTCTCATTGTCCGATGGGATAGCACTCCGAACGACCGGAGAGAGATCAGGCGCAAGACCAACAACTGTTAGAAGTTAGCCAGATATCGAATTCAGAATATATAAACTGGATTGTTATCAGGGAGGTCCCTACTTCTAGCAATCCTAAAAAAGCTGCTGCATTTTCACTTAAATAAAATACCAACTTTGCAAGTTAACATTTATTCATACTTCTAAAAGCTAATAAAGATGGTCATAACATCTAATATGTCTGGGGTGTGACGTAAGCATAGCTCGTCCTGTCACGTACCAGCTTCAATATTGGCTTAATTTTTCCCTCACTCTTTGGATTGGCATATTTGTTGCATAGAATCACAAGAATGATGTCAATGGTGCGATGAACTCGTGTATTGGTCATGTTGCGCATGTGTGTTGATCACAATAATATAATACGTAACGAATTATTTTTACTTCATAAGTAAAATGTAGTTAAAGAGACGATGATGACGAGAGAGATGACTCCTTCGTTAATCTTAGGTCGCAAGCGCTACTGCTGAGCATATGGTCCTGGGTTCGAGTCCCAGGTGAAAGTTTTAATGGGCTTTTTCCATCAGAAATTTCTCAGTACTAGCCCGGAGTCTGGACTAGTGCCCGGATGATGGCAATATATGCTCGCCCCCTATTATTTATGGGACTTAAACATAATCGGTGAAATGTGCGTGTACTAAGGTGATGTACCTTCTGCAAAATCCTTCTGTGATTACAGGCCCGATGTTATGTAGTTAAATAGAGATAAAACGTTCAAAATATTTATATTATTAAGACCTAGGTTACAACTCTTTCCAGAACCATATTTCAAAAATTTTAAGATTTTTTCTTATTGTAATTGCCGAAAAAGGTTTGTATTAACATCTAACCTTTGTGTTACGTATGTTCGTAAACGGAATAATACAAAATGGTTGAAGTAATTGAATTAAATTATTTGCTATCGATGGATTTGATTTAAATTATTTATTTGTAAACACAATTGAACTGAAGGCATATTTTGCAAACGACATAACATAAAGCCAAATTTCTGAAACTTTTGGACAAATTGATATTTATGAATTTCTAATTATAAATCCCTACGTTTACCCACACATGAATCGGAATTCAATCAGAATTCATTAAACAGGATTTTTATTGATATCGAAAATTAAAAAGCAAAAAGACTTCGCTAAATAAAAATGACCACAATTAATTTTACCAATTATTGGCAAATTAATTAGTGAGAAACGTTCTTAATTTTAATTGAAATTATGACAAAGAGAAACAAATTAAGTACCGAAATGTTAATGTTACGAAAGAGCATTACCAAGTATTTATATCATCATGGCTTTCTTTCCAAGTTCTGATTTCGTACTACTTGAACTATCATCCACATACTAATATTATAAATGCGAAAGTGTGCCTGTCTGTCTGTTAACTCTTCACGCTTAAACCGCTGAACCGATTTAGATGAAATTTGGTGTAAAGATAGTTTGAGTTCCGGGAAAGGATATAGAATAGTTTATATCCCGATATTCCCACGGGATCGAAACTTATGCGGGTGAAACCTCGGGGAGTTTTAAGAAAAATATATTACGATCTTCGTATCATTACAGTTACCTATTTAATATTTGGCTCATGGGGAGTGAGCGTCTCATTTTTAAGAAAATTTCTCGACGACTGGCTCGTTCTTTGGCCAAATAATTAGCATTACTATTCAACGTTGTAATGCTGCCAGTCTTCTGGGCACGTTTCCAGATAACATCGATGCAGACGAGTACTTCGACGCCTAAGTGACCAAAAACGAAAGTATTTTTTGTTTTTATTTGTATATTTAGCTATTAAGCTAAGCCACCAAAATGTAAATAATAAGGATCAAAGAAAAAAAATTAAAGAGTTATCGGAGTAAGCAATCTAATACATTACAGAATATTTCTGCATTTTATTTTTATTTTATCTCGAAAGGGTATCAATATTGTTGTTTGTACACCGAAGTGCTCCGTCGTGTACTGATCCATTACCGAATTCACCGACACCTACTTGGGTTACCGACAGCCGGTTTACTGTACTCAGAAGGAAAGTAGAAATAAAAACAAAATTCTGTTAAGGTTTTCTCCATAATATTATCAAAAGCTGCAGCTTTGTCTAAGGTTAAAAAAGAGTAGATCATGAACCTACCTATCATACATCACAATATACAGATTTAGGTATTGCTATCAAAAAAGTAAAAATACCCTTTGAACCGCCTTTACCATTCAACGTAATAAAATACAGGGTGTTACGGAAAGGGTATATCAATACAAACGGGTTGAAGAGTGTATCTGGTCTAGAATCTTTGTACAAAATTTCAACTCAAAAGCATTAATTTTGAAAATGCTTAATATTTTTTTTTATTTCGACATCACGGCGCTGCACTGGCGCGCGGCGGCGTGATGTGCGTGTACTAGGCGCACAGACACACTACAGATAATGGATAATGACCCTCGTAGTGCGGTGACACGTTTTTTATGATTTCAATTTAATAAACTATCGAAATAAAAAAATATTGAGCATTTTCAAAGTTACTGCTTTTGAGTTGAAATTTCGTACAGAGATTCTAGACCAGATACACTCTTCAACCCGTTTGTATTGATATACCCTTTCTGTAACACCCTGTATACAAACATTGTACTGTACTGAATAAATAACTCACTGTTTTAACGGACCGCCTATTTGAACAAAATTTGATTCCGTCTTAATCATCATAAATAACGCCACAATCTGCTTACAATCAAAACACTCGAAAACACGATAAAAGTCCCGAAAATTTCTGTAAAGACATGAAAAATTTCCTAAAATGGAACAGATTACTCCCCGGATTGTATTTTATGGACCAATAAACGTGGGTCACTTTTTTATTTAGTCCAATAAGAAGATACACAAAATCTATGACATCTTATTCTGTTATTGACGAACAACTTACTTTTAACCTCTCACAACTGCCCAATATTTCGACAGTTCAGAAGTTCAATAAACAAACTGGAATAAATACTTTGATTTAAAAAAAAATTATTTAAAAAAAAAAACTTTTCATTCTATCTTTTAGAGAAAACTATCTCTGAAAACATCAGTTTACTAGAATAGATACATAGGTACGTCTACTAGTAAACTGATGTTTTCAGAGAAAGTCACGTCTTACGTCAATACGTCTGAGATTCCCTGAAAACATCAGTTTATATATATACATTCCTAACTTACAAAGACATTTTCAAGAAACCACGTATAACATTATTTAAATCCAGTTTTAATTTAAAACTCGCTAAAACGGTAGTTCAAGAGTAAGGCTGCGTTTCCATTCCACCAGAAATGAGCGAGGATGCGTAGCGAGGGATGTGTGTGAAATTAACGAATAACATCGCTTCATTTTCATAGCTTGAGTTTAACTAGCCGTTATTGGTTAGTTTTACGCACATCCCTCGCTACGCATACTCACTCATTTCTGGTGGAAAAGCAGTCTTGGCTGTTCGTTACATCAATTTGCAGCAACCCTAATGCCTGAGTCATAAAAACATCGCTTTTTCGTCAAAATCAGTGACATTAACACTTTAACAACCATCAGCTTAACGGTCGTGTTAATAAAACAGATTTTAGTTTGGTCACTCGACGCTAAATTTTGAAGCGAAAAACGCAAAATGCGATCGTTTTGTAGCCCTCCAGTAATGCGGTCACAAAATATTCTGCGAGCATCGCCGCTAAAGTTAATTGCCATGATAAACAGTTACAGGATCGTTTGCAAAATTTTTAGAACCTACAACATTTGTACATAAAAATTATACTGTTGATAAAATGCTGACCAAACAGTTATTTTTTCAAAAGGTTTATGATGGCATTTAATCTTACAGATAGGGGTTTATTTATAGACAATGTCATGATTAAAGTTAAGTGACGTTCAAACGTCAAAAATTTATGGTTAAACAGTCGCTAATCACTACTCAACTTTAAACAACGTTTATGAATAAAGAGGTATAATGCATACATTTTAGATTACTCATCGATTTTTTGTGGAACGTAGGGAGACAACATTGCATGTAATTATGTAATGTCGATACTAAACACAAATGTTCTTCAAATACTTTTTTTTAATGCTGACTGGGCCCGCTCTTGACCTCGATCACGCCTGATGGAAAGCGATGGATGAGGTCTATGATGGAACGAGCGTGCCCAGGAGATGCCTAAGGCACTTCAATAAAATGACTCTAATCTCTGTCCACAGGGATTTAGTTCAATGTACTACCGTAGTATTCCGTAAGGATTATTGTCACTATCTATCTTTTCGAATGTCGTAGTTGAAACTACAAATGGCTCCGTAGAGATTTCGGATTTTGTAAGACTGTATAAAGTCACCTCGTATAAATTAATAGGAAAACCAGTCATATGACCCCACATGTTGTCTTTCACTTGGCTTTGTTTATGTATGCAATCGCCTTTACATGATATTGAGGGCAAGTTGCACTCCTACGTAAGACCAGGGAAGATAGTATCATGTAGACAAACACAGAACTGATCAAGAACTAAAACAAAAGCTTTTAAATTTTGTTTGGAATCAAAATCAATGTTTCAGAAAACAAGATTAATTTGACATTAATTTATACAGCGACACAAAGGAGGTCGTATAGAAAAGAATTCATGGATGAGATTTCCAATCTTTGGCAATGATTTGTTCAACTGTAAATACACCTAGATAGACAAAAATAAAAATAGAATAAATACGGAAACACTGTCATAAAAAAAAAAAATCCCAAAAAAATATAAAATGACATATAGATCACCTATAAGCTAGAAGAAGATAAACATACCAAAGTTAATTGGGTTGACAAACACCTGGCGGTAGGTGAGAGCCCATCCGAGAAACGGTGATCCAATAAGGGGAATGGCGTTACGTCGACTAACGAGTTCGCACCTCACTGCACAAGTTTGAAAAATAATTAAAATTTATACGAAGGAACTAGCTCAAGAAAATGCTAGAAATCTACGGGCTGATAAAGGAGAACAAAAGTTTATGGCTGTTCTAATTGCAGGAAGCACTTCCTCTTGTTAATTGTCTTGTCTGGGTTGTGATTTTTTAAATAATTTTTCTTTTCTTAATTAATTGATCCCATTATTATGTTAGCTTATAACTATGGGCTAGATTTACTGAAATTCTTATTTTCCTTGTCATCTAAATAAAACTCAGGTAAAATGTTCTTTGTTTATTCCACCGGATAATTTATTTTAATTAACACTTGTCTCGTTTTATGACAATTTGAAAGTGAAATACAAGAGGACGCTAATATATTATAACATAGGAAATAACGTTGAGGATTAAAGGCAGACTACATTTTTTGTACTTTATTTAGGCTAACATTTGCTTCAAACATTGATGCTTCATCAATTTCATTTCGGTATTATAGGTAGTGAAACTATCATTAAAATTGTTCAATAACCACAGGTTTTTCACCTAAAATTATATAACTACACATAAATAGTTTATTATTGTTATAAATAATTATTAGGGATTATGTTTTTAAGATGTTCACGAGAATTGCGTCTAAATAAGGCTAACCTTTGTCTTACCGCCGCTAACTTTAGATCAATTTTCATCATCATCAGCCTATAATGTTCCCACTGCTGGGACACAGGCCTCCTCTCTGTGAGAGGGAGTGGGCCGCAATCCACCACGCGGGCCCAGTGCGGGTTGGTAGATGTCACATGTCTTTGAATTTTTGGTTCTAGGACATGCCGGTTTCCTCACGATGTTTTCCTTCACCGTTTTGAGAGCAGTGGTGATGAAATAATTTACACAAAGTAAAGCGCCTGTCTGGGTTCGAACCTACGACCTAAAACTCGTAAGTCGCGGCCGACACCACTGGGCCACCACTGCTCTAGATCAATTTTATGAAACATTAATTAAGTAAAGTTTTAAGTGGCTCACTTTGCCGTAAAGGTGTAAATCCCTTTTGTAGGATATAATTAAAAAGTCTCCACGAGTATAGGTACGCCCGGTGCATCCTACTGGACCGTCAACCAGCGTGGCGACTGGCAAAAAAAAATTACTAAGGTAAACCGTACTGGGTTCGTGTAGTGATTAACGACCCGCTCCCTCTCACAGAGAGGAGGCCCAAGTCCCAGCTATGGGAACATAATATCCCGATGGTGTATGATCAAATCATATTATGTAGTTATCCCGACTCGAAAGAAAAACACCACGGTTTCACCTAAATATGTCATAGTTCTGCTATTTCATTCCGTAAATACTTAACGTTCTCAAACCTACCCAAAACTCTCGCTTTGGGTAAAATTTTATGAGTTGTTCCTAAGTGCATGGTTTTCATTCAACATAATCATAAAATTGTGTTTTCTTGTACACGGCCATTATGATAAAAGGTTGCAAAATGAGGTTGATGTAAAACGATTACAATATATTCGTCGATCGAAAGTGAAAACAGAATAAACACTTTAGTATAAGCAAATTTCGGTATAACAAAATGATTTATTTAAAATGGATATTCCAATAATACATATATGTATATACTCCAACCAGTCTTACCAAGGGGTTTCGTATTACCCAGTGACTGGGTTGTGGAGGTCAGATAGGCAGTCGCTCCATGTAAAATACTGGTACTCAGCTGCATCCGGTTAGACTGGAAGCCGACCCCAACATAGTTGGGAAAAGGCTAGGCAGACGATGATTTATATGTATATACTCGACATCCCTTCTAATATCATAAATGCGAAAGTGTGTCTGTTTGTCTGTTACCTATTCACGCTTAAACCGCTAAACCGATTTAGATGAAATTTGGTGTAGAGGTAGTTTGAGTCCCGGGAAAGGACATAGGATACTTTTTATCCCGATATTTCCACGGGATCGAGACTTATGCGGGTAAAACTGCGGGCCACTGCTAGTTCAATAATAAAAGCTATAAGTATAAGTTCTGATGTATAGACAAATTACAGGTGTACACGACATTTAAGCAAAATCTTCTAAAATTTTACATAAGTATAAATTAAAATAGAGATGATGATAGAATCATGATTATAGAAAATGTTATAGTGCAATGCAATGCAGGGCATTATTAACAAAGGCAAGGTAGAAAAGTCATAGAGAAAACGTCTTATTTTTTGGAGTAGGAATTTAGACTGGCCATTCCATTTGAAATTTCTTAAAAAAGGAAATTACCGCCGTTAGGAATTATCATTAGTGAGACCTTTTGCCGCCTTTATCTTTGTCAAACTCTGGTTTAATTTAAAATTATTGTAAACCTTGCAATTAAGGGACAAAAAAGATTGGAACCTGCAAGTAACCCGTGAGTGTGTTTTTCATTTCTCTTTTCGCAGGTTTGTTGGAAGAAATTTCTTAAGAAATAAGCAGTACCTTTGTACTCAAATGTATATCAAATGTATGTAATGTATATGTGTAATTTGTATATCTTATCTCTATGTATTTTTCTGTGTGCACATAAATAATAAAATAAATAAGCCAACCAGCGCGGCAGCGCTGGGGCTCTGTCTTGCATAGGGTCGCAGCATAATGCTAAGCGATAGCCGTTTTGCGTGGATGTGACACATGTTTCCCCCTACCTTTTTATTTTATTTTTGTGTTTATGTTTTTTTTGCGTCATTTTTACCGCAAATAAACGTATTTTCTTTCTTTCTTTGAATTAGGTATATTTTTTTTTTTACCAAAAAAATATTTTTTGGTTTTCTTTGCTGCTGCATAGTGCCCCTAAGCGTATATTCCAACTCCTAAAACTCCGCCCCTAAGTTGACCCACTGACCTATTGAATGTTAAAAATATGAATTGTTTGTATGTAGTTATATCTAGGTATTTATGAAGTCTTCAATATGAATACAGGCTCTCTAGGGACAAACACTGGGCTTTAGACCCTTCATGTTTTATTTGATTTATTTTAAGGTTGGAACGGGCAACATGTATGTTGTTTAGTGTTAATGGTATTCTAAATTGTACATTTGCAGAAACTAAAATTTTAACATACTGACGAATTTTATATGAATCAAACAGTTTAGGTTCCGTCTAAACGACTATGGATAAAACTCTCCATACCCTCCTTTTTAAACACTATAAGGCGTAATTTCCGATGACATTTCCTTTTTAATTATACCTTCACGAAACTGACCTTACCACTAATTGCATAACAACCAACCACGCCATTTACAGCCCTAGAGTATGCACTAACAACTTTAACACTATCTAGTTAACCTACATCACTGAAGAACAATTTTACTTTTATTTTTACTTCCAGAACATCCTGAACAACACAAAAGTATTCGGTATTTCACTCGGTTTGGGAACTTCAACAAATCTTTGCCTTTATGGGCACATAGGGTGAAATAACAGGGATTCCATATATTTATATAATGCTCTAGTTGGCCCTCTGAGGAAACTTTCTATGTGAAGCTAGTGTCAAATTGAATGGAATTTAGTAGCAACAATGATGTAGAAATTCAGAAATGTATCTTTGAAAGGCTGGTTGAATAAATAAAATTCAGACGAAGAATAAAATTAACACAAATAATAACAGAAGTTTACCCATATTTTTTTTTAATAGGTACTTTATGGTGAACTCTACCAAAGCAATAACAAAAAAGAGTAAAATGGCCGTAAAGTCATATTGGCCTTTAAAATAACTATAATTTTAGTTTTAGGTTTTATTAAAGCATTTGAGGCTGTTCTAAAAAACACCGTCATTTTATAATGGTTCTCTGTTATCAAATTATTTTTACCTTAAATATTGTGGATCTATCATTTTATACAGATGGGTGCCTTTTATAATCAAAGTTAAACCAACCATCGTTTTCCATTTCATCTAATATTAATTTTCATGAAAATATTCTTACCTACATTATTTTCCTGTCTTAAAACATTTCAGCACCTAAGTATTGTTTAGTTGTGATAACATTCAAATCAAGTTTAGTTATTGTAACCTATTTTTCACTTTCATGTTTGTTTGTAATTTAGAGTTTGAGAAATCTCTGAGAAGCGAAATTAAATTATTTTCAAATTAATTTTCAACTTATGTAGGGGTTTTACTTGTCAAATGAGGCATAGAATCAAAGGCAGCTAAGCGCCACACTTTCAAAAAATTAACTAAGTATGGAGAATAAACTCAGAGAGTATGAAAACCCCTGACTCTTAAATTAGAAAAACGTTTTTTTCGGTTCCTGAAAATTTGACATGGAGGCACTTAGCTATCTTTGATTCTATATGCCTCAAATAGTCAAAACAATTGAAAAATAGTGGGTAGCTTTGTTAAGAAAAACTATGACACAGAGCTTCTAAAAATCTATCATTCTAATCTTTGAATATTGGTTAACCCGGTTAATCTGTACCTAGATAGATACCAGCATTGCCATACAACGTAGTAATGCCACCAGTCTCTTGGGTACATTACCAGTCGACAGCGATGCGGATGAATTTTTCGACGTTATGTTTTAGTTTGTGTATAGTTTTAGTTAAGATTTAATTTTGTAATTTTTATGAATTAATTAGGTATTAATTATTATTAACTTAGGTACTTGTTATTTTAATAGATACCAGCATCTCCAGTATATACTTACCTATGTACCCACTCGTTATATTGCACTACTCGTGTTGTTTTCTTTTGTTTACAAAGAAAACTCTAGACGTACGTGTGTACTCATTACGCGATTGTGGTACCTGGTAAAATAAGGTCTTTCAAACACCTTTAACCGTTTGTGAATTTAGTGTTTTGTTAAATAAATGAAAGGAAAAAAATGCTATAGGTAATTAGAAATAAACATTAAAGAAAAAATTAATTGAAAAAATACACCAAGCGTGGATAAAAAAAAGTTCTTTCAGTTAACAATTATTAGTCAAAGCGTGTTTTTAAAAGTTTCTACACAATAAATTAAAAACCTTATTTCTACAATTCCTTACAAAGCAATCATTCTAAAAAAATTTGTCAAACTCATACCAACGAGATTCGACTGCGGTCCCTAATATAGTTAGAGGAATCGATGTTCCCGCAAAGGCGACGACGAATTGAGCCGTCGAATCGACTAAACCACAAATGGATGACGTCGACCTCCCTAGGGTTGCCATTTTATTAAATGCAAGCATATTTTGTACACAATCAAATATAGGTGACGGATATTGGATACTGAGACACAGTGAACTTTTCAGCACAGGATAGTAAAAAGTTTTATTGACACAGATTTCTTTGTGATAATTTGTGCTATTTTGTGTTAACTTACTACTTAGTCGAATCGTAATCTATCAGTTCGTAATGTATCCCTACTGTAATAATAATATTATAAAGAGGTAAAATTGGTAAGTTTTTATGTAGCGGGTAATTTTTGGAACTACTGATCCGATTTCGAAAACTCTTTCACTAATGGGAAGCTACAGTATTGCCGAGCGTCACTTACTACTGAGTAAACTTTTGTTTTCAGACTATCGGTGGGAGCCCTTATGCAAGTTGCATAAGGGCTCCCGCAGTCAGGCACGACATGACGGTGCGACGCGATTTTTTTAGAGCAGGTACCATGAGGTTTTCATTAAAATTGTTCTACTAGAGCTGCGTTGCTCTGTGTCGCGTCGCTCTGCCGCGTCGCTCTGCCGCGTCGCTCTGTCGCGTCGCACGGTCGCGTCGCGCCTGTGTCCTTAATACAGCGGGTTTTTCGATACAGGTCGCTGCAGGTTGATTTACGGGAAAAAACGGTTACATTGTTTTTTTTATCTGTGTCTTTATGTATGAGCGCATAAGTTAATACGGGGCTATTTAACCCGCACCAATCAGTACCGAGTTCTCTTTACCGGGAACCCGTGTGTTTATCTATATTGTCTTTGTGTAAGGGATACAATAGGAACAGAATTTTGACATTGACACAAAAGAGGGTAAACAAAAAAATTGCCAGGCGAGTAAATACCTACAAAATTACAAATTATAACTTTCAGTCTAGACTGTTAAATTAACCTAGTTTTGTAAGAGAAAACGCTGGTATGATAAATTTAACTACAATTTGAAATCCGTAACTAAAATGGTGATGGCTATTTAATCTATAAGTTGATCTATTTTTATGAAACGAAGAGAAAAAATCATTGACCAAATATGTCAATATAGCAAAAATATAAATCAACGTAGACGCAAATTATGCAGTCGTACGGGATTCGTGTATCATTCACCTCATCTCATCAATCATCTTCACTCCGCTTTCACGGTTCATTCGTTCGTTCACCCCTTCCTAGCAAAATATATTGAACGATATAAAGGATATAATATTATAATCATTAAATAAATGGTTTGGCTTTGGTATAACAACAATTTGATGAAATCAAATTCGTATCGAAGGCACGTGAACATTAAATGATTTAATTAATCATGTCAATTCACTTAAAAGCCGCGTTAATTTCAAATCAGACGTTGATATGTGCTTCCGGATTGATTAAATAAATTAAAGCATTTCATAATTTAATTGCAAGCCCAATTAGTGAAACTCAAACCATTTTCTGTGATGCGAAATCGATGATTATCGTTCATGCATGAATTTTATATTATTACGGTACCTAATTATTTGCAGTCGCTAATTTTGTTATATTATGTGAATATTATTGTCTACTGACGAAATTATTGAAAATTAATTTCTGTAAGTTAAATTAAACACTGTCATCAAACTCATTCATAACGAGATGACATTTTACAGTCAAGAATCCCAAAAATTAAACAAGTCCTCCATTTTCTATTTCCCTTTCAAATATAATTGAAATCAAAAATCCTCTATTATCCTAGACTGTCACTGCATGATTGGAACACGTATTAAAGACGCCATTATTCGGCACAATGCAATCCTTTTCCGAAATTCAGTGAGCAGTAAAATGGCGATGCGACATCTGTCTATACATATTATAAATTAAAGTCGATTTTCTTGTTGTCTGTGTGACCACGTTCTAAATTTCTGAATTCCGCAACGGATTTAAGTGCGGTTTTCCACATTATAGAGGTGTGAGGAACAGGGTGTAAATTTCACTCATCCTCCATAGAAAAGGGAGGATCCTCCGACCAGACAGGAGTGGTCTGGCGGGCAACTGCCCGAAGATTCCTGTCGGGCCGTTGTATCTATGTTAGTTGCGTGGTAAACTCTGCTTGCGAGATGCAGGGTTTTGCGTGATGTCGCATGTGGCGTTGTACATACCGCTACATCATTTAGAGAATTAATTCCGGAAGAGTTATATGGATACTTTTTTTTTATTAAACTAACATATAATAAAGAAAATAATCTTGATGTTGTCAAGTCAAGAAAACCGTGCGAAGCAGACGGGTAGCTAGTTGATTATTATTATCAACGAACTCGAATTTTTATCATTTTCTAGAATGGTGAACATTTTCTCAACCATTGTAGTCTCTCCCTGAAATATCGGAGTTCCGCTAGCTTGGTTTAATCTGCCACTACTGTCCATGGGGACCAAACTAATATTTGCTACAACCCAGTTGTTATTTCTTAAGAAACAATATTTTATTGTTACCGAAAATTAGGCTTGATTTTGCCCTGCGACATGTATTTGAATTCACTGGTGTCTGTATTTTACCTTCAACTTTCTTAGTTATTTCATCAAGAATGTTCATTTCATACTGGGAAATATGTAACACAAGTTGTATAAAAAAAAAAACTTGTTGAAATACATTATGTATAACAAAACACGTCTTAACAATGCTACTTTTAGTACTACAATGCTTTCATAAGAATATAATAATGCTTTTAATGTACGATGGTCCTGACTGTGATCAATTTATAGATGTACAAGCGACACGTGACATCTACCAACCCGTAATGGACCCGCGTGGTAGATTATAGTCCATTACCTTTGAAGAGAGGAGGCCTGTGTCCCAGCAGTGGAAACTTTATAGGTGATTATGCTAAGCTACATGCCTCCGCCTCCCACGGTTCCTAGAAATTGGCAAAACACCGAGATTTCTCATGTACATACCGCTACTGACACCCATTCTGTTTTAATTTCAAAATATTTGTGAGAATGGCATCAAAATCCGTTGCGTAGTTTAGAAGAAAAACGCAGTCACAGACATACGAAAAGCAACTTTAATTTATAATATGTATAGTAGGTATATAGTTATATGTACTAGTAGAATATGTAAGTAAGTTAGTATAAAAACTTATTCACCACAAAACTCTTTTAATTCTGAGTCAATTGTTGCGACCCCTGTAAAAAGATGTTCCTTTCAAATTATCTCCAAGGAACAAATTTTCTTCTTCCTAAATTCTGTAAAATTGTAAGGCTACCAACAGATCAGGATATAATCAACAAATCATTTGAATTTTACGTTAGAATACGAAAAGGTAAACGCAAAAACAGTAATATCGACTTGTTACGTTTTTCCTTTAGATATAGAATAATTTGCAAAACCCTTTGGGTAAAGCCTGTTACCGAACGGTAAACATTAGCGTAACGATACTGTATTTCTTCATAATGTTGTGTAGGGAAAACTACGAGAATTGTAATTTTATACAGACATTCAAATCTTGAGGAGTTGTTAAGAATTATTCTTGCTCTCTCTTTTTAACCCCCGACGCAAAAACGACGAGGTGTTATAAATTAGACGTGTCTGTGTGTGTGTGTGTGCTGTGGAATCGTAACTCCCAAATGGCTGAACCGATTTTGTTTTTGTTTTAGGCTCATTCCGTATCACTTCGTGTTGGTAACTCGTTCCCACACATCGTAGCTTACTTACTTTTTTCAAAAAAATTTAATGTAGGTGCAGTTTTGACTTCGCTACTATTTTATTATTTGTAGATATAGATAGATGTATAGCATATATATTGTCAAGCAACATAATATCTATTTGCGATTTTTTAACATAAAATTTAAATTACCGACAATTTGATTCACCAAAATATTGAAAGATTAGTATCGTCAATGATCGTACGTCCCGGTGGAATTGGCTGCTGAATTTTCATATCTTATGATACCTATTGAAGACACGCGAAAATTGACGCCTCTAACCATTGATATACATGTGAACAAAATTGAATTATGATCGAAGTTAGTACCCAAATGTCCTTTCTTTGGTATTGGTCGTCGAATCGTTGAGCTCCTTAAGTTTTGAGTTGAGCTGCACGATTTCTGACAAATTCGAAAACTGACTGGACAGGTTCACTCAATCTGTGTGGTTCTTTCCTCAAAAGACCATCTCAGACATCGATCTACATGGTCTTCATACAACCTGACCAAGACGAAGAAGTCTTGACTTTAAAAGAGACTGTGACCTCTGACTTGGTTACGGCTTTTCTTCTCAGAGTAGTCAGATAGGAAACGCCGACCTCATCTTGTTTAAAAAAATATGATTGACGTGTAAAAGTGTTTGTGCAAACCTACTTAGAAAAATAAAATCATTTATCATTTAGTAAACGATCAACGTGGCCACCTTCCTCACCTACTGGGCTCAAACAATATAAAATATCCAAGAAGAGTACCATCGACACGAAAAGAAGAAGAAGAAGTAAACGATGTCAAATATTATGCCTTAAGTTACCTTTTTATATAATTAATAGTTATATCTCTTGTCGTCAGTATTATTTAAGAGGAGAACTTTATTATTTTATGAAAATTAAAGCACTTTATGTAAGAGGTTGTATAATTATTATCTATACTAGCTGCGCCCCGCATAAGTCTCGATCCCGTGGGAATATCGGAATAAAAAGTATCCTATGTCATGGACTACCAATGTGCTAAATTTCATTAAGTCCGTGCAGCCGTTTTAGCGTGAAAGCGTAATAAATAAACACACAAAATATTAAAAATCGTTTCTATTTATAATGTTAGTTTATGTGTTTGCACATCATCATCCCCTATGGCAGGCCATTCTACTCAATTTTGAATTTCGGCAACTGTCATCAAGCTGCTCCCAGCCATCCTGCGAAGATTGTCGCTCTACCTAGCCTGATGAGGGCGTCTCACCTTACGTTTACCGATTCGCGGTCTCCACTCAAGAACACGTCTACCCCAACGGTCATCGCTTTTACGACTAATATGGCCGGCCCATTGCCACTTCAGCTTGCGTATTCTATGAGCTATGTCAACAACTTTGATTCTCTGCCGGATCATCTCGTTGCGGATTCGGTCCCTCAGAGAGGCTCCAAGCATAGCCCGTTCCATAGCTCCCTGAGCGACCTTGAATTTATAGACCAGTCGTACCGTGAGTGTCCACATTTCGGCTCCGTAAGTCATAACTGGCAGGATGCACTGATTAAAGACCTTAGTCTTTAGGCTCTGTGGAATGCGTGACGAGAAGACTCGACGAAGCTTCCTAAACGCTGCCCAGCACATGCTGTATTCTTCTGTTAGCCTCCCTCTCAAAGTTGTCCTTACCAAACTGTAGAGTATTCTTGAACAACCTTAGGAGCACTGCCAATGCCATTGACAGCAATCGGTCCCGGGGTAACGTGTTCGTTGAACATAATCTGGGTATGCCCAAGTTCATCTAAGTATAATTGGAGTTCCAATTAAAATTATTTTCGAAGAAACTTAACAAAGGACAGAAACCGTACAATCGTAGGAACTAACTATTGCTAAACTCCACTCAACTTATAAATCTCATATTTGCCGAGAAATTCCTAACTTGACACGACCCATTATTAAGTCTGATGTACTTATATTATACGGAATTCTGAAATTACGGTAATTTTGACCCTATTATTTTTAATTGAACACACAATGTACATAAACGGTTATTCGTAGCTTATTAAGGCGCGTCAAGCCTTTAAGGGTACTGTGTACGTAAATTAGCGGATTCATGTAAAATATCGGAGGGTGAAACGGATAATATAATTAAAGCTGGGTGTAGAAGTGCGGACGCGTGAAATTGACGCGGCCGTCCCCGGCAGCATGTGCAACTGCCACTATATGTATGATTAAATTCAATTTATTTGGTGTTGTTACGTTATTAAGTGACATTTTAAGCCTTTAATTGAATCGTTCATAAAATTGGTTCGCTTTTTGAATGGAAGTTTACGGTATTCATTTGTTTTTTTTTTTTACATTATAGGTCATTTTTGAAAGGTTCGATTTTTGAATGAAAGCTTATAATATTCGTTTGATTTTTTATACTATTGATAGTTTTATGTGGGTATTTCCGTTTCATATAGGTATTAGTTGGCATTATTGTTGAAAGTCTTGTTTTATTAACCCACGTATCGAGTCTTCTTGGGCTTCGAACCCGCAATGGGTCCGCGTGGTGGATTGTGGCCCACTCCCTCTCACAGAGAGGAGGCCTGTGTCCCAGCAGTGTAGCAGAAATCACTGTTAAACTTAGTCTTTGCCATCCCATTAAATTGTGGCTGATAGAGAAACATGGAAGAAAAAGTCACGCCACCCCAAAAAAATACCTACTTAATAGAATAAGAGTCAAAAGTCTCATGAACTACTAAACTTTGTTTATTGTTTAAAGTTCACATATCATCAGAAATATTGTCAGATTCATCCTTGCACCTAATCACATCTATGACATAACTACGTTCGTGGCAAGTGTCCGATCCGGGTTGATAGACGCTATATTGTGTTAGGATCAGCAAATAGTTGTGTTAGGGAAACTGAAGCTTTAATGCTAGGTTGCTTCACAAACATACGTTGTATAACATCACGCCTGTAACCCCAAAAGGTTAGGCAGACGTGTACCTATGGGCCCCACATACATAATAATCAGCCTATAATGTTCCCACTGCTTTGAGGCAGGCCTCCTCTCGGTGAGGGGGAGTGGGCCGTAATCCACCACGCGGACCCAGTGCGGCTTGGCAGATGTCACATGTCTTCGAACTTTTGGTTCTAGGACATGCCGGTTTCCTCACGATGTTTTCCTTCACCGTTTTGAGAGCAGTGGTGATGAAATAATTTACACGAAGTAAAGCGCCTGTCTGGGTTCGAACCTTCGACCTACAACTCGTAAGTCGCGGCCACTTCACCACCAGTGTACCTATGGGCCGCCACTGCTTTACCTATAATAATACTTTGAAAATTGCTACCTTGCTAACTATATACCTACCTTTTTTTTAATTATAATATCTTGCTTTACCTACTTAGGTAAGATAATTTTTTTAATGTTTAGAAGTACTAATTAGGTACGTAAGCACAGAATTGTAATATTTAACTTAGAGTATGACGACAACACGATGTTTCCAACTTAATTTTTGTTTTATTAAGTTGGTGACCTAATTTATTTGGGAACAGCCCACATTTTAAGCGTAATCATTCTTTAATACCTTTTAAAGTTAAGTACAGACGCCAGCAAATCAACCTACTACAATCTGTCAAATTTCTTTAGTAAATTTTCAACTTTATCGCTAAAGCATAAGGTTCACAGTTGATTGGGAAAATTTGACAGTTTCGGGTAGCTTGGATGTGCTGGCGTCTGTACATGCAAATAAATAAAATTGAAGTCTCTGTTTGTAATGTCATTATAACACTTTTTTACTAAATGCATAATTATGAAGAAAGCTACTACTTAAAACAAAAAAAATATATATATGTTTTATTATATTTTTTTAAATTGTTATCTTTCTTGTTGTTTGTTTGTCTACTTGTAACAAAAAAAAAAAAACGTTTCTTTATATTTTTTTAAATTTTTGTCTGTTTGTTTGTTGCGGCTAATCTCCGAAATAGCTGGACTGAATTTGAAGGGATTTAAACTGGCAGAAAGCTGATGTTATTAGGAGTAACTTAAGCATTTATTGTAGAAAAATAAAAACGAATTACGATACCGCGCAAAAAAAAACTCATGAAATCCACATCCTCGCGGGAGAAACCACAGGCAGAAGCTAGTTCTAGAATAAATATACTAGGTATTAAGCTTATCTTTAAATAACATAAACTTGAAATCACCCACAAGTAACTATAGACGAAAACGCTTTCACTGTTTTTACTATAAACATAAAACCAAACGACCTTTTTGTCAAAACAGGGGTTTCAACAAAAACTGTAACGTAACACGTACTACGTAGGTTACATACTAGCAGATACGTCACAATTATCTACCTACCCTTGAGTTCTAGTAAGGTCATGGGCTTATTTTTAACTGGTCAAGCCCCGCGCGTTACCGATCGGTGACGAAGCAATAGAAAATCAATTGTGTCTCATTAGCGGAGCTTGACAGATTAATCTTCTATTTTGAATTGTTTCTTAATTTTTTTTTTTATTTTTCTCACATAATTATCAACAAGAATAATGTACCCAGGATTTTGTAATATATTGATTTGTCCTTGGAGTTTCTTGCCCGTTCTTCTCCATAGAGATGTACGGTTTGGAATGGGCAACTTCATAGGCAGCTTCAAATTTCTGAATAAATCACCGACTCTTTGTCAATTCAAAAGTGTCTGTAAATGGTTTAAGTAATTTAAATAAATGCTTTGCGTTTGAAAGTAATTTGAATGCAGTAAAAAGCTACAAAAAAAAACTGTTTATATTACTTGTTGTACAATTTACCGCAATTACGGGTTACGTACATATCTGAAGGATCACCTAAATTTACTTCCCTTGCTAGAATTTTTCAATTAAAATATCTTGCTAGTAGGATGTGGATGAATTTATGTACCAACCTAAAACAACACCTATGTACGGTCGAACAAGCTATTTGGTATACAGGCAGCTAACTTGCAACTACTTTTAAACAATGGTGTGCTGAGTTAGTCAAATATTTTATACCACTCTATTTAATTAAGGATGCCATAAGCTGATAAGTTATACTTATAACGCACAAAATAAAACTAAATATTGGCTGTGTACCATATAGCTTGTTCGACCGTACGTTATATTTGTGTATACTAATATTGTTTACACGTATCCTATCCATCATTTATAGGCACTCTTCTTCAACCCTTTTCATCCACAGCTGAGTAGATACCTATTTGGTATTATTCTGCAAAGTCATCCATCATCATTTCGAGATTTGAACGTCTATCCTCGATATATTTACTATGAACAAGTGACCTCTGCTTTTGATTTTTTTGCTGTCACTTGTGTAAGGTTCAGAGGTTCAGCTATTCTGTAAAGTTCAGTGACTTTACAGAACAGCCCTGAAGCCTGTCTATTCTGTAAAAACCTCACCGTGAAAACTTATGTAAAGGGAGCTGTCATTCCACCTGAGGCCCGGACTCCACTGCAGCGGAGCTGGGCGGAGCGGAGCGGAGACGTGCAGGAATCGACCAATCACAATGGTTGAAATCCTCATCGCGTCACTCGTCTCGTCTGTGATTGGACGATTCCTGCACGTCTCCGCTCCGCTCCGCACAGCTCCGCTTCAGTGGAGTCCGGGCCTGATGCTAGGGATTGACACTATTGACAGCTCACTTCATGCTTAGGTACTTTACCAAGGGATTAATACAGAATACTTCGGCTGATATCCTTGTGGGATTGACATACATTTTCATTACTATTACGCTTTTATTAGGTACTGTGCAAAACGAATAATACCTGTACAGACGCCTGCACATCAAGCTACTACAATCTGTCAAATTTCTTTAATAGGTTTTCAACTTTATCGCTGAACTATAAGGTTCAAAGTTGATTGGGAAAATTTAACAGTTTCGGGTAGCTTGATGTGCTGGCGTCTGTACATTTAACCAACGTAGCACGTGCAATGGCGTGTAACAATTTTATTTCTAACTACTTTTAGCTTTACACTCAACTTTTATTGCAAACTTAATTTTAATTGTCTAGTTTTGCATATTCTTAGAAATTGTTTAATTAATTTCGTTCACGTTTCCAAGTAACTGTAAAAGACTACGTGAACATTTAATTTTATAAAAACTTTTATTATTTTTTTTTCAGTTTTTTTTTGACTTGCTTCAGGTACAGATATTTCTATCTTCTCTGATCATAAGAACATCTATACATATAATAAAATCGTAGGAAAGTCAAAACGGTACATTGAATATTTTTTTAAAAGAATACTTGGGGCGTGATCTACAATCGATATCGAAGCCAAAAATATAGTTTTTAGAATTTTTGTCTGTTTGTCTGTTTGTCTGTATGTCCGGGATAAACTCAAAAAGTACTGCATGGATTTACTTCAAATTTTGCATGAATATTACTAAGAGGTCGGGTCAACATATAGGCTACATATTATCACGCTATCACCTATGGGGGAGGAGCTGTGAATATTTATTTTTCTTACGCATTCTGTGACAGCGTGTACCTAATCTAACGACGCATATTTAAATGTTGTTTTTCAGTAAGCCATGCTATTATCTAGCTTTACACTATAAAAACTACGCCATTTAAGTAACTTGGGCAGAAAAAACATAGTTTAATGAATTTTAGTAGTATAAAGAAAATTTTGAAGCAGCGCCATCTATGAGTTTTCATAAAAATCAAATCAAGTTACATGTTGACACTTTTTGGAAATTAATAATTTAAATTTGATCATGTTGGCGAGGTTAGTAGTTAGTTATTCTTAAAATTCATAGATGGCAATGTGCATTTTCTTCATAAAAGTTGTATCGTATAGTTCGTTTTGACAAATTCAAGTTCCAACAAAACCCTTAAAATGTTGAGCAGAGTTGAGGACGACAATAAAAAAAAAAAAAATGCGGTGTTAAGTATTACAAAAAAGTTATGTTTCTACTGGAGACGAAGTCGGAGTAACTGATGAACGCGTGCTGAACACCTGTCTCAGTTCACTTCAAGATGTGGTCATTTCTATCGGCGGCAATCCACTGATCGAATATGGGTTACCAGCTCCCCAATGATCACCGCATCAAGACCGTGTAAATCGGGAGTATAACGCTGAGACAAATTACGATCCGGGCGAAATGACCATGTCGCTTTGTTCTCTTCAGAGCAAAAACAAATTTATGACACCGTCCTTGAAAGCGTTGGGAAATAACCAGGGTCAAATGTTTTTCTTGGAATGCGTCTGGTGGAACAGGAAAAACATTTGTTACCACTTGCATACTTGCAGAGGTCAGCAGGCAAGGCAAAATTGCTATTGCTGTAGCGTCGTCGGGAATCGCTGCCACACTGCTTCCGAGTGGCAAGACAGCACATGTCATGTTTAAAATTCCTATCGATTTAGAGAGCGCCGAAACGCCTGTTTGTGGTGTGTCACGTAACAGCGATAAGGGACACGTGCTCAAGGATTGCTCTTTGATCGTATGGGATGAGTGTACGATGGCCAATAGGAAGGCAGTTGAGGCCGTGGACGGAATCCTGCAAGACATCCGCAGGAACGAACATTTGATGCGTCGTATCACAGCTGTTCTGTTTAGTGGCGATTTCCGGCAAACGCTTCCCGTGGTGACACGGGGATCGAGGGCTGACGAGGTGAATGCTTCGTTGAAACTATCTTCGTTGTGGTCACGAGTTCGTACGCTGCGCTTGACCATTAATATGAGAGCTCGGCTCGGCGGCAATGCACGTGCTCAAGAATTCTCCAATGTCCTTCTAAATCTTGGCGAAGGCACTCTACCAGAAGAGAGAGGTGGACAGGTGGTGCTTCCAGAGTCTCTCGGTAGAGTGGTATCCAGCTTAGAAGAACTCATTTGCTGTGTGTACGGGGACATCAGTCGTATACTGCACCTGCAGAATTCTTGGGTGTGTGAGCGGGCCATTTTGACGTCCAAAAATGATCAGGCTGCAGCAATTAACGAATGCATTCTCTCGGAAATTGAGGAGAATGAAGTGGTCTACACCTCGATAAACACTGTTGTCGAGCAAGATGACGCCACACATTATCCCGTGGAATTTCTGAACTCCCTGTCAGCAAGTGGACTTCCAGCGCATACCATCAAGCTGAAGGTCGGTGTCCCGATTATGCTTCTTCGGAACCTATCTCCTCTGAAGTTGTGTAACGGGACCCACCCTAAAGTCATTTCGCTCTACAGACACACCATTGAGGCGGAAATTCTTACGGATTGTGGCGTTGGCGAGGCAGTATTTATACCACGCATTCCCCTCATACCTCATATCTTCCCGTTCCAGTTCAAGCGCGTACAGTTCCCCGTGAGTGTTTGCTTCGCGATAACCATCAATAGAGGCAGACACTGAGGGCAGCGGGTGTCGACCTCAGGACGAGTTGCTTCTCACACGGACAACTGTACGTCGCTTGCTCCCGCGTCACCAGTCCTGACTCTCTTTACATTTTGGCTCCTGGCAGCATAACTACCAACGTTGTTTATAGGGAAGTGTTTTAAGGTATGATGCCTTTGTACGTATTTTTACTCTTTTGTGTCCTGGAATGTATTCCTGCATTGTTTTCTCTATTTCCTTCAGTCACATCCCCCACACCACACTGAACTCAGCAGGACTCCCATATAACTCTCTTCACTTGCTTCGCTTGCAAAAAAAACTTATATTTTAATGCTATTTCAAAAGTTGTTTACTTATAATGCTATAGCGACACTGGCATCTTAGGTATTTTTGGTGCTGTAGAGCCTTCAGGCAGACGACGTCGCGGGCAGCAGCTAGTAAAAAATAAAATAATATTTCTAAAGCTTCATACTGAAATATTTAATTTCTTGAGAGCAAAAACCGTGTGTGGGTTTCAACGTTATTAATTCAATTGACAACTTGCAGGGGCATTTTAATGAAATGCCTTATGCATGCAAAATATTGTTTCAGGGTAATAATTATGAATTTCAATATTGGGGCATAGAAACACGATTACGATAAAAATGCGTTTGATTCTTTCATTCTTTGAATGAGTTTGCGTAACTTTCCCCTTCTAATATTTTCCTCAATAATCTATACAAATAAATAAACTCTTTTTCACCGTCTCAAAAATAATAATAATATGGTGTGTTGCGTAAGTGGAAAAAAGTTATACACGAGAATATTTACGCTACGAATTCATTGATCAATTTAATATTTAGGGCCGTATGTTTTGAATTTCGATATTTTTAATAGGTTTTTTATTTTCTGTTTTTATTGTTCCAAAATGAAAGTTTACTCCAAATGTGTAGTAAGTATTTATTGCTAGATCAATTTCTTTGAGAGTTATAGAAAAACAATAAATATTAAAATAGGCTTCTACTCCGTTCACTTTTTATACCCAATTTTATTCAAGATGGCAAAAATGTCCTAACTATGCTGTTATTTTTATATCAAAAGTTTAACTGGAAAAATAATAACTGTCTATTTTTTCTTATTCTTATCCTTCCTTATGTCGGGTATTCTCAGCCCTATAAACATTCAGTTTTTATTTTCTTAATATTCAGTCTAGAATCTAAATTAGTCCCAGGAGACTACCCAGACAGACTAGCAACGTAGTATGTTATAGTCTACAGTGCATACGTCACTTCGCATTGTGAACCCTTCATGTATCGACAGTGACCTACTTCTTCCGCATGAAAGACGAATAGATGATACATTTTATCATTCGTTTACATTCACTCGTGAAGAAGGAATGTTAGCTAATGACAAATTCACATAAGAATTTGAAATCGGTGTTTTTTTTTGTTAACCCATTTTGTCCCACTGTTAGGCAATCTAATCTAGTTTTCCTTATATTTTGCCTTCTCCGGCCAATCGATCTCGAACGAGTTCAAATCGTCATGCAAATATATGAAAAAAAAAAAAACTAGCCGAATGTAATTTTTTTGAAGTAGGTTGGAAAATAAGTCTTTGGTAAGGTCAAGTAAAACTTTAAGAAGTATGAACTTGAATATTTGAATGATTCTAAAATGGTATAGGGTTTTAGTTATTGTTACTGAACTAATTAATGAGGTGAGGAATCAATCAATAATAGATTATTTTGTTGCCATATACAGGAAAAAAATGTGACTTAGAATCACAACATGCTGAATTCATTATTACAGTTTGCGAACTGGTTAAAAAAAACCTATATTGGATTGCCGTGGACTAAAAATACATCCTATTTACAACAAATAGTTTTGTGAACATGTTTCTAAATTATGTGAGTCCAGTTAGATAGTCCTATGGTCTTAAGTAATGCTGAAGTTTCAACTTGGTATTTTATGTTAATAGATAGTTTAAAATGAGCAAGTTTCTGAATTAGGTATGTGGGTCTTATAGTAGATACTGTAACTAGTCGGTTTAAACTATGCTGAAGATTCAACTAATTTTTTTTGTTAAAAATAGGTTAGACGACAAATGTTTGAAACTGTTTCTCCCAATATTATTGTTGTTTTATGTAGATCTATGACAGTCATTACGGGTAGTTGGGAAGTCTGACAACCAGTCTAACCAAAGAATATCGAGTAGGCAGTTACTGGGTTGTAGAGATCAGATAAGTAAGCAGTCGCTCCATGTAAAATATTGGTATCCAGTTAGACTGGAAGTCGACCCTAACATATTTGGGCAAAGGCTAGTCAGATGATGATGACAAAAGGACCCAGTCACGTATCAGTCACCTAAATGAACTTGTGCTGAAGGATCATAATCGTAACATCCATATTGTTAAGGGAAAAATAAACATTATAAGGAAAGAAACTCCACGTTTCGACTTACACTATTGACTTTAACTAGATGATTACTTTGAAGGGGATACCTTAGACCGGACTATAAGGGAAGTAATTAGTAAGGTGTATGTTTATGTGGCTCATAAGACGATATATGCAAATATGGAAAGGTTAATCTCACTTACTAGAATTGAGAATGTGGTAGGTAAAATTAATAACGGTTGGCTTTGAAGAAGATCTTGGAATTGAACTTGAATAATATAGGACCCTGTAATTCAAAAACATTCAAAGGTTTCGTACTAAACTTCAACAGTATCCGACGACCCTGGTTACTTATCTCTTTTAGTGACCGTACCTAATTTTGACGAGGAAAACGGGCAAAAGTTAGTTAAAGTCATATTTAAAGAAAAGTAACGCTGATTTTGAACAAAAGATTCATTTTAATTTACAACACAGACAATATCAACAACGTAGTTCAAAACAATTTAAATTCTTTCATTTGCCAAAGGCTGTGGCAGCCTCAGACGTAAAACGCATTACACTCAGTTGAATTAAAACCCTGACAACTTCGCTCAACAATGTTCATAAAAAGTGAATAGAAAACTTCACTTCTACTGAACGGGGTAGGTTTCCAACGCCGTAAGTTGTAAGCCTAGATATAATTCAGGCTGGACTTAAAACGTCGGTTAAATTAGTGGTTAGTTAGCCCACAAGCGTTCTAATTAGTTTTACACAAGCGATAAAAGCATCTGCTTTTAAGTTCCTGCTTAGATAATCGCTTGTGAACGTGTGTGTGAATAGGGAACGTTCTTGGGTCTTGTAACGGATCTCCGTTACAAGACCCAAGAACGTTCCCTATTTTAGATACTCAGAACTTGTTTCATGTTTAATATTTTGTGTAAAATATTTTAGTGTAAATGTCGAACGCTTGTTTCTTTCAAGTCTTGATGATAAGAAATACGGATATTTTTCAGATCAAAAACTGTGTTCCTATAAACATTTTTATCGAGAAATTGAAAACCTTTGGTTTCATGTTTGAATGCTATGATATTAATCAATTCTTTGCTCCCCGCTGTATTGTTTTGCTATGAACAATGCTTAAGAGAATATTATAACAATTTTGTTGAAGCAAAAGAGAGAGAAATATTGTTTAGAATAAGGTTTTCACTATTGGGCAAGGTTTTTTATACTTGTCGTCGCTTTGAAGAGCATGACACACTTGAGTAATGTAGGTATAAAGCACCTATGTCATACGGAGATAAATTGACAATATTACTTTTAAAAATATTTTATCAAAAACAAACGTATCTTATACTGCAAAAATATTAAAATAAATCCCAGTTCATAAAACCGTAGAAAAGTGAAAGTTAAACAAAGCAAATTAATTCTCATAACGCCTTTCTTTGAAACTATTTACAAAATTCAAAGATTTTTCTATAATCACATTACTTTCAAACTAAATATTGTACAAAAATATTTTTATAAGGATATTAAATGACTTGATCAAGGGGCTTAAAGTTTATACGTAACTTTTCTAATATTTTCTCGACAACAGCTTTGGTAACATTTAGAAAACTTTTTTATAGTTTTCCAACTCAGTGTTATGGAGTTTATTAGTTCACAACTCGAAGTTGAGCGGTTGAAAGTGAAGTTTGAGTCATTATTGAAATAATAATGGAACTTTAGAGTTACGTTCGTCTGTTAAACGAAGAAGATTATCTTTTACGTCATTTTGACGCTAGTTTAATTAACGTTTAAAACTGGTTTCAAATTAAAAGGGCATTTCAGATATTGTTATAAAAAATTTGGAAATATAATTTTAGTTTGTTTGAGTATTACGTGCGTATGTTCTTTTTTGGCAATTTTTTTATGTAATTGTTTAAATTATTAGGAGTTTCATTTTATGTTAGCAAAGGATTTAATTTCAATAAACATTGCCTATTTCAGTAAATCAATAAAGATGTAGGTAATCACAGTTCTCAATAATAAAATAAAGTTAATTAGAGACTCAAAACATAAAAAAATAATTTCTACATCGATGTCTTGGGAATATAAGTCGCAAAAAAGTCATGAACGTCAAAATAATATCGTTTAAATTGAAAAACAGGGATACCAAAACTTTTCAAGTAAACCGCTTCGCTTTCTGCGCAGTAAACACAGGCCCGGTCTTTAAAAGTTTGAAACTGTTTTATTTTATATTTTTTGTACTTACTGTTTAAACTTTTTTCTATTATGGTAATGTTTAAGTGACTTTAGATGCACTTTTTAATAGCCGCGCATTTTGTTTAACTAAATGCATTTTTAATGATATTATTTCTATATCAAAATTAATGATTTTACTTGTATTAATTTAAACTTTTTTTTTCTCATCTACATGTGTTTATGTTTATTTTTCAACAACTGCATTTTTCGTAATTTTCAGAAAATCTTTCTGTGGAAAATTAAAACTATATTTTCCTGTTCACTATTATTTTTTTCCACTTACCTGATTCGTGTGAAGTGTTGTTTCAGCAACGTTGGCAACAGGCAAGCACTGGCGTCGGCAACAAGTGGTGTTGTGCAGTCTGCCGCCCTGGCGCCCGCTTATATAGCGCGCTCGCCGGCCGCCCTACCCGCCCACCGCCCTAAACATCGCCGGAAAGCTACTAACATAGTTTGCATTTCAATTTTAGGCAACAAAATTGTATGATGACATTAAATTTAATACTTATTTTTACACTTTTTGACCTTTTTGCGTATGTTCGAAATGTTAGGTAATTTAGCCTGAGGGACAATTCTCGTAATTTTAAGAACGTTCACAGTGATCTCAGTCTCAATCTGTCAAAAATTCCTCTAATTTCCCTACATTTTGACAAGTTTATGACATTTGTTTATCGCTAAGATGAGACTGCGACTAGATTTTGAACATTTTATATTAGGAGAATTGGTCTTCTGGTCTAACAGATTTCTCTCTGAAAATATTTAGCTTCTTAAGTGTATGAGCGTGTACCACGTATTTTGCGAAATGGTGATACCTTTTAATATGTTTAGGAGTAAGTTTAATCGCTGGACATTTTTACGGGGATAACCTTTTAGAGCTTTTACGTGAAATTAGCGAAGATATTTGAATGTAAATTGTAGATAAGTTACGTTACTGTGTAAACAAAATGCTAGAAATAAAGAAATTATTACATAAGCAGCAATAATTTAGTATTTCGTTAGCTTATACACGAAGACGTTTATTTTATAGACTCGCGTAAAAGTTACTGCGTAAAAAAAGTAAATAGATGTAATATGTTTCCTGAAAAAATTCCCTTCGGAAAAGTTTTATTTTTAGTATTGTTGCAAACAAAATCATTGACGCCTTTCAGACAGAAGATAATATTTTAATTGTATCAGTAGGAATATCTTGTTTCGTATTGGTTTCTTTATATTTACCTTCCAATTTTTGTATCTATGTTTTACGTAAATTGTATAAATTCCTTAAATGCTCTTTAAGGCAGACCGAAGAGAAGGTAGGCTTTTTTTTATTTTTTTTTTATGGATGGGAAATCATCAAATGACCCCTCCCGCTCTGGGTGGAGCGGAAGGGAGAGTCAGACTCTTACTGACTAAAACCCATCCGTGTTCCTTCCTTAGCCCTTTATGTTCCGGGGTAGCGATAACCCTTTCGGACAATTCGAGAAGGGGGGCTAACGACATAATAGATACAGCAGGAAACGATTGGCAGAATATTGCAAATGACAGGGACAAATGGAAGAAACTGGAGGAGCCCTTCACCCGTGGAGGGGCCCAAATCCCAAAGAACATACTAACATAGATTATCAGTAAAACTACTAACCAAGAAACAAAATATATGTACATTTATAACGTTATTTTAAGGGTAATGGGAAATAAAGACTTTTTTATTAGGTCCTTACATATGAAATTGGCGTTTTGTATGGAAGGAACAAAAAGTCGAATATTTTTTAATATAATATATTTAATTAATCAAAGTATGAACCATTGTTTTCAATGCACTTTTGCCATCTTATAGGTAGTTCATTGATCCCTTTACTAAAAAAACCAGTCGGACGGGAATCAATAAAATCTTTGAAGGCGATTTGGACTGCCCCATCGGAGTTGAATTTTTTCCCTTGCAAAAAGTTATCCAAATTGCGAAAAAAATGGTAATCTGTTGGAGCAAGGTCCGGGGAGTACGGAGGATGTCTAAGACATTCCAATTCAAGCTCTTCTAATTTGGTAGCCGTCTGTTGCGCAGTGTGTGGTCTGGCGTTGTCGTGAAGCTTTTCACCTTTCAAGCTTTTTAATCTTCCCAATTTGCTTCAAGTGAATTAAAACAGTTTTATCACTAACATCGAAGCCTGCAGCTAACTCGGACGTGGTTTGCGATGGGTCCGCTTCCACAATAGCCTTCAATTCTCCATTATCAACTTGGGTCTCAGGCCGTCCACGGGGCTTGTTCTGCAGGTCGAAATTTCCAGAACGAAAACGTTGGAACCAAAAACGAACTGTGTTTTCTTTTGCAACATGACCGCCATACACATCATTCACCCTTCGAGTCGTTTCCGCAGCACTAGTGCCACGGCGGAACTCGTACTCGTAAATAATGCGATATTTTAAATTTTCCATTTTGTAAAATGAGTGACGCAAACAGAAAAAACAGAAGAAAAAAAACAAATGAATGACGGTCATCGAAGCACAAATACATGAGTAAATAGCTGTACAAATTTGAATTTGGAATTCCTTACCAAAGAGGAGAAATTCGTGATTAAAGTGGCCAGTACGAAAAACGCCAATTTCATATGTAAGGACCTAATATATTTATCAGTAGGAAATTGATTCAAGGCGCTCTCGCCGGGTGTTAATTATATTCTACTAGCTGCACCCCGCGGTTTCAATGTCGATCCCGTGGGAATATCGGGATAAAAAGTAGCCTATATGTTAATCTAGGGTGTCAGCTACCTCCATACAAAATTGTACCAAAATTGGTCAAGCCGTTTGAGCGTGAAGAAGTAACAAACATATAAACACACACGCACACACACTCACAAACTTTATAATATTGGTGTGATAGCTAGCGTATTAAACCTGTTAGTAACTTTATTGAGTTTAAGGGGATGAAACGAAACTTTTATAGGTGTTTTTGGCTTGTACAGATACCAGCACATCAAGCTAACCGAAACTGTCAAATTTTTCCAATCAACTTTGAACCTTATGCTTTAGCGATAAAGTTGAAAATCTATTAAAGGAATTTGACAGATTGTAGTAGCTTGATGTGCTGGTGTCTGTACCTATCAACGTGACTGTGTCTAGTCTATTATTTAAAGACGCCCAAATATTTCGACAGGGCTCGTGGCTAAATGATAACAGCCGCACAGGTCAATAGAAGATTAAGCTAAGCTTTCCGCGGTCGGTTCTTGGATGGGTGACCATCCATTACATAGCGAGACCCCTCCGTGGCTCCGAAAGTACATTTAGCCTTTGGTCCCGGCTGTCATTCGTGGATCTTTGACAGTTGTTACGGGTAGAAGCCTAAAAGTCTGACCACCAGTTTTACTACGGGGTATCGTGAGCTACATTTATATCTGTAATTTATAATGGTGTACATAATAAAGAGTATTCTATTCTATCGTGTTACCTCCTTACAAATAAACGATGTATAACGTATACGCTGTACTGACGACTGAAAGAGAGAAATCGGTGAGTAAAGTATTCATATGATATACCTAATACGTTTATTGGTAAGGTGGTTACCCAATACCTAACTGGGTTTTTGAGGTCAGATAGGCAGTCGCCTCATGTAAAATATTGATATTCAGCTGGATCCGGTTAGCCGGGAAGCTGACCCCAACATAGTTGGGAAAAGGCTAGTTAAATTGATTGTTAGATTTTGACCATCTTTTATCACATCACACTAATATTATAAAGGCGAAAATTTTTGAGTGTGTGTGTTTATATGTTTGTTACTTCTTCACGCTCAAACGGCTGGACCAATTTTGATAAAATTTTGTATGGAGGTAGCAGACACCCTGGATTAATATAAAAGCTACTTTTTATTCTGATATTCCCACGGGATCGACACTTATGCGGGTGAAACCGCGGGACGCAGCTAGTCACACTATCACACTAATATTATAAAGGCGAAAGTTTGTGAGTGTGTGTGTGTGTGTAATAATAATAATAATAATAATCTTTATTACACAAGAAAGTGGTTACAAAATAGTGTGAAGTCCCTGACTCCTGTGCTAGGTGATATACCTGTGTTACAAGAGCCAGTGCGTGTGTTTATATGTTTGTTACTTCTTCACGCCTAAACCACTGAACCGATTTAGATGAAATTTGGTAAAGAGATAGTTGGAGTCCCGGAAAAGGACATAGGATAGTTTATATCCCGATATTCCTACGGGATCGACATTTATGCGAGTGAAACCGCGAGGCGCAGCTAGTTAAGCATGATTTTAAAATGCAGTCAATGCTTGCGTAAGAGGAGTTGATTCTTCTCAGGAGCCGTCATCACTCGAGTAGTAAGCACGCTATTAGTAACCTTTATGTGGGTGGGTGACTATAATGAATTAGATTAAGTAGGTATAACTATACTGAAGTACTTAAGGTGAATGCGTAGTTGTAGCCCGCGAAATTCAAGTTGGGTATCATTTAAGCTATCACCAATTTAATTAGTTTTGTGTTTCTTAAATAATAGGGTTTGTCCTCCAAATAGTAGATCTGTCACCAAAATGTAGTCACCAAACAATGCAAGTGACCTAACCAAACCGAACCTCGGGGTGCCCTTCGCTCGCTCTTGCATCCTATGTCGACGGAGCCCCGCTTCGCGGGGCCCCTATTTCTGTGTAAAGGGTTTAAAGTAACCTAACCAAACCGAACCTCGAGGTGCCCTTCGCTCGTTCTTGCATCCTATGTCGACGGAGCCCCGCTATCTGAGAACGAAAATATTTCGTGGCGATAGATCTATTTATTAGGTGATACAACTTGATGACAAATATAAATTTTGGTGATAGAAAATATAGTTCCCATTCAAGTTTTCTTACGTTTTTTGCAATTTTTAGGTCAAGGGCAGGTTTTATCTTGATGAAAATATGATTCGCGACTATAACCGGTACGTATTTACACAATTATAATAATTAGAATCATTAATACATCTTTCTAAGTAAAACATTAAGAACAAATCTCGTATGGGAAAGTGTTTGTGGTAGAAATCTAACTTAAAGAGATTATATTAATGATTGTAATGGCTATAATTCTGTAAATACATATCTATTAAAGTCGCGAATCATATTTTGATCAAGATACAACCTGACAGTGATCTGCAAATTGCAAAAAACCTAAGAAAATTTAAATTTCGCGGTCTACCACTTCACATTCACCTTAATATAATTAATTATAATCTATACCAACCTGATCAGGGATTTAAAGATGCTTATCACTACAAACAAGTTGTAAAAGTCGACCAAAACTATTCAGGTAACTGAAGTTAGTTCCATTTCAAGTACAACTTTTTCTTTGTGGGAACTCCGTCGTGGTCACCTCTCTCTAAAGATAGAGGGTTGTGTCAGATAACTACGGACTTACCTACAAACTTGACGGCGCTCTTATTCTTCTATGTACACTTTGTCGGACAAACGGGTATTCTTTGAGTATTCGCCCGTGCCCCGACAGGAGAATTTTATCTCTGAGCTTAACGTTTAGGTACACGATGTAAGTTTCTTCCTTGTTTCTTCGTCGTTTTAACTCTGTTTAGACGGTGCTATTTTTATTGTAGCTTCAACTTATGGTATGTCACAGATAATGAAATCGCATCGTTTCAATCTGGGTTTTCCGCACAGATACATCGTCGTTGCGTTTTGTTATTTATATTAACAATATTCGATGTTTGAATTTGACAATGATTTGTTAGCATTATTAACATCTAATCTTATTGACCTAGAACCATAAATTCAAAGACATGTGACATCTACCAAACCGCACTGGGCCCGCGTGGCCCACTCACTCTCGAAGAGTCCTATGTCCCAGAAGTCGGAACATTATAGAGCGATAATGTATGTATGATATGTATTTCAATATTTATGGCAATGATTAAGAGTAGTTTGCACGAACAGCTATCACAGTCATGATAGTTAAGTTTTTTATTGTGTAGATATTGTATAAGTTTAACACAGTTTAAGGTAAATAAGTTATCTCGGGACTGCGCTTTCTAATTTTAGTTATATGTTTCTACGAAAAGCCTAGGATATTTACGATTCTGATACTGTTTGAAAACTAAATAATAGAGGTAATAGAGATGATAGAAACCTACGCCTGTATTCTCTGGAGGTGTAACTATAGTACACCCAAGTTTCATCATGAACAGAGATGTTTATGATGATATCATAAAATAAATACTTGGTTTCCAACAAAGCTTTTTTTATGATTGTTTTTTTTTTTAATAAGCCTGATGTTCGGTCAGGCCTAAGTATTTTTAAGCGTACGTGTTCCACGCGCGCCTCAAAGAGATGTCAGCATAAAGGAAGGGGCCTGCCAGGGCCGAAGCCTACCGGGGGTGGGGGATTGTCCGAAAGGGTTACCGCTACCCCGGAACATAAAGGGCTAAGGAAGGAACACGGATGGGTTTTAGTCAGTAAGAGTCTTACACTCCCTTCCGCTCCACCCAGAGCGGGAAAGGTCATTTGATGATTTCCGCTCCACCCAGAGCGGGAGGGGTCATTTGATGATTTCCCATCCATAAAAAAGCCTATTTTTCCTCCTGAGTAACTCACTTCTACAATGTCTTCAAAAATATCTATTTAGGATTCCCAAATATAAACACGTCGTATGGGAATGACATGATATGTGCCGGTCACGTGATCATTCGATTACTTACAGCAGCTTTCCCAAATGATACGTATGTTATCTAAGCTTAAATAGAATATTGCTTTACAATAACGTTAACGTTAAGAATTTAATAATTGTAAAACATTGATAGAAGAATGTAATGCGTATGTGGGAATTTATACTAGATAAACTTTGATTAAGATGACGATGCTTTTGGCAGTTTCAACAGATGACCAAGATTTCTACTGAATGTGACACTTTTAGTTGCAATAATGTGGCTTTGCTGGGGAAGGGGTCGACCGTTACCACTGGGCCACCAATTCTCATATCAATCCAATACATTTTGACTTTTCCATCATATTTATCGCTGATAGAATGTCACTTTACTTTGTTTAGGACCACAGGGTGCGTGCGAACTATACTTTCGCCGCTCTTAGACAATAAATAAAATCAGAAAATCCTTGAGAACAAGCTTAGGACTGCCTCGTAAATTAACCTCCTTGGAGAAGCCACTTCTGCTCGTGTTACTTCCGTTGTTAGCTGCAAGTACCACAACCATCATGAAGTAGATGGCTAACTACTCGTAAGACGTAAGTAACGACTCGTAAGGCCCATTCTAAACACACGTTTTTCTTACCGTGAAAAACTACGGTTTATTCGCCGTGTTTAGACGTCAGAGTTGTCTAGATCACTATGGAAGTTTATAGGCAGTTTATACGCCGGAGCGTAAAGAAACCGTGTTGTGTACAAAGGGCCTTAGTTGTCGCTTCGTAAGCCCTCTTATCCACGGGCGGTTTTTTAACGCGGCGATTTTTATCGCGCACTAAATTTCAACGCACTGGTCAGCGCATTCCAGTGCGTGACGTACCCTGGAATGCACTCTAATGGATTCTAAATGCTCGGCCTAACACCAAGAGTCGGAATTCCAGTACGCGATAAAACAAGCCGCGTGAAAAAATCGCCCGTGCCTACCTGGGTGAAAAGTCGCATTTCTTTAAGACGCGCCACAGTGTTCAATTTATTGAGACGTTCGATTTAGCTGGTTTTTACTTTCTTTTAGATCGCAATTCAGCAATTTTGTTCGTTTTGGTTCTGCACTGCAATTTAGTGGTCTAAAGTGCAGCAGCCTAATTGCGGAACGCCAAATCGTCAAATGATTCTGATCAGTTGGCTTCATTTCTATCACAATTGGCTTCATTTTACGATTTTCGAATTGCGAAACTCTAGTTTCTGCGCAGGGCCTTAACGTTCATAATTGGTTTCATAATAAACTAGAGTTTCGCAATTCGAAAATCGTAAAATGAAGCCAATTGTGATAGAAATGAAGCCAACTGATCAGAATCATTTGACGATTTGGCGTTCTGCAATTAGGCTGCAGGTCTTCAGTTGCTAATGTTGAGGTTCTGGGTTCAATTTCTAAATCTGACAGTGTGATTACGACAATGTACTAAATACTGTATTTGCTAGTTTGTAGTGATCTCAGGAACCAGGAACAGGAACAGGAGGTCATTTTGTGGTGATCTCAGGGCTTGTTCCCACGAACTCCAAATCTATTGTTCTCCAAAAATTTTCTTTCCATACATTGATTCCCAAGGGCTCCATAATTTTATTAGTTAAAATAATAAAATATTCAGGAATTTAAAATGTTGAATGTTAATATATTGGTCATACAAATACTTGAGGGGCCCGTGGCTAAATAATAACAACCGCACAGGTCGATCGATCAGGATAAGCTACGCTTGTCGCGGTTGGTCTGTGGATGGGTGACCATCTTTACATACCGAGACCTCTCCGTGTCTCAGAAAACACGTTAAGCCGTTGTTCCCGACTGTCATTCGTAAATCTTTGACAGTCGTTACGGGTAGTCAGAAGCCCGAAAGTCTGACAACCGCTCCATGTCAAATACTGGTGTTCAGCTGCATCCGGTAAGATTGGAAGCCGGCCCCAACATAGTTGGGAAAAGGTCAGGCAGATGATGCAGATGACTATATATACTTCATTTCTGGTGGTAGTTATGTACTGGTGGACCTTTCAGAAGGTCAAAGCGTGATAACATGGAACGATCCTAACAAAAATATTGATCACTAGCTTCTGCCTGCAACTCCGTCCGCGGGAAATCTTTGCTCCCTTGACCCTCCCCGTCGCATCGCATCACATACCCGCGCTCTTACTTCGTTTTCGCTTAGCGTTATTTATGACTATTTTTTTCTTTTTTTCGGCTCCTAAGGGTCATAGTGTGATGTTAAAAAGCCTATAGCCTTCCTTAAGAATTGGCTATCATATGCAAAAAGAATCTTTCAAATCTGACCTAGTTCCAGAGATTAATCTACGGTACTGGGCAAAACTTTCGTGGATCACAATTATTGCTATTTGAAATTCGTTTACAAGCGTTCATTACGCAGTTGAAAAATCCAAAAAATAAAAAAAACAGGTCCGTTCCTGTATGGACTATTGCAGCCACTTGTGGGATGGCTCAGCAAAATACCAGCTTGCTGCACTTGACTCGGTGGAACGCAGAGCTAAAAAGCTTATAGGCGACGAGACGTTGGTAGATACGCTTCACAGCCTGGCTCATCGGCGTAATGTTGCTTGTCTGACGGTCTTCTACAGACTGAACTTCGGAGATTGTGCGCAGGAACTCCACGACCTGATCCCACCATCGCCCTTTTACCACCGGACAACCTGACGTACTGCAGCGTACCATCCGCACTTGGTTGATATCCCGATAAGTCCCACATTTAACCCGTCTGCTTTCAAATCAAGAGTGAACAGGCATCTTCTGGGCACGCTCGTTCCATCATAGACCTCATCTATCGCTTTCCATCAGGCATGATCGGGGTCAAGAGCGCGCCCATTTAGCAATAAAAAATGAAAAAAAAAATCAAATTTATTTATTTGTATAACACATAGGTATGAGAAAGTTTATAGTGGATAAGACAGAGATTAAAACAGAAGAAAAACTAACAGGGGATCCAGGAGAGGGGTGAGTGGAGGGGGGGGGGGGGTCAGTAGATCAGACCGGAATAACTCGTGCAATGTAGTGGTACATGATGGTATAAAATAAAAAATTATGTTGTATCACTATGTGCTGCCTTGCAAGGCGTACAAATGGTATTTTCTTTGATTCGCTTATCCCAATAGCGGCTTTTCTAGACTCGAAAAATTACACAAGGCGTCTCATTACATTACACACCAATTTTATAGCATAATAATTATAATAACCAATTACATGATAGATCATTTTAAGCACAAATGTATATAGTAATGTATGTAATAAAAATTTGATTGATGATTTTTTGTATATTTTTAATAAATTACTTACCCGATTCTACAGTGTTAGTATTAGGTCTCTCCTGAAAAAAAAAATTGCTTGAATGACATTCTGCGAAAATGACGTTTTGCAAAAGTGACATTGTGAGAAAATGACGTTTTGAGAAAATGACGTTTTGAGAAAATGACGTTTTGCGAAAATGACATTATGCGAAAGTGACCAAATTTTTCACGGTGACATTTTGCGAAAGTGACGTTCTGCGTCAAGACCGTACAAATATTACAGGTAGGCCTGTATAATTATAGAATACTGCTAAGTAACAGTCTTAAATCTCAAGCAAATGACGAAAACTGTTTGACTAGCGTGACCGCACCCTAAGTCCTTAAATCACCTTTCAAGTTCAGGCCACAAAATATGTACCTACGCAAAGGTAATCCATACTAATATTATAAATGCAAAAGTGTGTCTGTTACCTCTTCAGGCTTAAACCGCCGAACCGATTTTGATGAAATTTGTTATAGAGATAGTTTGAGACCCGGGAAAGGACATATGATAGTTTTTATCCCGATATTCCCACGGGATCGAAAATTATGCGGGTGAAACCGCGGGGCGCTGCTAGTAAGAAATAAAAAAATAATTAACGGCCAACAAATGTTATGTGGTTATAATTTAATATGGCAAACTTTTACTACACCATAAGACGACATAGCCAATGGTTCTAATATGCGACATTCTCACCATACGTGTGGCCCATGAATGAGCTTCACTAATTGTTAGTTCACATATATACATATATCTAGTTTTCTATTTCATTAGACGTCTCTTACTACGGGTTTATTGGAATTAATTCCTTATGTCTAACGCTCGAGATTAGACTATAATCCATGCTAATATTGTAAATTCGAAAGTAACTCTGTCTGTCTGTATGTTACCTTTTCACGCCTAAACCGCTGAACCGATTTCGATGAAATTTGGAATAGAGATAGTTTGAAACCCGGGAAAGGACATAGGATAGTTTTTATCCCGATATTCCCACGGGATCGAAACTTACGCGGGTGAAATCGCGGGGCGCTGCTAGTTAGACTATAATTTGCCCATTTCTGCGCCACAGGCCTCCTCTCCTCAGAGAGAGTGGAATATAATCCACCACGCGGGCCCTGTGCGGATTGGTGGATGTCACATGTATTAAATTTTTTGGTTCTCGGACATGCTCGGTTTCCTCACGATGTTTTCCTTCACCGTTTTGAGAGCAGTGGTGATGAAATTAAATACAAAAAGTAAAGTGCCTGTCAGGGTTGGAACTCACGACTGTATCACTCGTAAGTCGGGCCTAAAAGGGGTTAAAAGAAAGAGTTCTCTGTCATGTTAAAGAACTTCCACTAGTGGAGCCTCGTTTCTTTGTGTGTTTAAATAAGAGTTTAGTTTACCGTAATCTAATAATACCACAGTTATATAATGAACAAATGCAAAACAAAATACCTCCAACATTCAAACAGAAATTAGGTTTCAACTTTTTTCAAATGAGAAAAAGAACTAAGGGCAAAAGTTAAGGCTCGTTCAAAAGTAAATATTCAAGAAAGTTAGATAGCCATTATTTAAGAATTTTAATAAAAAACATTATTGTCCGGAAGATTTAGACAAAGGAGTTTAAAACAATTTAATCTTGTTTCTGAGAATACCGCAGGTACTCTTAAAGAGGGACATTTTAAATGATGGACGGGATCCAACGAGCCGCAAATTGCACGGTGTTTGTGAAATTACAGTTGCTACTACTGCAGAAATTTGGAATTGGTTCGGGAGGAACTTTTAGGGGACTTCCAGTGAAGATAGCACAGGTAATTTTGAATCTAATTCGAGGTACTTATTTCATAGAATATAGTACGTGCTGATAATTTTACGTAAGGAGTATGAAGGATCGTAGCTGGTAGCGTTCTCTAGTTTCTGCTTAAGCCCATGGGAAAAAGGAGTGTGTTTATGTATATGTCGCATCCGGTCATTCGTTTGACTATTCGGAACGCCAGCGCAATCTGGCGGCGCTTGACAGAGTCTAGCCTGAGTTCGTGGGGGGTCGACAATAGCTTGACAGAACGATGTGGAGCCCTCTTGGACATCGGACATCATACGAATAACATGCGCTCAGGAACTGTCCCGCGTTCCGTATCTGGTTGTATCGTGTACCTATAGTGTGTGAATTGCTAGTGTGATTAAATTGTTTGTGAAATTATAATCTGATTTGAACTGTAAACCGTTTTCTATTGCGCAATAACCAACACTATACCCACATAGTTCGTCCACAGTAGTTGAAATATGGCTGATAATAACGAGACACACATGCCTTCTCCGTTATATGTATATATATATCATAATTTAAGGAATTAATTAGTAGGTATTTCTTTGTACTTTCCAGGATTACGATTTAGGTGGGTTTTTTGGTTTTCTGCACCAGCTGTTCTTTTGTTTTTATTTATTTTAAAACACATTTTCTGGCGTCATCTACTTTTTGTTGGACTACAACATCCCAAGATTCCACTGTAACGGCTAGGGTTTTGCAAATAGATTGAGCAGTCTGTCAACTGTCTCTCCTAGTGTAGAGAGATAACTAAAACTAGCAGGATAGGCTAATACATGTAGTTAAATACCGCGAAGTAACATGGCTAGGTCGCGGGTAAGGCTCAATTTATACCGCTGCGGAACGGCATGGAAGCGACTATTTTTTGTACACAGCATTATAAACTTTATATTAGTACTGTAACGCACAAATTAGATACACCCATACGCACATATCGCACATCTCCTGGAAAATTATCGCGCATTCTCGGGAATTCCCGCAGTAACAAGCTCGTATCTAGTTTGTACGTTAGACAATTCACATAAAGTTCATTTTGCTATTACGAAAACCCGATTCCACTCCGTTCCGCGGCGGTGTAAATTAAGCCTAAAGGTTACATTACAGACGAATGCTTTCGGGTGTGAGAGCGCCTTAAAATTCGGCGGGATTCCCCGATATTGCGGAAGTGCAGCTCCACGCTGAATTTTAATTGATTACCTATGTTAATCTGTGTCTCTAGCCTACTAACACTTAGAACTTAAGTACAATTGTTAATACCCCTATAGACTCATGCTGTCTGAAATAAAAGTTTTCTATTCTATTCTAACACAATAAACAGCCTCATTTTTTATCAAACATTACAGATTCAAATCTGTCACAACCCTCTGATCCTCAAAGAAATTCTCTCACAAAAACTCGAACACACGCTAACCTCTAGTAGGGGCTTTCTATTTTTTCTGACCTGACAATGGCGTCGACCGACTATGGGGAGACTGTGAGCAAACAAAAGGAAATATGATTGGTGCGGGATGACGATAAGACGCCCACGTACCAAGTCGGCGAGCTAAGGTGTCGGATAACCAAGTTCCGACACGGCAGACTTCCCATCATATCAAAGGTGGGAAAATAGAGCATTATACTAGTTTGTAGGTGAAGAAGTTGATTGTATCGGGTATGGCGTTTCGTATTTGGGTGAGTTTATGAAGAAATTAAGTTTTCTTTGTTGTGAAGTTTTGCTAATTTGTAGTTTTGAGGTAGTTTGGTGAGCTTTGTTTTTGCAAGTACACCCATAATGCAGAAGGAATGCTAGTCTGAGGGCAATTTATAAATACTGATAGGTATCCACCTGTAACCGTTGAAAAATAACCTTGGTTAATTGAGGTTAGTGTTATCCACAATTAATATTTTCATCCGTTTAGATGATAAAAAACATTTAAAATGTCATGTTTACAATCCTGCAGACCTTTAAATGTATCTAAAGCAGACTGTTTTCTTTATATTTTCAGCGTAGGTGTGCAATTTGACTTCAATGTAACAACGAAGCTTAAATCATAACCAATTTCGGTTTGAGGGAATTTAATGGAAGTCCATCCAAGTTCAATGGGTGCTGCCAGTGCTGCGGACAGTACAGATACTTACATGCGATGTATTTGTAGAACCCTTTGGTATCTGTAATGATTTTACACCTGATGTGACGTCAATGTCCGCATATTTCCCAAATTATTACCATTTTCTTCTCGGGGGGAAACCTTCAAACATTTTGGAATGCGTGTGGGATTTTTACTTCACTAAAACCACCCCAGTGGTTACCATCTGCACATGGAAGGGAATTATTACCGATCTACACGTTTGTGATGACCATAACTGTCATTAAATTTGAACCTGTAAACTTGTTTCTTAATATATTACTTGATTCCAAATATCAGCCAAACATGTTACCTTTAAATAAATCATCGAGTAACTCGAATAACGAATCTTACATTACGATGCTTGATTAATTTTATCGATTAACCCTCAAGCTCTCTGGATGAGTTTTTTAAGTAATGCTGTGATGTAATACCGACGCCGACTGGTGATTCACTAAGCTATCAAATGAGATAGGTCAATAAGCCCCAGAGTGGATCGCAAAACGTTTAACGATCTTAGATTGTAATATACGCTCACGCGTTTTTTCTGAAAGGGGGTGAGCAAAGCGTCATGTTGAGTACTGCCTGTTGCTATGGCAATTAATCTAGGCTAATGAAGTGATAACGACTTTCACTGGACCTGTATATTTATTAGTAGGTATAGATGACTAACTTTTACTCGCGGTTTCGCCCGTGTTTAGGTCGGAAGTTATATCACGGGAATCTTCTACTGGGGTAAAAAATATACAATGCCTTAACTCAAGTCATGGTTTACCTGTGTGCCAAACTTCATCGACATCCGTTCATTCGTCAAGGCATGAAATGGTGACAGACAGAGTTACGTTCTCATTTATAATATTCGTATGGATAAGTAGGACTGAAGGCTGCCAGGCTCAAATGGGATTGAGCGGGTCACATCAGCCGTATGCACGATGACCACGTGGCAAAAATCTCCAAAGATGGACGGGCGCCGCCCAGGCCGGCCCAGAAAGAGGTGGCGAGATGACCTGGACGCGTACCCCGAGAGCTGGTTCGAGGTAGCGCGGGAAAAGAGTTCCGGGAAAGATTTAGGGGAGGCCTTTGCCCAGCAGTGGGACAGTATAGGCTAACAAAAAAAAAAGTATATTTTGATTATTAATTAGAGAGGGTCCGATTTTCGTACCTTAGAGGTAAAGTTGTGTCGTGTCAAACTTTACAATCTTTTTCTTCTTGGCGTGTCGATTGCAATCTAAATGGACTCGGCCCAGAATTCACCTAGGTAATTTTTTGGCACCATCACCAGCGTCCATCAGTTCCTGTAACGTGCAGCTGACAGGACACGCAGGACAATATATTAAGTGTCCCATCGGCCAACTTTACAATAAAAGTGAAGAAAATACATCCCGTATTCCGTAAATGACAAAATTATTGCAAAATCCAACATAAAACGAAAAGGCTGCTTGCTGACTTTCCGGTATACCAATCCACCACGGAAGGATGGGAAATTCCGTTCCCTTATCAGCTAACAACATGACTACGGAATAGATTAAAGAGGTGGGTTAATTTATCTTTTCCATGAACATGAAGCTCTCATCAGTCAGTTCGTCATTTCAATGACATGGTAACATTACCCCTAGTCCAGTTATTATTAGCGGTCTATCAGAAGTTTCACGTTCCCAGGAACTCTACGGGCTGATAATATCAAATTTTTTACAACAAATCACATAAAAATTACGCTCGTACACAGATAAGCATTTAATAATCGTTATCTCATCGATTATCTAGCCCAGTTGTTGCCTAAATACGTGGAAGCAGTGATTTCTAATTAGTCACCCAAACACGTCGTTTGTTTGGTGAACCTCTTCAACTAAATATCAGGCCTTTTAATGTTGACAGGTCGATGGTGGTTGATTGAGTCAGAAAATCAGTTGATTCATCATGAAAGAGTACTACGTTTTTAGATAAATGGCAATTTGAATCGCTCAGGATTTAGTGGCAATTTTACCAATGAACCTGAACGCGAACAGCACATCTAAACCACGTTCAAGAGGTGTCAGTGTCGCGTGATTACAAAAGCCTGTTGGCTTCGGCCAGAGTACTTGGCCCAACCGCTCGGGCTTTTAAAAGGGAAATTATATGTGCGGCAACAAAAGTTTTCTTTAGCACCTGCAACCTAGCGTCTTTTTTTATATGTGGGCGACGAGTTAATAGAACAGCTTCAATTATATTAATTCATCATCTTTACTATTCCAACAGAATATCAAAAAACCAGCGTCAATTTACGAGCGTAAATTAATATGACTCCGAGCTACCGATAAATATATTTACTTCTGATTTGATAACTCAGCGACTAATGTTGTAAGTGAGCTACTTTATATATTTTAGAGATTCAACATCTGTCTGCTAATAAAATCAAATTCCAGCCTCAAAATTAGCAATCAAAGTTTTTCATTCAACAACTAAATTAATAAATCATATTCTTTTTTCTTAAAAGTTTGCAACACAAGCGCGGGAGTGTACCTGACGCTCGTTGGGAATCAGAGGGGCGCGGCCGATAGACGACGTAGGATGCAAGAGCGAGCGAAGGGCACTCCGAGGTTCGGTTTGGTTAGGTTACTTTAAACCCTTTACACAGAAATAGGGGCCCCGCGAAGCGGGGCTCCGTCGACATAGGATGCAAGAGCGAGCGATGGGCACCCCGAGGTTCGGTTTGGTTAGGTTACTTTAAACCCTTTACACAGAAATAGGGGCCCCGCGAAGCGGGTCTCCGTCGACATAGGATGCAAGAGCGAGCGCTTGAATGCTGCATGCTGCATGCTTGCTTGCATGCTGCATGCTTGCTTGTTTGCTGCATGCTTGCTTGCATGCTGTATGCTTGCTTGCTTCATGCTTCCTACAGCGAAAAAATAAAAATATGTTTTAATATCATTATGCGTAAATAAATTTATGCTTTAGGATTAGGATATTATGCTTAAAAAAGTTATGCTTTACAACTTTATGCTTAATAAATTTATGCTTTACAATATTATGCTTAATCATTATTATGGTTAGAGAAATTATGCTTAAAAAAATTATGCGTAAGCTGTTATGCGTAATTATATTATGCGAAAATATAATTATGCCAAACAAAATTATGCTAAGTTATATTAGGTCTTAAAATTTTATGCAAATGGATAGGGAACCCATTAAAATTATCTGATTTACAAATAAAATAGTTGTTTGGTTTTAATTTTCCCTAAGGTGTGTCCAAACACAAACAAACACAGAGTTGCAGATGTTTGTTTATGATAACAATATTTTTTGTATGTTCATTTGGGTAGGTATGATAGTCAATTACTTATGGTAACATTATAAATAGATAGGCGAATACATGAAATTATAGCTTTCATTGACCATTATTTGATGACAATAATAAGGAAATTTTATGTTCAAATATAGTAGATTCACTCATCAATTACTTATGCTAAAGTATAAAAATAAAGGTGACTCTATGAAATTAGAGTACGCTGATATTATTTTATAGATGAAGTTGATACACTTATTAGAAGCTGGCAATGAGTAGACATATCACAAATTTAGTTGCTTAAGAATTATCACCATGTTGCGTCATATTAACGGTAGCTTGTTTTACAATATATGGTCGCTTATAAACCATTTATTAGACGCTAAAAGTTCGTCGCTGACCTATTAATTCATTAGACAACTAAATATATTTGCAGACGAGAATGACATTTTAAAGAAGCTGCCTTAATTAGCACCCCTTTTAAAATACGAGACACCCTTACTAATACACACAAATAAGAATGTCATTTTTAAAACACAAAAGAGGTGCCTTAGAGCGATGTTTGGGCTTCATGTTACTGAGTAAAGTTGGATTTGATATTGATAGAATGTCAATAGGTAGGTAATATTCTTGAATGTATATTACTGAAAATGGATTTAAGGGATATTGAATTCATCTCAACCAGAAGAGGAGACGTTGGCTTGGCGTTGCTGCCCTACATGGAGGACACAAAAATCATCGAAAAAAAAAAGTACACGAATGGTAATACATTTTGGCTATGCTGTAATATAATTGTGGATGCCATAGCATTTAAAGTAATGCTACTTTAAATGATTAAAACCAGGTCAACAGTTACAATTCACACAATGAGTGTTTGCCAAACAATGGACAGAATAAAGTTTAGAAGGAACTTGATAAACTGAAACACGCAACAGGATCTAATTTTGAGTCGATTCAAAAACTTGTGTATTCCTATTACAATTATTTAGACATTGAATTGACTAATTGTATTATCTATGATGAGTTGATGACAATGTTTAGTAGGATATTTTAATTTTTTTAAATTAAAATTTGGATATTGATTATTGAAATTTGATTATTTTCCCTCCCTTTTTATATACTTGTACATATTATTATTTTAAGATTGTGAGTTTTTTAAATTAAATGCATAAATGTCTAAATAATTTCTCCGTTATCCTTTCATTGTGAAAAAAAAAACGGTAAGGAATAGGTGTCCATTAAAAATTTGGATTGATAATAATTATTTGAATAATGGATAAATTTATAATTATTTGATGTTTATGTAATAACCTACCTAAGTATTTGTACGGCGCTAAGGCAAAACATGACTGTGATAATTTTTATTGTAACATCTTGCATGCTATGTGCGTATACTCATGTTTTGGACAAATAAATAATCTTTATCTTTATCACATTAATTTTACATTTCTACGAATTTGACAGTCGTTACGGGTAGTCAGATTCAATTAGTTAAAGTTTGACAATCAGTTTCAGCTTCTCTGCCTTACGCATAATGATCGGCAGAAGCTGGTCTATCGGGAAAACTGGAAAGTCAAACTGAAACAACTGACTTCAAAAAAAAAAAACACTACAAAATGATAAATAACTTTAATTTCGGAAGTCGGAGTCGTTGGTTCCGCATTTTCGTGTTTGACACTGACTTCCAATATTAAACTTATTTATCATTTTGTAGTGTTTGTTTTATGAAGTCGGTTGTTTTTTTTTTAAGTTTTTATCTTACACTTTTTAGCTGTACCTAACCTACCCCACACAAATTCAATTAACACTAGTGCATTGATGAATTGAAGACACCGACTAGAAGAATCATCAAAATTCGCATAGAAATGCCGGAGATGCAGTACATTTATGCATATAACTTCGTACATAAGAATAATTACCTAATGTATTATATACTAAAACCTTCCTGAAAGTATGCAGAATACATAACTGTATTATCAACATTGGTTCATTAGTTTTGGAGAAAATCGCGGACATACAAACATACATACATACGGGTCGAATACAGAACTTCCTTTTTTGAAGTCGGCTAAAAAATATAGGAAATATTATTAAGAAAGGATCTATTAATTATATCGATTCCTTAATGTTTCTGCATCTTCTTTATTTTGACTGGTCTTGAAGTTTTTTGAGCTTTCACTATAAATTACAAAAAAAAAAAGACGGGTTGCACTCCGGGAGTGCCGGCAGAAGTGAAAACTTGAATATTAACGTTGAAATAAATCAATTATTAATTTAAAAAGCTAACAATCTTAAAATAATAATATGTACAAGTATATAAAAAGGGAAAATCCACCACCACCACCACCACCAGCACCACCACCAGCACCACCACCACCACCAGCACCACCACCACCAGCACCACCACCAGCACCACCACCACCACCACCACCACCAGCACCACCAGCACCACCACCACCATCACCACCACCACCACCACCATTACCACCACCACAACCGCCACCACCACCACCACCAACACCACCACCACCATCACCACCACCACCAGCACCACCACCACCACGACTACCACCACCACCACCACCACCACCACCATCACCATCACCATCATAATCATAATCCCTGGATTACGGACACTATCCAGCTCATGATGCGGTTACGGGACAATGCATTAGCCAAATATAGGAACACTAAATCGGGAACAAAAAAGGACTACTATAAACAATTAAAATCCTTAGTAGAAAGTTCCTTGTATCATGAAAAAATTGCATACTTTAAACATAATATAAATAATAAAATAAATAATCCAAAATTACTATGGAAGAACATTAAATCCACATTTGCACCCTCAAAGCAAGGGCAAGACCTTCCCCCACATTTTAGAAACCCAGACCTTATAAATAACACATTTTTGAAAGTCCCTGGAAACTCGATAGCTAGCGCGTCACTTATATCATTCTATGAGACCCACAGATATAGTGAAGCAATATTCACAATTGCTCCAGTGGACGAAGATGATATCTCCCGAATTATTTCTGACCTAAAGTCAAATGCTGAAGGCTACGATAATATAACCTTAAGTATGCTTACTTTAACTTTGCCGCACACTTTAGAAACTATCACCTACATAATTAATTATTCCATATGGACATCAAAGTTCCCATACCACTGGAAAATTGCCACAGTTAGACCCCTACCTAAGAGTCCTAACCCCGTAGAAGTTAAAGACTTGCGGCCGATCAGTATTCTCCCCTGTCTTTCAAAGGTAATGGAGAGGGTAGTGTGCCGTCAATTAACTCGGTTTTTAGAGGAGAACGATGTGTTACCTGATCTACAATCCGGTTTTAGGAAACAGCGCAGCACTTCTACGGCGTTACTGGATGTTACGGACAATATTCTATCAGCTCAAGATAAGGGTATGTGTTCACTGATGGTGCTACTCGACTTTTCCCGTGCATTTGATTGTATTAACGTCTCGCTGTTGCTGTCGAAGTTAAGGTACTACGGCTTTGACGACAATGCTATTCAATGGTTCCACAGCTACCTCAGTAACAGAAAGCAACTTGTAGAATTGCGTTTGTCGGATGGTACTACTTTGACTTCGGCCCTAACTTCTATAGAAAGAGGCGTTCCTCAGGGATCAATTTTAGGCCCAATTCTTTTTATTTTATACTGTGCAGACTTAATAAAGTGCCTTCACAAATGCAAATATCATATTTACGCCGATGACGTACAACTGTATTTATCTTTCAGTCCGGACGATTATGAGTCGGCCATTAGAGACCTAAACGACGACCTAGAAAGAATCGCCACCTGGTCAGATGAGAACTGTCTGTCATTAAACCCATTGAAAACGAAGTATATGTTGTTTGGTACCAGGCAGCAGTTGAAGAGGATACCTTTAAGTCTTAATTTGACTCTAATGGGTGAGCTTATTGACCGTGTGGATGAGGCGCGGAACCTTGGGTTATATATGGACAGCAGCCTCAGATTTGAGAAACACGTTGCTGACTCCGTAAGAAACTGCTTCTATCGTCTGAAACTGCTTTACAAGATGAGGCCGTTCTTATCTGAAAAGCTTCGTGAGCAGCTAGTCGAAACCCTTGTTCTGTCTAAATTAAACTACGCTGATACAGTTTATGGCCTTCGCTTGCTGGCTCGTACCGAACGACTAATACAAAGAGTCCAAAATGCATGTGCGCGCTTCTGTTACTCTGTTCCCCCTAGAAGTCATGTCACCCCCGTTCTTAACAAACACTTTATTCTCAAGATGAAGTCGAGACGAAAGTTACATCTAGCGTGCCTGCTTTTTGGTGTCGTTAAGTCTAAGAAACCAAAGTATTTATACGACAAGCTTAGTTGGATGGCTAGTAGACGAGATTGCGCGCCCAGGCAATGTGCACAACAACTTTCAACACAGTCTCATAGATCAGCAGCTTTCAGAGGCACTTTCCGATACGCTGCATCTAAGGTGTGGAATAATATCCCACCACCATTAAGGGTGCTGGGCACTATCCACACGTTCAGAACACGTTTACGGCAGTATCTGATAGATTCGCAACAGAAATTAGATATGGTCGCCCTAAATCTTTCACTTATATGAAATGCCTACAGTACTTAGCTTAAAAATAGTCCCTGTTGTGTCACGAATGCATAGAATGGGGTATGCGCGTGGTGGCACACTCGGTGATTTCCCATCCTTTGCTGTCTCAAACGTTTCCGACTCGATGGCGCTCCTGCAGCGCCTAACTGCCTAACTGCCGCCGCAGTGGTGAGACCTGTGGGAAACATAAACGGACACATTATTCCTTTTTGTCACAACAATCTCGTACTCTGTTCATTCTTAACGCGTTGTTTTTCGTACTTACACATTGTGCCTTGCCTACTTGCGACTGTGACGCACAACTAGTGTTGACGCATCCTTTTTATTTATTATTTATTCTTCTGTTGGAATCTTGGCCGTAGACGGTACTTTTTGTTAATGTGAACACAGGGTGTGGCATCATTCGTAAATGCACTACTAAAACAAAAGAGGGTATAAATTAATAAATTACACGAAATTCAAAATAGCAATGCTGATCTGTTTAATTTAATTATCGTAAGTATTAAATAACTCTTACCTTCTTCTACTAACATGTGTACCTACTTCATCTATTGTTATAGGAAGGTACATCACTTTTTGTTCGAATAGCATTGAATTAACTGTTTAGGAGTCATTTTTTAACTTAGTTTTATTATTATTATTACGACTATCCATGTATCTATTCAAACAACCCACAGTTTTATTGTTCGCAAGTGCGCGTGCGGTCCGTCGTGCTCGGCGGCCTGTTGCGCTTTGCGTGCACCGTGCACGGATCAATCTTATCTAAATTAATCTAGAAAAGAAAAACAGGTTTTTGATGAGACTTTGATGTTTTGTTTTTGTTTTTTTTTTCTTATTTGTATTTGTAATGATATATACGTGATTACTAGTTTATTTATTTATAAGTATGTCTTAGGTATGTTGAAACTGTGTGTACTCTCCGTCACTTTTCCCTAAGGGTTCATTAGAAAACCAGCGTCAGGCAGCATCTGTCTGGCATTAATGCTGAAATGAACCTTTTTGGCGCAGCCGTGAGGCACACACTATTGTTGTTAGAAACATTATTTTTTTATTAATTTTGTATTTTGTGTTTCACGAACTGTGTCCAAATAAACATTTTTTCTTTCTTTCTTTCTTTCTTTCTTTCATCACCATCCCCATCCCATCCCCATTCCCATCCCCATCCACATCCCCATCACCATCCCCATCACCATCACCATCCATCCATCCATCCATCCATCCATCCATTATCGTGTCTCACTTGGTTCACTTCGGTTGGCGCCGCCGTAGAAAGTGAGGGGGGGGGGGATCTCTCCTGACGGTCACGTGTCCTGACGCGATGCCCTGACGCGAGTTTCACATTTTTTACCCATTACAAAAAGTGTGCAACGCCGCTAAAGAAGTTTATACTTCAAAAAAACTGCAAATAAACAGAAGCAATTACATTTCAACAAATTAAACCGAATGCAATCGAAAATGCAAATAAGTTTTGTCTCATAAACGAAATGGTCGTGATAAATTGTAATAAAAATTGTAATGGGCAGTGCGAGGGTTGTCTCGACGACAATGTGCGTGCGGTACTTTAGACCGACACGTTTACTGGCTATAAACCCGTTATGACCTGTAACACTGAAGGTCTGTACGTACAGAAAAAATAATTTATTACTACATCAGATTAAAGCGATTTCATTAAGACTTAGGTACTGACTTTATATAGTAAAAAGAAATGTTTGTAAAACAGTAAAAGACAAAACAGTAACTTCTAATGATTTAACATACTATTTACTGAATAAAACCACCACTTACTGTAATGTAAATAGTTTGAACGATATCACCAAATGAATAAAACAGTTAATTTTATGACCTTTTAGCTACTTAAAACGTTAAAGTTTACTGTCATGACGGTATCATTTTGCCTCAAGCTTTAACCGTTTTCGGATCAGTAAAAAATACTGTTTTGAACGTTAGGCTCATAATGGAACCCTTTAAAGCGGTTCAGATCAATGTTTATTCATTTTTATTTATTACTTATTGAGATGTCTGTATAAAAAAAAGAACCTAGAGTCCGTTTCACGAAACAAGACACGCGGCTATTGAGACATTTAATTGCTATTTGATCAAACATTTATTCCTAGAAAATGATATAATTTGACAAGTACACTTACCCCCTTATTCATAAAACTTATCAAACCTATTTTAGTTAAAATGGGGTTTGTCTCTTTCTTACACACAGAAATGACAACGTGACAGATAAAGACAAACGTTCTATAAACCTATTTTAGCTAAAATAGAGATAAAATAGGATTATGAATAAGGGGGTAAGTTTCTAGGTATATACAAAAGGCTTTATTATGTAAACTTAACTATAATAAATGACTGCGATGACGCAAGCGAAATGCCATATTCGCGTGGTGTAATTGTTATCGTATTTCAAAACTTTGGAAAAAACAATGGTATGTATTATATGTCATTCGGTTCAGTATGAATAGGGCTATTTTTAGGTACCTAAATAAAAAAATAAGGTCACTTTCACTTACTTAAACTATTTTACACAGTTACAGTAAGAAAGTGTATTTTTAAGCAAAAGTAACAGCTATGTATAATTATTATACCAATTTAAACTCCATTTAACGTCACTCGATGTAACGACAAACTTTATTTTTTTAAGTTTCGCTTGTCCCCGTTAACAGGGACACCGTCAATGGGGACAGCAGGAATAAAATTTAATTATTTTTAATGGGTTCATTGTCCCCATTAACAGGGATACCGTCAATGGGGACAACAGGAATACATTTTAATTATTTTTATTTAGTTCCGCTATCCCCATTAACAGGAAACCGTCAATGGGGACAACAGGAATACATTTTAACTATTTTTATTGAGTCAATGGGGTCAACGGGAACAGACGATATTAGGTCTAATCATAGGACAGTGGCGGCCCGGTGGCAACGGTCGCAACTTACAAGTAGGTCTCAGGTTCGAACCCTGACAGACGCTTTACTTTGTGCAAAATATTTCATCAGCTCTAAAAACGACGAAATAAAACATCGTGAGGGAACCGGCATGTCCTAGAACCCAAAAAATCGAAGAATTATGACATCCACCAACCTGCACCAGGCCCGCGTGATGGGTTATTGCCTACTCCCACTCATAGAAACAAGGCCTGTGTGACTGCGTCTCAGTAGTGGGAACATTATAGGCTGATTAAATTACTTCCGAAATATTATTGAACATTCAATAAAGTTACTCTACTAAAATAAATAGATACGTGAGAAATAAGTTGTGTTAAAATTGTAATCTTTTAACCAACATGAAACTGCATCGTGGTTCAAATACCAGAGTGCTTGTGCAATCTTATCAATATCCGTTTCAGTTTTGAATCTTAAGAGAAAATATTTTAGAAACGATGAAAGAATCAGAAACGTATGAACGATCCCAATAAAATTCTATCTTTTCTAGCCTGAAACACCCGGTAGCAGGACCTTTGTGCGAATGAACACTTGCGCGAATAGACAGTTGCACGAAAGGCCACTTGCGCGAATGGACAATTGCACGAAATAACTCTTGCATGAAAAGCAATTGCTCAAATGGACGTGTACCAGATCCGTAACACCACACAGCTGGGCAATGACTCTATTACTGATGTCCAAAATGCATGGTTATGCATAACAGATGTCTTTACTAAAAAGAGTTCGTGTTACAGTCGCTTTTAAGGACTGGACTCCTATATGTGGGCTTTTACCTCACATGTTAGTCGATACGCGAAAGGTAAATTTGCATAAAGAATATTCGGGAAAGCACAGTCATAAAATATATTACCAAAATATCCAATATTTCGGAACTCTCGATCCCATGCAAGCCTCTGAGGAATATGGTCGGTTCCTTAACCGACCATATTCTTCAGAGGCTTGCAAAACCCCTTGGTTAACAAAGCTTGCGAGGGTTTTATTATAAAATCCGTATACAATTTGCTAATGTAGAATTTTTTTTTGTGTCATATCTGTGGCGACTTAGGTAAGTGGACTATTTTTAGAACCAAGTTTTTGTATTATTTTATTTAACCGTAACTTTGTTTCAACTAAAACACAAAAAGCATTCATAAAAGAGATTTTTTCGTAAAATCTAAGTTTATTTTAGAAAATGTGGCAAAAAATAACTTTTTTGCTTTAAAAAAGAGCATTACCTCTTCTACAAGTTCATACCGCCAACGGGAATACTTAAATGTTTATAATTTTTGCTGTTTACATATTTTTATTTCTAGTTAAATTGTTGACTGTTGCATGCAGACCGCATCTTGAAACGCTGCGTCGTTTTTATTTGTGCTATGAAATCGGGATAAAAAGTAGTCCAGGGTGTCAGCTACCGCCATACAAAATTTTATCAAAATTGATCCAGCCGTTTGAACGTGAAGAAGTAAAAACATATAAACACATTCAAACTTTCGCCTTTATAATATTAGTGAGATAATGCATCAATATTTTATAAAAAATCAGGTCAATTGGCACTATGTCCTGCTATTGAAGCTCAATTGGCATTATAACTGGATTGGACTGCACTTAATGCCATCTCGAGGACTAATTAATTGAAAGCAACTCTCACTGTCGGTAATTAGTACCTCTATAGAGCATTTGAAAATTGTATTACTCGTAATGCTACAAATAATGTTTAAATAGATACGGCTTGGGAGATCAAATTGAAACTCGAAGGGATGCTTCAGTTGGCTTCGTACATAAAGAAGAAGTGCAGATTGACATTTGAACAGTTACACAGTTTCTTTCGGACCACGCTTAAGTGACCGAATCGAATCATTACATATTGAGACCCCTCCGTGTCTCGGTAAGCACGTAAAGCCCTTGTTACCGGCTGTGATACAAAGGTCTGACAACCAGTCTTACCAAGAGGTATCGTGTTGCCCAGTAACTGGGTTGTGGAGGTCAGATAGGCAGTCGCTCCATGTAAAATACTGGTAACCAGCTGCGTCCAGTTACACTGGAATTCGACGCCAACATAGATGATGAAAAGTTAGGGCAGATTGACTCAAGTGACCGAATACAGATAGAGTAACTTTTCTAACGCCAGATAATAATAATATTTTTACCATTGCCTCTCGAAAAGGGGCATTTTATTCATCGATAACAGTGAATAAAACTCTCTTTTAGTCACTGAGTGAATAAAAACATTTTGAATTTGGAACAAGCACGAACACACGAATTATGTACAAAAATAAATAAAACGTGCTGAAAGTACGTACTGGCTGGCTATATGGAGCTATTCCATAGAGCTACAAATTAAATTTTAAAAAAATATCCCGCCAATTTAGGTTCTTTTCTATCTGTTATCGTGGTTGTTTTAAGTCATTGGAAAATGTAATAACATAAATTGTTATTCTTTTTTTTTCTCCGAGAAATAATTTTGAGTTTTTGACAGATTTTCGACACAAAAACTGTCAGACTTCAAAAATATCTGACGTTGCATAAATCTGCCCGGGGTATGCTTTAATAATAAACCAAGGATGACAGGAGTACCCTGTGTTAGAAAGAACTCAGAATTTGTGTTTGATCTAATGCACTTTACACTGGTGTTAGTTGGCGCAGTGTTTTAACGATTATCTTTTGCTTGACGTCTCGTAAGTTAGTTTCGCACGCTTAGGAGATGTGTGTGAGTGTCTTTTTCTTAGCGTGTCGATAGCAATCTAAATGGACTCGGCTACTTGTTTGGTGCTATCACCAGCGTCCACCAGTTCCTGTAACATGCAGCTGACAGGACACGCAGTGTGTGTCTGTGCATCAAATCTTTTTATTTTATCATGTTTAGATGTCAATGTAATCACGTTTGCAGAATTCGGCTATTCAATTTGAAAATAACCCTGTATTTATGAAATAAAACTAAGTAAAACATTATTAAATCGCTAAGTTTTAGTGTGGTAATAAAAAGTAAATATCTACCTGCCAATTCTAACTTCTCTAAATTAGAATTGGCTCTAGTTGTAGTAATGATTTAATCATTACACTCCGGTAAATAAATAATTTTAGGATTAGTATAATTCTTTATATAGCATTTCTCCGAACAAAAAAACAAGTGGATTGCGGGGGCTACTCTGGCACTTGTTTTCATCTTAACTATAAACCGCAATGAAGTACAATTCCCCACTAATACCCTAATATACACGTGACTAATTTGTAAAGGATATGTGTCACCACATAAACCCTCACTCGTCTCATTCCAATTGGCAAAGGCCTCAGTTTATGAGCCATAAACTGCGTGAGCTCATGCCAATAAGTGATCACTCTTACGTATTACAACGTTCAATGCTGTGTAAACTGTGATTGGGATATATACTGAGTGAAATGATAAACGCTGAAAACAAAAAAACTACCCAAGCAAAGTTAATAAAGGATAAATTATAAAAATATCTAAAAAAAACAATTCAGAAATGAAAATAAATTAAAATAAGCCGTGGCGGCTAAGAGGTGACCAGTCCCTACTGGCGGCGCCCGTTCACGAACATGACGTATGGATCATTTTGAAGGGAACTTAATGATCCAACGCACACGCCACCAGCAGTGAGACATTTGAGTGAGCATGACATGCTCTCAGCCGCCAGGGCACATTTAAGTTAATGAAAGACGTACCCAGTAAATAGTAGCATTATAGTTTAGGTACGTAGTGCTCACACGTGTGCTATGCAATTATATACCTATAATACTAAGAGACTGAATGTAATACAAAGTTAGTTTTTTCAATCTTCAGCAGGTCCAACTATATTTTCAAATGCTAAATACCTAATTAGTTTATGCACCTTTGTGGACCAGCGCGGCATTGAGCCAAGTATTTTTGTCAGCGATGCAGACGTAATCCCCAACTTATGACATGCCGCTGCATAGTGTGCGTTTTATGTGAGATTTGAATTTCGTTTCATTCTTCTTCTTAGCATGTCGATGGCAAAAATATAGTATTTTTTCTTGTTTGGCCTAAAATTCAGCAACGCGGATAGCGTTCGTTCAGCCATTAGTTAGGTTCTCACGTGTTTTTCGTTTCATTTCATTTCGTTTTATTGAGGTGGAGTATCGAGGCCTCTGTTTTAAGGGAAGTTTATTAAACTGACGAAGAGTGATGACAAAACTTACACAATATCTAACATAAGTAGATAGCTTTCCTTACTTAAGCAGTGGGTAGACAGTGTTCTAGTCTAAAAATAATATTTTCACCAACATCTGCGCCAATTTTAACCCATCAAAAAATGTATGACATCAATCTAATGACTGATGCAACGACAAAATGTATTTCAATTTTTTTTTTTGTCCTAATCATTACAAGTTACTGTGATATTTCAGCTGTAAGTGCGGGTTGAATGGGCAGCTAATGAAACCCTATTTAGATTCGCGAGACATTACGATTTATAGGAGGCCCGAGAGGCTTATGAATCTTAATCCATCTAAATGACAGAAATCAGATGCGTCTGTTGCTTTTCTAGCTAACAAAAGCTGTAGTAAGAATCGGTGTTTTAGTGTCAGCAAGTAAAGTGTTTCACTGCAGGGAAAAAACGTATTTGCGTAAGGAAAAAACATTGAGGTAACTGGCATTTGATATTTCTACATCTAGATCTGATTATTATTATTATTAAAATGAACACAATTGCTTGGATGCCAATAAAGCTAGTTCCCATATTATACCTAACTGATAAAGAACGAATAGGGTTGAAAAAGGTATAGATTGTTCCGAAAGAAAAGATAAAAGAAAAACTATTTTATGTACCTTATCGGCTAGCAAGATGTATGTCTAACGAACGTCATACAATTAAAAAGGTATTTTATGTTCAGTGTTCTAAAAACTTTCCAATACATTAAGACTTCCTTTTCAATCATGATTTGAATTGAGTAAGTGAATTAAGATTTAGAAGCTTCCAGACACTGTCTTCTGATAATCTATCACTTCGCATAATAAAATCATAGGCAGACGAGGGTTGCTTTATGGCAGTAACTTTGTATTGAAAAAAAAGCGATGGCAGTTCAATTTTGAATCGAATAGATTTGACTGTGAAATCAATCTATCTATAAGATCAATTTTTGTTATTATTTTGTTACCTATGCCATACCATTTTTTTATTTATTTTAATTCAAGATTCAAGATTATTTATTTGTCAAAACATGAGTACACATACAGAGCATGCAAGTTGTTGAGATAAATTATAATTTCGGACCAGTCATGTTTGGCCTTAGTGGCGTACAAATATTTAAATGTCAGTGAATTAACTATTTAATTGATAAATTATTTCATAAGAACAAAGCAGTAAGTATGTCATTTTAAAGCAAACAAGAAAAAATACAATATATTATGGTCAAAATTACGTAAAAGTTATTATATGTCAATTTAAATCAATAAAGAAAAAAAAAATACAATACATGGCTAAAATTATTAAATGTCAATTTAAAGCAAAAGAGAAAAAATACAATATGATCAAAATTACGTAATAAATATTAAATGTCAACTCAAAACATTGGTCATAGCATTAATAGTTTGCTTTAAATTCAGATTATGTCAAAGATGCACTGATGACATGGGATTAAAAGTTATCATTGAGAAATTCTGAAATACTGTAGTGTTAATGAGAAAGTTAAACTTCTCGGTTGCCTTAAAATTATTCATACTAGCTTTGTAACTTACCAAAGAAACTTTCAAGGTCTAAAAATAATCATCTAATTTTAGCCGAAAGACGTCACACTGCTAGATACAAGCCTCCCCCGAGAACCTCCACTTCGACCAGTTCTGTGCTTTCCGCATCCATTAGATTCCGGCGGCTTTCATAAGGCTATCGGTCCACATTGTAGACTAAAACATAAATAATTATAAAATTCGTTTTAGTGACCCTTGACAGCGCTAATTGAAGTTCTATTTCCGTCTAAACAGAAAACGCTGCCACTATTAATATTTTTTAAAGCAATCACATTTTCAAATTAGTTCGCAATGAACAGTGAACCGTAGCGAATCGTCAGTTTGATTGCCTCGTTGCTCAAGTAGTCAGGTGAACTTGGTGTCCTGGATTCGATACCCAGTCGTGCATAGTGTTATTGTTTGTAGGAGGTATTCACAGTCTGAAATTCTAGGAAAATGCTGTAGGTATGTCACATGACAATGAACAAAGACAATGGTTTCATCTATACAGGGTAAAATTGAATTCATGGGCATCCTTTTAAGGGGTCATTGTGATCATCATTATGAACAACTTTTACTATGGGACCAAATCTGAAATCGCGAAAAAAAAATCATCTCTTCCCTACATTTTGACGAGTTATGTGAACATAAATGCAAAGAACAGCCGTATTTTTTTTTCGCGATTTTAGGTTTAGTCCCATAGTAAAAGTTGTTCATAATGATGAGTACAATGACCCCTTAAAAGGATGCCCATGAATTTAATTTCACCCTGTATAAATAAAAATGAATCGCCGAAATGTATGTACGCGCATAACTTCCGATCGACTGCACCAAATTGGATAATATTTTTTTTTTTGTTGTATTCAGTATTGCCAGGACAAGGTTTTTATTAAAGAAAAAAAAAATTGCACTCGTGCGAAGCTGGGGCGGGCCGCTAGTTTTTAATAAAATTACAGAGATGGTATACAACAATTGATTTTAAATCGTTTGAACCTACGTAGCTGCGTAGGTTTCCATATAAATTCACATTGGCCCGAAAATTCTTTACTTATGTTTTTTTGCAATTTGCAGGTCAGTGTCAGATTGTATGTTGATTAAAATATGATTCGCGACCGTGACAAATTTGACTTTACAGAATTATAATCATTAGAATCAGCAAGACAACTCCTTGAGTTATAATTAGCCTCAAATGCCATGATTTCATGAAATAGTCATTCAGAACATAGAGTTGTATTGATGGTTTTTATGATTACAATTCTACTAGCAGCGCCCCGCGGTTTTACCCGCGTAAGTTTCGATCATGTGGGAAAATCGGGATAAAAACTATACTATGCATTAATCCTGGTTATAAACTATCTGTGTGCCAAATTTCATCCAAATTCATTCAGCCGTTTACGCGTGATTGAGTAACAAACATCCAAACAACTTCACAAACTTTCACATTTATAATATTAGTAGGATAATTCTATAAATTTATATTTGATACGGCCGCGAACCATATTTAGATAAGCATAGAACCTGATACTGACCTGCGAATTGCGAAAAACGTAAGAATTTTTGAATTTGCAGGCTACCCTGACGCTTACCTACTATACCGTGGTAGGTAACTGAACCTAAGTGAAAATTGAAAATTCTACAAGTATCTAAATAGTTGGAAAACTTCCATGTCTCTTGCATTTAAATGCACTTATTAAACTTTATTCTTGTATGTGTTGGTTAACAAATAGAATTTGGACCAATTTCCCAGAAACGATCTTTTAAGGAGGATTAAATAATCTATTTTATGTATGTAGGTACTTTGTGCTGAGAACAGATAGCTAGAATATTCTTTATTATGTATCTCGAATAAAATTTAATTTTATTAATAGAAAACAAACAGCTCATTTATCAAATTAAATTTCAGTCTACAACATCCTTCGGTTTCTTACTAAACTTCAACTATATCCGACGATCCTGCATACTTATCTCTTTTGTTGAAAAAAAAAACCATAAATATTACAGACTATTATGATAGAAAATTTACAAGGGGTGACACAATGACAGGTCTTATCGCTAAAAGCGGTCTTTTAAAGACAACCTTTGGATGGATTAGATAAATGACGTTCAAGGACCTCCTTACGCGTCAGCGGCTGCCGTCGACAATATGTCGCTCGTGTATTTGAGCACCGTATTCAAATACACGAGCGACACCTTGTCGACGGCTGCAGTTGAATCTGGCGTTGATGTGAGCCGCTCTTGTGCATGCACACTTAAGCCTGTTGCAGACCAAGAGCTAAGCTAAGCTGGTCTAGCTTAGCTCCCATAGCTGAGTTAATTTTTCATACTTCTGTTCAAACTCAAACTCAAAGCATTTAATTTCAATTAAACCATGTACAGGCACTTTTGAATTGTCAAAGTAAATAGTCGGTCAGTTAGTCAGAAAGTTGAAGCTAGTTCAATTTGCGGTCTGTACACAAGTATGAAAACTAGCTAAGCTAGATTAACTTAGCTTAGCTTTTGGTCTGCAACCCGCTTTAGTGCAGCCAGCAAGCTAACTTGTAATAATTTTATGAAAAGGTACACAATTTTCACGACGTTAACCCACTTATGTTAATATTTTACGACATTCTTGCACAAATTCTGGTAACTTTTTGTTTTGTTTTTCAACGAGAACTGTCAGAATCGAATTAATATGAGTAACAAATAATGTTATTCCAAGTATAAAAGAGGAAAAAATTGATTTTAATATCACAGTTGCGCTGTTTACAAGGAATCTCTATAGTTCTTAAAAGTAAAGTCCAGTACACAATAATTATAATAACAAAAAACAATAACAAGAAAATAGCTTACTTTATATATCTATCTTTATATATTTATGTACCTATCAGAACTGATAATGGCGTTTTTTATTGTGAGCAAAAAATGTTTTAAATATCATAGACGTATTTATTGAAATACTTACCAAGTAATCAGGTTCCGCAGAGCTGATAAGTTTGTCTATCTTTCAGCCCAACTTGAAACAGATAACTGATATTATCCTTATACATTCTTAGTTTATTATATTGTAAGATTATTTTGTGTGTTTTGTCTATGGGCCTTAGTTGCCTGAGAATAAAGCAAATACTATTTATACCTTGGTCACCATGTCACTTAACCACGCCCATAAAACGCGTGAATTTTGCCACTGGAGTTCCCAAAGTTCCTGTGTGTGCCAAAGGCCGTCACTTTGTGTGTGCTATCGACTGAATTACATAAAAATATTTTAAGTATCTATCACACTTATCACACTAATATTATAAAGGCGAAAGTTTGTGAGTGTGTGTGCGTGTGTTTATATGTTTGTTACTTCTTCACGGTCAAACGGCTTGACCAATTTTGATAAAATTTTGTATGGGGGTAGCTGACTCCCTGGATTAACATATAGGCTACTTTTTATCCCGATATTCCTACGAGATCGACACTTATGCGGGTGAAACCGCGGGGTGCAGCTAGTATTACATAAATTACATAGTGGTGGTAGAAGGTTAGGTTATGTTTAACCTAGCCTTCTTTCTCTTTACTAACAGTGTATACCTAATCCATCCGAAAAAAAAAACACTCCGGGAGTACCGAGAGAAGTGAAAACAAAACACAAACAGAATACTTTGCCATCACTCACTGACATATCGGATATACATTAAAACCGAGTACATACCGAGGACAGCCGAACACATCCGAAGCGGTGTCGGTTACGGTAACAGTGGCGCGAATTCAATGGCTTTTCCCATCTCAAAAAATGCCCAACGCGTATAAAGAGGTTTTCACTTCAAAAATGGTGTGTCCGCACCCTAACACAACAGAACAGTGTCCAAGTGCCATAAGTCCAGATAAAAAGAACAAAAGAGTATTCCAAGAACATTAAAACGTATGAGTAATTTGCTCTTTGACACTCTGATAACAATATAGTATTTATAAACACAGATACAATTTTGTTTAACTATTAGTAATCGCCATTTTTTGCAATAAATCAGTCATAATAACGCTACTGTCTCGGACGTACGTGGTTCAAGATGTTTAAATATTCAGTTTTCGTTTTATTCGTTGCTGTAAGTGTTACCATTTCTTTAAATTAAATTACTAGCATCTGCCCGCGAATTCACCCGCGTGATTTTTTTTGTTTTAAGGTGATTACAGGACCTAAACGCAAAAAACGCAAGTTTTAGAAGCACTAAAAGTATAATGGTAATTTTAAATTGTGTAGAGTCGGAATCGATGAGAGTTGGGACGAAGCCATATGATCGACTACAGTAAACAAAATCAGAAAAATATATGATATTGTTCAGGATATATGCTAGGTAGATAGTGTGTTGAAAACATAATTCAACTAATTTGATACAATAGAAAAAAATCATGAAGATACCTCTTAAAACTTTCTTTTTACAATAAAAGCCATACTAATATACATACATACAATCATTCTGATTTTTTCTCAGATCATTCTACTAGCAACATACTAAAGCACTAGTGTTTTAATATTTTAGTCCAAAAAATAGATTTTTTGTAAATGGAATTGCTTCATATTTTGCAATAAATTACCAGGATTGTGTCATCACGCTTCTCTTTCTTTTCTATACAGTCCGACAGTGACCGCGCTTTAGATCATGTAGTCCCCAAAACATTACATATATCCTATGACACTTGGCAATACTGTAGCTTCCTATTAGAGAAAGAAGTTTCGGATTCGGAAGGGTAGTTCTAAAGATTACTTACTCCTTACAGACAATTAAATAAAAACACTGAAATATAGCCTACGCAATACGTCTTCATAGTTTTCAGCAGACAATTTGTATAGATATCCACTTTTCAATTCAGACTTTTTATTTATTTATTTATTAAGGTTAACCAACAATTGTTTACAACAATACATTATTATCACACTTCAAACTAATATTATAAAGGCGAAAGTTTGTGAGTGTGTGTGTGTTTATGTTTGTTAGGTACTTCTTCACGCTCAAACACTAGACCAATTTTGATAAAATTTTGTATGGAAGTAGCTGACACCCTGGATTAACTTATAGGCTACTTTTTATCCCGATATTCCCACGTGGTTGACACTTATGCGGGTGAAACCGCGGAGCTCAGCTAGTTATTTATAATAAGATACAATTGCAGGTGCAACAATTAATTATAGGTTAACACCGCTAGCAGAAAAAAAAACAGTGGTAAAACCATTAATTATTAAATTACGACAAATTCATAAAATACAAGAGAATAAAATGTGAAAATTAAACTTTTTGCCAGAGTTTTTGATAGTGCATATATTTAAATTGTGTAAAATTTTTCAACCCTGTATAACGTGACTGTGAGAATGCTTACTTAATGATTGTTATTTTCAGGCATCCCACGCTGACCTTTTGAGTCAAAGAGAAAACAAAGGTGCTACACTGGTAATTAATAAAACTAATTAATTTTTATTGTTTTTAAGGTGAAAATTTGTTTTATCATGAAAATAAATAAATGTTTTGTTTTTTTTTTTTTTCAGAAACCTTTATCTGTATGCTGTGATATACCGGAGCTCGGTGATCTAAAACATTTGACGAAATGTTCTAACCCTAAACTACCGGGTCCGGTGAGTTTTTCAGTTAATAATAGCAATTTACATCTGCTGTAGGTACTCAATTTGGATTGCAAAAGGATAAACAATAAAACTTAATGAAATAAAATTATAGAGGTATGAGGAACAGGGTGTAAAGTTGACTCATACTCTATAGAAAAAGGAGGATCCTCAGACCAGACGGATGTTGTGTATAGCTACGGCCCGATGATTCATGTTGGGCCGTAGCTATGCTAGTTGCGCGGTAAACTCCGCTTGTGAGATGCAGAATTTTGCGTGACGTCAGTTGTTCGCATGTGGCGTTGCAGATACCGCTACAAAGTCAAAAACATTAATTGTTAACAAAATTCCGTCCTTTCTTGTCCTCTGCCTAGCGCTTCGGGCCCAGTGCGGGTTGGTACATGTCACATGTCTTCAAATTTTTGATTTTAGGACATGCCGGTTTCCTCGATGTTTTCGTTTACCGTTTTGAGAGCAGTGGTGTTGAAATAATTTACTCAAAGTAAAGCGCCTGTTTGGGTTCGAACCTATGACCTACAACTCGTAAATTGCGGCCGTTACCACGGGGCCACTACTGCTCTTGATGATTACTGGATAAATATATTTTGAAAGAGATATAGTATTGGGATTAGTACAGCAAGAAAAAAATCATAGTCACTGAGTCTATGAATTTTTGAAGACCAATACAAGAAAAGCTCATAAAAACATTATTTTCCAGTGCAATGACGTCCAATGCGTGTTTGAAGAGTCTGGTTTCCTGACTGACAGGAATACCCTGAACAAGGAAGCCTATAAAACCCACCTGCACCAATGGGCAGAGACCAATAAAGGCTGGTCTGTTGCTGTGGACAAAGCCATTAAGGACTGCGTTGATAACGACCCGAGGCAACACTTGGACTTCCCTTGCAAGGCGTATGATGTCTTCACTTGCACTGGCATCGCTATGTTGAAGGTAGGAATGATTTTTATTGTATTCTGCATAGTAAATAGTTAAGTACATCATTATCTGCCCAGTCTTCTTCCAACTATATTAGGATCGGGTTCCTGACTAACCAGTATTTTACATGGGCTGACTGCCTTTCTGATCTCTACAATTACGACAGCACCCTAATTGCGTAACACACTATCAATCATCACATCACACTAATATTATAAAGGCGAAAGTTTGTGTGTGCGTGTGTGTGTTTATATGTTTGTTACACTGCTGTTCACGCTCAAACGGCTGGACCAATTTTTATAAAATTTTGTACGGAGGTAGCTGACACCGTGGATTAACATATAGGCTACTTTCTATCCCGATATTCCCACGGAATCGAAACTTATACGGGTGAAACTGCGGGGCGCAGCTAGTTACTTCATATGTTCGAAAAAATCGTCTACTCAGCAGCGTAAATAACGCAAGGAATGTTGTTGAACTGTCAAAATGGTAGCCATTGCTACCGATAGTGTGTTACGCAATTATCCCGCTGAGTTAGGTACGAAAGTTTGTAATAGCACTATGTATGTCAAGTAATTTTGTACATTTCGTATCAAGGTTATAATACCTACTCGTAACTTTGCCCTCCGGGAAAATCTACTATCATAAAAACCTCATTTTCCAGCCAAGCTGCATTCTTTTATTCTGATTTAGACAGTTTCTGTGGTGGTCAAATTACTGGCACATGAGAAATTTCAATAATGGCTTTATGATGTTTTTTCCACTCTATTGCATCGGTAAACTCCTTAGTATTGCGAAGCCAGTCTTTTTAGAGCAGCCCATCTCTGTTCTCTCATCGACATCATCTAAGTATAACATACTGTAATATTCCATATTTTTTTACAGAAATGTCCAGAGGCGGCGTGGAAATGTTAGCACTGATGGACAAAACTTAATTGAAATTATTAACTTGTTAATCATTGTTGTAAGGATAAACTGCTTTGAACCTGGTATTTGTATTGGTTATTTCATCATCATTCTCCTGCCCTTATCCCAATTTATTTGGAGTCGCCGCAACATGTCTTTTTCTTCCATACATCTCTATTAATTCGTCATCTCGGTGGTCACCCCCTTTCTAACCATATCATAACATAACATAACATAATCAGCCTATAACGTTCCCAATGCTGGGACACAGGCCTCCTCTCTGTGAGAGGGAGTGGGCCGTAATCCACCACGCGGGCCCAGTGCGGGTTGGTGGATGTCACATGTCTTCGAATTTTTGGTTCTAGGACATGCCGGTTTCCTCACGATGTTTTCCTTCACCGTTTTGAGAGCAGTGGTGATGAAATAATTTACACAAAGTAAAGCGCCTGTCGGGGTTCGAACCTACGACCTACAACTTGTAAGTCGCGGCTGATACCACTGGGCCACCACTGCTCTAACCTAACCTAACCATATCATCATTCAAAATTTGTAATCGTTATTTATGTTTCACAAATCATTACTTTCTCATTAAATAAGTACTTTGTTAGTGTCCCCGTACTCCAAAACTACTTTTAGGAATTTGGTCAGTAGATAAGTATTGGCATGAACCGAACTTATGATAATTTTTCAGTCTGGTGGGTTCGTCGTTTTTAACTAGGGAGGAAAATTCTAAATTAAATAATAAACATCAACCAATAGTATCGTAAGGGTTATAATTTAATATTACTTTAAAAAAAACTAGGTATTATTTATAGCCGTATCTCCCGATTACCTACGTCAAGTACAACGATTAATTAGCACTTTGACATTAAGATGACCATATTTATTGCAACGTTTCTCTGTTTACATTTACATTATTTTGTTTATTATTGCAATAAATTAATTAGAGATAATACAGTTTCTAGGGCAATTCATCTCGAAGTCATAATGATTAGAAAATGAGTAATTCTTTATTTGTCTTTCATATTATTCTCATCATCTACGACCCCAGTCAGCAGATCATGAGCAACATAATGACCTCTGCAATGAGCAGTCAAAGAAAACAAATACTGTCAGATAGTGATCGCATTTTGTTGTTATTCATAGAAAGAACGCTGTACTGCCATCCTTATCCAAGGTAACATACGAATGAAGGCGGGATGACGATCCCTGGACGAAAATTAGATAGAACATTTATAATAGCGAACAAAATTCTGTTAAAACCATTGTTAAAACATAGCATGCTTGGCGAACAAACAACTTACTTTTAAGCATCCAAACTTACTGTTTTCACTACACTTAGAGGTGCTCACATAATTATGAGACTGAATTATTACTTGTTAATTTTTTTTAAATTAAAATCGTTTACTTTTACCATGTTTGTAAATAAATGTGAGCACCATGTATCTATCAGATAATTAATTTATATGTCATGGTTTCGTTTTTAATTCTTTTACCTATTGTGGTATATCAATTTTATTTTAGGTGCATCGTCCTCACATATTAGTATATAATTAATGCACCCATGCAAAATATTGTAAAACATTTTATAAGAGTAACGGTGGAGTTTCTTGCCCATTTTTCTCCATACGACAACTACGAAGGGGCGACTAGAATCAATTCTATTTTAAGATCATTTTTGACGTTCAAAAGTGCCTTTTATGTGCCTTTTTGAAATAAATGCTTTGACTTTGACTTTATGTTCGAGGCAGTACATTCGATTCGGCATTATCTATTTGCTGAATATCAAAGCCGACCCGACGCAATTACTACACATATTCGGCTTTCATTCGGCGCGTGCCGTTCGGCAAACTTCGATTGGTATATACGCTTACACTTACTCGGTTTTGTCACCCGGCTATGCCGAATTATGCCAACCCGTACAAGTATGTGCACACCTTAGCTGTAAGCCTAAGTAATTGTACTACCTACTATATTTCAATTAGCAATCAATGACTCAAACGCGGTTTGCGGCTTTAATTATGGTAACTATTGATGTACCTACAATCACGAGCACAAATATATTACTATGGACATCTCGGAAATAATATCTGACTTCATGATTCATCCAATAATACCTGTCGTCAAGATGACGGCCAATATATGTATGTGATAATTTGTGGAACACTAAAACTATCTAACGAGACAAGCGACGCCAAAATATAAGATACTGCATCGGCTTCAAAAAGATGTGTAGGTGACACACCTTTTTTTTTTTCGCGGTGGAAATCCTCGTGGACTTCCTCTATCGTGAGTGTGACAGAGGGGCATGCTGGACTCTTACCGGCTAAAACCACCGCGGTGTTCCACCTCTACCTATGGCCTTACAAAGATGTGATACCTCGTTGTCATAAAAAATAACTGACTTCACTTAGGCAGCATAAAAACCTGATCACATATTATATTTGCCGTCATCTTCATCGATAAATATTAATGGATGACTCATGAAAGCAGATATTATAGCCGAGCTGTTCATAGTAAAATATTATGCTCTTGGCTGTACCTACTCTTTCTCATGGTTGGGACTTTCTATAAAAGCTTGTGCTGAAAATATTAGGCCACTCTAACGACTCGACTATTATTTGATCATTCCCCCTAAAAAACACAAAGCAGTGCGTGTTTTAATTAAAATAAAGTAACATCATTTTGCCAATGATGGAACATCGACTGTGATTGTGACCTTTTGAGGAAAAGAATACAAAAATGCTACATTGGTAATTATCGAAATCGGATTAATTTTTATTATTCATCACAAAATATATTAAGTAATATATTTTTTAATTTATTTTTAACAATACTTAAACAAAACTTATAAAACGTTTTCCCCGCGGACAGAATCGATTAAATATTATGCCTTAAAAATGTATGCAACTTCAAATTATGCTAAAACAAATTAGACCAAATGATATATATGACCACCTTTGCATTATGCCAAAGTATTATTATGCTAATAAAAGTTATGTGAAAACGTTATGCTAAACAATATTATACATATTAATTCGTCGGTGCTCCATGGACCAATAAGAGGGGGATTCCCAAATAGGATATAAATGAAATTAAAAAATTTGAAAAAACCCACAACGGTTAAATGTAATTGGAAAAGGATAAAATAATTTAAAAACCCCCGACTTAAAGAATTTATGTAACGAGAGTAAAACAGATAAATTCATATGGAAGTCGGGGGACCGTTCTGTGGAACACCTTCTAGGCTGCCATTTGGATTTATCTGTTTTAGTCTCGTTACATAAATTCTTTAAGCCGGGGGTTTTTAAATTGTTTTATCCTTATCCAATTACATTTAACCGTCGTGGGTTTAAAAAAAAAATTATTTTGCGTTTTATTTCTAACTTTTTAAAGAGCATTGGTTCATTAGAAACAAAATCGCTATTGTTTTAATTTTGCTTTTTATTGATGATGGAAACGGCATCCAAATCGGACTAGTAGTTTTGGTTTTGCACAAACAAATGTTTACTGCAGCACTCCCTGGTGAGTTGTCACCGTAACATCTATCTAAGAAGACTTAATTGGTCCATTAAACCTGAACCCAACACTGAAAACCGCATCAAAATCGGACTAGTAACTTGGAAATAAATGGCAACATTGGTTTGCACAAACAAAAAAACACATCCTCTCACCCCAAACGCATAAATACCGTCTCCATACCGTCGTGGGTAATAAAAGAGAAAACACTATTATTTAGTCAGGATAATTTTATTATAAAAATATTGGACTCCACTTTAAATACTTAGTACCTACTTTATTTTTTTATAGTCACAAGACTTGTTATATTATTTGAATAGTTGTAGAAATAACGAAATAACGTTGGCTCCAAAAAAAATCCGTAGATGAGAAACGATCATAAGAATTCAAAAACTTAACAATATGTATATCAACTATCGAGATTCTTCTGGTAGCGTAAACGTCTTGTGATCGAATCAAAATGTTTTCATCTTCGTTCAACGAAAGAAAGATTCAATTATTTGTAAACAGAGTGAATAATTCCTTGAGAACGCGATTCTTTTCATTTCAGAAAATATTTACTGATGCAGCAATGCAGCATGAAAATGTTACTACATATAGATTATATTTTGCTATGACCATCAAAATAATTATACTCAAGTTGTTTTACAAATAAGACGACAAAGACAAGTAACATCATCGTTAATACAAGTACTTATGTTTAGTCCCAACGCCATAGATGTTGTCAATACATCAATAATCTAACACAATGCAAGCATTTATGGACACTATGCCAATAGTGATCAATTTAATTTGCTCTTCCTTATGACACAAAACGAATATAATAAAAAGCGATGATACTTTATTCAAGAAGACATTATAATAATGAGAACAATCATGATGGCACAGCATGATTTATTATTATATAAAAATGCACCAGCAAATGCTGGTTGATCTAGCAGACTCTTCACAGTCATGTGGCATAGATTCATTGCCAATGTAAATCTATGCAAGATACATAGGTCTGATGTAATTATCACAGCTAATTGTCAATGCAATGCACTGCTGTTACCTACCGTAATAACTGATGCACAGTACACCACGTTTCATATATGTAGTACTTCGCTCAGATTAATAAACAACAATACAGGACCAAGAACAGATCCTTGTGGCACTCCGATTGCGTTATCTTTATTGCTTCAACAACAAGTACTATGTGGGTCCACAACCCAGCATTATCCGTTAGTTCATTGTACCTTTGTAATTATACGTCAACAGCATTCAAGGTCTTAAGAGCACTTGACACTGATTCACTCAGCTTGATCGCAGGCCTCCTTGAGGACATCCGACACACTTCCACGGCTATTGTTATTATTATGTCCGATTTAATGGTAATTAACTGCCGATTTCGTATGAGTAATTGGCTTTCGATTGTCATAATAACGTTTGTGAAAGCTGTATAAATAATCAACATTTATGAGAACTTGGTTGGATGAGGTTTTAAGTGAAAATTCAATTATTATACTGATATATTTAGTAGACATAAATTGATATTAACTACCCTTGAACTTAATTTACAATGAAATCAAAACAATAGACAGTTTACAACAAGATGATACTTAAGATAGAATAACAAATCATGAACTAATTTGCAGTTACATACTCGTAGATGCTTGCAAGTGGTGTAATTACTGCTTGCACAATCTAGAGATGTGGCGATTACTGAAAAATACATCATGCAGACTCAACAAGCTGTGGTGCTTTTAAAAGATTATTTATACTTGCATAAGTATTTAAGAATATTTTATTGTTACATTTTTTTTTTTTGTAGTACAACGGAGCCCATGACTCAGCTACAATTATTTAAATAGAATGCACATATTATAAGTTACTTTGTTTGTCAAAATATATCCAACGTAATACAATCATAATCAGAGGTATGTGATGCCGAATGACCCCCGATGGACTTTAACCTAGTCTCCAAGGGAATGAAGGAAGACACTTACGCAAAACTTGATAGAAATGTGGATCACGTTCAGCCGGGAGTCATAATTGAAGCTAATGAGAATGCTATGGGAATGGCTGTTAAAGGTCCATTTGCTGCAACTATGTTGAGTAAAAACTAAGGAATGACATTTCAACGTGCAATGAAAACTGCAGTTAGCGGTTTGTTAATTACCTACTAACTTTGACTTGAAAAGTTAGTAGAACGAAGTAGGATTTTAGATTTTGGTAAATGAAGGCATTTTGATCGTAAATAGTTATATTACACATATTATATTACACAATAAGTAGCACTGCTTTAACAAAGTGGTAGACAAGAGTACAGTTAAAAAGGAACTGGATATAATATTAGAGTGTAGTACCTATTACAGGATGAGTTATTATCATAAAGGCAAATTGAATTAATGAATAATGCTCGGTGATGCAATTAATTCATACCCCATAGGCTGTTTGTGTCCATTTAACATTATAATTTGATGATCATCTTGCACCGTTTCATGTTACGCCTATGGACGATTCTTCATCCATTTTTTGTAATTTTTCGTGTTCATATATTTTACTAAACGATAAACATTGTCTTTTAGTAAGATGGATTGGTGTTTTATATTAAACTACAGGAAATACTATACTACTTTGGTGTGGTTTAAAAGTGCATAATGAAAATAAATTGTGTAAGTGGCATATAATTACAATTTATTATAATCGTGTAGGCCTTTACATATTATTGTGTGAATATAATACTTACACTTCATATTGGTTTGCAATATTTCAATGAATTCAAAGTTGTTGTAATTAGCATTCAACCGGTTATGAAGGTGAAACTCCAAAATCAAGACTTGAAGTATTCAGCGTTAATATGTGTACCGAAATACATAAGGTTTAACTGATTGAAGCAAAAAAGAATCATCAGACATCATTATTCTTCGACCCTTATCCAACTTTATTTGGGGTCGACGCAACATGTCTTTTTCTTCCATACATGTTTGTTACTGGCCATCTCGGTAGTCACTCCCCTTTCTAGCCATAGCAAAGGAGTACTTTCTATTATAAAAATAATATTATAGAAAGGGTTCACCAAAAATCTTGCGGAATCCTACAGAAAATCATGGAATTAGTTTTTACATGATTTTCGTTACCAACTGCACATCATTTTATAAATAATAATTATCACAGAGTAAACATGAACAGAAATGCCAAAAACAAAGGATAATAAGATATAAAATAACAATGTTTATAATTATTATGGTAGCATAAATACATAATTATATAAAACATTTCTTTTACTCTAAAAACAAAAAACACCTGACACCAACCTGTTTAGGGACGGATTCACTACGACATATTATAAGGTATTATAATTATGTTAATGTGGTATATTTTATAACTTGTGTTCCAAAATAAATACTATTTAAAACCTACTATACCAAACAGTCACACCAAACAAGATCAACAGTGTCTTGTCTTTACAATTTCATACATACTCTATGACCAACACCTTGATAGTTTCCCGTGCTGACAACAATGGTCACGGCCGGTAGTGGCTTAGTATATAACTGCTAGTACCTACGTCATGTCATTACTTCACCCCAACGCAGCACCATGACAAGATCCTGTAGCTGTTTAGTGTTAGCTGCTGTGTTTCAGGTAAGAAAAGAAACAATATTAGGTAAAGAGATAAGTATGCGTGGTCGTCGGATATAGTTGAAGTTTAATAAGAAACCGCTGTTTGTTTTCCATTAATAAAATAAAATTTCATTCGAGAACATCTATCGGTTTCTTATTAAACTTCAAATATATCCGACGATCCTGCATACTTATCTCTTTTGTTGACTGTGCAAGGACTTGTTACAAAAATAAAACTCACATTTTTGATTTCTTGACCAATAATATCCTTAAGTTTTAAATATTTAGTTATTCAGGCTAAATTTTAAGGAAAGTAATGCATAGTCTAATGTTACATGGAAACGAAAATCGTCATCATTCTTTTGCAGTGACATCCGAAACAACCCTTCCCGTTTCCGGTTCCTTATTTTTTTTTAACTTTATTTCTCTTTGCCAATACAACGATAAATACTTTTTGTTAACAAACTTAATTATAATAATAAAAATTCTTTCACAGGTGATATTTGGCCAGGGTGAAGAGAAGCTATCCATTCCACCTCCAAATGATCAAAACGGATTTATGCATAATATTATTCCGGAACACTGCCGGGCTCCACCTCGTGGGGTAACTTATTTATTTTTTGCCATTCTCACACGATACCCTTCAGGGCTTTAGGGAAACCCTTCATAGTGCACGAAAGGATAGTAGGCATGTCTGTAAAATAATCTACATAGTAGGCCAGTGATGAACTACCTCCCAGGGGTGAGAATCGGAATGGTAGCCAATCGGTTATCTTTTAAAGTGAATTCGCGTAAACATATGCGTAAGAAGTTGGTAAAACCATCCCAGCGCTGAATTGCTGGTTTCGTTTTCTCCTCTACCTATCGTTATTTCCCCTGACAAAGTTTATTCTGTTTTATGTATGTATTAGTATTTATTCTTAATTGAGTTATCTACCCCTTATGTCACACCTGCCATGTTTTGTTTCTGCATCACCCTAAGGTTGACTGGTAGAAAATGCCATAGCCTATATATGTATGTAAATAATATTCAAAGTCCTGACTGACTGATATATCAACGCACAGCCTAAACCACTGGTCCTAGAGACATAGAAATTTGGGGTGTGTCTTCTTTGTGAAGAGTAGGTATCTACTAAGAAAGAGTTTTTCGAAATTCCACCCCTAAGAGGGTGAATGGGGGGAGAAGAGACAGAAGCTAGTTGTGCATAAAGTTGTAATAAATAAATGCGTGACCAGCTTTAGTCATTCGACTCCACCATCTGTCTGCCCGTTCTCCACAGAAGAAAAATGCCAGTGATGGACTATGCAAGTGTATTTTTTTATTATTATTAACCTGCATTGACTCACCGCTGGTCAAAGGTCTCCCCCATAGCCCTGCACTGTTCCCTGTATGTTGTCTTTTGTCTACATCATGTAAAGTTCTTGTCATCTTCATTTTGATTACAGATAGACCTTCACAAATGTTGCCCAATACCCAAGCTATTTTCTGAGGAAGATATGGATCGTTGTGGAATTGAAAAAACGTTTGATCGATCCAAGGGCCCACCTACACACAAAGTAAGTATATTACCATCGAATATATCGATTTCTGGATTTTTTTTTCTTTTCGCATATTTTTCTGTTTGGTTAGCCTGAACTGGAGTAGGCTAAAAAAGTAAAGAAATAGGGAGACATAGATAAGTAAGGAGTTATTTTCTTTATTTGCATAGAATGTGGTAAATATAAAGGATGTTACAGATAAGGTGCAGGACGCATTCTGCCGCATTACAATAACATGCTAATTATTTGAAACATAGATTAATTGAATTTATTCACGTCACCTTACTTATTAAAAAGAAGTATATATACTATAGGTAATAGGTAAAACGGGCTGGTGTCCGCAATTCCACGTCACGAATATAAACTATATACAAGTATATAATAAAAAAATAAACATAAAGGCAGGAGCTCATTGTTCATCAAAAAATTCGTCCGTATCGCTGTCAATGGGATAAGTGTCCAAAAGGTTGGCAGCATTACCACGTTGGATGGCAATGCTGATTCTTTGAGCTAAAAATAGGCCAGCCCTCTGGTCACGTGAAGAGTCAACCAACCCAACCAACCAACTTGGACCCCAAGGGCCTAGAGTTTCAACCCCAAACGGCTCAAACATTATAGCTCCCAATAAGGTTGTAGCGGACGCTGGCCGCACAGCTGCTGGATTAAAGTGGAACTGGGCTGGCCATATCTGTCGCATGTCGGAGCAGCAATACGCAAAAGTCACCACTCAGTGGATCCCAAATGGCAGGAAACGACTGCGCGGCAGGCCCAGAAAGAGATGGCGGGATGAGCTGGACTCCTTCTTAAAGGATTGGCCCACAATCGCGGTAGACCGGGAAACGTGGAAAGAGGGAAGGGAGGCCTTTGCCCTGCAGTGGGACAATACAGGCTTATAATAATAAAAAATAATGAGGTTGTTATATTTGCGTCGTTTGAGGTTTTCTGCTCCTGTAGCAGCCGCTCCAGTACAGCCCACCGTGCTAAGAAGATGGGATGGCGCGATGGTGTCGACATAGGAGAAAAGTTCCCATAAACATCAAAGAAGAGAGCTGTGATGGCCCAGTGGTAAGGGATCGGACTAACGAGTTGTAACTCGTAATTTCGAACCCAGACAGTAGCTTTACTTTGTGTAAATAATTTCATCACCACTGCTCTCAAAACGGTAAAGAAAAATATTGTGAGGAAACGTGTCCTAGAACCAAAAACATCGAAGACATGTGACATCTACCAACCCGCACAGGGCCCCACAGGGCCCACGTGATAGATTACAGCCCACTCCCTCTCGTAGAGAGGAGGCCTGTGTCCCAGCAGTGGAAACACAAAAAGCTGATTATGCTTATGCTAAACATCAACACCAATATGGCCTCAAGATACGTTTTTTTTTTATATACTAGCCTGCGCTGTCCCACTTCTGGGCAAAGGCCTCCCTCCACTCCTTCCATTTTTCGCGAGCCCGCGCGTCCTCCCTCCAGTTTCGACGGAACCTATCCAGCTCCTCCCGCCATCTCCTACGTGGTCTGCCGCGGTCCCGCCTCACTGTCTCAGAGCACCAATTCTGCGTTATTTGGGCCCACAGTTTGTCCGGCATGCGGCAGACATGTCCTGCCCAGTCCCATTTAAGTTGAGCAGCCTTTTGAGCCACGTCAGCTATCTTTGTTTTGGAGCGCAGTATTGTGTTTCGAACACGATCCGTTAATTTAACGCCTAGTATACTGCGCTCCATTGCTCGTTGGCAGACCTTGATTTTGGACTTCTGCATGTTAGATAAACGAAAAATATGAGTAGTATAAAAATCAGAGGTAGTTAAAAAATCCATAGATATTTCGCAAACAAGCTCAATTTACTTGTTTAATTATCAGGTTCCCTGCCAAGAAAGTATATGCCTGATGCAGAACGCGAACATGCTTTTGGCAAATCAAAGCGTTGACTATGAAAAATTGAGGACTTTCGTCGACAAATGGGCACTTACCGACCCTGACTTTACTGAACCTATAAATGAAGCTAAGAAGATATGTGCAAAGGACGGAGGACCTACAGAGCCACCGGTTTGTTTGCAAGATAGAATCTTCTATTGCCTCACTTCAAACGTATTATGGGTAAGATTTCCTTAATTTTTTTCTAATTACTTTGTCACTTGGCTCCGGTCTTTTATTGTTGTTCGTTTATGGTCTGGGCCTGTCATTGGCCAATACTATTTGTGTGTCGCCAACACGACTTTTTAGTTGGTATTGTATTAATTTTGGGAGAATCGCATTATTAATAAAATTATTAGCATACATATCGACTTCTTCTATGCATCTCTGTCAGCCTTTCAAGCCATATCTTCTTACACAGACATTCATACTCAAATTCAACATAATAGTAAGGGACTCTTTTTTGGGTTATGCAAGTTTATAATTTTTATTCCAAGTACAAAATATGCAACAGTACAATACTTACCTGTGTAAAAAATCTATTTTATTATTCAATCTGCGTAGCCTTTTACTATGTTGGGGTCGGCTTCCAGTCTAATACCTGTGTATAATGTAAAAATGCGTATAATGTAAAAACCTTAGTCTAAATAACTAACTTGTAATAACTCGTTTTTAATTTTTCAGAACTGTAATCTTCGAGATGCAGACGTTCCTGGTGAGTGTCAGACTCTAAAGGCACACATGAATGAGTGCAGACCGTATTACTGGAAGCAGTTGGAGCATGAAGTAGTAAACCTACAAACATCTAAAATGTAGTCGTATTTTTATTATCATGTAAATAAATAAAATGTCGTAGTAGTAACTATTATATTTACGTTATGTACTTTAGTGGCTATCATTATTATAAATACTATTAACCATTTCATAAGGCACGAAGACTTAATAAAATATTAAAATTTAACTAAAATTTTTATATTATTTATATCACAGACAACTTATATTTATATGAAAAACAAATGTACATTTGTTTTTCGTCTTCACTAAGCACAACAATTTTGAGATAATGAACATAAGGTCATTACCTCACCCTACCCCTCATACATCTATGTATAAAGAGATAGATGAGGGACAGGGTGTAAATTTCACTCATACTCCATAGAAAAGGAAGGATCCTCCGACCACACCCTACCCCTCATACATCTATGTATAAAGAGATGGATTTGGGACAGGGTGTAAATTTCACTCATCCTCCATAGAAAAGGAAAGATCTTCCGACCAGACAGGTTTTGTATTTGGTGGGCAGCTGACCGACGATTGATGTGGGGACGTTGTATATATGCTAGTTGCGCGATAAACTCTGCTTGCGAAAGGATTTGGCGTGACGACAGTTTGATGCATAATTCGCATGACGTGGCGATGTAGATGCCGGGCGAGCTACCGACTTGTTTGCCATCTAAAAACATAAAAGTCTCTTCTGTCTGGGAGATAACGACGCTTCTTTTTTCTGGAGCTTCTAATAAATGGTTTCATCATCTGCCTAGCCTTTTCCCAACTATGTTGGGGTCGGCTTTCAGTCTCACCGGATGCAGCTGAACACCAGTATTTTACATGGAGCGACTGCCTATCAAACCTCAAACCTCCACAACCCAGTTACTAGGTAATACGAAACCCCTTGGTAAGACTGGTTGTCAGATTTTCGGGCTTCTGACGACCCGTAACGACTGTCAAAGATCCACGAATGACAGCCGGGACCAACGGCTTAACGTGCTTTCCGAGGCACGAAGGGATCTTGGTATGTAAAGATGGTCACCCATCCACGGACCAACCGCGGCAAGCGTAGCTTAACCTGATCGATCGACCCGTGTGGCTGATATTACTTAGCCACAAGCCCCCTCTTCTAATAAATGGTGTATAACCTCGAAATGGAATTAGATACCTATTAATTACAAGTTACTAACCGCAGCATATATCAGCGGCGTAACAGCGGGATGACGCATCACAAGTATTGTGCTTAAAGTGGACACTGTTAGGGACATATCGCCAGACCATAAATAAAGCAATATTCTGTAAAATCTTAAGCATAATCAGCTTAGAACGTTCCCACTGCTGGTACACTGGCCTCCTCTCTGTGAGAGAGAGTGGGCCCGCGTGTCTCCTTCACTGTTTTGAGAGCAGTGGTGATGAAATTAAATACACAAAGTAAAGTGCCTGCCTGGGTTCGAACTTATTACCTGTTGATCTCGTAAGTTGGGGTTTATTCATACCACTGGGCACCACTGCTCACACTGGGCCACCACTGCTGACCAGACTCTTAAAACTGAATAATTAATTATATAAAAATAGGAACAATATAGGTGAATGAGACGTGAATATTCCGGTTGAATAAAAGGACCAGGAATAGTCGTAAAAGGTCTTGGTTGAGACTCGCGCAGACCAGGGAAGCATGGGACAATAGGGAGGAGGTCTGTATTCAGCAGTGACTGGCGAGGCAAAGCTGTCTATCATGATGATGATGTGTAGAGAATGCGTTAATGTTACTGCCTTCCACTAAGAGCCACAGCCATACAAACCATGCCATGCCATGCTATATGGGCTATAGTCGCCCTATACTGCCGTGCCACCATGAGTTTTACCACTAATCAGTGTTGCTGGGTTCCGCTTCAAGATCTCTAAACATTCACCACACATCCAGCTAAGTAAATACTTAGGTAAGGTAATGTTAGGTAGATCAAATAGGCACCAGTCGGGGGTTGCGGAAGATCATACGTTTCCGCGACCCCCGGCATAGGTGTGAGATGTAACACCGGGGTGGTTTTTAGTCAGCAAGAGTCTGACAGACCCCGCCGCCCGCCCCAAGGCGGCGGACATCCATGAGGAACTTTCCACCCCGGTAACAAAAAAAAGGTAAATCTATTGACCTAGAAAGGTAACCGTTTCAATAAAGCTTCAGGTAAACACATAACTGACGCACTCTGGTAAATTATTTTCCAAAAATGTGTGCAATAAACGTACCTTATGAAGGTGAGAAAATAGCGTGCTTAGCTGTTTACGAGAAAATGATGGCTGCTTATGTTTACGAATTACAATACAAAGAACAAAACGTAACACATGCCAATTCTTGGTCGGATGTGGCCACATTTTTCCAACGCAAAATGGGACGAAGAATTTTGTTTACCATGATCTTCTCTGTGTTATTGTTGACAGTCGTCACTTGGTATAAAACAGCTATTGCCTACCTCATGTCCTCACTTCACCACAGCACTGCACCATGAGTAGATTCTGTAGCTGTTTAGTGTTAGCTGCTGTGATTCAGGTAAGAAAAATAAACCGGCCAAGTGCGAATCGGACTCGCGCACCGAGAATTCCGTACAAACCTGTTTAAAATATTTTTATTATATGATGTACTCGTAACTAAAAATTTACGGTTTTCGCAATTTTTCCTTTACCTGTGCTATAAGACGTTGCTTCGTACCAAATTTCACGGGAAGTACCCTGTAGGTTTTGATTCCCTTGCGAGTGTCGAAAATTTGTGGCATAAACGATTATATCTTTTGATTGCGTTGGCTTAGAAGTTTGATTTTTTCACAGCTTCCGTCGAAAGGGTTACCGCTACCCCGGAACATAAAGGGCTAAGGAAGGAACACGGATGGGTTTTAGTCAGTAAGAGTATGACACTCCCTTCCGCTCCACCCAGAGCGGGAGGGGTCATTTAATGATTTCCCATCCATAAAAAAAAGGGACAGTAGACCTGAGTATTTGATATAAATTCTAGATTGATACCTCCAAGCATTCCTCAGAAAAAGGGTCTTGACAGACAGACAGACGGACGGACACACGGACGACAAAGTGATCCTATAAGGGCTCCGATTATTCCTTTCGAGATACGGAACCTAATAATGTTCGGAAAATAATAATGTTCATCATCATTTCTGAGAATTGGCCCCCTCCCTTTTGTGCGGGTTTATACTGCGTGGTAATTGCGTAACACACTAAAAGTAGCAATGGCTTTCATTTTGACAGTTAAGCAACATCCATAGTCAACAACATCCAAAATCAAATTTTTTTGAACATAATTATGAAGCGTTGGCTTAGCAATATCCTTCAAAATCATTCAGATCGTTATTGAAAGTGTTTTACACAGTGAGATTGCTGGTCTGTGCGAGTCTCATCTAGGTATAGTAGTTCGGTGGTGTGATCCTCTCCAGCATGACCATGGATGTTTACCTTAATTTTAATGCGGTACATATTCATGAAAAAATGTGTACTTTATTGTACTAACGACTTTAAAAAATGTACTCACATATTTTCGCTGTTATAACATATCGACTCTGGCCGTGCTAGGTAGATAGAACCTTTCTGCCACGACCACTATAGATTTTAGGTATTTTTATCAATTTTAACATGAAAAGTTATATAATAAATATATTGTACTGAAATGTACTCCTCTTTATATATAATTTTAAGCAGTCATTTATATACTCCTCCTCCTCATTGGTTATTTGAGTTTACAAAACATCACTTTTGAGTAACATCGTGGGAGATGTCTTGCTATCAAGCAAGCCTTTATCGTCAGCGTAAACTTTTTTCTGTTGCCATTAAATCCTGCACAAAACTTCTTTTAATAAAGTATGCTTTTACAGGTGATACTTGGCGAATATGTGCCACGAGAGCCGAAAGACTTTGGTATACATCATCCCTATCAACAGTATATACCGCCTCATTGTTGGCACTCACCACGTGGTGTAGGTAGTTTTATATTCTTTATTCAGTAATGCTAAGTGGACTGAAAAGTGCCAAGTGACAGTTATCAGACAGGGGCAGATACCCCTGAATTACGAGGTCTGACACCCAGTTCCTGAATTGAGAATTTGCATTACGGTGATTCTTGCAATGTAGCCCGCGTAATTCCATATTTCAGGATTATTCCACTTTGCCCCACCGGCCGCCCCACTGGTGGGGCAAAGTGGAATGCCTAAAATTTTGCTTTAAAATCTTGTTGGATTCTGTACGTTTTTTACCGACTTCAAAAAAAAAGGAGGTTATAACAAATTAATTTTGAATTTTGCGGGCTTTCACATTAAGTAATTATGCTAAAGTAGACTAACGAGATTTCAACTTCGAATTCTCAATTCAGAAACTGGGTGTCAAGAGTAGGTTATGGACGATGCCTCTTCAACACAGTTTTATGAGAGCGCTTTGTTTAATTGTAGAGTAGAATAAACTGCAATATTTAGAGCAAACTATGCATGGTACGAACAATAAGGTAGGATAGGGCAAACGTGAAGCATTAAACGGCTTCCTACAATGAAATTAAGTGTTGTTGACTGGCAAGGACATCGATCCGCAATCTGTTAACGACATGGCAGGTGCTGTTTAGTAAAACACTAACCCCTTTATTCATAAAACTTATCAAACCTATTTTAATTAAAATGGGGTTTGTCTCTTTTTTACACACAGAAATGACAACGTGACATATAAAGACAAACGTTCTAGGTATAAACCTATTTTAGCTAAAATAGAGATAAAATAGGATTATGAATAAGGGGGTAAAACTATAATAATTGAAGAGGAAAATAAAATTGTCCAATTGCCGCCTGTCAGTTTCATAAAAGTGTTCTTAAATGTCTATGAAAGAAAATTTTCACAGATAGACACGCACAAATGTTGCCCTATACCAAATCTATATTCCGAAGAAGTTTATGATATTTGCGGGGTTGAGAAAGCGCCAGAAGAAGGCTCCAACATTCCAGCTAAACCCAAAATCCAAAAAGTAAGTATTGCTTACCAACAGATGTTCTTCGTTTTAAATCCTATTACAAAACTTCTAGAAACACCAACATCAAATTGCTGCGCTCCATGCACACTGATAAACAGGGCGAAATGTGGTATCAGCCTAAATTAAATACCACCTAATGTGAGAAGTAAGCGGTGGGGAGTATAGCACCCACCACCACACGACCCCTGTTACATCTGCCACTCGGACGCGACTTGCAGTAGCCTATATGGAGCACTCAAATTGCACACCATAAAATGGGGGACCTGCACATGTGAGAAAGTAAAAAACGCTACAGAAACCGCTATCAGTTTGGCCACCTACTGAGGCGAAGTATTCTAAAATGTTGTAATAGAGTTTCTTGCCCGTTCTTCTCCATTGAGATCTACGTTTTGGAATGGCCAACTAGCTTCAACTTTCTGACTAACTGACCGTGCCTGTAAATGTTTTAATTGAAATAAATGGTTTGTGTTTTAGTTTGTATCATAGATTCGAAAAGAAGAAGAAGACCAAATAGACGATTCTCAGTCGTTACGTATACAAATTGACTTACATCTCCTGTTTTCCATAGGTTCCTTGCCAGGACGGTAGATGTCTGATGAAAGAGTCCAACTTACTATTGGCAAATGGAAGTATTGACTACGAAAAATTTCGGACTTACATAGACCAATGGGCAGCTGCCAACCCAAACTTTACTGAAGCTATAATGGCAGCCAAACCATTATGTGCAATACCAAAAGGAGTGCTTTGGCATATAGGCATACCGCCAAAAATCTGTGACCCAGATAGAGTATTCTATTGTCTGATGGGTCACATATTATGGGTAAGAATCCTAAAATTAAAACATTGTTATTTTCCAACAACACTTCTCGATTTTTTTTTACAGTCGTCGATTTAATTATCGTCATTATGTACAGTAATTTCAGTTGTACGTACATTATGAACTTAGATCTAGATAAAAGTTAGGTAAATATCTTATAGGTAGTTCTATTTTTTCCAGAATTGTAAACTAAAAGAAGAATTCGAAGAGTGCAAGATACTAAGAAAAGCCATAGATGAGTGCAGACCATATTATAGGAAACCTGAAGGTTATGATGAAAGAATCGCCAATAGAAACAAAGGCGTTTAAATATAATTATTAAAAATAAATAGTCGTATTGCTACATTTACAAAATAAGCGCTAGCTAGGAAGAATAAATGTAGTTCCTCAAATTCCCCAATAAAAACATGTAACAACATTCAACTACGTAATTAATATAGCATTTATGCTAATACTAACACATTGTATATATGGGCGCCAAACCAATATTTAATTTTAAGCTTGTTTTGATAATTTGTACCTATTTGATCTGACTTCCATGTTATTTATTGAATTTAAATATTGCAGTTTCCGGTTAACTTTATATTATTGTTTCTACGTTGGTATTAAGGATTTAGCTTGACACATCCGCTTGAATTATTTAAAATGACAATCTAGAATTAGTTTGACATATCCACTTGACTTATATAAATTCTATTTGGCGGCAAAGTTTCGCGGTAATATTTGGCGCTAAGTTTTGGGGGTAATTTTGTGTATAAAACATGGAAGGACATTCTTGGTTCGCTGATCGTGGAATAAACACCCTGAATTAAAGTGAGGTATTTTCTTTGTACTCTTTTAAATATTTTGCTGCCATTTCCTATTGCTGTGTATTTGAGAGATATATTGGTGCAAATCAATAATATGACGCCGATATTTTAAAAATTACTCTACTGGTGAGCCAAGACTCCCGAAACCAATTAAATAATTTAGAATAGGCAAATACTCACCGGGAAAAAGCCGCAGAATCAAGGTATGTTACGACACTTCAGCACCCGCCAAGCATCTCCTTCGCAATAAAGATAAGTTGCCAGAAAAAACTTTTTTACAAAAAAAACAACCGACTTCAAAAAAAACACTACAAAGTGATAAATAACTTTAATTTCGGAAGTCGGTGTCGTTGATTCCGCATTTTCGTTTTTTGACACAGACTTCCGAAATTTTTTGAAGTCCGTTTTTTTTTTTGTAAAAAGGGTTTTATTTTTCACTTTTTAGTTGTACCTACCCCACAGAAAACTAAACAAAAAGGTCGTTAATGTAGACAATGTAGATAAATTTTTAGATTTTTGTTGATTTTTCAAAAACTGGTCATCCGATTTCGATAAAATTTTCATGGGACCATTTGGGAAGTATACCCTTTCTAACAAAAAAAGAATTTTTCAAATCGGTTGGCAAACGACGGAGGTACGCGCGAACAAACACAAAAAAAAAAAATACAAACATTCGATTTTTTTGAGAATAAATATCTTTAAACCTAAACCTAAATAAAAAAAAATAAACATAAAGGCAGGAGCTCATTGTTCATCGAAAAAATCGTCCGTATCGCTGTCAATGGGATAAGTGTCCAAATGGTTGGCTGCGTTACCACGTTGGATGGAAATAATAATAATAATATTCCACAACTATCACACAACGCCATCTAGTCCCAAGCTAAGCAGAGCTTGTGTTATGGGTACTAGACAACTGATAAACATACTTATATATTTCTAAATACATACATAATTATTATAGATAAATTACACCCAGATACAGAACAAATGATCGTGCTCATCACACAAACATTTGTCCTGGGTGGGAATCGAACCCACGACCTCCGGCATAGCAGTCAGGGTCACTAACCACTAGACCATCAGGCCTGTCAATGTCCTGGCAATGCTGATTCTTTGAGCTAAAAATAGGCCAGCCCTCTGGTCACGTGAAGAGTCAACCAACCCAACCAACCAACTTGGACCCCAAGGCCCTAGTGTTTCAACGCCAAACGGCTCAAACATTATAGCTCCCAATAAGGTTGTTATATTTGCGCCTTTTGAGGTTTTCTGCTCCTGTAGCAGCCGCTCCAGTACAGCCCACCGTGCTAAGAAGATGGAATGGCGCGATGGTGTCGACATAGGAGAAAAGTTCCCATAAACATCAAAGAAGAGAGCTGTGATGGCCCAGTGGTAAGAGATCGGACTAACAAGTTGTAACTCTAGGTTCGAACCCAGACAGTAGTTTTACTTTGTGTAAATAATTTCATCACCACTGCTCTCAAAACGGTAAAGAAAAAAATTGTGAGGAAACGTGTCCTAGAACCAAAAACGTCGAAGACATGTGACATGTATCAACTCGCACTGGGCCCACGTGATAGATTACAGCTCACCCCCTCTCGTAGAGAGGAGGCCTGTGTCCCAGCATGCAGTGGAAACATAAAAAGCTGATTATGCTTATGCTAAACATCAAAACTAATATCGCCTCAAGATACATTATAAACGAAAAATTGTTAAAAAATCCTTAGATATTTCGCAAACAAGCTCATTGAATTTTATTTACTTGTTTAATTATCAGGTTCCCTGCCAAGAAAGTGTATGCCTAATGCAGAACGCGGACATGGTAAATCAAAGCGTTGACTATGAAAAATTGAGGACTTTCGTCGACAAATGGGCACTTACCGACCCTGACTTTACTGAACCTATAAATGAAGCTAAGAAGATATGTGCAAAGGACGGAGGACCTACAGAGCCACCGGTTTGTTTGCAAGATAGAATCTTCTATTGCCTCACTTCAAACGTATTATGGGTAAGATTTCCTTAATTTTTTTCTAATTACTTTGTCACTTGGCTCCGGTCTTTTATTGTTGTTCGTTTATGGTCTGGGCCTGTCATTGGCCAATACTATTTGTGTGTCGCCAACACGACTTTTTAGTTGGTATTGTATTAATTTTGGGAGAATCGCATTATTAATAAAATTATTAGCATACATATCGACTTCTTCTATGCATCTCTGTCAGCCTTTCAAGCCATATCTTCTTACACAGACATTCATACTCAAATTCAACATAATAGTAAGGGACTCTTTTTTGGGTTATGCAAGTTTATAATTTTTATTCCAAGTACAAAATATGCAACAGTACAATACTTACCTGTGTAAAAAATCTATTTTATTATTCAATCTGCGTAGCCTTTTACTATGTTGGGGTCGGCTTCCAGTCTAATACCTGTGTATAATGTAAAAATGCGTATAATGTAAAAACCTTAGTCTAAATAACTAACTTGTAATAACTCGTTTTTAATTTTTCAGAACTGTAATCTTCGAGATGCAGACGTTCCTGGTGAGTGTCAGACTCTAAAGGCACACATGAATGAGTGCAGACCGTATTACTGGAAGCAGTTGGAGCATGAAGTAGTAAACCTACAAACATCTAAAATGTAGTCGTATTTTTACTATCATGTAAATAAATAAAATGTCGTAGTAGTAACTATTATATTTACGTTATGTACTTTAGTGGCTATCATTATTATAAATACTATTAACCATTTCATAAGGCACGAAGACTTAATAAAATATTAAAATTTAACTAAATTTTTTATATTATTTATATCACAGACAACTTATATTTATATGAAAAACAAATGTACATTTTGTTTTTCGTCTTCACTAAGCACAACAATTTTGAGATATGAAAATAAGATCATTACCTCACCCTACCCCTCATACATATATGTATAAAGAGATAGATGAGGGACAGGGTGTAAATTTCACTCATCCTCCATAGAAAAGGAAGGATCCTCCGACCACACCCTACCCCTCATACATCTATGTATAAAGAGATGGATTTGGGACAGGGTGTAAATTTCACTCATCCTCCATAGAAAAGGAAAGATCTTCCGACCAGACAGGTTTTGTATTTGGTGGGCAGCTGACCGACGATTGATGTGGGGACGTTGTATATATGCTAGTTGCGCGATAAACTCTGCTTGCGAAAGGATTTGGCGTGACGACAGTTTGATGCATAGTTCGCATGACGTGGCGATGTAGATGCCGGGCGAGCTATCGACTTGTTTGCCATCTAAAAACATAAAAGTCTCTTCTGTCTGGGAGATAACGACGCTTCTTTTTTCTGGAGCTTCTAATAAATGGTTTCATCATCTGCCTAGCCTTTTCCCAACTATGTTGGGGTCGGCTTTCAGTCTCACCGGATGCAGCTGAATACCAGTATTTTACATGGAGCGACTGCCTATCAAACCTCAAACCTCCACAATCCAGTTACTAGGTAATACGAAACCCCTTGGTAAGACTGGTTCTCAGATTTTCGGGCTTCTGACGACCCGTAACGTCTGTCAAAGATCCACGAATGACAGCCGGGACCAACGGTTTAACGTGCTTTCCGAGGCACAAAGGGATCTTGGTATGTAAAGATGGTCACCCATCCAACCAACCAACGACCAACGGCTGCAAGCGTAGCTTAACCTGATCGATCGACCCGTGCGGTTGATATTACTAAGCTACAAGCCCCTCTTCTAATAAATGGTGTATAATCTCGAATTGGAATTAGATACCCATTAATTATAAGTTACTAACTGTAGCATATATCAGCAGCGTAACAGCGGGATGACGCATCACAAGTATTGTGCTTAAAGTGGACACTGTTAGGGACATATCGCCAGACCATAAATAAAGCAATATTCTGTAAAATCTTAAGCATAATCAGCTTAGGACGTTCCCACTGCTGGTACACTGGCCTCCTCTCTGTGAGAGAGAGTGGGCCCGCGTGTCTCCTTCACTGTTTTGAGAGCAGTGGTGATGAAATTAAAAGTAAAGTGCCTGCCTGGGTTCGAACTTATTACCTGTTGATCTCGTAAGTTGGGGTTTATTCATACCACTGGGCACCACTACTCACACTGGGCAACCACCACCAGACCTGACGCCTGTCTTGGCTGACCAGACTCTTAAAACTGAATAATTAATGATATAAAAATAGGAACAATAAACATAGGTGAATGAGACGTGAATGGTTTTTGTTGAAAGAAAGGACCAGGAATAATCGTAAAAGGTCCTGGTTGAGACTCGCGCAGACCAGGAAAACATGGCACAATAGGGAGGAGGTCTGTATTCAGCAGTGACTGGCGAGGCGAAGCTGTCTATCATGATGATGATGAGTACCTAGTGGATGCGCACCAGCTCCTGTTACTGCCTTCCACTAGCAGGTCACAGCCATACAAACCATGCCATGCCATGCTATATGGGCTATAGTCGCCCTATACTGCCGTGCCACCATGAGTTCTACCACTAATCAGTGTTGCTGGGTTTCGCTTCAAGATCTCTAAAAGTGACGCTGAGCGCATACCATTAGGTGGACCGGCATTCACCACACATTCAGCTAAGTAAATACTTAGGTAAGGTTAGGTTAGGTAGATCAAATAGGCACCAGTCGGGGGTTGCGGAAGGATCATACGTTTCCACGACCCCCGGCGTAGGTGTGAGATGTAACACCGGGGTGGTTTTTAGTCAGCAAGAGGCTGACAGACCCCGCCGCCCGCCCCAAGGCGGCAGACATCCATGAGGAACTTTCCACCCCGGTAACAAAAAAAGAGGTAAATCTATTGACCTAGAAAGGTAACCGTTTCAATAACTTCAGGTAAACACATAACTGACGTACTCTGGTAAATTATTTTCCAAAAATGTGTGCAATTAACGTACCTTATGAAGGTGAGAAAATAGCGTGCTTAGCTGTTTATGAGAAAATGATGGCTGCTTATGTTTACGAATTACAATACAAAGAACAAAACGTAACACATGCCAATTCTTGGTCGGATGTGGCCACATTTTTCCAACGCAAAATGGGACGAAGAATTTTGTTTACCATGATCTTCTCTGTGTTATTGTTGACAGTCGTCACTTGGTATAAAACAGCTATTGCCTACCTCATGTCCTCACTTCACCACAGCACTGCACCATGAGTAGATTCTGTAGCTGTTTAGTGTTAGCTGCTGTGATTCAGGTAAGAAAAAAAACCGGCCAAGTGCGAATCGGACTCGCGCACCGAGGGTTCCGTACAAACCTGTTTAAAATATTTTTATTATATGATGTACTCGTAACTAAAAATTTACGGTTTTCGCAATTTTTCCTTTACCTGTGCTATAAGACGTTGCTTCGTACCAAATTTCAGGGGAAGTACCCTGTAGGTTTTGATTCCCTTGCGAGTGTCGAAAATTTGTGGCATAAACGGCTATATCTTTTGATTGCGTTGGCTTAGAAGTTTAATTTTTTCACAGCTCCAAGGGACAGTAGACCTGGGTGCGGGATTGTCCGAAAGGGTTACCGCTACCCCGGAACATAAAAGGCTAAGGAAGGAACACGGATGGGTTTTAGTCAGTAAGAGTCTGACACTCTCTTCCGCTCCACCCAGAGCGGGAGGGGTCATTTGATGATTTCCAATCCATAAAAAAAGGGACCGTAGACCTGAGTATTTGATATAAATTCTAGATTGATACCTCCACGCATTCCTGAGAAAAAGGCTCTTGACAGACAAACAGACGGACGGACGGACGGACGGACGAACGGACGGACGGACGGACGACAAAGTGATCCTATAAGGGCTCCGATTTTTCCTTTCGAGGTACGGAACTCTAAAAATAATAATGTTCATCATCATTTCTGAGAATAGGCCCCCTCCCTTTTGTGCGGCTTTATCCTGCGTGGTAATTGCGTAACACACTAATGTCTTTCATTTTGACAGTTAAGCAACATCCATTGTCAACAACATCCAAAATCAAATTTTTTTGAACATAATTATGAAGCGTTGGCTTAGCATTATCCTTCAAAATCATTCAGATCGTTATTGAAAGTGTTTTACACAGTTAGGTTGCTGATCTGTGCGAATCTCATCTAGGTATAGTAGTTTGGTGGGGTAGTTTTACTTCTACACATATTGATACTATTTTATAGTTGTGCAGAGGAGAGTCAAAAAAAAGAATTAAGTAGGTACTCTGAACTGATCCCAAACACGTTTAAATTTTTTTTAGGCCTTGAAGTACTTACTAGTCCTGTGACATTCTGGCTCCTCATTGGTTATTTGAGTTTACAAAACATCACTTTTGAGTAGCATCGTGGGAGATGTCTTGCTTGATGCCTTTATCGTCAGCGTAAACTTTTTTAAGAGTTTTTATTTTTTAACTTGACTTGTATGTCAAGGTGGACGTAAGTTAAAGAAGAAGGGTCACGTCCCATAGAAAATTTACCCAGGCCCGACACAAAAGGAACGCATCTCAGTTATTTTGTTATATTAAATATAACAGAAATAAATTAACACTATTCTGAATATCAGTGGCTATCACCCATAAATTGCCATTTGATTTTGGTGAGGCAAAATATTTTAAAATATTTTTTTTAATGAATAGCAATTATATGCATTTAAAATGACTCCAATTTAGATAAAAATACAAAAATAGACAGCTGGAGGCCTTAACTTATTGAGGCATCTACAGGCAAGCCCGGTTAAGCAGACGATAACCTCAAAGTTGAACTGCGAGATGTCATTAAAAAAATATAAAATAAAATTGGCTTTCTGTGTTGAGATCTGTGCGTTTATTAACCGACTTCAAAAAAGGAGGTTCTGTATTCGACCCGTATGTATGTATGTATGTTTGTGTGTCCGCGATTTTCTTAAACACTAATGAATCAATTTTGATAATTCTTTCACTAATGTAATCTACATACTTTTAGGAAGGTTTTAGTATATAATGCATTAGGTAATTATTCTTATGTACGAAGTTATATGCATAAATGTACGGCATCTCCGGCATTTCTATGCGAATTTGGACGATTCTTCTAGTCAGTGTCTTCCATTCTTCAATGCACTACTAGTGTTAATTGGATTTGTGTGGGGTAGGTACAACTAAAAAGTAAAAAATAAAAACTTTTTTACAAAAAAACCAACTTCTAAAAAAAAACACACTACAAAGTGATAAATAACTTTAATTTCGGAAGTCGGTGTCGTAAAACGAAAATGTGGAACCAACGACACCGACTTCCGAAATTAAAGTTATTTATCACTTTGTAGTGTTTTTTTTTTTTTGAAATCAGTTGTTTTTTTTTTCTAAATTCTGTCAAAGGGTATAATAAATATAAATATTATATTTTACGACGATTTTTTTTGGCTTTCTCTTTACCGGACTTGATTAAGTATTTTCTTTATGAGTAGTTCGTTGTTATGGCTGACGATAATTGTGCTGCGTGTGAAGGTTTGATGAAAATATAAAGGAATAAATGCATCGACAGAATATAACTGCACGTGCTACCACGGTAAAAGGACGCTCGGAAGTTACGCACACGTCATTAGTGTCGTGTATTATTTGGGGTGGGCTAGACATCAGGATCACTTTGACCATCCCGCACTGGGTATGAATTATGTTTTAAGAGACTTTGACATTGAATAAAACAAACCATGATTTCCAAATATTGGTTTAATTTTTATTTCACAAACGGCACTGAAAAAGCTCAAACTCGGTGTGTTTAGTATCTAACTATCTACCAAAATATTCCACTGTCTATCCAGCTTCTTAACGACACCCTAATCTCTAATCTGCATAAATCACCGATTAAGACGATTTTAATGAACTCTAACTCGATTGTTATACTAGAAGTTTATAAAATACATAATCCAGTTCCATCACCAGGTCACCTCGATAATTCCATAATTATTGTATCGTCATTGAATTACATAAGTACAATTACGAATTTTGTAGGTAAATAGGTACTCGTATTAAAATAAAATTGTATATCGCCTGAACAAAAACACAAGGCAATATTTTGGTGTTAGCCATTGATTTCGAATATAAAAAATATATATTTTAGCTACATTTAAAATAACAAAAAAACTGAGATATGTCTCTTTCGTGTCGGGTCTGAGTCACAAATGACCGTTCTTCTTTGACCCATTTCCCGGCTCATGCCCGGTTCCTATAAACAAGAAACGAGTCGTTTTGCATACGGATAGTAGTATTTCCTACGAGGCGTATGTCAAAACCATTCCTATAAAAAACGTTTCGTAAGTTAAGTTACCGATAGATCACTACCTACGGATGGGAGGGTTACGAATAACGGACAGTAAGGCAAATGTATGCAGATGTCTGGCGATGGTGTTCCTATATAAAATAAGAAACGTCAACGAGCTGTCAAAGTTACGAGTCGTTAACAATACGTTTACCGCCCGATTTCGGTCGGTTGTCTACAAAAGTTTTATTTAATTTGTGTTATTTGTTTTATATACTTGTAAAATGTCGCGTTCAGATAGTGAATTAAGTGATTTAGAAAGGTTATCGGACTGGAGTAATTCCGAATCAGACGAAGAAAGTGTTTCTAATCAACGGAATTACAAAACGAGGGTCGATCATTTTAATATCTTGGATACTAATGAATTCCAAGTTAGGTTTCGGCTAGATAAGCCGTCTGTACAAAGTTTACTGGTCGAAATTTATCCGCATCTAAGAGTGAAAGGAGCCAGGTATGTACTTCTCAAACTAACCTAAAAATATTCACTTGAAACAACAAAAAAAACAATAATTCATTAAGCATTCTACTCCTATAACATAAATTTAATCTTTGTTTTAGGAACCATGGTATACATCCTCTTCACCAACTCTTATTGACCCTAAGATTTTACGCATTAGGAACAATGCTATTATCAGTAGCTGACTTTGTTGGGGTATCAAAGTCATCAGCTTGCCGTATAGTGTTTGATGTAAGCTGTGCTATAGCTCGGTTATACAACAAATACATATACATGCACCCTGACACCGAACAAGATTTAATTTCTTGTAATAACGAAACGCAAGGAGGCTGGAACATGTGTTCATGGAGGGCTTCGGTAGGTGGGTTACCAACAACCGCTCGTAGCAGGTAGATGGCGCAAAAACTTATAGGAACGCCTATTACCATCCGTTACCCGTAACCCAAAAACGAATGGTACCTTTTGTACAATAACGAATCGTTGTTTATAGGAACCGGGCATCAATCGGATACGATTGAGCTGAAATTTTACATACTGGTCCAGTCCCGATCACAATGCATGTTTATGACAAGCATGACGTCATGCTGCTGCCAGGATTGGCTCCAGACGAGGGATCTCCTCAACGGTTATCAGCAGGGACATAAAATATTGCGCACCCATTGGGATGACAGTTAGCGGGTCCACCATGAAATTGCTGCCACCAGCAGGGTTGGCTCCAAACCAGAGAATTCCTCAACGGTCAGCAGCAGGGACTTGAAATTTTGCATACCCGTTCGGATATGATAGACGGTTGGTGGGTCCACCATGAAATTGCTGCCACATCCAGTGTTGGCTCCAAACCACGGAAGTCCTCAACGATCAACAGTAGTAACAGGCATAAGAGGTATACCATGACTTGTAATTTGGTGAGATGTTACGATACAATGTCGATGTGTCTAAGGGTCTAGTGAATGGTGCCATCGGTCATATTACAGAAATTATATGGCCCTGTTTCCGGAGAGCACAATTAATGTACGATACGGACATTCCATCCGTCCGTATCGACTTGGGCAAAGACGGGATTCACCTGATTCAACCGAAGTCTGTGCAATTTCCAGCGAAATACAGCCATGGCACCGCTGAACGCAGAATGTTGCCAATAGTATTATGCTGGGCTTGCAGAGTGTATAAAATGCAGAGTAGTACGGTTGACCACGCCGTTGTGTATTTGGGCCCAAAGTTTTTCGCTGCTGGCCAAGCGTACGTGGCCTTAAGTAGGGTCACATCGATAGAAGGCCTCCTCATAGAAGAATTAGACTGCTCGAAATTAACTGGCACCCGCCAATGTAACAATGACGCACTTAATGAAATGAATAGACTAAGAAATAGATCTAGCGAAAATCAAGAAATATAAAATAAATTAATATAAAAATAAAAAAAAACCTTTAAAAAAAGCTTTTATTTACACCCTAAAAAGATAAAAATAAGATTTAAATTACATTAAACCTATTCATTTTCCAATTACTTTACAAAATTTAATTGTAAATAATAAGATTTAAAATTAATTAAATAACAAGATTTAGGCTCCGTGATGCACGATGTAAAGAGTAATCTTTTCCTTTAAAATTTTTACTATCAACTTATAACGTCATTACACAATTTATATTATATAAAAGTTTGTCGCGAGATTTACCTGTGTAGACTAGGTTGATAGTAAAAATTTTAAAGGAAAAGATTACTCAAAACATCGTGCAGCACTGAGGCTAAATCTTATTATTTCATTAATTTTAAATCTTATTATTTACAATTAAATTTTGTAAAGTAATTGGAAAAAAAAAATTCTTTGTTAACTTCAGTTGTACAAAAACACTCATCTAAACACTATGCAGCGTTACAACAAAGGAAAAGAGTGGTTTCGATGAACTCTGGCACCCAAAGTAAGATTTAACTTGTGTTTAGGGTGCCAGCGTCCTCGCCTATAATTTGCAACATATAAACTGTAGTTGTATGACGAGCACAGTACATTATTATACTATAACTACTTACAAATTAAATACATAACCGTGGCCTATTTAAGTACCTCTGTATATGTATTAATAAAAAATAGGTTTAATGTAATTTAAATTTTATTTTTATCTTTTTAGGGCGTAAATAAAAGCTTTGTTTAAAAGTTTTTTTTATATTAATTTATTTTTGTTGCCATTAAATCCTGCACAAAACTTTTTATAATAAAGTATGCTTTTACAGGTGATACTTGGCGAAAATGTGCCACGAGAGCTGAAAGACTTTGGCATATATCATCCCTATCAACAGAATATACCGTCTCATTGTTGGCACTCACCACGTGGTGTAGGTAGTTTTATATTCTTTATTCAGTAATGCTAAGTGGATTGAAAAGTGCCAAGTGATAGTTATCAGACAGGGGCAGATGCCCCTGAATCACGGGGTCTGACATCCAGTTCCTGAATTAAGAATTTGAATAAAAGAACTCATTAGCATTACGGTGATTCTTGCAATGTAGCCCGCGTAATTCAATATTTCAGGATTATTCTACTTTGCCCCACCGGCCGTCCCACTGGTGGGGCAAATTGGAATGCCTAAAATTTTGCAGTGGAATCTGCCCCACTAAATAGAAGTAGTGGGGCAGATTCCACTGCTTTAAAATCTTGTTGGATTCTGTACGTTTTTTACCGACTTCAAAAAAAGGAGGTTATTACAAATAAATTTTGAATTTTGCGGGCTTTCACATTAAGTAATTATGCTAAAGTAGACTTTAACGAGCGTTCAACTTCAAATTCTCAATTCAGAAACTGGGTTTCAAGAGTAAGTTATGGACGATGCCTCTTCAACACAGTTTTATGAGAGCTCTTTGTTTAATTATTGTAGAGTAGAATAAACTGCAATATTTAGAGCAAACTATGCATGGTACGAACAATAAGGTAGAATAGGGCAAACGTGAAGAATTAAACGGCTTCCTACAATGAAATTAAGTATTGTTGACTGGCAAGGACATCGATCCGCAATCTGTTAACGACATGGCAGGTGCTGTATAGTAAAATACTAAAACTATAAAAATTGAAGAGAAAAATTGTCCAATTGCCGCCTGTCAGTTTCATAAAAGTGTTCTTAAATTTCTATGAAAGAAAATTTTCACAGATAGACACGCACAAATGTTGCCCAACACCAAATCTATATTCCAACAAAGTTTATGATATTTGCGGGATTGAGAGAGCGCCAGAAAAAGGCTCCAACATTCCAGCTAAACCCAAAATCCAAAAAGTAAGTATTGCTTACCAACAGATTTTCTTCGTGTTAAATCCTATTACAAAACTTCTAGAAACACCAACATCAAATTGCTGCGCTCCATGCACACTGATAAACAGGGCGAAATGTGGTATCAGCTTAAATTAAATACCACCTAATGTGAGAAGTAAGCCCACCACCACACGACCCCTGTTACATCTGCCACTCGGACGCGACTTGCAGTAGCCTATATGGAGCACTCAAATTGCACACCATAAAATAGGGGACCTGCACATGTGAGAAAGTAAAAAACGCTACAGAAACCGCTATCAGTTTGGCCACCTACTGAGGCGAAGTATTCTAAAATGTTGTAATGGAGTTTCTTGCCCGTTCTTCTCCATAGAGATCTACGTTTTGGAGTGGCCAACTAGCTTCAACTTTCTGACTAACTGACCGTGCCTGTAAATGTTTTAATTGAAATAAATGGTTTGTGTTTTAGTTTGTATCATAGATTCGAAAAGAAGAAGAAGACCAAATAGACGATTCTCAGTCGTTCCGTATACAAATTGACTTACATCTCCTGTTTTCCATAGGTTCCTTGCCAGGACGGTAGATGTCTGATGAAAGAGTCCAACTTACTATTGGCAAATGGAAGTATTGACTACGAAAAATTTCGGACTTACATAGACCAATGGGCAGCTGCCAACCCAAACTTTACTGAAGCTATAATGGCAGCCAAACCATTATGTGCAATACCAAAAGGAGTGCTTTGGCATATAGGCGAACCGCCAAAAATGTGTGACCCAGATAGAGTATTCTATTGTCTGATGGGTCACATATTATGGGTAAGATTTCCTAAAATTAAAACATTGTTATTTTCCAACAACACTTCTCGATTTTTTTTTATAGTCGTCGATTTAAGTATCTTCATTATGTACAATAATTTCAGTTGTACCTACATTATGAACTTAGATCTAGATAAAAGTTAGGTAAATATCTTATAGGTAGTTCTATTTTTTTCAGAATTGTAAACCAAAAGAAGAATTCGAAGAATGCAAACAACTAAGAAAATCCATAGATGAGTGCAGACCATATTATATGAAACCTGAAGGTTATGATGAAAGAGTCGCCAATAGAAAGAAAGCCGTTTAAATATAATTATTAAAAATAAATAGTCGTATTGCTACATTTACAAAATAAGCGCTAGCTAGGAAGAATAAATGTAGTTTCTCAAATTCCCCAATAAAAACATGTAACAACATTCAACTACGTAATTAATATAGCATTTATGCTAATACTAACACATTGTATATATGGGCGCCAAACCAATATTTAAGGGGTTTGAAGGTTTTGGCCCTAAAATCAGCCGCCATTTTGATTTTTTTTCAGAATCGCGGTGCACAACAAAAGTTATATATTTAGATAGAGGACACTTATACAAACAAAAAATGTTATATAACATAATATCCTAAAGCGTCAGGTTTCGGAGTTATTCATCGAAATATAAGTCGAAAACAACAAGGATTTTTTCGTTTTTTTTCCCTCCAGGTAAGTATATTGAACTATTGAGGTAATAGAAACGTTATGAAACCTTTATGGAGAAGAAACAAATGAAGAATAGACATTTTTTAAATAAATAATTAAACACGGCAATTTATAGTTCGTTTTTTTTAATCCCAGAGACTAATCTGACAAGTGTATCAAACTTCTATACTAAAAAAAAAACGAAAACACAAAAGACTTAAATGTCAGATTAGTCTCTGAGATTAAAAAACGAACTATAAATACATACATAATACATACATACATAATTAGCCTATAATGTTCCCACTGCTGGGACACAGGCCTCCTCGGTGAGAGGGAGTGGGCCGTAATCCACCATGCGGGCCCAGTGCGGGTTGGCAGATGTCACATGTCTTCGAATTTTTGGTTCTAGGACATGCCGGTTTCCTCGCGATGTTTTCCTTCACCGTTTTGAGAGCAGTGGTGATGAAATGATTTACACAAAGTAAAGCGCCTATCTGGGTTCGAACCTACGATCTACAACTCGTAAGTCGCGGCTGTTACCACTTGGCCACCACTGTTAGCCGTTTATAATTATTTATTTTAAAAATGTCTATTCTTCATTTGTTTCTTCTCCATGAAGGTTTCATAACGTTTCTATTAGGTACCTCAATAGTTCAATATGCTTACCTGGAGGGAAAAAAAACGAAAAAATCCTTGTTGTTTTCGAATTATATTTCGGTGAATAACTCCGAAACCTGACGCTTTAGGATATTATGTTACATTATATTTTTTGTTTGTATAAGTGTCCTCTATCTAAATATATAACTTTTGTTGTGCACCGCGATTCTGAAAAAATATCAAAATGGCGACCGACCTTAGGGCCACCCTCCATACAAAAATCTTCTAACCCCTTTAAGCTTGTTTTGATAATTTGTATTTGATCTGACTTCCATGTTATTTATTGAATTTAAATATTGTAGTTTCCGGTTAACTTTATATTGTTTCTATGTTGGTATCAAGGATTTAGCTTGACACATCCGCTTGAATTATTTAAAATGACAATCTGAATTAGTTTGACATATCCACTTGACTTATATAAATTCTATTTGGCGGCAAAGTTTCGCGGTAATATTTGGCGCCAAGTTTTGGGGGTAATTTTGTGTATAAAACATGGAAGGACATTCTTGGTTCGCTGCTCGTGGAATAAACACCCTGAATTAAAGTGAGGTATTTTCTTTGTACTCTTTTAAATATTTTGCTGCCATTTCCTATTGCTGTGTATTTGAGAGATATATTGGTGCAAATCAATAATATGTGTGACTCCGAGAACGACGTGAAAACGGCCGGAAGGAATGCGCCGACATATACAGAATAAAAAAAATAGATTTATGTGGTGGGTAATCAAATTTTGCGCTTTTAAAAGGTAAACCATAATTATTGTTAATTACATGCACGAATTTAATTTATTTGTGAATATTATGCAAAAAATATACGTTGTTGTCGTCTCGCCTACAAATAAGTTACCGTCGTGCGAGTCGCCTATAGAAAAAATTATGGTATTTAAAAATGTCAATTCGCACTTTTCGGGCAATTCGTCCGAATCGACTAATAAACCCAAAAAATTCGTCCGCATCGTTCTGGCAACCGGAATAGTACCCAAAGGCTGACAGCATTGCCACGTTGTATGGAAATGCTGTTGCTCTTTTGCCAAAACATAGGCCAGCCTTCTGGTGACGTGAAGAGTCGACCAACATAGTAGGTTCTTTACCTAGTTTTTTTTTTACGTGAATACGTATTTAAAATTACTTCCATAGTGAGGGGCAAGTCAAAAAAACCAATGATAACAAAATCGGGGTATACAGTTTGGTATTGCAGCTTCATATCTATCATCTCCATTCTAAATTCAATTGCACTATTGGATAGCTAAAGAATCAAAGAATTAATTACGCCAAGTGAGGACTGTGACAAATCGCGCACGGTGTAGGGGAAATCGCCGCCATTTTGAGGTAATTTTGCTGCGTATCGAAATTTCCACTTAGTATAACTTTTAATTTGGAAAACCTACGACGTTCGTTTAAGTTTCAATTGTCAGCTTTCGTCAAATTCCAAAACATTAGTGTAAAATAGTAACAGTGAATATAATTTGTTAAAATAAATAAAAAATAATATCAAAAATATATAATGTCGGCCTATACGCGTCAAAAAGCCAAATCAAAATACAGAAATCGTATACGGTTGGAAAGGGATTTTTAGAGCAATCGAATGGTACGAATAAAACACCATATGACCGAGTCCAGCAGTGCCGGGAGCGTAAAATAATGAATGCGGCTGAGTGGATCAACGAGAGTGCCAGTACATCTTGAGCTGGGGCGGTTAAAATTATGCAAGTGCGTGATGAAATCACTTCTATATGAACACTGGATCAATCCCGTTACGTAAATGTATTCACGAACAACACGGCCGTGTCCGTGACACAGCCACACCCCATTTTTTTGTACCTTTAAGGGCTTGATTATTTAATCGACAGATATTTTTTATTCGGGGAATAAAATCTACGTCTGACAGTTTTTGTATGAAAGAACTGTCAAAAATTCAAAATTATTCCTCCGATAAAGTTATCTGGCGTTGAAAAAATAGAAACCATAATATGATCCTTTAGCTATCCAATGGTGTAATTGAATTTAGGATGGAGATGATAGATATGAAGCTGCTACACCAAACTGTATACCCCGATTATGTTTTCATTTGTTTTTTTGACTTGCCCCCCACTATTGGAAGCAATTTTAAAGACGTATTCATGTCAAACAGTTCCTGTAACTACTTCGTTTAGTGTAGGTGTTAAATAAAAAAATACCGCTACTTTTTCGTTGGAGACGTTTGGTCAACACATTGTCAGTAACACTAAATATTTGTCATGCGCTTGACCACTGGGTTATACAGTCGGCCATACGTTGGATGGTAACACTTTGACCGCTGGCCTAGCGTAGTACCGAGTTTTAATAGAATAACTGGTCCGCTTATACTGGTTGACTTGTGGCCTACTGTAGCTATTAGAAGGAAACCTAGAACTTCCAAAATATTATGATTTGCGACGCAACGCGAAACTATGCGTATTGTAGTAATTTCAAAACAAACTTCTTTTCCTGTAACAGTACAAAAACGCGGTTTTCACATGACCTATGGATCATTCGTTGGATTGCTTCCACCTGGATAGTCCACGGCAAGGAAAAATACTATTTGCAAAAAGGTTCAAAGTCCCGCAATTTATCTAAAATCGTCTTGAAAGTGTTGTAATACCAGCGGTGCTAATGAAATCAGTGGTTTTAATAGCGTTTCTCATTTATGTAAGTATTATTTTAAGAGCTGATTTTTCCAACGCCAGATAATTTTAACCGAGGAATAATTTGGAATTTTGGTCAGTCCTTCCATACGAAATCTGTCATACGTTAATTTTATTCCACGAATAAAAATATACGTCGATTGAGAAATCTGCTCTAAGGGAAATATTTAACTGAACCTTTATTAAACTTCTAACGATGCACAATTTTTAAATTAATGAACCTCTAAAATCTGTTAGCGCTTCTAATAATGCACACCTGTTTAAATGATTGCGCGTCTTTTTATCTAATTTACCAAACCAGTCAGGTTGGAACTGTGACAAACCACGTGCGAGCCGAATTGACAACATTTCATATTTTTAACCTGCATGTATTATTACGTTATATAAAAGTAAATTCAAATCTAGGGCACCCATATTTTTTCGTTTTTCGAAATTATGTACTTTTCATTCATAATTTTAACTTTTGAAATTCGGTGTATTCTAAAAAGACGTAAGTGCCAGATGACGGTAGAATGGCGATATTACCTTTGCTTTATTGTGACCCGTCAAAAAAACTGTTAGATGTCACTTGTCTCAGTCGTTGTTTTGGTTCCGTCATTGGCGTATATTTTTCATTGGGATCCATTTTATTGGCGAAATATCAATCAAAAATTAATAATATTAACAGTAAGCAGCGTGTCGAGTTGATAGGAAAAAATATTGTTGAATTTAATTCAGTTTTTTAGTTGTTTTCTAGTTACACTTCTTAGGTGACATTGACATGTCTTGTTTGATATAATGTTTTCAATCAAAGACATTGGAATGCGCAAAGGTAACTACCTCATTCCGCCGTTTATGTGACGTCATCACATGTTTTTTGATTTTTATTTTTTTTCTCAGAAATTTAGAAATAAAAATATATTTGAACTCAGGATACGAAAATAAAGAAATAGTATTTTTGTTTTAAGGTCGTGTCAGGTTTGAAATGTTGTCAATTCTTCGCAATTTCTATACTAGCCGACTAAACAGGTTAGAGTAGGTTAGAACTCTGATAAAAACACAACGCGCGAGCGTGGCGCGTGCCGCGGTAGCGGCCGGCTATGACATGTGAGGTCCACAAAAAGAGGCCCAATCATTATATTAGAGTGAATTATAAAAGATTCGATTAAATACATGCCTTATTTTAAGCTAAAATGATGTTACGATATAAAGGCGCTGATATCCTGAACGTTTAACAATAACAGTAATCATAAGCTTTGTTCACGTGGCAAAACTTTTGCAACTAAATAGTATCTTTGTTCCATCAGTTCTCTTAATCATAATTTAATTTTTTCTTAATAAAAGGTGTTACGAGAATGTCAACAAGATCCAATCAATGTAGACAGGTGCGCAGTAAACCCAGATGTCATGGTAAGTTGGTAAAAAGATATGATTATCACTAAACGTAAAATAATCACCCCCTTATTCATAAAACTTATCAAACCTATTTTAGTTAAAATGGGGTTTGTCTCTTTCTTACACACAGAAATGACAACGTGACAGATAAAGACAAACGTTCTATAAACCTATTTTAGCTAAAATAGAGATAAAATAGGATTATGAATAACAGGGTCAGTCCATAACGTTCCCACTGCAGAGACACGAGCCTCCTGCGGGGTAATTGCGTAACAAAATGGGACTTTTCAAATCAAGAAGCAATTTCAAAAATGAAATTGTGATACCTAAATTTATATTAACTAAAACTAGCAAGTCATTTCTTATTAACAGTATCCGCTTTTATAACAAGTTGCCAAAACCGGTTAAAATTTTATTAGAAAACATTCGTCGCTTTCTTATTAAACTTCAACCACAGAATACTTAAAGTACTACGTACTTCAACTATATCCGACGACCCTGGTTAGGTACTTATCTACTTTGGTGACTGCTACTTATCTACTTTGGTTAAAAGTACAAAAATAAAAATACAATAACATACATACTTCTTTGACATAATCTTTTTATTATTTGACATTATCTACAGACAATTCTAATTTCAACTCTTTATTAGTGGTTGTAACATAATTGCAATTTATTTATTTATTAAGGTACACCAACAGCTTCTATTTTTACATTATCTTAAGTACTATAATCACAAAAGTCTCGGTCTTACACAGTTGCCAAATTACAGGTTTACCAGTGGCATAATGACAATCATATCATTTGGTTTTAATATATTATTTATTTTTTTGATATGTTCCTTTATATTTTGTGAATGTGAGGACGTTGTAGGCCTTCTAGACTGTGGACCTGTAGACCATTTTTTAGTTTATTAAGTACCTGGTATGTGTTGACAGGCGTACGCTGTCCTCCCATACCTATGAATACTTTTTTTGACTTTTTTATAAAATTTTGGACTGGTTTTAACAAATGCAGATGGAAGAGTCAATATTTCTAATTTAATAATAACAAATAATGGTTTACATTTATCTATCTATGACCATTGAATCCGAACATTGTCCTGATACATTTTTTCTGTGCTTTAAAGATTATCACATTCTTGAGCAGACGATTTTTTTCAATCTCATTAAGCAATCCATTGCTTATTATGAATATCGTTAAAATTGTGCTGTCTTGTGACCTCTCAGCGGGTCGTAATCCACCACGTGGGCCAAGGCAGGTCATTTATTTTGTTTAACTTTATAAAGCCATTCATGCAAAAATGGAATTCGTACTTCCAAAAATGGCAGGATCATGACATGAAGTACAGACGCCAGAATATCAAGATACTAAAATCTGTCAAATTTCTTTGATAGATTTTCAACTTTATCGCTAAAGCATAAGGTTCAAAGTTGATTGGAAATATATGACAGTTCGGGTAGCTTGATGTGCTTCCGTCTGTACATATTTGTACAGGTGTAGAGTCTATAACAAGATCAAACGTATGTTTTAAATTCAACAATTTTGTTTCAGATTTACTTCAATTTATTTACGTTTTGAGAAGTACTTACTGAGATAGAATAAACAGTACCTACTTATAAAATTATTATACCTGCTAATAATTTAATACTGGTGCCAATTCCCGTGTTCACAAACTAAACTAACTCCAGTGCATCTTTTTCTTTCTATTTCATTAAGAGAAGGACAAAAGATAAATTTTAGTTTAGTCCTGTCAAATTAATCAGCGCCTGGACCTTTTTTTTTATTCTTTTTTTTTCTTGTATGGAGTAATGACTCCCTAAAAGTTTTCGACATGATTAAAAACTTGCCTACTAAAATTACGTTAATTTACTAAACTAAAATTTATCTTCTGTCCTTTTTTTAATGAAATAGTAAGAAAAAGATGCTCTGAACTTAAATTTAGTTTAGTTTGTGAACAACAGAATCGGCACCATTGTGTATTTCAGCTTACGCAAATATCTTTAAAAGTAGATTTACTGTCCACATTTTTCGTAAAATGATACAAGAATACCAGAACGAACGACCGAAACATCAAAATCGTATGTTGTCCTTGTCAAATAAAAAACATGGGAAAACAAGTAAAAAAACCTTTTAACTATTATTAGTTCACGAACGTACTAGGAGAATAATAATCGAAATATATTTGAATGTTATGAGCTAGTGAGAAATTTCTATACATGCTTAGGGCAATAGTTTAGCCATATACCTCTAAAAAAAACTGTTTCTTTAATTTACCGCCATCTCGCTTTAACAAACGGAACTTTGACAACGGTTACTGGTATTAGAGACTGGCTGCTTGGCATTTTTGTTAGGTCGCTGGTTTCCACTAGGTGAATTAAATTAACCTAATATTCCGATATTTTAGTTTTCAAATAACGTGCATTTGTTGAATTATGCATACCAATACTAATTGACAGAAAATGTTGACCAAGCCCAAAGCGCGAATGTAGTGCCAAAGTAGTAGCTTGTACATTGGAAAAAATATTTTTGTACGAACTATTATTGAAAATTCCCATAAAAAAGGTCCAGTTTAAAAAAAAATCGCGTTTAATACGTCTTGTGCCACATTTAATACTTCTTTTTTATTTTAGTATCGAGTTTGCTGTGTGTTCCCTCCGTTCTTCACTCGAGAGGTTTCTAAGCAATGCGGAGGAGCTTTATTTCAAGATTTTTATGACGAAAAGAATAATGTATCTGGATTTAGTAGGGTCGCTTTTGATGTAAGCATATAGAATAGTTATAATAATATGTTTAAAGATTTTCACGACACTCCACTTCCTACAGTGTGCGAAAGTTATACAGGGTGTTACAGAAAGGGTATATCAATACAAACGGGTTGAAGAGTGTATCTGGTCTAGAATCTCTGTACAAAATTTCAGCTCAAAAGCATTAACTTTGAAAATGCTTAATATTTTTTTATTTCGATCGTTTATTAAATTGAAATCATAACAAACGTGTCACCGCACTACGAAGGTCATTATCCATTATCTGTAGTGTGTCTGTGCGCCTAGTACACGCACATCACGCCGCCGCGCGCCAGTGCAGCGCCGTGATGTCGAAATAAAAAAATATTAAGCATATTCAAAGTTAATACTTTTAAGCTGAAATTTTGTACAGAGATTCTAGACCAGATACACTCTTCAACCCGTTTGTATTGATATACCCTTTCTGTAACACCCTGTAGAAGAAAGAAAGAAAGAAAAAGAAAATACGTTTATCGGATTATACTTACAAAGATGACGGACAATAGAATTCTACATGAGTGAAACTTTTCCTAAGTAGGGGTAGATTTCCTGTAGTACTTAGGTAAAAGTAAGTAAGTGAATTTAAGCTATATGGGATGGATTGGATGGATGGTGCAGATCCCAGGAGAGACAGCTGCCCTGCGTACGCTGATACGTGAATGGAATTCTACGTCTTCAAAAACACTTTAGACTGTGAGCAATGATCATCTAAGATTTGATTGGCCTTCGTATTCATTATAGGACTAAAAGCTATGCCTGGCAGCAGTCGTTTATTGGTGTCGCATTAGCATATATGAATTAACACATCGACGGTGAAGTGTCAATATCTAATAACTAACATTTTAGCGATTTACACTTTATTGCATATTCGTAGGTAAAATATGAAATAGCTCATATTTGCAAAGACATAAGGTCTTGAATCGACGACGACGTTTCCTACTATTTGTTTAATATAAGTAACTTTTTTTATTAAAATATTAAAAACTATAGAAATGAAACGTTTTTTTCGCCTCCTGTAAAATAATGATTTTGTAGTTATTAGATATTGATACTACACCATCGATATATAGCATCAATCCAGAGTAAACCATTTTTTTTAAAGGACCACTCAAGACCAATTCAACGAAAGTTTTCTAACATTAGGATAATTAAGTCTGGGTAATAACGAATCCCTTTGTTCATGAACGTTGCTTAAAATTAAGTAGTGATAAGCGACTGTTTCACCATACATTTTTGACGTTTAAGCATCACTTAACTTTAATCATTGTTTATAAACAAACCCCTTATTAGATTGCATTGCTCAATTTTATTGCTGATACTTGGAAAAGAGAAGGGCTCTCTCACTAATACGTATTATTTTGTCCCCACTCCCTGGTGCTCGGCGGTCTCTCCAGTTCTGAAGCCATAGCGCTAGATGGCGCGCTTCCTCCGGTCTGCTCTGACTTTCGGTATCTCGGCTCACTCGTGCAATAGTACCTACAAACGGGGTGAACTGGGACGAAACTTTAAAATGGATTTTAGCGTTGAAATCATATATAGTTTTTTGCCGACAAGGGCACTTGATCGTTAATTATAATGCAGTAAACACATTAGAGTCCTTTATGGCAACAAACTATATTATTTCAATGTTAAAATCGCTTTTAAAATTTCGTCCCTATTCACCCCTGCATCCCTATTCGCCCCGTCTGACGGTAACCATTTGCTTTGGTGAGAAATAGTCATTAATATTCTTTTAACACTCCTTCGAATCTCAACATCGATACCCTTCGCTTTCCCATCATCATCATCATCAACGTCGCAATTAGCTCTGTGGGGTAATTGCGTGACATACTATCAGTAGCAATGGTTTTAATTTTGACAGTTCAACATTATTCCTTGCTTTATTTACGTTGTTGAGCAGACAAATTTTTCGAACATATGGAGCAATGGGTTAGCAATATCTTTTAAAATTGTTTACGAGTAGGTAAATTAAGATTGATAGTGTGTTACGCAATTAGGGTGCTGTTTTGATTAACTTGTTGTTGGTGAAACCGTGGGGCGCAGCTAGTCTATTATAAGACCTTGCTTTGTTTGTATATTATAGGTTAATTTCTGTAACATTTCTATAAATTGTAATATCTCATCGCTTGTCCACACCGCCGTCATCGTCATTGAAAATCGAGAACGTAAATTTCGCCCAGGCACTACTGTATTTTCTGACAAATAACAACGAACTGAATAAGTCGCCAATATGTGAACACTGTTTGCGGAACTCGCCAAAATCCTTTGATGTGTGCACGAAAAACACACAATTCGGTTGGCCGGACAGCGCTGGCGCCAGCTGCCGGATATGCGCCAAGTAGCCCTCTACACGTTGGTCCAACGCACTTGCCCAGCACGTTGGCCCAATATGTACAGTGGCCTTAAGGAGACTGTCATTAATTACCCGACTCGCCAGAAGGGGGTTATGTTTTTCGAGAGTACATACTCTCATACATATGTATGTACTAACTAAAAAGCTAAAAACAAGCCCATTTTAAATTAAAGTTGGAAGCAGGCGGGACCCATTTGAGTTTGAAACTATAATAATGGTATGGACCCCGCCTGCTTCCAACTTTAATTTATTTTAAAATGGGCTTGTTTTTAGCTTTTCAGTTAGTTTTAGTATAAGCTTGCAGTCGGGTTTTTTAATTTTTTTAATGTTACATGTTTTTCAGTGTAGGTATTGGTATTGTGTCCTCGACAAATATTCTCTATTGGATGCAGACACCTTTAATATCGACAAATACTATACTCACCTTGATCTGTGGGTGTCGCTGAACCCGGTGTTTGCTGACGTCATGCTCGAAGCTAAAGTGTTCTGCAAGGACGAAAATCGACCCGTCTTACCTTTGCATACTTGCTCATTCTTCGGTTTTCAAACATGTATCAGAAATTATATAGATGTGGTAAGTATTGAACATGACTGATTAGTGTAGACCGATGATGTAACTAATATTTTTGTAACAATCTAATTTAAAATAGTGTCCGTGGAGTTTCTTGCCCGTTCTTCTCCATAGGTACGTTTTCGAATGGGCAACTAGATAATTTTTTTTTTTTTGACTGACCTACTCCTGGACAATTCAATACTTGTAAACGGTTTAATTGATATAAATTCTTTGAGTTTGAGTCAAACATTATTTTTTGCTGTCAGCTTTATCATTTAGCAGCTTATTTTTTGAGAACCGACGGACATTGAGTTGGTTCGAACTAGATTGAGAGAGCTGGTATTAACCAGCTCTCTCAATTCCTGCGTCTCCTATACTTTTAATGACTTCACTTATACTTTCAAGTACATTGTAATTATATTAGAAGGCCGATTCCCGTAATTGGAAACGTTCAAAGTCTAGTCGCAAAAATCTCATCTCAGCGACAAAATTGAAAAAATTTAGGGAAATAGAGGTATTATTGACAGATTGAGTGAGACTAAGATCAGACTATGAACGTTCTTAAAGTTACGAGAATTGCCCCTGTGTTATCCTAATTACGGTTTCAGTCATAAAACGTCTTCAAATTTAAATCAAACCAAATCCATCACTAGTTCATCAATGCTATAATTATTATATAATTATATATATTTTATTATCTCCTTTATTCAATTAAATACCTTATAAATTATATTTTTAAATAGAATATAAAAACATTTAAAAATATAAAAAATAGTAGCCCACCGGTATCGGGAACAGGGTCCAAGCTACCGGCGGTCAGGGCTCTCTACTTTTATTATTATTATTTATGCTAGTAGTATGTGTCGTCAGACTGTAACTATATATTTTTTACAGGATTGTCCAAATTACATAGACACCCCTCAATGCCAAGAGAAGAAGGAATTCTTAAAAGATTGTAAACAGTTTTTTCATAGAAAAAAATAAATTGTAATTAAAATGATTACCTACAAAATAAAATATTAGTTCCGAAACATGTTTTTCTATGAAAAAAACCTTCAACAATTGGTCTAATACTAGCAGAGATGGGTAACATAAAAGGTAAATAAAATAATGGACACTTACTCAAAACATCGCATTTATTCTAATATTGAAACTAATAAGACCGTGAAATGACAATATTTCACGTCAAACATACTTACACTACTTATCATTAGCTATTACAATACAATTTATGCATACATTCAACAATATTCATCATTAGCATTCTTTTATACATACATGATATGAGACAGAGTAAAAGTACGTCCAGCCGTACAATTCTTATTGTACTGTTCAACGAGCCTACTCCGTACTGATACACTTATTAATACTGTCACGTAAATGCTCATAGAACAACTTTCATTATCACACTCACCAGTATTCCCTTATCACTTTCCTTTTAGGAATGTTATTTAAACTAAGCTAACAGTCTTTGTAACGCCTTCAAGGGAGAAGCCGAGGGTTGTACCGCCCGAAGTACAATATCATACCAGATGGGTTGTGCCTCACGAAGTAGAGGAAAGGTCGGTCGAACTTTAGTCGCGCCGGCAGGGCACTCCGCGCTGGCAGACGCGCCTGTCTCGGCCGGAGGTGCAGCGGCAGATGCATCGCGTCCCCAACGTCATGAGGATCGTGGAACGCTCTCTGGTAGTCTCTCGGCTCATCCCAATCGTTTAACCATCTAGTGCGACGTCTTTGTGAAACACTCAAAGTCTCAGGATACTCTTCAGTGTGATGCTGTTCTCCAATTCCATCTTCACCACAAGTGGCGAATGTGTTCAGCTGAACCATGTCCGATAAGTAAAGATCCTTCGAAGGTCCATTCAAGCCACCAAGATCAGCATGGTCACCATCGAATAGGTCTTTTAACCCCATTTTCCTCAAGCTCAATGAGACGTTGAAAGTTGATTTGTGAGAGAACCTTGGGATTTGAAGTTCCAAGCCGGTCCGAGGAAGTAGAGTGCGTAATACTCGATTCCATGTAGGAGTCGTTGGCAAAGCATCTAGTAGTCTTTTTTCAAGTTGATCTAAATCATCAGCATGTACAACATTTCCTTGCTGACCAGGCATTAGAAACAGTGTGCTGACTATAGTGTTGGTATTTCCCAAGGCGGCTGCAGTGGCGTCTAAAACTGGATCGTAACCAGCCAAAAACCCACTCTTGTAAACCACGGCTGGCACAGGCACAAGCCGTCGCTGACGGACGTTTGGTGACACCACGAAGTACATCTCACCATCCCTGCCTTCTATCGATGTTCCTGAGCAGTCAGTCTGAAAGGTTAAGAACACAAATCTAAGAATAGTTTTGGTGTGCTAGTTGGAATTGAAAGGATTTGTTAATGTGCTACAACAAATATGTATTTACTACGTTTAATATTGTTTTTAATGTTATCGGCGTTTACAAAAATAATAGAAGTAAAATATTTATCTACACCCATGCTATAAATCCTCTATAAAAGTTTCTGAAACAGTTAGCTTATTGCCAACATTAAAACAACCAGTGTCATAGTAACCATAATATCATCCAAACGAGTGTTGCCGTGCTTGGCTGACGTGGTGAACGCCTGGAAAATGGCTTGCCCGGATACAGATCGGCCCGCGAACCTATCTTCCCAGAGGCAGTGGGATGAGCCGCTCTGCAGGTTGGTACGGAATAATCTTATTAATACGTCCACCAATACTGCTGAGCGTGCCCGCCTACTGGTTGTGGGTGAGTGGGAGTCGGGCCTCTGGCTTCAGGCACTACCGTCATCCAACATAGGCACTTTGCTGGGTGACACCACCTTCCGCCTCGCTACTTGTTTGCATCTGGGCGCCCCTTGCATGGCTCCGCATCGCTGCCAATGCGATGAAGGTGTCGACTGTCTCGGACACCATGGCTTATCCTGCAGTAAAAGCGCAGGCCGGATAGCACGGCATGCCAGCATCAATGACATCATCCGTCGTGCTCTTGTCACCGCCGGGGTGCCAGCTGTTTTAGAACCCAATGGCTTAGCACGCGACGATGGTAAGAGACCAGACGGAATGACCATAATGCCTTGGAAAGTAGGTAGGCCTTTGGTGTGGGATGCAACGTGTGTCGACACCCTTGCGCCATCCTATCTTCCAAGCACGGTGAGCTGTGCTGGGGTGGCTGCTGCAGGTGCGGAAAACCTCAAACGGCGCAAATACTCCAATCTCTTTGGAACTTATATATTTGAGCCGTTTGGGGTTGAAACACAAGGGCCATGGGGCCCGAGTGCCCACTTAGTATTTCGAGACATCGCCAAGCGGTTGGTCGACTCTTCACGTGACCAGAGGACTGGCCTATTTTTTGGCCAAAGAATCAGTGCCATACAACGTGGCAATGCTGCCAGCCTTTTGGGCACGTTTCCTGTTGACAGCGATGCGGACGAATTTTTTGATGCCCTTTGATTATTTCCCCTCCCTTTTTATATACTTGTACATATTATTATTTTCAGACTGTAAGCTTTTTAAATTACGTAAATACTTGAATCTTTAATAATAAAAAAAAACAAGTGTTATGATGTTATACTAAATTTCATTAAGCAACTACTTTGCTTTTCGATCCCTTCCTTACTCATCAAACAGCCACATTCTCACTACTCAATTCGTGGTATCTTTATGAATTTAAAAAAAGGAACATTGTCATGCACACGCGTTTCACTACCACAGCTCCGTAATTAAAAAAAAAAAAAAAAACAACTTATACGAGTAGGTAAATAGAATTCACGTCGTATTCCGCCATTTTTGTTCGATATTAGTATTGATTACTTTGTTGTTTACAAAAATGAGTGATACAAGCTTTGATACTGAGCAATTAAACTTTCCATGAATTTACATAGAGCTCTTACTACTCTTATAAAAGGTTCTGAAGGAGAGGACTAGCTGCACCCCGCGGTTTCACCCGCATAAGTTTCGATACCGTGGGAATATCGGGATAAAAACTATCCTATATCCTTCCCCGGGATGCAATCTATCTCTCTACCGAATTTTACCAAAATCGTTCAGTGGTTTGGGCGTGAAAAGGAAACATACAGACAGACAGACAGACAGAGTTACTTTCGAATTTATAATATTAATAATAATAAAGTATGGATATGGATTTATATCATGGGTACAGGTAAAGTCTTGTACGCAACTGTACTTAATTAGGTACCTAGTAAAACACTCATGTGATACTATTATCACACTCGGCCTCGCCTCGTGTGATAAACCCACATTCATGTTTTAATACCCCTTATTATACAACAGTTGCATAAATAACTATTATGACCATCTCCAAAAAGTAAATAATCATTGGTTTTATTTATAACCAGCCCCTCAACTGGCAAAGAGCAACTATTCATATTAAGCGATGACCACGTGAACGTGAACGGTCCACAGGATTCATACGTACGATCCCATTTTGTCTAATATCTTTCTTCATTCACTGATAATCTTTCACGCCACGTCTAATTATTACACTATACTATCACTTTCGTATTACCCAGTCACTGGGTTGTGGAGGTCAGATAGGCAGTCGCTCCGTGTAAAATACTAGTATTTAGCTGTATGCGGTTAGACTGGAAGCCGACCCATAGTTGGGAAAAGGTTAACCAAACGATGATGACTATCAGTTTCATAAGCTGGTTGTTAGTTTGACAATTTGGAGAAGCATGCTCAATAGAAATGTAAGAGTAAAAAAACACTCACCTCGAAAATATTTGCCGTAAACGCAGCTAAAGGTGGTTGCATGACAATGTTATTGGTTTTCATGAATTCCGGAATCTTGCCCCAAGTATACCGCTTGACAAGCAAGTTAGTCCTTCTTCTTATTATGTCACTAATTAATTTAAAGTTAATCTCCTCAACATGACCATTGTAAAAGTGCTGAGCCCTTTCCTTGTAGAATGTTAGGATTTTCCCCTTATTCCTATCACTGTACAGTTCTCTAATAAACGCAGAAACTGCTACCCCGGATTCTGGAGTTGTTTCAATTGAGTCAGAAATATTTTTCAATGTAAAGTGGGGATTAAATGTAACCATGTCATCTAATTTCAGAATCTCATTCATTTCTCCCGAGGTGGCGCCTCTGGCTCCCATAAATATCATGGCTAACATCGAAAATATGGAATAGGGCGACAAAACAAAACTTCTTTTTTTGTCGATATCGTCAATCATTACGTTCCAAAATCTAAAAGCTAGTTCATTAGAAAGTTCAGAAAAGCGTGCAAGATCTTCACCCAAATCCTTCGTCGTCACTTCCAGTCCTTGGTTTTCTTTCGAAAATTCTAAAACAATATCTTTATTCTCGTTATCTGGAATATAATGGTTCTCAGACTTGACCTTATCCTTTGGAATTTCATTTGCTTTTGGTGGAGAAAGGGTTGGTATGAGCTTCCATGAATTATTTCTTTCGCTAACTAATTCTTCTTCATCGATGTTTACCTTCTGTATTTTTTTCTTGAAGTCGTCAACTTTAGGCAATGGTTCAGGAAGTTTATCTTTTTTATTATTTATATTGATTTTTTCAGGCAAATTAATTTTATTAAATTTCGATTGACTTATCTTATGTGGAGTGGTGGTGATTGATGTAGTATCTAGATTTGGTGATGTTGTAGTTATTTCTGTACTAGAAACATTGTCAGTCTCAGTCTCGGTAGTTTTATTCCCATTTTTTGTCATTTCTTTTTCGGGTTTGCTTTCGACACTCTCTGTTCTTATTACATCAGTATTTTTTTCAATAGATTTGTCAATATTATTTTGGTTTTCAGTGGATTTATCAATGTTATTATTATTTTCAGTGGGACCCGGTTTTACTTTATTTTTATTAATGCTGTTAGTTGAAACTGAGATCTGTACAAAGTTTTTACTATTATCTTCAGGTATTTCCTCTTTTTTGTTTTCGCCTTTCTTACTTTCAATTGGTTTTGCTAAAACTTCAATTTGTTTCTTCTCTTCAACTTCAGTTATTTTATTTTTGTTGTTTTCGGAGGGCGATTTGATTTTGTTGATGATATCATTGCCTTTAGTTTGAATTACTTCTTTTGGTGAATTTGCTGATGATTCTGTAGTTGAACTTGTTTCTTTTTTCACTTTGTTGGATATTTCAGAGGTTGTTTCGGAAGTTTGCACACTTTCTACCGTGGTAAGCTCTACATTCTTCTCAGTTGTTGTAACTTTAACATCTTTTTTGGGACTACCTTCTGAATCGACAATAGATTGCGGTGCTTCATTCACTACTTGCGATAGTAAGTCGCCCATAGACTCAGACAAAATTGGGTCAATAGTAGTAGCTTCTGTAGCGGCAGTTGTAGTAAATAACTCTACTTTTTTAATGTCATTACTAATAATATTAGGTTTTTTACTGTCATCAGTTGAAATTTGAGTTATTTCAGTTTCTTTTGTATTAGTTTTTGTCACTTCAGTTTCTTTTGTCTCAGTTTTTTGAACATCAGTTTCCTTTGTCTCCGTTTTATTTAATCCCGTCTCTTTTAATATGTTGTCATTTTCTTTTCCACTGTTTTCTTTGATTTTGTCTTGCCCATGGGGATCTATCATAGATATTTTAACAAAATTGTCAGTATTTTTATCCGAAGTTTCAGGTGTTTTAACATCACTGTCATTTCCAGCACCAGATGGTATATCCATATCTAGAACTTCTTTGCTTTCTAAATCCAACCCATTGAGTTTTGTTGTATCTAATAAATTGCTAGCTGTTGGAACTGGTTGATAATTTCCACCGAGATCGGAAGCTATTTGACTAATGCTTTGAGCAACATCAAACAGGGGAAGTAAAGGTTCTCCATTTATTTCTTTTTCATCATTATCATCATCAGCTGGTTTATCTGTATTCAAATTGTCAGCAGACACTATTTCTGTAGATGACATAGTTGTTGATGGAGATACAGATTGTGTTGTTATAGTAGTGACATTCATTTTATCGATGTCCTGTTCTTTCAGAGTGCTTGAAACGTAAGTAAATGTACTAATAACAGGTTTACTTGTAGTCGCAAACGTTTGAATTTTTGGTACGTCAGTAGTTGGTGTAAGAGTCGTAGTAGTGACTGACCTCTTTGTTGTGCTTGTATAAATGGTAGGAACCTTAGAGGTCACTATTGGTTTACGCGTTGTGCGGTCAGTAATATAGTTGATCGTAGACACTGGAATAAAGGTACTTATTTTTTCGAATTCTATTTCATTTTTCTCAGTAGAGGAAACTGCATTGGTATTAGGCTGAATTTGGACCTTAATATTTTCAGCTTCTTTTTCTGGCAAAATGCTTACGCTGTGCTTTTTGGTTGTGACTTCTGGCTCTGATGTGGTTACTTTTGCAGTTGTTTTAATCACTGATTTAGGTGAGGTTGGTTTAACAGTTGTTGTAGTTGGCTGTGGGCTAGTTGTGACTTTTTTTGATGGTACACCTGCGGTTGAGCTTAATCTAGTTGGAGAGTTTGCAGTAGTCGGTTTTTTTGTTGTAGTTGTTGGAGTCATTAGTCTTTTAGTAGTAGTTGAAGCAGTAGTAGTGGTTGGAGCATTAGTTGTGGTTGTTGTTGGTTTTACAGTTGTGGTTGTTGGTTTTTCAGTAGTGGTCGTTGGTTTTTCAGTAGTGGTTGTTGGTTTTTCCGTTGTGGTTGTTGGTTTTCCCGTTGTTGTTGTTGGTTTTTCAGTTGTAGTTGTACGCTTGCGGATTGTAGTAGTAGGTTTTTGCGTCGTAGTTGTAGGTTTACGAGTTGTCGTCGTTGGTTTACATGTTGTTGTTGGTTTAGGTGTGGTGGTAGTAGTTGTAGTAGTGGTCTTAGTCGTAGTTGTGGAACTTGTCGTTGATGGCACTTCTTTAATTTCTGCTGTCGTAGGCAATTTCTCCGTAACAACAACTTTGTCTTCTCCTAAGGTTGTAGAACTACTAATAACTTGATTACTTCCTTCTTTGCTCAAAGAATTATCTTCATCTTCAACATTTTCCTCCAATGTGTCTGTCTCTGGCGGTGTAACTGAGCCAGAAGCTTTGTCAAGAACTATATCAACTCCTGTATTTCCAAAAATTGAGGGCAAGATCAAACTCCAGGAATCGGAAACGTCAGGCGTATCTAATGTAGGCTGGATATGAGGTTTGTTTTTGTGAGCTTCCATTTGCGCTTTGAGAACATTCTGTACATTCGTGACAACACTATGAACTTTTGTATAGGGTGGTTGATTGATGTTGAAAGAAACAGTTGGCTGATTGTCATTTGCGAAAGTTACTAGGCCTTCAGCTTCTTCGCCGGCTGCAACAATTGCTTGAATTTCTTCCAGAGTCATGAGCCTCTTTACAAGTTCTCCTGATTCGTCGAATGTGTAAAACTCATAGCGATCTGGTGTGAGAAGATTCACGGGACTGCCAACGGTGGCTGGCACGTTGGACGGTGGTGGCAACGAGTTCCCGACGGCGTCTGCGACGAATGGTAGTTTGTTGCGCCTGGAACAGTTACACAAAGTGCGTAAGAAATAAAGCCAGAAATAAAATTGTAATTCACTCGATCGACTCGAATTATTGTATTGTTTTTCATTAAATTTTATTCTATTCTGCATTTTATTATTTTTATTTTCTAACATTATTTCTACTAATTAAATTATAGAAACAATTTATAATTCAATACTTTACCTGTTATCATTTTTATCAGCCGACGCGCAGCTGACGGCAAGCAGCAGACAAAGTACAGCTCGCATGTTGACCTCCCATACACTCAGCATGCACCTGGAACTGAGAATAAATAACATTATTTACTGACTCATCTATCTCAAAAATAACTAATAATTTGTCATTTTTTCTGCTGATTGTAATAAAAAAAAACATGTCTAATTTCTGACATTTATAAACATATTATAAAATTAAAGTCATATTTCGTATCTGTCTGTCTGACCGCGAATTGTTCTTGAAAGCTATGCAACGAATTTTAAAGCAGTTTTCACTATCAGTTAGCTACTACATCTCGATATTTTGTCAAGTTGTAAAATCGTGCGAAGCAGGGGCATGTTGCTAGTAATATTATAACCAACATAATTATACTGCGAACTCGGATCCCTTATGTAGGTATGCACCATTATTCTGATCACTCTGTACCACATATTGATATACAAACACAATCGGTACCATAAGCATAATAACAACGATATACGTATATTGGATTTCCATTTGTGTTTGTTCATGGGCGGCCTGTGCTCACTAATCAACAAGAAAAATAAAGCCAGAGTAACCAGACTTGTAGCTAAACACAATAAAACATTCCGTACTGTTTGGGTCTTTGCCAAAACGATACAGAAAAGTATGACCTACTGCATATTACTGAAACCGTGTTACAGAATCACAAAATCTTATCGTGAACTTGTTTTGTGTAGTCATCCTCATTTGTCAAGGTTAGGTTAGTTACTTGCAAATGTTCTAATGAGCTCATCAATTGAGGTTCTTTGAAAGAATTTTCTTCTTTAGCAAGACATTATTATTACCATCATAAGTAATTTTAACATCTTGCACCTGATCAAATCAGTTGTTCAGTTTTACTAGAGGAAGATGTCTAGAACTACTGTTCAGTTTAAGCTCAACCCTTTATTTGTATTGCAATGTTCTGCTGTAAAAACTTCTAGACAGTTTCGATTTTGGGACTAGAAACTAAGAATAACAAAGAAATAGATAAAACCGATCATTTAGGTAGATACTCAGTAATATGATGGTTGATAGCAGTACAACCTAAATGGTGCAGTAAACTCTCGTTGGATTCCCGCATTGGCACAAACATTGACAGCAAATATTTGCTTCGAACGGCAGCTGCAGCATATGGACTGTCGCATATGTGGAAACGGTATTTTTAAAGCTTTTGTTTTTGGTTATTAATTACACAATTGCGAGCCAGTGTTTCACTTGAGAAGAAGAATTAGAAAAAAAAGTTACCTACTAGTTAACAAGTCTTGATTGTATAAATTAGTCACAATAATTATTTCTGTTGCGAATCGAACTCATTACAGTGCAGCATATCACTTTTTTCGGAACATTAATAAAATTGTATTCTAAATTCTAGTATTACAGTCAGGTTTGACACTGGTCACTTTTTCGTTCTTCATGATTTCGCTATTGAACGTTTATACAGCTCCTGGTGGTGGTTCACTGTTTCAATTTTTCGTCTTTTTTTTATTTTGTTTTTTTTTTTTTACGATCTAAAAATCAAAATAGTGAACCACCACCAGGAGCTTCGAACGGAGCCTAGCCCTAGCGGAAATGACAATGGAAACACAACCCACCCGTCGCCGTCGTAGGCCCACCAAGCGCCGCCCGTCAATATAAATAGCAGCGTGCCGCCGACAGCTGATGTACCTGACAGAGTCTGTATATTTCCCCCACCTATTAGAGGCCCACCAAGCACCGCATGTCCATGACGACAGCAGTGTGCCCTCAGGTAGCCGTGACTCCCCTCCACAACACTCACACGACACACCTCAGTCGGTCACTACACGATCGCTAGGGTCTACGCGATCCTCGAATACCTTAAAAGCGAGAAAACTCGCCGCTGAAGCACTACATGCACATCAGCTCTCGAAATTGCATAATGTAAACAAATGTGACAAATTTTTGGCATTGTCAGTGAATGAAAGATGGCAATTTATGAAAAAAAAGTTATGTTTGTCATAGATGTTTGGAAAATAGGTCATATAGGTTTAATTTTCGTAAAGTGAAATCTCCGTGCACCGTTGGGGGCTTTACCTACAAACATCATAGCTACTACATACTCGTAACTTAGATAATGATCAGAATGTGCTAGCTCACGCCAATCTAGAGGACACCTCGAACTCTGACCCTGAGGCAGCGCCGAAGCCATCTACTGATATGGAAGACGAGAAACCTGAACCAGACAACTGCGATGTTGAAGTATCGGCTCATGCTACCGCTATTCGCCCTTCGTAGAGTATAAGTAGACCTAAATCTCGACCACTTCTCAAAGTTTTCTCAGTTCAAGTAACTGGTCCCCAGGGTACTGTGGAGACTCACGCCCTTTTAGATGATGGCTGTACAACCACTTTCATAGACTCCGAAATTACAAAGCGTATAGGTATCGAAGGACCGAGTGAACGAATACGTATGGATTGTGAGGAGGCACTATTGGGATATTCAGCACGTTGATTTTATAATTAAAGGGCGTGACTGTACCGACTCTTACCATATACATATTGCACGCTCGGTGAAAAATTTAGGTATAGATTACCGAGTTTCTGTAAATAGGGAAGATATTTGTAAATATTCGTATTTATCTGATTTAGGAGATATTTTGTGTTGCGAACTTCTTTCATTTATCTATGGTTGTGAAAAAGCACAACTTATGTTAACCATTGGTGTAGATAATTGGAAGTTGACCGTAGCAGATTCTATTTGTCGCCGGCAAGGATCACCAACCAGTTGCAGTTCACACTGCTCTTGGTTGGGTTTTATATGGCTTCGTGTCAAATAGAACATCGAAAAATGACTTTCTTCATCATGCCAACATATCCGAAACGCCAGACGATCATTTTTCTATTGAAACCGCAATCAAAGACTACTACAAATTAGAATCTATTGGCAAATTAAAGATAGACCAGGCAATTCCGATACATATGCATTGAAAAAATTGCACGAGAGTGTACCATCGGAAAGTCTATGTACATAGACTTTTACTTACGTTCAGTAATAAATCCATTTTAAAACTGCATTTCTACAATGTTCATACTATCTACTTGACCAACTCCAGTAATGTGTTAACTAAATAGCTCTTGTCAAATAAGATTCCTTATCTATGTAACCTAATTTAAACGTCCCCATAAAAGAAGCTTTATTAAAAAACTTCGCAAATCCCTAATATCTAATAACGAAATGTTAAAAAACCAATAAAAACAAATATAAAAAAATATTTCATATAACTCCCATAAACATAAGCTGTTAACAAAACGAACTGTAAAATTGTGAATAAACCTGCTAAACAAGTAAAGCTACGGTCATTGTCACTCCGAGTCACTACTAGTTTACCTCGATGACTTACTAATCCCATCACTCCTATCGCTTGCTTTGTCAAAGATGGTTCTAAACGCTGTCTTGTAAACCCAGTGATGTATGTTGTCTTAAGTTGAATGTTCGAATGTGGAAACGTCATTTCGTTGACGGTAGTTCCGTTGTATTTTGACAAGTTGTTTGCCGACTATATTTTATGTGGGGCACCTGGCGCACGAGATGGGAGGTCACTCAACTTTACTGGTGACATATTTGTTATGTAGGTAAGGTAATGGAATGGGTTTTTAAATTATCTTAAAAGTGGATCTTTTTAAACTTTAGAATTGGTAGAAGGTCGAATTCCAGTTTTTTTTTTTTTTCTGTCTTGGTTCATTAAAATCCTTTTTTAATTGAAACTCCCTGGATGCGAATATTCCTTCACTCAATAAAGATAGTCTACAAACAAGATTTCTAGTAACTGGTTTTTCTATAAAAGCTATCTTGAAACTAAATATAGATCTAGTTACAATTAATGTAAAAGAGAAGAAGTAAACAGATGCAAAAGAAATTCATTTAAGCAGCAGAAATTTACTCAATTTAATCATATTAATAACGCTTCAATTACAAATACTCAGAAATGAGAAAATTTTAGATTCCGAAATAACAATTAAATAGAGAAGAACAACGGCAAAGGTATTCCATTCTTAGTCTCAGTTGCAACATTGCATTTTCTTAACCTCAACAACAACATGCGCAAACTGGAAGATGAAATAACTGAATGATGAAGTTCTGACAAAACGCAGTACGAAATCAACAGGTCCTGGAGATTAATGCTCGTGCCTTCTCAGTAGCAGAAGACGTCTCTTTACCTTGTCTTGTAGTGGGGCTGAATGAATACGTTGGTCCTTTCTTAGAAGCAGCCCGCAGTCTATGATTTGTAACTTGAAAACTACCAAACGACTTTTTTTGCGTTCCCAAAAATATGTGTGGAGGTGTACATATAATAATATACTAGCTTCTGCCCGCGACTTCGTTCGCGTGAAATTTCTTATTCCCTCGACCCATCTCGTCGTATTGCATCACCTGCCCGCGTCTCCTGCTCTATCACTTCGTTTCCCCATAGCGCTTTTGCTCGGCTCCTAAGGGCCATAGCGTGACGTTAAATAGCCTATAGCCTTCCTCAAGGATTGGGCTATCAAATGCAAGAAGAATTTTTCAAATCCGACTGGTAGTTCCAGAGATTACCCCCTACTTACAAATTACCCCCTACATAAAAACTTACAAACTTTTACCTCTTTATAATATTAGTATAGAAGTATAGATGTAATCATCTTTTCGGGAAATATACATCACCTTCGAGTGTGTTATTAAACTGGAAGATTCCAACACATTCCAAGATCATCATCGGTTACCTCACTCAGTTTTGACAAGCAAGTAGATGATGCGCCAGACACGATGTTACGGCAATATTCCACGGTTCGCTGGTCGCCAACAATCGCGACGAGCCGTTACTAGCCGCCGATGCGACTCGTGGGACAGTTATACTTTATTTGGATTAAGAGATAAATGACAGCGGATTTGGAGCGGAGAAGATTACGTTATTAAATATAAATAAAACGCCGTTTTTTTATTGTTGCTGTTGCTGTTGTAATATGCGGCAAATAAACCTATTTTACTTTTTTTCTCAATTACCTGTTGGTCTTAGGTAAAGTGTCCTAGAAACTCAAAAGACGAACAAGTTTTCTTCTTTTATTTAAGTTTTTAGATAAGTCTAGCAGCTTTAGCTCGCTATTGACATAGCGAGCGAGCTAAATAAAGCTTTTAATCATTGAAAAAATATTTATTTTCTCCCTCTCTCGCGTGCGTTCATCACTATCTTTTACCTTTCTATCATTGGCCTATGGTAACTATGTAACTTTTATCTAATTCTCCCTTTATTTCTTAGAACTTTTTAACCTACTAAGTTTTAGCCGTGGCTTCGTCCGCGTGGATGTCAGAAAATACCCCTTTGGAACGTACTACTGAAATTAAAACTAGATTAAAACTAAATTAAAACAAATTTTATCCAAATCCTTTCAGCCGTTTTTGCGTGATTGAGTAACAAACATCCAAACATTCTGTCATACAAATTAGAAGAATAATAGGATTGTCCGCTATCTCCCCCGCTCCGCTTATACCTTCCACCACCTCACATGAGAACTCAACTGACATTGACACGACATGATGTAACCTGAAGTGGGTTACACTCGTTACAGAACAATGCTCTATTAATTAATAACAACGGATCAGTTTATCGATCAATCGATACGGTATCATAGCTACGTAATTGTGACGTAACTTTTTAGCATCTAATTACGTTGTGCTAACGTATTGTGTGATTTATTTGATAATAAAGGATGTTTTTTCATGAGAGCTGCTTAGAAATAATGAGTTGTTTTCAGTAAGCGAATGGGCATTTTCTTTATCTAAGACTAGCTGCTGCCCGCGACTTCGTCCGCGTGAAATCCTACTCTAACTGAAAGGTTTTTTTCTTCTAAAATAAAAGTAGCCTAAGTTACTCCTTCTTACATCAGCTCTCTGCCAGTGAAAATCCCGTCAAAATCGGTCCAGCCGTTTCAGAAATTAGCCGAAACAAACAGACAGACAGACAGACAAAAATGGTAAAAAATGTTATTTTGGTATATGTACCGTGTATACATCCATATGCATTTAGTAAAAGTAGTTATTTTAATATTACAAACAGACACTCCAATTTTATTTATTTGTATAGATTATGTAGGGAGAGACTGTCACCTAGGTAAAGAAGAGACGCAGTTCCATCCTCAAAAACCTAGCTAGAACTTTTTCAAAAAGTCAGAAACCTGCTTGATAAGCATGTGGTCGCCAGATACACCTTTTTATTTTTTACTAGCTGCGCCCCGCGGTTTTACCCGCGTAAATGTCGATCCCGTGGGAATATCGGGATAAAAACTATCCTATGTCCTTTTCCGGGACTCAAACTATCTCTATACCAAATTTCATCTAAATCGGTTCAATGGTTTAGGCGTGAAGAAGTAACAAACATATAAACACACACACACACACTCACAAACTTTCGCCTTTATAATATTAGTGTGATGGATGGGAAATCATCAAATGTCCCCTCCCGCTCTGGGTGGAGCGGAAGGGAGTGTCAGACTCTTACTGACTAAAATCCATCCGTGTTCCTTCCTTAGCCCTTTATGTTCCGGGGTAGCAGTAACCCTTTCGGACAATCCCGCACCCCCGGCAGGCTTCGGCCCTGGCAGTCGCCAGATACACCTAGATTAACGAATCTTACTCCTGCTATAGAAAACATAATTCTCTGCCTAATCGGAAACAATCAATGTATAATTACTCCTCATCTTAGCAATCTTTTCATTCATAAAACAATTCAATTCAACTTATACGGGGTGGCCCGTATAACGAAAACCACATTGATAAAATAGAACATCTCTCCATTAAATATCAATCGCAGAAACTTATCTAGCACTTAACAGACTGACGTTGAAACCACCCGCAATGAATATTTAAGAGGAAGACTGCTGTAAAATTGATAATATAACCGCATCTGTAGATCGTAGCCAGGCTAAACGGATGGCGGCGTCTATCACGGGCGTACTGCTAAAATATGTAATGAATCAGACCTACGGTTTAAAAGCAGGATGAGATTTGTGATAAGCTTTTTATGTTATACCTAAGGGTTCAGCTGTCGAGTTTTGTAATATTGAGTTGTGATGGGAGATTTGGACAAAAGTCGTTTGAACGTACCTATCTGGCTTAGTAACAAGCATTCATCATCATCTTCATGCCCTTGACCCATGTTTCTTGGGGTCGGCGCAATACGTTTTGTATTTCTGCTTAGTATCTAACAATCGTTGCTGTTACTCTTAGTCTGCATCATCCCACTGCTGGTAAAGTAAAAATAACTTAGTGGGTTTTAACATTTCATTAATTGGCTGGCTAATGCTTAACCGAAAAGGGAAAACGAAACGTTAATATAGGCGATTGACAACCAAATCTGTACCAGTATGTCCAGTATATTGTCTGTGGTGAATCATAGAGGAAAAATTTTGACTGAACACTGAACACGTCATTTCCAAAATGTGAAGAGCCTAAAACCACTGTCTATATTTAAATTAAGAATTTGAGATAATTTTCAATAGGTATAGAGAACAACAAACAGAATGTAATACTTAACAAAGATCAAATTCCACTGCAACCAAAAAGTTAATAGGACCTTTTTGTTACAAATAATCACTCAAAAAGCAACTTTGAATACGTTCCACTAAAGTAGATAAGTGAGTAAGCGATGGAATATAAATTATCTGAAATTATGAACACTGCTATACTTCTTTCTTCTTTCTAACAGACAGCGTCATATAAAAGCACTGCAGCATTTGACGTGATCGAAGTTTGCGTTGCAGTCTGGGCAGGCTTCCAAAAAAGATGAACAAAAAGTTTAGGCTTGTTGGCACACTGTTTTGAACTTAAAATTCAGTATTACAGTACATGAATCCTGTTTTACTCTTCTGTTATACGTTTTTAAGGGTTTTTGTGAGTTATGGTACACGGTAATGCTTTTGGTGATAGAAGCAGCCGTCCTTTTGAACAATTTATGGTAGAATGAGATTTAACTTCATTAGGACGAGCTGGTACACATGTACCACAAGCCGTACAAATTTCTACCAGCTCGTCATTATGCAAGCATCATTCAAGCATTATTCAAGGATCAGGACATAATGTAGTATAAAGTAAATTAAAAATATAATAATAATTTTTTTAAATTTTGAAAGTATGAAATAGCTGACATTTATTCATTTCATTATTTTCTCTTTCTTTTATTCCTAAGATATTATTTGACCTTTCTGTTAAATACACTTTGTATAAGTACCTAGAAGGTCAGACCCTTAGTTTACGGCTTCAATATGAATTAATTTCTCTTAATACTACCGGAATAATGAGCTTATTTAGGCTGGGACTATACGCCTCCGGTTTGGGTCCGGTTTCCGTTCATTTTGAGTCTTCATTCCGTTTCTAAAATGAGCTTGACTTGCGTTATAAGTCCTCGGCCTGACAACAGAAGATCATAATAGAATTATCGTCATAATTCATATATACATGTAGGAGTTTTGAAATGGGGCAGTAAGGGATCCTGCACTAGTTAGCAAATCATCAATTATCAATCCCTCTAAGTTCATTATAATCCTATTGATTGAACAGTAATTTAATAGGATTATATGAACTTAGAGGGTTATATTGATAATTTTAATGATTATGATTCTGTAAAGTCATATTTGTTACGCTCGCGAATCAAATTTTTGTAGCGGTATCTACAAACGCCATATGCGAACAACGCGTCATACTGACGTCACACAAATCCTACATCTCGCAAGCAGAGTTTACCGCGCAACTAGCATAGATACAACAGCCCGACATGAATCATTGGGCAGTTGCCCGAGTTGCAGTTGTTGGCAGTTGCTCGCGAGATGCAGGATTTGCGTGACGTCAGTATGACGCCTTGTTCGCATGTGGCGTTTGTAGATACCGCTACATTTTAATCAAAATTCAATATGACACTACGTACGAAAATTTTAATTTCGCGGGCTACACCTTAAACCACTGTAGCAACAGGGAAATGTGAAAATTTCGGACTACATTCACAGATTTTTTTATATTGTACAGTCAACAAGAAAATGGGCAACATTCACAAAACTTTTTTGATGCCAATCAATCCTGTTTCGTATAAGGATCAAAAAACTCTATCGGACCAACTAAGGTTAGAGTACCAGAAAGGTCAGAAATCGCAAAAACTTTTCGCATATGTTTCATAAGAAATGAGACCCCATCTTACTTTTATACAGGGTGTTACGGAAAGGGTATATCAATACAAACAGGTTGAAGAGTGTATCTGTAGTGTGTCTGTGCGCCTAGTACAAGCACATCACGTCGCCTCGCGCCAGTGTAGCGCCGTGATGTGGAAATAAAAAAATACTAAGCATTTTCAAAGTTAATGCTTTTGAGCTGAAATTTTGTACAGAGATTCTAGATCAGATACACTCTTCAACCCGTTTGTATTGATATACCCTTTCCGTAACACCCTGTATGATGAACTGGCCGTTACAATGAAGACTGGCCGAAAATCAATAAAAAAACTGGTCCAGCGTTAGATATTGATCGTCTGTTGTTTCTTTTTCGATATTTGAAAATTGAACTATTTAAATACCTATATGCATATACCCTAGGGAAAATGGCTACGCATCCTGATAATTAATACCTAGTTAATCAAATTATTGGCCTAAATATTAATTACCGGGCAAAAGCGTAGAAATCAATGTATTATAGTTTCCATTTAATGAATATCAACTTTGATTAAATAATATAGTTTCGATATTGGAATTGTTTATTAACATGTTATCATAATTTACATAACCAAAACATGTTTCGAAGTAAACATAATAGAGTAAGGTAACTAGTTTATATACGAGCAAGTTTCAGTAATAGGTATCCGAGGTGAGTTTCAGGTCAATCGTATTCGTAAACTGATTTGCTAGTGATATTGCGGGCTGGAAGCGAAATAGCCTTGACTATACTGTTGTTTGAGTTGACAAATATTTGTTAGAAAATATAACCAACTTATATTTTCTTGTTCTTGACAATCTTAAATTCTTAATGTGCCAATTTGAAATAAATTATTTGACTTTGACTAGCGAAACTCAGCAGTCGCGTGGTCGTGTATATGTCGCAGCCAAGTTAACCGCCTAGCCTTTGGAAGTAGTGCTCGCCTCGCTTCGCTCTCTCGGCTCGCACACGGTTGATCACAGCTCTAACCTAACCTAACCCATTTGGTCGTAGTGCCCTGGCTTAGTTACTGCGACAAATTCGGCTCACGCGTGATTGGTTACAGTTCCACAACCTAAACTATTATTGAATATCATTCAGGCCGTTAGTTGAACGGCCGCCGTTTAGTTAAAAGGCTAGGCGGTTTACTAAACGACCGATTAAACCAGTTGGCTGCAACATATAGATATCGATACCCATCACGTCTGTGAGTTTCGTTAGTTTAATTTGACTCTGTATAAACATGCTAACACGTACACATGAAATTCAGGATAATAATTATCTAAAATGAATACGTAACAAGATTTAGAACCACATAAACCTATGTTTTTGCTAAACGGAGAACGTTCCAACAGCTCGCAGTTCAGCTGTTGCCGCGGGCTATAGCGCGCCCATAGATCTGAACATTCTGAACTGCGGGGAGTCACAGTAAACCTAAGTAATAACCATAAACTATGATTTGTTGCTCTTGAACTACTTTACAAAATCACTCTTGTTACACCTAATGGGTGAGAAATTGCTGCAATAGACCATGGTAGAGGATAAGGTCAATTGGCCGGTTACAATATAACTAGAACTATGCTGTATTATAGGCTCTTTCTAGATAGCTCGGCTATAAATAGAGAACCTTAGACAGCCAGCCTCTCTATTACCTGTCTGACTATTAATATTTTACCGCGTCATGACCTGATCTCAATCCTTACCAAGACATGAGCTATTCTCAAATCTCTAGTTTTGCCGATAAAAGAGCAAAAATACATACTTCAATACTTCGAAGTATTTATTCAAAGAAATATCATCTTTAACACAACTGTCAATAAATAGAATGTAGTTAAAGAGACGAGAGATAACAGACTGTTACTATGGATTCAGTTCATGTTTATTTATTTATTAACAACCAACTCATATTGACAGTTTGCACCACACATACAAGTTATTGGTTAGTATTAATAATTACATATGTCATACAATCATAAAATTAGGTTAAATCACATAATACAAAGATGGAATGAAATAAAGTGAAACAAAATTTGTCAAAATTAGATAAAAATTAGACAAAATTGGATAGAAATTAGGATAAATTGGAATAGAATTATTAATAACGTATAACTATTTTATAAAAATTGTTGTTCATGTGTTCTGTTCCATGCAGTCAGTCAGTCAGACCGCGTAGGTATTGCACTTTTCTATGAAACGGATGATTTTATTTTTGATAATCGACGAAAAATTTCTACGTCTAGAACCATGTGCTGGATTTCATGGTTACAATTTGCGCATTGATGTCCCTGCCACCCTGTATACATATTTCAAGTTCAATGTTCGCGCTGTAATAATTAATAAGCGCAATTAGACTATAAACATCGTTTACATGTGACACGAACCGCAAAAAATGGGTTCCTGCATTCCATACAACATGGCGATTACTGTGATTGCACGAACGATGTAACATCTGTATTACGTATATGCAGTGTTCATGTTTACGTGTATTTTCTATTAGAAAGACACAAGACTATAATATCGTAAATGTTTCACAAATAAGGTAAATGTACCAATACTCGTCGGGTTTTGATATTCACTGACTTTGAAGAACTGCTACGTGAGAAGTATTTCATTTAGAATGAAACCTTTTGCATGACGAAATAGAAAAATTATCCATTATTCTAAATAAGTTGTTAATTTTTGTAATTTTTAGTGATAATAAATACTTATTTAAGCAAATGTGAAAAAAGGGCGATTTGTACCAGTACTCGCCAGATTTGTACTATTACTCATCAAAAGGACCCAGTAGTCGTCAATTTTTGATGCTAATATGAACCTTCAGGCCTTGAACATAGAGTTCAAGATAATTACACATTAAAACATATTGTGATTGTCTTTCATATGAGTGGCAAGTCTAACAATTAAAAGGTAGGTAGAAAACCAAATTGCAAGTCCAAATTGCAATTACTAAAGGTTTTGAGCTGTTAACAGACCAGGTAGGTAAATTGTAATATATTTTAGCTTAAAAAATTAAGATAACTATCCGAATCACAGAATCAGTATTTATCAGAATAAAGAAGATCAGATTGTATATCAAGTGTTTAAAGTTTTTTTATGTTGTGTATTTTTGTGGAGTACAATAAAGTATATAAAGAAATAAATAAATTAGCCATATTAGGCCTATAACCCAAAATGGCCAGCCAACGAAATAAATGTATTACCCTGGTCGGGGAAGACCTCCTTATCATTTTTTACTATTGCTCCAAATCTCTACAACCATTCCTTCAGCTGTTTTTTTAAATTGAAAAATAAAGTTTTATACATAAAAAAACCTTAATTTTAGAACTATACATAAATGCAAAAAATAGTTATAGTAAGTAACACTCGCAGAGGTTTGTTGTCATAGTAGGTAATACTTGTTTAAGGTCACCTTTCTTTTTTTTCGCCAATCGGTACTTAGTTAATATATTTTATTAAAATTTTTAAAACTAGATTTTTTTTCGTAGAAATTCTAAGTAATAATAAATTTTATTTCGCTGTCACTTTGTGTTTTGGGTCCAACTCTGTATGAAACGTGTCTGGTCTCCTGTTGACGTGAAAAAGTCGTTGCACTCAGTGGTAAATTCAATATGTCTGACCGACAATAACATGTAATATTTCAGCCGCTTATAACTACGAGAATGCTTGGGTAATGATTGAGCATAAAATACACACATCAAAAGTGTCTAAGGATCAACATATATTTTTGCAATAACTTTTCTCCTGATTGATATTAATTAAAATTTTCTTTAAGGATTCATCAAATAAAGTGTTTTCGTTTGTCACAGTAACGATAAACTAAGTCACCTTTGCATTAATAAAGAAATTTGCCATTTTCCTAATAAAGGGATTTTTGACATTTGAACCACTAACACAAAAGTTCGAAAAAAAGACTGAAATAACAGTTTTCTTTAAAATTTTATTGGGTAACTTAAACAATTAATAATCCGTGTTTCTACCGCGAACACTAACAACACAAGAACATCGGTTTGGCATACTCAAAATGAGTTCATCCAAATCACGCTGTGGAATGGCCGCCCATGTTCGTTGCAACAACAAAAAAAGGTCTTCTTGCGACTGGATACCCTCCATATTCGGCAGAGCTCTTCTCTGTAGCATATCCCATGCATGCTCAATCGGGTTCAAGTCTGGCGACTGAGCAGGCCAGGGCAGGACATTGATGTTAGCTGCGGCGAGAGTCTGTCTTACAACTCTTGCGGTGTGCGGTCGTGCATTATCATGCATTAACTGAAATAAGGGACCGATTTGCACTTGTAGAGGAACGATGACGTCTGATACAATCGTCTTAGCATAAATTTGAGCGTTGAGGTTGCCTCTGATCCAAATCAACTCAGTTCTTCCGCCGATCCAAATACCCGCCCATACCATGATGGTTCCACCACTATAAGGATGGACTTCCTGGCAGGATTTTAATCGCTGTTGGCGTCCAGGGGTTCTCCAGTGTCGTATACGTCTTGTATCCGGTCTCATACCAAAACGAGACTCATCAGAAAAGCACACGAAACGCCATTGTTCTTCTGCCCAATTTCTGTGTTCTAGAGCCCATTGATATCGAATCCTACGATTGTGCATTTCTATAGGTGGTACCCGTAGCGGTCTTCGGGAATGAAGGTTCACTTCATGCAAGCGGTTTCTGACTGTTTGGTCGCTAATTAAGTTCCCTGAAGAGTGATGAAGCCTCACGGCTAACATCATGGCGGTTATTGTTGGAGCTCTTCGAGTTAAGATTTGAATGTATCGGTCTTGTCTCCGTGTGGTGCAGCAATACCGTCCTCTATGGCGCTCAGCCACGGTACCAGTGCTTCGGTAACGTGTCCAAAGTCGACTGATAACACTCTGACTTGTATTCAGAGCTAAAGCCACAGTACGTTGCCGGGAACCAGCTTCTATCATTCCCACGGCTCTGAGCATTTCTTCCCTGCTTAAATGACGTCGCCGCTCCATAATAACGTTGGTTTTAATCAGTAGTAGGGAAACAGTGGTACTAATAATGTCTTCAATGCGTTGTATGTTTTTATAGGGAAAATATTGACAGCTGATTTTCATCTTTTACTCGAATTTGATTCACAGTTCCTGATTCAAATTATGAAATGCACCAAAAAGGATCCATATAAATTTATAAAATCATAAATTTATTACAAAGCCACATCTCAATCTCAAGAAATCCGCATAAAAATGCTTGATCCCTAGACACTTTTGATGTGTGTATATAGGTAATAGCTGTAGGTACCAATTTTGAAGCAGGATCTAATTTGTGTTTGACGTCACATCGCAGGTGCAGTGCGTCCGACTCTCCTTTTTACTATGCGTCGAAATTTTAATTCGCAAAAAAATGTTTAGCTACTAGGTGCCATTTTCAAGAATTGACACAGTATTACTAGGGCCTAAAGAGAATCAACAGAAATATTGGACGAGTTAAAAATGCATTTGAAGTTGACAATAGCAAAATAATTTCAAATGTCGTCTCATATCGGCCGTAAGTCTGGCCAAAAATGAAAAAAAATCTCAATAAAAGTAAGCTTGCATCATAAGGAATTCAATGAGCCTCAAAAGCCTAATACCGAGCAAATCTGCAGCAAGTAGCATAAAAGTTAAAGATGTCGTCTCATATCGACTGTAAATCTGCTTAGAACTGAAAAATATCACATACGGTGAAAAGTTGCTTTATACGAAATGCAATGAGCCTTTTTTTGTCGTGGGGAAATCCTCATGGATGCCCTCCGTCTGGGAAGAACTGAGGGTTATGTCGGACTCCTACCGACCAAAACCCCACTGTTCCTTCTAGTATCATGTCCGGGGCCCGGGAGCTAGTTGTACATTCGCCGCACCTCCGACTAGTGTTAGCCTAATCAAAAGCCAACCAAAGAAAGTTTTAAATCATAAAAAACACAATAAGCCTACAAAATCTACTTATAAGCGAATTAAAAAGCTAGGGTAATACCTAAAATCATCGCCAATCGCCATGTTATTAATGGACGGCGCCCCGGCCTGTCATTGTGCAAGTATGTGTGAAGATTACGAAAACATTAGGAAGATTCAACGGCAGAAGACTTAGTAAGAAGACACCTCTATATATGTGAGGATTTGATTGGAACTGTAATATCCACGCTCGATCTGAGTGAGGTACTGTTGAAAAACTAGCATCAAGCATCAATTAGTTGGCTAATTGATGGTTTTTCAACAGTACCTCACTTGGGGCCTTGGAGTTTATTACAGCTCATTATTATACCTTTCCCAGTAAGGCAGTTAACAGTGTAACTGAGAATACTTTTTACGGGCCGAGCGAGTGGAGCGCGCTTACGATACAGCGTGCTAAGCGAGCCCTTCCTAGATACAAATAAGCAAAGCACGCTTAATCGCACGATGAATGCGCTTAATCAAAAGATGGGCTTACTTCTCTTGCTAGTCTTAACAGCTTCTTAAACCAGCAAGCGAAGCGAGCCCGTCTTCGACACGAGTGAGCTGAACGCACTTACACATGACAAGAGCGAGTGAAGCAAGCTCTATCACGAGTGCTATCCGAAACTGTAAAATTTTCCCAATCAACTTTGAGCCTTATGCTTTAGCGATAAAGTTGAAAAATTTTACAATGACGAGTTTAGAGGCAAGTATTAAGCGTGTCCCAGTAACGTAAAAAAGTACGTTAAATGACGAGATTTGGGTCAAGTAGGAATTTTTAGGTACCAATAGATGTCATGTTAAAAATGAAATACTTTTATGATAAAAGTGTTCTAAACTTCAATTTAAATCATTAGTAAATTAACTTAACTAATTCATCAAACAATCAGACTTAACAAATACCCCACTGAAGGTTCGTAAATCAAAACACAAAACTACGTGCTGAGTTTGACATTCAGCAGCTAAACTTGCAAAAAAATGAAAAAATTGTGGGACACACTTTTTAAGTGAGATATCTCAGCCACCATTACAGTTAAAACTCAGTGTTTTATTTTAATTGTGCAATATGTTACCAAAAATATGTTGCCATAAAAATGGGCCAGTTAAATGTTTAGTAGAAAAAGATATTGATGTTTTTAGACAATTTGACGACTTCTGGGTCACTGTCGACTTCACCCGCGTTTACCTTACTTCCCGATACCCACTAGAGCTACAGTTTTTTCACATACCCCAAACGGCATACTAACTAAATTAGCAGAAGACATGCTGAAAAGATCTTCCAACAAAACAGGTCAGGTGCCAGGCTACTGATTAAAAGAGCATACAGAATTATTTATAGAATGACATGATATATTATCTCATCGTCATCTGCCTAGCCTTTTTCCAACTATGTTACAGCTGCATCCAGTATTTTACATGGATCGACTGCCTATCTGACCTCCACAACCCAATTACTGAGATAGATATGAGGATATCTAATATATTTAAAATAATGAGTAATATTTAGGACTAGCTTTTGTTTACGGCTTCAAACGGGACCGTACTACCGGGATCTAAAAAACCGTATGTTAATCCAGCACCCTAATTGCGTAACACACTATCAATCGGAATCTGAATCAGTTTGAAGCAAATTGCTAATCCATAGCTTCATAAGTTCGAAAAAATTGGTCTGTTCAACACGTAAATAATGCAATGAATGTTGTTGAACTGTCAAAATGGAACCGATTCCGATTGATAATGTGTTACGCGATTGCCCCGCTGGTTATAAACTATCTTTGTGTCCATCCAAATTCGTTCAGCCGTTTTTGCTGTTTTTTAGTATCATAATATGTAGGTACTTCCAGACAAACGATGTATAGATATTGTTCTTTTAAATATTCCGAAAATCTGAGCAATGTTTGCAATATCTTAGAAGAAAATTAAATCGATCGGCCGCATAAAGCCTATTTCCTGGATCAGCCCTAACATCTTGATCACCAACAAAAATAAATAAATTAGATTTCTTACTTTACCATAAACTTCGCAATCCAGTAAAGTTGCCGAGATCGCAAAGCAATGAAGTTTAATCTAGCAGAACAAAAGTTATGATATCCTGAAGTTCTCAGTTACTTCGCAAGAACTTCACAAAACGAACATGATTAAGTGTTAGGAGAAGTCTTGAAGTACCAAGTTACGAGTAGACACTTATACTTTGATTGGCTATAAAATAAGTTATCTTCGTCGGAGGATGTAATTATTTTAATTAACTTCATATAATTAAGTGATCATATCTGTCGTCTGATGAAAATGTGCATGGTAGATCTTGATGGGGTCAACTCTCAAGCGAGGCAGAGTGATATTAAAATTAAATGAATGATGAAATTAAGATATTTCATACAAAATGAGGCATGTCGTCGTAGCTGAATTCCAAATTGAAATAAAAGAGGTTTCTAAATTTAAAAAAAAAAACTGGGCAAGTACGAGCCGGACTCTCACACGAAGGGTTCCGTATAACAAGGTAAAAATTGCCGAAAAACAACATGTTACTTGAATGGGGACCCTTCTAATTTATTTTATTTTTATTATTTGTTGTTATAGCGGCAATAGAAATACACGCTCTGTGAAAATTTCAACTGACAGTACGACAGGCGGACGAGCAGCGGAGGCTTAGTGATAAGGTTCCTTTGACATCCTATAGGTACGGAACCCTAAAAAGATGACACACGTTACCTACATTTCAATAGAGCAGTCGGTTCTAGTGCCTACCAACCTTGCAAACTGGCTTATCATATTATTATTGTAGGAAAAATCATAAACAATTGTTAAAAACATTGTGCTCGAAATGTAAGAAGGAAGGAAGGTTCACGATCTTTTAAAATCAACTAAGTAAAGAAACCTAAACTTATCCGGAGAACACTCTTAAACTACCAAGTAGGTAGTATCACCACAAACATGACACTAGGTCACTCAGCATGTCCTCAACTTTGAACAAGTATATAAAGTTCCACACTAAGCGGGACAGAACTGACGTAAGAGTCTCCAACTTCCTCGTGTACCTCAACGAACTCCTAAGTTCCCTTCGAGTTACATCGGTGAGTAATGACACTATTAAACATATAAATGTAGGCTGTATTGTGTCAGATATATTTTTGCGCAGTGTGTGTTTCTTTCTTTGTTATGGATGGTGCAGGGTTCCGTAATAGGCAATAAGCATGATATTCTTTATTAAGTACTTCTTTTTATGAGTAACTGGCGAAATATGGGTGGACTTTACATCTAATACGGGCGTGACGTTCTGTTATAATTATTTCTTCTATGATTAAATTTGAGAAAATTTATGATACACTAGCTGTACCCCGCGGTTTCACCCGCGATAAAAGTCTTAGAGTCCTTTTTATAGATTTCCTTTACAAATTTTCCACCCCCCTTTTTACACCCTTAAGGGATAATTTCGGGGATAAAAACTATTCTATATCCTTTCCCACATCTCAAACTATCTCCATACCTTAGCGGTTATTGATTCCCGATACAAACATCCTCCCCCCTTTTCACCCCCTTAAAGGACGATTTCTGGGATAAAAACTATCCTATGTCCTTTCCCGGGACTCAAATTATCTCTATACCAAATTTCATCGAAATCGGTTTAGCGGTTTAAGCGTGAAGAGTTAACAGACAGACACACTTTCGCATTTATAATATTAGTATGGACATCTCAAAAATGTGTTAAAGAAAAATGTACAAACTTAGCTACTAACACTCGCTATCAATAACATTAATATGAATATAGCATTTGATTAACGTAATTATACCCGATTTATGATAATTGAACTCGATTAAATTACCTACATTAAAATTAATGAGGATGTTGTTAAAATAATTTGCCTCATATTCAAATATATCATACATACGAAATATGAGGAACCCAACGCCATACGACGCCGAAGTTCAGTCAAGTTCAACAATGTAACTGAGCATCCAAACACAGCATGCATTTCACATAAATATCGCCTTCCAAATACAGCTATACAAACTGCCATGTTGTCTCAAAACTCACAACTTCCTCATTGTAAATTACATAAACAAATGTCAAACAAATCTAAGTGTTTTACAACGTTTTAAGAACCGTTACACTACACCGGGACAGAGACGAGGCCTCGTTTGGAAATCATAAAAGCAAAATGTGTGTGAGCAGGCATTTGTCTAACTAATTCGTACAAAGCATGAATTATTAATAATAACAGTCGATGGAATACTTCGCGAATGTCCTAGAATGTGGCTAAAGGCCACGTAAATGGTGGCAAAGATTTGGATAACAAAACAGAAGACGGAATGGTACGATGATGAGGATATTAAAAATACAAAGACTTGTGTTTTTGGGAAGATTAGACCTCATTTCTTCTCGTCCTACATTTACATCGGTGTGACTTAGTGACGTGGGTATAATGAAAGGACAACTGAAGGATTAATTACAACAATGTGCGTGAATATACGTAAGCATATAACAAAACCTACTCCTTAATCTTGATTTCATTATTTTCCAAGTGAAAGTAGAATTTATGAGTTACGAAACTGATGCACCAACACAGAATCTAATCAAAACCTCAAACAAACATAATGAAGGAAGAAAACAAAGCACTGTAGCAATCCCTATAAGGAAACATAGACATAAAGGTACACACAGATGTAAGCGTAAACCAACTACTCCATTACTAACCACAGACCGTAAATTCAGCTCCACATCTAATCAATAAACCTACACTACAGTGAGTGAAGACAATTCCAATAATAGCCAAGTTAGTACAGTGTGAAAGTGAGGGGTATGAGGCAGGTATTATGCAGCATTGCACACGATCTCGTAACATTGTGATGTATCGCTTGGCAACACTTGGCGCATTCGTGCATAAACGTGGCGTGCTCGATGCTGATTGAAATTATACTAGCAATCTGCAATACACGTAGGAGCCCCAGTAGTGAGAGTTTGATTCAAATTCTGTGGCGATGTTATGATTGGTGGAATTGCAAAGCGTTTAATAAAGATCGAGTGCTGAAATGTATCAAAGCATGTCGTAAGATGTTTCACAACTGCAGTACAGTCACGTCTAAAAGTATGTATACACCTGGCAATTTTCAATCGCGATTTTTTCGTGAAATAACGAATGCAACGTTGAAATACGACACTTAACATAAACCTATGGGTTCGAAAATACTATTTTAGTAATAACATAAAATTTCATTCAAAAATAAAGGAGAAAATCGCCTTTGAATAAAGCCAAATGTATACATACTTTTAAACGTGACTGTACATAATTTTCTGGGTTATTACGGATGAATTTTTATCTATTGGGTTTTCAGTGACGATTTATGATCTTGATCATAAATTCATGTCGTGCCCTTTGACTCTATAGACAACCTTATATTTAAAACTGCATTATCAGCGTGTAATGTGCCCACTGCTGGGACACAGCCCTCCTCTCTGTGAGAGGGAGTGTATTTAAACTCTGCGATATTGCTAAATCCGGTACCTATTCTTTTGGACGCGCCTTTTTTAAAATCTCCAATGAAAATAAAAATGGATGCACAACTAATAAAAACAAGACCAATTCGTAGCCGACAACTAATTAACTTCATTTCTTCATTTCTATGAATCGACTCAAAAGAGTACTTAAAATTAAGTTCAAAGAAATCGAAATGAATAGTAACAACAATGAACGTATCATCTACTTAACGAAAGCCGTTCTTTCAAAAAGACCTACATCTAAATCTATGTATTTATCTAATAGAAAGCCTAGTGAACAAGTGTTAAATCTTTAACAATGACAGCATTATCCTTATCAGATGACCACTAACGTAGATGACACTGTTGAACGAACGAAAGTTGGCCCAAAGCTGAATGAAAACGTATCTAAAATCTATTCAAACTTATCTTACAAATTAATATTATTTCAAGCTAAACAAATACCAACTTTATTTTAATGTTAATTAAGTTGATTTCAGAGTGACTAGCACTATTGAAAAAGGTATAAAAATGTTTGAAGTTGTAGCGTAAACTGAACTTTATTCTGTAGGATTTAAAGTTATTTGCCAAAAATGTGTAAATCGCGAATGCAGATTATATAATAGAATGTAATTTAGTGTTGCTACACGTAAATGACAGAGAATAGGCAGCCATCTTTAACGCTAAAGAGTTCAAATGAGAAATACACAACTTCACCCTTTCCCACATCTCTCCTATTATGATTAAGTCTCATGTAATAGAGGGCGAGCCTATAGCAATCGACCGAGCACTAATCTAGACTCCGGGCTGCTACTGCGAAATTCCAGACAGAGAAATCCAATAACATTTTGCCAACCCGAGAATCGGAGTCAGGACCTCATGCTTAGCAATAACGCTTGGGACCACTAAACCAACGAGGCAGTTAAATAAGAATATTAATCAAGCTAACTAAATTAAGCATTAATTAAAACTTATAGAACAAAAAACAAGGCACACAACAAGAAGTGTAATCCCCAATTGTTACTTTACTATAGGTGAACACTACGACGAATTATACAAAAATAAAAAGAAAATAGTCAATCTAATACAACCCATCGATAGTGATTCTATAAATCACTCCACCAATTACAATAGAAAGCCGAAGGAACAAGTATAAATTCCACAACAAAGCCTTATTCTTACGTTATCAGATGAGCGCAGAACAGTTGACACTATTCAAGAGAACTAGGCGAATAGTCTAGCTGAAAGTAAACTCAGAAGGAACGGTAAAATACTTGCCAAGGGTCAATGAACTAGTGCACCCAAGAACCTCGTATTTGTTTGCAGAAAAAACTCATAATTACCTACGAATCGCTCTAAAATTTATAAGCCTCGGGTGAGCATGACTATAGTCACGATTGGAGAATTACTCGGCCATTCCGTTACGGAAGATTATAAGATAGCTTCGGTGATTTTCGTCGAAGCGAATTGGGGCATTTAGAAGTTAAGTTATATTCCTTTTTTTTTTGGAAATATGAGCTTCTATGCGTCATTCTGTTGTTAAAGAAAGCTTAAGTACCTATTTTTCTGCCTAAATCCTAACTAATAATGCGAAAGTAAGTGTTTGTTACCTTTTCACGCCTAAACCACTGACCCGATCATCCTGAAATTTTCCATATACGTTGTCAGGTGTACAGAAACTGATATAAAGTACCTTTCATCCCGAAAAAAATTGCTATTCCCGAGGAATACAACAATAACGTTATTATGATAATAGATGACGCCACGTGTCTATTAAACTTTGTCACATTATTTAATTCTGAGGCGGTACGAAGTTTCCTGGGCCAGCTAGTAGTTCTATAGTTTCGTTTGTAGCAGGGCTTTACTTTTTTTTGCGAGGCGACTCTGCTTTTTCAATTAGCCTGATGGATAATTTTGCCACAAAGGTGTTGGAAGCTAGCTACTCGCAACTCACAAGCATAGTAGAGGAAATTGTGCAGCAAAGAAAACCCGGATATTATCTAGGATCAATAAAGTCAGGGTGAAGAAGACTCGAAGTTACTTCTGGGTCAAAAGCAAAAATATTATCCAAGAAACAATATACAGCTTAGCGCTTTAATGGCGACATTTATTTAATACACGTATACGGATTCGCGTTTTTGTTTAATGATAATATTTTAATTTCATTAAACGTTATTATTTATTTATTTAAAATTTTCTAAAATAGCATTTTTGAGCATCTTGTACTTAAAGAACTGTAGCGCAGGGATCATTTGCAGGGGTCACGGATGATAACATCGCATTAATGAAATTAATACGAATAACTTGCAAAGAGTAAGTGAATTGAAATGGTAATGTTGCCATTGTAGCGCCACGTTGTATGTTTAAGAAAGAAGGAAAATACGTTTATTTGCGGTAAACATAACGCAGAAAAATAACACAAACATAAAAAAAAAAATATACCAAGTTGGGGGAAAACATGCGTCATATCCACACAAAACGGCCAACGCTCAGCATATTGCTAAGACCATATGCGAGACAGACCCCAGCTCTGGGTTTCAGCGACAGCCAGCGTTGACGTGATGACGTCAACCGGTGCAGCATACGAGAAGTTTCTAAATTGTTGTTAATCAAACGTTACTTTGTCTTAAATAAACCGTAATTCCCATTATTTCAAGTTAATTCAAACGCCCATGATCACAAAGCAATAGCACTATATGAGCAATTAATTCAGGAGTAGATAATATATATCGTACCGTACAAACTTTATTGGGTCTAAGTTTCTCTGACCGAATTAAATAGAATAGTTACTGAAGCTGCAGTAACAATATAAATAATTTATTTTTATGGCCCAGGAACGTCGATAAGTAAATTACATTAACGCTAACTTTAATTAACTTTGCGTCAGTAAGGGCGCGTTTACATTGAGAAAGTAAGCGAGTGTGAGCGGTAGATTACTGGAGTACATATTAATAACAATTTAAAAACCTTATTTAAATTGTTAGTGTAACTATTTGCTAGCTACTGCTCACACCCCCGTTTTACTTGTATTAGACTACAAATAGTATTTTCAGTACTTACAACCAGTAATACTATTTACTTTCTCAAAAACAACGCACCCTGAAGTTTCGTAACCAAGCAAGGCAAGCTTATTGTATTATTTACCAGTTCAGCCCTAAAATTCAAGGACATCCCAACTTACTTTGATAATTATTTAAATTCGTGTCTGCAGTAGCTTCGTAGAAATTATACCTATTTGCATCCTAAACTTAGACAATATTCCGACCTGTTTTAATTAATATAAGATGATGTTGTTCTGTAAAAGTGTTGTTACCTATATATATTTTTTTAAGTTTTCAAAGTAACCTATGTGTATAGACTTTTCGTACAATGAGATGTCAACTTATACTGGAAATATATAGCTTGATATGTATAAGTCGCAGATGGATTGTAGAATCCGCTGTTTTACAAAACCGCTAGTGGTTTTACAAAACAGCCCTGTTATATAAAACAACTGAACAACGTTCAGCGGTTTTCCGGAAGATTGCATAAACATTTTGCATTAATGAATGCTGCGGGTTAACGATTGGCGGTTTTGTAAAACAGCGTGAAATGAAACGTCAGATTGTAGATTTTAGTTCTACATTTTGTCGCTCGTGGCTCTGTGTGTCGTAGCAACAATAATGATGTCCGAAACAGAAATAAATAACAACGAGTAATACGATGGAAAAATTACTTTAACTCAAGTGAAAACTGGGACAATATTAATTAAAACTTATCAGAGTTTCATGAAAGACGCTCATTGTGACTGCAGATAAGCAATTCTGCATTATGTCTAAACGTCTTTAGTAGTTTTCTAAAACGTAGGGCATTAACAATCCAGCTGAACGTTGTTCAGATGTTTTACATAACGGAGCTGTTTTGTAAAACAGCGGAGTCTACAGTCAAGTATAGCTTCATATGTCGTACATAAATCAATACGTAAATGACAAGAACAGTGATTATGGACAGCAATATCTTGTCTGCACCGTTAGTTTACAGTAAACTTAATTACAACTGTTGACATTTACAAATACATAACGTGTAAATATTAATTACTTGTTCGTAATACAACTTAGAAAATAGATAGCCGCTTTGGACAATTTATGTTCACAACCGACATAAATATCTAAGTTTATTGTTGGTTACAAAATATTAGCTTGAGCATACAATGTACCTTTCTATACATAAAGTTATGTGAAAGGATTTATCTTTATGTAATAATGCGACATTTTAACTACTTACATTTTAATGTATCTACTAATAACCCGGAGGCACACTAACGGCCGAACACAATAACCTATTGACAGATTATAAAGACAGCAAGCCCATTTCAAATAAAAAAAAAAGATCGCTACTGATGGTAGCCAGTACAAATTACAACTGCCAGTATAATCATACATATAGTTGATATAGGTTTTTCTACTTCCAGTAGGTATGTCAAAATTGGTGATATACAGAAAGATTTTTTTATCACCATCCAAATTTTTACAGGCTGTTCTATCCATGAATATGAACAACCTTCACTATGGGACCAACTCTGAAATCACGAAGAAAAATCGACTGTTTCATACATTTTGGTCAAGTAGGTATCGAACTTTTGTATTAAACATCTGATATTTTCTTGATTTCAGAGTTGGTGCCATATTGAAAGTTGTTCATATTCATGGGTAGAACGCCCTGTAAAAATTTGGATGGTGATAAAAAAATCTTCCTGTATATAGGTAACTAGGTTCGGCCGTAAGCCATCTTATTCCGGTTATAATGGAAGGAGGGGAATAGGTCGGTGTACCAAGTCACTGACTTACTGTGACATCACGGCCATCCGGCCATATACGACCATCTGTTTTGGGCCTTTCTCGACAATACATTGGCGATTTCACTGATGACTCATTCGAGCATTTCCGATGCAAGAAAGTCCGTTTAAGTTAAATAACTCAGTGTGACAATGGGTTTATTGACCAGAGGTAAAGTGATAGCCTTTTACTTTGCGAGTTCAATGTCTGGACCTAATCGAATCGAAAAGTATCGTACATTTTTATTTGGTACGTGCTCGAAATAATCAGCGGTGAATTTGAGAGGGTCTATGTAAGACTAGAATCATTACAAACTACGAGTAACAATACCTATTCTTTTTAATGTCTTATTTGGCAGGTTCTACCAACTCTAGGCGTATTAGTTGTTTTGTACGAATTTACTAGTGCCAAACGGGCGAATGATCACTTCTAAATTTTATTAATTTCGTGCGAGTCGCCTATAGAAAAAAATTATATTCATCAAAAGTGACGATTTGCCCATTTCGGGCGAGTAAATTTCTGCGAATGGATTAATATAATAAGCCGAACTCTATGGATAACCGTAGAGTTGGGCTTATTAGTTTTAGGTCTTACGAATTGTTTTACTAATTGTGCCCTATGCTTACAACTTGTTTCCATTATTAGTATTTTTAAGTAACTGATCTCATTGTTTTGTTAACCTTAGTCTGTATTGTAAACTAACATAGTTTTAAGAACTTTTTTTCAAACCTCAAATCGCTTATTGCAATTCATAATGTACAATTACAAGGTGGTAAATAAAAAAAAAATAATAGAAACAATTATGGACCCTGTCGGGCACAGCAAATTTTTAAATAAGTAGAGAGAGAGGAAGAGCGCTTTATTAATTTTCCTTGTTATTAAGTTAGAGTTATTTTCTATCCTATTACCTCTGTATTTATATTTACCTTTGTAACTAACAATTATGTATTATGGATAGCTTCGGCTTGCTACTTCGCCCGTGTGAAATTCCTTGTTCCCCCGACCCACTCCGGCGTCGCATCGCATCACCTGCCTGCATTATTACTTTGTTTTCGCTCAGCGTTTTTTCTGACGTTTTTTGTTTTTGTTTTTGCTCGTCTCCTTAGGATGCTAGCGTGATTTTAAATAGCCTTTAGCCTTCTTCACGAATTGGGTTATCAAGTGCTAAAGTTTTTTTTTTTCAAATCCGACATAGTTCCAGAGATTAGCGCGTTCAAACAAACAAACTCTTCAGTTTTATAATATTAATATAGATAGACTAGCTGCGCCCCGCGGTTTCACCCGCATTAGTGTCGATCCCGTGGAAATATCGGAATAAAAATTAGCCTTTATGTTAATCCGTGGTGACAGCTACTTCCATAAATTTTTTTATCAAAATTGGTTTAGCCGTTTGTTCGTGAAGAAACACAAAACAGAACTGTCTCATAGAACTAACTCCTTAAATTATCTAATAATTGCTTCGGCACATTTATTTGGAACAAGCAACGCCCCGCGGTTTCACCCGCATAAACACACACACTCACAAACCTTCGCCTTTACAATATTAGTGTGATATACATAATTATACCATAGATGTACTAACGCTAGTCTTTAAGTTGCGTATATAACTAACAAATTGGATTTTGTGATCTGAAAATAAATAAATGATGATGATGATTATGATGATGATGATTATGATGATGATGAAAACTATCGATTCATCGAATCGAATTCATTCTTTTCACTTTCCAAGCTGAAAATGATCTATAAAAATGTGTTGTTATTCTAATTTTCTTGGACCACTACTTTCTGTTCCTCAAAGAATCCAATATAACTTAGTAAGTTACAGGGAAAGGGCGGGTGGCCACGAACTGCTGTCTCATAGAACTAACTCCTTAAATTATCTAATAATTGCTTCGGCACATTTATTTGGAACAAGCAACGCCCCGCGGTTTCACCCGCATAAGTTTCGATCCCATGGGAATATCGGGATAAAAAGTATCCTATGTGTTAATCCTGGTTATAAACTATCTGTGTGCCAAATTTCATCCAAACCCGTTCTGTAGTTTGTACGTAAGGAAGTAACCAACATACAAACACACTCACAAACTTTCGCCTTTATAGTACTAGCTGTGCCCGCGACTTCGTTCGCTTGCATGTCCGAAAACAAATAAGATTTCATGGTTTTTTTTTGCGCGGAACTCTAATCTAAAACAAAAGTAGCTTAAGTTACTCTTTATAACATCAGCTATCTGCCAGTGAAAGTCCTACCAAATCGGTCCTGCCGTTTCAGATATTAGCCGGAACAAACAAACAGACAGACAAAAAAAAATTATATAATTAATTAATTTATATAATTTATATTAACTTTCATAAACTGAATAAGAAGGATTTATATATATTTTTTTTTATTATTTTATTTTATTAATTTTAAAAAATTGTTCTTTCGACATTACAAACATACCTACACACAAAAGTGACATTCAACTTTAAAGTGATAAAAAAGTTACGAGGACGAAACTAAAACTACCTAATGAAAACTTTATAAAACTTGTCCCGTCACAATTCTCTAAGGTTTTCGTATTTTCTGCCGGGGTCGCGAGTTGTCTCTGCCAGGGTCGCGGGTTGTTCAAAAGAGATACCGTGGCCTGGCACAGGCAACTGAAGGAACACGGGTGGGTTTTAGTCAGTAAATGTCTGACACGTCCTCTCGCTCCGCCCAGAACAGGAGAAGTTATTTGATAATATCCCACCCAAAAAAAAAAGGGGGTTTCGTATTTTGATGTCACCGAGTCCTACTCACAGAAACCGACATCCACAATCAGAATAAATCTCGAAAGATAAATCACATAAATGTCCCTATTCGGGAATCGAACACGCAATGCGAAGATTGCGGATACCTTGTCACTTTAAACCATGACGTCCTATTATTACTGAGAAAATGTTGTTAATTTAATAGAATACACCTGGTTGGTTTGGAATACACTGGTATCTATACTTATAATAAAGCTGAAGACTTTGTTTGTTAATCTCTGGAACTACTAACCCTACCAGTCGGATTTGATAAAATCTTTTTGCATTTGATAGCCCAATTTTCGAGGAAGGAATATAAACTACTAGCTGCGCCCCGCAGTTTCACTCGTATAAGTGTCGATGCCGTGGTAATATTGAGATAAAAAAGTACTATATCTGTTAATCCTGGTTATAAACTATCTATGCGCTAAATTTCATCAAAATCAGTCCAGCCGTTTGTGCGTGAAGAAGTAACAAACATACAAACACATTCATAAACTTTCGCCTTTATAATATTATTAGTGTGATTTTTTAACATCACGCTAGGACTCTTACGAGCCGAGCAAAAAGAAAGAAGTAAGAGAAAACGAAGTGCGGGCAAGCGATGCGATGCGACGGGGGAACAAGAAATTTTACGCGAACGAAGTCGCGGGCAGACGCTAGTATTTATGTAACTTTTGAAACATTAAATAACAATATAAACTTTCATGTTGTCTGTACACAGTTTGGTAGGTACTTCCATAGTATTGTCATACTTCATGCTAACCTTTGGTACCTTTGGTACCTCTCCAACTTCTACTCGACATTTAGAGACAAACCGTGGCCGCAGACATAAAGGCTTTTAGAGCACCACACTAAAATCTACTTTGGTAACGCGACGATACTAGTAACTAAAACATGTTACTAATACAAGAGCCGCCATTATGCCGTCATGTTTTGGCGCGAATCCAATGCGGCAAGGATTGAAATATTAGTGCAAGCAAAGAGGTTTTGTGCCGTCAATCTGGTGGCGGAATTTGAATAACGAATGCTAGAAAGTTGTGGATCATCATGTTGTGAATTTTGACTAGGAAAATTGCTTCATAATGCTTGCTACATAATTATTTTCTACTAGCTGCGCCCCGCGGTTTCACCTGCGTAAATTTCGATTCTAAAAAAATTCTGGAAAGGGCCACCCTTATCACCTAGGGAGTTAAAAAATAACCTACGACCTATTCTCAGACCTACCACATATACACAAAATTTAAAAAAAAAATCGGTCCGAAACGGCTTTACCGATTTTTATTATTTTTTTAGGGTTCCGTACCTCAAAAGGAAAAAACGGAACCCTTATAGGATCACTTTGTTGTCCGTCTGTCCGTCCGTCCGTCTGTCAAGACCCTTTTTCTCAGGAACGCGTGGAGGTATGAAGCTGAAATTTATATCAATTACTCAGGTCTACTGTCCCTTGAAGCTGTGAAAAAATCAAACTTCTAAGCCAACGCAATCAAAAGATACAGCCGTTTATGCCGCAAATTTCTGCAAATTTTCGAAACTCGCACGGGAATCAAAACCTACAGGGTACTTCCCGTGAACTTAGAATCTTGAAATTTGGTACTAAGTAACGTCTTATAGTACAGATAAAGGAAAAATTGCGAAAACCGTAAATTTTTAGTTACATCATATAATAAAAAATATTTTTGAAAATTTTAAAGTTACTTCTTTTCTCATGAACGCATATAGGTATTAAATTGAAATTAATATCAAATACTCAGGTTTATAATACCTTGAAGCTGTAACAAAATGAAACTTCTATGTCAACGCAATCAAAAGAAACGGCAATTTAAGCCGCATATTTTCAAACTCGCAACTACTCGCAAGGGAATCAAAACCTAAAGGGTACTTCCAGTCGACCTAGAATCTTGAAATTTGGCATGAAGCGATGTTTTATAGCACACATAAAGGAAAAATTCCGAAAACCTTAAATTTTTATACGGAACCCTCGGTGCGCGAGTCCGACTCGCACTTGGCCGGTTTTTTTTAAATAAAAATGAATCGCCGAAATGTATGTCTATGTACGCGCATAACTTCCTAAGGACTGCAATAAATAAGATAATTCTTTTTTTGTTATGTTTGGTATTGTCAGGACAACGTTTGTATGAAAGAAAATTTCGAAAATTCGAAAAAAAAATTGCACTCGTGCGAAGCTGGGGCGGGCCGTTAGTTTGAAATAAATGCTGTGTTTGAGTTTTGACATAAGTAAGTCTGTTCTACAAAATTTTGACATTTATAATTATCTTCCAATAATCTTGCAAAGTGCTCCAAACGATTAGGGAATCCAATATTTCCAAGACCACTTTCAGAAACAGAAAATTTAGAAATGAATAATAGAAAGGGCTCGATAAATTCCGATTATCGTCTAACAAGTGGAAATATAAAGACTTCTACAACATTAAAGCTTTCATTTTGCGTGTCAATTTAGTTCGTTTCTAGGTCACGATTGTCAGGCCTTTCAGGAGCATTTGCGGTACCATCGAGAAAGGAAACTTTTGTTCAGTGCTCGACGTTTTTAGGGTGACATGACTTGGGCTGTGTTCTGCGGCGGTGTTGAGAAACTTTGATAGTTTGGAGCTAAATTTGCTGACACTTATTTCTGAAGTAGAGCTGCCAATTACTTGTGCTGGGCACAATTCTGAGACTTGACTTCTATTAATGATTTACTTGCTAAAGCCGGACTCTTCCTTTCTCAACTCAGAAATTGGACTAAGAAATATATTTTAAAACCACTGATATTTTATTTCGTTAAGAGGAAAGTTAGGAGCCTCTTCAGGCAATGAAAATTATGAGAGACGTTTCTATATTTTTCATAAAAATACAATTTTAACCGACAGAACACGATAACATGCCGTGTTTAGAAAGGTTAGGTAGGAGCCTACCTATTAATGATACGGAAAAAATATTCCATTTACTATAGGTAAGTATCTGTGCATACATTGTATGTAAATAACAACTTGCTGTACATATAGGTACATAGTTACTGATTCCAACGTTCAATGCAATATGTTTTCCGATATCGAAAGGTTCCATTTCGATTCAATTTTTCTAGAACGATTGATGTTTACAAGTACCGATGCGATGCGACGTCTAGATTTCCAATTCCTTCGTACAATTTGGATTTGCGTGGATTTGTTACGGATTGTATAATATTTAGAGGATTAAGTAGCATTATAAAGAGCCAGGGGAATAAACTGCGAAACAAATTGACTTACGTCAATTTGCCGTGTTATACCCATTTTATAGGACTGTCAAGAATGACAGTTCTTATTTGAATATAATATGGACAATTTAGGTTGGTACCAAATAGCCAATTTTTTCAAATATTAAAACATCTAATGTCATCCTGTAATGTGTGGTTGCAGATAAGTATTTACTACAATCAGTCGAATCACCCGACATAAGATCTATCAAAATGGTGAAACCCCTTTTTGGTAACCAATGCATGGTTTTTATTTTCCACAATTACTTCAAAATCAACCAAAGATGGTGTTATTTGCAGATGACACATCATTGATATTTAAGATAGACAGACGGGCACAAAATCTTGACGACGTGAATAACTCTATTCTTCAGGTCCAAGACTGGTTTACGGTAAATAATTTGGTACTAAATGAAAAGAAAACCAAATGCATTAGATTTAAATTACCTAATGTTAGAAGTAGCGAATGTGACATCATACTGAATGGAGAAAAACTAGAATTTGTTCATCAAACGGTTTTTCTGGGAATCACGCTAGACGAGAAATTACAATGGGGACCTCACATAACATCTCTTGCGGGGCGGCTTAGCTCGGCCGCTTATGCTGTTAGGAAGATAAGACAGTTAACAGACGTAGAAACCGCGCGTTTAGTCTATTTTAGTTACTTTCACAGCATTATGTCGTACGGCATTTTACTATGGGGTCGAGCTGCTGACATTGAATCCATCTTTATTTTGCAAAAGAGAGCTGTCAGAGCCATTTATAATCTACGTCGCCGCGAATCTCTCAGGGAACTATTTAAAAGGATTAATATTATGACGGTACCTTGCCAATTCATTTATGAAAACATTATGTATGTAAGAAAAAATCTACATCTTTTTAATAAAATAAGCGATAGACATAACTTTAACACAAGAAATAAAGATAAAATACATCAACCATTTTTCAGATTAGCCAAAGTACATACATCTTTTATGGGGTACTGTGTCAAATGTTACAATAAAATACCTTGTGATATATTGCAATTAAATGAAAGAAAATTTAAAACTCACATTAAACGTACACTTTGTAAACAAGCATACTATAAATTAGAAGATTATATCCAAGATAAGAACGCTTGGAAACATGCTGGTCCTGCTCCATAGGACAATCTAGAGTCTAGACAAAATCAAACTGGTTGCTAATTTAATTGTAATTTTTTTTTTATTAGTTTTTACATTCATTACTCACACCCTGACTTATTACTTGTATTTTTTTTTTTTTATATAAAAGTCGTTTTGCTTGTACCATGTTTGTAAATATGTGAGCACCATGTATCTATCAGATAATTAATTTATATGTCATGGTTTCGTTTTTAATTCTTTTACCTATTGTGGTATAGTAATTTTATTTTAGGTGCATCGTCCTCACATGTTATTATATAATTAATGTACCCATGCAAAATATTGTACCTAAAACATTTTAAAAGAGTAACGGTGGAGTTTCTTGCCCATTCTTCTCCATGCGAAAACTACCTTTTGGAATGGGCGACTAGAATCAATTCTATTTTAAGATAATTTTTGACGTTCAAAAGTGCCTTTTTTGTGCCTATTTGAAATAAATGCTTTGACTTTGACTTTGACTTTGACTTTGGTTATCAAAAAGGGGTTTCACCAACTGTAAATTACTGTAGGTACTTATATTATTTTCTGAAGCCCTGAACTGTCACCTCTCAAGCTTAGGAAATTGGTTCTCGTCAATTGTACAACGCTCAAAGTTCGAACGGCTTCAGTCCGTTTACACTAACACCAGGCGATACCTAAATGAATACGTAAATAAAAACGCATGGTTGGATTTTCAACTTTCGGCGCTGTGTCAAGCGTTGAAAATCCAACAGCGCGCTTTTAATTAGGTGTCGCCTAGTGTTAATGATAACGGTATTGATATCTTCATGGAGTTTTCGAAGCTGTAGCCTTCGGACTATTGCTGTTTATTTATATGCAAAATACAATAACAAAAACGTTACAAAGCATCGACGTGGCTTCGAGCAAAGAATTAACGCTTTACCCGGGCTTTTCTTAAAAAGGCACTTTGTATTCAAAAAACTTTGATAGCTTTTAAAATACTATTTGAATACACTTTTAGTACGCAGGACAGTTTCAACGCTGGCCCTAGATTTTCTTTGCAAAAAACAAATAATAAAAATATATTTTTCACGTAAAACGTTTCTTGAGATGAAATAACATTATTTATCAATTGGTTTTGTTTTGATAATAACTTTTTCATTGCTTGAGAGCCGCAAATACGATTCCCATGTGGAATCAAGTATTATTTTTCATTGTAATACAATTTTTGAAGTGAAAACGCGAATTTAGGCGCGTCGGGCATTTTTTGAGATCGCGCCACTGTTACCGTAACGACGCCGCCTCGAATGTGTTCGGCTGTCCTCGGGATGTACTCGGTTTTAATGTATATCCGATATATGTCAGTGAGTGATTGCAAAGTATACTGTTTGTGTTTTGTTTTCACTTTTGTGGGCACTCCCGGTCTGCCACTGTTTTTTTGTTTTCTGAATATAACTGCCACGTTGGTCTGGTGGTTGCAAGCGCTACTGTTGTCCACGAGGTCCTGGGTTCGAATCTCGGATCGGGCAATGTTATTGGGTTATTCCATCTGGAACTTTTCAGAGTCTGGATTTGTGCCTGGTTAATGGCAATAGGCTCGCCCCTTATTACAATATGGGAGTTAAACATAACTGTGGAAATGCGGGTGTAGGTACTGTAAGTACTTCTCTGTCTATGCCTTCGGGAAATACAGGCGAAATGTTATTTGTTATGTTTATTTAAACACTAGCTGCGCCCCGCGGTTTCATCCGCGTAAGTTAAGTAACCTAGATATGTTAATCCAGGGTGTCAGCTACCTCCACCCAAAATTTTATCAAAATTGGTCCAGCCGTTTGAGAGTGAAGAAGTAACAAACATATAAACACACACACTCACAAACTTTCGCCTTTATAATATTAGTGTGATAACAAATAACATCTAACACAAAAGTAAAACTGCCTGGAGTTTCGAGTTTTGCTTGACTTACCTCAACTAATGTTATGTGTAAACTAGCTTCTGCTGGAAATGTCGGGGATTACCCCACGGGGACGTGCTACCGGACCAAAAAGGTAGCCCTGTCCTTCCCCAGGATGCGATCTATCTCCTTGCCAAATATCGAAATCCGTTCAGTAGTTTAGGTGTGAAAAGGTACCTACAGGTATATATTGGATGTCATGGGTTTTAATTTTACTAAGCAGAAACTATAATTATTTTCTAAAATAAAAACCTCAGCCTCAGTTACTCCTTATAGCATCAGCAATCTTCCAGTGAAACTCCCGGCAAAATCGGTCAAGCCGTTTCGGAGATTAGCCGGAACGAATAGACACACAGACTTTTTTTTTAAGTAACAGCTTTTTACTTCATGCATATGAAAGTATATACGAGTACTTTCATATGCATGGAGTAAAAAGCTGTTTTAGAAGTGCAGATGGTTTCTAAAGGTATAATAGGTTATTACGTGCCATACCTACATACCACCTTGTTTATTCCTAGATAAACTGATTGTATACCTAATACCTAATACCGATTATCGTGTGAATTTAATTAAGTATGTTAACACGCCAGCACATCAAGCTACCCGTAACTGTCAAATTTTTCCAATCAACCTTGAACCTAATACTAATAGCGATAAAGTTGAAAATCTATTAAAGTAATTTGACAGATTGTAGTAGCTTAATGTGCTGACGTGTGTACATAAGTATGCTACAAGCCAACTCAAAGGGCCACGTTATTGTATAGGTACACACATTATATTAGTTTCCCAGCAAAATCACTACACACATATACATATAGTCAAGTTTATACGCGTATTAGCGGCTATCGGAGTGTCGATTAGCCCTCCGGGATAACGCGGGCTATAAGATATAATCAGAGTTATTTACACTCAAGGTACATTGGATACGGAACATGTAGTCAGTAGTACGGAGGTGGTGTTTCGTGTTCTTGTTGTTAATAAGGCTTAGAGGCTGGTCTGTTGTTTCTCTTGTCAGTACTATCGCGAATTACTATCCGTTATTCATTTAAAGAACCGGAGTCTGTTACCGACATAGCTTGCAGAGCAAGCAAACTGAAGTGGCAGTGGGCTGGTCATGTTTATCGAGGACCGATGGCTGGTCAAGCAGACGAGTGCTGGAGTGGAGATCGCGTATTGGCAAGCGTAGTGTGGGACGCCCCCCAGCTAGATGGTCCGACGACTTTAAGAAAGTGACTGGGACAGACTGCATGCGAAAGGAGATGGACAGGGTGTTGTGGCGCAGCCTGGGAGACCTGTGTGTATGTGTCCATGTGTGTATGAGTTGATTGAATTCATTTAGGTGTTTTATATATATATTATATTATACGAAGACAAAGTCGCGAGGACGAAGTCGCTAACGTCGTAGATTTCGTCCGTGTGGAGGAAACATAATCCTATGATACAATACAATGAACACTTTGGCAGCAATATCGCTTTCAATAAGTGAAATCATTTTAGAAATCGGATCAGTAAGAGTGAGGCAAAACTAATAACTCAATAAGAATTGTGGGATTATTACTTTTGTCGGCTTACGTTATCGTGAACTTATATATCGCCTTCAGATCCAATATTTATGAAGTTGTCAGATACTAAGACTACACTTGGCTGAAGCCCGATTTTCCGAATCCCCGATCAAATCTAACTGATCTGAGATTTAATCGGGCTTCCAGTAGCCGGAGGTAAAAATCCCTTACACAAATCCAAGTTTAACGATCGTGAATCAAATTAAACGACGTTTATTTATCTTGAATTTTCCAAGCCATGTTGGAAACAAGGAAGCGATACATCTCCTTTAAAATCACCGTGCAATCTAGAATCATAAACGTCGTGCGTTCGTTCCTCGATCCTGACGGTTACAGATAACTATCTATCATCTCACGTCCAGTTAGAAAACCAGTTGACGTTAGTTAACGTGTAATTATGCGTTAAACTGAGTTCTAGCCTTCAGAGGTTATTGGCACAGGAAGAGTTTATTTAGATACTGGTCTTAATTGATTATGAGAGCTAAGTCTCTATCAGGGTTATTTAGGATGGGAAAACTTAGTACGATACTTGTCATAGGTAATCACTAGTTGCGCCCCGCGGTTTCACGTGCATAAGTGTCGATCCCGTGGGAATATCGGGATAAAAAGTAGCCTACATGTTAATCCAGGGTGTAAGCTACCTCCATATAAAATTTTATCAAAATTGGTCTAGCCGTTTGAGCGTGAAGAAGTAACAAACACATAAACACACACACACACTCACTCATAAACTTTCGCCTTTATAATATCAGTGTGATGCGAAAGTGTGATTATACTATAGAGGTATGAGGAACAGGGTGTAATGTTCACTCATCCTCCATAGAAAAGGGAGGATCTTCCAATTAGTCGGATGTCGTGCCTGGTCTCTCCCTGCACCTGCACGACGATTCATGTCGGGATGTGTATTGCTAGTTTCGCGGTAAACTCTGCTTGCGCGATGCAGGATTTTGCGTGATGTCAGTATGATGAGTAGTTCGCATGTAGCGTTATAGAGGCCGCCACAATACCAGCCAAAAATGTATAGTTAGGTAAATAATATCGGCCATAAACATGTTTAGTAGGAAAATCGTGGGTTCGTCGGCAAAATTATAATAAATAGCACTACAAAGAGTTCTGAAAAGGGATTTCCAGTTCATTTCCGGAAAATTCAAAGACATGTATCTTTTGACAGGCTCGAATAACAACCCACACATACAAAACCAACATGAAAGTAAAATGCAGAACTAACTATAGATATATGACAGTTAACAGATTCATTCGACCGTGAAATCTCGCTGAAACCTTTCTAATTTCCTGCCAATTCTTTTCTTTCATTTATAAAAAAAATCAACTCAATCGGGGAGCGGGAACTGGGCCGGTATCGACTAGCTACTTCGCACGGGTGCAAAGTGATGATGTGGCGACATTTCAAATCATCGTAATTTTTGCGAAAGAATTAAAGAAAAATATGTTTATTTTTCACACGTGCATACAAAAAGATAATTAACTCGGTTAATAAATAAAAATAAAAACAAAATAGAACTAAATATAATCACGACGAGCACTAACAGAAATAGACGACAGTTGCATGTCATGACTGTGATGAGAAGACTTCCACTCAGCATGATGCGGCTATTGGGACAACCGCGTCTTGAGCAACTGTGGGGATCAGTCCTCGTGCCCTCTCTGTATGACAAAAGGTCTTTGCCTTGCAATGGGACAGTAAAAAGCTGGTGTTAATAGACAGATAAACCTTTCGAAATAATGTTCTAAATATTGGTGAAAACCGAATTAAAATCCATAGTGTAGTTTATCAGAACTAACCAGTCACGATAGTAGCCTTTATGTTAATCCAGGGTGTCAGCTGCCTCCATAGAAAATTTTATCAATATTGGTCCAGCCATTTGAGCGTGAAGAAGTAACAAACATATAAATAAACACACACACTCACAAACATTCGCCTTTATAATATTAGTGTGATATTTATAGAGAGATGATATGACTTACAGTGATGTTCAATAACAAATTCTATAAAGTTTTATAAAGCACTGGAAACTTTATTTGGTACTTTCAGAAAATAATGTTAAACCAGGAACATTTTGCAGTGACTGCCAATCTTCATTACTTCGACTACTGCAGTAGAATTTTAAAATATTTAAATTTTGTGATAAAAATAGGGTTTGTAGGATAAGATCTTTAGCAGTATTCTTCCCCAGTAAGCGGCATGGCATAATATTTTAACGTAGTGTTAATGTCGCAGCCAACTGGTTAAATTAACCTGGTCTTTGAAAGTAGTGCTCGCCTCGCTTCGCTCTCTCGGCTCGCACGCGGTTGGTCACAGTTCTAACCTAACCTAACCCATTTGGTCAGGGTGTCCTGGCTTAGTTACTGCGACTAATTTGGCTCGCGCGTGATTGGTTACAGTTCCACAACCTAAACTATAATTGACTATCATTCAGGCCGTTAGTTGAACGGCCGCCGTTTAACTAAAAGGTTAAGCGGTTAACTAAACGGCTAATTAAACCAGTGGGCTGCGACATTAATATGTTAAAGTAAAACCTAGCTCTGAAAAATATGTATTACCTATACAAGATACTTTGTAAAGTCATGAGCATTAATATATTACTAAGAACAGCTCGCAATAATATTTGATATTTGTAGAAGGCATCAAGTGGCGGTACAAATATGTTACATTGAAGGAACACCAACGCTATCTGACGAGACAAGCCACGCCAAGATATTAGATGACGCGACGTCTTCAAAAAGATGTATCACCTTTTAGAATTCTGAAAACTGACTATACTGCCAGTATCTATTCCTATCTTAAAGTAGGTGAGTATCAATCTCATACTTGATACTGGCAGAATAGCCAACATAACCGTATTCCTAATAAATTAAAAGACACCGCATATTGTGTCACCCTCAGTTTAAGTAGGCACCTACAAAACAATTATAAGTTTAAAATTGTGTTCAGTAAAGAGTACTTTGTCCATCTATCTATCGAATCATCTACATACACAAACAGATCTAAATCACTGTGAAGAAGACGTGAGTGGATGAAGGGGATATGTCACAAAATTCTAATTTCGAGAAAATTGAGTTCAAAGTTTCACATAAACTTTATGTGAAACTTTGAACTCAATTTTCTCGAAATTAGAATTTTGTGACATAAACTTTATGTGAAACTTTGAACTCAATTTTCTCGAAATTAGAATTTTGTGACATATCCCCTTCATCCACTCACGTCTTCAATTATTTTCTCGATCAATCCAGACAGATACATCTTGTACATAGTTGTCTAAACTACGTCCGATGCCACCTTATCCCAACCATGTAAATTGACCCTTATGCAATAAAGAGTATTCTATCTTTCTATCTAATCATCTATATACTCAAACACATCTACATCGCTCTGAATTATTTCCTCGATCAATCCAGACAGATACATCTTGTACATAGTTGTCTAAACTACGACCCTTGTCACTGCGGCATCGGCAGTTATCGCTAACGAAGGCGCGACGGCAGTGCAATCTCCGGTGCTTTTAGACTTCAAGCTACAGCTAAGCTACTATACTGTATTGGTAAAATGTTGGTGCGGGAAAAACCGAGATTTGTTATAGTTACACTTTAAGGATATTATCGTGAAGAGTACCTGGTAAAACTATGAAAAGTTTAGTTAAAAACAGGTTAACTTTGGCCGTCTCGTTCTATACTCATATATCATGTCTACGAGCCGTCCCGAGGTAATCCGATTTCGGCTAGATTTAACCAGGTCTGGGATATTTGGTAGCGTCCCACGAAATAGGCACTTTAGCTAATAAATAGGGTTAGACTGTGTTATCGTGTCTATCTATCTATTATGGTGGATTACACTCATTTATCAGTATTGGAATTGAATTTTTGTGTTAGGTTGGTTTCGTTATTGTGTTTAAATATTGTTTCTTGGCAATTAAGTCAACTGGCTCGTTGGTATAGTGGTCGCAATTGCTACTGCTGAGAATGAGGGTTCCATTCCCAAGGTCGGGCAAAGTGTAAGTGAGTGTTCCAGTACGAATTTCTCAGCATTTGTGGCCGGTTGGATTTGTGGCTATTATAATATGAGTTATTAACATAACTGCCAAAATGTTGGTGTACTATAGGTCACCTCTGCCCAACTCTTCGGGCATAACAGGCGTGATGTTATGTGTTAAACCAATGTTTTTTAGCTTATCTAAGATATTTTTATAAAAGGACCAATCATTGGTTTTATTTTAAACTTTTATTATAGCATTGACTTTCGAACATCTAAAGAAATTCATAACTTAAAAGTGAAACTGTTAAGTAAGTGAAATTGTAAGTCAAAACTTATAAAAAATGTACCTTTATCAATAACCATCTGCCTAAAAACCTTTTAATATACAAGAGAATTTCTGTCAAAAAATTATAAGCGAATACATTTCAGGCGCACCCTTTTAATAATAGATCACGATACGCAATGTACGTGCGGTATATTACCGAAAAATACCTTCGCAAATTATAGTAAATTGTTGTGAGAAGTTCGTCCGACAACTAATACATTGCCGACACAAAACTGTCGCTCATTAATCATCATAGAACGGAACAGACGATGGATGTAGCTATTATGAAATTTGTGATTATCAAAGTAATTGAGGCTGTCATTTGTTTTATTATTTCTCTATTAGCTATACATTGTGATGAAAGATGGGATGGTGATGAATTTGTGGCCTTTATTCTTAGAACAATAGATCGATTAAGGGGCTAGTTCATCAAGTTCCAAGTGTTCTTACCTGTGAACAACGGTACTGAGTATCTAGACAAAATCAAACTGGTTGCTAATTTAACTGTAGTTTGTTATTTTTTTAACATTGATTTACATTCTGTGGTTACTTTAACTCACAGACTGACTTATTACTCGTAATTTATTTAGGAAAATTGACTACGGTTTGCTATGTTGACGGTTTGCTATGTTGACGGTTTGCTATGTTGACGGTTTTCTATTTGGACGGTTTGCTATGTTGACGGTTTGCTATGTTGACGGTTTGCTATGTTGACGGTTTGCTATTTGGACGGTTTCCTATTTGGTCGGTTTGCTATTTTGACGGTTTGCTTTTTGGACGGTTTCCTATTTGGACGGCTTGCTATTTTGACGGTTTGCTTTTTGGACGGTTTCCTATTTGGACGGTTTGCTATTTTGACGGTTTGCTTTTTGGACGGTTTGCTATTTGGACGGCTTGCTATTTTGACGGTTTGCTATGTTGACGGTTTTCTATTTGGACGGTTTGCTATTTTGACGGTTTGCTATGTTGACGGTTTTCTATTTGGACGGTTTGCTATTTTGACGGTTTGCTATGTTGACGGTTTTCTATTTGGACGGTTTGCTATTTTGGACGGTTTGCTATTTTGACGGTTTGCTATGTTGACGGTTTGCTATGTTGACGGTTTGCTATGTTGACGGTTTGCTATTTGGACGGTTTGCTATTTTGTCGGTTTGCTATTTGGACGGTTTGCTATTTGGACGCTTTGCTATTTTGACGGATTGCGATTTTCATGAATTTGACCGATTGCGAATTTGACCATACGCGACGAAACGCTTCTATAATGCCATGGTAACTGACACAGCCCAAAGAATTGTCAAACTTAAGTGGCAGTGGGCAAGGCACATTGCTCGCAAAACAGATGGCCGACGGGGTCGAAAGGTTCTGGAGTGGCGACCGCGTACCGAAAGACGTAGCGTTACAATGGGTAAAACTAGTTAAATAATAGTAGATTGTGCAACTAAGGCATAAAAGAAGCTATTTTACCCCGAGACGTTTATATCCACGCGAGCCGCAGGCGAGGGTGGATAGTTAAGTCGAGGGGTAAAATGGCTCGTTTATGCCTGAGTTATACACTCTGCTTTTCACGTCGATTGCGAGAAAATGAAACAGGCAATGAACAGGCATAAAGTATACAGTACATAATTAATCAAAAATGTTGCAAAGCATAGCTAATTCCCGCCACCACAGATAATACCGCCACGAAACTTTTTAAAAGTTTTTTTTTTAATTTCAACATTTGTCATTCGACTTGTGTACTTCATACTGCCAAGTCATAAAAACGTTTCTTTGCGTTTTTAAATAATAATATTGACAACTATTTTACCTGATTTTATTAAATTAACGATAGAAAACACGGAAGTGGTATAAATTAAAGAAAATGAAATAAATCACGACTTTAATCTGCAAAGTTTTATTGTGCGTGTGGCTGTTGGGCCTGATTACCTTAGTCTCAGAAAAAAAAATTACTTTATGCACTAGAACATAAAAAGCGATTTTATGTCGCCTAAGCACAACATAAAGACGAACTTTTAGAGCATGAGAAGTGAAAAGATTATTATAGCCCCGAAAGGTTTTTCTCGGAAACGCCTCTACATCCTTGTCTACATCTGAACAAAATAGAATAATATTATTATATACCTATAACTCAAACTCAAAGCATTTATTTCAATTAAACCATGTACAGGCACTTTTGAATTGTCAAAATTAAATAGTCGGTCAGTTAGTCAGAAAGTTGAAGCTGTAAATCTCTATGGAGAAGAACGGGCAAGAAACTCCATGGACACTCTTTTAAATCTAGATATTACAAAAAATCCTGGGTACATTATTCTTGTTGCTTCTATATGTGAGAACAATGTAAAAAAAAACACATAAATGAAGAAACAATTCAAAATATAAGATTAAAAATAAGCCTTGGCAGTTAAGAGATGACCAGTCTCAAGTGACGACGGAGCCCGTTCACGAACATGACGCGTTACAACTAACTTCTCTTACTTATCGGTCTGTGAAACCCCTAAAGAGTATTTACAAGTACGATCCACTGGTAGAGGACGAGTCATATTGAGATAGCTTTACAGGCAGGTCCAGGTTTTGTACAGGTAAATAGAAGTTATTTAGCAGCTGTCTGTAAACACTGCTATTATTGCTGATTTTTTTTTAACTATGAACTAAACCCACATTTCCCCAGTTATGTTTCATCATCATCATCATCATTTCAGCCGAAAGACGTCCACTGCTGGACATAAGTCTCCCCCAAGCACCTCCACTTCGACCGGTTTTGTGCTTCTCGCATCCAACGAGTTCCTGCGGCCTTCACAAGGTCGTCGGCCAACCTTGTGGGAGGGCCTTCCAACGCTACGTCTTCCGATACGCGGTCGCCACTCCAGAACCTTTCGGCCCCATCGTTATGTTAAGTCCCATGTAATACGGGCTGCGCCTATTGCCATCAACCGGGCACAAATCCAGACTCCGGGCTGCTACTGAGAAATTTCAAATGAAAAACCCAATAACACTACCCGAATCTGGATTCGAAACCAGGCCCTTATGCTCCTGCGGACGGAGAGTAATGGGTAACTCACCGTCCGATCAGGACCAGGCCTGTGCCGGACGGCGCGTATGTGTTCCACGCGCGCCTCAAAGAGATGTCAGCATAAAGGACCCCGGGCCTGTTAGAGCCGAAGACTGCCGGATCAGCGGGACTGTCCGAAAGGGTTACCGCTACCCCGGAACATAAAGGGCTAAGGAAGGAACACGGGTGGGTTTTAGTCAGTAAGAGTCTGACAATCCCTTCCGCTCCACCCAGAGCGGGAGGAGTCATTTGATGATTTCTCATCCACAAAAAAAAGGCCCTCATGCTCGGTAATAGCGCTTGCGACACACATGAACAATGAATGAACTCTCTCTCTCAAATATTAATAATTATACATATACATGAATGACTAATAAACAGACAAAACAAATAATACACCATACTGAACGTCCTTTACATGAACGCTTGTCGAACCAACTAATTACTTTTAAACACGTCAATATAACATGTTTTCATTCACGTACACCCAACAAGTACATTGACAGCATTACGACCGCATGTTGAATACAAAATGGATTAAAATAGTTAAAATTTTGTTATTTAAGGTAATAATTTGCAGTTAGTAAACAATGCAATGTAGGCCAATTCAATGAGGCTTTTATTTATATGGTTGCAATCGTTATTGCAACATTGCACGTTTGCAATGTTGTCCCGTAAAAAAATATTGTTTTGTACATAATTACATAAAATCTGGTTACTATAATCTTGGCAAGGATGCAGATAATAAGTATTGTGCACTAATTGACTTACAACATGGCTCAGGGCCAATAAACGACTCATAACTCGTCATTTGCATGTCCATTATAGCATATTACCTACAGCATAATCAGCCTATAATGTTCCCACTGCTGGGACACAGGCCTCCTATTTTTGTGAGAGAGAGTGGGCCATAATCCACCACGCAGGCCCAGTGCGGGTTGGCGGATGTCGTATGTCTTCAAAATTTTGTTTCTGGGACATGGCGGTATCGTCTCAATGTTTTCCCTTTTTGAGAGCAGCGGTGATGAAATAATTTGCACAAAGCAAAGTGCCTGCTTAGGTTCGAACTCACGACCTATACAACTCATAAGTTGCGGCCGTTACCACTTGGCCACCACTGCTCACGATTACGTATAATAACTTTAATAAAACACTAACTGTCACATAAGAACTTGTAGCTGGTTTATTTAGATTTGGTACGCCAAACTTAAATAAACCAACTAAAACGTACGTACATCGCAATAATCGAATATTTTTTATACCGTCCACTGTGCCTTCAAATAAAATATAATAAAGATTAAAGTCTTTATAAGTCAATAGATAACAATTTATTGAATATGTCAGCCAATTTTCGCGCTTATTTAATCCTTAGATACTGAACAAACATCACTCATCTGAAAAGCATAACCTTCCAAATATGGCCTGTCTGCAAACGCTATTTAAAAACCATCAAAGACCATTTTCCCGGTATTATGAAGGTCAACACTATACACAAGTGGTTCAGATGAGCAATGCATAATTTCTAAAGCTTTATTCATAACTGTTCGAGAAAATGACTGACAGGTTTTCATGAATAAGAAGGCTAGTGTTACACCGTTTATTGCTCTTTTCACTATATAAGGCTATGTTCACATTTATAGATGGCTTACTTAGCTTGTATAGCTTAGGAATTCTCGGGCAAGCACCGCTACATACCACCTTACTAACGAGGAACCGAGAGCGCAGTGAATTCTAGAATTTTCTTTTTTAATGAATGGGCGACACATTTTTCTATAGACGCCAAGTGGTGATAGGAGTTTCTATGAAAGCGTATGTTGCCTAAGGTCACGTAGGTATGGAAGTACGTATACACAGCAAACAGAAGACACATACCACACGATGAAAACAATTAAATAGGTACAGAAGACCCAAAAGGCTGTAAACTTATAGAGGATGTAACATTAATGGACAGTATCTTATTTTTTTTTTTCAAACATTGTTTCATTTTTTTTTTTTACACGACATCATTCTTTTTTATAGCTTATTATGAAATCTTTTAATTAATGCTATACTATAATTATTAGTTTAACATAAGAATTATGTTTGCAACTGTAGCTGTTGGTGGCATTCAGTCTGTTATATGCGGTGGTCCCCAAACAAACCAGTGCCTGTATCTTGTGGACCTGAGTAGTGATAAATACTGCACATTATGGAACGAATTATGATCGTCATAGTTGAACAGACCGATAAGTACAAATCAATGCAACAGACTTATGAAAACGAAAAACGCATGAAACAAAGAATCAGCAAATAGCCGGAGGCACAGAAACACCAGAGCAGTGGTGGCCAAGTGGTAACGGCCGCGACTTACGAGGTGTAGGTCGTAGGTTCGAACCCAGACAGGCGCTTTACTTTGTGGAAATTATTTCATCACCACTGCTCTCAAAACGGTGAAGGAAAACATCGTGAGGAAACCGGCATGTCCTAGAACCAAAAATTCGAAGACATGTGACATCTGCCAACCCACACTGGGCCCGCGTGGTGGATTACGGCCCACTCCCTCTCACCGAGAGGAGGCCTGTGTCCCAGCAGTGGGAACATTATAGGCTGATAATGTGTGTACAGAAACACCGCAAAACCACAGCTGATAAAACATCATTACACTGTCAATAATCTCATGCACACCCATTCTAAATAAACAGGGTAATTAAAATACCTCAGTCACCACCATCGACGCTCGAGTCATTGTGGCCCGTCTCACGTCCAACCCGATTTCTCCTCCTTTTCATCTGATTCAAAGGGAGCCTCAGAGAATCGGCCTACATTTCATTAATAATGAATACGTTATGTATTGTGATAGTACAATAGTGTCTCTATGTTAATTCTGTAGGACAACGTGTTGCTAGAATGTTTAAGTTATTGTTAATGTATGTGGCTCTTAGGTTTTCTCTTAAGAGGTATGGCAGAGACTATGCATATTATGTAATGTCCGGCCGCGCTAAATTTGCCAAAGATATAAACAACAATGGCCGCTCGAAATTGAATAAAATCGATATACAAGAACGAAACGGACGATTATTTTATAAGTAATGTCCATACAAATATTATAAATTCGAAAGTAACTCTGTCTGTCTGTCTGTATGTTACCTTTTCACGCTTAAGACACTGAACAGATTTATATGCAATTTAGTATAGACATAGTTTGAGCCCCAGGAAAGGACATAGGATAGTTTTTATCTCGATATTCCCACGGGATCAAAACTTATGCGGGTGAAACCGCGGGACGCAGCTAGTAAATGTAATAAATGTTCTTGTATATCGATTTAATTCAATTTCGAGCGGCCATTGTTGTTTACATCTTTGGCAAATTTATCGCGGCCGGACATTAGCTACTTGTTTGTAGGACGTCGACAGGTACACACTGTGTTCATGATTCATCTTTAACGAATCGATCATTTCATTGGTCATGTTGCTTTACCTATTGACCTCAAATGACACATTACACTACTCGTAGGTACAGTTAAGTTCATACCAGCTATGTATGAAAGGGGATACAAGATTAGAAAACTACTCAAAAGTGGAGAAGCCTTATTTTTTTCGAAGCAGAAGAAAACAACTCTCTCTCCCTATCTATCTATGTACATAAAATAAAAACCGATGTTTGTATGTTTGTCCTCTATGCATTCCGAAACCATTGGTCAGATTGTGATTAAACTTTTGTAGGGTGTTCTGGGGATGCCCGTGAGCGTTCCTAGTTATTAAAACATGGGAAAAATAACAACAAAAATAAAACTGAGGCGGTACGAAGTTTGTCGGGTTAGCTAGTCTATTATAATTGTCCCATTTCATCATCATCATCTTCATCCGCCGAAACACGTCCACTGCTGAACAAAGGCCTCCCCCAAGCACCGCCACTTCGACCGGTTCTGAGCTGCCTGCATCCAGCGGATTCCTGTGGCTTTCACAATTGTATTGATTGGTGTTTACAATTTGTTGGTATAATTGTCCCAATAAAATGTAATTACTAAGTTGTTTGTGAAAACAACAGAAATCTGGGTCAGTCTCCAGAAAAAGTAATCAAGTCAATAAATACTACAAAAGGCGGTACACAGCTAAACAGGTAACAAATACAAGAAATCAAGGTTAGGCGTAGGCAGTATTTGCTGCCCAAACACATAGTATTGACAACTTAAATAAAGCGAAAAAAGAAAATTAGAGGATGACAAATTAAGATTGAACGTGTAGGCAGTATTTCGTTAAGGTCAATCACCTGTGACCTACACATTTTTGTGAGCTTACTTTAGCATTTCGGTATTTTAGGCTTGCAAAGTGAAATAGAAAACGGTCAATAAGTTTTCAATAACAACTTGAGAATTTTCTAAAAATAAATGTATGTGACGTACGTGTAAATAAAGTTAATTTTGGTAGTATGATAATGTTTTTTATAACGCGTGCCATGATCTCAGAAACGTCTAAAACGGTTCTCGTGACACATTTTGATCTAGGACGGTGATGAGAGCAGTAGTGACCCAGTTGTAACGGCCATGACAAATGAGTTGTAGGTCACGGGTTCGAACCCAGACAGGCGCTATACTTGATATAAATAATTTCATCACCGGTGAAGGAAAACATCGTGAGGAAACGGGCATGTTCTAATGTATGAATGAATGAATTGCACCGATCCCAGCGTGGTTAAACCAGACTCGATTAATCGAATGAACCCCAAGATTCGCACTAGCTCCTGTAGCCTTATTTTCATGGTGCTACAGCGACCATTGCATATCAAGGAATAGACCGGGGGCGCGGTAATGGTTGGGAAGACGTGCCCGAAGGATAGGTAAAACCAAAAATTCAAAGACATGTGACATGTGACATATTCCAACCCGCACTGGGCTCGCGTGGTAGATTACAGCCCACTCTCTCATGAAGAGAGGAGACCTGTGTCCTAGCAGTGAAAACGCTAAAGACTGGTAATGCTATGGTGCATAAGCTCATAATATCAGGTTCATGCCAAAATACCGTTTATTATTCCTCCCAGAAAACAATCGAGATTTTAACCCTGTCAAACCATTATTGAATACCACTGCAAAGTTTTCATTCACAAATAAATTGTTTTAAAACGAAGGCAGTTTATCGCGTCAATATAAAATGCATGTGACATGATACGGGTGTCAGCATACGGGGTGATATGTGTCGCGAACATTTTTATTATCACTACATAAAGATTCCTTTATTGTTATCAGTGAAAGTATTATATTAATGGTAAATTAGTCTTGTTTGGTATTGGATTTTGACGATTTGAATGACGTAGTGGAAAAATTATATCTCTCATTATAATATAATGCCTTTAATTAGTACCCATAGTAGCCTCACATTTCGCCAGTTATGTTTTATGTCCCGCAGCAGGCCTATTGCCATCGGCCGGGCACAATCCAGACTCCGGGATGCAACTAAGAAATTCCAGATGGAAAAACCCTTTGCCTAACCTGGGAATCGAACCCAGGACATCATGCTCAACAGTAGTGCTTGCGATCACTAGACTTATATGTTTTTCATTATAATTACATTTTAATGAGACCTGTCATAATTTCTAGTTAATGATGTGATACTGTTAAGAATTGTATTAGAAAAAAGTATATAATATTTCAAGTACTTAAGTACTTATTATTTTTTTTATATCTACCTCATCATACTATATTTATTAAAATAATAAGTACCTAAGAAAATAAAAACTAATACCTAATTAATTAAAATATGTTTAGTACTTATTTAAAATAATTATGTCATTTCAAATGGAATCCATTTAAATAAGTCTTGTACGTAAGCTTTGCAGAGGTATAAACTCACCCACATCTGCCTACATCTGAATTATTAATCTCCAAAGTTTTATTAAAACAATCAAACGTGAATTTACGTTAAGGGCTTGTAATAGTTCAGCTAAAATTCAGATTTTGTCCCCACTTCCCCGCGCTATGTATCATTCTATCCCACTCGCACTGACATACTGATTCAGTTAGGGTGAACTGAACTATTGTTGGAAGGATGTCAAGAAATAAAATGATTAAACTTAACATTAATTTATTACATTCACATTGTATGTACAGTATATATAAAATTCTTTTAAATGGGCAGGTAAATAATAAGTCGGTATAACAAAACAAACATGAGACACTCATCATTCGCATAGCAAATACAGTTTACATCGAAATCCGCAATATAAGTACCTACTTCATTAGTGTTCTATGACCGACCAAAGACAATGGTCTTTGGTCGGTACAAATATATGGCGGTAGAGCAATGGCTCTACCGCCATATATTTGTCACCATAAGACATCGACAGCCAAATAGAGCCGGCGCTCAGCTCACTGACAGCGTGCCACGGCAGGTTGTGCTGCGGCATCCCGCGGCGTTCCGTGGCATCCTGCTGAAAGCCCGCACAGACCGGACTGCGTCCCATTAACCGAAATGACCGCAGCACAAGTTTCAATCTTATTTCAACTAGCTTAGCAATCATAATTCCTCGACACAACGTGACCCACACGTCCCGCGGGATGCAATGGCGCGCCGCGGCATTACGTGGAATGAAACGGTATGACACGTCATGCCGCAGCATCCCTGGCGCGTCGCGTCATGCCGCAGCGTCCCGCGGCACGTCGCGACATTTCCCGGCATCGTGGTATCGAAATAAAGTAACATGAATTCTAAACTCATTGAAATAAGATTCAAAATAACTTGATTAGTAATAAAATCCTTTGCCATGACAAAGCCTTAAAATTACTTTCTTTTTGCTGAATCTTTGGCCAAAAAATAGGCTAGTCCTCTGGTCACGTGAAGAGTCGACCAATCGCTTGGCGATTTCTCGAAAAATTAAGTAGGCACTCGGACCTTATGGCCCTAGTGTATCAGCCCCAAACGGCTGGTACATATAAGTTGGAATAAGATTAGAGTATCTATTTGCGCTGTTTGAGGTTTTCTGCACCCTCAGTAATCGCACTAGCACAGCCAACCGTAATAGGAAGATGGGGTGGCGCAAGGTAGTCGATACATGTTGCATCACACACCAAAGGCCGACCTAACTTCTAAGGCATTATGGTCAATCTGTCTGGTCTTTTCCAATCGTCGCGAGCCATTGGGTTCTAAAACAGCTGGCAACCCAGCACTGTCAAGAGCACTCAATGGTTATAACCAGTGATCGGAATAGGTAGAGCTATTTGGGTTCATTGACCGCAAACATTGATGTTATATGGATATTCCACGGGATTCCGACTGATACTACGGGATTTTTGTCATATAAATTCGCTTCACTAACATCAACAGATGTCGAACGCTCGTTTTCCACATATAAATGGGTGTTAGATGTAAAAAGATATAGATTAAAATTAGATAATTTAGAAAAAATAATGGTGATTTATTTTAACTCTGATCATACTCAGTCTTCTAGTGAAGCTGAAGACGAACCAGACCAATGACATTTTTTGTTTAAATAAGTGAATTATTGTTGAAGCGTATTGATTATTTTAATTAAAATTTTATTGTAAATACAAATTGTTCTATTTGGTAATGTTTTGATTTTACTGAGGAACAAATAATTTGTATGGTAATATGTTTTTGTACAACTTCAGAATAAAAATGTTTAAATGATTGTTGATTCTTGAATAAGAAATTGGTGCCGATTCTCTTGTACACCGAACTAAACTAACTAAACTATCACTAAAATTCCTTACTTTTTGCTATGAGAATCTTACAGCTATTCTGCATAAAAAATTCTCTAAATTTAAAAATAATTTTGACACAACAAAAATTGAATTTGACAATCGTGACTCGTCGACACGTGGTACTTATTTTCCCTACCCCGTGAATTGTTTTTTAGAGCCGCAGGCGCGGAGGGGGCAGCCTTGACGTGTTTTTTAAGGAATTTTTCACTTTTTGTATGGAAAATATGAAAAATTATTACCTACATGTTGAGTTTTAGGAGTTTACAGGTTTCATAAAGGGGGTCGAAATTTTCATTATTTTTGCGATAGGACACACCATTTTCGAGATATAAGCAAAAGAAAAAAAAAGATACAGACAGTACTGTTTTTGCACCTGAAGTCGAGGTGTTGGTGTGAATTTCTATTCATGACAACTAATTTTATTCCACACCTTTTTAATCGCGATTAAAAATAGATTTAGTTCGATTTAGTTAGACAATCAAAATTTTAGGTGAAATTCAGAATAGCAAAATTGCCATCTTCAATAGATTAATAACTCAGTGCCATCTTAGTGCTGTCAAACTAAAATATAGTTAAGTTGCGTCACTTTAGTCAATTTCAGAATGGGAAATCGTCGCTTGACAGGAATAAATTAAATTTTAGTGATTTTTAGTCTAGTATAGAGGCACTTGTGACAAGAAAATCGGTACCATTATTACGTAAAAAAATATATGTGGTTTAATGAATCAAGTTTATCTATTTATTATACTATCCTTAATCCCGTCCTTCTTATATTTAACCGTCAGAAAGGAAGTGTAATCTTTCATTAGTCCCGAAGGCGTAAATAGTTTTTATGATTTTACTACTTAAAAACCAAATCCCGGGACTCGGGGAATATCCATATTATTCTAACCAACCAATTATTCTAAGCAAGTACGTATAACAGCTCTACCTATTCCGATCTATGGTTATAACGCATAATAATACGTCATCGGAATGACTGATGTCAATTATAAAGTTTCATACATTTTGGCTTTAACGGAGGTTTGGAATAGAACGAATTTTAAAATAAGTTGTTTTTAATGAAAACATTTAAATTAAAAAAAAAGGAATCAAGAGGAGGAGAATGACGAAAGCAAGAACATTTATGTGAATTCCCTTAAATCCCTAATTTCCACGGAAGTCGGTGGCAAAAAAGTAATATACAAATCCAAAGACACCGACATCCGAAATTAATGTTATTTTTCACTTTGTAGTATTTTTGGGAGTCGGTATTTTTTGTCAAAAATTTTTTGAAGTGAAACTTCTTTAGGCGCGCTTGACTTGGGGAGTAAACTGGCGAACGCGTTACGGAAACGTGTGATCGGGCGAGTAGGGAAGGTACGTATTTATGCGACCGGGTTTTTACACCAGGTATTTGCTTCCAAGTACGCACACAAGTACGTAGGTACTCAAATAGTTCAACAACCACGTTTGTTTTCGCAAATGCAATCATGCTCCTTATCAGTAAGAGCACAGAATACTTAATAGTACTACGTACAGAAAGGACACTCCCTTCCTCGACCTCATATCAGATACCGCACCTCACCCCGCACTTCGAGGTATTCGTCGCCGACTCTTTAGCAAGGGCGCTCGCGAACCGCAGCGCTGTATTGCTGATACGAACACACAATTATGCGATTTAAAAGTTTTATTTGAGTTTTAATCACGATGGTTGGATATTGTGATGCTTTTCCGAATTCGTATTTACATAAACTGTTTGTAAGATTTCGCATTTTCATTTGTTTATGTAGTAGTAATAGGTAATTATTTTGCGAGCGTTGTATGGAGTGTCCGAGGTGTGGTAAGAGTCTATGGAACAATTTCTTAAGCAAGTATTTTTACTTTAATGGTTTGTAAAAGTATTTTATTTTTAATTATAATTAAAAATATACCATTAAATTTCTGATGCCAAACTGCATTCAGTGATGGATTATTTTTTATTAAATAGTTTTTGTAAATAGATAATAGCTTCATATTTGCAATAAATTACCACCGTTGTGTCATCGCGCTTCTCTTTCATTTCCTACCGAACCTACGGTCCTGCATGCGGCAGCAGCGGGCAGCATTATATATGTTTATTTCCTTCAAAGGAACTATTTAGTCTCAGTAGTTCCTTCAGCTTTTGCAAAGGGACTACTGATCAAAAAGTTCTCAGTAGTTCCTTCAAAGGAACTGCTAAAGGAAATATCTAGTCTCAGTAGTTCCTTCAGCTTTTGCAAAGGAACTACTGATCCAAAAATTCTCAGTAGTTCCTTCAAAGGAACTACGCGAAGGAACTAGTGAGCATAAACGATATTTTTTACGAAAACAAGTTTTGATATTATAACACAACTTTAAATACCTCCAGGACCCCTGTACAGTTACATGCAGGTGCAAAATTTGCTGTTTGTGGTAGTGCGCATACAGCAAATTTTCACACCAAAAATTAAAGTCGATTTCCAGCAATTACTTTTGTCACAGATCTTTTGTGCAATGTTTCTTAGTTTGATGTACGACGGCTATAAGTCTTTTTACACCCTGTATCAATAAATAGATAAAATTATTTATAAAAATAGTTTTGCTGAATATATTGAAAACACCATTACACATTGGGAACTGTCTAAAATAGGTACGTTTACCTCCCTAAATTTCTGACAATGTTTTGACATTGACATGAGATTACGATTTTAAACCATTTCAAAAATTATTTTATGAATGAAAACTACAAAATTTGGAAAAAATAAAAATACGAGGCCTTATATTTTACATCTATATTTCATTTTACTTTATTACATAATTTCTTCAGAACATAAAACGTTGTCAATCGGGTCTTTTGAGCGCAAGCAAAGTGACACGGGTTCCCCGTCTGATAGCCGAAGCGGTACTGACAAATACTGAATCGGGGTCCTGTCGGGGGCCGGGCGGCAGAGCGGTTCAAGGTATGAGTGGTTATAAAGCTGGATATTTCGGATCTCATCTTTTTACGTTAAATTTAACGATTAAAAAAATAAAAACGAACCTATGACACCTGCTTTATGCATAGTTCGATTAGCTTGCAAATTTTCATGGCCTAATTTGAAAATTTTCATTGAATATTCTCCTTTTATTTTGCGGTTTAGAGGTAACTTTGAGACTTCTTTGTATCGAGAAAATTGTATGCAATCGTGTTTTCGCAACCGATGACACCTCGCAGTAGTCCTCATCTTTATCGTATATTAATTTCAAAGTGAAAACTGCAGAACTGTTGGAACTACAGCCGTTAATGCTAAGGCAATTTTCGCAATCTGAACTAGTACCGGGCCTTAAAGAATGAAACTTGCTAACCAGTAACATATCATGTACCTATCTATATAAACTGAAGTAGTGTTCCAAACACATTACACTAACTTAGTGCCAAATAATTCGATTTACGTTCCATTTATGTGATTGTACTGTTCTAGCGAAATGTACCGAGAGTACCTAAGTAGGTACACTTTCCGAATAATTGCTTCCCAGGACAAATCGTGTTTGCACTGCTATTATTTAGGTTAAAATGCTGAAAAGTTCTAGAAAGCTCTGCCCTTGTTTTAAAGTAATTGTTTGTGGATGTGAAGGATTTATTTGCACGATGCCTTGTGCAATGCGAAGTAGATAATTTTCTGAGAAAATTGGAGTCTATTGTCAGTTTTAAGGGGAATGATGTGTTTGTGTAGAGAAATTTACAGTAATACGACGATTTGCTAAGTCAACACTTTTTATCCCACAACTTAAAAAAAGAATCTTCGAATTCAATCTACAGTAAGGTGAGTGAAAATCAATAAAATTCCACCCTTTGAGTTGGAATATTTTCATGAAATTTTTACGGGACCACCCCTGAGGCGTACCATTAAAAAAAAATCTTTTTTTTAAATATCGCGTAGCACACGCAAAAATAAAATACAGTCGAATTGAGAACCCCCTCCTATTTGAAGTTGGTTAAAAACCCTATTATTTATGCACCAACTGATGCAAAAAGCAACACCTGGATAAGGTCTAACGTGGGTAGCAAAACTTTCAAACAGTGTTGACTTGAAACGTGTAGGTATGTGCAGAGACAAAGAAAAACAGCGACTTCCATTCAAGACTCTCCAAAACCCAGCCACGCGGCAAAGATTCTCCAACCCAACGTGAGAGCGTATAAATACAGCCAATACAAACATTCATGGCCCCCTATTTATTTTAACCCAGTTCCCACTAAGGGCCACGTTTACCCACATTAGGTCGAAGCAATCTAGCTACTCATAGTGCCCCTCTGATGTCTCATTTCACGCACGGTCACCATCATAACTTGGCGTAAAGTAACGGAAAATTGCTTCTCAGATATCTCAGACTACGTAGTCGGGTCGTCGACGTCTCGTCGTGTCAAAATGATGAGTGTATGAACACACTTGCGAGACTTGCAACCCACGCTGTAAGACTTTTTTGGGTTCGTTAACTGTTTTTAGGGTTCCGTAGCCAAATGGCAAAAACGGAACCCTTATGGATTCGTCATGTCTGTCTGTCTGTCTGTCTGTCTGTCTGTCTGTCTGTCTGTCTGTCTGTCCGTCCGTCCGTATGTCACAGCCACTTTTTTCCGAAACTATAAGAACTATACTGTTGAAACTTGGTAAGTAGATGTATTCTGTGAACCGCAGTAAGATTTTCACACAAAAATAGAAAAAAAACAATAAATTTTGGGGTTCCCCATACTTACAACTGAAACTCCAAAAATTTTTTTTCATCAAACCTGTACGTGTGGGGTATCTATGGATAGGTCTTCAAAAATGATATTGAGGTTTCTAATATCATTTTTTTCTGAACTGAATAGTTTGCGCGAGAGACACTTCCAAATTGGTAAAATGTGTCCCCCCCCTCTAACTTCTAAAATAAGAGAATGATAAAATTAAAAAAATATATATAATGTACATTACCATGTAAACTTCCACCGAAAATTGGTTTGAACGAGATCTAGTAAGTAGTTTTTTTTTAATACGTCATAAATCGAAAACCGCAATTTACCTTTCACAAAGTTACAACGAACTACAAGAACTTTTATATTATGTTACTTGCTGCTACGGAACCCTTCATGGGCGAGTCCGACTCGCACTTGGCCGGTTTTTTTTGGGAAATGTTGTTTTAGGATGTGTGCGGTTAAAAATGTTCTCAATACTTACCTAAATGATTGTGTTTGTTTTTTTTTTTGGCAAATCTTTTATTTTTAATCAATTATAAAGGTACCGTTATTAAACTTGATGCCCATGTAGGATATATATTATCTATTGTGAGAACCACTTTCGCAGAAATATTTATTTTTATTTTTCCTCTTCAGGTAATGTCAGATGTTTTTGATGGACCTTGAAGAGAGATCTCAAAGATGACACTTAAAAGCCAACATTCACTAGAAAAATTCTAAGCCCCCATAATTACAGCCACATAAACCTCAACATCACCATTCAGACTGACCCTAAACCGCGACAGGACTGCCCATCACGACTAATGACGACACTTTGCGGTCGCACATCCGTTGCTACGAGTCGCGAGCGTGCGCCCAACCCAATGGGGTAATGGAAACGTCGGAAAATTGCCTCGACGCGATCTTATCGAAGATATATAGAATTTTTATTGGTCATATCCGTTCGCCCTTGCAAGTAACTTCGTTTTAGCACAGATTAACCGGTAATTAAATAGAAGCCAGGTATATTTATTTATAGATCGACGTTCTTGCTTGAGTGGATTAAGTATGGATCGAGGGAATAAGGTTTATTTATGGTTAAATGGCGCTGAGAAGTAATATTCTATAGTTAATAAAGGAGAACTGATTACCACGAGGGATAAGGGAGTTTGATGACGTAATTTTATTATTGTTTTTGTTTTGTTTTTTTGTATCTTTGTGGCTTATTTTTTATAGCAGGATAAGATTATTAGGAAAACTGACAGCTTTGTCTATTTCACTATTACTTTTTATCCGAGTTTGAAGTATTTCAAAATCAGCTAAAGTTTAAAAAATTAAGGATATGTCAAACACTGTTCTCCGACTAACAATTATCACAAATTCTTCGCCTGTGCGAAGCCGCGGTCTGAGCTAGTTATCTCACAAAATGAAGTAGTGAATGTATTATTCAACACTGTCAACACTGGCTTCCGGGTGACAGTGAAATAGTGCCGTCGCCCGTCACTTGATGGAGTGCCATCCTTAAGATGTGGTAGGTAGGTAAATGTTTCATCAAGTTTAATAAAACACAAAGAGAACAGTGAAAAATGTATTCATTATAATCAGCCTATAATGTTCCCACTGCTGGGACACAGGCCTCCTCTCTGTGAGAGGGAGTGGGCCATAATCCACCACGCGGGCCCAGTGCGGGTTGGTAGATGTCACATGTCTTCGAATTTTTGGTTCTAGGACATGCCGGTTTCCTCACGATGTTTTCCTTCACCGTTTATTATTATTTTTATTATATTTCGAGGGTATAGTGCTCAAACCCAATAAGTACGAAATTCGAAACGGCGAAAAAAATTAAGAAACGGCTAAACGTGGTGACTTTATTGGGTTATTACCTTAAGTAATTATCTTTCTGCTGCGAATTCCACTTATTGGATTAGACCACTGGAAAGAGCGTCAAAAATGCATTAAGATGTACTAATAAACCGATTTTTCATTTTTTGACACTTATTGGGTTTGAACACTATACCCTCGATTTATTATTTACAAAGGAGAGCCGATTTCTAAACCAACCCATCTAATAAATGAAAATAATATGTGTCACAAAGTTTAAAATATGTACAAGTACAAGGTACATAATGAAAAAAAATTCTGACACGTAAAAGCTAACGAAAAAACCACTGAGGACATATATTTTCAAGAATTCTGCTCCAAAAAGTTTCTAAGCATTTACGGCACATTTATTCCTGGCAACACTATTTGCAAAAAGACACGTTACACGTGCTTCTTAATTAGACCGTTGGGAGTAATTAGAAGTCTAAGGCTGGACCACTTTGCTCAAAAGACAGCTCTAAAACACATACGAAACTTATTACGAAAATGCTCTGAGTAGCCATGTGAGTACGTATAATAGCAGACATAAAAAGATACACTTTAGCACATAAAAACATAAACATTAACTAAAATGGTGCTCTTACGGCGTCTTTAGGGGTTATGCTTTTATGCAATGGCTGAACATAAGACGAACATAATATGGAAAACTTTACCGCTACAAGCTTAAAAAGAACTTAAATAAGAAAAGTAAACTAATTGGAACTCACTTACCTACAGATAAAAAAAAAATACGATGAAGTTCAAAGGCTCCCGCAAACAGGCACGACGCGACAGTGGGACACGACTCTAGTTGAGCAATTTTTATGAAAACTAGAAGAAATTGTTCTACTAGATTCGCGTCGCACAGTCGCGTCGCGCCAGTCTGTGGGAGCCTTAACTGTGACTGTTATTAAGTTAATTTACTAGTGATCTTAATACTTATATGTAATATCAATTAGCTGACACACACAAACTTATTATGTAGGTATCATGCCATCTTCTCTTTTAATAAAGTCCAAAATATTTGATAACGCCCTCATCAACTCTATTTTAACACAAAGTTGTTGTGAAAAGTCGAAAGTGATAACAAAAATGTATCTACACAAAAATACTGGAGCTAATGTGAATACGGAATAGTCATCAATGTTCATCACGGCTGAAACTGTTTCCATGTAACGTCACTCATAACACGAGACTTTTCAACCCAAATGAACAGTGACATTTGTGCTGAAAGTACGCCATTACGAGTCATTACGACGAATAATGTTTAAAATATTTTTTTATATTAGGTCCTTACATATGAAATTGGCGTTTTTCGTACTGGCCACTTTAATCACGAATTTCTCCTCTTTGGTAAGGAATTCCAAATTCAAATTTGTACAGCTATTTACTCATGTATTTGTGCTTCGATGACCGTCATTCATTTGTTTTTTTTCTTCTGTTTTTTCTGTTTGCGTCACTCATTTTACAAAATGGAAAATTTAAAATATCGCATTATTTACGAGTACGAGTTCCGCCGTGGCACTAGTGCTGCGGAAACGACTCGAAGGGTGAATGATGTGTATGGCGGTCATGTTGCAAAAGAAAACACAGTTCGTTTTTGGTTCCAACGTTTTCGTTCTGGAAATTTCGACCTGCAGAACAAGCCCCGTGGACGGCCTGAGACCCAAGTTGATAATGGAGAATTGAAGGCTATTGTGGAAGCGGACCCATCGCAAACCACGTCCGAGTTAGCTGCAGGCTTCGATGTTAGTGATAAAACTGTTTTAATTCACTTGAAGCAAATTGGGAAGATTAAAAAGCTTGAAAGGTGGGTACCTCACGAATTGACTGAAGCAAACCGGCAAACGCGCGTCGACTGCTGCGTTACATTACTGAAATTGGAATGTCTTAGACATCCTCCGTACTCCCCGGACCTTGCTCCAACAGATTACCATTTTTTTCGCAATTTGGATAACTTTTTGCAAGGGAAAAAATTCAACTCCGATGGGGCAGTCCAAATCGCCTTCAAAGATTTTATTGATTCCCGTCCGACTGGTTTTTTTAGTAAAGGGATCAATGAACTACCTATAAGATGGCAAAAGTGCATTGAAAACAATGGTTCATACTTTGATTAATTAAATATATTATATTAAAAAATATTCGACTTTTTGTTCCTTCCATACAAAACGCCAATTTCATATGTAAGGACCTAATATTTTGGGCTAAACTTTTTTTATAAAACATTTATTATTTATAGTCACAGAATAGGAGCAATATTTTTAAGCATCTCTACAGTCATATTAACAGCCGCACAGGTCGATCGATAAGGTTAAGCTACGCTTGCCGCGGTTGGTATGTGGATGGGTGACCATCTTTACATACCGAGACACCTCTGTGCCTCGGAATGCATGTTAAGCATCATCGGAATTCGTGGATCTTTGACAGTCGTTACGGGTAGTCAGAAGCCCGAAAGTCTGACAACCAGTCTTACCAAGGAGTATCGTATTAAGTAAGTAGTAAGTAACTGGATTGTGGAGGTCAGATAGGCAGCCGCTCCACGACACTGCCTGTGTAACAACGGATTTCAATGCAGTTTTCAGCATCATTTAGAGAATTTATTCCTGAAGGTACAGTCCGGCCATCCTCGAGAGAATGCGTTCCTCAAACCTGCCAGTGCGAAAATTCTAGTAGCTAATAAATATTGTATTAAACTGACAGGTGTCAAAAGCCCTCTCTCGCCGGCTGAACTGAATGTGTCTATAATATATTAAAATTAAACTGGCATAAATAAAGAAACCCTTTATGGTTTGTAAAGTTGTAAAAGTTGTGCGAAGCAGGGGCGGGTCCCTAGTGTGTATAAAAAGTAAGTTAGAAAATTAAAAAAAAAGAAGTAGGTATGCTACTAATAACTTTTGCGAAAGATTACTTTTGAAGTGGTAAAGAATTTGTAACACATTGACGGGTGGTAATGCAGAACGTTAAACTTCTCCAGGGACCTTAGCCACTTAGCCACTTAGCCACTTTGTGCAAAGATATTATTAATATATAATATAAAAAGCCGACAGTTTCATAAAGGAACTTCAGTTTACAGAAGGAAATTAAAAGAAGTTTTCTAGGCCAATCCTACGGGAAGGAAAACGTTGCGATTTTCTCATTTCTTTTTGCTTTGTTGTCTTATTACATATTTGCTCCCTTTAAGAACATCTGGTATGGAGTGTACCAGGTGTATTGTATGTATTGTCTTCTGCTAAATATGAACGCTTGAGTATAACGAGACGTTTTGCCGCGGCATTTTTTTGAAGTGAAAACTTCTTTAGCGGCGTTGCAAACTTTTTGTAATGGGGAAAAAATGTTAAACTCGCGTCAGGACATCGCGTCAGGACACGTGACCGTCAGGAGAGATTTCCCCCCCCGCCCCCTCTTTCTACGGCGGCGCCAACCGAAGTGAACCAAGTGAGACACGATAATGGATGGATGGATAGATGGACGGACGGACGGACGGACGGACGGACGGACGGACGGACGGACGGACAGACGGACGGACGGGCGGACGGACGGACGGACGGACGGACGGACGGACGGACGGACGGACGGACGGTGACGGTGACGGTGACGGTGAGGGTGACGGTGACGGTGATGGTGGACGTGGATGTGGATGGATGGATGGATGGACAGCTGATGGCTCGACCGTCTGTGTAGAAGCCACACTGCTGTGTATTCGTAAAATTCGTGTATATAAAGTGTTTAAAATATGCAAATTGAACAAAGTGCATCGATTAATGAAAAAAGTGACGCAGAAATAGTGAAAAAAAATTAGTTATATTAATTCAATTCATAATTGATTTATTTCAACGTTAATATTCAAGTTTTCACTTCTGCCGGCACTCCCGGAGTGCAACCCGTCTTTTTTTTTTATGTAAGCATTTTCAACAAGCAACAATAAATTATAAAGCCACAAATATCGTTTAGTCTGGTTGTGTGTATGTGCCCGGTCGATGGCAACAAGCATTACATGGGACTTAAACATAACTGGTAAATTGTGGGTGTAAAGTCCGGCCACGCCAAATTTTCCAAAGATGTAAACAACAATGGCCGCTCGAAATTTAATAAAATCGATGTATATCGATTTTGAAGAATATTTATTTTAAGTAATGTTTGTTTTCGTCTAGTTAGCTCGGAGATTTAGACGAAAACAAAGATTAGTAATAATAAACGTTCTTGCATATCGATTTTATTCAATTTTGAGCGGGCATTGTTGGTTACATCTTTGGCAAATTTGGCGCGGCCGGACCTTAGGTACAACCTTTGCCAAACACTTCGCGAAAACAGGTGTGTTGTTCTGTTTTATATCGTACTAAGTATTGACATACAGAACGCTAGAATGTAATGACACAATTATTTTTTGTGGTATATGATTGTATCTTTGCATTTGCAAGATTATACCAAAATATACCAATCCATATCACCATATTATCGAGGAAATAACTTTTTAGGTTAAAATTGTGCTTTTTTTTTTCCACTAACCAAATGTCATAGTGGCGAATGCAAGTCTATAAAGCTTGTGTCAGAGCTTTATATCGTGTTTTATTCTTCTTCAAGAATAAAAACAATTGGTACATTTTGTCAAATTGCATTGTATATGGAACTAAGTCTAATTATAAAAAAAAAAAATAGATTAGGAAAATTAAATCCCTATTAAATCAGATAAGTACTAAAGTAAAGGGATGTCCTTATAAATGAACCCAATTAATACACGATGCAAACAATATTGTTCCAAAATTAAACAGATGTAAACAAATGAACGTTGTTGAAACAGTGTAATACCACGCGACAATTGTTTATTTGTTGTTTGAACGTAAATGTAACGTTTACACTAGTCGTAGCGAAACTATGAACACAAGATGAATTTCCATGTTAAACCAGTCAGAAGTAAATTAACTTGTGTACATATTTGACATAATTCTACATAGTATATCTTTGAAATTGCCTTTATAAATGAAGCTACTCGTATTTAAATATGATTAAATGTTGTTGTTATCCACCTTGCTGATTGGCATTTTTTTGCTATTCTAATGTACCATTGCGGCCTGTTCCGCCTTATCACTTAAATTTTTTTACGCCTAAATCTTGCGGCGGCGCCAAGCCACGCCCCTTAAGGTTTTCATCTATTAGGAAGGCATAACGCATAGTTACAACCTGCACTGCGCTGCTTAGTTACGCATCACGTGTACTTCTTTTATGTGTTTTACGGAAGAACTATTTGACCTTGGCGCGCTTACTATAGAGCACTTCAATTTTTTGAGTGCAAGCAAAAATGAACTTAGTGGTGGTCAGGCGGAAGTGTCCGCGATAGTACATGAAAAGAAGTCCCAAGTATGTATGTGAATTGGCTATAAAATTAATATTGCCTTAAGACATATAAGGTACGGATTTGCTCGATTTTTGACGATGTCTCTCGAGATGCTGATTACAGATATGCTTACTATTATGTCGATCATCTCTTACTGTGATCACCTAGCACGTTTATTTAGATATGTCGTCTACGTATGATACTATACCTATGCGGTCTGAGCATATAATATGCTGCTGATCAGATTTTTGTTGCTAGATTTTGTCAACATCATGCTAAGTTGAACGAGAAACCCAAAATACTAAAGCCTTATACCCTCGGGTAAAATGTGATATTATTTATACTTATTGCCATATTGCATACTTAATTACAAAATATTCACGAGCGTTCTTTTATAAATGACGATTCCCGACAATGACAACGTAGGTAGTTCATATTTATGAAACCTGAACGGTTCGTTAGTAACTGAAATTAATTTTAATTCATTGATTGCGCTGTTACTCGTATGCATTAAGCTTAAGTACTTTATTGGACAAAATAGTATGATTGTATTTTTGTCTTTTGAAAATGTTTTGAATTTCATGGAATGACGTTCAATATGCTATTAACCTACAGGGTTGCAGCGAAATCGGCGCGGAAACTTTAACCGTGAACAATCCAACCCTGTATACAGACTCAAATTAAATTATTTCGCGAAACTCGTGCAGACCTGTATCAATATCTAAACATTATAAAATAAAAAATTATGCTTTTGATGTTATTTTTTGGGGTCAACGATCGTATGTAACGTAGTTATTTGAAACACCAGTTTAAATAAATCCACTTTTTTTGTGTGTATACTTTACAGATGTTATGAGTATCGATATATGAACGTAAAAAAAAACTGTTTTTTCTTTCAACTCATACTTCCAAGTATGTAACCATACACCACCAGCGGTCGCTGACTTCTAAAATACGAACGTCAAATAACTTTTTTTTTTGTTTTAGACATCGAAACCAATCATGTTTGTCGAGTTTCGCTTGCTTATCTATTTTGTCCCTGTATAACTTAATAATGAGCTATGAATAGAATAGAATAGAATACTCTTTATTATGTACACCATATAAATTACAGACATAAATAATGAAACTTTACAATGGGTGACACAATTATGGGCGGTCTTATCGCTAAGAGCGATCTTTTAAAGACAACCTTTGGATGGATTAAAAAGGTATGATACCGTCGACAGGTATTGTTAAAGTTATAGGTAAAAGAGCCAGCCTCAAAAACAAAAAAAAAACTTAATTTTAAGAACTCAAAATTCAAAGCAAAAGATAGAGCAAAAGAAGTGACAATATTAATGAATATTTTTTGCTATTCTTTTGTCTTTTGTTTCAAATTGTATATTAATTATCTTATAACATCGTTTATTTTGTAAAAGCCTTCAGCAATTTTCTGTTTAATTTCTAGACAGTTTACTCGGATAACATTGAGTCCCCAGAATAGCCTGAAGGTCTAATATTGACGTTTTGTTTGATAAGGCCCTTAGATAATTATCTATTAAGCTTAAAATCGATTACTGTGGAAAATTTTATCATAATACCTATTAGCTTTATCTATTATCGTATATGAGTTGTTGGGTAAGTGCCTAGTTAAAGAATTTGAAAGAATGTTATTTGAGATAATGGCGTTATTAAATGTTGTATTTTGCATTTGTTTTAATCTAATCTGACGTTTTTCCTGTAAAGCCAATACGAGCCAACATTAGGTAAACCAACCGTTCTACAAATACAACCAGAAATCTTCCTAATCCCATCTATTCCTACAGGGGTCGTTAGGGGTAACTAAAGAAATATATCCAACGTATTGACAGCTACATCCACTTTGATTAAGAATGTACAGTCAACAAAATAGATAAGTATGCAGGATCGTCGGATATAGTTGAAGTTTACCGGTGGATGTTTTCGACTAAAATTTAATTTGATAAATGAACTGTTTGTTTTCTATTAATAAAATAAAATTTTATTCGAGAACATCCATCGGTTAGGTTTATTACTAAACTTCAACTATATCCGACGATCCTGCATACTTATTTCTTTTGTAGACTGTACAGTCACGTCTAAAAGTATGTATACACTTGGCAATTTTCAATTGCGATTTTTTCATGAAATAACGAATGCAACGTTGAAATACGACACTTAACATAAACCTATGGGTTCGAAAATACTATTTTCATAATAACATAAAATTTCATTAAAAAATAAAGGAGAAAATCGCCTTTGAATAAAGCCAAGTGTATACATACTTTTAGACGTGACTGTACATATACATTATACACAACGTATAGGATGGTCGATGCTTAACCATTTTAATTTTTGTTGGACTAACTTCAGCAAACTTGACATTAATAAACAGACAAAGTCTAATTTCAACTTTTCACTAGTGGTAGTAATGGCAATCTTATAATTTGGTTTGAACAGGTTTTTTTTTTGGATAAATCCTTTTCTATTTTGTTAATATGAGAAAGTTATAGGCCTTGTAGACTGTACATTTGTATACCATTTTTTTATTTTATTAAACACCTGGTACTTGTTGACAGGTCTACGCTGTCCTCCCATACCTATTAATATTATTACAATTTGAAAACATTGTAAAAGCCAATTATTTTAAAAAGAGTAACCGTGGAGTTTTTTGCCGGCTCTTCTCACTATGAAACGACCGATTGGAACCGCACCTAGTTTCTGACTTTTCATAAGTGCCCATGTATGTAGATATATCGCACGCCCAGATCGACACTGCACTAAGTCAAAATAGCTCATTTTTCAGAATGGACGGAAAAACCATTATTTTATGTTATGTCAAAGTTATTGCGAATGTCCTGAATATTGCATGTGAAGAATCCAATGCGTATCAGTATTATATAAATACGCCTGTCTTCGTGGTTAGCGCGGAAAATTTTTGGTTATTCTATTAAATGAAAAACTTGATTTTAAGATTTTTCGACATAATACAGTGTTGTTCTGGGTGTGCGATATGTGAAATAAAATATTTTGATTTTGATGATTTTATCCGACTTGAATTTTATGATTTCTTCTTTCTCACTTGTCGAAACTAAACTTTTTCTCAACAAGAAAATGGATTCATTCTCTTGCTGAGGAATACGGTTTACGGTATCTACCAAAAAAAAAAACCAAGTAGATAGGTAGGTAAGTACCTAAATCAGACGTGTAAATTAACTAGCGCTCCGTATGAGGGACAAGCAGACGGCTAGAAAAAAGTTGCATTTTATTTTGATTGACATAAAAATATAGATTTTTGATCATTTCGTTATAAACATATATCTTGAAACGTGCTGTGCCCATGCCCAAGTCCACGTGAAACGTAAATAACAGTGTATTACAAGCTGAATAACTAAGCTCTGCAGGGTAGACTTAAAATTCGAATAAACATGGCGGCGAAAACTCATTTCATAAAGGGTGATGTTGATATGTAAATAATAATAAACTGCAGGTATTGCTAAACTCAGTCTGTATCGTTACCACAGCTAGGTAAAAGTTTCGCCAATAATGTTCAGCTATTTCAGTTTGGAAGTGATGTGAAATTCATCCTATTTCATACCTAGACAACAATAAAAAGTTCTGGACTGATATTTACATATTTTGTCTACCTTTCTCAATTCTGTTTGGAAAAACCGTAGCTTCTATTTAAATGCAAACAGAGAGCCACTGTAATAAAAGTTGACGCATACAAATAGGGATATTTTCACAATATGATGTTGTGTTTTCAATATACAAAGTATGAATAGCGTTTAAAAGCTATAGCTACCTGAATAAGAATAATTATGTCAATGAATTGCAATTCAAGTAAGATATTTTTAGGCACGTTTTCACGCTTAGAGACGTAATGGACTCTAGCAAAGAGATCCTACAGTATTTTCATCTCACGAAGCGACACTCGCTTTACTTGTGGTAACTAAGTATACAATCACGCTGTGAATGTGTTCGTGACGACGAGTAGCGTCAGCACATAACACACATACGCAACCACACAAATCGGACTATGCACGTGTCTCGGATGATACCGAGAGCTCCTGCGCTTGCACTCACATTCACAGCGTATTTATACACTTGGTAACCGCAAGTAAAGCGCGTCGCTTCGTCAGATAAAAATACTGTAGGTACTTGAAAACGATTAATACTTTGAATGAAAAATGAATGAAATGAAAAAAATGAACTTTGAAATTACACGAACTGGCACAGTCCTCTAGTCCTCTATATACTAAAACAAAAGGATATTAAACTAATAATATTCCCACTGCTGGGACACAGGCCTACTCTCTGTGAGAGGGAGTGGGTCATTATCCACCACGTGGGCCCAGTTCGGATTGGTGAAATATCTTCGATTTTATAGCTTTTCTTTATTCCTCCTCTTTTTTTTCCTCTGTAATTATACATGGTGAAATTGAAAACATGCGACAAATCGAAATGAGAGATTGTACTCATCATTATGAACAACTTTTACTATGAAACCACACCTGAAATCGCGAAAAAAAAATCAGCTGTTTCCTACATTTATGTTCGCATAACTCGTCAAAATGTAGGGAACAGCTGATTTTTTTTTCGCGATTTCTGGTTTGGTCTCATAGTAAAAGTTGTTCATAATGATGAGTACAATCTCCCATTTCAATTTGTCGCATGTTTTCAATTTCAACCTGTACTCGTAGTAGTCAAACTTATAAAATAGTTAATTTTTCAACACAAAACGCGTCTTCACTTTTCAGTTTTCCATTCCCATACACCAGTATTTCAGCGGAACTTTCTTCTACGTACGTAATGACTAAGTAAGCTGACGGGGTCGAGTGGCCCACATTCAGCACAAAGGCGGCTCGGATGATGATGACGACCAATTTACCTCTCACGACTCACAAACACTGTGAGCTGTGCCTGTTTGTGTTTTAATATAGCCTTTTGCACCAGATTTTAACTGAATAACAAGCCACCTAATGGACTCGAGTAAGGTATTGAATCTTCCAGATAAATAATTACTTAAGGATGGTAGTCAATTAATAACTTGTAGCATTATTTTGCTGTATAGCTCCTCATTTTGGTATTTTAATAATAAATTAAACCCATGTTCATAACCAGCCTATAATCTTCCCACTGCTGGGACACAGGCCTGCTCTCTTCGAGAAGGAGTGGGCTGTAATCTATACCACGTGGACCCAATGTGGGATGGTAGACAGAATTTTAAGTTATAGGACATGCTGGTTTCCTCCCGGTGATTTTTCTCCGTTTTGATAGCAGTGGTGAATAAATTATTTACGCAAAGTAAAGCGCCCGCCTGGGTTCGAACCCACGACATACAACTCGTAAGTCGGTGCCGTTACCACTGGGCCACCACTGCTCTGTGATAAGCATACTTAGTAGGTTTTGAGAACGGTATAAAATAATTATAATTACAAGAATCACAATAGTATATCATAAATTGCAGAGGGGTCCGCGGCTAAATAATAACAGCCACACAGGTCGATCGATCAGGTTAAGCTACGCTTGCCGCGGTTGATCTGTGGATGAGTGACCATTTTTACATAGCGTGATCCCTCCGTGCCTCGAAAAGCACGTGTCTGTGTCCCGGATGTTATTCGTGGATCTTTGACAGTCGTTACGGGTAGTCAGAAGCCCGAAAGTCTGACAACCAGTCTTACCAAAAGGTATCGTATTACCCAGTAACAAGGTTGTGGAGGTCAGATAGGCAGTCGCTTCATGTAAAATACAGGTATTCAGCTGCATCCGGTTGCACTGGAAGCCGACCCCAACATAGTTGGGAAGAGGCTAGATAGATGATGCAGATGATGAAATGGCGGAAAGAGGCTCGTATTCGCTTTAAAGTTGTGTTATTGTAGGTCGTGTTTTAAAAATTAGCCTTGGCTTCGCTGTTAGTGACGGTTTTCTTCAATTAGGTTTCAGTTTACTTACCGAATGAAGGAATAATAGGTCACTACCGGACCGACATTTTCTACTACGACACACGAAGATCTAAAGTGCAACCTAGCACTCAGGTAATTAATTATTTTAAATCCTCTCTGTCAGTACAATCAAATATCGATGGCGGACCGTTTCCCGTGTCCAGACTTTGTCATCGGTTCTAAATGTAGCAACGTGTTTTAATTGAGGCCGTTTGTTGGAAAAAGAAAATTTCCTAAACTGACAGAATAATTTCTTTCACTGTTATTAAAAGTGTCAATTGAATGTCTGTTTTCACTGACAAGAACAAGAATACCCTTTATTACTTAATCATCGCTTTTTTTATAATAATTCTAGAACGTTTTTTCAATTATTCTTCTTAGAGTATCTAGGACAAAGAAAAAGAGCCCTTACCGTACTAAGATTATGGTAGGAAGTCGCTATCCATACAGCCATTTCACAAATCTTATATGCTTCTAACTTAACATAATGTCTAATTTAATCTAAGTAATATTAGAAATGCGAAAGTAAATTTGTTTGTTTCGCTTTCACACTAAAACGGCTGAACGGATTTGGTTAAAATTTGCCACATGACTAGACCATTGCCTAGGTAAGGAAATAGGCTAGTTTTCATTCTGGATCACAGACGAAGCTAGGGGCTATAGCTAGTAATATTATAAACCAACTTAGCTACTAATATACCACATTATAACTAGGTACCCGTAAAAGTAAACTGTAAACAGCCGTAAACCTTAAACAAACTATTCCAGAACTTTCCAAAGAATATATTCCTAGAAATTTGCCTACCATTAGAACTAGCAAGTTACAATACAATCTGTGTAATGTTACACCATTACAATAAAACGAAAGTACGCTCTAAGGGACGGCTGATTATAATAAAACGAATGGTACTGTCTATGTTGTCATTACAGGAACGCAATCATCCTCTTTATGTACTTTGGTCCGTAACGGTTCAATTTTCAGACAAATGAAAGGTTTGAATAGATCGTTTTTATAATTAAAACTGGAGCTGAAGGACACAATTGTATCTTTAGGTGAATAATTAAGAGAACTATGAAAAGCAAATGAAGGGATCAGGGGAAAAACAACTTTTGTCACATTTTTTTATATTTTTCAACTGGCAATGCAATCTGAATGGTTATACCTGTCGCTATGTTCTGTCAAAAACAACAGGGCAATAATATCCATAGTCTCCGAGCTTTCATGCTTTTAAAATATCGATACAGGGAAAAAACATACAATGTCTAGACCCCCACCCCCTATACCATTATACCTATAACAGTTAAAGTGCCTTGGGTATAATTACACTATTTTATTAAGATCTTATCTTTTAATTAGTAATATTTCACTTTGTTCATTAGGTGACAAAAGTGGTTCTTCCCCTGATCCCTTCAAATATGATTACAAAATGAACATAACTAACAGTGACGCTACACTTTGATGAAGAGTGTCGATGATGTAGATCATTTAATTTTATTAGGTTTAGAAAAATAATGGATACTCACAGGTTGTGCTGTTCTCTCGATCTCAATATTGATCTGCAAATAAATAAAATAGAATTAATACTAAGTTCTTATACGCCAAACTGAAATACACCTTAAGTAGTTCAAGTTACGAGTATTTTTTGTTTGCAAGTTAGCTAGGTGTTAGCAGAGCTTACTCGCCAAACTACTCGTAATAACGCTAAAACTAACACGCTATCCTTTTAAATTCATTCATATAATATACGTTTATGTAATAAAGAAACATAAACAACAACATAACCACGAAAACCGACAAAACAAAAACACCTTACAGCATTAAAAACTCGCGAACCATATAATCCGGTGTAGCAAATTGTGATAAAAACGTGAAGCGATCGATTGCATGCTACTAATAAATAACGGTTATTAAATAACTGTTTCGCACGTCACCTCTCTATGAGATAAACGAAGCATGATACTTCCTTATCTTGAGTTCAGAATCTTTGATTTTGGAACTGCAAACTCAATGTCGTACAAGACAAAGTTTAAATTCCACTACAACCAGAATTTATTGTCGATGTTTTTATTACCAACTATTGTAACAGCCCGCCCAAGCTTCGCACGGGTGCAATTTTTTTTTCGAATTTCCGAAATTTTCTTTCATACAAACCTTGTGCTGACAATACCGAACACAACAAAAAAAGAATTATCCAATTTGGTGCAGTCGTTCGGAAGTTAAGCGCGACACTTCGGCGATTCATTTTTCTTTATACAGGGTGTTACGGAAAGGGTATATCAATACAAACAGGTTGAAGAGTGTGTCTGGTCTAAAATCTCTGTACAAAATTTCAGCTAAAAAGCAGTAACTTTGAAATTCCTTAATATTTTTTTATTTCGATAGTTTATTAAATTGAAATCAAAACAAACATGTCACCGCACTACGAGGGTCATCATCCATTATCTGTAGTGTGTCTGTGCGCCTAGTACAGGCACATCACGCCGCCGCGCGCCAGTGCAGCGCCGTAATGTCGAAATAAAAAAATATTAAGCATTTTCAAAGTTAATGCTTTTGAGCTGAAATTTTGTACAGAGATTCTAGACCAGATACACTCTTCAACCCGTTTGTATTGGTATACCCTTTCTGTAACACCCTGTATAAGTACCTAGATGTTCACTGAAACATGAACTTACTGCCGCTCTCAGAGACGTAATTTAAAAACAATGAAACTTTTTAGACAAAGAATAGTAGGTATGTGTTATGTGTTTAAAGGTCGATTTAGACTAAACGAGCGAATGCATATTCTATCCCCACTCTCCGAAATTCCTTTTGTGTAAATAGGGATGATACATTCCTTCGTTGGTCTTTCCCTACTAAAATGTTAAGAATATTAACAAAAGAATGGTCTAGCTCTTGTACTGGTTCCATATTCGTTTAATCTTAAATCCACCTTTCGAGTGCTGTCAGTCAAAAATATGACAGATTGAGAACATTTCATACGGGTCAATTAAAGTTGCCTAATTATTATTATTATGCGATTTCTTAATACTAAGGTACATTACAAACTACATTACACTAGAGTATAGTTGAATATCAAAATACTAGCTTCGGCCCGCGACTTCGTCCGCGTGAAATTTCTTGTTGCCCAGACCCACCACGTCGCATCGCATCACCTGCCCACGCTGTCACTTCGTTTTCACCTAACTGACTTTATTTCTTTTTGCTCGGCTCATAAGCGTCACAGCGTGATGTTGAATAGCCTATAGCCTTCCTCAAAAATCAGGCTAACAAATGCAAAAAAAAAAATGAAATCCGACTGGTAGTTCCAGAGATTAGCGCGCTCAAACAAACAAACTCTTCAGCTTTATTATTATAATCTTATTATAGCTTGATTTATTATAGCTTTATTATTATTGGTATAGAAGATGTAATCTAAATCTTAGATTTTCAATTCTAGCATAATCCTAGATACTAATATTATCCTACTTCCTACTAATATAATATTAATATTATTAATATTTAATATAATATTATAAACGCGAAAGTTTGTGAGGATGGACGGATGTTTGTTACTCTTTCAAGTAAAAACTACTGAACGGATTTTGATGAAACTTTACAGTAATATAGCTTATACATCACAATAACACAGGATATTTTTCATCCCGATATTCTCACGGGATTGACACTTATGCGGGTAAAACCGCGGGGCGCTGGTAGTAAATGTCTATTATTAAATAGCTGTTTCGTACGTCACCTCGGTATGAGATAAACGTAGCATAAGACTTCCTAGTGTGGGCAGTAAAGCTCTGAGGGGGTGTTATAGTTGAGCTGAAGCGAACCGGGATAAATGGAGCGGGACTGTGATTTTGTACTGTATATATCTGCTTTGTTGTAGGGTCCCTGGTCATCTTGTTTTGTGTTTAAAGTTGTATAGTAATAAATATTATGCAGAAGCTTATAAACACAGACTTTATCATCACGTGAATGTCGAAACCATCCAACTCCTTGGAAACACTGAATTAGCGTGAAGACCAAAAAGGAGGAAAATCCTTTTAACCCTCCATTGCAAGTGATAATTGTTATAAAGAACTCGTGAATTAAGCGTTACTTATTACATAAAGTGAAAAAGAAAGATGCCAATAAAGTATCGTCTATTATAGCTATATAAGAGAAAAAAAAACTTGGATACTTGTATTAGTATAATACTTATTGTGCAGGCCTTTTCTTCTTTTTGATATTTTACCATTTTATACCTTTTGTTTATGCTTTTTCTACCATTAGGTTTTTATTTTGATTGACACATTATATACTTTGTTTTCCTACCAGAACCAGCATATTTTAATTTCGTAGTTAATACTTGTAATTTTTTTATTGAATCACTAAATGCAACAAACTTAAGCTCCAACACCAGAACCTTTGATATAATATTTTATTTTATTAATTAATTCAAGTTCTACAGCGAACGATAATACCTTCATTTCTTAATGCAAGTGCTACGTGGAAGCAAGATAGGTAATTAATTACTCATAGTCAAATTAATCTATTTGGAATAATAGAGCATTCGTTCGGGGCGACTTTTTGATTTCGGACATTTGAGTGGTTATTAACGAAGTAAGGAGACCAGTCGTGTGTAAAAATACTGTTGTTACTTGTTTTCTTTTATCAGTAACAGCAACGTTATATTTAGTCAATAAAAACTGCATCACTTTAAATAATCGCTCCTCTATCCGCTTTAACCTAACCCAATCAGCGCTGCTCTTAAATCGCTAACCCATACCTTCCTATCTCTATCTATATATAACTAATTATCGGTTTACTATCGCCAACGCAGACTAGTAACACGCTTAAACATCCATGGACAACTTGGCACGTCGGGGATTCCGTGTGTGCGATAATGTATCGTAACATCACTAGCTAAATAGCGTTCAGAACATCCACTTAGAATCGTGATAAAATGCCCACGTAATCTTTAAAGCGGCTAGATGTGCTGTAGCGCTTTACTTGCATTTTTGTTGGCATTTCAGCCTTTGGTTCCGTGTCTCGGAAAGCACGTTAAGCCGTTGGTCTCGGCTGTCATTCGTGGATCATTGACAGTCGTTACGGGTAGTCAGAAGCCCGAAAGTCTGACAACTAGTCTTACCAATGGGTATCGTATTACCCAGTAACTGGGTTGTGGAGGTCAGATAGGCATTCGCTTTATGTAAAATACTGGTATTCAGCTGCATTCGGTTAGGCTGGAAGCCGATCCAACATAGTTGGGAAAAGGCTAGGCAAATGCATTTCAGCCTTTGGTGTCGATTGTCAGAATCTCGTTATGAAGGTTTAAAGTAACTCTAATGGGCAGAAGAGCAGTGATTAGTGTGGTTAGTTTTAGCAGAAATATCCCCAGGATTGGTGATCTCAATAAGTTATTGAATATAAATTATAAGTTATTACCAGCAAATAGTGCAAATTCCAATGTTGATTTAATATTCATCATGATCATGAACAGCCCAACTTGACCCACTGTTGGGCATAATTATGACTCCCTTTGATTGCGCAACCTCCACGCTCATCTTTCAGGTTCGAATCCCAATAGCAGCAATGTCATCAAACGCAGAGAGCAGTGGTGGCCCAGTGGCAACAGCCGCGACTTACGAGTTGTAGGTCGTAGGTTCGAACCCAGACACTCTACTTTGTGTAAATTATTTCATTACCAATGCTCTCAAAAACGGTGAAGGAAAACATCGTGAGGAAACCGGCATGTCGTAGAACCAAAAATTCAAAGACGTGTGACATCTACCAATCCGCACTGGGCCCGCGTAGTGTATTACAGCCCACTCCCTCCCACAGAGAAGAGGCCTGTGTCCCAACAGTGGGAATATCATAGACTGATTATACATCAAACACACAAATAAACTCTGACACAACTTCACCTAATTTTGTCACCAATACCAACAGGCTTATAAGCTAATTTAATCACCCAACAAAGTGGATTCTCTGCTCTCAATTTAGTAACACCGACTGAAATATGCAGCCGTAACGAAGCGTAAGCACGTCGAAGCTCGTTTAATGGCATACGTACTCTTGTAACCCCTATTGTTCACGTTATGTAATTCAAGATCATTGTGCCGATATTACATACATGCTGTAACTTTATTAAACCTCCGTGTGTTATTTAAAGTGATGTAAGCTTTGAGTGAGTTCTATGAGAGGTAATTAATTTGTGATGTTAATTTTGTTAGCTGTACTTTTACTTTTTTCATGAATCTTTTGGCCTGGACCAATGATTTCTATCGTAGAATGACCGCGTCAAAAGATGGTCGTGTTTCTGTTTTTTGTGACAACTCTGACGCACACAATGTCGCAGAATGGACTTGATTGTCAAGAAATAGTCATTATTATTGAGTGAGTGACTCTTCTGAGTATTGACACTTTTTCGCAGAACTTAGTACGGACGGTGAGGAAAAATCTTACTATTAAAATCCTTGGCCTAATCCAGATTTTTCAAACATCGGAAAAAGTAGCCCCCCAGCCCCTTAGTCGGTTGAAGAACACCGAACGAGACAGCAAAGAAGTTTTATTGTTATTACGTCTGGGGGCGTTTAGTATCCCGCAAAGTGTTAAAAACTATATATAGGCGATAGAAAAACTAATTTTTAGCGTTGCTTTGTATGAAAATGAAGGCAGGATCGTCCACTGCGAGCCATACCCACGCTTGGCAAACAAATGAACCGCGCAGAAACGCACCAAACCTCTCCATGCACATCCTACCTAACAGTGGAACGGTCGCCTAAAGTCCCACATATTAATTTATTATTCAACACATTTAAAGTAAATACTAGCTCCTTTGGCTTAAAGGAGTAAACACTTTGTAAGTAGAGTTGTTTAAAACCTCTTTGCTAAATGAAATTGTATTGTGTATTTCATAAGAATTCTAGTTAAGAACTACATTTCAGTAGCCACTTACAAACGATAATTAAAAACTTACCTTTTGTAAACAACCTAAGTTGGCTCTCTTTTAACTAAGAGTGTCCAAACTTTGCTTAATTTTATTCATGAGATTTTAAAAGCCTTTAAATATTCCTTTTTTGTTTATTACGACCATGTAAAAACTTGACAGAGCTGTTAATAAAACAACTGTTAAGTATTCAGATTCTATCTTTGTTTCACGGATATAATTTTATTTAAACTTAATAATACTGATACCGAAAAACTCGAACCATCATCCTTCATCCATATTTTTATCAATATTTTGTCGAACGCATGGCAAATTAAATCTTCCGGTCATCTGCAGGATTCGCTGTAAAATCCGGTTTTATCTACATGAATTTTATTTTATGTTAAACTAAATTTTACCCGGCTAAATAGTTTACATAAAGTGTAAACAGATTACGTTCATACATCAAATAATATTTGGCCAGTTAATTTAGGGAAAAGTGAAAACTGACGAATCTGGGAATTTTTATAAAAGATCTTGGATTTTCCAGAATCCCATAGATTTCCGCTTCGCCTACTTGAGGTGCTTTATCATCATCATTTCAGCCGAAAAACGACCACTGCCGGACATAGGCCTTCCCTAAGCACCTCCACTTCGTCCAGTTTTGTGCTTCTCGCATCCAACGAGTTCCAGCGGCCTTCACAAGGTCGTCGGTCCACCTTGTGGGAGGCCTTGAGGTGCTTAATTGGTGCAAATTGATCACATTATCACGTCCTGGGGCCTTATGCTCTATGACACAATAAACGAGACCGCGATTGAACGCGAGATTGGCAGGATTTACTAAAGAATTAACGTGGTTCCGAAGTAAGGAATCCTTAAGTGGTCATAGTGGATTAGGGCCCTAGGGAAGGAATACGTTGAATTAAAAGTCAACAAGACAATGCTTTCCGTTCTGTACCTTTTTCGTTATTTATATCGGTATGAAGATTAGGAGTGTCGTTGTCGTGTCTGCTAATAAACTATTAACAATAAACTAAGCGTCACCATACAATCTGCCAGGCATTGTGATTACTAATTACAATTTGCCTGACACACGTGCTGAGCTGGACTCCCATTTGGTGCAACTTTGAGACGCACACCGCACTGTGTATGTTTCGTTATTAATTTTATTTTATTTTAAGTTTTCATCGTAGTGTCACTTTTATTTCGATATGTATGTTTTTCCTTTTGTTTTTATATTGTTTTTATATTATATTCATGTGGGTTATTGGTTATCATCTATTATTGTACTTTTGTATGTTGTGCTGTCTTTTGTGTGCGCCAAATGAATGGTATATTATCTATCTATACAATACCCTCTTTGATAATTCATTATGAACACTGTTCATAATAAAACAGTGTTCATCAACAGACAAAAAATCTATGCAGATTAGATTATTAATTTTATAGAATAGTAAGACAATATATCTTTTTTCTTTCTTTATTTTCTTTTTGACGCAAGGGATAAATAACTTGCAATTCTACACTAAAATCTACGCTAAATCTTAGCCACCAGCAACATTTCTCATCACTGTACCGCAGAAACTAGATGACGCTGACAATTTTATAGGCCCCGAACTCCATCGTTTGCTATGCGGAACGGTCCGTACAGTACTCCGGAGACCAGCAAATTGGATCACGGAAACCGCAGACCAATTTTGGTCAGTTCGCTCACGTAATACCCTCATTGATTCATACGATAAACACAGTGCTTTGTGAAGAATTGCGAGGACTCGTAATGGGCTGGTGCCAAGTGTTCGTTATGTATTGTGTCTTTGGATTTAGATTTTTGGATGAAAGAAAGAAAAAGAAAAACAATAATTTTATTTGACCCAGGTTAAGTCATCATCGTCTGCCTAGCCTTTTCCCAACTATGTTGAGGTCGGCTTCCAGGTTAAATAAGGCACACAATATTCATGGATGACGATTTTCTTGTACCAGTTGTAAAAATATTACGGAGTTTTAAAAGACCAGAGTAGGCGACACATTATTTTATCAAAGGTACAGTCAGCATCAAAAGTCCATTAACACTATCATTTTTACATGTTATTAAATTGACAACAACGTTTTTCAATAAACTGATTTTTAGCTTTTCACATAATAGACAAGAGTATATATTCTAAAAAAATTTCTTCTGCTGCAATTTTGAACAAATATTTTGCTCAATAACTAAGATTAAAAAAACTGAAGTGTTAATCAACTTTTGATGCTGACCGCACAAGGTCAAAGGCACCATCATCCGGAATCTAGCTCGCTAATTTTATAAGACGCTCTTGACGAAACTGGCTCTTAAAAATATCTCAGTAGAATCCCTTTCAGGCATTTATTTTCTAGCTAAACTAATTATTCAAATTACGTGATTCAAAATCTTCCATCATCTAAAATTAAACACAACCTTCGCGGTTTTCAAACAAATTAAATCATTTCAACACAATGCTAGCACCATAATTCCTTTAGGTACTTTGCTCAAATTCTTAACTCCCAAACAAAATAAAGTCAAAACAGAACAATTCACTGACTTAAACTTTAAAAGAGTAAATAAACTTGGACGGAACAAAATCTTTGAAAGAACTTTGGAAGACTTTGGAGGTTCCAAAGTCTTTCGAAATGTTGTTTTGGTGTTAGTGCAATCTCTAGGGTGTTGTTTGTTCGCAGTGGTCTGAATAATAAACGATATTGCAGTACTGCGTTTGCATGAATGTTCAGACCGCAGGGATTGTCAGAGTCAGGCTTACACTGCACACTGGCTCGATGCGGTCGCTCGAAGAAATTGCAAGTTTGTATTTGATTGTACCTACGTTATTAAGGTTGATTTGAAAATGGTTTGTTTAATAAAATAGGGGCTTTTTGTATGTCGTATCTTTTTAAATGTCAGTTTGAAACCGACTGTGTGCGGACAATGTTGGAATTGAAATTTTCTATTACATTTTTTTCTTATTTTATAGCAAAGTCTGCGAATGTATAAATCGGACCTGACCTGATATTTTTTTTGAAAACGGACCTACAGTTAACAATGTTGCAATCTTACTTTTGCCAGAACAAAGGCAGCTCTCTTTTCCACTTCATTTCAACCTATCGAATAGATATACTAAATTAGAAAATAAAATGCAACATTAATCCAATAATATATTCCAAAGCTACAGTTTGTAGTTATCGTTCACTGAAACCACAAAATCGGATGGTCCTACAATATTACTATCACCACAGATCATCTATTAATACCGGCAGCGGAAGCACCAGGAATCAATATAGATTCCAATAGAACCGCAAATTGCAGCCGAGGTAGCAGATTACAGAACACGGGTCTATCCGTATGACGGACCATTTACAGATAGGTAGCTCCCATATCACTATTCCAAAGTGTCCCTCGCAAACCATTCCCCTTACATTGTTACAAAGTGCGCCACGTTGAGGTGTTTCGATTTTAGAAGCCTCGATAACAACTGTTTTACGACCATTTCCTACGGCGAGAAAATCTCCAGCGATCCGTATTTTACGGGAAAATGTTGGCATTTACTTCACATCTCAATCTAAGTGCCCATACGAGACTGATCTCGAATACCAATACCTTAAAGACGTGTTTTACACGAGATGGATACTATAAGCGCATATTATGACGTAACAATTTCTAGGACACAATCGAGATCGAAATCTGATAAGCAAAGTTCAGCAAGCCAATCAGGAGTCAGCGTGTGGTCGCAATCGCATTGTGATAGTGGCATAACGTAACAAAGCATTTAATATACTAGGAGAGTTATCAAATTACGAAACTTTATAATAGACATCTCATATTCAGTTCACTTGTGCAATGATGAAGACATTCACACATCATTGCCTCATGAATAACTATCATTTAGGTCGTAATTATTATCATTGTCTGATTACAATACCAACCTTGTAGTTTTGACATACTATCTGACGGGTCATAATAGAATCATAATTATTAATTTTGCACAATGAAATTATTTTGACAGACCAGTATTAAAATTTAATGATCTGTATATAATATGCGCCTTATAATTTTATTATAATAAAGGATCGTAAGAGAAAGGAAACTTGATTACAACAATCGAAAACATTAAATCAGGTATTGATAATTGTAGGTACTTTCATTTTATAATTAATGGGACTTACGATAAAACACGTTTTATTGTTGCAAGTAAGTAATTATGGGAACAATAATAATCTGAAGAGTGTGCCGAATGGCCCTTCTGTTACAACTAAAGTGAAATAAACAGAAGCTTTCTGTTATCTTGTTCAACCAATACACTTAAAAACAAAAAACTTTTTTACAAAAAAAAAACAACCGACTTCAAAAAAAAACACTACAAAGTGATAAATAACTTTAATTTCGGAAGTCGGTGTCGTTGGTTCCGCATTTTCGTTTTTTGACACCGACTTCCGAAATTAAAGTTATTTATCACTTTGTAGTGTTTTTTTTTTTGAAGTCGGTTGTTTTTTTTTTTTTTGTAAAAAAGTTTTTATTTTCCTCTTTTTAGTTGTACCTACCACACAAAAATGTAAACGAAAAGATCGTTAATGTAGACAATGTAGATAAATTTTTAGATTTTTGTTGATTTTTCGAAAACCGCTTGTCCAATTTCGATAAAATTTTCATGGGACTGTTTAGGAAGTATACCCTTTCCAACAAAAAAAGAATTTTTCAAATCGGTCCAGGCGTCTTCGAGAAATCGGGGAACATACATAAAAAAAAAATTCCGACGAATTGAGAACCTCCTCCTCCTTTTTTTGAAATCGGTTAAAAAGATAAAGCAAGTCCATCGATCCGGTCTATCTAGTCGATCTATTCTATAATCTCACCGGGAAAACTGCTGTCAATATAGTGTCAATCCCTAGCATCAGGGGTAATGACAACTCACTTCAAGTTCCGTTTATCTTAGTTTTCACGGCGACATTTTTACAGAACAGACCGGCTGTAATATCTCACTATTAACTTCACATTTGCCTCCACAGTGTGAAATGTCAGTGTCGAAGCTCTATTCCCAAATTCGGATCCCAAAGTAAACTCGATGGTGAAAATTCACAGAATAGCCTCGCTGCAGTCGCCTTTGCATAAACCCGCATAAACGCACAACATTTGCTAAGTGCCCTCGGCAAACACGTCATATACCCAATATGCTGACCAACATGTTGGCTATATAGATCGTGTTGGCTATGTTGGCGCCACACACGGAGTGTTTGCCATGTCACATGCTCGGGCAAACATCGAAATGGGAACCGCACTCGAAGCTGCATTAATAAAATAAGGTGGTGTTTAAAAAGCTAAATATACAGTTCTGTTTTCATTAAATTTGTATATGTGATTTGACCTATTAGTTTTGCTAGGAAATTGTACGAGTAGCAAGCTTTTGAGAAAAACAGGTCATTAGGAAATGGAATAAAATAAGTAACATGTTCTGTAAACAGTACGATTTATCGTCTGAAGAACTATAAGTAGTAGAATCGTTTTATACTCCGTTAATCTGATATAATTATTTTATTAAATTGCAGAAGGTGCGATAAATATAATGCAGCATGCAACCCAAATATGGATAATTGGGTCGGACATCTCGGGTGATGTAGTGCAGGCTGCATGGGAGAGGCCTGTGTCCAGCAGTGGACTGCGATAGGCTGAGTTAATTAGTTGATTAAACCCAAATCTGTACTTGCCACGAGTTTCACGAAGGTTTCACGTGAGTAACGCCTGATTCCATCTCTTACCTTTCGATACATTGTTCTACGTACTTGAATCATAGAAATGATTCATCACGATAGATATTATTATCCTATACTAGCTTCTGCTCGTGACTTTGTCCGCGTAAAATTTCACCCTCCCCCCATGTAGGGGTGGAATTTCGAAAAACTCTTTCTTAGTGGATACCTATTCTTCACAAAGAACACCCTCCAAATCTCATGTCTCTAGGACCAGCGGTTTAGGCTGTCCGTTGATATATCAATCAGTCAGGACTTTGAATTTTATATACACAGATCATCGATCCTTTACTAAACCTCAATATTTATTCACAGTAACACAGTAACCTACACAATTCTCTAAGTACGTTAAAAGTACACAGTTTCCTCAGCACCTAGCTAGCTTTACCACTAGAAGCCTTCCTTAGAAATAAGCCAGGGAATAAGCAAAGATTTAACTAGTCGACTTACGCCGAGAGTCGCTTTGAACTTAATTATAGCTAACAGGTATAATTTGTTCGCCTTTAAAGTCGTTTAATAAGTTTATAAGGCGTTCTGAAGTTCTGTCTTCATTTCCTTGAGGAGATTGAGATCGGAGCGGCTTTTTAATAATGGGGGTCGGTTGGTTTGATTGTTTAGTAAATCATTTCTTTACCATCATTTATTTCAGAGTCTGACACAATATTTTCAGAGGGGGCAATTCTCGTAATTTTAATAACGTTCACAATCAGAAAGCCAATTCGCGTAATCAAAATCTAGTCGCAGTTTCATCTCAGAGACAATCGATGTCAAAACTTGTCCTAAAAGGAAAATTACAGGTATTTTTGACAGATTGAGACTGTGATCAGAGGACAATTCTCGTAATTTTAAGAACGTTTACAGTCTGTTCTCAGTCTCAATCTGTCAATAATACCTCCAATTTCTCTAGATTTTTGACAAGTTCTTGAAACTGATTGTCGCTGAGATGAGATCAATTGCGACTAGATTTTGATTACGCGAATTGGCCTTCTGAACTCAGCAGGTGCATTTTGCACCCACAAAAGAATAATATAATATGACGTTTGTATTTTTGAAAAACTTTTACAATGGCTCTTATTTTTTCAGCTTTTACATGTTGAGAGTATTAAAAAGCCATTACCAAGTAACATGAAGTACGACACGACTAGTAACGGTAGTCCATTCTTTATGAGGAACTTCATCGCGGCAATTTTTTTATTAGGTATTTACGTTTCAAAATACATAAGTAGTATGTACCTATTATTAAAGCTGGAAGTTCTTCAAGCTTTCAAGTGAAGATTGCATTTTTTCCTAAGAAGCAACCACATATTTTCTTTTATAATTTTTCCTACCTTACTTTACTAGGTAAAGGTAGGTGGTAGTTTCTATATTTATGTCTGTAATTTATATGGTGTACATAATAAAGAGTATTCTATTCCAAAACAATATCTTAAATAATATCTTCAAGGAGCTTACAACATGTTATACGACAATCATGATTGGCCCATTGTTAATATTAAGTTATATGTTTGATGATATAATGTATTATCTCATTATCTTCGTACCATGTAGCAAAGATAATAATACTAAGATACATGTTCACATGTATCGTTAAGGTGTGATATAATCTAACAGTTTATTATTACCGCAAGGATTTCATAATGATTTTAGTTACAGTTTTAGGCGACCTCGTTGGTCTAGTGGTAGCAAGCGGTACTGCTGAACATAGGGTCCTGGGTTCGATTCTCCGGTCGGACGGAATGTTATTGGGTTTTCCATCTAGAATTTCTCAGTAGCAGCCCAGAGTCTGGATTTGTGCCCGGTTGATGGTAATAGGCTCGCCTGTTATTACATGAGACTTGAACATCATCTGCCTAGACTTTTCCCAAAAATGTTGCGGTCGGTTTCCAGTCTAACCGGATGCAGCTGAATACCAATATTTTACATGGAGCGACTGCCTATCTGACCTCCACAACCCAGTTACTGGGTAATACGATTGGTTATCAGACTTTCGGGCTTCTGACGACCCGTAACGACTGTCAAAGATCCACGAATGACAACCGGGACCAACCGCTTAACGTGCTTTCCGAGGCACGGAGGGGTCTCGGTATGTAAAGATCGTGACCCATCCACAGACCAACCGCGGGAAGCGTAGCTTAACCTGATCGATCGACCTGTACGGCTGTTATTTTGAACATAACTAGCGAAATGTGGGTGTACTATAGGTACACCTCTGCCTAGTCCTTTAAGGTATACAGGCGTGATGTTAGGTGTAGTTACCGTTCCAATGGTCGTTCCGATGTTCCGAACACAATACCAAAGAAACGGAAGACAGAATCCCAAAAAATCAAAAACCTCATTCAGGTAAACAATTTCCGACATCAATTTTTGTTGGCAAAATGTAACACGGCAATATATATATGAAATAAAATATGGATGTAGCTTTTATGTTTTTCAGTTTGGAGAACGAATAATATACTTTTCAATAATAATATTTTCTACCGTGGAACATTCACTTTACTCATGCTTTAATATTCTCTTTAATAAATAAACCTATTTTACAATCATTAGTCAACCAATTCAAAATTTGATTTGGTCGACTGGACCCGGGGGTCGTTTGAGTGGGTCCATTTGACCAAAGACTCATGATGGCTGGATGATGATGAAAATTGGTCCTTGGGAGCTCTGAAGAGAGGTGCATAGAGAGTATGGGAAGCCTTTGCTGATCAGTGAGACATTAATGGCTAATTATTAATAATAAAAATTCATGACAATGGACACTATACAGATTTCAAACAACTATATAAAAGCAGTACCTTTGTGTACCTGTACATTGTCAACACGAAACACATAAGAGCCAATATTAGTCGGCGCCGTAATTCAATACCAACTAAACAATCGCACGAAAGTGGCCCATCTGTACCCAACTTTATGCCAACATTAATGTGGCTTATGTGGGCTTACCGCACTTGTAACGGTCGCTCGCAATTATCCAAGCATGAACTGTCACCAATTAAATTCATAGAACAAGAAATTTAACAATCCGTCGTATATTATTGGCCGTTTACGAGCAATTATCGAGACAGTTCAGCGGTATTATATTCCAATACGGGACTTGAGGCTTTACCAAGTAAGGAGATTATGCCTATGGTAACCATTCTTGATAATCATTTCCGTGACAGCAGTATAACCGATATGAATACAATACTTACCCGTTATACAGGGTAGAGAGGTATAGTGGGAAAGATTGTAGAAAGATAAAAATTGTGAAAAGGCTTACCGATAGCTCGCTCATTCGTACTTCAGCAAAAAGATTACTCAAGTATACTCTACGTACTCAACGAATCAAAAAATATCAATATTTAAATTATCTCGACTAGATAATAACGTACCTATCATAGAGCAGTGGTGGTCCAGTGGTAACAGCCCCAACTTACGAGTTGTAGGTCATGGGATCGAACCCAGGCTGGCGTTTTTCTTTGTGTAGTTTATTTCATTACCACTGATCTCAACATGGTGAAGGAAAACATCGTGAGGACCAGCACATCTAGAACCAAACTTTCGAAGACATGTGACATACACATATCCGCACTGGGCCTTTTTTTTTTGGTGCGCGGTGGAAATCTTCATGGACTTCCTCTATCGTGGGGGTGACAGAGGGGCATGCCGGACTCTTACCGGCTACAACCACCGCGGTGTTCCACCTCTACCTATGGCCGGAGGTGCGGGATTCGCATAAGCATTCACCGCTCCAATCCACACTGGGCCTGCGTGGAAGATAACAACCCGTTCCCTCTCACAGACAGAGTAGGAAAGTTATATGCTGATTATGCATTAGGTATCACAAAACAAAAGAATAGCGCAAGATTATATTATATCAACCAGCGAAATCCTAACAATCGCTGATAGTATTCCATCTAAACACAGCCTTAGTTGTACACGATGTGGCTTACCGCAGTCATAACGGTGCTTGAAGACAATTAGCTGAGCGTGAACGATGCCAATTAAGTTGATAGTATCATCGTAGCGTATCTAGTGTTGTCACAAGAAATGTTGAAATAATATCTTGGGAATTATTGGTGATGTGGGAGAAGGAATGAAAGATGGGGCTGAATAAGTGTATATCTAGGAATCATGTGATTTCATTAGATAGATTAAGTATCTACTAACGGTGGGTGGAGACAGCTGGTGTATTAACTAAATAGCATCTATAAAAACAACTTACAGTAAAGGTAAAAGAATGAATCATTATAATGATCCAAAGTTGTCGACACAGCTCACAGAAAAAGAAAGCTTAAGTGGCAATGGGGCGGCCATATTAGCCGTAGAACCGATGGCCGTTAGGGTAGACGTGTTCTTGAGTGGAGACCGCGAATCCGCAAACGTAAGGTCAGGCTAGGTGGAGCAGCGATGGTTGCAGGCTGACTGGTAACAGCTGGATGGTGTTGCTGAGAATCGAGCTGAATGGCGTGCAATTTGCGAGACCTATGTCCTGCAGTGGACTGTTGTAGGCTGGTGTTGGGCATAATAATTAAAAACGCGCTTTTCTAAAACACATAAAATTAATGACGGAAAATGGAGACAAAATATCGCTAAGACCTTTGGTCTGCAATGAAAATGTAGCCAGTTGTATATAGTCGATAGAAACGAGAATCTTACCTACATAGAAATCGAGATTCTCAGAACAGTATTTCAACTGGTAATATTATTAAAATTATTCAGCGAAATTGTGTATATTTCAGCTCACTAAGAGATTAATTATTAAGATTATCCTAGTGCTATAAATTATAACATTTCTTATAACTTTGAAAGGAAGCTAAGTGCCTCATTTTTTGCTCATCTCTCCTGGGACACTTACTTACTATGCAAATAATATTATAATACAATTCTTTTAAGGGTGAAAATTTCTTATACTGAAGAAGTTGTGATAGAATTCTTAGAAAACCTTGATGCTATAAAAATATATATTTTGATAAGTATACAAATAATTTGATTTATCTTGCTCTTTTCGACGTCTGTTTAAAGAACACTGATGATTCAAACGCATGGTGTATAATAAAATAAAAAACAACGCTGTAGGCATTCTTGACTGTGCGTAAGTGCATAGATTTTTATCCGATACAGATGTGGATTTGTTTTTATTATTCAGTCCAGAGTGCATCAAGACCAAACCACATCAACTTTAAATACTTTTTTATATGTCCAGAAAGTTACTAAGACAACCTGAATATATCTCAGAACTCAAAGTTTCACAATATCTAGAATCATTTATAAGGTAAAAATAAGGTCCTTCATAATCACACATAATCAGCCTATAATTTTCCACTGCTGGGACACAGGCCTCCTTTCTTCGAGAGGGAGTGAGCTGTAATCTATCACGCGGACCCAGTGCGGGTTGGTAGATGTCACATGTCTTCGAATTTTTGGTTCTAGGATATGCCGATTTTTTCACGATGTTTTCCTTCAACATTTTTACGAGCAGTAGTGCTGAAAATAATTTACAAATCGTAAAACACCTGTCTGGGTCCGAACCTACGACTTACAACTCGTAAGTCGCGGCCGTTACCACTGGGCCACAAAAGGTCCTTGATGCTTCCCAAAATACAGGGGAAAATCTGTGTCACCAGAAAAACCGCCTTCAATGAACTACATTTCAAGAAACTCCGCATTTGACATCGACAACTTCCCTAATAGTACTTCACATAATATTTCATAGAAATAGTCATGAAATAGTGGAACATTTTCATTCATACGTTCCTAGGAAATGTGTGTCAGGCTTTTAACTGCGGGTTTGTGGCGCCACTAATGACTCCTCGTGTTACATTTGAACTTACTGCAACTTACTGGCTTCTAAATTGACTCCCTTGCTCGCCAGGTTTCTAGGAGAGTTATATTTTTGATAGCAATTAGTAGAAGCTTTTGAAATAGTTAGGTGTTTATTTTAGTAGTAAATTAATATGACGGCGCTTCGATCTTTTGAGAGTGTCAAGAGACGTCAAGAATGACAAGCGCAGGTTGACGTTTCTTCACTCTGACGCAACCCCGGGCTCTTTTTGCTGGCTGCGGTCAGACGAGACAGAGATTCGTTTGCATCGCGCTCAGGCAAAACGTGTTCGGTGGAGCGTCGCCGTATTCCAATTAATTAGAAAGAGTATTGTAATGCTGTTAATATTTAGTTAAAATAATAATCGTGTATAGTTCATCTTCAACACGTGGTTTTAATTCTCCTCGCCCGCCTACCCACGATAGCTCGGCAGCTGTTATGAACCCAGAATTGACTGATGATGGCCATGTGTCGTTATCAGAAGTGGGATGTGAAGGGCTTGCTTCAGAGGAGAATAGTCGCACGAGATCTTCAGCGCCGGCATCAGAACCAAGCCTGTCTCAACAGATGGAGCTGTTTTTATCCCGATTGCTGGCTATATCACAGCCGCAACCTTCGAGCAGCACGTCTACCCAGTTGATTGAGTTTGATCCGGATGGCAACGAAGCGGACATCGAAGGTTGGTGCAACGTGACAGAAATCGTAGTCAACAACCGTAAGTTAGAAGGTGCAGAATTGCTTTTGTTACTTACACGTGCACTCAAAGGCCGAGCTACTACCTGTTTAACACGACTACAGGCATCACAGTTGACATGGCCTCAAATAAAAGAAGTATTGCTTGCGAAGTTTGCTAAAACTATGCTGCCAAAAGATTACTTCGATGAAATTCTACGTTTTCAAGTTGGTGTCAAAGAAACCGCGAGCGAGGCGGCCATGCGTCTGTGGAACATCATCGAACGCATCCCGCGGATGGAGATGTCTGAAGATATGACAACGGGATTTGTATCTTCAGTTTTATGCCAAAAGGAAGCCATGATTCGCCGTGAGCTCCACTCTCATAACCTGACCACTAGATCTCAACTTCTGCACATTCTTAACGGCATTTCACTGAAACGAAGGCATGAGGGTAACGACAACCATGATGCGGACGTGAAAAGGACCCGATTCAACGAATCACGCTTCACGGGAACATGTTCCCGCTGCGGTACTTCGGGTCACAAAGCGATAGACTGCCGCAAGCGAAGAGAAGAGCCTGCTACTTCAGAGAAGACGCACAACCAAACATCCAGAGCCGCTGATAAACCAAGACAAATCACCTGCTTCGCGTGTAGACGACCAGGACACTTGGCGTTGGCGTGTCCAGATCGAGCGGGAGGCGGCGGAGCAGCGGGAGTCAAGGAAGTCCATGTGTGTGAACGCAAGGCATCGAGGAGCACCTTGACTACATCATCCGGTGAGCCAGTTTCCTTTCTTTTTGATAATGGATCGGCTTGTTCATTAGTAACTAACAGCTACGCCGAGAAGTTCCCAGGTACTGCGCAGAATGATTTAGTTTATCTGACGGGCATTGGTAAGGGGGATGTAGAATGTTTTTCCCAGGTAATTAGCCACATCAATGTTCAAGGTCTCTCGCTTTCAGTATTGTTTCACATAGTACCTGATGGCACCATTGCTGAACCAGTCATAATAGGTAGGGATATATTAGAGTGTAACGTACACGTGCATATAGATAACGATCAAGAAGTTAATTTTTCTAACAAATCTAGTAACATTGATTTCATGAACATTGATACGGAATTACGAGGTGATGACAAATTAGCATTGACTAGAATTTTAAAAAAATATAGCAAGTTCTTTACAGACGGTATACCAAGGCGACGGGTCACGACAGGCGTTCTCCGTATAGACCTTATTGATCCCTGATTGAGGGCATACTGTATAGGAAAATTGAACGCAATAGAACCAGCTCTTGGTTACCAGTTGTACCAAGATCACTGACTTGGACACTTATTAATCATGTTCACACAGAGATTATGCATCTTGGTGCTGATAAGACGCTTGACAGAACAGAACAGTACTGGTTCCCACAAATGTGCAAGCAGGTGCGTAAATTTGTAGATTCATGTATAGTGTGCAAGGCTTCAAAGTGATGTTCGGGAGCGCAGCAGGTTCTACGCCTTGGCATACGATACATATAGACATCACGGGCAAACTAAGTGGTAAAAGTGATAGGAAAGAATATGCGTCCGTTATGATCGATTCGTTCACCAAATACGTTCTTTTAGATTACACACCTTCACCGATACTGCTAGCGCAATTCAATCTCTTAAAAGGGCAGTTCACCTATTTGGTGCACCGAAGCGCATAATATCAGACCAAGGTAGGTGTTACATTAGTGCGGATTTCAAACGGTTTTGTATTGAGCATAGTATAGAGCTTCACCTCATCGCTACTGGCTCCAGTAGACCCAACGGTCAAGTTGAGCGCATAATGCGCACTCTAAAATGCCTGCTTGCAATAGTAGAGAACGACCCAAACAAAACGTGGCGCGACGAACTCCCCGAAGTTCAGCTGCCTTGAATAGTACTAGATCACGATAGATACGAGCTGAAAGACATTGATGGGTCTAACCGAACCTATAAGTACGCCCATGAAAACTTACGCGCAGTACCCAGGGGCTACAGTGGATTGACTGAAGTAGCTACTTCCTTAGCCAACGAGGCAGAGGAGGCCGAGACGGTGGAAGTCCATAGTCATTAAAATAGAGGAGTGGCGTGGTTGATCAATGGGGCTGGCCTAAACCGGGTTGATGCCCCTGATTAGATTACGTCTTCTTACGTGGTATGTGGTGTAGTCGATCGACTGGGCTGGCCTAAACCGGGTCGATGCCCACGATCAGACTACGACTTCTCTGGTTCAGGAGATTGAGTTGGAACTGGCCTATGCGGGTCGATGTTCCAGACCAATTGATTGCAGCAGCTGCGTGTGGCTTTGGTCACTGGTGGAAGGGGCGCTGACGGGTTGTCCGGTCCACCGCACCATGCGAGTTGGTGGGTGGTCGAAGGGGCGCCTGAGGTCAGTTGTCCGCCCAGTGTGTTTAATTCAGATGTGAGGGATGAAGATCGAAATCTTTTCAAACAGGCAGCATAAATGGGTAGCTAGTCAGGAATGGGCGAGCGTGGCCAAACGTGTACTACGGATTTGTATTTGGTCTTTGCAGATAACTCGAGGCGTGAGCAGTCGCACGAGGACGTGCGAATGTCAGTCCGGCCGTGACGGCGCTTCGATCTTTTGAGAGTGTCAAGAGACGTCAAGAATGACAAGCGCAGGTTGACGTTTCTTCACTCTGACGCAACCCCGGGCTCTTTTTGCTGGCTGCGGTCAGACGAGACAGAGATTCGTTTGCATCGCGCTCAGGCAAAACGTGTTCGGTGGAGCGTCGCCGTATTCCAATTAATTAGAAAGAGTATTGTAATGCTGTTAATATTTAGTTAAAATAATAATCGTGTATAGTTCATCTTCAACACGTGGTTTTAATTCTCCTCGCCCGCCTACCCACGATAGCTCGGCAGCTGTTATGAACCCAGAATTGACTGATGATGGCCATGTGTCGTTAAATATAAAATTCTTGCTGCGCCCCGCGGTTTACCCGCATAAGTTTCGATCCCGTGAGAATATCGGGATAAAAAGTAGCCTATATGTTAATCCAGGGTTTCAGCTACCTCCATACAAAATTTTATTAAAATTGGTCCAGCCGTTTGAGCGTGAAGAAGTAATAAACTTATAAACACACACACACACTCACAAACTTTCGCCTTTATAATATTAGTGTGATGTGATTATTATCGATGAGTATTCTAATCTATCTAACTAGCCTACATTGTTCCACTGCAGGGCAAAGGCCTCCCTCTCCCTTTTCCACACAATTCTGTCTTTTATAAGTTTAATTGTAACATCATTACGAATTATAATGTATGCATACATGGTTGCATGTTGCATTATAATTATAGAACCTCCTGTATGTGCATATTTTTGCGGGAGGTTGGGTGGTGCTGCATTCTGTGTTCAAACTTGGATCTTGTTTTTGCAGAATAAAAACCAATTATTTTTGCAAAACCTTTTACTATAGTGGATTTCCGCAAAGTAACGCCGATTTTCATAACTTATCAACACTTTTTATTTAATCAGCCAATGTTTATGTTTTTTTTTATGTTCCCACTGCTGGGACACAGGCCTCCTCTCTGTGAGAGGGAGCGGGCCATAATCCACCACGTGGGCCTAGTGTGGCTTGGTAGATGTCTTCGAATTTTTCGTTCTAGGACATGCCGAGTTCCTTACGATGTTTTCCGTCACCATTTCGAGAGAAATTCAATTGAACTTCTAAACTTCATTTAATATCGACGATTTTCTATCTTACTAACAATAATAACTATGAGAACACTAAAATACTATCGCGATAAACTCAATGAAGCTCATATTTCATCGTTTAACATGATCTAGGTTAGGTTACAAAACAATATAGTAGCACTAAGCGCTATCTCATTCCGTTTAGTCACGAAGCACTAATCTCATTTCGAGAACTAAGCTTTCTCTGTTAATCTAAAATAATATCTTTACTTTTTACGAAATACCGACTGACTTTTTCTTAACTGACGAAACTTCAAGACGGTTTAAACTTTAACCCCCTTATTCATAATCCTATTTTATCTCTATTTTAGCTAAAATAGGTTTATAGAACGTTTGTCTTTATCTGTCACGTTGTCATTTCTGTTTGTAAGAAAGAGACAAACCCCATTTTAACTAAAATAGGTTTGATAAGTTTTATGAATAAGGGGGTAAAAGTTTATTAAACTTCTAACTCGGTCTTAACTATTTTCCCTTTGGTGTCATTAGCACTACGTTGCCTCTCTTTATTCTTGGCTAAAAGTTTATTAAAACAAGGCGATGTCCTTGTTCTATAAAACTGAATTTGAGGAACTTAATAACTTGCTCTAATGCTTCTTTTCGGTAACCATCTTAAATGTAATTCGTGACCATAAAGCATCCATTCCAAGGTTGCCTGGTAGACATCGCAGAAAGTGATAAGGCCGCCCATTGTATATTTTGTAGTGTTTGATGTATTTATTTTATGTTATGTATTTTTGTGGTGTACAATAAAGTTATTATTATTAGCCTGTGACGTCCCACTGCAGGGCAAAGGCCTCCCTACTCTCTTTCCACCTCTCTCTGTTCAAAGCTGCTAAGGACCAGTTCTTGTTGAAGGAGTCCAGCTCATCCCGCCATCTCCGTCTGGGCCTGCCACGATGTCGTTTGCCATTAAGAGGGAGGGAGGAGCCAATAAAGTATATATAAATAAATAAAATAAAGCAGTTATTTAGCGCAAAAAACATATTATCAACCACAAGGCGAAGACTAAAGTTACGACACCAATTTGTCGATGCGAAACACAATAATTCTTACAGGTTGAGTTGCAAGTAGCAACACATTTCTAATAACAAATTATACAGTATGAAGATTTCGAAGCTTACGAGACGTCCACTGCGAATCGACTGGTGAAACGGAGGTAGAGATTTCTTACGTTAGGCATTACCCAAACTAGACGGCAGTGAAAACGGTATACATATACTCAGAGATTTCTTACGAACCGAAAACGGGTATAAGCTCTTTGTCACTGAGTTTAGGATCTAAATAACTCAGCTGTACATGTAACAAAGGTTATTAAAATATATGTTTGTGTTGTTACTCTTCCATGAAAACTCCGACTACTAACGTACACACGGTCGAAAAGTTTGGATCTAAAATGGAATATAGTGAACTGCTGCGGTTAGGTTAGGTCCCACTAACAGCTGAATTTTACCTAATTTGCAAACTTCATAGACAAGCTATCTAGTAGCGTCGATTTATATCTTTCCAAGATTTGAATTGAATTTTCGTAGCAATATTCTAGCTTTCAAATGTACATATTACTTATTTTATTATATAACTAGCAACCCGCTCCTGCTAAGCAGGGTTTTAATAACGACTTGACCAGCATATTGAGATTTCTTTATTTTAAGTGAGTTTAATAGTATTGCATTATCTACATAAACCTTCCGGGACATAAATAGAAATGAATTCTCTAAATGATGGTGAAACCAAGGATACTTTATATCCCGATATTCCCACGGGATCGAGACCTATGCGGGTGAAACCGCGGGGCGCAGGTAGTATTTACGTTCGGTGCAATTTTGGCAGTCAGCTTCACTGCAAACTTGCTGGCAAATATTTTTTTTATAGCTGGCATTACCCATTATCCACTTATTTACCACTGCTCTCAAAATGGCGAGGGAAAACATCGTGAGGAAATCGGCATGTCCTAGAACCAAAAATTCTAAGACATGTGACATCTACCAACCCGCACTGGGCCCGCCTGGTAGATTACGGCCCACCCCCTCTCACAGAGAGGAGGCCTGTGTCCCAGCAGTGGGAACATTATAGGCTGAGTATGTATGTATTACCCATTAGCATGATTTGTGTCGCTACCAAGGTACAAGAGAAGTTTTTTCCCCACTCTTGCAATACATTTCCTTGACCAACAAAGCCATCACAAAACCCAAACAAAACACAGTCTCCGTTACCCCAGCCCTCATTTACGAACACAGTAAATCGGACACAAGCAAGAAAAATCTCAAGCGTTCATGTTGTGACGTCTTTACCCCCGACTGCCGGAAATGAAAGGGTAAAAAGAAAACAGGTGCCAACGTCGGGGACTTGATAACTGAATCAACGGCTGTACAAATGCAACGGACTGGGAAACGGTAATGACGACAAACTAGATTGGATACTGAATGTGAATAGAGATTTTTCTTTTTGAGTTTTTTTTATGTAGTTATAGCGCTACAAAGTTTTTTTTGGCGCGTGGAAATAGTCGGAACTTACGACGCCATCTTGTTTTTAACCGACTTCAAAAAAGGAGGTTCTGTATTCGACCCGTATGTATGTATGTATGTTTGTATGTCCGCGATTTTCTCAAAAACTAATGAACCGATTTTGATAATCCTTTTTTCAAAAGAATTTTACAGAACAATATTTCAAAAATGTTTACCGACTACGTCCTCCTGTCAATGACATTCAAATGCCAAAATATATTTGTATGTATACCTACAGGATGACTTTCAACTTGAAGTTTCCCTTCTAAGTCGTGATAGTGTGACTCATTTGCAACAATTAAGCACCCCATAAAGCCTAGAATCTCCTTTTCTCAAGTTCCATGAATTTTAAGTCACCTGTGTACCTATAGGCAGTTAGGTCCCTATATGTCCTACATTATAAAACCCAAATCTTTTTCCCCGATGAAATTTCCCAAAATGAAATACTTCTAATAAAATAATCTTTATGTGTGTAAGTTAAAAGTCTTTGTAGGTAGGTACAAAGACTTTTAACCGTTTAACTTAATATTCCTGTATTCCTTGTGTGTGAACTATTTAGAAGATAAGTAGGTATTTATCTTCTAAATAATATATTTATGTTTTAGAATTATCCCATGAATAAATCAAAAATATTATGAGAGATGACTTAGATGAGGATAAAATTACGGCTGAAACTAGTTGGTAATTAGAACATAAGCGCAGGGAACTAAAATACGAGAGTGACAACTCCGAACTAAGTTAGGTACAAAAATGTAGATTCTGTTTTTTTTTTCAGTTAGCAATATTAACAACCACACTCGAAATACTACTATCATCATCTTTTATCGTTATATGAAATATATGTTTTGCGTACAATAAAGAATAAATTATAAATCTTTCCTATGTGGACTTTTAAGAATATCTATAAAAACCGCAATTTTTTTAAGTCGATTTAATTTTTTGAAATTAGAATTATAAATAAAATTTCAAAAATCAAACTTAGATACCAATAAAATGATCAACGCTTATTTCATACAAACCAAGTTTTATGCACGTACCTACATTTTAGAAAAATAACATTTTTAAGTTAAAATTGTTGCATACAAAAGGTCAGTAAACAGTTCGAATCAAATTATCGACACTTCATTGGCAGAATTAACTTATTCATTTCTGACTCCATATTTCCACAGATTCCTGCTTTATTTTCTAGCATTGAATTAATCTCGAATGTTGTTGATATACTCTAGACTTATGTGTATGTTGGTGCGTTACCTAGAAGGATTACTTTTGTGTGAGAATTAAACCATATCGTCGTTGATAGTCCAATTCCGCGTAACTAACGTTTTTAAATACCGCGCATTAACACTTCCGCTAGTTTTACATGAGGGTCAAAAAACTAAGTTTCTAAAAAACTATTAGGCCGAATTTTGAACAAACTTGAATATAGGACCGTTTCGTCCTCCTTAATTCAAAATTCGGCCTATGAAAAGATTTCCACGAAAAATAAACAGGTACAAAAACATGCAAAATGTCTTATAATATCACTAGACTTTGTCCGTTTGAAATGTCATGTTCCTCCGATCTACCCCGTCGCATCGCATCGCCTGCCCTGCTATTACTTCATTTTCGCATAGAGCTCTTTCTGACGTTTTTTCTTTTTGTCCGGCTTCCAAGGGTCACAGCGTGATGTTAAATAGCCTATAGCCTTCCTCAAGAATTAGGTTATGAAAGGCAAAAACAATTTTTCAAATCCGACTGGTAGTTTCGGAGATAAACGCGTTCAAAAAAAGCAAACCAAATTCTTCAGCTTTATTATTATTATAGATAGATAGAAACTATAATCGTGTCCCATTTTCAAAAGAAAAAGTAGTAGGCACCTCCCTATATCTTGTTATTCTGCACGAACCGTATCAATCTTTTATCCCATCTTGTTATATTGGCGTCCTATATCTTCGCAACTTGAAAGATATCTTCAATAATGAAAGTGTGGATACAATGACACTCGACACACAAAACTTGATCCCCACTCGATAGACAGGATAGCCGATAACATCGATATAGTAATTGGCAACCACTATATCGATATGAAAAATCGATTCGAAAAGTGGAAGCGAGGTAACGGTAAAGACAATTGTTTACAAACATAATCAGATGCTAAATACTAAGAAAAAACGTAAAATCTCGTGTGCTATTGAATGTAAATGAGGGTGTGAGTTTGCTGGTTAATTAATAAGTAACAGTTATCGTTTCTCAACGGATAACTGTGTGGCAGTAAGGTAATGACCGGGCGGCGTCATTCCCACGCCGAGTCCGCAATTTAGATAGCGTGCATCCGAAAATGCTCGATATGCTCCGATGAGTACGCACAAATACTTTTTTTTCTCTTTCTCTCTCACCGTACACTGTCTGGGAAAGAAAACGAGTGATTTTTTCCGCAGCTGCAAGTGTTTTCAGTGATGGAGAGAGCCGTTCGTTTGACAAGTGACAACAGCTTGAGTGTCCCGACAAAAGTCGATGGTACTTGTAAAATGGAACGTAAACTTGTTGAACTTTGGTTCAGAATGCAGAAAAAAGAAATACATTATCTAAACGCTTTAGAATAATGATCTATTGAGAAATAATTAAAATAAGCTCTTGCGCTCAGTATAAGGGTGTATCCACACCGACGCGTTAGCTATACACAAATGTTTGACTGTGTACCGATTGTGTAATGTAATTAGCGTTGTTTGATCGCTAAACAGTCCAAGTTTAGCAATTTACACCACTAGGTATAATTAAGTTACATACTGTACAAATTGTAGAACAACTTTATGACGGTAAAAAGCTTCAAATCTGTAATAGAATAGAATACTCTTTATTATGTACACCATAATAATATGTATTCAAGATACATAAATAAAAGAACTAGAACAAAATATGAAGGAAACCTTTGCAACATGAATATCCACTTAAAACTTTATATCAAAGCATGAAAGTAAGATTAAAAAAACAGCTTTTGTAAGCATTGAGAATATTTTTCTTCTAGGTATTTTATAAAGGGTTGTTTATAACTCTAATGCAACCGTATCTGCTAACCTATGCGGTAAAAATCTCATCGTGGAGACACTTAGGTAAAGTGAACTTAAAGTGAGCTTTCAATGACTTAGGTGAAGTGAGCTGTCAATGAATTAGGTAAAGTGAGCTGTCAATGACATGGGTGAAGTGAGCTTGAAGTGAGCTGTCAATGAATTAGGTGAAGTAAGCTGTCAATGACATGGGTGAAGTGAGCTTGAAATGAGCTGTCAATGAATTAGGTGAAGTGAGCTGCCAATGACATGGGTGAAGTGAGCTTGAAGTGAGCTGTTAATGATTTAGGTGAAGTGAACTGTCAATGACATAGGTGAAGTAAGCTTGAAGTGAGCTGTCAATGACTTATGTGAAGTGAGCTGTCAGTAGTGTCAATTCCTAGCTTCAGGTGAATGGCAGCTCACTTCACCTGAGTTTTCACGGTAAGATTTTTACAGAATAGCACCGCTCTTTTTAGGAATGTAAACATAACAAAGAAAACGTAACAAGGCATCTCAGTACTTCCGCATTTCACAAACATCAGGATTTTTGAAGGAAGCTTTTAATATTCTTCCTACATACGTCAACGTTTTCTCTTTGTAATCTCTCGCTTAGAAGAAAATCATCTGTGTCAAAGGATTATTTATTTAAAGCTCTGCTCATATACCTTAAAATATGGAGAAGAATGTTTACACGTCGTGTTTTACGAGGGTATGAGGTGCATTACTTTTCTTATAATAATATGAAAATACGTAAAATATTAATACATTAATGAAAATCTTTACCTACGTTTGCGTACAAACCACCATTTTTCTGTACGGAATTCAACACTTTTCCTCGTTTTTATTTAACCATAAATTTAAAAAAACATACTCAGTATTTTGTCTTATACTAGGTATAACCTTAAAACAAAATTTGTTTCTTTTTTATAATATAATAAGTAAATTACTGTTGTTATCATAAAAGGACGACTTTACCTCACGACAAGTATTTATCACCCAGGTAAAAAACAAAAATATTGAGTGATGCGGCTCAGTGCTGTCGGCGTAACGCTTTTAAAAGCGCCTTCATTACCTTGATTGGAAAACTCAACATTATTTATAAACAACAACAATAACTCGACAATGTTATTTTATTTGTTTATTTACATTATAAATAAAATTGTTGAGGTTCGAGTTGTTTATCAATTTTGTTAGTACCTACATAAATATGTTTTCAATTCTGTAGACATTAATAAATAAAAAGCAAAATGGAAACCATAACCTAAAGCATTAAATAAATATGTATGACTTGTGAACAAATACACTAACATTATTTTAACAAATCCGGGGTGAAGTTGAAAAGTAAAAACAAATATATAAATGTTACTGAACTTCACCCACATAACATCATGTATTTAAATAAATTCTAGAGAAAATTACCTAGGAAACGTTACTTTTTGTTACAAAAGTACATTTACAAAGAGCAAAATAAATGCGAGTTCTTAGTTCCCAACTAGAAGTGCTATGATAGAAAAAATATCATCTAGTATTAATGACATCTGCGGCGCTATTGAGAGTTAGGGCTACGACACATTTATGCGATATACAATTCTTGGCGTAATTGGTGTTTGCAACAATTCAATTGAGCATAAAATAATTTTACACTGAATGCTCTGATTTACTGTGAGTCGAGATGCATCATTACAGAACACGGAACACGAAATTTCGATAATCAATTCCGACCACTCGCCGCTCAGCATTTCCCTTTCGAAAATGGAACGATTTGAACGGAATTCGAAACTGGAGCATTTTAGATTGCACGATATATGCGGGTGTATGTCGGTGCCCTTATAGCGACCGCAAAGCAGTGCCCGAGGGTTCGCGCCATAAACACGCCTCGCCTGGACTTTTTGCTCACTCCAGAAAGTCATTACAGCCTGGTACGTGTTTTCATTATAACCCCCGATGCGCTAAGCCGTTTGTAACTAATAGTTGCGTTATTGACTGCGAATTGTTGTGAGATAGATATTTAGTAAGTACCTACCGACGCGTTTGCAGACTGTTTTTTCTTCGAGTTTATTTATTGGTAAGTTATTAGGGTGGTTTTACCGTCCAGAAAAATTAAAGACCGGCTAAGATAAATGGCTCAATATTTAGTTCACGCAGCTTTAAGCACTACTTAAGAAAACAAATGTTTCTACGCCTCAAATAAAGAAGAACGAATTCTGAAACTCGCCAACAAAATGTTGAGAATGAATCGAATCAAATGAATCACTATTATAAAATGGACACACGACAAGCAAGAATGTACAACTGGATTTCTAAATCTAAATAAAGATTGCATTTCCAATGAACTGGATTTTTCCACACGTCCTCGTTAGCCAGCAGGACATCTCTAATCAAACCGGACACCTATTTAATTAACTGGCAACTCTCAAAGAACTATCTGGATCCTTTAACTTGACACATAAGTGATTAAATCTGTAGGTAATATGGGGGCGAACCTTTATATTACCTACTCAAAGGACCTCCTTCCTCTATCTGATTTCTTTGATCATTCAAATGTGGCCGGAATATTTTCAGCTTGTATCCCCGAAACAGTCAAAGAGGAACTCTGTTACAAGACTTTTTGTTATTTTTCATAACTACAATATTATGAATATTTTTGTTAGAAATGTTTTTAGACGACCGTATTATGCTGAACATGTCGAATAATGTTCGGGATTGCGCTTTAGGCATTACGCCGGGACAATAAGTGGATGATAGCATATAAATCACGTAGTTTTATTCCGAGAAAGTGGGACAAATGGTAACATTTATAACGATAGTGCTCGCGAAAATCGCGACAATGTCTTGAGTAATACAACCTTTATAGTATCCAATCTGACATCTTTAGCATTTGCATAACAAAAGACTATTTGGTCTTAGAACGATACTGCCCCAAATAGACTTTATCAAGGTAAGCAATTTTTTTTTGTTATCCTATACTGTCCCACTGCTGGGCAAAGGCCTCCCCCAAATCCTTCCTGGAACTCTTTTCTCGCGCCACCTCGAACCAGCCCTCGCGCTGCGCGTCCAGGTCATCTCGCCATCTCTTTCTGGGCTGGCCTCTGCGGGGCCGTCCGTCTTCAGGCACACATTGTGTGGAGATTTTTGCCCAGTGGTCTGCAAAAGCCTGGCGGCTGCCAGGCCGTTTTGGAACGCAGAGTTGTATTCCAAATTCTGTCCTGTCTTTTAACACCCAGAGTGCTGCGCTCCATCACTCTTTGGCAAACTCGACTCGGTGAGCGATCAGGTCTGAGCACCGTAGGTTAGGACGAGCAGGATACTCATGTCGATGAGTTTGCACTTCAGGGAGTTTGGTAGATCACCCTTCATTAGCATCTTCATGGACCAGTAGCTTTTTCAGGCGCTCTCGGTTTGGCGATCGATCTCCATTTTCCTGCCTGTTTTCGAAAGAAACTAACTAGCCCAAGAGACATACTCATCGAATAAATTATTTGCTGCCCATCTAAGGCTAAGTAATAAGTAGGCTAAGTAATAACAGCCACTCAGGTCAGTTAGCTACGCTTGCCGCGGTTGGTCCGTGGATGGGTAACCATCTTTACATATCAAGACCCCTCCGTGCCTCGGAAAGCACGCTAAGCCGTTGGTCTCGGCTGTCATTCGTGGATCTTTGGCAGTCGTTACGCATCGTCTGAAGCCTGTAAGTCTGACAACCAGTTTTACCAATGGGTATCGAATTTAGTTGGGTTGTGGAGGTCAGATAGGCATTCGCTTCATGTAAAATACTGGTATTCGGCTGCATCCGGTTAGACTGAAAACAGACCCCAACATAGTTGGGAAAAGACTAGGCAGATGATGAATGACTCCGTGAGTCGATAAACAGAATATTTAAAAGTAGGCTCCTAAAGACTTTAAATTGGATATAGGATTACGTCACACGATACTGCAATTCCAATATTGGCCCGGCGGTCGCGTTATCAGGTATTCCGTCCATAAATTATTGGCATACGTCTTACCGATAACAAATTCGTCTTACATGTCCGTTGGGATACCTCGATATTGATGAGATAATATCTACCAACGTAGTTGTTCCAATTTCCACTGCCTCTGAGGTACCGCTTCTAGAATTTGCAAGTCGTAAAGCAATGGCTAATTAATATTACAAAATAGCATTTAATGTTTTCATAGTTAAGACAAAGCTTGGGAGCTTTGTAGTAACTAAGTAGTGTTTAAGTACTCGCTGAGCACACTGATAGAACCAACATTATGTATTTCAGACGTGCGCATTGTTCAGTTTTTTAATCACTGATAATTCTAACTAGATTTCGACGTGACCGAAATAGTTTATCGAAGCAAAATATTCATAGTGCAGTATCTCACTGGGTGGGTGAATTTAGGCTACGTATAACTTATTTTTTGTGATACCTAGTTTTGTTTAGTTTAGTCTGTTTTGATTTTATTTTAATTTGTTTGTTTTAATTTAGTTTAACTAATTTATTATGATCTAACCAGTGCAACTTACACACACACAACACACACACATACACATTTACATAGTCTTTTATTACTATTTTTTGTTAGTTACGACAACGATTTTTGTGCATGCAGAGTTTGCCTATAAGTGATTGTTACACTTTATTCCGATTTTTTGCTTTTGTTTAAATTGCTTATAATAGTGTATGTTACAATTGTTGGTGAACCAAATAAATAAATAGTAAACTAAAAATTTACGTTTGCTAGATTTAAATTAACTGTAAAAAGTTGACTGTACTCACTCAGCGTATTCACTAGAACAGATGAACATCGCATAAAGTTGTAAAACGTTTTACATAGTATCAAAACTTTCATAAAGGGGTATGAATTAAAGTATCCGCTTAAATCTGTTCAACGGGCACGAAATCCAATTCACAAAGCTCAAACTTTTGTTTCACAAACAAGAGAGCCACACCACCCATGATACAGTAAATTAAGCGTGCTGTGTTCGTGAGAGTAACCTGACCTGCACCGAAATATAGCACCAACGGGATCGGTGATTGACAAAAAGCCTCGTACCTCGACCAAAGCCAACAATGTCCGCCGCAAAAAAAAATACCTTGTCGGTTATTTAACTTCGGTGTGAAAGAACTCACGACTATTTTTATCTCGTTCCAATGATAAGTAAAAACTAAAAAAAAGCACATTCGTGATTCGATTACCACGATTATTGAGTCGACTTTTATGTGCTGCTACTTTTTTTACTCACAAATGCATACTTCGATGTCTATATAATTTTACGTCGGCTAGGGTTGGGAGATGATTTAATTTTGAATCGAGTTATTCGAAACGTTTCGTGGTCAAAAATTGACGTAATAACCTTTGGCATTTGAAAACATAGACTTTATTCCCGTGGGACTTTAGGATTATATGAAGTGTAAAATATTGTATGTGGTTTAGTAGTAGTGTATTATTTATATGACTAACCGCCAGCCCTAAGCTACATAGCAAAGACTGTAATGTGTATCGGAGTGTAGAGAGACACAAAAAGGATCTATTTTTCTCTTTCCATCGTCAGGAACCAGCCGGGCCACTTTTATCGCTGTTTTACTGTTTGCAATTTAACTTGAAGCGTTAAACTCAACGCGGGCGAACAAACAACAATAATAATAATCACATTTTAGCATCAATGTGTGTCACTTCTAGAATGTTATATTTGTTACAGCGCTGTTTAGTGTGGAGGTCGCACGCTCCTAATTTATATGCTCCCAAAAAAGTAACTTTTTTTTTCGAAAGTTTTTATTCCTTCTCTATTTATTTATTTATTTAGCCGTTTATGTACACACATAATAACATTATGTTGTGATAGCTCAGTGGTTAAGGCCTCACTTCTAATCAATGAGATTGTGGGTTCAACGAGATTCTCTTTACAACCTCTTAATTACCATGAGGGGTTATGATTACCTCGGTATCAATCTGTCAAAAATACCTCTATCTCCAATTTAACTAAATTGTTGACTTTTATTGTCGCCGAGATGTGATTGAAACCAGAAGAACAATCTCCGTAATTAAAACGTTCAAAATCTAATCGCTATCTCATCTCAGCGACAGTCAATTTCAAAAACCAGTCAAAAATGTAGCGAAATTAGAGGTATTTTAGACAGATTGAGACTGGGATCAGACTGTGAACGTTCTTAAAATTACGAGAATCGCCCCTCTAATTTCGAATGTGTTAAAATATCTACAGGAATTGCCCTTCAAATCTACGGAACCGCAAGGCTCCAAATTAAGTGTAAACATTCCTATAATAATGTATCTATAACACAATCATACGACTCGGCAACCTCCCGATAAGAAAATAAAAAACCTTAGAAATGAATTGGAAACATAAAAATGATATATAAAACCCATAAAAAATAACGTGAAGGATAAATCGTATACCCTCAGACTGGAATGAATACATTGAGTTTGAGGTATGAACCATGAAGTTTGTATAGGTAAGTATGTACATAGCAATTTTTGTTTCATTTCCTACGGTCTTCTTCTCTTCATGTCGATGGTACTTTAGTTGATTATTATTACATAATTATATTGTTTAACCCCAGTAGGTGGCCACGTTGATTGCGGCATCAGTAGCATTCTTTAGGTCATTAAAGGTGCAAGTGAACGCATTTGGTACATACACTCCTTGGATAATCTAAGCCTTGTGGACTGTAGATTTGTAGACCATTTTTATATTTTATTAATACCTGGTACTTGTTGACAGATCTACGCTGCCCTCCCATTCCTATTAATACTGTAATTTGGAAACATTGTAAAAGCCAATTATTTTTAAAAGAGTAGGTAACCGTGGAGTTTCTTAGCGGCTCATCTCCATAGTAAACGACCAATTGAAACCGTGCACATAGCTTCTGACGTTTCATAAGTGCCCATGTAGATTTATGAGAAATAAAATATTTTGATTTTGATTGACTCCAGCAAGTGGGGCATAGTTTGATCAGAAGCACCGCATACGCACTAGGTGTAGGATGGGTCAGTAATTCCCCACTTCGTCAAATCCTACGGTAAAATTTATGATATTGGAAACCTGTCAAATCTACGAAAGTCCGCAGGCCGTTAGAGTAGTGACCTAATTTTTCTATAACCTGCAATGCAGCTATAACTTACATCACTATGTTAACAAGAAAAACGCAATCTTGAAACGTGCGGAAGAAAAGTTCTCACTTTACCTTTGAAATGTACTTCTTTTGTTTTTCTTTGCAACCTTTATTGTTTCCTTATATGGGTAGGAATTAAACTTCTTGATACAAAATCAATTTAATGAGAGAAAAAAAAAACAATATACCAATAGTAAAAACAAAAAAAAAAACCGAGTATGCTTATGACCACACGACTGAAGTGAAACTTCAAACATATTTGGCTATGAGAGGAAGAGAGAAAGAAAATGTGCGCGCGCACTGCTTTCTCATGCTTATATCCCCCACTCAACTCCCGTTCGCCTCGCCCGATCACACTTTTCGTAACGCTTACGTCACGCGTTCGCCAGCTTACTCCCCAAGTCAAGCTTGCGTAAAGAAGTTTCACTTCAAAAACTTTAGCTAAAGGATAGTTATAAATATTGATTTTCGCGCAAAAGCCTTCCGTTTTCGTTCGAATTCGAATCATGTGCTGAATTCATGGGTACCTATAGTTTGCGCGTCGACATCCCGTCATTATAGGTAGGTGCCTTCCCACAATTTCGGAGAGGCACGCTTTTTTAAGACATAAGCAAAAAACTAAAAGTTTCATATTCCCCTTTTATAATAATCATTCCAACTTAATCACCTAATTAACGTCCTAAATTCCGTTTAAACGTCTCTCGTAACATAACCTACCTCAATGCTGCGGTAACTTCAGTGCTAAGGTTATAGTTACACCGCTTGCATACAAACTTGTTATAAACATGTTCCACCCGGCCGTGACCGTTGATGTCTATTGACCAGACGATGCGATGTAATGTATTCTGGTTATTTTTACGAACTAAAATCGTGGATAGAATAATATGTTTGTTAAAGGTTGTTCGAAGAAGAAAGTTTGATACTGTCTGTGTTTGTTAATCGATATGTTTTCATCACCTCTTGATAAGTTTCGATTCAATATAACATCATAAAAAAATAAATTCTAATTTGTCGGTAGATGTTTCCTCTCTAGACATTCCGAATTATTCTTGATACAAACTCGACCAGCATTTTCCGCTTCAAAATTTCAACCCAATTTAAAAATACACTTGGCCGACTCAATTAAAAATCCCTCCTAGTAAAACTTAAAATTAAAAATATCATACGACGCCACCGAAACTTTGATATAGCACCTATATACACATACACACACACCATAGTGCAAGCCTTAGGTTAAACCAATACTATTTTATTTTGTGATCAGAAACGCACGAATGTTTTATTTTATTTTAACTCTTATCTTTTTTGTAACTATCTAACATCCTCAAACTGTAATATAATCATTAGCATTGTAAAATTGCACTCCAGAGCCACAAGATATAAGCGATGCTAAGTTTGTGGCTCACTGAATCCGTCACATTGTATTTTTACTTTTTGATGAATAAACTTATTATTAACTTCCACTTGAAAACCTATTCCTTTCAACTCACTTTACTGACCCATAAAACGTAGGTATCCTTTCATTTTTGAGCACTTTGCACTCTCGTGGTAAAAGCATGTGCATCTTTCACTTTCCGCTATCGTAAATGGTACATGTGCAGGTAAAGTACTGGCTTTTACGAGGTTAGTTTATAGCCCGGTCGAGGTACTATTACATACTATTGTTCGTATAGGAACTGAAGGTTACCCGACACATCAAATCGGAACATTTTGAGCTTTACGCGTGATACAAATATGATTGTCAACCTTTTTTATGACGCGATTGTCTGATGGGTTTGTTTCGTGGTTTGTTTGCTCGAAATTGAGTGAGTGGTAGCTTATTATTTGTAGACCTTGTAGATAGATTGAAGAATACTTGGCAAAAGCTGTAGGCAGACGATAAATCCGAACAATTGTGTTATGTGGAGCACAATGAAAACTCATTTGCTCTCGGATCGACGTAAAAGCAAGTCAGACGGATACAATTAATTAGTAACTAATTAACAAAAATCTTAAATTTATTTATTCTTTCTCAGACAACCCACAGCCCAAACCGGTAGATCTAGAAGCATGAAATTTTGCACAATAGTTCTTTAAATAGCGAAAGTGCAAAGTACTACAGAAAGATTATTGAAGGTCATCCCCTAAAGGGATTTAAGTTCGTCATTCTTGTCTAACGGCTTGTAGTTTTATAAAATCATTTGAAACACCAACAAAACTACAACAACTGAGCAACCGATACGTTAAAAACTCAAACGGATGCTCAGTTCTCTTTTACGACAAAGTGTGCAACGAACAAAAGACGTTCAATAAGAACTGGGTTCCTAAACATGAGCTCGAAAAGACACGTTTAAACTGTAAGATTTTGTCGAGAACCAACCCAGAACAAACTTCTATACAGGCAGTCTAAAGCTTAGGACTCACCGAGTCTACGAACGAATCGTGACGTAACAGAGACGTGATTCTAAAATATTTTCATGCAACGCTTGGTCTATTCTGAAATGCAATCTCATGTTCACGAGGTTTTCGCTTAGCTGGTGATCAGATTGCTGTGGTAGTGTGAGATGCATCGATAATGATAACAATGTAATAATAACGTGTTTTGGCTATTACATCGCCTATCTCATATAGGTTTTCACGGTTTTTTTTTATCTTTAACCATTTAGGCATCACGATTAGTATAGCCTCTTTTTTTTTTTTAAAAATACGTTGCAATCAAGACTAACTAGATGCTTATTGGATAATAAATAATTGTTTTACGTAACCCAACCTACCTAGCCTCTTCCCAAGTATGCTGGGGTCAGGTTCCTGTCTAACCGGATGCAGCTAAATACCAGTATTTTACATAGAGTGACAGTCTATCTGACCTGCACAACCCAGCTAGGTACTGGATAACGATACCCCTTGGTAAGACTGGTTGTCAGACTTTTGGGATTCTGACTACCCGTAACGACTGTCAAAAACTTAACCGAAGATGACTAATTTGAATCAAATAACGCAATACCGCAGTAAGTCCGCTGAAATCGATTCCCACACCAGATACCACTAACACAATTCCAGAATAAAATCTTTACATTACATACAATACATGGAATCCTTTTCCTCACCCACAAATACGATCCGATCCGTTTCACAATAAACTAACAAACAAAGGTCGAATGAACTTCTGATCCTGGGCTTAACAAAGATGCTCCTAAACTTGGAAACGAGAACGAAATAACTTCTTGTTGAACTTTCATACAGTATCATCGAACATAGATACTGATATTATAAAGGAAAGCAGTTATAATAATATTATTAGTTTATCTACGACGTTTTGATGCAAAACAAAGGGATTGTTCCTGAAAGATACTATAGTAAAAGTCTAGGAATACAAGCTCATTGGGCTTAAAAAAATTCGCCCGCATCGCTCAAACTCAAACTCAAAGCATTTATTTCAATTAAACCATTACAGGCACTTTTGAATTGTCAAAATTAAGTAGTCGGTCAGTTAGTCAGAAAGTTGAAGCTAGTTGCCCATTCCAAAGCGTAGATCTCTATGGAGAAGAACGGGCAAGAAACTCCATGGACCCTCTTTTTAAATCAAGATATTACAAAATCCTTGGTACATTATTCTTGTTGCTGTCAATGGGATAAGTGCCCAAAAGGTTGGCAGCATTACCACGTTGCATGGCAACGCTGATTAATTTAGGCATAACGCGAATTAGGCACACTGCGTTATAGGTATACAGAGAGCAAAGGATAAATTATACCACATTCTTATTATTGCCTTTTCTAACGATATACAAAAAAATAACGAAATCGATCAGGAAAAAAAATCTGCGGTTCTTCCTACATTTTGACGAGTTATGCGAACATACATAATTAATGTAGGGAACAGCAAATTTTTTTTTCGCGACCTTTTTTAGTATAAGCTCATTTATCACATGGGGTTATCCTGTAACGGTAGATGTAAGTAGACAATTTATTTATTTTTTGCTATCGCTGTATCTTCTAAAAATACCTAGGTCGACACGTAATCAAAATGGAATTTTCGCAGTAATTCTAGTTCAGATCTAATCATAAGTACACAAGAAACAAGTCGTCGACTTAAGTGTGCTAGTACAGAACTAAAAAATGAAGTTTTAAAGCTTCGTCCGTCACGACTTTCCACACGTCGTGACTTTGTAATGGGTGCCTGCGAGATATTGACAGGCAACCGACGGCCCTTGTATTGTACTGTTACAGCTCTACTAACGAACATACGGCCTGATTTGAGACGGAAATAATTAAATTGTTATACCTAGGTGGCTAAGACTGCAATATCTGTAGTTAATATTTTTGTGCGAAAAAGTCTAAAGAACAAAAAAAACACTTTATTATTTTGTAAATATATCGTATATAAAATCGGAATTAATTTTACACGTCATGTTATTTAAAAAAAATAAGCTAGATGGGATCTACATTTCCTATTTGACAACTCTTTTAAAATCCAGATATAATCTTGGTCAGATCACCGATATCTCATTAAGAGAATAGTACATGATCAGAAAATCAGTGTACTTAAGTATTTCATTCCCTTCAAATAAACAGTAGAAAACTAATTTTGCATTGAAAATGAGGTTTCCGTTAAAATTAAGTGACCGAGTTGTATATCTATTTGAAAAGTTTATTAAAATCAGAAAAAAGTTGGCTGAAAGCTGTCTGAATAATTTTAGACACAGGTCAAACAACCAAAACTGTACAAACAACCCGGACAAACCAAAACTGAATTTCAACTATAAATATATTTGCATTAGGATACCCAAATAGAATGCTTCTAAACCTATAAATAATGTGAAAATCAATGTAGGACCCTCATAAATATTGCCGCAACAATCCTAAAAAAAAAAACAAAAAATATAGACTTCTACAAAAAAAAAAACTTCACAGTCCCTTAGTAAATATAAGTCTTTAAACGAAGAACGAAGTATGAGATCAAAGTTCTCTTCTAGGTGTAGTTAGGCTTAGTACACACGACCTCTGGTTTAACGTTACAGTTCGTGACATTGTAATAGAGAAGTGCAGGCGAGACTTTTCAAGTTCGGTCTCGCTTTAAAATATACGAGCGACATGCGTTTATTAGGTTTCTGTGTATGTCGGGCTGTGTCTTGTTTCCGTGTTTTGTGTTCTATTTTGTGTGTAATATTTTGTCAGTAACCGAAAAGCTCTAAGGAAATAATGCTTATTTTATTATAATTATATATCTACCTTTTTACTGATAATTACTTTTTTTTTGCAGAATGAAACACAACCCTTAGGAAATGTACATTTTTTATTGAGTATTGTGGAAATCACGCTGCTTTTATTTTATGTTAGGTAATATAAATATCAAATTTTATAGGGTGCTTCTATTAGAGTTAGGCCTTAAAACCAATGCCATCAAATAAAAATTGAAGAAAGTAACTAACCGCATGAAAAGGAGTCCAATTTCAATTTAAGTCTTTTAATTAAACTCTTAATTAGAACGCAGGCTTTCCTCTATTCCGCTGTTATTATACCAAGACTCGATCTAGAACAATAGTTATCTAATAACAAAACTTTCTTAATAAAACAAGGGAAACTAACGAACTGAAGTATGAAATATTTGTTCTTCCCGATCGTGTACACCAAAGTTTATTCATCCACCGTTTCTTATTATAACTTCTTTATTTTCTTTCTGAATGAAAAAAGTTATTGCGTCCTAGAATTTTTATTACTTACATTCCTTAATATAAACAGTGATAAAATGTAATGAATCTCTGTTACGTCCTTCACTGGACGCATCCGTAACAAAACTTTTGTAAAAGCTCGGAAAAATAAAAAGTTTTTCAAACATATGGACACGCAGGCCCTTAGAATATTTTTGCTTCACATTAGAGAAAAGCTCTACGTCTCGAAAATTTTATCTAATAAGAAACATACGAAAAGTTTAAAAGTTTAATGAAAACGCATTTTTTAAAGAAGTACCCACAGTAAAATCGCTTTCTGTTTATTTAAAAATACAACTATCATGACAGTAAATATTTCATGAATACGAGCCGCCAAAAAAATTAAGTTTCAGTCATAAATCAACATAATAAATTAATTTAAACTTACCGATGATAACTCGATCACTTGCGGAAAAACTTCAATGCTACGAGTTCATTAGAGCATTTTAACTTCGGAACATAAATCACGAATAATTCCCGCCTATTTATTTTTTAATGTCCAATATTTTTTTTAAATTTAAATTCAAGCGTCGAATGTCATGCGTTCCGTTCGTCGAGTTCAGCGAGCGTAGTCGCGCGCGGGCTCCGGCTAGTAAAGGCGGCAACACACTGCGAGAGCGGCGTCAGGCTGCGCCAGTGCCCCCTCCGGCTATCACTCTACTTTCGGTTATTCTCTCGCCTCCCTAGAGACAGAGACCGATTTATCACGGTGGCGTATCTGTGTTAGCTCCCAGACAATCCAGACTCAACTCGAGGTTTGCCGTGCAATCTTTCTTATACAGACCACCTTACGTACCGCAAGTGTACTCGTTGCTTCAAAGAAACGTCACTGACCGCATAATTTCGCAGATAATGAGTTCGGAGGCAGACGAAAATTGTTCGTTAGCCGAAAAAGGCGATTTAGTTGCAATCGGGACGGGCTTAGCGAAATCATTAATTTTATCAGATTCTTAACTGTTCCTTGCGTGACAGGCCGTTGACCTCTCACACTGGTCCAGTTACAACGGTCCAAACATGTAAAACTCTCATTAGTAGTAAACAATCTATTCTACAACCTAGCATTAAGTTTTTGTGCGTTTAAACTTTAAATCTGTAATTTATAGTTTCAATTAGGCTTTGGAATACTTGAGATCGAAATCCGGATTACTTAAATAATCCTAACTTATGGCAGGTTTAATTTTTGTAGGTCACGTGACGACTGTAATTCTCAGCGTGTTCCATAAATTACGATCAGAGTCAGCCATCCTATTTACAAAATGAAAATACAAAAAAAAGTACAATATACATACATACACCTCAAGACAAACGTATCAGCAATAACATCATCAATTATAACCGCACACAATAATTAATTAAGGAAAGAGCCGATCACGCTACTAATATATTTATCTCAGCATTAATAATATCCAACATGACGCTACAGATTCACCGCTGACCTAATTTCTTCGGCTGCAAGTGCTATTGTTATGTTCAGACGCGGACGAAAGTAAATTTCTCCTAATGGGTCAACCTGAATACATATCATGTCCACATTAGTATGGGAAGGACGTGTGGCATGCACTTGTAAAGTGTATAAGTACGTAAGTGGATATATCAATTTGTAAAGTCATTATTGTTAATTAACTAGCTTCTGCCCGCGACTTCGTTCGCGTAGAAGTCGTGTGATACACAATATACCTACTAAAATAACAGCGACACTTTTATAAAAACCCCCTCGGCCCCCGTAGCTACTCGTATTACTTCGTTTTCGCTTAGCGTTATTTCTGTCTTTTTTCTTTTTGCTCGGCTCCTAAGGTCCGTAGCGTTATGATGATGTTAAGTTGCCTATAGCCTTCCTCAAGAATTGGGCTGTCAAATACAAAACGAATTGTTGAAATCCGACTGGTAGATCCAGAGATTAGCGCATTCAAACAAACAAACAAAATCTTCAGCTTTATTATTAATAAGTATAGATTAAAGGAGGTCGGAGCTGTTAAGAATATAATATCCTGATTCATGAATGGAATGAGCTTTAATTGTACCGGTTTTTTAATTACCATACCTTGTTTGTTCGTTAAATTTTATTGAATAACAATATTGTTTTTTGTGGTTCGGTATTGGTGTTAGTTTTTGATGAATATAAAAGTCTGGCGATCTGCCAACGTTTCATTAAAATTTAAAAAAATGCAAACAAAACCCTTTCCAGTATAACAATTGGGTTGTAAAAGCTGTATCAAGATTTGCATGGACATTTCCAAAATTGTGTTTTGATTGTTAACGTTTCCTTTTTATATTTGGAAAAATATACATAGTAACTTGTGCCGATATGAAATAACGTTTGCATATAAGTTTTAAGGCAAAACTAAGCATTTTTAATCATTTATTTATACTCAGGAATAGGAATATAATATACAACGTGTTTTTTTTTTATTTCCCATAACTCTAGGGGGTCATTGTACTCATCATTATGAACCACTTTTACTATGGGACCAAACCTGAAATCGCGAAAAAAAATCAGCTGTTCCCTAAATTTTGACGAGTTATGCGAACATAAATGTAGGGAATAGCTGATTTTTTTTCGCGATTTCAGGTTTGGTCCCATAGTAAAAGTGGTTCATAATGATGATTACAATGACCCCCTAGAGTTATGGGAAATAAAAAAAAACACGTTGTATATAGAAATAAGGAAATAGTTTTTATTTGAATAAATGAAAATTATATTTTAAACTAGCGGCCCGCCCCAGCTTCGCACGGTTGCAATTTTTTTTTTTCGAATTTTCGAATTAGTATTTCATACAAACCTTGTAATAGCAATACCGAGCACAACGAAAAAAGAATTATCCAATTTGGTGCAGTCGTTCGGAAGTTATGCGCGTACATACAATGCGGTGGTTAATTTTTATTTATATAGACTAAGCATGTTTATAGCAAGTTTGAGGTTTTTTTTTTTGTCATTGTGACGTATACAGGGTGAAATTGAAAACATGTGACAAATCGAAATGGGAGATTGTAATCATCATTATGAACAACTTTTACTATGGGACCAAACCTGAAATCGCGAAAAAAAAATCAGCTGTCCCCTACATTTATGTTCGCATAACGTTCGTCAAAATGTAGGAAACAGCAAATTTTTTTTTCGCTATTTCAGGTTTGGTCCCATAGTAAAAGTTGTTCATAATGATGAGTACAATCTCCTATTTCGATTTGTCGCATGTTTTCAATTTCAACCTGTATAAGTGATTCCGATATCTTATTTACAGAATAAACAATTTCATTTCATTACATCTTTTCTTCAACTTTCATAATCCCATTAAAAAAACTTACCCTATAGTAAGAATGACATTTTCGTGAGCTTTAAATCAGGAAGCTTACATCCCTATTCTTATTATTACGCAATCAAGTACGAGGTCTCGAAGGGTCCGTCTGAGGATGATTGAATAAGCTACAAAGGGAAAGTTACCGAGTTTGCATAAAATATCGCAGTCAGTTTGTTATTGAAATTAGAATCACAGACCCTTCTGTACTGCAAATGACTTTTCTATTACAGCTCCTTAAATTGATCGCTTCCACAGTGGAATAACTTTACAATCTGTTACAATACAGAAATATATAATATGTATGGCTTGTTATGTAATATAGCAGAAGTTTACCATGGACCATTTTCCTGAACCACAAGGGATAGATCAATCAATAATTACCCTTGTATATTTCAATTTATTCCTGCAAATAACGCATTAATTTGTATCGCAATCATATTGTATTTGCCTGTGTATTAAAATGTTCCGTCGCTATAGAGACTAAAGCCATATCAAAAATACCAATCAATTATATCGAAATCCAGACGCAAACACAAACAAAGTTCTATTTGCAGAAGGATCTGAGTTATGACCTGGGTAATGGTCGTTAAAACAACGCAAAGCGGCCTGACCTGAGTAATCATGTCAACAAAAGCTTCCCACGAGAATTTTAAAAAGTAAGTACAAGTAAAAACCACAGAATTGTGTCCTTCATCTAAAATTTAAAACAGCTGCCTCTCCGGAGTTAATTGCTGGTGAACCGAGTCTTTGCAGAACATATGAAATGTTGGTGGTCTCTGTAATTGTTCAGGGACACAGTTCTTTACACAATAGTGGTAAAAATTTGAATATGAAATTATATTATCTTTTATATGTGTGTATTTTGGAATATTGTTTGCTGTGTTGTATATTAAAAAACTTTGTTTGAATCCCATTTGTGATACCGACGCGACGTTGGAACAACAGAGTCCATAAATGTTAAAGTTACGAATACACATACACATGTGATAAAGTTTGGTTAACAGAACACAAACTCGCTGTTAACGACTTAAATGTATCGTATTACGATGATATACGACGTATTTACGTCAAATATACATTATGCGTATTACCGAATTGGACTAAGCTATACAAATCACGTCTTTAAATCGTCCAAAATTACACAAATTTCAACGGCCACAAAACTTCTTCGAAAGCCTCCTCCAAGCTCCTTGAAAAACCTTGACTACAGCTTAGTTATGCGCGTCACGTCTTGTTGAAATATATGGAAATTAGAGAACTTGCCTGCGCCCCAGTTTGTTCCAGTAATTCACTGATCTATTAGTAACTACCGTGACTTGATTAGGCCCCGATTTGTAAAAGAACGATGCCTACAGCTACAGGGTCACAAGACTTCGTTGCCTCGGTTTTCTGTCTAACTAATTTCAAAGTGATTAAACTCTGCCCTTTTGCAGTCCTAATGAGCTTGGCCAATTTTGTAATCCTAAACATTTTACTTGAATTTGCGACATTAATTGAGTCGTCGTTTCTTTGGTGAAGTATCAAAGGGTCTATGGATGTTACTTTCAATTTGTTTTTGTTGCCTTCTGGAACTAGTTTCTCTAAGCCAATGTTGCTCGTTTTGCGTTCGCATTTAATTTGCTTCGAGCTTCTAGTAATAATCTTGTAATATTGGATCTAGGAATTGAATAATTCTATAAAATTCTTTAAAGCTTCACTACCTGTGACCTAACCGCGACCTCTGAGTTTGTTTCGGTGTTTCTCAGAGTAGTCAGAAAGAGATTACTAACTCCAACTACTTTTTTTGAAGTGAAAACTTCTTTAACGGCGTTGCACACTTTTTGTAATGGGTAAAAAATGTTAAACTCGCGTCAGGACATCGCGTCAGGACACGTGACCGTCAGGAGAGATTTCCCCCCCCCCTCTCTTTTTACGGCGGCGCCAACCGAAGTGAACCAAGTTTATTGACACACGACAATGGATGGATGGATGGATGGAAGTGGAAGTGGAAGTCGAAGTGGAAGTCGAAGTCGAAGTCGAAGTCGAAGTGGAAGTCGAAGTGGAAGTCGAAGTGGAAGTCGAAGTGGAAGTCGAAGTGGAAGTCGAAGTTGAAGTCGATGTGGAAGTCGAAGTGGAAGTCGAAGTGGAATTCGAAGTGGAATTCGAAGTGGTAGTCGAAGTGGAAGTCGACGTGGAATTCGAAGTGGAAGTCGAAGTGGAAGTGGAAGTCGAAGTGGAAGTTGAAGTGGATTTCGAAGTGGAAGTCGAAGTGGAAATCGAAGTGGAAGTCGAAGTGGAAGTCGAAGTGGAAGTGGAAGTCGAAGTAGAAGTCGAAGTGGAAGTGAAAGTCGAAACGAAAGTGGAATTGGAAGTGGAAGTGGACGTGGACACTGCTGTGTATTCGTACTTAACATTCGTGTATATAAAGTATTTAAAATATGGAAATTGAACAAAGTGCATTAATGAAAAAAGGGACGCAGAAATAGTGAAAAAAATGAGTTATTATTAATAATTGATTTATTTCAACGTTAATATTCAAGTTTTCACTTCTGCCGGCACTCCCGGAGTGCAACCCGTCTTTTTTTTTTCTTCCTAAATATGCGGTCACTGACGACCGGCAACAACACAGTTTGTATTGTGTCTGCTCCCTACATGTCGGTTCTACACATCACGAATAAAAACAACAGCCGATATATTCTGTAAAAATGTCATCGTGCAATCTTAGATGAAGTGAGCTGTCAATAGTGCATGTCATCAGGCGGGTGTCGGATGTGCATCAGGTGAAATGACAGTTCATCACCATCATCATTTCAGCCGAAAGATGTCCACTGCTGGACATAGGCCTCCCCCAAGCACCTCCACTTCGACCAGTTCTGTGCTTCTCGCATCCAACGAGTTCCTGCGGCCTTCACAAGGTTGTCGGAGCTCACTTCGCTTAAGTTTTCATGATGAGATTTTTACAGAATACATCGTCAGGCCTTGCACTAAGAATACAAAAGAACCCAGGAAGCAAACTCTCGATAGTGGAGAAATGAAAAAATATATGATAAAAGAAAAGTACCTTATAATGAACAAATGGATCCCAGCTCCAAGAACTACCACCTAAACAGATTATCGAAGTATAAGAAGTTGGAAACCAGGGCACACCGCCCATCTCCTCACTCTAGGGAAATCTGACGCGCCTGGCACCGCAATGAGCTTCATCATAAGAAATAAAACCTACGACGTCCTTTATTTTCTGCACGTAATTACATGTCATCCTATTATCTTTGAATAATGTGAACACTAGCAATCCCTAAAGAGCGATTGCGGCAATAACTTATTTTTTGCCCAAGCTTTTTCATGGAACACTCATAAACTCTATTTGTTTGAATTTGGTTGGGGCAGGCGGATGGCAAAAGGCGTATGTCCAGATGAGCCAACGGTATAAGGGGGATGTGCCAGGGTAGGTCGCGAAATTCAATTTTTATTACGTGTAAGTATTCCAATTTGAACGTGTGTCAGGTTGTAGGTTTGTTTTGTTCAACAACCTTCAAATTGCAAAAAAAAATAAGGCATAATCGTTGAGCAGTGGTGGTCCAAAGGTAAGGGTCCCGACTTACGAGTTGTAGGTCGTGATTCGAACCCAAGCAGGCACTTTATTTTGTGTAAATAATTTCACCAGTACTGCACTCAAAACGGTAAAGGAAAACATCATGAGAAAACCGACATGTCCTAGAACCAAAAAATCGATGACATGTGACATCTAACAACCCGCACTGGACCGCGTCGTAGATTACAGCCCACTACCTCTCGAAGAGAGAAGGCCTTTGTCTCAGCAGTGGGAACATTATAGGCTGATTATGCTAGATAGTAATAACAGTATCAATTCATTCTAAACTTTTGTAAAGATACGACAAGTACGAAGTTCGAGCCATCTTTAGCATTCAGCTGAACAATTCCTGCAATCTCGTGCCGTGTCGTTGCATTAGCTATCCGATTATACGGTTCATCTTCACTTGAAAGCAGAGAGAAAGCAAAACTATAAAGCTTGCAGTAACTTTAAATTGTAGAAAATAAATAATTCGTTATTTCTGTCTCTTTCACAATAGCACCGGTAAGCAAGTAAATAAGCATCTTCCTATGCGAACTACTCATTAAAGTTAAGAACTGGCAAGTTGAAGATGGATTTCTTGTTGGGGTTCCATACCTTTCCAGAATTCCTGACTATCTCTATAGATTGAGAAGTGGTCATTTTGCGACAGAGCCATATCTAGATACTTCTAAATAGTTGGTTTTTGAAACGCATCCAAAATAGAACCAGTAGGTATAAGTGCCTTTAAGGGAAGGTTCACATCTGACGGAAGATGCGTCGGGCGTAACATCGATTGCGTCTATTTATTCGCTCGACGCACTAATGCATCATCGGTTGAGTGTGAACGGTCAAGTGTTTTTCTATACATTTGTCTGTTCTGGCGTTACGCGACCGATAATACGCGACGCATCTTCCGTCAGATGTGAACCTACCCTAAAAGTTGTAAGTTGTTTAAAAGTTGTAATGTTACTAGATCAAGAATAGAGAATGAGAATCGTTGCCGTCCCTCTAAATTAACATTTTCACATCACATTTAAAGCTCATCTAATTCCATTATAGCCAGCACTGTTTCCTACCAATTTTAGCTCTGTAATTGGGTCGCCACTTTAACTATCTCAAACAACCGAAAACGTCAAACTGCCACACCGAAAGGGCAGCTATAATAGACGGACAGACGGGTTTCACAGACATGATTTCAAAGATGTTCTCTTCCGAAAGTTTGACGGATCTCTAAAAACAGACAATGAACAAGAATACGGTAAAGTTGTAGAAGAAAATTTTCTTTTTGTTGAGTTACTTCGACTTTTATCCGTGTATTATTGCAGCTTGTGTTATTTATGTAGAGGTTTTATTATGTTCCTCGTTTATTGTAAGTTTATGAGTATTGCAAGTCTTTTTCGTAACGTGTGTGTTAACTTGTAGTTAAATTGAAAGCGAATATTTTCTGCTAAATCACTAGGTAGCAGTAAATATTCTGTCTGAAATTATGACGTAATATGAGCAATCTTACTCTTCTTATCTGTCTTTATCTTTCCTATCCTTCATTTCAGTGGAAAGTCGTACATTGCTGGACATAGGCAAGCATCGCCACTTCGACCGGTTCCGTGCTTCCCGTAGGTATCCAGAGGGTTCCTGCGGCCTTCAACTTAAATTTTAAATTATTTTAGATTTTGGTGGTTTTGATTTTAAGAAAACGACAAAGGGTTAGGATAAAAATACAAGTTCCGCATTCTCTTGAAGATACGGCAATCGCGAATCTATATTTGCCTATCGTAATGGCTATGACAATTTTCCTCTCGCCTGCCCTAAGATATGATTTATGCATTCTCCTATGCATATTATAAAGAGTGAAGTTTACGTATGGAGGTCGTTCTATTATATTTATTCTTTGGCCAATCCATTTCTTGTGATAGACAGTTTTTTTTATTAAGTAGGTATGTTCAGTCGTATTTTCTGCTCATCATGGTTTACTTCATAACTTCTAAGTATTTCTCCATACATCCTTTATATGCCTACAGGGTTACCTATGTTTAGTTGTCAGAGGTCGGATTATACAGGCGTAACTCTTGTTCACACATATTCGTTGTCTGTAAGTCGGATCAAGAGGGTTACGGTCGGCTTTGAGTTTCGGGTTAGCTTAGCTATATGTTATTTCTTACAATATCATGATATATCATATAAGGGGATGAAGCCTGATTAAGTGGCTTCATCTCTTTTGTTGTTCAGTGATATTTTTGGGACGTTTGGTGATTTTTTTCAGGTTTTTTTCAAGTTGACGATCCAGATAGGAGGCAATGATTGTAAGTATAAGGAAAATAATCGAAGCTAATTTCTGTCGCATCTAAACTGTCATGACATCGTTCTGTTTTTATGTTTACATTTTCGACTCACTTCCGGCTCTTTTGTTCCCATTAAAATTATAATAAAAAAATTCAACATTAAAATTATGAGGCAAAGGAATGAAAACAAATGTTCAAGCCATCTAAAAATTTGCCTTTTATACAAAAGAGAGAGCAACGCCAAAAATTAAATCACATTCTTCTTTCTTTAAAGTACAGACCTGCACATTAAATAGTTATTCCTCTTATTTCTGAGTTGCTACAAACTTAAACTCGTATAAGATTGCAAGCTCATGTTCATTGGATCATGCTGATTCGTTTGTTGTGGTACGCGGATTATACTCGGCTTACACTTGATACAAGTACACACCATTGTTGTCTCTGGAAAGAAATAATAATTAGGCAGAGGGTTCAAGATGCCGGAGAGTGGTGGCGGGGCTAAGAAATGTATTTCAGTCGCTCTCTATATAAAATACTAGTATCCAACTATATCCGGTTAGACTGGAAGTCGACCAACGATAGTACAGAAACAGCTAGGCAGATGATGATCTGCCATCAAACAATCCATATGCACGTCTTACTGAAAGAAAAAGTTTATTGGTATTTGAATAGGTTGTATTTCAATAGCTTTTTTATTTTCATAAATCTTCAGTTTTTTTAATCGATTGTAACTACAAAAACAATATTTTAAGTATTTTTTTGTATTAAAAGTAAAAGAAAATAGGTACCTACTAGAATTAAACTCAGAAAACAGACTCTCAACCCATGCTTCACTACGCATTTTCTTGACATAGACATTTGTAAAGAGGTTGGGTATTCTCCTATCTAATTAATATCTCCTAGACTTGTTAATTAAAAGGACTATGTTGAGCAAAAGGCCACGATAGTAATCAAAACATAAATAAGTACGAACCTTTCTTCAGAAATCAGCATTTTATAAAGATGTAATTTCCGCAAACATACATATTAATAACCAACGAAATCTTTATCATTACGTCACAGGAAATAAATAAATGACCCATTCTTACCATAGACACAAGTGAATTATGTAAATCCTCCTTAAAAGTTGAACAAAGCTCTATGGTGTGCCAATATCCGTCCGATAGTGCCCTAGTCAAGTACTGAATAATCTATGGGGTTCAGAGTTCGAAGATGCAAAAGTCGATGGGATTGGTCGTAAATATTAAACAAAGTTGCAAAATCTATGCATATCTATGCATATAATAAAATCGTAGGAAAGTCAAAACGGTACATTGAATATTTTTTTAAAAGAATACTTGGGGCGTGATCTACAATCGATACCGAAGCCAAAAATATAGTTTTTAGAATTTTTGTCTGTTTGTCTGTTTGTCTGTATGTCCGGGATAAACTCAAAAACTACTGCATGGATTTACTTCAAATTTTGCATGAGTATTACTAAGAGGTCGGGTCAACATATAGGCTACATATTATCACGCTATCACCTACGGGGGAGGAGCTGTGAATCTTTATTTTTCTTACGCATTCTGTGACAGCGTGTAATCTAACGACGGATATTTAAATGTTGTTTTTCAGTAAGCCATGCTATTATCTAGCTTTACACTATGAAAACTACGCCATTTAAGTAATTTGGGCCGAGAAACATAGTTTAATGAATGTTAGTAGTATAAAGAAAATTTTGAAGCAGCGCCCGCCATCTATGAGATTTCATTAAAATCAAATCAAGGTACATGTTGACACTTTTTGGAAATTAATTTAAATTTGATCATGTTGGCGAGGTTAGTAGTTAGTTATTCTTAAAATTCATAGATGGCAAAGTTCATTTTCTTCATAAAAGTTGTATCGTATAGTTCGTTTTGATAAATTCGAGTTCCAACAAAACGCTCAAAATCTTGAGCAGAGTTGAGGAAGGCAATTAAAAAAAAACGCGGTGTTAAGTATTACAAAAAACTTATGTTCCTACTGGAGACGAAGTCGAAGTAACTGATGAACGCGTGCTGAACACCTGTCTCAGTTCACTTTAAGATGTGGTCATTTCTATCGGCGGCAATCCACTGATCGAATATGGGTTACAAGCTCCCCAATCATCACCGCATCAAGATCGTGGAAATCGGGAGTATAACGCTGAGACAAATTACGATCCGGGCGAAATGACCACCATACGAAATGACCATGTCGCTTTGTTCTCTTCAGTGTAAAAACAAATTTATGACACCGTCCTTGAAAGCGTTGGGCATAACCAGGGTAAAAAGTTTTTCTTGGATGCTCCTGGTGGAACAGGAAAAACATTTGTTACCACTGACATACTTGCAGAGGTCAGGAGGCGAGGCAATTTGCTATTGCTGTAGCGTCGTCGGGAATCGCTGCCACACTGCTTCCGGGTGGCAAGACAGCACATGCCATGTTTAAAATTCCCATCGATTTAGAGAGCGCCGAAACGCCTGTTTGTGGTGTGTCACGTAACAGCGATAAGGGACACGTGCTCAAGGATTGCTTTCTGATCGTATGGGATGAGTGTACGATGGCCAATAGGAAGGCAGTTGAGGCCGTGGACAGAACCCTGCTGAACATCCGCAGGAACGAACATTTGATGGGTGGTGTCACAGTTCTGTTCAGTGGCGATTTCCGGCAAACGCTTCCCGTGGTGACACGGGGATCGAGGGCTGACGAGGCGAATGCTTTGTTATGGTCACGAGTTCGTACGCCGCGCTTGACCATTAATATGAGAGCTCGGCTCGGCGGCAATGCACGTGCTCAAGAATTCTCCAATGTCCTTCTAAGTCTTGGCGAAGGCACTCTACCAAAAGAGGTGGTGCTTCCAGACTCTCTCGGTAGAGTGGTATCCAGCTTAGAAGAACTCATTCGCTGTGTGTACGGGGACATTAGTCGTATACCGCACCAGCAGAATTCTTGGGTGTGCGAGCGGGCCATTTTGACGCCCAAAAATGATCAGGCAGTAAGTAACGAATGCATTCTCTCGGAAATTGAGGGGAATGAAGTGGTCTACACCTCGATAAACACTGTTGTCGAGCAAGATGACGCCACACATTATCCCGTGGAATTTCTGAACTCCCTGTCAGCAAGTGGACTTCCAGCGCATACCATCAAGCTGAAGGTCGGTGTCCCGATTATGCTTCTTCGGAACCTATCTCCTCCGAAGTTGTGTAACGGGACCCGCCTTGATGTCATCTCGCTCCACAGACACCATTAAGGCGAAAATTCTTACGGGTTGTGGCGTCGGCGAGGCAGTATTTATACCACGCATTCCCCTCATACATAACTTCCCGTTCCAGTTCAAGCGCGTACAGTTCCCCGTGAGTGTTTGCTTCGCGATAACCATCAATAAGTCGCAGGGGCAGACACTGAGGGCAGCGGGTGTCGACCTGAGGACGAGTTGCTTCTCACACGGACAACTGTACGTCGCTTGCTCCCGCGTCACCAGTCCTGACTCTCTTTACATTTTGGCACCTGGCAGCCTAACTACCAACGTAGTTTATAGGGAAGTGTTGTAAGGTATGATACCTTTGTACGTTTTTTTACTCTTTTGTGTACTGGAATGTATTCCTGAATTATTTTCTCTATTTCCTTCAGTCACATCTTATGACTGAACTCGGCAGGATTCCCATATAACTATCTTAACTTGCTTCGCTTGCAAAAAAAAACTTATATTTTAATGCTATTTTAAAAGTTGTTTACTTATAATGCTATAGCGACACTAATCTTAGGTATTTTTGATACTGTCTTCACGCAGACGACGTCGCGGGCAGCAGCTAGTATTACATAAATTGCAAAATAGTTTACAGAACTTTGCAAGCAAGGTATATGTTTTCCATGAAATATAGATCAAATCTTTTTCTATTAATCGGGCACCATTACGAATTCTCAGTAGCAGGTCGAGTCTGGCTCCAGAGTTTTACTGAGAAATGAAAAATATTTAAATAACAATAAAATTAAATCGTACAAAATGTTCCTATTGTTATATCAAAATGTTGATAATGGACGTAACCAACACAAATTAAAAAACACAATCTTCTAACAAGTCCCGGGAATTTATAATTTACTTAATCGCTTTTCAGTTTTATGCTCTTTGTGTCGGGAAATCTGTATTCAATTTGATAACATTGAGTTTTGTTCTAGGTATTTTTAATCATTTGTAAAGGTTCCTATTTATTAGGATATATTTGGATAGAATACTGCTTATTGTACACCAATAAAGGAAAAACAAATATGGGTAGAGCAGTGATGCCCAGTGGTAACGGCCGCGACTAACGAATCGTAGGTCGTAGGTTCAAACCCAGCCAGGCGCTTTACTTTGTGTAAATTATTTCATCACCGCTGCTCTTAAAACGGTGAAGGAACACATCGTGAGGAAACCGGCATGTCCTAGAACCAAAAATTCGAAGACATGACTGTGACATCTACCAACCCGCACTGGGTCCGCGTTGTGGTCGGTGGCCTACCCTCTCACTGAGAGGAGGCCTGTGTCCCAGCATTGGGAACATTATAAGCTGATTATGGATTATGTAAATATATTTTTTTTTTTATTTGAAATGGGCTTGCTCTTGACTCTAGTCTAGGTCAAAGGTGACAGAGACAAAGTTGACGATGAAGCGAGCTTATCCAGAAGAAGCCTGTTCACTCTCACTTTGAAGAGGTATTATTTTACACAAAGGATAAAATAGACGGTTTCATCGCAATCAGTGATTTGTGCTAGACATGGCAATTAACCTAAGGATGGACAGAATAATTAGAAACTTATAAATAATGGAAGGCGGCATAAATAGTGCCGTGCTTTCCTATAATTTATTATTTTATATTTATGTAATATTTTATATATAATTTATTATTTAATTCGTGATCTATAACTATGACAAGGATTAATGGTTACTGCTGTGTATGTGTTTTGTTGGTAAGCCAATAATAAATAAATAAACATTTGCTTTTTCTTTAAAAAAATATTGCCTAACAGTGGGGATTCGTACTGGAAACTGGATGCGTTAACAAACATAAATCTCACATAGGTACCTACCTACACAAACAGCCAGACTCTGTGATGATATACCCTGTATATACAGAATGTTACGGAAAGGGTATATCAATACAAACGGGTTGAAGAGTGTATCTGGTCTAGAATCTGTGTACAAAATTTCAGCTAAAAAGCATTAACTTTGAAAATGCTTAATATTTTATTATTTCGACATCACGGCGCTGCACTGGCTCGCGGCGGCGTTATGTGCGTGTACTAGGCGCACAGACACACTACAGATAATGGATAACGAGTCATTATCCTCGTAGTGCGGTGACACGTTTGTTATGATTTCAATTTAATAAACTATCGAAATAAAAAAATATTAAGCATTTTCAAAGTTACTGCTTTTGAGCTGATATTTTGTACAGAGATTCTAGACCAGATACACTCTTCAACCCGTTTGTATTGATATACCCTTTCCGTAACACCCTGTATACATATTTATTATTACCTGGAATTGTATGTCTGCCAAATAATAGGTATTATAATATGGGTATTTATTTACATTCTAAGAGTAATCAGTTTCAAAGCTCGTGGCTCCTGGGAAATATTCCACAACTAAGCTAACTAAAAACTAATACAAACTGAAGTTCAGCCAGCCGCAAAATAACCTATATATAAAGCTAGTTTTACTTTAGATTCAATATTTTAAAAACTCTGGATCGTAACACAGAAAGTTAGGTAGTAAAGAAACGTCATATAAAGTTCTTAAGGAAGGACAATTTATGATCCACGTGGTAGGATTCTTCTAACTCAGTTACGAGTTTAGGGATCAACCTATTCGGATGTCACGAAAAAGTTAGTATGTTGATTTCTATGATCAAATGGAGAAAGAAAATGTTACTTCTGTGTATTAGTTATGTTTAAGCTTAGTTTAAAACAATTTCAAATGATATGTATTCTAACATTTCTTATTCAACTTTCTGCTTTGATTCCGATAAAAAAAAACATTCTACAACAAAACCAATTTTTCCAACCATTTATTTTAATTAGGCATACAAAAGGCATTTTTGAATGGCAATATTTACAAGGAAATAAAATTGATTCTATGATTGCCGTTTCCAAAAGGTAGTTTCATATGGAGAAGAATGAGCAAGAAATTCCATATTTACGCCTTTCAAATGTTTACCAATATCAATAGTAGATTCCTTTCATAAACTAAGTACAAAAATGAAGATGCTGTCGTTGTAAACTTGTAACTTACACCCATCTAAAATCTCCACAGAAGCAAAGCAACTACATATTATTCTATACAAAGCCAATATGTAGGTACTTACTAGATAACCTTATCAGTTTTGGGTATGAAACCTTTACCTTCCAACTTTCAATATTCCCAACTTTAAGACCGATAAGATTCGGGTACAGAGGTAAAATCATATCGCATTCATGAGTATGTCGAAATTCCCCACAACAAGCCTACAATTGACCAAAGAGGTTTGATACCTGCAACAAAAACTAATGGCAGGAATACATATGTACATAAACATAGTCCCTTTTAGATCTTATCATACACGCACGCTGGTTGCGAGTAACTACGCACCTGACCATTCTGAAGAACAACACCAATAAGATCATTAACTGTCCTCTTAAGACCGTTTACGACGTACGGCATTTCATACAAATTTTGAAGCCCTTGTTTTTCAAAATAAATGAACCGATTTTAATTAAACTTCGTACGCACAAGCAAGATACAAAGGTCAAAAAAATTTGTTAAGAACATTTTCGAAAAATAATGTTACAGCCAAATTAGACCGATTTTACAAATTTTCCATAGAAACAGAGATTTCCATTTATCTTTTTTTTAAATAAGACATTTCGAAAATATTCTTAACTAACTAACTTTTTAGACCTTTTTATCCTGCTTATGCGTACGAAGATTCATTAAAATCAGTTAATTAATTTCGAAAAACAAGGGCTTGATAGTTTGTATGAATTATTATTGACGTACGTCGTAAAATTTTAAGCTCTTAAGGCTTCCACTACCAGCGTTCCCAGTCACATCTGCCTTGTAAACACCTTTTGTTAGTCGCCTTTTATTCATCCCTTCAACATGAAGGATGGCAGGATTAACATTCATAAAATAAAAACTTCGCTGGTAAGACCGCAGTCGTAACTTTACGTGTGACTATACTACGTGATACACATCACGTAGGGTCAACATATCTAAGACGTGATACACATCACGTAGGGTCAACATATCTAAGACGTGATACACATCACGTAGGGTCAACATATCTAAGACATTATAAACATTCAGATTCACTACCATATCCGCTTACGTAAGCCGCGACTGTCAAGTGCTGAAATTTCCCTGGGGCCACCCACGAAATCGGCAGCTTATTCGGGAAATATAAATTCGCGATATAAAAAATAACGCGGGATTTGGCTGTACGATTTTGCAAATACATTTGTCATATTATAGGTGGCTGGTTATTATTGATCTTACCAAGGGGTATCGTATTACCCATTAACTGGGTTGTGGAGGTCAGATAGGCAGTCGGTACATGTATAATACTGGTATTTACCTGAAAACCTCAACATAGTTGGGAAAAGGCTAGGCAGATGATGACTACATGATATGGTGACTGGTTTTATATGAATCGGATATTCAAAATTTTCAGAGCAGATGACTAATGTTTAGCTATAACTTTGTAGGAACTATTCTCCTACGATTCGTGCTATCTCGAGGGGGGAAGATACATTACATTGCAATGTGATAACTCGAAAATGTCCAGTAAACATTTGTTCCCTTACAAAGAACAGTAATGAATATTCGAAAAAATATACAGGTAAATAAACAAAACTGAACCATAAAAAATCAAACAGAACAGCGCTGCATGAATAATAAAACTCAACTGAAACTGCGCTCCATACTAGTTTTCCCACCTCGTACCTACCAAAAATACCGAATGATATTTCGCGGCCGCTGCCATCGCATGGTTAGGTGGTTAGCCTACAAGCCAACCAACCCCAACATAGCTAATAAAGCGCTAGGCTGACTTACTCACACCAACTACGAGTAAATCAGTTTTATCCTGCTCTAGAATAATTTAACTTCCGCTAAACCGCTGGTTTGCATACCGGTGTCGTTTTACTTATTTTCCTAGAACACGTTAACTGCGGAAACTAAAACCACAGTGTGAACGATGAGTTACGGGACTAGTCCGTTACGGTCAGGCTGTGAAAACAGCGGATCTAAAAAAAACTTTTTTACAAAAAAGAAACAACCGACTTCAAAAAAAAACACTACAAAGTGATAAATAACTTTAATTTCGGAAGTCGGTGTCGTTGGTTCCGCATTTTCGTTTTTTGACACCGACTTCCGAAATTAAAGTTATTTATCACTTTGTAGTGTTTTTTTTGAAGTCGGTTGTTTCTTTTTTGTAAAAAAGTTTTTATTTTTCACTTTTTAGTTGTACCTACCCTACGAAAAAGTAAACAAAAAAATCGTTAATGTGGACAATGCAGATAAATTTTTAGATTTTTGTTGATTTTTCAAAAACCGCTTGTCCGATTTCGATAAAATTTTCATGGGACCATTTGGGAAGTATACCCTTTCCAACAAAAAAAGAATTTTTCAAATCGGTTGGCAAGCGACGGAGTTATGCGCGAACAAACACAAAAAAAAAAAAAAAAAAAAAACATACAAACATTCGAATTGAGAACCTCCTCCTTTTTTAGAAGTCGGTTAAAAATATAGCGATGTTCAATAAAAACTAAGCACTCAAGCGAGCTATGCTCGGAGTGTCTTTGAAGGATAAAATCAGGAATGAAATTATCCGGAAAAGAACCGGAGTTACCGACTTAGCTTGCAGAGTAGGCAAACTGAAGTGGCAGTGGGCTGGCCATGTCTGACGAAGGACCAATGGCCGGTGGAGCAGACGAGTCCTGGAGTGGAGACCGCGTACCGGCAAGCGTAGTGTGGGACGCCCCCAGTTAGAGGGACGGACGACCTAAAGAAGGTGGCTGGGGTAGACTGGATGCGGAAGGCGGAGGACAGGGTGCTGTGGCGCAGTCTAAGAGAGGCCTATGTCCAGCAGTGGACTACGATAGGCTGAGTTGATTCATTGACTCAAGCAAACCACCAACCCGCACTGGGTCCGCGTGGATTATGGCCCAATTCCCTTTCATAGAGAGGAAGCTTGTATCCTAGCGGTGATAACATTATAGGCTGATAATGTTTAAGTAAATGACAAAATTCGTACTGCCATACATTTACATCTAGAATTTAGTGGCATGGTTACAACATGAAGTCAACACCGCACGTGATGGTGGATAAATCTTAGGATTCGTTTCATGCTGAGCCTTTACAACCCACCAACCTCTTTAACTAGAAGGACAGCCGTGGGTCCACCAACGCATGAGGTTAATCTTGTCGTCCTCGATATGTCGTGCGGTGAGCAACGACCCAAGATATTGGAACAAAAATATGTTAAAGTTGTCAGTGACAATACTGTATCAAAATCATCTCGATGTTGTAGTTTCCGCCACCCTCAAAGCTCCTCAAAGTTCATTACTATTGGTCACTAAGTTTTTACCAGTGGCGTTGGAATGGAACATCAAAAACTAGCGGTCTTACAAACTGATCCACCGTAACGGCACGCTCGAAAACTTCACGCCTCAATCGTTTAAGGGTCTCCAGATAAAAAGAGAAAAACTCAAAGAAACAATACGATTAGTCTTTCTCTTCAACCTGTTTGACCGTGTTAAATTAGGTCAATGAACTCACGGCTCGTATTTATAAAGTCGTGAAAATAAAAGTCTTGTAGCTGGTGGATCTGATTTGTGGTGCAACTTTTTGTTGCAGAAGTGTGTCGCCGTCGACAGTTTTTTTGGAGTTTGAAGAGGATTTATTTTACCGATTGCTGGGTGCAGTAAATGTTTAAATGGCAATTAAGATGATTCACTTCGTACTAAGCCCACGTGGTAGATTATTAGCCCACTCCCTCTCGAATAGAGGAGGCCCAACAGTGGGAACATTATAGGCTGATTATGTTTGTGCTAGAATGATCACACATACCTACCACAACCACAGCCACACTAAGACGACAACACGTGGACGGGCGCTAATTTGTAGGTATGAAGATGTATAATTTATTTACGCATGCCAGATTTTGCCGTCAAAATCAGTCGTGTGGGTGATTCCGACCACATCAAGTCCACGTCGCAGCCACAACGCAAACACAACGTTGCGTCGGCCATTCAATTGGATTTTGTAGTTACCACAACGCAACCGCAACCTGAACCCATCTACCAACCCGCACTGGGCCCGCGTGGTAGATTACGGCCCACCCCCTCTCACAGAGAGGAGGCCTGTGTCCCAGTAGTGGGAACATTATAGGCTGAGTATGCGTAACCGCAACCTGCAGTGACACTATTCACACGTAACCACTGCTAGTTTGCATGCTTGCAGCTTGCTTGTTTGCTTGCTGCTGCTTGCATTTTGTCGCTGCGATGTGGTGTAGTTGTGGTGCGCGTGATCGGGCCCAAGGTTGATGTAGCTATAGATTGTTCAGACCAGAAGGCATAGCAAACAGCATCACACCACCAAGTCCAAAAGTCATTAACGCATCAAACATTCGCAACATCTAATAAATCTCTCAAACATACAATTTATTGCAATAATCTAATTGCATACTCAGACATACATCACACATGAGCTATTGCGCTATCGTGATTACCTACGTCACATTAACATTTATAATGATGTTTGTACATTATTTACTTCTCCTGTGTATACCAAATTGATGCGATGAATTATTAATGTCCCTTCGAGGTGCCAAGTGTGCCGTGTTTTGCAAGCTATCAGGAATTTCGAGAGCTTTTTGAGAGTGCAAAACGTTGTGATTTTCAATTTAAAATTCATAGGGAGTTTGTTGTGATTTGAAGCAAAACTAAGGATTTCCGACAAGCAATACTACTTTTTTATGTACAAGGGTAAACGTACATGTTTTTCTGAATTAATCTAGCATCATAGATACAAGAAAATGCCTAATTTGGGGGTCACCGTCTAAAGAAATCATAACACTTGCAACAGAAATGGGATTTCAACGAACCATGGAATTTAGTTATGTATACATTGTGGTATAATTTTGTCTCCTTTACTGCTTACTCCACTTTCTTTTACAAATAAATAACCACTGTATGAGTTACACAGATATTTCTGGGGTACGAATAAACTGTTAATTTTCTTTGAATGTAACAGTTGACGCTTCAACCAAGTAATTTTATTGTTTTACTTCAGATTTAAGTTATTTGTTGGCAAACAATCCTGCGGCATAATTTACTGTCGCCTATGGATCAGTATCTACACCAAAAAGATTGACAAGAAGACGAACTAGCGGGGGATTGAGGAGGGGGGGGGGGGGGGGGGGGGTAGTGAAGGGGGGACTCAGGGGATAATACCGGAATAAATCATATCTAGTTCTGCTAAAAAAGAAACTGTACGATCTATTTCATCGCACTTTTATTTAGTGCGCTAGCATAAGCATTTTCAGTAATGTAAAATGAGAGCGGTGGTGGCCCAGTGGTATCGGCCGCGACTTACGAGTTGTAGGTCGTAGGTTCGAACCCAGACAGGCGCTTTACTTTGTGTAAAATTATTTCATCACCACTGCTCTCAAAACGGTGAAGGAAAACATCGTGAGGAAACCGGCATGTCCTAGAACCAAAAATTCAAAGACATGTGACATCTACCAACCCGCACTGGGCCCGCGTGGTGGATTACGGCCCACTCCCTCTCACAGAGAGGAGGCCTGTGTCCCAGCAGTGGGAACATTAGGCTGATGATGATGAAAGGAGAAGGGAAAGACTACATAGTTTCCTGGGCCCAGGTGTTAACTCAATCAAACTAGCCTTATTTGTAAGTGGATATAATAACAAGGCCTCACTGAAAATTTGGTGAAATTTGGCTATCCAGGAATCAAGTTATATGAAATATTGTAAAAGTGAGGTTATATATGAAATATAGTAAAAGTGAGGTTACATTATAACATTGTAGTTTTTTTATGTAATTTGCGAAATATTTTTGAATGGTTTTGGCTGTATAATGGTTTTATGCATGGAGTGCAAGTAGAGAGCCTCCATGTGTGACGTGTTGAAGATCCTGACACGTTTGGCACGCCCTGGACAGTCGCTACAGTCGAATACATGTCTCTACATTTGGATGTAGAGACATGTCTTCGAGAAGAGACATGTCTTCGAGAGAAACGTACCTACTGCTTCTAAGTGCAGGATACCAATATCATATCATAATAGAAGCAGTAGGTACGTTTTAAAAAAGGGAGAATAGAAAGTAAAATAAAACACCAATATATGTATAAAATATTTATTATTCGTCTTCAATAATTATGAGAATATCATCTAAAAAGGCTTCAATCGGACGTCTCCCAAGAACCACAATCATCTTGGGCCAAGTTCCACCATGCTTGGCATACATAGTTTTCACTGGTAACCTGAAAAAAATTAACTATTTGAATCTTGTTCAACCATAATCAAGCTTCATTACATGTACCTAATCCTAATGCATGTTTAACTAAATCGCTACGTCCCAGCCGAGACCGAAATGGCCCCAATAACAGTCAATACCTCAAAGCAGCAAAGCTTGGAACCGAATCGGTCCCATCGGGACTTGACGGTTACTTACACCTTTTTTATGAGTGTTCCATAGATTCATATGGCTAATTAATCAAGTAATTAGGTATTAAGTAAGTATTGTTTTAATATATGCTATCCAACAAAAAGACAGCCGACAGACATGACGCTGGAGGCCGTAAACAGTAGGTACATAAGTCTGGTTTTGTTCGCTTGATAGGCTAAAAGCTCGTTTTAAATAGGTACTTACAGGCTGATATTCACGCCACTGATGAATAAGTTATAAAATCGCCTCATCGTCCAAGACTCTTCTGCCAATAGAGTTACTGCGACCAGTCGCAATGGTACAATTCACACAGCGATCCATGTCGTCAATATCCGAACGATAGGCGTAATCAGTTGTCCAAAATAGAGAGCCAGGTAATTCAAAGTAGCAAGATCCGTCGAATAGTCCTTTATAATATACAAAGCCAAGGTCGTGGGATATTCAATAAAACATGGAAAATACGTGCGCACTCACAACGAAAGAAAACGAACGAGTGCCGGTCACAGAGTACTTTTTTATAGGTGCCGGCATGGTTTTTTTCTACCTGTCATCTGTCAGTCGGTGACAGCACAGATACTGAGTGACCAATGTTGCTAACAGAAGAAAAATTACAGGATTCACCCGATTCGCTATGAATCGATTCCACGAAAAGATTGATAAGCATTTGTCACTCGATTTTCATACATATTCTGAGATTTTACCGATTTATTCACTATCGATTACTTAGAATTCAGGCATGTACTTAATCGATTATTTAGTTTTATAACTTAATTTAACTTTTCTCGCTTCCTAGATAGAAACATGGTACTGTATTTGGTGATTACCTTTAGAAAAATATAACGGTTTTTTTAATACCCATTTCAACTAGTTAACTGCTGGGCCCAGAACTCGCCGTCTCCCTGACCACACGTTGTAACAATTAATAAATTATTTATCAAGAAGTCAACAAGATTAGTTTTCATCCATCTCGACTTATCACAAGTATTAGCAAACAAGTGCTCGTACAGAAACCTATAGACCTTCACTGTAAACAAAGACCGAGAATGTGTCATTCAATCTAGTCTCATAATTAATTCAATACAAATCTGAATCTATATTGAACTAAGGGAGGCGCCCACGAGCAACTTTTGTCTCACATCAAGGCTACGGGTTGATATGAAAGTGGGCGCATGTAGCGACACGACAGCTGGGAGACATTTTGGTCCGCGTGTTTGTACGCAACTGTCGCCCGTCTATTGGTTGCAATGCAACTGCGCGCACATCGACAAAAAAGGTGCCAGCTAGCCAGTTGCCGCTCAACCAAAAATTTTACAAAAAAAGTAGCGTTGCTATCAGTCCCGTGTGCACATCGTCCAAACCTCAGCGAGGAGACAGCAACAGACACGAAAAAGTTGCTGGGCAACTAAGATGCTCGTCAGCGCCCTCTCTTACCTATACCTTCTTATACAGGGTTACTTTTAATTTGACGTATATCCGTCAGAAGCTGATAGGGGGGCCAAATTGAACCCCCATATGTAAGGCCGAAAGTCAATAGTTTTCGAGATATTATTAGATTATATTCTCCAGATTTTTTTTGGAATCGAAACTTACACTGGTGAAACCGCGGGGCGCAGCTAGTATCTATCTATATGCGTCTCAACAGAGGCACCAATTAGGCAGAACAACACGTCAGTTGACGGAATCTATTGATGACGTAATTGTGGCTGTCGGGAATTTCGGGAATATGGAGTGTTGTCTACGATTCTAGTAGTAATTTGCTGTTTAATTATTCAACACTTGCGACTACATCAATTTGCGGTTATAATATCTAATATAACTTGACTGCTTTACCACTGTGATAATATGATTTTGACAACAATTTTGAGTTACAAAATATTAGGATGATAATGAGAATAAGAGAAATGTAAAATATATCGGGAAAAAGTTTAAAGTCTGATTGTGGATGGTTGCAAATAAAGAAAGACTAAATAAAATTAGCGTTGTAGATTGTGTACAGGACAATAAGCTAGGAAAGGGGAGAATATTAAGATGACGGCTGGTACAGACTGTATTGAAGATTTATGCGTTTTTTTTGGATGCAGTAGGCGGAGGACAGTTTGTTGTGGCACAGCCTGGGAAAGATCTATGTCCAGCAGTGGACTGCGATAGGCTGAGTTGATTGATTGAAATATAGCACATATAGTATTTCCTTACAGCACAGCAAAAATTTAGATAAGTGCAAGAGGATAATCATGAAGACAAAAACCTTACATGTACACAACATTAAGTCCATAATTTAAGCAAGCAGGAAAACACCGCAACGGTGGAGCTCATTAATAATTTTGACTGCGCGAAATATTCCGAGAAAGAAGATAATTATAGCCCATGATATAGTAAGTACCGCATATAGCCTGTCTCATTTGTATGATCTGCCAACTGAATATTAAAACATACGGCAGCTGTGAAGCGGGAGAATGTGTGGTCGGGTGTTATACGTCGCGTTAGGATAATTTGATTCACGAGAACTGAGTTGTTGGAATGCGACATTACTTTAGAATCTCATAGGTCACTGGTAAAGCTAAACATAGAAATACCAAAGACTAGATTTCACTTATTTCCTCGGTTGCATTTAGTAGCTTCTTTTAGGTAAGAACCCTAACAATAGCATCGAATTACAAAGGAAATTATGAAAAATTTACTTATTACACAAATTGTTAGTAGTCCACAGTCCCCTATATGTCCATCTCTTGCAAAGTTTCTATATTAATGTCTGTAATTTATATGGTGTGCATAATACAGAGTATTCTATTTTATTCTATTCTCTTAGAAGTGGACATACCTACATAATATATTTTCATAATAAAAAATGATAAAATATTGAAAGTACACATGAGGAAAACATTAACCCCAGTATCTATGTATTTGCCAAGCAACGAGATTCTGGCACTATCACTCCAAGAACACATAACGTATTACAGACCATAAACAGCAGCAGCAGTCCACAAACTATTTATTACACGACAAACGTCTACATAACTCATCCCCAAAAGGATACGAAATAACACTAACCCAGTACATTACGGACCTAATGTACTATGTTTCCCACATAGCGTCGGTAATACGCGGCAATCCTAGCAAATTGCCTCGCAAATTCATCCTTTCAACCCAAGAATTGAACATTAAGCGACTCTATCAGTTTTATGTGCAACTATGCGAGTAGCACTTTACGCTACGAAAAGGTTGAGATTAATTGAAGAAGATTAAAGGATATAAATGTTCTGCATGTGGACAAAGAATCAAGAATTGGTCACACTTTTGTGGTAGAAGTGAAACTGAAAGCGATCACAGGTTTTGGGGTAGTGATTGTAACCAGATATAGAGATGCATTTGTCTATGTCAGTGCTGAGGTCAATACGTCAATACATCTACTATTTAGATTCACTAAACTCTAGGCTACCTAAGTGAAGGCTTTGACGAACTACAACAGCATTTCACTTGCCAGTGAATTTGTCGGCACAGAACAGAGTACACTATGATATAATATAGTGGTCAACAGCCATTGAATGTAAAGTCCTCCAGACCGAATTTCAGCCACGGCGGCCAATCTCAACGGAGACTAGCCTTCGGCGCGGGAGATATTATAGTGCACAAGTGTGCGCGCACACACAGATGCACTCCCTCTTCCCTCACTCTCATAGTCCGATGGGACGGCAATCCGATACGACCGGAGAGAGATCAGGCGCAGGACCAACGGCTTAACGTGCTTTCCGAGGCACGGGGGTATCACACCGCCAACTTCCAAACTCCGGGCTTTACTAAGAAATTCCTAATGGAAAAATTCAATAACACTTTGCCCGCCCTACCCGGGTGTCGAACCCCACGCTCAACAGTCACGTTTGCGACCACGAGACCGATGAGGCAGTTAAGGAAGTAATGTATAGAAGGGTCAAGACTACTTTGAGCAGGGTATTTGGTATTATTGAATGATAAGTTAGGAATTAACAATATAATGCTATAATAAATAGCTTATGATATTCCCTAAATAGCTTACAATGTTCCCACTGCTAGGACACATGCCTCCTCTCTTCTAGAGGGAGTGGACTCCACCACGCGGGCCCAGTGCGGGTTGGTAGATATCTGCACATGTCTTCGAATTTTCGGTTCTAGGACATGCCGGTTTCTTCACGATGTTTTCCTCCACCGTTCTGAGAGCAGTGGTGATGAAATTATTTACACAAAGTAAAGCGCCTGGCTAGGTTCAAACCCACCACATACAACTCGTAAGGTACCTCTGGGCCACAACTGCTTTCCACGCACCAGTGAATTTAGACACCAGTTAAATACAGTAGGAAAAAAAAAAGAAATCCGATAAAGCCAGTCCCAATATTCAAAAAAACCTTTCAACTATGAACATGACTAGGCCACAAGTTTACCAGACCAAAGCACATAATATTATCAACCGAGCAGTAATAATAGGAGTATTACAATTCTAGAAAATGGCCAAACATTGTGTCCCCTGTTCCCTAATGCAACCTACTTACAACTTGCTCATTACGCGAACGCAGCCGCTAGTCTGGAAGCTGGTATTATTTAAACAGTAATTTCATTTTGAACTTAATGTTATATTATGCTTTACCTCGTGCAGGTAAACGGAAAATGTATGCACAAGCATTTTTAAACTTATGATAGCTAGCTAGGGAATAAAAGATGCTATTTGTGTGAAAATTCGTCTTGAAATAAAATTACTTTGACAATGTGGTGGATTTAAAGTAGGTAATGCTCATATACCACGCGTGGATATAGATGATGATGTTGAGATGACAATAGTATCAGATAGTATGTTTTATTTATCCAGCCCAAGTATCGATACTTTATTACATCTGGTGCGGGACGCTCAAGAGCAGATAACCGATCACTACCCTTGTTGACTAATCTATTAAAAGCTTATGGCCACGGCAAATAAGAAAACGCATGTTTGATCATCTACAATTATCATTTTAGTTTCTGTATAGTTTTAGTTAAGTTAGGATTTATTTTTATTATTTTTATTAGGTACTTGATTAGGTATTAGTTATTTATTTGCTTATAGATCTTAATGTACCTACCTTATACTCAGAAATAAAATGTATCTTTGGATAATGTCTACAATTACATAATATTAGATACGTTTATTAATTCATTAAATTATCGGTATCCTCAACTTTGCACATGACCTCTAAGAAATAATACAATTATTATTTTACGCGGCGTGCCAGTTTTGTCTAGCAAGTAAGAAAAACATACTAAATAAAACCTGACACCAAAAAGCAGCAATAAATTAAAAAATTATGTACGATTATTTAATCTATTAAAGCACCTGTTTTAAAGACAAATATTTATTTCGTAAATGATAGCACTAATTTACTTCAGCCATGCTCAACAATGGAGCATTAAGATTCACCGAGTATATTGCAGCTCTCATTAAAATTTTCATCACTCTCATGACGAAGACGTGGCTCAATCATATGATATACACCGGAGAATGTTTTAAAGTATTTTTTCTTATGCTCTGCTTTTTTTGATGATGTCAAGGTTATTTTTTATTGAATGTAATGGCTTTGTTTGTTAGTTAATGGATTACGATCATTAGGGTGCATTATTAGGTACCTATGGATGAATCAACCTATAATCATCATGATTTCATCTCCCATTACACTTAAATTGATATCGATGTTACGTGCTAAGTCTTAAGCAGTGGTGGCCATTATTTCATCACCACTGATCTCACAACGGTGAAATAAAACATCGCGAGGAAACCGGCATGTCCTAGAACCAAAATCTACCAAACCGCACTGGGCCCGCGTGATAGACCCACTCTTTCTCACCGAGAGGAAGCCTGTGTCCCAGCAGTGGGAACAGTAAGTCTACTACTTCATCATCATCATTCTTCTGCTCTTATCCCAAATTATTTGGGGACTTTTTCTTCCATACTTCTCTATTAGTCATCTCGGTAGTCACCGCGGTAACTTGGCTACTACACATAGGGCTCAATTCTCACAGCACACATACCTTTAAAGACACGCTTCTGTATGTAATCAGCACCCACGACATAGAAAATTCTAGTTAAGAATCTACGCTTGACATCTAACTGGTCCAATGGCACACATCTTTGTGTGTCTGTTACAAAAGATATATGCTCCAAACAATAAAATCTGCAGTAATGGCGGATTACACGCTGTTACATATAATTACAGATTATTTTTACGGAAACACATTTTTTTACTCGAATTCTTCACGTTTATATGCTAATATTTTGTTGCACATGTTTGCACAATCGATGGATTAATTTTGATTTCATTTGATGCGTAACTTGTAAGCTGCGCTTTCCATGAAAGTTATTTTTTTACTGAATTTCATAATCAATTAAGTAAATATGTATTGAATTGGAATGGAACAACTACCAACCAACCAACCAACCAACAACTAACCAATATAACGATTTGAAATTTTCCAGATATTTTTTCCAGGTTTTTGTACAGGAAGTTGAATAAATTTCATTCGAGGTAAAGTAAATGAATTATTAAATGAAGCATTCCGGAACAAGGAACAATTATTTAGGCATAAGTATCTGCATTTCAATTACGTTAGAACTTCTTTCATAAGTAATTACTCAGCACATACCGCACATATACGACTTCTCTCATAAAAACTATAAAAGCCATTCAACACAAACATTATACAATTAATTAGTCTATGATTTGGCAGATCGCGTGCGCTGCGATGCCGTAATCCATCATATCGTGAGAAATGATGCGATTTTTGTAAAATTCGCAACATGGCCGCCACCGCCCACCAGATAACGTGACTAGATCGCAATTCGCACACGAATTTAATTGGTAACGACTTAAGTAATATGATACAACAATGGATCCCCGGATATTGCATTGTCAGTTATGTTTGTTTGATAAATAAGATAAATGCTGTAATAATTAGGTAGGTTGCTAGTTAGTTAGGTACTTGTTACGGAGATAATAGGATATGTTGAGAAAGAGGTGAGTGATGTTTTATATCGTGCTGGCTGATTGCTTTAGTCTAGGTCTTACTAATCTTATAAGCTAGCTAATAATATACTTTGTTTCTTCTTACTTTCTTTTCATATATAACTTAGCTTAGATCATACGCGTGAAGTATTTTTTAATATTTCAAAGTCAACAAAAAATAAAAGCCCTCCCATTAAAATAGGTACTTCCTAATCGAAAACATTTCCAGACGCAACAATATATTTTTGCAGAACTCTAAATAAACAGCACGAAAATTCCCTAGAAAATACACGGAGCAGTGCACACGAAAGGAGTAATATATTCCACTCGAACAAAAACTACTTTGAAACATATATTCATAACATACTTATTTGACAAAGAGGCAATGAAAACAGACGGCACACGCGAGACAGAGTTCATAAAACTATAACAAACCAACTATACAAGAGAATATGCATCATTCCCGTTCATTGAAATAATAAACTTTGTTCCACCGAATCCATTTCCACTTGAACAGTTTCTTTTGTTTTCCATGTGTTTTGTACCCACAAGAAACTGTTCGATTGCACATTTGAAAATTAATCATTCCCATTTCCGATTTTCGTTTTGGAATTTTGAACTCTATTTACCGCATAACAAGATGCATCATCGTCTTCCTGTCCTTATCCTGCGGAGTAATTTCGTTCTTGTGTAACAGCCTAACACACTGGCTTTCATTTTGACAGTTCAACAAGATTCATTCCGTTAATTACTTTGTTGAGCAGACACATTTTTCGAACATAATTATGATGCAAAGGATAGCAATATCCTTTAAAATGATTCAAATTGAGATTGATAGTGTGTTATGCAATTTGGGTGCTGATTTATTTAGGGGCGGGGGACACCTCCGTCTTCTTCTCTCATTCATCTCTATCATCCGACATCTTAGGGTTTTCTTCCTACCTAGCCATATTATCTTTCATAATATTGTATCTATCTTTTCATTTATGTCCGCTATTCATATTTTCTTATAACCGGCTTTAATATGGCTGGGTATATCCTAAAAGTATGTAATTCCTTTTAAAGCTTTTATGAAACCTATCTTTGGCAGCACCGTAGTATTATATTATCTGTGCCAGCACTAAAGAAACCGTTCCGCAAATCGAAATTGAATGTTGTTAAAAATTCTACACGTTAAATTCAACTAGCAACACATAGTTGTCTGTCGACATAGTGTGCTGTATGTCTGTATAGTGTAAGGGACTTTCTCTGGAACGAATCGCGTACAGTCAACGTAACTAATTATTTAATGTGTCGCCGACAATGCGAACGGAGACAATAATATTTCTGTTGCTAAGTGTCGTCTTCTTTGCCACAGCTAATAAAATACTATAAACAGAAAATTTCGTGATAAATTCTGAACACGTCCGCAAAAGGAAAGCTTTGAAAGATAATATTGTTAGGACTTTAATCGATAGTGATTAATCAAAGCCTTCTTCCTTTCCAACTTTAAAATCAGAAACGTTTAATAAATATTATTGAGATGTCAACGACCGCTGTTTGTGTTATTGAGTAGCATGAGTTGATAAAAACTGTTTTCTTATGTTTTATCGTATTTGCATCTCGATATCCTTGACGTCTGTGAAGTTTCAATAAAAAAGAACAGATTTTTAAACTGATATTTCAGGCGACAACAACAGCTGAGTTCGATGTCCCAAACACACAACAACAAAATTAATTATTTTTTTGTTTTATCATGTTTAGATTCCGATACTGTTGGCGTCTGCGGAGTTTAGGTAGCCAATTTAAAACAACCCTGTATTAAACAAAACAACGAAGTGCTTACTGACCAAAACCTTGTCCAAATAAATAATGTCTGGCTGAAAACTCCGATATTACATTCATTTTGAAACACTAATCGAGATGGTCATGTATATATTTTTGTCAATGACATAATTATCATATTGACTATGTACCAGGTGGTGATGAGTCTATGAATCTTTACACTTTATATTTTAATACACTTTTGTATAAATATTATGTGTAACAGTTGTATTCAAGTGTTATTAAATGTGCTTTAATTTTTATAGAAAAAAATACGGAAAAAACTTCGGTTAATTTCATTGAAATAAGCATACCAAGGTAAGAACATAGTAAACCATATTTTAATAATAATTATTATTTGTGCTCGGTTATTATAATTAAAGAGAAAATATTAGATTTTTTGTGTTTGTTTGTTACGGTTTCACGCTAAAACGGCTGAATGGATTTGGATGAAATTTGGCACATGGGTAGATCATGACCTGGATTAGGACATAGAATACTTTTTAAACCGATATTCTTACGGGATCGAGACTTATTCGGGTGAAACCGCGGGGCGAAGCTAGTTATTATTATAAGCAGCCAACTTTGTAGAAAAGATTTAAGATAAATCTAGCAGCAGGTAGAGAACATTAGTAACACAAAGCAATTTCTGTCAGAAAAAGCTTTTCATTAATAAGATTGATAAATTCTAGTCTTTTGCGAATAATTACTAAGATGCTTAATGTAGTGTAGCTTTTTCATTCCTGAAAGCATCATCTTTAGCACCTACAGTAAATAGTTCTAAACGTGCTTTTCCCTTATAAACATAAATTAAAGTTTTCTTTGGTATCTCGATGATGGAACCTTGGGAGGCGATGCAGAAACTGTACTACACGACCTTCAATTTTTAAAAAATGAACTTCATTCCATTGGCCTTGATCTCAATCTTTCGAAATGTGAACTATACCTAGCGGACAGTACTGACAGACACTTGACACTTCCCAAATTTAACGCAATAGCTCCAGAAATCAAAATTATTGAAAAAAGCTCTCTTCGTCTTCTTGGGTCTCCAATCTTTGACAATTCCTTTCCCGATTTTATTCAGGAAAAAATTCAAAATTTCAATGACGTTTCGGAAAGATTGTTAGAAATTAATATGCATTCGGCCATAACTTTAATCCGCTACTGCTGTTTTGGCCCTAAATTAACATATTTTCTTCGCGCTTCACATTTATGGAAGCACACTCACCTTTTAGACCAAATGGACCAAATTATCAGGCATACATTAACATCTATTTTAAATGTGGCCATGGACGACCGAGCGTGGGCACAAGCTACTCTTCCCATTCGTATGGGGGGCCTCGGCGTCCGCAAAATTTCTAGTATTAGTTTACCCGCTTTCATATCCTCGGTCCACGGCACTGATAAATTAATCAGGAAAATCTTAGCCTCCACACTGATTAATTCTGATGTGCCGTGTTTCACCGAGGCTATGGATGCCTGGAGACTCGCTTGCCCGAATACAGATCCACCTGACAATCCATCTTCCCAGAGACGGTGGGATGAGCCGCTCTGCAGAGTAGTACAGAACAATTTACTTGACTCGTCTGCTACTTCTGCGGAACGTGCACGCCTGCTGGCTGTGGGTAGATGGGAGTCGGGACTTTGGCTTCATGCACTACCTTCGTCGAACATAGGCACTTTGTTCGACGACACTACTTTTCGCCTCGCTGCTTCCCTGCGACTAGGCACTCCTTGCTGTTCCCCTCATCGCTGTCACTGTGGCGAAGATGTCAACAGCCTCGGACACCACGGCCTGTCTTGCAGCCGAAGTGCGGGTCGCTTAGCGCGCCACGCGAACATTAATGACATCATCCGACGAGCTCTTGTTACCGTCGGCGTTCCAGCTGTATTAGAACCCAATGGCTTGGTACGCGACGACGGCAAGAGACCGGACGGTATGTCTCTATTTCCTTGGAAGGTGGGTAGGCCTTTAGTGTGGGACGCAACTTGTGTCGATACTCTTGCGCCATCCCACCTTCCTGGATCGGCATGCTGTGCTGGCGCTGCTGCTGCGGCTGCGGAAAACCTCAAGCGGCGAAAATATAATAACCTTATCGGAAATTATATTTTCGAGCCGTTTGGAGTTGAAACCCTCGGGCCGTGGGGTCCGAGTGCTCATGGTCTTTTGACAGAAATTTCAAAACGGCTGGTTGACAATTGCCGTGACCCAAGGGCTGGCTTTTACCTTGGCCAAAGGCTAAGCATTGCCATACAACGTGGCAATGCCGCCAGTCTCTTGGGTACATTACCAGTCGACAGCGATGCGGATGAATTTTTCGACGCTATATTTTAGTTTTTGTATAGTTTTAGTTAAGTTAGTTTTTAATCTTGTTATTTTTGTTAATTAAGTTTTTAAATTCAAATAAAAGCAGCCTACAAGTTTTCATCAATATAAATTTTAAAAAATAAATGTGTTTGTAATGTCAAAATAACCGTTTGTGCTCACCAGCTTTTTACATTTGCATATGAAAGTAGAATTTTTATTAAATTTTGTCTGTGAGTCTGTCTGGTTCCGGCGGCTACTCTCCGATATGGCTGGACCGATCTTGACGGGACTTTCACTGGCAGATAGCTGATGTTATAAAGAGTAGCTTTATACTTACTTTTATTTTAGAAAAAAGTACAGACACATAATTGTTTTCCCATATGAACGGTCGCGGGCACAGCTAGTACCTACCCTTCCCTTGTGTAACTTTTTCATGTTAAAGCCGAATTAACTAGCCCAATTAGATTTTACGAGTATTCCCACCAAACAAAATAAATATGTATAATATGGCTAAGATTTGGCATACAAAGGCTTGTTTATCCGTTTGAAAGTATACAAAATTCTAATAACAGGACTTTATTCAAATACCTCGCTCGGCTGGTGACTCGGAAAACATATTCGCGGGAAATCGTTTGAGCCATTCTGATACCGCGTTTCACGTTTGCGGAACGCCCGTTTTGAATTTCGCATTCAATTTGAACCATCGCTCGTTTTATGGGTACCTATGTCAGTAATGAAGGTATGCATTTTGTAGTATTTGTTCGGCGAGCTTCAATATGCTTATATTTTGTAAGCAAATATCTTGTTTTCGTGCGGGCCCGAGGTGTCAGCTTGTTTTTCATAGAATTTTGTATAGCGATTTACAGTCCTCTAGCTAGTGTGAAATGAAAATGAAATGCGCATACGGAGCATTCTTGCGAGCCTTTTTTAATACAGTCTGTTCCAAAAGTATTTGTTCTGTTATTTAGAAACTTATGTACATACATAATCAGCCTATAAAGTTCCCACTGCTGGGACACAGGCCTCCTCTCAGTGAGAGAGAGTGGGCCGTAATCCACCACGCGGGCCCAATGCGGGTTGGCAGATATCACATGTCTTCGAACTTTTCGTTCTAGGACATGCCGGTTTCTTCACGATGTTTTCCTTCACCGTTTTGAGAGCAGTGGTGATGAAATAATTTACACAAAGTAAAGCGCCTGTCTGGATTAGAACCTACGACCGTACTCGTAAGTCGCGGCCGTTACCACTGGGCCACCACTGCTCTCTTTATATACACATAGGCAATTTCTATTTTCGCATTTTTATATCCGTTTCATTTCAATATACGTCAAAATGCCTTATAACACCTACTATTAGCCACGTGTACCTACAAAGTATCGCAGAGTGTGCAAACTGAGCGCCTGTAGCGACTACAATGAGTGACCTCGTTCCCTCTCTTGAATATGTACGTCGAGATGACGAGCACCTGACACTCTGCCCTTCTAGCCTTCTTCCATCACTCACACATCCGCGTCAAAACAATCGTTTCATCTATTCCTTTGTTTTTGGTTCCCGTTTGAACTCTCCAGTTATTAAAAACTATTTTTTTTTAAGTGAAATCTTCTTCAGGCGCGTTGGATGTTTTTTTAAATGAAAAAATACCATTAAATTCTCGCCACTATTACCGTAACCGACATCGCTTTGGATGTGTTCGGCTGTCCTCGGGATGTATTCGGTTTTTATGTATTTCCGATATGTCAATGAGTGATGGCAAAGTATTATGTTTGTGTTTTGTTTATAATATGACGATTCAAAAAATACACTCGTAATTGTTCAAGTTTTCACTTCTGTCGGCACTGCCGGCGTGCCACTCTTTTTTTCTATTTTTAGTTGTGTTACCCGCTCCACACAAATTCGTATACCACTACTATGTAAACAACGGTAAAAGGATCTTACAAAAACATCGTCAACATACACAATTGAAGACGTGTTATTGAAGTTAACTCAAAAACCACTCGTCAGAACTTGACAAAATATGGGACTACCTCAGAAAGAAACCGATCGATCGGTACAATCGGTCCGCAGTTGATGAATGTATCATACATACAGAAACACATACAGACGAACTTCTTCCTTCTTTCCTTCTTTCTTTAAAGTCGGTTAAAAATTTAAAATGTCTGAAGTAAATGCTGTCGCAAGCGTGACTCATTCATTCGATCTCCAGCATCTAAGTTTTATTGAGTTGCTCATTAGGAATTCTTCAGAAGTTGCCTGGAGTCAGGATTGGTGTCCAGTTGAAATGTTTGCTCCTCAATATGAGACTTAAACGTAACTGGAATAAGGAAAACAACACATATTACACAATATAAATCACAATCACAATATAAATAAAAAAATGGCAAATGGCAGGTCCGAAAAATTGCCAAACTTAAGTGGCAGTGGGCAGGGCACATTGCTCGCAGAACAGATGGCCGATGGGGCCGAAAGGTTCTGGAGTGGCGACCGCGTACCGGAAGGCGTAACGTTGGAAGGCCTCCCACAAAGTGGACCGACGACCTTGTGAAGACCGCAGGAACTCGTTGGATGCGAGAAGCACAAAACCGGTCGAAGTGGAAGTACTTGGGGGAGGCCTATGTCCAGCAGTGGACATCTTTCGGCTGAAATGATGATGATGATGAAATGGCAGGTCACACAATCAGAAGCAGAATAGAGAAGTGGGCCAAATACGTCACTGAATGGTACCCGAGAGAGAGGATGAGGAAACGGGCCAGTGCGTAGATGGGAGGATGATCTCAGGTCGACGGCAAGCGCCGCGTGGAGGAGAAAAGCACAAGATCGTAGAATTAGGAAGGGTCTGGGGGAGGCCTATGCTGGTGAGCAAATCAAACCAACCGATATCTGCTGTTCACAGCAAAATTTGTAAAATAGTTTTAAGTTTGTTAATAAAGGCTATTAAAATTGAATTTGAAAACGTAACTGGTGTAATATGGGCGAAATCATGAAGTTGTTTCATCGGAATACAGGCATCTTCCTTATTCGCGAAAGTATTAATGAAGCTTTACCCGGACATCATCTCAGGTCCCTTTGAACACAATAAACTTATTGTTCGATACACAAGTTTCACTCTTTCGTTATAAATAATGCATGCGGCAGTGTGTGTGACCATGACCGTACAATCGCCTTCTGCATACTAAAGCTTTGACACAATGGTGTTCATTTCTCCAACGGATTTCCCGTGAACTTTTGTTTTGGATCTTAACCTTGATAATAGGTGGGGAAGTGGTGATAGATGCAGGTTAGAAGATATTGTTAAAAAGTGAATACTTAAAAGTTGTTAGCGGTCTTGGTAGCTGAAATTATATTTAGAATTACTGTTTCTAAACCCCCCTCAATTTTTTTTTTAATATATTCAATGTACAGACACAGTTTTTTTACTGTTTTATTATATGTATAGATTCGTCACCCTTGTTCAAATATACAAAAACAATTGAAACATTTTCGTTTTCTTAATAAGTTTCGTAACCTTTTTTTTCTAATTATCTTATACTTACAAGAGAAAGAAGGTTATAAGATAATTGAAATATACTGATTAGGATCTTCTTCTTAGCTTATCGATGCCAAAAAGTTCAAACGTCTTTGACCCAAAATTCAGCTGCGCAAACTCCGCATATAAGTCCTATGCTGATTATGATTAGAATGGATTAATTTTTACTCAGAAAAACTTCTTAAAGTTTTTCGGTTACCTACCTCCTACTCCTATTCGAGACGGGCTTTTGGGAAAGGTACAAACGCCAGCACATCAAGCTACTACAATCTGTCAAATTTCTTTAATAGATTTTCAACTTTATTGCTAAAGTTTAAGGTTCAAAGTTGATTGGGAAAATTTGACAGTTTCGGGTAGACCTAATCGGCTAGACCTAATAATGTATTTAAATTAATCTGTCGAGCTCCGCTAATGAGACACAATTGATTTTCTATTTTTTCGTCGCTAATTAGGCGACGCGCGGTGCTTGACCGGTTAAAGCCGACCGATTAGTACCTAATAATTATTATTAATCATTTGCAGTGGTGGCCCAGTGGTAACGGTCCGACTTACGAGTTGTAGGTCGTGAGTTCGACTTCGAACGCAGACAGGCGCTTTACTTTGTGTAAATAATTTCATCACCACTGCTCTCAAAACGATAAAGGAAAACATCGTGAGGAAACCGGCATGTCCTAGAACTAAAAATTCGAAGACATGTGACATCTACCAACCCGCACTGGGCCCGCGTGGTGGATTACTCCCTCTCACTGAGAGGAGGCCTGTGTCCCAGCAGTGGGAACATTATAGACTGATTATGCTATTAAATATTCATTTTGCAGAAAACACAATCCAATTTGTTTAAATACTAGTTTGATTGTTCTACATTTTGAATAAATAAAATTCTTCTGCATTATCTTCTGATTGTCCATTCAAGTGCAGCTAACATAATATGTAGATATAAACAACCAATTGAACTGAGGCACATTCTACGTACGACCGAACTATTTTATCGAACAAAGCTTGCCTGTTCACTGAAATTCATCATCCGAATTTCTGAGTACCTTTTGTTATTACGTACTTACAGACAATAAAGGTCTGCAGTACAATTTCGTATTGAAAATTGTGAAATAGGTTTTCAATTTTTGGATATTGCCTGTGGTTTGGTACTTAAGGAGATGACGACAATAGATTAAACATCGTATATTTAATGAGGTTCCCAGTCTGCATACAAAAATTCAACCAAATATATATCCAATAGTTTAGTCACTATAATAGCCTAGTCAAAGATTGGCATATCCCATAGTCGGCCCATTACTGTTATTTAGTTTCTTTGATAAATAACTTTTTTTAATTTCAATGTTGAGATTTATCTGATAGTTTCAAAATTATTCCTTTGTACTAGTATTGCCAGTATTTTCATTTATTGTCGTATTTTCGACTCCACAACTTTGTTGTTAACTTACCTGCTTATTTGTTGGCAGTTTTCTACATAATGGAGTCCTCGAGAAAGCCTAGCATGTCATCTACGTAAGTTTGATAAGTATTAATATATCATCATCATCAGTCTACTGAAGTTCGCAAGTGGAGCAACGATATTCGTAGGGTGACTAATAGTAGCCGAAAGAGAACAGGAGGATCGAATTAAATGGAGTTCGATTTACGAGTATATAGGCTAATTGTAAGATCTAGTTCTAAGTACCTAGTAACTCATGACACCTGTCAAATCTTTAAGAAGCAGCACCCTAACTGCGTAACACACTATCAAACTCAATTTGAATCATTTTGAAGAATATTGCTCCATTGCTGCATATGTTCAAAAAATTTGTCTGGCCAACAACGTAAATAACGCAGTGAACGTTGGTGAACTGGCTAAATGAAAGTCATTGCTACTGATTATAGTATGTTACAAAATTACCCCGCAGTTTCAGTTGTCCCTTGTGATATTATTTATTTATCCATTTATTTCAGGCATCAAGGCCCATATAAAACACATAAAAATACAATATTAATATAACTTAAAATTACACTAAGAAACTAACTAAACGCGAAGTGTCTGCGTCGTGTTTCGCTGACTGGTGTCATGTAGCCGGCCACGAAACCGGCGGTACACAACACCCTTATATTTACCCCCCCACCCTTATATTAGCACTCGATCTCCATATACCGTCAATAAACGCAGTCTGTAGCATAAGGTAATACTTACAGCCTTAGAACAATTTAAAAAATTCTAACTGCAATAACTAATGAGAGCAAACACACGAAAACTAAATTAAAACATACCACCCAAGAACAGCAACACGAATATCAAACATAAATTGTAAATAAAGTGCGCCTCGAAGTTCCAGATCGGTAAGACTGGCTTACCCGAAGTTTGAGCGTCTGCGCCGAAATAGGACACACTTGTACCTATTTGCTTTGGCCCAATTGCATTGCTTGCATTAAACTGTAACCACTAAAAGTCCTCCAGACCGCATTTCTCGACGGAGACGCCTTCGGCGCGGGAGATATTATAGTGCACAAGTGTGCGCGCAAACACAGGTGCACCCCCTCTTCGCTCACCCTCATAGTCCGATGGGACGGCAACCCAACACGACCGGACTGAGATCAGGCCGGAGACCGGAGGGAGACTGTAACCATTACTAAGTACACTGACATATTTTGCTGGTAATGTCACACTCTCTTCGTAATTGTGTGTTGTCTCATTTTTCCCACAATTTTTTCGGTGAATGATGTACCTAACTTTGGTCAATATCTGCAAAGCACTGCCTTTGTGGGTGGTGGTAATCATTTATGATGGTATACTTTCAGCTATTTTACGGATAAGCGGATATCACAATGGGAAGAACTCATGAGAAAATTTTCTGAAGCACACAAGGAACAATTCAAGTAAGATGCCCTTTGATTATTTTCCCTCCCTTTTTATATACTTGTACATATTATTATTTTAAGATTGTTAGTTTTTAAAATTATGTAAATAAACAAATATGTGTTTTAAGTAAGTACGTGAGCCGTTTGGGGTTGAAATACATCGCCAAACAGGGACTGACCTATTTTTAACCGAAAGAATCAGCATTGCTATTCAACATGGCATGGAACAGTGCTCAAAAGGCTGGCAGCATTAAAAATGGATTACAATAATCTATCTATACTAATATTATAAAGAGGTAAAATTTGTTTGTAAGTTTGTATGTAGGGGGTAATCTCTGGAACTGCCAGTCAGATTTTTACATTTGATAGCCCAATTCTTGAGGAATGCTATAGGCTATTTAACATCACGCTATGTCTCTTAGGAGCCGAGCGAAAAGAATAAAAAGTCAGAAAGAACGCTAAGCGAAAGCGAAGTGATAGCGCGGGTAGGTGATGCGATGCGACGGGGATGGTCGCGGGAACAAGAAATTTCACGCGAACGAAGTCGCGGGCAGAGGCTAGTAAAAAATAAAAATAAACTACGCATGGACAAGTCCAATATTTGTCTAATCGCTTGCTGTGGAGCGTGATGGAATGTTAAATTTTGGGGCCTTTACGATATTATTTATTGCGTTATTGATGAAATTGCATTAGTTTAAATACATTTAGTAGTGTATGAAACCGATCCTATCAAGGTATCACACGAGTTACACGAGCTGCAGACGAGGTTTATAGTAGTAATAGCCCGCGACTTCGTCCGCGTGAAATTTCTTGTTCCTCCGACCCAACCCTATCGCATCGCATCGCCTTGACTTCGTTTCTGCTGAGCGTTTTTTCTACGTGTTCTCCTTTTGTGCTGAGCAAAAGGAAAAGTCGCAAAGAGCTAGGGACTCTTGGTGCTGAATAGCCTGTAGCCTTCCTCAAGAATTAGGCTATCAAATTCAAATCCGACTGGCAATTCTAGGGATTAGCGCGTTCAAACAATTAAACAAACTTTTCCACTTAATTATTATTATAGAAAAACGTCGCCTGCGGCTTCATAAACTCCCGCTCGCATGTTAATAACCCCTGTTAAGTAACACTTTCATAGACTAACCATATTGGATCAAATAGTTGAACTCAGACGAATCGTAACCAGATATTTCCTGCAGGGCACCTACATTGGACATACCTCGAGCTGAACGTTCCGCCAAGTACTTCCCGACTGGTTCTCAGTATGAAGGCTCATGGGATGTGCTGGGAATGAGTGGCTACGGAGTGTACACGTTTCCAAACGGTATAGCTGTGGATAACAGAAACGTGATTTTTGCAGTAGCAGAAAAAACTAGAATATTAAAATTTAAGGTCACATTACGAGTCCTAGGTCATAGGTTTGGACCTAAGCAGGCGCGCACTTTGTGCTAATTCTTCTTTATGAAATCCTATACTAGAACTAACAATTCTAAAAGATAGGGACATTCCTAATTCCTCCCACAGAGAGGAGGCTTATATCCTAGCAATAGAAACATTATATTGTATCAGTATGAGCTGAAAATGCTAAGCCCTCTCACAAAAATGAGGTCAAAGTCCCAACAGTGCCCACATTAAAATCTGGATAGTTTAATAATGGTTCAAGCGTTTTCAGGAGTCGTCTACGAGGGTGACTTTGAAGACGGAATGTTTCACGGCAAGGGTCAGCTTCGATACGAAAGCGGTATCGTCCTCAGAGGCAAGTTCGTGAATGGCGTCTTCACGGAACGGACGCTGCTCGGTGATAACATGGAGTATACTGAGGACAACTGGAAGTACTGCACGATGCCTGATAGAAGGTATAGTGATATTCGCAGTTTTAGGAGTTAGATCTAAATTTCTGAGGTTTGGTAGAGGTTTTATCGAGCGATACCATAATAGTCAAAATCACATAACATTGGCGTTCAGACAAAAATTGCTTAATACAATGAGCAGGTTCACAGGTGAACAGCAAGTTGAGACAACATGAGTAGCTTAAAATATTACCTACAGCTAGGTTACAATGTATTATTTGCCAGTGAGCCCCCAATCGACTGTATCTTGGGGCTCGGGGTCCGGATTCCAGAGTGGAAAACAGAGTTGAGATTTCAGGTATGGGTGTATGTCAGTGTAATGTTTGTGTGGTGTGTGTGTTTGATGTGTGAGTGGTGTGTGTGGCCTGTGTGTGTAAATATGCATGTTTGTTCCCATTGTGCTTCGTTTGATTCGGTGTCAGTTCAGGGTCTTTATATTAATACCGTGATCTGACATGACTGTCTAAAATCTCTCAGTCCCTTAACACAAATGATTTTACTACGCAGATCCCTAATTAATTAACCTTTGTTGTGAAGTCGTTTATTTAACAATATGTGCTAAAGGCTTTTACAGAAAATTTAAATTATTTTCATTCGCGTCCCAACTTTCATCGGGGCAAATTATGAAGTTTTTACGTTAAATTAAATTCAAATTCTATTTAACCTGAAAACACAAAAGCGTTACTTTTAATTAATGGTTTCTGGTCAAGACCAGCAAAATGTGATTTCAAAATAGATTAGTAGGTATACTTAGGTAAACACACTTGCTACAAAATTCAAAAGTATTATAAGTAACACAAATGAAAAGTAATTATCTACAAACGTTAAAGAAGTGTAAAAGCATAACAAGAAAATAAAAAAGAACAAAAACAAACGAAGACAAATTTTGCTTACAGATTCGAGATGGAATACGACACAGGACTGAAGCCTGGCGGCCAGTCGAATCTAACAGCTGAACAGCCGACCAGAGAGATACCTCCCGGACACTATGACACCGGAGACGGCTTCTACGACCCTAAGACTAAAGTCATTTATAAGTATGAAGACATGTCAGCGATTAAGAGGTAAGCTTCTAAAGTATCGGGAGATTGGCATACGACTGCTTACCTTCTCACGATCATCAAATAAACCATTTTTCGCTTAATAATAATATGTGACCCACCAAGAACTTTAAATCCTCCATTGAGAAGGCATCATAATCTCAGCGAAGAACATCCACTGCAACTCTGCAAGAAATATAGCATAATGAGCCTATAATGTTCCCACTGCTGGGACACAGACCTCCTCACTGTGAGAGGGAGTGAGCCATAGTCCACCTCGCGGGCCCAGTACGGGTTGGCGGATGTCACATGTCCTCAATTTTTGGCTCTGGTTCTAGGACATGCCAGTTTCCTCGCGATGTTTTCCTTTACTGTTTTAATAATTCACACAAAGTAAAGTGCCTGCTTGGGTTCGAACTCACGACCTACAAGTTGTAAGTCGCAGCCGTTACCACTGGGCCACCACTGCTGCAAGACTGCCTATATAATATGGATTTTTTATTCAACGCTCGGCTCAGCTCCAATAAAAACATACTACAGCACGCTTGTATTTAGGCTTCATTAGGTTTCATCTAGTGTTAGTAAAAATTGCCAATAGGCCTTTGCCGCCACCATACCTCCCCCGAACATTGTCATCCCAACCGGTCCTAACAACCTAGCAACCTATGGAGACAATATGGAGAACACTATGACAAAATGAAGACATCATGTCACAAGTCATCATGTCAACGCTGGCTGTCGCTGAAAACCAGCACTAGGGCTCTTTCTCACATTGGGTCGTAGCATTATGCTGAGCGATGGCCGTTTTTTGTGTTTGTGTTCTTTCTCTGCGTCATGTTTACCGAAAATAAACGTATTTTCTTTCGGAGAATTTAAAATGTTAGCTGACACAGACAAAATAGAACAATGACTTCAAAACCAACCAGCTTAGTTTGCACATTGCAAAAATATTGAAGCCCAGAGAGCAACGACCAGGTTATTGCTTGTCGTAACCACAATTCAGTTGAACTACTAATCATATTGACGTCTGAGCAAATTGCAGAACAATCAAGTTCCAATTATTCATATCGTACTCCATAAACGAGCCACGACTGTATAGCTGGACTGCGGTGACGTCATAGACAATCGTGACTTTATTTCTTTTTACAATCACGGAATAGAAGTAGGAACAAGTTTCCTTGACCCTCTCTTGTATACACGATGAATTATTAAGGAGGTAAAACAGGTTGAAAATTAAAGCAAAATGGTCAAATGAACCATAAACTCGGTTTTGGAGAAAACAAAAACAGAATTTTCAGTTTTTTAAAAAAGCTCTCAACCAGATATCAAAATCAATTTTATTTCAAAATAAAACCTGTCTGAATTATTGCACTGTGAAACTAAATAGTGTTGCTAACAAGAATTATAACGAATCACAGTCTATAATATTCTTCGTATATCCTCCCGAAATCTTTTACCTACCTACATATTTATATGATAAGATCTCCGTACGCGTAGATGCACATTTGAATTGCAAAACAAATTGTATTGGATACTACGAAAACAAAATCCTATTGGAATATAGACGGCAGGAAATTCGCAAGGATAAGCCTGTCTGGGACAACTGTCTGCATTTCTGCAGTTGCAGGACTCACTAGATTCTCAATCGCCTTAGCATTTTAAAAACGTCTCATCTCATCTTTAAAAAAAAATAAGGAATAAGAGGAAGACTGAAACTGGCACCGGTAACTGAAAAGTTTTGTGGTAATCGATTGTCATGGTACGGGCATGTGACACGGAGGAATGAAGAAAATGTTATAAGGAAAGTTTTGAGTATGAATGCAGATGGCTATAGGGGAAGACCAAAGAAACGATGGATGAACTGTGTGAATGATGTTATGGTCAGAAATGGGGTGACCACCGAGATAACGACTAATAGAGAAGTATGGAAGAAAAAGACATGTAAGTCATTTGTTATTTATTTCATAACAAATGCGCCGAGCCCAAATAAAATGGGACATAGGCGGAGAAGGATCCACTCCGTTGGAAGACGGGGAAGCTGGTCCTCATTCAGAAGCCAGGGCGCCCTGCGGACTCTCCGTCCGCATACCGGCCCATAGTGCTGCTCGACGAGGTCGGCAAGCTCTTTGAGAGAGTGATTGCAGGCCGCCTCGTCGGGCACCTAGTGAGGACGGGGCCGGATCTTGCGGATAGCCAGTTTGGCTTCCGCAAGGGGCGCTCGACGGTGGACGCCATCATGCGCGTGAGAGCCCTCACGACGGGGGACGCGGTGACCCGGGGTGGGGTAGTCGTGGCGGTGTCACTCGACATCGCCAACGCGTTTAACACCCTGCCCTGGAGCTGTATTGGGGAGGCACTCCGGTATCACCGGGTGCCGACCTACCTCCGTCGAGTAGTTGGGGCGTATCTGACGGACAGAGCCGTCATCTACCCCGGTCGCAACGGGGAGTGGAACCGGCGAGAGATGTCGTGCGGTGTCCCACAGGGATCGGTTCTGGGGCCGCTCCTGTGGGACATCGGTTACGACTGGGTGCTGCGGGCCGACCTCCCTGATGGCGTCAGCGTGGTTTGCTACGCTGACGACACGCTGGTCCTGGCGCAAGGGAGGTCGCATCAGGCGGCGGCCGACGCGATGACACGCGGGGTTGCGATAGTCGTGGAAAGAATCCGGCGGTTGGGTCTCGAGGTGGCATTGCACAAGTCCGAGGCCATGTCTTTCCATGGGCCTCGGAACGGGCCACCATCGGGATCCCAACTAACGGTGGGAGGGGTTCACATCGGCGTCGAGGCAACGATGAGATACCTGGGTCTCGTCCTCGACAGCCGGTGGAACTTCGTCGAACACTTCCGACGTTTGGCCCCCAAACTGGAAAGGACCGGGGCCGCCTTCAAGCGGCTCCTGCCCAACCTGGGGGGGCCAAACACCTCCTGCCGGAGGCTTTACGCGGGGGTCGTGCGGTCCATGGCCCTATACGGGGCCCCGGTGTGGGCGCGTTCTCTGCGGCGACGAGCCGCCCACTATCTGAACGCGCCCCAAAAGGTGGTAGCCGTAAGGCTGATCCGGGGGTACCGCATCTCGGGCGAGGCGGCAAGCCTCCTTGCCGGACTGCCGCCATGGGATCTGGAGGCGATAGTCCTAGCGCGCCTGTACGAGTGGCGCGCGGAGGCACTGAGCCGGGGGGAAACTCCGCTTCCGCGGCAAATCGCGGCGGAGCGGACAGACCTCCGGCGCGATCTCATGGTGGCATGGAAGGAGCGACTTTCGCAACCCAGCGCAGGGCACAAGACCCCTCTTTGAGGAGTGGCTAGAGAGGCGTCACGGCGTCCTCACCTATCGCCTGACGCAGGTCCTCACCGGACACGGATGTTTTGGGAGGTTCCTGCACATCATCAGGCGGGAGGAGACGCCCGGGTGTCACCACTGCGAGGATCGCCCAGAGGACACGGTGGAGCATACGGTGGAGGTCTGCCCCGCATGGGCGGAGCACCGCCGTGCCCTCGTAGAGGCGATCGACAGCGGCGGCGACCTCTCGCGTCCGGCCCTGGTTCAAGCCATGGTCCGGGGCGAGAGGGAGTGGGGGGCGGTCACCTCCTTCTGCGAAGCAGTCATGCTAGCGAAGGAGGTGGCTGAACGGCTGAGGGAGAGAGCCTCACACCCCAGCCGCCGCGGGAGACGCTCCGGGCGTCGGGAGCCGCGTGACGACTCCCGGCCACCGTAGGCGCGGGCCTGCGGACGGAGAGTAATGGGTAGCTCACCGTCCGATCAGGACCAGGCCCGTGCCGGACGGCGCGTACGTGTTCCACGCGCGCCTCAAAGAGATGTCAGCAGAAAGGAAGGGGCCTGCCAGGGCCGAAGCCTGCCGGGGGTGCGGGATTGTCCGAAAGGGTTACCGCTACCCCGGAACATAAAGGGCTAAGGAAGGAACACGGATGGGTTTTAGTCAGTAAGAGTCTGACACTCCCTTCGCTCCACCCAGAGCGGGAGGGGTCATTTGATGATTTCCCATCCATAAAAAAAAAAAAAAAAGGCGGAGAAGGATGATGATGTTACAAAATATCTCAAAACAATGCAATTTAAATAGCGCAGAATTGGTTCCCTGAGACAGTGAGGTGGGGTCTGGCAGACCACGTGACGTGGCGGGACGAGCTGGGTAGGTTCCGTAAAAAATGGAAAAAGGACGCGCGGGCTCACGAAAGATGGAAGGAGTGGAGTGGAGGGAGGCCTTTGCCCAAGAGTGGGACAGCGCAGGCTAGAAAAAAAACAAATGCAATTTTAAAATTATCATATGAAGCAATTCAATTGAAATGAGTCCTTTGACTTTTTCACTTGTTATTTCTGTGTAATTTTCTTGGTTTATGAATCACCAAAAAGAAATCCGTTATTGTGTTACTGCCAGACTATCACTTAATCCAAACAATGTCTTTTAATACAAATCAATATCCTTTTCTATTTATTTTAAGAATCGTATCATATAATCTGTTACTCACAATTCATTGTGACAAGGAGAAGCTTTTAATTCTGGAATAATTTAAGATAAGATAATGATTTATTTGTCACCACAATATTATAAGTACATTTTCAAATGATCAAGAACAATACAAAATGTATGGATACATACATTATATTTTAGGAGACTGGTGCCTAAGCTAAGAGTAAGGCCTGTATTCCAGTACACCTGTCTCCACCCACCTCTTCAGAATTATTTACATTTAAATCGGATTATGCACTCGTACACAAATGCGGTAAGTTATAAAAGCTATTCAAGGGTTATTCTGACACTCCCTTCTGCTCCACCCAGAGCGAGAGGAGTCATTTAAAGGAAATCATCAAATGACTCCTCTCCCTCAAAAAAAAAAGGTTAGTATACGGGTGTGAGTGTGTGTGGTGTGTGTATGCGTGTAATATGAAATGGATGTTGTTTTGTTTGCTGCTAAACAGAAGAATGGCTACCGTTAAACAAACAATATGATACGCAATGGTAAATTTATAGATTGTTCCAAATCAGATCCCAATATAACCAATTAATAATAACCAAATTGAATATTTCATAAAGTCAAATATCGCGCAGGCCCGGCAGTACACGGCTGTAATTAGTGATCCATCGAAACGCACCTTAATTGGCGGGTTAATTGACTCGCTGATTGGTGGTCCCTGCCTTCATCTCCTGCGAATAATTCACGCTTATTGCCTATAAAAATTGTAAAAATAAGCACTCAATCATGTAGAGCCTTTGAATTTTGTTCTCGTGGATTTATTGCCATCATTTTACTGAATTAATTAATATTATTATAGAATCAATAAATGAAATCAGTCAATCCGTTCTCGAGATAATTATCATCAAAAAACCCGTTCCATATAAATTGTATGAGAAAATGAATTATCTTCATTATTTTGTCGTGAATTTTTCCCTTGTTTTAATAGTTATTCTGCTATTCGGGGTGGAGATACAACAAATCAAATATCATAAAATTCGGTTCAGCTATTTTAGAGTTATAAATGGTGTAACGAGCCCGACTCTGTTTTATTTATGTAGAAGACTAACTTCTGCCCACGACTTCGTCCGCGTAAAATTTCTTGCTCCCCCGACCCACCCCGTCGCATCGCCTCGCCTGCCCGCGCTATTACTTCGTTTTCGGTTAGCGTTCTTCTTTACTTTTTTCTTTTTGCTCAGTTCCAAAGAGTCCTAGCGTGATGTTAAATAGCCTGTAGCCTCCCTATGGAATTGGGCTATCATATGCAAAAAATACTTTTCAAATCCGACCAGTAGTTTCAGAGATTAGCGTGTTCAAACAGACAAACTCTTCTACTTTATTATTATTGTAGATGTTAACCTTAATTATTGAAAGCAGTATCTTAAACAAATACCAAGTATACGTAAAGTAATAAAGATCTGAATTGGCAACCTGCCAAGGCAATTCCACTGTGAGCATCCCAATAAAGCTTGATTTAGGGAGTCTTCGAGTACACTTCATAGTACATTCTGTTTATTTACCGTTATGTCTGAGTGTACTACATTTATTATCATTAAAATCTCAGTTGTTTTTCTTCCAAGCAATGAAAATATCGTGACAAACACAACCATTTGTCCCAAAACCTTCTTACTTTTACTTTAGAACGCTTGATACAAAATTTCGATCAATTACTTTAAGAGCTAGCAATGAAAAGCATCGTAAGTACGTGTTGCTTTTATTCCCACGTCAGTAACAAACGGCAGAAGATAACAAAAATTCATAAAAACGAACCGCTTTGCTTAGACGTAGAAATATTTATGCAGCTTATGCCGCTATTGCTCTCCCTTTGTTTAGCCTCTCCTCCGATGTAATTCTTCGAATAAACAACTCTGAGAATAGGAAATATTTTTGCACGGTTTTTCCGCTTATTATTTGTACCCATTTGGGCTAACTCACATTTTTCACTGTAGTCTGTTCTAAAAATATCTGATTAAAATGTAAACAAATGAATCTGAAAATGTACAAGTTGTAGATACTTTTAAACTTAACCTACTTTGCAATTTTAGTTTTAAATCATCTTAAAGATATTTTTCATTTTCGATTGAGATTAATTTTATAACCTCTATTTTTTTCATCTATATTTTTTCAATCAAACAATAATTGTTGGAGAAATTGATAAGATTTAAAGTTTAAGCGTTCTAAATACAGATTATTGCGTAAGAATTGAGTCTGAACAGGGTTTGTTTCATTAGATACTTTTCGAACAGACCATAGATCTTACCTATTTAGGAAAAACATTCGCAAGTGCTCAAGCTTTTACCATTTACGTTCCACAAGGTGTTACCTTGGGACCAATTTTTTTGCGAAAATGAGACAAGGGTAATTTAGTGGCCGTGTCGTTGGCGACGTTTGCTTCGTCATGGGACACATTACATACCACCTGCGTTGTTGTGCAGACACTTAATACGTAATTATTAATAATTAACCCGCCTTGTTGTCTGTGACACCACAAAAGTATCACGAGATAACAAAATTAACGATGGGATAACCACATACGGGTTAAATTCGTAATGAAAATACCGCAAACTTTTAAATTGCGATTTGTTTTTGTTCAATGGAGAATTACATATCAATTTAGACCTAGAATCTGTGGAAGTAGTTTATCCTATACTTTCTGGGTAGTAATCTGATTAAGTATCGACTTAGTGAAGGTACATTACGATAACTAACTGCTGCTAAGGGGTTTGTTGCGCCACTTCTTCTTCTTCCCAGCGAAAGCCCTAGGAAGTGGCGAAGGGCGGACATTTTGAGGGACTCTTATTTTGACGTTCAAAATGTGCTGATTCTCAGCCTTTTTTTTATGGTTGGGAAATCATCAAATGACCCCTCCCGCTCTGGGTGGAGCAGAAGGGAGTGTCAGACTCTTACTGACTAAAACCCATCCGTGTTCCTTCCTTAGCCCTTTATGTTCCGGGGTAGCGGTAACCCTTTCGGACAATCCCGCACTCCCCCCCGGCAGGCTTCGGCCCTGGCAGGCCCCTTCCTTTTTGCTGACATCTCTTTGAGGCGCGCGTGGAACACGTACGCGCCGCCCGGCACGGGCCTGGTCCTGATCGGACCAGCTGATTCTCAGCCTAAGTTCAATAAATGACTTTTGATTTTAACCAGAGCATCCCAATCATTCGCAGATCCGCAACAGCCCTAGAGCAGCAATGGATAGTAAAGAACTGTCGTGTCAACCCTGAAAAGCCTATAGGCCCTTGTCCAGACTTATACGAGAAGTACACAGAGCCTGTACTAAAGCCAGAACCGCCACCTGCACCTGCAGCTGGCGTCAAGTGCGTGACGACATCGTTCAGAACACAGTCCATGTATGAGGAATTTGAGTTTGTAAGTATAGTTTTAGTAAATATTTCCTTATTTTTATAGACCGGGACTGTCTTTTAAACATGGGTTTTCTTGACCATCTTGACCTTAGCCTGTCCCTTGTGTTTTCTTGACCATCTTGACCTTAGCCTGTCCCTTGTGGATACTTGTAGTGAGAGCAGCGGTGACCCAATGGTAACGGGTTGTAGGTCGTAGTTTCGAACCCAAAGATGCACTTTACTTCGTGTAAATTATTTCATCACCACTGCTCTCAAAACGGTGAAGGAAAACATCGTGAGGAAACCGACATGTCCTAGAACAAAAAATTCGAAGACTACCAACCCGCTCTGGGCCCTCGTGGTGGATTACGGCCCACTCCCTCTCAACGTAAGGAGGCCTGTGTCCCAGCATCATCAGCCTATAATGTTCCTACTACTGGGACACAGGCCTCCTCTCTTCAAGAGGGAGTGGGCTGTAATCTACCACGAGGGCCAAGTGCGGATTGGTAGATGCACGGAACAGAAAAAATAGTTTTTTCTGTTTCTTCTGTTCCGTGGGTAGATGTCACATGTCATCGAATTTTTTAAAACAAAAAAAAAAACAAAACAAAGTTACACCATGTATAACTCAAGAACGGCTAGACCGATTTTTATGATCTTTGATTACTTGTATTTATCTCCGCCCCGAACAGAATAACTATTAAAACATGGGAAAAGTTCAGGAAAAAAAGAAGATAATATCATTTTCTCATACAGTTTTGCGTGGAACGGCTTTTTTTATTCTGACGCGGTAGGAAGTTCACCGGGTCAGCTAGTCACACTATCACACTAATATTATAAAGGCGAAAGTTTGTGAGTGTGTGTGTGTGTGTGTGTGTGTGTGTTTATATGTTTATTACTTCTTCACGCCTAAACCACTAAACCGATTTAGATGAAATTTGGTATAGAGATAGTTTGAGTCCCGGAAAAGGACATAGGATAGTTTTATCCCGATATTCCTACGGGATCGACATTTACGCGGGTGAAACCGCGGGGCGCAGCTAGTTCATCATAATTTTAAGTTCTTCGATCACAATTATGAATACGGTTATTATCTCTTGTCTTCAGAACAAAGGATTCGATTACTTTGATTTCGACGGTTCGATATCGGATTCCTCAAGCTGCTTTAGCGACAGTTAACCACCTTTTATTATTAGATTTTCTTTCTTATAAGTATGTCTAGAGAAGCTTTTGTTTTCGTTTATAAGAGATATTTTATTTTATAGTTATAAATTAGTGAATTTGCATTAAATACCTACTTAGTTTTTAATAATTTGATTAAACATTACGTTTATAACTTTAAACAGTCTTTCATTCACAATTTGTCTTAACAGAACTTTCTTTATCAACACATATGATACCGTAAACCGGGGTTACTTTGAATCACGGGGTTAATTTGATAGAAACTTCTTATCGACATAAAATTGCAAATTGCGTAAAACGGAACAAGTTTTAGTAGAATTTTTTTTCGGATGACGACACTGGTAAACTGTCACAATCCTTTTTGCGGGTGCGCTGGTGATGACACGTTGTTTCATGCAAAAAAAGGTAAGTTTTTTATCAATACCGATTTTTACCAGATAAAATGATTTATTGGGGCTACTTTCAGATTCTATGTTACAAACGGGGGGTTCCAAAGTAACCCCAGAATCATTTTAACTTTGATCACTTTGTTTTATTTTTTTTTTTCTGAAAAACTAATCGATTTTTTTGATTTTTTTTTTTTTACTTTTAAAGAGAGAACTATAAAAACCGATTATTACATTTTTTTTATAATTTTTTTAGAACCACACATTATAAAATTACAGTTAATTAAAGTTCAAAATTGATCAAAGTAACCTCAGTTTACCGGTACCCAATTTTTCACCCAGAGCCTTCGATCAGTATTATTGATCGAAGCCCGGACCACATTGTTGTGGAAATTGTTTTTTAATTAACCTAGATGTTGTCCCACTGCTGGATAAAGGTCTCCTCTAGGAAAAATATGTCTTCCACTTTACTTTTTGCTTTGCATTCTCCGTCCAATCGGTTATGAAAGAGTCCAAATTGTTGCGCAGTTCTTAGGCATGACTCGCTGACGATACCCATCTTTAGGCAGGCCGCAAACGTCCGGTTTCCTGATTCGGAATTCAGATTCGGAAACCTGAATGCAAGCATTTCATACAAAATGTTCTCAATAGCGCACACGTTCTTAAATTTTCCGTTCGAAAACCCTGACGGAAAATATAAGCACGTGTGCGATAAAGAGAACATTTTGTATGAAATGCTTGCATTCGGGTTTCCGAATCTGAATTCCGAAACTGAATTCCGAATCAGGAAACCGGACGTTTGCGGCCGGCCTTAGGCACCTTGCACTGTGTGACGACACTGGCCCATCTGTCTAGGCAAAAAACAATTACAACGTTTATTTTTCTTTTTCTGTAGGTATATTTTAAGTTATGTTGTTTTAATTTACAGTATACGGAAACATCCACGTACGCTTCCCAAGAATTGCTGACACATGAAAATAGCTTTGAAAACTCTTCAAATTGTATTAAACTAAATGATGCTGGTGACCAATTAGAAGCTGTCAAACCTTCTAGTGACCTTTCATTTACTCCAGAGCTTCCAAATGACCTGGCTGCTGAAGTCACTTTTTCAAACTTTAAAGCAACGCAACATTATTAACGACAAATTGTTTCAAAATAAGTGAAGTTTAAAATACTTTCTACACACGCCTTGTCAGAATATTTCAAATGGATTCTGAATGTGTTAATAAAATAAAACATTCAAAAAAGTTAAAAAAATATGCCAAGAGATACATAAAGAAAAATAAATGGGTTTTCTCCGCAAACTGCTTTTGCTTCCGTATCTACATATATAAAATTCAAAGTCCTGACTGACTGACTGATATATCAACGCGCAGCCTAAACCGCTGGTCCTAGAGACATGAAATTTGGAGTGTGATCTTTGTGAAGAGTAGGTATCCACTAAGAAAGGGTTTTTCAAAATTCCACCCCTAAGAGGGTGAATGGGAGGAGGGTGAAATTTCACGCGGACGAAGTCGCGGGCAGAAGCTAGTACTTTAATATAACTACTATTTTTATCACTCCACGCAAGTTTTCACGGTGAGATTTTTACAGAATCGACATGCAGCTTTGACATAGGTACACCTTTTTGATGACATTTACAGCGATTGTTAAAAGGGGTTAAGTAAATAGTCAACTCAACCCATCGCAACCCAAGGACATACTCGTATAGTTCGGGCACTCACGATGCTCAATGCTTTTCTAACAACAATACCGGAGTGTGACTTGTTTGCCGGGAGATGGATGATAGATGTATGTCGTAAATGCTTAAGATTTTATGAGAAGATGGATGAAAGATATTAAATAGATAAGTACTTTTTGTGGCGGCGTTCCCACACCACATGTGATACGCATCACACTGACGTCACGCAAAATCCTGCATCGCGCAAGCAGAGTTTACCGCGCAACTATCATATTTACAACACGTCCCGACCTCAATCGTCGGGCAGTTGCCCACCAGACATGGTACCCGGTCTGGTCGGAGGATCCTCCCTTTTCTATGGAGGATGCGTGGACTTTACACCCTGTTCCTCATACCTCTATAATTTCACTTGTTTATTTTACAAGTGTCATTGTATTTTGTTTTGTGTCATAATTTAGGTTTTTTCTCGTGTTTACGTTTTTTTTTATTGTATTTTGCCTGTGTGCCTTCGGATTCTATTGTCTACTGTTGTGCATGTAAACTTAAATAAATAGTAAATATCTCTCAAATTGCGCCACGATACCTTACCCTACATTTATCATCTGGCTGTCTAGGCCATTCGCGGTTCCGTACACGTTTTTCTATAATAATAGCTAAGCGGAGACATATGAAAATAACCTTTCATCCATCTTCTCACAAAATCTTAAACATTCACGACATACATCTATCATCCATCTCCCGGCAAACAAGTCACACTCCGCTGTTATTGTTAGAAGATGCTTTCGCTATAAAGTTGAAAATCTATTAAATAAATTTGACAGATTGTAGTAGCTTGATTTACTGGCGTCCGTACCTTAACCGTTGTCGCTACAAGAAAAGCTTTTAGGAGACTGTCCTTAACTTTTGAAACATTTTGACCTGCATTCACAGATTTTTTTAAGAAGTTTTGTAAAAAATATTGCTATAGTTTTAGTTTATCGTGGTGTCTTACATGCGAAGTTGCGGGAAGAAGCTAGTATTTACTAAAGAAGTATAGAGAAACAGCGGTGCAGCTCTGCTCGCAATAACCCCTTGCTTGTACAAAATTCCACAATAAAAAAGGTTTTAGTTAAAAACATTGAGGCGAATAATTTGCCGTCTGTTTTTAGTGGATACCCGTGGGATACTCAAATTTAGAACGAAAATTCTGATGTCATTTTTACAATTTATACTGTCATTTTGAAAAGTGGCGGAGAAAGTCATTTTAAACGTTTTATAACTTTACAAGCTGTACAATTTTAATTTATAAATGTTTTACGGTTTTCTGTAAAGTTTTACAGAATTTTATTTTGCATTTATACAGAAAAACGAACCAAACTGAGCATAAAACTTTGATATAGAGTTTATACTAAACGAAACAAGGTAAGCATACTTTAACGCTTTTTTATATTCATATTTTGATCTATTTGCACAAAATTATACGGATTGTGTAATTATAATATTATTATGATGCCCTACGCCTACAACATTGGGATGCTGAATGGCTTAACTGTGCCGCCTGTGATCTTCGTCAACTCAGAATGTTAAGGATCTTGGTCTGACTGTCGACACTAATTGTCTTGACTGGCGAAAACAGGTCATGACTGTAAATAAAAAAGTCACCGGAACGTTGCCGCGCTCTATTGGTTGAAAAATGTTCTCCCATCACACATAAAGGCAATGCGTATGCACTTTTGCAGTCCTTATTTCCCATAATTTACGATGGTGATGTGTGTTACTATGACCTGAACCTCGCATTTCTAGTGGTTTTTAGTGATTATTTAATTATTTTTTTTTTACAGTCAAGCACTTGCGTTGGTATTTATATTTATTTTTAATATGTAGGTACTCTTAAGTAAAACATATTATCCTAACTTATCACACTAATATTATAAAGGCGAAAGTTTGTGAGTGTGTGTGTGTGTTTATATGTTTGTTACTTCTTCACGCTCAAACGGCTGGACCAATTTTGATAAAATTTTGTATGGAGGTAGCTGACACCCTGAATTAACATATAGGCTACTTTTTATCCCGATATTCTTACGAGATCAACATTTACGGGGGTGAAACCGCGAGGCGCAGCTAGTAATGTTATAATGCGAAAGTAAGTTTGTTACCTTTTCACGCCTAAATCACTGAACCGATCATCCTGAAGTTTTGCATATACGTTGTCAGGTGTACAGGAACGGACATAGGGTACCTTTCATCCTGAAAAAACGTGCTGTATAATAATAAATGGCGCCACGTGTCTTAACAAAAATAAAATTCTGAGGCGGTACGAAGTTCGCCGAGTCACCTAGTCATATTATATATTAATCGTAATAAGTACTGCAAATATAAAATAATTGACCTACAATTCTGCGTATGTTTACAGTTTTACTCTACAACAATGTCAAGGAATTGTCAAAAGAGATCTGCGTAAGTTTGAAAATTCTTTTAAGCTGATATTGATTCATTTGGCCAGCTCATGCTATAAAAAAGCGTCAAATATTTACTAAATTCCAATTAGCTATCAACAAAGGGCACAATTAATGGGTTGTCAAGTAGCACAAACTTCCTAACAACATCACGGCAATTATTATAATCACGATTTTGCCAAAAGTTTTTTCGCTTGGAGGACCAATGGACTGTGACTGAAGGGAAGATACCAATGTCGCCGACGGGAAATATTTTTTAAGAAATACCTGACTTATAAAGATCACCATGTTAAATAAAAACTCAAGTTTATAATATTTTTGAGCTGTCAATAATCTTAGATATTACTTTTAGCTTTATCATTAAGAAACAGGTAGATGAATGGAAAGATTTTATGAGGAAGTATTCCGAAAAACACAAAGAAAAATGCAAGTTAGTGTAAAAATAGTTAGTAGTAGTAGTTTTTTTATTTGCCGTTTAAACTTACGTGTAAAAAAAAAGGAAAATACTGGTATTTAGCTGCATCCGGTTAGACCGGAAGCCGACCCCAACATATTTGGGAAAAGGCTAGGCAGATCCCCTGTTCCTTATATCCCTATTGACGTATCTCCACTGGTAGGGATACTTGGAGATTTTTTCCAATTATCGCTACCGGTAGGGATATATGGAACCTTGTGCTCCATATATCCCTACTGGTCCGCACTGGTTGGGATAGTTGGTTTTTTTTCCATTTATCGCTACCAGTAGGGATAAAAGTTTTCAAGGGTTTCTTCCCCTGTTCCTTATATCCCTACTGATGTATCTCCACTGGTAGGGATACTTGGAGATTTTTTCCAATTATCACTATCGGTAGGGGATGATGATGACTTACGTGGTGGCGGAGGGGACATTGTGAAACAAACTTTGTCCCTTCCACTGTGTACTGAATAATCTTCGTTTCATTGCAGACATCACAGTACTTACTACTTATTTTAATGGTCAAATGGCACTTAAAACAAGACTTTTTCTGGAAAATTCTGCAACATTCTTGTTACATTTTATTTGACAGCAGGTTTATGGACCTGGCAACCCCTGGTCAGAATATCATCATAGCATATTTGTACTGTTTAATAAACAGTGATAGTCTATATTTTTGGGTGGTAACCACAGTTTTCCCGCAGCTTTTCAGAAATGCCACCATCTCGAATAACGGACTTCCGGTCAGGCTCGTCTTATGATGGTGACTTCGATACCCTCGGAATGAGTGGCTACGGAGAATACACATTTCCTAATGGTAAGACAATGGCTCCAGTTTTAGTACCAAACAGTATGAACTTGTTCGAACAGCTAACATGCTACCTATTAAGTTTGTAGTAATCTTCCTTCTTCTTCGTCATTACACTCTTTGTCGAGTGGTTGTGGTCAGCACTTCAGGGTTAGTTACTTACCCCCTTATTCATAAAACTTATCAAACCTATTTTAGTTAAAATGGGGTTTGTCTCTTTCTTACACACAGAAATGACAACGTGACAGATAAAGACAAACGTTCTATAAACCTATTTTAGCTAAAATAGAGATAAAATAGGATTATGAATAGGGGGTTAATATTTAATTGGTTGAAGTGCACTGAACGAGAAACAATAGAAATGTTATTATTATTACGAGTTATTCCGGCCTGATCCCTTAAACCCTCCCTCCGCCTCCCTCCCTCGATCCCCTGCTAGTTCTTCTTCTGTTTTAATCTCTGTCTTATCTTCGCCTATGGACGTTTCAATCAATCAATCAACTCAGCCTATCATGGTCCACTGCTGGACATAGGCCTCTTCCATGCTGCGTAACAACGAAGGCGGAGGTCAGGGTGTCCTCCGCCTTCCGCATCCAGTTTGTCCCAGCCACCTAGTTTAGGAGCCCGGAAAGCTGACCAGAATTTTAAACTTAGTAGTACAACCAACTATCTCCATATGCTATGTACTGTGTTGTTGTTTTTATGTACTAATAAAACTTATTATTACCTTTTTGAGGTCGAGATCGTCGGTCCATCTAGCTGGGCAAAGAGAATTTAGTCATTGTAGCTGGGGGACGTTCCACATTACGTATGGGCGTTTAGTGTCCGTCGAAGTGTTAACCAGTCATCAGTCCAAACGTATTGTTGTTGTTGCTCTTCTCGTACACTCAAAATAAGTGAGTGATTCGTTAACTCGTTCAACATGCCTACGGCCCAAAATAAAATTTGTTTTGATTTTATTCAAGTCATCCCATATATATAGGCATGTAGGACGAGTTGACGAACCACTCAAATAAGTTTGTCTTCAGCACCCTAATTGCGTAACACACTATCAATCTCAATCTGAATCATTTTGAAGGCTATTGCTAATCCATTGCTTCATATGTTCGAAAGAATTGTCTGCTCAACAACGTAAATAACGCAATGAATGTTGTTGAACTGTCAAAATGAAAGCCATTGCTACTGATAGTGTGTTACGCAATTACCCCGCAGGAGCCGTATACCGAGGCCAGTTTGAAGATGGCATGTTCCACGGCCATGGGGAGCTCGTCTACAATGATGGTCCGGAGGCCGATTCAGTCATTAGTGGTGTCTGGGTGAAAGGCGTCTTGACGGATAGAAAAGTGCTCTTAAACGGCAATCTGAAGTATGATGAACAAAACTGGAAATACTGCAAGTTACCTGATAGAAGGTATGCTTTTATTTTCTAGAATCGTTACGATTTTAACAAGAGCCACAGTTGACAGTCGTTATGGGTAGTCAGAAGCCTAAGAGTCTAACAACCAGTCTTACCAAGGGGTATTAGTAACTGGGTTGCTGAGGTCAAATAAGCAGTTGCTCCATGTGAAATGCTAGTATTCAGCTGCGTCCGGTTAAATAGAAAAATAGATAGAAATTCAATCTTCCATTCTCCCCTGAGGGGCTTGTTGCTAAGTAAAAACAGCCGCACAGGTCGATCGATCAGGTTAAGCTACGCTTACTGCGGTTGGTTCGTAGATGGGTGACCATCTTCACATACCAAGACCCCTCTGTGCCTCGCTAAAGCACGTTAAGCCGTTGGGCCCGGCTGTCGTTCGTGGATCTTTGACAGCCGTTACGGGTCGTCAGAAGCCCGAAAGTCTGACAACGTCCTACCAAGGGGTATCATATTACCCAGGAGGTCAGATAGGCAGTCACTCCATCTAAAATACTGGTACTCAGCTGCAGCCGGTTAGACTGGAAGCCGACCCCAACATAGTTGGGAAAAGGTTAGGCAGATGATGATGATTCTCCCCTGTTAACCGTAATGCTATCATTCACTCCCTTCTCTTTCATATCATTCCTCACACAACCCATTCATCTTTTCATTGGCATTCGTGTCCCACTCCATCCATCAACATTTATAATCAGCACTTTTTTGTCACATGCGATTCCTCCCACTTCATCACATGCTCATACCAAGCCAAACGATTTTCTTTCAACTTTTCTGTCACTGACGCCATTTTCAAACTTCCCCAACTTAGCAGAAGCACATTTTCTCTCCCTTTTTCTCATTTTGATCAAAACGAGTGAAATCTGAATACCTACACAAGACCGAAGTTACAAGGTTAGGAACCCAAAAGTTGTACAAACCCGCAGGATCATTTTCCAAATTGAATGTGAAATTAGATTATAATCTAGGAGTCATTTCACTCCGCATTATCCGCGGATTTACTCCGCATTCGCGTACGAACACCGTTGCCAAGTATACTTCAAATTAATAAGGGTTGAGAAACATTCACGTGATTTGGGAGTAAATTATGTACCTACTTACCTACTAATTATATTTGATTTTAAGAAATACAGGGTGGCGATTTATTTCAGTCGTTACAGGTCGTCAGAAGCCCGAAAGTCTGACAACCAGTCTTATCACAGGGTTTCGTATTACCAGTAACCGAGTTGTGGAGGTCGGATAGGCAGTCACTTCATATATAAAATACTGGTAATCAGCTGCATCCGGTTAGACTGGAAGCCGATCCCAACATAGTTGGGAAAAGGCTAGGCAGATGATAAGGGTGGCGATTTAGTTATTTAAAGTTTTCGCATACAAAAAAGGTACAAAGGCGGACTTAATGCCTTAGGCATTCTGATATGTATTGTAGGTATAGAGCGAAATGAAACGACCGCACTCGTTGAACACTAGTTTATTACTGCCCCCGCGGCCGCGCCGCTCGGCCGCGCGCGCGGCTGCGTACGCGTAGGTACATATAGATCACTCCTCCACACTTAGATTTTGAAGCCTGGTGACAATATAAAGCTAGCTAAGTACAATAATATTATAATTAAAAGTATTTCTTATAATCAACTATAGTTCTAGTACGCTTTGAGCGAGAGGGTGTGGGTGATGGTGCTGATGGTATGACAACGTTTTGCTCGTTGGTACTTGGGGATGGATTCCCTTCGGGCTGCGTACGCGTAGGTACATATAGATCACATTCTCTACCAGTCAACCAAGGGTGGGAAAGAGTTTTAGTCACATGTATCCGTTAAGAGGGTGATGCTACCTGTCATATTTATTTATTACGTTAAAGACCTATTATTTAGATGTAGGTTAAGATTTAGGATATTGTATGTAATTTTATCGGATGTAGATTTAGGATTTAGCATGTAAGGCCTCTCTATGGCATTGGATCGCTGATCTGTAATGGTAGTTGTAGGTAAGATTTGAATAAATAAATAAATATTAAACGACTTTCGCTATGAAACTCATATGTGATTGATGAAAAAAAAAAACAAAATCTATAAGTACATATAAAATTCAAAGTCCTGACTGACTGACTGACTGATATATCAACGCACAGCCTAAACCGCTGGTCCTAGAGACATGAAGTTTGGAGGGTTTGTTCTTAGTGAAGAGTAGGTATCCACTAAGAAAGGGTTTTTTGAAATTCCACCCCTAAGAGGGTGAATGGGGGGAGGGTGAAATTTCACGCGGACGAAGTCGCGGGCAGAAGTTTGTCCTATACAACAGTAGACGGACAATTTCGATGCATGTATGAAAAGTTTAACGGATACAGTTAACTAAATCGCCATCCTGTAGATTGATTGCCAATACTTAGAATATCTGCTATTCTATTACTATTAGAACAATCTAGGTCAACAAGAGTTTCTTCTTCTATTAGCTATCGATAATATTGTACGTCCACTGATTTTGTGTTAATAATAACATTCACATCAAGGCCCGGTTCAGATGTAACGCGCGTCGACGCACGTCAAAAGCAATTTACACCAAATTTTGACGCGCGTTAACGCGTGCTCATGTGACCTGTTGTACGTAATACGATGAGTCTAGGCGCACGATTCAAAAACGCGCGTCAAAATTTTGCCATCACGGCCGAAATTAATAACCAATCTAATCCAATATCTCTAGATTAAAGATTGAAAATTCAATCCAGATTTGTAGTTAAGTGTAGCAAAAAACTATCCGTGGATTGCAATTGCAATCTTTTCAACCAATCTATCTTTGAGAGGACGGATCACAGATTATAGATTGACCTCTGTTCGAAAATGACAGTTTGAGTGTGTCAATAACCTATCCGTTGAATTTGACGTTTGTTTTGATCGGTGTAAACAATCCAAATCTTAATCTTAGAATTTCCTTAGATATAAGATTGACTTCACGGATTTTATTAAAAATGGCACTGTCAATATTCTCCAGTGATAGTGATAGTGATATGGAAGTTCTGGCTCAATTATCGGATTGGGATAGTACCGATAGTGACGCTGGTGAGGAAATAAGACGTCAACGTGCTTCTGCGCGGAGAATTAAAAGGGTGAACTACATGCAAAGTCTGGATGATGCGGAGTTTACCTTTAGGTTTAGGCTACCAAAAGTAGCAGTAAATTTACTGCTGACTGAAATCATGCCTCTCATCCGTGTAACCTCATCAAGGTAAGTTGCAAATAAATAGTAATAAAAAAGATAACTAATAAAAAAGAACTTTGTTTTTAAAGTATAATACTTAATTATTTCAGAAATCATGGAGTGCCACCGCTTCATCAACTGTTGATGACTTTAAGATTTTATGCATTAGGCACTATGCTGATTTCTGTAGCTGATTTTGTGGGAGTATCAAAATCAACAGCAGGCAGAATAGTACATTGCCACATTGTATGATAAATATATTTTTATGAATCATGGAGGTGCAGAAAAATTTTATGAAATAGCTGAATTTCCTCGGGTTGTTGGAGCAATAGATTGCACACATATTCATATACAATCTCCATGTAAATACATAATTTATGTTTTTGCAATTTATATAAAGATACTTTATACTTTACTATATCTAACATAAAACTTCTTTCAGGTCTATTAATAGGTGAAGAATTTAGGAACAGAAAGGGTTACTTTTCCCTCAATGTCCAAGGTGTCTGTGATGCTGATTTAAGACTCATGAATGTGGTTGCTCGCTGGCCGGGTTCTACCCATGATGCAACAATTTTCAACAATTCCATCCTAAGAGGTTCCGTTTTTATGACATGTTTAATCATTAATTAAATTATAATTTAACTATATAAATTATTAGATTATAATTATATTAAATTTATATTTTTTTATAGCCCAATGTGATGCAGGACAGTTAAATGGTTGTTGGCTACTTGGAGATAGTGCCTATCCAAATAGAAGCTATTTACTGACACCTCTATTAAATCCAAGGACTGAAGCTGAACAAAGATACAATGAAGCACACATTCGGACTAGAAACACAATTGAAAGGTAATGCATCAATAGACAAGTTGTAAAGAGTGATTGCGACACAATTTATGCTACATAATGAAATGATTGTATTTGTCATAAATTGTGCATTTTGTGTTTTTATTTGGACTAATTAAGTGTATGTTTTCAGAACATTTGGTGTTTGGAAACGAAGATTCCCTGTTGTGGCACTCACAATGCGTGTTTCATTGCCAGTTGTTCAAGCAATAGTTATCGCCACTGCAGTACTACACAATATCTGTAGGAATAATAATATTGAGGAAGTTCCCTCAGAGGTTGTCTTGGAATCAGAAACAACAAATACCAGTTATGATGGAAATACTCAAAATATGGAAGATCAAGACATCCAAACAAGAGCTGATCTCATTAATAATTACTTCACTTAAGAAATAAAACAGAATTATGCACTATTCAAATGTTTATAAAAAAATATGTAATATTACAATAATTATGTTAAGTATTGCAAAATGAAAAATCAAATTTAGAAAATGAAATACTATAAGTAGAGTTATTAGGTAAACCTACTCAGGTAGGTTAAATAAATAAAAATTAAAAGTATTATGAGATTTATGAGGTATCAGTACCTCATAAATCTCATAATACTTTAATTTTTATTTATTTTTTAAATGCTCTAATTCCACTTTTAGTTTTTCATTTTCTAATTTTAATTTTTCATTTTGTAACAAAATATTTTCTAATTTTGCATCTATGCAATGTTTCTTAGCTGCATAATATTCAGCTAATGCTAAATTTCTGGCTGTTCTGCCATCATCTGCAGTTTTCAATTTCTTCTTCCCTGGAAAACAAAGAACTTGTTTTTACAATTGTTACATTACATTCATAATTATATGCAGCTCTCCACAAACCACTTTACTTTTTTGATTTTTAGTTAGTTTTTAATGAAATACTACATTAAAATACAACAAACATGCTAATGGTAGATATGAGATTATAATTAAAGTATATCCATACTTAATATTATATATTCGAAAGTAACTATGTCTGTCTGTCTGTATGTTACACTTTTACGCCTAAACCACAGAACCGATTGACATGAAATTTGGTATAGAGATAGTTTGAGTCCCGGGAAAGGACATAGGATAGTTTTTATCCCGATATTCCCACGGGATCGAAACTTATGCGGGTGAAACCGCGGGGCGCAGCTAGTATTCGATATTTCATAGACATGTAAGGAATCTTTTTTAAGACCGTGTATCAAAATGGGTATTTAAAAATAATCCTCAGTAACACAAATGAAAATTGCAAATGGTAAAAATCTTTAATACTGGTTTTTAAACCAATTAAAACTCAAATGAATGAGACACTATGGATTGATATCAAAATTCTCCTATTTTTGTGTTCCTGTAAATGTGAGCAGGTCCACTCAACATTTACAGCACAGAGTACTTTTTGATAGACTGAGGAACACCAAAGAAAAACTCAAAAAGATTGTGTACTTTTCTCATGAGGCAATAACTGTTACTATCACACAGAAACCATTTACTGGGTATTGCTATTTATTTCTATTATTTTATTTCCTGATTCTAAGATATTTAAAACCTAACAAAATCTGTTTATCCATTATCCTGAATGTATTTTCAGACCGGTGGGACACTCCCCTCTTACGAAGGTGGTTAAGAGTCCAGACACACTTCACTAAATAAACTGGTGTATTAAAATAAGTAATACTAACATTAGGCTAAGTTATACTAACACTAAGTATATGGATTTATCCGAAATAAAATAATTGAATTGAATTAGTAAGAGTTGATTGACAACATACACAATAATAATCTATATTCTATACATAAATATATAGGTACTTTAGCTTTTTTTACATAGAAAAATATAAATCCATGTTATAATCAAGACACTCAAGAGTGACTCAAGCTGAAATTGTGAACTTACAATTTAACCATCTCCATTTCATGAAAAAAAAACATAGTACAATCATGTAAAAAAAATAATTAGGTACCTGTTCTATGCGTTTTTAATGTAAGCCTCTTGGATGTGGTTGTAATATAAGTTTGATTGGCTATACTTGGACCACTTGGTATTTCATACTCGGTCATATCAATGACCCCATTATCTACAGACAATGGTAGAGTTGTGTCTTCTATGCTGAGTCCATTGTCTAGAGGTAACACTTCAGCTTGTTCCCCAATTGGTATATCCCCACCCACATCACCGTCATCGACAGAAACCATCTCTACCACCTCTGGTTCCTTGTCACCACCAAATGGCACAATAAAGCCACTGGCTGTACTCCCTAATACAGCTGCAACTCTGTCCAGTATATCATCTGGGGGAATGTATTCTGGAACCCCACCCCTAGTCTGTAAAAATAATATTATTAATTATATTCATGAACAACTAAATTAATATGTAAATCAAATTGCAACAAAAAGTTACTTGGATGCGGTTCATCCTTAATTTCGTGCTGTGTTTGCGAGCATTCTTTTTTAAATTTTCCCATTTCAAGCGTAGCTGCTGTGGTTTTCGACGACAAATTGTGGTAGTGGCATTAAAACGGTTTGCGATTCGTATCCATTCTTCTGTCTTCATTCTGTTGTTGGTGGCGTTGGTGGTTTTTGATAGAATTACCTTATTATTTTCTACCAAACCCACCAAAAACTTCGTTTCGTCCTTTGTCAAAGGTTTGCCTCTTGCCTATAATAAGGAGAAATATTATTTTGAAATGTTTACGAGTAATAAAAATCTTAGCAATCTTTAGGGCACATAAAAAGGTTCACAGGAGTTGATACACCTCCAAAATGATAAAATCACTTACCACTTCAGACTCCATAGCTATTTAGGTATCACAAGTAATAATAATAAGTAAATAATAGTATTAATAGTAAGTAAGTAATAATAGTAGTAATTGGACCGATTTCTGCAAAAATGATCCAACCCACAATCTTGACAATTTTGAGTTTTTGTGACCTATGTACTCTAAATAAGGTATATTTTTACATATCAAAGACTCAGAACTCTATGTTAATAATTGACGAATATCCGTATAGTCCAACCCACAGCTGTCATGGCAAACATCATTTTTTATAATGCATAAGTGTTTCAAGCTATTTGAATCATTTTTGCATTTTCTTGGTTGCCCTGATATGTGTAATTTTTTTTTTGCTATAATGATTCAGACTACTAGGAACAATTATGCTTTTTATAAAATATGGTAAATATTACAAAAATCATTCTGCTTAAATGTTCCAATAACCTTGTATCATTTTAACTCAATTCCAAATAACATTCGACTACAGAATACTGATTCAGAAAAACGATTCACGGTTAAATATAAAATTATGATTTAATATCTGGGCTATAAAGTAAACAGAATATTATTTTTACACCGAAAACTTTAATGAAGTAGGCATTTATTTATTTAAACCTTCTATTTTTTTTTATTGCAATTTTTTGTACCTACATAAAAATTGTATGTTTTGCATGAACTTTGGATCGATTTAAGCAAAAATGATCCAGCCCATACAAACCTCAGTTCAAGATAATTGAGTTTAAAGTTTATTGTGGTATTTTTCTGGCTTGTGTTTTTAATTTTATGTTATTCTAAGTGTACTAAACTAATTTACATGCATGTATTAAGTAAATCAATTTTAATAGTTTAGTAGATATTCAAGAAAACTTGCGCGTGGATCATTATTATATAATAAATTTTGTATGGAATTAGCTGTGTAGGCTGCGGAAAGAAAAATGCAAAAATGTACCAAAGTATGACAAAAATAGAAACAAAAATGTTTATTATTTTTATTTTATTTTAAAAATACAAAAGTTACCGTACTCCTCATCTAAATCAAAGTGAGGTTCACCACAATAACCATCTATATCGTCTATTATTGCGTCGTCTCCCTTCAGTTTTTTATAGTAACCAATGCAATCATTTGGTATAAGATGGAATAACGATTTCAAATCGTTTAACTTCTTTTTGTTAATCAGTTTTCCTCAAGGCCATAATTCTTGCAAATCTTCTTCTACAACATGCAAATCAACACCTTTAAATTTCTTTTTAACATTCAGTTCTTTATAGTCCTCATTAAAAAAAGTTGTCATGAACAAAGAATGTCGAGTCTTTTTTGTCATTAAAATTTCTTTTGTTTTGAGCCAGTTTACCATTAAATATTTACCATTAAATATTTTTCTATTTACTATTTTCTTTTCTAGAATTTGAGATCCAACAAAATCACTAAACTAGCTCACTCAGTAAATTGGCTCAAAACAAAAGAAATTTTAATCACAAAAAAAACTCGACATTCTTTGTTCATGAGAACTTCCTTTAATGAGGACTACAAAGAACTGAATGTTAAAAAGTAAATTTAAAGGTGTTGATTTGGATGTCGTAGAAGAAGATTTGCAAGAATTATGGCCTTCAGGAAAACAGACTAACAAAAAGAAGTTAAACAATTTGAAATCGTTATTCCATCTTATACCAAATGATTGCATTGGTTACTATAAAAAACTGAAGGGAGACGATGCAATAATAGACGATATAGATGGTTATTGTAATGAATCTGACTTTGAATTGGATGAGGAGTAGGGAAACTTTTGTATTTTTTCAAATAAAATAAAAATAATAAACATTTTTGAGTTTCTATTGTTGTCATACTTTGGAACATTTTTGCATTTTTTTTTCCGCAGCCTACACAGCTAATTCCATACAAAATGTATTATGTAATAATGATCCACGCGCAAGTTTTCTTGTATATCTACTAAACTATTAAAATTTATTTACTAAATACATGCATGTAAATTAGTTTAGTACACTTAGAATGACATAAAATTAAAAACACAACATTTAGGATTACAAAGCCAGAGAAATACCGCAATAAACTTTAAACTCAATTATCTCGAAATGAAGTTGGTGTGGACTGGATCATTTTTGCAGAAATCGGTCCAATTTAGGTATCACCAAAAGTAATGTTTAAAGTTGGCGGGCGACGACTTTTCGCTTTTTGACAACAAAAAATACCACGCCATAGATAATAAGACGCGCCCTGGCTGTCGTGACATTCCTTTTTACCAAATAAGTAATTTAATGTCTTTGCTTTTTACCTTACACGTTTTGAATTTATTACATTTTTTTTTGTATTAATATAATTGTTACGTCGTTCGGTAAATATATGTATTAAACATCCATAAAATAAAATTATAAAACCTTTTTATGCTTAGCTTTTTATTATTATAAACATACGAACCATGTCTATTTTTATAAATTTTTCTTACAACGGAATGACGAAGAGGCAAAAGATTTCAAGATATCTGCGGATTGAGCGACAGCAGGATCGTCTTTTTTCGATATTGGGACGCGGGTTGGAGATCGATCTATAGATTGGTATATATCGAAGATCGATTTATATCTTGGATCATGGATTCAATATTAATTTCGGCCGTTAATCGGGCCTTAAAAGTTTTTACTATGCTTACACTTGGATGCATAAAATTCCTAACTGTAGATAAACCGTGGTAACTATTGTTTACCAACTACATTTTTTTACGGTTTTATTTATACGGGTTGTTCCACTGCGCTCCAGGAATGCATTCCACTGCGCTCCAAAATAAAATATGTAGAGTCAGCATAAAAAGCAAACCATAAGTTGTTTGTTATACACAAATATAAATATCGGTAGTATTTTTTTACCGTGGATTCATCTCGCGTGTCAAAAATGCTCAGGGTCATTTCGCACGTTATGACCCTAGTGTGACTGAATAAACATATTTGATATGCATTTCTTTCTTTTTTATGATATTTAATAATTATAATGTTTCATGTTTAATTTATTTTTTTGCTAACTCTACTCAACATTTCTTGGAGCGCAGTGGAATCTTTGTATGAACATTAAAATTATGAGAACAATGGGTTTTGGAGCGCAGTGGAACAACCCATTTATACTCATTTAGCAAGAAACTTCATCATTTACTTTGAAAACCACATTTTTCATTCACGGTGCTAAACGATATTAGCGCAGAATTACATCTCATTCCGTTGGTACTTACGTACAAAAATGGCGGCTGTGAATTTCGCGCCAAAAACATTTCCCGCGTATTTTTTGCTTTAACTCACACTAATCGCCTATCATAACGATCTGTTTTACTTATACGGATTTTTACCTCAAAAACAAGCGCGTATTCTAATGAGGATAAATGATGAAACAGCCTTTTTTGTAGCATTTACTTAATTCTGTACCCAAACAGATATGCATGAATAAAGAGGGTAAGCATTATGTAGGATTATCAAACGCTTCAGCTCTAATATTTAAAAAAAAGAAGAACCGACGTAATGTAATTGTAGCAACAGGCTACCCACCGAACCACTGTACCTATTCATGCTGAGAGGATTTTAAACAGCCCTTAAGCGGCTAAAAGGTTCAAAGTAACTTCGAAGTGATTATCGCCTTTAGTTGGTGATCTCTGTCTACCTGCTTTATGTATAGGCCATTTCATTACATTGCTGTATCCGTAGAATATTCAAAAACCTAATATGTGAACAGATATGCGGTAGAATACGAAACGGATCTGCTGCCCGCCGGCAACTCACACCTAACAGCTGATGATCCTCCCAGAGAGATACCTCCCGGCTTGTATGATATTGGAGACGCCTTCTACAACCCTGAGACAAAATCCGTTCATGATTATGAACGACTATCAAAAGTCATACGGTAAGTGCTTGCGTTCAGTTTAATAAAACAAAACATCAAATATTCTACTGGAACAATAAACAGCTTCCCAAAAATTTTAGTGTTCGTTCACAGCTGCATTACTTTAACAACTATGTCGCAGCCAATGAACCAACACATTTCGTAAAGCACTCCCATCTATGTAGCTGACAAACTTTTTTTGAGACTGGTGTCCACCTAGCAAGCGGCCACCTGAAACTTAGTGGTCACCTAGCAACCGGCCACACAAAACTAAGTGGTCACTTAGGATACCGCCACCTGAAACTAAGCGGTCTTTCAGCAAGCGGCCACCTAAAATTAAGCGGTCATCTAGCAATCGGCCCCTTAAAACTAAGCAGTCATCCTAGCAAGCAAGCGGCCAACTGGAACTAAGTGGCCACCTAGCAAGCGGCCACCTGAAACTAAGTGGTCACCTAGCAAGCAAGCGGTCACCTGGAACTAAGTGGCCACCTCGCAAGGGGCCACTTGGCAACTATGTGGTCACCTAGTAAGCGGCCACCTAGTAAGCGGCCACCTGTGACTAAGTGGCCACCTAGCAAGCAAGCGGTCACCTGGAACTAAGTGGCCACCTCGCAAGCGGCCACTTGAAACTTTGTGGTCACCTAGTAAGCGGCCACCTGAAACTATGTGGTCACCTAGCAAGCGGCCACCTGAAACTAAGTGGTCACCTAGAAAGCAAGCAGTCACCTGGAACTAAGTGGTCACCTCGCAAGCGGCCACTTGAAACTATGTGGTCACCTAGTAAGCGGCCACCTGAAACTAAGTGGTCACATAGCAAGCAAGCGGCCACCTGGAACCAAGTGGTCACCACCGCCAATACCAGAAATACCGTAGGTGCGTTTAGCTCCCTTCAAACTGGTTGAGCTGAATGGTGCTAATACATGCGTCATGTTCGTGAACGGGCGCCGTCAGTAGGGACTGGTCATCTCTTTGCTGCCACGGCTTATTTTAATTTAATATTTGAATTGTTTTTTTCTCGTACTTTCATTATGGACGCTTTTAACTTTCTGCATCGTTCTCACATGTATAATTTTTAACATGAATGATGTAACCAAGACTTTGTAACCATATTATTTTGATTTAAAAGAGTGTCCATGGAGTTTCTTGCCCGTTCTTCTCCATAGGTACCTACGTTTTGGAATGGGCAACTAGCTTCACCTTTCTGACTGACCGACCCCTTGACGATTTCAAAAGCGCCTGTAATTGGTTTAATTGAAATATATGCTTTGAGTTTGAGTTTGCGGTCATCTTAGAAGCAGCTGAAATGTCTCATGGGCCGGAATTACTCCTCATACCCTTCAAACCAACGCCCAATAGTGACAAAACGGCGCCCGCGGCAGTAATGCAAACTTAAACACAACAATCACAAGCCTTTTAATACTTGTTCCATCGATTTTGTGATTTTAAAATTTTGGAATCGTTCGCAGGAGCCCTGCACCTCAAGAACAAAAATGGATGACAGACTGCTGCCGCAAGGAACCTCTGGGGATAGTAGGACCTCGTCCGGACTTCTACGAGACATGGTCCGCGCCGGAACCAGGGCCAGAACCACAGAACAGACCTATAGTTGCCTCCAAGAAAATAACCAAAACTCTATCATTAATCAAACAATACCATGTAAGCACAGTCAATTTATTAAATATTTTATTTATTAAATTTTAACCCATTTAATTAACTTTCGTAACTGAAGTCCTGAAATCGCGAAAAAAATCAGCATTTCACTACATTTTGTCGATTTAGGGGAACATAATTGTATAGTTTGCTGATTTTTAGGGTTCCGTAGTCAACTAGGAACCCTTATAGTTTCGCCATGTCTGTCTGTCCGTCCGTCCGTCCGTCTGTCCGTCCTCGCTTAATCTCTGTGACCGTTAGCACTAGAAAGCTGAAATTTGGTACCAATATGTATATCAATCACGCCGACAAAGTGGTAAAATAAAAATTGGAAAAAAATGTTTTATTAGGGTAGCCCCCCTATATGTAAAGTGGGAAGTGATTTTTTTTTTAATTTCAACCCTAACGTGTGATATATTGTTGGAAAGGTATTTAAAAATGAATATGGGTTTACTAAAATCATTTTTTGATAATGTCAATAATTTCGGAAATAATCGCTCCAAAAGTAAAAAACAATGTGTCCCCCCCCCTCTAACTTTTGAACCATAAGTTTAGAAAATATGAAAAAAATCTGAAAAGTCGAACTTTATAAGGACTTTCTAGGAAAATTATTTTGAACTTGATAAAAACAACAGTTTTTGTACAAAAAAGACAAAAGTTGTACAAAATCATTTCTGGACTAAGTTTGTAGTATAATCGTATATGCAAGCATTTTTTTTTTTAACTTCGTTTACATATTTTATTATCCTGAACGTATCTTTTTTCAAACAAAAAAAGAATGATTAAAATTGGTTCTCGCAATTCAAAATTACCACCGAAAACTTCTGGCACGTCTATGTACTAATTAGTAACCCAATTCCCCGAGAGATGGCGCTGTAGGTACTTATTACATTGGGTCGGATATTATCGAATTGTACGTGGGAACACTTATTGTGACGGACGGGAAACTACGGAACCCTACACTGAGCGTGGCCCGACACGCTCTTGGCCGGTTTTTGTTTTATGCGATACCGGATTTCTTTCCGTAGTAAAAGTTGTTCAAAATAGTACATTGACGCCTTTTAAGATTTTCAATATTACAATTACACCTTTTTTATTTAACTGTGTCTCGAATTATTGGGAATGGGCTCCGACCCGGGAAAAAATAACGTATATGTGTCAAAAACGCTCTCTAGGGCAAACCAACATACTTTCATAAATAACGTTTCAGTGACGTCATTCGGCGATAAATGGCGGACGCTATTTAGCGGCCCCGCAGTCTTAGATCAATCAATGAACTCAGCCTATCGCAGTCCACTGCTGGACATAGGCCTCTCCCAGACTGCGCCACAGCACCCTGTCCTCCGCCTTCCGCATCCAGTCTACCCCAGCCACCTTCTTTAGGTCGTCCGTCCATCTAGCTGGGGGGCGTCCCACACTATGCTTGCCGGTACGCGGTCTCCACTCCAGGACTCGTCTGCTCCACCGGCCATCAGTCCTTCGACAGACATGGCCAGTCCACTGCCACTTCAGTTTGCTTACTCTACAAGCTTAGCTCTGCAGTCTTAGATAAACCATAGCTTTAGGGTCGGCCCCAGAACAAGCCTTTGTTTTAAGGGGTTTGTTGTCCATTCCATTATTTATTTCTTACATAAATATTTAAAGTTTAATTTTCTTTCGCAGGAAGACGGAGTGCAATCAGCTTTCTACAATCCCTGCTCAAACGTTGATTTGCAAAGGTTTGAAAAAGTCTAAGCAAAAATGCGGCCTATTAAATATTATTAATTCCATACAAAAATGATGTAGAAAGCAGTGGCGCCCCAGTGGTAACGGCCGCGACTTACGAGTTGTAGGTTTAAACCCAGTCAGGTGCTTTAGTTTGAGTAAATTAGTTCACCACCACTGCTCTCAAAACGGTGAAGGAAAACATCGTGAGGAACTCGGCATGTCCTAGAACCGAAATTCGAACACATGTGACATCTACTACCCCACACTGGGCCCGCGTGGTGGATTACGGCCTACCTCTCACTGAGAAGAAGCGTGTGTCCCAGCAGTGGGAACATTATGTATAGGCTGATTATGTATGATTTAGAGAATGGTTCATATGTATAGCAGATCAAGTATCTGTACCTAAGAACTTACTAGTAAAGAGAGCCCAATCATTAAATCACACTCATATTATAAAGGCGAAAGTTTGTGAGTGTGTGTGTGTGTGGGGGTGTGTTTATACGTTTGTTACTTCTTCACGCTCAAACGGTTGGGCCAATTTTGATAAAATTTTGTATCGAGGTAGATGACACCCTGGATTAACATATAGGCTACTTTTTATCCCGATATTCCCACGGGATCGACATTTACGCGGGTGTAACCGCGGGGCGCAGCTAGTAGATTATAAGTACAAAACAACTACCTACCTAATAACCAAAAATTTGTATTTCATTTTAGCCCTATTATATATTATTTCATTTATTGCTCTACATAGGAAAGCTAAGTATAAACGAGGTCATTAAAAAACAATCGGTAGGTCACAGTATTAACTTTGATTTAGGCGCCGAATGCCTACTTCTCAAAATAGCAACTGAGCCTTTAATGGACTAATTCTCGAAATGGCTAATTCTATAAATGACTAATTCTCACCTATTTGGTCGGGGTGCCCTAGTTTAGTTACTGAGTTTTATAAAAAGCACATTTTTTTTAAAGCGAACGTCATTTGATGAACAAAAATATACGCATCTTCTTCGCACTCTCTTAATTCTCACACAATCAAATAAGTACCTATAACCAAAATATATTTAAAAAAAAAATAATAAATAATAAAAAGTTTTTATTGTAAGTACCTAGGTAATTATTTAAAAAGTATTAAGTTGACTGTACTTATCATATTTTGAGAAAATCGTATTTTATGAATAGCACATTTTTGGGAACCAAGTGATTTACATTGATCCAGTGCAGAAATCCAGTATCGCTGGATCAGCCTTCGGTCAAAAAGCGAGTGCTCCGTTAAAATCGATATACTGAATTAAAACGTGTTTTCACATCCGTCAAAATATTCATACGTTGCCACTCAATTCTAGCGCTGGATTGAGATACTGGATTCACTGTTCGCTCATTTTTTTTACCTCTGATTTTGCATCACTGTCAAACTTTATTCTCATTCCAATAAGGTTGCTATTGGATTGCCGCCACTGACAAGTCTGTCAAAATTATTTTGATCTTTATTCTCGTACAATAAGGTTGCTGTTAGGTTGGTGCAGTCAAAGGTAAAATAACTTTGAACGGACTGTAGTTATGCCTATTAACATGTTTTTTTTTTCAACAGCGTACCAGAACGTAAATTCCAGACACGCTGATTTTTTTTAATTTTACACGACGTTTTAATAATTAATATTATCTTTGTAATCATTTACTTTTTAATAAATATTTAGCTTGTATGTTGTTTTATTTTTTAATATTATTACTCCCACAAAAAATAAAAACAGTAGGTAGAAGATGTAAACCCACAGACCCCAGACACAGCAGTTGTTTTCATTGTACTATTGCATCACTGACCATTATATCATACATTGTATAATAGAGGTCGGTGTGTTGCATTCTTCACGATTATGGAATGTGACTATGGAAATTATGGAAAAGACTTCTTTCGTGAAAAGGACTTAGTTTAAGTCCTTTTCACGAAAGAAGTCTTTTCAGACGCGGCGCCACTGTCGTGTGACGTAATCACAATGTTTTATTTATCTAGGCACCCGTTTATAAAATGCAAAACCTTAAATAGAGAAATAAAACAAAAAATTAGGTTGTCTGAGGTAGGAGGGTTGTTATAGGATTGTTGCTAACTAGATAATAATGATTAGTTCCACTTATTGCCGCGGGTCTTCTTTCGTGAGACGGACTCTACTGTTGTACCATGACAGTAGGTACATACCTACTTTCCTTTGGGCTCATTATATCCAATTCGCAAAATATCCAACTATTCAATTCTTAATTGGTCCAGTTTGCAATTGGTCCAGTTCGTAATTGGTCCAGTTCGCAATTGGTCTAGTTCGCAATTAGTCCAGTCATGGTACAGTCTCGAGCATAAATAATGCCTTCACTTAGCAAAGTTCATAAACAATTTTTTGCAGGGAATAACGATTGCATCTTCGAGATAAGGTCTATTTCATAGCACATACGGGTTCCATAATACTATTGTCGTAAGAAGATAAAATTACAATGAAAACAGCATTTACAAAAACATAAAAGAAAATTCCTCGGTGTCAGTGTATGGTTACATACCATGTATACAGACATGACACACACACACCCCCCCACACACTGAGTATAAGACATACACAGTGTACAGCATATATCAGAAAGGTGTAGTCACAATATTTAAAGGTGTGGTGTACTACTCAACCCAAATGTGGGGACGGGTGCGGGGATGTGGAGAATGGGACAACTGACCAAACGAACGTTTACGCCATCCGTGAGCTGTTTGGCTTTTTATCAATACTTTTCGAACCAGTCAAGGTGAGGCGCAAACGATATACCGGCCACAGGCACCAGTAGCCCAGCGACAAGCAAGCAAGCAGCAAGAAAAGCAGTTCACATGCTTTTTTCATACGTTTAGTATGGATTTGTCGCACACGTGTCAGAATGCAAATCCGTGTCGGGTGGTGACAGAAATGCCCCACACCTCAGCAAACCATGTTCAGACGTGCACACCTACAGAAGAACCCGGAAGGCGGCTCTCCCGGAAACCTCTTCTTAATAAAAATCATTAATTCACTGACAGACAGCCACAGACTAAGAAGAGAAGACAACGGCCAACCTGTAGAATTAAGAAGTAGATTCTAATCTAGAAACATGAAATAGCACAAGAGTTTCTAACGAAAATGACCACTAACGATGGAGTTTTTTAAATTCATCACCTAAAGGATTAAATACGGGATGAAAGTTTGCAGGAAAGTTCTTCATCGGGGAGCATGGCTTAATTATTTCAGCCCGGAATCACCGACTGCTGGGTAAAGGCCTCCTCTTTCTTCTGTAAGTATGGCTTATAGTAAGTACGCTAAAAAACAAGGCAGATTTTAACTAATTTATCGACAACTTTTTTTAAAGACGGCTTATTTACTCCACTGAAATTAAACACTTGTATAATACAGGTCAGTGATTTCCTCTGCTTTTAACTTAATTTAAAATTAAAACTCCTTCAATCCTATTGGCATAATCACATTGTCTATTGTCATAACTTCATAAGTAGTCTTGGTAATGACCATAATTGTACCATGGTAATGACAAAGTTTCTATCACAGAGTAATCTTGTACAACAATTAGTATAATTCGAATAATAAGGTACATTTCAGTTTTATACAATCTTCCTAATAGTTTTAAAGAACAATAAAAATAACCAACATTCTGTTCTGTTAAGAAAGCTGCTGCGGAGCTACAGATGCTTCGATGGATGCAATAGGCTTGATCGCTTATAAAAAATAAAAATTTTACGTTATTTTTTTACAGTTGTTTCAAATCTACAAGATGAAGTCGTGCAAGAAGCATATTTCTCCAACTATGTAAGTTTGAAATTATTTAAACGCTTATCATGACGTCATTATTATCCTGCGTAAGCTTTCTCTTACCCTAGGGCACACTTAAGTGCATTGAGTTAAACATAAAATTATAGAGGAACAAACCTTCATCTCGCGTTAAAAAAACGCGCCACTTGCACCGTGCTTGCACGTGGAACGTGCAAGCTTTAGTGGTTTTAAACCTGCGTCCTTATAACGATGAGGTCGTAGCTTTGAAACCACTAAAGATTTGGTTCCCTAAGAAAGCGGGGAACTGTCAGACAAAATGTGCGTTTTTATAATTTCTAATGTGTAATTGACACATGTCTGTCGAAGGACTGATGGCCGGTGGAGCAGACGAGTCCTGGAGTGGAGACCGCGTACCGGCAAACGTAATGTGGGACGCCCCCCAGCTAGATGGACGGACGACCTAAAGAAGGTGGCTGGGGTAGACTGGATGCGGAAGGCGGAGGACAGGGTGCTGTGGCGCAGTCTGGGAGAGGCCTATGTCCAGCAGTGGACTGCGATAGGCTGAGTTGATTGAATTGACACACACGGCGTCACGATAACACAAGAAATTAAAATGGAAATATGAAGACGCTTTTAAGTAGCCGTCCACGATAACGTTACAACGCGCATATATTTAATTTCATTTTATGTTTACGATAAAGTGATATGTCGCATGCGACTGCCGGCCGTTAGGGGTGCGCGTGCACCGTGCGTCTATTAGCTGCGACAAGTAGCGAGAGCGTGTGATTCCCCCTAGCCTGTTGTTGCAACTTTGCAACTCTACGCCGACGCCAGTCCCAAGTGCGAGTTGCCCACAAAACGAGTTAAAATGACCATTTTTTTCTGCAGTTCTCTGTTTCATGTAAAGATCATTTCATTGTATCAGAAGAAAAAAATCTGAACAGCAGAACTGGGTCAAATAATCTTTTATCAGTCTGTAACTATAAAGTTCTGGCTGTAAATCATTTCATTATAATTATGCTTTTAGCACTAAATATCCATGTCAATGTCAATGGCTGTGTGTTATGAGGGAATTCAGACAAAAACACGAAGACAAATGCAAGTTAGTGTTGAGATATTATTACTTAATAAAAGATAAATACGAGTAATAATAGTAATAGAAGTGAATGTAGTGAACGATAGTATTAAGTCATTTGTGACTTAATACTATCGTTCACTACATTCACTTCTTAAACCTAATTTTATATACTGTTTGATGACATTCCTGAACAAAAAAAAATCTTTAAGTAGGATTAAAAAAGATTATTTTTACTGTACTGAAAATAACAAATTTACCCTTTATTCACTTCATGTTTAAGGCAAACAATCACAACGGGCCAAATGTATTTTTTTTTAAAGTCGCTCGGAAACCGGGGATTGTTTGGCAATATCTAATGTTAAACTATGATTTCCCCGCAGAACCGAGGAACTACCCGGACCTTCGTGGAAATCTCATGATTTCATGACAGGTTCCTCTTATTATGGTGGGTGGCAGGAAGGTGCCATGCATGGCTTTGGAGAGTACACGTTTCCTAATGGTAATGCAATGGTTCCACTTACAGTAGTCAGCAGTGTATTTTAGTTTTCTGGTACATGTCTTATTTTCGTTGGTAACGTAGCTGACTGAACAAGATGCGCCGGACGAACGCTTAGTGCCGCCACTCATGAAGATTATTTTATTCAAAAATAAGCAGCACTACACTGAATCACTCTAGCAATAAAGAAAGAAAATACGTTTATTTGCGGTAAACATGACGCAGAGAAAGAACACAAACACAAAAAGAGGACAAGTTGGGGGAAAATATGCGTCACAACCCAAAATGGCCATGGTTCAGCATAATGCTAAGACCCTATGCGAGACAGAGCTCCAGCGCAGGTTTTGGCTGACTGACTATAGGACTAAGTAACGAGAGAGTCCACTGTCCATCAGATATTTAGCCGTTTCACTAGCATGCTTTTTACTGACTGCAGGACATACCTAAACCTTCCCTTGTTTGGTTTATCTTCCCAGTTTTGCACCAATCTTGTACGGCTTAAGAATGTTTAGAACAGATTTTACTTGTGATTTCGTCTCTTCGATTGAAATAATGAATCCATAACTATTGCAGGTTTGCTCAACAACGTGTAGTATTCCAAAACTTTACCATTTTCCATAAAACCCTGGTTATTTATAGGAGTCATCTACGAAGGCGAGTTCCGTGAAGGCGCGTTTCACGGTAAGGGTGAGTTGCGATACCAAACACGTACTGGCAAGGTGGTCATTCGCGGCCAGTGGGACAAAGGAGTGATGACAGAGAGTGTGTTCCTCTTTGACGGCGATCTGGAATACGATCCTAAAAATTGGAAGTACTGCAAGATGCCTGATAGAAGGTACGTTCGATTATATCTTCTGTTATAGTGTTCTTCATTCAGTAGTGTTCATTCTGTCTGATTGTCAAATATCCAATAAATTAGGACTCTTCTACTTTGATTGAACATTTTGTTGGAATATCGCTGTGGCTACCTACAACAAGCAGTGCTAGCCTGTAAGCTGTGCAGACCGGTTCCCATTTGTATATGTACTTTCCTTCTAATTTTATTTTCCTGTAACCCTTTTCAATCCGTACAAAATTCTTATATAATTTTGTGTAAACAGATTTAATAGAGAATACTCCGATGGTGTGCAACCTGGTGGCAAGTCATTTATGACGGGTTATGAGCCTTCCTTAGATGTACCTGAAGGATACTATGATACCGGGGACGGCTTCTTCGATATTGCAAAGAAAATTATTTACGAATATTATGACACCACAAAGACAAGGTAAGCTTCACACCGACAGTGCATCACGCATCACGTTTGTTGCATTAAAACCACAATCGTGGTCACTAGATAAAGTGCAAAAGAAGCAATTACTATAAAAAATACAAACTATTCCATATTCTGGTTGTCAGTAGGTATTTCAAGAGCTTAGTCAGATTTTGTTTTATTTTAACATTATAATTATCTATTCCAATTCTCAAATCAATGTTAGTGCCTGTGTCCCAGCAGTGAGAACATTATAATGTTGCTGATTATGTTAATATTATTTAAACTGAATGGTTACCGAAAATTTGTTACTAAATGATCTTACGTGATCGACATTGTACCCTTATAAATGACACCTCACCTCACCTTATGATGATGAATACTAACACTTTGCCCGCGACTTCAACCGCGCTATATTCCCCATCCCGTTGGAATTTCGAAAACCTCATTCCTTGGTCTAGGTCCAAAAGTTTGGACTGAGCGTTAATGCGTCAGCCATCAGACTTTTCTTTTTTTTTTATAAGTATTGATACGGCTTTGTTTACAATTTTGGTGTGAAATAAAGAATACTAATTATATATCTATCTATCGATGGTACCAACTACCTATTAATCTACATAAATATATATTACAAAACGAACAAAAGACATTACATTAATTTCCAACCGTTCGCAGGGGCGCAGCAGAATCTGTTCGCAGGGGCCCAGGAATTGCCGAGCAAAGGTGGATACAAAAAAACTGTCGCGTGGGAAAAAAGGATTTGATTATAGGGCCTCGAGAAGACTTGTACGAAAAATATATGGAGCCAACAGCGCTCCTAGAACCAGTACCACCGCCAGCAGCCAAGTGTATGCCCACCAGGAAAGAGTCGACTTTCGAACTAAGCGAAGACCTAGTAAGCATGATTTTGTCATTTTTTTCATCTTTCACTAAGTATTCAAGGGTAACTTCTCAGGAAACTTGTATCCAAATAGGTATTTACCCATCGACAAGAAAATGATAGGTTACTCGACGCTGTCGATATAAGGCAATTTGGCCATAATTTTCAAAACTTGAATTATTATTAAAACCTGAAATAACAGACAGTAGTCTCACCTTCTCAGTTTGGATGGTGATTTCTACCAAAGATCAGATCTTTTGTTTTCATCGATCTATATCCATCAGTATTTCAGAATTATTTCAGGCATATTGGCAATGATAGTCATGTCAGTGAAGAATTGATGATAGATCGATCCTGGGGTTGTACCATTTTCGAGAACTGGTTCGGTTACAATACCTACTGTTCGATGGTATTCTGATTCCAAAATAGGTATTGTATTAACGACCATTTTTTTTTGTTATGATTATACACAAAATGTGTAGTCTCTCTTCTACTTTGCTTCATTTTTTATTTATTTTTTATTTAAGGTGTTTTGTTTCACATTACAGAAAAATGCGCCAGTATTCTACGACGTTTCAAAATTGGGGGCAGATGCAAGGTTTGTTCATTCAAATTACCTATACAAGAAAGTTGGTCAGCGTCAAATATCAGATTAGCAAACAAGATGATAATAGATGCTAAATGCTGATAGTTATATGGACCGACGACCTAAGAAACAAGGTGGCTAGGACAGACTGGTTGCGGAAGGCGGAGGACAGGGTGTTGTGGCGCAGAGCCTGGGGGAGGGCTATGTCTAGTAGTAGTAGTAGTGGACTGCGATAGGCTGAGTTGATTGATTGAAGATGATAGCAAAGCCTAGAAATGGTTCTTTTTTTGCCTCTACTTACATTCCTATCTTATTTTTGACTTACTATTATTGACGTTTTATAAGGCCCTAACTTTAGTCAGCCATCGTTCATAGTTAATCACACTTATATTGTAAAGGCGAAAGTTTGTGAGTGTGTGTGTTTATATGTTTGTTACTTCTTCACTCTCAAATGCCTGGACCAGTTTTGATAAAATTTTGTATGGAGTTAGCCGACACCCTGGATTAACATATAGGCTACTTTTTATCCCGATATTCCCACGGAATCGAAACTTATGCGGGTGAAACCGTGGGGCGCAGCTAGTTGCTTATAAATACAAGATTGAAAAAGAAAGGAATGGTGAATAGATTTTTTTTAATACAATACAACATCACGCCTGTATTCCCGAAGGGTTAAGCAGACGTGTACTTATAGTACTTAACTCCCACAAAAAATGTCTGCTTTTTACTTTACGTCCGTCCATATAATTATATTTTAGCTATGTCAGTATTATGTCTGAACTTGATGAAGCCAGCTGTGGTAAGCTAGAAGTATATGGACTTTTAACCAATTTTGAAACCTTTATGAAAATTTGTATTTTTCACAGGCCGCCAGAACGGAAATTCAAGTCTGCCCCTACTCAAAAAAAATAAGTTTAGTAAATGTATAGGTGTTCATACTCATACTTAATTTACAATAATTATAAAATGTATGCAATGTGTGACCTAAACCCGCGCTCATGTCACGCTTTTCTGTGACAGTATTCCATTTTTACACAGAAAAGCATGACTTAAGGCGACTACACGACCTAAAGCGCGGTCACTGTCGGACTGCATAGAAAAGAAAGACAAGCGCGATGACACAACCGTGGTAATTTATTGCAAATATGAAGCAATTATCTATTTACAAAAACTCTCAAACACCAAACAAATAAAAACCGTATACTAAAATTCGGGGAATTAAATTGTCTTTTAGATGGTGAAAGTTTTATGAAAATACACCCGATAGTGTTTGCGTGATTATCGTTTTTATGTCCGCGGTAGACATTACAAATTAATTACACTATGTTAAAAAAATATAATTGCAAATATTCACATATCAAATTACGAAGCAAATGGTCTAGTATAACATTTATTTTTTTCAAAGAAATCAGTCCGGTCGATTAGACGTGATGTTGAATTTAAAATCATTAGAAGTCGTATATCTGCGCCTTAAGGGCGGGCTTAGGTCACATGATCTATAAAATATTTATTATACGATAGGTGTGATTTAAGAAGTGTATTAATGCACGGGGCTTAGCACCCACGCTGCGCTCAGGCGCTAATTTCACACCATAACTGCAAGGTGCAATAATGAACTACTTGTCACACGTATCGTGTTGAGATTTTTTGTCACTTTAATAAAAATATTATCAATAGATATAATTTTTAATAATTCGTATTATACAAAATTAAGTTTTTCGAAGAGTATCTAAGTATATTTTAAAAAAACTTAATTTTGTATAATTATAAGCAAATGTACTAGGTGTTCATAGTCATAATTAATTTACAATAGTAAAACAATGTACTTATTTTTAATATTGAGATTTTTTGTTATTTTAATAAAGACTACCTATATGAATATTTAATAATAGTATTTCGAAAAACTTAATTTTAATTAATTCATATTGTACTACTAATTATAATTAAGTTTAAATTAAGATTAAGTTTTTCGTCAAAATAAAACTTTTCAAAAATATACTAGACGTTCATACTTAATTTATACTAGTACTTTTAAATTTATAATAGTTTTAAATTTACAATAGTTTTTATAACGTTGTATGTAATGTTTAGAATTAAGGCGATTATTATAAAATCTGTCTCCATATTTTGTTTATTTTTTTGCTCGATCTCAAAGCATTTCTTTCAAATAAACCAATTACAGGCACTTTTGAATTGTCATGAAGTCGGTTAGTCAGAAAGATGAAGCTAGTTGCTGATTCCAAAGCGTAGTAGGTACCTATGGAGAAGAACGGGCAAGAAACTCCATGGACACTCTTTTAAATCATAAAATTGTTACAAAAAATATTGATTAAATAAATAATGTGAGAACGATGTAGAAAGACATGTACACAGCTTCAATTATTGCATAGTGACAAATTATTCCGTTTATCCAACTAGGCTTAAGCCCGGTTTCCACCGCGAAAGAGTAATGAGCCGGAAATGGCTAAGCGGAGCGGACTTCGTTTTTATGAAATAGGTTTGCGTTTCCACCAAGAAAGAGTTTAGTCGTCTGATTCTCTCTAGAAATGAGCGAGCTCATTTTTACTCTTTTTGCCCGCTGAGTCATTTCCGCTAGACTCTTTGTTGGTGGAAACACATGTAAGCAGTTTTCTCTTGAGAGGTAAAAGAAGTCATTTATGGGTCCGCTCCGCTCGCGGTGGAAACCGGGCTTTAGGGTGGACTCTCGTTTCCGCCCCTTTGGGTGTTTTTTTTTTTGTGTCATCCCACTTATCACCATTAACAATCCCCATCAATGGAGATGTGTGAACTATTCTTCCAAAAATACCCATTAAAGTCTAATAGAGCTCATAATGGGGATTTGTCGTGAAAAGTTCACAAATCCCCATCAGTTTAAAAACAACATATAAACAACATAAGAATTATAAAAAGATCACGAACTCTTTATTTCTTATGGAGGTAAGGACTGATTTTTATGATCAAACAAATTAATCTATACTTATAATAAATCTGTAGAAGTGAAAATTCTGTACATTGAAAATATCAAGAAAATAAATGGCAGGGGGTGTTACTAGACCGACACCGAACCCAAAAATGTGATTAAAAAAATGTTTGTCTGTCTGTCTGTCTGTTTGTTCAGGCATCACGCAAAAACTACCGGTTCGATTACGATGAAATTTGGTATAATTATTCTTTAATATCCTGGGCACCACACTGGGTACTTTTTATCTCGGAAAAAAGTGCTGTTCCCGAGGAAAACAACAATAACGTTATTATGATAATAGATGGCGCCACGTCTTTCGAATCATGATTGAATTATATAAGAAACTGAGTTTAAGAGTCGAATTGATTGTCAAATTCTAAATTAACGCGAGCGAAGCCGCGGGAAAAAACTAGTGTCTAAATAAATTAATAGAATATATTTTAGCAAAATAAAAGTAATTTAAAAAATTAAAAAACCCGACTGCAACCTTTTACTAAAACTAACTGAAAAGTTAAAAACAAGCCCATTTTAAATTAAATAAAAGTTGGAAGCAGGCGGGACCCATTTAACTTTGAAACTATAATAATGGTATGGCCCCCGAAAAAGAAAGAAAAGAAAGAAAATACGTTTATTTGCGGTAAACATGACGCATATAAGAGCATAAACACAAAAATATTTTCTATACGTGAGGATTTGTAATTGGCTTTCGGGTGACTATGGTTTCCTTTTTTGTTTGTTTTTATTAGCTGTAAGTCCTCCATGTACTAAAATAAAAAAATAAATAAGAAAGGGTTGGGGGAAACATGCATCACATCCACGCAAAACGGCTATCGCTCAGCTTTATGCTGCGACCCTATGCAAGGCAGAGCCCCAGCGCTGGTTTTCAGCGACAGCCGGCGCTGACGTAATGACGTCGTCTGGTGCAGCAGACAATTATTAGGACGCTATACTGGTACAGCGTACACAAAGAAAAATAATCAGATGACGCACCTTGCTAAGGTGAGTAATTAATGCACTTTGCGCTCGATGCAATAATCTAAGTACTATTGTTACACTATTTATTTTATGTTACACTATATATATTGTTGCACTATTTTGATCACGGAACCTGTTCCGTGATTTTGATGTTAGCTAGTATTATTCTTGTTTATAATTATAAACCTAAGTTATTAAAAAAAAACTATACACTCGTCGAGAACACCTTATTTGGCCATTCGTTTAGAATAGCTCGATGGGTTAAATAGGAGATGAAAGTTTGTAGTAAAGGTCTTCATTTTCGCCCATGGGATATCCCACGATTTCTAGTAAGTTTTCACTAATTTTTCGACAATTTTTTTAAAGACATTGCTGAATATAATAAGGTCCCGTTAAAATAGATAGACAAACTCTTAGAAATCTTTCAGACCACCAAAATAAGGACGATGGTAAAAAAACATATAAGGAAAATGCATTAGGTAGATAGGTACTTACAAAAAAAATAATCAGCTACCGAAAATATTCTTATGTGCCGGCAACTTATTATTTTAGGTCAAAATAAAATCACTTTAATCAGTGTTTTTTTTTTTGTGGTTTTGTGGATATCTTTGGTTGGACGATGGTTGGACGTAGTGAGCGCCGTGTTAAGATGGGACCCCGTATACTCTGCTTTTGACCTATCGATTTACATTACAGTTTTGACCGTACCCATGGACCGTACGTTATATCTTTGGTTTGACCTTTTTTTTCTACTTTGGCAACTGAGCCGATGTCGACTATTCTACCTAGCTTGCTACATATTAGTAATCTGTGATTCTGCCAACAAATGTCTAGCAATGACATACTCACATAATATACTGTCATAATGACTGCTAATAACAAAGTTTCTATCACAGAGTAATCGCCCATAAAAATCAAAATTTTAACGTTGTTTATTTTTTGTTACAGTTGTTTGTTGTTATTTGTTTTCAAATCTACAAGATGAACTCGTGCAGGAAGCATGGATCTACATTAACGTTAGTTTAAAATTATTTAAACGTTTATCATGACGTCATTATTGTCCTGCGTGCTTTCACTTACACTAAGGGGACACCTAAGTACATTGTTTTAAACAAATAGAGGGACAAACCTTCATCTCGCGTTAAAAAAAAACGTAGATTTTATGAGCAGTGACTATTGTCTCCTCCTGGTAAAGTCTCCCGGCCCGTGCTGCCCCTACTTTTTTTTTAGTCCCATGTGTGAGTTGCTCAAAAAACGAGTTAATTTTTTTTTTCTGCAGTTTTTCTTTTTCATGTAAGAATCATTTAATTGTATCGAAAGAAAATACTCTGAACAGCAGAAGTGGGTCAATTAATTTGTCATACGAATTTCCCCATACTGCTGTACCTATAAAGTTCTGGCTCTAAGGCCGTATTCAGTGCTCTCCTGACGGTCAGGACTGACGACAGTCTGCCATAGCTATCGCCATAGAAACCATGCGTGCATTCAGAGCAGCACTGACCGCGTCCGCATACGCAATACTGACAGAGACGGTCAGTCGAGCGCGTCGGTACTGCGTACGTCAGGTGACTGACGCGCTATGCAATGCTTCGGAGCATTCAGTGCGTTGCGGAAGTGGGACTCGAACGGACGTAACTATACCTTGCGGTTCCGTACGGTGGTCAGTGGAGCACTGAATGCAAAAAGCCGACTGACGGTCAGTGCGTGCGTACGCACTGGCCGTCAGTCCCGACCGTTAGGAGAGCACTGAATACGGCCTAAATAATGATTAGGTATGCTTTCAACAGTAAATATCCATGCATATGTGGGCTGTGCCTGATGAGGGAATTCAGACAAAAACACGAAGAAAAATGCAAGTTAGTGTTGAAATTGTTTTACTTATAATACTTACCTAAATAAGGTAGTTATTATCATTTACTACATTAACTTCTTAAACGCAATGTTCTAGTTATAAAGTGTTACTTACCTACTAGGCTTTCCTGAACAAAAAACAATCTTTAGAAGTAAACTAAAACATTTATTACTGTAGGTACTGGAAAGATATAACAAATTCATCCTTTTTTTCACGGCTACGAATCACAATGGGACACATGCAATTTAAAAGTCGTCAAATCTAATGTTAGTACCTATGACTTTCCCACAGTTATACCGTGCAAGTACCCATAACTTCATGGAAAGCTGATGAATTCTTGACAGGCTCCTCTTATTATGGAGGGTGGCAGGAAGGTGCCATGCATGGCTATGGAGAGTACACGTTTCCTAATGGTAATGCAATGGTTCCACTTACAGTAGTCAGCAGTATATTTTAGTTTTCTGGTATACATGTCTTATTTTCGTTGGTAGCGTAGCTTACTGAACAAGATACGCCGGACGAATGCTTAGTGCCGACATGTGGCGGCATCTACATCGCCACATGCGAACTACTCATCAAAATGACGTCACACAAAATCCTGCATCGCGCAAGCAGTGTTTACCGCGCGACTAGCCGACTTCCCGACATCAATACTCAGGCAGTTGCCCACCAGACACAACACCCCTCTGGACGGAAGATCCTCCCTTTTCCATGGAGGATAAGTGAAGTTTACACTTTGTTCCTCCTACCTCTATACAATACTCGCGAACCTTAATTTATTTAGAAATAAGCAGCACTGCATTGAATCACTCTAGCAATAGGACTTTCTAACGAGAGAGTCCACAATCCGAATTCCGCTGCCCATCAAATACTTAGCCTTTTCAGTAGCGGATTTTTACTCCCAGCAGATCATACCTAAACTGTCCCTTGTTCAGTTTATCTACCCTGTTTTGCGGCGATCTTGGCCGGCCTAAAAATGTTTAGAACTACTGCAGGTGCCTCAACAGCGTGTAACATTCAAAAGCTTTACCATTATCCATAAAACTCTGGTTATTTATAGGAGCCATCTACGAAGGAGAGTTCCATGAAGGCGCGTTTCACGGTAAGGGTGAGTTGCGATACCAAACGCATGCTGGCATGGTTGTCATACGCGGCCAGTGGTACAAAGGCCTGATGACGGAGAGGACGCTACTCTTTGACGGCGCTCTGGAATACGATCCTAAAGATTGGCAGTACTGCAAGATGCCTGATAGAAGGTACCTTCGATTATTTTTCTTTTGTTACCTGTAGTTGAAAAAAATTTGCAAGTCGTGTGAGTAAAAAGATATGTGTTATTTAATTCACTTAGTTTTTAAGTTTTTTAAGCCCTGGTTTGAGGCCTTAATTTATTAAGGCAACCACAGGCAAGACTGAATAAGCAGACGATGACCTCCTAGGTTGACCTACGAGATGCCATAAAAAAAAAACTAAGCTGTGCAACCCATTCCCATTTTTATAGGTACTATAACCCTTTTCAACTCATGCAAAGTTCTGATATAATTCTGTGTGAACAGGTTTAAGAGAGAATACGTCGATGGCGTGACACCTAGTGGCAAGTCACTTACGACGGCTTATCAGCCTTCCGTAGATGTACCTGAAGGATGCTATGATACCGGGGACGGCTTCTTCGATATTACAAGGAAAACTATTTTCAAATACGATGACAACACAAAGGTCGAAAGGTAAGCTTCACAGCGACAGTGCATCACTCATCAGGTTTGTTGCGTTAAAACCACAATAGCGGTCACTAGCTAAAGTGTAGATGAGGAAAGAAGAGGAAATTACTTTCAAAAAGTTATTTTTCACTTTGTAATTTATATGGGACCACCCCTGAGGCATATCTTATCCATCAAAAACAATACATAGATATACAATTGCAGCCAAGCGGTGCCAACCTAAGGTGCATAGAAGAATTGAAGACACGGACTAGAAAAATCTGCCGGAGATGCAGTACATTTATGCATATAACTTCGTACATTAGAATAATTACCTAATACATTATATACTAAAACCTTCCTGAAAATAGTTTCAGGAAGGTTTTAGTAGGTTTCATTCATTCGTGATCTACATACGTAGATCACGTTATCCGGCTCGAAGGACCACAAGTATGATTGAGTATCGCATCGCGTACAGCCAAGGATGCTTTCGATGCCTCCTACTCGGAAACCTGCGTCCTGATTCGTATAACTTTAATTCCGGAAGTCGGTGTCAAAAACCGAAAATGCGGAACCAACGACACCGACTTGCGAAATTAAAGTTATTTTTCACTTTGTAGTGTTTTTTTTTTTTAAGTCGGTTGTTTTTTTTTTGTCAAAAAGATTTTTTAATTTTATTTTTCACAACAAATAAAATTAAAAATCTTTTTTTACACTCAATCCCTTGATTGAAGCCGCCCGGTGCGGTGGCTTCAATCAAAGAATTTTTTCGTCCGAGTTCATTGATAATTTCCGCGCGTAGAATTGGGTATGCCTATAAGTTGAATTTTTATATTATTTGTCAATTTACTTGTTTGTTTTTTTCTTTTTGTTTTCGTACGAAAAGTTTACTTCAAGGTAATAGTTTTTATTGATAGGTAAATAAAATGTTAGGTTTTTGAAAAAAAAAAATGATATCTGTGCCATAGGCTTCTACTGAGCATTGATGTGTCAGTCATCAGTTTTCTTTTTTTTTTATATGTATTGATAGAGCTTTGTGTACAATTTTGGTGTGCAAGGAAGAATATAATTATCTACCTATTAATCTACTTATACATGTTTTATAAAACGAACAAAAGACATTAAATTAATTTCCAATCGTGCACAGGGCCCCAGGACTTTCTGAGCAAAGGTGGATACACGATAACTGTCGCACGGGAAAAGAGGATATGATTATAGGGCCTCGTCCGGACTTTGACGAAAAATGTATAAAGGCAGTAACAAAGCTCCTAGAACCAGTGCCACCGCCACCAGTCAACTTCAGGACCATCACCAGGAAAGCGTCGACATTCGAAAAATACGAAAACCTAGTAAGCATGATTTTGTCATTGTTTCCAACTTTTACTCAGAATTCACGGGAAACTTTACTCTAATCGGCCCAACACAACGCTGACAGTAAAATGATGTGTTACCCGACGCTGTACGGCCGAATGTACGGCCTTTTGGCCATCATTCTCAAAACTTGAATTAATTATTACTATTAATTAAAACCTAAATTATAGCCTCCACGATACTTAAATTTTTGCTCAGCGCTCGCTGCGGGCGGTCAGTCTCGCTACTACCTAATTGATATTTTTATACGTTTCCTTCCCTTTTTTTATCTTTTCTTAAATAGTTTAGGCCTTACAAGAGACCAAGTAGACCACCGTCTCAGTCTGTGATCAGTCTGGGTGGTGATTTCTACCAAAAATCAGTGAGCCATTTCTCGTGATTTTAAGAACGTCCACAGTCTGATCTTAATCTCAATCTTTCAAAAATATCTCTAATTTCTCTACATTTTTGACAAGATTTTGACATTTTTTTGCCGCCGAGATGAAACTACGCCTAGATTTTGAAAGTTTTAAATTAGGTACGAGAAGTGACCTTCAGATCATTGTGATTGATTCAGACTTTGTGCTTTCGTCGATGTATATCCATGCAATCATGCATCCAATTTGGAGGAGGCTTGGATAAGCTTGGAGCTGTGGCGGCCCAGTGGTAACGCTGTGACTTACGAGTTGCAGGTCGTAAGTTCGAACCCAGACAGGCGCCTTACTTTGTGTAAATTATTTCATCATCACTGCTCTCAAAAGGTGAAGTAAAGCATCGTGAGGAAACCGGCGTGTCCTAGAACCATAAATTAAAAGTGATGTGGACTAAGGCCTACTCCCTCGCAACGAGAAGACATGAATTTCAGAATTATTTCAGGCATATTGACAATGATAGTCTTGTCAGTGATGAATTGGTGATAGATCGATTGCAAGAGTTAACTTTGAGACCCGAGCGGTCCCGACCCCCGCGCTGTCACCGCTCTCGCTGTCACCGCTCTCGCTCTCGAAGTCTCGACGCCTCAGTATCGCGCGCTTACGTCAACCGAGCGAAGTCTCAAGTTAACTCTTGCGAGGGTTCGGGTACAATACTGTTCGATGGTATTCTGATTCCAAAATATATTGTATTTAGAGCAAGTTGCTAGTGCATTTTTTGGAACGAAGTTCTTTAACGGAGCTTGCGGTAGGAGTAAACTGGTAGAAAAAGTCACGTACCTAACGAAAAAGCGTTAAGCCCCCTCCATGCGACTTTTTATTATATATAATAGAAAGAGTCAGAGAGAGAGATAGTTTTCATGGTTTTCGAGGGTGCTTGAAACTGACAGTGAGGTCAAAATGAAAATCCAAGGTGACGGCTTCGAAAATTTTCAAATTGTTCATCATTGGCACCGTTGGTTGGTTGGTTGGATGGTTTTCAAGGGTGCTAACTGCTACAGTATAAAAAAAATATGAATATTCTATTCTAAAGTCAAAATGAAAATCTAAAATTTTCAAACATTTCAGTATTTTAACATTTTCGCAGCCGCTATCTTGAATTTTCATTTTGAACTTCGTTTATGCCGGGGGTCCCCGACCCCACACGTTTTTTATTTTATTATTATAATACACAAAATGTGTAAACACTCTTTTTACTCTTTGCTTCTGTTTTTTTTTTTTAATGTAATTAAAGGGATTTTGTTTCACTTTACAGGATGATGCGCCAGTATTCTACGACGCTTCAAAAGCTTCAAGGTTTGTCCATTCGTTCATTCAAATTAGGTACTTAGGCAAACAGTTAAATATCTAATTATAAGCAAGCAAGATGATAACAGATGCTAGAAGCTGATAACAAGATGGACTGACGACTTAATGAAGGGGTCTGGGACAGACTAGATGCGGAAGGCGGAGGATAGGGTGTTGTGGCGCAGCATGGGGAAGGCCTAGAACCAGGCTGACGTCCGGGATGTCTTCGGTATAGTGTCGGGTCAATCTAGCTCTTGGGTCGTTTGTCAGATTCGTGACGGGGTTGCTTTTTGACGTGTATAACTGTCCGTAGAACCTCTCGATCTCTCTCAACAGCTCAGGTTTGGCGGATATGATCCTGCCATCATCGGTCTTCAGTTTCGTAAACTGGCTCTGCCCAATAGACAGATCTGTAGCAAACACCTTGGAGCCTTTTTTCCGCTCTATCGCTTCCTCAATACGGTCTGTATTGAAGCGGCGAAGGTCGCTTTTCAAGGACTTAGAGATCCGTCTGTTGAGCCGCCGATACTTGAGCACATCATCTGAAGACTGCAGGATCGCCTCGCACATCTCCTTCATGAACCGCAAAGTAGGATCAGAGAGCTTCTTTTTTGTATTCGCACGGCGGGTCTTGAAGATCTTAGACCCGACCGTATGGACAGTTTCCACGAACCCATTGTTATATTCGTCCACGGAGCTCCCTAGGCACTCGAAACGATTCTGAAGTTCGAGCTGAAAGCTCTCGGGGTTTTGAACTTGGATTGGCGCTGGGCGGAGCGTAGACTTCATCAGTCGAGACCTTTCCAGCGTTATATTTACGTTCAATGTGCCTCTTACCATGTGGTGATCACTTCCAGTTTTCACCGCGTTGATCACAGAGACATCATTGAATATTTGCTTCTTTGTCGACATAATGAAGTCAATCTCATTTTTGGTTGCATCATCCGGGCTCTACCAGGTCCACTTTCGGTGCTCACGTTTTCTGAAGAAGGAATCCATCATAAAGAAGCCTTCTTTCTCCATAAAACTAGCCAGTAGGTGGCCCCGATGGTTCCGTTGTCCAACTCCAAATTGCCCCACTCGCAGCTCATCATCGCTTCGTTTGCCCAGTTTCGCGTTAAAGTCCCCCATGACAACGATCTTCGGAGCGTAAAAGTGTACGACCTTCAGCGAATACCTTGCGGATATTCTGAGTATAAGGGACGCCACCCTGGTCGACACACTCTCGATCTTCACCACGTTGCTCACAAGGGACTTGTGGACGATAAACCCGACATCACCTTGGGACTGCTGGTCGCCCTCCCGGAAATACAGCAAGTGGCCAGGTTTGAGGATTATCGAGTCCTCCCCTTCTCTTCGGACTTCAGATAACCCCACCCCTTGCCTCACCGTGGCCTTGGCAGCTATCGTAGCCAAGGATTAGCGGGCCGCCGGGCACTAGGAGGTATTATTTGTGCTTGTCATTCTTAGGGGGGGGTTGCCATAATCGCCACGCTTGCGGGTTGGTGATCGCAGTATGATAGACAAATGCATAGAGAACGCTGCTGCCCATTCTCCGGTACGTCCCTTAGTCGCCTTTTACGACACCCATGGGAAGTAGGGTGGTGCTATTCTTTAAGTCCGGCACCACACGGACACACTTACGCGTCCATACTTATCCTATTATACTATTAATATTATAAATTCGAAAGTAGCTCTGTCTGTCTGTATGTTACCTTTTCACGCTTAAACCGCTGAACCGAGACCGACTCAAACTATCTCTATACCCATCAAACCACTGAACAGATTTTGATATTTGGCAGAGAGATAGATTGCATCCCGAGGAAGGACACAGGATAGTTTTTATCGCGATATTCCCACGGGATCGAAACTTATGCGGGTGAAACCGCAGGGCGCAGCTAGTAATATTATAAATGCGAAAGTGTGTCTGTCTGTTAACTCTTCATGCTTAAACCGCAGAACCGATTTAGATGAAATTTGGAATAGAGATAGTCCCGGGAAAGGACATAGGATAGTTTTTATCCCCATATTCCCACGGGAAACTTATGCGGGTGAAACCGCGGGGCGCTGCTAGTAGGTAAAAAAATACAATCAAATGGCGAATACATTCTTTATTTAAAAAAAAAAACAGCATAACATCACGCCTGTATTTCCGAAGGATTAGGCAGACTGTCTTATATCTAGTACCTACAACCATAAAAAACAAGTATCCCACTTTGAAACCTTAATGAAAACTTGTACTTAATTTTCACAGGCCGCCAGAACGAAAATTCCAGCAATTAGGACCAGACCTACCTACTGTCGCTACTGGGCATGAATAAATCATTATTTATAGACATATTTGAATTAAGTATTTAAAATTAAGTTTGGATAGATGTTCATACCTACTCTTTCTTAATTAAAATAGTTATAAAATGTATTTTAATATTGAGATTTTTTGGTATTTTAATAAGGACTTTATCAATATTTAATATATTTTGAAAAACTTTATTTCTTATAATTATAAATGTTGCTTGTTAGTAAATGTACTAGGTGTTCATACTTATACTTCATTTATAATAGTTTTAAAATTTATTTTTAATGATGTTTTTTTTTTGTTATTTTTAATTTTAAAAACATTATCAATATTTAATAATAATATTTTGAAAAAACTTAATTTTTAATAATATAAATTATTCAAAATTAAGTTTTAACTATACTAGACGTTCATACTCAATTTATAATAGTTTAAAAATGTTATTTGTAATGTTTAGAATTTAGACGATTATTTAAATAAAATCTGTCTCCAATATTTTGTTTATTTTTTTGCTAACACACACCTTCAATTAAGTATTGCATCGAGACGAATTATTCTGTTTATCAAACTAGCCTAAGGGTGATTCTCGGACATACGTTTCCGCGTACCCACCATATGGTGGATTTCTTGGGGTAGATAAACGAATCGTGACTACCACACTCAGTATCACAGACTGTCAACATTCAGCAGGCTCTAATTTAAAAGTACAAAACATGGAGTCATGGACTTCATATTTACTATTACCATAAACACTCATTAGCAAAAAATAATACCGGTGGATTTTTTCCCCGTCTGTAAAATAACAATACGAAAACGGTTTTATTCATTTGAATATTTTACAAGCGTAGTCAGAAGCTCGAAATTCGGACAACCAGTCTTACCAAGGGGGTAGATATCGTGTTACCCAGTTCCTTGACCTTACCTCTTTTCTTACGAAGGCAGTATTAGGAACCTTTAGTCAAACAAGTCAGACGTACAACGAAACGTTCCTATCAATTCATTTTGACATTGACAGACAGCTATCATGGTGCTGCCAGGAAATACAATGACTTTTGACAAAAAAAAAGAATTTTATGAAACCAAAAGAAATAGTTGTGTGTATTACTACCCGGCTGATAGTAAGAAATTAAGTAATAGTTTTTTTAAAGCCGCTGCATAAATTTATATAATTCATTTACAATGTAAGGTACAGTTCTACAGAGTATAACTGCAGCCTGCAGCTTTCAAAGTATGACAACACTATTCAGAAAAAACAAATCGGAAAGAAGCATGGACGTCGTGTCTTTTCGTTTTCGCTGAATTCTTCAAAATAGATCGATATTATTTTTCTGCAAAACCATTTGATTAAGTGTGCAAAGTTCCTTCTTTAGTCCGCTAGACAAGTCGAAACATTAATTGTTATTTTCCATTTCAATCCCTCGGAACTAAGGTTTTTTGTAGTTCAGGTTAATATTTTAAGAGGCTGTGAAAAAATATTGTGAAAGTGAGCATAGAATGGTCATAAAATGAAGTGCCACTACGAAGTTTTGTGTTTGCCGAAAGAAGCGTCTGGCTCTGAAATAAAGAAGGCTTATAGGCGCCTTGCGCTGCAATGGCATCCCGACAAAAACTTAGAGAATTTAGTAGAGGCGAAAGAACAGTTTCAGCTTGTGCAGAATGCATATGAAGTACTTTCCGACCCTCAAGAGAGAGCTTGGTAAGTCCTAATGAAGTTCTATCATTGTATGATTTGGTATCACAATGATTATTCAATAACTGCATTCATAAGTGGTGACTTCAACCCATCCTATTTTTTAGGTATGACAATCACAGGGAGCAGCTATTACGTGGAGCCGGCAGTTCTTATAATGATGACAGTCTTGATGTTTACCCTTACTTTAGTCCGTCCTGTTATAAAGGTTTTGGTGATGACCCACAAGGATTCTATGGTATATACAATGAGGTAAAGCTGACCTTTCTGTATAAAATGTTTATGTATTTACTGATATAATTTTATTGTAATGCCAACTTCTTACTATTTTACAGGTTTTCTCCAAACTGATAACTGAGGAAACTGACTTCCTTGATGACCCGGAGGAAGTTACCAAAATACCTGCATTTGGCAACTCTACATCTCCATATGAAGAAGTCAATGAGTTCTATGCTTATTGGATGGCGTTCTCTACTAATAAAAGTAACTATTTCATCAAAAAATCATAAGTAAATTAACAAATTGTACTTTTATCATGAATCGCAAGGAAATTCACATCTTATAAAAAGATGTTAAAGTTATTCCATAATCAATTTCATGTCTATTTCCCAACTTTCCAGGTTATGTGTGGCTAGACCAGTATGAAATCTCACAGGGTGATAACAGGAGAGTTATTAAATTGATGGAGAAAGAAAACAATAAAATTAGGCAGAAAGCTCGCAAAGAGAGGAATGAGGAGATCAGGAGACTTGTAAGCTTTGTTCGCAGGAAGGACAAGAGAGTAATAGAGCACACAAAACTGTTGCAGGAGAAAGCTGAAGAAAATAAACGGAAGGTATGTTGTGGTCAACATGTAATCTATTGATCTAGCATTTCCTAGTCTAGGAAACTAGGACTAAGTCCAGGACTTGGATTTTTCCAAGTATATAAGGCTGCATATTAGTTTGAATCATGAAATTCTGAATAGGAATGATGATAATAGCAAATAGGTCTGTCCACACCTGATGATTATCACCATGATACCCACTACCACAGACTATGTGCTAGTAGATATCATTTTTTATTTTTATTTGTGAGCTCTTAATCATCGCGGACATGAAGCATGCAATTGAAAGTTAGTCTTCACAAATGTGACAAGCAGTGAGGAATGCTGACACCTGAGATACAGGACATGTCTAAATTTGGGTGTCAGGAGTTTCACATAACAAGCATGTACTTAGCCTATTAATATAAGGATATTTAAGTAATGCATTGTTAAGGTGAATGCGCAGTGGTAGACCGCGAAATTTAAATTTTCTTACGTTTTTTGCAATTTGCAGATCAGTGTCAGGTTGTATCTTGATCAAAATATGATTTGCGACTATAATAGACATGTATTTACAGTATTATAGTCATTAGAATCATTAATATATCTCTTTAAGTTAGATTTCTACCATAAACACTTTTCCATACGAGATTTGTTCTTAACGGTAGAAATCTAACTTAGAAAGATGTATTAATGATTCTAATTATTATAATCCTGTAAATACGTACCTGTTATAGTCGCGAATCATATTTTGATCAAGATACAACCTGACACTGATCTGCAAATTGCAGAAAACGTAAGAAAATTTAAATTTCGCGGTCTACCATGGCACATCCACCTTAACCCCTTTTTCTCTTCTTATTATATTACACTTATAAATTAAAATTGAAATAGTAATATTAAACAGTCATTAAATACTTCATTTGCTTAAACTCACCTCTAAAACATTATTTTGGTAATTTTACAAAATAATGTTGCTATATTTATTTTTCAGGCTGAACAATTAAGAAGAGATAGGATAATACAGAGGCAGAAAGAAATAGAAGAAGCTAAGAAAAAAGAAGGTGAAACTTCCTTCTTACAGAGTGAAGACTATCAGAAGAAGTTAAGCGAGATTGAGTCTCTTCTGGCTGAAGAGTTTGGTCTGTCTTCTGATGATGATACCATTAGTGAAGGGGGAATGGAAAGCAGTAACGAAGAAAGTTCAAAGACTGAAGAGGTCAGCATAATTAAACATCCTCCTTTCATTTATTTATGCCTTTCAATTCATTTTGGGTCTTTTTATAAAAACTTAAACACTTGTTTAAATCAAAGTCCATATAATTATGTTGTGTTTTAAAAGTTTTTTAGCCTCAACAACTGATCTCTCTGACTGTTTTGTGGTAGTAAGGTTTGTATTTGTAAAAAACAAAAGATTTTGATTTCTTGTACTCAACTTTTTTTTTCTAAAATTACAAGTGAAAGCAATTATATTTGGGAAAGCTATAGCAAACATGAATTTCAATTTCGATTAATTTTGCTAACCTATCAAAGTCAACAATACCAAAAACTTTTTTTTATCATGAGGGACATGTCCTGTTTTCCAGCTAGAGATCATAAATCATAACACAATGTTGTTAATACATAACAGTCGGAGGGAACATAAATAATTTAGTATGTAATATGTGTCAGCAGCCCCTGACCATGATAATCCTGCTAATGCACTTATAATGGCAATTTTATGCTAAAAACTACTCTTTGCATACACTATAAAACTAATTTTATGTTTTATAATTTCAAGGCAAGTGAAGCATCAAAGGCGACAGCGAAATCTTCGACGAAATCTAAACCAGCAATGCGAAATCTTTACTGCTCAGCTTGCAACAAAATGTTTAAAAATATCAAATCATTTGAAAATCACGAGAAAAGTAAGAAACACAAAGAAAATGTAGCTAACATGACATTAGATGATGACATTGATATATCAGATAACGATCATGAAGATGCTGATGTTCACGAAGGTCCAGTGAATGAGGAAAAAGGTGAAGGTGATAAAGTGAACGGTCAGACTAAGGAGGAAGGAGAAGAAATAGAAAACTCAACTTCAGATATTGAAGACAATGAAGATAATGATTTCAGAGAAACTCTGAGTGACGATTCTGATAAAGTTCAGGTAACTGGCAAAATGCCCTTTTAACTGTTTGTGTTAGGGTTGATTACAGTATGCCTGTGACGATAAAATGCTTCAATCGATAAAGCTAGGACAAGAAAAGCCATAGACCAGGACCCTATACCATAAAACTTTACAATTACAATTTAGAATGCACAATTTGCATGTTTTAATTTTACAAATATGGAAATTGTAGTGACAAGTCTACAAATACATAGCGCTCATGCTTTGTGTTAAGCTTTTAAAAATGCGAAAGAATGGTAGATTGTAAATGGTAACTACACATTGTAATTTGTGTTACACAATTTTTTATACATTTTAACAATGGCTCCACTGTACTTCCTCACCCGTTTATTCGAAGCTTCACAATTTTAATAGTTCTACATTTCGTTATGTTAAACACTTTCGCAAAATCCCGCATTGTGAAAACTTATAGTTTTTGAGAAAAAAAATCTTAAAGTTACGGAAAATGTATCATGTGTACATAAATGTAACATGTTTATGTTTTTTTTGTGTTCCCAATTTCACTACACACTAAACCAACATAATATACAAAAATAACACATTTGTAATGACAACTTAGGATGCAAGAGCGAGCGAAGCGAGCTCGGGACTTGGGGCACCCCGACTCGGACAGGTTAGGTTAGAAGGGGATGGCGGGGTCTAGTGAGCGAGCGCAGCGAGCGAACAGACCCCGCCATCCCCTTCGTGGTTATTTTGTTTTAGACCATAGAGCCCCGCGAAGCGGGGCTCCTACTACGCCTTTTAAGCAACTTTTAAGTGTTTTGAGGTTAGGTTACAAAAATCATTGGGAATTTTTTTTCTCGGCCACTATGGTTTTGCGAACTTTTCGGTTTTCAAATTTACACTAAAAAGGGTCTATTCTATCTAAAAAAAAATAGTTACTATAAAAATCGCAGGTTTTCAGAAAAAAAAAAAACTTTGGGAATTTTTTTCTCGGCCCCTACGGTTTTTCACAATTTGCGGTTTTCAAATTACACTAAAAAGGGTCTATTCTATCCAAAAAAAACTACCTACTATCAAAATGCGCCGGGTGAGGAAGTACAGTGGTTCCTTAACAATTTTGTAGACTTGTAAAGTTTTATGGTATAGGGCCCTGGTAGAGTGATCTACGTAGATCTGCTGGTTGCGGCTGGATGAGAGTATACTGTACTGTATATCGCTTGCCCGCAAGAATACTGTATTAACTCTAAAAACGTACTTTTTCAGGAGAAGCGATTAAAGTTTTTAACTCAAAATATTGTGGTATATCCATAAGATAAACAGATTATTTTTTATTATTAATATGTATTAGTTTGTTCCCTATTTTTTTTTATTCAAGGTGAAAGCGATTTTCGACCTAATTTAAAAGGTAGAACATACTTTTTTTAGTCGAACTGTATTATAAGTCAGTTAGTGCCAAATTTTGACATGATACTGTATTCTTCCAGACAAGCGATATATGTCCAGCACTGGACTGCTCCTGATGATGAGGAGGAGCTAACATATGGCTCAGCAGCAAGTAGAATTTTGTAGCTTGTTTCTAGTCTACTGTTCTTTAACTTATCCAGGTTAAACTAAATTAAATGTTGGTCCAACATATGTTTTAAAATAATTTATTTTACAGGCTTTACCCAAGAGTCATAAAAAGAAGAAGAACAAAAAGAAGTTTATACCAATGCCAGAAAGTGAAGGCAATGACAGTCATGATGAGATGAGTTTCAATGAAATTGAGGGACCAGCACGCAGTAGAAAAGCTAAGAAATTCAATATGCTCAAGAGTCAGATACAAGCTAAGAAAGAAGCTACCTTAAAGAAAGGATCACAATCACAGACTTCAACAGAGAATCTGTATGAAGTATCTAGTACTACACCCACTGATGATGCATTGGGTGAAGCAGCTTTGCCAAAAGATAGGCCTGCATTACCCAAGACGCAGAGGAATATCAAACCAAAAAAGATGGTAGAAAGGAAACCAGTAAGGACTAAAACAAGTGAAACAGAAGATTCAAGCACTGCATTGACACTCAGATGTGCAGTCTGTGAAACAGATTTCCCATCGAAGAATAAATTGTTTGAACACTTAAAAAAGACAGGGCACTCAGTACCTCTCCCGCAGACTAGCTTTACGCCACAGACTAGGAAAGGTAAAAGAGCTAATAGGTAAACATGTGCAATTTAGATAGGATGGAAGTATTAATTAATCATTGAGAATCAATTGATTTTCTTTAAAATCTCTACAAGTTGTAAAAGTGACTTTATCAATCTATTTATTAAAATTATGATCACTGTCAAAGGATTTTAGTTTTATTAATTATGTAACCCCAAATAAAATATCTATTGTCATGTGATGTTTTGTATTTATAAAGTTAAACACACAAAACATGATACTTATAATATGAAAGCTATCATTAAGCCTAATTTAATATTATAAAATCACTATAATACATAAATAGTTTATTATTATTATTGAACTTATTACACTAAAGGCAAATTCTACCAAGCTTTTATACTTAGAATAAGTCTTATCCTGAGAATAAATTTCGAATTTTTAAGTTTTTCCATACTAGAACTGTCAGACATCATTTTATTCCATGGATAAATAACTTTGTAAAATCAGCCCTAACAAAGTAAAATACTGGCATACAATGAAAAAAGAATTATTATAAATAATACTAATCTAAACCACTTCTAAGAGTGTATGTGCTATGCAGACAATTTATTTTAATGAACTACTTAACCTTTTAACTGCCCAACTTTATATCAGTTGTCATGCCCCCTGCGCCCAAAACCTGATAGAATACAGAGTAATTAAATAAAAAAGCAGATTAAACGAGCTGTGGTATTTGGTCATAAATATACAACCCTGGCAAAATGGACACGATAACATTTGTCGGATTAATCCGGTGTAAGCGGTTAAAAGGTTAACATTCAAGGAATCAAAAGTTTATATTATTTTGACTATTATGCAATGCATAAAACTAAATAAAATATATAGACAACAATAACAAACAGATCTATTGAACAACAATGTTCATTACAACTATAAAAAACTATTCAAACTCTGGAATGTCAGCAAAACTGTAACCAGGATATTCCTTATAAGCATAATATGCTATCCTAATATGATATGCCCCTGGTAAGAACATAATACAGCCTAAAACTATCATAGGCCACAAACGGTCAGAATACTTGGTATCTATGTGACCAGTAACAATTAAACTTCCCACAATAAGTAGTGCTGTACCCACAACAAATAAGAAGGCCGCAAGAGATATTGCTTTCCAGGGTATTTTAGGCGGTGGTCCTTCAAACTGTGCATCCGAAAACCCGCTGTCGTCATTCGATACTAGACGATACCCATCATGCTGTCGTCCAAAGCGGAATCTGGACATCTTCAAGTTTTTCAGTTGTTCTGTGCAGAAAATAGGTTATTGTTAAAAGTCATGAAATACGAAAACAAAATTACTATATAATACAAACCAAAAACAATATTCCGAGTATTATCTACAGGTTTGCCAGGAAAATTACTAAAATGTTGAAAATGAGTGTCGTTACATACATAACACAAATGCAGTTATTACACAAGGCTATAAACTACGATTGGAAAATGATGAAAATGTGCTTTAAAACATTTACAAAGTTATTTTTACAAGAAATGTACCGATATCAACCACAACCATAACAATATTTTTGACAAAACAACAAATGAAAAACTGTCAATGTCATTCTGTAACTGTCACCGGCACATTATTGATGGCGTAACCTCCGGCATTTTTGCTTATATTTCAGTTATAGGCCGACCGCTCGTTGCGTGAGGTAGCTGCGCGTTGCGGAAGGGTGATAGTTGTCACAAGTTGAATCACTGAGCTCTCGCATCAGGTCACCACACTCTTCCCGCACCGCGCTGCTACCTCAAGCAACGTCTCAGTTAAGCGGTCGGCCTATAGTCGTCCAAAAACGCCAGTGGCTCTACCTGCAAGAAAAGTGATTCCACGAGAGCAATGACGCGATTAGATGGTTTGTCTGTAAGTTAGTAATGGCCGCATATGATGACCTAGCTCCCAGATAGCATTGCCGTGTCGGCGTAGGTATTTTAGGATTAGAGCTTAGAGTAATATTTTATGCTCACCTTTAATTTGTTGCAGAAAAAGCGTCATTTATTTGAATTTCTCTTGATCTAAAAGTTGTTGTAAAATTAACCTATGGTACGTAGGGGTGGGTAGGTGGAAGGCTATTATGCAATGACTAACAATCCATTAAGCTTCGTATTTTTTCTGATGCTCGATCTTAACAGCAAAATATTCTCCATCTGTAAAAAAAATAGAAATTATTATGTGGACAAGGTATATCAAGTGCATTAATATTTTATCGTACCTATTTTAGTTTATTTCTTTTACTCAATAAAATCAACGGTCAAAGTTTATTACATCACGCCTGTAACCTCTAAAGGGGTACGCAGATGTGTTCAGTATTCCACGGTACACCCTCTTCTCTGTCAAAGTTGTTATTGGGGTACCTCTAATCTAAAAATTCTCTCATTTTTTAATGGATAAGGTATGCTTCAGGGGTGGTCCCATATAAATTTTATGAACATTGCTTGGGTAGATTTTAAATTAGACGATTTTTTTCCACTTAGTTTACATTAATTATGTTTTAATAGCTTCCTGTGACTGATATTTGCATAGCAAGTAGTATTATATGAATTTGTGTGAGGTAGGTACAACTAAAAATTGATAATAAAAACTTTTATTACAAAAAAAAAACAACCGCTTCCAAAAAACACACTACAAACTGAAAAAATAACTTTACCTTCGGAAGTCGATGTCAAAAAATTAAAATGCGGAACCAACGACACCGACTTTCAAAATTAAAGTTATTTTTTCACTTTGCAGTGTTTTTTTTTTTGGAAGTCGGTTGTTTTTTTTTTTTTGTAAAAAAGTTTTTACTTAATAAAATTAACGGTCAAAGCCGTAGACTGATCATTTATATTCGATTGGATTGATTTTTAATCAAAGAAATAAAAAAATGATCTATTAAACCCATTATGTACGAGAATTTCCCGATAAATTAAAATGCTTGATACTTCTGGAGACCATAAGTTATGAAAAAAACGTAGAATTGGAAATATTCAAATCAGAATCCAGATGCAATATTACCATAATGGTAGGTGCCACTTGCCATGACTGGGTACATATTTAAGCACAATTAGCCTCAAATTGATGTATAGGTAAGTACTTATCGACAAGAATTCATTTTGATTGTCTATAACTTGTGTTCTTTAAACCTAATAAAGAAAAAAAAGTATGTATGTAAGGTATCTACTATATTAAATATCAGTGTAGTACTTACTCAATGTGTAAATAATGTTTTGTAGCTATTAGGTAGCTTCTCATTGCTCCGTAGGTACATAAGTAAGCAATCTTTGTTCCATAGGTAATATTGTTACCTATGTAAGCTTTGTTTAATAGACAGGCTGAAATTGAATTCATGGGCATCCTTTTAAGGGGTCATTGTAATCATCATTATGAACAACTTTTACTATGGGACCAAGACCGAAATCGCTAAAAAAAATTAGCTCTTCCATTCATTTTGACGAGTTATGTGAACATAAATGCAAGGAACAGCTGATTTTTTTTCGCGATTTTAGGCTTAGTCCCATAGTAAAAGTTGTTCATAACGATGAGTAGGTACAATGACCCCTTAAAAGGATGCCTATGAATTTAATTTCACCCTATAGAATTAAACGAATTCCTGTCGATGTACAGAGGCCACGGTATCTCTTTCGAACAACTCGCGACCCTGGGTCTCTATCTAACTATCTGTAACCCATACAGTAGGTACCTAATGATAAAGAACAACGCCATTAATGTTCTTTACGCTTTTTCACTCCTGGGTCAGCAACAACTTTGTGCTACACAAAAACAGATTTTTCGCGCAAGGTCGTTAATTACAATCAAAACAATCAATTAGGTAACTACCCTATGCGAGTTGACTCACACAAACTTAGCGAAAATGAAAAGGCTGAGTCATTGGAAAACCCCATCTGGGGGCAGGAATAGGAATGCCTGAGGTAATGGATTACCTCCTTGACTGAGGTGTGACCAGAGTTCACCGGAGGAAGGGAAGTTGCAGTGTCCCCAAACCTCTTTATTACAAAACAAGTTAGTCCAAGATTCTAAGCCCAAAGTTCCGAGCCTGTCGAAATAAAGTTCAAAATACAATATCTGGCTCGAAGGTATAAGCGTGAACTATAGTTAGAACATGGGGAGAGCATATGCCCAGCAGTGGGACGATTCAGGCTAACAGTAACAGTATTGTTAGAACTCGTTTTGTAATAAGAGAAGTTTAAGTTTAAATTAAGTCAATGAAACTTCGCAGAGAACATTCTAACCTTTCGTCTAAGTATATTTTAGCAGTGGATATCTATGATAGGCACAACACCGGCAAGATGGTCAGACGCACTAAGAAAAGCTGTTAGAGATAACGGTCCACACTGCAGAAGACCGTATAACTTGGAGACACGTCGTATGTGGACGCGAATACACAATCCGCAGCATTCAAGGAACGACGAAGAAGAACCTATGCATAAAAAAAATCGCGCACGTAATTTCTTTAGTTCGAGGACGTTCTACCGAGCACGACCCTTTCGAATCGAATCACTATACTGTAAGCCCGTAATTTTGTAGTTTACAAACGAATACCTAATCTTGTTCTCGAATTGAATGATCGCAGTGTGGACGCACCTTTATGACAAAACTTTAGCCCATGAAAATAAATATTGTATACGAGTTGAGAAACTAAACTAACTTACAGATTTTGGCAGCGTTCGAGAAAGTCCGCAGACATTTTTTCTTGTTTTGTGTTGCAAAGTAGATATTGCCTATTTCTTCAAAATTGATTGAACGAAAGGATGCCAAGATTCTAATTAAAATATTTAACATAGAAGTTAGGTACTGAGATATAAACCGAGACTCGACGAGCAGAGCGCCGAGCGAAGTCAAGCCCTAATGAATTTCTTTGTTTACTTTTCGCGCTTTGTAAACGCTCTAAATCCGGAAAGGTTTTTCTCTCTTCAGGAAAGTAGGTAATTGTGTAAGTAGGTACCTAAGATGAAATGAAAATGGACTACCTACTACAGTAAGTTATTCTTAAGAGGGAAGCGCCAGGGTATCCCGCGAAGTTCAAAAATGTTCTTACGTTTTTGAAGTGAAACTTCTTTACGCACGCTTGACTTGGGGAGTAAGCTGGCGAACGCGTGACGTAAGCGTTACGAAAAGTGTGATCGGGCGAGGCGAACGGGAGTTGAGTGGGGGATATAAGCAAGAGAAAGCAGTGCGCGCGCACATTTTCTTTCTCTCCTCCTCTCATAGCCAAATACGTTTGAAGTTTCACTTCAGTCGTGTGGTCATAAGCACACTCGGTTTTTTTGCAATTTGCAGGCCAGTGTCAGGTTGTATGTTGAATAAAATATGATTCGCAAGCTTTACAATTATGTATTTACAGTATTATAATCATTAAAATCATGAATACAACACTCTAAGTTCATATTTAATCCTATTGATTGATATTTCTTGAAGTAGTCAAAAATGCAAGAAAATTTTAATTTCGCGCGTATATAGGTTACTTATTGCATGTTTGTTTGAGACGTGGGTGCAGAGCAGCGTAATCTACAAATATGGTTTAGTCGACAAACACTACACCGGGAATAGCTAGCTATAAATTAATCATCTATGAGGGATGTCAGGATCTCAGGAATCAACTCGCGACCCTGAGAACAGCAAGTTGAAAGGTTTGCCAATGCGACGTAACGCAGAACTAAGCACGAAAAGTCCACATCTGTCTGATTAATATGCAGTTCTGGGTAGAGTTAAGTACCATCCGTCCGGATAAGTGCCTTTTTGGTTTGGTTTAGTGGATAAATGAATTTTGATTTTTGACCCTTCGTTCGGACTTCTGTCTTTTTACTGAGCTTTTCGAAAACAGGGTTTTTTTTCAAGATAAAAAGTTAAATGATTACTGAAAAAAGTAAGATTAAAAACTGCCTTGTTGGTCTAGTAAGTGTTATTGGGTTTCTCTTTCAGGAATTCCTCAGTAGCGGTTGATTGCAATAGGGTCGCCCCCTATTACTGTATGTGACTTAAACATAACTGGCGAAATGTGGGTGTACAGTATACTACTGCTTAACTCTTCGGAGGTTACAGGCGTGATGTCATATTATGGCTTTTTGTCAGGTCTTTTCAAATTTCGAAATAGTACCTTACCCTAGCTCTATGTGTGGCTGCTCCTGGATTGATGGCAGTTTCAAAATAGTAACCCTAGCTCTATGTGTGACTGAGTTTTATCAGAGAAAATTATTGCCTGAATTGCCCTGGATTGATGGCAGATCCATCAATCCAGAGCAATTCAGGCAATTCTTTTCGTTAAACTTTAGTGAATGTTTAAAATAATAATATTGCATGCCAAATGGTAAAATATGGCGTGACTTTAATCACACTAATATTATAAATGCGAAAGTTCGTGAGTGTGTGTGTGTGTTTATATGTTTGTTACTTCTTCACGCTCAAACGGCTGGACCAATTTTTATAAAATTTGGTATGGAGGTAACTGGCACCCTGGATTAACATATAGGCTACTTTTTATCCCGATATTCCCACGGGATCGACATTTACGCGGGTGAAACCACGGGGCGCAGCTAGTGTATCACAAGTCATAACACCTATTATGTATTACCCAATATTCCATTTTATTCTATTCTATAGCCTCTATGTAACAAAGCATATTTCTCCCGCCACTTCAAACGATCTCGACAGGTCCATGGCAACCACGCTTTGATTACACGCTTTCAACCACCCTCATGGGACTGCTCATGCATGCATCAGGAAGTACATGGTTTACATACCAGCTCAGTCCATAACTCCACCCGCATGTATTATCTAACTACTTACCCTACTACTAATTCAAGGCCTTAGTAGATAATTTGTAGGTTCTTAAAAAAAAATTGCTTGCATTTTGACCGAATAGCTATGAAACAGCTTTTATTTTTTTTGAATAACCGACGAAAAATTTCGTCGTACGGGGCGTTCAGAATCAAGTACTGAATCTATAGTCCTTGCCATCTTATTTATCTCATATAAGTACATAATTATGATGATAAAATCATAGCGCACTCATTGTATATTGAATACTAGCTTCTGCCCGCGGCTTCGCCCGCGTAAAAAGTAACTTACCCAAAAGTAAGTTGAAGTATTATCACAAGGGAACACATTACCGGGATAAAAGTACTCTATGTGTTAATCCAGGAAATTAATGAAAGATGATAATGAGTATGTGTGAATCTATGTGCCAGTTTTCATCCAAATCTGTTCAACGGTTATACGTGATTGAGTAAGAAACATCCAAACATCTTCACAAAGTTTCACATTTATAATATTTATATTATTAAGTAGGATTAAAAAAAAAGCAATTGGTACGAGGTCTGGGAATGATTCTAATGCCGAAAATATATATAGCTTTTTATATATGTATTTAAATTATATTTTGCTTAACATAAGAATTATACAATTATAAATATTAATTTAACTCAAGTAATAAACAATAATATTAATGATAATGAAATGTGTAATAAGTATAGGTCTACCAGAATCTCATAGCAAAAAAAAATTGAGATTTTCATATGGCAATGTAAAATAACTTTAGCTTTAGCGAGAAAGTTACAAATCTATTAATGAAATTTGACAGATTGTAGTAACTTGATGTGCTGACGTCTGTACCTACCCAGTCCCCTCTTTTAGTACCTAATAACATCCCTCTTTTCAGAATAATCTATGTTTGTAAGCTCACTGACACGACATGGCATTAAATATTTGGATAATGTCTCTGGTAAGTGGTTTTCAGTACAGCGACTGAAGTCTGACCTCTTTCTTCATATAGGTACCGTACAATGTTGGCACAGCACTAACTACAAAAAATATTCCAGGAAAAAATCCTCTAGTTGCGAGCTCGATAACAATTTTCTGCGAAAAACTAGGGTATGATTTCCTTCCACCATCGATTTCGTATTCAGCACGCCCAAGTGATTTCATTCGGGGTCCAATTTCACTAGTTGCCGTAATGGAGAACTAATTTCCAGCCCACGTACAATACTAGCACATTGATAGATTACCTAAGCACCAATTTTCTCTAAATACCAATTAATTAACGAATCGTGATATAATACGCAATTCAGGTAAAATATCACCGTAGCCATCGGCTACGCCGTAGCGGTAGTGAAGTTACGAAATGTTGCTTTTACCAGGCTGTGCTACGATAATCGCATTGTATTCATTTAAGTACCTGCTATTGAAATATTATGTAGGACTCCGCTACGAAGATACTTATATCCGTGTTTATTACGTAGACACTCGTAGCAGATATTGCATAACTATTATAATAATTAATGAAGTCTGTAATATGAGGTAGTGTCAATGAAATTGTTACGTGCAAACTCCTAAGACGTCATTATATAATAATAATTTGCCCATATTATCGAAATGTTACGTAATTATTTTAATTAAATATGTAAAAGCTGATAGTTGATAGTTTTTTTATTTATCGGGGGAGGCGGGAAAGAGAAGACAATTAGCAATTCCCGTATTTTTAAGAACGTACGCAGTCTAACCTGACAAAAAAAAACCGGCCAAGTGCGTGTCGGACCACGCACAATGAAGGGTTCCGTAGTTGGAATGAATTTATCCCAAGAACAAACTTAACATTGTAGTTGAAAATCATGTTCTCCCATACATTGCAACTACAAATTTAAGTTGGTCGACTATTACTCGTAAACTTGTAAAGCCCTTTTAAGTGTGATAGTTTTTCTTTAAACTTCGTTATACAGGGTGAATTTTCCACGTGGGCGTGGATGGCCAAATTCTAAACTATGAGGAATAGCGAAAAGTACTGAAAGGAGTCGCGGGCTCGATTTTGATGAAAACTAAAACTGCATCATTGGATTTTTGAAAAATCAATATTTCTAGCCAGGAATCGAACCTGTTGATTTTGAAAAAAAAAAACACATACTGTATTATTACACCATTCGATAGTGTCCCTAATAAGGATCAAATTCTGGGAAGTAATGACATATGGCAAACTTAAGGAAAATGTTGAATTTTAATAAACTGTTTCTTATTTTAGAGTATTCATAGTATTCATACCTACATTACGTACCTTGTTCGAAATGATGCTCAATATTTTTATTAACACACCCGCAGCGCAGTCACCTTCACAACATTAGGTTCTAAATTCAAATTTCTATTACGATCTTTGGAAAATATTCTAATGGAATCAATAATATTGTAATGCTGAATGCAGTACAATCCTTGAGACGTCGACTCCAGCTATGTATTGAAAACAATGGTCATCATTTTGAACAATTATTAATCAGTTAAGGTTTAGTAGGTAAGTAACATAACCCGGGCCCGGCTAAATACTAACAGCCGCACAGGTCAATCCATCAGGTTAAGCTACGCTTGCCGTGATTGGTCTGTGGATGGGTGACCATCTTTACATACCGAGGTATTCAGCTGCATCCGGTTAGAATGGAAGCCGATCCCAACATAGTTGGGAAAAGGCTAGGCAGATGATGATGAGGTAGGTAACATAAGAAAAAAAAGTATTTTGTTAAAAATGAGCTCTTTCCTTTAGTTTGCCGTATGTCATTACTTCGCAGAATTTGATCCTTATTAGCGACACTATCGGATGGTGTAATAATAGTGTGTGTGTTTTTTTTTTTCAAAATCAACAGGTTCGATTCCTGGCTAGAAATATTGATTTTTCAAAAATCCAATGATGCAGTTTTAGTTTTCATCAAAATCGAGCCCGCGACTCCTTTGAGTACTTTTCGCTAGTCCTCATAGTTTCGGATTTGGCCATCCACGCCCACTTGAAAAATTCACCCTGTATATAGATAATACCGTTCTGAGCTCATACTACGAGCTCAGAACGGTATAGCGAATCACTCTTCGCCGATGGTACGGTTCGCCGAAATCACTCTTAGTCGACTGTTGGTTCCACGAACAAATCCATCGCCGATAGAACTATTCGCCGAAAACACCGTTCATCGATGGTCGCTTCAGCTACAACACCTTTTACCGATGGAACGGGTCGCCGAAATATTTATGTAAATTTCTAATAAATTAAACACTATGGTTTTTACAAATATTTATTCGGATTGACCGTCAGATCGAAACGGTACAAATAAAAAAAAACAATTTCACTTTTAATTATAATAATAAAAAGGGGTTTGGGTAATTATTTCTTATTTTTTAAGTACAAAATTTGGGCCAGTCCATTTAAGAATGTTTTTAGGTCCATCTCACTCTTTAGAGCTAAGTGTTTCTGCAATCTAGCATTATATTCAACCTGTGCAGAACGTTGGCTTCATAGATATTATTATTGGCCAGTACCTACCTACAGTATTGTTTGCATGTTGTGCATATCCTAAAGAGGAAATCACTGTATGTTATGAAAAGACCTAAACCAGGAAGCTGATGTGAAATTATTTGTGTGTGAAGTATTTCGGCGACCCGTTCCATCGGTAAAAGGTGTTGTAGCTGAAGCGACCATCGATGAACGGTGTTTTCGGCGAATAGTTCTATCGGCGATGGATTTGTTCGTAGAACCAACCGTCGACTAAGAGTGATTTCGGCGAACCGTACCATCGGCGAAGAGTGATTCGCTATACCGTTCTGAGCTCATACTACTGCCGTGACATTTGAATTTCTAACTACAACCGTTTAGTTGATAGAGGAGGGGGACACTTGACTCTAACAAAAATTGGTACTTTAAGGCTTGATAAGTCACGAACGGTTTATTGAATCAAAAAACGGTCTTCCCAAACCCCTAATATTTTTGAAACACCTATCCAACGGTATCCCACACTATGGGAAGGACGAAAAAAAAAATTATCATCCCCACTTTACATGTAGGGGAGGTACCCTAAATAATGGTTTTTTTCAAAATTTTATTTTACCACTTTTTTGCCGTCATTAACGTGTATACTCATGCCAAATTACAACTTTCTAGTACCAATAGTTTTTGAGCTAACCCGCGGACAGACAGACAGACACGGACATGGCGAAACTATAAGGGTTCCGTAGTTAACAAGGAACCCTAAAAACATCTAACTTTCCTTATATTTTTGGACAAGTTTTTGACATTGGTCGTATTTACTTATCGTTCTGAGCTGAGATGAGATTGCGACTTGATTTTAACATTTTTTTGAGTACGAAAATTGTCTTTCAGGACTTACAGTCATGCAAAAATCAAAATGTAACTGATTTGATTTTTTTTTTAAACCCTTATAAAAATATTGAGTGTTATCCTCCCAATCACTCTTTAAAACCATAAAAGGCCACAAATAAATAAAAAACGATCAACATAATTACTAAAACCAACATACATAAAATTAAAACGACGGAATAAAAACATGGATTGATTACCTACACGAGGGGTGACCTATGCACGAAACTCAAACAATCAATAAACAAACATGCATTATGTAACCATGCTCAATTGGCAAGCTCCCATATTTAGTATCCCCATAAATTATAAACTTAACGGACACTCGAGATTCAAACCAACCCTTATAAATCGAACGTTACGACTGGGGAGCTGCACTAAGTTGTTTGCATTTTTTCATACCAATAGATTGGTTCCTATAAAAGAAAATAGGCGATCTAACTAATGCTATATATAGTAAAGTGATCACCAATGCTATGGACGCGGTAAGAATAGAATAGAATTATATTTTTTATGTACCTACACCATACAAATTACAGATATGAATGTCGAATTTTTACACAGGATAACATAATGGGCGGCCTTCTCGCTAAAAGCGATTTTTTAAGACAACATTTGGATGGATTTTAAAGGGACTGCATGTAAGTACCAGCAGCGAGGCGTTCAAGGTTCTTAGCAATCCCAGAGACAAAGCTATAATGTGCCTGTAATTACACACACGTACAGAAATCGGAACACAGCATCAACGCATCTTGGCGGGGTTTGGTACGCACCAAAGCCGATTCGACGAGCTCGCGGTACTTACGGGATGCCATACCAAAAACTCTTGTGAGAATGGCTGCCGAGTTATTAATAATTTAGGTGCTGCGATACTATGGCGGTGGTGACGGGGAAAAATATATTGGATTTTGATTAGTAGCTGCAAAAGATACGGTGGTAGTATTTCCCCGGATGAGCTTTTTTACAACGCTCTGCTAACTATGATACGCGTGTATCTGGAAATAGGTATGCGCCACGAAGGAGACTGCGGATTTGTGCATTGTCCTTGACCTGATGCCACTAGCCGCAGCGAACACATACGACTCCATTGCTGCTAAAATACTCGGTGCTAATGTATTGGGGGTTTCCGTTCTTAAATGCAGTGAAGATCTTTAACTTCTTAGTCAAGAAATGCTACGACTATTCAAGTACCTACCTAGACTGTTATTTAGATTCTAAAGATTTTAAGAAAAATTTAATATTTTGTTAATCTCTATTTTACGCACGTGTACCTAAATGAAAATCTAATATAAAATAGATACAGTTATAAAAATAATTTATACAATAAGTTTTTGAATGTAGGTAAGTACTCGTACTATAATCGTTATTTGAAATAAATGTAGCCCATTCATGTGATACCCCATTTGACCTCGTTACGTCTTTTAATCTTGGCTCCCCATTTTAGACGCCTTTTGTTAGCTACAGAAAGGTATACCTTTGATTTCTGTAGTAATAGGTAGGAGTTATGTGACAGACAGATGAACAATAGACAGGACAACGTGGTTCAACACTACAAAGAAACTTCTCAACTTTGTCGTTGAAATTTTGAAAAGAAACTAGCAGGGTTTTGTAGGCATGTTGAAGTTAATATTGAAAAGTTTTCACTGTAGATCTTTTTGAGAAAAAACATGCATGTCTTCCTGCAAATAATCTACAAATATAGGCATATTCATGGCATCAAAGTGACCTCAATTATTTCAGTAGAGCAGATTTTCCGAAATTCTTCGTGAAAATATTTAGTGTCGAGCTCAAACAAGTAAGGCGATACATTAAAAGCTTATTAAACAAAGGATGTTTGTCAGCTCTCAAATACTGTCGATTAGATTGACATTTTAAGAAAACTGAGAAGCTCCCGCCTTTTTTTTTATTTTGTGAGTTAGGCAGTGGGTGTATACCTACCTATTTGTATAGTGCACCGCAGTTTCGCAAGTTTAAGTCCCATGAATAAGGGGCGATCATGTTGGCCCCAGGACACAGATCCAGTCCTCAGGATGATACAGAGAAACTACTGATGGAAGTTTTACTACAAATCGCTAGACTATAAACATTGTACTTGTACCTATCCTAACCTTGTTACAGCAGAAGGAGAAACAGACAGCTGTGGTGGCCAAGTGGTAATGGCCGCGACTTACTAGTATCGTAGGTTCGAATCCAGCCAGGCGCTTTACTTTGTGTAAATCATTTCATCACCACTGCTCTTAAAACGGTGAAGGAAAACCTCGTGAGGCCGGCATGTCCTAGAACCGAAAATTCGAAGACATGTGACATCTGCCAACCCGCACAGTGCCCGCGTGGTGGATTACGGCGCACTTCCTCTCACTGAGAGGAGGCCTGTGTCCCAGCAGTGGATACATTATAGGCTGATTATGTATGTATGTTATGTAACCTTGTTAGAAACAACGCGATGCGACGTCCAGCCGAATCTATTCTATACATATTATACAGCCGTGGTGGTAACTTGATTGAGTTACATCTACCTAAACGTTCACGTTTTGTACCTACATAGAAAGAAAGAAAGAAAGAAAGAAAATACATTTATTTGCGGCAAACATGACGCATAAAAAAATACAAACACAAAAAAAAGCTGCAACATAGGTTATGTTTTCAACGTCACCACAGATAATATAGTACACGTTACGTAGGTACGTTACGTATGCTTAAAACGGTGTGACACCTTTATTGTTAATAATGTTTATTTTAGTTTGTATGGAAAAGGCAGAAGGAGGCCTTTGCCATGCAGTGGGACAATACACAGGCTAGTTAGTTAGTATGGAAGAATCTTAACGCACTATCCGATTAATTTGAAACTTGGTATTGATGATCTTAACAAAAGAATAAGATTTACATGTTTTTCATTTTTTTTTTGTCAACCCAAGGGTAATAAAGTTCTCAGGGGAGGGTTTATTGCATGCTTCGATTAAACTAAAAATTGGTAAAAATAATCTGAGGGTCAACCTTAGGAAACATACTAATAAAAATTCAAAAATGTATCCCTGTTGGGGTGAAAAGCAGGAATGTAGTTTGTATGAATAATCTCATTACTTCGGTTTAGTAACTTGAAACTATGCACAAATACTTATGTAGGTAAAGATAGTAATGATTGATGAATTTTACAAAACTTAAAAAGGGGGAGGAGGGTGTTCGAATTTGAATGGAAATGTACAAAATTTACGTGGGCGAAGATAAGATCATTTTTTATTTGTTCAAACATGAGTGTACACACGAAATAAAATCGGCATGCAAGTTGTTAACAGTATTATAAACAGGTCGTCATGCTTGCCTTATACAATGGCATACAAATATGCGAAGAGCTAGAGCTCCTGAAAATACTTGCAAAATGGAGCACTAAGGAGTAATTTTTGAAAATTCATTACCTAAAAGGCGTTCAATATACATATGGAATAAATATTTGTGTTGTGGGGAAGTTCGTCAATTTTGCCGATAGGAAATCCCATCGTGCACACGACTTAGATATTAATAAAATAATTTGTCCTAAGTAGAGTCTATACGTAAACCCAAATAAAGAAAAGCTAACCCCCTTATTCATAAAACTTATCAAACCTATTTTAGTTAAAATGGGGTTTGTCTCTTTCTTACACACAGAAATGATAACGTGACAGATAAAGACAAACGTTCTATAAACCTATTTTAGCTAAAATAGAGATAAAATAGGATTATGAATAAGGGGGTTAGTATTTTTCCTTACCGTAATCGTATTATAGCCAACTATACGTTTACGATAGCTCAATGGGTTTAATAAAAGGGACAGGCCTAAAGTGCATACGAAATATTGACTTGGCCATTTTATCAAGAAGCATTCAAATAGAGGGGTGATCTTGATCTGCAATAAAAAAACTTGTCTTTTGTGTGCCCGGTAGTAATTCCATACCCTTCCCGTTGGGTAAAGCAAGGTTATCTTCTATAGATAACCGGACTTGACCCTATCGAAAAGTCATATGTGTACCTACGTAGGTATATCGAGAATGTTAATAAAATACGGAACCCTAAATTGGAACTAAAATGAATGATCTGTCGAATAAGTTAACCGAAACTTATCAAAAATATTTTCTTAATAATAGAAAGAAACCCTAAAAAATAACACCAAAAGAAATTCCAAGACTTTATTGAATTTTTTCAAAACAAGATCTATCTTTAGACCCGGATTTATACGATCGAGCAATTTTTAATTATTGAATTTTATTTCGACAACGCTTAAGTTCTAAATACAAAACCCGAGCCTAAGTTGTCAATTTACCTTTAGTACCTTGCAACAGTCGGTTCGAGGTTCGAAATATAAAATCTGGCTGAAAGGTTCAAAGTTCAAACTCGTAAAAAATATTTCGACGCCATATTTTAGTTTGTTAATAGTTTTAGTTAGGTTATGATATTATATCTATTTTTATTTTGATGGTTTGTTAGTTAGTATTAGAAGTTTATTCATTCCAATTAAATATAATACACTTGGTTTGTAATGAGACGGTATGAGTTTTTTTTTTTATTTATGTATCATATTACAAAGTAGTAAACCTATCTAAGTATCTAAAACTTCAGATAAAAAAGGTGCGTTATTTATGCTATATGGTAACCACCATACAGCATAAACTGTAGAGTTCTGACGAGAGAACATACAAAACGAAAAATTTAAAACTTCGATTTAGAGATTTTAGTATGGTTTGTAGCAATGCAGATACTGCGTACGCAAAAACACGTTGCGAAAAAGATTCACACATAGTACTTTTTAGTTTTATTTTCACTAATTTACTACATCTTTTACCGTTACCTACAGAATACCCAAAAATGATATGTAAATAAAATTATTTAAGTAACTTAGGTACTTAATAAAGTTACTATAATTTTATTATGGAAATAACTGAGTAGCATTTTTTTAAGTGTAAAGGACACTGGCCACAATTGTGTTTTTAATTTAAACTTTTTGTTTCTACTAAATAAATCTTTTTTTCAATTAAAATAATTTTCAGGGTCGCTGACGTTACATCTGCGATTACAATTTCACATGACACAGACATTGTTGTGCCGCTCCTACAAACTCGACAAAAGAAACATCACAAGTTATATGAACCATGAAGGATACACAAACGTCTGTTTTGATCTCTTTATATGCTCTTTTCAGCATCCCGAATAAATACCTACATCACATTACAATCAGAAAAATAATATTTTTATTACCTATCTTTTGCAACTTTTTTTAAGTTTTAGTCAGCTAAGTTAGTCCTAATTGTTACGCAAAAATGGCGTATGCTTAGTAACAGGGTGGGTGTCCGCCATTGCTGGAGCCGCGCCAAAACATAGAATAACAGTTACTGTTCGCGCCCAGCGGTGAAAGTGCCGCCAATCGATACCACCCACCGATAACTTGATACAAACAGCTGATCTTAACAACTACACTACCTACTTATATTAAAACAATACTTCACCCTCCGTGTGCATATTTTAATAAGTTAAACTCAATTTCTTATCTGTTATGGTAAACCGGCTGAAGAATAAAAACTGTCACGATACTGAAAATTCTTTCATCTACAGAAACATTCATGAATGTCAAAGCTTTTGTTGATGTAGCTCGTCGCTACGAACACAACTTCTAACTAAACCTTGGTTCAATTCATTCTATCTACTAAACGTTAACAATACAGTAACTAAGAAAATAATATAGGTCAAAACCGAAGATTATAAAAAAAATACTTATAATACTCACCTCGATATGTAGGTGAGGCGGCAGCGCGCCAGTATAGCACATGTAGTGGCGCTGCGTGTTGGTGTATTTAGTTTAATCGCTTGCGGCGCACGAGGGCGCATGCGCGGTGGTGCAGGCGCGCGCACCCTCGCCGGCTGTGACAGCGCGGCCCACTCCGCCGGCATACCGACCCCGAGGCACACGCGCGCCCATCGCTCGCTACGCGCAGCAACGCCGGCCCCTCGCGGCCAGGAGCCCTCCTTGGCGCTTCCATCACCCTTACACTCTACGACACTACATCACCGGGGGCTTACCGCCACGGACGCCGGCGTTCGCACACAGGGCTCGCCGGATAAAAGGTATACCTTTCATTATGTGCTTGCAATGACATGTCCGCCCTGGATCCGCTATTCATTTGCGGTACAATGCCACATTTAATTGTTTGACGGCTAGCAAAAAAAATATCTGTTCCCGGCTGAACACCTGGGGTTGCTGCATTATGACAAAAGAGAGCGAACGCGATAGAAATCCTCGTTCCTCTTTTGTCAGCTGCCGTATGTTGGTTATGCCGTTAATCCTCTAATTGACGTGTAAGGCATTGTGTTTGACCTTTCCTCATTACGGCTTCCACTAGAATCTGCATTATATACTATGTGTAGCTAGTAAATCATGTATTTTTTTTTATAGTACTTATGACGTTTTACTTGTGCGTAACTCCGTTGTCTAGGACGTCTGTCACTCACACACTTCGTGATCAAAGTTCTATGTTATAAACTCTTCGTTTCTTCATCGTGCTTGGTAAGAAGAAACTGTCGTATCCAGCACCCAATTTTCCGGTACCTGAAAATATTGAACTAGTTCTGCGAGTTTAGTCTAGACTACGTTAAGTTTACGAACTACGAAAATCCACTTAATCAATGAATTTTTGCGACCGGTATTTAAATCTAGTAAACGTTTTCCTCGGATATCGTGCGGTTTCTCAAAGCAATAAAAATTTTAACAAACTATACGGCTGTCGTACTAAGCGTGTTGACGTCGCAATTTCATGAAACGGCAAGAACATTATTATATCTGTTTGATAGTCTTTGTTTCAATCACTTTTAGTACCACTCTTTTGATATTATTGCCTTTGGAAATTAATCACCTGCATAATCTATCAAATAATCATCTGTTTTCTATTTTGATGTAGGAATTTTTAATATTAGATTCATGAATGAAACCTACTTTTACATTACCGCATATACTACAGATGCATTTGATACCATCATGCATATTACACATGCCTGCACACATTCATATAAAAGAACGTGCTGACACTGAAACCTACCTCAATGGAGCTTCCATTGAGCGAAGCGCATCCAAATGACGTGTTCCGAGGTGCTTACTGAAGCTTTTGTAAAAACGTACCTTTACAAGAGAAAACAAACTATTTTAAAGATTTTTTTTTTACCATTGAAGTGTATTCTTTAAATAGACACGCAATTTTTCAGTAAATACAAAGTTAATATTGTAAATGCAATAAGAATTCGTTAACCCGATTTTAACCGAACACAGTCCGTAGTCCGACACGCACTTGGCCGGCTTTTTTTTATCGGACAGCAATAATAAGGGTAAACTCAGACTGCGGATTTGCCAACAATACAACCCTGATGGGTTTGTAAAGAGGGCTGCATTGATAAAACGATGTAATCGTTTCTTTGCAGGGTACAAATTCTGCATCGCGATATGGTCGTAAATCATTATGCTAAAATCATCGCGGTTTCCTGCAGCCATATAATCGCGTAGCTATATCGATTAAAGTACCTACAATACAACTGCGACGGACTTCCACAGATTACTACTATCACACGTACTCGTAGTACCGATACAAGCGGCTTAGCTAATTGACCTTGCGACGCTGCAGTCGCGTGTCCTTGAAAAGCGCTACTGTATCGGTGCTGAGAAACGCGTACGCAAATAAGCTATTGTCATAGTGTATACACGTGTCGACAAACTATAAGATCAGTCAGCAGGGTGGTAGCGGGGCTGACTGCTCTGATTGCGCTGGACGTATATTTAAGGATCGCGAAGACTGAAGTGCTTGAGAAGGCAATTTTAGTGCATTAGTCCCGAAGTTACTGCTGAACCTGGACCGCTTTAATTGAAGGTATAAAGAAAAACTCAATTAATCAATTGGAAGGTTTGATGATTTCTTGCTTTATGTTTTTGTCAGGCGATGCTGACTGTCCTATATATTGACACAATTCCTTTTACGATACCTACCCTCAGGTGACAAAAAGGGTCGCCACTGGCGTTCGGTAACGACACTGCCCAAGAAAGCAAATAATATTATTTTCGTATTCTTATAGTTTCACAATTTTATTTTTTGCAGTCCAATAGTAGACATAGAAAATTTTGGCCATTGTCTTTATCTAACCTTAAGTAAATCAATAGCAAACAGCCGCAGGTACCGACAGATGTAAAAACTTCACTTTTACGCCCCAAAGCACTTATCTTGTCTAAAACAGTGAGCTACAAAGTTTCGTAGCGCTTTCGTTCAAAATAGAATATTAATGTTTTATGCCAAATTAACCACGGTTACGTTTTTACTGATCTTATCGGATCTTACAGATTTAACACTGTAGGCGTGTGTATCTTCAGTTTGTGACGAAAATCTCTACAGGTGCTATTAAAAAAACTTAAATTCTCAGTCTTATATTTTTTAGTTTCAAATTCAAAATTGACTGTTTCGCTTCATTAGGACATCCTAAATATTCAGATTCAGAAATCCACAAGACGCACTAAAACTTACAACAGGGTCATTTAGGTCACAAAGTGATTATGAATACGCTTACGTTTGTAGGTATATATTTTTTCATAAATTATTTTGCTGTCCTGTTCACTTGAAAATATTATTATTGCATCATTAGTTCGTTTTAATAGACTCACAGCTCGCAAAGCAGCAAGAAAAGCACCTCGGGCCGTTAAAACTGGCATAGTTTAATGGCGGTAATGGTGGATGAAATGGTCCTACATTTCCATACCGTTTGTCTTACGACTGCGGCTAATATTTCGGTCTTGCCCGCAGTGGAAATGTGTTAGGGCCTTTTAACGATACAACACTTTTCTTTTGACCCAGTTAATTGGGCGCAGAAGATAAAATGCGATGATTATTGGAAATACTCATAGTTAGAATTTTACTCGTATATAAATAAAAAAGAAATAAGTTCTTAATTTAAAATGTCCCTAATAGTCCGAATAAGGTTTTTATGTAAAAGTGTGCAAACGTTTCCCGGAAAATTTTCAAATTCTGGCTGAACGACCTTTGTCTATGGGATTTTTGTATTAAAATTTGAACGGGACGACGTCTTCAGGTCAGCTAGTTTATTAAGATACTTTCCATCTAAAAGAAAACATATAATTTCTACTGCATTGTTTCAAATTATGTTGCTAAAACAACTAGATAACTTTATTAATTAAATAGTTATAAATTAATACGATAAGTTGAGTAAAATGATTTATTGAAATACATTAGTATATTTTAACCAACTGTCATGCCGCGTCAAAAACTACGCAATCAAAATCCCATTTGTACAAACAAAAACATCTTTATACAGTAGGCAACCTACTAAATCTATACCATCCTAACTAGACATACATATACGTTCTAGGCTGCGTCAAATGACCGCAGACGAAAAGGGAGGAGCAAGCGACATTAAGCTGAAATCCAACGCTATATTGTCCCTGTACCGGGTAAATTCTGCTAAGCCGCCACAAAAACTAGGCTATCGAGACGGCTTCCATTCAGTGCGGCTATCGATCTTTACTCTAGTACCACTTCTTCTAACAAAAGCCACCTTCTTAAACTCGGTCGAACATTTTACTTTTCAGCTGTAAAATCCTCAATCAAACCTAGAAGCATTTAATTGTTAAACGTCGCTTTATTGCCAATGTCAAGAATAGAGTGAGTGTCCTAAGAAATTAGTTGGAAACCGCACTGTAACTCTTTTGAGTCAAGAAATCCGAAACACCAAGTTTTGCCAGTTTACGTTCCCGAAACTTTGTGGAGCGAACCCTGCTTCGGATAGCCGTTAAAATTACGTCAGATCAGACGCCATGTTTGAGCGTTTTGATCGATATTCTGAATTCAATTTTAAATGCGGAATATTCTCATATTTCGCGGTATGAATGTAAGAATGTCATGAACCCAAAAGCCATCCCGCCATTTTGCATTCACACAGGACTTGGCACTGTCGTCCGAGTAAATCGGGTCAAAGGAACTTATTTTCAATTGAAATATTATGCGGTACGAAGCAGGTACCTATTGTGCACCATCGCCTTCGTTTATGACCACGTTTTATGCATTCCTATAATAGCAAAAGGATTCTAAAATCTTTGATTTGTGTTGAAAGAGATAACATTTATTCCGTAAAATGGGATAGGATATGACTATAGCCCTTACTTATTACCCCTTGAATGACTGGATAACCATATTCATTCTTATCCTAGAAAGGATGGAAACTGTTCTCAAAGTTACGGAAAAAACTACTTTGCCTCCGCACAGATTCAAAACCAATTTTCATGATTTTCTTAGCCTTACTTTTCTTAGTAACGAAAAAGAATTGTTCTACAGAAAGGCAAAATATTAGAATATAATAATATGCCATAATTATGTACCATGTTTGATTCTGTGTTATATATATTGTGAAGAAATTCTGGTTTTATAAATAGTTACGTAAATACCTACATAACGTTTTTTATTTCTAATTTATGTCTACTTAATATTCTAGTTGATGCCTATTTATCCGTTGACAAAGCACAAGTACCGATGACGTTACGCTTTTTACAAAATCTATGGAAAAAGGTGATGGCATATGCGGCATCAAGGAAAATATTTGACTTCACTAAGAGACGGTATTTATTAAAAAAATAGAGAGGCTACAGAGTTCTTGTTACATGTGTATCATACCAATTCATGACCGCCTATATACCTATTTGACTACGATATCTTGTATTAATAGCCACTTACATCATACTCAATTAAAACTATCCTAGATATAAATCTAACATTTCACAACAGCGCATTTTGAAGGGCAAAACACAAAATAACTTTCTCCTGTTAAACTCAAGTGTTGTGACGGGCTAATTCAAAATCATTTGACAGTTTGTTGGATACCTAAATTTTTTGTTAAAGAAAACTCGGTATGGGTCTCATTGCTCAACAGATATAGGCTTTAGTTTGGTTATAATTTAAAGGATAACAAAAAAATAAAGCTTAAAAAAAACTTTTTAACAAAAAAATTAAACCTCCGAAAAAACTGAAAAGCAAAAAATAATAAACCTTAATAAATAAGTTCTTAAACTAATGTGAGTATACCTAATTAAGTAGTTTTGAGTCGGCGTCGGAGTCCAGTAAAAAAAGAATTATCAAAATCGGACTAATCTGTAAAAAGTTATGCGTGGTCATACATTACAATCAGTGAGTGAACAATGAATTATCCCCTGTTTTCCTCCCCTTACGGTTGGAACTTTTCTGTCCAAATTTATATGAGACCAATTTTGGGGTATACCCTTTCCAATAAAAAAAGAATTATCAAAATCGGACTGCTCCGTAAAAAGTTATGCGTGATCACACATAAAAAAAAATATATATACGCGTCGAATTGAGAACCTCCTCCGTTTTGTCGTTGGTTAAAAAACGCGGCCATTCCAGAGTTCAATACCATCTCAATGAGGTTTTGCGGGATTAGCAAATCTAATTCCCCACTGAGGATTATTGTGACATAATTCCCACGTTGTACCTCAACTCTGTATAAGTCATTCCCTCACCCGTATAGCAGTGGTACAATTTAAAGTCTTTGGGTATGGCAATCCTTTGAAGTAATGTTAATGAGCAATCTCCGACCTACCTCTACCTACGCATTCGCTGCAAGTGCTGAAAGATAGAAATTTGAATTCGGTGTTTTTAGGGTTCCGTAGTCAACTAGGAACCCTTATAGTTTCGCCATGTCTGTCTGTCCGTCCGTCCGTCTGTCCGTCCTCGCTTAATCTCTGTGACCGTTAGCACTAGAAAGCTGAAATTTGGTACCAATATGTATATCAATCACGCCGACAAAGTGGTAAAATAAAAATTGGAAAAAAATGTTTTATTAGGGTAGCCCCCCTATATGTAAAGTGGGAAGTGATTTTTTTTTTAATTTCAACCCTAACGTGTGATATATTGTTGGAAAGGTATTTAAAAATGAATAGGGGTTTACTACCATCATTTTTTGATAATGTCAATAATTTCGGAAATAATCGCTCCAAAAGTAAAAAACAATGTGTCCCCCCCCCTCTAACTTTTGAACCATAAGTTTAGAAAATATGAAAAAAATCTGAAAAGTAGAACTTTATAAGGACTTTCTAGGAAAATTATTTTGAACTTGATAGAAACAACAGTTTTTGTACAAAAAAGACAAAAAGTTGTACGAAATCATTTCTGGACTAAGTTCGTAGTATAATCGTATATGCAAGCATTTTTTTTAACTTCGTTTACATATTTTATTATCCTGAACGTATCTTTTTTCAAACAAAAAAAGAATTATTAAAATCGGTTCTCGCAATCCAAAATTACCACCGAAAACTTCTGGCACGTCTATGTATTAATTAGTAACCCAATTTCCCGAGAGATGGCGCTGTAGGTACTTATTATATTGGGTCGGGTATTATCGAATTGTACGTGGGAACACTTATTGTGACGGACGGGAAACTACGGAACCCTACACTGAGCGTGGCCCGACACGCTCTTGGCCGGTTTTTTTTTTTACGATTGTTTTTGGCTTTTGTCACTCCTTCAAACTTTAAGCTTAGAACAGAAGGTCGTCGAATTTTCTTATTATATTCATGTAAGTGCCAGTTTTCTTAAGGCTCCAATCAGCTCCATTTAATATATTGATATTTACTCATAACCAAAAGTATCAACTCAATGAGCCAGGCATTTCAGTTCAGTGATTAGCATTTTATTTTCATAAAAATATACATTGAGCAGAGCTTTTACACAGCTTGTCTTCTTTGTTTATCGAAACATATTCAGAGCATAGTAAAACCTACATGCATATTTATTCAACCTCGATTTGGCGACTCAATCATAACTTGGTACGAAAACGAATCAATACGAGGCTTCTGTATTATTGGCGACATTTTCATTCAAGCTTTGCTTACATATTCGCGTATTACGGCCAAGGACACACTATATATTAATTTCAATCACCCATTATTCGTTCCTCATAATTTAAGTATCGTTATCAAAGCTTGGAAGCATAAGAAACACCATAAATCGTGCCGAACTTAGTTTACACGCTAAACGAACAATCACGCGAACATTGTTGAAAAAATCGTTGGAAATTGAATATAGCATTAGCTAATTAACATAGTGAGTGGGCGCGAGATAAATATATCCTGAGACACGCGATGATAATCTGCACTTTTGTCAACACAGATGAAACAGTGTATAACAACTGTCATAGATGACAGAAGGACTATTAAATCAAAGTTGTCAGTGAATCAAAAATGTCACGTTTATTTAACACTTGTCGGAGACACGAGGTACATTAATTAATTGTTGCAGTTGGCAGATTATTCACACACCTAATCATTTTGCATCCGTAATGTAGAGGCTACCGATAGCATACTACGCTGCAGCAACTAACAATCTGATATAATAACGAACAAAAATAAACCATCTTAATAAATAAAGGGCGCTGAAAGGCGCGTAGTGATAGAAAAAAAAAAACATTTTCCACTTGAATACTTAAACGGTGTTAACCTAGATACGTTTTGAGGCGATAATTATTTATTATATTCTTTTAATGGCCTGGTTGCTGGGACCTTTTAGCCATTGCGGCGATAATGCCAAGATATTCTAGTAATGAGGCACAGGAAAGCCCTTGTAAAGCCAAAGCCGGAAAGCCGGAATTAAAATACGAGAGCGTTTTCATGTTTTCCGTTTCATATTTTTTTGTAGGCTTTGAAACTCGTGTCGTGACACCAAGATAAAAACACGTAAGTACCGGTCATTTGGGATGTAATGCAGCTGCTAGGTTGAATAGGTAAAATTACATCAATTTTGGAGAATAATTTATACCACCATTTAATATTCTTGTTAGTAAAAATATACTTACAGGATTTGTTTTTACCATTGCGCAAACTGTAATGAATTGAACACATGATCACATGACCCCTAGCGTAAAAAAAATGCTCGGTTTAAAAAAAAGACATCTGAAAAAGTGCAATACCTACGCGGTCAAAATGTATGGAACAACAGTTTTTTTTTTTTGACTACCTGCGAAAAATTTCGACGCTGGGGGTCTCTGAATTTATGGTTACACACACTGCACACTGGCGCACTGGTTAAAAAAATCCTGTAGCACTGTTTTAGCTCGCATATTTAGATCGGTTTTTGTTCAGTGTGATGACAGCAGTAGACAGTTAGAAAATCGAATACCAATTTTCTTTATTTTGATCTTTGTTAATCACCACAGATGTTGGTGATATGTGATCTGAGTATATTGTCGTATACAAACCACTTCATATCCTATAAGAGGAAGTTCAAGCGTAGGTCGAACTGCAGATGAATTTCATAAAGCTCACTTAGTACTTCGCGGAAATTCATAATTGATATTCCCAGGATAGTTTGTTCGCGAATTTTGTTCCCATCTAGTAGACATTACAGTTTAAACGAGATTATTTATTTAGTAGCTGTTACAGTGCCCGGTTGTTAATATAGCATTGGCAAGACAGGGGCATACAGGGGCTCATGACTAAATAATAACTGCCGCTCAGGTCGGTCGCAGGTTAAGCTCCGCTTGCCGCGGTCTGTCCGTAGATGGGCGACCATCTATTACATATAGAGACCCCTCCGTGTCTCGGAAAGCACGGTAAGCCGTTGGTCCCGGCTTTCATTTGTAGATCTTTGACAGTCGTTACTCGTCGGGAAGTCAGGAGCCCGAAACTCTGATAATCTGTCTTACCAAGGGGTATCGTGTTAACCAAAGACTAATATTCTCTTTGGTGTTAGCCCTAACTGGGTTGTAGAGATCAGATAGGCAGTCGCTGCACGTAAAATACTGGTATTTAGCTGCATCCAGTTAGACTAGTAGGTGACCTCAAAAATAGTTGGGAAAAGGCTAGGCAGATGATACGAGAACAGTTATGTTCTACAACCTAGGTAATACTACTGTTCTTCACGGTTCTCCTTAACAAGTTCAAACTGACCTACTTTGTCTATTGTTTTGGCTTTGAAGAGGCAAGACTTGCATCAGATTCGCAACTACGAGTACACTTGTCTCATATTTGAATGCCTCATGCGCTTTTGAACGAAGAAAATTGCATGAATTTTATTGTAGTACTCTAAAGTTTATTCTGAAAGAAACTAAAATTCCATTACAATACCTTGTTGACATAAAAACCTGCACTATTCATAGCTGAAAAGTTGTTACTGCTACAAACAGCATTGTAGTAAGCACTTGCCTATTCACCTTGGTTGAGTTCATAAACTTCTACTGAGTAATGAGCTCCTAGTACCTATTATTAAATAACGACTCAGCAAATACAAGAAAAGTTCGCTTTTTGGACTCAAACTTATATTATTTACCGCATCATCATCTGCCTAACCTTTTCCCAACTATGTTGGGGTCGGCTTCCAGCCTTACCCGATGCAGCTGAATACCAGTATTTTACATGGAGCAACTGCCTAAGTAATATAAGATAGGTCAGATAGGCAGTCGCTTCATATAAAATACTGGTATTCAGCTGCATCCGGTTAGACTGGAAGCTGACCCCAACATAGTTGGGAAAAGGCTAGGCAGATTGATTATTTACCTATGGAGCAACTTGTTTTTTTCTCATATCCCATAACTCTAGGGGTCATTGTACTCATCATTATGAACAACTTTTAATATGGGACCAAACCTGAAATAGTGAAAAAAAATCAGCTGTTCCCTACATTTATGTTCATATAACTCGTCAAATTGTAGGGAATCCCAGTTTTTTTTTCGCGGTTTCGGGTTTGGTCCAATGATAGCGTGATGTTATGAAATATTATCTAAAAATCAAATTTTTAAGTTCAATACTTTAATTTAATACAGAAAGAGTCATTGTGTTCAAATTATGAATCACAGTACCACGCATTACTAATCTCTTTGTTATTACTTACAAAGTTAAATTATGTATTGGTTGACTGCCAAAAATAAACCATGCGTACAGTGTACCTACCCGAGTAATAACTAATATAAATTCATTTCAATGGAGATTAATTAAAATTCAGCGTTGATTACAAACTTATAAATCACTCCAGTGTGCAATCATTTATTAGAAACCGACAAATATTTCGGTAAAGTAATAATTTTCATACGTTACGTTTTAATTTGATTGAAACCGTGTTTAATATTTAACTCAGTATTTCAAATAGATTGTATGGTCTGCAATTCCATCAATCAATCAATGGAATAACCTTAACATATAATAATAATGTTTACGAAAAACGTTTTTGTAGACGCTATCGAAGTACCTATTTTATTTTCTTTTCAGTTAATTTTTTGTTTTGACAAAATGTACGTAGTAAGTACCTAATTTTATTATTTTATCGAGTTGAATAAACAAAAGATAAATTACCATTTTTTTTTCAAAACCGTAGACAATCCTATGCAGTACAGTACCAATAATAATTATGAGTATCGAGTTGAATAAACAAAACATCAATTTATTACCATGTATTAAAAAACAAAGAAAATGTAAATTAATTTTCTCAGCACGTTTCAATTTTTCATGTAGCTACATACAGTAAAGTAAAAGTAAAGAAAGAAAGAAAATACGTTTATTACGCTTTTCGTCTGTAGAAAATCATAAATTCATAATTTGATTCAACTTCTTCAATCATGATTTCAATTAGTTGTGACTGGGAAAACAAATAGGATTGTTAAGAGATTTTAATAAGTAATCCATCGATCGCTGTCGCGTCGGCCACTGCAGTACTCCCCCAGATTCAAGGGCGACGCGCGACGCGCTGCCGTTTTCACACGCAAACTCGTTGCTAACTTGATATGGCTGCTATTTAGTCGCGTGCAGGGAACTTAACACATTAGTTTTTACTTTTGAATAAAATATTACATGGTTTTTAGTGTAAGAAATCACCTAGATTGCGAAATTATAATATACGAGTAGGTTTAACAAGGTTAGAACTTAAGGCGCACACTACAACGCTTTAATGCTATCAAACTTTTCTTGAAGTCTGTAAAGACTTCAAGAATCATCATCATTGTTTTTTTACATAACATAATCTATGGCTTTTTCTTATAGATAATTCATAATGTTTTACTGAAACCTCTTCAATTAATTTTATTTTATTTACATAATTCTTCTAGCCTTTTACGCTCAAAATATTTATACACACATCAAAAGTGTCTAGGGATCAACATATATTTTTGCAATAACTTTTCTCCTGATTGATATTAATTAAAATTTTCTTTAAGGATTCATCAAATAAAGTGTTTTCGTTTGTCACAGTAACGATAAACCAAGTCACCTTTGCATTAATAAAGAAATTTGCCATTTTCCTAATAAAGGGATTTTTGACATTTGAACCACTAACACAAAAGTTCGAAAAAAAGACTGAAATAACAGTTTTCTCTAAAATTTTATTGGGTAACTTAAACAATTAATAATCCGTGTTTCTACCGCGAACACTAACAACACAAGAACATCGGTTTGGCATACTCAAAATGAGTTCATCCAAATCACGCTGTGGAATGGCCGCCCATGTTCGTTGCAACAACAAAAAAAGGTCTTCTTGCGACTGGATACCCTCCATATTCGGCAGAGCTCTTCTCTGTAGCATATCCCATGCATGCTCAATCGGGTTCAAGTCTGGCGACTGAGCAGGCCAGGGCAGGACATTGATGTTAGCTGCGGCGAGAGTCTGTCTTACAACTCTTGCGGTGTGCGGTCGTGCATTATCATGCATTAACTGAAATAAGGGACCGATTTGCACTTGTAGAGGAACGATGACGTCTGATACAATCGTCTCAGCATAAATTTGAGCGTTGAGGTTGCCTCTGATCCAAATCAACTCAGTTCTTCCGCCGATCCAAATACCCGCCCATACCATGATGGTTCCACCACTATAAGGATGGACTTCCTGGCAGGATTTTAATCGCTGTTGGCGTCCAGGGGTTCTCCAGTGTCGTATACGTCTTGTATCCGGTCTCATACCAAAACGAGACTCATCAGAAAAGCACACGAAACGCCATTGTTCTTCTGCCCAATTTCTGTGTTCAAGAGCCCATTGATATCGAATCCTACGATTGTGCATTGCTATAGGTGGTACCCGTAGCGGTCTTCGGGAATGAAGGTTCACTTCATGCAAGCGGTTTCTGACTGTTTGGTCGCTAATTAAGTTCCCTGAAGAGTGATGAAGCCTCACGGCTAACATCATGGCGGTTATTGTTGGAGCTCTTCGAGTTAAGATTTGAATGTATCGGTCTTGTCTCCGTGTGGTGCAGCGATACCGTCCTCCATGGCGCTCAGCCACGGTACCAGTGCTTCGGTAATGTGTCCAAAGTCGACTGATAACACTCTGACTTGTATTCAGAGCTAAAGCCACAGTACGTTTCCGGGAACCAGCTTCTATCATTCCCACGGCTCTGAGCATTTCTTCCCTGCTTAAATGACGTCGCCGCTCCATAATAACGTTGGTTTTAATCAGTAGTAGGGAAACAGTAGCACTAATAATGTCTTCAATGCGTTGTATGTTTTTATAGGGAAAATATTGACAGCTGATTTTCATCTTTTACTCGAATTTGATTCACAGTTCCTGATTCAAATTATGAAATGCACCAAAAAGGATCCATATAAATTTATAAAATCATAAATTTATTACAAAGCCACATCTCAATCTCAAGAAATCCGCATAAAAATGCTTGATCCCTAGACACTTTTGATGTGTGTATATAAGAGTAGCTATTAGTTTTTATTTATTCATGGATAATGGTTTTCTTAACCTCACCTAACACAACCTTTTTGGAACGATATTTATTTTGGTAAATCGGTCAGAAACTGGCCACTCGCGCAGAAAAAAATTGTAAATGCCATTAGTGTTTTTTTTTTTTTTTTTTCATCGATGGATCAAATGGCTTTCATTCTGTTTTTCGTCAACATCAGCCCGTATTTTTACAAACAATAAGAGAAAACTTATTCGTGCAACCTTTAAGATCATAAGCCATAACCACGCATTTGTTTAAAAATAATAGCTAAACGTCAAACTTAAAAAATTATTTGCATGGAAATAGTAAGTACTTTATAGTAATAATTATATGGCATCAATAAGTAAAGAGAGATAAAAGAAATTAATTTCAAATTACCTAATATCTGAAAGTAAAAATACAATTCAACACTCAAACTCATTTTAAGTTTATCGATAATGCGATACAGTCTCAACAATACATAATATACACACATCAACACGGTCTAGGGATATTTTTAAAAAAGCGAATTACTATCAATGTGTTAATTATTTATATGACATGTATATATTTAAAAGATACGTTATTTAATATTCTACCATTTTTTAATAATGGTTAAGGTACTTAGATTAAAATTTCAGGATTTTATGGAAAAAAAATGAAGCATAGACGGAAATCGTATATGAATGAACTTTTAATTTGTGAGTAAAAACTGAAAAAAATAGAAAAATCATTTAATTTGTGTTTATAAACTTGAAGTTAGTAGTCTGAGAAAGCGCCCATGATGTTCATTACACATCGGCAACGATTCGGCATGCTCAGAACAAGGTTGTCAATGTCTTGCTGCGGAATATTGTCCCATGTCCTTCTGAGGTGCGCAAAAAGTTGATCTTCTGTAGCCAGATTTTCAGGAACTTCCTTCAGAGCTCTTCTTTGCAGCATATCCCACGCATGCTCAATGGGATTTAGATCTGGCGATTGAGCAGGCCAGTCTAAGGCCCTAACATTATGTGTATGTAACCAAGCTGCTACCGTTCTCGCCGTGTGTGCCCGGGCATTGTCGTGCATGAGCAGGAAATCTTGCCCCATTTGTGTTCTGTGGGGCAAGATTACGGGCCCCAGCACCTGTTGGACGTATCGTTCTGCCGTCATATTGCCCCGCACCCAAACGAGATCCGTCCGTCCTCCAAGACGAATTCCTGCCCAAACCATAATTGTTCCTCCTTGGTATGGGTGAACTTCCTGAGGGTTCTGGAGACGGCTCCATCGTCCAGGAACTCGCCAAACACGCGTCCTTCGTGAATCTGGATGGAAGCCGAACCTGGATTCATCCGTGAACAGCACATTGGACCATTGCTCACGGCCCCAGTCCACGTGGTTCCGAACCCATTCTAATCGTCGTCCACGATTGCCTCTCCGTAAAGGTGGGACCCGCAGTGGTCTACGAGAGCGTAGATTGCTTTCATGCAGTCGCCTTCTTACAGTTTGGTCACTCACAAGCACTTGGTGTTCCACTCGCAGCCTTTGGACCAATTGAGTCGCCGTTGCATTTGGTTGTGCTCGCGCAGTAATTTGCAAAAATCGGTCTTGTCTGGGGGTAGTGATGCGACTTGGCCTTCGGTGCCTCTCCGCTACTTCACCTGTGGCACGATAGCGTGTCCACAATCTTGAAATTACATTTTGATGGGTCCCTATGGCCTCAGCAACATTACGCTGAACAGATCCAGCTTCCAGCATGCCCACAGCTCGTAACATCTCCGCCCTCGTCAAATGTCGGCGTTGCATGGCTACAATACCTCAATTTTAACTTTATCTTTCGTTTAAAAATGAAAAAAAACTGTAACTAAACGTAATTCGTATTGTTTTCTAAATTTCGCACAAATGAAAATTCCCTCTCCTATACATCAAGACATTTTTTGCCACCGAAACAAAAGAATTTTCAAAAATTTAAATTTGGAATTAGTCTGAGATAAATTACAAACAAATCGGTGTATAAAAGATTCCAATGCGGCCAGCACTTTTCGAGTTATTTAATTGAGTATGAAATATCCCTAGACCGTGTTGATGTGTGTATATGACGCTCAAATAATTATATTGGCTTATTATTCAAAACAATGCCAAACATAATTTGACTGGCGTATCAAGTAAGGTTGTTAAGATAAACACGTAATAAAGCAGTAAAAGTAGAACAATTTCGGAGCGGTTCCTCCATTCAAGATAAATAAAATATTCTACAAATTAAGCCTACAATTTCCTTTTGTTTGACAGACGTATCTCTGATTCAAAAGTATTCAGCCAACCTTTTTATCCATCCCTTTAATCTAATGTATTTTATTTTGTACATGTTACGTAAGATATACATGAATGGTCAGAGTTCTTTAAAAGGTTCGAGGTAATTTAGGAATGGGATAATTCATAAATAGCCGGTCTATTCAGTAAAACTCACTTTGAATATGTACTTAAGCGAAGTGGGTTTGATGTGAGTTTGATGTGAGTGTGTGTCCATCCGATGCTAGGGATTGACACTATTGACAGCTCACTTCAAGATCACTTCACTAAAGTTCGCACAGTGAGATTTTTGCAATATAGATCGACTTATGACAAACACTGGAGACAAACGCCGGCTAAGCGAAAAGTCAATCTATCCTTTACGTGGTAAGTTCTACTTCAGAGTCTCCCACGATCAGCTGATAGCGGGAGGAGGAGTTCTGGTTGCTATTCAAGTTGACACATCCGCATCGACACGAGAACGTGATCGATGAGCATCGAGGGCACTTACCTCCATTCGTATACTACAGGAAGCCTTAACTCAGCTGATTTTTTACCTTGATGAAGTCAATCCGGGATTAGTACCTACGAAGGAGTACACAGGGTTATTGGAAAAACACTAACAACCTCTTCTGTACTGTACTCATCATTATGAACAAGTTTTACTATGGGACAAAACCTGAAATCGCGAAAAAAAATCAGCTGTTCCCTACATTTTGACGAGTTATACGAACACAAATGTAGGGAACAGCTGATTTTTTTTCGCGATTTCAGGTTTGGTCCCATAGTAAAAGTTGTTCATAATGATGAGTACAATGACCTCTTAAGAGGTTGTTAGTGTTTTTCCAATAACCCTGTGTACTACCTGTATAAGGATCGTAGCAAAGATCGTCTAACCCCATGGGAAGAAGACGTGAGTTTATCTATGTATGTACAACTAACTATTTATACTAGGTAGGTACTAAATTAAATAACTAAAACCTTAAAAAATAACACTTAGTCATTTACTTACCTAGATGTAGGCCATCCATTATTTACCTATTTACTTCTATGCCAAGACTAGAACACTGCCTAGCTACCTCAAAATGTACATTCAACAAAAGAGATAAATAGGTTGCAGAATCGTCGGATATAGTTGAAGTTTAGTAAGAAACCGATGGATGTTCTCGAATAAAATTTAATTTTATTAATAGAATACAAACAGCTCTTTTATCAAATTAAATTTCAGTCGACAACATCCAACTACTACTACTACTAAACTTCAACTACACACATCAACACGGTCTAGGGATATTTCATACTCAATTAAATAACTCGAAAAGTACTGGCCGCATTGGAATCTTTTATACACCGATTTGTTTGTAATTTATCTCAGACTAATTCCAAATTTAAATTTTTGAAAATTCTTTTGTTTCGGTGGCAAAAAATGTCTTGATGTATAGGAGAGGGAATTTTCATTTGTGCGAAATTTAGAAAACAATACGAATTACGTTTAGTTACAGTTTTTTTTTCATTTTTAAATGAAAGATAAAGTTAAAATTGAGGTATTGTAGCCATGCAACGCCGACATTTGACGAGGGCGGAGATGTTACGAGCTGTGGGAATGCTGGAAGCTGGATCTGTTCAGCGTAATGTTGCTGAGGCCATAGGGACCCATCAAAATGTAATTTCAAGATTGTGGACACGCTATCGTGCCACAGGTGAAGTAGCGGAGAGGCACCGGGGGCCAAGTCGCATCACTACCCCCAGACAAGACCGATTTTTGCAAATTACTGCGCGAGCACAACCAAATGCAACGGCGACTCAATTGGTCCAAAGGCTGCGAGTGGAACACCAAGTGCTTGTGAGTGACCAAACTGTAAGAAGGCGACTGCATGAAAGCAATCTACGCTCTCGTAGACCACTCCGGGTCCCACCTTTACGGAGAGGCAATCGTGGACGACGATTAGAATGGGTTCGGAACCACGTGGACTGGGGCCGTAAGCAATGGTCCAATGTGCTGTTCACGGATGAATCCAGGTTCGGCTTCCATCCAGATTCACGAATGACGCGTGTTTGGCGAGTTCCTGGACGATGGAGCCGTCTCCAGAACCCTCAGGAAGTTCACCCATACCAAGGAGGAACAATTATGGTTTGGGCAGGAATTCGTCTTGGAGGACGGACGGATCTCGTTTGGGTGCGGGGCAATATGACGGCAGAACGATACGTCCAACAGGTGCTGGGGCCCGTAATCTTGCCCCACAGAACACAAATGGGGCAAGATTTCCTGCTCATGCACGACAATGCCCGGGCACACACGGCGAGAACGGTAGCAGCTTGGTTACATACACATAATGTTAGGGCCTTAGACTGGCCTGCTCAATCGCCAGATCTAAATCTCATTGAGCATGTGTGGGATATGCTGCAAAGAAGAGCTCTGAAGGAAGTTCCTGAAAATCTGGCTACAGAAGATCAACTTTTTGCGCACCTCAGAAGGACATGGGACAATATTCCGCAGCAAGACATTGACAACCTTGTCCTGAGCATGACGAATCGCTGCCGATGTGTTATGAACATCATGGGCGCTTTCTCAGACTACTAACTTCAAGTTTATAAACACAAATTAAATGATTTTTCTATTTTTTTCAGTTTTTACTCACAAATTAAAAGTTCATTCATATACGATTTCCGTCTATGCTTCATTTTTTTCCCATAGAATCCGGAATTTTAGTCTAAGTACCTTAGCCATTATTAAAAAATGGTAGAATATTAAATAACGTATCTTTTAAATATATACATGTCATATAAATAATTAACACATTGATAGTAATTCGCTTTTTTTAAAATATCCCTAGACCGTGTTGATGTGTGTATATCCGACGATCCTGCACACTTATCTCTTTTGTTGACTGTACATAAAAACAGCAAAAAAAAAAAAAAAAAACTTTGAAAAACTACCATTGAAAACCGTATATTTCTCCCAAAGGTCTAGTATCGGGTTTACGCCAACTCTCGAGACAGAGGCGACATCCCAATACATTTTCACAAACCACTGAGCGGAGTAATAATTCAGCAAACGGTACCGAAGTCTCCCATACAAATTGAAGTACGAACATTAATCTAGCAGACATAAATTCTCGCCTTTCTATCTGCCTTCCTACCTGCCTTTCTACCTAGTTCAATTCTTTAATTGAAACTCGAACTAGGTTGAAACTTGAAAGAAGAATTAAGGCCACCTAGATGAAAAAGATTTCAATTTGCCTACTTCTTGAAGCTGGCTTTCTGCTTTATGAAAAGCGTTTTAAGTTTCATCTTAGCGATTTGTAGTAGTTGAAAGATCTTTGCTGTTACGGATTATAAATCTTTATTTATTTCAACATCATATAAGAGGCTCTGATAAATTAATGCATAATCTTAAGGGGCTACAGGACCTAAACGCATATTTTATATTGCCTAAAAGTATATGATCGACAACAGTAAACAAAATTAGAAAAATCTATGATATTCTTTAGGATATATGCTAGTTAAATAGTGTGTTGAAAACATAATAGTTACAACTAATTTGATACGATAGAACAAAATCACGTAGATACCTCTAAAAGTTCCTTTTATTGATTAAAAACCATACTAATACACATGCAATTATTCTGATTTTTTGTGAGATTATTCTACAAGCAACATATTAACATTATAGTGTTTTTTATCAATAGATTTTTTGTAAATAGATAATTGCTTCATATTTTGCAATAAATTACCAGGGTTCTGTCATCGCGTTTCTTTTCGATGCAGTTTGACAGTGACCGCGCTTTAGGTTATGTAGTCCCCTAAATGTCAATCGTGCCTGAAGATGGACAGCGCCGCTGAGGCCGGCCCAGAAAGAGATGGCGAGATGATCTGGACGCATACCGTGAGGGCTGGTTCGAGATGGCGCAGGAAAAGAGTTCCTGGAAGGATTTAGGGGAGGCCTTTGCCCAGCAGTGGGACAGCATAACAAAAAAAATCTTAAATAGAGAAAGCTGTGTCTGAGATAGGAGGGTCCTGAGCTACAGATTACCCAGATAATATAAATTCAAGAAATAAGTGCAATTTTATAAAATAACTATTAGTTGGTAGGTCTGTATTAATTTTTAAGGATTCGATATGACTTCATACCTATCCATTTACCGCTACCTATTATATAGCTACCTATTTTTCATTCTTTTCTTTCATATCCATTTCGTCATTTGGCTCGAATCGGGTTATACATAAATTCAGTACTTACATGGTTCTAGAATGTAACGTAGGTAATGTAACTGCCGAATTCATGGTAAACTATGCGCGTGGAGGAATTACACCCTGTATAAGCCTATGTAGTATGTACAGACATAAGACCGATACGTCACAGACCGCAAATTATGTTCTGAATTTGACATGTTTTGACATCTTATCTCTGCAGCGGTATCATGACACGCACAGATATGTAGGTTGTCTATGAATGACCTGTCAACAATTTCCCGCCTCGTCAATGATCATGAGACGTCGATTTGAAAGTTCTGGAAACTTGCCATGTCCATTACATAGAGTATAGTAACTATAATACATGGCTCATATCAATGTATACCATTTACCTACGCGAATCTAAAGAATGTTTAGGGTTTAGTATCATACCTAAAAAAATTTAGATCCGACAGGCGCTTTACTTTGTGTAAATTATTTCATCGTAACTGCTGCTCTCAAAACGGTGAAGGAAACCATCGTAAGGAAACCGGTATATTATAGAACAAAAAATTCGAAGATATATGACGTCTATCAACCCGCACTGGGCCCGCGTGTTGGATTACGGCCGCGGCCGATTCCCTCTCACCGAGAGGAGGCCTGTGTCCCAGCAGTGGGAACAATATAAGCTGATTATGCTATAAATCTTAGTCATTTTTTCTAACAAACATTGTACCCATTCTAATCCTATTTGTTTAGCTAGATCTAGGTCAATCCAGACTTAACTAGCAGGCGTTTTTGCTAATAAATCTAAAAGATAAATGTGTCTGGTAGATGTTTTTGTATCGTGTCCGTAGGACGGCCAATTATCGCATTTTATTACAGGTTATATTTATAAACCAGACTGTCAAATAGACAAACAAAGATTTCGAATTACCTCCCCAAACAAACAGACTTTCTTAAGGGTCAATTTCGAATAACCTACCAGTAAATGCATAATTAACCTAACAAAAATGCCTAATCCTTTACAGGCACTAAAGCGTATCTACTTTTCTGTTGGTTTATGACCATTCGTTCATTAGAAATACCTGCCCGAATGAGGTGCTAAAACAAAATTTAAATCTTCACGGACGGAATATTGACAGCTCTCATGAGAGGCTTTTAAAAACGCCAGCAATTTTCAGCTCAAAAAAAAAACCATAAAGCCTAACATTTTTAACGTTTGACGCGTGTGCGATAGGTGCTAAAAATTTCAGCTTTCACGAATATGTCCGTAACTGAATTTTATTAAGCAAGTGTGACATGACATGGCATGTGAATAGCAAAGAGAATATTCGGGAAACAGTAAAGAGATATTAATGCTTTCTCCTACAGGTTATAAATATTCGATTACCTGTCTCGACAGCGCTTTCTCATAGAATGAAGACGTTCATACATCTTATTCGTCGCGTTTAAGCTCATACGTCATTCAGAGAATCGTTATCTCCGATTCGGAATCCTAAAAGCGACTGTAACTTTTGATGTAGGTACGTAAAGTTACATCTTTATGCTTCAAGGCCGTGGTTTACGTCTACTTCAACGGGCGTTAGAATTCTAGATCAATGTTTCGGTGAAGGAAATAAAAATGCTATTTTAAATTCAAAATATTTTATTTCACATAAATACATTTATAATGTAATGAATGTCAGAAGCTAGGTGCATGGTTCCAATTAGTCGTTCCCTATAGAGACGAGTCGGCAAGAAACGCCAGGGTTACCCTTTTAGAAATAATTGGCTTTTATAATGTTTTTAAATTACACTGTTTATGGGTAGTGGAGAACAGTGTAGGCCTGTCAAAAAGCAGTACTTAACAAAATAGAAAATGGAAAATCAACAAACCGAAGCAACACATCAGTGAGTTTCTTAACAACCTTCATTCCCTGGCCTTTTTGATAATGATTCGAAAATTAACTGTTGTGAAACCCCTCTACATTTATATCTGTAATTTTTATGGTGTACATAATAAAGAATACTCTATCTATCTTCTACCAATCATGTGTCATTCCAAATACACAAATTCCCATAAAAATCCAACTGTTTTATCAAAGTAGAGTATAGCGCTAAGGAAGACCATCCATAAAACTTACTTTCAACGATTCCCTATAAGCCTCTTCCATCCCATAATTTAGACCATACAAACAGTTTTCATCAGTTAGCTATCGAACGAACCCATATCTTCACCACAGAAATGTGCCAATCGTAAAAAGCATTAGGAAAGAAATATTGCTGAGTCACCAATTTTATTTGAAGAATCGCAGGGTGATCGCAAATATTGCTGACCAGTTTGAAATAAATTGTTCTTACCTGACATGCACATTCCATGTGAGAGTTCTTTCAAAATTAAAATTCAGTTAAATCATGAGTCTACAAACAGGGAAACGTTAAACAAAAGCATTTCAAATTGCGACAAAATTGATTAGAGGAATAACAAACGGACAAATGAATGCAGTTAAGGTGAATGGGTAGTTGTAGCCCGCGAAATTCAATTTTTCTTACGTTTTTTGCAATTTTCAGGTCAGTGTCAGGTTGTATCTTGATCAAAATATGATTTGCGACTATAATAGACATGTATTTACAGAATTATAGTCATTAGAATCATTAATATATCTCTTTAAGTTAGATTTCTACCATCAACACTTTTCCATACGAGATTTGTTCTTAGCGGTAGAAATCTAACTTAGAAAGATGTATTGATGATTCTAATTGTTATAATTCTGTAAATACGTACCTGTTATTGTCGCGAATCATATTTTGATCAAGATACAACCTGACACTGACCTGAAAATTGCAAAAAACGTAAGAAAAATTGAATTTCGCGGGCTACAACTACCCATTCGCCTTAAATCCAGCATAATTTGCCTTCACGATAATTATGAATGTTCATAAAACGAAATCTCGCCTAGTCAATTTAGATAGTGTTCCCGAAGGAAAACCTCGGAACAGATTAAAATTATATTCTCTTTTATGTAGGATCCTCCATTGTTGATAACTGTCAGTTTTGGGCTAAGTATTGATTCTGAGTTTTTTATCTGGGTCTTTTGTTATAAAGGGAGCTAAAATGCCCTTGGGCTGATTAAGGCTTGTTTGTATACGACTTTTGCTTTTTATTCAGTTGCCTGGAGTCGTCTTCCGTTGATAAGATTTAAGTGATCGAGTTAGCTATATTGCGATGTACGATGCATAGTAGAAGTACCTTGCATCAAAAATGTTTCTCTACTAAGTCAAAATGAAAACTGTGAGGATGTTGCATTATTTTAATGTAATCCAATTTTAATTAAGACATAATATGAAATATACATTAAAATGGCCAATTATACCTAATTCATTTATATAAAAATCAATTGCCGTGTATCAGTCTCGCAAAAACACGAAAATGACTCGACCGATTGTGATGAAACTTTGGTAAGTTGTTGTGTGCGCGCCGGAAAAGGTCCCTAACAAAAAAATCCATTCCAACGCATTCCTGGCATTGATAAATAAATAAAAATAACGATATAATATCCTAACTTAACTAACACCATTTACGTCTTATATTATGCAGATATTGTGCTTCATAGATAAACTTTGGTAATATTATTGTAAAAAACTTATTTACCTCACCATAGGTAGGTATAATCAGGCACACTTTAGATACTAACATAATTAATTTACACACCCCCCAAGCTAAGGCTGCCAAAATAGTGGGAAAAATAAAAAACAATATGTTTTGGAAAGAATATCAATTAGTCATCTGATTTTGTTACGTACCTCTGGTGTAATTTTTGCCGCTCGTACGAATTTCATGAATAAATATTCAAATTAAATAGTAGGTCATTAGTTGTAATAAATTATATTTTATTGTTCTTTTCTGACGTTTATTGCAAATAATTGTGTAACCGATCCTTTAAAGCGACTACACTGCCGTGAAACTTTTAAAATCGAGTAGGTAGGTACTCACTCGCGCATACTGCATAGGGGGACCATTGTTTTGTTTGACCTCGTGCACAAAAGAGTTACGTTTGGCAACCCTAGCCAGTACGAGACGGTTGGATATGACGTCACGCGTGTCCTTGAAACGCCCGTTGCATTCGACCACCCTTTCCTGCCAACTGCAGGGGTAGCACCTGCTTTAAATTGCAAATTTAATTGCGAGCAGCTTTCTATACGACTCGACATTCTAATTAGGCAGCAAAATATTTACGTGTAACACGGTATTATTAAAACTAAAAGTAATGTTGGATGTGTTTTTAATTGGTGCTTTTTTTAGTACCGCAAACCTTTGAAAATAATACTTTTTGGATTTTACTATACGGTATACCTACACACTTTACCGGTTTCAACTTTTTGCTGAAAACTTGCAAACTCATGAACGTTTAATTTATTAATTGCGTAACTTGGGGAATTTTATCAAAATTTCTGAGACTCGCTTACAAATTATTTCAGAAACAGGGTTTGATTAACACCCACTCGGATGAGACAAAGTTAACTCAAAGACGTCATCATTAAGGTAATAAAGATATAATATGAGTATTATTGCCTTCAGTTACCACCTCGAATAAATCTCCACAAGTTATTTCCGACAACAGGCCTTGATTACTACCGAGTCTGTATGACGAAAAATACAGGTAATTTGGACGGTCTTATTTTAAGTGCGCTTACATTAGGTGTCGCGACTCACTTTTCGTTAATCGCCGTCGGTGAGGCCTTAGTTGCATAAAAGGAAGGAAAAATATTACAGCAACAATCTACCTATAGTGTTGGTGGTTATCTGATCAAAACCCATTAATGTGTCGTATCTTATCAGGTACTTGACTCGTAATAAATCATTAGCTCCTTTATCTTGTTGTAAACATTATAACCCGTGTTCTGAAAACAGATTAGACTAAAAGCTCCGAAAGTACGTTACTTCAATATCGATTGTTTGAAGATTTTTATATGGAGCTATGCATGAGACCTATAAGTACTGTTATACCCTAAATCTGCAGGGTTTGATGCCAGATCAGGTCATCGTCGGCGCTGCCAGTTATTATCCACTTCTCGGCTGGAGACGTGATCTTCCTGAGTCAGTTGACACTGAACCTCCGCAGAAGACGGTTCTGCCCAAGGGCAGAACCGTCTTCTGCGGAGGTTCAGTGTTATCCCAAATTACGTGTTAATATCCTAAAATATACTTATCTATCATCCTGAAGTAAATAATTCTTTTTTTTTTTAAGACGAATCCGTGGAGGCCTACCACTGTACTTAACATAGTACATAACAGAAATCTTAAATTCATTCATCCACTGACAGACAACTCACAGCCTAAACCACTGGGTCTAGAGGCATGAAATATTGCGCAAGAGTGCCTAATACAATGTGCAGATAAAAATACATAATGAAAACATAAATGAAAATACTGGCAATACATATGAGTATTTAGGAACTATTAAATAAACCCTTACATTGAAATTAAGAGCGAGCCCAACCGCCGAGCCCGCCGAGCCGAGCGAGGTCAAGAGCGGGCTCATTCAGCAATAAAAAAGAAAAAAAAAGAAAGTGATTTTTTCTAACAAATTGAAAAGTAGTGATGGGCCGACTATAGATTTTGCCAATATTTAACTATTAGACACTTATATTTGATTGAATTTTTGAATGCAGACAGGGAAATTAGATATAAGCAGTTTAATTTATTGTCGTATTGTCGTCTCCACCTTGTATAAAGTAAGTAAGCAATAACAAAAGATTTTTGTTAAATTATCCCGTAATGGGGAACAAAAGTTTTTTATTAAATAAAATTTTATTTTTTTATTAATAACAGCCGCACGGGTCGATCGATCCGGTTAAGCTACGCTTGTCGCGGTTGCTCTGTGGATGAGTAACATTTTTACATACCAAGACCCCTCCTGCCTAGGCAAGTACGTTAAGCCGTTGGTCCCGGCTGTCATTCCTGGATCTTTGACAGTCGTTACGGGTCGTCAGAAGCCTGAAAGTCTGACAACCAGTCTTACCAAAGGGTATCGTAGGTATTAAGTACTGTAACTGGGTTGTGGAGGTCAGATAGGCAGTCGCTCCATATAAAATACTGGTATCCAGCTGCATCCGGTTAGACTTGAAGCCGACCCCAACATATTTGGGAAAAGGCAAGGCAGATTGACATAATTAACTGCAGGTTTGTATTGACAGAGAGGTCACTGGTCAAGTTCAACATGAACTGTATGAAGTTGGTACCTACCCAACAGTTCCTAAATCCCAAAACTACTCGTGGGACCAATACCTATTGCATAGAACTAAATTATAATTCGTGTAGGTTCTTTGAAAAGAGTTGAAGTCATTTTTACCTGGAAACGCTTCTAACAAACATTATAGACGAGTTAAGACAAAAAGGTCCGAATGCTCAAACGAAAGAAAGAAAAAAGAAAATACATTTATTTAACATAGACTAAAAGACACACAATACACCAGATACATACATCAAAGAAAAACAAAAAGTTAAGATTAAATAAAAAAGTATAAAGTCCGATGTAAAAAAAAAATAAGCAGGAAATTGTGCCTCACGGTTGCGCTAAAAAGGGCCAGTTCAGCAAAAATGCCAGAAAACTAGTGCCTGACGCTGGTTTTCAACTGGACCTGAACGAATTAATGATGTCAAGGTGCTTCTGCCTTATCCTCTTAACAGTCTGACAAAAATAATAATTAATGAATTAATTAATCTGGATCATCAGGAAATTGCATCGAATGTGGTTCAAGAACGATGGTTTAAAATTATTTACTACGCGTGTTTACTACGCTACATTTCTATGCGCTACGTCACCGATTTATGCTCGTGCAGAGAATATATTTGAAGTATTTCAACTACTTGCATGAAAATTCGAAAGCACCGTAGCCGCGTAGGTTGCTACGCCAAAATGGCTTAGAAGCCATAGACAAAAAGACATAGTTTCGTACGTAAGACTTATGCAAAATTTTATGAGAATAGATGAAATACCGGGTTCGTAGCTGTAGATACCAAGAAACCGTTACTGAAACAGTAAGCGTAGGTCTACATAGACTGCTGCTACGAAAAGTCTACGGTGCTACGAGAAAAGGCTACGCTGCTACGAGAAAAGGCTACGATGCTACGATTATGCTTTCTTTAGAATTTAGATCATCATTATACCCATATCCATCTATACTTCTATATTAATCACACTAATATTATAAAGGCGAAAGTTTGTGAGTGTGTGTGTGTGTGTGTGTGTTTATATGTTTGTTACTTCTTCACGCTCAAACCGCTGAACCGATTTAGATGAAATTTGGTATACAGATAGTTTGAGTCCCGGGAAAGAACATAGGCTACTTTTTATCCCGATATTCCCACGGGATCGAAACTTATGTGGGTGAAACCGCGGGGCGCAGTTAGTAATATTATAAAGTAGTATCTGGTGGGTGTGAGTTTTTATCTGGGGGAAGCTCCAAAGCTTCTGCTCTGATTCCAAAAATTCTTTCACTAATGGAAAACTACAGTATTGCCGAGTGTTATAGGTTAGTTCACATAATTATACTTTATGTTAGACAAGCAATTTCACGCGGATGAAGCCGCGGCCAGAAGCTAGTTATTCATAAAACAACTGATTACATCATCACCATAATTACTGATTTAAATGCATCCACAACAGTAAAATAAGCAAACACCATTTTAAATGGAAGACGTTTATAATACAGTACATCTATCTACTGGGATTTTAGGCCATAATTTCAGTCGTGTGACCTGAGTTGCATACACATAAACCCAGACACTCCATAACGTCTGTATATTCCCATTAAACGTAAAATGCCGGTTATTACCCATAAAATGTCACAATAACGTGATGCGACCTCTGTTAGTACTAGAATTCGATATACTGAGAGTCACTTACGTCCTACAATGATGTTTTAATGGCCTGTAGACACGTGCCCTTTTTCGCAATTACTGTCTTTGTCATACTTTTGACAATGATTCACGTTTACCTTCTTTGTGTAAACATCTGACGGAATGGGGTAACAAACAATTCTATACAAAAGGGTTATTTTTAAATAAATTTTCACGTTTTTCCCACTTGATGACTTTGATTGGGTTCGGAGCCTTCGGATTGTTTTCGGTTATGGTGGATTTTTTTGTAAGGACTGCCAATTGCAACTTTGTTTTCTGGAGTTTAAGGTCTATATTAGGTATAGGTATATTTCTAAACATACATCACGTTGAGATGATTGTGACATCACACTACCCATGAATTTTGCTATAGATTTTCTGAATTGGTTACGCAGTTTTGGAAATAAAATATAATAAACTAGCTGCGTCACGCGGTTTCACCCGCATGAATCTCGGGATAAAAAGAATATTATCGGTCCCAATCCAGGTCATGGTCTGCCCATGTGTGAAATTTCAGCCAAATCCGTTTAGCCGTTTTAGCGTGAAAGCGTAACAAACAAACACAAAATACCAAATATTTTGTGTTTGTTTTTTGTTTATTATATTAGTTAAGATACGTGACACACTCGAAATAGATATTTTACAGTAAGGGACAGAGAAAGCACTGTGAAAGTTCTTAAAACTACGAGAATTTCCCCTCAGGTGATACCTAGCTGTCAATTAATACTTGATACGGCAAAGCTCACTGGTTCCTTTAGCAATTCCTTTGAAGGAACTACTCAGAACTTTTGGATCAGTAGTTCCTCTGCAAAGGCTAAAGCTAGGAGAAAGAAATTAATAATAATTAAATAAAAATAAGAGGTAGAAATTGTGTATTATAAATGAACCTAAAAGATGTTTTTTTCAGGAAACCCCATATATTTAAAACTTGAAACAAACTGTTATTTTCTAGCTCGTAACAAAAAAAATGAGACAAAACAAATGTAACAGACATCTGTTTTGTCTCATATTTCTTGCATTATTGATAAATAAATTGGGGACCCGGTCTATAGTACTTTGACCAATGTCCTTTCTTTAACCATTATACGCTACCTTCAACCATTAGCTCGATTTGTACGGATCAGAATATTCTCTGAATAGTCATGCGCAGTATACGCACCCCTTTTTCCCATGTAAAGGCTGTAAAAGGTATTGCAGAGGTTTATACAAATACAAATTAGTCTATTTGCATAACAAAGGATCGCGAGAAAACCATTTCGGGCACACGAATTGTAGATAAGTGACGGCTTTATACGAAAATACGTTGCTTTTAGTAAATGGTAATAAAATTCAGATTTTTTATGATGTCTAATTTTCAAACAGTCATTACTTCCTACACTCACTTAAAAACTACAGAATAAAACTTTTACTTAAACTCAATTCAAACTGCATAACAAGGTCACGTCGAGTCGCGCGTATAAAATCAACGTTAAACAAATTGCACTTCATTTAGGCGCCCGCATATAAAACGTTCAGAATAACCCGCCAACCGTCACGAGATCTGCCGCCATACATTTAAACGTGGAACATCAGCCGTGATTTTAGTGTCGTGCAACATGCAAGATTCTATGTCAGTTTATGATATGACCTCGTAATGTTTTAACGTGTTACGTTTTGATGTTGGTTGTTAGTTTTAATATCGTGCTCAATATCCAAGCTAAAAATCAATTCGTAATTTTGTTAATAGGACATCATACTTTTAAGTGTGATTTATTTTTGTTTTGAATAAAAATATTCATAAGTACATAATTATGTTCTTAATGTTTGTTGATATTTCATAAAATAATAAATCATTAATGTTATATGAACTTATAGGGCTGTATTGATGACTTTAATGATTATAATTCTGTAAATACATACTTGTCACGGTCGCGAATCATGTTTTGTTCAACATACAACCTGACACTGACCTGCAAATTGCAAAACACGTAATAACATTTGAACTTCGCGGTCTACCCTGGTGCTTCCCTCTTATGTACAGTATCTTTCCTTGTATTCAAGTTCCTAGTTTTAAAAAGAGTGCTACATCTCAGGGCATAATATTTTAAAGACCCCGCACAAAGCTTCAAGCTTTACATGAACTAAATCGCATAAAAATATCACAACATACTTTACAACAAATAAAATAAACTGTTCAACAAGATTAAATCTGGCTGCGATTCAGTAATCCACTTTCAACGACACTCGGCGGTACCTTGGCATGAATTTCGCGCACCGTGCACTTTTCTCTCCAACATTTTATCTTTAAAATCTCTGCGCTGTTGCAGTGTTTCTGTTTTCTATATTTTATATTAGAAATTGCTTTATGAGGTCGTGTCACGACTTTTCTGCTGCCCCTAGGCTAAAGGCGCTCGTATATCTACTTAATAAAGGAGCACTTTTTTCTTATGAACGTTCGCTTTCCGGAGCTCGTAGCGCTACGAAAAGCGTAGCGCTCGTAGCAAGCTTGCGGTCATTTCCTTTATAGCTACGAATTTCTTTCCTACGCAGAGTGATAGCCAGTACAAGAAAAGATGTGGTTGGTTTTCCTTTATCTTTTGTTGTAAGTAGCACAAAGTATAGTAAAACAAATGAACGATGAAACCCTAGCGTGTCTGTAGTTATTTCTTTCACAAACTTTACAACTTTCGTAACCATATTATTTCTAAGATATAATTCGCTTATACAAGATTTCCATTGTGATGATACGAGCTCGAAGTTAACAACCTCTTGTAGGTAACAATCTTATACACAATAAGTGTTTGTAAGTAAAACATAAGGTTAGGTATAGAGGTTTTTGAACTCTCGCGTTTCTACCGCGTCCCATATAAAGCCCACTACTGTTAGAAACAACACAGTCGACATGGCAATAGTTCGCTAATATGCATAAATCCTTAGGTAAAAACGTCACATCGCATGCAGTGCAACATTATTGACTTCTGTCTTGATAATGATAGCGTAGAAGCTTGTTAACAATTTATAGTTCATAGAAACTCTAGGAATGACGGCTGATTAACTTACGATACAAGTCGATATGAGGGGTAATGTTTAACCTTTGGAATGGGACAAAGACTTGGGTAGGTAAATGTTACGTAAAGGAACGTGACACGGTATCTGGATTGTTGTAAACAGTCATAACGAATACGTAGATGTGAGTGACATAATCGGAACGCTTTGATTGGTTGGTTCTAGACGTGTTAATATACGGCACCACATGCGACTGTCCCTAAATTTCCCTAGGCTGATAAAATTTTCGTTTTTCCTAATTATGTTAATTATTAGTGCTTAGGTCGGTTCCCCTCTAAGGAGGAAGGGCCGCACTCCCGTGCGAATCTGTATGTTTGACACTATAATATTGCGGTCCATAAACTTAATTAACTTCTTGACAACATATTTTAGGTCGTAGGTTCAAATCCCGACAGGAATATTTATTTTCTGTAAATTATTTCATACCTTTTCTCAAAACGGTGAAGGAAAACATCGTGAGGAAACCGGCATGTCCTGGAACCAAAAATTCAAAGACACGTCTGCAACAAGCCGCACACTGGGGCCTTGTGGTAGATTACGACCCTACTCCCTCTCACAGAGAGGAGACCTGTGCTCCAGCAGTGGACAAATTAGGCTGAAAATGCTTGACAACGTAATCAATTCAATTTAAATTGTTAGTTCCACACACAAGTAAAGCAAAATAAGCAAAACCTTCATACACACCATAAATAAAGATATATGTACACTCGGCAGTTTGCACAGCTGCCTTTGCCTGCCGTCCAGTATTTGGCACACAAGCGCTTTTCCATTTTCCCACCATTTATACCTGAGCAAAATGAAAACCGTTACAACGTTTGTTTCAGAGATGGAAATCGTGCCCGAAGGGAAAAACTTTCGATTGGTTTCAGAAGACGAGCTCCCAGCTGTGGCCGATGTTTTAGTGCAGTATATGCCTGAATCTTTAAAGGTAACTTTTAATGAGAATTTTACTTCAAACGGCTTAGAAATTGGGGCGGAAAGATTTCTCATTAATTTTTCATATTAGATTAAGTTAGGTACTTATATTTTGTGTTATATGTTCAGTGAGGAGTTAACACGTCAAATCGATGCGTATAATAAAAAAAAATCATTTGTAATTAGAACGTTATTAAAATTCCAGCCCCCTTATTCACAAACACTCGATATGCTTCCGTATCGTATCGAACATTAATCATTGTTATCGTAGGAGTCTTCTCAACACTGTTCACAAGTCCAAAACCCGGAAATTTTATCAGTTAAATCAAATAGACGCCCGCTATTCTTCCAACAGCTATTTGCTGTTGAGGGGAAGTCAAATCAGGTTATCGAAATGTCAGGTTTTCGATACGATAGCCTCTCGTATGGTTGTGAATCAGGGCTCTGTTGTCTTTTGATAGGCGTTAAAAACATAATAACAACTTAATTCATATTATAATAAGAGCAAGATCAGACTCTTTTGACAACTAACATATTTATCTATTTTTTCTAGTTTCACCAAACGATTCAAACATATCTAAACAATAAGGTGTGGGACTTCCATTTTTATGTAGCGAAGAATTGGCCCGAGGATCCGATTTGTCTGCATTTCCCCGGCTGTACTAGTACGGTAAGTTCTATTCAGTTAATTTTATTTATTTTTGGAAATTAAAAGCAAGAAACTTAAATACGAAGACGCCTTGATTTAGCAGACTTATAGACTACCTAAATCTTGCTTAGGGACAGAATGTTCTTTATTATGTACACTGTACGAATTACAGATAAAAATGTAGAAATACATAGGGTGACACACTGGGCGGTCTTATCACTTGAAGCGGTCTTTCAAAGACAACCTTTCGATGGATTTAAAGGGTGAGGGAGATACAGTACTGCAGGTAGTCTTTGATATACTTATTTCAAAGAAGCAAAATAAAAAGATAGATTAAGCATCTAAAATTCTTGTAAGTACTCGTAGATTACAGGTTGACAGAAAATGAAACTAGTTTCGTAAATTCAGTCCCATTTTCTAATTGGCATAGAGAGAGAATTTATAAGTTGGTATGAAATGAAATGTTTTTTTTTTTCTGTAAATTGAAATTTTAAAGAAAGAAAGAAAAATGTGTTTATTGGCATTACCTACAGCAAAAAATAAATAAATAATAAAAAATGAGACTTTAATAACACGTCAATATTTTGTTGGTAAATATTTTGAAACTAGATGACGTCGGCATTTCCTAGCCGACTGATCCCTGAGAAGAAATGCCGAAACAAACGCAGAGGTCTCTTTTGAAGTCCTAACATTATATTATTAGGACTTTATGAAAGTCTAACAATGCATAAATGCAGGGCCATGTTTGGAAAGGCCTTTTGAATAAAGAGCCATTGCAGCTTTGAGTTGACATGTCCCAGCGGACGGCATGCATCAGTCATCGTGTAGCTCAACCCTATTTTAGAGAGCTCAACGACCCGTCACACGACGCGACCAGAACTGCAAGACATTTGCGTAGGCCATATAATTATAACATACTTACTTAAAACCGCTAGACAGTTATAAACCTACCTGGACTTTTCACTTTCAAAATCTGTAATTTCCAAAAAAACGTCTACAATTTAGCAAGGCGCAGTCGTAGGTACAAACCGTAAAGAGTTTCGTTTTTCTTTGCAAAGTGAAACTAAAATTGCAAACAGAAACTTCTCTCGTCCATTTTACTTCAAAGGCCTACATTCAATTATTCAAAAGTGACCTTTTGTGCCTCAGCAACTACTTGCTTCGAGATTAAAATTGAAATGGGTACTGAAACGGTAGAGCGCCTTGTTTTCTCTGCTGCTCGAGAAATATCAATTTACGTAATCTTGGGCTTACATTTTAGGATTGTCATTGTTGATGATGATAATAGAGAACAACTATAGGCAATAAGGTACCTATAAAATCATAATCATACATCTTTATTTATCTCAACATTATATTACAGGCGCTAATTCTAATAGAAAAAATAGGAATAGAAAATATTTTATTGTCCAGGTATAAATACAGTAAGCACGTAGCTAGTTGAGACGACATAAACGCAAAAACGTAAGTTTTATAATGCCTAAAAGTATATGATCGACTACAGTAAACAAAACCAGAAAAATATATGATATTCTTCAGGATATATGCTAGATGGATAGTGTGTTGAAAGCACTAGTGTTTAAATTTTTTAGTCCAAACAATACATTTTTTGTAAATAGATAATTGCTTCCCAGCGTTGTGTCATCGCCCTTTTCTTTCTTTTCCATGCAGTCTTCTCAAAAAATGGCAGCGATTTGAATTAAATATTAAAACCTTCATTCCAAGAAACACGAAACTTATACAACCTGTTATTCATAAAATCAGAGTGCTACATTATTCTGCCCAAACATTAAAAGCCTATATAAACGGGAATGCCATTACTTAACAAAAAGGTTAAGGGTTGTTGGTATTTTAATCCATAAAACGGGCTCAGGAAATGAGTTTGGAACGTGACGTTTGCGAGTTTGCTTACTCACACTACATAAGAAAGTACAAAGGCTCACCAAAGAACACGCTATTATGAACTTCCGTACGACAAAATAATATATAAGTGGCGGTTGTTGGTTAAATACCATAAAAGGGGCTCGTGCCTAAATAATAACAGCCGCACGGGTCGATTTATCAGGTTAAGCTACGCTTGCCACAGTTGGTCTGTAGATGGGTGACCATCTTTAGTGCCTCGGAAAGCACGTTAAGCTGTTGATCCCAGCTGTCATTCGTGGATCTTTGGCAGGCGTTACGGGTCGTCAGAAGCCCGTAATGACTGTCAAATATATACGAATGACAGCCGGGACCAACGGCCTCAATATGTAATGGATGTGGTCACCCATCCACGAATCAACCGCGGCAAATGTAGCTTAACCTTTGATCGACACGTGCGGCTGTTATTATCTAGCCTCGAGTCACTCTACCATATACCAAAAGTAACCACTTACCGAAATGTGGAAAAAACCCAAACCAAAAACTATTGATGTTAATACGAGACGTTATCAGCTCACTGCTGCTTGCGTGTTTTTCGGGCTTATATTTTTCCAGATGACTGCCTAACGTTCACTACTTTATTACTTGACGAGCAAACGAGACGTCAACGTCAGCAAAACTGCGTATCACGCCTCTAAAAGTAATTAAGTTATGACTGTGCTTTTCTATCTTTTACCTCATTACCGTCCGTCCGTCCGTCTGTCACAGAGCTGAATGTTTTGTTTTGACAGAGGTGTACTACTATGAATGCTATAACAAGAAATCGGCCAAGTACGAGTCGGACTCGCGCACCGAGGGTTCCGTACAAACCTGTTTAAAATATTTTTATTATATGTATGATGTAACTAAAAATTTACGGTTTTCGCATTATTTCCTTTATCTGTGCTATAAGAAGTTGCTTCGTACCAAATTTCAAGATTCTGAATTTACGGGAACAACCCTGTAGGTTTTGATTCCCTTCCGAGTGTCGAAAATTTGCGGAGCGGCATAAACGGCTGTATCTTTTGATTGCGTTGGCTTAGAAGTTTGTTTTTTCACAGCTCCAAGCGACAGTAGACACTACAGACAGTATTTGATATAAATTCCAGCTTGATACCTCCACGCGTTCCGGAGAAAAAGGGTCTTGACAGACAGACAGACGGACGGACAACAAAGTGTTCCTATAGGGTTCCGTTTTTTCCTTTCGAGGTACGGAACTCTAAAAATCTATATCTATCCATTGATGTATTATATCAATGTATTTATCAAATAATAATATTAATAAACCTGAAGAATTTGTTTGCCGCACTAATCTCTGAAACTACTAGTCGAATTTGAAATAATATTTTTGCATATGATAGCCCAATTCTTGAGAAAGGCTTTAGGTATAAAATGGCAGAAAGATCGCTGAGCGAAAACGAAGTACCTAGGTAATAGCGCGGGCACCAGGCAGATGACGCGACGTGACGGTAGGTAGGTTTTTTCACGCGGACGCAGAAACTGGTAATAAATAAATAAAAAAAAAATAGGATACAAGAAACGTTTTTAGAAAATAAGTATATGGCACAGAACTCCTCGAGTGCGAGTACGACTCGTACTTGGCCGCTTTTTCTTGGTTTACCGTCTTAGCACATTTTTCGATTTGTATGCAGTGGGCATTCTAAACCTATCTTCTGCCTTAGGGATTGCCTTTACAGCGTGCTAACGAGCTGTCACCGGTGTTTGCAGCTCGCTGTGCTACTGCATTATTTAACTATGCAATGTGTCTAGAAATCCGTGAGGGATTAAGAAGAGCAAATATGGCTCAAGGAAAAATTGTTTCCTTTTGTTTTGGGAATCAGTAACAAGTTACAAGCTTTATAGTTTACGGTGACACAAAAGTTTTTAGTGTAACCAAGAGTTGAAGATTTGTTTTGAAACTCAGAAAGAATGCAAGTCCTATCGACTTTTAACTAAATTCCTAATTTTACTTTGATGATGAAAAGTATTTCAGAGTTTGTCGCCATCCCGTCAAAAAACGTGAACACATTCAAGTAAATAAATTACCTCACTTTCCTACGCAACAAATTGACTAATTTCGGCAACAAAGCCACAGAAGTTGTGACCATAAAGACTTTTCTCCTCAATTTCAATTTCCTAGTGCCTACGCAAATTGGGATAAAAAATCCAATATCCTTCATTATTATTACAACTTGTCGTTGCTAAGGAGAGGTCTCCTTAGCAACGACATTTAAGTTGGCATCGTTTCCAACTTTCCCTACACGACATCACTTATCTTGTGACGTAAGCGGTCACAAGAGCTCGTTACCACAAGTGTTTCTTTGCCCAGCAAATCTCAGGTTCCCTTACAAATGCACGAAAGACCAGCTTAATAAAATGTTGGCAAAGTAACATCACTTAATCAGATTACTTAAATCCTGAGTAAACTTATCCGAGCAATAATGCAGTTAGCCGATTGGTAGATTTTACAGTGTATGACGTATATTTTAAGAAGTCTGGAAAAATAGAGGATGCTGAAGTCGCCTAAATATAGGGGCCTTATTTTCTTCCTCAGTGTCTTTAGACGGTTTTAGGAACCTAATTTCAAGGTCGCTACGTTAGGTTCTGTTAAAAGAAAGTTGAGATTACGTCAAAATAATTTCTCATCCAAGTTCTAAAAATAAAGCAGATGTGAGATGAAAAGTTGCTCGGCTTTATCGTGAAAAAAAAGTTTTGAATGATAACGAAAACTTTCTGGTAAGATAATTTATTCGAATCATGAATAATATTTCTCCAACGTTTTTTTAAATTAATCATACCTAATGGTCATTAGCATATCACATCTAAATGCCCGACAAAATTGAGTAACATGGTAGATTTAAAATAAATAATTCGAAAAATTATTTAATCCTAAAAGACTGATGATGACGAACATACGTTTTACTGTATCATCATCATCATCGTTTCAGCCGAAAGACGTCCATTGCTGGACATAGGCCTCCCCCAAGCACCTCCACTTCGACCGGTTCTGTGCTTCTCGCATCCAACGGGTTCCTGCGGCCTTCACAAGGTCGTCGGTCCACCTACCGGTCGGTTGTACTGTATAGTACTTACTAATTCCATGGTATATGAACCGTCTCATTTTTAGAGGTGCCAGATTATTCCGAGCTATCGTAGACGATCAAATGCAGCCGATACAAACAGTCCTTACATCACTAATAGTGTTTACCAGTACATATATCGCATTTTTGCTGTAATAGGTAACTTGCCAACTATACATAAGTATACCCTTTGTTAAACAAATGCCTACTTCATAAAGTCTTCGGGGCCGACAGCCCGGCTTATATGCCTCTTTTAATACCCTCTTAATTATATAAAGTAGTCTCGCGCAGACGATAACCCTCGAAGTCTTGGTATCTAAACTGAATTCCAAACACAAAAACTCTTCTTCGCGGACCATCCTGATATGAACAAATCTCTTATGGAAAAGTATGGTACAAATCTAACTTAATATAAAGAGATATTCGACTATAATTCTATAAATACATATCTATTATTGTCGCGAGTCATATATTTATCAAGAAACAACCTAAATTGCAAAAACGTAAGAAAATTTTTATTTCGCGTTCTACCACTGCGCATTCACCATAATATTGCCTCTTATTTTCGCATACAGGGTGAATTTTCCAAGTGGGCGTGGATGGCCAAATCCTAAACTATGAGGAATAGCGAAAAGTACTGAAAGGAGTCGCGGGCTCGATTTTGATGAAAACTAAAACTGCATCATTGGATTTTTGAAAATTCAATATTTCTAGCCAGGAATCGAACCTGTTGATTTTGAAAAAAAAACACACACTGTATTATTACACCATTCGATAGTGTCCCTAATAAGGATCAAATTCTGGGAAGTAATGACATACGGCAAACTTAAGGAAAATGTTGAATTTTAATAAACTGCTTCTTTTTTCATACCTTGTTCGAAATTATGCTCAATATTTTTACACCCGAAATACTCGTAGCGCAGTCACCTTCACAAAATTATGTTCTAAATTCAAATTTTAAATTGCAGTACAATCCTTGAGACGTCGAATCCAGCTATGTATTCAAAAACAATTGTCATAATTTTGAACAATTAATCAGTTAAGGTTTAATAGGTAGGTAGCATAAGAAAATAAAAAAGTATTTTGATAAAAATGAGCTCTTTCCTTTAGTTTGCCGTATGTCATTACTTCCCAGAATTTGATCCTTATTAGCGACACTATCGAATGGTGTAATAATACAGCGTGTGTTTTTTTTTTTCTAAATCAACAGGTTCGATTCCTGGCCAGAAATATTGATTTTTCAAAAATCCAATGATGCAGTTTTAGTTTTTATCAAAATCGAGCCCGCGACTCCTTTGAGTACTTTTCGCTATTCCTCATAGTTTCGGATTTGGCCATCCACGCCCACTTGAAAAATTCGCTTCTTCCCCACTGCTCAACTAGATTGCTCAACTAGTTGAGCAGTTGAGCTGTAGGACATAGTTTGTATTACCGAACATTTTATGCTCTATAGCTCAACTATTTATTGCTCAACTTAGTTGATCAGTAGGTCATCCTGTTATAAAATCGAACATATAACCTACTGCTCAACTGCTCTTGAGGCACTGGCCGCTAACCTATTGATAAGACCTATTTAATATCTATGTCACCGGAAAATAACAATAACCGCAAATTTATAAATTTCCTAGGAAATTTATAAACTTTCGTAGGATTCTAAACGAGAGATAAATTGTATTATTTTACGCCCAAATTTTCGCAAATTGATAAACTTACCAAACTCACGCGTAAAATAATAACGCCATTAATAGGTGAGGAAAAAATAATGGAAGGTTGGAATTACATCAAAAGCGAATATGAAAATATGAAACTTGAAATGCAGCCCTTTATGACGTATGTGGGCAACACTTTAAAGAAACAGGACTTTATAAAAATAATCAGATGTTAGGAGAGCGACATAGAACCAACAATGTGCTCGAAGGTTGGCATTCAAAAATAAACAAATCTATAAACAAAAACACCAAGACATTGTTAAGATTATTAAAAATACTAGCTGACATTGACGTGCTTGCTGTAGATAAAACAGCGAACAGGAGAAGAAAGAAGTATATACATAATGATAATATAATTATTTACATACAAATGTAACTAACTAATTCAGAAATTTCAATCGGCCACGCTCTCGAAAAATTACGGTAACACATTCAAGAAAAAGAATCATAAAATTAGTTTTTACTTTTAAAATTTCATAGTAGTGTGACAATATTAAACCCTTAATATTGTTGTTGTGTAAAACTTTAATTAAGTAGGTACCCACCTACTTAATTAAAGTTTTTTTCTGTTCGTTAACTAAATGTTAAAAAAGTCTATTTCTTATTACAAGATAAGTTTTCGTTAGAAGAAAGAATGAATAGTTTTTTTTTTTTTACTTTATGTTTTCTTAGTTGTTGGTGAATAATAATAATAAGAGATTTGGATTTTTTATTTCTAGTCTATATATATATATATATAGTTGTGCAGTTTTGGTTGATCAGCGGGTATTACCCACTGCTCAACTATTCATAGTTGAGCAATTACCAGTTGAGCCGTTGGTATTACCCACTGCTCAACTTTATGCAGTTGAGCAATCTAGTTGAGCAGTGGGGAAGAAGCGGAAAAATTCACCCTGTATATCGCCTGCCCCACATACATAGGTACCTGCACTAACGAGAATTCGTTGTGTGGGTATGTTCATATCACTCTGTAGCTAGGTCTTCATAGAAAATGTAATTTGAAACCCGTAGTCACGCCTTGTCTACTAATGACGACCCAAGGGACCTGAAACTATTATGATATAATACGTAGATTATGTGACACTTTATTTAGTATTAATTACAATTGCACTATAGGTACATCACTGCCTAACGCTTCGGGGATAGATAACCTACATCATTTTCTCATCAATGAACTGTTCAAGAACCTATCGAGAATTTTTTCTTACATATATTAGGTCCTTACATATGAAATTGGCGTTTTGTATGGAAGGAACAAAAAGTCGAATATTTTTTAATATAATATATTTAATTAATCAAAGTATGAACCATTGTTTTCAATGCACTTTTGCCATCTTATAGGTAGTTCATTGATCCCTTTACTAAAAAAACCAGTCGGACGGGAATCAATAAAATCTTTGAAGGCGATTTGGACTGCCCCATCGGAGTTGAATTTTTTCCCTTGCAAAAAGTTATCCAAATTGCGAAAAAAATGGTAATCTGTTGGAGCAAGGTCCGGGGAGTACGGAGGATGTCTAAGACATTCCAATTCAAGCTCTTCTAATTTGGTAGCCGTCTGTTGCGCAGTGTGTGGTCTGGCGTTGTCGTGAAGCAGCAGTGGCGTGGAGCGATTGACCAGCCTTGGTTGTTTAGCCGCTAGCTTTTCCATCATGGTTTGTAATTGCTGACAATAGACATCAGCTGTAATAGTCTGGCTTCCACAATAGCCTTCAATTCTCCATTATCAACTTGGGTCTCAGGCCGTCCACGGGGCTTGTTCTGCAGGTCGAAATTTCCAGAACGAAAACGTTGGAACCAAAAACGAACTGTGTTTTCTTTTGCAACATGACCGCCATACACATCATTCACCCTTCGAGTCGTTTCCGCAGCACTAGTACCACGGCGGAACTCGTACTCGTAAATAATGCGATATTTTAAATTTTCCATTTTGTAAAATGAGTGACGCAAACAGAAAAAACAGAAGAAAAAAAACAAATGAATGACGGTCATCGAAGCACAAATACATGAGTAAATAGCTGTACAAATTTGAATTTGGAATTCCTTACCAAAGAGGAGAAATTCGTGATTAAAGTGGCCAGTACGAAAAACGCCAATTTCATATGTAAGGACCTAATACTTACGGCTGTAAAAAAATCTGGTTTTGAACTCGTCTTGGAAAAGGCGAAAACTTTGAGTAAAACTTTTAGTAACTCTCCTTCCTCCGCCCCGAAGATAAGCGAAGGAAATGAAAGTGAAAAATGTTGTTTCTTATCTTTCCACCCCATTAACACCGGTATTAGTCGGCGTTCTATATCCGCAGATGAAAGCTAATGCTTACTTATATCATCTGCCTAGCCTTTTCCCAACTGTCGGTCGGTTTCCAGTCTAACCGGATGCAGCTGAATACCAGTATTTTATATGGAGCGATTGCCTATCTGACCTCCACAATCCAGTTACTGGGTAATACGATCCCTTGGTATGACTGATTGTCAGATTTTCGGGCTTCTGACGACCCGTAACGACTGCCAAAGATCCACGAATGACAGCCGGGACTCGGGACTAACAGATTAACGTGCTTTCCGAGGCACGAAGGGGTCTTGGTGTGTAAAGATGGTCACCCATCTACAGACCAACCTCGTCAAGCGTATCTTAACCTGATCAATCGACCCGTGCGGCTGTTATAACTTTGCCACAAGCCCCTCTAAAGAATCTCCTCTAAAAAATCAAAAGCTAACGATTATAATTATGTGTAAGTGAATAATACCTAATACCTACTTTAATAACACTAGGTAGATAATAAATTAAATGAGTAACTATATAAATAAATACAAAAACAAGAGGAAACTTAGGCACCGAAGTACTCGTCCCCATCGCTGTCATCCAGAAACGTGCCCAGACTGGTAGCATTGCCACGTGAATAATTGATCTCTTGTTATAAGTTCGTAGCTGTTTAGGGTACCTATAAGTAGGTCAAAAGAACCTCGGATCTGAGCTAGATCCTGACCTTTTCGAGACTGTTCGAATTTTAGCCACAATACGCGTTTGATTGCCTCGCCGGCCAGACAAGACGTCGTAAAATGAAGGTTCTCTGTGCGCCGAATTTTCCCAAATTCACCTGACAATTGCGCAGACACTAATTATATTTATTATTTGCGGGGGTAGGTAATTGCGTAACACACTATCAGTAGAAATGGCTTTCATTTTGACCGTCCAACAACATTCATTGCGTTATTTACGTTCTTGAGCAGACAAAATATTCGAACATATGAAGCAATGGATTAGCAATATCCCTTAAAATTATTCAGATTGAGATTGATAGTATGTTACGTAATTAGGGTGCTGATCTTAAAATCTCGTAGCGTCGTAGTGCTTCGTAACACTCGTACCAATATTAAAATATTTCAGAATACTTTTTAGCAAATTCTGTATTTCCAAATCAACCCATTCGTTTAAACTACCTTAATCGAAAATAAATCTGTCGGATAAACGATGAGTCGTGTACTGCCTGTGAATAGGGTAGACACAACATAGGAACGAACGTCAGGAGCAGATACAGAAACGTGTCGCTATTCAATTCAGGAGCTTTCAGTAATCCAATGCGACCTAGTTATCTAATTACCTCGATGACCTAAATGATGCAATGGGGCTTTTAGATACGAGTTTCATTCTTGTATTAGGAAGGAATGTGGCCCAGAAACTTATGCTCATCATGTAAACTGCTAACAAAGGTTTGTGGTTTAGATATGTAGGTACCTACTGATGGGAAACAGGCATTCTGTATAATTTGCCCATTCACTTTCAGTTAAACAAAACGTAAATTAATTGGTTACCCATGGTATTACAAATGTCTATAAATGGTGTATTCAGTGATGTGACATTGGGAAATTAAATCATTTCAGTATTTTTACGGGATTTATGTGACATTTTGATAGTCTAATGACTGCAAATCATATCAGATTAACAAAATGTGATATAAACCTCGTCTCCTGTCTAATTAGTGTGACATTCATTTGTTTCTTTATCATTCCAGCCGAACAAAACAACATACGAAAGCGTAACAGTGTTTTGTCCTTCGGAGCGCGCAGAGTTGGTGGACCTTCTGACGTCAGAAGAGATCCTGCTAGACCTGACCCAGCCATTGTACCTGAACTTCACTCACGAGGCCATCGTGAACCGCTTCGAGAGGCACTATGAGGCGCACGACAAGATTACTGGCGACGTCTACGCCTGTGATAACCCACCACAAGACGACAGTACTGAGGGGTAAGCAGAAGATGTTTTGGGAACTTTGTGTGTGGAAGTCTATAAGGCAACATAGACTTATTCGGGAAAAAAACTTGGTTGCACTTCAAATATTATTGAATCCTTTTACCACACGGCACACGACATAGTGGTGTGGCATTTTGGTCTTGACGTTTTAAAATTTTACCACCTCGATCATTTCTTGCCTAAAGGACGTCTGATGCTCCGTGACAGCATTTGTTTTAAAAAAAATCTAAACATGGATTAAAATATGATTGCAGATTGCCATCGGACGTGGAGTTAGTTCGCTTGCAGCCAGAGCACATGAAGGCAGTTCACGACCTGTACCCGGCGAGCGACATAGAATGCTGCGAAGTGTTCGAGAAGCTGGTCGCCGAACTGCCCGCCTACGGTATCTTCGTCGAAGGGAAGCTAGCCGCCTGGATGGTCCAGTCCTACTACGGAGCCATGTTCTCCATGCAAACTAGGCCCGAATTCCGCAGGAAAGGCTACGGGATCTACTTGGCGCGCCGTCTCACCAAAGAAGTCGCCGCCCGCGGCTACAAACCCTTCGTCGTCATTCGTCCGGAAAACGACGCGTCCCGATCTCTCTACATGAAGCTCGGCTTCGAGAAACGTTTCCGAACGGTGCGCGCCGTTTTGCGTCCTCGCTAACGCGTTAAAGTTGATCACTAGCAGATTTTATTTTTTTAAGACTTTTGAATAAAATCAATTTAGCTTGCGATCTTTGATCGCCTAGAGAATTTTAGTAGTAGCTTTAAGATGGGGCGGCTAGTGCTCTCGGTCCGACCCGCGTCGATACGACAGGTGTTAGCTCCGTTGTGGCGCTTGTACAGACAGAGGTCAGCCGCGCGTGCCCCGGACAGACAACCAGACTGGAGGGCTCCTGGTGACCGGTGCAGACCCGGCGCTGTGTACAAGCGCTCGTAGACTTCTATACATAGGGCCTCTGCGATATTTTTCCGCCGTTAGCGTTTTTAATCTCCTAGTATCTACTTCTTGATATTGACAACGAATGGCTTTCTTGTTGGGCGTTACATACAAGTCAGCCTACATTTTGATACGTATATAGCTGATGCCTCATCACGCTTCCAGTCAGATTCGAGAGCTGTAGCCGTTTGCTGCGTTCTCTGGCGCTAGCCTAGTTACTGATCTCAACAATACTAGCGTTCACCGTTATTTGGAACCCTGACATTTAATGAACAGACCAGTAGGCATCGTCATTCGACGGCATCTGTTTCGCTGATACTATTCGAGTGCAGACAATAAAATTAAATATACCCGAATGCTATCATGCTCTACCTACTAAGTATTTTGGTTCTCCTACCGCAATATGCTTAGATAATTCGCATTTTGCCTTAGCTAAAGTTTGCGATATTGACAAACACTCACTAACTTCAACATTCCTTGTATTATATTGTATTTAGTATAGTATGGCTATCAGTGAATCAAATACCATGTGACGTTAGTGTATCAGGGCTCTAGTACTTGTGAAGCTGGTTACTCTACTCATTTAGGCGAACGCTTCATTACCACTCGTTGTTCGAGCGGAAACTATTCTGTCTCATGGTTTATAAAATTTTTGGGACCCGTTTTGATCTGTGTGATAAAAAAAATGTTAGCGTTTAACATTGACGTACTTAAAAATGTATAAAAGTACATGAGAAAGAAAGGTTGCCGACGTTGCACCCAGTTTGCACAATTCGAAAAATTTAATCAAGCACCTTTTAAATGACAAACGCGATGAATATTAAAAATATGATAAAAATTAAAAAAAAAAAAAACGTTATAAACATTTTTATTTCATAAGGTAAATGAACAAGCGGAACTGTAAAAGTAATGGGAGGAAATGACAATTATTTGAATTTATAATTTAAGTTAAAAAAAATGTGATTGAAAAATAATCATAAACAATAAATAAACTTGTTGTCTAGATATTTTCATAAATGTAGAGTAAAATAAAAATAAACTGTGACTAGTTTTCAGTTAGTTATTATTAGTTTTTATAGCAAACAAGTTTTTTATAAATCAAGTACATGGAAAATCATTTAAAATTTGATACGAAAACGTAGATAGGTAGGTATTTTAATACGGGAATGTATTTTACGATTGTATCGACGTATCTAATGAAAAACGTTTGCTATTCTTATGTATACCTGAATATTAAATTAGAATTATTAAGTTAATCATCGATTTATTAAGTACTAATTACGGATATTATTGTGTGATATGATAATATTTATTGCTTTTTGAATATTTTTATTAATTTGGCCAATTTGTAGTATTTATTATGTCTTCCTAAGACATTATAATAAGTATGATGAACAACTCTTATGACAAAAGCGGGTAGTGTAAAAAGTACTCGTTATTAATAAATAATACCTATATAAATATACCTAATCCCCATTTATTTTTCTGTGTAGGTACTCTGGTCAGAAAATGTACTTGTCTTGTACCTATCCTTTTTCTTTTTAATGGTTTTATAAAAATGATTGGCAAAGGCCTGAAATTGTAAAGTTAAGTATTGCTCAATAATTGGAGCTTCCAATTATTAAATTCTGAAATTGATTGCCAAATTATTGATTGTGTATTTATTGTTCTTGCATTTTATTGTAACGATTATTTATTAAAGAATTGTGCTTGTCTTTGTTTGTGTCAAAGTTATTCAAACTGGATGATAGGTTAAAGTATTCGATATTACCTACTATGCATTATTTTATATCATCTACGATATTTTTCTTATAAACAGATGGTATGTAACAGTCGATTGCAAAATCTTCAACTGTTTATCTGAAAATGTACACTCATACCATGCAATCATGCTACAAGCTTCCCTACTAACATGTAGGTACATGTCGAATAAGTAGATCGAGATTTCTTGAAATTATTAATTGTAAGACATTTTCTCTGAACACTCCCTTACCTACTTACATATTATGTACCTAAATAAAATATACCTAAACTAAAAGGACAAGTTTTCCGTCCTATGCTGCAGTTGACATGAAAATCGCAGTGTATTTCAATCGTACAGAAAATTATAAAGAATGTAGTATCCATTCTGTATTGTTTATCAGTTCATCACTTACCAACCTTGCAAAGGTATTGAGAAAACAATAAAAACTAAACCTAACACGGTTTTTTTTATTTTTCACCTTCTCCTTTTTGCCTGTGGCGGGTCAGACACCACAACGCGCCACGCGACGGGGTGCGGGAAACGAAAGCCAAATTCCCCGCGTGTAGTCGCCTGCGTGCGTTTTTAGTGAATTTGTAAGTATGTAAAATATAACGATTGGGGGCGCATTATCTGCTCCCCGTCGCGTTACACTATTAGGCGGATCACACATGATCCGCCTAATAGTGTAGGTACCGGTACTGGCTACACCTACTTCACTGCCATCTCGTTAGAGAGTAGTATATTCCTTGCTGCCATAAAAAGTAAAATAGAATGCTGCAACTATTATGTTAGGTACTGTAGAGACTTCTTTGAGGGTTACAGACCTCCTTGCGGGTCAGGCCGCTGCATATATTTATAACGAGTTCCTTTCGAACATTCAAACAGATGTCAGATAAGAGTCGTAGGCTTGACGTATATAAAATAAGTCGAAGATTATTATATATATGTAAATGGGATAAAAGTCTTCTTAAAATATATCCTGAACAAATAAAAAGGATTTTGATTTAAATCCCTACAAATGGTGGAGGTGTGTTACGATCGCCGGATTTTCGCTAAGCTTGCGAAATAGTTTTTTGTTTCAGCACTCATAGAAGTGAAAAACCTCTCGTATGCCAAGTGAGACCACAAAGTATACTGTGAGTATAATTTAGATGCGAAGAAACGTCGCCAGGAGGATATAAAGCTAAGTGGTTATATGTATTTTTTAATATAAGGAGAGAAAGATGGCTCAAGTTTTTGCGGGCATGGACGGTGTATGGAGCCGATAGAAGTGTTCGAGAGCGAACACAATGATGAAAACAACGAATCGGGTCAGTTCTGTCCAATTATTAATGTAATTAGCAATGTTTCAGAGCCACAGAATGAGCACGATGATCGCGATGTGGGAATAAATAAAATTAACATCGCCGCTGATCATTTTGATGTGGATAATGTGTCGATCGATTCGTCCGAAATAAAGGAGAATGGTCATTTCGATTTTTCCGAAATAAAGGACGATGGCCATTCCGATTTTTCCAAAATAGAGAAGAAAGATCACTTCATCATCGACATGATTAATAATGATAAGATGATTAGTGATGAGTTAGTTGAGGATGATATGATCTTGGATGCAGTCAGAGATGAAGATGCAGAGGTGTTGAACGACTCCGTACGATCAATAGACTCATTTAGTTTTCCTACGGATGAAGTTATAGTTCGTAATCGTAGTAATTGTATAATATGTCATGTAGATGTCCCTAATTTTAATAAGTTTTATTCACGATGTGCTGCAAACAATAAGAGAAAAGCACGAAAGAAGAAAAGAATCCCATTTATTAAGAAAGCGAAAACTAAAATATTATTTCCAAAAAGTTTTTTAATAATTGATAATTTTATAAAAACATTTTTTATAAACAAGCATCATTTTATAAAGAAGTTTTCAATTTTAAAATATAAATTCAGAAAAAGGAAGTTTAGAGATAGAAACCTTTTTAATTCAGATTATTTAATTAAAACCTTTTCATACTAGTATGTTAATAGTTGTTGTTTTTTTTTTAATTGTCGTGTATCTTGTCATGTAATGTAAATATGTCACTTGAATGTAAACATCATATTTTAGTGCATTATTTTTATTTGGATGATTGTTACAATTTATTAATATGTGTCCATTTGTGTGTTACATATGCTGTGAGAAAATACATCGGACGCGGCCGGGAGAGTGTGAGGTCTCGCACCTCCCAGAGGGCTGTGAGGTGCGCCCTCACACCTGCAACGGGCTAAAGGGAGGCCTGAATAAATTGTCGACTTCAAAGTGATAGCAAGTAGGAGTAGGACACTCTTACTCCAGCATATTTAATGACGCGAGTGATAGGAGGATAGTTATTGTGAAAACTGTGGTCACTCCTATAGAAGGGGGGGTGACAGACACTCAGCATAAGTTGTCACCGACTTTGCTAACAGGGGTATAACCCTTGCTAAGTGTGTTTGGTTGACACTTTCGGTTCAACTTGTGGTTGAGGACCAACAGTTTTATCAGTAGTGACTGATATTAAATAATTGATTTTCGAAATAGGTATTTGACATTCTTTGCTGGAGTAGGAGCATATAATAATTTTCTTCAATGAACCCTGGCCTCTTAAACTTTTCCCTCCCTCTGGCTCAATCCCGTCCGATGGAGTTAAAAGAATCTGATGCTAAGATCGGTTAATTTTCTTAAGCCTCTTCTAGGTCGATGTGAACTCTCACATCAAGTGTTATTATTAGGAGGCCGCGTCGCGCCTTTTACCGAGGTTTTGACACGACGAGGTTTAAGCATGACGACGTTAGTTTGTATGGGTGCATATTGGCACATATAGATGTTAATTTGCTTGACACTTAACGAGGTGTTGGATTCGCGGTTCGTACGTCCTGACTTAAGCTTACTCTTGCAAGAGACGGACCTCATCATGTAAATTTGTTCCTCGGAGTTAGGTCAATATACAATAGGATAGGTAGATAGGGTTTGGATATTCGAATGGTGTGAATAAAAGTCTCCGGCTATGCCCATACTTTTATTCTAAGGTGGGCGTAGCTGATGTAGAGACTTCTTTGAGGGTTACAGACCTCCTTGCGGGTCAGGCCGCTGCATATATTTATAACGAGTTCCTTTCGAACATTCAAACAGATGTCAGATAAGAGTCGTAGGCTTGACGTATATAAAATAAGTCGAAGATTATTATATATATGTAAATGGGATAAAAGTCTTCTTAAAATATATCGTGAACAAATAAAAAGGATTTTGATTTAAATCCCTACAGTACCTACATCATTTATCGACTGGTTCCTTATAATTAAATAATGAGGTAAAATAATCTATCTCTGTACTGTAGGAATCATAGGCACAATGGCAGAATGCAGTTTCTAAGGGTCTAAATCCCGCGAGGGTGGCAAATAGACACTAACCAGAGTCTCCCAACCACAACACTGTAATCACCTCCAAAGCTGGGCACAAGACCGTTAGGTAATCGGTACCTAATTAACGAAAATAGCATTTCGAGTAATGGATTAACTTTTATGTTACCCTTAAAAATTGTTAACAGACTCATTAACTTTCCATAAGACCGTTAATCGTTAATTAAGTAGGTAGATACATCTAGCGCCAACCGCATCGCGCCGCGATAACATGTTCTGTCAATCTTTAATTATTATTACAAACGCTAATGATACATCCTTCTTTTATTCATTTTTCATGTTCTGCCTATTAACTTCCATGGGCCATTAAAGTTTAGGCACACCAACATTTTTTTATAAGTAAATCATTAACGCAACGACCGACATAATATACAAAATAATTGCAATTGCAATTTCTCAATAAACAAATGCAATTTCTCATAAGTTAACTATTAACGTTTAACAATGTTAACTTTTTACTAACGGATTAGCGATTAACGAAGCTAACTATTTGATAATGATTAACGGTGCCAGCTATGCACCTATCTGTCTGAAAAGTAATCTATATACATATAATAAAACAGTAAAAAAACTGTGTCTGTACATTGAATATATTAAAAAAAAAAAAATTGCGGGGGGTTTAGAAACAGTAATAGGACACGAATCCAAAAAAAAAATTCTTTCTGTTTGTCTGTGTGTCTGTTTGTTTGTAAACGCTAATCTTCGGAACTGCTGGACGGATTTGAATGATTTTTTTTTTGTTATATAGGTACTATGTCTGGGCAACATATAGGCTATAATTTATCTTGGAAACTAGAACACCTCATGCAGAACCGCAACAGACCAGTTAAACTATAAGAGATACAAAAATGATACCATAGCAAAAATTGTTCCTCGTGATAAGCATTTTCTGCTGAGAGAATAAATTTGAAGATCTGGAACACCTAATGTGGAACTCCAAGAGCCCAGCTGCACCATAACGCATATAGGAATGACGTCTTAGCAAAAGTTGTTCGGTCTGATGTGCATTTTCTGTTGACTTAAAAAAATCGAAGATTAGAAGCATCTGATGTGGAAATCAAAGCTATCACTAATTTCACTGTATAATTATAAAATAAAATAAGCTGGGAGTACCTCCACGCGGTGAAGGCGAGTTTAGGACTGATTTTCGATGACGATGGTACATCATTGAAAATTTGACTCTGCTGGCAAAAACTCCCATTTATTTTTTTATTTTATCGAATAAATATGCCTTCGGGCTTATGTTATTTGAGTGTCTAATTTCCTTTTCCATTTATCTTCGTAACACGGTAGCCTACCCGGTAACGCAGAAGAGCAGTCCGTAGATTTTAATTGATCAGATATCTTCACAATAAAACTATAACCATGCCTAGAAAGAAGTCAAATCTTTCCCAATGTTCCAAAGGAGCTAAAAGATTGATGATCATAAGATCCCAAGAATCTACCGAAGAGCGTCAGGAGAGACTTGATGCTGTTCGAGAACATCAGGCTGCAACTCGCTCCTTAGAAACCTCTTTGGATCGCGAAGCACGCCTGCGTTCTCAGTGTATTTACTCATTTACATCCAGGTCTCTAGAGACCAGTGAAGAATATGATGCGCGACTGACCGCTGATCGTGAACGTCATGCATTGTCTCGCGAGTCGGAGACGTTCACGGATAGCGACTTGCGCTTGAGTTCCAAGCGTATCTACGCATCGACTTCTAGGTCTCTAGAGACAAGTGGGGAACGTGATGCGCGACTGACCGCTGATCGTGAACGTCACGCATTGTCTCGCGAGTCGGAGACGTTCACGGATAGAGAATTACGCTTGAGTTCTCAGCGTATCAACGCATCTGCTTCTAGGTCTCTAGAGACAAGTGCGGAACGTGATGCGCGACTGTCCGCTGATCGTAAGCGACATGCATTGTCTCGCGAATCGGAAACGTTTACCGATACAGAATCACGCTTGAGTTCTCAGCGTATTCGCACATCTACTAACAGGTCTTTTGAAACGAGTGATGAACGTGATGCGCGACTAACTGCTGATCGAGATTATCATACATTGTCCCGAACACGCACACAACAAAATATTCATAATCAGTTAGAAAGTGAGAGAGAAAGAATTGCTGGAGTACGGCATGAAGAGACAAAAGAAGAGCGCAACGAACAATTGAATTCTGATCGACTTCGACATTCTCTGAACAGAATGTCGATATCATCTGAAGAATCGGATATGTCTCAAGATATAGCCGTAGGGCATGGCGACCTTCCTTGGGTTGATAAGGAACGGAGTGTATTTACGTATACTCCTATGATTGACTACGCCACATATTCCGCCATCGGAGGTATAGTTCACAATTGTACTTTTTGTGAAGCTGTTAAATGGCAAAAAAAAACAAACGGTATATGTTACTCAGGTGAGAAAGTACATATTGAAATATTACAAAATCCTCCAGAAATATTAAGATTACTGCTTATCGGTGACCATCCACAGTCAAAACATTTCTTGGACAACATCCGTTCGTACAATAATGCCTTTCAAATGACATCTTTTGTTGCGAAACAGATTTCAGAAGGCCCATTTCTGCTAACATTCAAAGTGCAAGGCCAAGTTTACCACCTTATTGGTTCATTATTGCCTGAAAATGACCCCAAGTTTCTCCAAATATATTTCGTATCCAATTATCAAGATCAGGCAAATAGTAGAAACCAAAACTTTCCGCAATTGAACAATAGTCTGATTTCTCTGCTTCAAAGTATGTTGCATGAAGTAAATCCCTACGTACACAGTTTTAAATCTGCATTAGAATCTATCCCCCCTGGACAAAGCAACAGTTATAGATGCTGATAAACAACCCGCTACTGGACATCGTGGCAGATACAATGCTCCAGTAACAAATGAAGCTGGCATAATCAACAGGATCCGCGTACGAAGTCGCGGGCAGAAGCTAGTCTTAAATAAGATCTATATGGGGATCTTCATAGAGATGCGCGAATGTGTAGAGATTGTTTAGGTAGCTCCCCAGCTACCCACATACCTGGCTGCCAATGATTTGTATGTAGATAGGTAGTACCTATTGAATAGCGGATGGAGCGGTGTTTACCTTCAGTCACTGTTTCTCACTTTCTCCGTAACACTTGTCTTGTCCTGTAGTAGTCTACGGCTGGATACAGTAGGTCTGGTTATCAAACTCTTACAACGGTTTTCGGTGACACCCCCTGATGACCAACCTCGTATCGGGCTTAACCATTGTAAAACTGTGGCTGAAGCCAATATTGGAGGGTGATCCTGCCTGCCATCTATAGGTCATCAGAGTTAAGTTTATTCGGATGTAAGAATGTGCAGACAGGAAGGAAGGGCCTTTAGGACTGGACTTAGGCTGCGTACACACCAGCCGCTTAGTCAGCCGCCGATTATGAGCCTCAGTCTGAACGTGAAGTCATAATAGTGTATTGTCCGTTCGATGTAAACGAAAAGTTGAGTATGTTTTATGGAAAAGCAGTAAACTGTATAACGCTCGCTCGCAGTCGGTGGCTGACAACGATTGTCGTAAATGCGGCGTTTAAATTAATATAAATTACCTACTGCTAAATCAGAACAGTAACTACAATTATTACTTTGCATATGCTTTGCATACTTAAACTCAACAGGCAGGTTTTTTTTTCACAACGATGCAGGGTATATATGTTCTGTACAACGATGTTTCTTCATACTTCAGGCACCCTAATGAATCTTATGTTAGAAGTACAGATAGTACATACATTAGGAGTACCGATCATGGAATTATACGATAAAGATTTATTAAACCGGAAGGAGATGATTGTCCCGACATTTTTCGCGCTTTCCGAACCATGGACCCATAACATAGTACAAAACATTTACTCTGCCTATAAAAACATTTACTCTGCCTTCTGTTCCGAACCATTGAGTTGTATTAGTTGTCAGAGTAAAAACATAAGAGTATTTTATTGAGATATTGCTAGTTGGCAACCCTGCTGACTGTCAAATAAAAATAATGAAATGTCAAAACTATTAAAATTTCGCATCATGGCGACAAATGTTTGATTTTGTGTTTGCTAAATGTTGTCTTGTGAATTTTGTTATGACTGAAAACGGTTAAGTCTAATTAGATATTGCAATGACGAGCTTAATAGATAAAATTGAACAATTAATCAAACGGGAGAAGACGACTCCCGAACGTAAAAAAGATGATTCCAAAAAGTCGTCAAGTGAGATTCTTTCAGAACTATTCGGTGCTTTTAACGCGGATCCTCCTAAAATAGATGAAGTTATTTCAAAGAAATCTAAGAAAAGTAAGAAGAAACATAAGAAAGAAAAGAAGAAACGTAGCCGGAGCACTAGCAGTGTCAGCTCGGACGGTAGCGAACACAAACGGAAGAAACGAAAAAAAACTAAGACTAAAAAACGTTCTAGAGAGAGCCGGTCGCCTTCATACCCGTACCCGTTGACGCCTGTTCGAGTTAAACCTGTAAATGATCATGTGAAAGTAAAAAATGAGAAAGAAATAAAATTGGTAAATGTGAAAACCAAAGAGAAAGAGGTTAAGGTTGAAAAAGAAACAAAAAAGGTAGTGACTGCAAAAACAGTTGATAACTCTTTATCACCTCCACACCCCATTCCCTTGCCACCAGACTGTAAAAATGTGACCATAGACTTGAGGCAAAAACTAGATAGTAAAAAAACTGAAGCTAAAGCTGATGTAAACAGTACAGACAATGATAAATCTAAGGGTAAAATTCAAATAAAGAATCTAAAATTCAGTGCGGTATTTGAGGAAACTGTAAAACAGGCAGAAGAAGAGGCTAGAAAGAAAGCAGAGAAGTATGAAGAAGGTGAATATACCGACTCCTCCAGTAGTACCGAGAAAGAGATTGTATGTAACTCAGATTTCCCTAAAACGTCGGACCCTGGAGGTCTCAAGAAACAAGCTGAAGATGAAATGAAAATGTAAGTTAATGCCTTTCTTTGTTTTTTTCTGATCATCGTGATCTCTCTGTAACTTTTGAAGAGTGCAAGTATAGGTACTGCATACCATAATATGGTTTTGTAACAGATATAAATGTTTACAATGTCTCATATTCTAAACCATTTTATAAACATGCTATTGTTAGCGTCACTTCACTTATAACTAACAAGGACAACCCCATTTTTATGTCCATACAATCACTGTCCATTCCAAGGTTGCGTGGAAGCGATCACAGAAAGCAATAGGATCTTTGTATGTTTTTAGTGTTAAATGTATTTTTATTTTTGTATGTATTTTTACATTACATTTTGATGAGTTGCAAACATAAAATGTAGGGAACAGTTGATTTTTTTTTTCACGATTTCAGGTTTGGTCCCATAGTAAAAGTTGTTCATAATCATGAGTACAATCTCCCATTTTGACTTGTCGCATGTTTTCAATTTCACCCTGTATACATAAATTAATGTTGTCAAATCTTGGAAGTCAAATATAAACAGTTGTCAGCTAACAATTAAAAATACCTTCCATACTATTCCTTGTTTGATTTGATGAAGAACCCCAGTTAACAATTAAAGATTCATCATTATCATCAGCACCCTGGACACTGCCGAATTAATTTAGGCCAGTAAGTAAGGCCTTTTTCTATGTATAATAGTAATAATATTTGTTTTTTTTTTTTTTTTGTTAGTAGTGACTTATTGGAGGATGCTAAAATTACTGCAAAGAAGAGCAAAAAGACTGAAACTTCAACAAAAACAACACGAAAGGAACGAAGCAAATCTCCCAAGAGGTATTTTTTCTTTTTAAATAAATCTATACATATATGACATAAAACAGTCTGGTTAGTTACACCATTTATAACTAAAGAACAGCTGGACCAAATTATAGGATGTTTGATTTGTTGGATTTGTCTCCGCCCCGAATAGCAGAATAACTATTAAAATGTGGGAAAAATCCATGAATAAATTTATAATGAAGATAATTTATATACATTTGTTCTTATTGATTTTGAGGTGGTGTGAAGTTTGTTGGGTCAGCTAGTATTGTTATAAACTGCTTGTCATTTCTTTTTGTATTTTTTCTTATTATATTATAAATGGAGTAGAAAATTATCTAATAATGTAGTGCATGCTGTGCTTTTCTTCAAGTAATATGGGGTGCTTGGACTTAATAAGTGAATACTTAATAAGTGACTACAAATTGTAAAGTAATAGTATACTCATTGTTGAAGAGCCTAATGAATTAATAAATAACTGATGTTAGCTGGATATTTACCTGAAACATCCCCAACTGACTTTAACTTTGTTTTTAAGTTTTTTACCAGATAGATTTCTGACTTCTGTAGTTACCAGTTTTGTTACACACATCTTACATTCAAACCACCCTGCACTGCACCTATCCATACTTGAAAAAGAAGCTAACATTAACACTTATTCATTAAACAGATCAGGAAGTAAATCCAGGCGTTCAACATCAGCTTCAAAGAAGAACCACCACCGCTCAAGTTCTAAGACACGTCACAGTAGCCGCACACGTCACAGGTCGACCTCGAGGTCTCGGAGAAGGTCAAGGTCACGCTCGAGACGGAGGTCATCAAGGTCACGATCGCGCCATCGGGGGTTGCGGCGTCCGTCGCCCAGACATGGAGGAAGAGGAAGAAGATCTAGGTATGTGAAAAACTTACTGAGGGTTGCTATACACATGTCATGTTCGGGTCGGCATAATTCGGCACAGCATTGAAATCGAATATATGTAGATAGTAAATGCTTGAGAAAAAGCCGCTCGGCTTACCTCGAATTGTGCCGAGCTGACCTGAACATGAGTAGATGCTGAACGAAGTTTGCCAACGGCACAAGCCGGGTAATAGCCCGCTTTGTAGTTCAACAAATACTGCCGCATCGCATGTATGGATACGAACGAGTGTGTAGCACCCCTGAAAAATTAATGTAAATTATAGTTACATAATATTATTATATTATGTTTGACCACTGAAAGCTTGAGAACCACTAATTAATACTAAGAAGTAATATTAATGGTCTCCAGCATTAAGTAGTATTAAATTTGAAAGTTAGTATCAAGAGAATTATGACAGGACAGCAATCACAGCTGGTCATCATTGTAAATTAGGTTCCGGAAACTTTTCTCTAACATTGTTTTTGCATCCTATAGCATTTCACGACCTTTTTTTATTAGTGAATGAGCCCGCTCTTGACCTCAAATGCTCCTAATGAAAAGCAATGGATGAGGTCTATGTAGGAACCGCCATGCCCAGAAGATGCCTGTTAACTCTTGCTTTGAAACTACTAAGATAAAAATTATTATTGAAAATTGTAGCCAGTTGGTCTTTTAAATGATTTTGTCACACATGAACAACAGTAACTTAATCACCAAACTAAACCTTGCATTATTAAATTAAATTTTGCGTAAATTATAGTTATAGATTATTTTCTTTGCCTATTTTCATAATCTTCTACAATGTGTATATTTTAGTAATAGAAAAATAAAATAATTCTTACAAAGATAAATATGTAATATAATTCGTTAATAAATCCTACTAATATTATAAACGCGAATGTTTGTGAGGATGGCTGGTTTGTTACACATTCACGCAACAACTTCTGCACGAGTTTGGATGAAATTCGGCACACAGATAGTTTATAACCAGGATTAACACATAGGACACATTTTATCCCGATATTCTCACAGGATCGAAATTTATGCGGGTGAAACCGCGAGGCGCTGCTCTAATTTCTGAAACTACCGGTCGTATTTGAACAATTATTTTTGCATTTGATAGCCCAATTCATGAGGAATGCTATTTAACATCACGCTAATTGAAAACAATGTGATAGCGCGGGAAGGTCATACGATACAACGGGATGGGTCGGGTGAACAAGAAATTTCACGCGCACAAAGTCGCGAGCAGAAGCTAGTCACACATTACACACATATGAGAGCGTTTGAGGAACAGGATAAGATTACTTGCATCCTTGCATACATTTAGTATGAACTTGATCGCACCTGAGTATAATCTGGCCTGGAAAGGCCTGTTTATGGCCCTGATTGTAGCAGAATATACTCGGACGTCCTGACTCAAAATGATAAGGATTAACTTTAACTGTCGTATATTTTCAAGGTCGTCAACTGGCGTGAAACTCGCAGACAGTGAGAAGAAGCGACTGCTGGAAGTCGCCAGAAGGAATGCTATCAACATGCTTAAGAATGGAGCAGTGCCCGCGGGAGCGGCCGCGCTGCCGCCTCACACTAGGAACCAAGTCATGGCTGCCATACAGTCTGGAGGTCAGTTAATAATCCAAACACATATACCAATATTTTTGTTTTCATATCCAGCAATAGTACTGCACCAACCGGAGGTTGTCCTTGGAAGCACTTGATAATGCAAACAGTGATAATCGTCAGATGGTGTCTCATTCTATTTAAATTTGTCAAAGAGGTCTCAGCGTGTTGGCTTCGGCCCCTCGTCTGCTTTTCAAAAGACCGGGACCCGAGGCCCGAGATATGTCAAAGACAATAATATTTGTTAAAAAATATACAACAATTAATTCTTATAACAATTTATCATGATTTATCAAACAAAAATCATTTTCACAGGTAAATCAGTAGACGAACTGACAGACTTCTGCAAACATTTATCAAAGAAGGAGGCCCTTGGTGAGCTGTCTTCTGTCTCTTCAAACGACGATGATATGAGCGAGAACGAAGATACACTCGCTTTCCACCATCCCTTCCTCGTCAAAGAAAAGGCACCTATTGTTATGAACATAAGGGTGAGTTTTCCTTAAAATATTTTACACACTTAAGAGCCTATACTACCTCAAATGGCTTAGCGTGATCCTCCGTTATGTCGCAAATACTGCACCATTAATTTTGAAATAAATATATGGTAGAGGATTAATGCTAAGTCTTATGTTAGACGAAAACACGATTCCATAAAATTTTCTCGATAGGAAAAAATTCCAAAGTTACCTCTAACCCGAACAATAAACCGCTGGTATTCAAAAAATACTTCAAATTAGATCATGAAACTTTGCATGCTAACTGAACTTACTTTAAAGCAGGTCTTATGTTATTTATTTTTTTATAATTACCGTTATTTTCACTGTAAAAAGCAAATACCTAAACTATTGGCGCTTCCTGCCGCCCAGCACCGGCACCGCACTCTGTCTCGCTCTCACTCAGTCCGCGAGCAGTATCGTATGAGCGAGATAAAGAGTGAATTTTAGCTGAGGTAGTATAGGCTCTTAACAAAAAAGCAAAAAGTCCAGTCCAAACTCTAAAGTAAGGCACACAAATATCATTCCGTTTTTGTATTTTTATGTTAGTGTACCGTGCATGTTTCATGAACTGTAGCCAAATAAATGTTTTTTTCTCTCTGTAAGCTATGTACTGACCTTAAGATAAAGTAAATATAACGAATGCAGTCAAGTGTTAATCAACGCATGAGCCATCACGCCAATTATCCGTAAAAATCAATGAAACTCATAATGCAATAGGCAGTCGAACCGACAATACATTATAACGAAATAATAGTGCACTATCCGTTGAGCAACTACATCATTATAATTATTATTTATCTATGAATGGTAATTGTTACTTTTAACACTTTTTGTACATCAAACACTAACCAACATCATATTTTACTCTATATTAAATATGTTTTCAACTTATAATAATTATAAGTTTTAAATTATTTACTAATGAGAGTGCCAGACAGTGACAGTTACCAAACCATTTGTTCCATCCCCTGAAGATCTCCCACCTGGACATGAGTGACGTTGGGTAATCTGGAAGTCCTCTGTCAAGCTCCGCTAATGAGACACAATTGATTTTTTATTGTTTCGTCGCCAAGGGGCGACGCGCGCCGCTTGACCGGTTTAACAGACTCCGGACCCAGGTTGACCGAAGCAAGGAAAACCTGTTCAGGTGGAGATTCATAGAAGACTCCGCCTTGGAGTGTAAATATGGTGCTGTTCCACAAACGATGGGATACTTAATATCATTTCCTATGTGTCCTGTCAGTTGCAAGTTACAGGAGTGGACGCTACTGATGGCGCCAAATACGTACATAACCGAATTCTGCGCCGAGTCCTTTTAGATTGCCGTCGACATGATAAGAAGAAAAGTGCCAGTAATGGCTTATATGACGTTTTTTTTTTTATTAACTTGCTTCGTTCGTATGTGTTTTCAGTAACAAATTAGTAGCGCATTAACTAAACCTTTACATGACACTTTATTATTTTCCAGGGAGGAGCCCCACTGCCCATAAAGACAAATCCCTTGCCTGTAGCTAATAAGGAAGAGTTAAGACTCCAGTTCCCCGTGTCTTCGGGCTCTCAACACAGAGAGAAGGCGTCGGAATGGGTGCCTGTTTCACCGCCTAAAAAAGATATGGTAATTATACATATTGTTTTTTTTTTTATTATCATTTCAGACTTAGTACATAAAATCGCAATCAATCACAGTCTTCCATTTTGACAGTTCATACACGTTCGTGTCTGAACTGTCAAAATGGAAGACCGCGTTATTTATGTTATTGAGCAAACGAATTTTTCAAATCAATGAAGTAATGGATAAGGATTTTCCTTCAAAACCCTGCATTGTGATTGAATGTGTGTTACTCAATTAGGGCAGGTCCGATATTGAAAATAGGTCTTCCCCAAGCATCGCCCATTGCACGCCATTATTCAATGGCTTGGGCGTGACATCACGATACATGAAATTAATTATAATATCGGCCTGTAGTCTCCCAATATTGGGTCAATGCGTCCCTCCATTCCTTCCTTCATCAAAAAAGTAAACAAAACTGAATTCTTTCTGATTTCATAACTTTTATTACAGCAAGTCGCAAAAGTGAACTCAAGCAGCACCAAAACAAAATCAAGCACCTCTGCTACTTCTACAGATAAAACATGCACAGAAATTGCCAAGTAAGTGTATACTTTATACCTATGAAAATAAGGCATTAAATACATTTTTGTAATATAAACAATTTTACTAAATTATGACTTTGTGTTTTAGAATATCGGAAAGATCTTCAAGTCCACCTGCCTATATGAAAAGCTTTACGACGGGAAGCCGTAAGTGTCACAGTTACATACATTATTAAAATAACAGAAAAAAAATCAAGTTACTATACAGAGTGTAAAAAAAAACATCACATAGCCGCAATCTACGCATTGTGAAAATCAAACTAAGGAACTTAGACCGAAAATCTGTTTACGATAGCGCATTTTTAACGCACGCAAAACATTTTGCTTTTGAGTGCATACAATGTTACAGGAGTTGTTTCGGTAATTATAGCTAAGGTATGACGTTTAAAACTTCTTTTCGTGAAAAAAAAAAACTGAACTTTGACCGTCAATATCTCCGTAACCAGCATCCCAGTTCAGTATAAAAATGATCACAATAACGAGAAGCACACGTGACTCCCGACTTGTCTTTCACACCCGTTATAGACAAAATACAATAAAAAAAAATAATATTATACAAAATAGAATTGCCTCGGCGCCATATTGTGACATTTTTTGTCATATTACTTCACTCTGAGCATTTGTCCAGCTTGGTAAATACGCTGCTCTATCGTCGCGAAAGGAGTGATTTTATGGAAAAAACGAGGCGATGACGCTGCGTCAGTCACATCTCTGCCTAACCTCTTATCACACTAATATTATAAAGGCGAAATTTTGTGAGTGTGTGTGTGTGTTTATATGTTTGTTACTTCTTCACGCTCTAACGGCTGGACCGATTTTGATAAAATTTTGTATGGAGGTAGCTGACACCCTGGATTAACATATAGGCTACTTTTTATCCTGCTATTCCCACGGGATAGACATTTACGCGGGTGAAACCGCGGGGCACAGCTAGTATAAAATAAATTCGTAATGTTATCCTTACCTTTTCAGAGCTAAACTCCGTGCCTGTGATACCTGCGTTGCCGGCGCCGGGACCACAAGCTTACCCCCCAGGGGTTGATGCACAGAAGATGGTGCAAATTGTCAGTACTATACTACATTTTATAATTAATTCCACAGTCCAGTTCACATTTATTTTACCTCTGACAGCAGCAACCGAATAGCAACCTTATTGCAACAAAAATAAAGATCATTGTGATTTTGACAGTGATGCAAAATCACAGGGTTATATACATTTTGTACAGATTTTACAACTTGCAATGAATTGTAATGTACTTTGTAAATGTGTTTCTGTATTATTTTTTTTGTGAATAAACCTTTATTATTATCAGAGGTCAAGTATCTGTGAACGGACTGTACTTTCGCTTAACTAAAAATAAGTAAAGGGCATGCCAAACTTGACTGGAAAATATTATATCTACCATCTACCCTAAATTGGAGTAAGGGCAGGAGAATACTATTCCATTCTCTTCATAATTAGGAGTCACAATCAATGACGGAATTCGTAAAGTCGTAGGTTCGTTGTCTTGCCTTTTTTCTAACAAAATTTTAATTTAAAAGGAGTTTCTTGCCCTTTCTACTCCATAGGAACCTACTACGCTTTGGAATGGGAAACTAGTTTCATCTTGCTGACTGACCGACCCCTTGACAATTCAAAAGTGCCTGTAATTGGATTATTTGAAATAAGTGCTTAGTGCTCATATACACGAGCGAGACGCGTTAACGGCAGAGGCACACTTAGTTTTATGAAGAAATAAGTTAATGTTGCCAGTATTACTAAGATTAATATTACGATAATATGGTAATTCTCTTACAGCAAGATGTAGCGACGCTCGTGTCTGCGAAGCTGTCTTTAATTCGGAAGGAGCAAGAGGAGAGTGAACTTTATACTACACATGGAGTAAGTTACTGTTTTCACAAGTTTTGAGAAACGCAGGAGTATTTACTCCAAAAATTTAATTTCTATTACGGAAGGTATAACCTTCCTTTTTCAAAAATCCTTTGTTTTTTTTGTGCGCTCTTTGTTTTAAAGTTTTTGTATATAATCTTGCAGATATTCAGCAATATGTTTTATAATATATGTATACAGCAATATGTGTAACAAATGTGGTTAAAATATTTATTATGTATTGTTAATAATACCAGCCTATTATTGTCACACTGGAGAGCAAAGGTCTCAATATGCAATGGTTGGTCACCCATCCACGGACCGACCTTGGCAAGCGTAGCTTTACCTTTATAGACCTGTGCGGCTGTTATTATTTAGCCACGAAACTGAAAGCATGAAAGCAATCCACAACCTCGTGGGGCCATCACGACGCATATTGCATTTAGATTTATATTATTTTGCCAATTTTATTTACTAACCTTATTTCCCTAATGAAGGTAATGTTTTCAGTTTGGTTGGTCTGCGGGGTCTGTGAGTGAATCATCTCTGGGTCAGTTCACCGGCTCAACGGGTGCTCAAATATTGACGCCAAGGGAACTAGCTAGCGGCACACAAGCTTGGGCCAAAAAGGTACACATTATATACTTCAGAATATATGGATATCTTATTGCTGCCTTTTTATATGACTTCAGTGAAATTGTTCTTTCATGTTTACAAATTAATTAATATTTGGATAGAATGTCGAAACTATGAATTGTGTACATTAAAAGACTCAATGCAAAATTCTAAAAATCTGTTCATTGAAATCGCGTTTTTTTTTTTTGCGTTTACCATAACCGCATTTCGTAGACCCAATTCTGCTGTCCTTTGTTGTTAAAACGAACTTGTTGTAGGTTTAAAAATTCAGTCAAAAATATTTTTATAACAACCGATATTAACGTGAAATTATGTTTTTTTTTTGTAAGAGATTATGTTAAGAATAATGTCGATATTTTGTGGCGTGTGATTATGAAAGAACAATAGGCTGTCGCTTGTAGGGGCGAACCATAAAATATGCGTTAAAGTATCAAACGAAACCTAGTAATAGAGCTCAGCTGTCCTATTGTGTACTATGTATTGTGTTTAATCTTGTGTATTATTATATGTATGTATTTGAGTCTTTGTTTTTATGAGATATCATCTTATTAGATTTATTTTGAAGGACACCTCTAAAAACATAACTACCTCATCTAAATACTAGAGTAGTTGCAACACACTGATATAAAATCAGCGAAATATTTAACGAAAAAAAAAAACAAGTGGTCTGAGCCTTGCAATATATAATAATTATTAGATATTATAAGACTGAAAGCTGGTAAGTACGACGGTAGATTACGAATTAGTTTTGTAAAAAAAAAAATACATTTTAATTTGCCTGGTAACTCAAAGCAAAGAAGGCATTATTGAAAGTATTCAAATCTGTAATAAATGGTAGCACAAAATAGTGAACAAATGGAGTGATATGGATTCCGAGTCTACAGTTTGAATAATTTGAAGGACTACTCCTACTACTATAATTTGAAGGTCTCGGTTGTCTGTTATCGTTTTCGCAACTTCAGAAGAAAACACTTGACTATCATTCCATTTTTTACCTATTCCTTGGTAAAAATAACTATCCTAGCGGTTAGTTTAGATTAGTTTAATGACTATAACAACATTGAACTCCATACAGCCTACCAATACTGGCAGTCGGTGAGCCAACGGTTTCGTTCAATACTTTAATAGAGTGGAAATAACTTTTCTTTCAGCTGATTGCTTCGCCGGTCGGGATCGCCGGTCCCAGCGCGTTCTACCGTGCGGTCAGAACTTATAATACAAGTTGTATTATACTTTCTGACCTTTTTCAATATTACTGTGATGGTTGCAACAACTTATTTTTTACTGTTATTTCTTCATATCACTGTTTTTGTAAACGAAGCAATATTGTAGCACAGTTTTACGTGTATGTAATTTATTTATATGAACTAAAGCTTTGAAAACGCTTACCTTTTCGGGTATTTTAATACGCACTTTTTAAATCCACTGCTGAAAGCATTTGATTAAAACTGATGCCAAAAACTCGAACATAGTTTTTGCATGATATAAATCATGTTGGGAAATTCTAAAGGGTTTTCGAATCTCAAGCAAATTATTCTCAATCTTCGAATTTATATTTCTTTTATAAGAATGCCTTATATTTTCTATGATATTAGTACCCAGCGAGTAATTATATCTATTTTATGCGTATTGTACTGCCTATCTTTTGAAAAAGCAATGAGTATTTTTAATGTATGGCCTCGCACAACTTTTGAATGCAAATGGTATCTACTTTATCTAGAATATTGCATCACATTTATTTATCAAGTTTTAAAATAGCAAATATTCTATTGTTATTAACACTTTGAATTATTATATTTAATGTGTAACCTCACTATGTATTATTCGAATTATTTGTTGCTGCAACCATCATGTTCGTTACATTCTTTATTTGTGTAACGAGGGAACTTTGTAGTTCGCTTGTTACACCGCACTATTCTTCTAATGTGATGGTAATTCCCATGCCACTCCCATTTGGCATGTCAATCATCATTACCAAAGATTGCGTACAGATATTCAGTTTTCCCCTTGGTTATGACTGACTTATTTATTTTCAAGTTATCCTCCTTTGTTTAGTTATTATTCTTTTTCACAATGGAAAAAAAATATGTTAACTACTTATTCAACAGTGTACTTCCATTTAAAATTGGTTTTAGCATTTAAAAAATGCGTACAGTAATATTCTAAAAATGCAGACTTCGTCGTTCATAGTTCTGGTTTTTTTTTCATTAAAAATTATGATCAAAATCATTTTTTTTTACACTTTAATTTCTTGTCTATGACTGAAAACTTAAAAAGAAACATTTTAGGGTCGCGGATTTTTTTATGAACGTAAATAAATACAATACATACGATAAAAAATAAAATACATTTTAGTCAGTCTCCAAATATTGTACGCCCGTCGATTCTTTGAGCTATCTTCGAATGTTCGAAAACAGCTTTAACCTAAACATTTGTGCAAAGCTATGTGCGAAGTTTTGCACAACATACAAAATTAACAAAACGGCCACATGGAATATTTTCCAATGCATTTGCAAATGTTATTTGACATTTGCAAATGCACGGGGTTGCCAACCCTAGATTATACAGCGTTGGATGGCTCAAAGAAAAGTATGGCCGAAATGGGGAATTCATGAATATTTGTTGCAGCTTTTAAGTGATAAGGAGATGCGTGCACTTCGATGTCTACGATGATAGGTGCTAACCTTACATGTATTCAAAGAGGTAAGTATAATGCGGGAAGGGGTGCAATGTTACTCAAACAAAAGTGAACTTTAATTGATGTGCATACTGAGTGGAGAATCGCAAAGTGATATAAAAATTACTTGCAATTTCAGATTATGGATTTGATTGAACAAGTTTTAAAACAGTTTGAATTACTGATTATTTTCAGCCTTAAGAGCCTATACTACCTCAGCTAAAATTCACTCTTTATCTCGCTCATACGATACTGCTCGCGGACTGAGTGAGAGCGAGACAGAGTGCGATGCTGGGCGGCAGGCAGCGCCAATAGTTTAGGTATTTGCTTTTTACAGTGAAAATAATGGTAATTATAAAAAAGTAAATAACATAAGACCTGCTTTAAAGTAAGTTCAGTTAGTATGCAAAGTTTCAGGATCTAATTTGAAGTATTTTTTGAATACCAGCGGTTTATTGTTCGGGTTAGAGGTAACTTTGGATTTTTTTTCTATCGAGAAAATTTTATGGAATCGTGTTTTCGTCTAACATAAGACTTAGCATTGATCCTCAACTTTACCATATATTTATTTCAAAATTAATGGTGCAGTATTTTCGACATAACGGAGGATCACGCTAAGCCATTTGAGGTAGTATAGGCTCTTAAGATTTTTATCTAGGTATTCCGAGACTTCTTATCCTAAATTTTCTTCCAAACGGGAATTCATTTTCCTAAAAATACCAAAAATAGATTTTAAAATAAAAAAAATCTTTCATTATCAAGCCAAAAATTTATACAACACACCAATGTTAATACATTCTCTAACTTGATCTACTATGTGTAGGACCAACTAGTGCGAGCCGCGCCCGTTGAAGGAGGCATGGGCATGCACTTGCTCCAGAAAATGGGTTGGACGCCTGGCCAAGGATTGGGTAAGGAAGGCACTGGGACGCTCCAGCCATTACTCCTGGAAGTCAAGCTGGACACCAGAGGTCTACAGGCCAAGGAAGAGGTCAGTAGCAGTAGACGCAGTAGAGGTGTAAGTAACTTATTTTTGTTTTTTTTTTTAGTTTTTAAATTATTTTAGACTTTGTTTTTTTTTTTTCAATACTTTTTAATTAATGGGTTTATTTTGAAACCTTACCTCTCTTGACTAAGCATTAAATTTTTTTGCATCTTATTATCCTTGTAATATTTTGTTATTTCGTTAGTCCTCACAAGTTCCTTTTATGGTTCAACCATACCGCGGTGAATCGATGTCGACCGCCCGTCTCAAAATACACTATATACATCACATAGCCGTCAATTAAGTATTCTGTACATCAAACGTAAGCAACATTGCATAAAAATAATTGTTGGGAAACGACTTTTATTTTTGTTGTGAAAAATTGCTGTTTTCGGTAGCGCACAATGTAATACTCGCAAAACATTGTGCTTATGTGTGCATGCAACGGTACAGGGGTCGTGGGGGTATTTAAAGTTTTGTTATAACATTAGAAACTTGATTTCGTAAAAAAAAACGTCAGTAAAAGTTTGAACTTTGACCTTCAATATCTCCTTAACCAAAAGGTTCCCATGAATGTAAAAGAAAATTATGACAATTACTGGGAGTACTGTATACGGCGGCGTCGAAAACCGCGGTCTGGATGCACCCTTCCCAATTAGTTATTTAAAAAATGCTTTAAATTTTCATTAACTTTTCCTTACAGATGAAGCTACAGCGGCCGGGTCGCATCCGGGGCCCCGCACCTCTCGTCGCCGGCGGGAAGCACCCAGTATCATTACTAGGAGAATACTGTTCCAAACAGAAACTAGGACCGCCTGAATATAACCTATGTTTCGAATGCGGCCCCGATCACAAAAAGAACTTCCTGTTCAAGGTCTGCGTACGTTGATATTTTTTATTTATTTTCTATTTTATAAGTTTACGTTCACAATCTAGTCGCAATCTTATCTTGGCGACAATCCTTTTAGTGTGCATACATACGAAGGATAGGCGTCGACGACAGAGGCAACTGCAACCGTCGACGGCTGCCGCCGACACGCGTTGACAGCTGCCGCCGTTCCGCCGACACGCGTCGACTACAATTGCAGTTGCCTCCGTCGTCGACGCATGTCGCTCGTGCGCATACACACTTAGTGCAACGCTGACCGCGCAACCGACCGTACGCGCGTACGCAATATAGAATAGAATACTCTTTATTTAAAATATCTCTTATGAGTACTCAGTTCGCCGTCAGCTAATCGCTCCGTCACGAGTTGTAATACACAATACCACAAGGACGGGCACAACTAAGGAATTTTCGCATACTAATCTTAATCTGTCAAGAATACCTCTAATTCAACTACATGTTTGACATTGATTGTCGCAGAGATGAGATTGCGAATAGATTGTCAACGTTTTTAATTACAGGAATTGGGGCGACTGCCTATCAGAAGATAGGTAGTCGCTCCATGTAAAATACTGGTATTCAGCTGCATCCGGGTAAGTTGGAACCCTACATCATGTATTTATTTATAGCACGTGAGATAATATACTTGGCAGGGAAGCATCGTTAATCATTGGATGACGGCCAAAGAATTGGTATTGGTATTTTCCCCATATATTTATTTCACGCAAACACTCCATATACTCAGTGCTGCTACGTCAATGTCTAAGTCATTTCGACTTTGGAACCAGTGATCGAATCTGCATTGTCATCACGGCTCAGTTATCCAAGTCATCTAGGGTGGAAAGTTCTGTTGATGACTCAGGAAATAGCCAAAATAGTAATGATCAAATTGTTTCAGTTATCACTGGCTCCAAGCAACCATTTTACATTATAGTGTTTATTTATACAGGTTTATACAGGGTCAAATTAAATTAGCTAGCGAAACTCTGCATACGTGTTGGATATCGATCTAAACACGATAAAACACAAAATAAATTAATTTATGTATATCAGAACGTTCGGCCAGTCGAGATAGGGAGCTGGCTGCTACTCCAGTTTTTAGTGACGATTATGTGACGCATTAAGATGCCAGTCAAAGAATTTGTGACGGAACAGTTCGAAAGTTAGAAGCATTTATTTATGGCCGAACGACCTGATATCAGGTCGTTCGGCCAACCTGAATCTCCATAACTGAGGACCTTAAAGAAACTGTTACTGAATAAAGATTTAGTGACGATTTGGTGACAAACAACCAATGCTTTACTTTTACTCGTAATGCCATCGGTTAAAAGTAAAATGAATTTTGCTTCCTGGAACATCAGGACGTTCGGCCAACGTAATCTCCATAACTGAGGACCTGAGAGAAACCGTTAATGAATAAAGATTTAGTGACGAGACTGAAACGAATTTTAATTGCTTTATTTTTTTTTGTGACGGCCCCTTTAAATAGTAAATTGAAAATTTAACATATATAACCTCAAAACATTGGGATTATCGATTCCTCCACAACGAAGAAGCCCAGAGAAACCGTTAATGAATAAAGATTTAGTGACGGCACTGAAACGAACTTTTAGTGTTTTATTTTTTTTTTTGTGACGGCCCCTTTATATAGTAAATTGAAAATTTAACATATATAACCTCAAAACATTGGGATTATCGATTCCTCCACAACGAAGAAGCCCAGAGAAACCGTTAATCAATAAAGATTTAGTGACGGCACTGAAACGAACTTTTAGTGTTTTATTTTTTTTTGTGACGGCCCCTTTATATAGTAAATTGAAAATTTAACATAATATTATATAACCTCAAAACATTGGGATTATCGATTCCTCCAAAACGAATAAGCCTAGAAGACTCGTAAAACCCCTGATGTGTTATAGGTTTTCAGTGCAATGGTGTCAGTATTTTTGTTGATTCACTATTCCGCAATATGGCGGATGGCGACTGAAATAGGGTGACCATGTATTCCAACGAAACAAGTATTTATCAAGTACTTAATTACCTACCCTACCTAAATAATGAAGCAACACACGTCGTAATATTAAATTATATAAGTACAAGCAACGTTGAGCTGATGCCTGCATACCAGTGTCCACTTGTGAGGTTTTGTTATATTACTTGAGTCTATTTTGGCTAAAAGCAAACGAAAGTGGAAAGGTGACTGACATTGGAGATTGGGAAATTTGACTAAGTACAAGAATACTTAAATAAATAGGTACACAAATTAAAAAATGCTTTATTTGTAATCAATCATCCAAAAATTGCGGTAGGTTGTTAGGTACATAATAATTTGTACTTTTTAGAATTACAGTTAAATTGGTTCACCACGAGAGAAATTTGACAGCTTCTTGTGTTTACTGCTAGGTGATTGACTTGAAACTTGTCAAATCGGATTTCTTTCGGTGGTGGCCCGACAATCATTTTACAATCAAATAACAGTTCTATAGATAAATCACAGTAAGATAACTATACCGATTCTATTTTTATTCTGCAGAAAAGAGCCATATATATTATAATCTCCGCAGGCGCGATTCTCTAAAGGAACTAATACTATATTAATTTCCTTAAACCGTAAAATGATTGTCGGGCCACCACCGAAAGAAATCCGATTTGACAAGTTTCAAGTCAATCACCTAGCAGTAAACACAAGAAGCTGTCAAATTTCTCTCGTGGTGAACCAATTTAACTGTAATTCTAAAAAGTACAAATTATTATGTAGGTACCTAACAACCTACCGCTATTTTTGGATGATTGATTACAAATAAAGCATTTTTTAATTTGTGTACCTATTTGGAACGCTTTGGAATGGGCAACTAGCTTCAACTTTCTGACTAACTGACCGACTACTTAATTTTGACAATTCAAAAGTGCCTGTAATGGTTTAATTGAAATAAATGCTTTGAGTTTGAGATTTATTTAAGTATTCTTGTACTTAGTCAAATTTCCCAATCTCCAATGTCAGTCACCTTTCCACTTTCGTTTGCTTTTAGCCAAAATAGACTCAAGTAATGTAACAAAACCTCACAAGTGGACACTGGTATGCAGGCATCAGCTCAACGTTGCTTGTACTTATATAATTTAATATTACGACGTGTGTTGCTTCATTATTTAGGTAGGGTAGGTAATTAAGTACTTGATAAATACTTGTTTCGTTGGAATACATGGTCACCCTATTTCAGTCGCCATCCGCCATATTGCGGAATAGTGAATCAACAAAAATACTGACACCATTGCACAGTGTGTTATTTTGCCTTAGTTCGGACATGCTCGTTTTATGTGTATTTCGGAAAGCCTAAAATGAAACAAACCTCCTAACAAAACTCCGCCGGCTCTAACTACTGTAGTTTAAGAGAAATAAATAAAATCGAGAAAAATCCTTAAAAACCATAGAAACACAATATCTCGTTTTTTATTTTGATTTTTACACGAAATGTTTTAAGGTATGATAGAAATTCACTACCGGAACCATTTTTTTCTTGAAAACTTTAAAAATCTTGCTCAGACAAGCGAGATTTTTTTTTTTCCTATGATTTAGAAAATATATTTTTTTCGGCCATTCTCTTCACGGTCGCGTTTTTTCTTAAGCCTAAATATTAACCACTATAATAACTAACACCACAAAAAAAAATCAGTTGCAACAGGCCCAGGATTTCGGAAATATTGAATTTTGAAATTGTCGGTTAGGGTTGTCACTCAAACGTGTGTGCGATACTTACGAGTACTTCATGCGAATATTACTCATTGTGATTCATTATTTTTGACTCAGGTAGGTATTAACAACTGTCGGTTTAAATTGTGGCGTGCATAGTTTACACAGTTTAAGTTGATATGAAAATATAGTGCGAAAATTCAAAATCAAAATTAAATTATTTACGGTTGAATTTGATCACTACTTTTGTTTATGATCTATCTTCGATGAAATGTATTATGTGGGATTGGGAAGGGGTTTAATAAGTTGGATGTTGTCATCAACAAACCCGTAAATCCAGAAGCCTTATGTCATGGAATAAGTCCCTTACATGCTTGGATATGATTTTTGAATTTTTACTGCATTTGGGGTACAAAAATGATCCAGCAGTCATGAAGTGGAGAGTTATTAAAAAATCACCGGCTGCCTCAATTGTTGAGGAGCGGAAAAAAAATATACAAACTGCAATAAGAGACAAACTGTCACTTTTGGTTGATGTCGTTCGTCCAAATTCGGGGACAACCAATGATGGGAACACTGCACGAACAGCACTATCAGACCAACACCGAAAAACATTTGCAGATATCTTAGGCATAGAGACATGGTTGGTGGATGATCTGCATACTATTTTAGTAGTGCTGTCGAGTGGCTTAATAATAGATGCTGAAAAATTTGATGCCTTTTGTAAATCAGTAGCTAAAAAGTACGTGGAGAAATACAATTGGTTTTACATGTCTGTCACAATGCACAAAATATTAATTCATGGCCGTCAAATCATAGACGCCAGCCCGTTACCCATAGGTATGTTGTCTGAGCAAGCAGGCGAGTCACGGAATAAATACTGGCGCTATGATCGACAACATCATACCCGGAAATTAGACAGGAAAACTACAATTTTAGATTTATTTCACCGTGCATTAGAGTCGTCCGATCCATATAATATCCTCATTAACACTTAGTACACGTAATAAACATAAAAAACCTTTACCCCTATCGAAATCAGTGCTTCAACTCCTATGCGTAACAACTGATAATGTTCACTACAATAATTTAGAATCTGAAGGTTTTGAAGAAAATATTACGCTGACGACTGACAAAATCATAATTGAATCCGACAGCGAGGAAATGTCATAAATAAGCGTTTACAACATGTTTAGCATAAATTGATTTAATCGATTGAACTAATCAATTTAAATATTTACTTTTTTGTGACAACCCTATTTCCATAGAAATTTAATAAAAACTTAGAAACTCAATATCTCCGAGATCCCGCTAGATACATATTTAGAATTTTCTCCAGTTGAAGGTACTTTACATAAATATATTACGAAAACAAAAAAAACGCGACCCGCAAATAGTTAATTTTATATTTTTTTTTTTCGTTAATTGAAAAAATATTTTTTAATTCCGGTTCCTGTTACGTTAGAGCCTTGTAATTTTTACAATTTATACATTTTAAATCAACAATTAAGTGGTAGTTTGCAAGACACTGAAATTTTGCTTCATTAAAGAAATACAGACGAAAAACTATTTCAAGAAGGTCAGTGACCTTTCACTAAAATATTTGTATCTCTTAAATGAAGTGAAATATAAAAACGGGGGTTTCTCAGAATGGTTTATTAAGGTTAAATCTATAAAGAAAAAAAATAAAACTGAGATGTCCGCAACTAAGGCAAAATAACACACTGTGCATTGCACTGAAAACCTATAACACATCAGGGGTTTTACGAGTCTTCTAGGCTTATTCGTTTTGGAGGAATCTATAATCCCAATGTTTTGAGGTTATATAAAATTATGTTAAATTTTCAATTTACTATATAAAGGGGCCGTAACAAAAAAAAAAAAACACTAAAAGTTCGTTTCAGTGCCGTCACTAAATCTTTATTGATTAACGGTTTCTCTGGGCTTCTTCGTTGTGGAGGAATCGATAATCCCAATGTTTTGAGGTTATATATGTAAAATTTTCAATTTACTATATAAAGGGGCCGTCACAAAAAAAAATAAAACACTAAAAGTTCGTTTCAGTGCCGTCACTAAATCTTTATTCATTAACGGTTTCTCTGGGCTTCTTCGTTGTGGAGGAATCGATAATCCCAATGTTTTGAGGTTATACAGGGTGGTCCAAATAGTGACGTCAATATTTTTTTTTTAGATTCCTCATACCGGGGGGTATCCAAAAATACCCCATGTATGTTCCGCGATTTTTTGTAGTTTTCGAGTTATAATTTTTTTTAGAGATTTTTTAATGTATTCTGCCAGCGAGGTTTCAAAAATTCGTATCTTTTTATGTAGTAAGTATTTTGCATTATTTTTTTTGTGTAATGATTGTCTTGAATGTTGTTTTAATAAAAAAATTAATTCAGCTTCCTGAAATTACTCAAAGTTACCCAAAAAAGGCTTTACATTTAGAACTTTAGTTTTCAGTAGGGTTCACTCAAACATTCAACTTCAATTTAAAAATACAAAAAGGACTTTTCGTAGCTTCAGACTAAATTTAAAAAGTTTGCAGGGTCCTATACTATCTAAATCATCCAAAAAAAATAGTACTTTATTGGACTTTTTTTTTAGTAATCGGCCTTCGAAGGTGGATGGGCCAAAAATCATTGAAACACGTTTAAAGCATAAACATTTCTTTTTTGTACTTTTTATCATTCTGATGGCAAATTGAACTTAGACATGTAATTTGAAATTAATTTGAATTGAAATTTTTGAAAAATAACTGTAGCTCATGATTTTTGGTCTCACCACTGATTAAAAATGTGAGCATTTGTGAAAATTGCTGCTTGTGAAATTACACGATTTTGGATAAGAAATAAAAGGCACAAATTACTGAAAAATCATTATTATTATTATGATTACAGATTTATTATTATTTATTACAATAAATTTTCGAAATACCTTTCTCCAACCTGAACACATAAACGACAACGTCTTAAAAAGTTATCTTTTAACTGTCTGAAGCTACTCGAATATTTTTGTTTTATTTTTCTTTCCGCTTCTGTAAGTTTTTGTCTAAATTCTGTTTCATTCTTGCTTTCCGCCGCGTACACCAGCTCCTTGTAAAATCCCCAAATAAAAAAATCGATTGGAGGAAGGTATTTTGAAAATTGATTGTAATAAATAATAATAAATCTGTAATCATAATAATAATAATGATTTTTCAGTAATTTGTGCCTTTTATTTCTTATCCAAAATCGTGTAATTTCACAAGCAGCAATTTTCACAAATGCTCACATTTTTAATCAGTGGTGAGACCATGAGCTACAGTTATTTATCAAAAATTTCAATTAAAATTAATTTCAAATTACATTTCTAAGTTCAATTTGCCATCAGAATGATAAAAAGTACAAAAAAGAAATTTTTATGCTTTAAACGTGTTTCAATGATTTTTGGCCCATCCACCTTCGAAGGCCGATTACTAAAAAAAAAGTCCAATAAAGTACTATTTTTTTTGGATGATTTAGATAGTATAGGACCCTGCAAATTTTTTAAATTTAGTCCGAAGTTACGAAAAGTCCTTTTTATATTTTTAAATTGAAGTTGAATGTTTGAGTGAATCCTACTAATAACTAAAGTTCTAAATGTAAAGCCTTTTTTGGGTTACTTTAAGTAATTTCAGGAAGGTGAATTATTTTTTTTATTAAAACAACATTAAAGGCAATCATGTCACAAAAAAAATAATGCAAAATACCTACTACATAAAAAGATACGAATTTTTGAAACCTCGCTGGCAGAATACATTAAAAAATCTCTAAAAAAAATTATAACTCGAAAACTACAAAAAATCGCGGAACATTCATGGGGTATTTTTGGATACCCCCCGGTGTGAGGAATCTAAAAAAAATTTATTGACACCACCCTGTATATGTTAAATTTTCAATTTACTATTTAAAGGGGCCGTCACAAAAAAAAATAAAGCAATAAAAATTCGTTTCAGTCTCGTCACTAAATCTTTATTCATTAACGGTTTCTCTCAGGTCCTCAGTTATGGAGATTACGTTGGCCGAACGTCCTGATGTTCCAGGAAGCAAAATTCATTTTACTTTTAACCGGTGGCATTACGAGTAAAAGTAAAGCATTGGTTGTTTGTCACCAAATCGTCACTAAATCTTTATTCAGTAACAGTTTCTCTAAGGTCCTCAGTTATGGAGATTCAGGTTGGCCGAACGACCTGATATCAGGTCGTTCGGCCATAAATAAATGCTTCTAACTTTCGAACTGTTCCGTCACAAATTCTTTGACTGGCATCTTAATGCGTCACATAATCGTCACTAAAAACTGGAGTAGCAGCCAGCTCCCTATCTCGACTGGCCGAACGTTCTGATATACATATTAATTTGATGATTTTTTTTGTGGGGTCATCAACCGCAGTCGGTGTATTCACTTGAAATATATTTTTTTTTTTGTGTAAACTTCACAGACGTGATTAGTATCGATATCCAAACACGATCAAACATATCGATGGCAGCAAAGTAGAAACGGACATGTACAAAATCACAATTTTACAGGATAGCTGATTTAGTAAAAATTAATTAAAAATTGTCCTTATTTACGTGGCAGATTTTCTTAATTATTATGAAATTTGAAATAATTTTAATACAGACTTGTAGATAGGGTTGAAATAAGCTCATTTTTGTAAAAAAAAAAAGCATTTTCGCTAAAATGTAGATGTCCGTTTCTACTTTGTCAACTCGTACTTCAAGTAACAACACTACCAGCGATCGTTGGCCCCTAAAAAAAAAAACATCAAATATTTTTATTGGTTTTCATTTTATCGTGTTTACATATCGAGACTCATCCCGTCATCAGAATTTCGCTAGCTAATTTAATTTGACCTTCTAAACTTTAATGATTATTTGGGCACAGTATACACATCTACCTATTTAAAAACGTTAAAAATCTAGTCGCATTCTCATCTTCTGCGTCAATCAATGACAGAAACTTGTCAAAAACGTATGTAAAATAAAGATGATTAATTGAGTCTGAGATTAAAATGCGAAGGTTGGCGTTCTTAAAAATACGTGAACTGTCCCACAGACGTGATGTTACCATTAATTAAAAACAAAATGCTTTTCTCCAGGTAAAAGTGGCAGGTACAGAATACCAGCCGGCGGTAGCCAGCGCTAACAAGAAACAAGCGAAAGCCGACGCTGCGCAACTGGCATTACAGAAATTAGGCATAGTGACGTAACCGTAACACGTAGTATCTAATTGTATACGACTGTTTATACTACTCTATTGTTGTAAGTACTTGATTAGTACATCACTAATTTTATTGTAAAATGTTTGCTAGCATACATGTCTTTAGGGTATAATGTTGTTTTATTTTGCTTCCTTGATATCCTAAAAATTGGTTTTCATTTTGCAACATAAATGAGCAATGGCAATAAAAACAATAAATTGGTAATATTAATGGCTGATTGCTCAGCTATTAGTTAATTAAAACTCGTGCTAATAATGAAACCAAGGCCTCAGTATGCGTCCTGAGTGACGGCGCATCGCGGATTGCGGAGCGGATTTAGGGACTACTCACACTTATTCAGCTCTGTTCAGCTTTTGTCCATAGAAAACAACGATGTTGTATGGAGTCCGTTGATCCGTTCAGCTTTCCGCGGCTGAAAGGATGCGTACGCATCTCATATGATGCGACCCGAGCAAACCTGCGTCAGCCTTTAAACCTAAGCCTAAAGTAGCTTTTAAAAACGTAAAGTAGCTGTTAAACCTTCGGCTGCACTTAATATCGCTACGTAAATTAGATAACAAATATCAATATGTAAGAGAGAGATACCTGTATCAAGTGCCGTTACTGATAACCCTCATAAACTCGATTTTGGCCTCCCAACCTGGCAACTAAATTGGTGACAAACTTATGAACCTAACAGTAAAATGCATCAGTCTACTACTGCAAATTTTAGGGCCGGCGCTCACTAACGGCGTGGCACGGCAGGTTGTGCTGCGGCGTTCCGTGGCCTGCTGAATGCCCGCACCGACCGGACTGCGCCCCATTAACCGAAATGACCGCTGCACAAGTTTCAACCTTATTTCAACTGACTTAGCAATCATAATTCCTCGACACAAACTGACCCAAAAGTACTAGTAAGAATGAAACGTCATGCCGCAGCATCCCGCGGCGCGTCGCGTCATGCCGCAGCATCACGCGGCACGTCGCGGCATCGTGGTATCGAAATAAAGTACCTAACATGAATTCGAAACTCATTGAAATAATATTCAAAATAACTTGATTAGTAATAAAATCCTTCGACACGCCCGCCGTGCCGTGTCGTCAGTGAGCGCCGGCCCTTAAATTTATTAAGTTACTGAGAGCGCACTGCGCATAGCCCAAACCACTGGGTCTAGAAGAAATTAAATCTTTAGTACCTACCTAATGAAGGGGAGCACTACGGAAGGATTTTTGAAAATACCTACATAATTGATATAGAGGATAATAAAGTAAATAAGAGGATAATAAAGGGGTTAAATAGGACATGAAAGTTTGTATGGAAGTTCTACATTTTGCCGATAGGAAATCCCAAAGGCAGACGGCTTATAGAAAACTTACTTCGTCGAGATAAGAAACTCCCGCTTGGAACGCGTTCAAAATAGCTATTTCCCTACCGTTTCACGACGGATGATACGCCCAGTTGCGCTTCTCTATGGTGTATTATTTTAAGTACCTATAAACTATAGAGATGTTAGATGATGGGCTTGTTAAGGTGCTCCCTCACCTGGAGCATTCGCATGTAATGTAACATTACAGATTTGACTTTTTACAAGAGGAACGCATTGATGTTACAAGTTGTATTAAGGTTTACACATTGTACCATTACAAGGTGCGCATTGTAATGCTCGGTTCTCCTCCTTCACTGATGTAATACTCATTTTGTATCATTACAAGGTGCGAGTTGTAATGCTCGATTTTCCTCCCTCACTGATGTAATGCTCGAATCTGTAACGTTACATTACAGGCGAATGCTCCCGATGAGGGGGGAGCACCTTTAGGATAAAAATAAGAAACCAGAAATACTTCATAATCAGATTTATTTAATAACTATTTTGACAACATTACTACAACTATTCAGGACATTGACTACATTTAATTTAATATCATACAGAGACTTATGTATCTCTGAATATCGATGATGTAATATTTTTGTGCATACAAGATCAAAGTCCAGAAACTTATAGAAAAAACAACACTAATTCCAACGATTTTTGGTGCAAATTGAATCAATGGAATAAAATTGAATAATATAGGTCCTTCTCAGTACCTACAATTACTTCTAGTAATGTAATAGATACTCGTCTTCCTTAGGTTTCCTAATAAATCACAGATCTGTTCCAAACGCCTTCCACTGACATCCTTTACTGCTTTTCCTCGGATTGTTGTTTGATCCTGTAGTCTGACAGGGCTGCTTTTATGGCATCTTCAGCAAGCACTTGAATAAAAATAAATAATTTATTATAAATATACAATACAATACAGCAATACAGTACAGTTTAATATGAAGTCGAGGCTTTTTAAACGATAAGACACTCCACCACAAATCTTGCTTGTGGATCGATCAGAATGCAATGAATGTTGACATAATCGTCTCGGATGATGAGAACCTCGTGAAAGCTGAGAAAGATAAACAAATCAAGTATCTTGACTTGGCTCGCGAGGTTGTCGACATGCGTTATAGCAGCCACATGGGTCGATCAATCAGGTTAAGCTACGCTTGACGAGCTACCATCTTACATACACACATAGGGGTTTCATACAACAATCAAACGGCTTAATTATGATAAAAGCTACTAACAACCCAGTGTCTGCACTGGGTTGTGGAGGTCAGATAAGCAGTTGCTCTATGTAAAATACACGGAATCAGCCGCCCGTGTCACCCTGGAATGTGAGGCTGTGGCTCGACAACATGAAGAAATCCTCGGAACAGTGAGGTCGCTCTGTGAAGCCTGTGAAGCTCCCAGGAATCTTCTGTGCTTTTGGGCGGAGCTAGCTTGTCTCTGTTAGCTAGAATCCCTACGCACAAAGGATCAAATGGGAGCCTAAGTGCAGAAAAGGGAGCCCCATCATCATCTATGTAAAATACTGGTATTCAGCTGCATCCCGTTAGCCTGGAAGCTGACCCCAACATACTTTGGAAAAGGCTAGGCAGATTGTTAGTAGCTTTTATCATAATTAGGCCACTTGATGATTGTATGAAACATAACAGCGGAAAACAATATTCCATTGAAATGTTTAGGTATATTATAAAAAATTGTAAATATGTTGACAAAACCTTATCTAAAAGCACGTAAAAGTTACGTTAAGATAATAAAATACAATGTCAAAATTTATCAATGTAAGTATATCTATAAATATTGAAAAACATCTTCACATATAATGACATGAACACAACCCTATGAAGTGTTGATACCCATCATTACTTGTCAAATAAAGAACAGATGCTCTTCCAAAAGCGACTGTCATCTTAATTGCCCGACATTTCTTGCGTTTGCGGGTTGCCTTTGTAAGAGCACCTTATAGAAAGTGGATACAGAATCACACAGTTAGTGCTCATACACACAAGTGACACGCGTGAATGCCTATTGTCGTCAACTTGTTGCTCGTGTACTTGAGTATGTTGCTCAAATACACGAGCGGCATGCTGTCGATGGCTGCAGTTGCCTCTCGTCAACACGTATCGGTTGTGTGTGTGCACACTTACTCATTACAGAATCACTTACTAGAGCAATGGAGCTTGACTGGCGGCAATGACAGCTCCTTAGCAATGTCTGTGTTCTTCAGGGTCAAAGCTTCATCAACTGTCTTTCCCTTCACCCACTCCGTAGCCAATGAGCTGGAAGCGATTGCAGATCCACATCCGAAAGTCTTGAACTTGGCATCAATGATTTTTCCATTATCATCAACCATGATCTGCAGCTTCATTACATCCCCGCAAGCCGGGGCACCAACAAGTCCTGTGCCAACATTTTTATCCTTCTTGTCAAGGGAACCAACGTTGCGTGGGTTCTCATAGTGATCAATAACCTGAAATAACAGTTTGACAATAAAGGACCAAACTCATTGATTTGATTGTAAATTAATTCCTACACATAAATTCAGATATAACAGTCATTCAGTTCTACTATTAGCACAGTTGTCGAGTCATTATATTTGTTTACTTTGAATATTAAAATGTATTAATTAATCTGAACAAATTCTACATTGAAAATAAAATTGTATGAATAAAAAGAGCAGATTAGAATGTAAATAAGTAGTTTTGGTAGGGTAGTGTACCTAAAAAGACTAATTTAAATGTGAACAAATTAAAAATAAATTGATAACGAGTTTAATGCGTTTATTGCTCTACTATAGTGCACAGTCCTGCATGAATAGTATAAAATGATAATCAATTTGTTCTTACACCGAATACTGAAAATATTACTTAATATTTTATCATCGGTCAAGGTTATTCGTAAAATTACGTAGTTCACTGGCAAAATCGATATTCCTTGACATTGCATCAATTTTATTGCATGGAAATACTTACGTTAGCGTGGTATGATGTGGTTTGGATTAAGTTGGGGCTACTGAAGCTTTTCAGGCAGACGCATCTACGTATATTTGTCACCAGAAACGCCATCATTATTCGATTATATTTGCAATTTCAACAATTTCTAGCTCGTATCCACAGACACTGCACTATAAGATTTGTGAAAGAAGAAATTATGACACAATTTGTGAGTTTGTGAGTGTGAGGGACTTTTGACGTTTGTATTCTCTGTGGCAAGAGCAATCCACAGAATACCTTATAAGATTATACTAGAACAATCCGAACAATCAAATACTTTGCTTTGCTTACTTGTAATGAATTACGAAGTATCGATCAATCGTCTGTATCGTGACAGGTAGCCATTTTCGCTAGTACCTAACTTCATATAATACTTACAAAATTAGTACAATCTAATCAGAACTGCTACATTTATTTATAAATATCGTGTATTTCTGCAGTAAAGAAATGTAGGAATATTTCTATCTGTTTCTAACTACGTTTTCGAACGCACAGCAATTGACATAAACTGCTGCGTTCGAAACCTGTAACAAATTGAGGAATTGCATGTCATATCAGATTTAATACTGGTGAAGAAAATAACAATTATAAATTTATAGAGTACTAATGAAAAGTATTTTAAAGTTAAGAATGATATAATTACGAAAAGTCTGATCTTTTACTAAGGATTGTGCAATATCTAGCCCGATTGCATCATCGTAGATATAAATGTAGTTTACGAACGTGAGACATATTTAAATAAGACCTTTTTGTTGCGAACATGACAATCGGTTTTAGAGCGATTTCTAAGCTTGTGGCGCCAATAGTCGGCAACGTTATTTGTTTATCTCGAGCCCAATTAAGTGCAGTGTAAGAGAAAAATTCAATAAAAATATTAACTTCATTGTGTAATTAAAATATGTGTTATGCAATAGGTGATGCATCCCCAGACCGGCTGTATTCGTTTTGTATACAGTACATCACTAATCTAATCTGTCAATAATTGTCAAAACTGATTTGATTTTGAATGATTCATGAAGAATGATGGAATTTTGAATAAAATATCATTGAGGCGAGCCGGCTTAGTTTTTTTTTTGTACTGATTAATCTTACGATTTCCAGGAAAATGAGTGCTAATCCCGATTACAAATCTGCGACATCGATCCACGAATTCACCGTGAAAAACATAAAGGGTGAAGATGTACAACTGGACGTGTATAAAGGTCATGTTTGCATTATTGTGAATGTGGCTTCACAGTGCGGTCTTACCGCTAATAATTACAAGCAATTGAATGAAATGTATGAAAAATATGCTGAGGAGAAAGGTACGTTATTTTGATTAGATCATTAGAATTCAACAACAATTCTCGCCAATCTTTTGCCCGTTTGAAATAAGCGATACCGAGGCCCGCGCACGTCCTTTACACTGATTAGTTAATGTACCTGTGCAAGATACCTACGCCTCAAGTGCAGGGCAACTATAAAGATTGGCGAGAGTAGTAAGATAGAAAACATTATCATGTGTATAAATGATTTCGTAGCTACAACAACAGTATCTATTTTTAGGTCTGCGTATTCTCGCGTTCCCCTGCAATCAGTTTGCTGGTCAGGAGCCAGGTAACCCTGAGGAGATTGTCTGCTTTGCGAAAGACAGGAAAGTGAAGTTTGATCTGTTCGAGAAGGTTGATGTGAATGGAGACAATGCCAGTCCTTTGTGGAAGTTCCTGAAGGTAAAGGTTCTGTATATTATTTTATTTTTCAGAGTGCAATTGGCCTGTTTATGTGCAATACTAAAAATAGTCAGACTGTATAAAACTACTGCTGTATATTGGCCTACTTACAAACTCCTGCATGCATTGCCCTATCTACCTACTTTCCTGGATACTCTATTTTGTTAGACAACCATAACCATAGACATATTGTATGGTATGGATAAAAATAATAATGAGCATCATTATTTTGTATCATTTTATTAACCGATTCCGTGCAGATGGCGCCGTAGAGGCGCCATGGGTATCTTCTGTGAATGGCGTGTGGCGCCTGAGAGGAGCCAAAATCTCGGATAAAACACCATTTTTCAGTGGTTATCCGTAAATGAAAGTGCCCTTATTTGTCACGCAGATTACGATTCCAGTGTTAGCTTCGGGATATTGCATGAAAACGCATACTTCAGGAGTTGTAAAAAATTTTTTCGCCACGAAAACATTTGTTCGCCGCCAGGCGCTATAGTTTGAAAAAACTACCATCGCACTGAATTGGTTAATTGCTATTTTGGACTTTAATTTCATCATCATTCTCCTGCCCTTATCTCAATTTATTTGGGTTCAGCGCAACATGTCTTTCTCTTCCATACTTATCTTTAATTTATTTGCTAAAAAAAAAACTCACAAAAATTTATGTACACATATTTTACTGGTATTATGCTAAAATATAAAAGATTTCGAAGTCCTTCATGTTTATGTAAAACATACAAAATTCTAAATAATTTGTTTATGCATGTTATTTGAATACCTTTAAAACATTAGGCGGACTCCACTTGTTTGCCATTCTATAAAATAAAAAACATGCCTTCTGCAAATTAATATTTAATTATGTAGCAGGCTTTGAGTTATTTACTAACAAACTAAATAATGCCAACAAAGTGATTGAAGTAATTTTGCAGCATTCATCTGAAAATTTAACAAATCTAGAAACCATGACTCCATATTATTAATCTATGCTAATATAATAAAACTAAAGAGATTTGATTGTTTGTTTGAATGCGCTAATCTCTGGACTCCTAGACAAACTACTACTGACGACGAGCTACTACTTACGAGTCAAATTTGAAAAATTTAATTTTTCATTTGCTAGGGCAATTCTTGAGAAAGGTTTAAAAAATTAAACAACTAATTAAAATCATGCTACAACCCTTCAGAGCCGAGCAAAATAAAAAAAAAATACAGAAAGGACGCTAAGCGAAAACTAAATAATAGTGCGGGCAGGCGATACGATACGACACGGTGGGTCAGGGGCCGAAATTTCACGCGAGCAGAAGCTATTATCTAGTAAAGTGTAGAACATTCTACACTTCAGTTTTGTTATGAAAAACTGAATTCTAATCTAACTGTAATCTTGTTTCCTTTTTTTTACTGAAACATGAAATAATTATATTTAGTAACCCCCTTAGTAATAAGCATTGTATAGCATCTGTATAGTTGCACAACAATTTGTCTTCTTACGAAAGTCAAATTACTGACGACTGAAAGAGAGAAATTGGTGTCACGCAATTAGTAAGGGGGTAAGTCAATAAGATAAAATCAATGATATATTTGTTGATAACAGTCAAAGTACAAATTTGAACAAATACAAAATTATGTATCATGCATGGGAGCAAAAAAAATCATGTTCTTTATAAAAAAAACTTATTGCATGTTAGTAATAAAGTTGCTGAGTAATGATAATCAATTTTATCACAATTAGTGTGTAGGTACTATCTATGTGGCAAACCACAGGTGTATAGAAGGACAACCTTGGATAATCTATTTGTGATAAGGTGAAAATCGATAGACCTGCGCCTGCGGGGTAATTGCGTAACACACAATCTACTGCTACTGTGGTGTTCACTATTATCTCTTATTACGGGCTTAGGGTTTAGAATAAAACCACCGAATTATCAGTAAGTACACAACAACTCAAAGGGAACGTCTAGTCGCCACAGGGGATAGAGCGGGACTCTCGAGGCGCTACCATTGAGTGGTGTGCTACATTTATTAGTATATCACATCTCTTCCTTTTTATATATTAATTAAGACGTTTAGTTGTTAACTTAAACGTCGTTAAGTTGTTAACTTAAACGTCAGAAGCTAGGTGCACGGTTCCAAATGGTTGTTTCCTATGGAGAAGAACCGGCAAGAAACTCCACGGTTACTCTTTTAAAATAATTGGCTTTTACAATGTTTTCAAATTACAGTAGGTATACATATATAGGAGGACAGCGTAGGCCTATCAACAAGTACCAGGTACTTGATAAAATACAAATGGTCTAGAGATCTAGAAGGCCTACAAAGTCCTCACGTTTACATTTTTAAGTACAATACAGTATTAAGTTTAAAGTACAATGATAATAATATTTCGTATTAAGAAGTTAATTATATTTTAGGTACACCCTAGTATTAAGTTTATAGTACAATAATAATGTTTCGTATTAAGAAGTTAATTATGTTTTAAATACAATACAGTGTTAGCATTTTTACTAAACTTCTTTATCGGAGGCTTCGTTGCAGTATGTAGCAGTTACTCTAAACTTCTATATTTGAAACTTCGTTATCGTTAACTTTCCATTTGCCTTCTACCTTTTTTAAGAGTAGGTATGATGTGCCTCCTGTACTGTTGGCCATTTCGAGTTTCGTTATTCCTTATATTATTTACATTTACTGCTTCGCCAAGTTATAATTCTCTATACGTAGCATTTTTTTTTTTTTTTTTTTGTTGTATGGTGTTGTCACAAAGTTCTGAATTTCGTAGCTATTTTCTTCGAGATCTGTTAAAAAGGTTATTCCTTTCTGAATGTTCTCCTGTAAAACAGCTCGGATGGGGGTTTTCCATTATATTCCAAAATATATTTATTTTTACTTTAAAAAGTAGTTCAGTAAGTATTAAGTAGTGTAACAAGTCATATTTCTAGTCTGATTTTCGCATTGACTTCTTTTCAACCGTTTGAGGATATCTCTTGTTTTGAATTGAGGATACAAAAGTTTTGGTCTGCCATTGTCAGTTTATTATACTTGCAGGATTTTCGATTCACGAAAATATTTAATTTCCACTTTATTGTGTCTTGCGTGCAGATAGAATCCATGACTTCAATCTCTTTGGATCGACTACAATAATATTAATATTCAAATTCACGAAAAGATTTCAGTGTCATTGTTTATTTTCGGCCACCAGACCTTAGTGCGTAACCTGTCCTTCATGTTGACAGTGCTTGGGTGGCCTTCAAGAGCTGCTTCTGATAGGTTTTCTTAAATGAGTGGGAATCACCAATTAGTTTCCTTATAATAAGCCGCCTTCATGTAAACAAAGTTTACGTTCAAATAATTTGTTGTTGTTTATTGAAGCAATCCAAGCATTCAATATTCGACGCTTCAACGGGTTGTGCGTAGGTATCTATTGAAAAATCTCGATAACATGATGTTCGTCTTCAAAAGTACTTTTATTTGATTCTCCGGGTATATTTTGCGTGTGAAAACATGATTTCGTGCCAAATATAACGTTTAGAGGCTGAGGCTCAGTACTCTATGAAAAGGTTTTTTTTTTTTTTTTGTATATGTACATATACCTATGTATATGAAAGTGTTTTATTGAACATACTAAAGCTAATGTCTCTTTTTCGGTCTGACAAAACTATTTTGCAGGTCTTGTTTTTGAAAGCAATGATGCCTCCTTTCTCGTCGTACAGTAGCAGTAGGTTTTTTTTTTTTTTTTTTTTGTTTTTTTTTTTGTGGGTGGAAATCTTTGGGGGGGGGACCTTTGTTCAAATGCCATTGGTTGTTCTCTTTGCCAAAATGCCATGATTGGCATTCTTGTGCTTTATTATCGAAGTAATCGTCGATTGGGTCCTGTAAAATTAGGGATCCACTTTTCAACGAAATTGACCCCAGAAAACTTTGAATTTATTAGCCCAGGAAATAAAGTTTTTTTTTTTTTTTTTGGTAAAGCTTGTTGTCTTTAAGCTCTGTTAATAATACATTTTTAAGCACCTGGCATCATGACCTTTTTATCACGTTCGAATACAATTAAGACGTCATCTATTTACAACTCCTTGACATGTTCTTCTATTATCATGCGAACGCAGAGTGAGTGTGACAATAACCATAACGAAAAATGATCAGCTCACTGAGATCTTTTGATTGATAATTATTATCTCAGGTCTGTTGGTCGATGGGGCGTTTCAATTCATTATTCTCTGAAAATGAGTTGTTTCATGGTAGGCATTGGATGATTTTCTCTAATGATGCTTTGTTGGCAGCACACATAATTATTCAAACAAGTACGAATATCATCATCATCAGGCTTTAGAACCGTTACCATCGGAGAAATCCAAGAAGATGGTTTATTTACAGGTTCAATTATTTCCATTACGCGGAGTATTTACTCCGTGGTCCATTACTATGAGTTCGTTAATTTCTTATTTATCTTTGGTTCCAAAGGAATGGGGACTTGCTATTTGGCTGACTAACTGGAGGAATGGTTTTATCAAAAGTGATATCTTATTGAACCTCATTAAGCTTGGAAAATTTATACTCAATGTGATCCTAGTTTTTTTTTTTCACGTTAAGGGAAATAGCAGTTTTTTACTCAAAAGATTCCTTAAACCATTTTTTATGACATTGATTCAGAACCATATTTGTGCTTGACGCACAGTCAACAAGCCATGAATGTTTTGTGTGTAGAGATTTGCTGATTTGAGACTATAACTTTAACCGGTCAAGCGGCGCGCGTCGCCGATCGGCGACGAAACAATAGAAAATCATTTGTGTCTCAATAGCGGAGCTTGACAGATTAAATTGTTTCATGAGCTCCCAAGTTTTGTCATATTAAATCTACGACTGGAATCTATGAGCACTTTGATTTTAACCTCATTTACTTGACAGAGACTTGACAGTCTTTTGTTGCATCGTTGTTGATGTGGAAAATATTGTCTCTTAAACTTTTTTAGCTTTGTTGTTAATTAATTTAATGAGACGTTACAGGGTTTTCTTTTATTGGCCCTTCTGTTGCAGTGTTTCAGGAAATGACCGTTGAAACCATATTTTATGCAATTAGCATTATTTTAGGGCAGGAACTATTATCACTTTTGTGACTTTTACTAAGTTTTAGTACTAGATACTTTTCCGATTTTTACTAAGTTTACCACTTTTTCGTTTACCCTTTTATGCAATTTGCATTAATTACAGGGCAAGAACTATGATCACTATTGTGATTTTAACTGAAGCTACACCTTTTACTTTTACCCTTTTATGAATTTTGCATTAGGTAATTACAGGGCAGGAAAATTTATCACTTTTGTGATTTTTACTGCCACTTTGGCAATAGAGATCAAATCCCTTTTTGTTCTCTAATTGTTATAGTGTCAATTTCATTAAGGCTGGAATTTGTTGCATTTGTATTCTGACTATCGTGGAACTTGTTCAAATGCCGTTCTGCAGATTTTGGGAGTTTGCTTCTGCTACAATTTATTTTTTATTGTTGATGTTGAAATAGTAGATTGTACAACTAAGGCATAAAAGAAGCTATTTTACCCCGAGACGTTTATATCCCCCGAGCCGCAGGCGAGGGTGGATAGTTAAGTCGAGGGGTAAAATGGCTCGTTTATGCCTGAGTTAGACACTCTGCTTTTCACTTCGATTGCGAGAAAATGAAACAGGCATAAAGTATACAGTACATAATTAATCAAAAATGTTGCATCCATAGCTAATTCCCGCCACCACAGATAATACCGCCACGAAACTTTTTAAAACTTTTTTTTTTTAATTTTCAACATTTGTCATTCGACTTGGGTAGGTACATGTCGCCTAAGCACAACATAAAGACGGACTTTTAGAGCATGAGAAGTGAAAATATTATTTCTTATGTTTAGTTAAGCTACACTTTATCTGTAATCAAGAATTTTCAAACTTTTCGTCCGATTTTTGTTTCTAAATGTGCCTTCCCAATAAACTTGTCTACAAGTGGCACTTATCTTGTGGCCATCAGTCGAACCCAATATTTACGTCACTTAAGATGCAGTATTTTGTACGAATTCTATGAACGACCCGAACCCAAAATGAACCCTTAAAACAATTGAGAAATTGTACAAAAAAAAGCAATAAACTGATGCTGCAAAAGTATGGGAATTGGGACTTTAAATTGACCGTAAGTACCTGGCTAGTAAACAAGAGCTCTGTGGGTATTGTTTACATAACATTTAAATAAACAAACTCTAGCTAGTCAATTATGAACGGCAGTGATTTAGTTTAAAATGAACTTTATACCTACAAAGGTCCTTTGATGACGTGTGCTTAAGTGCTCAAAGCGCAAGACGGTCACTTGATATTACAATACTGTAATGAATTCTATGAATTCTTTTGTTGATTACAATAGCCAGTGCAAAATGCGTTTGATTTGACTAAAATTAGTTTAATCATTACTTGATATTACAATACTGTAATGAATTCTATGAATTCTTTTGTTGATTACAATAGCCAGTGCAAAATGCGTTTGATTTGACTAAAATTAGTTTAATCATTACTTGATGTTACAACACTGCAATTAATTCTATGAATTCTTTGGTTGATTACAATAGCCAGTGCAAAATGCGTTTGATTTGACTAAAATTAGTTCAATCATTAACCTTGACAGATTTTATGACACTAGTTAGTTTTAACAGTAAGATAAATAATTTTATTTCTTACTTTTGTTAAAATTGATATAACGACACTTTCGTTGGAACATTTTTTTTTTTTAACATTAGTTTTAACAGTAAGATAACAATTTCTCACTTTACTTCGATTTTGCCGAAGTGGAACTATTGTGAAAACTGGTACTTACATTAACGATATTTTCGTTGGAACATTTCAATATTTGATCGAATAATATTTTTTCGATAGGTAGGTATATATTATTTACATACGGATTTGGTCAACCATACATGTTTGATGTGGGTATTTAGGCATAGGTATCTCAATTAAGATATCGTAACTATATTTCAACACAAGATTTTATTTACGAGTTGATGTAAGTATTTAATTACTCATTTCATCGATCTATGCAGCACATCCTCGTCTCAGCTGATCGCCAACGCAGATTGTGCATAGATAGGTAGGTAAGTAAAGATACATGAATGTAAATCCAAATTAAGTATAACAAACACGTTTAGTGATTTTCGCTTAGATCATGATCACTAATTTTCTCTCTTTTTTTTTTTTGTTTAAACACTGTGCAATAAAATTATACTTTGTTGCTGACCAATTTCCGTAGGTATACATAATTTGAGCGATAATTTTACTTACTGCCCTTTTACTCGTCGCCAATGTGGTGTTCACTATTATCTCTTATTACGGGCTTAGGGTTTAGAATAAAACCACCGAATTATCAGTAAGTACACAACAACTCAAAGGGAACGTCTAGTCGCCACAGGGGATAGAGCGGGACTCTCGAGGCGCTACCATTGAGTGGTGTGCTACATTTATTAGTATATCACAGCTACCATTACTACCATTATTGAAGTGAAAACTTCTTTAGGCGCGTTGGGCATTTTTGAGATGGGGGAAGAAACCATTGAATTCGCGCCACTGTTACCGTAACCGACACCGCTTCGGATGTGTTCGGCTGTCCCCGAGATGTACTCGGGGCTCCACTGTACTTCCTCACCCGTTTATTCGTAGCTTCTCAATTTTCAACATAACATACAAAAATAACACATTTGTAATGACAACTTAGAATCCAAGAGCGAGCGAAGCGAGCTCGGGACTTGGGGCACCCCGACTCGGACAGTTTAGGTTAGAAGGGATGGCGGGGTCTAGTGAGCTTTAAGTGTTTTGAGGTTAGGTTACAAAAAACAATGGGAATTTTTTCTCGGCCCCTATGGTTTTTCACAATTTGCGGTTTTCAAATTACACTAAAAAGGGTCTATTCTATCCAAAAAAATACCTACTATAAAAATGCGCCGGGTGAGGAAGTACAGCGGTTCCGTACTCTGTTTTAATGTATATCCGATATGTCAGTGAGTGATGGCAAAATATTCTGTTTGTGTTTTGCTTTCACTTCTATCGGCACTCCCGGAGTGCCACTGTTTTTTTTTTTTAAAGTGAAAGTTACTTTAGGCGCGTTGGGCATTTTTTGAGATGGGAAAAAACTATTGAACTCGCGCCACTGTTACCGTAATCGACACCGCTTCGGATGTGTTCGGCTGTCCTCGGGATTGTACAGACGCCAGCACATCAACTTACTACAATCTGTCAACTTTAATAGATTTTCAACTTTGAAAGTTGATTGGGAAAATCTGACAGTTTCGGGTAGGTTGATGTGCTGGCGTCTGTAGGTACTCGGTTTTACAGTTTTTTTTTTACTATCTGCTGCTGCTATCATTGCTACTGCAATGGGTTTCATTTTGACAGTTCGACAACATTAATTGCGTTTTTAACGTTGTTGCGCAGACAAATTTTTCGAACATAATTAAAGCAATTAGCAATATCCTTCAAAATGATTCAGATTGAGATTGATAATCTGTTACGCAATTAGGGTGCGGTTCTATCATTCATAATTATTCTGTGGAAATTGCCTTATAGAAATGGTAATTGCTAGTAATTACGTGAATTGACTTTAAATGAAGGCAGTATTTCTCATAGATTTTTCCATGTGATAGATTTTATACTTGTGGGAATAGTATAAATCAATATATAATTTTATTATTATACTAGCGACCCGCGGCCCACCCCTACTTTTTTCACCACGTTTTTACGACTTGACAAAACCTAGATACTTATTCCTTATTTTGCGTAAGTTTATTATAAATGTTTTATAGACATAAATATTCCAGATAAAATCACTAAATGATGGTGAAAACTATTATACTTCAAAATCCGTTATGTAATTTAGAAGAACAATGTGGCCACACAGACGGACTTGAAAAACGACTTCAATTTATAAATATGTCATAGATATCTACTTTTATCTTCTCTGTAATAGCCAATAGGCTAAGATTCACAATCATAAAGATAAAAACTTTATCACTAGGTACGTAAACACTAGGCTGCTAATGGAATTATATGTTAATAATAAGCATCGAAGGTGCAATCAAAATGTTTCGTGTGATCCGGCGACCTAGCGCTTGGACGGTTACTGTGCCATTCAACGTAAACAAAATTTAATTACCTACGTATTTATAATTATAACTAAGCCCGCCTACCGGTGCCCGATACGATTTCCTTTTGGCAAAAGTGACGAAGTTCCGTAGAAACTTTCATCCCGTATTTTAACTCTTAAGGAGATGACTTTCCAAAAATCCTTGCTTAGTGCCCATTTTCGGTGGTATTTAAGGATGTGGTAAAGACTATCAAACTGCACAACTTTCTCCATGGGACCAACATCGTAATTGCGAAAAAAATATCAACTGGCCCATACAAAACTTCAATACCTAGGTACTTGACCCAAATGTATGGGACGGCTGATTATTTTAATAGGTATTAACAGGGCCTGATTTACCCACAGGCTAACTAGGCTCGAGCCTAGGGCGCAAGGACCGAGGGGGCGCTCAGCTTGCTCTTGACAGCACCACTTATTTACAGAAAATTTGGTAATTTGATAATGCGCGTCTAAATACTTGATTTTGAATTGAATTGGGGCATATTCATAGTTAGCCTGGGGCTGTCAGAACTCATCAGGCACTGGGTATTAAGGAACTCTTTTGCAATATTAGATTCTTGTAGTCCCTGCTGGGCCCTAATTCACTATGACCACATTTCGCGTGGTTTCGATCAGTGTCATAGAGAATTACGGCAATGTTTAGACTGTGCGTTATCTGTCAGTGAATGAATAAATTTAAGAATTTTATTAAGTAGATTACCTAATTAACATTTTTTTTTTTACAGCACAAGCAGGGTGGCACCCTGGGCAGTTTCGTCAAATGGAACTTCACAAAATTCATCGTCGACAAAGATGGCGTGCCCGTTGAGCGTCATGGACCCAATGTTGACCCATTGGACTTGGTCAAGTCCCTCGAGAAGTACTGGTGATCATCTAATGGAAAAACGGCTTCGCATTTAAATTTTCTATCTAGATATTTCATACAGGTTATAGGTGGTTTAGCAGTAAATAATTTACTTTAGCAACTGAGCATTTAACTTTATATAAAGTATAACGAATCATTCACATCACTTCTACTATGCATCTCAAGCAAAATATAGATAGGTATAAGTACACAGTTTTTTTTTTGGAACTTGGCATGTCGAAAGATTAATCTATGTAAATGTATCTTAGCAAAACGTACAATTTAAAAAAAATCTGCAAACGCGCTGTGTGATAAATTACATAGTTTTTAAGAATGATTGTTATTTTTTGTGATATACATCAACATAATAATTTTGAATACTTTTTTATTTTTATTTAAATGGCTCCCTTTTATTTATTTGTTCCTCATGGGCACGATCGAAATTATAAATGACCTCTAAAATGACCTATAAGCGACCTCGTCCGCGTGCAAGTCGGAAAACAATTATATTATGTCATTAGTTACTTAGACTTTTTCTTAAAAAAAGTTCTTCATATAAAATCAGCTATTTGCCAGAGACGTCCCGTAAAAATCGGTCCAGCCGTTCCGGAGACTAGCTGGAACAAACAGACAGACAAAAAAAAATGTTTTTTTTTTTAATTAGGTTTGTACAAACACTTTTACACATCAATGATGTTTTAAAAACTAGATAAAGTCCTCGTTTCGTATCCGGCTACTCTAAAGAAACACCGAAACAATGCAGAAGTCAGTCTCTTTTAAAGTCCATAATCCTTTGATAATAATTATACAGTGTGACTAGGACATCGACACACAACCTATTAGGCTATTACCATGGATTCAGTACGTAGGTACATGATTGTAATTTTTCGTGCGTTATTTATGAAGAAAAAAAATCTGCTGTTTCCTAAAAAAGTGCAATACATACGAGGTCATAATGTATGGAACAGCCCGCTTCCTAATATAAATGGGAACAGCAAATTTTTTTTAATAACCGACGAAATTTTTAAATGCCGGGCGTCCAGGATCATGTACTGAATACATTGTAAAAGGTAGCGCGTCGATGTTCCGGTCACCCTGTATAATAAGGACACCGCAGTCCACACCATGGTGGCTGCCAACAAAATGTATGGTTGTTTGTACAACCAATCGGATCCTTTGTGCTCACTGTGAGGTGCCCACGATATGTTTTCCATACTTTCGGGAGAGTATTACTCCACTGTTTGACATTGTGCATCCAAAGTTAAACATGATATCGTTTTGAATCAGAATAGTAAAATAAAAAGCCATTAAAAAGTTATAAGCCAACAAAGATTCGTGCGTGCGTGTAGACTAGCGTCCATGGGATTATTATATTACCATAATAAGTCCATGCTAGCGTCTAACCACAGGTCTAACTGCTCATCACTGATACTATCTCTGTCGGACACGAAGCCAGGTGAGAAAGCGTGCTTTTTGGCCATGACCACCAGTAAGTTCGAGCTCGCGACTAGTTTACTCTTATGGACCCATGTCATACAATCTTCTTACAACCCTGTCTTTAATAGAAGACGGTTATCAGGTTAAAACCGGGTTGCCCAGAAGCGTGCTTTCAATAGTTTGCCATTTCTACTGTGTGATATTTGCCTTACTGTTCATCACGACGAAAGAAACCCTGAAAATGAAGCGACTTAAATAAATTCTAAACTGATTTTAAAAAGCTATAAGTATCTACTTAATTACCTGCCTATGTCAAGTGTCATGAAAATAATAGTCAATTTGTCAAAAAAGGCAAACAACATAAACAACGGCAAAATAAAGATTTTTTGGAAGAGTTGAACATTTGATCGAGATTACTTATTACCTAAATAACTATGTGCCGTCCGAACAGAACCGTAACGTGAGTATAATAAAATTAAAACATGATTAAAATAATTACACAGATGCTTGATTTTATCCATTATTAGGTAATGTCACCTGTTAACGATCGATAATTATTTATAATTGAAATTCAATTAAAATTGGTACCTATCTACTTATTTAGTAGACACATTATTTTGTTAATTTATCTATCGACTAAAACGATCCATAGCGATCGTCAAAAAATTGCGCTCGTTTATCCAGTTCTGTTATTTTACACATCAGTAATTGGTAGCGCCTTCGGGTGGTCGTTTCTCGACATAGAATCGCAAGCAAGTGCAAGTTCCAAGTTCAAACTTTATGGCAGCTCTGAAGTGCGCTACTCGCTTCGCAGTTGCCTCACCCAGCAGCGTTGCCAGGAGGAACCCTATAGAAATGGCTCTTTTATTCAAAGTAGTTTCATTATCCATACTAATATTATAAACGCGAAAATGTGTCTGTCTGTCTGTTACCTCTTCACGCTTAAACCGCTGAACCGATTCAGATGAAATTTGGAATAGAGATAGTTTGAGTCCCGGGAAAGGACTTCTAGGATACTTTATATCCCGATATTTCCACTTGATCGACACTTGTGCGCATTGGCGTATCTAGGGATTTTTTCTAGGGGGGGCCTGGCCCCTACCTAAACTTTTTTTTTTTGTGGGGACATCCTCATGGATACCCTCCATGAGGATGTCCCCGTCTGGGAAGAACGGAGGGTTATATCGGACTCCTACCGACTAAAACCCCACTGTTCCTTTTACTACGGTGGCCCGGGAGTACTTGTACATTCGCCGCACCCCCGACTGGTATCAGCCCGCCATGCCTAGCGGGCCCCATCCCCAAGTGCGGGCGATCCCACGACCGCACGTCCTTCCATTACATAAGACGCGCATATTGCGTGCCACTTCTGTGAGCCCGACTGCTCGAGCGACGACACGGCCCCAATTTCGCCGCCTGCAGGTTCTTAGGATGGCCGGAAATCGTTAAACGCCCTTCGACGCCCGGCTGCTCTTCTAGTGCGAGTGGAATGAGAGGTATGCTCTCTCTACCTCTCCGCCGCTTCCTTTGAATGCATCACCTCCTCGCAAAAAGAAGCCACAGCATCCCACGCGTTTTAGCTTCCGACCATGGACTGAACCACCGCCGAAAATGGCAGATCACCCGCACCAAGTGTCGTGACAAGAGCACAGCGCTGTTGACCCAAGCTGTACTCCTTTAACGTATGTTGCGCCGTGTCCTCGTGGCAGTCTACACAGTGATGACAAGCAGGTGTCCGCTCCCGACCTATGCGACGCAGTAAGCACCTGCGTCAGCCGGAAACTCAGGGCGCCATGCTACCTGTCCAGCCATTCTTCCATAACAGGCCTTACCGCCACTATTGTGGCGAGCCCCCACCTGGGTTGCGCAAGTCACTCCCTTTCATTCAGCCACTAGTATCTGACGGAGCTCAGTCCTTCGTGGCTCGAATTCCCGAGGAACCGGAGGCTGACTACGCACAAAGCTCCTTCCACAGCTATATAGGGACGCAAGGATTTTTGCGTCCAGATCCCAGGGCGTTGATCCAGCCAGGAGAGTTGCTGCCTCGTAGGAGATCGTACGGTATCCTCTTATCACCCTAACAGCCATCGCTCTTTGCGGCCTTCGCAATATTGCAACGTTCCGCCCATACGGGCGACTCATACAGAGACTTGGACCGCACAATCCCCACGTACAGTCTCCGGCAGGAGGCGTTGCCCCCCCCCCCCCCCCAAATTGGGTAGCAGTCGCGCAAGAGCAGCTGCGACGCTCATCAACCTGGGGACCAGCCGCTGAATGTGCGGCCCGAAGTCCCACCGGCTGTCGAGGACAAGTCCGATGCGGACGCCTCCTACCACTATGTTTAAATCGCGTGGTGGCTTGTTCCGAGGCCCATGCATCAGAGGGCCTCAGATTTGTGCAAAGGCACCTCGAGACCTGTGCAACCCCTGCCGTGACCTGTATGGCCGATTGCCAATGCGTTTGCCCCCGGGCCGTCTAATCATAATAATACTCCAGCTGGATCTACTAAGATTTAATTATTTTCGTGATAACAAAAGTAACTAAATGGAATGTATTATGTAGGTTATAATAAGATTGTACGTGTAGGTCTTGGTGGTAGATTATTTATTTGATTGCTTTTGTGTGAAGTTATATTATGTAAGTATCCAGCTTAAAATTTCGAATAGGTCCCCAAACATCCTAGGGTGGGCCTGAGACCGGTCTAGGGTGGGCCGTGCCCACCCGGCCCCCCCCCCCTATATACGCCAATGCTTGTGCGGGTGAAAGCGCGGGGCGCAGCTAATAATTAATAAAAAAAACTAACCAACATAATATCTATGGTTTTTTATACGATCAAATGAGCACAAATTATATAAGTCGAGTAGGTAAGTAGGCACTTTTGGATTTTTTTAATTTATATATTCTTCTGAAGACTTAACTGCCATACAGGGTAAACCAGACAGTTAAATAAGTAAGTACTTATTGTTATTTGAATAGTAAAGTAAAATTTTCATTAAAATACCTACATTGGTTTTCTACGACTATCTATCATCATTTAAACTGAATTTGAAACTCAAATAAAATAATAAGTAGGTAGATAGTAAAAATAACTGCCTAGGTATTCTACAGTGCGACAGTCGAGAGAATTCTTTCTTGACACCTCTCAGTTTCATACGAACGAATACGTTTTTTGCGAATTTGATCTTTATTAGCTAGGTACTAGATTATGTGACGCATAAAGATGCCAGTCAAAGAATTTGTGACGGAACAGTTCGAAAGTTAGAAGCATTTATTTATGGCCGAACGACCTGATATCAGAACTTTCGGCCAACCTGAATCTCCATAACTGAGGACCTTAGAGAAACTGTTATTGAATATGGGTCGGACATTTAATTAGGTACCTACGTTTTTTATCTTTTGTCCTGCTTTCGACGAAAAATCCCGCTTTTTATAAGTACCTACTCAAAGGGTTTCAAAATCCTGCTTTGCCCGAAAAAAATCTGGCAACGCTGACCTCACCCCTCAGAGCGTTTACACATGGCGCCGCAACGGCAGCGTTTTTCGCCGCCGCGGTGTCAAGCCTTATCAAAACTCGCCGCCGCAGCCGCGGCGCCATGTGTAAGGATTCATACAAATACAAGGGTAACTAATACAGTGGCACCGCGGCGACGGCGGTGCCGCTGCAGCTGCGGCATAATGTGTAAACAGCCTTACCTCCACTGACACGTGAATTTGTTACTACGCAGCGACTCGCCCCATGTTCCAAGCCGCCATAATGTTTTAATTGGGCTGTACTGTACCACTTACGTCACAAAATAACTAACAGTAGGTACCTACCTACGTGAGATTGAATGTTAGGTGCCTAGCTAACATTGCGGTTTCCAGGGAAAGGAGTTCTAATTACAAATCTGCGACATCGATCCACGAATTCACCGTGAAGAACATAAAGGGTGAAGATGTACAACTGGACGTGTATAAAGGTCATGTCTGCATTATTGTGAATGTGGCTTCACAGTGCGGTCTTACCGCTAAAAATTACAATCAATTGAATGAAATGTACGAAAAATATGCTGAGGAGAAAGGTACGTTGTTCTTATAAGTAATCAACAACAATTCTCGCCAATCTTTTGACTGCTTGAAGTAATGCCCAGGGTACACGAAGCCACTTCGCCGACCACATGAAGCGAGTAGGTACACAAGCCAGTATTGTAAAATCAGTGGTGGGGTGCCAGTAGCTCAAAAAAATTAACCCCATCCTAGCTTGAGACGCTAGCTCACTAGTTAATAGCTTACTAGCCTAGAAAAGAAGCTAGTTCTGTAGACACGAAGCCAGAGTTACTAGCTTACCTACTAACACATAACTTAGAATCGGTTTGAGAAACTCCGCACACTCCAAATAAATACTTACTTAACTCTTAATAAAATCATTCCCATTTTTAGGTCTGCGCATTTTAGCCTTCCCCTGCAATCAGTTTGCTGGTCAAGAGCCAGGTAACCCTGAGGAGATTGTCTGCTCTATCTCAGAGAGAAGAGTGAAATTTGATCTCTTTGAGAAGGTTCATGTGAACGGGAACAATGCCAGTCCACTGTGGAAGTTCCTGAAGGTAAAGGTATTAGTTTGTATTTCAGCGTACGTCTATTTGATCTGCGGGGCAATTGCGTATCACACTAAAATAAAAGTAGGTATGTTCTTGTTCAACTGTCAAAATGAAAGCCATTGCAACTGTTAGTGTGTTACGCAATTACCCCGCAGGCTTATAACTGCATGCATAATCAGGTAGATAAGTACAGACGCCAGCACATCAAGCTACTACAATCTGTCACAATACAACTATCGCTAAAGTATAAGGTTCAAAGTTGATTGGGAAATTTTGACAGTTTCGGGTAGCTTGATGTGCTGGCATCTGTACATTTTTTATATTTTTTACAGCACAAGCAGGGCGGCATTTTGGGCAGTTTCATCAAATGGAACTTCACAAAATTCATCATTGACAAAGATGGCGTACCTGTTGAGCGTCATGGACCCAATGTTGACCCATTGGACTTGGTCAAGTCCCTCGAGAAGTATTGGTGATCATCTAATAGAAACACGTCTTCGCATTTTATTAACATAATATTGTATAAATTAATAGAAATAAAGAACAAATTTACTGTAGCAACTGAGCATTTCATATGAGCATTTCGTATCGCACTAATTATTCAAAAAAATAGAGGTGGACTAACTATTCCATCACAAAGCATCGTTTCTATATGTTTGTTAGTGGAATCACTTTTTCGACAAGCATGCAAAAATACCAATGGGAAGCCGCCGGTGGAAAAAATATTTCCGGCAGTTCTCACAGCAAAAGTTATAAAAGAATTGCTACCAAAATCACATACTTTGTATCCAGAACTACGCGTTCATTTTTTGGAAACAATGTTTGAAACTTTAAATAGTCATTATGATGTATTAATTAAACAAATTATATTTAAGTATATCGATGTTAGAATTTTTGCAACAACGAAAAATTACTCTTCGTCAATTTTGTCTATTTTAGCTACCGTACTTTCACAGCATTATGTCGTACGGCATTTTACTATGGGGTCGAGCTGCTGACATTGAATCCATCTTTATTTTGCAAAAGAGAGCTGTCAGAGCCATTTATAATCTACGACGCCGCAAATCTCTCAGGGAACTATTTATAATAAATGCTTTGACTTTGACTCTGAAAAATATAAATTAAATATATATAAAACGTGTTTTATTTTACCTTTTCGACTGTTACTTAATACATTCATTATTCCATTATTATTATTCATTATTCCCTGTAAATTGTTAATATAAGTAGTAATTATGATGATACGTTTATTATGTAAAAATATTATCAAAAGTTATCGATATTTGCTCGCTGATATCGACATCACTAGTTTTAGTACCACAGACACTCGCTACGGCTAACAGCGCCAAAATGGCGATTATCAATTAGGAACTCAGACTAAGGAAAATAGGAACAAAAGCACTTTGACAGCCGCCAGTCCAGTGGTAATAATAGAGCTTTGTACTTTTGTAGTAGTGGGGAGCGGGCGCGGGGCGGGTGCGGCGCGGGAACTATGAACTCTATAACCGCCATTGTAGTCTGTGCTTGTAGCCAGCCACAGAGTACTGTTTGATAGACTTGTAGAGTTGTAGCACTATAACACTATGTACATATTTTTTCCTCTATGCTCTACACCACAGAGTACTTTTTGATAGACTGACTCTACACGTAGACTCTACATGTCAACTAAATGATTGTCAATAAAAAAACACTAGAAAAAAAATTTTAATTCTAAGATTATGTCAAAATAATATTACATACATAAAATTTCAAGTACCTACCTAAATAAAACATGACTTGAAAATCATACACCATGGACAGATTAAACAATCCGGACTATACACGAGCCAAAAACATTTATGAATTCACAGTGCGGAACTTAAAGGGTGAACCTAAAAAATTAGACAACTACAAGGGCTTCGTGTGCATAATAACTAACGTTGGCGTTGGCACAAAGTGCCCCTTGACTGCACAAAATTACAAACATTTTAACGAATTAATGGATAAGTTTGGAGACAGTAAGGGACCTAGCGCACTACGCGACTACGACCTGTCGCAATCTTGACCGTTGAAGCTCCGACCACGATGCAGAGGTTCAAACTATAGCAGGTACACAAATTTTGGGCGAAACTGGTTGGAGGCCGGCCGTGCGACCAATAATTTGGTTGTTGCGGTCAAGTCCCCATTCAGTTTCTATGGGTAGTGTGGTCTCAGTGGTCTGTACGGCCACTGGTTGTGGTCGTGGCCGCGTAGTTGGCGAGATCCAAGGTAGTCGACATGTTAGCAATGTATAAAAGTATGTAAAGAACCTACGTACATAAATCGACGTTGTATATATTTTATATGTGGTAGGCTCAACGTTGAATGTAGTATTTTTAAAGCCCTTGTTGCAGATCTACCCAGGCTCATTGATTTTATTTTATCGCTTTAGCATTGAGTACATACGTACTTATGTACATTAATCAAATTGTCTAATTATCTTATCGTGATGACCGCACTATGTATTCTTTTTAAGGATTACGAATATTGGCTTTCCCATGCGATCAGTTTGGAGAGAAACTTGGTACCCCGGAAGAAATAGCTTCACATGCCGAGAAAAATAATGTCAAATTCGATTTATTTGCTAAACTAGACGTTAATGGAGAAGATACATCTGAAGTGTGGAAGTATTTGAAGGTATGAAATTGTACCTTCACATCTTTCTGCTTTTTTTGTTCTTTTTTTTTTACTAAAGTCGCACCAACATCCCTAAGCCTCAGAGGGATGCCCCAGGGCAGCCCGCGAAATTCAATTCAATCCTATTGATTGATACTTATAGTCATTCAGTTGGATTATATGAACTTATAGCCTTATAGGGTAGGGTTGTATTTTACCTACTTGTTGCGCTCGCGAATCATATTTTTGTCAACATACAACGAAGCTGACATGCAAATTGCAAAAAACGTAAGAAAATTTTAATTTCGCGGGCTGCCCAGGCGCTTCCCCCTAAGTAGTGGGGGATCACTGGATCAGCTCATCTCATATTCTCATCAAGAATAAATTAAAAATAAACTAAACTAAAAAAAAAACTAAAATAATAAAGCTTATTTATTCATTATTTTGTTTTAGCACACTATTACCGATTCCAAGAAGCATGGCAATATGATTAAATCGAACTACTCAAAATTTATTGTCAATAAATTCGGTATCCCTGTTGACCGAGTTGGCCCAGAAATACAACCCGACAAACTCGAAAAATTGCTCGAGCCTTACTTATGAACTTTACGAGAGGTACGAGTTTAATCTTCACTGGATTCACCCAATTCAAAATATACACATTACAATGCTTTGTGCACATGCGGGGCTATTAGCATCACTGACTTTATTCATTTTCGAAACGAGAATCATCGGGTAATGCTGATATTGGCATGGATTCTGATGAGGTGATACGAAAACTAGCTTTATTATTAAAGAAAAAATATCAAAAATGTCGAAGACAGAATTATTTACGTGGAAGGTCTAGCTGTAATGTCACTTCCTCATTTCTAAATGGCCTAAATGGGGTACGTCTAAATCAGGCATTGGAATCGATGCATTCACGCAAACGCACGATTTTGTTACCGCGACTGCAAACTGACAGACAGCAAAACGCGATCCAACGACGAAAGCGTAAACATTCCCGTTTTTAATGCTTGTCATGCCAAGGATTTAAGAAGGATGAAGCATGAAGGAGGATGGTGATGATATTGAAAATATATAAAAGATGTTGCACGCGATGCATAGACAAAGTCGCCTAAATTCTCTAGATTATATAGTCTGATGCTAGTGCCAGCCATTATACATTTACCCCCTTACTAATAAACGTCGTATAGCGTCGTACAGTTACACAACGCTTTGTCTTCTTCTTTCGAAAGTCAAATTACTGACGACTGAAAGAGAGACATCGGTGTGCTGAAATTCATCTAATATAAACCGTTTATTAGTAAGGGGGTCAGAATAATATACTACAAAGCAGGGACTTGAAACGTTACTCAAAATAACGTTACGCGTAGTTCCGGTATCGATAATTTGTACCGTTCCAGGATCGTAACAAAATCTTAAACTGTTCAATAACAATATTATTAATATATCGTTATTAGTATAACGATATTATAACGTTATTCATTTCGATAGTCAACATTGCCCGTTTCATGACTTATAAGATGATGAAAAAGTATGAAGAATAACGTTACAAATGAATGTATAAAGTTTCACCTGTAATGTTATTACAAGCGGATAGCCTTATAATGTAACTGATACCTATAACGTTACTTGTAATATTGTTCCACGAAAATGATATTCTATAACGTTTTATTTTTGTAACCTTATTGACATTTTTATGTTTTAGTATCGTTACAAAATTTGGAACGTTATACGGTAACATTTTTAGTTGTAGTAACGGAAAGAAATTCATTTCGTTTTCAAGTCCCTGCTACAAATTCATTTGTATGTGGTTTGTATTACGATCGAATAAAAGTGCAAATAGTAATTATGAACTTGTTTCTTTTATTCGAAATTGGATGGAAATTGAAAAAGGTTTACTGATTATTATCGTGAAATTCTATGGTAACATTGCAGTGGAGGAACACTTCTTGTCATAGATCATAGATATAGAATTCCGTAGATTGGGCATGAGAGTGAATGAGAGCTCCCGCTTTAACGGAACTTTGCTGTGTTAGAAAGAGAGAGAAAGTGACACTGTTAACAGGGCCAAACACGTATTTGCTACCGGCCCATACCGGCCCCGGTGACTGTTTACGTGAGCGTTTCGGCAATTATTTAAGCGAACTAGAGTGATAACCTGTGATTAAATAACCATAATACGATGGTTTCTTGTGCAGTACCAGGATGTGAATCTTCCAAAAAGAAAAACCCCCAGGATTACTCGTTTCACCAGTATGTTTACAATGTGTTTTAATCGTTATTTCTGCATTAACAATGCACTAATAAGCCGGCTATAAGCAAAATATGATGAGAACATTATTATACTTACGATTTAGATGAATTAGCATGCCTAAAACCACCGTATTTAAGAAATAACAAATAGAGAAATACGAAGGAGTTATAACCTCACTTTTTAGTGTTGCGTAGCCTAATTTTTGTTGATATCGACAGCTAAGATAGGTAGCTTCATACAAATGCATAATCTTAGAAAAATAGATTATATTTAAGTACTTATTGTAACAAACAAAATAAAATATAGATATATGTATTACGCACACACTTACATTTTACGCACACTTAGATCAATGGTTTTTGGTCTCGTTTGATTGTTGACATTACCAATCTACGGAATTCTATATCTATGTCATAGATATAGAATTCCGTAGATTGGTAATGTCAACAATCAAACCCCCACCAATTCTATATCTATGTCATAGATATAGAATTCCGTAGATTGGTAATGTCAACAATCAAACGAGACCAAAAACCATTGATCTAAGTGTGCGTAAAATGTAAGTGTGTGCGTAATACATATATCTATATTTTATTTTGTTTGTTACAATAAGTACTTAAATATAATCTATTTTTCTAAGATTATGCATTTGTATGAAGCTACCTATCTTAGCTGTCGATATCAACAAAAATTAGGCTATCGTATCACTAAAAAGTGAGGTTATAACTCCTTCGTATTTCTCTATTTGTTATTTCTTAAATACGGTGGTTTTAGGCATGCTAATTCATCTAAATCGTAAGTATAATAATGTTCTCATCATATTTTGCTTATAGCCGGCTTATTAGTGCATTGTTAATGCAGAAATAACGATCAAAACACATTGTAAACTTACTGGTGAAACGAGTAATCCTGGGGGTTTTTCTTTTTGGAAGATTCACATCCTGGTACTGCACAAGAAACCATCGTATTATGGTTATTTAATCACAGGTTATCACTCTAGTTCGCTTAAATAATTGCCGAAACGCTCACGTAAACAGTCACCGGGGCCGGTATGGGCCGGTAGCAAATACGTGTTTGGCCCTGTTAACAGCATCACTTTCTCTCTCTTTCTAACACAGCAAAGTTCCGTTAAAGCGGGAGCTCTCATTCACTCTCATGCCCAATCTACGGTAATTCTATATCTATGCTTCTTGTAGTAAAGTTAGCGCCACGAAAGATGAGACTTGACTTGACACACCACGTGGTTTGACTTACGCAGTACCTACACGATTTTAGGTCTCTTTAGCGGTATGAGGTCTGAGCGCGGAACGGGACCGGACGTCGTAGGGGCGGCAGAAAGAGCGTGCGAGGCGGGGTCAAATCTCATCTTTCGTGGCGCTAACTATACCTGACGCCGACCTATAAAGCGCAAAATCAGACCTTGTTGAGTTACTTGATTCGACTTGATTGCCACAATGGCTAACAGGATGTTGTGTCGTGACTGACGAGTCCTGCCCTTATATCGCTAGTAACTTTAAGGAGAGCGGAAACAGTACTGTGCATGGGCCTGAACCCAGATTGAAGAGTAGCCCTCTCTTCCCTATGAGTGAGTTACTTACGATGAATAAAATTAGAGAATTGATTGTGGACGCAGGCCTGGAGCACTTAGGATGGGAAGGGAAGGATATAAATGGGGTGGAAGTGGGTAGGAAGAGAGGGATTAGAAACCTTAGGTAGTGGACGAACATAGGCTTTGAGCCACAGGGAAGGGAATATTCCGGTGTATAGGGTTTATTTTTACAGTGTGTGGCAGATGACCCAGAATAGTTATGATCATACCACGGGTGATAGTTTCACATCCCATCGCTTTTGATTTAATAGATCATAGAATGATCTTTTTGATCTCTCCCGTTTCAACTGGTACGAAATTGAAAGGATTAATTGGAGGACGTGTTAAACCAGAAATTAGGGACAGAGTTTGTTGCTTGGTTAGACCATCCATGGTAGCAACAGCTAGTGGAGAAATTATAGTTGAGATTGTCCAAGTCAATTAAATTAAGAAGGTATAAATGTCGCGGTTTGCCGATGCCAAGAGTTCAAGGAATTTCTAAAATAGGCAGAAGAGGAAGAATTGATAATATCTAGAATGTGGCGGCGTTTAGCGTTGCATATCGCCTGATTACATTATTCCTTACAGCTTTAAAAAGTGTCCATTCTGATCAGTAGATACGATCCCTTTTACGAAACGCACGGTCCCTACGTCGCCGTCTGTGTTCCTCTTGTCATTAATGGTGCAAATGGGCGATTTAACTTCACTTTTTTGACGGGAGCATAGATGACAAAAAAGGGTGATAACAAAACATCATAGAAGATCGCACATTGCCATCAGTCGCGGAAATGGCTACTTTCAATAATTATTTGGCCACTAATTTTGGGATCCCGCACCCCAGGCCATAGGCAGAGGTGGAACACCGCGGTGTCACTCCCACGATGGAGGAAGTCCATGAGGATTTCCACCGCGCATCATAAAAAAAAGGTACAAAATGTTTGAAACCTGAATGATGTCCTTAGTTGCACATTTAAAAAAAAAGTTTGCATTTATAAACATATTTTAGGATCCTCCTGTGGTCATGGCCCTCTCGAGCCTTGGGCCCCCTCTGGCTGGGGGCCCGTGGCATTTGGCCCCAATGCCACCCTCCACTGGGTTTGACCCGATTTGACTGATGACCTGTTTGACAATGACTCAAACCAAAATCTAGAATACACGTATGTACAGACGCCAGCACATCAACCTACCCGAAACTGTCAGATTTTCCCAATCAACTTTGAACCTTATGCTTTAGTGATAAAGTTGAAAATCTATTAAAGAAATTTGACAGATTGTAGTAGGTTGATGTGCTGGCGTCTGTACGTGTTTGAATCAAACCGTCTGATCGTGTCGGGGGCGCATAATAGAATAAAATAATATTATTTATGGTAATGCTAGGACACACACACCGATTTTGGCAGAAGAAATAGTAGGTATTAGAGGATATTCTAATGCCAGGTACACACGCACTATGCAGCGACTTTAGTCGCTTTCGACTCTGTCGCAGGGCATTTTTAAAATAACACGTCAACACGCAGATTGAAAGCTGAGTTATAGAGATGTCAAAATATGTGTCTGTACAGTGGACGTGAGGTTTTAAAATCGACTAAAGTAATCGCCTAGCTTAGAGATTGATGACGTTTATTTCTGGAATTCGGAAAACTACGGTTTTATCAAATGAGGAAGTTAGGTTGGCCAATATTGTAAATAAAAGTTTCTGTCTCTGTTTCTCCCATTAGAAGAAGCAGTCTTTCTCATGAAAGAGTGTAGGAACAACTATTTTTAGCCAATCACAGGCAGCATTTTTAAATTCATTTTAGCGTCGCCGTTCGTTGGCGCTTGGCTTCCTCTCCCCGTAGTTTTGCGTTCATTCAATGTGTTTATGTTGCGTACTTTTCGTTTCGATTTAGTGATATTTGTTTAAAAATACTGTTAGCATTTATTGTGGTATAGGACAGAAGTAATCTTTACGGAATAAGCAAGTGGTGAATCGATGAACGGATGAATACTATCGTAACAAGTAAATATCATCGCGTGTGGTTTTGTGATAATTTTAGACTGAACAAAAAAAATAAACCAGCAATTAAAATGTTGTGGCATTAATTACAGAATGTCTACTAGAAGCGGTCGGGTAAGAACAAGCGTTATAGAAGTAAGTCCTTCGAGAACACGCAAAGGTGTCTCGCCGACGCGTTCTCCCGCCAGAACCCGGAAAAGTTCGCCGCCGCCGTCTGGGAAAACTCCGCCTCCCGCACGCTCGTCTGGCCGTAAATCTCCTGCACGCAAATCACCTAGCCGAAAACCAGCTTCAAAGTTTCCCGCACGCAAGTCACCTTCGAGAACTACTAAGGATACAACACAACCAGAGGTTTCCAATGCACCAAAGTCTCCGGCAAAGCGCCCTCCCATCGACTCTGAAGTAGCAGTAGCAGTCAAACTTGAAGATCTATCTTCTAAGCTCGAAGTCTACCGCCGGACCCGGTCTAAGCGAGTAGAATACTCCCTCAAAGATTTGACATCAAGTATTACAGAGAGTGAATTTTCTCTTGACAAAGTTAATGGCCTGGAATCTAGCGACATATACGGTCTGAGAAACAGGAGATCTGTCGAGGAGGTCGCGCCTCGCAGGTCTAGTAGGTTGCGAGAGTTCGTTGACAATGTGCCAGACATCAGACGGAGTCTCAGCAAATCCCTAAGCCAAAGCAAATCAATAAGCAAATCTGTCAGTAAATCACTGGGAGCATACTCAGATGAGGACAATTCTGAGGAGGAATACCATCACGTGAAATCAAAGTCAGTGACTAGAAAGTTGGCAACCCCTCTTCGAAACAGTATCAATAGCTTGACTCAAGTTGCAAGCAAATGGGAGTTCGGTGGAAGACTAGGATCCCTGAGCTTAATGCTCCTGATTCCCTTAACAGTATTCTCTATATTAAATTCTTGTAAACAATCTTGTTCTCCCAAATCACTTTTAGATCTGTCTGCATATAAATCTATACAAGTTTTGTTTAGTTTACAAGCATTTAGCTTTTTTCTTGTGCAATGTGTTATGCAAGCCATCTTTGCTATAGTACCAATATTTGGTACCAGATCTAACCGCATGGATGAGTCTGGCACAAGACACTGTTTCAATGCATTTTTCTCCAGTATAGTGACTGTGAATGCCCTCTTTCTATTGGATTTCTTTCAAATTATTGATAAAGAGAATTTATTGAATGAATACTTGAGACTTGCAGCCATCTCATACATTTTTGCTGTAGTACTAAGCATTGTCTTGTACGTAAAAAGCAGTGAATTGCCAAAGGAAGACTTAAATCAGTATGGAAACACTGGGTATACATTGTATGACTTCTTCATGGGGAGGGAAATTCATCCATTTATCAAGAAGCTGGATGTCAAACTTTGGATATCAAGAATCTCAAATATTAGCTCTGTAAGTATTAGTAAAGGTACTCAATAAAAAATTGTTGCTATACGACTTTTTTATAGTACGCCTAAATGAAAGTACCACTAACTCCTGTACTCATTGACTTTCTGTACTTTTTTTTTAATTTTTTTTTAATTGCTAAATGGGCGCACTCTTGACCCCGATCACGCCTGATGGAAAGCTATAGTACTTGTAGTAGTCTAAAGACAATATTATTCTTTTCACTCATTGGGGTGAGCTTATCGTTTTTATAACTAGCAAATTAAACAGGAAATTAGAATCAAAGCCATTCATGTACATTTATAAATGAGGTAATAAATAATATAAAAGTTTTTTCTATAATTGATACTAATAATAAAATATTTTATTTTGTTTCAGCTGATATTTCTCTCGCTAATCTTCACACAAGGACTTCAAATCAAACTGTCAGAGAAGGATGATTTCTCATTGGAAAACTTAAAACAGTTGGTGAAAAATGTACAGTTGAAGCCAACTATTCTTATATTTTCTATAATGCAGATAGTTTATATTCTGAACTTTATTATGAAGGAGTATAGGATCACAGCAACATTTTACTGGCAGTCAGAAGGGGTAGGGTACCTCCAGACTGTTTCAAGTGCACTGTACCCATTTTACTTCACAACAATATCTAAACATGTGGCAGACACAGACTTAGTTCTGTCTACTAACACCTTAATCTCTGCTTGTGTACTATTTGTGCTGGGATTCTTCATAATGCTTGTTAGTAACAATATTAAATATGAATTCAGGAAAGATCCTCTACATCTGAGCTTGGCAAGTAAGTAACTGTATCATGTATGCTATTTATTTTATTGTATTATGCTTTTTTTAATGCTTTAATGGTGGAATATAGTTTTGTTTTATAACAGTAAATAATGAATACTTATTGTACCATAGTAATCTTGAAAAAAAAACTAATTTATTATTCATAATCATATGCATAGTCATTTTCATTAACAATCTTAGTAATGAGGTACTGTTTCATGAGGAAAATTTATAATATTGGTCTACTAAACAAGATAAAAATAATGATTTTCCAAAAAAAATTAATGTACCTATTCTTTTCTTTCAGACGTAGACTCCATGCCAACATTCCATGGAAAGAAGCTTCTGGTTTCCAATCTATGGGGGATCTTACGTCATCCGAATTATGCAGGTGACATACTGATTCACATCGCCCTAGCTTTGCCTGGGATTGTCTCTGGACAATATGTGGCTGCAGCACCGGCGATCTTGACCATTCTTGTGCTAATGCACCGCGCATGGCGGGACCATAATCGATGCAAGTGGCGCTATGGGGCGGCCTGGCAAAGATACTGCAAAAGAGTACCTTCAGTACTATTACCTAAACTTCTTTAATATCTATTCTATTCAGGCTATAAATTGCAATCTCATGTTGCACATAACTCTTTTAGAAAGGTAAGCAATTCTTGTTGCTGATGTGTGGCAATTCTATAAATTACATGTGAACATGAATTATGACTCAAATGTAAAAGATCTTAAAAATTCAGAACACATTTGAGTATTGTAGATTTGATTTTATACAAAAAATCTAATATTATAATTTTAGATTTACAAATCTCGGGACCATGGTGTCCCGGTCCTTTGAAGCCAACTCGCAGAGGCCCCTTAGGAGATTTTAATGAAATGCGGCACCAACCGACGATTATCCCTGTATGCACTATGCAAGTGCACCCAAGGATAACCCCCGGTTGGTGTAGAACTATTGCAGGATAGGGAAAAATAAACTATGGGTTTGGATGGCTAAAGTGGACTGGTATTTTAGATAATATTATGCGGTAAAGAATTTAATTTGTGTAAATAATTTTATTACCCAACTGCCCCAGACAGAAGGTAATGTTTTTTCAATAATGCATCACATTTTAAATGTTATATTTTCTAGAGATCTGTGTGACGAATTGACGATATTTTATTGAATTTTTTATGACTTCTATTAATTATATGTAGGTTAGTGTTTGAGATTAATATCTGCCTTACGAAACCACCGTACAAAATTCTAATACTTAATTAAGCTCTCTTTATTTTTTAAATGAATTATTGATATTTTTTTAAATTGACTTAGATACTTATTATACAAAGCATAGTTTGGTAATGTAGTATTGAAATTATTCAGAGGTGAGTGATTTCAAGTTGTATTTTTTGGAAAGTAAGACTTTGAAAGGCATGTCCTAAATCATATTGGTAGATTTCGTAATATACATAATTAGTAGATTTTAAATTAAATTGACCATGTTTGTCGTGTTTCTCCTTGTATGTGTGTATTTTATTCTACAATATTATTGCTACCATAGTTGCATGTTATGGTTAAGATTTAGACCTTTACATGGCAAATAATATATTGAATTCAGATTAAGATATGGTTAAATATATACTTAGTACAAATCTGTCTAAATTCTAAAACCAAGAAGTCCAATTGGTATTCTTAATTGATTAGATGAATAGGTTGTTAGGTACTCTAAAGACTCAGAACACACATAGTTGATGTTCGAGCTTAAGTTGTGAATTACATTATTTACAAAATAATGTAATTTATAGGATTGGAAATGAGTTTTGAATTTCAATGGCAATAGTATTTTCTTCTAGGGTTAATGTTTCAAGTAAGTTTTGTGTATCCAGTAGAAAATAGGCGCTTTAACGTTTTTAAACAAGTGCCTAAAAAATAGAATTACTTAGTTGTATTAAATGGCTGAAAAATTGTTCGGATATTTTAGATTTATGATGGAACAGTTATTTTCTGTTTTACATGCATTGTTCAGTTTTTTGATCAAGGCACTTTGCTCAAAAGTTAAGCACAACACTATTTAAGTTTCAAAATTAGCTTAGGTATCTCTTAACATTAATCAAGCCGCCTTCTCGGACCGTATATTATCTCTAGATGTAAACTTGCTATGCAGCAACTTTTGCCATATTAGAAAGATTTTATTGTTTTGTTCGGAAATATTCTTGGAATTAATTTTAACCTTAGTTTTTGTCCGGGAGTGTGTTCATGTGACTTCAATTTTTAATTATGTTAATGTCACAATTTTAATAAAGATTTTGTACAAAGTGTAAAAACGTCTTTTTTATTTCGGTGACGAGTTATACACTTCAAGCATAATATTCGCAATGGATCAAGGCATTGGCGTAACAATAATATACCAGTATTAAAAGCATAGATATATGAAAGACCATTTAACAGGTCGGGTTTGGTTCCCCAGGTCAGGAAATCATGATTTAATTGTTGATCACGAATAGGTATGAATAAAACACTTTTTAATCGCATTTATTTATTTTTCTATAAAATACACATACAATTTGTAAATAAACAATTCAATATTCAAATATCTAATTTACAGATTTCGTTCCTAAACATATTCATTACGTCCACGCTATAATGTAGGTAGGTACTATTACACGGATGCTGGATCATACGCAACAATTACAACATCAAATAAATGTAAGTATCGAACTTTTTACTAAAACAAAGTGTAGGTTCTTAGATGGACATAGCAGAAAACTACAAAATGACTGATATGTACTTCATTTTCCGTGGATATTTGTAAGAATAATACTTACGCGAAAAGAAGTTGAAACTTAATTTTTGTAAATCAATCACTGCAAAAGCTTGGATATGACATCGCATGCAATGTAAGGTTTAAGTCCTATGGGACAAAACAGCATCTATACTAACGTAACTAACATCAAGTACCTGTAGATTTTAGACTAGTAGGTACATGGACCTTAAGACAAAATCGATATTAATTTACCATCCTAATAGGCCTATTAAAAACGCTCTTGATTAATTAACTGGTGCAAACTTTTTATATAGGAATAAAAACACAAACAAACTATAGGACACGTCTTGATAACAAAAGGCTGCACTCTCATAAGGGTCATTTTTGGCACTAAGATAATTATATTATGTTTGTTATACATACGTTAAGCTGCTTCACTACTTGTGGCAGACACGCCAACAACTCCCAACAAACTGAAATCCCCGCCCACATATATACCATATCTGACTCGTGATTTTGTCTAGTCATCTAGTGGATAGTTACGTCATTTTTAATATTTTATCTGATTCCTGATCGAATCTGATCAGTTTGAAGATCTTTCTGGATAATCACATCAATTTGAATGACGTCTTACGTAGGTCTTAGAAAGCATAGTAATAGGTTAATACGATGCACGAGTGATACTGGGCAGCATACTTAAATTTGCCGCTGTTAACGCTGCCTACGACATGACGACTCGGTTCTTTTGTTTGGACTAGTTCTGAGGTTCGCTCAGTGAAATGCTTAAATTCCCCTCCATATCATTTGCGTAACATGTTGTCACTTTGTTGGGAGAGTTGTTGATGTGTTTGTTACAAGTGGGGACGCATCTTTAGATTTAAAATCATTTTAAGTATCTAACTAATCGTTACAGTAGGTAGATACAGTAATGAAAATAACATTCATAAAAAAAAACAACCTAAGATTGTACATAGATTTATTTTTTATCTAAGTAATAACGTCTAATTTTCATCATAAGATTGTGTTTTAATCCTATATAATATTATATATCTTCGTATTTTTTTAAACTAAAAAATAAATAGTAGCAGCAACCTCTGCTTAACCCTTTGGGTATTACAGGAGCAATGGTTAATAAAGTATTTATGTAAGTAATAGGTAAATATCTCTTCAACGGGATTATCATGGTCGTAAGATAGTTTGAACGTAACGGTATTATTTGGGAAGACACACATAAACCTTATCTATTTAAGCTCGACCAATAAAATAATGTTTAAAATGTACATGAAAATATTTCCACATGATGCCATTAGCTAAAATGTTCTAAGCACAATGTGGTCGTTAAATCGTGTATCTATTTCATATTAATTATTTATTATCAAACGTAAAATATCTTAACACCATTTAGATTATTATTTCATCACTTTTTAATCACATTACATAAAATTCATAAATACATAATAGTGCTGTTATTATTTGCGTGTCATTTTATTATTTTTAACATTATAATACGATGTTAATTAATGCCATCTAGTTATTTGGTTCCATTTAACATTTACTATGAAAATATACACGTTTAAAATCTATATTATCGTATATACAAGGTATATTTACATTAATGGTATCTTTTTTTAGAAAATATCTTTATTTTCTTCAGCTTTAAAGACAATACATATTAGACATTTAACTAATCTTTATAAATACGTAGATGAAATAATTTAATGATACCGTACCTAAAGGTTAAAAAAAAGAACGATAGGTCATTAAATTCAAATTATTGTCAATTGAAATAAAATAAGTGGACAGTTGAATTCAAGTTGTGAAATGTTATCATTGACGTAAACCGACATGGGTAGTATAATAATAATGTAATAATCCAGAAATTATTTTGTGGCAGTGTTTTCTTAAGTTTGTTTTTGTTATGTTTTTTTTTAATTTTTTATTGAATTCAATTTGGTTACAGCTAGCTACGGATTGGTAGATTGATTGTACCTATACTTATGACATTGCATTTTTCTGGATGAGAAAGAAAACTTGGTAAAATTGTATTAGTAAGTAGGTACTTTAACCAGCGTTACACTTGATTAGGTACTTAAATGGTATGCATACTATAAAATACCTTAAAGGAAATATTTACTCTATATACTATGAAAAATGGCCGGAACGATTCAAAATGAAAGAAAATAAGTATTTAATCATTTTGAGAAGTTAACTAGGCAAAGTATAAAAGGTGAAGGGAGTGCCCATTTAACACTAGCATTGTTTCAGTAGAAAAGAAGTATTTATTAGGTACCTATTCGATGTTATCGCATGCATGTAGATTCTAGGTAATCATTTAGGCACCATGAAATGTTGGTCGACTCTTTATCCTCCAAACTGCTTGGATGATATGAAGCAACACTGCCAGGTGTTTTACAGGTCATTTATATATCTTTTTAAAAGCATTTTTTAATATTTTCAAAAAGTAGATATTTATTCTTGCAGCCGATTTAGTACGACCGAAAATAGGATTATTTGGATGGCATGTCGTATTTTACGAATTACAATTATTTTTCTTAGGATTGATCCAGGTATAAGAAGAAATTTTCTATAATCTAGTTGAACAGCTTTAAAATATTTTGTTGTTTTTAGTATTAATTATTATCAGTGATATTCAGATAAAACTACCTACCATTTTGAATACAGAAATCTTTAGATAAAAGACTATATTTTTTATAGATATCTTAGAATCTTGACTAAAGGTAGAATGCACTCATCAAACTAGAACTCTTAAATGTTATCTTGTAAAGATAATACATGTATTAAAACATAAAGTAGGTTTTTAAGGACAATTCGGTTTATCATATAACGTTTAAGCTATACCTACAAGAAGAAAGGTTTACTTTAGTGCGAATACCAAGAAGGTTAAATAAAAACGTCGCGATCAGACGGCATAATAAGCCTGGTCATGGGAATGTTACGATAAAAAGCCAGTTACAGCTGACTAAAACTAGCGAGGGTCTAACAAAATGCCCATTGAAGGCAGGGATACCGCTAGAATTTACGATATAACTATAATTACATGGAATCATAACAAGTTCTTAACTGGACACTTAATTATATTAAATTAGTAAAGGTCCTAATATAATTACTAGTACAAAATAAGCCTCACATCGTTCCTTGTTGATGTCATACCTACATACAAAACAAGTCATTCCTTTCATATTACATAGCAACTGGTGCCATTTATAAAACACCGTTGCTATGAATCCACTTTTACTTCGCTAAAGCTTCTTATAAATAAGGCATTTCTTTTTACAATAATATCGTAATTCACCAATCAATGATACATTCTGTATCTTGCTACGTCATTTTTATATTGGTCTGGCAATATTAATAAAGGGGGATAACCATTTAGATGGTAACACGAATCTATGACACCAAGTGGCATATAATGCCGCACCACTACCAACATTCGTTTTCCTAGCTACTTTTCATTTAGGCGCTGAGCAGACGACGGACAATTTGTCTGCGACGATAGAACGTATGCAAATCTATGCAATAACGCGCATGGAGGGCAAAACGAACGGGTCGCCGATGTCTGACGGCTGATGTTTCTCGCGATCATTCGCGGACGGAAGGACCGCCGTCTGCGGAGCGCTGATGCAGGATTACAGACCGGTTATGTACAAAATGACGTAGGTGGTGAATGTGGGTACTGTCAGGGGGGGCGGCACGAGTTGGCGCGCGCGCCGGCCGCAGGACGTCAGAAGTTGCTGTCGAACACGCCCATCGACCGGGAGATATCCTCGTCGCGCAGGCAGCAGTCAAGAAATTCGTCCAGAGTCAGCACTCCGTCGCGGTTCAAATCCATTTTCTGAAAGTTACGACAGTTCTGCGTTTACATTTTGTAGAAACAACAACACAACATACCTACCTATTATATGAAGATAACAACATAATACCTACATAATTATACAGTCAGCCGTAAAAAGATGTATCTATCTATATCGCATATATATCACATCTTGTTGAGACTGACTGTACATACTTCATTATAATAAGTAAGTATGAGTCACGCGTGTATTGCTTATCAACTTATATACAGAAACTAGAATAATATGATGAATGTGCAGAATATCAGCTAGTAGGTAATTGCCTATAATTTCCTGTCACAATCTATTGTAAAAAATAATTAAACAGCATAGGTATTTTATGAATGATATTAATGATTCTTTTAATACGTCTCTGTATTTAAATGTTCCCATCATGTCCATACTGAAAAGTTTGCACTATTGCATACAATGTAAAACAGCGCTGTAATTTGCAAAAAAGGTTAGAAATTTTTCATTTCGAGGGCTACTCGTGTCCGTGGATGTGAAGTGTGAACCACCAAAAATCCGCATCCGCGGATGTCAAAAAATCTGCATCCGCAAAATTATCCCTATGCAAACGGTGAGGATCGAACTCACGACCTTCCGTTCGCCAGTTCGCGCAATAACCGTTGCGCCAATGTCGTTTAGTATTAGAATAAAAAAAAAACCAAGTGAAATTAAAGGAAATACAAACCTGAAACAGTCTTTCAACCTTCTCCCGTATCACATCATCTTCTAAGTTGGGGTCTACGATCTTCCCCATAAGGTCGTAAACAGCGGTGACAATCTCAGTCATTTCCTCTTTAGTGATGCATCCGTCGCCATTGATATCATACAGTGAAAACGTCCAACGTAACTTCTCTTCTAAGGTCCCTCTCGATAATATTGATAGCCCGGTTACAAACTCCTGAAAATAAAATTATGTTATTGTTTCTTCAGCATATACTTAAGCAAATTCAGCCTAGAATGTTCCCACTACCGAGATACAGGCCTCCTCTCGGCGAGAGGGACTGGGCCGTAATCCACCACTCGGGCCCAGCACGGATTGGTAGATGAATGTATCTACATATGTATTATGTGCTACAGCTACTGTTCATGGTCAACGCATTCATTTATTACATTAATTAATTCATTCCACATGTCGTCGAATTTTTGGTTCTAGGATATGCCGTTTTCCTTCACCGTTTGTTTCTGCAGGGTTATTCTGAATTCTGGAGAGCACTGATGAAATAATTTGCAGTAGGTGGAGAAACATGGGCCTGACCAATGTATAGGTAGGACATCAAAAGACGGAGTTTGTGATCAAGTCGACGTTTGTTAAGCTCACAGATGTAGCTGTACCTACCCGACATGGGCCTACTGAAATAATCGACAAACTAATGTGTGATGATTGCAGTTTGGTGCTGTTAGAACAAATTAAGGGCGCTTGCTTGCCTAAAGAAGCGGGTTCCCAGTGAAGACGGTATCGGGTGAAATATTCCCGTGTTAAAATATTTAAGCGCATACAAAAGGAATCGGCCGAAACATGTAGGTATCCCTGGATACCATTCCGACGATTAATTTGTAGCGATCTGTACCGGGAGTCGTGCCCGAAAACCTGCTTCTTCATGCAATCACCCCTATCCAGACAGCAGCTGCCATGCTGCAGTAAACATCGCCTTTGGTTGCGTTCAACGATGTCCACGGGAAAAGGAGTTGGCTACAAGTCAAGTTGGGTTCCGTCAGTAGCTTTTTAGTTACTTATACCTGTGCTGGTTCTACTAAAATACCTATTCTGTACGCCAAATAATGCAGTATCATCCAGGGTACCCTGAACGTGTACCTATATGTTTGTAGTCCCTGTGAGGATATTTTTGTAGGAATACTAAAAATGGTATACTTATTTACCTCAAAACTTAACAGGCCACTTCTGTCTTGGTCCAGTGTGTTGAAAACGAAGTGCGCGTACTGAGCGGTGTTCGCTAGAAGATAAAATAGATAAATATCAATGTGGATAATAATATAAACAACAAAATTAATGATGACATTTTCCAAGTTGTAAACAGTCATTGAAAATCATAGTAGGTAGGTACCTAAATACCAAGGTTTCCCTAGTTAATACCTAAGTCAATCAGTTTACTGCTATCACCAAATACGGGAATAGCTTATGTCGTGGTAGGTATAAGCCAGTGGTGGTTAGCCAGCCAACAAGGTTGATAAAGCTTAGGGGATGACGGCCCTGCATTTGCGATAGATGTTACCTAGTTGCTGAAATGAGTCTACCTACTAAAAATAAAACTAGCTACATTGCTACAAACAAGGTTCCTTTGGCATTTGAATGACATTTACATAATGGGGGGTTGTAATATTGGGGACTAGCGTTCCCATTGAGGAACCACATTTGAATTTTGAGTCCCTCAATGGGAACGCAGGTTAGTACTTACATTAGCAGCAAAAACAATATGGCGGCGTTAGTTCCGATTTTGATCACGCGGCAAGATCTTTGTACCTACAACTATACTTACCTACTTGATGTCCGCAGTAGCCATGTTCTATGTTAAGTGTTTTGGTGACTGGAGCGCCGCAAATCTTACTAGGGTGCTACAGCTACTGTTCAACGTATTGCGATACTTACTTGAACTGACTGACTGGTGACTTCCGTGTTACATAGTGCAGTTTTCCTATTTAGGACTCGTGAGAATGATGTTGACTACTCGTAAAGGTGGTTCCGAAACGTTTGGCGGTACAAATTATGTATCTTTTAACTTAAAATGCATTTTATTTTATACTAGCGGCCCGCCCCAGCTTCGCACGGGTGCAATTTTTTTTTTCGAATTTCCAAAATTTTCTTTCATACAAACCTTGTCCCGGCAATACCGATCACAACAAAAAAAGAATTAGCGAAATCGGTCAAGCCGTTTTCATGTCAAGTCGTGACAACGGAAAACGGGTTTCATTTTTATATATATAGATATATATTTAATGGCTTGGACAGAGTGGCAATACTCCACGTTTATATGAGCGTTAAAAGTCTTACATAGTAGCGGGGAGTATGGAACAATCCACCTATTATCTATCGTCACCATGTTGCCCCTGATTTGTAGCGTAGTGCTCCGACCGCCATTTCCTGTATCGCGCCTACGATAAACTGGATACCCATCCTCTCCGGTCTGGGTATCGTTCATGAAACGGCGAGGGTATTTTTTTGTGCAGACACCGTTCTTCATGCATGGTGCAGCTAAATTATGTTCTCCGCAGGGTCCATGTACCATATTTTTAGTTATAATGTCGTGTAGTACCGGATCAATTTGTTGATCGGGTAGCTCCGCAACTATGACACTGTCGATCTCATCTGGTTGTATTTTAGTTTCTAGCCAGAAAAGCAAATGACAATGAGGTAAACCGCGCTTTTGCCACTCCACACTTGCCATATAACATTTTACTTTACCGAATATCTGTTCTTTGACAAATAATTTGATGAATTTCTTCATCTTTAAATGAAATACACGTGAAATTATGTCATGACGGTCGAAAGACCGTTGTCCTGGTAGCAGCTCCGCTTTAATTTCAGGCCATTCGGGGTTACATGTAAAAGTGACAAATAAGTCAGGTCTACCATAATTTCGGACGTACGTCATCGCGTCCTGCGTTTTCTCGTGCATGAAACGCGGAGAACCCGTAAATGACGATGGCAATATGACATGTTGACCGATATTTGTTGGGTCAACATTTGCGTCATGATTTAAGGCATCTCTGAGATGAATGTAGTCATCAGCCCTCAGTCTTTGTTGATTCCGAGAAATATAATTTAATCTTTCCGATATCATTTTCGCCATCATGTCAACACAATATTGACTAAATAAGTCTCTGTAATAATGTTACGGATTAAAAGAGTTAGTTCTAAACATTAATCTAAATGCATAAAATTGCATGCACGAAACAGTTTTATTACGCGCAGAACCCTGCTGAGGGATAGTCAAATAATAACCGTCTTCTCCTGTCGCAAACATTATAGGATACTGTAGTGGATCATAGGACCGATGTAGCTCAGAAACTCTTTTGAGCTGTCCGTCTCTACCGTGTAAGACTATATCCCTGGGACCTTTGTCTTCATCGACCAAGAGAACGGCTACCTCGTTTACAGTAGGAGCATTATATCTGCCTCTGTGTGCTGTCTGTGGAGTGCGATCTGAATGAATAATTAACTTTAAATTATCTGAGGAGTTAAGTTCTAAGTTTTGTTTAAAACTTCGTATATACACGTTATGATTATTCAAAGCGGTCTGTAATTCACGAATTAAATCCATTTTTAAGGTTGGTGCGATGCTTGATCGCAACGATAACTGGTCTGCATCCGAAATAAAATATATTTGCAAGAACTGTGGGTTTTGGCCTGACGGTGGTAAAAGGCTACCAATGAGATGATACACCTGTCCTTCAATTTTAAAAGTGGGCATAAAATTTCCTTCCCTGATTTCTTTTGCGCCAAACGAAGTCATTTGAAATAGACTATTGTATCTACGTATGTTTGTTAAAAAATGACCAGATAATGGATGGTTATTAGTTAAAAGATTTTTTATTGGTTGTGGTGGCTCCTGAAGGTTAGGAAGACAAATTTTACCTGAAGCACAGCACATACCATTAGGTTCGTCTGTCCATTTCTTGGCAGAGCAGTTAGAGCAGATCTTATTCATGACTCCGATTTGGACGGACGCTTGTTGTGCATAATCAACCTGCGGATCATATCTGAAAGCCAGTCTGTTGCTGTTAGCTAAAATTCGATTGCGAACTGTGTTTGTGGACAACTGCTGTCTCTCTGCTTGAGCTCTAAGTCGCTGCAAACGCTCGACACTCGACTCTCTTTCGCGCAACTGAGAGGTCCTTATATTTTGTTCATGAAGACGTTGGGAACGCTCCAGCCTCGACTCTTGAGCGCGTAGCTCGGAGGTTCTCAGACTTTGTTCGGCAAGGCGTTGCGAACGCTCGACACTTGACTCTCGTTCGCGTAAGTCAGAGGTCCTTACATTTTGTTCATGAAGACGTTGGGAACGCTCCAGCCTCGACTCTCGTGCACGTAACTCAGAGGTTCTCAGATTTTGTTGTGCAAGGCGTTGCGAACGTTCGACACTCGACTCTCGTGCGCGTACCTGAGAGTTTCTCTGATTTTGTTCAGCAAGGCGTTGTGAACGTTCAGGTGAAGATTCTCCCATACGACGTATTCTTGCTGCCCGTGCTTGAGAACTATGTTTAGAAAGTTGAGACCTGGCTCTCTTAGGCATTTTCAAATGTTTAAGAAAATGTTAATAGCGTGTAATAGTCTAGCTCTGAAAAGAACTGTTGTTTAGCCCTGAAAAGAACTGTTGGTTAGCCCTGAAAAGAACTGTTGGTTAGCCCTGAAAAGAACTTTTGTTTAGCTCTGAGAAGAACTTTTGCGTAGGTGTAGTTTTAAGAACGAAATCTAAAAAAAATCGCACGAAAATTATTAGACTTCGCGCACGACCGCTGCGTAGGGAGCCGACCTCGCGACTGAGCCGCGCGGGTACCTTACTCATAGATCTAAACTCCCCTCCCGCACGCGCACCCTCGCCTTGGTGACGCCCACTTCGCAACGGGCCGTGCAGCAGAAATCGTAATATTTTAATTTCGCCATAACTTCAAAACCAAACGTCCAATTTTAATCATTCAAAGACCAAATATTATCTCCATAAACTGTTCTTAGTGATGAAATCATTTATTTTGATAAGGATTAATAGCATGAGTAAAATAAACGCGTTTAAATGTAGTCCAAAAAAAATTCAAGATTTTTAAATAAAAAAATGGTTGCTGTGCCTCACTCGACATAGATGGGTATAGTGTGTCGCGGACTTTTTTGTAGATATTTATAAGATCTACAATTAATTAGAACATTTTATGGTTCTATCTTTTATAGTTTAGGCAGCGTACGCAAAATAAGTAACTTTTCTGGTTGATTTTTTACACCTTGTGTCCGAAAAACCCAAATATCTTACGGAACCCTATTTTTTTCCAAAATAAAATATAGCCTATGTTACTCGTGGATAATGTAGCTTTCGAATGGTGAAAGAATTTTTAAAATCGGTCCAGTAGTTTTTGAGCCTATTCAGTACAAACAAACAAACATACAAACAAAGTTTTCCTCTTTATAATATTAGTGTAGATTCTATGAACTCGGGTATGACGTACGACATTGTATGTGTAGTAAGATAATATTCTAGCCATGCAGTGTTAGAAATAACCTTGGTTTTGTACCAATGAGTCATCAATTAATTATTAGCATGTAGGTTTCATGGCAGTTGTGTTGAAAGGGTTCTTGGAACTTTTCGGTAGGTCAGGAAATTGTCCATGACTCATTTCTTGAATTATAAAATCAAGTATGTATCTTGTTTGTCCCTTGGGTGATTTTACAAGTCTGACTGCAAATCAAGCATTCTGCAATTTGTCTGGCTGACAAAAAGCAAGCTAATCAAAACAAGGAACATACTATGACAGCATTTCCGAGTAAAAATTCATATGCTGACAATATAATTGTAAAATAAAAACATTAAACGTTAAACGACAGGTTTCAAATAAAAAGTGAAGAAAAAACTAGATGGTTTAAATTTAATTTATTTCAGATATTACATTAGTGGTTACAAACTTGACATCGGGTTGGACCTATGTCCAATAAATTATTACCACATACAGCTTGCAAGTGTCATTTTTTTGGCCACACTTAAAAAATTAGGAGCTGATCTGAAAAAAGTGTCAACTAAAAAAATTATCACAATGGAATAATTATTGAAGTTACCTAGAACATTTGGTTTCCCTCAAATTTCTCCTTAATTAAATAGAGTATACAGTACTACTGTTTTAAGATACACAATGCTAAGGTATACAAAGCTCAGCTGAGCATTTGTGTATCTCAAAATATTACATTGTTATACATGTATTGTTTTTTATTTAAAATTAACTTAATGTTAAACTTGAGATGGGTTCACCATAGCGTTCTTCCCATGGGAAATGGACAGTTCCTTAAGATAAGATTACACTAGAGGTGAGCCACCGGTCTGCTGCTGATAAACCTCTATTGTGTCCCCTTCTTCCATCTCCAGTGATGTTGGCGTGTCATTTTCATTGATTGGCTGACCGTCGAATCTGAACCGCACTACTTGCATTGATAGGCCCTGGAAAGATAAATTAGTACCTTTAGATAATCAGCAATCTCACTCAGATAATAAATGTGGGAATTGCACAATATTAGCAAATGTTCATTTTGCTACATAGTTAGTTCCAAAGGTCAACTCCACACAAAATGTCAAGCTCTCATGATTATGCCACAGAAATTAAATTGGATTACAGATGTGTTTTCAACTGTCTTTGGAAAGCCTTACAAATTGCTTAGAACAGTTTCTATGTTTGCAGAATAAGCCTTCTGAACTCTATTGTTTTGTGTCATATATAATGTACGAAACTAATGTAAATGCATAGGCTCAATATGTGTAGAGGGTCAGGACACATTGATCGACGCCGTTCGACGGTTTGTCGATGCAAAAAGAGAGCAGAGTATGGAACGAAGGCGGCGATCGCCAGCGTTCGACGGTTTGTCCATACAAAAATAAAAAACTTTTTTAAAAACAAGCTTTTAGTTAAATGCGCTAAAAAGAATAAAATAAATTTTTCCCTCAAAACTTTTACTATCAACTTATAACGTAATTAAGTACACAATTTATATGACATAAAAGCTTGTCGCGAGGTTTAAGTACTCGTATTTACTTAGTTTGAAAATTTAAAAAATTAAAATCAATCAGATCCAAGTTATGTAATTTACTTGTTTATCTACACAGGTAAATCTCGTGACAAGCTTTTACATCAAACAAATTTTGTACTTAATGACGTTATAAGTTGATAGTTGGTAGATAGTAGAAAAGTTTTAAAGGAAAATTACTTTTTAGCTATCGCTAGACAGGTTTTTTTTGGAGTTTATCTTGCATTCATATTCTCAGCAAGACCTTTCATTTGATACCCATATTGTAGAAAAGCGTAAAAAAATTACTCGGCCATCTTTTAGAAGTCCGCCATATTGGATTTAGAGTGACGTCACTTAATTTTTTTTGAAAATTTGATACCCATATTGTAGAAGTGCATTAAAAATGACTAGTCCGCCATGTTGGATTTAGAATGACGTCACTTTATTTTTCGAGTTATTCTCAGCAAGTCCTTTCATTTTGATACCCATATTGTAGGAGTGCATTAAAAAATAACTAGTCCGCCATATTGGATTTAAAGTGACGTCCACTTTATTTTTCGAGTTATTCTCAGCAAGCCCTTTCATTTTATACCCATATTGTAGGAGTGCATCAAAAATAACTAGTCCGCCATCTTGGGTGTTCCGCCATATTGGATTTAGAATGACGTCATACGGCTAACCATGACGTTCAAAAGCGCCTTTTATGTGCCTATTTGAAATAAATGCTTTGACTTTTGACATGCATTGTGATCCAAACTAAATGTGTATACAAAATTTCAGCTCAATCGGTTGAAGATATCTACTTCAAAATTGAGTTGCAAGAGTCCACCCGAACAAACATAGTTACATACATACATTGCAACTTAAATAAAAGCGAGTAAAAAAAAGAGACCATGTGTGCTCCTTTTCACGTGCGAAAGGCCATCGATCAATGTGTCCTGACCCTAAGTCTAAGCTGATATCTAGGGGTAACACCCGACTGTTGTAAAAAACTTAAAACTGAAAAGCTAAAAACAAGCCATTTTAAATTAAATAAAAGTTGGGAACAGGCGGGACCCATTTGAATTTGAAAATATAATAAAAATGGAATAGGTCCCGCCTGCATCCAACATTTTTTGGGCGGAGCTAGGCTGGCTCTGTTAGCCAGAATCCCCACGCACAATGGACCAAATGGGAGTCCAAGTGCGGTAAAGGGAGCCCCATCATCGTCATCATCAACCCCCACTCGATAGGTTTTGAGAAAAAAAAAAACAAAATTTAAGACATAATATTGCGCCAAAATCCACCATTTTGTTTTTATTTTATTTTGATATACCCAGAGTCACTCTCACAGTAAATACGAATCTAACAACACCTCTCAAGCTAAAATCCATCGAGCCATTCAGGGTGCAGAGCGTGCCAAACAAATATACATACATACTCTCGAAAAACATAACCCTCCTTCTGGCGTAGTATTTCAAGTATGAAATAAGTTTCGCAGCAGCAAAAACAGTCATTATTTGCCAGCCAATGTACATTATATTAAAAATCTATTTCAAAATGAAATTATGTCAAGAGACATCATAAGTTTCCTCCTAATGAATATTTAAACCCTCTACATAAATGACAGTATTCTCGGTTTCTACTCCCTTGTAAGCGATCACTTGTAAAGGACCAAAAGGAATTTTGCTATATCAAACAAAATGTTTTGTAATATGCCTTTGAATCTTCTTTAGGCTAATACAACCATACAGGTAGAAGTATTGGTCATAATATTATGAGCAGAATAGTATTCCCATTGAACATTACTGCGAACCTACTCTAACTAGAAGGTCAGTGATCTTTTCAGAAAGTGTTTACAAAACAATTACTTCCATTTGTTTGAATAAATTTTCAATGAATATTGTAGCCCAATATAACAATATTGAGTAGAAAATATATAACCTGTGTTATCTCAATCTTCAAGTTAAAACATGAAATTCATGTAAGTGCTGAGAAATCTTTTTGTTTTTATCATGTATGTATCTCAAAAGCACAGAATTAAGGTTTCAGTGAAACATAACCGTAAGCGACGCTTTCTTTTTTTAAACTGATGGACGTAGGGGCCCGCCAGAGCACCTAGTTTACTTACATACCTTCATTGTTCATACAATATGCATGCCACATTTATTTTGACTGTTTTGTCAATGAGCTAACTATAATCAGAATTTAATAATCATAAGCCGCTTAGTAAATAAGACGAACTTACCGCTCGATCACAATAGGCATTCATTAGCTTCCTCAGGGGTGTGTGTTTTTTGATTTTGAACTGCACAATAGCATTATCTTGACCTAATACTTTCAAGTTGATGTGTTCGCTTTCTCCCTGAAAAATAAATATAGCAACGATAAAAATATAATCTTAACAAACACAATGGTAAAAAACACCTCACTTTCAATCAGGTAACCACATTTCGGTAATAACGCCATGTCGGTGAAGCACTGTTTTCTACTTTTCGTCACTACACTGATAATATAGTAAGATACACACCTTTTTCTCGTCAGACATTTTGGTATTTATGTATTTAAAGGTACTATTAACACAGAAGCAACGACTTCGTAGAAAATCTAAAGATTATCAAACGAAAAACGCACAAGTGACAGATTCTCAGTCCGATGGCGTGGTAATGGCGTCCGGTCGTGGCTTGGAGGAAGCAACGCAGGTTTGCCAACACATGCGCAGTCGTAACGGCGAAATGGCGCGCTTCTGCGCACTGACGCCGATTTTTTTTTTAAATAGAATTTTAAATATTTCTGTGTTTATGTATGTACTAAATTAATTAAAAACGATTCAGGTAAATAATGAATCGGTTAATCAAAAATATTTAATTTATTTCTTTAATAACACGATCGTCTGTACTATCCGTCCAGTGAAAAAACTTATTCAGAATTTAGTTATCATGAACTCAATGAAAATAGTTCTATTCTCTACCTGTAAAATGTTTAGAACATTCTAGAAGGTTATAAATAGAAAATCAATTGACTCGAACGTATTGCCAACTACACAACGCTGCTTCCGCTACTAGTGTTGTACAAAGTCGATAGACGACGTCAAACGGAAGCCTCTAGTGCTGCGAGAGGTCGACTTTGCGTTCCGTTTCACGTTTATGACAGAGTGATTTTCACATTCATCTCTTTTTTTTTAACTGTAATATTTTTAATAGACAATTTAGTTATTCTCGTGATAAAATTATTTTTATTATTCTATCTAGATTTTTTAAAGAATTTTATGAGTAATGGATTATTCAACTTCGAGACAAAACCGGATTTGAGATTTTGTAATAGGTAACCTATCTCGTGATGTAGAAACACCGGCAAAGTGTGAGTCAATCTCGCGGATTCGGGATTCCGTACGTTAGGGTTGTTAACAGACGGCCTGGGATTAGAAATAGTTTATGATTGACTCCTGTACCCTAATTGCATCACACGTTCAATCACATTTTTTTTTCATTTGTTCGAAAAATTTGTCTGCTCAACAACGTAAATAACGCAATGAATGATGGTGTAGTTAAACTGTAAAAATGAAAGCCATTGCTACTGTTAGAGCCTATGTGCAGTATGTTTTTTAAACGCGCCGTCGACGCGCGTTTTTCATTCTACATAGCAGTTTGTTTGTTTGTCAAGTAGCGATACAAACGCGCGTTTCTATCGATACAAATGCGCGTCGACGGCGCGTTTAAAAAACGCGGTGTGCATAGGCCCTTCGTGTGTTATTCAATTACCCCGCTGAATTTGACTTTTACGCTGACAAGAGAAAAATGTTCCTAAATAATTTCTTTCCAGATATAATTATGCTATGTAGTTCACGATATACAAAGATCTGTTGTGGTCTTCTCGATACATATAACATATCCAATTCTTTTTTTGTTAAGTTTTCAGATTGTTCATTTTGAAAATCTTTGAGACTGGCTTCCCACACACAGATTCACAGTGTGCACTTGGTTAACACAAGTAAAGCGAGCGTCGCATCGTGAGATAACAATACTGTACTGACCTGAAAATTGCATAACACGTAAGAAAATATGAATTTCACAAGCTACCTGGGCGCTTACGCCTTTTCTTGTTTTACATGATATGAGCACAAAATGCAACCTGCAAAATACCTCTGGACATCTTCAATTTCGCGTTTTTTGAGTTCTGTAGCCATATGGAAATAACGGAACCCTCATACTTTCATCATCTCCGTCTGTTTAGATGTCACATAGGTACCTAGCCATTTTTTAGCGGAGAATATTAGATAGCACTTTAACAATGAAAATCGAAAAGAAGGTGTATTCTGTGCACCTAATTATTTTTACGTTATTTCACTACACTATAGTTTAGTGGTGTATTTAATTATTAATTAGGGCACTACCTACACATGTACCGAAAGATGAACAAAATAATTCAATGAACATAAGCGTGTGGGGTAGGGGAGACTGGGTACGGTTGCAGCAGGGTACGGTTAAACCAACGCTAATAACTCGTAAACAATTAGCGGTGTGGTAAGGGGTACAAGGGGAAAGAGACGCGGCTGGAGAGTCCGGACATGAATCACAGTGACGCGTTGCACTTCGCGCGCTCTGTATGTTTCCAGGGGACCCTATTATATTTTTTCGACAAAAAGTAAGTATTTTCTATTGTTTTTTTTTTCAAATTACTTTGTTGATATTAGCATTTGCATTTTGAGTGATTTTCTGTTTTATTGTTAGATTTTGAAGGTTCTAAAACCGTGATTCGTTTTTGTTTATGTTGTTTTGTTTCGACGCTATGTTTGTTTTATTAGCGGTTGAGGGGTATGGGGACGGATGAAGCAATTATTGTGGGTACGATTGAAACAATGATAACCCTTGCTTTTTTCGTTCTAGATGCCCAGACAACGTATCAAAAAAACTTCAAAAGGCGAGTGTGATATAACTCAATACGAAAATGCGTATGTAGAAGTCAAAAAAGGGACTTCTTTACGAAAAGCTGCAGAGATGTACGGAGTTCACCATTCTTCTCTTCTGCGATACAAGAAAAAAAGAAATGCAGTGTTAGTGTTAGATTGTTAGTTTAAACCGGAGCAGAAGAGCTCTTTTTATGTTCGAAACTATTATTAAGACTGATAGAAATGGTGCCATACTAGAATTTAACTATTTCTTGTTGATTATGAATAAAGAAACTGATTTTTATTACTTATTTGTTTATGTTTCAACTGACCCCCATCGCTGTTTCAACCGCCCCTGGTATGGGTACGGTTGAAACAGTGGCACATTATTTTATTAAACTCTTCCTATCTAGTAAATATGGCAGTTGAGCCTCTAATTCTGAGATATATTTGAAGCTAAAGTCTATTCTCTCATTTTATGTGTTTTGTTGTTTGTTATGTTTCAAAATGGCTGTGCTACGAGCGTTCAAAGCAAAATTGTTTCAACTGTACCCAGTCTCCCCTATTGCTGGATCCTGTAATAAAAATTAAATACCTTTTGCTATTATTTTTTTTCTTTATTGAGATATTTTCGGTTACAACTGCAGAAATATCTTTGTTTTTGATAGTTAAAAAAAAAATAAAAGCTTAGATAAGGCTCGTGCAGACAGCCGCGACGCCACCGTGCGACGCGATTCGAACAAATACCATGTTTGACAGAAATGGTTCTACTAGATCCGGCGGGGCAATTGCGTAACACATTATCAATCGGAATCGGTTTCATTTTGACAGTTCAAATACATTCATTGCGTTATTTACGTGTTGAGCAGACAAATTTTTTGAACTTATGAATCAATGGATTAGCAATTTGCTTCAAAATTATTCAGATTCCGATTGATAGTGTGTTACGCAATTAGGGTGCGGGTCGCGCTGCCGCGTAACGCTTGTCTGCGGGTGCCTTAAAAGTTATAATACCTACAAATCGTTGTCAGAACTGCTGTAAATTCCGTTTTTTGTGTTTCAGCATGTGTGTTTTATGGACGATGATTGTTATTTCCGAACCGCCTAGGTATGTGTCATGAAATAACAGATTTGTGGGTGTTGTTGTTGCCCCGTACCTACTGATATAAGCTTTGTAGGTGTACCCAGTTGGGAATTATTGCCAGTAAGCCCCTGTTTTTGCCCGAATAAAATGTGCTACGTGGCTTCATATGAATGAAAATGTTTGAGTGAATGCTCTTGACATTTAACTGTGGACCAATTTCAAATACCTAACATTATTTCGTTTTGTAAAGGTAGTCTATGTGTGAAAAATATATAGTTCAAAATTATTCCTCCGATAAAGTTATCTGGCGTTCGAAAAATCAGAATAGTTAGTTTCTGCTGTGGATACCTAGTTTAATATGAGTGTTTAGACCAAAATAACCCGACCTAACCTACATCTAAAACTGAGATATATACTTGGTAAATCAAGAGTTTGCCCAATGGGTTATGTTACGTCATTGTGTACGTATCTATTCAAGCTTTGGTTTCCTTAGAAAGCGATAAACCGTCCTACAATAACAGCTGTCCAAATACATAGCGTTTTTGACACCTTTACTGGTGAAAATAAGAGGTTTTCATGATGGCCGCGGTCACACAACGGCTGTATCTCGCCGTGGCTGACATGAAAATGATGGCAGCGGGCATTGAATTTTTTTTAGGTCTCCCCCTTACTTTACAATTTTCTCTGTTGTTGCTATTGTACAGACGCCAGCATATCGAGTTACCCGAAACTGTCAAATTTTTCCAATCAACTTTGCACCTTATGTTTTGCAATAAAGTTAAATCTATTAAAGAAATTTGACAGATTGTAGTAGCTTGATGTGCTAGCGTCTTTACTATATGGTGTCAAAAAATGCTCTCTAGGAAAATACACCAATTTACTTTCATAAATAGAAACGCTTCAGTCACGTGATCACGTCATTCGCCCTTAAATAGCGGACACTAGGTACACTATTTTATTCTGTGACACTACCCACCGAAACCGTAGTTTTTTTGAAGGTAGTTATTTAAGTAAGTAGTTACGTAAATATTTATTTACGTAAAGCTACGGGCTAAGGTACTAAATATCTACAGAGTGTAGGAACGAATTTGAAATAATCTAGTAGATATCTAACGTACCTAGGTACTTACGTTCTCTGTTTTTAATGTATGAATTAATATGATGATAATAAAACTGACAACATACTAACTATGTACACAAAATTTTCAATCAGTGAAATCATGAAAATTTGTGTTTTTGACCGTAGAGATAAACCATACTAAAATTTCTATACAAACATTTGAAATCTGTATGCAACAAGCAGTGGATGGGCGTTCATTTTTAAAATGGTTTATCTCTACCTATGTACATACCTACTTAGGTATGTATTTTTTTTTTAAAAAGGTCATTTATCAGTCATCATAAAATGATTATTATAATTAATCCTCTCCATGTTCTACCTACTAAGTATTTTAAAAGGATAAAACTATACATTTCCCATTTTAAGTTTGCATACATTTTTCACGGCGGGATCTTGATTATTTCGCCTCTCTAAAAGTTAATAAGTTAATTATGTCCATAAAGCTTTTTTTTCCTTAAAAGACTTTCGAGAAAACCAAGACTCTACAGAAACACGTAATCACGTTACCACATACTTAACTAAACTTCATAATATAAAGAGGTAGAATGACGCAAATTGTTCCCCATTCTGCCTGCGCATACAAAAGGTGATTGTTGTTCTGCACGCCCCGCCATTGGGGTGCAGTGAGCACTTGTTAACTGCACTGAAAGCACTCACTGCTCGCAGCGAGTGCTTGGGCTGGCTGCATCTAAAGCACTTTTGCTTTTAACATTACTTACACCATAATGATATGGATTTTCTGCATATACCCAAGCACACGTCGTGTTTGGGTATATGGCATATGTGTGTCAATTTTAAGATGTTATTAGGTCGTGTGAATGGACTATTGATGGTTTGATAATTTTGGCGTAAGTACTTTGAACATGGTTTTTTCATCCGTCCCTTTAGAGGAGATCATGAGGACGACGGTAAAATAATATGTGTAAAAATAGTTGAGAGCTTCTAACAAACCTCATAATTCCATAATTAGAAGCTTTGAAAATGTGGCTAATTCAAATTATTGCAAATACTTAGTGAAACAAGCCCAAACCTTCAGAAAACGACGTGATTCTAAAGTGGTACTTTTTGCTAATTGACAGAATGTCTTAAAACATAACCGTCACATAGAAATTCGAATAAAGCGATTATTTTTATATTCAGTCGTTGAAAATTTAAATTCTCCGCATAATTACAGGCAGTCTTAGTTAGAAATGCAAAAGCCTGCAATGCAATTAGCTATTCAACTTGTAAGCCAATAAACGCTTACCTACATGGACTGTCGATTGACTTTTTCTAAGCTTTTTTACCCCTTGGCCACGACTGGCGATGGTGACTTGCGTGGGCGACAGCGACGGTGAAAAAAACAATTGAAAGAAGTTGTTTAGATCCCCTTGTCCAATATAACTTGAGCTCTGCTGGACGGCTCAGTTCAAATTATTTTACTTAAAGGCCGAAAGTTATGACATATTTTTGATACTTGGAAGTCCTGTAGTACCTTTTGACAGCATTTAGTTTCTTTAACAGTTTTACTAGATTTATTGATTCATTCTAATGTCAAGATGACGCTGAAGATGTCAATTATAGGTCGAGACTTTATGAGGTTTATTTATAAGCGATGGTTAAAGAAAAGTGACGTTTAAACGACAAAAATGTATGGTTACATATTCGCTAATCACTATGAATAAAGGGGTTGAAGTACTAAAACACTTATTAGTGGTGGATAAAAACTGCCTACAATGCGGTATCTAGAGGGGTGATCTGTCTTTAGAGCGTGCACGAGTCAAAAACAGATGACGAGCGATTTAGCGCGCGATTGTATCTATGTATGTACTAGCTAACAGCTCGGTGGCCACAATTTGAGAGAGTGTCTGCGTCTGACAGATCGCCGTCGCCAGCATCCCCACTGACGACGAGTCGTGACATGGCATGAAGTCGCACTCAGGGGCCTTCTTTATGACACACTGAACGAAACCGTGCGAAATGAGCGCGATATTGGCGGAATTTGCTAAGAAATGGACGTGGTTTCGAGTAAGGAATGGTTCAGTGGTCATAGAGCCCAGGTGTCACCGGACGTGAATCGCGTCGCAAGTCGCATCACCCTAGGTCGTGAACGGGGCCTTAGCCATCCCCTTTGGTCTTTGAACCCATTCATTCATTGCCTTCATTACTATTTGATTGTATTCGAAGACAATTTGCACTTTATTGTTCGTAGGAGAAGTCTTGATCAGCTTCAACTTTGGATGGAATAATTTCTTAAGGGGACTACAGGACCTAAACGCAAAAAACGCAAGTTTTATAATGCCTAAAAGTATATGATCGACTACAGTAAATAAAACCAGAAAAATATATGATATTCTTCAGGATAATATATGCTAGGTAGATAGTGTGTTGAAAAAATAATACAACTAATTTGATACGATAGAAAAAAAAAATTACAATAAAAACCATAGGTACTAATATACCTACATCAATCATTTTGATTTTTTGTCAGATTATTCTACAAACAACATACTAAAGCAATAGATTTTTTGTAAATAGATAATTGCCTCATATTTTGCAATAAATTACCAGCGTTGTGTCATCGCGCTTCTCATTCTTTTCTATCCAGTCCGACAGTGACTGTGCTTTAGGTCGTGTAGTCCCCTTAACGGTCTGTAAGATGTCTCATTGTCATCGAAGATTGTGTCAATGGATTAGTAGGCATCTGTCTGTTTTATCTCGAGCCATATTTAGACCAAGAGCCAAGACTGAACGATCCTTTTTTAGTACATTAATGATAATAATTGAAAATTTCGCAGACTTCACTGCTATTTTATAATAATTGGTATATTTTTTATGCAGTAGGCATTGGATTTGCGGGATCGGAAATACTTTACAGGTGTATAAGTTTCGTTTTCAACGATATTGCTGTTACGTTATTATTTAAAACTGAGCTTACATCGGTATTTATTCAGAGCCCATTATCCATAGCGAAGCATCCGTGCAGTTGAGAGTGCAATTACAGATATTGCTCGAAATATTGTTGTGAAAGGATATAACGTTTTATTTTTATTGGAGCGTGATACTACATCCTGCACCCTATAAGTTGTGTAGCACACTATTATCTGAATTATTTTGAAGGATATTGCTAATGTATTGCTTCTTATGTTCGAAAAAATTGTCTGCGCAACAACGTAAATAACGCAATGAATGTTGTTAAACTGTCAAAATGAAAGCCATTCCTACTGTTAGTGTATTACGCAATTACCCTGCTGATATGAAAAACGTTGTAGGTAGAATACATTTCAAGTTTAACTAGGCATTGAAAGTAAGATTTTAAACTAATATCAATATTATGTTAATATCTTACTTTCTATTTTTCTTTGCTGTGCCAACATGCCAATAGTTGCAATAAAAATATTCAAACACAACCTCTACCAATTTATCTACTCTGATTCGTTCATAAATTCGGCTTATACATTTCTTTCATTTCTTTTGTTGCTCTATGAAACATTGCAAATTGTACTTTAGGCCTATCGACCTAAAATATATTCTCATTCGTCAAAGGACCAAGTTCGTGAACTTATGGCCTCGCGGACAATTTGCGCGGATGTAAAGCAGTACCCAGACTCAGACCACTCAACATGATGGGATTATATGATTATGTGATGCGTTTTTCATGTCCCTATTTTGTTCCTTTACTACGGTCGGTGTAGTTTATTACCATTTTTCACGTAAACTTTGACGGTTATTTTGTTCGATAAAGGGTAGTTTTTGCTGTGGATCCAACGGAAAAAGTTTTTGGGATTCAAGGACAATAAAACGTAGTTCTCTTGCATTTTTTAAATTTGGGAATCAACGAAAATACAATCATGTTGTGTGGGATCCAAAGCCAAAAATATCAAACTGGGATTCAATTGTGGGATCCAACGAAAATAAATCGTAAATAAAGCTTGTGATGTGTCTTGTGTTCGTAATGAGGTGTGACATGTACAGACGCCAGCACCCGCAGCTACCCGAAACTGTCATATTTTCCCAATCAACTTTGAACCTTATAATTTAGCGATAAAGTCGAAAATCTATTAAATAAATTTGACAGCTTGTAGTATCTTGATGTGCTGGCGTCTGTACACGGAGTATGTATGAGATCTGTTGAACGTCGAAACCATAGATATAAACAAGAAGGTCGAAACTCAGGAGTGCCAAAAGTTCCCTAGCGCTTTAATAATTGTTATTTGGAACAACAATAAAATGGCATAATTATCTACAATATGGTAGGGGAGCCCAGCAGAGGGTTTTTGAACAAGCGTAATATGCAATAGAAACGATATTAGAAACTAGAAGAACACTTTTCCAGATTTAAACAAAAAAAAAACGTTTCTTATAGGCACTACCTATCTGTTAGATAAGTTACCCTGAACTGACTAAACTAACGTACAAAATATTTAAACACATTAGTTACAACTGGCTAAGAGGATTTTTCCTGTGAAGTTTTTGCTGTCTACACTTATAGCTTATCTATAAATATTATGTTGCGCTTTTAATTCATTCAAAAGTCCAAATGCTCGTTTTATAAAGGCACGAACCGCACGAACACATTTCTCATCTCATCATAGCATTCATAGCTAAAAGCACTGATAAAGATAGACCTAGATAACGCAAGTATCACGATCTGTATGAAAAGCAAGTGTGCCATTTTTGACTACTTATTATGACGTCACAAGCACTATTTAGTGATCCCCGGGGCCTAGCGCCAGCGCTCACGCTCACCCAGCCAGCAGTGCTAGGACTGAGCGCGAAAGTGGCGGCTTACGACTTTTGTACGTAAGCTGGGCACGCGAAGTACACACATCAAAAGTGTCTAGGGATCAAGCATTTTTATGCGGATTTCTTGAGATTGAGATGTGGCTTTGTAATAAAGGACGATGAGTCAGAACGTCCCCCCAACCTTACATTGACCAACAGACTTAAAATGTATCTCATTCGAACCGCCTTAGCAAGCTGATCAATTTTTACTATGACGACATCTCTCAAAAGTGCGGGATATTCCGAGAAAATCATGTTTTAGTGTTAATTTCGTCACAACGTCCCCCCAACCTTACATTGACCAACAGACTTAAAATGTATTTCATTCGAACCGCCTTAGCAAGCTGATCAATTTTTACTATGACAACATCTCTCAAAAGTGCGGGATATTCCGAGAAAATCATGTTTTAGTGTTAATTTCGTCACAAGGTCCCCCCAACTCTTACATTGACCAACAGACTTAAAATGTATCTCATTCGAACCGCCTTAGCAAGCTGATCAATTTTTACTATGACGACATCTCTCAAAAGTGCGGGATATTCCGAGAAAATCATGTTTTAGTGTTAATTTCGTCACAACGTCCCCCCAACCCTTACATTGACCAACAGACTTAAAATGTATTTCATTCGAACCGCCTTAGCAAGCTGATCAATTTTTACTATGACAACATCTCTCAAAAGTGCGGGATATTCCGAGAAAATCATGTTTTAGTGTTAATTTCGTCACAAGGTCCCCCCAACTCTTACATTGACCAACAGACTTAAAATGTATCTCATTCGAACCGCCTTAGCAAGCTGATCAATTTTTACTATGACGACATCTCTCAAAAGTGCGGGATATTCCGAGAAAATCATGTTTTAGTGTTAATTTCGTCAGAACGTCCCCCAAACCCTTACATCGACCAACAAACTTAAAATGTATCTCATTCAAACCGTCTTAGCAAGGTGATAATTTTTTACTATGACGACATCTCTCAAAAGTGCGGGATATTTCGAGAAAAATCATGTTTTAATGTTTATTGCCAGAACGTCCCCTCAAGCCTTACATCGACCAACAAACTTAAAATGTATCTCATTCAAACCGTCTTAGCAAGGTGATCAATTTTTACTATGACGACATCTCTCAAAAGTGCAGGATATTCCAAGAAAAATCATGTTTTAATGTTAATATTGCCAGAACGTGTCCCCAACCCTTACATCGACCAACAAACTTAAAATGTATCTCATTCAAACTGCCTTAGCAAGGTGATCAATTTTTACTATGACGACATCTCTCAAAAGTGCGGGATATTCCGAGAAAAATCATGTTTTAATGTTTATTGCCAGAACGTCCCCTCAAGCCTTAAATTACATCGACCAACAAACTTAAAATGTATCTCATTCAAACCGTCTTAGCAAGGTGATCAATTTTTACTATGACGACATCTCTCAAAAGTGCAGGATATTCCGAGAAAAATCATGTTTTAAAGTTAATATTTTTGGCACAAAATAAGAGTTTGTAAGTAAACCATATTCTTTGATTTTCAAACCTCTCAAGATCAATTAGGAGATGCCATTTAAAAAACAGAAAACGTAATTCGTTACTCGTCCAATTTTTTCTATTCCTATAGGCAGGCAGTTGTCCCACCGGCGGCGATGAATGATTAGCGAGTAGAACTAGCAACTGAAAACGAGTTGGCGAGTAGCGAGCAGCGTGTGTGTAGTTCCGATAGTTTTGTCGCTGGGCTATCAGCGAGTTTTCGAGTGCGACGGGCGATTACTCGCACCACTCGCTCGGGGCGGTTAGTCTCACAAGGGTTTCTTTCGGCGTGAGCTCTGACCACCAAGCAACCATCGCTGAGCGAGTATCGCTAGGCGAGTATTATCTTTGATAGCTCTTGTCGCTCAGCGACAAACCAGTGAAGCGAGTCCTCGCCGGCAGTGTGAACAGTCAGCGATCAACTGTTAATATATGCATCTCTTTCGTTTACACGGAATGTAGGTATATCTATTGTACGTTTCTTGAGCGAGAAAACAGCCGACATTTAGTCGCTTCCTCGCCGGCGGTGGGACAACTGCCATATGCTCGTCCACGACGGAGACGCGGGTGTCTTCGTCTTGGGCGAGCTTGAATCCCTCACTGCACTCAGGATTCAAGTCTTAACTCCCTCGCTTCGCTCAGGAGTCAACTCAAACCTAGAATCCTTCGTTGCGTTCAGGATTCAAAATAGCGCCCGCGACAACAAGACACTACTTTATCCCAAAATAAATAAAACGATTTTTTATTTTATTTCTAAACCCCATGGATTTTGGAGTTAAAACTGGTTGCTAGTATTTTTATAGATCTTTATGAACCTGATAACACATACAAAAGATCTGTTGCAGGGCGGGGGACGAGCCTAGCGAATTAGAAAAATGAATAAAACGATTTTTTAATTTTCATTGTATTTCTAAGCCCCATGTATTATGAAGTTAAAAGTGGTTGCTAGTCTTTTTATAGATCTTTATGAACCTGATAGCACATACAAAAGATCTGTTGCAGGGCGGGAGACGGGCCTAGCGAATTAGAAAAATTAATAAAACGTTTTTTTAATTTTCATTTTATTTCTAAGCCCCATGGATTTTGAAGTTACAACTGGTTGCTAGTCTTTTTATGGATCTTTATGAATCTGATAGCACATACAAAAGATCTGTTGCAGGGCGGGGGACGGGCCTAGCGAATTAGGAAAAATTAATAAAACGATTTTTTAATTTTTATTTTATTTTTAAACCCCATGGATTTTGAAATTAAAACTGGTTGCTAGTCTTTTTATAGACCTTTGTGAACCTACTAATACATACAAAAGTTCTGTTGAAGGGGGGGACGGGTCTCATACAAATATGGTCATCGTTCTTTATGATTTTATAAATTTATATGGATCCTTTTTGGTGCATTTCATAATTTGAATCAGGAACTGTGAATCAAATTCGAGTAAAAGATGAAAATCAGCTGTCAATGTTTTCCCTATAAAAACATACAACGCATTAAAGACATTATTAGTGCTACTGTTTCCCTACTACTGATTAAAACCAACGTTATTATGGAGCGGCGACGTCATTTAAGCAGGGAAGAAATGCTCAGAGCCGTGGGAATGATAGAAGCTGGTTCCCGGCAACGTACTGTGGCTTTAGCTCTGAATACAAGTCAGAGTGTTATCAGTCGACTTTGGACACGTTACCGAAGCACTGGTACCGTGGCTGAGCGCCATGGAGGACGGTATCGCTGCACCACACGGAGACAAGACCGATACATTCAAATCTTTAACTCGAAGAGCTCCAACAATAACCGCCATGATGTTAGCCGTGAGGCTTCATCACTCTTCAGGGAACTTAATTAGCGACCAAACAGTCAGAAACCGCTTGCATGAAGTGAACCTTCATTCCCGAAGACCGCTACAGGCACCACCTATAGCAATGCACAATCGTAGGATTCGATATCAATGGGCTCTTGAACACAGAAATTGGGCAGAAGAACAATGGCGTTTCGTGTGCTTTTCTGATGAGTCTCGTTTTGGTATGAGACCGGATACAAGACGTATACGACACTGGAGAACCCCTGGACGCCAACAGCGATTAAAATCCTGCCAGGAAGTCCATCCTTATAGTGGTGGAACCATCATGGTATGGGCGGGTATTTTGGATCGGCGGAAGAACTGAGTTGATTTGGATCAGAGGCAACCTCAACGCTCAAATTTATGCTGAGACGATTGTATCAGACGTCATCGTTCCTCTACAAGTGCAAATCGGTCCCTTATTTCAGTTAATGCATGATAATGCACGACCGCACACCGCAAGAGTTGTAAGACAGACTCTCGCCGCAGCTAACATCAATGTCCTGCCCTGGCCTGCTCAGTCGCCAGACTTGAACCCGATTGAGCATGCATGGGATATGCTACAGAGAAGAGCTCTGCCGAATATGGAGGGTATCCAGTCGCAAGAAGACCTTTTTTTGTTGTTGCAACGAACATGGGCGGCCATTCCACAGCGTGATTTGGATGAACTCATTTTGAGTATGCCAAACCGATGTTCTTGTGTTGTTAGTGTTCGCGGTAGAAACACGGATTATTAATTGTTTAAGTTACCCAATAAAATTTTAAAGAAAACTGTTATTTCAGTCTTTTTTTCGAACTTTTGTGTTAGTGGTTCAAATGTCAAAAATCCCTTTATTAGGAAAATGGCAAATTTCTTTATTAATGCAAAGGTGACTTGGTTTATCGTTACTGTGACAAACGAAAACACTTTATTTGATGAATCCTTAAAGAAAATTTTAATTAATATCAATCAGGAGAAAAGTTATTGCAAAAATATATGTTGATCCCTAGACACTTTTGATGTGTGTAGTTGCTCTTCCATTATCTAGGTGTACCTATCTATATCTGTGGCTAAAAGCATTATTGCACAAAGACACTTACCTTCCGAGTGCTCCCGATTGCTCCCGATGATCATACGATACGATAGGTATGTTTTCCGCGTTCGTTCACACTCGTGTCAAGCTTCGAGGAAAGGATGGGGGTAAATAAAACGAAACACTTTTCCTATTATTTATTGAACGTGGTTACCTTTTTTTCTATCTATGTGAAGGTGTATTGATGTTTGCCTTGCTTCCTCTGCAGTTTTATTGTAGAAACCTTTATTGGGGATTTGTGGTTTATTTACCAAACCGCGCTGGGCCCGCGTGGTGGATTACAACCCATTCCCTCTCGAAGAGAGGCGGCCTGTCCCAGCAGTGTGGGATCTTAACAGGCTGATTATGCTGTGTGGTTTATTTGGTAAGCTGGTTCGGAGTTTATTTGGAAACCTTGGTATTTACTTAAGACGGTTTTTAGAATATCTACAGCCTGGGTCGTTAAATAATCATTGGATCCAGCTTTCAAAGGTATGGTCAAGCTTGATCTGATGACTATTCTGTTGTAAAATCTCATAATTATAACTATAAGATGTTGTAATTAGTTGAAAAATTCGGCTAAAAAAGATTTAATAAAATAGAAAGAAAGAAAAATAAGTTTATTTGTCACAAAAACACGTGCGTACAAAAAGATAATTAACTCGAATATGAAAACAAAATGCCTAGATCTATAATCACGAGCACAAAACATAAATAGTCGACAGCTGTACGTCATGACTGTAACGGCTTCCACACGGCAATGGCATGATGCTGTGGCTTATTAGTCAATTCGCACGAATTTACCTACTCGCCCGAAATGGGCGAGACGTCACTTTCAAATCATATTATTTTTTCTATACGTGACTCGCACAAATTGGCACCGCACATTTTGAATTTTATGCAATAAAGTTAAGATAAAAAGTACACGTTTTTATAATATTTAACTCTTATCACTTCTGAGCGTTAGTCCTTTTTTCTAAAGAATTTCGGGCGACTGAATTCGTGCGAATCACTAATAAGCCGATGCTGGCTGTGCTATAGCACGCTATAGGGTGGGTACCCACAGCAATACTTACGGTTAATTGAAAAGGACGTACGGAAACAAAGTCAGGTTTAATTAATTAATGCTTTCGGAAAACGCCGTACCTTTGCGTCCTTCTCGACGAGGTGATTTCTACTGAAGTTGTAACTAACTGTTGAATAATTACCGATTCTCGCTAAAGTTGTACCATGTGCTTATCGATTGCGAAGTATTAAGACTACCTTGTGAACAACTTCAAACACAAGAAACTTGAAAGTGGCCTCCAAAACTTTGTGGGGGCTTTTCCGTTTGAAGCCCTTTTGTAGATTTGTTTGATATCGAACTTTATTGGTCACGTTGTTTCTCGAAGACTCACAAATTGGTACCTACATACTATGACAGGAAGCACGGCTTGTTTCATTGTTGAAATCATAAGAAATTATAAACTGTTTTAGTTTCAGTTTTATCCTGGTTATAGTCTGACTTTTTCTATGACTCACCTCTTCGTGGATTTATTTCTTCTGGCAACATAATAAAGACAAAAGGTCTGGCATGTAACTTTTTAGGTGTTGGGGTCCTTAAGACTCGAGATCTCGAGATTTTAGATCTAAAATGCGAAGGACCTTTCATAACCTAGCTCATAGTCCTGTAGACCCCAGTTTTTACTCACCTTTTGTTGTGAAGCCTCCGAGTATGCATTTATAGCTGTACAAGGATATTTTGGTGCGTGGCCAAAATCAGAACTAACACCGCCATCTTGCTTTTTCAATACAATTTCACAAAATAATTTGACAAATGTTTAACAACAATGCCCTCTGTCCATGTCATTCAAGCGCCAAAAAAATCTTGTAGCACTTTGTCCAAGAACGAATATTGCATCTACATCACCTTGCTTCTCTACTTACCTCCTTGCGGAAAGAACTGCGAATAAATAAGCTTGAAGGTCTCTTCCTTCACGACTCCCGTGGGGCACTCTGCTTTGAAGCCCCGGTACAGCCGCTTCAGCTCGGGTTCCGTGAACCGCGTCATCCGACGTAGCGCCGCTATGGAGTCCGGCCGGTACCGCGGCAACTGTTCTCCCAGCTCCTCGAGTTCCGAATCTGGAAATGTAATGGAAAATGTGCCGGTTAGATTGTGATGGACTGGATCGATTGGTGTTCTGATGGCTTTTCAGGGGTTCCGCAAGGGGCAATTCTCGTATTTAAAAAAAAAAGACGGGTTGCACTCCGGGAGTGCCGGCAGAAGTGAAAATTTGAATATTAACGTTGAAATAAATCAATTATTGAATTAATATAACTCATTTTTTTCACTATTTCTGCGTCCCTTTTTTCATTAATAGATGCACTTTGTTCAATTTCCATATTTTAAACACTTTATATACACGAATGTTAAGTACGAATACACAGCAGTGTGTCCACGTCTACGTCCACTTCCACTTCCACTTCGACTTCCACTTCCACTTCCACTTCGACTTCCACTTCCACTTCGACTTCGACTTCCACTTCGACTTCCACTTTGACTTCCACTTCGACTTCCACTTCGACTTCGACTTCCACTTCGACTTCCACTTCGACTTCCACTTCGAATTCCACATCGACTTCTACTTCGACTTCCACGTCGACTTCCACTTCGACTTCCATTTCGACTTCCACTTCGACTTCCACTTCGACTTCCACTTCGACTTCCACTTCCACTTTGACTTCGACTTCCATTTCCACTTCCACTTCGACTTCCACTTCCACTTCCATCTATCCATCCATCCATTGTGTCAATAAACTTTGTTCATTTCGGTTTGCGCCGCCGTAGAAAGAGGGGGGGGGGGGGGGGGGGGGCAATGATTTCAAAAGGAGTAATATACAGGATAATTTTGTTATCACCATCCAAATTTTTACAGGGTGTTCTACCCATGAATATGAACAACTTTCACTATGGGCCCAACTTTGAAATCAGGAAAAAAAAACAGCTGTTTAATACAAAAGTTCAATACCTACTTGACCAAAATGTATGAAACAGCTGATTTTTTTTTCGTGATTTCAGAGTTGGTCCCATAGTGAAAGTTGTTCATATTCATGGGTAGAACACCCTGTAAAAATTTGGATGGTGATAACAAAATTATCCTGTATATGTCAATGGGGGGGGGAAATCTCTCCTGACGGTCACGTGTCCTGACGCGAGTTTAACATTTTTTACCCATTACAAAAAGTGTGCAACGCCGCTAAAGAAGTTTTCACTTCAAAAAAAAAAAGTTTCTTTATTATCTTCAGTTGTACAAAAACATTCATCTAAACACTATGCAGCGTTACAACAAAGAAAAAGAGTGGTTTCGATGAACTCTGGCACCCAAAGTAAGATTTAACTTGTGTTTAGGGTGCCAGAAAGATCATTCACATTCTAATCTGTCTTAATTTGTCAAAAAATCCTCTAACTTACCACCATACACAAGTTATTGACAATAATTGTTGTCGCTCAGATGAGATTGGGAATAGATTGAACGATTTTAAATATCTACGGGAATTGACCTTCAGCTAAATACGTATTAGACGGTAGGGAACGATCTCTGAAGTGTTTATTTTTGATACCGTCGTCTCAATTTTTTGATCTTCAGTGTTACTTCTCTTCCTTTAATGATTGCATAGATAAGGCCACAGTTATGAAGGATTTGACAAAAAGTATTTTACATTTTAATTTTTTAGGTACCTACAATGTTATAGGAGTCTAGGAAACCTAAAATCAATGGAGGCTGTTTCTGATACAGTAGCGCCTCAGCCCGTGGTAGACGTGTTTGTAAAATCACATCACTTTTAGACGCACTAGTCTACCTGTTTCTAAGCTAGATAGGATAGCCTTTAGGTATCCAAGACGACGGATTTTAATATTGAACTTTGATCTTTTACGGGCCAAACATTTGCCCTATGGGAAGCCTAAACAAACTTATTATGTTTGCGTTTTTTTGGATCCGTCTGTATTTTCGAAAACATAGTAATTATCTACTCAGAATACCCCTAGGCTTTAGGTACACTCCCGGAATCCTAAATCAAGCCGCCCTGTCCTTTTTGTATAGAAGTCGTGTATTTTTGTCTTTTTAAATGGTCGTGAATTCAAATTCGAAATAATGACGACACCAAAATGATGGCCAGTATGGCTTCGAAACTGCATAAAAACTTTTTCTTTGACTCATCAGTATTTTGATATTTGAGTGTGTGTGTGTACAAAACGGTATGGTTTTTGATTTAACTGTATCTCATAATAACAAAGATGTTTTGTTGGCTTGTAACGTTTTTGTCGATTTAAAGAATAAGAAAAAAAAAAGACGGGTTGCACTCCGGGAGTGCCGGCAGAAGTGAAAACTTGAATATTAACGTTGAAATAAATCAATTATAAATTGAATTAATATACCTAACTAATTTTTTTTCACTATTTCTGCGTCACTTTTTTCATTAATCGATGCACTTTGTTCAATTTCCATATTTTAAACACATTATATACACGAATTTTACGAATACACAGCAGTGTGGCTACTACACAGACGGTCGAGCCATCAGCTGTCCATCCATCCATCCACGTCCACCATCACCGTCACCGTTATCACCGTCACCGTCACCGTCACCGTTCGTCCGTCCGTCCGTCCGTCCATCCGTCCGTCCGTCCGTCCGTCCGTCCGTCCGTCCATCCATCTATCCATCCATCCATTATCGTGTCTCACTTGGTTCACTTCGGTTGGCGCCGCCGTAGAAAGAGGGGGCGGGGGGGGGGAAATCTCTCCTGACGGTCACGTGTCCTGACGCGATGTCCTGACGCGAGTTTAACAATTTTTCCCCATTACAAAAAGTGTGCAACGCCGCTAAAGAAGTTTTCACTTCAAAAAAAAAACACCAACAACTTTGATATTAAAATCCCGAACCGGAAATCAAGTTAACAAGAATATACACCTCACATGTAATTGCGCGGTGTCTAGATTTTGAAGTCCGGGAGTGTACCCTAAGCGAATTATTTTTGTAACTGTCGAGCTAGGGGTCCTGGTTTTGAATTCAATCCCCAAGTTAGGCAAAGTCTTATTGGGTTTAAGATCCATCAACCCGGGTTCTGAGTTTATGCCTGGGAATAAAACATAACTGGCAAAATGTGGGTGTACCATAGGTGGGTACTCCTCTGCCTATTTCTTCGAGGAAAATAGCCGTGACGTTATGTAGTTATTTTCCAAACAAAAACCAATGTAACAAAACAAAGCACTATCTATAATAGAAGAAAAACCTAAACAAATGAATCTTCGATCTCGGCTGCACTTAAACCATTAAGTATTCTGTGCTTAAACTCTAACGGGTCGCAGCTAGACTCATTCGCTAAGAGATGAGAGTGTTGAAAGCGTTTCTTGCCATCGGTTCCGTGCCCTATCGACAAACCCCGAGCTTTACAATGGAGGGTCAAACAATGATGCCTCGTTTGTTTGTCGGTTATCATCTATCATTTATCGGGTGTAGGAATTGTCATTGCAAGTAGGCTGAGAAATTGAATTTGAGTTTAGAATCAGTAAGATATCCGATTAGACTATGGAGTGGGTGGTGAATACCTAACATTAGGGATGGATCAGGATCGCTGTTTCTCATAAGAGTCGGGAGGAGAAATGGATATTTTTGGCAATAACATTTATTTCTATGTCACATTATCTCCAGTTACCCAGCAGTATTACCTCCTGCAAGAATTTGATGAGCAAGCACACGTGTGTGTGTACAAAACGGTATGGTTTTTGAATTAACTGTATCTCATATTAACATAGATGTTTTGTTGCCTTTGGCGTTTATACTACTAAAAGTTCAACTTGTAACGTTTTTGTCGACAACATTTAATATCTAATTTAAAGAATAAGAAAAAAAAAACCAACAACTTTGAAATTAAAATCCCGAACCGGAAATCAAGTTAACAAGAATATACCTACGTGACTAGCTAAATAAATAAATAATTGGCGACCTTTTGAAGCAAACAGCGAGAATTAAACTGACTAAACTAATATGCAAGTTGAATGTGTTAATCACAAGCAAATGTTGGCAATGGCAGAGACACAGTGTGCCCAGTATATCTCAGCTGCTGGCAAAATGGGGCACTAAATCGAAATGTATTGAATTTGACAGATATGGCTGCTTTTTGCCTTGCTACTAGCGCCACCTTATGCTGCCAAGTATTCTGGGCACATTGTATTTGATCGCCTCAAGTAACTGCTTCTTTGTTAAAGAGCTGGGAAAGTTCGTGTTTAAGTGGCGTTTAGTTTTCTTTTGATAATTGTTTTAGCCTTTCTTCATTAAGTGGGATATGTTAAGATGTGAACATGTGAAGACAAAGCTTTGCATATTTTCTGTCATTTTATGAAGGTTATGACTTGAGTGTGTGGTCTTCTCAAGGCCTTCTAAACGTACCTATCTTATCGGATTTATCTATTCTGTTGTTGATTCCAAATTAATCAACAAGTTAAGAACGTCGTAAAAATATTGAGCAAACTCACAAAATGTTATTATCGGGCATAAATTAGGTACAGACTCGTAAAATTCAAAGTAATTTAGGTAGATTTATCTAAGCTAAAAGCAGACCCTAAATTCAGAAAATTAAAACTGGTAAGGGAAAACCAATCAAAATAAAAAACGACGACGGACCAAAGCAATGGACTCGATGAATGTTTCCATCAAAATTAATACTCTTTTATCTCTGAGAGTCTTTTCAGATGTTTCATACACTAGCCGGTTTATTCTGTAAACATCTCACTGTGAAAATTTAGGTGAAGTGAGTTTAAAGTGAGCTGTCATTTCACGATACTAGGGATTGACAGCTCACTTCACCTATGTTTTCACGGTGAGATTTTTACAGAATAGCACCGCAGATGCCACTGACGTTAAATATACATATACCTACACATTAAATACGTAGCTATATGCAAGGCAGTTCTCGTTACGTACCTACTACCTAATTAGTTCTTACGTAAAGGGCTCTCGACTGCCTCGTTTAGAACGTTAGTAGTCTGGACTAGTTTAGATGCATGTAGTCCGGCCAATTACCCTTTGAGGACCGTTCTAGCAGTGCTACCGAGCAAAATATTCCTAAACTGTAGCACTTACATGGTGTGCTATGAATGAGATGCTAATTCGTTTGTTCAATGAACCAAACTGTCTCAATATTTGTACAGGTAGGTACTGTACTTTTTTTTAAATTTTTTTTTATGGATGGGAAATCATCAAACGACCCCTCCCGCTCTGTGTGGAGCGGAAGGGAGTGTCAGACTCTTACTGACTAAAACCCATCCGTGTTCCTTCCTTAGCCCTTTATGTTCCGGGGTAGCGGTAACCCTTTCGGACAATCCCGCACCCCCGGCAGGCTTCGGCCCTGGCAGGCCCCTTCCTTTTTGCTGACATCTCTTTGAGGCGCGCGTGGAACACGTACGCGCCGTCCGGCATGGGCCTGGTCCTGATCGGATGGTGAGCTACAGGTAGGTACTTTACTGGACTTATAATTTATTAACTTTTGCCCGCGGCTTAAATAGGTGTGCATCTATATCCATATTATAAATAAAGTCGTTTTTCGTGTCTGTTTGTGTAATCGCGTTTTTCTTTTAACTAAACTATGCATCACCATCATTTAGAGAATTTATTCCGAAAAGATTATGTGTATAAATAATAAGTTAATGTTCAACTTACTTAAGTACCACCTGTACTGTTCGTGCACTTAACTTGAAATATCGGCTCACTGCCTAACTCGCCGCACGCGCGTCCGTCCAGCTTCGTGGTTCCAAGCAAAGTGAGTGAGGGAGGGGGAGTATGCCCCGCTCCTCCACCATCTATAGCGTGCGGCGTGTACGCATGAGACGACAGAACTATATAGTATAATCTACATACACTACATCTCTTCCTTATTTTAATGAAAGTTTTAGATATAATAATATTTTTTATTTTATTTAGTAACATCTTTATTAGAGCATCATAACAACCTTCTACATTTTAATTGACATCACAAAGGTAATGTACTCTTTAGTTTAAAACTATTTTAATCAATGTCCGCCACTTTTCGCCAAGTGGGTCAGATATGTCCCATTACCTTTTCCATTAACTTTTCAAATATCATAATCAAGTAAAGTTTACGATTCAGCATAACATTAATAGCATCAATATTTTTTCCAATATTCTGGTTTTAACAAACACTTTGTTATAACTAATTTAATACTTCCTTCACTTCCCAATTAATCTTTTATTATTAACATTTAACCTCATAACACTTCGCTTGTTCCTGTTCCTAACTTTCTTCGCTTTTCTAATGACAATTTATCAACTATAACTAACATCACGCTTCCTAGTTCTTAATTTTAAGCCTAACCTAATCAAAACATCAGATTTTCATATATTTTAGTAATTTGTTCTTCGTTAGCAAGTTCTTTGCTTCTTATTTATTACTTCTTAAACTATAATTCTTCTAGTCCTCTTCTTCTCTTTCTGGAACTTCTGTTTCGTCCTCTCTTATAACTTTCCATTCTCCTTCTACCTTTTTTAGGTGTACTATATTTCGTCTCAAACATTGTCCTGTTTCCTCGTTTTCTACTTCAACATCGCCTCCCATTCGTGATTTAACTGTATATTGTGTTGGTTCAAAGTTTGTACTAAGTTTATTTGCTTTATTCATATCTTTGATATATACTTTCTCTCCTGGTTCTAGGTCAATATCTTGTGCTTTCCTTCTTCTGTCCGCGTACTCTCTCCCTCTTTCCTTCTGTTCTCTGTCCTTGTCTCGTAAGTCCATGTCATCATTCCTATGCTCAACGTCATCGATCATAGGTATTTTATCCCTGATTTTCCTCTGGAAGAACAACTCTGCTGGTGTTTTTCCTGTGACTGTATGGGGGGTATTATTGTACATAGTCAGATAATCGATTAACGATTCTCTCCAGTGAATTTTATTTTCAGCCTGGCATATTCGTAGTCGTTTCAGTATACTTCTGTTCTGACGCTCGACTTCTCCATTTTGTTGCGGCCAGTACGGAACAGAGTGATATAATTTTATGTCATTTTCCTTACAAAATGACTTAAATTGTTCGCTAACAAACTGTTTTCCGTTATCTGCCATTAAAGAAACTGGATACCCGAGCCTACTGAAAACTTCCCTCAGGAGTTTTATCATTTCCTTACTGGATATATCTCGACAAATCTTTATTTCTTGATATCTAGAGTAATAATCGACCACTACCAAAAGATAGTCGTTGGATGGTAATGGTCCTAGAAGATCGATTGCAATATCAACCCATGGGTGTGATGGCAATTCTCTTCTTTTCATAGGGTGTGGTGCGTTAGGTACAGACACAAGTGTGCATCCTTTACATGATTTAACCATCCTCTCCACATCTTGGTCGTATCTAGGCCACCACACTTTTGTTCTGAGTCTCGCTTTCATTGCCACGATACCTGGGTGTCCCTCATGCGCCGCTGATAGTACTCTGTTTCGCAATTCTTTTGGTATAACGATTTTAGTTCCTCTGAGTAGAATTCCTTCGTGAAAGCAAAGCTCATTTTCAATCTGCTTGTAACATTTTACAGCTGCATCCCACTTGCGCTCATGAACACCTTCTTTAACTTTTTGAATTTCTAGGTCTTCATTAGAACAACGTTTAATATCGCTCAATGATACCGCTATGGGTCTAACATGCTCGATTATGTTTTGTACATAATCGACATTTGGGGCACTATTTTCCGGGGTGAGTTTACAAAGTCTAGAAAGAGGATCAGCAATGTTGTTTTTCCCCGGGCGATAAATAACCTTATACTGGTATGATTGTAACCGGAGCATCCATCTTTCGATTCTCGCACACGGTTTTGACTTTGGACTAAATATCACTTCCAGAGGCTTGTGATCAGTCACCAAGTCGAATTCTTTTCCGTAAAGGAACATGTGGAAGTGTTCTACCGCCCATACCAGTGCTAATGCCTCTTTTTCAGTCTGACAATAGCGGCGTTCGCAATCGGTAAGGGTTTTATTTCCAAATGAAATAACACGTGGTCCAGAATCATTCTCCTGTACTAGAACAGCACCTATAGCAACCGGACTTGCATCGGCGAATACAAGTGTTCTATCTTGTACATTATAATAGCCCAAGTCAGATATGTCAGCAAGGTCAACTTTTAAAGAGTTAAAAGAAGCTTGCTGACTCTCTCCCCATAACTCACGTATATCAGCGTTTCTACCAAATTTATTACGAAGCAATTGTTTAAGAGGTTCTGTTTTTGTAGCTAAGTTAGGAATCCATTTGCCCACGTAATTTATCAAGCCCATAAAGCTTTGTAATTCAGAAACAGTTGTAGGAGCCCTAAATTTTTCAATGGTACTTAAGTATTTATCTAATGGTCTTATACCCTGTTTAGAAAGTTTGTGGCCTAAGAATTCTACTTCGTTGGTACTAAGAATACATTTTTCATGCCTTAATATAACATTATTGGTTTCTAACACGTCAGTGACTTTTTCAAGTCTGGCATCATGTTCTGTTCGATTTTTTCCATACACTAAGATGTCATCAATGAAGTTAATAACCCCTTTACAAGGTAAGAGAATACGCTCAAGAGTTTTCTGAAATATTTCCGGAGCACAAGAAATACCGAACATCATCCTTTTGTACCGGTAAAGACCTTTGGCTGAGATGAACGTTGTGATAGATCTGGAATCTGGATGAAGTTCCAATTGGTGGAAAGCATCACAAATATCCAATTTACTGAAAATAACCGCCTCTCTTATCTTCGGTAGCAACTGATCCATCGTCGGTAACGGGTGGTTTTCGCGTTTTATTGCTGAATTTGCTCGTCGCATATCTATACATAGGCGGATATCTCCATTCTCTTTCAATATGGGAACTATAGGCGATATCCATTCTGAAGGGCCATCAACTTTTTCAATTATGTCTTTTTCAAGAAGTTCATTTATTTTAGCGTTAACTTTGCCTTCTAGAGGAATTGGTATACGTCTATAAGGCTGTGCAATCGGTTTTACTTTATCATCTATTGGAATGTGTATTAGAACATTTTTGAATTTTGGAAATACTTTACTTCGTATCTCATTTACTGCTACACCAATCCTTAATACTCCTAATGCCAAGGCTGTCGCTTTTCCTAATAAATTTCTAGTGCCATTTTCAACTACGTAGAAAATTGAATGCTGAGTTTTTCCTGCAAGTTCTATTGAAGATTTAAAAGCTCCTAACAACTTTAGAGGAGAATCGGATCCATATGCATAAAATCTTTTCCTTGGATTTTGCGTTTGTTCAATTACTTTTATCTTATTTCTCTTCATAACACTCCAAGATTTACTTGTAATCAAATTGTACTTGCAGCCGGAATCAATCAACATGTCGATTTCCACGCCTCCTATTTTACAGATTACAATATCATCGTTGTTCATGTTAAACACATAATCAATTTCTTCATCTGAATTACTATTTTTTTGTTCGTCTATGTTGTTAGTATCTTTTCTCGGTCTCTTGAATTTCTTTGTATCTTTATTGCGTGTTTGTTTTGCGTCTTCTTCAAGTTTCCTTTTTAGCGGGTTTGTCTTGCACTGCAGTTTGAAATGCCCGATTCTTCCACATTTTGTGCACTTCTTTCCCCTTGCTGGACATTTCTCATCGTATGCTAAGTGATTCCACCCGCCACATCGAAAACATTCTCTTTTTCCTCTTTGATTTTTATTCTTACTGTTACCTTCCACTTGATTTACTTCTTGATTCATTTTCTGTTTTTGACTAAAATCTTCTAATTGTCTGTTTATTACTTCTAACGCATTTGCTTCAGCTATAACATCTTCAAGAGTCATTTTATCTCCATTTTTTAAGATTTTCTTCCTTAATTCTTCTGAACTGCATCTGTCAGTAATCTGATCCAGGAGCTGGTCGTCTACATCAACGAATTGGCATTTAGCAGCTTGTTGCCGCAACCGGACAACGAATTTTTCAAACTTCTCGTTTTCTTCCTGCTTTATTAATCTAAACACGTGCCTTTCAAATCTTTTACTTTGTTTGGGTGCAAAATACTCATCCAGTTTCTTAATTGCCATTTTAAAAACATCTGTTTCAGCATCTGGGGTATTCGTTGTGGCTTCGTCAGGAATGTTATAAAATATTTCTTGTAATTCTGGCCCACCCCAATGTAAAAGACTTGCTCGCTTCTGACTTGGTGTAGTAACATTTGCAGCTTCTAGGTATACGTACAAGCTCCTTTTCCATCGTTCCCATCTTACGCACACCGATGTCACCTCACCCTCGCAGTCAAATTTTTCTAACGTTAGGTTTGCCATTGTTACCTGTAAATAACGAAATAGGTCACAAAACGGGCACTATCCGTTCTATGACTTCAAAAATACATTTATGAAAGCTTCCATCATCACTTATCATAATACTTCTGGTCATGAACAGGTATCGTCCGTTCTGACCAACAACATTCATCATAATACTTTTGGTCACGAAAGGGCATCATCCGTTCTGATCAACTTTTACGAAAGCTTCCATCATCACTCATCCTAATACTTCTAGTCATGAACCGGCATCATCCGTTCTGACCGACATAATTCATCTTAATACTTCTACCTAGTCATGAACGGGCATCATCCGTTCTGACTAACCTTTACGAAAGCTTCAATCATTTCTGATCATAACACTTCTAGCCATGAACGGGCATCATCCGTTCTGACTAACTTCCTTATGTACGCAATGTAACCGTAATTAATAGAATAATTCAACCCATTAATCAACACCTTATCGCTCAGAATATGTAAACAATACGGCATCAACCGTTTTGTTCTACAATAAACAATCATCTTTTCAAGTTTTAAGCAACAGACATCAGATACTCTGTATTTAGCTAATTACGATAAAAACATATTTCAAATAATAAATACTCACAATGGAAACATAATGCAATAATATAAAGCTGTTAAATTATTATATAGATCAGAAATCAACAAACATTTAACCGGGACTCGAACCCGATAGACTAGTGGGTAGGTACGACAAAACATACTTTAAATGTTTGTTTCCATTTAGCACTGTATTTGTTAAAATGTAATTCGAATAATGTTTATATATGCTACAAAATGTAGACGTTAGATGGTATTGTTTACATAGTTACGTAACAACTTCCTTTTACGTTTTAACATGAACTTATCACATGATAAAATAAAAATGTTTAAAACTATGATACTACCCACGTTTATATAAATAAAAACGACCAAGCTATGCATTATCATCAACGTATATTATAAATATTCCTTCTTCCCGCAAAAGTTAATTATTCACAACGACAAAGCAAAGTTTTGTTGCAGTAAATAACCCACGTTAAATTATTATGAACTTGCACACTAATATTAGGTTTTCTTTCTAACCTTTCCTTACTAGAAAAATAAACGTTGACAATTTTGCATTTTTCAATCAGAAAAAAAACACAGTACTTACAATACTCGTCGCCAAAATGTACTGTTCGTGCACTTAACTTGAAATATCGGCTCACTGCCTAACTCGCCGCACGCGCGTCCGTCCAGCTTCGTGGTTCCAAGCAAAGTGAGTGAGGGAGGGGGAGTATGCCCCGCTCCTCCACCATCTATAGCGTGCGGCGTGTACGCATGAGACGACAGAACTATATAGTATAATCTACATACACTACACCACCCTATAAATCTCGATGTTTTATCAATTTGTAAAAATCGTGAGAAGCAGGGGCGGGTCGGCAATATTAAAATAAAACACAAACGAAAATTAAACACAATTGTTTTATCCAATTACGTAATTTAAACTTCAACAAAGAAATCTAAACGAAACTCATTCAAGATTCATAACTAATTCTCTTGTCTAACATCTGCGTCTAACTTTCCACCACGTAGGTATAATGAAATTCATCAGCGGGAAATTGTCAGTAATCGGTGTGTCTTAAGACTAATTGCCGGGCTCCTAATTTATCTGAAATTCGCATTCCATTTCTCTTGCAATTAAGGATTAAACGAGCAATTTATTGCGATCCTTGCGGTTCCGTTCCGTGACGTCACGTCATGACGTGTGACCGCACTGAGGATGATTTAAGCCTTTTTAATGATGTGCCGGGATCATTAATGCTTATGAAAAGTGCACATCATGTATGTTAGCTTTGGTAACTCCGAAAAGCGTTTTTGTTTATTTTTTTCCGGGAATGATGAAGCAAGTAAGGTTGTGAGCTGTGGTTGTGAACGTTACAGATTATATATGGATAGGTATTTTTTGTTTAAATGTGTTTTCTATTGATGCTGTTTTAATAAAATAATTTGTTCTTTTCAGCAGTTTTGAAAAACCCGTTCGTTTTCGCTGTTTGACAGATTTTAAATTAAAATCAACTGAAATCTAGTTTTAAATTCAGATTCACGGCTGAGTAGATGAGGCTCAAATGTTTTAATAAAACATCTTTGTGCCAAATCATTTTGGACTACAATGTAGTATGTTTATAAGACTGGATTTATTTTGATAGACATTCAAATAATTGCAGAATCTTTGTACCTATTGTTATTGTTCTGTATCTTGCGATATTGGAACGCGGTACGTGACGTCACGTCCAGTAATATTGTGCAGGAGATATCGGTTAACGGTTCGGTTCGGTAGACGTTTGGTTTTGACAGATATTTAAATCTCGGTTTACCGGAACTTTTTGATCTGTTATTGCAAATTGTCTCATAAAAGTAGAAAGTTTAGTCTTGAAAGAACAAAGTCAGTTTTTATGTCATCTTACTTATATCAATTGTAAATATCTACCGTCTTTTTTGTGCAACAATTTTAATTATACCATAGAAAATAAGTAAAACAAATAAATGTGAATAGTACGGTCGAACAAGCTATTTGGTATACAGGCAAAAATATTCATCTTTCCACTACACAGCCAATATTTAGTTTTATTTTGTGCGTTATAACTTTTTCAGCTTATGGCATCCTTAATTAAATAGAGTGGTATAAAAGAATTGACTAACTCAGCACACCATTGTTTAAAAATATGTAGTTGCAAGTTAGCTGCCTGTAAACCAAATAGCTTGTTCGACCGTACTTATGTACCTACATATTAAAAGAAAACACTACTTAAAATTTTAAATAAGTGTAAGTATTTCGTATTATAGTAATACATACCCCATAGGTACAATACTTTATACAACGTTAAATTACTCCAAGCTTCTAAATTATGCTACTCATCATAACATATGAATAATCATGTTCAGAGTACATACTTAGGCTCGTACATGTTAATGTAAACAAGCTCAGAACTCCAAAAGCAGCCACATAATAAGCATGTACTCAAAGATTAACCATGTACAGACGCCAGCACATCAAGCTACCCGAAACGGTCAAATTTTCCCGATCAATTACGAACCTTATATTTTAGCAATAAAGTTGAAAATCTATCAAAGAAATTTGACAGATTGTAGTAGCTTGATGTGCTGGCGTCTGTACTTGATTTTAATGTACCTACTTAATGATGACTTTGTAACATTAACAGATTTAAACTTTGATGTCGAACACGAAGTCAAAAGATTCAAAAGAAAGCAGTAAGTATTCAAGAATCGATTTGGTCAGAAAACTCTGGCTGTTTGTTTTCATAAAGTAAAATAAAACAAAAGCTATTTTCTTCAGGAAACATCGTCACTTATTCCTTAGTTTCTTCAATTGTTTGGTCTATATCGGCTAAATAAATACATATTTTAGAATCGGCGTTTGTGTTGTGGTTGTGATGAAAATAGAGACTTATTTTCTTATTTACTTCTTATTTAATCAAGAACTAAAGCACCTTAATTATCTGTGGGTGACAGTCAGAATAAATTGAGATTGAGAGATGAGCTTTTTTAGCATCATTTACTTACCTATTTAAGTTTTCAAATTAGTAGCTAACATTTTTTCTTTCTTTCTTCCTACGTCATTACCATTTTCCTCTAGATTAAACTTTCTTCCATTGAAGAAACGGTAAGGACCAGGCTTTCATAACTTAATTAAGGTCACATCCAAACCAAAAAGATATCAAACTACGACCAATAACAATCATAAAAAAAAAAAACAATCACTTCATCTCTTGTCCAAAACCAACAAGCTTTAGCTACAATGGCTAATGGCTAACATTACTGTTGTGATTAGAATATTAAATTAAGTAAACAGGACGGACAGAATCTAAAATTAGGCAATTTTCCTGGGTACCAACAAATCCTGCCCCGCTAACGAAATTTAATTTTACACCCATTTCGATTAAAGGTGCCATCCCGAACCTTTTGATATCGGATTAGGAAAGGAATTTTAATTCAGGCTTATATACTTACCTGTATACAAAGTTATTTAGCTATTCCAATGCTTGAGGAAATAAAATTTGCCTTTGGAAGACGAGGGAACTGTTTGCTATGCAGATTTTATTTCATTATATCTTCGAATGAAATGTGTTAATTGTGATTTGTCTTTACACAGATTTAATTACTAGTCCAAGTACATACTCTTCTCTAATCGGTAACGATGGACAACAAGACCTTTCCTTACCTACTATGCTTATATTAATGAGAAACGTGGTAATTAAATCATGTAGGTAAGTCTAAACTTGTTGTACAAACTACCTTATAGCCTTGTTACATTTTCTCATTCACACGGTGCGGGTAAAGTTCTGAACATTAACATAACATGCATGGGTGCAGCTCAACTTATGAGCTCTTAGTATAATGAAACATGGTTCACGTTTCTAATTGCGCATATATGAGCCTCAGGCAATGCCTATAAGCACCATTAACAACCTTCCGTACTACATTTCAATAAAGCTAAGGAATAGGCTACATTCTTTATTTTACCTTCAAACATATTAGATATTTGCATCGAAACCATACCTCCATCCGACTCTATAAAGTTGCCGCATAAATCTCACAAACTGACTCATATATCTCGATGATACAACGGAATAGTTCCGTGGAATCGTAAAAAATATGCGTAAGAAACACGACGAAATTGAACGGCGGCAATCTGTGGCTTCATATGCCTCGATATTATCGGGCCTGGCGTCGGGAACTCCGGATTATGTCGTGGGTACGAGTACGTGCGTGGCGTGCCAAACGCCATCATGAATATCAACTACGTACGTTTGACACTTCAGATGCCGTGAAAATGCTCGTAAATGACTTGCGTACAACGGCAGCCGCGAGCGGCGGCACTTCCTAAATTATGTAGTTACTATTTATAAATTTTGTGTAGCGAGTGCGATGCGTTAGTGCGAAAAATGAAAATATGGAGGGTTCTCTTAGTCTTTGTGAAAAAGAGTTTTCTTGCTGGCGACTTTTCGGCGTGTGCAGTTCTAAACTAGCAGTCGATAGGTAGAGGGAAAAAGGCTAGCGCCCAATAATGTCTAGCCTATTTCAAATAATCCACCTAGCCTATTTCAAACTGAAACAACAAAACGGTTTCCAGTCTAATTGGATGCCCAATAATATTGCCTGCACATTATTGGGCACTAACCTTTTTCGCATGCTGAACTAAGATAGGAATTGTGAAATTCTAACCATGCTTTGACATAACATTCAAGAATTTGCTACCTAACCGCTTGGGTAGGTATGCATCGTGACATATACACGAATTAGCCACGTAGATTACCAGGATATCACACTTTTAATTTATGCCACTCACAGAATCAACTACCTACCCTAATAAAGAAACACCCAACTTTGCGGCTAGTTAGGCCAAATGGAGCGGTTTTGTGGTCCACAAACATTTCGCAGTAAAGGCAGGAATTTTCATCGATTGCAAAACTGTACCCACCTGTGTTTTTGTTTTATCAGAGCGGATTTTTGGAACACTGAGCGTCCAAGCCCACCATGTTATCCAACGGCTACCGCATTGCGTCTCATTATTGAGGGAGGGTATTTGAATTCTCGGAAAGAACGGTTTGCGGTTACAAACAATGGAGTTGGCAAAAGTCAGGTGTTTGCTATCGGTACCAACTTTGGGCCTATCAGTGTTTCGAAGCGCTGTGAAATATTACGAGCAGGCGCGATTGTGAAAGTTTTCGGTTACTCCTGCCTGCTTTCAATTGGTTCTCGAATCATTCCCGGTATCGATTTAAATATAATTATGAATTCTGGTTTTGAGTTCACTCCGCTTGTTATTTTAGTCAATGAGCCTCTCGAATATTGTTTTTAAGTTTAATAAAGCGATTGAATAAAGCGATAGAGAAAACAAATTGGTTTTGAAGCTTTAAAATATAATCTACATCGTTTATCTTGCGAACATTTTCCGCGGAATAATATCAAGTTCAAGTTAAAATTAACCAGTCAACCAACCCGTAAGTATTCAATATTACTCAGAATTTATGTATCTCCAATTCGAGGCGTAGAGTTTCTAGTTTCTTAGATTAAATTATACCTAACAACCCCGAAATAGATCAATTGAAGATCCCATAAATATCTGTCGGGCCCAACCCTACGAATTTGGTTTATCGTAAAGGAATAGAGAAATGAAATGGGTCAGTTTAGACAGCGAATGTTCCTTTGAGAATTAAATGCATTGTGTTATTATCAGAGAATGATTATTTTACATTGTTTTAACAAGATCGATAGTTTTGTTTGTAAACAGCTGCAATTTGTATTTGTAATTTTGCATCTGCTTTATATCAAGAATCGATTTAGGTTTCATTTGTGTATTATTTCGATTAGATTTAGGATTCCACCACATAGAACCTACGGCTAAACGCAGAAACCAGCAAGTTTTTATAGACTAGACTGATATTATATTTGGCTAAGTAGTTAATTATGAAAAAAAGCAGTCATAATAATTACTTATGTCTTTATCTGACCGAGTCAGATCTACCATAATTTTAAGTCTATATACATAGTTCAGTTTCTGCGTGTTTTCATCGTGTTTAATGGAAAAAAACAAGGTTAGGGTTTTAATCCACGAAATCAAATATTCCTACCTCAAACACCAACATTATTATCGCGTAGGTAGTAAATTAGTTATTAGCCATGCAAATATTCCATAATCGCACACCACTAACAAAGAGAATAATTAACTATTAATAGTCTGTGGTAAATTCGTCGTGACATTTTATGTCTCGGTGAATAATGTCTCTGCATAGCTATTCACAAACACTCGATACGCTTCCGTATCGTATAGAACATTAATCATTGTTATCGTAGAAGTCTTCTAAACGCTGTTCACAAGTCCAAAACCCGAAAATTTTATCAGTCTAATAGACGCCCGCTATTCTTCCAACAGCTATTTGCTGTTGAGGGCAAGTCAAATCAGGTTATCGAAATGTCAGGTTTTCGATACGATAGCCTGTCGTATGGTTGTGAATCAGGGCTCTGGTTTGATTTCGGCGTGTCGCCGTCGTCGGTCGCTTGCATTGTGCAAACTTTTCGCGCCATTTTTCAAGGGTTTTTCTAAGATTTCCCGCGCTTTTATCGAGCAAATGAGTTAATGCGTCTTTTTGGCTAGATTTATGGATGGCTTATTCCGTCGAACTTGTTAAAAAAAAAAACTTATAGATGAATGGATTTTCTTTGCAGTGATTTTGTAAAGATTTATATTACTTAAGCGTTTAGAGTATTTATGTTGCGTATTTCAGCAAAATTTTGTTTGTTTGATGTTCTTTGTTTGCTAATTGAACTGTGTAAAGTTGCCATCAACATTGTACTCAAAGCAGATACAAATTGAATCCTTAATGATATTGCAAAGTTCAGCCATTAACTTATTAGGCAGAAGTTCACAAGCATAATTATTACATCACTACAGATTTCTATTTGTATCATATTTCTCTGTATATCTTGTCTTTGTACTGAAAACAAAATACAATTTCTTTAAAATACAGTGCACCATGTTTTGTGTTAGTTCGATTCCGTTTACCGGTCTTTAAACGATAAAACATGTATCGATAATTTACTGGCACGCGACACTGGCCACTGAGAACAAAGCCGGCTTTGTCACCACACGGCAAGAAACGTGATAGATAGAGAACAAACAGTCCAAGGAAATTGCTTTTGCTTGGCGTAGAACGGAAATTTTGCACAGTGGGCACATGTGGGCACGAGCCAACCACAATTGTTACAAACTGAAGAAATACTTCGAAAGGTTTTCATACGTCGTTATGAGGATTTCCATTTATCATTCAAGTTGGCAGTGAGCCTATTATGCTGTGGCTTAATAAGCCTCACGACAATATGATAAGTTGGTTCTAAGTGAGTTATTAGTGGATTTCGGGCAACATATTCGGGGGATTTCGGGCTTTAGTTGAGCTAGCAGGGTTAAAATTGTTTTGATGTAAAATATTATGTGATACTTCCATGTAGATATGGGCGTTCAGCCCGCTCATATAATACGTGAACCACGCTACCTTTCTGGTTGACTAATACTTTTACTATGGTATGTGCTCATCGCAAATAGTGGTGCCAAAACGTGAGAAGATGAGACCATGTTTCAAATCAAATAATCTGTCCTTTATATGGGTTCATATAGTTAATGTTTATTCCTACCTATTCCTACGTAGATATAGAGAGTAGACGCGTGAAGTAGCAAATCTAAGCGGAGTGGCGTCGAGATTGCATTCCCGCCGACACGTTTGCTTGAGCCGATTATCCGATATTGAGATTTGGACGAAATTCAATTTCGGCGCAGTCTTTCGCGATCAATCCAGTCTAGGAAGTTCGGCCGCATCGCTTTTCGACTTGCAGCGCTGCAGCGGTGGATTTGGAAACTCTAAACTGACGGCTTAGATGTCTCTGGCTAGAAGTTATAATTGTATACTGTTGCTGAATCCGCTTCAACGGCATTAGGTAACTTGTTAGGTACTTCGGACTAAAGTTGTGGTTTAAGGGTTTGGTGTTCATTAAAGACTTTGGCTGTCCGAAACTAGTCTTTGATCTATAGTATAGGTGCCTTTAATGAAACAAAATATCTAGACGCGATTCGTATTATTTCTAGGAATTTTGGTTTGGCACACTGTGAGGCCTGGAATTTATTGCTTTTTTATTACGTTTTTCCGTTGAGGTACCAACATTTTTTTTTTCTAGGTATAGTATGTCTAACTGTGTCTGTACCATAGAAATCTTTAATATATCTATGGTCTGTACCATGTACACATCACTATTTTTGGTAGGTACCAACCAAACAAACCACAATCAACCTTCCCATCATTAAGAAAAACTAGTGCCAAAATGCTAAATAATGCCTATTAATTTACTACCACAGCTTCACAAGAAATAAGGGTAGGAAAAAGCCGAGGAAGTACGTGTTAATTACTAATTACACACAGGGCTGTCACGAACAGTGTGTGTTTTGTGGCGAAGTAAATAAGCTTTAGGCTAGGATACAGTCTCGCTGCGACCGTGTTTAATGAAACGGGAATATCTTGAACCTTTTGTCGCAGTTTTTTCAAAGGCGGGTAATGTGAGCGTATATTGTAGAACGGATTTTTTGAGGGAAGTTTGATGGCGTAACGTTTTTTGTTTTTGTCTTTTTATGTGAAAGTCAAATGAAATGGAAAGCTCCATCAACTTTTCTCAATGTAGAGTCTGGTTTTTGGTAACTTTTTAAACTACGTTTATGACATTGGGCCGAACACGATATTAATTTAAAGTAATATTTATAACAGCCTGTTTTAGTACTTACCATTCAAGTATTACGTAAGCAGAATTTTAGTGATTTTTAACCCCCTTTCCCTTGTCAGCAAAAGTAAGCAAAGCTTTTACCCTTCCCTCCTGTGCTTAGGTACCTACCTAAATATTGCTATACTTACTTATATATTGTTCAGGTTTCTTCATGAGTCTAGAAATAAGGAATTTATAGACCCTAAAGGGATTTTATGTCCATTTATTGAGGCAATTTTTCTCGCAATTCCGATCCCCAAGACACACAGGCAAATGCCTAATTTGGGAGTCATTGACCAATGTATTCTTGTAAAATATGGTTATATTAATAAGTATATTTGAATTTGGTTCTCAATTCAACTACTTACACTTAATTTTCAGTTGGTGGCAGACTAAGATATAAAACTCATTATAAAATTAAAATTACACATTCTCGAAGAAACATTAGTACACAACGAAGCTGCAATATCCGTCTACGGAGCAAAAAACAAAAAGGTGCATGTGCACTAATTATGGCCGATCTTTTATTCAGTGCAGCCCAGTGAGGACTGGGCGAACAGTATCCGACCGCACGTTGCAAGGAAATCGGCTTGAACACGCGTTTCACTGCAATATGCAAGAGGCTTTGCCCACATCGTTGAATAAAATTTTAATAATGCAACGTTACTTTATTTCTCGAATATTCGAGGATTTTTAACTCGGTTTTCCTGGTTGAGTTTTTTATTTTTAAGCGGAGAATTGATTTATGAACTTGCTAATTCCATGATAGTTCCAATGCTAGGCATGAGCTTCTCTTGCTTCAGAAAAATTGCGCGGAATAAATATTGGTAATTTCAAAATAAAATCAGCGTGGTAATTGCGTAACACATGGCTTTCATTATCGGTAGCATTGCGTTATTTACGTTGTTGAGCAGACACATTTTTAGAACATAAGTATAAAGCAATGGATTAAGTTAATGGTTGATACACCTAAGCAGGAAATATTAGACTAGGCATTAGCAGCCAAGCTTTTGATAGTGTTACTGCCTGGCTTTCATCAAGTAGTAAAGTCATAAAGCAAGCAGCTTGGTTACCGCAGAGCCAGTCGTTCCAGTCAGTTATTGTACCATCTGTTGAACGTCAGACTACCGGCCAGTGGCACGGCACACCGCGTGTAGGTGACATTTTGGAAACCAAGATTTAGTGCTCTCTCTCCTCTTAACCTAACCTAACGTGTCTGTATATTTTCACTGTAGTAAAATTAGTTACCAAAAGGAAACTAATACAATTAACTAGTAGAGTAAGAAAGAATCATTTACCTAAAACAAGTAACATGACACGAAAATCACTTTGTTTTTACTGCCTGGTACAAAAACTGAACAATTCACCCTTTCCCTGCAATGCAAAATACGCAAGCATATTCCAAAGAAATTCGTGCAGGCATTTGTTGGAAATACCGGGAATTAAATTCAGAATTTTACAGAGCATTTACTTTTGTAGAATGTTGGTGAATCTACACCATGCCAGTGTAGTCCAGCCGGTTTATTCTATTAGGTGAAGTGAGCTGTCTTTCCACCAGTCGCTCAATTCAGAAAAACTCACCGTGAAAACTTAGGTGAAGTGAGCTTAAAGTAAGCTGTCAATAGTGTCAATCCCCATCAGGTGGAATGACAGCTCACTTTAAGCTCACTTCACCCAAGTTATCACGGTGATCTTTTTACAGAATAGGATTTATTACCGTTGGATCCCGTTTTTGAATCCCATTTTAATATTATTGGCGTTGGATCCCGCAAAACATTATTATGTATTTCCGTTGGATCCCGAATTTAAAAAATGCAAGATAATTACGTTTTATTGTCGTTGAATCCCGAAAAGTATTTCCGTTGGATCCCGAATGCTTAAAAAAATATGAATGCGGGTACTTTCAACAACAAAATTGTTTATAATAAAATGAGGGGTTCACTAATGTTTCACCAAAACTCCATTGACAAATTTTTAGTTTACAACCAACGTTTCGTATACTATTTATTTCACAAACAACTCATTTTCTATATAATCTAGTCGTTTCTGGCACTCGCCGGCCGCTGCCGCGGCACCGCTCGCTTCGCTCGCTCGGCTCGTGCGTAGGGGTCACAGTTTTAACCTAACCTAACCTAAAATTGTTTTTTTTTTAAATAATTAACCTAATCTATCGGAGGGCAGTGGTGGCCCAGTGGTATCGGCCGCGACTTACGAGTTGTAGGTCGTAGGTTCGAACCCAGACAGGCGCTTTACTTTGTGTAAATTATTTCATCACCACTGCTCTCAAAACGGTGAAGGAAAACATCGTGAGGAAACCGGCATGTCCTAGAACCAAAAATTCAAAGACATGTGACATCTACCAACCCGCACTGGGCCCGCGTGGTGGATTACGGCCCACTCCCTCTCACAGAGAGGAGGCCTGTGTCCCAGCAGTGGGAACATTATAGGCTGATGATGATGATGATGATGAACCTAATCTAACTAGTTCGGTTCCGGGTAACCCACTAAAAATAATCTCTTTTTAGTGTTTGATAAAGGTAAATCACTTTTCTTCTGAAATGTACACATGTTGTTATAATATGGGATTCAACGGAAATAGCAAACGGGATCCATCGGTAATACCTAAAAAACGGGATCAAAAAACGGGATCCAACGGTAATAAATGCAGAATAGCACCGCTGATGCTTGGATATTGGATTGACACTTTTGACAGCTCACTTCACCCAAGTTATCACGGTGATCTTTTTACAGAATAGCACTGCTGATGCTTGGACATTGGATTGACACTTTTTACAGCTCACTTCACCTAAGTTATCACGGTGATCTTTTTACAGAATAGCACCGCTGATGCTTGGATATTGGATTGACATTTTTGACAGCTCAATTCACCTAAGTTTTCACGGTGAAATTTGTACAGAATAGTACCAACCGCTGTCCTTATTCATGCAGAGTGGTTTAGAAGTCAAATATTGATTCACTCCCGCAGAATGGAAATCATTTTGTTAATTGCTTTTCTTCCTTTGTTTCGAGTTTCCGAACCCTTTAGTCCTGTATCCGTATCACAGAAGTGTAATCGTAGTTAATTACTCGCTTCCTTGACTTTGACCAATCAATGAACATTGGTGGATGATATTTGTAGGATATTCATTGATTTAAGTTAATGTTTGGGTTGTGATGCCTGTAATAAAAAATCAGACTAGGAGTAGAATTTATTTAATAATATGAGAAAAACCGTCGAATCTTCATAGTGCACCCAGTTTCTTGAAGGATGAGCTTCTTGCCGGTTCTTCTCCATTGGTACCTTCTAAGCTTTGGAATGGGCAACTAGCTTCTTCTTTCTGACTGACCGACCGCTTGTCAATTCAAAAGTTTCAGAGAGGAACTTTCAGAATATAGAATATAGACTAGAGACTGCTAATGCAATGGCTACATTATCGGAGTTCGGCAAAGCTTCGCACTACCTCACGTAACCAACGTTTGACAAGCCGAATCTTCGTCGAAGCCGGATTAGCGTCGCCCTAGCTTAAGATAGAAACATGTTTGCTATGCCCTAAGACGATAGGTGAATAATCCGCCATAATCTACCCTACCACGTCACACTAAACACTTAGCAGGCGGTTTTGTGTGGCAGCCATGTTCTGCATGCCTCATAAGACTGAACTAGGTTAGTTGAAGCAAGTTATGAGAGCGTCTTAGTGAAATTCCCTACGAGTTTAGTTACAAACTGAATATAACCAGATTTATCCGGCTTATGTATTATAATGGATTGATAGTTCAACAAATCTCGAATTGATTTATGAGTACCTAACTGGTCCTTTGAGACGACTTTGGACTTTGGGCCTTAGAATTCTAGTAAAAAGGTCTAGCTTGCTGTATTACCACCTATCTACTAGTATCTGTATACTTAGATAAAATGACAATGAAGTTTAACCATTATTCATTATCGATTTGAAAAAAAGTTAAATTAAAAATTTAAAAAACCCCCGACTCAAACAAAAACCTCTAAAAAGTAAAATAATAATATATATTAGCCCTTTAAGTTTAATATAAGTTGCAGGAAATATTTTGATCCAAGCGTCCTCACGTCGGGGGACGGCTAATGAAAATTGGAAGTTAACAGCAGTTATGTTTCTACAATAGCTACATTCATTATTGCTGGGTTTAAGCCTCATCTGTTTGGCGTTTTCATTAGCCGTCCCCCGACATGAGGACGCTTGGATCAAAATATTTCCTGCAACTTATATTAAACTTAAAGGGCTAATATATATTATTATTTTACTTTTTAGAGGTTTTTGTTTGAGTCGGGGGTTTTTTAAATTTTTAATTTAACTTTTATTTCTTGCTTTTTAAACTTTATAATATTATATTACTAGTAAACATACTATACGATCCACACGTGATTAGCCGAAATCTGCGCAGCTGTACGTATTTTTTTACCACAGTGAAGCGAAGCTAGTTACCTAGGTACTCGTGGTCGTTGGCGTTCATTCCATATTATCGTATTCCTCTGTGAATTCGCCATTTCTGGTGGCGGCCATCTTAGATTTGAAATTTGTAATAGTGTATAGTATTCTACTAGTCAAGCCCTTTCATTTGATACCCATATTGAGAGAATTGTGAAAAAAAATATAATTCGCCATTTTGTGGTGGCGGCCATCTTGGTTTGAAATTTATCATAGTGTTTGGTATTCTACTTGTCAAGCCCTTTCATTTGATACCCATATTGAGGGAGTTGTGAAAAAATATGTAATCCGCCATTTTCTGGCGACGGCCATCTTGGACCGATTTTCTTCAGACATAGCTAAGAACACTCGCGACTAATTCACCTTTCAAACAAAAAAAAACAAAATCTAAATTGGTTCACCCGTTCGGGAGCTACGATGCAACAGACACACACACACACACACACACACACACACACACACACACACACACACACACACACGCACACACACACACACACAAACACACACACACACACACACACACACACACACACTCACACACACACACTCACACACACACACACACACACACACACAGACACGTCAAACTTATAACACCCCGTCGTTTTTGCGTCGGGGGTTAAAAAATAGTACAGAAATAAACGTAAGTATTTTATTTTTCTTTCTTTTCTTCTTTAAATCAAAACTGAACGCATTATACGTCATATTAAACCTACTACGGTTGGCTAGACGTAGAATTTGGCATTAGACCGTTAGACGTTATAAAATAATACGCCCCAACACTTGGTAGAAAATATCTTCCAAACACGTTTTGTCTATCTTCCCTCTGGGGAAAGTTCAATCGACAATACTTTTTGGACAAAAGCCAAGCTCAACGAAAGCACCTGTGAATTAAATCGTTTAGTATTAGAATTATGACCTCTATTGCCACGTTTCCTGTTGGCTTGTGACAGATTTTTACCTTGGTTACAACCTTTTATAGGTGAAGCCAGGGGTAATAGGGCACGTGGGTAGTTTTTAGGTGTTTTGTTTTTAGAAACGTGGATTTGGCTTCAAAGTTTCAAAAAAAGAACGGCACAGATTGTTTCTTCCTCTTGCGTGATTCATTTGATTTGTGTCCAGGATTTGTTTTGAAAACTTTTCGTGCTTTTGTTAAGTTTTCGATGTCTATAATTTACAGTTCATTGGTTCAACTCATTCAGGTAGAAATAATATTAATAAATGTCTAAAGAGAAACTTGGGAAAAGTCGTACACAAGTGTAATAAATTAATTTTATCTTACGCAAGTTGAGAATTTAAATTAATGTCTTGAAAACACGTGTGTAAGACGTTAAATCATAAAACGTTCATAATCTTGTTTTAATTTGAAAGATCTTGATTTAGACAGAGAAGAAAGGCAAGTAAAATACTATCTCACAATTTTATCCACAAAAGACCTTAATGTTAGGTTTTGTTATGTCATTTAAATTATTTGACGCAATTTGTTGTAATTTACTATTTTTAAATTAATTTATTTTTGTATTCGATTATTTGTAATCGACTTATCTGACAACACCGAAACGCTTCAATTGGTGTGATTCTCTTTGGAAAGGTTGTCAAAAAAAAAAGAAGAAGAATGGCGGGAGATTGGTTTTGGGTAGATTGGGTGGTTGCGTCGATGTTGGACGCACAATAATTGATCTTTTACATTGCTGGTCTTCATCTGCATATAAGTTATTATAGTTGTCATACTGTAAAAGCAAAACAATAAATACTTATACTGAAGTGAGGCAGTTTTATTACATTAATTTAAGTTAAAGTATAGGTAATAAATTTCGTAACACTTTTTACTTAAAACTAGAGCAATCGTGACGTCATAGTTATAAGCCTCCGAAGCTAAAAGCGATAAACAATGCAATGCTAATCAAGTATCATGCTGAAAGCTTCCAGGACAATCTAACTACATATTTTTCCACGTTACATCAGGAATTATGAGCAACACAGCCTTGGTATAATGTGCCAAGTTAGTAAAAGGTAAAAGAAGTGCTGATAGGAAAGCAAAGGTACGTTCTACGCAGAAATCAATTTATCTTTATTTGCAGCAAAGAGGTAATTCCCCTAACAGCAATTCTCTCATTATTTATTTTCCTCTATCTGCGCGAAGGTTTTGTTTTATTATTTATATGTTGCCTTTTCACGTTACTATTAGGGATCGACGTTTGTGTGGATGATTTGTTGTTTTCTTACACGAATTTCTTAGAAAAGCCAAATTGTTATAGGTAAGTAGAACATTTCTGATAATCAATTTTGGCTTAAAGGTTTCTCTTTGTTCACATTGCTGCACCTATTAAAAGGCTTATTAATTAGCTATTGAAGATTTTATAAGGAATGGTAGATTCTAAACGAAACATTGCAGTTTCTGCGCCGAAACTGAACTCCACACCATATTCAAGTGGTTTAGTTTGACTTACTAATATCTAAGTACGTGTTTCTGCATCAAATAATAACACACCTTTTTTTGTGGATGGGAAATCATCAAATGACTCCTCCCGCTCTGGGTGGAGCGGAAGGGAGTGTCAGTCTCTTACTGACTAAAACCCACCCGTGTTCCTTCCTTAGCCCTTTATGTTCCGGGGTAGTAGTAACCCTTTTGGACAATCCCGCTGAGAATAAAACACCTTAGAACAACATCACGACTGTATTCACAGACAAGGGATAGGTAGAAATCAAATACATATAAAATGTATATTAATAAAAAAAACGTATGCGGTCGGGGGGACCCTCGTCAGGAAAAATGTTCCTTACATGATACTCGCACGCACACACACATTCGTAAATAATAGGAACAGACAGAGAGAGAAAGTCGCATGGAGGCGAAATAGCACTTTTTCTTTGCGTGACGATTTCTACCAGTCAACTCCTGCCGCAATCCGCGTTAAGGAATTTCGTTCCAAAAACCAATCACGCTGACTGCCAGACAACAGACACAATAGAAAATCTATTGTTCGCGGTCACCGTTGACCGCGTTGGCAGTCAATGCCTTAAGTATCATAAATCAATATAAAATCCAATATTAAAACGAACTCACATTAACCTCAAGATTAACTGAACAACCACGATGTGTGTGTACGACCTCCCTTTGAGTTCCCCGCTCCCCCACTTCCCGCTAATAAGGAAAATGTATGTCGGCAAAGATAATGGAAAAATCATCACAATAACTTTCGGATGTCTCGAACAATTCGCGTTAGATTAACCTCTGAATGATTGGCTCTCGTTTTCGGTACTTTGCCGATATTTTTTTGTTAGTTCTTGGTGTGAGCGTGGCGTGGTTTATCGACTCTTTTTACAAGTCGATAGGAGTGTGTTGGGAATGTTGGGATTATGATTTGGTGTGTTGTTATTGATGAATTCAGTGTTTATCTTGTCGATATTACCTAAGGGTTACAAGGATAAATTACATGCCGAAGATGCCTCACTGCGATACCTAGCGATCGTAGTTTAGCTTGCTACTTCGATGTCAACACCATGTAAAACAAATGCATGCTAATCGGCACACATATGCCAGGCATCGAGGTAAACTCAGTGAGGTATCCTTAGGCTGCGTTTCCACCAGAGATGAGCGAGGATGGAGGAATGTGTGTGAAACCAACCAATAACATCGCTTAATTTTTATAGCTTGAACTAAGTTAGCGTTGGTATTGGTTAGTTTTACACACATCCCTCGCTACGCATCCTCGCTCGTCTCTCGTGGAAACACAGCCTTAGGCATGTAATTACCCTGAGCTAGGTGTCCTACGCTTTGCACCTGTCACGCATTGTAATCGTGACATGTCTACGCGCTCAGTCTATGGTCAGCAAAGCTGCTAGCAGAAATAAGAATGGTTATATCTAGTGTCAGTAAGTAGTCTATTTCCCCAGACTAATTATTTCACAAAGACCTCATCACGGAGAGGGCCTGAAGGCCAATTCTCGTAATTTAAAACGTTCAAAATCTAGTCACAGTCTCATCTCGGCGATAAACAAATGTCAAAATGTAGGGAAATTAGAGGAATTTTTGACAGATTGAGACTGAGATCAGACTGTAAACTTTCTTAATCTGTCATGCTCCGCTAATGAGACACAATTGATTTTCTATTGTTTGGTCACCGATCGGTGTCCCGCGGTCCTTGAGCGGTTAATATTACGAGAATTGCGCCTCAGGTATGTAAAAATGGTCACCCATCCACGAACCAACCGCGGAAAGCGTAGCTTAACCTGATCGATCGAACCGTGCGACTGTTATTACTTAGCCACAAGCCCCTTTCACAAACACTTCTTCTAGCGAAAATGTTTTGTGTAAAATGCGGAGGAGTTGATAAAATTGAAGCTTATTTACTATCGGCATGTTAAAATAAGAGATTAAAGTCGCTTCAAACGGCTTTGCTTAACATCGAGACCTAATCCGGCTTCCAGTTTAATGTCATTTTAAGCTGACGCTCAATAAGCTCACACTTTTACTTAATTTAATAACTTGCTTCGTTTTGCCCTTTCTTGGAGTAAATAGTTTTAAAGTTTACTTCTAATTAAGGATACTTGTTAACGTAATTACTGTAACTACTAGTAACGGCGGGTTTATCTACGCTAATAGTTTATTTTTTCCATCTGAGAATATTGTTCATCTAACCTTTTCAATGACCGGGGCTAGATGACTTTTCACTCATCATCATCATTTCAGGCGAAAGACGTCCACTGCTGGACATAGGCCTCCCCCAAGCACCTCCACTTCGACCCGTTCTGTGCATCTCGCATCCAACGAATTCCTGCGGCCTTCACAAGGTCGCTCACTGTCACTTTTCACTTATTGGTCTATATTTCTTATGTTTTAATATTTACATCTATAAAAAATACTTTTTATGTTCTAGTGCATAAAGTAATTTTTTTTCTAAGACTAAAGTAATCAGGCCCAACAGCCACACGCACAATAAAACTTCGCAGATTAAAGTCGTGATTTATTTAATTTTCTTTCACTTCCGTGTTTTCTATCGTTAATTTAATAAAATCAGGTAAAATACATCATCATTTATTATTTAAAAAGGCAAAGAAACGTTTTCATTTTTTGGCAGTATGAAGTACCCAAGTCGAATGACAAATGTTGAAAATTAAAAAAAAAAACATTTAAAAAGTTTCGTGGCGGTATTATCTGTGGTGGCGGGAATAGCTATGGATCACTGACCTCTATTGTGGTAATAATAGAGGTCAGTGCTATGGATGCAACATTTTTGATTAATCATGTACTGTATACTTTATGCCTGTTTCATTTTCTCGCAATCGAAGTGAAAAGCAGAGTGTATAACTCAGGCATAAACGAGCCATTTTACCCCTCGACTTAACTATCCACCCTCGCCTACGGCTCGGGTGGATATAAACGTCTCGGGGTAAAATAGCTTCTTTTATGCCATAGTTGTACAATCTACTATTATCATGCATGACTCAAAACTCGTAGTTCCACCCTGGTCTTCCCTACCTTTGAAGCTACGAGCTCAACAAACGCATCTAAGATATCTGTCGCTACATTTTGGTCAATTATTCCCAATCAATTAAAAAAAAATTGATTATTAAAAATTAAGCAGTAAATAAATTAAAAAGTACTTCACTACCCCGTTCACTTCGTAAATACTTCCAAACTATTTTCAAATTATCTTTATTATTCGTGCTAGCCGGTGTTGGCTTGGAGTCAAGTAGGTAAAGAGCCGGGAACTGTTTACCCACTAAAGTAACTAGGTAGCGTGTCGCAGATATAAGCGCCGGCGCTACACGTTCCATTACTTATTACTTAAATTATGGAGTACTTACGTGCTTTTGATTTTGTAGACTCTACTACCATAGGGGATTACTTCTTTATGGATGACATATTCTACAGGGGGACAGGGACACCAACGCGCAAACTGTAACTATGGATTTAGTATATGATCCTGAAACTGTTCCCTGCATGCAAAATATTCATCGATTATTTAAAAAAAAAAAATTGCTGTGTCATATTATTACATAATAATATATTCTATGTGTAGCGGTATCTACAAACGCCACATGCGAACTACACGTCATACTGACGTCACACAAAATCCTACATCTCGCAAGCAGAGTTTACCGCGCAACTAGCATAATTATATACAACGGCCCGACATGAATCATCGAGCAGTTGCCCGCCAGACACAATACCCGTCTGGTCGGAGGATCCTCCCTTATCTATGGAGTATGAGTGAATTTGACACCCTGTTCCCCACACTTCTATATAATATGTTACAGCAGAAATTTCTACATTAGGGGTCTAGACTCATGTCTTGAATTCATGGTTACAGTTTGCGCGTCGCGATGCCCCTGCACCCCCTATAACATCACGTCTTGTTTCTCCAAAGGGACGGGCAGAGGTGTACCTATAGTACACCTATATTTCGCCAGTTACATTAAGTCCCACGTAATACGTGAGCTGAAGTGAATCTATTGCCATCAACCGGGCACAAATCCAGACCAGATTCTATTTGGAATTTCTCAGTAGATAGAAACACATAACACTTTTCCCAAATTGGGAATCGAATATGAGAACTCATGCTTAGCAGTAGCTCTTGCGACAACTAGACCAACGAGGTCCACATGTATGATGCTTGATTGAAGATTTGTAAAACCTAGCAGGTTTACAAGGTGAAATTGAGGATCTATGTCAATCAAAGTAAATCAAGCAAATTCAGTCAGTCAGAAAACTGCATTATAATTTAAAAGAGTGTCCATGGAGTTTCTTGCCCGTTCTTCTCCATAGGTACCTACGCTTTGGAATGGGCAAGTAGCTTCATCTTTCTGACTGACTGACTTCTTGACAATTCAAAAGTGCCTGTAAATGATTTAATTGAAATAAATGCTTTGAGTTTATCTTCTGTATCCCAAGTGAACTTTCAAGTAGCTGGCAGATCTCTAACAGAAGTTTTTTTTAGCTTGAATGGATATCATACGTCAAAAAGCCTAACAAAAATCATTTCATACTACAAACTTCAACGTCTCACTTTCCTTCAGCAAAACCTATTCACAATACCAGAGCGGTTACAAAAACAAGTTTATTCAAAGTTCGAACAGCCGTCTGTAACAAGCGTCGGTTTAGGCGCCGGTCGCGTTGACGCGTCGCGATAAACTTGGCGCGGCGCACGCGATCGCGTGTCAACGAGTCTGGCGCGGCCCTTGACATTGTGCTCGAGTACGATAGTACCCTGATTAGCGTTGCCAAGTATGCCTATTTTTAAGGTTCCGTAATCAAATCACATAGGCTTCGATGTCCATCCGTCACAGGGCTGTATCTCTGAACCGTAATAGGTAGACACTTAATATCCACGGAGTGCGTACTAATATCAAACGCAGGTAAACGTGCACCCCTTCAGCGAATCACGCGGATGTACAATGAACATTTCATAGATATTGACATACATGTATTTATGCTAAATAGAAATGCTTTTTGAAGCGAAGTTATCAATGTACTGAACAACTTAGATATATCTAGTGGTTAATGCTTATTTATTAGTTGGTAACGATTTAACATGTTTCGTAGAATGTGAACAGTAACTAAGTGGCTTACCAATAAGTCCTCATCATAGTACTCGTATACTTCTTTGTTAATATGTGGAAAATGTTGTGGTTATTACATTGATTTTGTTTTATATTTATGTACCTTACTGATAAGTGTTATATTTAATGTAATATCGTTTGTTTTCTCAAATAAAATAAAATAAAATAATATGGTCGCAAAAGCAATAAGTTAAAGGGGATTCCCATACAGGAATGTGTTAATGGATGGATGGAGTGTTAACATGGATTCAGTACATGATTCTATTAAAAAAAAAATTGCTGTTCATTTTCACCGCGTGTCGCACTTTTCTATGAAAAAGCTGTTTTTTTTTGATAACCGACGAAATATTTCAATCCGGGAGTCTAGAATCATGTGTTGAATAAAATTCATGGTTTCAGTTTGTGCGTCGATCTCCCTACCACCCTGTATTGTATGGTGGAGCGGAACCCTTCATGTCCGACTTGCACTTGGCCGCTTTTTGTGGACGTTTTTCTTTTAGTTTATGTCTAGGTCAATGAATTGTATAGGTATTTGTGTGTCAGGCAGTTTGGAATGACATTTGACATTGAACTCGAGTTTGATTGAGCTGATTAAAGCTTTATCTACGTGAGTTGATTTAGTGTTGTGTAGGATATTTATTCGACGGGTGGACAGATTTTGACAGTCTGTCTGTGTTGGCTTCCGCCCTTGACTTAGTATCTATTCGATTTTAGTTGCCAAGAATGTGTGCCTTACTTAACGTGTCTTGGTTTCATTAGTTTAGTAGCTACACTGCACTGGCATTCGAGCACTTGTCGGATAGTTTGTCGCGGTCCTTCCTTGTCTAGTTGGTATTGAAGACTGCCCTTTTAGCAAGTATGCCATTAAATTGTTTTGGCCCTTATTTAAGATTTTTCCAGAATTCCGGGAAAAAAAATGTCGTCGTAAGGAAGTCTCTACTTTCTGTTTCTGTTCTCCGAAGTTTAGGTAAATATACTCAGCCTATTCCGATCACTGCTAATAATGCATATTAGCGAGTTGATCTTAGTTGTTCAACTAACGGCTGAATTTTCCAACGCCAGATAATTTTATCCGAGGAATAATTTTGAATTTTTGACAGTTATACCATACAAAAACAGTCAGACGTCAATTTTATTCCAAGAATAAACATTATCTATCGATTGAAGAACCAGCCCTGTGTCATTTAAAAATGTAGGTATTATTTTTAGCTGAAAAACAGTACTTAACAAAGATGAAATTGAGTTAATAAATTACATAAAATAAGCACAGTGGTAAGCATTAACATTATTTACATAGCTCCCACACTAAAAGCAAGTTACACACACTTTTTTATTTTAACAACACTCTCATAGTTTTATTTTACTCCATTACACAGAATATCGTAAATAATAAAAAACATAATGTTGGAGTCGTGAGTTGAAAAGGCAAAGGCATTTATTGCGTACAGCCAGCTACTCGTGCCATAGACGATAGAGAAAGTTTACAGTGTTGCCAAAATTACACAGAGCTTGCAATGTTACTTGTTGCGAGTGTTTTACTTGTTTTATTGGAATAATCATGCTATTTGATGCTCGTGGTGGTGCAATAGATGGTGTGTATATTTTCTAACTTTAGGAGGATTATGTCATGATATTGTTGGTTAATAAAATTGTGAGTACTTTTTGATATTGAGACGTAGGTACGCTATGAGGTTGAGTTGAAATTATGTAGGTACCGATTTAAATTGTTTTTAAATCTATTGCAATTTATTGACCCGCTCAAAACAAACGAAGACTAAATTCAGAAAAGGAATCACCATCATTCTGTCACAGTTTTCGGTGATAAACCTTTTTTGGACAAACCTTCATACAAAACCAACGTACTAGAAACAACTGTAGTATCGAATACCACAATGAAATTCGAACTAGCATTTTGAAATCCGAACAGCATCCACGATTCGATGCTCTAGTGTGGAATTGTTTAAAAACGACGATTCGATAATTTTACAATGTTTTAATAAAAAAAGGATACGGATAAAACTTTCTTGGCATCTCGTCTCCTAGATTTCCAGCCAGGTTTATACTCGTAGGTAAAGTATCGTTCATAGATCTAATTCGCTTTTCGGTTCGATCGTAAACGGCCGCATTTACGACGACTTTCAAAACTAGGCCATTTTATGGATGCTATAAAAGTTGTGATGTGCCCGACATTTTACACTTTATTTTGACAACACACACAATGTTTATAACTATGTAAGTTTTCTATTCTTAGAAATCCATAGGACAAACTTTATTTTTTTTGATCGTCGATTAAGAATAATAAAGCTTTGGTTTCCTAAGTTAGCGGTGAACGGTCACACACAATAACGGCTGTCCAAGTATAGAGCGTTTTTTGACACCTTAATGTCAAATACTGTTGAAAATGACAGATATTCATGACGATCATTATAAGATGGAACTGCTTTCCTAGCAAAACAAAGCGTAGGGAAAATAATTAATCTGTAACATGTACTTCTTGTTCTTTGTGTCGCTGGTATGACTGTATTTTAGATCTTGTGCGTCGTCAGTGGCCGCTGCCACTGGCGGCGCCATGGACGTGATGAAGTTTGTGTGCAGAGGCTACTTTGACTGCACGTTTTGGGACACAGAGGGCAGGATAGGAGGTGGAGTATAGTGCGCGACATTTAGTACCTACTGTCAATGTCAAGAAATTATTGGCAAAACTGTCTATCTCTTCAACTGTCAAGAAATCTCCTAGAAATCGATAACAATAGAAAAAGTAATTCTGTCTCATTAGAGACAGTTGAGCTAGTATGATCGACGACCAGGGTTTTATTCGGGTACTGGGTCAGATGCTGCGTAATCGATGTTACCATGCAACATGTTGAACCGGCTTGAAATAAAAATAGAAACAAGCGAGCAGTCTTTCAGTATGAAAACAAATCAAGAGTCATTTTGATTTCTTTGTTCAATATTTTCTATTAAACAAATATGTCCTTTATGAAACTTTTTACAAAAACAAGGACTGCTTTGTTGTACAGTTTTCAATTTACAGTTAGGAATTTTCCTTTAGCTTTGTCACTGCCCGTCAAACTGGCCGAATAGGCTGTCAATTACCCTATAAAAGGAGACGTTTTTAAAATAAATTCACTCAATCATTCGAAAAAAGAACGAATTAATATTGGAAATGGCTTTAAAAGCTAAGATGGGTTTCTTTTTATAAAATTAGTGTCGAATAAATTGAATGGGGAGTGGTATTTACTTACCGCAGACAATAATTTTATCTTTGGTTATATAAAAAATAATGGCAATAGATTATGGGATGTATTAATCGAACCTCAAATAATTCCCATTTTAATATTCATAACAAACCATCACGCCTGTGTTTCACGAAGGGTTAGGCAGAAGTGTACCTATACCTAGTACACCCGCGTTTCGCCAGTTAGGTATATTTAAGCCCCATGTAATAGGGGGCGAGCCTTATACCCACTTTGCGCTCCTAAAATATTTTTCAACACTCTATTATAATGATTGAGCCTCTTTTTTGAACCTAAAATAATTCCTATTTTGGGGTCCTAAAATACTAAATAACCAAGTAACTGTGACGAAATGTGAGAAAGATAAAAAGAGGTTCAATTATAAAAACAGATCTAACAAGAATGATGCGGAAGAAGCTTTGCCCGGATCATTCATTTAAAACGTGTGTCATCAATAAAATATCAATAAGTTTTTAGAGGATAATTTAAATAATTCCCATAGATTATGCTAAAAAAGAGTTCGGAATTATACGAGTACCTACAACAAAGGCTATTTCAATAAAGGGTCTAAAAAGGTCAATAGGTTAACCATCACGGTGACAATAAAATCCGCATTAAACTGACGTCCCGAATGATTGCGAAGCATTCAGGTTTACATGTCCGGAAGAAGCCCACGTCAAACGTGGAAATAACTTATATTGCGTACCTGTGATAAAAATAAAAGGCATTACATGTACATATATAAAAGTACGTGGTTATTTGGGGCGTGAAAATGTAGTCCTACCCGATAGAGTTGGGACACTTTTGAGCATATTAATGACAGGCGACTGTCCGCCTATTGCGTTTTATTCGATTTTCGAATTGGGAATTTGGGACGAAAAATAATTGTTGTGATGTTGGTCAAGCGTATTTAAAAAAAATGAAAATAAGGCTGTTGCAGAAAGGACCATGCTTAAAAAGGAATATTTGTGGGTTGAAAATGAAAACGAATAGTTGCATTTTTCCATCATAAGAAACTATTTTGATAAAGTTATCAACTAACAGAAATTCACTTCTTTGCGCGTTTTTAAAATACACATGGCAACACAACAAGCTAGACATTTCCAGTTTGAACCTCGCATTGTATAGGTTTTCATACAACCAGAAGTCAGGTTATCTATAGCTTAATGTGTAGCCGAAGGTATATACTAAAAAAGCACGTTTATAGGGAATATAGTTCTTTATGTTCTTTTAATAACTCTATCAAGAATGCTAGATGCTATTCTTTGATACCTAGCTCTCTGCATAGTTATGGTACAATATAAAACGGTAGAACAAATGATTGCCTCATAAAAGGTGGTGGTTGGTTCACTATTAAAGCCAATAAAATTACGTATTTCATTCACTTTTATTGCAGAAGTTAAGCGAAGGAAATTATTGGCTTGTGGCAGTCTCATGATCTCATCAGAACTAATCGTGCATGTTTTTCCTTTAGAGCGGTTTATTAAAGGGTTTATTACCTATAATGTGACTTTGACTATAAAAGTGCATACGTTCTGCGTAATAAAATTGCTAGTGAGTTAGAAATTCGCAAATTACAACTAATCCGCATTTGCGATTTATTTACCAAAAACGTAAATAAAATAAATATGAGTTTATGGAAAAATAACTTTAAATCCTACACAATAAAGTTCAACTGCAAACATTTTTATAACTTTTACAATAGTGCTAGTAACTCTGAAATCAACTTAATAACGATTAAAATAAAGTTGATATTTGTTTAACTTGAAATAATATTAATTTGAAACATAAGTTTGAATAGACTTTAGAAGTTATTGGTACTCGTATATACGGAGTGTCAAGGACATCGATGCGCAACCGGTTACCATGGATTCAGTACACGATTCTGAACCCCATTGCGCTGAAATTTTTCGTCGGTTACCTATTTAAATAAAAATAGCTGTTCTATACATTTTGACCGCGTAGGTATTGCACTTACACACCGACTAAAATTTTCTTTTAGTCGGTTTCAGTTTGCGCGTCGATGTCTCATATATATGTATGCATGGGCATGTATAAGATAATAATATATTCCGATATGCTTGTAAGCATATAGGTGTTTTGGCTTACAAAATAAATTGATTTGAATGAATAACTTGGGAATTAAACGAAGTGTACCTATGCGCATACGGTTTCTCGTGACCGCCTATATCGTATTCAATGCAAAGACTGATTTCCAATAAAAACTCGCTTCGAAAATGGAATCGAGAATTTTCAATATACAAAGCCTATATTCAGAACGAAAGCAAAATTCCGTCGAACAGTAAAAAGCGTAGATTCGGCTGAAGGTACTCAGCGGCGACCCAATTAGCACCGAAAACCTAACTCCACATACAACATACCTGGGTACCTACCTGTGAGAGCTGAGCATGAGTACTGTGCAGGTTCTCAGTATGAATAAGAGAAGCTTTATTCATTGCTACATCGCGCAAACTACCTTATTTTGACATTTTTGATGAAAAAATGCCCTGGACATTCTCAGGTACTTAACTCTAAATACTCAAACAACTGAGCAATTAACATTGAGAACATTAACACTGCTACATCGCCATACCTTATTTCGAAATTTTTGATGAAAAAATGCCTTGGACATTCTCAGGTACTTAACTCCAAATACTCAAATGACTGTCAAATTAACATTGAGACTTTCTGTCGCCATACATATACACACATTATTTCAGCCTATAATGTCCCCACTGCTGGGACACAGACCTCTTTTCTGCGAGAGGGAGTGGACCGTAATCCACCACGTGGGCCCAGTGCGGGTTGGTAGATATCACATGTCTTCGAATTTTGTCTGTGGCTATAATCACCTTGACCCTTGACAGGGCAACATGAGACTTAATCACATGTTAATTCAATTGCGATTAAAAAAATAGTCTTACTCTGTCACCGCTGACCATACCGCTGACCATACCGCTGACCATTATTATGAATTATAAGATTAATCCGAGGAGTTTTTTGCCCGTTCTTTTCTTTTTTAACCGACGAAAAAACGGAGGAGGTTATCAATTTGACGCGTATATATTTTTTTTTTTTTTTTTTTTTTTATGTATGATCACGCATAACTTTTTACAGAGCAGTCCGATTTTGATAATTCTTTTTTTATTAGAAAGGATATATCCCGAAGGTGGTCCCATATAAATTTGGAAAAAAAAATTTAACCCTAAGGGTAGGAAAACAGGGGATGATTGATAGTTCACTCACTGATTGTAATGTATGACCACGCATAACTTTTTACAGATTAGTCCGATTTTGATAGTTCTTTTTTTAATGGATAGAACATACCTCGAAGTTGGTCCCATGTAAATTTGGAAAAAAAAATCCTACCCTAAGGTTGGGAAAATAGGGGTGATTTGTTGTTCATTCACAGATTTTAATGCTGAGCTGTGTATTACAATTAAAATTAAAGGCCTATCTATGTTGGTATATAAAGCCTGTTTTTTTAAGTATTTTACTATACACATACATACAGTTAATATCTAAAGTAAGGTAGGTAGCCATTTTAAAAGTAATCAAAAATTAAGCATGCAGTAATAAGTAAATTATAGCCTCAAAAAATTATAAAATAAAAACTTTTTAACAAAAAAATTAAACCTCCGAAAAAACTGAAAAGCAAAAAATAAAAACCTTTTTTATTTTACCTTAATAAATAAGTTCTTAAACTAATGCAAGTATACCTAAAAAAATTTGAGTCGGCGCCAAACAATCAATGAACAAAGATCACTAAATTACCTTAAATTTATAGAAATAGCCAAATCAAATTTATAATGCAACGTGAAATCTCCAGCGCTAAATATTAACATTCCAAACAAAAAATGCGCTCTCCGCACGATCACTCGCAACGATATTAAGTTGCTTGTTTGGCGCCGACTCAAAATTAGTTAGGCATACTTGCATTAGTTTAAGAACTTATTTATTAAGGTAAAATAAAAAAGGTTTTTATTTTTTGCTTTTCAGTTTTTTCGGAGGTTTAATTTTTTTGTTAAAAAGTTTTTAGCTTTAGCTGTCTGACTGGGCAACTCTTTGACATATCAAAAGTGCCTGTAAATGGTGTAATTGAAATAAATGCTTTGCGTTAGTGTTGATGTCGCCTTCAAGGCAAAAGTATACACCCAAAGTTCCTATAACCCATATAAAGCTACTTTCGGATTCCACAATATTCATTTCTAACGTCTCGTTTGCCCCATTTCCAAGCTGGCCTGAGAGAGATGTCAACCTGTCGCCACCTGTCTCTGCCGTCGCCGTGACGACAACCGACTGGGGAATTAAAACCTTTGATTAAACCATCCTAATGTGGAGTTGGGCTTGATTTTGGCGACGAGCGAAGTGTAAGTACCTATAGCTACTAAAAATGTGAAATGTGGAGCAGGGAGATCTGGTGAAGGAAATTAGTTCGTTCTTATTCGTTCATTCGTTCATGTACTTAAGTGTTGAGAATTACTTAAAGGGTTTTCTGAAAAATTGCTCGCTATTCGTATCTATTATTTCTTATCAGGAGGGGCAATTCCGATATTCCCTTATTTTTAAGAATGTTCACATTTTAATTTCAGTCCCAATCAGTCAAAAACCCTCTCATTTACGTATATTTTTGACAAAACAAGTTTTTAAGTAATACCAACTTGAATTTCGATGTTTTTAAGGATGAGAATTAGCTTTCTGATGAGAAGTCGAATAAACTACCATAGATACACAGCCGTTTTACTTTTCTGAGAATGCTTTGTTGCTACATATACCTACTTTATTATTTAGATTTTCTCTTGTTGCACGCGGGAAAACTATTTTCCGTAACTGAACCGATGAACGTTCATAAATAGAAAATGCACCGTAACTGAAAAACTTAACCAAAACTGTCCGAATAAAAAAAAAATGTGGCCATATTCATATAACGTGTTGACAGTTAAAATTCAAACCCGGCTTTCGGGAGCTATTGACATTTACTTTATAGGCTCGATCCGACCCAGGAGGGAGGTGAGAAAAAGCTGTAAACACTTTTACGATTTGACCCTGTTTGACCTACGGATACGTGACTGACATGGTGGATTATCCATTTCCAACGCAATGGCGTGTTGAATACCCCAACATGGTAGGTTTAGTGAAGGGAATTTGGAAAATAATTGAAAATGAGGATGATATATGACTTTGGTAGCCCGTTCGTATGGATGGGTAGTCCCTGATTGAAGATCGTTCATGCCTAAATCTTTACTACACTGCAGTAAAGATTAGTTATAGCCTTCCAAATGAAACACTTATTTATAAAGTCTTATCATCATATCATAATCAGCTTATAATGTTCCCACTGCTGGAACAAAGGTCTCCTCTCGAATGAGAGGGAGTGGGCGGTAATCCACCACGCTGGCCCATTGCAGTTTGGTAGACGTCCCATATCTTCGAATTTTTGATAGGTTCTAGGACTTGCTGGTTTCCTCACGATGTTTTCCTTCTAATAGGTACAGTAAATTCTAATAGGTACCAAAAATCCTTCACAATTGAACAAAGATCCGAAAGAATGAATGAAATATTTTCGGAACCTACATCTAAGCTCTAAGCTCGATCGTTTTACTATGACGTCACAATCTTTGACAAAGGAAAGTAGCAAAGATAGTAAAAATATGATACCCGTAATGAATTTTGCGGTATCAAGGTAACCGAAAATGACCTTGGTAGCACAGCACCCTACCAAAATATGTATACAGGCACTTAACTAAAATCGCCTTCCATGCAGGAAATCTTATCAGGGTTTTATTATATCCTCGAGCCTTTTTACAACATTTTGAGTAGGTAAAAAATTATATACTTACTTATCTAAGTACCTCCGTTTTCCCTTGCGGCATGGGGAGAAATAATTCGGGTTTTTTTCCTGTTAGGTACAATCATAAGAGCCTCAAGCATTAAGCGTTGTCGGTGTCGGAAGTAGGTGAAGAAAACAGACAACATTGTCGATTTTGGCCTGAGTCTTGTCCTTTTCCTAAAGGACACCTTGAGAGTAGTTGTGGGAGTGCAGTGGTGGCCCAGTGGTATCGGCTTCGACTTACCAGTTGTAGGTCGTGAGTTCGAACCCAGCCAGGTACTTTGTGTATTTCATTTTATCACAATTTCTCTAAAAACGGTGAAGGAAAATATCGTGAGGAAATCGGCATATCCTAGATCCGAAAATTCGAAGACATGTCATACATCTACCAACCTGCACTGGGCCCGCGTGGTGGATTACATGGCCCAGTCCCTCATACAGAGAGGAGGCCTGTGTCCTGGCTGGGACAATTTTAGGCTGATTATATTTATGTTTGTGTTTTTAAAGAAAAACATTAAAAAACCAGGTGCAAAAAGTTTTTTGCTTTCCTCTTAGATGGCACTTCTCTCGCGGGAATTGTATTTCAAAGTGAGTCATTAAAAAGTTTATGATACTAGAAATTGAATACAAATTAAGCCCTGAACTATTTAATTGTTCTAACAACTGTCATAATTGTAAACGAGGGTATGGAGGCAATATCAGGGTATTCTGAACACAGAATTGAAAAACATATAAAAACGAACCCATGGACTAAATTTATCACCGAATTGACCGTGCTACAGAACCTTCTAATAAAATTATGCCTCCCTCTCGTTGTTTCGGCGAAAATAATGAAAATATTCATGGCCACGCGCACCAGATTTACATTCTCGTGATACGCGTTCTCAACCAAGTTATTGTGTTTACTTTTTACTTATTTTTTTAATTTTCACGCGGTTATGTTGGTCATACTGCGTGAATTTTTTATTTACGTTGGTATTGCTGATGGGTTTTTTTCGAGGTTTGAATGTGGAAATGTATATTGTTTGCTTTGTGAAGGATGAGTCAGCATTTATTTAACACTGCTGAGCATTCCTTTTCAGAATAGCCCATCAAGTTAAGATTATTTTGTGAATACCTAATGACCCGAATACAAAAAACAAAAAGTTTTTCATAATATCTTATTTACAAACTCCAAAAAATATTCCACAGAGTATAATAAAAATGGATTGCTACAGGTTTCCTTAAAACAGGGGGTTGTACACAAACTTCACACTGAATGGCTCTCAAGTTGGCAGGTACTGCGGAAGTTGGCGACTTTTCTTGAACTTAGCCCTCTGGGAACAATGAGTAGGCTGCGCAGTTCCATGATCTGAATGTGCGAGCATTTGTTTTGGTGATCAAGTTGGTGGTCCTCTCAGGATAGGGTTTTCATCTAATAAAGATCTGTCTAAAACCAAGTCGTGTATGTAGTACCTACAAAATTAAAAAAAAAAATCTATGAAATTTTTCCATCCACATGACTGGATGCAAAACCAAATGTAACACGGAAAACCAGAAACAAAATGGGCCGGAAAAAAAATTGGCAAGCATAATTTAAATTACGCAGATGAATTCCGCGAAATAAAAGGTTTTATAATCCAAATTGATGGCTGAAACCAACACAAACAAAACGCGTGTTCAATGCCCGTAACAATTAAAGATAGCATTCAGTATAATATAATAATCTTACAGTGAATATGTCAATTATTTTCAATAATCCGCAATCACCCGATAATATGCGTTCAACGCCCATTATGCAAATCCCCGGCTTAATAGCGTACAGTAAAATGTAAATCAGCAATAATATAGAGCGATAACAATGCTTTCAACAAGTGTGCCTGTAGCCTTAGTTTTTGTTTTCTTTTTTATTAGTGGCAACTTTTTTGGGCTAGCCTTTTATAGGTAATTGCTTTTGGTTGAAGGAATTTGATAGATATTATGTTAAATGTACCTAGTCTGGGGGGAAATGGGTTTGTTTTTTAGGATCTTGCCTGACGGCAGTGTAAACTCTCAATCAATCTTAATCTGAATCATTTTGAAGGACATTGCTAATCCACTGCTTCATAATAATATTATGTCTACTTGACAACGTAAATAACGCAATTAATGTTGTTGTACTGTAAAAATGAAAGCCACTGCTACTAATAGGTATCTATAGGTGGGTATAATATTAGGAAGGTACTTATTTGATATTTTGTCAAAATATAGCTGTCTTACTGGTGGATGACTTTTATAGGTAGGTATTACAATAAAATTGATAAAGTTATCTGTTCTATTATGTGATATCCACAGAGTGAAATCCGACCTCATTAGTAACATTGACGTTTGATCTACAGTTCCTGAGGGAGGCCTCGCAATGCTCAATTGGTACATTAATTGATAAACAGCCGCAATTACCTGTAAGTACCTACTAATGAACCCACAATACTCTTTACCGGGAATCGTAGAAAGATCAATTTCAGTTTACAAGCGCATGTTCCTTAAGCCTTAACCCTCTCCACACATCTCATAATCGTGTCTGATGACATCAACTGTCATAGAGACAGTGTCCCAGTTCATAGTCTGTACTTTGAATAATGAATTCAAGACGGATGACATGTCTTAGCGCGCTGACCGGGGGCCGCAATCCTGCATGATACACCGCTAACGTTACTGCATTGATTGGGATGCATCTCCATGACTATTGATATTCAATTCAGAATGGTTATTTAAGATTTGATGAGACGGAGGTACTGATAGTTAATGTTGAAGTAAATGTAGTCCATATGCTGATGAGAGAATGCCGTTTACATTTACTGAAAAGAATATATTCTGTGTGCAATAATGGCGAAGCATTAAAAAGTGAATGAAGTACCTATATATATAGACGGCAAACTGACAATGAGAATAAGGCAGGCATCCGACATCAAAAAATCTAAAGAAGGTTAAACTACGTGCATGAGTGGCGACCTCTTTTGTGGAATAGAATTAGTGTACAATACTTACCTCTTCGGACTAGGCTATCATATAATTATTATGATAGAACTCCACTTACAGGTAAGTTCGTTTGATCACTAATAATGTCGGTTAAATTTCGTGATACGATAAAGAGATTCGAAATAAAATTACGTTGTTCTGAAGACTTTTCACGTCTCTAAGCAAAACCCTGAAATTATTGGCTGAAATCGTAAAAACGTTCCATCCGACGACTTTGTATTATTTATACGGATAATATGATAGATCCAGGCAAAAACTCACTCACAAACTCACAAAGTAATTTATTTTATTTTTCGCAAACCTGTATCGGGTTAACAATCACAGTGACCGCTGGTCTATTATTTACCCTTCACTATTTAACACTTTGGCCGGCTACCAGGCGCCGCTCCTCTTAATACATGTCCATCAAAATCAAAGTTGCTAATGGATGTAATTCATTTCCATTTGTCGGCAACCACGAGCCACGTAACACGTTTGAGCCGCGGATACATTTTGCTGAGGATTAGATACAGATCACATGGTTTATTGGCACTTTCGTTATCCGTATGGAATTATGTTGTATTACTCTGCCGCCATTTTGGTCGGCCATAAATGTGGTACTACATCAAATTTGAGAAAAAAAAGTAAACTAATCATAGTGTCCTCTCTATAACTCATACTTGTGATATAGTACAGTATTGTTATGTCAAGAAGCGACGCGCGCTTTACTTGTGGCAACAAAGCATACACAGACGCTGTGAATGAGTGTGTAAGCGCAGGGGCTCTCGGTACCGTCCGAAACACGGGCGAAATCTGAAGGCCATTCAAAATCTAATCGCAGTCTCATCTCAGCGACAAACAAATGTCAAAAACTTGTCAAAATGTAGGTACTATGTGTATTTTTGACAAATTGAGACTGATATTAGACTGTGAACTTTCTTAAAATTTCGAGAATTGTCCCTTTGATGTGTTACGTGCTGACGCTACTCATCTTTACGCACACATTCACGTCGTGTTTGTGAACTTGTCGCTTCGTGAGATAAAGATACTATATCTTAAATAGCTTTTAGTGACATATATACCCCTACCCCCTACATATACCCCTGTACGTAACTACCGAAAGTAATTACACAAAAAATAATTATAAAGTTTTTTTCAACACACTTGCTCATAAAATGGCTCTTAATACACCGCTTTTAGGACCATAATGCAGTGTATTACAAACGCGTGATTTTTCTTTACGTTACGCTACTTGTGTTTTATTTCCACAGATAACTATTTAATTTACTAGTCAGAGGTCGGAGAAGTGCGTTTTCCGCGAGCCATATTTCACTTTTTTTTTTAATAGTCTGAATTGTCTTTGGTCCCAAAATGAACTAAAATGTATTTACCTTAAGATGAATGCGCAGTTGTAGCCCGCGAAATTAAATTTTTCTAAAGGTTTTTACCATTTTCAGGTCAGTGTCAGGTTGTATCTTGATTAAAATATGATTCGCGACTATAACAGGTATGTATTTATAGAATTATAATCATTAGAATCATTAATACATCTTTCTTAGTTAGATTTGTTCCATAAGAACAAATCTCTTATGGATAAGTTCTTAGGGAACAAATCTGACTTAAATAGGTATATTATATTAATGATTCTAATGACTATAATTCTGTAAATACATATCTATTATATATATATACATTTTGATCAAGATACAACCTGATACTGACCTGCGAATTGCAAAAAACTTAAGAAAATTTAAATTTCGCGGTCTACCACTGCGCATTCACCTTAGGGTACATCCAGGCAGAGCGAGGCATGCGTCGCAAATGATTTTTTTTATATGTACGGTGGCCTCAGGGTGAGGCATCTAACATACGCGCACCACGCTAGCGCGGCGCGCGAAAAACAAACCCAGCCCGCCATTATCCATACAAGTTAATATTTAATAATACAAGCCTGTTTTTTTCCTCGCAAGTGTGTTGAAAAACGTCGTATGATACGCGTGTGCATTGATCATTAAACTCTCGGCTTCCTTATCGCGCTCGCCTACGGCTTGCGCGAATAATACCGCCTCGAGTTTAATGATCAACATAGCACACATGTATCATAATGTACTATTATTCCCTTTGTAGTGTAATTGCTGCTTAAAAAAATCTAATAATGCTAAACGGTAATCACAGTTATTTTTTATTTTATTAAGCAAATTAAGTCTTTTTCGAGCATTTTTTTATTATTTTGGCTAAGGTGGTTACTCAAATAAATCAAGGTACAAAAATTACATAGTACTTTCGACTTGGCTAGATACATTTTTTGTAATACTATTATCCCTAGAGGTAATATTATTGTCAGATTATTCAAAGCTTAAATTAGGGTGAGCCATTTTCGCGTAATCAGGATTACATTAGTTAATACAGGGTGTATTGGAAAACATTTACATAATTTTCAGGGCGAGTCTTTCTCGTTATTTACATCAAAATTATAGAAGCAAAGTTTAGTACCAACACTACCAACTCAAAAGTTCGAAGGCATGTGACATCTGCCAACCCGCAATGGGCCCGCGTGGTGGATTACGGCCCACTCTCTCTCACCGAGAGGAGGCCTGTGTCCCAGCAGTGGGAACATTATAGGCTGATTATGATGACTACCAACTCAACACAAATGTGAGAATAATATATAATTCTTTATTTAGAGTTGGTTCTTATTCGAAGCGAAGGGTACCATCCGAACCGACCTAGAGGGCCTAGTCTAGGCCCTTTGGTTGGTCCTAGTCACAGACAAGTGATATTCTATCAGCGAAAACGATGATAGAAAAGTCAAAAACGTACGTCTGGAACTGACATAAGCCACCGACAAGTTTATGTCAAACCCGGTAAAAGCCGCTGCAGAAACGAAACGCTTTGAAATCGATTGTCCCTATTCTAGAAGTTCTAGGCCCTCTGGTGTTTATTTATCCTTAGTACTGAAAATTCAGTTTTGATTTTATTCCGAAATCGAGTTCATTACTCCTACATCCATTTTTATCAATTTCTCAGTTTTAGCTTTCACCATATAAACGAATACATGTTTTGCAAATTTGATCTTTATTAGTTCGTGTCAGGAACGCATTCTCTCAACAGCCAGACCGTAGGCATTCACACCCTAAAAGGTCACTAAAAAGGGTATCAAAGTTAAAAGAATATCATACGTTTTTAATATAAATGTGTGAATATTTCAGCAAAGGGGATTTGAGTCGCAAAGTCCTATTAAGAAGCTTACTGTTTTCATTTTGTCAAGAGTTAATTAGTTGCATCCGACCCTTTTCATACAGCGGGAGCGTGTATATTTAAATAATATTTAAGTATTATTTTCTTTCCCAGGCTGCTTATGTTTATGGCTTTACAAAGTACCTTACTGGTTTAAGAATTCATGAAGCCTTTTCCGAGTGCCTTTTTATCATGTCATTTTATCTATATTTCGCAGATGGATTGTCAAATCCGCTGTTTTACATAACCGCTAGCTGTTTCATAAAACAACTCAATTATGTAAAACAGCTGAATGTAAAACAGCTTTTCCATAAAAACTGAACTTTACGTTACGTTTACGTTTTGCATTTATCAATACATCGGGTCAATGATTAGAGGTTTTAATGTACAACAGCGTGAAAGGGTGAAATTGAAGTAGGTACCTAAAAAAAAAGACGGGTTGCACTCCGGGAGTGCCGGCAGAAGTGAAAACTTGAATATTAACGTTGAAATAAATCAGTTATTAATTGAATTAATATAACTAAGTTTTTTTCACTATTTCTGCGTCACTTTTTTCATTAATCGATGCACTTTGTTCAATTTCCATTTTTTGAAACACTTTATATACACGAATTTTACGAATACACAGCAGTGTGGCTACTACACAGACGGTCGAGCCATCAGCTGTCCATCCACGTCCGCGTCCGCGTCCACCATCACCATCACATCACATCACATCACCATCACCATCGCATCACCATCGCCATCACCATCACCATCGCCATCACCATCGCTATCACCATCGCCACCACCATCACCATCGCCATCGCCATCGCCATCACCATCGCCATCGCCATCACCATCACCATCCATCCATTATCGTGTCTCACTTGGTTCACTTCGGTTGGCGCCGCCGTAGAAAGAGATGGGGGGGGGGGAATCTCTCCTGACGGTCACGTGTCCTGACGCGATGCCCTGACGCGAGTTTAACATTTTTTACCCATTACAAAAAGTGTTCAACGCCGCTAAAGAAGTTTTCACTTCAAAAATCTTAAAGGGTCATCATTAGTAACAACCTTTACCTACTATGCGACAAACATGAAATCTTGAAAAAAAATCTGCTGCTCTATACATCTATGTTCGAACAACTCGACATAATGTAAGAAACAGCAGTTTTTTTTTCACGATTTTTTGTTTGATCAATAATTAAACTTGTTCGGTGATTAAAATGACACCTTAAAGAGATTTCAGTTATCAATTAAACCCTGTATTACTGCTTATGAACTTATTTCTGACTCTAGCGTTGATACAACTCAGGGTAAATGCATTGACAAATTCAAAATTGTTCGTTATTATTCGTAAACCCTTTCGTTAAATCTTCTACAACAATGTCCTACGAAATCGATCGAGTTAACCCTCCTAATTTCTATGCATTACACGGACACGTGATAGGCGTTGCAGGTAGCGCCCCATTGTCTTACGTCACAGAAAGAGCTCGAATGTTGAATGCAAATGAATATTGAAGCAAAGTCAGCTTGCTCTGCGGAGATGTACCGCAGGCTCTACGCGGTGTTCTCGATTCAAAATGGATGTGATTTTCAGATTACATTGCCCTTTAATATCTGTCTCACGTGAAAACTTAGGTGAAGTTAGCTTGAAGTGAGTTGCCATTCCACTAATCACTATTGACAGCTCACTGTGAAGTGAGCTGTCAAAGTTATCACAGTGAGATTTTACAGAATAGATCGGTTGTTTTAATTTTGTTTGAATGTGGCGAGTTAAGGTCCCTTTCCGGTTTGATACGTGTACCTTTAGAGCGAAATCTCAACAACAAAAGTAATTTTAATTTAATTCATGTCATTTGTTTTACTTGGTTGTTTGTCAAAAAGTGTTCTTTTTTAACCGACTTTATTTTAAACCAGTAAACCCTAAATGGAAGGTCTTGAAGCTGATCATGCGACATCAAAAACTAAGAGAAACCTCCGAAATGAAAGGTGAGCAAATTCAAGATAAAGAAAGAAAAGAAAATGCATTTATTTAGCACAGACTAAAAGACACACAATACACTGGATACACACATCAAATAAAAACAAAAAGTAAAGTTTAATTTAAAAAAGTATAAAGTGCGATGTAAAAAAAAAAAAAATTAAACAGGAAAGAGTGCCTCACGGCTGAAAAAAAAAATAGAAAAATAAATAGATAGTACGATAAGTAAATTCTACGTTAAAATGAGTTCTCATAGTACTCGTAAGGCTACGATAGAGGCACTGGCATGAAATGATGAGTGCAGATTCGTGTTGAATGAACAAATAGACAAACTAGCGAACGTGACACAGTTAGCTTTTAGTTACAATGTCTACAAAATGTAGCTTTCGCGGAAAATAATAAACATAGGTAGGAAAGCGTAGATGGAAATAAGTGGAAGTGGAAAGCCTTTGCCCTGCCTTAGGGTCCAAACGGTTGATATTAAAAAAAAAAAAAACTACTGGAAAGCTTGAAAAATGTCTCATACCCACAAAATTATACAGAAGAAATAGTTTCAATACAATAAATTTTTACCGAAATAAAGTCTATTTGATTTCGTTGTTTCATAAGAATTTAAAATGTATTCTGAACTAAAGTGATTATATGATATTAAACCTAATGAAATCACATATTACTTGTCAGCATTAAACTGGTGGTACTTATTCAAAATGGCTAAAATGAGATATAACAGTTACTAGCTGCGCCCCGCGGTTTCACTCGCGTAAGTGTCGATCCCGTGGGAATATCAGGATAAAAAGTGCCTATATGTTAATCCAGGGTGTTAGCTACCTCCATACAAAATGTTATCAAAATTGGTCCAGCCGTTTGAGCGTGAAGAAGTAACAATCATATAAACACACACACACACACACACGCACACCCCCCTTCCCAAAATTTCGCTTTTATAATATTAGTGTGATAAAGGTTTCAGAACCCACACACGATTCTCTATTTCTGAAAATATTTTTTTACTGTTAGAAAGTCCTCTACATCCAATTAGTCAACACAACTAAATCCTCACTATATTCAACGTGGGAAGATCACGGTTGAGCGGAAGCTGCAGACTGGACGTACGCTCGCAAAATACCCTGTATGCACCTTCCATCCCGAATATCATAAAAGCACACAAAAAGTACGGTATTTGCAAATCATGACTTGCAAAACATCATAGTAGCAAAATATAAATGGAAGACCTCCTTGATTGCTAGGTTGGATTCAGGCCTAAACAGCAAAATTGAGTATCACAGTATATATTGTTTTTATGAAACTTTCAGAAACCACACAAGATTATATCAATTTCTGATTTCTTCATTTGCCCGAACCAAAAAGTCTTCTACATCCAATTAGTAAACACAACTAAATACAATTAACTTTAATAATCCCTGTATATTCAAAGTCGTAAGACCACGGCTGAGCGGAAGCTGCAGATTGGACGCACGCTTGGAAAATACCCTGTATGCACGCATGAATGGAAGACCCCCAGATTGCAGGATTCAGACCCAAGTACTGTACATTAGAACATTCTGCATTTTGATTGAATTCACTAGCGCCGGAGATGTTGGCGTTCAATTTACTGATGTGTGGCGCGTGCTGTTGAAATTGTGTTGTGTCGAAAGCTGAGAAGCAACTGCAGATGTATAGAGTATGTGAGAATATTGTGCAGAATTTTGTTTATTGATGGATGGCCTTTCAAGAAACTATTTTGATAGAGTGATGGCTGGTGCGTGATAATTTCGTGTTTGATAAGTGGGAGTACCCTTGGTACCCTTGGGTGTACCTTAATTTCGAAATAATTTCGTTCTGAAGAAGGTACAATTTTTTTAAACCTAGATACAAAACAGTACATTTTAGGTACATTTTTTTGGTAAATGGAAGGATTCGATTAGTTTAGGTACACCCGCCATTTTGACTCATCTATTTCACCATTCTACTAATAAGAACGAAAAGTAAATAAAAAATTTAATGAAACACAGAATGCTTCGTTTAAATATTGCATTTAAGTAAAGAGAAAAGTACTTAACTGTAAAAAGATTTGTTCGTGTTACAGAAAAGATAAGGAATCTTTTTGAGAATAATTTATTTTGTTTTTCGGACTAAGAGCGAGTAACGTGCCTCTCTATTTATAACATTTCAACTGAAAGAAGATATTTAATTTATGGAGTCTATTTATAGAAGAGATTTTTGCTTTATTTAAGAACTACATGTTTGCTGACTACATTATGGAGTGAGAGTAATGAATGACTAGAAGACTAATTTTCGTAATTGAAAACGTTCAAAATCTAGACGACTAGATTACAAAATATCATCTCATTGAAAATCAATGCCAAAAACTTGTCAATAATGTAGGGAAATTCAAAGTATTTTTGACAGATTGAGACTGAGATCAGACTATGAACGTTCTTAAAATTACGAGAATTGGCCTTCTGGTGTTAGCGACGGAAAATGCGAGTAAATTATGCCCGTTTACGGTTTGTTTGTTTTCATTTGACGTTGCTTGTATTTACTAGAGGATCAAGGATCTCTAAGTGACTTTAGAATAAGTTTCTTCGACTGTTTCTTTTACTGGAGTTGGAGCAGCGGTGATGGATTATGAAAACAATCAAGTAATAACTACTGTCATCTTTCTCTCACAGCCCGGAGTTCGGTTTTTTAGCAGCCCGGAGTGTGGATTTATGCCCTGTTGACGTCAATAGGCTCGCCCCTGTTATATATGACTCAAAAATAACTGTCGAAATGAATGTACTTTAGGTGCACCTGTGCCTAAACCTTCGGGCGAATAAAGGCGTGTGTTATCTTCTTCTTAAGCGTGTCGATAGCAATCTAAATGCCAGAATTCGGCCACTTGTTTGGCGCCATCACTAGTGGCCATCAGTTCCTGTAACGTGCAGCTGACAGGACACGCAGGGCACGATATTAAGTGTCCCATCGTTTGTGGAACAGTACCACATTTACACTCCAAGGCGGAGTCGTCTATAAATCTCCACCTGAACAGGTTTTCCTTGCTTCGGCCAACCTGGGTCCGGAGTCTGTTTAAAGACTTCCAGGTTACCCAAGGTAACTCATGTCCAGGTGGGAGGTCCTCAGCGGGTGGAACGAACGGCGTGTGTTATGATATCTTCCTTTTATTCTTAGAAAATCTTGAAAAATTTCCATCCAATATAAACTCTTTACTTGAAGAAACTTTTTACTTAGTAGGTACTTATACAGGCTGTTAGTGTAAACACCGTTATCCTTGAAACCAGTGGTTTGGTTTCACTTATAGAACGTAAATTCAATGAAAAAAAAAATTTTTTTTTTTTAAAGTAAAATCTCATTTTTTCCACAAAATTATTTCACCCTATACAAGTCAGTAGTTTACCCATCTATGCAGCGCGTGCCGCAAGCCGGCGGCGCGCGCGCCCCTTCCCACACCGTCCACACTCCACACACACCCCTCAGTCTGGCTATAGCCTCGCTGTCGAGCGCACGTAACGTTTTAGCAGCGCCCGCGCAGCCGTGCCGCGCCGCCCGCGCACCATCGCGAATTGTCGCGCTCGCGCAAGTGTGTAGTTACATTCATAGACTGTTAGATTAGTAATTATGTCGTACACAAACGTACAGTGGACCGAAATGGTACGGCTTTACGCCGCAGCTGGTGATAACCTGAACGAGGCTCGAAGAATGTACGCGGAGCTATTCCCTGGACAACCTGTGCCAAACCGGGAAACGATGTTGGCGGCTACTCAAAGGTTACTTACCTACGGCCAGTTCACCGTGCCGGCTCATGCTCAGGGGCGTGGCAACCAGCAGCTGCCAGTTGACCTTCAGGAACGCATACTGGATTTCTTCGCGGAGAACCCAGAGGAGAGTACGAGGCGGGCGGCCTGTATTTTTAATGTTTCCCACTGGACAGTATGGAAAATTCTCCATATTGATGGTCAACATCCTTATCATCCTCAGCCGGTTCAAGAAATGAATGAAAATGATCACATACCGCGGATCATTTTCTCACAATGGCTAATCCAAAATTTTGATAACGTTTCCATTTTATTTACGGACGAAGCAATGTTTACGAGGTCGGGCATTTACAATGTTCATAATGAACATTACTGGAGCCGGGTAAATGAACACCGAATACGGCAAAACAGTTACCAGCATCGTTTCTCCGTAAACGTGTGGGCGGGAATTCTGGATGGAAAACTACTCGGACCCTATTTTATTGACGGCCATTTAAATGCACAGTCGTACATGGCTATTTTAAGGCATGTATTCGACAGGATGTTGGAAAATGTGCCTCTTCGTTCCCTAAGAAATCTTTATTACCAACATGACGGTGCCCCTGCACATTTTCAGCTGCAAGTCAGGGCTATGCTGGATGAGGAGTTTCCTGGGCGATGGATTGGACGTGGCGGGCCAGTGGCGTGGCCCGCGCGCTCGCCAGACCTTACACCTCTGGACTTTTATCTTTGGGGGGAAATGAAGCGCCGGGTGTATGCCACTGAGTTCCGTAATACGTCGGAACTCAAAAGGCGGATTCGTAGTGCATTTAGAGACGTAAAAAATGACACTGTTGTGCTTCCTAGAGTGCGAAACAATGTGCGAAAACGTGTGGAGGCTTGCGTAGCCGTAAATGGATCCCATTTTGAACATCTTTTAAGATTAATGTAAGTGTACATAATTCAATCAGTGTAAATATTCAATCATTGTAAAAACCAGTAATTTTTAATGAAACTGTAGATAAAAATGTGATTAACTTTTAAATACGCCAAAAATACCTACCCAGTTGTTGTTTTTCTTTCATTTTCTTTGTTGTTAAATTTATCTTACATTTGGACTCGTCACGCAACACAAGGTAGGTATTTTTGCCTGTCCTAAGCCAGGAAAAGTATGAAGGGAAAGTTACATCACAGGTTATGTGTATTGCGCTTTTATTGGAATATTGTGTAGGTACTTAAAACGGACGGCCAGTGCAGCAGGTCAGCGCCCTTTGCGCATAGTATCCATGAATTTACGGACGGTGTCGGACAAAAACTTTCTTACAGTTTTGAAAGCAAATAACGTTTATTTATTTTTAAATTCAGATAAACATTTTTATAATTAAGTCAACTACCTATGGTTTTAGTGACAACGGTGTTTACACTAACAGCCTGTATATCTTCTCTATGACCCATACCGAAAGCCGATTCATTACGCATTTTCCTCGACAGTCAGAGGGATTAGGGTGTCTGAGAATTACCCACGCCTCATCAAGACACGTAGGTACACATTTCAGAGAGTGAGAGAAAAATGAGCGATGTTTGTTTACCGCTAAGCTCGGGATTATAGCGCGACGGAAGTTTTTGATCATTGCGTTTTGTGACGTGAAATGTAATGTTATTGTTGTTGGTTGTGGTTTTGTTTGTTTGTGCTGGTTCCACAAAGGTTGTGATTTTGGTATCAATGTATGTAAGTTTTGCTATTGTTCAGGTTTTCTCCACCAGTAACATAAAGGCAATAACAGGGGAACACCGCAGACGTCACATATGACCTTTTTGAAATAGCTCAAAAGTCATAACTATCTATGATGCTACGGTGGTGTCTGCCGTTTGTCTATTGATTTATAAGTGAAATATAAGTTAAGTAATATCTTAAGAGGCCGATTGTTCGATTTAAGAATTTAACACTATTCCTAATTCGTACGGGCTATTGTTATTCATTTTAGAATCATGGACTTTTATTAACAAGTGCATGTGACTCTATATTATATTATGTTGAATATTTCAGTTGATTAATTACTGTTTGACTCAAGGTACGGAAATAGCTCTTGGGGCTAGTCTGTGTTCTATCAAATTTATAACATATCAATAATATCCACACATTCATAAACAAAACGTACGTACATCTTAGCACATAGTTTAGCTCTAAGTACCTGTAGAATGGTGCGCTGAACCTCAACATTTGTTCACGATACCAACTAAAGCTATCATGCGGGATCCCCCCCCCGTCATGATACAACGATTTACTTGCTTTAAAATCACATTATGACCTTATCTATATTTTTACAATCATATGAAAATTTCGGTGTCGAGACCACACACACGTCGGCCGCACCGGAGTATTAACCCTGACCTTTCAAACAAGATACAGTATCAATTCGGGACAGTTGTATTCAAAAGTGGCCACTTAAACCACAAATATTCCAATACAATACTAGATTTAACGTTCCACTCATACGCACGCCAGCACAATTACACGGATACAGCGTATTTGTTCGGCAACTCTGATCAAAACGCCAATATCAATTACAATCCTACCAACATTGCATATAGGTCTCGTTTGGGGCTCACGTATAGCCAAAATGTGTGGGACGTGAGGCGAATATCTCCTTTTAGCTAACAGGATTAACATCATGTGACACGGGGGAGAACGGGTGGTCGCACGCGCCGCTTGTGAATAATTTGACTCTGTTGAATTTTTATGCCAGTTTTTGTTGGATTTAGAATTAATTTTCGATTTTGGTAACCGATTTTATTATACGATCAAATGGCTTGATCCCGCTATTTATTTCTGTCATATGTCCTGTGTCTTTCAGATTAGGTAATCAATTCTGGCTAATGGCATATTTTTTTACCATGAAAGTTATTCAAATACCTGATTTTTTGAACTCGTGCAAAAACAGAATGAAACAGCTTTCGTAGAAAACAGAGAAAATTGACCTCCTACGTAAATGAAAGCTCGTATGTGTTCCCAGAAAACAGCGCTTACAGTTTCTCTGAAGTCCTACTACTCGTATCCGTATGTAACCTGATAATGTTGCCTTCGGTACCTACAATGTTCTTGGCCTTTTATTAAGCATTTACCTTACTAGACTAGGGCACATGGTTTCCACACACAGTTTTGGCATAAAATTATCTGTGGGGAGAAAGTATGTACCTACAAACGGGGTGAATAGGCATGCAGGGGTGAATCTGGACGAAACTTTAAAATGGAGTTTAACGTTGAAATAATATAGTCCTAGCTGAAATACTGTATGTTAATAGTAATGTCTACTGTAGAAGATGTATTATTTTGAGCCTAGAAAAAATCAGGTAGGTATGCTTGTTTATAAGTGACTTAAATGTCTCCAAAAACTTTCTCTCAAACATCCCAAGCATGACGTTCTCCTTCCTTCCTTACATGCCCAAATCACCCAAAAAACTAAACTAATCCTAAACTAAAAACTCCAATTTACTATAACACGCATTTGGCAGTAACAAATTGATCTGTGCCCAAATTAAATTAAATAGTTCTGAACCGCGGGAGACTCAAGCCTGGACCGTGACGTCATCAGTGACGAGGGTTACTTTCTTCATCCGTCTTCGTGCGATCACTCACGATTATTGCACAGTGGTGCTTTTTATAAGCCTCCTTGATAGTTATTAGACGGGGAAATGAAGGATTTACATCGAAGATTGATCAGCTAATATCTGTTTAATGGCGGATTAAAAGGCCTTGGCGACTGCCAAGGAGACTTCCTTTGTTTAGTGTACTTGTAGATTTCTAGAACTTAGCTGATTTTTTTCGATATTTTTCAATTTTAGTAAGTTGTAATTTTTTTTTAAATGAATGGAAAGGGAGTAAGTGACAGCGTGGCGGTTAACAGTGGAGAATGCAGGAAGAAAACGTGTTGCGCCGACCCGCAACTGAAAAATTATTTGTTACTTCAGCAAGAATATCCAGTTCAGCTGCAGCAAGCTGCATAAGGTAAATAAAAATCTGTTAAACATTTACAACACACACACATTACATATTTTTTTTTTAAGTTGCGTTTTTAATTAAAACTCAAAACTTTCAGCTGAAAACAATATTCTTCCGTAAACAAAGAACAAATTAAGTCCGGATATGTTTTATGTTTATAGAAATTGATTAAATCGAACGGAGGACCGGCATGATAATCGGATTAATAACGATAATGAGGAACCCTGATTGGGCTATACATTTCACTTAGGAGTAAAATTTAATATATTGAACGATTTCATTCTTCATCCTTTCGAAGTTGATTTTCTTGCACGAATTGTACGAAAAAAGCTTATTTTGTAGGACTTTTATTTTGACAGTTGGTAAGGTTTTATCAAGGCTCAAGGTCCGATGGCCGTACAGTCACGAACATAAATACCTTTCATAATCATGCATATATAATCAGCCTTATAATGTTTCCACTGCTGGGACACAGGCCTCCTGTCTTTGAAAGGGGCTAATAATCAACCACCTAGTCCCAATGCAGGTTGGTACATGTCTTCGAGTTTTTGGTTCTAGGACATGTCGGTTTCCTCACGATGTTTTCCTTAACCGTTTTGAGAGAAGTGGTAATGAAATTATTTACACAAAGTAAAGTGCCTGCCTGAGTTCGAACCTATGACCTACAATTCATAAGTCGCGGCTGTTATCACTGGGCCACCACTGCTCTCCTTACAATTACCTACGCAAAATGCAAAGTCTTTTCAGTCATGCTGATAATTAATAAGCCTTTTCTCAAAGTCACAATCGTTACTTTACCAGATAATAAATTTTGAGTTTTTTGTAGTATTCAGTATTTGTTTACCTACGTAAGGTGCGCGTCAGGTGCATAGCAAAAGCAAAAGGAGTATGTAAGGGTCGTCGTCTGGTGGCGTTCTATAGTTTCTATCCCCATGGAAAGAAGGCGTAGTTTATGTATAATGTATGGGTTTACTTACGTAATGCCATCGTCACTCTTGTAATAAGCTATTTAATGCTAAACGTTTCGGGTATTTAATATTACGTTAATTTAGAAATCAATGATATTTTCAATTCGTCACGTATGTATGTAATATTATTGGAACTGCAATATACTCACATATGACAATCTATTAGGGCTTTCTAACAAATATACAAAATTTTTCTGTAACGAATCCGAATCATTATAGGCTTTTAAATAAAGAAAAAAAAGAATCACTTGACTATTTAGCACCTACATACAGTCCGTTACTAAGTTATTTTACCCCTGATTTTGCATCCCTGTCAAAATCACACTGATCTTTATTGTCGTGGCAATAAGATTGCTATTGGGTTGACGTCATTGCTGTCTGTCAAAATCACAATGATCTTTATTTTTGTTGTTATAAGGCTGCTATTCGGTTGCTGCTGTCAGAGGTAAAATAACCGTTAACGGACTGTATTAAGGATTGTTTGCTGAAGTAATTAATTAAGTGTCGCTCTCGATCATTCGAATGGCAAAAAGGTTCTTTTGGTGTAACTGTTTTTTTTAAACTTAGATTCCTTTTGTCGTTTACGAGCTGTTAGCTGGATTGATTTATTTTTTTATTTTCTTTTTTTGTCTTATGGGGAAGCATTATGGTAACTCGCGAAATTCAAATTTTCTTGTCTTGCTCCTGTGCCAGCTTCATCCAGGTTTTGCCCACGATGGCAACAATTTCGGCCGCCCATTTCGCCGCCGGACGACCGACATCTCGTCTTCCAGTCCTTGGACGCCACTCTGTCACAGCCTTACTCCACCTGTCATTACTACCGTGCGCCAGGTGTCCTGTCCTGTCCAACTCTATTTGAGTTTCATAACACGCTTTCCGATATCGACTTTATCTAAATAAATTTTTATAGTGACAGTTTCTTGTTCTTCCTAATTAAATTTATTTATTTCTGAGACAACAATGATCCATATTATGTTAGTGAGTTAGATACAAACTTAAAAGCTACCAGAAAAACACTATTTATATAAATTCAACTTGATGAAAATGAATCACTCCTGCCCGACCAGCACCTGCATGAAGTGATTCATCATCGGCGAGTTTAATTTGCCCACTAACATCTTTAATGTCTCACTAAAATAATACAGGCTTTATACAGGCTTTCATGTGCTGTTATGAAGTGATTCCCTTGTTTGCATTGCTTTTACTAGCGTGACATTACGGCTATGAAGTAAACGTGATTAAGAGGCTAAGGTGGGTTACGTACACCTTTTATAACTGTACCTGTACGAGTACTTCATATTATATTCAAAATCTGTCGAGATCCCTGAGAAAATTTTTAGAACAAAACTTCGGTGATTTTGAAAGTCACTCATAAAATTATAGTAAGCCCACAGCTTCGCACAGATTTTACTACTGAAATAAAAACCAGATTTCTTTGATATGTATGTGGTGTGGTGTGTTTGGTGTGTAGTATGTTGTGTTATGTGTATGTTGTAATGTGTGATGGATGGTTTGTGTGAGGAATGATATGAAAGAAAAGGGAGTGAACGGTAGCGTGACGGTTGACAGAGGATAATGGAAGAAGAAAACGTGTTGCGCTGACCCCAAGTAACATAGGACAAGGGCAGGAAGATGATGATGAATATTAACCCTTCGTATATTGAACGTGGATCCACGCAAGAGACAGTGGCTTTTTAATTGTTTCTGTAATTACGGCATTCAACCGTATATTATAGATAATATATGTCGCATCCGGTCATTCGTTTGACTATTCAGAACGCCAGCGTCATCTGCTGGCGCTTGACAGAGTCTTGCCTGAGTTCGTGGAGAGCGAGCAGCGAGGTGGAGCGGCTCTCTTGGACATTGGGCATCGTACGGGCAACATGTACTCAGAAACTGTCATGCTTTCCGTATCTAGTTGTGTCGTGTAACTACAGTGTGTGATTCGCTAGTGTGACTAAATTCGTGAGTTATAATCGTATTTGAACTGCAAACGGTTTTTCTATGTATTGCGCAATAACCAACACTACCCATAGTACGCCCACAGTAATTAAAATATGGTTGATAATAACGAGACACACGTACCTTCTCCGTCTTATATGATACATTATTCTACATTAATTTATATACAATAAAAATAGGGTACAACACTAATCAAAATCGCGTAGTTTAGAAGAACAGTGTGGTCACACAGACAGACAGAAAAGTGACTACAATTTATACTAAGTAGGTTTAGATGTGAAGTTACATTTTGTAATTAAAGGCCGCATAAAGAGACGTCAATTAACTATAATGAGCCACTAGGTACGTTTTAAAGCAAGTGATGCATATTTAATGGAAGATTTAGGACGTGTTACATACTGGTTATTTTATGAAGTGGCTAAACGTACGGCAACGCTTTAAAGTGTAGGTAATGGCCCTGTTTAGGTGTCAAAAGACTCTGTAATGAAATAAGTTGCATATAAAAAGCCAAGAAAATGTTTTATTTCGTGTGTAAGTTATGAAAGTTATATATATTTTCGAAATATTGTCAATTAGGTAACATGGCTTGTGCCCCAAGGGATTTCTCATCGGGAAAAATTACGAACTTTCACATAAACTTTCATCCACTACTGAAGCCCTTTAGGGGATGAATTTTCATAAGTGGCTTAGCCTGTGTGTTATCTGACAGTGAATGAATTAAAGATTTTTATTGAATAACTTATTTTCTTGATGCAACTGACCAGCTTCTTTAAGATACTGTTTGCTTTACAGGAATTGTTGTTTGCCAAAATATTAGGAGAGTCTCATTTTTTAACAATTTCTTATTTTGGGCGTACTTTCTTGACTGCAGTTTTTTTTTTGTTCGTATTTTACTTCGTTAATGTTATTGTTTTTTTGTAATAAAAGCTTTTTTCATCCAAAAATGTGTTTTTCTTATTATTAACTTAAAACTCATACTTCAAAAATAGCAATTTTTCCTGACAGTCTCTAATAACTAAGCAACCCACTGTAATTCGTTAAAGTCAGTTTGTATTTAAAAACGCAAACACCAAAAACACGTAGGTACCATCCATCCTCTATGTATTCTAAGTTTAAAATCTCATAAATCTATGCTCAAGCACATCGAGCGAACAATACCGACCTGCCAAATAAAATCCAGTGAGATTCAAAACAAATCTGTTCATGTTACATTTTGTTCACGTCTTACAGCGGCCGAACGAACCGTGGAGCAAGGAAATACACAGATTTGCGTGCAGTGTAAGCAATTTGAGGAGCTTGTTACAACGGCTTATTTCTATACGATACTTGTATACAGGGCTTAGTCGTGAGGAAAGTTTTGAGTATGAATTTAGATGGCTATAAGAGCAGGTTGAGGGCTGGAGCAATATGGCTAGAAAGGGAGCGACTATGACGACTAATAGAGGTATGGAAGAAAAAGACATGTTGCGCTGACCCTAAATAAATTGGGATAGGGGTAGGAGAATGATGATGAGAAATTGAGAAGTATACAGGTCGTGCCATCTGTCAGAGGCCCCAGTATGAACGCGACGCAAATGATTACGTTGCGTTGCGTTCATGATAGGGCCACTCAAAAAAAAAAAACAACAATCAAAAGGAAATAAAAATCAATAAATTCTTTTGATATCAAATGAGGTTGAGGTTGCTACGCTATCATTAGGGTCACCTCTTACCAAATAACAAAACCTAGTCTATGGTCTGAACAATAAATTGGCACAAGTTACGGATTCGGTTTTTATGAAAACCCTTTGGTGTATATTTCGGTTTTTATGCGCTATTCGGACCTTCATTACCGATATGAATATTTTTTGGAAACCATATTTTTGGTTATATATTGTACCTATGTGCGCTTGTATTAGGACTTCGTATACCAATTTGCTAGATTATTTTGTGTAAATTACATTTTTTAAAATATTAATTAATTTTAGAAACCTTTCATAGTTCAAATTTAAAATGTAGGAAAGAAAAAACATGAACTTCTATTCCATTGTTCTATTCTATAAACTTCTATTCCATTGTTCTATTCTATTTACTGTTGGAAGAACTATTTCGAGACGAAGAGATTTAGAGCGAAGACAGCTAGCTAGAGTCATTGTCCAGATAACAAAGCTGTGAAATTGTGTAAATGTCTAGAAATCCCTTTTAATGTTCTCAGTTATGTACAGACGCCAGCACATCAAGCTACTACAATCTGTCAAATTTCTTAAATATATTTTCAACTTTATCGCTATAGCATAGGGTTCAAAGTTGATTGCGAAAATTTGAAAGTTTCGGGTAGCTTGATGTGTTGGCGTCTGTTTTAAGATGAAGAAGTGTCAGCCGTTGTCGGTGTGTTTAGCGATAAAATACACAGTTGTGGTTTGTTGTCATCATTGTGGTATATATGTCTTTCGCACAATCACGTTCATCATATATCTTTGTTTGATCTGATGTTTTGTTGTTTACTCAAAGACTAGCGACCCGCTCCTGCTTCACGCGGTTTTACGACTCGATAAAACATGGAGATTTCTTTGTTATATGCAAGTATAATAAATGAATGTATTACTTACTAGCAGCGCCCAGCGGTTTCACTCGCATAAGTGTCGATTCCGTGGAAATATCAGAATAAAAACTATTGTATGTCCTTTCCTAGGACTCAAACTATCTCTATACCCAATTTCATCTAAATCGGTTCAGCGGTTTAAGCGTGAAAATAGATAGACAGACACACTTTCGCATTTATAATATTATGTATGGATAGACAATGTTTTTGAGGGTGGGAAATCATCAAATGATCCCTCCCGCTCTGTGTGGAGCGGATGGGAGTGTCAGACTCTTACTGACTAAAACCCATCCGTGTTCCTTCCTTAGCCCTTTATGTTTCGAGGTAGCGGTAACCCTTTCCAGACAGACAGACAGACGGTCCCGCTGAAGGACTTGGTCTTAGTTTTTGCTACATATTGCAAGATTGGGCCTAGGAAACAGGCTTAATTATTATTTACTAAATATGGTTATTATCTTATTACTATAGGTATATTTTGAGGAGCAGCGGTGGCCCAGTGACAGCGGCCTCGACTTACGAGTTGTAGGTCTTGGAAACGAGCCCAGACAGGCGCTTTACTTTGTGTAATTTATTTCATCGACATTGTTGTCAAAACGGTGAAAGAAAACATCGTGAGGAAACCGGCATGTTCTAGAAGCAAAAATTCAAAAATCTAAAAACCCGCACTGGGTTCGCGTGGTGGATTACGGCCTCCCTCTACCAAGACCTGAGCCCCATCAGTGGGAACGTTATAGGCTGATTATGGTAGTATCCGCGTTTAAATATTAGAGATGTCAGTCCTCAGTCCATACGGAAGCCTGACTCGTGTGTCTCAACCCTAGCATTACATAACCAAGAAACGATACACATATACAATTATAAATACATAGGAACGTCAAAGTAAATAACGAGCTTAGAAGGAAAACGAACAAGGCGTGAAGTGAGAACAATAAACCTATTGTTTAATTAAACGTTGATGAAGCAAGTCGTAGTATTAATACAATGTTACGCTGACATTCACAATTAATCTTTAAACTATAAAGATGAAGAGTTCGTTTGTTTGAACGCGTTAATCTACTGAACTACCAGTCAGATTAGAATAATATTTTTGTATTTGACAGCCCAATTTTTGAGGAAGGCGATTTAACATCACGCTAGCATCCTTAGGTGTCGGGAAAATAGGAAAAAGTCAGATCGAAAACGAATTAATCGCGAGGGCAGGCGATGCGATGCGACTGGGTGGGTCGGGGGAAAATTAAATTTCACGCGGACGAAGTGGCGGGGAAGCTAGTGTGTCATAGGCCAAAAACCCCTATCTCAGCATGACGCTGCGACATTTAAAAATAAGTGTCGCAATATCTACCTAAAAGGGTGCATCGTAAGTCTTTTTACCAAGTCTGAACAAATCCTTACCAAGCCTCGGTTTGACGACATTGTTCCAGCCACCTAGCTTATTATATCCAAACTAATATTATAAATGCGAAAGTAACTCTGTCTGTCTGTCTGTCTTTTCTTCACGCCTAAACTACTGAACCGATTTAGATGAAATTTGGTATAGAGATAGTTTGAGTCCCGGGGAAGGACATAGGATAGTTTTTATCCCGATATTCCCACGGGATCGACACATATGCGGGTGAAACCGCGGGGCGCAGCTAGTAGGGTAATAATTACACAGCCTCGTCCGAACGTCCGTCGCACTTATGAAGTCCTGTGACGTCATAAGTTCGCTTACTTTATTCCAGCTCGGATTTTTATTAAACATTGGGCTGGTTTGTACCTATAGTATGTGTATTAGTTAGGTGTGACGTCAGACGTGACGTCAAAGTACGTTATTATGTAGCTTTCATTGATTTTGGTGTACTGATTAAACTTTTGTGTTACGTGCTGTAGCTGATTAATGTTGATTAATATTTGGGAACACGGGGATAGTAAATAGCTACAGTGAATGGCAATTTTTGCTAGGCGACAATGGTTTTTCACGCAATTGATTTCTATATTCCGATATGTTATACTTCCCTGGTACTTTTAAAGTACTATACAGCTGACCCGACAGACTTCGTCTTGTCCAAATCCCTTCGTTTGTGAAAAAAAATCCAGGAATATTTGGCAATGTTTCTATCTATTAAATCGACTAGTTAGGACGAAAATTAAAAAAAAAAAATTGTTAAATCGGTCTAGGTGGTCTTATAACCAACAGTGTTTCCACTCACGACCCAACGCCCAACTTAGCGCTACTTCCAGAGAACCAAGATCATAATCCTATGCGGGTTGCAGACCAGGAGCTAAGCTAAGTTAGTCTAGCTTAGCTCGCATAGCTGATGTAGTTATTCGGACTTTTCTATTTATTTGGTTTATCTTATTCATCTTCTTTTTTTTTGTTTGTATTCCATAGTTTTGGACTTTTTTTTTTTCATCATCATCTTTATTCATCTTCTTGTAAGATGAAAATATCATGTGATATCTTATTTTGTGTTTAGAACGCAAACTATGAACAGAAGTATGAAAAATTACCTCAGCTATGTGAGCTACACTAGACTAACTTAGCTCTTGGTCTGCAACCCACATTAACCCATTTAACAAAACACGATCTCCCCATTAATAATCCCACACAAGTAACAGGAACTATGTGTGTCACATACTAAAGCGTCTAGTTCTCTTGCACAAGAGTCGAGTTCACTTGCACAAGTGAACAGTTATCGCCGCCAAGGAGCCCAACTTGCACAAAGCACTAACTTATACAATGCGGGTACTTCAGCTTAGTTATAGTTTTATTATATCCAACTTAATAGATGAAGCCGCAGTTCAATAGGGAATTATGTTCGATACACTTGTTTTGTTCACCATTCATGTTTACCTTTTTCTTTGTTTAGTTTCAAGGTCGTACACATATGACCTTCAAACCAAACATACCTGTTTTGTTTAGTCCTCCAAAATCCATTAACAACTTGTGAGTTGTGATGTATTTATAACATTTATATTAGGTCCTTACATATGAAATTGGCGTTTTTCGTACTGGCCACTTTAATCACGAATTTCTCCTCTTTGGTAAGGAATTCCAAATTCAAATTTGTACAGCTATTTACTCATGTATTTGTGCTTCGATGACCGTCATTCATTTGTTTTTTTTCTTCTGTTTTTTCTGTTTGCGTCACTCATTTTACAAAATGGAAAATTTAAAATATCGCATTATTTACGAGTACGAGTTCCGCCGTGGCACTAGTGCTGCGGAAACGACTCGAAGGGTGAATGATGTGTATGGCGGTCATGTTGCAAAAGAAAACACAGTTCGTTTTTGGTTCCAACGTTTTCGTTCTGGAAATTTCGACCTGCAGAACAAGCCCCGTGGACGGCCTGAGACCCAAGTTGATAATGGAGAATTGAAGGCTATTGTGGAAGCGGACCCATCGCAAACCACATCCGAGTTAGCTGCAGGCAACCATGATGGAAAAGCTAGCGGCTAAACAACCAAGGCTGGTCAATCGCTCCACGCCACTGCTGCTTCACGACAACGCCAGACCACACACTGCGCAACAGACGGCTACCAAATTAGAAGAGCTTGAATTGGAATGTCTTAGACATCCTCCGTACTCCCCGGACCTTGCTCCAACAGATTACCATTTTTTTCGCAATTTGGATAACTTTTTGCAAGGGAAAAAATTCAACTCCGATGGGGCAGTCCAAATCGCCTTCAAAGATTTTATTGATTCCCGTCCGACTGGTTTTTTTAGTAAAGGGATCAATGAACTACCTATAAGATGGCAAAAGTGCATTGAAAACAATGGTTCATACTTTGATTAATTAAATATATTATATTAAAAAATATTCGACTTTTTGTTCCTTCCATACAAAACGCCAATTTCATATGTAAGGACCTAATATGTGTTTGTGTGTGTGAGTTGTTGGTGTTATTTTTAGGTTTTACATTACATTTTATTTGATGTCTTACAGCATTTTGAAATCAAAATTACCACGCTTGTTTTTGTATGAAAAAAACATTAGTACTTAGATAGTTGAATAAAGAATAATTGACTAAGGGCTGAGTTTTCAATCGACCAATAATTTTTATTTGTGGAATAAACGTATTTGACGTCTGACAATTTTTGTATGGAAGAACTGTCAAAAATTCAAAATTATTCCTTTGATAAAGTTATCTGGCGTTGGAAAAATCAGCCCTTAGGGTTGATTTTTCAATAGTCAGATAACTTATATCTAAAACATAAATATGACAGTTTGAGATAATTATTTTCTGTACAAAAGCCGTCAAAGATCTATCCTCGGTGTTATTAAGATGCTACTTTCGCGATTCAATATACCGGCTACAGTTCCTCCGGAATAAATCTTATTTATTACTCAGATAAAATTATCTGACTATTGAAAAATCGGGCATAAAGAATTTGAATATAGTGAATTAAGTTTAAAAGAATATCTACAGGGTGAAATTAAATTCATGGGCATCCTTTTAAGGGGTCATTGTACTCATCATTATGAACAACTTTTACTATGGGACTATACCTAAAATCGCGGAAAAAAATCAGCTGTTCCTTGCATTTATGTTCACATAACTCGTCAAAATGTAGGGAAGAGCTGATTTTTTTTCGCGATTTCAGGTTTGGTCCCATAGTAAAAGTTGTTCATACAATGACCTCTTAAAAGGATGCCCATGAATTAAATTTCACCCTGTATACTAATAATAAAGCTGAAGAGTTTATTTGTTTGTTTGAAGGCGCTAATCTCTGGAACTACCACTCGGATTTGAAAAAAAATATTTTTGCGTTTGATAGCCTAATTCTTGAGGGAAGGCTTCTCTATCAAACATAACGCTAGGAAAAGAAAAGAAGTCAGAAAAAGCGCCAAGCGAAAACGAAGTAACAGCGCGGTGAAGCGATGCGATGCGACGGAGTGGATTGGGAGAACAAGAAATTTCAAGCGGACGAAGTCGCGGGCAGAAGCTAGTTGAGCTTATAAAGTTTTTTTGTAAAAATATACAACCTCAAAAAATGAAAAAAAAATGCGTAATTTTATTATTAGAGTCTCAGCGGACGTGTTTAGTTTAGAGCCATAAATATTTGTGATCTACTCTAATACCACCCGGTGTCCCTCGGGAAATCTGTTTAAAAGCTCTGAAAATTATTCGTCTGGTAAAATGTAGGTATGTCATACGCCAATATAATTACAGTTTACAACATTTTGATCACTGTGAGAAACCTATTGAGTTAGTTTAGTGCAGTGTGAGTGAAATTTAACTGCAGTACAAGTGCCGACTATTATAAAGAACACGTGAAACTAGTATCATTTTAATTTTATTGTAACTTAGCACTGAAAACAGAAAAAGAAATAATTTATTCGCTATATTGAATGTCTGTCTGTTTGTTTCAGCTAATCTCCAAAACAGCTAGACCGATTTTAATGAAATTTGGTATGGGGATACTTTGAACACTGGGGAAGGACATAAGCTTAAACTTTTTATCGACATATAGATAGTGTCATCCACGAAAACGCGCCCTACTCTTCTTACTAATCGCTACTGGTTATCGCTAGTTGATTCCGCTAGTGTTTTGATTTTTTCATACACACTAATTACCGACTAATAAGTAATTACTGTGTAAACTAAAACACTAGCGGAATGTTGCACACTTCACACTTGTACTATAAGCGATTAGGAAGAAGAGTGGGGCGCGTCTTCGTGGATGACGCTATCTGTACCACGCGGGCGGACGCGCAGGCGGAAGCTAGTACTTTATATATAAATTAAAATGCGAAACAAAGAACTGAACTAACTGTACCGTAAAACGTGCTAAATTTAGACGTGTTTGTATTTAAGTTTATAAGCAGCGCTACCAAGAACCGAGAGTTATTCGCGTCTCCTTTAAGATAAAGCATTATTATTTTTAATTGGCTTCCGTCTCCCACCTTTACGCAAGCTTGTATCTTTCTTAAGCAACAAACAAATTTATTTCTAAGAAAACCCGCGCAACTGAAAACGTCTACTTATTTACTACTGCTGGCACATAAACCAAGTCAAAGGCTTTCCGTCTAATGCATACAATTTAATTAGTTCCAAGTCCTTACCTTGCCTGAATAATGTACCAGATAAACAGATTTTAATGGCGGCTTTAAGGGGATGCTCTTGAGACGTGACTCTTCTTTTAATTAAATTATTTTCTCGAATCTTAAGAAATAACTTTTTAAAGCTTAATTACTCGCTGAAATCGTGAATAAATTTTGTGGTCAGTGTCAAACTGCACACAATTGACAGATAACAATGATGTTTGACTACGTTAAGAACAAAAAATTACGTTGAAAACAACAATATCTTAGGTGTTAAAATAAAATTAAATATATCTGCTTAGCTTTTTCCCAACTAGGTTGGGGTTGGCTTCCAGTCTTACCGGATGCAGCTGAATACCAGTATGTCACATGGAGCGCTTGCCTGCCTCGATGGCTTAAAATTAAATCAGTTGTTTGTCCTTTACGCATTTTTTGTTGACCGATTTCTGGTATGAAGTTCTGATACAATAAATAGGTAGAACAAACGAAAACGAATAAGATAACTTTTATGTAATAAAATGTTTTTTGACGCCCAATGCGCTCCTCCCTTTATCTTTTATTTTTTTGTTATATACTTGTACATAATATTTTTTATAGCATTAGCTTGTATATTGTAATTAAGGCTTTTAAGGTTTGTAATTAAATAAAAAATACTGACCTGTAAAAAAAATGGATAGAATTCTCAAAAACCATATTATCACCACCACCATATACCATACCATACCATACTATACCATATTTTCTAGTGAACAATAAAGTATATATTAATAAATAAATAAACATTATTTTGCCAACAAGCCACGTCACCTTAAGATAAACCGTCTACTCTTAGAATCCTTTAGAAGTTGGCGACCAAGTTCGGCTGTGGCTGAAGCAAATTGCTCCAACGATTTGCTGGCCAGTGCCCTTTGTCGTTAGCAGTTTGCAAGAGGAGAATTTGATGACGTGTGCGGACCATGTTTCAGACATTATGGGATGATATACGGCTGAAAGTGTTAGTGGGTCATGTAGATAAACCATGTTATATAACTACCATGTAAATTATGATACAGAGGTGTTTGATTTAAATGGAAGTCACAAAATAGCAGACTTGAAGGAAGGCATTATTTTAAGACCTTTAGCTTATACCGGCTGACTTTTTTACCGTCTGGTCGAAAACAGGGTATAAACGGTGAACGGAGTAGAAGACTCTGAAACAGCTTTATTTTTTTTATTTTTTTTTGTACATTGAATCCTCTGATTGAAGCCGGCTGATGACTTCAATCAAAGAATTGAATATCGCTACGAGTTTATTGATAATTTCCGCGCATAGAGAAGGGTGCTTTTAAGTTGAATTTTTATATTATTTTTCGATTTATTCGTTTTTTTATTGTGAAAAAATAAGAGATTTCTGTGCCATAGGTATCTACTCCGTTTACCTTTTAGTCGATAAAAACAGTTAGCCGGTATATTACGCAAATATCTTGTTTAGAACTAAAAGTTTAACCTTAAAACTCAAATGGTAGGCATAATAATATCGCTACCTACGTTGATTAATGAGGAACAAACATAATCGCGCAAGGTCACCCGATAGATACAAACCGTAAATAGAAAAATAATTAAAGTGCTTGAAGCCATTAGTAATGATGATTATGTATGGAGGTCTACGCCGTAGCATAGCGCGTTCTACGCGGTAGCACAGCGCGTGCTACGCCGTAGCCAGTCACTTGGCGTAGGCGCAGCGCATGTTTTAATTTAAATTTTTAAAATAATTCACCTCATATGATTTCACAAGTTGTGCAAAACATATTTTGTAAAGTTTATTACTATATTTCATAAAGTAACTGCTTTTAATTCATCCTAAATAATTGTCTATGCCTCTATTTGATTAGAAACAGTGTCTATCATTAACCTACTCTGCAAACGTCTGTCTACAAATTGAAACACAGTCTAGTTTTAAGCCTATATTTGTAGTCCTGGTGCATGTCCCTTAATTCAACACAACCTGTTTGGGGACTTGGGTACCACAGTGGAAGATACGGCGTATATTTGATAATTCGAATGCATCTGCACGTATCTCGTTTGTTTGGGGACTCGGCGGTACGATTTCGAGTTGTTTTCGGTACATCGCTTATTTACTTTAACGGTTTCGGTCCGGTTTTTATTTTGCATTCGTATTGGATTGCGGTGTGTGTGTGTTATTAATTAATATCTACCTTATTTAGACATGGAATGGACGAGAAATTCCCCTACCTCAATCTACTTCTCTTTTATTCTACATCTCTTTATCTACTTTCCTATCGCAGGTATGCTGGAAGGGAAGAGATTTCTTTAGGAATAAACATCTTTGTACCTATTATTCTATATTTTTCTTGTCTTGTGTACATAAATGGTTAAATAAAATAGATAAATAAGTCCTGAAAATCTGCTGATGGAATTCAGCAAGGGTTTTTATATTTTTCCCATGTTACTAAATGCAATCTACCAATTTACAGGCACCATGACGTTCATACAATTAATCAATGACGCTGTCGTCTTCACGAAAAGTTTATGACAGCAATATACAGGGTGTCCCTGGAGGTATGGATCAAATCGAATAGGGGCGTGGGCAAGGTCGTTTCTTTTTTGTTTTTTTTCAATCACTTCGCATAGTGCACATGTTTTTTATATATGGCAACTCGCAGGTCAACTTGGAAGGTTGTCGGCTGCTTAACCGGGCTTGCTTGTGGGTGTCCTAGCAAATTAAGGCCTCCAGAAAACTTAAAGTCTAAGCGACTACACGCTAAGGGCACAACCTGACCTCGGCTTAGGGCGTCGCTGGGAGAGGGCAGCAAGGGACAGGTTGGATCGGAATAAAAATGAATACCGTGATTAAATTTCCTTACTTTGAAGTAAGGAAATTTTACATTGTATTGAATTAGTTGACTTACATATTGCTGGTGTAAACGCTGCTGTTGTGTGTATTTGCTATTACCTTTATAGCGAGCTATAAACTTTGCGCGCTGGTTAATAGTAACCAGTATATTTTATTACATAATTTGATGTTTACTTTGTGTTTATGGCAGTATCAACGTTTAATTTGTAACTACTGTGTAAGGGTTACGATATGCGAAAGTAGATAGAATGGTAAAGTATCAGCCTAAAAATAAATAGCTACCTAAACCTATCACCACCCTCGGTTGACTGGTATAGAATGTTATACCTTTTTGTGCGAAAAGTTTAAATAAATAAATAGGACCTAACTATGCGGTGTTTTAGTGTTATTTGATCTCTTTATGCAATAGGTAATTCCTTGTGTTATTGTTAATTTATGACATGCAATCGCCTGTAATTTAACTTTTTTTTCGTATTATTTTTTATATTTTACGTAATTTCACGCCTCTATTTCCCAAAGGGTTAGACAGAGGTGTACGTTTTGCACACCTAAATTTCGCCAGTTATGTTTAAATCCCATGTAAAAGGGGGCGAGCCTATTGCCATCAACCGGACACATATATTTTTTAAAAATTGCCGAATGGATATTGGTCAAAAGCGGTCAGCTCTTGACCTCGATCACGCCTGATGGAAAGCGATGGATGAGGTCTATGATGGAACGAGCGTGCCCAGAAGATGCACTGGAACTCCCACGCATCGACGAAACACAGCAGGCTGCTTGACGCCGAACTCCGTGGGAGGCGGTCCCAAACCATGCAGGCGTTAGCCCTACCACCACAAGGGAAGAATGAGCCAGTCTACTAAGGTGTTGGATGTGACTGTGCAGGAAGCGCCGTGCGCTCGGTTCAGTTGAGTAACTGGCGGAACAAACTGCGCTTCACGAGGAGGCTTCTTCATGCATCCCGATTGCATATCTAGACTCCGGGCTCCTACTGAGAAATACTAGATGGAAAAACCCAATAACACTGGTTTGGTATTTTCATAGTGAAAACTCTCATAGAATAGCTGCAGAGAAAAAAAAACTACAAGCATATAAAACGCTTTACTATCTACTGGCATAGTGAATGAACATTCACTGAACAGCCACGGATCTATTTCGTGGACGAGCAAAAATATTTATGGCCTTTGACTTTTTTATTACTTTTATTAAAAATGTATTTTGGCTTTTGGCTATGCACATAAGATTTGCTTCTATAAACGCTCCCGCTAAATAAATAACCATAGTTTCAGAGAAATACGACATGTATAACTTGATAAACAATTATCGCCTTTGTTTCCCACCTATTCCCTTCAACACTAAGGCTCAAACCACAGAGGAAGGAGGACTTGGCGGCCGCTGCTAGAGGCGGCATTGTCAACGCTTTCTATATACAAACCAAGCATGTCACCTTTTACTCTACTATCACACAAATGACGTACCTATTGAAACTGACAGCTTTGAAGACGGTCCTTGACAGAAGTTGTGCGCTCAACGTACTTACGACGCCACGAACTTTATGAATACTGCCGATTCTAGACTATTCAGTGCTCTATGGCTCAAACCATTATGGTAATGGCAGACTGCGTACGAGCGTGCATAACGATCGTGAAGGCGCGCACGTTAAACATTATTACCTATTGTTTGCCACTTTAAGGATATTTTCTTAGGATATTAAATGCCTGTGCACATACTTTCCACTCGTTTGAACATTGTATGTGTTTTGTACATAACATTAATTTTGCAGGAAAGGGTAAATATAAAGAAGATTTATTTATAGCATGTCAAATAGGTGAGACTTTACTTCGGGCGGTTAAATCGGGAGCAGGATGATCAACCTGACTAGGAAGCTACAAACATTATCTATTATAAAAATCTAACGTCGATTCTAAATAAGTTACCAATCGATCGTATTTTCGTCGTGTAGATTTCATAATCTCGTGTAGGTCAACTGAGCATATACCTATACTACATGATTTATTATTTACACGAAAGTTCTGTAATATCTATAAAGCAGGCACTTTAAAAGGTTCATCATAATAATCAGCCTATAATGTTCCCACTGCTAGGACATAGGCCTCCTTGGTGAGGAGTGGGCCGTGATCCAACATACGGGCCCAGTGCGGGTTGGTAGATGTCAAATGTCTACGAATGTTTGATTCTAGAGCATGGCAATTTTCTCACGATGTTTTCCTGCACCGTTTTGAGAGCAGGTGGTGATGAAATAATTTATACAAATTAATGCGCCTGTTTGGGTCCGAATAAATGATTACAAAGCATTTGTTTCATGTAAAATAACGTTGGTAGATATTTTCATTAACCCCAAACAGCACATTTCCACAAAAAAACAAAACAAAAAATCAGACAGAATAAAAATAATTAATTGCTATACGTTCGTTACATTTGCACGGTTCCGATTTATTGCACGAGCCGGCGCCGGGCACGAATCGGACGCGGCGCAACGGGTTGCATCAGCAGCATTCATGTGAAAGAGCACGGTTTTTTTTTTATCGGACGTTTTTTATTCGATGCCCATTCATGAGCTTTTTATGCACCTCAGTTATTTGATGTGGTGGTAAAAGGTAAACTAATGGTTATTGAATAGGAGAAGTATTTGTGAGAGCATTCATATCAAATTTTGGTAAAATAGGTAGTTTAAAAAATTACCTTATCGTTGGGGAAAACTATAAAAGTGGAATTTTATGAAAATTGGAAAATTAAGGGTATCCCGTAAATTAGGCTAATAACAGGCTTCGTTAATGCCAGGTAAAAATATTATTAACAAAATAATCGGATTTACTTAATCTGTTTATCAGTTTAAGTAAATCCGATTATTTTGTTAATAATATTTTGTAGTAGGAAAACAAAGATTTTGAAAGGGTATATTGTCAAGGGAACGAATTCAAAGGTGTTGGTGAAACTTTCATGGTTTCGGAAGGATTTGAGTTAATTAGTTAGTAGTTATTTTAGTAAACTTAAATTTGGTTTTTCAAAGCACAGAAATTACAAACCAGCCACAAAAATATTAGTTTAATCCTTTGTGAGAAAATCTAGCGTAGTGATCAATGCTTTGCCTTCTTTGTATGAGAAGAAGCCTTTACCCTACATCGGGGCAGTAATGGGCTGATTTATTTATTTATTATTAATACATAGTGTGAGTAGTCGAAGTGGAGGTGCTTGGGGGAGGCCTATGTCCAGCAGTGGACGTCTTTCGGCTGAAATGATGATGACATAGTGTAATATAAAGTTGGACTGTTTATGAACGAGAAATGCGACTGATGTGTTCCGAATTTGGTATGAAATATAATTATTAAGCCAAATGAAACGCAACATGTTTCCACCGTGTGAAACTGTGAAATTACGAAACCTATAATTTATGTAACGCAATCATGAAATGAAATGCAGCGTATGTGTGTACCCTTTTGTAATTAGTGGAATAATTTTAGTACTCATTTCAATATTATTTTATTTCAGTTTCATAAATAATACACGTTTTATTTAATTCTGCGGTTGACATTTATTTATTTTATACTAGCTTTATCTGCTGCTTTGTCTTGACTGTGTGTTGTTTTAAAATCGCCATTTTCGATTGAACCTAGACATTATATATCTAGGTATTCTAAAGAAATGAATATAGGTATATGTCGAAATAGTTGTTTTCAATGAAGGAGCTCGTGGCTAAATTATGTCGTCGCACGGGTCGATCAAGGTTAAGCTACGCTTGCCGCGGTCGGATCGTAGATGTGTGACCATCCATTTCATACCGAGACCGTAGGTCGCGGTTGTCTTGCGTAGATCTTTGACAGACGTTACGGGTAGTCAGAAGCCTGAAAGTCTGATAACCAGTCTTACCAAAGGGTATCGTATTACCCAGTAACTGAGTTGTGGAGGTCTAATAAGCGGTCGCTCCACATAAAATACTGGTATTCAGCTGCATCCGGTTAGACTGGAAGCTGACCCCAACTTAGTTGGGAAAAGTCTAGGCAGATTGATTTTGAGTTGTTCTAATTGATTTTAACTGAAACTATGAGTATAATATTTGATACTTATTCTTACATGAATCATGAATATCTTCATAGCCAAAGATATTGTACTTATCTTAAATCTCTTTGTTCATAGCACGATATTTTTTTTCGTTTGGTAGTGAAGATTTAAACAAATAATAATATTCCAGTTTCCCAGAATGTTTCTATTTCTCAACATTGGCCTAATACAGAGATATAAAATGTAGATGTGATAAAACAGCGGATGGACGCTGATAGCAAAATTCAATAACATCGGAAAGGGTGCGCCACACACTCCGTTCTGTATTTGTGACGTTGCGATCTGAATACAATATTTGCGTACATGAAACATGGCGGCTGAATTTGATTTACAGCCGTAAGTCGTCTGTAGTGTTAGTTCGCCGACGATTTTGTTTGTACACATATATAAACTCGCGCCATTTTTCCAAAGGAGATAGGCAAAAACTACAAAACGCCACCAGCTACGACCTTTTTGCTTCATTTACTTTTCATACATCAGAAGGCTAATTCTCGTAATTCAAAATCTAGTCTCAGTCTCATCTAGGCGACAAACAAATGTCAAAAACTTGTCAAAATGTAGGAAAATCAGAGGTATTTTTGACAGATTGAGACTGAGATCAGACTGTGAACGATCTTAAAATTACGAGAATTACCCCTCTGGTCATACACGCACTCCGGTTGCAAGTACTACGCGCCTGGCCTTTCTGAAGAACATCACCAATAAGGTATATAAAATAAATAAATAAAATAAAATAAATTTAATTCAGGCAAGACCCATATTACATTAAATAAAAATAAAATATATATGTCCTTTTAGGGCGTCATTTTGGCGTTTCCACTTTTATTGTTGGTGCTTTACATTCAACCTCTCAACATGAACAAACCATCTATGCATAGACTTTCAAAATGTTGCCAGTACATCGTCTTTTGAACCGCACATTTGCCTTACAACATGCAATCCTCAGCCTATACTTTTACATTTACTTTTACCATGTTTGTAAATGTGTGAACACCCTGTGTATATCTAATAATTAATTTATATGTCATAGTTTCATTAGGGTTCCGTAGTCAACTAGGAACCCTTATAGTTTCGCCATGTCTGTCTGTCCGTCCGTCCGTCTGTCCGTCCTCGCTTAATCTCTGTGACCGTTAGCACTAGAAAGCTGAAATTTGGTACCAATATGTATATCAATCACGCCGACAAAGTGGTAAAATAAAAATTGGAAAAAAATGTTTTATTAGGGTAGCCCCCCTATATGTAAAGTGGGAAGTGATTTTTTTTTTAATTTCAACCCTAACGTGTGATATATTGTTGGAAAGGTATTTAAAAATGAATATGGGTTTACTAAAGTCATTTTTTGATAATGTCAATAATTTCGGAAATAATCGCTCCAAAAGAAAAAAACAATGTGTCCCCCCCCCCCTCTAACTTTTGAACCATAAGTTTAGAAAATATGAAAAAAATCTGAAAAGTAGAACTTTATAAGGACTTTCTAGGAAAATTATTTTGAACTTGATAGAAACAACAGTTTTTGTACAAAAAAGACAAAAGTTGTACAAAATCATTTCTGGACTAAGTTTGTAGTATAATCGTATATGCAAGCATTTTTTTTTTAACTTCGTTTACATATTTTATTATCCTGGACGTATCTTTTTTCAAACAAAAAAAGAATGATTAAAATTGGTTCTCGCAATCCAAAATTACCACCGAAAACTTCTGGCACGTCTATGTACTAATTAGTAACCCAATTCCCCGAGAGATGGCGCTGTAGGTACTTATTACATTGGGTCGGGTATTATCGAATTGTACGTGGGAACACTTATTGTGACGGACGGGAAACTACGGAACCCTACACTGAGCGTGGCCCGACACGCTCTTGGCCGGTTTTTTTTTTAATTCTTTTACCTATTGTGGTATAGTAATTTTATTTTAGGTGCATCGTCTTCACATATTATTATATAATTAATGTATGCAAAATATTGTAAAACATTTTAAAAGAGTAACAGTGGAGTTTCTTGCCCATACTTCTTCATACGAAAACTACCTTTTGGAACTAGAATTAATTCTATTTTGTTGTAATTTTTGTCGTTCAAAAGTGCCTTTTATGTGTCGAGTTGAAATAAATGGTTTGACTTTGACACCACACCACACATACTTCGGAAGGAACGCATTTCCACAGCATTTGTTCTACTATTTCGATATGTTTATGTGGTGGCGTAAAGCTAAGTAATGAGTACCGGTAAACTGAGGTTACTTTGATCAATTTTGAACTTTAATTGACTGTAATTTTTGAATGTGTGGTTCTAAAAAAAATATAAAAAAATGTAATAATCGGTTTTTATAGTTCTCTCTGTAAAAGTAAAAAAAATAATAAAAAATATCGATTAGTTTTTCAGAAAAAAAAAAATAAAACAAAGTGATAAAAGTTAAAATGATTCTGGGGTTACTTTGGAACCCCCCGTTTTTAACATAGAATCTGAAAGTAGCCCCAATAAATAATTTTATCTGGTAAAAATCGGTATAGATAAAAAACTTACCTTTTTTTGCATGAAACAACGTGTCATCACCAGCGCACCCGCAAAAAGGATTGTGACAGTTTACCAGTGTAGTCATCCGAAAAAAAAATTCTACCATAAGTTGTTCCGTTTTACGCAATTTGCAATTTTATGTCGATAAGAAGTTTCTATCAAATTAACCCCGTGATTCAAAGTAACCCCGGTTTACGGTATTTGAGTATGTCTACCTGTTTGTTATAGTTTGCAAGTTGTCAGGTACGTTATACAGCAGTTTGGGATTGTTATAAAACATTCCTCAGTGACATTTATATTTAGGGGTAGGCGAGTCCATCTTTACCTACTTGAATGTTGTCAGGCTACTTTAATTTAATTTTAGAATTCATTAAAGCCGAAAAAACGTAAGCTGATCAAGCGCCCAAATCCATTAATAGGTACGTTTCTCTGACATATGCATTTTTTTTTTTCAAACAGAAAGAAAATCTCTACGAAAAATATCGCTTGCTTTTTTATCAACGCGACTATTTACCATAAATTCACATGATATCTTATTTACTGTTTCTCATATTAACCAACAACATGCACGCAAAAACTAGAGATATGTTTACATTTCACCGGCTCCATTAGCTGTACCCGATACGTCACACCATCTTAAATATTTGCTGTTCCACCGCTATCTCTATTTTCAAATCGATTTCCCTCCTTCAATAAACCAGTCTACCTCCAAGATTCGCTGCAATTTATCAAGACAAATGAACGAACAGATTTTTACTTACAATTTGAGTAATAGGGCGTATCGGAATAAAAAATTGTCTGGTCTTCCGTTTTGTTTTGTGAATATATCTATAATTTGAGTGAATGGCGGTTTTTCGTTTTAAGAGGAAATGCGGGTGGTCGTTTCTCCATAAAAACGCTCTCGCCTGTTTTCTTTCTTGTTAACGACCATAAAGCAATTATTTTTTACAGAACAATAAATAATAACTACTTGTATGTCCCTATGTTTTCCTCTTTGATGATACATTATCTTTATAAGCACTAGAACGCTCAAAAATTGCTCAAAATTGCTGATTTAAACCGCTGTTAACAGAGGCCTAGTGTAAAAATTTGACAACTATTAATGAAAAAAGAAAAACATAGGGACACAGTATATATGCTTCTTATTCAGTTTATGAAATACCTTTTAAATTGGTACAATAGGTAATGGAGGAGGAAATATATCTTATGCTTTTTCAAAGTCTCTCCGACCGCATTTCCTCTTAAAGACTGGGTTTGTTTTACATTGATTGTTGTGCACAACACCTTAATCTGTATAAATAAAAATGAGATGCTGTTCGTTGATAAGCGCATCAGTTCAGAACGGCTGGACCGATTTGGCTATTTTTTGTTTTAAAATATCTGTAATAGTCTGAATCAGGTTTTTACGAAAATAATAGTTTGAAAAGCAGGAAATTGGAATATTCGGGTAAATTAAAAGTGCATTTTGTATGAGTTATTGAACTTTGGGCAGGACAAGTTCAGCTAGTAAATATTCATTTTTATTTCAGAACAAAGAATCCATAGTGTTAGTAACATAATATTAAAACAACTTATTATGTAGTCCAGTACCAATTACCCTCCACACAAAACTGGTTTACTGCATTAAAACTTAGCCCTATTTATTGCTTAGTTCGTAGAATTTTACTAATTAATGTTTTAATCTTATATTAGTTCATTACTTAATAAAAATTAGAGTAAATATTTGGCAAAACATAATAAATGAAAGTATCATTAGATTCTTTTTAGATACCTACTGTACTACTTTAGGTATAATCCCCTATTTTACAAGATAGTGAAAATTTTTCAATATAAAAGATATTATCCATCGCATGCACCAGGCATTTCCTACGAGAATTTAATAATCTGGTGCAGGGAAGTCGGCAAATCCGGTCTTATCTAGCTTGTTGCTCAGCCTCATATCATAGAATAGAAAGAAAAAAAGAAGTCACACACACACACAGAGAGAGATAGTTTGTAACCTGGATTAACACATAAGATACTTTTTGTCTCGGTAGTACAGTCAGTTACAGCAATTAGCTGACCCACCTTTGCATAAATGGTTGAGATTTTTTAGAATACGAATCGATAGAATTTTATGATTCTTTTCTACTTATACTTATATTTTTTTATACTTTATTTATTTGAGCAAAGTATAAAAGAATTATAAAATTCTCTCGATTCCTATTCTAAAAAATCTCATTCATTTATGCAAAGGTGGGTCAGCTAATTGCAGTAACTGACTGTACGTTTCCATGGAATTAACAAACACGCAGGCGAAGCCGCTGGCAAAAGCTAGTTGAACATAAATAAAACCGTAAACATAAAAAATGCTCTCTCACAAAAGTATCCCAATAAAAACTTATATCCGCACTTTGTGTGTAGGTACTAGAACTTTTGTGTCTGTCGACTGTCTACGTTGCCTTGCGCTGATAGCTCTTTAGCGGGCTCAGCGTCGGCTGAATAAAACATTTAGCCGGTCTGATGAGGGAGATACGATGTTCGTAATTTGTTCCACGCACTTTATTTCCTGTGGGATCTTTGGTACAGACTTTTTGTATAGCTTCATTTTGGGATTCAGAGATTTGAGCTTGCTAAAGCTTTCATGGTATTAAAAGCGAGTTTGCCGACGGATTTTTTCATCACTTTAATTAAGTTCTAAATCCTAGTTGCTATTTATCAAAATGTCATAAAGTATGACCCCCTTACTAATAAACGTTGTATAGCGTCTGTATAGTTACACAACGCTTTGTTCTCTTCTTTCGAAAGTCAAATTACTGACGACAGTAAATCGTTGTGTAACTATTCATCTGATATAATACGTTTATTAGTATGGGGGTTAGAAGATTAAGATGTAGTAGCATTTGGCTGTAGAATATTTGGGAAAAAAGTTTATTAACAGTCCAGTTCCTTTATAAATAAAGCCTATAAATCGTCTCATTTATTTACTTAATCAAATGATATAACCCTGCGTATGCTACGTATTCAAAAACGTACACAAAAATAAGTCCCGACTTTTTCGCAGCCAGCATCCAAATGAAAAACCGGCTATTGAAGAATCGTTTCTTTCTTTTTAGTACCGACTTTGCGAAGTTAGGCGGCCTAGTTGACGAGCTTTCTCCTAAAGGGACCTAATGTTGATAATATAAGAACTAACGACTCTTCTTTGTGAAAAAGTAATATAGTTAGTAAAGATGAGTAAATTTTATCTGGTTCTACTATTTCGATATGTTTATGTGGTGGCGTAAAGCTAAGTAATGAGTACCGGTAAACTGAGGTTACTTTGATCAATTTTGAACTTTAATTGACTGTAATTTTTGAATGTGTGGTTCTAAAAAAAATATAAAAAAATGTAATAATCGGTTTTTATAGTTCTCTCTGTAAAAGTAAAAAAAAAAAAAAAAATATCGATTAGTTTTTCAGAAAAAAAAAATAAAACAAAGTGATAAAAGTTAAAATGATTCTGGGGTTACTTTGGAACCCCCCGTTTTTAACATAGAATCTGAAAGTAGCCCCAATAAATAATTTTATCTGGTAAAAATCGGTATAGATAAAAAACTTACCTTTTTTTGCATGAAACAACGTGTCATCACCAGCGCACCCGCAAAAAGGATTGTGACAGTTTACCAGTGTAGTCATCCGAAAAAAAAATTCTACCATAAGTTGTTCCGTTTTACGCAATTTGCAATTTTATGTCGATAAGAAGTTTCTATCAAATTAACCCCGTGATTCAAAGTAACCCCGGTTTACGGTATTTGAGTATGTCTACCTGTTTGTTATAGTTTGCAAGTTGTCAGGTACGTTATACAGCAGTTTGGGATTGTTATAAAACATTCCTCAGTGACATTTATATTTAGGGGTAGGCGAGTCCATCTTTACCTACTTGAATGTTGTCAGGCTACTTTAATTTAATTTTAGAATTCATTAAAGCCGAAAAAACGTAAGCTGATCAAGCGCCCAAATCCATTAATAGGTACGTTTCTCTGACATATGCATTTTTTTTTTTCAAACAGAAAGAAAATCTCTACGAAAAATATCGCTTGCTTTTTTATCAACGCGACTATTTACCATAAATTCACATGATATCTTATTTACTGTTTCTCATATTAACCAACAACATGCACGCAAAAACTAGAGATATGTTTACATTTCACCGGCTCCATTAGCTGTACCCGATACGTCACACCATCTTAAATATTTGCTGTTCCACCGCTATCTCTATTTTCAAATCGATTTCCCTCCTTCAATAAACCAGTCTACCTCCAAGATTCGCTGCAATTTATCAAGACAAATGAACGAACAGATTTTTACTTACAATTTGAGTAATAGGGCGTATCGGAATAAAAAATTGTCTGGTCTTCCGTTTTGTTTAGTGAATATATCTATAATTTGAGTGAATGGCGGTTTTTCGTTTTAAGAGGAAATGCGGGTGGTCGTTTCTCCATAAAAACGCTCTCGCCTGTTTTCTTTCTTGTTAACGACCATAAAGCAATTATTTTTTACAGAACAATAAATAATAACTACTTGTATGTCCCTATGTTTTCCTCTTTGATGATACATTATCTTTATAAGCACTAGAACGCTCAAAAATTGCTCAAAATTGCTGATTTAAACCGCTGTTAACAGAGGCCTAGTGTAAAAATTTGACAACTATTAATGAAAAAAGAAAAACATAGGGACACAGTATATATGCTTCTTATTCAGTTTATGAAATACCTTTTAAATTGGTACAATAGGTAATGGAGGAGGAAATATATCTTATGCTTTTTCAAAGTCTCTCCGACCGCATTTCCTCTTAAAGACTGGGTTTGTTTTACATTGATTGTTGTGCACAACACCTTAATCTGTATAAATAAAAATGAGATGCTGTTCGTTGATAAGCGCATCAGTTCAGAACGGCTGGACCGATTTGGCTATTTTTTGTTTTAAAATATCTGTAATAGTCTGAATCAGGTTTTTACGAAAATAATAGTTTGAAAAGCAGGAAATTGGAATATTCGGGTAAATTAAAAGTGCATTTTGTATGAGTTATTGAACTTTGGGCAGGACAAGTTCAGCTAGTAAATATTCATTTTTATTTCAGAACAAAGAATCCATAGTGTTAGTAACATAATATTAAAACAACTTATTATGTAGTCCAGTACCAATTACCCTCCACACAAAACTGGTTTACTGCATTAAAACTTAGCCCTATTTATTGCTTAGTTCGTAGAATTTTACTAATTAATGTTTTAATCTTATATTAGTTCATTACTTAATAAAAATTAGAGTAAATATTTGGCAAAACATAATAAATGAAAGTATCATTAGATTCTTTTTAGATACCTACTGTACTACTTTAGGTATAATCCCCTATTTTACAAGATAGTGAAAATTTTTCAATATAAAAGATATTATCCATCGCATGCACCAGGCATTTCCTACGAGAATTTAATAATCTGGTGCAGGGAAGTCGGCAAATCCGGTCTTATCTAGCTTGTTGCTCAGCCTCATATCATAGAATAGAAAGAAAAAAAGAAGTCACACACACACACACAGAGAGATAGTTTGTAACCTGGATTAACACATAAGATACTTTTTGTCTCGGTAGTACAGTCAGTTACAGCAATTAGCTGACCCACCTTTGCATAAATGGTTGAGATTTTTTAGAATACGAATCGATAGAATTTTATGATTCTTTTCTACTTATACTTATATTTTTTTATACTTTATTTATTTGAGCAAAGTATAAAAGAATTATAAAATTCTCTCGATTCCTATTCTAAAAAATCTCATTCATTTATGCAAAGGTGGGTCAGCTAATTGCAGTAACTGACTGTACGTTTCCATGGAATTAACAAACACGCAGGCGAAGCCGCTGGCAAAAGCTAGTTGAACATAAATAAAACCGTAAACATAAAAAATGCTCTCTCACAAAAGTATCCCAATAAAAACTTATATCCGCACTTTGTGTGTAGGTACTAGAACTTTTGTGTCTGTCGACTGTCTACGTTGCCTTGCGCTGATAGCTCTTTAGCGGGCTCAGCGTCGGCTGAATAAAACATTTAGCCGGTCTGATGAGGGAGATACGATGTTCGTAATTTGTTCCACGCACTTTATTTCCTGTGGGATCTTTGGTACAGACTTTTTGTATAGCTTCATTTTGGGATTCAGAGATTTGAGCTTGCTAAAGCTTTCATGGTATTAAAAGCGAGTTTGCCGACGGATTTTTTCATCACTTTAATTAAGTTCTAAATCCTAGTTGCTATTTATCAAAATGTCATAAAGTATGACCCCCTTACTAATAAACGTTGTATAGCGTCTGTATAGTTACACAACGCTTTGTTCTCTTCTTTCGAAAGTCAAATTACTGACGACAGTAAATCGTTGTGTAACTATTCATCTGATATAATACGTTTATTAGTATGGGGGTTAGAAGATTAAGATGTAGTAGCATTTGGCTGTAGAATATTTGGGAAAAAAGTTTATTAACAGTCCAGTTCCTTTATAAATAAAGCCTATAAATCGTCTCATTTATTTACTTAATCAAATGATATAACCCTGCGTATGCTACGTATTCAAAAACGTACACAAAAATAAGTCCCGACTTTTTCGCAGCCAGCATCCAAATGAAAAACCGGCTATTGAAGAATCGTTTCTTTCTTTTTAGTACCGACTTTGCGAAGTTAGGCGGCCTAGTTGACGAGCTTTCTCCTAAAGGGACCTAATGTTGATAATATAAGAACTAACGACTCTTCTTTGTGAAAAAGTAATATAGTTAGTAAAGATGAGTAAATTTTATCTGGTTCTACTATTTCGATATGTTTATGTGGTGGCGTAAAGCTAAGTAATGAGTACCGGTAAACTGAGGTTACTTTGATCAATTTTGAACTTTAATTGACTGTAATTTTTGAATGTGTGGTTCTAAAAAAAATATAAAAAAATGTAATAATCGGTTTTTATAGTTCTCTCTGTAAAAGTAAAAAAAAAAAAAAAAAATATCGATTAGTTTTTCAGAAAAAAAAAATAAAACAAAGTGATAAAAGTTAAAATGATTCTGGGGTTACTTTGGAACCCCCCGTTTTTAACATAGAATCTGAAAGTAGCCCCAATAAATAATTTTATCTGGTAAAAATCGGTATAGATAAAAAACTTACCTTTTTTTGCATGAAACAACGTGTCATCACCAGCGCACCCGCAAAAAGGATTGTGACAGTTTACCAGTGTAGTCATCCGAAAAAAAAATTCTACCATAAGTTGTTCCGTTTTACGCAATTTGCAATTTTATGTCGATAAGAAGTTTCTATCAAATTAACCCCGTGATTCAAAGTAACCCCGGTTTACGGTATTTGAGTATGTCTACCTGTTTGTTATAGTTTGCAAGTTGTCAGGTACGTTATACAGCAGTTTGGGATTGTTATAAAACATTCCTCAGTGACATTTATATTTAGGGGTAGGCGAGTCCATCTTTACCTACTTGAATGTTGTCAGGCTACTTTAATTTAATTTTAGAATTCATTAAAGCCGAAAAAACGTAAGCTGATCAAGCGCCCAAATCCATTAATAGGTACGTTTCTCTGACATATGCATTTTTTTTTTTCAAACAGAAAGAAAATCTCTACGAAAAATATCGCTTGCTTTTTTATCAACGCGACTATTTACCATAAATTCACATGATATCTTATTTACTGTTTCTCATATTAACCAACAACATGCACGCAAAAACTAGAGATATGTTTACATTTCACCGGCTCCATTAGCTGTACCCGATACGTCACACCATCTTAAATATTTGCTGTTCCACCGCTATCTCTATTTTCAAATCGATTTCCCTCCTTCAATAAACCAGTCTACCTCCAAGATTCGCTGCAATTTATCAAGACAAATGAACGAACAGATTTTTACTTACAATTTGAGTAATAGGGCGTATCGGAATAAAAAATTGTCTGGTCTTCCGTTTTGTTTAGTGAATATATCTATAATTTGAGTGAATGGCGGTTTTTCGTTTTAAGAGGAAATGCGGGTGGTCGTTTCTCCATAAAAACGCTCTCGCCTGTTTTCTTTCTTGTTAACGACCATAAAGCAATTATTTTTTACATAACAATAAATAATAACTACTTGTATGTCCCTATGTTTTCCTCTTTGATGATACATTATCTATATAAGCACTAGAACCCTCAAAAATTGCTCAAAATTGCCGATCTAAACCGGTGTTAACAGAGGCCTAGTGTACAAATTTGACAACTATTAATGAAGAAAAAAAAAGATAAACTATGTTTACTTTGTTTTGTTTGTGTACTTTGTACGATGTTTATCTTTTTTTTTACTTATACTTATATTTTTGTATACTTTATTTATTTGAGCAAAGTATAAAAGAATTATAAAATTCTATCGATTCCTATTCTAAAAAATCTCATTCATTTATGCAAAGGTGGGTCAGCTAATTGCAGTAACTGACTGTACGTTTCCATGGGATTAAATCGACATACACGCAGGCGAAGCCGCTGGCAAAAGCTAGTTGAACATAACATAAATAAAACCGTAAACATAAAAAATGCTCTCTCACAAAAGTATCCCAATAAAAACTTATATCCGCACTTTGTGTGTAGGTACTAGAACTTTTGTGTCTGTCGACTGTCTACGTTGCCTTGCGCTGATAGCTCTTTAGCGGGTTTAGCGTCGGCTGAATAAAACATTTAGCCGGTCTGATGAGGGAGATACGATGTTCGTAATTTGTTCCACGCACTTTATTTCCTGTGGGATCTTTGGTACAGACTTTTTGTATAGCTTCATTTTGGGATACAGAGATTTGAGCTTGCTAAAGCTTTCATGGTATTAAAAGCGAGTTTGCCGACGGATTTTTTCATCACTTTAATTAAGTTCTAAATCCTAGTTGCTATTTATCAAAATATGATAAAGTATTAGTAGATTTACATAATTAAAAAAAAAATATATACGCGTCGAATTGAGAACCTCCTCCGTTATTTCGTCGGTTAAAAAGCTAACAATCTTAAAATAATAGTATGTACAAGTATATAAACAGGGAGGGAAAATAATCAAAGGGCATCAAAAAATTTGTCCGCATCACTGTCAACAGAAAACGTGCCAAAAAGGCTGGCAGCATTGCCACGTTGCATGGCAATGCTGATTCTTTGGCCAAAAAATAGGCCAGCCCTCTGGTCACGTGAAGAGTCCACCAACTGCTTCGCGATGTCTCGAAAATTAGTAGATTATGTTGTAGTAGCATTTTGTAGTAGAATATTTGGGAAAAAAAGTTATAGTTATAAATGAAGCCTATAAATCGTCTCATTTATTTACTTAATAAAATGAAATAACCCTGCGAATGCTGCGTATTCAAAAACGAACACAAAAATAAGTCCCGACTTTTTCGCAGCCAGCATACAAATGAAAAACCGGCTATTGAAGAATCGTTACTTTCTTTTTAGTACTTTGCGAAGTTAGACAGCCTAGTCGACGAGCTTACTCCTAAAGGGACCTAATCTTGATAATATAAGAACTAACGACACTTCTTTGTGAAAAAGTAATATAGTTAGCAAAGATGAGTAAATTTTGTCTGGTTCATACTTTTTGCAGGTAAAAGGTTTTGTACGTGGGGAAAATTTTGGGAATTTGCCAGCAGTAGGTATAAACATATTTTTCTGGAAAGGCTATTACTTAATGCGGTATTTTTTATGACGATACACAGACAGGAGACCTTAAATATCTCTACAAACTTGCTTGGATTTAAACATTCTTCATATTAAACGAAACGTTCACAACCTGCAAATTCACTGCCAATCATTTTCGACCGTTCGTTCGCTTTATTTCGCAGTCCGCTGAAAATTTCAAATCGGGACACGTACGTCAATTCGGCGTGTTTCCGACGTGTTCCGATGACCACGATAAGGCTACGTCGGGGTGACGTGTCCCTCACTTTTGGGAATAAACCTTCGACTTGTCGGCTTTGGCGCTCAGTTCTCGACTCTTGAATAAAACATAGTCAGGCTGAGTGTTTCAACGTAGCGTGTCGGGTGTTTGGACTCAAGTTGTCATGTTTGTAAGCAGTTGGCCTATAATCTGCCTTAGAGTGGTTGCATCTCGGAGTTCTTTTGTGTAGTGAATGTTTTTAAATTTATGGTTAAAGAAATTTATTTCTCAATAACAAATTACAAATATTTCACTTACTTGAGAACATTTTTAAAACTTATATTATATTCTATGAACTTTGACACACAAAACTAAACAGCTATTGTTTTTCTTTACAACAAAATCATTTACGCAATAAGTTAATAACATTTCACTTCGTAGGTACGCAAATAACGTAAAACTATTTCAATCCACCCGCTAAAGAAATAATTGCCGTGGTCGCAAATATTCATAATAGATAAGGAATGCGAACCCGGTGCCACAATAAAGCAACGCAACAGTAAGGCAAGTCTAATTATGGTAGTAATGTTTGATTATTTAGAATGTGATTTTTTAATTTAGTTTTGAGTTTATTAATTTAGTTTTGAAATTTCCAATTTTCATTTCAGGGTTTGTTGAGGAATGGTATTTTTTTGGATACTTGTTCATAACTGGCATTATATGTTAAAATTTTGTCTGGAATACAATATTTCATGTTAAGTATAACATACCCGCGCCCTAACAGGCCTGTAACTAAAGCACTAGGAAGTGGTGAAAGGCGGGTATTTTGGGGGACTGTCTTATGTAATTTTGACGTTCGAAAAGTGCTGATTCTCAGCTTAATTTGAATAAATGACTTTTGATTTTGACTGCGTTTAAATTGTGTAGAAAAAATGAATTAATAAAAATACCAAACGATATAAAGAGCGGATATACCGAATAACCTCTCGACTAGAGAGAGCTATGCTTAACTTGGGTTAGTGGTTGGTCATGAGATATTACACTATAATATACAAAATCTCAGCATGAAGTCCTGACGTACTCGAGTTAGGTTGCAAACTTTGCTCTCTTCCATTTTCCACAAATGAGAAACTACTTGCGCAGGATGATAAGTAGTTCATTCTCGTGGACTAGCTAGAAAATTCCAGGTATTAATAACATTTTGTGCAAGCTTTACCTCCTGGAATAGTGTGGTTTTTAAATTGCATGAAAATAGTAGCGAGTGTTTTAAACCCAGAGCGAAAATAAAGAAAAAGGTTTCAGCTTTTCAGACAAGCCATTGTTTGAAGACTTAAACTATTTCTAATAGTGCAATATTTAGCCAGTCAACCGCAGAACTTGAAGCTATAATGATCAAAACCACTCGCGCGTGATAGGGACAGGTATATATTCTTTATGTGTTAGAGTGAGACGATGGTGTCGAATTGCGGACGCGTCGATCGGAAGCGGAGCGGAGCGAGGGCGGAATTCACGGAAGTGGAACAATGCGGAGAGGCTTTTGTGAGGCGATAACCACCGCGTTATAATTTAGACGTAGCGTACGAATAGGTACGAATTCGTGCGAGTGAGTGCTAACGGATTTCGTTTTGTTGCCGCGGAATTTGAATTAATTTTGCTGACTTTTGCGACCGTTTACGTGATATAGGGTAAGAACGTTGTGCTCTTTATTTCGGTTGTGTTTAAGGAAAAGAGCAAATATTTAAACGTTTGTGTTAGAAAACTTGGATAAGAAATTTTAAATTGTACTTTGGGTGAATTTCGGAAGGTATTATTGCAGCAGTTTAGTTCGTACTAGTACTTTATTGAGGTTCGAATATTGCTCTTCGTTAAAATAAAAATAATTCTCAAAATTTTTTTTATTATTATTTTTATATGGGCCCGCTCTTGACTTTCGATCGAAGTCACGACTACTCGTACATAGGCAATTCAAAACATGTTTTAATTATTATTTAAACATGTTATTAAAATATCTAAAACTCCACACATTAAAAACAATACAAAACACGTCAATGTTACAAAAATATCATTAAAAAATAAAACCAAAAATACACAGCAGGCCGCATAAATTTTCCTCCGTGCCACTTCGCACCGAGATTCAAATGGTAAATTGCGAAACCGCAATCTTCGCGCGGAAGTACCGTGTGAACGGGCCAACAACATTTGTCCAAGACATTTGTTTTTTGAAGCCCTATTTTAAATAAAAATTATTCTTATGAAACGAGCGTGAGCGCCTAAGATTTTCAAGCAACTTAATTTTGCGAGGCGTTACTTAAATATGTATTATTGTGAATTAACGGCACCTGTGTGAGAAATGTTTTCAATTTTGTTCGTGTATTCAATTTGTAAATAATTGCAGGTAAATTTTAACAAGCTTGAGACTTTGTACAACGCAAATACATTTGTTTATTCCAATTAGAAGTAGGCATTAATATTAATCACGATAAAAAACCAGACATTACATTTATCGCTCATTAATTATTAAGTGCGTGTTTTGTTCACACAATTGTGGGCGTGAAAGAACTCATTACTCCGACTAAGTGGAATAATTTATGACACGTTTTTTGTAACAATTTACACAAATTTATCGCCTGAAAGCCACAATTGAACATTTATGTGAAATTATTTTACTTTTTGTTTTATATTGTATTATTTAACACAAGAATGTTTTATAAAAAATAGAAAACCGGCTTCCACATCACCTACCCAGTAAAATATATTATGCAAAGTCAAGTCAAAGAGAAGTTAAGCCACTAAAAGGTACTTTTAAGTGTTAAAAATTACTAGAAAATCAAATTGATTCGTACTTTTGTATGGAATGAGAGAAGAATGAGACGTTTTGTCTTTAAATTTCATTTCCTACCTTGTGGGTACTAACAGATAATCCATAGTAAACCATTTCCAATATTTCTATTGCCAATACATTACTTTAACAATCTAAAATAAGTAGAACATGTGTCATCCGCTGGCCCAATTTTTTGTCCGCCATCATGTTTTTTCGCTTTCGTAAATATTGCGGGTATAATAAAAATAGATGAGTTCGCCTCACAACAGCCTTGATCCTCGTCAAAGAACCACTGGTATGTCTTGAACGGTATTTCAGGAATTTCACGATATTTTATCTAAGAGAATCGTAGGTAATGGACAAATATTTAGTAGCACGGTTTGACTTTTCCTTATCACGGATTATTTGAGAGCCTCTGAATTTTAATTTATTTATTAGGGACAAAAGCAGGTAGGTACTGACGCCAGCACATCAAGCTACTACAATCTGTCAAATTTCTTTAATAGATTTTCAACTTTATCGCTACATCACAAGGTTCAAGGTTGATTGGGTTAATTTGACAGTTTCGGGTAGCTTGATGTGCTGGCGTCTGTACAATGACAAACATATAACCCACACCATTGTCCACATTTTAATAAAAACAGTAAATGAAGTGTAGCACTGTGGTTAGCAGTAGGTATAGACAAACTGGTTAGCTTTCTGTGAGGGCTTAATTTAATTTATATCAGACAATATATCGACAGTCGTGATTTCGAGCCCAGTTAAGCACTTTACTTTGTATACTTAATTTCATCACCACTGCTCTCTAAACGGTTAAGGAAAACATCGTGAGGAAACCGGCATGTCCTACAATAAAAAATTCGAAGACATGTGACATCTACCAACCCACACTGGACCTGCGTGGTGAACTATGGCCCACTCCCTCCCATAGATAGGAGGCCTGTGTGCCAGCACTGGGACCATTTAAGCTGATTATGTTATGTTTTATGGATAGATAAATTGGCTTTCTGTGATGGCTTAATATTTATAGTAGACAGTATATATTATATCTATGGCCTTTTTCTTCAACAATTGGCTAGGGAAAGTAAATAGGTATTTCAAGTTCCATATGTTCTCTCACATAACTAACTTTCATATAACTTTTCACATAACTTTCGACTGTTTAAGGTTTATGCGAGTACGACGACCAGTACACATAAAAATAACAAAGCACAAGGTTGACGCAAGGCTAGCAAGTCCCTGAAGCTGCGGTTCTCTTTCTATGTTTATCTCAGAGAATAAGTACGGACGGTATCCACACTAACCGCAGATATGACCGCCCGGAGCCATTTTATTTTTAAAGCTTATCTTTAAAGTTACGTTCTTCCTATATTTTTATTAGAACTACTTTGTTGTTTATCTTGAAATTATATATTATAAACGTGAAAGTTTGTATGTTTAGATGTTTGGTAGGATATTTTTTATCCCGGTAGGACATTGCAATGGCATAATTTTTTAACAAAATAGCTAGTTGAAGTAGTAGTACAGTCGCCAGCATGTCACTTGGCAAGGTATTGGCGTAGTGGGAGTAAGTTAGCGCATGTACACTTAGTGCAACAAGAAAATTGTCACTTTTATGTTTTGTCATTTTACTGTGGTTATTTCCGTAGATTATTTTTAAACATGTCTGTTTACAAGAAAGCTAAAGAAAGGAAAAACACATCTAACGACTCTTGCCAAGTTATGTGGCGGGGACTAAACATGTTTCGCAAACTAATGAAAATGAGTAACGACTGGCGTACAATCCTGACAATAATTTATGTCTTTCTCAACTCAAATCCGGAAGTTTGGTTATCAATAAATCTACACGCTTCCTGTCTGATAAGTAACTACAAAGGACAGGAAAATAGACCATAAATAACGATGCTACGACACTTAACAATAGTTTGCCAACTTGAAAATAGGTATATAGCATTTTGAGTCGGAGAAACTTTAAAAGTAAAAACTAAAAGGAATAGGTCCCGATCATTAGTCGACAATTACTGTGGGAACTTCATCCAGAAAGACGAATGGTATAAAGTTCCCAAGTAGGACTATTTATCAACTCAGTGCAGCTCACAGTCGCACGGCCTTATTCTGTTTCACGCCTGTCCAGTTTACGAGTACGCTTTGACCCACCAATTTATCCTTTATGGTTGAAAAGTATTGGGCAATGAATTTTACGGTCATTTGGGCAGTATAAATGAGGCGAAGAGTTGGGTTGTAGCGAGGGTAAATTAGATTTTTTACGCGATTTATTGGAACATTTTTGTTATAATTGCTCTGATAAATTTATTTGTTTGTTTGTTTTTGTTGATGATGGTTTTTGTACCTGAAAAATTTCTTCTTTTTCATTGTTTTGCATCTAAAAAATAGAATATTTCTCGATTCTATTAGAATTCGATATCGACACTCTGAATCTAGGAATTTAAAGAAAAATAAATGTTTACGAAGATGAAAACTGTTTACCCAATATCCACACCTTGTATATAAATCAATACGTTTTGAAAATATTGACGCTCTACTTACCCAAATACTGCCACAGCTATTCTTATAAAACTACTCCAGAATAAGTCGCCTGAAAGTCGGACTCGACAAAGATTTATAAAGAGCAAGTTTGAAAAGTCGCAGGAAAATATCCGGAATGGGTGCAACAGAAGGCGACGATCGAGATTGTTGGCGCCATCGAGAAAATTAACCCCCGCTGCGCTGCTCGGGTTTGCTCGGTTAAAAACGAACTCTTTTATTATAGCTTCTACCTCATAACAATAGGTACATGTTTATTTTATTCTTCTACAATGTCTTGTATTGTGAGTTCTTTGAAGATTCTGTTTGATTTATGATATCTCGAGTTACGTGGTGAGGAGGTTTCCAGAATATTAAGGATTCTATAAATCATTTTTGCATGTCAGGTGCGCTGAATTTATTGAACATGCCCGACGTGTGGTGATATTGTGAATGTAACTTTGTTTTTAAATATTGTTTGTAACTTTGGGTTTTTCTTTTAGAGATAATAGAAAATTTTATTATATTTCCACCATACATAGCATTTATTTCTTTTGTTGTTGAGCAAAGCCAATGCACTTATTTTAAAAATAGGTACATAAAAGGCACTTTTGAATGTCAAAATCACACTACCACACTAATATCATAAAGGCGAAAGTTTGCGAGTGTGTGTGTGTGTGTGTTTATATGTGTGTTACTTCTTCACGCTCAAACGGCTGAACCAATTTTGATAAAACTTTGTATGGAGATAGCTGACACCCCGGATTAACATATTGGCTACTTTTTATCCCGATATTACAACGGCATCGACACTTATGCGGGTGAAACCGCGGGGAGCAGCTAGATTACAATAAAATAGAATGGATTCTAGTCGCTCCACACAAAAGGTAGTTTCGTATGGGCATGAAACGAGCTTCGGTCTATGCTCCTTCTCATCAAATATGTTTTTTTAATGTTAAAAGTACTAAAGTAAAGCTACGTACTTACCTATCTGGGTTTATCCGTAATTTAAAATGACAACGCGCAATAATGTTATGCTAATCATGCAATTTAGAAAATAAAGGAAAATTGTCTCTGAAATTGTCTTCATTCAGTTTGTGCGATCTTCAGGAAATGCAAAGATAGCAATTGATGTTATTTTTTTAACAGTTGGATTGAACAGTTTACTTCATTCCTTTTTAATATCGTTGAATCACGACACTAGGCGACTTAAAAGATTAGCGAGATAGAATAAACGTTAAATGAAACGAGCTAGTTTCTTATGTTCTTCATTAACTTAAGGTGAGGAGAATATAACTTTTATTTAAGCCTGACTATGTAAACAGGGTTTCAAAATAGCAGTAGTAAAATTAAATTTTCATTAAAAGTTTCTAACGCAAATAAACCTTTTGAAACAATTAACGGAATATGAAAATTAATACCTTCATCTCAAAATATACACTACTGGCTGCGCCTCGCGGTTTCACCCGCATAGGTCTCGATCCCGTGGGAATATCGGGATAAAAAGTATCCTATGTCCTGATCCACGTCATGGTCTACCCATGTGAAAATTTCATCTAAATCCGTTCAGCCGTTTTAGCGTGACAGAGTAACAAACAAATAATGCAAAAAAACATTTTATTTCTCTTTATAATATTATTAGTTTAGATGAAGCAATTAACGGAATATAAAAAATAATAAATTCATCGCAAAATATACCTCTATAACAGTCATCCAGTTTCAATTTGATTTCAGTGGTAGGTAAATTAAAATTGTATATCGACGTATATTTTCATATAGCGCTTTAGTCACTGAAAATAAATCCTTTCATGAATATTTTAGTTTCAATCAATGGCTGTACCTGTGTATATTTCGTACTGACATATTCCGTAAAAATATTTGCATGATATTTGTTTTGCAAAACCGTAGTGATTAATACGAAACGGAGTTATTCGAGTATTCTGGACAAATTGGAAATAAAAAGCGGTCAGGTGCGAGCGGACTGGCACGCGAAGGGTTCCGTACCGCCCTATAATATTTAAGGTACTACAGCAATATGTGAAAGAACGCTGAAAAAACTTGTTTCTTGTATGAATTCCTCAAACAAGCATCGTGTTTTACTTTGGGTACGGAACCCTAAAAATAAAATAAAAACTATACCTCGAATTTTTTTTCTGTAAACGTGGGAAAGCTATTTTATATCAGTTTTAGGCCTATGAGAAGGTAAACCTAAGATAGTATAGGACGTGACTCGGACTTCCAATGATTTCGTAAACCCTACCTCCATTTTTAAAGGTCACGTCTGAACACGTGTGTACGAGTACAGACGCCAGCACATAAAGCTACCCGAAACGGTTAAATTTTCCCAATCAATTTTGAACCTTATGCTTTAGCGATAAAGTTGAAAATCTATTAAAGAAATTTGACAGATTGTAGTAGCTTAATGTACTGGTGCCTGTACCTAAATTTCTGGGAACTATTTAATAAGATCACTGTAATCTGAATAGGTAAGAATAGAACATTTTAGTCTCGTCTAGAGGTTATTGAGAACAAAGGCCTACTTACCTATATTTTTTTGCTAGAAATAATATACACAAGGTTTGGCTTTCTGATTATATTTCGTTGAAATTAGGGAGCATATTAAAATTCGACATTATTCTTTTAAGAGATCGTCAAAATACCTATTAGATAATGAAATATAAAAGTTAGTCTAGGCAATTATTTGAATGAACCCCTTTTAAAAGGTACCGTTCTTTTTGTGTTTTTTCAGCTGTTTGTTTCATCAAAACTTTATTTTTACTGTTTGTGAGGAAAATTAAATTGATTAAGAAATTAAAGCCAGCAAAAAGGTTTTTAGCACAAAAAATAATGAGGAAAATAAATGATTGTTTTATTTAATGAATTCATTTTCCATAGCCACGGTGGCCTTGTATGTACAGACGCCAGCACATCAAGCTACCCGAAACTATCTTTTCCCAATCAACTTTGAACCTTATTCTTTAGCGACAAAAGTTGAAAATTGATTAAAGAAATTTGACAGATTGTAGTAGCTTCATGTGCTGGCGTCTGTACGAATAGCACCTAACGATCCCTTTGAACATGAACACAAGTTTCATCTAAATTCTGAAAAGTCATTTGCATAAACCACTGAAGTGGTTTCAAGTTCTGCGAACTAAACTTTCAGTTTCATTGGATACTGAAGCAAGCTATTAATTGAATTCGTTACAGTGATGGAAGCCATGGACTTTGATTAAAGACGATGTTGACTGCAAAAGTGTTTGCAGAAACAATTATTTGTTTAATTAGAGGGTAACTAATACCTAATTGATTAATAAAAATAACAAAATTGAATCCTAATTTAACTAAAACTATACACACACACTAAAACCACTAAAACATTGCGTCGAAAATTCATCCGCATCGCTGTCGACTGGAAATTTATCCAAGAAATTGGCGGCATTACAACGTTGTATGGCAATGCTTAGCTTGTGGCCAAGGTAAAAGCCAGCCCTTGGGTCACGGGAAGTGTCAACCAGCCGTTTTGAAATTTCCTTAAAAAGACCATGAGCACCACGGCCCGAGGGTTTCGACCCCAAACGTCTCGAAACGAAAAAAACAAACCTACTTACAGGAATAAAATTATTTATAATTTATCAAATACTTAAACTGCCTACCAACATACAAAAATAGGTATACATTATTTTACACTAATAAACATAACATCACGCCTTTTTTTTCTTTGATTTCGAGGGGAAAACTTCAAAAGACCCAGGCTTTGGGGATAGGACCGGGGAGTGGGGGATTTTCACCTCAGTAAAACCACCCCGGTGGTCACCATCTGCACATGGAAGGGGGCAAGTGTTATCTCTCAAATGACCGATTCGAAACTCCCTCTGTGCAACGCCTGTGAGGGCACTTCCCTGGGGAGACTGTAAAGGGGTCTACCCAGGTAGATGAGTACCTATAGTACGAAGTGGCGAAATGTGGGTCATTTCACTAGCTAAACAATTTTTTGTCACACAATTTAGTGGAAGAAAAAGCACGCACACAGGCGCACACAGTTTAAATTGAGTCAAGAATACTTATGCGTTAGTTTTCCCTCAAGAGTTTCCGTAAAAGAGTTTCTGATAGCATTCTCACGGGACTGCGATATACTAGGAGATAAGTCTGCTCGGAAGATCTTTTCATTTAGGAAAGTCAATACTTACATTTTCATATTCCCAGGCCGGGCAAACTGTTGTTCGGTTTTCCACTAGGAATTTCTCAGCAGCTGCGAAGGTCTGGTTTATGTCCGGTTAATGGCAATTTCTGAGTTTATCTCGGGTTTTACTGACAGCAGTGATGGAAAAAATCATGACAAAACTAGGACTTATGATAGGAGGAGTTAATATAAGTTCGAAATCACCAACCCGTCTTGAACAAGCGTGGTTATCAATGCTCGTGCCTTCTTTGTATGAGAAAAGGCGTTTGGCCTGCAGTAGGACAAAAATATTCTGGTATTATAATGGTCTATTAGATGGGGTTTAAACATACCTATCCTTACGTGGATGTACAGACGCCAGCACAACAAACTACGACAATCTGTCAAATTTCTTTAATAGATTTTCAACTATACTAAAGCATTAGGTTCAAAGTTGATTGGGAAAATTTTACAGTTTCGGGTAGCTTGATGTGCTGGCGTCTTTACCTACTACATCTACCTCTCTGTCTACCTCTTCAGGTTTTACATGCGTACTGTTTTATTATTGATTCTATTCTTACATTTCTATAACATTAGGGTCTTAACAGACGGACTGCGTTTGAACTGCAAGCCAGCTGCAACATCGCAGTTTAGATGCAGTTTGCATAACTAGGTTTCGAAGCAGTTAAGTCAACTGCATCCAAACTGCGATGTTGCAGCTGAAGTGCAGTCCGTCTGTTTAGACCCTTAGGAGTAAAAATATCGTGAAAGATTGTCCCTACGTCATAAAGTGGACACTTGATGGGAAGTGCCCTTTGTGGCGGCAGGACTGCTTACATTGCCAGTAACCAGACGATGGTCCTTCAGCGGTAATTTACCATGCTTAGACGCCATGTTTGGAAGTTTTCATTGAGATTGAAAAGGATTTTCGGTGATGGGACACCTTGTTAGAAGGAAGGACTTCAAAAATTTTATGTTTAAAGAGGCATACTTGTTAAAATGTAGCCAAAAGAGGAACACGGTGTCAGAGGCCCGAATTTCAAGAGACTTTTTTGCGCAATCTTATGGTTTTTCACTAATTTTCCCGGAGATTGAGATTAAGATTCTGTATGCTCGGTGTTTTTTGTGTTTATTACCACACATTGAAAATCATTATGTCAAAATTGGTTCGTAGCCGGTCAGGTACTAAATAAAAAAAAAAATGGATTTCCGTTTTTTCAAATATTGTATAGGTACTTATTTGTGACATGTGCCAAATAAACATATTTTCTTTCTTTTTTTCAAAACTTTATTTTTATTGCGGACACAGAGTAGGCTCGATTTTATTTTTTTAAAGAATAGCACTGCAGTGTATGTATATATTATTATAAATATACATTTTATATCTTTGGTATTCGTCACAAATCAACACAAAAACTTCAGAATTAAAACAATAAACTTTTGACGGTGATACATAAAAAATAATAGTTAAAATACGGCTGTTACACTCCGACCCAGGTTTATGTAATTGCCACAGCCTGATATTCATGTACTAGAGTAACAGAAAATCAATGGCGTCGTAATTGGAATCGCACGATTGTATTATTATCATCTCATGAATGTGAATTTATTCGGGGCTGTTTTACAGCCTTTATTGCTTGGTTTTGGGTCACCCTTCGAAACGACTTAAAGTGAAGTGGGGTGTGAATGACGGATGAAAAAATATAGGTAGGTAACAAAATCGATTACAGCTGAAGGACATTTTTCATAATAACAGGTTTTTTGTTTAGAACAAAAATGACACCAAGCAAAAGAAGGTTGTTTAGGAGTGACTTTTACTGTACCAAAATTTCATAAAGAACAGTTTAGATATTAAACTAGACGAGAAGATTATGTTACCCCATTTCGCCTCTGCAGCTAAACAAATTATTATTTGGTGCTGTCATGGTATAATCGTGGTGCTGTTCCACAAATGCTGAGACACTTAATATCGTGTCCTGCGTGTCCTGTGAGCTGCACGTTACAGGAACTGATGGACGCTGGTGATGGCGCCAAAAAAGTAGCCGAATTCTGGGCCGAGTCCATTTAGATTGCTATCGACACGCTAAGTAGAAGCTAAACACAATGTAGGCATACACATAACAGACATAACTTTTATTAAACTTAATACACGTTTCTCAAAGACCTCTCTGCAGTACCCGAATCCCAGGTTTAACCGCTCACACGCCGCGGTAAGCCTGTGAATACACTGCTAATCACAGACTGCCTGTAGTTACATCGTAAACACTGGCCAGTCCAAGAGTTTGCCTAATCCCCACTCATGTCGGTGACATTTTCTCTGTGTTCCCTAGAGTGACCACCATTTTGTCTCTCGAGCTACTTAGCTGGCTATGTGAGACGGCCATTATTTTAATGTCATAGGGGTGGCAAGTCCGTCATAATTTCTTGTGGTTTTAGCTAAATAGTGTTCATTGAATTTTGGGTTTCATGTAAAGGACTAGTTTAAGGACTGTTTTTCGTATTCCGATTTTAATGCCAATAGGTATTTATTTACTTCTTCTTCTACAAATTCTTGATTGATTGTAATACTAGTAAAATAGCATAATAGTAAAGTTTTTATTTTTGTCGGTAAAAGCTATGCTAGCATAACTAAGGGTTTATTTATAAACATCGATAATAAAGGAGTAAGGCTGGATAATTTAGGTTTTCCAAACAGTTTTTTTTAATTCGAGTTTGTAGTGGGTTTCTACTTGAGCTTTGTAGTATTTTGTTTTACTTACTTAAAACCTTTTTCAACATTAACTTGAATTTATCTCGCTTCAAATTATAAAAAGTATTCCAGACAGAAACCATCTATCTGTCTTTAGTTAGACAAAGTTTCAGATTAAACTTAAAAAAAAACTTACCTTTCACAAGGCTGTTTTTTTCGTAAAATTAAACCGTGAAAAGGTAATTATTGTTTATATTTTTACAAGAAGAGTTACTACACTCGCGAGTAAAATAAAACAAACTTTTACAAAATCTACAATAAACAAATTTTCTTATCATGAAGATTCTGTATCTTCGTAAATACGTTTTTTAAAGCTTATAAATTGTTGCGCACGTATGGAAAAGTTTCAGAGAAATGTCTTAAGGAAAATTCACGCCAGAAAAGAGGAGACGTTTTAACAAACTCGGAAGAAAAATGTGAATATTTCATAAAGTTTTCGGGATTATGATACTTTTCTTACGCATTGAGAAAAGTGAAGAGAATTTACTTAATAAACTGTTGTTGGTGCGTACATTCTCGTCAACGCTCTAGTGGCTAGAAGTCCTAATGAAGACGAGGAAAGCACTTCATTTGTATTTTTTTCTTGGACAACAAAGGACGTCGTGCAATTTCCTTTTTCACAAATAGCTAAGTTAAGAAAGAGCGCGAAATTGCCTTGGAAATACCAGAGATTGCTGTTTTAAATGACTTTATTTCTGTTTCTATAACATAACAATTTTTCTCCATTATGATTCGACTAGATAGACTCAATGTTTGCATGCTACAGTTTTTAATCAAGGCGGACATTTTACCTTAAAAAATTAAAAACATTGACAGAGTACCAAATTCAATTTAAATTGGTTTCTTTAGCACCTTTTTAAGTGACCTATATGAGTCAGTTTGCCAAATGCAGAACAGAAGAATCAGGCAACTAACTAACTATCCTGTATTGTCCCACTGCAGGTCAAAGGCCTCCCTCTCCCTTTTCCACACAATTCAATCCTTTGCGGCCAGTCCTTTCGGTAGGAGAAAAGACAAGAACACTGCTATTTCTACATAGAAAAAATTCAATATAGTGCTACCATCCTTAAGTCCCTCTCACGGAGAGGAGGCCTGTGTCCCAGCAGTGGAAACATTATAGGCTGACTAGCTGCGCCCCGCGGTTTCACCCGAGTAAATGTCGATCCCGTGGGAATATCGGGATAAAAAGTAACCTATGTGTTAATCCAGGGTGTCAGCTACCTCATACAAAATTTTATCATAATGGTCCAGCCGTTTGAGCGTGAAGAAGTTACAAACATATAAACACACACACACTTACAAACTTTCGCCTTTATAATATTAGTGTGATTGTAATCCCTAAGTTCCAATCATAAAATTATAGTAAACCCTACCATCAACTAAGGAAATGTCAAACGTTTCTATACAATGTATTTTAACGGAACTTAGTCAAGTTTAATTTGTCCACGACAGAATTCGGGATCGTTACTCCGAACTGTACGTGAGAACTCCTTGACCTTCAAGTGGAAAGGGATGAGGATTTTCATTTTATAATTTAAAGGAGGTAAGTACTCGAGTAGATTCTGCTTGAACAGCAGTGTTGGGTGTTGCAAAGGTTTTTTTTTATATTATGCGGGATTTTTAAAAAAACAATTTCTGTTAAATACCTACCCATTTGTTGTCCGACCCAGGTGCCTACTCTGCATTGTAAAATATACCTTGACTAAGTTATCCAAATTCACTTTATATATTTATTCAAACTCAAACTCAAAGCATTTATTTCAAATAAAGCGCTTACAGGCACTGTCGAATTGTCAAGGGGCCGGTCAGTCAGAAAGATGAAGCTGCTGATGAGCCCATTCCAAAGCTTAGTTGGTATCTTTGGAGAAGAACGGGCAAGAACTCCACGGACATTTATTTTTATATCCAGAACAAAAATGTGAAACAAACGGAATGGAAGCCTTCTTGTCAGAGTCATGACGTGCAGTTGTTGACTATTTCTGTTTTATGCTCGTGAATATAGATCTATTTTGTTTTTATTTTATTTGTTTTATTCCAGTTAAAAATCTTTTTGTATGCACGTGTTACTGTGACAAATAAACCGATTTTTCTTTTCTTTTCTTTAATTATTTTACTAAACAGTCCCAAATCATTTTCCTGATTGGAATTAAATACATTATATATACCATTATCATACACTTACCATTAGCATATTCTACTCGTTCATTGATCTGTGAAACTACGCTAGTACAAATCACAATATATACGTCAAAAACATGACTAGCATCGGTACTAAGTATAAAATATTGAATGAAATGTATCGGTATGTACTCGGATACTACTTCATGCTTGAATAGTAAGTGGATCTGAAGGGCGAAGAGCTTAAAAAGGGGTAAAAACTGCTAAACTATGCTCGCTAAAGATATATGGTAAAATTAAGAGCGACACGCGTCAACCACAGAGGCAACTGCAACCGCCGAAGACTGCCGAAGAGTGTCGACGGCTGCCGACGACAACATGCCGCTTGTGTAAGAGCATCGTATTCAAATACAGAAGCGGAACGTTGCCGACCGTTGCAGTTGCCGCTGCCGTTGACGCGTGACACTTGTATGTATGCATACTAAGGAATTATTTCCCAAATCGTTCTGTATGTCATAATAAAAACGCATTATTCCTTTAACAATATCTAAGAGCTATATTGTTTGATTTGCTAAGTCATACTTAGTTGCATATCGATATTTTACATTTAAGTAGAGGTACACTGATAGCCAATAGAAAGGGAACAAATTCGTGCTACGTGGCAATAAAAGGACAATACACATGGTGCCAAAATAATGGGACACATATGTTGTGGTCGTGTCAAACACGACGTCACTATCGATTTGCAAGTAAGTGAATTAGAAATAGTAATTTGGGGTAATGTGTTCTACTGTCTGTTGGCACTATTAAAACTACAATCAAGGTATGTGTGACAGTGAAATATAACTAGATAATGGAGTCTCAGATGTTTGGTGTGAAGTAAAGTTCGAGTAGATGGTTGAAAATCTACAAGTACATGCTTAGTTCGGATTCTGGAGCTTACTTTCTGACTGCGCTGTGAGACCTGGGAAATACAGTAATGCGTTAGTATTGGAGGGATAGACTACATGTTAATCTAAATCGGATAGGTACAGACGCCAGCACATCAAGCTACCCGAAACTGTCAAATTTTCCCAATCAACTTTGAACCTTACGCTTTAGCGATAAAGTTGAAAATCTATTAAAGAAATTTGACAGATTGTAGTAGCTTGAAATGCTGGCGTCTGTACATATTGTTAACACAGTAGGTAGAAAAATACAGTTTAGTTATTAAAGAGGGTAGGAGTTTAAGCTACCTACTGGTAGGTTGAAAACATGAGTTGGATGGTAATTATGTTACAGCGAGTTTAATAAACCAATTAGCAATGGAGAGGTTAATTGCTGAAGCTGTGTGGGAATATTGGTACGTATACTGTTTTATCAGTAAAGTTCACTGGTTCATACCGTAACACCGAAAGGTCATTGTTTCAAACTGCAAAAAAATACTTGATAAAATGGTCCGAATCTGTAAAGTATGTTAACTGTAGCAATTTTCTTCTGAAAATACGCATCATACTGCGCATCATCATATGATTACGAACAACGTTTACTATGGGATCAAAAGCGAAATCGCGAAAAAAAAAATCAGCTGTTCCCTACATATTGACGAGTTATGCGAACATAAATGTAGGGAACAGCTGATTTTTTTTCACGATTTCAGGTTTGGTCTCATAGTAAAAGTTGTTTATAATGATGATTAAAAATACCCCTTAAGAGGAAAACGGTGATTAAAATTTCACCCTGTATACACATCTCATCCTTTTCAAAACGGTGACATAGCGATTTCTTTACTATATTATGCAAGTTTAATATTAATGTTATTATAAACATAAAGAGCAGTGCTGGCACTGTAGTAACGGCCGCCACTTACGAGTTGAAGGTCGTAGCTCCGAACCCAGACAGGTGCTACACTTTGTGTAAATTATTTCATCACCACTGCTCTCAAAACGGTGAAGGAAAACATCGTGTGGAAACCGGCATGTCTGGGCCCGCGTGGTTGTTGACGGCCCTCTCTCTCTCACTGAAAGGTGGCTTGTGTCTTGTGTTGTGGGAACATTATAGGCTTATTATGCTATGCCTGCAACCCTTAAAGCTCACTTTCTGTCACACATCGCTAAAATCGAAATCCTTTTGATAAAAATACACGCCCGTTCACATAAACGGCACAGAGCGTGAATTATTAGCTACATCAGTCACCGGAACATCACTTATACGCGCCGGTATAATCGTCCACCAACGGTGAAATATTATCCGGATAACAATGAAAATAAGAAACATTGATGTATGTGGGTCAATCAATCATGCACGCCAGTGTCCTGCGCTGAATCAATAGATCAAATGTTTGTGAACCCTGCTCATTAATCATTGATCAAATGACCGCGTTCAATTGAAGTGTTGAAGAGGTTTGAATTTGTGATGGGTGAGTTATTTTGGGCTTAAGTGTTATATTTATTTAGCACAAGGCTTTTAGATGGCCTGGAATGGTGATTGGAGAGCGTTCCTTACACCTAGTTATTTTTCAATATTAATGAAAATAATAAATATTGATATAATTATATGTAAGTCAATCAATCCTGGACGCACGTGTTCTGCACTGAATAAATAGATCAAATGTTTGTGATCCCTGTTCAATAATCACTGATGACGAAGTGTTGAAGAAGTTTGAATTTGCGGTGGGTGATTTTTTTCGGGCTTTAGTGTAATATTGTTTAATACAGCATTGTTATATAGGTATGCACATTAGAGAGGAAGTGGGGCAAGTTTTCTTCTAGTCACAAATAACGTCATTATAAGTAGGTCGAAAATAGAAATGACATGAGAAAACTAATATAGTATAGTAACCGAAGGCATTCTTTTATAGTTAAATAACCTAGGTTTAATAAATATACTATACAACCAATTACATTACCGAAGAGTTACTTGGTAAAGAACTTCCTATTTATAGAAGTAGAAAGTGTGTTAAAAGTATGAAAAAAAAATTGGAAAATCCGAAAGTGCACGACTCATAATGCTCATTTGATCGTATAAAAAACCATAGATATTATATTAGTTAGTTTTTTATTAATTATAATTAAACTACTTTGAATAAAAGAGCCATTTTCAATAGGGTTTCTCCTATGGGTGAAAGTGAAACGAATCTATTAAAAAAAAAAGACTAAATTAATTTATTTTTTCGCATGCTACAATGTTTTCAGGTTTCACACTTGATTGACGGGATTTTTTTTAGAAATATTTTGACGTTTTTTCTTTTTACTGCATTAAATCCATTTTTGAAAAGTAGAGAATTAATCTCCATTAAATTATCTATACAATGGTACATAAATTAAGTAGGTTCTGTGTACTAGCAGGAGCAGGTATAACGTTAGAAACAGTTGCAGATAGGAGGCAAACAAAAATCGATCGTAATGCTTCGCATTATGAGTCGTGCAATATTAGCGTTATAAAGTAAACCAGGAAAGTAGGAGTTATTGTTTTTGCCCCTTTTCATCTAGCGTCGTCCCGATTCTGCGATATAGAGCAGAAAATCTACTCACTTTTTGCTCGAAGCAGTCTTGTTCACTACTTAGATAATATCTGGAAATCCTTGAGTAGAAAGAATTTCCAATGAAACTTTAACGTTAAAACTACTATGTTTTTGCTATTTAAATATACATAAAATATATTTAAATTTATTTTGATTGGTTTGTAAGAGACATGTTTTGTTAAAATGTTTAAAATATATTAACCGTCAATATGAATAAACAACTCAATTGATGTGCTTTGACATTGATACCCATCACGCCCGACGGAGTTGAGCTAGCTAGTTTCATTTGTCCCTGTATTCTGATAAAAATAAATAAATACTAACCCCCTTATTCATAAAACTTATCAAACCTATTTTAGTTAAAATGGGGTTTGTCTCTTTCTTACACACAGAAATGTCAACGTGACAGATAAAGACAAACGTTCTATAAACCTATTTTAGCTAAAATAGAGATAAAATAGGATTATGAATAAGGGGGTTAGTTTCTAATCTTCTCCTGCTTTGTTGGCACGTCTAAATCTGATTTTGATAAATATTTATTATTCAAAATTCATAAATTCTAGAATGAACGTTGAATGACGTTTGCAGTACCAAACTGCAGTGTGTTGCTTATTGAATCTGGAAAGTGATTGGCACCTTCCTTCTTTATTGAAGTATTGAATTTTAAACTTCGAATACATTTTATTGGATTGAAAGAGTTTTGATTTGAACTTGATTTGTTTTTGAAACGTGTTACCATAATATTTACGGAAACAATTTATTTACTTAATGTTTTACAGGTCCACGCTGTTTTCTTTTCCTTCAGTAGAAATACGATACTATTAATTAAATTTTAGTTTATGTTTTCGGTTTTCCTATTATGCAATATTCACTATACACTATACTTCACTATACACTATACTTCACTCTGAAAATGTCGCAATTCCAACCCTCAAGATACAGGCAAATGTCTGGTTTGGGGGTCACTGCCCAATCTGTTATTGTAAGTAAAATCTGATGATTATAAATATTTAGATTAAATAAACACGTCATTATCTACATAAGTAACTGATAAAGTCATTCCGAACGAGACTTATAATTCAATTAGGTAATACAATACTTACCTATGGGATTTGTAAATTCGATCAAAACACGAATTAAATGTTTGCCAGAGAATTCTCGTAATTTAAAAAACGTTAACAGTCTGATTTTAGTCTCGATCTGTCAAAAACAGTCTCTAAAAAGTATATAAATAATCAGTTAAAAAAAGTTTTGACATTTGTTTGTCGCCGAAATGAGACTGCGACTAGATTTTGAACGTTTAAAATTACGAGATCTGGCCTTCTGATCTCCGCACAATAATCACAATCCAGTGGTAATTTATACAGGTCTCTTTACATCCCTCTGTACAAACAAACTTGACCGACCACATATAAAACATAATAGCAATATGTCAAAAGTTCCATATGTGGTGGAGCCACCCTTTTGTGCCTCGACGTGACTTATCACATTTTGCTTTCCACCAAACGTGTTTCCCTTTCTTTGTGTACGATTTACGAGAGAACCTTTAATAGAATATTTATAGTTTTTCCAAAACCAATGTATAAAATACAACGAGAATACTCAGAGTGTGTCCTACTTTTTTCTTTATTGAATGCACGTGTGGAAATTGTATTCAGTGTCAGTTCGCTCTACGATAACTGAATATATTATACATATTCTTCTACTTAGCTTTTTGCCAACTATGTTGGGGGGTCGGCTTCTAGTCTCTAACCAGCACCTTAAGTGCGTAACACACTATCAATTGGAATCAGAATCATTTTGAAGCAAATTGCTAATCCATTGCTTCATAAGTTCGAAAAAAAACTGATCAACACGTAAATAACGCAATGAATGTTGTTGAACTGTCAAAATGAAACCGATTCCGATTGATAATATGTTACGCATGTGCCCTGCAGATGCAGCTGAATACCAGTATTTTACATGAGGCGATTGCGTATCAGGCACTAGGTAACACGATATCCCTAGTAAGATAGTGTGAAAATGAATTTTAATAGCTCTGAATGATTTTCAGATTTACCTACAGACTAACCTCATTACTGATAAACGTTGTATAGCGTCTGTATAGTTACACAACGCTTTGTCTTCTTCTTTCGAAAGTCAAATTACTGACGACTGAAAGAGAGAAATCGGTGTGTAACTATTCGTCTGATATAATACGTTTATTGGTAAGGGGATTAAAGTAGAAATGTGTTTCCGTATCTGACTTACAAGTACAAAAAAAATTGAAATATGTCTCCTTTGTCAATCCGATAAGGCAATTCGGATAAGGGTCGTTTCACAGTTTGTCAGAGAGTTGTCTGACAGTGACAAGTATAAATGCTACAGCATACGTTCCGCGCTGGACTCGACCGACAATTGACGGTTTGTACAAACGCGCAGATAATTCACCTGGACCTGTCATAGACAGGCGGTTGCGGTGAAGTGTGAATGGACCATAAAACTGAATATTAACAAAAAATATTTTTGAAAACGTCATGCTTTTCGTCGTAAATGTATGAAATAATATTTGTGAAGTACTGTCAGCATATTTTGTGGGCTTTTCGAAATTAGTAAACACAAAAGCTTCACAAAAATTTACCTAACAGATATTTTTTTTTCTACCTAATTGTATTTAATTTTGTAATCTGTAGTTGACAGCTTTCAATTTATGAAAGACTTTATAACATTCGAATTTTGAATGTAGCTTCGACAATTATTGGCAGGTAATAATTTTCGATTCAGACAATACTGAATTAACGTTTAAAGTTTTTTCTTAGTTTATATATTTTTTCCATAAATCGCCTTTTTATTTTTATTTGTTGTAGGTATAGACGCTGTTGGACACATTTTAGTTCAAGATTGTTTAAGCCGTCTCGAACAAAGTGTCCCTTCGCCCATTTTGTAGGGGCCTAACATTGAGCCCTAACACGAATATCGAACATTTTCTTTATTAGATTTAATTATAAAGTGGTAGCTTAGAAGACAAATGCGAGCACTAAAGCAAGTTTCAGATCGATGAACTAACTTTTATTTCATTTCAAATGAGTTTTCTTAGAAGAAAATTTGTTTTCTAACCTCGATGTATATGTAGGTACAGTCGACTCCGTAATTGCTTTATCACCCTTAGGTTCAATATCCCTTGCACGTTGTTAAAGATAAGGTCTATTTGTCTATGTGACAATAAGATATTTTGAACCATAGTGAAGTTTCAATTTACTGGAAATTGTTGCCAAAAGTGGTTAAAGTACGAGGTTGACTACACCTGGCGTTTATTATTTATGCGCATGCAACTCTTTGGTTAGGTACTGATACTTTATTTTATTTCAGTAGAAATGAAATGAAATAAAAGAAAAAACTTAATGAAAGGTTTGGGTAGAAACCCAAACCCAACGTTCAATGGAACGAATAACATTCTAAATCTGTTTTTATGTTTCCGTACACCAAAAGAAAAAACGCAACCCTTTCCCTTGGTTGTTCGTCTGTCAGTCTGTCAAGACCCTTTTTCTCAGGAACGCGTGAAGGTATCAAGTTGAAATTAATATCAAATACTACCGATACCGTCCTACGCGCGCGAGTTGTGCACACGCGTGCTACTGCTGTGTCTCCTTGTGTCGTCACGCGCTGCCATAGTGTAATTGCCTACCTGACAAAGATACTTTGGTTGTTAGTGATGGGAAAGACTGTTATCGATACCTCGATACATCGACCTTTGCGCTCACCATGGAGCGATTTGTGACACGTTCAAATTCTGTAGGTAAACGCCCACTGGAAGGACCTGTTGACACCAGTGAGTGGAAAATTCCAAAGTTTGGTCTGCCTGCTACTGTTACGAAAAAACCTGATCCCGTCAAAACCTCAAACCGGTTCAGTGTCCTTCGCACTAATCAACCCCAAGAAACGGACGTCTTTGCTGCTCGTCTCAAGGAAGCCTCTACACTAAGGAGAAAATCAGGTCATATCCCACCTATTATCCTACAAGTACAATCTGAGTGGACTCATGATCACATCAAAAATCTGGTTCTGAAGCACACCAAAAATTTCGATCTACAATACAGAGGTAACAACAAAATTGTAGTTTCTTGTTATAGTCCAGAAAGCCACCAAGCAGTAAAAGATGGTTTCCGAGCAGCTGATCTAGCATTCCATACATTTCCGCGGAAGGATGAGAAAAGATACAAAGCGGTAATCTTCGGCCTACCCGCCTACGTAGAAGATTGCTTAGTTGAAGAGCTCGAGACCCTGGGTTTCAAAGACGCGGTTGTTCGCAAGATGAAACTGCCTGACAACAACAAAGACAGTGGAGTTTGTCCTCCCTTCTTAGTACAGCTCCCACCAGGTAGTGATTTTACCAAATTTCAAAAAATTAGATACCTTAGCAACTGTGCAGTGCAAGTACGCAAGTACCAAGCAAGAAACCCGTTTGGAACACAATGCTTCAGATGCCAAAACTTCGGCCATTCTTCAAGAAATTGCAATTTAAGTCCACGTTGCGTCAAGTGCACAGAATCCCACCCTTCGGCTGACTGTCCCAAAAAGGACAGAACCAGTCCGGCACAGTGCTGCAACTGCAAAGGTAACCATCCAGCTAACTTTCGACAATGTGTTGGGAGACAAAAATACCTTAAACTTGTCCAGAACCGTCAAGAACAAATAAAAGCTACTCAAGACGCTAAAATCAACGCGCAAAGCAGTCACGTTGACGGGCGAAGCTGGAACGCTGTCGCTGCAAATAAAATGGGATTAAGCACCACTGGTGCTCAACCTCAAATTGGAACGCAAGATCAGGCCACTGCTGACATGTTAGCAATACTCATGACAATTAAGTCCATCAAAAACCAATTTGTAACCTGCAACAGTATGATGGACAAGGTAATATTAATCCTGACTCACCTTGGTCAATATGTTTAATGGTAACAATTTGCGTATCTTATACTGGAATGCCGATGGTATTCGCACTAAACTTACGGAATTACTTGATCTGTTAAGTGATTTACGCATAGATATTGTAGCGTTGTGTGAAACTAGAATTTCTTCTCGTCTCAAGCTTGAAACTCCAGGTTACAATTGTTATAGGCATGATAAAAAGGCTGATGGCCGCGGGCAGGGAGTAGCACTGTTGGTCCGGAGTAACATAATACACTCTCTTCTTCCCACTCCAAACACGTACAATTTAGAGTGTATAGGTGTCCAGGTAACCACTCCATACAACAATTTGGCTATCTACTCTACTTACCAGTCACCTAATCTTCCTCTGCTGAATAGTGATCTAGACTTATTGCTAGGTGCAAATCACAAGTCCCTGATAATGGGTGACCTAAATGCTAAACATTCCTACTGGAATGGCACTACCTCTAATCCTCATGGCAAAATCCTCTTCGATCACATGGTTGCTAATGATTATGAGATATTAGCACCTTCCTCACCTACCTTAGTGCACTACCAAAGCTCTCACGAACCTTCTACTCCAGACGTTATACTAGTCAACAATACTTCTAATGTAAGTGAACCTCAAGTTCTCACAAGTCTTTCATCGAATCACCTACCCGTGCACTTCACTGTGGGTGGAAAGTATAGCACTAAATCCCAATCAGCATTTAACTATGCCAAAGCTGACTGGAAATATTTCAGATCTTACTTAGACAACAATATCACACTATCTAGTGCAATATTGGACACAATACCCTGTATTGACGCTGCTATAAATCACTTCACTGACAGTGTGTTAAATGCACGGAAGGCGAGTGTTCCTACCAGCGAAATAAACAAGAGTCGCTTAAAATTACCAAGGCGCATTAAGAGCCAAATTAAACACAAAAATTATACGCGTAGAAAAGCATTGAATGAGTGCAATCCTTGTCTCAGACGTCAACTGTTCTTTAAAGTTAACCAGCTACAACACTCAATTAAAGCTAGTATCCAGACCTTGAATGACAGTATCTGGAATGATAAGCTCTCAAAAGTGGATAACCCTAGTAATGATGTATGGCGTCTAGCTAGGTCAATCAACCATAACCCCTGCAATATTCCTCCCCTAAAAATCAGAAACGATCAAATGACGTCCTCAGTATCGGAGCAGTGTGAAGCTCTTGCCGATGCATTTGCTGGTAATATGAGTCTCACTCATCAATGGACCAGTGATCTTGAAACTGAAGTTGCTGTCAAGGAATCCATGGCGACACTAAATTCCAAAGACATAAGTAGTCACTCCCCTCTCGTTAGACCTAGGGAGGTACGGAAAATAATACTAAAATTAAAACCTCGCAAATCTCCTGGCCTAGACGGTCTCAGCAATCGGCTGCTTAAAAACCTGTCTCAAAAGGCCCTGGTCTACCTGACAAAAATATATAATGGTTGTCTGAAAATAGCCTACTTTCCTGCATCCTGGAAAATGGCAAAAATAATCGCGCTCAAAAAACCTGGCAAAGATGGTAGCATCCCTACAAATTACCGTCCCATAAGCCTACTCCCGTGCTTGGGCAAGTTGTTTGAGTCTCTCATTCTTACCCGGCTATTAAAAGTTACAGAACATGTACTGCTACCAGAGCAATTTGGATTTCGTAAGGCACACGCCACCACTCAGCAGTTGGCCAGGGTATCGGAGCACATCGCACACAACCTAAATGAAGGTAAATCTACAGGAATGGCCTTGCTAGATATTGAAAAAGCCTTTGACACTGTCTGGCACGAGGGACTACTTCACAAGCTAATAGTTAACGGCGTTCCTCTCTCACTTGTCAAAATAGTCCAAAACTATCTAACTAACCGCCATTTCAAAGTTTTCATAGGTGAACACTGTTCTATGGCGAAATTTATTATATCTGGTGTACCACAAGGTTCAAATTTAGGACCATTTCTCTTCATTCTATATCTAAATGACATACCTAAGCAACCTAGAACTCATCTCGCAATATATGCTGACGACACCGCCTCATACACTTCCTCAGAAGATATTGAATTAATAATTGGGCGGCTTCAACTTGCACTAAACCTACTTGACACGTATTTCACGAGATGGAAACTAAAATTAAACTCTAACAAAATGGAAGTTATTCTTTTTTCACGTAAACGATCACTACCCTCCAGGCGCATTAACTTTAAACATCATTTCATACCATGGAGTCGTTCGCTTAAATATCTCGGTGTAGTTTTAGATAGCAAAATTAATTGGAATGAAAACACTGATGTACTTCGTGAAAAGGGACTGAAGGCTATCAATGCGTTAAAACGTATTTTTAACAGAAAGTCCAAGTTAAGCGCTGCCACTAAGTTACGCATTTATACCACCCTCGTCCGACCATGTCTGACATATGCTGCGCCAGCCTGGAGTAGCCTGACTGATAAAAACTACAATAAGTTGCAAGTTGTTCAAAACAAGGCAATAAAAATATCTTTTAACACTGCCTTTCGTACAAATTTAAAACGAGTTCACGAACAAATTAAACTTCCAACTATTAAAAATTTCATCTTAAAATCAGCCCGAAAATTCTATATTTGTAAAAATCCCAAACATGATAACCCATTAATTTCATCCATAGGCAAAAGTAGATCTAATAACTTATCGTATCTTACAACATATAATCGATATCGTTTACCACATCACTATTTTCTGAGTGAATAACAATATCTACCTACCACCGGACCGACCGTGCTGCCCTCACCCGGTCGCAGTAAGCATACTCAGCGAAAAGTTATACAAATTACCCACAATTTAGAATAATCATTTCTTTGTTTTAACTCATCAATGATAAATGTTTAAATCCAAGTTATAATATAGTATTGTAATGTTTTAGCCTGCGCTCCAAATAGTCTTTGTGTTATTTGAGTGCATTACCTATAGTAGGTAAACAATAGTGTTATGCGTTTAAAGTCAGTGCTAAGACTTTTGTGCTTTTTGTTTAGTAGTGTGTCTTTTTATGGTCTAATATTAAATGTTTATAGAATAGTAAACTCAGTGTAAAATGTTTGTAAAGGTAAGGTAGCCTAAGAACTTGTTATTTATATGGTTGTACACAATTAGAATAAGATCTTATTGTATGCACTTTGTGTTCTTATGTTAATAATAAAGACTTTTAAAAATCAATCAAATATCAAATACTTTTTTTTGTGATTAAAAACTTACATTTACTGTTGGAGAATAAATTGACCGTGACATATATAAGGTTCTATAAAAATATCTGCCATAGCTTCAGTGGGAGACAGTATTTTGTATATCGATTACAGTAGTGAAGAAATTTTGTACTCCGGAAAAGTTAAATCAATTTGAGAAAATAAAGTAATTAAATAAAAATTTACTCTATTCTGCATAACGTGGTTCACAAACTACGCGCGATGTGTCGCTTCGTCACATTTTGCAAAATTAAACGACGGTGCGGCAACAGCTAATTACTATGGGACGGTTTCATGCAACACATTTTTCGTGTGAAAAATTTTATGACTTAAGTTCAATAATGTATCTTTACTATTGTAATCTATATACAGAATAGGTGCTGTCTCCCATTGAAGCCGTGGCAAATATTTTTATAGCACCTTATATAGATGTATCCATAGATATCCGAGATGTATCGAAGAACATGTTTTTCAACAATACTGTTAAATTTGTTTTTGGGATAAATTCATCTCAACTACGGAAACTTTCCACTGTGCGTGGTCCGACAAGCGCTTGGCCTGTTTCTTTTCAGTAAAACTTATTGATGTGTTCCACAGCAAGTGGTTTCCGAAGTCTAAGAATTTCGCCACTTCAGCTAACAATTTTTTTATGAGTCTGAAGGATGACCCTAAAACTCATAAAAATAAAGAAAAATTTAAACTTGAACTGAGTTTGAACAAAGTTTATTTTTTATTTTTATACATTTTACTGAAGGGGACGGCAAATAAAGAGAAATACATAAGGAAAATGGTGACGCTATCACAATTTGCCCTTTTATTGCTTGTTACAAGTTTCCAACGATCCAAATATGGTTCGTTTTAATACAGTTCTGGAGTTAGTAACAAAGGCATCGTATCGAAGTTATGTACGGTTATGAGATACTTACCCCCTTATTCATAATGCTATTTTATCTCTATTTTAGCTAAAATAGGTTTATAGAACGTTTGTCTTTATCTGTCACGTTGTCATTTCTGTGTGTAAGAAAGAGACAAACCCCATTTTAACTAAAATAGGTTTGATAAGTTTTATGAATAAGGGGGTAAGAGTTAGAGAGATGGGGTGATGCCATAACTCCACCTGTTCTTGTATGGGAATTTTTGGAAGGTTGATTTAAAGGTGTGATTTTATTAAGTCTTAGTTGGTACACACGATCAAGCTATACATAACCAGTATAAGCTGACTTCTGATTGTATGAAAAACCTATACAATGCCAGGTCAGCTAAAACTGGAAATGTACATCTTGATGTGAAGCCGTGTGTACCTATAATATAGGGTAAAAAATAAATATGTATGTATACATTGTTTATTAAGCTCGAAATCAAACCAATTACATTCATGGGTGCTAAAAAAGCTTCGTGTCATCGATTAATCATTTGTATAGAATGTATACTAATCTATAACTATTATTTTATATTATCTACCTATACTAATAATAAAGCTGAATCGTTTGTTTGTTTGAATACACTAATCTCTAGAACCACCAGTCGGATTAAAAAATACGTTTGTAAAGCTATTGCATAGCATTTTTTATCAACTTATGCGAGCTTCGTACAGTCTACACGCATACGTCTAGTCGCACGCACCTCTAGGAGCCGAGCGAAAATAAAAAAGTCAGAAGGAACGCTAAGCGAAAATGAAGCAATAGCGCGAACAGGCGATGCGATACGACGGGATGGGTCGGGAGAACAAGAAATTTCACGCGAGCAGAAGGTAGTGATTTTATAAAAGTGCGTAAAAACTTTTCCAGCGTTCTCGGAAACAAAAACAATTTATCAAGGGTAATTCATTATTACACTCTCACATTAGGAAAGTAAATGAAAACATATCGCTGTATACTAGCAGCCATGCATGCGTTAATTTAGTCCTTTTAGCAGAGTGGTTTGTACTCTCGTTGGTGCCGAAACGGGCAAACTGTCAGGACTTGTATACTGCCCTTATAAACATAACAAGTTATGACTGCAGCTTTAAGGGGGGTGCCATAACGTAGTCCGCGAAATTCCTTACGTTTTTTGCAATTTGCAGGTTTGGTTGTATGTTGATTAAAATGTGGTTCGCGACGGTAACAAATATCATAATCAGCCTATAATGTTCCCACTGCTGGGACACAGGCCTCCTCTCTGTGAGAGGGAGTGGGCCGTAATCCACCATGCGGGCCCAGTGCGGGTTGGTAGATGTCACATGTCTTCGAATTTTTGGTACTAGACAACGACCTTTGTTCTAGGACATGCCGGTTTCCTCACGATGTTTTCCTTCACCGTTTTTGAGAAGTAATATAATCTATACATATAATAAAATCGTAGGAAAGTCAAAACGGTACATTGAATATTTTTTTAAAAGAATACTTGAGGCGTGATCTACAATCGATATCGAAGCCAAAAATATAGTTTTTAGAATTTTTGTCTGTTTGTCTGTATGTATGTCTGGGATAAACTCAAAAAGTACTGCATGGATTTACTTCAAATTTTGCATGAATATTACTAAGAGGTCGGGTCAACATATAGGCTACATATTATCACGCTATCACCTATGGGGGAGGAGCTGTGAATCTTTATTTTTCTCACGCATTCTGTGACAGCGTGTAATCTAACGACGCATATTTAAATGTTGTTTTTCAGTAAGCCATGCTATTATCCAGCTATACACTATAAAAACTACGCCATTTAAGTAACTTGGGCAGAAAAAACATGGTTTAATGAATTTTAGTAGTATAAAGAAAATTTTGAAGCAGCGCCATCTATGAGATTTCATAAAAATCAAATCAAGTTACATGTTGACACTTTTTGGAAATTAATAATTTAAATTTGATCATGTTGGCGAGGTTAGTAGTTAGTTATTCTTAAAATTCATAGATGGCAATGTGCATTTTCTTCATAAAAGTTGTATCGTATAGTTCGTTTTGACAAATTCAAGTTCCAACAAAACCCTTAAAATCTTGAGCAGAGTTGAGGATGACAATTAAAAAAAAATGCGGTGTTAAGTATTACAAAAAAGTTATGTTTCTACTGGAGACGAAGTCGGAGTAACTGATGAACGCGTGCTGAACACCTGTCTCAGTTCACTTCAAGATGTGGTCATTTCTATCGGCGGCAATCCACTGATCGAATATGGGTTACCAGCTCCCCAATCATCACCGCATCAAGACCGTGTAAATCGGGAGTATAACGTTGAGACAAATTACGATCCGGGCGAAATGACCATGTCGCTTTGTTCTCTTCAGAGCAAAAACAAATTTATGACACCGTCCTTGAAAGCGTTGGGAAAAAACCAGGGTCAAATGTTTTTTCTAGGAATGCGTCTGGTGGAACAGGAAAAACATTTGTTACCACTTGCATACTTGCAGAGGTCAGCAGGCAAGGCAAAATTGCTATTGCTGTAGCGTCGTCGGGAATCGCTGCCATCACACTGCTTCCGAGTGGCAAGACAGCACAAGCCATGTTTAAAATTCCTATCGATTTAGAGAGCGCCGAAACGCCTGTTTGTGGTGTGTCACGTAGCAGCGATAAGGGACACGTGCTCAAGGATTGCTCTTTGATCGTATGGGATGAGTGTACGATGGCCAATAGGAAGGCAGTTGAGGCCGTGGACGGAATCCTGCAGGACATCCGCAGGAACGAACATTTGATGCGTCGTATCACAGCTGTTCTGTTCAGTGGCGATTTCCGGCAAACGCTTCCCGTGGTGACACGGGGATCGAGGGCTGACGAGGTGAATGCTTCGTTGAAACTATCTTCGTTGTGGTCACGAGTTCGTACGCTGCGCTTGACCATTAATATGAGAGCTCGGCTCGGCGGCAATGCACGTGCTCAAGAATTTTCCAATGTCCTTCTAAATCTTGGCGAAGGCACTCTACCAAAAGAGAGAGGTGGACAGGTGGTGCTTCCAGAGTCTCTCGGTAGAGTGGTATCCAGCTTAGAAGAACTCATTTGCTGTGTGTACGGGGACATCAGTCGTATACTGCACCTGCAGAATTCTTGGGTGTGTGAGCGGGCCATTTTGACGTCCAAAAATGATCAGGCTGCAGCAATTAACGAATGCATTCTCTCGGAAATTGAGGGGAATGAAGTGGTCTATACCTCGATAAACACTGTTGTCGAGCAAGATGACGCCACACATTATCCCGTGGAATTTCTGAACTCCCTGTCAGCAAGTGGACTTCCAGCGCATACCATCAAGCTGAAGGTCGGTGTCCCGATTATGCTTCTTCGGAACCTGTCTCCTCTGAAGTTGTGTAACGGGACCCACCCTAAAGTCATTTCGCTCTACAGACACACCATTGAGGCGAAAATTCTTACGGGTTGTGGCGTCGGCGAGGCAGTATTTATACCACGCATTCCCCTCATACCTCATATCTTCCCGTTCCAGTTCAAGCGCGTACAGTTCCCCGTGAGTGTTTGCTTCGCGATAACCATCAATAGAGGCAGACACTGAGGGCAGCGGGTGTCGACCTCAGGACGAGTTGCTTCTCACACGGACAACTGTACGTCTTGCTCCCGCGACACCAGTCCTGACTCTCTTTACATTTTGGCTCCTGGCAGCATAACTACCAACGTTGTTTATACGGAAGTGTTTTAAGGTATGATGCCTTTGTACGTATTTTTACTCTTTTGTGTCCTGGAATGTATTCCTGCATTGTTTTCTCTATTTCCTTCAGTCACATCCCCCACACCACACTGAACTCAGCAGGACTCCCATATAACTCTCTTCACTTGCTTCGCTTGCAAAAAAAACTTATATTTTAATGCTATTTTAAAAGTTGTCTACTTATAATGCTATAGCGACACTGGCATCTTAGGTATTTTTGGTGCTGTAGAGCCTTCAGGCAGACGACGTCGCGGGCAGCAGCTAGTAATAAATTATTATTATTATTATTATTATTATTATTAGCCTGTGACGTCCCACTGCAGGGCAAAGGCCTCCCTACTCTCTTTCCACCTCTCTCTGTTCAAAGCTGCTAAGGACCAGTTCTTGTTGAAGGAGTCCAGCTCATCCCGCCATCTCCGTCTGGGCCTGCCAGTAATAAATATAATAAAATAATAATATAGTAACTAATACAGCTTTATAGAATAATAATAATCATTAGACTCAGCAATACAACTCTTTCAGTTAGAATTGTCCTCAAATGTCACGATTTTATGAAATAGTAATGCCATAGGATAATACGAACTTGGAGAGTTGTATTGATTATTTTTATGATTATAATTGTATGAATAGATACATATAATCAACATACAACTTGATACTGACCTGCAAATTGCAAAAAATGTGAGCAAATATAAATTTCGCTACCCTGACGTTTTCGCTTTAAGTGGTAATACTATCCCTTGTTTCACTCTAAACTGTGAAATATAACAGTATTTTTACTGCAAAACTTCAGTACTTTATCATTTAAAACCAAAACTTTACAAAAAACCAACAAAAAGAGATAAAAGATAGGGACCTACATCGTATTAAATTACTCGTTAATTTACGTCTGATGTAGCAAAAAATCCCCTCTTCGAGAAAATATTAATTAGGTATGGCAGAAATTATTATCAAAGGGGAGGGAAACGCTTTTGACCACGGAAAATTGGGATGTCCGGGGAAGTCACGTTTTAATAAAATTCAAAATGTCCTTAATTAAATTCAAATAATTGTTTCAGTATGATCCGGGTACGAAAGTGGGACTTTTAATGAGAAATTGAAATATGTTGCTTAGATTTTGTAAAACCATAACTCTCTAAATAATGTATTTTATTTTATTGTGTTTGGGTGGCTTACAGCTATCAAACACAGAAGTAGTAGTGAGGCAATTGACGACAAGCTATTTACAAGCCTCCACAGTTAGCAATAGAGTAGGTATTGTTGTACACATTTTCAAATTGAATAATCTGATTTGATGTCCAGAAGTTTACACTAGGGAAACAGTGGCGCCGATTCCCTTGTTCACAAACTAAACTAAATTTAAGTTCAGTGCATATTTTTCTTTCTATTTCATTAAGAAAAGGACAGAAGATAAATATTACTTTAGTCCTGTCAAATCAAGATACTCCATAGACAAGTTTAGACGCGGTTAAAACATTGGCTACTAAAAACACGTCATTTTATGTCAGGCGCTGACTAATTTGACAGGACTAAACTAATATTTATGTTCTGTCCTTTTCTTAATGACATAGAAAGAATAAGATGCACTGAACTTAAATTTAGTTTAGTTTGTGAACAAGAGAATCGGCGCCATTATCTGTTCATTTATGTCTGCCGCATATCAGATGACAATTAAGTAGGCTAAGAGAAAAACCGATTAGGTCACAATAATCGCACGACGACATCGCGGCACGCCGAAACGAAGATGGCGGGACGAGATTGACTTCTACAGAATGGACTGGAGACAAGCAAAAGATAGAATTGTATGGAAAAGGAAGAGGGAAGCCTATGTCTTGCAGTGCGACAATACAGACTAGTTAGATTAGATATAATTAAGGTCCCTTTAATAAATTGCGAGTATATCGAATCTCTGTTATCAGTACCTAAGGCTATAAATAATATATTGCGCGGTTTGGATGTTGAAATATTGGTTTTACATTAATTAGTTATGCTTATTTAAATAGCTTTGATATTTTGTCGGACGTTTTATACAAAATATGCCAATCGGTAAATTACTTATTCTGTATGTAACGCTTGGTTTACATTTTCCATAAACAAGAGCCACCTTTGTAGCTACGTCGTTCTTTATGAATACGTTACCCATTAGTTCGTAAAATCTCAGTGCCCAGTGGAATAACATGATATAATATCACGCCTGCTATTCTCGAAAGGTTCGGCAGAAATCCTACATAAATGTGAAAGTTTGTATTTATGTTTAGAAGTTTGTTATTCAATCACGTAAAAACGGATGAACGGATTTGGATGGGTACACAGATATTTTGTAACCTGGATTAATACATATGATACTTTACTACAACTCTAAACTACAAATTTACGGTTTTCGGTTTTTTCCTTTACCTGTGCTACATAACATTGCTTCTTGCCAAAATTCTTGATTCTAGGTCAACGGGTAGTACGCTATAGGTTTTGACTCCCTCGCAAGGGTCAAAATATGCGGCATAAACGGAACATAAACGCCCGTATCTTTTGATTGCGTTGATTTACATGTTTGATTTTTTCACTGCTTCAAAGGATTGCAGCCCTGAGTATTTGATATTAATTTCAACTTGATAACTCCACGCGTTCTTGAGAAAAAGGGACAGACAGATGGACAACGAAGTGAACTTATAAGGTTTCCGTTTTTCCTTTTGAAGTACAGAACCCTAAAAACGTAAAAAATAAGTTATACGCTTACAAATTCTGTTATAAAACACGGGAATAATTTTACGCGTTTTAAGTCGCCTTTAAAGTCAAACTTAACCCTGACGATACTACTCACAACATAGTAAGACCTATGAAGATGTCTGCATCGCATGCAACATTGTAAATCCACAACTACGATGACATCAAGTTTATGTCGGCACGCAACGACAAAATGGCGCTGATACGGTTTGAAAGTCGTTAACAAACGCGGTGCAGTGATATTGACGTTTTGATTATGCAAATAAGTTGACAAAACCGCTTCGAGGAGATTTAACATGCAACGAAAGACCGTAGAATTATTCGGAGCATAAAATAGTTGTTTCTATTAAAGTCAGCCAGCTTTAACATTATAATAAACTAGCTGCTGCCCCCCCCCTCCCCCCGCTGCTGTTGTTCCCCCGACCTACCCCGTTGCATCGATTTATTACCGTTGGATCCCGTTTTTGAATCCCATTTTAATATTTTTGGCGTTGGATCCCGCAAAACATTATTATGTATTTCCGTTGGATCCCGAATTTAAAAAATGCAAGATAATTACGTTTTATTGTCGTTGAATCCCGAAAAGTATTTCCGTTGGATCCCGAATGCTTAAAAAAATATGAATGCGGGTACTTTCAACAACAAAATTGTTTATAATAAAATGAGGGGTTCACTACTGTTTAACCAAAACTCCATTGACAAATTTTTAGTTTACAACCAACGTTTCGTATACTATTTATTTCACAAACAACTCATTTTCTATATAATCTAGTCGTTTCTGGCACTCGCCGGCCGCTGCCGCGGCACCGCTCGCTTCGCTCGCTCGGCTCGTGCGTAGGGGTCACAGTTTTAACCTAACCTAACCTAACATTGTTTTTTTTTTTTAATAATTAACCTACTCTAACTAGTTCGGTTCCGGGTAACCCACTAAAAATAATCTCTTTTTAGTGTTTGATAAAGGTAAATCACTTTTCTTCTGAAATGTACACATGTTGTTATAATATGGGATTCAACGGAAATAGCAAACGGGATCCATCGGTAATACCTAAAAAACGGGATCAAAAAACGGGATCCAACGGTAATAAACGGTTGCATCGCATCGCCTGCCCGCGCTTTTCAAATCCGACTGGTACTTCCAGAGATCAGCGCGATTAACCAAAAAAAACGACCAAGTCCGACTCACACTCACACACGAAGGGTTCCGTACCACTGGACTATTTAACACTAAATATTTAAAAAAAAATCACGTCTGTTGTATGGCGGCCCCCCTTAAATCTTTATTTTATTCTGTTTTTATTAGTATTTGTTGTTAAAGCGACAACAGAAATACATCATCTGTGGAAATTCCAATTGTCTAGCTATCACGGTTCATGAGATACAGCCTGGTGACAGACAGACAGATGGACAGTGGAGTTTTAGTAATAAGATCCCGTTTTTACCCGACTACGGCGAAGCAAAAAGGAGGGTTATGGATTTGACCGGTATGTAAGTATGTTATGTATGTATGTATGTTCATCTGTTCCCTCATAACTTCAAAAGTACTTATAATAATTTGACAAATGAGGTATCGTTAGAAGCGACTTGACCGTCCGCTGGTCATAGACTATGTGACTTCACACTAAATTGAATATGGCGCCCTCTAGAGGACATAAAGTAATAAATATTTTGCGATGGTACCTTGTGGGGTATCAAATGAAAGAGCTTAAGTAGCACATTTCAAAAAAATAATCCCAAAAATAATTAGGTAAATAAAAAAAGCTTACCATAGCTTATAATACGTTAGTACAGTGGCTTGCGACCACGGGATGGTACTTTCTTGTTTCATCCTTTTCACTAGTCGCGTTTTAATTTTTACCCTTTGGGTACGGAACCCTAAAAACAAACTCTTCAGCTTTATTATTATAGATAGATAGTATATATGATCAATTGATTACAAAAATAAACATCATTCTTTAAAACGTTGCAGTCGTTTGCAGAAACATTGTTTTTTACCGCAGTCTAATTTATTATTTCAAAAATGTTTACACAATCTCGCTATCAAAATAAACACCCATTGGAACAATTCAATTACAAACACTACTCTACGATCGAACTCTGTTCTAGCATCAATAGATTAACATTTATAGGGATAGAATCGCAGAGTTTATTTTCAACACTCAATATATATAATTGCAGAGCAGGTAATCGCCGCCATATGTTACGTGTTCATATAAATACTCCTCTTTCCGATAAAAATAACCCTTCCTGCACTCGACGAACGAAAAACAGTGGGATTGTAGAACAAATGTTCCGCTGTGGCCTTATCTCGCTTTTGTTCAATTAGAAGGAGAACAATTGAAGTTTCTTGTGCAATTACTGGTATTGGGTGTAAGTAAGCGACCCGGAACAATAGAGTTAAAAGGAATGTACAGGACGATTTGCTGAAAGACGTTTCTTTTATTAGGATTTTTATTAAATTATGTAATCACTTTTGAAACAAAGGACTAATTTTGTTGACCATTAATTTTTACACAATCTCGTTATTGAAACATTAAAATTGGAGGTAGTATTAAACTGTAGTGTTTTAATTTTTAACTGGTTACTGATTTTGTTAGTCTGCATCGGTTCACCCTTGTTTAGTATAACAACGTTTTGTCGAAAATCGCTCCAGCTAATTTTAGTTACAATAAAGTCATTTCGTATAATTCTTCATTTGACCGAATAATTAATTGGTACATTTTTATTTAGCATATTTATTTCTTTGAAATAATGTCATTTTACCAAATTTTCAAATGCACTAATTTTATTCAAACTAATGTTTCACTAGACTAACTAGAACCCAGTTCCGGGTAGCCAACTAAAAATAATCTCTTTTTTCTCCTATTAGCGCAAGTCGTTTCTGGCACCCATATTTTGTGTAAAAGTAATTGTTTTCTATATAATCTAGTCGTTTCTGGCACTCGCCGGCCGCTGCCGCGGCACCGCTCGCTTCGCTCGCTCGGCTCGTGCGTAGGGGTCGCAGTTTTAACCTAACCTAACCTATTTTTTTTTAAATACTTAACCTAATCTAACTACAAAAAAAAACATACAAACATCCGAACATAGTACCTCCTCCTTTTTGTGAAGTCGGTAAAAAATACATACATGTTCTACTAAAATACATGTGAACATTACATCAAATGAACATTATACCTTTTGATCATTACCGCAAATGTTGTTATAGCAAATAAATATTCGATGAACTGAAAATTCTGTCAAACGATATTATACAAAGTGATGATTTTCTTAAACGTTGTTCGATTTAGTAATATTACATCAAACGTTGTTCTATCAAACAAGGGTGAACCGTCTGCATCATCCCACTATTCCCACTGTTGGGCAAAAGCCTCTCCCCATGGCTTCCAGCTCTTTCGATCCAGGGTTAAAGTGGACCACTGGTCGTTTATTTTGTCCAGCTAGTCTCCCCATCTTCTACGGGGTCTGCCGCGACGCCTTCTAGCTGTGTCAGGGCTCCACGTCGTGGTTATTTTGGTGCACAGCTCATTGGGCATACTAAAGACATGGCCAGCCCAGTCCCACTACTCTTAGCGGCTTTTTGAGCAACGTCAGTAATTTGTGTATTGGATATGTAATACAAATGTTTTCTATATTTATTTGTACTAGAAGTTAACCCCTATTTGTTGAAACTTCTCTTTAATTCAATATTTCTCATGTAGGTAGGTACGCCTAATGAGTAAATGGCGGAGTTTGTAAATTGTTTACCAGTTTTATTTGCCTCACCAAAGTTTAATCAAACCACTATAGTACCTACCTCTTCTGTAATACACTTGTATATTTACCGCGGTGAATATAATTTACGGCGGATAAATATTATTATGTAGTAACAAAAAATAATTGAGTTAAAAGCAACATGTGCGAGTATGTTACGAGAAATCTAAGTTTAATTGGAAATTATCGATAAAAATACTCAGATCAACATCGCGTCAATGGATTACACGGAATGAGTGCGTAAATAACAAGTACAAATTCATGCTTTTTGTTTTGCAATGACATTACTTTCCTTTTTAATGTCCGAAGCAAAAAAGTAAAACCTTTTCCTGCTACTCTTTGTATAAACAACTTTGGACTACAAATTAAAGTCTCCACTGCCTTTAATTACCAGTTTATCACCCTGTAATATATTTTAAAGCTGAAACAGTTCGTAAATAAACGCCAACTCATTTTAAATGGCGCGCAATTTTTAGTGAAACGAACCGCTTTGTCGACAGATATAGTCGGAGGGCGGAGCCAATGTGCGCTTTGGAAAAATCTCCATTCAAGGGAAAATGAAGGGTGCTCCACTCCAAAACTGATGACGTGTAAAAAGCTGATAGAGCCATCGGGGGTTCATTTAAATGTCGCGAATGGGATGAGAATCTCTCAAGCTTTTGTATAATGTTGAGGGATAGCCGTCTCCGGCCGACGCGATTGTATCTTTAGCTAATATTGAGATTTTTTCTTGTCTAAATGTGACATGATTGTGTGATAGGACAAGGAATTATGATAACACATTATTATTTTATTTCCATAATCATAATCAGCCTATAACGTTCCCACTGCTGGAATATAGGCCTCCTCTCTGTGAGAGGGATTATTTATTTACATATAATTTATTGTACAACACAAAAATACATAACAAAAAATAGACTGAACACTACAAAATAGGTGTACAATGGGCAGCCTTATCGCTATTATTATTGTTATATTTTTCGTCGCCTTTATTATCGTATAAACCGTATAAATTGTGTCTACTTTAGTAATTCAATATTTTTATGTTGAAACAACAATGAGTAGTATGTTTTCGGGTGTATTGTATAATCCTTGTTCCCTGTATTTTATTTAATATGGCAATACCGACCCAGCGGCGGTAGGTATTTCCAAGCGCGTCGGTTATTTGACAAACTTTGACCTGTGCCGTTGTTCTCCCGGTGTCAAGTGAGGACCGTTTAATAATTCTGCTGTACAGATGTTTAGAGAAACAGTCTAACGTTACGGTAGTATGGGTGTTGTGAATTGTTGAATCGACTTATTTTTTTTTTCACTCACTTGAGTGAAGGGGCTGTAAGGGCCGAGCGCAAGTTAAAACGTTACTTTAAATAATATTATTTTTAATGATTTTATATTGTTACAGTTTAGTTTTAGGTTTGTAGGATACTTTGTTATTAGTAATTGTTATGAATACTTTTTAGCTAAAATTAGATGTTATTATTTTAAGTTTGTGTTTTTACAGAAACCGATGGATGTTCTCGAACAAAATTTAATTTTAATAGAAAATAAACAGCTCATTTATCAAATTAAATTGCAGTGTACAACATCTATCGGTTTCTTACTAAACTTTAACTATATCCGACGATCCTGCAAACTTATTTCTTTTGTTGACTATACATTGTCGCACTTGGCAAACTGTTACCATGGATTTAGTACATGATTCTAAACCCTCCTGCGTTAAAATTTTTCGTAAAAAATGTCTAATTTCCCTTTGGAATTTATGGTTATAGTTAGCGCGTCGATTTCCCTGCCACCCTGTATGTTGATTTATTTTTACCCAAGTCGTAGCTAAACTTACTGGCCTAATTTGCAGAAGTTTGTCATAGGAGAGCAATAGTTATTGCACATATTGTGCCTTAAAGTTAGTTTAGGAGCTTACCGCAAAAACTTGAGTTTAACGTTTTACCTACTTGTTTAAGACATGTGTGTCATCATAATATAGGTACGGATTACGAATTTGTAGAATAAATTATTGTAAACTTTATTTTCCATATCTAGTTTAACTGATATCGGTGAAGGAAAACATCGTGAGGAAACCTGAAGGCCAATTCCCTTAATTAAAAACGTTCAAAATCTAGTCGCAATCTATTCTCAGCGACAACTAATGTCAAAAACTTTTCAAACATGTAAGGATTTTAGAGATATTTTTGACAGATTAAGACAGATCTGAGGGGCGATTCTCGTAATTTTAAGAACGTTCACAGTCTGATCTCAGACTCAATCTGTCAAAAATACATCTAATTTCGCTACATTTTGACAAGTTTTTGACATTGGTTATCGCTGAGTTGAGATTGCGAATAGATTTAGAAAGTTTTAATTACGAGAATTGGCCTTCAGACTGTGAACGGTTAAAATTACGGGATCTGCCCCTCAGGACTTAAAATTAATATTAGTCTGTATTTCTGTAATCGCCAATCCGTCATGAGCAAGCGTGGTGATCAAAGCTCATGGCTTCTCTGTAGAAGAGGCCATTGCCCTGCAGTGGGGCAATAATAGATTCGTATTATCATTATTATTATATTTGAATGAATAGCCATAACTATGCAATAAAGTATAGGTAATAGGTAATACGGGCTGGTGTCCGCAACTCCACGTCAATGCGCGTATTTTGCGTACGGTGTAAAGTATAATACATTATTTCATAACATAAAATGATATGCTTTCATTGATGCATTATTAATGGTATTTAATTGAATAATGAATTAGTAACCGGTTTTAATTACACTCCATTACCTTTGATTATGATATAATTCAGGAAACCACGCCATTCAGTATGTAGGTCGTCATTAAATGTTTGAAACGTGCCTCATTGAGTATCGTTTATAATGATTTACGACAAATATTATTTAAATATACTAGTACTAGCAGCGCGCCGCGGTTTCACTTAGTAGTGTATTTTTATCCCGATAAAAAACACTACAAAGTGAAAAATAACTTTAATTTCGGAAGTCGGTGTCGTTGAGTTCGCATTTTCGTTGTTTGCCACCGATTTCCGAAATCAAACTTATTTTCAGTTTGTGGTGTCTTTTTTGAAAGTCGGTTGTTTTTTTTTTGTAAAAAGTTTTTATCATGACAGTCGTCACTGCGGCCGTACTGGGACGCCACCGCTCTTTTAGAAAACAGTAGCATTACTGGTCAGTCAGATTGAGCTGACTCGTTATGATGTCGTAAGGTACCCAAGTACAAGTAAAGTACGACAGTTGAAAGGTACCCAAGTACATAAGCAAGAAAATGAAATAGCTACGACATTGTCTTGTCACTAGGGTGCACTAGGTCTGCCTGGCTAAATACCTACTTTCGTACCTACCTGTATGACAAAAATTAAGCAATGAAAATAAAAAGCGACCGTTTACGATTATCGTTTCAGTTTGCGACCAATGGTTTTTGCGTGGCTTTTTCATGTGATTCGTTAGATTTCATTAAGGCTCCCGCAGACAGACGCGACGTGATCGCGACTCTGGTGAAACACTTTCCATGAAGCTTTCATAAAAAAAATTATTCTAGAGTCGCGTCGCGCTGTCGTGTCGCCCTTGTCTGTGGGAGTCTTTAAGCGTCTTCCAAGTTCAATTTACCTTCACAAAAATCAGACATCATAAATGTTCCCAAAGAAAAGATAACACGAACACAAAATGGACTGACTATAATACCTACCTATAGAATAACATCTACATTGAAATTCTTCACTAAATAATTCAATTAATTAACAGCTAACTATTAACTTTGGGACAAAAGTAGGTACCAAAGCACCAAAGCACCAAAGCGCCGTAATGTCGGAACACTTTAAACAGAATTCTGTGTAATTGAAAACATGGCGGTCGAAGCAATATATTTAAGACGGCAGCTCTATTGTTCGGAGGTAAGCTTACATAAGTTCGTTCTCGTTGATCGAACTTTACAATTAAATTAATTGCTTGTTGATCTAATTTACTTTCATGTAATTTGTAGTCTACCTCAAGGTTGAAAAGGTTAAAGTGTAAGGCAGTAAGGCACGTAAAGTCAAGGAAATAAATTGATCACCATTTATTCAATTCAGTTGCATGAAATGGATATAACACGGCAAACTGGTGTAGTGTGTCAATTTGATAAGCAATTAATTACACTGAGTGTAGATCTTCATTTCATCAGTTAGTCAGTTGTGTGTTGTTTTGTTGTCAGTCAGTTTTTCTCTTGACATAATTGGGGAGATGTAGTTATGCTTACACAATTGATATCGTAATGTACACAAACGTCATGTTACGTTGTAATTACCTAAAGTACCGAAATTCTTTTGCTTTTCATGTTTGTTGGAAGTTGCAACATTTTAGTTAATATTCACACATTGTAACATTGTACGACTGTCATTTTGACTGATCATCTCTCACTGGTTTTGTGACACTGCCTTAGGGAGTGAAAATAAAGATTTCTTCGGATTCGTAATCAACGTAACAAGTGCGTGTTATTTATCGTTTTTCCTATTCTTCATCTCCTGGAAATCAAACCAACCTGTAGGAGTGTAGATTGGACTGGACTGGACTGTAGTCCATTATAAGAAAGGGAGTCGTGCGGGTTTGCTGAGTAGTAAGCCGCACCACAGTTGACATATATTTACTTATAGTTATAGTGTAAATATTACTCACTTTTGACTGTACCTGAACTACTTACCTACACTTAAATAAAATTCTAAATCAAACGTCACTTCTACCTACTGATATTTTTAGTCTAAACACCAAACTAAGTGCCCCGCGACTGTCATAACTGCGCCGTTGGTTGGTATCGTCAAACATCATAGCCTATGGGTTTGTGTATACTTTAGGCGACACTAAATTATACAAATAAATACATTACTAGCGCTAAGCTAATATCCACACACCAGCATTTCACACCGCCGACATCTCGAACATGGTCCTTCGAACCATTGTAAAAAGAGGTCCGTGAAAAGTATCGTCGTTCAGGAATGCTGAGCAATATTTTACGCCAGCACAACGCCGCGAAGACCACTCAAAAAATGTTATAACAGTAAATGGGTTGTGGAGGTCAGATAGGCAGTTGCTCCATGTAAACTGATATTCAGCTGCATCAGGTTAGATTGGAAGCTGACCCCAACATAGTTGGGAAAAGGCTAGGCAGATGATAGTGATAGAAAACTCACCAAACTAGTATTAACTTCATCACAGAAGTACCATACAGAAACTGTAAACAGAATTCTCTTTAATTGAAAACACGGCTGTATTCAGCAATATATTTGAGACAGTAGCCTGTATTGTTGGCCGTTAAGCTCCGTAAGCCGGCTCTGGCGCAGCGCTGCATTTGCTTGAAAATATACGGACGGACCTCTTCTAATCGATTGCTATGGGCTATATTTTGTTATTTTGTGTCGTGGTTGAGGATTTTGTAGTTTTATTATATTTAATATATGGTCGTCCAGTGGTAACGACTGCGACTTAGATCATAGGTTCGAACCTAGACAGTCGCTTTACTTAGTGTAAATGATTTCATCACCACTGCTCTCAAAACGGTGAAGGAAAACATCCTAGTCCTAGAACCAAAAATTCGAAGACATGTGACATCTACCAAGCCGCACTGGGTCCGAGTGGTGGATTACGGCCCACTCCTTCTCACCGAGAGGAGATCTGTATCCCAGCAGTGGGATCGTTATAGGCTTATTATGCTAGAAAACAGAAATGTCGTTGCATAATATGTTTACTTTTCAGTCAACGTAAAAAAATCTTATTTATTTATTGTAAGAGCGACTTTTATAAATAACTGATATTTCTAGGCGGTAACTAACTTCTACAGTAACTGGTCGCTGTACTATCTACATATTTTATTTATTCTATGCTTCAACGACTAAACACAGTCATAACACGGTACAGTTCGACACAACTTAGATGTAGCATCGGCAAAATTCGTAAAACATTCGTATTCGTAAATCTTTATTACTACTTTAGGAAAAATTCGTCGGTGCTCCATCGACCAATTGGAATTTGACCAATTGGACTATGGGGAAAATGACATGTTTCCATCGTCCAAATACCAACTGGACTATGGAGAATTGAGAAATGTTCCACTGTCCAGTTTAATAGTATAGTAAAGCCTTGTCCATACTATTTAAAAAAATATATCATAAACAATTTTTGTAACCGCTTAATAATCATTTATTGAATTATTATCCTTTATTTCACTATATACATATAAATTGATCAATTTTTCCTAAAGTAGTAATAAAGATTGGTGATTTTGAAGGCGCACTTAGTTCGGATGTGATCGGTTTTACGAATTTTGCCGATGCTACATCTATGTTGTGTCGAACTGTAATTTAATTCCAGTGTGCTATTGGTTCAGTTAATGTACCTATAATTAGCTTAGCGCCAACTTAATGTATTTATATGTATAATTTAGTGTCGCCTAAAGTATATACAAACCCATAGGCTATGACGTTTGACGAGACCAACGGCGCAGTTAAAACAGACGCGGGGCACTTAGTTTGGTGTTTAGACTAAAAATGCCAGTAGGTGGATGTGACGTTTGATTTTGAATTTTATTTAAGTGTAGGTAAGTAGTTCAGGTACAGTCAAAAGTGAGTAATATTTACACTATAACTATAAGTAAATATATGTATGTCAACTATGGTGCGGCTTACTACAAATATTTCTCAAAAAAAAGTCTTCGAAAGAGACAAGAAAACGTCGACTATACTATAAGACGTTCGTGCTATTTATAAAGACACCGGGAAAATTACTCCCTCCCAATTTTCTATATTCTTGCTTCTTAAACATAGTATTTAATATTCTAAACTGGAAGCCAGCATATTTGTACTTTATAACTCGCTACAGCGAAGTATGAAACACGTTGGCATACTAATTTTGTTCTGTGGTGTTATACTTACGTTACTTCAAAACTGAGGAGTCAGCTCAAGTTTATTAGTGATGTGCAAGAGTTTTATACTTAGTTAAGTTATTAGTTACCTAGTCATATTAGCTCAACAGTAATAGGTAATACGGGCTGGTGTCCGCAACTCCACGTCAATGCGCGTATTTTGCGTAGCTCAACAGTAACTGTGTCTAATGAGACACAATTTAATTTCTATTGTTATATATTTAATGTTAATTTTCAACAGTTGAGAGGTAGGGATTGGGCGGGTCACATCAGCCGTATGCAGGATGACCGCTGAACAAAAGTCTCCACACAATGGGTGCCTGATGATGGACGGCGCCGCCAAGGCCGGCCCAGAAAGAGATGGCGAGATGACCTGGCTGACCGCGAGGGCTGGTTCGGGAAAAGAGTTCCTGGAAGGATTTGGGGGACGCCTTTGCCCAGCAGTAGGACAGTATAGATAGGATAACAAAACATTCTTGTAGTGACTCCTTGTAGAAACTCTGGAGCATCTTATTACAATACGGGATCTCAGTTCAGTCTAAGCCCAAACCTTCAAGTCCGTTTTGTATTTTGAACTTTATCCAACAATCATAACGTTCTTAATACAACATTGACAACTTAGACTTGGGTTAAACGTCAAACGGTTAAACGTTAAAGTTTTTGTAATTAGAACTTTAATTTAGTCGGAATAAAATTCGGAATTGAAAAATGGTTCGATGGTCTTGGTGTGGGTGGACCTGGGTCTATTGATAACTCTTGTGTTTTAATAAGGCCGTGAAAAATTTAGCCCGACTTTACCCATTTTAAAATTGGGTCTGATTACACTCTACGTGCTATTAGATAGGTATTGATATTGTTAGTAAAAAAGTCGTGTATGTCAATTAAGTAATCGTATAAAATAAAAATTGGGACAAATGGGTAGTATGATATAGTACATGCAACACATCAGTGGTATCAATTTGACATCGAAAGCGCCTTTATGTCGTAGCATCAAGGACGATTTTCCTATAAACGTTTGTAGTTCGCAAGGATTCAGTAGCCCGTTTTCGCAAAAATGAGTTCATATTCGCAGGCAGCAAAATGTAAAAGAACGCAACATTTTAATAATGAATGCCTCACAGGAAAACGTAAAGTAAGTTGATATTAAGAAGCTAATTAATTTACGTGACTGGCTTTTTCACTCACGTTTTAATTATAACCGAAAATAATATTATAACCGCAAGTTGTACTCAAGTAATTTAAGTTACAAATTACTAACATTTTTATAAGCTTATGGAATGATAATGAGTTCACGTATATATTACTCGTAGGAATAATTATCCATACATATTCAAAACACGTTATTGAGGGCTTAAGTAAATTTGTTAGGCACAAATCCCGTTCCTGATGGAAAATGTTAAATTAGTTTTTCCACAAATATCCAATTTGCATCAACAGCGAAGTTTAATTTAATTCAAGCAAAATTGGTTAGCTGTTGTTATATATGCAGCAATGTCGAATAGATCACGCATTTTTTAATATCATGTCCAATTGGAAAACCTAGCCTCTTCTTCACTCACACACGCGCTTATAATCGATTCAGTTTGAACTCATGTACCGTCAACAAAAGAGATAAGTATGCAGGATCGTCGGATATAGTTGAAAGGAGACGGGGAATTCTGGGCCCAGCAGTTAACTAGTTGAAATGGGTATTAAAAAAACCGTTATATTTTTCTAAAGGTAATCACCAAATACAGTACCATGTTTCTATCTAGGAAGCGAGAAAAGTTAAATTAAGTTATGAAACTAAATAATCGATTATGTACATGCCTGAATTCTAAGTAATCGATAGTGAATAAATCGGTAAAATCTCAGAATATGTATGAAAATCGAGTGACAAATGCTTATCAATCTTTTCGTGGAATCGATTCATAGCGAATCGAGTTCTTGTAATTTTTCTTCTGTTAGCAACATTGGTCACTCAGTATAGTCTAAAGTAATCTGTGCTGTCACCGACTGACAGATGACAGGTAGAAAAAAACCATGCCGGCACCTATAAAAAAGTACTCTGTGACCGGCACTCGTTCGTTTTCTTTCGTTGTGAGTGCGCACGTATTTTCCATGTTTTATTGAATATCCCACGACCTTGGCTTTGTATATTATAAATTATAAAGGACTATTCGACGGATCTTGCTACTTTGAATTACTTGGCTCTCTATTTTGGACAACTGATTACGCCTATCGTTCGGATATTGACGACATGGATCGCTGTGTGAATTGTATCATTGCGACTGGTCGCAGTAACTCTATTGGCAGAAGAGTCTTGGACGATGAGGCGATTTTATAACTTATTCATCAGTGGCGTGAATATCAGCCTGTAAGTACCTATTTAAAACGAGCTTTTAGCCTATCAAGCGAACAAAATCAGACTTATGTACCTACTGTTTACGGCCTCCAGCGTCATGTCTGTCGGCTGTCTTTTTGTTGGATAGCATATATTAAAACAATACTTACTTAATACCTAATTAGTTGATTAAGTAGCCATATGAATCTATGGAACACTCATAAAAAAGGTGTAAGTAACCGTCAAGTCCCGATGGGACCGATTCGGTCCCAGGCTTTGCTGCTTTGCTTTGAGGTATTGACTGTTATTGGGGCCATTTCGGTCTCGGCTGGGACGTAGCGATTTAGTTGAACATGCATTAGGATTAGGTACATGTAGTGAAGCCTGATTATGGTTGAACAAGATTCAAATAGTTAATTTTTTTCAGGTTACCAGTGAAAACTATGTATGCCAAGCATGTTGGAACTTGGCCCAAGATGATTGTGGTTCTTGGGAGACGTCCGATTGAAGCCTTTTTAACCGACGAAAAAACGGAGGAGGTTATCAATTCGACGCGTATATTTTTTGTTTTTTTTTTTTTATGTATGATCACGCATAACTTTTTACAGAGCAGTCCGATTTTGATAATTCTTTTTCTATTGGAAAGGATATACCCCGAAGTTGGTCCCATATAAATTTGGAAAAAAAAATCCAACCCTAAGGGTAGGAAAACAGGGGATGATTGATTGTTCACTCACTGATTGTAATGTATGACCACGCATAACTTTTTACAGAGTAGTCCGATTTTGATAATTCTTTTTTTATTGGATAGGACATACCTCGAAGTTGGTCCCATGTAAATTTGAAAAAAAAATCCTACCCTAAGGGTGGGAAAATAGGGGTGATTTATTGTTCATTCACAGATTTTAATGCTGAGCTGTGTATTACAATTAAAATAAAAGGCCTATCTATGTTGGTATATAAAGCCTGTTTTTTTAAGTATATTATTATACAAAAAAGAATAATTAAAGTAGGATTATATAACAGTTAATATCTAAAGTAAAGTAGGTAGCTAAATTAAAAGTAGTCAAAAATTAAGCATGTAGCAATTAGTAAATTATAGCCTCAAAAAATTTTAAAATAAAAACTTTTTAACAAAAAAATTAAACCTCCGAAAAAACTGAAAAGCAAAAAATAAAAACCTTTTTTATTTTACCTTAATAAATAAGTTCTTAAACTAATGCAAGTATACCTAAGAAATTTTGAGTCGGCGCCAAACAATCAATGAACAATGATCACTAAATTACCTTAAATTTAAAGAAAGAACCAAATCAAATTAATAATGCAACGTGAAATCTCCAGCGATAAATATAACATTCCAAACAAAAAATGCGCTCTCCGCACGACCACTCGCAACGATATTAAGTTGCTTGTTTGGCGCCGACTCAAAATTTCTTAGGTATACTTGCATTAGTTTAAGAACTTATTTATTAAGGTAAAATAAAAAAGGTTTTTATTTTTTGCTTTTCAGTTTTTTCGGAGGTTTAATTTTTTTGTTAAAAAGTTTTTAGATGATATTCTCATAATTATTGAAGACGAATAATAAATATTTTATACATATATTGGTGTTTAATTTTTCTTCCTACTCTCCCTTTTTTAAAACGTACCTACTGCTTCTAAGTGCAGGATATTGAATGTAGAGACATGTCTTCGACTATAGCGACTGTCCAGGGCGTGCCAAACGTGTCAGGATCTTCAACACGTCATATATGGAGGCTCTCTACTTGCACTCCATGCAGAAAACCATTATACAGCCAAAACCATTCAAAAATATTTCGCAAATTACATAAAAAAACTACAATGTTATAATGTAACCTCACTTTTACTATATTTCATAATATAACCTCACTTTTACTATATTTCATATAACTTGATTCCTGGATAGCCAAATTTCACCAAATTTTCAGTGAGGCCTTTTTATTATATCCACTTACAAATAAGGCTAGTTTGATTGAGTTAACACCTGGGCCCAGGAAACTATGTAGTCTTTCCCTTCTCCTTTAGTAATAAACCGATGGAACATCCATCGGTTTATTACTCTGTCAACTGAACTGCACTGTCAACCTAAATTTATTTTGATATAAACGAGCTGTTTGTTTTTTTTGAATAAAATTAAATTTCATTCGAGAACATCCATCGGTTTCTCAATAAAATTTAACTATATCCGACGATCTTGCATACTTATCTCTTTTGTTGACTGTACATTGATTTTCTTCTACTAGTTGACTTTTGACTTCGATAAACTTTGTCATTTCTTAACTGTTACATTATGCAGTTATAATACCTATAACAACTGAGTTATGTCTTATACCGATATATAAAACAGTGTCTACAGCAATATTTACGTAGGTTTCTCTATTAAAGAGCTTATGTTGACTGGACAGGTCCACTCAACCTTCTCTTTCTTCGGTCCTTTTCTCAATATACCACTTCAGACACCAATCTACGTGGTCTTCACATGATTATTTCTGGACTTTAAAAGAGACTGTGACCATTGAGTTTGTTCCGGCCATTCTTCTCAGAGTAGTCAGATAGGAATCGCCAACCTCATCTAGTTTTAAAATATGATTGACGTGTAAAAGTGATTGTACAAACCTACTAAGGGCGCATTCCACCAAACTTTTATACCTAGAATAAGTCTTATCCTGAGAATAAAATTTTAATTTTTGTCAGTTTTTCCATAATAGAACTATAGTACTGTCAGAGGTCAATTTTATTCCACAACTAAAATATATCTGACTTTGGTAAAAGCAGCCATTACAAAAATAAAATCATTTACTTATCATCTATCATTTAGGGGTAGGTACTTTAATCATACTAATATTATAAAGGCGAAAGTTTGTGAGTGTGTGTGTGTTTATATGTTTGTTACTTCTTCACGCCTAAACCACTGAACAGATTTAGATGAAATTTGGTATAGAGATAGTTTGAGTCCCGGGAAAGGACATAGGGTAGTTTTTATCCCGATATTCCCACGGGATCGAAACTTATGCGGGTGAAACCGCGGGGCGCAGCTAGTTTTCCATATAATCAAAATTGTATCATCATCATCATCATCATCAGCCTATAATGTTCCCACTGCTGGGACACAGGCCTCCTCTCTGTGAGAGGGAGTGGGCCGTAATCCACCACGCGGGCCCAGTGCGGGTTGGTAGATGTCACATGTCTTTGAATTTTTCGTTCTAGGACATGCCGGTTTCCTCACGATGTTTTCCTTCACCGTTTTGAGAGCAGTGGTGATGAAATAATTTTACACAAAGTAAAGCGCCTGTCTGGGTTCGAACCTACGACCTACAACTCGTAAGTCGCGGCAAAATTGTATACAATAAAGTAATTTAATCTATCTTCTAAAGGTTAATTCATGCTGCGAAAGTCCCAACCATACAATAACATCAAAGTATGATTAATAGATTTAATGAAAAGCCGTAAAAAAATCTCAATAAAGAATATAAAAAGAATCAATTACGCACCTAAAGGTTAAAGCTTTCGCCTTTACACCATAATCTTTTTCCGACGCAAAAAGGCTCATGTATGGATAAGAAATGTATTTTATTAGATTACATAAAATATTAATCAGGAGATGTTATCAATCACGCATGACGCCATCTCGCTCACGGGGGTAATTACCCATGAAAAACGGGTGGCGGGGAAAATGAAAGAAAATTATCAGCACGATAAGGTTGTTTTCTTTTGAGACCCATTTTAGAGTGACTTATGAAAAAACACGGTTATATCATTAATTTAAAAGTGTTAGGATACCGTGTTGTCCTCCTTAAAATGGGTCACACGATTTCTTGGGTTATTTTGTGTTAAATCAGAAAATTGAATTGATATGCAAATTGACAACCAACTTAAATTGACCTTATATTATTCAGATCACAACTGTCATTCTTTGTACAGTTGTTTGAAATAATAGCCTTCCGACAGATTTCGGTCACGGTGGCCAATCTCAACGGAGATTAGCCAGGTACGCAGGAAATATTATAGTGCACAAGTGTGTGCGTAAACACAGGTGCACTCTCTGTTCCTTTACTCTCATAGTCCGATGGGACGGCAATCCGACACGGGGAGAGATCAGGCGCAGGACAAAAATAACCCACGAAATTACCCGTTTAGGAAAGACAACACACAGAGTGTTGTCCTAACATGTTTCATATAATGATACTACATAAAATATTGAACTATTTCAGCCCAAAAAAATTAAAACTAGAAGAAAGCATATCCTTTGAAGAAACAGCCAAGAAAACTGTTTCATCTCGAAAAAAAAACAACGGTAAGAAGAAGAAACGAGCTGTGCGTTTTTTTAAGCTTTTTCTTTTCTATTCACACAAAATGCGGCCGAGAAGAGAAAGTATTTTCGGCACACGTTTACTTTAAACAAATGAGGGCAGAAAACATTGTTCTCTATGTTACTTTCTTCTAAAACCATCATTAAAATTTGAGAAATAATGCAGTATAGTTTTATCCATACTGTATACACGTAGGAAAGGGGCCAAAACGAAATACAGATTTTTGGGTAAAATACTTCTTCTTTTTAATATAACTTTCACCTTTGTAAAATCAGTGTCCATCTTAGTATATTCTTCTTCTTAATTCGTTCACCCTTCTCACCTTCACTCTCTACATATACTAAACATAAAATATTACTAAAATCCATAATAATCATTGTTATGAACCTGTTACATTTTCACGCCTAAACCACTGAACCGATCGTTATGAAATTTGACAGATACTCGTAGGTAGCCTGGGACCTGGAGAAGGACAAATGTACATTATCCTGGATATTTGTGAAAATAAAGATGAAATACAAAATACACGCCGACGTAGACGCGAGAAATAGCTAGTAACTAGATATTATACCGAAACTGGTTTCCTCCTCACTTCATATGCCGAACATCCATACTCGGAACAAATCTAAAGGCTTTACAATTATTGGCCTAGTTTCGGGAATCGGATCCGGTGACAGTCATTGTCTTATGTTCCACTCGTGCAACGTATTCATGGAAAACGGAAGTTTCACTGCACTATTTAGGTCGTCTACCAAATGTACTGGCAGACCCAAAATTAGGCCATCCTGCTGTTAGGTAGGAAGCACGAAAAGTGAGATCAGAAACCAAAGATTAAGGATTACTCGCTCTGAGCATCAAGTTCCCTGCTAAGCTTGACTGCTCACAACCACTAAAGCAATACAGCAAGCGGAATCACGATAAGTGCCAATAAAACAGCACAAAGGTCCGTGTCACTTCGAAGCGTATCCGCAAAATTGTATTACTTTTCATGAGAGACTTTACGACTGGTTTCAAGTATTTTCCTACCGAGGTCTTCGAAAGAAATTCAACAGGCTCATATATTATACAAGATTGTTACGTCATTGATTCACTGATACTTGTAAAATGCAGTGTCATCCGGTCTTATATATTCTGCCATCCATTCCTGTCTCCTTCGATTATGCAGAATGGAAATCAGTTGAGATCTGTATATTTGATCGGTTTGCGGCTGAGTGCATGTCCGTTTTGATTGCTGTTCGTGTTGTTATTGTTGTTCCTCGTGTGTGTTTGGGATGTTCTATAGCTGCTTTAGTAACGTGTGTTTAGAATGCTTAGTAGGTATCAAACATAAGATAGATATTGTCTTTAGCTAAATGCGTATTGGCAATAGGTTCTTGATGTTTTTCGTTGGATTTTTTGTTCCAGTTATCACATAGACAATTGTCTTAAATACGATTGAAAGGATCAGTCGCCTACAGTCGACAAGAACAAAGTATTGTACACAATTATGCGCATTTTCCTTGAAACAGTGACAAACGTCAACAGAAGCAAATTTATGATGTAGATTCAGAGGAAAATATAATCCTACAGTTCACTGCTTTCCCTTTGGTGCTCCATTTACTATAATATGCAGAAACACGAGATCAAAGGAGCTTTCCTTAAGCTGTGCAACGTAGAAGAAAACCTTCTCTTAATCTTTTCATCGACTTGGCATAATAGGTAATAACATTTGACCAATCAGGTCGAATGCCAATTCGGTCGGCGTTATTGTGTAGATATCTAAAGTCGGCAACATAGCCCGAATGGATTCCCTTGAGAAGAAACAGCAGTTGTAAGCAATAATCGCCTAAATAATCCCTAATTCGAGGTGATTTAAGTAAAGCGGATGAAAATTAATGGAGGCCCTTCTTCCCTCCTGTTATCCGTGAGGTAGCTTGTGTAAAGGTGCGTCTGATTTGTTATTTGCGAACACGCAACGGAAGCTAATCCTTCAGCGTGGAAGAAGGCCAAGCAATTAATTCTGTGTGAACTCTGTAAATGTGTAGGTACACGAGATCTTGAGTTGTACTCGTAGGTACCTACTATTTGTTTTTTATGGAATCGAAAACAAAAATTTAAAAATATTCTTAATAAAAAATAAAAAATTGGGATTGAAACTAGAAATCCACGAAAGAGTTTTTCACAGAAAAAGTTTTAATTCAAACTAGTGGTAGGCTTTGATCGTCTCGCCAACCACTGAAACCCATTACGCCGCATCAGTGGCTCGTTAAAGGTTTTTAAAGCGGTCAAGCCGAAAATAGCTTAAAATTCCTATCGTCAAGTTTCATTCATCCGTAGTTGAAATGGTTGTCCATGGGACCGTGTAAAAGCGAAAAAATAAGTGCGAGGTTGGTAGGCGTCCGAAAATTGGCCCCGAGTGTCCTCGAACGAGCCCGTCTGGTTTTTAATTGGTTGGGTCCAAGTTCGCGGATGAAACTGTGACGTGTTTTTCTACTCGCATTGGATAGGATAGATAGGATGTTAGATTAAAAACTAGCCAAAAAGAAAGATTGCGAACGTGAATGAAAGCGGACTTTTCTGAATTTAAATTTTACTCGTACGAGGTCAAAGTTGCATGTTCTCGAATATATTTTGAGCAAAAAGAGTTTGTGTTCGGTGAAGGTTACGATTTTGTTTGCTTGGTAAAATACATGTACTTTGCTTATGAAAAATACTGGGAGTGTAGTTCCTACAGCAGAAGATGCCGTCTGTACCGTAAAGGGCCATCAAAGGATTATCAAAAACAACAGTATGCATTTTAGTTTGTTAATATCGATAATGACGCAATTACAAGTCCAATAGTGGTGGTGACGATGTTATTATTACTACAACAACAACATATACACACAACATATTAATTAATCATTGTACATTGGTGGACCATGGAGTGAGTGTCCTAATTTTTTTAGACTGATGATACTGAGGATATTCTGTTTCATTTTATCCTTGCCAAAGAGCTGAAATTACACAATTTATTTAGGTATATACTAAGAATACGAAACAAGGTCTCATAGAAAAACTAAAGCATACGCGAACAAGTCCCATTGTTTACGAACAAGATGCTCAATTATAATAATACTGAGAGTAAGAAAAGATGTTTTCCTTTTAGGATTTTTTGTCTTACACATAACGTACGTTCCGTATAATTTACGTTTAACGACTTATCCTTAAATGACTGAAGCAGCATTCATATATATATAAAACTGGCAGTGGTTCAAACTTGGTATTTTTCCAAAACAACATTTTGTAATACTAACGTAAGAATCCACGACGATGATTTCCTTTAAAAACAAATGTAGTCGTTTTCAAATTATGGTCGGTCACCGAGAGACGTTTGAAGAGAACTTTACAAAATAGCACTATCGATAATGGTGTAACACCGCATAAAACCGTATATGATAATGATGAATCTTCCAACAATAAAACAATGTACAAACATCTACAGAGATACTCTGCGCTCGTGAAATTAACGGAGAAGTTAAACAACGAAATATTTCTCGTACGATGTAAGCTTTAGGAAACGAGAATTGGTTAATGGACACGAGTAATGTATTTGTCTTGCAATTATACGAAAGTTCACTTGGCGCCAACAAATTCTAAGCTTCGTGTGTACAATATAGTTGGGAAAGAGAGAAATGTGAGCCACATCATTATCTTGACCAAGTCAGAGATAATAGTGTAGCTGAGAATGTTAGAATATTCATGCACGAATACTCTGCACGAAATGTTGCATGCACGAATACTTTATTGGTAGCTGACAGACAGATTTGTAACTGTGTGGTAGTACTTGTCCATCTGTAAGGTTAAGTTGAAATTCTTGAGACTCAATCTCACCTTCATTTTATAGTACAGTAGAGATTATAGCCTATTTGGTGCTTAAATGTAATCTACGAATACTTTGGGTAGTAGATCGCGAAATACGAGACAAACATTAAATTATTAAAATAATAGAAAAAACAACGGTAGGAATGAAATTTGGCTGACAAGCGAAGATGCAAGGATAAAAATGTAAAACTGTAGAACCATCTCCTTGGAATAATTATTGAAGTAACATAACAAACTGAGGTTTTATTTACTCATCCCGGTACTTAGAGCTCGTAAAGCTCTCACCGTACACTTACTCGTATGTACAGACGCCAGAACATCAAGCTACGACAATCTGTCAAATTTCTTTAATAGATTTTTAACTTTATCGCTAAAGCATAAGGTTCAAAGTTGATTGGGAAAATTTTACAGTTTCGAGTAGCTTGAAGTGCTAGCGTCTTTGCCTAGGCAACCTCAAAAATACATATGACCAAAATGTCACACGTGTGCCACTCGTTAAGGCTAGGCAGCCGACCGAAAATGTAAATAAAAATAGTTTTTGGACATGCACATTTCCTACTAGTATTTAGACTGCATAATGTTAATTGGAGTCAGTTCTTTTGAACATTTTCTTCAGTTACATCATGAAAAACTAGACGCTTCGCCTACTCTGAAAGTCTAGGCTAGAGATATGGAAACGACAGACAGAAAAACAATTAAGACACACAAATATCTAAATCTAGTTGGATGAAAATAAATTTTTATTTAGTGTAAACGAAAATAATTTTTTATTCAGTGTAAATGAAAATATTTTAGGATCGTATTATGGGCTGAAAGTCGAATACTTCCCGAGGTCTCCTCCGGGCTCCGCTCGTAGCGAAAGTTGTTCCTTTTATAGAGCGCTGTAATCCTCTCGAACAGGCTTTCTGTCATTTAAATTCCGTCGGTACTCCCGTCGGATTTTTGCTTTGCTTACAAATTGTATGTATTGGGAGCAGACACTTATTATTTTAAAACGAATTCTTTATTGGAGTCGATTTAACAAAATTGGGCCAAGTGTACTGTTATAATTATTAGCGTCTTGAATTTTGTTTGTTTTTTTTACCGACTGTGTAGGTATTACCTATTCTACCAAGACTAAAATTATAGATATTTGCCCAGACTGAGAAAATCACTCAATGATTCAAGGCTGGTTTTAAAGTTTTAATGCATTGACCTTGAAAGTTCATAGTAATAAATTACATTGACACGAAAACCAAATAGTACACAATGTTGTGTCGTGAGATTAAGTTGTACAACAGTGACACAGCTTAAAGTCGAACGTTTAACTAGGAAATAAGCCTGTTTCTTAGAAGCCAACAAATTAAAACGTTATCTGTGCGAATCAATAAGATGAAAGTATCTACAACCCCATATAGATAGTAAAGGAACCAAGCTAGAAAATCTATACTAATAGTAAAGTTGAAGAGTTTGTTTTTTTGAACGCGCTAATCTCTGCAACTACCGGTCCGATTTGAAAAATTATTTTTGTATTTGATAACCCAATTCATGAGGAAGGCTATTTAACATTACGCTAAGACCCTTAGGGGTAGAGCAAAAAGAAAAAGTAAGAAAACGTTAAGCGACAACAGCTAATAATAGCGCGGGAAAACGATGCGATGCCACAGGGAGGGTCGGGGAAACAAGTTTTACGCGGACAAAGTCGCAGGCAGAAGATAGTTTTAATTAATTGGATGATTCGTTTGAATAGCATTTTTCAATTTCTGTTTGCATGTAACATTCATGTAACATCTACACATAATTTTGTACACCTCTCTATAGGGTAATTCTCGTGACCCAACCACGCAAAATGGTTTTCGTGACACCCAATTTTACGGTTAACTAATTACGATCGACTATTTATGCACGAATGCGAGTTAATCCATGGTGGATTCACTGCGGCATAAAGCGATAATGATTCAAAACGTTAGTGTTGAAAATACGTTGACCTGCTGAATAGCGATTGGAACACTGAACACAAAACATTACCCCCAACAGGAACTTGTAGTGTAATATGTAGTATGGTCACTTCGTCGTTGTTGTGTCGTGTGTGTTAATTTTGCAAGAGTATTGTAGTAGCACCATGCAAGCAGTGGCGTGCATTGGTTTTCAGAATAGGTAGGCACTAGGCCGGGTCCAGTCTAGACAAACGCGGTCACTAATCAGAAAAAAAAGTGACGTCAAGTGTGGTTATTTGAGTAGGCGAAGGTCGAACGTCATGGTATTACGCGTAAGACGTACGTATTTCTAATTTTGTCGTATTGACTTGAACGAGTAAAGACCAATGACAATGTGCGAATAGTACGGGAGCCGAGTAGGCCGTCCGGCGACTGCCTACTGCCGCGCGTGTTTGTATGTAGATTTTGTTTTTTGTTAGGTATGATAATTTTGCGAGTTTCTTAATTGTGGGGCACACACACTAAAATGTAATTGACAGGCTTATGTTGATATATCGAGGTAGGCACTGCTTATATACCTATATGCAATGCACGCCACTGCATGCAAGCCAATTTTGGAGTGACCAAGGTTCAGTTTGGAAAACATGTTACAAGTCCATAGTTATATACAAAATCAAATTATTTATTTATTTATAATTACCTTTACAACTATCATAACAGGATTAACCTAATGCGATGGTGTGGTATTTATATACTTACAATATTAAATTAACCTAATAAGAATCTTCTATATCATTACTACCTATCCTAAATTATATAAATCTCATACATAACAATAACACAGAACAACTATTATATAACTTATTAACCTGCATGTAATTACAATGCTAAAACATATTTTGCCTAACCTATAACACTTATGTGTAGCATAATATAAATAATAATACCCTCGCGAGTTCACTCCTAGTACATGTAAATACGTCAATTTGTATGTGAATTTTATTGATAGTGTGTATTAAAATCAAGTAGGTGTATAAAACCTTGTAGAAACTCGAAATAAAAGACACGTTATGATAGCTTTAGTTATGCTCGGTTCCTATAAACAAAAACGAATCGTTTTGCTTACAAAATGGTACCATTTTTATTGCCAAACTGGGCATATACATAGATTCGTAAGCTAATTTTACCTGTCAAAGTCAAAGTCAAAGTCAAAGCATTTATTTCAAATAGGCACATAAAAGGCACTTTCGAACGTCAAAAATTATCTTAAAATAGAATTGATTCTAGTCGCCCATTCCAAAAGGTAGTTTTCGTATGGAGAAGAACGGGCAAGAAACTCCACCGTTACTCTTTTAAAATGTTTTAGGTACAATATTTTGCATGGGTACATTAATTATATAATAACATGTGAGGACGATGCACCTACAATAAAATTACTATACCACAATAGGTAAAAGAATTAAAAACGAAACCATGACATGTAAATTAATTATCTGACAGATACATGGTGCTCACATATTTACAAACATGGTACAAGCAAAACGATTTTAATTAAAAGACAAAATACAAGTAATAAGTCAGGGTGTGAGTAATAAATGTAAAAAAAAAGAATAAAAAAATTTACAATATTAAATTAGCAACCAGTTTGATTTTGTCTAAACTCTAGATTGTCCTATGGAGCAGGACCAGCATGTTTCCAAGCGTTCTTATCTTGGATATAATCTTCTAATTTATAGTATGCTTGTTTACAAAGTGTACGTTTAATGTGAGTTTTAAATTTTCTTTCATTTAATTGCAATATATCACAAGGTATTTTATTGTAACATTTAACACAGTACCCCATAAAAGATGTATGTACTTTGGCTAATCTGAAAAATGGTTGATGTATTTTATCTTTATTTCTTGTATTAAAGTTATGTCTATCGCTTATTTTATTAAAAAGGTGTAGATTTTTTCTTACATACATAATATTTTCATAAATGAATTGGCAAGGTACCGTCATAATATTAATCCTTTTAAATAGTTCCCTGAGAGATTCGCGGCGACGTAGATTATAAATGGCTCTGACAGCTCTCTTTTGCAAAATAAAGATGGATTCAATGTCAGCAGCTCGACCCCATAGTAAAATGCCGTACGACATAATGCTGTGAAAGTAGCTAAAATAGACTAAACGCGCGGTTTCTACATCTGTTAACTGTCTTATCTTCCTAACAGCATAAGCGGCCGAGCTAAGCCGCCCCGCAAGAGATGTTATGTGAGGTCCCCATTGTAATTTCTCGTCTAGCGTGATTCCCAGGAAAACCGTTTGATCAACAAATTCTAGTTTCTCTCCATTCAGTATGATGTCACATTCGCTACTTCTAACATTTGGTAATTTAAATCTAACGCATTTGGTTTTCTTTTCATTCAGTACCAAATTATTTACCGTAAACCAATCTTGGACCTGTAATAGCTACTAGCGCCTAGCCTAGTTTGCCTAACTATATGGGAGAGTCTGCTATGCAAAGTTGTGAGGTCTTAACTTCATTATTGGTAAAGATACAAGAGTCTTAATTTTAACCTAAACGGTCCCAAAAGGCCTTCGACACAAAATCGATTTCCTTAATTTTGCAACTTTTCTTTTGAATATTGTCGATTTTAAAGCGCTGACTATTGCTAGACTGAATAGTTTTTCTTTTATTTTTTTATCGTAGCGTAGCAATATCAGCACATATTGTTGAAAACGATCACGCAAGTAAAATAGAAAATATTTCTATTAGATTCGAGACTGAGACATCATATTTTACTTTTGTGTGCCGTTGAACTAAAACTTTGAAAGAAAATCTATAGTCTTTTGTCTCTACCGCATAGTAGGTTTGTTATGTAGGGACATAACAGACTATGCGGTGAATGATCGACCTAAGGTAATAAGGTTGGCCTCCACATTGAAAAGATCGTGGTCAGGAAACGTGCCAAATAAAGGCGGGCCTCGACCCGTATTAGTGGGAAATGGGGAAACTTCGGGCTATTTACGACCTTCAACGATATTATTGAGTTGAAAAAACTAAAGTTAGATGAAGTATTTATAGAATATGTGTGGAGTGTGAAAGTGAACAGACGTTTTCTAAATATGAGAAAAATTGGAAGAAATATGTATACAGGGTGTAAAAAGACCCATCATATAGCCGTCAACTACGCATTCTGTACATTCAACTAAGTAACATTGCACAAAACTAATTGCTGGAAAACGACTTTTATTTTTGGTGTGAAAACTTGCTGTTTGTGGTAGTGCGCAATATAACACGCAAAACATTGTGTTTATACGGTATTTAAAGTTGTGTTATAGTATTATCAATTTGGTTTGGTAAAAAAAACATCAGTAAAAGTTGGAATTGGAACCTTTGATATCTCCGTAACCAGAAGGTTACCAGGTATGGTCCGGTACAAAAAAAAATTCAATGACGTACCTACAAGTGGCTTTCGGCTTCGCTAAGTGTCTTTTTACACCCGTTATACGTACTTAAAAAGTTTTATAGTAGATCGTAAATGTAAAAAAGAGAATTACCTCGAGGAAATGTTCACTTATTTTTATGAATTATATTTACGAACATTTTTATAAGTGTTTTAATAGTTTTCGATAATAACTGATATAATTACAGTTGTGTACGAATCCTTGATAACACCTATCAAATATGTACTGCCCTGTCTTTTTGTAAGTATAGGCAGTTCAACTTGAAACTGTTTGCGGGATACAAACATCTGTGAAAAAAGGGATGGTACATTTTAAACCTTGTCTAAATTCTAAATGTTTTGCAGCTTCTTGTGTACAAACATATGTCGCAAAAGTAACGGAACATGAATATTTATGTAATTTAAGCTTGTAAGCGTGTTTATAATTCAATCTCTGCAGTCCCGCGGTGGGCGCCAGTATTTACCAAACAAACTTTGCGGGTAGCGAAATCACAACTCAGTTAACACACTTGTGATTACTTAATACTCCGTTCACAACAGCCGTAACTAGGTTCCAAGTATTCCAAATTATAAGTTCTCTATAATTTGCTGTCTTACATGTCATGCCCATCTGCCAGTATCCGAGAATAAGGGCTATATTAAATTATGCATCAGAATTCGAAGGAAGCTTTTAGCAAACAAGGTTTATTTATGCAAATTCATTCCATAATTCATCAGAAACGGTCTGTGTAACATCAAATCAATGTGAAGAGACAATGGTAAGCCGCGGTTCATTTATAAACGTCAAGATTAGCCTAGTTACGAAAACACAGGTGTAACAAAAGATTGAAAGATAAAACGTAACGAATTGTGAAGTGTTTTCTCTCTACAACAAACGATCGCTGGTTCTGACAAACAAGGCGCTTGAGAGTTTCTCGGAGAGTGACGAGACTGTTTGGGCGCGAGATGACAAACACAATGGGTTTTCTGAGCCCCTGAATGACACCTTCATTATAGAAGCTGACGTTTCGCAAATACTCGACGAATTGTTACCGCGCACTTTACCAAGTGTTATGGAAAGTAAGCCGCTGCTCTAATGGTCTCCCGAGTTTATTTTCACCCTCCGAAGTTATCACGATATGTAAATATTGAATTTGCGTTATTAGAATTTGAATAAACGCTAAGGAAAAATAATAGGTTCCGACTACCAGGCGCTGAATAAATACTTATGAAGTTGTGAAAATGTTGAATAATTATTAGTGTAAAACTTACTTCAATTCACTCCTTCGTTTACCAGTAAACGAAGGAGTGAATTGAAGTAAGTTTTCATCATAAAATAACTTTAAAATAATAACGTGTATAATTAAAACATTCACAACATTTCACACTATGATAATTAAGTCCATTAATATTGATGAGGCGGCATCGATATTCACTAATAACAATATTATACAGCTAGTACATTTCATGAATCTGTTCACTACAGTAGGATAATGTATATAAGAAGTCGAGATATCGATTTGGGCAATCAATCGAATCTGTCTGGTTCGCTAAAATATTACTCGCTTTACTCCACAAAAAAGGCGACATTGCGAGAAAAACATTATTGTATTTACAAAAGTGTTGTACACCAAATAATAGAATTTGGGAGCACTCACTAGCGATTTGTTTGAGCGCCGTCACAGCCGATTTGATAGTGTTCAACGTACGACGCCTCAGATTCTTCTTCGCAGAAAAGTTCTCCATATCAATATTCACAGACATTTTGATTTGCACTTTATTTTGTTAGTTTTAGAAGCTATTTTGCGTTGTTTTCGCACAACACTGCGCACTGAACACCTTTTGTTTCGGGTTCCCGGAATACACTGCGCGTAAATGCATATCAGTAACAGTCAGTCCACGCGCGAATTCTAAAGACTTTATAACGAACAGCGGAATGTGTGGAGACGAAATACTAACGGTTCTGGTAATAATTCGGTGCTATAACTGCGATTACCGAATCTATGCCAAAGTCGTGTCGTGCTGTGTTTATTGGCGTTGAAGTTGGGAAGTATATTAGGTATGTCTGAATGACGTCATGAAGTTTCTGAATTATGCCTTTGTTTCTTTATCGTCGTAAAATAGTAAACGCTGAATTGTTTAGTTTATCTAAAATATCGTAATCCGTTAAACATTTCGCATCTTTTATACATTTCAATGATCTATAAAGAATCACATGTAAAGAAACGGCGTTGAGAATGTGTGATATGCTTAAAAGAATATCCGGAATTTTCCCAAAAATTCTCACGACCACGCTTCAGCTCGCCTCAAATTGTTCGACGTGCTTTTATTAAATCATCCTCACACCATACTCCAGGCCTTCACTATTCATAAGCATATTAGCACCTGATAAATTTAAGAGCAATCTCCGACAGATGAGAGTAACGCTCAAGGTATACAATGGACGATATGGTAAACAACTTCTATTCTTATCGCAGACAGCCGGCAGAGATCAGGTTCATTAACAAAAGACGACTTTACGAGACCTCGTATTGACGGGAACAATCAAATGAGGTTTTATGATGAAACACATTACGATTCTGTTGTGTTTTGATAAGGTTGGGATGAAATTCTCATTTGTGAGGGTGAAGCATTTTTCATTTGTTTTGTTTCAAATTACATTCTTGTGATAGAGGCTGTTTGATAATTGCTTATATTTATGGGGCAAAGACCGATGACATGATATCAAATTGGAATAATTAGTCGACGCTGATTTGGACAATCATCCGATATATAGCAAAAAAGAAAAAGATAACGTTAAAGAAAATCTGACCGATGTTAACAATACAAAAAAACAGAAACAATGAAAAATAACTATAATTATAGTTCAAAGACGACTACGATGTTTGGCAAGAATAAAATAAACCAGAACAATTCGACAGATAACTGTATGAAGCTAATTAATTATAGAACAAAACAGACACATCACGTCGTGATTCTTGGTATGGAGGGAAAACTACTGCAAAATCTATACTATCCTTGCTGATTTCATCCATTTTTAGACTTTTGTTTTCATATCTTTTATTAAATCTAATTTGTTTGACGTTCCAATATTAAATTTTTCCTTCATGTTCAATGTAATTATTGTCCATTCCTCTTCATCCGGTTTTCGAAGAACGTGACTTACGTTAGTATTTGTTTATTGTAAATCTATTTAAGAATGTTAAGAACGCTTGTTTATAGTTAATTGAATCGGCCGTCAGAAGAGACACAATTTATAATAGCAGTCGAAATGAAGCTCAAGTTCAATGTAGCTTTCGAAAAATCCCCAAAATAATAAAAAATATTATTTTCTAGCTTTTTTAGCAGCTTATATGTACTTTCTGAGCATATCTTAGACATTACTGATAATATCGCTGAAGAAAACATTGTGAGGAAACCTAGTCTAGCATCTCCAACCTGTCTTGAGCGAGCGTGGTGATCACTGCTCTTGCCTTATCTGTATGAGATAAGAGATACCTTTACCCTGCACTGGGACAGTAATAGGCTGTGATGTGCGTAATATTGAAACTGATTCTACAAACTCAAACTCAAAGCATTTATTTCAATTAAACCATTTCCAGGCACTTTTGAATTTTCAAGAGGTCGGTCAGTCAGAAAAAATGAAGCTACGAGTAGTTGCCCATTCTAAAGCGTACGCACCTGTGAAGAAGAACGGGCAAGAAACTCCATGGACACTCTTTTAAATTATATTATTAAATAAATATTAGTTACATCATTAATGTTGAATTACGATGAACGATGTAAAAAAAAAGAAGTAGTCGCTAAAAGCAAAACAAAACAATCCAAAAATAAAATAATTAAAAATAAGCCGAGGCAGCTAAGGGTCAGTTCACACCGAGACGCGACGCGACGCGACGCTGCGCGCACACTTTAAAAGAGTGACTCAAAAATATACTTTATTTTCTACACGAAAAGGTGCACAATGCATTGTGAGAGTTCAGAATACGTTGCGCTGCGCCTCGCGGCGTCGCGCTGCGCCTCGCGGCGTAGAGCGACGCATCGCGACGCAGCAGTACTTCGCCGGTACGCGCGACGTGCAAGAGCGGCGCTGCGCCTCACGACGCAGCGCGACGCCGCGAGGTGCAGCGCGACGCCGCGAGGCGCAGCGCGACGCCGCAAGGCGCTGCCATGGCGACTTGTCTCTACTATTTCCGACCAGACTTCGTGCAGAATTGATGCAGTACGGGCGAGTGATCGAATGATATTATAATGATAGACTGGGATCTTGTTATAATCGGACTTCTTGCAGAAGAGGAAGAAGAAGTACGCAATACATGTTGGATAATTACGAGAGCAACTTCAAAATGTGATTTTTTGTTTGAGAGAGGCCAGTGATTTCGCGCTGCGCCGCGCGGCTTCAAGCTGCGCCGCGCGGCGTTGTGTTGCCAACGATTTTACGATGCGCCTCGCGGCGCAGCTAGACGCCGCGCGGCGCAGCGCGAAATCACTGGCCTCTTCACGTATCGTCGCGTCGTCGCGTCGCGTCTCGGTGTGAATTGACCCTAAGTGATGACCAGCCCCAACTGACGGCGCGGCGCCAATACAATTCCTCTGCTTTGATTTCGACAAATTACCTCTCCACAGAACCTTGCAAGACTCCTGATGAAGCTTATATTCTAAGTACCAAGGAGTAATAAAGCCAAATATAATATTTTATTTCGACTATAAAACGTAAACAGAATCGCTTAAACATATACCTTCGGCACAAATCTGCATGAATAATGACTATTTTGTGTCACAATGAGCTAATATGAAATTTGTGTGAAATGCATGTTATTTAGAGGTAAACTGCCCCGCCATTTGCGAAATGAACCTTATTTGCATGCTGTTTAGGTTTATATTTGCATTTGGTGTGCGGAATATGATTGATGAGGCGTATTGTACGATGTAGCTGTAGTCTGAAGTATAAATTAAACTGTATGTTAATGGGCTGTAAATCTATTTGCGCATTAACTTTTAGACTTGTTCTCTTGGAGATGTGTGAATTTGAAATATTAGTATCTAACTGATAACTAGGATTTTGGAAGCGTGGTTTGGGTGATGTCAATAGAGGGAGTGGAAAAATGTTATTCGTAGGGGGATTGACTTTTGTAACTCAACTCTATGCCAAATGGATAGAAACGGCAATTAGCAGTAGATAGACGTACAAGATGTAACAGAATAAACTAAAGTCCTGAAAGTAGTTTGTTCATAATTGACTACTGAATCGATTCCAGTAACTTTTGATGAAGGTATTTTTTTCAAAAATTAGATATGTATTTTGCCATACTAACCGTCGCGTCGATTGAGCCAAAGAAAATTAAACCTTATTTCAAGGCAATAAGACTCAATTTTAATGCTAGGGTCAATCTGATTTTCTTGATAATAATAATAGCAAGCTTTAAAAAAATTAAGTTTTAGTCATTGTATTATGCTTTTAACCCAATACTCTAATTGGGGTGTATGAGTTCTTATAATTCTGGCAGACATGCTAGGAATATATCTGCCCCGTCATTCATAAAAAAACGAAGTAAAATTATGCCAAACTTAAACCTAAAAAAAAGTATGGTAAATCTGAAGCTTATACCTACTGGTTGTAAATTTAGTCCACGTTTATTAATGGACGGGGGATGGAGATTATTTTTACATAACATTAGATATAACCACGCCTGAATTTCCCGAAAGGTCAGGCAGAGGGCTACCTATACTACACCCACATGTCGCATTTCGGTTATTTTTAAGTTTCATGTAGCAGGGATCAAGCCTATTGACATCAACCGGACACAACTCCAGACTCCGGGCGGCTATTGAAAAATTTCGGGTGGCGCTTGCAACCACTACACCAACGAAGCAGCTTATGTTTCATCAACTCAGCCTATTGCAGTCCACTGCTGGATAAAGGCCTCTCCCAGGCTGCGCCCAACATTCTGTGCTCCGCCTTCCGCATCAACTCTGTCCCAGCCATCTTCTCTAGGTCGTCCGTCCATCTAGCTGGGGGTCGTCTCACACTACGCTTGCTGATCCGCGGATAGTTTATGTTTAATGGGTAGTTATCAGGGTCGATTCACAAAAAACACACTCCAAACATTGCTAATTAAACAAATAAAAGTAACCTCTTTGTTATTACTTACACCTTCTTTTACATAATTTATCGTATTTTTGCAACATCAACCTAAAATCCATTTTCCGCTTTTTAGATTAACGAATCGAACAATAGCATCAGTCAAAAGTAGATTAAGTGGAAATGATGAATAGCTTTAACAGCTTTGCATTTTCAGTTCCTGATTTTTTTTGCCAATACATTCGTTTCACTCTGTTGTCACTGCAATCCTTTGATACGGCAGTAATTCTCGGAATTGGTGAAAGGCCAATTAAAAATCGCTGTCGGCAAACTTTTCAAATAGCATATGTAGTACATAACTGGATGACAAATTGATCAAGAAGTATGCATGGGAATTAATCATAACTCTATAGAGAAATTTTGGATAGGTTCCGTTATAACTGGAAGGACGACGCGCGGGCTCGCGAAAGATGGAAGGAGTAGAAGGAGGCCTTTGCGCAGGAGTGAGATAGTGGATAAAAAAAAAATAAATAAGAAAGAAAAGAAAAGAAAGAAAATACATTTATTTAGCACAGACTAAAATACACACAATGCACCAGATACATACATCAGATAAAAACAAAAAAAAATAAAGGTCAAATAAAAAGTGTAAAGTCCGATGTAAAAAAACGTAAGCAGGAAAGTGTGCCTCGCGGCTGCGTTAAAAAGGCCCAGTTCAGCAAAAATGCCAGACAACTAGTGCCTGACGCTGGTTTTCAAATGGACCTGTAAATGTGGGTGGCCTAACAGTAGTTCCTTCAGCTTTTGCAAAGGAACTACTGATCCGAAAATTTTCAGTAGTTCCTTCAAAGGAACTACGCGAAGGAACTAGTGAGCATAAACGTAAAAAACTCAGGCCACAAGTGTAATGGTATGAGTACTGACTACTGTCTTCATGACCTAGCCACTGACGTGACAAGAGATAAGAGACACGTCACGTCATTGACACCTATCGTGTCACAGTCACTGTTAGTGACAAATTACACAAACATCGACATCATCCCTAATTGAACATCGGGGCCCTGATTACATAGACTAATAAAACGTTGAGTGAAATAAATTTCTATTACAATGTCACATATCATTATCATAGGGGGATTTCTGTTGGTGACGTCATCCGACCGATGAGTTCGTAATGGCAGGCTTACCTACCGTTGTCAAATACTCCGCGCCGGGTTTTACCGACCGACGGCTAATTCTAACCGCATTTTCGATGGGAATTCAATGTAGTCGGTAATGGTCGGATTCGGGTTTAGTGCTTTGTCTATTTTAGGAGGGAATTTAGCGAATTGGGCATTGTTCTAAATGGGTTAGAGATGATCATAATTTGTTCTGCCATAAAATAAACCTTTATTGACCGTATCATTTACGGAATTACGTCGTTGTCATTGGTTTTGATAAATGATTTTGCCTTTGGGACATCGACATTACTTTTTGCTTTTAGAAATATACTGCAGATGTTTCGTTGATGATTGAGGTTCTGAAGACTAATAAGGTAAATTATTTTTTAAAGCGTAAGTGTTTTCGTATATTAGGACGATTCGAATAGGTATGAGGTAGGTGTGGGAATGGCATACCATTAATATTTACTAGCGAAGCGCTAGGCGTTGCTTAATATTTAAAACATGGCTTTTGACCTACGATAAGTAAAACCACATACTGGAGCAAAGGATAGTCTTAAGCTGCCTATGTTATTATGTTCCCACTGCTGGGAGTCAGGCTTCCTCTCTTCGAGAGGGTTTTGTAATCTACCACGCGGGCCTAGAGTGCGGGTCGGTGGATGCCACATGTCTTCGATTTTTTGGTTTTGGATATGCCGGTTTCCTCTCGATGTTTTCCTTCACCATTTTGAGAGCAGTGGTGATGATATTTTCTACATAAAGTAAAGCGCATAGGCAGGCGCTTACACTTACAAGTCGTAAAGTCCTCCAGATCGTCTTTCGGCCACGGCGGCCAATCTCAACGCAGACAAGCCTTCGGCGCGGGAGATATTATGGTGTACAAGTGTGCGCGCAGACATAGATGCTCTCTTCTCTTACTCTCATAGTCCGATGGGACAGCAATCCGACACGACCGGAGAGAGATCAGGCGCAGGACCAATGGCTTAAAGTGCTTTCCGAGACACGGGGGTATCACACCGCTAACTTCCAAACTCCGGACTGCTAATAAGAAATTCCTAGTGGATAAACTCAATAACACTTTGCCCAACCAGGGAATCGAACCCAGGATCCCACGCTCAGCAGTCGCGCTTGCGAACACGAGACCAACGGGGCAGTTACAAGTTGTAGGTAGTAGTTGTAATCCCAAGCCCATCGTCCTACAACTTCTAAGTCGAGACCACTGGGCCATCACTGCTCTAAGATTTTTATTTTTGTACTAGCTGCGCCCCGCGGTTTTACCCGTATAAGTGTCGATCCCGTGGGAATATCGGGATAAAAAGTAACTTATATGTTAATCCAGGGTGTCAGCTACCTTCATACAAAATTTTATGAAAATTGATCCAGCCGTTTGAGCGTGAAGAAGTAACAAACATATAAACACACACACTCACAAACTTTCGCCTAAACAACGTGTTTTTTTTGATATCCCATAACTCTAGGGGGTCATTGTACTCATCATTATGAACAACTTTTACTATGGGACCAAACCTAAAATCGCAAAAAAAAAATCTGCTGTTACCTACATTTTGGCGAGTTATGCTAACATAAAGGTAGGGAATAGCTGATTTTTTTTTCGCGATTTCAGATTTAGTCCCATAGTAAAAGTTGTTCATAATGATGAGTACAATGACTCCCTAGAGTTATGGGATATAAAAAAAACACGTTGTATAATATTAGTGTGATAGTGTGATGTGATGTGATGTGATAGTGTGATTGCATAAACGGTGACAGCCCCTATATCTAATCCTTTCTCAGTCTATTTCCAGAAGTAGGTTGATTCCCTCACTTCCGAGTCGTACGCTTGAGTTCTTAAACCGACCGGTTACAGCTCTACGTGGCTGAGAGATGCACTTACTGACGATACTGCTTTTAGCTCGGCTCGCTTCGTAAAAGAAAGACTCCTTGAGCTCAGACTGTCTATCGAAGTGTCTTGTTGTACGAGGTTCGGGTTAATTGATCGTTTAGATTTTTAGAACTTTAGATTTCGAAGAATCTGGTTACATGTTAAGCAGAGGTTTAACTGTATGACAATGTTTTACCAACGTAGTCTATTAGTTTCCTTGATACAGTTGTGAAATTCATATACGTATAATGGCTTGCAAAACTATCGAACCTAAGACGACAATAAGTCGGTTTTAAACACAACAAACAGACCTAAATAAAAAACGATCACTGACATTAATTAGATATGCATTTTGTCTATCATTATCTGTCTAGCATTTTCCCAAGGCTGTTCGAGGATATACATAATCAGCCTATAAATGTTCCCACTGCTGGGACACAGGCCTCCTCTCTGTGAGAGGGAGTGGGCCGTAATCCACCACGCGGGCCCAGTGCGGGTTGGTAGATGTCACATGTCTTCGAATTTTTGGTTCTAGGACATGCCGGTTTCCTCACGATGTTTTCCTTCACCGTTTTTGAGAGCAGTGGTGATGAAATAATTTACACAAAGTAAAGCACCTGCCTGGGTTCGAACCTACGACCTCCAACTCGTAAGTCGCGGCCTTTACCACTGGGCCACCACTGCTCTCACCACTGTTCGAGGATATAGGAAAATCCAAATATCAGCGGCCCGTCCCTGATTCGCACAGTTTTTACGACTTTGCAAAACATTAAGATTTTTGAAGCAGCAACCTTCGTAAATAAATTATCTAAATGATGGAAAAAATCCGTTGCATAGTTAAGAAGAACTTGGCGATCACACAGACATACACTACAAGCGACTTTAATTTATAATATGAATAGATTCTCGTTTACCATCACCTACTTATATTTAACACGGACATTTCAAAAGGTAATGATTAAGATGGCGTCGGTATTTCGATTTCCTATGATATTGAAGACGGGAAATTGGGAGGGCTCGATTTGTGTCAGGAAATGTTACGATAATAGCTATTAACAGTTCGGCTTTTGCGACGAAATCATTTCTATGTTGAAATAACTGTTATTTTGTAGCTAAGTGGAAGTAGAGGGTTCAATTTTATTTCCCTATTGCAAATTGGGCACGTTATTATGTCTGTTCGTCACAATTTCGTGCATGGATTCGCCAAAGATCGACCGAACTCCATAACAACAGATGGTCACGGGTAACAGACTGCAGACAGTCAAAATTGGCTTTACCAATGATACACCCGCGATTAACTAAAAAACTTCTTAGCCTAAGTAGAAATAACCTCAGAATAATAATAGGTACAATTACGGGCCATAACCCTCTTAACAAACATCTTTTTAACATAGGCGCCACGGACAGCCCCCTTTGCAGGGGCTGCCTTGACGCCGAGGAATCAGCCGCCCACGTCATCCTGGAATGCGAGGCGGTGGCTTCTCAACGCGAAAAAATCCTCGGAACAGTGAGTTCGCTCCGTGAAGCCTGTGAAGCTCCCAGGAAGCTTCTGTGCTTCTGGACGGAGCTAGGCTGGCTCTGTTAGCCAGAATCCCTACGCACAACGGACCAAATGGGAGTCTAAGTGCGGAAAAGGGAGCCCCATCATCATCATCATCATCATATGTCTGTTCTGCCGTACGCAAAATACGCGTATTGACGTGGAGTTGCGGAGACCAACCCGTATTACTTACCTTAGCAGTGGTGGCCATGTGGTAACGGCCGCGACTTACGAGTTGTAGGTCGTAGGTTCGAACCCAGACAGGCGCTTTACTTTGTGTAAATTATTTTCATCACTACTGCTCTCAAACCGGTGAAGGAAAACATCGTGAGATAATTCGAAGACAGTGGGAACATGATAGGCTGATTGTGCTATTACCTATGTCCGTTCTGCGCGTTCATGTGATTTACTATGACATATGTTTAGCTATACTTTTGGTAAAATATGTACGAGAAGTATTGTGTAGTTGACAAGATGATAAAACAACTGTGGCGTGGGTACTCTTATTACCTTGGTCTCTAAAAACACGCTATATAGTCGACTGACATTTCAAGCTTGGCTTAACTTAATTAAAACTTTATTGCGTAGCGTTTCGGCAGTTTATTTCTTAGCATAGAGTACGAACATCATCACCATTCTCCTGCTCTTATCCCAATTTATTTGGGGTGGCAACATGTCTTTTTCTTCCATACTACTCTATTATAGGCCGACCGCTTAACTGAGACGTTGCCTGAGGTAGCAGCGCGGTGCGGGAGGGGTGTGGTGACGTGATGCGAGAGCTCAGTGATTCGTCAACTTGTGAACTATCACCCCTCCCGCACCGCGCAGCTACCTCAGGCAACGTTTCAGTTAAGCAGTCGGCTTATAGTCGTCATCTCGGTAGTCACCCCCTTTCTAACCATATCATCATTTACACAGTCCATCCATCCAGCATAGAGTACGAAAAGCCTCTAAAATTAAGTCTTGTGAAACACTAGCTATTCGTTTCTATGTACTTAATTGAAAATCTAGCTAGTTTTCCCTTGCTTTAAAAAATATCTTAATTGCAGAACTAGTTCTCTTCCAGTGCAAATTGCTCGCAGCATATTACACCTTTTGTCAAAATCATACGTATTTAGCCTTTACCTATATGTGAACAAGGCACCTCCATTTACCAGCAACAATACAATCCAGTGGAGGGGTAAACAAGTACACATACGGAGCGCCTCATTTGTGCCAATATACAATGATTAAGCTCTGTCGCGTAATTGACTGGTGATTGCGAACATTAATCCTGATGCTGACGATATAGGCTGGATATTTATGTATGGGGGACTTGGGGTGTTTGTTTATAAATTACTAGCAGTGCCCCGCGGTTTCACCTGCATAAGTGTCGATCCCGTGGGAATATCGGGATAAAAACTTTCCTATGTCCTTTACCGGGACTCAAAATATCTCTATACCCATCTAATTCGGTTCAGCGGTCTAAATCGGTTCAGCAGTTTACACGAGATTTTTATATAGGTATTAGAAGATATTGTATCATAATTGACTATTCCTATTAAAGAAGCCCAAAAGCCCCAAAAGTGGAAGAGTAGTAGTCAGAGACCTTAGAATATCAAGATGGCCTATTAGGTACTTGGGTTGTGGAGGTCAGATGCTAGTTGCCCTTTCCAAAATATTGATATTATTAAGTCCCATCTGCTTCGACTAGAAGGCGACCCCAATATATTTGGGAAAGGTCGGGCATGCTAGGCAAAACACGCCTAATATAAAAACTATATTGATACTTTTTTATTGTATTTTTTAAAAACTATATATCTACTTATATATGTCGTATATCTGTTTTACTGTGTGTACATAAATAATAAAATAAATAAGTAATTATTGCTGTCAACTTTCATATTTTTTCAGAATTTTGCGTAGACAATAAAATCAGATTTGATATTTAATGACCACAAAAACATGGAGGTCAACAAACTGTTGATACAAAATGAAAAGATTTAAAAAATAAGTACAGTAAAGCAGCAAAAACAACGTTTTTCTAACACATTAAACAACAATTAGGCAAACAATTTCCTTAATTTACAAAAATGTCGTGAAACAGGCATTTGTTGTAATAAATTTTGCGTAATGCCGCTAGGCGAAGTAAAAATGATTTAACACCGTCATTACGCTCTGGTAATTTAGAAGTATTGTACTATAAATTAACACCTATCTTACTCCCTCATTTAGATAGGAAAGTGTTAAGAAAATTATAGTGTTGTTGAATAAATTACGTAATTTCATTGTCTGGTTAAGTGGTAAAACATTCGTATAGGGTTTCAGGTATGAAATGTTCTAATAGTAATAAAAATTGATTGTAAGAATTATAATATTGTTACCGAATTAAGTTTTCACGCATATTTTTACGCAGCCTTTTATGTCCCCATTGAGAATTATCTATGTCGAATTACATAAGTTTCTACATACAAAAGGACATTGTTTTTATTCGGCTGACTATTGCTCCATAGTCTGGAATGAGGATATGGCAATATGGTATCTTTATTATAATTATATCATAAAATAAAAGTGGTTACGGAATCGTGAACCTTCGCCTTGGACTGAGCGAATATCTCCAACTATTTATTTTTCTGTTTTAGCCTTTGCTGTCCCACAGCTGGGCAAAGGCCTCCAATATATCCTCCTCTCTATATAATCACACTATCACGCTAATATTATAAAGGCGAAAGTTTGTGAGTGTGTGTGTGTGTGTTTATATGTTTGTTACTTCTTCACGCTTGAACGGCTGAACCAATTTTGATAAAATTTTGTATGGGGGTAGCTGACACCCTGGATTAACATGTAGGCTACTTTTTATCCCGATGTTCCCACGAATTCGACACTTACGCGGGTGAAACCGCAGGGCGCAGCTAGTATAATATAAATTGTATAAATAGGAGACGCTTTTCGTCAAGTCCGGTTAAGCAGACGATTCCTAGGTTGAACTGCGAGACGCTATTAAAAAAAAGGACGCTTTTCGTGTCTGTCTGTGTTGTTGTTCTAAGCTATACGCAAAGGATTTTGATGCGGTTTTCACCATCCATATTTAATATAATATTATAAATGTGAAAGTGTGTATGTCTGTCTGTCTGTTACCTCTTCACGCTTAAACCGCTGTACCGATTTAGATGAAATTTGGTATAGAGATAGTTTGAGTCCCGGGAAAGGACATAGGGTAGTTTTTATTCCGATATTCCTACGGGATTTACACTTATGCGGGTTAAGCCGCGGGGCGCTGTTAATCACACTATCACATCACACTATCACACTAATATTATAAAGGCGAAAGTTTGTGAGTGTGTGTGTGTGTTTATATGTTTGTTACTTCTTCACGCCTAAACCACTGAACCGATTTAGATGAAATTTGGTATAGAGATAGTTTGAGTCCCGGAAAAGGACATAGAATAGTTTTTATCCCGATATTCCCACGGGATCGACATTGAACCGCGGGGCGCAGCTAGTCGTTTATAGAATTTATTCCGAAAGATTCATATGTATATAACATTCATATTTAACTTAGATATAGCACAGACATCGCGATGTTCTGTCGTCATTGCACCCGTGTGAAGCATGGGCGGGTCGCTAGTTTTCAATAAAAAAAACAAACAACACGATACCGTATCACCAATTACATAGAACAATTTTCTCCGAAAAGAAACGGACTCTTGCTAAGAAATACCTTGTGCATTTGAGCTTGTAAAGGCTAGTCGTACAGTTGAGCAATTGGAAGTCGGGGCAATTTCCTCTGTAGCATTATGTGCACGTCTCTAGAGACTAGCCAATACGAGTAAGGGAGTGGTTATACAAGCTGGAAGATAATTGATAATTTTATTTCTGTTTTAAGCTACACGGGGCTACTTTTCAACTCTACCAAAATACCCTACATTTTGGTAGAGGTGAAAAGTTGAATAGGTCTTTATAAGATGTTGGTAGGTTGGTGGTGAGTATTCGCCAAAGTCTTTATGTATTAGTCAGATAGTAGTTAGGAGTTAATAAGATCTCGTAATTGGTCTGGAGGTTATTCTGTGAAATGAAGTGTATCAGTGTGAGATGAATTGGTCAAAGTGAATCTTGGAAAAAAATGCGCAGGTAGATATTAAAAAAATAATCTTCAATAATGTATCGAATGTTTTTGTTTCGTGTAAAACCTTCTTTACCGTTAGTCGTTGATCGAGCCCTCATCACTTTTACTGACCGATCTCCCGCCCTAATTCATGACGTCACGTGCGTATACACACTTAAGGCATAGAAACGCATTCCTCGAGATGAAGTTGAACGTTGTAATTTACGTCGGGCACAAACTCTAGGGAGTTGGAACGACTCAATTTGCGTGACGTGAAAAATGAGACGCGGGTACTCGGATAATTCGTATATTCGGAAATTCGGATACGTTCCCTAATAAATTATGTACTTTCGTAAAAATAGGTATAAGTCCCGTTTGAGTAGAACGAGGGTAAGGCGAGTATTTTTGGGTTCTTTCAGCGATGTTTAGGAATATTAATGGGGTCAATAAATGGTATTTCTGATATAAAGGCACGTTAAGTTACAGGCAAAAAACGTTTTTAGAAATAAATCATGCATTCGGTAACTTTATCGGCGACAAGAGATCGCTATTTGATCATTAATCTACTTCTAGTTATCCTGGCGGGAAACATTAAAAGAGAATTTAGCTGTGCGAAAAATCGTACTCTGGGCCATCGGCTGTGGCCAACCATGGATTGATAATTTTATACTACGGGATGAAATAATGTAATATAGCTAAGTATATAAGTAAATAATGAGAGAAGAATCTCCAGATTATCATGTTTTTTTTTACACATTTGAATGAGAACTTAGGAACTGATCAAAGAAATTCTTTAAAACAAAAAACTGTAATTAATAATAAAAAGATGAAGCGAGAATTGAGAAAGCATAAAAATGATAATAGACGGAATCAGAAAAGTTTTAATATATTTGACATGGCGTTTGTCCAAGACATACGTGGCCAAATTTAATTACTAAATTAATAGACGAAAGAGAATTTTTAAAATGTCATGAAAATACGGTGTTCGTTTCTTTGAAAAGGTAAAGTAAGTCAGTGAGTTTCACTTTGCACTATACGTGTAGGCAATTGATTAAAAACCTCTGTAACAGACTGACAAAAATGTGGTGTAAAAGTAGTATCGTTTTTTTAAAGTTCGGAACCTTAAAAAGTTAAAAACTCTATCAATCACCAAGCTTGGCGAATGATTGGTGCAGCATTGCATATCGAATTGATGCCGATATTTTAGATACTATATGCAAGTTTTAGGTTTACTTTTGCAGGTTTATCGATTGGAAACGATATTAAACGGATTCAGTTTATCACACTTTCGCGTCGGACGTATAAAATTTAATGTAAAGTTCGTTGCCTTAGATACTAAGTTAACATACAACATAGTAGACATTGAAGAGATTGAAAATCGATACAGTTTGCTCGCAGGCCTTGCGCTAGATTTCTGTATAAGGATTCCTGAGTCTACCTTTACTAGAATCCTATAGATCTCGACCTTTATTTATTACATAAGGAGAAAGTCTGACAGTCCACCTCATTATCTATTTATTTTCTTCATCTCATCATCATCCACCTTGCCTTTTCCCAACTATGTTGAGGTCGGCTTCCAGTCTAACCGGCTGCAGCTGGGTACCAGTATTTTACATGGAGCGACTGCCTATCTGACCTCCACAACCCAACCTCTATTTATTTTCTTCATCTAAAAAAAATTGAATAAATACCAGCCTGTTATTGTCTTAAAGCAGGGCCTCTACTCGAAGGCATGATTGGCAGCTTTACTTAGTATAAAATATTTATTCATTGAAAACTGAAGTAATCGATTTCTCGTATCGAGAATATCATTAATGCGGCAAAGAGTGAAACTTGCGTAGCTGGAGTTGGTCCATGGAGTTCCATCCCAAATTGTTGCTCAACTCGACGCCGGAATATGGCATTTTGTAGTTCAATAGCTCGAATGTTTCATTAAAATTTAATTGATATCATGATATAGCGACTGCGGTTTGTAATCGAGTTGGTTGTTTCTGAATTCAACTTTTAGTTCATGTTGATACTTCTTTTGTGAATATCTGATTATCTGAATTTATCAATAAAACTTACTCGTTTGATTTTCTTCTATGCTAGTAGTTCACTATATAGGCAGACGTACATCTAACCAATTCAAGCCCATACAAAACCATGTACTTACCTACACCACTGTAAATCGTAAAAGTGAATAGTTATGATTAAAAGTAAAATTCAGTGACATAAAATCCAACAAATAAAAAATAGAATAAACAACAAACAAACAACATCAAATAAAGCAGTTGTTTACAGAAAGGACAACATCGGAAAAAGAGCCACAAAAACAGGATATTATAAAAGGTGGGGCGTTAAACAATAAAGGGAAACTTACTTAGAACATTTTTCACGGATCCCCCCCTCGTGTACTTCCAAAGGAAATGAAAAAATCGGGCGAAACGTTCGCACAGAGTGCTCCCGGCCGCCGGGGCCGGCTCACTGTCTGAGAACCTAACCCTTTTCTTGCTACGTTTGTCCTTACTCGTTTTACCCGACCGTTTATTCTTCAAGCTAGACTTCATAATTTTCACTTCATTTGTTACCACAACACTGACTTCGACGCTCGTTTGTTCGTGTTTTTTGCCGTCGCGCTCTTTGTCGACTACATTTTTACGGGTTTGGGTTTCAACATTCAACGGTCTCACGCTGACTCCGCTACTTCGCTTCCACTCTTGCAACTCCGTACTTGTATTTTATGAAGCGCGACAAATATGTACAGTGTGTTTTGTTTACGCGACACAATGATACTGAGAGTACTTATAGTTATGACGCGTATGATTTGCACGGCTAGAGGCTAGTCTACGCGACACTTGGCGTAGTTTCAATTCACCATTATGAAACCATTAGAAGATCCAGTAACACGGAACGTATTCGCTGCACATCAATATGGGACATAACGAATAGATTACTTGAACGGCTATTCACTAAATTCTTTGTTAGTTACATCTGGATCGTTGGACAACTGTTGCAGATTAGAATCAAAACTGACGCGTGTTTGGTCTCCTGCCAGCGTTTATTAAGAGACAATTCGCGTTCAATGCGTTCCAATTATAAGTCAGTCTGATTGTCATGGAACATAATTAATTATGTGTGAACGAAAATAGCTGTGCATCTGCAATATCAAGTGTAAACAGCATCTGTCATGGTCGGTCCGGAACGCGTCGGTTCCAATAACGTTCCGTAATGCTGTTTATGTGTTCATGTGTCTAGACGAATCCAAACGAATCTGAATATTGAAACAGTTCGACGTCGAGGTAATTGATCTGCTAACGGACTGGCAAATGTTTGTGGAAGCAGCTTGGTGACGTGATTGAAGCACACACCTACATCTCTGCGATGTCTGCATAGTTGGCGTAATTAGAGCGCATCAGACATTCAGGGAACACTATGCAATACAATATCTGACAAATGTTTGGCAAATACACAAACCTAATGGAACCACGTTTGTTATGAACTCTGAGATGCCGTCATATTTGCGAACGTTTTGCATTACACACCAATTTGATTGCTTTCCGGTACATTACTGCCTATCGGATGTCCATTTGATGACTAATCTATATACCTAAATAAAAAAACCGGCCAAGTGCGAGTCGGACTCGCCCATGAAGGGTTCCGTAGCAGCAAGTAACATAATATAAAAGTTCTTGTAGTTCGTTGTAACTTTGTGAAAGGTAAATTGCGGTTTTCGATTTATGACGTATTAAAAAAAAAACTACTTACTAGATCTCGTTCAAACCAATTTTCGGTGGAAGTTTACATGGTAATGTACATTATATATATTTTTTTAATTTTATCATTCTCTTATTTTAGAAGTTAGAGGGGGGGGGACACACATTTTACCACTTTGGAAGTGTCTCTCGCGCAAACTATTCAGTTCAGAAAAAAATTATATTAGAAACCTCAATATCATTTTTGAAGACCTATCCATAGATACCCCACACGTACAGGTTAGATGAAAAAAAATTTTTGGAGTTTCAGTTGTAAGTATGGGGAACCCCAAAATTTATTGTTTTTTTTCTATTTTTGTGTGAAAATCTTACTGCGGTTCACAGAATACATCTACTTACCAAGTTTCAACAGTATAGTTCTTATAGTTTCGGAAAAAAGTGGCTGTGACATACGGACGGACGGACAGACAGACAGACAGACAGACAGACATGACGAATCCATAAGGGTTCCGTTTTTTGCCATTTGGCTACGGAACCCTAAAAATGAACCGCCGAAATGTACTTCCGAACGAATGCAATAAATTGGATATTTTTTTTTTTGTTGTGTTCGATATTGCCAGGACAAGGTTTGTATGAAAGAAAATTCTGGAAATTAGAAAAAAAAAAAAATTGCACCCGTGCGAAGCTGGGGCGGGCCGCTAGTGAAGAATACAAATGAAAAACACTAATGAGTGTTCGCGATAAAAAATAAATTCAACACGAGTGCTTTGAAAAGTAATTTCGATAAATTGATAGAATTGATGAAAAAATTCACCACCGTTTAATAACTTTCATTTCTCTGAGGATTCGAGGGTTGCGATAAAGGCACTTTTTTGATCGAAATCGTCTGCCAATTGAAAGGGACCAACATGGAATTCGTAAATGAACAATTTACGTACCTACCGTCGAATACTTTATAGAGCATTCTTCGTGAAAATTAACTGATTCCTAAAGATCCGCCGAGGTTTCTCTGAGTACCAACCTTAAGGCGAAATGTTCAACCATTTTCGACCATTACGTTGAAATGATTGCTTAAAGCAAAGTCTCTTTCGTTTTAAAATAGTCCTTTTAGAAGATTCTGGACAGATATTAATATTAAATTTAAGGGAGGACGGAACATAAAACAAGAATTAATTTTGATTTTCTAAACGAGTCTTTTGTGGTTTTTGGGCACAATTATTTAGCTGTTCGAGGAGAATTTTTGATAGTTTGCTGAATTTGGAACAACGTTAAACGTAGTTTACTGAGGCAGGTAAACTGCTTATCTCCTCGCACGAGTTGTGGAACTGACATCCATTAGTGTTCACACGCCGCTGATTTGGGTCGAAAAACAGTTTTAGTAACGGCTGGAATATAGGGACTGTTTGTACCTACCTTGTTGTTAGACTGTAATTTTTCGTCGTGTTTTTTTTGCTTTAAACCCGGAGGAACGTGTGACGTTATGTAGACATAGCCTATAATGTTCCCACTGCTGGAAAAAGCCTCCTCTCTGTGGAAGGGAGTGGGCTATAATCCACCACGCGGGCCCATTGCTGATTCTAGGACATGCTGGTTACCTCACGATGTTTTCCTTCACCGTTGGAAGAGCATTGGTGATGAAATAATTTACACAAAGAAGAGTGCCTGCTTGGGTTCGAATCCATGACCTACAACTGACCGTTACCGCTGGGCGACCATTGCTTTCACAAAAAACGTTATATACGTACTTAAGTAATAATTTTGGTGATAAAACTATGTAGCTACAAACAAAATGGGAGCAAAGTACAAATACAGGAAGATTTTTTCATCACCATACAGGTTGTTCTACCCATGAATATGAACAAATTTTACTATGGGACCAACACTGAAAATCATGAATAAAAAATCAGCTAATAGGTACCTACCAAAACGTATGAAACACCTGATTTTTTTTCGTGATTTAGGAGTTGGTCCCATAGTGAAAATTGTTCATATTCATGGGTAGAACATCCTGTAAAAATTTGGATGGTGATAAAAAAATCTTCCTGTATATTAGTAGGTAGGTCGTTCACGTTGACAACTCATTATATTGATTGCTTTGATTGACAGTAATGACACTAACACTTGACAGTAATCGCAATATAATGTGTCAATTTTGACAATCTTAAAATAATAATATGTACAAATCAACCCACTTGTCTCTATCAACTATGAAGTGCCATGTGCCAGCTTAAAAAGATATTTGTTAGTTAGGCACTTACAAAATTTCTTAATTTCGTAGATACTACGTAAGACTTTCGATGTAAATTACCCGACAATGACAATATTGCTGGTGTATAAAAGTAATTTATCACTGACCAAAACTTGGGAAATTTCACAAAGGCAGCAAGTTTAATAAAGTTTGTAAATTAGGTGTCTACCCGCTGTTGCGAGGACATTGGGGAAGATGTTTACCTGTTCTTATTACTATTAAGCCGATAAGGCCGCCCATTGTATGTTTTGTGCTGTTAAATTACTTAGTAAGAAATAAAGTTAGTTTTTGTTAGACTTTTCTGGTGTACAATAAAGTAACATCTGCCTAGCCTTTTCCCAGCTATGTTGGGGTTGGCTCCCAGTCTAACCGGATGCAGCTAAATATCATTATTTTACATGGAGCAACTATCTGACCTCCAAAATCCAGTTACTGCGTAATACGATACCCCTTAGTAAGACTGGTTGTCAGACTTTCGGGCTTCTGACTACCCGTAACGACTGTCAAAGATCCACGAAGGACAGCCCTGACCAACCGCTTAACGTGCTTTCCGAGGCACGGAGGGGTTTCGGTATTTAAATATGGTCACCTATCCACATACCAACTGCGGCAAGCGTTGCTTAACCTGATCGATCAACCTGTGCGGCTGTTATTATTGAGCCACGGGCCCCTTAAAGTATATAAAAATAAATAAATACTAATGGTTGTTATGGAAGGTTATTTTATTTCAAAAACACGAATTTCGTACCAATGATCGGTTTTGACTACCAATATAGCGTCGTTCAATTATAAATTCTCTCAAATTGACAGTATTTCGGCAACTTTTAGTTATCCTATGAGACAAAATTAAATCTAAGAAAAGAAAAGATTTGATTTTTGTATGTTTGTTTGTTACGCTTTCATGCTAAAACGGCGTAACGGATTTGGATGAAATTTTACACATGGGTAAACCATGACCTGGATTAGGATACAGAATACTTTCTAATCCGATATTCCCCCGGGATCGAAACTTATGCGGGTGAAACCTCGGGGCGCAACTATAAGCTTTAAAAAGGATTAATGTCATTACGCTTAAAATCATGTAACAAGTACATGGTAACATACCTAATAATGCTATCGAAAAAAATCTGACGCAGTCTAGGTACTTACTACTTTTTATGATACTGTTCTCAAAGATTTCTGTAGTACAGAAAAACTATATGAGGTGTCCAAGTTCAGAAGTAATTTACGAGCTTTGATCTAGACAACTTCTCGTGTGAAAGTGTGTTTTGTGTTTAGTTTTTAGAGTTCCAAACCCAAAGGGTGCCAACGGGACCCTAATACTAACACTCCGCTGTCCTTCCGTCCATCCGTCTGTCATAGGAATGTATCTTTGAACCGTAAAGGGTAGACACTAGAAATTTTCACAGGTGTGTACTACTATGGCATCTATTACAAAAAAAAAAAAAAAAAAAAAAATTAAAGAGTAAAAAAATATGTAGTGTTGGACAATAGTACGGAGCTCTTTATAGTGCGAGTCCGACTCGTACTCGGGCGCTTTTTTTTGTGTTCACGCTAACTAATATTGTGTTGTTGTTTATATTTTTAGAAAATAAAAATGACATTTTCCACTCTGATCTATTCTTTCTCTACGCAAAAACCAACAGAATGTTTTCAGAAAAACAGACAACTTTCTAAGAACAGAAAGAAAATATTGTTTTTTGTTCGTGCGTTGCATTGTTAAAATACAATAATAAATTGAAGAACCCGGCTCGATCACGTATTTCTTAGCAAAATACTGGCTCTAATACATAGTATAATTATTATTTTTATCTCGCAATATTAACAAACGTATTTTGAAAAGTTGTGTGGAAATCGGTTTCCATGGTACCTATAGGTGCGGAGGAAGGTTTTGAAGTAAGTTTTGTGTATGAATGTGAATGGCTACAAGAGTAGGAAAAGACCAAAGAAACAATGCATGGACTGTGTGACTACCGGGAAGACGACTAATTGAGAAGTATAGGAAGAAAAAGACATGTTGCGCCGACCCCGAAATAAATTAGGATAAGTGCCAGAATGATGATTTTAAAACAAAGGACATCACCTATTCTGGGATATTTTTTTTGGCGGCCATCAATAATAATTACATATTTTTAAAGTATCTACACTTATTACTCACTAGCTGCGCCCCGCGGTTTCACCCGCGTAAATGTCAGTCCCGGGGGAATATCGGGATAAAAACTATCCTATGTCCTTTTCCGGGACTCAAACTATCTCTATACCAAATTTCATCTAAATCGGTTCAGTGGTTTAGGCGTGAAGAAGTAACAAACATATAAACACACACACACACAAACTTTCGCCTTTATAATATTAGTGTGATTATTTTATACTAAGGCGTCAAAGTCGAGAGCAATTTGGATTCGGAGATATTTTATATATATTTGGAGGCGGATCGAAAGATAAGATCGTTCTTTATCTTTGTTCTCAAATTAATTACAGCGTTGTCGCTATACAAATAAATGTTTCTACTACTGCGACCATTCCAATAAAATGTAATTCATTCCTGGCCGCCGACATTTAATTTTTATCTCAAGTCGCCGAACAAAATGGGTGATCTTCTTTCACATCTATATTCAACGCAAAATAGATAAAATCTATTCAATAGACTTCCGTTTGTTCGGGATTGATACAAAACCATCAGATTTAAACCCTTTAGTTTTAAAGTCCCGAGGCGCGGCTCACAACATACACGCATTAAAACATGTACTCTAAAGCACTCTTAAAGTTTTGATTGGATGCTGTAATTTTATACTACGTACCTATTGTCCTGTAAACGTGATCACAATCTACTTCACTACAGTCTTAGGCCCGTTGTACACGGCACGGTTTCTTTACGATAGCGCACGCTAGCCACACCGCAGAATAAAAGTGTGAGTTTGTAAGTATGCATAATCAGCCTATAATTTTCCCACTACGCACAGGTCTCCTCTGCCCTGTGAGAGGTAGTGGGCCATAATCCATCACGCGGGTCCAATGGGGGTTGGAGTATGTCACATGTTTTCCAATTTTTGGTTCTAGGACATACCAGTTTTCTTTAGATGTTTTCCTTCACCGTTTTGAGACATAGAGCTTGTATATGATACGGCAAACTATGGCGCCGTGCCGTAGTGCCATCGTGTCGTCAACAAACTTCCAAAGTGATCCATACAACACTGACAACTGTACCTACATAAGGCGAACAAGCCGTAATTTTTCACGGCAAAAAAACGTGTTTGTACAACGGTCTTACAGCGTCACTACTTCGCAGTGAATGCTTTCAATTTCACAGCTGTCAATGTTTTATACCACTGCATGAAATTGATAGTTGCTCTGTGGTCGCATATTCATAAATATTGCCATTATTATTGGTCTACCGCAGAAATATGAAACATGGAATGAAATAGTGCACATATTGTAGTTCGTTGCCGTAACAGCTCCATTGACATTTTGTCATCGAAATGCCGGCAAATAAATTTATAGCCCTCGATTTTATTGAACGTTTTAAACTCAATACTGATATGTAAAATTCTACGGAAGGTTTTTATTTTTTTAATTGTTTACTGGATTTCATATCGATCAGTGTAATTAAGAGTTATCTTTTTCTCTTAGAGATTCTTGAGGACGGTTTGGAATTAGGTTTCATTTTCTAAGGACTATGTAGATACTCAGGTTCCTACACAAATAGGCACAATGCTCTTGTGAGAAATCTAGGTATAGTACTTATTGTTCGCAATAATTATTTCATTAGTAGGTACTATTTTAAGGTTATATTTTGTTACCAACGGCTGTATGGTCGTTGTTTGTTACATACATACAAACATGACATAGTCTATGTTCCCACTGCTGGGACACAGGTCTGCACTCTGAGAGGGAGCGGGCCCAGTGCTGGATGACACATGTCTTTGAATTTTTTGGTTGCCATGCCGGTTTCCTCACGATGATTTCCTTCACCGTTTAATATTTGTTATGTATCTACTTAAAAGGCCAGCGAAATAAATTCGCATCTGGATATTTTAAGACCAAAATAAAAGTGTGAAGATGATTTTTATCAAACTCAATCTATTAAGGGGAAACCCAATATTCTAGACCTGATTCAAGTTTGCCGAGTGAAACTAGTAATCACTTAGATGGCTCGAAGGTAACCTAGATATTTCGTTACTGTGTGTACCAGCCAGGCTTTAGAAACATTTTTTGTGCTTTTTTCGATATTGATAAAAATATGTGCGGCTTTTTGAGGCATAAAACTGATAGTGTGGTGTTCTTTCATATAGGTATGTAGCAAAAATATAGTGCCTGCTGTTTGTCTTTTTTATAAATTTATTTTTAAAAACGAACTTTATCAATTGCGAATTATTTGTTTATCTTAGGGCCTGGCTGATTTTTCCAACGCCAGAAAATTTTATCGGACGAATAGTTTTGAATTTTTGACAATTCTTCCACACAAAAACTGTCAGACGTCAATTTTAATTCACGAATAAAAATTATCTGTCGATTGAAATATCAGCCCTTAATTGAATTAAAACTTTATTTCATAAACGTTTAAATGATTATATACAATGTATAACGCAACTAACTGTTTACATTTGGTACTAACTAACAAAAATATACAAATAAATACATAAAATTGTTGATTTTTGCATGTGCCACATTTTTAACGTTATTTTCATACCTATCTGGTGTGAATATTTAAAGAGTGTCTTAAACGCTTATTTTTTCCTAAATAACATCACTATTAAGATGTCAGGGCCTCAATAGTGATGCTCTAATTCAGAGAGAATGTATAAACGTGGAAGAAGCGACATGGGTACCTATAACAGGTCCGTAATAATAGCGTTTTGTGGATCCATCTTCCCTATGGAAGAAAGGATCTACGCTACCATCTGGGAACAATTGGCCATAATACCCGAAAATCCCCTTGATTAACTGCCCAACGCTTCGCAGTATATTATTATTAATATAAAAGCCAATAACATTGAAAATTACGAGCTAGTAAGGCCTTCCGAGTTTACTATTTTACCTCCACTTTTTATGGTTATGAGGGCCTAATGTAACAATGATGAAAGCGCTACGTTTGCTGTATATAGAGTTGTTTTAATACTTCATATAACGTCGATATTCAGGCCCGGTTATTTTATGGTAGCGGTTGTAAGTATAAGCATAAAGTTAATAGTTTTGGTCGTATATTTTGTACGGATTATACCCCTATTTGGTGGTCCGACGACCTCGTGAAGGCTGCAGGAACCCACCCGTTGGATGCGAGAAGCACAAAACCGGTCGAAGTGGAAGTGCTTGGGGGAGGCCTATGTGCAGTAGTGGACGTCTTTTGGCTGAAATTATTATACCCATATCTGGATATTTTGAATCCATTCATTTGAATTTTTACGTATGTGTGTGAGATAGATAGAGGAAGTTTTATTTCCTCGCTCAGTTTAAATTATATCTAGTGAAAAACAATGGCAATGCTGCCAGCCTTTTGGGTACTTTTCCTGTTGACAGCGATGCGGACGAATTTTTTTGATGGTTTTTGATTAGTTGCCCTCCTTTTTTAAAAAACAAAACTAAACTTCCGAATAAAATCCTGAACCTCCGACAAAATTACTAAGTTACCGACAGCAGAGGTTTTGTTAAAATAATAATTAAATATATACGCGGGGTCTTGTACATTATTATTTTAAGACTGTTAGCATTATAAACAAACTGTTAAGACAGAGAAGGACGGTGGGAGGCAACATTGCGGATACACAGTTACCTAATATGACCTAACAGGTGATCCACTACCTAAATAACGCTGTTACTTTCGCAAAGAAAATTATTTATGAGGGCGTTTATTAACGTGCCTACGCACTAATCATTTACCTAAAGTACCTCTGCTTACGAAGTAAACGAGTTTCCCCGAACTAAGCCGAAGTACGTAGTGTACTTTAGACCACGTTCTGTAATAACGCGTTACGACCACGTAGGCCAATAAATGTTATCGGTCTAATCGCTTGGCGTTCGATGTGTGTGCGACCTACGTCATTATTTCACGCTCCAAGTAACAGGTGGCGACACCGTCGATTTAAGGTTGAACCTTACGAATTTTCATGTTTAACCGCTCAAGGACCGCGGGACACCGATCGGTGACCAAACAATAGAAAATCAATTGTGTCTCATTAGCGGAGCTTGACAGATTAATGTGTTTAAAATGTACTTGTTTTATGGTGGTAACTGAGTACGGACGCTAAAAGGACAACGCGTTCACACCAAACGTATAGTTAGCTGCTGACTGTGAGCGTCAAGTTAAAAATGTTTGAAATAACAACGTCAGCCGCAGACTGACAGCTGATTGTGACAGAGAGCGAGCGTTACGTTTGGTGTGAACGCGGCCTTACCACAGCAATCATTCTTTTTTCAAAAACGTTTGTTGGAAAACACTTTATATTTTAAACAACACTGACCTTTAAAAATAATTTTGCACCGATCTACAGAGTAAACGTATGCCGTTTACCGAACGACGAAGAAAAAAGACGATGTATATATAGACTTTTCATAACCAGGAAAAATGTTTTCATACTTTGCCGTCTCACAATTTTCTATAGCGACATATTCTAGTGAGTTTATTTCTTATAAAAGTATCTACGGTTCTCGTACTGTGAATAATAAAGGGCGGGTTCTCCGATAACAAGGGACCAATCGTAAGTATCCGTTGAGACATCTTATTTTTATCAGACGAATAAAGTTGTATTCGTATAAGGACTGATTTTCAATAATCAGATAATTTTTATCTGAGAAATAAATATTGCGGTTTGACAGCTCTTGTATAGAAATTATGTCAAACTGTCATATTAGGTACTGTGACTACGCTTGGGAGAATGCTTGGGAAATGTTTGATGTTTATGATAAATGATTTAGGAAAAAAGAAAGAAAATGCGTTCACAAACGTTAGACTCCTAAAGGAACATTACTTGTCTTGTCATTGTTATCTTGTTCTCGAAACTGTAATTATCTATAGTCTTCATTTATTTTTGTTGCTTATCTTTATGTATCTGTTTTAAAATATTCTTTCACCAACGACAACCCCATTTTATGTCCAGGCACATCATTGACCATTCCAAGGTTGCCTGGAAGAGATCGCAGAAAGCGATAAGGCCGCCCATATATTTTTAGTGTTTGATTTTTTTTGGTGTACAATAAAGTACATATATTTAAATAAACGTTTATCCCGTTTTTCGTTTATTTATTTCAGTACTTAAATAAAATATATAAAAAAAAACCCTTTTACATGTCAAAATAAATAATGTTTTAAAACTACTTTTGTTTTTAACGCGAAATTAATGTGTTTCGTGTACTAGCTTTGTTAAAGATCCGTTTAAACAATTAGCTGTTTAATAAAATTTAATAGTTCAGGTTTTTTTCGTCTTGAGTAACAATTGGTAGCTGATTAGGTATCAGGACATCGACGTGCAAGAAACCATGAATTCAGCACATAATTCTAGCCAAGTGTAGAAATTTATCGTCGGTTATCAAATAAAAAAAAAACAGTGGCACTCCGGGACTGCCGACAGAACTGAAAACAAAACACAAACAAAATACTTTGCCATCACTCACTGACATAGCGGATATAAGTTAAAATCAAGTACATCCCGAGGACAGCCGAACATATCCGAAGCGGTGTCGGTTACGGTAACAGTGGCGCGAATTCATTGATTTCATTTTTCAATGATTTTTTTTTTCACTTCAAAAAATCTGCTGTTACGTAGAAAAGTGCGATACCTACGCGGTCAAAACGCAGAGCAAATATTTTTAAATAATCGTTGAAATATTTCAACGATATTATAAAGTCTAGAATGAGGTGTTGAATGATACCATGAAGGTTTGCGCATCGATGTTCCTGCTGCCCTTTATACTGTTTTTAGTTACATAACATGTCTTGAAATTCTTACTTTACTAGTTTTCCAAAGAGTAGTTTTCTTACAATAGCAATCACTAAACATTTCCCTGTTGTTAGTTTATGTCTCACTTGAGGAGTGCTATCTACCTTCGCGGCACATTTAACACGTTAGATTATGTACGCATAATAAATTCTCCTCTCGGCTTTCAACCTGATAATAAATATCATTTTGAGGTGTACCGTCTCGTATTTCTACGTACTTACGAAATTTTCAAATTACAAAACCGTACTTGGATTAAGGTGTCCTTGCAGTGAAAATAAATAAGCGATTATGTTTAAGAAGTTTTTTTTAGTCATTTTTTAAAGGTTTTCTTTTTTAAGTAAGTACATCTATAGGCCGACCGCTTAACTGAGACGTTGCCTGAGGTAGCAGTGCGGTGCGGGAGCGGTGTGGTGACGTGATGCGAGAGCTCAGTGATTCGTCAACTTGTGACAACTATCACCCCTCCCGCACCGCGCAGCTACCTCCGGCAACGTCTTAGTTAAGCGATCGGCCTATAATAATGTTGATTACTACTTTTTAATTTCATTATCCTAGAAGAAAGATGGTCGCCACTTATCTGCAGAAGTGACGGCTATCATAAAACTGACTACAGTGGGGTTTGACTTTATGGTGTCAGAAAACGCTCTCTATGAAAATACACCTACTTAATTACATAAAGACATAATATTACCGACATAGCCCGAAGAATTGCCAAACTTAAGACGCAGTGGGCAGGGCACATTGCTCGCAGAACAAATGGCGGATGGGGCCGAAAGGTTCTGGAGTGGCGACCGCGTACCGAAAGATGTTGCGTTACCGACAACCTTGTGAAGGCCGCAGGAACCCGTTAGATGCGAGAAGCACAGAACCGGTCGAAGTGGAGGTGCTTGGGGGAGGCCTATGTCCAGCAGTGGACGTCTTTCCGCTGAAATGATGATGATGATAATAATGTTTCAGTGAGGTTTTTTCCGGTAAATTGCTAACTCATAACTTAACAGTTTTATGTTTAGCGTTTAGTTTGTTTGATTAGGCAAACAGCAGTATGTGTGCTGAACCAAAGCATTACAGTTCGAATGGATTGCCATAAATGCTATAATGGTTCTAGAAAGTAAAATTAAATAGCATCTGTCATTATTGTGGCATATCTGTATTGAACATTGAATTATTGTTATTTATTTTTGCAGGACAATCAATATTTTATCAATAGAAAAGTTCTCAATATAGTCCCAAAAACTATTTCCCCAAAAATAACGAACATATAAACTCCTGAAGTTTGGTGTCAAATACATCCTCATTGAGTATAACATTCAGCTCCTCAAAAACTTATTCGTTCTTATTCTCAAACGTACGGTAAAAGCAGAAAATAAAGGGAGCGTTCTGAACATCAAAGACGCCGACGATTCTTACGCTTATGTTCGTCGCGACCTTACAAATATTCGTCCAAGTGTAAAGTTGAAAATTCATTTCGAGAAATTTCGACTAAATGCTAAGCTTTGTCCCTATATTACGGCGGGGCGGCCCGAACAACTTTTGTTCGGAGGCAGTTTTGTACCTACGCCTGAGTTTTATAAACAGGCATTCTAAGTTACTTTACGGTTCCCCGAATATGCTTCGTTGAAGCTCGGGTATTACTAAAGATAGAAGGGAAGTTTCCGAGTTCCGTAGCGTTGAAGATTGAAGTATATTATACTATGCATAAATTGCATATTTAATATGCATGGTACAAGAGATGCAGTCTATTCTGTGAACTATTTCAATTACATTAAAAAGTTTATTGTTTGAGTTTGTTTATAATGTGATGCTTGCCTTACACGAAGCCAATTTTCTTGCTACTGGGATACTTGGCTATGTATAAGATATGCATGTTATTATACCAAGAAGTTGTAGACTTAGGCCCACTTGCACCATAATTACTGAATGCATTTAACGCTAAACGTATTTAAATATCATTTTGTCTCTGTCATCTTCAAACACTTGACAGAAATAGAACGATGTTTTAAACAGGTTTAGCGTTAAATGCATGTAATGATTTGTAATGCAAGTGTGCCCTAGAGTATAGTTGCACATACTATAAGTAATGAGTTGATGTTATTAAAGGTTAGAGGTTAGAAAGAAAATCATACCTAAAGCAAACTTGACGCCAGTCCACGCGGTGCGGACATAGTGGAAGAGGCGGCGATAAAGCGGGCGGTGGCGGCGCCGGCGCACAGGGGCCTCCGCGTCGGGCGCGGGCGAGGGCGCGGGATCGTCCGCCCCGCCCGCCCCGCGACCCTCCACCGACGACGCCGTGGCGTTCCACACCCAGCTTTACTCAAAACGCTCCCGCTGTGCTAGTGAAACCGCACTCTTACGCACACAATCCGAGCACCCACATGCATTTCACTTTTCACTGTACACTCACGTTTGTTTCACTTCGGTTAGTGGTACTTTAGGGTCGATGAAATTCCATTAAGTAAGGATATTAGATTAAGAAGCACTGATGTTTCAGACCCAGCTTTGATGGATATTTAGACCTCCTTAATAATTCAGAGGGCATCCATAACAAGCGGTCGAATACTAATCGTCTACTAAACTGCCCTTTAAATTATAAAAATTTGTCTCAATCTTCAAAGTTAGAGAAATTAGTTTGGAATTTTATCGACTATTAAACGCAACTCACAGCGAAGGCGAATTAAAAGTAATTAGTGAAGCAGTTTTAACTTTGTAGTAACTTTTTGTTAAGTTTTCCAATAAAGCAAGCGTTAGAGAAGAAACCGGGAATCTGCGAACAAAGAAAGGACGATTGTTAGTCTTGTTAGTGGCCGGTGACACGGTGAATTAGTCCTTGTTAGGCGAGCGCTCGGTCGCTCCGTCAGAGTTTTATTATTTATAGCTATGTCAGGGCCAATAAGGAAATCAGAGGAAAAATCTCAACCTTTTCTATTTAGACTGCGTTCGCAATTTTGTTTCCAAAAGTGTAAACACATATATATATTTTTGGAAAAATAACTGTAATGCCCACACAAAAAGTTCTGTTTGCGCTACAACTTCAAATTTTTTTCAATAGTTCTAGTCATTCTGAAATCAACTTAATGTATACTGTATTAAAGCTGATATTTGTTTATGTGGAAACAAAATCAACTGGAAACAAGATTTCAAATAAGGAATATATTTATCGTGCCAGTTTCTTTGTATTGTAGGCTTATGTATCGATTGTTGGGATCTTTTTGTGTTCTCCGTAATCCATTCTTTCGTTTGAAAGGTTTTTATAGCAGTCATCGTGGAGAAAGTTAAATGGGATCAGGTTTCTGCTGATTGTCTGTGCGATAACAGTTTATAACACAAATAAAGACAGAGCTACTGTTGTTGATAGCAGATTTATTGTTTTTTCAATGACGAAGGAGTTTTATCTCTTTCCGTTAGTGGCCATAGAGTTTATTGACACTATGGCTTTAGGTTAGCTTCGATAAAGTATTCATAGAAGAAAAAACGAGTGAGGATGACGTAAGATCACGCCTGTACTTTCCTAAGGGTTAGGCAGAGGTGTACCTATAGCACACCCACATTTCGCCAGTTATATTTAAGTCCTATGTAATGGGGGGCGAGTGGGGGCGAGCCTATTGCCATCAGCCAGGCACAAATCCAGACTCCGGGCCGCTTCTGAGAAATTTTTGATAGAAAAACACTATAACACTTTGCCTGACCCGGGTATCGAACTTTATGTTCAGCAGTAGCGCTTGCGACCGCCAGACGCAAATCAAATATCAAAAATCGAATATTTGATAGGAGATGCAATGCGACGGGGTGGGTCGGGAGAACAAGAAATTTCACGCGGACGCAAAAAAGCTCGCGGGCCAAAGCTAGAACTACATAATTATAATCCTGAATGAGTCACGATATTGACTAAAGGAAAACTTATATCACAGTGCTTTTACGTCTAAATTGAATCTATAACAATGTAACACCAGCCTTATTAGTGGTTTGACTTGCCATCTAAACTCAAAGTTTAATCCTGTACAAAGGTTGTGGAAACTTCAACGTGGACTTAGCGGAGTTTCATTCCACTATAGTTGCTGTTAAGTCGAATAAGGACGTTGGTACATGTGCTGTTTACTCTGGGTTTACACTAGAGGTTAGTATCACATTTATATTACTTTTGCTGATATTGTTAGGCGTAGATATATAGGTACAGAGTGGCGATTAGGTTATCACATTAAACAGTACAGCGGTTATTGAAAGTTGTTATAAGACTGTTAAAAAAAAAATTACAACAAAAAGAAAAAGAAAAAAATTCGAATGTCAGAAATTTTCTTTCAAATCCAAACTTGTCCTGGCAACACCAAACACAACAAAAAAAGAATTATCCAATTTGGTGCAGTCGTTCAGAAGTTATGCGCGTACATACATTTCCGCGATTCATTTTTATAGTTTTCATATTAGGTACCACGGCTAGAATGTTGATTGTTATTATAGTTTTTATGTTAGCTTATATTATGTAATTGTTATGAATAATTTTAATTGCGTATAATATTTAAAATACGTGGTTTCAATTAATGTGATAACCTAATCGCCACACTGTATGTATAACTAGCTGCACCCCGCGGTTTCACCCGCATAAGTTTCGATCCCGTGGGAAAATCGGGATAAAAAGTACCCTATGTCCTTTCCCGGGACTCAAACTATCTCTATACCAAATTTCATCTAAATTGGTTCAGCGGTTTGAGCGTGAAGAAGTAACAAACATATAAACACACACACACACACACTCACAAACTTTCGCATTTATAATATTAGTGTGAAGTGTGATTATATACATATAGTATGGATGTTACTGGAACTACAGCATGTATCAGTAAGGTGGGGTCATATTCAAGGGTGGGATTCAGACTATTAAATTCAACAAACTCTATGGGACCAACATCGTTATCGCGAGAAAATAATCAGCCGTCCCATACATTTGGGTCGAGTAGGTATTGAAGTTTTGTTTGGGATAGTTGTTCAGTTTGATAGTCTGTACCACACCCTCAAATACGAACCTTTATGATAATTATATGCTGTTTAGAAATTTAATTAGTTTGTAAATGAACTTTGTTGTTTCACAGATTGGATTACGCTGAACGGTAAATGACGTCACGGCATGACAAAGTGAAGATGGTGAGGTGAGCTTGACTCCTTCCAAAATTATTTTACCTACATTAATCTGCATTAATCAAGCGCCGCTAATGAGACACAATTGATTTTCTATTGTTTCGTCGCCGATCGGCAAACCGCGACGCATGACCGGTTAAAACATTATGGATGTTTTTGGAGAAGAAAGAAGAAGGCCTGCAATAGGACAATAGAGGTTACAAATAATAGGAGCTAGTTAGAACAAAAAAATATTTTCTAAACGTAGATCACCTTTTCATTTCGATACAAACTTCCACCTTTCATTTTACCCTGTCAGGGATGGAGTTGTGGTTAGTGGGATTGTCCGTAAGGGTTACCGCTACCCCGGAACATAAAGGGCTAAGGAAGGAACACGGGTGGGTTTTAGTCAGTAAGAGTCTGACACTCTCTTTTCGAAGATTTCCCACCCGCAAGAAAAAAAAGGGAGTTGTAAAAAGGATCTTTTTTACACCTTAACACCCACCAAAGAAGATCTCCCTAATTTTATATTTCTCTGACGAACAAATATAAGGCATTGATTGAACATATCTCAACATCAATACTCCATTATATTCGTTCTCTATATTTACATAACATATGCTTCGGGATCGCTCGAGTTGGAAGTCATGCGAATGCAAAAATATTGTTATTGTGTGGGTTTGTTTATTTTACCCGCGGGAGTGCAAATAAATCGAGGTTTATCGAAACGTGATGATCAACTGTTTCGTACCGTGTGACGTCACGTGGAGTGTTTATTCTGTTCTTTGTCACGGGGATATACCACAACACAGATACATTATTTCAAACCAAATAATAATATTGACAAGCAATAGATACTTAAATCTAAATAAAAAACAAGCAAATTCAAAGTGAGTCCCTCACGAGTGTTTTCCCTGGAAAGATAAGTCGAGGTACACCTCTGGTATTGTATACCGTACAGGATCTACACCCTTATTTTGCCCATGCGATGGGTGGCGAGTGGTGGTGTCATAAAACGTAAAAAAAAACGTAAACGTCATAAACGAGCTGTTTCTGAGAAATTTCAAATGGAAAAATGCAATAACATTTTGCTCGATTCAGAGATCGAACTAGGACTTCATGCTCAGCTTCAGGCGTTCACAAAAACGACAAAGAATTAAAAACAATGGGATAGAAATAAAAAATGAAATAAACAGAGGGGCAATTCTCGTAATTTTAAGAACGTTCACAGTCTGATTTCAGTCTCAATCTGTCAAAAAAACCTCTAATTTCTCTACATTTTGACAAGTTTTTGACATTTGTTTGTAGCCGAGATGAGACTGCGACTAGATTTTGAACATTTTAAATTACAAGGATTGGCCTTCTGTTGTGCTAAGCACTGTCAGGTAACCTGTCATCGAAAATGAAAACCACATAAAAGCACAAACGCAATACTGGGATGATGAAAATTTCAGTTACATAAATTGTGTAGGCGTCCGCATTTACCTATAGAGAATAGTTAACCTTTGACCCGAATTTAACTTTTAAATAGCTGCTAAATATGCTTTCAACCTAATTTCTCAATTTAGATGATCGATTACAATGCAGCAGAGTTAATTATATGAGAGAAGCAATTTTATATGTATGTATAGCTTAGGTTACATGATGAAGCAACAGTATCAAAATTGTTTGGCAAACATAATTAAATATCAATATTTTGCTAAATTACTTTGCAAAAATAAACGTAGTAGAAACAAACTCAAAACATCAACTAGTATTAGAGAACCTAGAGGTGCTACGCAATATGCTACGCCACGCTCGTAGCTATTTCTACGGCGTAGGCGGCTGGGGTTGACTTGCTACGCCGCCGTAGACATTCCAACTTAAATAAGAATTTTGTTGTTATCTATAATAATGATAAAAAAAATTGATAAATGTTCTGCATTTTACGAGCCCTTTAAACCAAAAAATGAAATTATCCACATATGTGTGGCTTAATATAAATCACAGCGTGAAGAACTCACTCGACTAGCCGCCTGTCGCAGTTTTATATCTGCGGGGACAATGGGCTTGCTGAGAGCGCCATACAAACTTCTACCTCCACATAAACAGACAAGATTGGGCTTTATTTCACTAGAGTTAAAAATGTTTTGGTCCGCAAAGTCAATGTTGTGAGTATATAAATTAGACCATGCGTCACTGTCGCACCAGAGCGGCAAACGAAAGGACGGCTTGTAATAACCTGTGAAATGAACGTTTGATGACCACTTCGAGCCAGACCATTGAGCATAGAAGTTCCAAGTCGCTCGAATAATTGCGTGCTTCGGCAAATCACTTGCAATTAAAGTTGCTTGATTAATGGCGGAGGGTTAATTGTTGGAGTTGGTGAAGAAATGTTGAAGAGATATGTTTGGTCTCTATCCTAGCTGTGAGTTTCATTTGTGTTTCAATTACAATGTTGTCTTGAGGTAAATCTAGTGTTTTAAAGCAGCAACCTCTTCTTTTTTATACCTGCCACATAGAATAGATTATCGGATTAATCAACTTAGGGCTGATTTTTCCGGTCTGTCCCACTAGTCCCATGGACCCAGTCCCATGATGGGACAAGTGTCCCACTAGTCCCATGGGACAACTGATACTAACATATTTTCAATACTCAGATAATTTTGAACTGAAGAATAACTATGGCTGTTTGACAGCTTTTGTTTCCTATATGTCAAGCTGTCATTATTTATTCTACCCATAAAAGTTATCTGACTGTTGAAAAATCAGCCCTTAAACTGCTAATTTAAAAACACAATTTAGGATAACGTTTTCACTGACATTATTTAACTTATACGAGTGTAGTGGCACGATTCACTTATAGGTAAATCCTTGAACAACATTAAAATCGAAAGAACAATAAACATTAAAGCCTTGTCGATGTACAGACGCCAGCACATCAAGCTACTCGAAACTGTAAAATTTTCCCAATCACCTTGAACGTTATGATTTAGCGATAAAGTAGAAAATCTATTAATGAAATTTGATAGATTGTAGTAGCTTGATGTGCTGGCGTCTGTACAAACAGCGCTTTGATTTAACTTCGTAAAACTTAGTTCCTCAATAAAATTAAATTTAACTCCCACTCGTAACACTGTTTGTCAAGATAACTGTGATCTCTTATCGCAGCATGTTATAATTGTGTTTAATTTTCAACATGTTCTTGACTTAATGGAACGGTTATGTCGCTTTTAACATGTGTTCTCTTAAATTCTGTGTAGGGTGTTAGTGAAAGTTACGATTCGAGAAAGACTATTTAAATTCACCACTAATAAAAGGCCTCACACTATACACGATCACTTTAAATAAATGTTTGAAATTACATCTATATAAATAAAAAAAGTCGGGTTAGTTACACCATTTATAACTCAAGAACGGCTGGACCGATTTTTATGATCTTTTATTTGTCTTTGCCCTGAATAGCAGTGTAATTATTAAAACATGGGAAAAATCTGAAGTGGTACGAAGTTCGCCGGGTCAGCTAGTTATAAATAAATAAATCAAAGTCTTCTAGACCGAATTTCAGCTATGTTCATCAATCTCTTCGGCGCGGGAGATATTATAGTGCACAAGTTTGTGCGCAGACACAGGTGCACTCTCTCTTCCCTCACTCTCATTGTTGTTGCTTACTCTGCAAGCTATAAGCTAGTTCTTTTCCGGATAATTTCATTCCTGAAAAAACCTCATACCATGATGAAAAGATTAGCTAGTCAGTTAAATGAAGCTGGAATGATTGACTGCACTAAATGCATTTGTATGAGTTTTTCCACTAATCCAAGACGACATTACAACTATAGGCCGATTTCCTTGGCTACCGTCGTGGCTAAAATACTTGACAGTGTGCTTAATTCACACCTGAATACCCACATCAAACTGCATGATGCCCAGTTTGGGTTTCGGCCAGGGCTGTCAACAGAAACCGCTATTCTTAGTTTAAAGCATGCTGTCAAGTATTACACAGACAGGAAAACACCGGTCTATGCATGTTTCCTGGACCTGTCCAAGGCTTTTGATCTTGTCTCTTTTGACGTTCTCTGGCAGAAATTGTCTGATACCGCGGTGCCGTCGGAGCTCGTCTCACTTCTGCGGTACTGGTACATGAAGCAGGAGAGTCGGGTGCGATGGGCAGGAGAGCTCTCAGAGCCGAGTAGGCCAGAGTGTGGAGTGAGGCAGGGTGGCCTGACCTCGCCTTTGTTGTTTAGTCTGTACGTGAATGCACTGATCGAGCGGCTCAGCAGCACACGTGTCGGTTGCTTTATTGATGGGGTTTGCTTCAATAATTTAAGCTATGCAGACGACATGGTGCTGCTGACCCCCTCGGTCGGTGCGCTCCGTAAGCTTCTCGATATTTGCGAGTCGTACGCTGCTTCTCATGGCCTTGTTTACAACGAAGGCAAGTCGAAATACATGGTCTTCAAGTCCGATACCAAGTGTCCCTCCACCGTCCCTTCTGTGTTACTGAACGGTGTGGAGTTGCACAGGGTGTACTCTTTTAAATACCTGGGCCACTGGATGACAGATGATTTTAAGGACGACGCAGATATGGAGAGGGAGCGCAGAGCATTGTCGGTTCGGGCTAATATGCTGGCCCGCCGGTTCTTCCGATGTGCGGTGGCAGTCAAAATAACGCTGTTTAAAGCATATTGCATGTCGCTGTACTCGGGGAGCCTGTGGTTCAGCTATACCCAAAAGGCCTACAATGCTCTGCGGATCCAGTATAACAACGCATTTAGAGTGCTGTTGCGTCTGCCTCGGTTCTGTAGCGCGTCATCTATGTTCGCTGAGGCTCGTACCGACTGCTTCAATGCTGTACGGCGTAAGAGAGCGGCCTCGCTGCTAAACAGACTCCGGGGCAGCCCCAACAGCATTCTACGCGCTATAGCCGGGAGACATGACAGCCCGTTGGTGAGGTCACTTGTCACCTGTACATTGTCGGTGTTATTAGTTAAGTACTAACATAGGTTAAGATTATTGTTACTAACCCAATGGATCTCTGTTATCCGATAAAGTAAAATAAATAAATAAATAAGTTGCAGCCACAGCGGTTTCTTTTGTTCTTTGATCAAGTTATTCTCTGAGATTAGCATATTTTAAGCTTCACAGAACTTCCTATGCCTCTATTTAAGGGGCTTACAGGACCTAAACGCAAGTTTTATAATGCCTGAAAGTATATGATCGACTACAGTAAACAAAATCAAAAAAATATATGATGTTCTTCAGAATATATACTAGGTAGATCGTGTGTTGAAAACATAATACAACTAATTTGTTACGATAGAAAAAAATCATGAAGTATACCTCTAAAAATTTTCTTTTCACGATAAAAACCATACTAATATACATACAATCATTCTGATTTTTTATCAGATTATTCTACAAGCAACATACTAAAGCACTAGTGTTTTAATTTATTAGTCCAAACATTACATTTTTTGTAAAAAGATAATTGCTTCATATTTAGCAATAAATTACCAGCGTTTTGTCATCCCGCTTCTCTTTCTTTTCTATGTAGTCCGATAGTGACCGCGCTTTAGGTCATATAGTCCCACACAATATCTCACATTATCAGAATAATAATTTAAGAACTATGTCGGTACCACTCAAAGCGTTGTTCAAACTATCCTGCTTTCTATGTTAATGTTCACAATTCGACGCTGCGAAACAATTGACGGCGCCTGAGAATTACGACCAACATAAACTGTGAGTGTATATACAGACTGTACACTGTATATTGTGTGTATTTGTTGCCATGCTCGAATATTTGGATGTTTCTCCAGTTATTCAGAAAGTTTTGAGAGAGATTTAACGTTTATTAAACTGTCAAGTCATTTAAACTGTAGATATTTATGATTATTAGTTTTAACATTCCTTTTTTACTAGCTTGAATTCAAATAACTCATCATCTGCCTAGCCTTTTCCCAACTATGTAGGAGTCGGCTTCTAGTCTAACCGGATGCAGCTGAATACCAGTATTTTAAATGAAGTGATTTTAGATTTTATATTTCAGAATTTCGGCCTTCTGACTACCCGTAACGACTGTCAAAGATCCACGAATGACAGCCGAGGCCAACGCCAATGATTTTCATCAAATTACAGCAAAAAGAAATACGTCGCTCTCCAAATGACATTTTCATCAGTAAATTGTGCAAAATTATCAACCCGAGCTCTGAGCATTTTATCGCCCAGTAAAACCCGATACAAAGGAAAACAAATTTTAAAAGGAATCAGAACAATTTTAAATATCGACTACAAATTGAATTCACTTCATAATGACGTAAGTTAATTCTTTAAAATGAGAAGCATTTAAATTGCTTTAGTTTACCGTATTCGCTTTAAACTATAGTAATTGAAAATGACTTTTTAACGAGATTCATTCCCGTCTCATGCTACAAAAGTTAAATGAGGTGACAAATGCAAGTTTAAGGGTAATTATGATGAAAGTATTTGATCAGCGTAGTGCGTTAAAAGAATGTGTGTGTGTGAATATGTGACGATAGTTATGTACAGTCACCAAAAGAGATAAGTAACCAGAGTCGTCGGATATAGTTGAAGTTTAGTAAGAAACCGATGGAGTTTTTCGAATGAAATTTAATTTGAACTGTATGTTGTCTATTAATTAAATTAAATTTTCACTTCTCATGCTCTAAAAGTTCGTCTTTATGTTGTGCTTAGGCGACATAAAATCGCTTTTTATGTTCTAGTGCATAAAGTAATTTTTTTTTCTGAGACGAAGGTAATCAGGCCCAACAGCCACACGCACAATAAAACTTCGCAGATTAAAGTCGTGATTTATTTCATTTTCTTTAATTTATACCACTTCCGTGTTTTCTATCGTTAATTTAATAAAATCAGGTAAAATAGTTGTCATTTATTATTTAAAAACGCAAAGAAACGTTTTTATGACTTGGCAGTTTGAAGTACCCAAGTCGAATGACAAATGTTGAAATTAAAAAAAAAAAACTTTTAAAAAGTTTCGTGACGGTATTATCTGTGGTGGCGGGAATTAGCTATGCTTTGCAATATTTTTGATTAATTATGTACTGTATACTTTATGCCTGTTTCATTTTCTCGCAATCGAAGTGAAAAGCAGAGTGTATAACTCAGGCATAAACGAGCCATTTTACCCCTCGACTTAACTATCCACCCTCGCCTGCGGCTCGCGTCGATATAAACGTCACGGGGTAAAATAGCTTCTTTTATGCCTTAGTTGTACAATCTACTATTTTTTGACTGTACGCATGGTGTATTCTGAGCTTTTTCAGTCAGACTCGCTTCTACTTTAGCCGATAGGGTAAATCTTATAAACACGACATGACATTATAGGGTGTGGCACCACCATGTGACTGTTCCTAAATTACCCTAGGCTGATAAAATTTTCGTTTTTCCTAAATATGTATGTATATTAGTGTTCGGGTTGGTTCCCCATCGTCTTAGGGGCAAAGTTGTAGGATTTGGAGTACCTATATGCTTAGGGGCACTGTGTGCAGAGCAGAAAATATTTTTTTTGGGAATGGTAATTTTTTCAATTTTTTTTTTTTTGGAAATCTTCCAATTTTATTGCAGTATCGAGTTAACCTTGACCATAAAAGCCATTTAAATTCTGAGAAGAATGGCCCTACGACGCACTGTTTCCGAGTTAGGAGCTTTCGTCATTATAGCTAAAGTTGTTAAGGAAAGAAGAGTTATTGAAACATTTTAGATTTACAAATTGTTGACTATAGTGAATGCAACATTTTCTTTCATTGTTTTATTGGCTACATTTTACACTAATGTCATTTGTCAATATGTCAATGTCAAATCACTTTTCGCGTTAAATTAAGTCATATTTTTGCACTCCGTTATTTTAATATACATATTAAAAAAGTAAACACACTTAACCTATCAAAAGTCTTCACAAATAAGTACCTACCTACTACCATGAATTCATTGGTTTATGATTTACTAGACAACACTAAAATCCTTGTTTTGAATGCAACTGAGCGGTAAAACCACAAGCAGCAAAGTACAGGATTTAAAGTTTATGTTTGTGCATAAGCTTTGTGGTCGCGGTCTCGACTGCCAAAAGATATCAAAACTTTTTGTGAAGAAAAGATTTTGTTGAATTTTTGGTTTTATTATATTATTTCTATCTATCCATTGTAATGTCATGCCGTGTTCCATTGTCAATAAATATTTATTTATTTACGAACTATATTAACTTTATAATATATTATGCTGTTGGTGTACAAATAATATATAGTATAGGTATACTATCTTAAGTACTGTATGAAGTTAACAGTAGCATCGGACTCACACATTCGACAGTTGCAGTTTAACCAGCAATCTTAGAAGTAGGTGATAACACATAATAATAATAAAACTAAAGGGTCTAGAATTTCAAAATTATGGCAAAATACTTCTTAAACTTAGATTAAATACATAAAAGAAAATAAAATTGCAAAACGAAAAATATTCCAATTTTGCCTACTAACTTAAAACAAAGACATAAAGAATATATAAATTGGAATGGAAAATATAGCTTTTAAAATACAGTATAAAAAAGGTGAAGAGTTTCCAAAATGTAGGAATAACAAATTGTGATTACATTTTTCGGCACTTTAGTGTTTTGGCTTTAAAGACTTTTATGGAATGTATAAGTCAACATTTGGCAAAAATTGTGTAAAAGAATATAGAACTGCAAAAAAGTTCTATTTTTGGTGACAATGGAATAATAATCTTACAAACATCTATTGATCCAAATTGAAACAGATCCGTTTAATCTTCTATAAGAGCTGTCACGCCCCGGCCTGCATATGATTAAGCTGTTGTACAATAATTTAGTGGTACAGACGCCAGCATATCAACCTACCCGAAACTGTCACATTTTCCCAATCAACTTTGAACCTTATGTTTTGGTGATAAAGTTGAAAATCGATTAATTAAATTTGACAGATTGTAGTAGGTTGATGTGCTGGCGTCTGTACATAAGTGATTTTCATACATTAAGCAATAATGTATGAAAATCACTTATGTAAAGTCTATTCAAACATGTTTCAAATTAATATTATTTCAAGTTAAATAAATATCAACTTTGTTCTAATGGTAATTAAGTTAATTTCAGAGTGACTAGCACTATTGAAAAAGTTATAGGAATGTTTGAAGTTGTAGCGTAAACTGAACTTTATTGTGTAGGATTTAGTTACTTTTCCATAAAAACATATTTGTTTACATTTTTGGCAAATAAATCGCGAACGCAGATTAGGTATGTTTGACTTGATTTTAACGGAAAACGCATTTTTCCCCGAAGGGTTATGCAGAGATGAACTTTTAGCACAATGCGTGCCATGAAAGATGAGACTTGACACACCGCGTGGTTTGACTTGCGCAGTACATGATTTGATTTATTCTGGTCTGATCCCCTTAGCCCCCCCTTCGCCCCCCCTCTTCGATCCCCTGCTAGTTCTTCTTCTGTTTTAATCTCTGACTTATCCACTTGCGGCGAAAAGAGCGCGGGTGACGGGGTCAAGTCTCATTTTTTGTGGCGCGCATTATATACCCACATTGCGCCAGTTATTTTTAAATGCCATGAAATATAGGTCGGGCCATCAATCGCCCCAATCCCCAGACTCCAGCTGCTACTGAGAAATTCCTGATGAAAAAACCCATGCCCGACCTGGGAATCGAACCTAGGACCAGGCTTAGAAGTAGCGCTTGTGTGTGGCCACTAAACCAGCGTGACAATCAGTGACTTGATTTTTTTAAAACAAAATCAAACATTTTCTTCATGTTAATTTATCACGATCTATGCGTCCTAAGCTTTCACTGTGAGAAAATAACTTTTCTCCCCAAGAAAACGTTTTTCTCGCGGCATAACTCGCGACGTATAAAATAAAGCTGTCACACCATATTTTTCTTGTATTCCCAGATCAACGTGTCCTAAATAAACTCCTGTATTCAGTCTGCATAATGCAAGAGATACACTTTATTATTATATTTACAGACGCGCACGGAGCCATCTTTCTTTGCCGTAAAAGATAAGGTAGAAAAAAATAGTGGGTCGTAAATCTTCGCAAAAGATAGTGAATTGTAGAAAAATTATGGAAAGCTGTCCTTTATGTAAAGATAAGGGTTTCTCTTGGGCCATAAGTTATTTGATTTCATTACCTATCTATCGACCTTCTGGTAAAACGAGAATTCTGATTCAATTACTCAAGTATATTAGAGGTAATTTGCACTACGACGCCGACGCCGCCCGGGACAATGGGATGTCGTGAAGTGTATCGATATTATATTGTATCGGTATTCTAAAGTGTATTGATATCACATTCGATATACTTACCTATTCTAAAAAAAAACGATACATCGGTTGTTGGCAACACAACATTAAATTGCCAACACGGTCAAACATTACAAGAATTTTGGCGTTTTTGTCGATTTCTAAAAGGAAGAAGTTCTAAATTAAAAAAAAAAGAAATAATACAAAAACAACAATTCGATGCTGATATTTATGTAGATATGATATCTCCACCGATTGTGGACCTGTTTTTTTTTTGTAGGAACTAATAATAATGTGTGTTAAAAAGACTAAAGTCGGTTCAAGGGCGATTTTTAGAAATATCTTTTTTGATACGTATTCGATACATCTTATTTCATGTTGATACATCGAAATATTAAATATCGCCAAAAATATCGATACATCGACAAGCTTAGGTAGATTGCGGTTTAAATCTGGGCTATTATGATACTTGGAGTGTAACATTGTAGACAGAGAATACATTGTTCGTATAATAGTTGGAATGGACAATACGGGGACTTAGTTATTGTTCTCAAAATTGGGAACTTAAATGATTAAATTCGTCTTATAGAACATTTCGAGATTTTGATTTTATGCGAAAGTCTTTTAAATTTAATATAGAATAACACGCCTGTATTTCGGCAGAGGTATAGGTACAGACAACAAAAGAACTAAAACTTCAACTATGTCCGACGATCCTCAATACTTATATGGAAGAAACCGATGGATGTTGTCGACTGAAATTTAATTTGATAAATTAGCTGTTTCTTTTCTATTACTAAAATTAAATTTTCACTACCGAAAACTGATCACAATTTCAACATTATTATTATTTACCTATATATAATTGGTAGGCAGACATTTTAGTTAAACTGAGGTAAATATGTAAGCAAAGCTGTGTAAGTTGTGTGAGAAATTAAACAATTTATGTATGAAAATATCTCCTACTACTTATTAATTTTGCTGAAAGCAATCTTGGACCTTACAAAATGGCCGGCTTCAAGCCAGTGTGCACAAGCCTCATAATTTTTAACACCGTCTTAAAAGCCAACTTTCCCAAATTAATGACGTTCCTTGCCTCCATGATTCTTTGCAAAAAGTCACTAAACGCGCATACTAATTGACTTTCCAAAAAATATAATCCAGCCTAGTTCTCGAGCTACCCTCGTTATGTCCCAATTCCATTCTTTATCCGAAGACAAAACGTTTTAGGAGTTTTAATTAAAATTAATATAAGGAACGGGCTCCAAATGTTACTGGCTTAATTACGATCTGCTACACAATGGATTCTGTGCACAGGGTAAACCCTTGTTACTCTCCAATTTATGGCTTACCCTTATAAAAGTGGAGATTAAAAAGTATGGAGCGATTAAGTTCATGTCGGGTTGTGAGTGGTATTAGCATGTGGAGCGATTTTAATAATGTGTCTATAAATTCTGGTGTATTTTGTAGGTATATAAGTTAAGTTGACAACGTTTTATGGAAATGGTCGTGGGATATATTATATCATTACATTTATACAGGGTGGCATAGACATCGACGCAAAAATTGTAACCATGCATTGAGAACATGAGTGTGTCTACGAAAAATATCTACGCTAGAAAATTTTAGACGGTTAAAAAAAAAATTGCTGTTTCATAGAAAAGTGCAATACCTACGGTCGAAATGTATGGAACAACAATTATTTTTTAATACCCGATGAAAATTTTTAACGCAGGTTCAGGGTTCAGAATCATGTACGGAATCCATGGTTACAGTTTGCTCGTCGATGTCCCTACACCCTGTATATTTACTTGGTTTTATTTTACAGAAATACATCAGTTACATAAAGGGCAATGTAATTTCAGTTTGATACGGAAACATGCGATCTAGTATCCGAGATATATTTTTATAAAAGCTATAATGGTAACAATAACAACTGAACATTTACAGGTAAACACAATGACAATTACAATAATATGCCTTTCATCTATTAGAAAACCATTCTCTTAGATTAGAACAAAAGAAATCCTAGCCTTTAACGTCTTTCCAATCCCGAAACCCATTAACGTTTCGTTTAAAAACGCCATTAAAAAGTAAATAAAAGAAAATGCAGCGGACTATAAAATTGTATTTTCTTTTGACCATAATTTAAATTATAGCGGTATGACTAAACTATTTAAATATTCTCTATACATAATGTATGAGAAAGCATGATATTCGTGTCTCCTCTCCCTTTGTTTTCGAGCTAGTTTTAATTACGTATATTTTTTATTCTGCTGCGGAAGTGGAATTATTCCAGATTTGCATATTGAACTTGCATTTAAAGTTAGTTAAATAAATGCATGTATGGAATTTGAAATAGAAAACTATTTGGAGAAAAAATAAGTTGGTACAGTCAGCGATGAAAGTCAAGTAAGACTTCAGTTTTTTTTAAATTATTGAGCTAAATATTTAATTAAAATCGGATCATAAGTAATATTAAAAGAGCATTCTTCTTCTTCGTGTCGCTGACACGACTATATTTTAGATCTTGTAACCTTCCATGGTCCACTTGGAAGTCAAGTGGACCACGGAAGGTTAGTAAGTAAGTGGGCAGATGTAACTTCAACCTGATAAAGGTTGTGGAGCTATGTTTTACCAGATTGCTGAAAATGTATTTCGTTTGTATTTGTGTAAAAAGATAAAATCTCTTTCATTGTTACAAAAAATACGATAGCATGTCAACATGTCGCTAACAAACATGTACCTAACTGTCAATGACAAATGTGATTCGGCCGACGGGCAAAAAAAAAAATATCCATTATTTTCATTTTCATCCATTCGAAAATCCAATTTAAGAACGTATTTTAAGAACGTATAGTTTCATAAAGAGAAATGACAAACTTGTCACAACTTCAGAGACTTGTAATGCCAACTTCTTTTATTTAAAAGTATTTAAGATGTTGAAATTAAGTGCTATTTTTAGTAGGTACTTAACTCTAAATTAAAAAGGTTTATTACTTACACTCAAGGTAAGAGGAGCTCATTCGTAGACTTTATGAAACCTGAAACAAAAAAAAAAACTTAATTAAGATTATGACCAGATGTTGTAATTTGATCTCATTAGCGTGATTGTTAACCCTAATAAGTGAAAGTAATATGCAGCAGAAAAAAAAGTGTTGAAATGTACCAAAAATGTATTTCTGTTCTCGGAAAAATTCTGCGAAAAAATCACGCCCAATAAATAAATCTCACCGAACTGCTATTCATCAATACCTACAAATATTTTTACTTCGGAAGCAGTTCAAACCAGATGAAGCCGGTATCGGTGTCAATCGCTTTCGGGCCACTTCGGCAACTCTCGGCGGTCGATCCGACGCTCGTTATTGCATATAACCTTTGCGGTTATTGCCTTATTGCTCTGTTCAGCTCTGATCCAACGACGTGGAACTTATGCTGAGCTATTTCGGGATCAGTGAGTCTTTGATAGGGTACCGACTACAATGGCTCGAATATTTAATAAAATATTTTCGTAGTTATTTTTAACAATACACATACAATTTTCTCAACCAGTTTTATTTTCATGACTTTAAAATTAATTAAAAAGTCGAAGCAAAAGTTTTTAGGGATTTTGCAAACCATTGCGTAACCGTTAAATTTTTTCGCAATATCTAATTATTTCCCGCTCACATTTTGTGAACTATTATGATATGATAACCTTTTAGTAAGCAGGTAACAATGTTAGTTTCCAAAATTTAGCTTCATTAAAATAAACAACGTTGGAAACTGTAAAGTGTAAACACTCCTTTTTCCCTTTATTTAGATCTAATAAAGCAATTACCTTTTCCACGAGCATGTATTGCAAATTACAATAAAATAACAGTATAAAAACTAAATATAGCCACTACAACTACTGTTAGTTTATTCTGGGAAATATTGTAAAACCTAATGTTGGGTTTGCATGTGCACGAGGTTTTATATCTACAGAAAAGTTGAGATTTTATTTATGAGTACCTGTTTTTTTTTGTTTGTCAATCCGAAATCGGTATTGGCTATAAATTGGCTTTTGATAAACCAAGCTTTTTTGTTGATTGCATTTTTAGGTCAGCATTTAACTGTGGGGTTTATGTATTGTGTTTATTCATAAATATTATTATTATTACGAAACAAAAGGAGTATGTAAGGATCGCAGCAGGTGGCGTTCTGAAGTTTTTGTCTCCCATGGGAATAAGCCGTGAGTTTACGAGTATGTATGTATGGAGTTTCCCTACGTGATCGACTCAGAATAAAAGATCCATAGGAGAACCGAGGTAACCGACATAGCCCGAAGATTATGTATGTAGCTATGTATTTTTGTTATTAAAAAAATAAGAATTCTAAATGAAAATAAGGGATGGATATTGATAGGGACTAATGAAACGGGTGCCGTATTGATGCAGATACATAATCTGTTTTACATACTTATTATTATAACACATCAAATCTTAGCACAACATATATGCGATATCTCTGAAAAAGTATTTCGCAAGATATAAATTAATATCCACACAAACGAACAGTCACCTTACCGCCAATCAGTTTATCCGTTTACTCGGATGTATACTTCAGCTCTAGACTGACGCATGTCGCATCACATATCCGAAGACATATCCGAGATAAATCAGCTTCCTCTCACTAATTGACATAATGAACTGTGTTGGACCACTGCATACCAGAATGTAGGCTGAAATTCTAGGTATTCCTAATTAACTGACACCTAGGGGACTGGCAGACTGTAGATGCATGCCAAGTTAAGCGTGTATTAACGTTCGATGCATCTGATGTTAAGGAATTGACGGTTGATTTAATATTACCTACGACGCCGATGTAGCCGCGGCGGGCAAAAGCTAGTAACTCAATAAAATTTTGAGAAAAATACGTCTGAGAGCTTCTTCTTTTTTAGCTAAAATGTAGTGCCATTATTAATCATACATTCTGTAGGTACAACATTTGAGATCTGTGCCAGTAAACTGTGGAGCATTTAAACTGCTACCGCGAAATTACGGTGGAAACTTCTAAAGTTTACTAAAATGTACTGATTGAATACTATATTTTATGTTATCAAAAAAGTTCAGATTGAATAAATAAGTACTTCAAATGGGTTTAGACGTCGAATTAATTGAATTAATACTTAAATAGGAGATTTCATTAGAAATTCCCTAAGAAAAGAGGTTATCGTAGTTCGTAAGAAAGTGTAAAAATTTTAAAACTAGTCCTTTGATGTGTTTCCTTCTCATCATCATTCACTTACCCTTATTTATTCCAATTTATTTGGGGTCAGCGCAACATATCTTTTTCTTCCATAGGTACGTACATATGCATCGTTTCTTTGGTCTTCCCCTAGCCATCGACATCCATACTCAAAACTCTCCTCACGACATTTCTCCGTAACACATGCCCATACCATGACAACCGATTTCCACACAACTTTTCAGTTACCGGTGCCACTTTCAAACTTCCTCTCATGTACTCTTATGTACTCTGATGTGTTTCCTTCTATGACAATTATTATAATAACGTGTATAAAAATTCGCTTTTTTCACGAACCAATTTTCTATATTTTGTCTTACCTACTTTTGATTGTACAACTTGGATGCACCACTATACGAAAACCCTGTGAATCACACTAATATTATAAAGGCGAAAGTTTGTGAGTGTGTGTGTGTGTTTAGATGTTTGTTACTTCTTCACGCTCAAACGGCTGGACCAATTTTGATAAAATTTTGTATGAAAGTAGCTGACACCCTGGATTAATATAAGGCTACTTTTTATCCCGATATTCCCACGGGATCGAAATTTACGCGGGTGAAACCGCGGGGCGCAGCTAGTTTATTTATATACCTACATTCCAATACTATCTTACTACCTCCCTCACATATTTGAACAAGTACCTACATTAGTATGTATCCGGTATCTCGAGATCTGTGTCAAGCAACTTTGGAACTCTCAAGCCGCACTCGTCCAATTACAAGAAGAACTTGCGGAGAATCGACTGGAAGTCGGAGCTGGCTACTTTTTGTTAACATGTTGTTTGGCATACTAAAGACCTTGCCAGCTTACCTCGGGAATCGAGAAGTTGACCAACATCTCTATCTTGGACACACTAATTAGGCGAATTTTCACGTTGCAGTGCAAATACGAATTTATTCCTGTATATATATAAGTAGGTACTTAGGTACTAAACGGTTTATTTGGAGGACTATAATTACCTATATTAGAGCCAGGAATTTGAGATAATTTTCTAGTTATGGAAAAATAAACTGTATGTCATGTATGACATTGCAATGGCAATGGAATTTGAACTTTGTTATGTATAACAAAGTTCAAATTCCATTGCAACCAATAACTTATTAGGACCTTTTTGTTACAAATGGTCACTCAAAAATCAACTTAGACTACATTTCAATAAAGTAGGTAACTGATTATGTGCCGATGTAGTATAAATTATCTGAGATTATGAACACTGCTATAAAGTCAAAGTCAAAGCCCTCGTGGAATTCCTCTATCGTGGGGGTGACAGAGGGGCATGCCGGACTCATACCGGCTAAAACCACCGCGGTGTTCCACGTCCACCTATGGCCGGGGGTGCCGGATTCGCATAAGCATTCACCGCTCCCCCGATATGATACTCTTATGTACCTACTACAACAACACTAACATTGCAGGCAGAATAATTTTGAATATGAACTCCTTGCATAAATTAATGATTAATCTCCAATCTTTGACGTTGCCACTTTTCCGGCGTATCAATCATTTTCTTTTTTGGCCAAAGTTCAGTTAGAATAATGTCATGACCCGCCTGCCGGTTTCAGTATGCATAGCAATGAAATCGTTAAGGTTTCCCAAAAATTTCACGGCAATTCACATAATTATGATACTACATTACCTACAAACATAAATAACGATTACTTTTATAAATGTGCAATTGCTTTCAAAGCGTTTCGTATTTCTTCAAAGAATTTCGACAGAATTGACATCATACGTTTTTCGGTAGATTATGTCAGTCCCATGCAGTGCAGTGGTGGCCTCGTGGTAACGGCTGCGACTTACGAGTTGTAGGTCGTAGGTTCAAACCCAGACAGGCGCCTTAGTTTGTGTAAATTATTTCATCACCTCTGCTCTCAAAATGGTGAAGGAAAACATCGTAAGGAAAACCGACATGTCCTAGAACCAAAAATTCGAAGACATGTGACATCCGTCAACACGCACTACGGCATGGATTACGGCTCACTCCCTCTTACCGACAGGCTTGTGTCCCAGCAGTGGGAACATTATAGGCTGATTATGACATCAGCCACATTTTTGACTTTTTCATCATCATTAGGCTTTTATTTGGTCATTATTTTTTTTTGTTCACATTTTTAATTTTAATTTTTTGCTTGAGTACGTATAGTGTTTACTGTATTTGTTGGTATATTGGCGTGGCTAGCTAACCTATGGCAAATAATTTAATTTAAGGTTCTGTGTTCTGTAATGTTAATTACTTTGCATACTTAGTATTGTATAAAATCAATTATTTTCTAACTGAACAGACAGCTGTGCTGCTGGGGAGTTTGTTCCGCCACTTTTTCTCCCCAGCGAAAGCACTAGGAAGTGTTGAAGGGCGGCTGTTTTGGGGGACTGTCTTTTGTAATTTTGACGTTCGAAAAGTGCTGATTCTCAGCCTAGTTTGAATAAATGACTTTTGATTTTGATTATCACCGATGAAATGTCACTGAATCTAAGCCCTCTGCAGATGATATGACCTTAACATAGCCAATGATCCATATTCAACAAAAAGTCAAAAATAGTCTTAACTTAACTGTCTAAAAGTTACCCCCTAACAAAGAGATTTAAGATAGGTACAATAGAGAGGCTATGCAAAGAAATGTCATACAAAAACTGTGATCCCATGTCTCACTGACGCCATCTAGCATAATATAGCAGAATTTGAGCGGCATAATATAGCAAACATGAATTAAATTTGTCAAAATATATTCAGCTATCGCTCGGTAGGTGGCCAGTGTGGCCAGTGTTGCCAGATCCGATTTTCAATCCATGGATTAAGGTAATTAAAAAAATATCGAAAACTTGTCTCAGAAAACAAAAAATATTTTATTCGCTACTATTCATTGTCCGTGTCACCATCTATGATAGGGTATCAGTTTCAGTGTGTGTTTTTATGTAAGTAGATAATGTACATGTTAAAATAACGGTTTTGAACTGAATGTTACTAAAATTAATCGATTATTTGGTTAAAAATTTCGTTAAAAAGTGGTAACACTTATGCTGTCATTTTACTGAAGCAATAGTAAGGCTACTCAGCAATAGATGGCGTTTATTACAAAATTAGGAAATTTTCTAGATCTATTATGAAAATTATTTGATTCAAATTACTCAGTAAATATAAATAATGCATACGAAAATAAACTGAAGCTAGATCCAGTCGTTCTACCATAACGAGACTTGCAATAACGCAATGAGCAACTCGGCATATTTCTTTTTAAATAAATTTTTTTTGGTGGACACTATTGCGTCGATGCGTCTTGACGCGCAGGCGTACGTCACTAGACTGAGAGACTTGAGACCACTAGGTACAAGGTATCGGATCACGATTTTGTTCGCAATGTCCCGTCTATTGTACATATAAAATTTTAATGTCTTTGCCCCCTAAGCTTGTAGAGTCATTATCTCGTACAGTTCAGGTACAGACGGCAGCACATCGAGCTACCCGAAACTGTCAGATTCCAATCAACTTTGAACCTTATTCTTCAGCAATAAAGTTAAAGAAATTTGACAGATTGTAGTAGCTTGATGTGCTGGCGTCTGTACAAGGTTATATCACGGATGTGTGTCAAGCGTCTGTGCCTCTCGACTCGGCGCCCAATTACAGAGCCGCCGGGATCGACGCGAAACTGACTAGTTTTGTCAACTGTAAATTCAAATTATTTCACGTGGACGTTTAAACTGCGTGGTTTTTCAAGGAGGTGAAAAGGTTTATGAGATCTTAATTTGATAATTAAATATTTGGATGCAAATTATGTTGTGTCGAGTTGAAAACTCTGTATCATTCGCGAAGGTAAATCTGCAATGAGATTGTACATAATTCGAAAATTATTGATTTTTTGTAGTCTACTAAACTTTTCAGTCATTTTTGTCTAAGTATTACGCTGAAGTTCCAAAGAGCAGTCATTCTATTACGGTCGAACAAGCTATTTGGTATACAGGCAAAAATATTCATCTTTCCACTACACAGCCAATATTTAGTTTTATTTAGTGCGTTATAACTTTTTCAGCTTATGTCATCCTTAATTAAATAGAGTGGTAGTTATAAAAGAATTGACTAACTCAGCACACCGTTGTTTAAAAGTAGTAGCAAGTTAGCTGCCTGTATACCAAATAGCTTGTTCGACAATACCAATTCGAATTCTTCAATGTCATAATAGAAACACTAACAATCCTGAAAAAGCTAGGAAAAATGGTCTTATCTTATCTTTAATATGCAGTAAACGAGGATGCAGATTCCATTGCTGTATGTGAAAAGGCATTTACTATGTAGGTAAAATTTATTGTGGTACAAATGTTTCAATTTCTGTCTTCATCATCAGCCTATAATGTTTCCACTGCTGGGACACAGGCCTCCTCTCTGTGAGAGGGAGTGGGCCGTAATCTACCACGCGGGCCCAGTGCGGGTTGGTAGATGTCACATGTCTTTGAATTTTTGGTTCTAGGACATGCCGGTTTCCTCACGATGTTTTCCTTCACCGTTTTGAGAGCAGTGGTGATGAAATAATTTACACAAAGTAAAGCGCCTGTCTGGGTTCGAACCTACGACCTACAACTCGTAAGTCGCGGCCGATACCACTGGGCCACCACTGCTCTCTTCTTCTCTTTAATTTCTGTTTATAACTAAGCATTTCTCAGCCGCTATCCAAACGCTAACTGTATCATTATCATCAGCATTATGCCTTAAGATCTGTCTGATCTAAGAACTTTTACATCGAGGTTCTTCAGTGGGCCAATTAGAGACAAGTTTATCGAATCGACGCGAGAGTCGGAACCGTCGACTTTTTGTTAAGCAACGGTGGAAGGCAGAAGTTTTAATAACATGATTAGGGATGTTTCGGTTAGGGAGCGTCCTTGTTATTCGCGACTTTTAAAAACAGAAAAAGTTCTCGAAAGTGAAGTTTTTGTGAGTTGTGTTGAAAAAGATTGAGGGACAAGTATGTTAAAGATTGTTTGTTTTAGGGCTGATTTTACCAAAATCAGAGGGGCGATTCTCGTATTAAGAACGTTCACAGTCTGATCTCAGTCTCAATCTGTCAAAAATACCTCTAATTTCCCTACATTTAGACAAGTTTTTGACATTTGTTTGTCGCTGAGATGAGACTGCGATTAGATTTTGAACGTTTTAAATTACGAGAATTGGCCTTCTGATATCTTTTATCCGCGGAATAAAATTGACATGTGACAGTTCTAGTATGGCAAACCTGACAAAAATTCTAAATTTATTCTCAGTATAAGACTTATTCTTTATATAAAAGTTTGGTGGAATGCGCTTCTAGTAGCGAATGTCTTCTACCCATACTTCCATACTATTTAATATTAAAAATGTGAAAGTATCTTTGTCTGCAAGTCTGTAACATTTTTGAATTTCGATTAATGGCACGCAGGTGGACCAAAACCTGTGTTAGGGGATATGATACCGTTTCATCCCAGTAGCACGTTCCCGTGGGATATTTTCCGACGTCTACGTGAGGGAAGCCGCGGGAAAAAACTAACAGAATTACTTATTGTCAGTCGATACATTGGGTATTGTAGAAAATTGCAAAAGACGTTTATGGATTTCACCTACGAGCTACGGCTTGAAGTATGGTATGATAAGAACCTAGTCAAAAGAGAAAATCTAAAATTGTAGACACTTTTTTAGGGTTCCGTACTCAAAGGAACCCTATTCCTAAGACGTCGCTGTCCATCCGTCTGTCCGTCTGTCTGTGAGCAGGCTGTATCTCATGAACCGTAGGTAGACAGTTAAAACTTTCACAGATTGTGTATTTTAGCCGGTTTTTTTTAATCTGTCAAGCCAATTATTTTAAATACCATAAATATATCTGATCATTATATCAATCAATAATCCTTTCAGTATTCAGACAAAAAGATAGACATAATCTTCTTCGGACCAAAGGTACGATCATCAACAATACAAAATGGCTGAATACGCAAAACGTAAGTCCATCTGGACGGTATCGGAGACTTATCTTCAATTTACTGGGAAATCTATTGTGTCTGCATTACATTTATATATCGGATCTTCAGTATAATCCGCTTTGTCGTGTAATGTGTATTTGATATTTATGAGATGTGTTTCACATTGTTGTCTGTTTTTCATTTTTGTCTGTTTTTGGTCAGTAGTTCTATTCTATGTAATTCATAAGGGGACGTAATACCCACACATATCTATATCTGTGGTAATACCAATCCGCAATTTTTTTGGAACGACGGCTTGTCTCCTCAATCGTCACGCTGAAAAAGCGTTATGACCCCCATCCTCGCAAAATTCTCACTCTCTCTGTCTCTTTCTATTATATATGTACCTACGAGTGTGTGTGTGTGTGCGTACTAGTATCGCGTAAGCAACCCCGACCACATATTTTTTTCATCAGTTATCAAAGCTGTGTTGGAAGTTGAGAAAGGGCACATAGGTGCCAGTGAAATTACAAGCAAATTGGATATTTCAACTTTTTGTCAAAGGTCAGTAACGTAGTAGCAATATTATTGAATTTGTTGACAGGCGGTAACAGACAGATGTGAAATTCGTAGTTCACCGTCAATCCCGTTTCCGACCAATTAGGTACGTTTTAGTAAAATATCCCAGTAGTGCTTCTCACCTTTATTTGCAGTTCTGTAGTGTGTAGTTCTCAGCTAAGTTTAGATAGCGCCAATTAGCCCCCGAGGTATTGTAACAAGACTAAGGCTACGGAGGTCAGGTCGCAAAGGTTTCATGTAATACCATTTCAAAACAAGCCATGCCGAGGGTACCAATGAAAGACTCAAACTAAGTCGAGACTAGAATTTAGACTAGTAGTACTGTTTTTAGTGGAGATTTATGAATATTGGCTAAGAAACGTTTGAGACAACAGGGAAGTAGAAATCGTTTCATCCGTTTGGGTGCTACGGTGCCAAAGATTGTCAAACGTCAAACTTAGAGCACAACTCTTTTTATGGCGATGGTATGCACTTAAATGTACATTTGAGTATGCGCGTTTAAGAAATATTTTACGATGGTACCCCTTCGTAAAATATTTCTTTAAAATCGGCAGGTAATTTTAATGAATATGGTGTCATCAAAATTAAAAAAAATGTCATCTATGCTAAAAGTTATTAAATAGATCTCAATATCTATTTAAATTAGCAGAAGTATGTGCAGTTTTCTACCGACTGTACTTTGGCCGACGAATTGAATAAAACTGACGAATCGACGAAAACTGGTAAACACTAGAAACTGTCGAGTTAACTCAACTGTCTAATCGGTAAAACTGACAAATCAGTGAAACTGACTAATCAACGAAACTGGCGAATTAAATAAACTGACGACTGAGGGAAACTGACCACTTGACCAGTGATACGCGGACTCTTAAAAATACAGCGGCGACAATTTAATATTATTAAAAATCATCTCTATTTAAAATAAGCAATTCCCCGAGCGATATGAATATGAAGCTGTGCTGCGTACCTTTCGTAGCTCAAGTGGCATTTTGCGTTCAAAGAGCACAATTGTGCTCAGTAATAACAGCTCGCCCGCTATAACCGGTGACAACAAAGGATGACGCAACGCTATAACAAATGAGGATATTTCTACTCGTAAAGTTTGCATCTATGTGTTCATGTTCAGAGGAAGCCGGTTATTATAATCATCGGGTTGGACCGCGTACTCACTGGTGTTAGATTTTTAAACCGGATACGGAAAATGAGTAGCATTCAATGATTTCTCATGATCTGCCTAGCCTTTTCCCAACTATGTTGGGGTCGGCTTCTAGTCTAATCGGATGCAGCTGGATACCAGTATTTTACATGGACCGACTGCCTATCTGATCTCCACAACCCAGTTGGTAATACGATACCCCTTGGTAAGACTGGTTGTCAGACTTTCGGGCTTCTGACAACCCGTAACGACTGTCAAAGATCCACGAATGACATCCAGGACCAACGGTTTAACGTGCTTTCCGAGACACTGAGGGGTATTGATAAGTAAAGATGGTAACTTATCCACGGACCAACCGTGCGGCTGTTATTACCAAGCCACAAGCCCCTCATTCAATGATGTCTAGTGTTGCCAAATGCGGCCAGACACTGTAGCTCAAATGGAACTACTGACATGCCAAGCTGAGACCTGAAAGTATTGTCTGAAAAACCTAACAACGGAACAGGCACTTGAAAGGTGTGGATACGGTATGAATAATGCACCTAGCTTAAATCTGTGTGGTTCTTCCCCATAAGATCATTTCCGACATTAATCAACATGTTCCTCGCATGATCTGATCAAGATTATGTCTGGATTTCAAAAGTGACTGACCTCAGCGTTTGTTTCGGTGCTTCTCCTCAGAGTAGTCGGATAGGAAAAACATGGGAAAAACCGACCTCATTTAGTTTTAATATATTATTGACGTTTGTTTATACAAATAAAACCATTTATCACCACAGATATAGATAGACCTAGATAACGCAAGTATCACGATCTGTATGAAAACCAAGCGTGCCATATTTAACCGACTTCAAAAAAGGAGGTTCTGTATTCGACCCGTATGTATGTATCTTTGTATGTCCACGATTTTCTCAAAAACTAATGATCCGATTTTGATATTTCTAAAGTGATCTACATACTTCCAGGAAGGTTTTAGTATATTAGGTAATTATTCTTATGTACGAAGTTATATGCATAAATGTACTGTATCTCCCGCATTTCTAAGCGAATTTTGATGATTCTTCTAGTCGGTGTCTACAATTCTTCAGTGCACTAATGTTAATTGAATTTATGTAGGGTAGGTACAACTAGAAAGTGAAAAATAAAAACTTTTTTCCAAAAAAAAAAAAACTACCGACTTCAAAAAAAAAAACACTACAAAGTGATAAATAACTTTAATTTCGGAAGTCGGTGTCAAAAAACCAAAATGCGGAACCAACGACTACCTACGATGACGTCACAAGCACTGTTTAGTGATGGGAAAATCAAATCGATTCGAAGACGCCGTCGCGTGCGGCACCCGTCTCGCCCCACCCCCGGGGCCTAGCGCCAGCGCACACGCTCACGCAACCAGCAGCACACAGGACTGAGCGCGAAAGTGGCGGCTTACGATTTTTGTACGTATGCCTGCCGGGGTCGCGAGTTGTTCGGAAGAGATACCGTGGCCCCTGGCACAGGCAGCTGAAGGAACACCGATGGGTTTTAGTTTGTAAAAGTCTGACACGCCCTCCCGCTCCGCCCAGAGCGGGAGAAGTTATTGATAAACCTACTCAAAAAAAAAAAGCTGTTGCGATTTTTGGCACGCGAAGTAGTTATTCTTGCGTTATCTAGGTGTATCTATCTGTGTTTATCATATAGTGATTGTTTAAAGCTAGTTAACATGCTGTCATCTATCGTAAGGGCAACACCAAAATCTGAAGTGTTGATCTTTAGCTGTGATCCTGTCCATCTCTCCCTCATAAGCGATATTTTGCACAGTGGGGCCCTGGCTTTATAAGCAGACACCTGGCGGTCGTATTATTTTTAATGACGGCGTATAACTATAATGTTTATAGCCGCAATTTATTATTATTCTATAATTAAATGAACAATGGATTTTGACGTTAACGATACACTATTTTAGTTATTATCTTTTGCGAGGCCAACGACAACGTCATAACTATAAATTATGATAATAGAAATATAATATGACATGATATATTATTATATGGAATACGACAATTGTCAAGTTTGTCACTAATAAAAGGCAGCCATTTGCGAGCCGGACTCTCACATGAAGAGTTCCGTACCAACGTACAATATTATTATTTAGTTACATAAAAACAATTTATGTAAGTAAAACCTACCCTGATTTCTGCTGACTTCACACCCAGATGCGACAGGGGTTAGCCGAGTTTACTATAGCTACGCAAGCGATTGGCTTGCAATCTCTCAGCACGTATGTATTATTCATAGTTTCAATGCACATAGTGGCTCTCCCTTGGTTCTGTACATCTGGTACGAACGTAAGGGAAAATATGGTGGTGACGTGCGCATGTTGATTGAGACTTTCCACATAATATATATCAGTCATTTAAGTAATAATAAACATAGAAATCACACGTTTTTAACCGACGAAAAAACGGAGGAGGTTATCAATTCGACGCGAATATTTTTTTTTTTATGTATGATCACGCATAACTTTTTACAGAGCAGTCCGATTTTGATAATTCTTTTTTTATTGGAAATGATATACCCCGAAGTTGGTCCCATATAAATTTGGAAAAAAAAAATCCAACCCTAAGGGTAGGAAAACAGGGGATGATTGATTGTTCACTTACTGATTGTAATGTATGACCACGCATAACTTTTTACAGATTAGTCCGATTTTGATAATTCTTTTTTTATTGGATAGGACATTCCTCGAAGTTAGTCCCATGTAAATTTGAAAAAAAAAAGTCCTACCCTAAGGGTGGGAAAATAGGGGTGATTTATTGTTCACATTCACAGATTTTAATGCTGAGCTGTGTATTACAATTAAAATAAAAGGCCTATCTATGTTGGTATATAAAGCCTGTTTTTTTTAAGTATTGTATTATACAAAAAATAATAGTTAAAGTAGGATTATATAACAGTTAATAGCTAAAGTAAGGTAGGTAGCTATTTTAAAAGTAATCAAAAATAAAAGCATGTAGTAATTCGTAAATTACAGCCTCAAAAAATTATAAAATAAAAACTTTTTAACAAAAAAATTAAACCTCCGAAAAAAACTGAAAAGCAAAAAATAAAAACCTTTTTTATTTTACCTTAATAAATAAGTTCTTAAACTAATGCAAGTATACCTAAGAAATTTTGAGTCGGCGCCAATCAACCAATGAACAAAGATCACTAAATTATCTTAAATTTAAAGAAATAACCAAATCAAATTAATAATGCAACGTGAAATCTCCAGCGATAAAAACATAAAATGCGCTCTCCGCACGACCACTCGCAACGATATTAAGTTGCTTGTTTGGCGCCGACTCAAAATTACTTAGGTATACTTGCATTAGTTTAAGAACTTATTTATTTAGGTAAAATAAAAAAGGTGTTTATTTTTTGCTTTTCAGTTTTTTTCGGAGGTTTAATTTTTTTGTTAAAAAGTTTTTATTTAATTATGTTACTATGTAAAGTCAACAAAAGAGATAAGTATGCAGGATCGTCGGATATAGTTGATGTTTAGTAAGAAACCGATGGATGTTCTCGAATAAAATTTAATTTTATTAAGTAATAGAAAACAAACAGCTCATTTATAAAATTAAATTTCAGTCGACAACATCCATCGGTTTCTTACTAAACTTCAACTATACCCGACGATCGATTTTTGACGTTCAAAAGTGCCTTTTATGTGCCTATTTGAAATAAATGCTTTGACTTTGACTTTGATCCTGCATACTTGTCTCTTTTGTTGACTATACTTACGTATATCATGCAGATATACTTATGTCGCTCGGAATTCATCGAAATAAAAATACTGATGATTGAAATCGTATAAACCGGCCTTAAGTTTGAGTAAAAAAATAACGCAACTTAACTGACCTTTTAACTAGGACATATTGCTTTTAGTTAATTAATAATTCACTTTCTTGTGACTGACAAATCGGAAAATCCTTCTTAATTTCCAGGTTTAATACTCTGGCCAATCAAAAGTTAACATGAGCATCGGTGTCAAAGATATTGCTGCCACTAGTTTGCTCAGCTTTGTGACTATACCGCCCCTTATGTGCTTACATCCACGTGTCAAATATTCTCTCCGATTTTCAAGACTACAAGGGATAATACCTATAAGCACCTAAATTCTGTTTCACTCAAAGATCGACGAATGTGAAATGCTTGAAATAGCGTCCCTACCTATTCTATATTTCATGTCGCTAAAAGAAAACGGAAATTCACCGACAATCTCTCGGAAGTAAAGCTTTTACAATTTAAAGTGCCGAAGCGATTTCAGTCGTTGACATACTACAAAATGGCTAGGAGGAGGGAACTCGATCAAATCGCTTTTAAACTGCATCCCCGTCTCGAGGCGATATGCATATACAATGTAAGTTATTTACACACAAAAGTTTCTATTCTGAAGGTACAAAGACTTGGTACACTACGCTTGAAATAATCAGAGGTGAGAAGGTCCTGGGGAATTGGTTGGAGACTTGGCGGTAATAAGGTCCGGAATATAACGACTTCATGGAATATCGACGTGGATATTATTAAGACACTAGCTATGCGTGCAGCTTCGGTCACGTGACAGTGTTATTCTATTGGGATTGAAAGGTATTGGGAACGTGAAGTCATATATGCAGGTCTGGTTGTGAATTCAGGGTGTAAAGACCACCAAAAAGCCGTCATCTACGCTTTCTGTACATCAATCTAAGTTACATTGTACAAAAATAATTGCTGAGAAACGGCTTTTCTTTTTGGTGAGAAATATCGCTGTTAACGACAATGAGAAATGCACAAACGTTATACTTATCCGGTATATGCAATGGTATAGGGGTCGTGAGGGTATAATGTGGTTAAGAAAAAACATTTAAATCCTGATTTAGTAAATAAATAAAAAATACCATGATATTCAATATCTCCATAACCAGAAAATAGGTACCTAGGTACGGGAAGAACAAGTGACTTTCGGCTTTGTTAAGCATCTATACACCAAGTTATACACCCGTTGTTCCTCTACAACATCGGATGACTGTTTTTTTCTCGCCGTAGTTTTTTAATGAACTCAAAAAACCCGTATAAGTAACAACACTTTCTAATGTACAAAGCACCTTTTGGGACCAACATGATTGATAGAATCGTCAGACATATCGTACAGCTGAATTTATACGCAAACGCAGTAATTGACAAGCATACACAACTGTATACACAAACCCTTATATTTAAGGCAGAGCGCTTAAAGCGACGAAGAAATTAAGTGTCATGTGCAACGAATCGGTTATGTTCTAAACTTCGTACGCAGCCTGTCAGCGATGTAGGGAAGTAATTGGACTTTAAAATTAGGATCTTGATATACGGAAATCTGGTATAAGTATGTATGTATACTGGAATTTGGAGCGGGAAATTGCGTTCCGTAGGAAATATTCGAGACGGATTTTTTTGTATGACTGGTATATCTGTGCTGTATTTTTACAGAACATTTTGTGGGTTCGTAGCGGTATCTACAACGCCAAATGCGAACAACGCGTCATATTGACGTCACGCAAAAATCCTGCATCTCGCAAGCAGAGTTTACCGTGCGATTAGCATATATACCACGGCCCGACATCAGTTGCCCGCCAGACACGACACCCTTCTAGTCGGAGGATCCTTTTTTATGGAGAATGAATGAACTTTACACCCCGTTCCATGAGGAGGTATGAACCTCTATAGGTTTTAACATTAAACATCCAAGAAAACTGGCACACAAAGCTGGATACCCAATAATAACAATTTGTTTTTGGGGAAACGATTTATCATTTAAAAAAAAAAAGAATGTCCGATGGATAACAAATGTTGTATGAACGTGAACAAAGCAAAAGGAGTATGAGGCGTTCTGTAGTTTCTACCTACCTCTTTGAGAAGAAGGCGTGAGTTTATGCATGTGTGTATATGCATAATCAGCCTATAATGTTCCCACTGCTGGGACACAGGCCTCTTCTCGGTGAGAGGGAATGGGCCGTAATCCACCACGCGGGCCCAGTGCGAATTTGTAGATGTCACATGTCTTCGAATGTTCTAGGACATGCCGGTTTCCTCACGATGTTTTCCTTCACCGTTTTGAAAGCAGTGGTGATGAAATAATTTACACAAAGTAATGCGCCTGTCTGGGTTCGAACCTATGACCTACAACTCGTAAGTTGCTGCCGTTACCACTGGGCCACCACTGCTCACTTAGTTAATCTTAAAACAAACGGTTACAATTAAATACTAAGTGACGATGACTAATGTTGAAATCACACGGCATACGGCACTTACCTTTTTACATACATACAAACGGCTTCTTTTATAACTCACTCACATTTCAACAGCACACGTTACAAGTGGGAATGGAGAAAACTTGCACACGTCATATTCAAATAACTTTATAATGTCGTCAAAACTACATGTAAGGCGCGAAAGACTACTTCTTATATGGTTGGTTCCGCATTTTCGTTTTTTGACACCGACTTCCGAAATTAAAGTTATTTATTACTTTGTAGTGTTTCTTTTTTGAAGTCGGTTGTTTTTTGTAAAAAAAAAAAAAACTACTTGTACCAACCCCACACAAATTCAATTAACACTAGTGCATTGAAGAATTGAAGACACCGACTAGAAGAATCATCAAAATTCGCATAGAAATGCCGGATATGCAGTACACTTATGCATATAACTTCGTACATTAGAATAATTACCTAATGTTTTATGTACTAAAACCTTCCTGAAAGTATGTAGATCACATTAATAAAATAATTATCATAATCGGTTTTTTAGTTTTTGAGAAAATCGCGGACATACAAACATATATACATACGGGTCGCATACAGAACCTCCTTTTTTGAAGTCGGTTAAAAAGTAAAGTTGTTTAATAGATTTATGTTATGACAATCTTTATGTATGCAATATAGAAGTAGATGAGATTTTGTGGGTACCTATCACAAAGTAGATAATTATTAAAATTATTAATACACATACACACATGCAGAAACCAAAAATTCGAAGATGTGACATCTATCAACCCGCACATGGCCCGCGTGGTAGATTATAGCCCACTCTCTCTCGAAGAGAGGAGGCCTGTGTCCCAGCAGAGGGAACATTATAGGCTGATTATAATTTATGATATAAAACTGCCTAAATCTCATGTAAAATATTATACAGGCTTGTTTTTTAAATAAATATTTTGTATCAAACCAAATACCCAGCTTCACACTATTTTTAAAAACCGTTTACGTTTCCTCTACTAAAGATTTTACTTGAGCGAAGAATATTTATTCTATTTCAGAGCAAAACCTCCATCTAACGCGCATCGAAGTGTTTCGTGAAGTCGGCACTACTTTTGACTCAGATTCTCCGGGCAACTTGAGAGCTAACAAATGTACCTGTTTTTGCAACATACATTTACTTCTACTGGAATAAAGTATGGATTCACGTTATCTCAAACCGAGATATTTTGTTGTAGATATCGAACTCTGAAGTCCGCGTTTTATACGTTGTGGCAAGATTTTAAAATATCTGTTCTTTTAGTCTATGCTGGAGCTGTTTATGCCCTGTTGGCGATGGACGATGGGACTTGGGTTCCGACTCAAATCACTGCTGGTCACTAATTAACATATCGCCCAAAATGTTATGAAAAAAAAAGAAAATAATGACTAAGAAGGTATTTTGATTATCTGTGACATTTATTTTTTTAATGTCGCAGTATCATGCTGGGATAGGTAACAATATAATCATTATTACATTAAGTAAATTGTTAAAAAGAGCGGTGTTTGTAGAATCCTGTTGATTCCGTATTTATGTTCACGGGCTTACTACCACACCAAGACAACACGCGCCATCATATTTTGCCTGCTTCCTTTGTCTGTTTCCCGCCATTTCTCGTGACTGACAGATGACATAAGTGACAGTAGCTACCCCGTTTGTGTGAATGAGACAGTGTTTACATATCTATTTAATATTGTACCTACAGTATTGTAGATGTACAGACGCCAGCACATCAAGCTACCCGAAACTGTCAAATTTTCCCAATCAATTTTGAACCTTATGCTTTAGCGATAAAGTTGACAAACTATTAAAGAAATTTGACATATTGTAGTAGCTTGATGTGCTGGCGTCTGTGTCTACTTCGTTTCAGATAACAACACCTAGATGTCTTAACACTTCATTTTGTTTTCCGACATCCACGTGAACGTAGTTGCGGGCACAGCTAGTTTGCTATAATCTCAGTGATCACAATGCTACAAGCCAACTTACTTCCTTTTGACAATAGAAACTATGTCAAACTTGAAGACAATGAAGAAAGACAATCTTTTGTTTCGTCATCTTATCCTGGTATCGCATTACTTTTAAAGTTCTTGGAAACTTTTGGACAGATATTAACAATTGCTAACGTTTTTTAAATAAATTGGCTTTTATTTGCACTATTGTTTTATTTTATTGATGTAAAATTAATATTTATAAAAAAATGTATAAGAGAGTGCGAGAGAGAGATCTATGGAACAGAATTTGTATTCACATATCAGTCAGAGAAGTCAACCATCAACGGGAAATATAGAGCTAGCTGCGCCCTGCGGTTTCACCCGCATACGTTTCGATCCCGTGGGAATATTGGGATAAAAACTATCCTATATCCTTTCCTGGGACTCAAACTATCTCTATACCAAATTTCATCTAAATCGGTTCAGTGGTTTAGGCGTGAAATGGTAACACACAGACAGACAGACAGAGTTACTTTCGAATTTATAATATTAGTATGGATTGTAACTTAATTCCGTGTTGTTGAAATGAGCTTCTTTTACGCATCCAAAATAAAATATCACCCCTTTGTTCATCATCATCATCTGCCTAACCTTTTATTACTACTACTATTTTTGGGGTGGACTTCCAGTTAAGTAATGATTAGCGTCTGTTTAACTATACATTTTTCACGTCTCTTTGAATATTGATATACCTACTGAGTAAATTGTGGTTTGAATTTTAAAGCTTTAAGCAACGTTTATAAATAAACCCCTATTTGTTTTACTTCTGTCTCCGATAGCAGACATCTCCAACTCTCAATACCTCTTCAACGAACACAGACATCTCAATTACCCACTCATGCTACTCGGTACTAGTTTCACGATACCAGGTCTTGTCTACCCATGCATTACAATTAGAACAGCCAATGGCGGCGTCTAATTTGAGCTCCGTACTCCTGAGCCCATTTATTAACGGCTAATTGGTACCACGGACGGAAATTAGCGCTGCTTTGCTATTCAGTCGGATAACATCTGTGTTTATGACTTTGGAGGACAAATATAAGGGACATTGCATTAATGTCGATTTGTAATGGAGTAGTTGGCTTGGTTGTGTTAGAGTTGGTTTTGACTGTGTGCGTGTGTGTTTTTGGAATTAGAAAAGCGGTATTCAAAACGCATGTAGGTACTTAAATGAGTGATAAACATAATTTCGATGCGTAAAGGGAGAAGTAAGACCAAAGAAAAGATGGAAGGATTGTGTGAGGGATGATATAAAAGAAAACGGAGTGAATAGAGTGACGCCTCACAGGGGAAAATGGAAGGAAATAACGTGTTGTTTCGACCAAAAGTAACATGAAACAAGGGCAGGAAGTTGATACAGATATGGAATATATTTATTTTTGTTAAGTGGCAGTGGGCAGGGCACATTGCTCGCAGAACAGATGCCCGATGGGGCCGAAAGGTTTTACAGTGGCGAACGCGTACCGGAAGATATAGCGTTGGAAGGCCTCCCATAAGGTGGACCGACGACCTTGTGAAGGCCGCAGGAACCCGTTAGATGCGAGAAGCACAGAACCGGTCGAAGTGGAGGTGCTGGAGGGAGGCCTATCTCCAGCAGTGGACGTCTTTCGACTGAAATGATGACGATGATGATTTATTTTTGTAATACATTAAAGCCTTTAATTACCTAGGTATTGCTTTAACAGAAGCAGAGCAAAGAACATCGAAAATTCGCAGACAAAAAAATCGCAGTCTGCTGTTGAATTTTAGTACCACAAAAATCAATATCAGGTTTGTGCTTGAGGCAGCAGAAATAGAACATGGTGAATATTAGAATAATACTGCCCTGGAAAAACATTTTTACAGGCAACTTTATTACTATGAAGCAGGTAGTAAAATGTATTACCTACCTATGCAAGAAACCGAACAAATCTATACCTAAAAAAATAAGGACATGAATAGAAACACAGTGCTCAAATAATAATATCCATATCTATCACGAACGCAGAAACAAATTAATTATAACTCGTATGTTATAACAAGCAACGTCGTTATAACGTAACATAATAATATACCTCTGTTACTGTAACAGATACCTGTGTTACTGTAACAGATACAAGTGTAACGTGTAACGTTATTCATGTTGACACATCATCTATTCACGTTCGTATTGTCGCAATTAGTCGTAACGAAGCGATACATATTTCATCTTGTTAGTATAAGGATAAATTGTTTTATTGGTAAGTAGTATCATTTTATTGTTAGATAAGACTAGGTTACTTGAGTTATTACTTTCATCGTACATTCTTGAAGACTGTGGCTATAAGGGTGTAGGGGAAGACCAAAGAAACGATGGATGGACTGTGTGAATGATGATAATTATGGTTAGAAAAGGGGTGACTACCGAAATGACGACTAATAAAGAAGTATGGAAGAAAAAGACACGTTGCGCCGAGTCCAAATAAATTTTGGTAAGGACAGGAGAATGATGATATTTCTTGAAAACTGTGGTCATTGGACCTGCAGCTGCAGTTGCATTTCTCTTTTAATATGTTATGAATGGTCTCATTCATAACATTTTATAAGACCAATACAACGACCGACCAGAAGGCCAATTCTCGTAATTTAAAACGTTCAAAATCTAGTCGCAGTCTCATCTCGGCGACAAACAAATATCAAAAACTTGTCAAAATGTAGGGAAATCAGAGGTGGTATTTTTGAGATTGAGACTGAGATCTGACTGTGAACGTTCTTAAAATTACGAGAATTGCCCCTCTGGTGTCAGTCAATTAGCCAGTTAAGGTGATTTTAGCAATATTCTCCTTTGATTGTGTATTCTAGCTGTCGTTGCCTAAATTTAGCACCCAGCAGTCAATGTTAACGTTCTTGGCAATATTTTGTTATATTTTACTATTCTGATGACAATAGTCCTCTTTAGGAAAATTATTCCTGTATCTTGTACATTTACAGTCCCGTTTCTAGTCAGGACTACAATGTAAATCACACAACGCTTTAAAATTCCGCTGCAGAAGTAGTTCAGCATTAAGCATGATTCACGGCTGCGGCTTCGTAAGAATAATTACAAAACATACCGGCCATACTTCATCTCTTAGAAAAAAGAACTTTATTTGCTCGCGGCATACTCCATGCGGTATAACTGGAACCTCGAAATATACTGCGAGTACATGATGTATAGTGGTGCAGCTCTTAGAATTAAAGACTCGTACAAAATTTTACAAAAGAAGTACATAATCAGCCTATAATGTTCTCACTGCTGGGACACAGGCCTCCTCTCTGTGAGAGGTAGTGGGCCGTAATCCACCACGCGGGCCCAGTGCGGGTTGGTAGATGTCACATGTCTTCGAATTTTTGGTTCTAGGACATGCCGGTTTCCTCACGATGTTTTCCTTCACCGTTTTGAAAAGAAGTACGCGGGATTCAAAATATACTTAACGTAACATAACCAACTCAAGACCTGAATGATGACCTGGACATAGAGAGGGAACGCAGGGCGATGGCTGTCCGAGGTAATATGCTGATCCGCAGATTTGCACGTTGTACGACGCAAGTCAAAATTACCTTTTTTCAGAGCATACTGCCAGTCTTTTTACACATACAGTCTGTGGGTCAGGTATACGCTGAGGGCATACAATGCCCTGCGTGTCCAGTATAACAATGTGTTCAGGATGCTGTTGGGTCTATCACGCTTTTGTAGTGCTTCCGGAATGTTCACCGAGGCCAGGGTTGATGGTTTTCATGCCAATATACGGAAACGGTGCGCTTCCGTTCTCGGTAGAATGCGTGCGAGCTCCCACAGCATCCTGAGTGTATTGTGTGATAGGTGGGACAGCCCCATGCTGGCTCACAGGATACGGGCGCACACTTAGACCGTGTCAGTCGTTTAAATTTAAAATTTTGTGGTTTTGTGTTTTTTACTAACATTAGGTTAAGACGTTTACTAACAACATATGGATTTTGAATCTGAAATAAATTTGTTATTATTATTATTGTTATAACAAAATCAAAAGTCATTTATTGAAACTAGGCTGAGAAACAGCACTTTTTGAACGTCAAAATTACATAAGACAGTCTCCCAAAACGCCCGCCCTTCAGTACTGTCTAGTGCTTTAGCTGGGAAGAAGAAGTGTCGTAACAAACTCCCCAGCAGTACAGCTGTCTGTTCAATTTGAAAATAATTGATTTTATATCATACTAAGTAGACTAAAACTCTCAAATAATAAAAAAATAATAATAAAAAGAATACAATTATATGAACTCATATAACCTGTCATTAAGCTAATTCTGGAGAAAAGTTTCATGTTCCCCCGACCCACCCTGTCGCATCGCGTCGCCCCTGCCCGCGCTGTTACTTCGTTTTCGCTTAGCGTTCTGTCTGACTTTTATTCCTTTTGCTCGGCTCCTATGGGTTCTAGCGTGATATTAGATAGCCTATAGTCTTACTCAAGAATTGGACTATCAAAAACAAAAATAATTTTTCAAATCCGACTAGGAGTTCCAGATATAAGCTCGTTCAAACAAACAAACTCTTCGGCTTTATCATTAGTATAGATAAAAAAAACCCAAGGCACTCAGTACAGCAAAGTTAATTACAGAAAAAAAACCCTGCAATATTCCTCAGAGAGCGAGAGAAAACCATGTTTATTTGCCGCAAGCACTTCGTATATTTTGAGTAACAAATAAGTGCAAATAAAGTGCGAGTGTCGATGATATATGGGTGGCGGCGGTGGCTCTTAGACTAACTATGACAGTTCCACTCTCCACTCTCACGTTTATTGATTAAAAAAGGTTTTTGCTTATGACGATGTTTGTGTTTTCTGACTCGATATTTCTAACTGGATCAGGGTTCTGACTCTCTGCTTTATACCTAAAATTTTGGGATGTTTTTTGCCTTATACCTTATCTAGAATAGAATACTCTTTATTATGTACACCATATAAATTACAGATATAAATTTTACAAAAGGTGACACAATGGGCGGTCTTATCGCTAAGAGCGATCTTCAAACCTACCTCACCTAAATTATTGTCAGAGTCCTAATAAAACCGGTGAAAGAGGTTTAGATGGTATTTGTTTTCGTATTCCATTCCTACTTTTTAATTAAATGTAATATAATGTGTAGGTATTATGGACTATGTCTGAAATAAATGAATTAATAATAATAGGTAAGTACATATGTGCAGTTGCGTTTCCAAATCTCGGCAATGGACTGATTTCTTGTAATAATGCTCACTTAATTGTTGTCTACATAATTACATCAAACTTGAATCCCAACTTTAAATGAGCCTTAACATATATCAAAATACTGAACATTTTTCCTGAAGACTAAATTTACAGCAGCTAGCAGCAAAATAAGATTATAAACTCAAAATAGAGTTGAACAACTTGTAAGGCTTCCTTCGCAAATAACAGGGGAATAGAAGTGTAAGGAGTTAAAATAAAATAAAAAGCCCCGTTGAACTGGCTGTTATTTCACGAGTTTTAGTTGCATAGCATTTTATATTCAGCAACCGTAATTTATATGCAAAACGAGGCTTTCTTGCGCATATATTTTCATTAATATTTAAATTGCAGATGAATATGTACCATTTAGTTTTAACTTGCATTGTAAGTGAAGTCTCAAGTTCTAATGGCACTTAATATGAATAAATTACTACTAATGACACCTTCGTATTGAATCGGGAGGTTATTTTATAAATATTACACTCTATAATATGTGACCTCTCAAGCTCCGCTAGTGAGACACAATTGATTTTCTATTGTTTCGTATCAAATAGGATACGCGCGGAGCTTGATATTTTGGCGCCATTGATGTATTTACTGAGACATCGAAGTCGCCAAAATGATAACTAGAAATGTCTTAAAACGTAAACACAAAAGTCTTGCAATGACTTAAAAAATTACCCCTAACAAAAAAACCCAGCTAGTTTACAACAATAAACCAAGAACGATCGAAAGAATAAAGTGAAAAGTGAAGTGCAAACAGGAATGGCCCTCCCATCAATCTTTCGGCCCCAACGTTCTCTTTAAATGTAACGTGATCTTACAATTTACAGCAACTTTTCACACATCTGCAGTTGTTAACCTCTTCCAAATTTTCGGAAAAAGATGATTTTTTAAATAAAAGCTTAAGACACTCCAATAACATTAACTCAAGGAAGCATGGATGGCAAACTCGAATGGCCCACTTATCATTGTCCGGCCCAAACGTTCACTTTCAATTGAATTCCACAGCATTTCAACATATTGAAATTTATCTAATTTCCCTTAATTCGGGGAAAATAGTCAATAAATATAAGATGAAACCTACAAACAGACACCAATAACGTTAACCCAAAGAGGCACGGACGTGTATACGTGAGCATTGACGTGCAAACTCGAATGGCCCACTCATCAATCGTCCGGCCCGAACGCTCACTTTTATTTAACTCCGCAAAGTCTTACAAAATTATAAAAGGAGATGTACTACTAAATAAAAACCACAAGCACTCCAATAACATTAACCTAAGGAGGCACGGACGTGTAGACGTGAACATTGAAGTACAAACTCGAATGGCCCACTCATCAATCGTCCGGCCCGAACGCTCACTTTCAATTTAACTTCGTAAATTCACTTGAAGTTTGCTCCGGGCGCTGCGAGTAAGATTCAATATTATCTACGTGTTGGAATAGTGCGATTTTATTGACATTAGAACTAATGTCGAAGTTCGGAATTGTAGTGTGAGTAACCTTTGATTGTACGGAGGAAACGTAAGTTCAATTGGAGTTATGTTTGAGACGTAGTTGTAGGTTCATTACATAATGAAATTATGCATTTACAATAGTTTATTGTTAAGCGACAGTATTATTCTTCGTCGTTTTGCTTGCATGACTGTATTTTAGATCTTGTCCCAAAACGTCGCTACATCTACGGAATCGTCGGTGGCAGCGCAAGGGTTACTTTGACTGCATGTTTTGGGACCCAGAGGGCAGGATAGGAAGTGAAGCATGGTTTGCGACATAGCTCCACAACCACACCCTACTGCCGTTCCGTTGAGGTTGCTTAGGTAGCTGAGGTGGCGAGGTAACTTTACCAGCACCTTAATTGCGTCACACATTATCAATCTCAATCTGAAAAATTTTGAAGGATATTGCTAATACATTGCTTCATATGTTCGAAAAATTTGTCTGCTCAACAACGTAAATAACGCAATGAATGTTGTTGAACTGTCAGAATGAAAGCCATTGCTACTGATAGCGTGTTAGGTACACTATTGCCCCGCAGGACAGCGACAGGACAGCAAACAGCGGCAGCAGCTTTTTAAGTGATAGCAAGTTCATTTTATATCTGTTTTATCATTTGTCGTTATTTAAACATCTATCTTCATTCACGTGTGTACCCTTTTTCAACAATGTTGTACTCGCTCCGTCGCTGATTGGATTTTCAGCAAATTCAGGAAAAGTTACAATGTGTAAAACTTCATTTTACGAGTACTTTCCTTTTACACTGTATAGCGCAATAATGTAACATAGTAGTCATTCAATTTCTAAAGGAGAATATCGTTATATCACGGCTACGTAACATAAACACGATTAAATAATTTCCCTTACAAAGATCATTTTCTTATACCACAATATTTATGATAACGGCATTATTCCGCCACGCATGGTAAACTAAACTCGAGTTCCTTATGATGCTTTTAGCATTTTAATAAAATAAAATATGTGACGTCATTTTGTGCGCGGGGGGATATCATGCACGTCTTTATGGCGTATGTAGATAAAATGCCGCTTCTTCTTTGCATGCTGAGTGCAATGCCCCATTAGGATGATGTTGGTAATTTGTATTTTGATGTTTAATTTACTTCTTATTAGTCAAATAAAAAGATCGGAAGTGAAAGCCAAAATACTTACCTAAGTACATGGAACATTTACCAACTTTGCATATTGTTAGTAGAATAATTGTTGAGCTCCGTTGAGCTGAATGATTACCTACTGACAAATGCGTGTTCTGACTGGATAGGTCCACTTAAATCTGTGTGGTTTATTCAGCAAAAGCCCATTTCAGACACCAATCTACATAGTCCTCACGTGATCTGACCAAGATTATATCTGGACTTTAAAAGGAATTGTAACTGCTGAGTTTGTTTCGGCCTGTCTTCTCAGAGTAGTCGGATAGGAAACGCCAGCCTCATCTAAATATGATTGATGTGTAAAAATGTTTGTACTGTAGAGGCTATTTATGTAGCCTTACCTTTTATAATGCAGGCCGGTTATAATTGACGGCATCTGCTGTTCGAGCATTAAAGCAGACGTCAAAGATTTAGATTAGCTTTGACTTGTCAGATAGTAAGTGCTAGTTTTAAGTTGATATTGAAAAGACTCCGAATAATCTGATGAAATCTTATAGGAGTTTCATTTAATAAAAGCTCCCCATCTTATCTAGATCCCCACAGTACAAACCTACTTACAGAAATAAATTATTTATTTAGTCTAAATATTTAATGCTACTTGAATGGTAGATACTTATTTATGTTCTGAAAAATTATTTATATTCTAATTGGTTTTAAAAATTGCAACACGACATTCTATATTTTTCATTTACTTTGCCTTGCTCGTAAATTGACGGTATCGAAGTGATTACTCATATTTTTACAACGTGTGAAAATTATTGCATTCATCCGAATAATATTAATGATTTATGGGCCATGTTTAATAATTCACGTTTGATTATTTCAGTGTTGTATTGTCACTTGAAATACTTTTTATTAATATTCATATTTTTTACAGTACGAAGTACCTTCATAGCATTATTATTTATTTATTTTTACAGATTTTGAATAGGTTTATTAGTATTAGTCAAAGTTAACTTTACCTTATACAGGGTGACATGGACATTGACACACAACCTGTTACCCATGGATTAAGTACAGACGCCAGTATCAAACTACCTGAAACTGACAAATTTTCCCAATCAACTTTGAACCTAATGTATTCAGGGATAAAGTTAAAAATCTATTAAAGAAATTAGACAGATTATAGTAGCTTGATGTGCTGGCGTCTGTACATGATTCTGGATAGGTATTAAAAAAAAACTGTTATTAAAAAAGAAATCAGCTGTTACCTCAAAAAGGAAAATATCTACGCGGTCAAAATGTATGGAACACCTAATTGTTTTTTTAACCCTGTATACATGGAGCACAAGTAACCCTTTTTTCGAAGACGAACCTTCATGATGCTACTTTAAGGCTACCTTGCTCATCTACTCGTAAGTATCCAATCTGAACGTAATGACAAGATAAACAAGGAAAATAAGGTTGAGCTAATATAGAATTTCATAAAAACCTTTATTGAAATAATTTGCGAGGGCAAAATAAACTTCTTGCGTTAATACATTTTTTGTTTACCTACCTTTTTATCGGAATTAAATTTATATCAGAATAAGAAGCATGGTAGTGCTTACTTAAGCGAAATACGTTAAATATATATTTTAATTATAATCCTCTATACAATATGTAAAATAATTAAGGCAAGACCTCCTACACCCGAATTAGAGTATTAAGTTAAAAGCATAATACAATGACCAAAACTATTTTTTTTAAAGCTGACTATTCGTGTTGATCCTAGCATTATTTCACGCATTTAAAATTGAATCTTATTGCTTTAAAGTAAGATTGAATTTTCTTTGGCTCAATTGGTAGTCCGTCTGACAAAATAGATAAATTAGGAAAAATATACCTATATCAAAAGTTACTGATATCGATTCAGTAGTCAATTATGAACAAACTACTTTCAGGACTTGCGCGTTTATTCGGTTACAGGTCTATTGTGTTCTCTTTTATCTGTTATGTGATTGTATTACATGTCTATATCACGAGATAGAGGCATGTAACAGGCATTTACAATAGACCTAATTTCTAAGCTCTAATTAGACCACGTCAAAGTAATGTCAATGCAATTGGCAATTTAGCCCGAACCTGTGGTAGACATAGCTGTTCACGAATAAGCCTAAAACGTATCGTATAGGGGTATCGTGTTACCTTGTAACTGAGTTGTGGAGGTCAGGATAGGCAATCGCTCCATGTAAAATACTGGCATTCCAGCTGCACACGGTCAGACTGGAAGCTGAACCCAACATAGGTAGTAAAAGGCTAAGGGTCATTCTCCATTGAAAGAGCAGCGGCGCACAGCGGCCGTAAGAGCAAGTGACTTTCCTGTTTTTAAAAGGCTCGTGCAGACTCGCGGCGCCGCGCTGCCTCTCCTTTGCCTTCAAATGACTATGGATAATGGTCGATGCCGGCCGCTGCTCTTTCAGTGGGGATTGACCCTTAGGCTGCCTCGAAAAGACGCTTCTTATTACTTAATTAGTTCAAAATAAAGATTGATAGTGGTATTGAAAAAGACCACAATTTCTATAACTCCAACATAGTTGGGAAAAGGGTAGGCAGATGATGAATAAACATCAAATTCGCAAATTAATATATGTATTTGTTTGTATGAAACTGTGTGTCAAGAACGCATTCTTTCATCAGCCGCACTGTAGGTATTATTATTATTTTATCCTGAATGCTAACAGAAGCAAGCTACAATGTTTTCAGTGTTAAAACAAATTGTTACCATGCAATGCAGACACAAAGCAAAGTTATATTTACTAGATGTAATAACATTATGCTTCCAGCAAATGCTTTGCTGTCGCCATCAAATGAATGCAATTGTTACTACCACCAACTCAAACTATAATGCATCTTGTAGCTAAGAAGATAAAGTTCAATATTGCATAAAAGTCCCAACCCAACCCGTCACAATAGATATATTTTAAGAGTATTTGACGAGCTTTTAAAGATAACTGCCTTGAAAGTTTCCTTTGTACTATCAGTCATTGTTTCGCCTAAGAAACTGAATGAAAACTGACACTTTCGATTTTGTTTTAGAAAAATAGCGATATTCTTTTGTCTCAGGTGTTGGTATTTCAACGAAACTAAAATGGATGTGGCCCCTAACTAACTGTCGGGGAACACACGTCTACGGCTGTATAAAGAACGAGCCTTTAGATAAATAGAAATGGCGAGGAAACTTGTACGATATTTTATGAAGAGAACAATTTATAAAAGGAAATTCTTCTTGAGGCAGTATCCTTTGTGGGGTGGGCAGAGTTCTCTAACGCAGTATATCTCTTCAAGTCAGGAACAGTAATTTGTTGTGTATGTATGAAAAACTTAATTGGTTGTTTTTTTTTTTGAATGAGATTGTTATCAACCAGTTGAATGCCGTAATTACAGAAACAATTAAAAAGCCATTGGGTCTCGCGTGGATCGATGTTCCGAAAGAGACGGTTTACGAAGAGTTAAGAGACCTTTGGCTAGTTGTTTCCCTATTTTGATATATCTTAACTATCTTACCTGAAGAACATTTGGTGTTATACAAAAAATCCAGTCTTTTCTCTTTTTACTAACAATGCGACATGTGTCAAAAAATTACAAATTTTGTACATTTTAATTTTTTTTTGTCTTGTTGCGGCTTTTTTTTTGTATTTTTTAATTATATTGGACGATTTAAAAAATATTATTTTTCCGGATTGTCAGATTGTAGCCAGTCACCGGTCCTCTGTCGGTTTTTATTAAATATGCCCCTGGACGTGAAAAAACCAAGACTTTAAAACCTGAATCAAAAATCGTATGGCTCATATTGCGTCCAATACCACGCATCGTTCGAATCGCTGACTATACGAGCACAAATGAAAAATTCCATTTTGCTCCCAGTCGTGTCAATTTGGCAAAAAGTGTTATCTGCAGGTACCTACATAGAGAGAATATGCGACAAAGGAGTCATTCCGCTGTCCCGCTCTAATTATTGTCAAAGCTGGTGTGAACACAGCTTTACACGGTGAAAATAAACATGTGATATTTATTATCTTAATCGTAAACTCTCGGATTTTGGCATTACTGAGGTTTGATATTGAGTTATACTTCCTGGAACTTTCACTTTTTGTGTGGGGAATATGGAAATTATTTTGCACTGTGCACGTAACTTCTTAGCCAAGAAAAACTATATTAGCCACATTAGAAGATACGCTTGTTACTTATTGCTCTCAAAACAGATAATTATAGTCGCAGTAGCCAAGATCGGTATGAATAATATCCCAGCAGTCGGAACATGAATATGGAAATTGTTATCTATACTTCTGAATCTTGCGTGTTTAGTTTACAGTTTTCCGCCTTTAGGTTCGAACGATCGCTAATGTGTTTGTCAATTAGCAGAAAGTCATTAGATGGTCTACTCCTTCAAGTGAAATCGTGAAGTAAATACAAATCGATTGTTTACCGTCATAAGAAACTGCAAAAAAATCATAAAGAAATCATATTACAATAAAAATATATGTAATCAAAACTAAAAACATTAAAATTCTTACGAATTCTTATCATATCACCCCATTCAAAGCCTCGTTTAAAATACTGTATTAATAATAGACAAAGGTTCCTATTAAAACAAGTTAAGTTACCCAGAAAAGCTTGAAAGTAACATCCTGCTAATTGAAATTGGCTCGAACGTTAATTACCGAGAACCGTAGCTAATATTGTAAATAGGTAATAGCGAAGATACATATAGATTAGAATAAGATGAAAATTCATGAGCTTGAGCTATGATCGCGCCGTTAACCTTGTTGCTTTGTGAATAATTATTATCTTGTTTACTGATGCGAGATGTAAGTAATAGTTTGGTGGAATAATACCTACAAAGTAGGGGCTAAAGAATATGGACGTACGATATGACGTGGTTTGAACATTTTATTTATGGATCTCAATTGACTTGAAAGTCAAAACTCAGTGATTTTTTTAAATATTTTTTGTATAGTGACGTTATACAAATCCAATATAATTATGGAATAGAGATATACCCTCTAGGTATATGGGAAAAGTACTTTCGGTTTATACCTATTTAACACTCAAAAGTATAATTTCACATTCGTTTGGGTTTGTACTTAAACTGAAAAATATTCGGTATGGTTCCCATACAGAAAAAAAAACATAATATATTGCTTACCTTCACTTTGAGGCAGAAATACCTACTTATGTTTCTACTATACATATTGACGTAAACGACAATAAGAACGTACTAACACTTTATCCTGCAACACCCAAACAAACCATGAAAAAGCTAAAACAAGCAATACAATAAGAATCCAGACATCTAAAGATAAAGCGAAAACAAAACACGGTAAGATAAGCACCATAGTCTCTAGACGGCTTTATGCAACCATAAAACAAAGAAGACCTATAATAGACCTATATAAGTCCTATTGAATAAAAATTTACAGCAAACACGTCATTATCGCATACATTTCCACATCTATGAACAAGAATAACGAGTTTGCCTGTGTCTCGCGTGTGCTCGTAATTAGATATCGATTCAAAACCATTCGATTTTACGAACAAATTACCGAGTACACAGTATCGAGTTGTGTTTTGCTTTATCATTTGTTTAATCTTTTGTTTGCTTACGGTTTATTATTTATGAATCGATGACGTGTTGGCTCGTGTAATAGTGATGTCATTTGGGTTGTTTTGGATTAATATTTAGGTTATATTGTTAACTAGAATTATTTATTGAGTTTGTTCATTTGCTGTGAAATATTTTCTGAATAAAATGAGGGTCGAAAACGAACGCCAGACTCATTTAGAATTTTCATGAATATAGAAAAAATGTCAGTCGATTACTTAACAGAGGGTCTGGCAGATTTCTTATTTCACCAATGTCACCTCAGGTTAGGTACTAAGAGAATATCAAATCGTTCCCGTAATTCAAATCTAGGTTCAAGTGATCAGACCACTCACCCGTCAAACAGCTAGTGCCACGTTGTGTAATGACAATATCTACCTCGTGTTTAAGCCACTTACGGCTAAGCTTTCACGCCCGCGTACAAATTGGGCACATTTATCATTGTGACTTGCATGAAACGTTTAGCATTCGGATATGTTGTTTACATTCCGTCAGAAGTAAGTTAAGCTATAGGGTACCAGTTTGAAATATGGTTTGGACCGACGTGACTCATTCAATACCTAATTTATACGTGTTTTTTACCGACTCCAAAAAAAAGAAGGTTATCAATTCGACACGTATGTATGTAATATTATTGGAACTGCATTACATTCACATATTAGGGCTTCTAAACAAATATACAAAATTTTATAGATGTATGTATATTATGTATGTTTGACCACGCATTTCTCCGCAACTGTTATTCGGATCACGAACATTTTTTTTATTGGCTTACATGTACTTCAACTTAGGGAACAGTGCAAGTTTCATCAAAATCGATTTAGTAATTTTCAAGATATGAACTAATACGTGTAAATGTGACGGCCTGGCTTATTGATACGAGCTACGGGTGTAGTGTCAAAAGGAAAACATCTCAAAACCTTGGTCAAATTCTAGTGTAATATTTACAACAAAACTATTACATACTTATTACAAACAAATATTCCAGTTTTTACTTAAAATTAAAAACATATAACGAAATATTAAGTCCCTATTCCACATACTTAACAAGTTACACGAAATAGAAAAACCAATTTTTTTTTAAACATATATAACCTTAAAAGCTAGATTCCATTAAAATTCAAAATTAAACCACTTATCAGACACAGGCATCTCTTTACAATGCAGACTAATTTATAAATGGAGAGCAAGCAAGATCAATTTTGGGAGTAATTTGCGATAGAACCTTGATAAATGATGTTCTTGTATTTATGATAAATGGACCGTTCAGTCAGGAAAAAGATACATCAATCAGTATTCGTTTATTAATTGAATGTTAAGTAAGTAATAATGGGACCTGAGAGCTGACTCACGGAAGGAGACAAGCGGCTAAAAATTTGCTGGTAATATATTGATACTCTTTGGCTGGTCAATCGGGTCACCTATAAAGTCGGTCGACAGCTTTTCGACAAGTCAGTACCCTGTTACGATAACCAGCACCCAGTCTGTATTCATATGAATATGGACGGGCTAACATGATGTCCAAGCATTTCAAGCAAGCTAGAGCTTTTAAGTACCCATCGATAAACTGAATGTAGCAGGTGCAACTTGACTTAACAGACCGATCGATCTGGGAGGTTGTTATTTTGTCCCTGTGACCTTAACAAAATTGGCTTTGCAGAAAAGAAAAATTGGTAACTACAGTTCCATAGTTTCATGCACCGCTAAACTGCGTGTCATTCGAGTCAACAACATTTGCTTTTGTTACCGACACACGTCACGTTTTTTTCAGTCTACAAGCAATGAAAGCAAATAAAACAAACACACAGTTTTAAATACACGATGCACGATGGCAGAAATCGAAAACATTTTTTTTTCAATGGAATTGAAATAAAAATTAAAGATTAAAAGCTTTACAGGGTTCACAAACAAATGGGTCGAATTTCAATGCGAGATTTGGTAACGGTGATCATTTAGAGTTAGTTGTTTGTGCGAGGCGTAAGTGGATTTTCGACTTTTCGTTAACAGAATTTGCTGTACATGTTTTTGTTTTGGTTTCCATTTACTCGATACGAGCATCCTTTTATTTGAACCCACAACTGAACGCTTGGCATTCGAAAAATGCATGTAGACAATTTTTCGCGATTACCTACCAAGTTAGTCGTTAGTAGTACTTTGTAGTGTAAAAGTAGAAGGAATTTTATTTATCCATTCGATAGAGATCAATAAGTAGATTAGAATGGAAGACCGGGCTTTAGGTTCAGTTTATTATTGAACGTAAAGACAACCAAAACTCCCAGATAAAAATCATAAATAAAAAATATTATTTGTTTATTAATTCCCTTCTTTTTTTTACACGAGCAAGAGCTTTACATCTATTTATTTTTGGGAAAAGTTTTTTTTAATCAGCAAAACCTCAAACGGGGATCTGCTAAGCCTTCATCAGTATTTGTTTGAAGAATTTCAGATGTTCATGAATAAAATATTCACCGTTTCACACTCAGGGGTCCTGTGGGAGGGTTTACGGTCAGTTTGGCGCTTAATGCTAGACGGAGGTCGCATATTGAGGGTCGGAGTGATGAGGTCGCCATACGATAGGGGAAGTGTCCGATAATTTTTGGGATAATAGATATTTTAGAGGCAGGTAACAATAGGTATATTGTATACAGGGTGACACGGACAACGACGTACTACCTGTTACCAAGGATTCAGTACATGATTCTGGAGCCCCCTGCGTCGAAAAATTTTGTCAGTTATTAAGGGGTCTACAGGACCTAAACACAAAAAACGCAAGTTTTATAATGCCTAAAAGTATATTATGATCGACTACAGTAAACAAAATAGTAGAAAAATATAACAGTAGAAAAATATGTGATATTCTTCAGGATATATGCTAGTTAGATAGTGTGTTGAAAACATAATACAACTAATTTGGTACGATAGAAAAAAATCATAATGATACCTCTAAAAACTTTCTTTTCACAATAAAAACCATACTAACATAAATACAATTATTCTGATTTTTTGACAGATTATTCTACAAGCAACATACTAAAGCACTAGTGTTTTAATTTTTTTGGTTCAAACAACAGATTTTTTGTAAATAGATAATTGCTTCATATTTTGCAATAAATTACTAGCGTTGTGTCATCGCGCAACTCTTTCTATTCTATGCAGTCCGACGGTGACCATGCTTTAGGTCATGTAGTCCCCTTAAAAAAATATTTGCTGTTTCCTACAAAAGTGCAACGCGCTCCAAATGTATCGATCAGTAAACTATATTATTGTGCATCGATGCCTGCCACCCTGTATTTTAAAATCCTACTAATATTAAAAACGATGTTTAGATGTTTTTTACTCAATCAAGCAAAAAAGGCTGGATGAAATTTGGCACCCAGATAGTCTATGACCTGGATTAACAAATAAGTTACTTTTTATCCCGGTATCACAGACGAAGTTGCGGGCAGAAGCTAGTATATCTCTCTCACTACGAGACTTACGAGAATAAGGCATTCCGTAAGGTAAAGGAAAAAAAATAATTTACGAGAATAAATTATACAAAACTTAAACAAAAAAATCATAAATAAAGCTACCGAAATAAGGTATGAAAAACTTTTCAGGTACCTGTAGTTAGGTTAAGAAGATTCTTGAACGAATAAACAAGAAAGTCAGGTGTTGCCGATGTAAAAATTCCTGGCAGTAAAAAAGAAAAATTAATTTTATTATCTTCCCAAACTTTTTTTTCATCGTTATTCTACTTGTTTTGGCGCGTTGTTCAGATAATGTCTGCGCATATTTTAAGTTTTTCTAAGTACCTAAATTACAGTATTATGGCTGTTTGAACATCATATATTTTTTCTGATACCGCTACGGCGTGAAGAATTTATGTCTCTAAATTTTTTCCGTTGTAAAGACTAGTCGGTAATTCTGATGAGTCTTCTTTTCGAAGCTTAGGAAAACTTCTTAACAAAACAATCGTCAAAAAGGGTCACCTTTTCTTTACAATTGACTAAAGATCGTCATCGAAATAAATACAAAGGCTAGTTTGTATTTGAACGCCATCCTAAAAAGTAATGTCTGCGTTACCCACCCCACTACTTCCTACACCTAATTCAAGTGGACCATACACTATGTTAATTTACCTTTTATCTACCCGTGTGGGTTATTCACCAGCCTTGCCAATCGGCTGCGCCGGCTAACAATGGCGATTTGTGACCCCACACAATGGACGCAGTTATCACCCAGGACAGATAACTACACAATGCAATATCGCGGTGAACGAGCATAACTAACAATATGTAAGGATAAATATAAGTTAATGGGTAGGCACTGTAAGGGATCGTCGTGCTCTAAGTTACTCAAATAAAATACGTTGTTGTTAATATAAGATAATTATTTCTATATAATTACTTTTTTATATCAAGAAGGGCGCTGTCAGCTATCCAAGCTGACTTTTCAAACCTACCGTTTCCCTACGGTTCATTATTTTCCTATTATTTTAAATATGAAATGGTGTTTAGCTCTTTCTATATGCATTAACTACAAAAACATTCGTGGAGGTCGGCTGGCGAAGCCATCCAGGTTAGAACTTCTACAGTATGCCCGTAGATTATACTGGCCTGTGTATATTTTCTGAGCTTAAGCCCCACCTTCTTCCAGATTGAGAACTTTAGTTGTCAATCTGGTAGAAGGTGAAATTATGAGGTTTATAATTTGAATGTTCAAGTATTTTTGGAACATAATTATCATTTAACCAAATGTGCAAACTGGATGTCCGGATGTTATGAACGAATCACCAATGAACAGTTCCTGAAAGAATGATACAGTTCCCACTTGCTATTTTTAAAGAAAGTAAGACAGAAAAGATTAAGAATTAAGTTGATACTAAGTACAATGAATACCCATGTTCAGCCACTTGATCTATTGATTGGTAATCGTAAATGTTTTTAGTTATCACCAATACCAGACAGAAAGAATGACTGTTTAAGATAATCATTCTGTACGACTAGTTTTTATGAACCCCATGATAATAGAAAAATTTTGAGAGAGTAGAAAAACGACCAATTGGAACCGTGAAGCTAGCTTCTGACGTTTCATAAGTGCCCATATAGGTTTATGAATGTGAAATAAATTTTGATTTTATTAGCCTAATCCTTGCTCCTAAGTCCACATATAACTTTTGTTAAGTTGGCTATTACCTGTTTCCTCTAAATTACCTGCTTATATTACGTAAAGCCTAGCTTGGTAATATATTTATTATGCTTGCGTGTAACCACCGGACGACCACACAAAGCCGCGTGAAAGGTGACTCTTGAACGCTCCCCTATCTTAATCAAGATGAAAAGTGGTCGTACGGTAAGTTTACCCACTAGAAATTACAAAACGTGTGCTGTAAAAGAGTAGCGTGTTAATATGTATTTTTTTCGTGTTTAGTTTCGTCAGAATACTTCACTTTTATATCGGTACACAAATAATTCAGTGTTTTCTTTCGAAACCCTAATATTTTCGGACCCGATCCGAGCTCATATTCATGTAAGTTGTGGCTAACGTCGTGTGTGTGGGTAACACCGTAAAGTTTCAAGTCAAAAGAAAAAATTCAAGTCTCTTTCCGCGTTGGGGCTCTGGCTTGCATATAGTCGTAGCATTATGCTGAGCGATGGCCATTATGCGTAGATGTGACGCATATTTTCCCCCTATTTTTTTTTTTATGTTTGCGTTCTTTCTCTGCGTCATATTTACCGCAAATAAACGTATTTTCTTTCTCGTGAAGGACTTGATTTCAATCGAACCGACCGAAAAATATTCCCTATTTTCCCACAGGTTCACAACCAAGTATTGATTTTAACCGTGCAATATTTTCGTATAAGCACTGAAAGCCATGTCTCTGGTTAAACGTGTAGCACAAACGACGGGGATTTATCGAGTGGCCAGCGCTTACCACATTGACTAAAGCGTGATTTACTGAGTTTGCTTTAAAAAAGTTACAAAAATAACCACTTTATTTTCACGGGAATCTAGATAAAGTTCTTATTTCACGTCTTCTACCTACTTTATCATGATAAGAAGAAAATAACTCAAAGGACGGTTTATCAGGAACTTCTTATTCGATTGCTGTAGTTACCTAACTATAGTCAACATCACGAGAAACTATAAATTTTGTAAACAGCGTGGGAGTTCCAGTGCCTTAGGCATCTTCTGGACACTCTCGTTCCATCATAGACCTCATCCATCGCATTCCATCCGGCGTGATCGAGGTCTAGAGCCATTCAGTAATAAAAAAAAGCAGTCACACAGACAAACACGAAAAGCGAATTTGTTTATATGGTATAGATAGATTACGATGCTACGACACCTGAGGGGCAATTCTCGTAATTTTAAGAATGTTCACAGTCTGAACTCAGTCTAAATCTGTCAAAAATACCTCTAATTTCCCTACATTTTGACAAGTTTTTGACATTTGTTTGTCGCCGAGATGAGACTGCGACTAAATTTTGAATGTTTTAAAGAATTACGAGAATTGGCCTTCAGGTAATGTGCCAATTATAAACAGCTGTTCCCTTTGTAGTTTATAACAAGTGAAAGTGAAATACAAATGGTATTAAAGAATACTATAAAGAAAGAAAAAAGTATTCATGTGTTTAACCAAAAAGAACATGGGAGCCTTTTACTCCTAAAAAACTACTGCAACGCATGTGAACATTCTTTCTGTTATTCAGTTGAACGAACATCACGCATTCCAATTTATATTTTGACTAATTAGAAAGCGTGAATATTAATAATTTAAAACAACAATCCAAAATGGCAACCGGTCCACTAAACCGCGCTGATGTAAAAGCCACTTAACTAATTAAACCACATTTTTGCATTCATTTATCAACTGAACGAATCGCCTTGCCCGTACGTTTCCATAATAACTTGACTGTAAATGATGTCTGTAATATTTTCGAGACTGCCTTGTTCGTTTAGTGGTCGCTAGGGCTACTGAGCATGACTTCTTGGGTTTGATTCCCATGTAGGGCAGTGTCAATTGGGATTTCCATCAAGAATTTCTCAATAGCAGCCCGGAGTTTTGATTTGTGCCCGGTTGATGAATGGCAATATTTATTTATTTAATACTTCAAGCACATAAATTTACATAGGCGGACTTAATGCCATAGGCATTTTCTACCAGTTAACCTTTGAGTGATGCAGAGACAAATTACAGTGGTAGGTGCAATAATGAAAATTGAGGAATAAATATTTTAAATATAAAGATAAGCATAAACCTATTAAAACTATGAATATATACCTAATTACATATAATTATTAGCACAAATAAATATACATAAATATATGAATATACTTACTAAAAAAAATAAGACAAGCAATGAGAAAATATTACCATTGTGATGATACTGCCAGCTTCTTGCGAATGTGCTCGCGAACCTTAACTTTAAACTTTTTTTTTACTTTGACTGGTAGAAAATGCCTATGGCATTAAGTCCACCTCTGTACATTTATGTGCTTGAAGTATTAAATAAATAAATAGATAATTGCTACATATTTTGCAATAAATTACCAGGGTCGTGTCATCGCGCTTCTCTTTCTTTTCTATGCAGTCCGACAGTGACTGCGCTTTAGGTCATGTTGTCCCCATATGCTAGTTAGTACGATTTTTGGCACGCGAAGTAGTTGCTCTTGCGTTATCTGGGTGCTATATCTGTGGCCTAACCCTTCTGGAAAAACATTCGTGATGTTTTGTATTCCTTTATCAACCGAACGAATTGCCTTGCCCACACATTTCCATAACTAAGGACCATAACAGATGTCTGTAATATTTTCGAGACCTCACCCAGCCTTCTTTATGGGGGTCAAATCTCACCCAACAATTTATTGCAAGGCCTAATGATAACCTGACCGTAATTACTTATCGCTTATATTAACCCTTGAATGTCCAAGTAGACTATTAATTCACTGTCAGAACAGACTACGTTGCCGTCTCAAGGTTGTTCTTTGTTAGAACTGGAATATTCTTAAAAAAGAAAGATTAAAAGCTTTTATCGCTCAGGTCTGGGTTGTGAATTATAATGTACGTGTAAATGGTTGAAGGTTGTAGACAGTGAATGCGAGTCGGACGAAGGGGAGGAAGAGAGGGGGAGGGGTACCGCCGTAAAATATTTTTAACACTACATTAAAAAAAAGACTTTAATAAAACAAAAAACGTCTAAAAAACGTGTTTCTTGTTTGGTTGTTGTAAAGATTCCTGTAAAATTAAACCCTTTAATTTTTAAGATTTATTTTTATTATTTGTTGTTACACGCATTCTGTGAAAATTTAATGTGTTTACCAATTACGGTACCTACAAAAGATACAGTCCTGTGACAGACGGACGGACAGACGAGCCTTATAACAGGATATAGGGTCCCGATGGCATCGTTTGGGTATGGAATCCTCAAAAGTAGGTAATATACAGTATAATATGTAGGTAGTACACACATCAAAAGTGTCTAGGGATCAACATATATTTTTGCAATAACTTTTCTCCTGATTGATATTAATTAAAATTTTCTTTAAGGATTCATCAAATAAAGTGTTTTCGTTTGTCACAGTAACGATAAACCAAGTCACCTTTGCATTAATAAAGAAATTTGCCATTTTCCTAATAAAGGGATTTTTGACATTTGAACCACTAACACAAAAGTTCGAAAAAAAGACTGAAATAACAGTTTTCTTTAAAATTTTATTGGGTAACTTAAACAATTAATAATCCATGTTTCTACCGCGAACACTAACAACACAAGAACATCGGTTTGGCATACTCAAAATGAGTTCATCCAAATCACGCTGTGGAATGGCCGCCCATGTTCGTTGCAACAACAAAAAAAGGTCTTCTTGCGACTGGATACCCTCCATATTCGGCAGAGCTCTTCTCTGTAGCATATCCCATGCATGCTCAATCGGGTTCAAGTCTGGCGACTGAGCAGGCCAGGGCAGGACATTGATGTTAGCTGCGGCGAGAGTCTGTCTTACAACTCTTGCGGTGTGCGGTCGTGCATTATCATGCATTAACTGAAATAAGGGACCGATTTGCACTTGTAGAGGAACGATGACGTCTGATACAATCGTCTCAGCATAAATTTGAGCGTTGAGGTTGCCTCTGATCCAAATCAACTCAGTTCTTCCGCCGATCCAAATACCCGCCCATACCATGATGGTTCCACCACTATAAGGATGGACTTCCTGGCAGGATTTTAATCGCTGTTGGCGTCCAGGGGTTCTCCAGTGTCGTATACGTCTTGTATCCGGTCTCATACCAAAACGAGACTCATCAGAAAAGCACACGAAACGCCATTGTTCTTCTGCCCAATTTCTGTGTTCAAGAGCCCATTGATATCGAATCCTACGATTGTGCATTGCTATAGGTGGTACCCGTAGCGGTCTTCGGGAATGAAGGTTCACTTCATGCAAGCGGTTTCTGACTGTTTGGTCGCTAATTAAGTTCCCTGAAGAGTGATGAAGCCTCACGGCTAACATCATGGCGGTTATTGTTGGAGCTCTTCGAGTTAAGATTTGAATGTATCGGTCTTGTCTCCGTGTGGTGCAGCGATACCGTCCTCCATGGCGCTCAGCCACGGTACCAGTGCTTCGGTAACGTGTCCAAAGTCGACTGATAACACTCTGACTTGTATTCAGAGCTAAAGCCACAGTACGTTGCCGGGAACCAGCTTCTATCATTCCCACGGCTCTGAGCATTTCTTCCCTGCTTAAATGACGTCGCCGCTCCATAATAACGTTGGTTTTAATCAGTAGTAGGGAAACAGTAGCACTAATAATGTCTTCAATGCGTTGTATGTTTTTATAGGGAAAATATTGACAGCTGATTTTCATCTTTTACTCGAATTTGATTCACAGTTCCTGATTCAAATTATGAAATGCACCAAAAAGGATCCATATAAATTTATAAAATCATAAATTTATTACAAAGCCACATCTCAATCTCAAGAAATCCGCATAAAAATGCTTGATCCCTAGACACTTTTGATGTGTGTACATTCTTAAATTTATGTGCTCCACCACGATCATTTATAAATACTACGAACAAAGTAGGATGCTTTGAAAGGTCAATTGAATTAATATTTTCTTTGTCAATAATTTATATTATACTAGCTGCTGCCCGCGACATCGTCTGCCTGAAGGCTCTACAGCACCAAAAATACCTAAGATAGCCAGTGTCGCTATAGCATTATAAGTAAACAACTTTTAAAATAGCATTAAAATATAAGTTTTTTTTGCAAGCGAAGCAAGTGAAGAGAGTTATATGGGAGTCCTGCTGAGTTCAGTGTGGTGTGGGGGATGTGACTGAAGGAAATAGAGAAAACAATGCAGGAATACATTCCAGGACACAAAAGAGTAAAAATACGTACAAAGGCATCATACCTTAAAACACTTCCCTATAAACAACGTTGGTAGTTATGCTGCCAGGAGCCAAAATGTAAAGAGAGTCAGGACTGGTGACGCGGGAGCAAGCGACGTACAGTTGTCCGTGTGAGAAGCAACTCGTCCTGAGGTCGACACCCGCTGCCCTCAGTGTCTGCCTCTATTGGTGGTTATCGCGAAGCAAACACTCACGGGGAACTGTACGCGCTTGAACTGGAACGGGAAGATATGAGGTATGAGGGGAATGCGTGATATAAATACTGCCTCGCCAACGCCACAACCCGTAAGAATTTCCGCCTCAATGGTGTGTCTGTAGAGCGAAATGACTTTAGGGTGGGTCCCGTTACACAACTTCAGAGGAGATAGGTTCCGAAGAAGCATAATCGGGACACCGACCTTCAGCTTGATGGTATGCGCTGGAAGTCCAATTGCTGACAGGGAGTTCAGAAATTCCACGGGATAATGTCGTCATCTTGCTCGACAACAGTGTTTATCGAGGTGTAGACCACTTCATTCCCCTCAATTTCCGAGAGAATGCATTCGTTAATTGCTGCAGCCTGATCATTTGTGGATGTCAAAATGGCCCGCTCACACACCCAAAAATTCTGCAGGTGCAGTATACGACTGATGTCCCCGTACACACAGCAAATGAGTTCTTCTAAGCTGGATACCACTCTACCGAGAGACTCTGGAAGCACCACCTGTCTACCTCTCTCTTCTGGTAGAGTGCCTTCGCCAAGACTTAGAAGGAAATTGGAGAATTCTTGAGCACGTGCATTGCCGCCGAGCCGAGCTCTCATATTAATGGTCAAGCGCAGCGTACGAACTCGTGACCACAACGAAGATAGTTTCAACGAAGCATTCACCTCGTCAGCCCTCGATCCCCGTGTCACCACGGTAAGCGTTTGCCGGAAATCGCCACTGAACAGAACGGCTGTGATACGACGCATCAAATGTTCGTTCCTGCGGATGTCCTGCAGGGTTCCGTCCACGGCCTCAACTGCCTTCCTATTGGCCATCGTACACTCATCCCATACGATCAAAGAGCAATCCTTGAGCACGTGTCCCTTATCGCTGTTACGTGACACACCACAAACAGGCGTTTCGGCGCTCTCTAAATCGATAGGAATTTTAAACATGGCATGTGCTGTCTTGCCACTCGGAAGCAGTGTGGCAGCGATTCCCGACGACGCTACAGCAATAGCAATTTTGCCTTGCCTGCTGACCTCTGCAAGTATGCAAGTGGTAACAAATGTTTTTCCTGTTCCACCAGACGCATTCCAAGAAAAACATTTGACCCTGGTTTTTTCCCAACGCTTTCAAGGACGGTGTCATAAATTTGTTTTTGCTCTGAAGAGAACAAAGCGACATGGTCATTTCGCCCGGATCGTAATTTGTCTCAGCGTTATACTCCCGATTTACACGGTCTTGATGCGGTGATGATTGGGGAGCTGGTAACCCATATTCGATCAGTGGATTGCCGCCGATAGAAATGACCACATCTTGAAGTGAACTGAGACAGGTGTTCAGCACGCGTACATCAGTTACTCCGACTTCGTCTCCAGTAGAAACATAACTTTTTTGTAATACTTAACACCGCATTTTTTTTTAATTGTCGTCCTCAACTCTGCTCAAGATTTTAAGGGTTTTGTTGGAACTTGAATTTGTCAAAAGGAACTATACGATACAACTTTTATGAAGAAAATGCACATTGCCATCTATGAATTTTAAGAATAACTAACTACTAACCTCGCCAACATGATCAAATTTAAATTATTAATTTCCAAAAAGTGTCAACATGTAATTTGATTTGATTTTTATGAAATCTCATAGATGGCGCTGCTTCAAAATTTTCTTTATACTACTAAAATTCATTAAACTATGTTTTTTCTGCCCAAGTTACTTAAATGGCGTAGTTTTTATAGTGTAAAGCTAGATAATAGCATGGTTTACTGAAAAACAACATTTAAATATGCGTCGTTAGATTACACGCTGTCACAGAATGCGTAAGAAAAATAAAGATTCACAGCACCCCATAGGTGATAGCGTGATAATATGTAGTCTATATGTTGACCCGACCTCTTAGTAATACTCATGCAAAATTTGAAGTAAATCCATGCAGTACTTTTTGAGTTTATCCCGGACATACATACAGACAAACAGACAAACAGAAAAACAGACAAACAGACAAAAATTCTAAAAACTATATTTTTGGCTTCGATATCGATTGTAGATCACGCCCCAAGTATTCTTTTAAAAAAATATTCAATGTACCGTTTTGACTTTCCTACGATTTTATTATATGTATAGATAGATACTTCTGTATCACAATTTCTACACACCAAAATCCCAAACCCATTAACAAAATATAGCAAAACAAAGCAATTTCAACCTAACCCTACCACAGCTAACCTCTATACAGTTAATCCGGAATCTGATCGGGGTACCTGATTACCCCGTCATTATTAGGGGTAAATTATCTTCAATTGATATGGGATGGTACAATGGACCGTAATGTCACCCAAGATGTGACCGCTAGCTATTGTCGATAGAACACCCGTTCCATATCGATTGCTTAATCATGTTAAGTGGTTCGCGGTCAAGCACTGTTAAGTATATGGATGATTATTAATTATTGGGTTAACTGTGCTTGTTGATTTCGAGATGCAGTTTATTCGAGTAGTAAGATCTTTAGGGAGAGTGTGAAAGAGCCAGGTTTTGAAAGAACTGATTCGGTTTTCGCCTACTTACCAAATTCCTATCATAACTTAATTGTACTCTTTATGTGACAGCACAAGACAGCTGCCACTCACAACCGTTAGACAGTTAGAACTGTCTGAAACAAAATGGCGGTGTAGGAATTTTGCAAGTGAAAGTTAGATTTTTGCGATTTCTTACAAGTTTATCAACAAGACATATTCAAAATTAATAGGTAGGTGTGCTGTATCATTATGCTTATAATCAGCACTATAACTAAAATGTTTTACCCTAAAAAAAGTAAGTGCTCCAAAATAAATATAAAAATATTGCCTGATTCATTTATCAATGCAGTGTTTATTTTGTGAACAAAAAAAAACAGCATAAGGTAAAAGTAAAATATGACCAAGCATTTTGTGTATTTCCTTGAATCCAATTTGAAACCAATACCAGCAGCGAAGAGCAAACAGGTTCAGTATATTTAAAAATAAAAAAATAACCCAAATTTTACGTCTCAATCCGGGATAATCTAAATACGGGTAAAATAACGTTGCGTAGTAATTCGAATAAGGTTACAAAGTGTAATCTGAACCGCATCGCACAGCCCGCGTGATTGATGTCGCTGCAAGGCCTTGGGCTTAAATTAACTGTCACTTGTCAGACAAAATATGAAAAGCTTTCAAAACGAAAACTTGTATGACAAAATTTTACATACAAAACACGGGGTCCATTTTAAACGTAGCCGTTCTGACAGGGTTAGATTGATGTTGAATTTGATAAAAATATTCGAAAAAACAAAGTGTATAATTTCATGAAATTATACGCATCTTTTCTATATAAGTAATAACGTTTCAATAGAAAACTATTTTAAGATCTTTTACTTAGTAAGAGTACCTACCTATGTGTATTTATTAGAATTCTTCATCAATAAATCCCTGCGTAAAATCAAAAATAGGAATAATCCTTGAATTATTTTGAATCGTCAAAGTGAAGTAGAACTCGGTTATTTCTGAGAAGCGTCTTTATGACTGGACTGAAATCAACATGGCGTCGTAATGGAACTGAATATTATTGAACGCAAGTACTGAAAGCAAAAAGGATTAGGTTAGGTCCTAATAATCTCGATAAGAGAAAGTACAAATATTTTAATTATAACATAATGTAGAACCATATGTGCAAATAGAGAACATTATTTGTGTATTTACACACACACATAAGCAGCCTATAACGTTCCTACTGCTGTGACACAGGCCTCCTCTCGGTAAGAGGGTGTGGGCCATAATCCACCACGCGGGCCCAGTGGTGGGTGCGGGCTGGCTGGCAGAGAAAAATACATAAAGATAGAAGAGCACAAATATGTTTTTGATTAGAATCTACTTGCGTACGTGTTTTTGAAACGATACTATTTTATGGTCGTGTTCCATATTGTTTCCGTTCCAAAAACACTTACCTACCTTTATTTATTAAAAGCATCTTAAGCATCTGACACTTTGAAGCTCGAAAACAAACAAACCAGAATTATTACCAGCGCGCGAACCTATTTTAAATCTATGATTATTACTCCAAAATAGGTACCGACCCGTCAAAAATTGTTATGTACCTAAATTTTCTTGAACAAACAGGTAAGCTCATTGCTCGCGTTCGATATAATACTTGTATGTTCTAAACATCAAGTTAAGTTGATATTATTGGGCAAAAATCGTGCTAAACTAACAGGAAAGCGTAGCATATATGAAAAATAAGAGTTTTCAAGATTAACTGTTGCGGACGACTTTCACATATAAACTTCTACTCCATAATAGCAAATAATACTTAACTACAATTTAAGGATTTTTTTTTAAATCGAATTTTCGAAACTTCTAGTTGACACTTCCCGTGACCCAAGGGCTGGCTTTTACCTTTGCTAGAGGCTAAGCATTGCCATACAACGTTTTAATGCCGCCAGTCTCTTGGGTACATTACCAGTCGACAGCGATGCGGATGCATTTCTCGACGCTATATTTTAGTTTGTGAATAGTTTTAGTTAAGTTAGGTTATCATTTTGTTATTTTTATATTAGTTGTTATTAAGTTACATATTATTTTAATACTACCATTTTGCATTCCCTACCCAGCAAACGCAGAAGTTGGAGGGTAAATCTCCAACTATTTCGACAGTAAATGCGATGAGGCGTGACCTTTTTGTACACCTTCTTTGCTGAATATGGTCCTTGAAGTTACTCACTGCAGTGGCCACATTCAAAAATTCCCATAGTCAAAAAGTCCTGGGAATCGAATTCAATATATTTACGACATTGCGACCATCACACAAATGAAGCGGTAAGAATGTTCCATTCTCACAATAAATTCATAGATTCTTCAACGTTACAACTGGAAGCTTCATTTCAAAGTCTATAAAACTGAAATATTCCAAAGATATTCCATATTTTACGAGTTTGGTGTTCCGATCTCTCTGAACTTAGCAATGGATTGAGACAAACTATTTTGAATAAAGAGAACTGTAGCAAGCCAGCGAAGCTTTTGTTCATGAATAACAACAAAATATTTACAAGGGGAATTTCTAAATTCCTTTGCGTTCAACTTAAGCTCAACCTGTTTTGTAATAAATACCTAGATATTATGTGGCGGAATTCATGAGAAAACTATCCAAGGCGATGACTTCCTCGTGAATTGGGGAGAAGAAGCCCAACATCGAGACAAGTGGAAGGAATGGGGGAGGCCTTTGTCCAGAAGTGAGAGATATAAGGCTTACAAAATAAAAATGTGAATAGAATTTTCGAAAATAGAATCGATTGGGATAACATCACCTCTATTACCTATTGTGTACTATACATATTATTTTCTATACAGCGTTTTTCATGAAAGCGCGAGATAACAAAAAAAAAAAAATAATAATGCTGGAAACGTTATAAAATATTATAGAAATAAAGAAAATTTTAAAAATAAACCCCAACAACTTATCAAAAACCTGCTGTTTGCTTTGGAATCTCCGTTGAAAAACAGTACCTAGATAATAATCACAATTCTGTTATTCCAAACATCAAGGCAAACTAATTTTACCACAACGAAAATTATTTATAGAAACAAAACAATATTGTAGGTACATACCGTATCGATGAAACACCACCACAAATCGATTACTGAACCAAATTTCCCGAGCTGTGTAACTGAACCGATTGTACGATCTATACAGTAAGAACTGTAGTCTCGACCGAAGAAATCGGTATAAAAATCGAGATGTATCGTTCCCGTTTGTTTATTGCATTTGGAACTGTGGATAGTTGTTAAAATGTGTATGTGTGCTTGTGTGTGTGCATGTGTGTGTCTCTTCTTTGTGTGCTATGTCAGTTGTTATGGCTGTTCTATAAACGTGACTTAGGTGTAGTTTCATTATGATGGACTGTTTGTTTGTGTATGTTTTTAGATTGTATTTAGTGTTGCTGTTTTGAGAGGATCTGTCATAATAATCACAAATTTTCCATATTGTTGCATCAACTACATGCTATGAAAATAACATATTATAATATAATCTTCAAGAAAACATCCCATAGATAGGTATTATCAGAGTCCTATGATGAGGAAATATTATATTTCATTAAAGAGTTGGAAACGCATGACAACAAGATTATACGCGAGCAAAGTTGCAGGGAAAGGCAATCAACAATAATGACGATTAAGAAGAGGTAGGAAGCCAATAAATTAATAGCAGATATCAACTTCATTGTAAGCAGGGACAAAGAATTCTAATCTGGATTTATCGAGGCAGCGGTCGGCCGCCGATCGAACCGGTCGGAAGTCTTAAAGGATTTGCCGAGTCCCGAAGATTAATGTACAAATACCTATTGTCTAAGCTTTGGCTTTTAACCGGGAAATGTTCCATTCTTTCAGCAAGATATGGATTGGTTATAAATTGTTGGTCACTTTTAGAAGTTTATTTTCTTTGACGTTATAGGATTGTTTATTGTTGTTATTCTCTTTGGAGCTTGCATCAGTGTCCAAATCACAATGATCTTTATTCTCATAGCTTTAAGGTTGCTACTGGGTTGCTTCCAGTGACAAGTCTGTCTAAATCATTGTGATCTTTATTCTCGTTACAATAAGGTTGCTGTTAGGTTGCTGCTGTCAGAGGTAAAATAACTGTGAGCGGACTGCAGGTTTTAACCCATCCATAAGTTGCAGAAAGAATGTTCTACAAGATAAGGATTGTTATAAATTGTTGGTCAGTTCTGTTTGTCCATTTCTTTGACGATAAAGATTGTTTAAGAGTATGTACGACTTTCCTTTCGTGTAGCCGTGTAGGTATGTTATCGGGGTTGTTTAACACTAGTTTCGGCCTCGGAGGAAGTAGTCGGCTCGCGTGAATAGTTTACAATTTAGAGCTACGGTTGACTTTAAGCTGGTTGAGATTTTAGATAGTGTCAAGATTATGTGCAATGCAACGTATGAATTTATTACATTAGGATTTTATGCTGTAAATACTACTTACTACTACTACTTACTTACACACACACACACCCCCACACACAACACGTATACACTTTCAATCACAATCTGAATCATTTTGAAGGATATGGCTAATCCATTGCTTCATATGTTCGAAAAATTTGTCTGCTTAGCAACGTAAATAACGCAATGAATGTTATTGTACTGTCAAAATGAAAGCCATTAGTACTGTTAGGGGCCGTCTCCATGAGCGGGAGAATCGCGGCGACATTATCGTCGTGCCACGTATTTCTATACACTCTCTTAGAACGTGTCTCCACACGGCGATATCATCGCGGCGAAAATTTGATGATCCGGCGAGACTATCGCCGCGATTCTCTCGCTCGTGGAGATGGCCCCATAGTGTGTTTTTTTATCACACTAACAATATTATAAAGGTGAAAGTTTGTGAGTGTGTTTGTATGTTTGTTATTTCTCACGCACAAACGGCTGAACCAATTTTGATAAAATTTGGAATGGATGTAGCTGACACCCTGAATTAGCACATAGGATACTTTTTATTCCGACATTCCCACGGGATCGAAACTTATGCGGGTGAAACCGCGGGGTGCAGCTAGTATATCATATTTATTGCTGAAGGGCCTGCTCTTGACCTTGATCACACCTAATGGAAAGCGATGGATGAGGTTTATGTGTTACGCTGCTGTTTTAATTGGGATTATAAAATTGGGCAGTCGGTTTATAGAGAGTTATTTTAGACTCTTTTATTAGGAGTTCTGTTTATTTTTATTGCTGAAAAATGGTTGAATGAAGATAGTTTTTTATAAGTTTTATTTATTTAACCATTTATGAATACACATAATAAACAGTCAAGAAAAAAAGAACAGAAAAATATCTACGTAAAGGTGATGCTGCCGGGGTGGTGATGTTCAGCAAAATTGTATGAGGTTAAGTTTACTTTAATTAAACATCATAAATTGTTGTGGAGGTCAGATAGGCAGTCGCTCCATGTAAAATACTGGTATTCAGCTGCATCCGGTTAGACTGGAAGCCGACCCTAACATCGTTGGAAAAAGGCTAGGCAGATGATGATGATCAAAATTCTAATCATTATGTTTCAGCAAAGATCCTAATATTATCCTTCAGAAACTCAAAAAGTGAGCACCAACACAAAACACGTAAACATCCGTCTTTGAAGTGATTCAAAGAAAAACATTCTTTCAAATTAGTACAACCTTAATTAGAGCACGATTGTGGAAGTTAGCGAATGGCGATTCTGCGAAACCACCGGATTTCCACCAGGTTAGTTTCGTTGACACTTTTCCCCCAGGCGACTTTTGCACATTTACGAGTAGCTTACTCAAAGCCAGAGTCAAAAATGTTCTCTTTGTGAATTATCTGGTCGGATTTAATTCCTGGGACTGTAAAGTTTCTTTTGATAGAAATTATAATCCAATTATGAAGATGTAATCGATTTACAAGGTTAACTTTTCTTTTCGTTTGATCGAGTCAATAGGCAACTGCAATTTGCAGGTATGTATCAGGTTGTATGTTGATCTAAATTATGATTTGCGGGCGTAACAAATATTTATTTATAGAATTATAATCATAAAAATCATTATTATAACACTAAGTTCTTATTACCCTATTGAATGACTATTTCATGAAATCATGACATTTGAGGTCTATTCTAACTCAAGGAGTTGTATTGCTGATTCTAATAATTATAAATCTGTAAAGCCATACTTTTTGGGTATTACTCGTAATGCACCAACTTTGAAACGCACCAAATGTAGCGCACCAAAATGATTCCTCGAAAAGCACCATTTTATTGTGCGCTAACAAAATCAAATTAAAAATATTATAATTTTATTCCTCGAAACACACCAACGATGAAACAGAGAAGAGCATGGAGTATTCGTAGTAAATGATATCGATAGACGTTTTAAAATTCAACTGTCCTAATTATTTATTTATTAAATCTACCAAAAAAAGTAGAAATTAACAGGAACTAGGTGCTTAAGCGACTTACTACTTAGCTCAATAATGGTAAAAATATGGTAAAACCTTAGCGTATCCCCATTACCTAAGTACAAAATTTAAAACCTAAAGATCTGAGAACTGAAACCAGGACATTACAATCACGAGTCTTCTTTTTGGAAACACTAATTTCAATGAATAAGTACTATTAACCTCATCTAATTAGACCGAAAAGTGTAACTGTCATCAAAAAGTCATCCAAATCAAAGAACCTACTTAACTTCTTGAATAAAAATGAACATTAAAGTTGAAGACACTTGAATACTTTCAGTTTCACGGGCCAATTAGCGCGCTTCCGAAAGTTAATTTATACTAACAGTATTTAAATTAATCAGCCGATTCATTTTGGAGAGCTAAGTGAATCTTAGCTCGTTTTAGAGCTTCTGTAATATTTTATAAACTGTTTTCATAGCTCGTGTTAATTATTTTGTGATTCTTAGGAAAATACGAACATCTCCGTTGTCATTGTTCAAGTTAACTAAGGCATTCTTGCTATATTTCCAGGTAATTTATCCAAAGTCATTTCCAAGATTTCAATGTCATTTATTTCTAACAACTTAACTCATTTTACAATTTAACACTAAAATATATGTTATATACAAGTATATAATAAAAAACAGGAGACAGGAGCTCATTGGGCACCAAAAAATTCGTCCGCATCGCTGTCAATGGGCTGAGTGCCCAAAAGGCTGGCAGCATTACCACGTTGGATGGCAATGCTACTCGTATATTCTTTGGCCAGCCCTTTTTCCATAGTATTCCAGTATAAGGGCGCATTCCACCAAACTTACACCAAACCTAGAATAAGTTCTATCCTGAGAATTGAATTTTTGACAGTTCCTATTACCATATTAAAACTGTCAGACGTCAATTTTATTCCATGAATAAAAGATATCTGACTTTGGTAAAATCAACCCTAAGTAGGATAAAAACTAGTATAATATACAGTGTACCGCTTTAATGGCGACATTAATTTAACACACGTATATGGTTTAGTGTTTTCGTTTTATTATGTTAATTTTATTAAACGATAATATTTATTTATTTAAAATTTTGAATAGCATCCTAGAGCAACCTGTACTTAAAGAACAGCAGTCATGCACCGGGGTCACGGATCACACATCGCATCAATAAAATTAAAACGTGCAAAGATTAGGCGAATTAAAGGAAAGAGAGAGAGCCCTATGTCGGCGACCGGCCCAGACGTTATGTTGTTATAATTTTTATGATTACTAGCTCCACTCGTGTGTTAAAATAATGTCACCATTGTAGCGGCACGTTATATGTTAGGCTAAAAAAAACATTTACTGAAAAAGAAAGGACTAGCCTTTCTTTTTTCAGTAAATGTGTTTTGAAGTGAAAATTACTTTGGGCGCATTGCGCATTTTTTGAGATGGGAAAATACCATTGAATTCGCGCCACTGTTACCGTAGCCGACACCGCTTCGGATGTGTTCGGCTGTCCTCGGGATGTATATCCGATATGTCAGTGAGTGATGACAAAGTATTCTGTTTGTGTTTTGTTTTCACTTCTGTCGGCAGTTGGCACTCCCGGAGTGCCACTGTTTTTTTTTCAGTTTTCTCTTTTTATGTTAAGTCACTCAATTTTCGCGCCGCCCCTAGCATCAGGGCCATCACTCTTTATTTCGTCCACTGTTTTAATGTCTTGTGTTTACATACAACGCCATGTCTGTACTGAATTAAGTACAATTTGCATCAGGGTCGCTTTTAAAAATACGAGGCATGCGGAGTTAACAGCCTTTTTATGGGATTTTAAATAAGAATATTTTGGAGGGAATTTTAATATTATGTTTGTATTACGCATAGAAATAAACGCATGTTTTAAATAGCCAATTAGGCTGTCGCATAAATGTTTTTGAATGCAAATTGGGGTGATGATAATTTTTGTTTTTGCACGACTATTTTATGTAAATTGGCTCGAAATTATAGGATAGGAATCGTGATGAGCTGTTTGAAAGTAAATTCATATTATAACCAGCTGTATTTTACCACTAATTACTACGATTTACGTGATGATCTACGTAAACTTATCACAATAATATTATAAAGGCAAACGTTTGTGACTGTGTGTATGTTTGTTACTTCTTCACCGTCAAACAACTGGGCCAATTTTGATAAAATTTTGTATGGAGGTAGCTGACACCTTGGATTAACATATAGGAAATTTATTATCCCGATATTCTGACGGGATCGACATTTGCGTGGTTTAAACTGTGGGGCGCAGCTAGTATCAAAATAATTTAATCGCAATTAATAGGTATATTCAAATACCACTAATTATCTCAGATCAGTTTAAGTCAGACCAGTAAGTATCTCAGATCAGTTTAATGGTTTCTGAGCTACGGAAGATATGAAGGAATGACAAGACATATCATTTATGAATTTACAAATTATACTACGAAGTTACAAAGTATAATACAATTGATGGATAAAAAGGATTATACCTAGGCGCCGAAGGTTGAGGACATATAGACACAAAAATCCTTGATCAAGTCATGTCAATGCCAGCTGCTCTTTAAACAGATAGCGTCGACAGGCATGTCACAAGACCCCTTGCGTAAAACCCACGAGAAACTTCTCTCGGATGAAATATGTCATTGTGTCACTCCAATCTCAAAATCGAAACTTTGGAGGTTACAAACAAAAACCAAATCTGTTGCATCTGCCGAGATTACGATTTCAATCGACACCGCACTCCAGTCATTTCACACCATCGATAGGAGATTACATCGAGCCTTCATTTGCCATCTAATAGAATCCTGGAGGGCGCACGTGTTGAGATTCTCGATAGAACCTCCTTCCAACTTTCTCAATATATTCGTTAGCACCCTTTTATGTGTTTTTATTACTTTTACCCCAAATTTGTTTTTATAGAAATGTAGTGGGGGGAATAAGTACTTATAAAGTCCTTTTTTACGGCTGTCTTAAATTTTATGGTTTTCTTTGTGGTCGGGCAATGGAAAGTGAGGTTCCCTGTTGGACAGTTCTGCTAATTTCGCATTGTGTTTATTTTATTTCCGCTGTAAATTATTGTTCTCTTTTCTTCAGATCTATAAAGGAGGGATACACTTGGAATAGGTACTTCTGGATTTTGACTTTTATGGATTCACGATGATGGTGTATTTTTTGTGATTCTTATAGTATCTTTTTATTATTTTGCAAGAATTATTAGTTCATCTATCCGTCCGTCCGTCCGGCCGTCTATCTGTCAGCGGGCTGTATCTCATGAACCGTAATAGGTAGACAGTTGAAATTTTCACAGAATGTGTATTTCTCTTGTCGCTATATCAACAAATAATAAAAATAAAATAAAAACAAGAAACGAGTTTCTTTCGGCCTTGTGGTACGGACGAGTCCAACTCGCACTTGGTCGGTTTTTATATAAGCCTGTAGCCTCGTTTCCGCTAATTGTTGCCTGGCCTTTACCTTGTTTGTTAAAGAGTTGTTGTTTGTAAGGGCACATACACTTTAAATAAATAATGATATTCATATTACCTATGGTTTATTGTGTAAAGATCCTACATACAGGGTGAAATTGAAAACATGCGACAAATCGAAATGGGAGATTGTACTCATCATTATGAACAACTTTTACTATGGGACCAAACCTGAAGTCGCGAAAAAAAAAATCAGCTGTTCCCTACATTTATGTTCGCATAACTCGTCGAAATGTAGGGAACAGGAGATTTTTTTTTCGCGATTTCGGGTTTGGTCCCATAGTAAAAGTTGTTCATAATAATGAGTACAATCTCCCATTTCGATTTGTCGCATGTTTTCAATTTCAACCTGTATAATTCTTTGATGGTTATGACTTTGATCCCCATTGTTATTAAATAAACTTTGCCGTCAGTCTTCATCGCCTTTGCATTAACAAATCAAGCTCAGCTTAAACAAACAGCCAGTTATTTATTTTAGAAATCCGAGATTTAATTATCGTTTCAATTAAATTAACGAAGCGTTATTACATAAATTACGTCAAAATGGAAAGACATGGTAATGCCGTCAAAAGCTGGAGATAGGGAAGAGGTAGGTATATAATCTATGTATATTTATATACAGGGGAGTTGTAACGAGCGCTAATGAAATATTCGACGACACCGCGCCGCGTCAATATTTCATCCCGTCGCGAGAAAATACAGAGTTAGAAAGAAATAGATTTTACTGTATAGAATTCTTATACAGGATATATTTTTAACCAGTACGCAAACTGTAATCATAAATTCAGTACACAATTTTGAACCCACAGCGTTGAAATTTTTTTTTCGGTTATAAAAAAAATTGCACTGCCATACATTTTAACCGCGTAGGTATTGCACTTTTTATGAAACAGTTGTTTTTTTTTTTTGGAAAACCGATGAAAAGTTTCTACTCTAGGGGGTTTAGAATATGGCGCGTATGTGTTTCACGCGCGCCTCAAACAGATGTCAGCACCAGGGAAGGGGCCCGTTAGGGTCCAAGCCTGCCGGGTCAGCGGGATTGTCCGAAAGGGTTACCACTACCCCGGAACATAAAGGGCTAAGGAAGGAACACGGGTGGGTTTTAGTCAGTAGGAGTCTGACATTCCCTTCCGCTCCACCCAGAGCGGGAGGAGTCATTTGATGATTTCCCAACCTCAAAAAAAAAGTGTTCTAGAATCATGAATGTACCTACTGAATCCATGGTAACAGGTTGTGCATCGATGTTCCTGCCACCCCTTAGGGAGTGTAAAACTAAAAAATAAAAATGCACATCCTTAAACTAGTTTTATGAAGAGACATTTTCGGATATAAACTAGTATCTCTTTTATAATACCAGCTTAAAGGTTTAGGAGGTAAGATAACCTAACTAATATTACGGTCTACGGAGTTTATATTCCATTTTTACAATAACATTTTATGTTACCCTAAAAATGTATCACACGGACGCCTCCTCTCAGTGAGAGGGCCCAGTGCTGGTTGGTAGATGTCAATGTCTTCGAATTTTTGTTTCTAGAACATGCCGGTTTCGTCACGATATTTTCCTTCACCGTTTTGAGAGCAGTAGTGATGAAATTATTTACACAAAGCAAAGCGCCTGACTGAGTTCGTAGTAAGTCGCGGCCATTACCACTGGGCCACAACTGTTCTACATATCTAATTGCTTCAATGTAATTTAACTAACCACCCGACCGACATAGTCCAAAGAATTGCCAAACTTAAGTGGCAGTGGGCAGGGCACATTGCTCGCAGAACAGATGGCCGATGGGGCTGAAAGGTTCTGGAGTGGCGACCGCGTACCGGAAGACGTAGCGTTGGAAGGCCTCCCACAAGGTGGACCGACGACATTGTGAAGGCCGCAGGAACCCGTTGGATGCAAGAAGCAAAGAACCGGTCGAAGTGGAGGTGCTGGGGGGAGGCCTATGTCCAGCAGTGGACGTCTTTCGGCTGAAATGATGATGATGATGTATTAAACTAAAAATACCCGAACACTTAATTTTATGTTGACTGACGTAGTATTTGAACTCAACCCGTCGCTTCTACGAGATTCCTCGTTATACGTCTCAGACACGACATTTTTTCTCTACAGCTGACACCAAAGACCTTCTTTTCGCACGACGTGTTTTCTAAAGCGCAAAATTTATCATTTGACCCTTGCTTAGGGTAATTAACGTAATACAAAAGGATATAACACTAATTTTAGGAAAAGAAATGTTTAGTCGTAAAAAAGTAAGGTTTTACGAAGGCAATTGGGTCCTTAAAGTCCTTTTTATAGGTTCAAAATGCGTCAACTAGGCATTTTAGACCTATAAAAAGGACTGCGTTGAAGGGTTTATTTCAGTCGTCTGCTTTTCAAACAAGCCTGCTACAAGGCAAAAGTTTTAATTTATTCGTTGCTCTGGAATTTCGTCGACTGAAATTATGCCGTTGTAACATACGAGTTCTAGTATTAGGCAAGCAATCTGTTACTGCTTTCATTACTTAATTTTCGTTTCGTTTCGTTTCGTCAAACAACATACAAGATGTGTGTTCTGTTGCTAGTACGTACTGGTGAGCTATGTGTTTTTTTTTGTATTATCTCTTAAGTGAAGAACTCGGTTTTTTAATCGGAATTGTCTATCATTAAACTTTTCTTCTTCTTCTTTGGCCGCCCGTTCTGTTACGCGGGTTCGTGTTTTTCGTCTCTTCCGTAATTCCCATCTCTCTCATGTCCTTTTGGACCTTCGTCATCCATGTGCTTTGAGGTCTTCCTTTTCCCCTTTTCTTCGTAGCCATGGAAAGGCATTTCATTTTAAAGGTATATTGATATAAATATATCTTTACCTTTAAAATTAAATTACTGAACCTCGCATTTTATATTTCCGCGGTGTTTTTTTCGTGAATATCCATCTCTGACATGTTTTATGATTATAATACGAAGGCCTGGAAGAACTTGGGGAGGCCTTTGTTCAGCAGTGGAACAGTATAGGCTAAGGAAAAATAAGAACGAAGTACCTACAATAACATACATAACATAATCAGCCTATAGATGATGTTACCACTGCTGGGACACAGGCCTCCTCTCTGGGAGAGGGAGTGGGCCGTACTCCACCACGCGGGCCCAGTGCGGGTTGGTAGATGTCACATGTCTTCGAATTTTTGGTTCTAGGACATGCCGGTTTCCTCACGAAGTTTTCCTTCACCGTTTTTGAGAGCAGTGGTGATGAAATAATTTACACAAAGTAAAGCCCCTGTCTGGGTTCGAACCTACGACCTACAACGCATAAATCGCGGCTATTACCACTGGGCCACCACTGCTCTCACCTACAATAATTTGCATCAGTAGATTTCTATTTCTATTTAAGTCCTGTCCTCGACTTAGCATAATAGGTTCACACTAGTAAGGCTTCAGTTTTGCATGCTGCACGTGAAATCTTTAGCGTTAAATCTAACAGCGTGACGGTGTATGCTTATAAAGAAACGTTATCGGTACAAGTGCTATTTAAAACCTAGGCTAAGCTACTATTAAGGGCTTTAAAGTAATAGTAGCCTAGCTTAGGTATAAGTCTTAACTTCAGTCTTTATTACGTTCTGTGGCTGTGAATTACTACAGCAATTAATAATAATTTCACAACGTGATATTTATAGGCAGGCATAATTTTACAGAAACCCTGGCTGTAAAATTGTTTTGTTTTAATATTATTGTCATGTGTAAAGAAATAGTATTAACATGTATTGAATTTGCTTTTATTATGTCTTTTATAAATCATCATCTGCCTAGCCTTTTCCCATCTGTGTTGGTATCGGCTTCCAGTTTAACCAGATGCAGCTGAATACTAGTATTTTACATGAACCGACAGCCTATGTGACCTCCGCAATCCAGTTACTGGGTAATACGATACCCCTTGGTAAGACTGGTTGTAAGGCTTTCGGGCTACTGACGACCCGTAACGACTGTCAAAGATCCACGAATGATAGCCGGGGCTTAACGTGCTTTTCGAGGCACGGAGGGGTCTTGGTATGTGAAGATGGACACCCATCCACGGACTAACCACGGCAAGCGTAGCTTAACCTGATCGATCGAACAGTGCGGCTGTTATTACTTAGCCACAAGACCCTCGATATGTCGATTATAAATAGTACATAACTAAATGGTTTGATAAGAACGCCTGTTATACAATCTTTAAATTATTGTGTGAGTAGTACAGTCAGTGTCCAGAACAAGTATCCTTACCTTAATATAGAGATCTAACTGTACCTACTTAGGTATAGTTGTTATAACACCTACTTAGGTGTTATGGTGACGTCGAAAAAGAAAAAAATGCAAAATAACTTCATCGGCATAACTTTTCTCATGGCAGATTGCTAACAAGACCAATTTTTTTTCCGTAAGCCATTAAAGTAATGACAATAAAAATAATATCATGGGAATTAGTTTATTTCTCTCAAAAATATGCAGTGGCCATTATATAGGCTTGTTATATAAGCCCCGTACTGCAGAAAACCGATGATATTGGAAACCAGATAATGCTGCGGCCATTTTACAAATTAATCAAACCGATTTGAAAAGGTACTTCAGCTTATGAGTTATGAATTTAATGAACTAGGGAGCAAAATTAATGCTTTTTGTAAAAATTAGATTTATTCTTGATAAATTATTTTGATCCCGAAAGAGTAGATTTTAAATTCAGATTTACTTAAGGAATAACATAGTGACTGCTCTACTACTAAAACCTAATACTAAAACCTAATGTAGAAAAATAGTTGTCTAATATAGTAAAATAAAAATATTACAGACTATAATATCAGGGTTTTTTTATGGATGGGAAATCATCAAATGACCCCTCCCGCTCTGGGTGGAGCGGAAGGGGAGGGTCAGACTCTTACTGACTAAAACCCATCCGTGTTCCTTCCTTAGTCCTTTATGTTCCGGGGTAGCGGTAACCTTTTCGGACAATCCCGCACCACCGGCAGGCTTCGGCCCTGGCTGACATCTCTTCAAGGCGCGCGTGGAACACGTACCTACGTGCCGTCCGGCACGGGCCTGGTCCTGTTCGGACGGTGAGGTACCCATTACTCCGTCATTACGTCCGCAGGCACGCGCCTACGGTGGCCGGGAGGGCTGGAGTATGATTAGAAGCTTATATAGCTTTAAGAAGTCTTCTAATTGCATTTCATCTGCCAATATTGGTGATCATGCGACAGCACAAAACCAGTCAGCAGTTATACCTAGATCTTTTCAAGATTATTAAATATGGCAATCTATCCCATTTCAATCAATCCGCCTGGCCTTTTCTCAACTATGTTGGGGTCGGCATCCAGTCTAACCGGATGCAGCTGAATACCAATATTTTACATGAAGCGACTTCCACAACCCAATTACTGGGTAACAGACGATACCCCTTGGTAAATCTGGTTGTTAGACTTTTGGGATTGGGCAATCTATCCTGTTTACAGTGTAGTGTAAATGGGTTGTATTTTCACTTTTGTGAATATTTAAAAAAGGTTTTATTATTATTTTTAAAAAGTACAAAAAAAAATCTGCCTTAACGATTTCATTCGACCGCTCTGGTCTGATTGATATGCAAACTTGGTTTCTTAAGATTTCTCTTAACTTTCAATCTGCGAATGGTTGTAGAATCTGTTCGATATTCAATAGAATTCGCTTGATGTTGGACTTCACGAGTAAAACGATTAAATATTCCTTTCTATTTAAAAACTACTTGATATGAAGTTGACAGGCAAAATTAAAAACTTATAACATTATGCATATTGGGGTTTATTTATAAACGATGATTAAAGTAAAGTGACGTTTAAACACCAAAAATGTGTGGTTAAACAGGCGCTAATCAGTACTTAACTTTAAACATTATTTATGAATAAAGGGGTTTATCCAAACTCCAAACTAATATTATAAATGCGAAAGTAACTCTGTCTGTCTGTCTGTCTTTTCTTCACGCCTAAACTACTGAACCGATTTCGATGAAATTTGGTATAGAGATAGTTTGAGTCCCGGGAAAGGACATAGGATAGTTTTTATCCCGATATTCCCACGGGATCGAAACTTACGTGGGTGAAACCGCGGGGCGCAGCTAGTTAATCATAAACCTCTTTATAGCTTCGCAATAAAAACATTTTACAATTTAAAAAAAAAACAACCAACTTCCAAATAAGAGGTTCGTATTTTCGTTGTTTGCCACGCCACAATAATTTTTTAAATCGATTAACAATAATTTCCGGAGACATCGCGTAATAAACATACAAAAAAAAACATACAGTTGAATTGAGAATCTCCTCCTTTTTTGAAGTCGGTTAAAAATAGCACACAATTGTATGGTTGTACACATGTAGGTATTAAGAATATTAATCCACTGAACGATTTGTATAATTATGATGTAATTTCCATGTTTTTCTTACGGGGGTGACATTTTCAGATATGAACAAATCTCTATAAAAAAAAACCGGCCAAGTGCCAGTCGGACTCGCGCACCGAGGGTTCCGTATAAAAATTTAAGGTTTTCGGAATTTTCCCTTTATGTGTGGTATAAAACATTGCTTCATGACAAATGTCAAGATTCTAGGTCGACTGGAAGTACCCTTTAGGTTTTGATTCCCTTGCGAGTAGTTGCGAGTTTGAAAATATGCGGCTTAAATTGCCGTTTCTTTTGATTGCGTTGACATAGATGTTTGATTTTGTTACAGCTTAAAGGTATTATAGACTTGAGTATTTGATATTAATTTCAATTTAATACCTCTACGCGTTCATGAGAAAAGAAGTAGTAACTTTAAAGTTTTCAAAAAGTTTTTTTTATATGATGTAACTAAAAATTTACGGTTTTCGCAATTTTTCCTTTATCTGTACTATAAGACGTTGCTTCGTACCAAATTTCAAGATTCTGAGTTCACGGGAAGCACCCTGTAGGTTTTGATTCCCTTGCAAGTGTCGAAAATTTGCGGCATAAACGGCTGTATCTTTTGATTGCGTTGGCTTAGAAGTTTGATTTTTTCACAGCTTCAAGGGACAGTAGACCTGAGTAATTGATATAAATTTCAGCTTCATACCTCCACGCGTTCCTGAGAAAAAGGGTCTTGACAGACGGACGGACGGACGGACAGACGGACAACAAAGTGATCCTATAAGGGTTCCGTTTTTTCCTTTTGAGGTACGGAACCCTAAAAATTAAGATTTTAAAAAAATCTATATTTTACTGACCAGCCAGAATAAGCCTTCCAAAAATAGTAAACTGAGGATGAAATTCAAAAAGAGGCAGACCTTTTTAATTATTTTGTTTGACCAAATAATATGGTCACTTACTTATACTTCATAATTATGTGATGCCTGTGTATAGAATTAAAAAAAAAATTTTTTTTTTGGGTCACATACAATTGTACACACTGATTTTATGTTATGGTAACATGCAAATATGTACATGCAATAGTACAACAATCACAGGCAAACTCCGCATGCTTATAGAAGTTGTACAAAAAAAACTACATAGTTTTTAATGAATTTCAGATTTTTTGTAATCCCATATCAAAAAATATAATATGTTAACTAAAAAAATCTATTCTAATATAAATTACAGCTAGGTAAATCAAGGCGTGACCTTTACTTTACTAACCACCCATCAACTACCAGCGGTCACACTAATTCGCCTTCTACGTCCCTTTGAAATTCAATAGCTGACAAGCAAGTGATGGACCTTCCATTTTGGGTATTAAATAACGACACGCCTTAGCATTAGAGGTGCGGCTGTAACAAAGGAGGAATAAATATCAGTCTGATGTCAGTGTGTTGGTTGACAGGTTTGACTTTAGCTATTTTGTTTGAAGGCTTTGTCTGGGGTGTAGAAGAAAAATGGAAGAAAGATAGGACATGTCCTTACATGTCCTATCTTTGTTAAATTTTTCTTGTAGGTAAATACCTACTTTACCTATATATAACATGGCAACACACCTCCTTTTCTCGAAAGGAAAACACTAGAGGTGTACCCACACCCACGTTTCGTCAGGCATGTGTAAGTCTCCTTTAATAGAGGCGAGCCTATTGCAGCTATCAACCGGTCACAAATCCAGGCTAATATAGTAACTTGACTTTGATAATTAATCGGATTCTTTCATTATTATACGTACAGTTTGTAGAGACAATACACATTGAATAGAAAATATATCTAAGAGATTAACGACCTTAGGACCTTGAGGATTTAAAGACCTTGTCCAGAAAGGGTGAATTCGCCGCGAATCTTTCGCGCGTATTATGCGCGTACGTTGCATTCAGAAGGGAGCGTACCTAAGGTCCGGCCGCTCTAAATTTGGCAAAGATGTAGATAAACAACAATGGCCGCTCGAAATTGAATAAAATCGATGTACAAGAACATTTATTTTAAGTAATGTTTGTTCATCTTTGGCAAATTTAGCGCGGCCGGCCCTTTTATACGTTCGAGCATTTGGTGACGAATTTTGCCGCTCCATTGCCCTTGATACGTGCACTAATGTTCCTAATAAAGGTTGTTAGAAGAAAATGTAAGAGTTAAAATGGCATACTGAACAAATCTAAAACATTAGAGTTGGTTAGAGTAAAAGAAACTAGTAGTTATTTTCCCTTAGAAGACCGTCAAGGGAGATCTTCCGTGACTACATGCTCAATTCGAATCACAAATAGCATATTTAACTGTTTTATTTATGAAACTTTTCCCAAGGTGAATTCTAGACAGTTTGCAACGGAATTTATCGATGCAACAGAAAAATACATTATCATAACCTCGAAGAACCTACAGGTTTACGAGGCACCATGAAAGACAACAAACAGCACCTCACGTGAAATACGAGTGTTTAAATTATTTAAATCTTTTCTATAGATCCACGATAGGGATAGTCTACACAACAGTAGTGTCGCATAGAATGACATGCAACAGTACTAAGCGTGTCACCCATTTCCATACTTTTGCCGTGTCATGTGTGCTGTGCTTTATTTTTCTATTGTCCTCTATGACAAACAGTTTCTAAATGAACGCCGGTTTTACATGTTTCGGTTTCAGTATTTTGTAATTCAAATTTTGTATGTGCCTAGTTTGGAATTTATAGAATGACAAAATTACAGTAGGTACAATCGGACGTAGATTATCGCCGTCGGGGTAGACCGCGGCGAAGGCAGTGTGACGATCTAATCATGTTTGCGGGGCCAACGTGGGCAGAAAATGCACAAAATGGAGAGGTATGGAAAGAAAAAGGGCAGGCCTTTGCCCAACAGTGGGACATAACATTTGTTATTAAAAAAGCCAGAAAATTGTTTATTTTGCACACTACGTCAGTTTGCCGTGTTATAGCCATTTCATCCAATTATTAAAGTATGATAGTTGTGATTTGGACATACGGGCAATTTAAGTTAGTAAACATTTTTATCTACGTCATTTCTTTATGACAGTAGGATCTAACTTGTAAAATATTACAAGTAATTAAGGCAGCAAAAAAATCCATCAATCAATCTTCAACTGACTGATGAGGCAGTGATGAACCAACACTTAATGGAATAGCCATCTATTTTATGTGTCGCAATTTGCTGGTAACTTTTTTTTTTATCGTGTGGAAATCCTCATGGATGTTCACCACCCTGGGATGGGGTCTGTCAGACTCTTATTGGTTAAAACTACACGGTGTCCTGCTGCTACCTTTTGCCGGGGTGCTGGAGTGCTTGCGTATTTCGTCACGCTCCCCCGGCCAGGTGTTGGCTCCCATGAATTCATGCGGACCCCGTCACCTTCAGCGGCCGCAAACGGCCACCATTCCTCTAGAGAGAGGCTGGTACCTAATGGTACGAACTGTCTGCATTTACCCACCTTTTTGCCCACTTTTACCCACCCCTTTGCCCACTTTTACCCACTGAACAATAGGGACCTTGTAAAAGGTAAAACCATAAAAGCCTGCTATGCTTGAACTTGACTCCTACCGAAGGGACTGGTCTGCAATGGCAGAAGACGTATGTGGAAAAGGGAAAGGAGGGTTTTGCCCAGCAGGTGGGCATTACGGGGTAAAAAAAGCCTTAATAGTTCTTTAGAAAAACTAAGAAAAATAGCCTAAGTCAGAATTAAGTATTAAAATAAGACATATCATAATACCTTAAGGGTAAAAACAACCCATCCAAAGTCTTTGAAACTCACACGTAATACCGACCATCTGACACCGTCTTTTTCTTTCAACGCCACATAAAAGGAAGTTTCAGGTAAGCGAATAAAAAGGAACGATCCTTTATCAGCCATTCGCGTAACTGCTCGGTTATTAAGAAGTCAGTTCTTCGTTCACTCATTCATTCATTAATTTGAAAGCCTTTTAGTTTTTGGAATCCTTTGTGTAACTTAAACATATTATCCGTTCCGATACTCGTTCCAATGAACGTTTATATGTATGCAACCAGTGTTTCTCATTCCAAGTGAATAATTGTATTCTGTTTATGAGAAATAAATGTCTTAAACCATAAGCGTCTAAGTTTTACTTAATAGAGTCAGATTTGTAATCGTCTACCATCTAAGAAAGAGCTGTGCGAAGTAAATTATACTGTACATAATTATGTATTAAGAGTGTTACTGGAGCTGTTTTGCTCGCATGGAGGGTAGTATGTCGAGACTTTGACAGTGGAGTGGGAAGGGAGTTAGGCTGATTTAATTTGTATCAAGGATGTATGGTAGATTCAAACTGCGGGGTAATTGCGTAACACACTATTAGTAGCAATGGCGATAATTTTGATAGTTAAACAACATTCATTGCGTTATTTATGTTGTTGAGCAAACAAATTTTTCAAACATATGAAGCAATGGATTTTAGCAATATCCTTCAAAATGTATCAAATTCTGATTGATAGTGTGTTACGCAATTAGTGTGCCTGGTGTGCTAGTGTATTTCGTTTTGAGATTTGGTTTGAATTTGATACGGAATTCGTTGTTGCTGTTGCAAGTTATGGTAAAAAAAAACACATCCGAACGCAACTCGTTATAATAAAAAACACATGAAATAAAATGAATGCACCTATAGTACACCCATATTTCGCCGGTTATAATATTATGATACAGCTATAGTAAAAATTAAAATATTATACTAAGGGCTGATTTTTCTGTCGCCAGATACCTTTTATTCAAGGATAAAATTGACATTTGACGGTTTTGGTATGAAATAATTGTCAAAATTATTCCTCGAATAAAGTTATCAGATGATTGAAAAATTAGCCCTAAGTTAATTGATTTTACTACGACCTATCACTAATCTATTTACCCACCACCGGACCAGCCCATTACTAAGGTTAATTAATTTTATAATATCGGTATTATGATACCTTCACCTTTAATTAAACGACATTGTTCAAAAAATAGCTTAAATAAGCAGAACGCTTGAATAAAGTTTTGAAGTGATTATGAAAGGAATTTGAATTAGTCCGTTATTGACCTTTGCGATAGGTCACGATGGGGAACGTTATTAAAAGTCAACACCGTAGCTCGTAGCACTTGTAGCAGAGCTGCTACGAATAATTAGTTTCGTAGACGTCTCGTAGCTCCTTGAGTTATTACTGTTTTTTCGCTCGCTTGCTTAATAAAATTGGAAATACTCTGACGGTTTACTTAAATTATGCTTATTTTTTCGTTAAACATAACTTTGCCATGTTGTTAGTCTGGGTTTAACGAACTTTGACGAACATTTGTGCCCATTTTAAGATCCAGAATTCAGCTGATAAAAAAGTAAAAAAAATATTCGTTGAGAATTAACAAAATAAATATTTGTATGTGAACGTTGTCGTAATCGCCAGTATAATATCAAAACCTTTTCCTTATAACACTCTAATTGCAGCTTTACTTCACATCTTATCCAAGCTAAACTTAAGCCATAATACCATTTAAAAAACCGCTCTAATACCTAATATAGCCATTATCTACCTCATCCCCATTACAGGTCTATTAAGAACACTGACTAACTCTACTAACAGTTCAGAAACTCATTCTAGAACTTTCCCAGCTCTTGGACAAGTAGCTAGTAGAAAAAACTTCATTTTATAACTAGCGGAGTGAATTACATAGGTAAAGTTTCAGGTAAACTTGGTCTCGATGTGTATGGTAACTTTTAATGATTGGTATCTACGGCCAGTTAGTTGAGACGTTAGTTGAAAGTAGGATGTTACGAGTATTTCATGTATGATGATGTTGTTTTTGATGAGACTCTTTCAGTTCGTGTACTAAAGTATAGCAGAGTTTATGAGTGAAAAGTTTTAAAGTTTTATGCTATACATGAATGTTTTAGTAAATATTTTATTAGATTCCATTCACTTACAGACGTGGCGTGGATACCTTTTCAATGTTTATAACGACTGTGTAATCATTATCTATCTATACAAATAAATAAAATTGGAATGTCTGTTTGTAACATTAAAATAACCGCTTTTTACTAAATGTATATGGATACACGGTACATAAATATACCAAAATAACATTTTTTACATTTTTTGTCTGTCTGTTTGTTCCGGCTAATCTCCGAAACGGCTTGACCGATTTTGACGGGACTTCACTGGCAGATAGCTGATATAATAAGGAGTAACTTAGGCTACTTTTATTCTAGAAAAAAAAATAGGGTCCTAAGAAAACAAAATCCACGCAGACGAAGTTGCGGGTAACAGCTAGATCTACGATAAAATTAAAAAGTAGTGTTCAGTCATAATATTCTTAACTCTATCCTGTATTTCAGTTTGTACATTATCACCAAATTATCATATGGCTGTCTTGCAGTTTTCGGTGTACTAAACACTAATAAGACTGCGAGGACAAAGGTCTCAAAACCTAAACGTTGGATGTATTTTTAAACATTTCAAAATTACTTTCATAAAACGCTCGACTTGGCTATCCTGAGAAAGGACGAAATTCTTTTGTTTACATTATTAAACATCTGAAGAAACCCTTTGAAAGTCGGAACCTTACAAAAATATCGTTTTTCACGTTAAGCTGGATCATCATTCGTGGGCTTATCTAAAAGCCTTCATAAAACCTTCGTAGGTAGGTGCAGTCAGCCTCAAATATGTATAACAGATTGCCGGTAACATTATACATTGACAACAATTCATTTGGTTGTCTGCAATTTGACTTGTAAACCACCATATTACCCACCACCACCACTACCATATTACCGCCATATTTATAAACGTTGCTTAAAATTAAGTAATGATTAGTGTCTGCTTAATATTTTTTTTTTTTAACTTCAAGCAACGCGTTTATAAACAAGAGGTTAATGTGTAGTTTCAATTAAGTACCTACTGTGTTACATGTTTTGTGGCTACACATGGATAAAATATTATGGAACAAAGATTTTAGACAATTAAATAAATTCCTGGCGTTTTCTGACTGACTACATATTTATAGTGTAAAGGATTTTCCTCTTTATTGTGTTAGCAAAATTGCAGCACTTTTTAAATACAACTTTGAAGTTTGTGTAGAAAAATTGAATGTGGACGTACATATCACTGAAGTTATTTTATAGCTGTGTGATTTAATTTTCTCGAAAAAATATTGAAACTTTATTAAGGGTTTGCTCGCTTTTATATAGTTTTTATAAAGTCAACTTTTTTATTTACTTTCAAGTTGAAACATCAAATTAAACTGAGAAAATAAACACGTTTGAATTGCGACATCAAACGAATGTTTGATGACATTTTTTATAAATATGTATGATGAATGATATATGTTAGCCTCTTCAAAATTCTTAATGGTGTATCCTTATATTATTTTTCAGCTCGTTTTGCTGTAAGTATTACGTTTCTCATTAAAGTCTCGCTGATGGTGGCGCATGTGTTGGATCATTTAGCTCCCTTCAAAATCGTTGAGCTGAATGGTGCTAATCCATGCGTCATGTGCTTTGATTATTGTTTTATTTTTGTAATTTTGTTTTGAGTAGGTAATAAATATTCTTTAACTACAATAGCATCACATTTACTAACAAAACGTTGTGAAAAGTCTGAAACTACACAACGCCAAGAACTGCGATTCTCACGACGTATCACCCATCATATTTATAAACTGTCGTCGAATATTTACATTCATGAATATGTATGATAACCATATACCATACAATCAAAGTTGCTCATGAAATTATCGAATATTTTCAACTAAACCCTTCTGTGTAACTGTAAGTGAAGAGCACTCTAACGCTGTTCTCAATTTCTGCATAAAAGGGATATGTAAATGTTCGTTAAAACTTTTTAATTGTGTTTCGAATTTAAATGGAAAGCTGCATATAGTACCTAAAGGGTTAATAGCCACGCCGTATGTTTATCATTGTTGTTGTTTTCGTTCTTTTTTTAACCGACTTTAAAAAAGGAGGTTCTGTATTCAACCCGTATGTATGTATGTATGTATGTTTGTATGTCCGCGATTATTTCAAAAAATACTGAACCGATTTTGATAATTCTTTCATTAGTGTGATCTACATACTTTCAGGAAGGTTTTAGTATATAATACATTAGGTAATTATTCTTATGTACGAAGTTATATGCATAAATGTACTGCATCTCCGGCATTTCTATGCGAATTTAGATGATTCTTCGAGTTGTGTCTTCAATTTTTCAATGCACTAGTGTTAATTGAATTTATGTTGGGTAGGTACAACTAAAAAGTGAAAAATAAAAACTTTTTTACAAAAAAAAAACAACCGACTTCAAAAAAAAACACTACAAAGTGAAAAATAACTTTAATTTCGGAAGTCGGTGTCAAAAAACGAAAATGCGGAACCAAAGACACCGACTTCCGAAATTAAAGTTATTTTTCACTTTGTAGTGTTTTTTTTTTGAAGTCGGTTGTTTTTTTTTTTGTAAAAAAGTTTTTGTTTTTGTATTTATATTGGATTACTAGTTTATTTATTTATTTAGAACCTTTTTGGCGCAGCAATAAGGCACAAACTATTGTAGTAGTTAAGACATTATTTTACTTTTTTATTTCGTTATTTGAATTTTGTGTTTTACGAACTGTGTCCAAATTAACGATATTCTTTCTTTATTCTGTAAGGTCGAGATGCATTTGTCAAGAAAAACGGTGGACGATTGACCCTTTTTTTTGGGTAGGAAATGATCAAATAACTTCTCCCGCTCTGGGCGGAACGGGAGGGCGTGTCAGACTTTTCCTGACAGAAACCCACCCGTGTTCCTTCAGTTGCCTGTGCGTGTTTTGAATAAGACGGTTAGCTGGTACCAGTTTTAATAACTAAAGGTACAAGCTATGGCAGTAAATTAGTGCAAAAGTAAAAAACCCAACATCCAGTCAAAAATATAATTATATCAACTCTCCGTGGTATGCCTAGAATGAGGTGTGCGTCAGATGGCAGTCTGCACTGGTCAAGATCAAACTTCTATACAGGTGCCCCTGTGTATTAAAAAATGCTAGTCAGATGACCAAGATCAATGCAAAAATGACACAGATTCTTCTCTCTGCCCTTTTTTTTTACTCTTCTTAGCGTGTCGATGATAACCTAAATGGGGTCGGCCCAGAATTAGGCTACTTGTTTGGCACCATTAGTAGCGTCCACCAGTTCCTGGAACGTGCAGACGACAGGACACGATATTAAGTCAAACGAACGAGGACTCGTTTGTGGAACCATATCACATTAATTTATACTTCAGGGCGGAGTCCTCTATGAATTTGAACCCCGTCTCCCATCCCCTATTCCGTCTAAGAAGTAATATTCCTTTCTTACGATTGAACCTAATTTCTTTGTCTACTCCATCTACTTTGCGAAAAATGGCATATTTGAATTAACACCCGGCTGCTTTTGAAGTGTTTTTGTTCATTTAGGTCCTTCCCCTGTTATTGGGAAAGTTAATGGACTGTTTTTCCTGTTAATGGGAATAGGGTGAGTAGCCGAGTAATAACCTTTCCTAAGTTTATTGAGGTTAAAGGTATGTTCGGGGGCCGGAACAGATGTTATGGCACACTTAGCTCAATTGACTGGGAAATAATAATCACTTCTGATTGGATATTTAATTGATTGTAACCCGGGAAACTGGTAGATTTTTAATTTTGGCTGAGATTTTGATCATGTGGCGAAATTGGGAAAGACTTATGGAGAGCAATACGCTGAGTTAATGAAATGAATCGAACACACCATTAATCCATACTATCCATACTAATATTATAAATTCGAAAGTAACTCTGTCTGTCTGTCTGCATGTTACCTTTTCACGCCTAAAACACTGAACCGATTTAGATGAAATTTGGTATAGAGATAGTCTGAGTCCCGGGAAAGGACATAGGATACTTTTTATCCCGATATTCCCACGGGATCGAGACTTATGCGGGTGAAACCGCGGGGCACTGCTAGTATATGCAATATAATTTAGAGGCAGGTACACCCCTGCCTAACCCTTCTGGGATACAGGCGTGGTGTTATGTTATGTATTTAACTAAATATATAATAGTATCTTACTCTTGCTCTAGTCCACATTACGTTAACTATATTATACATAAAAAGACCTGACAATGAGAGCATGAATATTCTTATAGAACAAAGCAATCCCTGACCATAACCGGATGAAAAAAGAGACAAAATTACTGTCACTAGATTTATTAATACCATAATACTGCCACTCTTAGGGAAACACAATGCCCAACACAATGTTATTACATACATAAAAGATACAAGCATACATCATAATCACATGGAAAGGAAATACAAAAGGTTTACTTTCTTCATAAAATTCTGTACTTATACCAATCTAACAAAACGCAAAGTATGGGGCTTTTAATGAATATGTCAGGTGTGGTAGCAGTTTGGTTTAACCTGAAATCAGGATCCAATGAGAAAACAATCGTCACTAGATCCATCATCGATCTGGCCAATTTATCTTTTGAGATTGAACGATCTTTATCTAGCCTATCAATGATAGCAGTTGATTTAGGTGTACTGTGATAGTAAAGGTCCTCTTTGTTAAATCAGATACGGTTTATACTATTTTTATTGCGGAACATCGAGTAAAAGACATTATTTTTGAGCCCGTTACAGAAACCGGCAATTAAAATATGTGGGGACTGGGGGTTAGTCCGGTGGTCAGATATTTGAAGACGTCGGACTGCCTATTTGCCTGTCATAATTATATTAGCAAGACTGTGGCTATCCACACCTTGCTCCCATATTGGTACGAAGTCCCAATGATCTATTTGGGGTAATCGGACAAATCAGAATTTGGATGCATTAACACCAAAAAGTCATCAAACCTCATTTGTTTCTAATAGGTATACAGCAAAGCTATCAGAGGGGCAATTCTCGTAATTTTAAGAACGTTGAGTCTGATCTCAGCCTCAGTCTGTCAAAAATACCTTTAATTTCCCTACATTTTGAAAAGTTTTTGACATTTTTTTGTCGCCGGGATGAGACTGCGACTAGATTTTGAACGTTTTAAATTACGAGAATTGGCCTTCTGAGCCAATTAAACTTGACCCATACGACTTTAACCACATCATTTCAATTATTTTCATTTATTTCACACTAGCTGCGCCCCGCGGTTTCACCCGCGTAAATGTCGATCCCGTGGGAATATCGGGATAAAAAGTAGCCTATACAGCTACCTCCATACAAAGTTTTATCAAAATTGGTCCCGCCGTCTGAGCGTGAAGAAGTAACAAACATATAAACACGCACACACACTCACAAACTTTCGGCTTTATAATATTAGTGTGATGTGATGTGATAGTGTGATTTCATTTCAATTTATCATCGAACAGTATCGCAGCCGCTTAACGACATCAGACTTTCTGTTTCTATCTAGTTCATGTCATAATGCGTCATCCACATGATATCGAGGTCGCCACCGTGGTAATATGAATGTACGAGTTAATTCCCAGTCCCATTGTGTTCCTCACACAATAACACAAGACTTTTATATCAGTTTCGGGTCAGTTGTAATGAAAGGACCTTATGACTTTAATTAAGCATTTTATAGCGGTCGTTGAGATTTTGTTACTGGCTTTCGGGATAGTGTTTTGTTTTGTTTTGAGGATGATAAATAAGGTTTTGTTTGAGAAATTGCTTTGTTGATCGAAGAACGATGAACTTTGTCTATCGTTCATTATTGTATTAATTAATACCCAACTTATTTTTCCGATAGAACTAAGATATTACCTACTTCTATAAGAAATCAAGGGCTGGTTCGAGGTGGCGCGGGGCAAGAGTTCTTGGAAGGACTTGTGACAGCCATTTTCCCAGCAGGGGGACGGTAGGTATAGGGTAATTAAAAATCAAAGCTACTCATAGCATGAAATCAGCAAAAGGAAAAAAACAAAGACATTATTAATAAAGTACCCAGTAAATGTTTATAAGATCAAAACATTAAGGTTTGAAGAAAAATAATCTCATAAAATATAAATAAATAACAAAAAGCTATGTTTCCGCCCGGGATCGAACCGGGGGCCTTCTGCGTGTTAGGCAGATGTGATAACCGCTACACCACGGAAACTTGAAAGTAGTCGGCGAAAGAAACGGTCACACGCCATCCACAGACGTGAAAGTAATCCAGTTTATATTGACACGGAGATAATTTTATCAGCGTTTGTTCAAAACCGGTATCAGAAGCCACTTGCCACACAATTATGATCTTAATTCCAATACAGATAAGCCCGTTTTCCAAATCAATTCCAATAGTGATAAATTCGCAAGTAGATAATATGAATAATATGATAATTATGACACAATTTCTGATAATTTAATCTTGACCTTGAAGCTCTTCTAGAAATATTATAAGACATTGAAGTATTGAATCATAATTCATCATTTCGGATTGAAGCCTTGGATTTCAAGAACGAGAAATTTAAGAGTTACAGAATATACAAGCTGCGATTTATTTGCCAAACATGTAAACAAACATGAATATTTGGAAAAAAAAAACTTTAATGCCCACACAATAAAGTTCAATTTACGCTACAACTTCAAACATATAACGTTTTAAATAGTGCTAGTCACTCTGAAATCAACTAAATAACCACTAACATAAAGTTGATATTTGTTTAACTTGAAATAACATCAATTGGAAGCATTTTGAATAGACCTCGTAGTTATAATTACACATAAGATAACATCACGACTGTATTCCCCAAATGGTTAGGCAGAGGTGTAGTTAAAGTTCACCTACATTTCACCACTTATGTTTAAGTCCCGGGGCGAGCCTCATTATAATTATTTACAAAATAAACAAGTCTATAACGTTGTATAGGCGGCTTGTGGCCAAGTTAAAACAGCCGCACGGATCGATCGATCACATTAAGCTACGCTTGCCGCGGTTGGTCCGTGGATGGGTGACCATCCTTACATACAAAGACCCCTCCGTGCCTCGGAAAGCACATGAAGCCGTTGGTCCCGGCTGTCACTCGTGGATCTTTGATAGTCGTTACGGGTCGTCAGAAGCCCGGAAGTCTTACAACCAGTCTTACCAAGGGGTATCTTATTATAATAATAATAATATTCCACAACTATCACACAACGCCATCTAGTCCCAAGCTAAGCAGAGCTTGTGTTATGGTTACCAGACAACTGATAAACATACTTATATATTTCTAAATACATACATATTATAGATAAATTACACCCAGACACAGAACAAATGATCGTGCTCATCACACAAACATTTGTCCTGGGTGGGAATCGAACCCACGACCTCCGGCATAGCAGTCAGGGTCACTAACCACTAGACCATCAGGCCTGTCCTATATATATATTATTATTCAGTAACTGTCGGTTGTGGAGGTTTAGATAGGCAGTCGCTCCATGTAAAATACCTACAGTAGCTGCATCCGGTTAGACTGGAAGCCGACCCCAACATGGGGGACAACACACGACCACAACGGGGAAAAGGCTAGGCAGATGATGAAGCGTTAATAACAGTAGGTACATGTAGAAGTTACTTTAACTACCTAATATTAATGTTAATATCACAGATCGTTGGACACACAATTAAATATACTTACATAATTATTATTACGCTAATATGTAATAGATATTATGTTATTCTCGTTTCAGGGTCGCTCTACAAAATTAATAACGTTACTGTACCGAAATTAAGTCTTTTGAAATAGGTACCTAACGTAATTTTGGAACATGTATAAAGTAATAACTTTTGGCCGCGGCTTATCCCGCGTGGATGCCAGTAGTTATTGATGTTCGGAGATCAGCATGAACAAACAAACAGATGAATTCTTAAAAAAAACAGTGGTACTCTGGGAGTGGCGACAGAAGTTACGTGTGTATTTTTTTAATCGTCATATAAACAAAACAAACAGAATATTTTGCCATCACTCACTGCCATTTCGGAAATACATTAAAACCGAGTACATCCCGAGGACAGCCGAGCACATCCACATGTAGCGCGGTGTCGGTAACAGTGTCACGAGTTCAATGGTTTTTCCCATATCAAAAAATGCCCAACGCACCTAAAAAATTTTTGACTTCAAAAATGTTTTTCTGTTATAAGTGTGACCGTTTTTTCGTATGCATTTAGTAAAAAGCTGTTATTTTTTTGAAATTACAAACAGACTTCAATTTTATTTATTTGTATGTATATGAATGTATACAAAAGGTAGTGCGAATATTCAATACGATTGTAAGATCCTTTTTCAAATACCCATGGGTGTACGGGTGTAAATCCCAAAACAACTTGTATTTTAGAATATCCTTTACGTAAAATTAATTCTGATATTTACGACACCTTAATCGTAATATGTATAATATTTTCGTCCTTTCAAAACAAAGGGCAGACGTACCCAAGATTCAATTAAATTAAATAAAAAATTTGTTAACGTAATTGTTTTATTAAATTATATCACTCCACGTAATGTTGGATATTTTTAGCATTGCCCTTAATAATTTAACTTTTAGGCTATAATTTTATATCAGCAAATCGTCTGTTGACTTCCCATTCCACGGGACCATGGAAGATTTATTCGAAAGTTCGAATAAATCCTCTCACTATTTGAGAGTCAAGTCTTATCGGGGACCCACGTCGCCGTATGAGGGACGGTTGGTAGGTACCTAAAACCGATACCGTTTCACATTTCACCCATAGCGTATTTTTTAGGCCTTTGCTTTCAAGAGGAATTTTCCTTTACTTTCAATACTAGTATTTCGATTTCTATTGTGGTCAGTGACCTTGGTGTCTCAATTTTTTTCTTGTGATGTTTTATTGCCGGCACATGAATTTTCTTTTTCTTCAATTTATTATTTGGGGTTTTTAACAATGCTGTTTTTTTGCCTGCAATATACAGGAAAAAAAAATTGCCAGTACGTAAACTTTATCCATGAATTCAGCATATCATTTTAGTTCCTCCTAACGTAGAAATTTTTTGTCGGTTATCAAAAAATCAAATCAACTGTTTCATAGAAAAGTGCAATACCTACGCGGTCAAAATGTATGGAAAAGCAATTTTTTTTTAATAAAAATAAATTCAACACAGGGCGTCCAGAATCATGTACTGAGTCCATGGTAACAGGCTGCACGTCAATGGCCTGCCACCCTTTATTGAGATATCACGAAGGGCAGAAACTTCCTGGGCAATAAATGAGTTTAAGTATAGGCACTCGCGGACGCAGTATAGCCTTTAAAGTGCACCTCGAGATTACGTTATCGAGATTTGATCCCATGTTACAGGCGTACACGTCTTTTCTGTTAACTAGTAGCTACTACCTATAGTTGACTGATCTTAATAAATATTTGACCTTATGTTACAAAGAATTTTCCCTTTAATACTTTTTCAAATACATATTTACCCTCCATCATATTTCTGGCATCAAAATGAGTTGTTTAAGCCGTTCCCCTAACCATTGGCCACGTATCCCTTGTTACGCCTTTTTCCCAATAAATTTCCGATAAGACAAATCGTTTTAGGTCCCAGAAGCTTACGCCTGTATTCAGAATTCCTTTATCAATTTACGTTTCCCGAGAGCTTGTTTATAACCATGCTTCTACTTGCAAAATGGAGTCTAGTATTTAAATCAAATACTTTATTCGTTGAGAAACAAAACGGGGATCGCTAAATTAAATGATATTAAACTTCGTCGGGTCTGTATTGTGTTTCTATTACTCTACAACTGTTGGGGCGCAGTTTGGAAGACAGATGAACTTGTACCGTCTGATGAAGTGAATGGACTTTGGAAGAATATGGCTGGTGGAAAAGTTTCTAAGAAATGTTGAATAAACTTGTCAGTATTACTGTAATTTTTTAGGAAAAACTTGGTAGCGGGAAGGTAGGTGGATGCCAGGGCTCAGAGTTTACATGTGTGCTCAATATATGTATAGTATCCGCATTTTAGGAGCGACCCTTTAACGTGGACTTAATAATGACTAAATTGTGATGACTTCTGCATGACTTTTTAAGCGTTTATTTAAATTAAGTAGGGTATTTATTTCAACCCAGTTTTTTTGTTTGATGAAAACTGTGTATGTGCTTTTAGAAGGTCACTAAATTAAGTATAAAGGTTTCCTTTGTTTCAGCAATAACGTCGCAGCTTTATTTGGCAAGTGGAGGTTGGTTCAAAAATCCACTTATTCGAGGTGTCGAAATGCTACCCTGCAGACGCAGATAAGCTTATTAAGAGCTATTCCAGCGTCGACTGGAATTAGCGCCATCTTCTTATTTTATCAACTCTCTTCAGATTCTCCCAGAACATTTAGTTCCTCTTTGCAAAAGTATTTTTCTAAAATAATGTATTTTTCAACACACTTGCTCGTAAAATGGCTCTTAATGCACAGCTTTTAGATCCATAATGCAGTGTATTACAAACGCGTGCTTTTTCTTTACGTTACGGTACATGTGCTTTATTTCCACAGATAACTATTTAATTTACTAGTCGGAGGTCGGAGAAGTGCGCTTTTTTTTTTTAATCTCTTCAAAGAGACTTCATGCCAAAAAGAATCCGCGAGCCATAATTTACTTTTTTTTTTAAATAGTATGAATTGTCCTTGGTCCCAAGATGAACTAAAATGTATTTACCTAAAAGATGAATGCGCAGTTGTCGCCCACGTAATTAAATTTTTCTAAGGTTTTTTGCAATTTTCAGGTCAGTGTCAGGTTGCATCTTGATCAAAATATGATTCGCGACTATAACAGATACGTATTTACAGAATTATAATCATTAGAATCATTAAATACATCTTTCTAAGTTAGATTTGTTCCATAAGAACAAATCTCTTATGGAAAAGTTCTTAGGGAACAAATCTAACTTAAATATATATATTAATGATTCTAATGACTATAATTCTTTAAATACATATCTATTATATAAATATACATTTTGATCAAGATACAACCTGATACTGACCTGCGAATTGTAAAAAACTTAAAAAAAAAAATTTCGCGGTCTACCACTGCGCATTCACCTTAGGGTGCATCCACACATAGCGAGGCATGTGCCGCAAATGATTTTTTTATATGTACGGTTGCCTCAGGCTGAGGCATCTAACATACAAAAAAAAGCACTTGCGGCGCATGGCTCGCTCTGTCTGGATGCACCTTATAATTTTCCGTCGTCCCTCCCGTAACCAAACGGAAAAGACCACTGGCGTTCTATTATTGCGGATTCTCACTGAATTAATGTATATTTCTCTATGCAAATAGTACTTTCTAATTCCATACTAACTAAACTACAATTTGACATATGACAACACTACGATAACATTATTTTGTGTTTATTATATTTTTTCTATAGGCTGTTTATCGGTTTTGACCATTACTTACTCTATGGGTAAACCGCGCGCGGAATGACAAACCCAGCCCGCCATTATCCATAAAAGTTAATATTTAACAATACAAGTCTGTTTTTTTCCTCGCAAGTGTGTTGAAAAACGTCGTATGATACGCGTGTGCATTGATAATTAAACTCTCGGCTACCTTATCGCGCTCGCCTACGGCTCGCGCGAATAATACCGCCTCGAGTTTAATGATCAACATAGCACACATGTATCATAATATACTATTATCGCCGATGTTTTAGTATAAATCGGGTATAAAATTTCTTGTTACTAAAGCGGTTAGGTTCGGCGGTGAAGCTTAAAATATCAAGCGAAAGTTACTTGAGCAAAAGTTGCGTTAAATTGACTGAAGTTCATGTTTGCCGCAGCAAACAATAATATTAATAATAAAATAATGAATGCAGCCTCGAAGTTTCATGTACCTTACCGTCTCTGATGCAAAAGATGTTGCGTTCAAAATTCGATAAGTAAAATCATTGAAGGTTTCAAGCCCGCTGGGTTCATTGATGAACCTAAGACTGCGTACGAAGCCTAAGGAAACTTAAATAAATAATCAGTTTACTCCAACACGCAGTGCGCAAACTTAATAATCATCCCTCTTTTCTTCTATCCTTTGTATGAAAAGAGCCTATCGCCTTAATGTGGTAAAGTTGTAGAATGTTTTATTTAGTAAATAAACTTGCCACTTTTCCGCTTATTAAAAACTTCACCCTCATTTGTTACCACTAATTCAATTGCCAACATAATCGTAGCACTTAATAAATGTTTTCACGGCCTCACAAAAGCTATGGAACTGAGTAAACGAACTTCGGGTTACAGACAATGGTTATAAATTGTGATAGCGACGGTTTTATTGGTACCCTAATAAATTACATTAGCGAATTCTGCGCAGACGACGGCGACGAAGTCCAAAGCGGTCAGCAATTCACTCTTTGGACGAATGCCCCCGATAAACTTCGTTCCCTATCTGTTTGACCGCAGTTCCTTTAGTATTGTGCCTCACAAAGTTGATGTTATCGGCCGGACGGACGACCATGAATATTTTCGCACTCTTCATTTCTTACTTATCTATCGGAGGATCTGGTTTGAGAGCTGCCTTATCTTTATAGAAATCTGGGTTCGTGGTTGGTAAATTATTTTAAGGAAATTTTATATTTTTTTATGTAGGTAAGGGAGCGATTTGGATCCTTTTATCTTGTATCAGATATTGACAGGCTGATTTAACTGAAATAAACTACAAGCTTGTAAAGTTTATAAAAATCTAGTTTTAGTATTGAGCTCCTAAATTCTGAGTTGAGCTGCACAATTACTGACAAATGCCTGCACTGACTGGACAGTGGACAGGTCCACTACATCTGTGTGGTTCTCCTCTCCCGCACTCAAAATACCATTTCAGACCCCAATCTACATGGTCTTCATATGATCTGACCAAGATTATGTCTGGAATTTAAAAGAGACTGTGACCTTTGAGCTTGTTTCGGCTTTTTCTCGGAGTATTCAGAGAGGAAACGCCGACCTCATCTAGTTTTTTTTTAAATATTAACGTTTAAAAGTGTATTGACGATTAAAAGTGTTTGTAAAACCTACTTACAGAAATAAAATCATTAATCCAAATTGATTAACCCTTCGTATACACGTGGATCCACGCGCGACACGATGGCTTTTTAATTGTTTCTGCAATTACGACATTCGACTGGGTAAAAGCCGTTTTAGATTTACTTGTGACTTTGTAACAAGGACAATATTATTTCAAAATTGTCCGATTGAATTTGCTAACGAATAGAAATAAGCGTGTTTTCTCTTTTATATAGAAATAACTTGTTGTGAGCTAGACATTAAATTTATCAAGTTTCTATACTAACTCGATATTTTCATAAAACACGATGACGATGCATGTTTTGAAAATAATACTTTTAACAAAGAGTTGGTTTATCTTTGTTAGCCTTGTGGAAATTAATAAATAGAGTGTTTCGTTAGGTGGGCGGCGGTATTGTTGCTTAAATCTAAACAAAATTAACTTTGAGATAACTAAAAATATACAATCTCTTAGGAAACATTCGTCGAGTAGTTAGAATTTACAGCAACATCAATATGGAGGTAAGAAGTCGTCTGTTGATTAATTAATGTATTGTATGCTTCATTAAGGATTGGCGGCTATGTCGTCACTTTGGCCATTTCGTCACTATCCCTAATAGGTCACTTTCACTAATACGTCACCTTGTGCATCTGGTCAGTTTCTTAACTCGTCTCACGCTGTATTTCGACTCATTCCCAACTCGTCCGATGGATATGTACAATTAAGCACAAAAACAAACATTTTCAGTAAAACAAAATTTTATTATAAATTAGGTAGTACTCGCACAATCTTGTTTGAATTTTTACTTGAAACACAATACAGAAAAAAAAAAAATCTTAAATAAAAACAACTTAAATAAAAATGGACTCTCTCGTAACATAAATAGGTAGGTACAGTCGAGTTCATTAATATATTGGCAGTGACAATGTTTCAAAATATTGTAAGCATTAAAATGATCATATAGTTCTATACAAACTTAGACATCAATAAAATGTTTTCATATAAACTGTTCATAAGTATGTTACGGTAGTGCAGTCAAAAATATCTGACTACTCTTCGGAACATAAATATCTAAATACTCTAGTGTTCAATATATTTGTTGCAACCTAGGATTCATAAATATCTATACAGCTTTGAATATTCAACTAAATGGCCTTTACCATAAAATTTATTTTTGCTTGCCGGAGCAGAAGTTCGAGTAATAATGCAATATTGCCGTTGAAGGATGTCATAACTGACAACTTCAAGTTGATTTTGTTTCAAGATCTTTTTCATAGAAAAATAATTGCATAGATATTTGTGAACCTAACTTTGCGCTAAATAATATGAACAAGGGATTGCGCACAATTTTTAGAGTCTTTATCTGTAGTAATATTATTGATTTAATGTAGTCACATATTTATGATGTCACAGATTGTTTACAATTTATTGTACGGCGAAGCTGTTTAGAGTTTTATGAAACTTACCATTGCCCATATATTTTTGATTCATGAATATGCTCAGATATTAAAGAACTCGACTGTACCTAACTAGCATTTTAATTTACACAAAATCGCCTAAAGGTAGACGATTAATTTAAAAAATGTAGGTTCTGTAATTACCGACTTCACAAAAAGGAGGAGGTACTATGTTCGGATGTTTGTATGTCTTTTTTGTATGTTTGTTCATCGAATACTCCGCCAATTGTCGACGGATTTTCAAAATTCTTCTTTTGTTCGAAAGTAGATAGTTCTGGGGTGGTCCCATTGTCACCAAGTTAGGATCTGATGATGGGATCTTAGAGAAATCGAGGGCAACCCTCAAATTTTATAGGCTCACTTATTGTTTTTCGCATATTTTATGAAGTATCTTATGTATTTGCGTATGCTTGTCACCATCTCAGGCAGCTGGGCTGATGGTGGAAGGTACAACTCCTTAACAGTAAGAAGTTACTCGAACAGGCAAGGACTGTTTTAGTAAATTGTTTTGATGTTTGATAGGGCATTTGGAGAACTCCTCAACAATTAACTTCCCTGCATCGGGAAAAGCAATATTTTGTTTGTAAAAGGCGATGAGCACTAGGCTATTGTAACTTAGATAAATTATAAGCAGACCCACTAAAAAGCGTGAAATAAAAACTTTTTAAGAAAAAAAAAACCGACTTTCAAAAAAACACTACAAAGTGAAAAATATCTTTAATTTCGGAAGTCGGTGGCAAAAAACTAAAAGAAACATCCAAAGACACTGACTTCCGAAATTAAAGTTATTTTTCACTTTGTTGTGTTTTTTTGAAAGTCGGTTTTTTTTTTCTTAAAAAGTTTTTTTACTTCCGCCTTCTTTGATTTCGCTTGCAATAATTAAAATTTTGTAATCTTCTTAAACATTCTGACATGTCAATCGCATATTTTTCAACGCAGTCATCCACAATGCATTTAAGTCTTTTATCTAATAAAGCAGCACGCCTTTTCCGATTTCTTTGGGGACAGTATGTTAACTTCTTTTTTACTTTGAAATCTATAAAGTTCGCCTCTTTTTTAATGATAAAAAGAAAATGGTACAAGACTGGTTTTTTATATTGACTCGCCTATTAATCCTGTTATGCCACCCCTCTACTGTATTCGGACAGCACGTTAAAATTCTTCCATACAAATAATGACACCCCCAATCCCTCTTCAGGGGGTAGTTTAGAAAAACGAAAAAAGCCAAATTTCATAATTTTATATATATAGATAGATAGATAGTAAGCGTCAATAATATCGGGACGAACAGACTCCGACATTTTTAACGCTGACTGTACGTTGTACATATCCATCGGACGAGTTGGGAACGAGTCGAAATACAGCGTGAGACGAGTTAAGAAACTGACCAGATGCAAAGGTGACGTATTAGTGAAAGTGACCTATTAGGGATAGCGACGAAATGGCCAAAGTGACGACATAGCCGCTAATCCTTCATTAAGTATTCGAATTTGTAGTTCTTTAATTAAATAAGGTACAGACGGCAACACATCAAGCTACCCAAAACTGTCAAATTTTTCCAATCAACTTTGAACCTTATGCTTTAGCAATAAAGCCGAAAAGCTATTAAATAAATTTGACAGATTGTAGTAGCTTGATGTGCTGGCGTCTGTACCTATTTTCCACATGTACTAAGTAGATATACGAATTCATATTCTACAAAAAATAAGGTTTAATTTACCTTGCTAATGTCTAATAATAGTTTTGCGTATAGAAGATATAGACTTCGTTAAGATAAATTAATATTTACTAGAAAACCAATTTCGTAGAATAAGTGCCAATTTCCGGACTTTTAAACAACTACCGTAAAATTCAACCTAATCTATTAAAGCAACATTTTTCTATACTACACGAATATTCTTTATAAAGCCACTCACCATAATCGAGTCTACATGACGTAGCATGCATGACGTAGCATCCCTTGAGGATTTTAATTACCTGTAAACATGAAATTAGCAACATTAGTTAACAATGATATGTGTCAGTAGGATATGTGGCTAATTATATACTTTTAATTGATGAACTTAGTGGTTATGTTTAGTAATTTGTAGGTACAGTCAAGTAAAAAAAAGCGGTCAAGTGCGAGTTGGACTCGCACACGAAGGGTTCCGTACCACACGGCAAAAAACATTGAAAAACACGTATGGAGACGTACTTGTAAGGAGACCCCCTTTCATTTTAACTTTATTTTATTTTTATGGTTATGATTCTAGCAGTGGTGGCCCAGTGGTAAAAGCCGCGACTTACGAGTTTTAGGTCGTAGGTTCGAACCCAGACAGGCGCCCAGACAGGACTTTGTGTAAATTATTTCATCACTACTGCTATCAAAACGGTGAAGGAAAACATCGTGAGGAAACCGGCATGTCCAACCAAAAATTCGAAGACCAACCCGCACTGGGCCCGCGGGGTGGATTACGGCCCACTCCCTCTCGCAGAGAGGAGGTCTGTGTCCCAGCAGTGGGAACATTATAGGCTGATTATGTTATGTATGATGCGATTTCGGCCAGGGCGATTGCTTCAACTTCGCAGTAGTACATCGTTCGTGAGCTCGCATGTGGCTTATGTAGCCAATCTTTTTTGAGAAAATCCTCGCGCATTGCGGGCACGTGAGCACACCATCTATCTAAATATAGTAGATTGCCGTTGGTGGTCGGGCTTTCAGTTAGTCACGCTTGGCATCAAGCTCAAAGCGCCGCCGTAATTCAAGTCTTTGAGCTATGGTTATAGCGACAATAGAAATACACAGTATGTGAAAATTTCAACTGCCCACCTAGACATAATAAAGAGAGAGAGATACATTTACATACATACATGATTGTTCATGTGAAACAGCCCGCTGACTGACAGTGGGACGGACGGACAGATGAATGGAGGCATGGACGGACAGCGGAGGTTTAGTAATAGGGTCCCGTTGACACCCTTTAGGAACGGAACCCTAAAAATACATTTACTGAAATGTTAAAATGAAGACTGTTCTAAGAGAGTGTCTCAATGTAATATAAATATCTCGTGGACGGTTCCCTTCACTTAAAAGGAAATTATAGCTACCAAGTATTTAATAACACTTGAAAAAATTCAATAAAGAAATACCTAAATTGTGTTATTCACAGACCTACAACCTAATGAAGATATTTCAGTCAATATTTACATATTTGTATTATTTGTTACAACCCATATGAAAGATATTTAGCTGAAACGAAATAAACACCGAGACTTCGAATGACCATTTGTAAACAAAAGTATGGTCTGATAGCTCCACTATTAATATTACCCGTCCATTCGGCAAATATGAACAAGGAATTACATTTCAGACGCCAAATGTGTGAAAATCTAATATTTTTCTTCTAGAACGGTGCGAAAAGATATATCGAGACTTTCAAAGACAACTAGTCGGTATAACTATGGTCTACTGAGTCCATTATTTATATTATTTCGCGTCCAATCACCCAATATCGAACAAGGAATTGTATCAGAAATGTACCAACCTAACAACAAATGTGTGAAAATCAAATCTTGTTCGTCTGGCACCGTGCCAAAGGATCATGGGCTTGCTTGTCGGCTAACCGCGGCTCGGTCCTAATATCCGATTTAAGTCTGGTTACCCACAAGGACGTGTGGATGCTTCGACCAATATACTGCGCTTAGGCCCGCGACAGATATGTAAGGTATAATGCATTTTGTTTTGTTATAGGCTGTGGAAATTTTTGAAATTTGTCGGCGGGTTGCTAACTCATTAAATAAAAAATTGGTAAGTAATTATGTTATAATGTTAATAAAGTCAGTTTCAGAAAATTCATTGGCTAGTCGTAGACGTCAGACACTACTAACACAGCATTTGTTTCATCGATATCCTATGATACCTACTGATACCTGATTTCATTGGTACCTACTCTAAACTCTTCGTATGGTATAGGATATTATTTATTTATTTATATGATCACCTATACAGGGTTATTTGTAAAACACTAACAACCTTGCAGGACTATAATACGCACATCATCATAAATAACGTTTGTTTTATGACTTTCAATTATTAATCAATTTTTTTTCATAATATAATTTAAAATATTTGCATTGATCGCTCTTAATGTGAACAACTCTACGCAGTACCAAAATAAAGAACTAGATACGAGTAAGTAAACATACAGTGCATTGCAAATGCAGCAGTACTTATTACAAAATACAGGTCTAAAGTGTTATTATAAAAAAAAAGTTGACATTATTTTTGGTAAATTTATCAAGTTTTGTAAAAACTCATTGAACAAAAGTTGTTGTTTATAATGTTACTAATATCGTCCTGCGAGGTTATTATAGTGTTTTAAAAATAACCGTGTGTAATAATGAGTACAGCAATATAATTATGTGAAAATGTCAACAGGCGAATACAACCCGATTACAAATCCAATTACTCAAATAACGACCTTTAGCAGTGAGAGAAAGGCTATTGTACTAGAAGGATATAGGTTACGTAGGTAAAAAACTATCAACATTATCCTCTGTATATAAAGCCTTTTAAAAACTTTTACTGTATTCATTTCTGCATGACGTCAGTTTGCAGCGACGAAAACACAACTTCCCTTATCTCTACATGCTTTAAACCGGGCTAATTAGACTCCAAAACTTGCTCAGGTTACGTGATGCTACATACATTTTTAAAATTCGCCCACTTGACTAGCAGGCGGCCGGATAAAAAATACCGACTTGCAACTTTCAAGGAATTTTTATAAAGCTCACAGAGTTGTTTGTTGATAGTAAATTATGGTAAACACGAAACAGTTTAAAATTTTAGTGGATAGTGTGTGGTAAATGTCCTGAAAAGGACAGGGTTGTAATTAAACTTAGTTTAAAAAGTGGGTACGTGTCACGAATAATTTATCTAAGTATGTACAGTCGCCAGCAAAATTGCATGGGTACCTTAGTGTCTATTTTCCCGTGAACGTTTGAATTCAAGTTTTCGAAAATAAACTAGATGGCGTTGGTTTCTTCACAACTATGACTAATTTACGAAACGTAAGTAAGGAGTTAGGAAGAAACGAAGGAGTTACAAGGCTAATACATTTATCTAATTATTACATTACAATTACCAGCATACCTACGTAGCTTAAATGATAAAAATAATAATAGAAACCGATAGGAATATATTTATTAAGCTAACGAGTGGGTATTTTAATAATTAATTTAATATTCGAATTGGTGGGTAGTTACTTAGCAACAACAGGAAAAAAGAGCAGATTCATCGTAGGTAAACAGGCTCGCCTTGTGAGCTCGCAAAAAAAGGCACCATAAAAAATTATAGAGGTTTATTTCATACAGTTTATTATTCAAATTTAATAGGTAGTCAGTTTATTAATTATTATAGGTATAACATTATAATATTATGAAGTTATTGAGGCGATAGCTTAAGTATTCGTTTCCAAAATCGGAAAGAGGATTGAAGCTTATGTAACCTCAATAAAAACAAACAGGAGACCAGGTTATTTTATTACAAAGGTCAAACGGATTAAATGGATACTAAATAAGTAGGCTAAAAACTACAAAATTGCACAAAAACATATCAAATGGTTAGTAGGCAACATAAAAAAACTAAAAACTATGTTGTTTGAACTTAAAGTATTCATAACTTTTTAAATTATTAAAAATACGTATGTTATAGTTTATACACACATAACCAGGTCTCCAGTCAATATAAATAATATTATCTAAGTATAATTATTTTGCTCGTAGCTACGTAACCACTTGTGTATCGCGTATTATTTCGACGCCACAAACATAAGCGTCCGTGTTCACTGGACTTAAAAGTTTTTTCATCTGTAAAGATGACATTACTCCAATCGAAGTTTATGTGATCCAAAGCAAACTGTAATCTTGCCCTTTTATGGTTTTCCGTGAGCAAGGGTTTCACAGCATGCCTCCGCGACACAAGTTTTGACGCGGCTCCGTGTCAAAACTTGTGTCAAATAAACCAGCATAGTGGTTCGGAGGCAGAAATCCATTTTCTTCATACTGCCTTATCATGGTTTGATGCTGCAATGTGTTTTATAAGTCGTGGTCTACCAGTTCTTTGATGGTGTTTCAAAGAACCCTCCTCTTCAAATCGTCGTACTCAAAGAACAACTGTTTGTCTCTGCAACAATAAAACAGAAATATATAATACCCAATAATGATTATTATGTAGTATAGTAACAAAAAAATAATGCAGTTTTTAATATAAAAGTGTTTAAATAAAACTACTTACGTTTACACCGGTCTCTGGCTATTTCTGACAAGTTTTGGCTTGATTATTCAAAGCAATTATTTGAGCTCTTGTAAGAAATCAACTCGTGCTCGTTTTGGTAAAATAAGTAGGTAATCCGCCTGATCATAAATAAAAACTGAACAAAAGGCACTCGAACGAGGTAATCGAAATGAACTTAGCGAACGATCAATTGAGCTGTCATAAATCTTCGATCTAAGTATTATTCATACCACCTACCAATTATTTATAAATCCATATTCAACCTACCCTCTCAAGTTTGAAAACTAAAACTTAGAAAATCAGATACCTACCTACTTATAAATTGATATTCAATTTTAACATAGTAGGTTAATAATTAGGAACAATTTTCTTTAAAAGAAACTATTAATTATAAATTGTTTGAATGTTTGAAGAGACAAAAAGAAACTGCAAAAATATTTTATCATATAAAGCAAAGCAACGCCATCTAATAACAGCATAATTAAATTTTGTTAGTCGTTAACTGGTTTTACGCTAGATGGCGTCATTTCTCGCTTCATACGATTTTGTTTCTGTACTACCCATGCACTTTTGCAGCCTATCGTACATACGTAGGTTAAAAGAACATTAATGTCAACATTTCGGTCATGTAGATCTTTGTAAGAAGCAATTGATTTTTCTTCTCCTTGCAATTCCTTCATAGCTGAAGATCTATGTTTTTCCGATCGCCTTTCACATAATCTTCTTATATTTTTTGTTAAAAAAAAAACTCCTTTCACACGAAATTGCAAAAGATTTATTCTAAGAAACTAAAAAAAAAATATCATCTGAAAAGGTTTTATAAGGTTTTTCTAAAACGTGACTTGTTCTTACTATACTTATTCTCTCACGTGAGGAAACAAAGAAACCCTGCAAGTAATTGGCCGTGAAATACACTGCGCACGGAGGCGCGACGCGACGTCTGCTGAAAACCAAGTGTTAGGAACGCACAAACTTAAATAGCCTCTGAGATTGCTCTTAGTCTTGATAGCTATATTTACTTTATTTTATTCGAAGACGTTTTCATACGCTCGTGTAGACGAAAGGTCTTCAGGGAAAACGCAGTTAAAAACCTGTCGCTTCCCTCGAAAAGTTTACTTGATGAAATACCTAATGTAAATGACAGGGATAATTTTATTTTGATACGAAGAACAAATGTTTGCTTTTATTACCCGGTACTTCCTCCACTGCAGAGCAAATCATACATCAAATGATACGTCTCATTCGGAGAAGACACGACCAATGATTTAAACAGGCTAGGAAAGATAAAATCCGCTATAATGATAATAAGGATGGGCGTTTCCATCTTTAATTACAAGATATTAAGTTCCCTTAGTTTAGGTATTGGCTGCAACTCTAACATGCAACTTTACTTACCTTATACAGGCCTATTGTAAACTATATTTTTTACTTGAAGGTGCAAATAAACTATTTGTATTTATATATTTTTAATACAATGATAATTGGTTATGTGTCCGATTCGGTCCAGGTTTTGTAATGCGGTTCTCGTTCACCGTAGTTAGAAAGACTTACTAACGTAGAAAGTACAACTTTGAAAAATTTCCGTCTTACGAATCATCAACTTAGGGCTGATTTTTCAATAGTCTGGTAACTTTTATCTGAGGAATAAAGATTGCGGTTTGACAGTTTTTGTATTGAAAATATGTCAAACTGTCATAATTATTCTTCAGATAAAAGTTATTAGACTATTGAAAAATCATCCCTAAGTGCTGTAACCTTTGAGCTCCGTATGTTGCTCATAAGAGTGAACACCAACAAATTCAAGAAAATTTTCAAAAAACCTGTTACATTTTAATCGTAACAGCCAAGTTCGTTTACAGCAAGACATTTTTATATCCACACATACGTAACGTGCTTAGACGTGGGAGCTCCAGGGAAACATGTGTTCCTATTCCCTGGGTCTTAGAATGTGCTAGGTATTTTACAGTTCAATTAACAGAAGCCGGATGTTTTAAAACGGGATTCACGTAGAGGAAGCATGAAGGAGCTAAAGAGATCTTTGTTTTATTTATTCTTCTGAACAGTGAGTAAGTCTGTTAGTTTTTATGGTGGACTAGCTGTGCCCGCGACTTCATTCGCGTGCATGTAGGAAAACAAATTGGATTTCATGGGCTTTTTTTGCGCGGTTATCTAATTCTTTTTCTAAAATAAATGTGGGCTATGTTACCACTTATAACATCTTCTATAATATACCAGTGAAAGTCCCGCCGTTTTACAGATTAGCTGGAACAAACAGACAGACAACCATTTTTTTGTTATAATTACCGTATATACTTTCTTATGAATTTGGTAAATAAAAAATATTTTTGACATTAAAAACAGACACTTCAATTTTATTTATTTGTATAGATGTATAGATAGACTGTATAGAAGATGTCATCATCTGTCTAGCCTTTTCCCAACTATATTGGGGTCGGCTTCCAGTCTAACCGGATGCAGGTGAATACAAGTATTTTACATGGAGTGACGGCCTATCTGACCTCCACAACCCAGTTACTGGGTAATACGATACCCCTTGGTAAGACTGGTTGTCAGACTTTCGGGCTTCTGACTACCCGTAACGACTGTCAAAGATCCACGAATGACAGCCGGGACCAACGGCTTAACGTGCCATCCGAGGCACGGAGGGTCTCGGTACGTAAAGATGGTCACCCTTCCACAGACCAACCGCGGCAAGTGATCGATCGACCTGTGCGGCTGTTATTATTTAGCCACGGGACCCCTCCTCTACCTACCTGGCCCCTACTGTATAGAAGATGTATTGTATAGATATATATGTACTATTGATTAAATCACAAAAAAAATGATTACCTCACATTATCTGACCAAGATATGGTCTGGACTTTAAAATTGTTACCTTTGAGTTTTTTTCGGTGTTTCTTCTCTGAGTAGTCCGATAGGAAACGCCGACCTCATCTAGTTTTTTAAATAGTTTTGACGTGTAAAAGTGTTTGACCTACTTACAAAATTAAAATTATCATTTATCATTTTCCTGAAAACCAGCATGGCTGTCTTCATTCAAGCATTAATTTTCGTGGTAGCGTGCATTCGTTGTTAAGTGTTTCGTATTAGTAAACTTACGGGGACGTGTTATTCGACGGCTTTACTCCTTGACTGTACTAATGATGAAATTTGACAGCGGGTCCAGTCGACCAATTCAAAATTTGATTTGGTCGACTGGACCCGCGGGTCCAGTTCGAGTGGGTTCAGTTGACCAAAGACTCGTTACACTTTTCTAAGTCACGTCACACACTCAGTTAGTAACACTCAAACACATTATATTGGTAGGTACATTTTTATCATAAATAAAACAATTCGAGTACAGACAGCAACGTAAGTAATTACAAGGGTTAGGTAGTCTAGTGTTTGAAATTTATAATTGAATGTAATTTAATATTTCGCGGTCTGAAAAGATAGCAATTTGGAGTTTGAAACGTTTCAATGGAAGCATTTTATTTTAGCTGGACTTAATTAAGGATTTCGGAGGGCCCTTGCCTGTTTTTCATTAAGTTTTCAAATAGGTTCACAATCTTTACCTATTCTGGGGACTTTGGTCCCATGGGTCCTACCATACCTATTGTAAAATCATTAGGCGTTATGTACCCTTTATTTAAAGTAGTTCTTCCTGTAAAAGGGTAAATCTGGGAAGTGCTACTATCATACCTATTTCTCTAACCAAATGGCGTTGCTGTTTTTGTGAGGGTTATTGCAAACACACTATCAGTGGGTTTCATTTTGACAGTTCAACATCATTCATTGCTTGATTTACGTTGTTGAGCAGACACATTTTTAGAATAGAATAGAATAGAATAGAATACTCTTTATTATGTACACCATATAAATTACAGACATAAATATAGAAAACTTTACAATGGGTGACACAATGGGCAATTTTTCGGACATATGTAGCGATGGATTAGCAATATCTTTCAAAATGATTAAGATTGATAGTGTGTTACACAATTAGGGTGGTGGCAATGTAAGTAGCGAGGATATTAGGAGACTCCGCATATTATGGGAACGGATATCGTATTAATTTAGTTGGTTATAAACGCCCTCTTGCCCTTTTTTGATTAGGTGTAGCATGTTTTTTTTTTATATTCAGTAGAAGATCAACATAACCGACAAACCCTCAGCCTTCTCTAGGAGAGTATCTAGATGAAAATAAGGCGCAGACAACTTTAAATTTTGTCACTTTAATAGGGTATATGAACTTCGTAGATGGACGTAACTTTCGATTGCAATAAAAATGAATATTAAAACAAAATAATTTTAAACACATTTTGGTGGTTATACTAGGCCTATATACCTACTTCCAAATAACCATGTTATCTTCCAACCCCAGCCCTAAACGAAATTATAACTATAACACAGTCAATTACAATAGCCCTAATCTCCAAGGTATCTATGTTCCACGAAGTGGCTGGCAATTTAATTTCGATGCTGACCGTACAGCGGTCGGTAATAAGAGCGAGTTAACTAACGCTACCACCGCCCCATTAAGAGGTCGGCAGTCTCAGAAGTGTGCCCAATTATTTTGCCATACAGTGTACCTTCCTACGTGGAAATGTTACGAATGTGCTGGCGGGCGTTTTATTTTGAACTAGCAGCACCCCGAGGTTTCACCCGCAAAAGTCTCGATCCCGTAGGAATACCGGGATAAAAAATATCCTATGTCCTAATCCAGGTCATGGTTTACCCAGGTGCCAAATTTCATCTAAATCGGTTCAGAGGTTATTGATTCCCCATACAAACTTCCACCACACTTTTTACCCCCTTAAAGTATTATTTCTGGGATCAAAACTATCATATTATGTCCTTTCCCGGGACTCAAACTATCTCTATACCTTTCATCTAAATCGGTTCAGTGGTTTAAGCGTGAAGAGGTAACAGACAGACAGACACACTTTCGAATTTATAATATTAGTATGGATGTATTATATTAGTATGGATAAGGTGTTTGCTGTCTAGGTACATTTTGATGTAATTTCCAGAAATCAAAATAAAATGTGTAGAATAATGTCGTAGGCTTAAGGTTTTTGTTTTAAATTATCTTATGTGTCTGGCATGTATGCAAACTTCTAAATTGAATGTTATCATCATCTTCCTGTCCTAGTCACATGTTACTTGGGGTCGACGCAATACGTTTTTTCTTCCATTCATTCATCCGTTACGCTATCATTCACTCTCTTTTCTTTCATATCATTCCTCACAAAATCCTTAACTTACCATCTTTTCTAAATTTTATGGAAATAGAAGAAAAACTTTAGCCTAGATTGCATAAATATGTGATTGTTTATGAAATCTAAGGATTGCATGACCGCTTATGCATATTGTATTTTCAACGTGTCAGCAGTATAAATTCTAATATTAAAATGACGTAGTTAAGTATGCTGGCTAGAAGGACACATTCAGGCGAACGATGTCAAAGGCTTTCGATTTCAGCGCAAGCTAAATATGAGTAGTAATGGCGAAAAGTTGTAATTGGCTCTCTATATACGTGTTTCATATTATATAAGTACTGTAAAGGTTGTCTACTAAAGGGGACCTTATGTTGTGCAGGCTAGCAGAAAAATAACTCTGGTTCCATCCGACCATTTTATTAGATTTTCGTTTCGGAAAAACAACAGTGATATATAGCAGGCGTGTAGAAATAAACACGTTTCCATGGAATAAACCGAATAAATATTGTATTATTTAATAGCCCCTACAGTACGTTTAGATATTATTTATAGATCAATAAACAACCTTCACCCATCTATTTCGGATACCTACTCACCTAAGGATTATTTGCCTCCACGTCAATAACCGAACATAAGCGGACAGCACATTATCGGAACAAACAATGTTTATTTAGCCAACCCTATAACAATTGACGGTCAAATTGCGACACAATCTATTAGCACCGCGTACACTGCCGGCTATGTTTATGTAGCACAAGAGAGACAGTAATTAAAGCTGCAATGTAACCGTAGTATGTTGTAGTCCCCGCGGGCGAGACGCGCAGCGCTAATTTTCCATATAGTTAGTGGCTCATCCACAGGGCATGGCTATTTGTGTAATAGCTATTGCGCCAGAAATGAGGTTGGCTACTTTCATAAATATTTTTTGTTTCATTATAATAATTGTGTTCGGAGGTCGGGGGTTAGTCTTCAGCAATTTTGTTCATAAACGATTTATACTGGGATATTTTTGAGTGCCATTGAAAATACATTGCTAGAGAAATAAACGGAGCAATAAAAAATAAGTTTAAAACTAAAACCCGACTACTGAAAAGACAGAACAAATAAATACTTTACTGAAATTTATACTGACTTTATGTCCGCTAGAGGGCGCCATATTCAATTTATTGTGACGTCACATAGCCTATATCCAGCGGACGATCAAGACGCTTTCAACGATACCTCATTTGTCCTATTACGACAAGCGGTTTAGAAATAATGAGGGAACAGATGGACATACATACATACATACCGGTTAACATTATAACTCTCCTTTTTGCTTCGCCGTAGTCGGGTAATAAATGGAACAAGAAAAAGCTTAAGTACATTGTTAATGCATTGGCACTGGCATTGTTGTCTGATAATAACCTGTACACAATCAAAACGTTCATATTTTCAAGAGACGTTTACTAAACCAATCTTCACCTCATCAAAATTCACCTTGCATGTAAATATAACCCACTCTACAAAATTTCATCTCATTTCCTTCTCACGTGGCGCGCGAATCATAGTAATTGTTTTTCTTGTGAACAGCCACCGCGGAGTGGAATATCGTGTTGTTTTTATTGCAAACCTCCACCCACACACACACACGTATACAACTCCATCCCTGTTGATCACACAGACATAGACACCTCTCCTATAAAATATGTTGTAAGGATGTGAAGCAAAATGTTGACCTAGTTTTTGATAAAGTTTACACAAATGTTAACTTTCTCTGGGATCATTCGAATATTTCATAGTTTCGTATTAAAATTGATATTGTACCTAAATTATCTTCTGAGAGAAATGAGATAGAACTTTCCAATTAGCACAGATCAAAAATCGAGTTCACAGAAAAGCCTGCAAAATTAAGGCACTTGTGAAAACACATTCGTCCGAGATGGATACATAATTTTCCATACAACATAATTACACTTTCCAGTAACAGTAGATATATTATGGCTTAAACTATCTAAATCGTATAGGGAACTGCCAATCAATTGATTTAAAACAGCCTTATTCAAATGGCTTATAGACATATCATTATACTGTGAATGAGTATTTACACTTTAAAGATTCACACTGGCATGTTACTACTATTATAATTTGACAAATACTTCATATTTAAATTTAATAACCATGATTTATGTACCAATTCTATTATCTTTATTTATTTAATTCATGTAATCAATAATTTTGCATGCTAGTATTAGCGAATTGTTGTACCTGAAACTGTTAAAAAAAACCCGACCATCTGTAATGTACTACAAATCTTGTAGGTAAATAAATTTAATTTCGAAAGAAAATTAAATTCCAATTTCTCAGATCCGTACTTATTGATACTTAATTTTGTATCAAAATATCTTTCACGAACCTAGCTAAATCTTAGTATCCAATACCTAAATAAAACATGATGCGTTTGCACTCGATTGTACTAGGTGGCCTTGTACATAATTATTGTTTTTCTATAAAAGTTGATCAAGATTCGATCAAACATTTGTTGTACATACGATGTCTTCGGCAAACCTAGAAAGCATGTCACTACAACGTTAATGGACTTCAACGAAGACCACAAGAACGAACAATTGGTAGTCGGTTAGTGGAAGCTTCGCGCCGACAAATGCCAAACTAGTGAAGTGAGCGTAGACTGGCAGGCACGTGCCTCGAATGCCGACACGACGATTTATGTAGGCTTATAGTTATGTGGAAGTGTCGTGAACCAGGCATTACAGTACCTTGGGATGAGTTAAGACTTGATTTTCAGTTGACCTTCATCTATCTACATAAATATAAATAAAACAAAGTCGGGTTAGTAACACCATTTTTAACTCGAGAACGGCTGGACCGATTCTTTAGATCTTTGATTTGTTGAATTTGTCTCCGCCTCGAATAGCAGAATAACTATTAAAACATGAGAAAAATTCAGGAAAAAAAATTGTGATAATTCATTTTCTCATACATTCCTTCTTATTGATTCTGAGGCGGTACGAAGTTCTCCGGGTCACCTAGTTATTTGATAATGAAAACTGTTGTAGTAGATCAAATCCCAAACTAACTGATCACTTAGGTACAATAAATCCGAATTATAGTCTAAAATTAACTGAAAAACTAATCTGGTTGAACTAATCGATCGATAATTCTATGTTTTTGTTTACCTCGGTCAGCAGCAACATTGCTTGTAGATAGTATAGAATTGAAACGTAATAATCGAACTGACCACCCGAGATATTGTTCTAATTTCCGTCTAAACTTAACTTCAGTGGATCTGATTGAACTAATCGATCGATAATTCTACGTTTTACTTTATCTTGGTTAGCAGCAACATTGCTGGTACTTAGATATTTCAGAATTTAAACGAGTAAAATATTAAACTCTATCTTTACTTAACAACTACACACAACCTACTGCTTTATAGTGAACATTATTTTGTTTGTATTGGACTTAATAACTGTTTTAAAGATAAAAGACACAGTTTTATTTTACTCATACCGATATGAGAGATGAAAAATGTAATAAAACTGGTGCGTCTTAGCATAAAACGATTACACTATAATATAATAAAGGCGGAAGTTTTTGAGTGTGTTTGTATGTTTATTAATTATTCACGCACAAACGGCTGAACGGATTTAGATGAAATTTGTCACACAGATAGTTAGGCAGGATTAACACATAAGATACTTTTATCCCAATGTTCCCACGGGATCGGCACATATGCGGGTGAAACCGCGGGGCGCAGCTAGTCTACCATAATATCTTTATGGTTAGGAAAACCATGCACACAATATAGTTTAAACATAAAACTGCTGTGTTTAAATCTTGTAGGTATATTTTATACTCAAACTGCGAAATAACGGTTTATTATTATCAGCCAGAAACAAGCCATTATTTTTACCTTTTACAATTTCGGTAAAACAAACACAGAAAGTAATTACAAAAAGAGAACAACTACGGAACTTGAATAACAAGCACTTTGTTGTTTTAAATTCTTTGACGGATATTTCGTTTCCAATATTTTCGGCATGCACTGAATGAAACTAAAGACCGGCTTTGTTCTAGTACCGGTAAAGTAATTTTGGTGAGCTTGATTTAAACAATCGGTTTAGTTGTTACATATCTATAAATATAATAAAATAAAAACAAAATCAAAATCGGTTCATCCGTTCGGGAGCTACAATGCCACAGACAGACACACACACACAAAGACACGTCAAACTTGTAACACCCCGTCGTTTTTGCGTCGGGGGTTAAAAATAGTAACGAAGAATTATAGTCCGTTTGTCTGGATGTATGTTCCGGATTGGCGCAAAAACGGCTTAACGGATTTAGATGAAATTTGGCACGCAGATAAGTAGTTTGTAACCTGGATTAACACATAGGGTACTTTTAATCCCGATAGTACGTTCCCGTGGGATATTTTCCGACAACCACGTGGGCGCGGGAAAGGCTGTCGGAAATAATCGTTCATGTCTTACAAAACGTACGTACATTGTTACAAGAACCTTTTGGCGCTCGAATGACGTTGACAGGGGGCGCTGTTTGTAAACACTTGTGTAATAGTTTTCTGAAATGTACTGAAAAAAAAACAAGATGGCGTCGTTAGGTTTTTTTGCCAATTTTGGCTACGCGCCAAAATATCCTTGTGCAGTCGCCAGCACATCAAGCTACTACAATCTGTCAAATTTCTTTAATAGATTTTCAACTTTATCGCTAAATCATAAGGTTCAAGGTTGATTGGGAACATTTGACAGTTTCGGGTAGCTTGATGTGCTGGCATCTGTATAGCCATATCTAGCATTATAGTTGAGAGCAATGAACACTCTTGCACACGTAAGGACTGTCAAAGATACACGAATGACAGCCAGGACCAACGGCTTTTATCGTGCTTTTCGAGGCACGGAGAGGTCTTGGTATGTAAAGATGGTCACCCATCCACGGACCAACCGCGTCAAGCGATCCACCCGTGCGGCTGTTATTACTTAGCCACAAGCCCCTCTTCCATATTTCAAATATATCACGTCCAATTCCTATACCAGCATCTGAAATACGAAGACTTATCAGATCCGAGCATACACTTACATTTTCTATCTGACCCCCGAGAGTTCTTGTAACCTGATTTTATCGGTATCTAGTTAAACCACGACGTGCATTTAGATCTTATAGTATGATTTATTTTAATTGGAATCCTGTATTTTGATTCACATAAATGTTCTGTTATAACCATATGAAATAAAAGCATAATAACATGTTTAAAGATTTTTTTAAACTTCGCAAAATGGATGTAAATTCTTGGATATTCATAAAGGACTAGCTTTGCCCCGCGGTTTCTGCCGCACATAAATCTCGATTCCGAGGGAATATCGATAAAAAGTATTCTTTGTTCGAAACCAGGTCATGGTCTACCCAAGTGGCAAATTTCATCCAAATCCGTTCAGCCCTTAGCGTACCCCCACGATAGAGGAAGTCCATGAGGATTTCCACCGCGAGAAAAAAAAAAAAAGAAAAAAAAAAATAGCGTAATAAACAAACACAAAAAATCTAATATTTTCTGCTTATAATATTAGTTACGACTAGCTTCTGCCCGCGACTTCGTCCGCGTGAAATTCGTACTTTCCTCTAAAAGTTTTGAAAATGTATGTTGGTATGATCTTTATAATTAATTTAGATAAATAAGTATTCGGGCCAATTTTTAAGTTTATAGAACAAAGGAATCAGATTTTTCAAATAAACTGTATCCCCGCTTTTCACCTCCACAGGGGTGGAATTTTATAACTTGACTCAGTTTATTTATACCAATTTTCGAGCTATCAAGCCACGAGGTAAAATCCTCCCCTTTAAAATTAACTACCTCTTTTCACACAGTTAGGGGTAGATTTTCGAAAAACCCTGATACATGTTATTAATTATTTTTGTCCTTAGTATAAATACTGAGTTTCAAGTTAATCGGACAGGGCGTTAAAATTCTTCCATACAAATTTTGACACCCCCCAATACCTCTTTATTATTATAGTATTTAAGAAAAACGAAAAATTCCAAACTTCATAATTTACTTAGATAAGTATTCGTGCCAAGTTTCAAGGTTATTAACTCAAGAAATAAGATTTTTCATACCAACAAAATCCCCCCTTTTCACCCCCTTAAAGGTTGAATTTTCAAAAACCCCTTCTTACTGGATACTTACTCTTCACAAAGAACACACCCTCCAAAATTCATGTCCCTAGGACCAGCGGTTTAGGCTGTGCGTTGATGTCTCAGTCAGTTCGTTCTTCCCCCTTTGGGGGTGAAATTATCAAAAACGCTGAGACACGTATAAATTAATTTTCAATGGTCAGCCTAAACACAAAATTTGAAGATCCTAACTTTTAAACTGACGGACTTTCATACACAACTTCATCCCCCTTTTTAGCCCTTTGGGGTGGAATTATTGAAAACGCTGAGACATGTGTAAATTTATTTTCAATTATCAGCCTAAACACAAAATTTTAAGATCCTAACTTTAAAACTGACGGACTTTCATACAAACTTTCATCCCCTATTTAACTCCCTTAGGGGTTGAATTTCAAAAAATCCTTCCTTATTCCTTGTCTACACAACAAAAAAGAAATAAAAATAAAGCTGAAACGCCTGTGCAATACTATCTACCTATACCTACTTCACTTAAAAATAAATACTTATAACTACTTTAATTAATAAAAGTACCTACGCTTAATAATTTTTAATTTGAACGAATATTTAAACACTACCAAAACAACTCATACAACCTATTTTACAAAATAACAACAAAAGAAATTCAAATAAACTATTTAAAGACTAAAAGTCGCGCTGATAAGCACGGTTTCTCAATATCAATTATTGTCTGTCAATAAGGTCGAACGCTCTGAACGCGTCAACAGTCAAATATTGAATGAAGCTCGCTCTTTTTTTTTTTTTTTTTTTAACAATGGCATCTCGCAGTTCAGCCTATGAGGTTGTCGTCTGCTTAACCGGGCTTGCCTGTGGATGCCTCAAAATTAAGGCCTCCAGCCAGGGCTTGAAGCTCGCTCTCGGACCTCCCGCCTTTTTATACCCTACCGACCCGACCCGTGTCGAGCGCGGCAACCGTTACACAAAAATAATCCTTATAGCATGATTCAGACGTGCGACGGCGCGATGGCTTATTTCATGTATAAGTTTGGTGTTTCTATACCGATTTCTATGATTCTTTTTTTATTAAATAGGTAATAATGTTAACTTTTTCAAATTAGGGATGAGTGAGAGTATTATAAACGTAAGAGTAAACAAATATAATCAGAATGCTCCGAACTGCTAAGCTATCAGGAGTTACACGTGTTATTGTGAGTCAACCATAAAAGATAGACATATGCTGTTGCGGGATATTTTTTAGACAATTTTATGTAAAATATTTCCGTCATACATGATTTCTATGTAACTTTATCCATTAAGGCTGCACACGCGACGGAAGCTTAAAAAATGGAGTAACTTCTCCCGTTTTCCCAACATTTCCCTTCACTACTCTGCTCCTATTGATTGTAGCGTGATGAAAAGTATACTATAACCTGCCCAGGAGTATGAAGAATAATTGTACAAAGTTTCGTTAAAATCCGTCGAGTAGTTTTTGTTTCTATAAGGAACATACAGACAGACAGACAGACAGACAGACAGACAAAAATTTTACTGATTGCATTTTTGGCATCAGTATCGATCACTAATCACCCCCTGATAGTTATTTTGAAAATATATTTCATGTACAGAATTGACCTCTCTACAGATTTATTATAAGTATAGATAAGATGATTAGAAACAAAGATCATTTTAACTTTTGTTTATACAAAAGAAATACCTACAAATACTTGGGTACCTTATGCATGTTAAAACGTCCTTTCAATAGATTAGTTCAAGTAAAACGGAACAATCTTGCGAGTGCTATCTACGACAGAAAACAGTACCTAACTTTAACGCCTTCTATTTAGAACGTAGGTATAATTTCATTACCATCGATAAAGGAATTGCCATAAAAATGTTTCCTTGCAAAACGTACATACAAAATTTTAAGTGGCAGTAACTTGATATGGTCGTAACAGTTCAAAAGTGACCATAATGCGCTACGTGCACTTTAAAAGTGCATTTTTAAGCGATTGTGTGGTATGATGTTCAAAGTTTTAACCCAAATACTACTTGGTTCTAGAATATGATTAAAGTTTGGTTCCCTTGTAGGTACCTAATACTTAGAATATAACATCGGCCTAGCCTTTTTCCCAACTATGTTGGGGTTAGCTTCTGCGACTGGAGCGACTGCCTATCTGACCTCCACAACCCAGTTACTGTGTAACATGATAACCCTTAGTACCTAAGACTGTTTATCAGACTTTCGGGCTTCTGACGACCCGTAACGACTGTCACACATCCACGAATGACAGCCGGGAAGAACTATGCACGGAGGAGCTCTCGGTATGTAAAGATGGTTACCCATCTACGGACCAACCACGGCAAGCGTAGCTGAACCTGATCGGTTGACCTGTGCGGTTGTTATTACTTGGCCAGGATATTTTTTCAATTTGTGCACACTTTTATCAACCACCGTAGAAACTCGAGGTGCCTAGTCGCGTCTCTGTACAAGGCCTTAGTTCGTTCGTATCTAAAAAGTTGAAACATTGCTGAGATTCAGGACAAGGCCTTGGTCGCCTTTATCGCCTGTGTAATGAAAGGCAAAGGGCCTGTTTTATCCTCTCTTTATAGAACTATCTAGATAAAGAGGGCAATTTCGTTAAAGGTACGATACCTACTATTTTTCATGACGCTAGTTTTTTAGAGCCTTAATGTTACCTACTTGAAAGCTCTGGATAAGGCTACTTAACTCGAAAATACTGAGTTAGACTATTTTGTTTTTTTGCTGGTTAGGATCTTCGCTGAAAAACTATTTTGTTTCATACTAGCACCTCCCCGCGGTTTCATCCGCGTAAGTTTCGATCCCGTGGGTATATCGGGATAAAATCCTATGTCCTTTCCCGGGAGTCAAACTATCTCTATACCAAATTTCATCTAAATCCGTTCAGTGGTTTAGGCGTGAAAAGGTAACATACAGACAGACAGACAGAGATATACATATACATAATATAAGCTAACATTTAAAATCATAATTATTATATACAAAAGTATAATAAAAAGAAAGAAAAATAGAAAAAAAAAAGACAGGAGCTCGTTGGGCATTAAAAAAATTCGCCCGCATCGCTGTCAATGGGATAAGTGCCCAAAAGACTGGCAGCATTAACATGTTGGATGCTTATTCTTTGGGCTTGGGCTAAAAATAGGCCAGCCCTCTGGTCACGCGTAGAGTCAACCAATCGCTTGGCGATGTCTCGAAAATCGATGTTTTTGTTAGTATGTATTTTAGATTGAATCTGTGATAAATACCTACCAGTGTTAAGATTAACGAAGATTTCATTATTATGCAAGCGGTAATAACTATAAAAATTGACAGCAAGGTATACAATATTCAAACTAAGTGAAACGAATCAGCTCTAAAGTTGTAAGGTAGTTTCTCACAAGAAGATCCTGTGTTACACAAATTTCTACTTCCCTGAATAGGCTTATAATCAACTAATTGTAGCACATAATTGATTTCAATGACCATCGCATAATTGTTATACTTCCAATTACCAAAATATTAAACAACTAAACGAAATTTTAAGCAACCACAAAAGTATCTCACGTACATGTATAAAAATGAACAAAACGGTATTAAAATAATTATAATTATGCAATTTCCGACCGCGGGCTCCAATATTAATTAACAGAGTGGTGGAATCTAGCTGCAGTTGTACAGTCACGAGCAACAATATGTGTATGCTTAACAGAGTTCAAAAGTGATGATCTCTAAAAAAACGATTGCGGCCTTGAGATAATACCTCATCATCATCATCATTGGCGGCCCAGCACCCTAATTTCATAACACACTTTTCAATCAAAATCTGAATCATTTTGAAGGATATTGCTAATCCATTGCTTCATATGCTCGAAAAGTTTGTCTGCTCAGCAATGTAAAACACGCAATTAATGTTTTTGAACTGTCAAAATGAGAGCCATTGCTACTGATAGTATGTTACGCAATCACCCCTTTGTGGCATGCTTCCCTATTCTCTACTTAGGCCTATTTCATTTTCATAATAATATTGTCAGGGTTCAAAAATACTATAATACCATAAAACTAAGAGGTATGTTGCAAAGACCCTTTTTTTATTCTGATCAGCTTTATTATAAATACCTGTAACCAGCAATAACAAATAATATTCTATTCTAATCTAAAATTTCAACCAAAAGTTTATCATTTTGCTAAGTGTACAGATATTGTTGGTCGTGACTGTACAACGAAGCTTCGACCTCTGGGAGTCAAACTCCTAGGCTACATAATGACTTCACTTTAAATAGGCTTTTGTAATAAGCCGGAGAATTCCGAGCTAGTTAAGCAGGCGTTTATTAGAAAGCCTTGTTTGCATTTAATTGATATTTTAAGTTAGACTCATATTCAATGTTTTGTTATATACAATACTAGGTGCACCCCGCGGTTTCCGCATAAGTCTCGATCCCGTGGGAATATTGGACTAAACAGTATCGTATGTCCTAATCCAGATCATGACCAAACCAATGTGCCAAATTTCATCCAAATCCGTTCAGGCATTAAGTTTAGGCTGGCTAAATTTAAACTCATTAGTACCCTTCCAGAGAGTACCTACATGGGTAATATGAACAACTTTGACTGTCGGACCAATTACTCTAAGTATTAGTTGATAACCGATTGGGTAAACGACTCCGAAATACTGAACAACAATTATCTGTTGTACTCGTACTAAGTGGACCTAGCAGTGGCGAAGGTACCATAAAAGTCGATTCCCACCGGCTTCCCTTCGAAAATTAAGAACACAACCACTCTATAGTCAATTCATCATCTGTCATTTTTCGCTAATTCGCATGAAGCTCATACCTAATAGAAAAGCAGATAGAAATAGGAATTTAATGAAACGGTTTATTGACTTTTTTGACTTTTTTTTTTTGCTCCGGTTTTCCTCTGTCTTAAATTCACCCTTCGCCACTGGGACCTAGTACGGCACACCTCTAGTAATGATTCTAGTTTTATTCATAGTTGCAGAGAGTCTTTATCATTAACAGTGTCTACTGAGATTTTTTTTTTTATAACTACCTTCTGATTGTTCTTTCTAACAAAAATAGGTGCACACGGTTACACATCAAGCTATACAATTCCAGTTCTAGCTGACTTCACATTGTATAGGTTCATTGTAATTGTTCATAGTTTTAATAGGTTTATGCGTACCTTTATATTTAAAATATTTATTCCTTAATTTTCATGATTTCTCCTACCACTGTTTGTGTCTGCATCACCCAAAGGTTCATCATCATCATCATCATTTCAGCCGAAAGACGTCCACTGCTGGACATAGGCCTCCCCCAAGCACCTCCACTTCGACCCAAAGGTTGACTGGTAGAAAATTCCTATGGCATTAAGTCCGCCTCTGTACATTTATGTGCTTGAAGTATTGAATAAATAAATAAATATAGGATTTTCGTACAAACGGAACGCAGTTTATACTGGTTATTTATAGCTTGATGTGTAGCCGTGCATAAAATCATGTTTTAGCCCCCAATCCCAAGCTACTTAATGATTTCACTTATACAGACCTTTGTTAGAACCCTGATAATTTCTAGGCCAATGTTATCAGCAGTTACATAAACGTTTATTAGTTAGAATATAAAAGTAATGTTCATAGGTTTTATGTTTATGGGTTTAGTACTTTTCAGGAGTATTTTCCTCAAGAATATTGGAAGGGTAAGGTCGAAGTTTATTAAGCTTCTGTGTTTTATAGGCAGCCATTAGTTAAGTCTAGAGAGTAATTAGTTCTAGAATTTTTCTTTGTTTTTGAACCTAGAGGCTGTTATGTTTTAAACACAGCCTACAAATAGTTTTCAAGAGAATTCAGCGGTTTCTAAAAGCGTTATATGGTGTTGCCACGTCAGGAAAATAAAATTGCGATAAATGTTTTGAAAATAAATTTTGTCTTGTCTTGATTTCGATCCAAAGCTGAAACTGATGAACAATTAATGCTAGTTTTGAGTTATATAGTTTGTAAACAATACGATGACAAAAGTATAAAAATTAAAAAGAAGAATCCCGCCAATTTAAAAGCTGTCAAAATAACAAAACTTTTTTTCTGGCATCTCAAGATATTTCCAGCCACTCCTAGTGCCACCGATAACAAGATTATTTCTTTTCTTAAAGTAAACCTTTTTGAATAAAAGAAGGAGGAAGCATTTTTGAATTGTCACCCCTAGGGTTGAGACCGCTGAATTGTCGTTTTCCGTCACGTCCTTTTTGGGTCGTTTTCGAACCAAAGTTAGTGTACGTGTCTGCGAAATCCCTTAGGGTTCCTAACACATCTGTCAGCCTTATAAATTATTTATTCGTTGATTGCCCTGATTCCGATTTTGATTTAGTACTTAAATGGTGGAATAGTATTTTGTCGAGAAATAAAAGAGGGTTTATTTTGTACATTACGTTGCCATTAGAAAAAGGTCCAAGGGTCCTTGGCACTTAACCCACAATAATTCATTGTAAAAAATGGGTTGTCTTGAAACACTTACGGTACAAAATTATTAACCCATTCCAGTTTGCTAACTTATTGTTTTTATTATTTTAGTTTTTGTTTTATACTTAACTAGCTTTTGGCCGCGGCTTCGCCTGTGAGGAGGTCGGAAACTATCTTACAGGATCGTTGTCATCATCATCATTTCAGCCAAAAAACGTCCCCTACTGAACATAGGCCACCCCCAAGCGCCGCCACTACGACCGGTATTGAGCTTTCCGCATCCAGCGGATTTCAATGGCCTTCACTAGGTCATTCGTCCACCTTGTGGGCGGTCTTCCAACCGCTACGTCTTCCAGTACGCGGTAGCCACTCCGCAACGTTTCATTCCCCATCGGTCATCTGTTCTGCGAGCAATGTACCCTGTCAATTCTTCGGGCTATGTCCGAGACTTTGATTGTGACCTTGGTTTTCCTACGGATCTCTTCATTTTGTTTTCGCTGGGAAACTCCAAGTATGCTTGCTCCAACGAAATCGAAAACACAGGAACGTACTACCGGGATAAAAAGTATTCTATGTCCTTACCCAAGTTTAAGTCAACCCGTGTGTTAAATTGCATCGAAATCCGTACTTCGCGTGCCAAAAAGTGCACCAGTTTACGATCGAAAATCATAAGCCGCCACTTTCGCGCTCAGTCCTGCGTACTGCTGGCTGGGTGAGCGTGAGCGAGAGAGCGCGAGCTTGTGACGTCATAGTAGGTAGTCAAAAAGTGGCACGCTTAGTTTTCATACAGTTCGTGATACTTGCGTTATCTAGGTATATCTATATCTGTGGTTCAGCGGTTGAGGTTTGAAAAGGAATATTCCGACAGACAGTTACTTTCGCATTTATAAACATTATTCATCATCATCATCATTTCAGCCGAAAGAAACATTATTATTAATTAATTATTATAAATTGTTATTAGTATGGATTTAACATTAAAATAATGTGGTCTTTAAGATACAACGCAATAATTAAATACTAAACCCATAGTAACTAAATATCAATATATCACCGCTGTATTGTATATAGGTACCCAAGTTTAGCGTCAGTGCTCAGTAGTCCTGATTTATAGACGCCGCCCAAAATAATCACAACTCTAAACGGAGTGTTTGTTAATTGAATTACTGTTTGAATTAACAGAAATGATAAGGTCAAGAGTTTACAGAAATAATAGGGACCCGAGATTTAACAAAGGGATACCTACAATTTTGGAACATCTGTGTCTTATACAGTCACAAACATGAAACACCGTACATGTACGCAAGATCTAAAAAAGAATTTTCTCCAAGTATTGATAAAAATATGGTGTTACGAGCAAAGTACAACTCTCTCTCGAAGAGAGGAGACCCGAGTCCCAGCAGTGGAGACATTATAGACTGCTTATGCTGAAAAAAGTATATAAGAAACCATAGTAATGAAATAGGCCTCATCTCAAAGTTACAATGTTTATTTCACGAGAAAATCACTTTTAAATTTTGCGTAGGTGTGTTGCGTTATTTTAGTATCTACAACGCCACATGCGAACAACGCGTCATACAGACGTCACGCAAAATCCTGCACCTCGCAAGCAGAGTTTACCGCGCAACTATCATAGACACAACGGCCCGACATGAATCATTGGGCAGTTGCCCGCCAGAAATAACACCCGTCTGGTCGGAAGATCCTCTCTTTTCTATGGAGGATGTGTGAACTTTCCACCCTGTTCCTCATACCTCTATAGGTGTAAAGTATTTATGCTAGCGACTATACAACGTGGCAAAGAGAAAAAGAGGAATAGTAAGACAGCGGGATTTTCCATCCCGACATAATAGTAAAAATCTATTGCTACGGTAAGCAATATTTCTACTGCCTGTTTTGACTAGCATTAGAAAACAATTAAATGGATGCCTAAATAAAAACGCGATGTTGGATCCAACTTTCGGCGTTGAGCCGAGCGCTGAAACTCTTAAAGCGTGCTTTTATTTCGGCATTCATTTAGGTGTCGCTTACTGTTGATTGAAACAGGGAGATGACATCGAAATGAGTGCCTTAATAAAAACGTGTTGTTGGATTCAACTTAATTGCGTTTAGCCGAGCGTTGAAAATCGAATAACGCGTTTTTATTTTGCCAATAATTTAATAATAATAGAATTTCTTTATTAGAGTAACCAAGACTCAAAACAAGATTGTTAGTAAAACTTATGACTATGTTAGTAAGTACAGACACTAAACACAACACAAGAAATAAAACGGTTGGTCACCGTTGCGACATCCCATGAGAGACGGCACAACAGTGACCCACGTAAATTAGATGCACGTAATTTAGATGTCACTTACTGTTCAATTGTTCATTAAAACGAGCATTACTTAGTTATAGACATGTCTAGTGCGCCCTAAAGAAACAATGCTGACTGACTAAGCTGACTAAGCTGGTGGACACATGAGCTATTGTTGTGTAGCCCGAGTCGACGTGACGAAAGAAAAGGGAATGCAAAATGGCTTCCCTCTTTGTTTTTGACTCCACTATTGCGCTTGTGCTGTTCACTAACGCACTATATGACAGGACTACCCCGTTGGTCTTATGGTCACAAGCGCGATTTATGAGCGTGGGGTCATGGGTTCGATTCCCGGGTAGGACAAAGTGTTATTGAGTTTTTCCATTAGGAATTTTTTAGTAACAGTTTGGTACTTGGCGGTGTGATACCCCCGTGCCTCGGAAAGCACTAACTCTGCAGTAATCTGTCTGTATGTTTCCTTTTCACGTCTCTGACCCGATCATTGTAAAATTTTACAGATATACAAGACATACGACACAACTACAGGCTAGGCACCTGCCAAGCCTCGGTATAAATGTTTTTTTTTTGTTTAGCCTATACCTGCTGGACTAAGGCAAACTCCTTCCAGGAACTCTTTTGCCGCGCCGACTCGTACCATCCGCTGTCTGGGCCGACCTCAGCGGCGGCTCCGTCCATCTTCTGCCTGAAGACCCATTGCCCATTGTGTGGAGACTTTTGCCCAGCTGTTTTCATGTTATTGAATTATATAAATGGTAATGTGTCCCTTAATAAAAAAGTCCTTCTAACTGTAAAATAATTTCTGGAAGTTACCAGACTTAAAGATCATCACTTTTCAACCCGTAGCCACCCTTTATTAATTAAACGAATTATTCCAAAAACATGCAGTACAAGCCCAACATAGCCCCAATTCAATAATAATAAGTTTCGTGATCAACGAGCTACATTAAACGGTTCATTAATATGTTGGCAGTGTTCCATTCCGTTAGTTCAAATTGTTTATGTGATTCATTGCAGTTTGAAAACAAATTGTGTTCCAACGGTTGTTGGTTATTACAACTTTATGATAGTTTTGTCTCATACTTGGCTGGTTATGTGTGTCACTTCAAGACGTAGCCAAATATGCTTTCACTTTTTCAATAAATACGTACGACGTACACATGACACGCCAGCACATAAAGCTACCCAAAACTGTCAAATTTTCCCAATCAACTCTGTCAAATTTTCCCAATCAACTTTGAACTTTATCTATCTTTTAATGAAATTTGACAGATTGTAAAAGCTTGATGTGCTGGCGTCTGTACCTACATGCTAACAACAAGTTTCTTCATCAATAGTAACAGCCAAAGTAACGTCACAAAAGTCAAAGTAACGGTTAAATTTGTTTCTTCACTATTTCAGCTGTTACTTGAATGAAGAAAAACATTTGCCGTAGTATCAGTAAAGGTCAAATACTTTGACTGATTACTTTAGTTGTTGATGAAGAAACTGACCGTAAAAGTTTTTAAGTAGTGTGCAATACTATAGTATAACATAGTCAGAAAGTCGCGTTCCGTGTCTGTCTGTGGGTCTCTTTAGTATTTTTGAAGTAGAGAATGGATTTTGATGCGGTTCTTACCATCATTTAGAGAGTTTGTTTCGGAAGGTTTATGTATGTGTAAAATTAATTAATGTTCAACTTAGATAGAAGACAGAAATGACGATGTTCTGACAAGGCGCTATTACATCAGTACACTGCACCTAGGGCGGGTCGCTAGCTCCGAATAAAAATCAACTCAAAATCTTTTTCAGGTTAAAATAATGATTGAAAGGTTACGCTGACATGACGATAAATTCGCTTTTAAAAAATAAACCAGAGTAAATTAAAGAGAATTCTTAATATTTTACCCAGCAGTCAAATAAAACACTTTTATACCAAAAACAACTAAGTAATTTGGATCCGTGCTATCAACAGGCACCGTCGAATGTGATACTTTCTGAGCTTCCTATTTAAAATAATACCTTGGCTTCCAGCCAGTGTAAGTAGCCGCCTATCTTCAACCGGGTAAGCCAAAACATACGGCTTTAGATTAAGCGTACTTAACGCTTTGGCAGCGTCGTCGGAGCCGCGGGCTGATCAAGACCTTTATAAACACTGAGCAAACGAAACACAAGTAAACTTGGCTGTGAGTAGAGCTGATTAGAGGCCAATTCCCGTAATTAAACACGTTCAAAATCAGGATTTCCAAAGAAATAAGGACCATTTTTAACCGACTTCATTAACCGACTTCAAAAAAGGAGGTTCTGTATTCGACCCATATGTATGTTTGTATGTCCGCGATTTTCTCAAAAACTTATGAACCGATTTTGATGATTCTTTCATCAATGTGATCTACATACTGTCAGGAAGGTTTTAGTATATAATACATTAAGTAACTAGTCTTATGTACGAAGTTATATGCATAAATGTACTGCATCTCCGGCATTTCTATGCGAATTTTGATGATTCTTCTAGTCAGTGGCTTCAATTCTTCAATGCACTAGTGTTAATTGAATTTGTGTCAGCTGGTCACAACTAAAAAGTTAAAAATAAAAACATTTTACCAAAAAAACAACCGACTTCAAAAAAAATACTACAAAGTGAAAAATAACTTTAATTTCGGAAGTCGGTGTCAAAAAACGAAAATGCGGAACCAACGACACCGACTTCCGAAATTAAAGTTATTTTTCACTTTGTAGTATTTTTTTTTGAAGTCGGTTGTTTTTTTGTAAAAAAGTTTTTTGGACAGATGAAGACTGAAGTTAATTCAAAAAACCGGCCAAGTGCGAGTCGGACTCGCCCATGAAGGGTTCCGTAGCAGCAAGTAACATAATATAAAAGTTCTTATAGTTCGTTGTAACTTTGTGAAAGGTAAATTGCGGTTTTCGATTTATGACGTATTAAAAAAAAACTACTTACTAGATCTCGTTCAAACCAATTTTCGGTGGAAGTTTACATGGTAATGTACATTATATATATTTTTTTAATTTTATCATTCTCTTATTTTAGAAGTTAGAGGGGGGGGGACACACATTTTACCACTTTGGAAGTGTCTCTCGCGCAAACTATTCAGTTCAGAAAAAAATGATATTAGAAACCTCAATATCATTTTTGAAGACCTATCCATAGATACCCCACACGTACAGGTTTGATGAAAAAAAATTTTTGGAGTTTCAGTTGTAAGTATGGGGAACCCCAAAATTTATTGTTTTTTTTTTATTTTCGTGTGAAAATCTTACTGCGGTTCACAGAATACATCTACTTACCAAGTTTCAACAGTATAGTTCTTATAGTTTCGGAAAAAAGTGGCTGTGACATACGGACGGACGGACAGACAGACAGACAGACAGACAGACATGACGAATCCATAAGGATTCCGTTTTTAGCCATTTGGCTACGGAACCCTAAAAAGCAATGGATGAACTGTGTGAAAGATGATATAGCTAGAAAAGGGGTGACTACCAAGATGACGAATAGAGAAAGGCAGAAAAAGACAAGTTGTGCCGACCCGAAATAAATTGTGATAAGGACAAGAGAATGATTATGAAGTCTGAAAACAGTTGCAACCGTTCTTAAAAATACGGGAATTGCCCCTCTGGCTTTTTCAAGACAGACAAAACGCTACTAAGCTTGGCAGTTGACTGTAAGAAGAACTAAAGATCCTACATCCAAACTAATAGCCCAGGTTTCGCCTAGGACGAGGTAGGTATTGCTTAATGGCTTAAGTCATGTTAAATCTAAATCAAAGAATAATTAAATGATAAATGATTTTACTTTTGTAAATAAGTTTGTAAAAACACTTTTACACATCAATCATATTTTAAAAACAAGATGAGGTCGGCGTTTCCTATTTGACTATACTTGGAGAAGAACGGCCGAAACAATCTTAGAGGTCACAGTCTCTTTTGAAGCCCAAACATAATCTTGATCAGATCATTTGAAGACCTCGACCATTTCAGACACCAATCTACATAGATTGGGGTCTGAAATAGTCTATTACATACATTCTGGTAAGAGCTCGGTCCGAGATGTTAGTTAATACAATGTGAAGATTTTTTGAAGTGAAAACTTCTTTAGCGGCGTTGAACACTTTTTGTAATGGGTAAAAAATGTTAAACTCGCGTCAGGGGGTCTACTCCCTAAGCACGAAGTCCGTCGTTTCGGCCTTCGTTACGGGCGTTTCCTACTCCCTATGACCTACGGACGGATGATTCGTTCGGGGACCGAGCGAAGAATGAATGACAACGCGATTTGACTGTTGTCCCTACTCCCGATGTGTTTTTGCCCGTCCGAACAGTTGACCATGACACTAGTTTTGACGGATAGTTATGTCAGTTGACACGACATCAAAATAGTTCTCGTGCTATCGACGAAAGTTACTAAAATAAAATAATTTCAAACTATGGCTGCTTTTTTAATTATTGAAGAAGCTTTACAGGAAGAGCGGAGGCAACGTTGATTTTATTTATGCCACAACTTTAGGTTGGCGAGTATTCCCGACTTCATAGGGAACTACTCTCTTGGGAACTAGGCTCACTCGGGAATTATTCGGGGACTTATGTGCGGATTAATACCTACCTCTTTTGCCTCAACACATAGGTACCCCGAAGTGGTGTTGATCCAAGAATGAAGGTAAGGCCATGTTAAAGATTCTGCAACTTATTGAGCTGTATTACCAATTTGTCCCACCCATTTTTTGTTTCCTTTTAGATCCTTACCTTTTACCGCTGCTCGACGGACTTAGTGAAATTGAGTTAAGGGAGTTGCACAGGTTTCCCATAGCCGTTTTGAGCGAACTCTCCCGTCGGCACCCTTCAATAATTCGCGAGCCAATTCTTGGTTCTCACCCATAAAATCAAGAAGGGCTTCAATTTGCTCGTGAGTTGCTGCAGCGGTTGGGGCCATTTTACACAATTAACCATGGAATGAAAAGCTAATTAGAATACAGAAAACTTCCACGCTAACGAAGCTTATGAACTTTTTTAAAATCACTTCTTTAAATAATCATTTAATGGGTTTTTTTCATACAATGAGTAAAACACACTGTGTACAAAATATAAAAATGCCTTTGCGACTGAGGGTCGCGGAGGATCGCCGTTGTACGTCCGTATCCGTTTGCGATCGAAGTTCTCTCTCTCTCTGTCGCCCGCGTCGCTTTTGCTGCGCTACTCGCTAGCAGCTAGGTGCGCTACTCGCTAGGAGCTAGGTGCACGGGCGGCGGAATGGCACTGCGTAGCAGCCTGTTTTTTTTATATTCCGTGGTAGCAATAACATCGTACTTACTATAGCCATAGAAAAATCCGTGCTATACTTTGACGTTTCATTTGAAAATTTCCTTCAAAAAGTAAACAGGCAAAGGTATCAACAGGATGATGCTGGTTTCCGGACAAAAATGGCAAAAATAATTAAAATCTATATTTAAAGACATAATAAAAATTATATTTAAAAAAATGTGGTAATTTTCTAACGACAAAAGTATTAATTTTTGTTTAATAAGCTAGAAAACTACAAAATAAGTAAATCGGTAATCAACCGGTAAAATAGCGCAACTCTATTGCTATGCGTCTTTCGTTCACGAATATTGTCTATGATTCCGTTTGAAACTGATGACTCCGAAATCGTTAGGGAGTAGGGTTCAGTCCGACGTATCGGACTACTGTCGGACGGGCTCGTTACTTCGTTGACGGACTTAGGGAGTAGACCCCCAGGGCATCGCGTCAGGACACGTGACCGTCAGGAGAGATTTCCCCCCCCCCCCTCTCTTTCTACGGCGGCGCCAACCGAAGTGAACCAAGTTTAGTGACACACGACAATGGATGGATAATTGGATGGATGGATGGATGGATGGATGGATGGAGTGGAAGTGGAAGTGGAAGTGGAAGTGGAAGTGGAAGTGGAAGCGGAAGCGGAAGTCGAAGTCGAAGTCGAAGTCGAAGTCGAAGTCGAAGTCGAAGTCGAAGTCGAAGTCGAAGTCGAAGTCGAAGTCGAAGTCGAAGTCGAAGTGGAAGTGGTTGTGGAAGTGGAAGTGGAAGTGGAAGTGAAAGTGGAAGTCGAAGTCGAAGTGGAAGTGAAAGTGGAAGTCGAAGTCGAAGTGGAAGTCGAAGTGGAAGTCGAAGTGAAAGTCGAAGTCAATGTGAAAGTCGAAGTGGAAGTCGAAGTGGAAGTCGAAGTGGAAATCGAAGTGGAAGTCGAAGTGGAAGTCGAAGTGGAAGTGGAAGTCGAAGTGGAAGTCGAAGTGGAAGTCGGAGTGGAAATCGGAGTGGAAGTCGGAGTGGAAGTCGGAGTCGGAGTCGAAGTGGAAGTGGTTGTGGAAGTGGAAGTGGAAGTGAAAGTGGAAGTCGAAGTCGAAGTGGAAGTGAAAGTGGAAGTCGAAGTCGAAGTGGAAGTCGAAGTGGAAGTCGAAGTGAAAGTCGAAGTCAATGTGGAAGTCGAAGTGGAAGTCGAAGTGGAAGTCGAAGTGGAAATCGAAGTGGAAGTCGAAGTGGAAGTCGAAGTGGAAGTGGAAGTCGAAGTGGAAGTCGAAGTGGAAGTCGGAGTGGAAATCGGAGTGGAAGTCGGAGTCGGAGTCGGAGTTGGAGTCGGAGTGGAAGTGGACGTGGACGTGGACACACTGCTGTGTATTCGTAACATTCGTGTATATAAAGTGTTTAAAATATGGAAATTGAACAAAGTGCATCTAATGAAAAAAGGGACGCAGAAATAGTGAAAAAAAATGAGTTATATTAATTCAATTAATAATTGATTTCATCATCATCATCATCATCATTTCAGCCGAAAGACGTCCACTGCTGGACATAGGCCTCCCCCAAGCACCTCCACTTCGACCGGTTTTGTGCTTCTCGCATCCAACGAGTTCCTGCGGCCTTCACAAGGTCGTCGGTCCACCTTGTGGGAGGCCTTCCAACGCTACGCCTTCCGGTACGCGGTCGCCACTCCAGAACCTTTCGGCCCCATCAGCCATCTGTTCTGCGAGCAATGTGCCCTGCCCACTGCCACTTAAGTTTGGCAATTCTTCGGGCTATGTCGGTTACCTTGGTTCTCCTGCGGATCTCTTCATTTCTGATTCGATCCCGCAGGGAAACTCCAAGCATAGCCCTCTCCATTGCCCTTTGGGTGACTTTCAGCCTTCTAATAAGGCCCATTGTGAGCGACCACGTTTCAGTGCCATATGTCATCACTGGCAACACGCACTGGTCAAAGACTTTCGTCTTGAGACACTGCGGTATGTGGGACGAGAAGATATTGCGTAGCTTCCCGAACGCTGCCCAGCCGAGTCGGATTCGACGATTGACCTCTTTCTCGAAGTTGGACCTACCTAACTGGACAGTTTGTCCTAGGTAAATATACTCGTCCACGACTTCGAGTGTAGCGTCTCCGATCTTCATGAGAGTGGGTGTTACATGGGCATTTGACATGACCTTCGTTTTGTCCATGTTCATTTTCAGACCCACTCTTTCAGAGGCTCTACTGAGGTCATCGAGCATTGTACTGAGGTCCTCCATAGTCTCAGCCATGACTACTATATCGTCGGCAAACCGAAGGTGAGTTATGTACTCGCCATTGATGTTAATGCCAGCTCCTTTCCAGTCCAGAACCTTAAAGACATCCTCCAGAGCAGCGGTGAACAGTTTCGGAGAGATAACGTCTCCCTGTCTCACACCTCGCTGCAGAAGGATAGGTTTCGAGGTCTGGTCCTGGAGTCGAACTGACATAGTGGCGTTTTCGTACAGACACTTCAGCACCTCGATGTACCGATAGTCGATCTGGCACCGTTGAAGAGACTGCAGTACAGCCCATGTCTCGATCGAATCAAAGGCTTTCTCGTAGTCCACAAACGCTAAGCAGAGAGGCAGGTTATACTCTTCGGTCTTCTGTATAACCTGTCGCAGCGTATGTATGTGGTCTACGGTGCTAAAGCCTTTACGGAATCCGGCTTGTTCGGGAGGCTGGAAGTTGTCAAACCTGCGCGCGAGACGGTTCGTGATGACTCTCGAAAACAGCTTGTAGACATGGCTCAGAAGTGAGATGGGCCTATAATTCTTAAGAAGGGCATTGTCACCCTTCTTAAAGAAAAGTATCACCACACCTCTGTTCCATGCCTGTGGTGTTTTACCCTCGAGTATGACGGAATCAAACAGCCTCTGAAGGGCCTTAAGAACGGGTTTTCCGCCGGCCTTCAGGAGCTCGGCCGTAATTCCGTCATCACCCGGTGCCTTGTTGTTTTTAAGCTGCTTCAGAGCCATCCTAATCTCGTACAGGCTGACGTCCGGGATGTCTTCGGTATAGTGTCGGGTCAATCTAGCTCTTGGGTCGTTTGCCAGATTCGTAACGGGGTTGCTTGTTGACGTGTATAACTGTCCATAGAACCTCTCGATCTCTCTCAACAGCTCAGGTTTGGCGGATACGATCCTGCCATCATCAGTCTTCAGTTTCATAAGCTGGCTCTGCCCAATAGACAGATCTCTAGCAAAAACCTTGGAGCCTCTATTTTGCTCTATCGCTTCCTCAATACGATCTGTATTGAAGCGGCGAAGGTCGCTTTTCAAGGACTTAGAGATCTGTCTGTTGAGCCGCCGGTACTTTAGAACATCATCTGAAGACTGCAGGATCATCTCGCGCCTCTCCTTCATGAGCCGCAAAGTAGGATCAGAGAGCTTCTTTTTCGTATTCGTACGACGGGTCTTGAAGATCTTAGACCCGACCGTATGGACAGCTTCCACGAACCCATCGTTATATTCGTCCACGGAGCTCCCCAGGCACTCGAAACGATTCTGAAGTTCGAGCTGAAAGCTCTCGGGGTTTTGAACTTGGATCGGCGCTGGGCGGAGCGTAGACCTCATTAGTCGAGACCTTTCCAGCTTTACATTTAAGTTCAATGTGCCTCTTACCATGCGGTGATCACTTTCGGTTTTCACCGCGTTGATCACAGAGACATCATTGAATATTTGCTTCTTCGTCGACATAATGAAGTCAATCTCATTTTTAGTTGCACCATCCGGGCTCTGCCAGGTCCACTTCCTGTGCTCACGTTTTCTGAAGAAGGAATTCATCATAAAGAGGCCTTCCTTCTCCATAAAACTAGCCAGTAGGTGGCCCCGGTGGTTCCGTCGTCCAACTCCAAATTGCCCCATTCGCAGCTCATCATCGCTTCGTTTACCCAGTTTCGCGTTAAAGTCCCCCATGACAACGGTGAAGTGAGTTTTAGAGCCATGCATGGCTCTGGAAATATCCTCATACATGGTCTCCACCTCATCGTCGGGGTGTGACGAGGTCGGGGCGTAAACCTGTACGACCTTCAGCGAATACCTTGCGGATATTCTGAGTATAAGGTACGCCACCCTGGTCGACACACTCTCGATCTTCACCACGTTGCTCACAAGGGACTTGTGGACGATAAACCCGACACCACCTTGGGACTGCTGGTCGCCCTCCCGGAAATAGAGCAAGTTGCCAGATTTAAGGATTATCGAGTCCTCCCCCTCTCTTCGGACTTCAGATAATCCCACTATGCCCCATCGCAACCTACTCAATTCTTCCTCGAGTTCGGAGATCTTCTCGTCGGTCCGGAGTGTACGCGTGTTGTATGTTGCCAGGTCCAGTTTTCGGTTATTTTGGTAGCCGGATCTCTTCCGGGGATTCTTAGCACCCCTTGCCTCACCGTGGCCTTGGCCGCTACCGTAGCCAAGGGTAGGCGGGCCGCCGGGCACTAGGGGCCAAGTATTTTTCGTGCTTGTCATTTGGGGGGGGATTTGCCATAATCGCCACGCTTGGCATGCGGGTTGGCGATCGCAGTATGATATTAAATGCATAGAGAACGCTGCTGCCCATTCTCCGGTACGTCCCTTAGTCGCCTTTTACGACACCCATGGGAAGAAGGGGGGTGGTGCTATTCTTTAAGTCCGGCACCACACGGACGCCCGGCACCACACGGACGAATAATTGATTTATTTCAACGTTAATATTCAAGTTTTCACTTCTGCCGGCACTCCCGGAGTGCAACCCGTCATTTTTTTTATTGCTGAATGCGCTCTTGCCATAGATCACGCCTAATGGAAAGCGATGGATGAAGTCTGTGATGGAACGAGCGTGCCTAGAAGATTCCTAAGGCACTGGAACTCCCACGCATCAACGAAACACAGCAGGCTGCTTGACGCCGGACTCCGGTGCGAGTGTGGTCGCAAAACAGAGTTTCTTTGTGCAGACGTTGGTGCTGATACGATTGAAACGATCAGACATTCGGCTGATTTTGTTTTGGGACGAGTTATAGACGAAGTGCTTGATAGATTAGTGCCATTAATATTTTTAATATACGAGTATATACTATAACTTTAGCTAGATCATCAACGTGGCCACCACACAACGGCCGCAGTGACAGCTGTCGTGAAAATAATGGCAGTGGGATTGACTTCACGGTATGAAAAAACGCTCTCTGGGAAAACACACGAACTTACTTCCATAAATAACGTTTCAGTGACGTCAATCACCGATATATTGCGGACACAATCCCCTTACTAATAAAAGTTGTACAGCGTCTGTATAGTTACACAACGCTTTGTCTTCTTCTTTCGAAAGTCAAATTACTGACGACTGAAAGAGAGGAATCGGTGTGTAACTATTCATCTGATATAATACGTTTACTAGTAAGGGGGTCGTAGCTTTAGTAGAAAAACAAACGAAGATACCCGATGTTATGGTTAGCCGTAATATACAAGTTTGTCTTATCCGTCTTGGTTTTTACCTACTAACTTTTCAAATCTAAATTTGAAAAACAACTAGACAGTTTCATTATAATAATACTAGCTGACTCGGCAAACTTCATACCACCCCGCCAACCGCTCTGCCCCCGCTTTTTAAATCTCTGATATCTTCTAAGTGATTCATTGTAATGATAAGCTGTAAAGGGCAATTTTAATCTACATAAAATGCACAACATATCTAATGTATTTAATTGGATAAGGGATAATATTGTATTGTTTAAAATAGCTTGGTAAATAACTCATATTTTTCTGAAATATGTAAAAGATAAAAATAGTTACTGTGGCTTATTCTTAGGAGATAATAAACATATACCATCGCAGACTTTTTTGTAGACTTTTTTAAGGTACAAAACAAAAAACAAAAGGTACAATACTGTAGTACATTATTTTGATCTATCTCGTAGGGTCCAGCCAGCGTTTGCATACATAGGGACAGACAGACATATTCAGTTTCGTATAATTATGATCTTCAATTAAGTTGTTTTTATGTAAACAGCACGTGCAAAGGTATTTCCACCTAAAATTTAATATCTTCATCACCAATTACTTCGCTCTCAACACACACGCTCCACTCTTCCACTTTAAACCATGTAACGTGTGCAGAGTCACCGTAAACGACTCGTCTGGTTTAATTAAAGTCTCAACTCCGTCTGAAGGTAATACAATTGTAATTAGATCGCTGCTACTTAGTATTTCAATTACGACGCCACTATGATTTTATATGTAATACTGAAATTAGTAGCAGAGTACAGTATGAGATGTTTTAGATGTTGCTTAATAGGGTTCTTCAGTTAGTTGATATTACGTCGCAAGCCTGTTATGACTTTCGGAGCCTAAACGTGGACACTCACGGTATGGCTGGTTCACACATTCAAAGTAGCGCAGCGAGCTATGGAACGAGCTATGCTTGGAGTCTCTTTGAGAGATAGAATCCGGAATTACGTGATCCGGCACAGAACCAAACTTGTCGGCATAGCTCACAGAATAAGCAAGTTGGAATGGCAATGGGGCGGCCATATTAGCTGTAGAACCGATGATCGTTGGGGTAGACGTGCTTTTGAGTGGAGACCGCGAATCGGCAAACATAAGAAAGAACGCCCTCAGGCTAGGTGGATCTACGATGTTCGCAGAGTGGTTGGTAGCAGCTGGATGAGAGTTGCCGAGAGTCGAGCTAAATGGCGTGCAATTGAAGACTCCTATGTCCAGCAGTAGGCTGCTGTAGGCTGATGATGATGATGATGACGACATCACAAGCATCACCATCATCTTACTGTCCTGTTCTCATGTTACTTAGGGTCGGCACAATTCGTTACATTACAAAAGGAAAACATTTAACTGATCCTTTCAAAATGAAATTACCCTCTAATCGTGGAAGCTTTCTTAAATTAATTAAACTCCTAAAACTTTTTGGGCTTCTAATGATGCACATTTAAAAAAATAAATGAGCCTCTTTGTAACTTTCTGGCCTTTTCTCACAATTGGTTGCAGTGACTAAGCTCAAACGGGTCAGGTTAGTAGGTCAAAATTGTAGGCTGAATTGGTCGCAGCACCTAAGCTAGAGCATCCTTACCAAATGGATTAGGTTAGGTTAAATCTGTGACCGAACGTGCGTGATGCGAGCGAGCGAAGTGAGTGGTGCCGCCGCAATGGCCGGCGAGCGCTACATCCAAGTCGGTCGCAGTTGCTTGGCTATTTAGTATTTTTAGGATCCCAAAATTGTTATTACTTGAGGTTCTCAAAAAGAAGCGCAATCATTATATTACAGTGTTCAATAACACTTATCGGAGCGCAAAATGGGAATTAATTGAGGTTCGACTAAATTCATACCATTACAAAACATACACATTACGTAACGTTATGTTACATCACAAGCATGGGAGATATAATATGAGTGAGATGGATGACAAACATAGAAGCTTCACTTGATTGGGATTGTATAAGTCACTGAGAAAAACAGAAAACATGTTATTGTGCATTGTGCCAATAACAAGGTAACCCGTCGTATTTTTTCACTTTGAAAGGTCAAAATGTCATTGCGTAAGTGATAACATAATAGAAATTACGGTATCTACTGGTAATGAGACCCCAGGGGCCGTATTACGGAGTATTAATGCTATCCTGATTCCAGTGGGAAAAAAGGTTGGTGCTCTCCCAGAATACTGGATAATCGTAAATAGGTATGCCCCTCCTAAACAGACGTTTCTTTAGATAAATATCAACTTATAATTCAAAGCCATTGTTTAGGGCAGTTTCTAAGATCTAAAGCCTTCCTTTTGCAATAATACTCTAGAAAACTTGACATTAATACGCCTCTCCAAAATTGGCCTAGCAAGGAAAACGCTGGCGATAAAATCTTTTACTATATTCCTGATAAAATCCTGTACTACAAAGAACCCTAGAATATAAGAGAGTCTTTTATCTTTATCTGTATCGTAATGTTACGTATCCAAAGTTCCGACAGCCTTGTTTAGATTATACCCCGAGGGACAATTCAAGACAAAGAAAAAGTAAAATGATGTAGATTTAATACAGACAGATGTGAGGTAAAAAAAGATACTTCTTCTTCTTAGCGTGTCGATGGCAATCAAAATGGACTCGGCCCAGAATTCGGCTACGTGCTTCGCGCCATTACGAGCGTCCATCAGTTCCTGTAATTTGCAGACGACAGGACACGCAGGACACGATAAAAGAAACTGATTAACTTAAATAAGTTACGTGTATTTCTTTGAAGTATAATATTTATAACCGTGGTTAAGCTTAGCCCAGCCCTGAGACTGGATGGCATTTAATGTTCTGCAAACGGTTCTCAAGGTCCAACAAATTTTATTACAGGCACAGGACCTAACCTTCTTCTTTTCGTGTCGATGGTATTCTTCTTCGATGTTTTATATTGGTTGAGCCCAGTAGGTGGCCACGTTGATTGCGGCATCAGGCGCATTCTTTAGGGTGACCTTTTTTGCCCGTTTACCTGTACTGTGGGTGACCACAGTGCAGGTAAACGGGCAGTAGGGCACTAATGGCTAATCCTTTCATCACGATCGTACACTTAAGATCTTACCACACTGGATTGACTTGGCTGAAGTGGCTAACGATATCGTGGGTCCCTAATTGCTGGAAAAACTACAATATCACGTTTTAAAACGTAGAGATAGTCTCTAAACTGAAACCTGAAAGAGTTTGACCAAAGAATTTAGACAGAAAGTAATGTTAGTTTATTCCCTAGGGCGGAGGATATTCATTGCGGATTATACCACGAAAGAACTTAGACCACAATAGGACATGTCGTTAATAATAGAAAGGAATATATTTTATACACATAAAAATAATATAAGTACGTATAAAGTTCAACAAACAAGAGCACGATTATGACACACAAATTCGATCTGTTTACTCGTACTAACTCATGCGACATCTCTTTTCGAGTTTCACTTGTGCTCAATATCCATACATAACCGATTAAATTAGCTTCTAAAACGTGTCCATAACATAGTACCATAGTGTGTCTATTTATATCGTGATAGCGTGTTTAAATATAGGCCAATATCTGTCTCATCTTGGAGCAATAACACGGTATTGCTCGATGCTTGATCGAAGCGACGTTGATTAATTTTGTTATTGCTCTGTGATTTATTGCTCTTATTTTGGAGTTTGACGCAATGTTTAATATGAAAATATTCATAAACAACTATGAGGAAAAAAAATAGGATTTCGCGAAGTTGGTAAAATGAGCTTTCGAACAAACGATTAATGAAGAAGGGTTTTTTCTCACAATGGAACCCAGAAAGTCCGATTAATATTTCGTATTACTCGTACATACATAGAAATGGGGTTGTCACATGTTTGACTAATAACAATAAATGAATATGAACCAGACGGTCAATATTTGTTGACCATATGAGTAATGTATGGTACGGTCAGCATCAAAAGTTGATTAACACTTCAGTTTTTTTAATCTTAGTTATTGAGCAAAATATTTGTTCAAAATTGCAGCAGAAGATTTTTTTTTAGAATAAGAACTCTTGTCTATTATGTGAAAAGCTAAAAATCAGTTTATTGTTAAAAGTTGTTGTCAATTTAATAACATGTAAAAATGATAGTGTTAATCGACTTTTGATGCTGACTGTACCTATTTGTAGTTTTCTAGACACACTGTTACTACAGAATACTGGATAACATAAACATAATAATCTGAGTTGAGCTGCACGATTTCTGACAAACGCGTGCACTGACTGGACAGGTTCACTCAATCTGTAGTGGTTCTTTCCTCAAAATACCATTTCAGACACCAATCTACATGGTCTTCACGTGATCTGACCAAGATTATGTCGAAACTATGATCTCTGAGTTTGTTTCGGCCTTTCGTCTCAGAGTAGACAAATTAGAAACGCCGACCTCATCTAGTTTAAAAAGAAAAATGATACACGTGTAAAATGAAAAAAAAAGAATGAATGATGAATGTGATTGGTTTGTACAAACATAATTACAGAAATAAAATCATTTATTTTGACCTATATACACTAGATACTAAAATAAACGACTAACTAACTTACAATACAAATATATAAAAATAAAAATAACAAAGGACACTTAGGCGTCGAAGTATTCATCCGCATCGCTGTCATCCGGAAACGTGCCCAGAAGACTGGCAGCATTGCCACGTTGAATGGCAATGCTAATTCTTTGGCCAAAGAACGACCCAGCCCTCTGGTCACGTGAAGTATCGACCAGCCGGCGAGGAATTTCCTTAAAAAGGAGACGCGCGCTCGGGCCCCATGACCCGAGCGTTTCGACCCCAAACGGCTCAAAGCTGTAGTTGCCCATAAGGTTACAGTATTTGCGCCGCTTGAGGGTCTCAGCAGCTGCAGCAGCGGCGCCAGCACAGCCCGCAGTGCTAGGAACATGAGATGGCGCAAGGGTATCGACACATGTTGCGTCCCACACCAAAGGCCTACCCACCTTCCAAGGCAACAACGTCATGCCGTCTGGTCTCTTCCCATCATCACGTACCAAGCCGTTTGGCTCTAACACCGCTGGTACGCCGGCGGTGACAAGGGCTCGACGAATAATATCGTTGATGCTGGCGTGCCGTGCTATGCGACCTGCGCTCCTGCAGCAGGACAGGCCATGGTGTCCGAGACTGTCGACAGCTTCACCGCAGTGACATCGATGCGGAGCAACACAAGGTGCACCCAAGCGGAGACACGTAGCGAGCCGAAACGATGAGTCATCCATCATTGTGCCTATGGTGGATGACGGGAGCGCCTGAAGCCACAAACCTGACTCCCATTCTCCCACAGCCAGCAGACGGGCACGCTCAACAGTATTACGTGACGTGTTTACAAGGGTATTCCGTATAATACTGCAAATCATTTATCATATGATAGGTGTAAATTTTTTACCCCTCCCCCTTGTCAACTGACATTTAATTTTCCATCTACGACAACCCTAGGTAGCTCACAGTTCTATTTATAGTCGAGAGCAGGCAGCAATGTTTAGAATATTAGATACTAACGAATGTTACTTGATTGGGTTTCTAGGGCAGTCACTATCCTAGTTCAACAACCTATCATAACATAGCCGCCATTTCGATCTATATACTGATCAGAGAATATCATTTTGTTGCTGTAGTTTGAATGGGTTCTGAAATTAGGTTTGTTTTGAATGTTTGGCTTAGTTGCTTGGGGAAACATTATGTAAGTAGGTATTGTATTATATCTATGGTCCCTATTAACAATATCGGTTCCGCAAATAGACTACTGTTCAGTAGAGCAGTTCTAGTTAGTTTTGGCAATAAAAAAAAATATAAGACTGTGGATGTTCGCACTGATTGTTTATGTATTGTTTACTATGTACTGACATAGACAAAATATAGAATTGCCAAAACAAACTTTGAACTGCTCTACTAAACAGCAGTCTTTTTGCGGAACCAACATTGTTAATAGGGACCATCGATATTTTACTCATAATTTGTGTCTACGATAGGGAAAAATGGGCGAAGAAAAAGCACTTCTACAATATGGACTTTCTTGGAAAATCGGTTGAATTTTTTTATTGTCCACACAGATAGATCTATTATCCTTTACATGGACTTATCTAGTTATCTTAGTTACTTTTGATACCTACTACCCTAGAAAAAAAAATTTAGTCCGGAAATGGGGCTAGGCTAGGGTATTGAATTGATTGTGACTGAAAACATCATCATGATCATCCTTTCAGCCGAAAGACGTCCACTGCTGAACATAGGCCTCCCCAAAGCACCTCCACTTCGACCGGTTCTGTGCTTCTCGCATCCAACGGGTTCCTGCGGCCTTCACAAGGTCGTCGGTCTACCTTGTGGGAGGCCTTCCAACGCTACGTCTTCCGGTACGTGGTCGCAACACCAGAACCTTTCGGCCCCATCGACCATCTGTTCTGCGAGCAACGTGCCCTGCCCACTGCCACTTAAGTTTGGCAATTCTTCGGGCTAAGTCGGTTTCCTTGGTTCTCCTGCAAATATCTTCATTTCTGATTAAATCACGCAGAGAAACTCCAAGCATAGCCCTCTCCATTGCCCTTTGAGTCACTAAAAGACATAGATTTAGATATCAAGTATATTTGTATTATTTTAATAATCTGGAGTAAAGTACAAAACTTCAACATACGTCTGCATCGAAATACATAAATATCAAATTACACAGTTTCACTTCCCGCACCAGCTTAGTGTAACTTTCAGGGCTTAGGTGTTGAATCCGAAAGACCTGGGGCCTATGAGATATGCGGCTGGAATCGTATGCAAATTCAGAGTAGCTCATTAAATATACATGGCGTTCTTCTGTTGTCCTATTACTTCAAGCATTACGTTGTTTTAAATGCTAAATTGCGAACGTGTTTCTAATTAAAAGATCGCATACATCTAAATATAAATTAGTTTGGGATTGGAATAGTGTTGTTCTCGCATGGAGATTTTAATTAAAAATACATGAAGTTTTTATAAAGTACTAGCTGCACCCCGCGGTTTCAACCGCATAAGTCTCGATCCCGTGGGAATATCGGGATAAAAAGTATCCTACCTCCTTTCCCGGGACTCAAGCTATCTCTATACCAAATTTCATCTAATTTGGTTCAGTGGTTTAGGCGTGAAAAGGTAACATACAAACAGACAGAGTTACTTTCGAATTTATAATATTAGTATGGATTCAACGTATGGATGAAAGTAGGCATTTGAGATTGATAGGAAAAAGTTTGTTTGAAGAGGAGATTCATACATAAACTCAAGCATTTCTCCCATGGGGGACAAAACTACAGAACACCACCTTCTACGATCCTAACATTTTCCTTTTGCTTCGTTTACGCTCATACTCGTACACCTAGCAGACTAGGTGTATGAGCATAAACATGAATTTACTACTCTCCTAGAATAGTTAGCTAGGAAACTGACAAAACCAGAGTTTTGTCAGTTTCCTAGCTAACTGTTCTGGTTGAAAGGAAATCGCTCAGCGGGGTAATTGCGTAACACACTAACAGTAGCAACGGGCTTTCATTTTGACAGTTCAACAACATTAATTGCGTTATTTACGTTGTTGAGCAGACACATGTTTCGAACATATAAAGCGATGGGTTAGCAATATTCTTCAAAATGATTCAGATTGAGATTGATAGTGTGCTACGCAATTAGGGTGCTGATCGTTTAACCTCTGACCAAACTGAGGTGAATCTCGTGCGAGACGTGGACGCGACTGCGCGCAGATATAGATAAATATAATTTATTGATTGAACTGCCTCCTCGGTCCTATGGTTCGAACATATACAGGTTGTTACAGAAAGGGTATATCAATACAAACGGGTTGAAGAGTGTACCTGGTCTAGAATCTCGGTACAAAATTTCAGCTCAAAAGCAGTAACTTTGAAAATGCTTTATATTTTTTTATTTCGATAGTTTATTAAATTGAAATCATAACAAACGTGTCACCGCACTACGAGGGTCATTATCCATTATCTGTAGTGTGTCTGCGCGCCTAGTACACGCACATCACGCCGCCGCGCGCCAGTGCAGCGCCGTGATGTCGAAATAAAAAAATATTAAGCATTTTCAAAGTTAATGCTTTTGAGCTGAAATTTTGTACAGAGATTCTAGACCAGATACACTCTTCAACCCGTTTGTATTGATATACCCTTTCCGTAACATCCTGTATTATGATGCAATGGATTTGAAATATCCTTCAAAATGATTCAAATCGTGATTGATAGTGTGCTACGCAATTAGGGTGCAGGTTAAAGGTTCTACAATACGCAGAACTAGATATTTGCAACATCTATCGCCTCTGGCGTTCAAACTATACCGGAATCATGCAGCTTGCAAGTACAGACGCCAGCACATCAAGGTACTACATTCTGTCAATTTTTTTAAATAGATTTTCAACTTTATCGCTAAAGTATAAGGCTCAAGGTTGATTGGGAAAATTTTACAGTTTCGGATAGCTTGATGTGCTGGCGTCTGTAGGTACAACTTGGTACGCCTTTTTTTTTGTAGGTAAATAGAAAAAACTTAACGAATGTATTAAAATTGGATTATTTTATTTATCAAACTGCTGAACCAAATAATATTCAGCACATTTTTGGCGCTGCGTTGCTGTTTCAAAGCGATTAAACGATATAAAATAGGCTTAAAAATTCCGTTCAACGTTTTTGCCACTAATAAATCAGAATATAGCCGAACGAATGCATTCCCACAAATAGGATGGTATTAAACAATTATTCAAATGACTATACAAAATGAGTATGATATGCAAATTGGGAAATGTACCCATTCGGCGGCGCATATTAGGGCAAATTCGAATTGTTTCGCTAATAATACAATTCTAAAGTAATATTTTTCTCAAAACTGCTGGGTTGGATTTTGATGCCCATCTGCACAAGGAGGTATCCCTACAGAAATACCACTCCAGTTTCGCTATTGCTTCATAGACCACTTCCCATACAAATTTAAACAGTCTCCTTTATAAATAATATTCTACAGTAAAAAAAGTAGCTGTTTTAAAGTAGTTCTTGAAAAAGTGGCTTAGTGATGTTCTACAGTAAAAAAGTAGCAGTATTTAAAGTAGTAGTAGTTCTTGAAAAAGTGGCATAGTAAGAGCTACGAATCACGTATTTAGTTTTTTTGGTTAACTGATTAAATAAAATTACTTTTCTAGTTGGTCAGCTTTGTTAGCAACAAAGAATCTTACATGTGGTCTGTATCAAGTACAGAAGTAAAAGAGAATAAGTTAATTTTGAAACAACTAAAAACGGTAAACTTCACTTCCAGTGCTACGAATTTGCTACGAAGCGCGCTACGGATAAATGCTACGAAACGCGCTACGGATAAATGCTACGGTGACGTGCTACGAGTTACGGTTCCAGTGACTGCAGCGCGTAGTTATGTTTGTCCGGATTTTCGAGACCACTTGCAGTAGATCCAATCATGTTATAAAAATATAAAAAAAACCAGTGACCCACCCCTGTTTCGCACGGTTTTTACAACATCAAAACATAGAGATTGATTTATTATAAGTTTAATAAAAATGTGTTATACACATATACCTTTTGGAATCAATTCACTAAATTATAGTTATAGTTAAAACTGCATCAAAATCCGTGGCGCCGTTTAGAAGAACAACGTGGCCATACGCGAAGGCAGACATGAAAAATATGTATAGACTAGCTGTGCCCGCAACTTCGTTCGCGTGGATGTCGGAACTTAACAATATATTTTGTGTGCGTCGGTATCCTGCGAGGATACCGGATGTTTCCAGTAAGATGAAATCTTACTTAAAACTGTAACTGTACCGAAAAAAGTAGGTAATTGAATCTTACGGGGAAGATTATTACGTGAAACGCTCGAGTAAACATTAACCATACAATTTAACTTATATTTGAGGTTCAGCTTTCAGAGGAAAAAAGCGCTTCGTCTGGAATTGAATTGACACGAAACACGCTCTTGCTGTAGTTTTTAGGGTTCTGTACCCAAAGGGTGAATGTATCTATGTAACCGTGATAGGTAGCAATCTTAAAATACAGAATATTATTATGTGTTACTATGTTATAGCCTTTACCATGAAAAGCAACGAAAAATAAAAATAATGCAAAGTTTAAAACTTTTGGTGATACAGAAACTTTAGTAAGCGAGTCGAACTCGCACTTGGCTGGTTTTTTATGAAGAATTTAATTAAAATGCGCGCACGGATCTAGGAATCTAGGAAGCGCTGTGGTTCTCATTATCATATTAATGAGAGAACTCTGTTTATTTGTATGTTGGATCGTGTGTGGGGAATGTGTGGATTTCTCGTTTAAAAATAAGCCACCGTGCTTCTTACCGTGGGTATGACAGATGCCTATTCTAAGCATTTTATGGGTGGTTTAAGACTTACTTAGTATGATGAGTTAAAGGGGATCCGTCAAGTTAGCTCAGGAAAAACGATTTTTTTAACGTTTTTTGCAAATTGCGGCGCTGTTTTACAAGTTTGTAAGTTGATCAAAATTCACTGCGCGGCAATTAAGATAATTATTATAATTAATAAATAAAAATAATTTAAAATGGCTCTCGAAATTGAAGTTGATTGAAATAAGACTATTTCATGTACACAGCAAATATAATTTCGAGAGTTATTTTCTTTAATTAGAATTGCCGCGGGACAAATATGATAATAAAGCAAGAATGGTTTCGAGATCTGTACTTTTATATCAAAATGAAAATAGAAACCAAAAGAAAACAAACAGAAATTCGCCCACACTCAACACATGTATATGTAGGTAGGTGTGTGTGTGTGTATGTGGTACCTTAGTACATGACATTTCTAACCCGAATAATTAAAGCCTTATTTTAACTTTTGTTATTCATTACGTTCCACGTAGGTAGCTAAAATATTCCTAGGAAAAACTTAATTAAAACAACTCAAACTTTTAATAAAACGGTTTACTTTGGACTCCGAATAATTCAGAATTTAATATAAAAAGTGTTCAGTCAAAATAAAACCTCGAAAAAGAGTAAAGTATATTCGAATAATTTTGCCTGAAATCACTCCAAAATGTTTCGAGTATAACCCATCAATAATAAATGTATAGTAAGAACCACAGAATTATAAACATGTATAAATATAAACTTATTATTATTATTTCAATATTGATACTCACTAAAAATGTTACTAGTCTACTAGTTGAGAATAAAACACTTACACGTGCAATCCAACCAAATTAAAAACAAAATAATTTTAAGCGGAATAAGTTTATTAGGTAATGTTATCTTCTATTTTCATGTTTATAGTTTAAATATAATACTTTATTCTCAAAAAAAAACAAAAGAGCTACTTTATTGTTTTTTTGAGACTAAAGTTAAATTCACCCCTTTACTAATAAACGTATTATATCAGATGAATAGTTACACAAAAATTTGTCCCTTTCAGTCGTCAGTAATTTGACTTTCGAAAGAAGAAGACAAAGCGTTGTGTAATTATACAGACGCTATAGAACGTTTAATAGTAAGGGGGTTAAAGTATAAACCTAAATGAAACTATTTATTTTCGTGTACGTATTCGCGTACATGGACTTTTATCAATATTGACATAGCTCTGGGACCTCCTCTTTATTATTATTATAATATATTTTTTTCTCTGTTGCTTCAACCCAGTTTTTTTGCAACAAAATTCACTTGTTATTTCATTTTTCTCCGTAGCTGGTTCTAAAACAACAAACTACGCAGATATTTTGTAGCACTAACAAAAACGCAAAACTCAAACAAAGTATGAATTTGAAAGGAAAATATGCGGTACTATCGCTGAACATAAAAAGTAAAGAAAGCCTCAAGCTTTGAAACTCTTTCTTGAACCGTGGAACGCTAAACAAACTTTGTATTAAGTAAAATAGCAAAAAGCTCAAGTAGGAAAATAATACTACTCTTTGTTCAACTTATTAATATTAAATTATGAGCAGGAAGTTTTGTTTTCTTTTCAAACAGATACCAAAAGGCCAATTCTCGTAATTTACAACGTTCAAAATCTAGTCGCAGTCTCATCTCGGCGACAAACAAATGTCAAAAACTTGTCAAAATGTAGTCTACTATGTTGGGGTCGGCTTCCAGTCTAACTGGATGCAGCTGAATATCAGTATTTTAGATAGAGCGACAGGCGACTGCCTATCTGACCTCCACAGCCCAGTTACTAGGTAATACGATACCACTTGGTAAGACTGGTTATCAGACTTTCGGGCTTCTGACTACCCGTAACGGCTGTCAAAGATCCACGAATGACAACCGGGACCAACGGCTTAACGTGCTTTCCGAGGTACGGAGGGGTCTTGGCATGTAAATATGGTCACCCATCCACAGACCAACCGCGGCAAGCGTAGCTTAACCTGATCGATCGACCCGTGCGGCTGTTATTACTTAGCCATGAGCCCCTAGTTGTAATATATAATGTATAATTGTTTGTTCTTCCGAACAAATAAAGTAAAAATAAATATAGATATGTAGGTATGGGAATGCGTGCAAGCATTTGCTCGACTCGATCAAGATAGAACAATGAAAGCTTATTAGAAAATACCAGCTTCCGATGAAAGTAATTTGTACAGAAGCTTTAACGTTTCCTGTATCAATATTTGCACACTAGCACTTTGCCAGCGACTTTGTCCATATTTATCCACGGGAATTTAAAAAAAAACCGGCCTTAGGCCCGGACTCCACTGAAGCGGAGCGGAGCGGAGACGTGCAGGAATCGACTAATTACAATGGTTAAAATCCTCATCGCGTTACTCGTCTCATCTGTGATTTGACGATTCCTGCACGTCTCCGCTCCGCTCCGCCCAGCTCAGCTTCAGTGGAGTCCGGGCCTTATCCCTAGTCGTAAAGGCAAAATTACAGTTTTCGAGGACCAAGAGTTTTGGCTGGACGTTGAAAAAAGTAAAGTCCTGAATTTACTTTTTAAATGTATTGATTTTCATCAGGCGTTTTTCCGTGTTTTCGTAAAGCCGCTAATTTGTAACAACATAACAACAACATAACATTTCATTCTTTATAACATTTTTATAGCAACGAACTTTTTTAGCGACAAGCCGAAGTACGACCGAAGTGCAGGAAGCGACAGTTATTTCCGATATCAATTTCTGACATTTTGTCGAACATCCTTTTAACGGATGTCGACATTGAAAGGATAGGGGCATGCTGCTTGCTGTGTCATGAAAATAATATTATGTTAGGAAAAATTTAATTCGATTTTTTGTATTTTACGTGCATAGAACATGAGCTCTATAGAATAGAATAGAATACTCTATGCTGCTGCTGAATGCTCTATGCTGTGCTCTGTGTTATAGGACTAAGTAGAATCTGCATGTAAACTGACCAACCATTTATCACTGAGAAATTACTTATAAATTACACTTTTTCGAATTTACGAAAACTTCTTTCATAAAACAGTTTTCTGAGATGTTCCCGAATTTCAATATAGTGTCAAACTTATTTCTCAGTGAAATACTTCTAAAACTAAACCCAAGACTACTTTATACAACAAAGTAAGACAAGTTCTTTAACACTACATTGTAGTTTTACTATAAAAAGACAGTCGCAATTACCATAGAAATAAAACCTAAAATGCAATGTTTTACACACCTCGTACTTGCATGCTCCACACTATTTCGTACCAATATGAGGTATTTAATATCCGAGACAGTACGTGGGAACTGCTTTGAAGTAGTTTACACGTACATATTTGAGATGTGAACTGGTGTATACAGGGTGACTTGTAATTCGACGTATAGCTTCTAGGACGTGATATTGGTACCCCTTTGCAACATTTAAACACCCCATTTAGCCATCGCGAAAATCTATGGGATTCGTGAAAAGAGAATCGAGATTATAGTTTTTGAAACTTTAAATTAGATAAATCTTTGTTGTATGTATTCTCCACCAAATAATATAGCATTGACGGCAATTCGATTTGTGAGCTTAGAGAAAAATTATATCTAATGATTAACATTAGTAGTAATACAACATTAATTTTCAGAAACACAAATCATCGATCATCTCGATTCCCATGAATGTTCGCATAGACTATAAGGGGTGCTTAAATTTTGCAAGAGGGTCACATTATGACTATTACGTCCTGGAAGGAATACGTTGAATAATTACAAGTCACCCTGTATAGAGTTCCTGTGCGAAAGCGTAAAAAGGTGTAATTCGACTGATATTGTGGAAAAAATTGTGATTTAGCGCACATAATTTTTTATTAGTAGCGTACGGGGAATGGGAAAGCTACGAGTATGTATGTATTTGGTTTTCATATCGTGTTTTTGTTCATATTTGGTAAAACCATTTTTGTGTAGCAAGGTATCATAAAAAGTTTATTTTTTATTCCAGATTTCTGTTGTAACTCTCATTACCATTGCTGATGTTGTCTAAATGAATGGCTGAATTGCTGATTTCAGTTTCAGGTATTAGTTATTCTAATCAACTGCCTAACTCCTGCAAACCATCCCTGAATCATAATTCCATTATAGTTTCAACCAGTTTGTTATAGGACTTATTGGTAAGGAAAGTTTGAATTAAAATAAAATCATCAGTTCTTATTTCAAAATTATAATTGCAAATCAATGGGGTTGCGAGACGACTTAGACGCGTACCGCAAAAGTTGGATCGAGGTGGCTCTAGAAAAGGATTTGGGGGAAACCTTTACTCAGAAGTGGGACAGTGTAGGCTAACCTTTTTTCTCGCGGTGGAAATCCTCATGGACTTCCTCTATCGTGGGGGTGACAGAGGGGCATGCCGGACTCTTACCGGCTAAAACCACCGCGGTGTTCCAGCTCTACCTATGGCCGGGGGTGCGGGATTCGCAACAGCATTCACCGCTCCCCCGACAGGCCTCGACCCGCTGTTCCTCAGCGGGTCCCACCTCCCCGTGCGCCCATTCCTGTAATGGCCGCACCCACTCTCGAGTGGCGCGCGTGGAACACTGCAGCGCCAACTCGGGCCTGTCTGATCGGACGACAGACGCCCCTAGTCCGCCGAAAAACAAGAATTGAAAAAAAGAACAAATATTTTTATTGAAACTAAGAAAATTTCACAAAAATGTTAGTGTCCGTTAACACCTACATTAATTTAAAATATGCTCTGTTGCAGCTATTAGACATTTATGTACAGTCAACAAAAGAGATAAGTATGCAGGGTCGTCGGATATAGTTGAAGTTTAGTAAGACACCGATGGATTTTGTAGACTGAAATTTAATTTGATAAATGAGCTGTTTGTTTTCTATTAATAAAATTAAATTTTATTCGAGAACATCCATCAGTTTCTTACTAAACTTCAACTATATCCGAAGATTCTGCATACTTATCTCTTTTGTTGACTGTACATATTATTTACATGTCATCATATTTTCATTAATAGACACGTTCAACAATACTACTTAGTTCATTACAAAACCACATGTCCATCTACCCATCACGAACCGATCCCCATCGAACATTATTTGGTATCAATAACCCAAGTTTAATGAACATCGCCCAACTTTGCTATCACAGTTTACGACCCGTTTTACTGACACGTGTCCGGTATTCCGGTCGCCATCTGTCCGGTATTGGTACTACGTGAATATGCTATAATTTCCTAGATTTTATGGGGTTATTTTTTGTTATTGAGATTAGGTTGTAGCTACATTTGTAACGCTGATTGGCCTACATAAAAATCTGGACTATGTTAGTCCACATTTTTTTTTAGTTTAATTATTTCAATCAGTAGGTATTCACCTACTAACAAAAACCTTCTTAGTTACGAATGGCTCACCAATTAATTACTAAGGCTGTGTGCAGACAAGACTGCCTGTACACAGACTATCACTCTAAAGAAACAATGATGGCGTGCACAGCCGCAGCCATACTGTTGTGTTTGATCAGGCAACACTGTCCTCTGTTGTCAACAACAACAAAACTACAAAACTGTTTTGACTAGTATGCGTACATTCCAACAATTTAGCCGGCCCTTGGTGGTTGCTCAAACCTACCTATTTGGTATTGGAGCACTGCTACAAAGATTTTTTGGCGCTCGAATGATGTTGACAGGGGGCGCTGTTGGTAAAAATTTGCGCAATTGTTTTGTAAAATGTCACTTGAAATCTACGAATAAGTAATATACTTATTCGTAGCTTGAAATAAAAAAAAGCAGTGGCACTCCGGGAGTGCCGACAGAAGTGAAAACAAAACACAAACAGAATACTTTACCATCACTCACTGACATATCGGATATACATTAAAACCGAGTACATCCCGAAGACGGCCGAACACATCTAAAGCGGTGTCGATTACGGTAACAGTGGCGCAAGTTCAATAGTTTTTTCCCATCTCAAAAAATGCTAAAGAAGTTTTCACTTCAAAAACAAGATGGCGGCGTTAGTTCAGATTTTGGCCATGTACTACCAAAATAACTTTTTTGTCTATACGTAACGTACCTATCGTACGTACGTTTCCAGAGAGCAGCCGGGTGGCTCAGTGGCTGACTTATGAACAATAGGTCGTGGCTTCGAACTCAGGCAGGCGCTTTACTTTGTGTAAATAATTTCATCACCACTGTTCTCAAAAACGGTTAAGGAAAACATCGTTAGGAAATCGGAATGTTCTAGAACCAAAAATTCGAAAACATGTGACATCTACCAGCCCGCACTGGGCCCGCGTTGTAGATTATCGCCCACTCCCTCTCGAAGAGAGGAGGCCTGAGTCTCAGCAGAGGAATAAACATTATAGGCTATACGAATTTGAATACAAAAGTTTGAATATCGAATTGCGGTCAACCCCTTCACTTTTTTTACTGCCAGTATCAGTCCCATTTTCACAATACAGTTTTTATATCAGTTCGACTACAAATGAAATGTAGTAGCTCAGTCCTCAGTTCTTTTACAAGACCTAAGCAGTTTCCGGCTTGCCTTGTGAATTGCTTTGTTTGCGAATGTTCCCGTTCTTTGTAGCTACAAGTCTTCTTGTTCTCTTTTAGCATTCCGATTGTCTAGAGGAAATTGGAAAATGCTTTGCCTATGCCTCTTACTTTTCTTTTCAATACACTGTTCAAAGATTCATTGGCTTGCTTGTTTTATTTTTATAAGTCACTTAACTACTACTAGGTACTCACTGTTACTTAAGTACTAAGTTTATTGACGAGGTTCATTAACGTAGTTTGAAGAACTCAGGTTGAGTATTGTCACTATAATTGACAGTTAGTTTAACCTGATGAGTTGATGTTGTTGTCGATCTAATGAAGGTAATACTCGTATGATGCTATTTGTGACTTTGCCCCATTGTGAGATATTTTAGATTATTATAAAATTACTTTCTCACAACTTCCACATAATTTAGCTAACTTCAAAAGGGAGATTATTACTATTAGTGTTGTAAGTGATTGTACTTCTTATTATAGACTTTTTGTAAAAGTTCAAATACTTTTTGTTTTCTTTTTAGTCATCAAATTGATGTGCACTTTTTATGTTGTCTATCATCGTCGAAAAAACAGATTGTATTATTGTCTGTTATTTTTATTAATAAAAAAAATTAATTTATTCGTTTACGTTGTAAATTGCTATTTTCTAGCACATTGAGCCCTTTAAGACCATTATCAGTGTTAATAATAATGATCCGTGTACAATAAAAATACCCTTCATTAGTTAGTTGTACCTGAATTTTATTTTTTGCGTAGTCATTACGTGGAACTACGTCTACGCCTCTACAGTAGGACATGTTGCACAATGAACTACGGTAGGACACGTCGCACAAAAGAATTCTTCGTAGGTCGTCGCTTGTCGGGGAGTCATGAAAGTGTCTTTGTCTACACATTTCCTATGGTGTTTTAGTTAGGAGCAATGCCTTTACCGTATCGAACCTATCTATTGATATGAAATAGTTTTGTAAAAAGAAGATGCTTTGTAAATAGTATGTTCTTAAAATGTTAATTTTTTTATTTCACATGTAGAAATTTAACTTTTTTTTTAATAAAATGGCGGCAGTGTAGTATAATATATGCTTATGATATTCATTAATTTCCATTAATATTTAGGTACTACAAAATTTAAGATAACAGATGACTACATTGTTGTACGTGCCGCAATAATGAAGTACCTACCTCTGGAACTATAGTTTACCAAATGACTTTAAACTGTATTTTTACAAGTTATAAGCTGTCACAGGCGCCATCATACAGTACTTTAATAAACTATTGTCATATTCCATTAAAACTTTATACATTAGTCTTCTTTTTACCCGACTGCGCGACGCAAAGGAGTGGTAATGTGTTTATCAGCCTATGTATGTATGTATGTAAGTATGTAAGTATGTATGTACTAGCTTTTGCCCGCGGCTTCGCTCGCGTAGAATTTGGTCTGCCACATTAAGTTACGTGACATTTTTTTTAAAATACTGATATTTTTTTAATGTACCTTCACATCGTACATCCCAGATTTCTAACTTCAAAATTAGTTTCCATACAATCTTTGAACTCCTATACCTAATATTTAGAGGGTATCTCTTGAGGGTGGAATTATCTGAATTCCTTTCTAAGTGCTCATTATATATAATGAGCAGCTATAATAGAACTCTGCAAATTTCAAAATGCTAAGTCCAGTGGTTTCTTCATCAATACCTGTATGGTGTGTTTATAAAAAGTAGGCTTGAGATTATCCTATCCAGAACAAACGGATTACTAAACACTGACAACTAAATAGGTCGGACCAATGTTACTTGCATTTAATCACTACATAGTATAAAACAAAGAAGCTTTCTTTTTCCCTATGAATGCTTAATTTTTTTTAAACTACGCAACGGATTTTGCTGCGGTTTTTAGGGTTCCGTACCCAAAGGGTAAAACGGGACCCTATTACTAAGCCTCCGTCGTCTGTCTGTCTGTCTCCAGGCTGTATCTCATAAACCGTGATAGCTAGAAAGCTGAAATTTTCACAAATGATGTATTTCTGTTGCCGTTATAACAACAAATACGAATAAGAATTAAGTACATATTAAGGGGGGCTCCCATACAATAAACGTGTTATTTTCGCCATTTTTTATAGACAATGGTACGGAACCCTTCGTGCGCGAGTCCGACTCGCACTTGGCCGGTTTTTTTAATAGATTTTGTAATAACTAAAGAATTATGTGGTACGTAATTGGAATAGGTGAACATCTGTGTTAATTTATCTGTGTTTTTACTGCAATATACTCGTGTATACTATGTTATTTGATTTTTTTTTGTTCAGCGTAAATAAGAAGATTTTGGGATTTAGAAACACGTGAGCAAGCTACGTAAAGCTGCCCATGGGAAAAACAGGGCGTGCCTAAATGTATCCCCGCTACTTTCAAAATTTGCCCTTGCGATTTATTGATGGTCATAGAAAATGCAACTTTATGTGGAAACTGTAAACGTTTGAAATTAAAGGGTAAGTTATTGGGTATTATTGGGATGCGTGGAATAAGATAATTTTCACCCTTAGCTTCTCCAGTTAAAATTGTGGCCTTAACAATATGCCTGCCTAGTTCCCTGACTCGCAATCTAGTGCCATTACATAGTCTCGGGGCGTCCAAGTTACGCATTAACAAAACCGGTATACCGACTTTTAATTGGAGCTTATGTGATGGCACCCCGGATAGCTCCAAAGAGTTAAGAAACTCCACGGGGTAGCTTGTACAGTCTTCAGATGACATGACTGTGTCGATAGAGTTGTAGGTTGTTGCATCGCTGGTTACTTGGTCCAAGATAATGTTATTGATTTTCGCAACTGTCTCATTTCTTGGTGCTAGTATAGTTCTTTCACATAGCCAACTTTCATCGTGGATGTTCTGTTGCAAATTTGGAAAAACTTGAGCAATGAGTGCGTCTTCCGAATCCACAACGTGACAAAATTGGTTAGTGAATAGAACCATACCTTCTTCGTCAGTTTCGAATCGACCTTCACCTATCTCGAGCAGTTTTTCAGCGTACGCACCCGACTCTAGATCACTGAATAACTGGACACGCATGTTGGTTATAAGGTGCAGCTTTTCAACTTTAGTCCATAAATATGAGGATTTAAGACATGCGTTAATTTCGTCTGCTGCAGTGCCTCCCTCGATGACAGGCAAAGTTTGCCGAAAGTTCCCAGCCAATAAAACAACCACACCACCCATTATTGTTTCTTTGCCGTGTAAGTCTTGTAAACAACGATCAAGAGCTTCGATGGCACGTTTATGTGACATTGTGCACTCGTCCCACACGATTAATTTACACTGTTGCAAGAGGAGGCCACGGGCACTGGTTTTGCTGATGTTACACGATGGAGTTTCTTCACTCGCCAGATTAAGAGGTAATTTAAAGACGGAATGTGCTGTCCGTCCACCGCTTAGCAATGTAGCAGCAATTCCAGAGGAAGCCACAGCTAATGCAACGTTATGGCCGCCACGAATTTTTGCCAAAAGTAAATTAAGCAAGTAAGTTTTTCCTGTACCACCCGGGGCATCAAGGAAAAAAAGTCCACCTTCCCCATTCTCAACTCGTCCTACTATTTTGTGATAAATCTCTCTTTGATCAGGTAGCAAACGTGGCTCAGTTTCGCATACGTAAGCACCTAACTGGTTGGTATCATAGCTTAGCTCTTTTATCAACTCGGTCGACAACTCTCCTCTACGCTGCGGTGAGGGTAGACCAAAATCGGATATTTTTTTCCCAGAAATTGTTAATATTTTGTGTTCGATTAGTCCCAACGCCTCATCGTGCTGCGGCCGCCGCCGCGGCGTTAGGCGCTCCGTTCAAGTCAATCATATCGTGATAACTTTTAAACTATTCGGCCAAATTACTTAGTGTGAAAGACAAAGTTTATCTACATTAAATACTTAATGCGAGAAATGTATTCATTTTGATAAGAGTTTGATAATTATATACTAAATGTGCATTGTAAAATAGTACCAAATTTAATTAGATTTATGGTTCACAATTTTGGTTGTACTGGCTTGCACATAAAAGGTAGATATATGCTGTCGCGGACTTTTATTTAGATCTACTTAAGACAAACAATCCTGCGTTACATTATCTTTATGTAACTCCATTGGTTTAGCCAGCGCACGCCAAGATAGCTCTCAGATGGAAGATTTTTTTCCGACTTAATTGACACGTATCGTTATATTATGACCAAAACTACATAAAATCATTATAAATTGTAGCCTATGTGTTATTCTGATGAATAACCTATATTACTGTAAAGTTTTATCCAAATCTGTTCAGTAGTTTTTTCGTGAAAGAGTAACAAACATACATCCATCCTCACAAACTTTCGCATTTATAATATTAGTAGGATGTATGTATGTTTGTATGTTCCTTTGAAGCACTATAAAGACCAAACGCCTGGGCCGATTTTTATGATTCACACGTTAATCGATTCCTCTTAGTCCGGCGAGTGTCACTAAAGACATGACGTTAAGGTGAATGCGCAGTGGTAGACCGCGAAATTCAAATTTTCTTACGTTTTTTGCAATTTGCAGGTCAGTGTCAGGTTGTATCTGGATCAAAATTTGATTCGCGACTATAATAGATATGCATTTACAGAATTATAGTCATTAGAATCTTTAATATATCTCTTTAAGTTAGATTTCTACCGTTAAGAACAAATCTCGTATGGAAAAGTGTTTATGGTAGAAATCTAACTTAGAAAGATGTATTAATGATTCTGATGATTATAATTCTGTGAATACGTACCTGTTATAGTCGCGAATCAAATTTTGATCAAGATAAAACCTGACACTGACCTGAAAATTGCAAAAAACGTAAGAAAATTTGAATTTCGCGGGCTACCACTACGCATTCACCTTAATGAAAATTCAATATGGCGACTACTAGACGCCATATTGTGAAAATGAAAAAAATGAAAGTCAAGAAACTATGTCAAGTGGGATATCGTTGGATAGGTCTTTCAAAAATATTAGTGGTTTGCGAAGACCGTTTTTTGATTAAGTAAACCGTTCGTGACTTATCAAGCTTTAAAGTACCAATTTTCGTTAGAATCAAGTGTCCCCCCCTCTACAAACTAAACGCGGCAGTAGTACCTATATATTACGAAGTTTAAAGGGAAACTATCACACATAAGTGGGATATACAACTCATAACTAAAAAGAATAAAATAAAAAAATTAAATTTAAAAAATCAAAAAACCCGACTGCGGTAAAAAACTTAAGTTAAAAAAAACTGAAAAGCTAAAAACAAGCCCATTTTAAATTAAATAAAAGTTGGAAGCAGGCGGGACCCATACCATTTTTTTATATTTTCAAACTCAAATGGGTCCCGCCTGCTTCCAACTTTTATTTAATTTAAAATGGGCTTGTTTTTAGCTTTTCAGTTTTTTTTTTAACTTAAGTTTTTTACCGCAGTCGGGTTTTTTGATTTTTTAAATTTATTTTTTTTATTTGACTGTCATAAGTACAATAGCTTATTCAGGACAATATTCTTGTATTGGACCAATTATCCCTCTGTCACTGGTTTTCTAACGATTATACAGGGTGAAATTGAATTCATGGGCATCCTTTTAAGGGGTCACTGTACTCATCATTATGAACAACTTTTACTATGGGACCAAACATGAAATCGCGAAAAAAAAATCAGCTCTTCCCTACATTTTGACGAGTTATGTGAACATAAATGCAAGGATAGGCTGATTCTTTTTTCGCGATTTTAGGTTTAGTCCCATAGTAAAAGTTGTTTATAACGATGAGTACAATGACCCCTTAAAAGGATGCCCATGAATTTAATTTAACCCTGTAAAAAGTAAGCATAGTGCTTTAAAAGATTAACCTTAGGCGTAGTTTTACGTAGACCTATGACTGAAAGGGTCTTTAGTACAATAGAGAACATTTCACGTCGTCGCTCTCAGAGTCATCTTGAATTGTGTCTACACCGAGACATGTTATGACGTAGCAGTGAGTTCCAGAGAAGATACGTTTAAATTGCCTTAAATGAATCACGTAATACATTCGTGGCGTGCTTCTAATTATCTAATCTATGAATAAAGCGCGTGTTGTTTTGTATTTTCTTTCTAATGTTTGTCTTGTTCGTTCAGAATAACCAATTTTTCCTTCTTTCTTTATTTTCTTCAATAATCTTACTTAGTTTTTTTTGTAATAAACGTCCTTCAACTGTTGCACAACCCAAATTTACTTCTAAGCAATAAACAAGAACTAATTTCGTATCCGGCTCGAAGGACCAAATTAATTTCTAAGTAAATAAAATCAGCTCTTTATCAGCAACATGCGTATTTTACCTATTTCAGAACACATATTATTTTTTAATCAAATTATGTAGGTACGGATAGAATGATACGGTTTTCCTACAGATGGGAAACAAAATACGATCGCGCGTAGGCCGACATTGCAAATTACGGCAGGAGTATAAAATGTCAGCGTGACCTAAGGGTACGTAGTGGTGGGCGAATACCAATTATGTTACATCGATAGTTTTTGCCTGTAACGAGTTTACGAATTTCTTTTTACATAAAATGTAATCTAATGTCACGATCATACTATTACTACTCAAGTGAATTTTGTTACTATCGGTAAACATATTCCTGAGAAGAGGTTTTACGAACACAATGGCATAATACAAGCTTTTGGTCTTGTACAGGTCTTTCCGTCCTTTTTTTTCGTTTAACTTTTCTGTTTATTTTTAAGTTTTTAGGACTGTATTTAGTTTAGTTTGTGATATTCCTGTGCGAGTCCCAACAAATACTTTTTCTTTCTTTCTATAGTTATTACGGTAAGCACAAATAATAATTACGGTACAACAACAGAACGACCGTACAACATATCAGAGCGTCCATAAATTTATAAACTCAGCAAACTCGTCAAACATAGACAACACTAGTGCGTTCCCTTCTGAACGCTAGTTTGTTACACAGCTGGTAATTTCATTCGGTGGGTGGCCGCTAACCGAATTCGTTGTCGGTCCGATCCCGACCAACCTGTTGGTGATTTTTCTAGCTAAAACATTCATGAACGGGAGTTTGCTAAGACTTAAACGGGTGTAATGTTGGTGTATAATTAAATGTGGTTGAAATAGGTTTCTTGGTTGTGCCAGTTATGCTAAGAAAACCGTTTTGATTAACATACCTACACATTTATGTGTTAATGTGATTAATTTAAATCAGTTCGTAAGTGTTCTCGCGATTCTTTTGTTTTTATTTTTTACCCATCGGTAAATGTTTGACTCACCGGGCCACAGAGCAAAAAAGTCTTCTCATAAAAGAAGAGACGATATTATTCTGTTTGACATTGATTTCATTTGACAAGACCATTTGGTTTCATTCCAATGGTCTTCTGACATTAGACACGATTTTATGAGAAAACTTCTTTGTTGTGTTTTTTTTTTTACGTTAGCCTGTACTGTCCCACTGCAAAGGCCTCCCCCATTTTCTTCCACATTTCTTTATGCAGTGCCACACATATTATTACATATTACGCTGTAATAATCGGCGGTCGGATCGCTGAAAGCGATCTTTGACGTACAGAAAGATCACGAAATAGAAGTCATTTTTATCCAATACTCCCGCTTGTGACCCTTACTATGTCCTCATTAAACACCGACCCCCAATCAAAGGTATAAAGTACCAATACGGACTCTTTGGTCCACGTATACCAAAACTTTGTGAAGGTCATCTGTATTGATGTTACCTTAAATAAAAAAGTTACAATGTAGCTCTGCATGCCAGCAATTTGGTGTTGAAAACATTTCGAGATTTTTTTTCTGTTTTTTATTGCCACACTCCGAGATGTTCGATAAAAAAGACGGGTTGCACTCCGGGAGTGCCGGCAGAAGTGAAAACTTGAATATTAACGTTGAAATAAATCAATTATTACTTTAAAAAGCTAACAATCTTAAAATAATAATATGTACAAGTATATAAAAAGGGATAATCCACCACCACCACCAGCACCACCACCACCAGCACCACCACCACCACCACCACCACCACCACCACCACCACCACGAGCACCACCACCACCACCACCACCACCACCACCACCACCACCACCACCACCACCACCACCACCACCATCACCACCACCACCACCATCACCACCACCACCACCACCACCATCACCATCACCATCACCATCACCATCCATCCATCCATTATCGTGTCTCACTTGGTTCACTTCGGTTGGCGCCGCCGTGGAAAGCGAGGAGGGGGGGGGGAATCTCTCTTGACGGTCACGTGTCCTGACGCGATGCCCTGACGCGAGTTTCACATTTTTTACCCATTACAAAAAGTATGCAACGCCGCTAAAGAAGTTTACACCTCAAAATACTAAAAGTTAATTTAAGTTTGTAAAGTAGTGAAGGGTGTGGGAAGTTTAAAAAAAATTAGCTAACCAATAAAAGTTAATCGATTGTTATTAAATGACGTCTTTGAGTGCAGCAGTTAATTTCTGTACTTTATTTTGTCATCTTGCTTTCCAAATGCATTCTTTTTTAAATAACTACCTTGTTAATAAAAAGAAGAACAGTGGCACTCCGGGATTGCCGACAGAAGTGAAAACTTGAACAATTACGTCTGTATTTTTTTTAATCGTCATATAAACAAAACACAAACAGAATACTTTGCCATCACTCACTGACATATCGGATATACATTAAAATCGAGTACACCCCGAGGACAGCCGAACACATCCAAAGCGGTGTCAGTTTCGGTAACAGTGGCGCGAATTCAATTGTTTTTTTCCATTACAAAAAATGCCCAACGCGCCTAAAGAACTCTTCACTTCAAAAAATAATACAGCCTGGAATATTCTGCTCAAACGCTTTACAATTCAAGGTCATACAAAAACCAAGTTTTGCGGTATCATATATCGTCTGGTCAACTTGTAATCCATCATTGGATAATACCACGAAAATATCTGCGACCTTCACAAAGTTTCATTACACGTGGTTCGAAGAGTTCTTGTTGATACTATTTTTGTATACTTGAAACTGGATGATGTGGCACACAGTGAGGGTCGCAGACGTCGGTTACGAGTGGAAATGGATTTAAATTTTTCTTATTTATTTTTTACTTTGTGTGTATTCTCTCTATCTCTTTTTCTAAGGTATGTTTTTGTGCTGAATGTGCATCCTCATTATGCTGACTAGGTGCATTGAGTCGCTTTTGTTTTAAGTACCTACGACACTGAAATGACAGTTTTTCTAAAACTGACCATTACGATTGAACTTTCCACCCATTATAGACTTAAGATCAATATGTGCAACTCTATGATTTCATCAAAGCTTCAACTAAATTGACAGAAAGGATTTTCTTGAATGTTCCTTTTTTATGTTTTTGTGAAAAGTTAAAAAGAACCTTAAAAAGTCATAATTATGGTATTTTTCAACTCAGTCAATCTCAATAATTCAGAACCAGCCACATTCGCTATCTAAGTTGATCAAAGACTCCCCGTCAATCCTTCTATTTCATTACTATGATGTAAATTGAAACTGTAGTGATCTAAATAATTAATGGAACCAGCCAGCTGATCTATTATTGCCTGTAAGCTGCGCAGTATGCCTAAGATCATTAATATTCCGTTTGTGAATCTAAGCACTGCCACTGTTACGCTACAATTGAGATACGCACCGAATACTGTAAATATTTGATGAATGTAGATCGCTACTTATATAATTTTGCTTTTCAAGGACGAAAGGGTTGATGCCAAAATTAAGTATAAGTCCAGTACATAGAATGCTGCTACATACAATGCTCTTCTCTAGTGGCAGCCTAAGCTATACGTAGATAAATGGCACATACTGTTGGAAAAAAATTGCTAGATGCGCTGACTATACAGGGTGCAATACCTACACAGTCAAAATGTATTGAACAGCTGATTCTTTTTTATAACCGGCGAAAAATTTAAACGGATTTGCGTTCAGAATCATGTACTGAATCCATGTAGGTTGCGCGTCGATGTCCCTGTCAACCTGTATTACGGAGGTGACTGATGGCATTAGGGTTGAAGCACAACCCGACAGGTGGACGTTGCGTGTGACAAGTGACCAATCAAAACAATCAATGAATCGACGTTTCGTGACCCGAACATTACGCAGTAACACGGAAATGACCGAGGGTCAAGGAAATCGTTTGGCTTGGTATGGACATGTGATGAAAAGAGATGAAATGCGTGTGACTAAAATAGTGATGAATATAAATGTCGATGGATAGAGAGTTAGAGAGAGGTCAAAGAAAAGAAGGATGGATTGTGTCAGGGATGATAATATGAAAGAAAAGGGAGTAAATGATAGCGTGACGGTTGGCAGGGGATCTGTATAGAAGAAGATAACGTGTAGCGCCGACCCCAAGTTATCAGAAGGTCTATTTTCGTACTTAACCGCTCAAGGACCGTGGGACACCGATCGGTGACCAAACAATAGAAAATCAATTGTGTCTCATTAGCGGAGCTTGACAGATTAAAAAACGTTCAAATTCAAGTCGCAATCTCATCTCAGCGACAATCGCGTCAAAAAAAACTTGTCAAAAATATAAGGAATTACGAGCATTTTTTGATAGATTGAGACTGAGATCAATGCGATCGTTCTTAACATTACGGGAAATGCTTCGCTGTTACCATGAAGGTAATGACGAAGGCGACGGACGGTACCAGGGTTGAAGCACAGTCGACAGGTGTACGTTGCGTGTGACAAGTGATCAATCAGAACAATCGATCAAAACAACGTTTCATCTGAACATTATTTAGTAAACGTTCTAGCTGTGCGTGTTTCGTATCGGCTCCATTATGAATTCAAACACCTTATAAATATATACATTTGACACACAACGTCCACCGGTAGAACTGTCTTTCGGGACTTAGGTGTTACTTAGATCCCAGAGGACTCATGTGATTCTTTGAATGCGGGTCGAACCATACAGTAAAACTCAGTCCAAACTAAAGACAATCTTGCACGGGATACGGTACGAAATTTGCACGCACTGATTGTGTCAACTAATTTGTATGGAGGTGTTCAAACTGAAGCGAATGGTCGCGTGAATTCATAATCATTAGAAAACAATCAGTCAATTATGATATAAATATACAATTTCGCCTAGTTTCCCCGAAAGGTTGGGCAGAGATGTAGGTACCTATAGTACACCCAGATTTCGCCAGTTATGTTTAAGTCCCATGTAATATGGGGCGAGCCCATTGCCATCAACCGGGCACAAGTCCAGATTCTGGGCTGTAACTGAGAAATTCCCTAAATAACGCAATAACACTTTACCCGACCTGCACCATAATTGCGTAACACACTATCAATCGGAATCAGAATAATTTCGAAGTCAATTGCTAATCCATTGCTTCATAAGTTCGAAAATTTTGTCTGCTCAACACGTAAATAACGCAATGAATGTTGTTGAACTGTCAAAATGAAACCGATTCCGATTGATAAAGTGTTACGCAATTGCCCCGTTGGTAATCGAACCCAGGACCTCACGCTTAGCAGTAGCGCTTACGACCACTAGACCAAGGAGGCAGTTCAATCAATATATTATATTTATCTATATCTGCGCGCACGTCTCGCACGAGATTCACCTCAGTTTGGTCAGAGGTTAAACGATCAGCACCCTAATAATTGCGTAGCACACTATCAATCTCAATCTGAATAATTTTGAAGGATATTGCTAATCCATTGCTTTAGATGTTCGAAACATGTGTCTACTCAGCAACGTAAATAACGCAATGAATGTTGTTGAACTGTCAAAATGAAACCCATTGCTACTGATAGTGTTACGCAATTGCCCCTTAGAATTGGCGACCGCAATTTCTTATATCAGTCAAATAGCTACTGCTGCCGCCTTATCTCTTATATTTATACTTTAGTCGCTTTTTATGAAACCAAAACGTTTCGTTTGGGTGTCCAAAGGCAAGAAAAATAATCAATTCTAGAAAATATTCGAAAATAGCGGCCCGCCCCAGCTTCGCACGGGTGCAATTTTTTTTTCGAATTACCAAAATTTTCTTTCATACAAACCTTGTCCTGGCAATACCGAACACAACAAAAAAGAATTATCCAATTTAGTGCAGTCGTTCAGAAGTTATGCGCGTACATACATTCCGGCGATTAATTTTTTATTTATATAGATTCTCAAGCACTTTAAAGGTCAGAATAAAAAGGTGAGTTACTACTAACACCTACGTTGAGTCACGGGCAGTTAACCTACAGGTCCTTGAACCCTTTTAACTCAAAAGTTTTAATAAAATAAACAAAAGTCAAACTATGCAAATCTGCTCTCAGAAGTGTCTAAATAAAACAGTACAACTTTTGTGGTTCTAAACAAAAGTTTTTGATACACTTAGATGAAAGTATCCCTACTTTAATATAAACGTAAATAAACTGTTTTTACATTCGAGTTAAGTAAACTAATTTATTACTTTAACATAAATGACGTGCGGTGCGTTGACAGACATTAAATTAAGTGTAGGTATATGTAGAACGTACTGGTACTTATGTTTATTAAATTATCGTAATGATATGACATGCTAAAGCTTCTACTAATGCCCTCGTTTAATATGTATTAGTAGGCGGCTTATAAACTTCAAGTTTCAGGTTTCAAAGAACAACCTTGTGACATTTTTAAAAGAGATTGACTTGGTTCCGTGGCTGATTCACTGAACGTCTGACTAACACACAAACACTTTAATTCACAGAAAGTAGAAAAAAAGTTCGTAAGAAACGGTCCGTAAGGAGTCTCATCATCACCCATTTCTTTAAATTGTCGAAATCGCTCTTAGCGATCTAAAGGTTGGCGAAAAAGTCGTAGATGATCACTAGTAAGGGGCCGTCTTCACGAGCGAGAGAATCGCGGCGATTGTCTCGTCGTGCCATCAAATTTTCGCCGCGATGATATCGCCGTGTCACACGTCCTAAGAAAGCGTAAGTATAGAAATACGTGGTGTGATTGGTACAACTTTGGAGATATTCGACCATCATAATCAGCCTATAATGTTACCACTGTCGGGGCACAGGCCTCCTCTCTATGAGAGGGAGTGGATCCTAATCCGCAATACCTAATTCGACCATATTAAATAATATCCCCATGATAAAGAGGAGTGGGATGGCAATTACAGTGACTTTTGCCCAGCATTGGGTTGACGGGGACATATATACAACACGAACATTACATTTATTTCACCATTTCTAATAAACAAGCTTCACGCCTCCACTTCGCCAATTTTTAGGACTAGACAAAACATCGAGATTTCTTTATTAGGTAAGTAAGGTAAGGTAAGTTAGGTAAGGTAGGTAGGTTTCATCATCATCATCATTATTTCAGCCGAAAGACATCCACTGCTGGACATAGGCCTCCCTCAAGCACCTCCACTTCGACCGGTTTTGTGCTTCTCGCATCCAACGAGTTCCTGCGGCCTTCACAAGAATCCGGAAGACGTAGCGTTGGAAGGCCTCCCACAAGGCCTACCTATTCTAAGCCTACTTAGGTAGGTAAGTTTATTATAAACCTTCCGGAATATATTCCCTAAATGATGGTGAAAACTGCATCAGTAGGTATTCATTGCGAAGTTTAGAAGAGCGACGCGATCACACGGACAGAAACGAAAAGCGACTTTAATTTATAATATTAATCTTTATATATTCCGAGTAATATTCCTTGTATTATTATGATAATAAGTATTTCCACCCCCATATTCTCTCGAGGGCAGAACTGAGATATTTAATCGAGTGTGAATGCATCACGGGCAACTCTGGAAGTTTTCACATTATTCACGTCAATTTTAAAATAATCATTAAGCTTATTTCCCTTGGGGGATAAAATAATCAGTTTGGCGTCTTCTGGGTGAATATTTTCAGTAAAGATAATGTTGTTCTTTTTGGATTTTGACCTATAAAAATGTTCTTTTCCTGAATTTACGAATCTCATTATCAACAATAAGCTACTTATAGCTACTACGTACGCAAAATACGCACATTGACGTGGAGTTGCGGACACCAGTCCGTATTACCTATTACCTAAGCTACGAGTACTTATAATAATTAATTTTAAATCTTTTTCATTATTCACTGCGATTGAAATATGGACTTAAATCATCGTCCTGCCCTTACTTGAAACTAGAGATTCAACCAGTCTTTATGACTAACCTTTTACTGTTTAAGCAGTGCGGCTATGGAATATCTAGCCAGTGTCGGTAAGGCGTGCTCAATCATTGTCCACTTATAAAATTATGGTAAAAAACAAGTCCTCTCTCCTAAACCTTCATCATTATTTATAGTTCTTTGCTCCTGCTTCATGATTATTCTTGAATTATAGCCCCCTTACTAATAAACGTTGTATATATAGTTACAAAACGTGTATATATAGTTACAAAATGTGTCTGTATAGTTACAAAACGTTTTGTCTTCTTCTTTCGAAAGTCAAATTACTGACGACTGATAGAGAGAAATCGGTGTGTAACTATTCATCTGACATAATAGGTTTATTATTAGTAAGGGCATAGGTGTTTTCATGTTTCAGGATTATTCTTGGTTTCTATAAAATACAATGTGTAACTGAATTAATGCACATTATGAGTAGTTTGTTCAGAATCACTCACTACATCGATTTCTGTAATTTTGAGTATAACATTTTTAATAATAAAAGTTCAGTGTATTTCTTATGATAATTAAATATTATGTTTTACATACTTAATATTCTAACTGGGGTGTTTGGTGGTGTGCGTAAATTCTGGAACATCTATAAACTTAAAAATTGGCTTGAATACTTATTTATCTAAATAAATGATAAAGATCATACCATTTTCGAAATTTTTAGAGGAAAGTACGAATTTCACGCGGACGAAGTCGCGGGCAGAAGCTAGTGTTGTATATAGATAAGTATATGCTGTATGTACGTATTTATTATGTAGGTATATAAATGGTACACCACAGACTACCTGCTGTCTTTATAAGGTCGCTTTTAGCAATAAGACCGCCCTATGTGTCACCCTACGTAAAATATCTACATTTATATCTGTATTTCTATGGTGTACACAACAAATAGTACTCTATTCTATCCCAATAAGTAAGGACGTAAATATAGTAGACATTAATATGATGATAAATAAAACGTTACATAACTTATACAAAAGTATTTTTGCGAACAACGTACTCTTAATTATGTTCGAGAAACTGCTGTATTCAAATCATCTCTACAACGTTCGATATCATATTATTATTATCACAATATCCTTTCACGATATTCAAGTTACAATGAGAAGTTCTCAGAACATTTCCATTTACAATTACGAGCGGAAAGTTCATAAGTATCGATGAAAAGAAAGACCAATGCTTTATATTGGTCGATATAAAAGACTTTCATAATTGTCTTTTTCGTTTCGATGTTTAGACGTCAAAATGAGCAGCTCGTGGCTAAGTAATAACAGCCACATGAGTCGATCGATTAGGTTAAGCTACGCTTGGCGCGGTCGGTTCGTAGATGGGTGATCATCTTTACATACCAAGACCCCTCCATGCCTTGGAAAGCTTCCGTTAAGTCACTAAGCTGCTGTTAAGCCGTTGGTCCCGGCTGTTATTCTTGGATCTTTGACAGTCGTTACAGGTCGTCAGAAGCCCGAAAAACTGACCACAAGTCTTAACAAGGGTATCGTGTTATCCAGTAACTGGGTTGTGGACGTCAGATAGGCAGCCGCCCCATGTAAAATAATGGTATTCAGCTGCATCCGGTTAGACTCGAAACCGACCCAAACATAGTTGGAAAAAGGCCAGGCTGATTGATTGTTTAGACGTCAAAATATTATGTAAGTCATTAGTAGCTCAATTCGTTGTGACACTGAGCAATTTTGTTTTGAATTTTAAATAAGTCATATCGATTTGATCGAAATTCGAATCAAAATTGACGTCATACCGTACGAAATGAAAAAAAATGTTGCGTGGATTTGACCATGACAATAATTCAATTTGTTATTTAATTCTACATTGGGGGTAGGTTCAGGTTGATTTATAGAATTACCTATGAGATCAAACTGATTTTACACTCTATTTTTATTTTAAATTACTATTATATTATCGTAATCCTAACTAATATTATAAATGTGAAAGTGAGTTTGTTTGTTTGTTTATTACTCAATCACGTTAAAACGGCTGGACGGATTTCAATGGAATTTGGCACACAGATAGACCATGACCTGGGTAAGAATTTTTCATTCTGGATTGCAGACAAAGTCACGGGCAACGGCTAGTTACAGAATAATACATTACATTTAGCTCACGTTTAACCACGGCTGAAATATTAACCTCTGTCACCCTTGGCGAGGGTTCGTGACCATTGGCACAGCCCTCTGTCCAAACTATGAAGGTGGATCATTAACTATGTCTTTATCAGTAGGCGTGATGGGGTTTAAAAGTAGCAGAAATATATTTTCAGTATAGATATAAGTAGTAGGTACCTACTAGCCATCAAGTTTTGAAATATTGTCAAAAAAATTGGCGTGTAAAGTGTCTTAGAATATCTACAAGTACAGAAATGTCATTGAAATCAATCTGATAAGCCTTTTCTCAACTATTTTGGGGTCGACTTCCAGTCTTACCAGATGCAGCTGAATACCAGTATTTTACGTAGAGCGACTGCCTATCTGACCTCCACAACCCAGGTACTGGGTAACACGATACCCTTTGGCAAGACTGATTGTCGACTTTCATTCTTCTGACTATCCATACGGACTGTTAAAGATCTACGAATTACGAGTACTGTTATATATTGCTGGTGATTATAGTTTACGACTATGCTACCACTATTATTATAGAAAGACTATTGTTTACATTGGTTGACAATGAAAATGATGTAGTTCCAATTATTGTGTTTAAAATAAACAGTTCAGTTTCCAAATGACTCGACAAATGTCCTTGTAAACTTAAAATATAACGTCGAAATTGTATTGATCTTTCGTCTACGAACATTATGTTTTTGTTTATATTCTGACTGAAATAAAAAGAGTCCATAAAAACTGGAAATCTTATTACCGGGACGAAATTGCATTCTACCCGCAAACCCTTTGTTAAAAGAAGTAAAGTTGATGTATGATGTTATAAGTGAGTTTTTAATTGGTCTAAATGTCTTCCTTGCTTAAGGTACTGTCCCATATTATTATTATCCTGTGATGTCCCCCTGCAGGGCAAAAGCCTCCCTACTCTCTTTCCTTTTCTCTCTGTTCAAAGCTGCTAAGGACTGTTCTTGTTGAAGGAGTCCAGCTCATCCCGCCATGTCCGTCTGGGCCTGCCGCGATGTCGGTTGCCATTAAGAGGGACCGATATAAAAGTTTTTTTTCCGTCCTTTCTTTACCTATATTCTTGATCTTTGATTTTTTTCTAACAATAAAAGAATTTAATGTTATAGGCAAACGTAATGTTATAACCTTTACTAACACACATTGGTTGAATATTACTCTGCAAATGCTGTTAACAGCGTGACGTACGGAACAATATGACTAATCCGCCTATACATCATATTTCATCTCAATTGTGTCCGCACTATGCGCAAAAAGCATACATATAACCTTTAGGTTGATAACAGGTAAAATATGACCCTCTTTTTCCGACGAATTTTCAGAAAAAGGTATAGTCATATCACAAAGACGCCAAAGATATCGAAATTCAACCTCCGAAACTAATTATAAAATGAGAACCTTAGATGAAATAGAATTAAAATAAACTGTGTAGTATTAAATTTAAATTGAAACAGATATATTGGAGCAAAAGTAAATTACTTCAACCAATTAATTTTAATTCCGCTGGGCGTAACAAATGACGACATGAAACACGCGTACTTAGATAATTGCGAACGATAACAAATTACGCGGTGCCTTACTCTGTATGTAGACAAAGTACGGACGAACTTAGTACAAAAGAGTATGACAACTAAGGAGCAAAAACGATGAAAGAGATAAAAATCCAATCACAAAACTCACCAACTGTCGAAGCAGTTGAAAAGACCCACAACGGTCCGTCAACTCCGTGGCAGGCTTATCTCACGCCGATAATCTCAAATCCATTGCAATTAACACATTAACCATGGCATAGAGTTATGAGGTACACAGTCAGTAGTATGAATAGCATGAACATTTTGGTTGTCACTGCACTGAATTTGAATGAAACGTTCGTGTGAGGTTCGTTCAAGTTGAACGGAGTGGAATGTCAGGGAGGGGCGCGCGGGCGTTCGGCACGATCGTCGGGAGCGCACTGAGAGGGATGCTGCTCGTTGCTACGATACGACACCCATACCTACCCCCCTGCGGCCGCCGCCCTATGAGTGGCGCGCAACCTAGTTTTACGTATAACTGCTACTGTCTGCGTAATAGCTCTTCAGCAATTTCCTGATAAAATGCTTTTGATATGCTATTTGTGTGTGATTGAAATGTTATTGGAATCGATCAAAATGGCCGTTTGGTTGAATATCACGGAGATATTACGTGTAAAGAATGTATAAGAATGATAATGAGGACACAAGGGAGTCAACCTCTTTGGTAATGTGGACCGGATTCACTTCGCGTACTTTTTAAATAATAAGTCCCGGAACGTAAATTGTTATTTTATTTTGTCTACGTGCTTTTTTTGCATATAAAAGACCAATCTATTATTTCAAGAGGGAAGCGCCAGGGTATCCCGCGAAATTCATACAACCTGACACTGATCTGCAAATTGCAAAAAACGTAACAAAATTTGTATTTCGCAAGCCAACCTTGCGCATCCCCTTTAATTGAAAAAAATATGCCCAAAATTCTTATTTTCTATTTGAAAAAATATTGACTTCCATAATGCGTGCACGTAAATGATAGAAGAAAATTCTGTTGACTCATAATATCAATAGTAAACAAGTGAGCATCGTTCATCACGACTACGATGCGATAGCAACACTTTGCCGCCGAGATTGCGTCAGGCAAATCGGATTGTGCTCGGACGTATATAAATTGAGAAAAAAGGACGTACCTTCAATATAACGTTGATGCTATAGGTGTGTAGTGGAATTACACCGCCCCTGCTGCTGATAAGGAAAAGGATAGGTTGCAAAAGAATTTCCAATTGTACTTTTTGTGTTGTTTTCAACGCATTTTCCTATATAGTGATTTGTTTCCTTCTTATTTTAAACCGTCCGTCCATGCCGTTGGTCCTGCGCCTGATCTCTTTCCTGTGGTATCGGATTGCCGTCCCATTGGACTAATGAGTGTGAGGGGAAGAGTGACTGCACCTGTGTCTGCGCACACACTTGTGTACAATAATATCTCCGGTTAGATTAACTGCCATCTATGGCCAAAATTCGGTTTGGAGGATCTATTATTATTATTTTGTTGTTTACAACTGGGCAAAAGTAACGATCTTTAACTTAACGATCTTGTATTTAATAGGTAAGTACTTACCTAAGGTCCGGCGTTTCTAAATTTGCGAAAACAAACATTACTTAAAATAAATGTTCTTGTATATCAATTTTATTCAATTTTGAGCGGCCATTGTTGTTTACATCTTTGGCAAATTTAGAAACGCCGGACCTTACATATTTAATTTCCAGATACCACATATAATCGAAATATAAAATTTTCGTTAACCTTTTGAACGCCAGAGTATAAACGTATCGCCGTACCCCTGACGCCAGGCCACTTTAACAAATCAACACACACACTTAAAACAACAAATTTCTCGATATTGGTGGTTTATTTATATTAGTTTCATGCAAAACAATATAGACGGAAGCTTAAACTTTTAAATTATATAAATAAAAACACACAAAAGTAATGATTAAATTGTTTATTTCATAATATGGTGCGACCCGTGCGACGTGTATTTTGTCATATATTTGTGGCGTTCAGGGTAAGATTTCGTTTGTCACATATATGTGACAATGGCGTTCAAAAGGTTAAATAAGAAAATACAAAATCTACCTAGCCTTTTCTATTCTATGTTGGGGTCGGCTTCCAGTCTAACAGGTGTATGAATACCTACCAGTGTTTTACATATAGCGACTGTTTACCAAACCTCCACAACCCAGTTACTGGGTAACACGATAATTCGTGTCTACTTGAAGGCATCAAGTAGACACGAATCGTAGTCGTTCCAGTAAAAACATTTTTTTTGAAGTGAAAACTTCTTTAGCGGCGTTGAACACTTTTTGTAATGGGTAAAAAATGTTAAACTCGCGTCAGGGCATCGCGTCAGGACACGTGACCGTCAGGAGAGATTCCCCCCCCCCCCATCTCTTTCTACGGCGGCGCCAACCGAAGTGAACCAAGTGAGACACGATAATGGATGGATGGATGGATGGTGATGGTGATGGCGATGGTGATGGTGATGGCGATGGCGATGGTGATGGCGATGGCGATGGTGATGCGATGGTGATGGCGATGGTGATGGCGATGGCGATGGTGAAGGTGATGTGATGTGATGTGATGGTGATGGTGGACGCGGACGCGGACGCGGACGTGGACGTGGATGGACAGCTGATGGCTCGACCGTCTGTGTAGTAGCCACACTGCTGTGTATTCGTAAAATTCGTGTATATAGTGTTTCAAAAAATGGAAAGTGCATCGATTAATGAAAAAAGTGACGCAGAAATAGTGAAAAAAACTTAGTTATATTAATTCAATTAATAATTGATTTATTTCAACGTCAATATTCAAGTTTTCACTTCTGCCGGCACTCCCGGAGTGCAACCGTGCAACCTTTTTTTTTAATTATCAAAACGTATAACAAAATTAAAGTATAAATTTAGCGCGCGCCTGATAAACAATCCATCCATCGCAGAGTTTACAACATGAAGCAAGTTGGCAGTGCGTTGAACCAGCGATATTTACCTAATTTTGACCGTTTCTACAAAAAAAAGGGCGCGCAACGACATTGCCATCGCTCGCCTACGCCCTTTTCTTAATGACATGCTTTAAATTTACTTTAAAACACGTTGTATTAGATATTTCAAATCGGCGCGACTATTAAATTTTATCTTGTATAATAGCAATGGTTTATCAGTTCTCAAAGACAAAGAGACATTTATTCGTCGGATATGGTAGGTACAAAGTTGGTTAGTATAAATAGACAAGTTCAACACATCATACGGCATACGAATATTTACAACATGAAACGAATGTACACGTGGGTAGGTATAAAACCTAACTTAAACTCTAATTAACAATACAAAACACTTATACGATGGACGTATTTTATACTCTAATATACAATACCTATCAAATAAAAACACGACAATAACAATATTTCTATTATACAACTAAATAAATCTTAAATAAACCTTATAATAAAAAAATAAATATGTATTATTTAAGTACTTATTTACCCTTATAACCAAAAAAATCTTTTAGAGTGTAAAAATTAATGAAATCCTCAATTGAGTTTATATACCGAGCATAACATGACCTTATGTAATCTGCATGTGATAAGTGTAGAATTCAGCTTAACATGGAGATAATGAACGTTTATAGTTACGAGAGACGATCTAGACTCACTCGTGTTGAAAACTTTGGACGAAAATATCCGGATAAAGCCACATTCATTCGGTATTAACCTAGAAAATCTAGTACTGTGGTAAAACGAGGGAGGTACTTGGTTAACTTTTATCACCATCAGTTTTAAGGAGTTAATAGGAACGCTTTATGCATACACTATCAACCCGCCCTTACTCCGCACGGGTACCTACAGTGTACTGATGTGGCGACATGTCAAAATATCAAGATTTCTGTGCATTTTTTTTTTCGTTAACCGATACTGTGTCGCACTGCTGGGCAAAGGCCTTCCCTTTTTCCTTCCAAACCTCCCTACCTTGAGCGATCTCTGGCCATGTTGGCCCTGCAAATCACCTTCGCCATGGTTTACCTCGACTGCGATATCCTCCTTCAGGTGTCCAGTCTTGTGCATTATCTAAGTTTAAACAACATAACGGCTAAGCCATACATTTTGACCAAAATGTAAGGTTTATAGAGTTAGGTTTTGATAACTTTTTAACAGTGAAAGCGTTACGTAAGTCTTGGCAACCTACTTTACTTGAAATGTTTTTGGTGGGTAACATATTCATCGTACGGAACCCTTTTCACAGGAGTTCAACTCGCACTTGACCGGTTTAAAAAAATACTTAAGCCATACTGTCTAAAAATCCTACCCGTTCATTTAATTGGCTTATTTTGAAATTAATTTTGAAAAACCGGCCAAGTGCGAGTCGGACTCGTCCATGAAGGGTTCCGTAGCAGCAAGTAACATAATATAAAAGTTCTTGTAGTTCGTTGTAACTTTGTGAAAGGTAAATTGCGGTTTTCGATTTATGACGTATTAAAAAAAACTACTTACTAGATCTCGTTCAAACCAATTTTCGGTGGAAGTTTCCATGGTAATGTACATTATATATATTTTTTTAATTTTATCATTCTCTTATTTTAGAAGTTAGAGGGGGGGGGGGGGACACACATTTTACCACTTTGGAAGTGTCTCTCGCGCAAACTATTCAGTTCAGAAAAAAATGATATTAGAAACCTCAATATCATTTTTGAAGACCTATCCATAGATACCCCACACGTACAGGTTTGATGAAAAAAATTTTTTGGAGTTTCAGTTGTAAGTATGGGGAACCCCAAAATTTATTGTTTTTTTTTCTATTTTTGTGTGAAAATCTTACTGCGGTTCACAGAATACATCTACTTACCAAGTTTCAACAGTATAGTTCTTATAGTTTCGGAAAAAAGTGGTTGTTACATACGGACGGACGGACAGACAGACAGACAGACATGACGAATCCATAAGGGTTCCGTGTTTTGCCATTTAGGCTACAGAACCCTAAAAAGGAATAACACAAAAGCAATCTTGCCCAAAATTTTCCTCAGGCACACATTTGTAGGTAGTTCTAGAAACATCTTGGTGCCAACACAGTTTTTTTTTTAGTGTAGGTAAATAATGTTGCCAGCTGTATTAAAAGTTGATATTAACAATATTTACAGTTGTTGCTCAACGATTTGTTACCGTGAACACTTTATGGCTTTTGTGTTTGAATTGACTTTTTGACAATACATAAATTAGAGGCATTTTTGACAGATTGAGACTGAGATCAGACTGTGAACGTTATTAAAATTACGAGAATCACTCCTCTGAATTATACCATTAAATTAAATCTTGTACTTACATCTGTATTAATTTATCGAATTCATCTTCGTCGTGTTCTTTATCTTGCAGGTGCCGAGTTGCCGACCAGGAGGAGATCGGACTGACAAGACATTTCCATCCATCTTCGTCGATGGCCCGAGTGCCAGCCGCTCCTTCGAAATTTCTTTAAGACAAGCAGCTTATTTGGATGCCCTATACAAACGAATTCGTAGCTTTGTAAGTAAAAATTAAATCATGAAATAACACAACACAAAATCAACACAAAACCAGGCCCGTTTTCCCCGAAGAGATTTCAAAGAATAAATAATTGAAGTGATTGGATAAGACCTCTCTTTTCTGGAATATAACTACATTTTCGTTCCTTTCAACCGAATAATGATCTTCCTAGAATCTTGATTGCTTTAAAGGAACCCTATAAACACATCGAGGTCAATTTTACTGTGCCTCCTTTTAAGTTGTGGGTATCAACTATCAGAAATGTAGTCTGGGAGTTTTATAAAGGTTAGCTTCTACCATCCAATTTTTGTTAATCGTTTTCCAGGCCTAAATTTAACGTTTTGAACGCCATTGTCACATATATGTGACAAACGAAATCTTACCCTGAACGCCAACGTCACAAATATATGAAAATACACGTCGCACGGGTCGCACCATATTATGAAATAAACAATTTAATCATTACTTTTGTGTGTTTTTATTTATATAATTTAAAAGTTTAAGCTTCCGTCTATATTGTATTGCATTAAACTAATATAAATAAACCACCAATATCGAGAAATTTGTTGTTTTAAGTGTGTGTGTGTGTGTGTTGTTTTGTTAAAGTGGCCTGGCGTCAGGGTACGGCGACACGTTTATACTCTGGCGTTCAAAAGGTTAATAAGACCAGCAGCCTATTGGCCATAGGATATTTTGCTTGCTAGAAAGGCACCCATCGAGAGCAAGTGGGCTGTAGTCTATCACGCGGGCCGAGTGCGGATTGGTAAATGTCACATTTTCGATTTTTTGGTTCTAAAACTTGCTTTCGCGTTTCCTCCATAAAACTTTCCTTCACCGTTCTGAGAGCAGTAGTCATGAAACAAATTACACAATGTAAATTACACAATGTAAAGTAATGTGCCTGCCTGGGTTCGAACTCCCGACCCGACACGACACGACATGAAAACCGCGACACGTAAGCAGGGGCCATTGCCACTAGGCCACCGCTGCTACGTGGTCATAGGTGACAGATGAATTTCAATAGCTGACTAGTCTAACCTAACTTAAGACCAGTATAGTCCACTTCAGTCTTTATTCTTTTCGCTATAGCCCAGCTTCGATCGCCAAGGAGTGATGATAACGTAAAAACAAAAATGGCAACCCAACTCCAGGTAATATACCAAACCTCTTAAGGTCACAAAACAATAAATAGCCCGCGACAAGTTGCCGGGCTATTGTAACGTATAGTCTACAAGTGCCATAATAGCCCGTGTTTCTCAACCGGCTCTTATAACTTGTGTGAAATGGCAGCCGGCCAACTTGTACGTAATTGAAATACTAATCTGCTTACCGAACGCTATCGGAATAGCTATTTCTTGTGATGTTAGCTTGGTATTTCTTATGGAATTTAGTTATGCGAGTAATAAGGCATTTTAATTGGTAGGTTGTACATTTTATCCACCGATCCGCGCTAATTAAGGCTGATTATGGCCCCTGGCTTCCTGTCTGTGAGAGGGCCGCAGAAACGAGGCCTGTGTTCCAGCAGTGGGAGCGTAGTAGGCTGATTAATTAATTATGCCATGTTTTAATGGGATTTAGATAACATATCATCACGCCCTGTTTCCCAAAGGCTTAGGCAGACATATACCTATAATACACCCGCCCATATCGGGGTTTATTTCAGAAAAAAAAAGTACTCTCTACGAGTTGGAATGGTGTGTGAAATGGACTAAGCAAGAGGAGCGTCTAAGTATCGTGGCATGATGTTTTTGTCAACCCTACGGGGAAAAGACGTGGCTTATGAATCTTTTATATTAATAATGAGGAGTGATTGAAAATCCTTTTTCACTTGGATGTCTGTAGTCAACAACGACCTGAAGCAAGCAAGACTCGTTGACCCAGAACCAAAACATTTGGCGAAGAATGACGAGGACAGCCGAATGGGATAAGGCTAAGCAAAGAGAGAGAGAGAGAATGAATGCATTCATACAAGTAATAATTAATAGTTATGCTACTGGTATATTTGCCTCGAGGTATGCTATCGCTTTACCATCTCTCAAATTTCCACGACAAAACAGACTCTTATAGTCTCGTGTGACTTGGCCGTTCTATTCTACATCATGTATTATAAAGGTGTGATCTATATTTCAGGGTGTGGTACAGACCATCAAAGTAAACTACTTTCTACCTACATGGGACTACTGTACCATACAAAACTTCAATACCTGCTCGACCCAAACGAATGGGGCAGTTGATAATTTTTTTTCGAGGGGTTGCGGCTAAGAAATAACAGCCGCACGGTTCGATCGATCAGGTTAAGCTACGCTTGCCGCGGTTGGTCCGTGGATGGGTGACCATCTTTACATACCCCTCCGTGCCTCTGAAAGCACGTTAAGCCGTTGGTCCCGGCTGTCATTCATGGATCTTTGACAGTCGTTACGGGTCGCGAAAGTCTGACAACCAGTCTTACCAAGGGGTATCGTATTACCCAATAACTGGGTTGTGGAGGTCAGATAGGCAGTCGCTCCATGTAAAATACTGGTATTTAGCTGCATCCGGTTAGACTGAAGCCGACCCCAACATAGTTAGGGAAAGGCGAGGCAGATGATGAGTTTATAATTTTTTCGCGACTACGATATTGGTCCTATGGAGAAAGATATTCAGTTTGATGGTCATTCTCTTCTTTGACAGTGCACTTTTGACAGAGTGGTCGTCGTCATCACGTTGCAGTGAGGTTTTGACAGCCGTGATTTGCCTTAAGATGCGACGCCATCATGGTACGGAGCGAGAGTACATGGGAAGCCGTTGCCTCCTTCTGCGAAGCAGTAATGCTCGCGAAGGATTAGGCGGAGCGCATGAGGGAGAGGCAATCTTTGCGCTCTCGCGCCCCTAGTCGCCGCAGGAGACGCCCTGGGCGTCGGGAATCGATAGCCGATTCTCGGCCACCGTAGGCGCGGGTTTGCGGACGGCGAGCAATAGGCAGGTCGCCGTCCGGTAAGGACCAGGCCCGGGTCAACGGCGCGTTGTGTTCCACGCGCGCCTCGCAGAGATGTCAGCACTAACTGACGGGGTCTACCAGGACCGAAGTCTGCCGGGGTCGCGGGTTGTTCGAAAGAGATACCGTGGCCCCTGGCACAGGCAACTGAAGGAATACGGGTAGATTTTAGTCAGTAAAAGTCTGACACGCCCTCTCGCTATGCCCAGAGCGGGAGAAGTTATTTGATAATTTCCCAACCAAAAAAAAAAAAAAAAAGATGCGACGCCATCCTTCTCTGTCGGCTGTGACATGTATGCATTCGTGTGATGGTTAGTAACACTCCCGTAATATGACCATACCGTTCTGATACATGCTGTATAATGAGAGAATGTTAGATTATCATCATTAATTACTATTTACCTTCATCATTGTTCTGTATATACAGCTAGCTAATTTGGTCATGTAATGTAAATGCATTAGTCTAGAATTGAATTACCGGCTGAATTAATTTAACATGCATATAGATTTGTAGTGATCAACACACTTAGGCTGACACAAAGTTAAGTGAACCTTTTACATTTTAGGTTTAAATCCGATAATTACCTTTTTTATATACATTTCTGTATGTATCTGATGCACACATTTCCTTTTCTCTGTAGGTAATACATCGAGCCAGTTACGGTATTTTGAACTTTATTCCGACGAACATAAAGTTCTTCATGCAAAGTTGACAACTTAGACTCGGCTTTAACGTAAATATATTGACGTTAACCGGTCAAGCGTCGCGGTTTGCCGATCGGCGACGAAACAATAGAAAATCAATTCTATCTCATTAGCGGCGCTTGACAGATTAAGAAGCAGAAACAGATGTTCTCATTGAACTAAATAATTTGATATTTTTGACACAATCGACTAAATCGACCAGCGCTGGGGCTCTGTCTCGCATAATGGTCGTAGCATTATGCTGAACCATGGCCGTTTTGCGTGGATGTGACGCATATTTTCTCCCAACTTGATCTTTTTTCGTGTTTGTGTTCTTACTTTGCGTCATGTTTACCGCAAATAAACGTACTTTCTTTCTTTCTTTTTTTTCCTTTCAATTCACGCCAACATCATTTAAATAAAAACACCGAACAAAAGAATCAATTCATTGAGTAATTATTGAATCGCAACGGAATATAAAGCCTTCAGGAGTACTTTTCCCCTTCTTCCTTTCATTTCAAGTGAGCTTCGCAATTTACAACACACACGATCTTCTTCGAAGCTTGTCGAAGTTTTAAAGTACTATTGGCAAAGTTTGCTGCTGAATAAAGTATGTTGACTGACAGGAAAGTAGGCCAAAGGGGCGAAGAGAATTGGACAACATTGAAGAAAATTGAAATTATGGAATGGTTAATAATAGATGGACGGATGTAGCCAAGGATTAAGCTATGTGGTGTGTGATTGAAAGGGGGTAGGCTGTTTATCCGTACTAATCCAAACTAATATTATAAATGCGAAAGTAACTCTGTCTGTATGTCTGTCTTTTCTTCACGCCTAAACTACTGAACCGATTTCGATGAAATTTGGTATAGAGATAGTTTGAGTCCCGGGAAAGGACATAGGATAGTTTTTATCCCGATATTCCCACGGGATCGAAACTTACGCGGGTGAAACCGCGGGGCGCAGCTAGTAATATTGTAAATTCGAAAGTAACTCTGGTCTGTCTGTCTGTATGTTACCTTTTCACGCCTAAACCGCTGAACCGATTTCGATGAAATTTGATATAGAGATAGTTTGAGTCTCGGGAAAGGACATAGGATAGTTTTTATCCCGATATTCCTACGGGATCGAAGGCGCTGCTAGTACTAAATATATCTAAGTTTTTAAGTTCAAATACAAGCACTTAGGGCCAGTTTTTTTAACGACAATTATTGCAAAATTTACCGGTCAAGCAGCGCGCGTCGCCCATTGGCAACGAAACAATAGAAAATCAATTATGTCTCATTAGCGGAGCTTGACAGATTAATGTGACAAATTGTCCAGCGCGTAGACTGCTGGGATTGGCTATTGATAAATCATTCAACCAATCACAGCAGTTTAAGAGGAAACGCGTACATGTAGGGAGTCGTTGGCGTTCATTCCATACAAACGTATTCCTCTGTTTTTCTCTGGTTAATGATACTAGCCCAAATATTTTTACCACTGCCATGTCTCTATGTGTTATTTAATGACGTAATTATTATATTTATTTTTTCTAAATTTAATATAACACCATTTCCAGTCTACGCATGCTAGACAATTTGTTACATTGATTTTGCGATAATTTTCGTTCGAGAAATTGGCCGTATGGCCCGCTAGCACCATGGAACACTAAAACACTTAGAGCTAAGTGAATTTAAAACATTGTTATATTTCCGTCAATCATTTAAAGATGCCTGATACAGATTTAAATGCGTTTAGTGCTAAATATATTAAGTTATTTGTGGTTCAAGTGCCCCTTGGTACGTACCTAATAGAAGAAAAAGCATTTAGCAAGAAATAACATAAAGTTTTACATCTTATCTGGGCAAGCAGGAAATTAATTCAATTTCTGTCAAAAACATTTAGTATAACTTTGGAAAATTAAAAGTCTATAAAACTTGCCGTTCATTTTGCATAATTACAAAACCTTGCCAATTTTTCAGTAGTAAATCAGTATGGCTTCTACATAGCATGAGTTTAGTTCGTACTGTAAACTTGAATGAGATAATAAGTCTGCTTTGTTTTGATATTATTACAACGTAAGAAAAGTTAGCAAATAATAATATTCTCAAGAATTTTTATCAGAGTGATAATATGCAGGTAGGTATGGCACTGACGTGGTTGTGTCGTCACTCGAACAGTAAGGCTCAAAGAGGTGACCCGCAGTATTATATGCGAGTCACAATGGGAGGATCTGCGGTCGTTTGGTCACCCTCACTTGGTGATGGGGATGCTAGACATGGCGGGCTGATACCAGTCGGGGGTGCAGCGAATGTACAAGTATCTCCCAGGCCCCCGACTCATGGTACTGAAGGAACAGTGGGGTTTTCCAACATAACCCTACGTTCTTCCTAGACGGAGGGGATCCATGAGGATTTCACCCCACGAAAAAAAAGGAACGAGTGTTGCGTGGATGTGACGCATGTTTCCCTCTACCTTTTTATTTTATTTTTTGTGTATTTGTTCTTTTTGCGTCATTTTCACCGCAAATAAACGTATTTTCTTTCTTTCTTCTTTTTCTTGACATAAGTTACCGAAAAGCTTATGCCAACCCGGTTGAAAGTCGCTGAAGAAATTATTAACCGGTCAAGCTCCGCGCGTTGTCTATCGGCGACGAAACAATAGAAAATCAATTTTGTCTTATTAGCGGGGCTCGACAGATTAAAAGCAATTGCCACTTATCTAGATTCTCTGGACCATCCTTAGTTTTTCTCTTACTCCCAATACATAACATAATCAGCCTATAATGTTCCCACTGCTGGGACACAGGCTCCTCTCTGTGAGAGGGAGTGGGCCGTAATCCACCACGCGGGCCCAGTGCGGGTTGGTAGATGTCACATGTCTTCGAAATTTTTGGTTCTAGGACAAGCCGGTTTCCTCACGATGTCTTCCTTCACCGTTTTGACTCCCAATAAAACCACGAAAATAACGAAACTTAAAAAAATACGAAAAGGAGAAGGGAATGACTCCATAGTTTCCTGGGCCCAGGTGTTAACTCAATCAAACAAGCTTTATTTGTAAGTGGATATAATAACAAGGCCTCCCTGAAAATTTGGTGAAATTTGGCTATCCAGGAGTCAAGTTATATGAAATATAGTAAAAGTGAGGTAACATTATAACATTGTAGTTTTTTGATGTTATTTGCGAAATATTTTTGAATGGTTTTGGTTGTATAATGGTTTTACGCATGGAGTGCAAGTAGAGAGCCTCCATGTGCGACGTGTTGAAGATCCTGACACGTTTAGATTGAGAACGGAAAATACGTGCGCACTCACAACGAAAGAAAACGAACGAGTGCCGGTCACAGAGTACTGTGCCGGTTTTTTTCTACCTGTCATCTGTCGGTCGGTGACCAGCACAGATTACTTTAGACTATATTGAGTGGCCAGTGTTGCTAACAGAAGAAAAAATAAAGGAACTCGATTCGCTTTGAATCGATTCCACGAAAAGATTGATAAGCATTTTACACACGATTTTCATAGATATTCTGAGAATTTACCGATTTATACACTATCGATTACTTAGAATTCAGGCATGTACTTTATCGATTATTTAGTTTCACAACATAATTTAATTTTTCTCGCTTCCTAGATAGAAACATGGTACTGTATTTTGTGATTTCCTTTAGAAAAATATAACGGTTTTTTTAATACCCATTTCAACTAGTTAACTGCTGGGCCCAGGATTTCCCCTCTCCTTTAAGAACTAAAGTAGAATTTAATTACAAAAATCAGCAGACAGCGTTACGGTCTTGTCAAACAGTACCGACACAGTGTTACGTCGAAATTACGCAAGATGGATAGAAGGTTCCGCCAAAGTGACGTGTTTAAATGAGATTTTGATTGATCACCATCGATTGGCCTCCCTTTTAGGTGAACTCTCCATGTTTGGGCATGCAAATATATGTATCGGTCGACCTAGATACTATGTAGATGTTGGCTGAAAACTTTGTGGCTGTTTTTAAGGTAGATTGGCATTTTTTTATGTAGCATGTAGTTCAATAACTTTTTTGACATTTTGTTTTCAATTTTGTAGATTTTAGGACTAGTTCAGTTATGTTTTTTTATTAAGTATACATTGTTTGATTGAAAACAAAGAGCAACTCATCTGCTACTAAGTACTTAGATTTTTTAAATGGGATGGATTTTGTTTATTCGACCTGCAATTGATATAAATTAAATATAAAGAAGGGCCATAGCAGTAAGTCATGGTTTCGCTATATTTTATGACATACAGAGATTACAATGACAATACAGAAATTAGATTATGTAGAGCACAATAACCTCCTTTTTTTGAAGTCGGTAAAAATAGTATTTAATATATACTTTGAGTATTCAACGCTAGAGGCCACTTTGCATCCACATTTCAACATGTCAAAATCATACCTACATAGCCGTTAGCTTTTCAGAGAATTTCCATTTTTCAATATTTCAATTCTCATAACGAGTCAATACATTTTAATTCCCGTTCCAAATAAAACAATGTAACTGGAAAAGTCCAACCAATAGTATACGCGTTGTAAACTTCAGTTTCGATAGCAACAATAGAATGAAACGATTTCGGTACTAACTTTTTATTTTCAACGTTGTCCATTCCAATGGATGTCAGTGCTGCGACAGATGTGCTCCATTGTTACTTTCGTCTACCAATTCCGATAGATATTCTTTTATTTTCGTCAACGATAAAAAAGACGCAAAAAGGTTGACTTCCATGCATGAGTGAAATATTCTCTTGTTCATAGTACCCAGACAGCTCTAGAGTTTGTTAGTTTTAAGAATAGAGACATAGAAAACGACGTATGGGTTGTGTGAAAGATGACATGTCTATAAAGGGGTGAATATTGCGATGGATGATAAAAGAAGGAAAGTACAAAGTGCGCTGGCCAGGACGACATATAGCACCCATAATGTTCCCATTACTGGGACACAGGGTTCCTCTCTTCGAGAGGGAGTGGGCTGTAATCTATCACGCGAGCCCAGTGCGGGTTGGTTGGACCAGGACGAAGATGACGTTAATTTTTTTATTACGAAAAAAATTCGGTACACAGTGAATTTCTCGCTTCGGACCGGTGAATTGGCCGCCTAGATTGTGTGACTTTTTCCTTTGGGGTTATTAAAGTTCAAAGTCTTACGTATGATTGTGTGATACGGGTACCATTGAGGAATTGGAAGCCAACATTAATCGCGTTATTCGCTAAATACCGCTCATACGTACATATATCATAGTGCTCTTAAAGTATCATAGAAAATTAGAACTTCAGAATTAACCATGATAACCGCAGTTGCGGCTGACAATTGAAATAAATAATGCCAGGAATGGTGCTTTTGTATGGTATGGATAAGAAAGACAATCCGATAATTTTTTTTTTTTTTTTTGTATTTATCTTTATATGAATCACCCGATACTAATTTTCGTAACATATTCACGAGCTTATTAGACCAATATGTTAAAAACCTGCCTTAGTATTTGGTGAATGAAAACTATATAACCCTCAATAATAATAATTATAGCTTGGTACTTATACATTAAAGGTGATGCCAGCTCGGCTTAGAAAGAAAATTGATGATCCCCATTAAGTATGACGTTTATTAGAAGAGCGGCGTAGGCTGCTACGCAGTAGGTACTACGCCGTAGCAAGAGGCTACGCTAACGGAAAGTGACGGGGTAATTTTATTCGTAGCTAAGGACCAATATTTTAGGCTAATGAATTTTGTTATATTATTATATAACAAAATTAAATATTTTATATTGTTGGTCCCGGCCCGTGGTCCCGGCTGTCATTTGTGGATTTTTGACAGTCGTTATGGGTCGTCAGAAGCCTGAAAGTCTGTCAACCAGTCTTACCAAGGGATATCGTGTTACTTAGTAAGTTGGTTTTGGTCAGGAGGCCAATTTTCGTAATTAAAAACGTTCAAAATCTAGTCACAATCTCTTCTCAGCGACAATCAATGTCAAAAACTTGTCAAAAATGTAGGGAAATTAGAGGTATTTTTGACAGATTGAAACTGAGATCAGACTGTGAATGTTCTTAAAATTACGAGAATTCCCCCTCAGATTGGCTGTCGCTCCACATAAAATACTGCTGCATCCAGTTAGACTGGGAGCCGACCTCAGAAACAGTTGGGAAAAGACGCATATGATGATTTATGTTTTTGAACTTGTTATAAAAGTGAATCGAGTGAGTGAGTTATATGGTGTACATAATAAAGAGTATTCTATTCTATTCGAAAAAATTGTGAGGGAATAATATAGTAAATCATGTTTTAACAAAATAATGTAAAAAAAAAAGAAAAAAAAGAATAAAATTTATTTGGACACGGTTCATGAAACACAAAATACAAAAATAATGTTTCAAACAACAATAGTGTGTGCCTCACGGCTGCGCCAAAAAGGTAATGGATTCGAAATTTCTCAAGGAGAAGGTATTTCTCAAGCGACACAAGATTCTACTTGAGCTATGCTTGACCGCACATCTCAAACCGTGCAAGACGTTTGCTACCATATATGTACTAAGTTATGTATGATAAGGAAAGTTCAGGAGCTAGGAATATTGAAAACAGACTAGACTATCTCTAGAACTTTAGGACTGAGAATAGACTTACATATTAGCCTAGAAACATGTCATCATTATCATGCTATAATGTTCCCAGTGCTGGGACATATGCCTCCTCTTTTTGAGAGGGAGTGGGCTGTAATCCACCACGCGGGCCAAGTGCGGGTTAGTAGATGTCACATGTCTTCGAATTTTTGGTTCTAGGACATGCCGGTTTTCTCACGATGTTTTCCTTCACCGTTTTGAGAGCAGTAGAGAAACATGTAGTTACTACTGAATATAAACGACCAAGCTAGGCAGTCATATTAATGATTGCAACTGTTACTAGAAACGGACACAATTTAGGAATATATCGTAGTTGAAAAGTGAGGTTTGTGAATGACTTGATTCAAAACATAGTAGCTACAAAACCAAAGCATTTGTCAGATGCGGCTGTTGATTTTTCTTATATTAAGTCAGAAAAATTAATTGTTAAACAAATTGACTACCTACTTAAATTTTCCGTATATTCAAATCAAAACTGTCATTCTTTGACAGTTGTATGCAATGGCTATAACACGGCAAAATTAACGCAGGGTGACAATTTCCTGAAAAATTAACGCAGGGTGACAATTTCCTGAAAAATATTTTCAGTACAATAAAAATTTGTGCTCTGCACAATTTGTTCATACTTACTCTAGCACCAATATTCTTCAAATACTCCACACTATTCCTTGTACCATACATTATACGTCATATACATAGATAACGTAGCAAGGACATGCAACAGAGTTACTAGGTTTAATTGAATTTCTTGGCGAGGGGATGAGTCTGGCCACCGTGTGTTTACTTTGAGAGACAAATTGAGGCCTCCGACGATCAAATTAGGCCTTCTCGTAGACAGGGCGAAGTTTACCTGGTTAGAAAAATATTGGGAACGTGATTGTGTCTAAGATTGGGTTGGCAAGCTTGAACCATGAAAGTCATACCGTTGTGAGGTATTTGTTTAGGTGAAGTTAGACTTTTTTTTGTTAAAAACTAGCTTTTGCCCGCGTGGATGTCGGCAAATATCCCACGGAAACATGGAAAGTACCCTATATGTTAATCCAGGTTATAAACTGTGTGCCAAATTTCATCAAAATTCGTTCAGCCGTTTTTGCGCCAATCTAGAACACACATCCAGACAAACGGACAAAAATTCTAAAAACTGTATTTTCGGCATCAGACTTGTTCTCACAACTCGTAGCAATTACGTTTTTTTACTAATTTAATAAATGTTTTATTTTTATCTAAGCATTCAAGCTAGCATTGCTTTATATCTTTGACATTATACTCATATTAGGTTTTCTTTTAGACTACACTACCACTAACTATGTAGTCTATAAAAATATATCTCCATATTTTTTATATTACTGCTACAAAATAAAGAAAACGTGCAACAGTACTCATATCCAAAAGTGCCTCTCGGCAATAAAAACCTCATTAAATTATAATCGATCGTAAATACACGTCAACCTTTACGTTTTATATTACACAGTTGATATTTTACGACACACGGATAATGAGACAAACAAGTTACACTGAAATATAGGAGAACTAGCACTGCTCTCGCGACTTCGTCCGCGTAGTTTTCGCACTTTCCCCCAAAAATTTTAGAACCCCTTCCACCTCCTTTAAATTTAAAGCAGTTTCTGAAAATTAATTATAACGATCTTGTCATTTATTTAGATTAGCATTCAAGCCAATTTTAAAGTTTATAAATCGAATGAATATCTCTAGAATCTTTTCACCTCGGGCTTCTTTTTTTTTTATTAATCGTTTGGTACGTTTCCATAATTTGACTCAAACATTATTTGTACTACCTAAACTAACTACTTTAACTTTATTATTTGTTACGTTTACGTTTCTATTATTTGACTTACATATAAGTAGGTTATTTTTAACAATTTTCGAGTTAATCAAGCCACGCAGTAAAATCCTCCCCTGTGAAATTGGCTACCCTTTTTGAACCCGTTAGAGGTAGATTTTAGAAAAACCCTAATAAACTTTATTTTTGATTTTAGGTATGAATATTAAGTTTCTTCGAATCAGATCGCGCGTTAAAATTCTTTCTTACAAACATTGAAACTCCTCCAATCCCCCTTGAAGAGGTAGTTTAGGAAAACTAAAAATGACAGACTTTATAATTTATTTAGATATTTTGTTCAAAGTTTCAAGTTTACTGAGTCAAGAAATACGATATTTCATACAAAAGAAATCCCTCCTTTTCACTCGCTCAAAGGTTGAATTTCCATAAACAACTTCTTAGTGCTCTCTAAAGTAAGCCATGTGTAAAATGCCACGTTCCTATTCTTAGTAGTTTCGGCTGTTTGCTTTGATATGTCAATCAGTCATTTTCTCCTTTTATATATAAATAGACTTAAGAATCGTATGTGAATACTCGTAAAAATGATTCCGCAAATCGAAAAGGTCTGAAATAATGACCGCCATAAAGTTGAGAAGGTAACTGTTTGTTCAAAACAATTCGGGATTTATTTGTTTACGTCTCAGGCGTCGTTTACAGGGCGTCTGTGAACTCAGGTAGGTAAGGTTATATTTCTTACTTTTAGCTGATGTGATACGAATAGGTAAACTTGGATGCGTACTGTTTTTCATGAGTAAGGTTTTGTGATCCAAACATAATTATTTAATTATTATATTGTTGTAATAGTTTTGTCTTTTTGTTACAGAAACATGGTATTCGTAAACAGAGGATCAAAAATATGTTTTAGGTAAATAACATGATTATGACATTTCAGTTAATTAAGCAACTCATCCAACTGCAGTCGAAATGGTGTTAAAATCCTATTTTCATTTTATCACCTAAACTTTCAAGTTCAGATAGGTATATTATGCCAATACGAAATATAGAGATGCCTACATTATCATTTCCTTTTGCCTTGTAAAACAAGGAGCGCTACATCTCTTACATTGGCGCGACTGTGGAACAAATATCGACTTTTACATAGCTTAGTGAAACAGTGAGTTTAAACGAAACATTTGCAAGTTCAATCCTGAGGGATAAAGATGAATTCGATTCAAGAAAAAAGTGCGAAAGTTCGAATGTTAGATAGGCAGATTTAGTCGCCAACGTAATCGAATGTATGCGCCATAGGTACCTAAACAAAACTTATTAAAACTTTCTCTCGAAAGTACACCGCAAATGTGAAGTCATTGCGAAACTTCTGTATCAAAGTCATGTCAGTTTTTTTCGACTGCTGAATAAACGAAAACTCAGCCTCTGGGAAATCAATTATTTTTCCTTCAGACTTTAGTACTTGAGAGTCTTCTATTAAGTTATGGGTTTCGAAGGTAAAGAAAATATGTTTGTGTTACTGAAAAACAACTTCAACTTTTTTACTTTGCTGGAATTCAAAATAAAGACGTCGTTACCTAAAACACGACGCAGCGTTATTTTGATAATACATTTTGATTGCGAGGTTAATCACCTCATTGACTGATTGTCCGGAACTACTCAACAAGATACTTCTTCGCACTAATCAAAATAACCTGCGCAGACGACCTCTGCTGCAGGCACCAAGTGCATCGACTAATTACAGGAGTAACGCCTTTTTTATTCGTAGTGTAAAAGCCTTCAATAGTTTACCAACGCACCTGGAGATCGACCTATTTTGCACCAAAGCACACAGTATTAGAAAAATCCTAAACAAGGAATATTTTGGAGATAGTCATGAATGACTACTAAATTGTTCGGCTTATGATACCTAATGTAATGATAGGAGGTTGTTTTTATATGTTTTATATGTAATTTAACTGTTTTGATCTTGCACGACTTGACTACCTAATTAACTTTTATTACACTTTAACTTTTGTAACTTATTTTTGTTTTTCTTTTGTTTTATCTTGCTTTGTAAATCGCTGTTAACAAACATAGTCAACGCATAGTACTTGTAACTAGATGTATATATGTGGAAGCTTGTAATTAGCAATTTTTTTTTACCTACGAACGATTTCTAATTTTGTTATTAGTCTATAAGCTTTCTGTAAAATAAAATAAATATAAATATAATATAATATTAAGTGACAGGTAGCATCAACAAAGGCAATGTTAACAAATTACTTCTATTCGGGGTTCATAGTTATTTGGAAACATATGACAATTAATTTGGCAAAATTAATTGTGCAAAATTAATTGTGCAATAAAGCCTCCAAACCTTAATAAATATAACTATTATTTGTCCCTACACAGTAATCCAGTATTAAAATTAATAGAACTCTCACAGTTCACTTATCAAGCTAAGTCCGTACGCTGGACAAATTGCACGTCGGGCTACTGGAATAATTACAATGCAGATTAGACGAACTGTTGGGGCCCTGCCAGCGACGTGAGTTTAACAGATTACCGACAATCCTGACCTCGTATGAGGCTTTGAAGAAAGCTGCAGCTTAGTCCCTATCTATCCATATTATAAATTAAAGTCGCTTCTCGTGTCTGTCTGTGTGATCGTGTTGTTCTTCTAAAGTACGTTTCGGATTTTGATGCGGTTTTCACCACGGTTTAGAGAATTTGTTCCGGAAGGCTTATGTGACAATAATATTATACAAATAAATGTTTCGAAATAAATACAATAATAAAAAAATCCTGATATTTTTTTAAGAAGTAAAAATCATGCGAAGCAGGGGCTGGTCGCTGGTTACAAATAATCTATTCCATAGGTATGCATTGCTCCGTGAGATTGTCAGCAACACCAAGTCGTTGCTGGCCTTCCCTGAGGAGCTGGGGTTGATCGGATAATCAATTTTCCCACCCGTACACAAAATACGCGCATTGACGTGGACCTGCGGACACCAGTCCGTATTACCTATTACCTTTTAGGTACGCATCCTTGTGTGAATTGATTCTTAATCAATCAGCTAGTGATGGGCCTGCATCACTGATTCGTAAAAAACAGAAGTGTTTGAAAGAGTCATGTCGCCAATAGTGTGTTTAAGGCCCCGATCACACGTACCTCAACCACACCACATCGCAGCGACAAAAAGTGGGCAAGTAGTGGTTACGTGTGAATTGTGTCGCTGCAACTTCTTACAGTTGCGTTGTGGTTGGGTTTTCGCTTGTAGTTGCGATGTGGCTAAATTGTGTGTAGTGTTTGCAGACAGACAGATCGTTGTGTTTGCGATGTGACCGGCCGCTAGTACGCGGTCTCACTGGTGTCTATTATGTATTCTGTGCTGGTGTGGTGGTTGTATTGTGGCAGCGATGTGGCCTTGGCCTTGATGTAGTCGGTATAGCCCATTCGGTTAATTTTGACGGTCAAATGTGGTCCGTGTGAATAAATTATGCAATTTTTTACAATTATGTCTAAAACCATGTTTACTGGATTTAGGTTCGAAAGCAGCATGGAAAGGAAGTCAAATCTTCAATCAACATTGCGACCACGAATCCTTTTAGCAACGATTAATTTGACTTGGTTTTATGACTACATTGTGAAACGACTATACTCGTAAGAGTAAGGGAAGACCAAAGAAACGATGGATGGACTGCGTGAATGATGATATGGTTAGAAAGGGTGTGACTACTGAGATGACAAATAATAGAGAAGTATGGAAGAAAAAGACATTGCACCGACCACAAACAAATTGGGATAAGGGCAAGAATGATTATTGTGAAACTTCTATTCATGAAAGATGTTTGTGAACTAATATACAGACTTTTCCAATGTAACTGCTGACCCGTATTTCACCATTCAAGGGCAACTATCGTCTAATCTCTGTAATTAGAGACACCGCGCAATTACACACGCGATCCATCGCCGAGGTTATGGCCCACACTCAATAGTCATTTGTTACTTCCTCTTAATAGATAGTTTGTTAATGGTCATTCCTTATTTTGATGGTCTGAATGATTTCTTAAAGTTTGTCCATCTATTTTAATGGAACCTTATATAGGTTTCTACCCCATAAAGAAATGATTACCTTCTAAAATAATTTGTTAAAGGGAAAGCGCAAATTCCTGAAAATTGCAAAAAATTTAAGAAAAATTTAATTTCGCCGAATACCCGACGCTTCCCCCTTAAGTGAAATCTGAGTTTTTCCTAGGTTTTCTAGTTGTAATTTTTTTATACAGATTTTCCAATATTAAAGGTTATCTACTGCGGCCGTTCCCTTTGATAATATTTTGTGTTTTCTCTTTTTGTTCAGTGGTGCCTGACCTTTCCATACAGCAAAAAAATAATTTGTGAGAAATACTTCAACCAGTAGGCTAATTCCCGTAATGCTGCTTAAAAATCTAGTCGCAATCTCATCTCAGCGGAAATTCCTAAATGTAGGTAAATTAGAGGTACTTAAATGTAAGTAACTTACGAGTATTTATGACAGATTGAGACTGAGACAAGAATGCGAAAGTTTTAAAAAATACGGGGATTGTACAGGGTGTTACGGAAAGGGTATATCAATACAAACGGGTTGAAGAGTGTATCTGGTCTAGAATCTCTGTACAAATTTTCAGCTCAAAAGCAGTAACTTTGAAAATGCTTAATATATTTTTATTTCGACATCACGGCGCTGCACTGGCGCGCGGCGGCGTGATGTGCGTGTACAGACACACTACAGATAATGGATAATGACCCTCGTAGTGCGGTGACACGTTTCTTATGATTTCAATTTAATAAACTATCGAAATAAAAAAATATTAAGCATTTTCCAAGTTACTGCTTTTGAGCTGAAATTTTGTACAGAGATTCTAGACCAGATACACTCTTCAACCCGTTTGTATTGATATACCTTTTCTGTAACACCCTGTATATTTGAAGCAAGAGACAGCTTTTGCTTTTTCACACAGAACAGTTCTTAATTGTTAAATGATTTTATTTCTGTAAGTCTGTACGAACACTTCATATTTTAAAAAACTAACTGGTAAAAATCTAAAAAAAATGTCCCACATAGTCTTCACATACACACAAGTAACACAATATAATGCTTTACAAAGTAAATATTCATGTCATTGTATATATAAAATTCATTAATGTCAATGTGTATATAAGAAATATTCTCGAACGGGTTACGATAATTGAAACAAGAGAAACCACAAATAATCATTAAACCTTAAATATTTGATACTCAAAGATATTAACGCCCCTATGTAATTAATACTCTTGAAATGATAATAATCTTTGAGTAATAAAGGGTACACACGATTCAATTAAGAGAGCAGTGGTGGCCCAGTGACACATGTTATATCCGCCAACCTGCACTGGGCCTACGTGGTCATTTATGGCCCATTCCCTCTCACAGAGAGGATTCCTGTATCCCAGCGGTGGGAACATTATAGGCTGATCATACTACGGATCAATTTTAGTTTGACATGGTTCGATATAAGTTGAACCACTTTTGTTGTTCAACAAAAAATACTTACTTTAAATTTGAAATTCAATATGATTTAAAGCCTGTTCAGACGGTTCAAATCGCTTTTGGCTTTGCTAAGCCATTGAATTTCAAATTAAAGTATTTTTTGTTGAACAACAAAAGTGGTTCAAAAATGTGAACCCGGTATAACATATCGATTCTAAACAAAAATAAAATTATGTGCCTAAAACAAAACAAAAAACGATTATGAAAACCGAAGCTGTCTCCAACAACAAACTATTTTCACACACGAACAGTCAGTAGGTACATAGGTAAGGGAAAAAGTGATATTTCTCCAACACAGTACAAGTGTTTCTGAAAGTTTTCCAATCTTGATACAGCGTAACAGGTGACGCTCAAGCCTCTAAGTTGTTTAGAAAAACAAACCATTTTTTACGTGAAGATGTAATATGAACGTGTAAATCAGTCCTGAAATGTAATTTTGAAGGTTAGCGTCCTGTAAATTGAAGGTGAAGATATTTTTACGTAACGCCTATATTTCGACCTGCTTTTCCAAGGCACCATACATATTGTAATGCTACTCATATTTCAAGACCAAAGAAAGTAGGAATGAGGGAAATTACTGCAGGATTTGTTTCTACATAAAAAATGTATGGGTAATTCACTACTACGTAGGTAGGTGCGTAGTACAGTTACGAGCAGTGAAAAATACCTTAGGGCCTGTGCACACCACGTTTTTTAAACGCGCCGTCGACGCGCGATTTCGAAACGCGCGTCGCCGGCGCGCTTTTATCCTATTAAAAGTCTACAGACTCGCATGCGTATCGCGTCTGTATCGCTACAAACGCGCGTCAACGGCGCGTTTAAAAAACGTGGTGTGCGCAGGCCCTTACTCTTACGCCAGATTTAAAGCAATTTTCTCCTAAAGATATTATAGTGTAAGTGTATTGATAGATCATTATAGTGTAACGGACATAGTATTATCGAAATAAAACTATTACGTTTATTCACAAAGTTGCAATTTTGAATTTACGAAAAAAAAAACGCTTTCATTTTTGCGTAACTGCTTACTACGTAAAGTACGCGTGTGAGTGTGTGTGTGTCCGCGGACTGCGCACACACTTGTGCACTATAATAATTATCTCCCGCTCCGAAGTCTAAGCTCCGTTGAGATTGGCCGCTATGGCCAAAATACGGGCTGGAAGACTATTATTATTATAATGTAAAGTGTTTATGCTCATGACTGTTTCAATGTGAAATAAAGTTACTCTCTAGAAATATAAAGTATGTATAGTCCGCGCGGAACTAGTTGGCCGCTTAGGTGGGGACAGGGGTGAGGCGGCGGTTCGCAACGCACGTACTGAGTAATGCGCCCACGCCCTCCGTCCCACCGCTCACATACCTAAGACGCGGCCAACTAGTCCCGCGCGGAGTATAGTACCTAGGTACTTATGAAAATAACAACCTCAAAAAGCCCAATAGGCTACAGTGACCTCTAATTACGAACGCTTTGTATCAACAATAAAGTCATACCAAAGACTCCGCGACTTTAATCCCACCCCGTCACCGCTGGGGCTGATACCGTAATTAAGCGTGCTCCGGTTAAACTTTGAACCTATAGTGGTTACACAGACGGACGCCTGTATTAGGACCGACAAGAAGTCGGAGTTCACAATATTATCTTTAACTTAGAGTCTAAATGAAATATGTATCCCTCGAGTATTTTAATTTTAAAATTCCAATATGATTTTCTATTAAATCAGTTAAATTAAGAAGTTATGAAATAGCATTTCATTTTGCAATTAAATCTTAAACATCAATGTCACTATTTTATTAAAACAAGATAGCGCGATCTTTGTCTACCACGATGTCGTTGGGAACCAATCGGTGGTTCTTTTAGCCCATTTCTCATCTAACATGCTGCGGAAATGTCCGGCCCAGTCCCACTTAAGCTTGGCGGCTTAAGTGGGACTAACTGGCAAACCTCGATCTTGGACCTCCGCTGAAGCATCAAAGACCAGCGGGGTAGTTGCGTATCACATTAAATCATTTTGGAGGATATTGCTAATCCACTTTGCTTCTTAAGTTAAAAAAATTGGTCTGTCAACAACGTCCATAACGCAATGAATGTTGTTGAACTGTTACCCCCTTACTAATAAACGGATTATATCAGATGAATAGTTACACACCGATTTCTCTCTTTCAGTCGTCAGTAATTTGACTTTCGAAAGAAGAAGACAAAGCGTTGTGTAACTATACTGACGCTATACAACGTTTATTAGTAAGGGGTTAGAATGAGAGCAATGGCTTTCATATATGGCAATAGGGTGCAGGTTTGAGCACCAGATGTGAAAATGGGGGAAACACATATCCATAATTCGCCGTTTGAGACAGTGTCCGCGCAAAAAGCGGTCGTCTGCATTAGCGCCCAGTGTACGCCCGCGCCCCGGTGTCACGTCTAAGTAAATTTGTAGTCTTATCTCAGTCTACACGCGCGTAAACTTTACTTCTTCTATGTTCCGGAACGAACTAGTACATTGTATAGGGTATAAATTCGCTGAAACTATTATAGGGTTGTTGAAAGTTATTCGCCCAGCCCACGCTTAGTGAAACTCTAGACTATGGTCTAAAGTTTAAGCTGTTTCATGGTTGTATTGTTTTTATAACTGCTGGAAAGGTCTGTATTTTAAACGTGTGTATAAAATTATCATAAGCTGTATTACCGTTTATTATAAAACACAATAAAAGTATGTACAAAGCGAATACCACGGTATCAATACGTTTTTCATAATCAAAAGTGATAATTTTGTATTTGATACAAAAATAAACATTCTAATCTTCCTTCAACATAGTTCAAATCAGTATTTTTTGGATTTGTAAATACCTAAAATAACATAAAGTTTTATAATAGTCTTTTCAGATTGTTCAAGCGAGCATAGCTGCCTAAAAAGCTAGGCGCAAAATATCAGAACCTTTTCGTCGCAAAATAACTACTTAAATAAAAAAAGTTCTTATATTCATTTACATACGAATACCGATTCCAAATGGTGTCGCACACGGCGCCTATCATAACGAATTTGAAAGAAAATATTTAAGATAAATATATTTCTATGACATACCCAGCTGTGCACGCATGACAATATTCAACATAATTTCAGATCATGCGAGTCGAGCAAACACAATCGCATTTTCATCTTGATACAGGAAAGTGTACTTTTTTAGGTCCACTTAAGGTTTGAAATAAGTTTTTTGGTTATTGTTAGTGCCGTAACCATAGCAACAAGTGGTTCCCTCACCGCTAACTACCCTCCCACCCAATATTCTCAAGCCAAGCTAAGCATGAGTTATTGCCTAGATCGTTTAATACGAGAGGTTAGTTGATAGTCTTACGTATTTTATGTTTTTTTTTTACAGCGACATATGCATTTAGGATGTCGTTAGAGTTGCCTAAAATTGAGACTTCGATAAGAACTTGATAGGTTTTTTAACGATAAGTATCTTAATTGCAGACTTTGTGATTATCTAAAGGAAACTGTTTAGAAACTTAGTTATTCGATTCTAGAAAAGCTTTCGAGCTTAAACAAACTAAACGCAAACCTTTAATTAATTAGAATCTTAATTTTAAAAAAATTACAGGTCTGTGGTATGTCCGTCTAGTAACATTGGAAACCAAAGAAAACTTGCATTTCAAGAAACATTAATATTTTTCAGTGTTTTTATCACATCCGAATTGGAATCTCGTATTTAAAAACGTAATTAGCGACGCTAATCGATGTCCAAAATCTAGTCGTAATATCAACTCAGCGAGAATCAATGTCTATTTGTCATACATGTTGGTTGATTAAACGCATTTTTGATGATTGAGACTGAGATAGAATGCGACCGATATAAAAATACGAATTATCGTATTTTTATCCCCCCTCAGATCTGCATTTATTTACTTAACTACAATATATGCAAACCGGCCAGCTATTATTATGTTCCTTGTTCACCAACCTTGCCAGAAATAAAAATAAACTGCAGTATACTAAGTGGGCAGTCCGTCAGCAGAATATTGAATGGCATTCACTAAATCCGAGGGACTTGAGCGATGCGGATAGACCGCAGTGCGGATATAGCTGTAAGGTAAGTGGACACACCCCTTTACAAAGTAGAAGACAAGTTTGAATATAGAATGAAGGCTTAGGAAGAAAATTGCTTAGATATTGGCTTGTGGCTAACGTAATTAGGAGTTGTGTTCGGGTTTTAAATAGAGAGTGAGTTTTTGAGATGGAACTGCAGGGTGAAAACTACTAGGCAAAGTAGTCATGAGTTAATTTTCGACAAAATTAAAACTGCATACTTATGTTGCCAGTACGTTAAGTCATGAATTTTTTTTTTTTAATCAAATAACAACCTATCTACGACTTAAATTTTCCGTTCATTCGAATCACAACTGCCTTTTGCAATGGCTGTTCCACGACAAATTGACGTAGTCTAACGAATTTGATAAATAATGAATTTCCCTTCTGTACATACCTAATTGTTTGATATTATTAATTTTGTGAATATGTCATGTGATTTCAAGCAGAATATGAGCAGTCGGAGCTTGCTGTCAAGTTCCGATCTTGTTAAAATAGTGACCATACAAAAAAAATCATTTTAAACAATGTGTCATACATAAATTGAGGCAGCCCCAGTAAGTTACAAAAGTACTTGTCTCGGAGCTGTCTCTCCCTATACCATGATCAGTGTACCTAATATGATCAAATTTTTATTAAATAAAAGTAATACAGCTGTAGCTGTATTACTTTTATTTAATAAAAATTAAATATAGTACAGTATAGTTTAATATTGATTTTTTTTTTTATTATTGCTGAATGGGCCCGCTCTTGACCTCGATCACGCCTGACGGAAAGCGATGGATGAGGTTTATGATGGAACGAGCGTACCCAGAAGATGCCAAAGGTACTGGAACTCCCACGCATCGACGAAACACAGCAGGCTGCTTGACGCCGGACTCCGGTGGGAGGGTGGTCGCAAACCAGGCGGGCTTAGCCCTACCACCGCAAAGGAAGAATTGGCCAGTCAAATAAGGTGTTGGGTGTGACTGTCCAGGACGCGCCGAGCGCTCGGTTCAGTTGAGTAACTGGCGGAACAAACTGCGCTACACGAGGAGGCTTCTTCATGCATCCCAACATATTTTCAAATATTATCGCAATTAAGAGGTTGATTCAAATCATAAACAAATACTACAGATTGATGTACTACTGGTTCAAAGAAAACAGGAATCTAACAGAACTCAAGGTGGAAATAGATGAATGGAAGTGAGTATAGCAGCCAAATGGCACCCTCATTCAACGATTCCCGCTTTTTAAATGAAAGTCAATTAGTTTTTACCCGAATATTTTATCGAGTCCGACCGACAGTTGAATTTTCCATCGAATGAAAGTTTGAAATATTGAATGGTAAATCTAATTTTGGTTAACGAATTGATGCCGCACGGACATTTCTACGCTTTTATTTTACCCGTTAATATAACTTTTCAATTAGCTTTGAATATTAAAAAAAAGTGTTAACCCTTTGTTATGCAAAACGTTGTTAAATTGATCTGCTGTATAAATTAATAGCTAAATTTCATGAAACACTCTTCTGAACGTAGAATTTTTATTAAAAAAACCGGTCAAGTGCGAGTTGGACTTGCAGACGAATGGTACGGAACCCTTCGTGTGTGAGTCCACAAGGCAAAAAACGCTGAAAAAAACACATAATCTTGTATGGAGACCCCTTTAATTCTTAGCTTTTTTTTATTAATTATTGTTATAACGGTAATAGAAGTACATACTCTGTGAAAATGAAAATTTCAATTTTACAGCCCGCTGGCGGATAGACGGACGGAAGGATAGCGAAGGTTTAGTAACAGGGTTCCGTTGGCACTTTTTGGGTCAAAGTCAAAGCATTTATTTCAAATAGGCACATAAAAGGCACTTTTGAACGTCAACATTAAAATAGAATTGATTCTAGTCATCCCTTCCAAAAGGTAGTTTTCGTATGGAGAAGAATGGACAAGATACTCCATTGTTACTCTTTTAAAATGTTTTACAATATTTGGCATAGGTACATTAATTATATAATAATATGTGAGGACGATGCACCTAAAATAAAATTGCTATACTACAATAGGTAAAAGAATTAAAAACAAAACCATGACACATAAATTAATTATCTGATAGATACATGGTGCTCACCTGGATGCCGAACCCTAAAAACTGACGGACCAACTTATTGTTCTAGTGGTCGCAAGCACTACTGCTAAGCATGAGGTCTTGGCTCCCAGGTTAGGTAAAGAAAAAAAAATTCTCGGTAACAGCCCGGAGTTTGGAAGTTGGTGGTGTGATACCCATCACCAACTCGGAAGCACGTTGGTGGAAGCTGTTGGTCCTGCCCCTGATCTTTCTTTGGTCGTATCGGATTGCCGTCCCATTGGGCTATGAGAGTGAGGGAAGAGAGAGTGCACGTGTTTCCCAACTTTATTGGGGCCGGTTTCAGTCTAACCGAATGCAGCTGAATACCAGTATTTTACATGGAGTAACCACCTATCTGACCTCCACAACCCAGTTACTGGGTAATACGATACCCCTGGGTAAGACTGGTTGTCAGACAATTAATATTCTAATGTCAACTTAAAATGTCTCCACCACTTTTTAGTAAATACCTTAACGAAGTATATGTACAGCATGATTCAATAACGGCGAAAAAAACATTTTTTTTATTACCTACCCTCGTTTGTAGATGGTAACGTTGACAAAACGGGACATTTGATTAATCGTCAAACTCTGCGTATTTCGTGCCTTTCAGCTGAAACCTGAACAAATTACTTTTGTTAAGATATTTTTGTGATGACACAATCATTTTGAAGGGAAGCTGAAAAATAATCCTACTATAATAATTAAATAAACGCAAAAAGTTTTTGAGGATTGATGGATGGATGTTTGTTACTCTTTCAAGCAAAAACTAATGAACGGATTTGGATGAAACTTTACAGTAATATACGAGTAAGTCATCAGAGTAACACATAGGATACTTTTTATCCCGATGTTCTCACAGGATCGAGTCTTATGCGGGTGAAACCGCGGGCCGATGCTAGTGTAAAATATATAATATTATAAACGCGAAAGTTTGTGAAGATGGATGTATGGATGTTTGTTACTCTTTCACGCAAAAACTACTGAACGGATTTGGATGAAATTTGGCACACAGATATTTTATAACCTGAGTTAACACAAGAATACTTTATACCGATATTCCCATGGGATCTAAACTTATGCGGGTGAAACCGCTGGGCGCTGTTAGTTTAGTAATAAAAGTATTTGACGATAACTTTTTATTATTTCAACTGTTCTGTACCTATTTCAAAATTTCAATCTGTTGAATATCGGCTGACCTTGGTCAATGCCATACTGCGGTTTTATCAGATTTATTTCAACTAGTTAAAGCATAAAATGTAGTAATTATAAAATAATCACTGCGTTAAAGCGGTGGTTCACTGCGTTTAGGTTTTTGGTAAACTCATTAATCGGATCATGAACTTTTCACAGCAATTTATAATTTAAAGAGAACTCTTATGAATAATGGATGTTTTGTGAGTCAGTCAAAATGATACATGGTTTCATTAATTATTTTCAATGTCAAATGGATAGCCTTGTCACTTGTAGTTCAATAAACTAAGCTGGCGTAGCCGTGACGCCAGCGACCGCTACGTCGTAGACATTCGTAGCATATTGTAGGTACATCTATTGCAGCAAGATTGGAATATCTTATTTTTTTGGTCTGTAACCTTTTTTTACAATGTTATTACTGCTTATAGTATGAATTGTGTGTTCTATGTGTTTTTATTAAACTACAAGACAGACAAATCTTTTTAATGTTTATAATTGCGATAAACAACGATGATAGAAAAATAAACGCGTTAAACGGTTCATTAAAAAATAAACAACTCAAACAATATAAACATGGGCTCTGTTCAAAAAACATCTGAATTTTCGTAATTTAAAACGTTAAAAATCTAGTCGCAGTCTCATATCGGCGACAAACAAACGTCAAAAACTTGTCAAAATATAGGGAAATTAGAGGTATTTTTGGCAGATTGAGACAGATCAGACTCTGAACGTTATTAAAATTACGAGAATTGCCCCTCTGATTTTCATGATAGTAAATAGCGTGGTAAAATAATAAATAGTCACAATAAATAAATACGATAAATGATTCCTAAATACCCCTGCCAAAGTGGCTTTCAACTCTAAATGGAACTTTATAAAAATAAAGTGAATAAAGTTTAAAAATAGGGACAAACAAAATAAAAATTCCCCTTAGTGCTCAAAGGAAAGGTGAAAGTCAAAACCATTTATTTAGTCGAAGCTTAATACAAATGGCCGCCTTCACTTTAACTCAGAATAAAGATTCATAGTTTCAAATTACATTGTTTCTGAGAAAGAGACTTAGGGCATGGTCAGATTGGACGGGCGGTCCCTATGAAGCGTGACTGTAAGAGTTTATTTTACTAGAGTCACTCTGGCTGGGGTGACTTTAGTAAAGTAAATCTATACAAATAAATAAAATTGGAGTGTCTGTTAAATTAAATTAATCGTTTTTTTACTAAACGCACAATAATTATGGATGTAAGTATACACTATACACGGTACATAAAATATACCAAAATAACATTTTTTACAATTTCAAAAAAAAAATCAACATTATGTTTCCTTTAATAGGTACAATCACAGGTTATTAACTTTAATTAATACTAATCGTATAATCACAGATAATCACTAAGGGTAAAGTTACACGTGCTTATTAGTCGCATGCTTATTTCAAATCTTGCTCATTGATTTTGTGCCTTGTGGATTTTTTTTATTTGATTGTATATAACTTTTTTGACATTTTTATTTACTGACTTAATAGTTAATATTTTTCTAATGTTGTAAGCGTGTAATCGTAGCAAATGTCACCCCGGTGACAACTGGGAAGACAATTCCCAGCTGTCACCCCGGAGGACAGGGCTAGAGGGGACTATTGGGAATAATTCAAACTGACAAGGCCATCAGAAAAACAAAGGATAACATTCCTATTGTGTTCTTCTTCACATCCTCAGTCATCATGTTTTGTTTTCTTATAGATGCAGGGACATGTCATTCACGCGTGGTCACGTCCAACTGTTGCACGACATCCTCAGAAGTACAGAGCAATAGAGCAAAGAAATGCCACACGTTATGCCTGCAGTGACTGGAGACGACATTACCACAATAATAAAATTCGTGCCCCTACATTAGCTGTCACAGGCATTTTCGGAATTGTCAAGGGACACCAGTATGTATGAGAGAACCGTGACACTTACTGACTGGGTATTTTATTTATTTATTTATAGCTAATTGAAACGGCACTGGTCCAATTACATTAATTAACATAGAATTATAAAAATTAGAATAAAATAAGCATTCAAATAACATACAATATTCAAATTCAGTTTTGGTTTGAATGGAAAATGTTGACAATACCGACTCTTGCAGCAGTTTTCGCACTCTGTGGTAATATCCATAGGTCGATACGCAGCGTAAACGCGCCGCCGCCGCCATTCGTGCGGCTTAACGCCATATCTGACTAAAGCCTGAGCTGAATTATAAAGAAACTTTTTTCTCGGAAATGTATTTGGGTTACAACAATGAAGATGGATACTTCATGTTTGTTGTCTGACACAGCTATTTGTATAGTGCTACGTAGTTGTTTATTTTGTGTGGAATAATACAATTAGATTGCATGTTCGTGTACTACCGCTGTTGGTGCGTGAGCATAGAAACTTATTATATACTTACTTATTAAACGACTAACTTACAATACAAATATATAAAAATAAAAATAACAAAGGACACTTAGGCGTCGAAGTATTCATCCGCATCGCTGTCATCCGGAAACGTGCCCAGAAGACTGGCAGCATTGCCACGTTGAATGGCAATGCTAATTCTTTGGCCAAAGAACGACCCAGCCCTCTGGTCACGTGAAGTATCGACTAGCCGGCGAGAAATTTCCTTAAAAAGGAGACGCGCGCTCGGGCCCCATGACCCGAGCGTTTCGACCCCAAACGGCTCAAAGCTGTAGTTGCCCATAAGGTTACAGTATTTGCGCCGCTTGAGGGTCTCAGCAGCTGCAGCAGCGGCGCCAGCACAGCCCGCAGTGCTAGGAACATGAGATGGCGCAAGGGTATCGACACATGTTGCGTCCCACACCAAAGGCCTACCCACCTTCCAAGGCAACAACGTCATACCGTCTGGTCTCTTCCCATCATCACGTACCAAGCCGTTTGGTTCTAACACCGCTGGTACGCCGGCGGTATATAGTTAGTTTGTGAGCAATTAATTAATAATGTGTAAATTATGACGTATAATATTAAATGCTTACTTATTTACCTTTATGAGGTTCTGGGCTCGAACTTCAGGTCGGGCAAAGCGTTATTGGGCGTTTCCATCAGGATTTTTTTAATAGAAGCCCCGAGTCTGGATCTGTGACCGTTACATAGGACTTAAACATAACTGACGGTGAGTGTACTATACTTACACCTTTTCCTAATCCTTTGGGAATCATAGGCGTGGTGTTATGTATGTGTTTATTTACCTTAAAATGTAGACAAAAACCTATGACATTGTTTCAATATCTAGTTATAAACCTTTATTTTTTTTTTATTTACCTAGGTATAATTTATTTGTATGGATTTATAGAGAAAATGTAACTAACTATTTACACTAGATACTAAATTATATGACTAACTTACTATACAAATAAATACAAAAACAAAGGACACTTAGGCGTCGAAGTACTCGTCCGCATCGCTGTCACTTTTTAACCGACTTCAAAAAAAGGAGGATTTTATGTTTGTTACCTCATAACTTGCGACTGGGTGAACCGATTTTCATGATTCTTTTTTTATTTGAAAGCTGGTGCTTCCCGTGTGGTCCCATTGTCACCATTTTAATATCTGATGATGCGATCTTAGAGAAATCGAGGGCAACCCTTAAATTTTATAGGCTCACTTATTGTTTTTCGCATATTTTATGAAGTATCTTGTGTATTTGCGTATGGTTGTCACCATCTCAGGTAGCTGGACTGATGATGGAAGGTACAACTCCTTAACAGTAAGAAGTTACTCGAACATGCAAGGACTGTTTTAGTAAATTGTTTTGATGTTTGATAGGGCATTTGCCACATTTGGTCTCATGATCATCAAGTCATGACCTGATGCTGCAGTCAGGATAGTCTGCAGAGTACCTAACTCCTCGACAACTAACAGCAGATATATCGTGTTTAGGCTCATTGAAAAGGGCTCGATGTGTGGATAAACGTACTGTTAATGAGGAACACCGAAGTACATAAAGACCTGATGCTGAAGCCAGGAGCATCAGAAAAAGTATCAACCTTGAAATTACAGCACCGTAGTCGTGTTTGGGCTCATTTTAAACAGGACTAAATTTTAAGTTCAATGCAATGTTGACATAAGTCTGACCTGATGCTGCAGCCAGGATTATCAGCATCTAGTCTAAAAACATCAGGTCAGGATTTGATGATGGGATCCTGGAGAAATCGAAGGCACTCTTCAAATATTATAGGCACACCTATAGCGATTTGGATATTTTTTATAGTAACTCGTGCATTTGCTCTCGGAAAGCACTATTTGGTGAAGTGGAACTGATGATGAAGACCACAGATGACCACCGGAACTACTCAATAATATCTAAGTATTTCACGGGTTGCGATTCGATTACTTTAATATGGTTGCTAAGCAATTTATGCTCGTCAAAATGTGAATGGTGATATGGAGCTGATGGTGGACCTGGAGAACTCCTCAACAATTAACTTCCCTGCATCGTGAAAAGCAATATTTTGTTTGTAAAAGGCGATGATCACTAGGCTATTGTGACTTAGATAAATTATAAGCAGACCCACTAAAAAGCGTGAAATAAAAACTTTTTAAGAAAAAAAAAACCGACTTCCCAAAAACACTACAAAGTGAAAAATAACTTTAATTTCGGAAGTCGGTGGCAAAAAACTAAAATACAGATCCAGACACCGACTTCCGAAATTAAAGTTATTTTTCACTTTGTAGTGTTTTTGGGAAGTCGGTTTTTTTTTTCTTAAAAAGTTTTTTCAAATAATTTCTAAATCTAAACCTATGTTTAGATTATACATATGTTTAGATCCTATGATCTATATTGTTGCTGATAATCCTGTTCATTTACTTAGTTGCTTTTTAGTTTTCCTACAATCTTGCCGAGCAATCACACTGCACTAAAACACACACATTAGAGTATACCTTCTCTAGCTTAAACTTGTATACTTAAATCAGTGCGCACGTAAAGCCCTGATTAGCTCCACTTAGTATAGAGCAACAGTACAATGTTTTGTTTTAATTATCCTCACACACTTTGTTGCTTTTCTTCCTACAATGTTGTTTTAGGTGCTAACTTTACCTTGTAGAATAATTTCGTTTTTAATGTTTTATTTATTAGCTTTCACAAACTCTATTTTCAGATTTTTCGTGGATGTTTTTTTTTTTTTGTTGGAAAACAGCAGCCTAATTGCGTAAAACCATTTCAATTACAATCTGAATGATTTTGAAGGATATTGCTAATCCATTGCTTCATAATATGTTCGAAAAACTGTCTGCTCAACAACGTAAATTACGCAATGAAAATTGTTGAACTCTCAAAATGAAAGCCGTTGCTACTGTTAGTGTGTTACGCAATTAGACTACAATCCGGTTAGACTGGAAGCCGACCCCAACATAGTTGGGAAAAGGTTTGGCAGATGATGAGTGTATTACGCAATTACCCCGATAGTTATGAATGAGATAGTTGTGTTTCTATTATTAAGTTCTTCCAGGTAACAATGTTTGAAGTGCTTACTTAATTAATTTTTGACTTAATAGACTCATTAGCTTTTTCGTAATAGAAACGTCATAATGTAACCTGCGGGGCAATTGCGTAACTCATTATCAATCGGAATCGGTTTCATTTTGACAGTTCAACAACATTCATTGCGTTATTTACGTGTTGAGCAGACCAATTTTTCGAACTTATAAAGCAATGGATTGGCAATTTACTTCAAAATGATTCAGATTCCGACTGATAGAGTGTTACGCAATTAGGGTGCTGGATACATTTTTTAATTTTTTTTTTTTAATTCAAAGTCAAAGGATTGTTGAACACGTTAAAATACATTTTTACAAAATAAGTACTATTTCTACAAACGTGTGGGTGAGCACTGCTCTCATAGCTAGGTTATGGAAGGTGTTAAGGAGAAGCAGTCCGGTCCCCTAAGGTTGTACAATGACGTAAAAGTTACATAGTGCTTCTGACGTTACTGTTACAATTTCGAAGAATTGAGTTAGACAATTACATAATGACGTCACCAACAAGCAATGGTAACATGTTACGTGTAATGTTCAGTTCATTCCTAATCGCACTGTCTCCTCGTAGGTCGTTGAATGAATATTTATTAAATTAGAAATAATAATTATGTAGTGTAATTAACAAATTGTTCGTGATGTTATTTAGCACACGGACACGCTATTAAAATTAATTAGGCGAATTCCATTTGGTCATTACCAAAGCATTTAGAATAATATTCTGAGGGACATAGGGTGTAACACGAAAATAAGCCTGGTCAGGAAAAATACCAAACAGATTTAAGATGAAACTATTTATTTTATTATGTCAAACGCTCTAGTTTATTGTTTTATTAATTAAAAACTACCCAAAATAGCAACTATGTTTTGACTAGAATTCTACAAATCTATACTTTTTAAACTATGATTTTAAAACTAGTATATCATAAATACTTATTTTATATATACTAGATAGAGATCCAGACTAGATACACTAAGCATTATATACTTTGGCAAAAACACTTAAGAGCATTTACGACGTACGGCATTTCATACAAACTTTCAAGCCCTTGTTTTTCGAATTGAATAAACCGATTTTAATGAAACTTCGTACGCATAAGCAGGATACAAAGGTCTAAAAAGTTAGTAAAGAACATTTTCGAAATGTCTTATTTTAAAAAAAGATAGCTGGAAATCTCTGTTTCTATGGAATTTTTAAAATCGGTCTAATTTGGCTGTAACACTATATTTCCAAAATGTTTTTAACTAACAGGCTTGAAAGTTTGTATGAAATGCCGTACGTCGTAAGCGCTCTTAACCTTTTGAACGCCAGAGTATAAACGTACCGCCGTACCCCTGACGCCAGGCCACTTTAACAAAACAACACACACACGCTTAAAACAACAAATTTCTCGATATTGGTGGTTTATTTATATTAGTTTCATGCAATACAATATAGACGGAAGCTTAAACTTTTAAATTATGTAAATAAAAACACACAAAAGTAATGATTAAATTGTTTATTTCATAATATCCGACGACGACGACCGACGTGTATTTTGTCATATATTTGTGACGTTGACGTTCAGGGTAAGATTTCGTTTGTCACAAATATGTGACAATGGCGTTCAAAAGGTTAACTATTATTACAATATACGATAAGTAGTACCTATTAAAAACATTTTGACTATCTGATCAATACTGATTTTAAATGAACTAAACGCACTAATGACGATTCAACTACTGATGATCTAAACAAACATTCTTCACACGTCATCTTCATCTTCAGTAATATCATCATCCAACATAGTTGTGGAGGTGTTGAATATAGATTTGATCACGGTCCTGATGGTATTCCTTGCACTTTGTCGGAGTAGGGTCAACTTAAACTGCATCAGCACTACCAGGTAGGTCGACATGAAGGAGATGTTCTGGAAAATGGAATATTGTTATTAGTATCATCGTAACTATTTGAGCAACAACGTTGTTCGGTCCCAAAAGTTTGTGGCTAATACTAAAAATAATGGAGCAGTGGTGGCCAAGTGGTAACGGCCGCGACTTGCACGTTGTAGGTCCTAGGTTTAAACCAAGACAGGCGCTTTACTTTGTGTAAATTATTTCATCACCACTGCTCCCAAAACGGTAAAGGAAAACATTATGAGGAGACCGGCATGTCCTAGAACCAAAAATTCGAAGATATGTGACATCTGCCGACCCTCCCTGGGCCGGGATGGTGGATTGCAGCCCACTCCCTCTCACCGAGAGAAGGCCTATGTCCCAGTAGTGGAAACATTATAGACTGATTATGATGATGACTAAGAAATACGAATACAGAAACAATTTATTAGACTAGAAACTTAACATAAAAATGGTTTGGAAAAAACTATGTTATTAGTTATTATTATACTTGTGTTTTCCTTACATTGTTACCAGTGTTAAAACAGGGGTCTACTCTAAGTCCGTCAACAAGGATACGGTCCCATTCGAAAGAGCTGTTCCGTCGAAACAAGTGACAAAGTCAATTTTTCGTACGGGCAAGAACACGTCGGGCGTGGTGTCATTAATTCTTAGTACGAAAATAAAACTAATCTTAGGCCCGTAACGGAGTAGACAACGCTAGTAACTTCGTGCTTAGGGAGTACACCCCAAGTTAGTTCGAATATTGGCTTATGCCATTCGAATCTTGCTCATCAGATTTTGAACAAAGGTGGATTGTATTAGTAATAGCTAGTTACAACTTCCATAGAATCGTGAGCATGCACTTTAGGTTCATCCATTTCCACAAACAAGGAAGTAACTCGTAAAGAAACTTACTGCTGACTCTAACTGGCATATAATTAATCACCCTCATATTGAATAGATGGAACATTTGTGCTGGTTCATCGACTTTATCGATAATATCTACTTTTATTTGTACTAACTACTATCGTCGATAAAACTTAACAGTACTATAAATAGAGCTATCTTATTTTATTGACTGCTTTTAAGCAGGTTGTTCGGGTCATTGATTGTGAGAGTTTCTGTGTGATGCCATATTTTCATCATCATCATCATCATTTCAGCCGAAAGACGTCCACTGCTGGACATAGGCCTCCCCCAAGCACCTCCACTTCGACCGGTTTTGTGCTTCTCGCATCCAACGAGTTCCTGCGGCCTTCACAAGGTCGTCGGTCCACCTTGTGGGAGGCCTTCCAACGCTACGCCTTCCGGTACGCGGTCGCCACTCCAGAACCTTTCGGCCCCATCGGCCATCTGTTCTGCGAGCAATGTGCCCTGCCCACTGCCACTTAAGTTTGGCAATTTTTCGGGCTATGTCGGTTACCTTGGTCCTCCTGCGGATCTCTTCATTTCTGATTCGATCCCGCAGGGAAACTCCAAGCATAGCCCTCTGCATTGCCCTTTGGGTGGCTTTCAGCCTTCTAATAAGGCCCATTGTGAGCGACCACGTTTCAGTGCCATATGTCATCACTGGCAACACGCACTGGTCAAAGACTTTCGTCTTGAGACACTGCGATATGTGGGACGAGAAGATATTGCGTAGCTTCCCGAACGCTGCCCAGCCGAGTCGGATTCGACGATTGCCATATTTTATGGGATGATAAACTTAGAATTATATATTATTATGTGTAGGCATACCTATAGGTTTTGAGATTCTGACTTTAAAATAAAAATTTCGGGATTGCCTTTCGCCGCACATATATTTGTATACCTATCTAATCTTGAATGAATCATGCCATTGTCAAAGTCATTGAAAATGTATATTAAAGATAAATTGAAGTCAAAATGAGGTTATTTTCGGGATGAAGCTACATAACAAAGATCGAAGAGAAAGTAGTTATGGTCGGCCGTAGTACAAACAATTGATGGAAATAGAAAACGATACACCAAAAAGGGATAATAATCAGCCTATAATGTTCCCATTGCTGGTTCCACGCTGGTGGCCTCCTGTGAGTGAGAGGGAGTTGGCCGTAATCCACCACGCAGGTTTAGTGTGGAATGCTAGATGTCACATGTCTGCGAATGGACATGCCGGTTTTCTCACGATGTTTTCCTTTACCGTTTTGAGAGCAGTGGTTATGAAATAATTTACACCAAGTAAAGCGCCTGTCTGCGTTCGAAACTACGACCTACAACTCGTAAGTCGCGATCGTTACCAATAGGCCACCACTGCTTTCAAAAAGGGATTGAAGAAAAATTTACAATGCCTGTCTTTTTAGCTAACTACGTTTAAAGTAAGACTGGTCTATAGTGGTTTATACTTAACAACAATCAAATACAACGTGTTGACACTGAAGACCCTAAAATAGCCAGCATTTTCATGGTCCTCCACAGACAAATGTTTACTTGACAAGGAAAGTTTTAAACTAACTGTTGTTTTAGCACTGAAACCAATGTTTGAGTTGCAACACAGTGCTCATTTGAATAGAGTACAAAATTAATAAACTAAAACGTGAAGAAATTGGTTGATGGAATTGTTACATCATAATATTATGGATTATATTATTATATATTATACGGTTTTAATTGTAACTTGATACCTCCACGCGTTCCCGAGATAAAGGGTCTTCAGACAGACGTACAACAAAGTGATCCTATAAGGGTTCCGTTTTTTCCTATTGAGGTACGGAACCCTAAAAATGGAACTTACAGCTGTAAACAGTTCCCGGTTGATATTGGTGAAGCCGTCGAGGTTCATGATGGGCGGGTTCTTGGAGATGGCCACCAGGAACATCTCCACCTCACGCTGCGTGCTTCTGTCTACTGCTCCGAGGTTCACGTTGAGGAGACGGACTTGGAATTCTAAACCGACCTAGAAAAAATAAAGTTCATCATTAAGTAGCTTTGGATTTGGAAAAACTTTGACTAGACTGCAATCTATAATAATAAAATAGCAACGAAGTCAAAACTGTACATAGAATTAATCTGCCTAGCCTTTTCCCAACTATGTCGGGGTCGGTTTCCAGTCTAACCGGATCCAGCTGAATACCAGTATTTTACATGGAGCGACTGCCTATCTGACCTCCACAATCTAGTCACTGGTTGAAATGATACCCCTTGGTAAGACTGGTTGTCAGACTTTCGGGCTTCTGACGACCCGTAACGATTGTCAAAAATCCACGAATGACATGAACGGCTTAACGTGCTTTCCGAGGCACGGAGGGGTCTTGGTATGTTAAGATGGTCACCCATCCACGGACCAACTGCGGCAAGCGTAGCTTAACCTGATCGATCGAACCGTGCAGCTTTTATTTCTTAGCCACAAGCCCCTCCTTCAAACAATTGACAATCAGATACATTTTTAGTAACGACACACAAAGTCCAAAAAAATCTGACAAAATACTAACCTTAATGGAAGCATGATAGGCCTCATTGCAGATGAAGTACAGGAGAGTCATACAGTACCCGACGATAACAAACAAACCCATCTCTTTATAGCTAAGACCGTGCTCCAAGATCTCTGATAGTGCTCCGTAGAGAGATATAGTGGTGGTGAAGAAAATCACCATGCAGTAGATCCCATACATGTTGGAGTAGGCGCGACCTATACATAGAAATTATATTACTCCCTGGCACTTTACTTGCAAAGTCTACTTGATAAACATCTTGTAGGTACCATTGAAATACCTATACTGCTATATAAACATCTTGTACCCTATAAATCATAGCCATGACCGAATTTCGGCCATGGCGATCCATCTCAGTGGAAACCAGCCTTCTGCGCGGGAGATATTATAGTGCACAAGTGTGTGTGCAGACACAGATCTCTTTCATTCTCTCTTCCCTCACTCTTATAGTCCGATGAGACGGCAATCTGACATGTAATTAAATTTTAACAGTCTCGTAATGAAAGCACTTTCTAATCTAATATTAATTAGCCTTCAATGTCTAAGCCTAAAAATATCTAAGTTATTCAAGTCACTAAGTTTCATTCACATAATTGTTTTGGCGTGAAAGGACAAAGTCCCTTTAAGTCCTAACTCTTCTTTAATCCCCAAAACGATGTCGTCTTAACAATTAATTACGAAATTATCGACAGTTCCTGTCACTTCAAAAACTTTATATCTCTTAATACACAAAAAACAATTTTATGGAAAGTGTATTTACCTATATTTATTCAATATAAGGTAGCTTAACAGCTGACAGTAAATATAATAATATTATTTAAAAAATGTCTTTGACATATCTCGGGACCCTCGGGTCCCGGACCTTTGGAAGGCGTACGAGGGGCCGAAGCCAACTCGTAGTGGCCTCTTAGACAATTTTAAATGTTGAGGAGGCACCAACCGACGATTAACCCTGTATGCACTATGTAAGTGTTCCTTAGGACAACCCCCGGTTGGTGCAGGACTATAGCAGGATATGGAAAAAAAGATTTTGGTTTGGGTAGCTAAAGTGGACTGGTTACCTAGAATTATGGAAAGACTATAGCCCCTGCCTAACCAATAACAATATTATTACTATTATTCTAAACATTACGCCAGTGACAAAGTACACAAAAAAATAAGAATGGCAGAGAGTGACATAATTATTAATAATATTAAAGTATGTGACATAAATGTGTAAGTTCAGCAAAAACAAGAAAGACACTATCTATTAAAGAAAAATAAAACAATTCTATTGTAGCTTGAACAGTACATTGAATCTAATGGCCGTCACTGTACGAAATGTATGGAATCTGCCGTCAGGACAAACTACATGTTGTTAGCATGGTCGTTGAAACAAAAGAGCAATTCGCGCCAGCAGGCATGAAACAATAAACGCTGGGCAATTTGCTAAACTTGTGAACGGATCGCTGATACGTTTTTATTTGAAGCTACTGATGCGAGCATCACGTAGTAACAACAGAGGGGCAATTCTCGTAATTTTAGGAACGTTCACAGTCTGATATCAGTGTCAATCCGACAAAAATACCTCTAATTTTGACAAGCTTTTGACATTTGTTTATCGCCGAGATGAGACTGCGACTAGATTTTGAACGTTTTATATTACGAGACTTTGGCCTTTGGTGTTTTTAGAGTTCTGTATCGATTGTTGGACATAAAGCCGTGATAGAATGATAACTTGGTTGTGCCTGTAGTTTTTCAAAGAGATTTTTGTAATGCAAATAGCTAGCTAGCATATGCTACACACTAACACACTAGTAATGTGATCATAAATACTGAAAGACATGTATTCTTAATTTTATCCAACATACAGGATAAGTTTTTAACTCAGTATATTTTATGATTCTGAGCGTTGAAATTTTTCTTTTTTTATTAAAAAGAAAATTAGCTCTGCCATACATTTTGACCGCGTAGGTATTAATATTATTACTCGTATTTACACTTTTCTTTGAAATAGCAGATTTTGTTGGGTTTAGAATTTTCTGCTGAATTCATGGTTACAGTTTGCGCACTGGTAATTTTTTTTTGTATGTGTACGATTGTTAGGGGCCGCCTCCACGAACGAGAGAATCACTGCGATAGTGTCGCCGTGCCATCAAATTTTCGCCGCGATGATATCGTCGTGTGGAGACACGTTCTAAGAGAGTGTATAGAAATATACACGATGATAATATCGCCGCGATTCTTTCGCTCGTGGAGGCGGCCCCTTAGTGTTTTCTGTCTCTGTATTGTTAATCAGCTGCAAATTGGCTACGTTTTTCACCACAATATGAGCATTATTTTGTAGCTCGTGACTACACAGAAAAAAGAAAAGTCCCGAGGCGCTACGCAATGTCGTAATAAATAGCGGTGAGGGACCTCTCATCACATTACATACAACGTGCCGGTACAATGACGTCACTAATTTAACATACGGGTCGAGCTAGTGGCCAGTAATCATAAAAATTAAAACAACATAAAATAATTTGTAATTTGAAAACTACCGCCTGCGCCGCTCGCCGACATAGGGCTCTCTCTCTCTTTCATTCAATTCGCCTACTTTTTGCATGCTATTCGCTTGAATTCCAACGATGCGATTTATGATCCGTGACCCTGGCAAATGACCCCTGCGCTACAGTAAATACAGGCTGCTCAAAGATGCTATTTTGGAAAATTGTAATTAAATAATAACATTTAATAAAATTAAAATATGTTCATAAAACGAAAACAGGAAACTGTATCCGTATGTTAAATTAATATCGCCATTAAAGCGACACGCTGTATATCACACAAGTGGATCCCACTGTCATCCATCTTTAACCCTCAAGCTTTATAAAACAAGCGATCAAGGACCAACATTTTCTTATTTTTCAGCTTTACCCCAAAACAATAAAACCACGTACCCAACTGTTGCATCATGTGCGAGAGATCGACCCACAGATGTCGGTACTGAGCCACTTTGAGCGCCGGGTGTTCAGCTTCCAACGCCTTGTGAAGATTCATGGCCAAGCCTTGGGAAGCGGTGCCGAACGCGTTGCAGTTTATGTACCTAGGTGGGAAAGAAAGACGGTAGGTATTTATTGTTTTTTTTTTTTAATAAAAAAGAAAGAAAGAAAAAGTATTTATTGCGACTCGTATTGGAAGATCACAAACTAAACTAAACAGTAAAAAAAAAACAAGTTATATAAAACAGAAGGAATGAAAATAAAAATGAACAGAAACTCCTATACGAGGCCAAAAGGCTTCTATCTCAGCACGATGCAAAACAGAATACACAATGGGAACTATTGCAGTGAGAGTATGAAGTTGGTTAAAAAGTATTGCTGATGTTGCTGTCGATCGTTATCTGAAAAGATTTTATATTTTCTTGTAATGGCTTTAAGATGCTTCTAATGACTACGCGGATAGGCAATATTAGTCGCCCATATCACGATTCTTTGTATACATAATAATAAGCAATCACTAGCGTAATTATTCCAAAATAATATTCGAAATCAGGCAAACATCACAATAGATAAAATAAACAAACTAAGCATTACCTACTTTTTAAATGAAAACTGATGATACTTAGGTACCTATGTCTCGAAACCAGAGCTCAAATATCGTTCTATAGGTATTACGGGTGTAATTTAGAACGATATTTAAGCATAATCCATTAGCTCAACAACCCATAAAAAATTATACATTTACCCCCTTACTAATAAACGTTGTAAAGCGTCTGTATAGTTACACAACGCTTTGTCTTCTTCTTTCGAAAGTCAAATTACTGACGACTGAACGAGAGAAATGGGTGTGTAACTCCGGTATAATTTTTATTAGTAAGGGGGTAACTCAGTGATGTAATCATATCAGTTGCAACTATTAATACTATTTCTGTTTATCCTTACATTAAATCAACCTGCATAATTTATTATTTTAATCTGACTGCAAAAGTTTAATGTCGTATACCATTTTTATACGTACCACAGTGAACAAAATCCATCCAACATTGCAATAATATGGTAATAAGCGAACGAATGCCACAACTCAAAGTCATCCTGCAGGTAATGTTGCGAAAGGATCACGGCAAAGCTAAGACCCCAGGAGAAGACGCAGAGACCCCAGGTAAGATAGTACAGGTTCGGGAAAACTATCGGGGTGCCTGTGATCTTGAGGTACTTCAGCTGAAAGGAAAGAAAAATGAGTACAAGATGCTTGCAATGAAGGCCAGGAGCAAATTGTTTTACTTTACTGCATTATTTCCATGAGTATGAACTATGATCAACATGCCATGTTATCATTTTAACTAAAATAAATGACAGTCTCGTACGATATCCACGTGTGCTAATTTTACGTATACCTACTACATACAATCCTTCCACAGTTATTTAACCCCTGATTTTAGCATAATCAGCCATTAATGTTCCCACTGCTGGGACACTGGCTTCCTCTGTTCAAGAGGGAGTGGTCTGTAATCTACCACGCAGGCCCAGTGCGGGTTGGTAGATATTACATGTCTTCGATTTTTTTTTGTTCTAGAACATGCCGGTTTACTCACCATGTTTTCTTTCACCGTTTTGTGAGTAGTGGTGATGGAATAGTATATACAAAGTGAAGTGCCTGCCTTGGTCCGAACCTACGACCTACAACTCCTAAGTCAAGGCCTTTACGACTGGGCCACCACTGATCCATCCATCCATCCATCAACAGCATGCTGTGTTATTTTTTTTTGTGTTTTTTTAAACAAAATAAATTATAGTCTCGTATGACAGCCACGTGTGCCAATACAGCCCTTTCATAATTATTAAACCTCTGATTTTGCATCACAGTAATCTTTACTTTGATCTTTATTGTAGGTCATCATCATTTTATGGGTGGCTGTCAAAGGTAAACTAATTGTGGAGAACTGTACTGAGATCTTACTTTTTAGTGCAATAAATAATTGGATAAAATCTATCTTACAAAATACATACTACATCAGACACCCCAATTAGAATATTATATGTTATAATCATAATACATATAGGTACTGAATTTTTACTATTATGTATAAAACATTGTTTGCTTATTAAATTATTAATACTGACTGTGGGAGAAAATTGTAGTCACATTACAAATCTACGCACGCACACAGTCGTACCTACACATATAATGGTCTAGCGTAGTAGGTACTTTTTCTATTTTGTTTCTATAATTTACGCATTTTTAATCATTTTTGGGATAAAAAATTACATAAGTATATTAAAAAATACAGAAATCGATTCTGTAAACGATTCTGAACAAACAACTTTCATAATGTGCATTAATTCAGTAACACATTGTGTATAAATGCTTCATAACATGCAATTCATAGTTTATTACTAAAAAAATATTTACCACCATCCGCCATCCGACCTCACATTCATCGTTTAGGATCCATTATTCATTTGTTTCCGCGCTAGTTAGGTTCTAGGTCGAATTTAATGATTTGGCTAGGCACACGCGAGCTTTTCAAATATTGAATTCTTCAATTCGATTCCAATATAGTCGTAATTGTAAAAGCGAGCTAGTAATATATCGACTGACATAATAATTATAGGCTTGTGTTTCAAGGGTAGGCAAATGTATACTTATAGCCGTTGCCAGCGACTTTCTTCACATACCTACTAACTAAAAACCCCGTTTTGCTCCACTGAAATAATGTTGGTGTTTCGAAAAAACCTTTTTTAGAACTTTCAGTGGTCCAGATTGTGTAGGTATTGTGTGACAAGCAGCTAGGAAAATGATCCAAATATACTCGTTTCATCTATGTTTTTTAAACTTTCACTAATATTTGACAGTATTGCCAAATAGGGGCAGAATGGATAGCTTCAAGCAGAAAGTGAGTTTCAATTGACAATCCAAAGCATATAGGTACCTACTTCCCAGAAAAAATCCTTCCACTTACCCGACCCAGTAATCAAATCAGAAAACTTCTAACGTTACTATTTACCTCACTAACTTCGAAGAATTACAGACATCTAAAGAAATATTTCTAAGTCCCACTAATGGAAGTATTGTGAACCGAAACCCAATACCTGTATTAGTCTAGCTCGCAATACAAGAGATTCCTTTATTTACAAGATGGATGGCGATACAAAATGGCCGACTCATCGGTCTCGAACAATAGGGTGACTAATTTATAGATTAAGTGAGTGGAATTGTAGTAGCTACTTGGTCTTGAAAGAGACGTGCAAACAGAGGTATGGTTACAGTATAGAAGAATTCAAATATATTTTTTTATCTTGATTTTTTATATAAGGTGCTATAAAAATATCTGCCACGGCTTCAATGGGAGATAGTATATAGATTACAATAGTAAAGATATATTATTGATCTTATGTCATCAATTTTTTCATACAAAAAAATGTGCGTATAATTTAGCTGCATGAAACCGTCCCATAGTAATTAGCTGTTGCCGCACCGTCATTTTATTTTGCAAAATGTGACGAAGCGACACATCGCGCGTAGTTTGTGAACCACGTTATGCAGAATAGAGTCAACGTTTATTTAATTACTTTATTTTCTTATATTGATTTAACTATTTCAGGGTAAAAAATTTCTTCACTATTGTAATCTATATACAAAATACTGTCTCCCATTGAAGCCGTGGTAGATATTTTATAGCACCTTATAGGTACAGGTTGAAATTGAAAACATGCGACAAATCGTAATGGGAGATTGTACTCATCATTATGAACAACTTTTACTATGGGACCAAACCTGAAATCGCGAAAAAAAAATCAGCTGTTCCCTACATTTTGGCGAGTTATGCGAACATAAATGTAGGGATCAGCTGATTTTTTTTTCGCGATTTCAGGTTTGGTCCCATAGTAAAAGTTGTTCATAATGACGAGTACAATCTCCCATTTCGATTTGTCGCATGTGTTCAATTTCACCCTGTATACAGGTTGGTAGGGACATTAACGCGCACCCTGTTACCATGGATTCAGTACATGATTCTGAAACCCACTGGGTAGAATTTTTTTGTCAGAAAACTAGCTCTGTCTGGTATGAAAACATTTTGACAGCGTGAGTATTGTGCTTTTCTATGAAACAATGTACAACCATTTAAACGCTTGGGGGTCTACAATCATATGCTGTATTCATAGTTTCAGTTTGCGCGACGATACCAACCTGTATTATTTGTGTAAATAGTAAAGAGTACCTATTCTATTTGTCTACGAACCAATTATAGGTTTATACAAACCATTTTCCCGTCCACAGCGCTTAACTCCATGTGAGTAGCTTCTGAAACTTTTCATTTACAAACGAAATGTAAGTAAGTACGTTTACAGCATAGAGCACGTACCTGATAATGCGTCCACATATTTTTGAATATGGCTACTTGCGGCCCATGCCTCCAAGACGCGATCGGTAAAAGAAAATGCGGGATCAAAATGCTTAGAAATATAATATTATAGATAACTTCGTCGAATCGCTTATTAGCCATGGTTTGAAAATTTTCTAAGCGCTCTCTACCCACTGAAAAGAGAGAGTTCAGTTGTAGATAATTGTTTCCTGACTTTTCAAAAGCTTTGCAAAGTTCAGTCGAAATTAGGAGCAATTAAAAGTGATTGCTATATTCAAGCCTCGGGGACCTATACATAATTAATGCTGTGAAGACCATTCGCCCTCTTTGATAACACGATATAAATAAAGTTCGAATATATTTGTTTTAAATTCGAATCTTCAATTACTTAGAAAAAAAAATCAATGTTTAACTTTTTAGAAGAAAGCAGCTGTTGCTCTTTAGTAGGTTCAATACAGAATGCTATATTTTAAAGATTTTTCTCTTGTACGGTCTATTTTTCTTACCGTTCACAACTATGATGCATTCTAAGCTCCATACAAGATATGCCCACAGCGTTGCCTTTGATATCCAATTGAAAGTGGTCCGCTGAGTTGTTTGTGCGTCTGTATAACAAGGAAACAGTAAGGGTCAGTTCACACCGCGACGCGACGCGACGCGCAGTTTTCAAGATAGCAATACAATTATAGACCTTACCTGCTACACAAAAAAGTACATAATTCTGTGTGTCTACTACGTCGAGCCGCGCTGCGCCGCGCGGCCCTCCTCACTGATGTGTACCTTTTTGTGTAGTAGATAAGGTCTATAATTGTATTGCTATCTTGAAAACTGCGCGTCGCGTCGCGTCGCGGTGTGAACAAGGGACCATGTTACGTCAACTTTTACGGCTTTCGCTGAAAACCAGTGCTGGGGCAGCACCATGCTGCGCGATGACCATTTTGAGTAGACTTGACGCATATTTTCCCCCAACTTGTCTTGTTCTGTGTTTGTGTTTTTCACTGTGACATGTTTACCAAAAAATAAACGTATTTTCTTTTCTATGTTAGATTTAATTTGGAAAAGAAACATGTCTTACGCAACGTGTTAGTCCCACAACTCAAAACCTATATTTGATTCAGATTCTTACAAAACTCTTTATAAAGAAAAATCAACTGTATGTGTTGCGTACTTTGAAATACCCATAATTCAAGTAAGAAGTTCTTTCAACAACATATGTCGTTACATAAAAACATAGATACAACAAAATAACATAAAAACCCGTTTCGACGGTTTCATTGGACAAAGTTTATTATATTTGAAGGCTTTATGGCTCACCCAGTGCAAGTGTGCACTCTAACGATCCAAACATTGTTTCAAACTTATTGGATTCTGAAAAATTTCTACACATTTTCGTTTGAAACGTTTCAAAACTTTATATGTGTTGAAGTTAAATCAAAGTTTTACGAGCGCATTCTTTCTGATGAAGATAAATGCCGACTGGCCGACATTTTGAAATTTTAAACTGAGAATATTTTTAAAGTTTTTCAATTCTTTTGTTTTGTATTCGGCCCCAGATATCTTGTTTTTGCAACGAACACTGACAGTTTTTGTTCTTCAGTAAAATAAATAAAATCTATTCTTTCATGTATAAGTTTGTAGATATTTTGTATTATGTTAACTTAAGCATCAGTTGGTTAAAAAAACCCAGGCAACAAATCTTTACTATCTTGCAAAAACTGCTGAGCAACTATTATAGTACTAGACTAATGGATGCACTTCATTATTCAAGTACAAAGGAAAGCACACAAATTATTAGACTGTATAATTGCACTGAGGTTGCCCAACTTCAAATGAATCTCAATAAAAAAACTCCACGCACTGGGCGATATGGTCGCCAAAGCCCTTTACGTAAATAAAATTTTAAAAAAATCTACGAAACCATATTTTACAAGTGCATAATCGCCTAGCGTTTGGTTGACTCTTCGCGTGACCAGAGGGCTGGCCTATTTTTAGCCCAAAGAATAAGCATTGCCATCCAACGTGGTAATGCTGCCAGCCTTTTGGGCACTTATCCCATTGACAGCGATGCGACTGATTTTTTGATGCCCAATGAGCTCCTGTATTTTTTTATTTTTATTTGTATATAGTATATATATATTTTTGTTTGTGTGTACATAAGTGCATAATTATAAGAAAATATATTTACTTTTAGGCACCCTCATGATAGGCATGACACCCATAATCTGGAACAGTACGAGTAAGCTCTTCGTGGTGATATAGAAGCTGTCATGAGCATCAAGAAGAGCCCCATCCTTATCAGTAATCTTCGGCCCGTAAAGTTCTTCAGCATCATACTCTGGAAGAAAGAAATTAAGAAAAATAAATGATTCATTACAATGATTAAGGTGCGGCCCGTTACTTATCCCGGTGATGAAAAATTAAAAGGAAAGGGTTTCCTTTTTAAAGATACGGTTGTTGCACGTAATTTATTTTATGGTTTGAAGTTAAATTTAGAGTAGTTTTTTAGCAGGGTAATCGACAGTGAAGTTTGTCAAATTATTGAACACTGCATTGTTGTGTTGTTGAGCTACAAAATTTCTAATTTTAACAAAATGTTTTTAAACTTCAAAAATGTAGGTATAAAACAAAGAGACTATTTTATTAGCTAGACTGGAACTTGGAATTTGAATTTGTCGGGCCATCAAGTACTAGGCTTGCAGAACACAAAAGAGTTTTTGTCGACGCAAATGTCTTAACTTAGAAATACAAAACAAGCGTAAGTAATAATTATTGTCTTTGTTCATGTATTAATTTCTCAAGGTAACAAGACTAATGTAATACAGATAAACTCTCACCTTTAATACCATCTTTCTCTTCAATCCTCTGAAACATTTCCCTCTTACGGGTCTCATTGTTGTTAACTGGATTGGGATTGTAAACCCGAAACCCATGCTCTTCTTTGTTCATAGTGACGCTTTTGTTCCCAAATATAGAAATGGGTAGACCCTTGCGTCGACCGCACAGAACGAGCCTTGTGAAAGCTCTGGCAACAGAATAGGCAATAATCAATCATAAACCCGACCGTCTCAGCTTACTTGGTTATGCCCGTTTGTCAATAAAGTGGGGTGGAGTTGAATTGTTTTTTTTTTGCTAGAACCTACCTATTGTTTATAATGTTCATGTGTTATAAAACATTCAAAACAGTTAGGTACCTTAGTTTGATTGATGATAAGTTTGAGTTTTATTTCCCATAATTGAATTTATAAAATTACATCACATAATAATATGATCTACAGAAGAAGTTCTTGTTTTTACGAAATAAATATATCGCGTTTATTTTTGAAACACAAATACTTATCAAAACTTTATAATTTACGCTAAAATCAATAACCCGTACGTTTTGATGCCCAATGAGCTCTTCCCCATTTTTATATACATTTTCACCTTAGCTTGTATAATGTATTTAAGTATTTAACACTGTAAATATAAAAGTGGTATATTAACCAAATCTAATGTTTTTAAATCCACTTTTGACCTCCTACTTAAAAAACCTTTACCGTAATTTTTGTCACTGGTCAGCTTTCAGGCACAAAAAATTATAAACGCCACCTAAAATCAGTTGAAGCATACTCCACCCCACCCTCTATTCTCTAGACACCTCTTGACGCCATATACCGATGACGCCGCAGCGTCGCTCCACCGCCATTAATTCATATTTCACTCTAATGGCGACTTTCGAAAACACTTAACGAGCCCTTAAGTGAGATGTAAGCAAGACCTTGTACCAAGCGTTTAATATTTAATATCAAATTAAGGGCTCGAGTAAACCGCAACGATGTGGATTCACTTTTCATTTTTAGGGTTATTGTTTTTATGGGGATCGGTGTTTAATGTGATTCGGATTTGATTGTTTTGTTTTTTTTTTAAAGGGATTTACTTTTTGCATTATCTTTTTATATTCAAAACATTTATAGGTGTATAGGTTTTATAAATGTGAAAAGGTAAGTCGCATCTCTCAGTGAAATAAAATATTAAAATCAATCTTTAAATCAAATAACGCGTTCAAAACTTATAATAATAATTTGGCCTTGATACTTCTTGACACTTACTGCAGTGTCAATATATACACTCCTACAAAGATCTTTTAGCGCTTAAATGTCTTTGACAGGGTGGCGCCTTTGATAAACATTTGTGTTTTTTTTGTTAAATTGTATTGAGAAAAAACAAGAAGGCGGCGTTAGTTCCGATTTTGGCCACGCGCCAAAAGATTCTTGTATGTCATTGACTTTGACTTTTACTCAAGCGATAAAACAATATCAAAATAGAAAATTCTACTCCAGAAAACTTCTTGCTTTTTTCTCCTTATTCTCTAATTTTCATATGTCAATCTCATGCATACTTACCTTTTATTTGCATGGATACTGAAATGCCAATTTTAGAGATGTTAATTCATCTGGATTGTAAGTGACAGTGACATTGAAGTCTCATAGATGAATGGGGATTTCTATACAATAACACCTGTTGGTGTGCTTATTCTAAATAAAGAAATAAATAAAAACAATTGAATGTTACAAACCAATGAGCGTGCACCTCAAAAACGTCATTCGTCCACGTCGAACTGCATCATTTATAATGCAATGACCGAAGCTACGTGTACACGAAGAACAAAATGTATCAATAATTAATTTTATTACTTCCCCCAGTTTTCCGCAATAAATAAGTTTGCTTTATACCCTAGGTATCTTCATTTAAATTGTAGCAAAAGGCTTAAAACGTTATTAAGGTGCACTGTGACATCGGAGTTAATATTAATTAAGCGATTCAGGCTAAAGGTGCGCTTCGCTTGGTACTGAAAAAGAACAAAGTAAGCATTTTATGTGTATTTTTTTGTGGAAAAAAGATAATAAGTGTTACACTATTATTTAACTTTCAATTTTTTATACTAATATTATAAAGGGTTTTTTTTTGTCGTTTGTTTATATGGTGGGGGTAATCTCTGGAACTAGCAGACGGATTTGGAAAAATCTTTTTGCATTTGTTAGCCAAATTTTTCAGGAAGGCTATTATTATATAGGCTATTTCACATCACGCTATGACCTTCAAGTGCCGAGCAAAACGAGAAAGAACGCCACGCGAAATATAAGTGATAGCACGGGCAGGCAATGCGATGCGACGGGGTGGGTCGAGAAACAACAAGAAATTTCACGCGGACGAAGTCGCAGGCAGAAGCTGGTACCTATATTATAAAGACCTTTTGCCTGAATTTCTGAGAAGCTACTGAGAAAACTCGCAAAAGGTGAGCAAGGTACCTTCAATTTTCTACCAGGAATATAGATTCTAAAAACGGAATTTATTTTAGGGTAATCAAATTATGTAAATTTTATATACATTTGCTACATCAAGCGATATCTTATTGACTAAAAGGTCTTGTTGCTTTTAGGTTTCTAACTTCCTACTATAATAATAGATGGAGATATAATAATAGATATCCGATGTTGACATTATAGCAGAGGGGCATAACTTGCGTAATAAATGCTTCGCTGAGAATACCTTGACCGTCTCCTTTATATCATCACACCATAATTATATCAGTCATATGTTGGAATGCTACGTCAGTAGCCCGAAAGTCTGACAACCAGTCTTCCCAAGGGGTATTGTATTACACAGTAACTGGGTTATGGAGGTCAGATAGGCAGAAATTATGTTCTGCCACTGCTTCTTCACAAGCCCTATAGCTCATTCATTACCTCCTATAGCCATTTTACTACAGTATAGTCAATTTTGGTAGACACTTCGAGTGTGGAACATTATGTTTCATTGCGAATAGGTACATTACAAAACTCTTATATGATAAGAGCTAGCAGATACAACTCGATGTGTCAGAGTGTTGATGATCTTGATTTATTTTCCACCAGTGTTCCTAAATAAAAAAAATACTGAGTAAAAACTTCTTTGAAGATCACTAAAACCTCTTCAGTATTTTCTTGATTCTCTCTGAGTGCTTATTTATTCTTGTTATCGCTTACCTGTCTACTGTTTCTTGTGCTACCCTAATATTGTCAGTGAAAACTTTTAATTGGCCTTCTTTCACTAACTGTCAACTATCTGTATCCCAACTGTAAGTTTTCTTAAGAAATAAAATAAATAAAATTATATTATAGTATACAACAACGTTTATTGCGTCATTTACGTAGTTGAGCTGACAAATTTTTCGAACATTATGAAGCAATGGATTAGCAGTATCCTTCAAAATGATTCAGATTAAGATTGGTTCTGCTTCTTCACAGACACAATAGAATGACAAGTACTTATTAGTAGTCACTTCATACTTCTTCTATTAATTTTGATTGTCTCATCGAGTCTTAAGTGGAGTAAAACAAATTACCCACGTTCCAGCAGATGATCAAACATGCTTACGGCAATTTATATTCAATTAATCCTCCGTAACGAAGGCAATGAAAGCGTCACGCTATTTATATTTATCAGACCTTCGTAATCGGCTTTGTTTGAACGTATCTAATTAAATTATATTATAGTCTATATTGACTTGACAACCTAAGTACCTAGGTATCTATTATGTTAATAATTTAGTTAAATGAGGCTTGGGTGTGTTTAGTGCACTCTGCGGGGTATTTGCGTAACACACTATCAGTAGCAATGGTGTTTGACAGTAATTCAAAAACATTAATTGCGGTTATTACGTTGTTGCGTATCAACGGAAAATCCCATCTCAATTGAAGTCGATGTTGTCGAAAACCTCAGTCCAACAAAATTCATTAAGTTATTTACGTTGTTGAGCAGACAAATTTTTCATACATTTGGAGCGCTGGATTATCCTTCAAAATGATGCAGTATCCTTGAAAATGATTCAGATTGGAGTTTGATAGTGTTTTTCGCAATAAGGGTGCTGGTTGGCCACTAGCCAATCCTGGCATGTATATAGGTACTAACCTTTCATTTCTTTCTTGTATTTTTGCCCCTGCCGACGCGACGATAGAAGGAGGATCACTTGGTATAATGAAAGAAAATATATATTTATTTGGCACATAGTTACACTGCACACAGTATTATTCTTATTTTTATTCGATATAGATTAAAGTCCTTTTCGCCCGTAGTTTTCACAAAAGGCAACTTAGAGATTACATATATGTACCTATACAAAAACCCTTTGTAGCGGCGGTCACCTTTCTAGCTATTGCTAGAAGACAATGCACAGTCTCCAACTGACAGCTTGGTGATTGTGTTACTGGCCTCTTAGCTTGTACATATCCAGAAGAGCACTTTTTGTTTTGATAAATAACAGGGTGCTTTATTTTCATTAATTTTACTCCCGATAAACTATAATGAACCGCATACTCTTCATTTTTCATTAATTTACTGAAGTGGTATTAAATTGGGTCGTTATATTTACACCAAGCGACCAACAAACTAACGAACACGAAAATTGGATGTTAAATATATGATTTATATAATATATATTTAATATAATAATCATATCGTTCCCAATATACATATACGTACGTATTAATATAAAACTTAGATATAATAAAGATTATCTAAGTTTTCTCAAGTCGTAAAAACAGTACAGTACGGAGCGAGGGCAGAAGCAATGTAGTACATTATGGCTGATTTTATACTTAGTCACGCGTTTCAGCAGCGCCGTCGGAGCGCGCGCGCTCGGATATGTATTGGGGTAGTAGTAGCGTTTCAAATTCGCGCGCTTGAGCAGCGCCGTTCGGTGAACGCGAATGCGCGCTGTTCAACAGCGCGCTGCCCAACGGCGCGTCTAGCGGCGTGACTATAAAACCAGCCTATATGTTATAACTAGCGAATCGTTAGATTTAGAGATTATTTCTATAAAATATAAAACATTACTTACAACAAACAATACCTTAACACCTGCTTACCTATTTGTGGGAATACATTAAATGAGATAAAAAAAAACTTTATTTAAAATAAAAGTAATCTTGTGAATGAATCGAATCCATTTGTTGACCAATCAAACTAATTGAAGATTTTAATTGGAGGAGGAAAATTTTAGAGATCCTTATTTCAGATTGTCGTTTGTTTGACAACAGCGATTGTTATGCAAACAGTAACTCCTACTACTGTTTTCTTAATGATAATACATTTATTTATATGTTTTTAAGAAATCTTAATTACAATATACAATCGAACACTAAAATAACTGGCCTATTTTAGGTCAAAGAATTAGCATGTCCCTCCAACGTGACAACGCTGCCAGCGTTTTGGGCACTTTTTCCGCAGACAGCGATACGGACGAATTTGTTTATGCCCAATGAGCTCTTCCCTTTTTTTCCTTTCTTATTTGAATATTCAACTTGTGTTCAAAAAAAAAAAACAAAAGTCATTTATTCAAACTAGGCTGTGAATCAGCACTTTTCGAACGTCACAATTACAAAAGTCAGTCCCCCAAAACGCCCGCCCTTCACCACTTCCTAGTGCTTTCGCTGGGGAGAAGAAGAGTTCAATTTGTCTTGTGTGATCTGTCAAAAATACCTACCTCTAATTTCCCTACATTTTTGACAAGTTTTTGACATTGATTGTAGCTGAGATGAGATTGCGACTAGATTTTGAATGTTTTTAATTACGGGAATTGGCCTTCAGAACAAAAAAATGAGTCAGTCTATTCGCATAGCTTTACGAGTACTGTCCAACAAATCATAGGTATTGAACCTAATAAAAGAACAAAAATAATTATGCAAGTACCTATGTTTTTAGCTAAATCACGATACGTAAGTATATTACTTAACATCCACTAGTGGCTACATTTAAATGTACAGACCCCAGCACATCAAGCCACCCGAAACTGTAAAATTTTACCAATCAATCTTGAACCTTGAGCTTTAGCGATAAAGTTGAAAATCTATTAAAGATAATTTGACAGATTGTAGTAGCTTGATGTGCAGCAGGCGTCTGTACGTCCAGCGTACTCCGGGTAGTTTATTAATTAATAATATTTTCACCATTGCATATGAGTTATTTTCATTATAAACATCTATAGTACGAATACGAGGGAAGATGACATAAAACCGAAAACACACTTGACATGACTGACCAAAACACTTCTTAGTTTATCAAACTCCAATTTATCTATTTCACTTCCTCACTCTCCCAGCTTATGCAAATACTTCATGTAGTAGGGGCCTGCCTTAGGGCATCCAGACGTTGCTCTAACTACTTGCATTTGTATACGTCGTGCCACCCTTCCGTTCTTATCTCGGCTCTTTGTCATAGGACAAGGCTCCTCAACGCTGAGCATTTGTTACGGGGCATATATTTTATTATGCGGTTATGTTGGTATAAAAATGTGGAAATGTTAGAGGGTATTCATTAGGTTGGTTGGGTGGGTTAGGGATTGGAAGGGTAAAAGTGGAAAGGTAGATTATGTTTACAAGTAGGTAACAAGGGGAGAGAAAACGGTCAATTGCAAGTGGGTACGGTCCCGGGCATATTTATGGTCGGTAAGGTAATTTACCTTAATGTTACGCAACATTCAACAGCTTTTTTCTCGTGAATTAAAAAAACCGGCCAAGTGCGTGTCGGACCACGCACAATGAAGGGTTCCGTAGTTGGAATGAATTTATCCAAAGAATAAACTTAACATTGTAGTTGAAAAACGTGTTCTCCCATACATTCCAACTTATAGAACTATTTTCTGTATATTTTCGAAATTTTAGGCTCAGCAGTTTCTGAGATAAGAAGGGATTGGTCAATTTTCGTCTATTTTCTTAAATAACTTTAATACAATTTACTTTAAAATTATGAAAAAATATATTTGAGATCCTCACAGTAAGCCCTTGCATTTGATATGTCACATGGTACAGATTGCGAAACTTTTTATTTTCTATTTGCCCCCCAAAAATGACCCCCATATTCTAAATTCATTTATTTATGTTACACGTCTGTGTTTGGATCACAGAGATTCATATGTGTACCGAATTTCAACCTAGTCGGTCTATTAGATTAGGAGCAAATCGGCTGTGACAGACGGACGGACAGACAGACACACGAGTGATCCTATAAGGGTTCCGTTTTTCCTTTTGAGGTGCGGAACCCTAAAAATGCCATCTTTTAGAAAATACACTTTCATAGTAGTATCCGTCAACCCGGACTGGGCCCGCGTGGTGGATTATGGCTAACTCCCACTCATAGAAAGGAGGCCTGTGTCCCAGCAGTGGGAACGTTATAGGCTGATTATGCTCATAATAATATGGTTTCGAGAATACCATGTTCATAACACTATAAAATATACATCAATCTTGCGTAAATGTAATTATATAAGGTACTTACGCTCGTGGCTGTACTATGCTCAGATTAAGCTGAAAAACACAGAAAAAAATTGAATAACTCGCGCGTCATGCGGTTAAATAAACCTTCGTCAACCATCAAAAAAGTCTTTGTAAATATCGTCTGACAAAGATTTTATCCCTCAGATATTCGGAATTTACCATGGCCTCGCGAAGATAAAATAAATTACATTCCCTAATTTTTCAGAAACATCTTCGGGCACAAATCAAATCTGATTCGCAGTACAATACCGGCCATTTAAGGATATATTCTTTTAGAATTACCAAGTGGCCTTAAAACTTTTTAATGTGATTTATGAAGACCTCGAAACTTCCTCGGATTTATTCATGATCCATGTTAACTTTAGAAATATGATTTTATAATGAGTTTTATAGAAAAAAGGAGACAATCCTCTTTTTAAGTATTCTTTACCTACACACGCGACTCCTAAAAGAAAATCAGCCTAGCCTTTTCCGAACTAAGTTAAGGTCGGCTTCCAGTCTAACCAGATGTAGCTGAATACGAGTATTTTACATAGGTAGAGTGACTGCTTGTCTAACCTCCTAAACCCAGTTACTGAGTAACATGATACCCATTGGTAAGACTGGTTGTCAGACTTTCGGGCTTCTGACGACCAGTAACGACTGTCAAAGATCCATGTACGGTAGCCGGGACCCATACACGAAGCAACCGCGTGTTTGTGTATACACACAAACACACACTCACAAACTTTCGCAAAATTTTATCAAAATTGATCCTGACGTTTGAGAGTGAAGAAGTAACAAAAATTTATATGTTGTTGTTGTTGTATGTTAAATGTTTGTTACTTCTTCACGCTCAAACGTCAGGATCAATTTTGATAAAATTTTGTATGGGGGTGGGTAGCTGACACCCTGGATTAACATATAGGCTACTTTTTATCCCGATATTTCCACTGAATCGAGTCTTATACGGGTGAAACCGCGGGGCGCAGCTAGTGATTTATAAGCTAAAGAGTTGTCAGGTTAACGACTATTTAAGACATTAACTAAGGCACCAGGAGCATGATCATCGATTAGGAGCCGGTTGTTTTAAACTGTTGGTTAACGTAACATACGTACGTCAAATAATAACGATTACGTATTTACGTACTCATTACGGCAAGGCCATCATTTTGATATTGTAATTTGAAACAACGCTTTTTTTGTGGACGTGAAACAACTCGCCCTTAGAACACCTCTGCTTAACCCTTTGGCGAATACAAGCGTGATTTTATGTTGTTCAGCTCTGTTCACAATATGCGATGAAATTAATAAACACATCATATTCTATTGTGAGAGCAAATACCAGAGTATATTGTGGTTGTACACAACAGGATACGTTGTGAGGAGAAATTATGACTTCGGTCGTATTATAAGGGGATGAGATTGCTCAGTATACTGCTGTTGTGTTTTGGGAAGGGTGTTTCACGTCGTTTCAAGTTAGTTAATTTAATATATTTTTATATTAACTATCCTATAAGTCAAGACGGTAGAAGGGTAGAAAAGAAAATATATAGGACTAGGTTTTACCCAAAGCTTCGCCCGCGTGGAGGTCGAAATTTTTTCCATGGGAATGTAAAAGTATCCTATCTTAGGAGATAGGAAGAGGTAGACCCAAACCTGAATTAGGATTCAGGTTTGGGTCTACCTATGTCCCAAATTTCATCAAAATTCGTTCAGGTGTTAAAGCGTAAAAAGGTTATAAACGGCCAGAGTTAGTTTACCATATATGATTTTTTTATCCATTAGTATATTATATCTTTATAGGCATCTGAGTAATATCTCAGTTCGGCCAGTAAAGTTATTTTTCCTAAAGGTTATGATAACGCAGATGAAAGACAGTAAAAATCTTACGAATGTTAAATAACAGTTTTCCACTTAGGTACAAAACATATTCGCAATCCCAAGTACAATCAGATCGTAATTTCTAACTAAAACTTACTCGAAGTACTAACGAGAAAAGTACAAATAAGTTCTGATAAAATTGTTCAAGTTACCCATTTAACTTAGAACGTCTCCAACTTCGAATGAATCGAATGAATAAAGAAACATTCGTCCTTGCCTCCTCCTAAAAGCCAAATAATATCCATTTGTGTTTACAATTGAGAGTTGAATTTGTTTTATGGACGTGTTTTACATTTAATTGTTATTTAACAGCAGTTCTAAAGAGAAGAAAAGGTAGATTAATTCTGTTAAGAGGTTTTATGTGGAGTTATAAAAGGTTCGAAGAGTTCTGTAAAGTAGATGCTTTAATATACATATAGGTAACCACTAACCGGTTGTTTCTCGCGGTTTCAAAGAGAACTTGTTCATTTACCCGGGTAAAAAGTATCCTATACATACCTAGTCTACAGGTGTGCCAACCTTCATTAAAATCAGTTCAGCCACAATGTTACAACAGCCCGTATTGTGGCTGAACGGATTTTAATGACGGTTGCCGCAGACATATATTATACTAAGTATTGCATTGGATAATTTTGAGTAACGTAACATGTATAAGTAAAAGTGTGTAGTGCTGCACACCCTTCCCTATTTCAAGTTAAATAAACGTCAACTTTATTTCAATGAAAATTAAGTTGATTTCAGAGTGACTGGCATATTATGTTTGGCGCCGACTCTAAATTACTTAAGTATACTTGCATTAGTTTAAGAACTTATTTATTAAGGTTAAATAAAAAAAGTTTATTAATTTTTGCTTTTCAGATTTTTCGGAGGTTTAATTTTTTTGTTAAAAAGTTTTTGCACTTAGAACTATAACATAGTCGAAATAAAGTTTGAAATACAAAAATGGTTTGATAGTTTAAATCTTTTTTGTTCTGTAATAAGACCGATACAAACTGTTATAGTAGTCCTTACTACATAATGCCTGCAAAACAGCAAAACATAATGCCTTTACGAATTGGTGACCCAAAATATAACTCGAGTTCAAATCTGCTTGCAAGCTTAGGTCCCATTGAAATCCAAGCTCGTATGTCGAAACAAAAGAGGAACGAAAACATTTGATGGAATTGAAGTTAGTGAAAGAAACAATAGACGTATGAAATGAAAAATTGTTTCAGTTGTTGCATGAAACAATTGAAAACTATGTAGTATTGTTAATTTTGGGAGTTTTTATTAAACTGTTCAACTGACCCAAAAGTAGTACCTAGACGCGCTTTTCCCTATTTATTCTGCTTTCGAGGAGAAACCGTCGTTTTCATGATTTTTTTCATTTCTATGACATTTTATTCATATGGCTATCATATGGCAAAATAGTCTAAAACTTCTTGATAACTAAATATTTCAGAATTCACTTCAGTTCTGCGGAGATTGCTAAGTCAAACTAAGGTCTAAGGAAGGAAGGCACGTATACCGATAAAGTAACGCAAGATTATATCCAATAGAAGCTATTATTACCGTCAGCCTGCTAACCTATAGCCTACGTGGTCCATTTCCCATCGATTCTCGAAAGAACCCCACACAAAATGTCAAGAAAAAGCCGTTCGGTGAATTTGGCTGAAATTTTGTTATAATATAGCCTGTAACATGCTGATTGAAATTTAATAAGGGCGCAAAAAACAATGGCCAGTCTTAGAGATATAGCCATTTTTTTCCGTTCAAGTCAAGAAGATGTTTTTTTATGTTATAGTTACTGCTAAAAATAAACAAAAAGGAATCACATCGATCACAACAAGTTCTAATTAATAAATAGACTCTTCGTTTGTACACCGACCCGTTTTGTTACGAAGTTACTGAAGTCACCGAAAAGGTCAGATAAGAGTGACACTGGCTGATTACTGTCACTCTAGCAGAGCGTCGCCTCGATGGTTGCGTGGCGGCTGTCTTCTGACAGAGATGATGTCAGGGGAGCTGCTGTCGTACCACGTCGACGACGAATTCTACATTCGCGACATATTTGCCAAAAATGTAAACAAATAGAAGTTTATGGAAAAATATCTTTAATTCTACACAATAAAGTTCAGTTTATGCTACAACTTCAAACATTTTTATAACTTTTTCAATAGTGGTAGTCACTCTGAAATCACCGTAATTACCATTAAAATAAAGTGGATATTTGTTTAACTTGAAATAATATTAGAATAGAATACTCTTTATTACGTACACCTTATAAATTACAGACATAAACATAGAAACTTTACATTATTTTTTTTTAATAATTTGAAACATAAGTTCGAATAGACATTATAGGTACTCCAACACAATCCTGATGATATAAAACACTAAAGTAAACACCATTAAAAAAAAACGAGATCGATAACTCACAGAACGAAAGAATATTAAAAATTCTCACAAACTTGAAAAGAAAAACACTGGTTGGTTGTAATAAGAATATTTCATTTGATTAGATAATACCCTTACTAGCTAGCTCCAGATATCTCCCAAGCAATCGTAATTATATTAAATGTTTCCATCAAACTAAATAATTCCTTCCCAAGTAGTCCTTACTACCTACTACAAGTCCTATTCGTACCTACCAGAAACCCAGTACCTATTACATCTAAATGTTTATCAAGCATTGTTACAAGTCAGAATGCCTTGAATTGTTCCAGAGAGTATCAGGAGGTACCTACAGACAAAGTTCTGGAACAATCCACAACTAACTGAACTTATCCATTACCGGATCGAGCTTAATCGATCCGCTTGGATCCGGTTCTAGCCGGTTATCAAACCTGTTTGTGTAGTAGGTACTATTGTAGATTGTTTTACTATTCAATGGGCATGAGAATTATATTATTTGGATGGATATAATAATATCTGAATGGCTGTGATTCTATTGGATTCGAGTTGAGTTTGGCTGAAAACGTATTTTAGAAGAAATTTACTGAATATAAGGTTTTAGAGTGTATCAGGTCTCGATCTTTGACGGTGAATTAATTCCAGAAACATTAAAAAAAAAGTTATGTGCAAAGAACGGATGCACGAACAATTTGACGTGAAGACAACAGAGCCATATCCAACAGACAGCAGAGTGAGCAGAGGACTGCTATTGACGATAATGATGATGATAAACTATTTGTAAAAATAACTCGTGATTAATTCAACCATCTTTTTTAAACCACAAAACTTTCATGGCTTCTAACTGTTAGTTTCAATATGCCCATATTTCAATATGGATTTCCTTGAAACAGTTATAATATTGATACAGATAAACAAATTATTGTAAATCAGAAACAACGTTCTTTGTGCATTCGTGCTTTCCGAAGGTTCTTGCTTCGGAAAGCACGTTAAGCCGTTGGTCCCGGCTGTCATTCGTGGATCTTTGACATTCGTTACGGGTCGTCAGAAGCCCGAAAATCTGATAACCAGTCTTACCAAGGAGTATCGTATTACCCAGTAACTGGGTTGTGGAGGTCAGATAGGCAGTCACTCCATGTAAAATACTGGTATTCAGCTGCATCCTGTTAGACTGGAAGCCGACCACAACATAGTTGGGAAAAGGCTAGGCAGATGATGAAATGTTGTAAATAAAAAAAAAAAATCCCTACATTCAAAATCTGTTGCTCCAATAACCTTATAATTTAGATAGAGTAGGTACGCTTTTCACGCCGCCATACATTTTCCGAGTCGCTACCGCCTGCCATATGACGCGCGAACTGTTACAATAATCCACAAAATCTTTTATACAGGGTGTCCCAAAACTCAACGTCAAGCCGAAACGGGGTGACAGGATTGATCATAACCATCACGAGAAAAATCTGAAAAAAAATCTATCCCATGCAGTTTGAAAATTATGGGCATTTTAAGAAAAACCTAGAAATTTGATCAAACTGTACCATTTTTCGGTTATTGTGGTTATTATTTTTTATTTTTGTTCATTTGAACTTTAGAAACGTAATCCTAAATAACATTTCTAGAATCCCAATAAAAAATAATGACACAATTGCCTTAAGTTCCCGAGAATTGAGACTATTTGTTAAACTACGAATTTAAAATTTTCAAGATTCGTCGACTTTGACAGGCCCTCCTATAAAAAAAATGTACTAGAGTGCCTTGGCAAGTAGCATTAAAAGTTGGCGCATTTAATCAGAATTCTAAAATGGTACAATACTTGTTAGTTCCATACAATAGAAAAGAGTAAAAAAATTAAAACCTCAAGTAACCCGATTTTTGCTATCAGATTTTACTCAGTTAAAATGTTTTTAATTCGCACAAGCTCTAGGTAGGTTCTTAATTTTAAGGCAAAATGATGAGAGAGATGGATAATGGGTATGTTCGCCATGAGTGAGCGAGACAGATAGTGACGCCACGCATTGAGACGGAGATGCGTCGTTTAAACGAGTGCGAATGAAACAGATAGATGCTATGGCATCTATCTGTTTCATTCGCACTAGTTTCAGCCAAGCAAATGGCTACGCTACCAGTCCGACACCAACCAGTTAGTACGTTTCGCTCATTCGTCTACTGCGCACGTTCGTATTCGCTTGTGTTGATTTAGTACTGACAACTTTGGCTTCTCTTTTTGGACTTGAATCTTTGTGAATTGGACTTGTTGATAACATACCGGCAACTTTGGCTTCTCTCTGGACTTTTGTGTTGGCATCCTTTTTATCTACCATGCCTACGCGCTACACTTCACAAGAATATGCGAACATGCACCTCATTTATGGGGAATGCAGATGCAACGCAAGTGCTGCCGCTAGACTTTATCGTGAAAGATATCCAAATTTAGAGCGCTACCCGGATCACCGCGTGTTTGTTAATGTGCACCGTTCACTCACAGAGGGCGGCCATTTCCCGAATCAAATACAGGCTGGAGGTAGACCTGTGTTTCCTTTCCAGGAAGAAGTATTGCAAGAGGTCGCACGTGACCGAAGTATTTCCGTACGTGGAATTGAAGAAAGAACGGGAATACCGAAAAGCACTGCTCATCGTATTTTACAAAGAGCCGAAATGCATCCGTTTCACGTACAACGAGTTCAAAGTCTTCTACCTCGAGATTATCAGGAAAGGATTTCTTTTTGTAGAACAATGCTACAGAGGCATAATGAGAATCCCCAATTCATCCAAAAAATTCTCTGGTCAGATGAATCGACATTGAAAAAAGATGGTTACATGAACTTGCACAATTATCACGAGTGGCATGTGGAGAATCCACATTTAATGCGAGAAGATAGATCCCAGTATCGTTTTAAAGTAAACCTGTGGACCGGAATTTTAAACGGTAAAATTATTGGGCCTATTGAACTGCCTGAGAACTTGAATGGAACTAATTACCTACATTTTTTAAGAGAAGATTTACCAACCCTGTTAGAGGACGTACCACTAGCAGATCTTCGCGACATGTGGTTTCAACAAGATGGCTGCCCAGCGCATTTCGCAGTGCAAGTAAGAGATTTCCTTGACCAGGAATATCCGGGAAGGTGGATTGGACGTTCGGGCACTATCTCGTGGCCCGCCCGTTCACCAGATTTAAATCCCCTGGATTTTTTCTATTGGGGAGTTCTCAAAGAAAAAGTTTACTCAAAGCCCATTGAGAACGTAGCCGACCTGCGTGAACGCATTTCTCAAGCAGCTGAGGCGATCAACTCTCGAAGATATGCCCGACTAATAAGTAGATCTTTTTTAAGAAGATGTAGGGCTTGTATTGAGGCTGATGGTAAACAATTTGAACATTTATTGTAATAAAAAACGTTATTTCTCTATCATCAGACTTTTATTCCAACAAACCTAATTATTTTACTAATTTTACTAACTTTTTTTCACTTTGGTAAAAGTGGCGTCACTATCTGTCTCGCTCACTCATGGCGAACATACCCATTATCCATCTCTCTCATCATTTTGTCTTAAAATTAAGAACCTACCTAGAGCTTGTGCGAATTAAAAACATTTTAACTGAGTAAAATGAGATAGCAAAAATCGGGTTACTTGAGGTTTTAATTTTTTTACTCTTTTCTATTGTATGGAACTAACAAGTATTGTACCATTTTAGAATTCTGATTAAATGCGCCAACTTTTAATGCCACTTGCCAAGGCACTCTAGTACATTTTTTTTATAGGAGGGCCTGTCAAAGTCGACGAATCTTGAAAATTTTAAATTCGTAGTTTAACAAATAGTCTCAATTCTCGGAAACTTGAGGCAATTGTGTCATTATTTTTTATTGGGATTCTAGAAATGTTATTTAGGATTACGTTTCCAAAGTTCAAATGAACAAAAATAAAAAAGAATAACCACAATAACCGAAAAATGGTACAGTTTGATCAAATTTCTAGGTTTTTCTTAAAATGCCCATAATTTTTAAACTGCATGGGATAGATTTTTTTTCAGATTTTTCTCGTGATGGTTATGATCAATCCTGTCACCCCGTTTCGGCTTGACGTTGAGTTTTGGGACACCCTGTATACCTACATTTATCTTTCTCCGTACGAAAATACTGTATATTTTTGTTACACGGAACATTTGTGTTATATCTTTATTGTAGTTTGGAGGTTCTTGCGTGTTGTGATTGTAAGTGAAGACAATTTGTGTAGAAATGTTTTGCAGGTGCCTTGTTGGTATAGGTATTGGTCGCAAGCGCTACTGCTGAGCATGGGGTCCTGGGTACAATTCCCCGGTCGGGCAAAGTGTTATTGGGTTTTTCTACCTGGAATTTCCCAGTAGCAGCCGGGAGTCTAAATTTGTGCCCGGTTGATGGCAATAGGCTCGCCCCCTATCACATAGGACTTAAACATAACTGGCGAAATGTGGGTGTACTATAGGTACACCTCTGCCCAACCCGTTGGGGAAACATAGGCGTGATGATCAGTTATGTTATGTTTTGGAGGTTTTTGGAATGGTAGTGTTGTCATATACCGTTTACTATTAGGAAATTGTTAAGCATATAAGTTATCTTTTTTTTATTAGTTGCTATTTTTATGACTACCTAACTTGTATTCAAATTTTTTCTACATTCGATTTCACGGAGTATTCCTCGAAACGCACCAAATGAAACGTCTATCGATATCATTTATTACGAATCCTTCATGCTCTTCTCAATGTTTCATCGTTGATGCATTTTGAGGAATACAGTTCTAATATTTTTATTTTTATTAATATTTAATTTTATTCATTTTTTTTGAGGAATAGTTTTGGTGTGTTTCAAAGTTGGTGCGTTTCGAGGAATACCCCGATTTCACATCTGCCAATATAATCCAAATCATCATCATCAAATTATTAGCCATCTAATCTCTTCACCACTCTTGGTTGACTGGTAGAGAATGCCTAAGGTATTAAGTTCGCCTGTGTACCTTATTTGTGTTCGAAAAGTTTAAACAAATTTCACCCCTGGGTTCTGATCAATATAACTTTAATTTGTAGTGTGAATTTTACGAAAGATTGACAAAGACTTGTAGCTAGTATTTCAAAGGCGGTTTCTTTCAAAGGAGCAAAAAAGATTAAGTTTCCCATAATTCTTAAGCATATTTATATCACCAAAAGATGAACACACAACTTATTCAATTAATCCAAATCCCTTTGCGCTAATTGCATAAAACGTCATCCGCCAAACTATTACAGGAGTCTTGGCACAAATAATTCTGCGAAGCAACCCCTAGGGTGTTGTTGGCTGAAACTGACAAGTCTTACTTTAGTGCAATTATAAACTATGTTGTGTTATTTTAGACGTGATGATTTTAGGGTTGAAATGCGTTATTAATTTTATTTTGTTTACTAAAAAAGTGTGGTTAGTTAAAGTGAAAATGTCCATCAGTATTTCTTTACAGTATTTCGGTTACTGAACTAGACACTAAGCACTAAAGTATCATCTTGATGAGTAGGTGGGTACTTCCTTTGATTCATGATGAAGGTATAAGTAACTACTATCAGTAATTTTTTCTCTTTATATTTCACTAACTTCTGCCCACGACTTCGTCCGCCTGAAATTTCCCCCTCCCCTATTCACCTTCTTAGAGGTGGAATTTCAAAAACCCACCCTCCAGATTTCATGTCTCTAGGACCAGCGGTTTAGACTGTGCGTTGATATATCAATCAGTCAGGACTTTGAATTTTATATGTTTAGATTTAAAATAGAAACAATAATGTTTTTGCTTTTACGTATTAGAGTTCCGTACCAAAATAGTAAAAAACCGGCCAAGAGCGTGTCGGGCCACGCTCAGTGGGCCACGCTCAGTGTAGGGTTCCGTAGTTTCCCGTCCGTCACAATAAGTGTTCCCACGTACAATTCGATAATACCCGACCCAATGTAATAAGTACCTACAGCGCCATCTCTCGGGGAATTGGGTTACTAATTAGTACATAGACGTGCCAGAAGTTTTCGGTGGTAATTTTGGATTGCGAGAACCAATTTTAATCATTCTTTTTTTGTTTGAAAAAAGATACGTTCAGGATAATAAAATATGTAAACGAAGTTAAAAAACAGGATAATAAAATATGTAAACGAAGTTAAAAAAAAATGCTTGCATATACGATTATACTACAAACTTAGTCCAGAAATGATTTTGTACAACTTTTGCCTTTTTTGTACAAAAACTGTTGTTTCTATCAAGTTCAAAATAATTTTCCTAGAAAGTCCTTATAAAGTTCTACTTTTCAGATTTTTTTCATATTTTCTAAACTTATGGTTCAAAAGTTAGAGGGGGGGGGACACATTGTTTTTTACTTCTGGAGCGATTATTTCCGAAATTATTGACATTATCAAAAAATGATTTTAGTAAACCCATATTCATTTTTAAATACCTTTCCAACAATATATCACACGTTAGGGTTGAAATTAAAAAAAAAATCATTTCCCACTTTACATATAGGGGGGCTACCCTAATAAAACACTATTTTCCAATTTTTATTTTACCACTTTGTCGGCGTGATTGATATACATACATATTGGTACCAAATTTCAGCTTTCTAGTGCTAACGGTCACAGAGATTAAGCGAGGACGGACAGACGGACGGACGGACGGACGGACGGACAGACAGACATGGCGAAACTATAAGGGTTCCTAGTTGACTACGGAACCCTAAAAATGGAACTCTTACGATGCCATTTCTTGTATTTTTATCACAGATTGAATTGAAATCTCTAAAAATGGGGAAAACTGACTCACCTGGCCGTTCAGTCCCGTCAGTCAATCAAATCAGCCTATCGCAATCCATTACAGTTACTGGACATAGGCCTCTCCCAAGCTGCGCCACAACACCCTGTCCTCCGCCTTTAGCATGTCGTCGGTCTAGCTGGGGGGCGTCCCACACTACGCTTGCCGATTCGCAGTCTCCACTCCAGGACTCGTCTGCTCCACGGGCCATAGGTCCTTCGACAAATAGAAGCCCACTGCCACTTCAACTTGCTTACTCGCCATTCAGTCCCGGGAAACTTGCTGATCGTTATCATCATCATACCACAGAATACTTAAAGTACTACGTACAGAAAGGCCACTCCCTTCCCGCACTAACATCAGTTACCGCACCTCACCCCGCACTTATTCGCGCGTATTCGTCGCAGTTCTTTAAGGCGAATGGGTAGTTGTAGCCCGCGAAATTCAATTTTTCTTACGTTTTTTGCAATTTTCAGGTCAGTGTCAGGTTGTATCTTGATCAAAATATGATTCGCGACAATAACAGGTACGTATTTACAGAATTATAATAATTAGAATCATTAATACATCTTTCTAAGTTAGATTTCTACCGCTAAGAACAAATCTCGTATGGAAAAGTGTTGATGGTAGAAATCTCACTTAAAGAGATATATTAATGATTCTAATGACTATAATTCTGTAAATACATGTCTATTATAGTCGCAAATCATATTTTGATCAAGATACAACCTGACACTGACCTGAAAATTGCAAAAAACGTAAGAAAAATTGAATTTCGCGGGCTACAACTACCCATTCACCTTAACAAGAGCGCTCGCAAACACAAGTACCTCACGCACACATTCATACGTATACAAACGTCATTTTTTAATGTAGTAGTAGTAGGTAATTATTTTGCGAGCGTTGTATGGAGTGTCCGGGGTGTGATCATACATACATTGCTGTATTTTGAACAGATGTAATGCCATCTCATCGTTACAGAGAAAAACAAAGAACTGCAGTTAGTCAACACTGAATAACGTTTAGAAAGCATTCGGTAGCATCTGCAATGCACTAAGTAAGCGAATTAGTTTCACAAACAGTTGTTCAGTGATGTACAGTCACAACACTCAAGCAAGATATGTGAGCATTTCAGTCGCCTGATGTTACTTGTGGATAGCTGAATGGACTTAAATTGCTGGAGTAATATGTCAGGTTTGAAGAAAGCCAGTGGAGTTGGAAATGTATTTTAGTTGGGCAGAATATGCTCTAAGTTGGGAAAATACAATCAGCTGCCTAATCTAAGTTTTCTTCTTATCATGCACTAGTACTTAAGGTTCCTTACAGTTATTATAATTACATTATGTTACTAGCTGCACCCCGCGGTTTTTTCCGCATAAGTCTCGATCTCATGGTCAACCCATAAGCCAAATTTCATCCAAATCCCTTTAGCTGTTTTATGCTGAAAGCGTAACAAACAAACATACCAAAAATCAAATATTTTCTCTTTATAATATTAGTTTGGACATATTTAGAAATGGATTTTGGTATATCTGTCTGAGATTAATAGACGTCGACGCCGTTTGACCGATCACCATGAAAGTTGGCACATATTTATGATTTTTTTTTCATGGAGAAGGTTTTTGAAAGGCTCTGCAATGCATATTGTGTCCTTTCCCGTAAACCTACAAAAGCTTTTAAGAAATTATTTAATTGTAAGTTTGTTTAGTAGTTATATGTGAAACCATACCTACCAAATGAATAAAGAAAATGATCTTTACCACGGTGTTTACTCAGGCAATGATTTTATCAGATAAGGGCTTGTACACAAAACTGCGATGCGACGTCGTATCGTAAAAATTATACTAAATGTTTCCACCAAACAGTTCGCATCGCGCCGATTCGCAGTTTTGTGTACAAGCCCTTAGTTTACCTACAGTTTTTAATTTGAGGAATGTACTTGTCACGGAAACACAACACTGTTACAAGACTAACTTAAAACAGTTTTCAATTCGCAAATAAAATGGAAACGTACATTGTCTTCCTAGAAATATTTCTAGAATTTACTAGGATCACATTTCGGAGAAGCTTCACGAACTTTACTTAAACAAGTCCAGGGAAATACATAAAGTAAGATATCAAAAACAAACTGTAAAAAGTATAAAGAGAGATAAAATTTACTGTTTGGTACAAAGATTTAAATCGTTAGATTAGCCCTAACGCGTCAAGAAGCCGCGTTTCTGTTTTGTTTTGACCCCTCTGACACACAATGACGTAGTGAATTCACTTGATTGTCATGGAAACTCTTTTTAATTATATGTGAGCTAACTGATCTCTAAGTGTGGTGGTGGCTAAGTACGGCGAAGGCAAATCTAGCGATTGAAATATTTGATTTTGAAACACGTGCAACAATAAATGGCTGAAATTGTGGAGTTGGTAAGTTTCTTTACAAATAATACCTATGACATAGTTTTTAGTTTAAAGTCGTTCGGAATGTTATGGTTTTGTTTGTCCAGTTAGATTTATTTACTAGTTTCAGTATAAAATTCTAGATTAAACGTATTACATTTTTGCTTTGTTGATGGCTCCTGGGACTCATCATCATAATTTTAGCCGAAAGACGTCCACTGCTGGATGTAGGCCTCCCGCAAGTACCGCCACTTCGACTGGTTCTATATGCTTCTCGCATCCAGCCGATTCCCGGATAATATTTTGTTTTTATTTGTGTATCAATAGGTATTTTCTATCAAAAGTCTTATTTTATTGACAACACAGCTTGAATTAACCCTAGTTTCATTCATGCATGTGTTTTCTATAAAAACCGACTATGCCCTCGTTTTTCTTCGCCAACTTCTATTTCTACAAGACCCACAATGTTTACAAAGAACTCTATAAATAACTGAGTCTCCAAACGTGGAGGATCGCGTAACACAAACTTCTGAACTCTTCGCAAACTAGTGGAGTTTTCTTTGCAGACAACTTTTAGCTTTTTCGTCTGAAATGATGATGATCATGATGGCTTAAATATCATTAACCGGTCAATCACCGCGCGTCGCGTAGTGGCGACGAAACAATAGAAAATCAATTGTGTCTCATTAGCTGAGCTAGACAGATTAACAACTTTCTCCAAGATTTATTTAGCAAGCTATACGATAAAAATAACCTCATATTTATACGCAATACCGTCTGAATTCATCAAATACATTCCAGTTTGAACAGCAAAAGTCACCCAGACAACGTTTTCTGAAAAAAAAAATATGTTTCGTGAAAACCATTTTCCCTGATACGTGCGACTTTAAGGGACTGCGCCCACTGGCAGCACGGCGCGGCAGAGGATCCTTCGGCATCATCACACGCAAGCGCATACTAACGGCAACTATGCCGTGGCATCCCCAGGTTAGTCGCGACGTCCTTAAAAACGCCGGAGCGTTACGTCGCGACATCGTGTTTGCGCGTTCTTTTCACAACAGTAACTCTTCGTCAGGACAGTTGTAACGCAGTCCTTTTTCCCACCTTGCTTTGGCATACCGAAGGATGCCTTAGCCTCCCGAGTGATGTCGAGGCATTAAAGAAGGCTACCGACACAGTGTGCCTTAGCTTTGTTTTTGTACTTACGATGATAATTATTAAAATTTCAATTTTGTTGTCATATTATGAAGTCATATTTCTGTTCGTCGCTTAAAAGTCCCTTGCCGTGTCGTGACGGCAGTGGGCACAAGCGCTAAGTCTTGATTCAAAAATTCGCACGCATGGCGTCTACTTATAAAAATATGCATTCACGAGTACCTACCTTTGATTCCACTATTTCATTATATTCCATGACAAAGAAAAGGTAGAATGTAGCTTATGAATAATTCATAAGTCTTTACATAGAGTATAAATCTAATAAATATGACGTAAACGAACCGAGAATTTTCGTGAATGAAAATGTACTGAAATGTACTGAATTCTTGATATAGAGACAATTTAATTAAATGTAAATATTGTTTCACAATGTTGGCGGAGTAAATGTTTTGAGTATTTGATTTAGGTTTCAGTTGTACCTGTGTTATTAATAGGTATGTACTGGGATGTTGGCATACATTTTATAATTGAAGAAAAGAATGGCTCATTTAAATACAGTTCTTTTTTCAGTGCACTATTCAGAATTCGTTGACTGTGTTCTTTCAAACTCAAATCACACTAATATTATAAAGGCGAAAGTTTGTGAGTGTGTTTATATGTTTGTTACTTCTTCAAGCTCAAACGGCTGGATCAATTTTGATAAAATTTTATATGGAGGTAGCTGACACCCTGGATTAACATATAGGCTACTTTTTATCCCGATATTCCAACGGGATCGACACTTATGCGGGTGAAATCGCGGGGCGCAGATAGTTATACATATAAACAAGAACCTACTGGAATATCATCTAACTTAATAAGATATTTAAGAAAACTTAAACTTGGGTATATTATAAATTTATAATACTAGCAGTTGTTCGCGGTTTCGTATGCTTATATTTTGTATTTCATAATTATTTTTGTTATTTCAATATATCCAGCATAAAAATAGCCTTCGCCCTTTCTCCAGATCCCAGTTTATCTATCTGTCTTTTATAACGATCGATTCAATAGTGTAAGGTAACAGACAAGCAGACAGTTACTTTCGCATTTATAACATAAATATAGATAATTTTTATTCCTCAGAGCCATTATAATTATTTATGCCGAATAACTTGAAATCTATTATTCAAAACATGAATTTCAACACCAGAATAATGTTTGTTTTGAACCTATTTAATAACAGTATTACGAGTAAAAGCAGCATTTATGTATAATTAGGTACTCTAATAATAGACAGCTTAATAGTAATATGCATTGTTAATACAATACATACATATAATAAAAAAGTAACGACGTCAAAATTGTACATAAAATATTTTTGAAAAAAAGTAGTTGCTATGAGGTCTGATGCCAACAATATAGCTTTTAGAATATTTGTCTGTTAGTCTAGATGTATATTCCGGATTGGCGCAAAAACGGCTGAACGGATTTGAATGAAATTTGGCACACAAATAGTTTATAAACTGGATTAACACATCATCATCATCCTCCACAGTCTGACTTCACCCACTTCTGTGCCAGCCTCATCCAGGTTTTAGGATTAACACAAGGTACTTTTAATCCCGGTAGTACGGGCACAGCTGCGGGCAAAAGCTAGTATCAGAATAACAAAGCTGTTCCTAGTAATATGCCGACTAATTTCCAACTACATATTTCAGTGAATTCAATTTGGAACAACAATATTAATTTTAGAACATTCATTCATTACATTGTTGCTTTTCATATAACAAAGGAACAATTTTGTGAAACTATTCGTAGTATTAATATTAGCAGTATTATTATTTTTACGTCTCTTGACATTTCTCTGGACCCTGGGGTCCCGGACCTTTGTAAGGCGTACGAGGGGCCGAAACCAACTCGCGGAGGCCTGTTAGACGTTTTAAGGAAATGAGGCACCAACCGACGATTATCCCTGTTCGTACAGACGCCAGCACATCAACCTACCCGAAACTGTCAAATTTTCCCAATCAACTTTGAACCTTATGCTTTAGTGATAAAGTTGAAAATCTATTAAAGAAATTTGATAGATTGTAGTAGGTTGATGTGCTGGCGTCTGTACTATGCAAGTGCACCCAAGGACAACCCCCGGTTGGTGTAGGACTATTGCTGGATATGGAAACAAAGATATTGGATTATGGGTTTGGGTGGCTAAAGTGAACTGGTTATTGAGATCTATGGAAAGTCTATAGCCCCTGCCTGACCAATGTTTTATATAAATTACACAGGTACAAAATCCCTACCAGCATGTAATACCCTATCGTATTACCCTAACTGGGTTGTGGAGGTCGGATAGGCAGCCGCTCTATGTAAAATACTAGTATTCAAATGCATCCGGTTAGACCGGAAGCCAACGCCTACATGTGTGTTGCAAAAAGGCCAGGCAAGGGGTGATGTGTGTGCGAAACTCGTCACGCCCAAAAGGGTAATTAATTTTAATAGCTGTATAAATGCTAATATTCTGTTAACCCCATAGAATAGAATACTTTTTATTATATCTCTCTCTCTGTAGTCGGTCCCTCATGTCTGAGAATCGTGATCAGCTTTGTTATAAACACCATATAAATTACAGACATAATGTAGAAATTTTACAGCGGGTGACACAATGGGCGGTTTTATCGCGATCTTTTAAAGACTACCTTTGGGTGGATTAAAAAGGGGAAGGAGAGACAAATGCTGTAGGTAGTCTGTGGTGCCTCATTCTGTAATGATCCCTTTCCAACAAGCTCTTATGTGAGTCCGGCAGGTAGGTAAGTGAAAATTAAGTAAACACTGGCTACCTTTCCCTGTAGTTTGGAATTTTGGAGTTCCACGAAGAGATTAATTAAAGTTAGTTAATTGAAGCGCCTATAACATAAATAAAGCCGTATTTCAGCATTAACAGTAGCTACGTTTTTTGAACAACCCTTTTTTGTTTGCTATTGTCGGTTTAGCTTTGCAATTAACTAGATTGCACTTGTTTTTATAGCAGCTGAAAGAGTTTTCCCGAACACCAGGTACCTAGGTAACGTTTTTAGGGTTCCGTAGCCAAATGGCAAAAAACGGAACCCTTATGGATTCGTCATGTCTGTCTGTCTGTCTGTCCGTCCGTCCGTATGTCACAGCCACTTTTTTCCGAAACTATAAGAACTATACTATTGAAACTTGGTAAGTAGATGTATTCTGTGAACCGCAGTAAGATTTTCACACAAAAATAGAAAAAAAACAATAAATTTTGGGGTTCCCCATACTTACAACTGAAACTCCAAAAATTTTTTTTCATCAAACCTGTACGTGTGGGGTATCTATGGATAGGTCTTCAAAAATGATATTGAGGGTTCTAATATCATTTTTTTCTGAACTGAATAGTTTGCGCGAGAGACACTTCCAAAGTGGTAAAATGTGTGTCCCCCCCCCCCTCTAACTTCTAAAATAAGAGAATGATAAAATTAAAAAAATATATATAATGTACATTACCATGTAAACTTCCACCGAAAATTGGTTTGAACGAGATCTAGTAAGTAGTTTTTTTTTAATACGTCATAAATCGAAAACCGCAATTTACCTTTCACAAAATTACAATGAACTACAAGAACTTTTATATTATGTTACTTGCTGCTACGGAACCCTTCATGGGCGAGTCCGACTCGCTCTTGGCCGGTTTTTTGTAATCTTTATTTTCTCGAGTCAGCTGCTGCTAGAGAGTAAAAAAGTTAAAGTCAAAGAGGTTAGTAGCTAGGCTGACTACCCTGGGTCCAGTTCGTACTGCTGTACGCGTTTCTCACGAAGACTATTTAAAGAAAATTGGTTAAACTGATGGATACCATGATGAACAACGAAATTTTTCGCTCATTCGCTACCTTGATATAAGTATCAAATATCTTCTTTTCTTCCCTAGAAACATCATTAAATTGACTAAAAATTAATTTAAAATACACATTTCCCACTACCCGAGAACATTCTCAGTCCAATAAATTAAACGTCGAAATATCAAAACCCTTATCAAACCTACCCATTACAATTTGACAAACATTTCTAGGCTAATCCTAATCGCCGATTGCACTGCAGCTTCACAGATAGCTCTACAAAAGGATTTAAACGTGGCCCACGGGGATTACTGACAAAACTGTGGGCCGTGTCAGTTGGGCCTAGCACGAACGCGTGACGTAAACGATAACCTGAATTCGGACGATAATTTAATCGAAAATACAACTATCCTCTATTCCTGTAGCATTGCGGTGAAAATTTTTACGACAAGCACAGTTAGTTTCATCTATACAGGGTGGTCAAAAAGTCGTGGATCAAACGAAATAGGGAGATAAAGGAGGTCATTTTCAACGCTTTTAAAGTGAGAAATATTTTTTGGTAATGCTTCAAAATTTTTGGAAAAAAATAATTGCTCTTGAGAGCCGCAATAGAACTTTTGTAGGGTTAGGGGGCAACTCGTCCACTTCGAAACTGGGACCAGGGACCAATTCCAACTTTCTAATTTGATTAGGGGGCAACTATTATCTAGTAATAATACAACACCGTTTGTTTTATTGTTCTATATCACATTTTTTTTAAATTAGTCTAATTGTAAAAGAACTCGGTATGCAAAAATATTCATAACTTTTAGGGCAATTGAATTATGGCCATGCTGTAGAAAGATTTTTTGTTGGAAATTACCTCCTTTATCTTCCTATTTCGTTTGGTCCACGACTTTTTGACAGCCTTGTATCTTCTAAAATCATAAGAAACACTTACTGAGTGTATCTACCGTTATTTCAGTGTCAAAAATACATTTAAATACGAAATATCGTGAAATGTACATGTGGCCAAGTTTCCGTGCTGGTGAGTGTGAATTATGAATCAAGTCTTATAAGTAATCTAATCTAACTAGCGTGTGCTATCCCACTGCAGGACAAAGGCCGCTCTCTTTTCCACACAATGCTGTCTTTTGCTCGCATCGGCCGTCAAGGAAGCCAGGGTTTCGTAACTGGTTTCCATGAAGGCTTTTTTTATACTTCTGCGTAACTGGTTTCCATGAAGGCTTAATTTATACTACTATGCCAGTCCTTACGGTAGGAGTCAAGCTCGTCCCGTCATCTTCATCTCGGCCTACCGCGATGTCGTCCTGCGGTCAGTGGAACCCAATCATCGGTGGATCTCTTTGTCATCTGTCATGCGGCAGACATGTCCGACCCAGTCCTACTGAAGCTTAGTGGCTTTCTGAGTAAAGTCTATGATCTTGGTTTTGGCGCGTTTGAAGTCTTACAACTACTTAAGTAAATTATAAGTGCAAACGTTTACGCCGTTCGTTCGTTCTAAGCCCACAGTGGGTCCATCGTGCTCGTACTTATGCATTCAAAGGCAGGATAACCACCTTTGGTGAGCTCGTTATTACAAAGAACTTCAGTGTTTATTGTGGTTAACTTCGTTTCGTATTCCAATTGTTAGTGTTTGTACTCGTAGTGCCACAGGTTTTTTTCGGGATGGAGGTCTGATCTGTCTAAGGCCCGTAATACAAAACCGCAATCAAAACTCAAGCATTACTTAAAACTATATTTAGTTTAAAGTCATTTGACTGGATCAAACTAGTTTTAAGTTATGCTTGGGTCTTTAAAGGAAATGCGGGTGGTCGTTTCTCCACAGAAACGCTCTCGCCTGTTTTCTTTCTGGTTAATGACCATAAAGCTATGATTTTTTTACAGAATAATAAATATTAACTACTTGTATGTCCCTGTGTTTTCCTTTTTGGTGATACATTATTTTTATAAGCACTTAACCCTCAAAAATGCCGATTTAAACCGCTGTCAACAGAGGCCTAGTGTACTTTGACAACAGACTATAATTGGTAATGAAAAAAGAAACACATAAATAGGGACGCTCCATATATCCTTCTTATTCAGTTTATGAAATAACCTTTAAATTGTTCCGATATTGGAAGAGGAAATAGGCGAGAGCTAAACCTCGAATTACGACTTTTTACTTAGGTTTTTTTCAAAAGTCTCTCAAAACGCATTTCCTCTTAATACGTTTCTGTTGCACTGTTGCGTATTGTACTTGCGCTGAGAATTACCTGTTCCAAATTTATATAAAATATTTGGTGTAAACTTTCTCATGACGAAATGTATAGGTCAAACTAGTCATAAGCATACCTCTCCCTTTTCGAAGAATTATGAATGGAAAGATAATAATTATTAATGACGTTAGCTATTAGTAGTTATGGTAATTCCAAAAGCTTTCCTTTTAAATAAAATACCTATCTATCTACTGTTGCTGCTATATAGATCCCACAGTCCATTACTTAATTACGTTCAACTTTGTATGGTACGATCGTGTGCAAATTTTATTCAGCCGCTGAGTCAGAGCTTCCGACCATTAACCATGAATGTTTTAAACGTTGCGATTGAAACTTACTGAGAGACAGTTTAAAATTATTTCATTCGGGGGCGGTTTTTCAGACTTTTTAACAATGTTTTCCCGAAAAGTGGTAAAAGTGGTACTTAGGTAGGTACAGTAGTTAACACTTTGAGCGGAGCATCCGGGTATTCAAATGTTTGTTGCGTGGCGCACTATTTCTCATACAAAATACGTAATTAGAATGTATGTGTCTGAGTAGCCTTATAAAGTGAATAAAAATTTTTAACAAAAATACAACCGACTTCCAAAAGAAACACTACAAAGTGAAAAATAACTTTAATTTCGGAAGTCGGTGTCTTTGGTTTTGTATTTACGTTTTTTGCCACCGACTTCCGAAATTAAAGTTATTTTTCACTTTGTAGTGTTTCTTTTGGAAATCGGTTGTATTTTTGTTAAAAAGTTTTTATTTCACGATTTTTAGTGGGTCTGCTTATAATTTATCTAAGTTACAATAGCCAGTGTCAACATGCTCATCGCCTTTTACAAAATATTGCTTTTCCCGATGCAGGGAAGTTAATTGTTGAGGAGTTCTCCTGGTCCACCATCAGCTCCATATTACTATTCACATCGTGGCGAGCATAAATTGCTTAGCAACCATATTAAAGTAATCGAATCGCAACCCGTGAAATACTTAGATTTTATTGAGTAGTTCCGGTGTCCATCTGTGGTCTTCATCATCAGTTCCACTTCACCAAATGGTGCTTTCCGAGAGCAAATGCACGAGTTACTATAAAAAATACCCAAATCGCTATAGGTGTGCCTATAATATTTGAAGAGTTCCTTCGATTTCTCCAGGATCCAATCATCAGATCCTGATTTGGTGACTATGGGACCACACGGGAAGCACCAGCTTTCAAATAAAAAAAGAATCATGAAAATCGGTTCACCCAGTCGCAAGTTATGAGGTAACAAACATAAAAAAAAAAATACAGTCGAATTGATAACCTCCTCCTTTTTTTGAAGTCGGTTAAAAAAAACTAACGTGGAGTGGCGCTAGCAGTCCGAAAATTTAAAGTGATACGGCGCGATGACGTCGCTTGAATTAATTTGTATAAGCCGCAGCCGTTTATACACGTTGTTTAAAGAAAGACATAGTTTTTGCTAACGTGATTAAACGTTGTGTCAAATAGCGTTTATAAAATTTTACGTATTATAACGTTGCTCCGCTCAAAGTGTTAACTGACAAAATATTACTTGGCCAGAATATTTTTATTTTTTAGCTATTTTTAGATAAAATAATGTGAAAATATTTATACAGGTTGGAAAAGATGAATGGGCCCTGATGGGAAACCACTTTAAATAAGATAGATTATTTTACTTAAAGGAAACTTTCCTTTATTAATTAAAGAAACAAAACGGCATTCACAGATTTCTCGACAAGCTTACCTAAAACGGGAATCGAAACAACTAAAAATTAAAAAAATAAACACTCGGTATTTTATTTCACTAGTCGATATACTACACAGTTTCCACCCTAGTTTAGGTCCAAACCCGTCTTGAGCATGCGTGGTGATCAATGCTCATGCCTTCTGTGCATGAGAAGAGGCCTTCGCCCTGCAGTGGGACAATAATATACTGGCATTACTAACTTACTTATGCCCGGTTTCTGAAGAATAAACTTTCAATAGCTGTTGATTCGACATAATTATCTATTTAAGCGAATTCCTTCCTTATGCTCGGTTTTTAAGGTTCTCAGATAAATCCCCGATAATAATTCACTCGACTTTTAAGCTAAATTCTTCCTTAATGACGTGTTCAGAAACACGATATCGAACCAATAATCACTATCGCATGGATAAACTCCGTTTAAAAACCTCAGAAAAAGGGCATTAGTAGTTCAAGAACTCGTAGAACCTGATTAGTCTCCTCTGCACTATTGATGGTGCAGGTCAATGGTGCATACGGTACAACGGGGAATTCCCAGATCCAATTTTTTTTTCATGACATTGTCGGTTTATCTTTAAATAATCTATTCACTTACCCGGACCCAGTAGGTTACTTTATCTTTCTTCAAAAAATAGAATGAAATCTAGAAAAACTTGAATTACCTACCTATGGAGTGAAAATAAGAAATAATCAATTTCTCAGCGAAGTCTACCGCTGGGAGGAAAGTTTCACTGTTTTATCTTTCAATACAATAGTTGTGGGTCTTTTGGGAGTAGAGTCGACATTGTTATCAAGTAGTGTTCGTGTGTTCTCGGGATTAAGAAACTAGAACGCCTCAGGACATTGCTGTTGGTGTGAAATGTTATTACTTGCCTCCTATTTTCAGGCTTCAAGAAATCTGAAATTTGGTTGTGAATAGTTTTCATAATTCCCGTTTTGATTGATAAAATTATTTGAGTATTTATCAACAGTTTACTGCTACTGCAAAATAGCAGCTAATCGGCCCATGAGTCATGACATTACGTATTTAGTGCATCTAGGTAGCTAATTAATGCAATGTGCCTAGTTAATAGGTATAATAGAATTTACAAACCCATTGTTTTTTTTAAATAATATGCGTAGAATTTATAACATAATAAAAATATGACTAAAATGTGTATGTTAAAATAACGTAATTTAAATCAACGCCATCTCTTATCAATTTAAGAATTTACTAGACTGTTCTCACACTTCTACCATCTAGCGGTTAATAGTGAAACTAGCATTGGTCACAGTTATGAAATTGTGTTCTAGTGTTTTAAAAGCAAGTTAGCTATAAAAATCTCTCCGTGAAAATTAAAGTGAGGTGAGCGTGAGTGTCGTACGGAATGATGACAGGTGACACCACTCACGCTCACGTCTTCACCTAAGTTTTCATGGGGAGACTTTTTACGGAATAGCACTGTAGGTGGCATACCCAGTAACAAAATACCGTGAACTATCCAATTACCTATTTATTTATTTTTACACGGCGTCTATCGTATCACTGTCAGGCAGACCGTGTTGATTGTGTGAAGTACAGTTATGTAGCTACTCCCTACTAGATGGCGTTGCAAATGTACTTATATACTATTAGTACTTATAGATTGTAAATGTACTTATAGACTATTAGAGAAAGCGAGTATAAATAAACAGTTTTCTGATGTATGTGCATTTTTAGTGATGAATAGATATATCTACATTATTTTAATCCTAATTATAGAAACAGTCATTATTTGAAAGAGATGTTTTCACTGTCCAAAATGTATCTACCGATCTCTGTGTTACTACCTAGGTACTTATTTTATTCAGATACGTTTTTGAAAGGAGCACTGTAAATAGTATTTATAAATTATCGAAAACTAATTAAGTAACTGAACTTGAAGTAATCCAACCTGCAAGAAATATCGTATGAATGGGAGTAGAAAGACTAATCCTATTTTTGTGTCAATTTTGTCGTCACTTTTTTATTCAATGTCCAAAAAGCGATTAAGTAGAGTACCTAATAACTGAAGTAGGTAATTAAAGTACCTACACAGCGATTGCAAGTGCGTTTACCCATAACAAGAAATAAATACCTAGATGTAGTAACACCATAAACACAGTTTTTCTTGTGCAATAGAGACCAATCTACCACCTCATCATAGCCACCATTTACCATCAACGTGCCACCAAATACCAGCAATTTAAATAAACATGCAACATCAAAGAGTCAATTAACTGAGCCGCCATAGCTGCGCCCGCGCCGCCTCCCCAACGTCGACCAATACGCAGGCGACGCATTCTGTACATAATGACATGCAAAATTACCCCTTTGAGCAAAAAGACCGCTCGCTAAATTATACCTCTGTTATGTATAACTGTCGTGGTGGTGAAATGGTTATGTATTTAGGTTACATATACTAGTTGGTTCATTTGGTTTTGTCTGTGAAGCTGGGGCTATTTTAATACTGATAGTTTTTGTTTTTCTATAAGGAACTACATAGTCACTCTTTAAAACCACAATCTAACCAAATGGCTGGGACGGACTGGATGCAGAAGACGGAGGACAGAGTGTTGTGGCGCAGCCTGGGAGAGGCCTATGTCCAGCAGTGGACTGCAATAGGCTGAGTTGATTGATTGATTGATCAGGTTCTCCGCTTTCCACATCCAGTCTGATCGGGCTGCGCATCTTTTTATGGTTTTTGATCTACTTGACCAGGGGGCGACCCACGCTACGCTAGCCAATTTGATTTTACTTGGAGACTGGTCTGCTGCTACGGCCATCGATCCATCGAAGACATATAGCCGGCTCACTGTCACATTAGCTTACTAACTTTGCTGCTTGTACAGTCAAAAAAAGAGATAAGTATGCAGGATCGTCGGATATAGTTGAAGTTTAGTAAGAAACCGATGGATTTTGTAGACTGAAATTTAATTTGATAAATGAGCTGTTTGTTTTCTATTAATAAAATTAAATTTTATTCGAGAACATCCATCGGTTTCCTAATGGACTTCAACTATATCCGACGATCCTGCATATACTTATCTCTTTTGTTGACTGTACATGATTACAGTTCCCTATGAAAAGAAATAAGACAGAGCCATGTAAAACTTATTTTATATTACACTTCTCTTACCCTTTCTATTTACATAGGTAAATATAAGTCAGCGAATGATTGAAGAGAGCATATGCTCATATATGAAAGGTTTATTTATTTCTTGAATAACCAATAAGTGGGTCAGTATTAGAAATTGGCACTTCAGCGGCATTTTCTGTTGTTCGTAAATCGGACTCTTGGCATTGGTTCGGAATACCGGGATATGAATCAGTTAATAATATGTGACACGGCAGATTATAGGGCATTAGAAATAACATTACAAACGATTAGACGTGAACTCTGATCAAGTAAACTAGCGTGACTTGGCATAAACTTTAATTACTAAGCAAAGTTTACCTGGTTACTCAGTGTCTTATACATGACTAGCTGCGCCCCGCGGTTTCACCCGCGTAAATGTCGATCCCGTGGGAATATCGGGATAAAAAGTATCGTATATGTTAATCCAGGGTGTCAGCTACCTCCACACAAAATTTTATCAAAATTGGTCCAGCCGTTTGAGCGTGGAGAAGTAACAAACATATAAACACACACACACACAAACACACTCACAAACTTTCGCTTTATAATATTAGTGTGAAGTGTGATTTAAAGTACTTAGATAGCATAGATTTTACCAAAACTTCTTCACAAGTAAACGCTGTTCGTTATGCTAGAAAGTCTCATCGTTCTCCAATTTTCATTAATGAGATTTTTTTCATGTGTTTTAATGTTTAAATTAGGTATCTAAATTCTTTCTAAGAGGTCCATGGACTCACTCCTCAATACTTTATCATAGAACCTCTGCAATTTTAATTGTAATGTTCTACTAAGCTTCCTTAGGTTCCACACTTTTTGCTGTTCCATTGACCAATTTAATTCCTATATTAATACTCGTATATCCTCAAAAAACTTCATCTCACGGTCTGAAGACAGTAGCCTTAAGCTCAAAAGGCTTCCTCCCCTCATTAGTCCACAGAAACTAGTCCTCATCTTAGCCTGAGGCAAATTGCTTGGTAATTCTGTCCACAAATGACACGTATCGGTCGGAATGTCATTTTGTAAATTACTGTGCGTTATTATTTGAAATAATTGGATAGGGTCACGCAGGGTTAGGAATGTCGGTTGGTAATTTTTTACGTTTGTCTCATTAGATGTAGCTTTGTGTATTATTTTCTGGGTTTGTTGATCGGGAGCTGCTTTGCAATGTTCAATGTGCTATGTCCCTTAATAATTTTGTTCTTTCAGATGCATCATCGTTTCCATCCTTGCGCTTACTTCTCACACGGTGATATTTATTGAGCGCCTGCCAGTCGAATGCTTTCCTTATTTATTATCAGATTCGCATTATGAGGACTTGTGCTTCTCATAATTGCAGATAAGAACCCATTAATAAAAATATTTATAGTTCGTACCATACCAAACTAGAAGCTGCAACAAAAAAGCTACGATAGACGTGACTTGCCACTACAAAACAAAAACGTAAGAAATTAATTGAACGTCACAATTAATAAAAATAAAACGTCCGTCAGTGTTGATGGCAATAAAAAAGATCATTAGGTACCCAATGAAATCACTCCACTCAACTATGACATGGCCGAAATCTTGAACAATCATTAACTAATTTTTAAAGTCCAATATAAGTTGATACTTCGGGGTGGCGTTTTTAGATATAGGAAGTACTAGGAATTACGTCAAATTCAATACATTTGAAAGTACAGATCCCTATTTGACCGCAGGTCAAGGTATTATGTAATTAATCATTTGTGACCGATTCGGCCGTCAAAAGGACGCGACCTTTTAATTTACTTTCGCTAATAAGTTTATTGTAGACAAGGCCAATTAATATTACCGGTTTGAATAAATAGTTACCAAGAGTCGGCAGAAGTGTTTGAAGACCAACTCAGCTAGAGGAGTGACTGATGAGATCGTGGGTAAGACTTAAATGAGTTTCACACGGACAAAGTCAACTCATAATGACGATATCCGTAGTTTAGCCCGAAGTTACGGACGCTTCATACTACATATCACTTACGGACATAAGACTAGTTCGGTTCCGAACTAAGAATGAATGGCAACACGATTTGACAGTTGTCTCTACTCCCAATAAGTCCGTTCGAAAAATTGAATTTGACATTTGTTTTGACAAATTGATTACTTTCGGATGGGTCCGTATCTTCGTTGACTGAGAGTAGGCCTCCAGATAACCGTAGCGCAAATTACAGACGACTCATCTACATATCCTCAGCAGTGGATGGAACGAGGTGGACGACGATGATGATAATGAAGAGGATGGTGTTAAAAAGTATTAATTATCTGGAACAGATAGTTCGTGAGGCACACTTTCCTGCTAATTTCTTACATCGGACTTCACTTTTTATTTGATCTTTGTTTTTTGTTTTTATCTGATGTATGTTCGTATCTGGTGTATCGTGTGTCTTTTAGTCTGTTCTAAATAAATGTATTTTCTTTCTCAAATTGATTGCAGACATACATTCTGAAACATAAGTCAAATGAAGACATGAAGTCAAACAAATCTGACCTTGGCAGCCAGCCAAGAAAAACTAGACTGAAGATGATTCAATTTAGATTTTAAGTCTAGAATTTTTTCAGTGCTATTAAAAGATAATAAATGTGGGTTCACGTTGCGTTAAAAATTGTAATTTATCTTTGTTTTAAACTCGACTGTCGGATTCGGACAGTTGAGAATTTCAACTATGCATTAAAATAACTTCCACGTGTAACGATTCTTGTACAGTACGCAAAAAAACCAGTGTTTCTGGCCTCTTATTCCATTAACTTACTCGCTACCAACTTGCTGTCTAATATTTTGACCATGGAATGAATTACTATTCTTATATTTTTTGCCGAAACAAGAATAGAAGTATCAGGATAGATAGTGCCCTCCACGAAGACGCGCCCCATTCTTCTTACTAATCGCTAGTGTTTTAGTATTTTTGATACACACTAATTACCAACTAATATGTAATTACTGTGTATCGAAGAAACTAAAACACTCACTAGCGGAATGTTGCACATTTATGTATAGTGTAAGCGATTAAGAAGAAGAATGGGACGCGTCTTCGTGGATGGCGCTATTACCGTGCAAAGATAGCCCAGGCATTAGCAGTCTACTTCGAAAGAACTAAAATTATGCCATAATGCATTTAGAAAACTTTCAACCCTATGGATGATTCACGAAATCCAATCGATCAAATAGCTGACTCACAAAGAAAACTTCCCTTATTATTTCTAAACGACCTATTAACTGAACAGTTCACAAAATATCGACTTTCACTATAATTACACGTACGATGCCATTGTTACGAAGTTCCTCAGACAGGTCGACGCCAACTATTGAAAGTGAGGCCAGTTTCCAAGAATCTACAACCTTACTATCATTGTGAACCTACTATGAACCCGTTTTTTACCGCATCAGTAATCATTTCTATTGTTACTTTAATTACGATCGATACAAGTATCAATTAAAGTATACAAATATCGTCGAATAATGATGAATTTGATTTTGTTTTCTTTTTAGGTGCCACCCTGTCTGTCTAGAGCTAATTATTTTTCTTAATAGTAGCCCATGGACTTTCAACCAAGTAAATAGATCTTGTGAGACATGGCAACTTGTAGTTTCTAACACGGTTGTCAACCACAGAGCTAAGTGGAGAACAGAGATCTTCTTCTTCTTCTCTGTCCTGGCTATTGTTTCAATTTATTTGGGGTCAGCCCTCCTAATACTTCTGCGCCACACCGTACGGTTGTGGGTTGTGTCTTTTGTTATGTTGTTGTGTTGCTCGCTATCATGTCATTTTTTATTGTTCGTAGCCCAGTTATTGGTGGTCGTCCACTGCCTCTTCTTATCTTCCATATTCATAACTCTTTCAGTCATATTTATGGTCATCATCTCATCTCATCACATATGCGTACCAGCTGTATCGTAAGCAGTTTCCTGTTTGTTTTTCGTGTATCTTAGTGACTTTAAAAGTACCACGGATATATTCGTGTCTTATTTTATCCATTTTCGAAACTCCACCTAGAGGCTAGCGTTGCATCTTTATCTCTGTAGTGTGAATTTTCTGTTCATCTATCTTCCTCATCGGCTAGCACTCAGACAAAGTAGAGGACAAAGATAAAGATAATAAAATGGAGGAAGAAATAAAGATACTATACTTTGAGATAACTAGAGGGCCAGCGCTAGGGAGTGTCTAGAAGTCTCAAAATATTTCGACAATCGTAAAATTTTTGGGATGGTATAAACGACATTAGGTATAACATTCTATGTAGTTCAGTGCGGAACATGGAGCCCCGTAGGTAAAGTTAATTTTGAGAGATTAAAGGAACGATGGATGAATTGTGTGAAAGATGATAATAATATTTAGTGGCTAGAATGGGACTGCCTTAATGCCTTTGGAGATGACGGCTAATAGGGACGTATGGAAAGTAGACCCTAAATTAATTGGAATAGGGCAGGAAGATGATGATGACGATGATACTAGATACGTTGAAATTAAACAGCAATAATTCAAGGAATCGGATCTAATGAGTATTAATTACTAATGTTTATCTACGATTGTTTATAAAACTGGTTCTTAATAACGTTTAATAGTATCGAAGGCATGTAATCTGAGTGTGTGGTGTTCACGAAGTCGTTTCGAGTTTTTATTGAGAATGCTTCTAATGTGAAAATAGTTTTAATTCTTAAAATCCCTGCGAGGCTGTACTTTAATGGTGATGGCGAGTTATAAAAAAGGAAACAGATAGATAATTTATTAGAAATGTTATCAAAGTTATAAGTGACCTTCAAGTCTGCTAAAAGGCTAAACTATAACTCGACGAATGAATCTATTATAGGTAATTTTTCTTGGTTTTTGGTGGCTTAACATAAATTAAAGCAATGATAAAAGTCTTTAGTTAAACTTATAGCATTGTGTTTCTTTGAAGCGTGTCTATGGCAATAGCCCAGAATGGATGGAATTGGCTACAAGTTTGGAACCTAATGAACGAATTTTCGATTCTTTCCGGGAAAGATCCGGAGTCACCGACATAGCTTGCAGAGTAATCAAGCTGAAACGGCAGTGGACTGGCCATGTTTGTCGAAGGGCAGATGACCGATGGAGCAGACGAGTCCTGGAGTGGAGACCGCGTATTGGCAAGTATAATGTGAGACGCCCCACAGCTAGATAAACCGACGACCTTAAGATGGCTGGGACAGACTGGATGCCTGAAGGTGGAGGACAGAGTATTCTGGCGTAGCCTGGGAACGGCCTATGTCCGGCAGTGGACTGTGATAGGCTGAATTGTTTGACTAAGTTGATTTAGATTCTTCCAGTATCTTTCATGAAAGAAAATCTGCTCATGCTTTTCAACCCGCCCATTATGCTACCGATCCTACAGTTTTTTTTTCTTTGCACTTCGCCGCAACATCCCATTTACAATGTTCAAAAAGTGACTTTGAAAATAGAATATAATTAGAGTAAGTAGCATACTTAGTAGAAAAAATCTTTAGTACTTATATTATGTCATTTAAACAAATCGCCCACACTCGAAAGACTTCCTCGCACATATGCCAAAAAGTAAAATTAATATTATGATCGAAGTTCTATTAATAAAGTATCTAGAGTGGTAGAACTCGTTGCAAATATACCACAGAAAATCTGTATAGGTACTTAGTTTCATAATATTATGCAGTTCAGTAGGTAATGTGAAGTTATCGTTTCTGTAACTGAGTTTTCTTTATCTTATCTTGATAAAGACTGTATGTAAAGCAAGGATAGTAACATAACCTCGGATTACGAGTGTAAATATATAAGGTTTAACTGAACACGAATAAGTAGGTACGTGAATTATAGGGTGTTTAAAAAAAAATAACTACTCTTTTAACTTTTATAAAAATGAATATTGTAGTTTGTATAGGAAATAATAATGTGAAAATGTCATAATTATTCTTCAGATTAAAGTTATCTGACTAAAGAAAAATCAGCCCTCAGTAATTTAGTAGTTATCTATTCGTTACGAGTTAAAAGAGACAATAGTTTTACGAATGCAATTCTGCCTATTAGAAATTCGTAAAGAGTTGGTTGACCGAATGAGTTCATCAATCAACTACTTATTACGATTACTTAACGCTTCAGTTGCCAGCTGTTACAAATTAACGATTAAAAAAGATTCGGTAATTGGACAGAGTAATAGATAGGTAAATTGGAACTTAATTTTTTTATAGTTTTTGGAATTCTTTGATCATTATTCTTTTCCATAACGCGTATCAAATGGTAACATTCGCACTTAGAGCGGTTTCGCACTACATCCGATCCCGTTTATTGCCCGTGGTCCGACCGCGTAGTTCTACTAGTAGGACCACGGGCATTTTTCTTTTCGGTGGTTCTATCAATCGGACCATGGGCAAATCAAGTTCTATCAGTAGTCCGAATCCGAATTAATGATCCGATTTCAATCCGAATTGGGGATGTTCTAAATTCGGACGGATAGAGTTCGGATCTAGTGCGCAACCCTTCATACAAATAGGACTATGGTCACTTCGAACCGGCATTTCTCGGATTCGGATCGGATATAGTGCGAAACCGCTCTTACACTGAGTACTCGTATTTTGCTGCTACCCCCTCATTTTTTTATTCTTTTTTATTTTTTTAGTAATGTTAATATGTAAGGTTAAATTATAAAATGCCTCATGTTGTAATAAGTTTGTAACCATCACTGTTATACATATACTTATAAGGTGATCCTAGCCTAAGTGTTGTTTATAATATTAGTGGCACTGCTACTTTATTTTTAAGTACAACAGCTTTGTATAAATGTTTTATGTTAATAAATAATTTTTCTAAACATAAAATGGTAAACGTGTGATTGTATAAAACAAGACGCTTGTAAGCCCCAAAGAGTTAGACAAAGGAGTACAGACGCCAGCACATCAAGCTACCCGAAACTGTCAAATTTTCCCAATCAACTTTGAACCATATGATTCAGCGATAAAGTTGAAAGTCTATTAAATTGTAGTAGCTTGATGTGCTGGCGTACCTATAGTAACACCCACATTTCACCAGTTATGACTACCTCGTTGGTCTAGTCTAAGTGATTGCAAGCGCTACTGCTGACCATGAGGGCCTGGATGGGATTCCCAGATCGGGCAGTGTTATTAGGATTTTCCATCAGGAATTTCTCAGTCACAGCCCGGTGTTTGTGTTTCTGCCCAGTTGATGGCAATTGGCTAGCCATGGGAATTAACATAACTGGCGAAATGTGGGTGTCATTTAATAAAATATCCAAAAATGTGTAACAATGTCCTTTTACAACAAGAAATCATTTGAATGGTGACAAAAAAATAAGTACAATTACATTGCAAGGAGATAGGTACAGTACAGCCAGGGACATGAACTGTTTATCAAATTGATGCATTACGTCAATTTGCCGTGTTGTAGCCATTTCATATAACTGTCAAAAGAATGACAGTTGTAATTTAAATATGCGGACAATTTAAGTAGGTAGTCAAAGAAATGAAAAAAAAAAAAAATACATTTTTTTTTAGGTGAGTGGTGGCTCAATGGTTATAACCGCGACTTAGTTGTAGGTCGTAGGTTCGAACCCAGACAGGCGCTTTACTTTCTGTAAATTATTTCATAACTACTATGAAAACGGTGAAGGAAAACATCGTGAGGAAACCGGCATGTCCTAGTACCAGAAATTCGAAGACATGACATGACATCTACCAACCCGCACTGGGCCCGCGTGGTGATTTACGGCCCACTCCCTCTCACAGAGAGGAGGCTTGCATCCCAGCAGTGGGAACATTATAGGCTGATTATGTTATGTTTATTTTTTATTTATTGCGAAGAGGTTTGTGGCTAAATAATAACACTGGCATGGGTCGATCGACCAGTTAAGCTACGCTTGCAGAGGTTGGTCCGTGGATGGATACCTAGCGTGTTGATTGATATTTATTACACGTTAGGTAGGTACTTAGCGTGTAATAAATAGTAATTAGCATCGTCAATAGATATGATATTCATAACTTCTATTGATCGTCGTTCGTTGATTTATCAAGTCCTAATAGATAAACAAGGCGTCAGATATGATAGCTAATTAGCAGGTATATTAAAATACTAGCTTCAATTAGCATTAATAACATAACAGCTTCTGCCCGCGACTTCGTCCGCGCGTTTCTCGTTTGAACAGAATTACATAAAAACTCGAAAATTTTACCTCTTTTTAGCGACTTCAAAAAAGGTTATCAATTCGACACGTATGTATGTAATATTATTGGAACTGCACTTCACATATGACAATCCATTAGGGCTTCCAAAGAAATATACAAAATTTTAAAGATGTATGTATCTCGTATGTTTGTCCACGCATTTCTCCGCAACTATTAATCGGATCGTGACCATTTTTTTAATTGGCTTACATTTATTTCAACTTAGTTAACATTGCAAGTTTCATCAAAATCGATTCAGTAAATCTAAAGATATGGACTAATACGTGTAAGTGTGACGGTCTGGCTTATTGACACGAGCTACGGGTGTAGTGTCAAAGGGAAAACATCTCAAAACCTTGGTCAAATTCTAGTGCAATATTTACACCAAAACTATTAACTACATATTACAAACAAATATTCCAATTTTTATTTAGAACTAAAAATTACGAAATAAAAAGTAATTAAAAAAAAATTAAATCGACTTCAAAAGGAATTTCACTCAAAATTATAACTAATAACTTTAATTCCAGAAGTTGGTGGTAAAAAACTAAAATACAGATCCCAAGACCGACTTCCGGAATTAAAGTTATTTCATAATTTTGAGTGAAATTCCTTTTGAAGTCGATTTAATTTTTTAAATTACTTTTTTTAATAATCAATATAGAAGAATGACATACAAGGGATACACCCTTATTGTCTCTCATATTGCGTGAGTCAACCTGTTATTATGATAATACTTATTATGACGTCACCAACACCCTACTCGCACTTGACCGTTTAGTGGAAAGCAGTGTCGAAGGTCGTTCGTGGAACGATTAGAATCTAACCTAACCTATTTGCTGTAGCCTCATTTCACGACTTGTGGGTCAATTCGCGTGTGTGACCGTTTTATGGGTAAGTAAAAATAATGATAGGGTAAAAACGCGATTGTGACATTTTAAATCAAGTAGGAAGTTGGTAAACTTTTAAAATAACAGTAGGTTATTGAATTAAGAATGGTATATATTATTTTTAACCTTTTGAACGCCATTGTCACATATACATATGTGACAAACGAAATCTTACCCTGAACGCCAACGTCACAAATATATGACAAAATACACGTTGCACGGGTCACACCATATTATGAAATAAACAATTTAATCATTATTATTAGCTTCCGTCTATATTGTAATGCATGAAACTAATATAAATAAACCACCAATATCGAGAAATTTGTTGTTTTAAGTGTGTGTGTGTGTGTTGTTTTGTTAAAGTGGCCTGGCGTCAGGGGTACGGCGATACGTTTATACTCTGGCGTTCAAAAGGTTAAAGTAATAGAAATAAAACCAGCCATGATATTTTGGGTTGTAAAACTTTGGGTACAGACGCCAGCACATCAAGCTACTACAATCTGTCTTTCTTTAATAGATTTTCAAATTTATCGTTAAAGTATAAGGTTCAAAGTTGACTGGAAAAATTTGACAGTTTCGGGTAGCTTTATGTGCTAGCGTCTGTGCAAACCCGTAGTAGGTTCCTAACCCTAATGACCCCAATTTCCGCCATGTCCTTATTATAATATACTACACCGTTTTCTGATATGCATATATAGAGGGCTCGTGGCTAAGTAATAACAGCCGCACGAGTCGATTGATCAGGTTAAGCTACGCTTGCCGCGGTTGGTCCGTGGATGGGTGGCCATATTTACATACCGAGAACCCCCCGTGCCGGAAAGCATGTTAAGCCGTCATTCGTGGATCCTTGACACTCGTACGGGTCGTACGGGTAGTCAGAAGTCTGAAAGTCTGACAACCAGTCTTACCAAGGGCTATCGTATTACACTATTATTGGGTTGTGGAGTTCAGATAGGCAGTCGCACCATGCAAAATACTGGTATTCAGCTGCATCCGGATAGACTGGAAGCCGACCCTAACAAAGTTCGGAAAAGGCTAGGCTGATGATCCTGACGTCAATGATATATTTACTTAATTACCTATACTTGTACGTATAAGCAAATAATGTGATTCCGAAAACCTAACATAGTTTCAACTAACTGAAGTCGTTGAGCTAGTATAGTACAGACGCCAGCACATGAAGCTACTACAATCTGTCAAATTTCTTTAATATATTTTTAACTTTATCGCTACAGAATAAGGTTCAAGGTTGATTGGGAAAATTTGACAGTTTCGGGTAGCTTGATGTGCTGGCGTCCGTACCCTAGTACGTAGGTTTTTCCTCAATATGGAGATACTAGGTTCATCCTCACTTTTACAGCATTGCAACTGCAATGAAAACAATTCCAAGAATGTGTCTAATTAGCATAATATATTATTCGTTTATGTATGAACTAAGATAACGATTGATTTATATAAATCACGTGACGATATTTTACTTATCGTAAGTATGTAGATAAATTCAGTGATATTTAATCAATATTATTTATACACCCATGCACTGGAGACGCTCTTAAGGCACCTGACTCACTTACGGCGAGGAAGCGACGCGGTGTCAATGATTTTATCGCTCAAGAAACATACAGACGCCAGCACATCAAGCTACCCGAAACTGTCGAATTTTCCCAATCAACTTTGAACCTTATGCTTTAGCGATAAAGTTGAAAATCTACTAAAGAAATTTGACAGATTGTATTAGCTTGATGTGCTGGCGTCTGTACAAAAGATTGTAGGTCCGATGTAAGTAAAAAAAAAAGATACATAATTGACAACATTTCAAACCTGACACGACCTTAAAACAAAAATACTATTTCTTTATTTTCGTATCCTGAGTTCAAATATATTTTTATTTTATTTTTTATTTCTAAATTTCTGAGAAAAAAAAATAAAAATCAAAACACATGTGATGACGGCACATAAACGGCGGAATGAGGTAGTTACCTTTGCGCATTCCAATGTCTTTGATTGAAAACATTACATCAAACAAGACATGTCAATGTCACCTAAGAAGTGTAACTAGAAAACAACTAAAAAACTGAATTGAATTCAACAATATTTTTTCCTATCAACTCGACACGCTGCTTACTGTTAATATTATCAATTTTTTATTGATATTTCGCCAATAAAATGGATCCCAATGAAAAATATACGCCAATGAAGGAACCAAAACAACGACTGAAACAAGTGACGTCTAACAGTTTTTTTGACGGGTCACAATAAAGCAAAGGTAATATCGCCATTCTACCGCCATCTGGCACTTACGTCTTTTTAGAATACACCGAATTTCAAAGTTAAAATTATGAATGAAAAGTACCTACATAATTTCGAAAAACGAAAAAATATGGGTGCCCTAGATTTGAATTTACTTTTATATAACGTAATAATACCTGCAGGTTAAAAATATGAAATGTTGTCCATTATGGTAATAGTTTATCGCTGACTGTTCACACCACTAGCGAGCACTCGTTTGCCGCAGCGACAACAGCTATCAAAGAGACTTGTCGCTCAGCGACGCTCACTTGGCGTGCATAACGCTCACTTAGAGATTCACGCTGGGAATATACGCCTACAAGCGAATAATTATTATTGCTCGTCGCCGTCAAGCACTCGCTGCTCGTTGCTCGCCAACTGGTCTCGTCACTCGCCAGCGGCGGTGGGACAGATGCCTTAGACTGCATACCGTATCTCTGTTTGGTACTATCTTATCGCTTGATAGACAAATCTAGAACCAATCTTGACACTTAAATTCAATTAATCATTACCTAACACACGATGCGCAATAAAAGAAAAGTAAACGTTTGTAGAATTATATAGGTACCCACATGGGAATGAAAACTTAACCGAAAAAATTACTTTTAAGATCTTTGGGGCTTTATTGCTTTATTTCTTTAATTCCACAAGCTTAAAGTTTTGACATTGGCGAGATAATCCTTATAGTATAAAACAAAATCGCCAAAATGTCTGTACGCGCATAACTTCCGAATGACTGCACCAAATTGACGTCGCCTATACATATATAATGTAGAAACAAAATTTTACTGACTAAAAACCACCCCGGTGTTCAATCTTACACCTACGCCGAGGGTCGCGGAAATGTACGATCTTTCCGCAATCCCCGACTGGTGCCGGCTCGCTCCTGCTGCGGGCCTCGCCGACAACCTCCTAGGTTGACCTGCAAAATGCCACTAAAAAAAAATCACGAGCGGCATTTGGTCGACGGCAGCCGTTGACATTAGTCGACGGCTACAATTCCCTCTGCCGTTGACGCGTGTCGCTCCGCTCGTGTGCACTAATGTACCTATTCTAAACACGAATAAAGTTGCTTACACATCTTTAATCATTTCTATAGAAAGGCAAGTTCAAGTTCACGCTACAGGTTATTCAAATGTGCATAGTTCAAGGAAAATATGCAAATGTTCTTGATAATTAAGGCAAGAAAACATCATTATGTAGGTTGGTAGCTAATAGCTTCATTGTGTCATATAAAATCACCATTATTTTGCGGTTTAGGCACATTCATCCTATGACCTAAGTAATCAAGGAAATTATTTTAAAAAGGATGTGGGTTAGTGCTCATACACACGAGCGACACGCCTCAACGACAGAGGCAACCGGCGACAACAGGCCGCTCGTGTATTTGATCATCGTACTCAAATATACGAGCGGCACGTTGTCGACGGCGGCCGTCGACTTCCGTCGACGGATTGTTGTCTCTGTCGTTGACGCGTGTCGCTCGTGTGTTACCTTGCTCATTGTAAAATCATTGCGGTTAATAATGAAGATAAAATGATTTTGAAAGGTGTGTGGACTCGTAGAAATCTATACTTTAAAACTGAATAGTTTGTTTGTTTTTTGTTTGAACGTGGTAATCTCTGGAACTATCAGTTGGCTTTGAAAAAATATTTTTGCATTTGATACTAAAGAAAACTTTGAGGAAGGTGGAAGCTTACATAACGCTTCGAATCTGAGGCGCCGAGCGAATAGAAAAAATCAGAAAGTACGCTAAGCGAAATCGAAGACATAGCGCGGGCGATGCGACGCGGTAGACCGTCGGAGGTCGACCGAGGGAGTTTTATAAAAATGTGGCAGTTATTTTGGTATATTGTTTATCTTCCGACATAAAATAATAATAAAATTATAAAAAAATTACTGTTCAGGAAAACACATTACAATATTTGAATAGCACTGGCCTCCATGAATTACGGTGGATTACGGCCCACTCCCTCTCACAGAGAGGAGGCCTGTGTCCCAGCAGTGGGAACATTATAGGCTGATGATGATGAAACTAGCCTCCACACTAGGATTCCCTGTGTCGTGGAGACTAGTCTCCTTTGTCTTACAAGATTATTAGGTACATAGTAAATAGGCTCATACATAGCATCAGTCGGTAAGACATCTGAGGCGACAATAATCGAGTGTTCATCAAATAAAAAAAACATCCTTGCGAAAGAAGTCGCGGGCAAAACTAGTGTTTAAAAAAAACAACCGACCCTATTTACCTATTTCACATTGATGCAAATTAACTACGATATAGATTCTTTATCACCTAATTAAAATATGCAATAAGTACTAATATTTAAATGCGGCCGATAAATAAATATGTATTTCTAATAAATAACATTGTAAACAAGAAGGTACTTAATAATTTACAAAAACTGTAGATTTATTAAAGTTATGCAAGCCTATGAAAAATATATCAGCGGCATAGGAAAAATATCTTCGTAGGTATTTTATTTATTAAAAAAAACTGAAATACATTAAAATAGACAGCCAAACGATAAAGCGGGTTTATATGTGAAATAAAATATTTTGATTTTGATTCGATTTTTTTTTTTCGACCGTGCACCTAGCTTCTGACGTTTTATAAGTGCCCACTTATGAAACGTCAGAAACTAGGTGCACGGTTCCAATTGGTCGTTTCCAATGGAGAAAAGTTGCCAAGCTGGCTTTTACAATGTTGTCAAATTACAGTATTTATACTTTTTACAAAACATAATACTTTTACCAAAAACAAACTTTTAAGATTTCGTTATTCCATCTAACCCCCTTTCCTCTCCGCTGAATTTTGTACTAGACACGGCAGTTTGTTTACCTTTTGCTTCGCGTAGACAAACTTCGCGTTTTGTTCGTAACAGAAAATTGAATATTTCAATTCGTTGAATTTAAATATTTTTATTTTTGTATGAAAATCTGATGAATTAGAATTTGATGGATTAATAAAAGTCATAGGACAAAAGTTGTATTTTATGATGTTAGTCCTGATCCTGAGAGGTTGTTAATGTTTTACCAATAACCCTGTATAATGTCAATAGTTTACAATCGATATTCAAATGAGAACGCCAATCAAATCAATTCTTATGCAAATTCCTCCTATTAGTTTTTTTTACACTACATTAGTATTGTATTTGCGACAACCTTGCATTCAGCCTTGTAAGGCCTCTGCTTTGTCTTATTATCACCTCTGTACCGACCTGCCAGACTTGATACTTGATAGGCCTTGTTTCAGAAAATAATATTAATTCTATTTAATGAGGTCATACCTAATTATTTTGGTTTGTTATGTGTTTCAAATAATAAGTATAACAGCAATTTACGTTGATTATGCCAGTTTTGGTAATCTATTTTAGTATTAGCTAATTAATGTTTTAATGATTATTGTTATGAGCCAAAATTCACAAATAATTTCTAAATGCGGTGTTGTAGGTTACATGTATCAGTTTGTGGTAATCAAATATCTGTGTTTCTGTAATAGTAATACTTTTATGTTTGTTACTTCATCACGCAAAATCGGCTGTACCTATACGGATTTGGATGAAAGTTGGCACATCGATAGTTTATTTCCTGGATTAACACAAAGTATACTTTTCATCCCGGTAGTACGTTTCCGTAGGATAATTTCCGATCTCCACTCGGGCGAAGCCGCGAGAAAAATTAGTCTGTAATATTTGATTACCACAAACTGAACCTATATTGACTTTTGACACGTGCGGTCGTATATTAGCGTCAACCTTGATCTTTAGTTGGACTGAACGCTCTTGACATTGTTTACATTCCCAGGAATCAACTTTACACAATAAAGTTGTGTAATTTTTATAAATACATATACTCTATGAGTTCAACGCACACATTAGCCAATGTGATATTTTCGTGCCAGCTAGGAGACATTAAAAATAGACGACTAGATTTTTCACAGTGTGATTTTTCACCTACTTCCTTTGTGTACTAAGAATTCTTGAAAAATATACAGGGTCAAATGGAATTAGCTAACAAAACTCAGCCAATGTGATAAGTATCGATATCTTAACATAATGAAACGAAAAAAGAATTATTAGTTGACGTTTTTGGGGTAAACGACCGCGGGTTGTGTTGTTACTTGAAGTATAACTTAAGAAAATCTGTTTTTAGGGTTCCGTAGCCAAATGGCTAAAAACGGAACCCTTATGGATTCGTCATGTCTGTCTGTCTGTCTGTCTGTCTGTCCGTCCGTCCGTCCGTATGTCACAGCCACTTTTTTCCGAAACTATAAGAACTATACTGTTGAAACTTGGTAAGTAGATGTATTCTGTGAACAGCAGTAAGATTTTCACACAAAAATAGAAAAAAAACAATAAATTTTGGGGTTCCCCATACTTACAACTGAAACTCCAAAAATTTTTTTTCATCAAACCTGTACGTGTGGGGTATCTATGGATAGGTCTTCAAAAATGATATTGAGGTTTCTAATATCATTTTTTTCTGAACTGAATAGTTTGCGCGAGAGACACTTCCAAAGTGGTAAAATGTGTGTCCCCCCCTCTAACTTCTAAAATAAGAGAATGATAAAATTAAAAAAATATATATAATGTAAATTACTATATAAAATTCCACCGAAAATTGGTTTGAACGAGATCTAGTAAGTAGTTTTTTTTTAATACGTCATAAATCGAAAACCGCAATTTACCTTTCACAAAGTTACAACGAACTACAAGAACTTTTATATTATGTTACTTGCTGCTACGGAACCCTTCATGGGTGAGTCCGACTCGCACTTGGCCGGTTTTTTTTAAAAGGACTTTTTAAATGATAAATGATTTATTTTCTGTAAGTAGGTTTGTACAAACACTTTTACACGTCAATCCTATTTTTTTAAACTAGATGAGGTCGGCGTTTCCTATCTGATTACTCGGAGAAGAAAGGCCAAAACAAACTCAGAGGTCACAGTCTCTTTTAAAGTCCAGACAAAATCTTGGTCAGATCATGTGAAGATTGGTGCCTGAAATGGTCTTTTGAGGAAAGAACCAAACTGATTAAGCGGACCAGTCCAATCAGTGCACGCATTTGTCAAAAATCGTGCAGCTCAACTCAGAACTTGAGGAGCTCAACGATTTTTTTAACTCGTACTACACAAACTGCGGTTTAATTTGACCTTGTATAGTATGTACGGTAATCGATTTAATAATCGCATGAAAAATACATAGAACCGAACCTAACATACGAGTTAGTTCTGGAAAATGTAAATATGTATATGACTTTTATACAGTCGTAGCATATTAGTAATAGGCACATTAGTAGTTCGACTTTGATGTTTTGATTTAAGTCTACCTATTTTTTAATATTATAAAGAGATAGAATTTTGTATAAAGAGGTGTATGTTTGTATGTAGGGAGTAATCCTGGGAATGATCCGGTTTTGAAAATTCTTTCATTAATAGGAAGCTAAATTTGAGAGTCGTTATGATGTAATTTTATGCTAAAAGAAGAAATTTCACGCGGGGCAAGTCGCGGGCAAAAGCTATACCTTAAGATAAGTATAGCAAATTATTAATAAATAGCCAAACTTTCTTATATCTTACAACTTGCCTCGACATCGAAATCGTGCTAAGAACAGTTTTCGAATATTTATGTTTGGCGTATGTCCTACATACTTTGGTGAAACAAAAAAGTAGTTCCTAGAATTAGGACTGTAAAAATAATAGTTTATTTATACATGACTCATAAGAGCAGCCAAACTTGTTTGATAGTTGGTTGCCATGCACTAAAGATATTAAAAAAACAAGCAAAACCTGTCGGTCGGTCCCAATTTAAATATAAGCTATAAAATACTACTGAGTAGATCTTATAAAAATAAAACCAGACTGTAATCACGCCGTTTAAATTATATTGATATCTTATTAGCAGGTAACTGGGTTATGGAGTCGGATAGACAGTCGCTCCATGTAAATAAAATACTGGTACTCAGCTGCATTCGGTTAGACTGGAAGCAGACCTGAACACAATTCGGAAAAGGCTAGGCAGATGATGATGATTTTTTTAATAGGTATGTAGTTAAATTATTATTTTTCAGTAGTCTTTACAACGAAGCGCAGTCTATATTAGGCGGTCAGAAAAGAAGCAGTTATGTTCTGACAATCTGTATTTGTACAATCTGATTATAAATAAATCAATTTGAAATCAATATGAAATAAATAAATGTTTATGGAAATTAATTTCTAAGTTATATAAACAAATGAACCTTATGGAGAAAAAATAATTTTTTACTTACGAGAAGCATAACATTCATAATAAAAGTACGCATTCATAATTAAATAATTTCCGAAACCAATCTAATTCCACGCTGGACGCATCCGCGTATCAAAACTAGTAAATCGCGCTACGCGGTGTATATTAACGACCGCGGAACGCTTCGAACCTGTGTTTTATTCACTATAGGTTGACTATAGTCGGTCAGACGAAAATAAATGAAGTATAGTGTGGGTGCCGCGTGCCGGTAGTAGTATTGGAGCGAAAGCCCAGACCGCTTCTCGTTTGCATTACGCAACAATCTGTTTAACAAACGTACAAACAGAGACACTGACAATAAGACCGGTTTTGGCGCCTATTTTCGCTACTATTGTGGTCGGATATTAAGATTACGGTCGTGTGAGTGTAAAATTAATACGCTTATGTTAGTTCAGCCGCGATAACAAAACGCGGACGACGTGTTTTGAAATTTCGAATCGGAAAAACCGCTTCTCCCGCGCGAAGTGTTTATACTCGTAATTTCGAGTTTGACCTTTTTCCATTCCATTTTCGAGTTTGACAGTTGTAGTGTTGTGTAGTGCTTTAGTGGTGAAAGGATCATTTTTGACCTCGACATTGTGGAACTGGAGCCTGATACGGTGAATGGAATCCTTATCAGTGTCACGGAACAGTGATAAAGATTTGTGAAACTATTAAAACCTAACACGTAAGATTTTGTACTTCTTATACTTAGTGTTTTGAAATCGATGTTGCTAATCCAACATATGAATAATACATAAAGGAAGGAACACGCTACGCCCTGTTATGCTAGTTCAATCAGCCAGTTAAATAGTTTTAATTGTGCATGTAATTTGAAAGTGAACCGTTTGCATTGGTATCATCAGTGATTGATTTTGAACGGTAAGAAACTTGTTTGTTTTATGTATACCTACTACTGATGATTATTACGCACGGATTATGTACATACATGAATAAATTATCGCTTTATCTGTAGCACTAAGTTCTCACGTTTTGTACGTAAATGTTGCATAAAATGAAGTGTCTGAGTTCCTTATCTGTAACAGCTGTTGCGTGCCGACTGACTTGGGTCTCATCTGTATTGAATATGGGTCACGTTAAAGTACGACTAATTTGATGGAAATATGACAGTAAGAACACCTGCTTAGTATGCGTATTTGAATAACTGTCAAAATCTATTTAGGAATTATATACATGGTGCCTACAAACTTACAACCAGTTTTTTTTTTAACCGACTTCAAAAAAGGAGGTTCTGGGTTCTGTATTCGACCCGTATGTATGTATGTACGTATGTTTGCATGTCCGCGATTTACTCAAAAACTAATCAACCAATTTTGATAAATCTTTCAATAATGTGATCTGCATACTTTCAGGAAGGTTCTAGTATATAATACTTTAGGTAATTAGGTCTGTGGGTCGTCTTATTCTTATGTACATACTTCATCTCTGGCATTTCTATGCGAATTTTGATGATTCTTCTAGTCAGTATCTTCAATTCTTCAACGCACTAGTGTTAATTGAATTTATTTGTGCTTATATTTATATGTAATTAGGTATATATTATATTAATCGTTTTAATAAGTTTATGCGTATCTTTATATTTAAAATATTTATTCCTCAATGTTTATGATTGCACCTACCTCTGTTTGTCTCTGCATCACCCAAAGGTTGACTGGTAGAAAATGCCTATGGCATTAAGTCCGCTTCTGTACATTTATGTGCTTGAAGTATTAAATAGATAAATAAATAAATTGAATTGTGTGGGGTAGGTACAACTAAAATGTGAAAAATAAAAACTTTTTTCCAATAAAAACAACCTACTTCTAAAAAAACTCTACAAAGTGATAAATAATTTTAATTTCGGAAGTCGGTGTCAAAAAACGAAAATGCAGAACCAACGACACCGACTTCCGAAATGAAAGTTATTTATCACATTGTAGTGTTTTTTTTTTATAAGTCGGTTGTTGTTTTTTAAAAAAGTTTTTATTATGTATACGTATATTATATCTCTCAGGTCAATCAAGGAGGTTGTCGGCTGTTTACTGCTTAACCGCTGCTTTCCTATGAATACCTTAATAAACGAAGGCCTCCAGTTCTAACAAACAGTTTAAATACAACCGAAATATACCGCAAAACGGGGCTACTTTGACTTCCAGGGTTACTTTGACAGGTGTTGGAACTACTTTAACAGAGCGCCAAAATCGGTTTTCACGTGTGCTCAGCAAGTGTGCGTGACCTCGAGTAATATTGCGCGAGGCGCGGGGTGTGGGGAACGCGTCATAGAGCGTTGTGATCGGCTTTGTCAAAGTAACCCTGGAAGTCAAAGTAGCCCCGTTTTACTGTAATCTTGGCCAAAATAAACAATAAACTTCGAGTTCTGTTTTTCGATCTAGTATATTCGAATAATCTAGCGATAATATGATCATCTTTCTAATGGGCTAAAGCTTTCTGCCCATTCCGCTACAAATATAAAGAAAATATTGGTCCAAGTTTCTTTTCCAGTTTTAATCTCGAGTCTAAAAGTTCCATGTTTTAAAGCAAATACAATTTCTAGTTGTATGAAACCAAAATATTTCAAAAGCACACTTCAAAATATTATGAGTAGGTATTTATTATTTCGTACCTATGTTGTGTGTGGAAAGCTTACTGTTATAGTGACAATACTCATTGTGAGTTTTCTACTTTTAAGGAAAAAGGTACAGTTTTCCTTAAACTTTCTCTATGGTTAAGGCGAAATGACAAACTCTCTCTTTTTTCATTAACCATGTGTATACATTATTGCACTGTCCCGAAATCAAAATTTGATATTAATTTATTTAAGCTTAACTAGCTTTTGTCCGCGGTTTCGCCCGCGTGGATGTCCCGAAAATATCCCACGGGAACGTACTACCGCGATTTAAAGTTACCCTATGTGTTAATCCAGGTTATAAACTCTGTTCAGCCGTTTTTACGCCAATCCGCCAAATACATCCAGACATAGAGACAAAAATTCTAAAAGCTATATTTTCAGCATCAGAGTCGTTCCCACATGTTTCCCAGTAGCCCGAAAGTCTGACAACCAGTCTTACCAAGGGGTATCATATTACCCAGTAACTGGGTTGTGGAGGTCAGATAGGCAGTCGCTCCATGTAAAATACTGGTATTCACAGGGAATCCTAGTGTGGAGGTTAGTGCTATTAAATATTGTAATCATAATGTTTTTCCTGAACAATATTTTTTTTATTCAACTGCGTCCGGTTAGACTGGAAGCCGACCCCAACATACTTAAAAAAGGCTAGGCAGATGATGGTGATTATTCGTTCCGACACCTCGTAGCAATTAGGTGCTTTTTTCAAAAATTTTGACTTCGTTACTATTTTATTACATTATGTTTGTTTGTATAGATTCTAGATACCTATCAACATGGTAAGTACCTATTTGATGACAAATACTTTTAACTTAATTGCGTTTTCTATAATTTTGAAATCATACAGTGTTATCTTTTTAATTGCCCTGCATTATCAATTTCACCAGAATACATTTATTTGTATGTCAGTGAGTAATTTATTATAATTACTCGAGTGTTGATAAGGTCAAACTCCAATTCAGTCGTCAACAGTAGGTTAACGTGAATAGTCAAGTATGTTACCGTTAGAATACGGAATACGTTACCTAATATGCGCATTAACTAGGTAATCTGCAAATTACTGGGTACAATCCGTTCATCATCATCATAATCATCATTTCAGCCGAAAGACGTCCACTGCTGGACATAGGCCTCCCCCAAGCACCTCCACTTCGACCGGTTTTGTGCTTCTCGCATCCAACGAGTTCCTGCGGCCTTCACAAGGTCGTCGGTCCACCTTGTGGGAGGCCTTCCAACGCTACGCCTTCCGGTACGCGGTTGCCACTCCAGAACTGCGAGCAATGTGCCCTGCCCACTGCCACTTAAGTTTGGCAATTCTTCGGGCTATGTCGGTTACCTTGGTTCTCCTGCGGATCTCTTCATTTCTGATTCGACAATCCGTTAAAGTGTGAAATATGTTACCAGCCAAACCCGATTTTAGGATGAACTAGTTTCGCCTAGGCCTAACCAGTTCTTATTCGATCGCCCTTGCATCCTATGTCAACGAAGCCCCGCTTAGCGGGGCTCCTATTTCTGTGTACAGGGTTTATTGTAACTTAATCAAACCTAACCTCCGGCTGCCCTTCGCTCGCTCTTGCATCCTACGTCGGCTATCGACCGACAGCAACCTTGGCCTAGGCGAAACTAGTTCATCCTAAAACCGGATTTGGCCGGTAACAAACATTTTTTTTTCCACTTTAACGGACTCAACCAAATAATCTGCAGATTAACAAGTTAATCTGCACTCTAACTGATTTACGCAAATTAGCGGTAACATATACATCATTGTAATTTCCCATTCTAACAATAATTAGCGGTTATGGAAGAATACTGCGATTATTCTTGTAAAATATGTACTTATAGTTATCTAATCAACTGCAGGTTCTTAACGTTGATAAAATATTTCATTGAAAAAAAAACAAATGAATATAGACATGCATTAGTATGTTTTTTGCTGATTCTAAATTTAACTAAACTATGTCCATTGGCAGTTACGAGGATGATTAGTTACAAAGGACACATATATGTAGGTATATATATATGTAAATCTTTTTTTTTTGCTTCTGAAGCTGATTTGATTTAGCAGTCTGGGATCACCAACAAGTAGGAAGCATGCAGCGTGGCGAAAAATGCCAATTTCTTATATAAGTGTGTATATACACGAGAGGCACGCGTCAACAGCAGAGGCAACTGCAGCCGTCGACGCCACGTTGCACGAGCGGCACGTTGTTGACGGCAGCCGTAGACGTGTCGATTTGCAGTAAGACTATTAGGTACTTGCAAGCTAGAGTGAAAAGGCATCTTCTGGGCACGCTCCTCCCATCGTAGACCTCGACCTCACCCATCGCTTTCCATCAGGCGAGATCGAGGTCAAGAGCAGGCGCATCCCGCGATAAAAAAATTATGCATTTTAAAATTACAGGATTATATCAATAAACATGAATTGAAGAAACTCGGCAGGCATTTACCTACAAATATACAATGTTAGTAATAGCTGAAATAATGAGGTACCTTCCGGCTTCGCCCTATTCCGGCTAAAACGGTATGCTAACTATTGCAGTACAGTTAAACGCACAAGGAAAATGCATTATTTTTTAATAGGTACCTGTTTTACTGATTAAAATTACCCACGTTCCCATTAGATACGATTTCGGTTTGTAGCATTATTACATACCGCATTAAAATAATAATACGTAATCTAGAAATTATAATCAACACAAAAATTATGCCGATCAATCATTCCTTCAGCCTTCGCGATAATTTAATCGACCAAGCCTACTAATAAAAAAAAGACGGGTTGCACTCCGGGAGTGCCGGCAGAAGTGAAAACTTGAATATTAACGTTGAAATAAATCAACTATTAATTGAATTAATATAACTCATTTTCTTTCGCTATTTCTTCGTCACTTTTTTCATTAATAGATGCACTTTGTTCAATTTCCATATTTTAAACACTTTATATACACGAAATTTTACGAATACACAGCAGTGTGGCCACTACACAGACGGTCGAGCCATCAGCTCTCACCATCCATGGATGCGCGTGTCACGCTGTAACATAAACACACACAAGCGCCCTGCGCCGCCTAAACGAAACAGCAGGAGCAGGCATACACTTTCGCCGCGCCGTAGAAAAAGAGGAGGATACTCCTCTCCTACGCCGCGCCGGCTGTCTACTCTCCATCCGTCTTACGAATTTTCGATCAGGTCACGCGTCCTGACGCGAGTTTAAAATTTTTTACCCATCACAAAAAAAGCGCTAAAGAAGTTTTCACTTCAAAAATCTGCACTCAACTGTTACCGTTGCTTCAGCATCAAAGATATACAATCGATCGTTCGTCGACTCATCGATATGGTTTCCCAGAATAGCCACTGGAAAAATCGATGCTAGAGCTCAATATAAAAGTCTGCGCTTTCGAAGAAGGGTGTATTTGAAGAGTTGGCTCTCATCAGTCTCAGCGTAGTTATCTATTGTTCTCTGTAGTGATTACTTCAAGTGTTGTCGTTACGTTAATTTTCCGCGGTACTGCTAAGGTATGTCATTCATTTCCGTTGAGTTCTTAGAGATGAGGAAATTATTTCAAGATTATGGTAGAAGTGGAAGTTTATGGTATGGTTTACTTTGATTTTGAAAGAAATAGGTAGGTACATGTGATATAAGTACTTAGTATATTTACAAAATAAAACTAGGCTGTACTCCGGCATTGGACTTTTGAAGGGATCAAGACTTATCTTGTCTTGATATATTCCGAATGGGTATCCACCTACTTCACTAGGTAAGTAGGTATAGCATTTTGCCAATTCGTACACCAGCTCCTTAATTGCGTAACACATTTTCAATCACAATCTGAATAATTTTGAAGGATATTGCTAATCCATTGCTTCATATGTTCGAAAAATTTGTCTGCTCAACAACGTAAATAACGCAATGAATTTTGTTGGACTGTCAAGATGAAAACCATTGCTATTGTTAGTGTGTAACGCAATTACCCCGCTGGAATCTTCATTTTGAGGTACGCCATTAGATTATTGATTTCTGTCATCCATCATCAGCCTGTAATGTTCCCACTGCTGGGACACAGGCCTCCTCTTGTTGAGAGGGAGTGGGCCGTAATCCACCACGCGGGCCCAGTGCAGGTTAGAAGATGTTACATGTCTTCGAATTTTTGGTTCTAGGACATGCCGGTTTCCTCACGATGTTTTTCTTCACCGTTTTGAGAGCAGTGGTGATGAAATTATTTACACAAAGTAAAGCAGCTGTCTGGGTTCGAACCTACGACCTGCAACTCGTAAGTCGCAGCCGTTACCACTTGGCCACCGGTCATCCTTATGCTATAATTTCCTTGTTCTATAAAATTATTTCTATGAAATGCGCCACTCCTTTCAACTGCACGACCATCAATTATTCATGTAGGTTAGCGAGCTCCTGTAAAAGTGTGTTCAAAGAAAACGAGTTTTTTGAAGAAAAAACACTTTTATTGTTTTCTGTTTTGAAGAGTAGGTCACAGTAGGATCTCAGGGTGACCTGTTAAATAAAAAATAAACTTTTTAATTCAGACTTTGAAATCCAAAGGATGTTAGTACAGTAAAACTTATGAAACTAGAGTGAGAACCAAGTTTAAAAAAGTGGTCCTATCAGCCTCGTAATACATCTTTCCCAATTCAAATCCAAAGACAAGGTCATTAATTACGAGATGAAATCGAAGTAATTACTTAATAAAACAGCACTGAAAGGCAACAACGAGACGTTATAATTAAAAAGTCAATGTTAAAAAACCCTGGATTGATATGATTAATAATAATATTATGGCTTTTGTAGACATAATAATTATCCATTCAGATTTGTTACAGTTAAGTATAGGTAATTACCGACTTGTTTAAAATCATGTAATTTTGTTTATTAGGTTATTTTTTTATTTACCTAGCTGTCTTATATTATACCTACTATATATTTTTTTATACGACTGTCCAAAAAAGAAGGGGTCCGTGGTTTAGCCCCCAATGGTCGAGGCACCTGTGGCCGACGACCCCGATTCGATGAATTTAATATCTTTTTTTTTTGGTGCTTTTTCACTTAGTACAGTATATTAGAAAAGTGTTTCAATAATAAAGTATTTTTACTTGCTAAACAAATGTTATCTATCAAATAACAGAGAGAATAGATCGCCACTTAACCTTATCCTTACATACCTTTTTCCCCATTAAAAGCATATTTATTATGTACAAACATCCAAAATATCAATAAAACTTCCTATAAAATATTAGTGAATGTTGTTAATATACATTTATAATAAATTACCATAAATATCTTTCAACTTCAACTACCTAACTCGTCAACTAATTGAGCCAGACCAGTTATTAGCAACAATAATGAAAATTCCGTCTTTTTGTCCACAAAATTGAAAACAATAAGGAAGTATGAATAAATATTACTATATATAGACTTATATTAATAGACTTGGTGAAACAAAATTTGTGCCTTACAGTACATTTGATCAAAAATTGCTTTGAATTAAATTAATCGAATCGGGGGCGTCGGCCACAGGTGCCTCGACCACTGGGGGCCTAAGCCACGGACCCAAAAGAAGTGTTATCTATTTTGTGAATCTGAGAACGTTGTATTGTAGGCCTTGTAGACTCAAGCATCGATGAGTCAACGAGCCCTACATTTGTTGATCATTTTCTATTTTGTGTAGTACCTATTACTTGTTGACAGGCCTACACTGTCCTCCCGTATGTCATTTAAAAACATTGTAAAATCCAAATATTATTAAAAGAGGACCCATGGAGTTTCTTGTCAGCTCTTCTCCACAGGAATCAAACAATCAGAACCGTGCACCTAACTTTTGACATAATATCAAGAATAAGAGCCTAGATGTTAATTTAAGTGAAGTAAAATATTTCAAATTTGAATATCTAAATCCTTTCAAAAACATCTACTAAAAATCCGATAAAAAAAAAGTAAACCTAAACATACTAGCATAGCAACTATAGAAGATCTTGAAGTTTATTCACACCTTCTATTGCGATGTTTCGGCGAAATCATTGACGTATTTGTATGTATCGATTTTTACCGTTTTTACCTGATGTTCACAATATTTTAGTGGGTTTTTACGTCATCAGAGAAATTACTGTTATTGACTCATAGATGAACGCATAAAAGAGAAAATATTAAATTCAATAATGGTCTTGATGATTTGATCGCTTATCCAGATTTAAAATGAACGCTAGGTACATACATAACTTTTATTAATAAAAAAAATTAATAAAAAATATACAATATCATACGAGTATCATAACTAATACCATTAAAAATGTGGCGTCGAAAAACTCCTGCGCATCGCTGTAGACTGGTTGTGTACCCAAGAGACTGGCGGCATTGCCATACGTTGTATGGCGTTGTACGTTGTAAGGTTGGTGGCTCGCTGTCCCATGGTACACCCACACTTTTGTCCCATGTATTTGGGTGTGAACCTAGTGCCATCAACCGAGCACAAATCCGGGCTGTTGTTGAGAAGTTTTAATAGAAACTCGCAATAAAACGTTGCCCGACCTGGGAATCGCAACCCAAGACCTCGTGCTCATGCCACTAGAACAATGAGACCGATGACATTTTTTCTAAAACAATAGGATATTTTGTTGACAGGCCTACACTGTCCTCCCATATGTCATTGTTGTCAGAGAGGAGGCCTATGTCCCAGCAGTGGGAACGTTATAGGCTGATTATGTTATGTTATGTAATAGGATATTTTAGAAATCGTAGGTACCTACATAATTCAAACTTGCCGTAAGTAACGTTTGGTTGTATTACGTTCGGTTTTCCTCAATCGTGTTGCATCGTGTACCTACAAATAAGATGATAGAGCTAATGAGCCAATCAATCAGATATTCCTAAGTGCGATTTGAATGAGTCAGTCCACCCAACTTTATATAATTAGAGGTGATGATTTGAAAGCCATTCAATCAGAACCCGGAACTATGAAAGAGGAGGAGGAGTCCTATTAGATACAGAAATACGTAAAAAATCTATACATCTATATATAAATATGAATAAATAAAATTGAAGTGTCTCTTTGTAATGTCCAAATAACAGCTTTTTACTAAATGCAAATTTGTCTAGCTAATTGTTCCGGCTAATCTCCGAAACGGCTGAACCGATTTTGACGGGACTTTCACTGGCAGATAGCTGATGTTACTACTTTTATTTTATAATAATAATAATAAAAACTTTATTACTCAAAAAATACGTACAGAGATTTTACATTGGCCCCAAACTAGGCAAGCCTGTATCTTGGGCACCAATATGGAGGGTTTACCATTTAAACATTTATTTTTAACCTTTTGAACGCCAGAGTATAAACGTATCGCCGTACCCCTGACGCCAGGCCACTTTAACAAAACAACACACACACACACTTAAAACAACAAATTTCTCGATATTGGTGGTTTATTTATATTAGTTTCATGCAATATAGACGGAAGCTTAAACTTTTAAATTATATAAATAAAAACACACAAAAGTAATGAATAAATTGTTTATTTCATAATATGGTGCGACCCGTGCGACGTGTATTTTGTCATATATTTGTGACGTTGGCGTTCAGGGTAAGATTTCGTTTATCACATATATGTGACAAAGGCGTTCAAAAGGTTAAAAACATGTTCGGTACTGTAATAAAAGTAAAATGTTTGTTTTTTGATTTTAGAAAAAGAATTACGGTACCGCGCAAAAAAAAATAAAACCCATGAAATCCAATTTGTTTTTTGACATGCACGCGAAAAAGTCGCGGGTACAGCTAGTTTACAAATAAATAAAAAATAACAATGAACTTTGATCGCAAGCTAGGTAGGCAAATGTTTCATATTTTTGGTCATCACCAAAATTATCATTGGCTATTCATCACTAGCGAGTCTTGAGTAGCAAGGTACAGACGCCAGCATATCAAGCTACTACAATATGTCAAATTTCTTTAATAGATTTTCAACTTTATCGCTAAAGCATAAGGTTCAAAGTTGATCGGGAAAATTTGACAGTTTCGGGTAGCTTGATGTGCTAGCGTCTGTGCATTTTTTGCAATTTTCAGGTCAGTGTCATGTTACAGTGTTACAAATTTGACTTTACAGAATTATATCACTACAATCAGCAAGACAACTCCTTGAGTTATTGGCCTCAAAAGCCATAATTTCATGAAAAAGTCGTTCAATAAGGTAATAATATAGAGAGTTGTTTTACTGATTTTTATTATCATAATTCTATTAATAAATATTTGATACTTAGATCAAGATACAATCTGATACTGACCAGCAAATTGCAAAAAACGTTAGAAAATTTGAATTTCGCGTGCTACTTTGACGCTTTCGCCTTAAAACAATATAACACCTTTTATAGGTAATGCATTTAGATAACAAAAGATAGCAAATAATCTTTGTGTTTTTATCTAACTTGCGCGTGTAACTGTTGAGTCCGCTTGCACCGCAAATCACTAAAAGCAAATGAAACTGAACGCGATCAGCACAACTAAACCGCGTTCAAGAGCTGTCAGTGTCATAATTGTTGTGGAATATTGACACTGACAGCTCTTGCACGCGGTTTAGACGTGATGATCACGTTCACATTCATTGGCGAATTTCGCCCTATAAGTTTAGCGTTAAACAAAGAAGAACGGTCATTTGTGACTCAGACCCGACACGAAAGAGACACATCTCAGTTTTTTTGTTATTTTAAATATACCTAAAATATATATTTTTTATATTCCAAATCAATGGCTAACACCAAAATATTGCCTTGTGTTTTTGTTCACGCGATATACAATTTTCTTTTAATACCTATTTACCTACAAAATTCGTAATTGTATGTAGGTAATTCAAATACAACAATTTAGAAAAAAACAACATACTTCAAAAAAAAAAACTATAAAGTGATAAATAACTTTAATTTCGGAAGTCGGTGTCGTTGGTTCCGCATTTTCGTTTTTAGACACCGACTTCCGAAATTAAAGTTATGTATCACTTTGTAGTGTTTTTCTTTTTCAAGCTGGTTGTTTTTTTGTAAAAAAGTTTTTATTTTTTACTTTTTAGTTGTACCTACCCCACACAAATCCAATTAACACTAGTGCATTGAAGAATTGAAGACACTGACTAGAAGAATCGTCCAAATTCGCATAGAAAATCCCGGAGATGCAGTACATTTATGCATATAACTCCGTACATAAGAATAATTACCTAATGCATTATATTTTAAAACCTTCCTGAAAGTATGTAGATTACATCAGTGAAAGAATTATCAAAATTGATTCATTAGTTTTTGAGAAAATCGCAGACGTATAAACATACATACGGGTGGAATACAGAACCTCCTTTTTTGAAGTCGGTTAAAAAACGCACTGATCTCAACACAGAAAGCCAATTTTATTTTATATTTTTTTAATGACATCTCGCAGTTTAACTTTGAGGTTATCGTCTGCTTAACCGGGCCTGCCTGTGGATGCCTCAATAAATTAAGCCTCCAGCTGTCTATTTTTGTATTTTTATCTAAATTGGCGTCATTTTAAATTGATATAATCACTATTCATTAAAAAAAAATATTTTAAAATATTTTGACTTACCAAAATCAAGTGGCAATATATGGGTGATAGCCACTGATATTCAGAATTGTGTTAATTTATTTCTGTTATATTTAATATAAAAAAATAACTGAGATGCGTTCCTTTTGTGTCGGGCCTGGGTAAATTTTCTATGGGACGTGACCCTTCTTCTTTAGAACATCGTTCTGCTTCTGGAAATCGTTTGATTATGACAGAGATGGAACCATCCAAGCCGGACGGAACACGGATCATGCACGGTGTAATATAAACTGCTTCATACAAAATGTATGTATGTAACGTTTCAAATCCGTGCCCCGTCTGGCCACGTACACGGCAGGCCCCGGCCACGGCCCGGTCTAATATAAATCATCCCTTACACGCACACGTTAGAAATATCGGACGATAAAAATGCAGCTGTGTGGCCAGGACTCGGGACACATTATCACAAAAACGCATCCGATATTATCGAACAATAATAACGCGCCTGTATGGGAGAGCCTTAATGAGGTCACTTGTGCTTAAGTGGCGGTATGTTTCATCTATCTCCTGTTTTTGCAGCGGGGTAATTGCGTAACTCACTATCAGAAGCGATGGCATACATTTTGACAGTTCAACAACATTCATTGCGTAATTTACGTTGTTGAGCACTAAGCAGTCAAATTCTTCGAACACATGAAGCAATGGATTAGCAACATCCTTCAAAATGATTCAGATTGAGTGTGTTATGTAATTAGGGTGCTGGTCAGTATCAGACAGCAATATTTTTATTTACTCTAGCCTGTCGCATACAGAATCAGCTACTTGTAACTATTGCAGTTAGGTATAGATTATCTATGTATATGCATAATAACTACACGACATAATACAATAGGTGGAACTAATTGAAACAATTCATACGTATAGATAAACATTTATATTATAGTTACTATGTAAAGCACCGCAAGTATACACAGCGACACATCAATCTATTACATTTCCAGTTTTAGCTGAAATCGCATTGTATAGGTTTTTCGTACAATCAGAAATCAGCTTATACTGGTTATGTATAGCTTGATGTGTAGCCGTGTGTACTACTCTTTACAATATTCTTATCTATATCTTCACGATTACTTTAATGATTAACTGTTCAAATAAGGTGTATGTGGCGAATGGTGTTATGTCCTCTGCGATAAATTGTTTTCCATTGTCATGTAAACAGAGTAAAGAGCATGTTTATTAGGAGTTTTTCTTACTGAATGCTATGAAATATTTAAGTTTTGAAGTGGGTTTCAGGAGATATTTGAAAATTATTTTGTATGGTAAGAAAGAAAGAAAATATGTTTATTTGCGGCAAACATGACGCATAAAAAAAATACAAACAAAATAAAATTTTAAGAGAAAAAATGCGTCACGGCCATCGCTCAGCATAATGCTAAGACCCTATGCGAGCCAAAGCTCCAGCGCTGGTTTTCAGCGACAGCCCGCGTTGACGTTGATGGTGGATATCAATTATAATAACATTGTATGTTTGAGATAAAATTGAATGTGTAACATGGTTAAAGAAAAGGTGTCATTTAGAATTTGAGTTATATTTTTTTTTATATTACCAAAAATAAGTTACATCGAAAAATGAACGGGTGTGGTAGAATTTTGTGGTTTTCTAGAGTGGGGTGGCAGAGAAGAGTGGTGGTGGCCCAGTAACGGAAGCGACTTACAGTCGTAAGGTCGAACCCAGACAGGCGCTGTACTTTGTGTAGATTATTTAATCACCACTGCTCCCAAAACGTGAAGGAAAACATCGTGAGGAAACCGGCATATACCCTGGAACCAGAAATTCCAACATATTATGTGACATCTGCCAACCCGCACTGGGCCCGCATGCTGGATTACGGCCCAGCACTTCCTCTCCCAGAGAGGAGGCCTGTGCTGGCCTGGCCTGGGCTATGTGCTGTGTGTGGGGAACATTATTGGCTGATTATGTTGGGTCGGGTAGCAATTAATAGCGGCTAAGTAAGTTTGTTACTAACACAATAAAATGTACCTCATAATTAGTCTGAACAAATAAATGACTATTATTATTATTACTCAACCGGTCAAGCACCGCGAGTCGCCCATTGGCGACGAAACAATAGAAAATCAATTGTGTCTCATTAGCGGAGCTCGACAGATTAACAATTATTTTTATGTGCGGAGGCACCCATTGACAACAGCGTCTTGTCAAACCACAACCTAAGCATAATATTTGAGAATAGGCCAGACAGGTTTCAATTTCGAAACTTAACAAGAACTCAAACAGTTCTCGTATGTAGGTACAGACGCCAGCACATCAAGTTACTACAATCTGTCAAATTTATTTAATAGATTTTCAACTTTATCGCTAAAGCATTAGGTTCAAAGTTGATTGGAAAAATGTGACAGTTTCTGGTAGCTTGATGTGCTGGCGTCTGTACTAAGAATTTTTTACAAACGAAAGGCAGGTTTGAAGGCTGAACTAAAATTAAGCCAACGACCCTGAGGTGAATTAAACAAAACGCTTCACTATCCAAATATATACCGACAAGCTCTTGATTTGAGCCATATGGATGAAAGAAGATCTTTGGTTGAATTCCTCACGCCAGTCTGCTAGAATAGTTTGTTTGTCTTGGTGCTAAACAAATTATGTAGGTTTACCTATTCGTGAGTTGAAGCTAGATTTTGGTAAATTATGAGGTTGCAACGTGAATTTGAAATTGAAATATTGTAATAGGTACCTACATGGCTTCTTTTCAAATCCGAGAAATATCTCAAAGGCTGTAAGTCATTTATTTAGGTGGTTTATGGAGGTGCAACTCGGTTTGAGATGCACCTCCTTAAACCACCTAAGTACAAAGCATTTATTTCAAACTAGCAGCAACTCGCGGTTTTACCCGCGTATGTTTCGATCCCGTGGGAATATCGGGACAAAAGTAGCCTATGTGTTAATCCTGGTTAGTTTATAACCAGGATTAACACATAGGTTACTTTAAACGGATTTGAATGAAATTTAGCATACGGGTAGTTTATACTCGTATGCTAAATTTCATAAATCCGTTTAGTAGTTTTTGCGTGAAAGAGTTACAAGCATCCATCCATCCATCCTCAACAACTTTCGCTTTTATAATATTATAGATATTAGGAACAGGAAAGTAGGAATAGTAGGATAAACCAATTACAGGAACTTTTGAATTGTCAAGGGGTCGGTCAGTCAGACAGATGAAGCAACTGAAGAATGGGCAACTAGCCCATTTTATAGCGTAGTAGGTACCTACGCAGAAGAACGGGCAAAAAACTCCACGATGGAGAAGAACGGGCAAAAAACTCCACGAACACTCTTGTGCCGACTCTCTTGCCTAGTATGTAATTTTATTGTGAAATCCTTTATGTCTTCCCCCATTCACTACTTAGGTAGGTACGAGTACCTATATCTAGAAAAAACGATTATTGTTTTCATATTATAGTGACATACCGTCATATATTACAAAACGAATTCTAACTTTAGTTCTAGCCTAAACCATTGAGCCATTATTTGTATTTCGAATTAGGCAAAGTTTTTAATACTAAAATGACAACTTAGCACCGAACTGTGATTTTTGTATAAAGAACCGCATTTCTATAACAGTTAGGTTTTTAATTCAATAACTGGCTCGGTGGTTTAAACCTTATAAAAAGAAAAACCTTGTTTTGTAATAAGGAGGATGAAGTTTATGTTGTTTTTCTTTTATGATCTGCACACCTTTATGGTGATACTTTAAAATTATAATTTTAGAATACTTCCAACTTTGGTATCCCTATTCGTTCCATAATGAATAAACCCACAAGATCATAACGATAACTACCTATTCATGTAAATATTATAGGAAGAATACTTGAAGGTCTCTCCTTTTAAGTGCCGAACTCCAAATATTGAAGTAACGCTACATAAATTAGACACTATGTGTAGAATGAGTAACCAACCACATTGAAATCTTTAAATTAGTGTTCGAGTTTACATAGAAGTTATCAGACGTAATTATGATGGAAGAGTTAACTTGCTTGACCAGCTGGTTAATTATTTTCCTATTGTAGGTCCAAGTAAGTTAATTAGGTACATACACAAGGACAGGGGACACAATAGTATACCTATTCTATTTTATTTTATAAGATCGTGCGCAAGCCGTACAACCATTCAAAAATTCTAAGCACAGTGTGTGCATTCGTTTACAGCGTTACCCACAGTTAGTAAGCTCTCTACCCTATTCAACGTTGTGAACGAAACCATAGCGAGTTTCAGGAATTGCGTCTGAGCGTACAACGCCATCTATCGAAGAGTACAGAAGTTATGGACTTGTAACGTTTTGCTACCTACTAATACTTTTTTATGAATGTTAAATATGTAAGTACGTGGTATGAAAATATGTGAAATAATTATTATATATACTTATTATAAATTAAAGCTGCTTTTCGTGTCTGTGTGACAGCGTGGTTTGATGCGGTTTTCGCCATCATTTAGAGAATTTATTCTGGAAGGCTTATCTGCATAATACATTCACATTAAAGGTACATCTACAGGTATATAAATAAAACAAATTCGGGTCCAAGTAAGTTAGTTAGGTAATTTAGTCTTACCTAGTCTAGCCAGTCTATGTCCAGCTAGGTACAACAACATCCGAAGTCGATTTCGGCTACGGTGCCTGTTTTAGTATTCGACAACTATAAGTAGGTTGCGGGCGTGTGCTCTAATGTGGCTAATGTATCCTATCTTGGCTGTAAAGGTACTAACAAACTCAAAACTCAAAGCATTTATTTTAATTAAACCAATTACAGGCACTTTTGAACTGTCAAGGGGTCGGTCAGTCAGAAAGATGAAGCTAGTTGCCCATTCCAAAGCGTAGGTACCTATGGAGAAGATCGGGCAGGATCTCCATGGACACTCTTTTATATCAAAATAATATGGTTACAAAGTCTTGGTTACATCATTCATGTTAAAAATTATGAGAACGATGCAGAACGTTAAAAGCGTCGAACATAGTGCGGAGTTGCGGACTCAGATAGCCAAGTAACTATTGCCAACTTGGTTGTAAGTTCGCCGGCTGCGTTGCCACGGCACCACTGGTTTCATTCGCTCGGCTAGCTTGCGGTTGGTCACAGTGCTAGCCTTTTTTTTTGTTCCGGTGTGGAAAATCGTCATGGATGTCCTCCGCCCTGGGGGGTCGAAGGGTCTGTCTCTTACTGACTAAAAACCACCCCGGTGTTCCATCTCACACCTACGCTGGGAGTCGCGAAAACGTACGATCCTTCCGCAACCCCGACTGGTGCCAAAATTTCAATATTAATAATTATTAGGATAATAATCACGATGACGCCAATATTTTTTATTGTTAACGATTCTGAGAACACTTTAACATTTAAAGCATTATTATGTGCCGATTGTTTTTTTGCCAATTAATATTTTGTTAAAACATAATCACGCTTGCACTTTAGAACTTGTTCTGTGATATTTATGAAAAATCAATAAATTAACATTTTATGTTTTTTTTTTTATTTAACATTTTCTGGATCCATTATCATAATTAAATTAATTAATAATTCGATGTACGGTTTTTGAGTTTTAATATTAATTATTTCAATTAGATAATAAACATGCTAATTTTGTTGTTTCTGCATCTGACCTAACAATTATTAGAGCTAACAAGAAGTTATAAAACCTATTTATATATTTTGTTTTTATTGTTCTTAATTAAATTTTTTTTAGGTACATCTTCTTTTGTTTTTTTCTTCTATAAGTGACATCTCATTTAAGCACAAAAGCTAAATAAACATTTCATAATATTTCAATATTTTGTTTACGAATAGCACACTATTTTAAATCCGAAATAAAAATACCTCTAGCTCTTTTGTGTTTGGTATAGGCCCATTCAGACAGATTTGTTTAGCAACTCATTATTACATTACACCATCATGCATTCAAGGTTACGAATGATCAACAAAGTGTGGGAGTAGATTCCTTATAAAGCTTCAAACAGATCAAGGTTACTACACAATATAAAAACAAAGCTAAGTTAGAATAAAAACTACGAGAACAACTATTTACGGCTAATTGGACTATACAAGGTGTTTTTTTTTATATCCCATAACTCTAGGGTATGAATGAGACCATATCGCTCATTTGGAGAAACATCGACGTAAATGTATTTTTTCCCAAAAATTAGTTAAATATGGATTACACACTTAGAAATCGTATTTACGTTAGGAGAAACAAAGATGTAAGAAAAGTAAATTAGCAGGTATGACGATGTTTCTCCAAATGAGCGATATCAATGAATCAACTAGCATATGAATTATTTTTCAATTATATTTTTTGTTTCCATTTTTCATACAAAATAATTCGACAAAGTCACGATTATTAATGTAAAACAGCCTAACATAAAATATGACAACATCGCGTTTTCTTAGCTTTAAATATGAATGATTGGTTACAATGAAAATTAATTACTCGTAAATACATACGTTCTAAGTTTCATTGATAAATATCAATGAAACTTAGAGACATGATAACATCTCCGAAACTATGCATTTTCGCACAGCTGTCGTAGTACGTGTGTAACGAGAGAGTTGTCGCACAAACTTCATAGTATTAACAGTAGAGTTTAGCATCATTATCAGTACCTAGTATTTTTCCTAAGTTGGGATCAGCTTCCAGTCTACCGAATGCAGCTGAATACTAGTATTTTACATGTACAGTCTATCTGATCTCCACAACCCAGTTACTGGGTAACACAATACCCCTTGGTAAGACTGCCCGTCAGATTTTTTCTCACTCAGGTAGCTACTGTGTACCGACTGTCAAAGATCTTCGAAAGTGGAGATTAGCTTTTTTATATAGATTATTCCTGTCCCATTGCTGAGCAAAGACTTACCCCAAATTCTTCCAGGCATATCTTTCGTCTAGGTCAAAGACTAAGGTCGTCTAGCCACCTCTTCCTGGACCGGCCTCGGCGGCGCCGTCCATCCTCAGGCACCCACCGTATGGAGACTGTTGCCCAGCGGTCACTGTGCATGCGGCTGATGTGATTTGCCCAATCCTACTACAGCTTGGCAGCCTTTTTGCCTAAGTCTAGAATCTCCGTTTTAAAGCGCAGCGTAGTGTTTCGTAGTGCGGGATTGTCCGAAAGGGTTACCGCTACCCCGGAACATAAAAGGCCTAAGGAAGGAACATGGATGGGTTCTAGTCAGTAAGAGTCTGACACTCCCTTCCGCTCCACCCAGACCGGGCGGGGTCATTTGATGATTTCCCATCCATAAAAAAAAGCGTGGTGTTTCGTATTCTGTCAGTTAGTGCTCCATCGCTCTTTGGAAAACCCCAAGACGTAGGTAAGTTTTGCTTAATAACCGGTCTCTTATAAATGATCAGACCCAAATCGGCAAAGAGGGCCTGGGACCGACCTAAATAGGCTTTTAGTTGACTGTCTGTACACAATTCAAAATTTGTCTGGCGCGTAACTATAAAATCTCTAGGTACGCCCGATGACATCAAGCTATAGGTATATACATTTCCAGTATAAGCTGATTTCTCATTGTACGAAAAGCCTATACAATGCAAGGTTAGTTAAAAATAATAAAAGTGAGTGACACTCAATTTAATTGGGCTTCTCATACTGACGAAGAAATAAACAGTTGTTACAGCGGCAAGCCCTCAAATCCCCTTGAAAGCGCTGGTTGCACGAGTACGCGATCGACGCTATCGTTTAGATATATAAGTTAAGACGTAGGTACAAATGCGACATGATGAATGGCACGAGTACCTAAACTTCACTTTCATATAAAAGAGCACTACGATCGACGGTTAGGACGCAGCCAAGTGTCTATAAAGCTTTTTATTAATAAGTAGGTTATTTTTATTTAAATTTATTTGAATAAGTGTTGCTTCTAGGTAAGAGATCTCTTTCTATCATTATTCGCTTGACTGAGGCAAGAGCAAACCCAACACAATGAAATAAAGCTCCTCAACATACCTATGTATTCCGCAAAAATAATCGGCAAATTACCCAAGAGAGAAAATAACTTTTCGAACATGACAGCTTGTATAATCATGCGTCAACAACTTACGCCTGAAAAAACTAATTGAAGCCTGTCATTGCTGAAAAAGCTATTTAAAAACTAAGTAGGACTACTAGTGTACTCTGTAGGTCAATGCTAAAATTAAATTCAAGTTTTGCCTTCATCGGTAGCACCGTAGTGCCGAAAGTTCGCTACTTTTTGTTTAGCTATTTGCCAATAGATGTCGCCAGTAAATAGTTTATGCGAATGTCGAGATTTCTTTCATCATAAAACTTTGATTACTCATTATTAATAGCTTTAAAAAAATTGCGTCATAATGATTAGCTCTTACACTCATAATATTTTCTATGTTGTGATTTTCTTAATATTCTGGTTTAGTTACGGCTACTCACTAACAGATGTCGCTAGGTATTCTGAATTTTTGTTTTGAGAACAGTGTTACTAGATGTCGCTAGTAACTCACAGAATACATCACTAAGGACTGCTCCGTTTTTTATAACTTTATAAGAAGTCAATGAGCGTTTGTTTACTGTACTAAATAAAACAAATGCACTGATTAGAAAAAAACTAGGTAGTAAATTGAATATTTAGATAAACCATGAAACACCTTTACTGTTATAGGTATTATGGTAAGAAGGTAGGTAGAACTTTCGACAAAGCTCCTTTGCCTATAATTGTAAGTACTTATCTTTAATAATCTGAGGCATCAAACACTTTTTCTCTTTTAATTTTATCTTCTTCCTACTTAGTTTTAGATTCAGATAGATACTATTGCAACAGTAGGTACCTAGAAACAATTATGTATAACGTAATCCTCAATAAAAATGCAGGACGCATTGAAAATGCTCACCTGTTGGTAATCATCATAACCCACGGGGATACGGGAACACCGTAACTGAGATGAATGAGTCAAAATCTCAAAAAGATTCCACGACGACCCAGTCAATGGGATTCTATAATTTCTCAGTATACAACCGTGACGGATTTGTAATCAAGATGATGGTGAATTAATACCGTAAAACCCCGCTGGCGGCGCTTGTGTAGCCGTGACGTTTCGTTTCTGCGGAAAATGACGCCGACAACGTATGTGCATGACGAGTCGCGGTGACGTAGCAACGCCTGGCCAAGGTCGATGGTATTATACAGTATACTACGATTATGCGGTCGCGTTACATAATTTTTAGTTTTATTTATAAACTCGAATGTTTGGGTGCGATTTTTGAATTGATTTGGTTTTCATTCATGATATAAAATAGTAATCGTTTTTTAAATTTGAGCAACTTTTTGCAACCTGAAAATCCAATACTTTCAAATTTTTTTAGGACTTTGACAGCGTAATTGCTGTGATCAATTTAAAAAAATGGCGCTTATTCTTAATTTGTATTTAGGTCATATCGATGCAGCAGATGCAGTCTATACTGAATCTGAAGTACATCATCAATATTAATTTGTATCTCACCCAGTGAGTTCAGTTATTTATAAACGATCTATCAATGATTTATTATTAGCATACAGGTCACTGTCCTCGGAGATATAAATAAGGATAATCGTATGAATGGTAATAAAAAATAAACGAACTATATTTTCCTTTCTTTCCTTCCTGTTTATTACGACATAATTATAGTAACAAGGAATTAAATGGGAAGGATATAGAAAGTAAATGCGAGAACCATGACACTTTGGAAATACCGAATTATGTGAAAACCTATTGATTTGATTTGACTGATTTTATGTATCGGAGGTAGGTAACAATCTTTGACCTTCAGGGATAAAAATGTAAAAGGTTCATTCCCTATGCCTTAAGTAATTAAATGCAGTTTTTTTTTTATTAAAAAAAAAAGTTTTTTGCTGAAATTTATGAACCTACGTCAATATTTCATGGCTGTATAATTCAGGACAGTAATTTCATTTTTGTGTCTGGGGAAATAGTATGAATCCGGTGCAAACATAAAATATTTCAATTAGAGTTAGCATTGCCATACAACGTGGCAATGCTGCCAGCCTTTTGGGCACTGTTCCTGTTGACAGCGATGCGGACGAATTCTTTGATGCCCTATGACTTTTTTGTTTATTTTTTCGTATAATTGTACATATTATTATAGTTTATATGTTAGCTTATATTATGTTAATTAGATACCTATAAAGAAACCACGATGACTGTGCATTTTACAAAATCCGGTAACGCTCTGGGAAATAAAAAGTTAAAAAAAAATCACCGATCCCAATGTCTATTTAACGAGAAGCGCGAATGAGATCGATGGAAAAATATAGAAAAGAAATATAAATTGATATCAAGGCTGTCTCGGCTAACGACCGTGACTCACGCGCAATATTGTTCATATAATATGCATTAAGATTTGCATCGTGAGTAAAATCGAACGGAATCTTACGTTCGACGGGTTTCTCTATACCGCCTTGTGGAATCCTTCTTCATGTAATATTCCTAAGAGGATTTAAGTAATCGATAGGTGAAAAAATGCGGATATTGTGGTAAACGCGGCGGAACTCCTTATAATCATTAATATATCAATGCTAGGAAAGCTAAGTTTCCATGAGGTGTAGGGGAAGGAAATAAAACCTAGTGTGTCATCTTTTTTCACCTTATAGTTTGTAATACATCTTGTATAATTGTAAGAATTCATGAGCAGTGATGGCCAAGTGGTAACGGCCGCAACTTACGAGTTGTAAGTGGTAGGTTCGAACCAAGACAGGCGCTTTACTTTGTGTAAATTATTTCATCACCACTGTTCTCAAAACGGGGAATGAAAACATCGTGAGGAAACCAGCATGTCCTAGAACCAAAAATTCGAAGACTTGTGACATCTGCCAACCGGCACTGGGCCGAGGAGGCCTGTGTCCCAGCAGTGGGAACATGTATGTGGCTGATTATGTATGTTATGTAAGAATTCATACGGTGCCTAGATTATACATTGTTGAAAAACTATTTCATTCATACAGCTTTCTGTTTCTTAAATCTACTTCATTCGCTTTCTTAAAATTGTATGATTTTGTTACTATGCACTTGTTTTAAAGCTTAGATATTTTTACTAGCTTTTTATTATAACTGAATGTCTGTGTCAGTGTGTTGAATGTTTTTACTGTTGCATAGCATGCCCAAATCTGCATAAATTCAAGTACTGAAAACTATATTTATTTTTCGTTACCTTTTGTATAAACCTTTGCATCATAACGAACCTTGTCAGTGTAGTAGGATAATAAACCTGATTTTAAACACAAATAAATGAAGACATTTGAATTTCGCCATTTTAGCGCTGACAGCAACGTGGGCGTCTATGGAACTAACGTTTTTGAAAGCGAGCTTTACAAGATGCGCATACTCTCATGATACAAATGTTCTAAATATCTCGTAGTACTCTCTCGTGCTTGTATAATATAGGTCAGTGCCTTGTACCAATAGGTACAAGCACGTTCCAGGAACAAATGGACGCTATTGATACTTTTTTTTTTCTTGTGGTGGAAATCCTCATTGACTTCCTCTATCGTGGGGGTGACAGAGGGGCATGCCGGACTCTTACCGGCTAAAACCACCGCGTGTTCCACCTCTACCTATGGCCGGGGGTGTGGGATTCGCATAAGCATTCACCGCTCCCACGCTTTTGATACTGGTGAACTCTCAGCTAAATTTTAGGCTGATAAAATTTAGATTGCCATTTCGGTAAGCTAAGAAGGGGCTGGCTTTAAGGGAGAGATCCTTGGAGAAATTCAGAATTTTAATGTACATAAGTTTTCCTTGTCGGTTTCAATTTTAAGAATAGTTGGCACTTTTTAGTTAATTTTTCAAATACTACCTGTATATTGAACCTTATTAGTCGAACCTATTTGATCGATTTCTCCTGCATACAGTTTATCCGTCTTGTTACAAAATAAAATCTAACTTTGGTTCTAGCCTAAACCTTTGTATTTTGAACTTTATTTCGATTCCGGCAAAGTTCTTAATACTAAAATGACAAACTAACACTGAACTAAGCTGTCATTTTTGTATAACATTTAGGGCATTTCTATAACATTGGTTTTAATTCAATTGCTGGCTCGGTGGTTTAAACCTGATCAAAAGAAAAACCTTGTTTTGTAATAAGGGGGTATGAGTTTGCTGGTAGGTACCTGTTTATTTTACAGCTAAGTTCATGAATCATATAGGGAAATATTTTTCAGTAAATGAAGATATTGCTACAATTTCAAATATTTAGCGTTATCGTAACGTTAGAACCTTAGTCACCTGCAAGTCATTATTCTGATGAATGATGGTTTGTGTTTTTTAATGGCATTGCTCTATTAACCTTTGCACTATAATAATAATATGTTAATGAATCTCCAGGAATTATTTTAAAGAGCTCCTATTCGACGTCATGGCATTACGTACGTATTTGACGAATTCCTGTTCCTTCACAGAAAATGTAGTGTAACATTTTCGCCTCCAAGAAATACCAACTTTGGAATAGGTGACTGACTTCAACAATGTTTGTAAAATAATGGGCTCGTATAGAATGAGTGCTTTAAACTTTTATTAAAGTATTTTCTCAGCCTTCGTAAAATTCTCGTCATGTGTGATAGTTATATCAACAATCATACCTTGGCACTCTTCTTGATCTTCGATAAAATATAATTATAAGACCTCTTTTTCTTCGTCTTCGTTTATTACTTTATCTATGTGTGTATTTATTGAAAGTGGATTTTTATCTGTATAATCATCATCATCATCATCATCATCAGCCTATAATGTTCCCACTGCTGGGACACAGGCCTCCTCTCTGTGAGAGGGAGTGGAGGGAGTGGGATCTGTATAATAAAAGATTTAATTTCACTTCAATAGCCCTGTCAGGGATGATTTTATTGTCATTCCCAGTGTAATGTGAGGGCGTGCCTCAGAAAGTGCGTTAAGCCCTTGGTCCCGGCTGTCGTTTGTGGATCTTTGGTGACTGCGAGACCGGTTGTCAGACTTTCGAGCTTCTTACGACTGTAAGAAGCCCGAAAGTCTGACAACCGGTCTTACCAAGAGGTAACACGATACTCCTTGGTAAGACTGGTATCACTCTGGACTGGTATCGTATTACCCAGTAACTGGGTTGTGGAGGCCAGACAGGCAGTCGCTTCGTGTAGAATACTGGTATTTAGCTGCATCTGGTCCAACTGGAAGCCGACCCGACCGAAAAGGCTAAGCAGATGATGAGTGTACCCACCAGAAAGGAAGTTTCATCAGCTACCGAATAAAACCCATTGTGCCATAGTGCTAATCTAAATACGGAATTTTAGATATCTTTACGAATTTCACAATATTCTACGTTTACGAAATTGTGACCTTAGTCCCTTTGCAAGTCATTCTTCTAAATAGAAATAAAAGTTGCGTTGTTATGCAAATGAAACTGATTCCTGATCAGTTGGACCGTTGATTTTGTTCTCTGTATTTTAGCAATATTTACATGTTCAACAAATTGTATTACTTACTGTCGCTTATTCTTAGCGATTATAACAATATCAGAGATTATCTTTGAGAGTTGAAACTTTCTCTCCTCAATACAGATTGTTCAGTTATCTAGCAAGGAGAGCAGCAATTTACCCAACAATTCGTTGTACCTACACCAGGTAATTAAAAATGCATACTTTCTAGGTCCCTAATGTACTACAAAACCATTATGTACCTTAATAAATTTATTATTATATCTGCTTGCCTTAGTTCGGTTACTTTATCAGACAGTGACTAGATACCTACATGAGTGGTATTCTGGACAGGAAACTTGCTCATTGCAGTTATCATCATCATAATCATAATACCTAATAGTTAGATTTCTTTTAAAGTTCTAGTTTGTTATTGATAAGGTGTGCAGTTTTTATGGATCAGCAGGGACGTACACTTGCCAATAATACTACCTATTTGTGGCTTTTTCTTAGCGTGTTTCCGGCAAACTAAACAGAGTTGGCCCTGAATTTGGCTACGAGTTTGGCGCCTTTAGTTTAGTTTAGTTTTATCCATCAATTCCTCCAACGTGCAGACAACAGGACACGATATTAAGTGTCCCATTGTTTGTGGAACAGCACTACATCTACACTCCTGGGCGGAGGCATCTATAGGTAAATCCCCACCTGAGCAGGTTTCCTTTCTTCGGCAAAACTGCGTCTGGAGTCTATTTAAAGACTTCCAGATAAGCCATAGAAACTCGTGTCCAGGTTGGGGATTTTCAGCAGGTGAAACAAATGAGTTAGGTATTTATTTCTGTTATTTGGCTGCGTTTTTGTATTTGTCGTACCACACATCGGAAAACCTCTTGGTGTTAATTGTCTATACTCCATTTGTTATAACATTAGAAAAAAGAGGCTCGAAGAAGCAGGAGTACAAAACATTTTATTTTCAAGTTAAGTTCAAATTTTTTTAATAAATAATGTGCTTTTTCTGTAAGTAACAATGCATGGCATACAATAAAGCATATTCTATCTATCTACTCGTCACGATGCTTGGATAGGTACATGAAATGAAACAATTTTTAGTAACAATCAGTTTATTAAAAACAAACTTATGGTGAAGTTGAGTTAGAGTGTACATGTCTTTTGGAGGGTCATTACACAGCAAACCTATTACGATAAAATAATAAGTTAAGGAAATCCCAAACACCTTTCAAATCAAATATTTCCACAAACGGAAAATTATTGAAAACGAGTTATTACTTATTAGTCATCAAGTACCTCTTTCTTTGATGTATTTTACAATGCTATGGAATGTTTAGCTGCAACTGAATGGGTCAATGGTTTCCATTGATATTTATATGACTTACTTTCATGGTTCGCACCTATGTAATGACATACATAGATGTTCAGCGTTCACTCATAAAGTTTGTTGTGTAGGATGGTTCTGAAAAGTGATGTCTGTTAGTCATTTTACGTTTAGTAATATTTGGCTTCAAGGTTTTAACTTTTTAGGGTCAGTGGATCATTAAAATACTACGTTACCTACTAAAGTGTGATTTTGATTTTTCATATTGTGAATTTACAGTTGCTTACATATAGATTCAAACTGAAATACAGAACGTAGAACATAAAATAACTTCACAATAAACATTATCGTAATTTTTATTATTTATTTATTTAAGGACTTTGGAAGACTTACAGCTAAATACAATAGTGATAATAACAGTATGATAATCTGACAGCCAATTACAGGTCTTCACGTCGAGAACTTGATATTAAAAAAAATACAGTTATGTAGGTATAGTAAATTGTTACATGACAATTAACAACTACAAATATAAACAAAACAATGCAATTTAATTAAATGGGATGAGGAAAATGTTTTTATCTACTGCTTGGATGCATGAAGTATTGAGTCATTCATTCAATAATTCACTTTACATTTAATTAAACGTAGGTTTCATTTAATAAGAAACGTAACGTAGTTCATTAGCAAATTGTGGTTACATACATTGTGGGTTCTTTAATTAGGAGGAATGGCATCAAAGATATTCAAACTCTAGAATATAATAAAATATAATATATAATACCTAATAACGTTAACGAAACGTAATAGAAAAAAATAAATCGTTCTCAACCGTAGATTTTCGCCCTATATTAGTTAAACAATGTCTTACCTGTGAAGTAGGACCTACATGCTTTAGTTTTTTGCACTTTAAACTTTTGGAAATATTTGCAACTAATATTTGCCTGTGGCGCCCGCGTCGAGGTCGGAAATTATCCCATAGGAAACTAATACCAGAATAAAAATGTATACGTTGTCTTATATCGTCGTTGGTCTACCTGTGTGACAAAGGCGAATGCCCATTTGAGGCCCACAGTGGACATTAAACTAGAGAAAAAATACTTTATGCATTAATTTTGCCATAAAAAAATATATATATACTATATACTTTCTTGCCAATGAGCGCCACTACAATCTACAACAATTCGTAAAAAAAAGTAACTTCATTGAAAAACAAGAACTTTTTTGATTTTGACGCTGGCAAAATATTGCCAGCATCAAAATATTTTTTAAATATTATCAATAATCAATCGATTCGAATCGATTAATAAACAAATACAATAACCTCAACGACATACCCACATTATCCACGGGACATTACTGGTATTATAATCAAAAACCAACTACAAGAAAACATATGAAAATAAAAACTAACGTGTACTCGTAAAAAAACAATAAGAAAAATAAATCAATTAGGTATCGGTTATTTAAAAAAGTAATCGATATATCGATTTAATGTTATTTTTTCGTGATATTGACAACACTGGATTGAATCTGCTTGTATCTATGGTCATGAATAAAAATTATTTAAAAAAAAATCTGTCCCTTCGCTTGTTGCTTACGCTGAATGTGGATTTGTTTTGATTTTTCTTCGATTTCTTTTACTGCGACCTGGCTTTGTTATATAGACTTGATTCCGATTTTTACCAACGACTTTGGCTTTGTTTTATGGATTTTGTTCTCACTTTCAACGACAACTTTGGCTCTGGAATCAAGGGTGATCCTTGATTCCAGAGCTGCATTTGATTTTGGATACCGATCAATTTACGTTTTATACAATGACTGAAGAACATTGTGTGAATTGTAATTAAGCATTGAAAAAAGAAAAGTTCTTGAATTATTTCACAGTCCCACACTTTTTCATATAGAAAATTAACCTCAAAACATTTTTTTTTTTTATATTTCTAAAATAATGGCGTCCATTTGAATAATTATATTTTTTAGATATCCCATACTACAAAGATTTTAAAACACTCAATTTTTAGAGTAATATTTGATGTCCATCTTGGGCCTAGGTCACTATGGAGAGTAGGCATTCCCCTTTTATTGAAATCCATTCACTGAAAAGGTAACAGAAAGACAGACAGACTGACTGACAGACATACAGAATTGCTTTCGCATTTATAATATTATAATTATACTATGGATGAATGGAGTCCTTTAGCAAAGTACCTATGTTAAAACAGAAATTAACTTCACCGAATATTCCTAATAATAAATAAAATCAGAAAAATAAAATAAAATACAGGGCTATTTTACCACCGGTAGCTTGGACCCTGTTCCCGATACCGGTGGGCTACTATTTTTTATATTGTAATATTTAAAAACTAGCTGCGCCCCGCGGTTTCACCCGCGTAAGTCTCGATCCCGTGGGAATATCGGGATAAAAAGTATCCTATGTCCTTTCTCAAGTTCCAAACTATGTCTGTACCAAATTTCACACAAATCGGTTCAGTAGTTTAGGCGTGAAGAAAAGACAGACAGACAGACAGAGTTACTTTCGCATTTATAATATTAATTATATATTATATATAAATAATAGTTTGGATATAATTGATTGAATTGAATGTGACTAATTTATTTATTAACCTTTTTCATTAAGGCACATTACCCGTAATTTTGTTAATATTACTTAAACTATTTTAGTATAATTAACTAAGACACAAACATAAACAAATTAGGAACAATAATAAGAATAAAAAACAACAAGAAATACTAGTTGTACCTATTATGCCATCTTCTGGCGACACCTGACAACAATACATGCACTGCACACAAGTGTCTCATCAGAAGGCCAATTCTCGTAATTTAAAACGTTTAAAATCTAGTCGCATTCTCATGTCGGCGACAAACAAATGTCAGAAACTTGTCAAAATGTAGGGAAATTAGAAGAATTTTTTGACAGATTGAGACTGAGATCAGACTGTGTACGTTCTTAAAATTACGAGAATTGCCCCTCAGGTCGCAGACTAAACCCTGAAATAAACCATAATCTACGTAATCAATGATTTCACCAGAGAAACCCAGTGAAATCACTAAAATCAGTTAAGTAGCTGCTTACTCATACCAACATATGTTTAATTGTTCAAATAACCGTGACGGTTACAATGAGCTACTGCACTGATGTATGACCGTCGCGTATCGTATCGTCAGGTAGGTTTTCCCACACACTAGCCTACTAGGCTCAGGCAGTTCATACAGGATGCCACAGAATTTTATGAATAGAAAAGGTTTACAGAAGTATGCGTCAAGACATCATTGACTGATTATTGTTTTGTAAGTCTGCATTGGTACTTACCCACAAGCTTAGGCATGAGATGCGAGGGCTTAACCACTGAGCCATCACGACATTTTTCAATATTATATGTAAGTATTTTTTAAGTTTATCTTGGATATTACTGCTCATCATCATTCTCCTACCCTTATCCCAATTTATTTGGGGTCGGCGCAACATGTCTTTTTCTTCCATACTTCTCTATTAGACGTCATCTCGGTAGTCACCCATTTTCTAAACAATATTATCATTCACACATTCCATCCATCGTTTCTTTGGTCTTCCCCAACTCTTATAGCCGTCGACATTCATACTCAATACTCTCCTCACGACATTTTCCTCATTCCTCCGTAACGCGTGCCCATACCATGACAACCGATTTCCACACAACTTTTCAGTTACCGGTGCCACTTTCAAACTTCCTCTTATGTACTCATTTCTTATTCTATTCATTCGTGAATATTACTGTTATCGGTGAAATAAAACATTATGAGAAAACCTGGACTTGTCTTGAGCAAGCTAGGTGATCGAATGCTTGTGCCTTCTTTGTATGAGAAGAGGCATTTGCCCTGCAGTGGGACAATATTAGGCTGGTATTATTATTTCGTCGACACTCTTGCGCCATCCCATCTTCCTAGCACGGTGGGCTATGCTGGAGCGGTTGCTGCAGGTGCAGAAAACCTCAAACGGCGAAAATATTGCTACCTGATTGGGAGTTATATGTCTACTACGTTGTACTAGGGCCATGGGGTCCGAGTGCCTATATGGTTTTTCGAGATATCGCCAAGCGGTTAGTTGGCTCTTCACGTGACTAGAGGGCTGGCCTATTTCTTGTTGGCCAAAGAATTAGTATCGCAATACAACTTGGCAATGCTGCCACCCTTTTGGGCACTGTTCCTGTTGACAGCGATGCGGACGAATTTTTTGATGCCCTATGATTCTTTTGCTTATTTTTTTCATTTAAATGTACATATTATTTAAAGGATTGGCCCACAATCGCGGTAGACCGGGAAAAGTGGAAAGAGGGAAGGGAGGCCTTTGCCCTGCAGTGGGACAATAAAGGCTTATAATAATAATAAAATATATTTTAAATGTTAGCTTATATTATGTAAATATAATTACTATTATAGATGAATATTATAAATACTTAAATAAAAATAAATATTTTATTTATCTATTTCCTTATCTAATACATTTTTATATATTTCTTAAAATATAAAAAAATAAGTATGAATAACATTTAAAAATATAGAGACATAGTGATCCACCGAAGTCGGGAGCGGAGTCCGAGCTACCGGTGGTTAGGGCTCCAGAGACAGGAACCTCCTCACAATGCGAGCCGTATCAAGAAGTAATGCCTTTTGAATCAGGCCCTTGATCCAACCGCCTAACGAGAGCCTCGATAGGCTTTCGGCCATTAGGCCATTGGCTGATATGACAATCGGCACAATGACAGCCGAGCTCACATTCCACATGTCAACAACCTCGTGTGCTAAGTCGAAATATTTAATTTGTTTCTCTTTCTCGTTTCGGGAAAGTAAACTTTACCTGTTCAGACCTGGAGTTCGGAGCGCGCAAGCCCCACCACGACGTCAACGCAGAGATACGTCGGAGGGGATATATTGTTATTATAAGTTTGTATTTTCCCACTGCAAGGCGAAGGCCTACCTGCTTACTCTCTTTCAATTTATATCCATCTATGATGAATATTAAGAAAGAGATACAGAAAGTCGATCTTTGAATAATTATTTTGTATAAAATACAATTAGAAGATACCCAATGTTTTTAATATTTTTCTCTATGCTTATAAAATTATTTCCTCTGTATAAAAATCCAAGCTTTTCGTAGTCATAAATGAGGAAGAAGACTGAAAAGGTCTAATGCATCAATTGCCTTAAATGAATTTTACAGTAATATTAAATTATTCATAAAATTGTAAGGAAAGTTAGTTAATTTAACGGTTAACGCCAATAACAGGGAATGCCACGAATGATAAGGGTCGCCACACTCGCCACGTGCTGTTGCAATGTCAATTTATTTATTTTCCTTGTTGTTTGGCATATTTAGCATTGTGATCTGCTTTTGTTATAACATTTTTTCAATCGCATTTTTTTTAAATATAATATTCAAACCAGAGGATGGTATGAAAATTATATTGAAAAAAAAAAAAATACTTAGATAAAGTGACATTCTGCCAGTGATAATGATGAGAGGAATTTCAAAAATGTATGGGACTGACTTTTAAATATACTGAAAGCTTATGTCAATCCCATTGAAAGTCGCTGTAGAAATACAAAACGCTTTAAAAGCGATTGACACCACTCCCTCTCACAAATAGAAGGTCTGTGTCCCAGCGGGAAAAAAATTTAGGCTAATAGTGATAATGCCCTCTGAACTATAATTAGGTACTATACTAATTTCTTAAGTAACATGAACATAACATAACGCCTGTAATTCCCGAAGGGTTAGCTAGAGGTGTACCTAAAGTTCCTTAAGTATTTATTCGATATCCGTGATTTATTCATTAACTCGAATATCGCAGTCACTTGTTGGAAATAGTACTTTTCCAAGGTACACCACTATACTCGGTTTTCCGCCTGCAGCATCCATTCAGTCTGTATCCTAGCTTATCATACCTATACCTCCAGTTCACTATAGGTAAATAATAAAACGGTTCCAAAGTCCGATTCACTGACTAAGTTGCCTGACTCATTCATTCATCTCTCGTTCTGAATGAGAACGTAACCCGGTTTGTAACGCGATATTTTTTGACGGTACTACTGAAATGGAATATTAGATAATAAATTACGTTTTCGGGTATCTAAATTTGACTAAAGATAGTGTTTCAAGGTGCGGTTGAAAAGGATCGTTGAGAAAAGGAAATGCTTCGATATTAAAGTTCTGTTTTACAGTGAGCAGGCCACATACAACGGATAGGCACTAAATTCCCAATAAATTGATAAAATTTATTTAGAAGAAAATGCCTTAGCATTTAATGCTATATTATTTGTATGATAATGCTAAGAGGGATGTGCGGTATTACGCGAATGTATAGAATAAGAAATAAGTACAAAAGAGGAAGGCTGAAAGTGCCACCGGTGACTGAAAAGTTGTGTGGAAATCTGTTGTTATGATATGTTATTCGGAGGAGTGAGGTAAGTTTTGGAAGGAAAGGTTTGAGTACTTTTTTTATTGCAAAATGAGCCAGCTCTTAACCTCGATCTCGCCTGGTGGAAAGCGATGTATGAGGTCTATGATGGAACGAGCAAGCCCAAAGGACGAGTTATACGTCGAAAGGAACACAAATGCTGGCAGAGAGTTACACACTTTGGCTGTTCGCATAAAGTGTGGAGGAGTGGCTCTGAGTTCGACTAGTCGGTATATCAACCAAGAGTGATTGTATCCTGTTGTACGTCTGTAGTCCGGTAGTGAAAGGGAGATGGTGGGATCAGGTTGTGGAGCTCCTACGTACAGTCTGTAGAAGACCGACAGGCAAATAACATTACGCCGATTAGCCAGGCTGTGAAGCCTAGCTCCCAGCGCCTCGTCGCCTAGGAGCCTTTTTATTCTGCGTTCCACCGAGTCAAGTACAGCAAGCTGGTATTGTGCTGAGCCATCCCATAAGTGGCTGCAATACTCTGTACAGGAACTTTACTAAAAGCTTTCTACAAACCCAGAAGCTGTCCAGATGTGAAGTACCGCCTCACCTTATTAAGGATACCCATCTTTTTGGCTGCTTTTGACTCGATGGTTAAGCCTAAATTGAGATCTAATGTCAACTCCATGCCCAATAGCTTCAGGCGGTTAGTAACTGGTACAGATGCACCTCGGAAAGTAGGGGATAGTTGGAACTGGCTTCTTTTGGCAGTGAAATGACAGGCCTGTGTATTCTGAGCGTTCATTTTGACCAGATTGTTGCCACCCCACTAGGAAACGAGACTTAGGGTCAAGTTCATTCGCTTCACCATGGCCTCTCTGAGAGTAGCTATATCCACTCTACTGGCTCTAGCACTGGACAGGTATCTTTCTGAGACTATGTGTACCCAATAGCAACCTGCTGTAGCAGGTCGTTAATATGCAGCAGAAATAGAGTCGCAGAAGAGACCCCTGAGGAACACCGGCAAAATAGCCATATGATCCGATTAGCAGCGATCTATGACCACTCTGATTGATCGCTCACTCAAGAAGTCGGAAATCCAGTTGCAAAAGTCAGCAGGGATTCCGAATGCGGGAAAGCTTACCCAACAAAGTAGCATGCCAAACCCTGTCAAAGGCCTTTGATATATCAAGGGACACAGCAAGGGCTTCACGGTGTCTCTCAATGGTATGAATTCTTTGGTATTTCCTTATTCTTATAGAATCCGGCTGTAAGAATAAGGAAAGACCATAGAAAATGTGGAAGGACTGCGTAAAAGATGTTATGTCTAAAAAGGGGGGTTACTACCGAGATGACGACTAATAGAGAAGAAGGGAGAAATATACATGTTCCGCCGACCCCAAATGAATTGGGAATAGAGCAGGAGAATGATGATGAATTTCTATGAAACTAACTATCAGATAAGTTAACAACAATTTGTCCAACTGCGATAAAACGGTCAATTTGTTTAGGGAAAATAAACTTATATTTTTATCATACAAATTAATGCTGTATGTGTGTCAGTAACCGTTATAAACCAGTTATTTAATAAGATAACAAATTATTATAGGATGGTGATGATTAATGATTTTATAACTGAGCTAATACAGAGGCAAAATAAACTTCCTTTTACCGGCGAGTTATTTATTACTTATTGTTAACTGTTTAGAAGTTTTTGTTTTGGAGTTATTGGTCGTTTACAATCGATTCAGGTAAAAGGAGAGTAGGAACTACTTACATATTTAAGATTAAAAAAAAAATGGCCGTTAACCTAAGTATACCAGGGTGGATTGTTGAGACGGGGCAGTAAGAACAGGTACCTTAAGCGTTGAAGCTACAGGAAAACGGTCTTAAGATACTGTCTTTAGCTTTTTGAGACATTTTGATCTGGATTCACAGTTAGTGTCTCATTTCCTACAAAATGCATGGAAATAGATTTTTGCGATTACTGACTTTTATAGTACTCAAAGCCCTTTACAGTTTTTTTGTGAAAACTGCCCATTTTCTTGCTGACTGTATATTTTTTCCAAAATCTGTGAATGCAGATCAAAATGTTTTAAAAAAAAGTTATGGACAGTCTCCTAAGACCGTTTTCTTCTAGTGACAACAGATAAGGTGCATGTCCTTAGCGCCCCATATCAAGAATCACATTTATACGTTCATCTCACTCAGTATTCCAGATATACAGATCGCCTTTCGCTTATCTGCGAACATATCGTTGCTCGCATGACTAACAGTCCTATCTTATTTTTTAGCTGATTTGAGTTAGGACAACTACATTTTTCTATTCGGGATTCTTTACATTTTGTTGCCTTTCAAAATGGTTATATTTTGAGATCCAAATAACATAAAGATACGACGGTTACTGAAAAATTAAAAGAATCACGAATAGAAAAATGTAGTTGTTCTAACTCAAATCTGGTAACACATTAGAAAAATGAGATAAGACTGTTAGTCATGCGAGTGACGATATAGCCCTCACTCAGGTTTTGCATCCAAAATAATCTAAAAAAAACTGACAAATGTGAGCACTGACTGGGCCGGTCCACTCAAATCTGTGTTGTTCTTTTCTCAAAAGACCATCCCACTCCACTAGTCTGGATGATCCTCACATGATTTGACCGAGATAATGTCTGGACTTTAAAAGAGACTGTGCCCTCTGAGTTCTATACGGTATATCTCCTTAAGAATCTCTTAGGAACCACCGACCTCATCGAGTTTTTAAATTATTATTATTTCTTTTAACATGTAAAAGTGTGTTTTACAACCAGTTTTCAGAAATAAAATATAATTTATCATTCATCCAAATTTTATTCACCCCATATCAGGAATAATAAATCTAATCTTTAAATATTGCAAAATTAATTTTAAGGTACAAAATATGTACCTACGTGAAAATGGCACGCGAATCATCTGAGATGAAGTCACGACTCTAGGTGACAAATATTTATGTAATTTGTGACTAACTGTACCAACAAGGGGCTCGTGTGGAAACTAAATACCTACGTTTAATTGTATACGAGTTTGCTAGTATTACGTCTTCGCTTAAAATATGTGTATTTGTAACCTCTTCGTAAGATCTTATACTTGGAATCCTTTTTTGTCAGAGAGAAAAATCCCGAAATTGTGGTTCTTTGTATAAAGTGAGACATCTCTTTACTGCCCAAGACGTAAAATCCAATTATTTGATTACTTGTGACCCGCCCCTGCTTCGCACGTATTTTACGAAAAACGTCAAGATTTCTGTATCATACACATAATACATCTTATATACCTTCCGGAAAAATCTCTAAGCGATGGAGAAAACCGCATAAAAATCCGTTGCGGAGTTAATAAGAACAACACTGTCACATAGACACGAAAAGCGACTTTAATTTATAACTAGCTGCGCCACGCGGTTTCATCCGCATAAGTGTCGATCCCGTAGGAATATCGAGATAAAAAGTATTTTATGTGTTAATCCTGGTTATAAACTATGTGTTTACCAAATTTCATCCAAATCCGTTCAGCCGTTTGTGCGTGAAGAAGTAACAAACATACACACTCACAAACTTTCGCCTTTACAATATTAGTGTGATTTGTAGATGAATATAGATGATTTTCTCTGAATTCATTGAATTTCCATGATAGAAAATTCTTCTTTTTTTATTATTTCCTTGATCACTTTACTGTAGTAGGTACTACAGGTATCGGTAAGATTTTTAAGTTCATATTAATAATAATTTAATTTTAAAATTAATAATTAGCAATAATTTAGTGTTAAAAATGTACTAACAAAAAAACCGGCCAAGTGCGAGTCGGACTCGCCCATGAAGGGTTCCGTAGCAGCAAGTAACATAATATAAAAGTTCTTGTAGTTCGTTGTAACTTTGTGAAAGGTAAATTGCGGTTTTCGATTTATGACGTATTAAAAAAAAACTACTTACTAGATCTCGTTGAAACCAATTTTTGGTGGAAGTTTACATGGTAATGTACATTATATATATTTTTTTAATTTTATCATTCTCTTATTTTAGAAGTTAGAGGGGGGGGGACACAAATTTTACCACTTTGGAAGTGTCTCTCGCGCAAACTATTCAGTTCAGAAAAAAATGATACTAGAAACCTCAATATCATTTTTTAAGACCTATCCATAGATACCCCACACGTACAGGTTTGATGAAAAAAATTTTTGGAGTTTCAGTTGTAAGTATTGGCGCTTTACTTTGTGTGAATAATTTCATCACCACTGCTCTCAAAACGGTGAAGGAAAACATCGTGAGGAAACCGGCATGTCCTAGAACCAAAAATTCGAAGACATGTGACATCTACCAATCCGCACTGGGCCCGCGTGGTGGATTACAGCCCACTCCCTCTCACTGAGAGGAGGCCTGTGTCCCAGCAGTGGGAACATTATAGGCTGATTATGTAAGTTGTAAGTATGGGGAACCCCAAAATTTATTGTTTTTTTTTCTATTTTTGTGTGAAAATCTTACTGCGGTTCACAGAATACATCTACTTACCAAGTTTCAACAGTATAGTTCTTATAGTTTCGGAAAAAAGTGGCTGTGACATACGGACGGACGGACAGACAGACAGACATGACGAATCCATAAGGGTTCCGTTTTTTGCCATTTGGCTACGGAACCCTAAAAAATCTAGAACATTAAATACTATTTTGTGTTTTGTTCTACCAGTCAGCTTTCGAATGCCTTAAATGAATATTCCTCCAATACTATACTGTTTCATATCTTTATTACAACAACTAAAACATCTCACGACAAACGTCTCTCAAAAGATGCGTAACCTCTGACACGGACCTAAAATGAAACAATCGATTAACATGAAATTGATGACTGGCTAACCATAACGAAAAGTCCTATTTTGGTCGTGATAATTTAACCACAGAAAAATGTATATCCTATTACGGTTACTCGTAGTATGAAAATATACGTCATGAATGACTGCAGTCTCCAACATGACTTAGCAAAAGGCATAGGTTCTGTACCTGTGTTTATCTTGGAATAAACTTCGAACTAATACGTCTTGGGTTTGCGTTGCACTTTATACTGATTATCTCACGTTTCCTATGCTAATGTTAATGAGAAATCTGATTCACAACGTCCTAAATTGTAGGTTATTGTAAATGGTGATATAAGGAAAATGGAACTCTTTTAATCTGTTAGTAAGGAATTAGCTGTAATTGATATTATATTATTTCTGTCCTTGTGTAAAGGAAAGTACTTATAAGAAATATTTAAAATTGTCATTATTTAAAATTAAAAGGTAAGGTCAGCATTTTTAGGAATCAGAATTGTAAAATTATTTTATACTTAAACTAGTGACCCGCTCCTGACATCGAGATTTCTTTATTAGAATTATTTTAAGTTTTGTATTAATACACATAAACCTTCCGAAATAGATTCTCTAAATGATGGCGAAAATAGCAGTTTAGAAGAACAACATGGTCCCACAGACAGACATGGAAAGAAAGTTAAACCAATTTAATTTGAGAAAGAAGCTACAATTTTTTTTTTATGCAACCGTTTAGTAATGATATCAATAAGTTAGGAAAATCCAGTAAAAAATAATGCCAATAACGCTTTTGAAGAATGAGGAGAACTATGTCCGTACGTATAGTGATAGTTATCAATAAAGAAGTATAAAAAGTAGGCAGACTTCATGATTGAACTTTTAAAACTACATAATTTCATCCACTGCTCTAACTATATTACCAACCTTAGACTATAGCAGACTGCGATCCGATCATTACATAATTTAGCCCATCTGATAATGCGGCAGGAACACTCATAGCATTCCCAGGCAGAGCTTTCTAACAAGTGTCATTAGTTAAACATGCAATAAGTAAAAGGCGACATTTCACCTTCCCTGATTCATCGAAGGCTGCGTCAATGTAGACTTTCGACCGCAGACCGTTCAGATGAGCCCCATTTAAAGGTTCAAGAATCTCCAAAATTAGTCAGAGCAGGGAATTCCAAAACTCATAAAAAATATTTTGAGAGCAACTCATATGCCTTATTAGACCCTGGGAAGCTTTGACTAACACTATTTGCACGTACACACGATGATGTATCAAGCAATACAGTTCCAGTTTAACCCGAGCTCGCATCACATAGTCATTTCGTACAGTGAGAGTCCAGTTTATACGGAAATAATATTGTTGCGTATGTTGTCGGGTGTACACAAATTTTCCAAGTTGTGTGTGAACAATCTTTGAACGGATATGAAAGTTCGTTCAACATTCTTTCATAATTCGGGTACTTTTTCTTCGGGTTTTCCTAGTACCGTTTTAAGGTCGTGTCCTTCGCATATCCCCTTATGGCTGTACTTGGAAAGTTTATAGAAATGTGAAAGGACATTGTCGAGGAAATAATTATGTGTAATTACAATTAAATTGTCGCTATAAACCATAGTTATATTCAGAAATAGATTGTCTGCAAGCTTTGGGATTTTCTTTTGCGTCGATTGTACTTTTAACCTTGGCGTAGTGTCAATTTGCACTTACAATACAGGACTTATCACTTAGCATAAATCGAATTTCAGGGTCTTACATACAGGTGAACCACAAAGCATCTTCTTCCTTATTTCGTTCACCTTCCTCATTTGATGTCTTTTACCTGCAATGAAAATAATGAAGATATTATTTATTGTAACGCCGATAGTTGCTAAATCTGTGTTCATCGTCTTTGCTTTTTTTCCCATCATACGCAAACTACCTTATGGAAGGGGCGATTAGAATCAATTCTATTTTATTGTGAATTTTGACGTTCAAAAGTGTCTTTTATGTGCCTATCCTATCCTACTTCCTACTAATATTATACATGTGAAAGTTTGTGGGGATGTTTGTTACTCTTTCACGCAAAAACTACTAAACGGATTTTGATGAAACTTTACAGTAATATAGCTTATACATCAGAACTTATTCTGATGTATAAGCTTTATTATATAGGATACTTGTCTTAACATAGGATACTTTTTATCCCGATATTTCCCGGGATCGACACATAAGCGGGTGAAACCGCGGGGCGCTGCTAGTTTGAAATAAATGCTTTGACTTTGACTTTTTTATGGTTCAAAAGAGAGACCACCTATCACTTTATCGGTTATCAAAGTTTTATTGCGTTAAAAGTTGATATGGCGATCAAAATTCGACAAGAGTAAGAAAGTTAAGCCCGTTACATTTGTCGCGAATGTGTCAGAAGTTCGATGATTGTCAAAAAACTCAATGATATCATAAGTCCATGATCCGAATACATACGTGCAATTGCCCACGTGGACTTCGCGTGAGTTTCTAGCTTCTATAGTTACACCATTTCGTAATATTTCGCATAACATAACATACGGTGAATCACTAGGTGAAAGCGACCTTCACATTCGCCGGGCCGCCGAACAAACATACAAAAACAAATAATTATAACATTGCCACGCGTGACTCAGATCTGATCTGATCTGAATATGGTTCCATTGGCACAGGTTTTAATTGGCTTAACAATGATATCATTAGAGAAGCATTTACGATGATATGAACAAAATAAATATGTCGTCTTTGTACATACTGCGTTGCATTCCTAGATATTCTGTCTCCTTGTACCATTAGCCTTAAAACGCCGATATAATGATAGATTTTTCTACACATGTCCGTATGTCAAGTACAGTTTTAGATTGGACGTAGGAGTAAATAATATGAGGGCGACGACGGTCTTATTCTAGTTGAATAAATAATTTGGAAGGTACACCTCCGTCTGAAAGTGTGTTTTTGTATCACGGGTTTGTACGGGGAAAGTATAACAGTAATTAGTAGACTTGCTGATGGCTTAGAATAATGCCGCCCACGACTTCCTGCAGGAGTAGAACCTGCTATATGAGGATTATTAGTAAATGCATTGTTACTTTGCTAAGATTAAGTTCTGCCTATAATTGTCCCACTGCAGGGCAAAGGCACGAACATTGCTCACCACACTTGCTCAAGACGGGTTGGCGATTTCAGATTTTTATTAACTGTGAACTGTCCAGGTTTCCTCACGATGTTTTTCCTTCATCAATCTCGGTAATGTTCAAGATAAACTCGGAAAGTACATATTTAATCGAAAAAGCTACATTGGGTTCGAACTCGTGCATGAGAGGAATGTCTTAGGAGTTTGAGATCGGCTTCTATGATGCCAATATTAATCCCTAATTATGACAAAAATCCTGACAATTATTGATATTAACGTCCACATACAATGAATATTAGCGTATGAACATTTTCTTCAAAACAAGTGTATGTTATTGGCAAGAAGCCACGAAGTATTTTATTGGTGTTGTGATATTAGTTGTTATCCAGTTATTTTCAAATGATGGGGTTAATCCTACTTCCTACTTATATTATAAACGCGAACGTTTATGAGGATGGATGGATGGATAGAGAGATGTTTTTTACTCTTTTACGCAAAAACTACTGAACGGATTTTGATGAAACTTTACAGTATAGCTTACACATCAGAGTAACACATATGACACTTTTTATCCCGATATTCCCTCGTGACCGACACTTATGCGGGCGAAACCGCGGGGTGCTGCTAGTGCATACGATATTTCTTGAGGTAATTACTTCATTAATAATAATAAAATATTTATTTCCATCAAGGTAGGTACATCAATTTCTTAATCTAATAACAATTAAGAACTTAGTTTCAAAAAAAAAGTTATCATTGCGCCATTATTGCGTTAATGACGCAATGATAACTTTAATCTGTCAAGCTCCTCTAATGAGACACAATAAAATTGATTTTCTATTGTTTCGTCGCCAATGGGCGACGCGCGCTGCTTGACCGGTTAATATTTATTTATTATTTAGTTTCTTACATATACCATTATTATGAGCAGAATTAAGAATACCTACAGGATCTGAAAATGTTAAAACTTATTATTCTTATACATGCATTTCATATTATGAGCAAGGCGCCTCGTCTGTAATAAAGTAATGGAGCTCGCTAACTCGTGAGATAAATTTGCGTAGACTTCAATTGACTGCAGTGGTGCCCTAGCTAGAATGATCTCGTTATTCGTAGCGAAGCAATATACAGGCTGAAATTGGAAACATGCGACAAATCGAAATGGGAGATTGTACTCGTCATCATCAACAACTTTTACTATGGGACCAAACCTGAGATCGCGAAAAAAATCAGCTGTTCCCTACATTTATGTTCGTATAACTCGTCAAAATGCAGGGAACAGCAGATTTTTTTTTCGCGTGTTCAGGTTTGGTCCCAAACTAAAAGTTGTTCATAATAATAATGAGTATAATCTCCCATTTCGATTTGTCGCATGTTTTCAATTTCAACCTGTACAATACAAAAATAAAAAAGGCCTTTATTATTCCTTTACTACAAAAAAAAATATCTGTAGAATAACACTATTAATTAATTAAGGACTCCTCCAGATATAGGCCTCCTCCAGGTATAGGCCTCCTCCAGGTATAGGCCTCCTCCAGGTATAGGCCTCCTCTAGTAATTTCCAGATTTTTTGATTTTATCAGCCATGACTTTCCAACCAATTCTTATATCTCTTCTGCCAACGTTCTACTGGTCTGCCACTTTTTGTCTTTTCATTTGGGTCTTTCCAAGCTGTTGAACTAAGAGTCCACCTGTCATTCTCTGATCGTCTCAGATGGCCCGCTTATCTTCGCAACACAGAATTCCACAAGAAAATCTCTTTTTTACACACCTTTTCCTCATATTACTCAAGAAAAAATATTTGTCATAATCAAAAGATGTTGTCGACGCCTTCTGTCTACATAATATCCTAGACAGAGATGAGCAATTAGTTTTCAACGAACTCTAGGATCGTTTTCTCAGATCATTTAGTGTATGGCACATCCTAGTTCAAGTAAGGTTCCACGGGAATACCATGTGTTTGTTTCTCTCGAGTCACGACTAATGCGTCATCTGGACCAATTTTGATGACGTGCAACCAAAAAATTCGACCAATTTTTTTGACCTTTTATTGTCTACCGGAGATTTCAGTAGATAGATATCGTTATAGTTTTCATGGAACGGAACTGAATGGAATAGCTTCGTGAAGTTCGTGAACGAAAGCTTTTGCTCATAATTTGGCGTCATTGGTTTTTTAGACTCAGAGTTCCAGAGCGTAAAACTTGATCAGTATTCGTGATAAAGAGTGACGTCATTGTTAGTTCGATTTGTTAAGTTATGTCTGGTCATGGTTTGCGAAATATTATTATTAACCTTAACGGATGTGTGATAATTTTTTGTGAACTTTGATACAAAATTCCCGTTGTTTGCTTTATGTATTTTTGCGACCGTTGGGAAACTGATGTCATGACGTGGCTGGGACGTGTATATGACCATGTACCATTTACACTTAAAAATGCTTTTCCGTATCACATAACATTTATGGTTACAACCGCAGAATTTTCAAGGCAGTTTTTACGAAGTTGAGTAAATAGTACGCACGACATCATATCAAGCTATATATTTCCAGTATAAGCTGACTTCTCATTGTACGAAAATCCTATACAATGCGAGATTAGTTAATATTTGTAATAATTTAGAGTTTGATATGCCGTCGTGTCTACTTAACAAAAATAACAAAATTAAAACCTAACTTAACTAAAACTATACAAAAACTAAAATATAGCGTCGAAAAATTCATCCGCATCGCTGTCGACTGGTAATGTATCCAAGAGACTGGCAGCATTGCCACGTTGTATGGCAATGCTTAGCCTTTGGCCAAAGTAAAAGCCAGCCCTTGGGTCACGGGAAGTGTCAACCAGGCGTTTTGAAATTTCTTTAAAAAGGCCATGAGCACTCGGACCCCACGGCCCGAAGGTTTCAACCCCAAACGGCTCGAAAATATAATTTCCGATAAGGTTATTATATTTTCGCCGCTTGAGGTTTTCCGCAGCCGCAGCAGCAGCGCCAGCACAGCATGCCGATCCAGAAAGGTGGGATGGCGCAAGAGTATCGACACAAGTTGCGTCCCACACTAAAGGCCTACCCACCTTCCAAGGAAATAGAGACATACCGTCCGGTCTCTTGCCATCGTCGCGTACCAAGCCATTGGGTTCTAATACAGCTGGAACGCCGACGGTAACAAGAGCTCGTCGGATGATATCATTAATGTTCGCGTGGCGCGCTAAGCGACCCGCACTTCGGCTGCAAGACAGGCCGTGGTGTCCGAGGCTGTTGACATCTTCGCCACAGTGACAGCGATGAGGGGAACAGCAAGGAGTACCTAGTCGCAGGGAAGCAGCGAGGCGAAAAGTAGTGTCGTCGAACAAAGTGCCTATGTTCGACGAAGGTAGTGCATGAAGCCAAAGTCCCGACTCCCATCTACCCACAGCCAGCAGGCGCGCACGTTCCGCAGAAGTAGCAGACGAGTCAAGTAAATTGTTCTGTACTACTCTGCAGAGCGGCTCATCCCACCGTCTCTGGGAAGATGGATTGTCGGGTGGATCTGTATTCGGGCAAGCGAGTCTCCAGGCATCCATAGCCTCGGTGAAACACGGCACATCAGAATTAATCAGTGTGGAGGCTAAGATTTTCCTGATTAATTTATCAGTGCCGTGGACCGAGGATATGAAAGCCGGTAAACTAATACTAGAAATTTTGTCGTGTCTACTTACTCAGTAAAATAGGGGTAGCGGGATTGTCCGAAGGGGTTACCGTTACCACGGAAAATAAAGGGCTAAGGAAGGAACACGGGTGGGTTTTAGTCAGTAAGAGTCTGACACTCCCTTCCGCTCCACCCAGAGCGGGAGGGGTCATTTGATGATTTCCCATCAACAAAAAAAAAAAAAAAACCGGCCAAGTGCGTGTCGGACCGCGCACAATGAAGGGTTCCGTAGTTGGAATGAATTTATTCCAAGAACAAACTTAACATTGTAGTTGAAAATCATATTGTCCCATACATTGCAACTGCAAATTTAAGTTGGTCAACTATTACTCGAAAACTTGTAATCCCACTTAAGTGTGATAGATTTCCTTTAAACTTCGTTATATATAGGTACTACTGCTGCCGTGACATTTGAATTTCTAACTATAACCGTTTAGTTGGTAGAGGGGGGGGGGGGGAGGGACACTTGACTCTAAAGAAAATTGGCACTTTAAAGCTTGATTAGTCACGAACGGTTTACTTAATCAAAAAACAGTCTTCCCAAACCCCTAATATTTTTGAAAGACCTATCCAACAATATCCCACACTATGGGAAGGACGAAAAAAAATTATCATCCCCACTTTACATGTAGGGGAGGTACCCTAAATAATTGTTTTTTTCAAAATTTTATTTTACCACTTTTTCGGCGTTATTAACGTGTATACTCATGCCAAATTACAATTTTCTAGTACCAATAGTTTTTGAGCTAAACCGCGGACAGACAGACGGACATGGCGAAACTATAAAGGTACCTTGTTGACTACGGAACCCTAAAAAAGATATTTTTACTGAATACCTATTGCATATCCCTGCGTCATTTTCTGAGGAAATCTCGCTTCCTGTGTCGATAACTCGAGAAGTCGTTAATATTGTATTTGTAGTAAAAATAAATTACTATGTATTTCTATTGTCACAGTTCTATTTTTCGTACCCTACTTGTGTCTGATTGCCTTGACCTTTATTTCCCTCATACTTTGGTTCGATATTTATATCGTTATAAAATTGAATTGATTTACCTATTTTTACTGTCCTATTGTGGAGCTTTCCATTTTTAAGCTTCTCTTTATAAATAAATGTCCTGCATGTGTAGTGGGCGATAGTTATTTTTCTAGATTCTTAGTATGGTTCTACTTGTCGTAAAATTATTATCACCCCAATAGGTATGCGGTATCCATACTAATATTATGAATTCGAAAGTAACTCTGTCTGTCTGTCTGTATGTTACCTTTTCACGCCTTAACCACTGAACCGATTTAGATGAAATTTGGTATAGAGATAGTTTGAGTCCCGGGAAAGGACATAGAATAGTTTTTATCCCGATATTCCCACGGGATCGACACTTATGCGGGTGAAACCGCGAGGCGCAGCTAGTGCAGATATAATTTTCAAGTATTCACTGATCTTTGACAGTCGTTACGGGTAGTCAGCAGCGCAGAAGTATGACAACCAGTCATACCAAGGAGTATCGTGTTACCCAGTAACTGGGTTGCGGAGGTCAGATAGGCAATCACTTTTTGTCAAATAGTGGTATTCAGCTGCATCCGACTAGGCTGGAAGGAGAACCAGATGCAGCTAGTTGGGAAAAAGCTTGGCAGATTGATTGGCAATGCTAACGACATTGGCGTTGTTTTCATATTACATATTTCGACATCACGGCGCTGCACTGGCGCGCGGCTGCGTGATGTGCGTGTACTAGGCGCACAGATACACTACAGATAATGGATAATGACCCTCGTAGTGCGCTGACACGTTTGTTATGATTTAAATTTAATAAACTATCGAAATAAAAATTTTTGAAGCATTTTCAAAGTTACTGCTTTTGAGCTGAAATTTTGTACAGAGATTCTAGAATTCAACCCGTTTGTATTGATATACCCTTTCCGCAACACCCTGTAAAAGTAACTGAATTATTCAACAAGTTAATAACCAGTACCTACAAACGGGGTGAATAGGGATGCAGGGGTGAATCGGGACGAAACTTTAAAATGGATTTTAACGTTGAAATAATAATAGTTTGTTGTTAATAAGGGCACGTAATCGTTTATTAAATTACAGTAAACACATTAGGGTCCCTATTGGTCACAAACTATATTATTTTATTGTTAAAATTCCTTCTAAAGTTTTGTCCCGATTCACCCCTGCATCCCTATTCACCCCGTTTGACGGTACTCGTTCGTTTTCGGTGTATAAAATATGAGAAGTTTTTCCACACAGAGGGACAATTGAAGTGTACTTGGCCGGTGTATGGGTAGGTTTCCACATCAGGAATGGCCCTACCTATCTCTGATCGGTATACCTACTAACGCTAATACTTATTTCCTTCATAAAAACGCCTACATCTGCAATTTCCTTTAATGTCTAGCAATTGAACTTTTATTTATTTTAAAGGCATTTATAAATACAATGAAATCTCCGCACGTAGTAGGTTTTACTTAAGAATTTTATCTAAAACAAACGTTTATGTGAGTATATTCAAATTAAGATAATGCGTAGGTGCAGTCAACAAAAGAGATAAGTATGCAGGATCGTTGGATATAGTTGAAGTTTAGTAAAAAACCGATGGATGTTCTCGAATAAAATTTAAGTTTATTAATAGAAAACAAACCGCTCATTTATCAAACTAAATTTCAGTCGACAACATCCATTGCAGGTTTCATACTAAACTTCAACTATATCCGACGATCCTGCATACTTATCTCTTTTGTTGACTGTACATTGGCTGTAAATATGGAATGTAACTCGATTTTATCTCCTATAGGTACTTATAAAGCGGTATCGTGCTTTATACAGGGTTAAATAAAATTAGCTAGCGAAGCTCCGCCGAAATGATAGGTATCGGTATCTAACTATACTCCATTTACAGTTAAAAAAGGCTCTTTTAGGGGCACACTTTGTAATAAAAGTACAACAAACATTATTACAGTCAGGATTGATGTGGAGTTAAATATAATCAGTTTAAATAACAGCAGTCACACTTAATTGTACTTATTTAACCTATCTACCTTCTGAAATTACAAGGCTTTCATTTAATATTATATTATTTAGTTTTTACATAAAATATTGTCGTGTCAATGTTTAAAATCTAAAAGAAGCAGGGGCGGACAGTACCGGGAACGTTTTTCATGTCACTATAACTCTACCAAATCTAAAATGTTCCCTATTCCCTTCATAAGTTGTGGCAGCATGTGTTTTTTTTATTTTGTCGGTTTATATAAAGTTGTTTTTAATAAACTGATTGTTACTAAAAATTGTTTCATTTCATGTACCTACCCAAGCATCGTAACGAGTAGATAGATAGAATATGCTTTATTGTATGCCATACATTGTTACTTACAAAAAAAGCACATACATTATTTATTAAAATTGTTTGAACTTGAAAATAAAAGGTTTCGTACTCCTGCTTCTGCGAGCCTTTTTTTCATAATGTTATAATAAATGGAGTATAAATATGATGAAATAAAACAATAATAAGATTTGATGTGTTTTTAGGGGTCAATGACCGCTGTTAGTGTTGTTATTTGAAGTATTTTATCGGGTTTTGATATCGTTACCAATCTCGTGTTTTGATATCGTTACCAATCTCGTGTTTTGATATCGTTACCAATCTCGTGTTTTGATATCGTTACCAATCTCGTGTTTTGATATCGTTACCAATCTCGTGTTTTGATATCGTTACCAATCTCGTGTTTTGATATCGTTACCAATCTCGTGTTTTGATATCGTTACCAATCTCGTGTTTTGATATCGTTACCAATCTCGTGTTTTGATATCGTTACCAATCTCGTGTTTTGATATCGTTACCAATCTCGTGTTTTGATATCGTTACCAATCTCGTCTGTGAAGTTTCGCTAGCTAATTTAATTTGACCCGGTAGACTAGCCTCATCATCTGCCTAGCCTTTTCCCAACTATATTGGGGTCGGCTTCCAGTCTAACCGGTTGCAGCTGAATACCCCGTCAAACGGAGTGAATAGGGATGCAGGGGTGAATCGGGACGAAACTTTAAAAGGGATTTTAACAATTAAAATAATATAGTTTGCGGCCAAAAAGGACCCTAATGTGTTTACTGTAATTTGATTAACGATTACGTGCCCTTATTGACAACAAACTATATTATTTTAATTGATAAAATCCCTTTTAAAATTGTGTCCCGATTCACCCCTGCATCCCTATTCACCCCGTTTGACTGTACTAACTAAACTGCTGGAAAAAGAAGCATTAATAAAAATCGAAATAATTTTGCTCCTATTCTGAGCTCCTAGGATGGTTGATGGTGCACGTGCATTAGAAAGTACTTTTTGAAACTTAACCCCCGAGTCAACGTTGATTAAAGTTCGTTTGCAAACGGATTCAGTGACTTCATTTCTTGGTTCTCGTGGCTAAGTAACAACTGCCGCACGGGTCGATAGAACAGGATAAGCTACGCTTGCCGCGGTCGGTCCGTGGATGGGTGACCATCTTTAGATACCGAGACCCCTTCGTGCCTCGGAAAACGCGTTAAGCTGTTGCTCCCGGCTGTCATTCGTGGATCTTAGACAGTCGTTACAGGTCGTCAGAAGCTCGAAAGTCGGACAACCAGTTTTATTTAGGGGTATCATGTTACCCAGTAACTGGGTTATGGATGTCAGATAGGCAGTCGCTCCACGTACAAAACTGGTATTCAGCTGCATCTGTTTAGACTGGAAGCCGGCCCCAAAAATAGTAGGGAAAAGGCTAGGCAGATGATGATTTCTTGGCTAATCTAAAATATAGCCAAAAATGTAAAGCTTATGACGTCAGCAATCCTATAGGAGTGTTAGTAAACAGAGCCGTGTGCCAGACGTTTTTCTGTTTACAATACTATATAAGGCGTTAACTTACTTAGATAACTGTCCGTCATATACGTACCTACATAGGTATGTCTGTATGTGTGTGCAGACAGCGAAAGTACAGCGGATTCGCCTCACGCAACTACAGGTACGTATTTACGTCATATCCGATGCTCTTGCGTACGCGGCCTTATTTAGTGATGTATTATTCCATAGATACGAGTATCGGTATGTATTATACATTCATAGAAGATAGTGTTGTTCAGACTTTTTAACTTATGAATTGGCCTCAGGAAATTGGCATTGGCGCCGTAGGATTCATGAGTTTGGAATGCATGTTATGAAAGAAAAGTAATTGGCGAAAAAAACTTGTTTTTACTTGTTTACTCACAAAATTTTACATTGTTTGCCAACTCCGTAAAAAATATTAGAAATACTACATAATTATAATATTTGGTTTACTCATCAAAAACAAACATCAAAATATTCTAATTCATGAAAGTTTCATGAAATAGTCTAAATGGTATGCCTCTGCGCAATAGATAAACAAATGCAGGTCGTCATAAGCCAGAGATTGCCAAATAGAAAAGCTTACAATCATCAACTTGTTTATTTGAAAATTATTACATTTGCAAGTTCACGCGATGACAAATGTTTAGCGCGTGCCATGAGCTCTATAAAATAATATTTGTTTGCACAAAAATGACTCATGCGCATACATTTTTGCCATATTTACAGACCAACGATTCCAAACCCGTGAATCAATAGGATTTCGATCTCGCCATATTTTTGGCAAATATTTGTGATATGGCTGAAATTCCTTTGACATTAGTTTCTTAACTTGTATTTTTCTTCCTATTGAATTTAAGAAGCACATTAAAATAGAGATCTACAGTTTTTCTCGAGATTAATTGTAGGGGACAAACTTAAAAGGATATAGCTAAAAAGTATGTACTTTAATTATCTTTTTGTTAGGCGAGTACTAGTCCTATAAGTCAAAAATAGCCAAAGCTTTATGCACTTCCGTAAACACGCAACAAAAACGTAAGCGGAATATTTTTCCCCATTAACAAATCAAATAGCTATTCTCATTCAGAAGTTCATTGCTCGATATCGAACGTTAGCGCCTCGATAACAACCGCATTCAAGGTCCTCATTCATTGAGCGATACGTCAAGTTCATTGATGATTTGCGTTAGTGTGAGTATTGTACGTACACGCATGCGTTCGATATACGTGTTGCGTCGAGTACACGCGATTGTACGCATGTGTGCGATAGATACGTGTGCGTGCGTCAATTTCTATATTAATTTCTAGCGTTGTCACCGATGTGTGCGTGTACGCATGCCTGTTGGTGACAGGACGCTCAACAATAGCCGGAATAGGAAGCGACAACGGCAAAATGGGCGTGCAGACTGGCTCCCCAGACAAGATCCGTAAGCAGGTTCTTGCCACTGGACTCACTTTTTGTTGATTAATTCGTTAATTAAATAAGAACAATGCCAAGTCAAAAAAACGGCTTTACGCATAAAGCACACTGTGCTCTGATTGCTTAAAGAGTTTTAAGTCATCGGAAATCCTGGTTCATAATAGTTCATCACGCGCGCGTGAACTGATCGGATCGAAGACGACAATGATTTGCCTAATGATCAATTGTTTCTGTGTTTTGTATTTGCATTAAGGGTTTTAATGTATTGCAGGATACATAACTACTAGGTACCTATGTTTTAGTTTCCGCAGTTCACGTTGTTTTTAGACCCCTTTTTGATAATCATTAGCTTAAAAATGTCATAAAAATACAAAAATCACATGTTAATGATAAGACTGGCAATTTGTAAACATTCCATATAATGCTGTACTGCCCTATGCTACCCCAACGATTGTTACACAAACAAAACGAGGTGATAAGTACTGGCGCCGTAATACTGCCGCCACTGCCGGTCACTGCACATTGGATCGGATAATAAATTAACACATAATAATATCACAAAAACGTTGATTATGTACAGTCCGTTCATAATTATTTTACCTCTGAGTTTGCATCACTGTCAAAATCATTGCTCTTCTTTTTTATTTTTTTTTATTGCTAAATGGGCGCGCTCTTGACCCCGATCACGCCTGATGGAAAGCGATAGATGAGGTCCATGACGGAACGAGCGTGCCCAGAAGATGCCTGTTCACTCTTGATTTGAAGGCAGACGGGTTAAATGTGGAAGGGAACACAGATCCCGGCAGAGAGTTCCACACTTTGGCTGTGCGCATAATAAAAGTGGAGGAGAAGCGCCGAGTACGACTCATCGGGATATCAACCAAGTGCGGATGGTACGCTGCAGTACGTCTGGTTGTCCGGTGGTAAAAGGGCGATGGGCTTTATTGCCGTAGGAATTGCTTTTTGCTTTTGGGTTACTGCCATTGACAAGTTTGTCAAATTCACAGAGATCTTTATTGTAGTTACAATAAGGTTGCAGTTCGGTTACTGCTGTCAGAGCTGAAAAAAAATTGAACGGACTGTACTGGTGCCGTAGTACTGCTGCCACTGCCGGTCACTGTACATTTGATCGGATAATAAATTGATACAAATAATAAATGTTACAAAAACATTGAGACATAGGTACTCTTTTTAATAAGTATACGCACTATTTCCTGACTGTGTCCGTAGTTCCATTTGCATGAACTTGGAAGCTGGCCAGAACTTTTTGTCAGATTTTACTTTCTATAAAGCTCACTTTCTGATTATTAGGTAATAGATCGGTCTTTCGATATCGGAAAACGAGTTATGGAACTCAAATGGAGTTGGTCAGGACACCTGGGAAGGCGCAGTGATGGCAGGCGGAGTAAGGCAGTGACTGAGGGGCGGTCAAGAACTAGAAGTCGAAATGTCGGTCCTCTGGCGGCAAGACGATATTGCTGCCATCGCGGTTAGAACCTGGATGAGGCTGGCACAGGAGCGTGGAGATCAGTGACGTGCATTGCATATAGGCATATAAGCAGTGCCTACCTCGATATAATCAACACCAGCCTGTCAATTACATTTTATTGTGTGACCCAATTAAGAAAGTCACTAAATTATCATACCAAACAAAAAACAAAATCTTCATACAAACACGTGCGGCAGTAGGCAGTCGCCGGACGGCCTACTCAGCTCCCGTACTATTCGCACATTGTCATTGCTCTATACTCATTCAAGTTAATACAACAAAATTAAAAATACGTGCGTCTCCCGCGTAATACCATGGCGTTCGACCTTCGCAATTTATCACCCTTAAGTAGGCATGCCTACTCAAATAACCACACATTTGACCTCACTTTTTTTCTGATTAGTGACCGCGTTTGTCTAGACTAGACTCGGCTTAGTGCCTATCTATGCTGAAAATAAGCCTATGTATTCAGCGCAGTGAATCAAGCCGGGCTGTGAATGATGGATGATGAGTTCAGTCTTTATCACATTTACAACTTTTTGATTCTTATAAGTCCCATTTTTGTTCAGACTTCAAATACCTAATTCGTTCAATATTAAATTTTATTAGGAAATCCTTTATTTTTCTCTACGTATCACAAGAGCAAACAAACATTGTTGTTCAATAACATTTAGAGGTAATTGTTCATTTAGGTAGTCTGTATCAATTATCATTATGTCTGGCACCAAATAGTATTTTGAAATTAAAATTGAGATTGACGTAAAATATTGTTGTGCCTACAAAGATAGTACCGTGCCATCCGTACCTACATAGGAGTCATTGCTTTTACCGCCGCCCATCTGGCAATCATGAAAAACAGATCACTTTGTTTACTACACAATCACACGTATTTAACGTGAACATAATATGTTGTTCGTTCCTGTACTATGACAGTCGAGTGGACTTCGCGTCCAGATAATGCCTATAGTTCAAATTAAGGACGTAACGGACGTCATCTTAGCGGAGACGAATTTGCAGAGATAATTTCTGTGGAAGCGGAGGCTAACGGACTACCTAATCAAAATTTAGAAGGGGGAAACTATATTTTACAATAACAGAAACAAGTTATTTGAAGACGATTCTAAAACTTCCGGATGCAGATTACGAAAGTTCCGCATTTTCGGAGGCGGCGGCGTAATTCTATTACAACCCTAATTCAAACCAAAGTAATCATCTTTTCTCGTACAAACCAGAGTGATCATCTTTTCTCATCCAAACCAAAGTGATCATCTTTTCTCGTCCAAACCAAAGTGATCATCTTTTCTCGTCCAAACTAAAGTGATCATCTTTTCTTGTCCAAACCAAAGTGACCAACTTTTCTCGTCTAAACCAAAGTGATCACCTTTTCTCGTCCAAACCAAAGTGATCATCTTTTCTCGTCCAAACCAAAGTAATCATCTTTTCTCGTCCAAAACAAAGTGATAATCTATTCTCGTCCAAACCAAAGTGATCATCTTTTCCCGTATCATCATCATTATCATCATTTCAGCCGAAAGACGTCGACTGTTGGACTTAGGCATCCCCCAAGCACCGCCACTTCGACCAGTTCTTGATTTTCTCGTATCAGCACCAACTATGTATATTATGCTAAAAACTCATACCGTTGTTATATACTTACCCCCTTATTCATAAAACTTATCAAACCTATTTTAGTTAAAATGGGGTTTGTCTCTTTCTTACACACAGAAATGACAACGTGACAGATAAAGACAAATGTTCTATAAACCTATTTTAGCTAAAATAGAGATAAAATAGGATTATGAATAAGGGGGTTAGTTTTATAATCCGTGCATTAGAGCTAAAAGCTCTAACATGCATTTGAAAGCTTGGCTAATGGACCTATTAGTAATTCTTTGCTGCAGCTTATGTGTGATCACTGTAGACTCCACTACTTATCAGACACTGATGGGCAAAAAATTAATTGATACCTATTTGTTTATTATTATAACTTATCAAAGCTTTTTGTTATTTTTTACATGTATATACTTCAAAAGTATCTATTTATGTCGTATGTATTTCAATCAATATGATATACCTATTATTTATTGCGACTTAAATATGTATAAAGCTATATTTTTTTACTTTTTTCTGGCATGGCTCGTCGTAACAATTATTTGTTATGACCTTCTCTTGTTCCTCATGATCGTGTCTGCAATATGACAGGTTGTAATTTCGATATTACTGACCAATACTACAAGACCCCAAGCATGCATAATTGTCGAAATATCTGCGACCTTATTACGTATCCCCATAAGGCTTATTATCCCGAAGTTTAAATGATGAAGGCAATTTGGTCGAAGATCAGAATATAGTGGTTGTATGTTCAAAAAGATCTAGGTCACGAAAACCATTGCTTGCAGCCCCCAGGCCTAAACATCGGACCTAAATACTAAATTATCGTCAAATGCAGACTAATCATTAGTTGAGGATGCAAAAAATTATTCAAAATATAAAATTGACTGTAGATTTTTAAATGCGGCACTGTCTTTTGTAGTCATGAGTATTTTGTTTAATATTTTTGTTCTTATTTTCAGGTTGGACGGTGCAGCTTCTAAGGCGCCGTAATCTAAGGTAAGAAATTTTTTCGAGATATTTTTTATTTTTGTCTGCAAGCTTAGAGCTTGAGGTATAAGAGTCAACTTGTTCATTTATATTGTTTTAATTTATCATAATCCGTGTCTTCAATATTGCTGTTTGTATTAACTCATTAGGTAGGTATTGGTCGCACTCTCGCAGCAAACGCCCTCACAAGAATCAACGCAAATATCAAAACTGAATGAATAATAAAATTGAATAATGTCAGAAAAAACACTTAGTAGAATTTGATAACGTTAAAATGCAGTATTGAATTGAGAATCATTCAGAAAATATCCGCAACAGCAACTTACAAATTCGCGAAATAAGGTTGCGTAACATGCAATGAAACCTCTTTGCTCTTTGTTCAAATTAATTCTTAATTTAATCGTTTAGCGGCCATCCAGTTTGTCTATGGGCGTTAATCAATCTGACAGAACACGCTGACTTTAATTGCGTTCACATCACTTTATGTAAATGTGAAATTTCGAATTTGATTTTTTAATATTTTTCGTGAATCTATTTTTGAAGAAATTATTTATTTATGTGAGGTCATGGTAAAATATCATGTGTTATAAATTGTCATCGGAAACAGTGGACTTTGGATCTTTGGTTAGGTGCGCCGGGGAGATCGTTCTGTTGTCATCATGTTGAACGAATGGTTTCAGCGAAGAATAAAAGAAGTTTACATAGAGAATTTTCAGGTATTTTCAAGATTATATTGATTAAGTTTAGTATTTGGGGATATATTATTTGTTTCAAAGAAAATTTGGGTGGAACACAAAGATAATATTGCCAAATTACCAACTCTAGTAACTTATGCATGCATTGAAAGTGATTTAGTTTCACCACTAGGTATAATTTATCAGTAACTGTATGTTTTTGACACTTTGTTATATCTGACTAGAACTCTAGAATGTGGTTAGTATTTAATTAAAGTAAAAATTCATAAACCAATTTTTTTATATTCGCATTTTATTAACATAATATTATTAATTCAAACGATTTTTGCATAAAATTTTACGATCGGGTTTAAGCTATCAACAGAGTCAATATTTCAAGATACATACGCATTGTGTTTGTTAAAATTAATTGAGCACGAGCAATATAAAATGAAAACGCACGTTACCTGAGGAGTATGAAACTACGAAGAGCTTGCAAAAACAAAGGGCAATTCGGAAAATGGTATCAAATTCAATAGCCAATCAAACCACTTGATATGAATCGTATAGACGTTCTAAAATTCTCTAATAACAACTTTTGCACCAGTGCATCTTACGTGGGCAGTAACAACAACCATTTTACAGATTTTCTTCGTCATTATTTACATCCAGATACAAATAGTTTTGGTACACAAGAACCAACAGGTAAATCCTCTTTAAAACATCAACAAAATTTCTCCAAGCCATTTAATTAAGTACTAATTAATATTAACATCACAATTCAGTCCTTCAGCTGCACAGCCGGGTATTTTCCCGTGTGGTACCGTTACAGTAATGACACCACACATGTCGACAAGCGACAGCAACCGATGGGTATTTTCACACAGCTCCGCCATCCGACGACATAGAGTATGGTGGTGACAGAGGCTACTTATAAAATTAATCGTAACTTTGGCATCAAATGAAAAAGTCTGAAGACCAGAAGGCCAATTCTCGTAATTTAAAACGTTCAAAATCTAGTCGCATTCTCATCTCGGCGACAAACAAATGTCAAAATTTTGTCAAAATGTATGAAAATTAGAGGCATTTTTGAGAGATTGAGACTGAGATCAGACTGTGAAAGTTTTTAAAATGACCAGAATTGCCCCTCTGATTACTTGGCAGAAGAGGCTTTGTTACTGTAATAATAATTATATCGATAGAAGATAATCTTCTGTGATGAATAAACTAAACATTTGCTATGCGGGAGAAATTTATGTTTCAAGTTTGAACTTCCCATTCTACGTTATTTTCCAAGGGCCAAGTTAGTCTTAGCTGAGCATTAGGAAAATAAGTTTTTAGCTGTGGCAATAATTAAAAAAAAAAGTCATGTTTGTAATAATAATAAAAAAATATTAGTTTTTTAATAATGTGTATCTGTGACTGCTTGTCAGACAGTCATAATCGATTTCTTTCAGTTTTATAACTGCTCAAAGTTACAAAAAACCATTTATCATCACAACATTTTCCGGACTTATTTCACGGTTTTTTATTTTATTGCTTAGAACCTAACGAGTGAATCACTCCTTTTTTATATATACATGCCTTAACCAAATAATATCTTTTTAGAAATAAACTTTTATTCATATTTTACTGCGCGATATTAAATATCAAAAATCATTATCAAACGTTAACAATTTGATAATGACTTGCCGTTGCAACTCCATTAGTATCTCACTAAAGAATTTATTAATAAACTAATTTATTTATATCCCGAATCTATGTCTAACAATGGTCAATAAAGCTACGTACATACTTATCGAGTATTCTGCTCCTATGAATATTAATATTAAGTGCACATTTCCTCGAATACTGGCTAGAAACGGAACTCGGGTTGTTTGCTTAGGCTTAAAAATTAGGTGATTTGCATCATGTTTTCCGCTTGGCGTATGAAACGACATTTTTTGCTAACTGTTTCCTGTATCAATGGTGTATTATGTGATTGATATTATAAATGAGGTTTGATTTTTGGTAATATGCGTCCGCATATTACCAAAAATCATCTTGGTGATTTCAGCAAAAAAAAATTTGATTCTTAATTATTTGGACTTATTTATTTATTTATTAAAACTTTATGCACAAGTAAAAACTGTACAAAGGTGGACTTAATGCCTTCTTGATTTTATACCAGTCTACCTTAGGATGATGCAGATACAATACACAGTAGGTGCAATAACAGAAAGAATAAAATAAGCAAATATTTATAACTAAGATATAAGAATAAATACATATATACAACAATATATATTAAAAAAAATAGTTATGAGACATAAATAAGAAACCCTACCACAACTTAATTCTGAGACGAATCTGCCAACTTCTTATGTATGTGCTCTCGAGCTTTCACTTTAAGGCGCAGATATACGACTTCTAATGATTTTAAATTCAACATCACGTCTAATCGACCGGACTGATTTCTTTGAAAAAAATAAATGTTATACTAGACCATTTGCTTCGTAATTTGATATGTGAATATTTGCAATTATATTTTTTTAACATAGTGTAATTAATTTGTAAAGTAATGTCTACCGCTGACATAAAAACGATAATCGCGCAAACACTATCGGGTGTATTTTCATAAAACTTTCACCATCTAAAAGACAATTTAATTCCCCGAATTTTAGTATACGGTTTTTATTTGTTTGGTGTTTGAGAGTTTTTGTAAATAAATAATTGCTTCATATTTGCAATAAATTACCACGGTTGTGTCATCGCGCTTCTCTTTCTTTTCTATGCAGTCCGACAGTGACCGCGCTTTAGGTCGTGTAGTCGCCTTAATTATGAACCGATTGGTTACCGTTCTGATATTCTGAGGGAGCGCATTCCAATGGAAAACCGCCTGGGCAAAGAAAGAAGACTTTACAAAACCAGAGCCATGAGAAGGACAACGAAGAAGACGATTATTCCACAAACTATTATTCAACTTATTTCGCCACAAAAAAGTTGTGTGAAATTGAAAAAAATATGAAAATAGGTATAATGCTCCATTCTCTCTGTAGCTTAACTAATCTATAATAACTGCAAAAAGAGGATCACTTCCCACTCCAGTTTTTACCACCACATAATGACCTTCGATTTTAATTGTCCAGCTAATTACGACATAATTTGACGATGGCAAAGTAATGTTTTAATTGTACACCCTTCTCTTTATGTTTCTTGCCAATTAGGATTTAATTATTATATCATCTGTTCTTATACAGTTAGGAAACTTGTTGAGGAATACTTATTGATCTGAACGAATTGATTTAAAAAGATAAAGAAATGGCGTGATGTTTGTAGTATGGCGCTTATCTGGTCTATCGCGTGCATCCCGGGAACAAAGGTTTCCGAACGGGCATTGTTTTCGCACAGTTCAAAATTTAAAATTCGAAAATGGAAGGCAAAAAGAGCGGAGAGGGGCCAACCGCCGCGGCGTGCCCACCCAGTCGGTCGGCGGTACCGGCTCGCTACATCGCTCCACCGCGGTCGTTGGCGAATACCGCCAATTCCTCCGCCATTCCTCTCCCTAGCCCACAAGGCTTATAATCACCGTCGACCCCCTTTCAATCTACACCTTACACCCCAGCTTTTAAACCCAAATTCCCTTGAGCACATCTCAACAAATTTTCCAACAGAGATAATGATTAAATTGTTTCGGCATGTCAAATCAAACGAAATTATGCTGTTATATCTTGTTTAATAGCGGTACGCTTATGTTTGTGTCGTACATACCTACGTGGATACCCCCAAGTGAGATTTCTCCTTTAATGGATTCTTTAAAAATATTTTCTTCTGCTGCAAAAGATTTACGGGAATTTTCATTTTTGTTCCTACTTAAAACGGTACTGTAAATATTTGTTAAGAGACCCACAGAAGCCCGAAATAAAGCTCGAAGTAATTGGGGTTGAAATAACACAATATGTTACAATTAAAGCTACACAAACATGTTAACTTAAGGCTCATTTACAGAGAGCTATTTAATGTTCGTTTGAATTACAAAAGGTTGATGCAAGATGCGCTTCTAGTACAACAATTTCCATGAAGTTTTCATAGAAATAGTTTTACTAGAGTCACGACTACGGGAGCATTAATTTTATTTTATTATTTGATCTCAGCTTCTCCTTAATTATTAGTAAGTCTATTTGTTTGTACTTTTAGACTTGTAGTCCCGATGTGGCTAACTAGCTTAACTGTAGCCAATTTCAACTTTAGTTATACCAACTTCAACTTTAATTATACTTATTTCATATAAAATTATTAAAATGTTGTACCACTGTAATGGTGCCCAAGACACAGGCTGTGCCTAGTTTGGGACCAACGATACCTACCTCCATATTGTAATTTTGAATTATGAAATAAACGATTTTACTTAACTTTACTGGGTTTTTAAGCCGTGTTTCGATGATGCTACTTTAAAAACTGCTCCATGTAAATGTGCCTTTAATAAAAATAGTAATAAAATCTACTAGAGTAAGTATTCTTATAACAGTGAACGACGCGTCCTGATAAAATGATTTACATCTGCGGGGTAATTGCGTAACACACTAACAGTAGCAATGGCTTCCATTTTGACAGTTCAACAACATTCATTGCGTTATTTACGGAGCAGACAAATTTTTTGAACATAAGAAGCAATATTCTTCAAAATTATTCAGATTTTTATTGAAAGTGTATTACGACGCAATGAGGGTGTCGGGCTATTAAACCGTTCTATAATCATGTCATATTAGTATTACGCAATTAGGGTGTCGAACTGTTAAACCGTTCTATAATCACCTCATATTAGTATACTTTTGCATCACACTACGCTAATTTCAATACGACGCAGTTTTCTGTGTCATTAGGTGAACAGCACTTCAAGGTCGCACCAAAGAATACGTGACGTTGGGAAGGTTCTCTATACAAGATCTTGATTCATTCGCGCTCTAAATTTTAGATCTTTGGCCCAAGAGTTCATTGCACTAATTAGTTTAATACGTGTGACTAATGTAGTAGGTAGTTATCAATGTGAGTGGCTGTCTATCTTGTTTCCTATTTGCATAATTTAGGCCTGATTTTTCAATAGTCTGATAATTTTTATCTGAACAATTAATATTGCGGTTTGACAGCTTTTGTATAGAAAATATGTCAACACTGTCATTATTTATTCTTCAGTTAATTGACTATAGAAAAATCTGCCTTTAGAATAATAGTTTTAGTCCAGGAAAAGCCAAGTTTTGGTTTTTCTTGGACTAAAGTTACAATCGATAGTAAATTGTTGTTAGATGTTTTCAAAATACCTATCCTTATCATTTTAGAACGGTCACAAAAACAAAGTTGACTGACGATTTTTATTTAAGATCGTATCTACACAGTATCATTAGCAGGTACATAAGTCTATAAACTTTTTTTCTGACCATACCTACCTGTTTATTTAGGGTCGGCGCAACACTTTCTAGCCATATCATCTTTCACACAGTCCATTCATCGTTTCTTTGGTCTTCCCCCCTACTTACATATCAATATTTATGTAATATTTCGTTAGTAAAATGAATGAGTCATTCAATTGATGATGAAAATGAATTATTAATGAGCAATTAATCGGAAAGGCAAACAGTAGCACATGGCTGTATTAATACCCCAACAACAATATGTTAAGTCAGTAATGACGATTGCATATTGAATAGTTCCATGTATATTATGAACGTAACAACAATTACTTCATACCCATGACCGTGACGTTTTCTAAGATTCGCGCAGCAGGGAAACACCAGACCCATATCCTGCATTATCATAAGAAGGTGACTAATATCTCTTTACATTAAAACTTTTAAAGATACGACCTCTAAATTGAGCAATACCCAACCTCCATTTTGACGTCACTATTAGCAATTGTGTCAATATAGACAAACGTTGTTAACATCGCGTTGTTAGGTGAACATTGCCACTTGAGAATTGAAATTCGGAATTAAAAATAGAACCGTCCGCGCAGTGTGTACGAAGGAGGTCGATAGTCTCATTGTATTGGTTTGCGCCGGTACGTGACACACCGAGCCTACGCTCGGTGTTACTATTAACAGGTTATGTTATAATAGTCTGTTCATTGAGATGCGGATTCCGGCCGCTGAGTCATTTACTTGACCTCATATCGATATTTATTTATTTTCACCTCGGTATTATTGCGATTGATTGTGTAGTTGCCTGTCTTTTCCTAATAAATAGTTTGATACTTCGTCATTGTATTTTTTTTAATTATGTTTATGAAAAAAGTAGAACCTGTTACAGTTGGTCTGGACGTCCAAGTTATGAAAACTGAAATTATTTTAACTAGCTTTCAATTGCATTACCTTATGAGATCGAGAAGCATAGGGTCATTTGTTTTTGAAAAGATGCGTACCTATACACTGAATCTAAATAACTCTTAGTAAATTAGTGAGTAAAATAAATAATGACACAAAAAAAGTAAAAACCAACTCACAATAATCAAGCTAATCCGGTTTGAGTAATAGCCGTTTAAATAATTGAATAACGCGCGTACTATGAGCGAGCAAGCTGTAACACAAGGTGAATGCTTGCATAATTAATTGTGGTATCCGTCCCAATTTAATTTAGATTTCCTTAATCCGCGTTGCTTTGGTTACACAAGTTCATTATCACGGATCGCCTCTCAAGTTACACCACGTCGTGCAACAGAGAGAAAGCATATTTTTACTACCGAAAAAAAAAATTTCGTAACTGTAGGAGTACGTGGGAAATGTTGAAGAGTCACCAATAGTCACCATAATTTCTCAGCTTGTCGCAACCTATGCAATCTGATTCAAAAGCGTGATTTTTTGTGTGTAGGATGCCAGACGCGCCCAATAACCTTGAAATCGCCGCTCAACCTTAACCGTGACATCTATTGCCATGTCGTAACAAGTTTGACATCTTAACTAGCGTTACAGTTTTTTCCTCAGTCTCTGACACCGGAAAAGGGGGCGTATTGTTGACGCACTATTTATAAACACAAACATCCCTTGATACGTCTATTCACGCTGTTACAAAAGGAAATTTCACGGCTCTCTTCTATTGCAAGTTTAATTGTGTTGCGGACGAACTACACTCATTGTGCGCGCGACTTTATAGAGCCGCCGCGCACGCTAAACAATATCACAATTGTAAAATTTTAAGGCAGTCGCACGGCGCACGCTATTTTTTGTCACTTTAGGACCTCCTCAGAGCGGTTCGAGATCTACTACCGTTAAGATAAAAACAAAACTTTAAGATGGCACCTTTTAAATGGGTATAATAATTTGACAATACAATTTACTGCGTCATATATAACGTAGTGAAAGTTGCACGAGTTATTGTTTCTATTGGTTTGTTAACGGTAAAACAAAACGAATCGGCAACGGGACAAAGGTTTCGTCCTTGTACAGAAGTCGGCTATTTTACAAGCCAATAAACAGTTTTCGAAATTTGAATGGCCGTTTTATGGACTTTATTTAAGGAACGTGTTTTAAATTTCACGAGTCGTCCTCGTTATAAGTTATTTTTCCAGACGTATTTTTCAAATACATACCTACTTTATGATGTAGATATGCTTATCTTTTGCATCTTAATCTAAATTAGGTTTTACTTATATCAATCGATATTAGTTATCCCTCGCAGTCAAACTTTCGTAGCTTTCGCATAGCGCAACAGAAACAAAACTTGTAACATAACAATTAGACATTTATAATAATGACCACCTAGCAACCGCCTCAGCTTCTTTAAACACCTCAATGACATAGATGACAACTAATTATCAGTCAGCATCCCTTCAAACAAGGCATCCTTTATGTTAGTTTTGCGTGAAATCCTGTCACAGCAGGCAACCTCATTCTTCACCTTTACAAATACGTTTATATTGTTCTGTGGCACTTGAAGCTTGTGTCCAACTATTTGCATATTCTATGCACAAATTGAGTCATCAACCGATACATTAAAATAAAATTGTAATAAAAAGGATTCCGACTTATGGAGGCAAAACGGCTTTAAAACATTATCCAATTGCCACTTTTCAAATCACTCAGGTATGCATTAGATAATTGATAAACATTAAGGGATATAATAACGTAATTTTAATCTAGAAGCGAGTACCTAGAAATTGAAAGCATGAAGCCTTAACTCAAGTACAAAAAACTCATGTTTTACTTGAGTGACTTCAATTTGAATACATTTGCATATAGTTGAATTGATATGCATATTTTGAAGCAGTTCTTGCATATAGGTCAGCCACGTGCTTTTGAATCCATCTCAATCTCTAAAAAAGAATATAAATGATTTTGGTAAGTCTATGTTGTACATTTTAAAAATAAGATTCGGGATGTGTCGACATAGCGGAATAGTTAAACAAAAGGCTTCGCGACTTTGCATGGTAGTAGATTAAAATTAAATATTTCTATGTGTAGGAGTGCTTTTTTTGTATTTTTTTAAAGTGAATGTTTGCTACGTAGGTATCTACGGAGTCCTCTACGTGCGTAGCAAATAAGCTACGAATTTTTCGAAACAAGATGACGTAGTTGGTAAATGTTTTTATTTATTTTCAGAAGACTTATTTCTACAATTTTTAATAGAATGGGTTTTTAAGTCTGGTATATTTCCGAAATAGTCAATTTCTTATGGTATCAACATTGGTGACGCATTGAAATGCAATTTATTTTATTATTTTTATGCTCATAACACAATCAACTACTAATAGGATAAGTGGCAAGCAATTAAGTTTAATTAAGTGATTATAAAGTACGGAGCTTCATGAAAACTTTTCCGTGCATTTTTTATTGATTTTTAAAGGCATGGGTTTTAAAAAAATATTCGCAGTAAAATATTGGTGATTCGAAATACACTGTAGGTAAATTTTTGAACAGTAGCATTTTTAACAAATAATGACGTTTGTAGCTGAAGGGAATGTAAGTCAAGACACCCTTATCTTTCCCAGTCGTGGTTTGTCATGAAGTCCCCAAGACAGTTCGCCTTATTGTCAATGGGGGATACCCACCTACAGGAGCGGATGTCTAGTAACACGTATGACAGCATAAAAACTCTTTATCAGTGTGCAAGTCTTTTTGATATTTTACCTTTTTGCACCTTTTTGTTTATGCTTTTTCTACCTTTTGGTTTTTGATTGACTTATTATATACTTTGTTTTACTACCGAACCAGCGCCTTTCATTTTGGTAGTTAATATTTGGTCCTATCTACGGAAAAATGGTGGAAACACGTTATAAACGTGCAAAAGTGAACGCGCTGTGTGCAGGAGACGGCACCCAAGTTGCCGCGAGGGAGACTGCCCCGCCCGCGCAGCAGAGCGCGTACCTTCTCCCTCACGTCGCGGCTCCGGCGCCTTCCCGCCCGACCAGCGCCGCCACCTCGCGCTCTTCCGCCACCATCCTGGCACGTCAACTGGCGGCACGTGCACAGCACGCGCGCCAGCTAGCGGATTTGGAGCAACAAGCCCTGGAGCGAGAGCGACAGGTCGCTGAGCTCCAACTACAAGCTGAGCTCGCCGCCATAGAGGCGGACGCCAGCCAGCGCGGCAGCCACGGCATGCGTAGCTGTGCTAGTGTTCAGGATTGGGTAGAAAATGTAGTGCCTGGTCCCCCCGATGAGCGAAATTTATTAAGTGCCAACCCACATTTCAGATACGGCGATACAGCCCAGGGTGCGACTCTGGGCATGAGAGCGTCGCACGGCCAAGACGCTGTGGCGACTACACACGCTCTCAACCGATTTCGTTCTGAAGATGGAGGAGTGACTCGCTTAATCAACTCGCTCGGGACTTTAATAAATAAAGTTAACGGGCAGACTGTTACAAAGACAGACTTGCCTACATTTGACGGCAAGTCCTATTTAGGTTGGCTCTCCTTAAAAAGTGCGTATAAAAATACTGCTCAAAGCTTTTCAGCAACCGACAATTTAGCGAGGCTGTCGTGCGCCCTGCGCGGAGCGGCGCGCGACTCAGTGGCGGGCCTGCTGGCAGCGGCGCGCGCCCCTGGTGCGGTGCTAGCTGCGCTCGACGCGCGCTACGGCCGCCCCGAGGTCGTCGTGATGCATGAAGTGTCTGTAATACGTGCGCTGCCTAAGGAGCGTGCAGTCACCGCGCACGTCGAAGTGGAAGACGACGCTGAACCCGAGCCATCGACATCCAGCGCGCCCCCGACGTGCGACGCGGTCGCGGCCTGCGACGAGACCGCGAGAATAACAGCAAACGATTTACGCCTGGCCGAAACCCACATCTTACGGCAGTCTCAGCTCGATTCCTTCAAAGAAGTTTTTTTGCGGATTATGAACCAACAGCCGTTGCCTCGTAATAGCCGCCTGTTCAAGCTGTCGCCATTTATAGATGATGATCATCAGCTGCGAATGTCAAGCCGCATTGTTGCTGCCTCAGCCGTTACAGATGACGTTAAGCGTCCTCTCATTTTGCATGGAAAACTCCCCGCAGTCCGTCTTTTGATCCACAAATATCATCAGAAGGCTGCGCATTCACACCTAGATTTGGTAATGAACAAGCTTCACCAACGTTATTGGATTATTGGAGTCAGAAATGCTGTTCGATTCGTGGCCCGTACCTGTCAACTGTGCGAATTGCGCCGCGCTAGACCATTCCAACCACCTATGGGAAATCTGCCAGAAGCTCGCCTAGCACATCATCAAAGGCCCTTCTCATTCACCGGTCTTGATTATTATGGGCCCTTTCACGTCACGTTTGGAAGAAGAAAGGAGAAGCGCTACGTGGCCCTACTCACATGCTTGGTCGTCCGAGCCGTACATTTGGATGTGGTGCACAGCTTATCAATTGACTCGGCGATCATGTGCCTACGCCGCTTCGTGTCGCTGCGAGGAACCCCATCGGAGATCTGGTCCGACAACCGCACTGCTTTTGTTAGGGCCAGCCGAGAACTGCGAGAGTTGTACGGTGTTGCGGTTGAAGACTACGCTCCCAGCGAGTTTATAAACTGGCGCTTCATACCCCCCTCGGCACCATTTATGGGTGGAGCTTGGAAAAGCCGATTAAGCTGCCCATTTGCCATAAAAAAAGGGGAGAATGTGCAAGTCTTTTTGATATTTTACCTTTTTGCACCTTTTTGTTTATGCTTTTTCTACCTTTTGGTTTTTGATTGACTTATTATATACTTTGTTTTACTACCGAACCAGCGCCTTTCATTTTGGTAGTTAATAATCAGTATTGTGTAAACGTAACTGATAGCTCAAATTCTCATAACCTAAGTACGTAACTAATGCGTCAATACATTGTGATGTAGTTTAGTTTTCCGTAATCGTATGTTATTCTCGTTACCCGTCTTAAAATAGCTGTAACTCGGAATAATTGTACCGTCTAGATGACAATATTCTTGACCGTGTCATACGAGTTTGTTTCATAGTAACGTTCTTACGTATTAGCTGACAAACAAAATTCGCTTGGGATAAGGTGTGTCCCGAATCACGTATGCGAAAGAAATTGGCACTATGATGGACTTTACTTAAGTCCTTGCACTAGATTGACAGATCTTTTTACCTTATAGGTACGAGAGACAAAGAAAACTCATGTCATGTATTTCTCTGAATATTTCAGACCTATTTTATTAATAAATTCAGTTTAATAAAGTATGCCGAAGCTATTGTAAAAGTCAAAATCATAATAAGGAAAATTAAAATATAGGTCAAATCAGTTTACCATTTTTAAGTTGAACACGAGTCGGAAAAATGTTACCGATTACAAATTTTCCTTGATGACTTAAAAGGATAGTAAGTTTTTATTATGTAAATAATCCATCTACAAGTTAATAGCATCAATTATTCATTAATAATTGTTAGTGACTCAACCCGCTAACTTGATTTTAAACCTTATATTATGCTATCGAGTGCATTCCACTTAGGTACGAGTGGTTTTCGGAATTATTTCAAATCAAATATTACAGTAAAAGTATATTGACAGATATTATTTTCTAAGAACGGTCTTACAGTTTATGCAGAAAATGTTATCTCATTTATTACATCCTTATTTACCTTATCATTGTTTCATCTTATCTGCATGCGCAAATGGTTTTTTCAAATCTTTTACCAGCTGCTGGAAAAACATTTCAGGAGCCACTCAGTTTTTTGAAAAAACGAGCAAGCGGTGTATCTCAAACTCCAAAAGTACCTACCTACTCAATTTCTGCATTAAGGGATTCAGGGATCGATTTGATATCGAGTCGTTGGAACATTTGCTGGAAATTAAGGTCTTAATTATAAAAATCCTATCTAGTATCCTACTTTTAGTTAGTTAAGTCGTAGATATGTTAAATTTGAGACCGAAAGTCTTTCTTCACGTAACTGCCGTAATTTTTTTATCTCAGTGACTTCCGAAATCACAACATCAATTCGCAAAATTCGAAGATAAAAAAATTACTAGAAGCGAACATGCCAGACAGCACGACTCCTCCAGCAGCAGATAAGAAGTCAGCATACATTGCTCCTACATAATATGCCCGTAATATCAACAGGAAACTCCGTGCTGATTTAGCACAGGTGTTTCACTTTACACGGAACTCGTCATGTCATATCCTGTAACCGAAAAGTAGATCCGTTGATCATTGTATGTTTTACGTGGTTGCACCTTATTGAAATGTGGATGGTGTCATGAACTCATGAGTCATGAGTCAGCGTTCTGTAGGGATGGGTTTTACGGAGTGTCTTAATTGGTAAGATATTGCATAGCGTCATCCCGGATTCTATTAGTTACTTGTAGTTTTCCTATTATTCGCCCTTGTTAAGTACCTATGTTAAACATATCATTTAGACCAGACCATGGAATATTTTACCTTTTTGGAATTATACCGAACGTTCTATGGGAATATAATTTACAACCAGTGTTACACGGAAGCCCATTCAACACACTTTTTAAACTCAATAGTAAGGACATGTCACTACTGGACTTTGGACAAAGAAAGTTGGGAATATATTTAATAATTATTTGCCAAATCAACCGCTAATCATTTTCGTGAAAAACGTTAGATTGTACAAATTAGCAGTATTTAAAAAACCCTTTAATAATATACCTAAGTGTAAAGTATTAACTAATTGGCTAAGCGTTATGCGGCATTTAATCTATTGCATTTAAAAAAAAAAATACCAGTAGGTCTACAATTAAATTTTTCTGTGGATAATGGGTTGTAAAATTAAACTTGAAGCATTGCAAAAAATTCATGTGACGAAATTGCAAAGGAATATGATCGTAGGTAATGTCCGAAAAAGGTCCAAATGTGACACACTTCATTTACCTACTGTTAAATTAAAAAGTAAAAACCTTACTGCAATAGAAAGAATTGGACAAGTGAGCTATGTATATCTTCTCGGTATAAATTACAATGACGCATATAACAAGTAATTAATAAAACAGTAAGTAATATTTACCATACTCCGAGTTTTCCTTTGCAGGAAAAGTTTGTTGCCATTGATATTTGGTTTATATCCGCTGATAACCTGACTCAACTGAAATTCAATGACTAACTATGAAGTGTGCGCGTGATTCACTCTGAAACACTCTGGAGAAATTTTTCATTGATGCCAAGTCAAACTTGACCTTGATTGAAACAAAATAAATTACTAATTATCTTAGTAGAAGGTAATAGTATGTACTGTTTACTCCAGATGTTTTCACAAAAAAATGTGGTGCTGGAAAAATTACGATCATAAAGTCAAAGATGACGAGAGACGATGAAGATTTAAAAATAGAGTCAAACAAATGTAGTATTGACAATATGGAGGAAGGAAATGTGTTTATCTCGAGTTGAACGACTTCAATGACATAATAATATAATCTTATTATTTTAAATGATCATTTAATCGTTCTATGATCATACGGCGTGCTTACATTATCATAGTGAACCTCAAGCATTTAACTAGCATAAATATAGAATTACAGATGTTTAATAGTAAGTGCAACTTTATCAAAATATTGAATCTTCTGACAATAATTACATGATTTATGTATGAGTGGAAAAAAAAAGATCTAAAATTGACACTTCAAGAATCAATCCGGATATGAGAACTAATCAATCAGCAAACGTGATTTAATAATTAGATTATCAGCTAATATGATGTACCTATTAGGCAAAATGTTCTACGTAATCGAGTTCAATGGGTTCTGTGTTATCTAATATAAATAGGTAGTTTTTTTTATTAATTAGTTCGTGTATTATTTGGTGATTATTTTATCACGTAAGCGTTATGACGTCAATAGATCTGTACAATACCCGCGTTTCCCCAAACCATTAAAATATTTTTGGGCTTTGCACAAGATGACTCATAAATAGAAATATATTGATCAATATCTGTAAATGAAGTCGTTTTATTATTAGCCCCCGCTAAACATACAAATAAAAATGAAATGAAACAAAAATAGCACGAATAAAAATAATTACATAGTTTCTCAGAATAGAATGATGCCAATAATTAATTTCACAGTACCGTTTCGTCCTTCAGGAATAGATAAGAAAATGTCACGATAGTTATATTTATTTTCCACAGTTATATTATTTTTAATAGCCCTTAACTGATCCCGGACTGAAGAATCATCAGTAGGTACATAAAAATGGAAATACAATAAAAGTCAACCCTTGTCTACCGGGACGCGATCCGAACGGATCCCTCGGCACATAATAGGAGTGCAACTGGGTGGGGATCAAGACCCGCCTCCCTTCGCTGCCGCCAACCATTGGCTACGGCCTGCGAGTACGGGAGAAACCCACCGTGATACGTGCTGGCGTACCCCACTGCCTTAAACACGTGGCTTGGTGTACACTAGCCTTTATCTTACGCGCGTTCACACAAATTCATTTAGTCTCTCACACGACACGACGCGTGCGACATCGTAGCTTTTTGGGGGATGTCAATTGCGATCTTCTGTTATGGATACCAACGTGTACCACAGTAGTATACCAACGTGTGCGTTATATAGGAATACGGGCACTATTATAGTAAGACTGAAGATGGATGTGTGCACCAGTTGTTGCAGGCGTGAGGAGTGTCCGGCGTCCGAGTGTCCGGAGCTGGTGCATAGGCCGTCCGGATGTGAACATTGTACTAGGACTAGATTAATTAGCCAATATAGTGACTGTGATAGTGATGTTGTGGAAAAATGTCGACCTTATAGATCGAGTGCAGCGAGAAGTAGTAAGCGTTATTTTTTTATTTACTAACAAATATGTTTGCGATGCTTTCTATTTTTGTGTGACACTATTTAAATATTTTTTATTGGTGTCATGCAAAAATATTGGCATATTTTTTTTCTAAACTTTTCAAACACTAACTTTATGAAGTTGACAGTGATTTTAAATAATTATACAGCTCTTTGATATTTCCAAAAAGTATTTAATATGTCCGTCATGGATTCTAAAGTATATTAAAACATACAAGATTAATATTTATGATTCCCTTAAGTTTTATAAATTGTTTAAGTAAACTAATGTTTAAAGTTAAAGTTTTAAAGTTAAAACCACTGTAACTTTGATACTTACAGTGGAAGTAATAAAGTGTCATCCGAACCAGTGCTAATAACTCTTTGACATAATGTTTATAAGACAATGAAAGCTCACAGCGCGTAATAACAATAGGACAGGTAGAGTCCCGCGACGATAATAGACCTTATCATAATAAAAGCTAGCCATAGAGTAAGCATTATTTATTTATAAACTAAGTATCCGGTCCGTACCAACGCACGCCTAGTCTCACATCCTCGTCGCATTGTCGGACTGTCGGTACTGCCTCGCTCCACCGCGGTAATCGAGATTACAATTTCATTACGCGCAAAAACTTGGCTCAGTCTCCCTTTACAATGTTAAACACGAAGATCAGAGCTAACTAACTAGGCTTAAACTGTAATTAAAGTAACGTACTGTTACCGGAATGACATATCTGACTAAATGTTTCTATCCTTTAAGAGCCGGACAGTTACGTCCAAGCGGCGCGCGGAGGGTTATTTCGTAATTAGTACTATCGCTTGGTCGCTCTCTATATAGGGCCAAGAAATGATTTAAGTGTCGTGCAATAAAAAACTTATGCCTATTAGATTACTTGCAGAGAACATTTATCTCCTCTTTTTGTGACAGGATTGTGTTCTTTCGTCGCTTTTGTATGCATATTGCGAACACGTAACGAGATGAAAAAGTCTTAATAATATCTATTTCTAAACTAATTAATAACCGTTCTTGTATGTAAACCTTCATTACTCAAATTAAAAGTAAATACAAAGAGTATTCATTAAGAGTGAGCTAATTAACAGGGCAGGAAAGGTTCTTAACATTGTACGTGTTGTGGTTCTATTTATACATAATGTTGATGACTTCGACTTCTAATAAATCTTGCTGCATTTACGAGAAGTGGGTAAATCCGTCCGGAACTAGACTTTTTATACACGAGTGCATAATAAGTTTTTCATGAAGGTTGTCCGTTTGTTCGGTTCTTTGGTTCAAATAAATATTATGTTGTGATTTAAACAGTTTAAATTTTATAGATTTAACCAAAATCTTAACTTCCTAAATTAAATTAATTAATTAAGTTCATTAAAATATTTCTTCAAATAATTGAAAAAAATAACAAAAGTATACAAAACAATCTTCATCAACTGACGTATTTGCATCACGAGATAGCTTCCTCATAAGGAAAATCGATTTGAAGAAGAAAACACATTCGATTCCGATTCTATTGAACATTACATAAAGAATATGATACAATCACTATGATGTATTTGACTTCGTCATCGTTAATACTCCGACTACCTATCAAAATTATATATTATTTAATGAGTAAGAATATCAATAAAAAGTATATCAATAAAAAGTATATCCTGGCTTTGAACGGTGACGTTATTTTGCCTGTAGGTGAATCTAAACTAATTGATGTAGTCTTATGCTGTCATCTTATTTTTGGTAATAGATTGATGTAATCATTTCTATTTGGGGAATGATCCCGAAAAAAATTTTTCGCAAAAAGTTATCAATCAAAAAAAAACTTTTCGAATACCTAAATGAAAACATTAAATAATAAAAAAAACTATACAGTACACAAAATATAAACAGTATTAAAGAAACCTTAAAAACAAACTGCAACCAAGGAGGCTGTATAATCAACACGGATTTCATTTACGTCAGTAGATTAAAAAAAACTGACCATGTTTTGCCCCCAGCCCTAAAGAAAAAAAGTTAACAACACAGGTAAATAATCCCTTGATGATACAATATAGAGTATATTGTCTTACTGCTGGTAACCGCAGAGCTATCTAAATGATTAAATAACAATATGATACGATGGCGGAAAATATGATCAATTAGAGCTGCATAATTATTTGCTTTGATTATCCCGGAAGTTGTGACTAAATTGGTTTTTTATTTTGTTTGGGCTTCTAAACATCTTCAAAATGTCAATGAAAATCTTTTGTCTTAATCACAATTTAAAATTTTGCGAAAGTCATGAAACTATGATGCTACCTACGTGAGCATTATCAATAAATTTTCTAAGTTTCGTTCATTCAAAGATAGCAACAAGTTATAATAACAAAGATTGTAATCAATAACAGTCACTTCCACTAATGTCATTGAATGCGTAACTACAATGCAGTTCAATGTTTCTCATATTGCCCTAGGGTTAGTCCACAAGAAAGCTATGTCATAATAATTAAAGCATAGTACACACACTAAGCTCGATTTCATGAACTATGTCCGCGTCATTAGGGCTGCGATCCACTCACTCATTAGCAACATTTTCACATAAAACGTTGTTCATTTACGCAGAGTAAGGCAGCCGCGTCAATTATAAACAGTTATTTCAGTGAGACGGGAACCTCATAATTGCAGTGTTTAGCTGTCACTCATTTAGTGAGAGATGTCGATCTTAGCTTAGACGTGCCTAATTAACTCTTTTTACAGCACAATACATATAAAAAATACATAGGCCCTTACCGGTCTGCTGATAAGGACTGAAATTACACCGCTGTAAATATCTTACAAGATATTCCATTTAGGTTCGAACGATAAAAAACAGTTACTAAAAATGCATAATGTCAGTTGTTACCTTATTAAAATTAATTCAAGAAAAATTTGCGCTTGTTTCGTTAATTTCGAACGGACGGGGTCGATCAACGATCTTCTTCGCGACGCTATTACCATTTAGAGCGATTTTCAGGTAATGAAGAGTGGTATCACCGCGTATCTTGTGATACGCGCCGCCACGCGCGTCTCTGAGCGATAATCGCCCTTATTATGCGCAGTCAAATTTTACGAGCGCATCGGTTGTTAGCCGGCTACTAACAAAATGATGAACGGACTCAAATTAAACCTCTATTATAGCTAAAACATGACGCCTTTTTCTATTTAATGTCACGAGGACGGGTATCAGTAATCCCGTTAATGATCTAGCGCTGCAACCCTTTTGCGCCCGCGCTCCACTCTCCAAGTAAACAACACAGATATTCGAAAAAGATAACCCGTCAAATTATACTCACGGGCATTTTGTAACGAGCCGCTAAGATGATGCCCGCGACTCTCATCCCAATTTTTTTTACCGCATTTATAACAATAATAATCAGAATTTACATAATGATTGCGCAGGCGCCTGCGACGTCCGGTGCGCAGAACTCCGCGGCGAACTTTTCTCGGTTTTCGAGTCGAAATTCTAGTTAGCGGGCGCGCGATTTCTTTTTAAAAAGGTTAACAAGATGGTCTCGTGTGGGTCGTTTTTCGTGCCGCGAAGCCTTCTTTTGTGAACGGGCGAGCTGTTAAAAAATAAACGAAGTCTTTGTTTCTCGGGTAGTCGGTCCGACCTCCGACGCGGTCCCTACTTTTTTATGCCCCCTTATAACCTGTGTATTACCTACGTGTAGGTATCTACGGTTTTTATGGTCGCCCGGTCAGTTCTTCAATGGGCTAAGGAATTCGATCGAGTCTCATTGTTCATCTCAAATATCTCCACGTATAGGTGGTTGGGGGATATAAAGAGGATATCAATTACTTGCCGTCCCTTTAGAAAAAAAAAAAAACATTCATTTGTTTTAATTACAGTTAAGTAGCATATCTGAAAATCAAGGCGGCTACTGTACATTTGTTAAAAAATATTATCTCGTTTTTTTTTCCACACCTATTATTCACTTCTGTAATATTTTGTTTTAATGTATAATAATGTAACTAAAAAGCTTTCATTTCTCTTACTGTTAAGATTCAAATATTTAATTAGCTCTATATTTTTATCTTCATCTCATGGTTACTCAGTGAAAATATTTGTCTCACAGTGACTCTACGCCTTTTACGAGCTGACCTGTTGTTTTTTTGTACATGAACTTTTGACGGCGGTCTCGCGGTTGCTTTTGACCGGAGCACTAATAAAATGTTATGATCGTGTGTTTAACGCGTGTTGTGTGTGTCGGGCCTTCCTTTTGACATGATCGTTATTGCCCGACTCCACCTCTGCGGTCGCCTTTTGTAACCCAATTGGTACAACATTATTATCGTGTCAATTAGAGGGCAATATAACCTACAACTAAATCACGGCTAGTTATACGGATTGCATACTTAATGAGTGGGGTTTGTTTATGCAAATTGTTCGTTTATGTTTCGTGCGGAGATAGTACGTTAATCTTTTTTACAAGGAGGGGGTAATCGGTATCAGTTCACAGGCTCTAGTTAAATAATAAGTGGCGGGGCCCTATAACTATAATTTTCTTTTATTTGTCCGCGGTGCCTGCGGCCCTCGAGCGAAACCGCCAGCGCTAACGAGATGATGAAAAAATCACACGCACACACATTTGTGCTAATTGTGTGAGTGTATTGATGAATCTGCATTTAAATCCTATTGAACGTGCGACGGTTTGTCATTCAGAATATTGTTAAACTGTCTGGTTGGACTTTTAATACGATCAGAGCTTTTGGGTGCCTGATCGAATCTTAAGGCAAGCAAAGAAATAAAATTGCTTAAAAGCATTGCATTATTCAATCATGAGTAACATTAAATGTTTGTTAACAATCCCCAAAAAATTGCCAGAATCATGGCCAATTGCCAAATCACAAAAAAAAAGTAATAGGCCAAACTGGAACATTAAAAACGAATATCGTATAGTTCAGATATTATACTATCATCGCAAATAACAGTGAGATCTTTACCTACGTTAGTCACTAACCGCCAGACATAACACTTGTGATTCACACCTTGAGGCAAAACACTGAAAAAATAAATAACATTCTGTGTGAGTGAGTCGGTGCAACTTTGATAGTGTGACGATTTATTCCTTCTGACATAATTAAGACCACTTTTGCTCTGATTTTATTCTCTTGATTGATCACAGGGGTTTGATAAAACTGATTAAATGTCAATACTGATTTTCCACTGTCGGTCTGCTTTGGATGCAGTCTCGCTGCCATTTTTTTCGTAACTTTGGATAACTAACTTCCTTGTCGGTACCAGTAAAGGACGCTCAAGCTAAATATGCATTAGAGTCTTTCTATAAAAAAATGTGCAGATGGTCGCGAATACAAAATGTTCAATCGTCTCTCGTAATTGATTTTAATTAAAAAATAATCACGAATGTAGGTAATCATTAGTGCAATTGCAAAAGGTGCATCGCTTTCATTTTCCTCAAGATATCAATTAAGTCATAATTTCTCGACATCAAGCACAATGTCGAAGATCCCCGCGTGATTTATATAAACAAATAAACAATGGGAGACCTGATTACTTTTATTTATTTTAATCACTGAGCAAAGTCAACTCATTATCTGCTATAATGAGCAAATTGTTTTATCTTCGTCAAACGTCACGGGGAATGCGTTGTTGTTGATTTGACATCGTAATGGTTTTTTAACATGTAATATATTATCAGTATACGTAACTGAATGCTATCAGCTGTCAGAGCAGGGTTGAACTTAATTTGTATTGTCATTATTGTTGTTCGGGCTGTATCTTTATTCACTTTAGCTAGTCAGTCGAAGGGTGTGTAAACTTCCATGTATCCGTTCTTGCACTCCGATCTTTCCAATGACATTTCCGATGACAGCTTATAATAATTCATATCGACACGACTCCTAACATGAGGGTTATTAAAATTATCGTATTTGAAAAAATCATCCTAACAATATCCAATTATTCAAATAACTTGCAAATTCATATTTTTTTGGGTATAGTGGACAGGTGATGCACGTTAACTTTACATTCTAATAAAAAAATATGTCAATCACACATCAAATTATTTCCTTTACCGTGGATAATATTATTCCACTTTAACGAGTAAAACGAATGTCAAGTCAATAAATATTTCTGCGTCAACGATGGACACCTTCTGCTGGTGACAGTTGTTAGTTTCAATGAATATTTCTTTATCTATAAAATTGAAAATAGCTCTAATTTACATACCGCCTATGACATAATATTCAATTAAGTAAATACACGCGACAAGCTTAGAAGCGCAATTATTATTGCCATAGAAAATTATAGGCAAGACTAGCGTGGACAACAATTCGATTAAAGTTATCGATATTGTTAAATCGATACTTAAATAAGTTCGATGAAGTAACCGATCAGAAGAATGTGAGTCCGATTACCGCGCCACCGTTAAATAGAGCCGCATTAGTGATTCACACAGGTTCACTGGACAATTAGCAAAGGCTGTCCACCTCTGGGCCGCGATGTATTTATTCATCGGATGTTCATCGATTACCATAATCGATACCATCGCGCGTGCCGCATACGGAACAAGTGGCTCTTGAGCGTTTTCATTAAATGAGATGCATTGAAAAGAATACGAGAGCTTTCATTCAGAAACGAATATGAATCACTGCAATGCATTGTACGAGTTTCAATTTGAACGGAAGAAAACACGTTTTATTTGAGTGGTAGTTTCAGTAGCTGGTGACTATTTCGTAGATGAATACTTAATTATCATAAATTATTCAAATAATATCATTTCATATAATTTAAAAGATCTGAGTCTTTTCGAAAACAATTATGCCACAGGACCTCAAAAGCAAAGACCAAAGTTATTATCATGACCTCTGAACGGATTTCCTTTCACTGTTCCATCAATTCAAAATTGTCCGTCTTCACCTCGATATTAATCCATCTTCTATCACCAGGATACGTCAACGTCTGTGCGGCGGTGTGCCTGCTACTGTTGGTGTGCGGTCTGTCACCGAGGTCGTCGGCGGCGCCACATCGAAGCCGGGCCAGCATGGAGCGGCAACGACGTGACACGGATGAGGAGAACAGACTGTGGGCTAACCCCTGCGATTATAATGATTCTCAGGTAAGAACCTACAGATATTATAACAGTAGACAATCCTATAGATGAAGGATAACAAAGTATAGCTGAGGAAGATAACAAAGAAGAAGAATCTAACAGTATAGATGGACATGCAATGTTCGATGATTATGTTAGCTGAAATTATAAAGAAGTAATGGAAAGAGATAAGAAAGGTCAAACCACCATTGAAAATGAAAACTAATCCTGGAATGGATCAAAAGAGTGTATGAAAAGCTTAATTAAAAAATGGGTTTTGAATTTATATCAATGAGGTTGGTATTCAGAAACGAGAATCGAACTTCGGATGATAATAAAAGTAGATTTACAAAACGGTGTTTTGTATTCATGTCAAACTTTTGCGGTTGGCTTAAGTGACCGCATAACTGACAAATGGCCGCAGATGTAAACAAAAAAAAACTATAGGTACCTACGGAAAAAAGTGGTAGTAGTAACATATCTTTTTAACTTTTCCGAGAATCGAAAGATTTTGAGAATTTCTCAGCATGTCTATGAAGTTGTAGTTTTGTCTAAATGATTTAACATATTCAATTTCTTTACAGCCAAAAGTTGTCTTCTCGCAAAATCACGCCAGGGAGGTCGCGTTGAAACTCGTCGCGCAAGCAAAAAACGCTTACTCATCAACTCTGAAGTACAAGGATACATTTGTAAGTACACAACACCGCATTTATTCTAAAAGCTAATGGAGTTTTCTAAAGTGGTCTGTGGAGTTTTTAATCTCAGTGAGCCAGACGACTACATTAGGAATTAGGCCCTTAATATTATTCCTCAAATATTTGACATAATTTTCAATCCTGGAGTCATCATGAAAGTTAAGTTTTCTTAAAAGAGACTCAGGCAATATTTAGTTTATTTTGTTGCTTCATCGTTCAGTATCCAAGTCAGACTATCGACATAAATGGCGCTTGAAAATTTCCGTAGCATAAAGCAAAGTACAAAAGCGCGAGTGCTGGCTTTGAAGGCCTTTCTTCGCTTTCATTCATCGATTTTGCACGAGGCGATCGCGTAGTATTCGCGGCACATCTATATGCCCGCCGCGTCGCTCTAAATGAACGGACGGAGCTTGCGGCCGACCAATACCAATAAAACTTAAGCCTAACGTCGATGCATGCCTTTAGCGTTTGTATCTACGCAGATATTATTGATTTATGTATGAGAGTCTGTAAGAGGTGCTATAGTATTCTGTTGACGTCCGCGTAAACCCTGCAAATGGTTGGCACCGATTTTTCGGACTTCCTCTTTTGAGTTATTGGGTTTTAATGCAAAGTCAACGATCCTAATTCATTGTAAATATTTGAATTGTAGGTAGTTATTTCTATTGTCTGTGTTCGACTTCGTGGTATTCGTAAAAAGCTTAAAGATCTAAAATTTAAATTGAATGTCTTTAAGTCTTTTGCCAAAAAGTTTCACGCGAAATTTGACCCATTAAAGATTCACGGCGTGCACGTTTTTAGCGTGGTTTTCTCACCGTGGAACGGCGCGGGCGCAGGCGTGGAAGAGAGATTGCATCGGCCGGGCGCCGTTTCGCGTCTCTATACGTCCGGCCAACCGCTTCCTCCCTTTTAATTATAATTTCGCACTGCATTTCTGTGACGCCATGTCGGTATCGACAACCTTGTCGATAAAATGCTTTATAAACAGTACACGTTACATCAAATAACAATATGTAACTGATCAAATCGCATTCAATGATCAACTATCTTGTCTGTACACTAAAATTACTCACTCGCAAGCTCGACTTTTTGCTCATAAATGTACTGCAGTTTTATTACAGACCAGTTTATATTAAAAACAAAACACCTACTTAGCTTATCAGATGGTAATACTGTCGCACAAGAATCGCAGACAATTCAACCTACATTCAAGAATTCATAAAACATTCACGAATTATTAGAAACAAACGTTTAGCATGTTAATACAACAATTCATATGACGGCTCTATCATTCCAATCCAAGGAATATAATAATTTCCGAATCGGAAGTAAGGTGGGCCGATCAACGAGAAATAATGCGATGTCGAAGTCGCGCCTCGAATCATTTATGGATGACTCTTTACCAACAAACTCTGTAGCCACTCGATAACCGAAAGGAACTCGTATACATTTCGGCGATTGTTGTCAATATAATCGATTTATTGAGAGTTGGGCAGTCAATGGTAGCGGAACAATGGAAGCGTATAAGTCGAATGTGTCCAGTTATCGAATGTGATGTTCGCGTATGAGGTATGGTGGCATTGTAATAGGCTCGACGGTCGTAACGACGGCGACGTCCTGTCCGCTGCCTCCTCGTAAAACGACATTATCGACTCACAGTAGCCGGAACGAGGTACAGGACGGTGCGCGTACGCGTCGAATACTGATTGCGCATTAGTATTGCGCGACACACCTGCCCGACGATTTTTTCTGTCTCTCCCCTTAATGTCGGTCATTCGTTACTAATGTATCATATTTATTGCGATTTACACGCAAATCGTGGCGATGAACCGCTATTGTTGCTAGATGACAAGGACGTCTAGGTTTTCTTTGTTCGTGCTCCATTTTCAACAAAAACTTTACACCTCTATCGCAATTTTCGATCTCGTCTTGTTAATATTAGTCATCACATTAAACCAAGATAAACGTCTAAGTTGCGTCTGAGATACAATATATCCTAAATAAATCAGGCTGCTACATCTGTCGTCAAGCCCATTCCGTATAAATAATAACTGGCCGCGTTGTACTAAGAACGCAATAACAAATTCAACGAACTCTACCGGTACTGTGTGACTCGCCACTGGCCACCGTGTGAATGTGTCATAACACTCGTGCTTTTGACTACACCGGTGTCATATTATCGCATCACATTTTCGACACTGGAATTCAACTCGCTTCCTTAAAAAAGTGCTCGTAAACTTTTGAAAGTAATTACGATAAACAAATGAGTGGTGTATTCGCGATGTAACCCGATCGGCGATTGCGATCGGCTCGCGGCATGCCGCACGTCTCTCGCAACTCGTGTGCATCTGCTCGCTTATCTTTGCAATAGCAACGCTATATAAACATTGAATTACATAGCACATACATACAATATGTATGTACGTACATAGTACGATAGCGTTGTTCACACGGGCGACAGGCTGTCTGCGGCGTTGGGTGCGTATGTGTGCCGTAAATATATCAATGTCTGCGCTTGTGTGGGTGCATGTTTATTTGATAAGCTTCCGATGTTTCGAGCTAGGCATTCGGATGCTAAGTCGTCGAATTTCTTAGTCGATGCCCACCCACGACAACTGCAACGCGCTGAACCCATCAAATTGTTCCCTGTTTACTTTTATTCAACCTCAAATCATGGGAACACACTTGAAGACTTAAGATATTGACTATACCTACATTCATTCATCAGATTATTTTGTATCGTTTCAATTTAATTCTAACTTTTGTAAGCTCTTGTTTCATCTTCATAAAAACAGTTAGATTTATCTTTACTTTGCTGCCTCTATCCAAAGATATAACGCTGTCATGTGATTTCGCTATAACAGAATTTGCATCATTTACCTCGGCAGTCGTAACTAACACATTAAAGTAATGGGAATATAGTATAACATTCTTAATAGTAATCTATTAAGTAGATACGCCTCGGTTTGGACGCAAGCTCCCCACAACTTGTAGGTAGTGATTCGGTTATGGCCCGATGGACCGGACGCACACCTGTGTATTTAGTGTGCCAACGACGACATAGCACATTCCACCTCTGTACGATATCATTACTTAAACATTCTACGCTTCTTGTTTTGTAAAATCATCTGCACTACATTCATGCGCCGACGATACATTTGCATTCGCAATTTTATTTTTAAAAATTTTAAAGGTCTGTAAACTCTAATTTTCCTGCCAATTACTTGCCACTTCGGCAACGGATAATATCTCCGCTTTGACTCCATTCATACACCGCGGCTCGGTTTATGTCCAAAGAAATAATCGTAAATTTATTTCATTGCGCGTATTATCAACGAATTTTATATCAGCGGTATCTCAATTTCAATGAAGCAAATTAATATTTGGACAAAGTTCTCTGATCGGCGCCGATAAACAGTTGCACAACGATATTTTTGGTGTTTTGTTGGATTTTGCAAAGTTTTAATTAGTCGTATTGTTGTCCAACAATATTTTCTACATAAGGGTTACTTAACTACAGCGCGTTACATCTGCCAGTCCAGCCCCGATTGTTTGGCTTGTCAAAGCTATTTGGACTCTGCGCTTAATAGTACAAGAGCAGTTTTTGTCAGTTCCGCCTTCGTCATATGTGATATAGACATAGTGTCAAATTTTAATGTCGAAACGGTTTTGTTACGTGAAATGTCGTCGGCAGCGGCCGCAAACCTCCGGTTTCGATCTCATCTTTCGTACGACCTTCGCTTGCCAATTGAAACGATTGTCGTATGCGTTAGTATCGAGTATTAATGGGCACTAAATATCAAATTGAATCGAAGTCGATTGAATCAAATCTATGCTTTATGACTCGCCCATTAAAAAGCTACACTAAAGCAATTTGTCAACAACAAAACTCGATTAATATCGATAGGGGTCGTGTAGTCTTTATTTGTGATTATCTAATTGAAAGATGGAGTCTTTAAATAAATAGATGGCAGTTAGTAGCGCGTGCAGTTCCAGTGTTACTTGATCTATTAACTAGAATAAGTGTCACTGCCTTATAGGTCTTGTTTTTATGGTTTGTTTCTTCTGAGGGCAGTAAACGTTTGTCATTTCTAGGAACACTTTGCGACTAGGTAACGCGTGTAGGTACCATCGCGTGGGTGTTTTAACTTCGTTTGCTGATATTTTAGTTTTCTGATCTATATCTGTATCCGTAATTATATACTTATTAATTTCACTTGTTAAATTCATTTTTTATCTTATTATCATTTTGAAATTCTACGAAACTTTCAACCGACTGAATAATATAATGTTGAAGACCTATTGGAAATTGACAGAGCGCTCGCCAATAAACTGTCAAAATATACACATAAGAGAGACAACATGGCTATTTGATGGATTACATACCTCAGTCCAGATAATTCACCAAAAACTACTCAAAAATATCCTTATCTAGATAACAAAGACTCAGTACTCGACTGGCCACTGCAGAGCTCTCCCCACTTGAACCACATTTATACCACCAATCCAGGAAACCGCTCGGACTCATCGTCCGCTCAATCTTCCTTTTCCATGAAAGTCAATCAACTTATTGTTGTAACTCAATCTATTTCCATCTTTCATAGAATACAACTGTTCTCAATAAGCGTTGATTCACGATGATCCTTACTTGTGTTGTTTAGCCATGAAAAAGACGTGTAATTGTATAGTTTAATGACATTAGTGACTTAGATTGTTTACCTTCTGCGTTAATTTATTGGTACTTTGTGTTGTGCCTTTAACTAGTGTAAAGTCATCTCTAGAAATCTGGCCCCAGATATGTTAAATAGTTGTTTTTTTATCACCATAAGTACTATCATCTACATTTTCTCTATAGTTGCTATTTTCTATACTAATGATTCTTTTCCATTTGTTTCAGGCGTTGAAACTTCATAGTTATTCCAGTTTTGACGATCTTCTGGTCTCGTGGACATCATCTGAATTCCTTCCTAAGGAATGGCTGCCTAAGGAGAAAGTTCTCTACCAGACGATGCCTGATGAATATATTACCCAGTTGATGGTAAGCATTGAATTTTTTTTTCAGCCTTAATATTTTTAAGATCAATCTTACAAATTCTGAGTGCCTTTTTTAAAAAGCTCAGTAATCGTTTTGATTTTTAAAACCCTTGGGAAATATTTATAAACCATTCCGTTTTTGATAATACGGACGTTGCCAGATTGACGTTTCCTAAACGAAAACAATCACCGAAGGGCGGCGAATTCGCTGATGCCAAAAACGTGCATCCGTATGAGTTTTTCAATCGATTTCAAAGAATCGACATCGTCGGTGGCACTCATTGTTGTTGGCCGGCTATCGCTTACGTGAGAACACAATGGTTTCGCAATACTAACAATCGAAAATGTAATCGAATTTAGGATGATTATCACAATTACGATTGTCCTTATCTTAGTTTTAGTTAATTTGGCAACGAAGTCATTACAACGTGCGATTACAACAATAAACTTACAGCTAAGGAGCTGACTTGAGGCACATTATTATTACTTCAAAATATACAAGGACTACATTTAATCAGAAAATGTTTTTCAAATGAAAATGATTTTTAAAACTAAATTCCATCTTTCTTGTTCACAGCCAAAAATCAATGAGGAATTACCGGGGATGTACAAGGGGCTGAAGATGATAGTTGCGGGGCTGTACGTGTTCTCCAACGAAACATTGAACTCCAACATAATATCAGATGAGAATCTGAAGGACAACATCACCCGGACGATGCATGATGTGCGAGCTGTACTTTGCTATTTTAATGTAAGTAAACAAAATAAAAAAAAAAATCTATATCTTGTTTCATAATTGAGGACATGCCAAAAAAATTCATTACTCGAAAAAAAAATCGTTTTTGTATCTGAAAATTTACTTTTTCCTAAAGAATTGTTGGTTGATATTTCGCTAACCTAAAGTTTTCCTTCTTGCAGGACATTATGAACGCTCGGAATTTGAAAATCGAGAAGATTACGGTCTCTGAAATCCCTGACTTGGCGAACAATATGGGCGTTCTCCTATACAGGGACACCCTGAACTACTTGGAATACCTTGCGCAGGTGTTCCAGGAACTCTATAAGACGGAATCTGCTTGAATACAGAGGTTGTGATCAAGAGTCAACGATGCGACTCAAAGAAACTGCACACCCCATGTAACTTTGGCTGTCTACTTAATCTTGGTGCTCGCACCACGAGGCGATACAGTACTGTTCAGTATTAGTTAGCCCCAAGTAAAAACTCCTTCTAGTAGAATTATTTGCATCCTTTGGCTGTTAAATAGCGAATTATGTATAGAAAAACTGTCTTTGCCATTACATTGCCATTTTGGTCTAGAACGAATTAGTTCCTTTTTGTAAATAGTGACGAATTTAAAATGTATTATTTATTGTCTGCTGATTAACATTCTAAATTTCCCGATTATCCTAGTCAAGGTCTTATTTATTTCTCGCTTAACTCCACTTAGTTTCAATTTCTTTATTATTCGTATTATTTAATTTAGATTTTAGTATTAGACTTCATTCCAGCACTTGGACTGTTGATGAAATTGTTGAGTTGGAATATGAATGCGTAGAACGGTGTATCAGAACAGTTTCTTTTCTGCTGCTGTCGATATTTTAATGATCTATATTATGACATGGTAGCTGGAGGCTGAGGCGAATAATTTTAATTGTACATTATATTCCTACTTTCCCTAGTATTACTTGACTCTTTGTTAACTATTTATATGTTACAGAAATCCAATGAAATATGACTAGCTTTAATAGAGCTGTTAATTATATTATTGTAAAAATACAGAGCCAGTGTATTTATAACTTAATCATTATTTGTATAGTTCAAATAGTACCTATTTATAACTGCGGCACAAACATAGCTTCTATGTTTGTGGAATTAAATTATTATTACATTTATTTGAAAGTTTTTTATTTTTATTTTTTCATAGAACCTTACCACCAAATTGCTACATCATCAGATAGGCTATGGACATAAATTATTTTCACTAAGAAAGCATCAACATTAAATTAATTGAGTAGCGACAAGATTCAAGAAGTCATACAGAAAACTTACACAAGTGAAAAAAAATTGGAAATTTCACTTATTCACTCTCCTGCTAGACAGTGATTTTGTACCACCCACGCCAATGATAATAATATCACAAAATATCCCATAAAAAGGTCTAAAACAAATATTTCATTAAAATGTTTCTAAGTCACAAACACGATCACGCGTGTTCCCATGAGTCGGGACTGGAAACAATTTCATATCTTTACACAAGGTATTCACAACACCGGTACATATTTGCATTGGTGACTTGGTCTCGACAAATTAGTACGACCAAGACGATGGGACCTGAAAAATAATAAAAAAGTCACCGCACAAAACTGCCTTTGCTCCAAACTACACACTTCTAAACTTTATTTCAAAGTAATAAAGTTCAAAGTTGCTTAATTATTTGAACCAAATGTGTATGTTTGTTTGTGTTGTGTAACACGTCCCGCTACTGATCACAAAGCGAACTGTCAAACGGCTCCCGCCATATTTGTTTAATCTGTTGTGACGACGACGTTATAAGTCTTCAAAAAACCGCGCGGGTGTTAGATTTGGAGTCGTCGGATGATACGAACGCATTGGCTTGTTATTATTATGTGATGAAAGTAAATAACGTTACGAAAGTGTATCCGTTTAGTAAAAAATCTGACATAAGGTAGTTTGATTGGCGGTAATTGCGAACCGTAAATAGATTAGCAATTTAACGAGAACAAATATGGGCGTAATCTTGTGCTAATTGCGCTATGTATAGGTGTATAATTTGAAACAACTCAATTGGCAGTACATTACTTTCGTATGAAGAAAAACTCACTTTTGGTGTTAGGTAGGTATAGCAAGTCGCGTTGATACGTCATCTATAATGTTTGTATGCACGGGGTAATCTTCGAAGATACTGATCCGATTCCGGAATTCTTTCACTCAAGTGAGTCGTCAAACAGTGTGCGAGATCGGTCGGTGTAATAGTTCAGGTTATCGCGACAATATAGCCGTAGCAAGAGAGAGCGCGCGTAGTACTGTTCAAGTGTTTACCTTATCGCGGCAATGTGATCCTAATAGGAAGCTACAGTATTGCAAAGTGTCATAGGACATATATTAGGTATGTTAAAACAAGAAATTCCACGCGGACGAATTCGCGGGCAGAAGCTATAATTAATATAAACGACCTTCGCTATCTATTAGGACACGTCCTGAAGTTGTGGCTGCTACATTTTCAAGAGTTTGCATCCTATGTTTGCCGTCATGTGACAGCTAAGCAGTCGAGCGAGCGTGCGACCTGTCGGAGTCTCGACAGCTGTAAGTACGGAATATAAATATTGAAATATAGTTTTTTAATTAGGTGCTAATTTAACACCCTTATTGCGCGATGCAATTATTAAGCTTTAAAATTATTGAATTTTAAAGCATAATAATTTCATCGCGCAATAAGGGTGTTAAATTAGCACCTAATTAAAAAACTATATGGACTATACTTGGGCGTTGAATTATACTGCTACTACTTGTAGTAGCAGTATAATTCAACGCCCAAGTTGCAGCAATTTCAAAAAGTGTCTAAACATGGTTTGCGTCCACGTGACTTTTTAACCAAAGTGCAATATTCATGCTGTTTCAATCAGTTACATTATCGCAATTGCAACGTTAACGTAACACCCTATACATTTAAATAACCTTTATTAACAAAGAATGACTGCTAATCACGCATTAATACTCCTTATGAATACAGCCCGGCGGGGTAATTCGGTATGTAAAAAAAAAAATCCTACGCTGATTCCAAAACCATTTCGAGCTTTCAGGTTTTTTAACCTAATTTTGCTATTTTTAGCGCCTAAAATCATTAGAAAATCATTCGAACTACATATTATATAATTACTAATGGTGTTGGAAACTTGCAAATATAACTAGTACTATAGCTACTTGTTGATTGGTTTGATAATAGTTTTGAAAGAAAACATTCACAGTTGTGCACCATAAGCTGCTAAACTCGCATTTCTAAAGACTACTAAGGGTAACAGATTAGTAATATACAAAATTAGTAACTATAATTGCTGAGCTGTAATCGAGTTACTAATTTCATAATTGATAAGCTTAAAGTAATAAGTAAATGTTCGATTAGGTATGTCTATCATTCCCTACTCTAAAACTGTCAAGTGGCATGCTTTGAAGTTTATGACAAGCAAAACGTGGCAAAGATATTCAACTCTTCAGCCTACTTTTCGATGTAGAATTTATAAAAATTATTTAAAATTAATGACTGCTTGGAAAACCAAAATATTGAAATTAGTTGCTTAAAATAAGCAAATCTATAAATTAAAAATATATAAATAATATCTGAAAAAAAAAATCTTTACTGTCGTTGACAAGAAATAACTATGTTAAGTACCCATCTCTACTGATTTTTTATTTATTGACCATTAACCTTTCTGGAGCTGTGGCGGCAATATCAATAGTTTGCCTCCCCGTGTCAATCTGACCGCGGAGTCCGCGAAGCGACATTCCGACCACAATGGTCGTGGATGTCGCGTTGTGTAAATGTGAAACACATATTTACACATTAACAACCGAAGCTCATTGAGGATGACCTACCACATTGTGTACAAAGTTGGGTCACAATTTTTTTTTCGGTAAAAAGTAGTTTAAAGTAACTTGATTGGTTGGGATTGTGAGTGGGTTCCGTAATCACAATACGATGGTATTAACAAATAAAAACTACACAAGATCTTACGATTTATTGGAAATCCCACGAACAAAGTTAATGTTAACTCAAATAGCAATAATTTTTAAGAAAAGTTAATCGCTTAAAAAACTTACACTAAAACTGTTCATTGAAAACATTACCTACCTAATATTCCTAATTATCTTGAAATTTAAAAAAGGGATATCTCCCAGAGTATGCATGACTACTAACTTACCCTGTAGAAAACAAACAACTATAAGCAAAACGGTCAGCTATGCAGTTATAGCATTTTTACGAGAGGTGTGAAGTCAACAGCAAGCCAAGCAAAATCAATTGCTGTTACAAAGTTAAAGCCATTCCACAACATCTTAACTACCAGCAATTCTACATTAGATAGCTTATTTCTCCATTCGAGTAAACAAAATTATCTATCAAACACCCATTAGAATACAGGTTTATTTACATAAGGCATTATCTAAAAGATTACAAACTATACACAAGAGCATAAAATGCCAACATCAACCAATTGCCCTTAACACTTTCTGTTAATACAGTCACAGTACAATGTGTTAGTGCACTCTGTTCCAAAAGTAATTGATGAAAGTGTAAACAAACCCTGGCCTGTTCAGGTTCAATTCTTACGCAATCCCTCACTTTCAAACTTTATATTTCACCACTTTTTCCAAAAATTCTTGTTTGAATATCATTATTGAATGTAGGTTATAAAATTAAGCTCAATTGTCAAACGAAAAACAACGTTAAGGTGATATCAAATTCGAATTTAATTTTTAATTTGGTTGAATACCAAATAATCAAATCAAAGAACTCAATTTGTAAGTGGCACCAGAAATTGTCATTGACAGGTCTGTTTTCCAACACATTTGTTTACATTTTCATCAGATATTTTTGGAACAGAAAGACATTACATTAGAAAGACTAATTTTCCTCATAGGTAGAACAGAACGACCAACCTGCCTCCCATTAGAAGATAGCTTTAGACAAAGCTCTCTCAAAGAAAAGTGACCAAGGCCTGCGCAAGAGCACAAGTAACCAACATCAACCAATTGCTAATAATCATAATCCATACTTCCATACTTACTAATAATATAAATTCGAAAGTACCTCTGTCTGTCTGTCTGTATGTTACCTTTTCACGGCTAAACCACTGAACCGATTTAGATGAAATTTGGTATAGAGATAGTTTGAGTCCCGGGAACGGACATAAGATAGTTTTTATCCCGATATTCCCACGGAATCGAAACTTATGCGGATGAAATCGCGGGGCGCAGCTAGCTATATGCAATAGATATTAGTACAGTGTTGGTCTTAAAATCAGTAATTAAATTTCCTAATACTAGCGCACATTTGACATCCAAGACAACATTACAATATACCATAACACTAGAAATGATTAATCCTACAATAAAAAGTATAGTTTTGCACACGAGTAGAGTCAGAACTATGAAACTACATCCCATTAGAATAACGGTTCAGGTATACATAAAGCGCTCTCAAGGAAAATGGTAGCAAAACATAAGACATCAAGCAATTATTCCAACCACAAGTTAAACATGAAAACATCACCGCATCCAGTTGATCTCTAAAAAAGGCACAAAATATTTTCACCTTCCTTTAACGATCTGCCGTCGGCGTCCACAATGGCGTTTAGGGCGCACCGAACGGGCATGCACGCTTTATCTCGCTCACGTTCCCTTGTTTTATTTATTAGAAAGATTTATTATTTACCACAGGGCTCACACACGATGTGTCACGAATCTGGGACGAAAAAACGGGGCTATGTTAATGTGTACCTCGTTCGCACGTGACTATCATTTTTTTGATCGCCCTTCTTACTTCATAATTAACTTCGTAAGCGAATGTTCATTTCCTGTATTTGTTTAATTGATACGTTTTCTTTGTGCTTGTGCGTTCTGTGGGGTTTTTAAATTAGGTTGCAGCTGAAAGTGGAAGAAAGGTATTGAGGCCATGCCACACAGGTTGTGAAAAGCTCACAGTTTGACCTGAACAAAGAATTTTCTCTTGGGAATAATCTGTTACCGTTTGCCAGAATAGAACTCTTCTTCTCCTTCGTAGTACTCTTGTCAGAGCGGTCGTGGTTCTCATGTAGTTTCTAGTGTTGAATAGAACTACCCTCTCTCAAAATACCATGTCAAAAAAGGTGGAGGAGCGGAAATTACTGACTAATTTATTTATAAGTCACTCATCATCATCTGCTTAGCCTTTTCCCAACAATGTTGGGGTCGGCTTCCAGTCTAACCAGATGCACCTGAATAACCTACTATGCTGGTAGCTACCTACTATGTTCGCTAAATATCTCCACCAATTTTACTTGAAATTGTTCGTAGCGGATCCATGATGAAATGCCAACGTCAATGGACTAATAAATACTCAAAAGTACAAAGTACAAGTATAAAACTTTGTACTTTTGTCAGTTTAAACTTATAAACCAAATAAAAAGTTACCTAAATTAGCCACAACAAAAAGCAGAATCCTGAATCTATAAATCAACACGGATGTTCATCACACAAGATCACAACCATAATCACAGTTAAACAAAACATAATAAAACAAAGTGATCGGCTGCTCCTAGCATGACTTCATCGACTCTGAAATACCCAACCATTATAATCGAATAAACTAAAATATATAGCAAATAGAATCGAGATTGGAATCGCACTTGACCTACGTAAAACCACAGGTCTGCCGTGACCGAGTAGGAGTAAACAGAAAACAAAAGACGACGAACACTCCATGTTTGTCATGATCTGTGTACTTTGCAAGCCCTTAAGTCAACGTTCAGCTTGACAGTGTTACGTCAAAGGAAAATAAAGGATTATGCACTTTCATGGCTGGTTGGTTATGTGTTCAGGGGGGCTGGCATGCTTGCAGTAATTAATATTTAATTAAGTCCTGTCTAATAAATTACTTTTTGTTCTTTTATTGTGCTATTTTCATTTGCTTTGTCAAGAATTTATTGCTGGTAAGAAATAACATAAATCACACCACAGCTCCATCGCAATCCTTTGTTGGGTGTTGCTTACGACCTCATTACGACTTACTGGATCAGCATGTTGATTACATTATTGATTACCGCAAGCCTGTGCTCTTTTACGCTCTTCCTTTTCATCATAAAGAGCGTCTGAGATGTGCCCAAAAATAAAAATAAAAGATTCCCTTAACTAATAAAAGAAAAATCCCGAGGAAGATGATTGACACATTAAAGTCTGAATCACCACAAACGTAACGGAACTATCAATTGTATTTACTCGTGAAGTCGTTCATCAAGAAGATCATAAACTGAAACCCAAGACAAACAATTCCTCGTAAGACCTAATTCGTCCCAAGACACAAACGTATCAAACCCAGACGGGATTGGAGACAAGTGATTGCATGCAATTATCTTTTCGTCTCCTAAGGTCATACACGTTCCGCTTAAGAAAGATACGACCTCGTACTACCTAAGATCCAAAAGGGCATAAGTTTATGGATTTCCATATTGACTTAAGTCGTATTATCTCAAGTGCGACACCGCTCTCAAAACTATGACCGGAAGCGAGGCGCATGCCTTTCTTCAGGCGTTGACAATCTTTGGTTGCATTTTCTTTGCAACTGTGTATTGTTGCGAAAATTATTTCTATTAGCTGTGATTGACAAAATAATCGCAATTACATAGCTATTAAAGTAGTGCAAGAAAAGGCATTAAATTTTGATAAATGATGAATGTCTACATGTTTCGAAATTCAGTGTGCCTCACAATGTTTCAATCTGCCTGTAAGAAAGGATTTTGAGGAATATGTGTATAACGCACCTTGTTTCCATTGGAATAAACGCAAAAAAAACAAAATCATGCATCAGATTTCTAAGATTGGTTTCTTAAGAAGTCAGTTTCATAGTTTTATTTGGCAGTATTTAAGATGTTATAACTGAAAACCAAGTATCGCAAATGTAAAACTGTCTTCGATTGCCAGCCCCTGACTATGATACAGAGCTGTAGCAACATTTATTGAGTTTAATTACCGCAACACCTTACTTCATTCACGACGCATTTGCACGTTTTTTGTATATTTAAATTCTGATTTACCTATTTATTTATTTTGCAAGTTGTATAATATGTTCCTAAAGTATAGACATCGGACAACTAAGAACTTTTATGAAAATCATGATATTCATTTGTTACGTCACATTTTTCTTCTGAAAGAGAACAAAAATATGTTCTTAAGAGCAGTAGAGGCCTGTGTCCCAACAGTGGGAACATTATAGGCTGATTATGCAATTTTTCGTCTTTTCGTTTCGACAGTATCTGCGTTTCTTATATTAATCTTCGGGCCCAGTAAGTAGCCACGTTTGATAGCGGCTTCAGAGGCGTTACTCGTATTCAGATCGTCAAGGGTGCAGCTGAACGGACATTTGGGACACTCTAGATAGCATTCTACGTCATTTTAGGATCTGGATTTTAGGCCTCCCCCTCCATCGCCACAAAGACAACCATTTTTCAACCTAGTTATTAGAGAGAGATTTAACATATTTTTTTATAATCTTTCATAGAGAAATTAATATCAAAATATAAATGCAAAATTGGGCCATTCTACAAATCTATTTTATGTACTCAAATGGGTTCTAAGAAACATTGCGATAAAAAGCAAGCATAATCTCTCTACATAGATAAAAGTGTTGCGTGCGCAGGTAGTTAGGAGCTTAATGATAAACAACTTGAGTTCATACTTACGCATCCTTATTGATATAATTATTAATTATGACCGGAACTCTTGCTGATAGCCAGCAACGTGAGGTTTCCCACCATTTCAACCAGGAGAAGTGTTTGCTAAAGAAATAATTAAACAAAATTACATACTAGAGGTATGTTGTATACATACTTTCTGCAGCAACACTAAGAAATATTATATTCTAAGACGAAATAGTACTTTTAGATGCCATCTCAAAATGTCATAGAATTGTCAATTACAATGAAAATATTAAACAACACTTCAACAACAATCAACAATATTTATCTCTCACAGTTCTCTTCTAAGTTGCACTAGAATTTTCTAAGCTACTTTCGTAATTTTGTTTAAAAAACTTAAAAATAAGTAACAGATAAAAAAGAGACAAAAAATAATATCAGAATTTCATTTGCATCTCTGCCTACAGCAGCGTGTCAAAAAAGGGACAGGATTTCAACGTTAGTCATTTTCTTTTAATTTCCAAATCGGTTGTTTTTAACGAAAGTGCACTAACTGCTAAACCTTTATTATTTTTAAAATAACTAGGTATTTAATCAATAGTTCAATACTCAAAGAAAATTCTATAAACACCTAACCTGTCATATAAGGAACATTGCATGTTCTAAAAACGAGATGCTGATTACCAGCGGGGAGGGATGTGTCTATTAACCTAGACGGACTACTTTCTATTTTAAACTCGTCTTAACATACGTAGGCAATACATTTAGTTAATGATTCCTAAGGTATGCATGCAGTTTTTTTGCTGTTTGTCAACATTGGCAAGAACCTCGTCTACTTAGCTTAGTACAGAGTAGCGTTAATAGTTTTAAGCTATTAGAGCTCCGAGTCAGCCTTTTTAAACGGAGATATTTTTAAAATGTACCTATATACAGAGTGGCAAGGACATCGACACGCAAACTGTAACCATGAATTCAGCACATGATTCTAAACCCCTTTTTATTTTTGTTATCGTGAGGAACCTTCAAAAGGCACCCGACCTCCTGGGGAGAGAGGTCGGGGAGTGTGAGATTTTTACCTCACTAAAACTACCCCGGTGATCACCATCAGCATATAGGGGCGGTCCCGGTTCCTCTTAAAAGACCAATTCCGGAACCCCCCCCGTGCAACGCCTGTAAGGCACATCCCTGGGGGATTCTAAACTCCTAGCGTAGACATTATTCGTCATCATCTGCACCATCATCATCTGCCTAGCCTTTTCCCAACTATGTTGGGATCGACTTCCAGTCTAGCCGGATGCAGCTGAATACCAGTATTTTACATGGAGCGACTGCCTATCTGACCTCCACAACCCAGTTACTGGGTAATACGATACCCCTTGGTAAGACTGGTTGTCAGACTTTCGGACTTCTGACTACCCGTAACGACTGTCAAAGATCCACGAATGACAGCCGGGACCAACGGCTTAACGTGCATTCCGAGGTACGGAGGGGTCTCGGTATGTAAAGATGGTCACCCATCCACAGACCAACCGCGGCAAGCGTAGCTTAACCTGTGCAGCTGTTATTTATTCGTCGATTCTAAAACAAAACTGTTGTTTCATGGAAAAGTGCAATACCTACGCGGTCAAAAGGTATGGAACAGCTATTTTTTTTTTAATATTCCTCGATTGATTTCGACGCAGGAGGGTTCAGAATCATGTACTGAACCCATGGTAACAGGTTGCGCGTCGGTATCCCTGCCACCCTATATGTATATGGAAATAGCAAATTGTATGTTGAGTTTAAAGGTTCTCTTGTTGCATAAGTCGTGTTACGGTCTGAGAAGAGATTTATAAAAGTTTCGTAACAGTTAGAAGTAAATAAGCGTAGTATAATGTTTTATATCAATCTAAACGTCTAAAGTACGAAGAAAATTAACACATCGCTCATTTGGAGAAACATCGACGTAAATGTATTCTTTCCCAAAAATGAGTTAAATATACCAAAGTACTTAGAAAGCGTATTTAGGTGAGGAAAGCAGACTTAAAAAAAAAGTAGCAGTTACGTCGATGTTTCTCCAAATAAGCGACATGTTCTACAATTTCTCAAAGAGAATCATTTCAATATTCAATCAAATTATACAATGTACACGATTAACAATCTGAATTGCCTTCAACCGGTTACAAACCACTTAACCACAATGACCAGCCAACCACTATCATTACAGCATGACTAATACAAGTACAAATTCATTGAAGAACTGCTCTAATTTCGGCACACGTCCGGAAGTGGGGAGATTCCTTATTACCGGACATATCTGCAGAGGTTGCAAGCAGTTCTCACGCGACGTAGTAAGGCGCTGATGGCTTCTGAGTCATGCCTTGCCACTCTCTTCGTGACATTGCGCATTAAATCATCGACAAGTAAACGTGGCCTAGAATTGCTGGGGAAATTCGCAATGGAGATTTTTTTCTCTAAAGCTTCCAGGCTTAGTGATGAACTCATTTTAATGTTTGGACTTTCAAGAGAGGGACTGGTGTCTGTCTATGCTGATTCTTAGTATAGGTAAAATTCATGACGTGACTCTGATCAAAAACTAAAGGTCTTGCTCGATTTGGTCGATCAACCAATTTGGCAGTGTTAATCGATTCACAATCTTACTTGATTTTTCTGTCAAGTTTCGTCATCTTTGCGTCAACTCAGTCTTTTTACAGGATTTAATGAACCATGACGTTGGGGACATTAATTGATGAGTAAGAAAAAAGAACCCACATACGTTTTAAGCAGACTGCTCTATGTCTAAGAACTAATGACGCGATAATAAGGCGAAAAAGAATCATCTTATGCCTTTTATGGTACTAGTGATCTATAGTCATTGGGTTTTACGGGCCTAGCACAGTGGACACGATTGTTAGACAAAAAATTTCACATAAATAGGCGTGTCATTTGATTGCGTATGGTCGATATTACTTTCCAGGAACTAATTAATGGAGAGGAGCAAAAACATGGCTCGCAACAGTCGTGTCACATAATTTACTAACAGATGGTTACCTTGCAAAGCAAAAAATATCAGTAGGCTCAAAGTACTTACACATACATCTTAATGAACTACCTATCTAAGTTTGTCTCGTTTTCATTTTCCTTATATTTTTTTGTTGTTCAAAAGTTTCTCCATTATGTCTCATTCATTTTGCACTAACGCGTGACTTAAGTTTAATTAAAACCACAATCTGTGGTCAGATAACATTAACATTTAAAACAAAAAATCCCGAAACCTACACTTAATTATTAGTAACATTATACCATCATACCTTTGTAATTTTTTTTTTAATCTATGGCGTAAATCATAAAAAAAAAACAATTGCAAATCATCTCGGTGTTTCCCAAATTTCTTTTATCTTTGTATTCTAGTTCCGATACGCCAAGGTTACTACCAAATGAATGGAGTCCAATTAAATGTGAATCATGCAAACAAATGGGACGCGGGCTGTAAAAGTGATGAGTAACCTGATAAACGATCTTAATAATTGTTTAAGATACAAAATATACGCGGTCTGTGACCAAACAGTCAAGAGAATTTAAACTACAGAAGGTTTGTTTCATACTGTCTGTTACGACTATAGGCCGACCGCTTAACTGAGACGTTGCCTGAGGTAGCAGCACGGTGCAGGAGGGGTGTGGTGACGTGATGCGAGAGCTCATTGATTCGTCAACTTGTGACAACTATCACCCCTCCCGCACAGCTCAGCTATCTCAGGCAACGTCTCAGTTAAGCAGTCGGCCTATAGCAGTATTTGCTCCAATTTACGTGAATAGTAATGAACGCAACAGTCTTGACGAGTCTTGTTTGATTCATATTTTTTGATTAACCTATATTTTCCCACTGCTGGGCAAAGGTCTCCCCAATAGTTTTCCAGTTTTCTTTTTGTTTTGTCTTCTCGGAACAATCGGTTAGGAACGAGTCCAATTCGTTACGCTAGCGTTTCTTAGCACTGCCTCTCTGGCGACGCCCGTCTTTAGGCACACTGTGTGACGATCCTGGGCCATCTATCCTGGTGCATCATGTATGTATGACCCGCCCAGTCCCATTTCAGCCTCGCTGACTTACCGCCAACATCGGAGATACCTGTCTTAAAGCGTATTATACATAATCAGCCTATAATGTTCCCACTACTGGGACACAGGCCTCCTCGCAGTGAGAGGGAATGGGCCGTAATCCACCACGCAGGCCCAGTGCGGGTTGGCAGATGTCACATGTCTTCGAATTTTTGGTTCTAGGACATGCCGGTTTCCTCACGATGTTTTCCTTCACCGTTTTGAGAGCAGTGGTGATGAAATAATTTACACAAAGTAAAGCACCTGTCTGGGTTTGAACCTACAACCTACTCCTCGTAAGTCGCGGCCGTTACCACTTGGCCACCACTGCTCTCACAAGCGTATTATGATGTAGCCGATCGATGATCGGTAAGTTTTTCTTTTTTTTAAATTTAAATGACGTAAATAAATATAATAAATACCTTTAAATAAAATTATCTACACTGTAAATCAAATCAATCTGACAATAAATACACAAAAAATCGAAATAGTTTGGCGACAAGCGACAGTCACGTTCGACAAAATTGAAAATCCGGGCAAGTCTGTAAACACCTTAAGAACCCACGTTAATGTGAGTTGTAAAATGGAAAACCGTTTTACAACTCACATTTACGTGGGTTGTTACAAGAAGGTATCCTGCATGTACTTACTGTGTCATTCATCATCAATTACTGATTCATGGTTTAGGAAGCAGATGTCAAAAATGACGAGGCGCCTGTGAATTGACGTTTTCCTTAGGTTGATAACTAATTTTGTGCGGTTTAGGTTAAACTGACTAAACACTATTAACCACCACTACCTAATGTCTTTAATTTAATTAAGCAGTTTGTAGAGTTAGTCATTATACCTATTGATAGTAATAATGATTCATAATTATATTTAAAAAAAGACAAAAAGAAAATAAAGAAAAATATTTTATTTGGAACTCGCACAGGAAATACAAATAGTAAAAAAGGAGCATTTAAAACTAACAACTAAAAGATCTGTGCTTAGCCAAAAAGGTTCCTATCTCAGCATAATGCTGCGATATTTAAATGTATATATTAGGTCCTTACATATGAAATTGGCGTTTTGTATGGAAGGAACAAAAAGTCGAATATTTTTTAATATAATATATTTAATTAATCAAAGTATGAACCATTGTTTTCAATGCACTTTTGCCATCTTATAGGTAGTTCATTGATCCCTTTACTAAAAAAACCAGTCGGACGGGAATCAATAAAATCTTTGAAGGCGATTTGGACTGCCCCATCGGAGTTGAATTTTTTCCCTTGCAAAAAGTTATCCAAATTGCGAAAAAAATGGTAATCTGTTGGAGCAAGGTCCGGGGAGTACGGAGGATGTCTAAGACATTCCAATTCAAGTAATGTAACGCAGCAGTCGACGCGCGTTTGCCGGTTTGCTTCAGTCAATTCGTGAGGTACCCACCTTTCAAGCTTTTTAATCTTCCCAATTTGCTTCAAGTGAATTAAAACAGTTTTATCACTAACATCGAAGCCTGCAGCTAACTCGGACGTGGTTTGCGATGGGTCCGCTTCCACAATAGCCTTCAATTCTCCATTATCAACTTGGGTCTCAGGCCGTCCACGGGGCTTGTTCTGCAGGTCGAAATTTCCAGAACGAAAACGTTGGAACCAAAAACGAACTGTGTTTTCTTTTGCAACATGACCGCCATACACATCATTCACCCTTCGAGTCGTTTCCGCAGCACTAGTGCCACGGCGGAACTCGTACTCGTAAATAATGCGATATTTTAAATTTTCCATTTTGTAAAATGAGTGACGCAAACAGAAAAAACAGAAGAAAAAAAACAAATGAATGACGGTCATCGAAGCACAAATACATGAGTAAATAGCTGTACAAATTTGAATTTGGAATTCCTTACCAAAGAGGAGAAATTCGTGATTAAAGTGGCCAGTACGAAAAACGCCAATTTCATATGTAAGGACCTAATATATGTATGTATATATACACCGTGATGTTCTTCACGTTATCCATAAACTTTGTCAAACGCTTCTATAGCTTTTGCAAATTAAATCTAACAAAGGATATATATAGGTATATATAGGCCTCCTCCCTTTTCTGCCACGCGTCTCTGGTCTATGCGAGTCTTCCCCGCGATATTATGTACGTCTTCCACCTACCTGGCTGTTGGTCTACCAACTCTCCTTCTACCATTCCCTTAGAGTCTGCTCCACCAGCCATCACTACGACAAATTGAGGTGAATTTAATAAAAATAAACTATGTGTAGTCTCACGACGGTATGTTGATCCTGAAGTACGTCCAAGGCAAGATGCGCCGTCAAATCAACTGTTATCCTTGCTGACTAGCCAGCCGTCATTACATAGCTGCTTGTACCGATATATTAGAATAGTAAAAGATCTGGCCTATTTGACCTGAGACTTTATCCTAGTATATAGTGCCATCCATGAAGACGCGCCCCACTCTTCTTACTAATCGCTTGTGGTTATCACTAGTTAATTCCGCTAGTGTTTTAGTTTTTTCATACACACTAATTACCCACTAATAAGTAATTAGGTACTGTGTATTGACAAAACTAAAACACTAACTGAATGTTGCACACTTGTACTCGATATCCGTGCTTGTACTGTATGCGATTAGAAAAAACTTTTTAACAAAAATACAACCGACTTCCAAAAGAAACACTACAAAGTGAAAAATAACTTTAATTTCGGAAGTCGGTGTCTTTGGTTTTGTATTTACGTTTTTTGCCACCGACTTCCGAAATTAAAGTTATTTTTCACTTTGTAGTGTTTCTTTTGGAAGTCGGTTGTATTTTTGTTAAAAAGTTTTTATTTCACGATTTTTAGTGGGTCTGCTTATAATTTATCTAAGTTACAATAGCCAGTGTCAACATGCTCATCGCCTTTTACAAAATATTGCTTTTCCCGATGCAGGGATGTTAATTGTCGAGGAGTTCTCCTGGTCCACCATCAGCTCCATATTACCATTCACATCGTGGCGAGCATAAATTGCTTAGCAACCATATTTTAAAGTAATCGAATCGCAACCCGTGGAATACTTAGATATTATTGAGTAGTTCCGGTGTCCATCTGTGGTCTTCATCATCAGTTCCAGTTCACCAAATGGTGCTTTCTGAGAGCAAATGCACGAGTTACTATAAAAAATACCCAAATCGCTATAGGTGTGCCTATAATATTTGAAGAGTTCCTTCGATTTCTCCAGGATCCAATCATCAGATCCTGACTTGGTGACTATGGGACCACTTCAGAAATATCTCCCTTCGAACAAAAAAATAATTTTGAAAATCGGTCCATAATCGACGGAGTAATCGCGTAACAAACATACAAAAAAAAAAAAAAAAAACATACCGTCGAATTGAGAACCTCCTCCTTTTTTTGAAGTCGGTTAAAAAAGAGTGGGGCGCGTCTTCGGGGATGGCGCTATCTGTAATTGAAAATCAAAAGTCCCTAGTGCCTAGTGCCTATGGCATTAAGTCCACCTCCGTACATTTATGTGCTTGAAGTATTAAATAAATAAATAAAAGTCACTTATTCAAGTTAAGCTGAGAATTAGCACCTTTTCAATGTCAAAATTTCATAAAACAGTCCTCCAAAACGCGCACAATTCACAACTGCCTGGCACAGAAGTGGTGCAACAATCTCCCCAGCAGTAGGTACAGCTGTCTGTTAAGTTAGAAGAATTTGATTCTATACATTAACTAGCTTCGGCCCGCAACTCCGTCCGCGTGAAATTTCACCCTCCCCCCATTCACCATCTTAGGGGTGGAATTTTGAAAAACCATTTCTTAGTGGATATAGGTATCCCCTAAGAAATGGTTTTTCACCCTACAAATGTCATGTCTCTGGGACAAGCGGTTTAGGCTGTGCGTTGATATATCAATCAGTCAGGACTTTGAATTTTATATAATCTCAAATTTTGCTAACGTATGTCACCAATATTCATTATTTTTTAACGTAAGGGACATGCTATCTTTAAAACTATAGGCTATATTGATGCTATTATGCTATTTTAGCTTAAAAGAATGAAGAAATCTAAGAAACTTCGTCCTAGACACTTTTTACATAAAACATATAGGTAGTTAAAAAATTATAGACAGTTTTGTAAAAAAAAATATCTTATTTATGCTCTCCTAAAAAACCTTAGTTTTGTCCCTTACGTTATTTCATATTTCCAATATCGATATATAGATATGAACTATACCTAGGTGCATTTGCCATACCATAGACTCGTAGACCACCTCTGACTAATCGAGCGGATGGTGGTTATGACTCGATCTCACCATCAAAACCCCATGGCCAAAATAGCGCAAAAAAATACAACGAAACCTTTGATTCGTCATTCATAGCTAGTGCTGATCGCTCACATTCCTTCTCCATACACCATAAACTTCCCGTGTTCCACACACTGAACATAATGATTCATACAATACTGTCATTATGAGTCACACAAGATGTTCACCTGTACCTTTACAGATCGCATTGTCAATTGGATAATATACTATGTAAGGGCTGTAACATACCAGCGAATTCGCAGCCAAACGCGAGAGCACGTCGCGTGTCCTTGCCACCACGGTATTTGTGACCCCGCATTTTAAATATTTCGACAGTGCAACGTCAACACTGGAAGTAAACACAGGAGCTCAGTCCTTACTCGTTATGAGTTATAGACTACGTAACTGTTATTTATGTTCGTTTCAGTGTGGCGGTTGACAATAATGCAACAAATTCGTGCATTTAAAACTATACACTGCGACAGTGCACGTCTAGTTGGTAACGCGACCGCTTTGCGTGTTTGTCATAACAATTTACTCCCAAGACATTAAGAACTCTGTACAAACAAATGAACATCGTCAAAATTACCTTTTCGCCAATCGTGAGCGCCCGCAAAACCATAAGCGCGTCATCGCTAGTGTAATCAGGCCCTATAGTCTAGGATACGCAGACAAATAACAGTAGTGTGATTCAGTGTATGCAAATACGTTGCTCAGCCGTAGCCCATTGACTCGCTTGTTTGCTGAATGAGTGAGTAGCGTAATGTTTGCTTGTTGTGCAATATGCCATGCTAATTTTGTGTGTGTAATGTATTTTAGGATTATGTTCGCATGTGAGACGTGTTTATAAGGTCAACTGTATCGTGTATGATTTAGGATATTTTTGGAACGTTAAAACGATTAAATATAAATCTTTTTGATCGGTTGACGACCCATAACAAAGGTTAAGGTATTTTTTTAGACACTATTTACTAAATAATGAGCTGAAAAAATATACTCAGTTAAACACCAGACAAAATATACTCAGTTACATGATAGTTGAGTCCTCCTGTATATTATCGTTACAGCGAATAAAATTAAACGATAATTATATACTTGATACATAAATTAATATTCTTAATAAGTCCTAAACTTCAACGCAAATCCTCAAATGATAACACCTTTTAACAACAAATTCAACGATGACAAAAGGACACTAAAGGACAACGCCTGCCCAGTGAGAAGAGAAAATAAATAAATAGTGTCCGACAAGGTTCCCATAGCGAAGAGCCACAGTTTGCTCAGTCCGCGATAATTGACCCGTAATATGTCTCGTGTGAATGCGTTGTTTCTTCACGATGTCCTTTATGTTGCTACAAGAAAATCGGTTTTTTGTCTGTACGTTTGGAAGAGAGGTTCTCTTGATGTGTCCGGTTTTAAGTAGACAAATACTGTTATTAACTTCATTTACATAATAAATAATTATAATTTTAGAAATAAATATATATTATGTTCTTTATCAATTCGTAATTGGTATCGTATTCCACAGCTGGAAGTAGGCTTTACTTTAAAAGCTGAGCGATTAGCATTTGTCAATACTAATAGAGCAAAATCTTTACATAAGTCTGCACTTAAAAATAATTCGGAGCAAAAGTAATTGGTCAAATCACTTTTTTTTAAAGGAAACATCTCTAATATAACCACTACATAAATTAGGTTAGATATATTATGTACTTTAAAAATACAGTGTTTTACAACAGTTCCTAGTGCCAGTGATAGCCGATAAGAAAAGGCTTTCATCTAGTTCGGCTACTAATGTCAAATTAATATACAACAAGAAATTATAGCCTATAAAATATGTGTAATATCGTAAAAAAATTATGAAATAAACTTATAAATATTATATTAATGATAAAATACGCCTACCATCTGAGCGAAACCGGAGACCAAGCAAGTATATTCACATTCACCCATGTTTGTTTGGCGTCGGTGACTGTTGTGTTAGGCTGCCGTGTGCTATTTCTGTGTTACCGATTTTTTCATGTTTACCTTCGTTTGGCACATTTAAATCGTAAGACCACCGACTAACGCCACTGTAGTGTTGTTATAACTTGATCCGATGATTTGTAACTATTTTAATGACGGGTATTTCACAAAGTAGAGTGGGTTGTCTCTGGGAGTGAGGTCGGTGCTTTTCGTGCCTCAGAAAGCACGCTAAGACGCCACGGGTAGTCATGAAGCGACATCTACACATATGAACTACGCATTCATTTCTCATTCTCATTGACGTCACGCAAAATATTGCATCGCGCAAGCAGAGTTTACCGCGCAACTAGCGTATACAGGATCTCATTAAAATAAATGGACAAACTTTAACACAACGCTCAGTACGTCTAACCACAGACATCTAAGCAAAAAAAAAAATACTGATTAAAGTGATTTTATTTGACCTGAAATAGTAAATTGCCGGCACATTAGTGTATTTTCGTTAGCTGATTATTTTTCTTGTATCTAATACGTTTTTCTTGTATATTTTTTTACCATCGTCCTTATTTTGGTGGTCTGAATGATTTTTAAAAGTTTTTCCATCTATTTTAACTGAAGGCCGATACCTACATAGTTGGTAAAAGTCCAGGCAGATGATGAGAGTGAGGTCGTTTCTGATCTTACCATTACTGGAATCTAAACTTGGTTTCTGCAAGTTTTATTTCTGTTTCTCTTTACTCAGCTCTTTTTAAGCTGCTAAAACAAAAGTATCTATAGTTATTATTGTTTATTTATCTATTTATATATAGGCCATAAGCTTACAAACATTATTTTTATTTATGACTACAAACTCATGTTTCCCATCTGCAATTGTTATTTAATTTCTAACCCAAAGTCCAAATTATCCAATATTTTTTTAACAATCATGTGAAAGTATTTAAAAATTACTACATCACATTAAAAACCGCGAGTGAACGAATCCGAAAGGTAATCCAATACTATAACTATGATGTTCCCATTGTTAGTACAAATACACATCGACGGCTAAATCATCTGTTTGTCTGTATTGAGTTACGTGCGCGCACCGCCTTATGAATGAAATGTACCGGAAAAGTGGGCTTCCATATTTTATAATATTACTTGTTTTTTCAACATCATGTATATAATTGGTTGATTATTTCTATATTTAGAATAAAAATGTGTACTGTTTTTTTTTGTTCTTAATTTATGTTTTACTAGCAGCGCCCCGTGGTTTTACCCGCATAAGTTTAGATCCCGTGAGAGTATCGGGATAAAAACTATCCTATGTCCTTTCCCGGGACTCAAACTATCTCTATACCAAATTTCATCTAAATCGGTTCAGCGGTTTAAGCGTGAAGAGGTAACAGACAGTCAGACACACTTTCGCATTTATAATATTCGGATGGACTAGAGACCAGCCCCTGATTCGCAAGGTTTTCACGACTTAACAAAAGATCGAGATTTCTTTATTACCTATAATTATGAAAGTTTTATATTAATGATGAGTTTTTTATTAATGTTTTAATATACACAAACCTTCGAAAATAAATTATTTAAATAATGGTGTAAACAGCATTAAAATCTGTTGCGTAGTTTAGAAAAACAACGCAATCACACAGATAGACACAAAAAGAGGCTTTATTTTAAAATATTTATAGATTTCGTCGCCTCGTTACTTTATGAGGATAAGTTCGCTGTTTTCGTAAACAAACGAATGATCCAAACCTCAATTAATATAATTCCAAAAGGAATTTTATCAAACATACAGTCATTAACTTTAAAAATGTCGTTAACCTTTTCAAACATTCTAATAACCACAAAACTAGAGGACCTCATCCTTAATCACTTAAAAACAAAAAACTTCTCGATCTAAGCTTATCGTATCATATCTAACATCAATGTATAACAAATATATATAAGTCCAAACATCCGTGGGCACCGCAAAACACTACCCTCGAAAGAATGTTGCGTAGGTCAAATAAAAGAATTCGGTCCTTTAACAATAACATAATCGGATGCGCCGGCGCCGCAGCGGCGATCGCTTAGCACAATGCCACGAAAAATATTATAAAAGACATAGGTACCTATAGACGTGTGAAATCACGGCGACACCAACCAACAAAAAAAAGTTATCGAAAAAAAACTCAAAAGATTTCGTTCGGGAACATTTTTTTTGTTTTGATCGGCGATTAATTTTATATTGATTGGATGTTTTACGCTTGTTAGAAAGATTTTTATAAGTGGCCTGATAGTGGCGTTTTGAATGCGGAGCAATATCAAGCACTAATAAAGCAATTTGAGGTATCCTTTCGAGCTATAAAAGATTTTATTGTAAAAGTTAAATATTGTTTTATAATAATATTATGCGAAATTGCATAAATTAAAAGTTCGATGACTTTTTATAGAAAAGACACCGACATTTTATGGGACTCTTCCATAGCAATAATTTAAGGCTTGTCAACTACTTTGTTTCGAAGAATCCAATTACGTAACACCTAATTAACTATTAACTGTGATCCATAAATCAAGATTTCATAAACGGTTTAGCAAGAAAAATTAGTATAGATACACTTTTTCAAAAACCTTGCCTATATTTTCACGCTTTCTTATCAAGTAAAAAAGTTCTTGCAAACACCCCTAACAAATTAACAGAGTCATAATTTAAAAAGTTTATCAACAAACTAATCGCTAAAACTGACCACCGTAACGAAAATCGCGATTCAAGAGACGAACCGTTCCAAAATTAATTGGACATAATTAATAAAGCGTCTAAAACAAACTCCTCCCAACCTTCCGACCGATCTTGCATGTTAGATTATTTTATTTATTTTTGCCAACATAATATCAACACCCATTAAATTTAACCACATCCTTATTTTAAATTCCTAAGGTTGAATTTCCAATGGCCGGTGTGGTGAGTGACGGTAAATTTAAATTTATCACGGTGTGTATCTAAGGCTTTTTTGTTACAACATTCCATACAAAACGTGTGTTGTAAAGAGCCCCCGATACCACCCATTCATGAGGACAGTGGTGACCTATTGAGATTCGAGACCGATAGCATGCTGTGGACATGGCAAGGTCTAATTAACAAGTAGCTTATTTTTGTGTTAAGTTTTTTCAAGAGGTTTTTTTTTCATTTCCTCCTCTAGAAGCTTTCGCTTTTCCACCTTTAAAGGTAGAAAAGCGCTTCTGGAAAACAGTCTTTCTAAGATTTTCAGCAGTGTTAAAGAAAAAATATGAATAATTTCAGTAAAAATAATGCGCATGTTTCCTCGTCATGTGTTTTGCAAGTAGGTACCGGAAAATATGTTATGAGAACAACTTACGAAACTGTGAAAACGAAAAAGAAGAAAAACATCACCAAAGAGATGTGAAAAAAGTGTTGACATTACCGATACCCCGTTTAAACTCAAAAATTATTAAATAAACGTAATAAAAACAAAACTACAGTTTTAACGAATGGCAATCTCATCCACTCTATTCCTTTCGCACAGAAGGCCCACACGCGCGTCTCATGCAGCCTCTTGTAAACTCGACTTTGGGCTTGAACGACACTTGGTCCTTTTGTTGTATGTCCTTGGAGAAACAAATTTACGATAGCACCTCGCACTCACATAATGAGCGTCAGCACAGCTATTAACACCTTTTTCTGTTCAATGAAGATGTAAGGAAATCGCAGAGTGACGAAAAAATGGTGCGAGAAAATTTGGGTAGAACAATAAAGTTAGGAGACTTGAGGACGCGTAGATTACGTTTTTCGGGAACGGAGCTTGTGGCTGAGTAATATCAGCCGCACAGGTCGATCGATCAGGTCAAGCGTAGCTTATGCTTGCCGCAGTTGGTCTGTGGATGGGTGACCATCTTTACATATCTCCGTGCCTTGGAAAGCACGTTAAACCGTTGGTCCCGGCTGTCATTCGTGGATCTTTGGCAGTCGTTACGGGTCGTCAGAAGCCCGAAAATTTGACAACCTGTCTTACCAAGGGGTATCTTATTAGGTACTTAGTAACTGGGTTGTGTAGGTCAGATAGGCAGTCGCTCCATGTAAAATACTGGTATTCAGCTGCATCCAGTTAGACTGGAAGCCGACCCCAACACAGGAAAAGGCTAGGCAGATGATGATGTCTGATAGTTATATATGTACTTTGATTATTAAAAGTAAACTTTAGTTTAGCAAAAACATCTAACTAATGTACCTACATGCTTTTCGTTTTTATACTGCAAATTAGTTTTCTTCACATTATCTCTCTGTTAACTGTCTTCTCTTCTTCTGTTGCTTTTTGACTGGTTAAGAAAACTGCGTGGGGCCAGTCAGCCAGTACCTATAGGGTACTTTTTCATAAAACCCTTTTTGCCTTAGTATTTGCCATATAGATCTTTTATCTAATAAGCATATATTGTACTTTATTTCCAATTTGACGTCAAATTAAGAAATTAGCCATGAATATCTTCAATCATACAAGTCATTCTGATGTTCAACTCTGAAATGGAAACCCTCTTAACATTATGAATTGGTATGGTTCCGCATATCGAAGCGTATAATTAGCAAGTAGTGCAACAACAAACAGTCAACATCGGCCAACTCCCCTGACAATAAATCCTAACATTTATGATTTTTAAAAGATTTCCAACATTCGAGTGAACGAGAAAAAAAAAACAATTTATGGTCTCTTCGCCCCCGCTGTAACCATTCAAAGCCCAATAATTGTATATTCTTTTACAGTAGTGTGCCGTTTATTTTGTATGGCCGATGAAGGCCGCAAAAAAAGCATTCAACTAAAATCACAGGCGCCTTTAATCACCGCTATTGAGATCTACCCCGGGATCAAAGCACGTGCGACGCCATCACAAAATAACCTCTCAAAATATTGACATAAGGTCCAATTTTCATGCGCGATTGGTCACGCTTTTTTGCTCAGCAGCGGATGCTCGTGTCAAACGCTTTAGTATTTTGAGTTTGTTTTGAAAATTCTTTTATCTGATGTATTTGCTGTATCTATTGTTGGGGGTGCTTCATCTGCTACGGGGGCGATTTGTTGAGGGGGCGGTGTGCTTGCTGAAAATGCTTACTGGCAATAATTTAGACGTCAAATACGGTTTTTGTGCGGTTCGGGTGACGTGGCGATCATTTCAGTTTTATTTATGACTTTGGCAGGATATCGCACAATATGCGGAGGAATTCGCGGCGGCTTTGATGCCGATGTGCCGAGGCGCGTTGGTGGCATTTCCGTTATTGTATAAAGGCTCTTTTATAGGTAAATGGTAATGCGAGAAAACTTTTGGCAAACAATACTTGCTTATGTAAGTTTACGTGTAATGGTGTGAATATTAATTATATTTGTTTTGATACATGATTTTGGATACTCGTAGAATAATAATGCTCCGAGCATGTTTTTTTCTAACTACAAGCATTTTGCAGTTTAGCCGTTTGAACGTAGCGCGACGCATGCTTTCTTTTCGTGCGTAGGAAAGACTTCAACGAGCGCGTAAGCTTTGCTTTTACTGAAAATTGTCGCAACAACTTTATTTTACGCAAAATGTTTCAAGATTACCTTTTGTAGACTTTAGTTATGTATTTTCTTCAGTCAGTTTTAATTTGACGAGGATTTTTTTTAAACTTAAAAATATCAATGTGCTCCATAATTATATGTTTTCAACCAATAGGTTATTTAAACGATTCTTTCTTTATTTCTTTCCTTCAATATCATCCAACAATTTCTCAATAACATATCAGTTTAATACCTTCGTAAACACCTGGTAATCGTCTTAACACCCATATGTCACGAAGAGATTTAATCTCATTACTGTTCGCGTATAGGCAGGGTGCACACGGACAATTGGCGACGCGCCACTGGACAGCTGTCGCGCGCATGCGTCCGACAGGTGTGCAAACCGCTTTATAGTTTTATAGGAAAGATTTGAGGATCTTTTTAAGGTCGAATGAGGTAATGTTTGGGCGTGATTTAATCGTTCAACACGTTATTACTTGACTAAATCTTAACATATTGAGGATTTTGACATGTTTATCTGCATTGCGAATAAGATACTTTTAATGCGAGGATTCGCATGAAATATATCACGAGCTCATGCCTCAGAGAAAGAAAATGCATTAAGAATATTCGCCAGTCAGCAAAGGGGTAGCAGGGCTGACCATTCAGTGAGTCCAGAACCTGCTATTTGTTAGCATCAAATAAAATATTTATAGGTGTCATAACTTGCTTTGTTGGAAAGAAGTCATAAAAATTGATTAATACAACCACCATTTCCTTCCTTCATCTAATGACGAATCCATCTGTTCGTTGCTGTATCGCTGTTGTATCGATTGACAACTGGGAAGTCCCAACAAAACATACCTTCTCAACATTTAGGTAGGTACTCGCTGAAAGTTTAATCACTTCAAATAACCTTAAATCGGTCACCTCATGCCGATATTCAAAAGGAAAACTATTTTGTATAATACCAGCTTCTGCCCGCAACTTTGTCCGCGTGAAATTTCTCTCTCCCCCATTCACCCTCTTAGGGGTGGAATTTCGGAAAACCCTTTCTTAGTGGATACCTACCTACTCTTCACAAAGAACACACCCTCCAAATTTCATGTCTCTAGGACCAGCGGTTTAGGCTGTGCGTTGATATATCAGTCAGTCAGGACTTTGAATTTTATATTTATATAGTTTAAATAGACCACACAGGGCTATGAGGTACTCCTAATAAACTCGCAAAACTCTGTTGAGATTTTTGATTTATTTCCATTTTTTTGTTGTAATATTGATATCATAATATCAAAAAAAAAAGTGTCCAAGAACATGTCAAACCATATATGTATTTTATGCTAACACTTTCTCACTTCCCACGAAACCAATTTTAGCAGTCTTTCCGCATAGACTAATAATCATAAAACCACAAAACAAAAGAGCATCTCTCAAAAATATCATGTTACTGCACCGATAAAACCCCTGTCCAAATATTTAGTATCATAAAACCAATTCAAATATAAAATATAGTATAATCGGCACACCGCATTTGTATTCATATAGAATATAAGTTATAAAAAGATTATGGTCGTCATTTTAACTTCTTTTGTTAAAAATTAAAAGGCGAGCGCTCGTTTAAGGCACACGTCACGTATGAACACGTTATAAACTGTGCCTTCAATAAATTAAAAGAGTTTTGTTTAATGTTAGATATAACTTATACGACGAGACGGTAAAAAAGGCAACAACCATGTCGCGAGATTCTTGAAGCACGGGCTTGGAACCTAGACTTTTAAGTTCAATAGAAATAGAAAATTTCTACGACCCCCGCCAAATACTCAATCAGACACATAATTTAATATATTTACATATGAAAAAGCATCGCCAATAAAATACAAAAATCGATTCCGATACACCATAAAAAACACATCAAAATTAATTTACGATCCGACACGAAATAACTCTCGACGGTCATAACAGAGGGAGCTATTTGAGAAAAATGCACCATAATCCTAAACGCCACTTGTCATACGAACTCTATAATGTTATGACAATAAAAAAGTATTCATTGAGACAATAGTGAGGGTTTGAGCCCACAATAAATTCTGACGCGGTCCATTTATCACGCGAGATAATCATCGAGGAGCTTAAACCGTGCACACGGGACGAAATACTTTAGAGGTTTATTCACCCACTTCTGTCAAATTTATACGGCTAATTAAGTTGTTTGCGCAGGAATTTCTAATCTTTGTAATCGCTTTTAAGTGATGTTATTACTTAATTATAATTATTTTTGTTGGATGTCACAGCGAAGTTATGTCATTTGCAGAAAATGCTAATGACTTCTTAAATTATCATCCCTTACATTACTACATACTTAATACTTATTTGAATACCTTTAATGTAAACATATAATTAATTTAGATCAATAATCTCACCCTTCGCTTTAAAACCCCTACGTGTGAGCCCAACAATTGGCTCAACAAATCGAGTACAATGTTCACCGCCAAAGCGTCAACCAATCAGCGGCTCGCACTCCAACGTGCGGCCCCTATCACACGGGGCGAACTCCACTTAGTTTACCACAAATTATTCGATCTACTACCGCTATAGGAACATGTTTATTTATGGTGCATATATCTCAACCGCACCCGTTTTATTGGCAGTAAAGTATGAAATTGTGCATTAGAAAGCCTTTCACATCGGAGTTTCATATCAGCGGAGGACATAACTCGAGATTTAGTTTTAACTGGTGTTTTGTGTCGGTCCGACATGTTCAAACGTGATGTTTTTATGGAAACGTATGTTATTACGTGAGTTCGGTTCGTTCGGTTTATAGCTTTTAGCCACTTTGTGTTCAAAAGTATGTTGTGTGAAAAATGTGTTTAAAACATGGTTTTTTAGAGCTGTTTATTTATGATCGTGACCTTTTTTGTGTAACCGCAACTGCTACTTACATGCGTTTACGGAACTGAAAGTTTACCTTTACGAATTATGTGTTAGGTATAATTAGTATTTAAGTTTGGTATCTACAAGTGGAGTTTGCGGTTTATATCTGAAAAATTACGGGTAACTTACATTCTTATACGTTTCCTGCCTCACACATGTCACTAAATCGGTGACCCAATAAATAAAAACTTACAATTAAATATACATACATACCACCCGGTTTGCCCAATGATTATCCAAATCCATTCAACACTTCCTACTTCAATTAAACTCGTATCACGTAGTCCAATGGGTCTATAAATTTATAAAGTTCATAACAAGACCACATTTAAATGTAATATAATATCACTGTGACCACCGGTCCTTTTAAAAATGACCGTTTTATTATTATCTTACCAACAACTCCATCGTGGGGCTATTAAATAATACCAGCCTGTATTTGTCAGGCAAAGAACGTTTTTCATATAGAGATAGTATAGATCAACACGCTTACTTAGTGCGATATGACGATTTTTGACAATAAGATAGTCCAGCTTTTCTCGCGATATTTCCTTACCTCCAGCGAATAATCTCCAAGATTGACATAGCCCATATCCAATTGAACAAGTTTATTTTGACTGACGTATCTACCTACTAGAAAAATGGATTCCCTAACCTCGAAAAGATTTTTGTCGACGATCTGGTGCTACATAAATATTAGACTTTAGTTTCATATTCCGCTACCTAATAGTCAAGATAGTACGCTGGTCCTTCTAATGACGCATTACAGACAGGTTTGTGGACAATGTCCTCAGAAAGTCAGAACCAGTCGGCTGATAATAAACTCTCCCACAGACATCTTGACCTTAGATGTAATAACTTAGATATCTATTTATAGCCTAGTTTTTGTCTACTGGAATTCTTTTATGGGCTACCTTTGTTTGACTTATGGGGTCAGCGATGGAAGCTCTATTTTTAGTTTCGGTTCGGGGAAAAACCGATTTGTGATTAGTAATTCTAAGGGAACGTACTTTAAAAGAACACGTTCACAAAAGTTTAGCTTGATTGTATGCTTGAATTTGACAAAATGTAAAAAAATAACAAATCACTATACTTAAGCACGTGCTTAAGTATAGTGATTTGTTATTTTTTTACATCAAACAACAAATATCAATTATAACAGATCATTCAAAATAGACTGAATTGAAAAGCCGGCTGAAAAGCCGAAACAGTTTTTTTTAAAGTGTGTCGTCCCACTCACTGGCGAACGATCACAAGAAAGACTGAAGCAGTGGCGAGGCAGTGTTTCCTTACCCAAAACATTTGTTCCACTCGCTGAAGACCTCCCACCTGGACCTGAGTTATCTTGGGTAACCTGGAAGTCTTTAAACAGACTCCGGACCCAGGTTGTCCGAAGCAAGGAAAACCTGTACAGGTGGAGATTCATAGACGACTCCGCCTTGGAGTGTAAATATGATGCTGTATCAAGCGATGGGACACTTAATATCATATCCTGCGTGTTCTGTCAGCTGCACGTTACAGGAACTGACGGACATTGGTGATGGTGCCAAACAAGTGACCGAATACTGGGCCAAGTCCATTTAGATTGCCATCGACACACTAAGAAGAAGAAGGTCGATTCAAAATCAAAAATAAACTTCAGACCTATCCGTTTTAAAATCTTTAGAAAATGATTGTGCCCAATCAGTGCTGACTAACTCCTAAATGATGCCATGTATAGGAATAGACACATAGAACACAACATCATAAAATACATAACATACACCTACCAATAAATCCCCGTGACACACAAAGCTTGCCGCTCTAATTTCGCCAAAAGCAGACACCGCTAATATCTCAATTTCAAGAACGGACCTACGTCTGAGGGCAAACACACCGCCCATTAGAGTCCCACCGTCCAGCTGCTCACGAATCGTCACTTAATTGCACTACCTAAGTGCAATAAATTAATTACGTGACAACAAAACTGTGAGAAGGCCCACAGGGAGACGCAGCAAGGTAGCCCCCCGCTGTTAAGAGACCTCACGAGAACACTGTCGCATCACACCGCTTTGTCCACCTAAATTCGCCTTCCCTTTTCGCCTGTCGAGTTTCTGAGCAACAAAAAAGAGATGAGCAATCGTCGGCGAAGCCTTTGCTCCTCGCTCATCATTTTTCACGTCTCATTCAATAACTCGATGCATAGTCGCCGAGATAGTGATCGAGTTTTGAAATATTTCGATGGGAGAGCGTTACATTCCCAAGGATATGGTGTTACTTTGCGTGCGGAATGTTTATACCTACTTGTATTGTGCTGGACACGGGCGTTTTATGAAGCCGATCAGTGTGAGGTTTCTTGTATCTGCAGTTATGTACATATTTAATCTGGTCAAAAGTGTTTAATATACCCTTCTTTTCCTTTTAGATATAAGTACAATAAGTAAAAATTATTTATGTTGAGATAGTCTTTTGAAAAAGTCCGTATTATTGTGTCTCATGTTACACAGGTGTACCTAAATAGCGCAAAGGTTAATTCATTTTGTGAGCTTTTATAACATGCGCGAGCTTGGGCAAAATACATTTTCAATCCTGCTAGAAATTAATTGAATGTAAAGTTGTGTACTATTGAGTAAGTAGTAGTAGGTATGTTTAATTATATTCTATTAATAGAGTAAACACAAGAAAGGCTGGGGTTCTTAGGTAAAGCATGCCTTGAACAAGTTGGAAACACGCAAGGACATGAAACATTGTTCAAAATGTCAGCATCACAAAACGGATCTCACGTTCACATAAAGACGACCACAAATAGTGTAACCACTATTCAGCAAGTAAAATAAATCGGAAAATCCATTTACCACACCTAAATCGTTCAATGAAATCCCGAAACAATTATATTTGCATCACCGAACACGTCTATAACGCGTTCAGAAGCGTCAGGGCGTTGCAAGTCCCGTATAATGTAATTTAATTCTATGCAGCTTACAAACCCTTTGCAACAATGAGCCCCAGAACACTTTGTTTGCTATTGTCGGCTACTTTACAGATTACATTCATTGTAATACATAATAGTTAGGAAGCAGGTACAGTTATATTCATTGAGTGGTCTTGTACAGATGTTTATCAGTAAAACAATGTTGTAAGTTTGGCAAACTGACAGTTTTTCGAGGTTTCCCTTATCTGTGTATCTTGGGAGTTTGTGGCTTTGAACCGCCGCGGCTTGCACCTATTTGTTGAAACGAGTGTTATCTTACAGATTAAGGATGTTGGAGATTTTGGTGTGAAGTGTTCTGGAGTTGTGAGGGTGTGAATGGTTTCGTGAATGAGTAGCTAATGACGATAGTGATCAATATCTTTAATTGCTTTGAGGGTTTTTTTGTGGAACAGCTTTGGACTTAAATGTTGATTGGTTCGGTTTCAGTTTAAGAAAAGCCCATGCCTTTCCTGGCAAATTAGTCGGGTACGGATCAGTTGCGACACTGGAGTGCCTGTCTTAAGTAAGGTATAGGAATCCCTTATCTAAACGAAAAATCCAGTTTCTTTAATGCTGCGATGGACAATAATTAAGCTAGAAATAAAATAGTCGTCAAATAGTAGGTACGTTGCTGTCCACGTGTTTTCAAGGCCCTGAATCAACATTAAAAGAAGTTTTCAATTTAACATGATTTATGAGGCGATGCCGACGCTTGGAACCATCTATAAAAATAAAACAAACTCGGGTTAGTTAGTAACACTATTTAAACTCAAGAACGACTGGACCGATTTTTATGATCTTTGATTTGTTGGATTTTTCTCCGACCCGAATAGCAGAATAACTATTTAAACAAGGGAAAAATTCACGAAAAAATAAATAATGAAGATAATTCATTATGATCTCATACATTTGTTCTGAAGCAGTACGAAGTTCGCCGGGTCAGCTAGTTTTTAATAAATTGCCGCCACTTTAATAAAATAAAAAAAACCTAATAGCCTGATCTAGTTAACGTCAAAGAAACCGCAAATCATCAAAGAAATCGTTCAAATATTATTAGATATAATTTAACTATTATGCGTCATTCTCCATCAGAAGGTCATATGCGTGCTATTAAGAAAGAATCGTCATGCCAAATAATTGATTGATGAATTATGTTCCACTTTGTATTGATCACACGACCAGCCAATTTTACACAGGTCGATAATGCAGACGGCTGTTTGTACCTAAACGCACCTTTGAATTTTACAATCTATATATTAAAGCTAGCAGATTCGTCGGCGGTGTAATTAATGGTCAGCATAGTTGCCTTCCAAGCAGTGGATCTAGGTTCGATTCCTGGAGCGGCAAAGTGAGTGCAAGCAAACATACAAGCATCGCCTTACCACTGGATAGTATCTATCACTACATATTATAAAAAACAAAGTCGCGTTTGTCTGAACGCGATAAACTGAAAAACTACCGAACGGATTTCCATACGGTTTTTATCAATAGACGGAGTGATTCATGAGGAAGGTTCAAGTTATGATTCATTAATTGTTTTCGTAAATTGGCTAAAATATGACGATGATTGTTGTTATCGGAAAAAATCATCCCCATTGGGAGCTTTACTGGCGTGTGCCGCGTAAACCGATAGAGTAATATGAAAACCCCGGTAAAAATCCCGTTAGACCTAGTAGTACGTTCCTGTAGGATATTTTCCACCATCCAAACGTGCGAAGCTGTTAGTAAAACCTAGTCTATATGTATAAAATTCAAAGTCCTGACTGACTGATATAACTATCAACGCACAGCCAAAACCGCTGGTCCTAGAGACATGAAATTCGGAGGGTGTGTTTTTGTGAAGAGTAGGTTAGTTAGTTACTAAGAAAGGGTTTTTCGAAATTCTACCCCTAAGAGGGTGAATGGGGGTAGGGTGAAATTTCACGCGGACGAAGTCGCGGGCAGAAGATGTTATAGTATAAAACAAAGTCGGTTTTCGTGTCTGTCTATATGACCGCTTAATTAGATATTTTAAACTACACAATGGAATTTAATACGGTGTTCATCATAATTTAGAGCATTTATCCCGGAAGGTTTACGTGCATAATACATTCATATTAAACTTAGATATAGCAAAGAAATCTCGATATTTTCAAACGTCGCCATTGCACCTGTGTGTAAGTAGCAGAAGCAGGGGTGGGTCACTAGTATTATTATAAAATGTTGTTAATTTCGGTCTTCAAAAGTATATCTTCTATTTCACACAGTTTTAAGTCATCATCATCATTTCAGCCGAAAGACGTCCACTGCTGGACATAGGCCTCCCCCAAGCACCTCCACTTCGACCGGTTTTGTGCTTCTCGCATCCAAAGATCCTTCGCATCGCATCCTCGTTTTAAGTATTCAAAAGTTATTTATTCAAACTAGGCTTAGAATCTGCACTTTTCGAACGTCAAAGTTACATGAGATAGTTCCCTTAAAACGAGCGTCCTTCACCACTCTTTATTGCTTTAGCTGGGAATAAGAAGTGCCGCAAAAAACTCTCCAGCAGCATCCAGAACCCACCTCAAAGAATAAAACTAAAGACAGTATTATCTACAGCGTACCGTTTTAAGAGGATTACAGGACCTAAACGCAAAAAAACCGCAAGTTTTAGAAGCAATAAAAGTATATGATCGACTACAGTAAACAAAATCAGAAAAATATATTAAACGTACACTTTTCAAACAAGCATACTAAAAATTAGAAGATTATATCCAAGATAAGAACGCTTGGAAACATGCTGGTCCTGCTCCATAGGACAATCTAGAGTCTAGACAAAATCAAACTGGTTGCTAATTTAATTGTAATTTTTTTATTCTTTTTGACATTGTTTTACATTCATTACTCACACCCTGACTTATTACTTGTAATTTTTTTGTTTTAATTAAAATCGTTTTGCTTGTACCATGTTTGTAAATATGTGAGCACCATGTATCTATCAGATAATTAATTTATGTGTCATGGTTTCGTTTTTAATTCTTATACCTATTGTGGTATAGTAATTTTATTTTAGGTGCATCGTCCTCACATGTTATTATATAATTAATGTACCCATGCAAAATATTGTAAAACATTTTAAAAGAGTAACGGTGGAGTTTCTTGCCCATTCTTCTCCATACGAAAACTACCTTTTTAAATGGGCGACTAGAATCAATTCTATTTTAAGATAATTTTTGACGTTCAAAAGTGCCTTTTATGTGCCTATTTGAAATAAATGCTTTGACTTTGATATGATATTCTTCAGGATATACGCTAGGTAGAAAGTGTGTTGAAAACATAATACAAGTAAATTGATACAATATAAAAAAATCGTGAATATACCTCTAAAAACTTTCTTTTTACAATAAAAACCATACCTAAGTACATACCTACAATCATTCTGATTTTTTGTCGGATTATTCTACAAGCAACGTACTAAAGCACTAGTGTTTTAATGTTTTAAGCCACACAATAGATTTTTTGTAAATAGATAATTGCTTCATATTTTGCAATAAATTACCAGCGTTGTGTCCTTGCGCTTCTCTTTCTTTTCTATGCAGTCCGACAGTGACCGCGCTTTAGGTCATGTACCTAGTCCTCTTAATGGTGACATTAATTTAACACACGTATACGGTTTCGCGTTTTCGTTATATGAACATATTTTAATTTCATTAAACGGGATTATTTATTTACAATTTTCTAAAATAGCGTTTTGGCGCTGTTGCTCAGGGGTTATTTGCCGGGGTCACAGATCATAACATCGCATCAATGAAATTAAAACGAATAACGTGCAAAGAGTAGGCGAATTGAAGGAAAGCGAGAGAGCCCTATGTCGGCGATCGGCGCAGGCGGTAGTTTTCAAATTACGAGTTATTTTATGGTGTTATAATTCCCGTGTGTTAAATTAATGTCGCCATTGTAGTGGCACGTTGTACAGTTAGTTGGTGCTGAACTTATATAATCGGTTTCGGTCATAATCTTTCAAAAGAACCAAGCTAATTCCTCCTCTAACTAACTAAAGGGTAACTAAAGTAATACCCTCACTTTTTTAATAGTCTTCACTGTAGGTAAGCGGATTCTGTTGGACGACGGTAAAGAATTAAGTAGGTAATTTTTTTTTTTTGCGGTTGTATGTAGCACGATCACAGTCGCTGGTACCTCTTTAGATTTTTCCTGTGATCACAGTTGTTTCCTATCATCATCTGCCTAGCCTTTTCCCAACAATGTTGGGGTCGTCTTCCAGTCTAACCTGATCCAGCTGAATACCAGTGTTTTATGTGGAGCGCCTGCCTATCTGACCTCCACAGTCCAGGCACTGGGTAACACGTTACCCCTTGGAAAAACTGGTTGTCAGACATTAGGGCTTCTGTCTACCCTTAAGGATTGTCAAAGATCAACGAATGACAGCCGGGACCAACTGCTTAACGTGTTTTCCTAGGCACGGAGGGGTCTCAGTATGTTATAGGTGGTCATCCAACCACGGACCGACCCGGCAAGCGTTGCTTAGCCATGAAGATCGACTCGTGCGGCTGGTATTGTTACGGGTTAAAGAGGTAAAATTTGTTTATTTGTTTGTATGTAGGGGTAATCTCCGGAACTACCAGTTAGATTTCAAAAATTCTTATTGCATTTCATAGCGTAATTCTTGAGGAAGGTTATAGGCTATCTATGACCTTTAGGATCCGAGCAAAAGGAAAGAAAAAACGCTAAGCGAAAACGAAGTTGTAGCTCGGGCGAGCGATGGGATGCGCCGCGATAGTTCAGGGGCTAAAATGTTCACGCGGACGAAGTTGCGCGGGCACTGCGGGCAGAAGCTAGTTATCCAATAAAAAAAATAACTAAATCACCCTTTTTCTCTCCATTCTGAAGACATCATTATAACAATCTTCATGGGAGGCCAATATTCCACAGCAGAACCAATTTTCGATGACTAAAATTCACACATAAACATGTTTGCTGAAATATGAAAATTAGGGCGGCATCGGAAGGCTTTAATCCGTAAAGAAATCCACCCACATCCGGTGGCGCTCGGGAATATTTAATAATGTGAAGTTAACGAATGGTTTATTATCCCGCGGTTAGACATGAAAAGGCGCCGGCGATTTAGAGCTTTGTACAGGGCCGGTCTAAGGGACGCGTATAGTTACAAAATTTTAAAGTGTCCTTGTAGTTTCTTGCCCGTTCTTCTCCGTGTTGATCTTCGTTTCAGTACAGCCTTCAACTTTTTGACTAATTGACCGACTCCTTAACAGTTTTAAAATGCCTGTAAGTAGTTTAATTAAAATAAATGCTTTGACTTGTATAAAAACATATGGTGAGTTGCTTATATTAATCTCTATATATAAAATTCAAAGTACTGACTGACTGATATATCAACTAAACCTAAACCGCTGGTCCTAGAGATATGAAATTTGGAGGGTTTGTTCTTTGTGAAGAGTAGATATCCAATAAGAAAGGGTTTTTCGAAATTCCACCCCTAAGAGGGTGAATGCGGGAAGGTGAAATTTCACGCGCACGAAGTCGCGGGCAGAAGCTAGTCATTTATATATTTTAAGATCCAAGTCCATCTCTGCTTATTACGGTGAGATAAGTCGTAAATCCTCGGCTGTTTAGTGCCTTGTTGTGGCAGCAGATAATTTGCTGTTGAGTTGACCGAACTTTATGAATGTGGTACTCTACTACGTTGGTAAAATTATACATAATTTACCAAAAAAAAAATCTTACATTAATAAAAAAATAAATACACGCCTTAATCAAACACACAATTGCACACTATTTTACGCCTAGGAGCTCGCTGCATAGCCCGGAAAATTAGTCCCGTAGTAAATACATACAGCAATTAAGTATACACATAAGTATAAACATTTTTAATCAATTCATAAACTCGTTTCATCCCCTAAATCAATAAACGCTGCAAATTTTTATTGAAAAAAAAAAACTATCTGCAAACCCAAGTCCGTCTCTGTGCAGATCCACTGAGATTTTAGTGTCTTGTTGAGACCACAGATAATAATTCGCTGTTGCCCATCTTTATGAATGGACTCGCCCACACCCTTCCCTTATCGGTAGCTTGTTTTATCACTTTGCTAATTTGTTAGTTTTCAATGTAAAGATTATTGGAACATTTGTAATTATCACTCTTAGATTAGATAAGGTTTTAATGGGATGGTTTTTTGGGACAGATAGAGATGTCTTAGCTTCGGTAAGGAGGGTAAGATTTATAGTGTTAAAAGCTCTTATTTTAAATTGGTTTTATTTTTGGAGTCAATTATTCTGTTGAGCTTTTAAATGTCTTGTCCTTTTTTAAGTGCAGTACTTATGTTTTCGCATAAGTGCAACTTCGTGCAAATTAAAATTTATAATCAGAGTCCACCGAGAGTCTAATGTATAGGTACGTTATGGTGTTATGTTCATGGAAATTGGTTCAGATTTTAGAAATCATACAGAGCGATCAAACTGCGTGAAAATCAAGATTTTTATCAATTTGTTACCTATACAAAAATGTCGATAAACTATTAACAAACAACTCAAACAAAAGAAACAGTTATTGTGTTTTGCCAATACAATTTTGCCACAAAAATAACCTACCACTATGTACTTACAAGAAAAGACCACTCTAGAATTTCCAATAAATCAATACAATTTTACCAATAATTAAACTTACCACTACTTACCAAAAAAGACCGCTCTAAATTTCCCATAAATCACGTCCGAAACAAATATTTAGCAACGCTTAGTGCGCCATCTAGTGGCGAGTAGCAAGACTGCAGAAACTTTATTGGTAAATCAGTAATATTCAAACGTAAACGATCATAAAACTTATAATCTCGATCAAGTATTAATAAGCTTGTTAGCAAAACGTGATTTTAATGATATATCTCTGGGAAATCATAGTTTCATGAGGAACCATCAACTTTTGTTTCCGTAAGTGCATAATAGATGGCGCTAATGTACAACAATTATCATGTCCATAATAATTGATTGGTTTACCGTTTATTACTAATAAATGTGAAGCATGAAGTAAACCGTATTTACATAGACAATCTATTTTTAACGATCGGTTTAGCACATTACTTACTGACCTTTGATCTACGGTTAAATTATTACAGCTTTATGAACTGTGTAGGTTGATAGATACATAATATTTGAAGCATTAAAATATTAAAATCGATTCAATTTAATCCGAATCCTGTCCATATCACTTAATTTTGCCATTAAAATCAAAATTATGTATCAATTAAGGGAACTCAGAAACACGATATTCATTAAAATTAATGAAGCCAACATTAGCTTAGATTTAGGAAGGATAGCGTCAATCTGTAAAAATCGCCATCCAAATCCCGTATTCAGAACTAAAGCCTAATTTAAAACGGTTCCTACAGAATCCGCAGATGCCTATCAGCAACAAAAGGGAACGCCGAATATACTGTCATTTCTACCATTTAACATTTGTTTTTTTCGTAAAACAACAAGTTCGAAAATGATCGTTTATCTCCAATCGGCACCCCGTTCTCGTTCGACGCGAAGGTTAACACCGATTCATTAAAAAAAGGAAGTCTGGACCCCCAAAAGACTGAAAAAAGACTATAAGGAGGGGAAAAAAGACTACAGTTGGTTACCGAACGGCGCCTAGTGGTGCCGCGGCGGCGTCTGTGAATGTAAGGCGTTTTATAGCTAACGACCAGGGCGATGGTGGGTTGTAAATTAAATATTGGGCTATAAAGAACGGACATTCCTTTGTGATTTCGTTTGGCTGAAAATTATGATAGAATCGCCGGAGGTTCATGGTGATCCAAAGCACATGTCCAAAGTCTGCCGCATATTAAAGGGAGGAGTTGTATTACCTAACTGACTTTTGCCCGAGGCCTCGCCCGCGTGGAGGTTGGGAATTATCCCACGGGACTGTATGTACTACCGCGATAAAAATATCCTATGGCCTAACCCAGGTTATGGTCTACCCGTGGGCCATCTAAATCCGGTAAGCCGTTAAGGTGCGAAAATGTAGCAGACAGACAGATCATCAAATAAATAAAAAAGCTTCATGAAAGTTGGTGTTTAAAATCAATAGAAAACTGCACAGTTCGAAAACAGAGAAAGTTCCTAATAACTGCCTACTATATTTGAGTTTTTTTTTAATTAATTTATGAGACTTGTGTTACCTCCACAGCACAAGCAAATTAGGAAGAATATGGGGGAGGCCTTTGCTTAGCAGTGGGACAATATAAACTACCTAACAGAAAAAAAAATGCGTTAAAAAACAAATTAAACTTAGGGCTCATTTTTTAATCGACAGATAATAATTTTTATTCGTGGAATAAAATTTACGTCTGTTTTTGTATGGAAGAACTGTCAAAAATTCAAAATTATTCCTCCGATAAAATTATCTGGCGTTGGAAAAATCAGCCCTAAGTTATGGTACAGTTACCTACAAGTACCTAGACTATTAGTACGTCTATTCGCAATCTAGGTACATAAGGTTGGTACTTCTTAAGCCAATCTATACTTATAATAAATCTGTAGAGAGGTCAATTCTGTACATGAAATATATTTTCAAAATAACTATCAGGGGGTGATTAGTGATCGATACTGATGCCAAAAATGCAATCAGTAAAATTTTTGTCTGTCTGTCTGTCTGTCTGTCTGTCTGTCTGTCTGTCGGTCTGTATGTTCCTTATAGAAACAAAAACTACTGGACGGATTTTAACGAAACTTGGTACAATTATTCTTCATACTCCTGGGCAGGTTATAGTATACTTTTCATCACGCTACAATCAATAGGAGCAGAGTAGTGAAGGAAAATGTTGGGAAAACGGGAGAAGTTACTCCATTTTTGAAGCTTCCGTCGCGTGTGCAACCGTAATGGTTAAAGTTACATAGAAATCATGTATGACGAAAATATTCTACATAAAATTGTCTAAAAAATATCCTGCAACAGCATATGTCTATCTTTTATGGTTGACTCACAATAACACGTGTAACTCCTGATAGCTTGGCAGTTCGAAGCATTCTGATTATATTTGTTTACTCTTACGTTTATAATACTCATAATAAATCTGTAGAGAGGTCAATTCTGTACATGAAATATATTTTCAAAATAACTATCAGGGGGTGATTAGTGATCGATACTGATGCCAAAAATGCAATCAGTAAAATTTTTGTCTGTCTGTCTGTCTGTCTGTCTGTCTGTCTGTCTGTCGGTCTGTATGTTCCTTATAGAAACAAAAACTACTGGACGGATTTTAACGAAACTTGGTACAATTATTCTTCATACTCCTGGGCAGGTTATAGTATACTTTTCATCACGCTACAATCAATAGGAGCAGAGTAGTGAAGGAAAATGTTGGGAAAACGGGAGAAGTTACTCCATTTTTGAAGCTTCCGTCGCGTGTGCAACCGTAATGGTTAAAGTTACATAGAAATCATGTATGACGAAAATATTCTACATAAAATTGTCTAAAAAATATCCCGCAACAGCATATGTCTATCTTTTATGGTTGACTCACAATAACACGTGTAACTCCTGATAGCTTGGCAGTTCGAAGCATTCTGATTATATTTGTTTACTCTTACGTTTATAATACTCATAATAAATCTGTAGAGAGGTCAATTCTGTACATGAAATATATTTTCAAAATAACTATCAGGGGGTGATTAGTGATCGATACTGATGCCAAAAATGCAATCAGTAAAATTTTTGTCTGTCTGTCTGTCTGTCTGTCTGTCTGTCTGTCTGTCGGTCTGTATGTTCCTTATAGAAACAAAAACTACTGGACGGATTTTAACGAAACTTGGTACAATTATTCTTCATACTCCTGGGCAGGTTATAGTATACTTTTCATCACGCTACAATCAATAGGAGCAGAGTAGTGAAGGAAAATGTTGGGAAAACGGGAGAAGTTACTCCATTTTTGAAGCTTCCGTCGCGTGTGCAACCGTAATGGTTAAAGTTACATAGAAATCATGTATGACGAAAATATTCTACATAAAATTGTCTAAAAAATATCCCGCAACAGCATATGTCTATCTTTTATGGTTGACTCACAATAACACGTGTAACTCCTGATAGCTTGGCAGTTCGAAGCATTCTGATTATATTTGTTTACTCTTACGTTTATAATACTCTCACTCATCCCTTATTTAAAAAAGTTAACATTATTACCTATTTAATAAAAAAAGAATCATAGAAATCGGTAAAGAAACACCAAACTTATACATGAAATAAGCCATCGCGCATCGCCATCGTGAATACTGATTCATGCTATAAGGATTATTTTTGTGTAACGGTTGCCGCGCTCGACACGGGTCGCGGCGGTGGTAGCCCGGTAGGGTATAAAAAGGCGGGGGGAGGTCCGAGTCCGAGAGCGAGCTTCATTCAATATTTGGCTGTTGATGCGTTCAGAGCGTTCGACCTTATGACAGACAATAATTGATATTGAGAAACCGTGCTTATCAGCGCGACTTTTAGTCTTTAAATAGTTTATTTGAATTTCTTTTGTTGTTATTTTGTAAAATAGGTATGAGTTGTTTTGGTAGTGTTTAAATATTCGTTCAAATTAAAAATTATTAAGCGTAGGTACTTTTATTAATTAAAGTAGTTATAAGTACCTATTTATTTTTAAGTGAAGTAGGTATAGGTAGATAGTATTGCACAGGCGTTTCAGCTTTATTTTCATTACTTTTTTGTTGTGAGTTGTATATATTTCTGGTTATAATTCTATAAGAATATTTTAGTTTAAATAGTCACTTGGATTATAAGTGTAAGGTAGCTAAAGTTAGGACCACGTATTAGTTGTTTTGGTAGTGTTTAAATATTCGTTCAAATTACAAATTATTAAGCGTAGGTACTTTTATTAATGAAAGTAGTTATAGGTATTTATTTTGAAATTTTACACAATTATTCCCTTTCTAATGTAGACAAGGAATTAGGAAGGGTTTTTTTAAATTCAACCCCTAAGGGAGTTAAATAGGGGATGAAAGTTTGTATGAAAGTCCGTCAGATTTAAAGTTAGGATCTTCAAATTTTGTGTTTAGGCTGACGACTAAAAATTAATATATACGTGTCTCAGCGTTTTTGATAATTCCAACCCCAAAGGGTTAAAAAGGGGGATGAAGTTGTGTATGAAAGTCCGTCAGTTTAAAAGTTAGGGTCTTCAAATTTTGTATTTAGGCTAACGATTGAAAATTAATTTACACGTGTCTCAGCGTTTTTGATAATTTCTCCCCCAAAGGGGGATGAACGAACTGACTGAAATATCAACGCACAGTCTAAACCGCTGGTCCTAGGGACATGAGTTTTGGAGGTTGTGTTCTTTGTGCAGAGTAGGTATCGAATAAGAAGGGGTTTTTGGAAATTCAACCTTTAAGAGGGTGAAAAGGGGGGATTTTGTTTGTATGAAAAATCTTATTTATTGAGTTAATAACCTTGAAACTTGGCACGAATACTTATCTAAGTAAATTATAAAGTATGAAATTTTTCGTTTTTCTAAAATACCCCCTAAAGAGGTAATGGGGGGGTGTTAAAATTTGTATGGAAGAATTTTAACGCCCTGTCCGATTAACTTGAAACTCAGTATTTATACTAAGGACTAAAAATAATTAATAACATGTATCAGGGTTTTTCAAAAGTCTACCCCTAACTGTATGAAAAGAGGTAGTTAATTTTAAAGGGGAGGATTTTACTGCGTGGCTTGATTAGCTCGAAAATTGGTATTTAAATAAACTTTGAGTCAAGTTATGAACACATCTTAAACGATTTTTCAAAATTCTACCCCTGTGGGGGTGAAAAGCGGGGATAGTTTCTTTGAAAAATCTGATTCCTTTGTTCTATAAACTTAAAAATTGGCCCGAATACTTATTTATTTAAGTTAATTATAAAGATCATACCAACATACATTTTCGAAACTTTTAGAGGAAAGTACGAATTTCACGCGGACGAAGTCGCGGGCAGAAGCTAGTTGATAATAAATAATAATAAATCTTTATTGTAAGACCATAGATCCATAGAACACGTTAAATAACAAGAAAAAATTACAAATAAAACTAATCTAATTTAACCTACCTACAAAATAAAACCTACCTCACATTTATCTGCTATAAGCTCAAATACATAATTGTTACTCCTAAATATTTTTATGGACAGTTATAGCATTTGCCATCTCAAAAATAACACTCTAAATACCCCACGACCACAACCCTCTATAATAAAACAATCGTAAAGTATAAAAGCACATTTAGATGTTTGAACTGATATTCGCCGGCGTGTAGTTTTGTTGCGCCCGCGCCGCGCCGTCGCTTGCACCTAATTTATACGCGTCGACTTCGACGCGATGCGCTATTGCGTCCACGACACTTTCGTATATGTTTACATATTGAAATTTACATGTTTGGAGCAAATGTATGCAATGGTTTTTAGTATGAGTTAAGCATGTGACGTAGCTTCTGATAATTCTTTAATGGTTGAACTTGCTTAACGCTGCCTGTTATCAATCATGGATTAAGATTTTGTATGACTTTAACGACTTTCTGAGTTTATCTTGCACGTTACTGACATCGCTGAAGGAACCCGTGAGGAAACCTGGACTTATCTATATAGAATAGAATACTCTTTATTATGTACACATTAAAAAATTCAAAGTCCTGACTGACTAATATATCAACGCACAGCCTAAACCGCTGGTACTAGGAGACATGAAATTTGGATGTTGTGTTCTTTGTGAAGAGTAGGTATCTACTAAGAAATGGTTTTTCGAAATTCCACCCCTAAGAGGGTGAATGGGGGGAGGGTGACATTTCACGCGGACGAAGTCGCGGTCAGAAGCTAGTAGTTAATAAGAATTCCTAAGTCTGAATTCACCAACCCGTCTTGAGCAAGCGTGGTAATCAATGCTCGTGCCTTCTCTATATATGAAAAGAGGCTTTTACCCTGCAATGCCACAATACCTGCAATAGCCCGTTTAAAATCTTTCAACAAAATCATGAAATTAAATTATTTATTCTGTAAATAGGATATCAAAATCACTTTTAAACGTCATATATCTACAAAAAAAAAACCTAGATGGAGTCGATATTTCCTATCTGTTATCGCTGTGAAGAAATGGCGAATGCAAGACATATTTTACTGATTCACAAAAAAAAAAACTTTCTGGGACACTATTTTTAAACAAAATGGATAGACCAAATCCTAAATAAACTTAGGAAGCTGCTGTGTGACCTTATAATAAAACCTTACATCAACAATAAATAATACAATATTATAAAAATACTTTTAATCACACTAATAGATATTATAAAGGCGAAAGTTTTTCAGGGTGTGTGCGCGTGTGTGTGTTTATATGTTTGTTACTTCTTCACGCTTAAACGGCTGGACCAATTTTGATTTAAAAAAAATATGGAGGTAGCTGACACCCTTTTTTATGGTTGAGAAATGGATTAACATATAAGCTACTTTTTATCCCAATATTCCCACGGGATCGACATATTTTACGCCGGTGAAACCGCAGCGCGCAGCCAGTTCAATATAATTATTTAGCAGTTCATTAGAAACCACTTGACTCCTCTCTACAAGCCTTTGTCTGACCACAAACAAAGAATAATCTGTTTAGACGGTAAATATAGTATTCGATCTTCTAAAAACAGATTTTTTCGGGGAACACCGAACAACCAATTTTCCTTATGCATTTGCATTCAAACTTAAGTTGTGATTAATACTTCACACTGGGATCGTCTAACCGCATTATTCTCTAAAACTTACTTCTTCAAAAATGATTTAGTTTCAGAACGATTGTAGGTAACCAAAAATCGAAACAAACCTTGTACGGTATTAAAACCTATAAAGAATTATCCCAAAAATCTAATTTAACCTTTCGTCCTCAACATCATCTATCAAAAAATTTGTGGCGGTACGCGGCATCACCTATAAAAATTCCTACATAAAACTGACCGCAAACCAATTTTAAACATAGATAATTATATTATATGTATGTAGATATCTAAAGATCAAACAAACTCAATCAAAAACATCCCCTAAACAACAAATTTACCTCATTCAGGTTCCTAAAATAAAGTCAGAAGAAGTTATCAGTAATCTAAAGGGTCCATTCATAAGTTGACCACAGATGACTATCAGATACTACGCGGGATGCGGCCACAATATGCTACACACAGCCGAAAACAACGCGCGACACCGCTGTTCATTCTATAAGGGGCTGCGCTTTAAGAGCTCGCGAAATTCATTTACTTACGCTTTTTGCAATTGTCAGGTAGTATTGTAGAGGCCGGCTCTGAAGCGAGGCTGGCTGGAAAGCCACACCTCTACAAGACTGGCTGGTTATATTTTAAAGTAAGTTCCTTTCGAACATTCAAACAGATGTCATATGAGAGGCATAGGCTTGACGTCTATAAAATAAGTCGAAGATTATTATATATATGTAAATGGGATAAAAGTCTTTTTAAATATATCCTAAACAAATATAAAAGGGATTTTGATTTAATCCTTATATTTGGTGGAGGTGTGTTACGATCGCCGGATTTTCGCTAAGCTTGCGAAATAGTTTTTTGTTTCAGCACTCATAGAAGTGAAAAACCTCTCGTATGCCAAGTGAGACCACAAAGTATACTGTGAGTATAAATAATTAGAGGCGAAGAAACGTCGCCAGGAGGATAAAAAGCTAAGTGGTTATATGTATTTTTTTTATATAAGGAGAGAAAGATGGCTCAAGTTTTTGCGGGCATGGACGGCGTATGCCTGGAAGATTTTCTTAGGCGATTTGAAGTTGTTGCCGCCTATAATAAATGGCGTGAGAGCGACTGGGCGCTCATATTAAGCGCATATCTTGAGGGTGCTGCCCTAGCAGTTCATAAGTGGAAATACTATGACGACATGTCATTTGATGAGATATGTGAAATGTTATGGGAGGAGCTTCCATGTAAATGTCACAGAGATAGAAAAATGATTAAGGTGCAAGTAGTCGAGATGGCACAAGATTTGTCTGAGGAAAGCAGACAAGAAAATATTGTAAATGTAGATAATGATGCTTCTGTATTATTTAGTGGAAGACAAGATGACCCGCTACAGAATGAGCAGTGCTGCCTAGAAAGCAGCGTGGAAGTTGGCAGTGATGGAGATGAGGAGGAGCGCAGCAGCGAGGCGTGCATCGTCGCAGAGGAGGAGAAGGAGCCGATAGAAGTGTTCGAGAGCGAACACAATGATGAAAACAACGAATCGGGTCAGTTCTGTCCAATTATTAATGTAATTAGCAATGTTTCAGAGCCACAGAATGAGCACGATGATCGCGATGTGGGAATAAATAAAATTAACATCGCCGCTGATCATTTTGATGTGGATAATGTGTCGATCGATTCGTCCGAAATAAAGGAGAATGGTCATTTCGATTTTTCCGAAATAAAGGACGATGGCCATTCCGATTTTTCCAAAATAGAGAAGAAAGATCACTTCATCATCGACATGAATAATAATGATAAGATGATTAGTGATGAGTTAGTTGAGGATGATATGAACTTGGATGCAGTCAGAGATGAAGATGCAGAGGTGTTGAACGACTCCGTACGATCAATAGACTCATTTAGTTTTCCTACGGATGAGGTTATAGTTCGTAATCGTAGTAATTGTATAATATGTCATGTAGATGTCCCTAATTTAAATAAGTTTTTTTCGCAATGTGCTACAAACAATAAGAGAAAAGCACGAAAGAAGAAAAGAATCCCATTTTTCAAAAAAATTAAGACTAAAAGATCATTTCAAAAAAGTTTTTTAATAATTAATAATTTTATAAAAACATTTTTTGTAAACAAGCATCATTTTATAAAGAAGTTTTCGATTTTAAAATATAAATTTAGAAAAAGGAAGTTTAGAGATAGAAACCTTTTTAATTCAGATTATTTAATTAAAACTTTTTCATATTAGTATGTTAATAGTTGTTGTTTTTTTTTAATTGTCATGTATCTTGTCATGTAATGTAAATATGTCACTTGAATGTGAACATCATATTTTAGTGCATTATTTTTATTTGGATGATTGTTACAATTTATTAATATGTGTCCATTTGTGTTTTGCATATGCTGAGCCTGAGAGGAAAAACATCGGACGCGGCCGGGAGCGTGTGAGGTCTCGCACCTCCCAGAGGGCTGTGAGGTGCGCCCTCACACCTACAACGGGCCGAAGGGAGGCTTGAATAAATCGTCGGCTCCAATGTTTAGGGGTCGAATAGATTGCCCTTACTCCAGCATATTTTGACGCGAATTATGGGAGGAAAGTCACTCTTATAACTGTGGTCACTCCTATAGAAGGGGGGGTGACAGACACTCAGCATAAGTTGTCACCGACTTTGCTAACAGGGGTATAACCCTTGCAAAGTGTGTTTGGTTGACACTTTCGGTTCAACTTGTGTTTGAGGACCAACAGTGTTATCAGTGATGACTGATATTAAATAATTGATTTTCGAAATAGGTATTTGACATTCTTTGCTGGAGTAGGAGCATGTTAATTTTCTTCAATGAACCCTGGCCTCTTAAACTTTTCCCTCCCTCTGGCTCAATCCCGTCCGATGGAGTTAAAAGAATCTGATGCTAAGATCGTTTAATTCTCTTAAGCCTCTTCCAGGTCGATGTGAACTTTCACATCAGTTGTTCTTATTAGGAGGCCGCGTCGAGCCTTTTAGTCGGGTTTTGACCCGACGAGGCTTAAGCATGGCAGCGTTAGTTTGTTCGAGTGCACGTTGGCACATGTAAATGTTAACTTACCTGACACTTAGCGTGGTGTTGGATTCGCGTTTCGTTTGTCCTGACTTAAGCTTTCTCCTGTAAGAGACGGACCTCAACGTGTAAATTCTATCCCGATATAGGTATACTTCCAATAGGATAGGTAGATAGGGCTTGGAAATTCGAATGGTGTGAATAAAAGTCATGACCTTATGCCCAGACTGTTATTCAAGGGTGGGCGTAGCTCATGTAGAGGCCGGCTCTGAAGCGAGGCTGGCTGGAAAGCCACACCTCTACAAGACTGGCTGGTTATATTTTAAAGTAAGTTCCTTTCGAACATTCAAACAGATGTCATATGAGAGGCGTAGGCTTGACGTCTATAAAATAAGTCGAAGATTATTATATATATGTAAATGGGATAAAAGTCTTTTTAAATATATCCTAAACAAATATAAAAGGGATTTTGATTTAATCCCCACAGTATGTTGATCAAAATATGATTCGCAACCATAACAAATGTGTATTTACAGTATTATAATCATGAAAATCATCAATACAACTCTCTAATTTAGAGCTGGTTTCAAATGTCATCATTTCATGAAATAGTCATTCAGTAAACCAATTTGGACATAAAGAGTTGTATTTATATTTATTTTAATGACTACCCTGGCGCCTTCGCCATAAGTTAAGTTGCGTCGCGCCAGAGTGCATACGACAAGCGACTACATACAAAAAAAAACTAGATGTAGGTAGACATCGCAAAGTCGCGAAGACGCGTCGAAACTGTGTGGGAGAGCCCTTAAATAATAACTTGTCCGGTTATCGTTTGAAGAATGTGCGGCTGACGTGAAGACATGATGGGCGGAGGCTGTAGAGTTAATTTGAATTAGGCTGTATTTTGTATTAATCAAGGTAGTGATGTCATCAGTCTGGACTGATGATGTCATCGGACTAAGAATGGAAGAGGAAAATGTATGAAAAATGTCAAAGGGTGACCAAAAATACAAATGAAGGGTTGCAGAGGCGGTTACCAATAGGTATTCGAAATATTATGTTTGAAATCTGTTATTTTGCACAAACTTAGGTGTCATTTCAAAGCATATTAACAAACTTACCTGAAAATAAGATCATCAACCCAACAGAGCGCGTTTCAAAAGCTTTTTCTTTTAACAATGAAAAATAATAAAAATATGACATATTGCCAGATTTTTCACCCAATCCTAACCCCTCCTGGAAGCTCCATCGAAATTTCCAACGCTGAATACAGTGTTCCTCAATTGAATTAATCCCTAGAGAACTTTTGACGACCCCATATTGATAAAGAGTGTGAACAATCTATATTAAATTAATCAAAAGCTCACTCACCGTTTACAATGTCATTAGGTACAGGATCTATTTTTAGAATACTTAGTCAATATCGATCACACTTATAAATAATGCTACGATCGTTTAAGGTTATATTAAAATGGTGGCGAGTGTTCGCGATTCTCATTTTCCATTGACAGCAAAACGATAAATGTTGAGACCACCTCGGTCTGCGTCGACGTAACGACAGCATCGATTATACTAACATACACGTCTAGAAGATTGTTCTGTTTGTCTGTTTGTTTGTAGTTGTTTGTATTCTCTTCTTGGTTTCTTGAAATCCATTCGTCTGATCCCTTTCTTTATTTAACGCTATCAACTTTCTAAGCACGGTTTATTCTTATTTACGAGTATAACCTACAAGTTTGGTATTATTTTCATGTTTCTAATGCTAATCATGCCATAGCTTCTCTTTATAATATTTCTCTGCTATAGTCAAGCGATTTAATTATATAAATGCATGATGTTGTGCCCTTTATTTATAATCGTTGCTTAAAATTAAAAGGTACTGCCGCGCAAAGAAACAGCCGCATCCAATAATTATACGTAACTTATATATGGATGAGGCCTGTCAATTCTACATGGACAACGTCACGTGCAAAACCAAGTCCACCATAAAAGTATACAATTTAACAAAAATGCAATATGCACTCACAAACAAAGATGCGTTAACGCGTGTTCTCATTTTTTTGTCACATCATTATTCAGACCGTAATGTCATGCGAATGCAAGTGCAATGAAATCACTTCACATCGCGTTTATCATTAGAATCAATTATTTCTCCATTTACGCGTTCGTATGTCGGCAAGCCCTCAATGTTGGTAATTTCGTATGGACATGATCGCTTTTTATACGTTATTAAGAATTCTCGAGTCGAACGCAAAATATTAACATTAAACACCTTTAAATTATGGGTGCCAGTGATAATGGTTATGAAATGCGTACAGTCATAAAAGGCACCGCGCGTATGTAAGGAATTCGCTCACCGTCTTCAATGTTTTCGAATTGGACAAAATAGAATTATGATTTTATGGTAATCTTGTTTAGTTTGAATATTCCAATTAGTAGACGTTAAAATGCCTGTGTGATACAATTTTTGATAATTAAAATTGTGATGGTGTAATGTTTTCGATTTATTTATATTGTTGTAGACAAATAGTTGTTCGAGTTGAGAAATATTTTTTTTAATTAATTTTTTATCTGATGAACCAAATAATTTAACATCGTTACACAATACGCTGTTATATCTCATTCCTACTATAAAACTTAACCATCGTTTTGTGAATAACCATAAAACGAAACTTCAATAGATATACTATATTAAGTATATGTACACTTTTCGTATAGAAAACTATAATTACCAATAACAACACTGGCTGCTAAAAAAAAAAACGTCGAAACAAAAGAATCAACCTGCATTGAGATGGAAATGCCAGGGCGTTAACACACCTACGCGATGTGAGTCAAATTAGACCGGTGCCGCAATTAGGGCGATTACAGGCGACATCTGAATATCCTGTCGACAGGATGCATGTGGGTGAAAATTATTGACAGACTGAAAGTGGGCTTTTTTAATTATTGTGTAATATTTTGATGATAAAATAAAAAAAAACATAGTTTTTGTTTAATAATAGCCAAAATATAGTTTTGATAGATATGAATTGAAAACGATTACCTTACTTCTATGCAAGTAACTGGCAGTCCAGAACGCAGTTTTATTTGCAAAAATATTGGCATGTTTGCGCTTTACTTACAGCTTCTGGCAACACTGTACAACCACCTCATCTTACGCTGTCATAAAACTTTTAAAATATATCGGCAATGAATTTTAGTACAGTTGTAAAGGCAACCCGACACCGTTCCACGTAATTGTACATGTTAAAATGTCAGCAGATTATATTGAATTAGGGTGTCATAGGGCCCATTCAATATGTGGTTATGTCGGTCTGACTCACACGTTATAAAGAACGTGTCCAAATAGGCTTTACAATGTTTGCAATAATTTTGGGGTGGATACTAAAATTATTGTTTTTGTTGCAGTTCAATGACAAATCTTATAAGTATGAAGACAAAACTCGTAGAAGAAAAGACAGTAGATACACAAATCTTAGTCATATGTAATTTAATTTTTGTAATACTAGGATTATAACACACTCTAAGGGGAGTATTAAGAGTTAGAAGATATGGAATATGCGAAGAATAACTTAGAACAGCAGATAATTCATAATCAATAGCATATAATTACGTCATTCAAAAACGAATTATAATAAATCGTAGCACACACATTAAGGAACAAGTCTTCAACTTAAGTATAATTATACTTTTCAACATTGCATTACCCCGTAGGCAAAAGAGATCGTCTAAAAACGAATCATAACTTTCGTCCTTCAACAAAAGTAGGTAGACAGGTCATCGTTCGAATTAGCGTCGGCTAATCGCACTCAGGAGAGAAAGTATGTAGGAATTAATTACTATTTGCACAGTTCGCAACGAGCAACAACAAAAATAATAAACAATGTCATCGGGTCGCGAGTGGGCGGTGCTTTCGTTATCGTCGGCGATCTATTCATTGAGAGACAAATGTGAAATTGTGGAAGCTTCTAGTCTCTGTAGGTAATGGTTCATGTACAAACGCCAGCACATCAAGCTACTACAATCTGTCAAATTTCTTTAATAAATTTTCAACTTTATCGCTAAACCGTAAGGTTCAAAGTTGATTGGGAAAATTTAACAGTTTCGGGTAGCTTGATGTGCTGGCGTCTGTACTTCGATTATAATCCAGAAAATGTTTCATTGGCTCCGTAATAGCACTGGCACATTTCTAGATAACGCAGGAGCCAGGGCCTTATTTATTTATTTATCATACTTTACACACACAAAAGTAAAGAGGTGGACTTAATGCCTTAGAGATTTTTTACCAGTCAACATTTGGGTGATGCAGAGACAAACAGTCGTAGGTGCAATTATGAAAATCACACTAATATTATAAAGGCGAAAGTTTGTGAGTGTGTGTGTGTGTGTGCTTATATGTTTGTTACTTCTTCACGCTCAAACCGCTGAACCGATTTAGATGAAATTTGGTATAGAGAAAGTTTGAGTCCCGAGAAAGGACATAGGTAACTTTTTATCCCGATATTCCCACGGGATCGAAACTTATGCGGGTGAAACCGCGGGGCGCAGCTAGTTAAGGAATAAATGTTTTTAAATATACGCAAAGACCTATTAAAACTATAAATATATAATATATACCTAATTATTATATATAAATATAAGCACAAATAAATATACATAAATACACGAATATACTAAAGGAATACATAAGAATAAGACAAACAATGAGAATGGCCTTAATCATTTTTATGAAATTAATTTTATTTCGTTTCTTCAGGTACGTTGACACCGAATATGTAAAAAAAAACTCATGCCGTGATAGTATAACTGGCCAGTCATCAAATGGAAGCGGGTCTGACTGTGAAATTATTTGCATCGCCGTAGAGCCTGGATGAGACTAGCACAATATCGTGGGGATTGGCACAAGAAACAAGAGGCACAAGAAACAAGAGGCACATGACGAAGCAGTCATTGAAGTCGGGCTGTGGCTGATAATAAAAGAAAATGTAACAGCATGTGACTCTGACACTCAATCAACTCAGCCTATCGCAGTCCACTGCTGGATATAGGCCTCTCCCAGACTGCGCCACAGCACCCTGTCCTCCGCCTTCCGCATCCAGTCTACACCAGCCACCTTCTTTAGGTCGTTCGTCCATCTAGCTGGGGGCGTCCCACACTACGCTTGCCGGTACGCGGTCTCCACTCCAGGACTCGTCTGCTCCACCGGCCATCGGTCCTTCGACAGACACGGCCAGCCTACTGCCACTTCAGTTTGCTTACTCTGCTATGTCGGTAACTCCGGTTCTTTTACGGATAACTTTATTCCTAATTTTATCCTTCAAAGAGACTCCGAGCATAGCTCGCTCCGTAGCGCGCTGAGCGACCCCCTACACTCACCCCTTGCCAATATTAATTACAGTTCGACACAACTTAGATGTAGCATCGGCAAAATTCGTAAAACGTTCGTAATTTGTATTCGAAGATTGGTGATTTTGAAGGCGCACTTAGTTCGGATGTGATCGGTTTTACGAATTTTGCCGATGCTACATCTAAGTTGTGTCGAACTGTACCAGTGTTGATTTTTATAGGGGTTTTTGGTAACAATATTTTTGTGACAATTTTTGCGTACCTAAGTAATAGTTCTCTGACACACAATAACTTTAACAGTGTCCTTCTAGCTTGCAGCTTGAGATTTGAATTTTTGTGTAATGCTACGTCCTACGCCCACTCTCCTGGTCTACGTCTACTTAGTTGAAGTTATTTCAGTCACATCAAGATTGTAAATAGAAATAATCTATTTTAAATATATCAAATTCAAGAAGTACTTGATCAAGGCAGATGTTGAACAAAATAACAATACATTTTCTTTATTTTCTTAGCGTAGAACATTTTCCAAGCTTTAGTTTTTCTTCGATCTTTCAGTCAAGTCGCACCCACTTTACGAGTTACGAAACCACTCATAGTCTCCATCGCCTTGCCAAGTGACTTTGAAGTTTTAATCAACTAAAAAAAAGAGCTTATCAATTTCAAAATAACAAAAAGCGGTCACTAAGCACATACGAACGTTATGTAAATGGATTACGTTGACAGGCGGCATATCGTATATAAGTCGAGGAGCCAGCGCTGACGCTGGCTATAAAAACACGGTATTCGTACGCCATCATGGAATCCGTCGGCTAATCTTTGAAGCGCGCTCGCTCGCAAATCACAAATCCAGTCGGAGATTAACATCCATTATTTTGCATATTATTGACATTTACTACCACACTTTATTTATACGCGTCCAGAGTTATTTGGGAAGCATTTTTTTATCAACATAAAAATGTTTGTAGGAAACAAAAAGAGATCAATATTTATGGCTGGGCCGATGTATGTCAATGCGAAAATTTATTTTGTTGAGAGCTGATTTAGCTGTGGATGCTTTCCGTTTGATATACGTGCTTTGTGTTCGACACATATACGGATAATGAGCAATACTTTTTAAAAGATCGCAAGATAAGTAGTGTTAAGTTTTGGAGCTCCAAATGTGTGTAATGGGTTCGAACAATCTTGTTTTCGAAATTATCGGTGGTTGATCGTTCGAGGTTCGTTTATTGTCGTTATGATGATACGGTCGCTGCCACTTGCGGTTTTATAGCGCTTAAAGAGTTTAGAAGTGATGAAATTCGAGAATAATAACACTTAGAAGAGTGTGGGTATGCCAGTTTAAGAGCTCTTGTGACTAATAAGGATACTTTTAGGTGAATCGAGAAATAATTAAATTGACAGTGCCTTTTAATTTAACGCTAATTGAAGTTAAATACTGATTTTGAGCCGCTTTATAATGTAGGACATATAGCGCCTCCTTTTAGCATCGTTTAAATTCACCCCAGTTTGAGGAACTGATGCATGACGTCAGCAAGTTAAGCACACCTAAAACAGAAGAGTGCTCTTTATCTAAATTCAAATAAGTAAATTATACAACTTTATAGTCCCTTATGGAAACATTAAAGTAACTTCCAAGATGCTTCCAGCTACTTAAGTAGGTATAGTCAACTTCATTATTATTGCTGTACCACTTTTCACAACAATGATCCGTAAATTGAAACATCACGAAGGTTGAAATTGTCTGTCTGGCTGTATTGTCTAAAATTAGACCTTGTCGTTTTATGATGTGCAATCTCGATGTTCAGCTTTAGCAATTTCAATCAATTACGAGGTCGACTATAGGTACTGGCTGTCTAAGTTTTTTATCCCTGGCATGGTATGTATTTTACGCTAGGAACGACTTGTTACTACCTCTTCTCGCTGTCTCGAAGTATCCCGAAAAGGTTGCAACCTTTTGAGTGCTGTTTGTAATCAGCAGTCATTTTAAATGGGCAACCGCAGTTCTTGCAGTAGGTATACCCACAGACTATTGCCTGAGAAAAAGTAAGGCTGAAGAACATGTAAGTAATAAAATTCACAAATGGGCATCAAATCTAACAGGTTGTTGTAACGCCCACCTATGATCACGAATCCTTAATTGACTTTTACTACTTGTCAAAGTAATGAAAAACTAGACAAGTCGTTAATTTAAATACTTGTCTACTCAAATAGATTATGGCGAACTGTCATTTTTGGCAGTGAAGCATTTTTTTTTCATTCATTTAGGGCCACAGCATACAAGCTAGTTTTAGCATGCCGATGCTCGGCGATTTAACCGCTTTTTAGAAGCTAAATGCAGCGACCAAACATTCCACACCGCACACTTAAAAACGCCAAACGCGGCGATTGAGTCGCATTTCGGAAGCTTGACACAGCGGCTGAACGCACACATTCGGATGCCGGTAGCATCCATTTGGCATCCGCGGAACACGACTCAGTGTTGTTCATTCAGATATATCTCACCTGTATGGGGGTAAACTGGTAATGTAAACAAATAATACAGTAGCACTAGATTTTGACGAAAGTACACTGGTGCTTGCTTTACTGATAAAGTGAAAATATAAATCGCGCCGACGACGGTATTGGTTGCATCCGGTAGCTAGTTCACATCTTACTTTTGGAAAGCATCATTCATTATATTACGAAGAGATGAACGGAATTTTTTTTGACATTTTGGAATGAAGTACTCTACATTTCAAGAGCTTTCCGATACCGTGTCCGAATGCAGGAAATCCCGAAATCGCGATGCAGCATCGATAAAATCTCTAAAACGTGCGATTTTAATACTGCGATGGAACGCAGAGAGTCGCCAAAACGCGACGCAGCATCGATACAGTCGCAAAATCGCAGATCGCCGAGGCTAAAAGTAGCGTGTGTGCTTTGGCCCTTAGGCCGAGACTATGATGGCGGGACGAGCTTGAATCCTACCGAAAGAACTAGCCGGTACTTGTAAAAGACAGAATTGTGTGAAAAGGGAGAGGGAGGCCTTTGTCCTGCATTGGGACAATACAGACTATTTAGATTAGATTAGGCATCTAGGCACCGTACTCGTATTCTTTTTTTTTTATTGTCTTGACCTACCAGTTTTACTAACGCCAACATCATACATGTCTGCCCGGTACTTTCTCCCTTTGAATTCGTGAAAAATGTGAAATTGATAAGTTGTCTCCACATTTTCCAAAGGGTTTACTAAAGCCAAGCGCAAATTACAACCGCAACGCAACGCGCCAACGGCAGAGGAAACTGCAACCGTCGACGAGTTAGGGTGTCCCCACATTTATCGACGCGGAATCGGCTTAAGCCGAGTGCGTAGCACTAAACTACTCGACTTATCGCCGAGCTAATAGGCAAACGGCTCGTTTCGCCGTCAATCGGCGTCGCGCCGCGTCGTCCGAGCCGAGCCGATGCGAATGGTATTAGTAACACCCTTATTACGTAGACATAAAGGATTTTTTGACCGGCGTTAGCCGATTCCACGTCTTATCGACGGCAGCCGGCGACACCCGTGGACGCCCACAGTTGACGCGTCGGCGGCTGCCGTCGACAACATACCGCTCGTGTATTTGAGTACGTTGCTCAAATACACGAGCGACATATTGTCGACGTCAGCCACAAACACGTTGACGGTTGCAGTTGCCTCTGCCGGCGACGAATATCGCTCGTATGTATGCACATTTACTCTCACATTTTGTTGTTGAGTTCAAGTTGTAAGAGATGAGCCAGTACTTTTACGGCAATATTTGTGAATGATATACTTGTTTTGGCTTCCAGCGATAGCTCATATGTTACTAATTGTGCTTTAAACAGAAACAAATGCTATCTAATATTGCACGTTGCAAAGCTACGTTTGAGAGTTTTTACTATAATCGAAGTCAATTAACAAAAATCCTAATTAATACACTCCTAAACTTAGTTAACTTAGTTATCTGCATACATTTATGGCCGACTATAAAACCAATTAATTCTAAACGTTAATCAATATAATATTAGCGTTACTATCGTATCTCTAATTTAGTTCGGGTGACATCATCTGGAAACTGGTGGCAAGTGAAAGTTAATTAAATTGATATTTAATTATGTGTCGCGACTGTATCTTAATCCTCCTAACTGGTAGGCGACGGATTAGGAATGTTATCTTTGTAATTATGTATCAGTTTCTTCTTGCGTGATCAGGGCTACCATTACGAAATTGGAAAACTCTTGACAAAAAGACAGACTTTTGAAAAAAAGTCTGGACATTTTACTACTTCAGAACCCATTAAATTTTCAACCACCCATCATCTGCCTAGCCTTTTCCCAACTATGTTGGGGTCGGCTTCCAGTCTAACCGGATGCACCTGAATACCAGTATTTTACATGGAGCGAGTGCCTATCTGACCTCCACACAACCCAGTTGCTGGATGTTACGATACCCCTTGGTAGGACTGGTTGTCAGAATTTGGGGCTTCCGACTACCCGTAACGACTGTCAAAGACCCACGAATGACAGCCGGGACCAACGGCTTAACGTGCTTTCCGAGGCACGGAATGGGTCTCGGTAGTAAAGATGGTCACCCATCCACAGACCAACCGCGGCACTGTTATTATTTAGCCACGGACCCCTCATTTTCAAACCACCCATTTAACTTTTTTTTTTTAATTCTTAAATAAATCCTTCAATGTCGTAAAGGCCGGACAAATTACAAGGCCAAAAGGAAAAAAATTGGCACATGTACGGAAAATCCGGACGGATGGCACCCCTATGCGTGATTTTATTATTCAGACTAGATAACCTGTCAGTGCAATGTGAACAAAATGGAAAACTTAAAATATTACTGTACCTACATATTGACGTAGTGTGGGTTTCATTTTTATCATTTTGTTATCATTTTTATCAGTTTGGGTTAAAAAGTGAAAAAATGATTAGGTTTGTTTTTTTTCAATTGAATTTCTGCTATGTTGGTGTATCCTAAATAGTGCAATATTTTGTTATTCGAAAGGCTATACACGAACAAAGACGAAGGCAAAACTTAACAATGTAATAAAACTACGAAAGTCAACATTAACTAAAACGATATTCCTACGTATCGAAAAACGGTTTTATATAAACGGTATTAAGCAGGATTAAGCATTTTATTGCCTTAATCCCAAAAGAACTGATTATAAATATATTTTCCACGCAGATTTGGGATTAAGACATTTAAATGAGGTTTGGTAACATGCTTTCTTGCGCGTCTAATAAATCAAAATAATCATCGGATTCTTATCTCAGATACATAAAAGCACAAATTGTGCTTACTTTACTGCTTAAATAGTGCTTTAGTTTTATTGTGCGTAGTGCAGAACTGACTAGTAGCAGCTGGACGAGAGTGTAACGAGCTATATTTCGCACATTTATATAAACTTATGTTCATAGGGTGGACTGCTAAATAGGCTGATCATAATGAATCAACTATTTCTGCAACACATTTTCCTTCAAATACCTTTGTTTGAATTTTTCTAAAGAAACAAGCAAGCCGTGTGTCCGGCAAAAAATTACGAATTTCCATACAAAATTTCATCCCCTGTTTAACCTCATTGGGGATGAATTAAAAAGCATCCATCTTTAGTTCTCTCTATCGTTATTTAAGGAACGATTCTGCAAATTTTCATGCTTCTAGACCCAGTGGTTTAGGCTGTATGTTGTCTGTCAGTGACTGAAATATCTGTATGAATTTAAGATTTTTATTAAATAGAAGATAATTTGTCTAGTGCTAGCTACCCTACCCTGTTGTTAACCTTTTCATGTTACACCAAACGTCAACATTCAAAGACCCATTACACACAATCGTACGTAAACTAACCCAAGTGTGTTGGATAACATTCGCGACGAACGCAGCGGCTCCGCCCACGCCGCGCGGTTACCGTTTATTGGCTACCCGACCGAGGGTTCCGTACTAAATGATACTATTCCATTTTTAAATCTGTACCGCGATGTTGCTATAGGCTGGTGTCATGTTGTGGTGTGGTGTGTTGTTTTAAAGACTTGACGGCTTGATGTGGATTGATGTGGTATGTGATCTTGACGTTTAGGTCAGTCTTTTTCTGTTAGTCTTGGGAAGGATTAGATATCTAAAGGCCCGTACCTATATAAAAACGTTCAATATCTAGTCGCAACTCGCAAGCTCACCTCAGCGACAAGCGATGTCAAAAATGGTAGGTAAATTAGACGTATTTTTGACAGATTGGGAATGATATTAGAATGCAGACGTCCTTTAAAATGCGGAAAGTGCTTCTCTGTAGGTCTACTCCCTAAGCACGTAACGCGTAGTTTCGGCAGAAGTTAGGGGCATTTTAGTCGGAATCGGAATCGGATCAGTTCGTAGCAAGAACTAAGAATGAATGACAACACAATTAGACAGTTGTTCCTACAAGCGATGTGTTTATGCACGGCCGAAAAATTGAATTTGACATTAGTTTTGACGGATCTGCTACTTTCGGGCGGGCCCGTATCTTCCTTGAAGGACGTAGAAAGTCAAAGACTATAATTATAACCGTGCATAATCACGGTTATATCTTTGACTTTCTACGTCTAAGTATTCTCTATGTAGAGAGTAGACCCACTGATACCAAAAAAGACTATGTGCTTTGTGCGTTACATGTCCAGTACTACAATCTGTGAAGATCTTAATGTTTCACCTATCCTGCGTAACTGCAGGTTTATTTAATTATAAAATACATACATAATCAGCCTATAATGTTCCCACTGCTGGGACACAGGCCTCCCCTCGGTGAGAGGGAGTGGGCCGTAATCCACCACGCGGGCCCAGTGCGGGTTGGTAGATGTCACATGTCTTCGAATTTTTGGTTCTAGGACATGCCGGTTACCTCACGATGTTTTCCTTCACCGTTTTGAGAGCAGTGGTGATGAAATAATTTACACAAAGTAAAGCGCCTGTCTGGGTTCGAACCTACGACCTACAACTCGTAAGTCGCGGTCGTTACCACTGGGCCACCACTGCTCTCGGCCACCACTGCTCTCAATTTAAAAATTATAAAATACCAGCTACTTATCATTAAAAAAAAACACAGTATTACCATTATCCACGTTAACAACCTTCCCAATCCTAAATCACCTTCTTAACTTTCCGATAACTTCACCCAAAACACGAATTCAATTAATTCCGCCAATATTTATAACTCGCATTAAAATTAAGGAGCTCCAAATTTTTATCGATATGCTCTCATTCGGTCTCATTTGCCCTCCGACCCGTTACCTGTACCGTTAATTATCCGATCTTTATTTGAACATTTTGAATGCAGTAACGGTCGCACCTTTTACAGGACAATTAAAATGTGACGCATCTCGATTCACCGATTCTCTGACTCGATGCATCGATGTCATCTCGTCTCGAGCACAGTAACTCGATTTACGATGTGTATTTTTGATGTGCAATGAATCCATTTGTTAAAAAGGCGTAGGTGGTGAGAGCCATTGTTGCGGAATAAAATTTTCTAACGTCGCACGTCTTGTTCAATTGCGTAAATTGCATTGATTTAGGTGGTCTAGCAAGTTGTGTAAGTAGCAGAGCTAAGAAATTAGCACGAATCTATTGTTGGCTAATTTTAATATCAAAATGTTATAAATTACGACGTTTTTACATCGCTATGTAGATTAGAAAAAATACCGTTCTCTCGATATTTTTCAAATGGGATAATCTCTTTCTTTCATAAATCATTGTGATTCGATAACTGTTTCCTTATATTTGAAGAGTGTATTGATGATGGCGGATAATGATTAATAAACAAATCAAAGTCAACGGTTTACAATGCACCTCAGTATTAAAAGTAAAAGGGTCGTTCACATTAACATGTTCGCCATCCCGTTACATTCGCACCGGTTACATCATTCGCGCTAATCGAAAATTCTTAACGTGTTATCTTAAATTTCAAGCCTCTCACCAAAATGAATCATGTCCCAAAATAAGGCACCGATAATCGAACTTCAATTTTGCATGCCCCTGTACAAAGAAAGCACTTTTACTTTTTTATTAAATTCGGTTTTCTCACGGCACGACGACGTGACTCACGTCGCTCTCTTGCTTTTCGTCGTGTGTTGGGCCCCTTAATTATGACGTCATAACCGTGGCCCGCGGCTGCGGCTGCGCTTTTGTTCTCTTTTCAAATTTTAATTTTTAATTTATTCGCTGACACAGAGGCTGTATATCTTGGTTTTGTCTTTTATGCCAGTTCAGTTGGCGATGTTTATAAAACTGTTTGTTTATTTGTTTACTATAGACCGCCCAGGGTTATTTTCGGTTCTACTTAAGTGTAAGATTTATGAATCAAGAAGACTTGTATTGAGGAGGAAATATTTTTAATTGTGTATGCTGCTTTTGTGATGACCTAATAACTTAGTAATTTACAATAAAGTGTGTATTATATTCTAAATATAGACAGCATAATCTTAAAGTGGTATAAAATTGTTGAATAAAGGATGGTCCCCGTAACTAGTGCATTGTCAGTGGGAGCAGTACTGGGCGATAAGATTAAAATATTAAGTTCTCAACGGCCTCAATTGTGGTACAACAGAGAAATATTTTGCGCTCCTTTACACTGTAGCAACAATAGAAGTCCGCTTTACGTTCTACCTACTGCGAGGATGTAGAGTGGCTAATGCTCTGAGTATAAAACTGGGACAGCCAATTTTATGACAGAATTAATTAATTTTTCACTTCTCATGCTCTAAAAGTTCGTCTTTATGTTGTACTTAGGCGACATAAAATCGCTTTTTATGTTCTAGTGCATAAAGTAATTTTTTTTTCTGAGACTAAGGTAATCAGGCCCAACAGCCACACGCGCAATAAAACTTCGCAGATTAAAGTCGTGATTTATTTCATTTTCTTTAATTGATACCACTTCCGTGTTTTCTATCGTTAATTTAATAAAATCAGGTAAAATAGTTGTCATTTATTATTTAAAAACGCAAAGAAACGTTTTTATGACTTGGCAGTATGAAGTACCCAAGTCGAATGACAAATGTTGAAATTAAAAAAAAAAAACTTTTAAAAAGTTTCGTGGCGGTATTATCTGTGGTGGCGGGAATTAGTTAAGCTTTGCAAAATTTTTGATTAATTATGTACTATATGTATTCTTTATGCCTGTTTCATTTTCTCGCAATCGAAGTGAAAAGCAGAATGTATAACTCAGGCATAAACGAGCCATTTTACCCCTCGACTTAACTATCCACCCTCGCCTGCGGCTCGCGTGGATATAAACGTCTCGGGGTAAAATAGCTTCTTTTATGCCTTAGTTGTACAATCTACTATTATTGCCATACCGTTGTTAAACCCGCGATGGTTTCTGTGGTATGTTTAACAAATGCTTGGAAACTGTTTTTTTGATTAATAAACAATAAAAAATAAAAAAACAATTATAGAAGTACTCTACTGAACTGGACATGGTTTTTGTTCATATACCAAAGCCTTGTACATTACTAATACAAAAAAAAATCAATTTTTACACAGTTCATAGATTTACTAATAATTAGCTGCGCCCATCGGTTTCACCCGCATAAATGTCGATCCCGGGGGAAAATCGGGATAAAAAGTAGTCTATATGTTATTCCGGGGTGCAGATACCTCAATACAAAATTTTATCAAAATTGGCCAAGCCATTTCAGCGTGAAGAAGTAACAAACATATAAACACACACACACTCACAAACTTTCGCCTTTATAATATTAGTGTGATTAAAGCTCCATCCATTACAGACTGCAAAACGACCTTTTCTTGTAAAGCTTCCTTGCTCCAATTAAAGTGAAAAATCAAAAGTCAATATTCGAACTAGGCTGAATATTAGCACTTTTCGAATGTCTAAAGTTCATAAAAAAGTCCCCAAAAAACGCCCTTCCCCCCCTTTCACCAGTTCCTAGTTGGAAAACTTTTTTCAGCTGATATTTATTACACCCCCTTTTTCCGAAGGAAGAACAAATATTTCCCTTAAGGCAACTACCTGACCTAAACACTGACACTGGTAATTTACTGCAAAATATGAAGCAATTATCTATTTGCATAAAATCTATTTGGACTAAAAAATTAAAATAAGCGCTTTAGTATATTGCTTGTAGAACAATCTGACAAAAAATCGTAATGATTGTTTGTATATTAGTATGGTTTTTATTGTAAAAAGGAAGTTTTTAGGGGTATCTTCATGATTTTTTTCTATCGTATCAAATTATTTGTATTATGTTTTTAACACACTATCTATCTAGCTTATATCCTGAAGAATGTAATATATTTTTCTGATTTTGACAACTGTAGTTGATCATATACTTTTATTGTTTCTAAAACTTGCGTTTTTTGCGTTTAGGTCTTGTAAGCCTCTTAAAATTAAATACTTAATCCGGAGAGTCTCAAAGGACATCCAACGCAAGGACCCACCACCGTTCCCAGTTGATGTCATGAATGGAATATTCAAAGCGTTATAAATAAATATAACTGTCGTACGCGGTCTAAAGAAAGTGCTCCTGCGCAGTTCGCTCGTAAACCTCACTTACATCTCAATAAACATATCCTCAGTAGCGGTTATCGTTTTGCAAATTGAACTCGAAATGATAACTTTTATTGTTATGTTAGTGTAAAGGTAATAAGTAAATGGTAATGTTAAAGTGGATAGTGTAGATACAGCCTTTTAACAATGGAAGTCGTTATTGGCTTCTTGGTTGAATGGTGGTAAAAGGGTGAGACCATGCAGCCTCATTACGTAAGTCTCGTAAGAAATGTTATTTCCCTTTGCAAACTTTGCAGACTTTGAAAAGCAAAGAGCCTTTTAATAGAATATAATGTAGTCCTATTAGTATCTAACGAGTCAATTCGACACCAATTTTTTCTCCATCTTTCCAAACCTATAATTTATTTTTTTATGTTTAAAAGTAAGTTTTAATAATTTTAAGCAGTTAACTGCTTGAACGAAATGATAACTTTTATTGTAATGTTTGTGGTGTAAGTGGTATTGTTAACGTGGATAGTGTAGATACAGCCTTTTAACAATAGATGTCGTTATTGGCTTCTTGGTTGCATGGTGGTAAAAGGGTTAGATCTCGAAGTAATATTTAGATCATGGGTTAGATGGTGCAGCCTAATTGCGTAAGTGTCTCGTACGTAATCATAATATTTTTCATTTTGATAAGGAATGATATGTACTGTTATACAGGGTGTTATAGAAAGGGTATATCAATACAAACGGGTTGAAGAGTGTATCTGGTCTAGAATCTCTGTACAAAATTACAGCTCAAAAGCTAACTTTGAAAACGCTTAATATTTTTTTATTGCAATTATTGTGCAATTTATTTTTCGAATTATCGAAATTTTCTTTCATACAAACCTTGTCCTGGCAATACCGAACACAAAGAAAAAAAAATTCCAATTTGGTGCAATCATTCGGAAGTTATGCGCGTACAGACATTTTGGCGACTGTTTTATACTATGTAAGGATAATAATAAATGGTCTAACTACACCTTTTCCAAATGAATTTTAATGACACATACCGTCCTATTACAAAACGAGTTCTTTAGACCTAACCTAAACCTTTGAGCTAGTTACTGTATTTTGAAATTTATTCCGTCTTAATGCAAAATTGACAACTTAGACTTGGGTTTAACATCAGTTTTTTGTAAAAAGAACTGGTCAAGCCGCGCGCGTACCCTATGTGATACAATAGAAAATCAATTGTGTCTCATTAGCGGGGTTCAAGCGATTAACTTAGTCGGATTGTAGTTCTAAATTTAAAAAATGGCAAGATGGTTTAAACCTGAGTCTAAAGATAAACCTTGTTTTCTGATAAAGCCGCTTGTGTCCACAAACAGGACAAAATTAAAAAAGGACTTAATTTATCGTAGGTACTGTTGCATGGGAGAAGCTTCGGATACCGCGAAATTGTCCCCTATTATAGTCTGTCATTCTATACGTGGTTCAGAACCAGTCGATCAACTTTCCAGTCTATAAAGACATAAAACTTAGAACATTAAAGTCTTAATTATATTCTAACAGACAGAGTTAGTTTAACAGCTGTTTGTCCACTAAAGTAATATCTCATTTAACCTAAACCTAAATATATTGATCAATCACTGACTTGCCGATTGAAATAATTAAACAATAAATACTAAACGCTAAGTCATAACTAAACACCTACTTCCACATATAATATTTCATTACAATTTTACTATCATGTCCTATTTCCTATGATATTAGTATAATTGATTTTCTGTGCAATATTAATTTTATCAGCCAAGAGTCGTAAACACCGAAACCAATGGGTATGAAACTTATCGGCTCCATATATTTTAGTGGAAATTTAACGTTTTAATATTGTACACCCACGAAAATCTATAAAACCGTTATGTGCAAAGATACATTAGTATTTAGAGTGTATTATTGCGAAACTTATTTAGAAAGGTGTATGTACTTTGTGTTTGGTGGTTTTCATTAGTGGATACATGTTATATTTACTTACAAGTGTTATGAAAAAAAAAAACTGAAAATATTTTCCCGATATGATAGGAAGAAAAAATGTTTATTCTGCACAAACAAAACGCAAATTACAAAAAAATACACACATACAAAGTAGCCAAAAGCCTCTTATTCAAGCAATAAAACGTTGACGGTTTTGTCCATTGCTTGATGTAGATTTCATTAAAAAAATCTGTTCAAAAACTATGGTTTTGTTTTAGTTGTGAAGACTTCATTTAAATATTTATTATTCTCTACAGTTTTTTTTTTAATACCTCTATATTTTCTCTGCAAAGAAGAAATAATCGGAAGCTTTCTAGCATTAAATATTTAGAATAATATAGAGAACTTGTAAAAGTATGTGTAATTTACCCACCAATTACTTTTTTTTTACTTTTTCAAAAGCATCAAGTTTGCTTAGACTGTTTCAAATAGGTAAGTTCAAAAAGCAGAGAGGTACCTATTTGCTCAAAACATTCATAATCGATGAGCAAACATGCACATCATACTCAGTGCTCACAAGTTTTACATCTGCAGCATTATTAATCCAAACTCTTTGGAATAAACAAACCTATGAAATCGTATTAAAACATTCCCACATCGCCACCAACATAAACTAAGATGCTACTGTTTAGTAATAATTGGAGTCCAGTCGCGTTCAGCTGTGCTAAGGCGTTGATTTTGCAACCCGTGAGTTATGGCCTTAAGACCGGTGATACGTCGCCGTAAGTTATGGCCCGACTGGTTTCATTCAGGCGTCCCATTCATGTAGACTAGGCTTTAGTTTGTGTAACAATGAGTGGCTGTTTGCTGTGTTAACTTTGGTGTTGGTGGGTCAAAATGTAGTTCGTTTTGTACTTTTTGTATGGTTACAAACTTGCTTGGAGATTAAGTAGTTAAGGGTGAAGGCCCGATTGATATGACATCAACCGGCCACAGATACAAACTCCGGACTGCTACTGAGAAATTCCTGATGGAAAACCAAATAGCACTTAACCCGACCTGGGAATCGAACCTAGCACCCTAATTGAGTAACACAATTTCAATCAGAATCCGAGGGTTTTGAAGAATATTTGGACAACGTAAATAACACAATGACTGTGGCTGAACCACAGATAAAGATACACCTAGATAACGCAAGAGCAACTACTTACTTTGCGTGCCAAAAATCGTACCAACTTACGTACAAAAATAGTAAGCCGCCACTTTCGCGCTCACTCCTGAGTAGGTACTGCCGGCTAGGTGAGCGTGAGCGCTGACGCTAGGTCCCGGGGCTGGGGCGAGACGGGTGCCGCACGCGGCGGCGTCTTTAAATCGACTTGATTTTCCCATCACTAATAAGTGCTTGTGACGTCATAGTAGGTACCTAGTCAAAAAATGGCACGCCTGGTATTGATACAGACACTTGCGTTATCTAGGTCTATCTATATTTGTGGGCTGAACTGTCAAAATTAAAGGAAATGCGATCAATTGTAATTTTACGTGTGTTACGTAGTTACCACGCAGGATCTCACGCTCAATAGTAGAGCTTGCGACCACTAAACCAACGACGCAGTATTTCTTATTTTATTTGCAAGTAAAAACGATAGTTAGTTCACTTTCGACAGTGGTAACAGAATCGGCGTTAGATTAACAAGTTATTAAGGTTCATGTTTGAATAAAAGCCTTAAGTACTTACCTACTAATTCATTAATAAGAGTTAATAATCGCCATGCGATAATCTTCATGCATGCCATCGACATGCGTCTCTAATAGAAAGTTCATAAAAAGTGACGTCAATCCAATTACTATTAATATCCTTTAATTAGGAAAGTGATCACCCACGGCCATGACGACGGCGATGTAGATTGCAAAGACAGTTTTCTTTCGTTCACAGAAAAGATAAAAAAAAAAACAGAACTATACTAATTTATCACATAACATCACGCCTGGCAATAGTGTAGTACAGTGGCGAAGGTTGAATTTATGACAGAAGTAAGCCGGAGCAAAAAAAAAAATGCCAAAAAAAATTCAATTACGAATTGACTATAGTGTGGTAATGTTCTGAATTTTCGAAGGAAAGCCGCTGAGAATCGTGTTGTATGGTACGGTCAGCATCAAAAGTTGATTAACACTTCAGTTTTTTTAATCTTAGTTATTGAGCAAAATATTTGTTCAAAATTGCAGCCGAAGAAATTTTTTTAGAATATATACTCTTGTCTATTATGTGAAAAGTTAAAAATCAGTTTATTGAAAAAAGTTGTTGTCAATTTAATAACATGTAAAAATGATAGTGTTAATCGACTTTTGATGCTGACTGTATCTTCGCCACTGGTGTAGTAGGTACATTTTTGATGGTTCTGGTGTATTGTGTATCTTTTAATCTGTGCTAAATAAATGTATTTTCTATCTTTCTTTTGTACACCCACTATTCACCAGTTATGTTTAAGTCCCGTTGTAATAGGGGGCGCGGCGGGGGTGTAATGGGTGGAGGGGGGGTATTTATCGTTTTGCTTATTTGGTTTTCTGATACGGAAAATAAATTATAGAGTTTAATTTGATGATAAATTGACTGAAAAATGTCTTTTCGGTGGAGCTTGATAGGTAACTACAGTGAATTGCAAATGAATGATATGCCTTTATGTCGTAGCAGAGAGGGTGGTTTTCGTGTGTTGTACTGACTGTACATAATTAATGACTGATAGGCACATTCATAGGTAGGTACTTTTAATTTTATTATTTTACTAGCTGCGCCCCGCGGTTTCACCCGCATAAGTATCGATCCCATAAGAATATCGGAATAAAAAGTAGCCTACGTGTTATTCTGATGTATATATAGCTATATTATTGTAAAGTTTCATCAAAATCTATCCAGCCGTTTGTGCGTGAAGAAGTAACAAACATACAAACACACTCACAAACTTTCGCCGTTATAATTTTAGTGTGACTACATGCAGCTGCAGTCGGTATTTTGGCTGAAGACATTGTTTGTATACTTATTTACTTCATATTTAGTAACTGGTTTGTGGCAGTCAGATAGGCACTCACTCCATGTAAAATACTGATATTCAGCTGCAACTGGTAAGACTGGAAGCCGACCTCAAAATAGTTGGGAAACGGCTAGGTAGAAAAAGACTTGTTTACTTTATATTTCACAGACTCATAAACATTGATAAGTTTATCTACAACTGCAGCCACGAAGTGAAAGTATTCCTGACACCTGTCAGTTGGACACGATTAGGAACTAATAAAGTTTAAATTCGAAAAACACAAATTTCGTACCCGGCGTTTGCAGTCCTTTCAGTTATTTTACCTCTGATTTTGCATCCCAGTGTTATTTATTGTCGTTACACAAACTTTATAAAGCTGCTGTCAGATGTAAAATCATTGTGAAAGTGAAGTCGCACAATAAGTGATGACTAGAAACGCATTCTCGAATTATACTGGTGTGTTATCCTCGGAGAGCAGTGGTGGCCCAGTGGTAATAACGGCCCCAACTTACGAGTTGGTCTTGGGTTCGAACCCAGGCAAGCGCTTTACTTTGCGTAAATTATTTCATCACCACTGCTCTCAAAACGGTGAAGGAAAACCTCGTGAGGAAACCGGCATGTCCTAGAACCAAAAATTCGAAGACATGTGACATCTACCAACCCACACTGGGCCAGCGTGGTGGATTACGGCCCTCTCATCGAGAGGAGGCCTGTGTCCCAATAGTAAAAACTTGTGATTAAGTTATAAAGTTGCTGTCAGATGTAAAATAATTATGAAAAAATTGTATAATAGTTTATAAGTGTCAGAAACGCATTCTCAAATTATAATGGTGTGCTATCTTTAGAAAAGATTGCCCATATTTTTAGCTTTAATAGACTTTCTATTTTATTGAATGAATGCAAAGAGCATCTTGTAACCTATTTTCTTGACTCGCAGACGATCCCGAGTACTTGCAAGCCAGCCTTCCATTTTTAGAGCGACTCTCATATAATATTACATTTCGCGCCACCATTGTCTATCCTTACTCGAGGCGCCATTATTCTGATACCCGCTGTAAAACTTTATTTCTTTACGGATCTTTATTATTTTACACTTTATATCGTTGGTCGGTGGTGGTCGCTGCGTTTGCGCACTAAAAAACGATATATTGTAGCAAAATGGTGAGTAATCGAATCATATTTATGGTCGACTACAACAATAATAATGTCGGTGGACATTTTTATAATAAATTACCTTTATTCTACCTCTTCCTGTTTTATGCCAAAACAGAGTCTTCGAGGTTTTCATGTCCGAGTATTTAAATGAAATAGTATGGGAATAAAGGTGAACACGAATGTTCAGATATGTCGTAAAGTCTGTGTCCGATCCACGTGAGGAGATAGTGTGACGACGGGTCCCGAGATTGTTGATTTAAGCCCTTTGTTTTAGGGCTATGGGAAAGTACAAGATGTACAAAATATGAAATAAAACAATTTGTATTTGTATACGAATGTATTTTTTGTTAGATTTCACATTGTTGTGCTGATATGAAAGAGTTTGTAATAAGGAAATTAAAATAGTTAGAGTTTTCTTTACATTTTTATTTAATGCCAATGAATATTAGGTACAACCTATAACCTTAAGTATTAGTAATTCCCCTTTAAAATTGAAGATAAAATCTCAAAACATAAGTGCTAGGTAGGTATAGACGACAGCACATCAAGCTACCCGAAACTGTCAAATTTTCCCAATCAACCTTGAACCTTATACTGTAGCGATAAAGTTGAAAATCTAGTAAAGAAATTTGACAGATTGTAGTAGCTTGATGTGCTGGCGTTTGTACCTACTACGTTGATGTTCTCACGTACACATAATTCAATGTCAACCACCCTATCACTTTTAGGCACACATGTAGGTAACTAGTCTTCCTCAAATGACTCAACTGCACCATTCTCGATATACATTAATAATGACGTATTACATTTATATATTTATTACATCATAGTTATTACCTATACCTTATATTAGTAAGTAATTGTTACTCATTGTTTATGTTCATTCGCATTTCTGTATACATATTATTATACATTAATGTCGCTTTCGTGTAGTTTTTCTAAGCTATACAATGGATTTTGATGTGGTTTTTACCATAATTAAGAGAATTTAACCCAGAAGGTTTATATGTACCACTTATAAAATTCTTGAAAATATCAATATAAAAATTAAATCTCAATGTTATTTCAAGTCGTAAACACCGTGCGAGACAGGAACTAGTCACAACAAAAAACATCAGGAAACGAGACTTATTAAAAACCACGATCATTTCAAAACTAGCTTCTACCCGCGACTTCGTCCGCGTGGAATTTGTACCCCGACCCACCCCGTCGCATCGCATCGCCTGCCCGCGCTATTACTTCGTTTTAGCTTAGGGTTCTGTCTGACGTTTTTTATTTTTGCGCGGCTCCTAAGGGCCCTAGCGTGACGTTAAAAACCATTTTTTTTGGGTTGGAAATAATTAAATGACCCCTCCCGCTCTTCGTGGAGTGGAAGGGAGTGTCGGACTCTTACTGACTAAAACCCACCTATGTTCCTTCCTTAGCCATTTATGTTCCGGGGTAGTGGTAACCCTTTCGGACGATCCCGCTGACACGTTAAATAGCCTTCCTCAAGAATTGGGCTATAAAATGCAAAAATATTTTTTTCAATTCTGACTTGTACCTAGTTCGGTAGATTATCGAGTTCAAACAAACAAACAAACTCTTCAGCTATATTGTTAGCATAGATTAACATTATATATTATAACAAAGTGGGCAATATAAACAACAATGGGTCCCTAAAGCAAATAAATAATGCCAAATGTTATTCAAAATGGAATGTAATGTATATAAGGACAATACCTTATATTGAATACCGTTTTGATAATAATCAGAAATTTAATCATTACTTTGAGAGAATAGTTATGTATTTATTTGTAGATGTTATTTGTAGAAAGCTACTTTTACTGTGGTGTATAATATCATAGAGATACTTATTTATGTTTGTGTAACAATTTAATATACATAGTTATTGTGTTATTATTTTAGAGTTATTCAGAAAAGATGAATGTAGACCAACCTGTAGACCTGTAGTGAGTAGACCAAGATAACGCGATTTACTGGAAGGCTACAATAAGGGTAAACTCAGAACAATTGAAAATCGAGAATTATTAGGCTCAACTTCCACGACGGTACTCGAAAGTAACCAGGAACAAACTCAAGTCACCAATCAATAGCTACGATGGTACAGCGCTAGTAATTCATCAATTTCGGGTTATGCTTATGCTAAGTGTCATCGTGGATGATGGGCTTTAGGCCAATGATTGGGTAAGTTTTAATATACCTAGTACGATAACACTCCTTCACCAAGCTTCCCATACATGGGTCATCTATTCTCTTCAATATTAATGTCACTTCAACAAGCAATTTCATATCCTTTAAATTAACTTGTTTAGTTTCATTATGGGCAATAGTTATGCTGTGACACGAACACATTATGATTTTAGACGTATAGCAAAGATTCCTAGTTATAATAATAACTCTTTGAGGCATGAAGCAATTCAATTATCTACTAAAAGGTCAGATACGTTAATTATTTGTTGATAATCATTGTAATAAGATAGGGTGTATTATGGGAATATCAAAACATTCATCTCATTAGTTTAGTGACGCTTCGTTAAGGTATCTTAGAACCGAAAATTTCAAAGCTTCTTGAGAATGGTGATTCCCTGATGTTGTGATCTTTGGGGTAATTGCGTAACCCACTAAAGGGTCCCCAAAACGATCAATTGCAATTGATCAATACCTAGCAAACAATTGATATTCTAGTAATATTATCAATCGCTTCAATTGCATTTGGTTGACGATCAATTTGAGCATCAATGTTACAATCACGTACCTATACAGGGTCCCATTAAAATAGGTGGACAAATTTTAACACAGCGCTCAGTACGTCTAACTAAAGATAACCAAGCAAAAAAAAAACACTGATTTAAGTGATTTTATTTTGACCTAAAATAATAAATTGCCGGCACATTAGTGTATTTTCCTTAGCTGATTATTTTTCTTGTAAAGTATCTAATGCGTTTTTCTAGTATATTTTTTTACCATCGTCCTTATTTTGGTGGTCTGAATGATTTCTTAAAGTTTGTCCATCTATTTTAATGGGACCTTATATATTGACTGTTGCAATTTATCGTTTCAGTGACCCTTAACAATAGCAATGGTTTTCATTTTGACAGTTCAACAACAATTCATTGCGTTATTTACGTTGTTGAGCAGACACGTTTTTGAACAAATGAAGCAATGGATTAGCTTAATTAATATCCTTCAAAATGATTGTGATTAAAAGTGTGTTTCGCAATTGAAAAACACTTTTATAAAGATATTTCTTCCACTTTTTCCTGGTAGGTACTTAAACTTTGTTACGAACGCGCACTGTCCATCACTTTCTCCAAAATCTGAATTCTGATTCTTTCAATTAGTTTTTTATTTTTTCACTTTAACAATAAGGTTTATCTCAGTAAATCCGAAGTTCGCTCAAAACAATAGAATTCACCGCACTCTCTAGACACGAACCCCTCCAAAACCTTTACCTGACCTAGTCTGCTCCATAATTCATAAAGTAAGGTATCTACCATAATTCATGTAGCCCATTCAGTTGCTGTAAAACCGTACGCCGGCCACTGACGTCAGCCGTGGGTGCCGGATACCTCCCACGTGCCGTTCACGGCTACATCTTCCGGTTGCAATATGAAATGGGAGAGAAAATTATCCTTACATCGGAATATTGAGGGGTTTTTTAGAATTGATTAGGAGGGTGAGCATGATTTGATGTAAAAGCTTATATATATGAAACGACTAATTTTTTTGGGATTTTACCAATACGTTTACAAACAGACATACGTAAGCAAATGGTGGATGAGACAAAACGTCCTACTGAACACTGCAAGTTCAAAAAATTAAATACATTAAAGTTGAATTTCAAAATACTTCATAAAAAGGATGCGCTAGTTAAAATAAAAAGAGTTCTAAGGTTTTTTTTAAGGTTTTTTTTTATTCAAAATAAAAATAATATCAAATGGTTGTGAATACAAGAACTTTTAAAGCTGTAAACAAAACTATGAAATTCCACACAAAAGCTACTTCATATCGTACTTCATTCATGACTTGTTCCAACTCTCACAAGAATGACCATTCTCCAACAGTCGAACATTGAATTCCAATCCCTATATGCTACGCACTGAAATCCAAAATCCAAATGCCAATGCCATAGAGAAGCTTGACTGTACTTATTATAAAAAGCACAGGAAGCAAAAGGCTTCATATTTCATCTAAAATACGTTTATTATCACGACAGTGTCGCAGTAGTGAGCAATTACAAGAGCAAAACCTACTAAATCGTTGCCACCTGTTCTCACTGTGATATTGTTAATAATTTTCTTAGGACAACAGCAAAATGCAAAACAGACCTCAAGAATTAGGAAGGTAAGGTTTGGTTTCCAGTGTCGAAGATTTGAATATTGATGAAATAGGAAAATGTATTTTATATGCTCGATGATTGAGTCCCGTTTTGATAAATGTTTGCTTCACGAACGCGATGTAGGATAGCTGCCCACACGCTTTCATTCGTAGGAAAACCATATCTTTGTTTTGTAATGAAATTGTTAGTTTATTTCTTTAAATAAACGATGTTCAAAAGGGCTACAGTAGTTCTATGGTGGCCGGGTGGTCTGCACAACGATTATTGGACCAAGAAGTTTATTATCGTTTGATCGCGTGTTACTTGTTGTTATTTCTTTATTTAGGCGGCGAATGATATTATCTGTTTAGATTAATACTGCTTTAAGTGTGTACGTGACAGGCTTTTCAATGAAATCGGAAGTATTGGGTTTCATAGCTAATAATTGCGTCATCATTGCGTCGTTTATTCATAGCTGGTTATGCTTTGGACAATAGAAACTTTCACATCTTCTTTAGGAAACATGAAGAACCTCTTCCTGGGATATGATAAGTTGAAAAATGTAGAAATAGACGGCTTGCAGAAATGGTAACTAAGTAAGAAAGAAAGAAATATATTTTATTTGGAACACTCACAGGAAATACAAAGAGTAAAAAAGAGCATTTGAAACTGCCAAAATTACATTAAAAACAATACAAAAAAAAAAAAACAAGAAATAAAAAGACCTGTGCGAGGCCAAAAAGAGTCAGCATAATTCTGTGTTAATACATATTTAAAAATGTAGAAGATATTATTTCCTTAATTAATAACACAATATGTTTATTTGAAGTGGGTGATTTAGTCAATGATGTGAGGCTAAGTTACGATGACACCTATGATAATATTATTCATTGCAAACTTAACATGTAATATTAATCATTAAAATATGTACACAATACAATTTAGCATACATTCAACGCTTCTCATATTCAAGTAGGCGGCAAGAACAACTACGTAACATTAGTAAAACCTCAATTCACTAATTCAATTAACATTTTTAACAAAGCACAAGTATTGAAGAAAGCTTGGGAGTTTCTTGAACAAACATTGCTTGCACTTAATCCGTCCCGTTACAAAAGGTACTAGGCTGACAGATATTAGAAGCAGTGTCTGTCCACTGCGTTGGGCGGACACTGCCTGCATTCTAATTTGTTTGCATAAACTTAGAACAAAAGCCTGGAGACTGGAGTGACTTGGATTCTAAAGTTTTGGATCGGAAATGGTTGACCCCTGATGTTAATGATGATGCAACTACCGGCCTTAGTAATTTTGAGTTTCAATAAAAGAAATAATATGTATCAGATGAATTAAATGCAAAAAACGTTAAGCGTCAAATTTCGGAAGCGGTGAGGTTAAACCTAAACAGACTGATTATTCTTAAACAAGATAGCTTTAACACACATTATTTCCAAAACTGATTTTCATGCATACGTACTTTTGACACCAATACGTTTCTTTGGGTTGTTTGTTCACAGTTTGAATAATATTTACTCTACATATTAACATTAATTAATACCACATGTTACAACCCAATATAAAAATATCCTTTATCAAACTGACTCATGTAAGATATTTGACTCACCCATTAAAATAATTATAACGTTACATAAATCACGTAGAAATAAACATCTAATTAGGATAAAATCTGATTTATTTATACTTTAAATTAAAGGTCTGCGCACCCGCATCCATAAGCTTACACGAATATATACGATAACAGAGAATAAATTGTATTGATCTCATTTGCATTCTACATTATCATTTGTAACAAGTATTGATTCAAATTCACAAAAAGACAGCGTTTTACCAAAACCACTCTTAAGAGTTTTAGTTGGCGAATTAGCATTTACAGATGTATATCAAATTTTAATAAGTAAAAAAAAACTGAGTACAAAAGTGGACGCGTGTAAATGCCCTGGACAAGATAAGAACAGAAAAGGAAACTAATGGTTTTATTTTAGGGATTTATTGAATGCCAATACTGTTACTCATTGAGTGTGCTGTAGTTTATTAGAATACTTAAGGGAAATTTATTTTGATGAAATTTTGAGTACAGAAAGCAAGACAGTGAAATAAAAAATCAAATCAAAATCAAAGACAGTTTTCAATCAGCCCTATTTGTAACGTCAAAATTATATGAGACCATACCACAGAATAACCAATAGTACGTATTTACCCCAAAACGCCCGAACTTCACCACTTCCCAGTGCTTTAGTTGGGAAGAAGTAGTGACGCAACAGACTCCTCAGAAGCATAGTTGTCTGTACACCCTAATTGCGTAACACACAATCGCAATCTGAATGATTTTGAAGGATATTGCTAACCCATTGCTTCATATGTTCGAAAAATTTAATTGCTCAACAACGTAAACAACGCAATGAAAGTTCTTGAACTGTCAAAATGAAAGCCATTGCTACTGTTAGTGAGTTACACAATTATCTCATAGTAGAAGAATTTGCCTAAAGCAACTTTGTTTTAAAGATGAGTCGAAATCAGTAAATACTATCGCTTCGATTCCAACAGCTTTCTTTTTATTATCAACTACAGAAAACTGTTCCACAAAATAACTTCATATCCACATTTAGGGAATCCAAGGAACATCCTACACACAAACCTGGAGATGTTCCCGAGTTCTCTACAGCTTCAAGTGTGCTTATAATTTCGGATCACGATGTTATCTCCTTGAGAAATATTGTTGCTGTACACACACCTTCAAAAGAGACGTTACTGCTTTGTTACTTTAAAATTTTATTACTTTTAGTATTAATTTTAATAGGTTTTGTCAGTGTCAGTGCTTTTTTTCAGGTAAATTATTTCTGAACGTAAACCGCTGGGGGAGGTCAACAACACAACCGATTTTGACGTCCGGACTTTGGACATTATTTAATTTTTAAGGTCTCAGCGGTAGAAAGCACCAAACTTACACTAAGCACCTAAGATTAACCCATAGATAAAATTATTGATGCGATATCGATTAGAGCTTAGGTAATTGCTGAAAAATATCTTGGATGAAGGAGACGAAGAATAGAAGTAAGCGGGGAAAAATTATAAAGGAACAACAAAATTTCACTCAATAAAAGGCCTTTCACAGATGTGGTGGATAGCTAGCCTACATTAAAGTGGGTATTATTGGAATAAAAACAAACAAACACATCCTCTCACCCCAAACGCATATACCGTCTCCGTACTGTCGTGGGTGAAAATAGTGAAATAGGTTTTATGCTTTCACAATAACAACCATTTATTATTTGTGTGAAAATTTTCGTTTATAATTCTAGGGGGCGACTGGGAAAGACAAAGGGTAATGCCGAAATCCTGCCGACAAACCACACGGTGAACGTCCTCATCGCAATTTGGAGTCCTATGCAATCTTTCGTCTCAATGGCACGTTTCAAATTCTTCTGGGATCTATAACGGAAGGCTTACAAGAGTCATATTTCCTACCTACAGTTAATACTGAGGTGCGTGTCAATATTTCAGCATGACTAGAAATCAAACAACTTTGCCGCAGAGGTCATAAACCACGTTTCAACGTTTACCCATATTTGAAGTTAGTAAAATTAAACTCAACATTGTCACGTACAAGACAGAACTGTAAACTTTACATAAATAGGTTGCAAGTACTTGCAAGTACCGTTTTAAATATGCAGTGCAACAAAATTGTTGAATGCAATTGTATTTTTGGCAAGGATAAAAGTCTAGACGAAGTCTGTCGCTGTGGAATGGGCGCTTTTCACTTTAGGAGGCGTCTCCACGAGCGATAGAATCGCGGCGATTGTCTCGCCGTGCCATCAAATTTTCGCCGCGATGGTATCGCCGTGTGGAGACACGTTCTAAGTGTATAGAAATAATATCGCTGCGATTCTTTCGCTCGTGGCGACGGCCCCTTAGAGATACAAAAGACTATAGGTTTTTTTTCTTTAGTCTAGTTCTCTATTTCTCTGTAATACGTCTTCAATCAACAAAAAATCATGGCTTGGTGTATAATGTCCAATACTATTTGATCAATCAGTAGTATTCTAGTTTCATGACAGCGACATCCATTCTTTTTAATTAAGGTTCGTTTCTATAAACTTCCTACTGATTTGGCAAATAATCGTTCATTCTCAGAAGATCCATCTATCCATCTATCTATCCTATGGCATTAAGTCCGCCTCTGTACATTTATGTGCTTGAAGTATTAAATAAATAAATAAATAAATCTCAAAGTGAGATTTAATGAGACGGAGGAAAGAAAGAGATAATTTAGAGGTTTTTATTTGTCAATGGATTAGGTCTACACGAAACATTGTATATAAATTTTCCATGTAACTAAACGATGATGTTAAAGCACAATAATTTTACAACCTATTTTCTAATAACATTTGTATGTTAGATTGAACCAACCATTCACTACTTCAATATACAATTCAAAGCATTGTCAAAGTTTATCTGGCAAGGAAAAGCAACAACATTTAGGCTACGTTTAAGGAGCTTTTATATATACCGTTCAATGCAATTTGATTTAAAACATCGTCACTGAAATCATGAAAATAAGTGGTTGACGTAATCTTACTGAATGTGTATAGTGACATTTTCTTAACTTTGCAGGAAAAATGTATGAAGTTTTTCCAATAATTCGAACACAGAGATATGTTTTTTACTCATATTGAAATTTTCTATCTGAAGACTACTTCGCACTATTAGGACAATAATTCAAAACGAAGGATTACGGGTAGCAGCTCTGAAACGGAGGTGGGCAAGACACTTGGCTAGATGTGGTGATGGCAGGTGGAGCAGAGCCCTAACGGAATGATTGTCCAGAGCTGGTAGAAGAAGCACAGGCAGACCAATAGCCAGGTGGGTGGACTACGTACAGATGATGGCGGTGAAGACCTGGATGAGTCTCGCACAGACCAGGAAAGCAGGGCACAAAAGGGACGAGGCCTATATTCAGCAGAGAGTAGAACAAGGCTGCCAAGCCAATAATGATAATGAGGACAATAATTCCTCAAAATGTAGCAATTATCAATGAAGCTTGTAACAAAAAGTTTACATCAAGTTTACCTACAATCTCAGTTGTAAACGCCCCTTTACCGAATAATTTACACGAACTGAATAAATTGTGCCGTGTGATATCTCACAAAGGGCGAGGCTAGGTGTTTCTAAATGTCAATCAGCGTATATCTTTTGTTTGCACAGAACTATGCGAGTGTCGACCACTCCATACCCACCTATTAGGTACGAATAAATCATTTCGACACAATTAATGGTTTATTGTCACCGACTTGTTGCTTTAATTGCTCGGAACAATTTTGTTTTGATAATGAATTACAAGAATCAACTTGTAATTGTGTGGTTGTGGATTTATGAACAGATATGTGTGCCAAGTGGAACGAGGGTGTGTTGGGTCGTCAGACTACGATTGATTGTTGGAATGTTGAAGAAATACCATAGCTGTTTGCTGGTTGATTTGGGAGTTTGGTTTAGTACCTACCGTTTTCGAGGAGCGTTCAGTCGATAGGGTTAAAAATAATGTAATAAAACCTACTAGGTACTGTAATTGTACAGGACAGTCGAAACCATATTTTGTGCGAGAAGTCTATCTATAAACAGTTCTCAAGCGTCATTATTCTGTTTTCAATAGATTTTCGTTCTCGGGGCTATTTTATTTTCTCCTCAATAACCGATCGAAATTCGAAAACCTACCTATGTACATGAGAGAAATCTTTTCAGTCTTTGGTGGAATGCCTAAGAGAACGTTCCAGCTTTTTAGTCATGGTTCGAAAACCACCAGTTTTATTTTTTAGAAAATTGTATCAACATTATCATCGACTAACTTATTAACATTCAAACGGACAATCCACTCAGATTTTAAATCGAACTAAACAGACAAGATGACGTTAACCAGAAGAAAATCTCGTTGCATAACACACGCACGGAAACCGTTTGAATAGCACATGTCCGTGCGCATACCAAGCTGCGCACAAAAACGCTTTGATATGCACAGCGCAAAGAATATCGGAACTTAGTGGAATAGTTTTTGAAATAGATAGGTTTATGGTGTAGTTTCAAGAAATGTTACTTGTACTTACTAATGTTATTATTGCCCATATGTTGCGAAAGTGTGTCTAAGTGTTTATTAAGTACTAGCGGCCCGCCCCAGCTTCGCACGGGTGCAATTTTTTTTTTCGAATTTCCAAAATTTTCTTTCATACAAACCTTGTCCCGGCAATACCGATCACAACAAAAAAAGAATTAGCGAAATCGGTCAAGCCGTTTTCATGTCAAGTCGTGACAACGGAAAACGGGTTTCATTTTTATATATATAGATTTAGAGTAACAGGATTCTAAAGTTCGTTTTTTAAACCCAGACACTAATTTGACAGATGTAATGTCAAACTTCTATATAAAATAAATTAAAACTTAAATGTCAGATTAGTATCAGGGATTAAAAAAAAACGAACTATACTCAATGAAAATCTTAAATTCATTCGCTGACAGACTAGGCATAGAGTATACCATACCACTGAATCTAGAAATATGAAAGTAAGTGAGTGTAAGAGTTCCGTATAATTATGACGAAGGTGAGCACTAAGGAAGGATTTTGGAAAATTCACTCCCTAAAAGGGACAAAAGTTTGTATGGAAGTTCATCATACCCCCCAATTTGTCCTATAATTGCTTCTTATTCCGCCATTGTAAACAAGCCTTAAGTCCGTACAGTTTCATTAATTAATGATGATTTAGAACCTAGTTCCCCATTAATATGTAAGTTGATTAAGTAATTACTCCGGCTTATTAGTCAAGAACAAAGTGCATTATGTCACCTTTATAATCAGTCATTGTTATTAGCTGCAGAATAAGAGAATAGTTGTAAAGTGCTCATACGCAGTTCGTTCACGTTTGCGTTGGCTATGAACAATATGCGGTAACCTTGCCAAATAATTGGTATTTAAATTTTTGCTTGTGTTAAAGGTAGGTAATGTGTGAATGTTAGGTACCGTTATTTGCCTAGGAAATCCTGCAATTGCATAATTGCAGGTTTTCCTAGCAGCTAAAGCAGCATTGCTTTAGCTAAATCATAGACTAATATTAGACAGAGGTGAAATTTACGAGTTTATATGCGGTAATCTTCGGAACTACTGATCCGATTCCGAAAATTCTTTCAATAATGGAAGGCTACAGTATTGCCGAGTGTCATTAGATATTTTATATTAGAACAAAAAAATCAAGCGGACGCAGATGCGGGCAGAAGTTAGTTAGCTGGTTTGGAAATCGGAAATTGTCCTGCTACTGGGTTCAAAAGTATCCTGCCCTAAACCTAACCCATATTCAGGCGCGGTCGCAGCCCAAGATTTTGGGGGGGGTCATCATGGGTGCCGAGGAATATTTTAAGCTTTTCACCGCCCGACTTTATATCAGTTGTCGTGCCCCCAGCGCCCGAGAAAAAAAAAACGAAGAATAAATACCGATGAAACGAGCTGTGATGATATATTTGGTCGTATATATACGACTCTGGCGAAATGGGCACGAAAATATTTGTCGGATTAATCCGACGTAGGCGGTTAAAAGGTTAAGGGAGGTACATCTTCTCGTTGGTCTAGTAGTCGCAAGCGTTACTGCTGAGAATGAGGGCCTAGCTGGGTTCGATTCCTAGGTCGGGTACAGTGTTAAGGGTTTTTCCATCAGAAATTTCTCAAAAGCAGGTTGAAGTCTGGATTTGTGCCCGGTTGGCGGCAGTAGGCTCGCCCTCTATGACATTTCACTTAATAACTGGCGAAATGTGGGTGTAAGTACTATACATATGAAGGTACACCCCTGCCCAACCCTTTGGGGATTAAAGGCGTGATAATATGTTAAGGTTCATGTACAACTCCAGCTCCACATTACTTATGCTATTCAGGGACGCAGCTTTTACATAGGGAGGTATTACTTAAATGCTGCCAAATTGGTCGTATTTATTAGAACGGTAGATTGTGTAGGGTGGGGAGAGCGAGCGAAGCGAGCTCGAAAATTTTAACAATCCGCCTCTATTGATTAGGTGTTTTGTTATATATTTGCAAGTAGAAATAGGAGTTATATTGTCGACTTATGCAGGCAAGCTCAAGCAGCTATCAGAGTCTAAAATGCTAGAGCGAGCGAAGCGAGCTCGAAAATTTCAACAATCCGCCTCTGTTGATTAGGTGTTTTGTTTTATATTTTCAAGTAGAAATAGGAGTTACATTGTCGACTTATGCAGACAAGCTCAAGCAGCTATCAGGATTTAAAATGCTAGAGCGAGCGAAGCGAGCTCGAAAATTTTGCACACTCTCGGATAGGTTCGATTTTCTTTCGATCATTCCAAAAGGACTAGGAGTTACTTGCTTTGTCGACTTTTGAAGAAAAGCTCAAGAACCAATGTAAATTGCAAGAACGAACGTAGCGAGCCTGAAAATTTTAGCACCCCACCTTGAATAGTCTGTTTTCTTTTACCCATCATACAAAAAGAGAACTTACTTTGTCGAATTATGACGAAAAGCTTACACTCGTTTTACAGCAGTTTAGGTTTTCGAATCTAGCCTTAAAGCCTAGCGTGAAAAGGTAGCAGATAGGCATACAGAAATACTGCAAAAAACACACAACAATACACTGCAACAATACACAAACACACACAACAATAACACTGCAATAATACTAGCTGCGCCCCGCGGTTTCATCCGCATAAATGTCGATCCTGTGGGAATATCGGGGTAAAAAGGGTGTCAGCTACCTCCATACAAAAATTTATCAAAATTAGTCCAGCCGTTTGAGCGTAAAGAAGTAACAAACATATAAAAACACACACACACTCACAAACTTTCGCCTTTATAATATTAGTGTGATCTGATAAGTAAGTATTATGAATGGATGGATTTTCGGGTAATTTATGCGAAATTATTTTGTATCAAATCGTAATCGCAATCGCGAAAAAAATATTAGCCGTCCCACACTAAAAACTATATTTCAAACTAGACTAAATCAATCTGCCTCGCCTTTTCCCAACTATGTTGAGGTTGGCTTCCAGTCTAACCGGATGCAGCTGAATACCAGAATTTTACATAGATCGACTGCCTAACTGATCTCTACAACCCAGTGGCAAGTAATACGATACTCCTTAGTAAGAATGGTTGACAGACTTTCGGGCTTCTGACCACCCGTAATGACTGTCAAAAATACACGAATGACGACCAACGGCTTGACGTGCATTCCGAGGCAAAGACGTCTTGGTATGTGATCGATCGACCCGTGCGGCTGTTATTACTTAGCCACGGGTCCATATTTTAGGCTAAAGTACCTATCTTAGAAAAAAAAACAGTGTAATCGTAAAGTCTACAAGCTAAGCCAATAAATAAGTGCCCTAACGAACTAGTAAGACAAATACCGTCGACATAAGCCTTAACGTGTTCAAACTACATACAGGTCGTTTAAATTTGTCTACTGCAGTAAGTCACGACCAGCGAATTGAGGTTCAATTCAGAATTACTAAACTGTGATATATTGTGCCAGTGTGCGCCCAATTTGAGCCAATCGATAGTTGACATTATTCGTAGCAGCCTTATCTAAAGCCATTAACAGCTTTCAAAAGCGTCTATATTATTATTTGATTGACTGACACTCGGTTTCTAGAACAGAAATCAACGACGTGTCAAAATTAAACTCGTATCTTAAGATTAGCATAACATGGACAGCATCATCAGCCTATAATGTTCCCACTATTGAGACACAAGCCTGCTCTCTTCGAGAGGGAGTGGGCTGTGGCATATCAAGATTGGTTGTTGACAATTTTGTCAACTAATCACATCAATTTACATGTGTTTCAAAATTTGTTAGCTAATGTTTGTGTTCATTTTTGTTCCAGAATCCGGGTGTTACAGATTCGTTTTAGGAGATAGCATGGAAGTAAAAATGTACATACATAATCAGCCTATAATGTTCCCACTGCTGGGAAACAGGCCTCCTCTTGGTAAGTGGGAGTGTGGGCCCAGTGCGGGTTGGTAGATGTCACATGTCTTCAAATTTTTGGTTCTAGGACATGCCGGTTTCCTCACGATGTTTTCTTCACCGTTTTGAGAGCAGTGATGATTAAATAAATAATTTACACAAAGTAAAGTGCCTGTCTGGGTTCGAACCTATGACCTATATAACTCGTAAGTCGCGGCCTTTACCACTGGGCCACCACTGCGCCACCACTGCTCATCAAAAATATATAAGTAAAAATGTAAAAGTATGTAATTAGTCGTAGCTGCTAGCTGCTGCTGTACCAGTGTGTTCTGCCCACCATGACGAACAGTCCTAAGACGTGGACACTCACGCAGGAGGCTGTGTACAGGGTGAGAGTTCCACAGGGAGCCATGGAGCGTTCTATGCTCGGCATAAGGCTTATAGACCAAGTTCCAAACGTCAAGATCCGAAAACGTACGATATCGGAAAACGAGTTACGGAACTCGAAAGCAGTTGGGCAGGAAACCTGGCAAGGCGCAGTGATGGCAGGTGGAGTAAGGCACCGACTGGCGTCCAAGGACTGGAAGACGAAGTGTCGGTTGTCTGGCGGTGAGATGGGCGGACGATATTGTTGCCATCGCGAGTCGAACCTGGATGAGGCTGACACAGGAGCGTGAAGATTGGCACATGAAAAGAAAAAGCGGACTGTGGATGATGTCATAGCTGCCCAGCTATCCACACAGCCAGCTATCACAGTCCGATTTTTCTTTTATGTGCCCACATGAAAAGAAAAATCGGACTGCGGATGATGATGTCATAGCTGAGGTGGGTTTTCCATGACCATTTCACACGGTAAAAAGACATACGACTGTTTCGTTTATTCCATAGCGACTCCCAAAAAAAAAAATGTTTTATATTCAATCCATGCAAACAATGTCGATAGGATTCGAACAATTGTTTTTATTGTCTCACATTTGTGGTTTACCAGACTTTTGACTTCCAAGTATCATTTGTTTTACCTGTTATCAATTTGAATATGATTGAGACAGAATAAGAATTTGATACGAATTCTGTTGAATGAGGTCGTCAAACCGTTAACTTGGTGACTTTGAGACATACTTTGAAAATTACCACCTTGTTTTGGAAGGTCTATTTATTTCCGATTCTAAGGCACCTCGTGTCAAGTAAGTACTACATAGTTCTGCATTCATCATAATCATCTGATGTGATGAATGCAGGTCAGATAATAGTTAGATAATAAACCCCAACATAGTTGGAAAAAGGCTAGGCAGATGATGATCTGCCTAGAATTTTGGTTGGGGTTGGTTTCCGTTTAACCGGATGCAGCTGAATACCAGTATTTTACATGGAGCGACTGCCTATCTGACCTCTACAACCTAGTTACTGGGCAATACGACATGACAACATAAATCACATGAGTTCGATCTAATCTGAGGGATGCTTTGCTTTGCAATATTACTTGTAGATACCTATGAGAGTGTGATGTCGTTGCGTCGTTGTAACAAATAAGTAATTGAAGTTTTCTCAGCAGACATCATAAATAGGAGCACGCCAGAAGCTGTATGATGGTCTACATTGGCCGAAACCCGCTGGGACTAAACCCACCGATATCTTGATTGAACACCCCATATCGTACGGTCGAACAAGCTATTTGGTATACCGGCAAAAATATTCATCTTTCCACTACACTGTCAATATTTAGTTTTATTTTGGGCGTTATAACTTTTTCAGCATATGGCATCCTTAATTAAATAGAGTGGTATAAAAGAATTGACTAACTCAGTACACCATTGTTTAAAAGTAGTTGCAAGTTAGCTGCCTGTATACCAAATAGCTTGTTCAACCGTACAATGCCTACTTAATAATCATTATTTTTATAATCATCATTATTAGACATTGAACGCCTTCAGCACATCAAAACTGCGTTTTAGAGCTGTAAGCGTCATTATTTAAGTGGAATATTGACACTGACAGCTCTTGAACTCGGTTTAAATGTGCTGATCGCGATCAGTTTTATTTGGTGAAATTCGCCCTAAATTACACTATGGCACTTATTGTCTATAAAAGCTTTGTTCGCAGCTTTGTCTTTAAAAGTCCACATTATTCCTGTTTAGTCATTCATATACTTGTATTTACCATACTCAACCTATTTAAATACTGATTTCAAGACCAGTCTAAAGCCTTCGATCAATATCACTGATACACTAACGACAGGCGTCGACATTCTATATTTAGATATTTCTAGTCTTAATTACTAAATTCGCATTTCAGTTAAAACTATATTTAGTTAAACCTAGTAAAATTACTATGCAATGGTCTATTATAAGCTACGTAATTCATGAAATAAAATGTTGGTCTATTTAATTTTTACTATCCTGTATAACGAAACTTTCTTAGAAGTATTGATTTCTCAGTTATTCTAGGCAAGTAAAGTTTAAAACCAATTAAACACAATTCACTGTTATTATGATATTTTCATTTCTAAACTGGAAATGGAAAATTACTGGCATCTAAAAGTTGGACAATTTTGATTGACCTGTGACCGTTCATTACTCTTCTTCATCTCATGAAGTTTTAGTACGGCCTATTTTCAACAGGATCTGACAATAAATCTAAGTGTCTCAGACAGACAAAACCATGGCGAGCTCATTTTTATTCCAATGCTAAGCCAAGAACAGTCATGGGATGAATTAATGAGCTAATAAGTAAATCCAAACAGGTATAATTCACATTTACATAATACGTGCACGTTCAATTTTGATCTAATTAACAATTTATTAGCTATAATGTTATTATGACATCTGTAACAGATAAAACAATAAATTATCTTATAGGTTATAGCCTAGCCTACTCCCTAGTACCGTCGTTAAACAAAATTATATAATTACTAGCTGCTGCCCGCGACGTCGTCTGCGTGAAGACAGTACCAAAAATACCTAAGATTAGTGTCGCTATAGCATTATAAGTAAACAACTTTTAAAATAGCATTAAAATATAAGTTTTTTTTTGCAAGCGAAGCAAGTGAAGAGAGTTATATGGGAATCCTGCCGAGTTCAGTCATAAGATGTGACTGAAGGAAATAGAGAAAATAATTCAGGAATACATTCCAGTACACAAAAGAGTAAAAATACGTACAAAGGTATCATACCTTACAACACTTCTATATAAACTACGTTGGTAGTTAGGCTGCCAGGTGCAAAAATGTAAAGAGAGTCAGGACTGGTAACGCGGGAGCAAGCGACGTACAGTTGCCCGTGTGAGAAGCAACTCGTCCTGAGGTCGACACCCGCTGCCCTCAGTGTCTGCCCCTGCGACTTATTGATGGTTATCGCGAAGCAAACACTCACGGGGAACTGTACGCGCTTGAACTGGAACGGGAAGTTATGAGGTATGAGGGGAATGCGTGGTATAAATACTGCCTCGCCGACGCCACAACCCGTAAGAATTTTCGCCTTAATGGTGTCTGTGGAGCGAGATGACTTCATGGCGGGTCCCGTCACACAACTTCGGAGGAGATAGGTTCCGAAGAAGCATAATCGGGACACCGACCTTCAGCTTGATGGTATGCGCTGGAAGTCCATTTGCTGACAGGGAGTTCAGAAATTCCACGGGATAATGTGTGGCGTCATCTTGCTCGACAACAGTGTTTATCGAGGTGTAGACCACTTCATTCCCCTCAATTTCCGAGAGACTGCATTTGTAACTTGCTGCAGCCTGATCATTTTTGGGCGTCAAAATGGCCCGCTCGCACACCCAAGAATTCTGCTGGTGCGGTATACGACTAATGTCCCCGTACACACAGCGAATGAGTTCTTCTAAGCTGGATACCACTCTACCGAGAGAGTCTGGAAGCACCACCTCTTTTGGTAGAGTGCCTTCGCCAAGACTTAGAAGGACATCGGAGAATTCTTGAGCACGTGCATTGCCGCCGAGCCGCGCTCTCATATTAATGGTAAAGCGCGGCGTACGAACTCGTGACCACAACAAAGCATTCACCTCGTCAGCCCTCGATCCCCGTGTCACCACGGGAAGCGTTTGCCGGAAATCGCCACTGAACAGAACTGTGACACCACCTATCAAATGTTCGTTCCTGCGGATGTTCTGCAGGGTTCTGTCCACGGCCACAACTGCCTTCCTATTGGCCATCGTACACTCATCCCATACGATCAGAAAGCAATCCTTGAGCACGTGTCCCTTATCGCTGTTACGTGACACACCACAAACAGGCGTTTCGGCGCTCTCTAAATCGATGGGAATTTTAAACATGGCATGTGCTGTCTTGCCACCCGGAAGCAGTGTGGCAGCGATTCCCGACGACGCTACAGCAATAGCAATTTTGCCTTGCCTCCTGACCTCTGCAAGTATGTCAGTGGTAACAAATGTTTTTCCTGTTCCACCAGGAGCATCCAAGAAAAACTTTTTACCCTGGTTATGCCCAACGCTTTCAAGGACGGTGTCATAAATTTGTTTTTACACTGAAGAGAACAAAGTGACATGGTCATTTCGTATGGTGGTCATTTCGCCCGGATCGTAATTTGTCTCAGCGTTATACTCCCGATTTCCACGATCTTGATGCGGTGATGATTGGGGAGCTGGTAACCCATATTCGATCAGTGGATTGCCGCCGATAGAAAGGACCACATCTTAAAGTGAACTGAGACAGGTGTTCAGCACGCGTTCATCAGTTACTTCGACTTCGTCTCCAGTAGGAACATAACTTTTTTGTAATACTTAACACCGCGTTTTTTTTTAATTGTCTTCCTCAACTCTGCTCAAGATTTTGAGGGTTTTGTTGGAACTCGAATTTATCAAAACGAACTATACGATACAACTTTTATGAAGAAAATGAACATTGCCATCTATGAATTTTAAGAATAACTAACTACTAACCTCGCCAACATGATCAAATTTAAATTAATTTCCAAAAAGTGTCAACATGTAACTTGATTTGATTTTAATGAAATCTCATAGATGGCGGGCGCTGCTTCAAAATTTTCTTTATACTACTAACATTCATTAAACTGTTTCTCGGCCCAAATTACTTAAATGGCGTAGTTTTCATAGTGTAAAGCTAGATAATAGCATGGCTTACTGAAAAACAACATTTAAATATGCGTCGTAAGATTACACGCTGTCACAGAATGCGTAAGAAAAATAAAGATTCACAGCTCCTCCCCCGTAGGTGATAGCGTGATAATATGTAGCCTATATGTTGACCCGACCTCTTAGTAAAACTCATGCAAAATTTGAAGTAAATCCATGCAGTAGTTTTTGACTTTATCCCGGACATACAGACAAACAGACAAACAGACAAAAATTCTAAAAACTATATTTTTGGCTTCGGTATCGATTGTAGATCACGCCCCAATTATTCTTTTAAAAAAATATTCAATGTACAGTTTTGACTTTCCTACGATTTTATTATATGTATAGATATTGTAGCGGAGAGTAGCGATTTTTATGACTTAACAAAACATCGAGATTTCTTTAACAAATGTAAGTTTAATATTTATTTAAGCATAAACACCTTACACATAAACCTTACAAAAGCTCTTAACTTAACCTTTACATAATAATATAAACATTTAGGAATACGTGTTCTAATCGATGGTGAACACCGCGTCAAAATCGGATGCGTAAGTTAGAAGAACATACATTTACTGGTCCTGACTGCCTAGTCTCAAAAATTCACCATGATTATCTACCTATGTTTTTTTATTTTTTCCTTATTTTCTTTTTTTTTTCTTATGCTTTGCAGAAGTGACACCATAGACGTAACACCGAGCTAACATCGTAACTGATTTTTTTACTGAACTAAATTTCCTGTAGCTACATCAGTTACTACACCGACCCAGATATGCACCCTGTATAGCTAAGTATTTTGAAACAGACTAACAGATGCAATATATTAACTTCACACTTAGTAGATTTTAGTAGTCCTTCTTTGGCATATCTCACATATACCTAAAATCCCAGACTCGAACTGATGACCTTTGCCCGTCAATAAAACGAAGTTATTGAAACATGGAGACGTTAACGTGTATTTTGCAATTCTTATTAATCACCAAGTCTTATTTAGACGCCGTATGTTTATGCATTTTCATGATGCCTTGGGAACTTCAAGTAAACTCCATTATTCAACGAACCTTAAAGCCTAGGTTCGGCCCAATTAATTAACTTTCAAATTAACATTACTTTGTTCGGTTGCGATGACATCATGTTGTTTTGTCGGCTAAGGAAGTTATAAGATCAAATCATTCGACTATATTACATTTTCAATGCTACTTTAATTCAGCTCTCATATAATTTTAGCGTTGGGAAAAAGGTCTACAAAATGGTTTCAGGGTTCCTTACCTCAATAGGAAGAAACATAAGGCTTATAAGATCACGCATTACAAACTTATATTTACGATGATGAATGAGATTCGAACATTTTCTCCACAACAAAGTTATGTTTGTTTTTGGAATAATTTCATCCCGCCTACGGAAACCTTCATTGTGCTTGGTTCGACACTCACTTGGACGGTTTAAAAAAAAATCAAACAATTTAAAAATCTTTAAATTTCTCAACCAATATTGTTGAATCATTGAATCAATCAAGTTCGTGACCCCTTATCAAAATAATCAAGTTTGTCTAATAATAACTTACACTCGCTGCATTCAACAGCAGCTAATATTGAAATAAGTCCTAATTACCTATTGTATTACAAAACAAATGGCCTCATATTTCAGACAACGCCATTAAATCTGTCCTTATTATACGAATATTATTTACTATCAAATAAACTACTATTAAGAATTATACCAGGGCCTTAAGTCGCTATTGCAAAAGCGAGTAACGTGGACGTTACCGTCCAAGTGAGCACTGCGGCGAAATACGGTGCTAAATTATGGTACAACGTTATTGACGAATGTCGGGGTACAAGGCTATTTTGCCGAGTGGCCAAAATCGGAACTAACGCCACCAACCATTTTCTTTTAATACCTTTAAAGAAACAATTGCACAAAATAATGTTTACCAATAGTGCCCCCTTGTCAATGTCATTCGAACGCCAAAAGATCGTTGCAGCAGTGTAGGTACAAGCAGCACACCCTCCTCTTCTTCTTAGCGAGTCCCAGAATTCGGCTACGTGTTTGGCGCCATCACTAGCGTCCAACAATTCCTGTAACATACTAACTTCAGGACACATACGACACGATATTAAGTGTCCCATCGTTTGTGAAACATCACCACATTTACACTCCTAGGCGGAGTCGTCTATGAATATCCACCTCAACAGGTTTTCCTGAGCGCCACCCTGAAACGCAAAGTTATATTTGTAACGCAGCTGCATAAGTTGCGCGAATAAGTCCCAGGTATTAATTGTCTAGACCCGCAAGTTCACAGCATCGAAGGGCACATTTAAATTTCGAATTTGCATTCTCAGACTAGGCTGTCGATTTAAATGGTTGGTCGGTGACGTCACCAATGATGTAATATGATTCACGTCGATTGTATCTGAACTGACAGCTCGTGTTTATATAAAGGCTATTATATTATAGCACATGCTTGTTAAGCATGTGTCTTTTATTTATACGAGTTTATAAATTACTGATTAGGTCAGGTTTTTTGGGTATTTTTATTTAAAAAAAAAAGAAAAATCTGAATTGTTTGGTATTGATAATGGCTCTTTCACTGGTTAGGTCAATCGAAAATTATTTATTTTAAATTAAAACGGGAACAGACGATTTGAAACATTTAACTATAAATTGTCTAGTAGGTAAAAATAATTCATTCAGGACTATATTCCGTTTATAAACAGGAAAACAGAAAATCATTCGCATTTCTGCACCTAGTTAGATAAAATCACCACTACCAGAACCTATTAGATTCAGGGACGCTGTAAACTCATCCACATTCGATTTTTTGCTTGCATTCGGTTTTTTGCTAACCTCTCAGTCACGCTTTTATAAAGCTGAATACGAATAAAATAGATTCCAACATCTTTAGTTAAAAAAAAACAATAAGTACCCGACTGTGAAAACATTATTAATCCCATCAAATTTCAACCAATCACCGGTGAGCTACTAAAATCGATGACAAATAATGTCATTGACCCCAGATAATGACACGTCTGATCTTTATACAAAAGTTCCAAATTCGGAATTAGGTACCGCAGCTACCATAGACTTATATAGAGTGTGTTTGTACTAAAGCTCACGTTCTCAAGACTTGCTCAGGGCATTTTGTAAGCATAGACAAGTATTTAGGTAGGGCGTCGGATGTATTTGGCAGGAATAATAGTTTTGATAAATTGGTTTTGATTTTATCTGTGGTAGTCATCGAGTGTCAGATTGAATGTATGAGAGGTGTTTGAGGAGGCATTGTTTCGCTAATAAGTAGGTACAGATTGGAGATAAATGATGTTGTGATTATTTATTGGTGAGTCTTCAGAGCACAATATCGAAGCATGGTCTTCTGTACTGAATTCTACCGATAGGCCGAAATAAAGATGAGTTGAAATCATAACACATTGACTAAGATAGATGGTAAATGAGGAGCCCAGTAAATTGCTGACCATAACGCAACATGCTACGCCACGTGGTGGTTATTTAGATAACAAAAATAACCATAGTTCGGTATTCAAACTCCAGAAAATATTTCGCTCATACTTAAATTATTGCGTACACATACAACAAAGAGGTCTCGAGTTCTCGGGTTCTCGAGTCCAAATATACGTTCATCCATTAGTTGGTCTATGGGTTCCGTAATAGGACAAACGGATCTTAAGTTAAGTTAAGATCTTAAGTTCGACGTTTACAAATCGCCCCAACTATAGCTAATAGCAATTGGCACTGACAATTATTAAAGTTTTATTGCCATCAATATACTTAATAGACTGCAATCACGATACCTATTAATAACTGAATTATTAGCAGTTTATTACATTATAAATATAAGATTCAATGCAGACTGAATTACGATTTAGATGACAAAAGGATTTGATTGACATTCCATTATTGAAAACATTACTGACATCATTTTTCCCTCTTACTGAGATGCTTGTGTGACATGCCATGTCTCAGAAACACCGGTTCTATGCTGGTAATATAGAGCATTTTCTTTACGTGTTTGAGTTTTCGTACGTCCGAATAAAAAAACGGAATCTTTAAATGATCACTCGTGTCGTCTGTCCGCCCGTCACATCCAATTTGCTCTGAATCTACTGAACCGATTATGTTGAAATTTGGTACACATATTTTATGTGTCCGGAACACGTCCTTAACGTAAATAAATGAATTTTGAATAATGGCAGTCACGTATGGGGGCAAATGAACTAGTAATTAAACATGGTAGATAACATATTCATCATACGGAGCCCTCGTGTCCGGTTTACTTTGCTTCTTACTTTTCATTCTTGGTTGAAAATTTAAAATATGATTAGTCTTTTCATAAATGAGGCATTTGTGGACAGTCAACTCAGACAGATTTCAATTTTATAACAATGTTATTTTTCAATATGTTCAAAGATGCATTGCGTTGATTGCAAAAATATGACATCAATTTATAATTATTTAATTATTGGATTTAATGTATGACTTTTAACAGCTTGGGGTCACAGGTGACATCTTCTTAATTAAATAATCCTGCGAGAGATAAATTTACTTTAAAGGAAGTAGTTTTTACATAATTATATTTGTTTAAGAAATCTGTTATTTATTTAAAAGTCAGATATTGCGTATGACCTTAATGCCAAACGTTCGTACATGAAACAAATTAGCATTAAACAAGTATGTATCAATAAAATTATGTACACCGCGAACAAATGTGCAGTGTTGGTAAATACCTATATTGGAGGTAATAAAATACGCCACGATTTACGTATACTGCAGTGTAAATCTCTTTGACATAATTATGGCATAAAGTAATTATGTCTCTGTCTGTCGGCTTGGATTTAATTTTCTTTAATTATTATCACATGTAAGTAATCCACACAGAAGGACATAAAATTAATCCCCAATTAAAAATGTTTTTTTCTTAGCGTTTTCATTATAATTCCTGCACAAGACAACTGGAAGCAGTACTCGAACTAGCTCAAGCTTCCAGGTATATAAAATCTACTCACATAATTATCTTCAATGATACCCTAATTGTTACAAACACAGAGACATATGACAAGAAAAAAGTTAAGAATCAATATCTACGACGGCTATAATTGCTAATTAACTGTCATTCGCAGTTCGTTGACAATCGTTACAGGTAGTCAGAATCCTGAACGTCTGATAACCAGTCTTACCGAGGCGTATCTGTTACACAAGTAATTGGGTCATGGAGATCAGAGCACTCGTTCCTTATAAAATACTTGTCCGGTTAGACTGGAAGTCGACCCTAACGTAGTCAGGAAATGTCTTGGCAGATGATGATGTTCTAGAATGGCTATATGAAAAGATATACCCCCTTATTCATAAAACTTATCGAACCTATTTTAGTTAAAATGGCGTTTGTCTCTTTCTTACACACAGAAATGTCAACGTGACAGATAAAGACAAACGTTCTATAAACCTATTTTAGCTAAAATAGAGATAAAATAGGATTATGAATAAGGGGGATAATATATTAAAACAATATAAGCGGCATAGATGGCAAAAACACGGACGGACGGCTGATAACAATTAGGTACTGATTTTAAATAGGAGATAAGGATAAGGGCAGAAGGATAAAGATGATAATAATAATTTGTGGATCAATTAAAAAAATACCGTGATTTTTGGACTCTATCGTATATAGTCGTAACAATTATCTTCACTAGGCCGCAAAGAAAGTGTGTCGGTTATAAAAAATGCGATAACTTTTAAAAATTATTCCTTTAAAAATAAAAACTAAATTAAAGTTTATTTCATTACAAATATAGGAAGAATTAAAATCTTTTTATTTCTTTTTAGTGATTGTATTAAAACAATCAATAAAAAATAAAGACGATTTTTTAAATTTGAACAATTTGGAAAGGAAACCATTTCTTTTACCTTTCTTTCTCTTTGTAAATATAGCATTTATTGTGCAGAAAAAAATAATTATTCTGATCAAATTTAATTAAAAACATGCCTTAGTGACATGTTATTGAGGGTTTTGTTACCGACCCACTTTCTTTGCGGCCCAGTAAGACCACAGAATACTTAAAGTACTACGTACAGAAAGGCCACTCCCTTCCCCGCACTAACATCAGTTACCTCACCTCACCCCGCACTTCGGCGTATTCGTCGCAGTTCTTTAACAAGAGCGCTCGCAAACACAAGTACCTCACGCACACATTCATACGTATACAAACGTCATTTTTAATGTAGTAGTAGTAGGTAATTATTTTATTTTGCGAGCGTTGTATGGAGTGTCCGGGGTGTGGTAAGACTGCAGACGATATAATAATATGTCAAACGGAAAATTTTCTAAAGCAGATTGTATAGCCAATACAGGAAGTAGTATTTCATATCCTAAATCCGTGCTCAAGCTTCGCACTTGTAGGCTAAGCTTGGCTTACGGCTGGTGGCAACGTAGGTGGGATTTACAAACTCAGAGAATCATTTGAAGTCGTATATAACGATAATAACTGATAAGGATTCAATGGTAAACATGTGAACTTGATTTAAACTTTTCCTTTTGACGGGTTAGATTGAATTTCAGATACGATGCGATCTAATAAAATAAATGGCGTCTATTAACTTACCTGGTACTTGTTTACAGGCCTTCACTGTCCTCCCATATCTATTAACACTGTAATTTTAAAACATTGTAAAAGCCAATTATTTTTAGAGGAGTCGTAGAGAGGCAGTTTCGCACTACGTCCGATCCGAATCCGAGAAATAGTCCATAGTTCTATTTGTTTGGATCTAGTGCGCAACCCCTCATACAAATAATACAATGGTCACTTCGGACCAGCCGGCATTTATCGGATTCGGATCGGATGTAGTGCAGAACCGCTCTAACCGTGGAGTTTCTTTCCGGCTCTTCTCCATAGGAAACGACCAATTGGAACCGTGCAGCTAGCTTCTGAAATTTCATAAGTGTCCATGTAGGTTATGTGATCTAAAATATATTGATTGATTGATTGACCTACTGATTAACCAACCTTAGTCTATATCATTTCTTATAAATAAAAATTAAGAATCGCTACTTTTTTGCACTGTTGAGCACTTATACATTATACACAAGAAGGAAATTAAAAGCTTATTTGTTAAAATGGTTAACAGCTAAATCACTATAAAAAAAATAAAGCCAAGTACAGTTCGACACAACTTAGATGTAGCATCGGCAAAATTCGAAAAACCGATCACATCCGAACTAAGTGCGCCTTCAAAATCACCAATCTTTATTACTACTTTAGGAAAAATTGATCAATTTTTCCTAAAGTAGTAATAAAGATTTACGAATACGAATTACGAATTACAACCGTTTTACGAATTTTGCCGATGCTACATCTAAGTTGTGTCGAACTGTACCAGGTGCTCATATCGTAAAGCTGGTGTACAACATTAGTTATAGGTAGTTGGAAAAAGTAGGAAACTGATACGTCCTATTTCTTTTACGATTTTAACCACACTTGACGCTCCTGGGGGTCTATTACGCCCTAAGCACGTAGTCCGTAGTTTTGGACACCTTTACGGTCGATTCGTACTCCGTATCACTTCGTATCCGTACTCCGTATCCGTGTCCTGACGCGATGTCCTGACGCGAGTTTAACATTTTTTACCCATTACAAAAAAGTGTGCAACGCCGCTAAAGAAGTTTTCACTTCAAAAACCAGTAAACTTTACATTTCCCTGATATTGTTTTAAATTCATTGCATTTATTCTACAGCCAATACATCTCCATAACATAGGTAATCATAGGTAATCAGATCAATAGCAATCATACGAAATTAAATAGCTAAAAACTAGGTCACACATAAGCACCTAATTCGCTGATTGCATGGCCATAGCTAGTAGGTAATCACAGCAAACATGACAAATATGTTTTGGCCTTTACACACAAAATAATATACTCCATACCTCAGTTAATTTATGTTTAAAACATAATATTTATGTCTATTTACGTAAAGTCTGCGTCGTTTCCGCGACAATGTTTAAGATAAGCCGAAAATGTATTCGTTAACGGGGTGTGGAGTGGGTTCGGCCGCCATTTAATATAGTGAGCCTATTTCACACTTTGGACGGATACAGAACGCATTTCAAATGCATGAACATTAGGGGCTTATCTTGCTGCATAGCGAGCCTAAAATTCGTGGACACTTGCGTTACTGCACGATTTTGGGTTGACGAAACACTCTTCACACCCAAATTAGAACTTTAGCTTCTCTATAATAAGGTTTGATGTTAATAAGGTTGTTACGTCCTTTTGTTTTTTCAAGTGAAGTCACGAATATACTAATGAGTAAATAGGAAGTGTGATCGTTAACAGCCGTTCTACTATAAGCTGCCGGACGTTTTATAAGCTGTAATTTACACCTTATTATGAGATGTCTCCTGTAATTAAATGGCGTGTAAATTGATTTTATTTGTCATTTACAGTTTATTATTGACTTAAAACAATAATAAATGAATACTTCATGCTTGAAGACCGGACCAAAGCTTCCTCGAACGTAGTTCTAAAGACATGCACGAATTCATGAAAAAAACGTTCAAAAAACCTATGATGAAATTAAAGAACCAATAGTAGATGTCAGCATTTGCAAATATTTTACTCCAACTAATCAAACTCATTAGGAACGTTTGCTTAGTTTTACTCTAGTAGATAATTCATTTTTAAGCTGTTAAAATTTATCTTGGTCAACAAGTTTTACATTATATAAAAACCATTCTGTGTCCTGTAATTGCATACCTAGTATTGTGTAAAATCAATTATTTTCTAACTAAGCAGACAGCTGTGCTGCTGGGGAGTTAATTGCGCCACTTCTTTTCCCCAGCGAAAGCACTAGGAAGTGGTGAAGGGCGAGCGTTTTGGGGGACTGTCTTTTGTAATTTTGACGTTCGAAAAGTGCTGATTCTCAGCCTGGTTTGAATAAATGACTTTTGATTTTGATTTGATTTTGATTTCATGACATTATTTGTTCAAAATTGCAGCAGAAGAATTTTTTTTAGAATATATACTCTTGTCTATTATGTGAAAAGCTAAAAATCAGTTTATTGAAAAAAGTTGTTGACAATTTAATAACATGAAAAAATGATAGTGTTAATCGACTTTTGATGCTGACTGTACCTATAGGTAGTTATGTTCATTACCTATTAATAAAGTTCTGATTAGGTCAAATATTATTGTTCCTCTGCAGAGCAATAGCCTATTCTCATACAGAGACGCCTGCTCAAGATGATAGGCCATTTTTCCTTACATGTCAAACAGCATTAGTTCTCCACAATTCAAGATTTTTTTGAGTCTCAATTTCTAAGTCATCACAAATGATCCCACAGGGTATATTGCTAGACAACAAAAAGCAATGCTTGGCAAGCGAACTAGTGAATGGAGAATGATATCATCACTTCACTACATACCAAGAGTTGAATGCCTCATGATATAACACCTCAATGACTCCTAGACACAGTGTCACAGCCAAGAATTCGAAACTTTTGTCTAGTGAATGGCAAATAGCTCGTCCTACATCGGAATGAATAGCATAATGTTGGTGCACCAACATACATAAGTATACCTGTATAATAGCCTAACCTAGACCTGTACCTGCCTAGGTTACTGTCGTCAAGAATTGGAAATTGTAAGTGGTAGGTAAATGGCAACTAGCTCGTGAATTAGTCTTATAGTAACCTAAATGCTGCACCAAGAAGAAAACTTCTGCACTGGATCTCAAAATTTTGGGCTTTAAGGTTCTTCAAATTTATCCCGACATTTATTTATAAAAGAAGTATACCTAAGGTACTTAGTTTCACTTTTATTTAAAATCAACTACACAAAAGTGATATCAAATGGAAACTCGACCTCACAACTAGTAGCCGCAAGTTAATCATAATCAAAACAAATTGAATGCGGCACTCGCAAAAACGTATTATAGACTCCTTGATTGGAGGCTTAATCGTCAAGCTACATTACTCCGCTCTGACGTCACCAGCCGACCAGACTCACAGGTGCCGATACCATACTCTCATTTACATTCTTGTCACTTTCTACCCAACAACCAAAACCAAACTTTATTTTAGAACAACAAAGTCCAAATTCAAATAACCCCGGCGCGATTTAAGACGCTTCAGATTTGGAAGACTGTCATATTGGCGAAACACTTGGACAGTTTCGTTTAGATTAATGATCATATGATATGGGTATTGACGAATGCCAAATTACATTGGTATAGTAACAATGGTATAATGATTCACTACACAAAACACGTGTGGACGCCCACTATAAATCAGCAAAACTATGTTGTAGAACGGTAAAAAAGTCAATGAGAAATCAATTATGTGATCGATTATATTCATGAGTTTCTAGCATTAGTAGTCTGACGTATGAGGTTACTACTGTATCTGTTTGCAACGGTACTGATCGGATACCGCTGATCTCCATTTGTGACCGCAGGGCATATGCATACGACGACTTTTTGCTGCGACACAGTCGTGCATGCGTGCGCGTGAATTGCAGCATATGGTCAAATGATAAAGTGGCTAGAGAGATCGATGATAATCCGCAACCTAAGCAAAGCGGTTGCGATAATATCGCAAGTCTGTCTCTGAATATATTTCAACGCGCTACCAAAGCTTTGCATCAGTCCAGTCTTCTGAGATTCAAGAAACACCTAAATTAATGCATAAATATTATGGCACTGTTGAACTTTCAACACTGACGCTGTGCCGAGTAATTGCATTGTAACTATTATTCCAAAACCCGTTAAACACCTCAAAAGCTCATAAACGAATGAATTTTCAATTACCAGCCAGCATTGTCGCATGTTGCCTCAAAACCAGCAGTGAAAGGGTGCCTCTTGCGGCTACGACCATACGCTTACACATTTCCCATTAATTCTACCTCCTTAAGAATCTAACTAACAACACTTGCCAACATATATCGTATTGCTAGTTCAATTAACGTTGGCACATTAGCATTATTTATTGGCTATAACGATTACGCCTAAAGGGCAAGTGGCATGTTAGCAACTAAATGGATGTTAACAAACTCTAGTCGCACAATTATTCTTCAGAGTAAGAAAGTAGCTCCGGTGAGCGATGAAGGTGTCAATTGTGTAAGATTGCCTGTAGTATGTATGAGAAACCATACGTTAAGTGTTATTAAAATCACATTTACATTTTATCACTAAAGGATGGCCAGTAGCATCTTCCTGCATGGCAACATTAATAATACTAGGAATAGGATGGGGAATAACATGTTCCAGTATGGCGACATTGATATCAAATGGGACAAAGTACTCGGCGATAGTATAATCTAAATATATTTAGCTAACGTTCATGCAGTAAAAGCTTCCTCCCAAAGGTCGTGAGGCGGAAAGATGAATAGCGGTCGATATAATAAACAGTGAAGAAAAGACTGAAGGACCAGCACCCCAATTGCATAGCACACTATCAATCCCAAACCGAAGGATTTTGAAGGAAATTACTAATCTGTCTGCGTTACACAATTACCCCGAAGTAGACAAGAATACATAACGGGAAACAGTGAGAATGTGATTTTTCATAGAGTCATTTTAAAAAATTTCATGTGAATTAAAGTACCGATGAATACCAACAGCTGATGTTGTGCAACACGTAATGGTTCTCTATGAAGAATCACATATTAGAGCAATATCACCTGTATCGTCTGAAGCCGCTGCAGCAGACTAAATAATAAACTCATAAATAACTCCACAGCACATGATCACAGCGCCACGAGGAAGAAACAATAAACGCGAAAAACCTATTTCGAATGTTTAAGATATGAGCCAAACAAAAACGTAGGCGGTAAGGCCGAGTATTTGTATTTTTAAGAAATTTTTATAGCTCTTTATGCTAGAGTTTTGCATAAAAACACTGGAATACAAATAAATAAGGTGAGTGCCTAAGAAATAAAAGAAATTGCGTAATTCTTGCTCGGACAGGTGTTCTAATCGTCTTATTTGTTCGTTTTTATTGTTAGACCTAACTGAAGCTTTTGGAAATTCTTACAGTAAATACTAAAAGATCAGATTTTCGTCAAAACTTTTGACGACCTACATACCAAAATAGGTTACCGTCAGGCGTCAGGTGAATGAGTTTCATAGACGTCCTTCACGTATGGTTGATGGCAATGGAAAAGTGGCTCAATGGCGAACATGTTTTCGGTATCAAAAGCTTCAGTGAAAACAAACGTAGAGAATGTGCGGTGGCGAGAGATTTGTGGAAGACTTGTTGTTTCTCAGTGAACAGGTGATGTTGCGTGTGATTCGCTCAGGGCCCGTTCACACGGCGCTGATCAGTACGATATTTTACTGTATAAAGCCTGTTACATGGTATGATTTAATTGCATACCTGGCATTCCATAAATTGAGGCAACAATAAAAGTGGCACCGTGTAAACAGAGTTTAGACGCTGCAAGACATATTTTGTTGCTTCAATTTTATTGTATGTCGCAGGCAAGCTACTTCCATTGTGTAAATTGGGCTTTATTTTGGGATCACATGGCAATTTCAACAGTGGGATGATAACGTGTAATCCCAACTTTTTGCCTTTAAATATCGTACAGGACAGCTCCATGTGAACAGCCGCTCAGTGTTACGTAGGCAGGTTCTGACTGCTAATAGTTTTCTCTTTAATTTGTCTTCTCGCTAGTATCGGTTTATTGCTGCGGAGTAGGTCGGCAATTACGGCTGATGCCTTGTTTTCCTGTGTTATTTCTACAAATGTGATACAAACATTCAGTTAAGAAATTAATGCAGGTACACTTTTGGTTAATTTAAATGCATCATCTAACAAATCAGTAAGGTAAATATCTCAGGTCAACAGTGGGATTTTATTGTTGCTAACCCATATTCCTTTCTGCTTACTTTTGACGAGGATTTTTCGAACAATATTGCGGCCGACTTTTTGTATCGGCCTAATATCAAGCGATGAACGATTGCGACAATTGGTTTTCTTCCTCTTAATAACTTCAATCGCTTTTGACTTTTAGCATTCAAACAAAAATCATTCATCAATTTTTTTCTATTTGTTGATTATTCATAATATTTCTCTTCTTCATCTGAACAAAATGATGGCGCCACTGGTATTATGATACATCTAAACACTTTCGGCAACATTCCAGGTGAGTTCCACAAAAGTGTATAAATAGATCCTCTCACGGCCTTTCGTGTTGTCGGTCTTTAGCCTGTTACATCACAATCAATTCAAGACCTACATTCTTGAAAATTCCATTATTAAAATAGCTTTTTCTCCAAATGGTTCATGCTTAGTATGTAGAAAAACTCTCTTCACTTGTTGTTCTGTGTGTACTTTAGGATTTCTTATCAAGTCCCAAATATTCCATCAATAATTCTTAAATATGGTCGCACAATAAGTAGGTACACATCAGTGATGTAAAATTTAGCCAACGTAAACAATTTTTTGGAGTACGGTCACAAAAATAAGAACTTTTTTAAACTCATATCTCTGATAACTTCAACCAAATAGACCATTGAGTTACCAAACCTTACGGCTAAAATAATAGACTCTTCCAACTTAGCTCAGTTCCATTCCTGTGCCGCGCACTGTAGTAGCGTTGTGAGCATTATAACTCGTTTCGTCAGGAGCTCGAGAGATCGGGACGCTCAAATACTCACGCGTACATATGTGTACGTACTTACCCATAGTCTCGTAATTTTACCCGGCGGCCACATTTTCCTTTAGTAGGTACCCACTACTAATTGGCGACTCGTGTCTGAGAGCTAAGGACTTTATGGCGGATTCATTTAGAGATGATAATCAGAATGAATATTTTAAAAATAATTTATGGTCTGTAGAGTTGTTGATTGTTATCAGTCTGACTAATATGTAGTGAGAAGATGTTAGAAAGTCTGATAGCTAGACCAATATAAGGATAAAGATATTGGCCAGTGAATTGGTCGTGGAGGTTATAATGTGCCAGGTTTTCTGTAAGCCCACCTCAATATTGATGAGAAAAGCAAGTATATTAACGTGGATCAAAATGATCATCCATCTATTATTATAATTCTCGACAATATGCGACACAAATCCAACACCTAAAACATTGAAAGAAATTGTTACGAGGGCTTTAGTTATTTCATCTACGTGTTTTCTATAAGTACAAAGCCAAAGATATAGGAGTTAGCTCCCAGACACAACAACACACTATTTTAGAAAACCTATTTAAAAACATATTCTTCCTGTTATGATATATCCCAACTGTGGCCATGATCCGCTTTGTAGCGCAATATCTTCCATTTTGTGCATTATTTACCAACCTCAATGGCATTCTATTGGCTTTCATGTCATCCTTCATAGCATTCAACTTTGGTCGATATAAAAAGGAAAAAGTAATTTGATACTGAATGATTGACAGGAATGAGTTTTGAAAATGAGAAAGAGTAGTTTGAATTTTCAGACAAGTTTTAAACAAACTTGCTCCAAAAATACACATTGAGTTCTTTATCCTTCCATATCTCTACTCATATTGAAGACGCATTGGCTGAATACTTAAAACAAGGCAATTAAGGTGTAAGAATCCTCGTGATTTTTGCAAAACTTAACACCCTTTTACAAATTCTTGATATAATCAATTACCATCTTCTAATCATATCAGCTTTAGAATTAAACTGTTCTTAAAACACATCATAATTATCATAATGAATCGTTCTCCTGCCCTTATTCCAATTTATTTGGGGTCGGCGCAACATGTCTTTTTCTACCATACTTCTCTATTTATCGTCATCTCGGTAGTAACCCCCTTTCTAACCAAAAACCTTTAAAACACCCCATATTCACCGTTATACACGACTAAAATAATCCTATATAAAAAATCGCCCTTCGGTTGTACCCACTCTCAGTAATTCACCATAACATCTCGAAGCTTGCAAGAAATGCAAGTCGAAACTTAACCGACAACTGGGCAGGTACAACTGGGTACCGACATGTAATTTGTCAAGCAATTTAAATAATATGCATGATTATATATCTATTAAAGGCATAAGACGTGTTGATATTGAGCTAATGAGACGAACTCCGTAATGGACGGACTCCTTCGATATCGGTCGGCTTAATTAAATACTTCAGAGTAAGCGAAAGTTTCGGAACGGAAAGGTCAGGATTTTCTTTCGAGAAAGTCATTGGAGGTCGGGATGGTTTAATTATATCATTAAAAGGTGTAATTGCTTGTAATTAGTATGCTATGGCATGTGGTTTATGGAGTTAATGAGAGTTGTCGAATTCAATTAAAAGTTTCGATCGATGTTGATTTATAATTTACAGTAGATGCAAGAGTCGAATGGCTTTTGTGAAGCACAAACTCTTCAGTAATTTTCTGTCCATTGGAACTTTGACTAGGTTAATACTTTCAAATTCTGGAATATTAAAATAAAAACTATTTAGCAAAAACAGAAAAAAAAATGTTTCCCACGTCTGGCATTACAAGCGAAACTCCGTCGAAGCCGATACGTGTTTATGTCGGCTCGTAATTGACTTGTCGTGTCAAATTACCGTTTATTAGTTGTGTTACGATATCGCCACCGTGCCTTATTATTTTGTCCGACACTGTATTTATTTGCATCTGGTTGTCACTAGACTGTTACAAAGTATACCTGCGTTCACACGTCGCATGACAGTTGATAGATTTTCAACAGCTACAGAGGTTTAATACTTTATTTGCATTTGGGTGTAAATGTCACTGTATGTTTAGTGCGGCAACTTTGTCACAATTGTGTACCTACTTAATAAAATGAACAGCATTTACATAAATTAAACTCATTCGAAGCCGCAAAGGGACTTTGTTAAAATCATAGCACGTACTAGTCTGAAGTTACTACCGACGCGACCCTTAGAGGGAAAAGGCTTGATGTTATGTATTTTTTGACGGCCATTTTAACGGCTTTTCAAATAGATTTAGGAAGAAAACAGTCTAGAATCTTTAATCTCTCGTGCACTAGGCAACACAATGACTTAACTGCGTTTAAAACCTCGAAACAGGTAATGCTTTGAACTGTCAACTAGTTTTGAAGTCTTACTTATCGCCCACGTGAACTACCTAACCAGTGCATATTCATGGAACACTTCATCATGAGTCATATGCCAAGATTTCCATAAGTACAAAATGAGTTACCATGGCAACTGTGTCATTATCAATCGAATCATCCCGGAATCTGCAAAAGTAGACCAAGAGTACACTGTAACCGAATTGACAACGGATTTGATCTACGCAAGCATAATTTAAAATACCCTCAAATAAAAGAAGAATGACAAAAAAAGGGTGACCAATTCATGCCCAAACATGGGGTTTTCGTCAACTTATGCGTTTAGTGGATAATTTACTGGAACTAATTCTCAATTGGACTGATAAAGCTGTCGGCTCTAGTGGATTGACAGCAGAACTAATTAGGGACTTTAGTCGTCCACGTGGCAACTAAATCCGGGAGTAACAATCTGAGTGATTGGATGGTGTTATGTGGAGATGAAGCATTGATGCATTACATTATAGGATAATGTATAGTAAAGCTAGATTAGTGAGATGTAATATATTTGAATATAACGGCGCAGGATAGCCTTTACCAGAAGTGGTTCAGCAGCATCAATATCATCAGGATTGTGACAGAACATAACATTTCGTCGTGGACGTGGTACAACAGCGGCTGACCACATCTTCCCTTGTCATCTGAAGACAGCCGCCACACATCCATCAATGCGACGGTCTGCTAGAGTGACTAGCTACCCAGTGTCACTCTTGACTCTTATCCGACCTTTTCGGTGATTTCAGTAACTTCGTTACAAAACGAAGCTGCGCCACCTGCCACGCCCGCGCCGTCAAATATTTAAATGTTACTGGTAGTAATTTATACTTTATCCACTTTATTCGTACCATAGTGCTATCAGTATAACATAAAATCCAAATGCCACTTATCTTATTGTTAGATATACGTCATACTAGTTCTATGTACTGTATCAATTCTACATAATCACGTCCTAGGTAAGTTGTCGCATGTAACATCAACGGGTTTCCCCTCAATTGGCACATTGGCAACGGATTAACATAATTCATTATATACTAAATGTTCTGCTGTATTTGGGTTTTTGATAAAGGATGTCCGGCCTACGATTCAATGTGCTGATTTTCACACTATTATTCGTATTTCTTATCTAACATCTACCTATTTATAGGAATAGATTTGTTTTCGGCATTCCGTTTCTACTGCCTCTGTTATTGTAATGGAAGAACGCGTTTTTCAAAGATCCATATTGACGGTTGTATACATAATTGGAATCAGCGAATTTTTCTGATTCCAATTATGTATATAACTCAATTTCGCAAAAATGTCGCTTAGATCAAATAGCCGGGGAACCGTCGATATTATGTACCTAAGTCGAATGTTTTTTGTATTGTAACTACACTTTTTCAGATACTCCATGCGTGTTAAGAAGTTTCAGAGATGGTTTATTATTCCATCATAAAAATCAACGTGTTTGGAAAATATGTACTTCTCTCCTAACGTCTTAAACCTCATAATCATCTAAAAATAGTCAACGTTTCACACAACTTTAGCAAACAAACATTTAATTTGAAAACTAGTAACTATGACGATTATTGTTATATTTGCGTAGTTTCTAACCGCAAGACTGTTCATTCAAAAATAGCCCTTTCTGCTGACTCACTTGGAACAGATATCGCCATACAAGGCCATTAAGGATGGGATGCGATGAGACATAGCCGCGGAATGGGTGCTTAAGGAAATGGACTTTTAATATCGCGAACATTATACCCGTTTTAAAACACGTAAAGATACATTAGCTGTAAATGAGAATGTGGGCCGATGTGCCGATGATGACTTCTGAATTTGTGAATGCGGTACAAAAAGGAAAAGAGACCTTTTATTAAGAAGTGCTTACATTTTTATGGACGATGATATCTGGGTTAAAGTAATGAGTATGAATGACATGTTGCAAGAAAATTTAATAACAGGAGGACTAAAGCTATCACAGAGAGCTATCTTAGAATGAGAGGATAATGTGTTATAGCCAGGGTTGACGATGTAAAGCTAATTGAAAAAGTGTTATGGTTCTACAAAAGACTGCAGATATGGCTGGTACAAAAATTTTATAGCGGTGTTAATTACAAGGTATAAATGATGATGCTTGCAGTAACATGTCACTAACACTTTAATACCTACTCAGGGTCACTTAATAAGCATTCGACTTATAAATGTTTCATATGCTGCCATTTTGTCTTTTGTAGGTAGGATTACTTACAAATATATAGTCTATACAGGTGGATTGTGATAAAAAATAGATTTAAAAAATCATAGAAAAGTAAGTCATAAGTGATGCAATACAAGATTATTTTAGAATGAGGTAATAAAATAACCTACATCTAACGCGGATAGGAAGGTTGACATCCATCTCGTACTCACTTTACTAACCTATGTCAGAGCTTTTCGATTTGGAGTTATCCACTACAAATCGTAGAGCTTATAACGATACAACAACTACCGTTTTTTTATCGGCGATAGAATATGAGAAAGTATAAATGGCTTGGCGGCTACATGATGTAATTGAAATAACTGAAGTCCTCTTTTGGAGTCATGGTTCCAACAACTTTTACTATTGAAACAAACCTGAAATCGCGAAAGAAAAATTAGCTGCACATATTTATTTTCGCAAAACACGACAACAAAGTGTAAAGGCGAGCTGATTCTTTTGACCCCTTAAAAGAGGTTTTCAGTTATTTCAATAAAGGGCCGAATTTTATTTTATAATTTTGAATTTTTGACAGTTCTTCCATACGAAATCTGTCAGACGTCAATTTTATTGTATGATTAAAAATTATCTGATGTTGGAAAAATCAGCCCTGAATGTACTTATGTAAGTGATCATATTGTTAAGACAGGTGAACACTGAGATGACGGTCTAAAGAGATGAAAAAAAGGCGATCAATAATTTACACACGGATAGACATTTATATATCAATGCGGATAGACAACTTAATATTCAGACAGTCTGAGTCACCGAATTTAAAGTTATACAACAAAAAATTATGAATAAAACGTTAAACACATATTTGATAGCACTCAAACCATTTTATAGATGTAATAATGTTAATTAATGTGTATATTAAACTTTTAAAATGACTATATACACGATGTAAAAAGCGAAACCATGACTTCCGTGAATTATTAGGCACAGGTGCCAGAAAAATATCATTATGTATTATGATATCGCGAAAACTTGTTACTGAAATGTAATTTATTATCTACTAGCTGTTGCCCGTGACATCATCTGCGATCTAGGATGTAAAGTAGCCTATGTCCTTACCCGGTCTAAGCGTGAAGAGGTAACAGACAGACAAACACACTTTCGCATTTATAATATTACTAGCTGCGCCCCGCGGTTTCACCCGCATAAGTCTCGATCCCGTAGGAATATCGGGATAAAAAGTATCCTGTGTCCTTTCCCGGGACTCAAGCTATCTCTATACCAAATTTCATCTAAATCGGTTCAGCGGTTTCGGAGTGAAAAGGTAATATACAGACACGCAGACAGACAGACCAACAGACAGAGTTACTTTCGAATTTATAATATTAGTATGGATTATGGAAAGTATGGATGTAATTTTATTTACTTATTTTGTGAATATAATGATAGCTTAGAGTTATAGTAAACGATTTCAGCTGTATTGAAACTGCAGCTGCTGTCTAGGAGTTTTTAAACTTTGTACGGAAGCTACTGCATAGCATGCACATACCTAGATGTACAAATGAATAATGACTTGTCAAAAACTACTTGGTCCATATACCTGAAACCAGAATATCAAAATATAGCAACTGCAGTCCCTTTTGTTGGTTGTACAAGTCAAGATACTACTTAAAAGTTGACCACAAACCAAACAGGAATCAAATAACAAATCCATTACACAATACACATAGAATTAAACAGCTTGCGAAAATAATAAATGGTGGCTCTTAAGTCTCTTACGACATTGGCGAGTTAACACGTTTTACAAATCACTATATTTTCTGTCTCGTCTTTCCCTGAGACTTTAACTGGCACTAAAACAAAGTGAGTCTAGAAGCTGTTTGAACTGACGAAGCTATGGTGTCGTATGTCTTTGTTTGAGGGATCGAATGTTAGACAGCTTTAGAAAGGAGGATTATTGGTATGAGGAGTCTTTAGCCTTGATGCCTGATGGACTGGAGTAAAACTTAAATAAAACTATAGAATCACTACAGTACAGCCGACAAGAGAATGCGTTCTTGACAGCTATCAGTTTCATACAAACGAATACGTGTTTTGCGAATTTGATCTTTACAATACTTCGCGACAATTCTAGTATAGCTAATAAAGATCAAATTCGCAAAATACGTATTCGTTTGTGTGAAACTCACAGATGTCAGGAACACATTCTCTTGACGACCGGAGTGTAGAAAACCTTCACTTCTTTCACTAGTTACAGGTTCCAACTATTGGCGCGACGAAAAACTGCCATTACTTATTAACATCTTTTCACATTATAATTCTGTTCCAGTACACTCAAGAATCGAACTTGGAATGTTTTCACTTGATAAGCGGATAAGTAATATAAATATGTCTCATATAGTCTTCGATAAAATTCCTTGCCGCTACCCGCTACAGTACTATACAATTACCTACACTTGTGTAGCTACTTCATAATATAACCAAGAATTTACGTATTTAAACTTTTCGCACAAAAAGGTACAAAGGCGGACTTGATGCCTTAGAATTCAGATTGTCATTCAATTTTTACTGACGATTCCAAAGATAAAAATTTGGGAGGCGCTCCCCTATCTTGATCATGATTTCATTACATTGTACATTTAATTGGTAACTGAAACTGATATGTCAGCCAGTGTTCAATATCTCCCGGTACTGAGCATACCATTTGGACCTTACGCAACAGTAAAGCTAGTAGGGTCCTTAATCAAACTTTTGACAATAATAATCAATAGATTTATGTACCCTAATGTATTTGACACCAACTTGCTGGGAGTTCGTTGGTTACGCAAGACTTTAATCAACCTTGTTCAAATGTTCAGGCAAGACTCATTTGCTGGCAATGTCAAGTTATGTTGAGAACTCCTAAAATCCCACTGACGATCAAATTCACATGGGGTTTCTTAGTAACAAATCCACAGGTTCCTTTTCACTTGGATGTCTGTAGTCAACAACGACCTGAAGCAAGCCCAAGTGAATGACTCGACGACCCAAAACCGAAACATCTAACGAAGAATAACGAGGAGAGCCGATCCCAAATGAATCGGGATGAGACAAGTCAAAGAAAGAACAACAGAACTGCAAGAGATTTTTCTCAACCGAAAACTTTTAAGTGATATCGAGGAGTAACTTATGGTAAAGTGTGGTGTTTATTCTCACAGTTAAATTGATTTATGTCTGACCGTTTGCATTAGGTCGTGGCACCCAGTGCTATTAATAGCAGCCTTTCAAAATATATGCTAATGTGTATGATAAAGGAGACAATGGGGACAAACTACTAACGTTTATGCCTCGTAGTACATCGAAATGTGGACACGACTTGTCTCATGTACCGTTTTCAAAGGTGATGTTTAAATATCAATTGCTATTTAAGTATTTGGATTGGTTTTAGGCAAAACCTAGGAATAGCTGTCACTATTGCTTCTAGCGACTATCTTTAAAGTGGAGTCGCATCGTCCAGTGGAAAGAGTACATCTCTATGCGAACTGCAATGCGTGGAGATTTTCTTGTATTTCCTCTTTTATACGTCGTTAATCGTGAACACAAAAATGTTTTCCATTCTTGGCCACTTCAAATGCTCTAAGTTTGTATCTTTAAAAATGCCAGTGCCATGCAGCTTCTTCGAAATTGAAATTATTATTTCACATTTATTCTAAATTTCAGCCACAATTACATCCAAACATCTCACAAAACAAACACAAGCTATCTAAAACCGATGCGCAAACGCATCAATAGCGTTCAATTGCTTCGTTCAGTTTGTCGTCAGTTAATAGGCAAACGTGAAGCGCATTGTTTGCGCAGTATGGCCGGCCTATCGTGTCACGTGACCACTGTGACCAATGACCATCCGACCTTTGCGACAGGTTCACCAATGTACGTGTCTGTACAAGTGTATGCCACTTTTTATTGCGACAGTATTGAAAAGTTTAACTGGAGAAATGTGGGCGTAGGTACAATAGATACCTAGATAGATAAAACATGTATTCAGTGCACACAAAAGACATAACACAACACACAAAACACAATTAAATTATAGCAAATTAGGTACACCTCTGTCCAATCCATCCGGGATACAGCACCCTAATTGCGTGACACACTATCAATCGGAATCTGAACCATTTTGAAGCACATTTCTAATCCATTGCTTCATAAGTTCGAAAAATTTGTCTGCTCAACACGTAAATGACTCAATAAATGTTGTTGAACTGTCAAAATGAAACCGATTCCGATTTATCATGTGTTATGCAATTGCCCCGCAGGCATGGTGTTATGTAAAACGCGTGTAAAAGTTCTTATTGACAGATTGCACGTTACAGGAACCGATGAATGCTGGTGATGGTGCCAAAAAAGTAGTGCTATCGACACGCTAAGAAGAATCTTCTTAGCGTGTCGATAGCACTACTTTTGTCACAGTTGTCTTCGTATCAGGAAGAAGCATTATTTCTTAACTAGCAGTGCCCCGCGGTTTCACCCGCATAAGTTTGGATCCCGTGGGAATATCGGGATAAAAACTATCCTATGTCCTTTCCCGGGACTCACACTATCGCTATGTCAAATTTCATCTAAATCGGTTCAGCGGTTTAAGCGTGAAGAGGTAACAGAGACAAAATTTCGCATTTATAATATTAGTATGGATTTAACTCCTACGACAGCTTTATCAACAGAAACTGCTTAAAACTGTGAAATTTCCTAAAAGCTAATAAAGCAACTTAAGCATATTGATAATATTTATTTTTGATCGCCTACCGTTTGATAATATCCAGCCGAGAATGATCATTGCCATCCCAATTAATCTTCCTATTTGTGCTACGAACGTCAAGATTTTTTAACAAATCGAATGAAAAGCACAACACTTTTATTCAATAAAGTTAGTCGAAAATGCACCTTGTTACGAAAGGCTTGCAACATAATACACATATCTGGCAGTTCATAATACCCTATAGTCTTTTAAAATAAAATGTTAAACATGATAATATTTTGTGAATGGACCGTTTATTTATTTTACTTATTCTTTACGGAAGATCACACGTTTACCTAAGCGTCTTGTTATTTGTTCCGAGTAAATGATTTGTTATAAAACAACCTTAGTTTCAACAAATAGTTTTTGTAACTAACATACCTATAGATTGATATTGTACTTTTAAGTTTTTCGCCGTGCGGTTTCTTAATATCATCTGCATAGCCTTTTTCCAAATATGTTGGGGTCGGCTTCCAGTCTAACCGGATGCAGCTGAATACCAGTATTTTACATGAAGCGACTGCCTATCTGACCTGCACGACCGAGTTACTGGGTAATACGATACCCTTGGTAAGACTGGTTGTCAGACTTTCGGGCTTCTCACGACCCGTAACGACAGCCAAAGATCCACTGATGACAGACGAGAAGATGACAGACGAGACCAACTGCTTAACGTGCTTTTCGAGGCACAGAGGGGTTTTTGATATGCAAAGATGGTCATCCATCCACCAACCGCGGCAAGCGTTGCTTAACCTGATCGATCGACCCGTGCGGCTGTTGTTACTTAACCACAAGGCCCTCGGTCTCTTAATAAACAAAAGAAAACGGTTTTACTATTGACAGATTGCATTAGATCCAATTTCACGAGGATAAAGCTCTCTTTTGTCGAATTTGTACTTCCCGCATGTTATAGCTCTCTATGAAAGGAACGAAAAAGAGAAATATACTGCTACAAGGAGCATCTGGCACCCGAATGACGTTGATGCAGAGATAAACAGTGGTAGGTGCAATTATGAAAAATTGAGAAATATTAACAAAAAAAAAACAGCTGTTTCCTACAAAAGCGCAATCCGCGATGAAGATGTATGAAACACCTATTTAAATAACCGATGAAAAATTTCATCGCAGGAGCGTCCAAAATCATGTACTGAATCCATAGTAAAAGGATGTGCCTCGATGTCCCTGCCAGCATGTTTGTCCTCCTAGGGCATCCCATCCACCGTTTCCACTCACATCTGCCTTGTAAATATAGCTTTAATATCCTATTAATAACTCAATTAACACGAAAATAACCAGTTTACCCCTATAAGGTCACAGCACACGTATCAAATCGGAAAGGGATCGGCACCGTATCTACTTTCGCCTCGCCGTCAAACAGGCGTCAACCTACCGTAAGCACGTAATCAAAGAGGATCACAAAGCACCAATACGTCGACTCGGCTACGGCTAGGCGACGCGGCGCTTACGGCTCGCCGACCGCTGGTTGATGGTACAGCAGGCAGGCCGGAGGAGTGAGAGGGGCAAGGGTGGACGAAGAGACGTAAGCTCCGGTACGGAGAGACGTAAGCTCCGGTACGGAGAGACGTAAGCGCGGGGACGACAAGCCGTAAGCACGGGGATGTCGAGCCGTAACGCATCGCACCGCGGTTCGTGAGCTTGTTCCGAGGCGAGGCGATTACGTTACGATTCTGATTAGTGTGCGTTGCAGTAGGGAGTTTCATACAAAGAATACTGAAAGGCTCGAGTCGATACGGTGCCGATCCCTTTCCGGTTTGATACGTGTGCGGTGACCTTTAACTGCTACTAATTATATCGAAAAGGCGGAATTAATATATATAGCCTTTTAATATATAGCCTCGTTTCCTGGAAATCCTATTTATTTTAATATTAGATAATACCTACGTAACTTTCAGTTCCGCGCTTCCTTTTCCACTTCCCGATTACATCTTCCTAGAAATAGCTATGTCAATATCTTACTGCTTTCAATTATTTAAAAGTTATTTGGGTATTAAGAACTGCTACGACTGCAAATAAATAATTACTACGAAACTTTGAATTTCTATGTTATATGTTAGAGGGTTTGGTTTCCGTACTTAGTCCTGCAGGTGGACCATTTTGTGTGGGCCATGGCGGCCGCCGGTGGTTATTCCAACCAGCCCACCTCTCTCCAGAAGTTAATTATAACTCCTGCCCCCTTATTCACAAACACTCGATATGCTTCCGTATCGTATCGAACATTAATCATTGTTATCGTAGGAGTCTTCTCAATGCTATTCACAAGTCCAAAACCCGAAAATTTTGTCAGTTTAAATCAAATAGACGCCCGCTATTCTTCCAACAGCTATTTGCTGTTGAGGGGAAGTCAAATCAGGTCATCGAAATGTCAGGTTTTCGATACGATAGCCTGTCGTATGTTTGTGAATCAGGGCTCTGGTCTGTCAAGAACATCTGTGAAAGATCTGGGTGCCCCGAGGGTTTCTGCTCTAATCTGGACGCCTGTGTATCCAAAGAGCACATGCGCAAAGGTTTCCTCAGCCTCCATGCAAGCCACTTAGAATTTATTCGTATTAATTTTGGCTTAGCAATCTCTATCTCAAAGACTCAAGCAGACAGGGACGGCGGTCACTAGAATAATAATTTCTATGAAAACTTCATGGAAATTGTTCTACCAGAATCGCGTCGCACCCTCGCGTCGAGTCTGTCTGCGGGGGACTTTACCTTTTTCCTCAACTATAAGGCAGTTCTTATGACTTTTAATTTCGGGTATATACTTATGTAGATTACGTGCAATAAGTTTACATTTTAACCTAAATTATAATAGTAAACGGTTGTACCTACATATATTAAGTTTAAATGCTTTATCATGATAATAAATGCCATTCAATAATCGATTAACTATCGATGAAAATATAACATCAGTAATCTAGGACAATCCGTTATTATTCAGCAATAATTCGAACAAAAAATCATTGACAAGTCGTTTTACGCGTGCCAAAAGTTTTTTTGCCGTTTTTTTTCCCTCTGTCAGTCGATGCGTCTCCCCACTAAGTTTTCATTGACAGTGACATTCCCTAATTGAATGTTAAACATTATAATTAGTGGTCGATCAATAGTTTTAAAGTAGGTACTGTTAGATGACCAATTATTAACTACTGTTAAAATGAAGTCAAATTATTTTTAGAACACTACTGTTAGGTTGAGCCGGACTGTCAATCTATAGTCTGACTGTAGATTTTTGACAGACGTAACGGGTAGTCAGAAGCCTGAGAGTCTGACAACCAGTTTTACCAATGGGTATCGCGTTATCTAGTAACTTATTGGGTTGTGGAGGTCAGATAGCCAGCCGCTCCATGTAAAATGATGATATTCGGATGCGGTCAGACTGGAAGCGGACCCCAACATGGTTAGGAAATGGTTTAGCAGGCGATGACTATTATTTAAGGCTAGTACTCGGTAAATAAATACCGTTATGACGTCATCATTTCTAGAAGCACCGTGTTATGTTCTATCATAAATGTATCAGGTTGAATAATTTTACATTTTGATTGCGCGCAAATTAAGTTTTTTCATGGTGGATGATGTTATCACAATTCACGCGTCTGACCACATCGAGCGAGTTAAAAAAAACCTTACACTGATGTCTGTTTGAAGATAAAATATACTTTACGCTCATAGAAAACCATAGAGTTCAAAAGCTTTGAAAAACAAACACAATATTATATCGGATTATTTTAAAGCACATTATCATCTATATTGTTTGTAAACCGCAAAAGAATGCCGCCACTATTAAGATTACATTGCATTCCTTCAAACCAACTTGCATTTATTAAATTACTTTGTCTCAATAATTCACCAAGAAATCTGTGCTGAACGTAAATAATTTATACAAAAAACATTTCAATATGTTTGTGCAAACATAACTTATCACCACCATGACTAGTCGCTGGCGCCAGCGAAGTAAGAATGATGCCATCAATTCCTATCATATCTATGAAATATGTATTTACTTTAGTTATTTATAGGAAACGTATCGAAACTCACACAAAAAATACGTATTTACTTTATTGCACAGATGTTTATTTAATATTTCCGGCTACAATACATTAGTTGTAAGTTAGGGAGACATTAATGAAGTTCCAACTTCTTCAATTGGATCTGACGTAAGCGTTTCACTTTGCAGCCATTTAAGAAATACATTATTATGACAGTTACGACAATGACTACATCAGAGGAAAAAAATAAGTACAAAATTTCGATACAACCAAATACCAATGACGCGTGTCCATTGTGCATTTCAGAGTAAACGGTTGACTATCAAACAAATCAATTTGCAGATAATTCTGGGTAAAAACTCGAACGGGCGTCAATGATGGACAAACTATGATTGTTAGCACCTATTGCTTGGTGTGATAAGATAATCTTATTATGAGAATTACAGCAAAACGTCTGCAGATAAGTATGTTTGATGACACTGACGTCAGAAACGATGCGCCACTATTTGTACTGTAAGCTATTACGTATGTCCGAACAACGTGCCTTTCATTCATTGATATATTGTAATCAGTAAGTGTAAAAATAGCAATAGATATATTTAGCGATAAAGTTATTAGTGTAGATCGCGTTATCGTAAATACCGTAAGTACTGACAGATTTGAATCATTTTACGGAAACGGCTGGAGTGGTCGACGATGAAATGAGTAATGTTTGATGGATTTAATAATTGTCTTTATTGATTGATTGTTGAAACGTTCTTAACCTTAACATTCTTTGATTTAATATTAGGTTTTAGGTAATCATAAATGAACAAAATATCTTCACTAAAAAAGCTATAATTATAGAGAAATACAACACATTAATATTTTTTATTATTATTACCTATTAAAATTGATTCTATTGTGATTTTTTTTATTTTGCCTTGGTTTAATAACTTTGGTGAGATGACTACTATTCTGCTTCTTTTAAGTTTTGTTTGATGTTCTTCCCCTTTGAAAATAAGGGATACCGAAGTTAGAGCTTTAAGGCTAAGATAAGGATACTATTTATTTCAAACACCGATATGCTAGAAGGATCCCCTCGAAGCAATAAGGCACTAGTAAGTACACTGGCGTAGGTTCGAGTCCAGACAGGCGCTTTACTTTGTGCAAATTATTTCATCACCACTGCTCTCAACACGGTGAAGGAAAACATCGTGAGGAAACCGGCATGTCCTAGAACCAAAAATTTGAAGGCATGTGACATCTGCCAACCCGCACTGGGCCCGCATGGTGGATTAAAGCCTATTCCCTCTCACTGAGAGGAGGCCTGTGTCCCAGCAGTTGGAACATTATAGGCTGGTTATGTAAGTACACTGGCTGACGCCTTTATTTCAAAACTTTTCGATCATAAGAACGCTCCTGTCTTAGACTGTTCATCTGCACAGGTTTGAAAGAAGGGCTATTGGGAAAAGCCTCTCTTATCCCTAATCTTATGCCTCCTAAGTTGTATTCTAAAATATTTATAAATTCCTTAAACTCAATAGACGCACAATCCGATTGAGTTTGATTGCGATCACCAACTATCGTCAGGGCAAGATCACTACACTACAAATTCGATTGAACCGTGATTTAAATCCAGATAAGATCTTTGTATTATCATGAATTGGTATATTGGGCCGGACGTCAGTGGTAACAAACTTATATCTGCAGGCCTCTTACCCTATTGTTACTACATTAAGCTAGTCCAAGGTCAAAGTGATACCACAGACGTGCAGTCGTCTGTACAGTATTGACGACATGGGCTTCCCCTTTGTGCTTACCATACGCACATCACAAGTCATTTGCACATATCCGTCTATAAAGTGATTTGATTCGGTAAGTGTTGTTTTTAAGCTACCGGGTATCCTGATTAGATGTGAAGACACGTGTTTGATTTACATTTTGTTGCTGGCTTGGTTTTAAACAAATGTGTTATTTAAAATTGTTTCAATGTGTTATTTGTTTGTCTAGCCGGTCATTCTAGTACAGACGCCAGCACTTCAAGCTACCCGAAACTGTCAAATTTTCCCAATCAACTTTGAACCCTAATACTTCAGCGATAAAGTTGAAAATCTAATAAAGAAATTTGACATTTTGTAGTAGCTTGGTATGCTGGCGACTGTACAATAATATTGAGTATAATTATGTAAACGTCTTGGCTGTCTACGTTTAATACGTTGACTGAATGTGTTAATCCTTTCTATATTGTATGGTGTTGTTTGCACATTGTTTACAAAAACATTACACATAGGAAAAAATTCTCACAAGTTCTGTTAGTTCGAAATATTGACCAGCTTTTGCAACAGTCAATTAACTATCCTCCTTCAACAAAACGGTAATAGCTGTTCTTAACTAGTAAGTCAACACACTAAAATGTACGTTATTTACGGAAACGATTATCGAACCTTATGAATCAATCACATCAAACAATTCGTCTTTAACCTCATTTCTGTGCGAAAGATGATCATTACACAAATAATGACTCCAAATTTGGCAAAAAAGGGTTTATTTGTTGTGTTTCTCAGTATCAAGCCCCCGTGTCTATTTGTCAAATATTTGGCATACGCCGGCGTAGTCGCACACTTGGGCAAGCGACTTGCGTCAGAGCAAGTACTTTGACGCATGCGCGCCTCGCCTTCCGAAGTGCGAATGAAATATCAATCTGGGAACAACAGTCTAGTCCGTTCGATATTTATAGGAATTTAGTCGTTCATGACAACACCATATTTGGAAACAAAATATGGGTTAGTGAAGTTTGTAGAATTTTTCAGTTATTTCTTACAAGAGCCTATTGACTTGGTCATTGAGTAATTGCATGTCAACAAAAGATTATGAGCTAAGCAAAGACTTATAAGAACCGTGATATTTTGAATTTCACCAACTGCCAACAAAATAAAGTGGAACACCAAAACAATTGGTTACCTCTTACAATTAACACAAAGCAAATTCAGCTAATTAAATCAAACACCGAACATTACCATTCAAACAAAGCCATTTAACCAATAATAAGGTAACAAACAGAAAGCACGAAAAGCTAACACAATGGGTGCGTACTGTTACGCAACGGTAGCTTAGATTAACATTTAATGTGGGCAGTGGCGTCGGCGACACATCACTTGAACACCACACGGGTAGGCTAGATAGGCACTGACGTAACCAAGGAAAGTACAGAAGACAAACTAATCTGTAAGATATAGAGAAGATCAAAGAGACAATGGATGAGTAATCAATCAATCATTTAATTCGGAAATCATCCATATTGTGTTAGTTAGTATTAGAACTTACAAACTATGTCAGTGTTAGAATTAAACTTAAACTCAAAGTTAAAATAAATATTAAAATTAAAATCACAGTCAAAATTCAATCAAAATTAATTTACAACTAAAATTTACATAAATTAAATCAAAATTAAATTACAATTAAAACAAAATCAAGTTAAATTATATTAAAAACTAAAACATGACCATAATGATACCTACGACAAATACGTGAATACTCGTATAGGTACAGGATGTAAAAAGATTCATCACATAGCCGTCAACTACGCACTCTGTACATCAAATTAAGTAACATTGCACGAAAATAATTGCTGGGAAACAAATTAATTTTGGTGTGAAACTTTTCTTGTGCGCAATGTAACGCACGGGAAACATTGTGCGTATATGCATGCAAAGGTACAGGGGTCGTGGGGGTATTTTAAGTTGTGTTATAAGTTCTAACATTAAAAACTTGTTTTCGTAAAAAAAAAGTCAGTTTTGGAATTCAATATCAGAAGATTCCCAGGTATAGTCCAGTACAAAAAAAAAATACAATGACAGGGACTACAAGTGACTCAGCTTCGTTAAGTGTCTTTTTACACCCGTTAGATGAAGAGGAGAAATGAGAGATACCTACGGAAGAACTCGTGCTGCAAAACGTATGTTAAATAATAGCTAGAATACCCAAAAATAAATCCATAGATACTGCCTCAGTAAGCAGTTTAAAGCCTATTTTTTGTCAAAATCTAAAGATAAGCAAACTTTTTGCTTTGCTGTCCTAAATGAGTCATGCAAGTGGCCTACGTGCGTCAAAAAGTTAGGTATACTTTGCACAGTCCAAACTATCGCAAGACAAGTTGCTAAATTACAGACAATTGAACATGTGAGAATATTTATAGTAACTACATTATAAAAGCAGCTAGAATACTATTATATATTCTGTGCTAGTACTAGCTACTGTAACTAGTTGTAAGTAGTTATAGTAGAATAGAATAGTCTTACACTCTCTCTCTCTCTCTTTCTCTCTTCTCTAGTAGCCACATCTTGTGAGATTGATATCGAGCACATTGTTTATTATTCAGTGTTCTGAAACCGAAAACGTTCTACTCCAGTCTCCTTTTAAAATGCTTTGTAAGGTTGGAACTTCTCCTGTTGGTGGCATTATCCTTTACTACGACATCACGTTTCCATAACACCCACGTTTTACAATAATAAACTATGATCGTCTAAGCCTATGATGTTCTACTATTTATAATTATTGTTTATGACGTGTATGCAACATGACCGTCTATTCCAGTTCAGGAACTGACCTTGGCTGCTGTTTCGTAGTTGGGTATATTGATAAAAATTTCCAAAAGGGGGAGCTTAAGGACAAAGTTTGTTCATAAGCTGATTTATTACCGTTGGATCCCGTTTTTGAATCCCATTTTAATATTTTTGGCGTTGGATCCCGCAAAACATTATTATGTATTTCCGTTGGATCCCGAATTTAAAAAATGCAAGATAATTACGTTTTATTGTCGTTGAATCCCGAAAAGTATTTCCGTTGGATCCCGAATGCTTAAAAAAATATGAATGCGGGTACTTTCAACAACAAAATTGTTTATAATAAAATGAGGGGTTCACTAATGTTTCACCAAAACTCCATTGACAAATTTTTAGTTTACAACCAACGTTTCGTATACTATTTATTTCACAAACAACTCATTTTCTATATAATCTAGTCGTTTCTGGCACTCGCCGGCCGCTGCCGCGGCACCGCTCGCTTCGCTCGCTCGGCTCGTGCGTAGGGGTCGTAGTTTTAACCTAACCTAACCTAACATTGTTTTTTTTTTAATAATTAACCTAATCTAACTAGTTCGGTTCCGGGTAACCCACTAAAAATAATCTCTTTTTAGTGTTTGATAAAGGTAAATCACTTTTCTTCTGAAATGTACACATGTTGTTATAATATGGGATTCAACGGAAATAGCAAACGGGATCCATCGGTAATACCTAAAAAACGGGATCAAAAAACGGGATCCAACGGTAATAAACGCATAAGCTCTCTCAGAACTTTTTATGTTATTATTATTCGGTTGTTCTTATCCCAACTTTTAGAGGGGCTTGTGACCAAGAAAGTTTGGTTGGTCCGTTGATGTGTGGCCATCTTTACATACCAAGACCCCTCCGTGCCTCGGAAAGTACGTTAAGCCGTTGGTCCCGGCTGTCATTCATGGATCTTTGACAGTCGTTACGGGTCGTCAGAAGCCTGAAAGTCTGACAGCCAGTCTTACCAAGATAGGCAGTCGCTCCATGTAAAATACTGGTATTCAGCTGCATCTGGTTAGACTGGAAGCCGACCCCAAAATAGTTAGGAAAAGACTAGGCAGATGATAATGCTCTTATCCCAATTTATTTCTGCCCCCTTATTCACAAACACTCGATATGCTTCCGTATCGTATCGAACATTAACATTGTTATCGTAGGAGTCTTCTCAACGCTGTTCACAAGTCCAAAACCCGAAAATTTTGTCAGTTTAAATCAAATAGACGCCCGCTATTCTTCCAACAGCTATTTGCTGTTGAGGGGAAGTCAAATCAGGTTATCGAAATGTCAGGTTTTCGATACGATAGCCTGTCGTATGGTTATGAATCAGGGCTCTGGTCGGCGAAGCATATTTTCTTCTTTCATACTTCTCTATTAGTCCTCATCTCTTTTTCTTCTCCATTTACCAATGAAGACACTTTTGAGCAAACTCTAAGCATTTATTTCAAATAAACCAACTTAAGGCACAGACATTCTTTCAGACGGACTATATTATGGGGAAACGCGAACAACCCTGCTGCATTCAGCAGTAAAAATCCGCGGTGATTTACTTTTAAACCAAATGGGTATTTTTCTGCTTACTCGTGACTATTTACTCTTATCTACTGTGACTCGAGCAATGTCTAAAGTGATCTTAACTTTTAATACATTTGTCCCACGTCTGCGAAAAATATCGTATCAAAACAAGACTTTGATGATACAGTAATTTAAACATTCATCACTGCATTTGAATTCAAGAGCTCCTAAGTATTAATTCATGAATGGGTAAATATGCGCGTAATAAACTCAACACTTAATAATGTCGAAGTGTCATTATACAAATAGTTACACGTATGCTGAAGTATTTGTTTAGTTACAATATTACTATTGTTTTGTACTTATGCTGTAAGTGTTAATATCCTCTAATACGTAATTAGATTAGGAACTTCCGTTCCGGAACTATATATAAGACTTCAAATAACGTTCGTCATTTGTTTTCAAGTCCGTCTTTACTTCCACTCCAAATTCTTTACTCTTATCACCTGTGAATAGTTTTAGTGTTACGACGATAAAATTTCTTCAGCATAATTGTAGTAAGTATATAATGCATTTCACGTGTGATTATACAAGGTGGACCAAAAGTAAAAGTGAATTGTTTCATTATTAGTTTATTTAAAGGTATAAATTACATTGGTCAGTCAAGTCAAATAGTAGATTGTACAACTAAGGCATAAAAGAAGCTATTTTACCCCGAGACGTTTATATCCACCCGAGCCGCAGGCGAGGGTGGATAGTTAAGTCGAGGGGTAAAATGGCTCGTTTATGCCTGAGTTATACACTCTGCTTTTCACTTCGATTGCGAGAAAATGAAACAGGCATAAAGTATACAGTACATAATTAATCCAAAATGTTGCATCCATAGCTAATTCCCGCCACCACAGATAATACCGCCAGGAAACTTTTTAAGTTTTTTTTTAATTTTCAACATTTGTCATTCGACTTGGGTACTTCATACTGCCAAAAAATTAAAACGTTTCTTTGCCTTTTTAAATAATAAATGACAACTATTTTACCTGATTTTATTAAATTAACGATAGAAAACACGGAAGTGGTATAAATTAAAGAAAACGAAATAAATCACGACTTTAATCTGCGAAGTTTTATTGTGCGTGTGGCTGTTGGGCCTGATTACTTTAGTCTTAGAAAAAAAAATTACTTTATGCACTAGAACATAAAAAGCGATTTTATGTCGCCTAAGCACAACATAAAGACGGACTTTTAGAGCATGAGAAGTGAAAAAAATTATATTGGTCAAGCGACAACCTCCTGAGTTGATGCACATTTGTGCTCGTTTTACGGCATTTTGTACAGTTGCTCGCAAAACATCCTCCATACTGGTGATTTAAGGATTGTGGTTTATTGTGGTAAACGCGAGATTTAAAAAAAAGCCCCAAAGAAAGAAGTCTGGTGCCGTCAGATCCGGCGATCTGAACGACCAGTACTAATAGCTAAAACGGGAGATCACACGCCCCCGAAATTAGTGTTTTAAAAATTTCTATTGTTGCATGAGCTGTGTGACTGTGTCTATCGCTCTATTTAAATGCATTGTCAACTAATTCTTTGTCTACAACAAAGATATGTATCAAATCACAATGACATTATAACGCCATTAGCAAAAATTATGGCAAATACATAAATAATATGACATTATTTTTGCCACACCTTATACTAGTTAATTCCAACGCGCACAGAAAGTGCCGTACGCTATTGTGCTATAATATGAGCCACATTACGACGTACGAAATTTCATACAAACTTTCAAGCCCCTGTTTTTCGAAATGAATGAACCGATTTGAATGAAACTTCATACGCACAAGCAAGATACAAAGTTAGTAAAGAACATTTTCAAAATGTCTCATTTAAAAAAAGATAACTGGAAATCTCTGTTTCTATGGAAAATTGAAAATCGGTCTAATTTGGCTGTAACACTATTTTTCAAAATGTTCTTAATTAACTTTTTAGACCTTTGCATCCTGCTTATGCGTACGAAGTTTCATTATAATCGGTTCATTCATTTCGAAAAACAAGGGCTTGATTATTATATGAAATGCCGTACGTCCTCAACGCTCTTAAGGATGATCAGCTCGTGCCCACATGTGATTTTTTTTAATGCTATTTATATTTGATTTTTATATTTTAAGAACTATTTAAAGACGTAATAAAATAACTAAATGAATAAACGGAATGTAACTGTAACCGTCAAGAGTTCGTTCCGTTCGCTCGTAATAAAGTGATGACGTAACAATTATCCTTGTTGAAGAATAAAAGTGCAAACAGATTTTATCAGAGCATTACTACATAAACGGATCGCCAGGGGAACCCCTATGCAACTGCAGCGCATTCTAACTACGCCTCTGTAATAAAAATTCTATGTAATAAACTTATGTGTAGGTATGACGTCAAAGAAGGTTCACCCCAGTTAGCATTGAGGTTCGATTCTCAGTAGTTGACATTTGACGACGATCAATTGCGGTCGTCTATGACAAGAATCGATGGATTCTTATCGATCGTGAGAATTAACAGTTTTTTATGCTACAGATCGGGGAATAAGCGGACCATCCTGTTGAGTTTACTTGACTTCAAGTTGGTACTTGAAGGCAAGTTCTTATAGGCAGCAGTCTGTCTATAGAAACTTGAAACATTAAAAGTTTTCCCCCCAGACTTGTTGACAACCAGCCTAATTTTACTGATAACCGTACCTTTTTCTAGCATAGCTACATAACTTTCTTTTTAGCCATCTATCTTATAGCCATTTATCTTGCTTTTGTAGCATTTTCTTTTGCATGTTTTTTATATTCCTTTAAGATGTTTTTGTTGCATTTATGCCCATAAACGCATTTTCTTTCTTTTATTCTTTAAAATAGTCTCCTTCTCTACATTGTATATTAAAACTTTTTGAACTTAAAGCATCGTTGGCTTTAAATCATCATGTACAGTTCCGCCCAAACCTACGACAAGCCTTTGGAACTAATTGGAGCACACTTAATAAAAGAATTTATTTATTTATTTAACCGACTTAAAAAATAAGATGAGGCTTCGGCACGTTTTTTTTTTTAATACAAAATAGAAGACACCGACTTCCGAAATACAAGTTTAATTTCACTTTGTAGTGTTCTATTTTGGAAGTAGTTTTCTTTTACCTTTTCCAAAGTGGTTGTAATATTTATTTCTACCTACTTAAAAAGTTCACCGCAGCACAGTTGCAATAGGATTTTAAGTGGCAATGCGCACGTACCTACTACAGTGGGCGTGGACGGCGGTAGCGCCGTCCACGCCGTAAGTAAGTAACTGTCTGCAATATAAGCTTGAACGGGGAAATGTTTGGAGCTGTTGTTATAATACTGAAAAAAAAATGCAGAAAACGTCCATACTAATATTATAAATGCGAAAGTGTGTCTGTCTGTCTGTTACCTCTTCACGCTTAAACCGCTGAACCGATTTAGATGCAATTTAGTATAGAAATAGTTTGAGTCCCGGGAAAGGACATAGGATAGTTTTTATCCCGATCTACCCACGGGACACATATGTGGGCGAAACAGCGGGGCGCTGCTAATATATTATAATTCTCTTAAACTCGAAGACGTCAAAGCATTTAAAAATACGAGACGTAGAAAGGGTAGCAACAATCCAGATTTTTTTAATGTAATTTGCAAAACAGAAGAACAGTGAAACATTTTTAAACTAAATCAGAGGCTTTGAATACAATAACGAAATATGCTACATGTAAAATAAAACACTTTGGTAATGGATCCACGTCAAAAGGACCGTCCCCATCAAAATTATTTATTTTTATAGACAGCCTCGTGCCCTGTTGATGGCAATGGGCTCGCCCCCTATTATATGGGAATTAATTATAACGGGTAAAATGTGGGTACTATAAGATACACGCCTAAGCCGTCGGAGATAACAGGCGTGATGTTATGTTATTATTTATTTTAGAAGTTTTAACTCTATTGACACACTTATTCCTTCACAAACACACTACCAACATCTCCATAAAATACTTAAGCTTCGAGTTATAGTCCATTCATTCATTCGAACAAATCGAATCGCTCCCGACGGCCGCTTCCCTTCATTCAATAAACGTCCACTGAATGACGTTCAGCATTCGCTGAGTTACATAAACTGAATACAATCGTGCATACCGAGAGACGCAATGAAAATAAATGGGACTCTCCATTGCTGTGTGCCTACTGCCTTCCTACTTTGTTTTGGTACTGGTTTTGAAAACTCGAGATAGGAAGGTATTTGCTAATTGGGTGAATTCGATTAATGTTATTTTTGGATTGTACGACTTTCGTAACATTCTGGTTTTCCTTATTTCAGAAAAATCAGAAAAATAGTTAATTGATAAACTTGCATGCGTTTTACCTACCTACCTACTTAGTTAACCTCAAAAATAGTGAATTGTTGTTCTCATAGGGGTTCAAAGAAACTGTTCCAGTAAGCGATTACCGATCTGACAAATAAAGCAACGATCTATTGAAACCAAACCACCAGATACCACCATCAACAGGCCAATTCCCGTAATTAAAAACGTTCAAAATCTAGTCGCAACCTCATCTCGGCTACAATCAAATGTCAAAAAATTTAAGTAAACGCTATACAATTTTTGACAGATTGTGACTGAGATTAGAATGTGAATGTTCTTAAAAAATGCTGGAAATTACCCCTCAGATATTAACCAAAAATCTTAAGAAATAGATAAATCGATGACTAATACCTAAACAAGACATCTGATACACCTTCAACATAATTTCCATAAACATAACATACTTAATTTATTAGCACTGTTGACCCCAGTTTTAACACTTTCAAATCGAATCGAAAGTAAAAACAAAGCAGAATTGTTTAAAATAAATGTCGCATCATAATTTACCGTCAGTTTCTATCAATAATTACATTATTTTCGTCACCCACTCGCGCCTTATTTGTCATAAGCAATATGCCTCAATAATAAACATTATCCAGCTGACATAAAAGTAGATAGTATTTTCACCGACTGGAAATGTAGATTTTATCATCATAATTCAATATTCACAAAAAGCAAGTACCCTGTAGAAAGCGTTAATTTGGGGCCATTAGATCAGCAGGTGCCTGCGCTAAGGAGTTTTATTAGGTACCAACATGGATGCAATAATAATGACACTGACAATACTCATCTCCAGCATAATACGTTGGTATAGTCAGGCTAGGTGAACATTAATAAAAATAAAGCCCGTATGTAGTTCAGGACCCTAATTATTGCGTATCAAACTATCAATCTCAATCTGAACAATTTTGAAAGATATCGCTTATACATTGCTTCATATGTTCGAAAAATTTGTCTGCTCAGCTACGTAAATACCGCAATGAATGTTGTTGAACTTTCAGAATGAAAGCCATTGCTTTTGATAGTGTGTTACGCAATTACCCCGCAGGTTAAGTTCGGAAAAAGCCGAAAATGGTTGTCAACTTTAACCCAATGAACCTTGGAAATAGTTACTCCGAAAAAGAAACTTCCTCTAAGCTTAGCTGAACCTAATCTCAAATCTTAAAAAAACATTTGATTATACGAGTATGCTATAAAAGTCGAGGCTTTTCGAAGATAACTTGGAGAAGAAGCACCCTGTTGCTGCAGTTGATAGAAGAAAAATATCAAATCAAACTAGTGGAGAAAGTTTTGGAATATAACAAGATGGATCGACGACCCAAAAGGCTGCTGGGGCTGACCAGATTCAGAAAAAGGAGAACTAGCAGAGAACTGCGATATACTGAGATGCTTGAAGGTATAATAACCTAGTAATTTTAGGATACGCTATGTTGCAGGAACTTTCCTTTTTTTTTTTGTATGTGCAGTTTATGCGCGGTGTGTGTGTGTGTGATTGAAATTACCGATTGATGAGTTCCATATTGTGTTCTGTGCTAAATAAAATAATGTATATATTACTTTAATTAAGAGACTTTCCAACACCGCCGCTTTTCCAGCCCGATCCTGTTCGGAGGGGACTAGTTGTAAACGTCAACTAAGTTTACGCGGGCAAACGGGCCGTAAATCTACGGGGCGAGTAATAGAGCCGATATCACACTACGGTATTGCGTTTCATGTTGTTTGCGAAATATCCTGTCCACGTATTATCTTCAGGTATCAAAGTAATGTATTTTACGACGTTTTTATTGTTTACGTGAACTGTGACGAGTGTTGGCGTTAATAAAAGAACGGTGTCTATTTTTATTTATTTATTTTTGTTTATTTCTATTTATCTCAAACGCTGCAAATAAGAAGTCATTGGGTGAAAGAATGAGTTGGGCAGGGCACCTGGCAAGGCGCAGTGATGACAGGAGGAGTAAGGTTGTGACAGAGTGGCGTCCAAGGCCTGGAAGACGACATGTCGGTTGTTCGGTGGCGAGATGGGCAGACGACAGTGTTGCCATCGCGGACAAAACTTGGATAAGACTGTCACAAGGAAAGACAGGCTTATGCCCAGCAGTGGGTGAAGTTGGGCTGTGGATGATGATGATGAGCGACAGATTTCTTCCCTCTCTTCTTGTGTATTTGCATGTGTGTACAGACGCCAGCACATCAAGCTGTTACAATCTATGTTTCTTTAATAGAGTTTCAACTTTATCGCTAAAGAGTAAGGTTCAAAGTTGATTGGGAAAATTTTACAGTTTCGGGTGCTTGATGTGCTGGCGTCTGTACATAAACTATCAAATAAAAATATATGAATAAATAAAAAAAAATAATATAGTAATGCGAAGATACTCGAATTCTAGTGCTTTTATGTTTACTAAATGTCTCAACAAACAATGCAGTCCCCCGCATTAATTATTACAAAGCCTGCCAACTACATAATAATTGAATAGTTTTATCATTGATAACAAACATTTCCGGCGTTCTATTCATAACTATCAATTGGAAAAATACCTACTCCACTGATGAATCACGACATCAAAAATGACAAAATCATACTTTTCATACATTGATGTTGTAAGAAAGTTAGGCCAGGCAGTGTGGGCTGCAGGCTAATATTAATAAAGTTTTACAGCTGCAAGCCGTGTTTAGAGACCATTATCCTGTGCTATTACCTCTCATTTAAATCTATTTAGAGGCGTGTCATTAATACAGAACAGTGTGGACGGATGGTGACAGTTTTAATGTCCTGTTGATGGGACATTCGTTTGATTGCGACTGGAGAATGTATGTAAGGATACCAAAAATGACTCTAGAGAATGAAAAATTACCTATGTATTGGTTAATGCTGTTATAAAGTATTTTAATACGTGAGAAATATAGATCTAATCAACGCCTAAACATTTATTAGAAGAAAACGTTTTTCTTATGATATTTTTCGTTTTGTATGGGCACATAGGTACTGCCATATTTTTTTGAATGTATTTATATAAACAACAGATTTAAAGTACAAAACTAATTCATTCTTCAAAACGTCTTCAAACGTCATCTTCTATTAAAAAAGGCATAATATATAAAGCTTTAGCTGATGAACACTTGAATAATCTAAACTACACGTACAATATTATCTAATTAAATCCTAAGCAAACGTCATTCAATAAATAATATTCACAACAAAGGTAATAATAATTACATAATTCTTACTGACAAGCAGTCAATCGTAAAGCAACAACATATTTACAACAAAACATACCAATTTAACAACTCGATGTACCTTTATAATCATATATACTTTGCTAAAAATGGATAACATACAATTTTTATATATTTTTTTTTCAGTTTCATTCGTTTAATTAAATGTCACTTCTTCATTTATGATATTGAATTTCACAAATGGCATAGAATTAGCAAAATAGTTAGTAGTGCAACCTACAATAAGAGGAGGCCTGTGGACACACAGGCCTTGCTGTGTGTGATACTGGGCCGTAATCGACCACGCGAACAAAGTGCTGGTTGGTGGATGATCATGTCTGCTAAAAGCACATAATTTCAATATTAACCGGTCAAGCACCGTGCGTCGCCTATTGGCGAAGAAACAATAGAAAATCAATTGTGTCTCATTAGCGGAGCTCGACAGATGTATATTGAAAAAATAATAATTAAATAAATCACTCATTAAAACAAAAACCTACATTGAGATTTGAAACCAAACATTTGATCGGTTTAAATACGAAAGATATTACCTTAATAAATGTACTAACAGTGAAGCTCATATGAACGTCTTAAAACCAAGTGTAGCTATTTTATAGTACAAATGACTCACATAACTGCCCATCTTCGTACATTTAAAGCGTCGTAAACGATCAAAAGGCTATATACATTTACAAGGGAAAATGAAAAACGAGTATCCGGGTATAGGGAACATCCCGTGTGCACTTGGGTATACAAATGGTAATGTTATGAGCCCACTTTGTAGGCCAACCTTTATAATTTAGCTAACTGGGTCGCTTAAGATATTAAGTTGAAGCTTTGAAAGATATTTCAAAGAACTGCGTCTTCCTTTAACCGGTTCATTCTTTGGGAAATGTAAAGATACTAACATTTATTAGACTTACGGAGAGAGAGGTGACCTTTGTGCCTGGTGCATTTAAAATGAGTCCGGAAGAGAAAAGGCATGATGAGAGATGATAAATAAAAAAAAATTATATTAAAAAAAAATTAAGCTACAACACGGTATCAGAATATAAGTATGTTAAGCAGGGCAGGGTCGTACATGTTCTTTGTGAAAGCTCAAAGTTTCTCTAGACTTCGTAATACATATTGAACTATGGATGGCTTTTATTTGGTCAGTAAGTTTTTTTTTGTTTACATTTTTAATTTTAATTTTTTTTTTGCTTCAGTACATATAGTGTTTATTGTATTTGTTGGTATATTGGCGTGGCTAGCTAACCTATGGCAAATAATTTAATTTAAGGTTTTGTGTCCTGTAATGTTAATTACTTTGCATACTTAGTATTGTATAAAATCATTTTTTTTTCTAACTGAACAGACAGCTGTGCTGCTGGGGAATTTGTTCCGCCACTTCTTCTCCCCAGCGAAAGCACTAGGAAGTGGCGAAGGGCGGGCGTTTTGGGGGACTGTCTTTTGTAATTTTGACGTTCGAAAAGTGCTGATTCTCAGCCTACTTTGAATAAATGACTTTTGATTTGGAGGAACACCAAAGGAAAGACCGTTCTAAGGATTTCAATAATACGTTTATTATACTTTTATTTATATATCGGAAGGTGTGTTTACTACTCTATTAGCCTTGTGATATTTTTAACGATCACTCAGAGTGGCTACGCAAGGCTGGTTTTTGCGTTTCAGGAGAGTTGAAGGAGGTATTTTTCCAAAAGCGGAAATATTTTGGTGATGGTATTATGATGATGAGTACCTAAAGTATTATTATCATTGCACCATATCTTACGAAAGTGGCCAATACAATAAGTCCGCATACCTATCTATGTGTGGTAACACCGCCTATTCTGGCGACGTACCCCTGATTCATAGGCCATTGTAGTGGGCGAAATATTTCATGTTGACTATGACGGTAGTATATGGGAAGGTCATTGATGATTACTCAGAACTATTTCCTTCCTGCAGCATGGGAAACACATTGTATAATACTACTCCTATGTTTAGGTAAAATGGGAAATACCTGATTGTTCAGGTATACCTATGTAGGTATGCGTTATGTCGTCAGTAATGACATAACGCTTTGGACATGTCAATATAAATATTGTGTATTTACGTTTTTACATGATTCAGCCTCAATATATTTATTCAGGCTGATTCATGTAAAAACGTAAGTGACAAGACGAGGTGACAAGCTGCTCTATTCTGTAAAAACTTCACCGTGAAACCTAGGTGAAGTGGGCTTCAAGTGAGATGTTATTCTACCTAATGCTAAGGATTGACGCTATTGACAGCTCACTTTAAACTCACTTCACCTAAGTTTTCACGGAGAGATTTTTACAGAATACATCGGCTGGATTACCACGGACGGTGGTCCGTGTCGTAACTTTGCTAAAGAAATATAACATACAATTTCAATTCATTTTTTCATTCATTCAATAAAGTGTCACTTCTTCATTTATGATGCTGAATTTCACAAATGCACATAAGCATAGCATAAGCAAAATAGTTAATAGTGCAAACTATAATATTCCTTGTTGCAGTGCTGGAACACAGGCCTCCTCTCTGTGTATGGGACTGGGCCGTAATTGACCACGCGAACCAAGTGTGGATTGGTGGATGTCACATGTCTGCTAATAGCACACACGGAATATAAAATAATGCCGGCCTGGTTTCTCGCCAGGACAGCCTTAGACGGGAGTCCGTGCCGTGTGTCGTGACTTGAAAATAACAATGTATCAGTAATACCTTCTTGTGTGATGAATAAGGGCGGAAATTGCAATGAAGACTCAATCTTGATGATCTAGGATCAAAGAAGAAGGGCTAGAAAAGAACGTTAGTATTGCTACAAAGACGCATACTTTAACAAAGATGTTGATTAAAAAATATTCATCAGTTAAAGACAGTTACAGACTCATGAAAAGTATTACAGGAAAATGACGTTAGAAAACAAATCTGTCAAGAGTTTTAATCGCGGTTCTAAAGATTGTATTAAGCGTATCAAAGCTAGATTACACGACGTTTCTCTTACTAATCTGCTAATCCGTACAGTCATTTACAAAAGTATAATGCCAAAACAATGCTAGGAATGTCTTAAAGCTTAATCCAAAGAAAACTATTCAAAGTACGCAGTATCATGAGTATCTCCCCCGCATGGAGGTGAGTAAACCCTGAAAGATTTATCAGTCGAGACACAACTGATGACGTAATACACGAACGTCATCTGAAATTTCGTTATACAGCGTGATTCATTTGCGTTTGGTGAGCGAGTGTGCGATTATGTGACCTCGGACCTCGTCAGGGCTGTCACGATTTGGTAATGGTTTTAGGTCAGTTAAAAAAGTGGCTAGTTTTTATTATTTCTTTAATTTGGCAGGTATAGATTTTTATTGATAGTGACGTGCTTTCCTATAATTTAGATACACCGAGATCTATATTATGACAAAGACTTTGGGTTAATGCTGTATGTGTTTAGTTTGTAAGTCTTTATATAAATACATAAATAAATATTTGAGTCCGCGTATCACTGGTCAGTTTCCTTCAGTTATCTAGATACTTTCATAAGAATGTAATAGTGCGATGGTACCTACTAACGTCACAGTAAAATACCCATGCGTGGTGAAATGATAATTAGTTATTGTTTTCATTATAATATATTTATTGTTTTAAATAAAACAAATTTGTTTTTAATTGTTAGGTAGGCCAATTATAATATGCCTACATATAATAAGTTAGAAAACTTCCCTATTTTACGACTCATTGATTCTTTAATAAAACTAAATTAATCAATAAATAAGCTACTACTGTTCAAATTATTATTGATAACCCTGGAAAAAGCGGTCTCATATGACGATCTTACATAATATAGTCATAGACACGTCATAGTTAACTTTACCGGTTCAATCGCACATTTATGGAAATTAGTAAAAGTTTATATTTTGCACGCGAAACAGCCTGTGTTGGCGTTTAATAACAGATTTTTTCATTCATATAAACTGATCAAATTGATTTTGATTATATGAAATTATAGCACTTAAGGACACATGTGTACAATTTGGTATAATAATGAGTAACCGGACTTATATACGCCCACTAAGAGCGAGGAAATGTAATTTAGTTCCCAAAATAATTAACATAATTGTCACGGATTTTGAGCAGGATAAGAAATAGGATTTAAAATTAATGAATGGAAATATCTGTTTATATTATTTACAACATTATGCACATTAAACACGTGTTGACATTATTTTGTTATAATATTATAATTGGGTGGAACTTCCAATAATTATGATTAACATATTTAAGCCCGAGGCAATGTGCACCTAACAACATATAAATTATGCATAAGTACATACAGACCAATATATTTCGGAGAAAATATTTAAACCAACTAGCAACTAGTAAAAAACTTAAAGTTATTTATATCTATGTGCAATGTACTCGTATATGCCAGGAAGACAACAAGTCTTACCAAGGGCTATCGTGTTACCCAGTAAGTGAGTTGTGGAGGTCAGATAGGCAGTCACTCCATGTAAAATACCGACATTCATTTGCATCCGGTTAGTCTGAAAGCAGACCCAAACATATTTGGGAAAATGCGGGAGATGATGATGTTTTATATTATTATTATAACAATGCCGCACATTGAAAAACATTACACACCTTCATTACAGGTGTGTAATGTTTTTCAATGTCTCCTCGACGGCTCAAACAGACTTTTTCATCAGTATCAGACATAAGATAAAACTTTTCAGGCATACTTCGAGACGGCTACAGCATACATCGAAAGATATTAGATGCTTTTTGAAAATTCTTTAGAGCATCGGAGTCGATTGTCCTAGGAATTTCTGCAACAGACTTTTACGAGATGAGAGCTAGGTAGGTAGCCTGTATTCAGGCTATTGCGATACATACTGATTAATTAAAAATAACGTGTGCGGTTGGGGGACCCTCGCGGCCTCGTCAGGAACTAAGTTCTTTACCCGATACTCGCACGCACACACACTTGTATATAATAGAAGGAGACAGAGAGAGAGAGAAAGCCGCATGGAGGGAACATAATGCTTTTTTCTTACGTGACGATTTCCACCAGTCAAATCTTATCAACAGGGTTTGTAACTGCTGGTTTGTTACCAGCCGCTGAATTAAAATGGTTATACAAGGTCAAATTAAATTAGCTAGCGAAAGTCAAAATTAAAGTCAAAGTCAAATCATTTATTTCAAATAGGCACATAAAAGGCACTTTTGAACGTCAAAAATTACTATAAAATAGAATTGATTCTAGTCGCCCCTTCCTAAAGGTAGTGTTCGTATGGAGAAGAATGGGCAAGACACTCCACCGTTACTGTTTTAAAAATGTTTTACAAGGTTTTATATGTCATTCATTATATAAATTATAATATATGTGAAAACAATGCACTCCGATGAAACTCCGCAGACATGGATGGTTATATCAATACGATTAAACAAAAAAAAAAAGTTTCACTTTAAGATATTTACTGAAACCCATCGTATCCAGCAACGATTGGTTTTACTAAAAAACGACCTCAATGTAAATAAAAGGGGTAAGACTACTATTGAATTAAGGATGTTACCTACGCCTCTTATTATTGCGGTTACATGCATTTAAAGATATCATTATAAATGATGACAGTTGGTAATTCACATCTTAGTCAAAGATATAACGCCCTACCTATAAATTACCCACCTGTCAATAACTCCACGGAGCGACGCTATTGGTCCGCGGTAAAACAATTAAAGTCGTTGCAATAAATAACAATATACTGGTATACAAGTAGTAACACACGCGTGCCTATATGACAGAAACAGATGAAGTTTGTGATCCAAATCTGGCTAAAAACAATTCTGTAGTCCGAAAAACTTAAAAAAACATATCACTCTTACGACGAATAAGGAAAGATATTAGTAAAACGACGCAAAAGTTATTTTTTTAAATGAATAACATTAATATTAATTTGATTTTCGGATTCCGTCCCAAAATAGACAAGTTTAACTTTACTTTTATGTAAAGACTCTATATACGGAGTCACGGACATCTTTATTTCATCGTTTACGGCAGATATATTTCTTAATCTATATATATAAATAAAATTGAAATGTTGTTCGTTGATAAGCGGATCACTTAAGAACGGCTGGACTGATTTTGCTATTTTGTTTTAATGATCGCAATAGTCTGAATGAAGTTTTTAGAAAAATGAGAAAAAAATCCTAATTAAAGGATTGTTTGGACAGGACAACGTTTGTCAAGTAAGCTAGTAATAAATATTATTATGAATCTTGGCCCAGTAGTAACGGTCGTGACTTACGAATTGTAGATCGTAGGTTTGAACCCAGAGAGGCGGTTTACTTTTTGTAAGTAATTTCATCACCACTGCTCTCAAAACGGTGAAGGAAAACATTGTGAGGAAATCGGCATCTCCTAGCCAAAAATTCGAAATCTTAATATGTGACATCTACCAACCCACAGTGGGCCTCCGTGGTGAATTACGGCCCACTCCCTCTCAACGAGAGGAGTCCTATGTGCCAGCAGTAGGAACATTATTGGCTTATTGATAGTTGTGGAATATTATTATATTATTATTATTATTGTGTGTTGTGTTGTGTAAGTATTATAAATATCCTTGAATCATAAAAAAGTGTTACTTCCAAAGTTTTTCTCTTCCGGAGAATAGATTTTTATGATTAACTAGCGGCCCGCCCCAGCTTCGCACGGGTGCAATTTTTTTTTCGAATTTCCAAAATTTTCTTTCATACAAATCTTGTCCTGGCAATACCGATCACAACAAAAAAAGAATTAGCAAAATCGGTTCAGCTGCTCTCAAGATATGCGCTTAGCAACATATTCAGCGATTCATTTTTATATTATACGAGTAGATATCAAGTCTCGCAAGGAAAGAGACTACAAATGAAAATAGTTTTAATTTCCCTTAAACAAGATCCCTTAGATTTTCTTTCTCTTAAACAAATACCTATACTTTAAAAATATTTTATGGCATTTAAGGCCCAGTCATAGTATCATTAGTAATAACTCAGTAGGTGTTAACGAGGATCCACCTGTTTAGCGTTAGAATGACTCACTAAACTTCACCTTAATTGGTGATGATACGGCTCGATACAAATTTCACAATAAAACTCAATAAAGCTACTTTTGACTTTACATAATCAGCCTATAATGTTCCCACTGCTGGGACACAGGCCTCCTCTCAGCGAGAGGGAATGGGCCGTAATCCACCACGCGGGCCCAGTGCGGGTGGGTAGATGTCACATGTCTTCGAATTTTTGGTTCTAGGACGTGCCGGTTTCCTCACGATGTTTTCCTTCACCGTTTTGAGAGCAGTGGTGATGAAATAATTTACCCAAAGTAAAGCGCCTGTCTGGGTTCGAACCTACGACCTACTCCACGTAAGTCGCGGCCGTTACCACTTGGCCACCACTGCTCTCCACTTTTGACTTTATTTGTCGACTTTTATTAGGATTCAACACGTTTTCCTAATTAATTTTGAAGGTATTAATCGGTTGGGGGCAAATTCGATTGGTGATGAATTATTGGAAGGTCCATTTGATAGTACATAAGAGCCGCGCCGAAGCACAATGTAGGTCTGCTGAAGATAAACCAATTGAAAGGCGTAAGGAATTAGATTCCCACAAGAACGAGAATGGTCGATATGTTTTTCGAAGGTTTAGTTAACGACATGCAAGAGCTTTAAAAAAGTAGAGTGAATCCGAAGATATTATTTTAAGAACCGACGAAAATCTCAACGCAGTGGGTTCATAATCATGCAATGAATATGGATTCATTGCATGATTATGAACCCACTGCGTTGAGATTCGACGCACAACCTGTTACCATGGGGTAACAGGTTGTGCGTCGATGTCACCCCCAAGCGAAAAAGTTTTTCGCCGGTTTAAAAAAAAAAGTACGCGGTTTCATAGAGAAGTGCACTTACGCGTTCAAAATGTATGGAACAGCAAATTTTTTTTTTATACGAGTATAACCGACGAAGAATTTTAACGCTGGGATGTTTGGAATCATGTACAGAATCCATGGTAACAGGTTGCGAGTCGATGTCTCAGCCACCTTGTATAATATTTTAGTACCGACTCCCATCTTATTTTAGCAAATCATTCTGTAATAACCGAGTAAAATCATTATTTGGTAAAAAAACAAGGTCTTATTAAAAAAGAGCTATGTAAAGACGCCAGCACATCAAGCTACCCGAAACTGTAAAATTTTCCCAATCAACATTGAACCTTATGTTTTAGCGATAAAGTTGAAAGTCTATTAACGAAATTTGACAGATTGTAGTAGCTTGATATGTTGGCGTCTGTACCTTCATAAGACGATATGAATCAATACCTTTACTATCACACTACATACTATACTACACATATACGTAGACGTGGTATACTTTTTCGTCAAATTGCTTTGAACATCTTGAGACAACACACGCTTGCCACTACAATTTTTGAGGTACCTGCCTATTATAATATCTAAATCCTCATCAACACGATGACGTCAGAAATAAAACATACCAAATTAAGACCAAACACTTTTAACGGCATCGGACTATTTCCGACATCAAACCACAGTATAATATACAGTAGAACATCTTCATACAAACGTGCCGCTCTCGGTTTGAATGTGTGCGTGCGCGCCGCGCGCCATGTCGGCACGCGATTTCACGCACACGCTAGCATAATATATGAGGGAATAAGGTGGCGGCAGTGCGGGCTGTGCAGCGCGACTGTGAGCACGCGCGTACGCTACGTGACCGCTTGCGTTCGTCAACTCTCGCCGGCGGCGGCCACTTAAATTACGAGTATCATGACTTCAAAAAGGGGAAAAAAATATTGCAGTGTTTTCGGGTGCCTCAATAATGATTTCGCAAACCCGGACTTATCATTCTTCATAGTTCCTACTCAACCAGAAATGTAAGTACCTACTTATACTTAAATATTATTAGAAAATGTGGTATTGTATTGTTTATTTCACAGTTTATTTGCTTTATTAAGAGCGTAGCCGAGTCGCATTTTTCCATATAAATGTATTCCCAAATTTACTTTCTGAATACTATGTTTAGAGCTAAAGTTTATTTTAAGAAGTCTAGTTTTTAACCGACTTCTAAAAAAGGAGGAGGTTCTCAATTCGAATGTTTGTATTTTTTTGAAGTGAAACTTCTTTAGGCGCGCTTGACTTGGGGAGTAAACTGGCGAATGCGTTACGAAAACGTGTGATCGCGAGTAGGGAAGGTACGTAAAAAATAGCTGGAAATACCTAGTGTAAAAACCCGGTCCCGGTCGCATAAATATGCGACCGGGTTTTTACACCAGGTATTTGCTTCCAAGTACGCACACCGGGTACCGACTCAAAATACTTGCAAGACTATTAAGTATCTTATACGGCTACTCGCTCAAATACGTAGGTACTCAACCGCGTCAGTTTTCGCAAATGCGATCATGCTCCTTTTGGAACAATTTCGTATGCAAGTATTTTTTACCGACTTCACAAAAAGGAGGAGGTACTATGTTCGGCTGTTTGTATGTTTTTGAAGTGAAACTTCTTTAGGCGTGCTTGACTTGGGGAGTAAACTAGCGAATGCGTTACGAAAACGTGTGATCGGGTGAGGTGAACGGGAGTTGAGTGGGGGATATAAGCACGACAAAGCAGTGTGCGCGTACGTTTTCTTTCTCTCTTCCTCTCATAGCCAAATACGTATTAAGTTTTTTTTCTTTTGCTTATATCTCGAAAATGGTGCGTCCTATCGCAAAAATAATGAAAATTTCGACCCCCTTTATGAAACCCATAAACTCCTAAAACTCAACATGTAGGTAATCATTTTTCATATTTTCCATACAAAAAGTGAAAAATTCCTTAAAAAACACGCCAAGGCCGCCCCCTCCGCGCCTGCGGCTCTAAAAAACAATACACGGGGTTAGGGCAAATAAGTACAGACGCCAGCACATCAACCTACTACAATCTGTCAGATATCTTTAATAGATTTTCAACTTTATTACTAAAGAATAAGGTTCAAAGTTGATTGGGAAAATTTGATAGTTTCGGGTAGGTTGACGTGCTGGCGTCTGTACCACGTGTCGACGAGTCGCGATTGTCAAATTCAATTTTTGTTGTGTCAAAATTGTTTACGTGAAACTTCTTTACGCACACTTGACTTGGAGAGTAAGCTGGCGAACGCGTGACGTAAGCGTTACGAAAAGTGTGATCGGGCAAGTAGGGAAGGTACGTATTTACTCGACCAGGTTTTTGCTTCCAAGTACGCACACCAGGTACCGACTCAAAATACTTGCAAGACTATAAAGTACCTTATACGGCTACTCGCTCAAATACGTAGGTACTCAACCGCGTTAGTTTTCGCAAATGCGATCATGCTCCTTATCAGTAAGAGTCTACGGAACAATTTCGTATGCAAGTATTTTTTACTTTAATGGTTTGCAAGTATTTATTTGTAAACGCGATTTTGCTCCTTATTTATAGGAAGTCATTGATCAATTTCCTATGCAAGTAGTTTTACTTCCATCGGGGCTTTTGAATACGCGATTGTACTTCTTATCTGTATGAAGTTATGGATCAATTTTCTATGCAGATAGAAAATACTTGAAAGTATCTCGCTCCGTCGTGGCTCGACCCTCGAGTACGTAGGTACTCAAATAGTTCAACAACCGCGTTTGTTTTCGCAAATGCGATCATGCTCCTTATCAGTAAGAGCACGGAATACTTAATAGTACTACGTACAGAAAGGACACTCCCTTCTTCGCCCTCATATCAGATACCGCACCTCACCCCGCACTTCGAGGTATTCGTCGCCGACTCTTTAGCAAGGGCGCTCGCGAACCGCAGCGCTGTATTGCTGACACGAAAAGTTTTATTTGAGTTTTAATCACGATGGTTGGATATTGTGATGCTTTTCCGAATTCGTATTTACATAAACTGTTTGTAAGATTTCGCATTTTTAATAACATGCGATTTAATAACCGATTACTTACAGACAAGTCATTTAAACTAAACTATTTTAGTGTTTTTATTTCATTAAGAACCCGACTATATAAATAAACAATTGAACTACATGGTCACTTCATAATAATGCACACGTTCGGGCAGCGCCGCCGCCGTCGTCGTTCGGTTCCTCGACACAAATTGCTTACCGCGCCATTTTTTTTACGCTACTAGATTTCACGCACACATTTGCACGTATACAAACGTCATTTGTTTATGTAGTAGTACTAGGTAATTATTTTGCGAGCGTTGTATGGAGTGTCCGAGGTGTGGTAAGACTCTTACTACACCTCGGACACTCCATACAACTCCGTAAGAGTTTACGGAACAATTTCGTATGCAAGTATTTTTACTTTAATGGTTTGTAAAAGTATTTATTTGTAAACGCGATTGTGCTCCTTATTTATAGGAATTCACGGGTCAATTTCCTATGCAAGTACTTTTTACTTCCAACTGGGCTTTTGTTTGATTACGCGATTGTACTTCTTATTTGTGTGAAGTTATAGATCAATTTTTGATGCAGATAGAAAATACTTGAAAGTATCTCGAGCCCTGGTTTTAGGGCCTGGTTTCTTAAGGTGGACGTACTTGGAAGCCCTGGTACTCGATTTTGCAAGTACGACCCATGTCTACGGGCTACGGGCGAGGCGAAGGGGAGTTGAGTGGGGGATATAAGCAAGAGAAATCAGTGCGCGCGCACATTTTCTTTCTCTCTTCCTCTCATAGCCAAATACGTTTGAAGTTTCACTTCAGTCGTGTGGTCATAAGCACACTCGTTTTTTTTTTTATGTTTGTTCCCGCATAACTCCGTTGCTTGCCAACCGATTTGAAAAATTCTTTTTTTGTTGGAAAGGGTATACCTACTTCCCAAATGGTCCCATGAAAATTTTATCGAAATCGGACAAGCGGTTTTTGAAAAATAATAATAATAATACTTGCATAGACACAACCTTGTAGCCAGGATAATCCATCAGCAGCTTGCTTTGAAATACAACCTTGTGGAATCAGAAGTGCCGTACCTACTATAGGTATGTGCCCGACCCAGTTCTCGAAAATGGTAATATCACATTGTACTGGGATCGATCCATCATCACTGACAGGACTATTGTTGCCAATAAGCCTGATATAGTGGTGGTGGATCGATCAGAGCGGCGCGCAATGATTGTTGACATAACTGTCCCGCATGATGAGAACCTCGTGAAAGCTGAGAAAGATAAACAAGTTAAGTATCTTGACTTGGTTCGCGAGGTTGTCGACATGTGGGATGTGGACTCAGCGATCATTGTGCCGATAGTCGTTACAGCCAATGGTTTGATAGCCAAAAGCCTCGACCAACACCTCAGGAGGCTCTCGTTGGGCAGCTGGATCAAGGGCTTGATTCAGAAAGCGGTACTTCTGGACACGGCTCGCATTGTCAGGAGGTTCCTCTCTCTGGAGCCCTGACCGCCGGTAGCTTGGACCCTGTTCCCGATACCGGTGGGCTACTATTTTTTATATTTTTAAATGTTTTTATATATTTTTTTATATTCTAATATTTAAAAATATAATTTATATGTATTATAATGAAATAAAGGAATAATAATAATATTCCACAACTATCACACAACGCCATCTAGTCCCAAGCTAAGCAGAGCTTGTGTTATGGGTACTAGACAACTGATAAACATACTTATATATTTCTAAATACATACATATCAAATCAACAACAATCTAAAAATTTATCTACATTGTCTACATTAACGATCTTTTTGTTTACTTTTTTGTGGGGTAGGTACAACTAAAAATTGAAAAATAAAAACTTTTTTACAAAAAAAAAACAACCGACTTCAAAAAAAAAACACTACAAAGTGATAAATAACTTTAATTTCGGAAGTCGGTGTCAAAAAACGAAAATGCGGAACCAACGACACCGACTTCCGAAATTAAAGTTATTTATCACTTTGTAGTGTTTTTTTTTTGAAGTCGGTTGTTTTTTTTTTGTAAAAAAGTTTTTATATTATAAAACAGAGGATTGAGTACGAAACATCGTTTAGGTAAACGTATTTGTCGCGTATAGTTGTAATAAGGGCAATTTCACAATAATTAATATTGCAAATTAATTACTATTGAAATTATTATTTTTTCTATTGTCTGATGTGTTGTTCAATCCAAATATGGTGTCTTAATCATAATATTAACTTAACAAAATTACAGTAACATGTGACCGACTAACGCTTAGGGTTGCTTTACGTCGACGTTAATCAACGAGCGTGTAATTTAAGTGTAGAATCTAGATACACCCATTACAGGAATTACGGCAAAGATCGAAATTTACTCATGATCCCACCTGATGATTTTGTCGATAATGTAGAAAGAAAGCGTTCGAAAAGGACCACATCAACATTAAAATTGGCCGGTCAATTTACGATCAACTGAATGATATAGAATTTAAGATGCCCTGTCCATGCTTTCCCAAAAGCTTTACAAAAACTTTACATAAGAATGAGAATTTACTTTACATTAACAAATAATAATAAAGCGTTCCGGACGTGCAGAAACAGGAGAAAAACTTTCTCGGTATCAAATTTGTAACTTAGTATAATAAATGTTATGTGAATAAAGGCTTTTTATTTTTACTAAATTTATAAATTGGTAAAATATTCAATCATAATATGCTTTTTATTTCATAAATTTAGATCAAGTGCTGCTTGTTCGAAAATATTAACTAAAAGTAAAAGTGACAACCCTGGGGATCAACGCAAGAGTAGGCTAATAACTCGGCGGGCGGCCTTAGATAACTTACTGTATACTTATTATACTGTGATCAAACGCTGAGAAGAATCGATTTAAGTCCTGGGTGGTTAACTATCAACTTTGTTCATTGTATTTAACCAAGCAGGATACAACACGTTCAACGTTAAAAAATACCAGCGGGCTAACATACATAAAATCGTATTTACAATCATATTTTTATTTTGTCAAAATGTTTTACAACTGTAAGAATAAGAATAATTTATTGGTCCATTGTCATAAAATAAATGATTGCAATGACTTTCATTTTGACAGTTCAGCCACATTGCATTGCTTTATTAACGTTGGTGAGCAGATGAATTTTTCAAACCTAGGAAGTAATGGATTAGAAATATCCTTCACATCTCTCAGATTGTGATTGAACGCGCATTACACCAATAGGGTACTAATTAGCTTCCCCGGAACAATGACATCAGCCTCACTCAGTAATCCTAAACACTCCACAAATAAATACCGAAGTCGGCTAAACGGGTACATAACAATAGGCTTCATATCTTAGCATTTAGTTCACATGTTGCGCACGCGTACTTGCAACATTTGAACAGTCAATCAAGCGCTACTTTCACGAACTACCCACACCGTCTAGTCGAAAATCCTACACAACGGCTCTAATGATGGTACAGAATTAGGGTAAGTTGAGAAAGGATTCTGGTGATTGTGCTATTTAAAAAAACAGGAGGGGTAAGAGGAACAGTTAAACCAGAAAATTATTGAGAAAAATATATGCTTGCATAGAAAATAAATATTTTAGGTCCAATTTCCCTCTCGAAGTTCTTTACAATTTCATAACAAGAACCTTAAACAGCACCCTAATTGTGTAACACATTTTCAATCACAATATGAATCATTTTGAAGGATATTGTTAATCCATTGCTTCATATTATTATGTTCCAATAATTTGTCTGCTCAACTATGTAAAAGAATGTTGTTGAACTGTCCAAATTAAAGCCATTACAGTAAAACGGGGCTACTTTGACTTCCAGGGTTACTTTGACAGATTTTGGGGCTACTTTGACAGAGCGTCAAAATCGGTATTCACGTGTGCTTAGCAAGTGTGCGTGACCTCGAGTAATATTGCGCGAAGCGCGGGGTACCTATATACCGGGGTACCTATAGGTTCTACCGCCATTCTGTTGACTGGATATGCTGCATTATCTGTAAAAACTGGGTGTGTGGGATGTGCAATAAGGGCCGTCATACGAATGTGTGGTGTGTGAGGACGACTCTAACTAATTGTTTGTTGCCTATAATATTGCCAAAGTTGATTGTTAATTACTTATAATATTATTAACCCATTAATTACCTATAATATTGCCAAAGTTGATTGTTACCTATCTTGTTTAAATTGATCTCAATTATATTAATTATTATTATATTAATTATTACTTAAGAGACTGATGAAGTGGCATTAACAGTACCTTCGGTACAAATATTGTGATACTTGCGTTAATAAAGAATAATTTAATTGTAAAAATATTTGTTTTCATTTAAATCCATGTAGTTTTCAATAAAATAATAGTTTTTTTGGTCAAAATTATGTCAAAGTAACCCATGCTTTTTACTATCTTTGACGTCAGTTGCATTTCAATGCCTTGGCAAAGAAACCCCACTTCAGGGGTTACTTTGACATTGATTAAATTAAAAAAAGTAAGGAGTTAGGGGGGTGGTAGGTTTTAAATTTGCCATAGATCTGATAACCAAAGGACACATTGTTCTGTTGGCGTAAAAAAAAGTGAAATTCGAGCCGTAAAAAAAAAGTTAAAATCCAAAAACCTCCAAAATCTGTTCAAAGTAGCCCCGTTTTACGGTACTAATGTTAGTATGTTACGCAATTACCCCGCAGTTTTCACCATTAATTTGTTATTAATAATGTTATTAGGTAACATAATATTCGTTACAAATGAAATGACAGGTAATAATCGTAAGCCTCCACTTACATTACGAAGATTTCAGTACCCAATTCAATAAACGGAACGTATTAAGTTACCATTACCTAATACGTATATTAGCATCAATTAACACATAATCAAGGAAATTTTCATTACAGAAATATTCAAACAATTTAAATTGGCTAGCTATACTCCTCAGACGCGATGGGTATCGATATTTAAACTATACACGATAAAATATAAATAAAAAGATTTTATGGTTTTTTAGTAGGCCAACGACCGCTGTTAGACTTGTCACTTGAAGTGTTAGGGAAGGTTCATATCTGACGGAACATGCGTCGCGTATTATCGACCGCGTAACGCCAGAACAGACAAATGTACTCGTATAGAAAAACACTTGACCGTTCACACTCGACGCACTAACGCATCATCGGTTGAGTGTGAACGGTCAAATGTTTTTCTATACATTTGTCTGTTCTGGCGTTACGCGACCGATAATACGCGACGCATGTTCCGTCAGATATGAACCTTCCCTAAGGGAAGGTTCACATCTGACGGAAGATGCGTCGGGCGTAACATCGATTGCGTCTATTTATTCGCTCGACGCACTAACGCATCATCGGTTGAGTGTGAACGGTCAAATGTTTTTCTATACATTTGTCTGTTCTGGCGTTACGCGACCGATCATACGCGACGCATCTTCCGTCAGATGTGAACCTTCCCTTAGTTGAGAAAAACAGTTTTCTTATGCGTTATCGAGTTCAGATATCGATATCCATCGCGTCTGCAGAGTTTAGCTAGCCAATTAAAATAACCCTGTATAATAATATCGCTATACTTAATTCCTAAAAAAATACCAACGTACAGTCAACAAAAGAGATAAATATGCAGGATCGTCAGATATAGTTGAAGTTTAGTAAGAAACCGATGGATGTTGTCGACTGAAATTTAATTTGATAAATGGGCTATTTGTTTTCTATTAATAAAATTTAATTTTATCGAGAACATCCATCGGTTTCTTACTAAACTTCAACTATATCCGACGATCCTGCGTACTTATCTCTTTTGTTGACTGTACATTTAGCATCTGAAAAGTATACCATACCAGTTTTAGATCTCTACTTGAATTTGCATCATAAAGTTCAAAACATAACCTAGAAATTCGTATAAGTGAGATGCGAATTTCAAATCGTTTCCATTAAACTGATTTATATCTTCACTAATATGCATAGCTAACTTTCTTACTATTATAGACGTCATTTATTGTTTTTGCTACTTATATTAAAAGATATTAGCGTAGGCACCTAGTGGGTGTACTTTCGACCTTGCGTTGAAAGTAAGATTAATTTATTGGTGCGTAATTCTTTTGTCATCATTGAGTTAGGCCCTTTATTGATGATGACGTCACACTAATAATTGTGGAAGACCTTTTGGATCATTGGACAGCTATAATTATATGCAGATGAGGTTTGTAGTTTATGATCGAAGCTAAGAAGCACAATGATTTGAAGGATGATAAATGCTTAAGTAAACAAAAGGAATTCTAAAGTGTGAACTTTCTGTAACTTGGTAAGAACTGCATTGGAACTTGTTAATAATAACGTATTTATTATCTAAGTAAAAGTCAATAATAAATTAACTCTAAAAGCAGTGCTCGCCATGCAAAAGAAGTGCGTAATGATTGCGTAAAAAATGCATTTTCAATCCGCAGGTGCCAATATATTCCATATAAAACCAAAGTAACTGCAGCCTTCAAAAAGCAAAAGTACAAAGAACACTAATTACCTACCTTTAATGTACCCAAAAAAAATTACAAATAATAATTTTATAGGAATTGCATGCGAAACGTAAATTGCTATCGGCACACGTACTATTAAGGCGTGCCACGAAAACCCAAGCAATAATGATAATAATGATTATAATTATTGCACATAGGTATGCAGAAATTATTTCCTTCGTGTAATAATCCTCAAGCTGAGCTTACTTGTCCCCTTCGAACGAATTAGCGTCTGTAATAAGCCTAATTGTGTAAATGGAATTCTGTTTCGCCTTATTAGGCCGGTAAAGCGTTTCTACCAGTTTTCGATATTGTCAACTTCCAATAATTAACTTGTAAATAAGTGGGTATGAGCCATGTTCACGTCGTTAATAAGTGCCCTCTGCTGTATGATGAAACTTAACGAGCCTAGTTCTTGAAACATTAATGTTTTAAATATATATATGTTTCGACATGAGACTGAGTATGTTTATTTAGCTGGTCCAGGTTTCCTTAAAGACGTATTGAAAATTTTCATGTGCTAAATTAAAATTTTCCAGAAACATACTGTCATATCGTGCCTATTCTTCTCCATGTGAAACTACCTTTTGGAAGGGGCGACTATAATTAATTAAATTTTTTGTAAATTTAGACGTTCAAAAGTGGTTTAATGTGCCTTTTTGAAATAAATTATTTGACTTTGACTTATGTCTTTTTAACTTATCTCTCAAAACAATATAACAAATGTATAATCTTGAAGCAGATTCATAATATCCTTTATAAGGCCAATACGATAAGCAAATCACGTCATTACTCTAAAAGGTACATTCATAACAAACTCAGAGGACCGTTAACAACGAGTGTCATCAATTCACGGCATCCTTGCACCAGCCAGCTTTCACTCCGACACAGGAAACCACTCAAACATACGACACTTATCTCACTACAATGAGCAATTTATCATAAGTTGATTTTAGGCGTTACACTAACCGACTAAAGAGAGAGTATGTAACCTTGATACCAATTTGCACCACTACAAATCTGACTATCGGTGTCATTTTTTCTCTCTCGTCTGACCCGTGAATATGCAAATAATGGTACCGCAAATTTCGAGTACATCGACCTTGCGTGGATCGCCCACTGCGAGTATGAATCAAAGCCGAATCTAGTGTAACCACATCTCGCGGTAAGTAGCTCCTAGTGACCTACTGATTTCCATAGCGCACGTGGGCGGAGCACGTATATCGGTGCCCGCCGTAGTACACACGAAACGAGGTTGCTCCGAAGGTACACTATAGGACAACGTATGATAATGTATCATCAACCTCCCGCCCTTGTCTCAATTAATTTGGGGTCACTGAAAATTGTCTTCTTCCATACCTACATCTTTATTGGCCGTGATCTCAGTAGCCACCTCCATTCTAGCCATATCGACTTCCACAAAATCCTTCTGTAGCTTTTTGGTCATCCCCCTAGGTACTCTTATAGCCATCCCTATTCATACTCAAAAGTTTTCATCACGATATATTCCTCATTCTTCTGCATCGACAAACAACTAATAATGGTGCTTACGTAATACGGAGACGCATTCGCCTGTGAGTGTAAATCCTGAGCGTTATAAAGTGCGTTGATCTTCTGTATGTGTCTGCCTATTGCGGTCTATGGCTTGGAGCGAACATCGGAGGCTCAACAGTCATGTTTGCCTAGATTTATAGCAGCTTGTAAAGATTAGTGGAGTAGTTTATAAACAAAGATTTGCCTATTTGTTTTAGCAGTGACAGTGATCGTGAACTTCTGTCGTTCGATTTCAATTTCTTTTCTTATCTATACAATTTTAATAGCTTCGTGACTAACTGACGGACAACTAAATCAAACTTCATTAGTTTAGAGAGACTATACGGTCTATTTTTTAAGGAGGGTAATGTATTTATTTATTTTAGTTCATATTAGATGGTACCTGCACTAGGAAGCATGTGAGCGAGCCGCAGTAATCCGCTGGATGTGAGAATCACAGGAATGATCAATGTGTTGATTCTTGGGGAGGCAGCGGACGTCTTTCGACTGACATGTTGATCATGATGATGACGATGATGAGTGAATGGGTATTGAAGTGAGTTTGTATGCTAACAAAGTCGCAATCAACACGGTAGAGCATCTATTACTTTTGCTCAGCAATTACCATTGTCTTAACCCGATAGCCAATTGTTTCAATTTAATATAACCTAAAAATAATTTACTCCAAAAAACAGTTGCAGCCATCTACTGAATCATTTAACACTGTCATTATATCGTCAAATTAAATCGTTGACAAGGGTCCGATCGTAATAATATGACAGTTCAATCACATCTTTACAAAGAATCTCATGTTTAATTCGTTAAGTCTTTTGTATTATATTTTTGATACTGTTTGAGATTGGAGAGATAAATTTGGTTTGCAACCTGAGTCCTAATGATGAGCGATTAGCGAACCGAATACCAAGTAAGTAATATGGAGAAAAAGGAGCATTATGGTGTCATTTCTGACGCAGAGTTTTGAAGGTAAAAATGCAAATGCGTTTCCGCACATAGTCGAGAAACTGTAACTTAGCATAAGTTACGGGTCTTGACTTGTACTTAGCATTACTTAGTTCACATTTTTTTAAAGATTATTTAATTTTTTTTTTCTGTTTATAAACATTTATTTGCTAAGAATTAAAATAATATATGTAAGTAAATAACAACTAAATACCTGGTCTTATTAATTAATGAAAATAAAAAAAAATGATATCCTAAGTTAACTAAAACTAAACACAAACTAAAAATAGCGTCGAAAAATTTATCTGCCTCGCTGTCGACTGGTAATGTTATAAAGTTAGGTACTGTTTATAAATAGATATTAAAATAATTTTGGCACATCAAGTATACAACTTATCTCCACTAATATCATCATTATTCTTAAGAGGCTTACTAGACCTAAGTGTCCTTGAAAAACGCATGCACACATATGCAGAATCGACGCAAACGCCATCTAACGACGACGCCCATCACAATTATGACATAAAGCATACATGAGATTTAGAAGTAACGGTTTTGTGAGATTACGCCCTAGTATTCTAATAGATGGCGCGGAAACGATGTGCAAATAAGAAACAAATTATGTAGTTATGTGTGACAACATAATAAATTTTATTCGTTTTGAGTGTGACTTGAAAAACTTAAGGATGTGGGTGATTTTGAAATAAAACTGATTCAATGAAATTAAAAACATTTTTAACCGACTTCAAAAAAGGAGGTTGTGTATTCGACCCGTATGTATGTATATAATGTATGTATGTGTGTATGTTTGTATATATATTTGTAGATTTTCTAAAAAACTGATGAACCAATTTTGATCATTCTTTCACTAATGTGATCTACATACTTCCAGGAAGGTTTTAGTATATAATACATTAGGTAATTATTCTTATGTAGTATGTCCGAAGTTAATATGCATAAATGTACTGCATCTCCGGCATTTCTATCCGAATTTTGATGATTCTTCAATGCACTAGTGTTAATTGAATTTTTGTGGGGTAGGTACAATTAGAAAGAAAAAAAAAACAACCGACTTCAAAAAAAGCACTACAGCGTGATAAATAACTATAATTTCGGAAGTCGGTGTCAAAAAACGAAAATGCGGAACCAGCGACACCGACTTCCGAAATAAAAATTATCACTTTGCAGTGTTTTTTTCTAAAACAATGAATTTTGGAAACATCTAAGAAAGTGCAGTCGGTATTTTCGACTTCACGTACAACTGTCACAGTGACGTATGTGGACGACGTGTAGATTTGTATTCGAGAGTCCCCGGGTTCGATTCCCAAGGTTACGAAATCGAATTTTCTATTTAAATGTCATTTTGAATTTTTAAATATATCTATTAAATATTTTTATAAATAACTAAAAAAAGTCTGCAGGAGAAAGAAAGTCGAAAATATCAACACGGAAGTTAGGTATTTCTAATGCGCAAGTACCTACACGTTATCTAAGCTATTACAAAAATAAAAAAAATTCTGACCTAATGTTTTTATTAACCGACCGCGACTTATTGATAATGGGCATAATGAAATAGGTAACAGATTCATCTGAAAATTGCGATGAAAATGATCAAAAGCAAGAAATTAGATTTAAAATTGATTTTGTTTATAATAAAAAGGAATCATAGTTATATATGAATGTTAGGTACCTAATCTTTGAGGCCGTTTACACATTATGCCGCAGCTGCAGCGGCACCGCCGTCGCTGCATCAGTCACCCTTGGATTTGTATGAACACACGGCGCCGCGGCGGCGCGCCGCAAGGGCTCATACAAATCCAAGAGAAACCAATACAGCGGCATCGCCACAGAATATAATAGTATGGCACCGCGGGCGGCGCACAGTGGTCTGAAAATCGAGCTCCATACTCATAGAAACTTAAAGTTCGGAAATAAAAAAACAAAAATTGTAATGGGTCTAGTATACCTCCCTTTACGTAATATTAACGTATGGATGGTATCAGTCGCTCCACGCGTGAGAAAAAAAAGTTTTTTATTTTTTTTTGTATGGGAGAAAACACTTAATGTACATTTTTTTGAAACTGGATGGAACTGATAGGCTGGAGCTCGCACGAGCTATTGTACGATACACGGCCATCAAGATGACATACAATTCATGCACCGTTCGGCGCCGCTTTGCACGTAGCAAATTTTTGAAATTTTGAATTTTCGATACGTGATTTTTCAAATCTTTGACGAGGTTAAATTAACTTGCCGATCGATTTACTTATACTATCGTTAGTTGTAGCCTGCTTATGACCTTTGTGATGACAACAATTAAAAATTATATTGATTATATACGTTTTTTTTTTATTTCATTCCAAGAACTAACTCATTTAATCACCGTGATTATGGTTGAGTTATAATTATATACTAATGACATGAGCATCAACCAGCTCTAGCAGGGCCAAATGGGCCCTAGTCACAATAAAATTCTATTGTCTGTAATATTAGTCTGTAAAACCTAATTAAAGAATAGCGAACGATAATGAGGGTAGTTGTATAAAAACAGGACGTTTGAGCTTACTTTTATCAGTAGCTCTCAGTACTTGTGCGCGCTAACTTATTACGTTATTTTTTTAATTGTGCTGTGATGGAAGGTTGTGATACCAATTTGGACATTGTCATGTTTGTGACAAACAACAATTGTTTTTCACAGCCCAATGTTTTATTTGAAGTTTTTGAGAATACTATTGATTTGTCAGAAAATGAAAAGAGGGTATTGAAACAATTCTGTCAGACTTATGTTTGTTCGTTGAGGAACAAATGGATCTCGTGTAATCTCACGAGACGTACATACATAACAAAGTATGAGACATGGCTGCAAGAGAACATAAAATGGCCTGAGATCATGAAAGGAAAGATGACCCCTTATTTAGTGTCAGTAGAGCAGCAAACCCGTTCCAGTTCTGACTTTGTTTTAAATGAGGGTGCATCAACATCCTACACACCGGAGACGTGCAGTGTTGGAACATCAACATCAGTTGTGAGGCCGAGAAAACCATTTAAAGAGCTAAGCCCGCTACAGAAGAGAAGGAGAGCGGAAGACCTCCTAACGTATAGCACTGAAAGCCTTGCTCATGCAACCGGTTTGAAAGCACATGACAAGAATATAGCAGATATCGTTAAACTAGTCTCGGAGCAAAGAGGCTACAAGGATAAATAAATTGTTAAAGCCCAAGGAAACTGTGCCTATATATTCCGCTGATAAAGCTTTATTTATTTTGACCTCATTGAAGCTTTCGAAGTGGCAGTATATAACATTAAGATCTTGTGCAAAAGAAGAAGGAGTACCACTGTGTCCTTCTTATACTGCCATCCTTGAGGCGAAGAAGGACTGCTGCCCTCCAAAAGTTACCATTGTACATCACGGAAGAAGAGGTAAAAGTAAAGCTAAATTTTGGATAAAACTGTGCAAAGCTTGGAAAATTCCTACGTGTGGAACCTTCGCTGGATGGCAAAGAGTTAACAATTATATGCAAGTATGGCTTTGATGGTGCTTCAGGGCAAAGTTTGTATAAGCAAACTATGGCAGACGAAGACGATTCCAGTATGTTTATGTGTTCTTTTGTGCCTCTGCGCTTAGTTTGTGGCGAAGAAAAGGTATGGGAGAATCCAAAGCCATCTTCCACAATGTTCTGCTGACCAATTTATTTTAAGTTTTCAAACGAAAACAAGTTGAACATCGTGGAAGAACAGGCTCTGATTGAGGCTCAGATTGAAGCAGTATCTAATTATAACTCAACCATAATCACGGTTGTAGAATCCTGTTGATTCCGTACTTATGTTAAACATATCACTTCACTGGCTCACTACCACACCAAGCGCCATCGTATATAGCCTGCTTCACTTTGTCTGTTTCCCGCCATTCCTCGTAACTGACAGATGACATAACATAACTGACAGCAGCTACCCCGCTTGTGTGAATGAGAAAGTGTTTACATATCTATTTAATAGATACACTACAACGGTGATTAAATGAGTTAAGTAGTTCTTGGAATGAAATTAAAAAAAAACGTATAGGTACTTATAATCAACATAATTTTTAATTGTTGTCATCATAAAGGTCATAAGCAGGCTAAAAGTAACGATAGTATAAGTAAATCGATCAGCAAGTTCATTTATTCACGTCAAAGATTTGAAAAATCACATATCGAAAACACAAAATTTCAAAAATTTGCTACGTGCAAAGCGGCGCCCAACGGTCCATGAATTGTATGTCATCTTGATGGCCGTGTATGGTACAATAGCTCGTGTGAGCTCCAGCCTATCAGTTCCATTCAGTTTCAAAAAAATGTACATTAACCCCCTTATTCATAAAACTTATCAAACCTATTTTAGTTAAAATGGGGTTTGTCTCTTTCATACACACAGAAATGACAACGTGACAGATAAAGACAAACGTTCTATAAACCTATTTTAGCTAAAATAGAGATAAAATAGGATTATGAATAAGGGGGTTAGTGTTTTCTCCCATACAAAAAAAAACAAAAAACTTTTTTTTTCTCACGCGTGGAGCGACTGATACCATCCATACGTTAATATTACGTAAAGGGAGGTATACTAGACCCATTACAATTTTTGTTTTTTTATTTCCGTACTTTAAGTTTCTATGAGTATGGAGCTCGATTTTCAGACCACTGTGCGGCGGCGAGTTTTGATAGATCTTATCAAAACTCGTCGCCGCGCCGCACCGCCGGCGGCGCGGCGGCGCGGCGGCGCCGTGTGTTCATACAAATCCAAGGGTGACTGATGCAGCGGCGCCGCGGCGGCGGCGATGCCGCTGCAGCTTCGGCATGATGTGTAAACGGCCTCAAGGATTAGGTACTCGTACCTAACATTCATACATAATTATTATGATTTCTATTTATTATAAACACAATCAATAAAAATTAAACTCTTGCTTGTGATAATTTTCATCGCAATTTTCGGATGAATCTGTGATTTCTTTATGCATATTATCAATAAGTCGCGGTCTGTTAATAAATTTAGGTTTTTTTTATTGTTACAATGGCATAGAAAACGTGTAGGTACTTACGCATTAGAAGTAACTTCCGTGTTGATATTTTCGACTTTCTTTCTCCTGTGAAAGATAATTACATTGTAGACGTTTTTTTAGTTATTTATAAAAATATATTTAAAAATTCAAAATACATTTAAATAAAATTAAATCGATTTCGTATCACTGGGAATCGAACCCGGGGACCCTTGAACACGAACCTGCGCGTCGTCTACATAAGCCAATGTAACGATTGCGTATCTCGTCGAAAAAACTGAGCTTATGCGTAATAAGTGCATTTTCTTAAACTACCAAAATTCATAGCGAAAAAAAATATTCAGTAATAATAAAATGCTCTTACTTTTTAATTTCGTTCATATGTTCGGCGTTTGTTTTATATGAACGTTTTGTAGTCCTCCTAAGGGAATGTTTCACTTTATTTCCCATATTTACAAATGATATATAATTGATAGCAAATTATTACGCTATTTTAACTTAAAAGTATTTTATATTTACATGAAATAAAAATATTTACAGAAAGAAGATATGCAAATAGTAATAATAAACAATGAATGTATGTAGGTACAAATAAATAATGCGGCGAAAAGAGCGACGCGTCCGTATAGTATCAGGCCTCGGCCGGCATTATTGCTACACGCACGGGGGTTTACCGTTTACGTACACATGCGCACTTATTATGTTCGGAACTATGAATATTATGCTATTTACAATAAAACTATTGTTTGAACTAAAAAAATAAAACACTATTGTTTTAGTATGTTGCTTGTAGAATGATCTGACAAAAAATCAGAATGATTGTATGTATATTAGTATGGTTTCTATTGTAAAAAGAGTTTTTAGAGGTATCTTCATGATTTTTTTCTATCGTACCAAATTAGTTGTATTATGTTTTCAAAACACTATCTATCTAAAAATTCAAAATACATTTAAATAAAATTTAAAAAGAAAGTACGATTTCGTAACCTTGGGAATCGAACCCGGGGACTCTCGAATACAAATCTACACGTCGTCCACATACGTCACTGTGACAGTTGTACGTGAAGTCGAAAATACCGACTGCACTTTCTTAGATGTTTCCAAAATTCATAGTTTTATTGCAAAAATAAAAATATTCAGTTAAAAATAAAATGCTCATACTTTTTACTTTCGTTCATATTATGTTCGGCTTTTGTTTTATATGAACGTTTTGTAGTCCTCCTAACGGAATGTTTCACTATATTTCCCATTTATTTACAAATTATTACCCTATTTTAACTTTGTTAGGTTACGTGGACCACTGCCGGTAGACACAAGTGAAACGCCCGGGAGTTGGGACTCGCCGTACAATAGATGGCGCGCGCCTTGCACCCATACATAACAAACTTAAAAGTATTTTATATTTACACGAAATAAAAATATTTACGGAAAGAAGATAATGCAAATAATAATAAACAATGAATTTACAAATAAAACTTAACAAAAACATAACAATTTTGACGGAAATAGTGCGGCGAAAAGAGCGACACGTCCGTATAGCATCAGGCCTCGGCCGGCACTGTCGCTACACGGGCGTTCACGCACACATGCGCACTTTTTATGTTCGGAACTATGAATAACCGATTTACAAAAAAACTATTGTTTTAAATAAAAAAATAAAACACTATCATTTTAGTATGTTACTTGTAGAATAATCTGACAAAAAATCAGAATGATTGTATGTATATTAGTATGGTTTTTATTGTAAAAAGAAAGTTTTTTAGAGGTATGTTCATGATTTTTTTCTATCGTACCAAATTAGTTGTATTGTGTTTTCAAAACACTATCTATCTAGCATATATCCTGAAGAATATCATATATTTTTCTGATTTTGTTTACTGTAGGCGATCATATACTTTTATTGTTTCGAAAACTACCGTTTTTTTGCGTTTAGCTCATGTAAGCGCCTTAAGCCAAAAGACGTCCACTGCTTGACATAGAGCTCTCTTAAGGATCGTCACATCCACTGGTGCTGCTACCCACATAAAGGCTAAAGGCTTGAACTAAATGTCAGTTTGATTGAGTTTGTTGCTTGGTATTTCATGTTAGGGTGGACATACGTCTGTCACCATTTAGCGATGGGACAATCATTACATACTAATGTGGGTTTTATCAGTTTCATCATTGTTTACTTTACCACTGGATGTAGTAAGGCTTCACAAGGTATCCTGGCTTAAATCCGAGAGAGTTAAGAAGCTCACAAAGCACGTCTCACCAAAGTCGGTTCTTGGTAGGGGATTCCTATTTTAAGGCCTTCGCTAGAAAGGTATTTATTTTCGTATGACCGTTTTCCAGCAGCACAGATTGGTCCGAAAAAACGTAAGATGCATACTTAAATGACATAACATCACGCCTATATTCTACGACAGGTTAGGCAGAGGTGTACACCCACATTTCGCCAGTCATGTTTAACTCCCATGGAAACTATTCATATTCATACCTTAAAATAGTAAAATAAGTTACCTAACCTCTAGAATCAAAAGACATGCATATCTGACCAAAGCCCTTAACCTCACCACCGCTCCTTAAAATTCGCTTACAATAATATTATTAGTATTAAATGCACCATGAAACTTCCTTTGTGGCACGTAGGCTGTTTCATGTTACGACTTGAGCCTAATATAATTTTATTACAAGTCGGTTCCCGCTTGACTTATAGGTTGAAGTGAAGAGGAACTAACCGTACCTATGTTAATTACAGTCTTGACAAAAGTTATGCATTCATTTATTATTAATTATGCTTTTGTTTTAGTATTGTTGGTGTCATTGATTATTATGATGGCCTCTCTGTTATCTGGTTAGTAACAGATAATATTGCGAAGGATAGAATGTTGTTCGTGAGAAGTCACGAACTTGGACGTTGCGGATATGATGACAGTGAAGGGTCAAGCACAGTGTGAGCAGCTGTGATTTGAACGATCAAAAGTTTGAGAATACCTTGAAAGTGTCAGGAATGATACAGATATTAAACGTGGGAAACATATCCTCCAAAAAAAAAAACAAGATAGCACGGCTGAGGGCTGATTAGCTGTACATAATTACAGATCCAAATAATACATGCAGTGGTAACTGCCAAAACTAAATCAATACCATTAAAAAAATTGCATAGTTTTTTTAAGGAAAGCGGCCAAGGCAAAAAACGCCGAAAAAAAGACGTTTCTTGTATAGAACCCCCTTTAATTTTGTACTTTATTTTATTTTTTGTTATAGCAGCAATAGAAATACACACTGTGAAAATGCAACTAACTACCTATTACGATTCATGAGATACAGTCCGCTGATATACAGTCAGACAGACAGACGGACGGATGGACAGCGGAGGCTAAGTAATAGGGTCCCGTTGGCACCCTTCGGGTACGGAATCCTAAAAAGAAAAGTCCTTACTCACTTCCTGCCTGACTCATCAATGTCCAGCCCAAACCCTTGAACCTAGAAATGCTGAAATTTTGTACAGAAATTCCCTTTATAATGTAGACAAGGACTAAGGATTTTTTCGAAATCCGTACAAAATAGGGAAGAAAGGTCGGATGAAGTCGCTGACAAAGTGCTAGGTTTTTAATAAGACAGAGCCCAGTGCAGTAACCAAAAGAGGATACTCTACTCTTTTCATCATAACTGGGATTCGTGGTCCTTAAAATGCTCATGCGAGAATCTCTTCTATACCTACACGCATAAAATCATTAAGCAGCGCTTCGCGAAATATTTTTAGAATACAGTGAAAATCATAGTGACCGAAATTTTGAAAATCCCAGAAAGACTTCCGTTTATTCGCTATATATGCCTATCTTACCGGATATCAAACGATGATGCGGCCGCCGATGCCTCACGGTTCCCTAGAACTAACCGACTTCGGCTTCTTGGTAGACTAGCTTTCGGAAATTCAACCGAACAGCTGAAAAGATTACGTAAACTAACCGTTTCAAACCAAATGTTTGAATGAGTCTGCAAACTTTTGGGGTGAATTCTTTAGGCCAATAACGATCATAGATTTCTGACGTCATAAGAGATTTATCAAGTAATTATTATATTCCAAAATCAGATACAGGCCATTCCCTCGTTAAAATCATGTATAAAGCCATTTTTATCCCAAGCTAAGAAATGTCTTTCCTATCGCAAAATCCGTGTTTGCGCATTAGGAACTAGGTACCTAAATATAAGTACCTACTTAATCAAAATCCTGCACGTGTTCTGTTATTTCAGTCTGGTTCACTTAGGTTTTTATGAAAAGAAAAGTTTCCTGAAAAATGTTCAAATCTCGGAAAAACTAAACGTCCTTTTTTCTATGGATTTTTATAAGAACTCCAGAGCATATTGAAATATTACCTGTACATACGTTCATTACACTGCTAACTAAGACGCCTTTGGAAGCCTTTAGAATTCAATAATACATTACAGGATCGTCATCAATATTTATTGGTCACTAAAATTAATATCCTTTACATCAATGCGCTTCGCCAACGCGTTCGTCAATTGTTATAATAATTAGAAACACTAGAAAACGTCTGTTTAATATACTATTGAACTACCTACGTTACTTGAGACAATGTTCTTACATACTCGTGTATCGAAAATTAACTGTTTTAAAGTCTTGCATCCTTCAAAGAACGGGCGAGGAAATATCGTCATCCTTCTTTGGTCAGCCAATAATAATAAAATTATGAATTCAATAATCAGCCAATATAATCATCACCATCATCATCTTACTTGTAGTTCTGGTAGGATTTGTGCCCGGTTGATAGCAATAGACTCGCCCCCTATAGGTAATAGGTAATACGGGCTGGTGTCTGCAACTACACGTCAATGCGCGTATTTTGCGTACCTACTCGCCCCCTGTTACATGGGATTTAAACATAACTTACGAAATGTGAGAGCACCCCTGCTAAACCCTTCGGGAAATACAGGCGTGATGTTATATTATGTACAGACGCCAGCACATCAAGCTATCCAAACTGTAAAATTTTCCCAATCAACTTTGAACCTTACAATTTAGCGATAAAGTTGAAAATCTATTAAAGAAATTTGACAGATTGTAGGTAGTAGCTTGATGTACTGGCGCCTGTTCTTGTAGTTCCTTCCCGACTTGGTATTGCGGTGAACCGCGTAGGATTTGTGAGAGAGGCGACTTTATGTCTTGACTTCGTAGGCCGCCGCTATAATCAATAGAAGGCCGATTCCCGTGAACGTTCGCATTCTAATCTCATTCGCGATTTGTCAAAATGAGATTGCCACTAGATTCTTAACGTTTTAAATTACGAGAATTGGCCTTCTGATATCCCGCACGCGTAGCATGACACCCAAGGAACAAAAGAAATGAAAGGCAAAATGATGTCATGCAAAAATCAAGAAATGTCACTTTTATCGTAGACTAGAGATAAAAAGTTGTCACGCAATTCGTGCTTATTTAGGCACATACAGGTACCAGAGATTCAAGTCTCTCCAGAAAGTCAAGGGTAATTTCGAAAGATTTTCCATTCGAAAAAGGACTCCATAATTTTAAAAGAGACACATCACTCGTACCAAATAATTTCTTTAGAATTAATTATAACTTTGTCTCTTCCTGTGTATCATCTTAAAAATATGCTGAAGTAATTTACAGTTTGCAGATGCAAAACAATATTACAAAGATGAAAGAAAACTCGACACTCAAGTTTGTCCGTCAACGAAAACGAAACACAAAACCAAACAGGTAAGCAAAGATAAAGTTGCAATGTTTACCAAAACCGATAGTACAAATTACTCTTTACGATTCGTTAATTAGTATTGTATGTCAAACTACTAAATAAACAACTCTCGGGCACTGGCCATTTCAACATAAAAATACGCCATTCCGCATGTAAGTAAGTAATCATTGAATTAACATACGGGTTTATAAATAACTCCCATACAAAATGTGTGTGTTCGAATTGGTAATGTCAATAGAGGTGGAAACAAAAGGTGCCGCACACGGTTCTTCTTCGCAGTAGGTACGTGGTGTTTTTGGCAGACAGGTTATGGAAAATCATTAAAGTTAAGAAGTAAAGTTAAGCATGTGCTTTTACAATGGATGGCTTCAACAATATTATATTTTGTCCAGTCACATCCAAAATATGATATGTTCGTCACATTAAGGGCTATTATTGTCTGCTCTGCACAACAGAATCTGCTTTAGCTAGTCAGCATTTTATGTATGTGTCGTAATGCCAATACCGCAGGATGACATTCAGCCATCTCCTTGACATGTCATACCGAATTTGTGGCACTAATATACTGAAAAAAACACATATTTTATAAATTGACCAAACCAATAAAAAGATTTTAGGTGGATCATAATATTGATATTTTACACGACCTTTGACAAAGGTGTATGCTATTTTGACCCTTGTTATTAAAAGTCAAGTAAGTAATCAAATAGAATGTTATTAATTTATTATAGTCTGCTCAATGCCGTAGCTTCGAAAGATATTATGTGGCCTGACTTGCTCAAGGAAAGAATTTGAAAACTGACGACGCTTTTCTAGTTGTCTAAGCTGAGGTACAGGCAACTGTCTACTAGTAGTATACATTACATCATATTTTCGTTCGTTTCCCAATTCTTTTCTACCTCCTTTTTTCACTTATACTACACTCCACTATGCATATCATCGCCTGCAGGACCTTAACATGTTTTTTTTAATAAGCAGGAGTAAAATAATAGTAATTTTGCAAGTACATAGTTACAGAGGCAACCCTACTGTAAAAGAAAGGGCTGTAGTAGTCCGGGGCTGCTGGAGCGACCTTGCAGCGGCAGATAACAATTGAGAGTCGCTTGCCGCCGCAAATTCAAATACCAGGACCTAAGCTTAGACTACCAGAAAATTACCGAGATATCGAAGCTCAATGTCGTACGGAAAGAGTACATAGCCGTTTCTCTTTTATATAAAGGTCTACCAACTACCAAAATCTTTCTTCAACACCTCTCATACAAAATTAGCTAAGAGTGTTCAAGTTCACATCCATGTTTGTGCCCATGAAACATAGTGCAAAAGCCATATTTAAAGATTTCAACGCATGCATCGAATAGAATAGAAAATGGTCTACCTTCAGTGAATGTTGCCTATAGTGGTCATACTTTAAAAATTACAGAGTGGATTTACAAAATATTTTCAAGCAAAAATATAATCAGATTTTAATATATCAGTTAATAAAAGCATTGTTATACATAATAGAGCTATTAAGTTTAAGTAGACGCTTCGGCGCAAGTTCCCATGTTCAATTTCCGTATGGGGTTCAATGTTATAAAATGTTCTTATTACAACATGGCCGTGATTACCAATAATAATGTACCCAGTTTAATAATTACGCTACTTATCCCATGTAATAACGATAAATCTTAGTAAAGAGAATATTTTCTTCACAAAATAATGTTCATATTCACCGTTCTTAGGTACTACATAACTTCACTTATGTGCATTTTGCATAACAAGTGAAGTATCTAAAATGATATAACTATCCTGCTTATGGTGCTAAAATAATATTTTTTAATGAAGACTTTTTTTAAAGGGGCTCTTGACTTTTAATCACATCCGCACGGGTCGGTCGAAAGCTAAGCTACGCTTGCCGCGGTCGGTTCGTGGATGGGTGACCATTCACTACATATCGAGACCCCTCCGTGCTTAGGAAAGCACGTTAGACGTCGTATGATCGTCGAATGAATTCGTAGATCTTTAACAGTCATTACGGGTAGGCAAATGCCCAATAGTCTGCCAAGCAGTCTTACCGATGTCGTCGCTTCATATAACCTACTGATATTGAGCTGCATCCGGTAAGACTGGAAGCCAGTGCAGTCGGTGCTGGGTAACATCTCTTGGTAAGACTGATTGTAAGACTTTGGGCTTCTGACTACCCGTAACGACTTTCAAAGGCTATTTAGAAATTAGGCAATGTATCAGTCAAAAGAAGTCAGTAAAAAACGTGTTTATAGCATGGAAACATAGTGCTCGACGTCTTTATAATGAGTTGATTATAAATTATTACTTTTACAACCATACATTAATACTCGGAAAAACATCTCCAGGTGAGAACTATTCCACATAATTAATTAGCTAATTATGCATTGTCTTTTATCTAATAAAAAAACTATTAAATATCACATTGATATATCAACATCATTTGTAATGTCATTATTATGTGTTTTCTCTCCGGAAATGTCTTAATTTATAGAAGAAACTGATATAAAAATGTCTATTGATTCTATAATATATTTGCGTCTCGGCTCTACCGTTACGATATTTTGCAATCAATTGAATATCTTGAGAAAAGTAATCAAGGCTAATAGAATCGATTCAAACAGTAGTATCAGTAGTTATACTAAATAGCTGTCTAGTATAAAAATATTATTTTTGGGATGCATGAAGAAGCCTCCTCGTGTAGCGCAGTTTGTTCCGCCAATTACTCAACTGAACCGAGCGCTCGGCGCATCCTGGACAGTCACACCCAACATTTTATTTGACAGGCCAATTCTTCCCTTGCGGTGGTAAGGTTAACGCCCGCCTGGTTTGCGACCACCCTCCCACCGGAGTCCGGCGTCAAGCTGTGTTCGTCGATGCGTGGGAGTTCCAGTGCCTTAGGCATCTTCTGGGCATGCTCGTTCCATCATAGACCTCATCCATCGCTTTCCATCAGACGTGATCGAGGTCAAGAGAGGGCCAATACAGCAACAGTAGCATGTGGAAGCTTGTAATGAGCAATTTTTTTTACCTACGAACGATTTCTAATTCTGTTATTAGTCCGTAAGCTTTCTGTAAAATAAAATAAATAAATTATATTAAAAAAGAGTTATCGAGCAGTTCGACAAAGTTAAGTCAAGTTAACTGTCATGCAACTAAGTACTTACTTATTTTATAATGGAGCCTTGCGTAAATTACAGACGGAGAAAACTAACATTAAGTCTTATAAAATAAAGAGTCGTGTATTCAAACTAGGCTGAGTATCAGCACTTTTCCAACTTTAAAATTACATAAGATAGTCACCCAAAACGTCCGCCCTTCACCACTTCCTAGTACTTTAGGTGGAAAGAAGAAGTGGCGCAACAAACTCCCTAGCAGCAAAGCTGTCTGCAGGCCTAGCCAAGTTACAAACGTTTCATATCGAATCTCTTTCTACAATCGTTAACGCTTCGGCGTAAGCGATTATAGAAAACGATAAGTTGCTAGCCAAGTTGACACGACCGAGTCGAACGCTCATTCTACAACGTCTTTAGAAAAAACCTATACTTTAGTCTATGGTGAGCGTTCCGATAGACGTCAAAGTCACAGCTGTGTACTTAGTGCGCGGGCAAATAATTGTTTTTTTTAAGTGTTTTGAAATTTGAAAGTAAGCGAAATAAGTTAAAGCTCTTCTTATATTTGATTTATTATTATAACACAGTGTGGAATGTAATTTTAAATATTACTGCATCTCGAAATGTAATGAAAGATACCTTAAAAAAATTAAGTGATAACTTTTAAGTATAGGATGGAATCTAGATCTCGAGCAAGCCCAGAACAGTTCGCAGCTTTATTGGAATTCATGGAAAGGTACGTAAATTATTAGTTGTTTCGTAAATATCTTCCTTTGTTATTTAAAAATCTATCATACTCGGGCCACCTCGGGCACTTGAAAGTTTGAAACATAAACAATGACGTGATCCGCAACATGAACTAATACTTACGAAAGAAACAAACAAAACAATTGACCCTTACTACTTAATCAATAGACCCTTTGTTTCTCTGAAATATTTTTTAAATGCTAAATGATAAATATAGTCCAAAAATAAGGTAAATAAACAAAAGACTTCTCGGTCTTAACACAGCTGTATCATAATAGACGCCATTTTTTATCGTTTTCTCTTGGGTCTCGGCGATCGCTTAGCTATCGTTCAAAAACTTCGACAGCGTTTCGTTAGCGCTTGTCAAAACTGTAACTTGGCTACCATTTGTATGGGATGTAGCGATCTACGTTGTAGAAACGATTACATTCTATTCTAACATTTTGAACGAGTAAACTTGGCTACGACTTTTCTATTCGTTTGTACTGACCACGTGACTTATCGTTGAGATGATGTCATTCCTATACATTTGATTAGTTTTCTACTAGCGTTAACGATTGTAGATTGTCAACTTGGCTAAGCCTGCTGTTCAATTAGAAAAACTTGCTTCTGTACAAAATATAAACATTACACAACAAAAAAACACTAAATTAAACCATTTGCCATAATACCAGCTAGCACACGTCAATATACCGACAAAAAACATCGACAATTATACTCATGCAGAAATAAAAAATAAAAACGTAAACCGAACTTAATACCTAAAATAAAAGCCTGTCGGCATAAAGGGCGTGCCCGCTTGCATATAGCTGTAACTCGAGGTCACAAATGATAACGGCTGTGGTTTTTAATTTGCTAGACTAAAATGATAGCTGCGGGACAGTAATAAATACTGCCAACATGACAAAAAGGACGATCACAGCTGTCATTTTGGTCTAGCAAATTAAAAATCAAAGTGTTTCAATAGTCCTTTGAAATAAAATAAACAAATAATATAAACTTCCAAATTACTTACTATTAAATGTCGTTTATAAGGTCCTTCCTCAACATACATACACAAACTCATGCCTTTTTCTCATAGCAGAAATTACAGAACGCCATTTGCTACGATCCTCACAAACTCCTTCCTCAATTTATAATAAATATCTTCTTAGCAAAAGTACAACTATAAAATAATTTTCTATCTGGGATATTTTATAAGATATACACCTTTAATCGTTGATTTCAGCTTCGAGCTCTGATACGTAAATAACTAACTTCTGCCTGCGACTACGTCCGCGTGAAATTTCTTGTTCCCCCGACCCACCCCGTCGCATCGCATCGCCTGCCCGCGCTATTGCTTCATTTTCACTTAGCGTTCTTTCTAACTTATTTTCTTATTGCTCGGCGCCTGCGCTACGACCTAGCGTGATGTTAAGTAGCCTATAGCCTTCCTCAAGAATTGGACTATCAAAAATGCAAAAAGAATTTTTCAAATCCGACAAGCAGTTACAGAGATTAGCGCGTTCAAACAAAAACTCTTTAGCTTTTTTTTTTAATTATTTTAATCGCCTGGTTGCTTCTTTAGCTTTATTATTAGTATACATTACTATACATATAGATAAGATAGATACAACGACACATCCCACTACAACCCTGAATACGAGGAAACCCAACCTGCTACGAACAACCAAAAAAATAACAAAGCATCAATAAGTTCAGTCTCATTACATACATACTAATTGGTTTCTAATTGAGAACAATATGACGAGTAACGGACCTATTATAATTATTGACAGGTATACCGCCCTACGCCCACAAAAAGCAATGGACTTGCCTGAGGACAATGGTCTCTAGAGTAGACCACATCATTGGGAACTTACAATAGTCGTAACGGCATAGACGTTTTTGGGAACTGTTTGTATAGGAAAATCAGATGACAATCACTCGAAAGAGTACGTTCAGCAGTGAGCATCCACTCCGTGCAACAATAGTATTTTAGGGTGAAGATACCTCACTGCGATACTTCGCGTTTGAGGTTTAGTTCGCTAGCTCGATGTCACCTCCATGTAAAACAAATGCATGCTAATAGACACGTACTCAGATGATGAAGAATACCTCACTGTGATACTTCGCAAACTGCTTGGGGGTTTACCTCGCTGTATTTTTTTTTTTGCATGGAGGTGACATCGAGGTAGTGAGCTAAACTATAAATGCGAGGTATCGCAGTGAGCCATCTTCGGCAAGTAATTAAGTACCCTTAGTTTTCAGTAAAAAAGACTAAAATTATCTAGCTCATAGCTACGGGTCTGGCGAATCTGGCAATGGATTAATAGAAATGCTTGATCTAGTGGTCTACCTGGCTTGTATCTGGGTAGAGCCAAAAACAAAAAACAGTCGGGCATTACCTACCTTTTCACGAGACGGTTCGTCGTATTTTAAAACCTCTTCTATACATATAAAATTCAAAGTCCTGACTGACTGACTGATATATCAACGCACAGCCTAAACCGCTGGTCATAGAGACAGCAGGGTGTGTTCTTTGTGAAGAGTAGATATCCACTAAGAAAGGGTTTTTCGAAATTCCACCCCTAAGGGGGTGATTGGGGGGAGGGTGAAAATTCACGCGGACGAAGTCGCGGGCGGAAGCTAGTTCATTTATATATAGTAACTATAGATGACAAACAATACAGGGATACAGGGAATCATCTTTCTAGTCTCTTCTCGACCACATTGGCGTTGGCTTCCAGGCTAATCAGAATCAAAACCTTACGATAACGAGCCGAATTGATATCAAATCATTACCATGGTAATATATTCATATATTTCGATGCCACTGATTCGCACAATGATTTTTTATTTTTTTTACGTTTTGGCGTGAATTTACATTTTCCATTCAACACAACTTGTTATTCGAAGATAGACAGAAAAATTCTACCTTCGTAACAGCATAAAAGGGAGTCGAACAGCTAGTTGGATTCTCGGCTTGCTCTTGACCTCGATATGATCACGCCTGATGGAAAGCGATGGATGAGGAACGAGCAAACCCAGAAGATGCCTTTTCAATCTTGCTTTGAAGGCTGACGGGTTAAATGTGGAAGAGAACACAGACGCTGGCACAGAGTTCCGCACTTTCGGTGTGCGCATAATAAATATGGAGGAAAAGCGCTGAGTATATCGAGGCTAGAATATCAACCAAGTGCGGATGATACTCTACAGTACTTCTCGTAGTCCGGTAGAAGAAGGGCGATGGTGAGTGATTAGGCTGAATGTCAGCACCCAATCTCACATACTGATGCAATCGCTGCCACCCTGAAACAATGCATTATCATAAGTAGTTCATCTTATCTGAACATAACTGGTACTTTTTACAATCCATAGCAGACTAATACCTTCATTTGTTTATTTTGAACGTCATTTGTGTATGCAAAATGAGTACTATAGCGACGGATGTTTATATAATCTTTATGCTATGTGCATCTTAATATTTCAAACAAACATCGGGATGATGGTAGGGGAATAACTGGTAATCCCTCTGAGCGTCATTTTTACACTTTTCTTCCATACAAACAAGAATGTGTTTAGATTAAGTCGGCTAATAATTTAAGAGGTTTAATCAACAATAATAATCATTTGCATATGCACTGTTTATCTTCTGATGGGGAAACCCCTTAAAATTTCACTGACTCCCGCTGGTATACTTATATACGAGTAGATAGGTCTAACTAATGGGAAGGAGCTTTGGGATCTCTCGTGGAATGCAGTCATGACCCTTCTATGGTACCCCATAGCTCGGTGAGAAACTAGAAAAGCCTTCCACGTCACCTTTGCAGGTTCGAGAGACCGATCTCCTGCAAAATAAAAATATATTAATTATGGAGATTGATGATTCTTTTTTAATACCTGAAGTTTTTCCAGAAATAGGTATTTATAAGGAAAGTCTTGACACTACAATCGCAATAACAATATTCTTTCCATATGTAACGTAATTAGGATGCAACCTCTAAGAAATTTTCAACGCCACGGACTATGATGTAATGATGAATAACCTTTTGAATGTATTATTACGGCATGAACTACTAACCTATATTATTGTAGTAAATCCTCTAGAATGTCTGATTCCACTAGAAGCATCTAGAAATGTATGTGAATGAAATTTTCGACGTGTTGCGATTGACAGCTGATGAATACAATGAATATTTCAGCATGAGAACATTCTGACAGAAACAGATATTTACATTTTAAGAATGCATTATGCAGTTCAGTTCCACTACATTTTTTCTAGAGATTTCCAGTGTTTTTGGTAGCACGAAACTTTTTGGTAATTTTAAAACAATTTTCACTCAGCAATTCAACCATTTCGAAGGTGTGTCTTAGACAATTGAAAATTAAACTTCAAACCACTTAACGTAGAAAATAATGCCTTTTTCAAATTCTGTAATCTGTATTTCATAAATTTTCCTCTTAACATTTATAAATCGGGAATGTACCTAATAAGAAGTAATTATGAAATGAAAGTCTTTAATAATCCTTAAATGGGGATATCTGAGAATGACAAGAGAAAAGACACTCAAATGCAGTAAATACGGGTAAGTCCCAATGAGATAAGAGCACCCTTTATCATAATAATCATTGAGAGATTATAATAATCTTTATAACTGTCATAATTACACTTTCACTACTTAAACCGTGATTTTTCACATTCATCCTTTTGTTTTATTTATTTATTAGTAACCAACTTATATTGTCCAGCTTAAAGTACACAAAAATCTTCTGAAAATCAAAAGCCAAACCATAACATTCGACCTAAATTATAAAATGAAATATTAATAGAATAAATGAATGAATGAAAATATAAATACATAGGATAGAAAATAATTGTAACTTAATAACAAGGAAAATGTATAAAGCGCTCTTCCTCTCTCTACTTATTTAAGAATTTGCTGTGCCCGACAGGATCAATTAATTGTTTTAATTTTTTTTTATTCACCACCTGTAATTGTATATTATGGATTGCAATAAACGATTTGAGTCGGGGTCGGCTTCCAGTCTAACCGTATGCAGCTGAATACCTGTATTTTACATGAAGCTACTGCCTATCTGACCTCCATAACCCAGTTACTGTGCAATACGATACCCCTTGGTATGACTGATTGTCAGACTTATAGGCTTGTGACGACCCGTAACGACTGCCAGAGATCCACGAATGACAGCCGGGACCAACGGCTTAACGTGCTTTCCGAGGCACGGATGAGTTTTTATATGTAAAGATGATCCATCCACGGACCAACCGCGGCAAGCATAGCTTAACCTGATCGATCGACCCATGCAGCTGTTATTACTTAGCCAAAATAAGCCTCTTAAAAAAAGCCCTCTAAAAAGGTATTTTTAGAAGGCTTTTTTGTAGCTATATTAAATTAAATTACCGTTATATTTGTCTTCTGAATTACCATTCAGAAGTTAAATATAACGGTAATTTGACAGAACTGGCCAACCTTTGTTCCAACATTCCCAACATTTGCGCACGCTAACAAAAAAAACCTGTGAAAACTCACCTCCATTATCTGATTACACAATTATTAAAAGTAAACAAAGCAAATGAATATCTAAGAACTAATTTACAGATCACAATGGCCGTGATGAAGCAAAACAGATGGAATTTTATATTAGTACGAGAATTTTGCGTAACAACATACGAACAGGAAATACAGGACCGGTGAGTGTGGAGTAAATCGACCGACATCGAGAATCATTAGCCGCGTTGTCGCACTGCCGCCATTTTTTATCGGCAAGACGATATGTTTTATATAACGCTAAGTCTTTGTGGCCAGTGTTTTAACTACGAAGGTTTGAAGCAAATTCAAAATTAAATTGAAGTTCGAATTTGAAAGTCGTTGAAAATCAATTAGGTACAATGAATCAATCAAAAGGTATGGTGAAGTTGTGTGATGATGACACAATCAAGATCCTGATGTATTGGCAGCTGTCATCGTCAATTATGACGTAAGTATATCTGAGCAATTAAACTTGACAGTGAGAATCCTAACCTACCACAAAAAGAAGGTACTTATTTACTCTCATTAAACGATCTAGGTATATTATCATACAAAAAAAACTGTAATTTAAAGTGGGTAAGACATTGATTTCTACAATAAACTATGTCGGTATACAGCAACATTGGAAACTGATGACGAAACGCATCAAATCATGTTCATCGCTATCACTACATATTATAAAACAAAGTCCCCCCGCCGCGTCTGTCTGTCTGAATCTAAACCTGATAAACTCAAAAACTACCACACAGAATTTCATAAAGGTTTCATTAATAAACGGAGTTCATCTCATTCATTCATCCAGGTTTCGCATAAATTGGCTAAAATATGACGATGATTGTTGAAAAGGTCGGAAAAACCATGCTGACTCCAGTGGCGTGCGCCGCGTATACCAATCCCGATAGTACGTTCCCGTGGGATGTTTTCCGGCATCCACGCGGGCGAAGTCGCGGGCTAAAGCTAGTATAAAGCAAAACTAAACAGGCAGAAGAACCAGTAGCTACAAACAAATAATGTGAAATTGAACAATCCTGGAGGATAGTTTAGTAATTCTTATCATGAATCATTGTTTAGATACCAAAACCAGCTACAAATCTTGGTCATCTAGATTTTAGAGCAGTCCTATAATATAAAAGACACCCTTGTTAACAAGCAAATAGGTACAGAAATGAACATAAACATTCGCAGAAAAACATGACAATAAAAATCAAAAACATGACAACAAAAACCAATTAATTCCAATCGTTCTCATAATTCTAACACTGGTCCAATAAATGAAACAAGAAAAGAAATAGATGTAATAACAACAAACCACAATTACGATTTACGTATGGACAAAGGCTCATTTGAATATAAAAGTGTATCATCTTGTTAGACAATTATTCTAATCTTGTTCCTTTAAATAATGACAAGTGAATTGCGATCTCACACGACCGGAAAAACTGGAAAGCATTTCCAATAATTATATTTTTTTGTTTGATACCCATTTGAATACGGCGCATGAGTCCCGCAGTCCCACGGTCGATAGTATCGTCTGAGACTCTGTCACACTGTGGCTCGAAGCAATTATTACTATTATAGTCGTGTAATAGAGGTTTTTTCCTCCGTTTATTATTAAAGAGGAAATTTGCTTTTGTGTTGGAAGAAAATACGATGAAAATAACTGTTCCAGAGACGTCTTCAACCAGATTTTTTTTTTAACTGTGAACTAGTTTCACTACTCTCAAAGTGGTGAAGGAAAACGTCGCGAGGAAACAGGCATGTCCTAGAACCAAAAATTCGAAGACATGGGACATCTACCAACCTGTACTGGGCCCGGGTGGTGGATTACGGCCCACTCCTACTCACCGAGAGCAGGCCTGTGTCCCAGTAGTGGAAACATTATAGGCTGATTATGTCCCTCCTGATCAAAAGGTCTAAGTAACTAAATGTCCAACAGCGCGAAACGTCTCATCATCATAATCAGCCTATAATGTTCCCACTGCTGGGACACAGGCCAAACGCACGCAGGCAGGCAAAACGTCTAATGAGCAAAAATCTAATTAGCAAAATGTCCATGTAGCGAAACGTCCAACTATCAGATGTAGCAGAACATCTATTTAGCAAAAAGTCATTATTAAAATGTGTACACTGTTATGTTGAACTAGTTTCTCATTGAGAACTTTGAAATGGATTTGGTAACAAGAAAAAACGCCGAATTGCAAATTAGGTGTAGGCACAACAATAATTATCACTAAGAGATTTTATCTCATTTCTTTCGATATTTTTTGACGAAGGTTCGTTGATATTCATACGGCCCACATACTTTTTTGCACCGATCTTTATATGTTCGCCGCCTTACTGTGACAATGTCCTTTTTTCTTACATAATCGATATTGACTTAATTATACAGCAAAAAGATCTTGTACACGCGCTCACCTCCTACTGATACACAGAAATGGTTGAGTTGCAAAAACTAACTGGGCATTCCGTAGCGTGACTTTACTACATGATCGTCGCAGTACTAATTAACACTAACGAAATTATGCATGCAATTATGAGCTTTGCGTTTAAAGTAACAACACCTAGATCGGCTTGAAGCATTTTTCCAAATGAAGCAGAACATTGCAGATTCACTGTTTTAGAAATTTTTGTACTCACTAAACGGCGGGTAAATAAGGATACACACGTGCTAAATCTTTGGTAACTGTTACTTTGAAGTATGATTCGGAAATGACTTCAATGTGCATAAACATTACTCACGCGCAGCTAAAAGATGGCATTTACATCCGTTTATTATACAGCAAGGCTAACAGGTATATTTTTTTTTATTTTTTTAAATAACCACTCTGTCTAATTGCAGATGAAACATTATTCAGACAGTGATTTTAAAGAATTTAAGAGGCTTTCATTTTCAGTAATTTATTTTATAGTATCAAATCTCTCGAAAATCACCAGACCGGACGCAAAATAAAATATTGCACACCGGTCCAAAAAAATTTTGTTCGAATGGCCGTCAAAAAATTGTCCGAAAATAAATTTTTCGAGACCAAAAAATACTAGATTTAGGCATCATACTCTGGCTAGCTACAGCCTATGTACGCACACTTGGATCGCAGCTTGTTAGTATTTGGACCACCTACGTCACTGCTGCACGTGGTAACAAAACAACGATGACATACATAATGCCACGGTCCCAAGGAGTTAAGGCTAGACTATGTGAGATCTCTGAAAATAACTGCTTCGTAATTTAGTGGACTATAGCATGGCTTTACCACCTTAGGGTTGAATGTCACTTGCATGTCTTAAAACGACAAGGTCTATTTGTTTATACGACAGATAGATAGTTTCAACCTTAGTGTGAAGTTTCAATTTAGTGGAATTTGTTATCCGTGGTTAGGTACCTATCAAAAAAGGTAAAGGTCGACTATACTCATGTTCTTCGCTTAACGGATCTCCTTACTCGTCTTCACTGTTGCCCGTTATGCTTTTTCTAGTATAGATATTCTTCTGTTTCATTATTTTAGTCCAACGCGGTGTCAGTGACCTTTTTGGGTTCTTTTAAAGTGCTGATTGGGCTTTTTACAAAGTTACATAGTCTGTTCAGGAAAACCGCATTCGAAACTTCAAGTTCGCCAAAACCTCAACATTTGAAGAGGATAATGACCTAACTGATCCACTTCGAATACGAATAAATTATGGCATTGCATAACAATACATTATCATAAATCTTAATCATTCAGACTCTAAAGAAAAACGTAGATATTCCTTAAAAAGAAACATTTTCTATGAGGGAATGTCCTATACGAGGTGACAACGTGAGCCTTTGAGCGTAAGCCCTCCTTACTGAATCATTCCTGAATCGTTAATCAGAAAACTCTGACGTCAATCATCGCACAAATCGGTCCCACGTGCCGAGCACCAGCGGTATCCCCATCCATATAAAAAATATGGAAGAATATGACTATTTATGGCAATTGTTTACAACAAACCTGGTCTACGTTTTGAGAAAAGCCTCATGAGTCACGGTATAAATGATTTTGTGGTTTTTGATCAGCTGTACCACGTATGTACGTCATAGGTGACGTCTTCAAACTTCTTAGATTGGGAACCTTCGTTCCGGCACGAGTTAGACGAAAATAGATCCTTATGTTTATTGTTTACATCCTTAAGTACAGCCCTCATGAAGTACTTTTAAATCGCCTTAATTTCTTGATCGGCTAATGAGACACAATTGATTTTCTTGTTGTAATGGGCCGCCGGAGGCCCGCGCCGGGACGGAGCGATTAAAGTTGATAGTCATCATCATCAGCCTATAATGTTCCCACTGCTGGGACACAGGCCTCCTCTCTGTGAGAGGGAGTGGGCCGTAATCCACCACGCGGGCCCAGTGTGGGTTGGTAGATGTCACATGTCTTTGAATTTTCGGTTCTAGGACATGCCGGTTTCCTCACGATGTTTTCCTTCACCGTTTTGAGAGCAGTGGTGATGAAATAATTTTACACAAAGTAAAGCGCCTGTCTGGGTTCGAACCTACGACCTACAACTCGTAAGTCGCGGCCGATACCACTGGGCCACCACTGCTCTCATTATTTAGATAGGTACTTAAGTTGATAGTAACAAAATCAAAGGATTTTTTTTTATTAAATTATTTTCAGGCACTTTTAAATTGTAGAAGAGTCGATCACTTGTAGACATTGTAGTGGTCCGTTCCAAAACATAGATTCTCATATAATGGCCAAGAATCTCCACAAATGTTACCTTTTACGTAAGCTCTTTGAGTGTTCGTCCGATAAAATTACAATGAAATGAAGAAAGTAAACTTAACAATTCTTTAAAAAAAAATTACGCCACTGTTCGGCAGTTCTTGTAATCAAACGGTTATTACACGAACATGACCTCACGTCCTTACAATAGACATAAGTACACCTCTCATTGACCTCCTAATACGTATGTATACGCAATATTCTGGCATTTCCTTTAGGCCTGGTACCTGAGAACATTTCTCAGAACGTAACCTCCAAATATTAGGGGTTAGTCATCAAAAATTTTAAAATCATAAGCCAAATCTTGTTTGATCGGTATGCTGAACATCCGTAAAATTTTACAGAATGCCCCTATGATTTGGTCATAAGTCACTTTTGAATGATTGTTGTATGCCGACACTGATAATTTGATTAGATCTTTTTATGATCTGTTCTGAGAACAATATTGGTATATTTTCCTCATTTGAAAGTGATTTTAGCTCTTTGAATCAGTATTTAATTAATTAATTAAACTTGACACATTTTTAACAATTTGCTATTTTCAGAAACGTGAAAAAGAGTTTTGTTGTGTTAAAAATTAGTTTTGAAAACGTTTCTTGAAATGACATTTTATGAGACAAAATTAAACAATAACTGCATTTATTGATACATTATGTACAAATTATTTTAATGTTAAGCAATAATTTATTACGATATTAATAACAATGTTATTTTAAACCTTTTAAAGACTCGTGTTTCACAGGAACTCTGAACTTTAAACGGAGGTTGTAACAATCGGATATGAGCCACCATAGAATGGCGGATTTGCATAAACAATGAGTTATCATTACATGGGGTTTTCTCTAGCCAAACGTAATAACATTTTCTTGGTAATCGTATGTATCAGGATGTTCGAAATAACCCCTCATTTTGAATGCATTATATATTACGCGCGCCAGTTAGGAATCCCTGAGAAAGGCTCGGTTTTTGTACGTTGATGAGTTCACATGGGCTGTTGTCACACCGTAGCGAATGAGCGATCTTATTGATTCTCTATCGATAGGAAAATTTACCGGAACGACCGTGTTGGCTAAATGTATTTATTTGAGATTTGTTTTCTAGGACATTTTTTACTTTTAAGTACCTATCTAAATATGGCGATAAGAAAAGTTGAAACTTATTTTTTCATGTAGCAAACGCTAATATTTCTAAGCACAAAACCGATTGATGTGACGGTGCTTGGGAGAGGCCTATATCCAGCAGTGGACATCTTTCGGCAGAAATGATGATGATAATGAAAGGCTAATAATAAACTATGCATTGAACATTTTTTATACCTTAATCTTTATTTTTATAAATATGATAACTATATTTTAAGGAGCCTTCACAAAATAGTGATGAAGTCTCATTCACGACTAACAATACACAATGTGAAAATTAACGAAAATCTGATGACTGTAGTTGATTGTGACTCCATATATCAGATTTAATCATAATTTCACTAACTACGGTGTGATACAAACTCCAATACGTAATAATGAGTCTTTTGTTCGCATTAGCCAGGTGACCGCGGCGTGATAATTGTCGCGAACAATGCGCCGGAGTCGCGAGATAGATCGATGCGTATGCACCGTTGTCAAGTTGTGATATGAAATATGTGTAGCGATGAAAAACGTTGGAAGTTGGGTACGAAAAATGCATATTTAACCAACGGCACTGGAGCACCAGCCTTTGACAGCTTACCGATTATAAAAATACTAGCAGCGCCCCGCGGTTTCACCCGCATAAGTTTCGATCCCGTGGGAATATCGGGATAAAAACTATCCTATTCCTTTCCCGGGACTCAAACTATGTATCTCTATACCAAATTTCATCTAAATCGGTTCAGCGGCTTAAGCGTGAAGAGGCAACAGACAGATATAATACTTTCGCATAATATTAGGTATGGATAGCTTATCGATTCGATATAAAATATAGTTCCATCGGTACACCATTTTTGCGTCCTGTGCAATAAATTATAGTTCCATCGGTACATCATTTTTGCGTCCTGTGCAATAACTTATTTATTTATTTACTACTAGCTCTTGCCCGCGACTTTATCTGCGATCCAGGATGAAAAGAGCCTATTTCTTTCACCAGGTCATGGTCTACCAAGTGCAAAATTTCATCCAAATCCGTTCAGCCGTTTTAGCAAAACAATCACACAAAAAATGATTTTTTTCTCTTTATAATATTATTTTATACTACATTTATTTTTACAGATGGGAACTCAATATTAAAATGTAATGTAGCATGGCACCTCACATTTTAGCGGCCAATAGTAATGGAAATTCAAAAAAACCTTAAAACGTCACCAGCCCTCACATCAATACAGTGCCAACATTGTATATGTACTAGCAGCGCCCCGCGGTTTCACCCACATAACTGTCGATCCCGTGGGAATATCGGGATAAATACTATCCTATGTCCTTTCTCGGAACTCAAACTATCTCTATACCAAATTTCATCTAAATCGGTGCAGCGGTGTGAAGAGGTAACAGACAGACAGACAGACTTTCGCATTTATAATATTAAGTATGGATTGAGCTGTGATAAGTTTCAGTATAACTTAGCCCCACGTGAAATAGTTCGTCTGTTAAAGTAGTACAACCATACCAGCACCCTAATTGCGTAACACACTGTCAATCTCAATCTAATCTTTTTGAAGTATATTGCTTCATATGTTCGAAAAAATTGTCTGCTGAACCACATAAATAACGCAATGAATGTTGTTGAACTGTCAAAATAAAAGTCATTGCTACTGATAGATAACACATTACGCAATCACCCCACATCTTCTACCGCCAAGCAATGTTACTTTGCAGTTTCCAGAGTGTAGGTTGTACTTCCAAAATGTAAACTGCAGCGTGTTATCAAACGGCCTATTCTGTATCGGAAAGGTACTTAAAAGCAGACCCTTTTTCTGTGTTTTTCTTTGGCTTATAAAATTATACCAAGTACTGTCACAATGTATAATCGTATGTGTACATACATATTGGCAGTACTTGGTAAATTTGGCTGGTCTTTGAAGACTAACCCTGCGATTTAGTCTTCAAAGACCAACCAAGGGTGTGGTACAGACCATCAAATTGAACAACTTTCTCCATGGGACCAATATCGTAATCGCTAAAAATTTATCAACTGTCCCATAGACAACTTCATAAATTTGGCTGGTCTTTGAAAATAAACCCTGTATACTTACATAATATTGCGACACAAAATTATTTTGGACCAAATCAAACTAACACCGTCATTTTGTTTTTTGCATACATTTCAAGTGACATTTCACAAAACAATTGCACAGATGTCTACCAACAGCGCTACTCTGTCAACGTCATTCGAGCGCCAAAAAACCTTTCTTCAGTATACTGTGTGAATGATTAGTTGTATACCTTTAGTTTGGGAAAGCAGGAAAGTCGGTCGCGTTTAAACTTTTTCAGGCAGGCTATTTATGTATATACCTATCAGAGGGGCAATTCTCGTAATTTTAAGAATGTTCACAGTCTGATCTCAGTCTCAATCTGGCAAAAATATCTCTAATTTCTCTACATTTTAGACAAGTTTGAGATTGCGATTAGATTTTGAACGTTTTTAATTACAGGAATTGGCCTTCAGATATTTATAACGGCTAGATGCATCATACTCAATACACAACTAGATAATCAGCAATAAAAATACGTGTTTTCCTTTTTAAGTATATTTTAATACCACATTTCCGTATCAGGTTGATGACTCCATTAGCAAGCACGCTTCATAAGGATGAACCTATTGTTTATTTATTGTGATAAAGTTTAAGGATTAATAAAAATGTAAAAAATTAAATAACACAGTGGCGCCATATTTGTGAAATTTGTTGATTATAATAATTGAATTTTTGAAAACATTTAAGTAGTGGGTTCACTTAAATGTTTTCAAAAATCCAGTTTTGCTAACGTATTAGTAATATTTTTTGGTTGATATAAATAGCATTTAATGTTTCTGATTTCGAGTGAATAATGACGTATAAATTGGCATATTAAGCTATATATATAAATGACGAGCAAACTGCGGGAAAACCATATGAAATGACTTAATGAATTAGATCAATATATTAAAAGCTAAATGAACAACATGAGTGTTTGTCATAATAACACATAAGAGGAATGTGTTCTCTGAAATGTCTGAGTGGTAGTAGGAAATACAGATTTCACGGTTTAGTTACTACATTCAGGTTTAAGGGATTTTTATGACCTAGTTTTCCTTTTACATCATCGGATCTCATTCAGGTAATGACAATTGTAGGAATTTATAGCAGGTAGGTACCTACTACAAATTCGTCTAATCGTCGTTCGTGTAATCGTTCATTATGCAATAAATAAAGGCATACTTAGGTAAGTATGCCTTAATTTATTGCATAATGACGATGTTGCAAGGTAAAAGATACTTAAAATTATGTTTTCCCTATGATTTCACGTCAATTTAACAAATCGTATCATCATATCGCTCATTTGGAGAAATATCGACGTAACTGCTACTTTTTTTTTAAGTCTGCTTTCCTAACGTAAATACGCTTTCTAAGTGCTTTAGCATATTTAACTCATCTTTGGGAAAAAATACATTTACGTCGAAATTTCTCCAAATGAGCGATATGTATATATGAAAAGGCTGGCCTTTTCCCAACTGGGGTCGGCTTCTAGTCTAACCGGGTGTAGCTGAATACCAGTACTTTACTTGAAGTGACTGCCTATCCACAACCCAGTTACTGAGTAACACGATATCCCTTGATAAGACTTTCGGACTTAACAAACACTGCTATGTATACATTACGACAGTTTGTTGCGTTGTTTCAATCAAAATAACGTGTATTATCGATAGTTTCTTGGTACAGCAAAAACTTCCGCTTCCGACACCCGTAAACACTTTAAAAAAAAATACTGCACCGTACACTTACGTGCATAAAGTTTACAAACAGAAGCGTTGTTGAGTGAACGCCAAATGCAATAATTAGAGTATTATTCTGGAACAAAAAGCAGAACTTACCCCACCACGTGACACGCAAGTACTTGCATTATCGAGTGTAGTAAAGTTTAAGCGAGTGCATGTAATAGGCGAGGAGATTATTCTGAGCGACCAATCGAACGGGACTATTTTGGGAATGAGGCCGAGAGGCGGACTCTCTCGGAGGCGGGATGGTGGAGCTACACCCCCGCTGAAATTTAAACGCATTTCTAATATGGCCGAAATGGAATTTAAAAATAAACTCCACAGAAGGACTTTGCTAGCAGTCGCCGCAGCTCTCCCTGTGTGATTGGGTTCACACTATAATAAGTTACATTTAAGTAATACATACATGCTAAGTTTTTATCATCTTTTTCCATTTAACGCTGCTTCTAAAACTTACTGTATAAACCTTTTACTTTTAGATCTTGCTTTTATCAGTGTATGAATACATGTTATCATAACATACAGTAAATACGACACACTTATTGATATTTCTATTCACTATTATCTATTAAAATTAAACTTAATTTATTGTGAGTTATTTTTTTAGAAACTTTTAATATTTTACTTTATAAAAACTTAAGTTGGTTAAACTTAATGATTAAATTTAAAAATACTCAATATAAGGTACTTGTAAGTAAGTTTTAAATAATTATAAAATATCTATACAGCTGTGTTCCTTAAAATAAATTGTTATTGGCCAATTAATTGTTATTATCATTAATATCTTAATACTCTATAAACCCATGTAATATAAAGAAGAATATGTTATCTATTCGTAAATCACAAATGCTTATCAAAAACGCATTCTTATCAAGCCATAACATAGATAACTTTTAATAGTCATAATAAAATATAAACTTTATAAAAAAAACTTACACCGAAACGGTCAAAACAGCTAACCCTCATAATAAAACATGTTTACAGCGGCCAGGAATCGCATTTTCACATACCCCTAGGATCCGGTTGTTGCCACATGTATTTATTTGAATAAGCTATTGCGTAAGAGCATGTGTTCGTTTACGTCCTAATCTCGATCGACGTCGTATCCGTGACGTAATGGCGCATGGCGGGCCCTCCAAATTAAACAATCGGTTTTTTGCACCCTTTATCACGGGAGCGCCGACCGGCCACATAAAAGCCGTGGAAATCCGTTCAGGACACACATTACACGTAACGCGGCGAACTGAACGTATCCGCTCGAGAGATCGTGTCCTGAACTCGACTCGAACACGACGCTCGTTAATCACGTAAATTAAATTCAATAAACAGAATACGCACGTGCTTACACCTGTTCTAAATTTGAAATTGTGAAGTGACAGTGAACTTTTTTTATATGTGACAGTTGTTGTGACAGTTCTATGCCAAAGATTTATTTTATTATTTTACAATGATCTGTGATAAATCGATTAATATTAAAATGATCGATATGTGCACTTGTTGCTGCAATGGATGTTCCTCAAGGAGACAAGGATATACCTTTAGATATAGTAAGTTTCAGTTTTGATATTTATATATTTTTATATCTTATCTCCCTGCAGTGATTGCTTAATTAATTGATTTAAAGATTGATAAAGGTGATATAGATTTTTTCATTCATGTTTCTTAATTAATCAGTCAATTAATAGTGTTGTAGTATGAACTCGTGATGCATTCAAAAGTGATGAATATGGTGACATATCTCTGCACATAATGATGACTTAAATCCAATGACCTAATCTTAAACAATCATACATACAATAACAGGTGATAAAATATTCAGACGTTACATACAATTTCAGTTCATAGGAACTCACGTAAATCGGTGACCTAATATTACTAGAAAAGGAAGTGATGTAATTTATATCACTTTCTATTCTTTGAAATAACGGCACTGATAATACGAGGAAACTACGCGTTTTACGTTGTTGAGTGATTACTCATTATGTCTTATGTAGATATTGTATAATTCATGATCCCATCTCTAGTTGTAAATCTGTGAATAGAAAATAAATGGCATATTAGATTCGAAGTTTAAGCTTTCAATTTTGAATTCACGTCACTAGGCAACTTAAAAAAAAAAACATTGTTTGATATCCGAATAGATGAGACCGGAAATATCAGTGTTACGATTCCACAGACGATTGCTAGATAAAATCACTTTTATAAATAGTCTATGGTATTTGTGTGAAATCGTCTGAATAAAATTAAATATTAAGGTTACATTAAATAATACTGTAACTCCATAGATTAGTAAATCAGTTACCTACCTCAATCAACGATTAGTCATCAGATAATTGGTGAAAACCGTCGCTAACCGTAAGCGCTTCGAACATGTAAAACAGTTTATTTATTTTAGTCTTCAAGGTAAAAGAGCTTCTTGTAAAAAGTTTCACTTACACATATCGATAAACTAAAACTGACACCTGGCTGTCATTCGATTATGTAAATATCGATAAAACTAGTAGAGATACTAAATCTTCCGTTTATTCGATCTTCAGCTTAGCCACAACAGTCAATAGCATTAGGCATGAATTATACACTAACTTAACCGTCTAAGACCGCATACATTACATACAAGCCACCATACACTTTTCCATACAGTTTTGAGGACACAGTATAAAACATTTCCTTCCGCATAACTGACATACTGAACATTTCTGAGCCGCGTATTGAGTATTAATTTTAGCCTGGGCCATGAAAGGGGTTAAGGGTACGTGCACAATGAGTAAAAGCTTTCCAATAGTACGCACAACGTGTGATTTATATTGTGGCTCGCAAACAATGCCATTTCGCGTATTGGCAATGCCTAGGCGGCCGCAGGCGGACTCTGTCGCGGAAGCTAGTCTTTAAGTTTACGGTAAACTTAAATTAGCTGCTGAAACTATGTTGGTAAAGGAATTTTACGGTAGATTAGCTGCTTTCAAGTGTACATTCAATACAACAGCACACTGAGCAACACTGTCTACGAGATATCACGACTAATGCAACAAATAAAGTTAATCCTTCCTTTATCTTACCTCCGAACTTGATCTTGAAGAACAATTACAATATAATCTGCATCCGCCTCTATTCGGGTCAGTATCATAGCAAGCACTTTAGATTTCAACAAAAAAACTATTTACACGGCAATGGCAAACCTTTTATCGATAATTTTAGCGCAACACTTTTTTAAAAGAGAAACAAATCATCATAAGAGACGTAACGGACGCTGCGGGTGAAGGATGGATGGATAATATTTGCTTAAAACAACGTGGAACATATCAACGTAATAGTATTAGAGGTTAAATATATTCACTACTAGCTAACACACGCTTCTCTGTCCGCTATATCTTATCCGAAACAGAGCTACACAACACTAGTATTTACACAAATATATGAAACTTCCGACACGAAACAATACGCCCTTATAGCTCAAAAATAGTATCCACAACTCGCAAAAATTTACTCAATATCTCAACAGAAATTTCCGAGCTTTTTTTCTGACAAACATACAGACAAATCCCTGCAATATTGTGCATCAATTATTTAATGGCCAGGTAGCACGTAAATAACGGAAACCGTTTTAAATATTAAAATGAGTTACGAAACAAGTTTTATTTATAAGTATAGATCACTTCGGAGCACTTAAAATTCAATATTTGCGACATGACGAATCGTTTTATATTTCACGGATCTAATGACTTTCTACAGGGTGTGAGACTGTGAGTAATAGTGAGCTCATGCGACACGGTCTTGACATTGTGGGCTTTCAGTAGTTCCCGCCGAACTTACTGTAGCGAAAAATTCGGAAAATCCGTGAGTCATCAATGAGACAACCGCCGGAAAAGCCTGCTACAATTACAGAATAGTTTCGCATAAAAAGTTAATCGTGTATTAAATGAAAGGCGTGTTATTATGCCAGTAATCGGAAACGATCGCGATGGGAATCTCCTTTGTATAGACGAGAGAAAAAATCTTGTAAGCGCACTAGGTCACTCGGCCTCGGTTAGCGCGTAGCCTTTACATAAATCACGTTCCTGAATGCTGAAAGTTACGTAACGTTTTTAACTATCATTTATAATTTTTTTCGCAATACGAAAGAACGCAATATTACGCAATAAATACATTAAAAAAAAATTAACTTAACTAATTTATTCTATTAATACTTATTTCTACATTCACTAATGTTTGTGGCCAGTACACACGATAATTACAGCAAGAGAAATTAAACCTACTTTTTCGCGATGCTCTATATTTGTCCATGAGTGTAGATACTTTATGTAACATGAATAGGTAATATAACTATAAAATGGCGTTCTAAAAATAAAACACAATCATAATTATCGGATATTGACACTATCACTAAGCAGACGTACAATGGCATCGCCTTGTTAACCACGAAACAAAAAACGTGTCAATGTAAACATTGAGATGCTCGCTCATATATTATCTAAACCGCAGACCACATGCTGCAAACATTACCCACAGACAAGCAGCCAAACAACCAGTATACCAATCTCAAGTAAGACGCTTTATTTTTCTGCCGAAGGATTTGTTTGATCCAAGTCGCACGTAGGTGCACCATCCTATCTGTGTCAGCCATGTCTTTCCCAGACTTGGCACACTTTTTACTCTCAGTTTACTTTCTTTTGTAGTCCTTGGACTCTTTCGCTTGTTTCTCTTGATGACCAGTCATTGACAAGTGAAAAAGAAAACGAAAGTTGTTTATAAATCAAACAACCTCTAAATCTAGGCGCTCATTTACATAAACTAGTTAATGTATCAGTTTAATAGTATACTTAGACTTATCGAACAATGTGTCATTATCGTGAACATGAAAGTACTAAGGAATGAGTGGTACCGATTAAATGATTAACAAACTGCTCGCCTTCGACGCCTGCGCATAATAATAATAACAAAAGCTGATTATTATTTGGAGTAATAGTCGCATAATATTTAATATAATTAAGTAACTATTGAGATTAGCAAGGGTTAGTGTTGTGCCGTGCACGGCGCGACTAATGCCCGATAAAAACTCACTTTTGGATAGACTCATCGATGAATCACCGTGAGGTACCGAATAAATGTTCACTTGCACAAGATGTGGAAACAGGCGACCGTGGAGACGCGCCATTGTTTTAATTCTTGAATTTCGAGCAGTTTTTTAGAACTTTTTATTTTGCTAAATCTATATTAGTGTAATTTTGTTTCATTTCTTTTATTTATGTAAGTTTTGTTTTTAAGGATTTTTTGTTTTGTAATGACAAGTTATATAAAAATACAGATTTTCATTATGGCCACGTAATAATATTTGATAAAAATTACCTATATGTTGGTACAATGTTATGACTAAGGAGTTAATAAAGGGTGATAGATATAAATAAGTCTAGAGTCCTTTGCCCGATAGCAGAATAGATAATCTAGAAATACTAAAATTTCACAACTAGTGGTAATTAAGTACCTATTTGCAATGATGCCCATATCTTCATTAATCACGAACATGCGAAATGATGAAAGTTATGATTGAAACGTACAATAATTTACATCATGTTAATTTCTAAAGTAAATAGGTCAAGGTTCTTAAAGGCTGACTGGACACCATGTTAACCGGTAGAAAAAATAAAAATAAAAAAATAGTAGGGCGAAGGAAGTCTCCGGGAGGGTCGAAGTTCACTTTCCGGCGGGCGGGTAAGGGATTTCGCATAGTGTTTGACCGGCTATTTGACGTACGGTGCCGCATTTCGGTGCCCATTCAACGAGCGGAGGCTGCTCGCGCGCCGGTCTCGCACACTCGCTCGTCGCACCACAGCGGTGACACACGCTCGACAACACATAACACTTTATAATCCAGTGCTAATATTACTACAACACTAGTGACTTCCAAACTCAAAAACAGTGTTTTAATTCAAAAGTGTTGACAGTTCGCGAGTGTTTTGTTTTTCCGGCCAGTGACAATTCGTTCGATCGGAAAGTTCTTATATCATTTTCCGACATTAAGTTTATCGGGATTATTTTGTTCGCATGAACATGGACTTGCCCAAAGGAGCTACATCAATGCGTTGTTCATGGATGTCTTTTTAACTGGTGTGTGTTTATAAAATATTATAATTTTAATTGAAAGGTTCGACGCCTACCTCGTCTTAATTTATTTGACGAGCTCAAGTGTGCGGCTCATTCGCGCGTCGAATGTAAACAATTGACATTCATTTTGTGGGTAAGCTTTAATGAACGCAAACTAATAAAGCTATCATATTACCGTCCACACAGATTTGTTTAGTTAAGATTTTTCTTAAATCTTAATTATTTACTTTATTTACGACGCAGAAAAAAGTAAACATTAAATGAAGGAGATTATACAAATAAGGCGATCATATAATAATTACGATTTCATTTCCTTCATATCGTAACGTAGGGTAAATGTACAACTTCTACTATCTCAATTAAATGAATACGGAATCGTATTAGCCATAAGAAATGTAAATTAATAAATAAACTATACTTATATCTCTAGTACATTACCATACGTAACTTCCTTAGAAAGAGTCGCATAAGTACTGAAACTCTTCACAAAAGGTGAAATGGGACATGACTAATTGCAGTAGGTACAAAAATCGATGTCTAAGCGAATTCGATGATCATTTTTGGAAGTGGACAATGTATCGAGAATCGAGTGCGGAGCTCGAATCGTGTGAGAATGTTCAACATTGGTCCGTCGGCAATCGATCAAAGGGATTTTTCGCTGAAACGCGCCCGCGATGTCATCCGATACAGACAAGCTTTGTCCTAACGTTTGATCGCTCAGTCGACTTTGTTTTTGACAACGATAATTGTTTAATTTATCTCAAGTTGTGTCGTATTAGAATCAACTTAATGATATAAGATTTTATGTACAATACAATAATGACGGCCATGCCGGATTCCAATTTGAAAATCGTGAGAGAATCCAATCTTGGCGAACTAATTTTAGGACGTGAGATCAGTTTGGAACTTTGTTTTTTTAAGAATAATCATGATTCGTCTGTATCATTAAAAATATGTAACAGCTTCCTTCGTTTATCTAAAAAATCTTAAATAAAAACTAGCAAAAAATATTATATAGTTACATGTTTAACATATTTATTCGGAAATAAAAGATTACCTAGATCGCAAATGGTCGGGGAAACCCAACGCTGGAAAAGTCACGGTATGTACCCGGTTTTCGCGGTAACAATTATATACGTTAGCATTGTTTGATGATCTCGACAATGTAGACGAAGCTATACTGACCACTCACAATGGCCACAGACTAAAATAATCGTACCACAGAAACCCAGTCACAACACAGTGCGTCAACTTTTTTACTCGAGTTTTTCTATCGTATGGCGTTACGCCGTATTTACTTAACATAAATTATATTGTCAACGACACGAATTGACCTAATGATTCATTGACCATAAATCTCGGATTATCCTCGTGTGACGTAATACAAAAGTGTAAACTCACTGTAACATTCAGCCAATGTGATAATACACGTAAACAAACGATTTTCTGTTCTGAAAAACCGCACGGGACAAAATATAATAAGTATCGATGACCGCATTGTACTCGTAAGCATTGATGCTGTGGTTACGGGTGTCTGATTACACGTGTAAAAACTAATCGTCAAATTTAAACAAATGAACCACGATTTAGGATCAATGTTCAAAGGACACGGCCGGAATTCTTAGAGAGCTGTGCCCTAACAAAAAATATTCATGTACACTGACTTAAAGTACGTCATATTAAAGCTTACACGTATGTCTTTACAATAGTTTAAGTTTTATGATCAGAGAAGAAGCGAGAGATACTACAAATAAGATACAAAAAAAAGCGCCTAGACATTTTGAATAGCAATGATCAATCTTACCGAGTTTTATAGACAAAACAATACGAGAAATAAATAGATCAATGGATATTAAATGCCGTTTCTTCACTAGCCGACATGGCATTTATTCACATCGATATTAGTGAATATCTAATTCTATGAAAATGTATGAAATAATCTAAACGCGTCGTGTCAGCTAGTGACGAAAGAGCCAAAAATCAAAATACCAAGTAAAACTTATTAGAAATCATATTATTGATGTATTGGTAATAGTCTCTGGCTAGACCATTCAATCGTTGTATATAGGCAGGCCGCGATAGCGAATAGCTCGTCGTCTTACAGATATTTCTGGATATTATGACTTCCTCATAGCAACTTGGCAAAAAATATACAATTGGATTGGCAATAAAACACTAAAACAGCACTTGAATTTTTATTTAAGTACCTATCTAATTAAGTAGCTAGAATAGACACTTGCTTATAAAATGTATAGTTACTTGTTTTACAGACATTTTTAGAAAAACATCATTGCAATTACTCAGACAAGACACATTCAAAGTCAAATCATTTATTTCAAAAATTACAATAAAACGAAATTGATTCTAGTCGCCCCTTCCAAAAGCTAGTTTTCGTATGGAGAAGAATGGGCATTCAATGTTTTTACCTACTCTTGCGTTTGAAATTATTCATCTTCAAAGATCAACAAAATGTTATCAAGGAATGAGGCTGGTGCCATTATATTTGCTTGATGCCTGGCCCAGCCCAAATACCATAACAACGTCATGACCATTTTTTTTATGGATGGGAAATCTTCAAATGACCCCTCCCGCTCTGTGTGGAGCGGAAGGGAGTGTCAGACTCTTACTGACTAAAACCCATCCCTGTTCCTTCCTTAGCCCTGTATGTTCCGGGGTAGCGGTAACCCTTTCGGACAATCCCGCACCCCCGGTAGGCTTCGGCTCTGGCAGGCCTCTTCCTTTTTGCTGACATCTCTTTGAGGCGCGCGTGGAACACGTACGCGCCGTCCGGCACGGGCCTGGTCCTGATCGGTCGGTAAGCTACCCATTACTCTCCGTCCGCAGGACCGCGCCTACGGTGGCCGGGAGTCCTCACGCGGCTCCCGATGCCCGGAGCGTCTCCCGTGGCGGCTGGGACGTGAGGCTCTCTCCCTCAGCCATCCCGCCACCTCCTTCGCTAGAATGACTGCTTCTAGATGGCTCATTGTGTATTTTGTAACTGCGGTGTTAGAGTGGTTACAATATGCCTTCGCATTCGATTAGTGGCCACACTACAATTCAGGCACCTTGACATCGCGAGCGTCAGAATCAAAATAATCCAAATCGTAAACAAAAAAGTCCAGTAAGCACAGCAGAATATTAACGTTAGAAGCGTAAACGAAAGTCCGATAAACGATAGCGTGGGGTCAAGTTAAAATATCCAACAGAGTAACATAAACAGAATACAGTAATACGTGCTAAGGTCAACGCAAAACTACACAGAGCACAGGCACGGTAATGTCACAGTAGGTAATATCATCTATTACCGTGGTAATGTTATCATATCAGTATTCTGTCTTCATACAAACGGTCGAAACGCGAGTCATACCTACGCACCTCGAGTTCGGTATACCTTCGGTAAACAAACAGACGCGAATGCGCCACAGTGATGAACGGACGGTGTGATGATTTTGTAAGCAGTAAGGCTATCTACTTACTTATGTACTTAGCTACTTACATATATTATTGAATTAGACGAAATATCATAATGAAATGATTATGAGAGTAATAAATGGTAGGTACCTACCTCACCTTCTGATTTACATTATAATTTACTTTTTAAGTAAGCATTGCCATCCAACGTGGTAATGCTGCCAGTCTTTTGGGCACTTATCCCATTGACAGCGATGCGGACGAATTTTTTGATGCCCAATGAGCTCGTCTTTTTTTTTTTATTTTTATTTGTATATAGTATATATATATTTTAGTTCGTGTGTACATATGTAAGTAATTATAATCATTTAATAGTAAGATTGTGTAGTAGGTAGTTAGAGGTTTTGATTCGAATTTACAATCACAAAACTAGAAAGAAACTCAAGTAGGTTGATGAAATTAAAATACTGTGGGCGGGCAGCTCTATCGCGTGTTTACGTACCGCGCGGGTTTAGGTAATTATTTCAAGAACAAGGCCGAGTCACAATACTGTTAGATAACATTACCGTGGTACAGGGCACTGAGTGACAGGAGACAGACGTGAAAAAAATAACTAGGACGTTCGGATACACACTCTTGAATATAATTGTCGATGCATAATGCGTAACGTGATCAACATCATGACACACGGGCCACGGCAGCTCGACAAATAATGTGTGCGATAATCGTGAAAACGTTGACTTCTACAGGTATTTACTTAAGCAATACGATTCTGGCAGTCGTGGGTGTTTTTTATTTTAATGCAACCTTCAAGCGCGCTACAGATACGGTGTTTGTCTTATGCATGTATCCAAACGCACATGCAATTTGTATTGCATTGCTAAAAACCAAAAAATCAATTAACACACATATTGTTTTGCCATTTTTTGTCGCCTGCTCTAGAGAAATGTAATTGTTGCGATTAATTTTAGTATTATTAAGAAGTAATTTTCATATAATAATAATTACTGTACATTTATGTATTCTGAATTGATTTGAGGGCAGAATCCGGCCATGTCATTTAATTTAAAAAAACTTAAAACAAAACGGAATCGAACTTGTTCTTGTCTACTTATCGTCGGAATATTTTCTTTGAGGAGGCCCAGCCAACTAATAAAAACTGCAACAAGTACTTTCTATGTTTTAACACTCCGAGTGAACAAAGCTGAGCTTTCAAAGCCGGTGGTGCTTCCTTTTAAAAGTTCGAAAACATCGCCTCAACAGAATTGCTTGGGACATAAAATATGTTTTATGGCGTCGGCGCAAAACATCAAAACCTTCAATAACTGTCAAACGTTAAATCGAACAAGGCAAAACGTTTGAATATTTGTGCAATAACAAAAACAATAGCCCTGACGCTTCCCGCTGACGCGCATGACGTCAAAATATGTCACTGTTTAATTGCGAAAATTCTTTTCCGTCAGTCAATCATGTCTATTGTACTGAGTCATAGCTGTAACTTTAATTAGAACAAAATTATTCCACCTTCGAATGAGCACAAAATCAATTATTCAAAAATCGCTGCTGCAATTTTCGTATACTAAATATGGCATCCAAAAAATACAGGCAATTTCCCACCAGCCAAAATTGATTAACAAAATTCACGTCCGCCTCACGCATCCCACCCCGGGCTAATGGTCGGTGTGAAAGTGCTCGAAGATGAAGATCGTACACACGTGTATGTAGCAACCGTACCATAATCACGCACCTTATTATTTTTTATGTGACCCCACGGAAACACCGCTCTGAAGACAAAAGTCCCACAGAATTCGTTCCTAAACGTGCATGATCTTTTTTTCTTCCAAATTATGCAACGCGTTCAAGGAATCTTCTTACCAAACCCGAACGAGACACTTGAAACGTGCGCAAACGCGTCTAATTGAAAAGATTTTATATTCTTTTATCAATTCTTGTTAAAAACAATTGTAAAGATATTAACGATATCACCACAATAATGATTACATATTTTAATTACCATCAAATATCCGTTATATTGATTAAGAAATTAAGGTTTAATAGTCTAAATTTTTGTTGCAGGTTTTCCCAAAAAGCTTTTGGTAGCTACTTCAGTACTAGTGATAATAGCAATGGTTGTGATGCCATCCGAGGCGCGAACGCTAGAACACAAGATCAGGCATGAGAGGCGGCAGCACGAAGCGCTAGCACTAACCAAAGACACGAGGATGAAGCCCGACACCCGCGTGGTGGAGCACAGACGGCGGCCGCACAGGAAACAAACCGTCCTGCCACAAACCAAAGACACGCAAGGATTGATGAGACTACAGAAAAACGTCCACTCAGACCGTTTCAAGAACGCGACGAGAAAGATCATCAAAAAGTTGAAGAATACGAGGCGGTTCTTCAATGAGGAGCGAAGAGTTCTCAACGAGACGCGAGAGTACCGGGACGGCATGCCCGACTGGCTGCCCACAATCAACTTCGTCGACATACACTTCTTCAATTACAAAAAACGCGGCGCGACCATCTCCGAACGCAAAGTGAGTATCTTTTTGCACTGATTAATTATACACCTTAAGTTTTTGCCTTGACAGTAACACATGTTTGAAAGTAGTCTATCATTATATTAATAGATAGGTATAGAGTATCCTCATAATAATATAATTAAATGTATAGACAATCTATGATATAAGAAATGTCGAGTGTCCAACACCTTAGATAAGATTATTTCCGCTCCCATTGAAGGAATGACGTCATTGTTCTATCGACAAGTTTGAGCAAGTTGGGATACACCAAAAAACTGTTCTAATTTAAGAACCATATTGATAAAATGTGACGCAAGACGTTACAATGATTCGCAATATATTACAATGTTTGAAGTAATTTTTGTGCAACTGACAGTGTAATTATTACGGGCGATCACTCGCGTCGAGGGTGTGGTGGTCCGGCCCATCACTCTTTTTGCCTGTTCAATGTTTTTACGTTATTTTTAATTTATTTTTGCTTTATTTGAGACAAAGGATCCCGGGTACATTAGCCGTGCTCGAGGCTTCACCGTTGCAACTTAAATGAGGTTCCGACGATCCAAATTACATGTGGTCGGCCTTTGTACCGCGTTTATTTACTTCACATTGTACTTAAGGGCAATAACTAGACGTGCAAGCCCTTAATTTCACAAGCCGCTCTCGTTTGAAAATCGCTGCAGCTTTAAGTGTTTTATAGAACTTCATTATGGAGCTGTTTGCTCGAAATCGCTTAATCCTGCGTTGATTAATCATATTATAGCTTTCGCTGCATCAGAAGAAGACGCCATATTTAATGATTTGATTTAATTAATTGTAAATGAAAACATAACGAATCGAGCTCAAAATAAAATTATCACCCTCTAATCTAGATGATGTGTTTGAAAAAAGATGACGCCGCCCACTATTCATTACTAATAAAAGATGACCCCCAATCAACGGTTCACTCACATTATTAAATAACACATCAGACCAAAGCTAAGGGCTCATTTAATATTGGCGATATATAAATCAGAGGCTTATGGTTAGCGCTTGTGGGAGCAGAGCAAACTAAGGAGCCAGTTAAATGTTTCAAGGAAATTTGCATAGATTGACACCGCATGATTTCGCTTCGCACACGCGATCCTAAAACCATGGCTCAACACGCATCCTACACGTAGGCATCTTAGCACAACACCTTATAATTATGATAAAAATTGTATTCAGTTCATCGGTTGCCCGTACCGGTTTCGGTTCAGTTCGTAAAATATAAAACACACAAGCAATATTTAACGAGCCTTCTATAAGCCTCTCTTTATTATTTACCGAACACACATCTGGAGTTCGAGACTTTCTGTTATGTATTCATATTGGTCACCCACTAATTAGTACACAAAAGTTAATGCGACGCGAGACAATAAGTGTGTGTGCATTCGGAGCGTCACATGTCCTTACACACTCGACGACAATCGTGTCCGCGACTCAGAGACCAAATAATTTCCTAACATAGCGGCCCGCAGACGAGCAGTGCACCAACCGATGAATATTAAATATTTCATACCTATGTCTCGCCAGCCAGTCAATGTACGGCCACTTAAGAAATTTAAATATTTGACATTGGGCAAAGGAAAGCGTTAGAATTCAAGTGATCTCTACGCTCCGGCTTTAGTTGACATACGAACAATTTAAAAATTAAATACTGCTCAAATGAGACGTTAAAATAGAGGGCCCGAAGAAAGAGTAATGTGGACACACGGATTCATGTTGGTTTAATTTATCGGACCCTCCGCCTCCAAGTTCCAAGTTAAAGCTTTTGAGTGAAGAGCACTGTGAATAATTCCGAAGGATACTTTTAATTTGTAGTGGATTTGTTTTCACACAATTCTGCGAGTCATGGTGCGGCAGCGGCCGGCCGGTATTTTCAGTGTTTGAATAAAGGGCAGAAATTCCACAAGTTGGAACACGGTGCGCTTTCACAGTGACAAGGGGCCGGGGCTTTAGCGGTCGCTCGGTGCTAGTGTTTGTACAGTATTTACGATTTAACAAAACAACACGAAATGTTAAAAACACATTATTTGTCCAAGTGAGACGAATGTGAACTTACGATTCCGGAGTGGCGCGTTTGTCTGCGACACGTCTCGGAGGTTAAGCTCGCCTCTTTAAGGCAAATGTACGGCTTATTGTCGGGTTTTCAGGCTTTTAATACACGACCATATTTGCTCACACAGCCCGACGCTTTTATTATCGTTCGCTCCGACAATTTCTTCGGCGTCGCGCCTTCACAATAGTTGGGAAAACGCAACGGCGAGTACTCAATGCTTTTATGAACCGTAAAATATTAACGATTAATTTTAGATTCGATTGTTTATTGCCTTCTAAATACTCGGGGGATTAAATAAAGTCTGTACATGAAGACTGGTGTCTTATGGTTTCATAAAATGTTATATAACGGCTGGTCGAGCGCAATAATAATAAAATTTCAATTCGATATTTCCTGTTAGTCCAATTTAAAAGTCAGACAAAAGTGCAGACTATCCAAATTAAAACAATATGTGACCTGAAAATATTCGCGGCTAGACAGCTGGTGAAGTGAATCACTCATTCATTCATCCGAGTACCTACGTTGTAGAGGAAGCTGGTGACATACGAATCGACACAAACAAAACCCGAACGGCTCAGGTTCACGTTCCGGGAACAATGAGTGATGAGATGAGTTCATTCATTAGCCGCTAAGTGGAAGCAGGAAGAATCGCACGTTTATGTTAGTCACGAAATAAGTTTAACGTAATTTTCAATACATAATATTACGTTAATTAACACATATATGGGTATATATGTCATTCAAGTTAAATTCCGGAATGTTAGTTACAGAGTTAGATAATTTTGTTTTTGTTATGTTATGAAGGAATTGATTTCTTAGAAATGATCATAATTAATACCAATCCTAATAGGAATAATTTCGTTTATATTAATAACAATATTTTCAACCACATGCAAAATTTTTATATTGTCCCAGAAAATCTTAACAAGTTAGTCATTAATCCAATAAAATAAACCACAAATGTTATAATTGAAGAATTGTTTCCAAGCCATTTTATTCATAAACGTGAATTTATGTGTCATGAAAATAATAATAAAAATATAGGTACATCATCAAATTCACTGGATGACATAATATATTACTAAAGCAGTGTTATTTCAGCAGTAGCCGAAAAAGGCTAAAGGGTTGATGATGATGATGATGACGAATATATTAACTCATAACTGCAATAAATACGAATGGAGAAATATGTCGCATTTTTAAAGGATAATAATAAACGATCCATTACAAGTACCGAGGTGAACCGGCTAGTCTGGTACTCTTGTAGGTATATAAATAATATATACAGAGCTAAGTAAACGCATCATTGTCTATAAAGAACGTGATATGTCTCAGGGAGACTATATTTATGTATATTTGGAGCATATATTTTGTGGATTTTTCTGAAAAAACTATATATTATTACGATTTGTTTCGTAGATAGAAATTGCTCCAGTGTCCATGGATAGAACGATTTGATCGAACAAGGTTGTCGCAAGGTTTTAGCATAGTCATGCTTATTAGTTCGATAATATGAAATTACAAACAAATGCGCTGAAAGTCGACCTCAGTCATGTAAAAAAATAGAATGATTATCTTAAGAAGCCAATAGGCATGCAAGTAGATTAGAAAATATTGATGTATTCGGTTGATAAAACCTGGTCATTGATAATCAACAACGTGTCTCAACTACGCCCACCAGAAATGGTATGTGGCACTGAACTACTTGACGAAAGCTTCTTCAACTAAACTCCAATGTAACTAACAAGGTACTTAATCCTTAACGACTTTTAGAATTTAGGCTAGATATCAAAGCTACATTGTAAGCTTTTATTACTTGTTAAAATCTAAAATATGATCTCCAGGAATGTAAACATAATCATAGCAATCTAGAATTCCAACCTTTACCAATAAACTGTGAATGTCATAATGCCAACACTCGATTATGTCATTCAACTACAACTACCAAGTTTATTACGATTCTTTACGTAATTATTTAAAGTAACATACAATTACAAATGATTTATTGCATCTCAAAATAACCGTTTGATGCAATGCTTAGGAACGCCATTGTTCGGAACCACAATATTATGACAATCTCGTACAATATGGACAATATGAGTTCGTAAAAATCTAATTTGGTTGTACCCGCCGTTAAGTTTAGGATTCAACAAAATAAAATTACTTGAAATTCATGTTCGCGCCAGCCTTTTAAACTAATCCCTCCATTTAAAAGCAAAAGCGCCATTAAAGGTGGTAGGTACATGGTTATTAATTGAAAATAATCCTTAAAAGATAATAACGCACTTTGAATTTATAATAGCTAACGGCCCAACCGTATTTTACGCTTTAGTATTGTCTTCTAATAAAGAAAATGGCGATGCGACGAGGGCTAAAGTTATAAACACGGGACAGAGTCGTGCCGCGTATAATAATCATTGAGAAAGTGCCATTAAAGTGAATTGTTAAGTAAAATTTCGTTTAAATACTGGTGAAGTATAAATACATTTTGAATACGATTGTAGTGTTAATAGCGTCATTTGAATAGTCATACCGATCACAAATGCCCACGGCGCTGCAGCCTCGACACAAATTTGCCGCGACGTAAACTATCCTCGATATGACGCGCTTAATTCACACATAAGCTTCTTCGCACTATGACCCTTTTAATAGACAGTTGGACGGTTGTAAAAGTTTATATCTTTATGTTATCTCTATTAACTTCATGTTTACTTGTAATTTAATGACGATTTCTACACAAATATATCCGCCAAAAGAATTTGGGATTGAAAACATTACGGTGATTCCCCAAGGCATTATTCTGGTGCCAGTAACAAATCATGAAAAAAGTAGTGGTATTTTTAATGATACTTCTGTACTAACACAGATAATCCCACGACACTTTAATAAAAAAAACATTCAACCTTCATTCCGTCGATATTCTATGATGTAAGCACGATGACGTTTGGGTATAACAATCGTAAGACAATGAACGTAGTAATCAATGACCGTAATATCAGGGATTTCATTCATTGATATCATTTGTAAATTCCAATTAGCTAGGCCATTGATTGTATGCATCATTAACTGCGAACAAAACGGATGTTAATGAGTCAATTTATTAAATACCTGTTTCTTTTTGTTACAGTTTGCGTATCTGATGCCGAAGCTATACAAATCTCTGGTGGAATACCAGGAGATCTTCAAACTACTCATCAAAGTTGAAGTTGAATTCGCCGACGATCCCTTCTGCAGCTACAACAAAACCCGCCATGAGTTAATAGGGAAAACTCTTCAGCGATTATACAGCACCATAGCCGAAATAAGAGAAAATATGGTGTTTGTAGGTATACCTGTGCCTCAGGTCAGCAAAAGCAAAGACTTACAAGTCTTAGAAATGAAGGTTGACGCGCCGCAATGTCTCAAGAATGACTACATAGCATTCAGAGCGTACGGCAACCTTCTCAACAACTGGTACTCCGAGTTCAGGTGTCCTCGGGGCAAGAAGGTCATCACCAGCAACAGCAGATGCGCCGCCTACGAGGCCAAACTAAAAGAAAAGAAAGATAAAAGATATAAGAACACGGAAAGATAGAATATATGTTTGTTCAGTATTGTGACGTAACTTAATCTTCGCTTCGACTAATTATTTATTTAATTTACAATCGGTATAGTCCCCCTGTTGTACTTATTTATTGGTAGGTCTGTAAGCGCTCGCGCATGCTCTCTAACACGACAGATGTTGGTTGTATCGAAGTGCTTGACGAAACAATGTTTTGTTGATTAAGTATTGGGTACTTTCTCTGTGATATTTAGTATTCTGTAGATATTAATCATTAATTTATTGAAAGTTTTAGTTTTTAAGCCTTTCTGTTCAGTTCCTTTGTACTTAACTGTTATATTTTTCTGTTTCTCGTTACGACGAAGCTTTATTTATAAGTTTATAATTTATTGGATTTTAACTATCAGTATTTATTTAATTTATATTAATATCTTTATTGCTATATGATGGAATCTGATATATATGCAGTACATTAACAAAATTTGACTTAATATCTCTCTTATTAATGTATCTCGAGTATTATTAGCAGGCAAAACATGCCGTTTTAGCCAAGAAAGACTTTTAGCCTTATAGTAACTTGCTTATTTATGTAATAAGTAAATTATACATAAGTTTGTATAGAAATGTGCCGTTAGATGTTAGTGAATTAATGAACTGAATACCATGTGAATATTACCTATGTTTTATATACGAGTTGCATAATTTTCCAATGCAAATTTTGTTACTACATGTGAAATATAAGTACATGATTTAAATAATAAAATGAAATAAATGGATTCAATCACGTAAGCTTGTGTTTACTTCATCAACTTTCACCTTACATGCCACCTGTTGAAATGAAAACTACACAGCAGAACACACCAGATAAAATAACGTGGATATACAACACATCAAGATATGGCGAATCGGTGATCAGATAATATGGTACCTACAGCCAAGAATAGTGATGATGCTTCCACAGTCCTACTATGATCAATAAAAACATATACAGATGATAATGACGTTCGTAAAACCAAACTTGGGAGCAAACCCGTACTTTTAAGACCGTTCACAGTCTGATCTCAATCTCAACCCGCCAAAAATACCTCTAATTTCACTACATTTTTGACAAGTTTTTGACATTGATTGTCGCTAAGATGAGATTGCGATTAGATTTTGAACGTTTTCAATTACGAGAATTGGCTTTCTTATCGTTTATCACAATATCTAGGAGGAATCATATTTTTGCTTAACATATTCATTGCTATACAAAGAACATAGAAAGAGCCTCTGATTAACAAGTGATATTAATATTATATAAAAGGTCGTTCGGCCCTGAGCAGTCAAACCCTCTTCCAAACGATTAGCTTGTAGCTCATACCGACACATTGGAAGAAGAAAATTTTTTAAATTTTCAGGTTTGAAAGAGGTCCGAAGCTTTCCTACTCCTTTCTCATAACATAAAGACTGCCGGAAAAATAAAAAAATCGCCAAGAAAACTTAACGATACCGCAGGAAATTAAAACTTAACCGATATCCTACAGGAAATGGTTATAATAAAACTGAAGGTTATACTTACTGTAACTAAACTTTAATGGCTAATTTAGTAGACATAACCTTTACAAATAGCCTAACTTGTAAACGTAAATTATGTAGTTATAAGCTCATAATTCGTATCTAATCACTCGGGTATTTACTTAAATGTTTTCAAGAATCTATGAGAGACATAAATTTTTGATGCCTTTATATGACTAGAAGGTTTAAGGTTCTGTACCTACTTAGTTAATAGCTGGTGTTTGGAACTGGCACTTGGAAGAAGATTTTCGTTTTGTTCGGTATTTAGGTAACTACATATTTTATTAGTTACTAACATTCTGTCCGTAACTTCATGTGCAGAATTTTCCTATACAACTTCAACACCCCGTTCTTTCTTTCTTCGCCCCCTCCTTCTCAAGACCCAGGATTCTCTCCTCCAAGGATAGATTTTAAAGACATAATGCATGCATATGTCTTTAAAAAAGCTATTTCCAAAGCAAATTTCATCAAAATCGATTCAGCCGTTCATTCGTGAAAACTTAACAGAGACAAACTAACTTTCTCGATACTTACGAGTATTGTTTTAAATTTGAAATACCAGTTTTTAGACAGTCACCTTTACTTAGACATCTTGTACTAGAAGACAATAGTTAAAGGAGTTGTAAATGAGAAGAACTACCTATTTAATGCGACATCAATATTAATATTATGTTGATGATGAATTAAACGTCATGGTTTTACTAATCACTAGACATAAAATATAAAGAATTACCTACAGGTAACGCAGAACAAGTTGGCAAGAAGGTAGGATTGTAATTTCTAATAAATCTATTTAAATTACCTATAAATTATAGGGTAGTTACAATAATATTTACCTAATGTTAATAATAAATTAACATAATATATTAAATCAGCTATTCATACGATAAAACATTGTGCAGCCGTAAATTTATTTCATTCCACTTTGCCTGTAATTTTAAAGCTAAAAATTATAAAAATAATGGCGACTGTAGCGAACTCTATAGAAAAAATTATATACTAAACCAGAAAGTTCCGCTATTCGCTACTAGATGGCAGCAAACAATTTTAAAACAGCGCCATCTTTTCTGACATCTTTGTACTTTTTAAACTGCCTCATGTTTAATTAGTATTAATTTACGCTAAGAGATGTCGCTATACGCAATAATGATAAATGAATATCCCGTTTTCTTTACCAAAATAATAAAAAGCGCTTTCTTAAAAATGTATATAATATAAAAATACAGTGGTGAACTTGACAAGTATAATTATCTGGAATTTAAAACTATGAAAGTCACAGTATCTTTGCAGTTCATGTTCAATATGGTAGGTGGCGCTAAGAACGGCGTTGGGATTTTTTCATAGACTGTGGCAATAAAGATAAATAAAACAGTCCGCTTCAACTGAAGAAAAACTATGAAAAATTACTAACCATACTGAAAAAGTGCTGCCGGTCAGGTATTCTGTGAACAACTGGCTACCTATAAAAGTTTAAAAGAAACAGCTCTGTGAACGACAGACATGCGGGCGGACAGACAAACAGACGGTGTTGCCTTAGTACCTAATAGGGTTCCGTTGGCGAGCTGAAGTTACGTAACCCTACGAAAATTTAATGCAGTCAATTTAACAAAATAATTTACATATTTACAGTTTTATTGCCGCAAGCATAACGTTCCCACTGCCGGAACACAGGCCTCCTCTCTGTGAGAGGGAGTGGGCCATTGTTGGACATGCAAGTTTCCTCTCGCTGTTTTCCTTAACCGTTTTGAAAACAGTGTTGATGCAATTAAATACACAAAGTACCTAGTGCCTGCCTGGGTTCGAAGTCGAACTCACGACCTAAAAAAGTCATAAGTCGGAACCAATACCACTAGGCCACGACTGCTCACGAAACTGCCTCAAGCGAAACTGAAGTACCTATTGCCGAGCAATTACTGGCTTCGTCTATTAATTAGCTAATATTTCTATCATTTGTCCTCGTTTCAAAATATATTTACCAGCAACTAAAAACACAGGAAATAGAAACCTCTATGTAACCTAGTGCTCTTATCTATGTAACCTAGTGCTCTTAATATTTTGTTCCAAAGATTTCAGCTTGTCCTCACTCGTCTACCTATAATTGAGATAACTCAAAACCGGCACCCTAATTGCGTAACAAACCATCAATCACAATCTGAATAATTTTGAAGGATATAGGTAGCTAATCTATTGCTTCATAGGTTTGAAGAAATTGTCTGCTCAACGACGTATATAACCCAATGAATGTAGTTGAACTGTCAAAATGAAAGTCATTCCTACTGTTAGTGTAGGTATTACGCAATTATCGGATCCCGCGTGTCTGTGTCTACTCAAAAACATGAACACTGTCTGCCTCGTGAGTCTAGTGGTCGCAAGCGCTACTGTTGTGCATGAGGTCTTGGGTTCGATTCCCAGATCGGGCTGAGTCAATCAACTCTGCTTATTGCAGTCTACTGCTGGACATAGGCCTCTCCCAGGCTGCGCCACAGCACCCTGTCCTCCGCCTTCCGCATCCAGTCCGTCCCAGCCACCTTCTTTAGATCGTCCGTCCATCCAGCTGGGGGGCGTCCCACACTACGCTTGCCGATACGCGGTCTCCATTCCAGGACTCGTCTGATCCACCAGCCATCGGTCCTTCGACAAACATGGCCAGCCCACTGCCACTTCAGTTTGCTTACTCTGCAAGCAGATCGGGCAGTGTGTTGTTGGGATTTTTCATCTGGAATTTCTCAGTAGCAGCCGGGAGTCAGGATTTGTGTCAGATGGTGGCAACAGCTCGCCCCCTATTAGGAACATGGATGGGACTTAAACATAACTGGCGAAATGTGGGTGTACTATGGGTACACCTTTGCCTCTGTCTTCGGAGAAACAAAGCGTGTTGTTATGTTAAATACGAACATCTCATCAAAAATTGAAAAGGGGTCATTGTACAGACGCCAGCACATCAAGCTACCCGAAACTGTCAAATTTTCCCAATCAACTTTGAACCTTACATTTTAGCGATAAAGTTGAAAATCTATTAAATAAATTTGATAGATTGTAGTAGCTTGATGTGCTGGCGTCCGTACTCATTATAAAACCGAAATCACGAAAACAAATCAGCTGTTCTCATCTTTTGTCAAATAACACGAACCTAATGTATGGAGCAGCTGATTTTTTTCTCGATTTCAGTTGTATTCCCATAGTAAAACTTGTACATAATGATGAGTGCAATGACCCCTTTCAGGTTTTCAGTTATTTCAAATAAACCTTCTAGAAGTCGTCAAATCTAAATCTTATATACTAGTAATAAAGATGAAGAGTTTGTTTTTGTTTGTTTGTCTGAACGCGCTAATCTCTGAAACTTCTAATCGGATTTAAAAAAAATCTTTTTGCATTTGAAAGCCCAACTCTTACTTAACATCATGACAAGACCCTGAGGAGCCGAGGAAAACAAAAAAAATATCAAGGTAATAGCGCGGGCAGGCGATGCGATGCAACGGGGTGGGTCGGCAAGAGCAAGAAATTTCACGTGGACGAAGTTGCGGGCAGAGCTAGTATAAACATAATGTTGAATGGCTACCATATTTTTTCATTGCTGAATGGGCACGCTCTTGACCTCGATCACGCCTGATGGAAAGCCATGGATGAGGTTTACGATGGAACGAGCGTGCCCATAAGATGCCTAAGGCACTGGAACTTCCACGCATCGACGAAACATGCTGCAGGCTGCTTGACGCCCGACTCTGGTGGGAGGGTAGTCGTAAACCAGGCGGGCGTTAGTCCTACCACCGCAAGGCAAGAATTGGGTATCAAATAAGGTGTTGGGTGTGACTGTCCAGGATGCGCCGAGCGCTCGGTTCAGTTGAGTAACTGGCGGAACAAACTGCGCTACACGAAGAGGCTTTTTCATGCATCCCAAAAACCAATACCATTCAAAACCTATCTTCTAACAAAATTGCTACTAGCACAACTAAGCACCGACCTTCATAGACCACACGTGGTCACGGTTCGCTGGTCGGCTTCCTACGCGTGTTGCAAGCCGGTGGCCAAACATTCAATGTACACGCATTATAGTCATTACTGACTGAACTACGAGTATCATTACTAGTTGCTGTTTCGAGGCTCTCACCCGATTTCTGAATAGAGAATTTGTCAAACTCTACATTGGCATTAGTTAGGTATACCTACATAAAGTGATTCCTTCATAGCGAAATGCAAAATTTCTTACATGGTTTGGCAAGAAAATTTAAAACAAAAATTTACAAGTTCTCGTCTTTAAATTCTTAATTCAGAAACCAGCGGGGCAGTTCTCATAATTTTAATTAAGTACGTTCACAGTCTGATCTCAGTCTTAATCCGTCAAAAATATCTCTAAAATCTCTGGCAAGTTTTTGACATTGATTGTCGCTGAGATGAGACTGCGACTAGATTTTGAACGTTTTTAGGTATAGTCTGAATGGAAGCCGTGCTTATTGGCTGGTGTTTAAAAAGGGGGCTACTGATCTCATGTCGAGATCCCTCTAACCAGAACGTCTGAGAACTATGCTCTTACTTCTGGGTACGCCCAGTATTTCCAGAGTTATTACCAGACCGGGGCAGAGCATAGAACCCCGAAGTTTTTCACAAATATTATTGATATTCGGTGTCTTTGAATTAAAATAGACGATCATCAACCCGTAATTCCCATTATTGGCCAATTTACTATTTGAACGAGAGTACAGGGTCGAAGGGTCCCTAATCTTCACCAGTCATACCTACCTAGATATGACGGGTGAGGATTCAAGGGTATCTATATTTCACTCGCACCAAGCCTCGGCGCGGCGTAGTAGTATATTGACAGCAGTAATTACTCCCAGAACTGCTTAGATGTATCAGTTAATTGAGTTTCTGAAACTTTAAACTTCGTCACTTTTAGTTTGGATTGGTAAATACTAATCCGTTTAGTTTACAAAAGGCAATCTATAAAACAATATGGGTGTAACGCAACGCGTATAAAATCTAACGATTATCTAGTCTAGGCTAGAAGCTTCTGAAACAGTTACAGTCATAAAACTGAATATTTTTTAGTACTTAACTCTATTGTTTTTCTGTTCGTAAATGCGCCTGCTCTTGACCTCGATTTCGCCTAGGGTTGCCAGTTTTTTTTTTTTAAATATCAAATATAGTATTTTCGAAGATATAGTAGATGGCGAAAGAATGAAAAAATATAGTAGGTACGTATGTTAAAAAATGCATATTTTTTGCTACTTTGAATCTTTATTAAAAGTTTTTTTTTAATGTGTCATAACTATGTATTATTTCACTCTACAGTAAGGTTACAGAATACCATTAATTAAGCTTTAAGGCGATTAATACTGGCCCAATAGCGATCATATCGCCATTTTGTATTGTAATGAAAATACAGGTTCAAATTAAATTAGCTAGCGAAACTTCGCAGAGGTTTTGGATATCGACATCTAAACATGATAAAATAAAAAAGAAATTAATGTGATGAATTTAATTTTTAACCGACTTCTAAAAAAGGAGGAGGTTCTCAATTCGGATGTTTGTATTTTTTTTTTTTTTTTTTTTTGTATTTGTTCGCGCATAACTTTGTCGTTTGCCAACCGATTTGAAAAATTCTTTTTTTGTTAGAAAGGGTATACTTCCCAAATGGTCCCATGAAAATTTTATCGAAATCGGATGAGCGGTTTTTGAAAAATCAACAAAAATCTAAAAATTTATCTACATTGTCTACATTAACGATCTTTTTGTTTACTTTTTTGTGGGGTAGGTACAACTAAAAAGTGAAAAATAAAAACTTTTTTACAAAAAAAAACAACCGACTTCAAAAAAAAACACTACAAAGTGATAAATAACTTTAATTTCGGAAGTCGGTGTCAAAAAACGAAAATGCGGAATCAACGACACCGACTTCCGAAATTAAAGTTATTTATCACTTTGTAGTGTTTTTTTTTGAAGTCGGTTGTTTTTTTTTTGTAAAAAAGTTTTTATTGGGATCAACGACGTTACTTAAAATATCAGTTTATTCATCAGTTTTTTTTTTGGGTAGTCTTTAAAGACGTGATGGGTAACACGACAAAACAAAAATAAACTGATTTTGTCAACTAATACCTCAAGTAACTACACTATCAGCGGCCATTGACCCCAAACAAAAATTATCAAAACAATTTTATTTTTATTTTATCGTGTTTAGATATCGATACCCATAATGTCTGTGGAGCACCTCTAGCTAATTTAATTTGACCTTGCATAGTAGTTGCGCCTACTGTTATTTTTTTTATTGAAATGTTGTATTTAGGTAGTAGGTATTTAGGCCATTGATATAGCAGGATACTATATTATATATTACATATCCATCAGGTAGTAGTTTAGTAGTTTAGTTTCAGGTAGTGGTGTAGTAGTTTCCATCAGGCGAATAGGGTTGCCAACTACATAGTTGGCAACCCTATTCGCCTGATGGAAAGCGATGGATGAGGTCAACGATGGATGTCGGTAAGATCTAGCAAGCGCGAAACAATCACACTATCACACTAATATTATAAAGGCGAAAGTTTGTGAGTGTGTGTGTGTGTGTGTGTTTATATGTTTGTTACTCCTTCACGCTCAAACGGCTGAACCGATTTAGATGAAATTTGGTATAGAGATAGTTGAAGTCCCGGAAAAGGACATAGGATAGTTTTTATCCCGATATTCCTACGGGATCGACATTTATGCGGGTGAAACCGCGGGGCGCAGCTAGTAATATTATAAATTAATGCGAAAGTAAGTTTGTTTGTTACCTTTTTACGCCTAAACCACTGAACCAATCATCCTGAAATTTTGCATATACGTTGTCAGGTGTACAGGAACGGACATAGGGTTCCTTTCATCCCGAAAAAAAGTGCTGTTCCCGAGGAAAACAACAATAACGTTATTATGATAATAGATGGCGCCACGTGTCTATTTAACTTTGGGCGGTACGAAGTTCGCTGGGTCAGCTAGTAATAAAATAAAATAATACATTCATCGGCTAGCGGTGAAACAATCAATGTGTTAACAACCCGAGCTATTCTTTTTTTAAATTATTATTTACCTACTGCTACAGTTTAGTTTTGTTCACCCTAAACCCGAAAAGAATTATAAGAGGCTCATTGTTTTAATCAGGAGAGGCCTACTTGTAGCGGCTCTGACTTACGAGTTACCAACCCGCACTGGGCCCGCGTAATGGATTACAGCCCACTCCCTCTCACAGAGAGGAGGCCTGTGTCACAGCAGTGGGAACATTATAGGCTGATTATGCATCATTATAAATAACTTTTACTATAGGACCGAATCTGTAAAACTGCTCTTCCATTCATTTTGTCAAGTTATTAGAACACGACTGAACTTATAGAACAGCAAATTTTTGACACTTTTTAGTTAAAATTTATAACAATTTTCAACTCTAAATGCACAGACGAGACGCCAGCACATCAAGCTACCCGAAACTGTCAAATTTTCCCAATCAACTTTGAACCTTATGTTTTAGCAATAAAGTTGAAAATCTAACAAGAAATTTGACAGATTGTAGTAGCTTTATGTGCTGGCGTCTGTACAACCACACTATAGCCTACGCTAGGCCTATTTCATAATAACACTATTATTATTCATCGGCCACTTATCCATGAAAACCAGGTTAATAGTGTTATTTTTTCTACTTCAAACGCTCCGTCTGCAATGGGACAGTAGTTATTACTAGTATTATTACAAGTGTTATGATAATTATAATAGTACTAACAAGGTAGATGAAGTTATGATTTATGACGTATCTAGGCAAGTTGAAGTGAATTAATTTGTGTCTAGGTTTTGTAATTGGGCTTTATGTTATAGTTATTTATGTAAGGCCAGCTAGATACCTACTAAATTAAGTTAGCATTGTACTTCATTGTAGACTATATGTATAGATACATACATATAGTTGGCAGGTATCTGAATGTTTATCTCATAGACTTATTATATTACCTACAACTAATATAATAAGTCCATGGTGTAGCTCAACAGGAGGTACATACTGTACAGTTTTAGCCTTTTTGATGCTCGTACATGCAACCTCCGCGAGCCCGTTAAAAGTTAATGGCAGGAATTACGAGACAAATATTGAATTATATACTTACAGAATTGCAGAATAAAGAGGTTAGTAATCAGATTAGCTGACAAGCGAAGTTATTATTTATTTAATTAATTAATGCATATTTACAATATTAAGTCTTACACTAAAGTGGTATGTGTATATAATACCGCACCCGATAATTAAAAAGACATATCTAACAAAAAGTAAAAACGGAGAAATAAATGTTTTAATGAATGAAATGGGAAATTAATTGCTGTTGATTGGGAAATTAATTACTGGAGGAAGTTTGAAAAATATTAAAAATACAGGCAGATCCGCCTTTTTTTTCTGATTCCGGCAATTTATGTAACTCAAATCTGAAAAAAATGTTAGATTCGTTTTTCCTATCGGGGGCAGTATAATGGGATCGACCTGAACTAGGATAAACCTGTGTCATATATCAGGTATCAGACGTGCCAAAATGAAAAATTTGAAAATGTAATGTAAATGTTTCCTAGGTTTCCATGATCGAAGTTTTATGACAAACCTTCGTTTAATTTACCCATCCCAGTACTAAGAGCTCGTAAAGAACTCACAGTATCTAAGCTGGAAAATTGAATCTTGGCCAAATTTCTTGAAGTGAAAATTTCATTAGGCACGTTGGGCATTTATTGAGTTGGGACTTGCACCACTGTTACCGTAATACACCGCTTCGGATGTCTTCAGCTTTCCTCGGGATGTACTCAGTTTTAATGTATATCCGATATCTCAGTGAGTGATGGCAAAGTATTCTGTTTGTGTTTTGTTTTCACTTCTGTCGGCACTCCCGGAGTGCCACTGTTTTTTTTTCCTAAAGTGCATTTTCAGGTTCGTTCAAGAAACTGGCCCCTAATTTTGCATAGTTTGTGGTGAACCTTATGTACAAATATTTCGAAATAGGGGGCGTGCCTATTTACATCAAAAGGGAAACAAATCCAGACCACGGCCGAACTCCTCGGGGAATGTAGGCGTGGTAATAAGATGCTGTGATGAGATGCTGGGAAAAATGAGAGAAGAATAGGAGAATACAATACTGTTAGGCTGCACCATCCCACTGCTGGGCAAAGGGCTCTCCCCATGACTACAGCCCTTTCGATCCTTCGATCCAAGGCTAAAGTGGACCACTCGTCGTTGGTTTTCTCCAGCTCGTCCCACCATTCTACGGGATCTGCCTCAACACCTTCTGGCTGTGTCAGGGCTCCAAGTAGTGGTTATAGGCCCACAGCTCATAATTTTTATTTTTTTATTTTTGTTAGCACAACTAAGTGTAGTGCTAGTGATGCCGCTGAGTGTAGTAGCTGTGGTTGCAGAATCTATGATTTTGTGGGTACCTATTTTATGCTCTGTATTTAGATACGGAAACTTTGTCCACAAACCATGGTTTTAGGCTTAGTTTTAACTTAAATTTAATTTTAATATTTAGTCTAGCAAAAAGTCGTGCAAAATCCACGAGCACCTACTGCCGACAAATGCTTTGCAGTTTGGCAGGGAGTTATGTTAAAATAAAACTGTAACATTATGGATTAAATTTAAAAAAAATATTGACCGACTCAAACTTTCCAAAAATTGCATGACTTATGGATATGTAAGTACTTACATCTAATTACTAAACCGCATGCTTACACGGTACCTACTTACGCGTCACAAAATTTTATGCACCGTAACCACGCAACTGATGAACTGACGCATAATAAGACGAGTCGGTGTCAATAATCCTTATAAGGTCAAGAACACTCTTGGTATTTGCACCTTTTATAATACAAATACAAACCCATAAGCTCAAAAGTCCCTGGCACTGCAGCCTTGATCTCGGTGACCTTGAAAAAAAAGTAAAGTTCTCAAAAAAACGACGTCCTTTTGTGATTATCTTTACGACAACTGAAATTTTGACTCAAATTGATATTGCTGTGTAATAAATTTTGAAGCGATAAAAAAATAAGGCGATGCTAATATTGTTGTAGAAAATAAAGCAGAAATATGGGCGCGTGTGTTATGTGTGAGAGCGTTGCACTTTAGACAGCAACAAAAATTTTCAACATAATCAGAGCGACAAACATTAAAGAAGTCATTAAATCATAAACAACATCAATATATTTTATTGCCAAACTTACCATACATACATAATCAGCCTATAATGTTCCCACTTCTGGGACACAGGTCTACTCTCGTTGAGAGTGAGTGGGCCGTAATCCACAACGTGGGTCCAGTGTGGGTTGGTACGTATCTTCGAATTTATTGCTTCTAGGACATGCCGGTTTCCTCACGATGTTTTACTTCACCGTTTTGAGAGCAGTGGTGATGAACTCATTTGCACAAAGTAAAGCGCCTGTCTGAGTTCGAATCTATGTCCTGCAACTCGTAAGTCGGGGCCGTTATCACTGGGCCACCACTACTCTCCAAACATACCATTATTATATAATTTACCAATCGCAAAAAAGTCATCACTCCAAGAACTTGGCAGTAAACTACCGTGCACACAAGGAAACAACGCAAACATTATCAGAAAATCTATAATTACTGTATTAATAATTATTACGGTAACAATGCTATCACTACAAATAGAAAAATGCAATCCGAATCCGATAATATTTATGAAACGACAATGTCCGTGCGTGTACGCAATACGAAAACACAGAATGACCACTTTATACAACGAAATAACTCCAGCCCTTAGGTAAGTACAGTCGACAAGAGAGTAAATCGCATTGCCTTGTCACCTGTGCACTAGATGATCTTATGACTCCGACAGATAGTAGAGTTCGCGCAGCTGAATTTTGGGCCTAAGATGTTTGAAATTTTTGTCATCGGCATCGATACGCTTAGAAGAAGATCGCAATGTTTTTTTGAAGTGAAAACTTCTTTAGCGGCGTTGCACACTTTTTGTATGGGGAAAAAATGTTAAACTCGCGTCAGGACACGTCACCGTCAGGAGAGATTCCCCCCCCCCCCCCTCTTTCTACGGCGGCGCCAAACGAAGTGAACCAAGTGGGACACGATAATGGATGGACGGACGGACGGACGGACGGTGACGGTGACGGTGACGGTGGACGTGGATGTGGATGTAGATGGATGGATGGACAGCTGATGGCTCGACCGTCTGTGTAGTAGCCACACTGCTGTGTATTCGTAAAATTCATGTATATAAAGTGTTTAAAATATGAAAATTAAACAAAGCGCATCTATTAATGAAAAAAAGTGACGTAGAAATAGTGAAAAAAAATTAGTTATATTAATTCAATTCATAATTGATTTATTTCAATGTTAATATTCAAGTTTTCACTTCTGCCGGTACTCCCGGAGTGCAACCCGTCTTTTTTTTTTTTTTCATTTATATAGACCGAAGCCTTATTAGGCATCCGCACTATAGCCCAGTTATGCAGCCGACAAACTCCTAGAGGTCTATAAGAAACAAAAAAGATCATGCTGATATTTTATTTGATGCGACATCTTTAAATGCGTAAGCTTCACGCGTATTGCTAAACAAACCTTCTGTGTCTACCTACTGGGTGGTGCGTCAGCGATGCGGGTGCACCAGACATTGCTCTTGCGCATAAAGCAGATAGAAAGTACCGCACCGAGGTTTAGTCGTCCACAGTGCACGGAGAGGGGAACACGTCAACCTCGACGCAAATGTTACCGAACACACGCGGGAAATAGTTGCGTCTGTCTCGTGAATTAATTGAAATATATTTTGTAATTTTAATAAAGAAATTTCGTGCAGAACTGTTAAAATGGGTGTCAGTGCGTGGATTTCCGTCACGTTTCTACTGATTTCTGCTGTTATTGCTGTTCCCACGGGAGATCACAGGAAGGCTACTGTAAATATTGGTTAGTTCTTATTTTTCATATTTTTATTTACTAAGATTAATCTGTAAATATATTCGCCCAACTTTTGAGATTAATCGTTTATATGTAAGCTAAAATATACAGGATACCCTGAAATTGCACATACGCTCACTACTTGTGATATAACAATGTAATAATATTACATGGTCCAAACATTGCCCTACGAAATTAGTCCAAACAATCAAAGAAAACGTGAACAAACCTCAATTGAAGAAACAAAATAATAACAAAGTTAATTCAAACAATAACGAAAATAAACGAAATGTTACAAATAGTTTCGTTGCAAATGGAAAAAAAATTACGCAAGGCGGTCTAAAACAAAATTGCAAAATAGATAAAGAACTTTTACGCCTAATTTCACAGCAGATAAAGTTGTCTGCACGCTTTTAGTGACAATGACCTACTGAAAGTGTCGAGACTTCGCGCTACTAATCACCGAGTTTAGAAGGAAGACAAAAACTTCTAATAGAAATTGAATGTCGAGAAATAAATGCTGTAAAAGTCAAATTATTGTAATTTAATTTAGGAAGTGATTGAACACCTTATTTTGGTAAAACAAGTGATGATTACGGAAACAAAATTGAAACCAGCATATTATCCATAAAAAAAATAAACAATACTAACGATGAAGTAAATAAGCACGAAATAATTCAAACTCACATTGAAAACGAAAATAAGAAAAAATCTAATCGAAATCTTAAACATCGTAATAAACCAATCATGACTTTCAACCATGCATTTGATATCGGCAATAAAATGACCCTTTGGGTTCCAAATGTTCACTAATCAATATAAAAAGGTTCGAATTTAATTGGCAGAAGTAACCAAAGCAATTTGAAGCAAATTATTCATTTATTCGCCAAGCAATTGCAATAATGTGTGCGTGCACGAAATAATTGATCGAATTTAGGTGCATAACTTCATAATTTGTTAAATCGCAGTAACAAATTATTAATCCATCATCATTGCTTAGAACATCGACAGCATGACCTAGATGTCAATGGCGGACAATTTTATATTTGATAACACCGTGAAAATGGACGATATAAATCTGCAAACCAAAACTATCACAAGCATCAAATCCCAAGTCTCATTTTCCTTTGTTCCTGCGCTCTTATGTCCCAATTCTCCGGAAATAATGGTTTAGATTGCATTGTTTATAATAACAGAGTTTTTGCTATCCTTTTGGTTGACTGTTATTGTGTCCAGCAGTATAGGCATTTATAGACTTACTAAGACCTTAACACCAAAATCAATTCACTTTTTGATTCCAAAATGGGATGGAAATGATTATATGCTATTATTCCGCGGTAGCATCACCACAAAATTGTCCAAGGTGTCTAAAATCATCAACAGACACAAATGTTAGTAAATTGTTTGGATGAATATCTACCAAGGTTTCCCTTCTTCATTCCTAATATTGCTTAATTGCTTCAACCTCCAGTGTAGGACGAGCAACAATAGAAACTTCGCAAGGCTCTTCAACGCTAATGTTTAGGCTGGATAATTTTTCGGCACCATTGTTAGTTATTGTTAGCGTCGCGTCGCCGCACGGAACCATTCACTTCCGAGGAACATTGCTTTCTTGTGCAACCCACGTGAGATACTTCACGGGTCAGCTTCGCTTGTTTTTGTTAGTTTAGTTAATGTCTTCACTCATTACCATTTCTATAGTGTCGTAACGGCCGTAACTAGGCTACGAACGTTCGCATGACTTACATTGTCCACGCTTAGTTCTTTTTGTTTTTGTCGGCAACTAGTGCAGAAATTGTCTCTGAATTGTCGTTCTGTTTCGTATCAACAGGTGGTTTTATGTCCGATGTTATTAGCCTAATCACGTCGGTCGGCTTAACGAGAATCTCTTGAAAAGGTGTTGCTCGAATCATTGATTGGTACTTCAGATTTGGAATGTATTCCTTACCTGAGCGTTGGCGTGTATCCTTCTCCAGTTCAATACCCCCAGCTCGTCGGTCCTGACACTCCAATATTGACAATGTGCCCCGGACTTTTACGCCCTCATGCCAACTTTTAAAAGTATTCGCTTGACTATGCGCGGAGGATGAAATGTGGTCGGCCGTGTGGCGCCACAATTTTGTGCATATTTATTGGATGACCCTCAGAAATTCCAAATTTCGTATTTGACCAGAATTCTGAATGCACATTGTTTTATTTTATGATATTGAGACTGGTTTTAGTTGGTACTTAAACAATGTTTCTTTGCATTCCATATGACTATACGAGAACATTTATGACCGAAGGTACTCTTCGATGACTCTCATCTTCATTAGGGCAGGTACGATGCATAACTATCACCCCTGTCATATTCGTAAATTAATATATGCGATATTAATTTCAATTAAAATCCATTCAATTGTTGTTAACATTGCCTTGAGCAGAGGTTTTTGTATTTTGACATGTTAAATCTGACTTGAATAATGGAGGAACCTCCGCATCATTTTCGCCCTTCGCAAAGTTGTAACAAAAGAGCATTATTAAAACTAATACCTACATTTTCCCACACTTTAACAGGTGCTTTGTTTATGATGCAAAAGAGGCATAGATAACAGAGCTGTTAGGTAAAGCACGTTTGTCACGATCCATGCTTTATCGATAGACATCAAATTGTTTTTAATTAATTAACGCAACCTCGCTGCAATATTTATTACTAATTGTATTTGTAGTAAATTCTTATTATCTTCAAAACAGTGCAATGGCAATGACTCAGAATATTTCGATTGGACGAAACAATAATGCAACGTACGATACGTTGCATTATTGTTATGTCACAAAATAATGTTATAATTATTGGGTAACGATCATAATCGATAAAATTAATTGTCAACATATCGATAAAAATATTTTAAACTGACAGTTTATTTTGCGCAAACATCGATATTATTCATTGTAAATGTTTTATTGTTAACAGCATCTATTGTGTTATAAATTTTTGTTACCATTTTATTGCAAAAATAACTTTTTAACCTCAATATGAAACTATAGCCATTTTTGAAACGATGACCGTTTAAAAGCGTTGCTAACGAGTGAATTTTCATCAGTTTCATTATTTATCTAGTTAGTTATTAAATTCAGCTTCGGTTTTCGGAGATTAAATTAATTTCACGATGACATTTCATCACGGGGAGGACAAAAGGCGACTCAAATGGAGAGTGGCGTAAGCGGGCTAAGTGCAATACTTTAATCTTGTTAATACAACTTGTTGGATTTAGAAATAGAAGTCTTAAAATGATATCGAGATGCGCAATTTGCACGTACGCAGTTTTAGGTCAAGCTTAGAAGTTTTAAATATTGGTTTTTTTTTAGGATCGTTTCGGGAGACTTCTTCATAGCGTGTCGATGGTAATTTAAATAGAGTCAGCCCAGCTTTTGGTTATGGGCTTGGGACACTGATTTTCAATGAAGAGTTAACAAATATTAAACACAATTTCGAAATACAAACTATACGTATTTGGCAACGTCTGTAAAAAATATAAAGGCAATTGCGCTTGCGGTTTTCAGATCAAAAGTATTATTTCACAATAAATGAATGGGTTGATTCTTTAAAGTCGCCTTTTTTCCTACAGTTTAATATTTCAAAATCTTACAGCTTACAAAGTAATGGCAACACTCTTTGTTTAGTATGAAATAACTGACTTTAATGCAAAGGTGATGATGATAAAGTGGCTGAAAGTTTTGTTAAATACCTAGTTTCATCACCGAAAACCTAGGAAAACCTATTTCAGTAAAATACTTTCCAACTTAAAAATATAAATAACGTTCTATACAATCCTTAGGCACTCTATGCTATCACAGTTCTTAATATAGTTTCAATAAAAAATACAATAACAATACGAAATCATATTTCGAACACCGTAATCAAAGTTATTGCAGTCATAATTCTCATATTATGTACCCCATGGAAGGGTCCTCTTACAATCAATCAATACGACAGCCAGCGCGGCGCAGGTCAATGCTTCCACACAACACGGCCCAAGGTAAAGTGAAAGTATCGAAAGTGCTACTGTTCAAATGCTTTTATTGACCATTGTCTATTTTCAAGGAAAAGAGAAAATTTCTTTACTTTTTAATGAAAATTACGTCATCGATTTCAAACGGTTCTTTTTTCAAATTGGTAATTTATGGAAATTGGAGTGCGTGATCTTATTGTCTTTCAAAAAAGGTCGACTGTATTACAAAAAACATTCTTGTTGATAATTCTATCAATGGAGCAAAGGTAAAGAATTTTTATACATTTATTTCTTTATAATATGATCGAAATAAAAATCCGAGACAAATTTTTAATCAACGCTCAAACTGTTACGGTACTTATTAATGTTATTGTTGTATAATATTTCTGCAATTCCGCTCGCAATGCAAACTTTTTGTTGAATGGGTTTTGAAACAAATAATTGCAATAGCATAACAACAATTATGATTCTGTTTAATTATAGCCAACGTTTTATGTGAACTAAGGATTACAAAGTTATGGCGCTTTTGCTTAGTACGTCTTTGACGTAATGAAAGATGGGCACACCATCAATCTTCGCGCTTATCCAGCCAGAAGTGGAGCGGTTGGCCAATTGGCGCTTATATCCAAGTGCTTTCCGAGAATTTCTTCATCTAGAATATTTATCGACGCCGAGAGGAATGCTAGATGTCTTCCGAGTGATCGTCGCTTGTTTCGACATCTTGACATGGATGTACGCGAATGTCACATTCACATTAATGAGATACGATCGTTTTTGTTTCTTGTGATATCAAAAGGAGTTTTAATTGAGTCTTGTACTATCAAATCACTACAGATAATGAAAACACAGGAGAAGTAAAGAAAAATAATATACGGGAACATAAGGACAGAGAATATCGTACTGTGAATGCTCCTGCTAAAGGTCTATTATAGATAAATTACGAGAAATATCCATTTAATAGTGGACCAAACTCAGTGAAATCTAAATAGGGCACCTCTCCATTTTCCAACATGTTCAAAGGTCACGGAGGTGGAATCATGTCAAAACAAACAGGAACGCTGTCGAAGCAATAGTTGCATCATGCTGCAATGCAATTGTATGTCGCAGACTTTGTGAATTTAGAGCCATTGGCGAAATGTCTTACTAAAATGCTTTTTGTGCGTTGCAGACATCAAAACAGATGTCGTACGCAATTTCTTCTTTCATGACATTAATGTTTTTGAAGTGAATCTTTTTAGACGGCGATTTGATAAAATTGTACGATAATTGAGAGTGAAATTTCAAGGACGCGTCACGCTTAAGCAATTTGTTACATGAAGGAGAAGAAAGATATAACTCTGTCTCTCACACTAAATCTCTTTTTACAAATAAATTTTGAAAATAAAAACTCGTTGTATATTATACAGGACTTAGTTCATGTTCACCTTAATTACTATGCACGTTAAAAATAAGCTTTATGATAACATTAAATAAACTCTGATTTGTACCACAAATACTAGCTCTAAAAAAAATCAAATGAACACTGTCACCTTACCTATTACCCAATCCATTATTCTCGGATCTAGAACACAGTAACTGAAACTTATCCGACACAATAGATGCGAATGATGCGATGCATCCGATAAAATGCATATACCCGATTATGATAGCTGCAGCAACCGGCGTTATTGCAAAATTGCTTTAGAATCTAAATGTTGGTAACAATGTAATGTTTCAGATAGAAACTAGCCTTCAGGTGGATATATGATCGGAAGTTTTAATTGTACATAACCAATTGTATTTAATAGAGGAAACAATTTGAAAAGTGTTACAAAATTATGACAACGGAGTGTATATTTTTCATTTCAGTTGTCTGGTAATAATTTAACGTGTGGCCTGCTTCCTATCTTTACATAAACATGAAAGATCTCTTTCTAGCTTTTTATCATTTGCTTTATTGCGAACAATGACAACTACTTCACTAAGACCACTACTTACAACATTATTTTACACTTTGTCTAGTGCAATTTCGAAATATTTTAAGAGCATAAAACTAGTTGGCAATTTCATGTGACATTTTTTTAATCTACATACACTTTGTGGTCAAGTTTTTGCGAAATGCTTTTAAAGTGACCGTCGATTTTAAAGGAACAAAGCTCTTGAAATCTCTTTTAATATTAAAGTTAAGCTATTTCATTATCGGTTATTGTATTATACATTGTAATATTTGTAATATCACGTCATTTCAACACGCCTTGGTATAGCACCAACAATTTTGCCGCGGCGCGTCTAAAAATCGTGACTCTTGAGACAGAACGCAACACCATCCTTACAATCACTATGATTTGGCAAATCCTCATTATTGTGATGTTTGAAACGTAATCGAAAATGGGCAATTATGTCGATGCCATTCAATTGTCCTAAATCGTCATTGGCAAGAACAATAATGCGGCCTTCGGGTTGTAACAATTCGGTATTGCAGTGGCAAGCCGAAAATAAAACATAAAGAAGTAAATAGAAGGGTAATGTCATCAAAAAGGAGTTTCTTCAATCAAATTATTTCCAAACACGGACTGCTATAAATTATTTTTGACGTGATATGCATTTGAAATGGCTTATTACTTTTGCAAGTGACCGTACTTACATGTCTGCAATTGAGTGACATTACCAATTCGTTCTATAGAGCGAGTACTATACGTTTACTTAAGGCATTCTTCTGTGGTCCGTGTTAGGCGTTGATGTTTTCTTACTATTTATGGGAAGCCAATGCCGTCAAAAGATTAACATCTGTACTTGGAGGTTGTGTATTTAGCTTGATATTTATGGGCGTGCTTTATAACCACTACTATTTGATGTAAAAGCTTAGACACTACAATAGTTGAATAGCTATCAGCGGACCGAAACACTATGTTTAAAACTTGGTTTAAATCTAAAATGACTAATTCAACTTGAATGTATACTCAAGGCACGCGCTCGGAATTTGTGTCAATAATTCAAAAAATATCTCACTCAATATTTATGAATATTCATAACCGCAAATATTGGTAAAAACTCCAATATTGACACTGCATCTGCATTCGCCGCTACAAGCGACCTTGATAACGTTTCGCTTGCCCAGTTGGGTTGCAAAGAAACTTCTTTGTTAGCTAGTGCTGGCAAATTAGCAATAAACACCCGAACTGAACTAGTTTAGAACTAGTCGTTTCGAAACGTGTCTGTTTAGTTTATAATAGCAGTATATACTTATTTATCAAATTCGACACTTACTGCTTCTATTTCTTTTGTTTTTGCTGGTATGTGATTAACGTTTACTTCATCAGCGACTCATTTTAATAATAATAAGTCTTTCAACAGTAACTTGTACTTGTTCCGAATTTCTCATATCTTCATTCATGTTTTATTACTCGTATTCAAATGCAAAAACAGCAATAAGAAATAATGAATGAAATATACCTTTGCAATACTTCGCAACGCCTGTCTATTTCATTTTGTAGTTTATTACAATATCGTTATTGGAATTGCATATACCTACATATGTCTCTAGATATACATTAATATCGAAACCATTTACTGTAATTATAGTTAGTTGTTCAAGCGATTGTCAAAGCCAGATTATGTGCAAAATGCTAGTCACAGACATTGAGTAACGTTTTGAACTTATCAATGCACAGCGACACAGCTTTGACTTTCGCATTGTCATTTCCGATTAGGAATAACTTATGCTGAGTATATACATATGCAGTCCTGCTGCATATGTAGCACCATCTGTTTATTATGCAATAGCTAACAAATTGCAATCGGAAGAAATTCCTTGAGTCGTCCCTAATTGAACCATAATTTGGAAGGGCATTGATTTCAAATAAATTTATCAAACCAAATCCCTGGTAAGAATTAAGTAGATATGTACCAAGATTTTTATAAATCTTTGTTGTTGTGAACAAACTCGTGAACCTCTTTCGTGTGACCCTATTTGTTGAGAATACCTACTTCGTGCACATATCTACCTCGTATCGTATCGGGCAGGCTATTTTTTTACAATATCTACTAAGTACAGAGGAGGATAACGTTGATTGCAAAATAAATGTTGAAAGCTTAATGAAGACCATCTTTAAGTCTGAATTATCTTCAATAAACATCCTTATTCGTTGCATCTTAATTTCCTTGCAACAGGGAAAGCGTGAATTTTGATTAAAAAGCCAATTGGTTACCCATTATGTTCCTTCCAAGAGAAGCGTATTACGGTGTAGTATGTTTCTGAAGCGGAATTCTGCAAATCTCCATAACTTTGGGCCTGGTCACCATATTTGCATTCAAATGATGCTTATGAATCCAGTACAGCTTCTGTATTTAATATTTATAAATCTTCAACATTTTAATACATCAGCAACAATTTACGCGACAACTTGCACACACTATAATCAGACACGCTTTGTTTAGTTTTGGTTTGGCTTCAAGATTTGTGGTAATTTCACTGAAATAAAAATCAAGTAAAACAAAAACCTTTCTGGATTACGTAAAATCAAAAACTCATCCTCATAATCTGCATTAACCCTTCGTATCGAACGTGGATCCACGCGAGACACAATTGCTTTTTAATTGTTTCCACAATTACGGTATTCAACAGGTTAATTGACCAAGAGTAATTCCAAGTTATATTTAGATACACGCCAAAATTACTTGCAAGTTTAGCATGACATTCGAACGAGCCATTCTAAATTTAATTTCGTATGATTGACTATACCTAACTCTCAAATAAGGATGGAACACCCATCAATTTGTGCTAACTGCGATGCAAAAACAGTTGACTATCTCCGAAAGACCAAGGGCAAAGTTCAGGTAGCAATAACCTCACCATATATTGTTGCAAAGAAACGTAGACTTTTCAAATCCCTTGTAGAACGGAGAATGCAAATAAAGCAAAACCGCAGGGGTCATAAACCCATGGTAGCGACACTTGAAAGATGATCATGTTTTTTTTTTCTTTTGTTGTTATTGTTGCATTATCGTGCGTCACTTCTGCACTGTGGTCAAAGTCAAAAACAACACTTCAATTACTTTTGTAACTACTTAACCAAAGGTTGTTATATTTTCTGCAGTGGGCTTAAACCGTGACATTCCATTTCTTAATGGAGTGATTGACCTTAAATTGACCAAAATGGACGGTAAGGTTGCAGGTTAAAAATACTCGATTTAATTTTATTAATAATCTTAATTGGTATAAAAAATATAATGTAATGAATTGCTAGAAGGCGCTGAAATCTGACATACAGGTTTTAACCTAGTTTGGGTTTCAGAGGCTTCATAGGTTTTGTAACTCTAATTTATTTCAATAAAGATTTAATTTTTCATTAACAATTTATGACCGTAGACCGTTTAGCTAATGGTTCAAGATTCTTATTTAAACGAATGTTGATTAACTTATAAGAACTATTAATTTGAAACCATTATGTATCTTTAAGTATTGATTGATTGTCAGTAAAGACGTTACCAATATTATTGTCAGTACCTAAGTTAACTTTGAGGTCAAAACGGTTGAAGTCAGTCAAAGCTATCAAAAATTAATTATAAGTCATAATAGCATTGAATAACAATCGTATTTATTACATTGAACATCTTAAGTTATGTTATCAACAACCTCATTAGATCCTAATTTGCTTTTAAATCTATTTACGAAATACTAATGATCATTATCAACTTATTTTTTATTATATATACTACCTTTTTAGTATCAAAACCTTTGTTGATGAAAAAATAATCAACCAAAAATAAATACTTTGACGCGATTAAAATTATTAGTAAAAAGTTGTTTATGGTTTAATCGAATTAATGTAACGATTCGATCGTTGACCCACAGAATGTTATATTGTAGAAGATTTTAATATTTATGTGTACACGTATTAAATTGACCTACTTGTTCAGTTTTATACAAACCAGCTTTAGCACGCGAGTTCACTTATAAAAAATATTATATTCATGTAGGTATTATTAAGTTTGAAAAATAATTGGCCTGTTTCAAGATTAGACAAAAACAATGATTTTTAATTTATCTGTAAACAATAAATCAAGATCAGTTAGTACAATTTTCTTTAATAAATTCTAGATATTGCTGACAATTTAAATCTATTTTTGCTGGCATAACCGTAGCCTTGGCAAACTACATTAAAAAAAATATTGGTAGAGAATGGTCTGCAATTGTCGCATAATTGCGGTTTAAAAAAACTATGACAACAAACACGTACATACCCACAGTCTGAAATTGTGTCAAATATGTCTTGTCTAAAGCTTTACCTAAATGGTTCAAAAACGCGACTACAAGTAAGTAGAGTTTCGAGAGCCGACAATTTTGTTATTGTACTTACCTAAAACATAGATACCATTCATAATCATTGACGTACTTTTTTTGGCGTGTGTTAGGTTAGTTGATTTCGGGAAAAATGTATGGAATAGACCCTGATTTCAGAGTTATACTAATAAGAACATCCTATGACGATTTTCTACTTCGGCGTTTACTCCAAATTCTTCTAATATTTAATATTATTATCATTCACTGCAGCAGTCGGTAGAAATCCTAAGAAGTGGACGTAAACATGCTAAAGCGTTCCTCTCCAGGTTTGTTTTCTTCGAATGAGATTAATTTATTGGTTAGATCGCGTGAAAAACCAGTGAGTTGTGCAATCGTGGTCAGATTATTTTGAGGATGCGATGATGATACCTAACACATAACATCGTCTCCAAAGTAAGAATCAATACAAATAATCCGAAGAACTTCGATTAGCTTAAAAATACTAAGAATAGGTCTTAAATTATTCAGTGCCTTAAAATAATATCCTCAGTATAAGGGACCTACCAAGAGTCGCTTTTATTTTTATTTCTGCGAATGAATGACATTTTCCTGTTTGGAAAGATTGTTAGGTTAGTTAGTTTACGTTCATTCTCGGAAAGTAATTTACGTGATTCATACCTATATTAAATTCTGTTTTAAGTTTTACTACGCGTATGCTGTCACTGTTATCTATAAATAAAAAGCAAAACAATTGATATTTTATTTACCCATCATCATTAGCCTATAGCAGTCCACTGCTGGACATAAGCCTCTCCTATTGCACGCCATTCAACTCGATTTTTAATTTACCCACACCTATAGGTAATCCAACCTAACTCTATTTTAATCCAATATAAAATTATGAACCTTTTTATTAGTAAGAAAGACATTCAAGCACAGTAACTTGTTCTTTACTTTGTGTAAATTATTTCATCACCGCTGCTCAAAAAACGGTGAAGGAATACATTGTGAGGAAACCGGCATGTCCTAGAACCAAAAATTCGAAGACAAGTGACATCTGCCAACCCGCACTGGGCCCGCGTGGTGGATTACGGGCCACTCCCTCTCACTGTAAGGAGGCCGGTGTCCCAGCAGTGGGAACATTCTAGGCTGATTATGTATGTATGTTATGTAACTTGTGACTTTAGGAAATACATAGTAACAAGAATAAGAAACGTTAAGATTTTTTTAAAGTCCACTACGAAAATAATTCAGACGATTTGCTAGGTAAGCAAAAAATAAAACGCAAATGCATTCAATTTGAAGTGACATAAAACGGATTAAGGCGCTGCCCAAAAAAACGACACCGTAAAACTTTCAGTTTTTTATCATGATAATAAAATTGTAAAACAAACAACAAAAAATATTTTTCATCGCATAATTCTCAAAATTTTAAACGTAAACCATCTATTTTACGTAATGATAATAAAGAAAATTCAATCAACTAAAGAAATACCTAAAAATTATTTCACACGGCAGTGCATTTATTTTTCAATTCAATTAAAACTGCAAAATTACTTTTATTTTGATGGTCATTCGATTCAACTAACATCAAACGCATCGCTGTTTTGAACCTTATTTGTTGCCGTTATGCATTATTGTCAATTACTTAAAAATTTGCTTTTTACCGCGCCTTAAGCCAAGATTTTCATATAAAACCGCTTCAGACACATGCACAACATAATTATCTATCTATGTACAGTCAACAAAAGAGATAAGTATGCAGGATCGTCGGATATAGTTAAAGTTTAGTAAGAAACGGATGGATGTTGTCGACTGAAATTTAATTTGATAAATGAGCTGTTTGTTTTCTATTAATAAAATTAAATTTTATTCGAGAACATGCATCGGTTTCTTACTAAACTTCAACTATATCCGAGGATCCTGCATACTTATCTCTTTTGTTGACTGTACGTGCAATAAGTCATCAATACCAATAACATTCACTCTTACTGACCCAGCTCAAGCTCACTGACATTTAATGTCTATTAAATGTTATCTCTAAACATTAATCTTTACTACCGGGCCCCGTACATGAGCACCAACTTAAATTGACAAGCTTAAGTGTGATATAAGAAGGAATTACTTCATACGTAATTATGAAAATGTCAATTGAAGATCAAATTGGTGATGGTCAGCTGAAAATGTTAGTTTGATGCATGAAGTAATCGATTTTATTTTGGTGGTGATTTGAATCGTGTGTTTCAGTCATACAATGCACAATTCGGATCTTTTATTAGATTTTCAGTAGGTTTGGTCTGCCAATTCCTTCAGCAAGTTCAGGCACTAAAAAATAATTTTAGTGTAATGCTGCATTTTTTAAACAATAAAATCATTATTCTTTATTACATTTACATACATATTAGTTACATTTTAAAATATTTTTATATTTAAAAATTTAATCAACATTTTTAGAAATATAAAAAAAATGTTGATCATAGTTTTATATTCATGATTATTTCTTGTTTTTTTTTTTTAAATGATCTTTATTATAATGATGAAAAGCAATGTGGAGAAAGAAAATATAATGCAAGAATATACGGTGCACTCCAAAAAATTTTTTTGTTGATATATAATGTTTCTGCTACGAGTAGACTAGTTAGAATAACATTATGTGTGTGAAATCTGAAAGTTCAAAACTTGAGTATCTAATGTATTATATTAAAAGCGTCATTGCTTAAAAGATATACATTTCACAAATGACGGGCATCTGACAGCATTTGCTTTTATGTTTTTTTTTTTTTTTTTCATTAATAAAAGTGAAAACAGACTGCATTCACCGGCTAGATATTCATACAATCTCCGTAATTGTATTACTATTAAATTACATGCAACTGTAATTAAATATAAAATAATTGAATACGCAGTATCTGCAATTTCACGGTAGCATTAAATTTGCATACTATAAAGCTGTTTCATCAGAATCTTAAGTCTTGTCCTGTAAATCATCGAAAACAGATCCATACTATACAGGGTGAAATTGAACACATGCGACAAATCGAAATGGGAGATTATACTCATCATTATGAACAACTTTTACTATGGGACCAAACCTGAAATCGCGAAAAAAAAATCAGCTGTTCCCTACATTTATGTTCGCATAACTCGCCAAAATGTAGGGAACAGCTGATTTTTTTTTTCGCGATTTCAGGTTTGGTCCCATAGTAAAAGTTGTTCATAATGATGAGTATAATCTCCCATTTCGATTTGTCGCATGTGTTCAATTTCACCCTGTATACTATCACACTAATATTATAAAGGCGAAAGTTTGTGAGTGTGTGTGTTTATATGTTTGTTACTTCTTCACGCTCAAACGGCTGGACCAATTTTGATGAAATTTGGTATAGAGATAGCTTGAGTCCCGGAAAAGGACATAGGGTACTTTTTATCCCGATATTACCACGGGATCGACATTTACGCGGGTAAAACCGCGGGGCGCAGCTAGTAATATTATAAATTCGAAAGTAATTCTGTCTGTCTGTCTGTATGTAACCTTTTCACGCCTAAGCCACTGAACCGATTTAGATGAAATTTGCTATAGAGATAGTTTGAGTCCCAGGAAAGGACATAGGATAGTTTTTATTCCGATATTTATGCGGGAGAAACCGCGGGGCGCATCTAGTTTCTTCATAAAACAGTGCCTAAATTGCATGCAAAAGACATAAACGCGTTAAAAATCTGCCAACTTAAGACAGGTTTTGCCATCGATTGATCCAAATTCCCAACTTAAAACGATTTCACAAGGCCAATTTCCGTAATTAAATCGTTTAAAATCTAAACTCTGTTTTTTTTTTAATTTGTTAGACTAAAATGACATTATTTAGTATAATATGCTTGTTAGCTGTCATTTTGGTCCAGAAAATTAAAAATCAAAGTTAAGTCGCAATTTCATCTTAGCGACAATCAATGTCTAAAATGTATGAAGAATAAGAGGTATTTTTGACAGAATGAGACGTGAGATCACAGGGGCAATTTTCGTAATTTTAAAAACATTCACAGTCTGATCTCAGTCTGATCTCAGTCTCAATCTGTCAAAAATACCTCTAATTTCCCTACATTTTGACAAGTTATTGACATTTGTTTGTCGGTGAGATGGGACTGCGACTAGATTATGAACGTTTTAAATTACGAGAATAGGCCTTCAAAATGCTACCGTTCTTAAAAATACGGGACTTGCCCTCAGACTTACTAAAATCAACATACCAAGTACCTATATGATTGAGCTTGTAGTAATAAATAAAAAGGTTAAGCTGGCCCTTGACTTAAAACGATACTTGTTTATAAAACTGTACAAGCACATTGTAACCAGACAAGTAAGTTACCTATAACTTCCATACCCATACATATTTAAAGGCATTGCTAACAGGGCAAGCGCACCGAAGCGGGCGTAACCAACGCGCGGCACAATGGGCGCCAACCTTGGACAAATGGCATTTAACTCCGCTCGTGTCAATCACCCGTAATGTGATAAATGCTTTCACCAATTCTCTGCTGGCCCGAATAATGGATCAAACATTTGACATTTGCTATGATCGATGTGGGTCAAGAACGAAATTGAAATGATAGGAGTGACATGTGTTTTGCGTGGTCAAAGTTTGCACGTGTTTATTTTTTTTACATGCAAAATAGATGATAAATAGATAACAATTTCTTTGTTTAGCATTCCTCGTAACTAGAGGGCTGGCCTATTTTTTGGCCAAACAATCAGCATCGCCATACAATGTGGCAATGCTACCAGCCTTTTGGGCACTTTTCCTGTTGACAGCAATGCGGATGATTTTTTTAATGCCCTATGATTCTTTCCCTTCTTTTTTTATATACATATATATATTATATTATAGTATTTTGAGAACGTTTGCCTTCTAATACATTCTTCGTTTGCCGTCTAAATGTGTGAAGAATACCTCTACTTACATTTTAGAGAAGTTTTGACATTGATCGTCGCTGAGACGAGATTGCGACTCGATTTTGATCGTTTTTAAATACGCGAGTTGTCCTTCTGATTGGTTCTATAAATTCAACAACATTTGTCACATAACATTCCCACACTCCATTCATTATTTAATGATAATTTACGTCATGATACCTATTATGTACGATACAAAATACGTATGTTCATAAAATTCTACAATATTATGCACGTGCGAATGCAGTTAATGAGCGGCCGCTTATTAAACGGTCGTTGTTCTCTAAACGTCACAAATTACACGCTTCGCATATCATTAGCATAAATAATCGCGTATGTTTCGTAAACTATTTCACTACGTACGAGTATTGTTAGCAAAAAATCTTCGGCCTTCGCAAAATGCGCAATCGACTACCGGTTCCCAAATAAAATCAATTCCGATGCGCGTGCGATTCGGAGCGTGCGCGGGCGACATACGGCGAAACTGTAACTCACGCGAAAGTGAAACTTGGAGCATGTTTGATGACGCCTCCTTACGTAATCGCACATCGGCTGAATCGAGATACACCGCTCGATTACACGATTCAAAACACCATTCCGGGAAATCGAGTGCAGAATCGTAGCAGCTACTTACTTAGTGAGTTTGCACATCACTCGCAGATGCCGATGGAATACTTAGCGTTTACGTGTTAAGAAATCTTTCTATTCTGCAATACGTATTGCAGATGCCAGTTTAAATAAAAAGTGTTTTCAGCTAAACAATCGCTGACATTGACCTTATTCGTCCGAGCTCATAAATCACTCTCGCTTCGTTGGAGCTGTCAATGCGAGTATTTCGTGTCAAATATTTTTAATCTAACTAAAGAATCAGAATTTATTAAACACGTAATTTGACAAAAAAAAATATATTAAAAAAAACTAGGAAGTAAGGTGAACAGAAATTAGAGCGTAACTAGGACTACAATGGATGACTAAGTCTGGGTATACATGAAGTTATTTTTATTCTAGGTGAGCTTTTGTATGCAGTCCGTTGTCTAAGTATAAATCGATCGTATCTTGACTCAAGGCGCGCAACTATCTACTTCATTGACTTACATAATTTTCGTAATTGCCTTTTCACACAATCGCGTAACTTTATTCTTCCTACTTCTCGTATGCTGTGACTTTTTGTTTTTACACTTCCGAGTTCACGCTTTTCTAGGTTTTCGTACCCAAAGGGTGCCAACGGGGGCCTATTCTTAAGGCTCTGCTGTCCGTTCGTCTGTCCGCGTCTGTCACGGGGCTGTATCTTCTGGACCGTAATAGTAGACATTTAAAAATTTCAGTGCTGACATGGCCACTCTACTATAACAAAAAATAATAAAAATAAAATAAAGTTAAAAAATCAAACCTTGTGAAACGTGTTTTTTTCGGCGTTTGACAATAATGGAAATGATTTATTTATTGTACGGTGGCACGGAACCATAGATGTACGGAACCCTTCGTGTATGAGTCCGACTCGCAATTCGCCGCTTTTTCTAACGTGATATGCCGTTTTTTTGTCTGAACAATTACGCGCTCGTAATTGATATTGACAATCGAAGCCAATCGAGATTGAATTCGTTTTGCGTGTCGTTAAATAGTAATGTAACGAATTTATTCTAATGTACTCGTGATGTCTTATTTTTTACAGAGCTACCAACCTTACCTAGCTTAGGAGTGGAATGTACCTATTATAACGTACCTTCGTTAATTAAATTAATCTTTGTAGTCGTTTGTCTCTCTTATTAGTCTTTGTACTCGTTTGTCCCTCCAGTCTTACCAAGGGGTTTCGTATTACCCAGTAACTGGGTTGTGGAGGTCAGATAGGCAGTCGCTCCATGTAAAATAGTGGTACTCAGCTGCATCCGGTTAGATTGGAAGCCGACCCTAACATAGTTGAGAAAAGGCTAGGCAGATGATGACTCGTTTGTCTCTCTCGCCCCAACTTCACACTTTACTCCAACTTTACAGAACTACTTATATCAACTTATTAAAAACTAGCTCCGCCCCGCAGTTTCACCCGCATAAGTCTCGATCTCGTAAGAATATCAAGATAAAAAGTATCCTATGTTCTAATCCAGGTCATGGTCTACCCATGTGCTATATTTCATCCAAATCCGTTCAGCCGTTTTAGTATGAAAGCGTAACAAAATAACATACAAAATTAAAAAGTGGCACTCCGGGAGTGCCGACAGAAGTGAAAACAAAACACAAACAGAATGCTTTGGCATCACTCACTGACATATCGAATATACATTACAACCGAGTACATCACGCGGACAGCCGAACACATCCGAAGCGGTGTCCTTACGGTGACAGTGGCGCGAATTCAATGGTTTTTTCCCACCTCAAAAAATGCCCAACGCGCCTAAAGAAGTTTTCACTTCAAAAAAAATTTTTTTTTCTCTTTATAATATTAGTTTAGAAAAAGACGGGTAAACATATTCCCTTTTATTCATAAACGTTGCTTAAAGTTGAGTAGTAATTAGCGACTGTTTAACCATACATTTATGACATTTGTAACCTTTAAATGTCACTTAACTTTAATCATCGTTTGTAAATAAACCCCTAACTTTCAATAGTGAAGCAAACAATAAATACATATAGTAACAACATCAATATAAAATCGATTGGATTCGAATCAGAGCGCCACGCATCACGGCCGTCGTTAAAGCGACTCACACTGCAGTGGCATTCAAAATGCCCTTGTTTGGAATTATTCTTTAATTAAATATCCATGTAATCACAAAACAAGGTGGAACCCGCAGAAGGGCCATAGTATAATGAACTTCATATAGAAGATGAATAAAATAAAGTTATTCTCGGCTCCTACAAACAAAAACGGATTCTTTTGCCTAAAATTAAAAAAAAAATGGTTTAATTCAAGTAACAAGGCTCACATAAAAACAGATACATAAAAGGATACAGACAGGATAACAAGCACAGACAAAAACTAATAACTAACACTCACAATGTTACAATTTGTCTGCTGCAGCATTGCCGGATATAAGGGCAATCTAGTCCGTTGGCGATCATTGCCAGGACGCGCACCGCTTGCGCATCGCAATGCATGCAACGGTAGCATTTTTGAAGTGAAAACTTCTTTAGCGGCGTTGTACACTTTTTTTGTAATGGGTAAAAAATGTTAAACTCGCGTCAGGACATCGCGTCAGGACACGTGACCTGACCGAAAATTCGTAAGACGGATGTAGAGTAGACAGCCGGCGCGGCGTAAGAGAGGAATTATCCCCCTCTCATTCTACGGCGCGGCAAAAATGTATGCCTGCTGTTTCGTTTAGGCGGCGCAGGGCGCTTGCGCAAATGTTCGTGTGTGTTTATGTTACAGCGTGCCACGCGCATCAATGGATGGTGACAGCTGATGGCTCGACCGTCTGTGTAGTGGCCACACTGCTGTGTATTCGTAAAATTCGTGTATATAAAGTGTTATGGAAATTGAACAAAGTGCATCTTAATGAAAAATATCAAAAATACACAACGTTAATATTCAAGTTTTCACTTCTGCCGGCACTCCCGGAGTGCAACCCGTCTTTTTTTATTGCCAAACTGGGCATGTAAATAGATTCGTAATTTTACCTGTGATAACTAAGTGGCTATCGCAGGTAAAACTAGCTAGTAAAACCCTCCCATATGGACTTCCATCTACTAGCTAGTAATTTTCTACTATGTTAAGCTTTGAGGTCTTTGCTCCATTATTGACAAAGATACAAGAGTCTTCACTTTAAGTACGTAAATACAGGAATCGGCCATTATTCGTACAGTGTGACATGGCAAAATATAAGGTTTCGTCTAAAGTAGAAGCATTTTCAGAGAACAAAAATGTTGTTTTGGCGTTCATCAAAATCAAGCTCTAACCTTTTATCGTTAGGGTTTCTCACTGAAATCCCATGTTTCTGTAAATCTTTTTTTACGACAAAGTATCTGCAGTAATGTCGTTTATTTATGAATTGACCTTCTGTAGTCATCTGTATTGTGTCGTTATTTTAATTGCCCGCATTGTAATTAAAACAGTTGTTAGATATAAGTAAGGCTCTATTTGTTATCTGTGAAGTTTTCATTCCCCCCATGTCACGACTTAACCATTTGTTTGTATTTATTAGTGTGTGTCCTTTGGATAGACTATTTGTTTTATACTTTAGAGCAAATTAATTGGTTCGTTTTTATTGGTTTAGATTTGTATCTAAATAATCTAATGGGACGGATCGAATTATTGTTATTAAAATTGTGTATAATGGCCATAATAGTAGGTCGTTGCTTCCGCTGGAATTGCCTCGGAAAGCATGTTAAACCGTTGATCCCGGCTGCCATTTGTAGGTCTTTGATAGTCGTTACGGGTAGTCAACAGCGCGAAAGTCTGACAACCATTCATACTAACGGGTACCGTATTACCCAATAACTAGATTGTGGAAGTCAGATAGGCATACTGGTAATCAGCTGAATCCGGTTAGACTGAAAACTGACCCCAACATAGTTGGGAAAAGGCTAGGCAGATGATGATGATTCCGCTGAAAGGATAGATGGTCAAAATTTCGAAATGAAAACAGCCCTTTGTGATCACTTTATTCCGTTCTCCATCTAAACAATAACCCTTAAAGTATGCAACAGTCGTCATTGTAATATATTTCAAAACAAATGAAAAAAAAAACTGCGTTCTAAAACAAATAAACATCGTGCATTGCCCGCGCTCTCTTTTGCTTACAATTCTGCAGTAGATAATGTATAATTATCTAAGCTTTTTATCTATCCACTCATCAAATTAACTTGCATTACTCCTCACTTACTCGTACTTGCAACAGAATGCATATATTATACAATATTTGAACATAAAATTGTATAACAAAGCGAGTAATCTGCGGCCATTAAATCATCATAAAGTAAGTATATTACCTATTCTATATTAACAGACTGTTACATGATTTAGAATTTTATTAGGTATTTAGAACACTAATAACATAGTTTAATACATTCTTCTCCGTGTAGAACGCAAAATATTGTAAGTTTTAGATAGAAATCGAATAATAGAGACAATAGAAAATGCTTGCAGCAGCTTTAATGCTTAACCTTCTCATCCTCACCATTAGCCTATCACGGCCCACACTCTACTGCTGGAAAGTCTCTCCATTAGTACTCTCTTTAAGGTGAATGCGTAGTTGTAGCCCGCGAAATTAAATTTTTCTTACGTTTTTTGCAATTTTCAGGTCAGTGTCAGGTTGTATCTTAATCAAAATATGATTCCCGACTATAACCGGTACGTATTTACAGAATTATAATAATTAGAATCATTAATACATCTTTCTAAGTTAGATTTCTACCGTTAAGAACAAATCTCGTATGGAAAAGTGTTTATGGTAGAAATCTAACTTAAAGAGATATACAGGGTGATTGGAAGATGGGTGCAAAGCTTTAAGGTGAAGATAGTATAGACAATTTAGGACCATTTAAGCCATGGTTGTCTTAGACGAAGTCTTACCAAATTTTTTTAACCAAATTTTTAAGTTTTTTTTCGGAAATTCTCAAAATTTAATGAAAACTGCATAATTATGGCCAAATTGAATGATAAATGAATTCATTTTTTATTTATTTAATTAAAGTAATGTGTAAGCAACCAAGCAAAACATGTTTTAGGCTTCTGTGTCATTAGACATTTTTTTTACAGATATTTAAACCTCAGAAAAAATAAAAAATTTGTACAATACGTCTTTTAAACCTTATTTAAAAAAAAACGGAGGGTGCTTTTTTTGTTCAAACCTTTTTGAAGACATGCTTGATAATCGCTCTTTCTTTTGAGGTATCATTTATGCGGATATCTTACAAATTATTGAAATTAGGACCTAATAAACCAAATCGAGGGAGAAATTTTAAATTTTAGGCAGTCTAACAAAACACAAAATTTTTGCTTAAAAGAATACTTTATGTGCTCGAAATGATAACATTGTTCAATTCTAAGAATTTTTGGCACATGCAGGAACCAATTGAGGGGAACCCATTGAGGGGATTCTCTAAACAATGGCCACCGAGCGCGGTGCGACGGCATTTCCAGGTAGAACGCCCAATGAATAGCAAAAAGCGATAAAGAGTTGGTTTTTACAGCAAAATGGTCTTAGTTACTGAGGCAACAAAGTCGTTTTTCTTTAGTCAGGGTCAGTCGGTCTGTGATGAAGCCGTTACATCTTTTACTTATTAGTCAAACTACTGCCCTTGTGAGTGGACGTTGTCGTGTTGATTCACAATTTACCGTGTTCAGTTGTAGCCCTTTGCGTTCCTGCACGTGTTGTTTGCGTTAGTTTTGAACTTTTTTGTTTCACCGTGTCCAGTCGTAGCCTCGCGCTCCTGCACGTGTTGATTTTTGACTTAATTGTGTTGAGTTGACGTTTAGTGCGCTCCTACGCCGTTTTTCTTAATTGTTAAGTGACTATGGCTACTTTTTCCAATCAAGAATATGCGGATATCGTATTTATGTACGGTAGAGCAGACGGCAATGGATCTTTGGCGCGACGGATGTATCAAGAGCGCTATCCGAATCGCAGGATACCGAATGTCCGAGTGTTTTACAACACGTTTCGTCGTCTTGCCCAAGATGGGTTTCACCGCGTGGAACCTGGAGTCAACCCGGGCAGACACGAAACTGCCGTCGACGAAGACATTTTAGCAGCATTTCAAGCGGATCCTACTACCAGTACTAGAGCAGTAGCTCGAAATTTAAACATTTCTCAATGGAAGGTGTGGCATACAATGCACCAAAATGATAAGTATCCGTTCCATGGCAGGAGTGTGCAAGGTCTAGTAGAGCAAGATCCTCAAAGAAGAATTCAGTTCTGCCGTTTCCTCCTCAACAGAGACATCGAAGATGCGTGGTTTCTGAAATCAATCTTGTGGACGGATGAAAGTAAATTTTCAAGGGAAGGTATTACAAACTTTCACAACATCCATGAATGGGCCGACGTAGACAACAATCCACATTTTAAGAAGCAGGTGTCATTTCAGATGAAATTCTCTGTGAATGTATGGGCTGGAATAATTGGCAGAACATTGATTGGGCCCCACTTTTTGCCTGATCCATTGAATGGCGAAAATTATTTGCAATTTCTGCAAATTGATTTACCACTGCTGATAGAGGAATCAGGTGTCCCGATCTTCGAAAGAGACCGAACAGTCATCTTTCAGCAAGACGGCTGTCCAGCGCATTGGACTTTAAATGTAAGGGAACACCTCAACAATTGCTTTCCTGATAGCTGGATCGGCAGGGATGGACCCATCCCTTGGCCCGCTCGCTCCCCAGATCTGACCCCGTTGGACTTTTTCGTGTGGGGCCGGGCCAAGGAAGGTGTATAACAACAAAGAAATTAACACTAGAGAAGAATTGATACAAAGAATAAATTCAGCGTTTGAGACAATGAAGCAGGAGATGATGTTGAAAATAACGACTACAGAAGTTAGAAGACGGGGCCGTGCTTGTATTAGGAATCACGGCCGTCATTTTGAACATGAAAAATAAATAATTTTAATTCAAATGTTGTTTTAATTAGTCTGCCTAAAATAAAAAAAATTCTCCCTCAAATTGGTTTGTAGGCCCTAATTTCAATAATTTGTAAGATATCCGCATAAATGATACCTCAAAAAAAAGAGCGATTATCAAGCATGTCTTCAAAAAGGTTTGAACAAAAAAAGCACCCTCCGTTTTTTTTTTGAATAAGGTTTAAAAGACGTATTGTACAATTTTTTTATTTTTTCTGATCTTTAAATGTCTGTAAAAAAAATGTCTAATGACACAGAAGCCTAAAACATGTTTTGCTTGATTGCTTACACATTACTTTAATTAAATAAATAAAAAATGAATTCATTTATCATTCAATTTGGCCATAATTATGCAGTTTACATTAAATTTTGAGAATTTCCGAAAAAAAACTTAAAAATTTGGTTAAAAATATTTGGTAAGACTTCGTCTAAGACAACCATGGCTTAAATGGTTCTAAATTGTCTGTACTATCTTCGCCTTAAAGCTTTGCACCCATCTTCCAATCACCCTGTATTAATGATTCTAATGACTATGATTCTGTAAATGCATGTCTATTATAGTCGCGAATCATATTTGGATCAAGATACAACCTGACACTGATCTGCAAATTGCAAAAATCGTAAGATAATTTAAATTTCGCTGTCTACCATGTCACATTCACCTCTGAACGATTTGCTACTTGTCGCTCTAAATCGTCGCTCCGTCTAGCCAAAGGATTGTTCTACCCTACGTTAACCCATTCGTGATCTCTACTCAAGAACACTATTTGCTCGTGGTACCCCAAGGGGGACTGGACTGGGGGACCACGGGCAAGGACCGCTATGATCATCGGTTTTACGACTAGTCTGGCCAGGCAATTGCCACTTCAGCATGTTTATTCTGTGGGATATGTCGATTACTCCAGCTCTTTATCGGATCACCACAATCCGCATTGGATACCACAGAAAGACGATAAGGCTATGTATGGAACATAGCCTCGTCGTTCTCTTTAATCGAAAAAACAACGAGACAGTTTAAACGTAGTGTCAGTGAAGATTCATGCGTATTTTTTTTTTTAGTTTTGATAAAACAAAAATATCAGATCATAAATCTCCTTGTTTTATCAAGTGACACATATAGACCGCGAAGTTAACAACTTAACAGTGATTAACAAGCAACACCTTGAGGGTGCACCCAGGCGTTCAAGGCGAGCTGATGACAAGGTGATAAGTGAGTGATGACCCTTGGCTTCCGTTCTGTTAGGTAACGATGCACATTGTTTGTTGTCGTAGCGTAAACGGGTAAGAGTTGAGATGTTTAAAGCTTGGTTGTAGAAGAAAAAGATGAAATTTTGTACATTTACAAAAAACCTGTTGATTGAATTTACAGAGATGTTGATAGCAGCTAGCTTAGAAGTACCTAATTAATCCAAACTAGCTGCGCCCCGCGATTTCACCCACATAAGTGTTGCCCCGTGGGAATATCGGGATAAAAACTATCATATGTCCTTCTCCGGGATGCAATTCATCTCTCTGCCAAATTTTATCGAAATCCGTTCAGTGGTTTAGGCGTGAAAAGGTAACATACAGACAGACAGAGTTACTTTCGAATTTATAATATTAGTATATTAGTATGGATTATTATAAATTAAAGTCGCCTTTCGTGTCCCTCTGTGTGACCACGTTTTTCTTCTAAACTTCCCAACGGTTTTGGATGTGGTTTTCACAATCATTTAGAGAATTTATTATGGAAGGTTTATTTACGTTTACATATAATAAAGAAATATTAATGTTTTCTCAAGTCATAAAAATTCGTGTGAAGCAGGGGCGGGTCGCTTGTACCTAATATTATTAAAAAGACAGTGGATTTCTGAGCTAATTCTAACAAAATGCTCCTGGCCTTGAATATTGTTCGTTCTACAATAATTGAATTTAGTAACTACTTTTTGCACAATCTCTTTCTTATCTTAAAGATTGTTATCTAAAATAGATACATTAGTTTACATAGATTTAGTTTCTGTTTAAACGTAAATACACAATGCCTTCTTAGCTTGTTCACGTAATTATTTAGACTCTCATAGAAGTGTAAGTAAACTGCTAGAAAAGGAAATCGATTACGAGTATTTACCAATGACTCGAAGTTTCGAAGACTCCTAAAAGGCATCTTTAAAGTAAATATCGTCAGTGTCTTGGATAAAACGTGGCAAAAATAATCACGGTTGACACAACAGATTAAATTACATTATCGGACCCCCAGCCTTAAATGCTCATAAATTGGAACATTTAGCATAAAATTCATGCATTATGCGCGAAAACACCACCCAAATGCAATAACATGGGGTAATCCCTGATACTCGTTTATAATCGAAACAAAACCCTATCTTGAGCAAATAAAGTTTATATTTTAATAGCAACTGTTATATTTACATTTTTTTACATAGTTATTAAATTACATTTCGACATTATAAATAAACACGTCGCGGTGGATTCAGCCGTGATGCTGAAACTATGAAATTTTAATCAAATTATGCTAATAAAGCAATAGAGGTGCAATAGGAAAAAGATAATTTCTAACGTTTACGTGACTTAAAAGAGAAAGAAATTGTGCAAGGAGACCCATATGCTTTTATTGGTATTTAGAACTTGACTTTCATTAGGTATATGTTACAAGTGATTTTAGTATGACCACAAAAGCTTACTTCTATTCAGTTTCATTGGCAATCAAATATTAGATATAGATTCGGCAATACATAGAATAAATCATACTATTTTATCCTACCTTAAGACAATATTCATGCCGCCGCGGGAGACGCTCCGGGCGTCGGGAGCCGCATGACGACTCCCGGCCACCGTAGGCGCAGGCCTTTTTTTTTTTTCTCGCGGTGGAAATCCTCATGGACTTCCTCTATCGTGGGGGTGACAGAGGGGCATGCCGGACTCTTACTGGCTAAAACCACCGCGACGTTCCACCTCTACTTATGGCCAGGTGTGCGGGCGGACGAAGAGTAATGGGTAGCTCACCGTCCGATCAGGACAAGGCCCGTGCCGGACGGCGCGTACGTGTTGCACGCGCGCCTCAAAGAGATGTCAGCAAAAAGGAAGGGGCATGCCAGGGCCGAAGCCTGCCGGGGGTGCGGGATTGTCCGAAAGGGTTACCGCTACCCCGGAACATAAAGGGCTAGGGAAGGAACACGGATGGGTTTTAGTCAGGGAGGGGTCATTTAATGATTTCCCATCCATAAAAAACTACAATATTCATCATGTCTCTTTTCTCCAAACAGTCTGTATGTAAATTGCGTAACCACAGCATGAAAATTGTGTGATAGATATTATCAGTTCGCCAATGACGATCTCAATTCTTCATTGGTAAACTGTTATTCGCTGCTCTAGATTTTTATCTCAAGTACAACATAACTTTTAATAAGGTTAGTATATTACTGTTCTTTTTATTACCTGTTCTGCTTTGTATTATAATTAATTTATAGATTTTATTCGAAGTATGTCACGACTCACGACTGATCTTGTTTTGTCATTGTATCTCATTCATCTGTAATTCATGGTCCGATTCATGTAACAAATGTTATGAGAAGCCTATTTACATAATAAATACAGTAATGTAACTAAGTGAGAACGCGATATTTATGTTAATATGTATATTAACATAAATATGGCGTTAGCACAAAATATGCTCTAGATTTTTTTATTGAGCCGGGAATGTAAACAATTTAAAACATTGTTGTATCAAAAATATACATTATTTGAAATATTCTCAAGAAATCTTATAAATATTCAAGAGATATAATAATTATGTGTGGACAAGCCGCAAGCGTGACTAATCAATTCAAATTATCTAGGAAGGTAAAATCTATTCCTTTTTTACTATGGTGTATGCGTCAATAAAAACAAGTAAACTGCAATTAAACTAAAAAAATACATTTTTAGAAATATACTTCGTGTTAAGTAACATTTAAACTAGGTTTGATTGAAGTCGAAATGGAAGTCTATACAAAAAAAAAGTTATTTGACTGACTGACAGATAAGATAGGTACCTACCTACCTTTCTACTCCCTAAACCAATAAAGTTAAAAAAGATTTTTCGTAACTGAATCCTGATGTAACTCGTTTAAATTCATCAGGGGAATGACTCGCGACAAAAGCAAAACACAGTCAGTAAACAACAAACCCACAAACTCTTTCACAAAACACCCCGAGCTTCTGTATTTATTTACATAAACATTACGTAATATTAATGTTAATAGACCAAGCAGCTGACTCTTTAATAAGCTGCGCGGGAGCATGCCTTGCGGTTTAGTGGTCGGTGCATCGTGACAATGATGTTACGACACAAACCTTGCCTAATTAAAATTACTGGCGCAACTATTTCACGCTTTATCCGGCGAAGTAAGAAGATTTGCACCTTTGTTCGTGCAATTTTCATTTACAAGAAACTGACGATTAAATTAAATACGGTTATGGCCGTGTCCTAACCGAATGCAACCGTCGCGCGAGTACCTACGCGATTGTCTCGCGCGATCAATCAAGTCTCGTATGTCATTATTTAGGTATACGATCGCGTATTCGCGCGACAGTCGCATTCGCTTAAAATCGCGTTTTAGATGTTACTCATACTTAGCAAGAGTAAATGTTCAATCCCACAAAACCTTGTGCAAACAACTGTAGCTGTTGAACGATTAAAAGTTCTATTGATCTTTTATTTTTTAAATCGATACCAATTCGATCTAAAAAAATAATCTCAAAGTGTAGGTACAGACAGCAAATAAGCAATTAATACACTGTCTTACAAACCAATTATCACTTTAAAAAGCATTGCATTTAGCACTAAATTATGATCCTTTTGTAACTTTGTTGGATAGAAAGTTGATTAGAGGAAGTGTTACATTAATAAATTGCACTGAACAACGCAATTCGGATATTCACTGATTTTTAATTACATGAACTTGTGCTGCTTGTAGGCTAGGAATTTTTGGATGAATTATAGCCAGAACTTAGGAAACTGCAAGTCACGATTGAATAGGTTACTGTTATGCAAGCATGCACCATTACAATGGATAGTACTATTTTTAATAGATCTTAATGCCCATCACTAAATCTTCTATAATATGCTAAACTAGCTTCTGCCCGCAGTTTCGCATACGTGCATGTCAGAAATTATGTCACGGGAACGTGCTATCGGGACCAAAAGTAGCCTAAGTCCTTCCCAAGGATGCCATCGAAATTTATCGAAATCCGTTCAGCGGTTTAGTCGTGAAATGGTATTGGATTTCATGCAAATTTCATGGATTTAATTATTTTTTTGCGCGGAACCCCAATTCGTTTTTCGAAAAAAGTTGCCTAAGTTACTCCTTTAACTATCTGTTAGTGAAAGTCCCGTCAAAATCGGTTCAGTCGCTTTTATTTTTATTATAAGCACAGTATATACTTTCATTTGTAGTTTAATTATAATTAATAAAAAACTAACTAATATAATACACTAGATACTAAAATAAATGACTAACTAACTTACTATACAAATAAATAAAAAAAACAAAGGACACTTAGGCGTCGAAGTACTCGTCCGCATCGCTGTCATCCGGAAACGTGCCCAGAAGACTGGCAGCATTGCCATACATATTATTATTATTACGCATTTATTAAAAAGCTGTTATTTTGACATTACAAATAGACATAATTACCATCTATTTTATTTATTAGTATGTACTATGTATGTATAGAAGATGCACTCACTTTAAGACTTTATAATAGACAAATGGATCCAATATTAAAATTAGGTGCATAGCTTTCTAAAGTTACTTTAGTTTAGTGTTTACTTTGAGAGCATCAAAGACAAGTGGTTCCAGGAAGCAAAACTCATTCAAACTATTGCTTACCCACTGTACAGTAAATGTGAAAGCTTGTTTACCTGTTATTCAACGTGTGTTCAAAAACAATTTATGATACGAGAAGGTACAAACTGTCTAGTAAACTAGAGGAAAACTAATTGCTAAGGTCCACAAATCACTTCATACGTATAGCGCTGAACGTTTTCAAATCATCAGAACTGTCTGTATCATCTTTCATTCATCATATTAAATTGGCTTAACGCTAAACGTGTTTAGTTATTTGTAGTGCAAGCGGACCTAAATCTATGAAAAACAAATTCATATGTCAGACACGTTGAGAAGCTTTTTGGAATTCTGCATGTACTGATGTACGGTCAGCATCAAAAGTTGATTAACACTTCAGTTTTTTAAATCTTAGTTATTGAGCAAAATATTTGTTCAAAATTGCAGCAGAAGAATTTTTTTAGAGTATATACTCTTGTCTATTCTGTGAAAAGCTAAAAATCAGTTTATTGAAAAATGTTGTTGTCAATTTAATAACATTTAAAAATGATAGTGTTAATCGACTTTTGATGCTGACTGTACATGTACAGTTATTGATATTCAGGAAAACTTATCGTTTGGTGATTGGCATTATTTACTTGTGCAGATAATACCACTTTACTCCTGAGATAATACCCACAATTGAACGTTTTCAACCATTCCACAAACCTTTAGAGAAATCAGACACTATCTTGTAATAATTCCACCAATCGAAAGCTATCGTAAATCAATCAAAACGAGCTGTAATTACTCGACGCAATTTTGTCGCCATTATACCTATTTACAAGCACATAAATAATCTCTTAATAACATGTAGTTACAAAGCAATAGGTTTTTACATAACTTTTATAACACAGTGATGACATACATTACGCATCGTTGATAAACGGCGTAACTTATTTTATCGCTGTCTTCTTAGTTACAAAAGTAATAAGTGTGATAACATAACACTTAAAATCACGCCTGTATACCTAGTACCTACACCTCTGCTACCCTACTCCTCTGCTCCTGGGGGGATGCGTGAACTTATTTATTTAGATAAAGCTCTTTATTCGGCTTATTCCCAGGAGCTCCAAATCTATTGTTCTTCAAACAATTTCACTCCATACATTGATTCCCAAGAACTCCATAATTTTATTAAAATACCTACTCAAAATTGTTCCCATTGCTTTTGTAATTTGGAGCCACCGGGAATAAAATTATAGAGCGCCTGGGAATAAGCCCTTTATTGTACACCTGAAAACAAATAAGAACAAAAAAACATTTAACACTACAAGCCGTACAATGGGCGGCCTTATCGCTTTCGGCGATCTCTTCCAGACAACCTTGGAATGGACAGTGAGTGTAAAGTACCTATAGTTCAGTCTTATGTAATAGGGACCCTATTACATAGACAGTGTGAAAACTACTGTTAAAACGTTTTAGTTTGAAGGGATAGGGCGAAATTACTATATATTCTTCATTCATATTCACGTCTGGACTAAGTACTATGAGTTATTCTGTACTTCTGATTACAAAATTTTCTTTTGTATTGAGTGACAACTGCAGCTGTTTTTGCAAACACTATTTTGATTTTCATTCATATTCACTTCTGGCTATAAAACCTTTTGTAAACCCTTATTTAGTAATATTGAATAGACTTATATAAGTGTGTTATATACGTGGCTTTAATTTTAGTTTAGACTGCACAGTGAGGTGGCTCATTAAACGTTAGAATTTAGTGTGAACATAAAACCAGGACAAATGATATTGATTTTGTAATTTGGTTCAAAATAACAGTTTATATGGTCAAATGTTTGTTCAATTATATCAGTTACACCTTGTAAGTAGGTCATGTCATAAACATTTACATAATATCACACCTACATTTGCCAAAAGGTGCAGAGGAGCACCTATAGTACATTTCGCCATGTTTAAGACCTATGTAACAGGCCATTAACCCATGCCATTAACTGGGCATTAATCCAGACTCCTGGCTGCTACTGAGAATATCCAGATTGAAAAACCGAATAACACCGATTGGGGAACCCAGACCCTCATATAAAAATTAAATCCATAATGTGACGTTTAGCATAATCAGCCTATAATGTTCCCACTCCGTACGCAAAATACGCGCATTGCATTGGAGTTGTGAACACCAGCCCGTATTTTACCTATAACCTATAATGTTCCCACTGCTGGGACACAGGCCTCCTCTCTGTGGGAAGGATTAGGCCGTAATCCACCACCCGGGCCCACTGCGAGTTGGATGGTACGATTAGTATGTTTAGATACACATACGACCTTATTCGTCCACATAAGCCAACAAACATTACTACATTTGTTAAATCACCGTACATTCACTTGTTTACCTCTAACTTTGTATCTACGAGTCTGTACTTCATTATAAGTAGATTGATATGATTAGACCAATTTGCTTGCTTGGATTAAATTACTAAGGAGTTTGCATTTACAGATTGGATTGGACCTATGTGTACGAAGCGATTTTTCATTCAGATATGATCTCATTTCAAACTAATTTAATTTTAAACGCGGTAATTCCATAACTTAGCTAGGAAGGCCTTCAAATAAAATTGTTTCTTTGCGTACTATTTATTTTACAGCGTTATAAATAGTGTAATCGTGTTCTGAATTAGTTATATAAATGTGAAATTCACGGTTGTCAATAACAATCGACCGAGAATGTTACAGTTACATAACAACATGATTATAAATTTAATTCTTAAGAGCGTTTACGACGTACGGCATTTCATACAAACTTTCAAGCCCTTGTTTTTCGAAATGAGTGAACCGATTTTATTGAAACTTCATACGCATAAGCAGGATACAATTTTCGAAATGTTAAATGTTTAAAAAAAGATAACTGGAAATTAAATCGGTCTAATTTGGCTGTAACAATATTTTTCGAAAATGTCCTTAATTAACTTTTTAGACCTTTGCATCCTGCTTATGCGTACGAAGTTTCATTAAAATCGGTTCATTCATTTCGAAAAACAAGGGCTTGAAAGTTTGTATGAAATGCCGTACATCGTAAACGCTCTTAATCCTACATAATATTTTATCTAAAAGAGTTGGTGTGCTGAACGATTTTTTTTTATTACATATTTTATTCACTATCGAACTGCAACAAAGCCCAAAAGAAGGATAATGGACATGTATGTGAGTAAGTATGTATTTTTACATTCCCGCTCAAACAGCACTACCTGGCCAAAACTTATTTCTTAATTTTTATATATTTATAATTAGTCTCAAAACAATAAAGACACCTGCTATATTACGCACACATGCAAGTTTACACATTCAAGTTTGCACAGAGACACTTAAAAAGCAATAGTGCGTAAGCGCACTTTGAGTTATCTAACAGCCGCAGACGTGAGAAAAACGGAATTAGCGATTCACTGATCGACGTAACGATTTCTTTACATCTCGTGAACACAATGTATTTTGCCACTACTTCCGAGGCGTTGATAGATATCTTAAGATTCATCGATATGAAAAAGACTCATGTAACATAAGTAATTGTAGCTGATTTTTATCACTTCATTTTGTGATTTCAACATATTCGCAAAATGGATCTGCCTTGTATGTATTTTTGATCTCAAAAGGTACCTACCCCGTTAGAAATGTTGGTTTTCAAACGTATTCCGTAGTATTCGTAGTATAATTAATCTTATTATATTAAATGTATCATATTAAACCTCGTAAACTAGCTTTTTACTCTCGAAAGATGGTAGGAGTGGAGGGAGACCTTTGCCCAGGAGAGGGACAGCGCAGGTTAGTAAAAAATACTAAGTCTAAAAAACTTTCTTTCTCGATTTATTTAAATGCTAGACAAACGTTTAAAACAGAAGACGAACTAGCAGGGGATCGAGGAGGGGGCGTGGAGGGGGGGTCAGGGGATCAGACCGGAGTAACCCGTAACTTTTATAGGTGCTATACATAGGTATCAACTCGAGTAAAAACCTACCAAAATGTTATGTCTGCAACTAGCACAAGCTACATATCCTTAAAGTTAAGTTATCACCATCATTCTCCTGCCCTTATCCTAATTTATTTGGGGTCGGTGCAACATGTATTTTCTTTCATACTTGGCCCGGGAGTCGAAACCGAGTGTTATTGAGTTTTTCCATTAGGAATTTCTTAGTAACAGCCCGGAGTTCGGAAGTTGGCGGTGTGATATCCCCATGCCCCGGAAAGCAAGTTAAGCCGTTGATCCTGCGCCTAATCTCTCTCGGGTCGTGTCGGATTGCCGTCCCGTCGGACTATGAGAGTGAGGGAAGAGGGAGTGCACCTGCGTCTGCGCGCACACTTGTGCACTATAATATCTCCTGCGCCGAAGGCTAGTCTCCGTTAAGATTGGCCGCCGTGGTCGAAATACGGTATGGAAGACTTAATTTATTTATTTTCTTCCATACTTCTCTATTAGTCGTCATCTCGGTAGTCACCCCCTTTCTAGCCATATCATCTATCACACAATCCATCCATAATTTCTTAGGTCTTCCCCTACTCTTATAGCCATCTACATTCATACTCAAAACTTTCCTTACGACATTTTCCTCACTCCTAAGCTACCTTAAGTATCCATCCAAAACTCTATTTCTTTTACTACCAAATGATCGTAAAGGTAAAACAAGAAATTAATTATTCAACTTGACACTTACTTATGATCATTTACACAAGCCTAAGGCTAACAGCTTCTTGGAAAAGTTGCAGGTAATCAGTTGACTAACGACTCACAAGTCTTACAACCAGCTTTTATGAGGAAGCGGAATTTCATTCCACCATATCATATGTGCATATAGGAATCAGAACTTGTACTCAAGAGAGTCTTGTTCTAGGGTTGGTACGTAAACTGGTTTTTCTAGACTTGTAGTTATCACACCTTCGTTTTAGTCTTCCTGTTTGTCTGTATTTTCAGTGTTTGTTTTTTTCTTTTTATTAGATATTTATGATGCGTATATAAAATGGTCGTCTTGATTTTAATTATGAGTGTGAAGATCTTACAGCCAAACCTCTCTATGACTTGCCTCTTTTATGAGACTGTGACGGTATTTAGGCGTCTGAGTTCAAAGCTCTTCATCAGTTTTATTATATACCTTTTTTTTTATTATTCTTCTTCTTGAACGTGTTACTTTTCGCAGCTGAGGTTGGCCACGATGAACTGTCCTTAATGTATGTCAAAAACCTTACGTTCTTGAAGTCGCAGACATTTCTTTTTTTTTTTTACTGTGCAAAATATAGACCGGAACTTTAAATACATAGAACTAAATATTTTCCAAACATAAATTAACAGGACTTATCGCTAATTATTTCATTTGACAGCCCTACAGAAATACAAGTTTTTCTTCATAGTAAACACACTGATTGATTGCTCACGTAATCCTAACGGTTGCAGCTTCTGTGCGCTAGTATGCAACTAATGGATTGCTGTCAAAACTCAATAGATATTACTAATGGGAAGTTGTGAGGATTCTAGTTGGTCTATCACGAATATACAGTTGAATAGTTTGTCACGAAATACAGCTTGATTTTATACTAATATCAACCAGATTTTCTAATTTACAAAATCGACTTAGAAACCTACATGTTTAATTTAAGCAATAAACACGGAATATAAAGGGTGGCAGGGACATCGACGAGCAAACTGTAACCATGGATTTAGTACAGACGTAAGCACATCAACCTACTACAATCTGTCAAATTTCTTTAATAGATTTTCAACTTTATCACTAAAGCATTAGGTTCAAGGTAGATTGGGAAAATTTGACAGTAGCCGGGTAGCTTGATGTGCTGGCGTCTTTACATGATTCCGAACCGCGGTCAAAATGTATGGATATCTTTTTTTTAATACCGATGAATAACTTCAACGCTCAGAATCATGTACTGAACCGAGGTTGCGTTGCGTCGATGCCCTGTCAGCAATTATAAAAAACAAAAAATATTTTATAAACTTTGCTACATCGAAACCTAATTTACCTATGATTTCTGTTCACGGACTTCACGGAGTGCTCATTATCCTCAGACCAAAGCAATACAATACAAAAGTTAAATCGTCATTGTTTTCCTTGGGTACGATAGTCACATAGTTGAAGCCTGTTTCTACTTTGCACTATGGCCTTTGAACTCACTCCTGATTAAGTGGACCTCACTCAAGTCAACAAAGTAAAAAGAGATCGCAATAAAAAGCAAACAAACTCCTTTGTTCTCAAACGTGAGAATTACCTACCTGCGTTTAGTTAAATATGTATTTACCTTTTCCTCAACGGATCAAAAGGTGTTCAATAAAGCATGTCCAAGTTGTTAGCATCAATCAAAACCAAATGAAAACCGCATGTAACACATAATTACGAAGTGCAATAAACTTGGCAGTGTCAACGTTCTCAACAAAAACTGTTCTACTGAGGTTCTGACTCACTGTTTGACTAAGATATATTGCATAAATATCATTGGTGTCGAATATCTAACTGTTCGCCAAACCGCTAGAACATGTAATAGATTAATGTAGAAGTTCCACTCGATACAGTTAAGACAGACTCTGTGCCAGCTTTGTTACAATTGGATACGCGAATCATAGAAGTTGGCAGTGTCGCACAACAGTTGCACGCAGAATTTACTTTGCAGTCAAGTTTTATCAAGTTTCAGTTAAGTAACTTCATGGAAAAGGTCTGTGATATCATGCTATAATTATAAATAAGAAAATCATGTTTGTTCGTCTACGAGAGAGATTATATACTAAGTACATCAATTATTAAAGAGTAAATATATTTTGGGGGAGGCCTATGTCCAGCAGTGGACGTCTTTCGGCTGAAATGATGATGATGATGATGAAATATTTTTTGAGTCGTCCTGCACTCATATGTCTCCATTGACCTAAGCTTTTCGTTTACCTACTAACTAAACTCCTAACCACTGTTTTTAACGTTTTTTCTTCAATCTGGATTGGACCTTCTCTATCATCTGCCTCTAGTTCAATCCGTAAACATTGAACTCCCAGCATAATTGTGGTCCACTAAACTACTGTCCGATTCGAGTATCAAATAATATTTCAAACACATATTACGTATCTTTGGATCTAAATTGATGTTAATAATCTCGACATTTGAACGTTATTAGAATGTTATGTTATGTCATGTCTATGTTATTTACTTTATTAATAGGAATTTCTTCTTTAAAATGAAATCTAAAACCACATTCGCTAGTAAGTAAATGTTTATTTACGCAGGTAGTATTTACCTCATAAGCTACAATTTTAATTGGAAATGAAAGTAAATTGACTGTCAGCTGTTTAATAATTCTATGAGTTCTACGTTTACCTGAATTAGAGGAAGCAGAAAGTTTTATGTCGTTTAAGTATAGTTTTACGAGGAAATAAGAAGGCGGTACAAAGGGAAGTAGGTAACTTGATCGAAAAAACACAAATGCATAGAGAATAAAAAAATAATCTTAGCCACTCTTCTATATTCGTGGAATTATCTTTCCCCTAGTTTACCGTAACAGATACAATGCGGGTTTTACCATAACTTATCTATTTTACCACAAGCATTCATAGTAAAGCAGCAGTAACTGGTACTTGCGGTAAATATTAGATACCAACGGATTATCCAAACAAATGTCAGGATACTGTTATCGAGTATTGTTGAAGAGTGATGACGATATTATACCTCGTTACCTCTTCTTGGTAACCACAGAGCAGTGAGCAAATGGAGGAAACAAATGACTATCGTTCAACTGGATTTTGATATGTTGACAAGGAACTGAAATAAACAATGAGGGACAATTTTCGTAATTTTAAGAACGTTCACATCTCTCTCAAATCTTAGATCTTAGTCTCAAATTGCCAAAAAATACCTCTCATTTCCCTAGATTTTTGACAAGTTTTTGACATTGATTGTCGCTGAGATGAGATTGCGAGTAGATTTTGAGCGTTTTTAATTACGGAAATTGGCCTTCTGATCATGTTCCATGTCAGAGAAGTGGAAACTAAGAAACTTGACGAGATTATCAAGAAAACACAATCAGTTTAGGATGTATGTTTGTGATTTTCCAAAGTCATATCCATTAAAACAGCTCTAGATTCTATATTGTCTTATTCTGTTATTAAATGCCAACGGTTAATCGTGTGAGCGTTTCACTGATGAAAGAAACATGTGACTTAGCACTCCATAGACGTTACTACTCTGTGTCCGGAGCAAATTGAACTAACATGACTCAAGTACTTCTATCTGACACACATTAAGAAATAATGGCATCGGTAAATGGAATATTTCTATTCTTTGCTTCATAAATTATTGTAATGTAACGGGAAATTAATTCTATAAGATTTATTAATATCAAGTCGTGGTTCTATTTTATTACTGCTATCAGTTGGTAGTAAATCATTGTGCAAAAGAATGAAAATAAATGAAATTAGCACAGTATACAGTTGTTGTAATTAATTTATAAAAGATCGACTACCGATACAGTGGTACCTACTGGTTTTTGCAGTATCATCAGATTGTTTTTTTTTATATTCCTTTTGTTATTATGGTTTTTGCTTGCCACTTGGTTTGCTTCAACATTTCGTTAGACTCAGAATTTTTTAACAGTCAGAAGGATTTCGAAGGAAATTCCTAATCCATTGCTGATGTTTGAAAAATTCATCTGTTCGACAACGTAGGTAACGCAATGAATATTGTTGAATTGTCAAAATTAATGTCATTGAGATTCTGTAGATAGCCGATAGTAATAGTCAATTAGCCTGCCGAGATCGGCATTTTTTTATTGCTGAATGGGTCTGCTCTTGACGAGGTCAAGAGCATGCCTAAAGTTTGAGTTTGGTTTGAGTTTTTAAAAAATATTTCTAAATGCATTTTCACCTTCTACACAATAACTTTAATGATTTAATTAGGCTGTGCGCTGTTTATCGGTCAGATACGAAACTGTTTTATATCTAGGGATATATGGTTGTATAAAATCCATGGCAAAATAATTGACGCCTAGTATGATAAAGGCAATAATGCAACATACCATACTCCCAGCCGTTTGTCAACCCTGACCATAAGAGTCAAGAGTCAACTGAAGGATGATGTTTACCAACGTTTGCGTGTTAAGCACTAGGAACTAGTCAGTTGTAATACACTACACGATTGGCGATCTCTGAACTTAGGGCAACACGGTTTAATGCGGTAATAATCTGTATATATTGACACCTCTTGTACGCCTGATAGCTTCTCATAACATGGAAACTTTTACAAATTAAGGTGAATGGGTAGTTGTAGCCCGCGAAATTCAATTTTTCTTACGTTTTTTGCAATTTTCAGGTCAGTGTCAGGTTGTATCTTGATCAAAATATGATTCGCGACTATAACCGGTATGTATTTACAGAATTATAATAATTAGAATCATTAATACATCTTTCTAAGTTAGATTTCTACCGTTAAGAACAAATCTCGTATGGAAAAGTGTTAGTGGTAGAAATCTAACTTAAAGAGATATATTAATGATTCTAATGACTATAATTCTGTAAATACATGTCTATTATAGTCGCGAATCATATTTAGATCAAGATACAACCTGACACTGATCTGCAAATTGCAAAAAACGTAAGAAAAATTGAATTTCGCGGGCTACAACTACCCATTCACCTTAAGTTTTTTTTTTTTATTTCATGCTGATTTTCTTTCTATTCATGTTTTTTACTTTTAAGTGTACTGCTAATTAATAATAAGCTTAGAATGAAAAAGCAAATAAAAGTGGTCGTACTCTCTCTTCTACCAGTCGATCAATCCGAAGAACCATGATAGCAACTGGCAAAATCCGTTTAAATCTTAATTTATTCTTCATATTTATTATTATTTATTGGCTTCATTTATTACATAAGACGATTTGAGGGGGCAGGAGGTCCGAACAAGTCTTATTTTTTCTTACATGGGGGTGGGAGGGGTCTAGATTATTCTTATATAAGATCACAAAAGTAAGCAAAAATTATAAGTTTAGAAAAATTTTGCCAGTCTCACTAGTACCACTAATATTGGACCAGTGCGGGTCAGTAGGGATATATGGAGCACAAGGTTGCATCTATCCCTACCGGTAGCGATAATTGGAAAAAATCTCCAAGTATCCCTACCAGTGGAGATACATCAGTAGGGATATATGGAACAGGGGAAATAAATGGTGGTACTATAGAGAACGTAATTTCCCGCTAGCACCACACCACCGGTGGTTGAGATCGGTGATACTAGTGGGAAAGATACTGATCTTAAGTAAGATTCAAACGGGGGGAGGGAGTTCATTCAAGTCTTATTTTTTCTTACGTAGAGGGGAGGGGGATCAGAAATTGGTTGAAATTGTCTGACGTAATAAATGAACAGCCCCATACGGATATCAAAAAACATCTCAACTTAAAGGATCACACATACCTTGTTAGCATATACAAGAAGTGTGAACCCATACATGATTGCGTCCCAAATAGTCAAGTAACCACGACCAAGTTCCCACAGTGAGTTATGACTGCCGCAGAATATCTTACATCCATTGTTCACCGCGGTCAAGGACACGACGTACTCACTCTTGCTACTGTATCACTTAGTAAGTGTTGTTCTTTACTTTCTAATTACTAGGTAATTGTTTACGTTAATATACAGGTTGAAATTGCAAACATGCGACAAATCAAAATGGCAGATTGTACTCATCTTTATGGACAACTTTTACTATGGGACCAAACCTAAGTTCGCGAAAAAAAAATCAGCTGGTCCCTACATTTTGACGAGTTATGCGAACATAAATGTATGGAACAGCTGGTTTTTTTTTTTCGCGATTTCTGGTTCGGTCCCATAGTAAAAGTTGTTCGTAATGATGTGTACAATCTCCTATTTCGATTTGTCGCATGTTTTCAATTTCACCCTGTATACACACGAAATATAATGATAAGTAAGACCTTGTTGCAGAAGAAACAAAACTTTTTATGCTATGCTTAATGTAAGGAAAAATCACTCGAACGCGAATAAGAGCTTTTTAAGTGTAAATAGAAATACGATTTAAGAGGGTATTTTTACATAGTAGAAATTAAACCTACGTTTATACAAAGAGATACCGAAATATGATATTCTATAAATGTACGTACATAGGTGATGATAAAATAACCTGAACGCAACACCATACGAGCTTTTCCCGTACGGAAATTCGATTTAAAAAATCTTTACCCTACATATTACTATTACATCACAAAAACCAAATGGAAATACAATGTAATCCGCTCAATCATACTTACACATTATTACAACTCATATTATCTCAGTTCAAATAAATTTATTAACGTGAACTTTAGGTGAGTGTTTCCTTATAAGAGGAACCGGTAAGAAAGCCCTTATTTAAATTTGAAATGGTGGAAGTTATCGTGCAGAACCGTCATACCGTTGTTGGTTGCAATTAATTATATTTTCACACTTCTTGACTAATTGTCCTTGGGTTTAAGTGAAACAGTTTCTTATGTATGAAGGTTGTTTTGTTTTCACAAACAATAGAAAATGTTGCTATTAGTTAATTTGAATATTATCTTGCTTGAACACTTTATTTCTTCACAGCTTTATCATATTATTCGTTACTAATTTGATCGAAATATTGTAACAATGACGCCTGCAATCATATTTTTAAAACAATGCAATGCTATATTATTTTGTGACTGTGTACCTCGTATTGAAGAGTCATAGAAGCGTGAATGTTGGCCAACAATTGAAGATCGTCTGCAGGACATCCGATCTTTGTGACGTGTTGTTTCGAAATGTAATTGAAACGTGACAGATAAACTCTACAATTTGTTTACAAACAATCAACGTCACTTTTGAAAAACTATCTTCAGGTGAACATAGGTAAAAAAAAGATTGATTGTAGAAAATCATGGCGCAGACTTTTAAAAAAATATCGGGTCTACGATTTATTTGTATAACCGTATTTTATAACGATGCCTAATCTGACACCCATAACATGAAATTACACACTATCATTGCATTCTACAAACTGCATCGTGTGAAAGTTATAAACTAATTACTATGCACGATAATTACAACAAGCAGGCTTCGAATGAAACCAGCACCGTATATATTGATACTGATCGAAATACCAACGATGTATTTAAAAACTGCGATATTACACAAGTAGTGGGTTGCTGACCCATCGCTTGCAAGCAATGGAGAAACCTGCTTTCCTCACTTGAATCTTACAGCTTGGTGAAGCAGACTAGACTCGTTTTAAATACCTAGGTCAACCTAGGTATTGACAAAGGTTTGTTGCGCATTTAAATGCGTTTAGAAATCGAACAAAAAGCGAATCGGTTCATTCAGTAATGTCTACGCAGAATAGTTCGCGAGATTTTCAAACGGAAGACTGACGAACACGTAATTGAGTGTCTATCTGATCACGTTCCGGCAAAAGATAAAAATATGAACAATTAGAAAGCCACCGAACAATTAGTCCAAGGTTAATGGATAGCGTAAAAAGTCTAAGATAAAAAGTGGCGTGACTAATTCAACGCACGCGCCATTCCGCAACAGCCTACGATTATTTTGACAGAAAAAATGCCGGAACAATTTGACACTACATTTTGTCACGAAACAATGTATTTTGTACACATTTTTAAATAACTGTGCACTTGCTAATCGAATATGTGACACCATTGCTTAGTAGTGCTCAAAAGTCAATGAGAGTTTGGGTCAAACAATTTATAAACAGTATAATTACAGTGGGGGACATAATAACGTACTTTATGACTGACTATGACAAGTACATGCGACATTATTCGAATGTTTTATCGAGTCCTGTTAACATAGCTGTTTTGTTAAATATACACAGGTCCACTTCCAACCATCTTGACATTCAGTAAGTAGTAGACATTTGTCCAATAATTCAAGGACCTCGTTTTCGTGAGGTTCACAATGAGGAGATAAATAATGTTGAATGAACGATAAGTTCACGCATCATCGTTTTACGTTCACTTGTTTAGTGCCAATTACTTTACTATTTGCTATAAATAACACCACTAAAGAGGAATCGAAAAACATGGTAAATTGGAATGACATAATGACATGTTTATGTTTATAGCCTAGGTTATAAAAACGTTATTATGTCGTTGGATTTTTGAGTGATGTTGATTTGAGTAACAATGGCCAGTTTGAAAATGTCTAGTTAACCTCCTACGAACTCAATCTAGCCATCTGAGGAACTATTAACCCGTCCAACATCTAGTCTTATTGCTGAACCCCCATAAAATATCTTCGTCGTCACATATGTGGCACTCACTCATTAGATACAGTACCTACTTTAAGGATATTCCCACGATTGGCCCAGGCTTTATATCGAGTGAATAAGAATACTCTTCAGTAACATAAATACAGTTCGTTAATCGTGATCTGATGATAGTATATATGGGCAATAATTACAATGCTACGCCAGGTATATAGGTAATTACCCAGCCTTTATATGCGTACATTGATTTCGTAATTTTAAGTACTCTCTGTAGGTACATTCAACCGCCCGTCGTTGTTAACACTAACTTTGAGCTGGCCTGGCGTAATACGGAGTTTCAATAGAATGTGGGGCCAGCTTATTCTGGTTTTGTTACCACAGACATGAGGCCTACTGTACCTAAAGATTTTACAATCACAAGGATGGTTTGAATCCCTCAAATAATGTTTATTACATTGCTATTAATTGTTCAGCTACTTATTCTGATAGCTATTAATACAAGGACTTTAAACAATAGGTATGTAATTAATTTTTCAAATAAGATATGTTAATTCCACATTAAAATTATTAAAATAATAGAAAAATATAGAGTCCTTAGGTAAATGAGATGTTCCTACGAAAGATTTATTTGTATTTAAGTATATATTTATTTATTATCGTTATTAAAGTTGTACAAGAATACAAAAAACAATATTTTGGGGTCATTGTGAAAACACAACACTTTTGGAAACATTATTATCATCATTAACAGCTTTGTAAAGGGTCCCCGAAATTATCAATTGCAATGGTCAGTTTTGTTTGTGTATTGTCAATCGCTTCAAATGCATTTGGTAGACGATCAATTTGCGCATCAATGTGTATCAATCACGTAAAAATTGTCAATTGAAATTGATCGTTTCAGGGACCCTTGACACTCAATGCTTGTGCAACGTCCACGTCACTTTGGTCAGTGCAATTTTCTCAAAAACTTCCCCTAATTTTATTTATTCATTTATTGCACAACGTACACACAGTTACAAGTGTCAAAACACATACAGTTACAGGGTTCGGTTTCTTTCCTTTCAAAGATCTGAAGAGTTTTAGTGCGTTCATCTCGAAACACTTATTTACAAACTAGCAGCGCCCCGCGGATTCACCCGCATAAGTTTTTATTCCGTGGGAATATCCTATAAAAAGTATCCTATGTATTGTCCTGGTTATAATCTATCTGTGTGCCAAATTTTATCTAAATCCGTTCAGTAGTTTTTCCGAAAAAGAGTAACAAACATCTATCCTCACAATCTTTCGCGTTTATAATATTCTAGTAGTATAGTAAGTAGTTAGAACACATAATATCTTATTTCTTTCTGTCTTAAATATTACTTTCTTCAAAAAAATAAACTTAGTGTCAGCCCGCAGTCTCAATGTGTGCGGTCGATCGCAAGAAGGCTCGCCCCTTATTACATGGGACTGCGAAATGACTACTACTGATGACTGATGATGTACTGATGTACTGTAGATATACATATGTCGAACCATTCGGGGAATGCAGGCGTGGCGGTATACTATCATAAAAACTTCGGTAAAATTTGTATAAAACTGCTTCAGAATTGTCCCGTGCAGCTTCGCGTGATCATAGCGACATTCAACCGCGTGCACGAGCGACCTATCGTAAGCATTCGAGACACTACACCATGGAGCAACGGGCTTTGTTTGATGAGCGCGTAGGCAAAGTTTTACAGTCATAATAGTTATAATGGAGCAATTATGAACCAATAAATTCTGCCCAGCCTTTTCCCACCTATGTTGAGGGCGGCTTCCCGTCTAACCGGATGTAGATGAATTCCAGTATTTTACATGGAGTGACTGCCTATCTGACCTCCACAACCCAGTTAATGGGTTACCCCTTGGTAAGACTAGTTGTCAGACTTTTCGACGACTCGTAACGACTGTCAAAGATACAAGAATGACAGCCGGGGCCAACAGCTTTACCTGCTTTCCAAAACACGGAGAGGTCTCGGTATGTAAATATGGTCACCCATCCACGGGCCGACCGCGTCAAGCGTAGCTTAACCTGATCGATCGATCCGTGCGGCTGTTATTTCTTAGCCACAAGTCCCCCAATTAAACCAATAATAAGATTTAGTTTCGTGTTCGATATGAGCTTTACAATTGCAAGCTGCAACGAACTGGATGCATGTGAAAGGCTAATGAGGAGAGAAGGTAGACGATAATGTTGCGTTGCGAAAAAACTTAGCACGTAATATACAAGGGTTACATACATTTCAATGTTAATATAGACGTATACAAGAGAATATAATATATGTAGTTGGAACTGTAAATCGGATGGCAATTATAGTAATACGGTGTGTGTGAGGGTGTGTGGGGGTGTGTGTAGGGGGGTGTGTGTGTATGTATAAGACCCGAAAAGATTAGATCCACTGCTGTCAGAGCACACTAACACTATAATTTTGACGGCACATCTTGATAGCTCGAAACTACAAACCAAACAAACATATTTCGGTACTCCAAAATAAAGATATTACCAAATGTTGTGATTCATATCTTCATCATAAGACGTGCCCAAGACTATATTCAATTATCTCGCAAATCACGGACCTTGACGGATGTGAACTTTACCAGACCTAAGCCATTGTTATGGTTTTATAATCAAAATTAAGTTTAAACTTTAACAATCGTTCACAAGGTAATAATGGAACGAATTAAGCAAGACATTTATAGCTTTTCACATGGTCTTAGGAAATAGGTTTAGGTGACATCTTAACAAAATGTACAGTAGTTTCAGCTAGACAACAAACAAATGTACAAAAATGTACAAAATCAGTATTGTAGGCACATGACGTCAAACTATCTTTTTTTTTAAATCAAAAAATATACTTTCCGTGCTTTAATTGTTTCAACTACGTATCAACGTACCCTGCAGACCAGCTGATTGGAACGATAACCTCGCCATAGAATATGAAGTCTTCTGCCTTTACTTAATACCTTATATCCATCATCCACTTCAAAGTAACCTATACACATACACAATTCTCATGTGCCTTTAATTGCACCTAAACCCAAACCTCTAAAACCGATGGCTCTGAATTAGATGTCATTGTTATTATGGTGGTTGTACTACCCCAAACTAATTCTTTCACGAGGACTGCTATATGCCTACCTCCTAATCTATATACCTATGCGGCTAGCGGTTTAGGCCGTGCGTTGATATATCAGTCATGATATATCAACGCACAGCCTAAACCGCTGCTCCTAGAGACATGAAATTTGGAGGGTGTGTTCTTTGTAAAGAGTAGGTATCCACTGAGAAAGGGTTTTTCGAAATTCCACCCTGAAGAGGGTGAAATTTCACGCGGATGAAGTCGCGGGCAGAAACTAGTTTCATACATACGATGAAACTGTTCATCAAAGTGCACTAATCTAATTTGGGCATCAAACTTATCAGGACGAACATCGGTCGCGTGTCAATTCATCAAACCGTAACATTCTGTTGTAAACTGTGACCTACTGTTTCGAAAAAAAACAACGGTTGCCAAGCAACAGCCTTGATTGTTACTCAAAGCATCACGAAGTTAACAATAGTATTTAAATGGTGTAGAGTAAATACAGTTACAGAGCGTGGCGTACAAAAAATTGGTTGGGAAAATTAATTTTCTGTTGCAGTTTGTTTTTGTTGAAGAAGTTAATTATTACTGTAATGTTAGTAATCTAGTTGACCAATATAAAACTTGTAGTTCTTTATTAAAAAGACCATGGTAATCATAATGATAGTTGGTGTATATTTTCTTTGAGACTCATAGAAATGAAACCCCTGCAATTACCCCTATAAATTGTAATCTAAATATATAAGTAACTATCCAGTGTGGGGGAATCAATACGACAATAAATTAAACTTCGTATATCTTACTTAATTATGATTTTCCTAGAAATTCAATCATATACAATATCTAATTAGTCACTACCTATAGGTAGTCGGTTGATTGGCAAAACGCATTGTTGGCCCAGTGATAACGACTGCGACTTACGAGTTGTAGGTCGTAGGTTCGAACCCAGACAGGCGCTTTACTTTGTGTAAATTATTTCATCACCACTGCTCTCAAAACGGTGAAGGAAAACATCGTGAAGAAACCGGCATGTCCTAGAACCAAAAATTCGAAGACATGTGACATCTACCAATCCGCACTGGGCCTGCGTGGTAGATTACGGCCCATTCCCTCTTACCGATAGGAGGCCTGCGTCCCAGCAGTGGGAACATTATAGGCTGATTATGTGTTATGTATTGTTGGCCCATTTGGATTGGTTGAAAAAACATTTTTTAATTTCGATGTTTGGATTTAGATACTTCATGATTTAAAAATTCAATAGTTTTCCCAATGTTTCCATTTATTGGCCACAGTACGCCAATAAATGAAAATACTGGCAAAACCAATCCCTACATGGTATAAAAGTTTATTTACTTGATAGGCAACACTAACTATATGACTAAAATTACAGCTAATATGACAAAAAATTTCAATGACAGCTGTCATTTTAGTCTAGCAAATTATACATCAGAGGTTAGATTATCAGCCATAGAGTAAGTAACGTTCATTATACGTAAGACTAGCTGCGCCCCGCGGTTTCAGCCGCATAAGTCTCGATCCCGTGGGAATATCGGGACAAAAAGTATCCTATGTCCTTTCCCGGGACTCAAACTATCTCTATACCAAATTTCATCTAAATCGGTTCAGCGGTTTAGGCGTGAAAAGGTAACATACAGATAGACAGACAGAGTTACTTTTGAATTCGAATTTAAATATTAGTATAGATTATCAGCTTTCAGTAATGCTAATGCAACACACATTATTAAGACGAGTCTCAAGGCACCACAACGTATTAACACTTCACATCCATATGATAATCCCCGCTATGATCGTCCATTGTTCTTAGCCTGATTGACATTCCCATACAAACATGATGACGGTACAAGATAACTATTTACGTAGGTACCCTCTGTGGGACGAAACGAATCCTTGCGATATGCCTACACCAGAGTAATATTACATGATTAATTATTATTATTTACATTGATTATAATTTATAAGCGAGATAAGGCGAGGTAAAGGTAAATGAGTAAGTAGAGTGGTATTCTGTAGGTTTCCGGGTACAATTGTGGAATTGCTAGGAGCTGTTAAAATATAAAAGGGCCGTACTTTTTCAAGGTTTTATGACAGTCAGAGAAAAAACAAGAAGAACTATGCAGTTGTTAACGCCAATAAAAACGAAATAATAAAAACCGCAGAGGATACTCTTTGGTTTTATTAGGTATGTTATATTTTTAAAAGGAGTTGTTATTCGTCGGCAACGAGGGTGAAGTTTGTAATACAAATTCAAATTAAAATTTTGTTTGTATCTTCAGTAATAAATAAATGTACAAGATTTTACGACTTGCGAAAGCTTTTTGATTTTTAATTTGGCTAATTTGTTATGGAAATGGTCAGAGATAAGACGCACTTTTCATCCTGAAATTTAATCGTTTTCTCACATAGGAAACGGCGCTCATTATTATTTATATTACATACAGAGTCTGGCCATTTAGTTTTAAGTCATATAACAATTTTTTTATCTTGAAATTTTCCAATGTAATTTTTATAAAAACGACTTTTGCACGTTGCTCACCGATCTTTGCATCCGTGTGTCAAAGAAAACCAAGAAGAATTAGTGCAAGCAAGGCGTCTCCTTGACTCGCCTTGACATAACAATATTAAACTTACTGAGGTCGATGGGTTAACTGATTCACTTCTTGCTCACTGCTGGTACCCTGGTACCAATCGAGCGTGGAATGTGTAAGGTCAGGTTAAAAGCAGAGTGCTTTTAAGTAAACAATGTATATATTCCATCAAATGTATTCAATGTAATAGGGCTTGATGAATTATGAAATTTTTGACCTGTCAGTTCATAATTTTATTTTGCCTTTTGTACGATTATTGAGTATGTTGCCTTATTGACGAATAGCGATAAAACTGGATAAATCTCAGAGTACTCTAGCCTGGGCATAAAAAATTCCTAGGTTTTATGCCCTAGCTAGAGTGATCTGATCTTCTACTTAGCTTTGTAGTTATACGAGGTAGACTGCTTCAAGAGTCGCCCTTTGGCTAAAACCCATAAAAAATAGAAAATACTAAAAAAATCAATCTTCTAGCCTTTTTCCAACTATGTTGGGGTCGGCTTCCAGCCTAACCGGATGCAGCTGAATGCCAGTATTTTACATGGAGCGACTGCTTATCTGACATCCACAACCCAGTTACTGGCTAATACGATACCCCTTGGTAATTAGACTGGTTATCAGAGTTTTGGACTTCTGACGACCTGTAACGACTGCCAAAGATCCACGGATGACAGCCGGTACCAACGGCTTAAACCAGAAGAAAAAACCAATAAGCCATGGTCATTTGATAGGTATGTAGGTAATTTAGTTTACACTTCAAAAAAGGTTATTGACCAATATGCTCGCATAGAAAACCAATAAGAATGAGTTCAAGCGTGGCGTGGTCTCTTTGCCTTGACTTCAATGAGTTAACTGATCCGCTTCGAACTCATCAAGTCCGGTCACAAATATATTTTCTTTTTAAAATGTTAATAGGTATGTTTAGGACAAACCTTTAAGGTATAACTTTGCAATACTCTTTGTGACATTCGTCTTTTGTTATTTTTGTGCGTTTTGTTTTTCATTATAATATAGTTATGCTGATTGTCTATAGCATATTGTGAATGAAAAACCAAGCCATGTTTGAGGAGGCCCGAAAACTATTTAAGATTATACCTATACTTTTGTTAAACTCCTAAGGCCTTAAAATTTTTGCAAGACAGTCATATTTAGATAGGTATTCTTATTTTGTATTCTAAAACAGGAACACTAAAGAATTTAACCCACCAACGGCATATTATATTCGCTAAAAGATGCTTACGTCATTAGGTAGCTCCCAGATACTCCAATCCGTTTTAAGTATGAATAATGAATATGCGACATGGGATTACGCGATCTTTTTTTTTGTGCTACCAAAGACTGCGAAATATACAGGGTGAAATTGAACACATGCGACAAATCGAAATGGGAGATTGTAGTCGTCATTATGAATAACTTTTACTATGGGACCAAACCTGAAATCGCGAAAAAAATATCAGCTGTTCCCTACATTTATGTTCGCATAACTCGCCAAAATGTAGAAAACAGCTGATTTTTTTTTCGCGATTTCAGGTTTGGTCCCATAGTAAAAGTTGTTCAAAATGATGAGTATAATCTCCCATTTCGATTTGTCGCATGTGTTCAATTTCACCCTGTAGACATACACCCAATAAAACCATATAAGTGCGGAGAAATCAGAGCGTTCACCCAACCCATGCATGTAGGTGAATTACCATAAATAATTGACACTATAGTTCCTGCTTAACTAGTCTTTATACATAATTAAGATTCGTTATCAATGCTTAATTAGTCAAGGCCACTAATCAAATGCCTAATCATTCTTATAAAATTGGAGCATAGATGGTTATCCTGACAGCTGCACGAAAAAATACTAGATGAACGAAACGTTAGCACACCTAAATAGTTTGTACACAAATGGGTTGGATCCTTTTGAATGTCGCTTTGAGGTATTTTTAGTGTAACATGCCAAGAATGGAAGAATGAAACAGATACCTTTGTCTTTTTTTGGATGTTAGAGATCTATTTTATCCATTATGTAAATTATGTAACACGGGTAGAACTTTATGGTACCTATCAACATAATGTACAAATTGTTTAAGTTTTGCTACAGCTATGATTTTACCACATAAGTTTCCATGTTTGAAAGACAAAGATATATGTGCATGTAAACCAGAGACTATATACTCGATTTAAAGCCTTGACACTACAGGCAAATCTAGGTACCTCTCGGCGAAGGCTTAACAAATCATATTAGTCGTTTAAGTGGACAAAAACTCAAAAAGTTAAGTGGCAAATTATGTGTCAATAAAATTCTAATGTCAGTAATTATTATACACTTAAGGGCCATCCTGAAGATTCACGAATTGTTAAAATCATGGACACAACTTACTGATAATTTGATACAAAACGACATTTGAAATCGATTAAAATAAACGAATCGTCAATTTTCTGAAGACTTGACTTCGACTGCAAGATTAGATAATAGTTAGAATACTCTTTATTATGTACTTACATCGTATAAATGACAGATTAGTGCAGTGCAAGGGGTTCCCTGGCACTGCACTAATCTGTCTAATGAGCAACCGATCGGCGACGAAACAATTGAAAATCAATTGTGTCTCATTAGCGGAGCTTGACAGATTAAGAGGAAATGCGGGTGGTATTTTCTCCATAGAAACGCTCTCGCCTGTTTACTTTCTGGTTAATGACCTTAAAGCAAAGATTTTTTACACAATAATAAATATTAACTACTATAAGCACTAGAACCCTCAAAAAATGCTCGAAATTACCGCTGTCAACAGAGGCCTAGTGTACAAAGACAACTATTAATGAAAAAATAAAAACATAGGTACACAGTTTATATTCTTCTTATTCAGTTTATGAAATATCTTTGTCCAATGTTGGAGGAGGAAATAGGCGAGAGCCAAACCTCGAATTATTCTCAAAAGTCTCTCCGACCGCATTTCCTCTTATACTTAAAACGTATGATATTTTACTAAACTATTACACTATATACAAAGTCTCGTGAGAACACATTACCCTAACTACATCCCATGCCTTGAAGCAACTTGACATTATCATATAGGTACCTACTAACTTAATATACGAGTATAGTAACCCTGCAGTTATCGTTACCGAAGAAGCTCTTAACTTAGAAGTGGCTCTTCAAGTTACTATGGTGCATATTTCAACATGATCTAAAATACATAAATCATTGTTAACGGACTTGCTGTACGGATAAAATGAGTGTTTTATCCTGAAGTTGTTGCGCTATATACTTAGACTAGCTTCCTTCTACCGGCGACGTCGTCCGCGTCAAATTTCACCCTCCCCCATTCACCCTCTTAAGGGTGGAATTTCGAAAAACCCTTTCTTAGTGGATACCTACTTTTTACAAAGAACACACCCTCCAAATTTCATGTTTCTAGGACCAGCGGTTTAGGCTGTGCGCGTTGATATATCAGTCAGTCAGGACTTTGAATTTTATATAGATGTCACACTATAGTGGACTTAATCTTTGCATTTCCACCTGATACCATTCATAAAGGGGGCGGTATATTATTCAAATTAGAATCCAGATTCTAATTTATATGAAACAAGCCTAGGCACTAGTTTCGACGAAAAATTGTAACTACATATCGATGAAATTTAAAAGTAAAAGTATCTTAAGTATAGTTTCTGAAACTATGTAGGTGACAAAAATACATTATAATCTTGCTGAAAATAATTATAGAAAAAATCGTTTCTCTCTCTCTCAAACAAATAAGAGTAGACAAAAGCATGAAAGGGACAAAGAGATCTCTCTCAATGCTGAAGGTCATACCTATAAAACAGCTTTTCGCAAGTTTTCCTCAATCACACTTAATATTATAAAGTCGAAAGTTTGTGAGTGTGTTTGTATGTTTGTTACTTCTTCACGCAAAAACGGCTGAACGGATTTTAATTAAATTTGGCATACAGATAGTTTATAACCAGAATTAAAAATAGGATACTTTTATCCCGATATTTCCATGGGATCGACACTATGCGCGTGATACCGCGGGGCGCAGCTAGTTTAATATATCACGTCAACTGCAAGTAATATGACAACAGCTGAAGCAACCGTGCGACTAAATGGTGCAATTATAATTATTAAGTGCAATCATCGCAATAGTTACGCACTTATTATATTTAATTATGTTCAGTAGGGGGGAACGGGTTAGTTAACTGACTATTTAAATTGTTAGGCAATGATTTATGTTGCTTTGTTGTTGTTGTTGTGAGGCAGAAAATTGTTGTGTTTGACAAAACCGGCAAACTCAAGCTAAAAAGCTCAATGACTAGTCTTGCAATAATTCTATGTATAAAGTTATAACTCGTCGCTTTTAACACCAGAAATATCGTCGCTAATCTAAGTGATATAACTGGTTCGAACCATATTTTACAGTACAGTATTACTATTTCCTTTATTTCATTATGTACATATAAATTATATTTTTAAATATTAGTATAAAAAATATATAAAAACATTTAAATACATTGTATTACTATCATTGTTATCGTGTTAATATTGTTGTAATAATAAATATTTTAACAGATACGTCACTTCGTGAGATCTTTGTTTTTATTTTGTTCGGAATACATGATCAGATATCAGATCAACTTGGAAAATGTATCAAATTATAGTTGGGTCGGCTTAGTCCAAAATGTAAGATACGTCAGTTAGATTAGCGACAATATTACCCTTTGAGAGCCACTATACGGTCGCTATTTCAGTCTCTCTACGCCTCTCATAGAGGCATTGCTTTTGACCCAAATTAATTGATACACGTCTATGATTAACTAAATTACGTAAGATAATTAACATTCATGTTCTGAATCCATTCACCTAAATCCATATCCTTTCCTTAATATCATGCTTAAAACAAAATTAGCCATTGCGTAATATATCTAATCTAATTCATCAACCAACGCATCTATTTTTCTTTCTAATTAAATAATAAACATTTGAAAAAAAAAATAACGCTAAACCAATATTATTTACTTCACAAATCGCAATCCGTCCATCTATAAATAACACTAATCTATCACCGTTACTACAATCACAAAGACCGACCAGTTATCCACAGTTATCGACAAGCTCGCTTGGCATGCGCCCGCGGCTGATTCAATACAAAGTCATGACAGTTATGCCAATACTTCAGAATGAATGTGTGAATGGTGTTTAATTAACACAGATATAAATTGTATGAATGGGTTAAATAAATACATCCGTTTACCTACATTTATATTTAAGTTTTTTAAAGGCATTTCGCTCTACTCGGTGTCAAAGCTAATAAATTTCGGCTTACGTAAAAAAATAATACATTTATTCACTGATAGACAACGCAGAGCCTTAATCGCTGGAGTTAAGCATGAAATTATGTGCAAGAGTTCCTTTTATAATGAAGGTGAGCACTAACGACGGATTTTTGAAAATTCATAGGGGATGAAAGTTTCTTATATGGAATTTTGAATTTTTTTCCGATGGAAACCGACCGCATGGCTTGTTTGTTTAGAACTTAGCAGTACCTTTGTACTTTACTATTTTATTTTTTGTGTGATACGTTCACACAAAAAGTAAAATAGCAGTAAATAAATAAGAATCAATATTGATTTCTCATGGTCATGAATAATGTTTAAGCATTAGTTATTATCCGATATATAATCATTCCTAATCATAATAATAAGAATAATTGTGTTAATTTTAGATCGATTTCTATCTCGCCCATCATACGCATTTTGTTTATTTTAATTGTAACAATTTGTAACGATTATCTTTGTTTTTTTCAGGTACGTATCCGACATGCAAGATCGAAGAGCTGGGTTTCGCGTATTGAGGACTAAACGATCTTGATACACCTAGAAGGTATAAGAGTCCGTATCCACAAAGGAAGTCAGTGCTCGACTGTTTCACTACGAACCACACTAAAACCATAGTGAATTAGTATCAAGATTGCCGTGCTTTGCCGTCCATGCACGAAAAAAGAACAAAACTGTCACCTCTCGAAAACACACGATAATGATTTCTACAAATATCCTAATAATAGTGAACTAATGGTACTTCAATAGAAAGCTAAGTTGACCTACGATTACGTTGAAACATCTGATAGGAAGTAACTACCTACCAATGAACAAACGAATCGTATGAACTTACGCCCTTGCTCTCTGACCTTTTGAGAGTGACTATTGAAAGCTTTCTATTGAGTTTGATGGATAATTGAGTTTTACTGGACACAGTACCAGTGTCCAGTGTTTTCTCTTCTCGGGTCTCAATGAGATACTAGCTAAAACCTAGGAGACGACAATAAGACAATACATTTATAGTCCGGCGTTTCTAAATTTGCCAAAGAGGTAAACAACAATGGCCGCCTAAACCATACTTAAAACAAATGTTCTTGTATATCGATTTTATTCAAGTTCAAGCGGCCATTGTTGTTTACATCTTTGGCAAATTTAGAAACGCCGGACCTTAACTTCGTATATTTAATGACTTTCCCGGTCTGCATACAAAAATTTAACCAAATATATCCAATGGTTTAGTCACCATAGCTAGTGAAAGATTGGCACCCATCACTACTATTTAATTTGTTTGAAAAATAACGTTTTCCATTTCGATACATTAGTATTGGAAATACTGGCATATTATGGTTTTCAACTAATATTATCATGCCAGATCTAATTAATATTTATTCAACGTAATTCTAAACTGCTAATTCAAGCATCACCTGGTTTGTCTCGTACCAAAATTTTATATCTAGGTACTTTTATCTTGAAATATATAGATACAGATCCAATATTCAACTAAATCAATACCTAGCTACATGAGAACCTAAATAAATATGGCATCGTAGGTGTTGATATAGCTAAAACCGTAATTCAACAAACAAGTCATGATTAACAATAGGCCGGAGAATCCTCGAAGCTATATATCAAGTAAAGAGATACAGAGGAGAAAGCTCCATTGTATAACGAGTGATATAACTGAGGAATGGTATTCAAGGCACACTATGTAAATGTCGCGACCTGTAAGGACGCGGCCAGATGGGCAGGTTTTTAGGCTGTGGCGAATACATAAGTTTTTTTTCTTGAGTAAATAAACATTGGCGATGGTATATGACCTGAAGGCCAATTTTCGTAATTTGAAACATTCAAAATCTAGTCGCAGTCTCATCTCAGCGACAAGCAAATGTCAAAAACTTGTCCAAATTTAGGGAAATTAAAGGTATTTTTGACAGATTGAGACTGAGATCAGACTGTCAACGTTCTTAAAATTACGAGAATTGCCCCTCAGATTAGACCACCAGACTAAACCAGACCCTAACCAGATCAGACTAGCATAGCTATTCATAACCGTTCGATACGCTTCCGTACCGAATCGAACATGAATTAATTTTGTCAAAAGATCCTCTAAAGGCAGTTCACAAATCCGGTTTGTCAGTTTAAATCAAATAGACGGCCGGCTTTTCGTCTGACAGCTATTTTCTGTCGGAAGCAGAGAAGTTACTAATTGAAAATGTGTCATATTCAATCCGACAACCTGTCGAATGGTCGTGAATTGCTACGCAGACCTGAAGGTACATTCCCGTAACTAAAAACGTCGCAATCTCATCTCAGTGACAATCAATGTAAAAAACTTATTAAAAGTATAGGAAATTCAGAGGTGCTTTGACAGATTGAGACTACGAGTACCTCACCTCTGCCTCGCCACTGTACGGTCAGCATCAAAAGTTGATTAACACTTCAGTTTTTTTAATCTTAGTTATTGAGCAAAATATTTGTTCAAAATTGCAGCAGAAGAAATTTTTTTGGAATATATACTCTTGTCTTTTACGTGAAAAGCTAAAAATCAGTTTATTGAAAAAAGTTGTTGTCAATTTAATAACATGTAAAAATGATAGTGTTAATCGACTTTTGATGTTGACTGTACGTTTATGTGCTTGAAGTATTAAATAAATAAATAATAAATATATATTAGATGCGAAGGTTCTTAAAAATACGGGAATTACCACTCTGGCCAGTTTTTTTTTTTTATTTGGGTAGTGAATGGTTGAAGTAATTATGACAGTTAAAGCATGCTGACTACCAAAACCATTTTACATACGTCTATAAACACTTATCAAGCTCTCTGCACAGAGCCTTTAATTAAAGATCATAAATCAGTCATGTCACAATAGAATTGAATCGCAATTAAATCGATCAGGTCATGGCCGAACTGGCTTGACGGAAAGCCGATGCGACAGACACAAAAACAATACGATTTCACACGCCGTACTGCTTCTGCCAATGGCCTAATTAATCAAGGAAACAACCAATATTAACTATTGAAGAAAACGACTGCGTTACATGTTGAATCCTGTGACGATACAACGCTACAAGGTTATTTTGGCGCGTGGCCAAAATCGGAACTAATCGTCGCCATCTTGTTTTTCAATACATTTCACAAAACAATTGCACAAATCTTTATCAACAGCGCCCCCCTGTCAACGTCATTCGAGCGCCAAAAGATTTATGTAGCAGTGTACGTATGTCTATTGTATGGCGCCATCAGGGTTCGTCTTTCTGGTAAGATAAGCCAGTCAGCAAGGGCAAGCACTTTACTTTTTGTAAATAACTTCCATCACCACTGCTCTCAAAAACAGTGAAGGAAACATCATGAGGAAACCAGCCTGTCATAGAACCAAAAAATCGAAGACATATGACATCCACCAGTCCGCACTGGGTCCGCGTGGTGAATTATGGCCTACTCCCTTTCACGGAAAGGAGGACTGTGTCACAGCTGAGGGAACACTATAAGCTGATTATGCTTAAGGGCAAGCGCTCCCAGGGCTGTCGAATTGGGCTAATCATTCCAAAATTCGCCAAGAACGGAGGCCGTAAAGAGACTTGACTTGACTAAGTCGGGCTGTCTATGTGACTACAGCTTTAGAATAATCATACGGATCTGACAATTATACTTAAGGTAAGTAGTAAGCTGTATAAGCTCTAAAATTAAATGACACGATAGTTCTGTGGGCTTTCTCCATTTAACATACAAAGAGAATCTGATAATTGGATATGATTGGTCAAAAAGAAGTAGGTAATTAAATTAATTATCTACTTCATAACCTGCTTCTACAACTTCAAACTCATTCAATTATGGTCTTTATGGTTTTTATCAATATCATTAAAATTCGTAAGGTCTTGTTTCTGTAAGTGTGTATCATATATGCCGCATGTCAGACAAATTCACGACCTACTGAGTCCTTCTTAATGGCAAGCGAAATCGCGGCAGGTCCGGACGGAGATCACGGGATGGGCTGGTCTCCTTCAACAAAGACTGGTCGTCGCCATATACCGAGAGAAATAGAAAGAGAGTAGAGAGCCAAAGGGCTCTATTCTCTCTTTCTATTTCGATTTATTATTTTTTTAATAATAAATCGTTTACTGACGCATTTGTGGAAGCTATACAACTTTTCGATTTCTTTAGTGTTAATAGAGCTTTAAAATCAATTCTTAATTACTTAAATCGTTTTTTCAAAACTGATTATTCACATTGTCAATCATCGAATTCACCAACACGAATATCTCCGAAGTTTCCCGACCTCCCAAGATGACGGTCATTCGGTTACGAACACACGAAGACGTCAAAAACCTCACTGGCCCACATCGAGACATTGTTCGTTATGTCATCGAATCAATTAACATAATCTGTTGAAATGTCATCGAATCGGAATTGATACTCGGTTCTCACCCACTGATCCAGTAAACTTGTTAGTTTTATTGGCTATTTTTTAATTGTTGTTTGTTTTTAAAATGTGGATATAAACTTTAAAGCTGATAAATATTCGGTAGATTAAGGAACAATTTTAAAATTAATCTGTTGGCACAGAAGTTTCTGTTTTTTTATCAATTTTAATATTTTCAAATCACTATCTGAAATATTCAAGTAATGTTTTCAATACTGTAATTTTGTATCATACCAGTGTGTTTTACGCTAAAAAAGGTTTTCTTTTTTCTCATGAAACCTGGTTGAAATTATGAATTGCTGGTTCATATTTTCCCATTATTTTATCAGTGGGTTTCACCGATTTTATGGGCAATAAAAGTCTTTACATTATTGTTTTGCGTTTTTAGGGTTCCATACCTCGAAAGGAAAAACGGAACCCTTATAAGATCACTTCGTTGTCCGTCTGTCTTTCCGTACGTCAAGACCCTTTTTCTCAGGAACGCGTGGAATGATCAAGTTGAAATTTATATCAAATACTCAGGGCTGCAATCTCTTGAACACTGAAAAAATTAAACTTCTAAGTCAACGCAATCAAAAGATACGGGCGTTTATGTTCCGTTTATTTTGACACTCGCAAGGGAATGTGAAAACCTATAGGATACTTCCCGTTGACCTAGAAATCATGAAATTTGGCAAGAAGCAATGTCATGTAGCACAAGTAAAGGAAAAAATCCGAAAACCATAAATTTGCAGTTACAAAACAAAAAAAAATTGTGAATGTAAACTTGCAGCTGGTAAACTAACCACGACCCCAAAACTTTTATTCAGTCTTCTTTACATATTTACATAGTTATAATTACTTACATATGTACACACAAACTAAAATATATATATACTATATACAAATAATAAAAAAAAAAGACAGGAGCTCATTGGGCATCAAAAAATTCGTCCACATCGCTGTCAATGGGATAAGTGCCCAAAAGGCTGGCAGCATTGCCACGTTGGATGGCAATGCTTATTCTACCGCGACCTATATCAATATAGGCGGACAATAGTTTAATCAATACAAAGTTAAGTTTGTCCCTCAATCCAGTTTATCTTTTCGTTAGAGCAATAATATATGCTTTCATAGTTTATGAACTTCAGGAATGTTACCTAATTATTTTGGTGAATTTATGCTACCTACACAGCACAAGTAAAGGAAAAAATCCGAAAACCATGTAGTTTCATTACAAGAAATAAATGTTTTTCCGGTGATAAACTATTTACATACCTATTTTGTACGGAACCCTCGGTGCGCGAGTCCGACTCGCATTTGACCGGTTTTTTTTATCATAAGATCGGTAATTAATTATGAATTGCACATAATATGCCGCCAATGTTTTATGCATGAATTCTACGCATTCATTAAATAATACGGTGCCGTACATAAAGAGAATTACGATACCACAGATAGTTACTTACACGACACGCAAGATACTTAGAATATGCATAATTACATACGCACGCAATATTATGGTCTTACAATGATCTACCTATCTAAGCAGGAGATTCATTTATTTTGCCCCATAGTTAAATTATGTGTTGGTGACAAATGATGATCTGAAATCCGAGACAATTGACAATTTCTGAGTAGGTACCTACTAGGCAAGTAGAGACCCCCGTAACTTTAAGGGGCCGTCTCCACGAGCGAGAGAATCGCGGCGATATTATCGTCGTGCCACGTATTTCTATACAGTCTCTTAAAACATGTCTCGACACGGCGATATCATCGCGGCGAAAATTTGACGGCACGGCGACACTATCGCCGCGATTCTCTTGCTTGTGGAGACGGCCCCTATGATAAAGACAATGGCATCCTGACAGCTTTAGTCAATCTAGAACATTTAAAATGTTCTTATACATTAATTATTGGTGCTCGTATTAAAAGCACATGCAAGTAATATCCAAAGAACCTGTACTTCAGTCTCTTTAACCCCTTTAACACATGTCGGGTGCAAAACTTCCTACACAACGTATTTTCGACTTAAATGACATTAAGATCGAAAACATCTGCATTCCACACCAAATAAAAAGCACATGATTTTAAAATTATTGTAGGAACTTTTTCACGTTCGTGATTCATTTAAAGACTGTGAACTTTGGCGAAATTCACTATTACGTGACCGGATATAAAGATTTTACGAGTACAGACATATTCGCTTTAAACCCAATTTGGTCACAGTAACTTTGTTATAGCTGTATTGTGTGAACGGTTTCTGTATCTTCTTTATTGTATTTTTTTATCATCACGGAACTCGCTGGTGACCTAGCTGATTATTATTGCATTCTACTTTGCACCATCTGGGGGCCTACCTCCATCTTTAATAAAACAATCTTATTTCAAGAGATTTTTATGAAGAGTTTATACTTGTGCTCAAACCACATCCACCAGTGAAACTGACTGGTACATGAGAAATAAAATCATTTATCGATATTTCATTGTTGTGTGTGCATGTGCTCGAATATTACTGGCAATATTACTAAAACAACGTGGCTAATCGGTTATAAAAATAGGCAAGATCGGACACTTTCTTGGGCAAAATCTTTCAAGAAGCTCTACTAGGTAGCTACCTTACGATGTCTATAGTTTGCCAGATTTAGCAATAAACATCAAATTACATGCAAAGGCTAGTTTAACACACAAATCGGTTGTTAAACCACGCTACACAAGCCAAATGTGCCTCTAAACTACGTTAGAGGATACACTTTCTTATGAGTAGACTGAGCCGAGGTATAGGTACTTTACTTTCGTTATATCACGATAATAAGCTAATATTAACCCTTCAACATTGTTACGTATTGCCTGCGATGATGTTATGTTATTTTCGTATCGTTTTGGCGTGTTTAGCGCAGGTAATGACCGCTTCATCTTTAGTACTAAACATGGCGTTAGGAAGGACTACAGCGGTGCTATTCTGTAAAACATCTCACCGTGAAAACTTAGGTGAAGTGAGAAATAAAGAAAGAAAATATGTTTATTTGCGGTGAACATAACGCAAAAGTTTTTCGAACATTCGAAGCAATAGATTAGCATGAATATCATTCTCAGTGATTTAGATTGTGATTGAAAGTAACAACACCGAACTTAACGTAAGAATCAAGTAGGTACCTATGAATGCAAAACGTGATGCACTGATGATAGATATGTTTATCTTTATCAACAATCCTAAATTTACACGCAGTATGTAACAAAAAGACTATCACACCAAAAACACAAAACTACCCAACATACAATGCAATAATCGGAATCTTAGTAATGATTAGAAAAACGTGGGACGTTCGCTTCCTTTCCGTACTTCCGTGAGAGGTTCCGTATATAGACGTACTCCACAAATACCGGCACGAGAGGTATGGTAGGTACTAATAGAGAGATACTTGGGTTACTATTACGTCACAAGATAATATTGTGACAGCTTGAGGGCTTCTTAGGGAACGGACACAGCTAGTTTTAATGTTCTCGCGTTTGTCACGGAATTAAATAACCGGTAACGGAAAGTCTTGTGCAATTATTGTACCGTGTTCTTTATATTTTGTATAGCTACTGCTATTGCTGATCAATCTAAGGGCCTGTGCACATCACATTTTTTATACGCGCCGTTGACGCGCGTTTGTAGCGATACAGACGCGATACGCACGCGAGTCAGACGCAGCCTGTAGACCTTCTGTAGGATAAAAGCGCGCCGTCGACACACGTTTCTAAAACGCGCGTCAACGGCGCGTTTAAAAAACGTGGTGTGCACAGGCCTTAGATAGAGCTTTTAGCTTCATCATTGAATGTGAATATTTTTTCTCCAATCCACACTTACGAATCGTTGTTTTTCAAGATATAGGTAAAGCACCAGAACAGACAGCCAGAGTGACATTGCAAGAATGATTTGAATATGTTTTCCAGTTAAAATATTGATCTTCTGGAAACCAACACTGCGTTTGTAATGTGTTGTTTTTTGACAATTTTGGCACAAGCTTGCAAGACGTACTCGTACAAATCTTGCGCGTTAAACATAGTTTACGCAGCAATATGTACACGCCCTAACAATTAGGGTCGACAACATGTAGGTACCTTCCTATGTAAATACCGCTGTCACTTATTAACCTACAATTATGTTTACTTGTTTTACGATGTACTTATGATGTAAGTTAATGTGACAAGAAACTTTTCTCGAGATATGAGAGAGTAGGTACTAAGTGTGCCTACTAAGATGTTTGAATGATAATGTTATGTAAGTTATATGAAATAACAGAATTATATCAGTGATAAGAAAACATAACATAATATAAAGTAAGGGTGTACCTATAGTAGGTAGGTACCCTCATTTCGCCAGTTATGTTTAAGTCCTATTTAATAGGGGGAAAGCCAAATGTCATCAACCGGGCACTAATCTAGACTTCGAATCTACTAGAACTCCTAATGGAACTCTACTGGGAAATTCCGAATAGAAAAACCTAATGACACATTGCCCGAACCAGACATCGAACCCAGGACCCATGCTCAGTAGTAGCCCTTGCCACCACTAGACCAACGAGGCGGCCAGAAGCAGAGGCAGAAGAAAACACATAGTCTAGGTCAAAAAAAACACTACGCACATCTGAATAAAGCTCACATTACCACTGGAGTCCGGCGTCATGCTTGACGCCGGACTCCAGTGCGTGTTCCTCCGTGCGGACTCCTGCTGTGTTTCGTCGATGCGTGGGAGTTCCAGTGCCTTAGGCATCTTCTGGGCACGCTCGTTCCATCATAGACCTCATACATCGCTTTCCATCAGGCGTGATCGAGATCAAGAGCGGGCCCATTCATCAATAAAAAAAATAACACTAGGTATTTATACGCCTGGAAGTATGGCAAACATTGGCCAATTGAAGCACCAACAACTTGGCCTTAACATAAGTATCTCCACACATAATTATATCAAGCACAGAATCCTCTTACAATTCGATATCTTAACCCTATCACTGTTTTTATAACCGTTAATGTATTCAAAAATAAAACTAATAGAATGTTTAGTACTGTAAATGAAGGTTGTTCTTTATTAACTCAGCACTAAGGTCGTATGTTAATATCTAACGAAATACTCATTAACGTACCTATAGTTTTAATTACTGTAACACATTATCATAGGTTTGTAGGTAGGTACTTATTGTAATGTGATCATATCACGCTTATTAATCTTAGAAGCATAATTGCATATGTCTGTTGAATTCATGAAGGTATGATATTAATAATACTTAAACCTTAACATAACTATGATTCCTGTAATTCCCGAGATTTTAAGAAGAAATGCCTATTGACGTCTCTACCAATTATTTTCATTAATTAGGATCTCAAAACCATAATATTAAGGAGGGTGCAACTATTAGTGAAACCTCATCCAGGACCTAAATTTATAAGTCTGAATCATATATTATTTTCCTAATTGCAGTTAACTTTTTGAATACAAGACATAATAAATTAATTACGTCTTGCATTCAAAAATTTAACTGCATTTTGTATCATTTTTCTAGTCCAAGCATGAAGGAGATTGGCCATTGTTCTTTTGTTTGGCGGTAATGCTCAAAAAATCAGTTTGAGCTGAGTTAAATATGTTTATACTTAGGTGAATAATATTCAAAGATTTGACTTTGGAACACACGACGAACAATATTCAAAGATTCGACTTTGGAACACATGAACAGCTTTGTTTCCAATTAGTCATAGGGTACCTAGTAAAATGTCTGGTTACTAACCTCTTTTGTTGACTGTACATAAGCATTTTCAAAGTTTTCTTGACCCTTTGTACACCATCTGTCGTAATACGATGCTAGAATGTTTACAAACAGTAAAAGCCTTGGTAGTATTGACACCAAACATCCGGAAGGTAATCGATCGTTCAACGCATAAAATCGATGTCATAATCGATGCACGTCACTTCGACTTTACGTCTCGATTCGTTATGTAAGACTTAGGTAAAGCAGATTGTAGTACTTTCCTATGATTTGTGTGTTAAGTGTCAAGTGTCGTGTCACGTACTGAATGCAACAAATTGAAATGTCTATCTCGAAAAGATGTCTATGGATATACAAATATTGTAAGTGAACGTTAGAAACAAATAAAGAAGAAGTTTTTATTGGGACTCGCACAGGAATATCACAAACTAAACTAAACAGACTCATAGAAACATTAAAAAAATAAAAGTAAAATGAAAATAGAAACAAAAAGTCCTGTACGAGGCCAAAAGGCATATCTCAGACATTTAAAAATAAGTGTCGCAGCGCTGGTATAGTGGCTCATCATCTGTTTGTGTTGTATATGAAGTTCAATATAATGCTGGTGATGGTTCATTTCGGTTGAATTTCGTATCCCAACACAATGAGACTTGCGTTTGTTAGCAAAAGCTTGCTTGGCCCTAAAACACATTGTTAGTACTATAGATAGAATAATGCTGGTAATGGTTCATTTCGCTTGAATTTCATATCTCAACACAATGAGACTTGCGTTTGTTAGCAAAATCTTGCTTGGCCCTAAAACACATTGATAGAACTATAGATTTGCTGGATAAATGCCGGCTTGAGGGGTTCGTGGCTAAATAATGCAGCAGCCGCACGGGTTGATTAAAGTTTAAGCTACACTTGGCGCGGTCGGCTCGTGGATGGATGACCATACATTGCATATCGAGACCCCTCCTTGCCTCAAAAAGCACGTTAAGCCGGTGGCTGTCATTTAGTCGTTACGGGTAGTAACGAAAAGTCTTACAACTAGTATTACCAAGGGGTATCGGTGTAACTGGGTAAAACTCTGGTATTCAGCTGCATCCGGTTATACTGGAACCGATCCCAACTATGTATGTTGGGAACCTATCGATTGCATGAAAAGTTGGCATAAGGTGACACAATCAAATACATATAATTATAACCTTAATTTAAATGTGTCAATAAATAACCCAAGAACAAAGACTTAGATGTAATTAAGACAAGCTTCGACACGATCTTATTTTGTCGTGTCTTGTCTTGCTGACGCACTTTCATTTCATTTGCCGCCATTTTAACAAATTGACAGTTGTCAATGTGTTATAATTCGATCAGATCGATAAAGACAGCTGCTTTATTTTGTTTTATTTTTTCCTTTTATAACTTTGACCTCACTTTCTCGTTAAACAGGACGTACTCGACTATGATTGTGGTCAGTGAACGGAGCATAAACGGAGCTATTAATAATACATAATAAAGTGACTCAGATAATTCCGCATACTAATTGGCTATTAAGGACTGATGTCCCGATATTGTAACTTTATTATATCTCCGTTTCAATTGAACATTTTATTCTCAGTCAAAATACAACCTCGTCTAGGAAAACAAATAAATCATAGAATGAAGCTTAGAAGGTCCCAGAATGATACCTTGCGGAACGCCGAAATGGTTTGACAATGGTTTGACAAACACAGCCGTTAAAAATTTCAAAACATATTGAATTTCCTTACTAATGTATTAATTAGTGATATCTTTAGTGTGATTTTAATTTTTACTGTTATTGTTTGTTTAATTTGTTAATGATATATGTTTTCACACCATTATGCTATTTAAACGAATCTGTTTATTAATACGGTTTTTTATGTTCTATTATGTTCTCTAAAAACAGTCTCTGATTTAGGAGACATTATGTAGATACGTATTTTTGCCTTGTCATAAGCAAGCAATATCTTGGTCTGTATCTGTTTTATTCGGACATGAAGCTACAGTGCGTTGATGGCACTGAGCAATGTCATGTCCAAATGTTTATTTACACAAAACTACAAACTTCGTGACATAATCTCCAGCTTTACTTACGTCATCTTATGGGATAACCTGCGTACTCTTTACCCAGAAACTGTGTACTTTCCACGTTTTATTGCAAGATCTAATAACACCTTTAATTCAAACACCTGCAGTCCTCAACATAATGCACATATTGCAATACTAGACAACGAATCAACAATTGTTTATGTAACATACAACAATTAGACATCAATTTTGTTTAGACACGCCTCCACTATAAATATTCGTCTTCCATCTTGTAGTTGTATGAAAATTAAACTCACTAAAGGGCAAAGTGGATCCCAAGAAGCGTACCTTTCTATTGGAGATTATGCAATTTTATGAAGCGGTGAAGAAGGAAGGCAGCCGATAATGGTAGAGAATTATCCAGTAACTGTAATATGATGACATGATACAAGTACTAATTGGACATCATAGTTCAGAATACTTTTGTTTCGACTAATTAAATGGTTGGTGCTGATGAAATGGATCGTACTCGATTTTATATGGGTACAATTTCAATACACTTATCGTCAGAAATTATTTTGACTTCGACTTTAAGCAAACTCAAGTTACATTCCACTACATGATTGAAGCAGAAGCTTAATCCTAATTTCTACCTAATTGGAACTTAAGTTTGGGTTCTATTTGTCTACTATTATTTTTGTATTAGATATCTCTATCTTAATTGGTAAGTTCTAGATCAGCCGCAACCGGATTTCAAATATAAAAACGATACCAATGTTGACAGTTCAATTTAACTTGCCTCAGATTTAAAATATTTCACTTTGATAAAGCGTAGATTAAATAAGACGATAATTATATAATTTGATTACTAGATTTAATTTGTAATGTCTTACTTGTTAATGTTTCTTTACTTATACCTTATAAGTACCGGATTACCGTCATTGTATTTACGAATATCTGTGACAAATAATTCTAGTTTATCTGCCTTAACCGCTGACATGGTTCTCTTTAAATATATTATAGCAGATGAAAACACATACTCAAATACTCATTACCCTCATTTTAGTCTACGTACCATGATTGAATAATAAAAAAAAGGTTCAAGTATGATTATGTACAGACGCCAGCACATCAAGCTACTACAATCTGTCAAATTTCTAAAATAGTTTTTCTACTTTATCGCTATTGGGAAAATTTTACAGTTTCGGGTAGCTTGATGTGCTGGCGTCTGTACATTTACCTATTTATTTAATGTTTTGATTATAACGACGAAGTGAGAGCCAACTCAGTGATCTGATTAGAAACAGCTCATGACCATGACTATCGTAGGGGAGACTGGGTACGGTTGCAACAGGGTACGGTTAAACCAACGCTAATAACTCGTAAACTATTAGCGGTGTGGTAAGGGGTACAAGGGGAAAGAGATGCGGCTGGAGAGTCCGGACATGAATCACAGTGACGCGTTGCACTTCGCGCGCTCTGTACGTTTTCAGGGGACCCTATTATATTTTTTCGACAAAAAGTAAGTATTTTCTATTGTTTTATTTTTCAAATTACTTTGTTGATATTAGCATTTGCATTTTGAGTGATTTTCTGTTTTATTGTTAGATTTTGAAGGTTCTAAAACCGTGATTCGTTTTTGTTTATGTTGTTTTGTTTCGACGCTATGTTTGTTTTATTAGCGGTTGAGGGGTATGGGGACGGATGAAGCAATTATTGTGGGTACGATTGAAACAATGATAACCCTTGCTTTTTTTGTTCTAGATGCCTAGACAACGTATCAAAAAAACTTCAAGAGGAGAGTGTGATATAACTCAATACGAAAATGCGTATGTAGTAGTCAAAAAAGGGACTTCTTTACGAAAAGCTGCAGAGATGTACGGAGTTCACCATTCTTCTCTTCTGCGATACAAGAAAAAAAGAAATGCAGTGTTAGTGTTAGTTTGTTAGTTTAAACCGGAGCAGAAGAGCTCTTTTTATGTTCGAAACTATTATTAAGACTGATAGAAATGGTGCCATACTAGAATTTAACTATTTCTTGTTGATTATGAATAAAGAAACTGATTTTTATTACTTATTTGTTTATGTTTCAACTGACCCCCATCGCTGTTTCAACCGCCCCTGGTATGGGTACGGTTGAAACAGTGGCACATTATTTTATTAAACTCTTCCTATCTGGTAAATATGGCAGTTGAGCCTCTAATTCTGAGATATATTTGAAGACAAAAGTCTATTCTCTCATTTTATGTGTTTTGTTGTTTGATATGTTTCAAAATGGCTGTGCTACGAGCGTTCAAAGCAAAATTGTTTCAACTGTACCCAGTCTCCCCTATACCTATCTTAATGCTTGTGATTCCGTTAATTATATAAGCTTCTATATGATTTCCTATAGATTCAAACAACAAGAACTTGAACTAAAACGTTGAAGAACTTTGTAGGCTTTCTAATAAGGGTCAATTTCATAATGAATTAAGATTATTCGATAATTTTAAGGACCAAGCGAAATGCCGCTGGCTTAAAAAAAACTTACCTTTGGAAAATGCTGATCAAAAGAGGAAATGAACAATACTCGACGTCAATGAAGAAGTTGAGAAAATCTACTATGTATTTTTATCTTTTACTATAATACTGTTTCTTGTCGGCTCTTTTCCATAGCAAACGACCAATTCGAACCGTGCGCCGAGCTTCTGACTTTTCATAAATGGCCGTGTATGTTTATGTAAAATATAATAGTCAGATTTTTTATTTTTATCAATAAAGAGAAATACCTATTCTTATGTCAAACACATGATGATGGTGGATTACGGCCCACTCACTCTCACAGAGAAAAGACCTTTGTCCCAGCACTGGGAAGATTATGGGCTGATTATGATGTCATAAAAACATATGACAACATCGTACCCAAGTGACAACTATCATTTGATCTATTTCACCAGACTCTTTCTCAACGAAGTGACAAACGTATTCAACACGACACCAAGCCTTACGCCTACGTAACGTTAACAAAACAATAACAATCTTCACATATGCTTTGTAACTTGTTGCTTGCACAAAAATTCGTTGGTCTACATTAAAGAGACACGACTCAATGATTTGACAAATGAGATCGATTACTTATCTTACATCATCGGGAAGTGAGCTTAGAACTTCGAAGTAAGTACAGTTGAACAAAGAGTTTGGCATACAGGCAGCTAACCTGTAACTACTCTTCTCTTTTTAACGTGTTGATGGCAATCTAAATGGACTCGACCCGGAATTCGGCTTCGCGTTTGACACCAGCAGTAGCGTCCGTCGGCTCCTGTAACGTGCAGACGACAGGACACGGTATTAAGTACACTTTCAATTGCAAGTACACTTAATATCGTGCAATGCTTGCACTGTGCTGATTAATATTAGCAATGTATGTCGTAGAAAAATAAATATTATTTCCTGTATATCAAACTCTTCATTCGACTGTACTTTCCACCTTTATACTGTGGGATATTGTATCATCTTCATAAGCTTTCGAAATATCTGAAAGAAGTCGTGACTGCTCGTGACTGCATTACTGGTGATGATTTAATCCTCTGTAGACGTCTTTTTGATAATGCAACTACTCGGTCTACTTTCTCAAATTCCTGTTTAGAAACAATCGGACAGAGAGCAACGAAATGTGCATGCGGCAGACATGAATTTATCTTTGAATAAAATTAATTCAATAGCGAATTCATTAAAGTTCATTGTAACGTTTTCATCATGGAGGTTACAAGTGTTAAATCAAATTTTATTCCCCATGTAATTACACTTTGGCAAGAAGATGTTCGCCTCAAATAAATCATTCGCGTATCGAAAAGCAAGACCAACAGCGAATTTGAATGTCCTTAATCAATATATTTTCAAATCTCAAAGACACCTCAATGTGAACATCAGGAAGGCGTGGGAACATTGAGGGCGTTGATTTATATATCCGAAATGATATCTTAGTTTCTTTTTCGTGAGGACGCTGCCTCCAAAACTTGCATCCCATGCAATCATGCACATTTACAGCTATATATTTGAACAACAAAACGTGCTACTAAGACTACATAAAGACTATTATATAAACAGTCACGTCCAACAGTGCGACACAATAAATTTAGCTCTAAGCAATACATCCTTGAGCAGGGACCTCTCTAATGCCATTGATGGGATAATGTACACAGCGCCGTCAATATTATTGGCATCGTTAGCCGCATTGTTGTTATGCAGAGGTAAATCAGTAACAGCTTACTGTTGTAGTAATAAAATGTAGGTTATCTTACGACTTATGGGTCCTGGCAGTTTACATTATGCGAAGATCAAAGTTGACGTACGGTTTTGACGTTCGTTCAAAACTTGACCTGAATGTTATGTGTGTTGTAGACCCGATAACGATAAAGGCGATAATGTTGGTACAAAATTGTGAACTAGATAAGAACATAGTTACACAGTAAGAAGAATATATCATGAAATGACAGTTATCAAATGAAGAGATTGAGGAGTATCGCATGAAGAGAGGGATAACCTTAACCATTCGGAAATAAAGGTTAAAAATAAGCTAATAGAAAAGAAAGTTGATCACACACTAAAAGTAGCAATGGCTTTCATTTTGACAGTTCAAGAACATTAATTGCGTTATTTACGTTGTTGAGCAGACAAATTTTTCGAACATATGAAGCAATGGATTAGTAGTATCCTTCAAAATTATTATGATTGAAAGCATATTACGAAGTTAGTATGAAGATGTTTTTGAATCAACAAAGTAGAAATCGGTCACTGTTATAAATAGGTACTGAGGAAGGAGGTTTATATTGATCGTTGGTTGATTGATAAGCATTCGACAAATCCAGAGGCACCACAAAAAATTCGTGTCGGCTTATAAGATTAAGATCATTTAGAACGTTACTGACAGAAGCACGAATATTGTGTGGTATTAATGTACCATAGAGTTATGACCTGTAATAAAGATGTCTATTAGACGTTATGGCTTTAGTAACACCTTGGCGTATGTATTTTAGATGATAGGTTACAATTAGGGTGAATTAGTGATGTACCAAAGAAACATGTGATGTCGATCGTTCCTTTAATGTGATGTCTGCAACGCGATTAAGTAATCATAATATTTAGCTTCGAGCCACGTTCAGTGCAATTTTAGTAATCATAATTTAATTCATACATTCTATTATACCTAATAGCAGCAGCTCTTCAATAGTTTAAGATTCCAGTACTGTTTTGTTTAACAGTAGGTAGCCTTAGAGCATCCTCATCGTCCTGCCCTTAGCCCATTTATTTCTGCTCCTTTTTCCATACATCGTTGCTAGCCGTCATCTCTGTAGTCACCTTCTTTCTAGCCATTATCATTTTCCACGCATTCCATTCATCGTTTCTTAGGAAAGCATGTCATAAGAAATAAATGCACCAACTTCGCGTTCGTGTTACTAAAATTGTTCCTAAATAAAATTCCTTATAAATCACAAAAAGCATTCCATTCAAAGATAACACACTTTAACTACCTTTAACACCACAATCACACAACAATATCCGCAAGCCCGCACGCAACATGGCACGTCCCTAATCGAGTAACAAAACGGCTGAGATAGTAACGTAATGACATAGCAAAGTTGTAAACGTTACCTCAATGCGTTACGTTACGTAATGGAAGCGAAGTCGCGTGGAAAAAAAACTTTTTAACAAAAAAATTAAACCTCCGAAAAAACTGAAAAGTAAAAAATAAAAACCTTTTTTATTTTACCTTAATAAATAAGTTCTTAAACTAATGCAAGTATACCTAAGTAATTTTGAGTCGGCGCCAAACAAGCAACTTAATATCGTTGCGAGTGGTCGTGCGGAGAGCGCATTTTTTGTTTGGAATGTTATATTTATAGCTGGAGATTTCACGTTGCATTATTAATTTGATTTGGTTATTTCTTTAAATTTAAGGTAATTTAGTGATCATTGTTCATTGATTGTTTGGCGCCGACTCAAAATTTTTTAGGTATACTTGCATTAGTTTAAGAACTTATTTATTAAGGTAAAATAAAAAAGGTTTTTATTTTTTACTTTTCAGTTTTTTCGGAGGTTTAATTTTTTTGTTAAAAAGTTTTTATTTTATAATTTTTTGAGGCTATAATTTACTAATTACTACATGCTTAATTTTTGACTACTTTTAAAATAGCTACCTACCTTACTTTAGATGTTAACTGTTATATAATCCTACTTTAATTATTCTTTTTTGTATAATAAAATACTTAAAAAACAGGCTTTATATACCAACATAGATAGGCCTTTTATTTTAATTGTAATACACAGCTCAGCATTAAAATCTGTGAATGAACAATAAATCACCCCTATTTTCCCACCCTTAGGGTAGGATTTTTTTTTCCAAATTTACATGGGACCAACTTCGAGGTATGTGCTATCCAATAAAAAAAGAATTATTAAAATCGGACTACTCTGTAAAAAGTTATGCGTGGTCATACATTACAATCAGTGAGTGAACAATCAATCATCCCCTGTTTTCCTACCCTTAGGGTTGGATTTTTTTTTCCAAATTTATATGGGACCAACTTCGGGGTATATCCTTTCCAATAGAAAAAGAATTATCAAAATCGGACTGCTCTGTAAAAAGTTATGCGTGATCATACATAAAAAAAAAAAAAAAAAAAAAAAAAAAAAAAATATACGCGTCGAATTGATAACCTCCTCCGTTTTTTCGTCGGTTAAAAATCGCCGCTTGCGCCTCACTGACTCATCAACGCGTGTACGACCGAGAAAGGAAAATTGATTTAATGTGATGTTTGCTTTATGGATTGTGTGGTGACATTTGTGTTGACAGGAAATTAATGTTATAGTTGACCAGGATCTTTTAACGCATGGCAAAAATCTGAACTAAAGTTACCATCTTGTATTTTCAATACAATTTCACAAAACAATTCACACCATAGCATAATCAGCCTATAATGTTCCCACCGCTGGGGCCCAGGCCTCCTCTCTGTGAGAAGGAGTGGGCATAATGCACGCGGATGTCACATGTCTTAGAATTTTTGGTTCTAGGCCATGCTGGCCGTGGTGGTGCTGGTTTCCTCACGATGTTTTCCTTCTCTGGTTTGAGAGCAGTGGTGATAAAATAATTTACACAAAGTAAAGTGCCTGCTTGGGTTCGAATCCACGACCTAAAACTCGTAAGTCGCGGATGTTGCCACTGTGTCACCACTGCTCTCTTCACTTCATTTCACACCATGTTTACCAACAACGTTTTCCTGTCAATGTCATTCAAGCGCCAAAACAGCCGTATAGTTCTATACAAATGTTGATCATATCAGGCTGTTAGTAGCGCCGCGCCGCGCGCCGCCGGCTGCCGCGCCGGTAGCACGTAGGTAGCTGAGGAAGCCATGTTTAATTGTATGCTGTTAAATGTGACTGTAATTTAGTGCCATTTTGTTGTAAGTTGAGAATTTATTAAAAGTTGGAAACATTATGTTCTGCTTCTGTCAGTGATTTCCTTATTCCTTATGATTTGCAGTTTCTACGTTAATAATTAGAAACTGAAACTCTATTACTAACATGACAGATTTTATAATACTTCTTTATTGTTTTTTTTTATCGTAATTATGATAGAATACTCTTTATTATGTTCACCATAAAAATTGCAGATATCAATGTATAGATACATTTTACAAGGGGTGACACAATGGGCGGTCTATCGCTAAAAGCAATAATTTAAAGACAACCTTTGGATGCCGGTCAAACTCCGCGCGTCGCCTATCGGCGACGAAACAATAGAATATCAGTTGTGTCTCATTAGCGGAGCTTGACAAATTAAGGGAAAAAGGAGAGACAATACTACAGGTTCAGGCTAAGCCGTCAAAGTTCCAGTAAATTTATAAGAAATCTTAAACACCACAAAAAAACCAATAAATCCTTTCTCAAAAAACACACAAATCATGTACCACCAAAATTAAAACGCCGACGCCACGATAAGATACACACCAGACATTTTTTAAAACCACTTTCATCAACAGGTATAAGGACCGACACCCACAAAATTATTCGGAATGCGAATCGAACCCGAATCGATAAGAACCCGGTTTGGTTGGCCGAATGACCTTCACGGTCGATTTTATCGACTGGAATGTTGTGAAAAGGCTCCTTGTGGTAGGTCTTACGATAATGCCTTTTGAGTGTAGCCTGATGAATAAACGCGATGACATTCAGATTAAGCTTCCAAATGCAGCGTATTTTTCATACGTTTTTAATTAAAAGCAGCTCGTCCTTGGCAGACGGTCTCCTCGACTACTTTTGTATGTAGTTTTAGCAAAGATACTCTCATAGAGCAGATTTCCTCGTCGGCAAAACTATGAGGTACCTGTAGATTGGGCAGTCATAATCAGCCCCTATAATGCGCTCACTGCTGGGACATATGGTTAGGGCAATACATGAGCATTTTTCAAAAAGATTTAAAAAAAAAAAACTATAAAATCATGCTACCTACATGTATTTGCGTGCACGTGCTTGCAAAGAATTTTTGTCACATCGCGAGTAAGGATAGACATAACGTAGAACAACTGATGGTTACTGGCAAAGTCGACGGAAAGCGTTCGAAAGTTCCCAGTCCACTTAGATGGTCGAACTAAACTCGCTCATCGCTGGACAGACTGGACTCAACACTTCACGATGCAATTCACAACACCAAGAATAGGCAAAGATGGCTTTGGCGAAACATCTTCAAACAGAAGACGATTTCACGTCCAGGGAAATCACGACCTTCAGTAATAAGGAATACGACGCAAGGAGGATTTATTTGCGTACATTATTCATTGACACTTTCGTTCGGCAGAAAAACATAACATATTCGCGTGCGAATTCGCGTGGAATTATTGACGCGGAAAAATTGATAGGCGTTAACGATACAGTGATTTGTTGAACGTTTCCTCAAAAGTTATAAATGTTGAATTTTTAACAACGCTACTGTTTTGACAAGGCGGATACAGAACAGTGATTGTTCAATTTAACCAACAGAATAACTTTGTTATTGATATATGGGCAACTAATTATCTGGGCCTTTTTTTTTGACAAACTTGATTAATTGTGTGAGTTTTTCACTTCCGAATAATTACTTTTGGCCGGTCTTTGTTACATATTTTAGGCTTAATTATGCTGTCCACTTTTTGGAATTAATTATTGAACAAAAATATGTAGGTAACAGAATGGACAGGGAACGAAATTATTAATAATCATACCTACATAAGTGTTTGATAAATGTTTGTAATAATGTGCGTCATTCTAATGCTTATAAGTTCCGTATTTCTTTATGTTACATTACGACATTGAAATGTCGTGATGATTTTATGCCCACACTGTACATATATTAGATATACCTGTATTAAGTCGAAGAGAACAAAAGAACTAAGCAGGAATAACATGACCAGGAAAGCTAATTACGTAGGTAAGTTATTGTTATGTATCATTAAGTTTTTGCATTGAATATAGAGTTAGCATAACCTGTTTTTATATTTGGGCGGTTCTTTAGACCAGCGCCCTAATTGCGTAATACACTATCAATCATAATCTGTATCATTTTGAAGGATATTGCTAATCCATTGCTTCATATGTTCGGAAAATGTGTCTGCTCAACAACGTAAATAACGCAATGAATGTTGTTGAACTGTCAAAAAGAAAGCCATTTCTACTGATAATGTGTTACCTACGTAAATCCCCCGCAGAAATGCTTTAAAGAAAGAAAATTAAGAAATTAAAAAGTAAACTTAGTTGACTACACAGTTCTCTAGAATTACGGCATTTCAAAACGTTTTTTCACGGTTTTAGCAAAACTCCAACGCCCTCGTAACGTTTTATAAAAAACTAGCTGCTGCCCGCGACTTCGTCCGCGTGAAATCCTATCCTAACTAAAAGTACCTATTGTTTTTCTAAAATAAAAGTAACCTAAGTTACTTCTTATTACATCAGCTACCTGCCAGTGAAAGTCCCGTCAAAATCGGTCCAGCTGTTTCAGGGATTAGCCAGAACAAACCGACAGACAGACAAAAATTTAAAAAAATGTTATTTTGCATTTAGTAAAAAGAGCCTATTATAATATTACAAACAGACACTCCAATTTTATTTATTTGTTTAGATGTATAGATAATTAGGTAGTTCTTTGTACACACGGCTACACATAACCAGTATAAACTAACTTCTGATTGTACGAAAAACCTATACAATGCGAGATCAGCTAAAACTGGAAATGTATAGCTTGATGTGTAGCCGTGTGTACAACCAAAGTGCCTTTTGTACAACCAAACACTGCGTTACTAAGTGTAAACTGAAATCTCTGCGAAAAGTGTCACTAATGTCTTAGAGACGTGCACGTTACAAAACGACACACATGTTCTAAGTCTCACGCATGCATTAGTGAACTATTTCAACACTAGAATAGTAACATACGCTTACGTAAATACTAGACATAAGTACCTACACGTAAATATATGGGAGACGAGAAAAAGAGTAAACATGTAAAACAGGGAGTGTTTTAGGAATAGGTAGTGATGTGAAATTAGCAAGCTCAGCATAACATAGCATAATCATCCATGATGTTCCCACTGCTGGGACACAGGCCTACTCTTTGGGAATGGGCCACAAACCACCACGCGGGATCAGTGCGGGTTGGCAGATGCCACCCATGTCTTTGATTTTTTTGGTTCTAAGACAGGCCGAAAATTAGCTAGGTTAAAGTGTGACAAATTAGTCACCAAATAGGACACTTCAGTAATTAAAAAAATTAAAAAACTTTTTTATTTGCCTACTATGTATTTCTTAACAATATAAAACGCAACTAAGTATTTCATGAAAATTAGGTCAACTATTTGTAGATATGTACTAACCTCAACGTGTCGAATTGGATTTATTACCGTTGGATCCCGTTTTTGAATCCCATTTTAATATTTTTGGCGTTGGATCCCGCAAAACATTATTATGTATTTCCGTTGGATCCCGAATTTAAAAAATGCAAGACAATTACGTTTTATTGTCGTTGAATCCCGAAAAGTATTTCCGTTGGATCCCGAATGCTTAAAAAAATATGAATGCGGGTACTTTCAACAACAAAATTGTTTATAATAAAATGAGGGGTTCACTAATGTTTCACCAAAACTCCATTGACAAATTTTTAGTTTACAACCAACGTTTCGTATACTATTTATTTCACAAACAACTCATTTTCTATATAATCTAGTCGTTTCTGGCACTCGCCGGCCGCTGCCGCGGCACCGCTCGCTTCGCTCGCTCGGCTCGTGCGTAGGGGTCACAGTTTTAACCTAACCTAACCAAACATTGTTTTTTTTTTTAATAATTAACCTAATCTAACTAGTTCGGTTCCGGGTAACCCACTAAAAATAATCTCTTTTTAGTGTTTGATAAAGGTAAATCACTTTTCTTCTGAAATGTACACATGTTGTTATAATATGGGATTCAACGGAAATAGCAAACGGGATCCATCGGTAATACCTAAAAAACGGGATCAAAAAACGGGATCCAACGGTAATAAACGTCGAATTGCACTTTAGAAAATGAAGAAGGACAAAGGAGTGTTGGAAATCTTTAACCAATGGCAAATGAACCCATCATCATAGTTGACCATTATTTTTTACTTCATCGATCCATCAACTTAGGGTTGCCCCAAATTAATCTCATATCTATATATTATATTAATAATAAACCTGAAGAGTTTGTTTGTTTGAACACGCTAATCTCTGGAACTACCAATCGGATTTGAAAAAATATTTTTGCATTTGATAGCCCTTTGAGGAAGGCTATAGGCTATTTAACAACACGCTAAGACCCGATGCGATGCGACGGGGTGTGTCGGGGGATCAAGAAATTTCACGCGGACAAAGTCACGGGCAGAAGCTAGTCGAAATTATATAATTAAGTATCAAAAATTAAACATGTTCTACACATTGGTTCTACAAACACTATAAATAATCTGACATGCACAAATTCACGCTTGACATAAACGTCAGTATCGTCACTCACGTACCACATGTTGTCATTTGTCACATAACCGGAGTACGCGTGTGCACAAAATCGATGTCACGCTCCATATAGTAACGCTTGTACAGATGAGTACAGATGCGTTGGGAAACGTACAGTCACTTACATAAGTGCTTTCAATGCGATTTCTTGAGAGTACTCGTTTTGACATGTGGATGAATAGTGAAATAAACTATATCGTTTTAAATGTAAACATTAGCTTTTTGAAAAGCTTTCCTCATGCTTTTGTGTGTTTGATTGCGTTGATTTTAGAGTAATAATAATACGGAGAAAAAATATTTACTGCAAGATTATTTATCACTTTTACAATGTTTGATATATAACCTATTATTGTCCCACTGCAGGGCAAAGGCCTCTTTTTTTGCCCTGCAGTGGGACGACAACAACCACACAAAAGCATGAGAAAAGCTTTTCAAAAAGCGAATGTTTACATTTAAAACGATTAAATTTATTTACAAAAATCATCATCAGCCTATAATGTTCCCACTGCTGGGACACAGGCCTCCTCTCTGTGAGAGGGAGTGGGCCGTAATCCACCACGCGGGCCCAGTGCGGGTTGGCAGATGTCACATGTCTTTGAATTTTTGGTTCTAGGACATGCCGGTTTCCTCACGATGTTTTCCTTCACCGTTTTGAGAGCAGTGGTGATGAAATAATTTTACACAAAGTAAAGCGCCTGTCTGAGTTCGAACCTACGACCTACAACTCGTAAGTCGCGGCCGATACCACTGGGCCACCACTGCTCACTGATAATTTTTTAATTTATAATAATATAATTTACAAATATTTAAAAAAAATTATAGATAATTTACAAAAATAGGCTCCTCATATCCTGCTCATACTGAAGAGACATGAGCACTGATCACCACGCTAGCTCAAGTCGGCTTGGCGATTTCAGACTTATATTAACTACTAGCACTACATTGGTACTTGCCCACATCGTACAGATGAGGGGAGGCCTATGTCAAAGAATATTTAATTCTATTACTTACCTACGTCAGAATAAGCAGCAAAAATAAACCATAACTAACGAAACATAGTTCGAATCATATTGTAGATAATTTATTTATTTAATACTTTAAACACACAAATGTACAGAGGCGGACTTAATACCATAGTCATTTTCTACCTGTGAACCTTTGGGTGATGCAGAGACCGCAGAGCATGTGAGACAAACAGTGGTAGTGCAATCATGAAAATTGGGGAATAAATATCTTTAAATAAAACGATACGTATAAACCTATTAAAACTATAAATATAATATATATTTAATTACATACAAGTATAAGCACAAATAAATATAAATAAATACAAAAATAGAATCAATTTAATGACGATAATATTTGTTTGTATTAAATTTTAATTTTATTTATATTAAAGACACATAAAACATTATTTTACAATAAAATATTACGCATATTGATCACTGCTGATCATTAGATAAGTTAGTAAGTGAAGGAAACAATGTACAAAAGTAATTTTCTTACCTCAGGCTGTCAGGAAAACATGATATTGTAATGACATTTGCAAAGGGAAGTCATTACATACTAGTATTATAGAAACTCCATGACATTACAGCTGTAATCTGGTCATTTTAGGTATTTATTACAATATTATGGTAATAAATAATGCGGAAATGTAAAAATATATTTCTATGATTTTATTGTAAAGGATAATTCTTTGTGCATTACTGTGTGTAATTAATTGCACAATGTCATCTAACTTGCCTATTAATTACCGTCGTTTATTTCTTTTATCATTCTTGCTGTGGGAATTTTGAAAAATCTTCTATATTGAACGTAGTGACATTAAAATATAATACTCTTTATTGTGTACATTATATTATGAATTACAGATATAAATGTAGAAAGACACATTATTTTGTAAAAAATTAAAAGGAAACCTTCCTGTTTGTGTTTGTGTTTTTTTGTTTTTTCCTTTCTGCTTCTTAATTGCATAACACATTATCAATCTCAATAATTTTTAAGGATATTGTTAATCCATTGCTACCATTATGTTCGAAAAATTTGTCTACGCAACAACGTAAATTCGCAATGAATGTTGTCGAACTGTCAAAATTAAACCCATTGCTACTGATAGTGTGTAGGTGCTCTATAATTACTTAGAAAAATGAGCAATAGTAATAAAAACCTACAGTGGTAAATAAACAAATAAAACGATAAATAAAAGAATACAACTTCCATCGAGAAATCATAAACAAAAGCAATATTTTGTTTTATGAGCACGCACTATATAGCGTGTATCACAATAATCCGCTGCCTATTTCAAATAATTAACATTTTTAATACCTCACTTGTAAGTTATATGGCAACGATGATTGTGCGTACTAAGATGTTTCGGACTTCTTTTGTCCATAACTCACGAAGTTTAAATCAGGGCATTTTAATCATTCTGCACCAAAAAAATGCGTGTGCCCTGCATTCACAAATAAGGTGTGGTGAAATTAAACATTGCGCAATAGTAATTTAAATTCGTAATGGTGGAACATCAATATTATAATGTTGATTTATAGGATTGGTGCACGAAACAAGATGGAGAGCTTTTGTTGTGGAGCTTTCACATTTGGAACATGTGTATTCTGGCTTGAAAGGTAAAGATGTGTGTTAACATGGGCTTTGGTTCATTAATCATGGCAATGCAAGAATACAATTTATTATTATTTATTACTAGCGACCGACCCCTGCTTTGCATGTTTTTCACGGCTTGATAAAACGCCTAGATTTATTTATTTATTATACAGGGTGGTAGAACCATCGACGCGCAAACTGATCCCATGAATTCAGCAAATGATTCTATCCCTTAACGTGGATTTTTTTTAATAACCGAAGAATTTTTTTTTAGCCTAGAGGTGTCCAAAACTGTTGAGCGTAACAGGTAGCGCGTCCGATATCCATGTCCTGTCCTTCAGTAATAAATTCTCTAAATGATGGCGAAAACCGCATCAAGATCCGTTGCGCAGTTTAGAACAACAATGCGGTCACACAGACATAATTATACTAAAAGCGACTTTGTTTTATACTTTTTTAGATATTGCTGTATTCATCCCCAATATTCTTTTAAAACTTTTATTTTCGTCTACCGCATTCAAATTACAGTGCAAGTTTTTCTAGAAATAAATGTGCTTGCAAGAGAGAGGGGCCCGTGGCTAAATAATAACAGCCATCTTTACATACCGAGACCCCTCCGTGTCTCGGAAAGCACGTTAAACAGTTGGTTCCAGCTGTCATTCGTGGATCTCTGACAGTCGTTACGGATAGTCAGAAGCCGGAAAAGTCTTACCAAGGGGTATCGTATTACCCAGTAACTGGGTTGTGGAACAGATAGGCAGTTACTCCATGTAAAATACTGATGTTCAGCTGCATCCGGTTAGACTGGAAGCCGACCCCAACATAGTTGGGAAAAGGCTAGGCAGATGATGATGATAAATGTGCTTGCAAGAAAAAAAGTAGACTAAAGACGGTTCTAAATAATTTCACAAAGCTCGTGAAAAACATCAATGTTTTCCGTTTTCCGCGTAATAAAAAGGTTCTATCTTTGAAAGGGGACACTCCACCTCTATGATGACTAAGCCGAACGTTTATCGACCTTTGCCCCAAATTAAAAACAACAAAAAAATCCCGTTAGACCTACAAACTAATATTGATGTTCTTGATTATACGTTTGGTAATAGTTTATTATACGGTCTCTATATTATTCGGACGCGTAAGGTCAAATCATGATCATTGAATGACCCGAGTTCGAGTGACCCTGTCTTGGTTCACTGCACTCGATGTATGAATTCATCAATCGATGAGTATTTGAATATCGCAGTATGTAAATAGTGAATCATAATTTTTCGAATACTTTTTGTGTAAATAATCATGCAAAAATATGTATTTTACACAAGTCATTTTTAATTAAACTAACCTAATGTAAAATTATTCACTTAGACCAACTAGAGAAGCTACTCGGCATCAATTCTGATTAAAATATCCCAAAAAAATGATTTAATTTGTTCACAAATTCGCTCGGTTTGTAAGACAAACAATTACGTTGCAATATTCTACAGTCGGAATTTTCATGACAATCAAAGCTATTCTAAAGTCACAGTAAATGACTTGACAATCTAGTTAGAATACTCTAATTTATGTACACCATGCGAAACCAAATATCTACTTCACTTATGAAACTGTGTAGTGATGTGTAATCAGGACGTTTTATATTTTGTGATGTGTAATCAGGACGTTTTATATTTTGTGTTGAGTATCTGAACCATAAAAATTCAAAATGGATTATTTAATTTAAATAATTTTGTTATGAATTTTTATCTATTAAGTAACTGTTATTTCATGAATGTTATCCCTAAAATTGAATTTTATAACAATAAAAATATATATATATTTTTTTTTTTTGTAAATAACACATGAAATCAATGCTAGTTTCGCATGATTATGATTAAATGTAATATTGTTACGTAATTGTAAAGCTAATGGAATTAAAAGGCTTTTTAATTTTTTTATTATTTATTATCTGAACTAGTAAATATTATACGCACAAACAAATAAACCAATTGAAAGCACTTACGATGTACGCAACCGAAGCTCTTATTATCTACTACTCTTATTACGCGATGACTCAAATAACAAATAAATGATCCATCAATAAAACTCATAGGAATACTTCAAGTCATTGTTATATCGGACACTAATGGTTATTATTGATTTGATCCGTCAATCTCATTGACAGTTTGGTGCTAAGCGAAGGTTGAAGAGTGAGGGTCAATTGGTTTAACATTACAGCTATCAAAACAGAATAGAATACTCTTTAATGTACACCATAACATGGATAAAAAATAAATAGAAAAAAGGTCAATAGATGAGTTGGTTTAGGCGCAGAATTATTCTAATAGGTAGGTAGGTACTCGTTTATTTGCGCTTTGATACCTTTTCCATAAAGCTGGGATATTTGTCTAGCAAAATAGCACAATCAGCCTATAATGTTCCCCTGCTGGGACACAGGCCTCCTCTCTGTGAAATAGGGGCCGTAATCTAACACGCGGGCCCAGTGCGGGTTGGTAGATGTCTTCAAATTTTTGGTTCTAGGGTATGCCTGTTTTCTCACGATGTTTTCTTTCACCGTTTTAGTGATGAAATATTTACACAAAGTAAAGCGCCTGACTGGGTTCGAACCTACGACCTACTCGTACAAATCGTAAGTCGGGGGGTAACGGGGCCACCACTGTTCTCGTGTATTTGTCGTCTACTTACGTTTATATAATTTGAGGAATTAGAGAGGATTTCATGAATTAAATTGTTCGTGATCAGCACATCCAAACCCCGTTCAAAAGCTGCCACTGCTGTCAGTGTCATCATTGTTGTGGAATACACAACAATGATGGCAATGGCGTGTGTGCTTACAGCTCTTGAACGCGGTTTAGATGTACTGATCGCATTCAGTTTTATTGGTGAAATTGGCACTAACTCGCCAATCCATTATCTTTGACAATTCAAAAGTGCCTGTACCTAATTGGTTTAATTGAAATAAATGCTTTGAGTTTGAATTTGATAAGATAAATTACTAGTCTCTGTACCTCGAATAAAAACAGTCCCCCAAAAAAGAATGCCTTATCCCCAAGCTCACCACATACGGACGATTGCAGCCCAGGTTTCCTCACTACGTCTCTTGCAGTAAGTCAGTGCAGTGATGACTTAGATTAACATTTTTAAATCAGCTTTATTATGACATTATAAAAAAATACAGTGTTACATGCCAGGTCAAATTTTGAACCCTGTAGCAATGCAACTAGGTTGCCTAAATTAGAAAAAGCTGTAACTAACACAAAATTTTGAAACACATACCTACAACGAATTTGCATGATCACCTTTTGAACCTATTACGGTTATAACATCGTAACAAATGAGACAACTGTCATCATTATAACATAGGTCGAGTCTTTGGTCAACTGGACCCACTCGAACTGGACCCGCGGGTCCAGTTGACCAAAGGAAAAATTTTCTATATTTTTATTGGTCAACTGGACCCACTGTCAAAATTAGACAAACATCTTTTGTTTTAAGCTACCCATGGATACAGTCGAAACAAAAAGACAATGGCACGAATCTGGTACAGAATCTACGAGTACCTCAAAATCTAAAGATAAAGATAAAAGATAAAGATAATTTATTTGTGAAACATGCGTTTACATAACATTTTTCTGTTAGTAGATTTCGGATCTTATGTTTAATTTGTTTTGTTGTCATGGCTTTATATGACTGTGGTATTTTGTTGTATATTTTCGGGGCCATACAAAAAAAGCTTTTCAAATTCAAAATGATTTATTCGGGACAACTAGATCCACCGGTTAGTATACAATAACTTAGAAACTATTATTAGTACTTAAAATACAATAACAAAGAACAACACACATCCATCAATAAACATCACAACACAATTCACACAAAAAAAAAAAAAACACACACAAGGCACCTGTGCTGAGACACCCCGCCCCGACAAGATAACCAACAGGGAGATACCTCCCTACAAGATCATCAGACGAACGAAATGCCTCAACACAGGTGCACGCACATGTTCAGCTATAGTTTTCAGAATGCTGTTGTGACTCCCCCGCACCCTCCTCATAAGAGACACGACTTTTTTCCGAATGACGGCATAAAAACCGTCAGTGTGAGCCTGTGCGAACATTTCGGAGGCACTGCAGAAACGAGGAAGTCCCAACATCATCCTGAAAATATTATTGTATTGGACGCGCAGTGTGTCCAGGGATTTTTTGGTATAACTAACCCATAGACTACCCGTGTACAGACCCTGACAATACGCTTTAAATAGTGTGATCTTGACTTGGTCCGTACAGCGGGCGAATCTACGGGCCAGCATGTTGCCACGGACTGACAGAGCCCTGCGCTCCCTCTCTATGTCAACATCATCCTTAAGGCTGATGGTAAGGTAATGTCCAAGGTACTTAAACTGCGACACCCTATCCAAGTTAACACCATTCAAAGTAATATACCCAAAATATTATATCGTAGCGTAGAAGTGATGCCACCAATCCATGAAAGGCCATCACTAAAGCATCTGGGTTAACTTCTGAGGACAGTTTGTACAAGACATACGTGACTGAGCTCAGTTTTTTGTTTATATATTCAATGTGCGCTTTCCAGTTCAGTTTTGCGTCTATCATTACACCAAGAAATTTTGTGTCGTCGACTTTATTTAATACTGTGTCATTGTAGAGGGCTTTAATGTCAATATCACCATGTACCCGTTGACTAAAGTAAGATTAGGGTCATGTGGTAGTCAATAGCATCAGGCAGGTCATTGATATATAGGATAAATAATAGAGATCCAAGCGCGCTCCCTTCTGGGACACCGTAAATAGGCGTTCGCTCGCCAGATATGTAAATTGGTGGTGAGGTCAAACTGAAAATCCAAGATGGCAGATTTGAAAAATGTTCAAATTTTTCATCATGGGTGTTGATTTCTTGGTTTTCTAGGGTGCTAAAACCGATGGTGAGGTCAAACTGAAAATTCAAGATGGCGGATGTGAAAAATGTTCAAATTTTTCATCATGGGTGTTGATTTCTTGGTTTTCTAGGGTGCTAAAACCGATGGTGAGGTCAAACTGAAAATCCAAGATGGCGGATGTGAAAAATGTTCAATTTTTTCATCATGGGTGTTGATTTCTTGGTTTTCTAGGGTACTGAAACCGATGGTGAGGTCAAACTGAAAATCCAAGATGGTGGATGTGAAAAATTTTCAAATTTTTCATCATGGGTGTTGATTTCTTGGTTTTCTAGGGTGCTAAAGCATGATGATGTGAGGTCAAACTGAAAATCCGAGATGGCGGATGTGAAAAATGTTCAAATTTTTCATCATGAGTGTCGATTTTAGCACCATCGGTGAGTTAAGAGGTATGACCCAACTGCTTCGCCGGGAGTTCTTAAATGATCCTAGAGAAATAATTGAAATATAACAAATCCACCCCAGCATGGGAGCATAGCAAACTAATGTGGAAAAGGGTTGCAGGTTGCAGAGAGATAGTATTTTAGGGCCCCCTGCATTGATCTATTAATGAAGTTGTATTATAGCTAAAAAAAAACATATTATCATTTAAAATGGTCGATTTTTGAAATAAAGTTTAACCGGGATCACGAAATCGTAATAAAAAGAAAATGTTTTGATAATGCACTCAATTGATTCAATTCCCGATAAGGTCGTCAGTGTAATAAATACGTGTATTGAAGCGTATTTAACGATTTTATATAATAAAAAAAAAAAACAAATTATAATTATACCTAATTACAGTTGGAGGTGGTAACCAAAACTATTTTTATTAAGTAGAAAAATTTACCATTAACGCTGCAGTAGGTCCTCCTGTATTTAATCCCATTTTTAAGTTTGCTTACTCTCGCGTAAAGTAGTTTAAAAATCAACGTGAAACGTATTGCAGTTTTTGGTTTCTTGTCAGTTTGGACTCTAGTGTTGTTACTCTGTAATTAACGGTCAGGCACTCGATTGGCTCGATCACAGAACATAATTATATAGCCATCCCGATTATGTAGTTCGAAAACTCAATTAAAGTTGAATCTAAAATATCATGTACTACCTCCCTCCAGTACCTACCTTAAATTCAAACCTAGCAACAGTGTGTTTGAAAAGCACACAAAAAAAATTAAAGGAAAGAATAATAGCAAGATCCAGAATAAAGCAACCGTTCTATATTGGTACCTAAGTATTTCAGTCAGTATCACATGAAATATATAATATCTATTCCCTGGTTTATTACCGACTAGTACTACTACATCAAGTGGCAAATCGAGAGAAAATCTCGAGAAAACTCGAGGCTTTATTTTATTTAGAGTAACGAGTTACATATAATCAAGCCGCGGCACTATCTGACACTATTAAAAAGATAAGTGTCAAGACTGTCATGTCAATTGACAACATTTCATTAATTTATTTATTCCGTTTCTTTCGAATTGCATGAAATTGATATTTTTGTTTTCCTGTGTGTAATTGAAGGATTTTAATGAACATGGAATCTTCAAGACGGTACAGCATGTACTCCAGAAGAATGTTGTGTTAATTGTTGAGTAAGATTTCAACTGAACTGTTCGCGTTGGCTGTTGTGCACATGTTAGAGCTCTTGGACATGGTATCAAGATGAGAAGTGGAGCGACCTGCATAATTTTAGATGAAATACTATTTACTTTTATGTCGTCAGACGTTGAAATTGATATCCTACATAAAGTTATAAAAATAATTTGAAAATTATGTGATTTTTGATTTCATGAACCGTTATTCCTACTATTTATTACTGAACAGTGCACTATTTTACTAAATTATAAAACCGAGGCCAAACTTCTCACTAAACAAGAGTTATTTTAGTGTGTTTTAGGGTATGATGGTATTTCTCAGCTAAGACATCTAGGGAACATAAACATGCGGCTTTTAAGCCTCTGTGGCACTGAATTAAAATTGTGCAATGAGTGGCGTGGGTCATCCTGTAGCTTCGCCCTCTCGATGCAGCTGGGTATAGTCCTGCGAATTTCTGGAGGCGCGATGCGAGTCAGTGGATACAGCATTCGCAACGGGTCGGGTCGGTTTTAAGCAACCAGTAATAATCATTAATGTCTTATTTAGAGCTGTATCCACTAACTTATCGTGGGCTGATCGGTTCCATACTGGACAGGCCTGCGGAGAAACAAAGCGCCATTGCAGTTGTTCGCAGGACTTGAGCAGATGCCACCCATCTGGTGGAAGTTAGGCGACGGAGTAAGTGATTTCTGGTATGTACGCACTTTCTGTTGGACATTTTCGCAGTTTCTCCGGAAGTTAGGGGACCTATCCACTCCTCGGGGTAGGTCTTAAGTAAGTATTCCTTGAGCCACCTGCTCCAAAAAATCTTAAGAGAGGCGAAGAGCCTTTTTCCACTTTTTTCTTAACGAAAAAACTCCGTCGTCCAGAGAGGTAGGTAATTGCTGATTTGATGAGCTGCCTATTAAAAAATGAAAAGGTGTGAGGCTTTCATATTCACAGCTGCAACATACATATATGTCAAAGGCCTCGAATCGGACGTCTGCGTTACCATGGACGATATTCTTCCTACGATACGTCGGTGCGGGCTGGAGGCCAATTCTCAAGCATCTCGCATTCGTTATTGTCGTTCGATTCGAACTTTTCTCTCGAAACAATCAAGCCGAGCTATTCTCGCAGGAAAGACACGCGACATGCCTTAGTTTACATGCGACATATTTATGTAAAAGGAATTTTGTCACCTGATTATCATATTATGATATACCTATTATTATTGTATTACAACAGGGCCATCAAGCATGATGGGGTTTTCGAAAGCATTTCAAACAATAAAGATTTCAAACGATATTTTAATTTTTTCAATATAAAACATAACTAACACAAACAATACATTATAATAATCACTAGTGTAATAAATGGTCGGCGTCATGAGTCGCGCGCTGTCCGCGAGCTTAGGAATCGGCGGACCATTTCACCTCTCGCCCAATATCTTCATGAACTTGAATGCGGCAATTTGAACACAAATAAATTTGAATTAATGATGTGACGATACTCCTAATGCGACCCTCAGGGTAAAAGTTGTTTTCGCAAGGATTTCTCAACAATCTTTTAGGATTTTGTAAAGTAATGTAGCCGGGTCACGTAGGTATAGCCACGTCATTGGAACAACATGCAGCAGGACGGTCCAGTTGGTTCAGTACCGCCAAAGAGATTTAAGATAGTGTACATATAAAATTTTAATGTCTTTGAGTACCGCACTCTACGACAACCACAATTCCTCTTCTTCTTTTCCGTCTTGATAAACCTTGATGTTATTGTGGTAGTCATCAGCTTACATATAACATTTGCAGTAATTCTGTTTTATTTTATTACTTAATTTATGTAGATAACCAATGTAAACAAACTACAATTTTGACTTTAATTTGATGTGACAAATATAATTGACATTGACAAATCAGCAACGGCCATGCATTCCGTTGTAACAAATACTAAGGAGGACTTATTTTAATGATAATAGTAAAATAAAAAAGAAAGAAAAAATTAGAAAGCTACATTATCACAGAATAACATAGGCTATAATTTATTTTTTTCTGCACTAATATTATAAAGAGGAATAAAGTTCTATTACATATTATATTAGTAATTGATATCTTCCGGACCTCACTACGGCATCTCAAAATCCTGTAACGTTGTTTTAGCTCATTGCAGACAGTAAGTAAGTAAAAATAAGTAAATAAAAATTAAGTGTACCTAATTGAATAATATTATGTACATTTTAAGTCATAGAAATAAAACTAAAAGATTCGGCTTTACTCCTTAACTGTACTAATGATGAAATTTGACAGCGGGTCCAGTCGACCAATTCAAAATTTGACTTGGTCGACTGGACCCGCGGTTCCAGTTCGAGTGGGTCCAGTTGACCAAAGACCCGGGCCCATCATTTAGAAGTAAAAATATTTCAAGTCCAAGACACACACAGTTATGCGACTTGTGTCATAATAGCAATAAAGATGCTTATCATATCATTATAGCATATGGTAGGAAGGTTACTAGACAATGCGGTCATTTCCAACTTTTTTGGTCAAGTTCTCTAACTTTCTCTGGACAACGTTGTTTTTAGTTGTCTTATCTAAATGTTAGGAATAATTGCATGAGTAAGATGTAGTTTCGAAATTGTATCCATGTAAACTAATGTAATATGTAGTCATATTACATTAGTTTACATAGATAAAATTTAAGCTTATCGAAGAATTAAGGTAAATAATAATTTATTAATAATTTATTTCTGTAAAATGGTATCCATAAAAAAGTTTACTAGATGACTTCGATGTTTCAAATCCGACTACTCTGAGAAGAAAGATCGAAACAAACTCAAGTCTTTCTCTGGACTTGAGCTTGTTTCGATCTTTAGGCTATATGAGCACTTTGCAGATTCTAGAAAGAAAGATAGAAAATAAAACGGATTTGGTCTCGATTCCTAAATGGAAACGGATCTTTAATGGCTATTTGACATCTCGTTTTTTTTTCAAAAAGGAGTCTACATTTTTGACGTTACCTTGAGGGAAATTCACAGGCGATTTCAAAAAGCCTTCCTATAAAAAACTATAAAGACGTGACTTTACAGAACACGCACGTTGATCGGACAGTAACAGGATTTGACAATATCGCATTAAGAAATCAAAGATACCGCCTACGTTTTACTTTCCTTTCACTCCATTTTTAGTACGGAAATATTTATTTTTATGAGTTTATACTACATATATCGCAATATAATTAATGTGCCTATAATAAAACAAGATGTTATGTATTAATACTAGTAATCCAAAAGGAAACGGTCACGTCATTCTGCGCTACTTTTAATATGAAGAAAATAAAAAAACCTATACCTCTCCGTATTTAATTTTGAAGAAAAATTAATTAGGCCATTTTGATTTTGTGGTCTTTTTCTCGTTTTCACGAGTAGGTACAGCTCAACCCCGATTCTCCGAAACAACTGGGCCTCATCTTGACAACTAAACACTCGTCACCGTCAAACTTGGAACCTATGGCAAGAAGAATTTCAATAAATTGTTCAACGTGTCGCACCCGAGAATCTAGCAAACATTACTGGGTCTATTACACAGTCTTCTTTTTGCAAGCTAAGCTGTATTACAATTATCTCAACACATCCAATCACACCACGTACCATTTCGCCACCGCCATTATTTATTTCAATTAGTCCTGTCACGCTGTCACAACTTACCCCCGTGTCAACCGACACTTTCTCTGTGACCCGTGACACGCTTGCAAAACACAATGTTATTTTGTTTGAAAATATTAGTTTTTAGAACAACCATGTTAGTAGGCCGGGTTAGAGGTTACTGGCAAGAGCGACGATTATCTTAAAACACGTAATATGTAAAATCTTATGTTGCAAACATATGATGTAAAGAGGTTTCAATCAAACGCTAAAATGGTTTTTTTAATTGATAATGTACCGTTGATTAGCAACTTTGCGTGTATTGCATGCCTGTATCTATAATCTAATCACGAACAGATAAAATTACCTACAAATTGGTATTGCAATTAAAGCATGTATGCTGTTAACAAGTGCATATACACGGATTTTTTTTGACTAAATGGCTTAGTGAAACATCTTTAGAATGAAATCGGCAGTCGCTTTTAAACGATTTCGAAATAAATATTAACCCCCTCATTCATAAATGTTGCTTAAACTTACGAAACGTTCAAACGTCAGAAAATGTATTGTTAAGCAGACGCTAATCATTACTGAACTATAAGTATCGGTTATAAATAAGGGGATTAAACATTATCTTTTTAAACCGAACTTCTCTATTTTTTTTTATCTTGAACTTACTTCAACTATTTTAAGCCCTATTTTCTCCACTGCACTGCAACGAAATATCCTTCTTTACCTTACCGTGTGACGACATCGCAAATCCATCCTGATTACGTGCCCTCAATTAATCTGGGGTCGCAACACAATCTTCAGTTCCATTCGATTTCATTCCAATTGGAACTAGAAATAGTTTTTAGTAGGAAACACGAAGCCGAGACCGCAAACCACAAACTGGTGGACCAAGGTACTTGCATATGACGTAACGGCTTCGTTTTCACTTACTGCTGGTTTCTCTGTCTGAGCTATAGATGGGCACATTGATCCATGACCAATTTTAGCAATATAAACTACGAAATTTTGTTTGCGAGATGAACTAGCACAGGTTAAAGAACTGCATCTCGGAATGCAACATCTAAATAAGATAGTTGATAATGCTAATATGGAAAATATTTACACACAAATAAATGGATGCTAAAACCACCGGTTTTAAATTTATTCAAAGCCTTAGTTACTAAGGATTTTGTTTGTAATACGATATTACAAGATACCCAAATCAAAAAACAATATATTATAAATCATTTGTAAAATGATTAATAATACATGGATGCATGTCATTGTGACGTCTGCCAACCCGTACTGGACCCGCGTGGTGGATTACGGCCCACTCCCTCTCACCGAGAGGAGGCCTGTGTCCCAGCAGTGGGAACATTATAGGCTGATTATGTATGTTATGTATTTGTAAAATTTCAAAGACGATCTTGATGTGAAAAATAAAGTCCAAAAGTATAACAAAATATTACTTTAGGAACATTCCTAAAGTAATATTTTGTTATAATTTTTTTTTATTTATTCAAAATAAGTTGATGAAAAGGCTGATAACATTATCAGCCTTTTCATCAACTTATTTCGAATAGATACAATTGCTAAAACAATAAAATATATCCTAGAATTGCATATCAGACCGCACATACTTGCATACAAGGTGGTCGTGTCTCACACTTGATCTACACTCTACAGGAAACCACAACATGGACAACCAGACATGTAATCATACGTAACTAGACGCTAATGGCGAATTATTGCGACACATGCTCATTAAAACAGGTGTGGATTAAAATAGGGAGGGAGAATATAGATAAAGGGCTGCTGCGTAGATCGATGTGTTTGGAAGGTTAATCAAGTCTTTGGCCGTTTTTCGATGCTTATCTAGTCCTTTTTCGTCTCTTGTATCGGCGTAAACTACATATATGCATCGCTTATCGTGTAGGTTATACCTACTTAAAATATCTCATTTGTCTGTAACTTCACCGGGATCTTTTTAACTAGATCGCTGCATTTTTTACATCTAATATAAGTAGCCTGTACCGTCCTATTGCAGGATTTTCAGGGCAAAAGCTCTCCTCTCCCGTTTTTTACGTATAGCATTTATATATATATATATATATATATATATATGTGTGTGTGTGTGTGTACGGCAGTGATGGTGATAATTCCATAACGTACGCAGAAAAGCAATGCAGCCTGATGATGATATACAGGAAAACACTACTGACGGCTAGACAGGCAATCATACGTAATAAGACGTTAATGATAAATTTATGCGACACATAGTTATTGATATTAGTTCAAGGAATATACTCGTAATGATAGTAACACGTGTAAGATTTGAAGAGTTAAATAATAACACAAAACATATAATAAAACATGGATGTTGATGATCTGTTGTGGTTGAGATAAATAAGTACTTAATAATTTTTTTAATCATCATTAGTCAGTAGACGAAAGTGGTTAAAAATACTCTTCTAAACATAAAGGGCAGTTCAGGAATAAGGTAAATAAACTTTTATTTGAAACATTGAAACTTAAGGAAGAAACTATAGGAAATGAGAATCGTGTAGACAATGGATTACTACCTGTCAAGCAACGTGGTGCGCTATATATGGCTTCGATTTGTGTCAACATGCCTTTAATGGAAACAATCGTGTAGATGAAGCTGCTGCCTATTTAATAAATGTCTTAACTTGTAATGATCTTGCAAGCTAACAAGTAAGAACTAAAATCAGCCAACATCAAGTAAGAGTGAAGTTATGACGATGATATAAAACCAGAAAATTTTGTAGCTCTAGAGATATTGTTGAAGTTCCAAAAGAGTTAACTTAGATATTACAATGTTTCTGACACACGTGTCAAAGGAGCATTTAATATGATGGAGCGGAACACAAAGATGAAAAGCTGACGTTACCATAGATGAAAATAGTTAAAGACCGAGACTTGAAACCTCATGAGGAGATGAAGAAGAGGAAGTTAAATAGGAGAGTTTAGATGATATAGATTATAACAACTTAACAAGAGCAAAACTTTTATCCAACATTACCTACACATACGACGTAGACCACCGACCACTGACCACATCAATACGATACGTAATGGCGCGTAACTAGAGGCGCCATTATAGCAAATGATTGCAACAGCCGGCACTCCACTCGAATATATTTCCATACATTGCTGGATTGCTTTTACCCACGATCATTTTGTTCCGTCATTATGCGTTGCAATGTCCATGTTTGTTTACATTTTGGGAGCGATCATCATCAGCCTTTTTGGGAACGTTCACTGCTCATTTTACACTCCTACTGTATGATATCTATGTATTTAGCGAGCGGCCTGGGTTGAACTCATATTTGCTATGACATATTTTTCAAAGGCCCATTGTGGACGTTGCTTTTCGTAAATGTCGTTTAAGTCCAGAGCGTCGTCCTGTCATTTCAACTATTGAATGAATACTACCATCATCATTCTCATGATTGGTTTAACGGGGTGGACATTGGGCTTCAAGTTCGGCAGTGGTAATTTTCAAGTTTTTAGTGATAACGACGCTGACGCTTAAAAAACTGTTTACTTCAAACTACATAGTTTCCCAGACAGATTTTGAAAAACTTTTACCAGTACATTTCGACAGTTCAACAACTTTCGTTGCGTTATTTACGTGTTGAGCAGACAAATTTTTCGAACTTATGAAGCAATGGATTAGCAATTTGCTTCAAAACGATTCAGATTTCGATAGATAGTGTGTTACGCAATTAGGGTGCTGAGTATTATTGACGGAATTTTTGTGCATTATATTTTTAACAGACAATATAAGAAAGCTAAGCAAATAACCTAAGCTTAGATTCAGTAGACTTACTGATAAAATATTACGTCAGATAGTTCGATTTGTTGTAATACCTAATATTGTAATCAAATGAGTCAATTCAGTACGACTGACATGTCACATTACAATTGCATTACGAGTATTAATAGTCTCCTGTCGCAACTAAAACGCTTTTACTTGCATATTGTCAAACAATGTGTCACAATGTTGAGCCGATTGCGAATTTCTCTCATGAATAGTCAATAAGATTGAACGAAGTAGAGTGCGAACTATAAATCCCTTTTGATATGTTATCATTTGAATAAACATAGGTAGCTTTGAATGACATTACTGAATAAGCTGTTCTGAAAGATTACGATGTTATTGTGACCAAGAACTCGTATCAGCTCGGATTGAGTGATCTTTCATTGAAGTGTAACCATTCTTTACTTTTCGAGATGATTATCGCGTCTTGAAGAACAAGTTAACCTGTCAGTCACGGTTGTCATTCCGATGACAACGGTTACGAACATCCAGAAGCTTGAAATTCTGACAACCGGACCGACCGGTATTTGAGTTGCGCAGCAGCTCTGAAAAATTATAATAATCAGCCACATCTAATTAGGACTGAAAACCGACCTCAACATTGTTGGGAAAAGCTAGACAGATGTTGAAACATTGCGCAGGAAACTATTTCGTTACAGTGTAAACATTAAGATAAGAACTATACTAAAACAGGCAAAGTAGAATGTAATGCCTTCCAAATACGTACCTACCCGAATCCGGCTACTCACAAAAACCTTCATAGAATCAATTGTATTCTATTAAACATTAATTAAATGTATGCAAACAGGAACCATGTAAGTCTACTGTATAAATAAAGCAGCAGATTTCTTTAAACGTCACAGACTGTACGCGTAGATTGTCACAAGAGCATGTAACTATACAACGTCAATCGCTTTTCTACGCCCATAAAATTTACATAATTCTGAGCTACCTGAATATGTAATAGGTAGATATCGAATATCGGCTGAAAAAATAAATAATATTTGGGTGTCGTTATTTATTTATATTGAAACTGATGGATCAAGGTCCGAAGTAACTGTAGCTCATTGGTAATATGAGAGCTCCAGTGCTTACAAAATTAAGAAATATTTCCTGTAATTTCTAGTAATTTGATTATCATCGGTCTTTCTCAGACGGATGTTATTAATACGATATATTGTATTAGTAGAGATAAGTTAAACTAAGATCTTCGATACACATTCTCATGCAAATACATTGTTTGTTTCAGATGACACAAAGGACCTCAATGCGGAATCATCAGAAATCGTATCAGAGGCCGTGGCGCCTCCCCCTGGTCTCGCACAACAATACCAGGAACCTGAAGCAGCAGCATCAGACGACCACACTGACCACTCCATAGAGCTCGTCGGAGGCTCGCAAACATTCTTCCCGACGTTCGCAAACCTCTTCGAACCACGCCAGCAAAACAACTTTAGACTCGGCTTCAACAACCAAGAAGCAGCCTACAGTCAAAGACCAAACTCTTACAGATCGCTCCTGAACTATCCTCTGTTTGGAGGGTATAATAACCGAAACCAAGATAACTTCGGTAAACAGAGCACTCCCACCGCAGCTCCGCTTGTCGAGGCGAGCTCCAGTTTGCTCGGCTCAGGAAACTTTGGAATCATCAGAGGTGGAACTTTCTTGGCCCAGAACGATGAAGATGAATTCGGCGATGGATACAACTCCTACTACAACAACGGTCACGGCAGACCCTCGTATGAACTCGGCTACATTGCTAACCCCAGGCCAAATTACAACCAGGACCAATTCGCTAACTTCAGAGATTTCGCTGATATCAACACTCCTTCTAATTCAGCCTATTCGCACTATGTCGTAGTCTACGCGAATAAAAACTCCACGATGGATGAAATCAGCGAGGAGACGAGAAGAGTATTATCTAAACCTAAGAACATTATCGAGACTCTAGAGCGCATCGACAAAACGACAAGCGCACCAAAGTTATCAAAAGCCAAATCAAAATTGGAAGCGACGAAACAGAAAATGTTAAATAAAAAGGAGCAATGGAAAAAAATGAACTCAAAATTCGTCAGTCAAAAGCATGATGCAGAAGAACCTTTATTAGCGTTAAGTTAATTTAGTGCAAATACAAAGACTTGCGTTATGTAAGTGATTGAAGTACCCGTAGTGAAGTGTTGTGAGACACGCGTAGGTCGCGTAGTCGCACCCCAAAAGTGATGAGAGGAGTTCGCTGTCTAAATTTAATTATATCTAATTATAAGTTTGTGGACAAATTGTGTAAGTGGTTCGAAAGCATATGTGATGGATGCTTGCAAATGATTGTAAATGTATAAATAATAATGACGAATAATAAATTAATTTTAAAATATTATGTCTATAAAATTATTTTTGAAACTTTCCCTCTATACTTACTATTAATCATACCTTGTTAACGATGTACACAACAACTACGTGCCGTTATCAAATATGTTGTAAGTAGACTACGATTACAAAACTGATCTAGATTTAACGAACCAAGGTGTTGCTAACAATAATCGCACATTAGGTACACTCATTACTTCTTTTGCAATACCTAAAACAGGAACACAGTCCTTGACTTTACCTACCAGTAAAAATTAATATTTTGATACCTACGCATGGAATCCGCGGTCTTAAGACGCTGACAAGAGCCAAATAGGCTTGTTTCGAACAATTTTTTAGCCAAATCTATACAGTTTGACACGGCGGAAAAAATATATGTTAATCTTGAACATATTTCTGAGAACCCTGTTGTATTCAAAACACGTTTTTGAAAAGTTTTCTCGATACAAAAAAAATGTAAACTAACCTCTTAAAATGACCTTCCAACAAAAATATCTGTATTACTGATCAACGTACGTTGGTAAAATTTATAACAATAACGTATCATATTTAAATACAAAATTTGGTTGTTTTTTATTTTTGACTACTCAACTTATTTTTAAGAAATTAATTATTTTATGGTTTGTAACAACTTACGAGTGTCGCGTCATCGCGCTTCTCTTTCTTATGTATGCAATCCGACAGTGATCGCTTAGGCGTGCTGCTAGACGGACGTATGTCGCTTTGCCCCGCTAACCGCTATCCGTTCATTTTATTCTTTGTTGATTGACAACTTGAAACATACTTATATGTACATATTTTATTTTTTCCCTAAAACTACAATAAGTTGTAAAAATATTAACACGTAAAGACATTAGTAAATATAGTTCTAAGTTATGAAAATATTTGCTGTGCAAAATGGGAAACAAACAAAAATGTCGGAGGCCAGCAAAAATGTATTATTATTCTATACTAACGAACAAAAACATCTAATGGAAGTAGTAAAGTATTTTTTTATATTGTAATATTGACAAAACAGGTACACGAACAGAAATGAAATTATAAATAAAAGTACTTATAGGCTATTTTGAACAATGCGTAGCGTAAATTCAACTGCAAATCAAAAATCAAATCAAATCAAAAGTCATTTATTCAAACTAGGCTGAGAATCAGCACTTTTCGAACGTCAAAATTACAAAAGACAGTCCCCCAAAACGCCCGCCCTTCGCCACTTCCTAGTGCTTTCGCTGGGGAGAAGAAGTGGCGGAACAAACTCCCCAGCAGCACAGCTGTCTGTTCAGTTAGAAAATAATTAATTTTATACAATACTATGTATGCAAAGTAATTAACATTACAGGACACAGAACCTTAAATTAAATTATTTGCCATAGGTTAACTAGCCACGCCAATATACCAACAAATACAATAAATACTATACGTACTCAAGCAAAAAAAAAAAAAATTAAAAATATAACCAAAAAAAAAACTTACTGACCAAATAAAAGCCTCCAGGTATAAAGGGCGTGACAGCTTACATATGTATGCAATGCTGGGTTCTGTTTACATAGCTGTCACTTGAAGTCACAAATGATAAACTAGGACCATCGAAGTAAAATAAATAAACAAGTTATTACTACTAATAACAACAATAAAACCATGGTCAGCAAGACGACCAGTCACCACAAGCAGCACCCGTTCACGAGCATAACGCAAAGATCAGCCATTACCTCCCTCGCCATATTTGAGGGAAGGAGGCAACCCGACCCCCGACGCTACCGCAAGCAATGACATCTAAGGGAGCATGACGAACTTGCTGCCGGTTGCTCAAGCAAGAATAATAATATGATCATTCGTAGAGGTCGCTAGCTAACCACATATTGCAATCAACTCATTAAAAGACATTGAAATGAGTAGATTATGTCAATAATAAATTACAATAAAATTAAACCGAATTGACTAAAACTCTCAACTAAAAAAAACAAAAAAAAATAAAAATAAAATAAAAACAATTATATAAACTCATATAACCTGTCAGTAAGCTAATTCTGGAGAAAGAACATAATAATTGTCTTGAGTTAATCAGGGCGACCAACTATTCTTATCGTTTAAGTAGTCGTTGATGGAATAGTATGCTTTTGAACAAAGGTTGGATTTTACTTGAGCTTTAAATCTATTAAAAGGCAAATCTAGCAAGGAAGAAGGTAGCTTGTTATAAAAGGTAATACCAAGCCCAACAAATGAGTTATGAACCTTATGAAGCCGGTGAAAGGGAGCACGTAGTTTGTCCTTATTTCTAGTGTTAACATTGTGAGTATCACTGTTTTTAGTGTACAAGTGTATATTTTGCCTAACATATAAGATGTTGGCAAAGATGAACTGTGATGCAACCGTGAGAATACCAATATCTTTAAAAAAATCTCTTAGAGAAAATCTGGCGCCTAGCTGGTAAATCGCTCGAACAGCTCGTTTTTGCAGGACAAATATATTTTGTATATCAGCGGCTTTGCCCCACAGCAGAATACCGTAGGACATAACGCTGTGAAAATAACTAAAATAGACTAAACGAGCTGTATCAACGTCAGTGTATTGTCTTACTTTCCTGACGGCATAGGCAGCCGAACTGAGCCTTCCTGCTAGGCTTGATATATGTGGTCCCCACTGAAGTTTGGCATCTACTGTTATTCCCAGAAAAACTGCCGAGCCCACTGTTTCAAGCACCACTTTATCTAAGACGATGTTGGGTCCTAGATTTCTAACATTTGGTAAGGCAAACTTTACACATTTCGTTTTCTTGGCATTGAGAACTAGGTTATTTGACGTAAACCAATCCGTAACTATTGATAGTGCACTGTTTACGTCGTCAAAATCTTGTCTATTCCTGTCAACTTTAAAAATAAGAGATGTATCGTCTGCAAACAGTACAACGTCACAGATGCCCTTTAAATGGAATGGTAAATCATTGATATATACTAAGAACAAGAATGGACCCAGTATTGAGCCTTGTGGTACACCTAACTGAACTGGTAGCCCGGAAGATTTTACACCATTAACATCTACACATTGGAACCTATTATGTAAATAAGAATTTATTACGTTGAGAGCTTCGTTTTGGACACCGTAATGACGTAGTTTACGTAAAAGCGTGTCATGGTGCACGCAATCAAAGGCTTTGGAGAGATCACAGAAAACTCCAATAGCATTTTGAGATTTCTCCCATGCATTAAATATGTGTTTCAGCAAAGCAACACCCGCATCTGTGGTTGAACGACCTTTTGTAAAGCCATATTGTTCATTATGAAGGAGGCTATTTAAATTAAAATGTCTTAGCAACTGCTTGAGTATTAATTTTTCAAATATTTTGCTAAATGCAGGTAAGATAGAAATAGGCCTAAAATTGCCAACGTCATTTTTATTACCTGATTTAAATAACGGTATGACTTTACTACTCTTCATGAGGTCAGGAAAAGTTCCTAAATCAACACATTTATTAAAAGTAACAGCTAAATAGGAGGCTACGATGTCTATTATATTACTTAAAAGTTTAACGGAGATGCCCCAATAATCACCGGTGTTTTTAGACTTAAGTGTGTTAAAAACATTAACTACATCACGCGGGGTTACATGTTCGAAGCTAAATAAGCGACTACATTTAGGTACACTACTATGCAAAAGGTTTTCAGCTTTAGACGGGGACGAATTTAAGGAGCGAGTCGTAGTTATAGGTATGTTGGCAAAAAACTCATTAAATGCCTCAGCTACGTCAGCTGCTTTACTAACTAATTTGTTGTCGACCATAATCTCAAGTTGTTTTTCTTGTTTAACTGATTTACCAGTTTCATTTTTAATAATTTTCCAAGTGGTTTTTACTTTATTATTAGAATTTTTAATTGTTTCGCTTAAAAATTTTGATTTAGCAAAAGCACTAATCTTTTTGAATAATTTTGAATAATTTTTTACGTACTCTAGGAAAGCAGTATCAAACCTGTATTTTTTCAAACCATATAACTCGTAAAGTTTCGCTCTACTTTTATAAATACCTGGAGTAGCCCATTGGTTAAAGCCAACAGAGGATCCATTGATGTTAATGGTTTTGGTCTTAAAAGTAGATTGGTACTCTTTTTGCACAACATCAAAAAGGGCACCATAAATTTCATTAGGATTCTCATGTTCTACTATAGATGGTGTAATTTTATGAGATATATTATTTTTAAACATTTTGCAACGACTAGCTGTATAAGGCCTGCATTCAAGTTTATGCGGTTTTTTATTCAATGGCATGGGGAAGCTAGCTAATAGACCACAGTGGTCGGACGTTAAGTCGGTTAACACTAATTTATTTTGGGCATCACAATCACTAAATATATTATCAAGACAAGTTGACGAAGATGCCGTGATCCTAGTAGGTTCAAAAAACAAATTAATTAAATTATAAGACCTAAACAAATTGAGAAGTCTAATACTTAATGGAGTAACATCTAAAATATTAATATTGAAATCTCCACATAAAATAATAATTTTGTTACTTGATTTCAACCTATTGAGAGAATCCTCCATGACTGATTCAAAACTAATAAAATCCCCAGAGGGGGGTCGATAAACGCAAATTATAACATATCGCTCAAGTTCAACACAAGACAACTCTATAGTGCGCTCGATTGAAAGATTAACTAAATCTAAACGTTGTTTACATTTCAACTTGTTTGAAACAAGAACTAAAGAGCCACCGCGAATAGCACTTTTTCTCACAAATGCACTCTGTACGGTAAAGTTATCATCATTGATAAACACTACTTCATGTTCTTTCAACCAGTGTTCAGTCAAACATAACACCTGAACATCATAGTTCTCCATAAATAAACTTAATTCTAGTTCTTTGCCGGACAGACCCTGCATATTTTGATGTACAACATTCAACATATGCGGCTGACCCGTTGTCGCACCTAATAGTTTAAACTACAAGGCGTATCAAAAGCAGTGTTAGTACCACTACTAACAGTAATCGATGGTACACTACAAGTACCAGAGTCACTGGGATCACAATGCTCGATTGGTCTAGTGGTATTTACGTAATTTCTGAAATAGCAAGATTCGAGTTCGAAACCAAGTTGATTTTTTTTATTCTTTTAATTTATATAACTATATTTTTTCTTTATTTATTTAGTTTTTGGAAATTTTCATTGTTTTTTATTCATTTATTTTGTAATTTTTAGAATAATTATTAATTTTCTTTACAAAAAAAAGATGTTTGGCGGAAAGTTCAGAAGCAGGCGAAGCTTCGTTTTTCGCATAGATTCTGAATAGCGAGTTTTGAGTTCGAAACCAAGTTGATTCTTATTAGGAAATTTAATTTTTTTTTTTTAATTAATTTTAGCAAATTTTCATTGTTTTTTTTTTATTTATTTTGCATATTTTTAAAATAATTATTAATTTTCTTTACTGGAAAGTAATAATTGACTACAAAAAAAAATTATTTACGGTAAAAATAAACGTTTGGCGAACAATTCAGAAGTAGGTGAAGCTTCGAAAATTGTTTTTCACCAGTAAGTTTGTAATACGCGCATACTAACTAAATATAGATAACAATTTTATTACTTAGATCATAGAAATAAAGTCACAAATAAGTCCAGTGATAAACATTATCGAATTTACATAGACCTATGACTATCTTAGAACTGGACTTATAGGAAAATATTCGTAGCTTTGTCCATTGTTTCTTGCCCACTCTATATAAATCATCGTGTGAGATTTGGTATTTTTTTAAAGACGTAATTGGTAAGTTTAGTGCTGAAGAAAGTTCTTGCAAGTTTGAATGTTTTATTTTTTACCCGACTGCGCGACGCAAAGGAGGGTAATGTGTTTATCAGCCTATGTATGTATGTTCCTTTGAAGCACTATACAGACCAAACGCCTGGGCCGATTTTTATGATTCACACGTCAATCGATTCCTCTTAATCCGGCGAGTGTCAATAAAGACATGACGTTAGTAAACATTCAATATGGCGACTACTGGACGCCATATTGTGAAAATGATAAAAATGAAAGTCAACAAACTATGTCAATATGGGGTATCGTTGTTGAATAGATATTAAATAAAAATCATTTTTAGTTTTTACCCGACTGCGGCGAAGGAGGGTTATGTGTTTGACCTGTATGTATGTATGTATGTCCGTTTCTTTGTTACCTCGTAACTCTTATACGAATGAACGGATTTGGATAAATTATCTGTCTTTAGATTTGTCTTTGTGGCACGAGTGTCACTGACTACATGAAAATAAAAAACAAAGTAAAATGGCGGATTTGGGGTGCCATATTGTGGAGTTCGAAATTTTTCTTTCTTCTAATACCATCGAGTGGGATATAAAAATAAAGGGTTTTAAAAGGTGATTTCAAAAATATATACAACTTATATGGTTAAAAGTAATTCGAAGTGACAAAACGTAAAAAACGAAATAAAAAAATAAACTTCTTTCACATTTGTAAACTAAAAATCTGAAAATAAAAAAAAAGTAATTAAACCCGACTGCGGTAAAAAAAAACTGAAAAGCTATAAACAAACCCATTTTAAATTAAATAAAATTTGGAAGCAGGCGGGACCCATACCATTTTTATATTTTCAAACTCAAATGGGTCCCACCTGCTTCCAACTTTTATTTAATTTAAAATAGGCTTGTTTATAGCTTTTCAGTTTTTTTTTTAACTTACGTTTTTTTTTACCGTAGTCGGGTTTTTTAGTTTTTTTAATTACTTGATGGTATTTGTGGCGAAGATGCCATAATATAAATTAAATGCTAAATCAATGCATACAAGTTGGGCTTGAATGAGGCTATCAACAAAAAAAAAAAAGTAAATTTTTGGGTAAAAGATAAAGGGTGCCTAAAAAAACACAAATCACAACTGGTATAATCAAGTTCAGGACCAGCTCCATATTACAAGACGTAAGAAATGCTTGTTTGCAGTATGGTCCGGCTGGAGAAGAAGTTAAATTAAAGATAAAATTAATAGAAAAAGATGACCTATTTTGGAAACAGAAAATGAAACAAAAATTAAAATCATTTTACTTAAAACACCTACTCCCTGAAATAGTAGACCCGAGATTCACACGGAACTGCTTATAAGAGACAACATTAAAGTGCATGAAATAGTCCTTCAGGCACCAATCGATCAACCCACATGTTCCAGATACCTCAGTAAAAAAACCTATGTACATCCAGTCTAAAAAGTATCGGGAATAATAGTAGTGGGTCTGTTTATAATGTATCTAAGTTACAATATCCTAATGTCAACTTGCTCATCGCCTTATACAAAATATTACTTTTCCCGATGCAGGGACGTTAATTTTTGAGGAGTTCTCCTGGTATTCCACCATCAGTTCCATTTCACCATTTGCATTGTGATGAGCATAAATTGCTTAGCAACCATATTAAAGTAATCGAATCGCAACCCGTGAAATACTTTTTATTGAGTAGTTCCAATAGCCATCTGTGGTCTTCATCATATTAGTTCCACTTCACCAAATGGTGCTTTCCGAAAGCAAATGCACGAGTTACTATACAAAATACCCAAGTCGCTATAGGTGTGCCTATAATATTTGAAGAGTTCCTTCGATTTCTGCAGAACCCCATCATCAGATCCTGACCTGATGACGATGGGACCACCTGGAAAGTATACCCTTTCAAACAAAAAAATAATTTTTGAAATCGGTCCAGCCGTCTTCGAGTAATCGGGGAACATCATACATTAAAAAAAAACCGACGAACTGAGAACCTCCACCTTTTTTTGAAGTCGGTTAAAAAAGCAAATAAAAAAATATACCTAACTATTACAATAATGATTTGTTAATATAGTTTGAGATTTTATTTTCCATACCTTTATATTGCTTTTCAATTCAGTGTAAATAAAGTGTCTTAAAATAATTAAAAATAAAAACAAAAATATACATTGGTTTTTTATAATCGCCTTGTCTTATTTGTTTCTAGCTCTTCACACAGAACAATAAATATACAAGAGCGCCATCTATTGGTTCGTTGTTAATTATTATTGACCGCGTCACACTGTTCCTTACTTTGTAGTTCGCTGTATCACCGCCCTTTAAGGATGGCGCTAGGATATCGGAGAAATTGTGGGCGTGGCTAAAAATACCGAAACATCGGAGCTCAATAGCGGCTTTCAGCGTCTTAATAATGTCCGAGATGTCCTATCCATAAAGGAGCGGCTAACTTATAATAGAACATCATAGTAACTTAAGGATATCAATTCTATGATGTTCTATTATAAGTTAGTTATTGTCAAATTTATTGATTGATATTATAATAACTTTGCCACAATGAGTACATTGTTAATATCAGAATGAAAATGGAAAATATTGTTTATTTAGTAGCAGCGCCATCTTTTGCCGAGTAGCATAACTAGATCCTCATATTTTATACAACGCCATCTACTGAGGTTTGGTTGAAACCATTGGAATAACTCATATTTTATTCACTAGATGGTAGGAGTTATCCCGAGTTTTTAACCAAAATGTAATTTTATCATTTACTTTTATTTAATTAATTCTAAAACTGCGATACTATTGTACGTACAACAAAAAAAAATATACACAACAATAATATTGCCATTACCAAATAATTGAACCATAAACAACTAGAGATGACAACAATCTGGGAAAAAAAAAACAAATAATTTTAGTCTATGAAAAATGTGCTGCAGACAGATGAATCTGAAATGAATTTTTCTAGTGAATTTAGCATAATTAGTCTAATTTATAAACCAAACAATTTCGTACAACGTGTTTAGTGTTCCTAGTGTTATGAGAGCCTAAATGGATTGCTTATTGAAGTGTAATTTGACGTAATAGAAGTATCATGTACTCTGGTAGAGATGCCGCAAATACTGCGTATCCCACGCAATGGGCTTTGAATCCCACTGCGTATCAAAATGTTGATACTAGTCATGTAGACTGGGCTGCTTTAGCCCAACAATGGATTGCTATGAAGGAAGCGGCGGCGATTGTAGCAGCGCCGCCGCCGCCTGCTCTGAGGCCCGCAGAAGAAGAGGGCGAAGCGCCCATGGAGGTCGAAAACCCGGATAACAACTCAGATGGCCCTGCCGGCGCTGAGTGGAACTCCACGACGAATTCATGGGGCGGCGGATCTTGGAACCAATGGGGTATGGTTGCACTTTCTATCAGTGCATTATATTTGTTCACTCATCATACTCAGGTTGTTTTTTGCATCAGATACCATCTCTGATAACATCGTAATCAGTCATTTATGCTGTGAACTTCAGTAGCTTCTGTTAGGCTCTTAGTTTTAAAGCCTATCCTAGGCTATGCTGATTTGATACCCATAAAATACATACTGTGATTTACTTCCACTCCAAACTTCAGTTTATAACAGTTTTGGAAAAAGACAGTACCTACTTACTAACCCTGTTGAACATGGCACTAGTTCATTAGCAACATTAGCATTGTAGAATTGAAAAGGAGAAAAAAAAACATGCTATTTTATTCTCCATGACATCGTAATTATACCATGCTTAAGATGAAGTAAATACTTACTCATTTAAGTTCATTGAATCCGATAATGGTAAAATAATAGGCAGTTATCTTCTAAGATAGGCTTATAATAGCAATTCTAGTCTTATTAATAAAAAGGGCCTTAACCAAAACATCATCAACATAGTATTTTTCATTTAAAATGTGAAAGGAACTGTGTCTGTCAGGTCCGGTGTTTCTAAATTTGCCAAAGATGTAAACAACAATGGCTGCTTGAAATTGAATAAAGTCAACATACATGAATATTTATTTTAAATAATGTTCTTCTATAACAATTTTATTCAATTTCGAGCGGCCATTGTTGTTTACATCTTTGGCAAATTTATAAATGCCAGACCTAATGTATGTTACCTTTTCATCTGTAAATTACTGAACCAAACATTATGGAGTTGAACAGCTAGATAGCCTGGGACCTGGAGAAGTGCATAGGCTACTATTCATGAAATTCTTTCAACAAAATACACACGATGAAGTCATGAGCAAAGCTTGTAGTGAATATTACAAACATACTTTGGTTCCACAATTATTAAAATAAAAACAACTCAATTACCTTCCAAGGTTGGGGCTGGTCAGGCTCAGGGCCTGGGGAGCCCAAAATACCTCCGGATCCTGGCATGCCACCTATTGAGGGGTACACCGTGCCACCAGATGCAGCTGCTCCTATGCCTGGGTAAGATCATCTTCGACTTAGTCACTTAAGGTGGATCTAATTATGTCTAATTTTCAATGGTCTTTTAACCCAGATACTGCAACGGGCCTTTTAAAAGACCCAAAAACGCATACGTAGGACATGCATGCAACCCCTATATTACCATGGGCCTTTTAAAAGGCCACCTTTTCCTGGCTTTCCTGGAAAAAATAGTGTCAGTGACCTGGGTTAAGCAAAAAAACATCTTAAGTTCTGGGTCATAAAGAAACAAAAATAAAAAATATATTACAAATGTTTTATTAATACCTATTTAATAGATAAAAAAATACATATTTCTGAATCAGCTCCACCTTAAATTATTGTTCCAGTAAAAAGCTATTGTTATATGATGTCCAGCCTAACTGGTGACTCATCTGTATTGTATACTTCTTTAGCAAATGTGTTAACAATGAATGTTGTAAGTATCTGCCATTGGTCACACAGCATTATTAACAATACTATGGCCCTAAGAGCAAATTGCAGAATATAAAACTGTTTTAAAAAGAGATCTACAACCCTGTAGTGGTTAACTTCTTCTGCCCTTGAAAACAGAAAGCATAATAATTATGTTCTATGTTACTGCGATTGGTTTCCACACTTAGTCATCAAATCAGCCGATAATAAAATAAAGACGGTTTGGAAAATTATTAATGACGAGACTAACCGGAATAAAAAACATAATGATTTCACATTAGAGACTTTGCGTGGTCTCATAAGCACTAACAAAGAAGTTGCTCAGGAATTTGTAAATTTCTTTACCAGTATCCCACATAAAACCACTGAAGTCTTAAATTCCTCGCCCTTGCGTTCAAAACACATATTTACGGCGTGGGAAGAGTCTCAAGACGCCATAGGAATTTTTTGTGACCTCTCCAAGGCTTTTGATTGCGTCGACCACGAAACCTTACTCTTAAAACTTGAACATTACGGACTTGGAAAACTTGCGCTCCGTTTAGTAAAATCTTATTTAAATGATAGACAACAGCAAGTTCAAATAAATGGTGTCAATTCACTCGGTTTAAAAGTAAAAATGGGTGTACCACAAGGCTCGATATTAGGTCCATTCCTCTTTTTAGTATATATTAATGATCTACCCCATTTGTTAAAAACCCAACCTCAAATGGTGTTATTTGCTGACGATACTTCCTTGATTTTTAAAATTAATAGACGTGCATCAAATCTTGACGACGTAAATAACGCCCTACAGCAGATCCAAAATTGGTTCACTGGTAATAATTTAGTGTTAAATGGGAAAAAAACGAAGTGCATAAGATTTTCATTACCAAATGTCAAAAGTAGTAATTGTGAGATAGTATTGAATCAAGAGAAACTCGAATTCGTCGATGAAACTGTTTTTCTGGGGATCACGCTCGACTCAAGGCTTCAATGGGGTCCTCATTTAACATCCCTTGCAGGACGGCTAAGTTCAGCAGCATATGCTGTGAGAAAAATCCGGCAATTTACTGATGTTGATACCGCGAGACTAGTCTATTTTAGTTACTTTCATAGTATAATGTCGTACGGTATTTTACTATGGGGACGGGCTGCAGACATCGAGTCTATTTTTATTCTGCAGAAAAGAGCCATCAGAGCCATATATAATCTCCGCAGGCGTGACTCTCTAAGGAAACTGTTTAAAGATATTAACATCATGACGGTACCTTGTCAATATATCTATGAAAATATCATGTACGTAAGGAAAAACCTACATCTTTTTAGTAAAAGAGGTGAAAGACACAATTATATTACTAGAAATAGGGACCAATTAGTTCAACCAGGTTTCAGGCTGGCTAAAGTAGACTCATCTTTCATGGGCTACTGTCTAAAATGTTACAATAAAATACCTACCCACATACTTGAACTGAATGAAACGAAATTTAAATCTTGTATAAAACGCACACTATGCAGCCAGGCATATTATAAATTGGGGGATTACATCACTGATAAAAATGCTTGGCTAAATGCTGGTCCTGCTCCATAAGGCACGCACAAATAAATTGATTAGCATTGGAAAATACCTACTGTTGGAGCTGCTGAAGATTTTAAAATACTATTTTTGCATTATATAAATTCAATCTCCTTGTATTGTATAATTGCATAGCACATGTGTGAGTACTATGTACATACTATAAAGCTACCATTTACTGGGTACGTCTTTCATTGACTTGAATGTGCTCTGGCGGCTGAGAGTATGTCATGCTCACTCAAATGTCTCGCTGATGGTGGCGCATGTGTTGGATCATTTAGCTCCCTTCAAAATGGTTGAGCTGAATGGTGCTAATACATGCGTCATGTTCGTGAACGGGCGCCGTCAGTAGGGACTGGTCATCTCTTTGCTGCCACGGCTTATTTTAATTTAATATTTGAATTGTTTTTTTCTCATCTTCTCATTATGGACGCTTTTAACGTTCTGCATCGTTCTCACATGTATAATTTTTAACATGAATGATGTAACCAAGACTTTGTAACCATATTATTTTGATTTAAAAGAGTGTCCATGGAGTTTCTTGCCCGTTCTTCTCCATAGGTACCTACTCTTTGGAATGGGCAACTAGCTTCATCTTTCTGACTGACCGACCCCTTGACAATTCAAAAGTGCCTGTAATTGGTTTAATTGAAATAAATGCTTTGAGTTTGAGTTTGAGTCCTTCAAGTGGATCATTGCATGTGGGCCATGAAGGCCGTCGCTGGTAAATCCAACCAGCCCACCTCCCTCCAGAAGTAGATTAGGTCTTCTAATCTGTTTAGAAGCTCAAAAGATCTGGATGACCCGAGGGTTTTTGTTCAACAACAATCAAGGCATAACAGAAAGCATAAAACCAAAGTATATTATGTCAGAAGTTTGGTCTAAAAGTTTGGGCAAAAAGATAAATCTTTTATTGAACCACTCCTACAATCTATTGTTGTTAAACAGCTGCTACCTTTTGTGGGCATAAAGTAATTTGTTCCAGTTGAATGTATTCATTCATTTCTAAAATTGTTTGTTATGTTTCAACATCTACTGCCCTAGTTATTAAAAGAGGTTTATCAAGACTGATAACTGATAATTCCCCTGTGATTAATTACAATCTCAAGTGCTTAATATTAGAACAGTTCAAACTATATTGGTCAAAAATTAGATATGCCAGATTCTGATACCTTCAATTTTCCTGATTATTAATAACCTAAGAAAATCATATACTTTGGCTTACTCGGTACATGCCCAGAACAGTGTAAAAATAAACTGGTGAAATTCAGCTGTTGAAAATAAACAATCTGTTGAGTAATAAATTGACTGAAATATAAATGAGATATTCAAGGCCCTTTATATATTAGGCTAATTACTATGTTGAAATAAGAAGTTTAAAGGTGGATTCAGTCTATTGCAATTATTTCAAATGTAGAATACATCATTAGTCTTGATTGCACATGGCATCTTCAGGTTGTTGATGCCTTAAACCAGTATCTACATAAACTACTGAAATTATTTTCTGTAACCTACAATAGAATTTGATTATTTTACATAGGTTAATTTGGTTACCGGTAGGAAATCACATGAACAGAGATGCTGCATGTAACTATTATATGTATATTAAAATAGGTTTTCCTAGTTTAATAAGTACTTAAATATTAATAATCATAATTATATTTTATAGGATGTTACCATAAAAATAATTATATTTACCCATTGTCCTTGAAGTTCTTTAGCACATTAAGTAGGTAATTATTTTGTTTTTATTCTTTGTGGTTTAACAAGCAATTATAAATTAGCATACATGTTGGAAATTATTTTGACTTTCACATTCATGCATGCGAAAGTCAAAATAATTTATAATACCGACTGACATTCTTTGATTACATTTCCTCTCAATGCTGGAACTTTGAATAGAAATATTGCAAACAATTTACCTAACAATACTTATTTTTAATAAAGGGGCTAGAGCTAAGTAATAACAGCCGCACGGGTTGATCAAAGTAAAGCTACGCTTGCCGCGGTCTGTTCGTGGATAGGTGACCATCCATTACATATCGATACCCCTCCGTACGGAAAGTAAGTTATGTCCCTGCGACCACTAGCGGCACGGTACGGCAAGGGATTTTTATGCGATGAATAGGAATATAACTTAATAGTATAGACAATAAGATTCAAATTTCAATGATAATGCCTAAGGACATCGTGACATGCCTAAGAATACTGCGGTATAGTTGCCGTCACTATGCGCTTGCATGTAGTGATGTCGAAGGATCCTGCCTGTCAGGCCCAAAAGTCTGACCACCCTTCTTACTAAAGGGTATCGTGTTAGGTACCCAGTAACCGGGTTGTGGAGGTCAGATAGGCAGTCGCTCCATGTAAAATACTGGTATTCAGCTGCATCCGGTTAAATTGGAAGCCGACTGCAACATAGTTTGGAAAAGGCTAGGCAGATTGACTTATTTTTATTTAACCTTTTAACCGCCTACGTCGGATTAATACGACAAATATTTTCGTGCCCATTCCGCCAGAGTCGTATATATACGACCAAATAACACATCTCGTTTAATCTGTATTATTATTATATCATCACAGCTCGTTTCATCGGTATTAATTTTAAGTTTTTTTTTTTTTTTTTTTCTCGGGCGCTGGGGGCACGACAACTGATATAAAGTCGGGCGGTTAAAAGGTTAAATAAACCTGTTTTCTCTGTCTTTATTAATGCGGTGTTTCCAATCTTACCTAGTAACATCAAAAGCAAACAGTTCAATTTCCAGACAGCAATATTATGCTAAACAGTTGAATGAAAAAAAGCCTCCCCCCGAATATGAATGAGGTACTTATAAATAACTGCTGCACCAATTCAATTTGTAACTGACAAAATCGATTGTTACACTGCTGCACTGCAGTAATACTTATATTTAAATTAAATATGCAGAAAGGTTGGTTTTTAAAGGGGGAATTTAAAATGACATTTTTCTAACACTTACTTTGAAAATCAATAACGTGAACTTAAAAGGTATATCCGTACAAATCAGGGTAAAGCCCGAACAGCGCTCGGTGTTCCAGAACCGACTTTGAAGTACACAAACACTGATCCCTGACAGTCTAGACTCTAGAGCCTAAAAGACCTTGACCCAGAAGTCGATAGATAGGTAGATAGCGCTTAATTTATTGAATAACGTGAGTTACATGGCGAGCTGTTATCAGTTAGGGTAGCGAGCGAATGTATGAAAATCTCCCGGGCCCCCAACTCATTGTAGTTCTTATAAACCTATTGTTTGATATTTCAATAGACATTCAATAACTTAAAGGGTTGTATTTATGATTTTAATGATTATGTAAATACATACTCGTTACGGTCGTGAATCATATTATTTTGTTCAAAATACAACCTGACACTCGCCTGCTAATTGCAAAAAGCGTAAGAAGATTTGCATTTCGCGGGCTACCCTGGAGAGCAAAACACCACGGTTCCTGAACTGTGGAGTTTTAATCGGTAAGAGTCCGACATAACCATCGGTTCTCCCCAGACGAAGAGTATCCATGAGAATATACCTAAAGAAATGAAAAGCCATGGGTTTTATAAGTACGACATAACATAAAGGAATGTCCTCCAGTCGAGACCATTTTAATAACTAGTGCATTCTAAATAGCTTCACCTCCGCACTTATTTTCCATGCAAATTGAGTGAAACTTCAGACAGGTTAATAAATAATGTAATAGGTAGATATGCTGCACTGAATGTTAAAACAATATCTAAATGCCAAGGTCTTTACCATTGACATAATATTTTATTATGAATTGAGACTGATCAATTACCACTAAAAGATTTTCAGATAAATTAAAAGAAGATTGGAATAGTAAAAAATTTCGCTTACAACTCCGATAATTTAGTACATTCAATTTAGATAGATCTCTGCTATAAACGAATCAGAATAGATAGGTAGATACTATAAGAGTTGCGCGCCCTTACAGTACCGGCATCAATAAAAGGCGTATTCAGTAATAATCATCTCGTAATTATTCGTATAATTGATGCTACTTATTTTACATTATGACGGAGCTGTCCGCTCTCCTAGCTGGGGCCGTATTATGAAGTATTAATGCCATCATGATTCCAGTCCGAAAAGGATAGTGCTATCGATCATGCATAGCTCCGTCTCTCCCTAGCACTAGAATCGTGCATTAAAACGTCATGATACGGCACCTGACCCTCTATTCTCTTCTATCCTTCTGAATATGCACATGCAGGCTAACCTACAGTACCTACTTAAGATTTAATCATTCAGATAGACTGGGTACAGTTGAGCTGCGTTAGATTAGGTATTGTAAATGTCTAAAAACGATGAGCAAATCTTGAAGACCTTAACGTACAAGAGGTCATTTCCTATTCCTAAAATCTCTTCTCCTCAAAAACCTAGTCTAATTGTAACCTAACACCACAGATACACTTCGGGCACGCCAGCGCCAACATTCCAACATGGCTACTGGACTGCCCCACAAGTGGAACAGGCCAACAGCAGGAGCAGTAGTTCCAGTCGAGACAGACGCTCCAAGAGCAAGAATAGAGAACATAAACCTTCCAGAAGTTCCAGGTCACAAAGGTAATCTTCACTTATCGAAAATAGACTCTAGCTTGATAGTTCTAGAATCTAGACTAAATTACATCACACATCAGTACCGCGCCTATAATACCCGAATGGTTAAACAGAGGTGTACCTATAGCAACACACACATTTCGCCAGTTATGTTTAAGTCCCATGTAAAAGGAGGCGCGCCTATTGCCATCAACGGAACACAGATTCAGACAATAGGCATACATTCGTTATGGATAAACCGAATAACACTGTCCGACCTGGAAATTGACAATCCCACTGCCCCTTCTTACATGACTTCTCAAATTCAATATTTATGCTCTGCCCATACTAAAAATCTTCGTTCAACCGACAATCGCCTTTTATGATGTTCTTCTCACCGTTCTGGTTTCATTCATTCTTCTTTCTTTGTCCAGGCGGTCTTTCTATGGAATGCGCTCCCTCTGAACATCAGGACGGCAACCAGTCGGTTATCTTTTAAAGTGAAGGCACGTGAACATATTCGGCAGAAGTTGGCCGTAACATCCCAGCGCTGATTTGCTGGATTCGTTTTCTTCTCTACCGATCATTTTTCCCCTCAGAGTTCATTTGGTTTATACATATGTATGTATGTATGTATCTGTGTATATATTGTATTTTATATTCATTTCCTAGCTAGTTCTCCTGTATGTTGCACCTGCCATGTTTTGTCTCTGCATCACCCTAAGGTTGACTGGTAGAAAATGCCTCAGGCATTAAGTCCGCCTTTGTACAGTATTATTTTTTTTTACTTGTGCATAAAGTTTTAATAAATTGAACCCAGTTAGGATCTCATGGTCAGCAGTACCGCTTGCGACCACTAGTCAGACCAAGTTGGTCTGACTAAATTCATTTATTTTATTTTCGGTATAAAATATGAATTCTTTTCACACGTCGTTCGTCACAACCTTGGTAGGCCTCCTATAAAGGTGGACTGATGATCTTGTGAAGGCCACGAGAATTGAACACCAAGGCGTGCATGCAGAACTGGTCGTTGTGGCTATGTCTGCGACAGATCTACGTCCAGCAGTGGATGAAAACACCACTCAACAAAATTGCAATGATAAAATCTTATCAGCGATTCCTTTGTTTTTCTGCAAATATTATGCGTGAGTAATGAGGTCCCAGATAATTTTTACACTATTCACGCGTTTTAAAAATTCAAGGATATCTACTCAATCCCATTGAGTGCTCCACTACTCCTAAGAGTCTTAAATAATAAGTAGATCATTTAAACATAGAATACAATTACTATTGCTGCAAATCATGACATAAAGCCTAGTTTGTATTGAAATAGAAACAATACATTTGAGTGATGACCTTGCCTTGCTAAAGCGTGACGGAGAAAACTAAGTTAACAAAAGATTCCAACCATAGAACTATTTTGCTTTATGAGCAAGGAGCAATATGAAACAAAACAAAATATGCTGGTCACTAGATATACCTGTCACATCATGAAAGGCCTCCTTTTGTTAATCCGATCCAGTCTGTCTTTGCTGGCCTCCCCCAGCGAGATCCGTACCCCACAGGGGGTACCCTTAGCGTGTAGTCGCTTAGTTTATAAGTTTTATGCCCCTTCTGCCGGCCTAATAAGGCATACACAGGATAACCCGGTTAAGCAGCTGACAACCTCCTAGGTTAACCAGCCATTGACAAAAAGAAAAAGACCTATTTTTGAGCGCTATATGTTATTCTATCACCATACGTACTATCAAGGGTCTAAAACCCTGATCAAAGTCTGTGATCCGTTAAATCTATTGTCAATCAATGCTAGTTGTTGTCATTGGTTGACCAAAATAAGGTGGCATGATTGACAAGAGATGATGTTTGAATATGATATGAATTAATTTAGTTTGAATAATGCATTGCCTCAGAAGCCTTTCGCCTTTAAAATAAGATGGTCTCAAAAATTAAAAAAAAAACATATTCCACTTACTGAAGAAGCTTGAACACCTTGGAATTCGTGGGTACACAGCTACAATTCTTTGAAAGTTACCTGAATGGTTTAGCTCAACATGTTGTGGTCGCTGAGTGGTTGAGTGATGACTGCGATGTCAATATTGGAATTCCTTAGGGGAGGATTTTAGGGCCAATCCTATTTTTTTTTTAATTTTTAATAAATGACCTCTGCCAGTTAAACCTTACTAACGGCAAGATTATTACATTTGTTGACGACACGGCTTTTCATTTCTATGGAGATACTTAGGAGGAAGTGTATCACTTTGCTCAGATGGGTTTCTCGCTAGTTATGACCTCGCTAAACAACAACTTACTCTCACTTAATACAGACAAGACTAAATACATATAAACACTCACCTCATTAAAAACCCCTTATTAAACATCACGGCCCGCTTATGTAACAACAGCTCCTACTCGTGCTCATGCCCAAAACTCGAAACATTAGACTCTCTCAAGTGCCTCGGTGTTATTGTAGACGAAAACCTGAACTTTGATTCCCACATTCATATGTTGCCCAAGAGAATTAGGAAGATCATCTTCATTTTTAAAAGCCTACGACACGGTGCTGCAGATGCGAAGGTTCTTAAAACAGGTTACCTTGCACTATGTCAGTCTGTACTAATCTTTGTATGGGGTGGTGCCCCTAAATCATTAAAATAGACAACCCAAAAAGCAGTGCTCAAGGTGGCGCATGCTTTACCGTTTTTTCACCCTACCTCTGAACTCTAAGCTGAGTGCAAGGCTCTTACTGTTCGACAACTGTTTATCGTTCAAGCAATCTTGCGTAAACATTCTTCTTTGAACTAGAACACATCCTTGCACAATCATAAACGCATTAAAACAAATGTATGTTCTACTCAAATGTGTAAAAGTTGTCTTTCGGACTTGTGTTTCCTTGGCAGTTATTTTATACAATAAAATCAACTCTACTTTAAAAATATACCTCTTACTAAAGCAATTTGCAAGCAAGTTCTCACCACATATACATATACTGAACCTAGATTATGATAGCACTGAAAGCCTCCTCATTGTTTCATGATAAATGTGCTTTCAGCCCATCACACCACTCCACACTACAACACATCACACTACACTACATCACACAACACCACACTTCAAGTAATAACAACTTTAAAATTTATATCTTTTTTCGACTTATTTTCTTTACTGTATTTGCCTATCAGGGGCTGGTAATCTGTGTGACAGGTTTTCCTAGTGCTGATACCAGTCTCCCGCAAAAGATTATCAGACGTTGTGAACTTCATATTTTTTAAGGCGCCTTTGTGCAAGAGAAATAATTGTTTATTGTATTGTATTTTGTCTGTACAATTTCATGATTCCTTGTTGTTGTTGATTTTACAGAGAAAAGGCCCCAGCGATACCGCCCGTGATCGAGCCAATAGTCATGCCTACAGTTATGGCATCATCTTCAACAATTGACGCCGCTAAGCGAAGACAGCTCCCGGCGTGGATTAGAGAAGGTATCTACAATCATTATATGTATTTAAATAATGTAACAGCTATTTGATGTTCAGCAGTAATTACTTCAAGAACATCCTGTCTGGCACAAAAGACATTACATATACAATATGCGTGGCACCCAAAACCTCAAACTAGTGTACAAATACTATAAGTAGTTTTGTTAAAAATAAAACATTAATTTCTCAAAAAAGATACCACTTGCCGCTAGATTACCAAAACAGGATTATATAAAAGAGAGGAAATAATAAGGAAAGGGACCATTTTGTGCGCGCAAACTACACGATAGCTTTGCTCGTCTGATGCCTTACTTCCAGCCTGTCTTCCTTCCTAATATGGAGGTTACATGAAATACGTAAATGAAAACCAGCGCTGGGGCTCTGTCCCACATAGGGTCATAGCATTATGCTGAGCGATGGCCGGTTTGCGTGGATGTGATGTCTATTTCCCCCAATTTGTTATTTTTTGTTTTCTTTTTTTCGAAAACAAATTGTACCTACAGTAATTATTAAAGGTTTTTAAGTAAAACTTAAAACGAAGTCCTTTTTCATATGTATCAAAATGATGAGAACTGTAATCATTATTTCCAGGATTAGAAAAAATGGAACGTGAGAAACAGAAGGCGATAGAACGTGAACAAGAAATGAAGGCGAGAGAAGAAGCGGAGAAGGAAAAGAAGAGATTAGAAGAAGAAGAGTTAGAAAGAATGAAAGCCGAGGCTGGAGGACAGCCTGTATTGCCGCCTAAGAGCAAATTCGTTAGTATAATTTTTTTTTAAACCAGTCTTTCCAAGGGTATTGTCCAGTTACTGGGTTGTGGAGGTCAGATAGGCAGCCGCGAATTAAAATTGTTAATGTTCCTTCAGCTTTTGCAAAGGAACTACTGATCAAAAAGTTCTCAGTGGTTCCTTCAAAGGAACTGCTAAAGGAACTATCTAGTCTCAGTAGTTCCTTCAGCTTTTGCAAAGGGACTACTGATCAAAAAGTTCTCAGTAGTTCCTTCAAAGGAACTGCTAAAGGAACTATCTAGTCTCAGTAGTTCCTTCAGCTTTTGCAAAGGAACTACTGATCAAAAAGTTCTCAGTGGTTCCTTCAAAGGAACTGCTAAAGGAACTATCTAGTCTCAGTAGTTCCTTCAGCTTTTGCAAAGGGACTACTGATCAAAAAGTTCTCAGTAGTTCCTTCAAAGGAACTGCTAAAGGAACTATCTAGTCTCAGTAGTTCCTTCAGCTTTTGCAAAGGAACTACTGATCAAAAAGTTCTCAGTAGTTCCTTCAAAGGAACTGCTAAAGGAACTATCTAGTCTCAGTAGTTCCTTCAGCTTTTGCAAAGGAACTACTGATCAAAAAGTTCTCAGTAGTTCCTTCAAAGGAACTGCTAAAGGAAATATCTAGTCTCAGTAGTTCCTTCAGCTTTTGCAAAGGAACTACTGATCCAAAAATTCTCAGTAGTTCCTTCAAAGGAACTACGCGAAGGAACTAGTGAGCATAAACGTAAACCTGTAAGATTTTTTTTTATCTACCTCAGTAACTGACGCACATAAAAATAAATACAAGTTCACAACAAAAAAATATGTGGTAAAGCAAAAACCAATGCCTATCCCAATAGATATTGGTTTTCATTCTCAGTAACAGCCTGGTACAGCCCGATTCAAACTTTATGGCGGCTCTGAAGTGCGCTAGTCGCTGCACAGTACCTCAACCCTCACCTCCGCTGATATGTGAACTTGTTACTGCGCAGCGACGCGCCTCATGGTCCGAGCCGCCATAGAGTTTGAATCGAGCTGTATCTGGAAAACTACAATAGACTCGCCCCATCTTAAATTTAATACCATTCATTACTGACGTAATAAAGTCATAAAGGTAGATGACTGCCTACCCTTTCAAGGAAGGCAGGCATGATGATTATTATAGAATGTATGACAAACAGTTAAAATAACTAGCCGGCCCATAATATATTACGGAAGTATTGGCAGAATTCTTGGCTGACAATGTTCCAGTTGGCATGTTCTAATCTAGATTAACTGGAGTTACAATAAGATTAGAACTAAAATTAGGCGTTGAAACTATTAAGAGTATAGAAATAGCCTCAGTTTATTTTATGATGTTTTATTTGTGTAGTCACTACATTGCTCATGTAGATGTCGAGGAAGTGAACGGTGTTTGAGAGTGACATTAAAACGATCTTCATTGCACAGACTTCATCTTTATAACTAGTGGGGTTCAAATATATACTTTTTTATTAAGATAGGCGTTGCCCTCGGTTCACCAACATTAATTACTCGTAATTGGTACATTTGTAATGTTAGTAATTACTGCAGTAAGAATAAATAAACTGACCCTTTAAGGAGAACAAAAAGCCATTTATCATTTTGATAAAAAGCTATAAATTGTCAAAACATACTTTCATTTTATTGTAGTGTAGTGCCTTTCAAGAGACATAATAGGGTCAACGAATATCAAGAAATATGAAGTCATCCAGGCGAACGCTGAACGAATTTGGATATAATGTAGCTAGGACACATCACATATAAATTATAAACTATGGATTAATATAATATTGCACACTTTTTACTATTTTACATGAAGTAATTCCTCAATACTTGTATTCGTAATCTCAATTGCATCACCATTTACTTTGTCAATTCTAAGTTGATTTTCGAGTGAAAAAATATTGGTTGCAATTTAAACTTTGTCTTGTATGAAATTAAGATTTTTTGTGTTTGTTTTTGGAAACTTGATTATTATCTCAGATTCTGAATACGACTGAAACTGCGGAGAATATTAATCTAATACATAATATATTTTAATAAACTAGCCGTGGCGGCGTAGCTTTTGTTCACAAAGATTTAATACCTTATTATCACAGGAATCGGATTCCGAAGGGGAAGAGACAGAGAAGGAGGAGCCAGTATCGTCGAGTCCTGTGAAGGAGGAGCCAGTGGAAGCAGTCCCGCCCCCCAGAGAGGAGAGGGAGGAGCCAGCCCCGCTCGTCAAGAGGAGCAAAGAGGAGATCATGCAAGAAGTGGTGAGATTCAAAATAAAATGAAGTATAAAAGTAGAATGTTCTGAGCTGTATGTAGCATGTTCTAGAACCAAAAAACCAAAATGCGACGCGCGTTTTACTTGTGGCAACCAAGTGAAAAAACAAGCTGTGAATGTGTGCGTGAAGTAGAAGAGTCATCACAAAACACACGCACTTCCGACTCTATTATTATTTATCTATTGAAATAAATCACTGACTTTACCGGCTACTACTACCAATACCAATCATTGAAGAAAAAAAAAATCCTATTTAAGGAAGCCATGCTATGACCAAAATACCAACCAATGTAGGTATGACAAGTGGGGAAATTCACGTAATTTTAAGAACGCTCACAGTCTGATCACAGTCTCAATCTGTCAAGAAATACCTCTAATAGGCTAGTTTCCTAAAAAAATCCGTCAGTTAGATTATCAAAAAATATTGGACCCATATTTTTTCTTTTGTCAATTATATAAAAAATGATGAAGATATCGCCCGTTAAGGTTCCGCGTAACGTCACGCCGTGCGACACTTTTTAGCACGGCATGACGTCACGACCCCCCACTCCCAAATTTTGACGCGCTTTATCTTTGTCGTTTTTTGTTTGATTGACAAAAGAAAAAATAAGGGTCCATTATTTTTCGATAATCTAACTGACGGACTAAATCTAATTATTATTTTTTTACCCAGGAAAATACCCTATTTCCCTACATTTTTTGACAAGTTTTTGACATTAGTATGTCGCCGAGATGAGACTGCGACTAGATTCTGACCGTTTTAAATTACGAGAATTGGCCTTCAGGTTTTGTGATAAATCATTTTATTTCTGTAAGTAGGTTTGTACAAACACTTTTACACGTCAAACATATTTTTTTTTAAACTAGATAAGGTCGGCGCTTCCTATCTGACTACTCTGAGGAGAAAGGCCAAACAAACTCAGAGGTCACAGTCTCTTATAAGTCCAGACATAATTTTGGTCAGATTATGTGATTTGTGTTAAAGAATGTCATATTAATAGCATTAACTATCTCCAGATGCTTGCTGTCCGTCGCTCCCTCACAGAAATACTCCTTGAGGTGACCGACCAGGAGATCCAAACGGTGAGCCAGGAAGAATTGGCCCGATATACCGCCCTACAAGGTATTTCCACTCATCTAAGCTTATCCCAAACGGACCGACGGTCTCCGTCAAGACATTACTTTGTACTACGAGAAACTATCGCGTACTGACTCTGTGATACACGCTCTGTGACAATACCGTCTCGTATCGAGACAGTCTTGTGTGAAGAAGAATTGTGATGTGCAAAAATGTGTTCTAAATCATCGCTAATAAAGTCTTATTTCAGATGTTGCCTGTTGACAATTGAATACATGTGGTGTGTGTGATTAATGTTGGTTTTATTTATATGGTAAAAGCGTCGCGCCTCAACGCTATGAAGGCGAGCAAGTCGAAGGCACTGGCCGCTATCGCCAGTGGGCTCGGTGAGTTCCGTTCCTAATGCCGAGCGAGCGCAAATATCTCGCAAACTGCGCTACACACACCGTGACGCGTCCTACAACGCTTCCGCATGCTAAATATTGATTGAATGAACTTGAACATTGAACTGATTGACGTAAACTCATCAAAAAGAAATCAAACATCATTCATGATATCAAATAGTTTGCCAGATATTTACGTACAAAACATAAATGGTGGTTTTTCTCGATATTTTGCAGAAAAACTATCAAAAATGTTGAAAGTTTGTTCTGAACCGCCATGTATGTTACTCAAGTTTCTCATTTCAGCAGCCCAGCATCATTATTAGTATTTTAGTATTGACCCAATTGGCAATACATTATATCGAACAGTGTTTAAATGCATTGTTTTTAGTGGATAATTGGTAAGAAATGTACAGAATTTATTATAGATGTTATACCTACATATTATTAAACATTTATGTAAAATTATTTTATGTAAATGATTTAGTTAAGGAACTTGTTTACTGTTTGTGTGATTTGTTTTATTACTTTGGAAGGTCGAATTGAATATTGGTCATCGATGTGTCTATATAAAAAAAGTTATTCTTTGCTACTAGGTGCTATAGATGCGATGTTATAATTTACCTGATTCCTGACTTTCATAAAAATGGAATCATAAAAATCATCAAAAAAATGGATGGTGATCATAAAAATGGATGGATAGACAAACATTTTTGTCTTCTATAACATATGAAGTAGTAGGTGGAATCAATGTATCTTACCTCATTTCTTCTTTGGAGTGTGTGATTTTGGGTCATTACTATTGTGTTGTGTGTATGTGTGCAGGGCTGGGCGCATACGAGAGCAGCAGTGACGACAGCGACGACGACGAACAAAACGACGTTTCTGATCAACAGCTGCAGGTAAAAATCATTACCTTCCTTTTGGGCTTCATCGTAGTCGGGTAACAATAATTAGATAGTAGTTAGCACAGTGCACTTACAGCCATAAAGCCATTTCACTTTTTGTTCATTTTTGTCTTTCATTCGGCATCTTTCACTCGAAGTGAAACGAAAAAAAAAGAAATTAAAGGCGCAGATGAACGTTCATTCCTATACAGGGTGCCAGGGGCTTCGATGCACAACCTGTTACCATGCAGTAAATGATCCTGAGAATCCATGCGTTGAAATTTTTCGTCGGTTATTAAAAAAGAAATTAGCTGTTCCATACATTTTGACCGCGTATGTATTTCACTTTTCTATAAAACAGCCGATTTTTGAAGTGAAAACTTCTTTAGCGGCGTTGCACACTTTTTGTAATGGGGAAAAAATGTTAAACTCGCGTCAGGACACGTGACCGTCAGGAGAGATTTCCCCCCCCCCACCGCTCTTTCTACGGCGGCGCCAACCGAGGTGAATCAAGTGAGACACGATAATGGACGGACGGACGGACGGACGGACGGACGGACGGACGGTGACGGTGACGTGGACGGGGACGGTGATGGTGGACGTGGATGTGGATGGATGGATGGACAGCTGATGGCTCGACCGTCTGTGTAGTAGCCACACTGCTGTGTATTCGTAAAATTCGTGTATATAAAGTGTTTAAAATATGGAAATTGAACAAAGTGCATATATTAATGAAAAAATTCATTGCTGAATTCATGGTTTCAGTTTGCGTGTCGATGTCCCTACCACCCTGTATAATTTTGTCGGTGTCGTGTGAACGTGGAATGAAACAAAAATTAACCCTCACTCGAGTGAAGCGTCCGATATCGGCTTAAACACCCCACATCGGGTTGTAGAAAAAGTTGTGATGTGTACATGAATCTACTATGTTGCAGTAGTTTATCGCTTCTGACATTATCACGGGACCGCCACGTGATAGGTGTCTGAACTAAATACATATCAAAGATGGTACTTATACTTTTTATTTTTGTCTGTCTGTCTGTTTGTTGCGGCTAATCTCTGAAACGGCTGGACTGATTTTGACGGGACGTTCACTGGCTGCATGATATCTGATGTTATAAGGAGCAACTTACTTTTATATAAGAAAGAGAAAAATTAATGAAAACCCATGAATGCCAATTTGTTTCCCGACATGCGCTCGAACGATGTCGCGGGCACAGCTAGTATTAAATAAATACGCAAATAGCTCATGTCATTGTGTAACGATCACCAGTCAGATTACTCATTTCGTTCGTCAATCGTTTCACTATCTTTAAGGAACCAAAACTTTATTATCGTATCCTGATTGTAAATCCGGTCATCAACTCTATTTTCGTCAGACGCATCACTATAACTTTTGGACTTAAATCAATAATGTGATGATATTATTTGATAACGATACGGATTCCCGATAACTAAACGAATGGCCTTACGTGTAACTAATACTACTTTATATTATGTTAATTACCAATGGATAGTATAGTACGTATAGCTGAGTAATTAACATTGAACTGATAATGGTCAATTCAGTTAGAAATGTTGTACACACTTCAAGCGGTAAACTGAACGTGACCCACATTTTAACAAAACTATTCTAATACTTGTATTGTATATCGGGCTGGTGTTCGCAACTCTATTCTCTATTGTCTACAAATACTTACATAAACTATAAGCGGTTTTAATTAACTGAATTTTACATCATAGAACAGCATTCGTTAGAAGGAAGAATTTCTCCAAAATACATATAGTGACCATCATATTATCAGACCACATATCCCAATACTCTTCCACTTTTAGAGGGCTATTATAGGTTTCTGATTACGTTAAGAGGAAGCAATTTTAAGGCCTGCTTGCACCAGCAATTACTGGATACATTTAGCGCTAAGCGTATTTCATTCTGTCTTCTCCAAACAGTTAAGAGAAACAGAACGATGTTTTAAATACGTTTAGCGATAAACGTGTTTTAGTGATTTATGGTGCAAGTGGATCTTACTCTTAGTCTGCTGTTGACAATAAACTGCAATCACTACGATCTAGTTATTATCATAATGTGTGTGTTACCAGGATATCATAAAACGGAAAAGATTGGACTTCGAGCGCACTTCGCGGGAGATCGAAGCGGAGGTGCGGCGCGCTGAGGCGAGGGAAGCCAACGATGAACCCACCACACCCAACAACGTCACGCCCGAGCGACCACGGCGTTCACGTTAGTACTTTATATAAGCTATTATTAGATCCTCGAATTTTGATAGGTAGTAATAGTACTTTTAACCTTAAGACTGGACTCTTGAGGCCTCTAGTAATGCTTTAGTCAAGTTCTGCAATACGCGACTAAATTATCCCAGCAGCCAAAGTGCTGAAATATCCGTCCGGTTTAGTTTGTTAGATGGAAAAATCTGACTGTTGCTAAAAATAAAATACTGATCTTGAAGTTAAAGCCATGCCATGTTGTTGTTGTTGCTTGAGATAAAGCTAGACGAACTGATTTAGGAATAACGATATTATGCTTTCTCTACAGGTTCGTCTGCAACACCACCGCCAGAAAGTGAGACCCCCGACAAGTTACCTGAACGCCGCCTCTCTAAGGACAAGAGAAGTAGTCATAAGTCTGACAAGATCGATGGAGTCAGGAAGTTAGATACCATTCTAGAGGAGAAAGTTAAGAAGTCGAGTAAACGGGACCGCACCCCGAGCCCCTATTCCAAATCGTCCAGTAAAGCTAATCATAAAGAAAGCTCCTCCTCCACCAGTGACTCTGAAGACGATTCCTCATCCAGCTCGAGCGAATCCTCCTCAGAGACCGAACAAGACGCCATCGTCCAAACTAAATCAAAGAAACGCAAACGCAGAGGTTCCAGTTCAAGTGGCTCTCGCAAAAAATCAAAGAAAGAAAAACATCGAAAGGACAAGTCTCACAAATCAGGCGACAGAAGCTACTCCAAATCAAAATACTACGACGACTACGAGAGATCCGACAAGCTTAGGTCCAAGAAGAAAGACGACTACTACGACAGACATAAATCTTCTAGGAGTAGGGACTACGACAAACACAGTAAATACAGAGATGACTCCGAGGAGGAGCGTCCCAGGAAGCGTACAAAGCGGTCGCGTTCGATCAGCTACGAATCGCGCTCGGGACGCAAGAAGACGTCGCGGGACCGATCCGAAGAACGTTCGCGCAAGAGGGACAAGAGGTCATACGACAGGGACAGCTCGAAGCGCGACCGGTCTTACGACAGGTCGGGCCGAGACTACGACAAGTACGATAGGTATGAGCGGTCTAGGGACTACGACCGGCGTCGATCGCGCAGCGGCAGTCACTCCCGCCACCGCCGGTGAACATCAGGTTACACATCCAACAGGTTGTACTTTTATCTATCTTCTAAAATTGTGTGTTCGACTTAGAAAAAACGTAATTTTCTGTTGATTATGCAAAAGAATAACAAAAGTTAAGTGCTAAAAAAAACTTTAATGCAATAATTAGTGTTAAGGGTATAATATTAATAATTATTATGTATATAGTAATGCTAATTATTACAAAAAAAAAAAAACAAATCTACCTCGAACTCTACTAACATTGTTCATGGAAAATAGGATGATGTCAGAAATGTTGTAGTTCTCTTTATATTCTAAAATTGTTACCGCCGATATTCAACCCGTCCAAAACGAATAAATCAAGACCTGCAAGACGTTAATACGGGTCAATCATTACTATAGTGGTCAACCGTAGTCGTTAGCGTTTAATATAAGATTATACGCTTCGAAGTATTTTAAATGCATATTATTTTAATAAATGAATATGTAATTCAAAGTACAAAGACTTCAGTCCAAACAAATGCAGCAATAATACACCAAAGAATACGTTTTCACTTGAATCAACAAAAATGTATGACACAATTTTCACTTATGTCATAGTTTAATCATTTTGGAGATAAGTGTTTTTAAACATCCGAGAAGATACGCTTTATAGAATATCCGTATACTATCTCACCCGTAACATGATAACGTCTGAATCTTTTTGAACCAACTTTACTGATTTAGTACCAAATGCATTTCTGACATCAAAAAAGCTAAGGCTGTGATATATTATTTTTATTTTTCTCTTGCAGGTGGGAGCAATGAATTAGTGCGTGCAAGATGTAAATATGAGTCCCTTGTGTATAGTATTTTAGTGTGCACTATTATTCGCGTATTACTTTAATAAACACTTCACTCTTATCAATTGTTTTATTTCTTGTTGCATAACTTTAGCTCATGGAAAAGTTTTGATTGGTTTTGGACTTTGCGATTAATTGTAATCGCATCTTGCCGGTTTTAGGTATTAGGACAAGACTCGAGATCTAGTTTTACTTACCTATTACATACTAATGAATGGACTAAATATCGATACATAAATGTAGGAGCTAAACGACTTCTTTTGCAATATTCTCGAACACACACACACATCCCTACTTACACTCACCTTCCCAAAGGGGTTGGCAGAATCTACAGAGCGCCGTCTACTGAGCTACGATTTCACATCCTCACACACATCAGCCGATCTATTCTGTAATAAAAACACCCTGAAAAGTGCTAGTGGTGAGTACTACGCGTCTACTCATTTGACCTTTTTAATAGACTTCACGAACTAAAGAACAATCAATTACCCACATCTGCACATTTTTCTATACCAGTTAGCTGAATAAGCGAAAACTCGCGTTTTGAACACTAAAGATTCCAGGTGTGACGTTTACCATTCATAGCAGGCGTAAATAGAGGTCATTGCATCCATTACAGTACATGCATTAGGTACTTTTGGTGTGCCATTGACAATACAAACTAAATGGTTAGTGTACTAAGGTCGTGATTGTGAAGAATCCTAAGCTAGATTTAGCATTTATGCCCTAGGAATAGGAAGTTAATTTTACCCGCTTATGTTGGTTTAAGCTGGCGTCCAGCCTCAAGAAAACATAATACAACATAACGCCTGTAACTATTCCCCAATAAAAGGTCGGCAGAGGTACAGACGCCAGCACATCAAGCTACTACATGTTTTTTTAATTGTAATGAAATAAGTATACCTAAAAGAGCGCCAAAGGCATGACTCGCCCGGGGCGCCTAGATGGCTAGGGCTGGCCGCGCCTACAGCACAAATGAACAGTTAAGTATGGGAAAAGATAATAAATCAATCGAGAGATCATGATCATTTGTTTTGTTGCATGCCTATAAAATACACATATATATAATATATCCAGCAGTGGACGTCTTTCGGCTGAAATGATGATGATAAAAAACTTTTACAAAAAAAACAACCGACTTCAAAAAAAAAACACTACAAAGTGAAAAATAACTTTAATTTCGGAAGTCGGTGTCTTTGGTTCCGCATTTTCGTTTTTTGACACCGACTTCCGAAATTAAAGTTATTTTTCACTTTGTAGTGTTTCTTTTTTTGAAGTCGGTTGTTTTTTTTGTAAAAAAGTTTATATTTTTCACTTTTTAGTTGTACCTACCCCACATAAATTCAATTAACACTAGTGCATTGAAGACACAACTCGAAGAATCATCAAAATTCGCATAGAAATGCCGGAGATGCAGTACATTTATGCATATAACTTCGTACATAAGAATAATTACCTAATGTATTACATACTAAAACCTTCCTGAAAGTATGTAGATCACACTAATGAAAGAATTATCAAAATCGGTTCAGTAGTTTTTGAGATAATCGCGGACATACAAACATACATACATACGGGTCGAATACAGAACCTCCTTTTTTAAAGTCGGTTAATAAAATACTAGTAGTAGTGTCAAACAATCTCTTCACATGCTCTTATGAAGAAATATAGCTACTTAAAAGTATGATAAACAACAAGAGCAGTTTAAATGAAATGAAACATAATAATTGATCAAGTTTATATTTTTTTTTTCTTTAAAAATTATAAATATATATTCATATTTCATGAATTTCTTTAGGTTATTGCTTACTGGTTGTAATGTTGTACACTATGTTTTACATAAAATTTATACAATTCAAAGGATAACATAGTATTTGTAACATAGCAATTATATATTGATGACAATACACTTTATTAATTAATCACATCATAGGCCTCTGCTAATGATAAAAAATGTTAATTCAATGATCACATGATTTATAAATAAAATTACGAATTTGATACTTAAATAAAGCACCTATTTACACATACACTCTTTATTCTTGATGTTAAACAATGCATAATGTCTGCATTTTAATATCTATATAAACTTAGGCCTTTCACTGAGGCTAGCCCCAATCTCACTTACCAAATCTTTGATCACATTTATTGTATCTATACAATGCACCTATATAACTGTCTACATTTACACTATGGTTCATGGAAAGTTGTATAAACTCTGTGAGTCTTATTTGCCACGGCAATAGCCCATGAGTACAACATAACGTACCAGTATAAAGAACTACTTCTGGATCAGGAATGGAAGGGTACATTAATGTTAGAGCATTATCTAATTCTTGTGCTGTATATTGCTCAGATTCTCTACTACATTTAACTCTATTTTCAGCTATTTGACGTATACATTGTGCTACAATGGGTTTTCCATCCTTACTGGTGAAGATATTTATGTACACTGTGTGAGCTTGCATCCCATTTGTGTAGCCATTCAAGTCAGGCTTTCTGCACCATTTAATGCAACCAGGCACACCTTTTTTATTTCTTTCCACTTCAAGAAATAGTTTTTCTTCATTTTCTTTTAATTCTCCTGAAAAAAAGAAATTGTCAATTAGAATGTTATATTTTAATGTAACCCAGTTTAGTACTTACATATGATAAAAAACAGTTAGATATTAAGTTTAGGGGATTCTGAGGGATACAATAATAACATGTCTAGATATTTCATCATTGTTATCTTATATCAATGCATCATGGCTATCTGATAGATGTTTGTTTGACGCATTAGTGTGAGACATATTGCAAATGAAAGTATTGTACTTGAAACCATGTAATATTGTTCTGAAATAATGAGCAAAAAGGAACAATAAGGATAGTAAGGACATTTTTATTGGTTATGGTTTGAGGAACCGTAATAACCGAAACTAATAGCATTTCCCAACTGAGAGTTACTCAATAGTTTATTACCTGTTATATCGTAGAAGCTCACGTATGATATCCCTGCTACAAGGCTCCATATAACCATGCGAGCCAAATCACTGAACGAGTGTTGATCAGTGTCAGTCAGGATCACCAAATGATTGAGCTTCTTAGTAACTCTTGGCAAGTGTTTTAATATAACTCTAATATCACTTTTCGTCACCTCATCTTGGGGTAAAATATAGTTTTTGATCCGAAATCGGGAATAAACATTTTGAACAGCAACAAGTATATTCACAACCAAATGCACTAGTATAAACAAAAACTGAGTAAGCAACCCCGACAGCATGATAAAGAATTAACAGAGTAGCACTGGAATTTGGCGGTAGCAATATATTTTATTTAACCATTTTTCGGGAAAAGAAATCACATCAAAATCGGACAGATCACACGGCACAGTCAGCCGCTTTTTTCAGACAGCCAATCACGAGCTTCAGGGTGGACAGTATGCTTGCCAACGTTCAGAAACCAAATGTTGTAGTCTGTTAACTGATACAGACTACAACATTTGGAACAAACTCTGTTTCTCACTACAGCATAGCTATTCACAATCACTCGATCCGCTTCCGTACCGTATCGAAAATCAATCAATGTTATCGTAGGAGTCCTCTAAGCGCTGTTCACAAGTCCAAAACCCGGAAATTTTGTCAGTTTAAATCAAATAGACCACCGTTGTTCTTCCGATAGCTCTTTGCTGTCGGGGACAAGGAAAATCAGGTTATCGAAATGTGTAATTTTCGATACGTTAGCTTGTCGTAAGGTTGTGAATAGCTATGCAGAAGTGAAACATAAAGCCGGGAATTTACCTACGATTATGCTAGCTGAGCCTGGCTGTTCAAAAAGCGACGAACTGATGTTACCAATAACTCGATTATGTCTGCCTATCAAAATGGATGTAGGAACAGGTGCCGCAGTACTAAGGAGCTACTTCTCATCGACATGTCCCTAAGCCAACAGGTTGGTCGATCCCGCAACAATCTGTAGCCAAGCTGGATAGATTATAAGAAGGCCTGAGACACGGTGCCACATACACGGATCATGAGGGTGCTGGAGTTACTGTTGTACAACTTACAAGATTAATGCAACTCTACGCACCTTCCTTGAGTCGTGTATGGGCTAATGGAGAACGGTCCTTCGCCATCCAGGGTGTCGACAGGTCCAGGGGGAATGATGAGCCTGATAGATTAAACGGGAATATTTCAGGACGACAGTTTGAGCCCACTTTGGTTCTGCTAAGCCCTGAATCCTCTAAGCATACTGCTGGAGTATTCAGGTCTAGGCTATCGGTCGAAGAGAGGTGCTCAGGCAGGTCATATCTAATCTTCTCTACATAGATGACTTGAAACTCTTTGACCCCAACAAATTGCGACTGATGGAGCTACAGTACTGAAGGTAACTGAAACTTTCAGTAGCGCCACCAGGGTGGAATTTGGTGTGGACAAATGCATGTACAGCGTGTGGTGATTGTCGAATCGGAGGGAATTCAACTCTTGGATTACACACACGTTTGTTTCCTCTCCTCATCCGAAAGTTATAAGTATTTGGATATGTCGGAAGAGTTAGGCATCAACGTTGCTGACGTGAAGCAATCGTTGAATGAGCTCTTTTTGGTTGCCTGAAGAAGGTATAGTCTTCTTACAAGCGGAAATAGATTGCGCGCCTTCAACGGTTGGGTCATGCCAGTTTCAATGTACTCTTTCGGCATACTCAAATGGAAGGATAAATTAATGGATGGTCGGGTTAGCAATGTACAGAAACATGCATCCGGATGCATCACCCACGAGCATCGATGATGAGACTGTACATCCCGTGGAAGTGCGGAAGTCGAGACTTTTTAAATGCAAAGGACTCACCACAAGGGCGAGGTGTGCAGTCTCAGGGAATATATTTTTTAAACTGAAGTGGTTATGCACCATAATGTGGTCGCAGTGGACTAGAGGCTCACCCCGCTCTCCGCGGCTTAAGAGAACGGGCGCAAACCTGTAATACTTACAACCGATGGCCGCAAGGAGGTATAGGAAAGCAATGAGTTTCATGGGTGCTTCTATCGGGCTTTTTATGAGCCCGGTCAAATTTCTTAACGGCCGTGTCTTGGCAACGTTTTGGTGACTTTTTCGGGGAAGCTGAAAGTTTTGTGACGTTGACGTGTGTCGGGCATGCCACCGTCCGGGTGAGTCACAGAGTACTTTTTGAATGCTTTTTGATAGACTGAGAGGTGAGTCCATCAGACATATTATCTCTGGTTGTTCTCAATTGGCTAACGGCGAGTACTTGCAAAGGCATAACATATATAATTGTACCATGGGCATAACAAAGTGGCCAGGATTATTCAACAGCTACTTGCTTTGAAATATAAATAATTATATGTTTGACACTTTTTCTAAAATGACCATGTCACATTGTTCTGGGGTCTGTCTATCATTACTGCCAGGCAAAGAGATTTAAGATAGGTACCGTACATAAATAATTTAATGTCTTTGCTGCCAGGACTATTGCCGGCTGATATAGTGATAATAGATTAATTAGGGCGCCGCGCAATGATTGTCGATGTTACCGTTCCACATGACGAGAACCTTGTGAAAGTTGACAAAGAGAAACAACTAAAATATTACAGTTCAGACATCAAGAAACGTACCTAAGTCAATGTGCCATTCAAACATAGTTCTTCTGCACAAAAAAGGCGACAAAAGCGATATCGGTAACTACCGCCCAGTAAGTCTGACATCTCATATTTATAAGACTTTCATTAAATTGATACACACTCGTGTCATTATATTTTTTATAATTTACGTATAGCATTATTTACATATAACATTTAAAATCTAATGCCGTACCATGCCGTACCGTGGCGAAGTTTTGAGCCAACAAAATTTGAATAACTGTGTGCTTGCGACTTAAAAATAATGAACTGCTTTAGTAAAAAATGTGTTGGTTTTCTGTTTAGAATTTAGTCGATTGTCAAATGTCAATGCCGTGTTTCCTTTTCCGTCCGCCATCTTTGTTTCTTTCGCTTGTCAGACTTGGCTGATAAGGTTAGTATTTTACACGGATCCACATTTTTCATTTAAGTTTTGTGATTTTCTGGACAAAAAGGAAGTTTTAGTGTTAGTAAATGTGGTAAAATTTGATCTAAATCCAAAACATGTGTTACATTGGTCGTACTCGTCAAGAATGACGAAAAGTTTGTTATCGTGCTAGCCGACCACGCCGTTGAAAATTGCGTTTCCATTTCAGAGGCCTCAAAATGCAGCTGCACATCAGAGGACAGTCGACGCACGTCTTAGACGTCAATGGACAGGAGACCATTGGCCAGATCAAGGTAATTACTAAAATTCTATGTTCAAACATGATCGTAATACGTTAATCATGTTGAACTCTTCTCTTATAAGCTTGTTTTTTTAGGAGTCTGTTCTATCATGTACTTAACTCAAAGCTAGTACTTATAAGCTTATTGAAGACTCATAGATTCAGCTATCAAACACGTAAAATGTAAAAACTAGTCATCAAAATAACAATTTATAGGTTATGTCAGTCCTCTGAACTGGAAATGTTTTTTGATTACTAATTTGTCTCGTTACTGGCAGGAGCGCATCCGCGCCCTTGCCGAGGTCGGTGCTGAGGAGGTGACTCTGTCCCTCTGCGGTGCCCCCATTGAAGATGCCTGCCTGGTATCAGAGCTCTCATCCAACGAGCTTGACCTAACAGTCCCACTGCTCGGTGGTAAAGTGCACGGATCCTTGGCTCGTGCTGGTAAGTGCATCTGTATTTTTATACAACCCTATTTAAATAATCTCACTGTAATATTCTTGAGCTGACGGAAGTTGCATTATCATTCATTGAAGTTCTAACTTTTGTAACATAATGGCAATGATTAAAGTCATTAAAGACAATTAATGTTTGTTTTTTTAACATAAAAGCGTTTTAGCTCTTCATAATTTTTTCACCATATAAAAAAATCTACTGAACTTGCAAAAATAGCGTTTGACTGTAACATAAAAGTTGTGGTCAGTGGGTCGTCAAAACGTTTGTGAAAATGACAGTGAATACAAGTTGCGCAATACTAATTTATGTTATTGTATCTCAGTAACTGTGTGGCACTTTAATTGGTATTATTTGTATCAATAATAATGATAATTAAATAATTATAACTATTATTGCATTTGTATGCATTCATAGTTTTGAATGAGATATTATACAAAATAAATGTTTTGTGTATGGTTAAATTGACTATTCCCTCCCACTCTTCAAAAAATGGTAAAAAAATTATTTGTGTTTAGTAACCAGATTTCCATGGTCTACTGGTTCTGAGGAATGTTTTAGATTCTACACCTTATTAAAGCAATTTAATTTCACCCTTTCAGGTAAGGTCAAAGGTCAGACCCCCAAAGTAGAGAAGCAACAAAAGAAGAAGAAGAAGACTGGCCGTGCTAAGAGGAGGATCCAGTACAACAGACGGTAAATATTTATTTATTGGTGTAGTGATCTGTGTCAGCATAAACCTCTGGATCCACCAATGATTCATCATCTATTGATTTAAAAACACATTTTTAAATCAATAGATGATGAATCAACCCAAGATTTTTCAATTTTTCTTACATGACAATTTATTTTATTTATTTATTCAGTAGTACACATACATTTGATACATTTAAGTTGGTGCCAACATAAACTCAAACAATTGAAGGCTTAGTTTAGCTGTAGAAGGCTTTTCGTGCATTCCCAAATTCAGAACTAATACTGCCATCTTGAGTTTTAATACTTCGATACATTTCACAAATGTGTACAATGGTCACTATCTATCTATGGTAGTTTTCTGTTGTTCTCATCATATTGATGGTAGAAATTTCAAATGACAGAAGGGAAATTATAATTGCTGTCCATGCCATACTGTAGTTTTTCATTACAATATCTGTGTATAATTTTATTGGTACTAACAAAGTGGTTTCATTTCAGATTCGTGAATGTTGTGCAGACCTTCGGCCGCAGACGTGGACCTAACTCCAACTCTTAGATTTATGTTTTTGTAAATAAAATGCAAATATAACATCTTTTTGCGCCAAGATCCGTTTTATTTTTTCATTGATAATCCACAAAGGGTTTGGGGGTAGCCTTTGCTAAGCAGTGGTCACGGAGTAATTAAAAACAAAATTAACTATCAACACCAAACTAGTGTACAAGAGATGATTACCTGTGTACGTACAAATGCGGTACATGCTGGCGTAGATAGGTAGGCCCAAGGCCGATGAATCATGGCTGCTTACGCGCATGCTCTCACACTCGCCTCATGTCACCATTTGGTTCCTAAATTTTTTTAATTAAGTTCGTTCAGTAAGGTCTACCTACTCAACTGCAACGAATATGCTCGAGCTTCTGCCGCTGTCTGCGCTAAACCATGCTTAACTGACTATGTACAGTCAACAAAAGAGATAAGTATGCAGGACAGGATCGTCGGATGTAGTTGAAGTTTAGTAAGAAACCGATGGATGTTCTCGAATAAAATTTAATTTTATTAATAGAAAACAAACAGCTCATTTATCAAAGTAAATTTCAGTCGACAACTTACATCCATCGGTTTCTAAACTTCAACTATATCCGACAATCCTGCATACTTATCTTTTGTTGATTGTACATAAAGAAAAAACAGATAGTTCGGTAAGTTAGCAAAACAATGAATGTAAATTAGCAATTCCAGTAAAATATACAACTTCAAGTGACCGAGACCGCGCTCTAGCGGCCGGCCACATTGCAAACAACGTTGCATCGACGTCTTTCTTCCTCTATGAAAGCCGGAGTCGATCTGTCTGTCTGCAAACACTAGCCAACGCAACGCAAGAAGCTGCAGCTGTGCTATTCACAAATAACCGCCACTGCTTGCTCACATTTTGTCGCTGCGATTGGTGTAGTGGAAAATTCGTAAGTACTAATGGTACTCACGGCTACACATTAAGCTATACCTATCCAGTATAAGCTGACTTCTGATTGTACGAAAAACCTAGTCAATGCGAGGTCAGCTAACTGGAAATAATAATAGTCCGTAGCCGTCGAAGCGCCATCTATCGTTCAAGTCACAGGGCACTCTATCAGATGAATAGTTACACACCGATTTCTCTCTCAGTCATCAAGTAATTTGACTTTCGAAAGAAGAAGACAAAGCGTTGTGTACAAACTATACTTACAACGTTTATTAATTCTGGCAATCGTTCCGATTTATCCCGTCGCAGTTTTCTTATGTACCAGGGACTCATAACTTTGAAGCTGTCTCGTCATGTTTCTATGGCCAAAAATAGGCCAGCCATCGTCACGTGAAGAGTCGACCAACCCCTTGGCGTTGTCTCGAAAATCAAGTGGGCACTCGGCCTTAGGTGTTTCAAGTCAACCACAAACTCGAACATAGATATAGTGGGCTTTAGGTAGTACTTAGTAACTAGGTAGGTAAACTCCGCATACGTGATGTACATTTTTGTACTGAGCGCACATATTTTTTTTTTGTTATAAATGGCATCTCGCAGTTCAACCTAAGAGGTTGTCGTCTTCTTAACCGGGATTGCCTGTGGATACCTCAATAAATTAAGGCCTCTAGCCAGGGCGAGCGCGCATCGCCGGCGCAGTGAAATTTAGAGTAATTTTATTTTAATTATAAAAAAATCAAAGTATCAATATTAGTTATTTTTTAATTGATAGTTTAAGCTATTATTGAACACTATTTTGGTATAAATACTATGTGAAAATGATGTAGAAGTTCGAAGATATTCAGACTTGTTTCCAGCAGAAAATTGAATTAGCTCCAGTAATTTTTTCTTTGGTTATAAGGCATATAACAAAAATGTATTCTATTATTATAAAAGTAATGATATTTGTGATAAGAAAAAAATTGTTTTGATGGATCATATTCAACAGAATCTGCAAATTAGAGCTCTTAAATCAGCTCTCCATGAGTTTTTGCCTAAACATGAATCAGGAGAACGATTATTGCTAAATAAATAGACAAACAATTAAAAAAATGGCTTTATTATTATTTTAGAAGAGAAAACGAACTACCTTTACCAATTAATTGCTATTTATACCAACCGACGAATAGTATTCAATTTCAACGAGGAAATCATACATCTACGCGCATTATTGTAAGAGGCCTCCGACCTAAAGCGCGGTCACTGTCGGACTGCATAGAAAAGAAAGAGAAGCGCGATGACACAACCGTGGTAATTTATTGCAAATATGAAGCAATTATCTATTTACAAAAACTCTCAAACACCAAACAAATAAAAACCGTATACTAAAATTCGGGGAATTAAATTGTCTTTTAGATGGTGAAAGTTTTATGAAAATACACCCGATAGTGTTTGCGTGATTATCGTTTTTATGTCCGCGGTAGACATTACTTTACAAATTAATTACACTATGTTAAAAAAATATAATTGCAAATATTCACATACCTATCAAATTACGAAGCAAATGGTCTAGTATAACATTTATTTTTTTCAAAGAAATCAGTCCGGTCGATTAGACGTGATGTTGAATTTAAAATCATTAGAAGTCGTATATCTGCGCCTTAAATTAGCTAGCGAAGCTCCGCATACGTAGGTACCTACCTACCTACTTATGCGGAGTTTCGCTAGCTAATGTAATTTGATCCTGTATATATACTACCGGTCTTATTCATAAAAAGTTATCGAACATCTAAAATCTTGCTAAAAGAAAATTATTCCTATCAGACTAGCATAATGTCTCTCAACTGACAACTCTTTGATTGAAACAAGATTGAACGAATCCTGGAAGCTCCTACCGAATAGAAAATACCAAATTACCGAATCCACCGCTCCGTTCCGATTTACACCGTCACATTCTAAAATGAAAACTATGAGTACCAGGCAAATATAGAAGTACATACAAGAGGTGCAAGGTGCCGCGGAAACAGCGCGCGAAGTATCAAACCAGAATTCAACATTTTAAGATATATTTGGGTATTTTATCATAATATAATTATTTCTATCAGGCAATCACAATGTCACTCAACTCATTTATTGAACCTGAAAAATAATAAACCTGCTGAAGCTCCCACCGAATTGACAATACAAAAAAAAATTCGAATACGCCGCTCGGTTCCGATTGCACCGTCACATTCGGTAACGAAAACGACGAGTACTAGGCGAGCATGGGAAAAACAGAGGTTCCACGTGCCGCATTTAATAAACGGAGCGCGTTCTATTCGACTTCGAAATAGGTAGGTATATACTCGAGTAACCTATTATATTTATGTGCATGCATTGAATTTGTTTTAGGTACTTAAAATAAGTCTCACAAAGAACAGGAATTGAATAATTAAATAGAAAATTAAAAATAATCACAAAGTTAATTAAAATAAGAATAGACAATTTTGGTGGATTACCTACTCGCTGCTTGCTGTCCGTTTCAGGCGTTTCGGGTTTGTTTTTATCACTGAGGTTTTTACCTTTTTAACCAACTTTACAAAAGGAGGAGGTTCTATGTTTGTCTTTAGGGGAGATTAGTCTAAAACCGAGTATGGGAGTAAAGCCGGGACAAAGCAGTTTAGTCTCTTACATGTTTCAAATGAACGCGCCTGTTTGCCCGCTGTTGCACATTCTGATTAATTTGTCAATAAAAAAGCACTGGCGTTGCTGCACGCTCGACGAAAATATATAAGAATCTAAAATGTTTTTATTTTGGTGGTGGTAATTATAATACTCGCAAAAACGAATTCAACAAGTGTTTTATTATAGTACCTACCTTCCTATATTAAGGTACTACATACTTACTGTGAAGAAAGTTTTGTTATGTTTTGTCTTTGTCTCTATAAATGTCGTTTGGGGCAAAACCGTAAGGGCCCTTTTTCATTAGGACACCAGTGGTCACGCAAGTCGTATTCATAAATAAGGTTTCAGTGACATCATTCGACGGTAAATTGCGGACACTGCGGCACTCGCCGCAGTTTTTATTTATAGGAAACCCTATCTTTATGTTAACACGTTAACAGTGCAGCTACTAAATGTGAGAGGAGCCCCCCCTCACGTGCAAACACGTTTTGTGGAAATATGTAAAGAGAGGCTTATGTAATGATAATTTTGAATAAATTATAGATATAAATATAAACCCTCTAATTGTTTAAAAATTTAAAAAAAACTTGTGACCCACATGACCTTGACCCTTGTGACCCTATAAAAATGTTGCCCGGTTTTTGAGCAAACTTTTTTTATAGTTTATTGTTCATACGTGTATGCAAAAAAATTAAAATAAATCACACGTGTAAACTATAAAAAGGCTTCAAATTTGTATGGAGTCGTGACCCAAATGTGGTGCACGCCCGTGTCAGACTGACCTCACAGTGACCCACATGTGGTGCACGCACAGGGAACGTGTTAAAGTCCCATAACAGGGGGCGCGCCTATTGCCATCAACCAGGCACAAGTCCAGATGACTCGGGGATCGAACCCAAGACCACTCAGTAGTAGCACTTGCGACCACTAGACCAACGAGGCAGGCAAATTATTATTTTAAGTCTTCTAGATTATCTTTATATACTTATCACTATGTCGCGCCCCGCGGTTTCACCCGCACAAGTGTCGATCCTGTGGAAATATCGGGATAAAAGGTATTCTATGTGTTAATCCTGGTTAGAAACTATCTGTGTGCCAAATTTCATCCAAATCCGTTCAGCCGTTTGTGCGTGATAAAGTAACAAACAAACACACTCACAAACTTTCGCCTATAAAACATTAGTGTGATTCTTCTATACGTTTGTATGTCACTGAACTCCTTCCCTAGGGTAAATATGTTCCTTGTTGAACTCCTAAACGGCTGGGCCGATTATGATGAAAGTTTTTGAGTGTGTCCCTGGATGGTTTAGATTCACAATTAGACCCCGCCACGCCACCTAGGCGCTGCGATCAACTTCTAGGATACAGGACAAGATTTGTCCGGTCAGCTAATATATTTTATTTTGTTTGAAAATAAAGTAGGTAATTGGTAGGATCGTAAATAAAACTATAATCAGCATTATTTGGCAAATATCGTGTATTTCAAAAGAGCCAAGGAAGACTGTATGTTTGATAACACAATTAACGTCACAAAACGGTTCAATTGGACATATTTCAATTGGCAATTTGTACGTTGTCATGATGAACGGCAAGACAATAGTCCAGGCGCGTGTTACATGTACCTATTGATAATTCCTTACATAATGTAACACTATATGGCACTGTGGCATCGATAAACATACTAAACAACTCAAAAAAAATCATAGTCACCATCAAACAGTATCTCTAAGAATGTTACAATTAACGATTTTACACAAACTTCCGTAAACAATATAAATATTGTACTTTTGTTCACAATATCTCTCTCGAAAATATATATGTATATGTAGATATAATATACTTAAGTACGTGTATAAGTACCCATACATAAAGTAGGCACCTACATAAAGTTTTAGGTAAGTATAGTTCATTATATAAAAGTCATCATCTGTTTTTTTTTAATATCTGTCAAGTTGTTGGATACAAAAACTAATTGTTTTCATAGAAACGAATGATTTACGATTCGAAAATAAATGACTATGATTTCTTAATTAGGTACACAATTTAAGCATAGATACGCTAGGAGTCCACAGCCACAGTAATAGTCCTTATTCTAAATAAAATAATTATGTTAGTTATTTTATAGCATAACTACTCTTTATCATTGCATGTGATGTGCAATACATTTGGAAATATTACCAATTTATTTACAATAAAACTTCTGCAATAATAACAACGACCGTTGAGTCCAATTTATTTACGTACATAATATATAAATATTTCATATTAAAATAGCGAGTCAGTTCACACAGTAAGGCACAATCGCCACAAAATTTCAACCCATTTCTATATTTCATACCTCATCATCAGTCATCTCCATTGAACTGCACCCTAATTGCGTAATACACTTTCAACCACAAACTGAATCATTTTGAAGGATATCGCTAATCCATTGCTTTATATGTTCGAAAAATTTGTCTGTCCAACAACGTAAATAACGCAATGAATGTTTTTAAACTGTCAAAATGAAAGCCCTTACTACTGTTAGTGTTTTGCGCAATTATGTACCCCGCTGATATGCAGTAGATAGACTATTACAACAAATTACCTCTATTAATAGTAGTCTTATATTATGCACCACTTTTATGAACTAGGCACACGATATTATCTAATGTTAAAAGTAACACAAATATAATTTAAAGTACATTTTGGCTTCAGATCTCCTCCATATGGACCCTAATTCGGACAAAACTGCGAAACTATCTTTACATTTCGAGTCTTTGTACTTTCAAAACCTCTAAATCTATTTTAAATGCATTTATCTGACTTAATCAAATCTATTGCAAAAGCAACCATCTCTTGCAGTTTTGTTAAAGATTTAAGGACTGGTTAAACTGAAGTTAATCCTGCGCCGGTTTACAGTTAATGGTCATAGCAGTTGCCAAAGGTACCTTTCATCAGTTTGACGAGGTATAGAGTCAAATAAGACCGCTTTTCTCGTGCAGGGTTGGTACACGCTCAGTTTGACCAGTCCGTCACTACTGGGAATGTTTCTAATTTTATAATTTCGTATTCGAGGTACATGTTTAGGACTGTGTTTATTAGTTTACAATTAAATTAAAATTAAATGTAACTTGATCTCCAAATTTGACTGATAAAACTAACATAACACTAGATACATTTTGTAAATAAATGTAGATTACAAAAAAAAAATCCAAGTCTTACAAAAAATAATTTCCATATTCATGAACGAATGCGCCAAGGCAATGTTAAAACCATTACAATGGCAGTGAGTGCAGTCACTTACGTATAAGGTCATTCATGAATACGGGAATAAGGCTGGTATTCAAACTATGCAAGGCATAATTTATTATTCATTACACGCATTAGTCCACGCTCATCCTTCGGCAGACGGTACATTTGAATGCCAGCTACGTTTCGTTTTACGCACTCATCCGGCAGTTGGAAAACTGCATTCACTATTTTTCAATAGAGTTCTTTTGGCACTAATGTGTTGTCCGCAACAATGTGCTTTGGCCAATGTCCTTTCTCTTACACTTTATTGACTATCGTTTGTGAGTTGGTGCTCTTTGCCTTTTCCTTTGCATTCGCACGCTCCTTCTCCCATTTGCTAATCCTGTTGATGGGGTAGCAAATCACGGCTGAAAGGAGTATGAATCCTCCTGACACGTAGAACGATATAGCATAGCTATGGGTGGCGTCGTACAGCATTCCTGCGAAAGATAAATCATACGAATCAATAACATGAAGACGATAGAGTGCTTATCAATCATATATATCTATGGTATCAATAATATAAAAACGAGGGAAATTATGTAGTACTAGCAGCGCCCCGCGGTTTCACCTGCATAAGTTTCCAGTGGGAATATCGGGATAAAAACTATCCTATGTTCTTTCCCGGGACTCGAAACTATCTCTATACCAAATTTTATCTAAACTTCACGCTTAAACCGCTGAAACGATTTAGATGAAATTTGGTATACTTAGAGATAGTTTGAGTCGGTCCCGGTTCAGCGGTTTAAGCATGAAGAGGTAACAGACAGACAGACAGACCGCCTTTCGCATTTATAATATTAGTATGGATAGAGTTATGTATTACTATGGCAATAAAATACTATTAATGAGTAATATAATACTAATAAGTTCAAGTTTAATATTAAGCTGTCCCATGTCTAGATATTTCGCCGTTCGATTAATGATTATGCGGGTGCGCTTGAAGGTAGGAATTGCAGATACGACGTTAAAATTTCAGCTTAATTGTCTCTGTATTGGCAACGACGCGTCTGCGATGCCTCTGGTATTGCAGTAGTGCTATTCTGAAAAAAATCGCACCGTGATAACTTAAGTGAAGTGAGTTTGAAGTGAACTCCCTAGATTCCTAAATTCCCTAGCGCGAGGTACGATACGATGACAGTGACCACTCACCATCCCATGGGTCGTAATACCAGCCTATTATTGTCCCACTGCAGGGTAAAGGCCTCTTCTCATTATATAGAAGGCACGAGTATACCACCATGCTTGCTCAAGACGGGTTGACGACTTAAGACAAGACATATAGGCCGACCGTAAGCTTGTTTGCGTTAACATAAAATGAATCTCACCTGCAATAGGAGCACCAATTAAAGCACCAACGCCTTGAAAGAGAAGAAACAGGCCGAAGCAGTTGGTGAGCCGCTCCAGACCAAGGTACTCCACGACTACGATAGAACGCAACGCAGCGAAGCAAGCTGGAATTAAACAAATCACAATGAGCCAAGTGATTACATAATCAGCCTATAAAGTTCCCACTGCTGGGACGCAGGCCTCCTCTCGGTAAGAGGGATTGGGCCGTAATCTACCACGCGGGCCCAGTGCGGATTGGTAGATGTCACATGTCTTAGAATTTTTGGTTCTAGGACATGCCGGTTTCCTCACGATGTTTTCCTTCACCGTTTTGAGAGCAGTGGTGATGAAATAATTTACACAAAGTAAAGCGCCTGTCTGGGTTCGAACCTACGACCTACAACTCATAAATCGCAGTCGTTATCACTGGGCCACCACTGCTCTCAAGCCAAGTGCCAAGTGATTACATAAATTGAATTTATACAGACGTATTTGACCATGATAGTATACTGAAATCAACGAAACGTATTATCTGGTTTAGTTAATTTTTCTACTTAGTTCTCTTGGTATCATCGTATGGGAATCCCTGGGGAATTACAACAATGACCTCTAAAAATTTGTTTACGAGAACAATCTCCTTGATAGGTATGGTTTGTGTATCTTTCAGTTATTAATTGATTAAATTTATTGACTGTAATAATAATAACATATTATCTTTTATTTTTTAGTAGCTGAGGCCGATAAGTCGTGAAATAAGCTAGATAATGACCAACTTACCAACAGAAAGGCCAAATATGACGCAGTATCCGTATTGGAAGTAAGTGTCGAAGCAGTAGTTGCTGAACATGGTCGCGAGACCTCCGATAGTGAGAGCAACGTTGGTGACAAACAGCGGAGAAACCTTCGGCATCGACGACACCAGTCCGCACAACAGTCGCCCAACAATGTTCGCTACTCCGATCGATGACACCAACCACTCTACAGCTGCTCCCGGCACGTTATTCTCCGTCGCTCTGTTTTGCACGTACATAAACGGCACAAAGAATCCCGTCATCGTGAAAAAGCCACTGATAGCCAGAATCACGAATGTCGCAGATTTGAATAGGCTCACGTCCAACAGGGTCGCCAAAGCTCTGCGCACGGCTACAGGACATATTTGACATTTTCCCGCCTCTTCTTTTTCGTCTTCGGAAGAAGGTACGTGCGTTACAGCCATGTGGTACCCAAGAGATGTCCGTGACTTGTACTGTGGCAGCCTGGCCAAGCTGGCTCCGAAGAAGATATCTTCACGGTACAAAGGTCTGGCAACCAAGTCAGCGGTTGAGGAGCGTTGTCTTTCATTGGTAAAGTCCTGGCGCGACATGAGTTTGAGAACGGATCCTCGGATTCCGATCAAAGGCTCAGTTGCCTCGGGGGTAGTAGAAGCGTCTTCCTGTTCGTCTTTCTCAGTGACTGTTGCGTATTGAGGTTTGATCAGGTTATTCTTGATTGTTCCTGCTGTGGCCGAGGAGCGTCGGTGTTGAGCATTAATAGCAGTAGTGCTTCCACGGAAAACCTCTTCTGCTGTCGGATAGCGAGTGTTGTTTGAAACACCCATCCAAGTATGAGGGCTGGCATGGGTCTGGAACTTCATGTCAGCCGGAATTCTGATACCTGAGTCAAGTCTGCTCTGTAGTTTCATCGTATCCTTCAGTTTTTCTGCTGCTATTCTGTTACGTTCCTCTTCGGTCTCTGCTGTTTCCTCCGCTACTACTACGTGGACTGGCTCTATTGGTTTGAATGTCAACCCAAAGACGATACACAGCAGCATCATACCTGAAACAATATAATATTTAATCAGAACGTGATGTTTAGGACATTAAACTAATAAAATGTTTTTGGACTTAAAAAAGTTTAATAATTTTTTTTTATAAATAAAGGGAGCAAAAGATAATACCGACAAAAGAAAATTTCTATAAGTAGGCGTATTCCAAAATATAATAAACATAATTATCATTATGTTATCATATTTATTATATACCTATATAAATGACTGTAATGTATGTATGTATGTTTATGTGTGTATAATAAAATATGTAATGGACATTTTTTTCTTTCTTTATTCGTTTGTTACTGACCTGCTTGACAAAGCATGGTTATCTGCCAGCCATAATTATCTACAAGCGAGTTCGTAATGGGTGACATTATAAAGACACCCACTCCGGAGCCACACAGAGCTATGCCCGTCGCAAGGGCCCGCCATTTCTCGAAGTAGAAACCAACAGTTAACACTGAAGGCATGTATATCAAGCAGACACCGAAACCTGAAAATAAGTTATAAGTAAAATATAATAATGATGAAAGAAAGAAAGAAAATACGTTTATTTGCAGCAAACTTGACGCATCAAAAAAACACAAAATAACAATTTGGGATAAAACATCCGTCACATCCACGCAAAACGGCCATTGATCAGCATAATGCTAAGACCCAAAAAAATTAAAATCTTATGAATATTTTCACAATAACTACACTGCGCCTGAACTCTTCCGGGAGGGTGGGTAGACAGAGGTGTATTAAACCCTCATTACGCTAGTTCTCAGAGCCGTGCGAATATAAAACTGCCCCGTAGCCTGATTCTGGTACCCTACACAAGATTTTATTTTAACTTTGTCGTAAAAACTTACTTTCCTAGGTGATTGTGGACCTTTAAACCTCGGTAAGCTGTTAATAACCCAATATCACCATGCAATTCTTTCTTTAATAGAAACAGTTTTTATTTTGCAGTCTTTAGAACACACCGACTCTATGTATAACTTTTATTTTTCTTTTAAACACCCTATGTGCGAATTTTGGAATTCCCTTTTTCTGTAACCTTAAAATACCTTACAATCTGCTTTTCTGAATCCGACACTTGACATTGACACTTTTGTAAGTATCTATTTATACATCAGAATTTCAGTGCAATCAAATTTCTTCTCCATTCTCAACTAAAAAAACTGTTTACTGAGTAGGTAGAAGGTATCTTACCTCCAATGATCCCGTATGTAACGTACAGGTATTGGGGGCTGGTGGCATAGTAGGAGAGGGTGAAACCCGTTGCGGAGATCACGCTTCCAAGGATTGTTACCGCTCGGAATCCATACCTGAGAATTTAAAAAAAGTTATTAAAAAAAGGAGCAATATTAACAGTCTGCAAAATGAAGATCATATAGTCCAAGAGCTAAGGAGCGAACAGGGCACGCTAGATGCTGTAATCGATAAGGAATTTTGCTAAACCAGTAATGAATTCACTCACTTGTTTGCCAAAGCAGATGCTACGGGGCCAAGAAGAAGGTAGAATCCAGCAAGCAAAGAGTTTATTGGCGCCACTTGACTTTCAGTCGCCTGAAAATAAAAATAAAATATTCTTTTTAATGAAACAGTCAGCTGTAAGAAAGATACCACAATTAATGAGATAATGAACAAAAATAATTAATGATATAATTTATTTCCTTCGTTTCGTGTTTCATGTTTTTCATAGATTTGACGACGCGGACGAGCCGTGTTGCTTTACGATTATTTTATATGTAAGTAATTGTAGGTACTTTTATGTAGGATACAGGTACAAGAAAGGCAGACGAAGAACGAAGAAAAAATATTATGGATGGGTTGTATGACGGATGATATGAAAGAAAAAGAAATGAATGATAGACTGATGGAAGAAAAAACTGTGTTGCACCCTAAGTAATATGGGTCAAGAGCATGAAGATGATGGTAGGGTACTAAGGTGTATTGTGTTTTTGCAATCATCGTAATCTTAGGGTGAAACTTCACTTAGTGATTTGCTCCCCAGATTCCTGAGTGTTCTTTGCAAGAAAATACATATTTCTGTCTCAAATCTCAATGAACTCTGTCCTTGACACACATGGCACAGAATAGTTGGCACGCTAGACGAAAACCGAATTGCGTAAAATAGTTCTCGTAGACAGAAACCTACAACAGTAATAGTTCGGAAAGGTCATAGTTGCAGAACACCCACGTATTTTTAGTGCGACATTCTACACCTGCTCATCCTACATGTCAGAAGAAATTACAATTAACCGATTACCGTTAATATGCAAATACTAGGCGGCCCACTCTTAGAAGATATCGTATAAAAAATACGACAAGATTGCGATTTGAATGCACATGACCGTATAAAGCTGTCAATGTGAAACTAGTGTTGCTTTCGAGTCGTTACAATTCAGTGATTCGAGTGCGATGTGGAAGTAAATCGTTACCGTGGTCAAATAAGTTTCCGTTGTCAATTTTAATGTACTCTGGTCATGTGGCCCACTGGCCTTGTTATTCTGACAGACATGTGACAGACGCTGTACGCTCTATGCACTTTTAGTTTTAATTAAAGTGACATTTAAATGGATAGCTGGATGGGTGGGCTGTGGGATGTGTTAGAAATGCTACCGTTTAAAAGCAAAGTTCATTTCAAAAGTCAAAAACCCAGTTTCATCCAGTTAATATTGGATCTGTAAAGTTTCGCCAATTACAAAGTCGTTCACTATTATTCCGGTTTTAACATTTAGAAGCGTTGCGCAAAAAATGTAATCTGAATAATTTGCATGAAATAAAAGACGGTTATGTCCGCACGTTTTTTTTTTTAAGTTCGCAAATTACGTTTTCAATGTACCGTGATAAGTCCCCTTTTGCAGAAAAGTAGGTACTTAACAAAACCCTTGGAAACCCCAAGCCCTGGTTATTTGTTGCACCAGTAATCTTCCTTACTTTTAAAACATGGCATTTTTAACTGTCCTTCGAGTCCGGACATGTCTTATAATTGGAAAAATTGCAAATGTAACTGTATACTTAGCAAGCAAATACATTTAGTTAACAAGTTCGCTACATGGTAAACACCAACATATACCTAAGTACCGTAGCTCGTTGCAGCGTCTAGGCACGTTCATTTAGTTGCCTGAAGTCTATGTGTGGTCCTATTTACTTAAGCAAGATGCATAGGCTGTTTCTCAGGCGTGCGACATTGGTTGTTAGCATAACGGGACCGTCGGCTTATGTAATAGATATTGAATTTCAACGAAGCCCTTAGTACAGAGGGCATTGTACGTGGACTTTTGAGTACCTATGCAGCTACTGTTGTTAGCTAATAGTATTTATAGCACTCTGTGACCTAAACCCACACTTAACGCTTACCTATCCGTGACTGAAGTAGATAGTTTAGTTCATTTTTACAAAGAAAAACGTTCCTTAAAGTCCGCGTGTATGTCAAACGCCGTGCAATAATGGACTAATTAAGTCACACGTACCCTAATATCCTATTTTAGGTCGATCTGATCTTAGGTTATGTCTCCAATCTTAAGAATTTCAAACAAACAAGTTTTTAATTGTGCCTATAGGTATTGCTTAGCAATAACATAGATAACTACTTAGCCTTATTTGTTTCAGTAAAATCTTCAGTCTGATTGTAAACCTTGCAAGTCATAAGAATATCTATTCTTCCCTCAAGTAACAGTTACTTGAGAAAAGAATAGTTATTCTTACGTTAGAAGTTCATGAAATAGCGGAAAAGCTTATTCGTAAGATATTTTTATTCACTCAAGCACGTGTATGATCAAGTTCGTCCAAGGCTATGTGGACATAACAAACGTAGACGAAGTAGGGGGGGGGAAGGGAGAGGGGGTTAAAGTTATATCATTATTGTTATTGAAAACTGTGGAGGAAAACAAGCTGTAGGTACCTAGAAGTGTATGTAGATTTTAAGGCGTGTTTACATTCATTCTTAAGAAAAAAACTGCAACTGTACCGATTACGATTTGCATTGTCGTTAATCGGTAATCTTTATTGAACAGTACCTAATAAAAGTGATAACAATGTAGCAAACAGGTCAAGAAAAATTTAAGTAGGTACTAAAAGAGCTGGTAAATATTCTAGGGGGAAAGTGGGCAATGCTGTTGTATGCAAACAAAATGGTGGAGCGGGCTGTCTATCTAGTTAGATAGATAGATAAACTAATACCACTCCAGGCAGTGGGAAATTATGGGCTAAATAGGTATTTTGTCCATAATGTCCCACTGCTGGGCAAACGCCTCTCTTTCCTTTTTCCACACATGTTTATCCTCTGCCATTGCCGGCCAGTCTCTTCGGCAGGAGTCAAGTTCGTCCTTTCATGTTAATCTTTGGAACCCAATCAGCGGGGTAATTGCGTAACGCACCAGCAGTACCTAGGAATGGCTTTAATTTTGACAGTTCAACAACATTCATTGCGTAATTTACGGTGTTGAGCAGACAAATTTTTCGAACATATGAAGCAATGGATTAGCAATATCTTATAAAATGATTCAGATTGTGATTGATAGTGTTACGCTATTAGGATGCAGGGGTTATATAAATTAAGAAGTAATCGTCTGATTACAATTAGGTAGGTAAAATAGAACTCAAATCAAATTGTTACGGCGGATAAACCTATTTAAGAATCACCGACCGGCTACCATCGGATTTCTTCAGGGCTAGTAAGAACTCGTTCGTAATTGGTCAAGGTAAAAACTATCGAGATCGAGAGTCCATATTTAGTCAAATTGTATGTTTTCTAGTAATTATAGTTGATGTGATATGATTAGTTGGATGTCATGGCAGTTTAATTTCTCTTTTGCTATTTTAGTCTTGGTGGATTACTGTTTATTTATAAGTGACAAGTAAAGCTGATAAATACTGCTAGAAAAAACTAATGCGCGTATGTGTAGATTAATACTGATTTTATTTGATTTTTTACTTTTTTGTGTTGTTAAATATTGCAATGGTATTGCATTGGCTGATTATGCAAAAATTGCAAGTAGGTGCACATTGCGTTTCAGTATGTAAATATTCAAATTTTACCTGCAAACTTTAATTAATTTAAATAAAGGTATGATTCCGATCTCGGCAGCACGCAGCAGTGCTGCCGCGGCAGTGCGGTCGCAGCACTACTGGTCCTCATACATTTTCTATGAAAATGTATGAGTGCTGCCGAGATCGGAATCATACCTTAAGGATCACTTTAGGTCACAGAATCAAATGATTCAAAGAGAAGCATCCGAAGTGAATGCCTTTATTATGATTAGCGCTTAAAAATGACATTATGGAATTTTACCAAGGAAAGTTTCAACTTTACCCAAGTGCATATGCACTTAACGCACTGAATGAGTGCTTATAAGTCCGTGTTGGCGTTTCCGCACTATGACATTACGTAGACTGCATAATCTTGAGCATTCAAACAAATACAAACACAATTTAGAACTTTATTCCTATACAAATAGGGATGTTGTTGACTGTTTGTAAACAACAAACGCAAAATGTTTTTGTTTTTGTAACTGTAAATCGGTTGACGCCAGCTTGCATACTTGACCCTGCTATTACCAATGCAAATTGTCATGTCTATGTGTCCAGTAAATTATGATTAGTTTGTTTTGAACTGAGCTTTATTATTTAAGTTTAGCACATCGATGTAAAAAAACCGATTGAAAAACCCAGGGTTCTTTTCTTTCCAGTTTTCTTCCTAACTTGTATTCAATCACTTTCTTTTATTTAGATACTCCGATTTAGTTTTATTCGATCTTTCCTCAACGTTTTTAAAACCATCTTATCACAACAATTTAATGTAGGTAATGCTGTAGCCTGTAGGATTACAAAATCCAGCTAAAAAAACGTTTGTTTTGCTCAAAAAGTTTGGCAGAAGCCCAGCTATTGCGTTCACACGTGGACACTATATATTTATTTTCATAGACGTTGCGTTATCAGACGAACTTTTTTTTAGTTGCATAACATAGACAAATCGCTTTTTATTTTTGTACAATAAATTCTAGTATGTTTTGTCTTCGTTTTTTTTTAAGAATGTCACCAATACATTTAAAACAAAAACCTAACATTCGCTAATCAATAATAACGCATTTGATTTGATCCGAAACGAAACTGATTAAAAATGCAACCTGTTTGGTTAAATGGCGTCTCGAGGCCGAGATCGTTCATTGCCCCCGTGCTGTTATGTGGGAACTTTATGTACTTTAGCATTGCAAGGGTTACTGCACTTGCGATAGTGGAAAACTTTTAATAGAGCTGTTTCACTGAACCTGGTCGCACATTCATCACGCAGAGAGCGCAAGAAGCTTTTTCAAAGAATCTTTTAGGTACTCTCTAATTTTTTTTATCAATTCCGTTTACTAAGGCGTCATCTCCACGGGCGACACAATCGCGGCGATAGTCATACGGTGCCATTAAATTATTGTCGCGATGATATCGCCGTGTGGAGATTGATTAATAGAATTTCTACTGAATTTAATGGCATACCGATATTATCACTGCGATTCTCTCGCTCGTGGAGATGGCGCCTTAGGCGGATATTATTTCATGTGTAAAATTAACAAAGGAAAATTCTTGTAGCCTTCGATTTCACATTTAAAAATTAAAAAAAACTTGCTATAACTACTGTCACTTATAAAGACATTTTTCGCGGAAATCCGGTCCAAACAATCGAAGAAACCTTTTAGTGTTTCAAGGGACACCCCTACGTAGGATTTTTCACGGCAAATTCCAGGCATCGATTTGACATCGAACTGGTGTAAATTGTGTAATTAATTGCCTTTAGATCGAGTGCGGGCTTCTGTGACGTACACAACACGATATGTTGACTTTTAATATTGGAAGTGTGATATCTACTACTGGGTTGTTCGTCTAGCGGTCGGAAATGCGCGCTTCTCCTGTATTTCATTGGAACTAGGTCAAGAAAAGTATTGTTTAGTTAATCAGTTTGAAAATTCACAGCGTATCCTGACGATTGCAATTTGCAGTTATTGTTTCAACTAGGTTCATGGAAGAAGACAGCGGACCTAATAATGCAATTTGTAAATGTATCCGTGATTTCTTTTTAGGATAAGAATACCTAGGTACTATAAGTCTGGCGTAATTTCTGAATGGAATTCGTGATACTTACTGATTTAAATATGAATTTATAAAATTAGAGCAAGATCCCTATATGCTGCAATAAAATGTGCCTACACATGAAGTGGAACCGCCAAGCCAGTATAACTATCTAAGTTCATTCAATAATTGACTGAGTGAACTAATCGAATCGTTGTAGCGCCATGATGGAACCTTGGCCTTAACATTATGATAATTTTATTGTTGAACACATTGACGGTCAACTCGCGGTCCGCTGTAAAACAAGATTGTAATTACGTTTGGTTATTTTTTCAACAACATTGTATCTTACGGTTAAATGAAAATCATAACCACAGACTATACGATTTAAAAATGGAAAAAATATAATTAGCGTTCAAAAACACGGAACACTAAAAACCAAATCTAATCAAGCGATTCTTGACTCAAAGAAATGATGATTTGCAAATGCTTGTTCTCCGAAGGTACTTTGTATAGGTATCTAGATTACAATCAACCAAGTTGGCCAGGGGAATCTCCAAAGTACCGCAAGAAATTTTGTTAATAAGAAGAAAATTCAAAGCAAACCTAAGATTCTGAGAATCTAGTCACGTTTCAGTTCTACTTATTTAGATTCAAATTGTTGAGCTGAAAAACAATCTTTTATAAGAAATCTTCGAACTTTTTCATTCGGAGTATCTACCTTCATTTTGTATTGTATTCTGTGTCAGGAGTTCAAGACACGTAGGTAGGAGGTGTTATCGCTTATCGATGCGTCAACCTGGCGCCTTTGCCGAATTACGTCGAATTCACATCTTTTAATTAAACTTTAAAAACGCACGTACTATTTTGTTGTATGTACATACAACAAAATTGAACGACTCGGGTACCTACTGTACCCAAAACAGGACCGTTTCGGGCATCAAATTTAGGTTATCGTAATGGACATGGTCTTGTAGTCACATTGAAGAGAAAATCTTCAAAAGACGAATCTCCAAATAAGCCAATTACGAGAATACGAGAAGATTCGTTAAGCTACGTTCATTAATGAGCGTAGAAATAATGCTCAAATATGCACGAGATTTTAAAGGTAACACAAAAATCAAGCACAATGACCCCTCATAACATCGACATACTGATAACCAAAATGCTATTCGATTTCACACTCACTCGATAATCAGTATTCGTTTTCTTAGCGACCCACTTCAGCTAACCGGTAACCTTGACGATCTCGGAGCACGTAACTTTTGACATTCATCATAAATTTTCATGATACAGAGAGTGTAGGCGCCAGTTCATGAATGATTTCCGAATAGTGTTTTCGGATAAGAGTGCAAAAGGCAACTAGAATTTGCTATACTCCGCGCGGAACTACACACATCAAAAGTGTCTAGGGATCAAGCATTTTTATGCGGATTTCTTGAGATTGAGATGTGGCTTTGTAATAAATTTATGATTTTATAAATTTATATGGATCCTTTTTGGTGCATTTCATAATTTGAATCAGGAACTGTGAATCAAATTCGAGTAAAAGATGAAAATCAGCTGTCAATATTTTCCCTATAAAAACATACAACGCATTGAAGACATTATTAGTGCTACTGTTTCCCTACTACTGATTAAAACCAACGTTATTATGGAGCGGCGACGTCATTTAAGCAGGGAAGAAATGCTCAGAGCCGTGGGAATGATAGAAGCTGGTTCCCGGCAACGTACTGTGGCTTTAGCTCTGAATACAAGTCAGAGTGTTATCAGTCGACTTTGGACACGTTACCGAAGCACTGGTACCGTGGCTGAGCGCCATGGAGGACGGTATCGCTGCACCACACGGAGACAAGACCGATACATTCAAATCTTAACTCGAAGAGCTCCAACAATAACCGCCATGATGTTAGCCGTGACTCCGTGAGGCTTCATCACTCTTCAGGGAACTTAATTAGCGACCAAACAGTCAGAAACCGCTTGCATGAAGTGAACCTTCATTCCCGAAGACCGCTACGGGTACCACCTTTAGCAATGCACAATCGTAGGATTCGATATCAATGGGCTCTTGAACACAGAAATTGGGCAGAAGAACAATGGCGTTTCGTGTGCTTTTCTGATGAGTCTCGTTTTGGTATGAAACCGGATACAAGACGTAGGTATACGACACTGGAGAACCCCTGGACGCCAACAGCGATTAAAATCCTGCCAGGAAGTCCATCCTTATAGTGGTGGAACCATCATGGTATGGGCGGGTATTTGGATCGGCGGAAGAACTGAGTTGATTTGGATCTGAGGCAACCTCAACGCTCAAATTTATGCTGAGACGATTGTATCAGACGTCATCGTTCCTCTACAAGTGCAAATCGGTCCCTTATTTCAGTTAATGCATGATAATGCACGACCGCACACCGCAAGAGTTGTAAGACAGACTCTCGCCGCAGCTAACATCAATGTCCTGCCCTGGCCTGCTCAGTCGCCAGACTTGAACCCGATTGAGCATGCATGGGATATGCTACAGAGAAGAGCTCTGCCGAATATGGAGGGTATCCAGTCGCAAGAAGACCTTTTTAGGGTTCCGTAGCCAAATGGCAAAAAACGGAACCCTTATGGATTCGTCATGTCTGTCTGTCTGTCTGTCTGTCTGTCTGTCCGTCCATCCGTATGTCACAGCCACTTTTTTCCGAAACTATAAGAACTATACTGTTGAAACTTGGTAAGTAGATGTATTCTGTAAACCGCAGTAAGATTTTCACACAAAAATAGAAAAAAAACAATAAATTTTGGGGTTCCCCATACTTACAACTGAAACTCCAAAAATTTTTTTTCATCAAACCTGTACGTGTGGGGTATCTATGGATAGGTCTTCAAAAATGATATTGAGGTTTCTAATATCATTTTTTTCTGAACTGAATAGTTTGCGCGAGAGACACTTCCAAAGTGGTAAAATGTGTGTCCCCCCCCCTCTAACTTCTAAAATAAGAGAATGATAAAATTAAAAAAATATATATAATGTACATTACCATGTAAACTTCCACCGAAAATTGGTTTGAACGAGATCTAGTAAGTAGTTTTTTTTTAATACGTCATAAATCGAAAACCGCAATTTACCTTTCACAAAGTTACAACGAACTACAAGAACTTTTATATTATGTTACTTGCTGCTACGGAACCCTTCATGGGCGAGTCCGACTCGCACTTGGCCGGTTTTTTGTTGTTGCAACGAACATGGGCGGCCATTCCACAGCGTGATTTGGATGAACTCATTTTGAGTATGCCAAACCGATGTTCTTGTGTTGTTAGTGTTCGCGGTAGAAACACGGATTATTAATTGTTTAAGTTACCCAATAAAATTTTAAAGAAAACTGTTATTTCAGTCTTTTTTTCGAACTTTTGTGTTAGTGGTTCAAATGTCAAAAATCCCTTTATTAGGAAAATGGCAAATTTCTTTATTAATGCAAAGGTGACTTGGTTTATCGTTACTGTGACAAACGAAAACACTTTATTTGATGAATCCTTAAAGAAAATTTTAATTAATATCAATCAGGAGAAAAGTTATTGCAAAAATATATGTTGATCCCTAGACACTTTTGATGTGTGTAGTTGGCCGCGCCTTAGGTATGTGAGCGGTTGGACGGAGTGGCGGGGGCACATTACTCAGTACGTGCGTTGTGAAGCGCCGCCTCACCCCTGTGACCCCTGTCCCCACCTCAGCGACCAACTAGTTCCGCGCGGACTATAATAAACATATGGTCGTTGATAATAAACGTTACACGTTGTTGCGCATACACACAAGCGACACGTGTCGACGATAGAGGCAATTGCAGCCGTCAAGGCGTGTCGGCGGCGGCAGCCGTCGATAACATGCCGCTTGTGTATTTGAGCACCCTACTCAAATACGCGAGTGACACGTTGTCGACGGATGCAGTTGCCGTTGTCGACACGTCTCGCTCGTGCGTGTGCACGAGGACTTAATAATAATAATAATGAGCCCTGACCGCTGGTAGCTTAGACCCTGTTCCCGATACCGGTGGGCTACTATTTTTTATATTTTAAATGTTTTTATATTTTTAATATTCTAATATTTAAAAATATAATTTATATGTATTTACCTATTGAAATAAAGGAAACATATACATACTTTATTTCGGACTATCACATTCAAGTACACATAATTATAATCCATATAACGTTAGTAACAATGACTCAAAAACTATGTTAGTAACTTTTTACAAACTAATACAACTTTAATAAAGACGTGGCCCAAGACACAATGGCAAGTGCCTCCGTACCCAGTGCCTTACAAAGGGACTGTCTACTTTGTCTAATAATGTTTTTAGGATACTGTTGGAGCTTCCGCGCAACCTACCCATTATTGACGCTGTGACGTTGACTTAGGAACAGATCTAAATTTTCAAAATTCCTATAATATCCCATACAGCCTATGAGCAAATCAATAATTGAAGAAAGCCCAACAATGTGACAGTTGAGAGGTTAAACTTCAACAAGATACGCCAGCACTACACCAGACATCTGGCCACACTAACACAGTTAAAAATGGAGTGACCAATATGAAAAGACCTATCATTCTTCGCGAGATTGTCCATGTCGTCTGTGTTTCCACGGATCTATTATTTCTGGACACATTTTAAAGTTATAAAACGGAGGCACGATTATGACGCAATTCTTTGTAACGCTGCTCATATATTATTATGTGAGGGTGTGGTGGGCACAGACATAGATCTACACACACGAGACTTGACGAGACTTCCGTCTGAAATACGTAAGACAATAAAATATTTTTTTCTAGCTTCTGTTTAATCATCCGCATGTCGTGTCGTAGCCAACTTTCATTGTTTAGGAACACATTAAAATGTGTAACATTTGGTATTCATGAACCGAAGGAAATATTCTATTCTGTTCTGGGATGAGTAGAAAACTAAAAATTAATCTTTTAAACTTACGTTAAACTCCTTTTTGAGGGCAGGCATCAGGGCTCCACAGGACAGGACGATCCCGTCCACCACGAAGTTGCAACAGAAGGAAGCGATCATGACCACCCAACCCCAGCCGCCATCTGGAGGTACGACCTGGAAGGGAATTAATGTTTAGTTTATGTTTAATAATCTACACAGTTTAATAGTAAGTAGATGAATATTAAATGAAAGTCTAAAAACTAGAGCTTCCCTAACACGACTAATGTTGGTCTAGCTAGAAACCGATAGATTGCAGGAAAACCATACATCATATCAGTCCATCTGTCTAAAAACCTGGACATTTTGTAGCTATCCCCAAATCGACGAAAGAAAACTGTATCTACGTTCAACTTTCTGACCTAAGTAGAGCGCCACGCGCCAGTTGAATGGATATCTTTATTTTAATGGCCCTAATAAATCAATTTGATGTATTCCAGCAATCGGGGCATTTGTGAGTGCTATAGATATGTATGTATTAAGCTGCTGTATTTTCTGTTAGTGGTTGTTATATTTGCAGCTTTGCAGATTACAAAACAGTGGCAGTTTGATTCATTTCTAAACTCTTTAAAAATTAAGACCTGTGTTAGACCAAGCTCATTAATAATTTTAATGGATAATTGAGTGAGACAACACTGTATGAGTGTGTCGTGGCGTTATTGGCAACCTACACAGTATTATTGCCAGTTTTTATAGAAACAATACAGGGTTACTATAATGGCATGTCTACCAGTCCTCATCTATTACAAGAACAGCTGACTTTACTCAAGAGCGGAAGATACTTCACACAGTCTTCTTTAAGGTGGCTCGTTTTCACGTCACCTTTGCCTATATTCGTGACGGTTTCTTCGTCCACATCAATGATTATGAAGTTCACCATTATCAATATTTATACCAGTTATTTCTATTAATAGTTTATTGTTTTTAATCTTATCAATTTATCTTTTGGTTTCTATTGCCTGCTTGACGTTTTTAATTGTTGTGAAAAGCGTGACAGCCATTGACAATAAACGATATCAATATCAAGGAGGTGCAATATCAATTTGTGGCGCCATGAGCTTGAAGTGAGGAAAAGGAGTAGGTACGTTATGTTCATACCACAGAATTATAAAAAAACGAGCAAATTCTTTCTTATTATATATGGTTCGTACCCAATATTATAAGTCCATTTACAATCATACCCTATCATAGCACTTGGGGTTTTGTAGTTTCTGCCAATCCCCAAGATATATTGAGAATCTGATATTTAGAGAATCTGGTATTTTGAGAATCTGGTTTTTGAGAATCTGGTATTTTGAGAATCTGATATTTGGAAAATCTGGTATTTTGAGAATCTGGTATTCTGAGACGAAAGGGATGTGTTGATGTTACAATGTGCTTTTTACTTTTGCAATAATTTTTTTCGTAACTTTAACAGTGTTCTCTCAATTTTCCATAACATTATGAATGAGCGAATCTGCGTGGAGCGATAATTCCCAAGAACTGGAAAGTTTCCTTGACCCCATATGAAGGTCACATGGGAACATGCGACATATGTGATAGTTTGACCGCTAAAGCCCCGGTGACATCGTTATCAATTAGCAAATTAATTTGTAAACTCGAAGAGTTACATAGAAAACACTGGATTAAGTTAAACACATATTTATTCATTCTTTATACATTAAAAAAGTTCATTGTTAGTTTGAAATCAAATATTTTTGTATCGGGACGACGGATTTTTGACGGTTATGGTTGATTTATTAGATGTGATGCGGAAAAGGCACGGTGAGTCTTTAAATTTAAAGTATTGAGCTTCTGTTTCTATAAAAGTAGATCCATTCCGAACTAACTTTTTACAAGTTACTATTTTTATCATTTTGAGGGTCTTCTGAACCTTTAATTTGAAATGAAGTTACAAAGAGCTCAATAATGCAAGGCAATCAAGCGAGTTTCTTTCACTTTCAGAATCCAGTTTTCCTGTGAGAAGTTCGTTTAAGAAGGCAGATTTCAAAGAGCTTTAACATGACAGTAAAATGTATGTTCCCAATACTAGTGTGGCCCAAGCTAACACATCAAGCATTGTTTCAGCTGCTTTCTGTGCAATCTCCTTCCTCCTTTGCCAAATTCTTTTCAAAGCCATCGTGATTTGGTCAGAGTTCCGTTAAGATTGTCACAGTTAAAATATAAATTAAAGTAACAGAATTAGTACAGTAATAGTAATTTCAGCAAACGCCAAAGAAATGGTAGCGAGGAGAATAGCGTTTATAACTCGTTCAGCAATCTTACGTATTATTCTGTTTCTTTTTATTTTCTTTTCAAGCGCTGTCATCTTTTTCTAGTGACTCAGCGTAAAAATACAAATCTTCTATTCTCGTTTCATACTTTGCTATTATTTAATGCTGATATTAATTATAGTTTGATTTTCATCCGTGATCTTCGCAACTGTTGCAGGCGCTAATACATTTGGATTTTACTTCTAATTTATCTGTCTGATTAGCCTTGGAGCTGTCGAGCCCTTGAGGTCGTGGAGTCCGTGGAGGAATTGGTTCGAAGCTTAACACAACGTAACAAATGTGGATGCCCACAATTATAGCTATAATAGCATTAATATGTGTAAGTTCTATCATAGCCTACTGGCTTGAAAGAACGGGGACTTCTCGCTGCGCCCCATTAGATCCTAGTTTCCACCAAATTTGTTGGCCATGGATATGAAATTTTTAGTCACGGGTGTTGACAGTGAAGTTTTACTCGTCATCATTATTTTCTTTTATTTTTTTTTGTTTATGGTGGTTTTTATAATCAAATGAGGTTTTAATACATTCAAGTTCTTTACTGTTACTGTTAGACAAGTTGATACTCAGGCGCGGTCGCAGCCCAAGATTTGGGGGTCACCATGGATGCCGAGGAGTATTTTAAGGGAGGCACACAGCCACCAAAAGAGATAAGTAACCAGGGTCGTCGGATTTAGTTGAAGTTTAGTAAGAAACCAGTGGATGTTTTCGAATGTAATTTAATTTGATAAATTAACTTTTTATTAATTAAGTTTTCTATTACATAATTTAATTAAATTTCATTCGAAAATATCTATCAGATTCTTACTAAACTTCAACTATATCCGACGACCTGGTTAGTTATCTCCATTGGCGACCGTACATCTCATCGTTGGTCTAGTGGTCGCAAGCGTTACTGCTGAGCATGAGGTCCTAGCTGGGTTCGATACCTAGGTCGGGTAAAGTGTTATTGGGTTTTTCCATCAGAAATTTCTCAGAAGCAGCCTGGAATCTGGATGCCCGGTTTTCGACAGTAGGCTCGCCTATGACATGCCCTATGACATGGCACTTAGGTAGTAAGTAATACGGGCTGGTGTCCGCAACTCCACGTCAATGCGCGTATTTTGCGTACGGCAAAAAATGGCACTTAATAACTGGCGAAATGTGGGTGTAAGTACTATATAACCCTTTGGGGATTAAAGGCGTGATGTTAAGGTTCATGTACATCTCCATCTGCACATTACTTATGCTGTTCAGGGACTAATGCTGCCCAGTTGGTCGTATTTATTAGAACGGGAGATTATGTAGGGTGGGGGGAGAGCGAGCGAAGTTAGCTCGAAAATTTTAACAACCCGCCTCGGTTTTTTTTGTATTTTGGTATTTTTTTGGGTCATCCACGAAACCCCCCCCCCCCCCCGCCCTTCCTCGGACCGCGCCTGTTGATACATAAATAGTGTTGATTATAACACTTTAGTTTGATGACCACTTACCAATGTCGCTGCAGGTTCTTCATCGCTGGTGCGGGAGTCATCGGTCGAGCCCGTTTTAAAGGGCCGTTCGTCCGTCGCGACCCGTTGTTTCATCTTGTTTCAGCCCTGTAAAAGGTAAAAAGAACATGAGTTTCTTGGAACGTGGGTATTTAGTATTGCAGTCTAAAATCATATAATAGTACCGAATGCCTTTCAAAGGCAATGATCGGGTACAGGTAAGTATATAATTTATTACATTGCGGTAGGTATATGGAGTGTTAGGTACTACAATCTTCAATCATCATAGAATTTGTTTAATATTGGTAGAAATTGTACAGAATTTAATATCTTAATCTGGTCCAATTTGCGACTAGAACCAAATTAGGTTTAGTACCTAATCTTATCTAATCTACAATTTCCACTCATAAATTAACGCCCCCTCAAAATTGGAGGATTGGCACTACATTGCAGTCTTACACGTTTGTAGGGCCCTATAAGTTTTCCACTAGGTGCGAAGATACCAGTAACACAACTACCTAGATACCCACAAACATGGGTAGGTATTAAGGCACTTTTTATTGTAGTTGGAAAAAGTAAAACCATATAGAGAGCTGATAGTGTCCGTAGTGTTACTAAGGTCTTTATGTGGCATGTGATTGAGATGTGAAAAAAAACATAATTATGCGGTCAGGAACGAACTTCTTTACGCGGTACTCGCACACGCAGAAACTTGTACATAATAGAAAGAGACTGAGAGAGCGAGAGAGAGAAACTATGAATTTAAAACGCGTAAGTTTTTAGAAGCTCTCATAAAGTTGTCGACATCTTGGATTTTCATTTTGACCTCGCTCGGCGTTAGCACCCTCAAAAACCATGAACACTATCTATACCTCTCTCGATAAGGTTGCATAGTGGGGGTACCTATAACGCTTTTTCGCTACGTGAAAATTTCTATTTATTCCTACTGCAAACCTTGTTAAAGAACTTCATTCCAATAAGTAATCAAGTGAACGTTCACTTGATTAGTTAGCGCTTAGTTGTTCTTAGAAATGTATTTAGTTAAAATAATAAAGTTTAATTGTTCTATGTCTCAAAAGCCCACTTTCGCTGTAATGAGGTGGAATTCTACAGAATATTCCGCACTTACTACTTAAGAAGCTATTAAAGATAAAACTCATCAATAAATAAGCATTTATGGGTGAAATTGTCGTCCAGCGCACTCTCTAACGAAGTATAGTGCAAGTTTTACTTTACGATTATGTCCTAGAATACGTTTCACTTATGTTTTCGTTAACATAGATACATCGGACCAAAGTATACGATCTCGGACATTTTAAACTTATGTCTATTAGATATACAGTGGTGGCCCAGTGGTATCGGCTCCAACTTACGAGTCGTGGTGGTGGGTTCGAACCCAGCCAGACGCAAAATGTGGTAAATGGATATGATTAATATCATTCGAACAATTGGGATCTAGGTACCTCCAGAAACATTGGCAGAGACGTTCTGCGTATAGGTAAGTACAACCGGTCAATTTGCAACTTAATAAACACAACTATGCGTTTATGAATAAATAAATAAAATAATAACTATATTCTAGACAATTAATTCAAATTTAAGCGAGTGCGTAGTTGTCTACGCTATCTACGTACAATTGAGTGGATTGACCGGTATTCAAATGCCAAAAACAATGCGCGATAAACTAATGCAAAAACAGTGTGCGACGAAGCAGAACCCAGGTAGGTACGCCATTCAGTAGGTGTCTAGTCAACCAGTAAATATACAACGCAACTTCATACTGATACTTATGTTGTGGGCATGTTTTTCACAAAATGTTTGAAGACAGCAGACGTGAAAAATCGCGCGGTATTGTGATCTAACGGGCTATTTCTAATGGTTCAGCGCTGCGCTGACGTAAATAGAGTGCAGTGCAATTTCAATTTTAATAAGCCTAAGTATTAATAAAAAAAAAATGGATCTGTACTAGATTTCAAAAATAGGGCCTAGTGGACGAGAGGCGTGAAACTATTATATGGATTAGAATGATTCTGATTTTCAAGTTGAATCTGAGCTCTCAATCTCTCATCTTGTTTTCAAGGAGAGTTTTATTCGGAATTTATATCACATTGAGACAATTCCGCGCAAAATTTCGCTGCTTTCGCCTCTATCTGTATGCCTTATAGAGTAATCGTATATTCGGAAAAGTACGCTTGTAAATAAATATAGACCTTATTGTAATTCAAATATTCCTATTGAGGCGAACCGCAAAAGAAAATTGGTAAACTTCAGACCTCCCACATCCTTGGGACTTTTAGTATATCGTCAATGTCTTTGATCATAATTACGGAATCTATATAAATGTTCTTGGAAGATTATGGAAGGTCAAGACTCAGACTAATATCCAATTAATTACTGAGTGACCTATATTCATTAGACTTCTAAGAAAGACTATTCACAGCTGGTAAGTATATCTTTATCAAATTGAACTCTATAGATAGTATCCTTCAAATGAATTTACGAACTGCACACTGTATGTGCACCGTATGCACGCATCTTAATTTTATTCGCAGTAGAAAAATCAGAGCTTGTGATGTAATAAGATAAGTAATAAGTAGTCCAATGTGATAAGTAGTCTAAAAGCTATCGTACTGGTTCCATTCCGGTTCATCGCGTTGAGTGGAAAAAGGAAAGGGAGGCCTTTGCCCAGCAGTGGGAGTTGGGATAGTACCGCAAAACGGGGCTACTTTGACTTCCAGGGTTACTTTGACAGATGTTGTAGCTACTTTGACAGAGCGCCAAAATCGGTTTTCACGTGTGCTCAGCAAGTGTGCGTGACCTCGAGTAATATTGCGCGAGGCGCGGGGTGTGGGGAACGCTTCATAGCGTTGTGATCGGCCTGGTCAAAGTAACCCTGGAAGTCAAAGTAGCCCCGTTTTACTGTATATGCTAACAAAAAAAACAGTGGCATTCCGGGAGTGCCAACAGAAGTGAAAACAAAACACAAACAGAATACTTTGCCATCAGTCACTGACATATCGGATATCATTAAAACCGAGTACAGTCACGTCTAAAAGTATGTATACACTTGGCAATTTTCAATTGCGATTTTTTCGTGAAATAACGAATGCAACGTTGAAATACGACACTTAACATAAACCTATGGGTTCGAAAATACTATTTTCGTAATAACATAAAATTTAATTCAAAAATAAAGGAGAAAATCGCCTTTGAATAAAGCCAAGTGTATACATACTTTTAGACGTGACTGTACATCCCGAGGACAGCCGAACACATCCGAAGCGGTGTCGTTACGGTAACAGTGGTGCGAATTCAACGGTTTTTTAGCCATCTCAAAAAATGCCCAACGCGCATGAGGTTTTCACTTAAAAAAAAAAGTGACAGTAGTTGAGGTCATAATTTTGCTCACATCGCGTGCCATTGCTTGATTAACATCCTCATGCTCTACGGGATATATATGTTACCGGCCAAACCCGATTTCAGGACAAACTAGTTCCTTGGTTGAGTTGAACTTTTTAGAAGATTTTTTTTTTTTTTTTTTTTTTTTTTTTTTTTTTTTTTTTTTTTTTTTTGCGTGTTAAAAACGTTTTAGTGAGTAAAAAAATTAATATTATAACATAAAATTGGAAAACAAACCTTTGACAGCCACGTAAAAGAAGAAAAAGCAAAAACAAAAGAAGGAATGTCATTAGCTAAACTAGTTTGTCCTGAAATCGGGTTTGGCCGGTAACATATATACATATTTACACGAGTTTGAGTTTCATGGTTATTCTCAAACCACGTGCTTTCATGCGTGCACAGTGAATTCAGTTGTTTAAACAATAACACAATACAAAGACTTCGTTAGTCTGTGACGCCCCAAACCAATTTTAATGGACGAAACTGGTGTTAGGTATTCTAAACTAACTATTGTTTGTTATTGTAAATTTTACTAAAAATAATGAGAACCTTGAAATATTTACTGATAAAGCAGTAACGTGGCAAAATTGTGGTTTTCCTGAAAGGAAGTTACGAGTAGTTACCGTTTTGTGCTATTCAAAAATAACCGTCGATAAAACGAACTTTTGGTTGTACTATTTATTCTGTGCTTTTGGTAAGCGAAGTGCACATTTTGCGTCAAACCCATTAAAAGATACCAAAAGTTCGTTTTTTGTATTATTTATTTTTCGATTCGCTTAGCGACACAATGCGATGTTTGCAACTTACTTTCAGCATAGGTTCTACTTACTAGTTTCTTAAAGTAAACTGCTTTTTAAAAACACGTTTAAAAGAAGGCTATTGAAAACAATGCTTGAACAAGTACCTTTTTCTTAGTACCTATTCGCTAGTATTAGAGCGCACTGTGTTCCCAAATATCCTTGGACCTGACATTTTGAGTTAAGTTCAGTAAGAGACGCATTTCAATACGACAAACTTCGGACAAGAACTCCCATGTGCTAAATCTTTATAGTTTTTGAAAAAAATACGTCTAAAGTTTATTATTTTTTTTATTTAGAAAATTTAAAAAAATATATTACTTGGATATAAATAAAGCTGATATGTTTCTGGTATTTTCAATTTGTTAAGAATATAGTGAAGGATTTAATACACTTTACTACGGTCCGAAAATGTTAGCTTTTAATGAGAAAAAAAAAAAATCAGTTTTTCAGATTTTATTTTTTTTCATTTTAATTATGCGTTAGTAGCATCCGAAAATAAAGCTAAATGGTAGTAAATACGTCACTTATCACCATAAAAAAAATCAACTGCTAATGCCATGGAAAATGGGAAATAATAGCTTCTAAATATTTTTCATTACAAAACGCCTGTTATTTAGATATGAGCAACGTGTTCAGACGTCGTCGAGCGGTTCCAAACCATTGATTGAACGAAAACGGCCAATGTGCACGATATAGTTGATCATTTTGTTCGGTCCATTAGTTTTAAGAACAGGGGCAGTAAAACACATAATTTCTGCGCATGTCAAACCACGTGGTGTGTCAAGTCTCATCTTTCGTGGCACGCATTATACACGACTGCCGGTTGAAGTCTTCTGTCATGTTTGAAGGCTTAACTTTTTTACAGTTTTCCTATAAGGAAATGTAGGTAAGTGTCTTTTAATCTGTCAAGCTCCGCTAATGAGACACAATTGATTTTCTATTGTTTCGTCGCCGATCGGCGACGCGCGCCGCTTGACCGGTTAAGAGTGAAAACTATTGCTCTACATCATGTATCAAAAATGTATAGTAATATTTAAGGATGTGGTACAGTCCATCAAATTGGACAACTTTCTCCATGGGACGACCATCGTAATCGTAAAAAATTTACAATTGTCCCGTATAAAACTTTAATACCTACTCGACCCAAATGTTTTGGACGGCTGATATTTTTTTTTGCTGCTACAGTGTTTATCGCATGGAGGTCACACACCTAGGTCAGTGCACCTTTCTGATAGATGACGTATATTGTGTATGTTTGTGTCGTAAAAAGACAGATCCCGCGATCACCAACCTTAAGGCAAGTCCCATTTAACCATTCCTTCTTCAACGTTCCAACTTCAACGATTCCCTACCTACTAACCTAACCTAGTCACCCAATTACCCACAATAACATAAAAATCCCAGATAAAGCTCATGACTAGTAGCCAACCTACGTAACAGAAAAAAGTATCTATCTATTAATAACAAGAAGAATTCTTCAAGATAAACTCACTCCTTTCAATGAGTTGTAGCTATAGCAATGGAATTAAGAACGATATATCGTTTTTAATTCCATTGCTGTATTCATAAACCGATGCCAGACGGAATCGTATTTACAATGAAAACAGTACCTACGCATGGTAACTTGTGTATATAAATTGTAATACTTACAGTTTTTTTTAAACATTGACCTTGTGCAGACTTATTTCTTCGTTTAATCAGGCGATGAATTTTCAGTAGCTGCGGTTGGGCAGAGGCGACACAAAAGTGGGTAAAAAGTTCGAGGTAAGTAATATTGGAGTTGAGCGGGTTTTAAATACAATATGCAATAGGTACAGTTATATGAATTTGTTTATCAAACTTCACTTGTTTCGCAAGTCTTGTTATGTCGCTTGCCCTTCACTGAAACTTATCGGCCAAAGTTTATAATGACTAACCTACTAGGATGGATCTTTTAACTTTGATCACAGTAGATTCATGAGTTTATGCGTCATATTGAAGCCGCATAAAGGCAGAAAAAGAGGAGAAAATGTTTGAAAAGATTTGAACCTCAATTCGCAGTGCCCGTGGCGACATCGATAGATACAATTCAAAGTTTTTAAATACACCTCTAGAAGTCAGGCTACAAACCATCAAATAGTTCGTATTATACATATCATATTAAGCAACACGTGAATTTACTTAGCTCGAACAAAACAAATACGAGACTTCGCTCGAATATCCAATATGGGCACGTTCGTTGGTCGACCCGGCTGATACAACTACCTACCAGTGTAAATCATGACCATTGTGCACTGATAACAGTGATAAGAACGGACGTGGCGACCTCAGTGAACGTTACTTAACTGTTTATTTATAAATGTCGGAGCTTCGGGCGTGTTTATCAAGAGTATGGCCGAATTTTCACTTGAAAGAAAATTTCTGAGGAAAAAGTTATACTGATAACAAGTATATTTAAGCAAACATTTGCTTGCCACACTTGCAATGTGTCATGCCAAAAGAGGTTAGATAGACTCTCTGATACGCTCTGACATTTCTCGTAGAATTGTAGTCGTAACTGGAAATGCGACCTTATGTCATCCGGCCGGCCGACTGCAACTGAGCGGAATGAAACGTTCGTTTCCCGCGTGGTATAATCACGGCCTTACATTATACTGAAGTCATATTTTACCACATCACATGAATTTTGATGTGGTAAAATATGAATTCAGTATTTAAATGTATAGTTGATACCTACATTTCGTAAGTTCAAGGCTGAGTCGTCTCGTAACGTGGGTGTTCTGTATGGCGATCAATAGATTTCATGATAAAACTTGGTACATTTTTGCACAATAGATACTTATTTCTCATCATTACCAGTATTTTGAGTAACAAGGGAACAAGGGCAGGGGTTGGGGTGTTCTTGAGTGGAGACCGCAAATCGGCAATCGTAAGGTAGGACGCTATCTGGCTCGGTGGAGCCAAGAACTTCGCTGGTTGGCTGGTAGCAGATGGATGAGAGTTGCCGAGAATCGAATTGAATGGCTTGTAATTGGAGAGGCCTACCACTGTAGGCTGATGATGATGATGAAAGGCATAGAGCAAAGCCAATTTCTTTTTATCATTAAGCTCCGCTAATGAGATTGATTTTCTATTGTTTCGTGACCCATAGGTCACGCACGGAGCTTGACCGGTTAACATAATCTAATGAAGTACTTACTTATTGCATAGTTCGTGATCTTACATAGATTGTGGCTAACTGTAAAATAATCTAAACTCATTCTTTACGAGTAATAATTAGCCAACAAAGGACTCGGTGATAGAGATCGACCTCCATTTGACATTGTGGCCATGTCATATTGTTATCTAAAACAAAAAGCTCTAATCAAAGCTATTATGATTTAGTCATAGATAACCAGATAAATCACTTATCACCTAATATAATATAGAATAATGTATTGCGTCACTCCATGCTATCAACGGTAAAAGTTTTTTTTATATAAAAATGTGAACTAAAAAACTTTCAATTCAGGCTATTTCAGCAAACGCCGTTGAAAAGCAAAGGTTTCTTGTTGATAAAGAGAGCCAGCTAAGCCAATAGCTTCAAATAGTTTGAATTTTACTTTTAAGCTTTATTAATTAGTTAAATGTAGCTGTCTACGACACATTCGCTCAATAGTCTTCATTCAATTTAACTTTCATACACACATTCATTCCTACGTTCGTTCAAAATTCTTCTTCCAAAATTATTACAAGTTCCGTACGTATTTAAAAGGTTATTAAAATTGTAAATTGTTAGTAAACCTTTGTTATCAAGAAATCTTTGTTTAATTTATCGTAAACAGTAGCTAAGTTTATAGTTACCTTTCCATATCTTCTATATAAATAAAACAAAGTCGGGTTAGTTACAACATTTATAATTATAACTCAAGAACGGCTGGACCGATTTTTATGGTCTTGATTTGTTGAATTTGTCTCCGTTCCCAATAGCAGAATAGCTATTAAAACCTTGGAAAAATTTACCATACAAAAATTATTAAGATACGAGTAATTTATTTTCTGATAAATTTTGTATGAAATGGCTTATTGATTCTGAGGCGGTACGAAGCGAAGTTCGCCGGGTCAGATAAAAATTGCCCTCTGAAGCACAATATTGACGTTTAAAAGTATCCTAAGAGCATCCAACTGGTGGTCTCTTCTGTATACATAGTAGTAGGTACTTAGGCCACTATTGTATTCAGTGAAATAATTGCATATTTGCATATCCATGTGTGTTATGCAACGACATTGTTTCGGTGCAGCCAAACAATAGCCTGACGGTTTATGCATAGTAAATAACATCAATAGGTATTACTACTGTAGACTGCCCTTATTTTGAATGGACTTGCAATGGAAGACAGTGTTCTGGCAGATAAACTGATTGTGTAAATGTTGTCTTCTATCTATAAGTCACTTTTCGTGTGTATATTATTATATACTTATCTTCTAAATTAAATAATGGATTTTGATGCGGTTTTCACCATTATTTCAAGCATTTATTCCGGAAGGTTTATGTGCATAATAGATTAATATTTAACTTAGATATAACATCGAAATTTCGACGTTTTGACATGATGCCATAGCGTCCGTAAGAAGCAGGGGCAGGTCGCTATCTTAAATATAAGGTAAACGCGGGTGAAGTCGACAGTGACCCAGAAGTCGTCAAATTGTCTAAAAACATCAATATCTTTTTCAACTAAACATTTAACTGGCCCATTTTTATGGCAACATATTTTTGGTAACATATTGCATAATTAAAATAAAACACTGAGTTTTAACTGTAACGGTGGCTGAGATATCTCACTTAAAAAGTGTGTCCCACAATTTTTAAATTTTTTTGCAAGTTTAGCTGCTAAATGTCAAACTCAGCACGTAGTTTTGTGTTTTGATTCACGAACCTTCAGTGGGGTATGTGTTAAGTCTGATTGTTTGATAAATTAGTTAAGTTAATTTACTAATGATATAACTTGAAGTTTAGAACACTTTTAGCATAAAAGTATTATTTTTTTAACGTGACATCTACTGGTACCAAAAAATTCCTAATTGACCCAAATCTCGTCATTTTAAGTACTTTTTTGACGATTACTGGGACACGCTTATTACTTGCCTCTAAACTCGTCATTTGTAAATATTTTCAACTTTCTCGCTAAAGCATAAGGTTCAAAGTTGATTGGGAAAATTTGACAGTTTCGGGTAGCTTGATGTGCTGGCGTATTTACACACATGTAATAAGGTTTGAGCTACATTTGACGATAAAACTGGGTTTCTCTTAAACTGTTTTCGCTTCGCTCACTCATTTCTTGAGTACTTAAGCGTGCTCTGCTTAGTCGTCGCGTCATTGGGTTCGCTTCGCTAACTCGGCACGAAACTATGCTCGCGCTTCACTAGTGATAGAGTTCGCTTCGCTCGCTCTTGTCATGTGTAAGTGCGTTCAGCTCACTCGTGTTGAAGATGGGCTCGCTTCGCTTGCTGGTTTAAAAAGCTGTTAAGACCAGCAACAGAAGTAAGCCCATCGTTTGATTAAGCGCGCTCATCTTGCGATTAAGCGTGCTTTGCTTATTTGTACGAGTATCTAGGAAGGGCTTGCTTCGCACGCTGTATCTCAAATGCGCTCCACTCGCTCGGCCCGTAAAAAGTATTCTCAGTTTTAACCTAAGCTGCCTTACTGGGAAAGGTATAATAGTTTTATTTTATTTTATTGGGACATAAAACAGTTACACGTTACAATTATGGTAAATAACAAACTAGATTAATGGAGGTGAACATGTAACCCACACCAATGTCCGCGGAATAAACTATTATGAAAAAATAATAATAATGAGCTGTAATAAGCCCTGGCTGATTGATGCTAGTTTTTTCAACAGTACCTCACTCATTGTCAGATCAAGCGTGGATATTACAGTTCTAATCAAATCCTCACATATATAGAGGTGTCTTCTTACTAAGTCTTCTGCCGTTGAATCTTCCTAATTTTCTCGTAATCTTCACACATACTTGCACGATGACAGGCCGGGGCGCCGTCCATTAATAACATGGCGATTGGCGATGATTTTAGGTATTACCCTAGCTTTTTAATTCGCTCATAAGAAGATTTTGTAGGCTTATTGTGTTCGTTGTGATTTAAAACTTTCTTTGGTTGACTTTTGATTGGGTTAATACTAGTCGGAGGCGCGGCGAATGTATCCCCTGGGCCCCGGACTCATGGTACTAGAAGGAACAGTGGGGTTTTAGTAGGTAGGAGTCCGACATAACCCTCAGTTCTTCCCACACGGAGGGTATCCATGAAGATTCCCCCACGAAAAAAGAAGGCTCAATGCATTTCATATAAAGCAACCTTTCACCATATGTGATATTTTTCAGTTCTAAGCAGATTTACGGTCGATATGAGACGATATCTTTAACTTTTATTCTACTTGCTGCAGATTTTCTATCGTTTTCTGATACTGCCGTAACTCTTGTATTTGCTCGGTACTAGGCTTTTGAGGCTCATAGAATTCCTTATGATGCAAGCTTACTTTTATTGACATTTTTTAATTTTTGGCCAGACTTACGGCCGATATGAGACGACATTTGAAATCATTTTGCTATTGTCAACTTCAAATGCATTTTTAACTCGGCCAATATTTCTGTTGATTCTCTTTAGGCCCTAGTAGTGCTGTGTCAATTCTTGACAATGGCACCTAGTAGCTAAACATTTTTATGCGAATTGAAATTTCGACGCATAGTAAAAAGGAGGGTCGGGCGCACTGCACTTGCGATGTAACGTCAAACGCAAATTAGATCCTGTTTCTAATTTGGTACAATTATTACCTACATATATTATGCTCAATCATTACCCAAGCATTCTCGTAATTGTAAGCGGCTGAAAAATTTACTTTGTGGTAAATTCAATGCCACAAACCACAAAGTGCAACGACGTTTTCACGTCAACAGGAGACCAGTCACGTTTCATACAGAGTTGGGCCCAAAACACAAAGTGACAGCAAAATAAACAAATATTAAACAAGTATTACCTACTATGACAACAAACCTCTGCGAGTGTTACTATAACGATTTTTTGCATATATAGTTCTAAAATCAGGTTTTTTTTAATCTGTCGAGCTCCGCTAATGAGACACAGTTGATTTTTAATTGTTTCGGCGCCGACAGGCGACGCGCGTCGTTTGACCGGTTAATGTATAAAACTTTATTTTTCAATTAAAAAAAAACAGCTGAAGAACGGTTGTAGAGATTCGGCGCAATAGTAAAAAATGATAAAGAGGTCTTCCCCGACCAGGGTAATAAATTTTTTTCGTTGTCGGCCATTTTGGGTTTTGGGCCTAATATGGCTGATTTATTTATATACTTTATTGTACACCAATAAAAATACACAACATAAAAAAAAAAAACATTAGACACTTAATATACAATGGGCTGATCTCCTTTATTCTGATAAAAACTGATTCTGTGATTCGGATATCTTAATTTTTTAAGCTAAAATACATTAGAATTGACCTACCTAGTCAGCTAATAGCTCACAACCTTTAGTTTCTTGCGATTTGGTTTCCTACCTACCTTTTGTTTCTTAGACTTGCCACTCATATGAAAGACAATCACAATATGTTTTAATGTGTAATCATCTTGAACTCTATGTTCAAGGCCTGAAAGTTCATATTAGCATCAAAAATTGACGTCTACTGGGTCCTTTTGATGAGTAATAGTACAAATCTGGCGAGTACTGGTACAAATCGCCCTTTTTTCACATTTGCTTAAATAAGTATTTATTATCACTAAAAATTACAAAAATTAACAACTTATTTAGAATAACGGATAATTTTCTATTTTGTCATGCAAAAAGTGTCATTCTAAATGAAATACTTCTCACGCAGCAATTCTTCAAAGTCAGTGAATATCAAAACCCGACGACTATTGGTACATTTACCTTAATTGATAGAAAAATGTATTATTCGTTTTTGAACAGCCTGTTAGAAATTAAGTAACCCTTAGGGTTTTCTCCTTCAAGTTCTGTTCTTTCTACTCTCGCTTAAAGCTGTGTAAATAGATGATGGTTTCATCATCATTATCATCAGCTTACAGCAGTCCACTGCTGGACATAGGCCTCTCCAATGGCACGCCATTCAGCTCGATTCTCGGCAAGTCTCATCCAGTTAATGGTTTACAATACAATTTGTTAGCCCTCCATGAAGCCTATCATCCACCGAAAAATAGGCTGACTTTGACAGTCAAGGATCACTCCCCTCGTTCTAGACGCCACAAGGGTGACAGAGCGTAAGGTTATTATTGGGTTTTTCCGTTTTGTCATTAAGAAATTCTCCGAAGCAGCTTTGAAATGCTCAGAAGTTTATAAACGAGGCCGGTTAGGGCCTGCGCCATTGAAATTGAAATTTCAATGATAATCATCGCAGGTACAAATACAATGCCGTGTGACCATGTCATTGAAGTTTCAATTTTATTGTCATACTATTAAGTTATATTCCTATTCATCGCATAAAAATCCCTTGCCATGTCTTGCCGCCAGTCAGCGCAGGCCTTTAATGGCTCGTCCTATTACATAGAACTTGATGTGACCTATGAGATAGCTGACGAGATAATAGTACATACCTACATAAACCACACACCTCTGCAGGGCCGTCTTTACCCGGGGGTGCAAGGGGTGCGTGGCACCCAGGCGCAGGGTCTTAGGGGGCGCAAGCCGATTAGGTCATCACTCGCCTCGGAAAAAATCCACCCGTTTGTCGAAAAAGCACCGTCAGCAAGACGACCGCTCGCTGCTGGCACACCACCGGTGAGGGAACAGCTTTTTGTTCACGCGTGATAGTAGCTCACCGTGTTATATTATTAATTTTTTTTCTTTTTTTGGCAAGAAGGGCGCAGGCTGATTTTCGCACCCCGGCGCCGAATATGGTTAACACGGCCCTGCACCTCTGAAAGTATTCCCCAAATAAATTCACATCTATATAAACGTGATTATACGCACGACGACATTATCAAGCTATAGGTACGAGTAAGTATATTTCCAGTATTAAGCTGTCTTCTCATTGTACGAAAAGGCAAGCAATGCGAGTTTGGCTAAAACTGGAAATGAATAGTTCTCTCTATGAATGAACACGTTACAATCATTGATATAGATACAATCATTCAGTTTACTAGACGGTTGATCACTTACAAGTCATAACGTAATCACGTGACGAGACAGTGTTATCTATTGATTGGAATATGGCGCTAACTGAATGGAATAGTGATATAACGGTTGTGCTATGTGAACTTTAGGGGATGCTGTTGAGTTAATTAGGCTACTGTGACCAACACGTCTGAGAATCATGATTCATGCTGAAAGTACAAGGCATGTTCTTTTAGTTATAAAAACAAGAGCAAAATTTTGATTTATTCAAAACTTTAAAAAACTGTCTTCATGATACTGTGAAAATAGGGGTACCAAACATTTTCCATAAAAACTATGGGCGTGGGGATTATTTATAAACGTTGCTTAACGTCTACATAATCATAATTTTTTTAAAAACCTGTCTTAACTTCAAGCAAAGTTTATAAATAAACCTCTATGTTTTGTATAAATAGTATGAGAGGCAGAATGAGAGAGAGAGTGTTTAAGAAAAAAGCAATTTCTTACTTTTTATATGTATTACTTTAGAAATAGACAGATTAGATAGATTTAGGTTCCAAAACAAAATCAGACGAAACCTATTTAAAAATACTATACGATCTGGTATCTAGGCACACGATTCGACCTCTAGCTGTTTTGACATTCGCCTGACCCTACAATTTACCTACGTAAATATCAGTTGGCAACCGACTAGTTAGGTATATTCCATAATTGCCATCGATATAATGAAATGTAAAACAATATTGTTTATATTCGCGTGGGGCCCATATTTATATCCATCCATACTTTAATAATATTATAAGTTCGTAAGTAACTCTGTATGTCTGTTTGTTTGTTTTTTCACTAAACCACTGAACTGATTGGCATCTTGGGGAAGGACATTTATGCTACTTTTAGTCTCAAAAAAAAGAAAAAAAAAATTAAAAAAAAACAAAAATTAGTAGTAGAAGAAAGAAAATTAGATACTGTAGTTAGTGAAAGTTAGTTTGTTTAGTTTATAAATTAAAGTCGCTTCTCGTGGTTAAACCAGACTCGATTAATCGAATGAAGCCCAAGATTTGCACTAGCTCCTGTAGCCTCATTTTCATGGTGCTACAGCGACCATTGCATATCAATGAAATATTCTAAACTACAAAGAATTTTCATGCGGTTTTTACCATCATTTACAGAATTTGTTCCGGAAGGTTTATAAAAAAACATAACGCCTGTAAACCCCCAAGGGTTTGGCAAAGGTGTACCTAGTACACCCACATTTCGCCATTTATGTTTAAGTGTGGGAGGGTGTGTGTGTGTTGGGGTGTAAATGTTGTGTTTGGTGTATTATGTTTGTTTGTTATTATTAATAAACTTACATACATTAAAGAAATCTCGATGTTTTGTCAAGTTGTAAAAACCGTGCAAAGCCGGGTCGCAAGTATTATACATATAGTTGACGTTAACGGCCAATGCACCGGCGGCGGAGATAGCAACAAATTATTATGCAAAAAGGAAAACAATACTTTTATTATTTATCTCTTGTATTTGCGGTAAATTTCCATGTTGAGTAATGGAAAATAAGATCTGTATTAGGTACCTATGTGATAACCATAATCTAGATTATTAAAATTAATAGACTTACCTTTCATGAAAATTAAGCAATGGGCAGTTTCCTTTCACAAAAAAAGCTACTTTTCCAAATCTTGTTACAGATATCCATACTAATATTATAAATTCGAAAGTAACTCTGTCTGTATGTTACCTTTTCACGCCTAAACCACTGAACCGATTTAGATGAAATTTGGTATAGAGATAGTTTGAGTCCCGGGAAAGAACATAGGATAGTTTTTATCCCGATATTCCCATGGCATTGAAACTTATGCGGGTAAAACCGCGGGGCGCAGCTAGTTTATTATAAACTAGCCTACCCGACAGTCGCTGTCCTGTCCTTTTAGTTTTAATAACTCATACAGAAGTATATAACCAAATCGGTCCAGCCAGCCGTTCACGTTCTCAAGTGATATGTTTGCCAACGAACAGTATTTCACAGGCCTGCTTTCTTTGAGAGGGATTCGAGTGGGCCGTAATTAACCACATGGGCCTAGTGCAGGTTGGTAGATGTCACATGTCTTCGAATATTTGGTTCTAAGACATGCCTACCTCACGATGTTTTCCTTCACAGTTTTGAGAGCAGTGGTGATGAATAATTTACACAAAGTAAAGCGCTTGTCTGGGTTCGAACCTACGACCTACATACAACTCGTAGGTCGCAGCCGTTACCACTGGGCCACCATCGCTCGAACAACAGTGTTTAGTTTTTATTATTATTACATTCTATATGATTGTGAGAAGTGTGCCTATTTGTGAATAACGTTGGAATGGTAAACGTATGTAAAATAAAACTAGTAAAAAGTTTTAAACTTGATTGTATCCATAGATATATGAAAGAAGATTTCTATGATTGCATCACTAGTCGCATGCGCATAATCAGAATTTCTGTATGGCTTATTGTTTAACCTTTTAACCGCCCGAGTTCATATCAGTAGCGAGAAGCGCCGGAAAAAAAAAACAAAAAATAAATACCTGATAGAATACAACGTAGTTGAATAAAAAAGCAGACTAAACGAGCTGTGGTATTTGGTCGTAAATATACGACTCTGGCGAAATGGACACGAAAATATTTGTCGGATTAATAAATAAAAAAATACCAAATAAAAATAATTTGGCGCCACTACTATCATTATGTTGATTACGAACTTAAAAACATACATCAATTTATGCTTATAAATCTGACGTTATGATTTGCGTATGCGTTGATATTACATGATGTGTTGATATTGTATATGTTCGACCTCTGACACTTTTAATGAACTATATGATAACTAGTGTAAGTCTGATGATTTATTCTCTGAGTTGGATATTAAAATGCAGTGGAAAAGTTATTGGTAGTATCTCAGCTGATTTCCTTTATAAATATAAATCAAATCAACTGGACGCTAACAACAGTGATAAATAAGTATAATATTATAATTATCACTCTTTATTGTCATCATTCTCTTGTCCTTATACTTATTAATTTATTCGGGGTCGGAGCAATATGTCTTTTTCTTCCATACTTCTCTATTAGTCGTCATATCGGTAGTCGCCCCCTTTCTAGCCATATCGTCTTTCACACAGCCCATCCATCGTTTCTTTGGTCTTCCTTTACTCATAGCCATCCACATTCATACTCAAAGCTTTCTTCACGAAATTTTCCTAATTTTCCACATCAATCACTTTGTAATAATTAAGTAAACTAAATCTAATCCTATAAAGATCTTCTCTCTAACCTGATCTCTACACCTGATCTTAATCTAGGCTTTAGATACTAAAAACCTCATCATAGTACTTAAATGCTTTCTACAACAATCCTTCTATATATAAAATTCAAAGTCCTGACTGACTGACTTATATATCAACGCACAGCTTCAACCGCTTGTCCAAGAGATATGAAATTTGGAGGGTGTGTTCTTTGTGAAGAGTAGGTAACCACTAAGAAAGAGTTTTTCAAAATTCCGCCCCTAAGAGGGTGAATGGGGGGAGGGTGAAATTTTACGCGGACGAAGTCGCGGGCAGAAGCTAGTATGTTTATAAAATAACTAAATATTTCAACTGCTGGTCTATGTCAACAGAAATTGGAATGTAGAAAGGAAACAAACACAAAAATGTATCGGAACAACACTTTGAATGACGAGTATGAATTAACCAGTATCTATTTGAGGATAAGATGATTACATACTGTATGATGATGACATAATGTATTTCCCATTTAAACTCAAGTATGACAATTATCCATTCGTGATTCGGAACAAACAAATGCAATACTTAATAGGCGTGGTAGTGACATCATCAAGTATTGTAGGATTTGTATTCCCAATTTACCATCAGTAGGCAATTAAGAAAAAAAAAACTTGGTCCACTGTGACGAACGCGTCACAATTGAATTGCTAATCACCGGATTCTAAATTCGAACAGTGTTTAAAAATGTATCAAGTTGGACGCGGCTACAAAAGTACGTAACGTCTTAAACTTGAGAAGCAAAGATAGCGCAAGGTGACGCGCGACGTTCATAGAATGAATTAAGTGTAAGTATAAGTGGTACCCACTTCACGTAAATAGATTACTACCGGTTTAATAATGCCCACTCACCTAGAAAATTTGTATCTAAATTCCTCACTTCCAGAGACACTTAAAAACAAAATTAATTTCAATACATAAATAATTATAGTCACTACACAAAAATCACTTGTTTCACGTATGCCAGTTGATCGGTTACTGTGTTAAATAATCTTATGATTATGTTTATATCTCATAATGTTATGTTAATTTTCAAGTTCTATATCATTCAGCACACCGGTGTAGCAGGTTTTGTAGATCAGGAACCTGCTGATCTTATAACAATTGTAGAAAACTACAGATAAGTAAGACTTTTGTTTGCTTTTACAGGGAAACCAAGTCAACATCAGTAGGTAATAAAATAATCAAAATCTAAATAAAAACAAAGCATAGAGGTCAATTATTCCATTTTTGAAATATCAGTAGGACGTTTTGTATACTTCATTTTTAGGGTTCCGTACCTCAAAAGGTAAAAACGGAACCCTTATAGGATCACTTTGTTGTCCGACTATTTGTCTGTCTGTCAAGAACTTTTATCTCGGAAACGCGAAATTAAAACCATATAATCTACAGTTCCTTGAAGCTGTGAAAAAATCAAACTTCTAAGTTAACGTCAAAAGAAGATACGGCCGTTTATGCCGCAAAAATGCGGGGGGTATCGGGGTCAAGAGCGCGCCCATTTAGCAATAAAAAAAAAAAAACATTATTTCGACACTCAAGGGAATCAAAACTTATCTTTGTGTACTTCCCGTTTACTTAGAATCATGAAATCATACCTATTTTTACGGAACCCTCGGTGCGCGAGTCCGACTCGCACTTGACCGGTTTTTTAAGAACTTTTTGGCGACAGTATTGCCAGTTATATCGGTTGGGTATACTTGATGTTTTTTCAAAGTATAGTTAAATTGAAATTAATTAGTAAAATGATAACATTGAATAATAGGATGCGGGCGCCATTAGTGCCTAATTTCATTGAAGTACATAATTATGAAGGGCTGGTGCACACATATTTAATTTATATACAGGGTGTTACGGAAAGGGTATAACAATACAAACGGGTTGAAGAGTGTATCTGGTCTAGAATCTCTGTACAAAATTTTAGCACAAAAGCAGTAACTTTGGAAATGCTTAATATTTTTTATTTCGATAGTTTATTAAATTGAAATCATAACAAACGTGTCACCGCACTACGAGGGTCATTATCCATTATCTGTAGTATGTCTGTGCGCCTAGTACACGCACATCACGCCGCCGCGCGCCAGTGCAGCGCCGTAATGTCGAAATAAAACAATATTAAGCATTTTCAAAGTTAATGCTTTTGAGCTGAAGTTTTGTACAGAGATTCTAGACCAGATACACTCTTCAACCCGTTTGTATTGATGTACCCTTTCCGTAACACCCTGTATATACATATTGTCAACATACTGCCTTATATAATTAAAGCCAGTTGTAATGTTCATTTGTTTGTTATTTAATTATGATGCTCTGCTAAAAGAACATGGAGGGAAAATGTCAGTTATAGGGGTTCACAAAGTAAATTTTTATAAAAAGAAGCAAAAGAATCCCAGTTAAAATTAAAATATTGGATTCTTGCTCCTGTTCTAAGAACGTTACATGAGTATTCATAATAACCTATGCGTATACCTAAACCTATTTACATATCACGTTGATTTCGCAATATTGTGTAATTCGCGGATTTAATTAACTTATTTATAATTTAATTTATGTTTTTTTTTTTTTAATATCTTATTTCATAATATTGTGCAAAGTTTTCCATGGATACCATGGATTGAATGAATGCCTAAAAGAATACTTAAAACAAAATTAAACCTGCTTACAGTTAAAAAAACACAGTGAAAAATGATTTAAACACCTACACACAGAATTAGAGAAATAAAACGACGCACAGGGTTCCAAAAACCTATTCATAGACAATAAACACTTTAGTGGCAATGGGCACCATGTTTATAAAGGCTTGTCATATGGAACACATTGAGAAATGACTTACTTCGCATAGTATTGCTACTGTACCTAGACAAGTATTGTTTGTGAATACAGGTGTAAGACAACGAAATCCAGCATTGTCATTAATGTAAGAGTTTTAAGGACTTGCAATTTTATAATCTGTATCGTAAGCTAAATGTGTAATAATTATCCTCCCTACTATCATAATTTGATGACAAGCAACGCGAACACATCTTCATCCAAACATTATTGTAATTAAGTTTAAAAAACGCGAAACACGTGATTTTGATTCATGGTCAACAACACTGTACAAAAAGTCTTACCCCCTTACTAATAAACGTTGTATAGCGTCTATATATGTAGTTACACAACGCTTTGTCTTCTTCTTTCGAAAGTCAAATTACTGACGACTGAAAAATAACTGAGAAATCGGTGTGTAACTATTGATCTCAAATAAAACGTTTATTCATAAGGTAAAACGTGTATGAAAAGACACAGCCTGTATATTTTTATTTAATTTTGGAACGCCACGCTCATTAGCAAGCTTTGATTTGATGATTAATATTTTATGGAGTTTTTTTTTATAATGAAATATATGTTGAAAATAAACAGGTACTTATAGTAAACATTTTTCTCAAGGTTCGCGGTATTATTAAAGGATTCTAGTACCTCAGTATTGAGACCGGTATCGTATAAATCATCGTGTGCTAGCTATAAATATTAAAAGTCAGTTTCACACAGACTATAAGCGACGTAGAGCCTTCTATGGCAGCAAAGAATCCTTGTAGACAGAAATTACATCGATGGTCCGACTGGTTTGATGTCTAGAGCCCTGATCATGCCCTAGATTGCGACGGAGTAAAGTATGAAGGTATTGTAATATTTTATTCGTCGAGGTGAGCAGAGTTAATTGAATAGTTCTGTTGAGTACATTCTCACGTTTTTCCTTTGCTCGTAGAAACGTAGTAACTGTGTTATCGATTGAATTAAATTAATTAAATGTGAACTAAAATATTATTATTTCAGTTAGGAAGTAAATACATAATAAACGATTGCGCATTTTAATATGTGAATACGTTTCATTATCATAAGCTGTGCCAGAATGAGTAACTTCACCAGTCGGTCGAAAAGCCACCTACATTTTTCGAAGCGGATTGTCATTTGTCAAATAGTATTAGACTCTCCGTTTCTCATTTACTCTCGATTGAAATTTGATCCGGAAGATTTGTCTTTTTTTTAAGTCTCGAATTAAATTCAAGTCAAAGAAATGTCTTTCGAAATCAAAGAGTAGGTAATCCTAATTGAGTTTTGTGTCTGTGTAAAGGGTAATGTGACATGATTCGTTAGTAATTTTCCTCTGTTAATTTATGGGTCACACGCCATTCGTGTCATCATGCCAAATTGTCTATTGCTGGACAATACCCTCTCCCAGAAAAACGTTGGTAATTTCCATCTCTGGGGCACCAGGTTGGTGACCGCTGGCCATCTAGTCACGCCATTATTCGTGCCAACTTCTGTCTAGCAAAAATTGCTCTAATTACTCTAGATTTTTTTTTTGGAGTTTCAACCTCTAAATAGGCTACAAACGAAGAACTATTCAAAGCAGTTACAATTAGTCACAATTATGACAATTTTCTGGTATTCACACTGAATTGTCATTCAATTACAATGATTTAGTTAATAGTCATCAATTATGTTTACGTCGTTTAACAAAAGAGTGTTAATTGACGTTATTACGGTTATCTATGTTAACGATGAGATATCGAATGCTAGGTCACATTTGACGTCATTTTCGTTGAATTGTCACCCGAGGTCAAGTGTATGAGATATTGATCATGTGGTTTTACGGGCATTTTTACAAGCCTTTAGTAACGAAACTTCAGTCAGCAATGTTCAAATAGGAGGTCATGTAGTCTTAAAATGGGGCTTTATAAATAATTTACCAGCATTTCTTCCGTCTCGTAAGGTCATTAACATACACAAACACTAATAGCAGACCCGGAACAATCACTCAACAGCGTCCATCGAACCGTTTTTGGCAAAACCCAATACAATTTATCTTTCACCCTTTGAGGGGGCGACGCGGTAAACGTGCATAGCACGCAATGTCACAAATAAAACTTGTAGCTACAACGAACATAAAACTACAAATTACGCAAAAGAACAAAACTGTCATTAGTTCTAATATAACCTCGTGATCAGTTTTTTGTAAACAAAACGTCTACGCTGCGTATGCGCCTACGCTAGCGTCAGATGTGCATGCATCCAATTCTTTTTTAGATTAAGTATTTCTTTCTAAACTACACAGAGCAATTTCATTAAATCTATATGTATTATAACAAATTCAAATGTAATTTATTGAGAAAAAGTATCGTATCGAATCAAGACGTCGCCATCGGGTTTTGAATTTGATTGATCCGTCATAAAAATGCATTTAAAATCTTCAACGTTGTCTTTTATGGTTTAAAAACCATATTATTAAGACTCGTCTTAATAATCTGAATATTTACTTGTTCGATAATGATTGATGTACAGGTATAAATTGGATTTTTGAAGATAAGCTCTGGATTTTAAAATGTTGACTATAGAGATGTCGATACTATTAATATTTTAATCGTATACTTGCAATACTGCGATAGCATAATTTGTTCATAAAAATATAATTAATAAAAAGTTTCACATTTAGTAGAATAGCATGATGGAAAAAAACGAAAATAATATAAAACGTAAAGTCGTTTGAGATCTCAATATTCTGGTTTTATCAAGATACATACATATATGTAGATTGTTACTATACAAACGAACTACACATAAGTACTTATGTTTATAAATAAATCACTTAATTTTGTAAGGAATGTGGTTGAAGTGACTTTTCACGCATTCTACGAGATCTCGACTTACATTTCATTATACAGACTGAATTCTTGAGACCGTTCGTCCTTTACTTTACAGGACAAAAGAAAGAGAAAGAATGTTCAAAAAGTGTGCCAATTAAAGAAAGATAAAGTTATGTCTTTATCATTTAAAAAGTAACAGTTAAAAATGATGCCTGTAGTCGCAATGTTGCTGAAAGTTAATATTTGAACAATTGTGAAATGTAAACCTGTTTAGCTATTGTGGAATTTTTCCGTTCCGACTTGTGTTCGTATTTTTAGTTTCACAACAAGTCTTTTTCTCTGTTGGACGAGAAAAGTTTTGTTATGATTTTAGACTTTTTCTCATATAACACAACAACATCTTTTAGATAAAAATAAATAAGAATAAAGAATCGTACCTAAACTATTAAAACCTCACTTTTGTACCAAATAGTAGTAGTCATTAACTATTTAGTAATTGGTTAATAAAAAACCGTTACATTCGAATAAGCGTTGATTGTTTTACGTTGTTATTTATAAACATCCGAAACAAACTATTTTTGTATTTCCAACCCAAAAACACTAATGAACAATTATTAACGTTAGTTCATGTTTAGGTAAATTAGTTTGAAAGAATTCATTCATACACATTTACTTTTTCTTCTAAATACTCAATAATAAATAAGCAGCAACAAATACTGTGTATAAGAATTAAAGAAGTTATTTTTCCATAAACTCATATTTGTTTACATGTTTGGCACATAAGTTGCGAATGCAGATTATGTATGTCACAAATACTATTAATAATCTACTAGTTATTGAAGCACTGACCTATGATTATGTTGGGTCATGTATAGAATAATATTATCAATTTGATAAACTGACTCCTTATCCAAAATATGTAATTCTCAATGCCACATTACCTATCATGTGTCTTTCGGAAAGTTTTGAAATACCATTTCAATATAGCCCTGCTGGTCACGAAGAGATAGCGCGAAATCTGTAAACGTTACTTAGCACGTGGTTTGACTTGGACATGTTCCCGTCTCTATCTTGCGATTGTAGTTTTGCAGTTGAGCGCCAGTGACATGAATAACGCTGCCTAAGTACGTAGGATCGCAGCAGGTGCTAAATAACGTTTATAGATCTCGGCCTCAGAGTTTTTAAGGAATCTTTGGATTCTTTATCACAAAGACGGCTGTTAAAGTGTGGTTTATCTAACTAAGCCATTGTTTAGCAATTCTAACGTTCTATGATGTGGTGCCTAGCTAAATCAACGGACAATTTTCCTATTACTAGGTACAACTGCCAAAGATGAAGATGATGAAACGAATAACATAATCATTAAAAAAAAACAATTGATTAAAACCTTCTTCGTGATTTTATATAAAAATCAACGTTATCATTTATTTTGGGCGACGTATTTCTTAAAAGTTATCTTGAGTTCACAACCCTTGCATGTTTTATTCCCGATAAACTAAGATTGAATAAAAACATCTTTAAGAAAATAATAAATTGTTTACCTATACTTACTTAAAAATAAAAGAAAAACTCAATGTAATTGGTTTTGTATCAAAAATACGTAAAATATTCACACAAATATTTACTCTTAAATGTATGTATTTATGATATTTGACGTGGTTCCAAAAAAATATTAATGTTATGTATGTAGGTATGTGCATAACTTCAGGTATCTATTAGATACCAGTAAATTACGATTTACACCAATACAAGATACATAAAATGCAATTTAGAATGTTAATAAAATATAGTAAAGCCAAGTTGAAACACTAACCCCCTTATTCATAAAACTTATCAAACCTATTTTAGTTAAAAATTGGGTTTGTCTCTTTCTTACACACAGAAATGACAACGTGACAGATAAAGACAAACGTTCTATAAACCTATTTTAGCTAAAATAGAGGTAAAATAGGATTATGAATAAGGGGGTAGATATTTTGATATAGAAATAAAAGATAAGATACAGGTTGTAAATATAATTTTCAAGTCTTTAAGCGTACCTAGAACCTTTACAGTCAAACAGGGCATGAACTGAAACACAGCGGAAATTATTTATTCAGAGTAAAACTTGTTTTGATTTGCTAATTTATTAATACAAGATCTGCTTCGCATAGTTTTGCTAATTAAATGTCTATGGATAAATTAATTTATTTAACAGTGTATAATAAGGTAATCTTGTTTGTATGCCGAAAATTTTGTCATCAGCTAGATATTGGTTCAACAATGTTGGTAGGTATGTTTGGTTTTCACACGCAGTACGCGGCTCCTAAACACATAATTCACTATCTATAGTCTCTGTATACAGAAGTCTTGTCCGGTTTGGAGGATTAAATAATGTAATACAACAGTCAACAGATTATATAATGAAAAAAAAAAACAGAATTGTTTAAAAACAGAACAGTGTTTACAGTTCAGCATTCGCCGAAAAATACCAGGAAATAATTATCTGCTTGCGTACAATTAACTGAAATTATCTTAATGTGAAATCAGTGAATAGCTTTTAAATAACACTGTAACAAAAAATATTTCCCCCGTCTATCGGCGGTCTGTAATTTAAAAATGAATGGCCTCTACACCCCATAGAATTTGACGCCAAACATCACAATGTTTATTCTCAAAGGCAATTTTTTTTTCTGTGTCCCACGCTTGGGTCGGTTCTTCCCAGAATTAGCGCCATAGATATTGATTTGGAATGAAACTTTTTTTTAAAGATAATATTTCATGGCTATGAATGAGCGGGCGGCGCTTCTATTTAGGTATTTGTCAGAAGACATGCTCCAACACACCACACGGACCTTTTTTTTCTCCAAAATACATATATTTTAAAATAAGGGGAATACTGATTTAAACATTTTATATTTATTTAATGTTACATTACGCATTTATTACATTACAGCTTCCGTCAGAACATTCGCAATTATTGTCAAGGCCTGTAATTTGGCAACAAAACCTACAATTTTGCGTAAAAACACACGATACTCCACATAAAACGTCATAATAAAAAGTCGAATTTCGAATGAAAAGGCGGACTTTATATTTGACACATTGATAATGTCACGGTCAAAGTGACCATAATTCAATCAATTGGTGAATGATCTCTGTATGCGAATGTGAATAGCAATGTGAATCAAATCCATCGAGATATAAGTACTAACGTAGTACTTATATCTCGATGATCAAATCTCGAATTTTTATTGCTCGTTTTGATGCTTCCTTATTACTTAAATTATTACGAAGAAATAGTGTCGAGCAATATAAATACAAATGACTACAAATATTCATCCTCATAATTTCTTTATATTTACATTGGTTAGAATGGTAGTGCTCTTCAAGAAACTAGGGTAACTTATGATGTATAGTGGTGACATCGTACGTTTCATTCAATCACTTAGCACGATTAATTAATCAAAAGTTGGCGCATCGTCTATAAAGCATAGTCTAAATTCTAAAAGTACGAGGCATTGAACAATGTAGGTCTAGGTCTCGTAGGTGGACTGTAGAGCCTAGACGAATTATTTAACGGTATTGAAGTAACTATTAATAACATTTTACGGTACCTGGGGGTACACGGCTAAATGTGGAGACGAGAACGTAACTGGGTTTTTCCATGTAGAGCGAATCAATAGTTTTCCTTGTGCTTTCAAAGTTTCGTGACAGAAATTCAGTACGGTCCGAAGAGCTTAATAGTCTTTTTAAATTGTCTGAAGAGGGTAAAACCCAGATCTTTTCAACTAAGTATTTAAATATGTATGTACGTAAAACATAGATAAAGATAAATTCAGCTACTAAACTGCCAGTAATTACTCTAAAATTACACCTCTATTTGGAAATCCCTGGTTCTACACAAAACGTTGTTTTTCTGACGTCTATAAAACCATTATCCATGATTTGCAGTTTAAAATTTCACACCCGTCATGTCAATCGTTTGAATTTGGAATAAATGGTTTCGTTTCAAGTTTATTGATTGGTTAACGTCAAACGCCGTCAAAATCATTCATTCATCTCTTTTTAATTTAATTTTTGATACTGATGGATATTTCTCCCGCAAGATGTGCAAGTACGATAAATGAAAGTTAATTTATAATGTATTCGCCATATGGGCACAGCAGATGACAGACAGCCTTTATCGTGAGTAGCGAGGTTTTTCATCGCGTTTTTTTGTGTGGCAATTTAATTACGGGCAAATTGCCTGATCTGATATAATGTTTTAACCATAATATCCTGCATGACAAAAAATTGGTAAGTGCTATTATTTGGCAGACTAATTAGGTAATAAATAACCTAATAGACGTTGTTAGGCTAGGTTATTGACCTTATAGTTGGCTAACACGCACACTATTGTAGGGCTGAACTTTAATGGTGGATGAGTTTATGTCCGCCATTAATTTTAGATAATTTCTACAGATAGCTTTAAAAGTGCGAACCAATACTTAAATGTTTCAGTCCTTCAAAATGTGGAACGAATAAAAAGGCTGTGCGCATACCTGTCGAAAGGCCTGTCTGGCTACCTTTAATCAGACTCTCACTCCATGAAAACAGTATCATAGACAAAGTCGAATAAAAATCCTTTAAAAAAAGATATGTTTGCAACGGACCAAATTGTTTTGTATGCACTGTCTATGTGCAATCTAGGAAAACGGCTCAATGAATGCCCTGCGTCATTTGAAATCTAGGGATTAGATATATCTTTATTTTACCTTATAAAAATGTCACTTAGGACTGATTACTTTTAATCTACAGCGGTTTGCGATGTTTTCGAGCATGAGTCACAAACACACTGGCACAGTAAAAATGCAATAAAATCCATAAATAGTATTATCCTTTTGTAGTGGCAGGTCAGTAGTTTATTACTTCGATTTGATTGTTACGTAGGTACGTGGGTTTTAAATAGTCGAAGAAAACAGTTAAATAATTTTATTTAGAGATTGACGCAAATAATAGACCTATTGTAATCGGACTTTCTAAGTGCTGAGGCAGCTAACTAACTCAACTTTTTGCGACCGAATCGCGTGATAGAGTTGAATGTCCTTAAAACCTTTACATTAGGGCCTCATGGCATATTTGTATAAGATTACCTAGATACTATGATTTCAGATATTAAGAGGATATAATGTAGCCGTTTACAGGTCATCAGACTAGTTGTAAATAAGTACATAATTATTTGTATGGTCAAGAATTAAAGGTTTAAGATAAGAAACCGTGCACTAACAAGTACTTTAAGTATTCTGTGCTAACACCGTAATGTACAAAGTGTGCGTACGATTTGTAAACACGGAATTAGGTAGTGGGTTTTTCGTACTATGAAGCAAATACGGATCTTTTTTTCTTCTACGACCAAAATTTTTGAAAAAATAATCAAACCGGTGACAATAAACCGTAAATCAGTTACAAAATTCTGCTTATCTTTTTAGGACAGTTTATTATCATAATGTAAGTAAACATTTAACTACTTACTCATGCACCAGCACAAGACTTATAGGTATTTTATTCTATAAGTATATTTTATGAGTCAACCGCACACTACATAACGGCATAAAGGCGCTGTCACGGATAAATTGTTTCCACTGATGTGCCGTAGACTGTACATGATCCATTTTATTATTCCAATATAAAACTTAATTTGGACATCAGCACATTCAGTTTGTTCAACTCACGTGATATTTCGAGTGAATATCCTCATTAAATTATTTTAACACGTGCAAGTTATCCTGTTCAAGCCATAAACAAGCGACTGGCATTGAGTGTATGGCGCCACCTTTATGTTTTAACAGCTTAAATGCGTAATACATTTAGGCTTACTCTTTTTAAAAGTGACGCAGCGTATCTGTTCTTGAACTTATTTGTCTAGGTACCATGATTCATATCTGCGAATCATTAACATAATGTATTTAATAAAACAATGTGTTATTGTTATAATTTTAAATACATGTGCATCTTTCGTCACTAAAGGTCGAGTCCCACCCGCAAGCTGTATAACATCGCGGTTTAGCAAGTTTACAAAAAAATACTCGTTTATTTTTTTAAAGTCAAGGTCGCGTTTGATTTGCCAGCAGATTTTTAATCTGTAGCAACCGCATGGCAATTTTAAAATGACTGAGCACTGGCTGGTTATAAAATTGCTATAATTTATGAAAATTTCGACTAGCGTCCTGCGTTATATTACCGCGAATTTAAAATGAATTTAGAAATAAAATGCTTCTTGTAATAATTGATAATGCTTGTAATAATAATATTCGCGTTTTTAAAAACCGTGGTTAACATTTTCGAGTACCTAAACATTCATGATATTATGGAAGTCATGAATTAGTAGTTTCATATTTTACAAGAAATAAATAATAGACAATTTCTGAAAAGATTTTATCGTGAACTTTAAAAGATACGGGAAGATTTATTGCTTTTCCTTCCTATATTTTCTAAAAAGTGAACGAAACAAATGCAACAAGTTTTGTTAAATCAACAAGAGCGGATTAACAATGGCGTTGAAACTTTCACTGTTTTCTTTTCAGACTTCAGACTATTGTATTATAAAAGTTCGTTGACTTGTTAGGTAGGTAACTGCAAAGTTAATTGCGTCTTCTCAATTAATAAATTAATTAATAGAAGAGTTTAAGACTACAATTTGAAAATTACATTTTGCGTGTTATTTATTTATTTATTACTGCATCGTTGGTCTTGTGGTCGCTACTACTGAGGTCCTGAGTTTGATTCCCAGGTCGGGCAAAGTGTTACTGGGTTTTTCCAGAAGGAATTTCTCAGAGCAACCCGGAGTCTGGACTTGTGCCCGATTGATGACAATAGGCTCGTTCCCTATTCGCACTTGCACCCTTAGAACATAAATGGCACTATACGAAAATGTTCATTCTACGGTATGGCCGTTTTAAGTTTTTTTTAAATATTGTATGGGTGATATAGAACTAAAAAAAAATTAATAAAGCCTTGTGATCGGCTTAAAATAACAATTTAACTAACGCTGTTTCAGTATCTAGTGACATAATTGAATAACATTATGTGTGTGTGGCATACAATATAAAAATGCCATTTTTGTATAGTACGTGCCATTAACTGGCGAAATGTGGGTGTAGGTACTATTAGGTAGGTACACATCTGCCTAACCCTTCGGGGACTACAGGCGTGGTGTTATGTTGTGGTAGGTTATTTATATTGTTTTCAACCTCGATGATTTATTGTGATTAAACCGTGTTCTTTATAGCTGTGCCTGAAGCTCTACTTGGTGCACAAGAGCGCAAGCAAAAACTTGTCCGGAGCATCATAATAAATAATATTTATTTCTGCGCAAGTAAAGGATGTAATTATATATTTGCGTGGGTTATTGTTTCCGGACACAAGTTCCCATTTTAACATCATGTTTAACACATCGAGCTTATTAAAATTCAAAGACATACTGTGCGATTTGCAATGTGTTCAGTTTATATTTCTGGGGTTTTTCTAGTGAGACATGGATACAAAACATAACCAAGTTATTTCTAGCATTTTTGTTTAGCGTTGATGAGATGATTACATAGTCTTGCTATTTCAAAAATCTATTACTAACTATTCCATCGTTTACAAACATTTGAATTACGTGACAGAATTCTTGTTAATCTACTTCTTTAAAGTGAACGAACTCATTATGTATGCGTTCAGATTATGCACAAACCAATCGACATTTATTTTCTTTATATGGTTAATTAAGATAATAAAATTACATTGTACTCTTATTTTCTGCCTGTGTATACAAGTACTTACCTACTGTCTTTTTTTATTGAGGCCGATCTTGTTTGCGGAATTAATTAACGAAGCAAATAGCGTATCATCATAATAATTAAAAGTTCATTTTTTTACAAAACAGTGGTGTTGAAAATTAAATAACAGAAGCATCTTGACGGGAAATACACATCAGCTAATGTTATAGGTATACCGGATTTTGTGATTGCGATAACAATAGCCCATTACATTTAATGAATATAAATTACGATTCGGTGGTGACAGAATAATTTGTCATTCAGATTTTTTGTAGGTACTATTTGGCAGTGCTCCTATTTTTATATTTATGAGCACTATAAAAATATTTTTTTTTTACTAGAAATTGTGTCACGATAAAATCGAATCCTTATGTCTAAACACTTTTATAACTTTCTCCTGTAACATGAGAATGTAGTTTAGAATATAGGTGTGAACGCACCGTGAACCAAAAATAGTTGCGGCCGCGCATCCTAGCGTTTGTGTTAAAAATAAAGCTGAGACTAGACTAGCCTTACGAGATGTCACTCACCTATGGTCACGTGAATCAGGATACGAAAGCGCACAATTTCACACCAATATACTTCAATCTTTAAACGGACCTTGACCAATTCGAATTATTTGGAATGCTCCGTAACGCCGGTTAATTTACATCTATACGAACGCGTCTAAACACTCACTCCCGCGCTTTTCAGTTTGTTTTTTTAAACACGTCAAGTTTTGAAACTGGAATGAAATTCCTTTGACACATTTGTTTAATTCTTATTTTTATTTATTGATGCCCGCAATTTATTATCGAACGCGTTGACGCGTGCCTCCGTCACCGGTTGCAAGTACACTAAGCGACGGCGCTCGCTCGCAGCCATGTTTAAAAGCACATGCCAGTTTAGCTCAGAAAAAAAGAATAGGATTTCAGCGTGGAGTTGCACACTGTTTACAGTGAATTGTAATAGGTTATGTTTACACGAAATTGGCGTTTATCGCTTTCGCAAAAAAGTTACATCACGCTTAATCATCACGTTAAATGGAGCTTTATTTTTTAGAATTCTGATTTATCGATATCGACACAACTTTGGTATCCTTATCATGTTGACCTTGATATTATAATAAGTTACAAATATTGAATAGTTTCCCGTGACATAACATAAACTCTACATCGTAGAGTCGTTAATTCAATTATAATATTAGCTCTTATCAGTATGAACAAAAATAAAAATATTTATAGTTTCAGGGGGCCTCCTATCAATATTATCTGTCTACTAGTGGAAAATATTTAGTGTCAGTGGTTTTCGTTATCGGAGCGGAACTTGATAAGTTACAAAAAAGGATATTTACTTACTTAATATAAAGCTACATGGCTACAGAACTTATTTATTTAACCATTCATGAATATGAACAGAAAAGAAGAAAGGAACAGAAAAATACGTACAAAGGTGACGCTAATTTCTAAAGAAATATCTTCTACAATTTAATAGACTTTTAGGTTGAAATAATTTGTGGTTCAATAATTTGACATCCTTCTCATTAATTGATTGTATGTGGCTTCCTTCGCTTTTTATTTTTTTGCGGTTAATCGCAAGACTGAAGCTGTTATAGCGATGTACCTACTTACAATAAATACTTTTTATTAGGTATAGGTACCTAATCAAAAGTATTTATTGTAATTACCTATTGATTTTTTTTACATCGAGCTTACGTTTAAGACTATAAATTAATAATGCCATTTAACAATAGGTAATATTTTATAACTAATAAAACTTTATACGAAAATTAAACTGAAGATTGTTAATGCTACGAATAGAATTAGGTACCTGCCTTAAATTATGAGAAAATACTGATTTATGATTTCAGTTGTTTCGCATTAGCCCGAGTGGTTTTAATTTAACTAATGTACTTGATCGTGACTGATTTTTGTTAAATAAATAAATAGTAATGACTGTAATGGGTTACCTACAGCAGTCGAATAATCACTTAAAATCGCCGGATTTTCCAGATTTTGGTTCATCATCATCATTTCAGCCGAAAGACGTCGCCGATTATTATTATTATTATTATTTATGATTGATTTTACATATCTCGGGACCATGGGGTCCCGGTCCTTTGGAAGGCGTACGAGGGGCCGAAGCCAACCCGCAGAGGCCCCTTAGTAAATTTTAATGAAATGTGGCACCAACCGCCGATTAACCCTGTATGCACTCTGCAAGTGCACCCAAGGACAACCACCGGTTGGTGTAGGACTATTGCAGGATATGGAAAAATAAAAAGTTGGACTATGGGTTTGGGTGGCTAAAGTGGACTGGTTACCAAGAACTATGGAAGAACTATGACCCCTGCCTGATCAATGTTTTATATATACACGGATAACATAGCAGGGGGTGACTTGCACACTCAATAATGGGCCCCCGGAAACGGTCGCTAGCACATAGTGACGTAGCGACAAGAGGGCAACACGTCCTGAAGTGCTTATGAGGAGTGGAGAGGTATTCCACGGCTATCAGGACAATCCCGGAAGTACGGTCAAGATCCCTACCAGCATCTTACTGGAATACTTCCTTCCTCCGAGCACATTTTGAGCTCATGAGCTCTTGCGAATCTCCACTCAAGCCAGCCAATAAAGGCAAGAATGAGGTGGGAGCTCTGTTCCTCGTCATTGTTCACTCCAGCCGGCCAATAAAGGCAAGCCAGAGGTGAGGAACAAGACTTCTCCCAGGAGATAGGGTCCGTGGGGTCGCTACTGCCCAACAGCTCGCCACATGCTGCCCTATTATTATTACTGCTGGACATAGGCCTCCCCCAAGCACCTCCACGGGTTCCTGTGGCTTTCACAAGGTCGTCGGTCCACCTTGTGGGAGGCCTTCCAACGCTGCATCTTCCGGTACGCGGTTGCCACTCCAGAACCTTTCGGCCCCATTGGCAATCTGTTCTGCGAGCAATATGCCCTGCCCACTGCCACTTAAGTTTAGCAATTCTTCGGGCTGTCGGTTACCTTGGTTCTCCTGCGGATCTCTTCATTTCTGATTCACCCAGGGAAACTCCAAGCATAGCCCTGACTTTTAGCCTTCTAATAAGGCCGATTGTGAGCGACCAGGTTTCAGTGCCACAGGTCATTACTGGCAATTCGCACCTTTTGGTTATTTTCAGTTAACACAATGAAAACATAACAACCTCGTTGATCTGAGTGTTCGCACGCGATACTGCTGAACATGAGGTCAAGGTTCGATTCTCTGCTCTGGCAGTGTTTATGGGTTATTCCTTCAGGAATTTAACAATAGCAGCCAGCCTGGAGATTCGTGTCTGATTGTTGGCAATGGGTTCTCCCTATTAGGCACATGGGATTGAAAAAATAACTAGCGAAATGTGGATATTACCTACAACCACATCTTGATGGGTGGCAGGGACATCGACGCGTAACCATGAACTCAGCACAGTCACATGACTCTAGACAGAACATTGCGTAGAAATTCGTCGGTTGTCAAAATAAAAATATAAGTGTATGGAACAGCAATTTTTTTAATAACGTTGGAATTTCTCTTAAGTCCTGACAGTACCAACAGACGAATCTTCTATTGTAGGGTACTGTGTGGAAATCTTCGGCGATTCGTCAGATCCACTATCCCAGAACGAAGGGTCGTTCTGGGATAGTGGATCTGACGACCCGTTATGACTGTCAAAGATCTACGAATGACAGCCGGGATCAACGGCTTAACGTGCTTTCCAAATCACGGACGGGTCTTGGTATGTAAAGAGAGTCACCCATCCAAGGAACAACCTTGGCAAGCGTAGCTTAACCTGATCGATCGACCCGAGCGGCTGTTATTACTTAGACACGAGTAACCTCCCATGGTGATATAATCAAAATAATAATTAGAAATGAAACTTCGACCTATGTCGCTGTACCACCTATCACGAATGCGTTTATAGACTGTTGGACCCACCGTGTCATTGTGTGGATAAACAAACGTTCCTTGAATGAAATCCCATGTCCAATTTCCAGTAAACATCATATAGTACCTACTATTATTTACTACAGTAGGCACCTACATCAGCACTATTATGTACTATTTCCAAGTAGCCTTCGTTTACCTCGGGTGTTATGACCTGGGCTATTATCGCACGCATGTGCATAACATAAACACTGTTAACAGTCTATAGTTAGAGCTTGGCACGTGAAATTAGATCATGCAGGTGTCACAATTAGACGATTACCTCCTACTCCTATGAAACTATTCTTAGAGCAGCTTGATCGTTGCTTTTTATAGCAAATTCAGCCTATACTGTTCCAACTGCTGGGACACAGGCCTCCTCTCGGTAAGAGCGGGTCGGCCATAATTCACCACTGGGGCCCAATGCGGGTTGGTGGATGTTCGGGCGAGGCCACAACACTGCGTTGCAAAAACGACGTCGCACAGCAATAGATTTCGATTTCGAAAGTCGTAGATTTTTACGATGCGACGCCGCAACGCATTGTTGTGGTCTCGCCCTTACATGTCTTTCCTTCACCGTTTTGAAAGCAGTTTTGATGAAATTAAATGCTCAAAGTAAAGTACCTGCCTGAAGTGCCCGGGCGATCCCAGGCACTCCAGCTTCCCCAACTTTGCCACTGGAATCGCTCCCAACTTCGATAAGTTGGGGGCGATTCCACTGGGCCACCGGCCATTGCTCTCAATGCTTTATATAGGCTCTTATAGAAATTGAATTGCAAGATAGGGATAAGAACAGAACTGAGGCTGATGGGATTTGGATAAAACCTTAAGAAGATCTTCAATACAAAGGTGGAGCAAAGTTTGGTCTGGACACCACATGCTAAGTTATACTGGTGTTCTACCCAAAATTTAACTGTTTAGCTGATGGCCATACAACACAGGTTTATTTCAGTTGAATTTACACAGAATACTTTCGTATTTCGAAGAATAGAGTTAATTCTTTCGAAGGCATTTGAAATAATGGAAAGAAGAAAGGAAAAGACCGAAAATGTGTTAGCAGTTCTAGCATTTGGTTAGAGGTAATTGTAAATTACGCTAAAGCTTGAGCTCGCAGCTCTGATGGGAAAATATAAGTCTTCAGCATTTAGTTAGCATGGACAGTAAATCCTCTTTCTAAGAGTAGGATGATGCAAACTTGCAAATGTTGCAATCCATTTCAATTGAAAGTAAATCAAGTATTGGACAGAAGTTTGCTTTTTAAACGCGGATTTATTGAAACGAGGTTTTAATCGTGTGAGAGTTTACTTTTCAAGGTTTTTTTACCAGATAATTTATTTCTAGCTAGACTTTTACGAGACAGCCTAAGTGTAGCAAACTGATTCTGTTTTATCTTCCGATAAACGTCACGTTTTTGCACATGCTTCAGGAATCAAAAGAAACTTTATAGAACATGAAACATGCGTAGGAATAGAAACAATAAACTTTTTTGTTTATGTTTTCACGATACGATGAAAATAGAAAAATATTCGATTATTTTATCGATTTTATTTTATAAATGTTACTTTATTTTTATTACAATACTTTTCCAATTAGGTAAGTGCCTTTTCTCCCGGGGAGCCGTATACATCCACTTGTCTCAACAAGGATCTAAATCCCTCAAAACGGGGAAGGAAAACATCGTGAATAAATCGGCATGTCCTAAAACCAAAATTCGAAGATATGTAGCATCTACCAACCTGCTAGATTACGCCTCCTCCCTCTCGATAAGACGAGGCCTGTCTCCCAGCAGTGGGAATTTATGCTTGGCTTATGTGGGCTGATGTTATGCTTGGATCTAAACTGCTCATCGAACCTTTTCTTAAATCGATGAGTAGCGAATCCAATAGACTGGTGGTTTTTTATTTGACCCTGAAAAAGGCCGCGGCTCTGAGGAGAGGCGTGTAGGTCCAAATAGTATAAGAATAATAGATATTCTGTCGAAAAGAATAAAAAAGTAGCAAGGCGAAATATTTATGTCTGTTCTTAAATATTTTTAAGAGCACCTATAATATTTAATTTTATCTAAATGCTTAGCTGGAATTTTCCGTAGAGGTAGGTACCTAGTCCTCTGCATGTAATATATGTATTTTGTGATAAATGTTGATGCAGGAAAACTTATTAACTAATGTAGTATTAATTGATGACATTATTTATAAATAAATGTCTCATTAGTTAATTAAATTATGATGAAGATAACAGTATTGATTATATTATTAATTAAGTGTAATTAAATAAATATGATATGGCTAGAAAGGGGGTGGCTACACTGGCTACCGAGATGATGACTAATAGAGAAGTATGGAAGAAAAAGACATGTTGCACCAGCCCCAAATAAATTAGCATTATGGGCAGGAGACTGATGATAGTTTAATTTTATTTTATTTAAGTATGCATACACACGTCACGTTGCAGTATACAACTGATTTTCATCCGTCACCTCACACTTCAGGTCCTGTAGAAAACAATGTCGCGCTAGTTGTTTTTGCTGAACTGGGCCTTCCTGGCGCAGCTGTGACAGGAAAGTGTATTCTTATAAATTTCTTACATCGCATCGCATCGCATCGCACTTTTTATTTATATGGTGTACATAATAAAGAGTATTCTATCTATCTTCTATCTACAGTTTTTATTTCATTTTTATTTATCAGATCTATATTTTAAGTGTGCCTTTAAGTCAGTGCTAAACAAATGTACTGCTTCAATTTAAATACCATTCAATTTTAATTAAATTACCATTACGGTTTCGTCTACAAGCTATGATTGTCATTCAGTTCAAGCTTGAACCCGATTCAAATATCTTTCTTCGTCTCTACAAGTTGTTAGTCATTACGCTAAATTGTGTGCTAATTTCTACAAATTAATAATCTTACTACTATACATAAACGTATTTTTGTGCCATCTAAACCTGCTTGTGCAGGAATGCTTGGAATTCTCCGCGTTGGTCCACGACCGGCCGGTCGCTCATCGAGCAAATGGAGCATGAACGACATTTGACGAAACATGACTATTGGCGACATTTGAATACCGAACTAATTGGTAAACGATGTCGTTATACCATGTACGAAAATGATTGGGTGATAATTTTTGTATTTCCATATGTCAAGAAATAATTACCTTCTCAAAGATTATGTTTCACACTCATCTTTATTCTTTGTACTACAAGAAAAATAGGTCAGATAGGCAGAAGACTGCTATTCGGCTGCATATAGATAGATAGACTCGAAAGGGAAAAAGGATCTACATGTGTTATTGAGTACCTACTTGTTACGATCACCAATGGCAATTTGTTTGATAATCAGGCAATCTTTACTCGTTAATTTTCAGTATCGATTTAAAATTAACGTCTATGGAAAGCCACAACGGTTTATGTACACGAGTATTAAAATAAATGAATACTTAAATGTCGCACTAAAGAGGTCTTACTCTGACGTTTGCAGTTATTTCAATTAAAATGTTTGTCGTCAATTGATTCAATTAGGACGAATAACGCTAATCGAATAAAAAATGTAATCACAGCTCTGAGCTTTCACTGGTTCATATTTCAATTGAAACTCTTACAAAAAAAAAAAAACAGCAGACCATAGCAACGATGGATGGATTGTGTGATAATTTATTGTGTGAAGATGATATGGCTAGAAAACGAAGAATGAGACATGCTGAGCCGATCTCCATTTTGTATAACGGCAGGAGGAACATGAGGATGATCACATTATTGCCAATTTTTATTTTTTAACCACTTTGCTACATGATCCTCTAGTACTATTATATATTCTGTGCCTTTGGTAATATTTCATGACCTCCACGAGTATAAAGAGCAGGTTAATTGCATAAAATACTAACAGTAGGAATGGCTTTCATTTTGACAGCTCAACAACATTCATTGTGCTATTTACTTCGCTGAAAAGACAAATTTTTCGAACATATGAAGCAATGGATTAGCAATATCCATCAAAATGATTCAGATTGTGATTAATGTTACGCAACATTAGGGTGCAGGTTAAAGACTCGGAAACCTTTCTTATTTTATTACGTCTATGTTATCCCGGGAAAAAAAATATTTTCAGAAAAACACATTTTTAAGGTTCACAAAAACAATTTTCCAAGTAAAATATGAACATTACAGAAAAAAAGTGTATCGTTGGTGCCTGTAGTAAAGAAATTAATATTAGATCACAGACACCAGAAATCACACAATCTACTCTTATTTAACGGACTGATGATGACTGATGATCACAGTATTCACAATACCTACCGACTTATTGATTTCGTTGATTTCGAAGAATGAGAGCTGCCGCGTCAATATGCGTCAGACATGACTTTCGGCTATGTGGGTGTGGCTCCTATACTTATTAACATATGACGTACTTTTCCACATCACATGACATTTAATAAAGCCAGCGACACACAAAACTAGTTGAGCTAGTTTTTTTTTTAATGTGGTTCGAATGTCCTTCACAGTTGATTTTTAAGCTTTTTAATAAACCGGAGGCTCGTTGATGTCTTTTGTAAAGGCACCTTATTTGACAGATTTATTTAATTTTTCTACTATATTTTTTGGACTTTAAACTGTTGATAGTTAATTATATGTACGTTAGACATTTTCTGATGATGGTCTTAGTAAACTGTCTGCAGTAAACACTTAACTTTATTATTTTATCTGTGCTTAAGAGGAAATGCGGTCGGAGAGACTTTTGAAAAAGCCTAAGTAAAATTCATAATTCGAGGTTTGGCTCTCGCCTATTTCCTCCTTTAATATTGGACCAATTTAAAAGATATTTCATAAACTGAATGAGTAGGATATATACTGTGTCCCTATGCTTTTTTTTTCATTAATACACAATTAATACAATAATAAATGAATACACAAATTTGTACACTAGGCCTCTGTTTAAATCGGACATTTTGAGCATTTTTTGAGGATTCTAGCACAGATTACTAAATAGTTACTTGTTCTAGTGCTTATAAAAATAATGTATCATCAAAAAGGAAAACATAGGAACATACAAGTAGTTAAAAAATTATTATTCTGTAAAAATCATTGTTTTATGGTCATTATAGACATAGACAGGCCTGATGGTCTAGTGGTTAGTGACCCTGACTGCTATGCCGGAGGTCGTGGGTTCGATTCCCACCCAGGACAAATGTTTGTGTGATGAGCACGATCATTTGTTCTGTGTCTGGGTGTAATTTATCTATAATATGTATGTATTTAGAAATATATAAGTATGTTTATCAGTTGTCTAGTACCCATAACACAAGCTCTGCTTAGCTTGGGACTAGATGACGTTGTGTGATAGTTGTGGAATATTATTATTATTATTAACCAGACTGAAAACAGGCGAAAGCGTTTCTATGCAGAAACGACAACCCGCATTTCCGCTTAAGAAGGATGCGCCAGATAATGCTAACGATTATAATTCTGTAAAGTCATATCTGTTACGCTCGCGAATCATATTTTAATCAACATTCAAAATGTCACTGACCTGCAGATTGCGAAAAACGTAAGAACATTTGAATTTCGCGGGTTACCCTGGTGCCCTTAAATACGACGCTTCAAGCTGCACCAAATCAATAATTTAATCTACACAGAACTTTGAAGAACAGAATTTCACACTTTGCAGGACACCCCCTGACGTAATAACAATAATACTTCTATTGTGTCTCGTTCAGTTTCCTTCAATGGGTTAAGCTGGTTAGGCCTTAGCACAACTCAGAAGTGATATAGGATGATAAACAGTTAATTTTAGTATTCACACTAATATTATAAAGGCGAAAGTTTGTGAGTGTGTGTGTGTTTATATGTTTGTTACTTCTTCACGCTCAAACGGCTGGACCAATATTGATAAAATTTTGTACGGAGGTAGCTGACACCCTGGATTAACATATAGACTACTTTTTATCCCGATATTCCCACGGGATCGACATTTAGGCGAGTGAAACCGCGGGGCGCAGCAAGTAACTAATAAACTTAACTAAAAATAAAACCATTTTCCCCTATTTACTATCCATCCACATTCGCAATTACCTGTAACACTCCAATAACTTATGTAGTCGATGTTACCGACATGACCAATCAGGTAATTACCATTAACGTTACCCATTGGTATGCGCGTCATCTGCGTAAGCGCAGAGACCTTAGCTCGTGACTACCCCTATCTGTATTCTATGGGCATTCTGTAGTTTATAGTGTTGCGACCTCTTCGTAGCGTGCGAAGTTCCAACTTTATGACCGTAGTAGTGCTAAGTGGTCATAAAATTGTTTACCTTGGTATTTAAGTAGGTACTTGTAACATTAGGTCTTTCGTTTCTTCGCTATGTTACTTTGTCCAGCTTTGTATTAAACGGCGTGTGGAATTCGCGTAGTCGTCCGCAGGCAAGCAGAGCTGCGATCATACGGCGTAGTTGTCGCGTAGGCGCGTAGACACAGAAGCCATTGAAAATGCCGCATTTATGCCGACTATTTTCGGTAGCTGGTGAGTGGAACATCTTTACTTCAAGTCTTACTTAGATCAAATTAGTCTCTTGGCATTCAGATGAAATCCTACAAGAAGGCCAATAATGGCAAAATGGGTTAGAGTAGAAGACAACCAAAACCGTACTCTAGCGTCTTCTAGTCTAAACTATGTAGTTCATACATAAATCTAAGGCCCTAGCACGAACGCGATTTTGCGATGTTCGCACGGTTTTTTAATCAAAAATACAACTAAGTAACCTGTAGAATTTTGGTTTAAATTTATGCGGCATGCAAAATTAGTATCACAGATATGAATAAATTAATTTTATAAATATCACGAGCGAAAACAGAATTTTCATCCATTATAAAATTATAATAGTATAATAGTTACGTTTACTCTGCAGGCTCGTGCTAGGCCTACCGGACTTAATTCAATTTTGGTCTAATTTCTAGGCCAGACTGCATCGTTTAGATAGCTGAGACCAAAGTGTGGGAGTGTGTACTAGTTAGCTTGGTTTTATTACCTATTCTTTCATGTAAAAGTACATGGTCATGTGGAATAATAAGTTCTGTAGTAAATGAATCATTCATACGGGTAATTTAAGTTACTTATCTGACATTCAGTTAATTACTCGTAAGTGTTATCATAAAAGGGAAGACCCATCTTCAGTAGAAATTTACGGTTTGTGATTACAGTTTACAGCCGATATAACCTACTTTTGTTGTATGTAGGTTTATGTGTATTATTTAGACTAGTCGTTGCTCGCGACTTTACTCGCATTCTAGAGAAACTTCATATGCCTGGTATCTGGTAAACGATGTTTTTGGTTCGTCTGGATAAAGACGGAAATAGACAATGCTCTCTTACGAATTCATATAAAGTTAAATAGATAACAATACGAATACGTGGTTACATTGCGTGTCGGCGGCTACCATCGACAACATACCGCTAGTGTATTTGAGCACAGTACTCAAATACACGAGCGGCACGTTGTCGACAGCAACCGCCGACACGTCGACGGCGGGCGTTGACACTCGTCGACGGTTGCAGTTGCCACTGTCGTTGACGCGTGTCGATAGTTTGTATGAACACAAAGACGTAGCACGTGACCACAGCTTGAACATCCCCGCTACGTGAAACATTTACACAGGATGGAGCCGTTATGTTAGTGAAAAATGCATCATTATGGATGTTACAATAACAACATTGTAACAGTGTTGCTTAAACCAATCAGTAGTAATTAAAGCAAATGCAATATATGCATTCCTTTTGTAGATAAGAGGTAGGTAGAGTTTTTTGTCTGCTGAGTGCTGTTCTTTATAAGAACGAACAAAATGCTAGCTTGCACAAGAAATGTTTGTAAATATGTGAGCACCATGCATCTATCAGATAATTAATTTATATGTCATGGTTTCGTTTTTAATTCTTTTACCTATTGTGGTATAGTAATTTTATTTTAGGTGCATCGTCCTCACATGTTATTATATAATTAATGTACCCATAAACATTTTAAAAGAGTAACGGTGGAGTTTCTTGCCCATTCTTCTCCATACGAAAACTACCCTTAGGAATGGGCGACTAGAATCAATTCTATTTTAAGATAATTTTTGACGTTCAAAAGTGCCTTTTATGTGCCTATTTGAAATAAATGCTTTGACTTTGACATCTTTCCAAACGTACCTAACGAAACTTGTATCTAGTACAGATTATGATGCTACTATACTAGCGACCCGCCCTTGCTTCATACGGGTGCAACGTCCTGTTGTGGTGCATGTCCAAACATCGAGATTTCTGTGATTAATACAATACACATAAAGCGGTTGGTCGACTCTTCACGTGACCAGAGGGCTGGCTTATTTTGAGCCTAAAAAATCAGCATTGCCATTCAACGTGGCAATGCTGGCAGCCTTTTGGACACTATAATTCACCATTGGCAGTGATGCGGCCAATTTTTTGATGCCCTATGAGCTCTTCCCATTTTTTATCATATACTTCTACATAATTTTACTGTTAGCTTATATATTGTAATTAGGGTTTGTCAACATAAAATTCTTCATACCAGTTACAAAAAAATACTAATAAACCTTTCAGAAGAAATGCTCTAAACGATGGTGAAAACCACATCAAAATCGGTTGCATGGATAACAACGCGGTCACACAGACACGAAAAGCGACTTTAATTTAAAATATGTAAAGATATAAATGATAAAGATATATATAAAGTAAGTGCCTACTGTACTATTCCAACAGAAATACGCAATCAATCAGTTAGTTATACCTATTACCTACGTTCAAATACTTTTGCTTTTATCTTTTCCTCGTCATTTTCCCCGTGAACTGCAATATTAAGAAAATACTTTACTGGCTTCTAGCGGGTAGTTGCTAAATATCTTCGCCATGTCAGTTATCTAATATATTACAGATAAAAAATTAAAACGTTTATTTATTCCTAGCATTTTCCTTTTGGATTTTCCTGTAGTAAAGATTACGCCAACTGTATTTGACCTGTAAAGATACCTGCATTGGAACGTAGAGTAGTACTAGTCAACTTAAATTGAACAAAACAAATGAAATATTCTGGAAATATCAATCAACTTGTAAAAACCTGTGTTTCTTTATAAGCCTTTTCAGACATCTATTATCGTACCGTGCGAAGCCGTGCCGTTGACTTACCGTATTTCTGGCCTATAAGATACTTTGACTTTTTATTGATTTAGAATTTAAATTATAGCATAATTGCAGGCAGTTGCAACGGACGTCCGGGGACAATTTCGGAAGTAAAACTTGGGTGTCTGTCTCACCGAGCTCCGTGAGCACTTATCAAGAGGGACAAGAGTGACGAGGTAGGCATGGAAATCATGCGGGCCAATACCTGGCCAAAGGAACGTGACGAACTGCCCACAGGTCTGCCATTACCCAGCCCAAAGGTAGTTGACGAACACCGTGTCGTTTTAAGGTTCTCCTGACCGAATTTCGGCCATGGCGACCAATCTCAGCGGAGACCAGCCTTCTGCGCAGGAGACATTATAGTGCAAAAGTGTATGCGCAGACACAGGTGCACTTTCTCTTCCCGCACTCTCATAGTCCGGTGGGACGGCAATCCCACACGACTGGGGAGAGATCAGGAGCAGAACCAACGGCATCTTTCCGAGGCACGGGGGGCCGACGTCCAAACTCTGGGCTGTTACTAAGAAATTTATTCCTAATAGCCCAATAACACTTGTCCCAACCTGGGAATCGAAACCAGGACCCCACGCTCAGCACTCGCGGTTACATAACGATCACAAGGATAACGGATAATAACACGTAATCCTTACCTGACAAACCAAAGGATCAATCAATAAGGTCATTTTCAAATGCGCGGAACTTCGTTTTGGCAACAAAAACAATGTCAAGGCGTAACAATAAGTCATCACATCATCAGTATGCTTACTTAACACGTCTCTAGACGTTTCCTTTACAATGTAACCTTAAGGGACCAAGGAAACACATTCGCATTGTTTGCTGTGCGAAGGAAAGTATATGGTGATAAATCTTCTGAGAGTGTGTAAGAATGTTGTTGTTTGTTTGCTTATTTTATGGCGCACCTAGTACTGGCACGACGCAATGGGTCCCTTCACATATAATAATCAGTCTGTAATGTTCCCACTGCTGGGTCACAGGCCTCCTCTCTAAGAGGGAGTGGGCCGTAATCCACCACGCGGGCCCAGAGCGGATTATTACCTAGAGGTCACATATTTTAAAATTTTTGGTTCTAGGACATGCCGGGTTCCTCACGATGTTTTTCTTCGTCGTTTTGAGAGCAGTGGTGATGAAATAATTTACACAAAATAAAGAGCCTGTCTGGGTTTGAACCCACGACCTACAACTCGTACGTCGCGGCCGTTGCCTGTCGACCACCACTACTCTCCCCAAGAGCAGTGGTGGCCCCTCACATGGCAGGCGACATCGTGGCAGGCTCAGATGAATCTGGCGGGATGTGCTGGACTCCTTCGATAAAGACTGGTCCCAAAAAGCCCTTGAAAGAAAGGAGTGGAAGGAGAGTAGGGAGGCCTATGCCCTACAGTGGGAAACTGTAGGCTAATAATAATAATAGTAGGTTGGTAAATATGCTTTAATTGTACGAGGTATACCTTATTCTCCAAAACAATGCTTATTTTGTAATATCTATAAAGCTCAGTCCATCTCCAAAAGTGAGACGAACTGAGGGCAAGCATTTTCAGACGACAAGCATGAAGAATTAGGAACGATTCATAGACGACTCCGCCTTGGAGTGTAAATGGGGAGCTGTTCCACAAACGATGGGACACTTAATATCATGTATTCATGTCCTACGTGTCCTGTCAGCTGCACGTTACAGGAACTGGTGGACGCGCTAGTAATGGCGCCAAACAGTTTGCCGAATTCTGGACCGTGTCCATTTAGATTGCCATCGACACGCTAATAAGAAGAAATAATAAGGTTAACACGTCTAAGTCGGAAGATAATGGAACACTCAATAGGTCGATCAAAAGCGAATCGCTTAATTATTATTATTGCCAAAACCACAGATCTGACTGATCGAGCAATTAAAAAACTTGTTAAATAAATGAAAACCAGTTGGATGAGCTACTGAGTCCTGTGTTCGATACAAGAGTTACATCATTTAAAGAATCAAAATGTATTCTTTGGAATTTATACCTTAGCTTACATGTATTTCTTGAAATTGTACTGGAAATCATGGTTTCAGGAATAATTCTTATATAAACTAAAACTTCACTCTATTTTACTTTTTATTACATACCTTTCGGACGAAAGGTTCTGGAGGGGCAACCGCGTACCGGAAGACGTAGCGTGGGAAGCAAGGTGGACTGATGACCTTGTGAAGGCCGCAGGAATCCGTTGGATGCGGAAAGCAGAGAGCCGGTCGAAGTGGAGGTGCTTAGGGGAGGCCTATGTCCAGCAGCGGACGTCTTTCGGCTGAAATGATAATGATGACATACTGGAAAACCTCCGCAATAAAAAAAAATAAAAAAACCGGCCAAGTGCGAGTCGGACTCGCCCATGAAGGGTTCCGTAGCAGCAAGTAACATAATATAAAAGTTCTTGTAGTTCGTTGTAGCTTTGTGAAAGGTAAATTGCGGTTTTCGATTTATGACGTATTAAAAAAAAACTACTTACTAGATCTCGTTCAAACCAATTTTCGGTGGAAGTTTACATGGTAATGTACATTATATATATTTTTTTAATTTTATCATTCTCTTATTTTAGAAGTTAGAGGGGGGGGGACACACATTTTACCACTTTGGAAGTGTCTCTCGCGCAAACTATTCAGTTCAGAAAAAAAATGATATTAGAAACCTCAATATCATTTTTGAAGACCTATCCATAGATACCCCACACGTACAGGTTTGATGAAAAAAAATTTTTGGAGTTTCAGTTGTAAGTATGGGGAACCCCAAAATTTATTGTTTTTTTTCTATTTTTGTGTGAAAATCTTACTGCGGTTCACAGAATACATCTACTTACCAAGTTTCAACAGTATAGTTCTTATAGTTTCGGAAAAAAGTGGCTGTGACATACGGACGGACGGACAGACAGACAGACAGACAGACAGACAGACATGACGAATCCATAAGGGTTCCGTTTTTTGCCATTTGGCTACGGAACCCTAAAAACAAATTCGTTGGTACACTTGTGAGTAACTAGACTTTACTCCTATGAATGAAATTTTATTTCGCATCTATTACTTTTCATTTTCTCCAGCCATTAGCGAGCCAACAACCTTACTTTCAAAAGACAATAGAACACAATCTCGTGCATCTAGTTTCATTGTTTCTATTTAAAAGTAAAAGGGTATGACAAAACCCCACATTCCTCGAGGAGCGATGCACGCGTCTATTTTCGTACGCTTCATTACAGAACGCATTATCTCACATTCTTTGCTTAAACACTGAGTTCATACTGGATAATCATGGAATTTTAAATTAGTTGTAATTAACGTCAGAATTGTATTAAGTAAGTAGTATTATATGACTTAAGTGATCTTCGTCTTCAAAGTACTATAATATTCTTAGACGCAACTTTGATTGGACCATCCAAATTGGTGTCATTGTTTCCTTTTATAGATTGGTGTATTTAGTTGTTATTCATAGTAACAATAACAACAGATATTTTAGCAAGAGCAATAAATATAGTTGAACTTTTCATTCTGGCTTTTAGTCCTCTTCGATGATAGATAAGTGGCGCTTACGCATTTGCTGTTTCCCGGCGTTCTTTCGTTAAGGAAAACTGCCGCTCAGAGACGAATAAATATTGAAGACACATAGTAACAATAAACATCATTTGCAAAATTGTATACAACGTTTGATATTTAAACTTTTTCTATAGTATATTAACTACCTACTGATTCCGATCAGGAATTGTCTCCAAAATCTCTACAATTCTTCCGGTCCTTACACGAAAAGAAAAAAACAGTTGACAATTTTATCTGGTTCATACGTATTAAAAAATGAAGGTTGAACCTTCGTACCTTTAAGTACATAACTGTTAATTGCTTCTCCATTATCAGTGACACAAATGCTTACAATTACGGGCAATCAACTCATTCGACTCGAGCCCTAAAATTGTATAATCTGTACAGAGTAAAGCGTAGTACTATTAAGTATTCTGTGGTAAAGCCTAATTGCAGACTTTTAAAGAATTCCGTAGTTAGTAAAACTATCTCAGAACTGCGTTATTAGGTACCTAATTTATTTTAATAGTCTTGAGGAAACAGATACATGACGTCAATGACAATCATACTATTTATTTATGACTAGCTTCTGCCCGCGACTTCGTCCGCGTCAAATTTATTTTTCCTCCGACCCAGCCCGCATAGCCTGCCCGAGCTATTACTTGGTTTTCGATCTGCGTTTTTTCTGACAGTTTTTGTTGTTGCTTTGCTCCTAAGGGCCCCAGCGTTATGTTAAGTAGCCTATAGCCTCCCTGAAGATTTGGGCTACCAAATGCAAAAATAATTGGAATAGGATTGTCATAAAAGATGTCAGGAAATCCAATCTCAGACAAAAAACCGGCCAAGTGCGAGTCGGACTCGCGCACCGAGGGTTCCGTATAAAAATTTAAGGTTTTCGGAATTTTTCCTTTATGTGTGCTATAAAACATTGCTTCATGCCAAATTTCAAGATTCTAGGTCGACTGGAAGTACCCTTTAGGTTTTGATTCCCTTGCGAGTAGTTGCGAGTTTGAAAATATGCGGCTTAAATTGCCGTTTCTTTTGATTGCGTTGACATAGAAGTTTCATTTTGTTACAGCTTCAAGGTATTATAGACCTGATTATTTGATATTAATTTCAATTTAATACCTATACGCGTTCATGAGAAAAGAAGTAACTTTAAAATTTTCAAAAATATTTTTTATTATATGATGTAACTAAAAATTTACGGTTTTCGCAATTTTTCCTTTATCTGTACTATAAGACGTTACTTAGTACCAAATTTCAAGATTCTAAGTTCACGGGAAGTACCCTGTAGGTTTTGATTCCCGTGCGAGTTTCGAAAATTTGCAGAAATTTGCGGCATAAACGGCTGTATCTTTTGATTGCGTTGGCTTAGAAGTTTGATTTTTTCACAGCTTCAAGGGACAGTAGACCTGAGTAATTGATATAAATTTCACCTTCATACCTCCACGCGTTCCTGAGAAAAAGGGTCTTGACAGACGGACGGACGGACAGACGGACAACAAAGTGATCCTATAAGGGTTCCGTTTTTTCCTTTTGAGGTACGGAACCCTAAAAAGCAACGATTTCCCTAAGAAGTGGAATAACTACGGAACCAAATTCTTTAATACAGCTGACAACGGAAGTAGGTTCATAAAAGTACAGTCTAGGAAATAAAATAATGGAAAATTAAGAACTACTTTTCATATTGCATTGTGACATTGACTTGTACCGAGTTGTAAGGTGTAGCTATAGCAGGTATTGTTGTTCAAAAAGTAGATTTTATCTCAGATCCGTGCAGATCGCAAATTACGACTTATCTAAATTAAATGCAACAACGAGACTAATAACATCATTCTCCATGTAAAACGTGATTGTTAAGTCTAGATAAAAAAGGGATTGAGGAAAATCCAAGCACTATACTTCGCGGTGATATCTGAGTTTTGTAAAAACTGGGTTTTAAAACAATATATTTGATTGATGGAATCATCCAAGAAAACTATAAATCTGAAGATGACGAAAATGTGGAGAATAATTTAATCATTCGTGGGGAGTTCAATAGAAATTCTTATTTACATAATTATATGAAGCAAAACATCAAATGCCAACTTGTAAAATGTAGATCATCTGGATAAGTCTGGACTTTGCTTCAGAAGCTGGGGTCCTCTAATGTTGGCAGGACTCGAAGTGACACGTATAACAGTACTGAACTTGTAACTCTTTAAGAGTGGGTGCGGCCATTATGTGAATGGTCGCACGGGGAGGTGGGACCCGCTGAGGAACAGCGGATCGAAGCCTGTCGGGGGACCGGTGAATGCTTATGCGAATCCCGCATCCCCAGTCATAGGCAGAGGTGAAACACTACGGTGGTTTTAGCCGGTAAGAGTCCGGCTTGCCCCACTGTCACCCCCACGATGTAGAATGTCCATGAGGATTTCCACTGCCAACCAAAAAAAGGGATCATTTTAAGATAGAAATTTTCCTGAACATCACTGTTAGGTTGGCCACAACCTGAGCTCTTTAGATAACCGGGTTTTTGCAAACTGGAGGAGTTATCCGTAGGTAATAGGGGAATAAACAACAATCTCATTTACTTCGCAGAATTTGCACAAGAGCTTATCATCACATTGCGACGAGGTCTCGCCCTAATAGTAATAATATCGTGGTTAATTAACTGTTTTTATTAACTCAGCTGCATTAATAACGTCGAGCATGTTTTCCTTATTTTGTTATATTATTATGGTCTCATGTTTCGTGTTTTTAGTCAATTGACGTGTTTTGGCAAATTATTAGCAAAATGCGAAATGAACTTACAAAGTTCTTTAAGTGACATCAAGATTCTTTCTTTCTCATGTTCATAAAATCATAGTTTTATTTAGGTACCCATCACACAGAAAATTAGCCTTTTTGTCTTCAATTACTCATAAAAATGTCGACAAAGTCATTTTGCCTCTAAACGCTGCATATCATGACGGGGTTTGACACGCGATATTGGCGACCGAAAATACAAAATATGTATGGCGTGCGAAACACCCTGTTTAGGTCGGTTCACTTGTTTGGCACAGTTCGGCACAGCAATGTGGCAAAATACTATATTCGATTTTGCCGTCTGGTTGTGCCGAATCATGCCAACCCGAAGAAGTGTGTAGCACCCCTAACTTTGACCAATATCGGTAGGTGAAACTGAGCGGTATCTATCGTACAGAAACAACATTTAATATAAAAAAACGTTATTGAAGTGATTATAATTAATAACAATAGCACGCGCGATCGTAATCGGAAGGCAGTCGTAAGCACATCATCGCATTATAATAATTGTTGAATAGACTATTGTGATCGTGACGTTCACTTCCGTTGCGTCACTATATTATCGTCTGTTTGTTTACCTTCTGTATCTCCGTATGCCGTAAAGTGCAAGCATTTCATAAGAAAACTCATTCTACTTCTTTGGAGTCAATGGCTGAAAACTTAGCAACTCTAGGGGGACCTAAGCATAATGCTGACGCTTCAACCTTTTGTTTCCGGCAGTATAGTTTTGTTTGTACAGACGCCAGCACATCAAGCTACTACAACTTTAATAGATTTTCAACTTTATCGCCAAAGCATAAAGTTCAAAGTTGATTGGGAAAATTTGACAGTTTCGGGTAGCTTGATGTGCTGGCGTCTCGCGTCTGTACTTACCAACGCAGGGGAAGTGATGATACCATCGGACAGACAGCTTACCACAACCAATTTCGTTAATCTTATAAGTAGTGCTAAGCGTCTTGTTTCTTGTAGCCGCAGGAATCCGCTGGATACGGGAAGCACAGAACCGGTCGAAGTGGCGGTGCTTGCTTGGGGGAGGCCTATGTCCAGCAGTGTACGTCTTTTGGATGAATTAATGAAGCATTTTTGTTAGTGAGCGTGCTGTGGTACTTACAGTAGATATGGTACAGTTTTCTCGTTTGGCAAACTTAAAATGGTCGAACCCAAAAATGTATAGTATCTAAACTTCATCATCATCTCAAATTGATTCTGCTAATTAACAGTTTCTACCTACTCTCCTGGGGAAAAGGCGTGAGTTTACATAAGTACCAACCAAAATAAAAAACTAAAGACGCTCTTCAACTATTTTACATTATCATCACGCCGCCATAATGATCACATTTAACATGACTATCCATTGTATGTTATAACAATACAATTAATAGTATACAATAAAAAACTTCGGATCGGAACTGTGGTTCCGGTTGCTGAGGTTCCTGTGATGACGGAAACGGTTCACATTACGTTTTACTAGCGTATAAAATAATTTATTATTCATTATCATTATAATGGTTGAATGGACATTGCATGCTGTGTGGTATTACCGATCACGTAGGTATTGTGTATGTGTGTAGCTACAGGTGGTGTTAATTCGAGATTTCTGAACAATTCTTATTCATTGACACATTATTCCTGGCACTAGGGCACAGGTAATAAAAAAGCCTCCTAATATTGTGTGCCAAAATCATAAAGAAGTCCAGGCCAGACAGTCATCTAACAAATCCAGATGGATTGAGGCCGTGAGGCGAGCAACGACTACTGACTACACCGATTGGACACAATTCACCGTGACCGCGACCACTCTGTCAAGAGCGAAGCGAAGAAGAAGAGATGGTAATACATATGTTGAAATTACTTATATTATAGACTTCTGGCCACTGGTGGTAGGGTTTGGTAAATAACAGTCAAAAATAATTAAAGGGTAACAACATAAAGGAAACCACAGGATTAGTTTTCGCACCATCCATTCTGTCTCCAACCTGAATCTAAGGACATCCATTAACGAGTAACAAAAACGATCAAATGTACTAAGGAAAACCACCAGCCTCTATATAGAAACGCACCTACCTACATAAATTCCTTAGATCACAAATCACAATGAAACCTTGACAATCAGGAAAAGAATGTATGGAGAAGAATTTATTGTATTCGTCACATAAATAGGAGGGAACCTACTTTAAGCTGTCGATCTGAACTTGGTCGACTTGGTCTGCTATAATAGGAAGCAGCAGTGCAGTATCGCTTTTTAAATCAATAGATGAAGAAGGAAGGTGATATTGTAATAGTATGGCCATATTATGGCATACACAGATATTCAGTTATATTGATTTATAAGAGTGTCCATGGAGTTTCTTGCCCGTTCTTCTCCATAGGTACCTACTACGCTTTGGAATGGGCAACTAGCTTCATCTTTCTGACTGACCGACCCCTTGACAAATCAAAAGTGCCTGTAATTAGTTTATTTGAAATAAATGGTTTGAGTTTGAAAATAAAATTAGGCTTGAAGCCGTACTCATTTGCAAAAGGCGTCCCTAATCTTAGGAAAATGATGATGATGCGGCATGCCACACAGCTTTCTATGAATAGGTTCAATATCATCTGCTCAGCATTCTGCGTCACCTGTAAATTGTTGAATCTACCTCCTACAAAATATTTTATGGGCTTTCCTTCTGCTTTCGTTGTGGTTTTGTGGTGAATAGTAGGTATTTAACTTAAAATTGTAAATCTATGTTATATGCATATATGTATCTTCTATCTAAGAATAAAACAAATTCGAGTTAGTTAGGTACACAATTTATAACTCAAGAACGGCTGGACCGATTATGATCTTTGATTTGTTGGATTTGTCTCCGCCCTGAATAGCAGAATAACTATTAAAACATGAGAAAAATTCACGAAAAAAATATTAATAAAGATAATTCATTTTCTCATACATTCGTTTCTATTGAATCTGAGGCGGTAGGTACAAAGTTCGCCGGGTCATAATATCAAAATGGATTTGGAAAGCGGTTGTCATGGGCATGTGATGCGAAGGATGAGGCAAATGCTGTGAGAAAAGTTTTGAGTAAGTATTTTTTAAGAGTAGAGGACCAAAGAAACTATGGATGGACTGTGTGAAAGGTGATATGGCTAAAAATGAAGTGGCTACCGAGATGACGACTAATAGAGAAGTATGGAAGAAGTGGACATGTTGCGCCGACCCCAAATTATTTGGGATAAACGCAGGAGAATGATGTCGTATAAATTTGGGAATCGTAGTTCCTTTCAACTTAGTTCAAGTTCAGCAGCTCAACTGATAAAACTATTCTAAACTAATTACAGTTAATTATTAAATGATTGAGAATGGCTTAAGAAAATGCCTAACGAGTAATTATTGAACAATTTAGTACTTTACTGAGCTCCTCGGGCCGCCTTGACCGATTTACCCAGTCGGTGGAAAATCTTCCGAAGATAATACGATTTAAATCTGAGTACCTATTCGCGATCGATCCAGTAAAAAAGTTGCGTGATGTCAACGTTTATCAATGAAAGTATCGATTACTAGTTTACGTTTAGCGTCCTTATGATGTAGAGACACCACGAAATCTAGAAAAAATAGAGGACCATTTGTTTTGTGTCATCCTAATTATGATCCAGCCTGTCCCTTACTGCCCTCTCCCAGCGACGCCCTAAGCCGAAGTCCGTACCCTACAGGGGGTGCCCTTAGCGTGTAGTCGCTTAGTTTTTAAGTTTTTTAAGCCCTGGCTGGAGGCCTTAAGTTAAGGCATCTACAGGCAAGCCCGGTTAAGCGGACGACAACCTCATAGGTTGAACTGCGAGATGCCATTTATAAAAATAAAATAAAAATATTTTGTGTCATTCTGCCAATTCCTTCTGAGTCGACAACTCGACAAGCTTTGCAAACTTAATTAGAATTTATAATCGTGTCTCAAGATTAAACACAGAGATTGCTGATATCTATCGAATAACGGTTACTTCCCGCTGTATTACTCTCCATTATTTTTTTAATTGCCTCCGCTGGTTTATGCCCCATGCCGTCAAACGTCAAGGTTGATGCAGACCAGTTGCATATTTTTTGCTAATAAAAGTTCAAATGTTTCTTTCACGAGAATTCGTCTGGTGCAAGTTTGAGAGATGTTACATCATCCACGTGAGTCAGCGAGTCTTTGTTGACGAATTTGTTTCTTGGTTCATTGCTGTCAACATTTGATATATTTGTATGCAAATGAGGCTTTAGTGTTCAATGGAAGGCGTGTCTTGTTGATGTTGTCGTCACTCGGAGGTCGTAGTGAGCGCGTGTACAAACGTTTGGCATCATATTGCGTGTTTCGTTTGTTCATGGCTATTTGGAATTTCATCCAAGTGTTGTTGATATACGACCGTACTATTTTCGTTTGATAATAAAGCTGAGTGCGCATTTTTCTTATCTACATCCGCATTCATCAGCGTATTCTTTATCAGTTTCGATATTATTAGATTTCTCTACCTTCAAGTGGTCACTTATATTAATCATAAAGGAAAATCCAATCCGGTTGATGTAATTTAGTTATAAAGTTGCATGATATATAACTTAGTACTTCACAATGATTGAGCATGGCGAGGAACAGTTTTTATAAGAAACAAAAAATAATAAAACACCGCTATTTCGGTGTACAAGCTCATTAAATTACCTAGTCGCGGTGTTAAAAGTAAAGGACACAGAAAAACAATAACATTTAGGCACATGGCTAAAATGCTGTTCAGTTTTTACTATTCCTGATTTAATCTAACTTATTAAAGTCTTGTTTTAAAGGCAACTAATTAGCTGCAAATAAAATCTAACAATAGATTTTGAATTAATTTAGTAAGTTTTTATTTTCCACTTTACTCCGCACAAATCCGAACACTACTTGCTACATGTAAATATCAGCCAGGAAGTTATCATAACATAACATTATAAATATAAACTTAGTGGCAAAAATACGTATTAAGTACTGCGTAGTACTATTAAGTATTCTGTGCTATAAGATAAGAACTCACATGCCGGAGTAATTACTCCGCGGATCAGACACACTCTGATTTCAATTTCTTCGTTACATCATTTTACCCAGCTATCTTTTAGGTAAGTTTAACCAATCTGACTCACCGCAAAGGCGCCGAGACAAGTGGAGGTAATTTCAGATTAAATCTGAGAATTAAAAAGGGGATTTTAGAAATTCTTCGTGGAAAACCTAAGTCGCAGTGACGCACGTAGATAATGCCTCGGATCTATTTACAAAATTGAAGTTTGAATACCTTAGCGGTTTCCTCAATTAATTCCGTCTCAGGTATAGTACCTGTCAGAAACCAGTTAAAGATGTCAAATGTACCTACTACCTAGAGAATGTCCTCCTCAAATGACCTGAAAAGAGGACGCGAAATTCGGTTTGTAAAGATTAGATTTTAGGTAGGTAGGTAATTCACACTCTAATCATGTCATTGCCCTGCTGGCAGGCGCTGCTGAGAAGCCGGTCAGCCGCCGCTCGCACCGCCATACATCGATCTGCGAAATTGCGAATTCTATGGTGGCCGCGGTAGGTACGGGAATGAATCCACAGCCCCCTACATCTCGGGTGGCAGTCCTACTACACGTCGATTACCTACCTAATTCCCTGCCCCAAAGTATGTAATGTGAAAGTGTAGGTAATGCGGGCTGGGGTCCGCAACTCCACGTCAAGTCGATGCGCGCATTTTGCGTACTTGTGAAAGTGTAATTAATATTCCACAACTATCACACAACGCCATCTAGTCCCAAGCTAAGCAGAGCTTGTGTTATGGGTACTAGACAACTGATAAACATACTTATATATTTCTAAATACATACATATTATAGATAAATTACACCCAGACACAGAACAAATGATCGTGCTCATCACACAAACATTTGTCCTGGGTGGGAATCGAACCCACGACCTCCGGCATAGCAGTCAGGGTCACTAACCACTAGACCACCAGGCCTGTTAATTAGTATTGTATACCTTTTTTTTTTATCGTGTGGAAATCCTCATGGATGTCCACCACCCTGAGGTGGGTGGAGGGGTATGTCAGACTCTTACTGACTAAAACCACACGGTGTCCTGCTGCTACCTTTAGCCGGGGTGCTGGAGTGCTTGCGCATTTCATCACGCTCCCCCGGCCAGGTGTTGGCCCGCAAGTATTGTATACCTACCGTTTATGTTTGTTTCGTTATCTGGCTATGTGTTATTATAATGTATTTATTGTAAGTTACATTAAGGTACTTATATATCTGGACAATAAACTATTTTAATTCATTTTATTCTCAGATTAACGGAGAATGTAAAACATAATTCCAGGATAACTCGAGCAAAGTCGCAGGCAAAAACTAAGAAGGTGTGGTGATGCTAAATTTTGTGTACCTAGTTATGTTATTTCGTGCGATGACGAAGTGAATACGAAGCGATTCAAGCAAGCGAGTCGATCAACCAACTGCAACGTGACCTTGAATAGGGTGACCACATTGTGGACAATCCTACAGTTTAAAAAAAAATACAGTAGTTAGATACCTATTCCTGTAAGTGTAAAGGTCAACTCATATTTTTGTTTGCATAGCTTTTACAGTGACGTTCTTAAATATACCAATTTGATTTCAGAAACATACTTTCAGTCCAGTGCGTAATTCAATATGTTATGATATTGTATTATTATGATTTAAGACTGTACCTTAACTTATTCAATTACGTAAATAATCAGTTCCAGAATCATTCTAGAAGGTTTTCTAGACTGTAACGCTGGCGAGGCTCAACCTAGGACCGCTGAAAGCCAGGGGCGTACATTACAGCTGTCATTGTTCCGTGTCGGACAAGGTCGGCTGATGTAACACACGCGCGCATTGCACCAGACACGCCGGTCAATGACCTTGCCGGTACAGTCTATAGCAAATGGAAATTATGGTGAACATCGCGAATGTTAATGCACATACCTACGTAAGTATATTATGTATGTACATACTTATATGACGCGATTGGCGATCACAGGACCAATGAGACATTTGTGTAGCGTGTGGTTGTCAGCGCGACTGCTGAGCAAGGGGTCATGGGTTCGTGCCCCAGGTAAGGTTTTTTCCATAAGGAATTTCCCAATAGCAGCATTCAGGAATTGTGCCCGGTTATGGCAATTCATGGTCAGCATCCTAATTGCGTAACACACTATCAATTTCAATCTGAATGAAGGATATTGTTAATCCATTGCTTCATAATACAGTATATGTTTGAAAATTTGTCTGCTCAACAACGTAAATAACACAATGAACGTTGTTGAAACGTCAAAATGAAAGCCATTGTTCTACTGGTAGTGTGTTATGCAATTACCCCGCAGGCATGATGCAGAACCTACGGCCGTCACTGAGTGGCGGCTCAGAACTGATAGGAGTATCGATAGATTAGCGAGGCACCGCGGCCTCGCAGGTAGAACCTGGATAAGACTGGTACAGGAAGGTTGTAAGCATATAGAGGCCTAATGCCTAGATGTTGGTGAAGCCGGGCTGTGAATGGTGATGATGATGAATGAAACAATAAAAGTCGAAGAACCAATGGTGACTAGGAAAAGCGAGAATGAAGGGCAATGATTCATTAATGCCCAGGGCGGTCCAGTGGTGGGGTCATTGCCCTCTGGGCTGGGTCTAGGTCGACCACTGATAATTTTTCTAATCTCCTTGAAAAATGGCAAACACATACGCGAACGACCCGCATAATACGACTATGAGCTGTTGTTATAATTATAATATATTGTGCCAGTAGATTCATTGCGAATAAATATATTGTTCGCACGATTCTAATACCTGTATGTATTTATTTATTTTATTTATTTATATATACTTTATTGTACTCCACAAAAATAATAACATGTACATGTAGGTACATAGTTTACACCGCCCGCCGCCCAATATTTCACGGCCGCGCTTCTGATTACCCAACGATGTATCGGTGACACCCATGAACTTGCCTACTGTGTATGTACTATACGTGACTATATAGACGCTATAATGATACACTGAGAGTCCTACGACAAAAAAGGGAACAGGCGAACATAGTTTTACGACAGCTTTTTGAAGAGGCAAAAGAAGTAGCTGAGCAACAACACGCGGAAATCACGAGAAATGCCCCAGAATATTGGTCAAGATATAAACCGCCCCAGGCCCCCGGTATTGGGGCGCCTCCAAATCTTAAGAAGTACTTTTTAATCAAATCCCAAACACGTCAAGTTAAAATATATTCAGTAAGAAGCAGTTCGGAGTTGGAGGCCCCCGTACCTTAGGCGGCTATTCGAGAATTGAGAGTCAAATTTTAGGACGCGTCACGTTTCGTTACATGACAGTAAAGAAAAGTACGTACAGTCAGCATCAAAAGTCACTATCATTTTTACATGTTATTGAATTGACAACAACTTTTTTCAATAAACTGATTTTTAGCTTTTCACATAATAGACAAGAGTATATATTCTAAAAAAAAAACTTCTGCTGCAACTTTGAACAAATATTTTGCTCAATAACTAAGATTAAAAAAACTGAAGTGTTAATCAACTTTTGATGCTGACCGTACCTAAGTGGGTACGTAAAATTTTCGAGAGCTCTTTTGCAGCCTGCATTCTCAAACTTTCTGCGTAAGCCAACAAAGTAATCCCTATTTATGTAAATATGACTGTTCAAAAGAAACTTTTCTGCGTAACTCGACAAAGCAACTCCTATTTCTGTCAGAATATTCCATAGTAACCTAACCGAGAATTCCGAGACGGGGTGCAAAAAAAAATCGAGCTTGCCTAGCTCGTTCTTGCATCCTACATTCTTACTTATCGTAAATAGCATATTGGGGAGATAAAAATCCACCTCCCTGAAAAAAAAATCCTGCTGGGTGCGAGGCCCTTGGTGTAGGTAGAGTATAATTATGCACTTTATACTTGTTTCTTTTTTGTCATTATTAATTTTTTGCACATACATACTGCAAATAATGCAATATGTTACTAGACATACCTACATCCCTAAATTGAGAAGACCGGGGGCCGCTCCTTTTGTTTCGCCGCCCCAGGCGCCTGACAGGCTTAGTCCTACCACCTCGACTTGAAGGCTGGATCCGCCCTTGATTAATGCACTTCCTACCTATTCAGATTCAGATCTATGCTACATTAGACTAGACAGGCGCTAACTTTGCAACGCTCCCTTTGCCATCACCTTGAACAAAAACTACACGTCAACCTTATTCTTTTCGGAAGTAATATTTTATCTGCAAGATCGCAGAAATCACAACTTCTCGGATCTCGAAGCGGAACTAAGAGTAGGAAGTGCAAATAATAGGTATACGGAAAAACCTAATGATATCTTTATGTCTTTTAAAACACACGGTACCTACGTATGTTGTCAACGGTACATACTCGTAGTACCTCCAATCAATCACGCTAAGAACGCTGATTCTATAAATTATGTCTACAGGATAAGATACCTATTCATGAATATAAGCACAGCAGTTAATATATAAGCGCTGGTTACTGTATTTAATAAATATTCTACATAAGACTTTATTAGACAGATTATTGATAGGTAATATCAATGAGATAGGTACCGATCAAGTATTTCCTACAAATAATTTGTAGTAAGGCAATGCTATCAATCAGTTTAGAGTTCAAGTTCGTATCATAATTCAAGCGAGGTATTTTTCCATTTAAGGGGTCTGAAACAAGTTCTAGGTACAATGATTATTAAAGAATCACGCTAATGAACTAAGCATTGGCCTACTTCTATTTCTGCATGAGACAAACTGCAGACAAACGGCGGAGAACCATGACGTGGAACGTATGACGCACTTTGGGATTGTAAGAGCAACCAATTTTCATTATAGACTCGAGTTGATTGATTGACTTAAGCTTTGATTCTGAACAAAACTGGCTTATTTTATTCGTCTCGCTGACTGTCAAGTTTTGTACATACAATAGCACCTATCTATAGAGGTGGGAACACGGTGTAAAGTTCACTCATACTCTATAGAAAAGGGAGGATCCTCCGACCAGACGGGTATAGTGTCTGGCGGGCAACTGCCCGATGATTCATTCGTGTCGGGCCGTTGTATCTACGCTAGTTGCGCGGTAAACTCTGTTTGCGAGATGCAGGATTTTGCGTGACGTCAGTATGACGCGTTGTTTGCATATGGCGTTGTAGATACCGCTACATATCTATGAAATAAACCTTCTATCTCTCTGATTCTTATGGTAAAGTGATCACATAAGACAAAGCTAACAATAAAACACGCCATGCTATCGAGCTATCCTACAAATATTTTAAACGTCAAACCGAAATAATTAGGTACTTACTTAAATGACGTGAAAAAACTGCCGTTTGATGCAGCATATCACGAATATTTCTAGAAAGGTAGCTAAGAGACGAAAAAAAACGTTCCTCACCCTTCGAGGTCACAGGAATTAATTAAAAGTGTGGAACTGCTGATACAATGAGTTAAAATTGAAAGTGTTGAACTGCTGATGTAATGAATTAACCTGTTACAGCAGACGGTTTAACCTTATGTGGGGGTCAATTGCGCTGATTGCTTTGTTAGAACGGTTAGTAGATTGATAGTACACTTTACGACAGACGGCACGTAGGCGGTTGTGAATGACTCCCGTTGAATTAATTAAAATCGCACTTGACTGGTTTTTTTATACAGCATTGTTAGCATAGTCTAGTAAGTAAATATATTTTTTATTTCTAAATCTAGCACCTAAGGCTCCTATATAATCTATTACCTACTAGTTTTTTTTTTAGTTTTAAGCTCCGTGTTTTTTTTCTGAACTCAACATTTAGTCGCGGGCAGAAGCTAGTTTTTGATAAAGGCACTTTTCTTCTGAAATGTACACATGTTTTTATAAAATGGGATTCAACGGCAATAGCAAACGGAATCCATCGGTAATACCTAAAAAACGGGATCAAAAAACGGGATCCAACGGTAATAAATCTATGTATCTATCTATATATTATGTAAAATTCAAAGCCGGACTGACTGATAACGCACAGCCTAAACCGCTGGTCCTAGAGACATGAAATTTGGAGGGCAGGTATGTTCTTTGTGAAGAGTATGTATCCACTAAACAAAGGGTTTTTCCAAATTCCACCTCTAAGAGGGTAAAATTTCACGCGGACGCAGTCGCGGGCAGAAGCTATTATTATTAAAATCAACCAACTCACCCAATTCTAGAGAGAATTCGGCTATACATAGTTAGAACATTTTATGTCTTTCCTATCGGTCGCTATTTAAAATTAAATACCTATCGAGCGAGCGTAGGAGAGGAGGCCTACTTAAGTCGCAGTCGACTTCTATATTGCTCTATGGGCTGATGATTATGATTGTCTTGCCCTATTTATAAAATAATACTTCTGGAGCCGCTCTACTAACATAGGTATTATGTAGTTATACCTACTCACTAATATTATAAGTCTACATGCTCCAAAATTACCTAATTAAATTATAATGGTACTATTCTCTCAGGCTCGTTAGTTTCACGGGTATTGCACACAAAATATGTACCTATTTCTATTTTGTATGTATGTACCACAAACAAAATAGGAGAATATTTTGTGTAAAACAAAGCCATGCCGATATTTATCCTTATGTAACATTATGATTATGCTCATTATTTAAGTCATGAACATAGTAATGGCCCTGGACCAGCAGCCTTGAAATATGTGAGTAGGTAGTTACCTACACGTTTGTTCATGGTGGATAGGTATGTATGGCTGTGGAGTGTGGAGATTAGATCATTATGTAAGCACTGGCTTTTTTTACGTCCTGTGAGGTAATTGCGTAACACAGTAACAGTAGCAATGGCTTTCACTTTGACAGTTCAGCAAAATTCATTGCGTTATTTACGTTGTTGAGCAGATCAATTTTTCGAACATTACTAAGCAATGGATGAGCAATAGCCTTCAAAATGAATTGTTATTGATAGTGATTATATTGCACTTTTTAATATGATATTATGCGACATGTAGGTATTTGTTACAACTTAAATTGAAGAAACTAAAGGTCTGCATTAACGGGATCCATTCATTTCAGTGGTAATTTGCTGTAAGAGGTCATAATTATGTTTGTGTGCTGCCGGGGAGTTTGTTGCGCCACTTCTTCCCAGGATCAGTTGCCCGATTCAAAACATTCATTCATCCCGCGGGATAAGGTCAAGCGGGCTCAGTTGACTAAAGAGCCAGAAGCGGTGAAGGGCTTGATATTTACTTTCACAGAACACGTACCTACCTAATGTCAGATTTTAAAGCATAATAATTCTTATCTCATTTTTAGTTGTTTACACACCACGATCATGACCCTGTCCCACGAGTTTTAAGTTCATCGCATTCTTCATACAGGATGTTCAAAATAAAACGGCCAATCTCAGTCATCATTAGCATTTAATGAATCTGTTATTTACAAAAGATTTCGGTGGACTTTGTCAACAATAAGCTTCTTTGCATGTTGTACCTTTAGCGCAGGCGAGGCGTGCGCTAGGCTCGTTGAATAAACTTTTTAAAATTAACATTTTAACTGCTTATAGCAACCCTTTGACTTCCCTCACACTAGACCACAAGTCCTTATAAATGTTTAGCAACTTGTGTCCGGCACATGTTTCTGAAACAATTTTTGTACCGTCGCAATGTTTTGCTCAGCACATAATTCGGAGTGCCGACTAATCAAAATGCAACAGTAATAGGTATAGCGACTTGTGATCTAGTGAGGACGAGCCGAATTTTTATCAGTTGAAAAATAAACTTTTTCACAATATAAATGGAGGTTTTCTGTGTTAGTTCTAGATTAGTCTTTTTCAGCCTGAAAACAATCTCAATCGGAGCTTTTTTTTTATATATTCTGTACTTTCGAACATTAACTGGGGTTTTCTTCTGAAGGATATTGTCAGTATTCGAAAGTAAGACTGCTACTTTTTAAAACTACGAATGATATGCCTTTAGGCACGAAATACACGGTCTCATAGAACGAAGTTATGCCTAAGGCAGTTCTACAGAAACACCAACGACGCGTTTCTTACTACACACAGTTAAAATGCTAAAAATATTATCAAAATACATCGACTGAGCTGTTTACACAGATATAATGACAAATAAAACTATATATAAATTTTATCATTTAATTAAATCATAATTCTTAATGCATGCGCTCAATCCAAACAAATCCAACTAAAACAGAATCACAAATACAAAGGTAAACAGCTCGTAACATTTCAAATGAATATATAAACAATACTTTGAGCCAATACTGAATATGTAATTAAATAATATATTAAACATTCACAATGAATGACAATGTTGTATGTGCTTCTCTGTGCTTCCATTCAAAGTTAATACATAAAAATCGCCTCTAAAAATAATCATGAGATAGTACAAATTCATGATTGATTCGCGGTCGTAGAAATCAGACCAAAATATATTGTATTCAACATGATTTTTACTGAATCATCACGATCAACAATAAACTCTTCGGTTACTACATCGACACTTCAGTTAGCGTTTTCCCTCAACTCCTAAATAATTTTTAATCTTAAAAACATAATAACACTTTTGGTTTTTACATAAAGCTATATAACAACAGTAACATTAATTCATATTTTTCTGAATATTCCTTAATACGTTCTATACAATTTGTAACTTCATATCAGATTACATTAACCTTATAAAAGAAATTTCATTAAAATTATCATTTACTTATAGGCATACAATACAGGTTGTTAAAAAAGAAATATTCTTAATATTTTTTCACGATTATCACATAAAATACCTTCTCCTAACAGCTAATTGCCTTCCACATTCCTATTGATAAAGTACCTAATGCTTAAAGCTAAATTATGCAATTTATTGACAGAAAAATATCTATGACAAAAATATATATCCTATAGTTCAGATATATACACACTAATGTGGCAAGTACGTAAGCCTATATGACGACGCCTAATCATCAAGTGTTTGTTTGGTAGCATGTTAGATGCACGAACAATTGACTGCGTTCCGTTTCACTCACTATGTAAACTCACTTAATATTAGCGTATTTACATAAGTAGTTGTTCGTAACAATGGCACTATAAGAGTTCTATACAATGTCAAAGATTGGAAGTGAGAATAGTCACTGCAATTCGCATTGTACTTTAATGCCTTATAAGTGCTTCATCAAGATTAGAAATAAGTGTACGCATATGACGTTTAAAATTTGCTTCAAATATCTCTCTCGTCATAGTCGTATAGAAAAAAGCCAAGCTCGAAAAGTTTAACATAGTCTAGCAAGTTTAAAAGGCAAAATGCTACACTAACAAGATGTACACACGCTATAAAATATATTAATAGGGTTTAATCGTATAAATTGATAGTCCCTTGCCTCGTTTCAAAATTCACCCATGTAGACAGCCATACTTTAAAACTGGCATCTAACATCCTATATTGACATCCAACTACTTTCAGTTCATTCATCAACCTTCGACGAAAGAGTCTACAATTTTAAGCCATATTTTAATATCAACGGGACATGAATTCGTTTTACTATGTACCCGATTTCCTACCTGCAACTTATATTTACAACTGTGCATACTATTTACATTGTTACTTCAAAACTTTCACTGATTTAAATTTAACACTTTTATTAATGAAAACATGAATGAATTTAGACCTTTTGACAGAAATATCTTATTGTCCGTTCGAAAGAGAAATCAATCCAACATGAGATGTGTTTGTATAGAAGGTGAAAATTGTGTCTACATGTCTATGTATCATTCTACATCTTCTAAGTACTTAACAGTCTATAAGTACTAATATTATTGCTAATGATAACTATGGACATTTAAGTTTCTGTTCACAAAAACTTGCGGTGCTTGAGTATTAGTACACTTGTTTTAACATCGGTTGTTGACGCTAGCACCACGACACATATATGGCACGTTGGAATATAGAACCTTACATATCCCTTCCATTAGTTCCGAAATGCAAAGCGGATATACATAACGCTTTATTGCTTGCAGTCAATTCCAGTTATTTATTAATGTCATTAACTTATGGTAACCTCGTATAAATCTTCGCATCGAAGTGTTTTTTTTTTTTGTTATTTTTTTATTTTTCTTCAACAAAATGAGTCATTTTCTAATATTAACTTAATATTTAATAGCACTGTACAGTCAGAAAATAATTCATTTCGTTGGTTTTTTCTTTTTCAGTATATCGTAAAAATTACGAGAATTAATAAATACCTAATGGATTTCAAGAAACCTTTATCACAGCGTCTCCAATGTAATGAGATCGTATAATTTGTTTAGTTATTGGAGAATAAAAAGGGTTCGTGAAATCTAATTGTATAATCAAATCACCTACAATTTCGTTATAAACGCCCAATGTTCGGAGGTAGAATACGTCGTCGGCTAATATGGGTTATAAAAAGTTTAAGGTGAATGCGCAGTGGTAGACCGCGAAATTTAAATTTTCTTACGTTTTTTGCAATTTGTAGGTCAGTGTCAGGTTGTATCTTGATCAAAATATGATTTGCGACTATAATAGACATGTATTTACAGAATTATAGTCATTAGAATCATTAATATATCTGTTTGAGTTAGATTTCTACCATAAACACTTTTCCATACGAGATTTGTTCTTAACGGTAGAAATCTAACTTAGAAAGATGTATTGATGATTCTAATTATTATAATTCTGTAAATACGTACCTGTTATAGTCGCGAATCATATTTTAATCAAGATACAACCTGACAATGACCTAAACATTGCAAAAAACGTAAGAAAAATTGAATTTCGCGGGCTACTGCTGCGCATTCACCTTAATGTAGATGTGTATGAATCGATTTGATGGACTCAAACTGACATACTGGTGAATTCGAATGATTAATTTCGTTAGCGACAAAAACATGATAAATAAGTTTAGTACTAAGTACTGGCCAATAATTTTTCATAGGAAGACAATAATTTCAAATTCATGGACAAGAAAATGAGCAGGACAATTTTATATTTAAAATAGATCAGTTTTAAGTTGAATGTTCAAACATAAGTTTTTGCCGCTTACCCGATTCGCCGACTACTCTCATGACAGTTCATGTTATTATGGTCTCCCAGGTTGACCTTTAAGTGACTCACCTTACTAGGAAATACTGAACAAAGTTACATCAAGAATGACTTCTGTGTTAACTTGGTACTTCTTTATTCGGTGTTCCTTACACTGATCTAAAAAATATTGTACATACAGGTGGTACAATATTTTGTAGTTAGTAAAGTAAATGTAAATAAAAGAGGATCGAGACGAACATAATTTCCGGAAACTCAACACAAAGTGACTGCAATGACTTTGAACTTCGCAAATTGAGCCCATCTCGCCCCCACCTACCCCGAGACTTTACAACGCCCAACCTAACCGTAAACCTTATATCTTCAGGCATAAAGTACAAGTTACAGCACGCTCTCCCGCTGCGGCGTGAGCTTGTCGCTGGGCGAGGGCGGGTCGGAGGGCGACGCGGCCGTGCGCACGATGGCGGGCGCGCGTTGCGCTAGTGCGCCGGCGCCCATAGTGATGGGCGTGTCGTCTTCGTCCTCCTCGTCGCCCTCCTCCAGGTCCTCGTCGATAGGCGTGAGTATGTCCATCGGTTGTTGGATTTCTTCTTGTTTTCTGTGACAAGAAAGGATTGAACATTAATTTATGAATATGTTCTAAAATATATTGTGATCTCAGACGTATCTATATACGTCAACAAAGCAAGCACTATTGTTGCTTTCTTCTTGTTAAGGCGCATCAACATTGTTGAATCAAAACGAAATCATCGGAAAATGCTGTCACTCATTTCGCGATGAATTTTAATCGTACTCATACTCAAATTCAAGTGAATATCATGCTAAATGACGATGTCATCTCACTCAATGTCAAACATCGAAAAAAACCTTTTAACAATTTATTCCTACCAGAACCAGTAGTGACCAAATTGAATTGAGATTACCAAGTCGGTCACTTGCACTGCAGCTTTAAATCTGACTTTAACTACAAAAGCAAACTATGTGCCTTTGATCGTTACTATACAGGGTTGCAAGGACATCGACGGGCCAACTGTAAATATGAACTCAGCACATGATTCTAAAATTTCCGTAGAAATTTTCCGTTGATTATGAAAAAAAAAAAATCTGCTGTTGTGTTCACAGAAAATGTGGTGCAATAGGTACCTACGCGGTCAAAATGTATGGAACAGCAATTTTTTTAACTGACGAAAATTTTCAACGCAGTTGGATCTGTATGGAATCATGTACTGAATCTATGGTAACAGGTTAAGCGTCGATGTGCGTGCCACCCTGTATAAATAGTACAATATCTCACCTGCGGAACAGTGGAGCAGCGAATGAAGTTAAAGTACTAGCTAAGAAGAACGCCGCCGCCATGTAGAACGACGCGTCGTAGTTCTTGGTCGCGTCGTACACCGCGCCCGCCAGCGGGGAGCCGATCATGGCGGCCGCGCCGCGGAACAGGATCAGCAGACCGAACGCGTTGGTCAGCTTGTCCAGCCCGAGTAGGTCTACTAGGATGATTGAGGTGAGGGAGATGTAGCCGGCTGGAAAGGAAATAATTAAAAATTGAATAGCTGTTGAATTGTTATAAAAACAAATAAAATAATAAACACTTTTCAGACTAAGAAATCCATAGATTGTTATAAAATAGACGATGTTAAACACCAATCCGCCCTGGGCCCGCGTGGTGGCCCACTCCCTCTCACAGAGAGAGGAGGCCCATGTCCGAGCAGTGGGTTTGTGATAGGCTGATTATGCTATGCTACACGATCGAATTAATATTAGGTGAAAAGTTTATGACTTTATGTGTTAAAATATTTGCATTGCATTAAAAAATTTACCTTTTAAACAAACAAAAAACACATTGAAATTAAAACAAAATGCAACAATGGGAAAAATATATTGACCAATCTTTTCCCTACTTTTTGACATAATGCACGTTCAAACTACAGCAGATAAGATGGTAAGAATACTTACAGATAGCAATTCCAAAAGCGATGGCTATCGCAACGTACATAGCATAAGTGGTGCAGAAGGGAATCAATCCAACTGATATCTGTAACATAAATCATCATCTCATTTAAGTCAAGTCAGTAAAGACAAACTGCAAATGTTGAATAAGTTTTGTACAGCCCGATTCAAACTTTATCGCGTCTGGGAACATGAGGCGAGTCACTGCGCAGTAGCAAATTCACGTGTCAGCGGGAGGGAGGGGTGAGGTACTGCACAGCGAGTAGCCCACTTCAGAGCCGCCGTAAAGTTTGAATCGACTGTACCATTCACTTTCGCATCCATTCCGGGACCATTTTAACAGCGAGTAGACCAAATGCCTATAGCGACTTGTTTAAATTGGTAATGGAGGTACCTACGTTTTAACGTTTCGCAGAATCTGCTCGATAAGCTGCGGGGTAATTGCGTAACACACTATCTATAGCAATGGCTTTCACTTTGACAGTTCAAAAACATTCATTGCATTATTTAAGTTGTTGAGCAGACAAATTTTTCGAATATATGAAGCAATGGATTAGCAATAATCCTTCAAACTGATTCACATTGAGATTACTAGTGTGTTACGCAGTTAGGGTGCTGACTAGGGTTAAAAATATTCGATCTATGATACCGGTTTCAGTTACTGATCGGTCTTACCGTGGCTATCACAAGGCAGACATTATTGAGCAAGAGCGAGTCCATCCAGGGGAAGTCTGCGACCCAGCCGCAGGCGATACGACCGAACGTGTTTGTGATACCAATGATTGACAGCAGGAATGATGCTTGCGATGGTTCTACACCCTGGAAGATAGTAAGAAAATACATTAAATTATTTAACACACAGAGTTCCATGTCTTGGATATCGTTTGTTGTGTTTCCACGTAAAAGAAGCTTTGAATCCAGAAAATAGAAACTGCGGCCTGTACGTAAAGTATCTTTATACTATCGTTTCGGATTGACGTTCGAAAAGTGCTGATTCTCAGGCACCTCAGCCTAGTTTGAATAAATGACTTGATTTTGATTGCGTGCCGTCCCATCGGATTACGAGAGTGAGGGAAGAGAGAATGCACCTGTGCCTGCCCACACGCTTGTGCACTATAATCCCGCGCCGATGACTAGTCTCTGTTGATATGGGCCACCTTGGCCGAAATATGGTCTAGAGAACTATTCATATAATCAATTGGTTAATTGCAATAGTTTAATGCAATCTACCGCAAATCATTGACGTTATTAAGATTCAGAAATTCTGATTACGATGCAGCAGGTTCCCGGAAAGATGCAACACGAGATTTTCTCAGAAACAAAACGGTACGGTTTTTGGCTCAAATGTTACATTCAAAGAGTACCTAAACACACCTCCATAATATTTCTCAATCATGCCATACAACATAATACCTATAGTTCACATGACAATGATGTCACGAAACGCCCCCAAAAGTACTATCGCACTTGGCTTGCGCATTAAATATAAGTAATAATAATCGAAGCAAGATTGCGTCTGAATTATTATGAATACATAGTTGAGATGGATACAGGAACTTGACATGTGTAATTATGTAATTCGGAGACAACGACATTGGCTATACTGCGTGTAGTGTCCAATTTAAAAAGAAAACAAACATGTGACCTAACCAACTACATAATATGCCAAGAGACTAATTATATCACTATTTGTTGATAGACTACAAAAGTATGTAAGGGCTCGGGAAAACGACCGACAAATATTTATTCAAAAACTTTTCCAGTTTTCAAGGTCTCGGTCAATATCCACAAGTAGGTACACATGTACTTAACATTAATGTTGTTCTTTATTGGAGTTGGGCCGATGGAATATAAAGAGCTAATAGTAGTTTGTTAATAGTTGTAGACCTAGCTGCGCCCCGCTGTTTCACCCACATAAGTTTCGATCCCGTAGGAATATCGGGATAAAAAGTAGCCTACGTGTTAATCCAGGGTGTCAGCTACCTCTATACCAAATTTTATCAAAATTAGTTTTTGGGATAACTTTTGTCATTTGGATGCAATCAGTTTTAAATTGCCTTTTAATTAAGTTTACGCAGCGGCATCGACTATACAATGGGCACACAAGCCCGCCGCCGTGCCGAATATATTGGATACGGCGATCAACATGAAGGCTTCGCGCAATAGACTAAGATCTTAGTCTGTCAGCCAGTCACTAAACTGTCTTATATCTACAGAACAAGAAGTATACTCACACTAAGTGTTGCAGCATCGACGATGTACACAAAGGGTACGTACAAGCCCGCCATGCCGAAGATATTGGACACACCGATCAACATGAAGGCAGGGTCGCGGAGTAAGCTCACGTCTAACATTGAAGAGAGCGCCGATTTGAAGGATTCAGGTAAATGTAGACAGGGGCAGAGGTCGTATTCTGGAAATTAGAGTATTGAGCATTTATTACACATCACATGCCTAGCTTTTTCCCAACTTTGTTGGGGTCGGCTTTCAGTCTAACTGAAGTATTTTAAACTTTTTAAAATATGAACTAACAAACAATTTCAATAATAAAAATGAAAAATCTAATATCCGAAATTAAAGTTGTCTAATTTAATAACGAAGCTTCAAGTTTGATCATAAAGCGGTGACAGTGAGGTGATGTTGTCAAAAAGTATATAGTACTGTTCCGTGGGCTTTTATTTAAACAAAAAAAGGAAAATAATTAAGTGCATGCTAGAAGCAGCTTCAACTCAGCACACTATAAAGTGAGATTTTTAATGATTCTTAATGTGTTTTAAATATAATGTGATTTTTTTTTTCGATTTTCCGTTTGGAGGAGTTGGCGATCGATGATCAATTTCGTGAGTAATATCTAAAATAATAATCATCTTTAAGCAGGCCTAGAACAAAACTTTGGGCAAAACATATTATTATGTTGTGCCACAAGAAGTGATAGCATCAGCCAAGCCGCTTAGCATATCATTAAACGACAGTGAAAAAATCTCCAGCTCATGAAACTCACGTTCTTCTATCTCCAGATCGATATCTAAAAAAAGAATCATGTTTTAGCAAACCTAGGACCAACTATTGGGAAAATATATTATTTTATGCCACAACCAAGGTACGATAGCACCAAACACGCAGCATAGCATTCCATCCAATTACCGTTGTTGCTAGAATACATCATCACGCTGTTGGACAAAGGCCTCTCCCCGTGACTTCCCAGCTGTTCGATCCAGAGTTAATATGGACCACAGATCGTTCGTTTTCTCTAACTTGTCCCACCAACTTCAAAGGGGTCTTCACCGACGTCTTTTGTGTCAGGGTTCTATATAGTGGTTATTTTGACCCACAGCTTATTTGGGATATCAGTAAAAAAATATTCAAGTCATGAAACTCACGCTCCTGTCTCTCCAGATCGCCAGTCTGTCTACTTTGTGGTAGACTAAGCACAGAGTTCCTATATCCTTGCAGCGACTTCTGGCTCTGGTACTGAGGTAAGTTGAGCACCGATCCTGAATAGAAGATGTCTTTGCGCGACATCGGACGAACCATGCGCGACGGCTCTCTAGGACCCGCTGAGACCGAGAGTTTTGAGTTGTACATCATGCTTTCGGTGTCACCCTGGAAGGTTAAAAAGTAATTTAGTAGTAGTTATTGTATTGTTTTAATATTTTATATTCACATGTCTTTTTTTATGATATTTATTGTTTATGTATTATGTATTATGTCTTTTTTCCTTTATGTCTTTTTTCCTGTTTATGTATTATGTCTTTTTTCCTGCTATTTATTTCTGTAAAGTGGTTTAAAAAAAAAAAACACTTTTAAATGTCAAAAATGAATTAAGTTTTAACCGGTTGAATGCCGTAATTACAGACACAATTAAAAAGTCAAATTGTGTCTCGCGTGGATCCACGTTTAAGCATACGAAGGGTTAAAACTATATGAGTTCGGTGTTTCCTATAGGACTACTTTGAGAAGAAAGACTGAAACAAAATCAGAGGTCACAGTCTCTTTTAAAGTCCAGATATAATCTTGGTCAGGCCATATAAAAGTAACATTTAAAAAACAGTTTTCTCTTGTTTTTCTTTATTTCTGATTATGATAAAGAAGGCTAGCCTGGTATCAGAGCAAAAGTCAGAATAGTTAGGTACTTATATCATAGGGATAATCTCTATGATTCTGAATGTGGTGAGGGTATGTGCCGTGCATACAACTTGGTATGGATGAGTCTTCATTTACGTTACGTGCGTTTAAATATTTTATTGTGGTTTGCAATGCAATCATAATGATTTGTACGTAAGTTTATTTAAACCGTGAGTAGTGACTTTATAGTACATATTTGTGATAGAAGAGAAGTATCATATGAGAAGTATATAGTTGCCTACATAAAATAACATCGTGTTTAAAATGTTACAGCAATATGTGTCATGCTAAATAGAATAGCTTATAATATATTTGACGTTAACGTAGGTAAAGATTTACAACGGAATTAGGCTGTTATCACACTGTACCGGGCACCGCTCCGGTGTGGGGTGCTGCGATTTTTAACTGTCGACTGTAGAATTTCGATTTGTATACAAAAACTGCAGGGTATAACACACCGACACCGCATCTTCGTGCGGCCTATAGTCAGAGTTAAAAATCGTAGCATCGCACACCGGAGCGGTGTCCTGTGCAGTGTGATTACTCCCTTACTGTTTTCATGGCTTCAGATCAGTTGCGAAGCGATATAAATAAAACTTGCAAATAACACTTTATGGTTCCATTATAGATGTTTTGTTTTCAGACATATATCAGTCACTGGCTCTAATTATTTCCCAGTTAAATGCTCAATGTTCTAGAACGATTGACGACAAGTATATTTGAGTAAACTAATGACATCTATTTTAAAAGTTTTTGCGTATATACAGGAACCATATTGTATTGGATACTTGCCAGTCGTCGTACATTTGGCAGGCAATTACTAAAGTTCAAGGGTAAGTTTTGTAGAACGATCTCATGTGGGATATTGTGACAATATGTCCATATGAATGCCCTTGGCAACAATTTATTTATTGTCATTTTAAAAGTGGGTCAATTGGTTTGAACTAAATACAATTTCAACTCTGCTGTAGGTATTTAGTTCAGCTTGTTTACATGAATTAGTGGTATTTAGTGAGCTCATAATAATATATCATATACAAGGAAGTTACAATAATACGTGTAATATTTAGATCGAATTAGATGTAATACAATGTTGTTTCTAATACAAAAATAACTTCGGAGGTTTATACGAATGGTCGAATCTTTAATTGAGTGTTGTAATGCAATTGTTTCAATTAATTAAGTATGTATCTTATCAATGTAGAATGCGTAATTGAGATAGGTTTGTGCTACTATACTTACATCAGCATTTCTGTATTGACTGTTCATTGAAGTTTTGGACGTTGCTTTGATTGCAGCTAGGGACGGTTTGAATCTGCAATTCGAAAAAGATTATAATTAGTGTCACTGAAAACGCAAAAAGACTGTTAAAAAGGCAACTTTTATTGGTTTGAGGACAATAAATAATTGGTGATCAGCTGTATGACATTTTTTGTAGATACGCAGAGTAACCAACGGGAAGTCATACAAAGCAGCATAAACAAATTGACTTTGGGATACAAATATACAACATACATAATAATTGTGACTGATCAATGAATCTGCGGTTTTCATTAAAAAATCTTGTATTTGGGAGTTTACACGGCAGTCTGGTATATCTTAAAGTAGCTACAAAGACAAACATAAAGCAATGAGTAATCAGCTACGATAACTACAACCTTCCAATAATAACACTAGACAATAAACATGCATAAAATTAAACAAGAAATGTATGGAAATGTTTACACAAAAGGCGCTTCCATTGATTTCTGTGTTATGCGTTACTACGCGGCGTTTCAATCAAAACATTCGACCAATTAAATCAAAGCTTTGCGACGCCATTCATGCTTGTTTTCTCCAGTCAAATCTACTATTGCTGTCTGTCGTTAATTTATGGATTGATCGCAGTACTATTTAGCGTGGTAGGAATTTTCCAGGAGTGGTATTGCGAGTACTCGAATGTTTTTATATATATTTTTAAGTATGTGATATTAGACGTTTCAATGTAAGTATGTCTATTTGGATAGCCATAGTTCATTTTTGTTTTGTCGAATAGTATTCGGACGAATTTGTGAAATGCGTTTTTCTACCTATTTGTAATTTGAATGAAAAAATGCTTTCTGCATTTGTGAATTCAAGCTCACTTGCTAGAGATACCGCAAAATAAGCTTTTTGATTGACAAGACTCGACTTTAGTGCGTGTTCAACAAAATATTAACAAACAAATAAAGCATTGAAAGGGTTAGGTACTTAAATAACCAACCTTCAGGTAAAATTACTTTTCTTGATGTACAGTCAACATCAAAAGCGACTGTTTTTAGTTTCAAAAGTATTATATCAATGAAAATATGTAATTATTTTTTTAAATCCAAATCTTAGAGGATGTTATATTTTAGAGTTATGTATGAGTATAATTTTAAATCAGTAATTAGCTTTTAGGCTTATTAATTTTAAAATGTCCATAGATCTTCGACTTTTCTTGTTGACTGTATAACAAAACATGCACAGTACTTCCAGCATATCCCGTCGTCTTGCACCTCCGGCTTTTGCTACAACAAACATTCTACCACCTATCGCTAGACCTGGCGCCACTACTCTACTAGCGTTGCCTGTCAAAGAACGACATCCTAATTGCATAACACACTTTCAATCACAATCTGAATAATTTTTAAGGATATTGCTAATTCACTGCTTCATATGTTCGAATATTTTTCTGCTCACTACGTAAATAACGCAATGAATGTTGATGAACTGTCAATATTAAAGCTTTTGCTACTGTTAGTGTGTTACGCAATTACCGTGCGGGACGGATCCGTTCTTGGGCAGACCTGACGCAGATGCATGCTCAAACTACACACCACACAAATAAAAACCATAGTAAATAAACTGATGAAAAAATTACATCACGTGTAAATTCGAGATTTATTCATTTTGAGTGATGCAATTATTTTAATCATTTACTTATAAGGTTTAATGCATGCACGTTACTTCCACCATATCCCACGCCGACCTCCACCATACTGCACCCTATAAAAAAAACAATTCTACTACCTATCGCCAGACCTGTCGCCGGTACTCTGCTTGCGCTGCCTGTCAAAGAACGGGACGGATCCGTTCTTGGGCAGACCCGGAGCGTGCGCGCTGAAGGCGGGGGACGATACGTTGCGGGACAGCAGCTGTTGTTGCGGGTTTAGTGTCACGTTGCCATTCTCGCTCTGGGGAATTAAATAATGGAATATGGGTTAAACGTAATTTATACAGTGTGATTTAATTGCCTGTGGCATACCATAAGTTGAAGCAACGATTAAAGTTGTACGTCTAAACAGTGTTTAGACTACTTATACTAATATTTTATTATACCTATGTATAGACTCTATACATAATTATTATTATAATAAAATAGTAACGAAGACAAAACTGTAAGTACATTAAATATTCTTTTTCAAGTAATCGCTACGACGGCGACGTGAACTGATGTCGAAAATACAGTTTCTAGAATTGTTGTCTGTTTGTCAGGATGTATTTTTTGTGATTTGGAGGAAATTTGATACACAGATAGCTTATAAACTTGATTTAAAGAAAATTTAAAAAGTACCCTATGTGTTCATAGGGTACTTTTAATTCCGGTAGTACGTTCCCGTGGGATATTTTCCGACATACACGCGGGCAAAAGCTAGTATTAATACTAGTTTTATTTATATCTTACAATTCATTTAATTAAACAGTTGTAAGATATAAATAGAAAACTCCCTTACTTATAATAGACTTGACATTTATGTATAAAAGCTAATTATAAAGTAAAAGCCATTGTAAGTTTTGAAAACTAATAAGAATAATATAAAATCAATCTATAAAAGCAACGGCTACTCGTTGAAACTTAGATTGCTAATTAACATTGAAATAGGAAAACTTCCAAGTTTTCATTAATGTTTTCTTGAGAGTAGGTACACGTGCTCCATATTTAATGACTTCACTTTGATTATTAAGACGACGGGTGTAGGTACTTAATAACGGACCTACAACTCGTAAGTCGGCCACGACTTAAGTAAGTCGTAAGTAATACGTAAGTCGGTTCGAATCCAGACAGGCGCTCTACTTTGTGTAAATTATTTAATCAAAACGGGGAAGGAAAACATCGTGAGGAAACCGGCATGTCCTAGAACCAAAAATTCGAAGACATGTGACATTTACCAACCCGCACTGTTGGATTTTCAACGCTCGGCTCATTGATGAAAGTTGGAAATCTAACAGGACGCTTTTTCAAAACGAGCATTCAGTACTCTTTAGGTGAAGCTTCTACATGTAGGTGAGTATGTACTGTTAATTCGGCGTGGAGTTCGGCTTTGTAATTCATACATGCTTGACAGTTTCTGTTTTAAACTTCATTAAATTTTGCCTTATCAACAGCCGCATGCTATAGGTACCTATCTTGTCTACATTATCATGATATACATCAGTAACATTGTTAGTGAGAACTCGTCCTCATCTCTTAAATATTTAGCATATGTGCATCTGCCTACTCGTGGCTGGCCTAGCTAGATGTGTGTGGCCGCACTCAAGGACTTTACAAGACACTTCCTATGCTGCCAATGTTTTAAATATACCAAGAATCTAATATCAAGAAGAACAAGAACCATGCTTCTCTATGAATATGTTAAGTCTAGCAGAACTTGTTCAAATCTTTAATATTAATTAATTTGTTGGTATAATAGGGTACACACGACGACATATCAAGCTACTTATACATTTCCTGTTTTAGCTGACCTCGTATTGTATAGGCTTTTCGTACAATGATAAGTCAGCTTATACTAGAAATGTATAGCTTGATATGTCGCCGTGCGTACCCACCTACCTACATATTATTTACTTGATGCGAGTAGTACCTACTATAGGTACACGCCCAAACGTTTGCCAATATTTGTGCTTGGTCTAAATCATGACAAATGTTGGTGAACCTTTAACCCGATTTAGTTGGCATTGAGATTGGAAGATTTGGAAGTAAGCAGCATGTTAGTGATTGATTGATAGAAAAGAAACCAATAATGTACTAAAAGAGATCGGGACTGAACCTGGCTGAACGTGTGAAGTGACGTAATCTGCTCGTAAATTCTAAAAGGTCACACGTTAACAAAAAAACAAAATACAGTTTATACATAGATTTCATACTTAATAATACCGTAGTTTAAAGCTACGCTTTCCTAAGAGTGGTTTCGTCGTATTATAGGAGCCGTCATGAAAATCTGTCATTTTCATAAGGACAATAACAACGACAATAAGGTATCCAAAACGCTCTGTATTTGGCTGCCGTTATTGTGTTACCGTTCACCGCTTTCTTAGGAAACCAATGCTTTTCCCACACTTGGCTAGGGCGGAACACTATTTCATACACATTTTCATAAAAACGTTACCATCCTTCTGGGTTAGTTGGATAAAAATAAAGCAAGAAAGGACTGAAAATGTGCTGAAAAGATATTTTGAATAATTATTAAATCGCAAAAGTATGGTTTAATAAAAAATGTAAGCGAATAAAACCTTACCTTCTGTTTTTTCTCCACGCCATCATCAGCGACCTTAGCTTCAGTGATAGTGGGCAGGGTAGGCACAGGCGGTACTCCGGGCATGTTAGGGACTGTGGGCACGCGTGCTAAAGCCTCTAGATTCAGCGAAGAGTGTACTCCGGGGTCGATGTTCAACGGGGCCTGGCGATACAAGATCTTTTTGTTTAGTTGGGAGCTTGATTTTCAAATAGGGATGTCATACTTCGAGTTACGTACGTTTCCTAAAGGTCTATTCAACTTGTCGGCTGTCAAATCTCGAAATTTGAAAGCTAGCTACTAAATAGAGAGACGGTCACTTACGTTAGTTTAAAAATCTACGATGATAAACTACCTCTCTGACTAACGTATTACTAAGTAAGAAGTACTAATAACTTGAACCACGCGATTTTAACTTAAGCATAACTTCGAGGTATGACTGTATTTTCGACAACTACCCACAGGTAGTCACAAATTTCATACACCACGACATCCAATGCAGTAGAAAAAGTTTAAAGAAAGATAACATTTAAAGAAAAATTTTGCGTGCACCATTTCCTTCAAGTTGGAAAGTTTGTAGAAATACAATCAATACCAGGCTATTCACTTTGCGGTAATAATAGGGACAAAAGAAAGGGGAACTAAGCGTGCCAATCATTTGAAGGCATTGCCCTCTACAAGGCATACGAATGCTACATAATATATGAACTTCTTCCATAGAAACGGCGATATGAAGAACCGTTTCGATTTTTAAATTGTTCCTAGGCTATTTTCGTATCATGGCAGGTCTATATTATGCAGCATTTTAAGCACTAAAGTGGAGTGACTTAGTAATTCTAAACTTAGGATTTCTACGAAAACGTTAAATATAAATAGCTAAGTGTACGTCTGTGCTTTCAGATTTTTTACATCAATAGCCAATTTATCTAATAATTTGCACTCTCGGAAGAATAAAGGCATTTTAAAAAGCTTATTGGTTGAATCTAATGACTCGACAGTCGTGACAGTCGCATCTGGCGTCAAGCTCAAACCATTTATTTCAGTTAAACCATTTACAGGCATTTTTGAATTGGCAAGAAGTCGGTCAGTCAGAAAATATGAAGCTAGTTGCCCATTCCAAAGCGTAGGTACCTATGGAGAAGAACGGGTAAGAAACTCCATGGACACTAGACCGGAATAAATCTTTAAATTATATTTTTACAAAAATATTAGTTAAGTACATCATTAATGTTGAATTTATAATGATATGTGAGAACGATGTAAAAAAAAATTACTTAGGTATGCGTTAAAAGCATCCAGAGTTCAGCAAATAGTATCAAAACAACAATCCAAAAATAAAACAATTAAAAATAAGCCGAGGCGGCAAGTGATGACCAGCCCCAACTGACGGCGCCCGTTCACGAACATGACGCATAGATCAGTACCATTCAGCTCAACCATTTTGAAGGGAGCTAAATGATCCAACACTCACGCCACCGTCAGCGTGACATTTGTGTGAGCATATAGGTAACCTATATATACCATGTTATATGTTATTAGGTTACTATCAGCCGCCAGGGCACGTTCAAGTCAATGAAAGTCATACGTATTGGCCGGTAAATTGTAGCACTATAGTACATAGAACTCACATCTGTGCTATGCAATTATACAATACAAAGGAAATTGAGTTTATACAATGCAAAGATAGTCTTACAATCTTCAGCAGCTCAAACAGTATTTTCAAGTGTTAATCAATTAGTTGTGGTTGTGGAGCAGGAACAGCATCAGCGTTGGTTGACAACACGTTGAAGCCGCGTAGACTACGCCAAAAGTTTTGTAGTCGTGATTGTATCGAAACTAACGTCGTGTTAACGTGACGTTAGCGTCGCGTTTGCGCACCGTACATGTTCAGCGAACACTTACGTGTGCTATCATGCCACTTGAAATACAAACTGATCATTCCCATCAAAGTTTTCAAAGTGTAAAGTTAATTACTAAACAAAGTTCAATTCTCAAGTTAAGCCTTTATTCCCCGAACAGCTCTAAAATTTCATGCATACATTTCACACTACACAATACGCGTTCAAAACATGCTTCCTAATAATTTTGTTAGCACAACAAGCCGCAAGACTCGACCACTTAACAGTGTCTAGCGTGGTTCGCTAGATAAAGGTATACCACCACCTCGAGGGGGATGCGTTTCGTCATCAGTTTCAAATAAATATAAAATTTCAACAGTGTTTTCTTGATGAACGTAATTCACAGATTTTAAAGGAAATATTATTATAGCTACAATTTTACAGGACAGGAAAAAATCGAATAATTAGGTGTATAAGATTCATCCAAAAGTGATTGAATTAAACCTTTTGACTACCTAAAGTTTAGATAGCCTTACAAGGATTTAATTAGCTCGATATCTTTGTTATAATTTGTTAATATTTGTCTTCATTTAATACACCTTTTTAGAAACCTTGCTTTAATCAGCTTTAACTGTGTTATTCTAAAAAAAAAGGTAATTTTGACCCTCGTCCTGTATGTTTGTATTTTGCGGACTTAAGTTTTTGTCGAGACGAAACGCATCACCTTAAAGAAAAGTTAGAATAGTAATATTAGTGAAAGCAACTACATACAGAATCGTCTACAACGTTCACCTTCAACCTCTTCTCCATGGTTCCGTCGGGCAGCTGTACCACGAAGTAGGATCCTCCGATGGACCCTCGCTCCATTTGCAGACGTTTTTCTTCGGCCATACGTTGTAATAAGGGCTTTTCACCTGATGTCTGTAATTTGGGGTGGTGTTTACAAGTTACGTGAAAAATTATAAACAACTTTTTCCATTAATATGACTGACTGCGGACAAAACGGAAAAAATTGGGGCAGCTGCAGAATGCACAAGTATAAGTACTTATCAAAAGAGTATTTTTCCTTAAGTTACGATGATATGATTAAATCGTCTTTGTTATGTAAACACAGGATGACAAAACATGCATAGATAAAAAACATTATAACATTAATACAAAAAATCGTTTCCTTATGCATTTGCACAGGGGATTTATGTGGTAAAACACTTTTGAAAAACGTTTTAAAAGTACTTACAAGAAAAGGTACAAGAAGTACAATTGACTTAATTACTATAGGTACCTAAACTACAATAAACCACTCACTATTACATTCGTTAAATTATTCATTTGTTACATTATTCTAGCACTTCCTCAAGTAATTAGGTATGTATAAATCGGTTTCCAGTGTGACACGAGTACCTGCAATTTTATACAAAACAAAGTGTCTGACCTCCGTTTTAACTTAACAAGCGTAACGTAGTCAGGATAGCGGTATTCTAAGGTTAGACCAGTAACACTCGGTTGGTGGCTACATTTATTGGGAACCCACACGCATTCGAAAAGGGGGCTACCAATCAATGCAGCCGTCGGTACACAACAAAAACAAACACAAACCTTGGGATAGACCAAAGGCCTCATCAGTGCTCCGAATACAGCGCAGTTCAGAATCAAGCCGGCAAGCAGAAGATTAGCATTCTGCCATGACCCGAACTCATTGAGCAGAAGTGCCGCTAAAGGCGCAAAGCTGAAGGTACCAACTCCTGAGCCACAGACCGCGATACCCGTTGCTAGGGACCGTCTGGACTCGAAGTAGTAACCCACGGCCACCACCGAAGGAAGGTAGATCATACCGAAGCCGAGACCTGGGAACAAAAGTTGCTCTTAACTTTGGAGGAAAATAACACAATATTATGTTACATTTATTGTATTTGCTGATATTAAAATTCTTGATTAACCTTTATTCATGACAAAGGACAAATAAATGTATAACCTACTTTGTGTACTGCGCAATTTGTGATTTGATTTAACATCGACTCTAAACAATTGGTTGGTGTATCGATGTATAAGGTACCTACTACAGTTATAATGAATTTAGAACTCGATGAAAAAACTTAGATCTGTAGTCTGTACCAATAGTTCATTAATCCATGACTCAATAGAGTTGTCAAGCTTCAAATAAAACACACATTGTTTGGAAAGCTCTCAAAAGCTGTGTGCCATACAAAAAGATTTGTTTTCACAATACCACAGCAGCTTTTGCTACAGCACCTGCATATGTTTGGATAATCCCGCGTCGCTATGCAAAACAAAATCTTCAAAGAGGTGAAACCCTATGATTAGTGAGTGACTGTTGCTCAATTTGGCACATTCCCAAATTGCAAAGAACTTTGACCAATTTGCCTGAGGTACCTACGTCACATAATTTGGCGTGCGACAAAAAACATGAGACCGTCATCCAGTCGCCGGTATTTGACTGCGCGTGGACATTGACATCTGCCTCGCTTCGTTAGAAACAAGTCACTGGTGCCCTAATAAACAAAAGGTTCTTAGCCTGCAATTCATGAATAAAATATATTTCGGGCAAACTTCACTTAATCTTAAAATATACATTGTACCTACTATGTCAATAACAAACATTATGCTAACGAACAACGAACTTCTTATCCATTGTTTAAGTATATAACATATTTCGTTTATTAATTAGAACATTATAGGTCAGATAAGATAATGGAAGTTATTCAATTGTGCAGTTATCAACATCCTCTTTGCTGCACTCAGGACCATTATTCTTATTAGTGCAAAAGTTTTGTAACAATGGTATCTCCAGACATTCCCACGTTGTACCCTACCGGTTCTTAAAGGTGATGTTAAATTGTTAACCCTTCTAACTTCATCCCTGTCTGCGACCTTGGATAGTTACTGAGCAAGATTTTAATGTTGTCGCTAAAAGCAGTTAGCGCCATTACCAAATCAAGCATTATGTTATGCCATAATGTTTAATTACGTCACAATATTTTAGTGTTCTATTAAGCTGTATTATATAACGTGTAAAAACAAAACATGAACATGATACAGAGTGACTCAGTGTTTGTTGTCGGCCCACAAATCGGTATTTGAAACCGCACAAAGGAGCACATGGGTTGTTGCCTGCTGAAGAGGTCGTTGCCACTTTACAAACGCATGCGTCACTTCCCAGTACAATATTCCAATTTTCTCATCAAATAAATTAATCATCAATTTGCACACAATGCGTGCAGCTGGAAAAGGTACAATGAATCGACATTTCACCCAGATTCTTTTCAAAGAAGACGACTAGTAACCAGCTAAGTATTGTAGGGTAGAAGGTTTCACTATTCAACAAAACAATAAGTAGCATGATTGTGTAAAAAACCCACTTAATTCTTGTTCATATTCTATCACAACTAAATAACTAATATTTTAATTCCTGAGGAGATAAGAGAATCCTCTTCAAAATATCTACAATACAATAATCACACAGAACACACTGACCTATTTTTATACATTCGTCAGTTTGATATGAATGCGAAATAAAAACAAAGAATCGAAACCATTTATTTAAAGTTCAGTCTTTAGACTAAGGAAGTAAAGGAAGTTCTAAGCGTTGCTGAGTAAATATCCAATAGACTTGGTCGTAAACAAAAAATTGGCAACAAAACTGAAAAGTTGAATGAATTTTCAGAACTGTTTTTCGGAAAATTCAGACGACAAGCATTCCACTTTCGAGGTCGAAGCTTTATGTAAGAAAAAAACAATTTAGTTTTCTTTTCTCACCACTGAACGCATTGTAATAGAAAAAAACTCTTTTCTTTTAGACTTTTACGCAGTCTACTGTCTTCATTCTTTGTTGTTGATTATTCCCAGATGAGTCTTATAATACTTACTATGTTTGGGTTATCTGATAAGATTGGCAGGGAGCTGATATTTATCATAAATCATACTATTTTGAAAACGGACATTCAATGCAGAAGATAAAATGTCATACAAATCAGCCGATGCATGAATTCAGAATTCGTTGACGATAGCTAGGTACATTTTTTTATTTTGTTAGCAACTGACGATAACGTGTTTTCATATCATAATATATACAGCGCGCCAAGTTGTCAATATTTAGTATACCTACACTTTAGTAATATAATGGGCAAATAGCAGTTCTGAATAATACCTTCGCAGTCTACACAAATCTGCTTTCAATCGTATGTTTCAAGATTCACTACCGGATAAATAAATTCATTCGTTCATTTACCACGTTTTGAATGGTCTAGTCTGCTTCTGGCATGAAACAGTAAGTATTTCCGAATAGTGTCGACATTGAGACTCGATGATTTCAACGGTTGGCTGCCAAGGGGGATCACTAAAATTGATGCTAAATGAACGTGCTAATTATTAACACCTTTAAATTTTGAGACTGACATGATGTCTTTGAATGGCTCCGACGATTTTCTCATGTGTTGATTTCGGTATCACGATGTTCATGAAAAATCGCAAGGTGGATGATCCACGAAACGAAAAAGATACTAAAATAACATCATATCGAATATTTTAGAATCGTAGTGAGGTTGACTGCGTATTTTTCCATCGTTGAAACCTTGAATGCCCGCCGTACGATACAAGAATTAGGTCGCATTGGATATTCAGAATACTATCAACAGTCCTTGCGCACGATTGTAAAACAATCAATTGCCAGTTTTCAACTCTTAAAATACAAAAGGTGTGTAAGTTGTAATGTGTGTACAATTAAAGGCAATCTTATATTCTAGCCTAGTAAGGCGCCATGTCGTCTGCACTAGCTGGCATCTGGCCAAGCGTCCCGTGTTTTAATGACCTTGAAGTAAGTTTCAATGTACGCCACAGACTCTTCAGTCTTCATTTGTCTTTTAATTAAGTCAATCAGACAACCAATGGCTAATTGTTTGTCGAGAACCTCTTTACTCTGAAAAACACAGTAGCGTAGTTGAGTCTGAAACTGAAAAGAGGTCACGTTGGGTTTTCCGAGAATGGAGCGACACTATCCAGGAAACTTTCCCCTTTCATGAACTAGTCGCCCGTTCTACAAAAACGGCGGCGGTATACGAGTACATAGGCGAGTATAGCGTCCCCGTATCAGTTATTTAAATCGCCAGGCACGACACCGTTCCATTCGCGGAATGGAAAAGCCCGCTTTCCTCGAATTCAGCTAATTGCCAGAAGGGCTTAACACTTGGAACTAAAACGACATTTAAGCCTTTTCGTTCACATCGGTGTCTGTTGGCAAATGTCCAATTTCACACACGGGCTGTTGCGGGTTGCCTCTGTTTTCAAGGGTTCGAGAGAACAAAGAACGTGTCGAAACGGTTTTAATATTTGAAGTATCTCAAGCTTTATCGGACAAAAGACAGGACAAAAATCGAAGATATCTTTCTTGAGGTACAAGTTTGTTTGAATAAAAGGGCAAATATTGTCTCTTTTGAGACTTCAAAGGTGACCTTTCTAGTTTTATTATTCGTCCAGCGTATCTGTATCTTGTAAAAGACGACGGTGAAAATTAAAAAAAGTTAAATTCTTCGTTGCGAAATGTGTGTATGTAGGTAAATAGATACAACAGATGATGATCATTGATCAGTTACTCTATCATCCGTCGGAGATCTAGATATCCGTTCCGGGGATCATTGAGCCAAGCGAACGCTCTGTTTTAAATCTAATAACTCCATACCTAAGCTACTAAATAATAGAATCCGACAAACGCGCGAAGACAGCTTCGTTTTCAGTTTTCGGCAAGTTTCAGTCAAAATATCCATTTTTGGGCGATTTCATTTTCGGTACTTAGTTATTAACAATTTATTAAAAAAAAACCTAGTTAAGTATAACAATTAAAAGCACAATAACTGAATAATTTAAAGAGATTTTTTATCATTATAATACCAGATTCTGGTTTTTGTGAAAAAAATAAAGTATATCGTTGAAACGGTTAAATTGAATGATCGCAAAATAAAATGTTTTTGTGTGTATTTGTTTACGGTTTTCGACGAAAATGCAAAACAGGCTGAATTTCGTTTTCGATTTAAGCCGAATAAAATCCAATTCCCGTCGGTCTCTCGTATATAAAGATATTTAAGTATAGCGGGTACCTACAGTAAAAAGTTAGCTGTGTATAGTTTGCTTTCTGTATTATTGCGTGTCCATCAAACATCAAACCCTTTATTTTATCGACGCCGTCTGGCCATGACAGTGACACACAAGTAATTACGGAAGTATTGTAAACGTTTACTTAATTAAAAAGTAACCTCGATGCTCATATATCGATCTCTGGTAGGTAATTTCCCCTAGGATCTGCAACTCGATACAATGTTGTTATAACGACATCACTCCGTGAGAGCTTTTTATCTTTCAACAAGTAAGTAAATACATACATAGATTGATTAAAGGAATTAAGAACAATGTTCTTTCCCTAAGGGCGTTCTAGTTAATGACTTCAATAGAATTATACTGTTTTTTTTAATATGTATGTAGGTACATAATTCCCTGAACTTAGCACCAATGAACCGAATTACTAGATATTAAATGGTCAAATAATTTCTCGCAAAATAATTTACATGAAACTGACTAGCAGTTTTCACAGCATGTGGAATATTTCGCACAATCAACTCAAATGAAGCAGAAAAGGGTTTTTGACTAACACGTTTTTAACATAGGTAATAAAATATATTGTTTAGGATCAAGGAAGGATTAGAATCTAGCAAGCAGCTGTATAGTTCCCCTTTTATGATCTCAAAGTTAGACTAGATTAGATCTAACATTTAAAGAGCTTTCATGAAACTGACTAGCAGTATTCACAGCATGTGGAATATCTCGCATAATCAACTCAAATTAAACAGAAAAGGGTTCATGACTAACACGTTTTTAACATAGATAGATAAAACATATTGAGGACAAGCCAGCAGCTGTAAAGTTTCCACTTTTATGATCTCGAAGTTAGACCTAATCTAACTTGTACAATAAGACTAAACTTCAACCAAATCAAGTCGTGTAAAACGTATCCTCCTGATATTAAAGAAGCACCTGAAAATAAAAAGTTTCTCGGGAAAATGTACAATAAAAGTTTGAAAATACACAACCCTGCACTCAAAACACCTACATGCATTACGAGTTGAACTCTCAATGACGAAGCTACATTATATCTTTAAACAACAAAGAAAACGAAAGACAATATCAACAATAACGCTTTAAATTCTGTCAGTAATAAACTTACTGCGTCTAATAAAAACAAAAGACTGTTCAGCGCGACAGATTACTTTAATTACATGGAAATAACATTTATGGGAAATGCACATCATCATTATTATTATACAGTAATATTCAATGCATCAATTAATGTATTATTAATCTTCTATTTGACTCATTTGTTGATGTCGGACATAATAGTCATAAGTTCGTAACCAATGAGCTGTTAGAATAATCTGCATATTGGCATAATGATAGTTGTTGCTGAGCAGAATAATTGGAAACCTGAAATGTTAATTATTGGTACTTTATGTCGCGATGCCATTATGTACGATTGTACTAGACTCACCCGTTGTATAATATAATTATCTAACAGTAACAGAATGGTTACATTTGGCCTCATTTCGCATCTGTTATTATGACCATTTGCGGTGCGTAATGTGAATCAGATAAATATAAACTACAACGGACGGGTATCCTTTAAGTTTATGCTCGCTAACCATGGTTCGAAGGACAGCTGGTAGCGACTGAGCGACGCCACCCCATAACTATGCCAACGTGCCAAGGCCAGCGGACATTTACATAACTCTCACGTTCCACATGAGTCCTGCAAGCTGTTTTACTGCCAAGCTATTCTAAATATACTTAAAGTCAATACATATAGCTAGGTTTAGAATTCTCAGACTTAGTTGCCCGCGGCGAGACGAGAGAAGATGCTGGAAACTCAATAATTTCCTTCTGTAAAGATTTTACCTTTGAATCTAATCTACTCTTTGAAATGAAATACGCTATCATTGAATTGGCAACGGATTTATTATTATTTTGATTTAAAAGAGTGTCCGTGGAGTTTCTTGCCCGTTCTTCTCCATAGATACCTACTATGCTTTGGAATAGTAGGTATCTATGGAGAAGAACGGGCAAGAAACTCCACCAAAATGCCTGTAAATGGTTTATTTGAAATAAATGCTTTGAGTTTGACATGTAAACTCGGTGACGTATTTCCGGTTGGGTGAAATTGTTTCAGGAATTTTGTGCTGGAAATTCCAGTTTATTTAGAGGACATAAAACGTACTCGTTAATTTCTATATGAGGATATCAGAGTACGTAGGTACTTAAACCAGACGTTAGTAATCACGTTATAATATATTTCTTGGAAGATGCGATCAATATCTAATTTCAAGAAACAACAATGTTGAGATCATAGAATCAAGGAATCCATCACAGTCGGCTCGTTTATGGGTACGAAGACACATGACATATTAGAGCTTGACATAATTGTAACCTCGGCGTTGATTGATTGAATTGTGAGAAAAGATTAATCCATGTTTTAATAGTTGGTTTCCCATATAGTACCTACACTTATCAAGAAACTAGCTGCGCCCCGCGGTTTCACCCGCATAAGTGTCGATCCCGTGGGAATATCGGGATAAAAACTATCCTATGTCCTTCCCCGGGACTCAAACTATCTCTATACCAAATTTCATCTAAATCGGTTCAGTAGTTTAGGCGTGAAGAAAAGACAGACAGACAGACAGAGTTACTTTCGCATTTATAATATTATAGTTTGGATATCAATGAAATGATTCCGCTGGTCTACTGGCCTCAGAATCCGTTGCCAAGTAACTAAGAAAGGAACCTGTCTTTCCCCTTTTTGATTAATATACAGGATGAAATTGAAAACATGCGACAAATCGAAATGGGAGATTGTACTCATCATTATGAACAACTTTTACTATGGGACCAAACCTGAAATCGCGAAAACAAAAATCACCTGTTCCCTACATTTGTGTTCGCATAACTCCTCAAAATGTAGGGAACATTTCATTTTTTTTTTGCGATTTCAGGTTTGGTCCCATAGTAAAAGTTGTTTATAATGATGAGTACAATCTCCAATTTCGATTTGTCGCATGTTTTCAATTTCAACCTGTAGAGTTCGCCAACACTTGTTGGACTCTATTTATGTTCATTTTCTTTGCCGTTAACCTAATTATGAATAAGTAATTCCTCGTTAAGGCACATAAGACACAAAACAATTCCTAGATAAAGTAAAAATTGAACTTACCTCCGATCAACCCATAAGTGATCATCATCATGGTAACGCTCTTGCTGAAGGTTGACAGGACGAACGCAATGGCTGCGACAAACGAGCCTGCCACGCAAACAGCCCGACACCCGAACTTGTTGCATAATGCCGACACCACCGGACCTGTCGACAACATTGATAATCGTCATACATAAACAAGCCAAAACAAGAAGAATAAGATAAACAAGTGAAAGAAAACAAAAGACTTAATAGACTTGCGTAACATAACATTTAGTAACAACCCTAAAGTCAAAGGGGTGGAAGATTTAATTTATACACGGTAGAGTAAACCTATAAAGCCTTATTTACACGGAGCTATTTAATTACCTGTAGCATACAATAAACTAAACCAAGAATAAAAGTTGCACGTCTAAACAGTGTTTTCACGATGCAAGTCATTTGTTGCTTTAATTTTATAGTATGCCATGCCGGCAAGAAACTAGCACCATGTAAATGGGGCTTAAAGTTTTGATATAAGCCCCGAAGGACAACCCTATCGCAATTAATTAGTTATGGTATAAGCCAAATAGCTATGAATTTTCTTCATTGTAAAATTAATTAAGAACCTCTTGCTTCTGAAGCGATAGAAGTGCAGAGTGACATTTACGTAAAGCAACACTATTTTGCAAAAAAAAGCTTGGCACCTTAAAGAGGATATTAAATATTATTTATATTTTTTTGTCCCAAATAAATAAAATTAAAAAAATAAAATTATTAAATAAAATTGAGACGATGAATCTACCAGAATAAGTCAGTCTTTTATCCATTTATTATTTATTTCGCAAGATAGTCCTAGTAGGTCATTGATATTGTGCCAATTCTGTAATACGATAAAGTGGATAAGGTAAATGATACTTATTTGCATTCTAACCTAACTGTACTATTAGCACGTCAAACACAATATAATTATTTCTCACGTAATGTATGGTATAAACATATTAAGTAAGATCAGTATCAATAACAGTTAAGTGTCCACCTTGGTACTAAAACCTACATTGCAAACTTGATCAGAGCTACTCGTTGTATTATTTAAATACTTGCAATCCAGTTCAAGGAATCGATGCATCGTCATAAAAGATTCAGTTTACTACAAACACGAGTTTTTATTCTTATAAGGACTTTTATGGAGTCGTTTGCGAGTTATGGAAATTTCACACAGTTTTGCAAGTCTGAAGATGCAGAGAAATCGTGGCCATGTCTCAAATTTAAGTGGGTTCCTACTTTATTTTAAGACGTTATTGCTAATACCTCACCATCGTTCTCCTGTCCATATATCAATTTATTTGGAGTCGGCGGCGCAACATGTGTTTTTCTTCCATACTTCTTTATTAGTCGCCATCTCGTTAGTCACCCCCTTTCTAGCCATAGGTATTATCTTTCGAACAGACCATCCATCGTTTCTTTTCCCTACTCTTATAGCCATCCACATTCATACTCAAAACTTTCCTCATGACATTTTGCTTATACCTAATTGGTAGGTAATAAATACGGTTATCTTCGATCAAAAAGTAATCGGTATCGACAGCTACAAATTATTAAAAATCATCATGCGTAATTAATTCGACACGTGTAGATAGCACGTGATTTATGTACCGTAATAGCAAAATCCAACTTACATTATAACCCAATTCAAACTTCGTAGACAGATAAGTTACTCTTAGGGTCACTGTGCCAAGTCTTTCTGATAAGATACTTTCGCTAACACACACAAAACTGCACAAAAACTCCAGTCTACAGAAATTCTTTTCTAGGACATTTTTGTTTATCAGACCATCGTCGTCGTATCTTCAATCGTAATCGAAACTTTCAATCAGGTCAATGGCAGTTTAAAATAGATAAAATAAGATAGGGCCGATCGACGGATAAAGTGCTGATACGTAAACTTAGTATTAGATGACGTTATTATTCAATACTCTACATGAGAATTAGACAGATAAGGATCAGGTTCAAGTATTTTTGCATAGTAACAATTAAATTACTTAAGTTTGAGTCATGAGGATTAGACTCGGTAATTTTATCAACCATCACGAATACTCGTCAGTATTACTATGATAAGAAGCGTTACATAAACAAATGCGTTTCACTCGATGAGTGCGGACTTTTCCTAACTAATCTGGATGGATTTATCTACCACTAATGCACTGTACTCGGTTATCGAAAGGGTTACGAGGAACTCGCAATGGACTGAGTTTAACAGCGACACGGTTATTTCATTTTACTGCATAAGCTTCAAGTGTCAATTACTATAGGTACACGATATCAGTAACAACAGATTTACTTATATGTTATATCTTTTCAGATAATCTAGGGTGTAAAAAGGTAGAAGTAACACGACTATCACGAGTTGTAAGTCGTTTTACAAGCTGTTAAATTCTCGAACATAATTTTCCTTTGAACAATGTCGGTCGCATTTTCAGAGCGCTATAGGCTATATTCGATTATGTCATCAAGCATAAGTATACCTACTTACATATAGGAATACCCTTTTATGGTATGAATACGAGGAAAAACTCGTTCAAAAACAATTTTAAATCTGCTAATATCTTGAGAAAACTCCGGTAAATCTCGTCATAATATCTCCCAAGTATGAAGTCGGCAATAAGCCAAGATTGTAAAGCGATTAATTTGCTGTTTGTAGGATATGCTAATACCGTGAAGCATTATAATACTGATATATTTGCGTACTCATGAACATTAGATGCATAAATCTCTTGTTAGATACTAGATAAGTACATAGGTACAATCCACACATGAATAATGGATGGTGCATGTGACAACGTGACCTGAATTGATAGGAAATGGACGAGCGTTCGATTGTAATGGCGTCCAAAAATGAGGAATGCTAAAGGTCTTTGCAATTACCTAGTGATGTCAATTAAGAGCTATCCGTCCACGAATTCCATGTTGTACCTATTTCACATGAATTCGTAGAGCCGAGGAAGATTATAATCTATCTGGAAATAGCTTCTGGGACCAATGTAGTTAATAAAGTTCTGGACTAATAAACTAAACAATCTAACATACACTGTCGGAAGCTGTTACCACACAAAGGGTAGGTAATAAATTATCAATCATCATAAATCTTACCGGCCGCTAGATAAAATCCTGACAGCAAACTGCCGACCCACGCGACAGTGCCTTTACCCTCGCCGAAGTACGTCACTAGTTCTGGTAGGAATATGCCGAATGTGTAGGCTATGCCGTCCACGATCATGTTGCACATGAAGGATGCGAAGACCACGACCCAGCCGTAACCCCCGTCGGGGGGAGGCGGCAGGGCATAGTCGTAGGCCTCATCGTCGTCGTCCGCGGCTGCGCCTTCCGCCGTCAGTCTTGCTGCCTCTTCGCATGACGTCTCACTTTCCGTCTGTAACAAAGACACGATAGCTTTTTATTTTTAATCACCACTGCGGCTCTCAATAAAAGTGGCGACGCGCGCACGCTGAACCTCAATGCAGTTACGTTGCAGTATTCTGTAGAGTTCTATAGAAGCTATAATGAGTATGGCTGTGTGAGTGTGACCATTGATTTTTGCCACTAAGTATGCAACAATATGTAGGACAGAAATAATAGGGTACTGGAATTACAAAGACGATTTTAAAGACCTCATAAAAATTCTCATTCGTAGCAGCCCGTAGCTGAAATTACTACGCCTACACAAGGCGCCAGTTTCAACGATCAAAATTAATTTGCTGAACCATTTCAGTCACTTCATGGACGAGTCATATCATACAAGCAAACAAATCATCTAAAAATAAACCGTTGAGACGTTATGTTTAGGGTACTCTATCAATCATATACGTCACTAGATTCACTTCTTTTTATGTAACATGTCCCAAGTTTAAATTAACCAGCATTTACGAACACTTTCAAAGATGCTTTGACCCGGTGACCGTCAATGTCATGGCTGTCCATATACCTACAGCTTTACATGACATTAAAATTAACGCGTCGTTAATTCAAATCTATTACGTCATGTCGATTTCATTATTATTGTACGTATTTAACATGGTTTATTGTCGTCTGTCGTAAATTTTATAAACGTTAGTAATAAAACGTTTGCTCTTAACGAGCCTTCGGAATTTTACCGTTCGTAACTTAATTTCCCGAGCCTTATTTTGAGCTACGACGCCTACTGCCAGGGCCGCGGTTTGTTCGAAAGAGTTACCGTGGCCCTGGCACAGGCAACTGAAGGAAAACGGGTGGGTTTTAGTCAGTAAAAGTCTGACACGCCCTCCTGCTCCGCCCAGAGCGGGAGAAGTTATTTGATAATTTCCCAACCAAAAAAAAAAGCTACGACGCCTACGTAGAAAACTCCGACGATAAATAATGTGTTACCAATTTTCAATTAACAAAAACGATTGTCTTTGTACGTCGGTAAAGTTACTTTTCACGGCCATTGTCACAGCCATTGCTAGAGGCTTTATTTTGATCAACATGCATGTTGAATATCAAACGCGTGCAACTATATACGCCTTTTGTAAATAACTGGAAAACAATGAGATAACTTTTCGCTGTGCAGACAGTTTTTTACTATTGAAATAATAGAAAACACGCTGTGGCTGGATGAAAACTGTGTAGATTGAACTTTTGCACGAAATTGGAAATCTAGCGGTTGTGTTTGCAACTGCAGCAACAGTTCCAAATTGATATACAATTCTGTTTGTGAATGTGTAGTAGACATCAGTGCACGTTATCTGAACCCAACCTAGTTCTAAGTACAATGACTGACTATACAGTCGGCATGCATAATATAAACACTGTAGATAAAATAATCAACAAGTAAATGTGTAGTTTAGTAAATTATATCATAGTTGAAAATACTGATGTGGACATCCCTTTGTTAGCAACATGAGCGGCGTTTCATTATCGTTTTATCATTTCTTTGTTTGCCGCTGTGTCAATAACAGTTGTCATGCTCGGTGCTAGAACTATCGATACTCGGACACTCACAAAGAGTACTATTCTATAGCTATATTTAATTTTATGTGTACACTGTACAGCCAGCGTCACAAACATAATATGTCTATTAAAACAATTTATTACACACGGCCAATATTTAAAAGGTTTCTTCTATAATTCACTTTTATTTTTGTTAAGGGAACATCGGTTACCTGGAACCGAGAGCAAAACACCTGTAATCCGAGTACCCGCTACTCAAAGCTCATAGTCTACCGCAGTTGTTTACATCAAAGTTCGAACACGTGCTGCCAACCTGCTGTTTCTACTCCGCGTAACTCAAATGATACCAATTTAAAATAATATAAACAATGCGGTAGCGGTGCAGTGAGTCACGGCGCGGCGCGAGAGGAAAATTACACTAGTACCACACTAGTACGAGCTGCGAAGTGTTTACTAAGCGTAGATTAGTGTGGACTTGCGTGTCTTTGGCGACCGTTTGTTTTGTTGGTAATCTTCTTAGATTTCCAGCGAAATTTATGTCAACAGAACAAAAAGTACTAACGAATTAAAGCCTAATGTATAGATAAATGCAATGTCAAAAGCTGGTAAATAGGAAAAAAGTATGAGTTGAGCAGCCACCTTTTCTTTCAGAAAAGGCTGTTGCGTTATGGTAAGAATACTGTTCCGTACAACTTTTTCATTTCGCATAGCGCCAAAGAGTTCCGTAATAATTAAATAATCTTTAAACAAAACAAGCAGCAGTTAAATAATAATAAAAAGAGCCGAGAATTAGGCGAAGGCGTAGATAAAGTTCTCATAATTACGTATTAAGATTATGTAGCTTGTTTTCAAAAATATATTTTTAACAAAACCAGTAGCAAATACATCGAAATTAAAATTAAGTTAATTTTTTTTTTAATAAAATTACAGACTAATCAAATACGTCCATGGATTTATCATGGTGTCCAGAACAGAACGGGTTTGTTTAACGCATGAGCACTGCTGTCATTGTAACAGCACATCGCTTTGTTTGCAGCAGACGGGTGCCCGACCTTGTCCGTGTTTAGTTGTTTACACCACAAACTGCTCTGCTCGCATAGTGATTTGTTTTGTTAACATAGATTATGGAATATTGTGGACACTTCCTGGTTTTCTCTTACTTGATAAACTGCTTTGGAAGTTATAAATACGCGCGTGACGTTCAACATTGATCTTGTAAGCACTATTATATTATAGTATACATCCTTAAACTATTTATTAATAAAAAATCATTTAGTCATGTATTGTGATCGCAGAATATTTTCCCCAGGTTATAAAGCGATTAATAGGTATGAAGCATAGTTATTTCTATCCATCATGAACAATTAAAACATGACATGAGGAATAAACACTGACAGTTGAAATTAAAATAACTCCTTGCCTCATACCGACGTGTGAAGGCGGAAAATTCGATCTAACGAGGAAGCCCAAACGGCCTTAGCACATTGTACTTACTACAACATACCGAGACAAAGAATCTCGTCAGCTTCAATTAGAATTCATGTCAAAGATTCCGCGTTGTACAAAATTAATAGTTTATTAAAATCAATTCCTGCTGCCCTTCGATGAAGAAAAACGCTTTAATTTTCATAGCTTAGAAATCAAATCGAATACCAGAAGAAGAAGAAACGATCGATGACTTATATTGTGTTTGGATCATATTTAAATACTGGTAAAATAAAACATCATGGTCATTTTCAACAAAAAAGGTACCAACTTGAGACTGAGTAATGGGTCTCCTGGCGATTGAGCATATAGAACCCGATAACTAAACGAACATGTATAATTGTACAGAGTACGCCAACAAATTCCTGGTGTAGAAAGATATATGTATACATATAATACACATTGTAAACAAAGAGCAAGATGGTATTAGATCGTCTTTTACTTTTTGACTACACATTCTTTTTTTTTTAATTTTGAAATGGGCTTGCTCTTGACTCTAGCCTAGGTCAATGGTGACAGAGACAAAGTCGACGATGGAGCGAGCTTACCCAGAAGAAACCTGTTCACTCTCACTTTAAAGAGATTCGGGTTGTATGCGCTCGGAAAAACAGACGAGACGCAGGTAAGAGTTCCACTCATAATATTATTATACTACTTAGCTGTGCCCCGCGGTTTCAACCGCGTTAATTTGAGGAAAAAACCTACTAAAATATATTCTCCATTACTTTAAGAGTATTACCTACTTAGTACATATTTTAGGTACATCACGCTATGATCAGTAAGAGTGAAACAATTAGCAATATACACACATCAAAAGTGTCTAGGGATCAACATATATTTTTGCAATAACTTTTCTCCTGATTGATATTAATTAAATTTTTCTTTAAGGATTCATCAAATAAAGTGTTTTCGTTTGTCACAGTAACGATAAACCAAGTCACCTTTGCATTAATAAAGAAATTTGCCATTTTCCTAATAAAGGGATTTTTGACATTTGAACCACTAACACAAAAGTTCGAAAAAAACCGGCCAAGTGCGAGTCGGACTCGCCCATGAAGGGTTCCGTAGCAGCAAGTAACATAATATAAAAGTTCTTGTAGTTCGTTGTAACTTTGTGAAAGGTAAATTGCGGTTTTCGATTTATGACGTATTAAAAAAAAACTACTTACTAGATCTCGTTCAAACCAATTTTCGGTGGAAGTTTACATGGTAATGTACATTATATATATTTTTTTAATTTTATCATTCTCTTATTTTAGAAGTTAGAGGGGGGGGGGGGACACATTTTACCACTTTGGAAGTGTCTCTCGCGCAAACTATTCAGTTCAGAAAAAAATGATATTAGAAACCTCAATATCATTTTTGAAGACCTATCCATAGATACCCCACACGTACAGGTTTGATGAAAAAAAATTTTTGGAGTTTTAGTTGTAAGTATGGGGAACCCCAAAATTTATTGTTTTTTTTCTATTTTTGTGTGAAAATCTTACTGCGGTTCACAGAATACATCTACTTACCAAGTTTCAACAGTATAGTTCTTATAGTTTCGGAAAAAAGTGGCTGTGACATACGGACGGACGGACAGACAGACAGACAGACAGACAGACAGACAGACATGACGAATCCATAAGGGTTCCGTTTTTTGCCATTTGGCTACGGAACCCTAAAAAGACTGAAATAACAGTTTTCTTTAAAATTTTATTGGGTAACTTAAACAATTAATAATCCGTGTTTCTACCGCGAACACTAACAACACAAGAACATCGGTTTGGCATACTCAAAATGAGTTCATCCAAATCACGCTGTGGAATGGCCGCCCATGTTCGTTGCAACAACAAAAAAAGGTCTTCTTGCGACTGGATACCCTCCATATTCGGCAGAGCTCTTCTCTGTAGCATATCCCATGCATGCTCAATCGGGTTCAAGTCTGGCGACTGAGCAGGCCAGGGCAGGACATTGATGTTAGCTGCGGCGAGAGTCTGTCTTACAACTCTTGCGGTGTGCGGTCGTGCATTATCATGCATTAACTGAAATAAGGGACCGATTTGCACTTGTAGAGGAACGATGACGTCTGATACAATCGTCTCAGCATAAATTTGAGCGTTGAGGTTGCCTCTGATCCAAATCAACTCAGTTCTTCCGCCGATCCAAATACCCGCCCATACCATGATGGTTCCACCACTATAAGGATGGACTTTCTGGCAGGATTTTAATCGCTGTTGGCGTCCAGGGGTTCTCCAGTGTCGTATACGTCTTGTATCCGGTCTCATACCAAAACGAGACTCATCAGAAAAGCACACGAAACGCCATTGTTCTTCTGCCCAATTTCTGTGTTCAAGAGCCCATTGATATCGAATCCTACGATTGTGCATTGCTATAGGTGGTACCCGTAGCGGTCTTCGGGAATGAAGGTTCACTTCATGCAAGCGGTTTCTGACTGTTTGGTCGCTAATTAAGTTCCCTGAAGAGTGATGAAGCCTCACGGCTAACATCATGGCGGTTATTGTTGGAGCTCTTCGAGTTAAGATTTGAATGTATCGGTCTTGTCTCCGTGTGGTGCAGCGATACCGTCCTCCATGGCGCTCAGCCACGGTACCAGTGCTTCGGTAACGTGTCCAAAGTCGACTGATAACACTCTGACTTGTATTCAGAGCTAAAGCCACAGTACGTTGCCGGGAACCAGCTTCTATCATTCCCACGGCTCTGAGCATTTCTTCCCTGCTTAAATGACGTCGCCGCTCCATAATAACGTTGGTTTTAATCAGTAGTAGGGAAACAGTAGCACTAATAATGTCTTCAATGCGTTGTATGTTTTTATAGGGAAAATATTGACAGCTGATTTTCATCTTTTACTCGAATTTGATTCACAGTTCCTGATTCAAATTATGAAATGCACCAAAAAGGATCCATATAAATTTATAAAATCATAAAGGGGTTTGAAGGTTTTGGCCCTAAAATCAGCCGCCATTTTGATTTTTTTTCAGAATCGCGGTGCACAACAAAAGTTATATATTTAAATAGAGGACACTCATACAAACAAAAAATGTTAAATAACATAATATCCTAAAGCGTCAGGTTTCGGAGTTATTCACCGAAATATAAGTCGAAAACAACAAGGATTTTTTTGTTTTTTTTCCCTCCAGGTAAGCATATTGAACTATTGAGGTAATAGAAACGTTATAAAACCTTTATGGAGAAGAAACAAATGAAGAATAGACATTTTTTAAATAAATAATTAAGCACGGCAATTTATAGTTCGTTTTTTAATCCCAGAGACTAATCTGACAAGTGTAATGTCAAACTTCTATACTAAAAAAAAACGAAAACACAAAAGGCTTAAATGTCAGATTAGTCTCTGGGATAAAAAAACGAACTATAAATTGCCGTGCTTAATTATTTATTTAAAAAATGTCTATTTTTCATTTGTTTCTTCTCCATAAAGGTTTTATAACGTTTCTATTACCTCAATAGTTCAATATGCTTACCTGGAGGGAAAAAAAACAAAAAAATCCTTGTTGTTTTCGAATTATATTTCGGTGAATAACTCCGAAACCTGACGCTTTAGGATATTATGTTATTTAACATTTTTTGTTTGTATAAGCGTCCTCTATCTAAATATGTAACTTTTGTTGTGCACCGCGATTCTGAAAAAAAATCAAAATGGCGACCGACCTTAGGGCCACCCTCCATACAAAAATCTTCTAACCCCTTTATTACAAAGCCACATCTCAATCTCAAGAAATCCGCATAAAAATGCTTGATCCCTAGACACTTTTGATGTGTGTATTTTGTTACAACAACGCCTTGCAGAGTCATTTTAAAAGTATGATATCTCCTAAGATATTCATTGAAATCAAATGATGTCAAGGGCAATTTTGTTCAAAATTAAATTAAAAAAGGTATAGTGAGTCAACCTTAATAAAAGATAGAAATGCTGTCGCGGAATTTTTTTTAGAACTTTAAAGGGGAACAATTCCGTCATACCATACGTCATGATTTTTGCGTAACTTTAACCGTTTACGCAGCGTACGCAACGGAAGCTCTCAAAAGGAATAATTTTTCTCGTTTTTGCAACATTTTTCATTGACGCTCCGCTCCTATAGGTCATAGCGTGATGTTATAATAGCCTATAGCCTTCCTCGATAAATGGACTATCCAACACAAAAATAATTTTTCAATTTGAACCAGTAGTTCGTGAGATTAGCGCGTTCAAACAAACAAACTCTTCAGCTTTATAATATTATTACTGTAGTATAGATTCATTCAACAGATACCTACCTCTACAACAAATTTCACTTTAGAATTTACAACCGCAAACTCTGCAGCGGGTGTTATTGACCTTAGTATGAACTTATGAAGTCTGCGAAATTCTAAAATTACATTTCACTTTGAGCGACGTTAATTTACATTTGCACTGTGACCGAAATTTTCTCCGAACAAAACATCAAAATAATTACGAGGAAGACGAGAAACTTGTAAAGCGATTTATAAGCAGTTGCTACATGTTTGTCCTTTTCAAAGAATCTCTAATTGAATTCGCAGAATCGCTTGGAGCATAAAAAGCAACAAGTCATGTGAAAACATTTAAGTAATGAAAAAGCCAAACCAACTTTCCAGATTTTCAAACTAAAAAAGTGAGAGAAAACACAAATCGGCTTAAAAATGAAAATTACACACTCAACGCGGAGAGTACGACAGAAAATTGTTTTTAATTAAGTAGTTCAGATCTGGTAACTTCAGCGTCGTCATTGCAAAACGTTGTGAATGAATTTTCGATATTATTTTTCAGGTCAATTTATTTAGTGTTATGTAATGGCATTTAACTTGGCCACTGCGTACAATGGCAGGCAACGTGGTAGCGTCGTGTGCCGCGGCGCACGCGCATGTTATTGCCATTAATTGATTAGTACCGCACGCCTGTCGCAGGCTGCTCCTTCAACCTATTATATGTGAAGACTTGCACAGGACGCAATTATGTGCGGCAAATAAATCACGACCCTATTACGTTTTATGAGCATAATATTTGAACTATGTAGCAAAGGATTTAGATTAGTATGAGCCTTTGAATCGACCAAATCACCCGTGCATGGTTTAATTAACATAGACTCTTTCATTTCGCCATTTTCTCATAGAACCTTTCAATAGGATAGCTTATTTATTAGTTGTACTATGTGTGCAAAAAACCCTGTGTGTAAGATTAAATTAGTAGTTGCAGTGAACTTAAGTATCGCGTGTCGCGTGCGCATGAAAGACGATTATGACAACTTTAAGAGTAGATTGACTCTCAAGTAGGGTAATGAATGCTAACTAAACTAATGTAAAGTAATTATGTGTCACGGTTCTGTAACCTAGTACAGAAAAAATGTAATGAACGTAGACTTACTATCGCTAATTGTGTCGTATTTTACTAATTACATAGACAATTTATCCATTACTTAAATAAGCCGACAAATTTTCGCTGTCATAATGTTTTTTTTTCGAAACACATCACTCAAAAGAAAATACTGACCATTTTTTTCACACTCATATTTCAAGAAGAAGCACTTTATTAAATGGCACAGATAAATTACACAACACCCGACTGTTGCTAAATTAACCGACAATGGCAATGATACGAGTGTAATCCTTACAGTAGATAATTTGATATCCTAATCAACACACGCTTTGATAATAACACTAATTATTGCGATATCTTCAGCCCGATCCGGTTGGCTACCAACAGATGGCCATTATAGACGAGTGACAAACGTATGTAGGTATCATCTGAACGTAGCCATTGAATAGCGTTGTCATACTGGTGTATGGACAATTAACCCGTCATTAATAATAAATGCATCGTGTTACACGTGCACATCAGTTTTAAATGCACCTTGAACACCTATGAATGCTAAGTAAATAATATAGACGTACGCGCAAGTGAATTGATGGTTTAGGTAAGCCGTGTCTTCGAGCTGGCTCTACTAGTAATTAATTTAGTTTATTCATGACGCTGCTTTGTTCGATTATTGCTATTAGAGCGTCTAGTTTTTTTTTTTAGAAAGGTATTAATATACTTGTAATTTTGATTGTATTATTGGTTTATTTGAAAAACCGTGCACCAAAATTAGGATGTCCTTAAAATGTCTAGTTTTTAGCGCCACTACAAAATGTATGGGAAGTGTACAGAGACAGAAATAGACCGCAGTACCTAAACGTTTACGCACGAAATCGCATGCATGATATTTATAACGAACTAAACTGCTGCAATACTGTGCAGCAGTGGTTCCCTGGCGCCGTGCCCGTTAGTTTTCACAACTCAATTTGAGGTAAGTCGGACAAAGTGGCCATTATTTCCACACTTATCTGTTGTCCCTTGGGTAAATGAAACACTGATTTAAACCTATGCGACCTTTGTAAGACGCGGTTATGAATGGACAAAGTAAGTAAACCGTATGGACATGCGATGTCATCATAAACTTGTGTATTGTTTAACTTACAATTTGTACATCATATAAGAATAGTAACAAAATAACGTGTCTAAACAAAACTTACTAATAAGGAGGCGGTGATAAATGAGATAATAACCTCACAACATGCCACGAGTTTGGCCCAAATATAGAGGTGGCCGAAAAAACATGCTTGTAAAAAAAAAAAACTAAAACGTGACATATCGACTGAAGCTTAACATACCTTTATTACTACAGGTATTTGAAAATACGTTTGACATCATCACACTAATCACACTAATATTATAAAGGCGAAAGTTTGTGAGTGTGTGTGTTTATATGTTTGTTACTTCTTCACGCCTAAACCACTGAACCGATTTAGATGAAATTTGGTATAGAGATAGTTTGAGTTCCGGAAAAGGACATAGGATAGTTTTTATCCCGATATTCCCACGGGATCGACATTTACGCGGGTGAAACCGCGGGGCGCAGCTAGTATATTATATTAGGTCCTTACATATGAAATTGGCGTTTTTCGTACTGGCCAATTTAATCACGAATTTCTCCTCTTTGGTAAGGAATTCCAAATTCAAATTTGTACAGCTATTTACTCATGTATTTGTGCTTCGATGACCGTCATTCATTTGTTTTTTTTCTTCTGTTTTTTCTGTTTGCGTCACTCATTTTACAAAATGGAAAATTTAAAATATCGCATTATTTACGAGTACTAGTTCCGCCGTGGCACTAGTGCTGCGGAAACGACTCGAAGGGTGAATGATGTGTATGGCGGTCATGTTGCAAAAGAAAACACAGTTCGTTTTTGGTTCCAACGTTTTCGTTCTGGAAATTTCGACCTGCAGAACAAGCCCCGTGGACGGCCTGAGACCCAAGTTGATAATGGAGAATTGAAGGCTATTGTGGAAGCGGACCCATCGCAAACCACGTCCGAGTTAGCTGCAGGCTTCGATGTTAGTGATAAAACTGTTTTAATTCACTTGAAGCAAATTGGGAAGATTAAAAAGCTTGAAAGGTGGGTACCTCACGAATTGACTGAAGCAAACCGGCAAACGCGCGTCGACTGCTGCGTTACATTACTTGAATTGGAATGTCTTAGACATCCTCCGTACTCCCCGGACCTTGCTCCAACAGATTACCATTTTTTTCGCAATTTGGATAACTTTTTGCAAGGGAAAAAATTCAACTCCGATGGGGCAGTCCAAATCGCCTTCAAAGATTTTATTGATTCCCGTCCGACTGGTTTTTTTAGTAAAGGGATCAATGAACTACCTATAAGATGGCAAAAGTGCATTGAAAACAATGGTTCATACTTTGATTAATTAAATATATTATATTAAAAAATATTCGACTTTTTGTTCCTTCCATACAAAACGCCAATTTCATATGTAAGGACCTAATATATTATCACACTAATATTATAAAGGCGAAAGTTTGTGAGTGTGTGTGTTTATATGTTTGTTACTTCTTCACGCCTAAACCACTGAACCGATTTAGATGAAATTTGGTATAGAGATAGTTTGAGTTCCGGAAAAGGACATAGGATAGTTTTTATCCCGATATTCCCACGGGATCGACATTTACGCGGGTGAAACCGCGAGGCGCAGCTAGTATATTATATACAATGTGATAGGGGTGGGACTTATAACCCGTTAAGGCTGAGTACTATATCTAATTTTATCGACAAAAAAAATAATATGGGGGGTAATATCGACAAAAAAAATAATATGAAAATATTGAAAAATAGCGATTTTTTCGGTCAACATTCAGAAATGATTTTTTTTTCTCACCAAAACATTATCAAACATATGAAAAAAGTAATGAATTAGTTAACCAAGGTTATTAGAAAGTATCAAGCGCGCCGTAGTACATTAAAAAAAATATTAAAATAGCCATAATTTTTAGGGGAAGGGGGTTCAACCCCCCATATTATTTTTTTTGTCGATAAAATTAGATGTAGTACTCAGCCTTAACGGGTTAGAAGTCTCACCCCTATCACATTGTATTATCACACTAATCACACTAATATTATAAAGGCGAAAGTTTGTGAGTGTGTGTGTTTATATGTTTGATACTTCTTCACGCTCAAACCACTGAACCGATTTAGATGAAATTTGGTATAAAGATAGTTTGAGTCCCGGAAAAGGACATGGGATAGTTTTTATCCCGATATTCCCACGGGATCGACATTTACGCGGGTGAAACCGCGGGGCGCAGCTAGTTTCTAATAATAGTCATATTTTTTGTAACAATTGATGCAGACACACGTATAAAACCTATTGATTTAAGTAATATAAACGGTAATGACGGATATTAATGGCGCAAGTAAAGGAAAATAAGTAGAGGATAATATAAAAAAAAAAATGACAAACAATAGATTCCTATCATAGTCAAATTCATACTAAAATTGTAAATGTATACAATGTAAAGGTACTTAAAACTAGGTATATCCTAAAGTTCCAATACATTAGTAGAAAAGGTTGACCTACCAATCTGCTATGCATTGCTGATATCACTTAATTCTTATCCAAAGGACAAAAACGTGACAGTTTTATAAACAATTCAGTTTCCCTTACAACAACGATTCAAGGTAACGTGTATGTAAAGATTACAGGGCCCAATGAAGAACTAGCTCTTGTGAAGTAGATAATATAATTAAATACCTATACGAAGATAAAAATTGTAATTCATATTTAATATACAGTGTATCATGTAGTGAACGTAAATGAAACTAGAAATAGGTAAACAAAGAAGTAAGAAAGGAGAATACATGTAAAAACGAATAAGCAATTAAATCAGGAGATACAGGAGAACAGGCATGAACATCAATGATAATAACGCCAGAAGAAAAAAAAAATAGAAACTTGAATGTTTTCCTAAAGGATTGTGATAGTGAAAATCGTAGACTCGAAGCTCTACCAGCTACAGCTACGCAAACTGCTCTACGCAACAAGCTCTACGCAACAAGCTCTACGCTACTAACGCTACGCAGACTGACAGCATAATAAATTGTGGGCCAAGCACGGCCCGCTTTTCATTATGAAGTCTAAATGGAGGCACCATAAAACATTCCATATTACTGGTTGTTACACTAAAATAATTCATAATGTACTTATAAAATTAAAAATAATCATTTGGATTCGATCAACATCGTAAAACAAATCAAGATGATAATCGAAGTAACCGGAAATTACGTTGATAAAAGTTATTTTTATAATTCCATGCTTAGCGACACAGCATATATATATCGATAAACAGCTTAGAATAATGAAGATAAACGCGTTATCTACAGAAAATATCAGGGTGTTAATTCTTTAAACCGTCTGCAAAACGTGTAAAAATCACCTTACGTTGAACATAGATTAGGCGTTATCATAATTATTGATTGAGCTATCCTTAGGTTTTAGGGATCGAGACGATCTAGTTCGAGTATCGTCGGTATTATTTAACTTTTAAGCACTTCAATAATCTAATTTAATTCTGTTTTTAAGATAATTAGGCTAATACGGTCATCGGTGACTTTTATCTGTCATTTCAGGTTTTTATTTATAAGAAAAGCTAAAGTGGTTCAAGCATTTATCTAGTTAGCAACTGCACTCTGCATCGTGATCGATTGCAGTAAGAAACAGCTACGATTTATCAAGCGATAAGGCAACGCAACAGGTATAACATTGAAATGCATCCAACTTCCACTTTGATTTCTCCAATGTTGAATTGCTGAAAATGATGTATTCTTTACAAGCTTCTTCGGTAGAGACTTTAGGGCTAATATAGGGATTAGGGCCAAGGCAGTAGGTAGCCCCCGCCCCGAAATTAGAGACTCTATTATATCGCTTTATTTCTGATGAAGTGATGATCATCCACGTAGGTTGCTTTTTAATTAAAATAAGTATGATGTAAAATTATAGTACAGATATATATTTGTTTTAAAATAAAGTTGTCACTTATTATCTCTGGTCCAGAGCTCAACCCCTCCACCCCTCCGAAGTAAATTCGTGGCTACGGCCTGGATTAGGGCAAAGGGTAAAGTAATAAGGATAGCGTAATCCTAAAGAAGATTCCAAAACAAGATTGGCTTCTCCACCATCGCCTGGGCATAAATCAAACCATAAGTAATTCTAATTTTCCATCCTTAAATTCTTTCCACGGGTTTTTCATTCACCTACCTAACACACAGCTAATATTGACAGGACGACGACATCGTAATCGCTCTTCTTCAGCACACAGTTAAATGAAATTCAGGAAAATGAAAACAAGCCTGTTTTCTACGAAGTATTTCCTTTATAAGTTAGTCTCTGCTATGAATAATTGTTATCAAACGGTTTTAGTGGGCATCATCAGTATAATTTTAATAAATAATTATTTCGCCTTTTGTTCACTTTAATATTTTATTTTATGTTGCTTTGTGAACAATGCTATTTGGAAGTGATGCAGTTACTGTCGCTCTACAAAAGAGTTGTAGAAGAATACATTCGTGACGTATAGCAGGACAACAGCACAATAATAACATGAAACAGCGAATTTCCTTTTTCTCACTTAGGAATTGTATTATATTAGCTTGATACTGGCACACCGCATTTAAAAAGGTCCTGTCCACAGATATAGATAGACCTAGATAACGTTGCGTTATCTAGGTGTATCTATATCTCTGGTCCTGTCATTTTCGGGAAAAGCGAACCGTCGCGTCGGTCTAGTATCATAAATCTTTACCTCGCAAATCCTTGACATTGTCGGGCTCTAAGTCGATTCACTAATACATTTCCTATTCTTATTGTAAACGGAACACGCACCTTTACTTTATTATGTTAAGGAAACACGCACGTTATGATCGATTATTATCATTTTAATAATTTAATACCACATCGTGGCCGAGTTATCCCCGTGTGGACTCTCAATGAACTTTACTGAACGTGTTGGAAAGAATTATTATCTTTATATTATCGCTATAGAGACCAGTTTGCTTTACAGTTGATGTATAGAACCTTGAATAATAGTCCTCACGAAGGTTTTCTAACAGCCTTGTACAGGATTGTCATTGTCAAAGACACGACATTAGTTTGATTGTAAGACTCTTTTGATAGAGGTTACTGTTGGATAAGCAGTTTTTTTTGTTGCACAATGAAATCATGGAGTTTATTTTTGGGAGAAAACTTGCATGTCGTAATACCGGTTTAAGTTATGCATTACTTTGTTTGGTGACAATAATCATAATTATTTTTTTTCTTTTTATAGAGGTACCAGCGTCTAACACACACACATTAAACGATCATGCATTATCTTCTAGTTAAATGACCTATCTGCTCTGTTCACCTACAAAATGTTCAATAATTAATATCGATTTCTTATTTAAAAAAAATGTATTCTATTCATTAGCAGATCTGCCAATCAATAAACAATAACTTTTATCTGTTGTATAGAATATACCAAACTCATTAAAGTATTAAGCAAGAATGATAAACGTTAACCGTAAACATGTTTATCTATGTATCTTTGCGTACTGTATTATACCTGATAATTATTAAGATAAAGACACCTTGACCTGAGCCACAGTAGACAGATACGAACAGTACGGAAACTACGTACAAACGGTCGCAACGGCACACTCACACAGACGCGCGCATCTACGGTACTCCTAAGCGATGGTCGGGGTACTCTCAGTCACGGGTGCCGTGTTGGAACGAATAATCGTGTATTTAATTTATTCCTTGCGACACGGATCGTCCATCTTTTTAATAAAAACTGTTTGATCTCGACTTCTTCAAAACCGGAGCTTTCCTTTTTTAAACTCCCTGCTGATCTTGAAAGGTAAGAATGATTTATTGTTATAATCGATATCGAATAATGGCTCGTGCGATCATGCACCGACGTGAATTTATTTGTAAATCAAAGATGGCGGCTGCTAACATTTTTTTCGTCATGGGTGTCGTAGGTAGTTAAAGAGGTTGCCAAAATCGTTAGTGAGGTCAAAATCTAAATCCAAGATGGCGGCTGTGAAATTTTTCCATTTATTTGTCATGGGTGTCGTTTTCATAGTTTTCGAGGGTGCTAAAGCCTATAGTGAGGTCAAAATCTAAATCCAAGATGGCGGCTGTGAAATTTTTCCATTTATTTGTCATGGGTGTCGTTTTCATAGTTTTCGAGGGTGCTAAAGCCGATAGTGAGGTCAAAATCTAAATCCAAGATGGCGGCTGTGAAATTTTTCCATTTATTTGTCATGGGTGTCGTTTTCATAGTTTTCGAGGGTGCTAAAGCCTATAGTGATGTCAAAATCTAAATCCAAGATGGCGGCTGTGAAATTTTTCCATTTATTTGTCATGGGTGTCGTTTTCATAGTTTTCGAGGGTGCTAAAGCCGATAGTGAGGTCAAAATCTAAATCCAAGATGGCGGCTGTGAAATTTTTCCATTTATTTGTCATGGTTGTCGTTTTCATAGTTTTCGAGGGTGCTAAAGCCGATAGTGAAGTCAAAATGCGCGTCGCTCGACCAATGCCTAGTTTAACCCTGCACCTTACCGTTTCAATTCGAGAATGGGTGTAATAGTAATTAAAGAAAACAATATTTAAAAAAATATATCTCTATTATTCGTAATTATAAATTATTTACTGAAAAATACTTTCGCCTGCTACATGTAAATTTTACAGTGTTCTCTTTTGTTCTCTTTTAAAACAAGAACGAAAAATTTCATCCAATACGCTCGACGCATTTTCAAAAAGTTGGACGGTCCGTGGTCTCTGTTTTATTAGTACAACTTTTATTGCGTTTTATTTGGTCTATAAAAAAATTATTAAAAAAGTCCGCAATGGTCTGCGGATCATCACCACATTGTTTACCATCTAAGTATATTAATTTGATTGATTTCGCTTTTTGGCACATTACACATTCTTTTACTAATAACGTTCCAAGTAGCCCTACATTTGTTATGAGCTGTATGGATAAAGTAATTATTCTGAGACTTTTTTGTCAGTTTTATAACACGTTGTAATCTACTCGCAAAATTTTTTAAATTGTTTTTTTTTATGATATTTCGATTCTTACGATACTTCCATAATAATTGCTGTTTACGCATGCAGCATTTTTTTATTCCTTGTGTATTCCACTTTGTTTTTGTTTAATACATTTATGAAGTCGCCACATAATATTATTTTCTTTTTACTGTAGCACTACTTCCCAAGTAGTCGGTTCAAAGTATCGAAAAATGTGATTTAACATAATTACGAAGAATAAAGATATTTTTTAAAAATATTGTTTTCTTTAATTACTATCACACCCATTCTCGAGTAGAAACGGTAAGGTGCAGGGTTAAACTAGGCATCGGTCGAGCGACGCGCATTTTGACTTCACTATCGGCTTTAGCACCCTCGAAAACTATGAAAAAGATATTCACGACGAAAATTTTGAATTTTTTCGCAGTCGCCATCTTGGATTTACGTTTTGACCAGAAGGAGGGAAAGATAATCAGTCAACTTCTAACCGCACACCACGTTAAAAACTTCGTTACAATAAAACACATCAATTTTACAGACATTAAGAGTGACAACCCTAACGCTCCAATGAGTCGTAGGTATTTATTTCAACAAATTGGCCTAGTTTCCATACTGTTCATATTTATACTGTGCCTGAGCCGTTGTAGTGTTTTTGATAAGAAATATTTTTGCGAAATAGGTGTGCTATCACCACCCGTATCTTAGTACATTACCATTGCTTATATACCTAAAAGGTAACCTACCTTCACGTCTCCTACTGAAAAATGTTTCAGAGGCTTAGTTCGACATTCGACGTGCTTGCAATTTCACACATTACTGAAATTACGCCCTTTCAAATTACATTCAGAGAGAACTGTCCAAGAGCAAATTAGAAAGACAAACCAAAGACCTGTCTAGACAGTAAATTAGAACCTGCATGGCACGTAGTCTGACTTTTTCCCAAGAGTATCAGGATTTCCAGGGGTTCAAATTTTTCTAGAAATCCACGTGCACTTTGGTACCTACATACTTTGGATGGCTGAATTTGGAATTCAACAAAATATTTTCGAGGCAAATTGTACGAATTTGTGCGCGGCACGAATACGAGAGAACATTTCATTTGTGTGGGTGTACGCGGGTACTGAGAGCAATTTACAACGCAATTTTTGTTCGTACACATGGCTTTATCCTCGCTTAAAGAATACCTGTAAATAATTGACGAATTTATATCCGTCAATTATTACATCCGCCGGTTTTTAAAAGCTTTAAAAAGAAATATCAAACTTTATCTAAGAATATTCTTTACTACAATATTTGAAATACCGAAAATTGGCAAGTAGTGTCGGGCTGTTACTCATTGATAAAACGGTGACCGCATAACAGTTTGTGCCAATTGCCGGCACCCGCATGCCACTAGAGCTGATTATTACGACACCGGTCACTAAGTAAACAGCATGAAACAAAATAATGGAGTGAATAACGTTTTGGGGACACGTCAACAGGATGAGTTATCTAGATCTAACTAACCAATTCCAAATCTCCGGATGAGCGTTCGGAAAATCCGCTTGTGTGCCACCACCCCCATGACTAATGCATGTTGTAAGAGATGAGAATATGGACACAGAATCATGAAACATATAATTAAGTATAAATGTTTGCATTATTTTGTTACTGTACCACCTCACTGTCACTCATACTTAGTGAAGAAGGAGGATGAATAATTTATATGTATATAACCCCGGACAGACCCTCTTCATAAATTTATTTTTAAAACAGTATTTTTTTGTATTACAGTATTAATAAGTATAATAACCCTAACTTATCGTAATTTTGAATTAAATTATTATTATTTCCCCTCCTTTTTATAAACTTGTACATTATTATTTAAGGACTGTTATCTTTTCAAATTATGTAAATATAATGTAGATTAATCAAAGTAATTTACAGAAACTGTAATATAAAAAATGTTTTACAATAATTACAAAAATACAAGCAAAACCCATAATAATTCTGAAGTAAATAGGTACCAACCCTTTCCACCTTTTGTCCCCCTTCAACTGTTTCGTGAACCCTTTCAACTGTTTCCATGTTTTGTGGTTCACAATAGCAGATTAACTGAACAAATGGAATGCAATGGAGTCTGTTTTGCAAATGAAAAGTGCCAATTAACATAACAGCTGAACTATTGGCAATTCCGTTTCAGTCTGCTGTAATGATGATTAGTCGAGATCATGGTATGAATTGTTGCGTGAATTATGTTTCCAGAACCGAGTGGAACATACTGATGTCACATCTGTTTGAGAGTGATACAAAATTTTAGTCATTATGATCATCTGCCTAGCCTTTCCCAAATATACTGGGATTTACTTCCAGTCTAACTGAGTCCAGCTCAATAGCAGTATTTTACGTGGAGCAACTGACAGCCTATCTGACGTCCGCAACCAAGTTAGTGGATACAAAATGTTTAGTATGCAAAGTAATTGAGAATTATTGTTGATAGACATTTGATTGTTTGCTTTTCCATCTCACAGAGAGGCGGCCTATGTCCCAGCAGTCGAAACATTAAAGGCTGATTACGTTATGCTATGTTATGCTGCTATACAAAATAAAAATGTTGCAGATTTATTACTTTAATCTGATGTTTTAATTATAATTTTCATTTAAGTATAATTTTTGTAAAATGGTTGGTCCATTTTAGATGTAAGTATATGGAGGTTTGATAATTTTTATGTAGAAGACAAAACTAAAAATTATTATTTTTCGATAATTGAAAGTCCTTCATTGCATTACCTTTACTTGTGGGATTTTTATTATGCTCAGAAAAATTAAATCTTAAATAATTATTTTTCATTTTCCCAGTGCTACGCAGTAGTTACTGCAATCAAATTCAAACTACAAGTATATTATTACATTAAATTAAAAATTAAATGTATTTATTTGTTTAGACAACAATGATCCATATTATGTTAGTTAAGTTAAAATATTTAGTGTAGTGGTGGTAGTTTATGTATACTAGGTATCTTATTAGCAGTCATTGAATATTGAAGAAAGTGATTAGAATAAGAGTAATGAATCTTAAGGTGAATGGGTAGTTGTAGCCCGCGAAATTCAATTTTTCTTACGTTTTTTGCAATTTTCAGGTCAGTGTCAGGTTGTATCTTGATGAAAATTTGATTCGCGACTATAACAGGTACGTATTCACAGAATTATAATCATCAGAATCATTAATACATCTGTTTAAGTTAGATTTCTACCACCAACACTTTTCCATACGAGATTTGTTCTTAACGGTAGAAATCTAACTTAGAAAGATGTATTAATGATTCTAATTATTATAATTCTGTAAATACGTACCTGTTATTGTCGCGAATCATATTTTGATCAAGATACAACCTGACACTGACCTGAAAATTGCAAAAAACGTAAGAAAAATTGAATTTCGCGGGCTACAACTACCCATTCGCCTTAAATACTTTTATTTTAAGTGGTGATTAGTTTGACAGCAAAGTAAATGATGGCATAATTAACCCTACATGTACTTATCATAAGGTTCAGAAAAATGGAGCTTATCAACATGTAAAGTACCATTATTTATTATTTAAAAAAATGGAGAGAAAATTAAATATTTACATTACTTATTACCTATAATGTACTATTGAATAAGTAAAATTAAATGGATGTATTACCTACCTGGCTGGAAAATTCGAAAAATGATCTTTCATGGATTTTAGTAGTAAAAATAGTTTTTTTTACAACTTTGACAGGTGGTCAGTTTTGTTTAGTGGATGTTTCAATGGAGAAATCTAATTCTAATCAGAATTATACAGTACACTAATATAAGTACCTACTTTATGAATAGAGATAACAACGTCTGTTTTGATGACACAATTTAACTTGCCCAGCCCAATACTAAACCTCCCCCAAAGCAAAGCGTACCTACGATTACAATACGTAACCTCAAATATAATCTAATATTAGCCAAATCACAAGTTTTCCACCGTGGAGAATTTAAAATATTTAATAGGTTAAACACTTACCCTAGAAAAGGTTCTCAAACGATTGATACGAGGGTTCGATGGGATATTGTTCAGGGACACCTTCGACATTTTTCTTTAGTTATTTTCTTGCTTCTTCACACAACAACAACAGAAAATAGAACGTTTAGTCACTTTCCAGTTGGCACTGGCTGGTTTGAAATTACACCAAGTTCAAGGGAAAAACAGATGAATTCACCTTACTTTACAATAACAAAAGTTTAATTTTGACAGCACAAATACGAATTGCACAATCCCATAATTAACAGCTTTTTAATTATAAGTATCGCAAATTAAAATAAATTGTGCTCCAAAAATACTAATAAAGCTAACTTATTTACTGGAATACCACTAATATTAAAAAAAAAAGAAATTACAAAATTAACAATTCAATTTGACAGATTTGCTTACGAATCTGTGACGTTTCGTTTCACTCACAGAACGCACCCGTTTAGAACCGTTCTTTCTGCCGTCAGGCCGACAACTGCTACTGCTAAACGTCAAAACAAAAACGCGCGAAGTGCGTATACATACGGCGCGAACGGCGAAAATTGTTTTCGAGCGCATGGCATTATAATATGGGAACTATATTTTCTATCACCAAAATTTATATTTGTCATCAAGTTGTATCACCTAATAAATAGATCTATCGCCACGAAATATTTGTATCACCTAATAAATAGATCTATCGCCACGAAATATTTTCGTTCTCAGATAGCGGGGCTCCGTCGACATAGGATGCAAGAACGAGCGAAGGGCACCCCGAGGTTCGGTTTGGTTAGGTTACTTTAAACCCTTTACACAGAAATAGGGGCCCCGCGAAGCGGGGCTCCGTCGACATAGGATGCAAGAGCGAGCGAAGGGCACCCCGAGGTTCGGTTTGGTTAGGTCACTTGCATTGTTTGGTGACTACATTTTGGTGACAGATCTACTATTTGGAGGACAAACCCTATTATTTAAGAAACACAAAACTAATTAAATTGGTGATAGCTTAAATGATACCCTTATAATATTTGCACCTGTTCATTAGACTGTGTCTTTGTGAATAGGTATTTAAGCACATTAAATACTATAATAACATAATGTGCACCGGTTTTTCAGTCATGATGTTGAATGGTATGTTAATTATTTTGTTTGAAACTTGGAACAAACGCATTTCGGCAAGCTTGTCTCTATTGTATCGCATTTGTTATCAACCAATCATGTAACGTCTTTCGTTTATTTTTTAAATGATGCGGTAGAAAGCACCTATAGTTGCTTTACTAATAAATTATGATTAACTTATTTTTTACTGATAAATTATGGTAGATAATTATGTCGTTGTCTCTCAGAAAGTCAAAACATAGGATTGTGTTATTCTTTCATACCACAAATTACTTTCCGAGATAAGTATCTTCTAACTAAAGTAATAAGTAGTAAATAGTCTTATGTTGTGTAAAAAAATCGATAGAACTGTACCTAACATAGATTAGAAAATTCATAGTTATCTGTCTTACATATGTTTTTAATTCAAGCGTTGCCGCGTTGCCGCGTTGTCGCGCCATCATTCAGTGCTGCTGCCGCGTATAGTAGAACAAATTCTTGAATGAACATAATGCCATCTTCTAACTGCGTTATGTACCTACGAAACGAAAACCTCAGCCTGCTGCTGTTTTAAGGTAAGTAACACATTAAAGGGTCCCCGAAACGATCACTAGACAAAATCAAACTGGTTGCTAATTTAATTGTAATTTTTTTTTATTAGTTTTTACATTCATTACTCACACCCTGACTTATTACTTGTATTTTTTTTTTTTTTATAAAAATCGTTTTGCTTGTACCATGTTTGTAAATATGTGAGCACCATGTATCTATCAGATAATTAATTTATAAGTATGTCATGGTTTCGTTTTTAATTCTTTTACCTATTGTGGTATAGTAATTTTATTTTAGGTGCATCGTCCTCACATGTTATTATATAATTAATGTACCCATGCAAAATATTGTACCTAAAACATTTTAAAAGAGTAACGGTGGAGTTTCTTGCCCATTCTTCTCCATACGAAAACTACCTTTTGGAATGGGCGACTAGAATCAATTCTATTTTAAGATAATTTTTGACGTTCAAAAGTGCCTTTTTTTGTGCCTATTTGAAATAAATGCTTTGACTTTGACTTTGATCAATTGCAATAATTGTCAATATTTACGTAATTGATAGGTACACATTGATGCGCAATTTTTTAAATTTACCTACCAAATGCAATTAAAGCGATTGACAATATTCCCTACTATTTTAATATTTTTTACAAAAAAGATAATATTTAAGTACATAATTTATAATAACAGACGTAAAGAAATAATAATTATGTATAGTCAACAAAATAGATAAGTATGTAGGATCGTCGGATATAGTCGAAGTTTAGTAAGAAACCAATGGGGGTTCTCAAATAAAATTTAACTTTATTAATAGAAAACAAACAGCTCATTTATCAAATTAAATTTCAGTCGACAACATCCATCGGTTTCTTACTAAACTTCAGCTATATCCGACGATCCTGCATACTTATCTCTTTTGTTGACTGTACATGTACAAAATAAGGGTAAAGAAGCTTATGACATAAAAAATTCTTCCTCGTCGCTGTCAGCAGGAAAAGTTCCTAAAAGGCTGGCAGCATTGCCACGTTGTATGGCTATGCTGATTCTTTGGCCAAAAAATAGGCCAGCCGGCCCTCTGGTCACGTGAAGAGTCGACCAACCGCTTATCGAAAAACCAAGTAGACACTCGGAACCTATGACCCTGGTGTTTCAACCCCAAACGGCTCGAACCTATAACTCCCAACATTACTACAATAGCAATTGATTGCAATGATTCAATCCATAGTCATTCATTACAATTCATGACGAAGGGTAATCTTCGATTCCCTTTTGGCGTAAGTCGTAGAATTTTGCTTTTGTTTTATTTTCGGATCATCGAACAAATGGTTTGCATAAAGTAGCAAGGTGGGTCTTTATTCAAGTTTTTCGATGGATGAATTGGGTCACTCGTTCCGATGGACCTATGAGCTATGATCGTTTGTAGGTGGTGGCGGCTAACTAGATATAGTGAGTGTAGTAGGGTAGTTGCTGGCATGGCTTTACATAAGTCTATCTAAGTATCCATGAAAGTGGTGATGAAAGCCGCACTTAGTTCTGCTCTTTCTGTTACCATACTGACAAAAAGAATTAATTGGTCCTTTAGGTCTTCGATCTAGTTAGTCTTTTGTCTGCGTAATAAAATGGTGTCTAGAAACCAGTCCATACGTAATTCTACTTAATATTGATTTGCTGTCTGGTTCTCTGCAGAAAGAAATAAAAACAACTGCGGGCTTAATAACGATTTTGTGTCACAGAAAATGTTGAAATGGTATCAACGAAGCGATTGACTTTATTGAAAATTTTATTTATACATAAGGAACACGCAAATGCAACAACAAATCTCCAAATAAACTGAAACTTCTTATATTCTGACAAGCCTGCTGTAGAGCTAGGTAAATAAGTACCCTTACACGGTACCTATTACGTAAATTTTACGAACACATCAATGTACATTATTTGAGAAATTAGCGTAGTCTTAAAATTAATAGCCTCATTATGACTGAAAATCCGCTTAAAATTTTCTTGAGCATGAATGCGGCCTATACTTCATTCATGAAAGAAACGGGAAAAAGGAAGCTTTTGCGGGTTGACTTACCAATGATTTTTCGGTGGGATTGACACGTATGCGTGGCTCTGAATCTTCGTCTTCGGGCGTGCATTCAGCGCCGGAAGTTTGGCCCATGGTGGCGGTTGCTGGGTGTATGGTGTGGGCCAAGCGGGGCCGCGTAGAGCAGCCCGCGCGTCTGTCGCGCGTCCACTGCCGCGCCGCCTCGGCTCCTCGCAGGCCTCGCTTCACACATAAGGTTGGGGCTAGGTATCGATACTAGACATGTTAAATCGGCTGCCCGTAAAAAGCTAAGCTGTTGGTTCTAAACGTTCTAATGTGAAACTTTTGTATGCTCAAAAGTTTCGCACGTTTCTTAACGACTGTGATACTTAAGTGCCTATTTAAAATAAGTACCTACTTATAAACTGACTCTATTCTCAAGCTCAACCTATAAATAATTTTGGTCAATTATATTATTAAATCCTAAATCCCCTTTTACATATTATTACTGTTAGAGCCAAGTGTAATGGGTAACTTGACGAACACAGCTAAATATAACAACACATTAAACTCCATAGTGCAGCTTTGCCTCCACAATGCCTTAAGACTTCTTCGAGACATCGATCCTCATTTTTTGGCATTCGAAATTCGAATACATACTAGACATGAGTACCTATATTAGTGCGTCTATCGATAAGTGCGAGCCATGCCTAGAAGCCGGCCGGTCGATACAGCGGGCGCAAGTCCGCATACAGCTGGGACCTCTGACAGTTAGAACTTGCAAACTTAACCACTTATGTCCTTACGTGGTGTTTTAATCTTCTGAAATAACAGAAGGATTTAAAGGAAAGAAAGATAGTAGACTGGTTTAGTGAAAACTTTTAACTACTTAATTTCAATCTTTAACAAATTTGATAGGTAGGTGGTTGGTTCTAAAATATTATGAAGTCAGTTTTTTTGGGTTTAGAAACGAAAGTTCTACTTATTTTCCAAACCGATCAGCAGTTTTACGCAGTTAATCATTTAAGGACATTAGCATTACAAATAAAATACTTACCTACTTATCAAAAATGAAATACCTTAATCTAAGTCAAAAACGTGAATACCTACATACAACACAGGCACCATTCCAACTTTATTATTATTAGGCTTGTGCACTGTCAAGAAAATAAATGAAAGCAATCAATTAAGTAAACATACTTACAGCACAGATCTTATAGCATGTTTGATGTTCCAAGAATTTACCTGTGCCTTTAGGTATTTACAGGTCATTAGGTAGCTACTGCTCAATTACCTACCTATCTATTCTAAATCATAAAGTTTAGATCAATCTTTAGGATGGACAGTCTGTTTAACTTTGAAAAAGATGGATTGTACTTATCTATTAGTTTTACTACTTATCTGTATGGTAGGGTATATTCTTCAGTTATGATTGAGAACGCATTGAGGGTTTTTGTATTTACTCATTGTTTAGAAAAGCAATCAACCACTACGGGCTTCAGAAAAAGAAGAAAAAACCTAACGTGACGTTTTTTATTACCGGTCTACGAGTATTTGCTTGACGTTGCCAGTTGTCCAGCTTTCAATAATATTATGTTTTATAATTATTTAAGTTGTAAGTCTTGCACATGCATGTGATACGTAGCAATGTAGCAGACACTGGGAACTTATTATTATAATATTGTATCTTTGGTAAAAAAACACCGTAGGTACCTACACGATACCTACCTACCTAAATAATCTGTACCTAAATTCGTATAAAGTGCTCATGTCAAATATATTTACTTATTTATATTTTTTTTTATTAAATCTTCATCCACCTGCCCTTATCCCGCTTTATTTGGGGTCTATGCATAATCTCCATTAAATCTAATACCTAATCTGGGGGCCTAAAAAGGCCACTTTGGCAGAATCATAAAAGGATAACATTATGAATCATAATAAAAGTCGTAAAATGGTCACAAACTGTCAATTCTAAATATTGTTTGATATTTCGTGGACCATTTTACGAATCTCCATACAAAACTGCCAAACAGATGAATTGCGTGACATGAAATTGTACGCAAATAATATTATAAATTGTCAGTTTGTCACCATTTTACGACTTTTATTATGATTCATAACGTTATCCTTTTATGATTCTGCCAAAGTGGCCTTTTTAGGCCCCCAGTTCGTATTAATACCTGTGTAGTACACTTGTAGTCTCGTATGTGTAGCGACATCTAGTGTTGAATAGCGTATTTATTTTATTACAGCGCCATCTATACGCAACCAATATAACCATGTTGCGTATAGATGGCGTTGGCGAGGCTTATGCCACGTGATAAAATGTAACGATAACATTATAGATGACTCTGGCATAGCATACGAGTTGGTTTCAGTCAGGTTCCAAGGGAGGGGACTTCGAAACCCATTTGAAAAGATAAGTCATAAATAGATATATTTATTTATTGCCAATCAAACAAGATTTGGCCAAACATTAGTATAGTAAAACGGGGCTACTTTGACTTCCAGGGTTACTTTGACAAGGCCGATCACAACGCTATGACGCGTTCCCCACACCCCGCGCCTCGCGCAATATTAAGCTAGGTCATGCACACTTGCTGAGCACACGTGAAAACCGATTTTGGCGCTCTATTAAAGTAGTTCCAACGCCTGTCAAAGTAACCCTGGAAGTCAAAGTAGCCCCGTTTTGCGGTAGCTATTAGTTAGGCTGCTACACACTTGATTTTGATCTACATTATTGATCTATGTGACCTTTTTATGACCAAGGGACAAATTGTCACATTTGCCGATGACACGGTTTTATTATTTAGAGCAAAATCTTGGGTTGATATAAATAATACAAATGAAGGAATGCGCTCAGTGGCAACATGGCGTGATAACAATTTGTTAAACTTGAATGCCCAAAAAACCATGTACAATGTACATCGCCTTCAGCATATCAATTAAAACTCAGCCTCCAGCAAACAACATGGATATAAAAGTACATAAATTTCAGAACATACTAACATGTAACTGTTAAGTACGGTATTATAAATACCTTCTCCACTTTCTTAGTATCACTTATTTTTTTTAAATCATTGTTTTTTTTTGTTTTAAGTATACAAAGTAACAAGAAAACAATACCTACAAATATTTATAAACAAACTTAATATCTAAAAAAATTACATAAGTATACTATGTGAACTTACTATACCTACCTAGAAAGCAAAAAATCAAGTAAACATTTTGAATGTAGGTATGATACATTCTACCCACAGTCTTGCTTTGTAAGTACATATTATTTGAAAAGTGAGATTATCTAATTATTTTCTCTCAAATTGGCTTATTATGATATTGTAAACAGAGAACAAGGAAAGCTGTCCCACCGTAGGTAATACAGTTTATAACTAGTACCTACGGGGGTCAGGGCGAATCGGTTTCGTAACGACCTTTTAATATTGTGCACTGAGTTACTAATTGGATATCTAATCTTTCAGATTCATAAAATAAGTACTTACTCGTAATTTTTTTTGTAGCGTTATGTTTTATTCTTTTGGCAAAATATGATTTATTTTATTGCCTACCTATTATTATACTTGTTGGGTTTCGCACGATTCGGCACAGCAGAGCGGCAAAATCAAATATTACTCATATGTTCGGGAAAATCCGCTCCGTTTAGTTTAGCACAAAAACACGAGCTACATGATTTAAAAAAATATTTAAATAATTTCCTAATTCAAAAAGCATATTATTCCATCAATGAATACCTAGAGGATAATGCAAGATATGTGGATAAAAATGTGCGGTAAGAATTATTTTACTGTTATGTCTGTCAGTTGTAAATATATTATTTTAAAAATTCTACTAATACATAAGAAATGTTATAAATGTTAAATGTTATTATCTATATGCAATATTGTTAACTTGATAGAGGATAGTTTAACTCTGTTAGCTTGTCATTTAATTTTATGTTAATTTCGTATACCTACTAAGAGCTGGTTCACATTAGGTCGGACCGACAGTTTTACCGGCCCGACAAACGTGTCGGATCCATATTGGCGTATGTATGTCAATAGCGCCGTTCACATTAGGGCGACCCGACCAAACTATCGGAGCCGACACTTTTACCGTACGTCCAGCCACGATTTCTGTCGGATCGGACATAATATTGGCGTACTAGCAAGTATGACGCTGTTCACATTTAATTTTGTCGGCGCGAAGCGGCGGACACCCGCTTGTCAATAGCCCTTACCCCGCTCTCGGCACTCGCGCAAGCAGTTTCGTCGACGTGTATGCAGAGAAGACACGTTTCAATATGGAGAGCGAAATTAATGTAGAAGTTTTGATTTCTCTCAACTCACAACTGTTTTGTGACGACCCAGGCCGGGCAGTAAAACGACCGTACCGACAGTTATATTCACATTAGGTCGGGTCGGCGGCGTCTAGTGTGAACAGCAACACCCGGCAGTCGGTGAACGGCAAACTGTCGGTCCGACCTAATGTGAACCAGCTCTTACTTGATATTTGTACGCCGTTAAGGGCAAAACATAGAGATCTCTGTACTTACCTATTTTGTTTTAAACACCTATTTTTACACCTATGTTTAACAAATAAAAAAAAAAAACGAGTGTGCTTATGACCACACGACTGAAGTGAAACTTCAAACGTATTTGGCTATGAGAGGAAGAGAGAAAGAAAATGTGCGCGCGCACTGATTTCTCTTGCTTATATCCCCCACTCAACTCCCCTTCGCCTCGCCCGTAGCCCGTAGACATGGGTCGTACTTGCAAAATCGAGTACCAGGGCTTCCAAGTACGTCCATCTTAAGAAACCAGGCCCTAAAACCAAGGCTCGAGATACTTTCAAGTATTTTCTATCTGCATCAAAAATTGATCTATAACTTCATACACATAAGAAGTACAATCGCGTTATCAAACAAAAGCCCTGTTGGAAGTAAAAAGTACTTGCATAGGAAATTGACCCGTGAATTCCTATAAATAAGGAGCACAATCGCGTTTACAAATAAATACTTTTACAAACCATTAAAGTAAAAATACTTGCATACGAAATTGTTCCGTAGACTCTTACGGAGTTGTATGGAGTGTCCGAGGTGTAGTAAGTGTCTTACCACACCTCGGACACTCCATACAACGCTCGCAAAATAATTACCTAGTACTACTACATAAACAAATGACGTTTGTATACGTGCAAATGTGTGCGTGAAATCTAGTAGCGTAAAAAAAATGGCGCGGTAAGCAATTTGTGTCGAGGAACCGAACGACGACGGCGGCGGCGCTGCCCGAACGTGTGCATTATTATGAAGTGACCATGTAGTTCAATTGTTTATTTATATAGTCGGGTTCGTAATGAAATAAAAACACTAAAATAGTTTAGTTTAAATGACTTGTCTGTAAATAATCGGTTATTAAATCGCATGTTATTAAAAATGCGAAATCTTACAAACAGTTTATGTAAATACGAATTCGGAAAAGCATCACAATATCCAACCATCGTGATTAAAACTCAAATAAAACTTTTCGTGTCAGCAATACAGCGCTGCGGTTCGCGAGCGCCCTTGCTAAAGAGTCGGCGACGAATACCTCGAAGTGCGGGGTGAGGTGCGGTATCTGATATGAGGGCGAAGAAGGGAGTGTCCTTTCTGTACGTAGTACTATTAAGTATTCTGTGCTCTTACTGATAAGGAGCATGATCGCATTTGCGAAAACAAACGCGGTTGTTGAACTATTTGAGTACCGACGTACTCGAGCGTCGAGGCACGACGGAGCGAGATACTTTCAAGTATTTTCTATCTGCATAGAAAATTGATCCATAACTTCATACAGATAAGAAGTACAATCGCGTATTCAAAAGCCCCGTTGGAAGTAAAACTACTTGCATAGGAAATTGATCAATGACTTCCTATAAATAAGGAGCAAAATCGCGTTTACAAATAAATACTTGCAAACCATTAAAGTAAAAAATACTTGCATACGAAATTGTTCCGTAGACTCTTACTGATAAGGAGCATGATCGCATTTGCGAAAACTAACGCGGTTGAGTACCTACGTATTTGAGCGAGTAGCCGTATAAGGTACTTTATAGTCTTGCAAGTATTTTGAGTCGGTACCTGGTGTGCGTACTTGGAAGCAAAAACCTGGTCGAGTAAATACGTATCTTCCCTACTTGCCCGATCACACTTTTCGTAACGCTTACGTCACGCGTTCGCCAGCTTACTCTCCAAGTCAAGTGTGCGTAAAGAAGTTTCACGTAAATAATTTTGACACAACAAAAATCGAATTTGACAATCGCGACTCGTCGACACGTGGTACAGACGCCAGCACGTCAACCTACCCGAAACTGTCAAATTTTCCCAATCAACTTTGAAACTTATTCTTTAGTAATAAAGTTGAAAATCTATTAAAGAAATCTGACAGATTGTAGTAGGTTGATGTGCTGGCGTCTGTACTTATTTGCCCTAACTCCGTGTATTGTTTTTTAGAGCCGCAGGCGCGGAGGGGGCGGCCTTGGCGTGTTTTTTAAGGAATTTTTCACTTTTTGTATGGAAAATATGAAAAATGATTACCTACATGTTGAGTTTTAGGAGTTTATGGGTTTCATAAAGGGGGTCGAAATTTTCATTATTTTTGCGATAGGACGAACCATTTTCGAGATATAAGCAAAAGAAAAAAAACTTAATACGTATTTGGCTATGAGAGGAAGAGAGAAAGAAAACGTACGCGCGCACTGCTTTGTCTTGCTTATATCCCCCACTCAACTCCCGTTCACCTCACCCGATCACACTTTTCGTAACGCGTTCGCCAGTTTACTCCCCAAGTCAAGCGCGCGTAAAGAAGTTTTCCTTCAAAAACATACAAACAGCCGAACATAGTACCTCCTCCTTTTTGTGAAGTCGGTAAAAATTACTTGCATACGAAACTGTTCCGTAGACTTACTGATAAGGAGCATGATCGCATTTGCGAAAACTAACGCGGTTGAGTACCTACGTATTTGAGCGAGTAGCCGTATAAGATACTTAATAGTCTTGCAAGTATTTTGAGTCGGTACCTGGTGTGCGTACTTGGAAGCAAATACCTGGTGTAAAAACCCGGTCGCATATTCATGCGACCGGGACCGGGTTTTTACACCAGGTATTTCCAGCTATTTTTTACGTACCTTCCCTACTCGCCCGATCACACGTTTTCGTAACGCATTCGCCAGTTTACTCCCCAAGTCAAGCGCGCCTAAAGAAGTTTCACTTCAAAAACTTTGACTTTAGCTCGAATTGTGCCGAGCAGACCCGAACATGATTCAGCGAGGGTAGGTATAGGTATAGCGAACGGAGTTTACCGATCGGCACAACCCGAAGGAAAGCCTAATAAGTAGTAATTTCTTTCGGATCGAAATACTGCCAAATCGAATGTATTGACGTCAACAATTATGCGATGCACCCCTTACTGGGCGGAAGCCAGTGCAAAATAAGCACGGTACGGTGTTAATTCTTTTTTTGAAGTGAAAACTTCTTTAGCGGCGTTGAACACTTTTTGTAATGGGTAAAAAATGTTAAACTCGCGTCAGGGCATCGCGTCAGGACACGTGACCGTCAGGAGAGATTTCCCCCCCCCCCTCGCCTTTCTTTCTACGGCGGCGCCAACCGAAGTGAACCAAGTATAGTGACACACGACAATGGATGGATGGATGGATTGGATGGAGTGGAAGTGGAAGTGGAAGTGGAAGCGGAAGCGGAAGTGGAAGTCGAAGTCGAAGTCGAAGTCAAAGTCGAAGTCAAAGTCAAAGTCGAAGTCGGAGTCGGAGTCGAAGTCGGAGTCGAAGTCAACGTCGAAGTTAAAGTCGAAGTCAAAGTCAAAGTCGAAGTCGAAGTCAAAGTCGAAGTCAAAGTCGAAGTCGAAGTCAAAGTAGAAGTCGAAGTCAAAGTCAAAGTCGAAGTCGAAGTCAAAGTCGAAGTCGAAGTCAAAGTCGAAGTCGAAGTCAAAGTAGAAGTCGAAGTCAAAGTCGAAGTCGAAGTCGAAGTCAAAGTCGAAGTCAAAGTCGAAGTCGAAGTGGAAGTGGACGTGGACACACTGCTGTGTATTCGTAATATTCGTGTATATAAAGTGTTTAAAATATGGAAATTGAACAAAGTGCATCTATTAATGAAAAAAGTGACGCAGAAATAGTGAAAAAAAATGAGTTATATTAATTCAATTAATAATTGATTTATTTCAACGTTAATATTCAAGTTTTCACTTCTGCCGGCACTCCCGGAGTGCAACCCATCTTTTTTTATTTATTGTAGAAATACTTCAGCCTGTATCAAATAATTTCAAAGAAAAAGCTTACGAAATCAGCAGGGCAATTTTCGACAGTCAATCACACGACAACATAATGAGACGTCTTGTCTTGTCGATTATTGTCAGCACTTTAGATAGGTATCTACAAATCAAAAGTGTCGGTGGACGTCACGGTTTACCTACTAGAAATTGACGGCCCGTGACAATTCTGACAATGCCTGTAACAAACAGCCTTTGCGTTCAGTTGCGCAAAATTCGGGCACGAATATAATAATAAATAAATAATTGACTGGCATAAAATGTGTACAAACAAAATGAAGCCCTGACTCCTGCGCTACGTAAAACACCTTTGTTAGGAGCCAATGTCTTCTCCCAATCAGTAGGTTCTGGATTTTATGTAGTACATCGTTTGTATTTACGATAAACAAAAATAATAATTGAAATAGCAAAATAGTACTTACTTTTTATCTTTCACATATCTCGGGACCCTGGGGACCCGGACCTTTGGAAGGCGTACCAGGGGCCGAAGCCAACTCGCAGAGGGCTCTTAGATACTTTTAAATGATAAGGAGGCACCAACCGACGATTATCCCTGTATGCATTATGCAAGTGCGCCCAAGGACAACATCCGGTTGGTGCAGGACTATTTCAGAACATGGAAACAAAATATATTGGGCTATGGGTTTTGGTTGATTAAAGTGGATCGGTACCTTGAACTACGGAAGGACTAAGTCCCCTGCCTGACCAATGATAATATAATATTCACAGATAAAATGGCAGGTGACTTGCACACTCAATAATGGACCCCCGAAAACGGTCGCTAGCACATAGTGTCGTAGCGACAAGGGGGCAACTTGTCCTGAGGTGCTTATGAGGAGTGGAGCGGTATTCCACGGCTATCAGGACAATCCCGGAAGTTCGGTCAAGATTCCACTACTACACACTAGCTACTGAAATAGGTACTTCCTTGAGAAGGGTCCGTGGGGTCGCTACTGCCCAACAGCTCGCCACATGCTGCCCTGCGGGTTTCTGTATCTCTCTTGGTCTGGCTCGTCACCCTAGACCTGTTCCGGCAAGGTAAACTCTACCGGCACAGGCCTAGACTACGGAGCGCGCAAGCCCCACCACGACGCCGCGACGTCAACGTAGAGATACGGCGGTGGGGTAGTTACCTTCATTATTATAGTAAACTAGCTGCGCCCCGCGGTTTCACCCGCATAAGTCTCGATCCCGTGGGAACATTGGAGTAAAAAGTATCCTATGTTCTTTCCAGGGACTCAAGCTATCTCTATACCAAATTTCATCTAAATCGGTTCAGCGGTTTAGGAGTGAAAAAGTAACATACAGACAGACAGAGTTACTTTCGAATTTATAATAATTAATATAGTATATATAGTATGGATTATTAAATGAGGTTATTAAATTTATGATTAAAATAGTTATAAATACATGACAAAAAAGAGTAGTAATATGATAACAATTGTTTTATTATATTGAATATGTTTAGTAATGGCGTCTCGCGCGGCGATTCTATGGTCTGTGGTATTTTTCAAATGACTTGCCTGTGTACCTAAAACAGGTAAAAATAATCTGGAAAATGATTAATCACAGCTTAGTTCTTTACTTAATTAAGCTCACCAATGTATGTGCAGGTAGGTAGGTGCTTTATTTTACCTCTTTTTTATTCGTGATGGTGTTAATCCTGTTAGCCGCGAAGTACTGATAATGAATATTTTATTGTTCCATCAAGCAATTCATTATGGCAATGGAACGTTATTTCATTACAAAGTAAAGAAGTAAAACGTGAAGTACTAATTCAATTTTATGTTTGGCACACTCAAACAAAGACGTCCCTTTACGAAGACCTTGTAACACGAAACCGAAGAAATGGACGAAGGAAAAAAGGAAGAAAGCAAGCTGAATCTTGAGAACAAGCGTGACTTACAAAAATCATTGGCTAACGTGATTTATTCCATAAAACCATTATTAGTATTTGAATATTGGTATGGAATATACAGATTTTATTTTACGAAAGGAGAGCTACGACCATCTAACTGTGCAATGAAAACATACGGCATTATTTCTATTATTGTGTTTCTTACTGTGTTTTTAACATTTCTCGATTTCCCAGCCTTCGTATCTGGCTCTGCTAAATCTGTAGACATTATGGACGCAGTACCCCCTATTGTAGTTCTCATACAATTCACTACCTCTACGATTACAGCTTCTTTCCTTGTAAACTCAGCTAACATTGGCATCTTTACTAAGTTTGCCAAGATAGATACCATGCTGCACGCCGATTCATTCAGTGAGTTCTATAAAAAATCACGAATGGAATCATATGGGTATTTGTCGATTCTGTGTGTTTCTCATGTGATCAATAGTGTTATAGACTTAGTGACCGCAGACGAAATCACCGTGAAAGGACTGCTCGTCCTTCCTTTATATTTTGTACAAAAACTCGAAATACTGGTTTTTTGTAAATATATTTCTATGGTAAAAAGCAGGCTAACAATGATTAACGACTATTTAAAAATATTCGTCCAAGAACAAGAAAAGAAAAACACCACAGTTTTTACCGTCACAAACAGCAAACAATTCGATAACAAAGAGAAGATAAATTTTATTGGTCGTCCAGCAAATTGTAATAAGAAAATACGGGATCTAGCGACGATGTACGATGTTATAGGAAAGATTGTTTCTATGATCAACGAAGTTTTCAACTTTCAGATTTTTATGACTCTGGTATCAACATTTACGTATGTAGTTATTACCATATGGACCTCCCTGTACTACTACCGGATGCCTGCAAGTAACTCAGGAGAATTGATTAACACTGCAGTTTGGTGTTTCAGTGCATTTTATACGGTTGGTATTATGTCAATTTCTTGTGATCGACTGCTTCTAACTCGTAAAGAGACTAGAATACTGGTAAACAAGATAATAATGAACTACGACCTGCCGAAGACAATGAGAGTACAAGCCAAAGCGTTCATGGAACTCGTGGAGGCCTGGCCTTTACAAATCTACATCTATGATTTGTTTTCGGTAGACATAACGCTGATGTTAAAGTTTATAAGCGTGGCAACAACGTATTTAATTGTAATTATTCAAATATCACATTTTGTCTAAGTAATTAATAAGTGACCATAAATAAATAGGACACATTCATAGTAGGTAATGAATGATGAAAAGTAGTTAGGCACTACGTATCTACCTATGTACTATAGCTATTGAGTCGATTTAATAAATTATCAGTTTGAATTCATTATGTTTTATTTTCCCTATCAAACCAATCTATTTCTGGTCGCACAATCAGTTAAATCTGCATAGTAGGTTCTCTCATCTGAATTTCGATATTCCACCCAGTGTACCTATATAAACGTTTTTCGGTACTTATTTAGGTTAGGAGATAATAATGAACTACGACCTACCGAAAACCATGAGAGTACAAGCTAATTTATTTATGGAACTCGTGGAGGCCTGGCCGTTACGCATCTATGCATACGATATAATTATGTTCCATAGATATTAAGCTGATGTTGAAGTTTAAAGTGTGGCGACGACATATTACTGTTATCAACTTAATCGTTCAAATATCTCATTTCGTCTAAGGTTCTACTTCTAAGTATTTTGCATTTAACATTTCTAAACTCGCCTTTAGATTTGCACTACTTAAGTGTAAAAATGGGCACAAATACAAGTATGTGGAAAATTTTAGATCGATGCGATGTTATTAAAAGGCTAATTCTGATTTTTATCGCATATTAGGTCCCCTAATCAACTTTTTGTCTTAGATTGTTCTCGCGGGTAGTTATGTCTTTGTTTAACTTAAATTATGTGTATGATGTTGATTTAAGATTTGAATTGTAACAAGTGGTAATTTATGTTTAAAATAAATGTGTGTTACTGGTCTATATTAAATTCATAATTGTACCTATTTTGTTTAGTTTTCTGCAACACACGGGCAGCGTTTAGTATTGCAACCATTGACTGAATGCTGTCTGAAAGTGTAGAAAACAAAAACGCATTTTGTCGCGCAACTTGGATATGCCTATGTCCTCAAACAATAGGTAGATACGATAGGCTTAGTTGATGTTGATCCTAGTTAGTACGTATGGTCTGTTATGTTCATCTACACACTTTAACAGGCAATTGATGTAATACGCGGCATGAGTAAACGATTTAATCAAAATAATAAGAAATGTCCTATAAAACTGCATTCTATGAAATAAATGTTATATAATACTGTTTACATCATCATCAGCCTATAATGTTCCCACTGCTGGGACACAGGCCTCCTCTCTGTGAGAGGGAGTGGGCCGTAATCCACCACGCGGGCCCAGTGCGGGTTGGTAGATGTCACATGTCTTTGAATTTTTGGTTCTAGGACATGCCGGTTTCCTCACGATGTTTTCCTTCACCGTTTTGAGAGCAGTGGTGATGAAATAATTTACACAAAGTAAAGCGCCTGTCTGGGTTCGAACCTACGACCTACAACTCGTAAGTCGCGGCCGATACCACTGGGCCACCACTGCTCTCGGTGTTTACATAGATCACAGTAATACATGTATGTACTAAGAAAATTCTCATATTATCATCAATTATGACGCGTTAACAATGTAAACAAATGTGAAAAACTCGAAAAGTGATCAAGTCAACATTTTGTGAGTACGTTTGCAAACTTTGGTTCTTTCGGTCAGATAAACGAGACAATCCTTATTTGCCATACCTACTTACTTACGTACGTACTTAGTTTTTATTCAATTAGTAATGTCACCTCAGCAAAATTGACGCAGCTGAAGTGTACCTAGTATATTTCAGGAGATCACAATAATCCATTGTCCTTACTTGTATACATATATTATGTGTGGAAAGACAATCGGCAGTTATGTATCGGCAGTCGGTTAGTTGTGTTTGATACCCATCATTTTGCTAAGCTAGGTTAAAATTATATCGGTTAGTAAACAGGTGCACACATAATAATTAATTTGTGCGGGATGCCCCCCAGCTAGATGGACGGACGACCTAAAGAAGGTGGCTGGAACGGACTGGATGCGGAAGGCGGAGGACAGCGTATTGTGGTGCAGCCTGGGAGAAACCTGTCAGTAGACTGCAATAGGCTGAGTTGATTGATAATGACCTTGCAAGCAAACAGCATTACCGTAATTGAACTTTACTTTATCTTCAGCAATTAGATATTCATTATTTGATGAGATAATTCAATTCTTGCTATCACTCACTAACTAACGGACGTATATTTTTGAAATATCTACTTGTCGAAGAGCTTTATTTTTAGTCAGACATGGAAGACGAAATGGAACAAGGCAGTGATTCGAATGAAGAGGAGAAGAATAACAGTGGCGAAAAAAAGAAAATCATCGAAATTATCAGCAATATCAAACCCCAAATTATTCTTGAGCACTACTGTGGAATATATAGATTTCAACTTGTCAATGGCGAACTACGTCCCCCAAATTGGAAAATGAAAACCTTTGGAATTTTGATGGTTTCAATATATATTGCTGCATTTTACTGGTTCATGGTCGTAGTTGAACCTTCAGATGAAATTTTCTCAAATTTTACTATAATGGACTTTATGAATGTATTTCCTTCTTTTGTGGTCATTTTTCAATACGCAGCCTCGCTGATAACCGCAATTTTTTTTACCAGCTCGATGAATATTCATATTGTCACTTTGCTTGCTGAAGTAGACACCATGCTGCGAGTGGAAACATGTACAGACTTTTATAAAAAAATGGGATCACGGCTCAATAAGTATCTAATTATTTGGATAATTACACATATAATCAATGTAATGGTGGATTTGTATACCGTGCAAAATTTTCAGTGGGCATTATTCGCTTTGATTTTGCCCCTATATTTTTTCCAGAAATTCGAAGCATTCATATTCTGTACATATGCTGTCATGGTAAATGGTAGAATAGCTATTGTTAATAATTATTTGAAAGAGTTTATTCAAGAACAAGACAAGAATATATCGATTTTTACAGTAAGGGACACAAAAATTAAACCGGAGAAAATGTTTAATTTTATTGGGCGTCCATCGGTAAGAAATACAAAGATAAGAGATCTGGCCACAACATATGATAGTATCGGGGAAATTTGTTACATGATGAATGACGTTTTCAACTTCCCGATTTTCTTGACTTTAATGTCTGCCTTTACATGCATAGTTACAACAATGTGGATATCGCTCGCCTTCTATCGCGCACCTGACAATAATTTAAGTGAGTTGATAGACAATATAATTTGGTGTTTTAGTGCGATTTGCAATGTTGGCACCATGTCATTTACTTGTGAACGGCTGCTTATGGCACGCAACGAGACAAGAATACTAGTGAACAAGATAATAATGAACTACGACCTACCGAAGACGATGAGAGTACAAGCTAAAGCATTTATGGAACTCATAGAGGCCTGGCCGTTACGCATCTATGTATATGATATGTTTTCTATAGATATTAAGTTGATGTTGAAGTTTATAAGCGTGGCGACGACATATTTAATTGTTATCATTCAAATATCTCATTTACTAAGTATCTAACCTGTTCTAAACTAATTTTAAGATTCGTTTGCGCCACTAGAGTGTGTGTTTAAAGATTCGTTTGTACGTGTCACATTTATCTGTAGGTATAGTTCAACACCTTGTTAACGTTTTATTGCAAGTGAATGTTTGTTCCACTCATTTAACTTAAGATTGTTCGCGTAAGTTAAATTAGTGGTATGTTTTCGATTTTAATAAGTGTTAAAATAAAGTGGTTTACCTATTACACTATTATAAGGCATTTTTAACCGACTTCATAAAAAGAAGGAGGTTATCAATTCAGTTGGTATTTTTTTATGTTTGTTTTTGTACCTCAGAACTCCGTTATTTATAAGCCGATTTGCAAACATTTTTTTGTTTGGTTTTTGAACCAAAATTACTGGTAAAAATTCAAGTAAACGAAATTGTTTTTGTATGTAAGTACATAATGTTATGCGATATTTCCGGCAATTGTGAATCGATTTCAAAAATATATTTTATTAAAGGATTAATAGATTTTTGGCCTGGTGGTCCCATGTAATTTTTTATTAACTTTGCTTGGGTAGTTCTTGAGTTAAGTAGCTTCAATAATATGTATTTTTCCTACTTAGTTTATATTGATGATGTTATAATAACTTCCTTAGCAAGCATAGCAAGTAGTGTTATACGAATTTGTGAGGGGTAAGTAGGTACAACTTAAAAGTAAAAAATAAAAACTTTTTTTGCAAAAAAACAACCGACTTCCAAAAAAAATACACTGCAAAGTGAAAAATAACTTTAATTTCGGAAGTCGGTTGCAAACAACAAAAATGCGAACCCAACGACACCGACTTCCGAAATTAAAGTTACTTTTCATATTGCCGTGTCTTTTTTGGAAGTCGGTTGTTATTTTTCTTTCATTACAAGTTGTTTATCGTCATTGCGAGCTTGTTTTTAGATACTCAAAGTCAAAGCATTTATTTCAAATAGGCACATAAAAGGCACTTGGACGTCAAAAATTACAATAAAATAGAATTGATTCTAGTCGTCCCTTCCAAAAGGTAGTTTTCGGGTCAATATATTTTCGAAGAAACAAGGGATTGTTTCTTCGAAAATATATTGACAAATTATCACTTCCCAAACAATTTTCCGCATAATTTAATTTGCCAAATCATTACTTAGCAAATAAACTCTTCACAAAAAATTCTAACGCAAACCTAATGTTTGGCAAGTGAACATTTAAACAATAACTTGCTTACCAACTAGTACTTTTACCAATTTTAATGTAGTCAAATATTTCAGTTGTTATAACATATTTAACGCTAAATAAAAGCTTTCATCACTACTGTTTTATCTAAACAGTATGATACTGTTTCTGATACAATCTAAAAGCGGCTGCGCATGCATCTGCCTACAGGTACTTAATTTATTAGTTAATTAATTTAATGTTATACTTAGTGGTATGGTTAATGAATAGTTAGTCAATTTGAAAATGTGTAAGTACAACAATATTGCTAACTGTGGAGGCTTGTAAATAGCTTGTCGTCAATTACCTAGTCAATTTGAAAATGTGTAAGTACAACAATACTCTATTGCTAACTGTGGAGGCTTGTAAATAGCTTGTCGTCAATTACCTCACTACTACTTCTGTATTTGATAGCTGTATGCCACCCAAACACAATAAAAATAAAATAATGAAAACTGTTGCTATTTTCTACCTACATAATATCCTGCACTGTTGTGTATTTAAGACCGGACTGTAGAGGGAGAGTTTTGCAAGAGATACCGAGTATAGCGGTGCACATCCATTACATCACCTCTTCACTGAAACCCTGCTATCCTGCTAACTCAATCTTCACAACTTTTACGAACCTATATGAAATGTTGCATGTCGAGAAATTTAATGATTATTTCAGAAATTCGCGTTCTCACACTAATACATTCGTATTTGTTCTCTTAAATACCCACGTGACTCATATAATTTTTTACTTCATGATTTTTTTTGGACAGTTATCGTATTTCATCTGTATTTAATACCAAAAGAAGGGCTTGTGGCTAAATAATAACAGCCACACGGGTCGATTAAGCATACCAAGACCTCTTCGTGCTTCGGAAATCACGTCAAGCCGTTGGTCCCGGCTGTCATTCGTGGATCTTTGACAGGCGTCAGAAGCCCGAAAGTCTGACATGCAGTCTTACCAAGTTGTATCGTATTACCCAATAACTGGGTTGTGGATGTCAGATAGGCAGTCGCTTTGTGTAAAATACTGGTACTCAGCTGCATCCGGTTAGACTGGAAGCCGATCCCAAAGTAGTTGGGAAAAGGCTAGGTAGATGTAGATGTGATCTGTATTTAATACCAAAATTGGAAATACTGGCATTCTTAATTAAAATATATTATCATGGTGAAGTGTAGACTTATTATGATCAATACGTAGGTACTTGAGTAGGTACGTTTGTCCTTGAACAAGAACAGAAGCACATCGCAGTTTTTACAATCAGTAACAAAAAACAGAATCACATGATAATATTGATTTTGAAGGACCTGTATCAGAAAAAATAAGAAAATATTGGCGTGACAATAAAAGAATTTTGGCGACGATGTACGATATTATTGGAAGGATTTGTTTTATGATTAATGAAGTTTTTAATTTGAAGATTTTTATGTTTCTCGTGACTGCTTTTGGATACATACTTATTACGATAAGGTCGGCGCTAGCCTATTATCAAACACCGGGATACAAGAGACGTAATCACCGTGATAATTTGGTGTTTCTATGCGATTTGCAATCTTTCAGCCCTTCCATTTATTTGTGAAATATTGCTTCAAGAACGCAGGAAGACTAAGCGTTTGGTAAACCAGATTATAATGAACTAGCTAGTGTTCATGGAGCTCGTGGAGGCCTGACCGTTACGCATCTATGTTTACGATATGTTTTCAGTTATATTACCCTGATACTAAAGTTTATAAGCGTGGCAACGACCTGTTTGATTGTAATTATTCAAATATCACATTTAATTTAGACTAGGGGTCTAGAATCATGTGTTGAATTCATGGTCACAGTTTGCGCGTCGATCTCCCTGCCACCCTGTAGGTATGCTTTATATATCTTGTCCGTTACTCATGTTATTATAAAGTTGATCAATATACTCAATTGCCTTTACGCCTACTTACTTAATCATGACTGTGCGAGTGAACACTTCATTAATCGTAATGGAATGTTATTTTGTCTTGGGCAATTTGACTTTCATATTATGATGGAATATTTCATATTTCAATTCTTTCTGTCGTACACTAGCTTACGGACGTTCTTCTTTTAGTAATACTCGTCGAAAAACTCTATTTGCTATTAGACATGGAAGACGATAAAGGACAGGACAATGAATCAAATGTTGATAAGAAAGAAATCAGTAGCGAAAATAAGAAAATAATCGACATAATTAACAATGTTAAACCTGAAATAATACTTGAGTACTGCTATGGAATATTTAGATTTCAACTTATTGATGGAGACTTACGTCCCCCAAATTGGAAAGTAAAAGCATTTGGAATTTTGATCATTTCAATATACACTGCTGTATTTTTCTGGTTCTTATTGCTAAATGGAGCGTCGAACAGTTTTACTGGGACATATCAATTCTTAGACTCTGTGGACGAAGTTCCTTCTCTTGTGGTTATTTTTCAATACGCTGCCTCGATGATAGCCGCCAATTTTATCATCAGTTCGATGAATATTCGTATGGTCACTTTGCTTGCGGAAGTAGACACCATGCTGCAAGTGGAAAAATGTGCAGATTTTTATACAACAATGGGTTCAAAGCTTAACAAGTACCTAATCATACTGATTGTAACCCATATTATCAACAGCGGAGTGGATTTGTACAGTGTACCAAATATCCAGTGGGGACTTCTAGTTTTTCTCCTATATTTCATTCAGAAATTAGAAGTATACATTTTCTGTACATATGTTATGATGTTAAATGGTAGACTGGACCTTATCAACAGCTATTTTAAAGAATTTATTCAAGAACAAGACAAGAAGAAGATAACAGTTTTTACAGTCAGGAACACAAAAATTAAAAGTGAGAAAAAATTTAATTTCATTGGGCGTCCATCAGTAACAAATATGAAAATAAGGGATCTGGCCACTACTTATGATAACATCGGGGAAATCTGTTCCATGATAAATGACGTTTTTAACTTCCAGATATTTTTGACCCTGGTGTCTGCTTTTACGTACATAGTTATAACAATGTGGACATCACTTTCCTTCTACCGGACATCAGCTGACTATCAAATAACTCAATTAATAAATAATATTATTTGGTGTTTTAACACCATTTGTAATGTTGGCACCATGTCGTTTATTTGTGAACGGCTGCTAGTAACACGCAACGAGACAAGAATACTAGTGAACAAGGTAATAATGAACTACGACCTACCGAAGACAATGAGAGTACAAGCCAAAGCATTTATGGAACTCGTGGAGGCCTGGCCGTTACGCATCTATGTATACGATATGTTTTCTATAGATATTAAGTTGATGTTGAAGTTTATAAGTGTAGCGACGACATATTTAATTGTTATCATTCAAATATCTCATTTCATTTAAAAGCATGTATAAAAGCTTTGAACTGTTCACAACTCACTTTTAAGCACCACTGGAGTGTTATATGTACACGGAAAAATATGAAATCTATTTATAGCAATACTGATTGTGTCTTGTGTCGCGTAATAGTTCAACGATTTTCTTAAGATTATTCTCACATGTAAGTTTGCGGTTTAATATCTTGGATATTGTATTATGTAAAAATAAAGTTGTTTATGGTGATTGGTTTAATTTCAAATGATCGTCATCATTCGTGAGTTACACGAAACTAAAAGATTTAGTTTCCAAACCAATTAGAAAGGTGCTATTTTTTTTGTACGGCTTCGGGTTACAAACTTCTTATTATATAGATGCACAAGCTTCAGCCCGCGACTTCGTTCGCGTGAAACTTCTTGTTTCCCCCGAGCCACCCCGTCGTATCGCATCACCCGCCCGCGCTATCACTTAACGTTCTTTTTTACTTTTTTTCTTTTTGCTCGGCTCCTAAGGGTCATAGCGTGATGTTAAATAGCCTATAGCCTTCCTCAAGAATTGGGCTATCAAATGCAAGAAGAATTTTTCAAATCCGACTGGTAGTTCCAGAGATTACCCCCTACATACAAACTTACAAACATACAAACTTACAAATACCTCTTTATAATATTAGTATAGATGACTTGAAGCCGTTATCTCACAGTCCTGCCATAGAATATTAGATAAACTATAGTTTCGGAAACTATTGAAAGATCAGTTATCCTATCACAAAACCAAGTAAACTTTGTTAATCTTATAGTACAGTAAGTAAGGTATGTTGTAGGCTAGATAAACAATACACCGAACTACAGTAGGTCCAATTGTCGATTGTCTTTTAATCCTGATGCAAAACAGCAATTTGTATCATAAAAATGAGAGAACATAACATAACATCACGCCTGTATTCCCCGAAGGGTTAGGCAGAGGTGTACCTATAGCACACCCACATTTTTTCAGTTATGTTTAAGTCCCATGTGATAGGGGCGCGCCTATTGCCATCAACTGGGCGCAAATTCAAACTACGGGCTGCTGCTGAGAAATCCCCGAACAGTAGCGCTTGCGACCACTTGCAAGTAGATCAACCAGGCAGTCATCTATCATAAAAATAAAGCCTGAGGAATAGTTACCGTTCTTTATGAACAGTGATCACATTCTGTCAGAGGGAACACTCCAGCTAGCCATAATTATGACACGTTTTTGAGCGAAATAACAAATCAGCATGGATTTATGATAAATGTTTCGTAAACAGTCATATACAATTTAGTGTAGTGTAGATATGACATAATTATTAGGTCTGACTCGCCATTAACATAAAACCATCATCGCAAAGAAAATAATTCATTATCGTAATTAGATCGTAGATAGCTAAGCAATAGGGACTATGAAACATGAACATATTATTAAGGAAACAAGCCTTAATTATATTAATGGAACTTAATATAAATAAGGCGATGACAAAAAGGTGACATTAGTCATATCCGAGTATTCTACATCGAACATACGTTTCGGCTCCATAAAATCAATTAATAAAACCGAGACCATGGAAGATGAAAAGGAAGAAAAAAATAAACATTATTCCGGGGAGAAGCGCAAAATAATATGTGATAGTAAGAAGCAAATTATCGACACTCTAAATGTCATAATTATAATTGAATATATCCACGGAATATTTAGATTTTCTCGTGTTAATGAAGAGTTACGACAGCCTAATTGGAAAATGAAAGCATTTACAGTTTTTATCATCTCAATATATATTATTTTATTTGGATCATACTTTACTTTCCCGACTACCTTTACAAATTACGACAGTAGCAATTACGTCCAAACTGCTCACAAAGTTCGCATCACAATAGTGTTCATCCAATACGCTCTCTGTACGGTAACAGCTTCTTTCTTTGTTAATAGAAATAATATTCGCATTATAACTACACTTGCTAATTTAGACACCAAGTTGCAAGTCGGGAAATTCAGAAAGTTTTACAGCCAATCACATTTTGAAACATATAAGTACATGTTTCTTGTAGTTACCAGTCAATTTACTGTCAGCCTCTTAGATTTGTTTACTGTAGGAGATATAGCATGGGCAATTGCTTCTACACCCCTAGATTTTGTACAAAAACTGGAAGTTATTACTTTTTGTAAATATATCGACCTGCTGAGGCGCAGATTGATAATGATTAACAACTATTTAAAAACATTTGTGGATGATCAAGACCAGGACACCGCAACTATTTTTACAATAACATGCAGACCAGCTAAAACTACGGAGAGATTCAATTTCATTGGACATGCTTCGGAGGGTAATTCTAAAATAAAAGACATGGCAAAGATGTATGATGTTATCGGACAGATTGGTTCCATGGTCAATGAGGTTTTCAACTTTCAGATCCTTATGATTCTTATGAGTACTTTCATATTTATCATTATAACCATGTGGACATGTCTCTACTATTACCGGACATCTATTAATGACTTAGGTCTATTGATGAATGTAATACTGTCTTCTATTATTTGGATTTCCTACGTGGCCATGATGTCATTTGCTTGTGAACGATTGCTTTTAGTACGCAATGAAACGAAGATTCTTGTTAACAAGATAATAATGAACTACGACCTACCGAAGACAATGAGAGTACAAGCTAAAGCGTTTATGGAACTTGTAGAGGCCTGGCCGCTACGGATCTACATCTACGATATGTTTTCAGTAGATATAACGCTGATGTTAAAGTTTATAAGCGTGGCGACAACTTATTTGATTGTAGTCATTCAAATATTTAACTTCTTTTAGGTTTAATTCACAAATTATGTATTTAAATATTGTATTGATTCAGCACAGTATTGTAAATCTGCCGATAACATTGGTTGCGTGCTATTAGAAATAAAAGATTTGTGTTTAAAATTACTATTTTTGTTACTTTTTCCTTTAGTCATCTCACCTTAATATGCTAGAGGTATAAGGTCTTTACCACAGACCGGTTTTATCATAAATAACAATTCAGTCGCTTCAATATTACGTTTTCATTACATCGTACAAATAATATTAAACAAAGTTTTTAAGTCACTTTGGCGGACATAAATTACAATTTCTTTAATTCTTCTATAGACAGTACTTTGAAAAGCCTTCTTAGGTTTTTCACCACGGAATTTACACCGTATTCAACAATTGGAGTACCGAATTCGTCAGCTACCATTTTCCAATTGTTGTTCATGAAGTTTAAAACAGCTTCACCTGAAAAACAAAATATAACATGTAGGTAAATTATATATGCTTTTACGCGTTTTATAATCGATGCTTGAATCTTTATTCTATGCTACTACGTCTCTTATTTATGAAATTATTCATAGCTTATGTTAAGGCATGCTTTACCTATTCCAAAAATAGCAAATTTATCAAACGATTATCTCATAAATAACATTTTGATAATTTCTAATGCCCAAAATGTTTGCAATATTGCAATATTGGTTGGTAAAGAATATGACTATGACGTATCTAGATTCGATACATATTGAACGTCGTGGATATGTCTGTCCAAACTAAACAAATATTTATTTGATGAATGGTACCTTACGTATTTATTATGGACACTTCAATCTATCAATAATCTTGTAATAACTTATAACAATGTTAACTATCCCAGAGCATGCCTTTAGTATATATAAATGAAAAACTGCTAATAGGTTTCGGTACATAGGTAATAAGGATGAGGTACATGGGAAAACTTTTCAACTATTTTAGGAACTCATACACCATAGTGTATTAAATAAAATCTATAACAGATTTCTTTTTCTTTAATTACAACTAAAGCTAAAAAAATACTTAATATATAAAACATGTGTAAATAAACGTCTTGAAAATGTTGAGTAGGAAGGTAGGTACTTACTTATTTCGGGACTTCTCTTAAAAAGGTTCGTCATACTGTAGCTGACTCTGCCATCATAACTGTGGTCAATATTCGAACTTTGAATATACAAGTAGCTTTGTCCATCTGACTTGACTTTGGACCCTAACTTAAGAATACTGTGTAGCTTGATGTTATCTGAAAAAATATAGGTACCTACTTAAACACGATGGAACAAACGACCATTAAGGAAAATTTCGTGCACAGACAAAATATAATAATACGTCAAATAAAGGTTATTATTAATTGACTTTTGCATTAAAGCGCTCATCATCTGCTTAGCCTTTTCCCAAATATGTTGGGGTCGGCTTCCAGTCTAACCGGATGCAGCTAAATACCAGTATTTTACATGGAGCGACTGCCTATCTGACCTCCACAAGCACAACCCAGTAACTGGGTAATAAGATACCACTTGGTAACACTGGTTGTCAGACTTTCGGGCTACTTACGACCCGTAACGACTGTCAAAGATCCACGAATGACAGCCGGGACCAACGGCTTAGCGTGCTTTCCGAGGCTCGAAGGGGTCTTGGTATGTGAAGATGGTCACCCATCAACGGACCAACCGCGGCAAGCGTAGCTTAACCTGATCGATCGACCCGTACGGCTGTTATTACTTAGCCACAAGCCCCTTTTGGACTAAAGCGCTATAGTAGCTAATTTTCTATTTACATAGTTAATAACCTCATGTCCCGGTGATAAACAATACCAAAAAAAAAAAGATCCAAATACAAAATTTTTTTGAAGGACTCGGTAATCAAAGCAAAAGAATTTATTAAAGCTTTATGGTTAAAACGTATTTAAGAGTTGTAACTGTAAAGAAATTCTCTTATAATATTTTAAGACATAAAACTTACTACACTTAATAGTAGATTCTCCATTTCCATCTATCGGGAATACGAGAAGACGTCCGGAAGATTTGTATTTTCCTTTGATAGTCAAATTACAATGCAGTTGAGTTTCAAATGTATCTTCTTCATATCTGCAAACATTTAAAATTCAAGCGCTTATAAACTTGTTATGGCTTGTTTTTTTTTATAATTTTATTGTGACTGATTGTGCGGAACTTGAATAGGTATAATTTTATTAGTCATCGCAATTTTTTATGCCATAGGATTCAAATTATAAATGTTTATAAAAGTACCTTGCGAAATCAACAATGCAGTGTTTCAGTCCTTTTGCGTAACCATCAGTGAATTCTATATCGATACCTCCAGGCAATTTCATATTCAGTTGCTTCATTATGTAAGGATCCAAAGAATCGACGCCTAGTTCAGGAATGCCATTTGCAAGAGTCAGCAAAGCCATCTGGACAGTTTCCTTCAAGCATTCTGGCGACATATCCTTGCATGGTCTTCTGAAAGGGACTGTAAGAACGTGATAAATTAATGTGAAACATATCCTACTAATATTATGAACGCCAAAGTTTGTGAGGATGGATGGATGTTCGTTACTGAACGGATTTGGATGAAATTTAGCACACAGATAGTTTATAACCAGAATTAATACACAGGATACTACTACTTTTTATCCCGATATTCCACGGGATCGAAACTTATGCGGGTGAAATCGCGGGTCGCTGCTAGTTTAGATAATAATTCTTTTAGAATCGAGGCACCATCCATGGTTCATGGTAATTTTACACTGAGTAAATAGTATACACAATATGATACTTAGTCAAAGATAGAGTAAATAGGAACTAAGTATATTTACCTAACGATGTTTATTATTTATTTATTTTTTACATACGTCTTTGACATAATCTTTTTATTATTTGACATTATATACAGACAATTCTAATTTTTCACCTCTTTATTAGTGGTTGTAATGGCAATTTTATCACTTGGTTTTAGTAGGTTTTTATGTACTATTAAGTATTCTGTGGTTTTATTTATCCTTATGATAGATTCTTACCCCCTTATTCATAAAACTGATCAAACCTATTTTAGTTAAAATGGGGTTTGTCTCTTTCTTACACACAGAAATGACAACGTGACAGATAAAGACAAACGTTCTATAAACCTATTTTAGCTAAAATAGAGATAAAATAGGATTATGAATAAGGGGGTTATTTTGTAAATGTGAGGACTTTGTAGGCCTTGTAGACTTTAGATCTGTTGATCATTTTTAATTTTATCAAGTACCTGGTACTTGTTGACAGGCTTACGCTGTCCTCCCTTACCTACTGTAATTTGAAAACATTGTAAAAGCCAATTATTTTTAAAAGAGTAACCGTGGAGTTTCTTTCCGGCTCTTCTCCTTAGGAAACGACCAATTGGAACCATGCATCTAGCTTCTGACGTTTCATAAGTGCCCACGTAGGTTTATGTGAAATAAAAAATATTTTGATTGATTTGATTTGACCCAAGGCATTAAATCCGCCTGTGTGCGATAGGGTAAATTAAATACATATTTGTGTAGGTATATGATGATTAATGAGTTGCTTAAAATCAAGATGGGAAATACTTAAAAAAAACTTACTTGAATATGCCGACGAAAATCCAACAATCGATGCTAGTGAAACAACATAAAATAAAATGGCACTGTTCATTTTCTTATGCTCTAATATAATCTATACTCGAAGTTAATCTAGGAAGCTAGGTCGTCATCAACTGATGGGCAATAGAATTTTTGAGCCAAATATATACAAAAAAGGTGTAATTAGGGTTAATTTGCAATATTGCGGCAAATGATGTCATAAACCTAATTTGCCAAGTAATAGGCCAATTATAAGTAATAGGTTTTCAATAAAAATGCGTTAGTAATCTAATTAGTCTTTAATCAGGGAAAATAATTTTGCTATAATGACCTCTACCGGTGTCTTTGTCTGTATTTGTTTCTGTATTATATCTAGAATCTAGATCGATATCTTCGTCTTCGTCAGGGTTTTTCGGTTTAGTTGTGGGCGCCTGAGTTGTAGTCGATCCAAAAATATCAATTAATACATCATTAGGAATTGTAAAACCTAAAGTAGTTGACGAATTTGGGCCTGCGCTTGTGGTTGGTGTTGATTTTTGCGACGTGGTCGGTGTCGTGGGGGGTATCGCTGTGGTTGTGGTTGTTGTTGTGGGTGAAGTGAATAACGGTGTAGTTGTAGCAGTGCTTTGCGATGGCCTGGTAACATGATCCTTGTTTCCATTAAAATCTTGCGTAGTTTGTGATGGTGTGCTATCAGTTCCATCAGGACCAAGATCAAATTCGTCGACACATCGTGATTTGTGTTTGAAGTCCACCTCTGAAATATACAATTTATAAATTAGAGTGATTTGTAAAACAGTCTTAGACTAATTAATTAAATTCTACCTAGGAAGGAAACTTACCAACGCCGCAAAATTTAGAGCAATGCAAGTTCCCAAGGTTATTGTAGGTGAGATCATCTGACCCACAAACGGGATCATATTCAGTCGTTACCGGACAGGCTCGTATACAGCTCAATACATCAGGCGATAAAGTTGGAGCAGGGGCTACTGAAGTGGTTGAAGAAGTCGTAGTAGGACCACATGGTCCTAAATGAGATACGGCTACGCCTGTAATTAATATTCAAATGTCAAGTCTATGTGTTTTTTCGGCGATGGTTAGGTAATTTAAAAAACAGCCGATCCGAACACGACGCATTCGAAAGATACCTAAGAACTTCCATGCGACACGGATTAAAGGGAGAGTGATTTTTTTTGCTAAATTTGTTGCAGGTAAAAGTCAATTTCAGTATGCAGATAAATGGATGAAAAATATGCCAAAGGTAAGTGAAAAATATGTAAATAGTATTTACCGACTCCACACAGTTGAGCACAAATCAAGTGGTTTGGATTTCTGTACGTGACGTGGTTTGAGCCACAAACGGGATTATATTCCGTTGTTACCGGACACCCATTTATACAGTCTTGTATATCAGGTTCCTGGGTAGATCTGCCAGTTTGAGGGGTTGTTGACGGTAGCAAAGGTGTTGTTTCAGGTGTGACTGGGTTGAACCCACAGGCAGCGCATGGTTTCTCACATAAAACCTCGACAACTGCGGAAAATTAATGAATATATACTTCACACATGTCATGTTTGTCAACAATTCATAACATCGAGAGTTTATTAAACACTCCATTGCGTTCAATTTCTGTTTGCGAAACGTAATTGGTTATAACAATGTTCCATAATGACAAATATTAATTCAATAGTTATTCATCATCCTCAGAATTAAATGAGAAATTATGTGAAATTTTCAAAGCCAAAAGTAATTAAGTGGATCCATTTTTAATTGGAGAGTCCCTTTTTCATTGGATATGATGAATAACTTATTACATAACAAAAATTCTTATAAGTAAGTTAACCTCACCTTCGCCGCAACTTTGAGCACATTTCAAACGATCCATATTCATATAAGTAACGAGATCTGTCCCACAAACAGGAATAAAGGATGCGGTTATCCGGCATAGTCTCATACACCGCTGGAAGTCGGACAATGATGTTGTTCGCCCTCGGAAAGGTGTTGTAGTGGTCGTTCTAGGAGGAGGCGTTTCAGTACCATCATCATAATCCCAATTGGGTGGTGGACACACAGATCTGCGTACTAAAGTCACGTCTGTAACAATATTGGAAATATTGGAATGAGTTTAAAAAAAGGAATGGGTCGATGGCCTGACACGTGCTTAAGAGATTTGGTACTTATAATATAATAATATTAAGTTGCTTATGCGATTCCTGGTATCGTAGAAACACGAACATAACACATAAAAACACGGAACTCGGCTCTTGCTAAAATGGTAGGTACTCTGCTTTCGAAGAAATCATTTATTATATTCAACGTTGTAAATAAATCTTGAGGATTATGCAGCACTTATTTAGTAACAGGATAAGCAAAATAGGCCTGTTTTTCTCTGTTTCCTACCAACTTTGATGGAAAAAATGTTGCACTTGTTTTTCCCAATATCTTTTATCATGTGTATAGAGGTTAAACAAAGTTATTGAAAACTAAGTGTCGCTTATAACAGGGGAAGAGTGCTGATGTCTGAAATATAGATATTTTATGTCAAGTTCAGACACATATGTTTAAAATATGATTATAATATAGAACAAAGTGTCATAAAGTGCATCACCGTATTATTTCAATTAATACTTTTGCATAAATAGATTATTTTTATTCTTATCCGCAAAAATTCCAAAATAACGATAAATCACAAAATTAATGAGAAATCTTACTACAACACTTACACCTTCATCAATAAAAGTTATTTAAAGTTAAGTAGTGATAAGCGACTATTTAAACCATACATTTTTGACGTTTAAACGTCACTTAACTTTAATCATCTATTTAACCGGTCAAGCCCCGCGCGTTACAGATCGGTGATGAAGCAATAGAAAATCAATTGCGGAGCTTGACAGATTAAATAAGAGTCCTGACTGACTGATATATCAACGCACAGCCTAAGCCGCTGGTCCTAGAGACATGAAATTTGGAGGGTGTGTTCTTTGTGAAGAGTAGGTATCCACTAAGAAAGGGTTTTTCGAAATTCCACCCCTAAAAGGGTGAATGGGGGGAGGGTGAAATTTCACGCGGACGAAGTCGCGGTCAGAAGGTAGTCGTTTATAAATAAACCCCAAAGAGTTTAGAGCTACTCGATTTTTTTTTAAAGTTACATCCTTAAAAATAAAACCAGGTAATTAAAACAGCTCAACTTACTGACTCCACAGGAGCCGGCGCAAAACAACTTTCCTTCATTGTTATAAGTTACACCGTCCGAGCCACATACGGGGTTATACTCTGGTGTGGAAAGACACGAATCTATACATGCTACTGTTTCCGGTGATATCGTGGGGAATTCTTCTTCTTCTGCTGTTGTTGTTTCAACTCCAGGATTAGGGTTAGTTGTTGGTAAAGGAATAAAACTTGTCGTTTCAGGAAGAGAATTAGTAGTAGTCTCCCAATTATTAGTATCAGCAGTAGGCGGGGTTGGGTGCCAATTAGGTCTTGATGCCGTCGTGATCGGGGGTATAGGGATAGGACCATCGGTTCCCGTAGGACGTGGGATATTTTGAGGGGTTGTAGGATTAGGTGTCCAGGCTGCAGTAGTTCCTGTCGGGTTAGGTGTAAATCGTGTGTGTGCTGGGTGCGGTGGTAAAGTCGGGATCGAGGGAATCCTATGTGTTGTCGGTATAGGTTTTGGTGTTGTCGGTATGGGCTTCGATGTTGTCTTTGGAGGTTTTCTGCAACAAAAAAAATATCAGCATTCAATAATGACAATATTAACATCGATTTGAACAATCAAAATCATCATCACAATTAAAATAAAATAAATGCCTTTTAATTAGTTTAACTCTTCAGATTACCTGCAGGGTTAAATTAACTTAGGTACTTTCAAGATTGACCCTGGTTTAAAAGATGTCATGGTTAATATGTATTTGAAAGCTTTGTTGTACCTTTGTTTACTCGCTTTCACCAGGTCAGAGACGGGAATCATTAATTCATTTATTCAATAATTATTCCTAATTAAAACCAGTGCCAATTTACTTACTTATTATGAGGTGGCTTACAAGGATATTTCGAGTGATGGTGATCGTACCAATCACCGTAATTTTGATAAGATGATTTCGAGCGGTCTGAACTGTCTCTTTCGCGACTATAATCAGCGGGACCATAACTATCATCAGGACCGTAACTATAATCGGGTCCATAGCTATCATAGCTTCCTCTTTCTCCGCTACTATCCCTAGAATCTGATCGATCATCCCATTCGGGTGAATTATCCCAGCTTCCTCTGTCTCCGCTACTATCCCTAGAATATGATCTATCATCCCATTCGGGTGAATTATGCCAGTTGCCGTGTTGATTGGGAGGTCCAAAATCATGTGGCCGGTGGTGTGGTCTCTGGTGTGGTCCATGGTGGAATGGTCTTTGTGGCGGTCCATGGTGAGACTCATGTGAAGGCCTATTGTGGGACCAGTGGGATGATTTCTGTGGACCCTCGTGTTTTTTGCGATGTATTTTCGGACCATAGCCTTGAACAGCTACAGTGCCCAAAAACACCACTAATGCTGAAAATTAATGACGAAGTTAATTTTAGTCGGTCGATAAATTTGTCCTTATTTAAAACTATATCTACTGAGATTCTAAATAATTATATGTAGTTAGTAGCCAAACTTTTCATTAAATAAGTTACGGTTTAACCTTATTATTTTAAATTAGGATTTTACACCGTGAACGGTGTAAACACGAAAATCCTAACCTTGTTGTTCACAACAACTCAGAATATCCCACGAAGTAACTGTAGATTCACGAGTAGTAAATATTATAGTCAGTAGGTATAGCAACAAAGAAAAAGTTATTTGTCCGCGTTTTAGTTTTCACTTTAAAAGCAATTAAGTAAGCTTTAATAGAACCAGGTACATCAAACGATAGACAATTTTATACGTCTAGATAAGAATACTGTTAAGAACTAATTAACAATCGTTACACAAAATAGTTCCATAATGAAATTCATCAATGATTTTTGTCATTATTTATTACTATATTTTATTTATACAGACATCGACGCGCTAACTGTAATCACGAATTTAGCAATTATTCTAGACGGTTGCGTAGGTAGAGACTTTTCGACGGTCAAAAATAAAAAATAAAAAACATAGAAAAGTGCAATACCTACGCGGTCAAAATATGTGGAACAGGATGTTTTTTTTTTATTATCCGCGAAATATTTCAACGGCTCTGCGTTGACGCATATCAACTGGCGGTTCAGAACGGGGGTACCTAGTCTATGTATTAATGAATTCGTAGTAACAGGTTGCGCGTAGGTACCTACCAAAATTATATGATCCTGTTTATAATCCTAACATAGTATTTAAACCCTATTTACACGATACAAGTTTCTTGCCTGTGGCATTAAATAAAACTGAAGCAACAAGTGACTTGCATCGTCTAAACACTGTTTAGTCAGTGCAAATTTGCCACAAGCAATTAAATTGCACCGTATAGAACAGTCTTTAGACTCCTTTTTGTTACAAAAACACCGTTTTTAATCTGAGGTCAAGCAATGCCGCAATAGAACGCCTAGTCAACGGACTAGGACAACAGAATGAGGCTTAAGCCACGGTAAGAAGCAAATTTTTACGTAATTGGCAATAGCGCATCGCGGCTACATACTCGTATAAGGCTAAAAACAGCGATGCGTTTGACGAAAATAAAAATAATTTTGCAGTTTCAATTAAATTAAAAAAGAAATGCACGGCTCAGTGGAATCATTTTAAGGTATTTCTTTAATTGATTGAATTCCCTTACATAAAATATGATAGTTTACGCTCAAAGTTTTGAGAATTATGTGACGAATAATATTTTTTTGCGCTTTGTTTAACGATTGTTTTATCATGATACTATTTTATTATTATGAAATATTTTTGAATAAGTCTTTTCTTTGTTTATTTGACAACTGGCTTGTAATATATGTCTAACTGTGCGACAAAAAACTGAGCGTTTTACGATGTCCTACGTTTGGTCAGCGCCTGTCTGGCTGATAGCCATCTCCAAAAGTCATTGACCAGTAAAACCTAGGACAACAGTAGAAACTAATGTGACGTTTTACTACACAGTAAATACACAAACATTGAGGCTTATAATAAACAAATATTTGTCGTAGGTGGAATTAGATTATTTTTATAAATTAGGTTAACAAGTTATCGTCAGTTGTCAAGGATCTACAAATACTTGAAAAATAAGATAAAATCCTACTTAATATTATAAATGTGAAAGTTTGTGAAGATGTTTGTTAGGTACACAATCACACGTAAGCCGTTGAACAGATTTAGATGAAAATTGGCACATAGATAGACCATTTCCTGGATTAACACATAGGAACCTTTTTATTCCGATATTCCCACGGGTTCGAAACATAAGCGGGTGAAACCGCGGGGCGCTGCTAGTGTTATAATTAAATGAAGAGGAACTTTGGAAATGGTTTAGTAGTTGTAGTTAATCACGTATTAAAAATGCGTTCATAATAATATTAACGTTTCAATGAACAAACATAATCTACGATACATCAAAAATTATCTACGATACATCAAAATTTTTTAAGTATACCTTCGACTGGCAGATCGGGTGCGAAAGATACAAATTATGTGCTAGCCCAGTGGTAACGGCCCCGCGGCTTATGAGTTGTGCGTCGTGGGTTCGAACCCAGGCAGTTGCTTTACTTTGTAGATTTGTTTTCATCCAAGTTGCTCTCAAAAACGGTGAAGGAAAACATCGTGAGGAAACCAGCATGTCCTCGGCCCAAAAATTCGAAAACTGGCACTGGTCCCGCGAGGTGGATTACGGCCTACTCCTTTTCACAGAGAGGGGCCCTATGTCCCAGCAGTGGGAACGTTATAATAGGCTGATTAGGCTATTGCTGGACTTGAGAAAATACGCTTTTCTAGCTAAGTGATTACGACAGCGATTAACCTGGACAATTAATTTTAGGCAAACGTATGACTACGGCAATGCCTGGTAGTATAAAGTGCTTATCTATAATATGAAAAGACAATGAAAAAAATCTTAATCTTAGATAAAGTTGAATGTAAAGTAATTTGTTGAGAATTGAGATAGGTCAGTTACCTTTAGTCACATAATACTTAATAGTACTACGTACTTTAGTGTAGTTTTTTGCATGTAGCTGATTAGCTGATGTATAATCACGTATAATAGTAAGGTTTTTATAGAAACAGGTTGAATACTAGACACGGAATGTACAACATAATGGCAGTAAAGTAAATTCTGATGCACAGGTATGTACGTACCTAATCCAACAATTTTATTTTACAATTCTTATTTAATTTTGTGTTCTAAAGATTATTTGCGATGTTTGCTTTGAAACATAATTCACTGGAGGAAGTAGGCCCCGCTTATCTTTACTTAGGTAAGTACTAGATGTGATTTTAACTTTATACAATTATTATACATCTAACAATTTAAACCAATTTAGTTTTTAAGTCATTTAATAATAATTTAGTGATTTAGTATATCTACTAAATCACTAAATTATTATTAAATGACTTAAAAACTTAAATCTACAATATCATCAAAAAACCAATCCGAGTAGGTATCCTTGAAACTACGATTTTTATTTATATTCCGGTTGCGACTACATTCTTTACATTATTTATCAAAAGAATAACAATAAAATTATCACTTACCGATATACACAAAACTCTTCATTTTTCACATTAACACTAAACTTATCGTAAAAATTCCTATTTTAAGTTACTGCACACAATCACCCAATTCGAGGCCAATTTACAAAATGAGCTGTATCTTTAAAACACGTGCGATCATATTTTGTTCTTTTAACATATCCCCTCTACATTTTCCTCTTACAACCCGTTTTCATCTTGTATCATTTTCGTATGGCCAATTATTATTATAGTCCAATCACAACAGATATGAAATTATCTCATAGTCTACTGTTTCAGGTTTGACAATCAATTTGAGGTTTCAACGTCGTTAGAAGTTGATAGCTATATTATTGAAATTGGAATTTTAATGTTATCAGCAGACTTAATATTTTTGGATGTTACGATGCATTTGACTTACGAAAGCAAAATTTTATAGAGACATCTAAGTTAACCATATACACTTTATAAGAAGGCAAGTTATAAGGCAACAGGTCCTCAACAGGTTTAAAAATAAATACTAGACTAGAAACACGAGTTTTTGAAACGCAACTGACGTCTTCCAGTTTTATCTTTTAATTTTAGACGCGTATGTTGCTGTAAGCTGTTAGTTCTGCAGGACAGAATAAACGTCTTTGTAGCATACCAATTAAATGAAAAAGACCGTTAACTGTATCGTGACATCACTAATGGCTAATTTGCTGGCTTATACAGCATGTATAAAAAAGGTGTGGTCATATTTAAGGGTGTGCTAAAGACCATCAAATTGAACAACTTTTTCCATGGGATCAACATCGTAATCGCGAAAAAATAATCAGCTCTCCCCTAAGTTTGGGTCCAGGTAGTATTGAAGTTTTTTATGGAACAGTTTATATTTTTTTCGTGATTGCGATGTTGGTCTCATGTTGAAAGCTTTTTGACAGTCTGTACCACACCCTTAAATATAACCACATCTTTCTGATACATGCTGTATACTTTTATCAAGACCATGCTGTATTTTTTTGTACCTTTATAGGTTTGTAATTCTATTTTTCGCTCTATTTGTTTAATTGTGTTTGGTTGATTAAGCGTAATTAATTAATTTTACGGCAATTAAATGGAACTATTTTGAATACGTTTCAGGTAGTATATTATTAGTAACCGCGTATAAAAACAGCCTTCACGTGTAGCGCAAGCCAGGGAGCCCGATGCCACTTTGCTGACTGAATGATATTATTCTGAGTCTAAAGGCCATCTGGGCACCACAAAAAGCCTTCAGTATATGTTCCTATTTTTTTAGATGTGGCATCTCGCAGATCAACCTAGAAGGTTGTCAGCTGCTTAATCGGGCTTGCCTGTGTGTGCGGTGTGCCTCAATAAATTAAGGCCTCCAGCCAGGATTAAAAAATACTTAATAACTAAGCGACTACACGCTAAGGCCACCTCCTGTGTGGTACGGACCTCGACTTAGGGCGTCGCTGGGGGAAAATAGAAAAGAATGGGCTGGATCGGATTAGTAGGTTTTTTTTTTTGAGGTTGGGATATCATCAAATGACTCCTCCCGCTCTGGGTGGAGCGGAAGGGAGTGTCAGACTCTTACTGACTAAACCCACCCGTGTTCCTTCCTTAGCCCTTAACTTGCTTACTTAGCTTTAACTTAGCCCTTAACTTGGTCTGAGTAATCGTTTTTGCTCGATTTGGAACTATTAACCATCATTATCAATCAACATTAACTGATCACTATATATTATTTCGAACGGAATTGGGGAGGAAATTGTCATTCAATGTAATGTAGATCCAAGCGATTCTCTTTGGCGTTCGTAAAGAAAACGTTCCAGCCAATGAAGGTTCCTATCCGTTGCCATCCTTCACCGGCTTGGACTATTAGGGTACACTACATTAATACGAAAAACTTTATTCCGAAAGTCACAAATACGAATTTCAAAATACCGATTTTCATAATTCCGAATGGTTCAAAATTCCTAATATAACAACTCCGATTTATCATTAATCCTATTTTAATAATTCCGAAATTTCAATATTCCTAACGTTTATAATTACTATTCTCAAAATACCGAGTTTCAATAGATCGAATAACAAAAAGTCCGACTTAATGATAATTCGAAACATCAAAAATACGAATTCCGATTATTAAAATACCGATTAATTAGAATTTCGAAATAATAACGCTTTGTAAAACTGAATAGCAAGACAAATAAACACATATTTCCAATTGTAAGAATATTGATGACCCAAAACCAACAATAGAGCCCCTATTTCTGTGTAAAGGGTTCAAAGTGACCTAACCAAACCGAACTTCGGGGTGCCCTTCGCTCGCTCTTGCATCCTATGTCGACGGAGCCCCGCTTCGCGGGGCCCCTATTTCTGTGTAAAGGGTTTAAAGTAACCTAACCAAACCGAACCTCGGGGTGCCCTTCGCTCGCTCTTGCATCCTACGTCGTATATTGCGTTCGTTGAGTTCGGGTGCGGTGACGGTAACGGAGTAATTCGGAGTATTGAAAATCGGAATGTCGTTTTTCGGACCGAGAACCAATCGAGCATTTGATTCTTCGAATATATGAAAATCGGAAAACAAACAAGTCGCATTTATGACTTTCGGTAAAACAAATTTCGTGATTTTTAATAATAGACATTATGATTCTTAGGTATTATGAAATTCGGACTTTTGAAAATCGGAACATCGAAATTCGGAATAAAATATTTCGGAGTATTTGGGTGTTCCCGGACTATTAATATTATGCTGTCATGATATGTAGGCTAACGTAGACAACATCCACGCTTAGATAGAAGTACAGTATTTTTATATACAAAGTGACGCGACAGCGTGCGTTACTTGTGGTAACCAAGTGTAGGTACAAACACGCTGTGAATGTATGCTTGAAGACGAGTAGCGTCAGCAAATTAAGCTGACTCAGCACATAACACACACACACACACTTCCGACTTCGCCATTGTCTCGGACGGTACTGAGAGCTCATGCACACACACACACACATTCACAGCGTGTTTGTACCTACACACAACGCCACATCAAGCTATAAATTTCCAATTTTAGATGACCTCTCAATTTCAACCAGTATAGCACGTCTTTTATGACATTTAAATTCTAATAATCGACCAAAAATCTATAAGATTATATTTCTCGTCTGCAATTTTATTACTTGATTGCTGGTCTGTTCCTTTCTTATTAACTCCTCTTAAATTATTATCAATAGCACCGCTTAAAGTCTTGATTACTAGTTTTTTTTTTTTTTGTGATTCATGAGTCATGACTCACGTGGAGTTTACGTTTACCTACCATATTTATCTGAGTCTATAAGGTACTATTACCGCATAACCTTCAGGTTTATTCGGCGCGAGTCGGAATTCCCAGTATAAGTTAACTTGATTTACTTAATGTTTTATTAGTCACTTACTCATTTATTTATTTAAACTTTTCGCACAAAAGATACAAAGGCGAACTTTATGCCTTTAAGCATTCTCTACCAGTCAACCAAGGGTGCTTTGATTGAGAGGAACAATGATAAAAAAACTATTAAAGCTAGGTAGGTACACAAATACATAAATAGGTTATATACACATACATACTATTTACTATAATTATACTTATAATGTATATATACAAATTCAAGGTAGAGAGGTGTTGAGATGACTCTACGCTATTTGTTTTGAAAATAACTCTGCAATTCATTCACTTCAGAAAAATTGTAATTGTAGTGTTAATTATTGAGATATTAAATTTTTGAAAAGGTTATAAAAGACATAACAGAATAACTTCAGAAAAAAACATTACTTTTATATTTATTTGTCTATGTAAATGAAGTCGAAAAGTAAGTAATGACCGGATCCTATGTCGTGAAAGAATCGTTTTTTTACCACTTATAAACTGTATTGTTAACTGGGCTAAATATACTTATCTTTAAAAAAATAACAATGCTAAAACCTTATTTATGTAGACCAAACAAAAACTGTCGAGAATCGAACCCGTGAATAGGACAATCGTCATCAAGTCTTGATAATTAATTTATTTTATTTATTTATTTATTAAAACTTTATGCACAAGTAAAAACTGTACAAAGGCGGACTTAATGCCTTGGGCATTTTCTACCAGTCTACCTTAATATATATATAGATAATATATATATTATATAGATAATCTATCTATCTTATAATTATATCTGTTGCAGCCAACTGGTTTAATTAGCAGTTTAGTTAACCGCCTAGCCTTTTAACTAATCGGCGGCCGTTCAACTAACGGCCTGAATGATATTCAATTATAGTTTACGTTGGAACTGTAACCAATCACGCATGAGCTAATTTGGTCGCAGGTCGCACCCCAGAACAGCGAGCATCAACAGCGTGCGAGCCGAGAGAGCGAAGCGAAGCGAGCACTACTTCCAAATGCCAGGCGGTTAACTAAACGGCTAATTTAACCAGTTAGCTGCGACATACGAGTATCTATACATTTATAGTAAAAATGAAATGCTGTTCGTTTGTATCTAACCGCATCACTTCAGAACCGCTGGATCGATTTGGCTAATTTTTGTTTTAAAATGTTCATAACAGTCCGAATCAGGTTTTACGAAAAGAAGAATTTAAAAAATTGCCGGTGAAATGAGAAAATTCGGGAAAACTGAATGTGCATTTTCTATGGGAATGAATTATTGAAATTTGGACAGGCCAACGTCTGTCGGGACAGCTAGTTACAAGAATTAGTTATAAGAATAATAAGGCTGTATATATATAGTTATACGAATTAATCTAGTTACTAATAAAAATCGCAATTGAAGAAGGAAGTCGAAGTCGGAAAGAGTCGCGGCAGACCATGCAGAAGATAGCGGAGATGAGCTAGACATATAAATACATGATGCCACACCTAGCCCTCGACCAAGTCAACTGTAAGTCAAGGAGCAGGTTGTTTTCCAGCAATGAGATGATACAGGCTGACAGTAGTAGTAAGAATTGATCATAAAAAACCGACAAAGAGCGAGTCAAGCTCACACAACTACATGAGCAGTTTGTTTTTGGAACGGTTGCTGGCGTCGTAATTAACTGACCGTAAATAATAAACTATACATAATTATATCTAAATAACATAGTCTCAAAAAAAAAGATTGATAAAGAGGCTTTACTATACAGGACAAAAGGCCCTGGTAATTCTAATTATGGACCTATTTTTGGTATGTTTTTTAATTTTATGCAATTATTACAGTATTATTTCATCTATACAAATAAATAAAATTGGAGTGTATGTTTGTAATATTAAAATAACCGCTTTTATTAAATGCATATGGATGTATACACGGTACATATACCAAAATATTTTTTTTACAATTTTTGTCTGTATGTTCCGGCTAATCTCTAAAACGGCTGGACCGATTTTTTTAATAATCCGTTAAGTTTATCCACTTTTATCGGATTTAAAATAATAGTTTAACACATAGATTTTATTTCATCACTTCTTCGCTGTCAGAGCAGTCAAGTGTCAAAGTCAGCCTACTTTTAAGAGGCACCTCCCTGGTGGCAAAAAACCTTCTGGATGGTGTTCATTGGTAGGTACAATTGACTACCAAATGTCAACGCAGTTCAGCCTAATAATAACCGACATAATTATTAAAAGTTACCCGTTTTGCTGCCCTCATCAACCTAAAAAGTTATAACAAATATAATTAAATAATTTCGTTTTTATAAAAATAAATACTCAGAGAGTCCCATTAGGCTCTTAATATATCATAGGTACTTACTTAATACCTACGGTGATGCAGCAATGATCATTTCTCCTGCGTAGGCGCAGACTGCAATGTTTTGTAAGAAGGTAACAAAATATTTTTTGATATTAATATTTTTTATACAGGAAAAAAATAACCAGTGCGCAAACTGTAACCATGAATTTAGCATAATTGTAATTCTAGATGTAGCGTAGAAATTTTTCACCAGTTATCAAAAAAAAAACCTGCTGTTTCATAGAAAAGTCCAGAGAGCTGGTTGCGGATCAAAATATGCAGCTTTTGAGATTTCTGATTGCAAAATTTAATCCGTATGAATGTTGCTATTTTGATAGGAACAGCCGATATGATGTCGGGTACCAGATCGGGAAAACGTAACTTGTAATGTAACACACATTGCAAAAAATTCGCCTAGTTGTTGTGTTACATTTCATGTTGCATTGCATCAAGGACGGCTCATTTATATTACATTTCATGTTACGTTTCACCAATCTGCACCAAAACTGCGTAACACACTATCAATCACAATCTGAATCATTTTGAAGAACTAAGTACTAAGTGTACGTTTGCCCCGCACGGCCCCCCAGAATTTGCGATTAAGGTGTGCACCAATGCAATGTACGAACAGCTTCAGAGAAAAGGAACCCCCAAGACTTTAAAGCTTATCGCCCGAGCGCGCTCGAGTCAGCCGTCGCTCGTCGCTCGTGCGACGGCGGGCGCGTCACGTGGCTCTGGCCTCGAGCAGCTCCCTCCCCCGCTGCCGCGCGCCGCATCCATCTCTGCCCGAGCATCCACCGATCCCACTCAATTATTATTTGCAAGTTTTTAAATAATTATAATATGGTATTTTTTCGGCTTTTTGCCCGAACCGTATCCCAAGAATAACTTAACTTACAAAAAGACACTACGTGCGATTGAGGTTACGAACCTGCATCACCAGGCGCCAGCCGATCACGTAGACCGCGCCTTATACCATTAGACTATTGAATCAGTTAGCCATCTTAATGAAAATTTGAATAGCTTTACTCCTTTTATCGAACAAGGTTGATAACGGTCTAATCTTCTAGATATTAAGGTTTAAATTTCAACTTCCACCACGTATTATAAATACTAACACCTTACCGTCTTGTTTTACAAAATGCAATTCGTAACTCCTCAATTAACTAAAAGATAAGGTTGAAATTTGCATAGATTTCTTGTTTGGTTGAATAGAATGTGCTTGATTCCGATTGTTGCACTACCTACCGTAATTTTACTTCAGAAACTTAACTAGCTGTATGAACTGCGAGTTAAGGTTGAATTTAGAATACTTCTTCGCCTTATTTACTAAACTGTGATTGAGGGTATAATTACTTTTCAAATCGTTTCGTTTTCCTGTCGATCCGCTTGTGCGTAATTATCTTCGTCGAAATATTATCCAATTTATTAAGTTTATGAACAGTTGATTATATTAATCGATAGTATTGTTCGATTAATAACTTTTTGAAGGCTAAAATTAAATAAACTGACGACTGAGGGAAACTAACCAGTGATACGCGGACTCTAAAATTGTTGTTCTCTGGGAACAGGAACAAAGCATAAAGAACGAGATATGGGCATAACGGTAAGATTTAGGTTATACACATATATGTATTTATTGTTGCAATCATGTTCCATTATTACTGACAAGTTGGATTTTTTTATGTATTCCTAATAATATTATTTTCGTTCCAGAGAAAAACAGTTCGTAGATGGATACAAAGGTATCATGCGACTGGTGATGTGAAATGTGATCGCCAAGGCCCTCGCTCAATAATTGTTTACACTAATGAATCGGGGCGACACCGTAATATTGTGGAAGTTCACTCAGTGACACCCTTCAAAACTACGCGTTCAAGTGTGACTTCAAGAAGTGATAGACAGTGACGGCCATCCTCTCCGTTATTAATAGGCAATTTACTCGGCAGATTCATTGTGTAACTGATCTGATAAAATTACATTGGAACGTATAAGCAAGTGTTAATAATTCCCAATATTTGTGGGATCATTAATTCGTAGTTAATCAAAAATAAACAAACTTTATTATTATCAATCCAGATACTTTTGTTTACAAGTAGTCTTGTAATGTGTGATGCACGATCTGACCTCACATATTTTTATAATTTCTAATGTTGTGTTAAATAAGGGTTATCAGAAAATGTGATAAAAGAGAAAGATGTATATTGCTATACTTTTATAGTTTAGCATGTTGGTTCTTCCTCTGTAATTCACAGGCACAAATGACAACATTTATTTTTTCAATCTTTTTTTCGGATAAGATCATACAAAGTATAAAAAATTAATGTTTTCACAACTTTAAATGAATAAATATTATTGTAGTTGTTTCTAGAAAAATCTATAAATGAACCGTTATCTAATGTTAAACGTTCTAAACCTCACCCAGGGTATCTATTTTGTGTTTAGTTAATATTTTAAGTAAATAACCCCAATTTAACACACATAGAAAACTGTATATTCAACCATGAAGTGGATTCCATGAAGTCTTAGAAATGTAATTAGAGAAATAAATGAATATTGTTTATGCAACATGCCTAGATTTTCTTACAAACCTCATACCTACTTCAACATTTGAGTTCTTAAATAATAATTAACAAAAACCACCTAATAACTTATAAAAGAAACAAAAAAAAAGAAAAAAAACTTCTCGTCCGAGGATCTGAACTCGAGACCATCGCATTGCTAAGCCGTAGTCTTAACCACTAGACCAACACTCCATATACAACACATTACAAAAAACTTAAATGGGTTTAATGTCATTACCAAAGGGGGTACCTTTTCTTTGAAGCCCACTGTACGAGACTCGCCTCTAGGAGTATATGTACCGGTTTCTTTTTCAATGTACCTCTGTACTTTTGAAGAAATATGCAAAAAAAGGGGGCCGTGCCAGTCAAACGTTTTCAGCACGGCCCCCGTGTAACTTGAAAAATATATAGCGTATTAACCGGTTGAATGCCGTAATTACAGACGCAATTAAAAAGCCTTTGCGTCTCGTGTGGATCCACGTTTAAGCATACGAAGGGTTAAAAAGTTTCATAAACTCAAGGAATGTACTTTATTAACACATTCTATGTACAGTAACAGATATTGTGAATTCGTAATAACAAATAATATATAGATGTGGATAGGGGGCCGTGCTGAAAAAGAAGAAATAAGAAAATATCTAAAAAAGACAAAACAAACTTAGCCAAAAACTATTAAAAAGTAATTCATGTTTGGCAAGTAACATATGTACCGCATTGGTTTCTCATACAATATGCTAAATTAAAAAAAATAACGAATTTTAGTTTAGTCAGTACGGCCCTCTATAGTTGCCTATATCGTTTTAAATATGACATGTTTGTTTACAAAATTCGACTTCCTGAATCATGTATAGGAGTACATTCGTTCCAAATAAATTGCGATTATGGTGTATTAGTACTCTAAAAGATAAATTGGATCAAAAATATCCTAACATACAACTGATGGGGTGACCATGGTTCCATAAATTAATTACATATATTCTATACCTATATTAATGAAATTATGTGACTAAATTGAAATAAACATTATTTTTTTTACAATTTGTTTTATCTTTTCTTCAAAATTAATATTCCATTAGGTACCTAAACGTAGGTTAAATTAGTTGCCTGTGATTATTCCAAATAATTAATGTGATTAATGTAAGTAATATTATTGTAATGTAGGCAAGGTTCAATCAATGTGATTTGTTGGAAACGTATCTTTGATTTTTTAAGCCTTTTAAGCTCTGTAGTGTTAGTGACACATAGTTTTTCTGCGATTATTCCATAGGTAAACGTAACTAATCTGTGAAATGTAACAAAACTGTAATTTTATTGTAATGTACCGTACATCAATCCGTGTGATTTAGTGGAAATATATCTGTGATTTTTTTAAGCCTTTTGAGCTATTTAGTCTTAGCGACACTTGTTGTTTTGTTCGATTTGCGACCTACTACTTACTACTATTATAGTTACCGTTAATACAGATTACGATATTTTTGATTTGTTTATTTTATTACAGATTTACTCAATTTATGCAGAAGTTTTTTTATCCATTCTCACGTGGAATCATGGTCACCCCGTCAGTTGTATGTTAGGATAATTTTGATCCAATTTAACTTTTAAAATACTAATACAGCATAATCGCAATTTATTTGGAACGAATGTACTCCTACATAATTCAGGAAGTCGAATTTTGTACACAAACATGTCATATTTAAAAAGATATAGGCAACTATAGAGGGCCGTGCTGAATAAACTAAAAATGGTTTATTTTTTAATTTAGCAAGTTGTATGAGAAACCAATGCGGTACATATGTTACTTGCCAAACATGAATTACTTTATTACTTTTTAATAGTTTTTGGCTAAGGTTGTTTTGTCTTTTTTAGATATTTTCTTATTTCTTTTTTTTTCAGCTCGGCTCCCTATCCACATCTATATATTATTTGTTATTACGAATTCACAATATCTGTTACTGTACATAGAACGTGTTAATAAAGTACATTCCTAGAGTTTATGAAAATTTTTAATACACTAGGTATATATTTTTCAAGTTACACGGGGGCCGTGCTGAAAACGTTTGGCTGGCACGGCACCCTTTTTTTGCATATTTCTTCAAAAGTACAGAGGTACATTGAAAAAGAAACCGGTACATATACTCCTAGAGGCGAGTACATTGCATTGGTGCACACCTAAATCGCAAATTCTGGGGGGCCGTGCGTGGCAAACGTACATGTACTAAGTTCGAAAAATCTGTCTGCTCAACAACGTAAACGCAATGATTGTTGTTGAACTGTCCAAATTAAAGCCATTCCTACTCTTTGTGTGTTACGCAATTACCCCGCTGTACCCGGCAATAACATTTGACTGCTCAGAGATCTTTCATGATTTACCTACTAATCAAAATCAGGTTTTCAGAAGTGCGATAATAGCATATTGCTATGCAAGCAATATCTAGGTATATACCTACGTGAAGAATAAGAAATAACAACAACATACATTTTTCAAAAATAGTAATGTACCTACTTATGTCATTTATTATTTATTCAGTCCTATTAGTTAAAGTAATAAATTAATGACTTATGCGGGGACGACCGGGGCTGGAGTCGGGCAAGGCGATGTTCTCAACAAGGACACACCTGAAATTGGAAAACAATACGTGTTAATTTATTATGTATAACAATCATTCATTAGAACTAAGTAAATGTCACCGCCAATGCTGTAATTTAAAAATTACATAAGGCAGATCCTCTTGATAGCAGTGAACAACAAAACAACGCATTGATATCAATGATATCGTATCACAGTGGTCGATACTATAGAGCAAAATCATGGAACAAATACACAATAGACAAAAAGCCTATGTTCATTGAGTTCATTCCCAAGAATTAAAAGAAATTACCTCTAACACGTATTATATGTACAGAGCGATGGTAGGTAGTTGAAGAAACATACCAAATACAAAACAATATTGATTTACCATTTCAATTAATTCCTTTGGTATTTCTATGTTAATGGAATTAGATCGTGAAACTTGACTGATCTTTTGCAGCAGGTAAAATACCTATGTAATATTATCAGCGATTCATAAATAAATAGATGATGCATACAAGAACGGTATTAATACTGCTAATTGGTAAGCCATCAATAACAACCTCTTATGAATAAATAGAATTACCATGTAGTAATAACTTTAACGGCCAGTAGTTTCTATCAGTTAAGTGTTATGTCTTTAACATACATTACTGTGAATATTAAATTTTGTAGGTACCTGGCAACAATTGTTCATTAATTTGTACCTACGGTGTTTGTTTATATAATTGTGTGATCTTTGCGGTCATCGTTTAAATAATTTATTGATACGGTGATGAGCAAAGCATTCCTAATAATAAACAATATATTTCCGCAATTCATGTTACAATTTGTGATTTTCCTTTTAACCTCTCAGGAACGGGCTATTAACACCCCATTTTGTGTTAATTTCCTTCTGAGAAAACTGTTAGGATTTGAATTAGTTATGTTATTCTTCAAAATATAGTTTGTTTGTGTTTATCTAGTTTTTGAAATTTTTTTTAAAGAATAACAGAGCTAACTTCGAATTAGTACTTGTACCTAATTCATAACACTGACAATGATCAAGACTTTTCTGCGATCTATTTACATTTATAAGTATTCTAGACCCACATAATGACATCATTTAGTAAATCCCAGTATACGCACAAGATCATGTCATAAGAATTTTTCTAAGGTCAGGACACAACGGCTTAACCATGACAGTCATTTAAATTAAAGCGCACTTTGTCACCGATGATTCACAAGGTCTTTAAAACAACGATCAAGAACCGATATCAAATAGGATTCCAATATTTTACTTGTATTTTCAAGGAAAAGTTCTCAATGTCGAATGAAGAATACCGGATTTTAAAATGTATAAAACAAGACTATACGTCGAGTTGAAACTTAATAAAATACAAACTTTAAAGCTATTAGCTAGTTGTTTCATTTCTTTAAATTGGGTTGTTCAATATAGAGCTAATATTAAGTAAGTAATAGTAAATAAGTAAGTTTTCTTCAATTTAAATGAATCCTTCTAAACTTTTTATACTTTATTTATCATTGATTTATATATATACTTTATTGTACACCAGAAAACACTGCATTAGACTAGACTTTCTTATCGCATACGATAAAGCGACCATTTCTGGCTTACAGCTTACACTCAACTTTTTAACGTTCTGTTTTAGCTTGCTCTCTACGTAAGATATTATTATTAGCCATGGGGGTATATTTTTTTTAATAAATCCCAGCCTTACTTTTCTTTATCTCTCCCACATTCATAGGACAACTAAACCTTTTCTATGATACCACTTCAAAAAGGCCCTACTCCACCAGTATTGTTTTTCCCTACTTCATAATGTATCAAGAACTAGCCGTGTGCCTGATGGGATTTCCCATCGGCAAAAATGAAGCTTCCAAATAAACTTTCTTCCCCTTTATGGGAGAAATTTTCAGAAATTCTTCCTTAGTGCTCAGAACTGTTGTGCAAAATTTCAAGCTTCGAGACCCAGCGGTTTAGGATATGCGTTGTCTGTCAGTGAATGAATTTAAGATTTTTATTAAGTAGATTTTCAGATACTCACTGACGCCACACAGCTGTGCACAGCTCAGCCTTCCAGGGTTGGTGTAGGTTATGCTGTCAGTTCCGCAGACAGGGTTGTACTCAGAAGTCACTGGGCACTGGTTCATGCATTGACGCACCGCAGGCGAAATTGTGGTGGTACTGAAAATTTTAATATTTCGTCTTATTCATTGTGTTTTTTTTACTATTACAAAGTATGTGGGTAGACTTCCTCTATCAGTATCTTACAATTATTTCTTTGCAAAATATTCTGTGATCATCAATAATTTCTTCTTTATTTTTAGTATTTTAGTAACTGGGTTATAGAGGTCGTCTAAAATACTGGTACCTATTCGTTTGGCTGTATCTGGTTGGACTGACGGCTGACCTCAACATTGTGGGGACAAAGCTAAGCAGATTATTTATAAATTAGAACATACAGATATCTAATTATCGATTGACGAGTGTCAGTAAAAATTAATACCAATTTTATTCAAATACGTCTTTTAAGATAGTTGAATTTGTTAAGTATGTCAACACAATCTTATTAGAATGATAACATTGCAGCATTGTATCGTTTCTAATGGAGTTTCGTTATTGATGGCTCGTAACCAACACGTTGTCAAAATGATAGTTCAGGGGAAAAACTTAATGGAATACATGCTGAAGAAAGAACTATGACATATTTTTAAAATACTCATTAATTTACCCAATGGATAATTGGCTACTTACCCAGTAGTAGGTGCCGTTGTCGGTGCGGTATTTGGTCTAGCTGTAGGGAATTGGTTTTGACCATTATTATTTTGACCGGGGAATTGGTTTTGACCGGGGAACTGATTCTGACCAGGGAACTGATTCTGCCCAGGGAACTGATTCTGCCCAGGGAACTGATTCTGACCAGGGAACTGATTCTGACCAGGGAACTGATTCTGACCAGGGAACTGATTCTGACCGGGGAACTGGTTCTGGCCAGGGAAGGTAGGTCTTTGGCCTGGGAATTGGTTAAAGCCCGGGCGATTCCAACCGTATCTATCTTCTAAATCATCTTCATTTTGCTGTGTCTGCCCTTGTCCGATAGCGCCATTTGCAAAAAGAGCTGTAAAATATACAAATACGAAACATCAGCACAATTATATATCTCACTACACATGTCAGTGTATTCTTGCTCTTCTACTTGGCAGTCTTATATTAGTTCGAGAGTCCTACATAGGTAGGTAGGCATGTCAGTCACTAGCTTTTAGATTTGCTTTCCGGTCTAACCAAAATCGTAAATGAGAAAATAATAATCAGTGATTTTTTTGCTATCACCGCGTTCTAAAGAAGGTTGAGGAAATAATGATAAAAGGAAATCACAAATCAATGAAATTAATTGACAACTTAACAAGACCGACCGTTATAAGATGAGAGTATGACAGATTGGGTTTTCCCAATAACAAACAGCTACCTTATGACTCGCGAACTTTTTTTTGCACAAATAGGAACCTAAGCTTTATTTCGGCAAGAGGATGATTATGACCTAAACTTAATTTCAATCGCTTTTTAAGGCTTAATCAATGTTGAAGCGTAGCTGCTGCATTACATTTCGAAATGGCATTTTTCGCACGTTTAGGGACTTGAACACTCAATTAATATTTAATAATAATCCAATAATTTAGAGAACCTGTTGCTATCGAAAATAAATACAAAAGGTTTTTACTAAGGTTTATTTATCATCATGAGTAATTACAGCAAAAAGTCTTATTACTTATGACTACGTAAGACCTCGGCCACTCCGTTAAAATTGGCAAAGTAACATAAAAACCGCTAATTTTATATTTTAAATGTAGGTACACAGACACACACGATTCAAATAATTGAATGTCATATCGCAATTTTGAACAAAAGAACCGGATTTAAAATATCTAGTTTCCAGTTATCCACAACTGGTTTAAAAGATTGCTTATGATAATTATCATTTTGTGATACCTTATTTTATATATCTACTCGTAAGGGAATTTCCTAATAGTGGGTAATTTCAAAGTAATGCAACTAAGTATGCCTTAAAGGTAGGAGATGATGATTGATAAACTAAACCTCCAAAAAACTAAAATCACTTTATGTAAGTATACCAGCGTTTACTAAAGAACCTAGTTAACGTAAAAAAAAGAATACTCACCAATTACGAAAATAACAAACAGCTTGTCCATGTTTTTTGTTAATAATTACTTACGTCTGTGTCAGTGGAATACACTTTGTCGAATACAAGTACAACGTCCGAGTCGCTTGCCGGCGAGCCACTGTCCACTCAGGGACACCGGTTTTGTTTATAAACTCATGCGCATCATGACTGGCTCCTATCAACACGTATGCGACTGAGAATTAGTGCTGGGCTGGGGGTCAGTTTAAGCGGTGTGAATTACCCGGCGAGATTTTCCTTATCAATTATTGGAATATGGGCTTAAATGTGGAAAAAAGGTTACAATTCCATTTCTTTCTTTGTTAGACCGCCTAAATGTGGCTATTAACTAAGGCCAAATGCCAAAGCGTTTCGTTGACCTTTTGCAGTTCAATTAACGTTTTAACACAACAATGAAAAGTTACTACAATTATATCCATAATGGTGCACATACAAAGAGTTTTCTATTTTTAAGCAACTTTATAAAAGGAGGAGGTTCTCAATTCGGATGTATGTTCGGGTATAAGTTATAACTCCGTCATTTATTATGACGGATTTGCAAAAACTCTCTCAATTTTTAATGGACAATGTATATGCCTCAGGGGGGGTCCAGTGGTATTTTTTCTTTTTAAAGTTTATTACAGATAAAAAACAATAGACTTCCAAAAAAAACACTACAAAGTGAAAAATAACTTTAACTTCGGAAGTCGGTGTCATAGGTTCCGCATTTTCGTTTTTTGACACCAACTTCCGAAATTTTTCGATGAAGTCCCAACCCTACAGTTGTATACTTAGAAATTAAGTCATACTCGGGTGCGTCAGGAGTGTTAATGAATTCCCATAATAATGCAATTTTTCTTTAAAGCGGGATGAACCTGTTCCCATAACATAACTTGCCACAGGAAAACTGGAAGGTACGCTTAATAAATGACTTTGTTAATGAACATACTGCTTGGAACAAGACTGTTGTGGTTTATTTTCCTTAAAGCTATTTCTCAAAATATTGTGGGAATCATTTTGAAACACAAGAATGACCCGAGTCTTTTACTTGTAAATAGCTTGTAAAGGGTCTTGCTTACAAAGAAGTTTTATGTAATCGCTTTATTTAAATGCTGTGAAATTGCAACGAACGGTGCGGGTTAAGATTTCATGGCAATGAAGGTGTTCTTCATATTTTGTAATTTATGCGTGTGGGTAATTTATTGTCAACCTCATTAGTCATTACGCCACGATTGTACTAACTAGCAGTTAATCATTCCGCGCTTTTGCAGCGCTTCGCAGATGTTTGCGGAAGCCCATGTTGACGACTTTCATGTTATTATGAGGAAGAGAACAGCGTCAATAATGGGTAGGTTGCGCGGAAGCTCCAACAGCATCCTAAAAACATTATTAGACAAAGTAGACAGTCCCTTTGTAAGGCACTGGGTACGGAGGCACGTGCCATTGTGTGTTGAGCCACGTCTTTATTAAATTGTGTTGTATTAGTTTGTAAAAACATACTAACATAGTTTTTTTAAGTCATTGTTACTAACATTATACGGATTATGTCGACACCTCCATGCAATAACATCGTAACTCACTTTTTTCCAAAAATTGAGTACTTACGGCATTGTTATGTAAAAAAAAATAATGCATTTTTTTCTGTACTATCATTGTAATTCTATTCCCTTTCGTTTCTAAAATAAACCAACGTCAAAGTATTGTAACTAACCCAAAAAATATTTTTTGTCAACAATATGAAAACCCATGAAAACAATTTTTCTTTTACAACTTAACCATACCTATTTATAGTCCGCCTAAACTACATATATTAAATAGAGCCAGCTTCAAAAATTATACGGGGTGTTTTGAGTTTGCTGTAATTTTTCAAACTTTAAAATCGCTCTCCTGTAAAATCACAAAAAGTGAGTTACGATGTTATTGCATGGAGGTGTCGATGTGTAGGTACTTGTATTCTTGTATGTAATAGTCCGAAATAAAGAATATATTATTATTATTTAATAGATATTTGTTTTATGGGCTGATTTTTCAGTGTTTGCATAGAAAATATTTAAAACTGTCATACTCACTCATAATAGCCTCCCGACCGATTTCGGTCACGGTGGCCAATCTCAACGGAGATTAGCCAAGTACGCAGGAGATATTAAAGTGCATAAGTGTATGCGTAAACACAGGTGCACTCTCTGTTCCTTTACTCTCATAGTCCGAGGGGACGGCAATCCAACACGACCGGGGAGAGATCAGGCGCAGGACCAACGACTTAACGTGCTTTCCGAGGCACGAGGGTATTAAATCGCTAACTTCCAAATTCCGGGCTGTTACTAAGACATTCCTAATGGAAAATCCAATAACTCACACATACTCTTCAGATAAAACTTACCTGACTACTGCCCTAATTGAACATTTTCATTTCATCCAAACTCAAACTCAAAGCATTTATTTCAATTAAACCAATTACAGGCACTTTTGAGTTGTCAAAGGGTCGGTCAGTCAGAAAGATGAAGCTAGTTGCCCATTCCAAAGCGTAGGTAGGTACCTATGGAGAAGAACGGGCAAGAAACATCCAAGTTTAAAACCTGCGGAACTTCGATACTTACCTACAATAATTTGTATGATTCGTGTATTCTACACCATCCATATATTTTTAAATGGTTTGTTCATAGAATCATCTTCAGTGCTCCGTTATTTTCTGCATATATACTTACTCGTAATTATTGTTTACTACCGATATGTAAGCATGCACTACACTTAAGTCATCGATGGTAAACAGTAATTGTAAAAATTCAATCACTTTATAAACACCCACTTTATAACACATTTTACTAAATAAAAAAAACGGCCAAGTGCGAGTCGGACTCGCGCACCGAGGGTTCCGTATAAAAATTTAAGGTTTCGGAATTTTTCCTTTATTTGTGCTATAAAGCATTGCTTCATGCCAAATTTCAAGATTCTAGGTTGATTGGAAGTACCCTTTAGGTTTTGATTCCCTTGCGAGTAGTTGCGAGTTTGAAAATATGCGGTTAAATTGCCGTTTCTTTTGATTGCGTTGACATAGAAGTTTGATTTTATTACAGCTTAAAGGTATTATAGACTTGAGTATTTGATATTAATTTCAATTTAATACCTTTACGCGTTCATGAGAAAAGAAGTAGTAACTTTAAAATTTTCAAAAATATTTTTATTATATGATGAAACTAAAAATTTACGGTTTTCGCAATTTTTCCTTTATCTGTACTATAAGATGTTACTTCGTACCAAATTTCAAGATTCTAAGTTCACGGGAAGTACCCTGTAGGTTTTGATTCCCGTGCGAGTTTCGAAAATTTGCGGAAATTTGCGGCATAAACGGCTGTATCTTTTGATTGCTTTGGTTTAGAAGTTTGATTTTTTCACAGCTCCAAGGGACAGTAGACCTAAGTATTAGATATAAATTTCAGTTTGATACCTCCACGCGTTCCTGAGAGAAACGGTCTTGACAGACGGACGGACGGACGGACAGACGGACAACAAAGTGATCCTATAAGGGTTCCGTTTTTTTCCTTTTGAGGTACGGAACCCTAATAAATGGTTTTCTCAATCATCTCAAAGTAGATAATAATATAACTGCACTGACGGCAATTACGTCATTAAAATCGTAGTTATCTGCTTACCTATCGATATTTTGATTTCGTATATAAGCTCTGAAAACAATCCTTTGAAGTTTAGTCGAAGTAAAAACCTAAGGTCGTTGAATTTTATCGGAAAGATAGCTAATTTATTAAATAAATAGCGGGAATCTGGCAATGGCAAGTACCTATGCAATAATTTTTTATCACTTGCATACCTAAACCATAAAATTATATTATGTATGCTAAGTGTAGTTATAAAACGCGCAAAATTATACCTATTCCGTTACATAGGAGCCGGTTTGCAAATCTATATTTGAAAAAACCGGCCAAGTGCGAGTCGGACTCGCCCATGAAGGGTTCCGTAGCAGCAAGTAACATAATATAAAAGTTCTTGTAGTTCGTTGTAACTTTGTGAAAGGTAAATTGTGGTTTTCGATTTATGACGTATTCAAAAAAAACTACTTACTAGATCTAGTTCAAACCAATTTTCGGTGGAAGTTTACATGGTAATGTACATTATATATATTTTTTTAATTTTATCATTCTCTTATTTTAGAAGTTAGAGGGGGGGGGGACACACATTTTACCACTTCGCGCAAACTATTCAGTTCAGAAAAAAATGATATTAGAAACCTCAATATCATTTTTGAAGACCTATCCATAGATACCCCACACGTACAGGTTTGATGAAAAAAAATTTTTGTAGTTTCAGTTGTAAGTATGGGGAACCCCAAAATTTATTGTTTTTTTTCTATTTTTGTGTGAAAATCTTACTGCGGTTCACAGAATACATCTACTTACCAAGTTTCAACAGTATAGTTCTTATAGTTTCGGAAAAAAGTGGCTGTGACATACGGACGGACGGACAGACAGACAGACAGACAGACAGACATGACGAATCCATAAGGGTTCCGTTTTTTGCCATTTGGCTACGGAACCCTAAAAAGAACTGTTTATAGATAATTGTGGCAATCTAGACACCAAAGTCAGCAATAAGAAATCATGTGGAATGATGGCATTTATTTTGACCGTTTAACAACTTTCATTGCGTAATAGACGAATTTTTCAAACTTATGAAGCCATGGATTAGGAATTTCCTTCAAAATCCTTCTGATTGTGATTCAAAATGTGTTAGTCAAAATAATGGGGTGCAGATCGCATATAAAGCTGCGGTTTAAGAAATTTCAGGCTGGATTTAGGCTCGACCGATGACGGTCAGCGCTGACGTCGGTCGCGTTATCGCGTACCGATTTACATGGACTTGCGCTCGCTGATCGTCAGTACTACACTATCTTTATTTATTTATTTTTATTTTTATTATTTTCGGAAGGCTAACAGACTAATAACATTATAACAACATAATATATAACTTAAATTGCTAATTACAAGCCTCCACAGATAGATACTAAAATTACAATAATTAAAATTAATTAGTCTACATGTTACATCCTATCTTCAATTAGTAATTGCCTCAAAGTTGGTTAATTTCCGTAAAAAATTGCCATGTAATTTGTTATAATTTTATTCCAATCTGGACTACAAACGCTTTTAAGTGCTGGCTGGTGCCTCGTGTACAAAAAATGGCTTTGCTAATAGCTTTCTTAGTGTGCTTGCATTGGTGCAGAAAAGGTCAATGTCCTGGTCACAACAAATTTCGTTAAAACTGCGACTGGCTCTCGAAAAGTATGCATTACGTCTATAATTAGTGTTTGCATAAGGTACATGTAGAAGTGGTCTCTGTCGCAGCCCCATCTGATTAGTGTGCATCTTTATTTTTGAAACAAGTTCAGGACAGTCAACTGAACCATTTGCGATATTAAATAAGTAGCATATATCATTGATATGACGTCTACGGTCAAGTGGCAGAAAATGGTACCTTCTGCATCGGTGAGTGTAATCATCAGATACTTGTTTTGCCCTGTAATCTAGGTATTTGAGAAATTTTCTTTGAATGCCCTCAATACGCGACTTGTAGATCCCGTACTGAGGGTTTCAGACTTGTGATGCATACTCAAGGTGGCTGCGTACGAACGAACAATACAAAACTTTGATCGGTTTTAGTGATCGGAAACATGCTGAGGTTCTCATTATAAAACCAAGTGCTCTCGACGCCTTATTTACTATGCTATCACCTCCATTTATCGTCAGCGTCTTAGTACGCGTGACCGACGGTATGCGTGACCAAAAGTACGCGACCGACGTCAGCGGTCTCCAGCGGTATCCAGCCTAAAAACCTGTTCTTTTGTCGAAGTTCGATAATCTATAAATAAGGACCTGAGACTACCAACTCTAGACAGAGTTGGTAGTAAAACATAGGCTCCGATAATTGGAGTTTCCCATTAAATGCTTTCTATGTTTTTGACCTTTATCTTCGTTATCTATTAAGTATATAATGTAGTTTCCACATACGCATGTAGCATGACGTCAACAATTGTGATTCGCTCTAAATGTATCGATGTCTCACAGTTACTGCTGACCTCTCGCCTGCCTCGCGTGTATTATCTCATCTATTAGCACATATTATTTGTTTTTAATACACTGACGGCAAATACTATTAGATTAATATTAAAAGTAAGTAAGTGCTTTTGATAACGAACAATGAAACCACAGATACGGAACAATACCTAACGGCCCGTTTGTTAGTAATGACCATTTTTGTTTACAAGCACACAACTAGTCTCTGCAGAGTGCCCAAACGCTCTGATAGGATAATTGAAATTCTGAGCAAAAAGTTAAAAACTGTCTATATAAGAAAAAGTATTATTTTATTCTATTCCTTTTTAATGTAGCTATACTTTCCTAGGCAAATTATCAGATTGTAACATTTTTAGCCTCTGTTTTCTCGTATGGTCGAGACCGTAAAATACTTTGGTAGGCAACTAATTAAAAATATACTGGGCCTACCTAACAATTTTTACTTAACAACTTTATTCATATACCTAACACTGCATTCAACCCTTGCTAAGAAGTAAGAACCTATAAAGGTTTTGCTCAACATTCCTTTAAAAAAAAACAAACGAATAGGTACTAGCATTTAAAACATTTGCATAATGATAATGACACTAGGTATCTGCATAGCCTAGAACTTGTTGTTGGTCGTAAACAACCTTAGCCTAGACAACACTAAAACCGGTTACTAACATTAATGAAACACGTTTCCCACACGGTGCTTTAATGTTAAATGTAAGGCTATCGTTCGATAACCCGTTTGATGAATATGCATATATGTTAGCAAAAAAACAGGTAAATATTTGAAAAAAAATAACAATGCAGTAAATGGAGGAAAGAAAAATTGTTAATTACAATATTTGGTGGATTTTGGTAACATCATAAAGGATTTACCAACCGAAAAAATCATCCCATTGAAGTCATGGCGCTTAGTCCTCGTGTGTAGGTACAACTAAACACAAGAAATAAAGGCGTATTTTACTACTTACGAAGTTCAGTTCACAGCTTTCCTTGCCTTAATCGCCTTTTATCCTTACCTTAAACATAACATCATCATCAATCATCCAGCACCTATTCCTTCTAGCACTTCTGACGGCTGATCTAATGAATACTTTTTGCGGTGGTATCAGGAAATATCAATAATCAATGCTAAGCCGGACAATCACAAGGTAGAAAAACACGCCCTGGGTTTGGAATTTTAATTATTATAAGTAACTAGCTGCGCCCCGCGGTTCCACCCGCATAAGTCTCGATCCCGTTAGAATATCGGGATAAAAAGTATCCTATGTCCTTTCCCGGGACTCCAACTATCTCTATACCAAATTTCATCAAAATTGGTCCAGCCGTTTGAGCGTGAAGAAGTAACAAACATATAAACACACACACACACTCACAAACTTTCGCCTTTATAATATTAGTGTGATTATTGGCCATGGTAGCAGTTACAGTTGCAGGGCAGACAGACAGCGTATGCAGTCCTCCAGATCGAATTTCGGCAATGGCAGCTGCGGACACTAGCCATCTACGCAGGAGATATTATAGTGCACAAGTGTGTGCGCAGACACAAGTAATCTCACTCTTCCCTCACTCTTATAGTCCGATGGGACGGCAATCCGACACGACCGACCGACCTTAGTAATAGAAACCCATCGTCACCGTTTAAGTACGGCACCCTAGATACCGTTTACATGAACCTATCGACTGATTTATAAAAATCAAAATTATGACAAGAAACTATTTAAATTTATATAATGGAACTTCGAGAAAACATGACGCCATTTGATAGCCTCCGTATTTGCAATAGCACGACGAAACCCTAAAAACTATCCTAGTTTCAGAACTCCTATCGGGCAGTTAAGATTTTTTATACAGTTTATATTTAGTGATGATGTATCTCGTGTTGACACGAAATCATTCGACAGATAACCCTTCGAGTGAGTACAATTCTAGACGATAGCATTCAATGAAACTGCTGGTGTGGCAAATATAATCTCTGTTTGATACAGAGGCAATTTCTCAAAGAACATTGCCTTAACATTGTGGAAAATACTGGAAGCAGGATAACTAAACTTGATTACTTGTGCGTGAATATGACTCATTTAAAAAAAAATAGACACGTGTATTCTTTTGTCACGCCAGTGGTTCTCAACCAATTAACCAAAGTGGCAAGCAATTTTTTTTTGGACATTTTTCTATGTTGATGTTCGGACTGTTCGGAGCCTGTAATTTGAAACAAGTTTAATTTAAAAATAACTTGACTGTACCTGATTTAACAAAAAGTGATTTTATAGGTTAATGTTATACAGGGTAGAAACTTTTTGCCACGATTCTGATTTGGCGCCAAATTTTACAGTTGTTTATATAGGCTTCAGCACATCAAGCTACCCGAAACTGTCAAATTTTCCCAATCAACTTTGAACCTTGTAGTCTAGCGATAAAGTTGAAAATCTATTAAATAAATTTGACAGATTGTAGTAGCTTGATGTGCTGGCGTCTGTACTATTTAGTTAAAATGCGGCAAATTGGTTATGCACAACAGTCTATACGATCATAACCACAGCAATATCTGCAGGAATTTTATCCGGATTGAAAAACGACCCAATTTTTTAACAATTTATCATAGGTCTAACGAATAATATTTTTGATAACTGAGGATTTTGCGACAGCTTGACTTTGTTTCTGTGTGAAGGGACTTGTCTTGATCAATCTTGAACACGAAAAGCAGAATATTTATGATTTTATTAGTGGGATAAAATAGGGTAAAATAGGTACGCGCTTTGATGTGGAAGTTGGGGATTGCTTTTTACCGACTTCAAAAAAAAGGAGGTTAACTGACGACTAAGGGAAACTGACCAGTGATACGCGGACTCATCAATTCGACAAATATGTATGTAATATGAGTTATTCCTTATTGGAACTGCAATATATTCATACATATGACAATCTATTATAGGGCTTCCAAGCAAATATAGATGATGTATGTATGTTTGTCCACGCATTTCTCCGCAACTATTAATCGGATCATGACCGTTTTTTTATTGGCTTACATTTACTTCAACTTAGGGAACAGTGCAAGTTTCATCAAAATCGATTAAGGAATTTTCAAGATATGGACTAATACGTGTAAGTGTGGCGGCCTGCCTTATTGCTACGAGCTACGGGTGTAGTGTCAAAGGGAAAACATCTCCAAACCTTGGTCAAATTCTAATGCAATATTTACATCAAAACTATTAACTACATAAATTACAAACAAATATTCCACTTTTTATTCAAAACTAAAAATTACGAAATAAAAAGTAATTAAAAAAAATTAAATCGACTTCAAAAGGAAACTCACTCAAAACTATGAAATAACTTTAATTCCGGAAGTCGGTGGTAAAAAACTAAAATAGAGATCCTAAGACACCGACTTCCGGAATTAAAGTTATTTCATAATTTTGAGTGAATTTTGGTCAGGGGGTCGTCTTAGGGCGGATTCGATTTAATTTATATTACAACGGTAGAGACATGACAGATGTAATTTACCATATAAAATTTCCAAACCTGTATGATATATAATTAAGGAAAAATATCTGGCAATTTTCGTTTATATTTAAGCTGATCTTAATGTCGCATACAGCGGAGTTGGCCATCCAATATTTATTGATCGTTAAAATTCTATCCAAACATAACTCTATAATTCACAAAAGCAGTCACAACGATATTACTTCCATTGATTAATAATAGTTTACACTTACCAAAATTTAGGTCATTGACCACGAAAAAAAAACTATTAAAAAAATTTGAAGATTAAAAGCGAATATTTCAAGGCGTACCTTTATCTGTAGCGAAAGAAAAGAATATTCGCTCTCATTTGAAAGTCGCAGCCGTTATCAGCGCTTCGTCCTCCGGTCGAGGCAGAGGTTATCGCTGCCACCACTACTGTGATCCCATCCCCCCTTCCGTCCATCCTGGAGCAGTCACTGATGCACCAGTGAACAGATAACTTCTATACAATAAACAGCGTTCATTAGAACAAAATTTTAAATTCAAATCACGAACTGTTTGACAGGCGTTCGAATTGACCAGTCATAGATAAAAATACGAGTAGCTATTTATCTTCAGAGGAGTTTATTGAATTTGTAGTGTTGCGTTGTGGTGCCGTTCATTATTAGGACTTAATTAGTTGGAAATGTTAAACGGGAAGTTTTTGGTGTGCGTAGTTTTAGTTGCTGGTAAGTTGTCTTTTTAATTATTGAGTTTGAAAGTACATAATAACACTACTTAAACATGTCTTAATGATCATTAGATCTTTTCGGTACCTATTGTTAAGTAATTGAATGAGGAAAACGTGTTCTATTAGGTCATGGACTTATGGTTATAATACATATTATGTGCATCTAACAGATGCACTTAATAGTTTGCATCGGTATACAATGTATGTAATATACTGCAATTAGCTGTAAATCTTTTGAGCAAACAGAATGTTCTTAATTGCTTCCCAGAAAGTATTAAAAACTCTTTCAGTGTTTTAAAAGTTTCTTCAGCAATCGTGTTCTTTTTTCATACTAGTAACTGCTATCAGTTACTAGTATGAAAAAAACGGATTTTGATATCATACTGTATCTCATAATAGTGGCCACTATTCCACAATAGCTATATCAAATGTTGAATGAAAGTTGATGTCAAGTTTTCATCAGGGGTCAAAGCAAGATTAGTGCACGTCTTTGTTTACTATGAAGCAACACAAAGACGCTTGAAGCCGAAATACGCGCGAAGCATTAGACCGTTTGGCGGCTTGATCAAGGGTTATCGCTACACGCCCACTGAGGGCAGCGCACATTTATTATTAGCAGTGAGTAATCGATCATAGGGCAGACATACGGACGACACTGCAATCTACTGCACCCGCTACTGCGAAAATGATCTCATTTGTGCTTCATAGTTTGAGGGAATTTACTTGCCATAAATGCTGCAGATTCTTGGTAATGGTTCAATTAGCAATACTGTATTTGTTTTCCTTTCTCGAATCGAATCTGTCTGTTGGTTCGTCATTTATTCGGGAGTCTGTGTTTCCCAATTCATTCGTATTTGTCAACTGCTAAAGATTGTTGACTTACACTGGTGTTTATTTTCGCATGCCTTCCGATGGTGAGGTGAGATATGACACAAAAAATACCATGCCATACCTTGCGCATAAATATGCAACTACGTACCTTTTTTATTATTGATAACGAAGATTGTAGCATTTATCCAAAATAGGTAATCGAACGAAACCATTCTTTGAAAAGATTATTGTAGCTTGTAGCTAGCACGGAAAGAACTGAAGAGAAAAAAAATATCAAAAAACTGCAAACACGAAACAAATTATTAATTATAATGAGCTGTTAGTCCTGTCTCGAGTACCTATTTATGCACCTTTTTTGTAGCTACTGTTTTGTTGCAAACAGCAAACTAGCAGTAGGTACCTATTGATGAAATAATATGTGATGACGTAATTGACCCGATCTATGTGTGACAGTATCGAATTCATCTATGTATGTTTATCTATGCACATGTGTGCGTGATGCCACTAAATAAATAGTATTGTGCTGTTGTACACTATGCTGGCTACTATCTGTAAATTGTTATTAACGTAATCTACAATTTATTTCAAGTTTGATCTTCAGTCCAAAGTTTGGATGCACAAATGTATTATACACCTATGTACGTTTCTACCTAGGCTGTTTCTGACTCGAGTTATCAGTGAAGTCTAAAGTTATCAGTTTTCAGATTCATAACTAAGATTTTCACCGTTACATTATTTCCCTATACTCAGAGTTCATCGACGTGTACTCACAACGAGAACACACACACTTGTTTGTTATTTTCCATTAGGAATTTCTCAGTAACAAACAACCCAGACTTTGAAAGTTGGCGGTGTAATACCCCCGTATCTAGGAAAGCACTTAAAGTCATTGGTTCTGCGCCCGATCTCTCTGGTCGTGTCTATGAGAGTGAGGTGAGAATGCACCTGTGTCTGCGCACACACTTGTGATTATCTCCCCGCTTCGCAGGGGTACAAATGGCGTCATATCTAATCGAGATTTCTGTGCTATATATAATTTAAATAATAATGTATTTATGGGTACCCATAAACTTTCCTAATTAAATTATCTAAATGATGGTGAAAACCGCACAAGAATCCGTTAGGTAGTTTAGAAGAACATCGTGGTCTTACTGACATAATCGAAAAGCGACGAGTGTTTGTTTTGTAATATGTATAGATAAAGACGCATGTCCTACTAAATATGTATTTTCTATGGTTACTTTGGAACTCGACCAACTATGCATATATTTGTGACATAGTAACAATGTTCATATTAGAATAATAATAAATGGAACACCTCTCACCTCTTGGCGTTCCTGTTTTTCTCATCAATTTTAAGAAATCTTTTACTCTCTTATCTTTAAATTCCAATTGCATCAATAAATAACCATAACATGACACTTATTATCACAAGCAAGTAAAGTTCACATTTTTCGAGATAGTTTATAATATGGCCTGATCACTGATACTTGATAGATTAGAAGTAGAACTATACAATGTAGAAGGTTAGGAAAAACATAAATATCATCAAAACATGACGACAATGATGAATGATAAACCAAGTATTCCTATGCCTACGGCGTAGGCATGTGCTACGTCTGCTACGAGATAGTCGTAGGCATGACCAAAGACTCTTTGAAGGCCCTAGGAAAAGACCCAAATCTTTCTAACTAATATTATGATGTAGGTACTATAGAATATGGGAGCTATTCTATTAAGTTAAATCCCTTTTATGGTTGTTAGGATTATATTTTCATGAGTCTTTTATCATATTATAATAATTCTGGACTTATTTTTGTGACGTCAAACCTACGACCCCTATGTGACATATGTTTGAATGTTCGAAAGGAACTTATTACAAATATAACCAGCGGCCTAACCCGCAAGGAGGTCAGTATCTCTCAAAGAAGTCTCTACAGTACCGACTAGAGCAGGGGTTCCCAACCTTGTAACTTTAGAATTTTATTTTCTACTTTTGCTGTAGCCTACAGGATTCGTAATTTTACCTTTACAAGCTTGTAACATCTTATTACCAGTATGGAATTCAAACAAAGATCATTATGAATATAACATATGCGACCCCTTACTCTTCTAAAATCACTGCGCTGCCCTACGGGGCAGACAAAGTAACTCGTTACTTTGTCGAATTATGCAGAAAAGCCTATGAATGTAAGAGCGGGCGATAGCTAGATAACACATAGATAATAGATAGATAGATAATTTTGTGCCCCCTTGGATAGGCTAGACTTTCGTTTGATCATTTATACAGAAGCAGGAGTTACCTTGTCGACTTATACAAAAAGCTTATGATTGTAAAAGCGAGCGAAAGCCAGCTCGAATATTTCTTCGCCCCCTTGGATAGGTTAGATTTTCGTTTGATCATTAATACAGAAGCAGGAGTTACCTTGTCGTCTTATGTAGAAAAGTTGAATAAATGAGAGAATGTAGAATGCGAAGCGAGTTTGAAAATTTAAGCATCCCGCCTCGGATGCGTTTGGTTTTCTTTTGACCCCAAATAAATTGGGATAAGGGCAAGAGAATAATTATGCCGATGATGATGATGATGCTGATGATGATGATGAATAGTTTATCTTTTGAGCCCCGCGGGAACGCATTTTAATAAATGCGTTCCCGCGGGGCACTAATGAGAATAGAATAGAATACTCTTTATTATGTACACCATATAAAATAGCGCAACGTGCGTAGCGTAAAGTTATTAAGTTACTTACTATAATAGAGGGTTTATGCTGAACAGATGACTGCAATTAAATTGCCGAGGTTGACGGCTATTTACATGAGAAAATAGTATTAAAACTACAAAGCTTTATTGGTTATCTATATGATGTGAATTTTAAGAAAAGTATAACTAGTCAGCCAGTCACCATATTTACTTACTTACAAAAAAGGCGGTTCCCATCAAACTGTTTTTCTTTTGTTTGCAAGCCAAGATCACATCTTGGCCTATCCTACTCGTTGGTAATTACTAAAAGTAGTAGATAATTACAAAAAGTAGTAGGTATTAGTAAAACTTATCATTACTTAACGCATCCATTTAAAATCACATTAAATAATGATGTCAGTACTAAACTACAAACTACATCCATGTGATTAACATGGATTATAATATTAATGACCATTAATGCATTTGGCATATAGGAGGTTGTTAGCCAATTGCATGTCTAGCTTCAGCGTACAGACGAACAAAAAGTTGGACACATAATCAAAAATCTTAGTTTTACACAAAAAATATACATATATTTACAGAATTATAATAATTAAAATCATTAATACAACTCTCCAAGTTAAAATTGACCTAAATGTGACGGTAATTAGAACTACGAGAGTTCTATTTATGACCTTAATACATATCTGATACGGTCGCGAATCATAATTTGATCAACATACAACCTGACACTGAACTGCAAATTGCGAAATTCAAATTTTAGGACATACTCTTAAGAGTTAAAAAAGTCCTAAGAGTTAAAAAAGTACTAGTGTTAAACAGTAATTGCAAGTTAGCTGCTTGTAAATATATCCCAGAGTAAACAACGCCATAATTGCGTAACATACGATCAGTCACAATCTAAATAATTTTGAAAGATATTGCTAATCCATTGCATAATATGTTCAAAAAATTAATCTGCTCCACAACGCAAATAACTCAATGAATGTTGTTGAACTGTCAAAACATTCCAACTAAGAGTATGTTACGCAATTACCCCGTTGATGTCACTACTGACTGCATCAAGCTTATCTATCGGCACGAGCCGCCTAGCTCAGCAACTTTACTATCAAGTGAGCGTGAAGACGGGCTAGGTCAACGGCTTAGACCCATATGACATACCTACTACATCTGTTTGTTATACAAACAGGATACAATATAATGTTTGTAACTAGCACAGACCTTTTCCGTGGTATTTTTATTATGCTTCTTCTCTTTATACTAACCTAAATATAAAAGAAATTTGGGCTGCATGAAGAAGCCTCCTCGTGTAGCGCAGTTTGTTCCGCCAGTTACTCAACTGAACCGAGCGCTCGGCGCATCCTGGACAGTCACACCCAACACCTTATTTGACTGGTTAATTCGTCCCTTGCGGTGGTAGGGCTAACGCCCGCCTGGTTTGCGACCACCCTCCCACCGGAGTCCAGCATCAAGCAGCCTTCTGTGTTTCGTCGATGCGTGCGTTCCAGTGCCTTAGGCATCTTCTGGGCACGCTCGTTCCATCATAGACCTCATCCATCGCTTTCCATCAGGCATGATCGAGGTCAAGAGCGTGCCCATCCAGCAATTAAAAAAAAATTGGGACACGCACAGGATATACAAACAATAAAAAACGTAAATGTAACAAAATCATGAAAACAATACAATATATATTAGACTAGATAAAAACTAACAAAATACAAGTAAAATCCGCAAAAAAAAAAAAAGGAAGACTATGTGAGGCCAAAAAGGCTCCTATCTCAGCATGCTGCTACGATATTTGAGAAAAAAAGCCGCAGCGCTGGTATTCTGACAGGGTCCGAACTGTGCTATGGTATCACAAAAGCTCATGCCGAGGTAAATGTAGTATGAACCAGTCAGTGAGATGGTAACAATGCTTATTTTCTAGGGTGCTCCATTCTTGAACGACATTGATTGGCTATTATGCTGACAAAATTTAGTATTGGCATAATTACAATATTTATTATAACAACTAAGTAATTCTTGTATTATAATACAAAACAGTGAATAAGAGTTCTCGAGGATACTCAATCTATATAATTATGTATATAAAATTCATAGTCCTGACTGACTGACCGATATATCAACGCACAACCTAAACCGCTGGTCCTAGAAACATGACATTAGGAGGGATGTGTTCTTTGTGAAAAGTAGATACTCACTAAGAAAGGCTTTTCGGGTGAATGGGGGGAGGGTGAAATTTCACGCGGACGAAATCGCGGGCTGAAGCTAGTACTCAATATATTTATTGCTTCCACATGTGAACTTAGGTGGTAGGTTTTACAGAATATGATCATTGTGGACCCTGTGGGGCACAGCAAAAGGAGGAAGAGAGCTTTTATTTGACTACTTAGTTGTTATAATAAATATTTTAATTATGTAATGAAAACATGTAATTTAAAATTTGTCATTTCAATATTGATTGATATTATAATAGCATTTATATAATAGAAATTGATTTAATGTATTAAATTTTACTCGAAAAACTCATGAAACAATATAACCATGAAAGCTTTTTATTTAACATAAACAATGTTATCATAATATTACCTATGACCTATGTAATAAGTAGTTAGGCACACAATATAATTATGTCATCGTGTATAGTACGTTAGTAATTGTATTAATACATCCGCTAACCTAGTTTAATTTTCGTCAGCATGTTTAGGCAAGGACTTAAATTAAATTATAGCACTTGCAGATTTTTTTCTGTAGGTGTCAGATATGAAAGAAAGAAAAGAAATAAAAAATAAGATAAGAAATGAGTACATAAGAGGGAGTTTGAAAGTGGCACCGGTAACTGAAAAGTTGTGTGGAAATCGGTTGTCATGGTATGTGTTACGGAGTAATGAGGAAAATGTCGTGAGGAGAGTTTTGAGTATGAATGCCGATGGCTATAACAGTAGGGGAAGATCAAAGAAACGATGGATGGAATGTGTGAATGATGATATGGTTTGAAAGGGAGTGACTACCGAGATGACGACTAATAGAGAAGTATGGAAGAAAAAGACATGTTGTGGCGACCCCAAATAAATTGGGATAAGGGCAGGAGAATGATGAGGTGTCAGATATGCAAGGCAGTTTGTTACCTACTGCTTTTTCATCGATTGTGTACCTAGTATCTTTAACTGCACCGTTGATCTCGTAGTCGCAAGCGCCACTGCTGAGCTGCTGAGAGGTCTTGTGTTTGATTCCCGGGTCGGGCAAAGCGTTATTGGGTTTTTCCATTGGGAAATTCTTAGTTACAGCCCGGAGTTCGGAAGTAGACGGTGTGATACCCCCGTGCCTCGGAAAGCAAGTTAAACCGTTGGCCCTGCGCCTGATCTCTCTCCGGTCGTGTCGGATTGCTATCCCATCGGACAATGAGAGTGAGAGAAGAATGAGTGCACCTGTGTCTGCGCACACACTTGTGCACTATAATATCTCCCACGCTGAAGGCTGGTCTCCGCTGAGATCGGTCGCCATGACCGAAATTCGGTCTGGACTTTTATTTATCTTTACCTACATCACAAAACACGTTCATAAAATAAAAAACATTAAAAGTACACATATAAACCCACGAACGACTCCTACAAATTGATGAATACTGGGAAATTCTGAAGGCGACACAGCTTAATCACATAATTGTTTAACGCGTAGTTGACCCAACTACAATGAGTCACCGAGGAAGTGCCCTTATCTAGATCAGTTAATCAGTTGCCCTTTCTGAAAACCGAACCGACACAAAACGATAAAAAAATCATAGTAATTACTCCATCCTGGGTCAACTACGCAGTTATATACGCAGTTAACTTCGATACGTGGTTATGCAAGTGTTTATCTACCATGTTACGGATCGCTTCAGATTTTTGATAAGTTGGTGGTAAATGGGCTATTGGGGTGGCCATGAAGTAAGGTTTGATCTTCTAAGGCTAAAACAATTTTAAGAATATATAGGTACAGTTTTTAAAACCTAGATCACAGCAGATCAAGGATCTCAAAAAAGATCATTAATAACATTGAAGTGACCAACTTTCATGGACCTATTATTCTCAAAATAAATAAAGAACTAAGTATAGGAATATGTCCAATTTATTTAATGGAAACCTAAGGCTGCGTTTCCACCTGAAATGAACGAGGATACGTAGCGAGGAATGAGTGTAAAACTAACCAATAACAACGCTAACTTAGTTCAAACTATGAAAATGAAGCGATGTTATTGGTTTGTTTCACACACATCCCTCGCTACGCATCCTCGCACATCTTTGATGGAAAGGCAGCCTAAACTTCTGTTTGATCAAGGTCGCCAATGCCCTTATTTGTCAATTCGATGATTAATTAGAATGTCGTAGCTAAAATAAATGAATAATGAATGTCGTGTCGTTTTAAAATAACAGAGGACAGTACTTTTTGATCAAACATTAAGTCCATTCTGGTTCAAGGCGATTTTCATACAAGTAGAAGATAAAGATTACTAAGTGCTAAACTGCTAAGTAATTAACCTAGAGATGATCATTGACATTGCATTTCAAAAGCGCGAGATGTTGATATAGCAGTTAATAGGATAAAATAATGTAGAAGTGATTTCACATTTGCAGCTGTCCAAACAAAAATGCATTGACTAGTGATTGTCCAAGAAGTTTGTATGTATATTGTATTAAGTAATTTGTACAAATAAACAGAGCCCTAACATGTTTACTCGACAAATGTGAGTCAATGAGAAGGGGCGTGTGCATCTCATTGTTTACATAGTGCAGCGAGCCGATAGGGCGTTTTACAAATGCGTAATATGGATGAGATCACAGGAAAAGTTTAGGAAAATAAATAACACTGATTAGATTGAAGGGTCAAACGAAATGTCAAACAGTAATCAAGAACAACTGTTGAAAACAATAATGGAATAACACAAGAAACAATTAAGCTACGTTTATGTCCCTATTAATTTTATTATCTTCGTTTAAGCAGTTATCTCGAAAGAGGCGGTGAGCCGCGCGGGCGCATTGTTTTGAGATTTGCGTTTATGTTCGGTTGCAGGTCAAATTATATCACACTTAAATTAAGCTGGATTGTGTCATTTAGATAGTGGTTGTTTATGCCTTGCCTCCTATTGATATTGTTACACTACTTACATTTTAATCACCTTGAAACTTTGATCGATCATTTAAATGGTAGGATAGTTTGAGTTTTTGATTCTTAATTCTACGATAGGTGTTAGTATAGGCTAATCACTGTTATGAAAAAATAATAGCCCTGCAGGGCTATTATTTTGCTGATAAAGGTAAAGACGCGTTAATTTGAGAAACTCTTGCCACATTATAACAGCACAACACGTTACTAATAATTTATCCATTATGTTGCTGACCAAAAGTTCTTTTCCATTCCAGCATGGAACGAAGTACAACCAGCCAATCTGCCTTTCATGCCGTCCCGCATCGGTGACGCAAACGAGATTGGGGAGGCTCCTGATATGAGAGTTCCTCCTGAGTACATGAGGGCACGAGTAAGGGAGGGTGTCCCTCCTCCACTATGTGCTGGCAGATGTGCCTCGCCACCAGCGGGTCCAGTGTGTGCCTTCGATGCTACGGGAACCGCCAGGACGTTTGAGACACTATGCGAGTTAGAAGCGGTGTCGTGTCGCGAAAGCACTTGTGAGTTTCACCTTCTACAATTAGCATCCAATTAATATTTAGATATTGGAAATATGTGATGAGATTGACTCAGAATCTGAGAGAATCACCAGGCATCATGCAGTGTCAGTCCTAGACAAACTAACATACATAGACATGCATATATCTTGCATATATGCTTTGGAGATCAAAATTGATACATTTACGATAAAATAATAACTCATACAATCAAATCGCTCTTTCTCAAATAACTCTGCCGTAACCCGAGCCCGAAAATGTTATTTTTCAAATTCACCTTTGGAAACCAATTTTCTACAGTTTCAAAAACCTTTATTTTCTATATTACTTAATTTTTCTTTACTGCTAAATAATAAGTAAATTTTTTCTCATTCCAGATTATGCGATCACGAGTCTGGGAGAATGCTGATGCGACGACGACAACACGCAAAGTGCATTGGTTCTCACATAAGTGTAAGCATTACGTACCGCACTGCCTGAGGACGGTCGCCACATTATATTCAACCTTACGTATTAACTATAGCACAGTATAACTATCTCCATGCAGAGTACACCAAAGCCTTTGGCTCAGATCTTTGGCATTTCCAATAAATAACATGAAAAAGTTTTTCTTGACGTCATATCATTTTGTTGGCACCAGTTCTCTGCAGGAATCATGATTTTCATGGAAAATAAACTATACATTCGTAGTACGATAACATTATTCATATTTAAGAGGTACGGATTAATTGAAATAAAACAATATTTAAACATCTTGAGTTTACTGGCGTAACAACCTTGCCAGTAAAAATAATGTGACGTCAAGAATGACCTCAATAACAAATTGAAGCGACCTTAAATGTCAAAGGTTCAGCTGAACTTAAAACAGAAATGGGCATCCCAACTGTCACCTGTCAGTTGTCCCAAAATGCATTATGGCCGCTCCGCCCGATTTCGTTGCGAAAAACAGTCGCCTTGAGCAACTGTATTGAGTTAGGTCGACTGTGGTAATTAGTAAAAGATTTACGTAGTATGTACCTGTCCCTTATGATCTAAAATTATATAAATAAAATATTTTTAAATCAAAATTAAACTAGTATGTACTTACAAATCTATCAGTGTTTATATGATATGCCTAATATCGTCTATCATTCAGACATGAATATTTCTGTACTAATAAAATTGTCAACGTCGTTTAATTTAAAGAATTCTGGTAAAATAATGCTTACGCGGTAAAAATTAAGTTTATGATAACAACATAATAAATATAGTTTGAATATAGTTGCTATGATATTTTTTGTGGCCAAAGCTGTTTGGATAACAGAACTTTTACTTGTTAGGTATTGAAATTGAAATCCCTCTACGTTATTTCACACTTTTCTTTCATTTTTCTTATGAAAATTGGATTAGACACAAAATAATTATTATAACGCAATGTAAATTTGTTTAAGATAATAATTTATTGCTACATGGTTGAACCCTGTTCGTGCATTTATTCTCACAAAGATCTTTTAAAATGATATGAAGGGATTGTGACAGTATCATCTTTGTGAAGGATTTCTGCAAAAAACGGTAACCTATAAATTATATTTCGAGATAATGTTCGATACTTAAGGCCTGTTCAGATATAAGCGATATCTCTGTCGCGCTCCGCAGCGATACCGAATCGGTACGCGATGTCGCCGTTTTGCTCGGTAGCGATATCGGATCGGTACCCGATATCGCTATCGCGCTCGGCACGAAAGTGACTAACCTGAAGGCGGACTTTATCGTTACCGAGCGCGATAGGAATATCGCATACCGATTCGGTATCGCTAACAAGCGCGACAGCTGTATCGTTTATATTTGAATAGGCCTTTATTACTATTATTAGCAAGACTTTGGTCAAAAAGTTCCTAAATTTCAAAATTGCTCCAATATCTGTAAGAAATTTATTAGCTTGTAAGTAGTTGTAAAATTAACGCCAAAGTCATGTTCAAATAAATATTTTAGTAATGTTTGTAATTGTAAGATTATTGTGTAAGTCAATATTTTTATTTATTGTACAAAGTACGATTATCACGGCTTCTGTAGACTAGCAGCCGTGACGTTGTCATCATAATACGATAGACTAAATTTAGATTTAATAAATTTTTTACAGAATACGACAGAATATTTTTTACTTTATTTAATTCATCCAGCACAAGGTGTAATTGATGTTACCCCAAACCTGAAAAGGATGCCCTGACTGATGTTCGCATAACCCGACAAAATGTTCCAGCTGTTTTTTTTAACCCCATTTTAGGTTTTTAGTTATATCAATTAGGTACACCTTGTACCGATAGGATCGTTTCATGTGTTCACCGAATCAAAACTAAGTAATATAGTAAGTGCTAGCAACATCATAAATTAAAATATACATACGTAAGGATCGAAAACAGAACTTTCTACATAGATTGAAAGAATAAATAATTTATCATATTTTGTTTAATGAATAATTTAACGTATTTGCGGGAATACCTAAAAACGGTGCAATACGAACCACTTTTCGAGCAAGTGTGTTAAAAAAATACATACCTACATAATTTACCGAGGCTGCCCGGCTGTGCCAATAAAAATGACGAATTTCCATACAAACTTTCATGCCCTTTATAACCCCTTTAGGGGGTGAATTTTCAAAAATCCTTCCTTACTGCTCACGTGCGTTACAAGGAACTCGTGTACAGAATCGAATGCTTCTAAACCCAGCGGTATAGGCAGTTCTCATTCATTATTTTATTAGTACCTGTAACTGTATGTTAAACTGAAAATGCCTAACTAAGGCTTAGAACAATCCCAATTCCGATGTTATGATTCATTATAATTATAAAAGTAAACCCGTAACCGATTTAAGCTCTGAAACCTTAATCGTTTAAACCATTAATAAGCCGTTATTACAATTTATCTTTGTTAAAATCAAAGCTTTTTTATTGAATTCACTAGATTGAAATCCCCCGCACACATCTGCAAGGTAATCTGTTCTACACCGTGCACAGGTTTTGACCTTTTTACGGCTTAAGATAATTTATTTCGCTCATAAAGAATAAAATAATTCACTTCTTTGAGGAAAAACATAATTTTAAGCCTTTGCTTAACTATTATGTTTATGAATTTTAAGTTATAAAAAACATTAAATACTTAAAATTCTAACAATATTCCGAACATGTTGCTTTAATAGCCTTTTCAAAGTTGGAAGCGACTTCGATTCCTTAATTACTTTAGGTAGTGTTGAACTCCCTCATATACGACAGTCTTTCTAACGTAGTTTAGTTTGTTAGTGTATTTTTAAATTAGTATTTCGGTACTTTACCGAACGGTACCTTTCGAATTTCAAAATCTTTATTAGCAAGTTTTACAATTTATTTATGTTAAAGGTTTATTTTATACATCAGAAACCCAATTCTCGTAATTAAAAACGTTCAAAATCTAGTTGCAGTCTCATCTCGGCGACAAACAAATGTCAAAAACTTGTCAAAATGTAGGGAAATTAGAAGTACTCTTTCCTTCTCTAGGACACCATTCTGTTACGTCTCTGGCCCATCTTCCATTATACTCCTGATGACATGACTTGCCAACTTCCATTTTATTTTTTAATTGTGTAAGTCACGTCTGCTACGTCTCTCTCGAAGAGAGAAAGCCGGTGTATCAACAGTGGAAACATTATAGGCTGAATTTGCTTAGCAGGTTGAATGCCGTAATTACAGACACAATTAAAAAGCTATTGTGTCTCGCGTGGATCCACGTTTAAGCATACGAAGAGTTAAACTACGTCTGCTTCGACTGTTTATCTGCGGTCTTAAAACGAAGTCTTAAAACGTGAGCAATACACAGTCAACAAACATTCCTATAGGCGACAGGCAGTCTATGTCACACAAGTGGGTCACATCGTCCGCCCTATTGACTCCTAATCTAGGTGGTGTCAGAAGTGAAGTAAATACTAGATAATCCTTTACGGTAAACATCGAATGTTATCCAGAATGTTAGTGATATCATTTGTTTATGTTATCGACACGTTTTGTTCGGTCATGTGACAGTATGAGGTTTGCATACGACAGTGGAGGGAAGATGTTGTTTTCGTTTCATACTGGCACTTTGTAATCTTAGTATTTGTGTAATTTCTGTATAGTTTACATTTACTTAGGACCTGACTTGACCTTAGGCTTAGTTGCCGAAAATCAAGCCTAAGGTCAAGTCAGGTGACTTGACCTTAGGCTTGATTTTCGGCAACTCTCATCCAGCTGCTTGCAAACCACCTTGCGATGATCGTCGCTCCACCTAGCCTGAAAGCGTTCTACCTATTGGGATTTTATTATTATATTATCAGTTAAGTAGTTCCAGCCAAACTGATGGGTAGGTTATAGGTTTAAGCTCAAAAACCGTTTTACAAATAACAGCCTACATTTGTATAATTCTATATGTCCATAATCCTTATTAGTTTTTCGTCAAGATGATACGAATACACTGCTGCTCATCCACCAGATATAAGTTTTCTGTGTTAAGTGATCGATGGATCCTATTTTACATTTCTAGCAAGACAATTAGTATGTTATGTTAGTAGAACCGAAAGGATACAGAAAATTAATCCACATTCAAGATATGAACGAATTCAAACTAGCATAGACATAACCGTTCCATATAATTTCTACTTGGTCAAAAACTCAAACCTTAAAGTAGTGTACAAAATAATATCTCCAGGGAATGTAGATCCAGGACATGTCCTATTTTTTCAAAGGAAAAAGCTGTTCTTAAGTTCTGTGCACGGTCGGTATAAAGACGTGGGATCGTTTAGACGAGCCAGCACTCTACTAACTCAAAGGCGCCTCAGGAAGCTAAAGAAAATAAACCGAGACTCATTACTCCTCATCATTTTTAGAGACCATGTTTAGACGATAACATAACAGAGAGCAGCATAGTTTATAACTTATGAAGCTTAAGATACTCAGTAGGTAGCTAGGTGTGTAAACGAATCGATTGGTAGCGAATCGATTAGTAGCGGTTGGTAGATACTCATGTTTTAGCTTTGAACAATTAAAGCAGGCACGATCCTGCCACGAATATTATCATAATCAGCCTATAACGTTCCCACAGCTGGCAGAAGAGAAGAGAATAGGCCGTAATCCACCACGTGGACCCACTATGCCGGTTTCCTCACGATGTTTTCCTTCACCGTTTTTGAGAGCAATGGTGATGAAATAATAACACAAAGTCTGCCTGTCTGGGTTCGGACCCACGACCTAAAACTCGTAAGTCGGGACCGTTTCCACTGGGCCACCTCTGCTCTCTACAAATAATATTAGTCTTTTTTGACAAATCATCCTACACTTATCTCAATTTATTTGGGGTCAGTGCAGCATTATACATCTTTTACACCACACATCCAACTTTTCTTTGGAAGCACTCTTTTCTAATGTTTAATAAAAAACAGACTTATTATATATAAACCTACGTAAACATTAACCCCCTTATTCATAATCCTATTTTATCTCTATTTTAGCTAAAATAGGTTTATAGAACGTTTGTCTTTATCTGTCACGTTGTCATTTCTGTGTGTAAGAAAGAGACAAACCCCATTTTAACTAAAATAGGTTTGATAAGTTTTATGAATAAGGGGGTAAGTAGATAGTGTGTTTTTCTATTGACAGCCTCCACAAAAGCCTCTAAAATAATTATTATTATTTCAATCAAAAAAGCACTGTTACGATAAACATAACATTTAAGTAGGTACTAATGTGACATGATTAGGTTTCTACACCCTACAAAAAAAAAACAATCGAATTTTATTTAAACTTACATGATTTAATACACAATTAAATATAAAATGATAACACACATAACATTAGTTGACGATACTCCGCTAAAACTCTACTTTAATCACAGCTTCTTTGATGTTAGTCGCTAAGCAAATAACAAATTTTGTAATTTTATAAAATGCAGTCATCAAAAGCGTTATATATTAAAGAGTCCTTAGTTTGCTTGCTAACTTAAGATAGACGGATGCCATCAGAACCGACACACTCGCCTTTGCTGATCTTGTGGAGGGCTGGAAAAAGAAAAACAATTATAGTTTATTTATTAAGCAAGCCACACCAACGGCATATTTACAAGGTTAGTATTAACAATGGGTAAAGAAGAGTCTTCAACACCTGTTAAAATACAGTCATCACTTATAGGCATGCACAACATTCCTATTAAAAGGTGAACAACTATTCGATACAATCAATACAAGGTGGCAGGGACATTGATGCGCAACCTGTGACCATGGATTCAGTACCTACATGATTCTGAATCCCCGTGCGTCAAATTTCTACATTGGTTTTTTAAAAAAAACATTAGCTCTTCAATACATTTTGAACGCGTAGGTATCGAATCCCGCACCCCCGGCCATAGGTAGAGGTGGAACACCGCGGTGGTTTTAGCCGGTAAGAGTCCGACATACCCCTCTGTCACCCCCACGATAGAGGAAGTCCAAGAGGATTTCCACCACGGGAAAAAAAAAAAGAAAAGGTATTGCACTTCATCATTCTCCTGCCCCTATCCCAATTTATTTGGGGTTTGCACAACATGTCTTTTTCTTCCTATTCTCTATTAGCCGTTATCTTGGTTGTTTCCTTTCTAGCCAATATACCAGCGAATTTATAGCTTTCTAATATATCTGCTAAAGCATTTCGTGTTGTGAATATTGTGTGGCTTATCATACCACCATAATACTCTCTCTGCTATTAAGTATATTAGTTAAATATTTAACGTATCATTGGTCAATATTTTGAAAAGCTAAGGAAACTTTCCATACAGCTAAGTTGTCACTTTGATGATTGGTATATTGATGATGCATAGGTACGTACTTACTCCTAAATTATTTATAGAATTTTTTTGTAATGGATTTTAAGCTTAAAAAAGTGGTAATTGGCCAGGTATTGCATTGTCCACAAATTCAATGATGACCTACTCAGCTTGAAAACAAGTTTGCATTTGTCTAGCCTTCTATTGTCAAAGAATGGCCAAAAGCTCGTTTTACAAGTTCATTGTCCTCAGTACTGTGACAGGCAGCTTCAAAAGCTGCTTATAAAAAATAACTGCACTTAGAACTGTTGAACTAAGAATAATGATTTATGTTCACTGAGTATTTCTTCTATAAATAATTTGGAAAAAGAACCTCATTCAAACCCATCATTCAAGGTCCTTTTTTCAAATTTATTCTCTTTTTACCCGTCTACGTCAGAATAAGCATTAATTTTCATTTTTCTCTCCCTAATGCAATGCCAAAAAACCATTTGAACGTCCTATTTTCTGATTTACAATATCGATCAGCATCTTTCGTTCATCATTGTCGTGGAACTGTTAAAATCCAGCCTAGACTACCTACATAGATACAGCCTGACCTCTGAGTTAACAAAGCCATAATATCAAAACAGCATGAGTCATGATCCGGTCAGGACGTCAGGCACAATGGCCGCCGACGCCATATTACCACGGTTACCTGACGCGACACGCCTTGTTGGTCACACAGCCCACAGGCTTTATAGCAAACTATTTCATACAGTGTCAATAGGTTTTTGTTCTCTATCGAATTCTGTAACTCTTTGTAATATCCTATCTCGTTGTTATGGGGGTTTTTTGGTGGATTTTGCAACATCACGCGCCGTCGCACCGCTTTTGTTGGTGATAAATCTATTGCAATAAATTTTCCTTGTATAATATACTATTCTGTTGAATTTACTGCGAAGTCGAGTGTATTTTTAGACAAAATCGATAATTTAATTTGTTAACAGTTCTGTACGACAAGAAACTGTTACTTATTGATTGTTACTTTAATAAATAAGACAGTCACAAATTGATGATCGGTCATCGTATTTTAAACATCGATAAACTTATTTCGCTTGTCGGCCCAAAAAGGGACAACAAGGTTTCTCTTCTTGTGCAATTTTAATGTTCTGAAACTGCGGCTGTTATGCATGTGCAAGAATTGCAATGAAACCTTTGCAATTTTTTTTATATCTATTAAACCATTCGTGTTTCCCACAGTATATTAGGTACAGTTGTACCCACTCAGGTTATACCTGCCTAGTTGCCTCTCTAACGCTAGACTCATTAGAAACTTTACCTATAATCCTAACATAAAAAATATTGACTAAGTATTTAGTATACCTAAATAGCTAAGTACAAAACTATTCAACAAAATTCTTATCATCGCGTCCACCTGTCTAGCAATAATCGATTGAACAAATAATGCTTCTCTCTACAAGTGGGTCTCCTTATGAAAATCAACAGGCTAATTCTATTTACTTTTGTATAGGTTCTCAATATTTTGGATAGAGGATCAAAAGGTGTTAACTTTTCTCTAGTAGAGTTCAACTAACTTAGCTAATATTTAAAGTAGATATTTCCAGAATTTTTCATACCCACGCTAACTGGTAGAACAACAATGAATGAACTAAAACGCTACACAGGATCTCAGATCTTACTCAAATGTCTGTGGGGGTTACAATTTAACTTTAATAGTGTTAAAAGATATCTTGACCTCACGAGTCGTTTGTACGAGAGATCGTATCATACCGTCTACAATGCTTTTGTTGATGCTTTACAAGGAAAACTGAGCTTCCCGGAACGCACATTAAAGTTTTTTCAACATTTTAAATTATGTCCCACCTTGAACTGTCTCAATCAGTTCGTTTCTTTCATGCGGGTCTGCGTGTTAAATTGATGAGCTGGTATTTACTAGGTTAGGTCGGTACTGCCTGTATACAGGGTGAAATTGAAAACATGCGACAAATCTAAATGGGAGATTGTACTCATCATTATGAACAACTTTTACTATGGGACCAAATCTGAAATCGCGGAAAAAAAATCAGCTGTTCCCTACATTTTATGTTCGCATAACTCGTCAAAATGTAGGGAACAGCTGATTTTTTTGTCGCATGTTTTCAATTTCAACCTGTATACATATATGCTTTTAACCTGGTCTATTTCCTGTAGCAATCAAATTCCTTTTCCTCGTTTTAGGATTTCAAAAGTGGATTTTGAAACTTCCGATTGCGAATGTTTATTGATCGAGCAATCAACGGTTTTCAGATTAGGTACCTATACAAAAATAGTGATGTCCATTTGATTGTTCTGCCACGTTTACTAACTTTTGCTATACTTGACTGTTACCAAATATTTTCTCGTTTAACCCGACTGTAATTTAATCCAGTTTGTTATGATGTTTAACATGACAATATTATGGCATAACAGATACACTTTCAAAAGTCATATAATTAAAATTTGGCACGCTGAGCAGACTCTGTAGGCTGTACGCAATTTATCATTGTTATAGACCACTCATGCATGGTAGGATGCATCACTCATACATTATTTTGTTTTGCTATTTTTAGTTTTAACGTACAATAACGTTTGCTAACACACACGTTTGTTATTAATTTATGAAAGTAGTAATCAGGAAGATTAAATGGTAATATTTGGTGAGTTACATATTAAAACGATTTATTCCTGTCTCATCCTCTGAACCCCCCTCCACCCCCCCTCGATCCCCTGCTAGTTCACATTTCTGTTTTTGTTAATATATTACTGTTTGTTTTTTCTTATGCAATAAAACAATATACATATATACTCACTGTCGTGGTGCTCGCAGTTGTAGTTGTTCATAACGCATTCATTGCCGAAAGACTTGGTCTTCTCTCCCGGCTTGCCTGCGCAGACGGGGTCCAGAGCTACCGCACTACAGTCGCGCATGCAAGCCGTCTTACGAGCCGCCTCAGCCTTGGCCTGCTTCAGGTCAAGCTTCTCAGGACGGCAGGTCACTGCCACGATCACCAGCGCTGGAAATTGATGAAGAGGAATATTCAGTACAGCTTTATCTATGTATATATATAAAAATGAAACCCGTTTTCCGTTGTCACGACATAACATGAAAACGGCTGGACCGATTTCGATGAAATTTGGTATAGAGATAGTTTGAGTCCCGGGAAAGGACATAGGATAGTTTTTATCCCGATATTCCCACGGGATCGACATTTACGCGGGTGAAACCGCGGGGCGCAGCTAGTCATCAATAATAAAATAACCTCACGTATGCGATTCCCGTGCTGTGGCGCAGTCTGGGAGAGGCCTATGTCCAGCAGTGGACTGCGATAGGCTGAGTTGATAGTTGATATGTGATTCCCGAGGGTTCGGCAGAGGTGTACCTATAGTATACCCCCATTTAGGGTCAATCCCCACTGAAAAAGTAACGGCCAGCAGCGGCCATTATCCATAGTCATTGGAAGGCGAAGGAGAGGCAGCGCGGCGCCGCGAGGCTGCACGAACCTTCTAGCGACTAGTCAAAAGAAGGAAAGTCACTTGGTCTTACGGCCGCGACGAGCCGCTGCTCTTTCAGTGGGGATTAACCCTTAGGGGACGAGCCTTTTGCCCTCAACTGGGCACAAATCCAGTCTTCGGGCTGCTACTGAGAAATTTCCGATAGAAAAATCCAATAACACTTTGCCCGACCTGAAAATCGAACCCAGGACCTCATGCTCAGCTGTAGCACTTGCAACCACTAGATCAGCACCCTAATTGCGTAACACACTATCAATCGGAATCTGAATCATTTTGAAGCAAATTGCTAATCCATTGCTTCATAAATTCGAAAATTTTGTCCGCTCAACACGTGAATAACGCAATGAATGTTGTTGAACTGTCAAAATGAAACCGATTCTGATTGATAATGTATTACGCAATTGCCCCGCAGCACTTGATCTGATTCGTACATTCGTATTATGTGTGAGAGCGATTTCGCATTATATCCGATTCGAATCCGAATTAAGGATCCGACTTCAATCCGAATTGGGAATGTTCTAAATTCGGACGGATAGAGTTCGGATCTAGTGCGCAACCCCTCATACAAATAGGACTATGGTCACTTCGGACCGGCATTTCTCGGATTCGAATCGGATGTAGTGCGAAACCGCTCTAAGGATAAATAAAATTGTAGGCATAGTAGGTATGACGAGAATAGAATGTAAATTAGACTAGGGTATGGTCTTAAAATTTATTCGTTTTGAGTCAGTCTTGAAAGACAGGGAAATCAACTTATATTATATTCACAGAAGCTTCAAGCTAGCCATGAATATTTAAATCTCGTAGTAGATATTAAAATTAAAAGCCAGTATATTCATCCTACCAGTTTGAAAGCTTCTTGTTTAAAGCTGTTGGTAAGATACATAGAGGGAAATAAGCCTTTAATTATTGTCAGACAAAAACAACTCATTTCGAAATTTCAAAACGACAAATATTACGTTAACGCTAAAAACCTGTTAATTAAGACTTCATAGAATGACGCGAGGCTGAATATGAATTATTTCGACATTATTCATAAAAAACTGTTTGCAAACACTTAACACACATGCTATGAAAATAATAAAACTTATATTCTTTTTCTAGAAACTATGTATGACTCATCACAGTTAGGCTTTTTCTTTATTACAGTAAGGTAAGTTTAAATAATATCAATAAAGACAGTAAGGGTACTTCTAACATTCCATGAGCCTCACGTTTTTATTTGAGTACTTTACTAGTACCTATTTCATGGAACAAACAGCTATGCCCGCGCGCTTGACAAATTTCTACTCGTCTGCTAAGAAGACAAGATTTTCACCAGAAAACATCAAACTTTTGAAATTTTCATTAAAATCAGATCTATTCAGCCGTGAAAACATAACAAACAGCCAGGCAAACTCATTTTCTTTTATTACATTACAAATGCGTCTTGAAATTACTAGACTACACCACTTTATCCACGTCTCCCTAACGAACCGGAAGTTTTTAGAGCTCATCATGTAATCAAGTCAAAGGACCGACGACGTCGGCGCACACGCTGACCTTAACAAAGACCATTTAAGGTCGTAAAATGCTCATATAGGTAATAATAGGAAGAGGGACCACTTTGGACCAATGAACACCGGTCTGTGAATGACGTAGGACAGGTCATTCATAAAATTAGGCCTTAATAATACCTAAGGATAAGACCATAATTTATGAAACGTCGTGCGAAAGATGTTTCTGAATTATCATTGTTTATTGTTGTAGGGTAAATTATAGATGCTTGGTAATGCACACACCTTGATAACTAAGTATATACTTGCATATAGCGTGGGATCAAGAAAAGCTCAAAAAATGGGGGATGATCTTTACCTAGAAAGGGGATGTGCTATACTGATGATGAAAAAGAATACATTTGTATTCCCTAAAATAATAAAAGACTTCCTCTTTTTATAAAAGAAACTTTCATGAGAGAAATATCTTTGGGCTTCATCATTTTCAGCCGCAAGACGTCCACTGTTGGACATAGGCCTCCCCCAAGCACCTCCACTTCGACCCGTTCTATGCATCTCGCATCCAACGGGTTCCTACGGCCTTCACAAGGACGTCGGTCCACCTTGTGGGAGGTCTTCCAACGCTACGTCTTCTGGTACGCGGTCGCCACTCCAGAACCTTTCAGCCCCATCGGCCATCTGTTCTTCGGGCAATGTGCCCTACCCACTGCCACTTAAGTGTGGCAATTCTTCGGGCTATGTCAGTTACTCTGGCTTTCCTGCGGATCTCTTCATTTCTGATTCGATCAAGCAGGGAAAGTCCAAGCATAGCCCTCTCCATTGCTCTTTGATGACTTTTAGCCTTCTAATAAGGCCCATTGTGAGCGACCAGTTACTGTTTATACTAAGATATATATAAAAAAACAGTTCTTCGAAACTACGGCTATGCAGGTTTTTCCTCTTAAATAGAAAGTATTCTATCAAAACAAAGTGTTCGCATAGGTACTATTCGTAAGTACCTACCTACCTATAATAGGCCTCTAACCAGTCCATCCCAAATAAGTTATTCAGTTACGATAAAAAAGCCTGACAAACAATACTAATAAAAAATGTGAATCACCCAGATTTTATTACAACAACAACAATTTTAGATCATTGTCAGGGTAAGATTATATCGATTATGCTTTGGAAACTTAATCATTTCCAGAAGGTTCCAGATATTTCGCGAAAACTTCTATTATATAGGTATACATATGATAAATGAAAATAACTTACCGAAAACAAACAAAGTAGCTGCCTTCATAATTATTTAATCACAAATCTGCGTTCTCGAACACTCAACGTGAATAACTGCCAACAGAGAGGGCAAGCCAACCCGCTTTATATCACATAGTGGGGAGCCTCGCGAAAGGCCGTGATTGATGCAAATCTTACACTACATGTCCACTACCTCGTATTCTAGATATTTTTTTTTCTCTCTTCAGCTAAAAACAGCGATGGTAAGCGTATTGCAAGAGGTGTCGCTTTATCTGCAGGTCAATAATGTTGATTTCAACGCAAATAGGTATAGTTCATTGTTCAGAGGAGACAGTTATTTTTTATTTAGATCCGTTCATTTAATCTCATGCCACCTACATGTATGTTTATATAACATTTATGTAGGTATTTGCTATGAGGAAAATATGGACCTACCTATGTAGAATTATAAGTAGGAGCTACAGAGTGAGCGCACTCTATAATCAAATAGGTAGCTATCTAGTCTTTGATTGTTAAATAAATGATGATGTATTTTTGGATTCTTGAGTAAAGAATTTAATTTTCGTTTACATTTCCCGTCGAAACGTTTTAAAAATGAAATGATAACTTCTTGGAAAGAAGTGTTGATTGATAAACTGTACTTAGGTAAAAAGATTTCTAAAAAAAACTTAGTTTTAATCGAATAAGAAGTAGTAGTAGGTAACTAGGTAGGCTAGACGTTGACAATATAGCCTGTTGTTATTAAAACCGGTACCGGGGCAAGTTATTTATAGTGATTTATTTGATAACAGTAACAAGATTAATGGCGAGTACCGTAACGCAGTCTCTATCGTTTTAAGTGATAAATGAACAGACATATACCTAGATAAGTTAAATCTGTCTGTCTGTAGAACATGGACTTTTTTTCGTTCTACACTTCACCATCGGAGGTAAATTGCAAGTTTGCAACTTGAGGTAGATATACAACATTGGTAGAACCTACCCTAGCCAGCAAGCATGCACTTTACCCCAAAAGACGTAACTCGAATGTTATTTAATTTAAATGTTGGTTTTCTTTACAAATCCTAATTGCTCAAACCTTTAGAAAAATCTTCAAACCGTGGTTTGATCTTCTTTTTCCTGCTCAGACATTAAGTACCTACACCAGTCACAAAAGATTGAGTCATTCTTCCGCTATGTTATAAATTGTATAATTTCTGAAACTCTTTGTTTGTCTTGTACTTACTTACATTAAGTACCTACCTACTTATTTAATTTTAGCCGGTATGAAGCAGTAAAATTCAGACCTGCTACCTACTGATATTTCCCACTGCCGCTAATTTAAAATTAGGTACATTGAATACCTTCCTACGTTAGTGCTCCCTAAGTATATTAACTCACTTACGTTTTATTTATCAAGGTAAATGTCGGCTATTTTGTCCTAAACGGAAATAAACTAAAAACTAACAAAAAAGAAAAAGTTTTCAAACAACGGTCTTAATTTCGTTCCTGATTCCTGAAGAACTTTTAAAATAAAAGTACGTAATCAAGCAAACTTTCCGTTGTTTGTCGTAAATTCTCAGTATCCGTAACCGATATCTTATTTATACATAAGGTTTTATCAAAAGTGCAACTTAGGTATGTATTTGAGCTTGTGTTAAGGGGCCTTTTACAGTCCACTAGCGCCGCCAATCGAAAAAATGTCATAACTCGTAAATAGAATCAAAAATACAAAATGTTGTCTATTATTACTGTAGAAAACGCAATAACGTAATTTTATAACACATTGTCAACACTTGAAATATAGCTGTTTAGCTAAATCGTGCATTTGTAACAAAAACGGCCGTTTATGTTTTGAATGCACGATTTAGCTAAACAGCTATATTTCAAGTGTTGATAAGGTGTTATACAATTACGTTATTGCCTTTTCCACAGTAATAATAGACCACATTTTGTATTTTTGATTCTATTTACGAGTTATGACATTTTTTCGATTGGCGGCGCTAGTGGACTGTAAAAGGCCTCTTAACAATGGCAACATTCGAAGTTTCGGTATAAAATATCAATTTTAAGACATAAATATTAATATTAGTACTTTATATATGAAAGAATTTGTACGATTATTTTTATAATAAATGTGTTTCAAAAGTACAAAACTAAACAATTCATTCTATATAGCGACATCTGTTGGGGAGTAGCAAAACCACTTAAAACTTTGAGATGAAGATTGTGTATACGCTGCAATCAAACACCGAAAGATGGCGTTGTTTGGCAAAACTAAAAATAACATTCGTAGTTTTGTCAACGTATTATCACAGGTATTATCATGACTATGTTACCGGCCAAACCCGATTTCAGGACAAACTAGTTCCGTCGACATAGGATGCAAGGGCGAGCGAAGGGCACCCCGAGGTCCGGTTTGGTTAGGTTACTTTAAACCCTTTACACAGAAATAGGGGCCCCGCGAAGCGGGGCTCCGTCGACATAAGATCCAAGGGCGAGCGAAGGGCACCCCCTATCGCGTATAGGAAGAACTAGTTTAGCCTAGGCTAAACTAGTTTGTCCTGAAATCGGGTTTGGCCGGTAACAACTATAATGTGCCCGAACCTTTTCAACGCCACCGACCGCTACGCTAGCTATAGGTACATCAAAACATATCTCTTGAATATTGGATGTAACCGGGTAACACCACCTACTTAATCATATCTTATGTACCCAACCCTCAGTACTAAATGATTGGCAGATCCACAGATTTTTGGGAGATTTTTATTTCAAATTGATTGTTGCCGAGACTGCGATTCTCACAGAATTGTTTTTACAACCCTTACCGTTTCAGTTTCACTCTTTTAAAGAATATAGCTTCTTAGCTACGCATCGTCATTCCCAATCATCTCGAAGTCTCGTGACTAGTTTGTTTGATACCAATCCTATCAATAATTAAAACAACCTTTTCATATAAACATCTTTTTTTATTCCAACTTATAACCATACATAATATACACAGTACAAAAAAAAACTTCCTAATACAGCAATAAGGACAAAAAGAAATTGTCACATACTTTGTTTAACTATCATTTTGTAACATAACCAAATTGAGAAATCTAGTAATAGGATAAACTTATCTACATGCCGTGTTGTAATGTACAATGCTTCGAGCGAATATGTTTGTTTTACTTCAATACAATAACTTAAAAGTATACAATTCTTAATATGTACTCGATGGAATTCGAATTAAAATTTACACAATACATACATATCACTATAGCTACAATTAAGCTGTAAATAACCTGAAGAGTTTTATTTGTATTTCAATTAAGGAACATAAAACATATCCACATCTCAACGATATCACCATAATCAGACTAATTTACATTGCACATACTCCGATCGCGACCGTCGGACTAAATCACATTTCGAGTACACTTACACACATAACTGGTACACAATCGACTCGGACGCTTAACAATGGCATCTTATACACGAAACGGCGCACAGCGCGTATCATACTCGCTCCCAATCTTACGTTTAAATGCGGAACTTAGCAATTAATGTTACGTTCGAGGTTGAGATCAAATGCGGGAGGCCCGCTCGTCTTCACTTGGCTTCGGCGAGCGCCTCCTCTAGGCAGCACAGAGAATCTTTGACCGCGTGGTACACGATATTCTTTATCTGTAGCTTATCTTCTTTATTAGAGTGCTGGCGAGACAGCCGCCTGAACTGCTGCGCGAGCTCGAAACACCGCGAGACGTTCTCGGGCGAGACGAAGTCCTCGGCCACTTTGATACAGTCTAGTAGGTTTCTGACTTGATGCGGTGCTCCAGCCGGGATGAAGACGGCGTCTCCGGGGCATTGAAGTATCGCATAGCCCTCCACTCCGTACTCGCGGTACAGCCGCTCGCGTAGCGCGGCGTCGAGGTACCAAGTCTGATCGTGCACGGGATCGTGCTGCGGTCGCGGTCTGGCGCCTCGCTCTAACTCGGCTCGGACTAGGAAGTCGCGGATCTTGTCCGCATCTTTAGCGGCGTAGATGTGCCATAGCGCGGCGGGCGGCTTGAGACGCGCGCGGCGGCGCGACAGCACGTCGACGCCCGCGTCCTCGGCCGCGCGCGCCGCCTCGCGCGCTCGCTCGGGCGCGTCGGCGGGCGCGCTGGCGTGAACCATGACGTTGACGGCGTCGCTGACGTCGAGGTGCAGGTTGGTGGTGCCGCCGGCGCCGCCGTACGCGGTGTACATCTTCGGTCCGAGATCCGGACGGACGAAACATTCTGGTAACCGCGCGGCCAGATTCAATTTTCCGGTGCGAGATGTGTATTCACTGAGTGGTAACGCGCGCATGAGATCGTCGAACCGCGCTGGGAGAAGCTCCGCGAAGTCTTCGCCCGGTGGCCAGTCTTTTAGTTTGAGCACCATGGGAGCGCCGCGTTCGTCTCGCAGTCTCTTAGCGGCCAGGTCGAACCCGTCCCAGAACTTTTTGCCGAGTTGGTACGGTACCACTAAACCGGACGCACAATTGACCAAGTCGACTCTCGTTTCACCGAAGTCACGTGAGAAACTCTCAGGACTCCATAAGTCTTTATCGAGAATGGTCGATACGTCTGAGACTAGAACTGGTTGACCGCGTTTCCACTGGTCCTGTAACAACAGTAAATAATCATTAATAAAATGTTTAAATAAACTATTAAATGAAAATTCAATTGCTTAAGAAAATAAAAGATTTAAAGCTATAAAATATGGCACAACAATTTACCTGGAACGGTTTATAATTGCCAGCATTGGTAGGGTCTGTGAGATGAAGCAGCTTGCCGTCACACAGCCAAGCATGCGGCACATCAGGATACAGCAGCTTGGACTCCGTAAGCGTCATGATACGTATGGGCAGCTCATCGCGACTGCGACCGCTTCGATCGTACCGCTTGACTACGTTTGACAACGCGAAGGGTTTAACTTCGCCGTCTTCATCTTTCTTCTCATCAACAACGCTAGAGATGACGTCATCGAGGGTATCGCTTTTGCTCTTCTTTTGTTTCTTCTTAGGTTGTGTATCCCCGCCTTCAGGCGCTGGTCTGATGAGTAACTCTCGTAACGTTGAGAAGTTGCCTCCTTCCTCTGAGTCAGACGAGCTGGATTCAGACTTCTCGTCTTCAGCCTCAGTCTTGAGCGGTATGTCAGACAGCCAGCTGACGACGGAACTGCCGGTCTTGCCGTTTTCAGACTTGACCGGGGATGAACCGTTTGCTGCTGATGTCTCTTCTTTTATGTCTTCTTTTTTGACGTTCTGTAAATAAAATAAATAAACATTAGTTACTTGTCGAGATAATTGTGAAGTGCTACTGCTACTATTTCCCAGGTTATCGCATAAATCTGATGGATATAATTGCATAAGCATCCAAGAAAGAGTAGAAAAACTACACTCTCAAAAATCTCCGCAAAATTCAAAAGAATTTTGCCTTTGCTGCCAGTTTACATAAGCAATTTAAGAGGCTTTAAACTTTAGAGCTACTGTCTTTTATATGCAGCTCATTTAAATTCTCTCCAGTTACGATCAGCAACCTAATTGCTTAACACACTTTCAATCATAAACCAACAGATTTTTAAGCAAAATGCTAATTCATTGCTTCAATATGTTTAAAAAAATCGTATGCTCGACAACGTACGTTTTATTTTCAAAATGAAAGGTTTTGCTAAGTAAGGGATAATATGCAATTCGTAAAAAAAAATCTCTACGAAACGCAGTGTCTTTAACCTGCTAATTTGTAATGGCAAGTAACCTAACAAAGTATTTTGTTTCAGGCCTACCTTCATTAGCGCCCTATGTAGCAGTCGCCTCGCCAGAGCCTTGGTATTAGCAGGTGGCGTGGGCTGCGTCCCGCACGCGCACTGCGGCAGCGCGAACGCAGCGCGCAGTGCGTGCGCGCGCGCCGCCGCCGCGCCCAGCGCGCCGCCCGCCGCGATCTGCGTCAGCAGCAGGCGTCGTGCGGGGTGCGCGCCGCCAGACGTGCACGTCAGCCAGCTGGGAGATACAAGGATTATTATTATCATTTGCTAAGAAGTAAGGGCTGGGGATAAGAGCATTTAAATGTGTGCGCAGAGTCATCAGAATCAATTAACATACTGAGAAATACCTCAATAGCAGCCCAGGGTATGGATTTGTGCCCGGGTTGATGGCAATAGACTCGCCCCCCATCACATGGGACTTAACCTAACTAGCGGAATGTGGATGTACGTACTATAGGTATAACTCTGCCTAACCCTTCGGGGATTACCGGCGTGATTTTGTGTCGTCAATTAACATTTAAGTTTCATCCATTTTTTTTTAAACTCAGGGATGTATGAGAGGCTATTGTAAATTGCCAAAGGTGTTTATTTTATGGAGCAACAACAACCGTCCAGGAGCTAAAATTAACAATCGACTAGCTTTTTCGCTATTTAACTACTAAACAAATCGCTATTTAACTACTAAACAAAATAAGAAGATTATGCAAATTTACTCACCCAAAGGAATCTCTCTCGCCGTTGCTATTGGCGTTCGAGGAGTTGTTCGTTTCAGCTGGAACGGTAGCAGTTTCAGTGCCGGATGTCCGCGACTGTAAATAAAGATAACCAAATTTTACTAAATGTTGTCACACATTTACAAAGTTAAAAAACTAAATAAGGTAAAGTAGTGTGTGTTGAAGGCGGCAGGAGTCGCCTGGATGCGAGAAGCACATGTATGACAGGTCAAAGTGGAGGTGCTTGGGGGAAGGCATGTGTCCAGCAGTGGACCTTTTTCGGATGAAATGATGATGATGAATTTTGTATGAGCTTTCGTGAAAATATTTACCTTATAACAGTCTAAACACACGACGAAGCCGCATTTGCCGCACGTCCAATGGAAGTTGAACAGGGTAGTCTCACAAACATCACACATTTCTCTCACTCCTTGCACAACTCGTTTCCATGCTATCGTCTTATCTGTAAATAAAATAAAATATTAATTAGTAACCATCCATCCAAATCTCATCTAAAGTAATATTATAATAAAGAGGTAAAATTGTTTGTATGTTTGTAAAAGGTCGAAACTGAACCAATTACGTAAATAATTTCGTTGACGAAATGCTAAACTAATTATTACATAGGGTACAATAATGTAACCGCGGGTGAAACTGCAGGGCACAGATCCTTTTGAATAAACTCTGATAGGTAAATGTTTTTATTATCATTTTGTAAAGGAAACATACCATCATTCAAGTGATGGGATTCCGCCTCCTTCTCTTGTTGTAGCAGTTCACAGAACTGGTCTCCAATCTCCCTCAGTAGGAAGCAACTCATCTCGATATCTAGCTCAGCCGCACCAGCAGATGACGACAGCCATAGCTTTTTATCATCCTGTAGGCAAAGAGAGAATTCGTTAAAATTTGTAACACTATTCTACACTTAATAAAAGAACGAGCAAGGAAGTAGGGAGAAAAACTAGTCGTAAAATAAAGGTAACTCACTTCCTCGGCGTCTTTGTAAGGATCCGAGAAGCCAGCTATAGCCAGCTGCCTGTTTTTGGCGTACTTCAGTCTTCGGAAAGCGTAGAACCGGCAGAAAATGTTCGGCATGTCCTTGTCACGTTGTGCGGGCGACCAGCGACACTCGCGACATTTGGCGAGGCGCGGCGCGACCTCAAAGCAAGGTCCGTTCTGTAGGAAGGAGTCGGGCTGCACGCGTGACGCGGGCGTGGCCGCCGCCACGCGGCGCGGCGGCTCGTCGCGTCGCCGCCCTCCCCGCCCGCCGCCGCGCGTGCGTCGGCCGCGTGCTCGGCCCGCGCCGCCGCGCCGGCTGGACGTACTGCCGCTCCCACTTCCGCTACCGCCGGAATCAGAGTCTTTATCGTCACTCTCCTTATCACTCTCGCTTCCACTCTCTGAAGCCTTCTTCCTCTTCGGCTCGTCCCCAGCCTTCCGCGGGACCGCGCCTTTTTTCCGTTTCGCCTTAGGCGGTTTCCTTTTCGGAGGCGCAGCAGACTCTCGGTCGGAACTCGAGCTATCCTCTTCGGCGTCCTCTACGCGACCGTTCGCCTCTTTCGGCTTCCTCGGTTTCGTCGTCTTCCGCGTGCCGCGCTGGATTGATTTCGCAGCTACTGGCACGACTATGTTTGAACTAGAATCGTCCGGTTCCGATACTCGGTTGATTGCCATGGGTAGCGTGATACAAGTTCCACCACCACCGGAGCAGTCGCCCTCGCCGATCGGTGCGGTCTCGTGTCGCTGGAGCCACGCCTTCTTGCCGAGGTGTCGGACAGGCGCACCGCCGTTGTCGCGTGGCGATTGTGCCGCTTTCCCCGGGGTATCACCGTCAGCTGCCGTGGAAACAGGTGGCGTGGCGGGAGGTGCGGGCGGCGTGGGAGCTGTTGGAGGTGCAGCGGCGATGGGAGGCGATGCGGCCACCGGAGGTACAGGGGTGGAGGGCGCGGGGCTGGCGGCCGGCGTGAGGTGCGGCGCGGGCGAGGCGCCGGCCGCTCGCTCGGGGGTGGCCACGCTGCCGTCGGCGGAGGGCACGCGCACGTCGCAGGGCGGGCCGGGCGCCTGCGGGGCAGGCTCCGAGCCGTGCGGCGTCCGCCCGGTGCCGGCGGCGGCCGCTATTAGCGGTTCCGGCGCAGAGGGCTCCTCGAGTCTTCGTCGCTTGGCATCAGCTTCGGGGGGGTCAGATGCGCCTCGTCGCCGGGGCGACAGGCGGTCGGGGTCATCGCGCGTGACGCCCAGGTCTAGCGGCTGCAGCTGGCACGGCGACGTGGAGTTGGAATCGACGAGCGCGCGCTGTGGTGGGCGCGGCTCGGGGGTGCGCGAGTGCGCGGGGGGCGGAGGGCGCGTGCGCTGCGCGTAGGGTGGCGGGTACGGCACGGGCGGCTGCTCCACCTTGCTGTGCGGCGGCATGTTGGCTTGCTCCACGGCCACGGCGTAGTGCGCGGGTCCCGGCCCGGGGCCCGGGGAGTTACACGGAGGCTTGCCGTAGATGTGGGGTGGCGCAGGGCTCGACACCTTGGGCTTCACGGGCTGTGCAGTCTGATAATAAGCCGGCGAGCGCGGGGGTGGAGGCTGGTACATCCGCCGCGCGTTCTTATCCTGTGCTGGAAGTGCCGCGTGCGGTGACGTTTGCAGCGTGGGGTGCGGATGGGGCGGCGCGTGCGGCGAGGGCCCCGTCCGGTACGTCCGCGACGGCAAGTAGTGGGGGTTGGGCTCGTTCCGGGGCTTGCTCGGGTAAGGGTGCTTCTGTTCTAGGTGGATCTGTTTGGGATCGTGTTTGACTATCACAGAGTTTTTCTCTGGGACCAGCGGTGGCGGCGCCGGTAGGTGCTGGTCTTTCATTTTATCGTATCGATAGGGGTAATTGTAGGGGCCGAAGTTAGGTTCGCCTTTAGGTAAGGAGGGATGCGATTGTTTGTCTGCTTTGGAGGGGAGGTTGAGTCTTGCGTGTTGCGCGTGGTACTCTGCGGGGGAGGTGGCGGGGTGCGGAGGGTGCGCGGGGTGGGAGGGGTGGCCGGGCGGCGAGTAGTAGGCGCGGTCGGGTGGAGGCGCGCGCAGCCGCTCGTGCTCCTGCGCCGCCGCCCCTCGGTTCGGCGCCAGACTATGCAGTAGCGACCACGACATGCGTTCCCGCTGCGATAAAAAGAAAACTCGTCAATATGTTTCTATGGGAAATGAGGTTAACTGTAACATGGCTTTAGTATTAATGATTTTTACTACTTCTATGAGGTTGCAATTCTAAAATCTGAGCCACCAAAACGTAAAGATGAGGATTTATAATAAACAAATCTAAATAATCTTTTAACGTTAAATTAAAGTTACTAACTACCTTTTGATTAGCCAGCCTGAGAGATTCCTCGAAATGCCTCGACACTAGCTTTGAGGCAGCGTTCTCGTGATCCCTCCGTTCTTTTTCTTCCCTCTCCTGTTTTTCCCTCTCCCGTTCTCTTTCCCTCTCCCTCTCACGTTCCTGTTCTATTCGTTCTCTCTCTTTTCTCTCTTTCTGTTGCTTCTCCAACATTTCTCGTTGCTCCTGTTCCCTTCGATCTCTGTAAACAAATGATAAAAATGGATAAGTAAAAAGAAACAAACAAATAAAAGAAATTCAAGGATTAGGAAACTGTTGGATTGTCAATAATGACTAGTGGTTAAGACTAATTGGTCTTAACCATTCGTATGCCGTATAATGCCGTGGATCCACGCGAGACACAATGGCTTTTTAATTGTTTCTGTAATTATGGCATTTAACCAGTTACTAATGAAAGGAAGCTTTCGATCTTTGCTCTAAAGGAATATTCTCAAAAACCAGTGATGATAACCCGGAAAAATAAACAATTAAAGACTACAATTAACTGAATTTTAATTGAAATTAATTTCTTTTATAATTGCACTTAATATTACGTCCATAAACTTACATAACAGTAGGATGTACACATTAACTACGTAACAATTTTAAGTAACGTTACTTATTATGTAACCTGGCGTATACGCAACTTTCCCAAGTGATCTGTATGCAATTTAAGTGGGTCAAGGTCATTCAATTTTATTGATGTAATTTACACACATAATTCCGTATACAATCTTATGTAATTTTGATTGGTTAATAGAATGTATTAATAAAAGAAACTTCGGATTCCAAATTTAACTAATTAGAAGAGACTATCTCGGAAAAAAATACTTGTCTTGGGAACCAGCCAGCAAGCTCCGCATGAATTAGTATTAAAAACACCGTGTAACTGTTATGAATACATGGTGTTTTCAGTAAGTCATGATTAGTCATGAACTACGGCACTGTATTGTTTTCTAAATATTCCTAGGTATAAAAAAAACATTAGTAGGTCTGAATAAAACTTTTTGAGTTTTTTTCTGGCAAACAAATTAAACTTAATAAATGCGTTCCTAAAAGAGCGATCTAACAGACAAAAAACTTATGCTTACAAAATTTCAGAATATTTGTTCGTTAATATAATTTAATCAATGATAATGACATACTCAATGATTAAATATTGATATTAAGGTAATTAAGGTATCACAATAAATAAAGTCACAAACGTATCCACCTAATTGGCTTATCGACCAAATGATTACTTGTTTACTAAGAATACTGAGCTATATTTGTAAAACGGATGAAGCACGAATCCGATTACGTTTACGGAAACGGTTTTAGTGGCTTTGACCTTTAGGGGCACGACTTACGTTTTGAAACGGAAACGTAACAAAAATAAAACGTTACGTAAAAGTATTCGATAGAATATAAGTACTAATATTAGTATTGGAGAGTTTGTGGCGAAATGCCTATTGTATAGACATGAATATTTAATAAGAAATTGCTATAATTAGCTGTGGCCTGAGAACTGCCTGACAATAACACTCCTTTTAAAGATCGATGGAAGAGAATTTGACTTTTTAAATAATACTTAACTATCCTCTATTATGGCTAGCAAGGGTGATGACTACTGAGATGACGACTAATCTTCTCCATTATGAAAGAAAAAAATACATGTTGCGCCGACCCCAAATAAATTGTGACAAGGACAGGAGAATGCGGACTTAATTATTCTCTTCTTAATTTCACACACTGAAAATTTCTAATTATTAATATTTGCTTTTACAGGTATGCTGGCTTCTTTTAAAAGAAGCAGTTCCTTTGCACCTAAGAAAGATTAACGCAGACCGCATTATCAAAGCAGTTCCTTTGCACCTAAGAAAGATTAACGCAGACCGCATTATCAAAGCAGTTCCTTTGCACCTAAGAAAGATTAACACAGAACGACATTATCAAAGCAGTTCCTTTGCACCTAAGAAAGATTAACTCAGACCGACAATATCAATGTGTATTTTTGTTTTACAAAAATTGTGAAAAAATAAATGTAAAACTACTTTGTTATTGATATTGAACATTTGATTCGATTAGACCAGACCTTGAATCTAACAAAGACACTTCAGATGCAATAGGTTGGAAAACCTTTTTACATATTAATATTAAAATGGAGGGTAATTATTATCTTGTGAAATGAAAAACTTACAACACAAACAGACGTCTTCGTACGAAAATCCTTGAAATGCCCGATTCACACATTTTGTACACACCGTTTCTTCACAAAACGAAATCTAGAGCGTACCTACTCCGTAGTCGTAAGTATGCAGTGAAAACTTTACTTTTGTTATTCTTAATTAAATTAATTTGCCGATTAATTTTCCCGTATTTTACTTATTAACTAAAGATTAAATAAGGTGTTAAAATCAAATAATACAACAAAATAAGATTCGCTGCACCGTGCTATAGATCTGTAACATTGACAGTGCTTTCATTTAATGTCAAAAGGATTTATTTTTCACGATTTTCGGCCAGTAAGTGGTATTGTATTGTAGATTGTAATCAGCCAGTACCTGCCTAATAATGATAAAAACCTTCGTAGTAAAAAACAATAATCCTGCTTACTTATCTGAAGGCCAATTCTCGTGTTTTAAATCTAGTCGCGCACCGCAGTCTCATCTCGGCGACAAAAAAATGTCAAAAACTTGTCAAAATGTAGGGAAATAGTAGAGGTATTTTTGACAGATGGAGTCTGAGATCAGAAAATTACGAGAATTGCCCCTCCGACATCCATATACATATCGCACGCCCAGATCAACACTGCACTAAGTCAAAATAGCTCATATTTCAGAATGGACGGTTAAACCATTATTTCATGTTATGTCAAAGTTATTGCGAATGTCCTGAATATTGCATGTGAAGAATCCAATGCGTATCAGTATTATATAAATACGCCTGTCTTCTTGGTTAGCGCAGAAATTTTTGGCTATTGTATTAAATAAAAAACTCGATTTTAAGATTTTTCGACATAATACAGTGTTGTTCTGGGTGTGCGATATTATTACATCTTACATTTCGAACGAAGTAATAGCCATGACCTGCCGAGGTATTCTGTAAAAATCTCACCGTGAGAACTTAGGTGAAGTGAGCTGTCAATAGTGTCAATCTCTAGCATACTGTGGAATGAATGACAGCTCGTTTTCACGGTGAGATTTTTACAGAATAGCACTGCTGAAATATAACACAACATTTATCTCCAGATTTTATCTTTTAATTCCACGAATCATGAATGTTACGCAGTTCTGCAAATAGTTATGAAAATCGGATGATATTGTTATCTACGGTTATCAGGAACGTATCAGTTCACAACAAACAATAACAGGCTTAAGTATACATATAAAAGAATTATACTCATAGGTACTTATCTGAGTCATGACGACTAAATGGGAAATACCAGCTTTAATAGAAAACCCTTTCTACAGTGTTTTAGGATAAGAAAAGCTCTGTTGTTCCGATAAAAACCACTAAGCAGATACATCAGTTTCACATATTTGTTTATGACTGTGCGAGTTATGAACGATTTAATTAGCTTCGATTTATTTATAATTGTTCACCTTTCAAAAAAACCACATGATGCATATCTGATCATTTACATATTATGCAAAAATAATGTTCCAAATAATCCATACTAATATTATAAATGCAAAAGTGTGTCTGCCTGTTACCTCTTCACGCTTAAACCGCTGAACCGATTTAGATGAAATTTGGTACAGAGATACCTAGTTTGAGTCCCGGGAAAGGATATAGGATAATTTTTATCCCGATACTCCCACGGGATCGACACTTATGCGGGTGAAACCGCGGGGCGCTGCTAGTGTAAAATAAATTCATGCACGAATTGCCTATGAGTAAAACAGAATCAAGCGCAAATCGATTATGCGCATACGGCCGTCTGACATTACCGTTCATTGACCTTGGCCTACAACGACTTTTGGGTGCTGACGTCATTGGCAACCTTGAAGGCATCCAAAGCTCTTTATTGTTGACAACGCAGGCTTCAAATGACCAGTTATTTATGGAATTGTACTTAGAAACGCGTGTAAAATCTACGTAGAGAAAACTATTTATAAATTCGTCATACACGTGGATAATTCATTAGAAACGGTTCCGACTCCCGAGGTTACGAAATCGGATAATGTTTTTCAATATGTCGGACGTGAACAATGACTGATTAGAAAAACAAATGAAGGATTTAATAATGCTAAATATTGAGTCCGATAACAATGAGATATTTATGTTTTTTTGCCTCTAGTAAGTAGGTACGTTTAAGAACACCTGAACTAGTACAGTTAGAACCTTTTAAAAGTAGTTCCTACCATTGGGATCTGACACAAGGGCACAGTAAGTACTTTAACATGTTCAATGTACTGTAACAGCGTTTGTCCACCGTCACGTAAACGAGCAACGAGATTATTCGAACCCAACGACCCACAGTGGAACGAATGTATGGGAGCGGTTGGACGTAGACATGTCCGAAAAAAAAGAGTAAAATTATGCCAAACTAATGATGCCATCTTATTCGATTACTTAATGCCTTCATAACTTGTGGTGATGAATTTCTTCATAACTCCCATATTTCGGGAGTAATTTGAGAAAATGTGAAATTTTACTATGAAAATGAGTGTATCGAGCTCTCTCCCTCCTGATTCCGGGCTTGTTTCAAGTAGCGGTCTCTAATATCGTAATGCTATTACTAAGAGCTATATTTAATACTAAGACACATAGTGCGCCAAATGTGCACTTTCTGGGATAAAAGGAAATGAAAATTTAAAAAAAAAAAACGTTTTTTCCCCATTTGTATTTACTTTAAACCGCAGACAGACTTATTAAGAGGTCTATAAATATATTATATATATACAGAAATATATATTAACAAAAATATTCACAAGAACTGATGAGAGTATGACTTTTAAGTAAGTTGATAATAAATTACCTAGTTTCATTAAAAGTACAATAAATAATTAAGATGTAAGCTCTAATTTACTAAGTTACACATTTTAAAACAATAACATCATTTAATTATCTTCGTCATCATCATCATCATCAATTAATTCAAATTCAGAATCGATGTCCGCTAAATCATTTATGTTAACAAATTCGATATCACTTTTCTCAGAATCCGTAAGCTCATAAAATTCCTTAAAAGAAGATTTTTTTACAAACTTATTTCCTTTTGGACGGATACTTGTAACAAGTGGATCAGAAGACAGTAAAAGATTGTGCATAATATCTTCATTGCATGAGATACTGCTATGCTTTCGAGAATGCCCCTCTCTATATTTTCTAAAATCTTTATTTCTAGCCTCAGATGCCTCTTCGGATAGAAAACCAATGGGCACAATTGACATGTTCTGAACTATGTCTGGCCCATGCATTAAAATTTTATGAAGTGAAGAAGGCATATAATACCATGGGTATAACTCCACGTAAAGCTTAGCAGTATCAAAGCAGAACTCTCGGAATTTAGTTACGTTGATCTTCTCTCCTGATGAAATACACTGCAAGATCACACAGATTTTTCTTAAAAGCATAGCATCTATTCCGGTCAGTTCAGCAGATTTAGTGTAGTTTTCAAAAAATCTCCTTGCCGAGTTGCCATTGTTGGTGGATCCACTGCCTTGTTTCACAACATCGAGAAGTAAGCCCGTTTCTCTTCTTACAGCCTCTTGAACTCTTTTCTTCCTGTCATCAACTTGCCTTTTTGCTATATCACCCCTTACTTGCCATGATTTTATGTCTAATTTGTAGGAAATGTGTAATAAGCATTCCATTGAGCGAATCCAAGCGTGAAGGGTGCTTAAGCCATATTTATACATGTCCTCGTTTGCGTGTTTATCTTTGATTAACTCTAAATTATTCATTTCTTTAGGACAAGCCTTGCATATGTCACACACTGAAGCTGCTGTATTGGATATAATGGAATGAATTTTACCATCAATCATTGTCAACAGCAGTTGGTGTTTGACACTAATTCCATCAGTGATGGTGGATGGAGTTAAGGCTTCAATCTCTGCTTCGATTTCAGCCATCTCTCTCTGCACATTTTCTTTGGTTTCCTTTATAAACTTAAACAATATTGGCCGGCAAAATGAAGTGGAAGATGGTCGCTCGTTTTCCCAAATTGTTACACCTTTTGAGACGAGCCGCAGTGGTACAAGACTAATCATAAAATTACTAGCAAGATCGATTTGCTCATCTTCACTCGTCCTTTGATGATAAATGCTTTGGCTAGATGATCCGTCAAAACCCCATTTGCTGGTCAATACGAGCTGTTGATTGGGATCAACAGGGGTTTCTAACGACCTAATAAGTCTTCTTGAGGTTAAATCCATCAAGGCTTGTAATTTGATTTTTGCAGAGCTCTCTGTAACTGTGAGATCTTCTTTGGCCGGATAGCACTTAATTTTTTCTTTAACCAACATGTAGTAACTCGGGTATTGAAGAGCTCCTTCTTGAGTGTTGAAATCCCGAAGAGTGTTATAGCGCCATTTCGATAAGTTCATCGATACATAAAGAGCCAATGCCTTCAAAGGGGATATTTCCCGTACCTGAATTGATTTACCTTCAATGAAGGCTTTGATTTTTGAGGCCTCTTCTGGATTCTCCGTCAAGTATTTCATAACATAAGCTGTATCGCTTTGTCCTGCCTTTTGAAGCGCCCTTTCGGCCGAAAACATAATTTCAGCGCTGCTACTGCTGCATGAAAGACTATCTTCAGTGCGTCTTCTTTTTTGCCGGTTACTAAGGTCCTCAAAAGATTTACGAGGACTAGGATGTGTACAAGTTGAAGCATCAGATTTAGCAGGAGAAATTATGGGCTCGATGACGTCACTTATATTTTCTGTAGAAGGTTCCATATTTTCATTCTGTAATTCCGGCCATTGAATTGCAGCCTGTAGCCAAATCTCATGTTTCTTCCGAAACTTATCTGTGCTTCTTCCAGACTGTGTCCATTTTGCATAAATGCGGTAGCAAAATCGACGACACCAGTCTTTTAAACTTGTTTCAGCACTTTCACATAACTGAACACAACTGTTATCTTTTAAAACACTGAACAAATAGTTAAAGTCGCGTAAATCTTTATGTGCGCGTGCGCATAAAGCAACGTGAATATCAAGATTTGTATTAAAATTTGGAAAATACATTGCGAGATTAGCTTGGATACAACGAGGTGTAAATCAACACTGATTTTAAAGTTACTAATAGTGACCTATTTATATAAAATCCAGGTATCCCAGGTATCCTTTGTTAAATATTGCAAGGTAATTAGTTATTGTGATAATTAGTAAATGATGCATGCTAAATTAGTGTATTAAGAGCCATTTAGTAATTAAATAATAGCAATGTTCTTATCAGTAATCATTAGTGCATCAGTTTTATATGTAAACCTTAAGTCCCTAATTATATATCCTAATTAGCTTATATCTTCTCTAATTGGCTGCTCAGAAATGTTATTGTAATAAGGTAAACCTTTAGAAAAACGGTTTTAATCAACAAAATAAACAAAAAATAAAAAAATTGTGTTATAAAATAAACATCACTCTTTATCCCAGAAAGTGCACATTTGGCGCACTATGTGTCTTAGTATTAAATATAGCTCTTAGTATAAGCATTATGATATTAGAGACCGCTACTTGAAACAAGCCCGGAATCAGGAGGGAGAGAGCTCGATACACTCATTTTCATAGTAAAATTTCACATTTTCTCAAATTACTCCCGAAATATGGGAGTTATGAAGAAATTCATCACCACAAGTTATGAAGGCATTAAGTAATCGAATAAGATGGCATCATTAGTTTGGCATAATTTTACTCTTTTTTTTCGGACATGTCTACGTCCAACCGCTCCCATACATTCGTTCCACTGTGCGACCATACAGCTTCGAGCCCGAAGTGACGTGGCGGTGGACAAACGGCCTAACAATGAAATTCCAAGGATAACAAGAGTTATGCCGGTTACACGAGTTAAATCGTACAATTACATTGGATAAACAATGAGTTCTGTAACAACTAACAATGAAAACAATTTTAACAGCCAGCAATTAATTACTAATGACAGAAAAACAAGCCAGTTAAGCATTCGTTTTTTATCGTTCTTATCTAACACCTTCTATCATCGGTATTTAAGTATCGACTAATCCTGTCTATCGTTTTATCCTTTTTCAGAATGATATCTACTTTCGAACATGTTAATACAATAATAAAATGACTGCTCATAAAATAATCTTATTAAACTTACGTTATCAATATATTTGTCACATGCTATAGTATCTTTTACCTACTTCTATCGTATCACATTTTTATGATATTATCTTTTAAAATAGCAATCATAAGTAGAATAGAAATGATTGATAATAATAAATTCTTACTTGATGGTTGCAAGGCAAAAACGATAACTTGGATTACGATAAAGTATTTATTTGAATCATCTGTCATGCATGACTCATGACTTGATAAGTGTATGGTATGGAAGGACAATATATGTATTAATTTTAATAAACAATAGTAGAAATATGTGCTGCCCTAATAATTAAGATAATTTGATTTATTCTTCGTTCGTCCCATATCACTATTACAGTTGGGTTTGTCCCAAAAGGCATACACAAGATAGCCTGATTAAACAGCCGACAACCTCCTTGGTTGAACTACGAGATGCCATTCACAAAAAAAAAACCTTAAAAAACAATTGTAAAAAATATTTGAAATTATACGTAAGTGCATTTTTTTTATTTTATTCCCACAGAATGGCCGTATTCATAGACAATAAATCACAGCAAAATACTTTAAAGCATATCAAGCGCAAACAACGAAATTATAGGATATCCTGTATTTAATCGCTTATTAAATACAGACACCGACCTCAATAAACACTGCCGCTGATAACTTTTAATAACGCACGAACATCATCACGTCCTAAATATTCAACGCGACGAGTCAAGGTCAAAAACATCTTTATAATTTGAAATTCATTATTCATTCAAGATATTTATTCACTTATATCAAGTTATGAACAATAAGAACCGGATAAACCTACAAGGTCACATTAATATGGACGTAAATAGATTTTCCTCTTACGTATTCATTTAAAACCTGTTAGTTATTTACATTTAAAGATTATATAAAGATTGTATGTACGTACGCAATTCAATGTAGGTATGCCTATTTATTAACTTAATTACTGGTTTATTTATAGAAACAGAAGAACAATGTTTGTTATTTGGACAATAAGTTCAAAATAGTGTTATAATAATAATTCTACAAGGAGTATTTATCTACTACGCGATCCAATACCATAAACGGAGCACAATATCGCACGCCCAGATCAACACTGCACTAAGTCAAAATAGCTCATATTTCAGAATGGACGGTTAAACCATTATTTCATGTTATGTCAAAGTTATTGCGAATGTCCTGAATATTGCATGTGAAGAATCCAATGCGTATCAGTATTATATAAATACGCCTGTCTTCTTGGTTAGCGCAGAAATTTTTGGCTATTGTATTAAATAAAAAACTCGATTTTAAGATTTTTCGACATAATACAGTGTTGTTCTGGGTGTGCGATATCTTCAAGGTCTAAAACAATAGGTCGTAAAGTTTGTAATAATAATAATGGCGACCATAACTTGTTCACTGCCCTATCTTTTGAATGACAAGTCTAAAGAAAATTACAAAGGCTATGTTCAAAGAAATCTGTATCAGCTGCAGGTAAATCTGTCTAGAAACTATTACAAAAGGTTAAAAAAAACGCAAAACCAGCTTGCTCAGTAACAGCTGCGAAAATCAATGCAGCAAAAAGTTACAAGTAATAACAATGGCCTTGTAGGGAGCGATGAATATAAAGCACCATATTATTATGTTATTACTAGGTATTTATAAACGGGAAAATACTGCTACGTCAAGCACACATAGGTATATTTCCTTATAATGGAGTTATGAAGTTGTTAACAAGCTGGTCACGTGAGGTCAAATGAATTAGTTCATTGCAGTCTGGGTAATCACGATGGATTTATGACGTAGGGAAAGAAGTATAATAAATTGTGCTACTCTGTATGCCTAAACACGTTTAGACGATTGTAAATTATTGGTTTTCCACATCCGTAAGTCCGTCACGATTATTCAAGAAACGTGTCCCGACGAATTAGCATTTAAATGTTTGCAATGACTTATCACTGTAATAAATTTATTGAAAACGGTATTATATTTATTTATCATGCATATTATAATAAGAGATTTAAATACTTAATGTATTAGAATGAATGTATTATACGAAAATTACAATGACATTAATTTGGTTTATGCTTTCAAAGTGTCTAGTTTCGGTTCGATGACCATTACATTAAAATACTTACCTAAATGTAATTAACATGATCTAACCTTGACCACAGATTACTTGACTATGAATACTGTGCGTAAATTATGGAAAGAAGAAGTGAGATAATTATTGTTTTGCGCGTTTTTTGAGAAAAATAATTTATAATGCTAACTTTTATAAATTCATGGAATAAAACAAAAAGGCCAACGTAACAGTTGCTAATTAAATGAAATTCCCCCAACGATATCATACCTACCTATAATATTATTTGCAAGTTTATTTTCCCCAATAAAATAGGCATTAGGTATGGCAAAATCATCATAATTATAGAGAATTACTTTAATCACACTAACATTATAAAGGCGAATGTTTGCGAGTGTGTGTTTATATGTTTGTTACTTCTTCACGCACAAACGGCTGGACCAATTTTAATAAAATTTGGTATGGAGGTAGCCGACACCCTGGATTAAAACATACTACTACTACTGCTACTTTTTATCCCGATATTCTTATGGGAACGACACTTATGCGGGTGAAACCGCGGGGCGCAGCAAGTAATATATATTCCAAAATTTTAGGTACCTATAATAAACACCAATTCTCAGAACGATCAATAGGGACTTCCTTCTATTTTGAAACGTACAGGTATTGCTCAGTGTTTTAAATCATTACATACAAATAGTAAATTCAAATGATATTAATAAATTATTGCTTTCCGAAGCTCCCGATATGAAATTAAGTGCTTAAATTGCCAGCCATTTGCATCCATAATATTATAAATCGTTTTAACGTATACAATTTGTAAACTAAATACAGAGTGGTAACACCGAATTGCGTTCGATTTAACGACACAACGTTTTACTATTACTAATAACTCGAGCACTGGCAATTATTTGCAATAAATAATATTATTACCAGCCTATTATCATATTATTGTCCTACTACAAGGCAAAGGCCTCTTCTCATATAGAAAAGGCACGAGCATTGGTCACCACTTCACCAGTCACCACGCTTGCTCAACACTGGTTGGCGATTTCAGACTCATCATTTGCCTAACCTTTTTGGTCACCCATCCACGGACCAACTGCGGCAATCGACCCGTGCGACTGTTATTAGTATTACCACAGGTATTACTTAGCAACAGACCAACCGATTTCAGAATAAAGGTTAATTTACTATAACGACAGTGGAGTATAGGTATTGATCGTTGACAATCTTCCACATACTAAAATAATTATAATTATAATTACACAACAATACTTTAAAATCATAATTTATTGCAGCATTCCGCAGTATTTAAGGCAGCCAAGACGTATAAATAATAAAGTACCCATTTCCTAAACATTGTTCAAGAATAACAAGAAAGTTGGCAAGCCACCAATTATGTTAGTGTTTATCATTGCAAAGTTTTTCCTGCATGTCGACAGCACTATTTCTGTCTGCAGAATGTTCTGTTATTTTTGCGCCGACCTTGTAAGTTTTAAATACGAATTCTGGTGGTTTTAACCTTTTATTTTATAACAAAAGTTTTGTTCCGTTTACGTTGTTTGCTTATTTTAATATGTATTTTATGTCTGGTTTAAAATAAACTTATGTCGTCTAGACGCACTATTTAAATGAATTCCTGTTTGTAATAAACAAAATTAAGGGGTCCATGGTTAAATAATAACAGCCGCACAGGTCGACCGATCAAGTTAAGCTACGCTTGCCGCGGTTGGTCTGTGGATGGGTGACCATATTTACATACCAAGACCACAGATTCCGAGACCCCTCCGTGACTCGGAAAGCACGTTAAGTCGTTGGTCCCGGCTGTCATTCGTGGATCAGAAGCCCGAAAGTCTGACAACCAGTCTTACCAAGGGGTATCGGATTACCCAGTAACTGGGTTGTGGAGGTCAGATAGGCAGTCGCTCCATGTAAAATACTGGTATTGAGCTGCATTCGGTTAGACTGGAAGCCGACCCCAACATAGTTGGGAAAAGGCTAGGCAGGTGATGATGTTTGTGATAAATAGTTTAATATACATAAGTTAACGAGTTAAACTATTTCCATCACGATGGGACAGTGTAAGAGCAAATGTTACACACACTTTGCTCTTATATTATCCCATCGTCATTATACGTATTGGGATGTCCGTTTACAATACCACGAATATGGCGTACTTATGCTGAAATAATAATTTCTTTATTTAAACTTAAAAATAACTAAAATATTTAACATAGAAGCAAATTAGGTAGGTACTTCATTTCGTGAACAAAACCGTGGGAAAAGTATGTTTGGGATACTTTTTTCTAGGACAATTAATTATTAGGTAATTTCTTATTTGTTAGCGATACCCTAGTTAAGTTTAACATACTTACGTAAATAGGGAATGATAGTTTACAACCGTAATTATTGACGTTGCTAAAAATCAACACTTCTGTCTTTAAATATTTTGCTTAGAAAACATAAGATCAAATCAATGTTATTCAAACTCTATGTACTTTACCAGTCTATTTGGTCATGTTTTGATCACTTCCATTTATTATCATCTTCTAATTACTTAATTTAATTATAATTAATATATTTTACTTTAACGATAACAAAACAATTCAAACAAAGTTTAATTGATTCACATTAAATTATTGAGTTTATCTTTCTGGGTAGGTAATTGAATAAATGCCAACGATATTTTCTGAGAAAAACAATATGATTCAAAGTTTCAAATCTACTTTGAATGAATTATGGCACGTACCTACTACCTACCTAACTAACCAATATTATTATTGCCTTTTATTTTAATTCTTCGTATGGTTTGTAAAGTAAAGAGTACACTGAATGCCAGCAAAGACAATGGGAAACCGTAACTTTTGTAACAATATTCAAATTTCTCTCCTTTACAACAAAGACTAACTAACTTGTGATGTATTGTTTCCTATCTTTTATTGTTGTTTGTGACAAAAGAAAGGTCTCAGAAACCATTTTCAATGTAAAGATAATAAAAATCACCAAAATATCTATCGCTCTTCTATCTATGCTCTCACAAGCTGAATTTATTTTTAAGAAAAAAAAAAAAATGACCATTCAAAGTTGGAACTCGACAAAAAAAAAACAAATTGTGCTATAAATCAGGCTTAACAAATCATGAGTATTTGGAGCAATCTTGTAAACATCGGAAATTAACACACTTCGTTTTACAGCTCTATTTATTTACATAAATAACGTTTTAATATAACAATAAACAATCTCGAGCACTCGAGATAGCGGACAAATAAAATCAGGTTAAGTATTTTCTGAAGTGTTTCGAGTTTTTAGAAGTATTGTGACTTTACGTAGTAGGTACGCTTTGAATTCATGACTCACAAAATAAATAGGTAGCTCTTGTTGTAACATAAATTTTATTCAAAGTGCTGAGTCACGGCAAATAATCTAACAAATTCTTCATTAAATACAGGAAAAAGATCGGTTAGTCACGGGTGTGTTGCCAATGAATTTAATTGCTGTAATAAACTATAAAAACCTAACGATTTTTACCTAAACCACATTTGACATTTAGCGGTTTTACGTAGCGGGGTTTTATTATCTAAATGTGTGACAGTCTCATTCATAATAAATACGCTGTATTTTGCACGATAAACGAAAATTCCAGTTGAATAAGCTATTTGCAAAATACCGGGATTTGTTGATTGTATTTTACGTGTGTCTGTTTCAGCAAATTTATGTGGGTAGTGGTCAAACAGTATTATGGTTATTTCGGCATAAACAAGAAACTAACAAGCTTTATCTACCTAACTCGCTTTTGTGGATATAACCTTTTGGTATACGATAAGATTTTATAAAATGTTATCTTAGGTTCATTGACCCCTTTAATCTAGTAGGCAATAATAATAGCAATATCAGTGCAAGTTTCGCACAACATAGTATTGGTACCATTATAGGTTAGGTACTCTTCGATACGGCTTAAAAGGCAATGGCCCTATGGAATGGGGTTATCCCCTGGTTTCTTACCTAATTTCCTTAATAACTTCTTCATACTTTATTGAATTGATTTCAATATTTTTTACTGTAAGTAATGTAGTTTGTTAATAATACGCTTCGCAGCAGATTTATTTCTCAGAACGATGAATGAAGATTCATTTCGATTCAATCGTTCTGTTTACGAACGGAATGTTTGAAATATATGTAGTATTGACGATTTGGTCTAATAATATCTCTCCTAAACTTTCGTGCCTTTCTAGAAAACTCACCGTTTTATCGATATCTAGGTATAAACATGCATGATTCATGAACTTTATACGATTTGACTGTGTAGGTGGGGAGCTAAGGAAACGTAATAGGTATAGTAAGATGGTGAACTCACCGTAGCAGTCTTTCATGTCTCTCTCTATCATATGTCGCCGCCGCGAGGTAGTCATCCGCGATGGCATGGTGCAGCGGCGCGTGGAGCGGCGGCTGGTACCGCTGCTTCCACAGCAGCTCGCTGGGATACAGCGTGGGTGGCGGCGGGGGAGGCAGGTGCAGCAGGGGCGGCGGGGGGCCTCCGCCGTAGCCGTGCGCCATGCCGCGCCACTCGCGCTCCTCCACCGAACTGGCCGAGCCGCCCGAACGGACTCCGCTCACTCCCGAGTCGGACCTATCGTCCGCATCTCGTGCGCACACTATCACACAGTCGTCCTCCTCGGAGGCCACGGCGCTGGCAACACCATCCGCGCCCGCACTCACTTCACTCTTCACTTCACACTCACTCGCCTTCACTTCCTCCTGTTTCACGCACTTGTCGGTTTCCTCACTGACCTCGACGACATCACTTGCACTCACACTTTCAGCGACACCTGTAACAATTGAAACAAACTGTTAGGATTTCATACTCATAACTCCACGATGAATAGGCAGGTTAGGTATTTACGAAACATTCACGGAATCTACATTTCTAGCAAATCATCCGGAATGGTGAGTAAAATTCAAATAATTTATCAAAGCCGAGTCTCCCTGTCAAAACGGATTAATATTGTGTTATCAACGAGTTGCCAGCTGCATATTCTGAAACGGCTGACGTCAGTGTTCGGTCCGTCGGTCATGTCGGCACGTTTGGGACGAAGCCAAAGTAAGCCCATTCACACTACACCCACGCATATAAGTACGTAAAAAATAATGTATTGTATGGACGATACAATTTCATTAGCTTCTCAGAAAGAAATGTTGCAACACGTGAAAATAAACGTAAGTACTATTTTTAGCTGATGTAAGTAAACATTATTATGAAGTATGTAAATTGCTATGCATGCACACGTGACTTTATCAATTCAAGATCGCGCAACTACCACATGGCTGGGTACTCAACAGATTGATTTACATGAAAAGTGATAAACAGCGAGCCAAGCTATTATAGTACGTCGGCTGCATGACAAGTACGAAATTATTCAAATGACTGGTTTATTAGTAACCGGAACAGGAAGATAAGCTCACGAAGAGATATGGCGGCGTGGGTGGAAGTAACATGTCATGTTGGCTGTTGGCAGTCAGGCCCGTCGAGCCGCACGTGAATGACGTCTGGAGAAGCGCCAAGCAGTGCCGCCAGCTCCCGGACATTTGGCGCTCCACCAGAACGAGGGCAATGTGATAAAATCCCGGGGTGACGCGTCATACTTATACAAATTACTAACACAATAACTAAAGAGGAAGTCACGTCACTTTGACTTTTATTTACTGAGATTAATTTATTAGTGCATCGCTACAGGAATATTTGTGACATCACCAACTATAACCCAAATTAAGTACCTACAAGGAAAATAGCAAAACAAAACTACCCACTATTATAACTATAACTGAAGAACTCCCGAAGCATGCAAATATTAATGTAAGTAACAGAAACAGCGTTCAATTTAAACCGCACGAGCAAAAAATAAATTCCTTCCTAAGTACTAATTTTACAAGCGCGCATTTCTCGAGGTTTTTCTTGTTATTAACACGCGATTGCATTTTAATTTCCATAAACATGCACAAAAAACGACCGATAAAAGTAAAGGCAGCTTGCACGCGATTATAGGTACTTATGTACATCAAGGTGATTCATAAATATTTTCCATAATACATATATACAATATGCATATTATACCTAAGTAATATTATTTCGCTTGAGGAAATAACGATACGCATAGAATCTCTAAACGATTCAATTTGGTTTCGTAGTCGATTCTAAAATTCATAATACAGTCAGATAGGCAGTCGCTCCATGTAAAATACTAGTACTCAGCTTCATCCGGTTAGACTGGAAGCCGACCCCAACATAGTTGCTAAAAGGCTAGGCACATGATGATGATGATGATGAGTTGATAAATACACACGAACATACTTATCTATATGAACTAACATACCAAAGCACATATTCGACACGACACCTACACAAAAGAGCGAGCCTGCATGTCGAGCGAACAACAATGGAATTTTAATGAGAGACTGTTAACGAGGATCCTCATCTACATAATCGCATAAATAATTATTCATAACAAACATAAACAGAGAAGAAACTGGCGATTGTGTGCTGCCTACAGCTGGTCATTATTCACTGGGTGCGTGAGCCCGGCAGATCTCATCTCAGCCGGCGCTAATGATATGATAATGTATCGCGATACGGTTGCGGTCGAGTCGCCATTTTTAATGCACCCGAAGATTACTCACCGGCGCGCCGCGCTGTAAACCGGTTACGGCGAAATCCAGACAGACTACGCCTCGCTAACAGCCCCCAGCGACATTCCTTTCCTGTTAAGGTGACGCATCTACCTACACCAAATTAATTATCCGACTGAATACACTTTGTAATTTAACACTAATCGCAGCACGACCCACTCTAATTAGCCGAACTGTAAGGCCGGCCGCAAACGTCCGGTTTCCTGATTCGGAATTCAGTTTCGGAATTGAGATTCGGAGACCCCGAATGCACGCATTTCATACAAAATGTTCTCTTTAGTGCACACGTGCTTATATTTTTCGTCAGGGTTTCCGAACGGAAAATATAGGAACGTGTGCGCCGAAGAGAACATTTTGTATGAAATGCGTGCATTCGGGGTCTCCGAATCTCAATTCCGAAACTGAATTCCGAATCAGGAAACCGGACGTATGCGGCCTGCAAGACCTCTGCTCTACTTAAGCATGCAAAAATAACGTCGAGTAGACGTTATCTAAACCTTGGAAAAGCAAATAATTAACAGTCACAAGCGACAATAAATGCTAATCTAATCGAGGAACAAATGTGTTGACGTAATACAAAAGGAACAACACGATACGTAAATGCGCTTGAGTAGGCGTGTAGATAAAAAGAATTGCAAAATCACAATGGCTACGATAGCGTTACTTATTGCTTGCAAATGAAACGATAGTTGTTTTAGTCAACAATATTCGATAACAAGAAATTCAACAAGCCCCAGCTGTTTACAATGTTAAAAGAATACACGAGGCGGAGAAAACAAACCTGCCGCTTTACAAACAAACGACCATTTAACGAATGTAAACAAAAGTTGTGAAACAATGCGACAGTGATCAGCGGGAGGGGACAATGGGGTAACAAATAACTCGATGGGGAAGTGCGGCAACGTCGCAGAACGACAACGGCTGATTGACAAGACAAACGCCGAGGCGGAACCGGTGAGAGAGAGCTTTTCATTAGATGGCGAGGAAGGGCAAAAAGTTGACACGAGGGCTCTGAGAAGCGCGACCGCTTGCCGCTCTATCTCGACGCAGTAAATCCTGACCACGACAATTTGAATTATGCATGAAGGGCGGGCCCCGGCAGCCGTAACTCAGACCGACTATTGCACCAGCGGCAGCGCTCCAACCGATCTCCATAGGTATACATACTGCGGCTGTACAAAAACTTTGCAGTAGCTTTTTCCACGCACCCTATAACCCGATAAGTAGGTTATGCAAAGACGATCTAAATAAAGCTAAGAAGCCGGACAGTGCAGTCCATTTCAATAAACCACTGCAGATTCTCAGTATCTAAGCTCGTGTAAATAACTACATAAATTATTAGCGCGGTTTTGAATTATTCATTTAAGCGCAATACCGTTTACTGTGCCATTACCTGACTACGTTCGCAGGTTTTCCGACAACAGTTAACCGCAAGCCCATAGTTACCAATTACGTCAACCTTTTTAAGTGATCATTCAAACAAGAACGCGTCAATTGAGTTTCACCATTCTATTATGATGAGACTTGATGAGGTCAAAAGGTCAAAATCGTCAGACCATTTCGTAGCGATGTAGGAGTTTTATTATGTAGGTAGAGCATATTATTAGGTACTCGCGACTACTTTGAGGAAGTCGAATGCGTGACTGGCAACGATCAATCAAACGTTCCAATATTCCGAACCACGGAATCGGTATCGAGGGTTATACAGGTAAGCAAGCTACTAATGTAATGACGGGAAGTGACGTAAAAGTCTATTAGATGTAGACCGTGGAACATTAAACGCATCGCTGAATGCAATGTGTGGGACTGTGAAATCAAACAATTCAAACATTTTTTGTTCTCAAATACATTTTTGAAATAATATTACCTTCGTGTAAAGGCCAAGTAGTAATAAAACTAAACTAATATGCTAACGCGTGCCGAACGTTACGCGAACATGTTCTGCTTTGTGAAAATTACACGCCCAAGTAATACGTGAGTGTGTTAGACAAAGCGGTTGTACGTCAATAGTCTCAAATAACCTGTTACCGTGTTATCTGAGCGCGTTTGCAGGCTCAAAGCCATCTCGTTAAAACCACTGGAGCGTTTCGACTCGCCGACCGTGTAATGAAACACTTCCACTCGGAGAATAACCGTTAATAGGACATTTAGTTGTGACAAAGCTTTCTCTGTAACGTAGCAATTAAACATTCTACCTCAGGTTACATAAAGCATCAAGTGTGAACGTAAAATTGGCTAAATGGAAACAAATTAGAGGAGTTAGGTCCGCCGCAAACCGCATCCGAATCTCACTTTCTAAACGAAGCTCGCAAATTACTTATTCGATATCGAGTCAACATTCGCTTTTGAAATATCAACCTAGTTTTAGATCGTTAGGCGTGTGACCGACACTTACGGAAGCGGGTCTCGTCCATATACAGCTGAAATGGACGATTTCCTTTTAGGTTATTTACTTTATAGCTTCTACAAAATGTAAGTAAGATAGCGTGTAGGTGTGGTGTAGGGAGTGTACAATGTAGCGGGGTATAGTGGCGCATCAGTTATCGTGACTACAGAATGCAATACCACCTTGAAGATACGATGTAGTGTAGCCAGATATCACGAGTGGCGCAGCTCGTGCAGTAAATTGCGTAATGTGCTATTGAAAGCGCACGGAGGCGAGCGCGCTGCAATCTCCCTCGCATCTCACGACATGTCCCGATTGTTCGTGACCGGAATTCTTGATTTCAAGCATAGACAATACACAGTATCGCAGTTTTTCACATAACAACCTATCATAAAATGTTTTTATCGCTTTGACATACTGGAAGGCCCTGAGTTCGATGAAAAGATTTAAAACTCTTTATAAATGGACTCAATAGAATGTAGATAATTAACTGATTAGTGATTACGTAAGCTATTTTCGGTATTTCCTGTATTATTTATTATATCGCGTGTAGTATTCAAATGAATATAATTATTAATCTGTTTCAATGTTCCAGTAACTTTATATGAGTTGGCTTGAGGTAGTTGCGGTCATGACTTGCAAATCAATTTAGTCGAGTGATTCGTCAACTCGTCCTACATGCCTACGACCCAAAATAAAAATTGTTTTGATTTTCATCAAGTCATCCCAAATGGGCCGTAGGCATATAGGACGAGTTGACGAACCACGTCGAGCTCTGTCGAACTTATTGTTTAAAAACGCACCGTGAAATTGAAATACGGAAAGCCAAGAATAACTAACAGATTACGACTATCAAGGAATTAGAACAAACACTACGGGTCACTCGACAATAAACAATAAGGCGATAAAACACGCGATTCGATAACGAATCGCTGTTTAGGGCAACAATGCACACTCTTAAAGCATTCTCGATAACATAGACGATATGAAAGGTCATTCGGTGCACGACTAGTGGAATACCGGCTATAACGTAACGTAATAAATAACTAGTTATTTATCGTGCGAGCACAACACGATATGATCTGATTGCCTGCTCGTTAGGTATGCGATTATCTAACAGGTAATGTTAGTAACGTATACAAGGTAATTAACACAGTTTTACTGCATTATCTCATAGCTAATAAGCGGGTAGGTATGTACCTAATGACGTTATTAGACCTAGATAGTTGGTATATAATGCGCATTTAACTTAATAACGATTAAATTTGAACGTTTATACGATTAAATGCGCAACTTGTTAATGATTTTTAATGGCTGTCGTTTTTAGATAAGAAAATAAGAATTTAATGAGTTCGCATTGACCTTCCACAAACAGGTAATTACTTAATTAAATACCTGCCGTGGGTAGGCTATACGACTAATCCTTCTCGGTCATAAAATACACATTGGGATGTACACGTATTTAATTATTTTTTACCGGATTTAACATCTTGGATGTATCTAACTATCTAGCTACAACTGGTCAGTGGGTCGGACCCACTACAAATTCGAATTACCAGTTCAAAATTTCAAATTCACAAAGACGTTACGAAAGTCGTTAGGTGGATGACCTCTAGAAAATTTAATTGAACTGTTTGTAGGTAGTTCATTCGGAGCACTATAATATTATAAAATCAAAGTACTTACAGGTCTCAATAATTGAATAAACACTAAGATAATTATCTTCTTTCAGCTTTAATTTCCAACAGCTTCGTCAATTACAATAAAATCACTTCAATTTCTTATATTCAGACACAGTATTCTTCGGTGCCCGTTAACCACACAAATGACCTAAGTCACTATCACAGATTTTTCACAATAAAATCCTCGTGGATATTCCAATCAACTTGAAATCCTTCCAAAGGTGTACTAGGTTGCGGTCAAAATGTCGCAGAATTCAGGCATTCACCAGCACACACTCACAAATTCCATTGGCTATGCTATCTATGTAATATTATTATGTACAATTCACGACTATGTCAAAATGATTCGTTGCGAACGTAAAGTGGCACAGCACAAACGTGCGAAAGCCTCTGTGGCGCACAAAGAACTGAAATGCGCGGGGAAGGGAAGTGGTGTACGGAGGAAAGGGGGCGGGGGGGACGTGTGCGCCAGTCTAGCGGCGACGACGTAGCACAACGTAGCAACAAGTGAACGGCGCGGGTGTCGCGGGGTAAGCAGATGGGGAGGTTGGGGGAGCCGGCGCCCCCCTCGCGGACTTAGCACCTGACGCTCATGTGCACCCGTCCTGTCTTCCAGTTCCACAGGACCCTATGTCCCCATATTATACGACAGGAAGGGCAGATGTCGCTAATCACGGCGGACGATTTACATAATCAAACAGGCAAAAGCTGAGTGATAGCGAAACGTTTAAGTGGACGCAAATAAACATTACCTAGCTCTTTCGAATAATACTTTAATGTATGGGAGAGGTACCAACTTTACTTACGTAAATGTATATTTTTCATCATGAACACAGGCTTGGGCAGACTTGGAGTGCCATCGTACTTGAATTAATTTGTGTTCAATCACACAATACACGATTAAAACATGAGCTTAAAATATCATTGTTACTAAAAACATTTAACGAAATGAATGACAATAACACGGAAATGGAATTCATTCCAAGAAAACATACTTCTTCATGAAATTGATAAAACAATGAAGGATTGCGTAAGCGTATTGAAATAAACAGAACATTCACTCATAATTTTTCTAAATATTTGACACACCCGAATGATTACGGGTGGGGAGTAAATAACATTTAGGCAGTCGCTTCATGTAACATACTATGGATTCATGGATTCATTCATGGTATTCAGCTGTATCCGGTTAATTCCGGTTAGATTACTGGAAGCCGACCCCAAAATAGTTGGGAAAAGGCTAGGCAGATGATGATGAGTAAATAACATTTCGAATTACAAACAAAAGAAACTCATTATTATTGGGAACTCCAGGAACATTATTATTAAATTAGGTTTGACAGCGGTTATGCTTGACGGAAAATGTTACAAAATATTAAATTCAGAGATAAAAGTACTACTGAATTTGCCTCTAATCTACCAGGAAGACATACAACTTCCGTAACAGTTCTAAATATCACTTACTCATTTAGTATACCGACTTGCAATAAGTGTGCTAATTAATCAATCGAGACACGTAGGTGCTGTACGTACAAGCATTGTTATAATAGGTATAAACAAATAGCGATCGTTGACCAACATACCGAAAACATTTTACAACGCGCTAACGATTTGGCACGCTCCCAAGTATTCCGTGACAAGTTATACGTTCTACGTTCGCTTTATAAATAACACAAAGAGTTCAGCTCTCAGGTCACGTAAATAAAATTGATGTTTAACCAACGGAATTTACATTAAAAAATAACCTAAATCAAGTCGAAAACACATTTACACTAATTAGATGCGATAATAACAAAAACCAATAATAAAGTTCTTCTAAGAAATCGGGCAGATTTTTTTTTGCCCGACGATTCGTTGCGAACTCAGTTAAAAAACCTAATTACTTTTTTGTTAAGTAGATCATGCATTAACAATTTGTATTGCGTCGTTATTATTGGTTGTTTTTATCTGTCTGTCTCGTCATGCGGGCAGGCGGACACGAGCGGATACATAGGTAAATTGGCAGGCAAAACCCGTTCGCGAAGTTTTTGTAAAAACAAGCAAAAAGGTCGCATACCTTGTTTAATGTTTTGGCCTTGCGCTAATCGAGTTAGCGGGTACATGTGAATAACTAATGCTGTGTAATTTGCACATACAATGCGATGAAAAAACGGCGATATTTCAAGTGGAACGCGTTCATGTTTCATGTTAAGTGACTCGTAACCACCTACTTGTGAGTCTAATGTCTCGCGTTCCAAATAACAATGATAAATACTTAATGTCATTGAGATAGCTGCGTGCTTATCTTTACAGAATCACGTACAAGATATGTGTAACGACCACAACATCACGACTTGAGATAATCTACTAAAAATAGGTGTTTTATCATACAATAGTTTGCGTTCATAGATAGCTTGCATAGTGAGAGGCGGGAATTTGTAGATAACAAAATACAAACACGGCAGTCGATAGCCTGGTTGCAGGCACTGATAAGGGGCCCGTTACTAGCCGCCTGTTTGCACAAAGACCTGTATAAATAACCTGAGAGCGTTTGTGAACTTCTCAGAATTTCAATAGGTGCACGCTTCGTTTCATTTCATTTACGCTTGAGAAACTCAAACACGTTATAAAATAAAACGTTTTCCACGTGTGTTTGTACGGTTTATGATCTATCTCAGACTATACAAGCTTTTTGAAAAATTACAATTTAATTCAACGTTCAAGATAGTATTGATACGTTGAAAACTAGAAAATAATCTGATACAGGTGACATTCAGAAATGTACATAAAAATGTAAAATGCAAACTATTCAGGTAAACAACTTTGATTAAACACACCTTTGTGTTACATACGAGTAGATAACGTTATCCAACGAACTCGCTGTTGTTTGTTATGAGAGGTTACACACATTTGAACAGTGTGTACACATCCTTACACCTTTACTAATAAAATATTTTACACAAATAAGTACCTGTGTGAGAAACGGTTTTCCGGATACCATGACTCAGAGAGAATGGACGTAAAGATTTTACAGCAATGCCAGTAAATTCCCCAGTAGGCGTATATATACAGATACATGTTTAGGTAAAGAGACATATTTTGATAATAACAAAGTTATTCAGCCCTTATCAATAGTTGCTCAGCTGCCGACAAGTCGCCTCGGTTATTACGAGTAAATTAATTTGACGATTGCCTGATGCCATAATAAAATGTGACTCATGCCTTTATTTTATGAACATCAACGACACACGAGTACTTGGCATTCATAGACGATGTATTTTTATTATTGTATTGTTTGTGAACTGTGTGTGAATTGATTGTATTATTATTAGCCACGACACGAGGGAGTGTCGAATTAAGTCAAAGGACGGATTAAAGAAATGCGTGGAAATGAATTAAGATCGTAGAATTTATGAGAGTCAATATAAGATGTTCTTTGGAAACTCGCGATACAAGATCTGTCCCGAATGTTTCAAGTAAGTTTACCTACCTATCTTCCGTACTCGAATATTATAATCAGAGCAAAGATATATTTGCACATTAAATCAGTGCGGACGTAAATCGCAAGTATTTCGTCATCGTTGCCGAGATCGCCGGACCGGTCTCCGATCGGATGTCAAAAACCGCACGACGCAATAAATTGTTGTCTCATGGAGAGTAAACATCGGCGTTCGGCCGCATTCATGCATAATTGATGAGGGTTCGGAACGAGCGCGTGGATTCCTGGCGGTCACGACTCGGTCGGCCCGCGCGCCTCCGGCAGCCATTTTGTGAAGCCTGCCCGCCCCGGGTGCGCCGCATCGTGAATATTAATACGACCTTATGATGAACACTCCGCACTACTCAGATAATACCCCCAATTTAAAAAGAACTCATTTTTTTCTGGTCCGTTTCGCTTCCGCTGCGCTCCATCGATCGCACGTAACGATCATGACACGATAAGTATTGCAAACAGTCTTTACTGCGGCACGCAACGTGCAATTAAAACAGAATGATCATTATTAGTTTCTATTGTTACCGGCTGGCTAAATAGAGCATGCGCCGGTGTAATACATAATTTTAATGGCACAATGCAACGCGTCCAACTCTCACGCACGACCATTGTGCCGTGTAATCGTAATCAAAAGTATTTTCTCTCGGAACGAAAGACTCGTCAGTAATAGAGACGTTTCACAACAATTAGCGGGTAACCATTGGAACTAAAGAATAGAACTCGGGAACTACCTGATTGATGAGCGATACCCTTTGTGCTGGGGCTCTTACAAACACAAGCACTGGTTGCTTGATGATGAGTTATTCCGTTTGAAGTTAAACAGTAATAACATTCAATTGTTCTACGTTCGTAAACACTCATCTATAAAGGTGTGTTTCCTTTCGCTGAGCTCTTGAATTAACGTTGAATACGTTTGCGGTCGAGGCCTACCCTCCAGCGGAGCACTCATTACTGATGAAAGTACCGCCGACGACTCGTAATAATGTGAAATGAAATACCGCGCCCATCCGTCTGTTCGACGACCGCAAGTGTGGGCCAAGCCAACACACGCTAACGTGAACATAAGCGAACTCGTAACCGTGAACTACGAATTATTATATCGCGTTTGTACTGGAAAATACAAAGCTCAGCTCTGAATAAAAATGTACTCATATTTTACTTTTTGACGGGCGTCAGCATGCAAAATGAACTCCATGTATTTTTATTACGAGTTTCAAACGAATCAGAAATTTTGATGATATAAGGAAACATGAGCATAACGTAAACGTAGGTATTTTATTATAAGCAAAACGTTAGTCATTACTAGTTACGTCAAGCATTTGAGCAAATATTGAGAAAAACATTCAATCAATAACACGCTTTTCCTATCATTAAGAAATAGAAAAACATGGTGGGATTGTTCAAGCCTTTATCCCGTAAATAAGGAAAAATGCCGTGTTTTCAATATGTGTGGGAATGTTGTATGAATAGTATAATCAATTCTCTTCAACATTAAATGGGTCATTGTTGTAGAACCGATACCTACATAGATTAATGAAAGCATTCCATTTTCCGGAAGTAGAAAGGTTTTATTGAATCTTGCAAATCTACTTACAATTTCAAAATCCATGACATGATATTGTCACTAATGCCTCGTTGCTTTCAGCGAACATTTTGCTTTTAGCAAGGTGTGTAAATGCGATAAACGTATCTATCTACAACGTTTCTTGTATGTCGGCCGTGTGTACCGAAGGTGAGCAATAGTGTGGGGTACGCAGACAGCTGCGGGCTACAGCCGCACTTCCTGTAAACTCAACGATCCATTGTTACCACTCACCACCACACAACATACTTTTTATGACGCATTATCTAAGAATAGCAACGTTAGCACTCCACTCTTGCGATCATATGGCATTGTAAGATTGTACCCTTTATCTGCGTGACAAATAACGTTTTCAACAATCTCCTTTCTTCACTGTTTCATATCTCGCCAACAAATTTATCTACTCAGATAACATTTCACTTCAAATATCTTGATATCTTCATACCCAGACAGAACAAAAGAATAAACAAACCGACGCTACGCCAATTTAATGCACATTATCTCAAGAATTTTAATGTGTAATTTCAATTTCTTTCACGTAACTATATGAATCAAAATCATTATTGGTAGTTTCATCTTGGTATGCGTGTATCGTGCAAACCGGTAATAGGGTGCATGCGTTTTTCTTTTTTTGCACATACGAGTAGTGATGTCCAAACAATTTGTAGCGAAGCGCTGGGAACCTGCCTGGCGTGAGATCAGAAAGTCGTGATCGTCTGCCACGACGCGAAGCCCCTGTGCCTCAATTCACTAATCAAACCCCACAATGAGTCCATTGTTACCGAGATGCTTTATACTTTTCGCTACACATAACAATCGCTTCCTTGAGCTCAATACGGTAATGCAAGATATCAAAACATCAATGATATACATAGTTAGCTATTATAATAATGGCTGTGGAAAATACCATTGATAAATAATCGCGGACGCTTTGTTTGTTTTAACGTATGAATGAAAAGTCAATAATGATGGAGCAACCTATTACTATGACAAAGAGGTAATAATGTGTGTCTACGTTACATAATGGTATCTATTCTTGTACAAGTCACGTCATTAGACAGTGATTATGGTAGAGTAGATGACAATAAATCGTCGTTTAATATTCGTATGTGAGGACAGAATGATATATCAATATGAAATACAACATAATGGCGTTAGGTGTGGCGTTCGATCGTACATCATGGTCCTCGGTGGCAGACTGCCCAAGCCCCCTCACTGGGGCGGGTAAGGGCCGCAAGGGGAGCCTTATTCAGAGCATTAAGCCTACCATTAACGGTTAACTGGTGCAGGTTATCAAGGGTTTTCTCGGAGAAGCACATTCGGTGCTGGAACAGAGCCAAGAAATGTTTCAACGAGTTACATTGACCGTTATCGGCTACCTGTGCGGCTGGCAGAGCACGTACTCAGCCGGTTTAAACGTTCCCGAGAAAATCTATAGAGCACGAGTGTCGAGCACTGCGCTCCATTTAACAACGTATTTCGTATCTGTCCGACGTAAATGTTTACTCTACATAATGTTCTCAGTTAAAATGTTCCATGTAATTAAGATATGAAAATGATGTAGATATGTATCATCTATAATTAAGTCTCCCACAGCCCCCCTGCCCCTACCTCGACTCATAATTAACTGTTTACGGGGAAACCAGTTCGTATTAGAGTTTGTTTGTCACTAATTTATTTACGTAGGCGAATAAAACGGGCTTAGAAGAAATTTTGTCAAAATTTATTCAAATTACCCAATTATTTCCACAGATGCTTACGTGAACCTGTGGTTATGCAAAAACGCGCTTATTATGTTATTATGGTAAAATAACCTGTTTTCGAATTACGTCACCGATTCTATTATTAGGTATAAAAATGTTAGGAAACATGTCCACTGCTTTAAAAACGCCGCAATGGGTAGACCCTTCAAAAATCTCAAGACGCAATAAGAAGCTATTGAAAAATAAAATAAAATATAAAGACGGAGTACCTACATTAAGAAGGGAGGGCGTTTAAGGCGAATGGTTACGCCAAACTTCAAAGTAGACCTCTCTTTGAAGGCCTACTTCTCCCAAATGGATAGCCCAAATATATTAAAAAAAATATATGATATGTGACATATGTTTACAAATATAATTTAAGTTTGATTTTTTTAATATTACTGTTAGTTTTAACAATAAAAAATCATATCCATCCTCTTATTTTACGCAAGAATTTTCTTTCTACTTTCAAACGCCTGAAGCGATTTTGATGATTCTTTCACCAAATTATAGCAAATTTAATGGTTTATAAAAATTAAGTTTGTTTTTGTAATAATTATTATTTAAGTGGGAAAAAATCAATAACACCATGGTTTTACCTATACGGGCGCGGGCAGCAGCCGCCCGGTCAGTCTCGCTGTATCGTTCGCACGGGGAGGTTGTGTCGCATGTCGGCTCGCTCCAATCTGCATTTTTGTGGCAAAGACTAAATAGCGCAGATAGTACACTCGGACTGTTCGTTTACGCTTGGACGTTGATAGTATTATATAATAATATCAATAAAACATGTTTATTTAGTATACAGATCGTTTATTCACGTATACAGTTTATAAAAAAATACAATTACAAAAAAAAATTAAAACTAACTTATGAGTTATGACTAATACCGCTCTTAACAGTGGTAGTTTTTAGGGTTCCGTACCCAAAGGGTAAAAACGGGACCTTATTACTAAGACTCCTCTCTCCGTCTGTCTGTCTGTCACCAAGCTGTATCTCACGAACCGTGATAGCCAGAAGAAGGGTTATGTTTTTCGAGAGTATATAATATACAGGTTGAATTTTTCAAGTGGGCGTGGATGGCCAAATCCGAAACTATGAGGACTAGCGAAAATTACTCAAAGGAGTCGCGGGCTCGATTTTGATGAAAACTAGAACTGCGTCATTGGATTTTTAAAAAATCAATATTTCTAGCCAGGAATCGAACCTCTTAATTTTGAAAAAAAAAACACACACTGTATTATTACACCATTCGATAGTGTCGCTAATAAGGATCGAATTCTGGGAAGTAATGACATACGGCAAACTAAAGGAAAGAGCTCATTTTTAACAAAATCGTTTTTTTATTTTTCTTATGTTACCCACCTCATCATCATCTGCCTAGCGTTTTTCCCAACTATGTTGGGGTCATCTTCCAGTCTAACCGGATGCAGCTGAATACCAGTATTTTACATGGAGCGACTGCCTATCTGACCTCCACAACCCACTTACTGGGTAATACGATACCTCTTCCCCTTGGTAAGACTGGTTGTCAGACCTTCGAGCTTCTGACTGCCCGTAACGACTGCCAAAGATCCAGGAATGACAGCTGGGACCAACGGCTTAACGTGCTTTCCGAGGCATGGAGGGGTCTCGGTATGTAAAGATGGTCACCCATCCACAGACCAACCGCGGCAAGCGTAGCTTAACCTGATGGATTGACCTGTGCGGCTGTTATTATTTAGCCGGGCCCGGGTTATGTTTCCTACCTACTAAACCTTAACTGATTAATTGTTCAAAACGATGACCATCGTTTTCAATACATAGCTGGATTCGACGTCTCACGGGTTGTACTGCATTCAGCATTACAATATTATTAATTCCATTAGAATATTTTCCAAAGATCGTAACAGAAATTTGAATTTAGAACATAATGTAGTGAGGGTGACTGCGCTGCGGGTGTGTTAATAAAAATATTGAGTCTCATTTCGAACAAGGTGCGTAATGTAGGTATGAACTTACTTTAAAATAAGAAGAAGTTTATTAAAATTTAACATTTTCCATAAGTTTGCCGTATGTCATTACTTCCCAGAATTTGATCCTTATTAGGGACACTATCGAATGGTGTAATAATACAGTGTGTTTTTTTTTTTTAAATCAACAGGTTCGATTCCTGGCTAGAAATATTGATTTTTCAAAAATCTAATGATGCAGTTTTAGTTTTCATCATACTTTTCGCTATTCCTCATAGTTTAGAATTTGGCCATCCACGCCCACTTGGAAAATTCACCCTGTATACTCTCGAAAAACAATTATACATAGGTACTTAAACACATATTATGTATGTATGTATATTGTTTGGCACGCTCTGCGGCCTGAACGGCTCGATGGATTTTAGCTTGAGAGGTGTCGTTAGATTCGTATGTACTGTGAGAGTGACACTGGGTATATCAAAATAAAAAATACAAAATGGCGGATTTTCGGCGCAATATTATTTCTTCAAAAAGTTTTTTTTTTTCATAACCTATCGAGTGGGGTATCAAAATAAAAGGTTTTAAAAGGTGATTACAAAAATATATACAACTTATAATATGCTAAAAACTAATTCAAAGTGACAAATCGTAAAAAACACCTACCAAGAACTAAATCGTCTGAGAAATCTTTCACATTTGTAAACTAAAAAGCAGGAAATAAAAAAATTAAAAAAACCCGACTGCAACCTTATACTAAAACTAACTGAAAAGCTAAAAACAAGCCCATTTTAAATTAAATAAAAGTTGGAAGCAGGCGGGACCCATTTGAGTTTGATACTATAATAATGGTATTCTTCTGGCAATCACGGTTCGTGAGATACAGCCCGGTGACAGACAGACAGACGGACAGAGGAGTCTTAGTAATAAGGTCCCGTTTTTACCCTTCGGTTACGGAACCCTAAAAACTACCACTATTAAAAGCGGTATTAGTCATAAGTAAGTTTTTTTTTTTGTAATTGTATTTTTTTATAATCTGTATACGTGAAAAAACGAACTGTATACTGAATAAACGTTTTTTATTGATATTGTTATTATTTTTTATTTGTCTCTAAGAAAGCAGTATTTTTACTGTACAATAGCATTCATACTCACAACATAAATATTGTACGTATTCTCGATCCATCTACACTCAGTAGGTAGCGTCATAAAACTGCCTAAGACAAACGTCCCACGTCGCATCTGCATGCGCTACGTACGAGTACGACACTCTTTGACATTGGGGAGGTAAGCGGGCGCGCGGGGTGAGGCACTGGGTTCGCCTATGCTCCGCCCAAACGCTCAAGGACATTCGAGGCTATAATCGCCTTAATTTTCAAATTTCGTGACGTTGAAAGATTATTGAACTGTGAGGGGGCCACAAGAGGAAAATGTCACAATTGAGGCGCCTAGGGGACGAAAGAGGGTACTCGCGGGTGGCATGCCTCCCACAAACCGCTCGCAGCTTGTTTACGTTGTCACCCATGAATCGAACTAAATCCAAGGGCAAAACTTTGATTAGTTATTCTTTTATTTATGATGACAAGAGGCCATTTGTTGTACAAGTATTGCCCCGAGTTTGTGATCTCTGTTCTTTGAAGCTTGTTGATAAGTGGTATTTTGTTCTACTTATCTAATGGATGTGACGATAAAGTTGGATTGTGGCATGATATCATGCGAACGATATAAATAGGTTTTAATTATCGTCGAACTTAATTAATTAGGTACCTTCCTTGCTTTATATTACAAGTATTACAACCATTGAAATGTATTGGTTGAATTGAATAGATTCGTATTAAAAGACACACTTTTTCTACCTAGACTGAAAAATAAAAATACCTATGTCAGAATTAGAAATAAATTAGCCCGCTTATTATTTAAATGGCTACCCACAGTTACCTCAATCATCCCAAATCCCAATTTGGCCGCAACGTTCTAAAAATAAATTCCTGCCCATAGAGAAACAAAACCGGCTACATTTTCTCAGAATTTATGCGTACATTAATTAACAGGCCTCGTATTATTTTCCTAAAACAATAACCCAGAACAGTTTATCGTCTAACAAAGCGTTGTATATTTGCTCAGTGCTATTGCCCCTTTTACAACGGTGGGCATCCGGCCCCGGTTGCTAGGCAACGAACGCCTATGCCTTCTCACAGAAATCCCCATCCCTATTTTATGTTCCCACATTGCACCCCCGAGCAGCTGATTCCATTCAAACATACATTTTTCGTATTCCTTTGTACCCATAAAATTATGATTATGACACATTGCTTGCGATTGCGACGCGACGTAAAAAATATTAATTAAAAACGCTTAAAATGCTCATACAAGAATAACAATAACTGTGTGTAATTCAGTACACATTAAAATAATTGCTTTAAGTTTAATTACTACACAACGTAATTTCTGCATTTTATGACAGTAATTAACTCGAAAGTAGCGCTCTGTGTATGTTTTTATAACTTAGCGATTTTAGCCCAAGTTTGTTCGGGTAATTCGGGCATTCTTCTGGATTAGACAGGGTTATACTAGCGCCTTCTTTGCATAGTGAGCTGCTTACGTATTCTGAAAACTGTAAAACAATGAACAATTCTTCGAATTCGAATGAGTTTTTCAACGATCCATAAAAAATAAACAAAGAACTATTTGTTGTTATGAGTTTATGACTCCAACTCGTTTTAAAAGCATTTTAAAAATAACTTCAATGGACAGACAGACATAAATATGTAGAGGTTCTAAGTGTGTAACTAGGCACTGGGCTTAGGTATGTCAGACATAACGATAGTCGAACGTATCTACAACGTTACCGGTGCGTGGACAGTGCGTAGCCGCCATAGAGACACTAAACTAGTATTGCGTAGCACCTGCAGATCCGCTACGCTACCGTTGTCGTTGCGTAGCCGCGTGTAGCGGAATCTGGGAGCCGCTACGCCTGTAGCGGAAGAGATGCCACTACGTCCGTAGCGGAAGCGGTGCCGCTACGCTAAAGTCGCGTAGCCGTACGTAGCATCAGCGAAGCCGCTACGCTAGCATAATCTCAACGGATTTATTACCTATACGATTACAGTTAGATTTATGTTGACCTTACTCGTATCGCCTTACATGTAAATTCAAGTAAACATAAAAATAATCTCGTGTTTTGAATCAAGTTCAATTAGAACCGAATTAACGCAAAGCTAGGTACATAATTATCCTAAATATAGTTGAAATAGAAAAGCCACGTCAACCCTTCTCTTGGAGAGCCCGAGGGAACACAAAGACCCTCTACCTCACCCTCCCGACATTCAAGTATAAAAGAAAACATTGATGTAAGATATGAGATAGACATTTTCGAGGGTGAACTCAAATTATTATTCTTAGTGAGCGATTTGCCCGTTCCCGACTGGGTTCTTTTGTTAGGTGGACACGTAGCTAAATAACGGTTCTGAATAACATAGTAACAACTGTTAACATAGTAACATCTTAGTCTGTTATGTACGATACAAAATTACAAATACAACGCTTCTAACTCCGCTAATTAATTTAATGTATTATACCTACACGCGCAAACAACAACACTTCTGTTCGCACAAATATCCGAATTACGTTCACGTTTTCGTGTCAACATCACGTTTGAACATTCCATTATCAAGTCACGACGGCCTACATCCATACTGGATTTCTATTTTACGAATAGACAATTCGACCCACGTCATATTCCTGAAGTTTTGCGAACTTTTTGTCGCCAAACAGACCCCAGCAAACATTTTTGTCATATAATCAAACATTTATATGACCTTGAGTCGTACTAAAGTTATTTTACAGTATTTTTTTAAACTCTTCGTCATATACTGGTGCATTATGTGTCCGAATAGTCATATACATTTTTTGTCGTATAATAATGTCATGTAGACGTTATTTCTACATTTTTATACAATCGTCATATAATAGCGTCTACGATGACATCTATAAAACTTACTTATACAACTTTTCGTCGTGTAAACGTTTTCGTAGTATAAACGTCATAATACTGTCAATTTGGTCATATAATTACCTTTTAAACATCTGCTAAACGGATGATAATTGTTTACACATAGTATTTGTAACCATTATATATAAGTCTAATAAGTATTACGAGTGCAACCTGTATACATCCTAAAGTATCACAAACATGATAATACGACCGCTATATAATTAATATTCATATTAAAGCGCTTCAAGCACGTAATTTAATACAAAGTAATAGAGGTCAAGCTGAGAGTGAGAAAAATGAGAAGGGTTCCGTATCACATTTAAATGCTGAACATTGGGAAAAAACGTCCCCACCCTTGTAGCACTTTTCTCATATATAAAATAAAAGAGCGTAAAAAATACATCATTTTATTGTACGACAGTAAATGTGTGAATAATAAGGGAAAAAAGTTATTCATCCACAAAGAGAAACACAATAAATAATTTTTATTAAGATATATTTTTGAGCACACAATACATGCTTAAAATAAACAATCATTGCGACTGAGAATCGCGCCAGTCTACCTACACTAAAGCCACAGAATAAATAATAGTACCTACTAACCTTAAATCCAGGAAAATTAACAATTGTACGATGGGTCATTGAAGTCGTCAACGGTTAGTTCAAGAGACACTTTAAAACATTCAGAAATCAAATTTTTGATAAAAGCCTTCCGAACCTATTTATTGACTTTCGTATAGGTGGAGCTCTTCTGAACTCGTTTAGAGACGCTTTAACGCTGCCAATTTCGTAGAGATATCAGATAATTAATAAAAGAAAGCATGTTCCTAACAGCTTAGGAAGCTATGTAACGGAACAAAATATTAATCGACAGCGAGCGTCATTCGTGACATTAACTGACGATTCCATCGATATGCCATTTCCTGTATTTAAAGAGGAAGATATCGTATTGTTAAGTCTAGGAACATACGATATCAAACTCGCAAGCTCCTACGATTACTTAACCTCTATGATTATTTTGTATTTAAAATAGTATTAACATAAATAATAAATATAATTTTTAGAAGCATTCATTTCTGCAACCATAATGATTATTATACTGAACCATACGTATACAGATTCATTTGTAATATCTTATGATTACTTACTTTGTTATTTTTAAAATCTATGAACATGATAATAATCATAAAATAGTAACCATACAGAGCAGTCTAATATAAAAATAATTAAGAAAAACATTTTTTGCCACATTCATTATTTCATACTTTCTTTCAGTTTTTGTTATTCAGAATAACATCGATTTTTTCACACATGGCCCATAGTACTACACTGCTGGGGATGGAGTCCATAAAAATTTTCCCATTTAACCAATCAATTTAACCCAAATGTTTGCCAAAGTTCAGGACTCTTGTTCATTTTCCGAAGTTGAGAGTTCATCCTCCGAAAATGAAGATAATGTTGATAAAGAAGACACTTCAACCAAAAACGATGACTTCAGAGACCATTATAAAAAGTGGTCTATTGATTTTAATAGTCCTCGTCTCGCAGTATTCTTTGATACAAACTTATCAACATCTGCATAATTATAGATCATTGTGGGGTCTACCTAAAACAAAAGTATTATTTAGACTTAACTAAGTTATATGTCACGCAAATCCTTCTGTTCTAAAATGTAAATGTTTTGAACTAAGTTAGCCAGGCGTTTATAATTTTATTATTGATCCCTAAATTAACTTTGATGGCGTATAAAATATGTACACATTTACAATTAACACGCAGTTTATAGGTCGGGAAGTTATATAGTTGTCATATAACGCAGTCACTTATTAAATTATTAATAAAAATATGTAAAAACATTCAAATTTTAAAAGCGCATAAAAAAATTGTTACAAACTTACCTCACATTAATCAGTAAACTTGATTGCGCAATGGTTTATCACCTCAAATAACAGAAAAATGCAATATTAATACAGCTGTCAAAAACACTGTAAATTAAATTAATCTTTTATAATATAATTCGTAAGCATCATCTTTAAATGACAATAACACAGCGATTACATAATATAAAAGTCATATTGTGTGCCATTACTCTCGACACGAAGTCGAATACACGCCGCGACAGCTATCATTACATGACATGTAGTCAAATCAACGACGTATATATGACTACTATGCGACTAAGTAGGTAATTATATGACTGTTACACGAAACTCTTAGCGCCTTAAGTTGAATAAAATGGGCCCTAATGCCGTCGAGTAAACGTCCCTATGACATTTATACAATTATACTAAATAACATTAAGTTGCCACCAAAACGTCTACTCAACGTCGTAAATGTTTATTGGGACCTTATGCGAAGTCGAATCATTCCGATACTAGTTTCTTTTTGTTACTTAATCACTTTTACGTTTCTTAGTAAAGATGAAATCGGATCAATGTCGGTATGCCAGTGTGACATCATTCTGCGGACTCATTTGTTACTCGTATACCGTGCTCGTACTTAATTTGATACATTCACAGCATGCGTTATGATATTTAATATCTGGAACATGTGTTGTACTTATAATGACTCATTCTCAACTACTAACGATGGCGATAATCAACTCGTGAATTAAATTACATGAGAACCGGTTGCATCAAGTAAATTGCACGGTTTAAATTCGATTTATGCAATTTAAATGCCAGTACTGTTAAAACGCAAGGCCAGCGTTATCAGGTCGAAAATCGACACGTTTTATGTAGGCCAGACTCGGCGGCGATAAGTGAGTAGCATAATAGCATTCCTTTAACCGTGCAGTAGCCAATTACGAGCGTGATAGTTTCGTTTTCACGTTTCGATGACTTCTTTGTTTGCGCTTTTATTCGGCAAATTTATTCAAATGGCTTCGTGCGACCAGCGAGTTTAGGCCTTTGATAGTTCAATAGGTCGCCTCGTTTCGTTGGGCGGTGAAGGCCCGGGGACGGGCAGAGGGACCCTTGTGAGTTTGTCATTGTTTTTCTAAACGGGGAGCCGCGACGCGTGACGTCCGCTCTCCATAATCATCCACAGACAATTTGTTGCGCAATCGTAGCGTCGCGACATGCCCAAAGAGTTTGTTATTCAGTCGTCGACGGCCTTTACTTTCTCGACCTCCATATAAACAATCTTCACTTCGCCGTTTACTAACACTTTATTAGCTTTTGTTACGGTCGCCTAAAGAGAGTTTCTTTCTTTGCAGCCGTAATCAAATTACACTAAGTAACTAATTTGCACACCTATCTTATCGTTGTTAAATCTGCGCTAGTCTAAACAAAAAGTGTGTTGCTGTAAGACATTAACCGCACTTACACATTTGCCTTTCAGCAAGCGCAAAAACAGCGTGAAATTCGAATAGCAAGCAAAAAGTAATCGTGTACTTTATACATGACAAAAATAGCGAGAGGTTCATTAAGTAATCAACCTTGAGGTAATGCAAATTGATTGGTATAAAGTGAGTTCAATAGCTGTACGATAGTTTACCAATAGGTGCGTACGTCCGCGTGTTTTATGGCTAACAATATATACTTCTAAGTATTGAATGATGACTCGTTGTGACCTCGTGGCATTTGGTTGCATGCTCGCCGTCGAATTTCTATTAACAATCGACGTATACATAGCTATATGTATAATGAACTGATTCGTAACACTTTCTTCATAAAATTTGATTATGTAAGAGTTTTTTTGATTTATGATTTCCCTTTACTCTAAAATGAAGGGTGGCATGTGATTTTATTAAAAAATTAATAATTTATAAGACGAAGTATGGTATCAAAAGAAAAACAATATTGTGGCGAACTGATAACCTCTCTCCTTCGGGTTTTTTTTAAACGACCTTACTAAGAAAAAATAAGCAAAATGATGTGTTACTCCGACAAAACTCGGATAATAAACACAGCCTTGTCATTATTATGTTATGACTAACGAAGTTACGACAGTTTATAATAATGTAAATGTTGATTCCAACAAAAAATAAATAAGCCTACTCATAAAGTACTTACCGACGACAATATTCATGAGAAATTAAAAATAATCAAATACAATGTAGGTAGGTACCTAAGTACATACCTATTTGAAATCTAAAAACATTTACTTACAACGTTAAAACCGCATATATTATACATACCTAACAAGGATAATACATATGTATATCTAAACGTTAGGTATACAATACAGTAATTCGAAGTAGGTTCTTGTGTAAATAAACGAGTTTCCTTCCTGGTACACGCAGTAGGTAAATAAATTACAATACAAGATGTAAATTATACGAAACAACAATGTTTGATCATAAAACTTCGAGCGGAAAACTTCATCATATTTTGAATAATTGGAACTATGTAGGTATATTATACGAAGTAACTCTACGGCTTTTTGAATATTACTGTTGCTGCGTGGATATTAACAAATCATCATAATCTGCATAGTTCCCTCATCCTCGTAAAAGTCTAAATAAAGGGATAGCTTTTTGAAAATCGAAGTATTAAAGAAAATCTACTAATGTGGACGCTACGCACGCTACTATGCGTCTCCTGAAAGAAACCTTTTAGTTATATTCCAAATAACTGCAATAACATAATCAGCTTACAATGTTCGTACTGCTGGGACATAGACCTCCTCCTCTCTGTAAGAGGGAGTAGGCCGCCACCACGGTGGCCCAGTGCGGGATGGTAGATGTTACATGTTCAGACCTACGACCCACAGCTCGTAAGTCGCGGCAGTTACATCTATGCCACCCCTGCTCTCTAAAAAAAAACTGCAATAAGCACCCAATAATGTGGCCAGTATATCCCATTTTTTATTAACTTACGTCACTGCTTACCTATAAGTAATGATGATGACAAATAGACTTATTCATTATAGACAATACATCTCCAAATAGCAGTTATTTTCTAAGCATACTTATTGTAACAAATTGATCGCGAGGCACATCGAGGTCTAATTCCACGCGTCCTCGAGTATTGATCATCAATCACTTGTATACTGTTCTCAATGTCTGTCGCTTTATAAATTTAATCTAATAGGAATGGATGGGTAAGTACTTTAAGCAGATAATAAATTGTGTTTAACGATGTATTCAGCTGTACCAAAAATATTTTGTTCTTGAATCTTTAGGTCTATCTATCTCCTTGCGAGTTAGGGGCTGATATAAGAACTATTCAAATTTCTTAAATTCTGAGCCCTCAATGTTGATAAAACATGATATAATTACTCATTTGTGTTAAGAGAAAATGCGCTAAAATCCAGATCATAGCTAGGACAAACAGACAAAAAGATAACACAAAAAATACGCAGAAACTTATGTTGAAATAATATAATTCAGTTTATTACAAAATACTTAAGCCTCAGATTCTAATTATAATTGAATGACACAACGTTTTTTGAGGAAGGCTCACATTATAAAGCTGACACCAAATGACAAACAACACAGCAACGTATTTTGACACCATATAAATCTTACATAAGCCAGTTTTATTTATAAACACGTTATTAACATTAATGATTCAGTCAATAATATAAGGCAGGAAAATCAACATTCGGATAAACCGGTTCAGTTAATATTTTCGCTTAAACATGTAAATGAAGGGGACAGATCAATAACAGGAAAAGAAATCGAGGTGAAACAAAGTGTCTTGAGAAACAACCGCTATTATTAATAATAATGTCATTTGTATTACAATCGCGAAGGATAAAGTTTCATCACACTATTCTTGATACAATTTCGTCTTTCGTATTTTGTCCAATGTCAAACACATCAAACGCTACTTTACTGCGCAAGTGCGCACATAACATGGCGTACAATGTCCTAGACGGTCCAGCCAAAGCTTTTAGCGAACAAAGAAATTCTACAAAGAAAAATAAAATATAAAAACACAATGGCTGTCCCTGACATCAGAATTTGTTGATCGTTTATCAAATAGAACAATTAGAATAGAAATTAAAAGGTAATTAAGAATCGAGCTTGTCTGATGTGACTATAATACAATCGGGGCATTAGTGACTAATTTACGATCCATCTACCTTTGGGAACCAGGCTGAATAGCTTTAATAGCAATTAACGCACATCCGGTCGAACGGTATTAAGATTACCGACCAAACGCATTAAGATACCGTTCAGAATTGAAAATAATCGAGGAAATGTGGGAAAACGATAGCCCTATCATTTAATCCATGTTGCTCAAGTTCCACAGGAAGCCATTTGCATTTACATTGCAAATAACACGATATTTACTAAAATATGTGTATAACTTCAGTGTGTAATTGCATGCTAATGAATCAAAAAGCCAGAAGTCAATGCCTTAACAGCCGTGGGCGTTCATAACTCTTGCCTAATTAAATGTCGAGGTTCTTGACTCGATAGCTATAATACCATGCGCGGGAGAGCCACTTGAGCTGAGTTTCGTGTACAAAATAACTCGTATTGACAGACCTCGAATGGTGTTCGACGGGCGGCCCACGCCCGACGCTACCATTATTCATAACGTTATGTCGACATTTCGTGATGGTCGGCATCAGTCGTTCATCTCCGTGTATCGCCGACGCCTATCTACATCTAGACTCGACACCTAGCTCGTCAAAAGGCCGTTGGCCCGCTTTACACGGCGTGGGTCGCGTATTATGTGCATGCCACATCACAGAGGATACAGTTACGTGTAACTAACGTTTCCTATAGACCCGCGTTGTTTTGATATCGCGTGTTTTAATTATCTAATTACGCAAGTGCAACGTCTCGTCACGAATATCTATTTGCGCCGCCCGCCGGCGCTCACTTGCCAAAAGCTATTAATTACGACCGAAGAATAGAATATCTCGCCGGCTAATCCCCCGGAGACGGTTACGGTTACCGACAACGTTGATTAATGTCCGCAGCGTTCGTTTAACTCTTCTTTGTATACGTTCATCGGTTGTGTAAACGCGAATAACCTTCTTTCGGGTTGCTCAGACGTAAATAGGCTCGCATCCGCCGTACAAATAAATAAATTATACGCATTGATCCGGCACAGACGCGCTCCGTTTGAAACCTTGAAGACGTATCCGTGAGAATATTAGACCAGATTTTAGTCGATGAAGCAATGAAGGAAAGTGTTCGTTGTAAGAGTCCGTTAATCGATAGCGGTGCCAAATAGCGCGCGGTTTTCACTGGCATGGCAACAAGAAGTTAGGAGGGCGTTCTAAGCGAGAACAATAGAGAATGGAGATGGGGCTCTCGTCGTGTAGTTACGTCGGTTCTCGCTGACATTGTGGCAAGCGATAGCGGGCGTGCGAAGAATGCCAATGGAAACAACTTTACTGTTGGTTTCCTCGAAGTCGACACGCGTGACGAACCGAGAACCGGTTACACGACACCGCGCAGAAACAATGCATTAGCAATGCTTTTCATTAATTTTAGACCCGCTCGCCATTTTATTTATAAAAACTTGCAGAAAATACTGAGAATTGCGACATTATACGTGTACGCGTGAGCACGAATATTGACGAGTAGAACGAAAGTTTACACGTCCGTTAAAACGAAATTTATTAATAGCCATGAAACTAGTTCAGAGCGTGTTGCAATAACATCACACCTTGTGTAAGAACACTTTCATAAGGTGCATCCTGCGGCCGTAGCTTATTCCCCTACAAACGGGTTCGAAGCTGAGAAAGCAATCAAACTCGATCTACACGTAAACTGTGAAAACTACGTGAACACACGCGACCTACATACTCGTAAGTAACGTTCGAATTTGAAATGTAACAAAATCCATGCGGTACTCAACTAATATTTAAATCCACTGCAAACGTATCGTATAATCGTTGGATTAAAATAGGTCACCCGGGAGGCAAATAAAACGAGAGTTATTGAGCAAGTGCGGTGGCGAACACGCTACATCCGCGTATATTTCATTGGCTGTTAATTCAAACAGCAAATATCACGTAAAATATGGCTGCAAATATATTCATAACACGCTGTTTAATCATTTACATATTTTACGACCATTCCTAATTATAACCTGACCGATCTGTAATTTGAAATATTATCATAAAATGGCCATCTGCTGTATAAAACAGGTAGCATGACCTCCTAAAGACAACCTGAAGAGTATTTGAAGGTGAGCAAGCGAACATAATCGAAAATATTAAACATCTTTGTTATTGTAGAATGCCGTCTTGACGGGAGCGTGACAAATAGAATAATTAACACATAAAATGTAGCAAAACGAGCAAGTTTCATTTTTAAACCTAGCAAAGTTGAATAAAATGTCTTAATATTTAACGAAAACATAAGTTGCTAAAGTAAGAAGCTATGAGCTATGCCAGTGACAATTGTTTAAATAGTGTTTCGCAATGTATTATTGTGTTGTCGATAGTCGTCAGGGTATCCAAGCAAGGTTAATAGATTACAGACGATGTAAATTCAACGTGCTCAGCGTGACTATAAATACCTCTCAATGCAAATAGCGAACGGATTTACCTGTTTGTATCTTGATAAATGACGTATCTACATATTTATTATATACAATGAAAAATATGTTTCGTTCAGAATAAACGGCTGGGGATAACATGGACGGCAATTACCTATAATTGACATTTTATGTTCAAAGAGATTAGTGAAAATAAAATATTTCAACTATTAATTTTGTGTGTATATGTGTCAGACAGTAGATTATGGATATGATGAAGTGGGATGTGTAATTAATTATTCGCAATATAGGATTTCACCGACCACAGACCGCGTTCGTTGGCGGTCTGATATAAATTATACGAACATAAAAAACAGATGAACGGGAATAAAATGAGATATCGTATAGTGAAAACTTTACGAGGGGCGTGCGAGCCGCCGTCTACGCACACCAGTTGGCGTGGGTTCAATTCCTGTTTGAAGTATTTTAGGAGCCACGCACGCCGTTCACGGTGCGCCGCCGGCCTGTTTACAAATACTAGCGCAGACTCGATTCAATTCCCCGAGATTTTGTAAACATTGTGCCAAAAGAGATTGGCTGGCGCGTTTGTTTGGTATACCTACCCCGCTGTAATATTTTCATGCTGTTTCTCTCGATTTGTAGAGTCGTTTGCATTAAGCAAACATTCTTAGCATACTGTTCAACAATTACTGCCGTTTGGTTAAATAAATATTAAATAGTGCTCAATGTTCAACACTAAGCAAATATTTTCCTTCCTCAACATTACATGGTGCGGTGGTCTACGCGTTCTACTTTTGTTATCTAAGTAATTTAATTATAATGCTAAGCAAATAACACATTACTTCTTATTTATTTGTTGGACTAAATAATTATTAAATACCTCTCTGTGTTTTACTATAGACGAGGGTCAGTTTGGATGCTACATAGCGGCCGAATTGCATTACTGTTATGATGTAAAGCCGAGTCCGCTGTCAGCATAAATATAAATAAATAATCGCTTGACTTTTAAAAGGAGTTTAAAAGACAAGCGAAGTATAAATAATTGATGAATGAGTCGGCCGTCCGGTTCGTTGTCGCGGAAGAAGAAATCGAGCGAAACGACTGCCCCGGTATCGATAAACCGACCGGTTACAAGCACATCACTATATTCGTGGGAGAGAAGTACTAAATAAAGCGGCTTATAGAAGCCAAATTCCGACACGAAAGACACGAAACTGATTTATTTACGTAGAATAAAGAAAAAAATAAATTATACGGTATCGATTCGACAATGAAACGGCAAAACATGGAAGATTCCCGTCTACCTGCGATAAGACCCTTTAGTGAGATCAAAAAGCTCTTAACAGGTTCTCGGAATGAAATTCCAAGGAAGAGATTTCATTCCATCGTCTCAATTCAGAGTATTGGTTAACGAATTTCGATTAGGTATTTTTGATAAATTCGTTGTTAACGAGCAAGTTGTAAAGAAATCCTTTCCTGAGATTCTAAACGCTAAACATCACGAGTATTAATTGCGTTCGATTAAAATGCTCGCAGCCTCGTAACAAAAAACTATGGATTAAATGGCTCCAATGGTCATGTTTATTCATGCTGCCGAATTCATAGCTAAGAAAAAAAAGAATGATCGAAACGAGCAAAGAGAGACCGAGACCACAATACAAGTTTTACTAGTTCCTTTATACCTTTGGCAAACACGTTTCACGGGGAACGCACGATTTGGTCCGTCGGTCGCGCGACTCTCCTGGCTATAATTGAGAATAACCGCCCACGCTGACAACTTAAAATGTAATGTACACAACTTCTGTAGAGTTGGAATTCGTTTGAACAAGTTTCGCACATTATGCATCTAAATATAGAAGTGAAACAAAAAGTCTCGAATCTCGTAAATATTTCGACATTTTTGCTTCGAGCGAGAGGTTATTTTGCGTTTATTGAGTTGGCTCTTGATTGCTCCGCTAAACGATTACTGGAGCATTGAACTTGGTAGTTTAGATTCTTTTATATTTCTTACATTATTTATGGCGAATGATATCCGTTTAATATTATAATAAAAACCTAATATCTACGATTGTTACCTATTTACGAGGTAATAAAAAGCAGTCAGGATGTTATTTTGCCGGAATTCGGATCAATGGCCCAACAACACAACTCAAGACAGGACGGCTCGAGTGTTCAACACAAAGTATTTTATAGCAGTCATAAATCCATACATATTTAGGATTCAATACTTCCTTATGTCTTCAGCCAAATGAAAATATTAAGTAAAACAAGGGCGATGTTCCAAATATTTTTTGTTGAAAGATAAAATAATAATGTCACCTAATAATAGAAGTTTATTAATGTGTCACTTAACATAATAACAGACAGCTGTTTGTCTGTCAGTAACAACCTTGGAACCTGTCTACATCTACCGGGTGATCAACCCTCGGTAAGAACCACGGGGCGTAACATGTGGTCGATCAACGCGGAGCATATTTATAGCAAGTCACTGCACATTAATAGTCGTTATATTTTGACGTCTGTAACATGGACTCATAACTCATCAGACTGGTTACGCAAGTCATGAAAACTGAAAATGAAGAAAACATACAAAAACTTGCTCAAATAATGCTGAAATAAACCGAGATTCAAGAACAAAAACAATGAGAAACCGGCAGCCTTAAAAACTCACCTAGCTATTCTTAACTCAAAAACAACAGCAACAAGTGAATTTCGAAATAACTAAGAAGCAGGTCAGAAACAGATGTAATAATACAACGACAAAAAGGGGTCAGTGACTGCACAGTGGGGTGTTGAGGGGTGAAGGCTCGGGGCGGGGGCGGAGGACCCGTAATAATACATTTGAAAAAAGAACCCCAAACATCTGCCACACATGTGCGTTCCGTTTCATAGTAGAATAATGCAAGTGGTGCGAGCAACCACCGCGCACCGCGCACCGATACGGTTGAGCCTTTTTGTGCAGTAGCTTTTTGTAGTCTTCACGCTTTGTGCTCGCGAGCTTTCAAACAGACAAAGCTTTTTTATTAGAAAGGAAATCAATACGTTCGTGACGTTTGTGACGAGAATTTGAACGTATGAGCTCCGAAGTTATAGTTACTTTCATTCGCTCTGCTTTCGAATCGTTACAGAATTAGCGACCACATGTTGTGCTAATGAGTTACATTTAGAATTTGTATGATCACCAGTCGTCCGGGTGACGTAACAAAAATACATCGTAGTCGATGCGCGTAATTAGCAAGTTGGCGCTGAATGCCCCGCTAGTGGATCGATGCATTTCTCAGAAGATCGACACATATTGGATCCATGCCAGAGTTGCGGTGCGGTGGGAGGAGAAAAGTGGCACTTGAATATACACAGATTGAGTTACAACGGTTATGACGAAGATGAATCATATTTAAAAGACTTTGGCAGCTGTTACGCAAATCGCAAACAAATCTATTAACAAAGCAACTGAGCAAAATGACGACTACTTGAAGCAAATATTATTATATTCAGATAGTGAGTAAACTACATAATTGAATTCTACAAACAAAACTGATCTAGATGTCTCACGAAATTAAGTCGAGACTCAAGATACACGAAACTATCAGGCACGAATTTGTAATAAGAAATTCGATCGGACAGATTTATTGAACAAGAAGAGAATAAATCATTAGTGTTTACTGATTTGTAAACAAAACTGTGGTCTGCATTGAATAAGAAAGACGACCTTAATTCTCTTGACGTAGCCGTGCCCAGCAACTGTGACTCAATAACAAAAAGTGGTGGTAAAAAAGAAATTGTATAAACTAATTTCTTCATAGGAATGACAGTTTGTTTTGTAGAATACAATGAGACATGAATGCCAGCAGGTATTGCTCAAGCCAGAGAAGCAAAGATCGTGACTCCTGGCCTTTGACTGCGAGTCCCCTGGGGCAACGAGGGCGCGAAGAACTTGTCTGCTCACGACTGGTCTTGTAAACCCCCTTCAAGCTGTATCATGTTAGAATCAGACATAGTTAAATAATATGTATTTCTAAATAGATATTTCACGAACAGTTTTCTGATATTTACAGAACTTACTGCACAAACATTACCAGGAAACATTAATAAAATAAAATTTTATAGCTCCAATCACAAAGCTGTAGTATTAATCAATAAATGTAGAGAAAAACGCTAATGGAAGTCAAGAACAGTTTCAATTAAATAAAGGTTAACAAATATTTGTGGCGCGTATACTTATTATTTCACAACGTGTAACATTATCATCATCGTGATTCCGCAGTTAATAAAATTCAAAATGGATGTCGTAATCGTAATCGGCGTCTGCACAGCCGGCAGCTGCTTGAGGGGAGGGCGACGAGGTAAATCCCGTTAGGAGAAAGTAGCTGCCTACACTCCGGCGCACGGATCGTGACGAGCACTGGACCGACCGCCTCCGACTACGAGATACATTCAATTCGATTTTATCGTGACCAACCTAATACGGACCGTTTATGTCGCGCACAATACACAAATGACGGGTTATTTTTATATCACGACTTCCACATTCAGGCCCAAAAAAGCTTTCGATGCTTATCATGATATTCTTAATTGATTCGGGCTTCATGAAACGACTTCAAAAATAAAATTGGACACAAACATTAGCTTATGTTGATAGTGGCGGAAATTACTTTCTCTTTTGTCGTAAAGGGAACAAAGAATTGAAAAATCACTAGACTGTGACTTGGCAAAAAACACGTCAATCATCTCCTATTGTTGCAGGATTTGCCTCAAAAGTGCTCGTTGAATTTTGGCTTGAATGTCACTGATTGAAGTCAACGATTTGTGATGCTCGTGTCTATCAATATTTACCTGCAATTTTAAGTACGTGGAATTTAACGTCATCGAAAAGATTACTAGGTTTGTGTGAACGGTGTGAATGTGAACATTATCGTGCTTTTCTATTTCATCTCAACACAATTCCAAACAAGTTGTTACTCCAATGGTGCAACTAGTTTCCAACAAGAACATGGAACACCTTGATATAATGTAGGCCTGTAAATAAAGTACCTTTAACGAGCTCCGGTTTAACTGCTGCTTCTGTTCGGTTAAAAATGATATATCATTAAAGCTGAATAAATCGCCGATGAAGCTCGGTCTCATTATGAGAGATCGACGGTAGGAAGCTACGTTTGTCGATGCCACTCACATTGAGGCGTGGCGGAGTTCTCAGCAATTATTGCGCAAGCGGTAAAATAAAATCATGGCGGTGATAAATAAATGTTTCATAACTACACGACTCGGCACTAGACGGTGACGGGTATCGGAACTCGTTCCACCGGTTGTCGTGCAGGTGGCGCGGGTGTCGCGCTGACACTTGCCTCCCGCGACCCTGACAACTGCATTGCTCATTGCTGCACCGCATGAAGGAGCAATTACGTTGAAATCTCAAGTATGCCACGCCACGCCACGAACCAGTGGAAAATTTGGTCAGGCATTCGATTTAAAGGCCACATCAATTATTGCCAATAATTATCTGGTGGATATTTATTGAAAGTTTTATAATTATGATGTGGACAGTTATTGCAGTTTTTACGCTGTTTTTGTAGTTACTGTTTTCGTGAAGTTTTCTTTATGCATTGCTTAAAAAAATTGGTGCTCTATCAGTTTATTCTATTGCAGCTCGAACACCAGCAATTTCTTGCTCATTAACGATGGTACATTATATGAATCGAAACACCAATTACTCCACAACAAGTGAAAGGATAAGTAAGGTTTACTCGATTCACCTTCCAGGAAGCAATAAAACAATCATTATGTCGTAAATTTTCTATGCAATGGTTACAGTACGTCGTATGAATACACCTATGGAGTGAGTTCATGTTTTCCCCTTGTCTCGTTTAATATTCAATTTGAATCACAACGAGGCATTATCATACAATCATTATTCAGTAACATCTCACATGCTCGATATCATATATATGTACCTTGTTCTTTTGTTTCGATTGTCTATTCATGTATTACTCGTGTGTTTACCACGATAGTTCTCGTACAATATTTTCCCCATGAACAAATGACAATCGGATGTTCCGTGATCACGTGTAATAAATTAACTTTGTATTCTGCTGCTACGTTTCTCGTTATCATTTACTTCGAACGTTTCGTTTCTTTAAAAAGTTGTTGTGTCAGTTGAATTCACATTACCATAGTGGTTCGTTTCAAGTATTGTTAACTGGTTAATTTGCTAGGTGCTACGTGAATGCGCGCGGTTCAAGAGTGAGTTGAAGTCCGGAGTGCGATAGAAAGTCGTGCAAAATTGCATGTTATGCACAACCGGTCGGTGCTCGGGCAATGTGCTGGAAACTCCATCACCCGCCACGCTATAAACACGCATGCGGGCGAATTAATTTAAATAACGTCATTATCATATTACACACTACATTTTGAGCTTTCATTAACTATAGCCACGCTGAAATTATTCGCGAATAAAATGTATGTTTAATCGTTAAAACTGCCATGAAATCGTTAAGAGTTGAATTTTAATTCAGTGACAGAGAGCTTATCTTTAGCAAAAATGAAACTCATAATCGGCTTATATCTGCATGCGGGCTTGTTAATTGCACCCGTTTCAATAAGGGCAACAAATATGGCGGATCGTTACGTTATGCAAAAGCATATCATTTGTGTGTATAATGTCAAAAGAGAAATTTCCCTTTTTATGGTAATGAGCTGGTTACTACTGGTAACTACCCTTACATTTGAATTTCAATGTGAAATAAATTTATGCACATAAAAAATAACAATAAAAACATTCGAAATTTAGGACTTAATTTAGAGAGGCATTAGTTGTCTCCATCTTTATCGTACCTACATGATAAACTTAATCTACAACTCTCAAAGGCCAACAGTAAAATAACGCATTGTTCTTATAAAAAATATAGAATGAAAAAAACTCAAGGACATTACATTCCTATCTAAAAGCCACCCCATCAGTCAAACAGGTAACTCAAGAATAACAGTAACGGTTCAAAAGGAGATCCCGAATCTATTCAACGACATAATAGTGGACCCCAGACCCTCGTCCCGGTCGATCCTAACAAAAGGGACAGGTTCGCTTTACAAATCTCACATACATTACCTTTATTATTATTCCCTCCATCATTATATTACAATAATAATAAAAGATTACCTTGTGAGTCTGAACTTTAAGAACCGGTTTAGTTACGAGCGGTGTTATGAAACTCATTTAATAATTCTGTCGGCCGAATTAGCTGTGGCTTGGTACTTTCACCAGCGACTTTCTTACTCGTGCATACTGCACGAAATACTCGTTTGACTTGTTCGTTTGACCTCTTCTGGCTTTAGTATTGTACGGCACTGTTCATATCTCCGAATATCTCTTTGTTCGCTGTCAATCTAAATGCGCGATCAATTGTGCGCCTGTCAATGTCAATGGTACAGATACTTTGATGGAGATAGAATACTTCGGAACAATTTACGTACCTTTTTATTACCTCACGCCTCAGTTGTGAAGTGCAGATGCAGTGCAAGATTTATGCATTGATACAAAGTTACAAACGTTATGAGGATTTGGATTCAACATAAGCCTTTGATAGAGTGAATCATTCTTAGAAGGTAGCTACAAAGTTTAATGAAAAGAATTCAATCTATCATTCCCTTCGATCTATCTTTTAGAATTAGTTGTCTTGTCTATGAATATTCAAGCAGTGCAGTGGCGTAACTTTCTTTGAATATATGCCACTTCTGAATCCATTGTGTATATGGAACGCTTCATGTATATGAACAACAATCCACCGTTACTATTATCTGTCATTACAAATTGCACAGTTAACAAACAATTAAAGTCTGTTGTCTGTGACATTCTACATAACATCGAGCGATCGCTAATTACATAGGTATCGCCGATACAGTTCTGTGCGTCATCCAATAGCCGAGCATCACACGGTATGAACGCGTTCCTCCAATTAATTACCAGTTCTTGATTAAACGTATCCATTGGATGCACTGACGCGCCTACACAGTACACACGCAGGTGTTTATAAATAATAAATATGAGTTTTATGATACACACGCGGTTATAATAACTTGTAATCATTCTCAATGTACCAAGTTAAATAACGGCCAACAAAAAACCGAGAGGCCAGAGCTTGGCTCCACCACAAATTGATCCGGCCCGAGCGCGCTATGAATATTCATTTAATTATATATCTGTATACGAGATTCAAGATGACGCACACCTACTTAACCGGAGCTCTTACCGGTTTAGTATCGTATTTATTCTTATTTATAGCACGGGTCGATAAAGTAACAATCCGATTTCGTGGAATGACTGACGCTGACACTATACTCTAAATTGAATAGGTATTTTATGATCCCTAACTCAACTTAATAAATTTTCTGGTTTCAATACAAGACAAGAATTCATAATTGAATACTGCGCAGTGGGCCATAAACACATTTTGTAGGCGTTTAATAATCTCAATGAAAATACGTGATATTATTGTTACCAGGTACGAATAAGCGAGAAATAAGGTTCCGACAGTTAAGGCCGGCTCTCAAACATAACAAACAAAAGTTTCGGCTCGGTTTCGAGTGACCCTGTGTGTGTGTACCTACTTTATTACGTTCGAGCTCGAAAAGGTGCGGCAAACGTGGTGAAAAGAAAATAAAGTTATAGCAGCGAGGGTGGCACCTCGTGTGTGGCGGCCTTTAACTGCCAGAGGGAGAACGGAACATGTTGTTTTAACCTAGGTACTCCGAACAAGAGCCCAGTCGACAAATAAAACATCCAACCGGAGACGAGGCATACGGGCACGAATTCCATGATACATGAATACCATAAATAACAATTAGCCACGTACCATTGCACAAAATAGTATACAGTGTAAACCTATTTACCATAAATGAAACGGACGCACGTATAAAGAATTATGTAGAATCTATCGAAAACGATGTGACCCCGTTACTCGGATGCTGAATTGAAATTCAGATTGTGAAATGATAATAACAAATGTATTTGTCGTCCGCTGTGACCTCTGGCTTTTAAAATTCGTGTTGTGGAGCATAAATACTCCATACATACGCAGATGAGGGCTGGACAAACAAAGACAAAGATTTGAATGTGAAATTAAGGATGGTGATCTCAATTTTTCAACATAAACACGTTTATGATTCTCGTGAAGGTGGCGGCAGACTGAGAGACAATAAAAATAAAGTCCTTAATGGGTTACAAACTTGATTACAAGATTCTCGTTTTATTTTAAGAAAATAAATTATTACACACATATAAAATTTCAAATCTGTATAATCCGTTTTTCGGTCAACTGAATATACAGAGGTTATTTGAATAAGTACATCGATCGCGTGTTTCGCTGTCACCTAAATATTAATTTGTGCTTTTCTTAACTAACATTCAATTTAAAACTTATCTTCTGGCTCGTCTAAATAGATATTCACTTCATCAATGTCAGATTTAACGAATAGACTTTAGTTATGAAAGTCATCTATCTTGACATCAGGTGGCTTATCTCGGGAACCCGCAGATTCCATTATAGGCCATTATCAATTTGAAGTTTTACTTTTTAACAGCAAAGTATATCATCAGCCTAAAATAAACTTTTAAATTAAAAAACAACAGTTGCGTTATGGAGGCTGAAGTACGGTTATTTGGTATTAAAATCAGGCGAACGCTGTGATCGATATGAACCACTGAATACATGTTTGAATGAATAGTGATCGAAAAATGTGAACATTGTTTTTACACCACTGTCCAAAAAAAGTAGTGTTATTTATTTACCTTTTTTGTTAATTTCGCTGGATTCACGTTCTGGTGATGAACCTGAAACAAAAGATACAACATAAAATATGAATAAATGCTTTGCTTTGTATGAAACTAAGGCGGAATAAATCGGTTTTTTGTTTGTTTGTAATTAAATAATGGGTTTGTAGTTTCCAGCGTATCGTCTATACCAGTGGATACAAATAAATATTTTTGGTTGTTTATAAAAACATCTAACATCTCAGAAACGGACAAACAGTTTATTTTATCGTCAGTTCTCATGGATAACCCGTTGATGGGTTATCCATGAGAAGAAAATCCCGGTATAATAACTAATGAATCTATAAATAAAAAAAGAGGAAAACATGTTCTAATATCAAAACAGGTTATTTTTATGATACCAATTTCAAACATTCGATACCTACAAAAAATTAACATACAATAACACGAAATTAAGTCTCAAAACTCTATGAATAATACTGTTGTAGAGTTTCACGGAATTATTAAAACGAAATACAAAGTTACGACACCCTCAGCCGCTGACGACAATTTACGAGCACTTCGTTTTAATTAGATAAACTTGCATTAAATTTATTCCTCGAAAGATATCAACTTTATATTGCCGCCAAAACGGAACCTTTTTCGATTCAAAGGTCAATTATTATCCACTGAATATTTATAACGCTGTCAAGAATAGCAGACAAGAACCGGTTACGATAACCCGTTTCGGTTAGGAAAAGTTATGCGAAACAACCTTATTTTTTGTCACGTAAGGGTCAGGACCAAATTCTTCTGCATTAATTGATGGGTTAAAATGTCCCTACTTCAGCTCGCCAAGAACATGTTAAATCTTTTTTATTAAAAAAACCGAGAGCATGTGTATTTTAATTTATTTAGTAGCCTTTAGGGTATAACGATATCACATTAATCATTAAACTGAATTTAAGCACAATCGGTTTTGTAATAATAAACAATATAATGTGTCCCAAAAATTCTTCCAGTGTGACACTCAGTTGTGCCACACTATATTATGCAGTATTACAATACCTAACAACTGGGAATTTCGTTAATATGCTGTTGCAGCACTGGTGCATTACCTGTAACCAACTTCAGTATACTGCGGCCATGTTGTTTAACTGTCGATCGAAAAAAACGTCTTCCGTGTCAAGTGTGTCATTATAAATTATTGTATTTGTGTGGGTATTTGAACTATTTCCAGACAAATTCTGTGAATTAGCAGTCTTACATCTATAAGTTTACTTAATTTAGTATTGGAATACACTAGCTTGCTTTCGTTTACCACTTAAATTTACGAACTGCAAACATTATTAGTTTGGTTTTCGCGGGTATTTTGTTCCAGTGTGCTACGAATGACACAAAATTGTGATACGTATCACAACGGAAAATTGTAAAGGTAGGTGCACATCACATTTTCGTTCAATAATAATTATTTAAAGTTAAAACTCCGATTTTTATAATATTAGGTATTATACAAGGTGTTATTAAATTAACGCAAAATCTAAAGTGTTTGTGTTCTGTTTAAGTAACTTCTGTTATAAACAGAAATTTATTTCTAGTGTGTGTGACTAGAAATAAATTTCTGTTTTTAACAGAAATTACATAAACAGTTAGTTAAAATGAGCTTAGGTAGATTTTAAATTTATTTATTATTAACACAGAATATACCCTTTTTACTATCATGTGCTCATACCTTTACAAATTCCACTGTGATACATTTTTTCCAGTGTAACACTTTCCGTTGTGATTTCCGTTGTGCAACGATGCAAAGAATTTGGTCCTGACCCGTAATTATATTTAAAAAATGGAGTGGTCTGTTATTTATAAGTAGTTTATTATAGCCAATTTGGTATTTAAATATGGCCGTGTCCATGCAAAGTTTGTGAAGCTGAATAATTTTGTCGAATAAATAACATAATGAGTTATCGATTTGGAGCATTCAGAATGGCGTGGAACAGTAGAAAGGGATTGGTAATTTCTTGAAATGCTTAACTTTAAATCGATTCAATATATTCACGTCAACGATATCTGCAGACTGCAGTAGCGATTATCTGCAGTTTCAGAAATAATTAATGGCGAAGTAATGCGGAGAACGGCTGGTCAAATCAGACGAGGGTGGTTGTATACGGCAGGTGGGCGAGTGGCAGTCTCTCATGTTTCTGTTTTCTGTTCGCCCGCATGACCGTCACTTGCAGCTGCCGGTTCAGTAACCCGCGGACTCATATGCGACTCGGCGTGGCCACGCCTAATGGATTTGTGATACGATTTTCTTTTACATCCTTTATTGGTTGACTACTTTCGAATTTCTGGGTGGTCAAGCTTCTTAAGGTCAAATTATGTTAAAATGTTCCTAATTCATGCACGTTTATAATTAGAATATGTAAAAATGCTGTCATAACACGAACATTAAGTTTTCTTGTATGCATAAAATGATGCATAATTTTCATATGATCCGTAATATCGAAATTAACGCTCACATAACCGAAATATTTTACATAAGTAATGGTTTCTTTTTATAAACAAAACCCCAAATTAAGGAAGTGGACCACTCATTCTGCAATCAATTCATACAAAAAAGACCTTCCATAATTGTGGTGTAGGTGTATAAGAAACAGCTGAGTATAAATGCTTGTATGACTCGCTTGTCTGACATTTTATCGGAACCTGTTTTTAAGTTATGCAATAGAAAACATTATCCAGTTAATGGCATGCCGGCAAGACTGGCTGTTTAGCATAATCACCTGTCAATTGTAGTGAAATACATGAGGTGCGCTGTAATTACATAGATTTAGGAGGTTTTGTCCTGCGTAGCATGGTTTTATTATTAATAAATAAACCTTCATCATATATGATCACAGCTGGTTCTAGTTTATCGTTACTGAAATTACACCGATAACGATGGTAGTAACATTTTTAATTTCAGTAACGAGAATTTATCTCGAGTATTTAATTTAATAGTTCATTAAGCATTTCATTTAAGTGGGAGTCATTTCAGTCAAGGCCGAGTTGCACAGGTGGCTTGTAAACTAGATTAAGTAAATGAATTAATCATAGTTAGCCGCCGTAAAATACCTTTAGGCGAGACAAATTGTGATTGGTGGGTCCTATCGTGTCGGATTTGTTCAGCTAATCGCTGCTACGTAAAGCAGTTTAGGGTTAAATGGTAATCCGTTCACAGGGTTAATCTACAACTTTACATTGTTCAAACTAGTTTGTACGTGACTATTTTTGACAAATGAACAGGTTTGTAGTTACGCAAGCTATCAGTAGTTTACTCAGTTCAACATTATTATTCTAAAGTAAAAGAAAAATGTTTTATCAAAGAGATAATCAAACAGAAGTTTAATTTAGCTTAGCTACTTACAAAAAATAATGACTTCGCGTAGCAACACAGTAATCTTCTCGTTCCTATTATAAGTTTCAACATGAGGCCAGACTACAACATTATTTTCTAAAGCCTTATTCTTAAGAATGATTCGGTATTTGTTTTAATAGTGTCTACTTTTTATACGCATATTTTCAGAGACACTCAGATGCGAATAACCGCGCCTTGCCATCTTAACAAAAAACAGCAACTTTCTGCCGAAATTAATTCGCTAAGGCAGACAATGCACTGGGTAGTAGACTGACTGCGGCCGCGCATGTAAAGAAGAAAGCTTTTAAAAGTAAATTGTCAAGCCGTAGCTAACCCGCGTAGCAGCCCTTACGTTCGGCTACGGGGTGGCTACGCTACGGCGGCGTAGCAGTGATTTATTTCCGTTGGATCCCGTTTTTGAATCCCATTTTAATATTTTTGGCGTTGGATCCCGCAAAACATTATTATGTATTTCCGTTGGATCCCGAATTTAAAAAATGCAAGATAATTACGTTTTATTGTCGTTGAATCCCGAAAAGTATTTCCGTTAGATCCCGAATGCTTAAAAAAATCTGAGTGCGGGTACTTTCAACAACAAAATTGTTTATAATAAAATGAGGGGTTCACTAATATTTCACCAAAACTCCATTGACAAATTTTTAGTTTACAACCAACGTGCAACGTTTCGTATACTATTTATTTCACAAACAACTCATTTTTCTACATAATCTAGTCGTTTCTGGCACTCGCCGGCCGCTGCCGCGGCACCGCTCGCTTCGCTCGCTCGCGCGCTCGGCTCGTGCGTAGGGGTCGCAGTTTTATCTTAACCTAGCCTAACTTTTTTTTTTAATAATTAACCTATTCTAACTAGTTCGGTTCCGGATAGCCACTAAAAATAATCTCTTTTTTTCTATTAGTGCAAGTCGATGAAAGAATGAGTTTACCATTTTTAAGGAATTGCGTAATGATAAGTCAATATGTAAAACGTTTTTATTACAAACGTTGTTTTATGATAAAGGTAAATCACTTTTCTTCTGAAATGTACACATGTTGTTATAACATAGGATTCAACGGAAATAGCAAACGGGATCCATCGTTAATACCTAAAAAATGGGATTCAAAAGTGGGATCCAACGAAAATAAACGGTAGCAGTTGGGATGCTTCGTAAAACGGCTGTATGTTTCCGGGTCGTAGAATTGTAGTACCTACCTTAGGAATTTACTACGCTACGATTCCCAGGAATTTTTCTATCGTCTTAAGTAGCTGTCGAGCAATGGACAGCGTTACTTACTTAGGTACTACACTCAGTGCAGCGGCAGAAAAAGTGGCCCAAGTGCATAAAGGAAGCTTGTAAACAAACTAAGTGTTATTTATGAGATTTTTGATGACGGTAGGTTTCAGCTTTCAAGTGACCTGTTTTGTTTATTTAAGTGGGTAATTTGAAATTAACTTCTGTTTAGATTGACGCTGTCTAAAAACGTGTGCCAGTAACTGTTTTGAACGTTAATCCGAGAGGTAAGTTAAAATTCTTTTTTTTTATCTCATGGGTCTGTAAAATTGTACGATAAAACGTATAAATGTATGTATAAATTGTACGTTGATTACGGGTTTATTTCTATTCCTGAAAAAATTAAAAACTGCCACTTACTGCTGCTCAAGTTGCGCAGGCGGTCTTGTTAACCGACCAAGGAGGAACTCAACGTGAGGTGGCTGCAACTCTCAATGTGCCGCGTACCACCCTACGTATCGTGAGACTGGACTCGATACACGGCGACCAGGTAGCAGCAGAGTAAGATGTACTTCTGCCCGCGATTACCGATTTAAAATGATCAAAAATGCCTTGATATATTTTTGGGAAGACAAAAGTTGGTACCTGATTGCCTAGTCATAAAAATTAGTTTAACCGCCTACCTGCAGCACTCTTCCAACTCAGTGTGTCACCAGCCTATCATCGGTCTAACCCAACACGTGAGAGGTTGCGAGGCTAAATCTAATCATTATTTGAGCCGCACGCACGGGTTAATGGTAATGGCGGCCGGCATACTCGGGGGAGCAAAAAACATGCCGTTTTCCCCTTTAAGGCACCGCACCACAGCCTTTCTTGATCGGTATGCCGACCGACAAGTCTGCAACTGGTCTGGACGTGAGAAATGGGGACTCGACTGCGTTCATTGCCCGATATACCCCGTGCTTGATACTACAGCCGCCCATTACAGGCCAATTTGATCGACCGAAACGAGCGAATTAATCTGTAATGTTTAGAGCTCGAGCCGTTCATAAATTATTGCTGAGAAGGCGAGTTTGTTTGAGTTTAAAGTTTGTAAATAATATGTGTTGTGGGAACTATTTTAAATAGCATCCGTTTAACACTAATACTAAGAAACAACGTAACTACTATGTCTCAGCTGCACTGGAAAGTCGTGATTCATCGTTTCTGTAATAAAAAACTAATAAAAACGCGTTCAAATTACATAAAGTACGACGTATAATTTAACCGCAACCATTCGCAAAATAAATTCCTTCGGATAACAAACTTATCTGTTCAATAAACTACCTATCATGTCTTAACTGAAAGCGATCGTTCAATAGAAAATAGATGGAACGTCTGATCTAATTCTAATGGCAAAAACAATTTTACCTTCATCGATCAAAACGTCACTTTTGTCAGATAATGTTTAACTTTCTAATTGAGATAAGATGCTTTAAGAACTGGTTGTGTGTCGTCTAGTTAACGGATATCGTCTACACACCGGACAAGAGACCAGTGGACCCGACCTGCCAAACCGGACGAAGCTCATTGAATTTATATGAAGAATTAACGACAAGACAATACATAATGTCCACGAAATCGGGCTCACATGTCGAAACATCTACTGTTACGAGCACAAACATAATCGGACTTAGTTACTGTAATATATGAGTACCTTTTGCTGTATAAATATTTTACATGTTACGAGAATGGTGTAATGAATCGATGTCGGAAAAAAACGAGTTATCTCTCATCGGTGCCTTTCTCTCGACTTGTTTATACTAAATCAGACTGAGTAACGTCGAACATTGAAAACACGCATACACTTGGCACACGTTCCAGCTGAAACACAAACAAATAATATGTTGGACCGGTCTGCCGCTTTATATAGTCTTAAAATAGGTATGTTTTCATAAACCCGATATGAGAGTTTACGCAGAACTAGTCTCGGGAATGAGGTCAAACGAGTTGGCATGCGATCCTCTGTCGGTCCGCTGAAATATGCCAACGGTAATAAACAATACGTTGGCATCTTAATGTTAACACCCACTGGAGAAACTTGGGAACTAAATGTTGCAAACTCGCCAATTGTTTCATAGCTAAATAAAACTTAATTCTAATTGAAAGGAAATAAACAGATGATTATTCAGGATACATTCAACTAGAAACAGCTTAAATCAGCAGTAGAGGTCGTAAATACGTGACGTGACGGTACATTCATTACGATAACAATAGCAATTGAAATGCAATCGTGTTACGAGTAGGAGTATTATTATTATCAATCGTGTCGTGTCGTTCAATGCACCGCCTTATCGTATCGTCTTTGTAATTAACTTGAATGGAAACTTGTTTATAAATCTTATTGATCACGTTGCAGTCTCGACGATATATCTTCGAAGACGTAACATTAAACTTCGGAACGAGAATAACAACTTGATTTTTACATTATTTCGGAGAAGAACGAACTTTCAAATATTAGGAACTCTGAAATATTGTTTCAAAAGTGAAAAAAATATTTCGTAGTCACTATCATAAATAAAGTAAGTAACTAGACGGTATACGTATAATTCCTTATGAATGAAGCATGACTAAAAAAACAATCAAAAGCAACTGGCTTTTTTCGTTATTTTTTGTTTGTTTTGTGTTGCTCTGGCAAAGCTATCATGGCTCATGTTGAAAGGAGTTTTTATTTTCCGGGTTGAAGCGAACCTTCACGGGCGATCGGTCGAAAAAGGAAGCCATTGCAAATGCGCCGAATTCAGCTTCATTTTACAGACCGAAAAATGGAGCAAAAACCTTAATCAATTGTACAGAGACCGTGTCGAGAGATTCTTCCTTCGTACAATGAATAAAAAACACTTAAGTGACAACTGTTGCGTGGTGAGGTGAGTAAAAAATGTTGGAAACGAGGTCACTTTACATCGTCTGGTGATGTGCACGCGTCGTAAATGTTACAATCCATTACTTTATTGTAGACATCGATTGTAGGCCGCCCACTCTGCACTTATTTGTTCACTGATAATAACTGGCTGGCCATGTTTTCCAATAAATTTGTGCAGTAACATTTATACCATGTGTGGTGTCGCAATCAAGTCGTAAATTTAACGTAGACTCGATTGCTGTTATCTGGTAAACATGCAGACATTTTAGATGCCAATAAATGTTGATTGGTTGGTATGCAAATGGAACAAACATGACTATTCAAAAAACCTCAATAACAACTTAAGAATCGTTTCTTTTTATGCTTGAAAAATATTCGAAGAATCGTATAAATCCAAGGATTTAAACGATTCTTCGAATATATTTTGTTTTTCTATAGAATAGGGACATGAACTTTAAATTATATTGAAATAAATCCATTGGTTTCTTCTAATTCGACAAATTTAACTAAGTATGTAAACAAAAATTAAAAATTAAAGCTTTTATAGAGCTGAAAGTTTTGCAAATTGAAATAATCTTAAAGCGGAAATGGGGCATTAAATATTGATTAACGAGAGAATGTTGGCGGTTCGTGGAAGTCAATAAGTCATCGAGCTATTTGCGAGGCGAGACGCGTCAGTATTCCGTAGCCAGCCACCCGACCTCAGCTCCGTTTGTTTGCCAACATTATGTTACGCTAACGCCTCGTGCCTATTGATCAATAAAGTGTTTATATATTGGAATGCAAATCACATTACGGATACAAACGTTTGCATACTTATGTAAGTGCATACTAGAAACGAAACTCTTCTACGTAAACGTCAAGCTACACATGATATTGTGATGAGTTGTAATAAATGGGCATATAAATTTTAAAATCTTTGTGATACATATCACAAAGATGTTAATTTTAAAATGTATAACGTATGTACAGACGCCAGCACATCAACCTACCCGAAACTGTCAAATTTTCCCAATCAACTTTGAACCTTATGCATTAGTGATAAAGTTGAAAATCAATTAAAGAAATTTGACAGATTGTAGTAGGTTGATGTGCTGGCGTCTGTACGTTATAAGCTCACGTTTTCAAATTGTTGACCAGTATAGTTTAATAGCCGACGCACATTTGTATCTACTTATACTTTAACAAAATCGTAGTGGTCGAAGTCTGTACTTACATTGAAAATTTTCCTGAAATTCATCCAGCCAGTGTTGAAAAATTAAAAAAAGAAAACAACATTATTAACAGACTTAAAAAAAGGAGGAGGTTCTCAATTCCGTTGATTTTTTTTGTCTCTTTGGTTTTGTATGTTTGTTGCCTCATCACGTGAGAACGGCTTGATGAATTTCAATGAAACATTTACTGTTGCATAGCTGCTAACCTCTCTTAAAACTGCGGCATGTCTCTGCTATCTCATCTCAACCGAAGATTGAGCTGTATCCCGACATTTTGATTGTAATGACTATTGCGTATACAATTAATGCAATGTTCTTATTCGACATTCACGCGGACGGAGCCACGGGCATGGCTAGTTCGTAATAATTCTGTATTATTTATGAGTGTTTACATATGTATTTTCCTCTGTCATACCGTGGAAGACGCACATATGTTACGTGTTTGCTAAAGGCTTTTATAAACGGCTTGTAGTTATAAACATCAGCTATAAATGGAAACAGATCAAGGTGGAGGAAATTTATTCAGTACCTATGTATTATCTTCCCGGTTGTTGACTGAATAATCCGATCAATTTGCGTCATTGAGACATTTGAATTTCATGATTCTATCCTATTTTTTACATTTCTATGATTCTATCCATCGTAGATATCACACCATCTACCTTACATTACGAAATGATTTGATCAAAATATCAAATTGAATTTAAAACCAGTTTGCCCCTACTAAAATGATCTTATTTGCATTGAAAAGAAAATGTCGTGAACTTGAACTGTGAACAAAAATTCATTTAGCTGAGAGTCGCATAAGCAATAAAGGTCATTGAGAACCCACGCGAACTCGGTTCCCATGGCCGTCGGAAACAATACCAGAATCGCGAGACTCGAGCGCATAAAGCCGAGAACAATCGGGCGAATGGAAACAAGAGAGCGATATAAATCAAGCTAAGCATTGCGTGCATCGGCCGGCCATAGATCCTCGCGTTTCAGCTCGCCTGTCCGCCGCGCCGCGCCGCGCTGCGCCGCTTATAATTACCGACTACTTTCGCCAACCGCCGGCCCGCCGCCATTTTGCTATTTATATTGTAAAATGGCGGACGGCGCGCAGCACGTGTTCCTCTTTCTTTTGTTATTTAAAGAAACTGGCGCTCGTGCATTTCAAAGGCAGAACGTGCTAATAATTTATTAGATGCGTAAGAGCGGCCGAGATACTGAAATTCACTAGTTGTAACTTCATATGGATTTAGAGCTCGAGTCGCGAACAAGGTCTCTCAGAATTTACATTGAATAGGGAGCCGTTAAGTTGCAATGTGACTGGACGCAAGGAAGGTCACCTTGACCGAACGAGCGCGGCAGTTTGTCTTGCTGAATGAACAACTTGGAATTAAATTAAACTTAAATGCTTCGTTCCTAAATAACACATTATTAAAGATGTTAATTAAATTAACCGACCTTATCAGTAGTCGTATTCCTGTGTAGGTAAATAGGTTATGCTAAAGGGCAAGGTAAGTACGGAGTGCATTTAGGTATTTAAGTACTCACTGAAATACACGAGACTGTGTCTAATAGGCATTTTAAATATTATGTAAATTACTCCCAATTTAGTGGACTGAATATTTAAGAAGGAAACGAGTTTACATGTCATAATTATAAGTAGTCTTTAAAGTGTCAAGATAAGTAGTTCTAGTATTACATGACACATGAAAGGAGTGCGTCATTATTTATGTAAACAAGTCTACTGAAATACTAAACAAATATCGGAACAGTAACCAATGTTTAAAGAGCTCTGTATAAGAACAAAGGATATTGATGAACTTGAAAAAATCTACCATGTTATCAGTAGAGCAATAAATAGTCGATAACAAAATTGCACAACTAATACATCACTCTTGATAACACTTATATGCAGCAAGTGGGTCAGCTCTAACCGATGGCAAATTACAATGTTGAATAATAATAACGTGTAGCGCCAAACGTGCTACATATTGGAAGTTTGGTAATAATAATTTTGTTTTCATATAAAATACATGGCAACTCTACTCCATCAAAGATAACGTCATGAGTATTAATAGAATAAGCCAACGTATTGAACTTCAATAGAGTAACGTAACGTATAGATTTGATGGCTTCCTGCTAGTTAGCCGATCGTGCTACAGGAAACCGAAATCGAATATAATTTCAATGCAGATCTTGCAAAGGCGTTCGCTTAGTATTCAGCGAGTTTGCGGGCAATGGCGAGCGACTATGATCGGGTCCGGCGCTTCTTGAATATGTATGAGGCACTCGAACCACTACACAACACGCACGGGTTTAGCCGTGACACACATCCTCGGAAAATAGCTAACCGATTCTTCTCACTTTACATGCTTATTGAAACGTTTCGCTACATTAAACTACATTTAAAAGTTTAATAGAGCAACTATTTAACTAGTTGTCAATCTAAATGAGTTCAGCTATGTTTAATTCATTGTTTAGTTGAAGTGAAACTTAAATGTGTTATTGTAGTAATATGTATACTCATGTTTAAAAACATATGTTGCAACAATTGATTGTTTAATTAGGAGAACACAATAGACTCGGGCTTCTTCCTTGTGACATCAGTGTTAGCCTTGCCAAGTAACCGTTTATATTGACGATAAAATCATATTATCATTAGGTACCTACTCTAAGCTAATCCATAAACAGTCATCTATTAAATAGTCGTTAATCTATTTCAGTTATTTCCGTTCACTCGGTGTCCTTTATATGCGATAATTGCGTTGCGTCCAATCGAAGGCCAATGGCCTCATTTCGTGGAATCGCATTTGTCAATATTTGATTTAGGGCTGATATTTTCAATCGACAGATAATGTTTATTAGTGGAATAAAATTGACGTCTGACATAATTTTTGTGGAAGAACTGTCAAAAATTCAAAATTAATTCCTCATATCAAGAGTGAACAGGCATCTTCTGGGCACGGGCACGCTCGTTCCATCATAGACCTCATCTATCGCTTTCCATCAGGCGTGATCGAGGTCAAGAGCGGGCCCATTTTGCAATATAAAAAAAGATAAAATTATCTGTCGTTGGTAAAATCAGCCCTAAGCGTAGTAGAATTTATGGCTCACAAAAAGTTAAATCTTTATAAACAAAAGCAAACAAAAAAGTTTCAATTCGACGTTCCGAGAACGATGAGCATGACATCACGTCGTGCGAGCCGAGCGAGAGCAATGTGAAGAACCCCGTATTAATGCCTTGAAGAACAATGAATAGACAATAAAAAAAAATGCAAATTCAATGACGCTTAGATAAGACAGAACATTTAACCTCAAATGTAAGATAAAAATAAATAAATACTTAAGGTGAATGCGCAGTGGTAGCCCGCGAAATTCAAATTTTCTTACGTTTTTTGCAATTTTTAGGTCAGTGTCAGGTTTTATCTTGATCAAAATTTGATTCGCGACTATAACAGGTACGTATTTACAAAATTATAATCATCAGAATCATTAATACATCTTTTTGAGTTAGATTTCTACCGTTAAGAACAAATCTCGTATGGAAAAGTGTTTATGGTAGAAATCTAACTTAAAGAGATATATTAATGATTCTAATGACTATAATTCTGTAAATACATGTCTATTATAGTCGCGAATCAAATTTTTATCAAGATACAACCTGACACTGACCTGCAAATTGCAAAAAAAGTAAGAAAACTTGAATTTCGCGGGCTACCACTACGCATTCACCTTAAGTAATTTGTTTTGCCATCCGGAAAGAAGACATCAAAGTATCTAAATTATGTCAATCAGCCGGCACTTTATTCAGCAATTTTAAATAGTCATTAGTATTTGTAGAAAACACATGTCGTCCAGCCATTCTCTGTCTCATAAGTCTCGTTACCCACATCTGTCATGCTCACGGTTACGTTGTTAACACATGTTAGCTAATGGCCCCTACCCGACATGCCACGCTCGCTACGTGCTTATAAAAGAAACGTATTCTCGTAAAATGCTCTCGGTAAAACATCCTAAACTCCAAAATAACGACGTACAATTTACTTCAGAATGAACATTAACGGTAACAAAGCTAATAAAGATGCAATCATCAAAACGGAGTTAGTGCAAAAATGCAATAGCGAATTGCGATGCACAATAGAAAAGAAACGAGAATGAAGCGTGCGAAGTGGTGGTGCGCGACGTGGGAAAGCGAATGGCGGCTTTGGAGCTGGCGGCCATCTTGGATTGGGCTCGTTCGGAAAACATCACGTGTCCACGCGTCCGCCTGGCAACAGCGAACAAGCGCTAAACGGAGCGGAACAATTCGTGTACACCACGTGGTTTTTTATTTGTGCAACATTCCGATGGCCGACGGCTATTGAATTTATTGATTGGTTCGCGTACTCTTTCAGCAGCTGCTTTGATAAAATAATTTGAAATCTACTTGCTAGTCAACCTCATGAACCTCACATTATGTACCTATGTAGATTACATACTTATATTAAATGTAGACAAATTACGATTTTATTTAAATTCCAGGCTTTTTAATAAAATAGATTTAATATCTATTGCCATTTCAATATCTTGGAGGCGGTGTGTGTGCACCACATTTCTGTAGTGCACATACACCGCGTCACCGCCTCAGTGTGGTAGTATAGATTTCTGTGGTGTGCACGGACTACGCAGCTGCGCTAACACGAGCGAGACGGCGATAGAGCGCTCGTTCTACTTTCTAGACTAGTTTCGCTATACAACAGTCGCGATTGCCGCGCCGTGGAGACTGCTTGTGTTTGTCTTTTGTTTGTTTGTGTAGCGAAAAGTAATACGTTGCTTTGAAAATGAATCCTGCACAGTTTGTACGGGTTCAACCTCGAGGACGTTCATATTGCAGTGTCAACGGATGTGTCAATACATCGGACCATAAACCGGATATCTCATTTTTCAGACACCCTTCGGACGTTGAAAGGTCAGTTGGAGTCGACATTGATTGTTTATATACTACTAGCTGCGCCCCGCGGTTTCACCCGCATAAGTGTCGATCCCGTGGGAATATCGGGATAAAAACTATCCTATGTCCTTCCCCGGGGCTCAAACTATCTCTATACCAAATTTCACACAAATCGGTTCAGTAGTTTAGGCGTGAAGAAAAGACAGACAGACAGACAGAGTTACTTTCGCATTTATAATATTAGTTTTTGGATAATACTATTACACAGCAATACATTGTGTTAATAATTTTTTGACAAAATTAATTTAAAAAGCGTATTGCAACCCTCGACAAGCGTCAAAATTTATCAATCTTTGATTGCGAATGTGCTACGCCCCGCGCCGGCCGCCCCGCAACGCCACGTCAATTCAAAGACTTCAATGGTTCAACCTAATCTACCGCGGCGCACACCCTACTGTGCTAGGCGGCATAGCTATGTATGTTATTCGTTTGAAGACTGGGCTAGCACTAACGCTAACCGATTGCCATTTGTTTTCATTTATGAGAAATGTCTTTACTGCCAAGTTACGGTTTAAGTAAACCTGTGCTTTTACTTACATGTATGTCGTTGAATAAATTGTTTAAATGGAAGGAAATTATCATTGTGTTACACTATAAGGGCGCCATGCCATTTCAATGGTTAATAATAATAATTATGTTTATTTTTTCAGGCGATTAAAATGGCTTCAACTGATTGGCCGAGAAGAATTGATAGATAGACCCGCAAAAAATTATTGCGTTTGTGAAGACCATTTTAATGTACAGGATGTTTTACCAGGAATACAACGGAAAAAATTAAAAAAGAATGCGTTGCCTGCTCTTCATTTACCGGTTCAGCAGCAGAGCCAATCTGATGAAACAGTTATGGACGTGGAAACTTCCATCAAAATTGAACAAATTGATATTGATACACCGAGTGAGTTTGCTGAGCCTCTGCCAGAGGCAACAAGGAAAAGAAAGTTAGCGTCACCTCCTCCGGGATGTAGCAGCAAAAAACAACTTGAAACTCAAAACAGTAACTTAGTTTATTTGGGAAAAGATACGTTTCACAGATTGTGCAATAAATTTTTGACGAAAGAACTTGCTGACATATACAAAGCACAAATTAATTTAAAAAATTTAGCTGAAAAAAAATGCCTTGATTTCAACCTAATGAGCTTGCATTTTTACCACAACAATCCTCAAGCATACCGAATGTTACAAGGTGTTTTACGTCTGCCGTGTTCTGGTACTTTACATAAGAATGCAATTCCGATAACCAGTGAAATAAACGGTAATTTAATGTCATTATTTAAAAATAAAGTTGACACCATGACAGATATGGAAAAGAACTGCTCAGCTGTAATAAGTTTTATATCTGTAAAGCCCAACATGTTCTATAGCATAAATAATGATATAATTGTTGGTTTCCTCGATATCAATGGAATAAGGTTACCAGAAATAGCAGAAAAAGCTTATGTTATGATGGTGCGCGGAATTTATAGTAATTGGAAACAACCTGTTGGATACGCATTGCTATCTAAAGATGAAAGCCCTGTAGAGTTTAATGAATGGATTGACGAATTATTAGAACAGCTATTCAAAATCGGACTTAACGTTCGAACTTTTGTCTCCGACACAAGAAACGATTTTATTAACGCAGCGAAAAATAGAGCTGTCACTATTGAGAAACCATATTTCTTCATCAACGATAGAAAAATATACTACATTTTTGATGCTCCTTATCTTATTAAATTAGTTCGCGACGTTTTCATAGAGCATGATTTTCTCTTTCAAGACCGTCGAGCTAAATATGAGCATGTACGTAGATTATATCACAAGGAAAAACAAAAGGAATTCAAACTTGCGCCCAAATTAACTAAGAATCATATTAATCCTACTTATTTCGAGAAAACGGAACTACGCTATGCCGCACAGCTACTTAGCAATTCTGTAGCCACTGGAATATCAACCTACGTCGACTTTTACATTATTGATGAATCTGGAAAAGACACTGCAGATTTTATTAAATTAATGAACAACTTGTTTGATTGTTTGAACTCATTTGACAGTAAAGACACAGATGAGTATAAAAGCGTTTTTCGTGGCACAAAATCGCAAATAGATCTTTTTAATGAAATGTTGATATTTTTCCGAGACATAAAATTGTGTGATATAAAATTTGAACCAAAGTTTATTGAAGGATTTCAAATAACAATAAAATCTATCTTACAACTATTTGATGACATTAGGATAGAAGGATACACATTTTTGCCAACAAGGCGGCTGAATCTGGAAGTAATTGATCATTTGTTTGAGCAAGTTAGAACAAAATATGGCATAGCCTCCAAACCTACGAGTTGGCAGTTTGTGTCGACTTATCGAAAAATTGTATTATCCCACTTTATGAAACCTCAAGCAAAGAAAACTGACGCAGAAGATTTGACAAAATGGCTTATCCAGATTCAGACCAGTCGGTTTAAGCCAGTGCTATCTGATAAGCCGGTGAACGTATTTTTAGACCCTGGTAACGAAGCTTTTAAGGTTATGACTTCAGATTACAACAAGCAGGAATTTCAAAAAAAAAATCGTCTTTTCAAAATTAGCCACTACCTCCTGGCGAAATGTGCTGAAAAACACGATTGTAAATTTTTTCGATCATATATAAAACCATATAAAAATATACCCGATTTCATTGAAGAGAATCGCTATCGCGGCTACAAAAAATATAGTAATGACGAGTGTAAAAGTTTGGTAGTTGTGCCGTGCGATAATTTTGTTCAATTTGTTAAGAGAATGGACGCACAGTTTGTTAAATGCTTTGTAGAGGTAAGTTCTAAGAGCAACGTAGCGCAATTACTTTTTAGTAGCATTATCGACGAACCCTATAATTGTCCACCGTGCGGCTGTTTTCCTAAGCATTATCTTGTAAAACTGTTTGTAAGAATGAAAATGTATAATGTCATAAAACTTAACAATAAAGCTTATGGTTTACACGGATGGAATGCTGGAAGAATAATTATTAGTCGTTTGTAAATATTTGTTTTTGTTGCTGATAAATATATTAACTTACAAAAAACTTGTATTTTATTAAGCTTAGTAGGTGCTTATACTTTTGTGTAAGTCGAAGCTGCGGAGGTGAACATGGATCCTTTGTTACGTAAGGGCGGTGGGGTTGCACTTCCCGCAGCAGCGCCGGAGATGATGCAGAAGCAACTTTAAAGTGTTTTTAGATTAGGTTCCTCGAGAGATCGAAAATTGTGCCTGTACTGTAGGGCAAGGATTAAAAACTATGTATTAGGAAATGTAGGTAACGTTCGGTATAATTATTACGTTTCCAATGATGGGACACAGGCCTTCTCTCTTCGAGAGGGAGTGGGCTGTAATAAACCACGAGGGCGCAGTGCGATTTTTTGGTTCTAGGACTTCTAGGACATGCCGGTTTTCTCACGATGTTTTTCTTTACCATTTTGAGAGCAATGGTGATGAAATTATTTATACAAAGTAGAGCCTGAGTTCGAATCCACGACTTGGCCGTTACCCCTAGCCGGGTAGATTTTCGTTATTTATCATCATTTACAGGTGTTATTAATATTAATTATTTATAATACGGCACCGCACCACAACCGCGGCACGTGTCACATCCCAACATATATTGTGTCAAACGAAATAACAAACGAATACCAATATACTATATTTTCAATGTAAGTGAATACATTGTAACAATCTACGTAATCAGGACCGAAACCCAAAAAAAAATTTGTGCGATGAATGATGAAATGATGATAAATAACGAAAATCTACCCAGCCCCTAGGCCACCGCTGGTCACGGGCCATCACACCACTGCTCACTGCAATTCAGTGGCGGATTTACACATTTGCCGCCAGCAGGCTATTCAAATTTTACCGCCCCTACCGCGACCTCTACAATAATGTCCCATGTCTTTTGTATACTGCTTCGCCTTTTCTTCTAAATACTTAAAATGTTCTCGTTCATCAGCTACGAAAAACGTGCAAAGAGATTTGAAAAAACCGGCAACTGTGATAAAATCTACGGTAGAAGCCTGAATTTGAGCATTCACTTTGTTTATTCTTTACAAAAAAACATGATAGGTATATAAATATTAATCTTTTTAATTTCAATAAGACATTTAAAAAAAATGTTAGCCCCAAATTTGCCGCCCTAGGCTCCAGCCTACTCAGCCTATTGGTAAATCCGCCACTGCTGCAATTTAGGACTGCATTGAAATTCACAAATGCGTATTCATGAAGTACAACGACATAATTATTCTTATTAAATAAATGTTTTGTGTTAACCGAAAAAGCTCAGTATCGAGGTAAATGGCGCGCGAATGTGGGAAAGCCTAAGCATCCCACTAGAGGACTGTTATCAGAGGGCAATTCCCGTAATTTTATGAACGTTCATAGTCTGATCTCAGCCTCAGTCTGTCAAAAAAAACAACCGACTTCAAAAAAAAACACTACAAAATGATAAAAAACTTTAATTTCGGAAGTCGGAGTCGTTGGTTCCGCATTTTCGTTTTTTGACACCGACTTCCGAAATTAAAGTTATTTATCACTTTGTAGTGTTTTTTTTTGAAGTCGGTTGTTTTTTTATAAAAAAGTTTTTATTTTTCATTGTTTAGTTGTACCTACCCCACACAAATTCAATTAACACTAGTTCATTGAAGAATTGAAGCCATCGACTAGAAGAATCATTAAAATTCGCAAAGAAATGCCGGAGATGCAGTAGGTACACTTATGCATATAAATTCGTACATAAGAATAATTACCTGATATATATAATGATATGAATATAACCTTCCAGAAAGTGTGTAGATCACATTTGTGAAAGAAATATCAAAATCGATTCATTAGTTTTTGAGAAAATCGCGGACATACAAATATTACGGGTCGAATACAGAACCTCCTTTTTTGAAGTCGGTTAAAAATACCTCTAATTTACCTACATTTTTGACAAGTTTTTGACATTGATTGTCACCGAGATGTGACTGCGACTAGAATTTGAACGTTTTTAATTACGGGAATTGGCCTTCTTATGTCGAAGAGGTCTGCTACGAAGAGGTCTGAATCTGAATTTGGTTAATCCTAATAACTTTATTATAATGACTGCCTCGTTGGTCTATTGGTCGCAAGCGCTACTGCTGAGCGTGAGGTCCTGGATGCGATTCCCGGGTCAGGCAGTGTTATTGGGTTTTTCCATCTAGAATTTCTCGCTCTCCACGAAGTGTGGCTGTGGATTTGTGCCCGGTTGATGGCAATAAGCTCGCCCCTAGGCACATGGGAGATGGGACTTAAATAAACATACCTAACTGGTGAATTGTGGGTGTACTATAGGTACACACCTACAACTCTGCCTAAAGCTTCGGGGCTTACAGGCAAGATGTTATGTTGTGTTTATTTTTTAGTAATTACTAGCTGCTGCCCGCGACGTCGTCTGCCTGAAGGCTCTACAGCACCAAAAATATCTAAGATGCTAGTGTCGCTATAGCATTATAAGTAAACAACTTTTAAAATAGCATTAAAATATAAGTTTTTTTGCAAGCGAAGCAAGTGAAGAGGGTTATATGGGAGTCCTGCTGAGTTCAGTGTGGTGTGGGGGATGTGACTGAAGGAAATAGAGAAAACAATGCAGGAATAAATTCCAGGACACAAAAGGGTAAAAATACGTACAAAGGCATCATACCTTAAAACACTTCCCTATAAACAACGTTGGTAGTTATGCTGCCAGGAGCCAAAATGTAAAGAGAGTCAGGACTGGTGACGCGGGAGCAAGCGACGTACAGTTGTCCGTGTGAGAAGCAACTCGTCCTGAGGTCGACACCCGCTGCCCTCAGTGTCTGCCTCTATTGATGGTTATCGCGAAGCAAACACTCACGGGGAACTGTACGCGCTTGAACTGGAACGAGAAGATATGAGGTATGAGGGGAATGCGTAGTATAAATACTGCCTCGCCAACGCCACAACCCGTAAGAATTTCCGCCTCAATGGTGTGTCTGTAGAGCGAAATGACTTTAGGGTGGGTCCCGTTACACAACTTCAGAGGAGATAGGTTCCGAAGAAGCATAATCGGGACACCGACCTTCAGCTTGATGGTATGCGCTGGAAGTCCACTTGCTGACAGGGAGTTCAGAAATTCCACGGGATAATGTGTGGCGTCATCTTGCTCGACAACAGTGTTTATCGGGGTGTAGACTACTTCATTCCCCTCAATTTCCGAGAGAATGCATTCGTTAATTGCTGCAGCTTGATCATTTTTGGACGTCAAAATGGCCCACTCACACACCCAAGAATTATGCAGGTGCAGTATACGACTGATGTCCCCGTACACACAGCAAATGAGTTCTTCTAAGCTGGATACCACTCTACCGAGAGACTCTGGAAGCACCACCTGTCCACCTCTCTCTTCTGGTAGAGTGCCTTCGCCAAGATTTAGAAGGACATTGGAGAATTCTTGAGCACGTGCATTGCCGCCGAAGCGAACTCTCATATTAATGGTCAAGCGCAGCGTACGAACTCGTGACCACAACGAAGATAGTTTCAACGAAGCATTAACCTCGTCAGCCCTCGATCCCTGTGTCACCACGGGAAGCGTTTGCCGGATATCGCCACTGAACAGAACAGCTGTGATACGACGCATCAAATGTTCGTACCTGCGGATGTCCTGCAGGATTCCGTCCACGGCCTCAACTGCCTTCCTATTGGCCATCGTACGCTCATCCCATACGATCAAAGAGCAATCCTTGAGCACGTGTCCCTTATCGCTGTTACGTGACACACCACAAATAGGCGTTTCGGCGCTCTCTAAATCGATAGGAATTTTAAACATGGCATGTGCTGTCTTGCCACTCGGAAGCAGTGTGGCAGCGATTCCCGACGACGCTACAGCAATAGCAATTTTGCCTTGCCTGCTGACCTCTGCAAGTATGCAAGTGGTAACAAATGTTTTTCCTGTTCCACCAGACGCATTCCAAGAAAAACATTTGACCCTGGTTTTTTCCCAACGCTTTCAAGGACGGTGTCATAAATTTGTTTTTGCTCTGAAGAGAACAAAGCGACATGGTCATTTCGCCCGGATCGTAATTTGTCTCAGCGTTATACTCCCGATTTACACGGTCTTGATGCGGTGATGATTGGGGAGCTGGTAACCCATATTCGATCAGTGGATTGCCGCCGATAGAAATGACCACATCTTGAAGTGAACTGAGACAGGTGTTCAGCACGCGTTCATCAGTTACTCCGACTTCGTCTCCAGTAGAAACATAATTTTTTTTGTAATACTTAACACCGCATTTTTTTTTAATTGTCGTCCTCAACTCTGCTCAAGATTTTAAGGGTTTTGTTGGAACTTGAATTTGTCAAAACGAACTATACGATACAACTTTTATGAAGAAAATGCACATTGCCATCTATGAATTTTAAGAATAACTAACTACTAACCTCGCCAACATGATCAAATTTAAATTATTAATTTCCAAAAAGTGTCAACATGTAACTTGATTTGATTTTTATGAAATCTCATAGATGGCGCTGCTTCAAAATTTTCTTTATACTACTAAAATTCATTAAACTATGTTTTTTCTGCCCAAGTTACTTAAATGGCGTAGTTTTTATAGTGTTAAGCTAGATAATAGCATGGCTTACTGAAAAACAACATTTAAATATGCGTCGTTAGATTACACGCTGTCACAGAATGCGTAAGAAAAATAAAGATTCACAGCTCCTCCCCCATAGGTGATAGCGTGATAATATGTAGCCTATATGTTGACCCGACCTCTTAGTAATATTCATGCAAAATTTGAAGTAAATCCATGCAGTCCTTTTTGAGTTTATCCCGGACATACAGACAAACAGACAAACAGACAAAAATTCTAAAAACTATATTTTTGGCTTCTTCGATATCGATTGTAGATCACGCCCCAAGTATTCTTTTAAAAAAATATTCAATGTACCGTTTTGACTTTCCTACGATTTTATTATATGTATAGATTATTTCCAACTATTATCATAAAAATGACTAACGATATTAACTATTCAGATATCATGCCTACGTTACTATGTTGATGAATATTATGTAGGAGTGTATAGTCATTTAATGTTTTTCGTGACAAACGTTTCCTCGACAACCCATCGCGCCACGCGTGACTCACTTGTATTGTACTGTTGTGTTATGTTATTATTACGTCTTCGCGATGTTGCCAGCTCAGCATTATACGCCGTTTAGGTACCTATGTCAGCGATTCATGTCTCGATCGCTATTGAAGTTCAAAGTATCTGCTCTCATCTGTCTAAGGCAACATATCTTACCACTTGCCGGACCCAACCAGACTGATATTTTCGGTTTGAAAAAAATATTTAACGCATAGCGAGATTTTAAATGTAAGTATCAAAAGCATTTAGCATTTCCAGAACAATTCTGTGCCTCCTGTGATAAGTGATATAACTCGAGTTGTACCCTTTTTGTGATTTTCACATGAGCATTATCAAAAAAAAAAAAACGTCTTTTTTGGTCTAACTCACGTTCTTCTATCTGCTATAGTTTCGGAGATAATTTTGTGCAAAGTGATACAACTATAGGGATTTTGGCTGTTTTAGGGATTTTGTTTTTGCTGTCCTGTAAAATGACGTTTTTTGACTTGTATCACTTATCACAGGAGGCACAGAATTATGTAGTGATTCTGTCGTTGTAATCGCATTCCAGACAAATTCACATCAAAATTCCAACACGAGCATCAGTATGGGCGTCGCGTCTCGACAGCTGATAGGCTGGGGTAGACAAGAACATCAATCTTAAGACGATCCTAAAAAGGTGGGCTCCGTTATGTAACTCGCTTTTGTGCGAACGTAGACAGGCGCGCAGACCAAATACACTATGCAAAGAGTTTTTATCTCGACGCCTCTCAGGACACGCATTGGCTGTTTCTGTGTAGTCTTGCATGCAAATGTCGTAAAGGACGCCTTGTTCCTGCCGCAGGCAATCGTTTCGTTCAAATGTACCCAATTAAGCTGCCTACTTACAACAGAACTGAAAGTTTGCGTCAGTAATATACAAACATTTTTCGCAAATCTTATCTAATCTTGCGGGTTCACGACTGTCTAACTCTAAATATAATTCATGATAAAATACTCATTCGAATAATATCCCGGGGTTATCATTACATAACCTCAAAAGATAACAAAAAATTCAACAAAAGCCAGCCCAGAGCTCTCGCCAGCTCGCTACCATCACGTAATTCGTGAAATTCAATGACAAAAAAGTGGATAAAAAACTAGCCAGTTGGCAAAAAAATTAACGGCAACCAAATCTGATAGAACGGGACAGAGGTAGTGTATTGCAACCGTTAGAAGGAGACGGATGTGCACGCCATCTTGCCTGCATCGAGTCTTTAGTCACGCGCAGTAAAGCAGCGTTTCTATTTTTTGCGCGCTCTCGTCTGACCTCGTTGGTTTATCGTTATCATACGGCTCTAATAATAAATGGATTTCGCTCGTCATGGAATGTGCGCGCAGAACAAGCGGGCATAGCAATAACGAAGATAACCTTCGCCCGAGGCTCGTCAAATTTATAGGCCTGCAGTATGCAGCCGGTCAATTAATTGCACAAATTACCTTATCCACTAAATCAATTTACATTATGCGCTGAAACTGCCTTCCCGTTGTAATGGTTATTGCGTAGATTAGTTAAGATTACTCGTATAATGCTCTATATTGTTGTGTCTACTATTCCTTTCTATAAACTGCGGCCCACTTAACCCCTTAATAGTAAAGTTCATAGTCAATTAGTACAGCAACACAGTTGTGAACTTTCGACGTCTGTGTGCAAACGAGATACAATTGGCCGCCTTTCGAGACTGTCCTGTTTAATAGAGACGTTTTAAACTAACAATCACGATATTTCGTGACTCAGTGTTCAATAAGTATAAGATATGTACTTACTTATTAATGACGTTGCGTGACTATTTACAATTTGTTACAAAGTATTTAATTCAACATTATCTGAATTAAGTTTTGAAAGCACCGTTTTTCATAAAACGCGGCGGATATTTCCGAGACAAGTCAAGGACGGATCGAACACGACCCCATTGAGAGCGGCGATCCCGAGTGAAGCTTCTTTATATCGGATGCAATGATTTACTGACTCAATAATGTGGCCATTTAGTCATTAATCATGATGCTCAGACATGATTTGTGATGTAAAGCGACGTAAAATCGTGCAATATCCATAAAATACAGTTAGTGCTGGCTCTGTAGACAGACTATGACTTGTGGGCGACATAAAATTCCATTACAACTATAAAGTACATCTTAGTTAGTTAGCTGCACAAACTTCATGACCTAATAAGAATAAATGTGAAGAAAAATGAATCCTTTGTCTAGAAAAGTGTATAGTGATAAAACTAAGGCGTTTTCACGTAAGTATATAAAACATACACACGCTACTTTTAAGAAAACTTTAGGTACTAAGGTAAATGTACCAATACTCGTCGGGTTTTGATATTCACTGACTTTGAAAAACTGCTGCGTGAGAAGTATTTCATTTAGAATGAAACTTTTTGCACGACGAAATAGAATAATTATCCGTTATTCTAAATAAGTTGTTAATTTTTGTAATTTTTAGTGATAATAAATACTTATTTAAGCAAATGTGAAAAAAGGGCGATTTGTACCAGTACTCGCCAGATTTGTACTATTACTCATCAAAAGGACTCAGTAGTCGTCAATTTTTGATGCTAATATGAACTTTCTGGCCTTGAACATAGAGTTCAAGATGATTACACATTAAAACATATTGTGACTGCCTTTCATATGAGTGGCAAGTCTAAGAAACAAAAGGTAGGTAGAAAACCAAATCGCAAGAAATTACTAAAGGTTGTGAGCTGTTAGCAGACTAGGTAGGTAAATTCTAATATATTTTAGCTTAAAAAAATAAGATGTCCGAATCACAGAATCAGTTTTTTATCAGAATAAAGGAGCCCATATTAAGTGTTTAATGTTTTTTTTTATGTTGTGTATTTTTGTGGAGTACAATAAAGTATGTAAATAAATAAATGAATCAGCCATATTAGGCCCAAAACCCAAAATGGCTGGCCAACGAAAAAAATGTATTACCCTAGTCGAGGAAGACCTCCTTATAATTTTTTACTATTGCGCCGAATCTCTAAGACCATTCCTTCAACTTTTTTTAAACTTGAAAAATAAAGTTGTATACATTAAAAAAACCTGATTTTAGAACTACATATATAGGCAAAAAATAGTTATAGTAACACTCGTAGAGGTTTGTTGTCATTGTAGGTAATACTTGTTTAAGGTCACTTTTCTTTTATTTTTGCCGATCAGTAGTCAATATATTTTATTAAAATTTATAAAACTAGATTTTTTTTAACTTTAAAAAACAGCTGAAGAAATGGTCGTAGAAGTTCTAAATAATAATACATTTTATTTCGCTGTCACTTTGTGTTTTGGGCCTGTTGACGTGAAAACGTCGTTGCACTCTGTGGTAAATTCAATATGTCTGGCCGACAATAACATGTAATATTTCAGCCGCTTATAACTACGAGAATGCTTGGGTAATGATTGAGCATACAATATATGGGTAATAATTGTACCAATTTTGAAGCAGGATCTAATTTGTGTTTGACGTCACATCGCAAGTGCAGTGGGTCCGACCCTCCTTTTTACTATGCGTCGAAATTTTAATTCGCAAACAAAATATGTTTAGGTACTAGGTGCCATTGTCAAGAATTGACACAGCACTATTAGGGCCTAAAGAGAATCAACAGAAATATTGGCCGAGTTAAAAATGCATTTGAAGTTGACAATAGCAAAATAATTTCAAAATATGTCGTCTCATATCGGCCGTAAGTCTGGCCAAAAATGACAAAAACTCTCAATAAAAGTAAGCTTGCATCATAAGGAACTCAATGAGCCTCAAAAGCCTAGTACCAAGCAAATATAATAGCTACGGCAGTATCAGAAAACATAAGAAAATCTGCAGATTTTCTTCTGTTTTCTGATACTGCCGTAGCTATAACATATATAACTTTTATGCTACTTGCTGCAACAAGTAGCATAAAAGTTAAAGATGTCGTCTCATATCGACCGCAAAACTGCTTAGAACTGAAAAATATCACATACGGTGAAAGGCATATTAAATGCAATGAGCCTTTTTTTCGTGGGGAAATCCTCATGGATACCCTCAGTCTAGGAAGAACTGAGGGTTATGTCGGACTCCTACTGTTCCTTCTAGTACCATGAGTCCGGGGCCCGGGAGATACTTGTACATTCGCCACACCTCCGACTAGTATCAGCCCAGCCAAAAGTCAACCAAAGAAAGTTTTAAATCATAAGAAACACAATAAGCCTACAAAATTTACTTATGAGCGAATCCAAAAGCTAGGGTAGTACCTAAAATCATCGCCAATCGCCATGTTATTAATGGACGGCGCCCCGGCCTGTCATCGTGCAAGTATGTGTGAAGATTACGAGAACATTGGGAAGATTCAACGGCAGAAGACTTAGTAAGAAGACACCTCTATATACGTGAGGATTTGATTGGAATTGTAATATCCACACTCGATCTGAGTGAGGTACTGCTGAAAAACTACCATCAATTATCCAGGGCTTATTACAGCTCATTATTATACCTTTCCCAGTGAGGCAGTTTAGGTTAGAACTGAGAATACTTTTTACGGGCCGAGCGAGAGGAGTGCGCTTACGATACAGCGTGCGAAGCGAGCTCTTCCTAGACACAAATAAGCAAAGCACGCTTAATTACACGATGAGCTCGCTTAATCAGAAGATGAACTTACTTCTCTTGCTAGTCTTAACAGCTTCTTAAACCAGCAAGCGAAGCGAGCCCATCTTCGACACGAGTGAGCCGAACGTACTTACATATGACAAGAGCGAGCGAAGCGAGCTCTATCACGAGTGAAACGCGAGCACAGTTTCGTGCCGAGCTAGCGAAGCGAGCCCAATGACGCGACGACTAAGCAGAGCACGCTTACTCAAGCAATGAGTAAGCGAAGCGAAAACAGCTTAAGAGAAACCCAGTTTTATCGTCAAATGTAGCCCAAACCTTATTATATGTTTGTTGTACAGACGTCATCACATGAAGCTAACCGAAACTGTCAAATTTTCCCAATCAACTTTGAACCTTATGCTTTAGCAATAAAGTTGAAATATTTACAATATGACGAGTTTAGAGGCAAGTATTAATCGTGTCCCAGTAATCGTCAAAAAAGTACTTAAAATGACGAGATTTGGGTCAAGTAGGAATTTTTAGGTACCAATAGATGTCACGTTAAATAAAAAATACTTTTATGATAAAAGTGTTCTAAACTTCAAGTTATATCATTAGTAAATTAACTTAACTAATTCATCAAACAATCAGACTTACCACATACCCCACAGAAGGTTCGTAAATCAAAACACAAAACTACGTGCCGAGTTTGACATTTAGCAGCTAAACTTGCAAAAAAATGAAAAAATTGTGGGACACTCTTTTTAAGTGAGATATCTCAGCCACCATTACAGTTAAAACTCAGTGTTTTATTTTAATTGTGCAATATGTTACCAAAAAATATGTTGCCATAAAAATGGGCCAGTTAAATGTTTAGTAGAAAAAGATATTGATGTTTTTAGACAATTTGACGACTTCTGGGTCACTGTCGACTTCACCCGCGTTTACCTTAGTTAGAATAACTCCAGTCGTTTGGAAAACAAAACTAACTTGAAGCAATGAATAAGAAGACACTATAAATTAACTCGGGTAATGTAATACAAAGTTTATTCGCAGCCAGACAGCAATTACGTCGAGAACTTTAAGCGGTATTCACGAACACCAAAGAGGATGGGAGGCCTCCCCCTTCGGCGCCCTCCCATCGCTCACCCCTTTGAAACGGTTCAAACTCGCAGCAGGGGGGAAAATTGACAAAGTTCCACCACCCTCGGATTCTATCCGATTATTTTGGAATCTTTTAGGGCTTCTAACTTTGTTTGACACTTGGGACTGAGAGAAAAAGTTGATCGTTCAGTGGATTAATTGAATTCACCGCGATTTCATTAAGCATTGTTGTCAGTGGGGGCGAAACTTCTGTTGTGGGTACTTGTTGAGCGGATACAACATTACTTCCACTTAAATAAACAACCTTCACCGTTTTACTGTTACGTATCGCTTCATGATTCGTATCGGTAGAGAGAGAGAGTATGAATTCCAAATTACACAATCCAATTAAAATGTGAATGAAAACTGAGGGGTTTCATAACAAAACAAATAAAAGACGGAGAAGTGGCAAATAAACACGTTATTTTAAAGTAGGAAGGCTGCGAGCTGCGAGGCGACAGGAGTTGGCGCAGTCCACAAAGTTGGCAAGTTCGGAACTTCTGCTGGCTGGAACTCGGCTGCTTCAAAACTGTAATGGCTGGAAGCAGATAATCTGCAAGTTTGTCACTGTAAGCAAAGTTCGCTAATATGATCCGTAATTACTTTCCAAGCATGATCTTGATAACACTGAAGAATATTTTACTGGGAGAGAATATTAGGTATCAGCTTGAATCTTTGATCAATATTAGCTTCAAATTAATAACGAAGCCATTAAATCAAAATGATTTTATTCAATTAAGGTAAAGATAAGTTGTTAGACTGCTTGAAAATGTTAAGTTGAAAAGTATCAAAGCATTTCAACAAATTAAATAACAAAAGAAATTCGCACAATAATAAGGCAAGTAAGTATTGATTGCCTTGGATTACGGACAAAATAAAAGTTTAAAAAGTTTACGTCAGTAACTTACCTAACACAATTAGCTACCCAGTAGGCGAAGTGAAATAAAACTGTAGCTATAAAATTGGAACAATAAACGTCGCGTATAAAAATAGGACAATCCGTTCAAACATTCATTTTAATGAAATATAGAAACAAAGAATAACAAGAAAGTTTCATAACGAGCAACTCTTGGAAAACCTGAACTGAATGTCATCTTGCGAAATGTAAAACCTTATAATGTTTAACTTTCCGTGCCAACTTTAAGTTAAAGTCTGAAAGTGTATAATGGTGTTGCTGAATTTACACTTCAATGGTAAAGTGGATATTCCTGTTTCAGATCTTTCTTTTATTTATAATTATTTTATAAATCATTCTACGTAAGTTATTTTCAACTTGTGGTAAACACAGAAGATAATGACGAATTTTTGGAAGTTTGATAAGGAAAATTATAGACGTAGTTTATGTTATGAACACAAACTTTGATATAAACAAAGATGATAAAAGTATTGACGCATTATAAGACAATGTTGCAGATAAGCAGAGTAAACCCCAACTTATACAAACAAGTATACGTGAGTCGGACTTGGTATTTGCAACTCGATGAATAACTTACTGACACAGAACTTCGAATCGACCTTAGTTATGTATAATTGAGTTGTACAGATTCACCAACTTCGGGAATTGATTATTAACTCAGAAATTGGGATTGCTAAGGAAAGAGAACTCCATTTAATCCTGTCTTCGGTTAAAACTTCGCGAAAACATGAAATTGTTCCTCAACTTATAATAGCCAAAGGAAAACAATATTTATGACTTTGAGAAATACGTTTCTAATGCAATGATGGATCATGGATCATATTGATTACATTTCCTGGTGGTAAATTAGTTTGTAGATAACTGGCCTCAGTTTCTCCTTATTAGTCTTAGGAGATTAGGGTCTCGGCAGGTAAATTACTTCATACGATCATTATGTTAAATCGGCAAGTAATGAACTTCGATGTTACCTACCTAAATAAATTATCTTCGATAAAATCATTATTATTTATAGGTAAATTACTAAGTGAACCTCTAATCAGAAATTAATTAACTTTGAAAGTAATTAAAGCAGACAGCACCTTAATTACACTTTCAATTGGATTTAGTGAAAGTCTAATATTTGGGGAGAATAAAGGAAAGGTAAGGAATGATAAGATTAAAAATTAAAGACTTAGCAACCTTCTTTTAAAATTTTTATTATTTTATCTTGTCAATTTTATTGAAGATAAAATATCGTATGTTATTTACAATTTTCCACAATTACTGGAAAAACATCTATCGGTTATCAACGAGTTTATCATTGAATGTACTAAGTGTAGGTATGTCTGGAATTCCGCATTGATAGACGGGGTCTTTTGTTTATCAATCTTTAGGTACATTTTGCAACATGTTTTCATCATAGCATATTTCATCGTCATAATTAATAATAATATCAATCAGCCTTTATAGTTCCACTGCGGGGCAAAGGCCTGCCTTCGTCATATTCACAACAAAATCCCACACCACCACAATCCTTTATTTACATACATACTTGTATATTATATTAATTATATTTTGGTGTTAGATTGTATATTGTATTTAAGTTTTGTCAAAAAATAATAATATTGTTTTCACTCATTTAAATATACTTAACAGCTGTAATAAAACCAATACTAGAATTTAAGTTAATCTGATATTACAATCGGCGTGACCACAAAAGTTTCTACAAACCCTATTTGGTATTCAACGGATGTAACGAGTCCCAAATCCACGGCCACTAGGGTGAAACAATAACTGTAAATTAAGCTGGAAACTCATTAAAAGCGAGCCGAGAGAGGACTGGGCTTCAACATGTTTTATACGATCGAACTTTAATTGGGAGGACCGAGGTTCACTTGATATTTGTTAACTTACTCAAATTGGTTTCAATTCTCAGTAAGTCCTCGACACTTTTTATAAACGCGTTATTATCGGAGTTGACACTTTTGTGCCGTTACATAACGTTTCATTTTTGCCATTTATATTTGTATTGCTGTTTATGTAAAATGTTCTTTTACGATAACATCGTGGAAGCGATTCTCTTATATTTCTGTTTAAAAAATCGGAATTTTATTATCATTACGACGTTTACGATCTTCATATTTTTCAACCATGTTTGTAGCATATGAGTAATCACAGCGGGTATGAAGGCTTAAGGCACTTGATGCCGTGAAAATAATTCCACATTTATATTCAAGTTAACTGCTCCAGCAAAGGTCGATCCGGTCGTTTACAGAGAAGGGAAACCATCAATCAACATTTAGTTGATACGACCACTTGGAATACGATTACTTGTACATCGACGTTGGCGCATTTCCAATTCCACTTCAGATAGCTATTTACAACCGTAGAGTTCATGTATTGGCTATAAATAAAAATGTACTAATTGAAATAAAATGCCATGACGGAATGATAAGAGATGAATGCTTAAATAGAAAAGTCAACGAAGGAACACTGTAAAATGATTAAAGCATGTTGAAATGTGTACTCAAGATAAGTAGAGAAAATAATTTAAAACATGTTAAACAATGCACTATTAAGTATTAATGTTCATACACGAGATGATTGAGAATAGGATTGTGTAAGAAAGCCGATAAAAGTTGGTATATTTGCGCATTTAAAAGAGTCTGAGTCATCGAATTTACGGTTTGTTTTCCTTCTTATTACGTTCCGAATTGGGAAGCATAATTTATGGCTTCTCGTTTTATGGATAACGTAACGACTAGCAAGAATCGTATGAAGTTTGGGCCCAAACAAACAATCTATTAACGTGGATACATTTACATGTTTATATATACAAAGACTATGATGCTTAATGCAAACAACGTTTAATTTAATTTGCACTTGCGGTAAACACCTGACTACGCATCAAACATTGTAAAAAGGCTCAAAAATAAACACTGACTAGGTACTACGCAATCAAAATGAATCTACAGAAAACAAGCAAATACCCAAAAATGATAGCATCAGATCTAAAATAATCAACGATAACAATATTTCATGACTTTTAATCATTTCAGTTGTAGATAATGAAACACAATTTGTTGTTCATACAACAAACGGTTACATTTGTGAAATAAACGTAATTTGTAAAGTCTAAATGCCCTTGAGAATGCGACCATATTCTGTCGTTGGAGCGAAGCCAACCAATTCGCGATACAGCATTAATTCGCTTACTTAACACACCGTTTTATCGTTTTCAGCATCGGATTGTGACATTGCATATTGTAAGGAAATGTTAATATTTGTTATAACAAATAAGTATGTCTGCACATACCATATTGCTAAACAAGTTTGATACAATACAAACTGACAGTTCTATAAAATAACTAGGATAATGACTGTAGTACATAATATTTCAGTAAGCTGCTTGGAAACAACAATCCGCATAAATAATTGCCTCGTTCACGGCCGCGATCTTTGTGGATGTAATAAAATTGTCTCCAGCTCTCGACGTTTCCTCATTGCGAGGGTCACAACCTCTTACATCGCCTCTTTATGTATTTCATCTCAATTATATACGCCAAACAAATTACTGAAATTTTCCCAACGCTCAAAGTCGAATTATACTCATTGAACATTATTTAAGAGAACGTCGCCCGTCATAAATATTGTCCTCTGTTCATTGTTTCCAATAAAAAAATATGATAAATGGCAGCCATTACGGTGGGCCACGTTTGGCGTGCCGCCACGGTCGTCAGCCTCGCCTTGACCAACATCGAGACGTGATCCGAGATGTCCGTTTCACTGTATGCGCATATTGATTACCAGATTATAGAGTTCCTTTGCATAATTCGCCAGATGCATATTGATACGGAGCTGTTTAAAAAAGAAATGGAATTTTAATGAATACATTAGATGAGGAAAGTAGTTGTTTATTTTTTTATATGCAACTAAATCTTAATTTAAGCGAAGCGACGATAATTAAATTGAGAAAACGGATAGTTCAAAAAACCTAGCGAGTAATTGTTATTTATTCACCATTTAATTAAAGGTATCTAAGTTAGTCACGACAGTCAACAGCGAAGACGTCAAGACTGTTGATCAAGTAATCATCAAGTATTTAAATGTCGACTGAAAACGCAAACAACACGTGGGCGCGTTCCCACATTTTGTTCCATTCTTGTCACATTTATTGTTAGAACTAGCCCATTCTCTTGATTAATTATGCAATTAGAATCGTTTATTTCCAAACCATTAGTTATTTTAGTTCATTTGTAATCTAGAATATAATTAGAATGTTCATTAACAAGGGAAATAAGCTAAAATCATTAGCATAACCGTAATTATAGTGTCGTATTAATGATAAGTACCTACTTATATTTAGTTTACTGTCAATAAGTACTTGACAACATGCGCAAATGGGCGACCAAACAACGAAGTAATTTAAAAATGTATTTTATTAACTTATTTCAATGTTACATGGAATTTAATAAATGCACATATTCATGTCCTGTCGAGAACTCGAGAGCTACCCAGACAAACAATTTTATTAAGAGACATGATTGTGGCTCTGATAAAGGCGTAATGAAAATAAACTGTAGTTGTGACCTAGTTCACAATCGCACGCTAGTTTGTTTAAAATGATAACACGCCGTTTCCAATGATAAATAATAATGAGGATTTATGTTATCAGGGAGACACTTGAGAGATAACGGGACTATGTAAAAACTCGACGAGTGAACATTCAAACCACCTCAAACGGAATGAGCAGACAAACTTAGGTAGGTACCTCTCAACAATTAAATCAACCCACAGTCACATGATTTTACAATTTACCTACGTTGCACGTTGTTCGGTGGGATTATTTCCTTATAAACCTATTGAAATTACAATTTTATTGTACTTACGTCAGTAACATAATGAGTAATTTGTACTGGTATAAATAGGGAAAATTCAAGACTGGAAATGCATAACATTTGCGCAGCAGATAAACAATTTCATGTTCATGGAATACAAGACAAACAGAGCCACGTAAGCTGTTTATTTTCCTGTGAATACCGAAGAATCGTCTGGGAAATATCAATAAATACCAGTAGTATTATTAAATATGTATTTTACCGTTCATTCTTACGGAATACGGCTGTTTATAGACGAAAGGTCTACTATTGTGTATTGTTATGATTTTCAAACCGAATGCATTAGCTACACATGGCTTTTAACATTGCCCACACACTTCTCCTCTTGTTTACAGCTTTATGTTTCCGTAAGAGAAATATAACACGCGATAAGTAAGTTCTGGGAAAGTTTCTAATACGATCTATTGTCACGGTATCGTACAGAGTTCAATACCGTCAGATAAATTGATACGTGCTGGTGCATGATATCGTACATGTTATTTCCTATCTTATGGCTGGTATTAGTTTTTGCGATCGATTGAAAGATAAAGGTATAGGTATGCTGTATATCAACTTAATAGAATACAAGATTAGTACACACGATTTATCATTCAACATTAAATTAAAAAAGTATTAAATTATTAGAGTTATCATTAGCAGCCATTCTAAATCAAGATTTCAAAAGCCGTTATCATAAATTTTATCTTGAGTAATTCGCAAGGTGTGTCAATGACATGATTCGAGATCCATTGAAATGATAATATATAAAGAGATATTTTGTGATTTTTAGTCCGTTGTGATTTACAATGGAAACATTTGGGCGATGTCTGGCAAATATTTTGGCAGGGAGCCCGACATAACACATAATATATAATGGTTGGGAATACGTCTGGAAATGTAGTTACACTAAACGAGAACTGACACGTCTGATTTATAACGCTAAATTCATGAAATCATGACAGTTTGAGTACATTATGAGCTGTTTTGATCAAATGCTTGCCTCTGAAGCTGACTCATAAGGACACGATAAAGTATGAATGAATTAAGAATAATATATTTCTAGAACTTAGGTATGTCTAAGTGCTAAGTGAGCTAGTCGTATCTGTGTTTAAATTAATAAATATGCAGACAGCATAACTCACAGTGGACATAACAAGCAAATGTAGTGACACGGGACAGAAGCCTGGCATAATATTTTAATAAATTAATTTTATATTACGTGAATTATGTGTCTGAATTGTCATTCCGTCTAAGCTTCATAGAAATAAAATTTAGAAGCAGTAAATTCGTCACTTTTATTTTCTGTCTAAATTGTTCTATTCACGCAAAAATATCTGTAGTACCTTATAAATTATACGTTAAATAATTTAGTTTTATGAACGCACAATCTTATTATACATAGCAATGTTTACAAAACAAAAATCAAAATAAAAGAGGCCACAGCTAAAAATATTAGCACAATAAAAACACCGAGGCTTAAAGGAAGATAAACGGCTAAATTCCGCTGAAACGGCGAAAAATTCCGTTTGAATCGCCCCATTTAATTCAATCAATTCCTAGTATCAAAGGGGACAAATGCCTATTGATTTTCCTCGGTCACAAATGCGTCAGAGCTGACGTTACATGGTTATTTTTGATCCACACTGGTTTATTACTCAGTCATGAATCTAACATTCTAGCCAATTTCGCATTGTGCCCAATGTGACAGATTTCCGGCAATATTTCACCGGGTAATAGGTATTCGGTATAGCATCGGTAATTTCCTAAGAAATGTGGTTACACATTCCACATTATTGAGTTGTACAATGGATATGTACTTCCTGGAAGCGAAAGACAATATCTTTATGCTTGAAGAGTATTCTTCACTCAAGAGCACTTTACTGTTAAGGAAAATCCCTTTACAATGAAACTGTAAAGAGTTCTTGCGCTTTGCAATACACGTGACAAGTTTTTGATAAAATCCAGAACAAACACTGCTTTAAAAACTCGACTGAATTCTGAATCGCTGTAAATCGAAAACTTCGAAACAAATTAGCGTGCTATCTGCACTAACCATTCGGAAAGTCACGACCGTTTAGCATGGATAACAGACCGAACCGTAATCAGGTCGACAAATATCGCTTTGCGTACAATGAACGAGGCTCATGGGAAATTAATTCCCCAAGCTGCTTCGGGGCGTGATGACCTCGCAAACAACACGACTTTATTAGATTAGATAGGTTTTTATAAAATACGTAGATTTCGACTAAATTGGTATAGTGCAACAAGGTTTCTTTGGCGCCTGAATGACATTCACAGGTGAGTGTTGTTGGTAAACATTTGTGAAATTTTCACAGAAATTGTAATACAAAAACAAGATGGCGGTATTAGTTCTGAAGTTGGCGACGCGCCATTGAAAGGTCTGTGTATTACGTAGGTGTATTATAAAAATGTGTTCACAGCTTTATTCTCATTAAACTTTTAAACAAAAGTGTGACGGTTATCGACAGAACAATGAGGTTAATTAAGAAAAGGTTTCCTCTTGCAAGCGATAAGCTATAACTAAATATTTACCTAAAAAGACGAGCCAAATTCCAGTGAGTAATCCACTGTTTGTCGTATGTTTACCCAAAATGGCATGAGATAAGATTAAAAATATTTATTGTGAAATACCTACAAAAGGTCAAAGTGATAAAACTGATAATGGAATAGAAATATATAATAAAATTGATGGACTACTTAAGATAAGAATAGAGATATTGAATGTTGGAAAATTAGATGCAACTGAAAAATACATGTTTACTGTACCTTCAGACTTTGTTGATTCTGTAATTCTCTGCGTACCTGGAACAACAAACAAATTGTAAATAAGATAAACAATAAATGATTAGTGTCAAGGTTTCATTAAGGAAAATTCATGGCCTCGTTTTCTTACGATAAAAGCCTACAGAACAATAGATTTAATTTCGACAAGACTTTTTGATGTCTGATAAATTTTTTGAACAAGATAAATCGTTGAGGAAAGCACTTAAAAATGTGGTTTTATCGTACAATGCTGATAAAGTTATTTACTGAGTACTCGATAAGGATTAAGTAGAATAAGTAATGCTATGTAAGTAGATTCAGACCAAAAGGCCAATTCCTGAAATTAAAAACGTTCAAAATCTAGTCACAACCTCATCTCAGCGATCAGTGTTAAAAATTTGTCAAAAATGTAGAGAAATTAGAGGTATTTTTGACAGATTAAAATTACGAGATTTGACCCCCAGCTATTCAAACTGCTTTTGAAATTATTATTTTTTATTTGATCGCCTTTCTATCGATCATATTATTATTATGAAACATATCGCTCATTTGGAGACACACGTAACTGCCACTTTTTTCTTAAGTTTGCTTTCCTAACGTAAATACGCTTTCTTAAGTGCTTTGGCATATTTACTAATTTTTGGGAAAAAATACATTTACGTCGATGTTTCTCCAAATGAGCTATATGTATTGTATATTTTTTTGTATCGCTGGGAATAAATAATAACATAATTCAATTCGCGGTAAAGTTCTCGGTAGGCATAATTATAACTGAAACATATACTATTGTTAATGCGGAATTAAATATGTACATAAAACATAAACTATGTCGAACAGAATTCCCGCTGCGATAACCTCGCTGATAACACTGAAGTTCCCGGTTTTAATTAAATTAATTACAATATCGAATTAAAATTATCAAAAGACCTACACTAGCGTAGCTTTGATCTATTTCAAAATTTTATAATGGCAAGGAGCAGTGACACAATATATCAATGAATTAACTTTCACTAATTTGAATTTTAATAGCACTATAAATCGTTAGTCTGACGTCGTCGGTTAATGAGACCGCCACTCCTTCGGGTCACTCCACCCAACGGTCCATTGCGCTAATTAATTGCCTGTTAAACTGCAGTTCCTTGTATGTTAATTCTTGATGGTGCAACTGACTCGCGTACATTCAAACCGGATTAGTTTATAATTGAGTTTATAGTCTTGGTATCGTTGTAAAACTATAATGTTCTAAGGCTCGAGAAGTTTCACCGGTTTGATCGGTTTATAGTCTTATTATGAGTCATAGACTAGATTTATGGAGGCATTTCAGTACCTATCAGGATTAGGTTAAAATCGCAGATTAATTAGTTAGCCACTGGTAGTAGATATTTTGTAAATCTTTTAATTCCAACGATGATTACTTGATTAGTAACGGTCATCAAATTGTTGTTGCTACATGAGTGTACAAAACGATTATTTCTTCCAACATAAAACTGTTTATTGTGTGCAGTACAGTTACAAGCTCATAGAAAGTGAGTGCGGAACACCATGGTTTCCACTGCAAAACATTCTCTTGGTAGCGGTACAGTGGTCCATCTATCATATTCAATTACATGTCCGCTGACAGTCGCTGCTATAGCCACTTAAATGTAACTCTCGTCATGTGGACGCTTGATGTGGATGGATTTATTTTATTTATCGTTAGGACGCATTTGACGTCTCTGAATTGGATCAAACTGGGTTTTGAATTCGACCACAGAATACCTTCAAAATTTAAATCCCCTGAATTGAATCAAACTGGGTTTTCAATTAAACCACAGGATACCTTCGAAATTGAAATTTTTAGTCATGAAAGCCTGTATCTATTTAGTAACGGAGTGCCTAGTGTGCCTACGCACACAAAACCGGTTTTTCAAACTGCGTCACAACAAAGCAAATTCCTTTCAACATTCTTGTGAAATTTGCAAACATTGAATAGGCATTACTTCCATAAACGCTAGCGAAACTGTACACTATTTTTAAATGTAGTACAAACAAAGATGTTCCGTAATATTACGAGGGAAACACGATAGCTGTGTCATCATACCGCTAGCGGATATAACATGATAAACTATAATTAAAATGTAGTCATAGGAAGTGACAATAAAAAATCCTCGTGTGCTATCGCAGTGTTGCGACAAAGGGATACTTGGGGCTGTTATCGAGCGTGCGATAAACGTGATAACTATCCTATATGCACTTATGATTAGTTATGATACAGATAACGGTAACAATCTAGTGGTTGATTGCAAAACGCATGAATGTTTACTTATGTGCGAGCGATTCGACTGATAACAAACTAGATATGGTTTTTCCGTCGATAATCCATTCAATAACAACCTTGCTCGATCACTCGGGTTCTGGTAATAAAAACAACTTTGTTCTAATTATACTTACCAAAAGTGTTTTTTTTTTATTATTATCTTTATTTGTCCGTTTAATATCGTTTGACCGGTTTGACCTTTAGTCTTATAAATTCAAGATTTTTAATAATACATTTTTGTGTTTCAAGGTGTCTTGTCTTTCATCATCTGGGTCTACAACAAGAATATACACTCTAAATGAACATATGTTGACCTTGGGAGAAGTTTTTTCTTAAGCGTTCAAGGTTTTGAAGCCCTTCGGGGCTTTAGGGTTTGAGTGCAAGGGTGGAATGTGTCGACAGGTGCAATGCATACGGCGTCGAAAGAAATAAACGAAAATCAGTCCCCAGTGTTCCCACTGAAATATCTTTCTTATGTATATTTTTGCATTTTAAAGTCGTAAACATCATCAAATTCTTTTGTGAACTGCAGTTGGCCATTTCAATACAAGCTATTTTAGTAGAAAATTGATTTTATTTGATAAAATTTTCGCGAAAATTGCTCAATATTTGAGCCATAAAAGTCGTGCAATCTACTGTTCACGAATCTTGCGGAATTCTTTTTATATCAAACAAGCTACATATTTCCGAATTCTTATCTTTTTTACAATAAATATTTTTATTTTTACTGAAAGTCGATTTATATTTTTAGAAAACTGCCATGTGTTTTTCTCTAGACTTCGAAACTTCAAATAGATAGATAACCGTGAAATAATCTTCTTAATTACTAAATACCTACAGTTTACCTTCGTGATCCTTAATAAGTCTTCAATTAAGTCTTTGTGTTCTTAACTGATGGATAATATTCTTGACCGTTCAATTATAATAGACGAAAGATGATTTATTTATTTTGCAGTCCGATTGTATTTATAAACGCAACGTCTTAGTTAAGCATGCTTACTTAATTATGCTAAATAACCGATACTTAAATGAAATATTCAATATACAGAAGAGTTTCATCAGAAACCGTCTGTAATTAGATACCAGTCAAGGAAAAAGTCAGTAGATATTATTTATAATTAACAATGTAAATACATATAATATCAAAACACACTACCCAAAGACACTGATAATAATAATAATAAAAACAAACGGTATGGGGTCCAGCTGTACGAGGATCAAATGTCAAAATTCGTGATAAACTAAAGGTCATGTGGTAAGTCAAAACATAATAAGGCTTATCTTACAGCGAGCTCGTTTAGCAGAAGTCGGCCATCTGATCTGACACAAGTTGTGAGGGCACGACCCCGGCATGCCGCAGTAATGGGACCAAACACTTCGGCTCCGGTTTCTAAATAAACATTGACGTCTTTAACTAGTTGCACTAAGAAAGCCCTTAACTTAATGAGTTTGTACAAGATCGAGTTTCGAATGATGCTGAATTACTTATTTTTAACTCACAAGTCCGAGTATAACGCATTTAATATTAAGAAGGTCATGACTTCATGAGTGTATTTGTTAAAGAAATACCGGCCTTACTGGTTTTATAAGCATTGCTAAAGACTACACAATTAATAAAAATACAATTTAGTGTCAAACTGGAGGTCACAATGCGAGTACTTGATCTTAATACTGTTAATAGCAATCCTGAACAGAATTAAGACCTATTTGCATAATTTAAACATTCAACATGTGTTTACCATATTAATGAGAATCGTAAACATGTATAAACAAACTCATATCTGACATAAGCCAAAGCATCTTAATGAAAACAAAAACCCGCACATAGGTAAGAATCTTGATGATGTTAGATTATTATAATTTAATTCATTATTCAAATGCAGATGTTACTTCTTATATTATAATGATTTATATTTTCTGTAAAGTGTAATAAAGAACCGCAAAAGACGAAGTTTCTCCCCTATTATTAGAATCCGAGGAAAGAGCATTAAAAGTTTGGCATTTCTTTTGAGAAGTTTGTTAAGTTGGCAGGAGCAGTGGCGGGCAATATCGAGCTAAACTGAGATTTATAACCGCTTACGACTTCTTTGACAACTGCCTGTAATGTTTCACTTGATTGAGAAAGTTTGGTAACTCTTAATTTGTTACCGAGCTTTGCACTGATGACCTTTTACTTTCAAGTTCTGTCTTGCACACTGCGTTATTTAAAACTTGTTTGTAATTGAAATATTACGGCCGTCAGTTAAAATGTATAATATGGACACGAATTACATGTTTCACAACAACACCATTCAATGTGTCTTAATATTCAAGACCGTTTGAATAACAGCGGAGAGGAAAACTATCTAATTAAGACTTTTCCAGTCTTTAGACTACTGCACATTAGACAAAGTGAAAATGTCATTAAACTTGTCCATTTGCGTCTCGTGCTCAGCAATTTGTAGACAGAAAATTCGCATACCAGCAATTCGTGCGTGTCTTTGAGACTGTCTCAATTTTAATCAGCTGTGTCAACTAAACGAGTATTTTATTCAAAGTGTAATGAATAGTATTAAAGTGTACTAATATTAAAACTTCCGATACATTCAGCTGATACTCGGTATCTACATACCTACCGGTGATTATTGGCTCAGTTGTCAGTTAAGGTTACGTCAAAGTGACCTACGCTACACAAAGAGGCGGCGATGTCGAAAGCGCATAATTTTGTTGGCTTTTTCTCACCTTTTTCATTGTTTATTTTAACTGCATTGTGCTGATGTTTTAAAAGGTCATTTTATTTTTTGAGGAATTGCTTCTTCAGTCTGATTAATGATACATTGCTATAGCATTTTTGTTCACTTAATAAAATCTTTGATATCATTGGCTTTTATTTCATTTATTACAACATCGACTTCTTACGTCTTCGTCTTTTTATATCGTCGTCAGTTCAAATTATATTACACTGCAGATTGAAATTCAATTACGTACTACTCGGTGAACCGCAGACTGACCAACTCTTTATAACAATATCACAATCATAATAATTGTCATTGAAACCAAATTAATTGTCATCTGGAAATCAATTTCAATAACTATTAGTTTCCTTTTCCTTCCGTACGGTTGACAATGGAAATAATTTATTGTCCATTATATCTTGAGTCACGGCTGAAATCAAAGGACGCTTGAATTTCAATTATAGCTCTGGTTTGCGTGGGTTTGCGATTACTGACTTTTTGTAATTCTTATTTTAATTTCTTCTTCATGTTCTTCTTATTTTTGATTATCATTTCATTGTTTTTGTGTTTTGTTTTATGTCTTTTGTGTTCACTAAATAAATAGTTTATCAATCTCTCTATTTTTATCAAAAAAAAAAACCTTATTAATTTCTGATTAGATGTTTTGTAATTACATAAACGAACCTTATCTAAAAGATAACTCTTTATTAAAACGAGTCCATGTAGTGTAGACATAATAATTTCGCGATTGTTATCAACGAGAAACACCTAACGACAAAGTTATCAGCAACACGATTAGTTTTATGATTTTTGTTCTAGAAAGCGTTTTATCAACAAAAACTCTATCGCTATCGTACAAAGCTTGTTATCGTGAAATTACACACAGTCTGTGTGATGATAAGGCGTTGTTAACTCACGACACGTAGGTACCTAAACATGTTGCAAGATGTGTAAATAAACAGCAGATTAGTATTTAGCGAAGCAACAAAGTGAAAAGCGAACGGTTACGTTTATGTCCCACGACATTGCGACCATCTGCAACTATGTCACTCACGCTCGCAATACTGTTGTAAATCTGTCATACAGTCATTTTCCATCCATTGTTATCGAACATTTTGCTATCCAGAGTTTCGCCCCGGATAACACATCGATCTCACAGTAAATCCCGATTCCGCAACGCACCAACGAATTGTTTACATTTTTTTGCGCATGAAAAAAACTGGTCCATATACCCCATATTTAAGCTGTAGAATGCCTCTTTCCAAAGAATTAAAGGGAGATTTTTTGTTCGCCGACAAAAAGTGGTGCTTTCTGCCCGAAATGCTTTGTGAGCTGTAATTATAAGTAAGAATAACTTTGGGAATATCTTTTGTTACAGGAGGGGAGTTTTTCTGTGCGGGTAACGACCGCGGCAGGTGGTAAATAAAATGGCGGCTGATAAATAAATTATAAGAAAAAAAAGTGCAACAAAAACTGTAGAAGCGAGAACGGGCGAGCCCGCCAATGTCAAATAGAGGTCGTCGGAACATACAACGATTTATCAATTAATTATTATTATAGCTTTGTAGTTTCATTTTGAGGAGAACAGAGTAACAAAACAGGTAAGTATTTTATTTACTAATTATATTTAACAAGAAATATGGGCTTAGTTACCTACACAATAGTGTTATGCTCATGAAGTCATGAGTATTTACATACTTATGAATATAAGAACGATATTAGCATATTAATTAAATATTATGTTTCGGTCTTTGCACAGTTGGTAGAACGAAGTAGTTTACTTACATACATGTTTATTTTTACATTATCTTGTACTAATTACCTAACAACGTCTGTTCCGTTCCGAGAAAGAATTCCGACTCAAACAGACAACAGTATCTAAATACCATTAAGTTTTCCATTAAAGTTTGTTAGACGTACTTAAATGAGTAGTTCCACGATCACTATCACGTGAATCATAAATTCAATTTCATACCGCGTGTACCGGGGAACACGTATTCTACACGCGATAAAGTTTAAAGGCCCCGTCTTTGTATTCATCCGGTCGAGTCCATTAATATAATGAAGCCACAACGCCAGCACATCACGTTCCTACCACTAGCCACGTCCGCATGTGCTACAAAAGGAATGTTTAGTATTATTATTACCATGGAAAAAAAGCTGACACTATATTTTTTCTGCGGCATCCAGGTAGCGCAACAAAAACTGAGCGGGGGAGAGGCGGGCAAACCGGTCTGGTTTAAAAAAAAACGCTCTTTGTAAAGGCAAAGGCATAAATCATGCGGGCTCACGACCGAGACCGGTTCGATGCGTGGCGTGGTCTCGCTCGTCTTGACTCCGCGCGGCTAATGAGCCTTCAATCAAGGTCGACTCTTCGAAAACAGCGACGTTTCCACTATGTAATTTATAACCCGTTTTGAAATACTGTGTTGTTTAAAGACTTGTTGAAGTAGGTATTATCTATAATATTATTTTTGTAGTAAAAAATCGTCAGTATTAATTTATAACCTGTTCACACGGTCTTATACGATTATTAATATTTTTATTTTGTGCTTGGATATAAAAATATTAAGTGGTACATTTTATGTAGCTGGTATTTACATAAGGTGTCCGTGTAGGTATAACAAAGTTACTTAAAACCGACGCGACGGCAAAATATAAGGAAGATGAGATCAACAAAATGTAGACAATTATTATTTTTTACGACGGAACACTGAAGGAGATAATAATAAAAGCAACAATGAGCAGTAGCCATTGTATGGAGCTGAAAAACAAACATTTCTCATTAGGCGAGTAGCGCGCGAACAATCTATTGTTCTCTGAGAGGACATAACGGACCGTGTCGGATTTACGTCAACTGCGCCGACCGACGACCTTTGGAATGCCAAGCAATACAATGGTCCCTTTTATCGACAAGATTACCCATTTTTTCCTAAATCCTTATACCTAACTTTGTCTGTAGAAGCCAATATAGAATTCAAAGCATTATATATTTTCCTCATAGAACAAATTAACGATTCAAATAAACAGCCATGTGTGAAACAATAAATAAACATGCAATAATAACCTCGTGAAGTCGTGACCTTTTGTTCTTTTAGCCCACTTAATAGAAGCACGAAAATAATCGAAGATATATAAAGATAATCACCAAAAATATGCGCACAAGGATAAAAATAATGAGATACCTACGTTATGTAATTTAATCTATCAGCCTACGGGTACAACGTTAACAACGAGTGGAGTGGAACGGTTGGGTCAACGGCCGGCGGACCTCGGACCAATTCGCGACATGAGATTGAATAATAAGTTGATTGCGAGTACGACCCAAGGCCGGCGGCCATTACTGCGCCTGTCGTGGCAGCCATTTTGCGCAGCGTGCACCCTTTAGAGATTTTCGTGTTATGTTCGTCCATGTGACCTAATTTTCTCCATTAACCGACTGTCCCGGGAGTTGTGACCTCCTTGTGAACAATTTCAGATGAATCAAAAATATACTCCAAATTGTATTTAATGGGTTTTGATTACGAGATTCATGACCATTTATGTGTATGTATATTTTAAATTAAAAATAGACTTGTTTTAGTTTTTAGTTTGGATTGGAATTAGCATTTGGAACTGGTTTTTGTCCATAATCTACCTAGTTAATATTACAAGCTGACGTGTATCACCAAAAACAGTTCAGACTTTTAATGATTGAACTATTAGTGATATTGAGAAAGAGGTGATGGAATATTACGAATGAATAAAGTACATAATTATATTAATTAGCATCTAATTCAAATAAAACTATATATCTATAAATAGTGTGTATTTCGAAACAGCGTGGCAAAATTTAAAAAAATCAAGCATACACTCCAAACAATGTCATTAAACCTTGGCTAAATTTCCAAAAAAATAATGGCTAGATGAAAATGAAATAATAAAACCTGTTTAATTTAGTTATAAAGATAATATCGCTATAAAAATACACTGCAATATTTTTATTTTCAAAATACCAATGCCAGTTGAAAAAGGTAAAACGAGTTGCTGGATTTTAAAAGTCAAATGAATATGGACATAAATGTTTTTTGTTCAAGGATTTCAAATTTAAATAAAGAGCGAAGTACCTGTTGGTTAATAACCAAATCAATCTGCCTAGCCTTTTCCCTTACTATGTTCGGGTCAGCTTCCAGTCTAACCGGATGCAGCTGAATACCAGTATTTCACATGCCCCTCTGATCTCCACAGCACAGTTACTGGGTAAGTTACCCAGTAACTGTGCTGTGGAGATCTGTGCTGTGGAATCAGTCTTACCAAGGGGTATCGTGTTACCCAGGGTAACACGATACCCCTTGGTAAGACTGATTGTGGGACTTTTGGGCTTCTGACCACCCGTAACGACTGTCAAATATCTAGAACGTCCTACTAGTTAATAACTAATTAATAAATGACCACTCAATTGAACATAAAAGCGGTGCATTTCATAATTAAATCATTGTTATTATGAGAGATTATGATGTAACATGACCTATTTTGCAAATAATTACGCTCAATTAAATTTTAAATTCCACAGTTAATAGTATTTAAATATTTAGCTCTCATAAAAGTGTTGCAACTTCAGAAGCCTGAAATTCAGTTAATAAAAGGATACCTAAGTAAATAATTTTATTTGTCATGTCAGTATTGTTGAAAGCTTGAAATCCAGCTAAAATTATTTAGTGTTGCGTGCTAGGTAGCGGTCATAATACCCGTAGAGTCGGAATACTCATAAATTACAAATTGTTCTTGATGTGTGTCTGCGTGTTCCAAGTAGGAGACACAGAATATATAATAGGTAGGAGATTGTCATCTTTTAATATAGTGGAAATTTCCATTTAGTGTCTGGCTGAAGAAGTTTTTTATTATTCAATAAGAACTCTAACTGATTGTAATTCTGACTGTAAAAACTGTTATTTTTTGTTGCCTTTTATACTAGCTTTCTGTTACATGGTCAAAATATGGACAGTATTTATTTCAATTAAACAACAAATTAATCAATCTTGAATCAAACATTAAATTGGATGCTAATAGAAGCCATTATAGATCTATTAAAATAATTTAATTGTCATTCCTCAATTAATATTGTCATTGTGATTCGTCATGCTATTACTGATAATGATTATCCTATTGTAAGTAATAGACAATCTATTCGGTTTCTTTTTTCCTTATTAATGTCCTTCACATAGTTGACTGCGACACAGATCTGTATTTATACACGGCTGCAAAAAAGACCGTGAGCGTCAATCAACACAACGATCAATTTAATGCGCCCGCGCACGCGCAGCTGACGTCATACCCGCAGCCATCTTGGGGAACTATAGTATTCTAACTTTAAACTCCGTTTAAATTTAATCTGTGTAGTAAGTGGAGATAACTCTTGCTTTTATTTCTGATTTTTATCCAGTTTCTCGGAACACGTGTTTAGTTATCAGAATATTCTTGCAAATGAGACATGGCAACAGAAAGTTGTATTCTTGCGAAACAAAAACATGTCTCGTTCTAATGACTGTCGAATGAAAAAACTGTTGCAGTTGCCTCGTAAAACCTTAAACAATACGTGAAGGTTCTCTATAAATCCAGCTCCGAAAGTATTTCTTTTGTGTTAGTTACAAGCTCGAATAATCTACCCTTTTATGGTTCTTCGTTTTTGTCTAATTATATAAGACTGCATTCCAATCCAATTAACGGTCCATTCGACTCGATAGACATTTAAAATAAGAATACAAGCTCACAACCCTTTAATGTAAAGCCGGCCGCATCGGAACGGGTTCTACGAAAAGGCTGGTGATAAATTCTTCTAGGAACCGATTACGATTCGACAGCAAAATTCCCTTTAAGGGCACCATGAATCTTCCCGTTTACGGCGATTAGAGGGAGATGAATGTATGTGAGAGATTATCCAGATAGGGCCTGCATGCCTCGCCCTACTCGTATTTATGGAGCTGGTTTCGAAACCTGTTTGTGCTGGACATGCGTTCTATGGAGGGCAAATAAAAGTCATAACGGAGCGAGAGTAGCCACCGGCGGCGGGGCGCGATAATTGTGTGAGGAATGCGTTTGCGCCGACGTGTGAAAAATACACGACCTCTGTGGTCTTGAGTTCTTGACGTGTGATTTGAATAATGTAGAAACACAACACATTTTGGTGTGCACAGTGCGATACAATCAGGTTCTGATTTCACTTGTTAAAACTTGCGCGGAATGAGCCGGGTCGCCTTGACTCTTTATTACGTTTTACGACCTTATTAGGGTCTCTTTCACAATGAGCCGATTGAGGCTAAATGATCGATAGAATAGTAAAAGCGTATTTTGAAAGCAATTACGTTGTTACTTCATTGAATTTGTTTAATACTCGCTTATCGAGTCGAGGAACATGAACAATTGACATTTGTGTATTTACATTTAGTATTTATGTTTAGTTATTTACCGATCTATTGCGAAATGAATAAGAATAATTATATTCACGTAGATAGATACCTATATAGCTATAATGAATAGACATTTAAGAGACCTTTGTTTCCATTCAAAGCATGTTTAAACGAGGCCAGATACCCGGCCTGAATAAACATATAAATCGCGCTGTTTCTGTTCGTTCAATAAATTTCTAAAGAGGACACAATAAAGGCAGATACATTACCGTGGCTATTACCAGTCTTGTCTCTCCGTCGAGGCCATTTAGATACGAAAACACCTACTGAGTACATAACTACACTACACTGAACATCAGTGTTTAAATATGGAGATGGTAATAACTACAGTAGTTCGGTGGCATGACCTGAAACCGGATTACCTACGTATAGTCAGAAGGCCAATTCCTGTAATTTAAAACGTTTAAAATCTAGTCGCAATCTCATTTCAGCGACAATCAATGTCAAAAACTTGTCAAAACTTGACAAAATTAGAGGTATTTTGACAGATCGAGGCTGAGACCAGACTGCACTGTGAACGTTCTGAAAATAACGAGAATTGCCCCCTCAGGTAATAAAAAACATTTCGAATGAAAACTTGTGGATTTTTCCAATAGATTTAGATTTCGTATGCTTCGCAATTTAAAAGCGACAAAAACGTTTAGCCATGAATTAATAATTTCGTCCGTTATTTAGTGTAACAAACAGCTGAGTTGATCGAGATTGTGATCGTTGAGTGCGAGAGAGATAGCGAATATTCAGTAGTTCAAGTAACGGTGTATCGGGGTGAAAGTACACATAATAACGTAACGTCCGCAAGCAAGTGTGTAAAGGACTGTTTGGCTTCCAGTTTACATTTACACTTAAAAATATTCTTTTATACTTTGTGCAAATGTTCGTTTTAATGACTGTAAAATGATAATTATTATTCTTTGCATACCTAATGTAATTTAACGATAAGTATCTACTTATTACTTTATTCAAGATACAATGTAATAAAGCAGGCTTTTTTCTACACTGTACAACTCAATAAAAATAATGAAAGAATGAACAAACAACATCACAGAATAACCCAGCATGAAGATGAATAATACCTGGGTACAATTAGGACATTTCGCATTCCGAACACAGCCGTACGAAAATATGCAAATCGCTGTTTGTCCCACACTGAGGACGGAAACGGTACTGCCACCACTGTCGGCCATTTGTGATTCCACACCGATATTGTTAAAGCCGAGTCGTCACTCGGAATAAATAAATGGCATAGATTCCGTGTAGAGGATTCGCGACGCGTTCACGGCCGCGTTCCCAGCCGGCCATTGTTCTTTACGTAACGCCAACGTGACGCGCCACAAACATTTATTATGCTTACGCAGGTGCCCCGGGCTCTTCACCGTGTCGATTTCCACCGACTATTGTTCTTGTAATCGCGCTAATCTGCATATAAACACGGATATTATAAGACTGTTTCTAATAATGCAACCATACAAGAATTATGATTAGCTCATTCAACATAAATACATGATAATTGGTCGCAGCGACTGAAGATCATTGCGTGATGTAATATTGAACAGTGTTCAATATTCAATGTGCTTGTTTGTCAATTGGCGTGTATCATTAATGGAGGGACGTTACTATCGCGTTTTTAACACGACCTCGAATGCAATAAAAATTAAATGAGCTCGGAAAGCCGGCTCCAGTGCGCGCCCTCATAAATCTTCCATAACGGTCGACCCAACATAAAAAGGGCAGTCGGCTGTCTATTGAGGGTTCGCAAAATATAGTAACCATAATTTTTTACACTATCGTTCACTCTTGCTGGCTTTCGGTATGGAAAAAGTTATTAAAGTGTATACGAGTAGGTACACTTAACTTATATGGTTACGTAATAATAAAAGTAATACTATAATACATAATAGTACAGGTGCAAAAGATTCACTCCGCAAAATCATTTAAGGTGAATGCGCAGTGGTAGACCGCGAAATTCAAATTTTCTTACTTCTTTTCTTCTCTTTTTCTTTTCTTTTTTGCAATTTGTAGGTCAGTGTCAGGTTGTATCTTGATCAAAATATGTTTCGCGACTATAACAGATAGGTATGTGTTTACAGAATTATAGTCATTAGAATCATTAATATATTTCTCATAACACTTTTTCGTAAGAGATTTGTTCTTATGAAACAAATCTAACTTAGAAAGATGTATTGATAATTCTAATGATTATAATTCTGTAAATACGTACCTGTTATAGTCGCGAATCTTATTTTGATCAAGATACAACTAACGTAAGAAAATTACAAAAATCGTAAGAAAAATCGAATTATGCGGGCTACAACTGCGCATTCACCTTAAATAAATAGCGACTATTGCTACGTCATCGTCACCATAAAGTGCAATTCAGTCGCACAGCGCTAATTGTCTACAGTTATATTCACCTAGAAGTTGCTCGGGTGCTAATATAAATAAGTTATAGTTACTGAAAATCTACATTTATAAAAAAAATAAAATTGGAGTGTCTGTGTGTAATATTAAAATAACCGCTTTTTACTAAATGCATATGGATGTATAATTGTATACACGGTACATATACCAAAATAATTTTTTTTACAATTTTTGTCTGTCTGTTTGTTCCGATTTTGACGGGACTTTCACTGGCAGATAGCTGATGTAATAAGGAGTAACTTAAGACTACTTTTATTTTAGAAAAAGAATTAGGATTCCGCACAAAAACATTAAAACTTTTTCCGTCATGCGCGCGAACGAAGTGAAGTAATAAAAATACATAGTTAATACTGGTTATGTTTTATTTGACCGACCTACCTACAGAATAATAATGAAATATACATACCTAAGTTATCAACAATCAGAAAATTATAAATGGCTAACTTTAACATATTTTTTTATCCCTTTTTTGTCGTCTTTGTACTGACGGTTATTGAATCTTATTGTAACAAATATGCGAAATCTAGCAAACCATTTTAACAGATAATTTACAGGGAAACAAGTACATGGAGTTTGCCCAGGTACAGTTTTGAACAATTTTAAAAGTTCACAACCTGGATTATTTTGAATCAAATTGTCAAAATTTTGTGTGAATGCCGTGTCTAAATTTTGAACATAATCAATAAATTCTATAGGTGGCATTTTCAGTCTTCCATAGAACCCGGATTTTCTGTTAAAAGCCTTATATCTAGTAAACAAATTTGTGTCACCTAACTCTGGAACTGTTTCTAAAACTTTGTTTATGTCAGTACACTTGTGTTTATTTACACATTTGAAAAAAAGATAACTAGAGACATAAGTTAATGCGTTTTCGTCTGGTAAGTCGATGCGATAATCTGTTTCACCTCCCAAACATATAGTGTATGTTTGAGGTGATGAATCGGTACCGAAGAGTTGAACTTTCATGATATCTTCAGCTTTCAACAGTATATCACAAATATCCATTTCGCTGTTTGCATACGGTGAGGTTTTGAGCATGTTACATAAAAACAGCTTTGAGAAAGCTCTTCGAAATTGAATTGGTGTAGGCTCACTGCAGGATCCGCCCTGTCGTCTAATTGCACCAAAAACTTTTTCCAGATTGTCTTGGTTTAATCTTCGTGTCAATAAATATTTAAAGCCATCTTTCTTTAGATCCTCGTAAAGCATTCTAATTGAGTTTATAGATATCTGAAAATTCACAAAAGATTTTATATGCGCCGTATTATTTTTTCCGGTGTTTCGATTTATAGCCTTAGTAGCAGCAAACATTTCCTTGGCATTATTAAGTACGCTTTCTTGGTCCTTAGTCAGTCTGAAAGCTGTTTGAAACTTATTACGACATTTTATTTTGCTTGAATTCAGAACGTCAAACAAGTCATTCATTAACTCTAAGAAATCTGCAGTTGGTCTGGCGTCTTCGGAGATTTTGCCTAGGTCGATGTACGTGTGAAGTGCTGCTGATAAAGTACGACTCAGTGTTTGCATTGCAGCTAACTTAACCCTCATTCTTTGAAATTTATTTGGTTGGATGTGAGCGTCCGTGATTTTCGGTATAAGCCTAAAATGTATTTCTTTTTGGTATTTGTAAAGTTGTTCGATATAATCCCACGAAATTGTTTTGCCGTTATGAATGAAGTCGCTTGTCAGTAAATTATTCCGTATACATTTTATTAAGTGTGGCACATCAAATATGTAATATATTTTGGTATCATCATTCATGAAGTAAGGTTTTTCTACAGTTACTTTCTTTACTTTTTTAGCAAATTTGTCGAAGTTAGACCCTTGGTCAGAAACTATTGCTTTCACTTTAATTCCTATCGTGGAAAGTTTTGTAATAACTTCATTCATCCATAAGTCAATTTCTTCATAATGCTTCGCAGTTGCGAGCAATGCATATGCAAGTGGTTGTTTCCATTTAAAGTAAATGCCTTGAAGCATTATTACGAATGCATTGCTGGCAATTTCTGGAGATATTTTTCCATTGACATTGTGAAAACCAATAACTTCATCGGTTTTTATATTGTAGTACAAGTTTTTTTTTAGGGTCATCTCGTCAACACAAATGGTGCAGTGTTTTGCTGTAACTGGAAGCGAATTTATTTTTAAGGCCAAACTATCTAGTACCCGATTATCAAATTTTGGAGGAATATTCATTTTGAGTCTATTCAAAGCACTTTTACATGGTAGTTTCAGTACCGTTTGTAAGCATCTGTATGCATGTGGACTTGAGTAATGTAAGTTTAAGGCAAAAACTTTGTACTTTGCGTCGTACCGATTCCCTTTGTAGGTACTTGTTTTTAATTTTATTCTGCCATTCCAATAATTTTTGAAATTTCCGACCGATTTCGTCATCAGGATCGTTGCATGTTTTAGACAGATTTTTTGCTTCCAACTCCTTAATTTTTGTACTTTCTTGATCTAACTTTCGACGTTTCAACTCACATTCCCGTATTTCATTTGAAAGTTTCCGTTTTCTTGGCGTTCCTTCGGTAAGTGACCTTGAAGTCTGTGTTTGTTCTTCCGTTGCAAGCGTTGATGTTAATGATTCTGGCACTTTACCTTTGCCTTTGACAAGTGCGGATGAGGACTTTACTTCTGAACAAGACGGACCTTCTTGAGGTTTAAAAACATTGATGGAAGAGCATTTTCCTTGAGATGTTTAATTATTTTAAATGAAGAATCTTCGAAATGTGCAGAACAAACTAAATGGCTGCTCCTCTTCAAATCTCCTATTTGTAATAAGTCTTCTCTATCGATTAATGTCAACCATTTCCGGCGCCTGGAATATGAAAATAAATCTTGTACTTAAATGTTTAAAAGATGCTTTAGCTCTTAAGTATTTACTTTTGTGTTTCATTTAGTCCCCGTTTTTATTATTTTAAGTATATAGTTGGGCAAATAAAAAAAATACCTATTAGCTCTTAATCTGCATATAAATGATCAAAATCATAATACCAACCTTTAACAGAACTTTTCGTCTAGGTAATAACGGGAGACATTTTCTTTAAGGTAAGGTAAGGTATAGGTAAGTCAAAGTGGTCAAGTGACCACTTCGACTTACCTATACCTACTGAACTGACATATCTTAACCGATTGTACCTAACTATAATACGGTCAAAGAAAAGCTTATCTACAAAAATATTGCCTTAGATCTTGGTCTATTACATTTTTAATACCTTTAATTTGCTTAGTCTCCTTTATTTAATATTAAGTAGGTACCTACGTAATTTTGCAAATAAAAAAGTATGTACGAGTCCCCGTTGTTTACATCATCATCATCATCATCATCAGCCTATAATGTTCCCACTGCTGGGACACAGGCCTCCTCTCTGTGAGAGGGAGTGGGCCGTAATCCACCACGCGGGCCCAGTGCGGGTTGGTAGATGTCACATGTCTTTGAATTTTTGGTTCTAGGACATGCCGGTTTCCTCACGATGTTTTCCTTCACCGTTGTTTACATACTTAATCAAAATCTTACTAAATAATATTTAGTTATATGTAGTTAGTCCACCATGGTAGGTAACCTACCCCACCAAAACAAAAATACTAAAAGGTTCTTCGTTCTTCGTATTTAAACTTAAACCTACTGACAGCTGTATACCATATTTTAAGAAATTTAAACTCCTAACATTTCCTTGTATGTACATTTTTGAAACAGCAGTATTTGTCAAATCCAACTTTCACATATTTAAAACACTGAAATCTAAACGTCACAATAGAGAGATATGTACCATTCCACACAAAACTGCATTATTTTCGAAAAGTCTTCTTGGAATGGCACCTAAAATTTATAATAAGCTTCCTATTGAAATCAAAGAATTAAATGAAATACTAGATTTCAAAAAAGCCTTATTGAAACTATTGTATAGGAAGGTATATTACTCTGTTAATGAGTACCTAGATGACAGATTTTAATTTAAGTATTGCATTGATTGATTATTTATATGTATAGTTATTTAAATATTAACAAATTGCTGACTAATATATTAAGTACCATTAAATCATCGACTCTTCTTAAATTATTGATTATTATTATTATTGACTAATGTATAAATTAAAGATTAATTATTGACTACCACTATAATGTCTCAAGTATTTCAATTATTGTATGCCTAAAGGCGGGTCATAGATGTACTTCACTTTATTAACTGTAACACCACATTTTACCTGTGTACCACAATAAACAATTTGACTTTGACTTTGACTTCTTTCCTACCTATACTTATCAAAGCTAAACCTGACCTTATAGCACCTACGGGTGACATAAATAAAAATAACAAAAGTAAATATTTGGTAGCTATGTAGGTACTAGGTACCCACCTAATTACTTATAGGTACTTAGATGTGCATTTCTTTACTTTTCAATGTCCTTTGGAAGTGAAAAAAGCGTGAGGTTCTGATCTTTGTTATAATGCGACGCAATATGCTTTTGCCTTCATTATAGTCGACGTTATCTTAAGCGACGCGTACCTATCGAACTAACGTACGACCCGGCCATCGCGGTGCAGCCCACTGGATAGGCCCGCCCGACCGACTGACGACGCACAGTGGAACGAATGTATGGGAGCGGTTGGACGTAGACATGTCCGAAAAAAAAGAGTAAAATTATGCCAAACTAATGATGCCATCTTATTCGATTACTTAATGCCTTCATAACTTGTGGTGATGAATTTCTTCATAACTCCCATATTTCGGGAGTAATTTGAGAAAATGTGAAATTTTACTATGAAAATGAGTGTATCGAGCTCTCTCCCTCCTGATTCCGGGCTTGTTTCAAGTAGCGGTCTCTAATATCATAATGCTTATACTAAGAGCTATATTTAATACTAAGACACATAGTGCGCCAAATGTGCACTTTCTGGGATAAAGAGTGATGTTTATTTTATAACACAATTTTTTTATTTTTTGTTTATTTTGTTGATTAAAACCGTTTTTCTAAAGGTTTACCTTATTACAATAACATTTCTGAGCAGCCAATTAGAGAAGATATAAGCTAATTAGGATATATAATTAGGGACTTAAGGTTTACATATAAAACTGATGCACTAATGATTACTGATAAGAACATTGCTATTATTTAATTACTAAATGGCTCTTAATACACTAATTTAGCATGCATCATTTACTAATTATCACAATAACTAATTACCTTGCAATATTTAACAAAGGATACCTGGGATACCTGGATTTTATATAAATAGGTCACTATTAGTAACTTTAAAATCAGTGTTGATTTACACCTCGTTGTATCCAAGCTAATCTCGCAATGTATGTTCCAAATTTTAATACAAATCTTGATATTCACGTTGCTTTATGCGCACGCGCACATAAAGATTTACGCGACTTTAACTATTTGTTCAGTGTTTTAAAAGATAACAGTTGTGTTCAGTTATGTGAAAGTGCTGAAACAAGTTTAAAAGACTGGTGTCGTCGATTTTGCTACCGCATTTATGCAAAATGGACACAGTCTGGAAGAAGCACAGATAAGTTTCGGAAGAAACATGAGATTTGGCTACAGGCTGCAATTCAATGGCCGGAATTACAGAATGAAAATATGGAACCTTCTACAGAAAATATAAGTGACGTCATCGAGCCCATAATTTCTCCTGCTAAATCTGATGCTTCAACTTGTACACATCCTAGTCCTCGTAAATCTTTTGAGGACCTTAGTAACCGGCAAAAAAGAAGACGCACTGAAGATAGTCTTTCATGCAGCAGTAGCAGCGCTGAAATTATGTTTTCGGCCGAAAGGGCGCTTCAAAAGGCAGGACAAAGCGATACAGCTTATGTTATGAAATACTTGACGGAGAATCCAGAAGAGGCCTCAAAAATCAAAGCCTTCATTGAAGGTAAATCAATTCAGGTACGGGAAATATCCCCTTTGAAGGCATTGGCTCTTTATGTATCGATGAACTTATCGAAATGGCGCTATAACACTCTTCGGGATTTCAACACTCAAGAAGGAGCTCTTCAATACCCGAGTTACTACATGTTGGTTAAAGAAAAAATTAAGTGCTATCCGGCCAAAGAAGATCTCACAGTTACAGAGAGCTCTGCAAAAATCAAATTACAAGCCTTGATGGATTTAACCTCAAGAAGACTTATTAGGTCGTTAGAAACCCCTGTTGATCCCAATCAACAGCTCGTATTGACCAGCAAATGGGGTTTTGACGGATCATCTAGCCAAAGCATTTATCATCAAAGGACGAGTGAAGATGAGCAAATCGATCTTGCTAGTAATTTTATGATTAGTCTTGTACCACTGCGGCTCGTCTCAAAAGGTGTAACAATTTGGGAAAACGAGCGACCATCTTCCACTTCATTTTGCCGGCCAATATTGTTTAAGTTTATAAAGGAAACCAAAGAAAATGTGCAGAGAGAGATGGCTGAAATCGAAGCAGAGATTGAAGCCTTAACTCCATCCACCATCACTGATGGAATTAGTGTCAAACACCAACTGCTGTTGACAATGATTGATGGTAAAATTCATTCCATTATATCCAATACAGCAGCTTCAGTGTGTGACATATGCAAGGCTTGTCCTAAAGAAATGAATAATTTAGAGTTAATCAAAGATAAACACGCAAACGAGGACATGTATAAATATGGCTTAAGCACCCTTCACGCTTGGATTCGCTCAATGGAATGCTTATTACACATTTCCTACAAATTAGACATAAAATCATGGCAAGTAAGGGGTGATATAGCAAAAAGGCAAGTTGATGACAGGAAGAAAAGAGTTCAAGAGGCTGTAAGAAGAGAAACGGGCTTACTTCTCGATGTTGTGAAACAAGGCAGTGGATCCACCAACAATGGCAACTCGGCAAGGAGATTTTTTGAAAACTACACTAAATCTGCTGAACTGACCGGAATAGATGCTATGCTTTTAAGAAAAATCTGTGTGATCTTGCAGTGTATTTCATCAGGAGAGAAGATCAACGTAACTAAATTCCGAGAGTTCTGCTTTGATACTGCTAAGCTTTACGTGGAGTTATACCCATGGTATTATATGCCTTCTTCACTTCATAAAATTTTAATGCATGGGCCAGACATAGTTCAGAACATGTCAATTGTGCCCATTGGTTTTCTATCCGAAGAGGCATCTGAGGCTAGAAATAAAGATTTTAGAAAATATAGAGAGGGGCATTCTCGAAAGCATAGCAGTATCTCATGCAATGAAGATATTATGCACAATCTTTTACTGTCTTCTGATCCACTTGTTACAAGTATCCGTCCAAAAGGAAATAAGTTTGTAAAAAAATCTTCTTTTAAGGAATTTTATGAGCTTACGGATTCTGAGAAAAGTGATATCGAATTTGTTAACATAAATGATTTAGCGGACATCGATTCTGAATTTGAATTAATTGATGATGATGATGATGACGAAGATAATTAAATGATGTTATTGTTTTAAAATGTGTAACTTAGTAAATTAGAGCTTACATCTTAATTATTTATTGTACTTTTAATGAAACTAGGTAATTTATTATCAACTTACTTAAAAGTCATACTCTCATCAGTTCTTGTGAATATTTTTGTTAATATATATTTCTGTATATATATAATATATTTATAGACCTCTTAATAAGTCTGTCTGCGGTTTAAAGTAAATACAAATGGGGAAAAAACGTTTTTTTTTTTTAAATTTTCATTTCCTTTTATCCCAGAAAGTGCACATTTGGCGCACTATGTGTCTTAGTATTAAATATAGCTCTTAGTAATAGCATTACGATATTAGAGACCGCTACTTGAAACAAGCCCGGAATCAGGAGGGAGAGAGCTCGATACACTCATTTTCATAGTAAAATTTCACATTTTCTCAAATTACTCCCGAAATATGGGAGTTATGAAGAAATTCATCACCACAAGTTATGAAGGCATTAAGTAATCGAATAAGATGGCATCATTAGTTTGGCATAATTTTACTCTTTTTTTTCGGACATGTCTACGTCCAACCGCTCCCATACATTCGTTCCACTGTGCGACGCCGCGGCCGCCAAGTCGACTCGACTTGTCGGGCCAATTCAGTGGGCCCAAAACCCGATCGACTCAGTCGAGCCAAATCCCGCCGCGCCCGCGTACTTTTGTAGCTTCATTTGTTCTGTATTTTGAGCTTCATACCTATAATGCGGAGCGAAACATTCGAAATAGCTTGTTCGAACGTTACAAGTAGCGACATCTATCATCCAACAACAGAACTTCACATCGGTAAATAAATCATAGCCGCAAAAAAATATTACCTACTATTTGAGACTTGTTCTTTGCTAATATTACTTCTTGCGCAATAGTATTTCAGGATGTCAAACAAAGTCAAATGTATGGCATTAAGCGCTAGAAAAACATGTCATACATACCATACGGTCTCATAGCGATTAGACGAAAACAATTACGGATTAGTTTTAGATGTGACAAATAGAAGGCTGGTTGTGCTGAGCCTGCCCCCCTCCCCCCTTGCGTGTCTAACAGACGCTTTTCTTCTAATTAAGTAGATGTTGATTCACTCGCACGCTCGCGTTGCGTCGCCGTCGCGACTTGCGTGTCACTGACCTTCGCGCAATTGTAGGCCGGATACGGCTGTCATGCGTTTGTGTACTTCATCACACGCGGCGCTGCCTGCTTTATCAAAACAAAACATCGCAAACACACGTTGTGACTCATTATTTAGTGTTAATTAATACAATCGTCTTTTGTTTACACGCACTTTCACGCGCTTGATAAGTAGGCTGAATCAGTAATTAGGTTACGTGGGCTTCGATGATATATATCTTCTGAGATTAAACATTTTGAATCTTTCAGATTTTTTTGTTTCGATACAGTTAGTACGTGGGATTGAAACTAAACTGTTTCTTTCTGAATACATTTAAAAGATAAAGACTATAAATTACTTATTCAAATGGCAATTAATTCGCTGTAACCCAAATAACATGTCTGTGCAGAAATAAATTGCATAATTTCACCCCATTGTCTCAACCTCCACGTCATTACAGTCAGGTGAGGTTATTATGGAGCAAAGATTATGGTGACACTGCATTCCTGCACGAATTTCTAACGCCACCCCACAAAACGTGCGCTAGACGTGTCACAATTTCCCTGTTCACCCCTGTTTCACCCCCGCCCACCCGTTCGCCGGGGGTGAGTTCGTCGCGTGCCTCAGCCAGTTTCGTCGGCATGCAAATTTAATATTGTTATTTTTATTCCAACTTTACAAGGGCAGTGGGGGAAGCAAAGTATGATAAAGGGGCATAATGTGTATTAATGTACGCCCGGTTTCCTAAACTCGTATAATATTCACATGTAAAGGGGCTGCCTTGAGGATGTTTTATTATTGACTACACCATTTTGCACTTAAGTATGATAACGTCTGTACGCGTATGCGGAATTGCATAATCATTTTACAGTTGAAACAAGTTTTTGGGTCACGAACTCGCAATGAATAAACTTCTTTGTTTAGCCTCTTTGCATACCTTCGAGATTGCAAAGTGAATGCATATTTAATTTTAATAATTCAAGCGAATAATTGCCTATTTTACTGTACTTGGGTACATATTACGTTTATTTAGAACATATACACTAGACATACCGCAGTCCCAGCGTACCTCTGGTGTATTTAAAGGTAAATATGTAAAGTTATGCTAACTGCATGAAGCAGAGGGCGCGCACGCAAAATTTGCGATGTTCCGCCAACGGAATGCAGATTACTTCGCTAACGAATATCAAGATAGTATAAATCTGTCAATGAGATAAAATTTGCTCCGATGGAGCTATCTTCATAATTTGCAATTTAGAATTATATAACCTTTAAATTGGGGACGTTGGTAGGTAAGTACAAGAGAGGTGATTAATCTGTCATGTCGAGTCAGAAGACAAAAGCATTATTATTTTAACAAAATTCTGTCTAGTCGCTTTCTAGGAATATTAGCATGAATATGTTAATGTTCAAAAGAAGAGGTTAATATAGTCAGTTGAAATGTGCAAATTGGTGTGACGCGACACGCTAGTCAAACATCGTTACGTAATATTAAAGGACTCGTAACAGACATGACATGACATTAGGGTTAACTAATGTACATTATTAATCTGCACATTGAATTATCGTTGACAAACATCTGAGACAGGCGTACAATTAGTTGAATTATACACCGTGTTCGATCGTAATCTTGTTACAAGTAATTACTAGCAGTTCAATGAACAGCCCGCTTGCTTATTATCGCTGGCATTTGTTAATATAAATACCAGTAGAACAATTCCGTCGCAAATTGATACTGGATTAATAAACAAGGCTGCCCAAACATCAATTAACAATATAAACACGAACTATGATTACAATGCGATAATTGAGTGGGTGTGTTTTAAACATCACGACACGGGGACGAGACGAGGCAACGCTCTAGTGCTGCGAAAGCAATTAAAATCAAATTGTTAGGTAAACAAACAGCCGGGGGACCGCGGAAGCTTATCCAATATCCGAATTCCGTTAACTGACATAAAGGACTGTCGCTTCCACCGCCGCTTTGTGAATACACAACACCGCATATGTATTTGAAGAGGTTTACGGTTGATAGCTTTGCCAGTAGTTGCCGCTATCGACTGAGTTATGTACTGCGATTGTGTGGATAGTACCTATATTAATATGTGCTATCGAACCATTCGAACACGCTCGTGTGTATATTAATGGCATGGATTATGTTACACGTTGTATAGTATATAATCAATTAGATACCTACTAATAGAATGTTAATGCTGCTATCTATGCTAGTGAGTTCTGTACAGAAAATAATACCTGTCAAGGAAAACCATAAAACATATGTGCCAGAGCCAGAGCTCATAATATGTATCTTTTTAAAACATACAACAAAATCAGGCTGTGTATAATATGCACATACTCTACATAGCAATAGCGTTGTATAATATCGACTCCACTAAAGTATTCAACACAAACGTCTTGGTATTTTTGGAACGATATGCGGCTTAGAAACGTGAATACCAAACGTATAGGTTTTTCCATATTATAAGCAAAACAGGACAAAACATACTCAATTATGTAAAACGGTACTGTTTACTGAACGGTACCGAGGTACCAACACAAGTTGCTACCAACCTTGGAAACTTAACTAGTTTCACATTCAAAAGTTGGTCCCACTGGCCGATGGGGCAGGTCGCGAACGCTGACTGAACGAAAGTGACCGAACTTGGAACGATGAACAACAATGAAAACAAAGTTCCAACGATCCGAGCAATATTTGTACGAAGCCCACGGTTGTTCGCAACTCCGTAGTTCGAAGTTCCAAGCCAATATAAAGTTGGTTGCCGTTTGAATACATACATATAAATACACTTTATACACTGGTGGCCCTAAGGCAAATTTACCAACTGCTAAGTATACAATAACTTTCCTACAGCTATGTAAACGCATCACTAAGGAATAAACGATAACACTGATCCAGTATTTGAACATGAATATAAATGAGATGAAAATAATATCAAAAAGGAAAACGATCCAATATATTAACGCTGATGGCTTTCAAAATCACGAACAGGGTTGTGCAAAATTATGAAAACTGCCGGAGTCGCTTGATGCCTACGTTATTAGATCCCAACTCTTTATTATGTAAATATAATATACGTGGGCCCAGCGGCGACGAAATTTAATATAGGTACTTTGAATTATTCAAAGAATAATCAACATCGTGACTCTTTCATTCTCAAATGTGGTTTTTAAACACTGGTCAAACCAAACTACACATTAAATGGTTAAGACAAGAAGTGGAAGAAGACATTGAATGGTTTATGGTTTTAAGACATTTCTAAACAACAAACTACAAATATTCACTTATAATGAGAAACACTGGTTCCATACCATAATAAAGTTCCTTGGAAGTTTGGAACGAGTATCGGAGCGGTATGTTTGAAGTTAGAAGTAGGTATAATATTCTTAACATTATGTTAGTAAATAAAATACACTATGCTAATTGCTAAGAAAAGATTGAGTTTAGCAGGTCTTTAAAAATATACATAAAATATATAGAACATCCATAAAACGGACAATATACATAATACAGTAAACGCTAGTTTCAAATTCGTAGAAACATAATCTAACTTTTGTTCTGCAGATGTGGACGTGACATATCTCCGATTACGTACTAAAGCATCACGTGGCGGGGTTGCTATCAAAGCGCTATGTAAAGTAATTATACTACGCAATTCTCTAATTTATATGACACATATTGTACTTACGTTTCACATGTATCTAGCTTTTCCCGCTGCCGCCCCACGGCCCACGGCCAGGCGGCCATTCTGTGACGTCACGAACGAACTGTCACTCGCACACCGAGCACAAAATGAAAGCACGTTTTATCTCCCTTTATCGCGGACATATTATTTCACTCAAAGGATAACATCCCATACCGCTCGCTGGACAGACAAAAGAGAATTTCTGCTTCCTATTTAATTTTCTTTTCAACTCTTTCTGTTTCAAGCTGAATTGAAGTTAAACATTAAGATGCTACAAAAGAGTAAATGGATTTTAAAAGCACTGAAAGTTTTAGAAAGTTTAAAAGGAACAAAAGATTCCTGAGCTCGGGTTGAGTTTTTACTCGCTTAGATTAAGTGGATAGGTAATTAAACTCACAAAGGAAACAATAATTTATCTTTGCATTCTTGTTAAGCAAAAACACTAGCCTAGTCCTAGATAATTTGCTACTGGTGAAATTAAATCGTATGCGAATTACGAAGCTCGCGTGGAAATCCGTATTTTCCGTTGAGTTTAGCTGGAACGTACCTAGTCGAAGGTATAAATTGTGCGTTTATACCCTGAAGTGGTCTAGTTCATTAGGCTAATACCGTCGGCTTGTGGGACTTGAATTCTCCCAATTATCGCGCGATCCGCTTTTAGCTGGGATTACACGAAACTTAGAGCGCTGCTTGAATAGCTGAATACGTTAGTTACACAGTATGAGTACATGTGCTCCAATATTATCCTGTGTTACGTTTAATTAGAAAACAGATATTAAATTGTGTGGAAAAGCCAACAAAAATGAACTATTCATTCTTCAAATTAAACTTTTTGTTTGTCCAGGACTTTGTTTCCATTTTCCCCGTTTTTAATTAAATGTTTTCCAAGAGATTCGCCTGAATTATAAACAGCTACAATGAAAAAACTTAATTATTCTCAGAGCTTAAGTAATATGGTAAACGGGACACCGTCTATATTTTTATTTCATACAAGTTTCATAATAAAACTTCAGATGTAATTGTACCAGCCGCTGTGTTTATAGCGTACACGACTTGAGACAAAACATTCGAAGCTGTCAGTTCACACAGCTGTACGAAACAAAAGATAATTGAATACAAACAATTCACACACTCAAGAATTTCGCATTATAAAAGATTCCTTTGTTGTGATGAACTGTTTCCAAACACTAGAAAGATTAAGAGATTCTAATAAACATCACGCCTTGCTCTCCCTAAGCAAGGTTAGGCAGATATCCTACCCCGCATTTCGCCAGTTTATGTTAAAGTCCTATGTAATAGGGGGCGAGTCTATTGCCATCAACCAGGCACAAATTCCAGACCGGGCTGCTTTCCTGAATTGAAAAACCTTTACCAGAGGGAAAAACTCAATAACACTTTGCCCGACCTGGAAATCGAACCCAGGACTTCATGTTCAGCAGTAGCGCTTGCGGCCACCATCGAGCGATTAACAGATCGGGAATAACTTTGGAACACTCGGAAGCAAGAAAGTAGTATTGAAAGGTAAATCATTCTGTTGCAAATGGCAGCAATCCATCTTGGGTACAGTCAAAAGCGAAGCAGGATCATCTATTAAGGGGGAGTATGGGGAAAAAGTACATACTATAGTCCGGCGTTTCTAAATTTGCCAAAGATGTAAACAACAATGGCCGCTTGCAATTGAATACAATCGTTATACAAGAACGTTTATTAATTTAATCGCCGGGCCTTACATTTATTACCGGTACCAACAGAGAATTATTTATTTAATATACAACTATTTTTTATTCATTTTTAAACGGCTTCACAATCACTGGCAATAAATTAAAATGAATATTTATAAAAACGTTATTTGAAATCAGAAACGTCTGTAATATACGTCGCTCATACTTTTCATCTGCGCTGAAAATACATGAGCTTTGTGTGTAAAATATTTTTACAGTTTAGTGGGAAACAGTCTCGTATATTTAAAATTATCTCGAAGAAAAGGCAAACGTTTTTCGTTTTACATTATTCATCGTAGACGCAAGAGGTAAACTATTTTTGAGCTTTTGAATTATAATACTACTAAGATATACGAAGAAACTTTTATAATTCATTTTCCAAGAAAACTGTTGTATCTGTGTAAGGAAAAAGCAATTTAATTTACATGTGAATAAATTCGGAAGTTCAGTAAATACATAAGTACATATATGCAGTACATTTCACGAGTTAACTGCAAGAGCACTTAACCCAGCTGTGGCCGAATGTACTATTTAAGTTTAAGTTACCCGTTTATAGTCGTTGGCTGGCTCCGTGCCAAGGTATGGAGTAAAATAAAAGCCGTTAAATTTGAGACTCGCTTATCTATACATTCGCAAGTATATGCCGAAAGACGTCCGATAAACGACCCACACTTCACACTGACCCAAAACGTTATCTGAACTCATATTTCAGGAGGTAAAACACATGCGTATATTACCGTAAGCTGCTTTACTTAACGCCAAACAAAAGGAGATAAAACGAACGGTTCTTGGTTTAAGATTAAACGTAAAAGCAAAGTACATTTTAGCTTTTTGTTCCCTACGATGGAAAGGCTAGGTGATAATGGAGCCATATCTTATAATTACTAAATAGGTACTATGTTTTTTAAGGGGGATGCGCTAAGGTACCCTTCGATTAGCAAGTCAGTGTCAGGTTGTATACATATCTCGCGACCGTGACAAATACGGCTTTACAGATTTGTAATAATTAGAATCAGCAATACAACTCCTTGAGTTAGAATTGGCCTCAAGCGTCATGAGCTCATGCTTTCATGAAATAGTTATTCAATAGGGTAATATGAAGTTAGTTGTATTGATGATTTTTATGATTATAATTCTATAAATAAATATTATGCTTTCGCCCTAATCCCAAAATCTAAATAGAAAAAGTTAAAACATGAAAAAGCAACGATACATATATCTACATATCTCACTTCCTTTTGCATTCTTTCAAACGTGAATTCAAACGTGAAAGTTAAAACTCTAAACGTGTATGTTTTCTCTTGAATAGCGAACGTTTTTCATACATTTCAATTTAAACGAAAGCTTTAGTGAATAGTGCATTCAATCTAATAGGAATTACAAATGGAACGGTCACGGGTGCCGCGGACCGTGGTACAGTCAGCACACCTGAATGCTCTGAATTCTATCCTATTAAGCGTGGAGCCCGGCTAACTCTCGGGGGAGCTTTTGTAACTATCCCCTCTATACTACTGTACCCTTCGTATATTGCATGCTACGTCGATTGCGACATACTGAAGATACCGCTTGTGCGGGTTCGGAAAAAACCGAATCAATACATGGTTAAAAGGAATGAGATGTTACTTTTTTTTATTAATGATCAGAGTTATAAAGAGTACTTTTGAGATATTTTTTTCCTATACATATGTTTTAACCATGTTTATACTTCAGCGTATAGTTTAAGTTGTTTTTATCATCAATCATTCTCATTTGCTGTTTTATACAATGTCTTGGTTATGTTTGTACATTACCTAACATTCTTCTAGATTAATAGAACAAAGTTGTAATTAACTTTCAGATAACACCCGTGAGTGTTACCGGAGGTGATCCATCAAACAACTTTCACTACAAAAACGTTATTTTATGATGTGGCCATCGACAGCAATTCCTGTCTGAAGAATAATACGTTCACAGCGAAAATAGATAACTTTGTAATGGCGCCATAAATTTTGGCTTTTATTGAAGACTTGGCAAGTTTATGTGATGAACAAAGGAGATTTGTTACAGAGGTGAATAAAAAAAAGTTTTGTTTACCTGCAGGTTGTGGCGGCGGCTCAGTGGGTGCGATTTGCCCGTTGCTCCTCACGGCTGACGACTTCTTCCTGCCACCGGTCGTCGCTGGACTTTTTGTGGTCTCGCGCTCCACCCTCTGGAAAGGAGGAAAAAAATAAGATTCGAAATTCAAAAATAAACTTGTTCTTAAAATATAAAAACACAAATAAAACGTGGTTGTATTACAAGTTTCGAGTTAATCTGGCCAGTATCTTATTCGAACCTTTTGCCCTTTTTCGTTTTGCTTATTTTGCCGTACAAGTATTGTATTTTTATTTTATTTTCTTACTGAAACATTCAAATTATGCTCGGGTTTTTGATATAAGAAGAAAAGTAGACATATGGACGTGTTTCAATAACGAACTTGAGTCAAAGTAAACAAAGGACTTTGTGCTCGGAACACAATGTTAATTCGATCGAAACCCTCAGCTCTTTGATGTTTCGGTAAACATGGGGCCCGTGGGGGCCGCCCTATACATATTTTTTTCTAAATTTTAAGTTATCAAGAACGGCCTTGTATTGTTACATTTAAGTATGGTAATTGAAAACCGTTTCCCTTGACATTCAAACGGGAAAACTTTACCGTACCTACATTACATTCATGTGTTTAGATCTAAGAACCGATAGCGCTAATGCACGATTAATTCATTGCGAATTAATATACATGAATGTTTACTAAGAACTGCTTTTTGCACGTCACTGCTCATGTATAATTGTGTTTATCTTTGAATATATGTACAAACCTACCTAGTAAATAGTTTTTCTATGACGTCAATCTAATTAAAACCAAATTCATTAAAGTGTAATGTCGTATACACTTTAATGAATTAGGTTTAATTACGTAGTATACTGACTAAATAAAGCTCAACTTATTCCGTATTGTGTAAGGTTTTAGAAAATTATTTAACTCCGTATTTACACAAACGCTTGGAAACATGTTTGTGGTAACTCGACCTCTTCTAACTCGTGTTTATAAACTGGGGAGCATTCAGTAGTCTCATCAAAACGATAATCAGGCCACATTCTTACGCTCTTTGAAAGAACACAATCAGAAAACGTCAACCTCGTAACATAAAGAAAGATATCACACAATCAAACAGACCGTGTTTTGAGGAAACCTCTCCAAGATGAAATTAATGGAACATAAGCATGAAGTAATGACATCAGAGGGCGCCCTTTGAAATGGAATCATTGAGCCGTGAAGCAGCAATCCACTTATTTCGGCTGACGGCGGGCGATCCCAGTCCGAATTACGTCGAGTCATGACTCATGGCGTTTCGTGTCGGCTCGTGCTGACTCACGCCCGACTCGGCAAGACTCGCCAGGACTGAGGACTGCCGACTCAGCGGCGCACCTCGCCAGCGGTTATTGCGCTGACGGGGCGGAAAGCGGCGCCCGTTCACTGTTATGCACTAATACTGATTGATACCCGATAATCACTAACTAAACCTCTTCTAATACTACCTTTATTTGGAACGTTTGCCTTTCGCAGACAACCTGTTTAAGGCTCCCACAGACTGGTGCTACGCGACTCTAGTAGAACAATTTCCATGAAGTTTTCATAGAAATCGCTGTCGTGCCCCGCCTCTCTGCGGGAGCCTTTATACACAGCCGACTAATCAATATTAATACCTTCGATTAATGAGAATTCATAGGAATTTCGTTTTGTAGACATATAACTAATAAAAGAGGGAAGGAACTCAATAAATCACTGTGTCAAGAGCGAAACGGGAGATTTAATAAAACACCGGGTAGAGCAGAATGGCTGCCAAAAGAAAACAAACGAATCAGACGACCCTGTATTTTAAATTTTAATTAATGACATCAATCGCGAAAGATATAAAGTTACGAACTTGAATAAAAGTAGAAATAATTGTATGTCTAGCATGTCTAGTAGACGTTGAGAAAGTAGGTGAAACACAAAATTTAATTATGTACAAGCTGAAAAAAAATCATGTTTGTTTATTAGCAAAACATACACGATAAATGTATGGCCCAGCTGACCGTGTTGTCATAACAAAAATTTATGGCATAAACATACGAAACTTGGGGAGGTAGGGGATGGGGGAGCCGACCACGATATGCTAAGTACTTGTGAAAAATGGGGCAGCGGGGAGGGCGATCCTCCCCTCCCCGCATTGAGGTGGCAGGGGGGTGGAGTCGACGGTCGCGACTGAACTGTTTATGTGCACAAGCGAGCTATGCTTTGACAACGCGCTGCGTCATCGGGAAATTGACAAACAACCTGTTTGTATGGATCGAGGAACATTGTTGGCTCAGTGTGGCTCCGTTTGAATACCTATACTAACTTTGTTTATTATAGTTATCTCTCGGACGGGAACGTTATACGCGAAACCGTCAATTCCGTTACGTGGTTTTCCGCAAAATTATTCTAAAGCAAACAAAGAGCTGCGATGCACAGAATATAAATAAATTTATGCAATTAAGTCAAAAACTCATAAAGATAATTAGCAGAATTTAGCATAATAATGATCTTCCACAAAGTAACAATAAGAGTGATCAAACTCCAGAATTACATCAATTACGACGCGAAATTCAAACAATCTACACGCGCTGAAACTTTTGTATACGAATAGAAAGTTTTTAAAACATTAATTAAAACTTTTGCATTGGTAGTCGACTGAGCGCGAACGGGAGAAAGTTATGAATCATCTGGTTCACTTTAGTATTGACTCTGTTCTTTGTACGTTTTGAATTACATCACATTTTAATCAAACTTTTGACACCTACGTACGGCAGATTACGGTTCGGTTCGGTTCGGGCGGTTTACGGTTATTCATAGTAATGAATAACATGTATGATGTATGATTTATTCATCATATTAATGATCATTATCTTAGTCTAATTTGCACAATATGAGCTAAGTACATCGTACGAGTACATTACGATTTTTTGCCGTTAAAAATAATTAGGTACATGCTAATTACAGCTCTCAGAATTTTTTGTTACTCATGTAACATATTTCCGCCGGCAACTTACACAATTCGTGCAAATTTTTCAATAAAAAAAGTGAAAAAATAAATTGCGTTTGTGTTGTGCATTAAAAACTTAAATGCTCTGAAAAATGACATCAAAATGTCGATCGGCGAGTGAAAGTGAAATGGTACATTAAAGAGAAAGTGTGGTCACACGCGACATGACTGACCTACGCAATGCGCCTTGCAAACTAGGCCATGGGCCCTAAGCTTGCACAAGCATACTTGCATACTTTGCATTACACTTCTTACTCTATGCTAATAGACCTAAGTGTTTCGCGTCCGTAAGTATTTGCACAAGATAAAATGAATTAAGTATTTCAACACGGACGCGAGATGCAGCTTTAATGGCTACCGCGATGCGTATGTTTTATTTTAATCTGCTCTACCTACTCTAAATCCATGTTTTAAAGACTTCTAACAAATGATTAAGAATGAGACAATAAGCTATTATACAACTCATTAAATCTATTAACATTTAATGTCTAATTAATTCATAGATTAAATAAATATATTCTAGTAGATAGTATTTAAACTTTTAAAAGTCAATAAATGAACCTATTTACTACTTGATTTACATTAATTAGTTCGCAAATGTCTAGATTTCTAGAAATGTCTCATTCTGAGTTACGAGTTCTGACCTCGTGGTCTAACAAACGTGATTTTATGCATGTGCATAAATAAGTTGATGTGGAAACCCCTAATGAATTATTCATCACTGACAACTTGATTACTACATTAAATCCTCAGGTTATAGGAAAAACCTGACGATGTTTACATATTTACATTGTTTACTTAAAGAAATTGTTTGCTCTCGTTGGTATAAAAACGGGACGTATAACGAAACGTGTTTCGGGCATCGTGGGTGGTCCGTTATTGATCGGGGAGTAATCTATAATAGGAGCTATTAACGTCCACCCGCGCACGTCTATTCATAGCCTAGCATAGCATAGATCAGTCTATTTACTGTATGAGGAAATAAATGCTTTTTTTTTTTTCAATATTTGGCAGTGTCCCACAGCACTGTTTAATTGTTCCTCGCGTCACATTTGCAAACCATTGAACGATAACATAGTCGATTATACTGAGAATTGAATATTGTTATGAGTACCTATTTTATACTTATTTACGATGATGTTTTGGCAATTTCGTAAATAGGTACATTCGTCAGTGAAATATTAACATCTTATCGCGGTTTACGCAGTTCAAGGATTTTTTTGGATAGAAACTCGTTACGCTCGAGATAAGAGGGTATCAATCAATGTGTTAGGCACAAGAAAACAAATAAGTATGATTGATGAAAAACTATTTTTATAGTAGACTAGACACGTGTTCGATTCTTATAAAAGACTAGCTTCTGAACACGGTCTCGCCCGCGTGGTGGTTTGAAATTAACCCACGGTAACGTATTACTGGGATAAAGCTATCTTATGTTAGGACATAGGACAGTGTTATCCAGGTATTTCGTTACCGGGTTAGGACCCAGGTCGTGGTTTACCTGTGTGCCAAATTCATCGAAATCCCTTCAGCCGTTAAAGCTTACAAAGGCAACATACAGACAGACAAACTGAGTAACTTACGCATTTATAATATTGTTATCTAAGTTTCTATGGCTGCATGCACCTATCGTGTGATATCGTTTTTGAATATAAATAATTCAATAGAATTAAACTTTTCTTGACCCCTTTAGATCGTTTAAAGAAATTCAATCTATTTAGATTACCGGAATGAAATGTAAAGCACTTATAATAAAGTTGGCTGCATTACACAAAAATATGCGAACAACGACCTTGGTATCTTCACAGTTTCAAATAAACACATTTTACTTGGCACCGCTTCTCATACAGCGGACGGTCTATTTTATGTCGAGTCATCCTTTACCGTGTCATTCACCCCCGGCACGGGGTGTGTTACACCCCTTAACCCTTTATCGCTATGTATGGAACGTTGTGCGTGACAGATCAAAACCATCTTTCGCTTTAATGAGATTTCACGTGGAGGGGTAAGGGTCGTATTTTTATTTTACCCTCCGAGCAATTATAATGCAAGGAAAACATTTGCAAAGTTGATTGAAAGGAATTATGTTGTCAGATTTCCTTAAAAAAAAAAAACACTGCGTACCTACCTGCTTTTCGGATGAAAACATATTAATTAGGTACTTAAAATCCGAATTTTTCGTAAAATTTTAACAAAGAGGCATTAAAAAAGAAAATATATATTAATTGTATTTTAGATTCAAATGAATTTCATGCTACATATTTCATAATTGTCTGAACTGGAAATTATTGTAGGTATAGCAGCCGCTCAATACTGTAAGCCGGTTATCATACGTAAAGTACTTTTTGATCAATTATTTATTTTACATGTTATGTTTCGAATATTATTTATTTCATGCACTCTATTTTATAAAACATTTTACGCTACCGATTAATATTAATCATGGAGCACAACAACCAGATATTAATAGATACTCCAATATTCATACCGCAGCCTATCTTCAATCTCGGTATTTGCGGGACTGATTTTTTTAACAGCTAAAAGTCAAAAGTACTTAAAACTTAAATATAAGCGAAGTTATGTAGATTAGTTAATGGTTTTATTTCCTTTTATAAATATTAATTATTTCTGTATGCGGGATCCCGGAATAACGGGAACTCAGTATTGCGGGATTGGAACCCTATACGATACTAAAATCACAAAAATAAGAACCAACTACAATAATTAAGTATTACAAAATAAGACCAAAATAAGCAGGTCAAAAACCTCTTTAGTATTTAGAGTATTTAGAAATTGACAACCAATTACTCACCGATTTAATGAACCTCAATTCGTGGAGCTACATTTAAATGAACCCGGTTACCCGGTACAAATTGCCTCCGAACGAATAGCAACAGACGTACCTATTACTAGAATCAAAAGCAATTAATTCCATATGTATTCGAATAAGGCCATTCGCTCTCATACTCTATGTATAACTCGAATCCAAACTAATATTATGAAGAGAAAAAATTAAATTTTTTGTATGCTTGTTTGTTACGCTTTCACTCTGAGACGGCGAAACAATTTGGATAAAATTTAGCACATGGGTAGACCATGACCTGGATTAGGACATAAGAGAATTTTTATCCCGACATTTCCACGGGATCGAGACTTATGCGGGTGAAACCGCAGGGCACAGCTAGTCGACTCTAAAAAAAGTTATCCTGTATTCAAATGGTTTTCAAAAACTGATCGACTGTAAATAAAAAACTGATGGAATTTCGCTGTTTTCTTAGAATATGGAAACGTCTCGCCAGCAAATTAAGATAAAATTCAAGTTACTACGGCACGAAGAAGTCTATGAACGTCAAGCCCACCTGACTGTCGCAGACATGTACGCTAAATTAATTTAGTAAAGTTTCCGCATTTTCCTTTGCCGAACAGAACCCTAAAAGCACTTTGAACCACTGTAATTAAGTCGCTCGAGTTAAAAGGAAACTTGTCAGATATTTCAAAATAATAAAGCCATCTATGGTTTTGAAAGCTGGCAACGATTTGTTATTTATGCACCTTGTTCAGCTGTGTTTTGCTTGAAGCAGATTATGTTACTAATGCCTGTTCTACTTATCCTATAAAGGAGAAGCGTGATATGGGAGCCTATAAGGATTGGTAACATAGGGCCCTTCCTTCTTCAATATGGAGGAAACGCAGAAAAATAGGGTTAGAATCAATTTGACAAGAAAGAAAGAAAAACTTTTATTTGTGGCAAACACAAACGATGGATGGTCGAGTCTTTGGTCAACTGGACCCACTCGAACTGGACCTGCGGGTCCCGTTGACCAAATCATTGATTTTCTTGCAAAAGTGCCAATCAAATATGTACACAAACGAAACACAAAGGTATGCACCAATTTATGATTTTATACAACTCAATACACAAAAGGATGGACCCAATTCAATTATCTATGTATATGAGCTATTTTTATAAGTGAATTTTACAAAGAAATATATAATAATATATCAAAGGAAACACAAAAGTAACAGCATCAATTTATGATTTTTTCCTACTCAATACACAAAAGGATGGACCTCATTCAATTACCTATGTATATAAGTTATTAAGTGAATTTTCCAAAGGCCAGTCCCTTGGCAACGCTTCCTCGTACCGAAAACGGCACATTCACCCCATTCAAATCCTCGGGACCGTTATGAGATAAAATTGACTTAAAGGAAACGGTCGCCGTTATTATGTTGTGTGAATAAAGTGTAACATGAGTGTGAATCACTGGCTCCTTGGCCTGTTCAATGTAACCTAGTTTTAACTTCATCATTAATTTTAACTCGCATTATGATAATGAACAGGACATGTTCAACATTCAGATACCTAATGATTTAAGCTTGGGCGGGTTTTATTTCCATAAGTGTATTTTCATTTATTGAAGGATTTATTTATTTCTTTAATTAATACGGTTTAAAACCAATTACATAAATTACAGACACCGTTTGTATAATATAGACATGCACATAAAAGAGAAAATATATAATCATCAAGTAGTACATACATAGTAGGTATAGTATTTATTATATGTGTGAAATAGTAAGTTGTGTTCAAATAGAGATGATGATTAGCGTACACATTTCGCAAGGAAATGACCTCATTTGATATGAAGTATTCATAAATAGTAAACGATTTACTCTTTCACATATTCACAAGTTCGCGCTCAACACACATTTCACAAGCGCTCTAAATAGAACTTATAACCGATTAATATTCCGCCATCATGAAAGCTGTATAGTGTATAGTGCAAGTTAATTCAACGGGAACACAATCAGATCGTTTATATTCTCCGTGATGGCGTTGTACCGCACGTTACACTCTGTGTATCGGGCCTTTGTGTGCTTCCCTTTGAAACACACAATAAACAAGCTGAGCATTGTGGACGGAGTGTACTGAACCATGTTCTATAGCAACGGTACTATCAAGTCGCTTATCTATAGTAAAGTCAACTTGTCCCTATCTATACCTAGGTGCAAACTTCCGGAGGCCGGACTGATTACTCAAGACTCAAACGTACCAGATTTGTGCTTTCAGAATTGAATTTGATTTCTATAGCTCTATCAGTACCTAAATAGTTTGACGGACATTAAACTGGATTCAAGTAAAGCAAATTAATATAAGGCGGAAATCAAAATTGAGGATGAAAATAAAAATGTTAATAACCCTGAAGAATGAAAACAAATTGTTATGAATACCAATTTGCCTCCATGTATAAAAAGAAACACGTTAAAATTACTTGATCGCTTAAATGTTAAAGAGCTTTACGAGCCCAGCGAGGAGCAATTTCCCGGGAAAGTCAAGGCACGAGTAGTCTTTGAAGGATCTCTGCCTAGCAACGGTGCTTCAGCACCTATTACCAAGACATTTCAGAAAATGAGAATATTATTCTGCATATTTAATAGACTGACAAAGTAAAGTATATCTCATTCCATTCGCTGCGTAATAACATTTGACACAAAATGACAAACTGTCGTCTTAGAATATTTTATTTACGAATGATAAAGGAGCAGATTTTACCAACAATACCGCTATATTAAAGATGGAATACGAGCAATTAGTGAATGTAAACAGAATAATGATAATGATCTAAACGCAGTAAAGATTCAATTGAACGACGCTACAAAATGTTAATGGCCATTAAAAAAATAAAAGGGAAAGATTTATCACCCCCAAGCCCCGCCACGCTTATACGAAAACTAAACGAGCGGCAGAAAAACTAAGAGGATTATCGACACGTTCCACGTTGTGCAAACGGGGCCGTATTCAGACAGTATAATTCTTTATAAAACCACAACAACATGCGAGGAAGCAGAGTCAAGTATAAAGAAACCCATCAATCTGTCACATGTGTAATATTCACAAGGAACAGTGCAGGTGAACGTCCCCAATAACAGTACACAGTGATTTATTTCAAAGTTCACCTTCTAGACACCCGCCCGCTCCCCGGAGGGTAATATCGACAAAATAACCAAGATAAATTGAACCATTCTGCCTTCACAAGATCGTGATAATAGATACGTGGGTACACAATAGACAGCGCTTTGATTAATTGGTTAATTTGAACATGAGAGGTTAACGGCACGGGTCTATCCCAAAGCGCTGAAGTGCCTTCAAGACATTACTCAGTAGTAACACTCAATCTAATTCTTTATAAATATCCTTTACTATGTAAATGTTGAACGAGTCACGATTTTGCGTGATAAAGAAAATCTCATTAAACCTAAAGCTATAAAGCGGTTAACTAGAAAATGAACCTACGAGTTTATATCCTGAAATAACGTTAGCTGCCTTATGAGAGTCTTTCTAGATAATAAGGCAGAAAATGGCGCCATGTAAAAGATTCACGTAATGTTTATAAATATACTGTTGAGACCGTCGTAGGATGCCACTAGAGCCTTTTGCTCTTTTACTGGGCAACTCCAAGATAATCAGATCAGTCACGTCATTATGTAAAAAGTAGGCAACAAAGCGAATAACAGAAGATCATCTTCCTAATATTTTTAACACATTTCAACGTTCTGACAAACGTCTAAATCTTCCAGCTTGTCTGCAAAGAAATACACGTCTGCATTAACAAGAAGCATTGCATAATGCAGATGCACGGAACTCTGTCTGAGGAGTAACACTTTACAAATGTTACGCAAGTGCACGCTCGCCTGACCTTTGTCTACCGATGAATGCTTCTAACATAATTTATATAATACTGCTACACTCTCCTTTGTAGGTATGTTCTCTACTGGCAGTAATTGGTTTAAGAGGATCAGTACATTTAATCCGTTCAGGCGTACAATACTCTATCTTTAAATTATCTTTCGTAAGTTGTCTGTCTTTTAATAACTCATCAGTATTGTCAATTAGGGTATTATACTCTTCTGTTAAGCGTACTTCAGCCTTATCTTTGACAAATTCCGTTGCTGTAATCAATTTAACTTCACAAACAAATTAAAAAATAGCGTGTTATCATAAAAATACCAAGTAGTTGTAAATGCATTGTAATCGTTCTCTGTTGTTATTATTTCCATTACATAACACGGAGTAGAATTGTTGTGATTACTCAAGATGATTAAGCGTTTATCATTGTTGAGCGTTGTATTACGCAGTTCGTTCCGTATACACGAGTATTCAATTTCACGTACTTTCTCAAGCTCGTGGAAAGAAAAAACAAAGTGCCTCAGGCGGTTATAAATGTTATAATATAGTGTGTTCATACGAGAAGTTCCCAGTACGTTTATCTCTCAATCTTGTGAAGCCGGGGGCAGGAGTGCAACTCGACTGGTCGGACCAGCTCTCCCCCCTTCCCCCTCTGTTCCCACTAGAAACCGGTATTCCTAGTCCGGTCCTAAGCCTTTGGGGCCAGACTCGCTAACTAGATTATAACGTCGATACGGCTACTAACTGGTCATAAGTATTATGACTACATTCCCTTATTTTACCTTTTTGTGTGGATTTTCATGAGCTATAGGTACCGTATTCAAATCAACCATATCCTTTTTGAATAATTTTACCTTATTGGTATGATTGGTATCCGAATAAATACTTATTCCCTTTCTCGTTATGCGAATTGCAAACGTTTAAAAATAACATATTCGATAATGTTTAATTCATGGTATTTATTACCATGTGAAGTAGGAAGGTATGTTGATTATAAAGTAGGTATCGCCAAACAGGAAGCTCTAATGATTAACTTCAAACGTAAGCATAATAAATTAAACATACCAGTTAAGTGAGTTATGTTGTATTTTGTAATAATAATTTAAGATAAGTGTAACGAATAAATACTGTTGTCCGAATAAGGATACTATTATTAATATGAAGGACAAAGTTTGTATCAAAGAGTAAAGTGATAACAATATTATTAATAAGAAAACTTCAGCAAGTGCCGGAAACAAGGTAAAAAGACAATACAAATAAAATAGCAAGGAAAGCTATAAACGGATAACACATACGAGCAAAGTTCCACATAACAGAAACTTGGATCCGTCCCAAACCTATTTTATTAATGTCTTGTGCAGTAGCAATAAGTAAAAAGGAATATGTAATTAATCTACGAGAACGTACAGAAAGTGGGTCAACACAATAAAGAAGAGATTAATTTTATAACTACCTTTGAAAGTTACACCGCTTCATCGCATTTAAATGGTCTCAAATGGAATTTCGAAGTGAAGCTTCTGGCTTACTCGAGTCTGGACTTAAATCGAAGAACCAAATAGTTACTCATTTTAATGAAGTAGATTACAAATGTTGTTTTGCTTGTTAAATGTACTTCTACTCTACTAGGCATATTGTTGATGTTTATCAGACCAAAGCCAAAACAAATTAAGCTGTAACATAGGTACATAATGAATAATAAATCAAAGTTGCGACGAGGTTAATATAAGCAACGGGTATTTTATAACTCGTATCGTTTTATGACGTCAATATAATAAGTGTATGTGGTTTACATGCATAATGGCAAGTCTCCAATGCGGTTAGAGATAGCCGAACATAAATAAGAGGGGAATGTCGCCGTGACAGCCAGTCGGAACTTATGCCTTTGTTACTTCCATCTCGTTTGCTCTCCGCAGTTCGTCAACTCTGAATAACAACATTCTGTTACATTTTTTGTGGCTGAACAATTGAATTGGTTGGGAATTTTCACATCCAGCTATTTATTGTTACATTGTCACAATCAAACGCTTGATAAAATAAAATAGGGTATCAAAATGTATTATTTTCTCAAAGGAAACATTGTTGTTTTATATTGGAAAATATCTCGGCAATTTCATGGAATCGCTCACGTTTCTATTAAATCCGCTAACGTAAAGCTAGCGCTATGTATGGAAGGCTCGGCCCGGTCGCCGCAGTCCGGACTCCGGCGTTGTCAGGTGAGATTTATTCACGTATAGTGGGCGTACGTGGGATGCAGACGGGCCGTGGTATTCGTGTACCGCCTTTATGTCGTTGCGTCTAGCAAACTATTCACTCCCTATTTGGGCTTTATTGCCCTTTACGGTCATATTTTATTTCGTAAAAGCAGAATAACAAAAGCTTAAATTATGCCAGCACCTGCGGCGTGTTATCCTACAACGTTGGTTTCTATTGTTGTTTCAGATTCAGAGAAAGTATCGCGCATGACCTTTGTAAATTCTCCGATGATTATGGGAGTAGCGCAATAGAAAATAATACGATCGAAGAGTGAATGTTTATAAATAGTCTCCTCCGCAGCGGTCGCTTTATCATGCCGAACAAAGGAACAATAACGACCAACAAAGAAGTTAGAAAAGAACAAAAGCAAACATCGAGACCGAGTCAAACGAGCTGTTTCCTTCTAAGGCGATGTAATAACAATAACAACATGGCGCACTTTATGCGTGCGTGCGTCGATTAGTGATGCGCAACACTCTCAATCTGATCTAATTCCGGGCTCCGGGAGTGCAGTCCACTCTCGCGAACGTTTGCAGAAAGTATCGTAAACATCTCTTCGGAGTTAACGGTCTGTTCAGCTGTCTAATATACTGAAGAGAGATGTGAAGGTGGGAGAGAGACAGTCCTTATCGGGGTGTGGCTATCTCTACTTTGTATGCACTGCGCCTACATAGTTGCATGCGAGCGTAATATAGTATGCATGTATTATACGTATACATATGTACTCGCCGGTCGTGCTCAAACCATTATATGCTAATTAGCTTTCCGATGCATGTTCACTGTTGCAGATTGGGCTCCGGCCTGTACACTGTACAGCAGGCCGGAGTATCATATTATAAACAAAAGAAATGCTAAATCCAATTAGATTACAGGTGGACAGCTGGCCAGACAATAAATTGACATAATGCCAGACTGTCATCCATTTTCATATGGATATTATTCATTCACATTTAAAACAGGAAGCAGAAGATAAAGCGGCTATGCAAATAAATAAGTAAGCATCATAAAGTTCTTTGAAGTACTTAATATTTTGTGGTGAATAAATTACATAATATAATGTGATACGATAATACCGTATAATACCCGTTGACCTAACGAAATAAAGTGTTATTGCTGTTATTAAGAAATATAATAAATCATACAAGTAAGCCGGCAAACTAATAGGCGATAGTAAACAATGAGTCATGACAAGTACCGGTGGCTCGGCGGGGGACGTTCCACGGTCCACACTGACCACAAAGCACCAAAATCACTTCACGACGGACGTCACGCGGCACATTCGAAATTTGAAAAAACATGTGACGTTAGTGCGGTGAAAGGTAAGATGCGTTCAGTAAACCGTTCCGAGTAACGAGTAACCGAGCGTAGTGATGCCGACGCGGGAGAATGGCGCAAACTGGCTGGCCGGGAGGGAGGGGCCCCCCGCGGTCCCCCCACCACCCGGTCCCGGCGCAAGCCTGGCTGCCTGGCCAACAGACACCACAGGCTTGCATAATTAATTATACTTCACACACATTGCGCCTTCCGCACAAGCAAGGTCATCTTTTTATTAGTGATACAGATTTGCGATACGCTTATCTCTGTGGCAACTGACGGTTCATATCGACAGGTGATAAACAAGATTTATCTGTTGAGTAATATTGTATAATGTAAACTGGTGGTATCTTATCTAACTCACGTGCAACTAAAAGCGTTTTATCTTTAATCGCCAGGAAAGAGGAAGTAATAGAAAGCTTGGTTTTGGTATCTAACATAAATAACTGGTCAATATTTATTAGATGATAAATTAATATTGTTATAAATTATTTGGTTCCTAATGGAACTGAAATGTTTAGATTTGAATATGATCATTTCAGAATTGATGAGATTTGTACCAGTAAACTGATTTACAAAATTTCGGTGAATAATTTTTCAATAGAATCAGCACACATCATTCAACGCCTACAAGAACATCTATCATCAAAGAATTCTAATTCAAATTCCCATTTGAACAAGGAACTCCGTCATTCAGGTCAAAATGAATATTAACCTTCAAACAAAACAAGAACAAAGTAGTGAGTGGCACGTTATACAGACCCTTTTGACGGGCGGCGCGTAGGGTGGGGCGAGGGTGTTCGGTTACCCGGGACTGCCAGACGAATCCCGGGCGTCCCGCACTTGTCGCGATCGATATTCGTATCCGCTGCACGCCACGGGAACTCGCATTAACTAACTTCACCGATGGAGGTGGAAAGTCGGCCGATGTTGTTACAAACTTTACCGATTACAGTTTCACGAGATACTCTCCCTCTTGTTATTCTAAATGAATCAACTACTCGTTATATGAAAGTAACAATATTGACGCTCTAATGTACTCGTATAAGTTTTGCTCAGGAACTAGATAAGGAAAAAGTTAGACGTTACATAAATTAGATACATTTAATCAAGCTTCTGTAAGCTCGAAAGTTTTACTTGATTCTATTTTTGACATAAACACAAAAGGTTAACGAAGCCTGACGTCTACGAAATTATTTTCAGCAGAAATATGGGAGGTGGAAATAAAATGAAAATTATGACAAAAGAATTTTTCAACAGTAAAACATTCTTTGTTTTTATTCAGCTTCGAATTCATCATGAAAGAGAGGCTACCCACCTTTTAAAAGATCTACCAGTATGAGATTACGTTTTGGCAAAGCATCAAATGAATCTGAATGAGATATTTGAAGAGAAAAAGTTTACAGAACAACCGACAGACAGATTGGCGTAGAACTTCTGACGTCTGAGGGTATAAACCAGAATAAACCAAGAATAAAAGTCTCGTAAAATCATTACACAAGTCTGAAACTCAGAGAGTAATACATGTACTGTATAAATGTCATTTGCAGCAAATCCTATTAACTGCGGACTTAATTATAATATAATTTATGCAATGTAATATCACGATTCACGATCAAAATATATTTATACGCTTATATTAAATTAAGTAACGATAATTGATTCTGAGAACCAAGACTATAATATAGGTTTAATTTAATTATTTCTGTGATGAAACCTGTTACAGACAGCAACGATATAAATATAATTTTAGATATGTATTTACTATTACTTGACTAAACATTACGGTTCTCACGGAGATAAACATGTAGAAATTAATTATAACAAGGAAATTATTTATTCGCAATATATCATAACTTTGCAAAAGTTTTCCATATATGCAAACAGGGCTATATGCAATGACTATTTAATTCTCTTTGGCTATATGTAACGCTGACATGATTATAATTACTGCCATTATTATGTGTAGATGACAAGGAACACGTTTCCAAGATAACGTGAAAGATTATCTTCGTAAATTATATCAAGAACATGAATCATGCTTAGTTACTGCTACGACTCCCAGGTTAACTACGTTTGTTTTCACTGACAACAAAGCTTCTGGCGAGGAGCCAAAAACAAAAACGATGACCAACGCTGAGTATCGAAATTGTTCAATATGCCCTTGATCTGTCGGCCGAATTGATTCACGAAGAAACGAGTTTTAGAACAGCCATTAAACACAATGGAGCGAAATGGGCCACGCTCAGTCACGTTCTACGAACATCTCCAAAACGAATATGACGATAACGGTATAAATTGCAAAATGTAGACCATTAATCCTTGTTACAATGTCACCAGTGACCCGGTCTCAGAGGGGCGCTTTATTTATTCGACATCTACGGTATTTACATACAAAAACTACCATTCAAATGTTTTCTGACTTTTTATGGGAAACAAACACAAAGGAATCATGATAGACGTACCCCATTTTGATGTTTGTAAAATGTTTATGTTATTTTTTACTGGTTTTCTATGAGAAGTACACACTAGCCCATACGTAAAAGCTGGAGATGTATTTTTTGTTACTACTATCGCCTCTTTTTACATCACATAAAAAATATTGGCGTTTTGTTTGGTAAGCAAACAGGGTTCCATGGGCATGTATCATCATTGGAATAATTCAACATCACTGTAGAATATTTTGTCAACATGTTCTGTTTACAAAAGATTAAATAATAAGTAGTTTTGCAAAGACAATATAATGTACATAAGCGAAATTGCTTCTATAAACTTCTCAGTCTACTAACTTCTAAATAAATAAATTCATTTAAGCCAACATTCTCAATTTTTAAGAGACCATCCTACAGACGTTTGAAGGCTTACGGCTTCAATTACTAGTACATAATGTCATAGGGAAAATGGTTGAATGCCATAAAGATATAAATCAAACGTTCGATACGATTGATTCAGATTCAATAATGAACAAGAATAAATAAAGAGGCAGTTTTTATGCACATATCGCACCTGTTACAACCGGAGACAATGCATATGTATCGACAAAAAACAAACGTGGCGTCGAAGCCAATTCCATGGTAATAGGAAAAGTTTGAATCGATTCACGAAGCAAGTTTCTCGCCGACACGAACGCTCGAGAAGCAAGGGCCCTACATATACACATGTTCAGATACGGCACAGCTTGCAATTGAATTTGCATGCCACGCTCTATTTTCAATATATTCCCATTTTGTAAACGTATTTCGTTTTTTAACATCCAATAGACACTAAACTACACAGCAGACATTCTCTTTAATACGTTTTATGAATTTATTTGCCGTTCAGAAAATGTTCACTGCAAAAATACAATTGCTACTTATTTCAACTTAGGGCCAACGATAGCCAATTTTCTGGATTATCTGGAGTATTTCTATTGAGAAACAATTATTTGAATCTTAATCAAATCTGGTACTTACATGACTCAAGTAACAGTTGGAATACTTTTTGCTAATAGCAGGTTGATGTATTGCCTAGTTCTCTTTAAAAGTTTTAAATTTTTTATAGAAGGCTTATAAATAAAATTATACACATGTTTATATTTCAACATAAAATATAATTAAATTTTCATTTCACTTGTGTTCATGTTTATCAACGCTCAGTCTCAAATGATAATTTATTTGAATTGACCAGGAGGTGTAGAGTTGTTCTTGGCAATTCCCCAACTCGAAATGGCTTCTCTGAAACGTTAGTGCGAATGCAAAACTTCCTTACGTTTTTAATAATTATGTGTATCTGCATCTATGTATAAGAAAGAATATATTTATTGTTTAGACTGACTTTTATTGCCTTCAGAATAATACATTTAACTTTTTCAGTGGTCTTTACGATCTGTCATACGGAAATTACGATTTTTAAAAACATAAACTACAATCACGTATTTTTCATTATTTTCAATAATTTGTAGGATAATATCTATAACGTGTTTACGACCTCCAATCCAAATACATATATGTATAATACTTGATTTTAATTTGATTATGAAGCCTTAATTACTATTTGAATCGTATTATGTAACTGCTGTCATAATTATTTAAATGATGTCGTGAATAATATCGTTTTTAATTGCTTAAATTAACATAAATCATATACTTAAGTAATAGGAATCAAAACAGTCACACCACAGCATTTTATCACTTTCTATTAATAATTGTTTAAATGGTCTGTCTGACAGTTTAATTACCGGATAAGCTATTTGCACGATATCTTTCAATATTTTTTATTCAAACTCACTTATAAATCAGATCAGCACATAAAGTAGGTTATAGTAACGAACGAACACATTTTGATTTATAGTCAAAACACATACAACTAAAAATGTGATGCCAATAACTTATTTTTATGACCCCTATCTAACGAATTTTAACAGCTGAATAAGTGTCGGATTTATTGTGAAGTTGCGAGCAATACAAAGCGGTAACGTTGCCAAAACTTTTACGTCAGTATTTTTATTTACTAAATTACTGAAGACGGCCACATCGTGACTAACCGGATTTCCCACACCAAAATCCCAGGTCATTAGCAAAGTTTAGAACGAGTTGTAAATAAACCTTTACGACACAACCGGGCGCCAACTTTCGATTGAAATCTTTATTACAAGTGGGAGCTGGAGCTAGCGTTAGACAAAAAGCAATTTCAGATGTTTCTTGACCGTTCAATTCAAAAAGTCAATAGAAAAAGAAGCTTAGTAATAGCTGTTTCACGATCACGGAACACCTGCACACCAAGTTGTCGCATGCAATCTAAAAACACTCTAAAAGTGCGCCTTTCAAAGTCCCTTTTACTATTCCCGTGGAACGTGCAGGAACAACTCGAGTTAGGATTACAGTTTAGCATTCCACTCACGTGCAGAAAGAGACGGTGCTATTACAGCGCGGCTAGAGGGAAAAGTGGAGATGATTTGTTTGAATGTACTTTTTGAATCGATAGTCTAAGAGCATTCATAATGCTCATTACTATCGCTATGCGTAGATTTCGCAAGATAAATTGTTTATGGGTTCCGAGCCGGGAGAATACTCATGTCTCCGAAAAGGGTCACTGAACCAGACAAATTGCTACGAAGAGAATTGCTTCGCTCCCCCTTTGTCAAATCGGGGCGCAATGTTCGGTTTAATCGTATTATTTGCAGGATTTACGTCGAGTTGAATTTTCGGATGAATTAAAATTAGAGGTAAGAGGAACAAGAATTTGCACTAATTGAGCATAAATTGCGCCTTTATGAATGTCAAACTAGGTTTCCGTTGGGTATGCAAATGTGGGATTGTTTTGAACGCTTTGTTGTCGGTTGGAGTGGATGCGATGTGAATTATTCACGTCACAAACTACAAGAGCTTTCAAATGTCTTTTTCATATTTTTGTACCTAGAAAGTAGTGCAGCGGTCGTAACTAAACAATGTTAGCGTCAGAGCTGAGCGGAATATTCAAGGTTCTTTCTAGGTTACGAGATTGATTGACAGAGTAAACTGGTGTAATGGACTAATGGAACGTTTAAAGTCCACTATTTTGATGAATGACGCGCGTGTCGTCAGTGCGGAGGCAAACATGGCCAGATGAGAATTATGGCCGAGTGTATTGGTGGCATACGAGATGAGCACTACCTATCGGGCATTGCGCGGCTGTACGTGACATCCATATACAATGCACCACTAAATCTCTCTCATTGCCTCCTGGCTTTCAAAAAGAAATATGCTTTATGGACGGTGACACGAATTCGGACGACTGCATTACCGTTTTATAAAATACTTTTATTTCCTTTTCGCAATCTAGATTACGTACTTCGTTTGACGGAATAATTTAAATCGAAATCAGATGTTGTTCTTTCGTAATCTGGTCTGGTAATAGAAGTTTGTAATTTGAAACTATAATTGCGGAGACCTCGTTTATGTTCACGGACAAAGATTATTCAAATACTTACATATAAGGGTTCAAAGGAATATGAAAGTAAGCGTGGGTGTTCTAAATAGGACCAGTTTAAAGAGACCCTTTCGACGAGTCTGATATTGCGACCTAAATAATAAAGGTAGACAGTAGTTTCGAGGTCCGAGTCCTACTATGATTGGTCTCTGTGAATAATAACTACACATCCTGGGGCTTGGATGGGTCACTGCGCAGTTACTGACGACTTTCTTTGTCTTCGTTTTATGTTAATCTGTATCGTTGTTACTATACTGTTATTATCTGAGGCTTCATCCGAACATTTCTTTGTTCTCGAAGTACCTAGATATTTTCTTTTATTATTTACCTTGTACGAAAAAACAAAGGAAAATGTACTTGTATGATTATTATCTAACTGAATTGAAGAGGCCTAAGTAGTACTTACTACTTAGGCCCCATACATTGTGCTACATTTGTGGCGTGTATAACAGTTCAAAAGTAGTTCTGAATCGAAGCGAAACGATCCCTAGCACCACAGGACAGAAAAATGTATATAAATTAAGACAAAGATAACAAAACAAGAGAGTCAATTAGCAAAACTTTTATCCACACCCAAAAACGCAAGAATTCTCTTGGAATAACGAAATTATTCCAGTCGATAAGGTTTCGACAAGAGCGACAAGATTATCTGAAGGTGAACCATGTAATTAGTTATTCTCATTCAGAACTCATTTCATCTAAGAGTAAAAGACATGTCCTTCACGAATGTCGAGACCTTGGAGCGTCCGATCCTTGGAACCTTGAAAGTTATCTTGAGCAAGACCGACATTTTAATAAAAATGAATTTCTATGTAACTTTAGAACTTTACCGTTTATTACTCAAACAAGGTCTTGAATTTACATAAACGGGAGCAAAATAATTACTTAATAAGTTAGGTTATTAAAAAATTATACATATAGGTAAACGATATAAGAGTACTTATATTGAGCTACATTATGCAAACGATGATAAGATTCGGAGCTAAAACCTCAATAGAACCACAAAAAGAGGTAAACACTACGCCGTCGCCGGTTGTTTCTCAACTGCCAGTATAATTTACGTGTGCCTCATTACATTAGCGAATGCCCTTTGAATATAGTTTGTAAATACATCTACTCAGAAACAGAATTAGTCTGGACATATTTATGGACTGGAAGCTAATTATCTTACACTTGTAACAGCACTAGCTAAATTTGAAACTCCCGAGAAGTTTTAAAGCCAACACGTATTTCAATATTCAAAAGGAGTATTCCGCTTGTGCCCTTAACCAACCTTCGATTAACATTAAAACAATACCGAAGCCAAACTTCTTAGTACTTAGAAGTTTCTATTCCAATATTCAAATGAGTTCAGTGGTGCAGAAACTCCATCGTTTAGAGTTTAGAGTTGGAGCGACAGAACTTGAATAACTGAAACATTGTTCAGAAAACATTCTGCGGATGACTACAAGCCTACAACACTGTTATGTCATAAATGTTTAGAGGATTTCAGTGCAACAATGGCGTCAGCTTGAAGACGATTAATCGGTAATAGTCTCCAAAATTGCTCTCTATTATTTGATGTAATCGAGAAACAGCTCTACTTATCCAGTAGAGCTATTTCTCGATTACATCGATTAGTATTCTAGATTTGTTCAAAACAAATCATTCGATTCGCAATTTGCATTATTCAACGTTTATACCGTTTCTATTTCTACTGTCTTTATCAAAGCGTGAATATCAGTTTCATTTTATGATTACTACCCAATTAATTCCGAACTGGTAGCATCTACCAAGATCGTAACTACTCCAACCAGTTAGTCATTTATACCATATTTAGCTGAACCGGTGTGAGTTCAGGATAATGGCGGCGTATGCGTCACCAGGCGCCGGAGACTTGTCGCGACACGAACACCAAAATAACCGACGGATAGACAGACAAACGCAAACGCTACTTGAATATACATACATAATTTGCATGCTATGAACTTTTTGAAGTATTCTCGGTCACATAAGAAATTATCTGTAGATACGACAGTTTTTCGAATAAAACTACTATTTTACTTTCAAATGAATATAAATTCCATCCGTAAATACCGTAATTCTTGGATTCTTTTACTTCAATGTCTTCTATTTATTTTAAGAACGCTCTAAAATCTGAGAGAATTTAATTAGACGGTACAGGGCTAACAACTTACATGGGCACATGTACGTAATACAGTTAGCTTCGAGAAACATCGTCTCGTTGAAACTGGATAATTTTCCTTTATACCGCCGGAGCTCGGATCTCTTACTTAATTAAATATTCAAGACAGATTATTAGCTAGTCAACTTACTTGGAGGTTGGAGCGAGAGCGTCTCGGCATTACGCCCACCACTTCTCCCTTCATGATCGATTCGATTACTGAAAAAAACAAGGTAAAGTCAACGTTTGGATTTGTGGAGGAAAACACGAGTAGGATTAACTATCTACTAAGGATTTTTTTTTTATTGTATTGTTGTTTTTCTTTTTATAGGGAACAGTTACAATTCTCCCACATCGGGCACATCCATTCTTATTTAAACTTACAATACTAGCTTAAATCTGCGTGAGTCCATCTTACATTTTTTTTTTGCTGAGGATTAGATGTTATAGGTACTGTATAGAGAACTGTCGTAAACATGCTTGTGTCTCATCTAGATAATAAAGTCAGGAATAAAATACATCAGAAACTTCTATTTTCTTTTGCTTAGATCTGTAAAACGTTTTTTGAAGTGAAAACTCCTTTAGCGGCGTTGTACACTTTTTTTGTAATGGGTAAAAAATGTTAAGCTCGCGTCAGGACATCGCGTCAGGACACGTGACCTGATCGAATATTCGTAAGACGGATGGAGAGTAGACAGCTGGCGCGGCGTAGGAGAGGAAGTATCCCCCTCTCTACGGCGCGGCGCGGCGAAAATGTATGCCTGCTGTTTCGTTTAGGCGGCGCAGGGCGCTTGCGCGAATGTTCGTGTGTGTTTATGTTACAGCGTGCCACGCGCATCCATGGATGGTGACAGCTGATGGCTCGACCGTCTGTGTAGTGGCCACACTGCTGAGTATTCGTAAAATTCGTATATATAAAGTGTTTAAAATATGGAAATTGAACAAAGTGCATCTATTAATGAAAAATATCAAAAATGCACAACGTTAATATTCAAGTTTTCACTTCTGCCGGCACTCCCGGAGTGCAACCCGTCTTTTTTTTTTCTTCAATCAATTCAATCTTAAATCGTCATTTATATATTTTTCTTCATCTATAGTTACATAATATAACTTCCCATCACGCTTATTCGCCTCGAAAGGTTAGGCAGAGATGACCTATAGGCTATATACACCCACACTTCGCCAGTTACGAGTAGGTATGTTTAAGACCCATGTAATAAGGGGCGAGCCTACTGCCCTGAACCGGGCATAAATGTATAGTTAGTTATACCTATATTAAAATTGAGATCTTTGGCAACTCTGATCGGTGAATTATAATTTCCTATGTTAATTTTGATAAGTTCAGTTCCTAGTTGCGCTAAGTCAGTTGTAATTCCAACCGTACATGATTCTTTCTTCAGCATAATGCAACGTCAATTACTAAGGCTTCAATCCAATTATGTACGTAAAAGTATTTACAACACCATCCTATGTTCTCGTTGCAATATAGCCGTTGGCACACACGGTTGCACAATATTATAATGCACTATTATTAGTCTGTCAGCTGCTATCTAAACAAAGGATCGATTTATAAAAGATATCTTCGCATTCATTGCTCTACATTGCCCCGAGGTAGATTCATTGTTTGATGAAACTTCTACGTGTACTTTATAATTTCTCAGACAGCCTGAACAAAGAGAATTTTAACTAATGAACTTTCTATTTACAAAGTATAACATCACGCCTGTAATCCACGAAGGGTTAGGCAGAGGACCTATAATAACACCCACATTTCGCCAGTTATGTTTAAGTCCCATGAAAAAAGGGGGCGAGCCTATTGCCTTCAACCGGGCACACATACAGAAACCGGGCTGCTTCTGAGATATTCCTGATGGAAAAACTCGACAATATTTCGTCTGGCCCAGGAATCGAACACAAGTCCTCATGCTCAACAGTAGCGCTGGCTAGACCAACTTCGCAGTCACTTCTATTCCGGGACTCACTGTTTGTAGGTACAAAATACTTATACTTTACAATTTGTACAAAAACGTTAAGTAGGTAACTAGGTACCAGATATGATTGTTTACTTCGTTGTCCCATAATAGGGTAGGGTTAGTAGTTTCGATAAACATTCATAATATCGACCTTACAATAAGCTGAGCGATATCTATTTAAAAATACATTAAGTATAAATCATAAATGTGCGTGGTGAAACCAACCATTGTTCTACAGATGGCCGAAGATTGTTCACTGCAGCGTGTAGGTTATGTAACCAGACCCCATTGTTTCCATGTACCCACATAAATGTTATCGTAATCAATCACGGCGATCCTTTTAATCGTTAACCAGAATAATGATGCATAGTGCGACAATGCGATACGGTTTCGCATTGTTTGGAGTCCATTGGCTGATTGCTTCTGTTTTGAATTGTGTATTAGGTATGTTGTATAGAGGTATTGTAAACGTGTTTACCTCCATCGCCCAGGAGTCTCATCTGCACCAGTGATGGATCTTCGCTGTGCTCCTCCAAAACCGTATCATCTGTCACAGTCAGCTCCTGGGAACAAAATAAGAAATAAAAACATTATTACTCTGTTTTTCTGTGAAGCTACTACATAACCGGATTCTTAGAAATCGCGTTGTTTATAGAACCAGATATGGTAATACGATCATCTATGATGATCTGATACCGTTATAACACAGTTATAACACCTCACGTCTCTAGCTTGATCGTGGCAGTTTATCTCGTTACTACTAGCGCCATCTAGTTACACAAGTAGGCATCGTTATACGTAGAATTAGTAGGCGTTTACTCAATATTTATAAGAATCCATCTAGAATTATAAATGAGTTTGAAGGAAACCGTAAAACAGCCTCATACATATTTTGTTTAGTTCTTTCATCGACACTATTAATAAATTTCCTTTCCATCATACAAACAAGAATACTCATAGTATAAGATAAACCTATTTCTTTGGAAGTAAAACACGAAGTTTTGCAGGTGTTTTATATTCGTAAACAAACAAGATTCCCTAAATTCTCATCTAAACTTTCTCACGCCCGAGCGCTGTTCGGTTGAGTTCGGTAGAATATGGCGTAAACAAATAGTCTCTGTTTTATGTCACTCGTCGAGTGGGTACAGGTGTTTGAGCGAATATAACCTTGAACGTACCTATCAACTCCACCTACCGTCAGTTTAATCAGAATAGTAAATGTATTCACAAAAACAGCGTCTGGATCATTCTTTGTATCAAATTGTTACGCACGGATGATCTTGTTGTATAGAATTATGCAGACATCCTTTGTTGGATGAATCATTTGCATAGTGACGAATGATACGCATTGTTAATCGAAAACGTCAAAGATATTATGTAACAAGAAAATACTGTGGAGCAAACGTTTGTCGAACATATCAATATAATAAACAAAGAGTGTTGTCGATAAACATGTCGACAGCCGACAGACAAAGTTGGACACAAACTTGCGAGAAACAAAGAAGAAACTTCAAGAAAGTTACTTGAGAAACAAGGAAAGGGGGCGAACGAGGGGGTTACTCAAAACTTCGACGTTTCGGACTCCAGTAATACGAACCTTGCGAAGAACGAACGAAGTTTTCCACTCGCTAATTCGCAGTATAAATTTGTTTAACGTCTCAACTTTTTAACTGTAATTACTTAGCAAAGTTCTAGATAGATTGAAGTATCAAGTACTCCGAAACTCTGACAGTCTGTGAAGAGTTTGATGAGTTATTGTAAAAATTGTAGTTGGCAGTTCGCAATCACCCACCAAAACAAGGACGACTAGAAGTCGTGTGATTTATGTGTGTTCTTAACTTTGCCAGGCCTCCACTTTGTATATCTTTTCAGATGTAAGTACCAACGGAAAGACTCTTTTACGTCAAGTACTCAAGTCTTGAGCTCATTTGCAAGATAATGAAACTGGTGCCTTTACAAAGTAGCTTCTCCTTCAAGAAGTGGTAGGTAAATTCAAAGCATGAAATAGTAATTTAATCCACGATTCGGATGCGTTCATATATGTCTCTACTATATTGGGACCTATTCTAGGAATTAAAGAGAAAGAAAGGTAGACTGAACCCCACTCCACGTTTCTAAATTTACAAAATAATTACAGTGAAAGTACGTCAAAATAAAATAATACACATACAAAACGTTTTAGCCAGAAGAAAGATTGATTAAATTCAAACTCTAAACTGAAAAACAAAAAGAATTCCTATTCATGTAACATTAAACAGTACAGCAACAAAAGCATTTCTCATGCAGTCTAAACAGAAACCTTTCGTTTGGATACGTACAATACAACTTCGACATCGCCATCCTAAAAGGAGAGGAGATGAAAGAAAAACAATAAAGTGTTTCAATAACGCAAAACAACAAAGTTTGTTTAGAGAAGTTAGCGAAGGGATGAATGGGGTGGGACGGCTAAAACCCACACGACACAGTATTATCGACACATCTTTATACACTAACAAATTCCCCAAATATATTACAGATTAATCTTTATTTTGTCAGTAAGCTCAGCCAACCCAGAATCGGAATTAACACTGTAATAGAATATCTTGCTGCTAGGCAACGAACCGAAGGCATTATGGAAATAATTAAAGGAAATGATTGTACAATAATAAATTAATAAGCATTAAGAAGGAACAAGCCGGCAGACGGTTACAACTTCCTCTCATAAATAATTATGACCAATGGTGTAATAAATAATTATGTATCGCGTAATGAGAATAGCGGTTCTGCTTGTAAAAAATGTTGAATAGAAAATGTTAACATGCGATAACATCATTGATGATTGTAAAAATCGACTATCAAGTTATATGAGTGCAAAAGATAATTCAGCAATGTAATCGAGGCATCCGCTAAAAATGCTTTGTTAGACCACATTAAACAGTACGTTTACAATAAACATTTTACAAGACGTAAGCATGAATTTTTCATGTTATAATTTCCGTTTCATCATAATACCAATAAGTTGTTCATACGATACCTTATTTACATTAGTTGCAAAGTATATAGAACCAAGTACACGATACGGGAGTTTACATGGGTAACTTATAATAAATAACAAGCAAAGCTGTTGTTAGATCCCAGTTAATATCGTGAGCCAGCCTTGATCCGTAAACAATGAACGGTTGGCGTTTCAAGTACTATACGGGCATGGAATTTGAAATTATGGATATTAATATTCAACTAGACTACAGTCTACACCAAGCTCGCATAGATTAAAATTAAAGCAAACATGTGTTAATTCTGTATCCCTAGGAGAATATCGCTTCAAAGTAAAAGTAGCTTGTTATTTTCAAACACACGTATTCCTCTTTGCAAAGTTTCATCGCTCAACTCTCATGAGACTAACTCGTAATAAACGTACAAACTTTACCAGTTATGTTAGTTAGAAACGCTATCAAAGACCACACTGTTGTAGGGCAAACTGTGGCATTAAAGACAATTTAATGGACTGCAATTAATTGAACGGCACTTAGTCCTACGCATGACACGTCGATCACGGATTCAATTAAATCTCCATCAGCGTTACCTCACACGGACGCTGTCGACATAAATTGACTCGCTGTTTTACTAACTTCTTATACATCTACATGGCCGACGTTGGCAGTTACTCGTACATGTATCACATTCATGGCTGCCTTCGAATTAACGAGTTCCACCAAAGTACTTGGTAATCCATCAATAAGTATTGAACAGGTTCTACATTTCCAACAGGCGCCATCGACCAATACAGAGGCAGCGTTATAATTGGAAGCATGTGGAAAGTTCAGGATTCCGTGTACACATTTATGGAGCGACACAGCGTTCTGCAGAACAGGTTTCCATATGTTGATCAAGTAACGAACACGCTGTTCAAGTTGTTTCGTTACTTATGAGAGCCCTTATAAATTGAACATCGTTGTCGGATGCCATCGCGTTCAATAAACCAAACTGGTTCTCTCCAGAACTTCCCGCTTTGGAATTATCTTGTAGAATTTCTTGTACAGTTACTTGTTCATGTTATAATGCTCACCTGCACTCAATTATTTAAGGTATTCCTTCGAGATCCTATTGTTAGCTAAGACAACGAGCTGGGAGATAAGAATTCACGAACGTTATTATCTTAATGGCTTTTGTTATATCCTGTTCGAAATAGATAATTTTAAACGACTTATTAATGCTGAGGAAGTTGACATAAAAACCTTCTAAAACAGAGTAAATATAAATATTGAGTTGGTAATAGAGACGAATCTTTTCGAATCGAGATACATTTCTTTAGGTAGATTTTATGACAGATGTCGATCGTCAATCAAGTTACTTTATTGGAAGTTGGAATTGGTTTTGTGTAATAATTGGAACATAAAGAAAACGGTTGATGACTTTTGAAGCCAATTTCCCATCTGGGAAGTAAAAAGAAATTACATGTGATTATGTGAACTCAATTCTTATTCTTTGCTAGGTATATAAACTTGTTGAGAACATGCCAGATTGGATAAATGTCCGCCCAGGTATAAAAAAGTTTACCCAATCTCCATATTTTAAAGAAACTTACCACGTTAAACAGCGTAAGTGCATTGCAGGAGTTATTATGTCGATTTTCACCGAATCTAGTTTTCTGTGAAATGTTTGCGAAATTACCTACTCAGCTTAGCCTAATATATCCAAGCTCTTCAAGGCAAGTTTTCTTAGTAAGAACTTGGCTCTTGTAGTCTTGTTAAATTAAACTATCTAATCTTGATTAATCGTAGTGCTTAGTTAGAAGTTTAGAACGTATCGGGAACTGGTGCATTCATTATTTACCCTTTTCCCAACTATTTTGGGATTGGTTTCCAGTTTAACCAGGTATGGTTAAATATTTTAATCTACAGAAAGCGAATGCTTAGCCTTCGTAGAACTCTAGTATCAATGAATCAATTAAATGGTTCGATTGAAATTGATTTAATGGATTCGATCAATCAGCATATCATATCATAAAACTACTCAGGATAAACGAATTGAGATTGCAAATAGAACCAATGGGAGGATATTTGGGCCATTTGGTAATTGTTTTTCAATGGATTGTATAGTAAAGCCGTTAGATAGCGAGTGGCTATAAATTAACCATCATAGTATCAGTCAAAACACATTTGCTGCTGGACAATAGACAGAGGGCCTACCCAAATAATCATCACAACGACAGATCCAGAGCATCCAGTGCGTTCCCACAAACGATCAGACGACGGTCTGCCTTGGTTGGCACCATCTATTCTGAAAATCTTTGGAGGTTGATGAAGGTTAGATAGATGCAAGCTCGTACTCACCCCAGTATGCTCGTTGACTCCAACGATGACGGCAGTGTACCATTGCGTGGCACCTGCAGACCGGTACACCTGGGCGCGGCAGCCCCCGAGCACCGAAGGAGTGGTGGTCAGGATCCGCTGGCCATCTTGTATGGTCTTCCATTCTGCGGCTTCGGAAGACAAGGAAGAGAGTATTGTGGCATCCAGGCCAGCGTCTGCTCCAGCTTGCCGAGGATCCCAATCCTGTAAAACAATGGATTTGGTTAGTTTTTGGATGTAAATAGAGAGAAGGAAGAATTTGGACGAGTCTTTTGCTCGTAATCCAGGTCTACGTAAATGTTTTTGCATAGACAGGGTTTTGGGATGCATATCCTTTTTGTGGCTGAAAAAGTACAGACGAAAGCAAGGGCAGGGGTTTTAGAGACAGTTCATCTGATGCTCGGCTATGAAGTATTCCTAACCGGAGTTTTTCTATTCGATGGAGATTTCAGTTCGATATCTTGCAATTGGAATTGAGAGTTTATTTGACTACCTCAGGAACCTCTTTGGGAGTTCTTTGAAAAAACGATAGCAAAGTGACGTGTTGTCAGTGAATTACCCATTATATTCTATATTCAAGTAAAAGTCTCTTCTCTTCATGTCTTGGAGTTTCCGAACTTAATTTTCAAAAGATTATGATTGGCTGTGGCCTGTGACCAATTTCTCGTGAAAACATTTCGTCTCTACCTTCTTTAGTCCTTGAACTTTCCATTTATTATTTATCATTCGACATACGACACAAAAGCCTCAAGATTTATTTGTGAGCAATTCGGAAAATTTTGTTATTTTCCTGAAGATGAAAAGACTTATTAGCGAGAACTGTTGTGTCGCGTTCCATTATTTCTCGGATAACCTTTGTTATGACCGCTTCACGACAAAACCAATTGGATTCGTATTAGGAGAGTACTTTCTTTGTTATTTTACTAACAAAGGTTACTTGGATAATACGACTAAATATAGCTTCACCTTTTTCAAGCGCAATGATGATGTAATAAAATAAAAAACTTACGTCTGCTAAGTATATTAATTTCATGAAACTAGAAATGTTAATCAATCCATACAGTAATCATTTCCAGTTGAGCTGTTACACTTTCAACATAATTTAACGCCTATTTATTTGGTATAATGTTTATGTATCTATTTACCAACTCGTTTAATTAGCATCATACATGCTGGTAGCACACATACCTAGCGCTAACCAGAACATAAATCTGTATTTATATATTAATTAATGCAGAACATCGATAGTTGGCTTTACGACCTCGTATCACATGTAAACATTATGCCCCACATTATGTTACACCTCCACAAATCAACATTAGTATAGTTGCCCACGTATATCGTGTTAAGTGCAGCAATAATTCACCGTACACACACATGCAGGTACCTGTTTGTACGCCCGGAGTGCCGGAGTTGAGCGTGCACACGATTGCACTAGTATTTATGTCAATGTTACAACACACACATTGACATCAAACGCACACCTGTTTCAGTGTATTGCATACAAGCCAGTGCCCGGCGACAGACGTATCCGGTGCGTTGAACCCGCCCCCCTCCCCCCATCTCGCCCCCCTACAAACGGCTGTTATATCTACATGTAGACCTACAGTATCCGCCTGTTTGCTAACTAACGCTATTGGAGCATTCAGGGTCACCGGCGGCGTTGTGTAGACAGCTTGCTTGAAAGTATGTGGGGCGCAAGACACGAATTTTAACACCAAACTCAACAAAGACAATGGAAACACAATTGTGTAATTATAAATGTAAAGGATACGGTTACAGTTAGTATCTTTATAACATAAACTGTTCAAGGTTTACTGAGTATGATTGTAAATGTTTGTAAATGTAATTCAGAGAAACAGAAATATTAGTTTGCTTGCCAGTAACCTTATATTGTGGAACGAATGAGAACGCTTTACGGATGAAACGACGGAATACAATGAAGCCCTTTTCACGGTCAAATCATTTTCCGATATTATGGTCTGGAAACGTACGTAGTAATCGTAAGCGGTAAGTGTTTGTTAAGTCACGCACTGATGAGCGTGGCAAGCGGCGCGGCGGTGACTCAGCACGGCTCTGCAGCGGTTACGCAACGTTGCCTGCAGCCATTACTGTTTATTTTGCTCGCGGGTCGCTCTATTTGGTGAGATTACGTCGTGATTAATACCGGGCCGTGGCCCCAGGATCAGGGAACGGATTAAGCTGGTTCTGTTTGAGAAAGTGATGAATATTAATATTCTTGGCTCTAAGTCTGCGTGGTCACCTATGACAAATGAAAGTTTCAAGTTTATTATGGCTATCAATTTTATCGCCATTATGAGTTTGCGAGTTATGTTTTGCGAGAGGTGTTAAAAAGTTTGGAATTTTGGATGCTTCTAACTTTGAAGTGTGAGAATACGTTACCTAACTTGTACAAATGTTTACGTTGTTATGCTGTGCATAAATGCGTAAAAAGTTGTATCTCTGACCTCTGTTGACTACTACCAATTTATTTTACTTAATCTTATTTAACCGGTCAAGTGTCGCGGTTCGCCGATCGGCGACGAAACAATAGAAAATCAATTGTGTCTCATAAGCGGAGCTTGACAGATTAAGAAGTTATTAAATATTTTACAAAAGAAATTGCTGAAGTCAAGTAAAGAAAGGTTATTTTTAGTATTCTAAAGCAACACAATATTTTGCTCGTGGACCATGCAATTTGAAAACTGCTTCTCTCCAATCACCAACCAAATATTGAATTTCAAAACGTTATTTTACCCGTATCAGATTCCTACATCGTAACAAGAAAATATTTATCTGCAAATATAAGATTTTCCAAACATAATTTTATTCCAAACGGGTTGTAAGTCCTTTATAATGTTTTCCATACACTCTGCTCTTATATACAAGCTGGTACATACTCGTAGGTAGCTAGGTACCACTCCACCAGGAAACCATTACGTCTGGCACACATTTGCGTCTCCCGCGACTCATTCAATTTCCTGCCAGCGCTCCAACTAGCTTCTAGCTTGTGATACCGCTGATATCAGGTTTACATAAACCTATATAAGTTCCAATAGAATTTATTCCTAAGATATTGCCTGTATTGGGTAACGCCAATACTCGGGTAGTTTACAGCCAACGGTACTCCCAACAATTACCTTCAATACCCTTATTAATGCTCCTTCCCTATCTAAGATCTAGGCAACATATAAAGATCACATAACAGTCGTAGGATTCTAACTGCCCATAATTTAGCTTTAACGATCTTAGCTACGATCACTATACGTAAACGGATACCTTATATCCGTATGGAAATTAATATACAGTTCGAAAGCAGAGAGAGAACGCAAATATTAAATATTCGTTCATTGTTCACAGAACAAAACAGTCGAATTTGTACGCAAATAAAAATAGACGCAGGAGGTTCACAAGTGGCTTTATTGCGAACTCTAAAAGTTCCCGGGGCGGTCATAAACGAAAGGTTTTAGTTCCCTAGACAATGCACTCATGCTGTATCCATCAACCGAGATGAAACGTCTGGCGTTTCCCCTCCCCTGAGGAAAATGCAAACACTTACAACGGAAAACATAAATTTGTGCTTTTGTTATTCACTAGGAGTACCTACTCTACTCCCGTTACAAGAATGTATAAAATTATAATGAACCATTGTACATTGTTCAGTCAAAGACTGTGTCTGAAAAGCTTGACAAATTAATCTTGGGAGGTTCAAAGCGTTGCGAAAATTAAAGAATTAATTCTATAAGTAATTCTGTAATGAAACGTACAATGGAGCCTAGACTCATTGTTCTAAGCTTTATTTAAGTAAACAATAAAGTACAATTTAAGATAGCCTTTATTTGATTCGTTATTATTAAAAGAGTATTGTAACAGCGTATAAATAAGAATCTAATAAAAGCACAGAAACAAAGAACAAAGCGAATCCGTCAACAATCCGCCATCTTTCAATAGAATTAGCAACAAAGAAAATGTTTCACTGCTTCTTCGGTATATTGATGCCCTTCCTAAAATATGAGCAGGATCAAAGTAACATTGTCTCGTGTCTAACACACGCCTTATATCAGCCCCCATTCCTCCCCATTAGGGGGGTACGGGAGGTTGGGGAGTACCGGACAGTTGAGTAAGCTAACTGAAACAAACTTTACTCGTTTAAATTTTGCGGGGAGCAGTTTCTGAGTTGGGTTGCGTGCATGCTACGACAAAGTTAAGAAACTCGCGATAAAGTTTCATTGCCGGTTGGTTAATTGAGTTTTTTAATTATAAATACCTTTTTCTTCAAGTTTTTTTTGGTGATTTAATTACGTTTTTACTGTTTGTACAGTGGCGTAATGAATTTTTCACGCTTGTTGCTAATTGGCAGTGTTTGTGGAACTTATTACTTGATGTGAAAATTGTAATTTAGTAGTTATCATATACAACAAACTGTTAATTACAGCAACAGGCCAAAAATCAATTAAACATTTCCATTGCCTTCTAGCACATGTATTTCTCTTTGTTTATCGTACATAGTAATTAACTTATGTACTAAATACAGCACGCGTAGATTCCAACAATTCAGAACTATGTTCGCTCACCCATATCTGACCACCAACAGCCACCCCAGTCGCCAGGGTAATAAGGAGTTACGTAACCTCCATTGTTCTCCACTGTTTTACTAATAACACGGAGCTTACAACTCTTTTATCTGGAATACCATAGATTACACCTAGTTTAGTTGGAACTCCTTCCAGAATTTGAACAAAGACAACCTCAAAGTATCGAAACTTTTTCGTTTACGGTATCAATTTGTTTGAATAAAATTGTCCTCATCCTCCTTTTTCTCACTCACGCAATTTGATGTATAATTTCCTACGATAATGTAGGTGTACGAATTCCTAAGTAAACTGAAAATAAATTCTTTCACGTAATTAATTAGTATAAATTATCGTCCGTAAAATAAGCGGAGGATCTCTTTCTTAAATAAATTTAATTTAACATCAAGTTAAATGTCAAAGAAAAGAAAAAATAACTAAAGATGGAGAGCACGATTCGCTGACGTTGAAAGGAAATTTAACATTAATGAACATCCCTTTTCGTAATAATATTCTGCTTAGGGCTCCTAAAGCGTTTGTATGTTTTCGCAGAATAAATTACTTTCTCAAATCTTGACGTAACAACATTTTAACTTAGATATAAATTGTTTATCTTGTACTTAAGTGTGTGAAACAAAACCCTAGTTTTTCTTCAAAAATATTGTCAAAAATCAGACAACAACGGAATTTATAGCATTTGCAGTTAGAATATCAATTTACTAAAGAAAATACACCTACCGGATTCATTTAATTGACAGACAACCTTCAAATGCTAATCGAAGACGTTCAAAACTTGAGGGGTCCTATTTCTATGTGATAAAATTGCAAAACAAAAATGAAATTGGCTTTGTGGGGTAGCAGCCGATCAATCATAGCGTTTCCACGGGTGCGACGTGGCCGGGCTAACCGAAAATAGCACGACAGTCGGCAATATCGTCATCCACCTGGCTCGGAATATGTATATAATAAAGGGGAGGCTCGGGCGGAGCGGGCGCGGAAAATCAATAAAGCGGGCGGCGAGCATCAAAACATACCGCGCCCCGCTCGACGCTCGCCAGATCACCTCCGCCACCCGACCCTCCCCTGCGCCCGTCTCCCGGGGAAACCCTCCCCATGTTTGGCAGACATCGTCCTTGATCTCCCCACTTCGCAGAAGCGCGCAAGTTTGGATAAACACTCGTATCGTCTCATTCGAAATTGGGTCGCTTATGCGTTTTGCTTTTTACCATCCTCCCTCTTTCATCTCATAAACTAATAAGCTTGGCCTTTGATACGTGGTTCTTTCCATGGACGAAATATTGACGATTTTCTTTTAGCTATTTTTAGAATCTCCGACGCGTAAACGTAGGTAGGTTGTATGTTGCTTCAATTTATCACGGGTTCTCCGCACAATGATGAGAACCGATGAAATTACAAGACTTTTTCCTCAACACAGGTAGGAGAGGGAGGGACCGAAGCACTTCATTTACCGAAATAATCCATCTATAAATAAATATGTTTTACAGCAGCGTATATAACTCAAATAAATTATGTACCTACTGATTTTTCATGAGGCGCTACTTTTCTTTTGTTTAATTAGAAAAGTTCTGATTCTGAATTTACCTTTACAAGTTTACACGGTATAAATAAAGCACCAACATAAAATACTAAAATAAATACAAGCAAGAATATTCTTCAAAACTTGAGCTATTTACGGTAACGATTCTAACAAAACTCTTTATTTTTTAATGTCCTAGGACTATGGAGTGATAAATTTGGAGATAAATATTGGAGTAGCTTTTAAAATGTAAATACCAAGCATTCTTTAATATCATTATACTATATTAATTATTATATTATAATAAGTAGTAGGTTACAGTCGCATTATATATTATTTACTTTCATGTACTTAATCGTCCAATATAATGTATAGTGAGTGGCATACATTATAGTCGACATAGATGGCAATGTACATATATTTTAAGTGTTTTATTTTAAATGATTTTAGTTTATGTTTTTCTTTAACTTAATAATTACTATGTACCTCACACTGAAAATGTCACAATTCTGACCCCCAAGATAAAGGCAAAAATAAAGAAACAAAATTTGAGTGTGGTCCAACTGGTTAGGTCTCACCCTCCATTCGGGTACCGATGGGTGCATTAGGAAAACTTCTTGTGAAAAACTAAGAGGCTTTAAATAAAAGGAAACCAAATATTATGAAAAAAAGTAATGCACAGTAAAACAGAAACATTTAAAGATATGGGGTATAATAAAACGATCGAATAAAAAAAACTTAGCGACTGATGATGAGGCCATGAGGTACTGTTTCAATAACTTGAGCGGTATGACTTTGAGTAAGCGAAAAATGAACTAAACTAACGACGTATATTAACTAATAATAAAATTCAGAACATGCTTACAAAAAGTGGGTTGTGATTATCCATTTCAGATATTAAAATTCTTGCCGTGCGACTAAATTACTAAGTGAGCGACTAGAAATACAGAGAGGATACAAGAGCGAGCGAAGGGCACCCCGAGGTTAGGTTTGTTTAGGTTACTTTAAACCCTTTATACAGAAATAGGGGCCAAATATTACGTCGCTCAAATATTATGAAGCAATTCTCATTTTGTATTTTAAATAACTCAAATTAATGTTTGTAAGTTGCTGTTCTGTTGATTTCTCGTCACTCGCAGTCAGTCGCTCACTTAGTAATACTATCAATAACGTGAATTAATTATTTTTGTCACTTAAAACTTTAATTTACAGTCACTCGTTTAAGTAAGGGTAGTATTTCAACGAGTGAGTTAAGATTTCAAAGTTATTTACTATTCCAGTAAAAGTTAACTTTAAAATGCGTCATAAAATAAATATACAAACTGCCTTATCTTATTGAATTATCTTATTTATGACTTCTTACAGACATTGTAATACGTTGTTTTGACAAAAAAATATAATTGTTATGCGTATTAAATTACATTCTGTCGTACTAAGTGATGGGCTCGAATCGATCGATTGAATAAATAAATCGAAAATAATCATTTTATATTATAGGTAAATCAGTATAGAAAAACCTTGCATCCACTCAAATTTCAATAAAATATATAAAAAATATATATTTGCCAGGATACGGATTTGCCACCATAAACAAGATGTTAATGTTTTATTTCGATTTTAAAACTTTCATAAAATTGTATGAATAAAAAACGTGTTTTATATGTAGTAAACCCCATATACATAATTATTTATGTGTACACTACAACACAATTGATATTGCAAACCAGAGCATACTTTATTTTTCGCTGATTTCCGCTATAAAACCTACAAGATTGAAATCAAAGTAAACAAAGCGGCTAATTTTTATGGTTTTGTAAGTATTTAATAATAATAAACACAGGCATGCAAACCGCAGCATATTTTATTCGACAGCAAAAAATCGATAATTGCTACTGCATACAAATTAAAGTGAAATTATCGAAATGTGTGTTATAATAACCGTTTGATTTATAACAACAGAAATTCAATAATTGTGTCTCAGTTGAGTTACTACCATTGCTGATCACTAGTTCCATCTGTCAAAAAACGGTTAACCTATGGACAGAGTGTAGGTACCATTCACCGGATTTCCGGAAACTAAAGCAGGTATTCAAAAATATTAATATAATATAGAGAAACACTCAACATAGGTAATAATAATTTTATTTTTATTACAACGATATGTAAAAGCCGGAAGCTGTTAACACAGTTTGCACGACATAGCGCCATCTGTTGGCAGCTTAATTTAAGCACTTACGTTGGAAAGTTCTTTCTCAGTACGGTAACTGTAATTTCTGAATGCTGTCCCTTTTTTGTGCTATACAAAATACATATTGTATGAATGTTACACGAATATTAATGAGCGAGTTTGTTTGTTTAAGTTAAATATATTTAATCAGTTGTGCAAAGCAAGCATTACAAATTAATAACTGCCTATCCTGTTGTTTTGTTAAATAACAAGTACCTACTACAGAGTACAAAGGAATTATGTAAAATAGGGGATCACAAATTAAGGTCAATTTCTAACCTCGGCCTCGTTCGCTCGTTGTAGGAGATTCCTTCCTCCCTAGGAACGTGCAAATCCCGAATATTCCGGATAATCCTCTTTTCGGAATATGATAAAACGGCTTCATCGTAAATAATTCTAAACGAATTCTCTAAGCTAACCTCAAAAGAAATATGCATGTAAACATACTGAGATCGTGTTATGTCACCTTAACATTCTCATATTGTATAAGTCATAGATAGATTCTACATATTTATATGACATGGTCATAGTGGTCATTACATAAATGCCACGCAGTTGATTAGCGATGCCGTCACGCAACATAGTCATAGTATTATAATGTGACATAGTGATACATCTTGACCTACAACCTGCTTAGCAACAACAGCAACTAAGTTGTCACTGTCTACTGTAGTTGCGTGTGTTGCGTCCGTTATTCATTATTTATGTTGTTTCTTATTTATTTAATGTGTCTGTTAGGTACTTAAATTAATTATCCGTACTAATGTTATTAATAATAAAGTAACTGTGTCTGTTTGTCTATCTGTCTGTCTGTTACCATTTTACACCTTAAAAGCTGGATGGATTTGTATGGCACTTGTCACACGGATAAACCATGACCTTAATCAGAACATATGATCCCATGGGTTAATTTTTGTCCTCCACGCCGGCAAAGCCGCAGGCATAAGCTAGTTTATAATTATGTAGTAGATATGCTGGTTTCATAGTGGAAAAAATGAATAAAGTCAATTAATTGGTCAGTTACTTTGCTCGATATGATAAAGAAAATAGATTTTAGTGTCCATTTAAGGTGAATGCGTAGTTGTAGCCCGCGAAATTCAATTTTTCTTACGTTTTTTGCAGTTTTCAGGTCAGTGTCAGGTTGTATCTTGATGAAAATTTGATTCGCGACTATAACAGGTACGTATTCACAGAATTATAATCATCAGAATCATTAATACATCTGTTTAAGTTAGATTTCTACCACCAACACTTTTCCATACGAGATTTGTTCTTAACGGTAGAAATCTAACTTAGAAAGATGTATTAATGATTCTAATTATTATAATTCTGTAAATACGTACCTGTTATTGTCGCGAATCATATTTTGATCAAGATACAACCTGACACTGACCTGAAAATTGCAAAAAACGTAAGAAAAATTGAATTTCGCGGGCTACAACTACCCATTCGCCTTAAGAGTCGCACGTCAAGTGTACACCATGTGTACCGATAACAAAAAAAAATCTATTGTGTCAGCTAATTAGACTAACAGCAGGCCTGTATTACACGAAAGGTTAGGTAGAGGTTCACCTCTACCTAACCAACCAAACCTGGGGTGTAATGTTCACATTACACCCCTCAGTTCGCCAGTTATGTTCAATAAAGCGTGTTCAAGTCCCATGTAATAGGGGTCGCCTCTCCTAATCCAGTCCGGGTTGCTACTGAGAAATTCCTTATAGAAAATCCCAATAACACTTTATCCCAACAACATAATAAATTATTAAACATAATGTCGCCCAGACTCATTAGTTTCAAGCTTTAACCCACGCAATTAAGTATTTATAGTAGTCGATTTGAAGCCTTAGAAGCAACTACCTACGTGAGGAAATGCGCCCGCATATATTTAGTAATGTATTCCGAATGCCTGCACTGGCGTCGTTCGAACAATGACCCGTAGCGCCACCTGTCCTGTGATACTCGAACTACCGGTAGTACGTGGCTAGCTGGCTGTTGTGCGAAACGTTTCTTGTGAATTGATTAATTATTATTTATTAGCTCTGTTGACTGTTCATTAATTTAAAGTTTTTTTTTTTATTATTATTTTAATGGAGTTGTCTACCTATGAGTTCCTTTAAGTATATTTTACTTATTTGATTTTTCATCTCTGCTCAGTCACGGAATGTGTACACTGTACAGCGTCGTTACAATATAGGGTTACCAACTTTTTTAGAACATAGAATCGTCTTTTAGGCCAGTGCCGTCTTTTCCATTGGCCCCTCTGGGCAAGTGCCCCTCCTGTCAACGTCATAGCAAGAGGCTGTCAAAGGAAAACTTAACTACATTAACCTAACTACTAACACCCAGGCAGGGTGCTATAATTTTCGATTTCGGTTTAATAACATTAACTAATAATCTTTTTAATAAGTCTGTAGTCTTTAATTAAGGGTAATATAGAAGAAATAAAGTATTTCTGATTTCAGAGAGGGCTATGAAATCAGAAATACTTTATTTCTTCTAAATAGAAGTTGGTAACCCTAAGTATACCCTACACGAATAGGTTATAGCCGACCATAAACTAAATAATTCTAGCCTTTCCCCTGATACTATCTGAACTGAGTCATATAGACTATTACAGTAAATTTCACTGTTAGACCTAATGACTTTGTAATTTTCATATCATTAATCTAGCCCGATTAGGGAGGGGTCAATGCAAAGGTCATTGTTCGGTAGTAAGTACTCAGTTTTAGCTTTGATGGCTTTCTCATGCAACCTCCACGAATATTTTATACGTTGATTGAAGCGTTTATCTAATAGAGATAACTTTATTTGAAAGAAAGAAAATACATTTATTTGGCACAGACTTAAAGACACAATACACCAGATACATACATCAGATAAAAACGAATAAAAGATCAAATAAAATGTGTAAAGTCCGATGTAAGAAATTAGCAGGAAAGTGTGCCTCAGTGTGTGTGTATTTCATATTTAGAAGGATAGAAAAGAATAGAGAGCCCCCGTCTTGATGTAAAATAAGTTGATTTTTACCCGAATGCGCCAGAAGGAGGGTTATTAATAGAAATAATTCAGCAGAATACTGTGCCGAGGCCATTTAGATTGCCATCGACACGCTAAGGAGAAGATAGAAATCATAATTTAAAGCATAATAATATGAAATACGCCTTTTATTGATTCCGCAAGAGCACTGTGTTCTTGCAGTAGGTACCTATTATAAGTTATTTTACAGTTAACTTATATTAGGTATTAAGAAATAAATGCATGGTCTCTTACTTGATATGGAAGCAGGTTGGTGTAATCCAAGAAGTCCAGCTGCTTGTCATGGAGGAATTCCACCGGCTGTGCGTCGGCCTGGAGCGTCAGGTCAGCTGCCAGCGGCATGAATGTCTAGGAAACATTAACATAATTAGATACCTATAGGCAACACGGAGGTATTATTATTGGGAAAACATGTCGGAAATTCTGACAAGGTTCATTGGTTGGGAGTAGGGGAGTAGGGTTGCCATTCGTTTGGATTTATACGGACATGTGTGGGGTAGGTTTTTGGCTTTTGACTTTGCCTTTGAATTTATCTGGCCTTGTCATTTGTCAGAAATTTTTATTAAAAAATAAAAAAAGTTTAAGGTGAATGCGCAGTGGTAGCCCGCGAAATTCAAATTTTCTTACGTTTTTTGCAATTTTCAGGTCAGTGTCAGGTTTTATCTCGATCAAAATTTGATTCGCGACTATAACAGGTACGTATTCACAGAATTATAATCATCAGAATCATTAATACATCTTTCTAAGTTAGATTTCTACCATAAACACTTTTCCATACGAGATTTGTTCTTAACGGTAGAAATCTAACTTAAAGAGATATATTAATGATTCTAATGACTATAATTCTGTAAATGCATATCTATTATAGTCGCGAATCAAATTTTGATCAAGATACAACCTGACACTGACCTGCAAATTGCAAAAAACGTAAGAAAATTTGAATTTCGCGGTCTACCACTGCGCATTCACCTTAAGTAATGAGAACTGTAGAATGAAAAACCTAATCTATCTTTGAAAAGTAAAATGTCCGGATTCTTTTGCAAACATCCGGCTTTTATCAGGACTTTTCAAATTTCGAAATGGTAACCCTAATTGGGCTTATGGTGTACTGAAAGTGGGCCGTACTGATGGTAGCAAACTCCACTGAATTATTAGGGTGCTTAAAACTGAAAAGGCATTACAGAAAAGTTCTTATTAGAAATTCACAACACGAAGAAAACTAGGAATTAAGACAAGTTCCCTAATTCCATTTACAAACGGTTCTAAAGAAAATTGTCTAGATTTCTTGGGACGACCTAGTTTTTCTCATAGACGTACGTCTATGGTTTTTCTTAAAACATTTTCTAAACTCGATTATTGGCAAACGTTAGAAGAATTCGTTATTAGGGACAAAAAAGAGACTATTACTTTTATTAGTCATAAATTAATTATAAACCGAATGAAGCTGGTCTAAATTTTATGTATCTAGTTCATTAGCTCTGAAAACCGGCTGGCTGGCTTCTAATTGACTATCAAACAGTTTTAAAGCCTACTCAGTAGTAAATCACGTTTTAAAAGCATACTCTACTCGCTACTAGATGGCGCTGTTCATAAAAACGAAGACAGTAAATTCGGACCGCGCTACTAATTGCTTAACTTTAATGTTTAATTACCATTAGCATACCTACCTTTTAATTATTATCTATTTAAAAGTACCTAGCAGGCAGTCTGTCTATGACACTTAAATTGATGATTTATTTAGGTAGGTATGTATATTATACTGGAGCCCAAAAAAAGGCCTAATGAAGCTTCCAGCACCTACTCAATATAAGGTATGTTGGGGTAAGATCGTTGCTGGGTTAAGACCGTAGGAATCAAATTCTTTGCCTGCAAAATTAAATTTTGCTTTGATCTTCATCGTAGCAGAATAAAAATAATGTAGCAGATAAAAATAATGATGGAAAACACCAATGTTTATTATTGCATTAAAAACATTGCCACATTAGGTGGGAATCTGATTCATACGGTCTTATACCAGTGCCGATCTTACCCCAACATACTATAAATTTTCGAGTTAGTTGGAGTGTTTTGGATAGGCGGCCGATGACCCAGGGATATGTTTCAACTTGATAGAGGCTTTAATATAACGTATATTAACGGTAAACATCACTATAAGCTACCGTCACTTTAAATTTTAAATAAAGAGGTAATTTTTACGTCACTGAGCATTTGCTTTGAATGAGAATAAACTGCATAAATCGTAATCGGCTGCAGGTATTTGGCTCAATATAACCCTGAGGCCATGTTCAATTTAAAAGCGATCGTCGCATCTTAACTTTTTGTTCGGTGAACCTGAACGAGTGGTCAGAGGGCGCTTTCCAGCTTTCCGTTCAAAAATTCTCAACGATCACGTAATGGCGCGATGACCGCTTTTCAATAGGAGGAGGGTTCAGTAAACACCTAGCAATATCACCATTCAGCACCGTTATCCGGTCACTGTCAATATTTCTGCCAGTTTTTATAAAAATATGACAGCGCTATGTGAGCATTTTTAGAACTAAAAAGGTTATGGTTAGCAAAAAAAAACGTGACTTTATAATAATCATCGTTAAATTATTTTAAGGAACCATGTACTTTAAAAAGACTTAAGTTTATCTAAGCTTGCAATAGTTGCACTTATAAAATATCAAGGTCCACATTTGTTTCAATATTATTTTGTGTGATACGAGCATACGAGTGCAGTTTTTAGTATGAATCAAAACGTTGTGTGCCCTCAGCTTCGCACAAAACGTGACCGACATACGTAAAGAGGGGTACGTGTAAATCTGACACAGAGGAGAAGGTCGTACAGGACACGTGTGTGTGGAACAACGTTTCGACGTAACCTTATAAACATCTACAACATTCCCTCGTTTATTGAGTTATCTATAAATATCAGACGAGATAGGTATGTATGTGTATGTAAGTATACGTATTTACATTACCTGCAGTAATTCTATTTGGATTTGATGCCAAAGATTCTACCATAATATCCGTCTTTATTTTGCTATGCTACAGTGAATTATTGATTTGTAAAGAAATAATAAATAACTAGTTGTTTCTCAGAAGTTGAGGTTTTGTCGATTCCTGTTTAGGTCTCTAAACTAGGGAATTCAACTGTCATACTTTATATTATTTGATTAAAATACTTTAAATTTTCTAAAATGTAAATTCTAACAGATACTTGCAAGTAAATACCACTATTACAAAAAACGTGTTTTCTTTATTCAGAATTAGTAACGCCATCTACTGCAGATTGGATGAACTAAGAACAAAATATTTACCAAAGCCGGCCATTTCACGTCTTTTCCTTCGTGTGTTTTGGGAGCCCATACAAGAGTTCTTTCCACTAAAAAAACACGAAACGTCCGCCGTGAATAAACTGCCACCCACTCGCGACGTTGCCAGTCTACACCATCATATTCCACTAGCACCTGGAACAAAGAAAACTAGTTTTAAAACACCGAAAATCTATTATAATAAAATTTAGTAACATATCCTTTACCGCGTAAACTAGCTACACATAATTCTATTATGAGTTTGCTTCAGAGAAAAAAAAATTATGAACATGTGACTATTAGCGCCATCTTGCATCGAGTAGCGACATTAGAACGACTGGAAGAAAACAGGTTGTCCAAGTTGTACAGCTTAAAAAATTCTACCACTAGATGGCAGCACGTGTATTCAACCATCCAATGCCGCAGTTTGACCCCGCCCAAATATAGTATAGCGTATGAAAGAGACTTGCATTTTGAAAGAGACAACAATAATAACAAATCAACTTTCTTTCCTTCCTACATAACTATCTCATAACGTAGTATTACTATCAAAGTTGCACCGATACAAACACGTTTTGAATAAAGTTGCCGCGAAGTATCGAATATGATATAGGACGCGTATTTACTCCTACGTGCGTCTATGTGCTTAGTAAATACTTGTTTATCTTTACTAATACAGACGTCTGAATAATTTATCTTGGCAACTAGCAAGATCGCTGATAGAGAAATATAGGTAGGTAGATCCCTGTACTTACTAAATCTATGCAAATTAGTGGCACGATTGTAAGTCAAGATGAACTATCTAGATATCCTACCTATTTAGATATTAGTATGTAGATGCACAGCTAGATGGACGGACTACCTAAAAAAGGTGGCTGGGGTAGACTGGATGCGGAAGGCGGAGGGCAGGGTGCTGTGGCGCAGTCTGGGAGAGGCCTATGTCCAGCAGTGGACTGCGATAGGCTGAGTTGATTGATTGTTGATTGAGATGCTCAGCATGTACAAAATATGTACTTATATTATGTTATTATTAAGTATATATATTTATGTATAACCATAAATATAAGTACAAATATAATTAACTTAGTAGTTAAGTAATTAATATATTAATAAATAAATATTTTGTATATTATAGGTGTACAAGGCTAGTTTTTCATTCAAGTTTTTGTAAATTGGCATCTTGATGAAAACATTTACACCCTGCAGTGTGTATAATGCCACAGGGTGTATTTTTGTATTTTTTTCCAATAGGAGAAATTTTTGCATTGTTGCAAGCTGTGTGTCACCCCCTATCCTGTCATATCCTATTGAAGTGTCCTACCTAGCTAGACAATATGAAGCACTAAGCAGTCTTGTTTTTCATTTAGGAGAAAGGGATTGCAAAGGGTGCGTGTCCGAAGAGCTCACATTATGAATGAACATAGACTATATCTATGTGAATGAACCATTTCTGTCTTCCTTGGACATTGCGTCCCGCAACTACTCTGAACTTTGAATTAGTTATGTCTTTGAAAAGAGTATAACAATAAGCGTGATCAGCCCATAACATTCCCACTGCTGCAGCTGGGACCATAGTTTATACTGTTTTTTTTTTATATTTCTTTGGCTGGGCCACAAAAATACATTAAGTATAGACTATATTGTGTAAAATATAATGTAGGTACTTTAAAATTTAATTGGCATAAAAAATGGATTTACCTAAATTATAAGTGAGCACTTTTCGTACACAACAATCACGAATTTAAAGCTTTTGACTCACTAAAGTCTTAATATCATAATCGTGTGAGTAACGTTGTGATACTTATCTATTCTATATCTCGTGTCTACCTACCTACCATCATATCATTTATCTCAAGCGTTACGTAACTCGTAACGGCCTAGGGCGACCCTCGGGCAAATAACACTACGTTACGTACGTTACGTTTCCAATGTCACCGGCTACACCTACTGACACTGTTTCACTAAACAAACGTTTATTTTTATAGTTATATTGTTCTATCACGATTTTCCTAGAGACATGTCCTAGACTCCTAGAACGAGGATATTAGTAGTCGACTCGAGATACTTGAAGCTATGCAATTATAAGTTGCAGTAATGTGCAAATAATGACTGTAGCTCATCTAAGATCAGGTTAGTTAGTTACAGCTATATAATTTTCTTCATTTGACTCTCATTGCATCAGACAATAAGGAGACCAAAGACTAAAGGAGACCAACCATTTTAAAATCATTCACTACAAAAGCCCTGCACGGTGTACAGTCACGTCTAAAAGTATGTATACACTTGGATTTATTCAAAGGCGATTTTCTCCTTTATTTTTGAATGAAATTTTATGTTATTACGATAATAGTATTTTCGAACCCATAGGTTTATGTTAAGTGTCGTATTTCAACGTTGCATTCGTTATTATTTCACGAAAAAATCGCAATTGAAAATTGCCAAGTGTATACATACTTTTAGACGTGACTGTACCCTAATTGCGTAACACACTATCAATAACAATCTGAATAATTTTGAAGGATTCTGCTAATGCATTGCTTCATATGTTCGAAAAACAATTCTACTCAACAACGTAAATAACGCAATGAATGTTGTTGAACTGACAAAATTAAAGCCATTGCTACTGTTAGTGTGTTACGCAATTACCCGCAGGTTAGTAACAGCTATTTAATGTCCTTAATTTGACTCTTGTGCATCAGAGAATAAGGAGCCCAACCATTTTGAACTCATTCACTACAAAAGCCTTGTTTGTATAAGTCAATGATAGTATTATTTTACGACTGCTCGACTATACTATCTCCCAGACGTCCAATAAAGCCCTGATTACTATAATGAATATCACATTGGCATTTTTATTTCCCCGTTTCAGCTTAATTACCATAAAAGGCATTATTATACAAACAAGGCACACGACACGACTGACTGGCATGGCATGGCGTGCCAGTACTCGTCCTAGTTTCAATCGAAGCCCTACTGTCAGAGCGACCTTGTCATAATATCCGAGTCTTTCTATATGTACATGATACTAACTATGTAGCTTGACTGTCGCAAATTTTAACCTAATTTTTAACGGTATCCAAGATACAGGCAAGTTCCTAGTCAACGCTATCTCCCTCCATATTGTAATTTTAATGTTGAAATAAAAGATTTTTACTTTACTTTAATATAATATACATATAGGACCTTATGTATTTACAGAAGATTTGTGTACAAAAACATTTATAATGGACGCAAAGTGAAACCTTGATTACTTTTGGCAGGCGACCAGGGAAAGTGTCATGAAAGAGATTACTGTGTAAATAGGCGGAAAGGGAATTAAATGGTCATGTTAAAGTTCTAACTTGGTTTTTTACACTTTTATGTGATAGTGAATGAATATTGATTTTTATAGAAAATTACAGGAATTTAACGCAGGAGAAGTAAGTTAGTCCCATAAACAAACACAAACCCATATTACAAAGATGCCCATGATTGACTGAGGTTGGACAAAAGATTAATAGTTTTAATGCAGTTTGGGCAAGAGAAAGAAGACTTTTATTGCAGTTGCAACTGCCCATTTAGATTACATAGTCCAGCGAATTTGAACGAAACCCACGAAAATAGAGTAGTGCTCTATTCTGGGCTGGAAACCACACGGCAACTAACCTAACAAGTCCAGAAATATCAACAGAGAACTGAGTCACAACTACAACATAAACACATCCAAGTGGCAATCACTCAGAGAGACTCTTCAAAAGAGACAACACAGATCTAAAGGGCACAGGATAAATTATCAGAAGACAATTTTCGTAATTTTAAGAACGTTCATAGTCTGATCGCCTCAATCTGTCAAAAATACCTTTAATTTCCCTACATTTTTGACAAGTTTATGACATTGTTTGTCGCTGAGATGAGATTACGGCTAGATTTTTACCGGTTTTAGTTACGGGAATTGGCCTTCAGGATACAGACACCATAAGCACAGATATAATAAAGTTTCTACGAGGCACTGGGTCAGAAATGGGTCATAAAGTTAAATAAATTTTAAAATGACACCAAAGCATCACAAAGGTCTAAATGCAAGAACTGAAAACCATTTAAAATGTCACCTATGTATAGTATGTATTATATATGTACAAACTATGCAAATGAATTCGTTATTTAGGTAGGTGACACCCGCGGAACCGGTTTAATTCCGAAATAGCACTACAGTGCTTACGAATACCGATCACGTCAGCCAAATGTGTAAACAAACATGATTGTAGACACTGCACTGCATTCAATGCAATGGAAACCACGCTCTAATTTGTTTTCACCACCGATATCTTTGAGTACCATCGTATCGCACAAAAAAGATTGTTATACCTCGTAATATAACCTCATTTTGTTTCTTAGAAACAAGCAGTGCTTCTCGAATGTTGTTGGAATCAAACAGTCATCCAACTCACGCGAATGGGAGACCATAATATTTGCAATCTAAATGCCAGTTTCGCTCCCCTGATTGTAATTTTAGTGCCTGCTCGCTATTTGTGGCTCGGAAAGTTGGGAAAAAATATTTTAGTCGTCTCAGAAAGAGTCCCTTTCCGTCTAGAAACACTAAAAACAAACAGAGATAACTTTAGAGTTAAGTTATTATCTTATCATTAGTAGTGTCAGTTTATCTTAGGGTCGTAGTCTCGCAGAGTCATCTCATCTCATCGCAGTGAGACAAGGCATAAACCTAGAAATCGACTGCACAGTACACGTTTAATAAAGTTAAATTAGCCGGACATAGTGAGTTATGAGACATTTCCCTTTGTTCATAAATTACTGACAGAAATTATGTGAGAGTATTAAGGGGCTTACAGGACCTAAACGCAAAAAAACGGTAGTTTTCGAAACAATAAAAGTATATGATCGCCTACAGTAAACAAAATCAGAAAAATATATGATATTCTTCAGGATATATGCTAGATAGATAGTGTTTTGAAAACACAATACAACTAATTTGGTACGATAGAAAAAAATCATGAACATACCTCTAAAAAACTTTCTTTTTACAATAAAAACCATACTAATATACATACAATCATTCTGATTTTTTGTCAGATTATTCTACAAGTAACATACTAAAATGATAGTGTTTTATTTTTTTATTTAAAACAATAGTTTTTTTGTAAATCGAATATTCATAGTGCCGAACATAAAAAGTGCGCATGTGTGCGTGAACGCCCGTGTAGCGACACTGCCGGCCGAGGCCTGATGCTATACGGACGTGTCGCTCTTTTCGCCGCACTATTTCCGTCAAGATTGTTATGTTTTTGTTAAGTTTTATTTGTAAATTCATTGTTTATTATTATTTGCATATCTTCTTTCCGTAAATATTTTTATTTCGTGTAAATATAAAATACTTTTAAGTTTGTTATGTATGGGTGCAAGGCGCGCGCCATCTATTGTACGGCTAGTCCCAACTCCCGGTCGTTTCACTTGTGTCTCCCGGCAGCGGTCCGCGTACTACCTAACAAAGTTGAAATAGCGTAATAATTTGTAAATAAATGGGAAATATAGTGAAACATTCCGTAAGGAGGACTACAAAACGTTCATATAAAACAAAAGCCGAACATAATATGAACGAAAGTAAAAAGTATGAGCATTTTATTTTTAACTGAATATTTTTATTTTTGCAATAAAACTATGAATTTTGGAAACATCTAAGAAAGTGCAGTCATTATGTTACGCATAAGCTAAGCATTTTCGGCTCCGCATACATCTGTCACACCGGCGCATGTGGACGGCGTGTAGATTTGTATTCGAGAGTCCGGGTTCGATTCCCAAGGTTACGAAAACGTACTTTCTTTTTAAATTTTATTTAAATGTATTTTGAATTTTTAGATAGATAGTGTTTTGAAAACATAATACAACTAATTTGGTACGATAGAAAAAAATCATGAAGATACCTCTAAAAACTTTCTTTTTACAATAGAAACCATACTAATATACATACAATCATTCTGATTTTTTGTCAGATCATTCTACAAGCAACATACTAAAATAATAGTGTTTTAATTTTTTAGTTCAAACAATAGTTTTATTGTAAATAGCATATTCATAGTTCCGAACATAATAAGTGCGCATGTGTACGTAAACGGTAAACCCCCGTCACCCCGTGTAGCGATAATGCCGGCCGAGGCCTGATAGTCCTGATACTATACGGACGTGTCGCTCTTTTCGCCGCATTATTTCCGTCAAGATTGTTGTTTTTGTAACGTTTTATTTGTACATACATTCATTGTTTATTATTACTATTTGCATATCTTCTTTCTGTAAATATTTTTATTTCATGTAAATATAAAATAGCGTAATAATTTGCTATCAATTATATAATTTGTAAATATGGGAAATAAAGTGAAACATTCCCTTAGGAGGACTACAAAACGTTCATATAAAACAAACGCCGAACATATGAACGAAATTAAAAAGTAAGAGCATTTTATTATTACTGAATATTTTTTTTCACTATGAATTTTGGTAGTCTAAGAAAATGCACTTATTACGCATAAGCTCAGTTTTTTCGACGACATACACAACCGTTACATTGGCTTATGTAGACGACGCGCAGGTTTGTGTTCGAGGGTCCCCGGGTTCGATTCCCAGTGATACGAAATCGATTTAATTTTATTTAAATGTATTTTGAATTTTTAAATATATTTTTATAAATAACTAAAAAAACGTCTACAATGTAATTATCTTTCACAGGAGAAAGAAAGTCGAAAATATCAACACGGAAGTTACTTCTAATGCGTAAGTACCTACACGTTTTCTAAGCCATTGTAACAATAAAAAAAACCTAAATTTATTAACAGCCCGCTACTTATTGATAATGTGCATAAATAAATCACAGATTCATCCGAAAATTGCGATGAAAATTATCACAAGCAAGAGTGTAATTTTTATTGATTGTGTTTATAATAAATAGAAATCATAATAATTATGTATGAATGTTAGGTACGAGTACCTAATCCTTGAGGCCGTTTACACATCACGCCGCCGCGGCGCCGCTGCATCAGTCACCCTTGGATTTGTATGAACACACGGCGCCGCCGCGCCGCCGGCGCGCGGCGGTGCGGCGCGGCGACGAGTTTTGATAAGATCTATCAAAACTCGCCGCCGGCCGCCACGGCATAATTTGTGTAAAGGGCCTTACTTATCCTTTCAAAACTTATTGACCTGCTAATGATGGACACTTTTTACCCGACTGCGCCAGAAGGAGTGTTATGTTTTTCGAGAGTATGTATGCATGAACGTATAATTGTTTGGCACGCTCTGTAGCCTAAACGGCTTGATCGATTTCAGCTTGAGAGATGTCGTTAGATTCGCATTACTGTGAGAGTGACACTGGGTATATCAAAATAAAAAAAAAACAAAATGGCGGATTTTTGGCGCCATACTATGTTTTCACAAATTTTTTTTTTCTCAAAACCTATCGAGTGGGGTATCAAAATAAAGGGTTTTAAAAGGCGATTACAAAAATATAAGGTGTAAAAAAATTAACTGCAAGAACTTTAAGAGGTGCTTTAGACCATCGAACTGAACAACTTTCACTATGGGACCAACTCTGAAATCACGAAAAAAAAAAATGAGCTGTTTCATACATTTTGGCCGAGTAGATATTGAACTTTTGTATGAAACAGCTGATTTTTTTTTCGTGATTTCGGAGTTGGTCCCATAGTGAAAGTTGTTCAGTTCGATGGTCTAAAGCGCCTCTTAAAGTTCTTGCAGTTAATTTTTTTACACCTTATATATCAACTTACCTATATGGTTAAAAGTAATTCTTTTTATTATTGCTGAATTGGCCCGCCTCGATTACCTACATCAAAAGTTACTGAAATCGATTCAGTAGTCAATTATGAACAAAGTACTTTCAGGACTTGCGTTAATAATGTTACACCTTGTATATAAAATGAAACCCGTTTTCCGTTGTCACGACATAACATGAAAACGGCTGGACCGATTTCGCTAATTCTTTTTTTGTTGTGATCGGTATTGCCGGGACAAGGTTTGTATGAAAGAAAATTTTGGAAATTCGAAAAAAAAAATTGCACCCGTGCGAAGCTGGGGCGGGCCGCTAGTTTATTATAAACAAAATCAATTTTAAATCTAATTTCTTGCTTTTGATAATTTTCATCGCAATTTTCAGATGAAACTGTTACCTATTTCATTATGCCCATTATCAATAACTCGCGGTCTGTTAATAAAAACATTAGGTCAGAATTTTTTTTATTTATGTAATAGCTTAGAAAACGTGTAGGTACTTGCGCATTAGAAATACCTAACTTCCGTGTTGATATTTTCGACTTTCTTTCTCCTGTAGACTTTTTTTTAGTTATTTATAAAAATATATAATAGATATATTTAAAAATTCAAAATGACATTAAATAGAAAATTCGATTTCGTAACCTTGGGAATCGAACCCGGGGACTCTCGAATACAAATCTACACGTCGTCCACATACGCCACTGTGACAGTTGTACGTGAAGTCGAAAATACGTAGCTTATTCGAAATGACTGCACTTTCTTAGATGTTTCATAGTTTTAGAAAAAAACACTGCAAAGTGATAACTTTTATTTCGGAAGTCGGTGTCGCTGGTTCCGCATTTTCGTTTTTTGACACCGACTTCCGAAATTATAGTTATTTATCACGCTGTAGTGCTTTTTTTGAAGTCGGTTGTTTTTTTTTCTTTCTAATTGTACCTACCCCACAAAAATTCAATTAACACTAGTGCATTGAAGAATCATCAAAATTCGCATAGAAATGCCGGAGATGCAGTACATTTATGCATATTAACTTCGGACATACTACATAAGAATAATTACCTAATGTATTATATACTAAAACCTTCCTGGAAGTATGTAGGTAGATCACATTAGTGAAAGAATGATCAAAATTGGTTCATCAGTTTTTTAGAAAATCTACAAATATATATACAAACATACACACATACATACATTACATAGGTACATACATACGGGTCGAATACACAACCTCCTTTTTTGAAGTCGGTTAAAAATGTTTTAAATTTCATTGAATCAGTTTTATTTCAAAATCACCCACATCCTTAAGTTTTTCAAGTCACACTCAAAACGAATAAAATTTATTATGTTGTCACACATAACTACATAATTTGTTTGTTAGATCTTTAACTTATTTGCACATCGTTTCCGCGCCATCTATTAGAATACTAGGGCGTAATCTCACAAAACCGTTACTTCTAAATCTCATGTATGCTTTATGTCATAATTGTGATGGGCGTCGTCGTTAGATGGCGTTTGCGTCGATTCTGCATATGTGTGCATGCGTTTTTCAAGGACACTTAGGTCTAGTAAGCCTCTTAACGAGGTGGTATAAGGCAGATATAGACGCGGTTTCGTAACATTCGTAGTGAAGAGTTTCACCGTCTGTCTTGTTTGAAGTTAAACTCGGTCACGGAAAATGCAAGCATTTGACAGGGAATACAATTTGCAGACGCCAAGTCCTATTTTACAAATGCATAAACTTGTCGCCACGATATTTGTTCTGGAATTTTTATTTATGTATGATCTGAACGAATAAATACCTAATTATAGGTAGATATGTTCAGAAGATTCTGTGAATTTGAGAATAACATATATTTTTTTGTTCGGCGTATTTTATATTCAAATGCGAGATAAAATCTCAGTACTTTGACTCAACGATGAGCCAAGGCCACACAACAACTAGTTTGTAAACACAACTTATTAAAGAAAAACAAAAACAAAACATTTTCACAAAGGAAAATGCCTATTGAACTCCGAGTAAATATTTTCATTGAAATGTTTTCGCTATTGGAGTGGATCTGTCCTAAATCAATGTTATTGTTAATTTATTTATTTATTTATTCAATCATCTCCTCTTGGCTAAGCGCTGGAAACGACTCTGCCATTATTATTAGAAACACCAAGTACCTACATCAAGGTTGCGAAACTAGGCCAAACGCGAGATTATACCAACACTGCTGTGTCTATCTATCTAGTTGAATGCAACATTTGAAAATGAACTATTGATAAACGTTTCGCTGGAGGGCCGAATATAGGGCACATAATAAGAGCAGGCCGCACTTACACTTTCGTTTCGATATCGAATATCGACGGCGACGCAAGTGACATGACAAATATTGTCAAAAATCGGTAGTATGGAAATCATCCGAAGTTGTGCTGCAGATTCTGTAGAATAAACTAAAAAAGTATAAATAAGTAGATAACTATAATGTAGAAGAGTTATTGTTATGTAGTTATGATCATTTAAAATAAAACAACTCTATCTTAACGACAGATCTCGGCCAGCAAAAAATTAAAATATCTTCGCACCAAAAACTAAGCAAGCAAGACCACCTCTAATTCTATTTTCAAATTCACCAAACCAGATGTTTCCTTTGTCTCAGCTCAGCGAGCTTCAACGAAAAAAAAAGCAGTTTCCCGCCAAAAGAATCGATCATACATAGGTTGTATAGGGCTCCAACGCTCCGAGGCGGTCGGCTCGAGGCGCAGCCCCCGTAGGCCGGGTTCAGTGGGTCAATGAACGCTGTGCAGACGCGGGCGCGCGGACCTGTCGTGCGATCCGTTGCAAAACATTGTCACCGCCGCGCCCGACCTTGGTTTGTGCCACGAGCGTGTCTCAGTCTCAGTAAAACTAAATAAAAGATTACATATTATGGGAATGGCGCAAGTATGCTGTGCGAGTTTTGATTTTTTATATTTATTCGTCAGCTCGACTGCGGATTGAAAGCTTATAAGTACTTAAAAATATAGGTAGGTAACTACCTATATTTTTTAAGTACCTATGTACTTTATTGACAAATTTTTTTGAACGAATTACCTATCTATCATAGGATGGGATGTAAGAAGTATCGATTAGCTAATTTGTACCGTTCAGTCGCAGAATGTAGGTACCTTTCGCCAAATGCACCTTTCTCAAAACGTACCTTCGATACGTGGAATTTAGCATTAGACTAGACCGAATTCAAACTCAAAATTGTTTCAAAATGTTATTCCAATCTAAAGTAATTTGGCAGTATAAAAAAAAAGACGGGTTGCACTCCGGGAGTGCCGGCAGAAGTGAAAACTTGAATATTAACGTTGAAATAAATCAATTATTAATTGAATTAATATAACTAAGTTTTTTTCACTATTTCTGCGTCACTTTTTTCATAAATCGATGCACTTTGTTCAATTTCCATTTTTTGAAACACTTTAATACACGAATTTTACGAATACACAGCAGTGTGGCTACTACACAGACGGTCGAGCCATCAGCTGTCCATCCACGTCCGCGTCCGCGTCCACCATCACTATCACCATCACCATCACATCACATCACCATCACCATCGCAATCACCATCGCCATCACCATCGCCATCTCATCGCCATCGCCATCGCCATCACCATCGCCATTGCCATCACCATCACCATCGCCATCGCCATCACCATCCATCCATCCATTATCGTGTCTCACTTGGTTCACTTCGGTTGGCGCCGCCGTAGAAAGAGATGGGGGGGGGGAATCTCTCCTGACGGTCACGTGTCCTGACGCGATGCCCTGACGCGAGTTTAACATTTTTTACCCATTACAAAAAGTGTTCAACGCCGCTAAAGAAGTTTTCACTTCAAAAACTAAGAAATAACCTACAAAAATCTGAAACTTCCAAAAACATAAATAAATTACAGTTGAATTGGGGTCAAGTTAAAACATTCAGACGTACAGCACTTCGTGTCAGTCAGACAGTGTAATAAACGGGAATCTCGCAATATACAGCTCATAATTTTATTGTGACCATATCTATAGTGTCATAGACGAGTAGGTATGCATTATCATTGCAGAGGTCTTCGACATCCTATCGTACTTAATGAATGACACTTGACGGACAAATTCTGCCGCCCTGATAATTTGCTACATAGCTTAGGATGTATCCTGAGGATGTCTCACAGTAATGTGCACGTTCGTTTTTTCACGTTCGTTTTTTAAATGTGTTTGTTTTTGAAGTGTAAACTTCTTTAGCGGCGTTGCACACTTTTAGTAGTGGGTAAAAAATGTTAAACTCGCGTCAGGACATCGCGTCAGGACACGTGACCGTCAGGAGAGATTCCCCCCCCCCCCTCTTTCTACGGCGGCGCCAACCGAAGTGAAGTGACACACGGACACAATGGATGGATGGATGGATGGATGGATGGATGGATGGATGGAAGTGGAAGTGGAAGTGGAAGTGGAAGTCGAAGTGGAAGTCGAAGTGGAAGTGGAAGTCGAAGTGGAAGTCGAAGTGGAAGTGGAAGTCGAAGTGGAAGTCGAAGTGGAAGTCGAAGTGGAAGTCGAAGTGGAAGTCGAAGTGAAAGTCGAAGTGGAAGTCGAATTGGAAGTCGAATTGGAAGTCGAAGTGGAAGTCGAAGTCGAAGTGGAAGTCGAAGTGGAAGTCGAAGTGGAAGTCGAATTGGAAGTCGAATTGGAAGTCGAAGTGGAAGTCGAAGTCGAAGTCGAAGTGGAAGTCGAAGTCGAAGTGGAAGTCGAAGTGGAAGTGGAAGTGGATGGATGGATGGATGGACAGCTGATGGCTAGACCGTCTGTGTAGTAGCCACACTGCTGTGTATTCGTAAAATTCGTTTATATAAAGTGTTTAAAATATGGAAATTGAACAAAGTGCATCTATTAATTAAAAAAGTGGCAGAAATAGTGAAAAAAAATGAGTTATATTAATTAAATTATAATTGATTTATTTCAACGTTAATATTCAAGTTTTCACTTCTGCCGGCACTCCCGGAGTGCAACCCGTCTATTTTATTCACACTAGTTTTGTTTATTGCACAATTTATAACGTTTTAAAATTGCATTAAACAATGAAGATTTTCATTATTTCGCACATAGTTATTTATTAGTTACCTAGCCTACTTACATTTATTACAGTTTTATTTATTTTTGATGCTAAATTCTCGGCGAAGATAAAGAGTTCAAAGACTGCTATGTATCAAGAATCAAGACTTACCGGCTATAGTCCTGAAATGTTTAACACTAAATTATGTAGAATATCTACACATTCCACAGTTCGAGCAGATTCGCAGGTACGTTGTCTAAAATTATTTTCATCTTGTACATTTATTTGGAATAGAAAACTTGCAGTAAACAAAAACATGAACGCAGTCAAACTATAATCAATCTTTCATTCATCTGCTACATTCTACATTACTCCCTTGATTTTAAAGGAAAGTTATTTTTGGAAGAATGCAAATGGCTACTCCATTACGATTGAATATATCAATGAGTATATCGTGGGCATTTACGAAAGTATACACCTCGCTCAATGCTCATCTTCCCACACAATTTGTAGTGAGTACATTGATTGCGAAAGAAAATGCATTAATTGTAGGCGTAAAACCTGTTAACTTGTCCCTATTATTTTGTAGTAAGTACAGACTTCAGACAAATAAGCCAAACGACAGACTGGCGGGAACCGGCTGTGTGAGGTAATCAAAAAACACAGCTGCAAGCCTACTGAGAGAACTTGACTAGCTTGTATTTGTTTTCTATATTCACACAATTCATACTGTGCTTGACTTGTCCTTGTTTGTATTTTGTGAAGGTGGCTGGGACGGACTGGTTGCGGAAGGCGGAGGACATTGTGTTGTGGCGCAGTCTGGGAGAGGCCTGTGTCCAGTCCAGCAGTGGACTGCAATAGGCTGAGTTGATTGATTGATTGACACTATCCTTACGTACCTATGTATTCATAGCTTTTTCAGACATATTGTTATGCGTTCACCTAGGCATTCTTTGGAAAAACTCATGATAGGTACTGGGCCGTATGGATGGAAAAAACGCTCAAAGCAGAGCACTAGAAATATGGTCAAACGCACTTAAAGTTGTTGGAGGCAGCATATACCGTATGGAACGGTCCAAAACTCGGAAGACTGCCCCCATGAGTGACAATACCAAGCTTTCGTCCGGCGTATCCGCAGCCTATCAGTCGCGCTATTAACCTGCTGCCTGGCTAATCACATATTGCAGCACGAGCTAATATTTTTGCATAGCATGTACTGACACGAGATGAAGAAGTCTGTGGAAACGCAGCGTATAATTGTGGTGTTTACAATCCTCCCCCAGCAGTGAAGGCAAAACGAAGAAGAAGAGGATAGCTATACAGGGTGTCCCTGGAAGTATGGATCAAATCGAATAGGGGCGTGGGCAAGGTCATTTCCAAACTTTATAACCCTGAGAATGTCAGTGAATTTTTTTACGGTTCAAGTTATGACCGATTTAAATTTTTTTTTAATCACTTCGCTTAGTGTTCAAAGAAATTAATCATAAAAAAAATACTATCAGGGTTATCTAAAAAAAAAAAAATTATAGCCCTGATAGTTTTCACGAATTCGATCTTTCTTCTCTTTTTTTTTTGTATTTTTTTTTAGTATTTTTTTAGTATTTTTTTTTTTTGCTTAAACGTTTGGAATTGACCTTCCCCACGTCCCTATTCGATTTGATCCATACTTCCAGGGACACCCTGTATAATTATGTGTTTTATTTTTAGAGCAAAAGGAAAAGTCCAATTAAGAACTGGGTTTTTATTGGCATATGCACATTACTTAAAATATGGCACCCGCAGCACCTATATGATTATATTAAATTACTAGCTACAACGTAATTTCTTTGCACTGTATGATTAAAGTTTTAGCTGAAAGTTACTGTTTAAATAAGTGCTAGTTTGTCTTGTGCTTAGAGATTTAATTAGACTAGCTACATATAACATAATGTATGGGCTGGCGGAAGTATAAACCGTAGCATAGTGAACATGACTGGAATGATAGAATGCGTGCAGCGGAAAATTATACAATCTTGAATAAGAAACGCATATATTATTATAAATATTTATGAATTCACTAAATCTGTCAGTTTAGAGTACTCGTAAGTTAAGATAACCAGATTTCTATCATGTTGTATGATCCTTTTGAGAATGTTGACCTTTGAAGAAGCAGAAAGAGGAGGAAGAAAAGTGCGCTGGTAGCAGCTGAATGAGATTGACTAAGGATTGAGTTATGCATGCGATTGCAGCACCCTAATTGCGTAATACACTATCAATCTCAATACGAATAATTTTGAAGAATATTGCTAAACCATTGCTTCATGTGTTTGGAAAAGTCTGATCAACAAATTAAATAACGCAATGAATGTTGTAGAGCTGTCAAAATGAAAGCCATGACTACTGATAGTGTGTTGTGCAATTACCCCGCTAGTACAGTAGTGGACTGCTATAGGTTCATGATAATACTTTAGACTAGAGAATAATACCCAACATCAGTTTGACATTCTTCTTGTTTGTTGAACTCATTTGGAGAACTTGAAAACCTGGCTTCTTCAATACTCTAACTCGTCGTTTATTCACAGGGCTCCATTCCAGCGATGTGAAAACCTCCAGTACACTATAATTACAGTACGTACTATTATACATGTGTAGTGATATTAATGCGTATCCAAGACCGGTCGTTAATAACAGGCATAGGCCGTGTTGATAGCTCAAACGTCTCGGCTCGTGTGAAAACTTAGCGCCATCTATCATCGGGCGTACCAACCGCATGACCCTAATTTGTAGATACCCTCAAACGCCCTCAAACTAGAATTGGTTTGAAGGTTGGGCTTTTCGGTGACGTATGGAATGTCATCTACTTTGTCAAAGTGTTTTCTCTCGAGATGGTCCCTTTTCAGTCTTAGCTCCTTTATTTCAGTACATATAAATTATATTTTTAAATAGGTATCCAAACTAATATTATAAATGCGAAAGTAACTCTGTCTGTCTGTCTGTCTTTTCTTCACGCCTAAACCGCTGAACCGATTTATATGAAATTTGGTATAGAGATAGTTTGAGTCCCGGGAAAGGACATAGGATACTTTTTATCCCGATATTCCCACGGGATCGAGACTTGCGCGGGTGAAACTGCGGGGCGCAGCTAGTTAGAATATAAAAACATTTAAAAATATAAAAAATAGCCCACCGGTGTCGGAAACAGGGTCCAAGCTACCGGTGGTCAGGGCTCCAGAGAGAGGAACCCCCTGACAATGCGAGCCGTGTCCAGAAGTACTGCTTTCTGAATCAAGCCCTGGATCCAGCTGCCCAATGAGAGCCTCCTCAGGTGTTGGTCGAGGCTCTTGGCTATCAATCCATTGGCTGTAACGACTATCGGGCACAATGATTGCTGAGTCAATATCCCACATGTCGACAATCTCGCGAACCAAGTCAAGATTCAGTCTTATTATTATTGGTGCGGGATTGTCCGAAAGGGTTACCGCTACCCCGAAACATAAAGGGCTAAGGAAGGAACACGGATGGGTTTTAGTCAGTAAGAGTCTGACACTCCCTTCCGCTCCACCCAGAGCGGGAGGGGTCATTTGATGATTTCCCAACTATAAAAAAAGAAAAAGAAAAAAAGGCTTATTATTATTACTTTTCTGGGTTTAAGAACTTTTAGCAAGTGCTCAATGAGTCCCTTTTCTCTCCATGTCAAGTCGTTTCTTCTCAATAGTCAAATTTTCAAGTTGTTTTTTTTTTGTTTTGCTGGATTTATGGATATATTGCATCTGGATCGGTTGTCAAACTATCATCAACTTTGAGCCGTAACTGCGGGTGTACTGTTTTCTCTTTATTCGTACATATTTACTATGTGATTACCTACGTGAAAAAATGTATCCTTTTTAATTGACGATTTATTTATTTATTTATCCTCCTACTGGAACGCCATACTGCAATTACACCAACGGAGCAAGAAATTACATTACATTACGATATTTATTTCTTCCTTGACTATCCAGTTTATCCAAAAGGATACTGCTGTAACCATCGACTATACTATAAGTACTGTATAACGATACGTGTTACTTATCCATTTCACTATTCATGTGGTTGGTAAGATATATAGGATTAAAGTGTATACTAGCTTTAATCTTTCAATAAATTGCTATCCTTATCCGAGAGCGAACTAAAGTATTTATTTATATCTTTGCGAGATATAAATCACTGCTTGAAGGTACTTAACACGGTATATAACAGTGTACCTTATAGTTCATATATATAGTTCATATGTATGTAGGTAGGTATATGATCCTAGATGTGTAGGTACGAAACATCCCTCGGGTTCCTTTCACGGGCTAATAAATTGAGCTCTCCCCTATCCTTTGGTGATATTTCTTCATCAGGCTTAATCTCTTGAAGCTTTGAAATGTGAATTTCCAGACTTAGATAGTGTGCTATCAATATAATTTCTGTTAAATTTTTAAATGTAATCTTTTGTAACTCTGGAAGTACTTGATAGAACTACTTATTTAAGTACCTAGTTGCTTCGCTTGAAAATCACAGACATAGTATATAACGTCAATGATGAAGGAATTAAACTAATTACTGTAGACGTAGTGCAAATCTTGACACAAAGTCAAGCAAAAAGATGAAAAGACAGTAGTTTCTGTTCCCTGGATGTCACTAGGAGGAATGCAATCTTGGAATTTTCCTATCATAAGATAGGAAAATTCAATATCATGAAAAGTAAGATTGACAGACATGATGCTGTTAGAAGAAATAGATTGCGACTTAAAAATGTCCCACACAGGTATTGGACACTATTGGTACAGTATCTATAATCTTACTTTATTATACTGTGCTATTGGAAATGTGGAAAACAAGAGCAGCCTGACCAAAATACACAGCTGAATGCTAACTAACAATTGCAGCCTACGAAATAGAAGCTATAGAAGTTTCTTTAGAAACTTGATTAAAGATCCAACCAAAGACACCGATACAGACAGCGCAAAACAAAAGAGAGACATAACATTCAATTTTCAAATAATCGTAACACTAACAAGCAGCAAAAACTAACATAGCGTGAGAATATCAGATAAAGAATTTTACTTTTACATCACCAAACGACATGTTAACAATGACCTTGAAGTTGATAAGTTGATACGCTCAGTTTAACCACACCGTGAAGTATTTCGATAATTATACGCGCTCAGAGACAAAAACGGGAAGGTACTCCGAGCCTCCGAAAGATCTCTTTCCTAACCTCTTCCTAGGTTATATACGGATTTCTGACTAAATGATTGGTCTGTGTTTTCATTGAACATCGACCATCTAACCTCCGTATCTCATTGAACTGGGTGTTATTATGATGATTCATAATAATAATTACGAAGTTGAAATTAGTGTGGTTGCTAGAATTGCTTGCAATTCATCTCTGCGGTAGGGTTCTAAATTGCAACTATGGTATATGCTATACGTATGATTTCAAGTAACAATGGTCCACCAACTTAGAACCATTCTCAACTGCGTTCAGATAAACAAACTAAATACTAATTCGAACAGTACACTTTATGATTATGGACATTTTCCCTTATGATCGTCCTTGAATGGAAACACTATTAAAGGAGGCACATTTTGCAAACAAAAGAAGCAGAAATGGTTAGCGTACGTTACGTACGTAACACCAGTTTTAGATTTCGATTTAGATTCTCCCTTGCCTATGAACAGATCACTACCGTTTCCAATCTGTCCGTAAGTTCTTATGATGATTCATAATAATATGAAGGTGAAATCAGTGTGCTTGCTAGATTTGCTAGCAATTCAAAGTTCAAGCTACCTTATCTGCAGTAGGATCGTAAATTGCAACTATGGTATCATTTCAAGTTAGGATAGGCCAACATCCATCCTCAACTGCGTACAGAAAAACAAGCTGGATACTAATCCGATATCTACACTATATGATAATGGCAACATTCCTTTACGAGCGTCCGTGAATGGAAGCGTTTTTAAGGAGGCTCATTTTGCAAGCGAAGTAGTAATGTTTAGCGTACGTAACACCAGTGTTAGATTTTGATTTAGATTCCCCCTTGCCTAAGAAAAGATCACAACGGTTTCCAATCTGTCTGTCACTGTCGCAGCTAGCCGCTTGACAACCGAGACCGAGTCTGTTTAAATATTCACCTTCATTAATCTTTGAATAAAGGGCAATGTCCTCTAGACAAATTAATCCATTGAAAATCCAGCTCTGATAGAGCAGTAGGTACTTGGTACGAAAATTTAATTTTGAAGTTGACAAATGGGTTCACAAGACTAAGCTCATGAAAATACGCTTTTAAAGTTATTGTGGGAGTAAAAATAGAATGTTTGATGGACTTTACAGTACTTTTCAGAATTGAAAGTTTAATAATGTAGTGCTGGGGCTGAGAATCCTAAGCTATGGTGTAAGATTTTCTATGTTATGTTGTAATTATATTCATTGTCGTTATGCCCAAGAAAGTGGTCTAATTCGACTCTTTCTTCGTTGGGAACCGCTACGCCGATAATATTAATTTCTCTCCTATAGAATTCTAGTAATTTTTTACAATGTTTTCAGCAATTCAGGTAGTGCAGTGTTAGTGAATTAAGTAATCGTAGATGTAACTTCACACCAGAATTTGAAGATATTAGGAACATTTTACATTAGGCAACGAAAAGCAACGAACTCTGTTCCCCAAGCCCCAAAGGCGGAAGAAAACAACGTTAACGGTAGGTAAGTATCGCCCCCCACTTCACGCGTACTTCGCTCTTATCGCTACATTATGCAACATTACTAGACGTTAATCTAAAATGCAAATGTGCATGCTCTTCGGCTTTCTTACTTTCAATAAAGAAACACGAATCATTTTCCCTGCTTACATGTATAAGCATGTAAATATATTTTTTCCGTACACTCGCCTTTCTACACGGAATGTTAAACGTTGTCATTCGTGAAGAATTTATGAGTAAGACAGTAAATACAATCAAAAGAAATCTTGAAAAAAATGAAATGAGTTAGCTTTCATGTTTTACACAAATAAAATCCACGATTCATTGTAGTGACCTTGCTGGCACTGACCGACCTCGGTGTGATACATATTCAATGAGACTATACCGCAGTTAAATTCTCTGTGGAAGTACACATCAAAACAAACAACTTTGTTCAATGTTTTATTATGTAGACCGCTCCGTATTTGGATGCACTCGAATTTAGGTTACCCCGTGGCGCTAGTGTTGTCAAACAAGACCTTTGCGCTCTCGGCCTAGTTCAGTGAATGGAAGGGCTGAAAGAATTTTTCGAGAAAATAATCTCAGCTTCGCTGGATGTTTACGGGAGTAATTCCAAAGGAAATTGCTGTCTCTCTGAAATATTAGGTCATTGAAGATTAAGTCAGGGTTTCTTTTATAGAGACAGCCGAATTATATATTTCTCTAAAACTCCCAACATCTGCAACATACGCTCGAACTCTTTTATCGGTAATTTTCCCCCGAACAGAGATGAGACACACGCCGTAACAGTACCTATCATGAAATATTTACGAGTATTTTCCCAACGATTTTTCCTTGCAGGGAGTAGGGGCATCGGCAGTAAAGCCAGATTCCATTTATAAGTGCGCTGGCTTCTGATGTTGCTCATAAAGCGTCCCTGATAAAGCCTCCGGTCCAGAGGGATAAGGGGGCAGACGGGGCGAAGTGGGGGGAAACACGTACAGCGCGAAGTTTCGAAATGTGTCTACTTTGTAAAGAAGTTGTCATATTTGGAGAGGACGGGTATTCGGAAGAAAGTTATATTAAAGTATTGGTTGGAATATACCCACATAACATAATATGATTTATGATGAAATATGAGAAACATTTTGAATTTTCGTCGTAAATCTTTTTTTTTTGGACTTATGTATACTTTTCGACCCAAACGCTTTATTAAAACTGAATCTGTTCAATGAAAACAAATACGCCAAAAACATTATTTTTAGTTTCCGCTTTTTCCCCATATATATCACACAGCGAAGCTATCTACTGCTTTCTGCCGTTCCCCCAGCGAGTATCCTGTTACCCCCAGCCCCCAGGCCGACCGTTACCTCTTCCCAGTTCCGAGGGAACTTCCTTACTGCGCACCATTCCCCCTTTCCCCCTTAATGTTGATGGTAATCTACTTGTGCTTGGAATATCGTGTTGACATTTGTGGCGTTGTTGTTCCCACGAACATTAAAATACTGTTTCTGAGAAGAAATGCACAGTTCCATAGATGGAACTATGGAACTTTGCCTGAAAGTGGATGTGTGTTGTACAAAAGACAGGAGTCACGAAGTACCTAGATTCGGATGAAAATCTAGTCTATACTAATAATAAAGCTGAAGAGTTTGTATTTTGAACGCGCAAATCTCTGGAACTACCACTCGGATTTGGAAAATTATTTTTGCATTTGATAGCCCAATTCTTGAGGAAGGCTACATAACATCAGGCTAGGACCCTGAGGAGCCGAGTAAAACGAAATAAAGTCAGAAAGAACGCTAAGAGAAAATGAAGTAATAGAGCGGGTAAGTGATACGATGCGATTGGGTAGGTCGGGGGTACAAGCACGCAGACGTAAGTCGCGGGCTGAAGCTAGTAAATAAATAAAGTGAAATACTTCCATTGGTCGTTAATCTGTACACTTTTAGCAAACATGTTTTATTGTCATTTTTAGTAAATCAGATATCTACCGTTGCAATGACTAAATTATGAAGTATTGAGTAAGAAAGACAATGAATGCGGAAGTTTGGAATGTCTCTGGCTAGAGAATGTTGGATATATCATACTCGTACATCGGATATAATTCATAACGGTGCATTGTATAATATGACACAGACAATTTAGAATGTGATAGAGTATCGAGGTTCAATTTGGATAGACGGAATTAATAAAAATTTCGAGGTAGTTTTGTGATATATGTATATGACTAGATATTCAAATTATTTTTTGTCTATTCAAATACTTGATTGATTGTCATTGAGTCCAACATTGCGTCCATAAGTTATTTCTGAAACACGAAATGAATTCCATGATTTACGTAGTTTGTTTGTCAGTATTTTATAATTAATATTCTCGCCAACAGCCGTCCAAACGCCAGCGGAACAGGGAACAGCTGTGAGTGTGTGCTTGCCCATGCGCGTGCGATGCATTCCTAGCGGTCAACGCACGCGCATGCGCAGTCACAGCGCATGGCTTTACTATACAACATTTTAGTTATTACTCTTTTTATTTTAAGATCGCGTTTGACCACTATTTCACCTGTGTGGTCTGTACTCTTGCCAAGAAGTTATCTTTTCACTCGTGAAGTCGTGACTTGAAGATTGCCAGGTTATAGATATCTGGAAACACGGAGTTCAACAAACAGTTTAGTCTGCGCTTTAGCAGGATTGCACAATAAACGTAATAACTATTATTAATCGAAATGTGCGAAATGGTGGAATATCTACCATATAGCGATAGTGCACGGGTGTTTCACGAAAACCAACATATGATTTCAAAGTAACGTTAATCTTATCAAAACAATAATAATGCCCTCTTAAGTTTTGAAATGCTGCACTATAACCGGTCGTGCCTTGCCGATCACGTAATACCACGGACTTACATCCACTGCAAAGGCCGATGGCAAACAGCCGTCTAAAATCATTATGATCTCTGCTCAAACATGTAACTTTCATAAGCTCATACCTGCTTATAAATTCAGTTGTCGGATTTGAAATTCAGAGAGAATGTCGGAGGAGTTTGCTTGTGAAATCATGTACAATCTACATAGTTGCTGATATTCGTATAACTTCTTATGATGCTTTGCAACAAAAGCAGAACTAAATTAAACAACAGGCTAACTAAAGCAGATCCAACTGGTTCCAAGTAAGTACGAAGTAACTCTATTTTAAATATTTCTCAACCAATCAAATCTAAACAGAAACTTTCTACAAATATAAACAGACACCATGAAATGTACGTTCCGAAAACATTAAAATTATCAATAGATCAACCGTACAATTTCTCTAGACACACAAGTACGGATTTATTTCGCGGCAAATTAAGCGGTCTACCGACTATTAAAAAACAAGCTCTCGTGGCACCGCCCGTAGATTGGCGGGATGGGACCAGCATAGCAATTAGAAAGATTGAGACACAAAAAGTCCCGTTCCTTTGAAAAAGGCGTTAATTTTTCATTCGCGGTGAATTAGACGTGGAACGGGTTGAAGTCTCGACGGTTGCTGGCGACGATCGATAGAAACGAGTTATAGGACTTTCAGTTATATGGACTTGTGAAGATTTTTGCTATGTTTTACGATGTTGGAAATAGCAGCACCTAATAGTAGGAAGAGTTAGAGAAATACAAGAAGACACACTTGATGTAGCTAAGGTTTTTTCAGAAAAATGTAAATGCAAATCTCTCTCACCACAACATTGAGATCAATTTCCCGCTCTGCCTGGGAAATACGTAAAATATGCATTAGCAAAAAAAAATATTTTTGATAAGTCCGTAATTTACATAATATAAAATTTAGCAAAATGATTACCATTGCTATTTCGACTGTCATTGCCACGTTATTTCTCATGCAACCTTGAGTGGTTACAGTGGCAACACGCCCCTTATTAATATTGCTTATTTAAGAAACAAACAAAGAGAATATTATAGGTATAGATTTGGATGCTGAAGAGGAAGAAGTGAATTCTGAATAAGATCTCAAACATATGACTGCAAATGCAATAGCATAAATGAGACCAACTGCAACGATCAAAAACGTATTGAGAGAAACAGAGGTCAGTGATATTAACTTTCCGGAAAGCAATGCACTAACTAAAATAGCGTAGAAAAATGTAAACGTACTCTGAGTTTACTTTACGCCTCATATACAAACAGTATTTCATCAACTCTCAGTTTCTTTCATCCAGCGTAGTTATAATGCAGTGCTTCTATTTATAATTAAACTGTTTAACCTTATATCTTTACAGGTATTATTTGCAGGGGTTACGTCAAGCCACGCATCGTGAATGAATAATTCATCAACAACTGTAAGCATTAAAAATGATCGGAATACGCAACCGCTTTCCTTGAACGTACAAACTTATGAATTATACAGAATTAACACAACCACGATGCATTCCGCTATTTTACTACATTATCGTATCGTATTTGCAATTCAATTTGCTAGTAAAACGACATCGAATAGTTACAATCGGTCTTTTATGCGAACCCAATTTGGAACGAATTGACAATTTGAGATAAGGAAAGAATGTGTAGTGTTTTGCACTACACAACGCATTTCATTGTAACTATACTGTATTCAGTCCAACCAAATACGAAGAGATTCCAAAACCTGGAGAATAGAAATTATTTTCTATTAAAAGCGCAACTAACTCTGATGCTGACTGATCACAAGCTGAAATTGAAAACCTAACTAAATAGAAATCTTAATAATGCACTAACACAATCCAATCATTTGAATTGACGTCAAGCACCTCACAAACCACAGCACGCTTGCAATATTTCATTCAATTTTGCATAGCTTGCCCAACGTCCACCGCATTATCTTCAATAAATAATAAAATGTACTATTAATAAAGTATGTATCGAATGCATGTCACGTATTCGAAGAAATAAAATTAGTTGTTACGAAATGCCATTGTTGCGACACTACACTGTAGCTATTGGCCTCAAATTTTGAGACGTGAGCTGACTGTTTACTACAAACCAGTAGTGATTCTACAATGAAAAATAGAGTACTTACAATTCTTTCTTCGCATACTAATTAAATTAGATAAACATGGGAAGTGAATGTAACATTCATGTTTGTCCTAGGGTTTTCCTACGATACCGTGTCAACATACATATTCAAAATAATTTATCTACTCCTCTTCAACAGCTACAAGTCCTAAGTCAATAAAAACTCGTTTATACTCTTGAGTTGACTACCTTTAAACAATAATTTCCCTTGTTATTTACTATCGTTAAAAGTCTTTCAAACATCGTAAAAGAGCGACATAGCACTGATTGAAGCTACAACTTTAATATTATGTTCGTGTGCTATCCAATCTAAATCTCCTTTAGCAACCGTCCATTTTCTATCATCACCAGGCAAAGGCGTAAAATGAAGTAGAAATTCTTCACATAATTAATATTTGCTAGTATTACAATTATTACAACCAGCATGAATGTGCGTATTGGTGTTAAATATAAATTTTTGCGAGACGGTCCAAGAAATTATGTTCATAGCGAATTGAATGTACATATGTACGCACTTACGCATCATATCTACCTATAGCTACAGCATTTATTATTGAAGTCGTCACAGGTCACGGCTTCGATAATCATGCCAGTTTAACAAACTTGGTACTTTGACTTGACAAATCATACGAAACGGCGAAACCACAGTGCCAGGCAAACAAACCCAAACTTCATATTAATTAATTTCAGTGAGATAGAGGAGGGACGGAGGTATCTCCTCAATTTTAATATGGGACCAGTCATTACATTTAGATACAAAATACTGGCAATAATCTAAAGACACAACTTGGTCTACATTGTTGACATAATACCAAACAGACACGGTCAATACGAAAAAACGACACGTCGATGTCATGAATCATTTTTTGTATTCCAAAAGCGCGCACCCGCAATATCATTAGGCAAATCCCCTGAAAGCTGAATGGCATTAAAATGAAATTTAAAGTCAATACCATTTCAAATAGCGACGTAGGAAAGCAGTAACTAACCAGCCCTCATCTCTCCCCAAGGGTTCGTCCCAATTTCGTCCCTTCACGCTGTGACCCAGTTCTGAAAGCCGCTCATTTGCCACCGTAGGTTTAAAATGGGGTTGCATGTAATCGTTCTTTGCCCTCATACTCGGAGGGTTTCAGTACTCAGCTGGTGATGTTCCTTCTCTTTCACACGAATTGATCTTTCAGTAATGGAGGACAGAGTATTGTTGATCTACAAACAAGTTTTAGTCGATGATGTTTTTCATTTAGGTTGAATTGATATCACAAGGTTAGATGATTCAGTAACCATTACAGCAAAAAGACTTCAAATCCACGCAAGAAAATATAATCAGCTCGTAAACTGGATTTTCGCTTTGGTAAAAATATGTTTTACCTAAGCCTAGAGATTTTTGACGTGACTACTAGCAACACGAATGACAATTTTCTGTTGACAATGAATAGAGACAGAACAGTTTAATGAGTATCTCGCATTTTGAGTATCAAGTAAGTTATTATCGCCAGTATATTAAATACACGTAAAATGATCAAAAGCAACTGTTGCATCAGAAACTTCACCGATACATTGCAGTGGAAAATATTTCTTATCGAGCTCAAACGGGATTTCGTTTGGTACATGGTACTCTGGACGTTGCACGTTGTTTACCTCGACACGACAAGCAAATGGCGTGGAATTCACTTGCGTCACTTTTTACACTTATCTATCTTTAGTGTTTAACAACAAATCATACGAAAGTGTCAAACTAAAAAAAAACAAGGTCCACTTCTCGACAGGTGAACGACCGAAGAATGTTGCAAGAGTGCCACAAGGTTGCTACCACGGACCAGTATGAGAATTTAACATTATGAAAATGACGATAATGAGTGTTTCGTAAAAATATCGCAGTGATGTGGAAGCTAATTTAAACTGGATACTAGAACCGGGTGAGATAAAAGTACTTTTGTTCTTTGGAAAAGATAATAAAAATGAAGATAAATCGACATTGACACATAAAAGATTATACAAATGATACTCTTTTGCAACTTACTTGTGTTAGATAAGGTAATTCTATAAAGATTAAAGGTCCAAAATATAAAAAGTCTGTGTATGTTTGTAAAATTAGAAACAATCAAATCAACACACAACACAACACAGACATAAAATATTTACATAAAGTATGTTCACTATTTAAATAAATTTTTCTTATGTTTTAATCCATAGATTAAACGATAAATAAAACACCTGTTACAATGTTTTTGTTTAGTTCCCAAGGTTAAAACAACAGTCCCAAACAATTGAGACTAAATAATCCTAAACAAAGTCCTAAAGTCAAAGTCAAAGTCAAAGTCAAAGCATTTATTTCAAATAGGCACATAAAAGGCACTTTTGAACGTCAAAAATTATCTTAAAATAGAATTGATTCTAGTCGCCCATTCCAAAAGGTAGTTTTCGTATGGAGAAGAACGGGCAAGAAACTCCACCGTTACTCTTTTAAAATGTTTAGGTACAATATTTTGCATGGGTACATTCATTATATAATAACATGTGAGGACGATGCACCTACAATAAAATTACTATACCACAATAGGTAAAAGAATTAAAAACGAAACCATGACATATAAATTAATTATCTGATAGATACATGGTGCTCACATATTTACAAACATGGTACAAGCAAAACGATTTTAATTAAAAAAAAAAAATACAAGTAATAAGTCAGGGTGTGAGTAATAAATGTAAAAAGAAAGAATAAAAAAATTTACAATTAAATTAGCAACCAGTTTGATTTTGTCTAGACTCTAGATTGTCCTATGGAGCAGGACCAGCATGTTTCCAAGCGTTCTTATCTTGGATATAATCTTCTAATTTATAGTATGCTTGTTTACAAAGTGTACGTTTAATGTGAGTTTTAAATTTTCTTTCATTTAATTGCAATATATCACAAGGTATTTTATTGTAACATTTAACACAGTACCCCATAAAAGATGTATGTACTTTGGCTAATCTGAAAAATGGTTGATGTATTTTATCTTTATTTCTTGTATTAAAGTTATGTCTATCGCTTATTTTATTAAAAAGATGTAGATTTTTTCTTACATACATAATATTTTCATAAATGAATTGGCAAGGTACCGTCATAATATTAATCCTTTTAAATAGTTCCCTGAGAGATTCGCGGCGACGTAGATTATAAAAAATATTGTGATTAGGTCTTTTCGTAGTGAACTAAAATTTTCCTACCCAAACTGTTGAAAGAAAAAGAACAAGATGAATTTACAAGAAGACGAGTTTATTCAAAAGAAATAAAAAATACACTGCATGTAAGTGGAGATATAAATCTGGGTAATAAAATCGAATAGGTAGAAGAAACAACAGATGCCTCTTATTTAAAAAGAAAGTTAAACACCGATAAGGTTTACGAGAGATTTTTCCAAGAAGTTAGTTAAGTATCGAAGACTCGAAGTACAGTAACTAGTGGTTGCGTAACTAGCAAATGCAGTCAACCGAAATGGCGTGGTGGCTTATTGCGTTGTACAAACAAAGATTGGTCTCACGACCGTGTCAAACGAAACGTAATACTTAATTACTGAACAAATAGTATAAAAACCTAGTTCCATGTACTACAAAAACTGGAATGAAGGACGCCATAGGAATGAAGAATGTACGTAGATGAAATCACTGGAAGATTGAGATCAACTCCAAGCTGGGCAAAATACACCTGCAGTTGGTTGGTACTGGTTACCCAGTCAGTACCAACGAACGAGCTTTATATAACCTTGACTTTATGATCTGGTCTTTATCTATATAGTGGACCGACCATGTTACACTGGCAAAATATTGAAATGAATGACATGGCGATTCATGAAGGCACAATGACAACGAATAAAAAAGCTTCTATAAATGCTGAGGAGGGCTCGGAACGCTGGGAAAGTAAAATTACAATTAAAGTGAGTTAATCCGGAAAATTGATTTTGTTTGAATCAACAACAGAACGCTGTACTGCACTTTCGTTTTCATATCAGACTTCTGAGAGGTGTAATGTAGCACGATAGAAATTGCTTTTGTACTTGTTCCTGGTGAAACATTAAGTTACCAACGTTTTAGTAACTATTCTATAGCATGCGGTCTAGCCCGCATATTATAGGATACTTCATGAGTTATTTTTGTAAAGAACATAACTAGTGTAAACAATGATTGTCCTTCATCGGAAGAATCGATTCAGTTGTAAATCTTTATGTCAGCTTCATATATGTTTTTTTCCACCGTCGTAAATTGTAGGCTGACATCGCCTTCACCATTAAGAGTTTTCCTCGTCTCCAATGTGTGAAACCCTTGACCTACTTTTGTATAATTTTTACTCGAAGAAACTTGGACATCATCAATATTAATGATGTCTGATTCGGATGGATTACGATTATTATTTAATTCAGCTCAGTTGTATCGTACATTCGCGTCGTAATCGATAAAATTATTTGGATGATTGAGTTTGTCCTCATCAACTGCAGAATGATGTCGCCATCGCTACGCCTCGGGTCCGATAGCTCATTAACTCATTAGACATAATGTATAGTAACAGGTTAGGAAAGCCTGTTAAAAAAAAAAACACCTGCTTAATGTAAAGCTCCGGTTACACAAGTAAGACAGAAACTTCTTCAGAAGCGTTTACTGATCATTCATTGTAATCACCGTTTAACAATTTCCTTTGGCTGAGTAGCGTCTGCAAATGGGCGTAGAACTTCTTGTTATGAATGTCGGTGCTTTTACAAAACGTTTCACTGCAGTATTTTCTTCTTTTTCTGTATATGTCAAAAATTAATCAGTTAATAGAAAGACCACATATGAACAACGCGATTAAAATCTAATAAAAAGTTATTGTCTAGTATTCTTGCATTGTAACCGTTGCTTAATATCATGCAAAATACTTCATCAGAGTCGATCATTAAGCACGGAGTGACATTGGTATATTTTGCTTATATCATAAAATAATACTGGCTATTCAGGTCACAACTACTTACATCTTTACTTTAAGTCGTTTATGGCCAAAGAAATCACGTTTAATTTAAGTTTATTGGACCCGAGATCATTACACATTAGATTAAAATTCTCTAAAGGGTTTTTGATTTTAGGATCATTGTACTTTGAAAACACCCGAGAATCGGGTGGCGGGGTCTTTCAAAGGATGATGACCCTAGAGAGGTTAATATTAAAAAAAGTATTCAAATTCCTATGTGGTTTCTGTGCTCCACTTTATTTTTTGGGCTTTCTTCTCTGATTCAATAACAAGTACTAAAATAAAATGTTCAAACCTTAAGAATTCCAAGCAAACGTTAAGAAACTACTTATTATAATTTAAAAAAAAAGCTGAGGAATAAACGAAAAATTTGTTTTATGTCAAAACCAACGACGTTCACTTTTAAGAGGCCATTATTATAGTCGTGCTCTTCGTCGTGCTGAATAAACGTAATTAAATTCCGTCGAATTCAGGCTATAACAAATTTTTATTTTTGACGCTTTCAATAATTATTATATACCGTCCAACTAAATTTTTTGAGATAACTTCATTGTTTCCTTGTAATCGAATTACTTATAAGTCAGTAATCTGTGTTGTGAAAGTGGCCAGTGTTTACGGGCAGGGTAAAGAACGAAGTACCTCACGACTTGGGGACCGGTTTAGTGGACTGACCCCGACTGTCAAGCAACATTGTGTCCTATTGCACAAGGAAAGACCGATTTATCGGCCCCGGATCAAGATTGCAGGTAAATAACGATTATCTGGCTATCCATTGATTCTAACTTAGATTAGTGTAGGTGTTTGAAGAACAATTAGTTTAAATAGTTATATAAATTTATTTAAAAGCTCTTTGTTCAGTTGTCTTGTTTGTAACAAAGCGATATAAATAAAGGAGTAGAAGATGATCAGTAAATTGATAGGCGTAGGCTAGTAAACACCGCATTGTTGCAGTCTGTATTAATTTCAAAGTCGTATCAAATTATCCTGTTCAATACTTAGTTATACTTCCGGAACTTTACTTGGTAAATCCAGTAATATTTGATGGAAAAGAACCCCTTTCTGGTAGGGAAAGACTGCAAAGGGACCAAGTGCATGAGCAGGAAGAAGTTCAGCGAAACCTAAGCTGGTAGTTGTCTTACAGAATGCCGAATATGATACCCACATGACCCACATCAGCAATTTCTAGCCTATGATTGATACTTGATCCTTTTAGCAGATCAGAAGAACCCTTTTGATCTCTAGAAAAGAACAACCGATAGATCATAGAGAAGATACTTCGCTTCGTGTTCTTCTTCTTTGTGTCGCTGACATGACGTTTCTCAGATATTGTTGGTCCAAAACTTCGCCACTTCCACGGAGTCGTCCGTGGCAGCGCAGAGGTCACTTTGACTGCAAGTTTTGGGACGCAGAGGGCAGGATAGGAGGTGGGCATTGTTTGCTACATAGCACCACATCCACACACCCTGCTGCCGTTCCGTCGAGCTAGCCCCACTTCGTATTTAAAATGCATTATGTCCAAGTAATGTATTCAGATATTCAATATCAAAGTAAAGCGCAAAGCAAGTCGATCTGTTTACTTGATTGACATTCATACATAGTAGGTACTTAGCACGTATCACGTTATTTATAGAAGCTGGCGTGATAAAACCCCAGTAGTTGTTATCAGAGACAAACAATAAAGACATGAATACAACATATAGTTGCATAGCTATGTGCACATTATCTTAATTGCATTGTCGTAACAAAATGATTATAATTTGTAGAGAGAGAACTAAAACATACTCTAAACTTTAGTAAGTAATAGTAGAGCGGCCAAGTGTTCAAAATAATATACACAAAGGCTAAGTAAATTTTCTTTTCATTGCTTAATGTACCAGAAAATGGTGCTCTTTAGTCTTCAACGCTTTTCTTGTGAGCCCAATACATTAGCAAGACAGCGAGTTCATTCTTCAAAATGTTGCAAGCTTTAGTTCTACAAAGATGGTTTGTGGTTAACGTCTTTAATGTCTGATGTCATCAGTCAGCGTTGTGTAGGAAGAGGCTACTTAGACTACTTGATACTCGATCATCATATCAGTCGCATACATATAGTATTCAATGATGAATGACACTGAACTGTCACACAATCCTAGGCAAATGGACAGGATTGCAGTATCGTCTTCTTCACCTTTATTGACAACTCTCTGTAGATACTGGGCGGGCTGTTCTGTCCTGGGAAATGCAGGTCAGCATGCAGGGCAATTAATTTCAATGTCAACCATTGAACAATCGATAACAATTGTATTATTGTTTACTAAGGAAAAGAGTGCATGAGACGATCTTGTGATTGTTAGCATCAGAAAACCTAAATAAAGCATTGTTTCCTGCGATTTGCTTACATTTTTAAACAATTTTCATTGTTTACGTTCGCTTTGGCCTCAATGATGCGACTGTGAATCACAATGGAGCTTAACCTTCTTCCATAAAGTTACAGCCATTACAAAACCATTATATCATCAGTCTTAACACGATTCGTGAGATCGATATACATACTTAATACATTTATAACAGATCATCGCATTCCTACAGAGACTCATGTACTTACAGATGTCTGCGTAGCTTATTCAGTAAATTTAATTAGGCCAGGGGTTTCATTAGAACCGTGCTGGACCGTTGCGTAATTACGATCGTCAGCTACAGGCGGTGTCAGCCCTCCGTTGGTCCTAACGCTCCGGACGCCCTCACCATCAACGAGTTCAGATAACTTATAGCGACTTATTTTTCAAAATTATTTTGGGTTACGTAACTGACCGTAAATGTTTACTGACGAACATAGATGTCCTTTATAGACCGTCACAACCTTCATAGAGGATATATGCTCATGGCAGACAGCAAACGATCCTGAGAGAATAATGCCGTAATTATTACGCTTGGCAGGCGACTAGATGACCGCACAATGATTTTATTCGAAGCTTGCTCTTTCGCTAGACTTTCTTACTAAGACCTGTACGCGGAAGAAACCACAAGAAATACAGGAATAGCTGCAATAAGAATCATGTGATTTATTCCAGTTGACTGACTGAGCAATTTATGTTGTGGCGTAGAAAAAATTGCATAAATATAATTAGATACGATATCTAATTATTGTATAGTGCACGATTATGATCAATCATAATATTAGTGATTCATCATGTGAATCATGACAAATAAATATAGACAAATACTTACTTGTCTGACAATATCGAATGGTAGTCATATTCATGGGATCGCTCTAACTGACGCAAATTGAATATCAGAGCAAGACAATCTAAAAATCTATCCCACCACTAGGTGCAGACGTTGACGTTGCAAAATCATCAGCAGAAACCTTTAAAAAGCCTTCAGACTGAACCACTCACCAACCAAGGCCGACGGTCATGGCTGGTCATGGTTCTACATAACAACATTATACCAGATTGAACGAGAAAGATAATAAAGCAGAAAATCTCGGTTGTATAGATAACGACGACTTTATACAAATATATGAAACAGAAACGCAGCAGCAGAAAATAAATCACAGATAGGATATAATTGGTGCATTACGCTATCCAAAAGTAAAGCAACCACTTTCGGCAGATTCTGTTCGGTTGTTAAACTAAAATGCAGCATTAGATTTGTCGTTATAGTCTGAAATCGATGCCGAAATACTTTCGTCGGTGTTGTAACAGGTTATTTCAACGGGGCCATCGTTGTTGGTATAAATAACAGTTAATTTCTCGTGTCACGCTCCGTTAGATCGCGTCGCGTGCCCACCGATGCTTCCTGGTTTGCCTCGACAGATTCCATTGCATTTAACTATAGTTTGTGACTTCTGCTATCGACTGATTTGTGATTCAAATATAATTGATGACCACTCACGAAGTGTTTTTTAACGGTTATCAATTTTGAGTTCATAAAAACCCCCCGTGTCGTAGCTGCCAGTCTTGTAATAAGTCTTTCATCAAGCACTGGATGTTAAAGAAGTAAAAACAGTCATTAGCATTTTATTGCATATTTTAAAAACACCATCTCATTACAGAGTCCCATCAACATGGATCGCCCAATACACATTAGCAACATGATTACATATTCCAATGGAACACAGCACATCATCAACAAATATAGAATCATTATTACACTTGGCTCATTGAACGTAATTGAAATCACAGATCATTACTTCTCATATTTTAATACTTGTTATGTAAGATTGGTTGCTATGAATGCAGGGCAAGTAACACACGGACGGAAGAGCCATGGTGCGTGACCGACGGCTATGTGTCCTCGGCTTTGTTCTGCAGAACATAAAATAACGGTACCGATCGATGCTACTGGAGGTCCTTTATAACTCGGACTTTGCGAAACGGATTTGGTTTCGTGTAAGTTAGGAGATCTCTGATTTGAAATTTCTGCTATCAAATTCATTGCATATGCTTCTGAATTCTGCCAATGAATTCGATATGAACAGAATAATTATTTTTACTGAAGTCTATTGATGAACGTGTTCCAGTACCTAAGTAATACCTTAATAAGATTTTATGGTTCATAAGATAATACTAGGCTAAAGATCATTTGAATATTTTAAAATTAACTATTAAATCATGATTAATTTAATCTTTTATAGTTTCCTGTAATATTCCATTCATTATCATAAATGCAATCTTTTCACTTTCCGCAGTTTTCATGAAACATTTATTTTGAGAATTGGAGTTTGAATTTATAAAAGTGAAGATTCCTTGAGAATTCAGGTCGTGCAGTTTGGGCGGCAAGCTATTTTCAATCTTCCCGTGCAGTGGATTCCAACGGCGTGAAACTGTATGTGTTAAGATATATCTATCACATTTGCACCTTTTATTCCTTTATATACGTATTGTAGACTTGCTGCTTCTAGACTACCATGACCTAGTAAATGTTTTCATGTCATGTTTTCTTCCTCTCATGCAGGTAATTTACCAAAAGTCTTATGACAAACTTGACCTTTAAACTATTTTGAATTATCATATCTCTGAAAATAGAACACAGTTCAGAAAATACGTCTATTTACTCAGAGGGTAAGATATCTGCATTCGGGAATTCAAAGCAAATACAGACTCCTAAACGTTACAAATGATTAAAACAAAACAGTAGCCAACCTTGGTTTCTAGATCCAATTCTGAACGGTTCGAACAAGAAAATAACAATTGAACTACGTATTTAAAGAAAACACAGAGAACAATAAAATTTTATTCATCAACAAAGAAACTGACTCGAATGAAGTATTTATTATGTCTTTGTTCATTGCAACTTGCATCGACAAATGCTTACATAAACAAACAGGAAACACTTGTTTTACAATAAATACTCACTAGAAAATGCAACTATTATCGACATCTCTTTCGATTACGACCTAAAGGCTTATTCCCAGGTGCTCCATAATTTTATTCCCAGCGACTCCAAATTAAAAAAGCCATATAATAATAATATTTTTTTTCCCATGAGCTCCAAAAATTTATATTATATGATTCAACAAACAAAAAAATTACCGGAGTAATGCGACAATGGTGCAGATTCTCTTGTCACATAACATAATCAGCCTATAATGTTCCCACTGCTGGGACACAGGCTTCCTCTCAGTGAGAGGGAGTGGGCCGTAATCCACCACGCGGGCCCAGTGCGGGTTGGCAGATGTCAAATGTCAAAGGCCATTACGACTCCCGGCCACCGCAGGCGCGGGCCTGCGGACGGAGAGTAATGGGTAGCTCACCGTCCGATCAGGACCAGGTTGCCGGACGGAGCGTATGTGTTCCACGCGCGCCTCAAAGAGATGTCAGCATAAAGGAAGGGGCCTGTTAGGGCCGAAGCCTGCCGGGGGTGCGGGATTGTCCGAAAGGGTTACCGCTACCCCGGAACATAAAGGGCTAAGGAAGGAACACGGATGGGTTTTAGTCAGTAAGAGTCTGACACTCCCTTCCGCTCCACCCAGAGCGGGAGGGGTCATTTGATGATTTCCCATCCATAAAAAAAAAAGATGTCAATTGTCTGCGAATTTTTGGTTCTAGGACATGCCGGTTTCCTCACGATGTTTTCCTTCACCGTTTTGAGAGCAGTGGTGATGAAATAATTTACACAAAGTAAAGCGCCTGTCTGGATTCGAGCCTACGACCTACAACTCGTAAGTCGCGACCGTTACCACTTGGCCATCACTGCTCTCTCTCTCTCTCTTGTCACAATGCCTATAAACTAGCCTAATAAAAATCACCAAAATTTAGTTTATTCGTGTAAAACGACGATTTCCCATTCATGACTAAATGTCCTATCCCATTTTTCTAATTTTTTAGCTGATTTGAGTTGTTAGGACAACTACATTTTTCTATTCGTGATTCTTTACATTTTTCACTAACCGCCGTACATCTATGTTATTTGGTTCTCAAAATAAAACCATTTTGAAAGGCAACAAAATGTAAAAAATCACGAATAGAAACAGCTAAAAAATGAGATAGGACTTTTAGACATGCGAGTGACGATATACAGGATACATTTTTAACCAGTGCGTAAACTGTAACACGATTCTAGAAGCGTAAGCGCAAAAATTTTTCTTCAGTTTACCTATAAAAAAAAATCTGTTGTTTCATAGAAAAGTGATTGCACTTTTCTTTTCTTTTCTCTTTGCGGTCAAAATGTATGGCTGAATTATTTTTTTTTTTTTAAATTACCGACGAAAAATTTCAACGCCTAGGGGGGTTCAAAATCATGTACTGAATTCATGGTCACAGTTTGCGTATTGGTTAAGAATGTATCCTGTACATTTTAGTTTGACAGCACTAAGATGGCACTGAGTTATTAATCTTTTGAAAATGGCAATTTTGCTATTCTGAATTTGACGTTTTTCACCTAAAATTTTCTAACTAAATCTGACTATTTTTAATCGCGATTAAAAAAGTGTGGAATAGTTGTCATGAACTAAAATTCACACCAACTCAGTACTGTATCTTTTTATTCTTTTCTTTTGCTTATATATCTCGAAAATGGTGTATCCTATCGCAAAAATAATGAAAATGTGGACCCCCTTTATAAAACTATTTACCACGAAATTATAATATTAATGTTAGCAATTTGAGTTTTGTTGACCTTACGCAATTTGGTTTGAAGCCGCTGGGAACAATTTTAGTATTTTAACTAATAAAATTATTGAGCTCTTGGGAATCAATGTATGGAGAAAAATTGTTTGGAGAACAATAGATTTGGAGCTCCTGGAAATAAGCCGACCTAAAACCCCTATAACACTACACGATAGTAAAGGCCCGCTACAGACGACGTGTTTTTTTTTGTTAATAAGGACCCCTCCTCCCTTTCTCTTATTACACCATCCGGATTTAGCGACAGGGTCCCTGAATATCGTGTAGTGTAATAAATAAGGCTTTAAATTACGGAAGGCTTGCTTGAAAACCTGGTGGGAAGAATATGGTTTGACGCGAATGATTCCAGAAAATATAGTAGGTAAGTATAGTTTGTTCATCATCATTGCAGCCCGGAATCACCCACTGCGGGCCTGCTGGGTATTGGCCTCCCCTCTTTTTTTGTCATACTTCCCGGTTCCGTGCGTCTCGCATCTAGGTGTTATATCCTGTCATTCCTATTCCTCATAGTGCTATGAAATAGCAACCGATTCAATCGTTTAGCGACGTCAAAATAAAGATACAATAAACACATACAGACGAATTTTATAAGTATTATTTTTGTCGATGGCACTGAGAATCGGGGGCCTCGCAGGTTGTTCGTCGCGAAGGGCTTTGCGAGGTTACGATAGCTAAACCTTATTTGGACGGTAAACATCGCACAAAAACTAGCCACAACTACTTCAAGTTTAACAAACATACATAGAAAATGGGTTTGTTATTTCTATTAGCTGCTATTGTTAGTGAAATTCTGAGTGCATTTCAGGTAAGAGCCCTTTTGAATGCTAAACACGTAAGTACTTATTACTTCCTGCCCACCATCATTGTCTATCAAGCTTTCTCTGCAGCAAGTTCACTCGTTCAGCAAAACGTTTACCTCCTTTCCCCACAGATTCAATCTCTGGACTTCTTTCAACCACTTTATCTTTAAAGGGCGAACATGAAGTGTGGTAGATAACTACCTAACTAGTTTGCCAGCTGCCTCCACTTTGTCAAGCCCACTCAAACTGGTATCAGGGCAGATGGAAAGCGACTCACGCGTGAATACCTACGAGTGATTTCACCTCTATCTAGCCAGTGGCCCAGTGGACAGTTGTTTCAAAATATTTAGAAAGTTATAGTCATTTATTTACAATTTGATAATACATACAAATACACAAGAGATGATTCAGTTAACAGTCAATTCATCCATCCAACAGCTCTTAAACGTATTTGATTCAGCAGTTACACAGAAATGAATTACCTTGTACTGGCACTGGAAAAGTTTTACTACGCTTTAGGAAGGGCACAGCCTTCCTTATTACGGATAAAGGTAAAATATAATTATCTCATCTGTGGAGAAGCATTAAACTCGAGCCAACGAGCACAACAGTGCCAGATATCTACCAACAAAAATTTCAAGAGACAAACTCGCTTTCCCCGCTAGCCGCGGCCCCGGTCGCTCGCTTGATAAGTGGCCTAAGGGCTCCCCCCTCACTTCTGTGACCTACTTCCCGCCCTCGCCCTCGCGATCTTTGTGCTGCCACTTGCACAACTCGTTTGATATCAGCTGGATGATAATGTTGATTGGATCATAGGTACCACCTCTATTCTGAATTTGGATCGTATTGCGAAACTCTCTCAGCGAGTTTGTTGAACTTGTACTTTTCGTCTCGTGCATATTGGTTGTTATTATGATTTAGATAACTTGTTATACTATATGTACTTTATTCTATTGCTTTTACAACTTTCTTAATGTCAACGACTGGTAGTAACATGGGCTCCAAATAACTTTCACAGTGACTTTTTGTTTTATGACAGTCGTCGATATTCTTACTCCTTTGTTTTCGTGAGTTAAGCCTTTGTAAAGACATACCTGTCATGTTTTGTAAACATTACAGTGTACGCAACCGCCAATTTCGTTTGCAATTGCAAGTTTTGTTTTTAGAATGAACTCGTAAGCGTCAGGCTATTTCCCAGTCCAAGTGTTGCGAAGGTCGACCTCTAATGGATATTTTACAGCTGAACTTTTTACAATCTACCGCTTCCATGGTCGTGTTTTGATGACCAAACTATTAAAACTTTGATAGGACTGTTGACTCGATTTTTTAATAAGTAACGGTATCATTATAATGCGTTGCAATAGGCAAACAAAACAAACATACAAAGAAACGAAGACACAAGAAACAAGAGAAGGGTCTCTTCAAATATAGAACATCAAGAGTTTGAAACGTAAACTATGAATAGATAAACTTCGAAGATGACTGCACAAACTAAAGTTGCCAAAACAATATCATCGAGGTAACACTTTACTTACGTAAATTACTACTTGAACATAGCCAGAATGCCAATCATATCATAAAGTATTCATTGTAGACACACTAGAGTCCCAATGATTCAATATTATGAAGACCAGCTAAACAATGAGTATGACCATTATAAAAATGACGGTGCGTCAAATCGTTAATGAACCTGACTTAGATCAATAAAACATTTGTAAAGGTCAACTGAATCCTGACTCAGCAATGTCAACAGTCAATTTGTATGAGCACGCAAGAGTAGCTACTGTGGGTGTTATTTCAGGGACGTGGCAAAAGATGTCGTGGAAGGAAGATCGGGTTTCACGATACCAATTTTTCCCAATATGTCACCTGAAGTGATAAATGATTTCGTCACCAGGAAACTGGAAATAATTCAAAAGTTATTCTGGATTCTTATTTGGACAATTTCCAAGAGATTCTAGCGAGGAACTATGATATGTACTGCCCTTCTAAAGTTGACCTTGACCATTGTTACTCTACATCATAACATAAAGTGTATGTCCAATAAAACTGTATCGCCATTAACCAGTGACTAATCCCTACAATCATTTAAAATGATCGCTAAGAACAAAGACTGATAAATTACTTACATTTCTTTTGTTTACGCATTTAACTAAGAAATCCAAGGCTGAGGAAACACTTATTTAACCAGTTCCAAACATCGTTGTGATTATAAAAACGGCAGACAGTCGGCACTGTGACACTGTTGTCAAGTGGGACAGAACTCTAGTGTTATTTCAAGATAAATATTTTTTGTGACAAACCAAACGAGCCCAGATAACACACGAACAAAAACTATAATGAGCAGATTACGATGAATTCAGCACAAAGTCTTTGTATAGTAGACCATAGAACGTGCATTACACAATCATCATCCTACAATAGTAGCAGTTGCCTAGGTGACGGTGACGTAATTCTTAACTAGGAATAAAATAGAATTGATTAACAAACCGGTCTCTCTCTGGCCACACTTCAATTAACAACAAATGACCTATTAATATTGACATCTGGTACGACTCAATTGATTTGGCATCACTTTGATAATGAACAAAATATTAAGTTAGAGACACTACCACATGGACTCATAATTGTTACCTTAGTTCCATCCATCAGATTAGAGGAGTGTTTCAGATTAACTCTGACAGTTCTGTTGGAAATAACGATATTTTTTACAGACGGTAATAAATAATACTACATCTCAGTCACTCAGAACAAGAGCAAAATGCCTCAGAATATTAAGCCAGAATGGAGATAATGCACATGTAAAATTAACAAAAGAAAAACGATGTGTATATATATACAATTTTATCGAAACCGGTGTGACCTATACGAATGTAAGTATCGTGTATATTTAAACTCGTTTGATCGGGTTTCAAACAAGTATGTTTAAACAGGATTGTTTGTCCATGATAGAAACCTACATATTACTCATCATCAGAAAAACATTGAGAAATAAATAAGATCAAAATCTTGAGTCGCAGTTTCACGGATCCGGCTACAGCATTTTCGGTAAAGATGTTCTTCGTACAACAGAAATGTTAAATTCGTTTGACGAATACACATTGTTAGATTGTTACACCACACGCCCTTTTAATAAAGGTCCTTAAAATATATTCTTTTCATCTCGCACATCATAGGGTTGTTTATTCCCAGCGTATTTAGGACACCAGTTTTCTCTGGAGGCTTTGTTGAAAAATCTAAATTTGATTTATAACAATAGAAATTTAATTGTGTCTCATTGTAACATATATATCAATGGTCTCATAAGCCAAAGTTGAGCTACTACAAGTATTGCTGTAGGAGATTTAGGTAAAAACACTACCTAGTCTGTTTTGGGTTAAACCTCAAACGTTACACGGGAAAAATATTCTAGTTCCAAAATAGCAAATTAGTAACTTGACTTACTTTAGCTATTTAGCTAAGTAGAGTTAAACATAACTTCCTAATTATTAGAACAGGAATCTAGCGAAATAGATCACTGACTGACATGAACGGACATAATATCAACTAGACAATTGCGTGCGAGGTGGCAAGTTTGCTATGCTTCAAAACCATTTGAAACTGTACTTTGTTTTCATGTTTAATTTTGCTATACAAAAGCAAAAGACACCTGCGCTCGCGCCCAGTGTTCAAAACGCGTAGGTAATCTAAACAAATTATCTTTCATGTGGCGTATAGCTGTGTGAAGTTGGTCTGGCGTCTCTCACTCGGCGGGAGAGCGGCGGGAGAGCAGGCGAATAGCGATGCAGTGGTATAAAGATATGTCGTCTATTTATAACAGACGAGTAATGCAGGCGTGCGGACGCATCACAGAGCAACTTGGCTTTTGTCGTGTCTCTTGATTTTGAATGTTTTGTGTTATACCTGATGTTTATGCGAGAGAACATGCCAGTCATCTTATCTTTGCGTCCTATCTCTTCTAAACTCAAGTCATTGTCCGTTGCAATATACCTACTTGATAAGAGTAATTCGATTCGATAACAGAAGTATTGTAAGAACCAACTTTACTAATGAGATCGTATAGTTAATTATGAGTTCTCGTTATGTTGTGTGTGAAGTTGCCAATTTCTATAACTGATTACGCAACGTGTGAGCAAGGTATTTATAGGTGTGTTATAATTAGAGGGACTACATCACGCATAGGCTGCTCTTTGGGTAAATATCACACTAATATTATAAAGGCGAAAGTTTGTGAGTGTAAATATAAATATGTTTAACAATAAGGTTTTAGATACTGATGAAAGAAATAATAAGATGATTGGTATTTTGGTTGGTATTAAAAAGGGTTGGGTGAAAAATATGGTATAATAGTGATGGTTTGTTAATAATTTATTTTCAGTCTCGTTTCCCAAGAACTTTAGAACATTTTACTAAGAGAAAGACAATTCCCGTATTTTTAAGAACGTTCACATTTTAATCTCAGTCTCAATCTGTCAAAAATACCTCAAATTTTCACACATTTTTGACATGTATTTGACGTTGATTGTTGCCGAGATGATATTGCGAGTTGCGACTATATTTTGAAAGTTTTTAATAACGGAAATTGGCCCTCAGATTTGCTCCCAAGGCTCAGGATGTCGAACTGAACTCAAATGTCACTAAAATTTTTTTGTAGGCCTCTTAAACAGAATTAAACACAAACGGAAAAGTTAACTGCGTAGATACTTGCGTACCGTATTGTAGTTCCTTCTACAGCTGCTACAAGTTCTTATTACGTTTTCAATTCAATAGAATTTATTACAACTATTCTTGTAGGACTACATAATTATATCTTCTAATCATATTATGGTTTGTTTTTATTATGTTCAGGCTTCATAATTTACGCCAACGTCGTTATTTTTTACGATAATGCTACCTCAACCAAAGTTGAAACTTTTGTAATACTCCAACAATTCTTGGGTAAGCAAATATTTGGGTATGAGACTGAATGACGCAAGTAACCAACAAGTTAGTTAATTAGTTATTAGATAACTGCAGTATTAACAAAAAACCACTATCAAAATCAAAAATCGTTTATTCAAATTGGACTGTCAATCACAGCACTTTGTGAATGTCAAAATAACATAAGACATTGCCCCAAAAACGCTCGCCCTTTATCACTTCCTATTGTTTCAGCTGAGAAGAAGTGGCGAAACCATAGAAATATATAAAAAACAAACTTCTTTCTTTAACAGTAACTATGGGCGAAACAAAGTGCCCAGCAAACCTTATAGTAGGTACCTAAATAAGATTGGGATTTAACTATATACAAGTAAAACCCCTATTACACTACACGATATTTAGGGCCCGATATTTAGGTGATGTGTTTTTTTAATAGGGGCTCTTCCTCCCTTTCTCTTACTACACCATCCCGATTTAGGAAAGGGTCCCTAAATATCGCGTAGTGTAATGACGCTTAAGTCTTTCAAAGTCTTCTCGTGCTCAAAATAGATGAAACATAAAACTGTAGTAAAGCTGGCTGTATTAGGTCAAGATCCAAGAATCTATTGTTATGTTACTTTTCCGAAGGAAAACGTCGCCGTCGCGCGTCGTGAGGAAACCGGCATGTCCTAGAACGAAAAATTCGAAGACATGTGACATCCACCACCCCACCCCGCACTGGGCCCGCTTTGTGGATTACAGATTATCAGTCCTGCTCTCTGTGAGAGGCATCACAGAGGCCTTTGTGTCCCAGTAGCGGGAACATTAGAGGCTAAATTATGCTTATGCCATTCGGGTTTTCCATAAGTAACGAGACAATACTAACACAATCCCTTTTAATATTCACGAAGAAAGGATCTGGCTAAAGATTCGAGGAGAACATGGGACAAGTCAATTGGAATATTTTATATCCAAAATGAAAATCCTTCGTTCAATTCAAGTAAAATCCGAGATCCGTAAAACCTTTCCATGTCTAATAACTTTTTTTTCTTCGTCCAAAAAATGATTGGGCCGAGTCGACACAGCCGTACGGACGGTGCATCGAACGCGGTGAGAGCGGGGTCGATGAACCTCGCGCCATGTGCATTTACATTTGTACAATTTTGTACCTAATTGCAATTTTAGTGATAATGAAGTAGACTAATAACGGTTGATCAGTTATCAGATCACTCAGTATAATAGACACTGAAAATGGGTCATTTGAAATTGCGTTTTAATCTTACACAGGTACCTAGGCGGTGGCTATGTTCTATGTCTGCTATACAGTCTTACATCACGAAAAGATCTAAATAATGATGAAACAGTTAACGTATTTAGATATATTTAGGCAATATAAAAATGTAATAAGATAGATAAAGAAAAAGTAAGTAAGAGAAGAGATATCAGTAGGTAGTTTCATACCTAGTTATTAAGTTTACCATTATAAGCAGATTTTTACTCTTGACAAAAATTTTGGAATCTACATAGGTAGCTATTGTAAATTAAGGTCACTTTTCGTCTGTCTGTTTGACAGCTTTGTTCTTCAAAACTACGCAACGGATTTTGATGCGGTTTCACCATCATTTAGGTAATTTATTCCGGAAGGTATAGGTGTATTATTATTTATTACAATCTCGATGTTTTTTCAAGCAAGTCGTATTTACCGTGTAAAGCAGGGTCAAGTCACTAGTCAAGAACAAACGAATGAAATGATGCAAACATGAAGAAGCAAGAATGTTATCTTGACAAGATACTTACAATATTTAGTGGTAAATCACCTAAGTACATATACCTACCTACTTAACTTTACCTATCTGCATATTATTGACTATGCTTTATGATTATGAATCATAAAGCATAGTCAATAATATGCAGATAGGATGCTAAAGGTCAGTAAAGCAATAATTACCAATAGAAACATGCTCAGCCTATTGCCATTGAATTATAATTTGGAACTTATAGAAAATTGTAACAATCATGTACCTAGGTACTTTTATCTATTTTTTTTTTACATTTTATTTTGAGAACGAGTAGGTACCTAATCTACGTAACCATGTATGAGTCATGCATGAATGAGGTGGTGGAACGGGGTCCAGTTGTGCAAAAAAAACAGGACCCGACTTTTTTTTACTTGCCACATTTTACGAAAAAGTGAGTCTTATCCTGGCAACATTAGTTGCCAAGATATGACTTAATAATTACCTACTTAGGGATCTTTGTATTGTCTAGGCTATAAGTAGGTACTTGTATGTAAGTATATGTATAATGTACTACTTTGCAATGAGTAGGAAGGTACGTGTGAATGTGAACACACAATAATATCATGCCTCTGTCTCAGTTTAAGTACAGTGAAAACAAACTTTCAACTTGGATACCTATACCTTATCTGTCTGTATGTAGACAACCCTAAGAAATAGGTACTATACCTACCTAGTTTAAGTGCATAGGTAAACTGAGTTTCTGTTTTTGTATTGTCCCAATGTTGGGAAAATAATATTAAAATGTAAGTATTAGATATCTATGTTGTATTAGGGAAGGTAGGTCTGCCCTGTTTATGTGACCCAATGCCTAGGTACTTACCAGGATTGGTTTGCCTACCCGAATTAATCTCAAGTAGGTATCTACTTAACTACTAAAGAAGCTGACCTTCCTAATTATATTGCAATTATAATGAAGATAAGTAGCTACCATAAATATATAAATTATAAAGTAGCTATGTATGTAGTAGGTATACTATAAGGCTCGCAATATTCCAGGGTTTATAGTCCCAGGCCCTTCCCAACTGCCCGCCGTAGCTCGGGAGCCCTTTCTTGTTCCTCCCCCTCCAGCCTCCACCCAGCACCTCCCGCGCTTGTAAGACAAAATGTACCTACTATAGGTAGGTACCTACACGTTATGTAGTTATTTAATTTTATACATCAATGCACTTGTCAGCTCTGAAGGTCGTGTAAAAATTATAGAAACAAACAGCAATCACAGTAAAATAATAAATTTTCTTGGCATTGATTCGCGTTTTACGACATTGATAACATCTTTTGAAGTTGGCTATGAAAAGCAATGGAAAGTAGCCAATGAAGTATACACTCAGTTAGTATACACTCAGTACGTAGGTGCATACAACTATAGTATGTATGCACCTACGTACTTCAGCACGTAAAACCGCGCGTCGAGCCGGTTAGTTTAAATAGCGTACTTAGTTCTTAGGTAGAATTGCGAAGTTCGCAAAAAATATGAATGAAACTCGTGATTATTTTGATTAAATGTTCCATTAAACGCTAGGCTTTACCTGAAGCTCCTTATTCTTGTTATCTTTGAGCGATGCTGCTCTGATAACACCAGCTTTCCATCCCCATTCGGAAACTTTATTCACGTTAATTTTTGTCACACCACTCACAGCGAGAAATCGTTTGCCAACTAAATCTTCACGGTACTTATAAGCCATAACGAACTACACAATCACATTATTCACATTAAAAACTACACAAACGTCAAGAAACTCAGCGTTATACGCACTACACGTCACACTCTTCGTTGAGCGAAGGGAAACTACGTGGAAAACACAAGAAACGTTTCTGCGGAACGTATATGTTACGCGACTGAATGCGAAAGATTACCGCGTTGAACTAAGTTTCAACATTGTTCAGAACGCTCACAATTGGTAGCGTTATGATGAAACTTGTTATGAACCTGCTAGGGCAAAATGATTGCACGGGTTTACAAACTCAACGTCAATATACCGAACTCCTGAAATTGTTCGCATTATAGGTTCAGTTTACAAGGACGTAGATTTTACGTGTTAGTTCAAAAGAATACCAATAGAGGGAAGTAAGTTCAATGTTTCATTCAAATATGAATATTCGCCTCAATATTGAAAGTTGTAACTTGTACGTGTAACGCAAAGGTTTTCATGAAATAAATAATAAATAATGTTTTACAGTAGGTAATTATGTTATGTACCCCAAATAACCTTGAACTAAGAAGACGAAACACTTTCCTGTTTTAAAACCCATAAGCACCTAGATTACACTAGTAAAACTATGTGAAGTCTACACGTACATAAAAACTTAAAATTAAACAAATGAAAGTAGGAAAGACAATAATAATAATTGTTTTGATTTTTTGAAGTTTAATCTTACTTTACTTTAAAATAAACATCATAGATGGCGCTAGGAGAAGTCAATTTTAAGTGTCATGTGTTTGTAAGTTTTCTTTATATTCTTCTTAGCTACAAAATAAATCAGAACTTATGGTGCTGATTTACTTCATAAAAATAATTAACTAAAATAATAATGCGTTATTTACAATTTTGTCTTTCGGACCGCTTGAAGCCATATTGATTTGTGCGATCACGTGATCAAAACAACTGTCAATTTTATCATCATGGCGTATTAAACTTTTCAACGAGCGGTTGTGTTTTGCTATGTTTTGTATTGTGATTATTTGAGTGAATTTATCATATGTGATTATTAATATGATATCGTCGATAATCTCTCGACTGGTCATGTAAGTTTATTTTTCACTTCCTCTTAACTATAATATTTACCAATGAAAATTATTTTCGTCGACTCCTTTGTTTAAAAAAGAAAAAAATATTAATTATAATTTCCTGTTTGCGCTCGGTGCTAAATCAACGGGTTTTTATGCTCTTTCCGATCGTACTTATCTATCGCGACATATTAAATAAATGAATCTGCAGATAATCTTACACAATTGAATCGTCATCAGGCGTATTGCTTGTATTTCATATTCATTTTATTCTTCTATTCGTCCTTTTTGTAGGTATCGGCCAACAGTTGCTAGGTGGTCTGACGACTTGTCTAGTTATTTTACGTATTATTGTCTTACTATTTAAATTAAAGAACCAGGCAGGGACCCACTTAATTCGTCTAATTTCAATAGGTACCAGCTGCAATGTAGTCTTCAATTATTTTGACTTAATCAAAATCTTCCTTCTTTTTTATAGGTTAGTAATTTTGTTTCTGTTTTTTCCACGCCCAAAGATGACCTTCTGCCTTGACCCACACATTATCCATTTAATTCTAGTTCTATTGATTAAAACTACACTGTTTTTCACAATTAAATAACAACATACAAGAATCACAGGAATGTGACACATTCATATCTGATTAGTTTAACACAATAAGTACTTATTTTTATCAAATTCCATTAGTTTCATTTGTAGGTCATTAATGTCTCCAACGGTTACATTTTTATTACAATCCTAGGGTTGAACTTGATAAACTGGAATTTAATTTCAAGTGTGAAATAAAATAACTACATAAATAGTAAATCAACAAACTGGCCCGCCACCTGGGCTGTCTTCCTGTTATATTTTTTCGAAACATTTACTTGATCTGTATGACGGAAAAGTGCAGCTCTCTCTCTTAATACAAATTAAGATATATAAAACATCAACAGTTACTGAATATTCAAATATGGTGCCGTTAGCAAATAATATCTGTATCTTAATAATGTTATACACCAATTAGCCACACCAGGGCAACCCGTTTTCAGAGGAATAGTCCAAATTAACCTAGGTTCAAAATCATGGGAATTATTTAATATGTAATACAGGTACAGCTGCAATAACTGTTTTTGAAGTTCTAAATAGGTCATAGAAAAACGTCATGTAGCATACCATACTGGTTGGTTACTCGATAATTGTTATGGAGTTAGTAACTCTAACCCAATATTATCTTAATTTGCACATTTTCTATTACATTATAATTATTATTAATGGATTACTCAAATTGCAAGTCATTTAATGTCTTTCTACATCTTCGAAACTCGCTACTTACTGCTGTTAGAAATTGAAATTAATTCACATTAATTAACTACCCAGTTAAGAATTTTTCATTATTATACTTAATTACTTAGTGTGTTTGTTAATGAGTAACTCTTTTCATGTTCAACTACATGATTATTGAACATAATAATTTTTTTTTCATGGACTACTTTAGTATTTTTCTGCTGTTAACTCCTGTTCATGTATCAACCCACACTGGGCCCACATGGTGGATTATGGCCTATCACAGAGAGTAGGCCTGTGTCGCAGCAGTGGGAACATTACAGGCTGATTATGCTTATGCTAACTCCTGTTCGACCCATAGACCACCCTCTTGGCTAATTTTAACTTCATTCATTCAACTGTGATGCATACATAATGTTTGCAACATTATAAAAAAATATTTTACAATGGTTTATTCTATAAAATTCATAAATTATATTTATCATTGTTCAGTCATTAATGCTAAGTTATGTAATTTCATTCTTGTCACCAGTTTAATACATTATTGTAATTGTTAATCAGTTCAAACTAGTTGAGAGAATAGCTCAATATTGGCAGTGGTCCAAATATCTTGATTTTTGGAACACCAGCCGTCCTAAAATTTGGCAACACTTTAGTCTTGTGTACGCCTTTTATCATTCTTTTCACCTTCAGACGTAAACTAGCTTTCTTGAGGAATAGTTGTAGTTATTGGATCAAGTTCCAAAACTATCAAAGCCCAGTTTTCTTATATTATAAGATATTAATAACTCTGATTTGAGTAACAGTGAAGTACTTTTGTATCTGAATATGTGGTGATTCATTAAACAAAGAAAAGTTGAGCCACGTTGAGCTTCGTTGCGGAATTCGTCACTAGGGTATCCCAGTGCACTGCCGGGTGCTATTTTCGGCAAAGCTCGGGCATTCGCCTCTGGTGCAGCGTGAAGAAGGTTTAGTCTGTGGCGCTCACGGCTTGCGTCCGCGTCGCTGTTCTATGCAACAAGTGAAGTGCGTTGACACCTAACTGTAGAGTGATTCATTTATCGACATTCGGTCTTCGCGAAGAGTTATTAGTGTCTGTTCCGAGTGCGCTCAATCTGTTCGCGCAGTCAGGAGGTCGTACACCTTGACTGCGCCACGTTATGTGCTTATTAAGAGCGCTTGTCTTGCCTTATTAGGAACAGCCTCGGCTGAATTACGTGTACCTTTACCCAGTTTTGCTGTTGACATAATTTTTTATATAATTTTTAAATGTCTTCGCGTACGAAACTTGACATAAGAATAACTATTTATTACGAGGATCATGTAGTTGTGATTTATATTTAACTAACGGTATGTAAGTGCTGTATTAACTTGAATGTAAGTTCCTATAAATATATAATGAGTTGTACCCTGTGTTTATTTTCGAATGCCTTGCGACGTGTTTGAAATCTAATACTGCACACTCACAGTAACACAAGAGAGCACAAAATCCTTCAGCCACAGGATAATGTTCCCTTTCCTATTTAGTAACCTGCTTCAAGTACCGTGAAGTTAATTACGTAAATTAACATCCAAATGTACTGGGTAGATAAAGCGTAGTGCGTGTATAACTGGGTTACTCTCCCAAAATAACTGGCATAATTTGTGACTAGTACACAGTGAGTCAATAAAATTGAACCTATGCCTAATATTAATAAGCGAACTCCACTTTCATTTGAATCTATATAACTAGATAGAGGTAGCTATATTGTTAGTCCGATAGATACTAGGCTAGGGCTACATAACACGATTTCACTAATAAATGTCAGACTTCGTTCGATGCACATTAGTACAGTAAACTTTCTCTCTATTAATTTACGAAAATAACCTGCTAACTATTATGTTAAAATAACTATAGTAGTAAAGTTATTTTGTGGTCCTGACAGATTTGAGCCAAAACAAACCAAGGTTTCATACCATTTTTATTAGATCCGACATTCATTTTTCTATGCCGTTGTAGACCACGAACTATAAGTCCATATTCGGCTGTTTTTGCTTTGTGCAAAATATTTGACTATTGAAAGTTATTCATACAAATTCTATAGCATTTGTATACCAATAACCAAACTTTGGCGGAGGAGTGTTTACAACAAACGCCGACGTACCTAATTTAAAATTGTAATGAACCAATGGCACGCTTGACCGATTCTTACAATACACAGGAAGTTTTCATATTACTAGGGCCGTTTGCGCAAACTTGTGTCTAGTATAGATTGATAAAATGCAAAATTAAATGCATTACCACATGAGTATTTACATTGTGAGATCGCCTTGATGACGTAAAGCGACTTGAAATGCGCATAAAGATCTGAACGCTCCGTTTGGTTGTCTAAACAACGAGTGCTCCAAACGACGGTTTGCGTATTTGTTTACAATGGAAATGGGGAAAATCTAAAATTAAAAGTGAGTTCATTTAGGTCACATTTTCGATACTTACAATTTTTTTACTGCAAGACAAACATACATTTTATAGACTTGCCAAACTTTTATAACAACAACATAAGACTCAAATAAAAAGTACAATCACTGATCGGAAGACGGTCTGCTTATGTGCAATTATAGCTGTACAAATTGCTCTAATTATTTATTGTAAAAACTCTGAATCAAAGAACTAAATGGTTTCCGAAGAAATAAAAAAAGCACACCCGTTATTCAATACGTCTAATCATAAGCCACACTGGACACGCTCAACTGGCTGTTACATCGACCCTGAAGAACGTAACGAACGATACGCACGATTCGATGCCCACACACTCCTTATTTAGTCCACCAATAGTCGTACTCGTCCGTATAGAAAGGATCAAGTCGTTTCATTGTCGATATAACAGATGCATTCCAATAAAACGTGATTTGAATAAATGGGAAGCTAGTAACCGGTTTCGATATGTAACCCATAGGCCTATTCAAAACAACCTGTTCCGTTTTGATTACATTTTTCTTGAAAGAAAGTTGTCCTATAATTCAAATACTAACTAATGTTTCCATCATTGTTCTGAAAAATCAAATCTGACTAAGTGAACACAACAAAGAAGTTCGGCATAAAGGTTTATGATTCATAAATCATAATAATTCATTTGTAAGAATAGATAACCTTTCGTATAAAACCCACAAGGGTATAATTTGTTCTGCGATGCACAACACAATGAAGTAACGTGTATGAGTTAGCCTTGCAATCTCGACGTAGGGTTACTAAATGCTGATGTTACTGTAGCTCTTATAATCGATCGGCATTAAGAGGATTTTCATTATTATATGCTCGTTTGTGGCTTACTGCCAACCCTGAAGCTGAAATTCAACTGAACAAAGGTTTCTAACATCGCGTGAGATGCTCGGATGCACCACACTGTATTAGAGGTTCTTGACCTATATGCGTGGCGTATATTTTTATAACCGATCATTTTCTTCACGACTAGTTAGCTCGGGATTTATGAGAGCTACTCGATACTCTTTATTTCTGGAAAGATTAAAATTCATACGTACGGAGAAGTATGGAGGAGTTTATTTAAATTTCATGCCGGTATAAAAGGCCTAAACGCATTCGCGATAAGGTCGAATGCTTAATAAAGTTATTACACCCACGCTAACGTCGAAGTTTACAAGATTTATTCCACTGTTTCGACATTCAGGAAATCATAGGTTAAACGATTTTCATACATGATTGAATTTAACGCATCATTGGTTAACGTATCAGCTGAATTTGCGTAATCATTTCTAGTAATGCTCCCGGGTTTAATTTAATTCATCCGTGGTAATTTCAGAAACTTCTGCCTATTAGTATAGAATCTACCAAGACAGGCTTGGTTTTGATGAGATCATTGCTACCGTTATATTAAAGGTTACATCCCCATCTATCAGAGCAATAAAAGGGTCAAAGGTGATCATCTCCCAATAAATAGTTTATGCGCCTCTGTTTTAGAGACTCGTAGACCTCAATTTATTTATCCTTTCAAACAGGAACATTTCTAGGATATTTTGTAGTCCTACCGTAGCGGATAGATTGATGGACGTCGAATTTGGGACGATTAGGTTCTACATTTCGCGTATATTCAATATCCATTACGCCTACGAGGGACACGAGGTCTAAGTGAAGTAAGGCGCAAGACCGAATATATGACCTTTAAAACATTTTACAGCACCTTACGTTGGCCTTTTGCTGTTCTCAATCTCTACCCACGTAAGGGCATGATCGAACAGTATTACAGTACACATGTTTTGGTAACGGCTACTACCGATTTAGCCCAAAGGGGTCGAGTTTCTCGCCTATTTATTTATTTTAGGACGTTATTAGGGAGTTGTGAAACCGCACCATGTGCGTGCACGTTCGTTTCGCACGCATGATGATCTAGTTTTATCCACATTTAGTGTTCCACTTCGCCTGATATGAAACAGATACATTCCGTGTACATTTCCGATTTTGAAATAATACTAACGTGTTTACAGGGTTGTTACTGGTATACTATATGTACTACTTATGTATGTTTACTAGTACATTATTTATCGTCACCAAAGGTGATAAGTAACCAGGATCGTCGGATACAGTTGAAGTTTAGTAAGAAACCGATGGATATTTTCTAATACAATAAAAAACACAGTTTAATTCGAAAACATCTTTGGTTTCTTACTAAACTGCAACTATATCCGACGACTCTGGTTACTTATGTCTTTTGGTGACTATACAAGTCTGTGCCTCCTGTGATAAGTGATATAACTCGAGTTGTACCTTTTTTGTGATTTTCACATGAGCATTAAAAAAAAATACGTCTTTTTTGGTCTAACTCACGTTCTTCTATCTGCTATAGTTTCGGAGATAATTTTGTGCAAAGTGATACAACTATAGGGATTTTGGCTGTTTTAGGGATTTTGTTTTTGCTGTCCTGTAAAATGACGTTTTTTGACTTGTATCACTTATCACAGGAGGCACAGAAGTATACATAGAAGTTCTGCTAGTGTGGCTTCACAAAAGGTATTTGCGGAAGGAAGCTGTTAGCATAGCACAACTAGTCATAAAATATAAAGAAACAGAAAAATTGCAAAAATAATTTACGAGAACATTTTGCATAATGATTTATGATCGATTCCTTATTGGTAACAGCTTATTGTCTCCCTCAGGTGGGTGTAGTTTCTGAAGAATGACATCATACAGTTTTCGTATATGGATGAACATTGTACTGACGACGTTGAGAAACTTGCATTACATTTATGTCAATGCAAAAATAAGTTAAAGAAATGAGTATTTCGTAATCTATGTGATGGTCACCAAAAAGCCTTGCTATCGAATCCATTACTTACCTACCAAAACTGGAAATATGTTTTCTGCGCAGTGATAGAGATATTATCTAATCTAATTCTTAATGTATTGGGGGTATCATGTTTCGCGGTTTATAACTAACGAAGGCGTTCATGATAATTGATAAAGAACAGAAAACAATACAACGATGATAATAAACGAAAACAAACGTATCATTGTCTGGGATGGTATAAAATACAATACTGATTGTTGTTCCAGACTAAACTTAGACATACCCACAGGTATCTATCTACATATACAACGTGCAACAGTGGTGCAATTGTGTTTATTTTTAAAGTCGTCCAGTGTAATAGGAATCTTCATATCTAATCGGTCTAAGCCATTCGACGGTCGGGGTGGCTCATATTAAACTGGTGAATGAAGACTCCTAGCCGTCTTCCATTTATTATTCATCTGGATTGTCCACTCCTGCATTATTGGTTTCCGTCGCGCTATCTTGTGGTCTGGTACTACACCGTGCCTGCGATTCATATGTCGCTCTATCATGAGGAGCTGGTTTTACAAAGATTGAAAATAATTCCACTAATACTATCGGTGCCTACTTTCTGTAAGCACTAACTCGTTAAAATTTCACGCATTCTTGCACTTAACCGGATAGTGAGCAAGTAGTATACCGCATGATGCAAAATTTAAAAATATTTAAACGATCAAACGCCGAAGCGACAAGCGAAGCAAACTTTTTCTATCCATTCATGAACTGTTGATCATAAGTTGGTCATATTTATTTAACAGTTTGCTATCGACCACGGCACATCTAAACCTTGCAAAACACCCACGCGCTTTGTACCGTTTACGCGTTTCCCAATTACAAGATACTAGTAATTACCAAGTAAAATACAACCAATTGTACCTATTCCCCGACGAAGTTGCTTAACCAAACAATTAATTTCCAGTTAGACGTTTAGAATCTTGCATTACGTTTATAAAACAGTCAAATAAAATTGAGAACCTAATTACTACTTGAAGGTCGTCGTTGTATACATTGGGTGACTATTACCTACCTTTCAACCAAACATACCTTTCAACCAAACACCAGTCCACGCGGCCTTACTGTGCACCGAGCACGGTAGTACTAGTATTGATTTACAAGGTAGTAAACAGCTCGCCAATCACGCTGAGACAGATCTTTATTCAATCAGTCCCTGCGATTCATCTAGCGCGTGCGTCTTAAATATTAATGTGCAGTGCACTCGAACAGACACTATAAAACGATACATAAACAGTGAATTCACATGCTAGAAAACAAATGACGTGGATACCGTATCCATGGCGGTGGGTCGCGCGACCGGTAACCGTGACGACAGCCCTCGTCTGCCGCCGCTGAGCCTCGGACTGTCCAGCGTCCGATTCATTGTCAACAAGCTCGAGGAGGAATACACTCGTGTCACCGCGGCCAACACATTTGAATCCTGCCAAGAACTCGTCAAATACGACCCGAACGTCGACGAGGGTTACGACGATTACGATGACTCTCCTCTCGGTCAACCGAAAGGACGAGTCTGGAATCGATTCGCAACGAACCTAGGATTGGCCCTCAGTAGATGCATCCCTAGTGTCTCATTTGGGAACTTTGGCCTGTTCGCCCTAACTACTGGATTCTTCGCACCGAAGATGATCACTTATTTGGTGGTGTATCCGTTTTGCAGATTGGTATTCGGGACCCTCTACCCGGCTTATGCTTCATATAAAGCTGTCCGGACGAAGAACATAAAGGAATACGTAAGTGCAATTTAATACTTATACATATAGGTCTAGAATAATAAGCCATTATTTGTGCTCCATATTCTGTAACGCTTGAGCTATTAGGCTACAATTGAACGAAATTACTGTCTATAAGCTTCAAAAGGCAAGTAATTGTCAAACGTCGAATTACCATTTGTGGAGCGACAATTTGCCGTGTTGAAAAAAAATGTAATTTGCTGTAAATGGTTCAGTAAAGTACAACGATGGCCTTGTTACGGGCACTCGCTCGTGTTTGAAACGCTTCGGCTCCCACTGTGTCCTTTACCTTGTTCCCGGCTTCCTATGACTAATTACTAGCCGCCGGTAGCAGGTACATATCCCTCGGTATTGTTTTATAAACAATACCCAGAATGTAGTCTAGGGTATCATGATCAAAATGAATATATGGTTACCGATGTGATGTTGAACTGAGAGGATTCGTAGTAAGTGATAAGATTACTACTTATTTGTTTATGCTGCAATATTATTCACATTGCTCTAGTTTTATACAGTTTTACAGACTATTTTCCTCATGCATTAAAATTGGTAAAGAATTAGTTAAATAAATATAATTCCTACGATGAGTAACAATGACCTATTTATAATGTAGCTGAAGAATCAATAAATGTTTTCCAATAATTTTGTGTTCTACTTTAGACCATTGTGTTGCGCTAGTCACATTGCTCATCATCATCCACTTAAATGTTTCCATCCATGACTGAAATTACCGCTCTTTGGTCATAAAACCTTGCTTAATATAAATATTGAAAAAGCGTCCGTCAGTTTTGCCCTCCATCACCTAGGAAACCAATTTAATTGACTAGGGTTCGCCGGTTTTCCTACGTACGTCTGTCCCACCCCTTTCGCCCCTTCTAGACTCATGTAGTTCAATACTATTTATGTATACCTATGTTGTTTTGATATTAATTCAGTTTTTGTACTACCCTGAACATGAAATTGTTGGCTTGTATTTTGTTATATGTATTTTATGGACGTCACAAAGCTCTGGCCATTTCACAAATTATTGGGATAGGAACGACAAGAAGCCACTCATCGTTGACATGGGTGTAGCTCGTCCAGATTTTTTAGGTTTACCGCAGCATTTCTTTGTCATCCAACATTTCTATCAGTCGTCATCTCAGTATTCACATTGCCACACTGTTTTGCAATTGTCAAGAAACTGTTTTGCAGTTTCGCAAATATTGTTTACTGTTGTATTGTGTCATTTTTTGGCAAACAAACAAACAATCATTATTCACCCCCTTTCTAGCCGCGTAATCATCTCATAGCTAGTTCATACCATAAAACAAAACCCAATCTGTCAATTCCAGGTAAAATGGATGATGTACTGGATAGTGTTCGCTTTATTCACGTGTACGGAGACGTTCACGGACGTGTTCTTGTCATGGTTCCCGTTCTACTACGAGGTGAAGATAGTGTTGGTGCTGTGGCTGCTGTCGCCGGCAACCAAGGGCTCCTCCATACTATACCGGAAGTTCGTGCATCCGGCGCTTTGCAGACGGGAACAGGTCAGTAAACAGTGTTTTTTTTTTTCTGGACCATCCAGAGAATCCGCTCGCGAGCAGAATCTGTCCAGCTAGACTAGACCGTGTGTTGTAATAAGTCTTTATATGTAGAAGACATTATCCTAAGCTGTATGACTGGAACTTTTTTACAATATTTCATCTTGTAGTCAACTTTCCAAGCTATTAGTAGATGATATCTGTGCCGTCGCGGGTCGTGGCGTGCGAGGTCTGTTCTGTTCCGAAATGTCAGCATACAGTAAGACATGCACTTGTCGTAAAAGTTGATTACTATGATGGTAAACAGATGTGCTTGCAACTGGTCACAGTCTGGTTCTAAATATTTATACCCAACGAAAGTCTGGCAACTCGTTAGGTCGTATGATACATAACGTCCCTAATGTCCACTTCTGAACAACGACCTTTCCAGTATACCGTCATCGCCATAACAGAAAGTCAGACGGAGGTTGGATATTTTATGAAATAAAATTTTACTTATTACGTGTTAAGAATTTTGTCATACTGTAATCCATATGACAAAATCCACGATACAATATGATTTGTCGTTCGTGTAAGGCAAGTTGTGAGGTATTTCCGTAATCAATACGCACTGCATTCGCATTAGTTACGATGTTGTTAGTACACAAATAGATTTCGCTGCCTATCCGTGTAATTTAATCCTATTGTAACGTTGACATTTTAACACCCACGCGGTAGTGATAAGATGATGTTCTATCAGCTCAGATTACACTACAAGTTATATTTTGTTGTTAAATTTATATGATATACAGGGTTATTGGGAAAACACAAACCACCTCTTAAGAGGCCACTCTACTCATCATTATGAACAACTTTTACTACTTGACCAAACATGAAATCGCGAAAAAAAATCAGCTGTTCCCTACATTTATGTTCGTTTAACTCGTCAAAATGTAGGGAACAGCTGATTTTTTTTTTCGCGATTTTAGTTTTGGTCCCATAGTAAAAGTTGTTTATAATGATAAGTACAGTGACCTCTTAAGAGGTTGTTGGTGTTTTTCCAATAACCCTGTATAAGAAATGCAAGCTATGTATTTGTTGTTATACTGAATTTACTGTAAGGCTTATAAGTGAATAACTGGTTCATCTGTTCATGTTGATATTAGCATAATTATTCGGAATTTTCAGTTGATTGTTGTTTAGAAGTAACTTTACTTATTAAAATGTTTCGTAGCTTATCGTTCAAACTGATTGGCACAAACGTGTTATTAATACAATTTCATTGTTCCAATTCAATGTCTTTGTGTTTTATCACCGGGTCGAAGCTTGAGACATTTCAGATAATATTGTACTATGTTGATATTTTCCATTTTTTAAATTATACGGAAGCGCAATGCTTTGTAAACGAGGCAAAAGGAGTACGTAGCAGGTGGCGTTCTGTAATTTCTGTCTAACCCCATGGGAAGAAGGCATGACTTTGTGTATACTTTGTTACGAATGAATATAATTAGGAGGAACGGGTAATTAATTAATTGCGTAGGTACTTAAATTAAAATCACGGTCATTTAGAAACGCGTGACTCACATCAATCGTTACAAAACAATTACCATTTTACTTAAATTGTACTGTTTCCATTTTCCAGGAAATAGATGAATACATAGCGAAGGCCAAAGACCAGGGTTACCACACAGTGCTCAATTTGGGCACGAAAGGCGTCAACTATGCCACGACTGTTATCATGCAGACTGCCATAAAAGTAAGTTTTCACAACCTTGTAATTACGTTAATTGTGGCATGCTTAGTTTTATAATTGCGCTCTCATGTAAGATCTGTAGATAAACGAAACGTTTATGTAATTTCGACAGTTCTTTAATGAGCCAAATAAGGGTGTTGGTGGGCTTTAACCCTTAACTAAAATACACAGTTACAAGTGTTAATTATATGTTTAACTTTGTGTTGTTTTCATACCACCAGAGCAAATAGGTTTACCAGCAACAGTGTGGCATGTTTGATTACAGTGTGTATAATGTAAATAATTTAGCAAAACGTGAATTACACCCACAGTGCTAATTTGCACATAGCTTTACATGTTTTTTTTTTGTATTTCCCAAATTGACCTAATCGCACTTAGCAAGCTAGCCAGCTAGTAGCCACCAGTCATCGGGCATGACCACATCAAGACCATGTAATATCTCAACTCTCACATCGATTAGATCAAACCACATAGCCGCTTTGTTTAATTTCGTCTTTTTTAATTTTATTAACACGCTTTTTTAATTTCTCCCCTTCCACCCCCATCTTTTCCAAATATCCTTTCCATTGCTGCTTCACGCAGAACTTCAATCTGCCGAGTCCTGAGCAAGACAGAGAGGCGCGCGCTAAGCACGCGATCAGGGCGCGTGACGTCACCGACGGCTACCACGATACCTACGACGACTTGGAGTACCAACGTTCAGAGCTGCCTGGTATTGTGGAGATAGTGGAACTGGACCGAGATGATGAGCGACAAGACTATATGTTAGGGGACGGAGACCCTCACGACCCGGACTACGAGCCCGATGACACGTCAGCCCGCAGCCGAGGCAACGTCATTCGTAAACGTAAAGTTGCCAAAGAAAAAGAAAAGCGACCTCGCAGCAAGTCCCGAGGTCGCCGCACCAGATCCCAAGCGGCCATAGACAAAGAGAACAACGAAATTATGGTCGACTGAGTAACGAGTACGAATGAAGCTCAACTGTGATGTTTAGATAATTTTAGACAACGATTAGGATGACCCGTTGTTTTTAAAGTATCAAGTGTATCACACTTTTAATAATTAATTTTATAGTTCGAATGGTATGTTGCGAAATTTCAAAATGACAGCCACTAGTATTGGACATGATTTTGGTTTCTCTGAATGAGAGAGGAAGCTTGAAATATATCAGCACATTCTTATTTCTCACAAGTTTTAAGATAGATTTGAGTTCGTTCCGACTATGTCAGGCCGACAAAATGTCGTCATCGTCATTTTATCGTATTGGATTAGTTTAGTGAACTGGACTATATAAATCGTTCAGTCACTAGGTCGTAAGACATTTTATCGCCCCCACGTCCGACATAGCAGGAACAAATTTTTTAGGGAAATGACTCATTTTGGCATTCTCGAAAACTGAGCTTTCAGTGGCGAAAATGTCACTTTAAATACTATAAAAATATAATATCCGTAGTTGTTAAATAAATATTGTAGGTCTGAGCTTTATTACCAAAAGAATTTGAGATCTTATAATAAATGTCTAATACTATAGATTTTTTTACAATTTATTAACCATTATTATTACTACGAGGCTACGCTGGACAAACGCCTCTTGTGCAGTTTATTCTGTTGAAATGGATTATTTGAGGCATTCTTTGTAATCCAATATACTTTTTGAATCAACTGTTTATTTCTAATTTTTGTAACACCTTAATAAAAATCAACAGTTAATGCAACTCAAACCAAAGCAGCAATCAAATTCATGTCGCATTTCCTTTTTCTTTCGTTCATTATGGGATTTTTTCATATCCCACCGATTGTATTGTCAATAAACTTGTCTTATATAAAACCTATAATAATATTCTAGTATATTTTTCACACTCTCTAAATTACTTAAACATATGCATTTCTTTGTACAATGCAGTCCAGGCATTTCTTTGAAACTGTTATTATATTTTATTATGCTTAAATTTTCACTGTTCCTAAACTGTCTTGCACAATCTCATCAACGAGTCGATTTATTTAATATTATTTTACATCGCATGACGTCTGTAATTAATGACATAATTAATTTATAAATACGTAGATGTGATACACATAGAGTAGGCAAGATACAGAATGTAATAAATTAATTTAAAAAGAAAGAGATGGAAGATTGAATGACCCACTCGAATTCGAAGAACATTTCGGGCCATTATAATGGGCCAATTAATCATCTGTCTCTTTCTATTGACAAAACAATTAGATAGGCTTGTCGACTGTATGTATATTACCTCTATACATAACATATTTGTAAAGAACGCATGTGTTGTGAAACCACCAACGTTGTGTATTGTGTTATTTAGATTTAGTTGTGTGACTGATTTAGTTTTATGTTCGATGATTTCTCAATAAATCAATATAGTGTCCTTGCTATTGTTTATTTTTGTGTAAAGCGTAAAATATCATCGCTTTAATAGACATTATGACAGCATGCGCTTTGCCTCACAAAGCTTGTGTCACTGAAGCATTACTGCAGATTCCACGTGAGTACTATTTTTTATATTAATAAGCGAAGCGCTTGAATTTTTTACCACTTAAGTAAGTAAAAGTATTTCTATTAAATAGAAGAATATAGAAGCTTGAAGCCATCAAGTCATTTTATCATTGCCATCTGCTATTTGTAGACCTATTCGGACACATTACCTAATATTTCTTTATCCTTGAAAACGAAATAGCAATAATTCATTTCCAAGGAAGTGTTCTTAGTTATTTTCTCACAGGCGCACCAAGAGTCCGAACCACGATTATTAAAATAGTGTACTTATAGTGTGTTTCTATTTCTTAATTTCTCTTCAACTGGTATGTTGAGGCCTATTTCCAGTCTAGGCAAATGTTAACAGAAAAATATACCAATAATTGCAATTAATATTTGGCAAACATAAATTAATATTTTATCAAAAATCCACAGGGCGGCGGCGGGTTGGTACAGCAACTGCGCAAGAGTTACAGCCTGTCTGACTTGACAGAATGCGACCCACGTGAGGAGAGAGGCAGCGATGAAGCCGACGATGTGCTTACAGAGCCGCGGCTTGTACGACGAGGTGGTAAGAGGTAAGCTCAGCTTCTATATCATATCTCGTGCGCAAGAGTTTCTGTCAATCAGTACAGCCACGTGAGGAGAGAGGCAGCGATGAAAATTGAAGACATGTGACATCTACTACCACGCACTGGGCCCGCGTGGCGGGTTCCAGCCCATACCCTCGCACAGAGAGGAGGCCTGAGTCCCAGCAGTGGGAACACTATAGGCTGATTATGCTTATGTTCATAGATTGACTTATCAGAGCAGTAACCATACGGACATAAGTTCTTCCTGTATTTTGTAGTATATCAGGCCAACTGAGTGCTTATTTAGTCCTTCATTTATTTTCACAGTGGATTCTCCACCCGTCGCAGCGCTTCGGAGTCGAACAGTCGTTCGCCGATGTACTTCCCCGAAGTCGATGTTGATGTTAGACCTCGTCCTAGGACTGACGAACCGGATTTCAGGTTGGTCCTGTTTATTTTCATGGAAAGACTTGTGTTTGACGCAGTTTTCTAGATGATGGGTCTTAAATTTTACCTGAAATACTGCTATGCGTCAAGCTTTCTGAAGCACACGCATATCAAAAAAAAAAAGATATAGCTTTGAAACAGTGTTGAACAATATTTATATGATTTTTTACTTGCGGAGATTATATCCGCATGTTTTAGCACAAATGTTTGTTTGTTAGGAAGAGATAGACTTATGGCAATAAAAGTTTATGGACTGTATTAAACAAGACTTTGTATATTCCCGTCTGATCTTACAAAATTAAAACATCCCGAACAAACAGTTAATAATTTAATTAGCGTATCGTTGCGGTAGAGTCCGTGGAAGCGAGTGGTCATCGGGCGGAGCCGTGTCACTGTCGCGGCGCGCCTCCATTTACCTATGAACCGTTGATCACACCGCCTGCGTATGCAGACTGCGCGCAAGGTGTTGGGTTTGTTTCCCAACAAGGTTTTGAGAGTCATTGACACTTTAATAAAACAAAGTTTCTCCATCTTTAATCAAACCAATGATTCGTTCCACTTTCCATTATCTATCACCTGTTTAATCAATAATTCTTACATTTCAGTCACATAAAATCATCGGAGGACATAAGCTCGGGCTACTCGAGTGCAGACAACAGTGCTTCCTTGACGCGCACGGCTTCCTTAGGAGCCGGCGCACGCGCACGTGGCCGGTCTTCTAAAACTACCGTCACTTCCATCAAACGACCGCAAGCCGCTGAGGTCTGGTAACACTAAATATAAACTATACATGACAGGCTTGAGCGTAGCTAGTGGAAAACAAGTTTTTTTTTCGACTACTTACCATATAACTTTACCATATAATTAAATAGATTATTTTTGACATTTCTGACAATCACATGACGATGGCAGGGCGCGATAACTTTTTTGAACGTCGATACATGAAATCAAAAAGAAAATGAAATGCCATATAATTTTGGTATCACACATTATAACAATGAGCACCATTCAAAAGCACCAGATTCAATTTTATTTTGAATATTTACACCGTAAAACACGAATTATCTTGCATCAACTTTTTTCTACAAAACTATGTAACAATGATTGCCGCTCTGTTCCGACTGGTTTATTATTTTGACACTGTCCAGAATCATCATTCTCCTGTTTTTATTCCAATTTATTCGGGGGTCGGCGGCTATTAATCGTGATCTCGGTAGTTATCCCCTTTCAACCATATCATAATTCACATAATACATTCGACACTGTCAAGAGTAACTTTAACAATTATTTGGAGAGTATTTTTTTCTCTCACAAAGAAACCAACGGCTACGCTCATGCGCCAAGCAACAGATTGCATAATTTACAGACACTTAGCACAAAATATTCTTCAATGAGTAACCGAAAGATTTCTGTGTGGTCGAATGGGTTAAATGAAGTCTCTGTATAGTATGTAATCATCGTCTAGTAGCTCTAGTTCAAAAAGAGAAATTGTTAAAACCTCAACTTGCCGGTTTCAATATGATTTCTTCTACTTAGTAAATTAAGATTAGTATATTATTGGTCAAAATTATATTAAGTTAATAATTTAATAAAAGGGCAGCAATCACATGTTTTGCCTTTATAAAATAATGTAATACTCTTTTTAATTTTAACAGTTTTGTATGGCCTTGGGAGGCAATAAGGTCGAATTTAGACTAAGTGAATTGGTAATATTACTATGACTTAGTGTTAAGTTACGTTGAGCGTCTAATAAAAACAAAGGCAGGATATTTCGTTTTGATTGTAAATTCATGGTCTAGCAATGATGTTGAAACTGGCATGTTGTGACCGCGTTATACAAGGTTTTCTACATGAAAATTTAATTTATGACCAAGGTGTTCGATGAAAATGCACAAAAATGTACCTGATTTTGGACAGTCAATTTAAAGGTTTTATAGATAACAGAAACCATGAATTATCTTCTGAACTAGGGCTATTGGCAACTATAATTTTAAAGATTTTAAATTATTGTTGTAATTATTTCCATTCACATCAAAATTACTGTTTAATACTTTGTGAATGTATCTGTAGGTGGAATAATTACAGCAATAAAAGTAAATTTATATCACTTTCCTTTCACTTATTTTTATTCTAAATATTTTATTCGAATATTGTATTATCAAAGATTCTGTGGGGATCCATTTATATAGGGTATTCTGCAGCCTACTAATGCTTTCACACTATCATAAAATTAATATATTCAAATTATTGTTAAAAGTGTAGATGTGAAGCTTTAAATGTCACGTTCGATAAAATTATGAGTTGCAAACTACCCTACATAAATGTTTTTTTGTGTTTTGGTGTGCCAGGGTATGATTGGTGCTGGGTCTTGCTTGAAGCCAGGACATTATATGAAATGTGTGAATTTAAATATTGGCTATTTGACTGAACAAATATATCTTTAAAAGAATGATGTCTTTTCGATGGCTAGGTATGTGTAAAGGCTCAAATGTAGAAAATGACATACCTACCTTATAATAACGTTATTACTATTCGGCTTCGAAAGTGTTATAAATGGATTGTGTAAGATAAAAATATAAAGAAAAGTATTATGCTACTAGTACTAGTTAAACAGATTGGCTTATTAAATAAGGAGATTCCTTCATATTTAATTCTTTTTAGATTCTGTTTTATTTTAAGTAAAAACTTTACTGAGGTTTTATAGAACATAGTTTTTTTATTGCACGAGTTAAAGTTGCTCTCATAACGGTTACACCAGTATATCACTACAATCACAATGTTATGCCAATAAGTCTGTTTATTGCATTTATTAGCTTATATTATTTTGTGTTTGGGTTTTCTTTATTTTGATATAGACTTAAGAACTTTTTATTTAAAGGAAAGTGAAGTAATCATCGAGGAGCTACAGGACGACGATAGTTTTGAATATTCGAATATGCCCGCTCTTATTACCCCATCCCCCATCTTCTTATCCCACACACAACCCCCCTTTATATACCAATACGTTGGAGACCAAGTAAAGATCCTCCAAGTACTAGGTGATTTCCCCTTCAATGCAAGTGTTAATAATCAAACTGATAACAATACAGATCACTGGGACCAAAAAGAAGGCACTTCTGAAGAAATTAAATTAACTAGTTCAGTAGATAAAGATAAAGAAAATACTACAGATGATTCTATAACAAAACAAGAAGATATTAAAAACAAAGAAAGCGATATTGTATCCGACATTCCTGTTGCAAGTCAACAAAAAGACAATAATGATGACCAATCTAGTGCAAACAATGAAGAAATAGTTTTTGAGGCTGCCCTAGATAATACAGATACAGAAACAGTTGAGACTGTCCTGAAAGAAGCAGTAACTGCTGTAGTGTTAGACGAACGCACTGATACTACGAGTCTTGATACCTCTATAAACGATAACGACTCTGCCGAAAGCGATGACGAAGCGTCTTTTGGAACACCAGAAGATTCCCCTAAAAGTAAAAGAAAATCCCCAAAAGGTAAATACGGTAAAGCAAAAGCGCCGCCGCCACCGCCAAAAGTTGACACAGATGAGGCAACAACAGATGATAATAAAGAAACCAGTAAACCAGAAATGGAAACAATTCTGAAAAGTACAACATCCCAAGAAAACTTAAATGATATTATAAATAAACTACCAAATACCAGTATTAAAGAATTTGGATTACCAAAGGGTCTTCAAGTTGTTAATCCTATAGCCGAAAACAAAAAACGCCATAAATCTAAATCGCCGGCCCGTATTCCTAAAGGCAACAGTTCAGGGTTAGGTAAATTGCTGCAGTTGCCGGGCAAACTTGCTTTTTGGCACAAGAGTGAAGAGAAACCAAAGTCAGATGACACATCAACCTCATCAACTGATGATCACAGTAGAAGATCATCCACCATTGAAAAGGAAGCTGATGGCTTTCAAAGTTGTACTGAATTAGACACTCTCGCCGCAGACGAGATAAAAGTACAAGATACCAATGTAGTATCTCAAGTAGAAAAATCAGATGATCAACTTAGTTTCATAGATGCATCCGAAGTAGGTGACGAAGCTATATCCCAAGATATAATCGAAAAGAGTGATGCTCTACAGAAACTCATTGATGCGAAAATAGCTGGTCATCCAGAATATAAGTTTATATCATTACATGACGAAGAGCCTACTTCGTCAAAAAGCACAGATGTGTAAAAGGCTTTCCTAAAATCCCAAGCCCACTTTTACTTGCAGCTGAAGTTAGGCAAAACAGTATGTTTATTTTAGTTTCGTTTTGCGAGTGTTATTGACAATTTTGACGTGCATGATTTTAGTTTAATCGCCTATTTTTAACAGACTTTACTAATACAATATATCTGAAGAGTATGTTATCAACATTTCTTTTGTTTTAATTATTTGCTTTGCATTATTTAACGTGTGTTGTGTTGTATTTTATTTTATTAATGTTTATTTTAACCAGTGTTTTTCTTCCCTAATCCTATGATTCCTATGTAATTACTGACAATTCCTAAGCCAATTTATAACTATATTTTATGGTTGCACTTTTTTAGTAACAGTTACATGGACTGGATAATAGTAATAATTATTAATAAAAATGCCACCATACAACTATATGTGAGTAGTATGCTTGTGCTTTTTTAAGTTAGTTTTCAATTTACTCCTTTTATTTTCAGGCAATGCTGACGGCCTCTGCTACCAATACCTTACCTCGCGCAAAAAAATCTAATAAAAGGAAAACACAGTAGATCTTACCCAAATAAGTATATATTATCAAACCTTTCAGCCGAGCTTCGTGCAAGAACCATTTATGCTCTCTATATTCTGGAAAATGATCTTATAATTTTATTTTACTTGGCTACAGTTGAAAGATTATGTGCAGCTATTAGGGAGCATAATGTTTTTCCAATCTTCGCGCTTTTAGAAGCAATGTCATAAATTCATGTTTACTATGTCATCATTGGCCTTTGAATTAGACCTGCATGCGAACTCACTTAGATGTTAATTTTAAAAGACGGAGATTTTAGCATAATATGTCGTTAAGCGAACTCCGCATAATAAACGATCATTGGACGAACTAATAATATAAGACCGGTCTAGAGGATGAAGCCAAACATTGGATAAGCAGTAAGCAGGTCGATTGATATCACTGCATACTCTTTTTATTCGATCTGTAACCGCTTTAGACCCGAATGATAAGTACATGTTACATTTTATGGACTTGATCTAGACATAAAGACTTGAAACATATTTCTGACCTATTATAGGCATCTAATTTAATCTCTTCTAATATGATAGGACAGCAAACGTATCAAATAAATACGTAGTCTTTATTGTAGGACTTTATTTCAATGGAATAATTGCTGATCTCAGCATTATTGTCAGGTCGGCCTTTGTGAGCTGATTATTTATTTGTAAAAGTAAACGATGGCTATGGCCATCCGTCTTATTTATTATATTAGGCATTAAATGCGTGATTGTTTTTATTGATATTTTTATGAGAACATAATTCTCAATAAAGCTCCTTTTAAACTCAATGCCAGTATTTGTATTAGTTTTGCATGGCTATGTCATTCATTATAAATGTTTCAAAGAGAACATAATAAAATTAAGTTAGTCAAAAATTGCCGCATTCACGAGCCAACCAACCATGAGGCCGTAACGCTAGGACATAATTTCCTATAAATAAATACTAGAATTGAATTGTTACCCAAATAATATTTTAATAGCAAGTTCGTGAACTCATTATTGGTAATTTATAATTTTAGCCAAAAATTGCCAAATTGACACTAAACGACTCAACAATTAGCAGAAGTTATTTTGTATTAGTCATATTTATTATAGAATTAGTTTATATAAAGGTAAAACTAGTCGTTAATAATGAATTTAATGTAAATAGCTTCAACGAGGCTTCATATCGGAATTGTGTGAGTACATCAGGTGAGATGTGGGAAGGAGTGCACATCATTTTATTTTTATTAAATAATTACAAAGTTACCTTCAAATGCTAAAGCCTGTTACTTTGTTTGCTTACTATAATGCAGATTTATTGTTTCGTGATATAAGTAGCCCTGGTTTTGTGATACCGAATTTGAGCTCATTTACACCAGGAAAACTAGATAAGAATGGTACAGCACAAATTGCTAAATATGTGGGGTATTAAATATGTTTGAGAATTTACCTATTCTTTTTCGCCCCAGAATTTTAAGAAAGTTCCTTTTACCTTTACTTCCTAATTAATGTAACTTATGTGTAATCAATATTATGTAGATAACTGATTGCAGTATTTATAATACAATAATGTAAACTATTCTAAAACGATTTGCAATGCAGTTAGCAATTTGTTTGTATTATCTTTTCAATGGAATGTATTAATTTGATGTTACCCTATAATTTTGTTACCTCGTTACATTAAAGTGTACATTCATTTACTAGTTGACTGTCACAATTTTGCATTATAATTTGTGTTTGAGTTTATTGAAATAAATGACTATCATAATTATAAACATTTCTTTTATTTCCTTGTTCTTATATTACATGATCATTAGGAGCCTTCTGTTCTTATCTGTAATGATTCAAATATGAAATTGCCATAATCACCTTTGTAAACACTTTTTAATAGTTGATCTCTTAGCAGATTTAAAGATTCATCATCCCATTTTTTTATGTAGTGCAGCAATGAAAATAATTTGTAATAGCCACTTCCATGAATGTCAACATCAGATATTACAAGCTTGGGAAGATTTTCTATGATCTCTAACAACTTTGGCCTAACAACCATGTTGAAGATTCTATTATTGCGGACAGCAAACTTATGTATTATATCTATTGTTTGCAATGTTACCGTCTCTTCTAACAAAATGTCTGGCAAGTTTTTGAGCCAAGTATGGTAAGCATCACTTTCTTGAAAATGGACCAGCTTATCATTCAGAGCAATTTTACATAAAAGACTAAAGATCTTCTGCCTGAATGAGCTAGACATGTCCTTATTAAAATATGCCCAAATAATCTTTCTGAATAAATCATCCATAACTGAAAGAGTTCTGGTCCAGTTATTCACTTCATTTGAAAATATTGTATGCAAGATTTTTATGATAACATCATTGATTTCAGCTTGAGTGTTCTTGTTAAAAGTTTTCTCTATATAATTCAGTACAGCCATCATGTCTTTGTTTTGATTTTTCACGTTTATGTTAGGATTCAGCAGAATGAACACTTCACATATTTCCAAATTCTGTGTGACTAATTTGGGATCAGTGATAGCGTCTTCTAATAGTGCATTTGCATTTCTCTGTTTTGTTCGCATATTAGTTACATAAGGAAAAGCATTCACGAAATGTTGTAAATATGGCTGGCGAAACTTTTGCGAAAACGCATTTTGAATGTTAGAGCTTGGGTTCTTCATATTGAAATGCTTTACAAGTGACCATATCAAGGAAATAACCTCAAGGGTGTGCTTCAGTAAAGAAGCTGCATCTTCATTTATAACAGTCTCGGTATTTTTCTCTGCGCTTACGTTGGGACATACTTCCAGCCATGTTTCAAATAGTAAAGGCATTAGAGTGTCAGTATATTCTCTGAACTTATCTACTTCATCTAATGGAACAGAATCTTGCATATTTTTTGATGAGAAGCAAGATAGTTGACAATTTTGGGTATAAATAGGGTTAAACAAGGAATAGTGATTAATTTTAGAGGGGTCAAAAATCTTGGTCGTCTCAACAACTGGTGCTCTGGATTCATGAATGTTATTGTATTTCACAAACTCATTTAGGTAGTCTTTCAGGCGGTGCAATACCTTGACCCTCCATTTCACACTGGTGATTTGGCTTCCCAAGTTAACAGTAAGAGTTCTTCCAGGCTTTGAATCAACCCGTAACTTGGAAATCATGTCCAGAAAGTTTGGTAGTATTTTATGGAAATCTTGAGCTACTTTTGTGGGTGTGCACTCAAGGAGTGTATCCAAGAACAGAAGGGAATCCTCTTGTATTCTACCATCAATATGGGTCATGGCACTTCTTAAATATGTGCACAAGATGTCAAAGAATGGATCTATTCTTTCAATGTCTGCCTTTGATAGCATTGAATGTAGTGTCTTGAGGGATGCAAGGCGCACCTGAAATATAACACTTATTAGTTTCATAGGTCATTTATTTATCCACAAACATATCTGTCAGTATAACACCAATACAGTAGACAAATAAACAAAATCAAAAGGAAAAGACAACATTGGCCAGTGTTAGCATAACTTAATGGGTCCAATTGTGAAGCATTATAACGATTATTATGAGTTACTTACGACTTTTTCAATATTTAGAACCAAAGGTGTAATCCCGTGAACAAGTTCTCCAAGATTGAGTTCCAACACTTCAGGATGAGCTTCAATGAGTTCCTTTAGTCCAGTGAGAGCTTCAGTTCTGGAGTGAGTGTTGAAATGATTGAGACGGGACAACAGCTCCTTTATATTCAGTTTCCTTGCAGACAATGCTTCAGTTTCACCATGCTTCTTCAGCTGTTCCCTAATCACTATCTTCTTTATTTTGAAGTTAGTTTTCGTCACATTTGTACCTTTGGGGAGTTCTTTATTTTTTGCTTTTAGTTTTGTTTTGGATTTCTCCGATTTGAGAAATTTCTGGCGGCGTGTTGCTCCTGTTTGAGGCATTTTAAATAATATTGATTTTCTTGTCTTCAATTCAAAACATAACCTATAAGCCCACCCTTGCTGACAACTTACTGATATTGACAGACAGTTGACAACAATGAAAGACGTCAATTTAAATTATTGCAACCTGCGAAAAATAACGCAATATTCTGCAAAAATTTCTTCGTCAAAGTCATTCATAGAGTTTTGCAATACAAACTTAGTACTAAGGACAAACAAAGAAACTATTTTGTAACCGCCAAATAATAAAAATGGAAAAAAAAGTAACCTTGTGGGATATGGCAAAGTATAAAGCCGCGCCCGTACTAAGGCCGCGCGGCTCCGTGAGGCCGAGCCTCGAGAGTTCTTATAAGGGGACGCGTTGTAAACAATAGCAAAAGCCTCACGTCTCACGAGGCCGGGACTCGCGGCCCGTAGTGGCCAGTGGGGACGCGTCTTTAGGCACAGTGCAATGTGGAGAATAGCTAATAAAGTTCCACAGTCCACCGCCGCCGCGCCGCCACCGCGCGCGTTCCCTCTGTTTCATTCATTCCATTACCGGCCGCGGTTCGAACGCGTAATGGAATGAATGAAACAGAGGGAACGCGCGCGGTGGCGGGCTTCGCGCGACTCGTATAGACAGTGTAGTGGCGCTGCGGCGGCGCGGTGACGGCATCGTGTGCACGCGGGCTTAGGGGCGAGCTTTTCCATCGCTTAGCAGCTTGCTTTATTCGATCAACCATTTCGAAAAATGTAGTTGTAATATTGTGATCTAAAAGACCAATAGTTACGGTATGTCTGAAGTTGACTGACACTGACAGTCATCACAGATATCTGCCAAGTGCGGATCTCAGTTTATAAGTGTATAGTCTATGGTGCGGAGTGCCCTGTGCCAGCTGTCAATCGCTCGTGTCAATTTCTCACGTGGAACGTGTTGTGTTGAATTTATTTCCAAAAGTTTGTTTTTTTGTAACACTTAGGTTTAAAATCTATCTTTAAAGATGAAGATCAAGAAGCAGCACCGTAAAAAGACGTATCAACATAAACTGAATAGAAAGAGAATGCACATAAAACAACGTAGCACCGGCGAAGTTACTTGGTTAGAATTTGTTCCATTTGTTTTGTCGATTACGATAATCGTACTTATTTTCTTTTGTTAATAAATTCTTATATTTGCAGTAAACCAATAAAGGATGCCTGGGATTTTAAAAAGTCTTCTCTCCGTAACATGAAGGAAATGGGACTTGCCAATGATCCCAATAAAGTTATAAAAATACCCAACTTCAAACAGGCGAAAGTCAGAGAAGCTAAAAGGATTGTCAATCAAGAATCTGATGAAGAGAGTGATGAAGAAGAAGCCGTAGTAGTCCAGCCAGTAGTGAAAAAAGAGGTTGTTGAGATATTGGAGAAAGAAGCTAAAGCACTTCGGCCTAGACGATTTATGTAAGTTTGGAATTATTACTTGGTTTTCAGCCTACAGTAAAACGACATAACGATTCTGGATGTTATGTCCGCAGCAGTGGTGTGGACTGTGGACTTACGAGTTGTAAGTCGTGAGTTCCAACCCAGCCAAGCACTTAACCGATTCCGTGCGTATGGCGCCATGGGTATTTTCTGTGAATGGCGTGTGGCGCCCGAGAGGAGCCAAAATCTCGGATAAAACACCATTTTTCAGTGGTTATCCGTAAATGAAAGTGTCCTTATTTGTCACGCAGATTACGATTCCAGTGTTGGCTTCGGGATATTGCATGAAAACGCACACTTCAGGAGTTATAAAAAACTTTTTCGCCACGAAAACATTTGTTCGCCGCCAGGCGCTATAGTTTGAAAAAACTACCATTGCACTGAATCGGTTAACCTTGTGTAATGAATGTCATTACCACTACCAGCATGTCCTAGAACAAAAAAATTCAAAGACATGTGGCATCCACCAATCGGGCTACCTGCACTGGGCCTGTGTGGCAGATTATGGCCCACTCAGTCTCACTGAGAGGAGGCCTGTGTCCCAGCATTGGGAACATAATATAGGCAGATTATATGGAAATTATTTAGTAATAATTGTGACCCCATACTATATGTATAGCAGTTAGTAATTTTATTGTTCCTCATTTTCAGGTTACCAAAACCACAAGTTGAATTTATAACATATTTACTAGACAAATATGGACATGATTACAAAGCTATGGAAAGAGACAAGAAAAACTATTATCAAGAAACATGGAAACAGTTGCGGGCTAAAGTTAAAACATTCATGGGTATTCCGAAACAGTATGGTCAATATTTGGCATCCAAAGGACTGTTAGATAAAGAGGAAGACGATGAAGAGCTGAAAACAATAGCAAAAGGCTTGATTACAGATGATTAGATTGTAACATTAGTTTTTAAGCATGGTAATACCCTCAAGTAATGATTTTTATGAGAATTGTAACTGTATGATTTGTAAATATATTTAATTTTAAGGAAATTGTGTTTGAATTACAATGGGCCTCTCTGTAGACTTGACAATTGTTTAGCAAAATAATGTATTTTGCTTGGTTTCTTTAATCTATTCATTACAGTACAGCTGTCAAGAGAATATGATTCTGACAACTTTAACAGTGCAACAATTCTATTATAAATCAAATTCACAAAACACAAATATATGTCAAAGCTGACATGAACATGATCTCTCGTTCAGGCACATTGTAGTTTGTTGCATGTAATTATTGGTAAAGTGTTTAGAAGTCTTCTATTTTCACCATAAAAATCATGCAGCAAAATAAGACAACATTATTGTATTTATATTATTATTTTATTGCGTTTTGCAGTCACTTGGGATATCTTTGATAGGTTTCACATTTTTCAACTCTTGATACCACTCTTTATCCATATCCAGAAGCTGCTGAGGTTTTTTATACTGAAAAATATAATTTAGGTTTATTAGTTTTACAGATGTGATGAATGAAGTATGAATTAGGTGTGGATATTTTATAACTGAATATTTGTTTGTTCAGGTCTCTAAGGGACATCTACATGCAACCTGTTACCATGGACTCGGTAAAGGATTCTGAACCTCCCTGCGTTGAAATTTCCAGTTTGATGGCCGACTACTTTCAATTCTTAGGGGGTCTAGAATCATGTGCTGAATTCATGGTTATGGTTTGTGCGTAAAAATATTTTTAATAATAATTATTGTGTTAATGTCCCACTGCTGGACAAAGGCCTCCCTACTCTCTTTCCACCTCTTTCTGTCCAGAGCTGCCAAGGACCAATCTTTATGAAAGGAGTCTAGCTCATCCCACTATCTCCATCTGGGCCTGCCGCAATTTTGTTTGCCACTAAGCAGGGTTCACTGGGTCGTAAGTTTGGCCCATTAATCGTCTGACATGCAGCAGACATGTCAAGACCAACTCCATTTAAGAGTGGCAGCTTTCCAAGTGACATCAATTATTTTAGTGATGGAACGGATTGTTGTATTCTTTACCCGGTCCACAAGTTTAATACCCAGAATACTCAATTCCATAGTTCTCTGGCAAACCTTGAGTGTGGACCTCTGCTGAATTGTCAAAGACCATGTTTGAGAACCATATGTGAGGATGGGAGGAATACACACGTCAATGAGTCTTCTCTTAAGGGATAGAGGAAGATTGCCCTTCATTAGATCTTTCATAGCCCCATAGCTCTTCGAGTCATTTTCAGTGCGTCTTGCAACTTCTCCTGTATAACTTCATTTCCAAGGGGATGCAATGAATAGTACAACAAAAGTATGGAGCAATTTAATATCCAACTACTGAGTGCTGTTTTCTCCGAGGCCAAAATGGACTCTATTCCAAAGCATAATAAAAATGAATTGAAAGATAACTTACTGTAATGATCAAAGTATTGAATGCGTGACTACATTGTATATTCAATTGTTCTAAGGGTAAATTCAGTCTGTCCAGTTCAGGCACTTGAAGTCTTTTAAAGTATTTTTTATTTGCTGTGCGGATTATAATACATCTTTCATCATTGTTGGCGTTCACAGAGTATGTTTCAATAGGATAGGGCAGGTTTCTGATTCTCCATTCCAAGTTTATTCTTGTGTTACGTCTCGTCAGGATCGGCTGTAATGTAAATTTATATTTTTTATATAACTTAGTAGTCTACCTCTTCAAAAGGTGGATTATTATGAATTGGAACCAATGATATTCTAAGCAAATAGAAGATAGGAGGCCATACACGCTTGGCAATTGGCACATCAAAACATAGCTAATTAGCAAAGTTTTTTTTCGTCTTCTCTTTTTCGCCACCTGATAAATTACGACATGGCGCGTCCTCTTTCCACGAGTCATCTAATAGTATGAAATTGTGCCATTTTTGAAGATCGAATGTTGGGTAGGTAACCTATCTACGTCTTTTTTTACTTATAATGTCATAAAATGTAAATAAAGACAGCATTTTAAATACCCTTTGTCACAGCATGAAAGGAATTGTGAGAGAAACATACCTGATCCTTACTCTCCATGATATCAGCTCCAGCACCATCAATGTGAGGAGTGGCATCAGGAATCGGGTCACCAATCTCAACATCCCACTTCCCGTCGCCACCGATCTTTCCCTTCACTTTCCAAGCGCGGCGCAATAAAACCTGCGTGTCCACATTGTACTCTTCGACCATTTCCTTGTCATCTTGGAACTTGTAGTGAATCTTTTTTAATTTGTCCTCCTTTAAACACGATTTCTCTGCATCGAGGAGCGAGCGATACCAAATGGTGTTTTTAAACATTATTGAGCTGCTGAGGGAAACCTTTATTCGTTTTTGGATGCTATCAAAAGCCTCGAGGTCTTCGACCAAACAATTTCTTTTCATAATGTTTCTATAGCAACGGAGTAAATCGCTTGTTTACTGGGTAACAAACTTCTTCGTAGTTAACCTCTATTTTATTTTCACCCATGCCTAAAAATTAACGATTTTGAAAATTGTGACAGTAAATTGTCTGATTCAGTTCTTTGAGATTTGAATGTGAGGTATATATTTTACATAAATACAATTAGACTAAATTATTAAAATTAATTTAGAACCAAATCAAAACAAAACTTTTACGTAAATAAAAACTTTACAAAAAAAGAAAATAAACTTTTCGAGCGTGTCTATGCTTTACTTTATTGCAGGGTTGCCAACTCTGAAGAAAGATTTCCACTTCCTATTAGTTATTTTTACCAACTTCAAAAAAAAGAGGAGGTTCCCCGATTAGGATTACTCGAAAACGGTTGGAACGATTTGGAAAATTCTCATGATGTTTTAAAAGGAAATACTTAGGATCCTGACCTGATGACAATCGGATTTGATGATAGGATCCTGGAAAAAACGAAGGAACTCTTCAGATATTATAGGCGCAGCAATAGCGATTTACAATGTCACTAATATTTACATAGCACGTTGTGGTATACGAATTTGTGTGGGGTCCAAATGGTGAAAAAAAAAAAAAAAATACAAAACAAAACAACTGACACAAAAAAAGTTAAACTGTCATTGAGAAGGGTATATCGAGTAGTACTGGAACTGTGGAATAGAAATAGAATGATGATAATAATTAATAATCGAAAATCTGGGCGCCCCTTGCGTGGCTCCACATCGCTGCCAATGCGGTGGAGGTGTCGACTGCCTCGGACTCCATGGCTTATCCTCCAGTAAAAGCGCTGGCCGGATAGCACGGCATGCCCCAGCATCAATGACATCATCCGTCGTGCTCTTGTCACCGCCGGGGTGCCAGCTGTTTTAGAACCCACCCCTCCCGCAGGAGACACACCGGGCGCCCAAGAAGGGCGCAAAACGATCTGCGACCTCCATGAGAGGTGGCCTGCGGTCGGTAGACTAGGGGCGTCCGTCGTCCGACCAGACAGGCCTGTGTTGGCGCTGCAGTGTTCCACGCGTGCCACTCGAGGGTGGGTGCGGCCATTATAGGAATGGGCGCACGGAGAGGTGGGACCCGCTGAGGAACAGCGGGTCGAGGCCTGTCGGGGGAGCGGTGAATGCTTATGCAAATCCCGCACCCCCGGCCATAGGTAGAGGTGAAACACCGCGGTGGTTTTAGCCGGTAAGAGTCTGGCATGCCCCTCTGTCACGCCCACGATAGAGGAAGTCCATGAGGATTTCCACCGCGAGAAAAAAAAAAAGCACGGTGAGTTGTGCTGGGGCGGCTGCTGCAGGTGCGGAAAACCTCAAACGGCGCAAATACTTCAATCTCTTTGGAACTTATATATTTGAGCCGTTTGGGGTTGAAACACTAGGGCCATGGGGCCCGAGTGCCCACTTAGTATTTCGAGACATCGCCAAGCGGTTGGTCGAATCTTCACGTGACCAGAGGGCTGGCCTATTTTTGGGCCAAAGAATCAGCATTGCCATACAACGTGTCACGTTTCCTATTGACAGCGATGCGGGCGAATTTATTGATGCCATTTTATTATTTCCCCTCACTTTTTTATACTTGTACATATCACACCTTCGGTGCAACAAAGTCACAACAGCTCATTTTTTAATTTTACAAGAGAGGACTTTTAATATTTTTTTTGCAGTTATTTCCTCATTTTTTCGCATTGATAACCATAAAGGCACCTGCGCCATCTAGTAGAACTTTGGGATACCTTTGTTTTTGTTGCCCCAAGTATGTGGGCATGGTTCAGAGACAATTTGGCATACCTACTTATCTCAATTTTGCAGTTTTGGCTATTTGTGACTTTGTTGCGCCGAAGGTGCGATATTATTATTTTAAGACTGTTAGCCTTTTAAATTATGTAAATATTTGAATCGAAATATGTGTTGTATAGTACTAACTAATTTGCTACTCTACTGATAAAAAAGAACCCAATGTTTATTGTTGTAGCGTAACGAATGTCGCTCAGGGAGTAAATAAGCATTTTTTGGTCCCACTTGAAAACCCTCCTTCCTTCCTAGATTTAGTCGGAACATCTTTAAATTGGTCACACTGGTTTCTATTGAGCATAGACAATTTTTTTTATAGTTTTTCGTTTAGGGGCAGTGGTTTGTGTGTTAGTAGTTACTGGATTTAGTGCATGAAATACTAAATACAACATAATTATATTTTGGCCATGCATGTCCTCGGTATCGTTTCATACTTTTCTTCAAGGGTTGAAAAAATATTCTGAAACAGAGTAAATAATAATGTTCCTTGTTCCGCAACTGAATTAATTACTAGACGAAAGAAAAAAAAAAGCTGTCAAGTGTCAAGAGAACGTTATAGGTTATGTTTTGTAATGTAAAATTGTAAATTATTCAATAAATTATTTTAGTTTTGAAATTTTAGATTTCTTACATTCCTTCGGATCATTACTATTGATTTAGTAATAAAATTATAAAAAGATGCCGCCTGCTATTCCTGATAGGTTCTTTTATTTTGTACTAGCAATTTAAACCTTTGTAAATGTGTTGTCACTGTTGTTAATTACTGTATTTGTTTAATTATATTTCAGATGGATACCATACAAAGCCTGTGGCACAGTTATTGAAGGTACCAGGTTGATCTGCTTCAAGGTACCTCTAAAAAAAGTATGTACCTATAATATTTTGTAAACATTCTAAAAAACAATAAGTGCAATTTACCAGATGGAATGTGTATGTAAATGATGCAACTCAACATCAATAATTAACAATACTATTATTTTATTATGCGTTTCTCGTCATTATTTAAGTCTGGATTATTGCACGCTGAATGGCATTACGATTGCCCGCTATGACTAAAACGTAATTAGTTAAATGTGCATATACAACTGTACTATACACCTTACACCTCTGTCCTACGCCTTTGGGGAGTATAAGGGCGTCCTTATACTATGTTATAAATATTTTAATTTACATGGGTATTTCTCTTTGCATAATATACAAGAACTTAGGAATAATTGTTTATAACTTTTAATCTATGAGGAGACATAATGTGCAGTAATTAATACCAACACACAACAATAAGATAAAAATGAGTTATAAGAATAACCTTTTAAAAAGTAAAAAAAAAGTAAGACAGTGAAAGGTTTTCTGAATATAATTCAATAATCTTAGAATTCAAATATATGTTTGATACATAGTAGTTGTTAGTGTACATACTATCATGTCAAAGCAACCAACTTTAAAATAAACAAGTGTAATAATTATATATTTTTCAACATAATATTTTTTTTCCTATTACCTGCTTTAGACATTAATTGATTAAAATTAATATAAAATGTAAAGAAGGCAAAATAAGGCTTTCAGTACTACTGCCATCTGTTATCAACTTATGACATATATTCAGTAGTTTCAAGCAGTTTATAATAGATGGCGCCACAAAGTATTTTGTGGTGTTCGAATTTAAAAGTTAATGTTTATTTAAAGTCATCAAACCACTAGCTAAAAGACTATGTTCAAGCATGTTGTTGCTTATTATTTAATTTCCTTTAAACTAAAGAAGCATTAATTACAGTCTTCATAAATTATTTAATTTTAAACATCTTTGTAGTAAATTAGGCCACCTTCATTCCACTGGCGTCTGAGGAAAGTGATTATCATGTAAAGCTTTAACTCAATGATATTCAATTTTTTTGGTGATCACGATATTCACGATAACACTATGCTGTAAAATATATTAAATAATTTTCTGATAGTGGATCAACAAACAGTAGGCACAAAAATGTTGTGAGAATTTTTTATTTACACACATTTTTGATTTCGAATTAGGATCTTCGATTTTTATTGGGAAAAAACTTTAAAACGACTAAGTATTAATATATAATAACATTTATAACAGTCAACGTGCTTACAACTCAAAAGTACAAAATTTAAATGGTAGCATTTGCACCTGCATTAGCCGAGGTAAGCCGACAATGAAATGCATTATTGGTCCATAAGCGCGACGCACAATGCGTGTTTGTATAACTGTCCGTCAGTCCGTCTGCCTGGGCGTTCACTTGACCGTACCACAGTTAGATGGCAAACAGACTCTTGACGATCTGTGTTAATTTGTTCTGCATAGCGCTTGCATCGTGGTGATATCAGCCGAGTGTTTGGCTTGCCTCTCGAGATCGCACGATAATCGATCGGTGCGGGATATCGATTATTTGCTAGCTGAATCGTTTCAGTGGCCCAGATTCGCATAACAGATTATTTTGTACTTATTGTTTTATAGGCGGAAGTAAGTTATTTCAATCTAGGTCTTCTTCACCCTATGGTAACAGGGCCTCCCTGAATCTTGTAAGCCACAATTTAGTTTCCGGTAAAAAACGAATCTTATTGAAATCAGCCCTTTGCAGAAAAAGTGCATCGTGGCAGATTTTTGCGTTAAATATTGTAACATTTAACTGTCATTGAAACTGAAAGAGATGTGATTGAAACAGATACTGAAGCATCTTGTTACCATGTCTGAGGACATGATATGAAAGTCAATAGAACAGCACTTCTTACCTCTCTTAAGTTTAATCGGTAGGAAGTTCTCCAGGTTTCGCCACTTGACATAAAAGATTAATACAACGCCGTATCAGCCTCCATATTTGTTGAAACTGTGGGCTTAACTCGCCACGTTATTGTTACAGTCAACAAAACATTCTTAGTAATCTAAGTACATGGTGCCTTAATCGAGGTGCTTGAGCAATGTTTCAAGAAAGAAATCATGAGAATTATGGTTAAGCATTTTTAAGTTTGTTTACACCAGTTTGTATGTCGTCTAGTTTGTGTCAAAAGCTTACTTTCGTGTTCTAATTCACACAGTTTGTGTCCATGTTTCCTCAAAAGCTCATGAGATCGAGAAAGTGTCAAAGAATTTAGGAGAAAAATGTCGTCAATGTAAAGTCAAAAGTCTTTTCTCGCATAAAAAGCGGCATCTAAAGAGGAGTTCATTTTGCGCACCAACGATTCAACAATACTCGTAACGTAACTCTGACAATTCAGGGCGGATTGCGGAGCCAACCTCGTCAACTATGCCGGTCAAAGCTTGATGCGAGGATTGCGCGCGTGCCGCTACGTACGCGCGCACCCCAACTAAGGTTTGAACCTAAAAGCTTTAAAAGACGAATTGATTTCGAGACTTTCAGTACTTTGCCTGTGTCTCATTGCAGACATTATTTTAACTCACGACTATGCTATACCTACTATTTCTGGACAGATAGTCAAAGAACGGTTGTAAGCACTGGGCTAGATTATCTAGTTCAGATCTAAACCGATGATTGAGTTATTACAAGCGACAAAGTAATAATCGAGGGTCGAGACCAACTTCTACCTTCACCAAACACGCGTGCTGATTATAGAAAGTCATCTTGGAAATTGAAAGACTTGTGAGGTAATTGCGTAACCCATAGAAATGAAAATTGATCGCAATGTCTTTCATTTTGGCAGTTCAGCCACGTTCATTGCGTTATTTACATTTTGACCAGACGAATTTTTCGAACCTATGAAACAATGTATTAGGAATTCACTTCAAAATTCTTAGATTGTGATTGAAAGCGTCTTACGCAATTAGGGTGCTGTTTATGTGTTCAAGAGTCGAGACTAATTTTAGAGAGTATCTTTTCTAGTTTAATTTTCTTTTCTAGAGACACACTGCACAGTTTATTTAAACGTTTACCTGAGGTTTACAAGCGATATCGCGGAGAGTTTCTTTGATACGTGCCCCTGTTTGCAGACATGCGGTCATGCAGTACGTCTTTTGATGTCACCCTCAGTCTTTATATCTACTATGTGGGACGATTAGAAGCTTTGTGTATGACATTTGAGATTTTAACTAGTTCACTGAGCCTTTGGGCATCTCCTAATCTGCATAGATGAGGATTAAGTATTTCAAATCTGTTCAAAGCTTCTTCAAAATAAATCTTAATTCCATCACGAAATATTTTGGCCTTATTTGCCGAACCGCGTGTCATAATATTTGTTTGTTACAAAAGAAACGGGTCCCAACATCGAAAGGACTAATCCCGTATATGATAACGCAGCGGGTGCCTCGCACGCCGCTCTATGAATACTTGATTCTTTTTATCTATACATCTTTTGTTTTTTTTTTTTTTCAAAATATAGCCCTTTATACGGTATCCGTGGCGCTTTGATTCCGTTTCTTTATTCAACGGGATCTGGCTATAAATTAAGATAGTTTTGTTCTCTTTGAGTTATAAAGGGTATTACGTTAATGGCAATCGGTAGGTGTAATTTGATATCATTCATGGATCTACAACTGTTACTTTATTATGATTCACTATCGACCTTTGCTTTCTCATCGTTAGGTTGAATTCCTTATCCAAACTAATATTATAAATGCGAAAGTAACTCTGTCTGTCTGTCTGTCTTTTCTTCACGCCTAAACTACTGAACCGATTTAGATGAAATTTGGTATAGAGATAGTTTGAGTCCCGGGGAAGGACATAGGATAGTTTTTATCCCGATATTCCCACGGGATCGACACATATGCGGGTGAAACCGCGGGGCGCAGCTAGTCTAAAATAATTTTGAGACATTCTTCTCGCTGCTGTTTTACTATTATTCACACTATCTTTTTAGTGTTAGGATATTTGGGACACAATATTTAAATGCTTGCAAAATCTTTTCTATCATAGGAAACGTCTGCCATATTGGCAACTTCTACCGCCTTTATAGACCGTTTAGTCACATTTTTTTCGGTTTCATTACAATTATGATGAATGATGACAGTTACAAGGGCGTTTGCTATTCATCCAGGTGGCAGATGGCACCTTTTTCGGCTTGTCATTTATTTGGTTGTACGTCTCCGCGCTTGAGCAGACATTTGACTGAGAGTTTATTAGAATGTTGAGAGATCTTTAATATTCGACGCGCTGTTTTGATACTGCTGTGATCAGTATTTCTTTTGGTCTCGTGTCATGTTTTGACTTTCATCAGTAAGAGCGATGCATTGAACAGATGCCAGACGTAACACATTGTATCAATCAGTCAAATATTTGAACGTCTTAACCATAACAATATTTTCTTTTCGCAATATATTTTTACGATATCACCTCTAGGGCTGGCGAACACAATAATTGGTCTGTGACTTTGATGTACGCTTATGTGTTCATTATGCACACACGAAGATATAAAGTTTTAAGCGACAGCCATTTCTTATTGCGCTCGCAGTAATTTTGTTTTGACCCGATGTATGAGCTGGACCAGAGACAAATAAACCTGTCATTCTCTATCTATTTATTTTTACGAAGTTTCTGTGTGTTATATGGCGACACTTGGTCATGTTCTGTAATATCGATCAACTTCAGACCTCCCACACCTGAAATAATATCTCTACTCAAACAATTAGAAAGAAACGATTATCTTTGACTTAACTGTGAAAGTGTCAATCGGTAATGCATTATCCGATTTAATGTTATTGACCGATATCTCACATCTTTAATCGATTTAATGGGTAATTGCTATGCCGTTGTAATAGCTACGAAACGAAATCGGTGTCAATATCGATTCCTCTCCGGTTTGATGTGTAATGTGTGGTCCTATGAACCTGTGAAATAATAATATACATAGAAGAGAGCCCTATAAAGGTATTGGAGCCAGAAAAACCTCTGGGAACTGGGTGTGCTCCCTTCAAATATATTTTACGTCGGGTTTTGTTTTACATTCTCACTATTATGACAGGACGCCATAACAAGACATGATTATTACGAAGTATCTGTTATGGTATCGAATTTCAATTTTTGTCCTTTTATGATCTACGTGGATGCCAAGATCTATTTTATTACAGTTATATATAGTTCTGTTGTTTAAAGGGCTCTTTAGTTAATCTCCAAACGAGTTTATATAATTTTGATCCCGTCAGAAATTACCAACTTTATTACACCGTGATTGGTCCAAAACGATTCATTTACACATTTTATAGGACACCACTCTTCAGTATCGGTGTGGAAATCTGAATCGGGAATGGTGTTGCATTTCTCTGGCCATCAGGCCAAATAAAAAAGTCATAAAACTATGACAGGCTTGGGAACACGGGGTAGTAATGTAGGTCGATATCGGCCGTTTATTTTATTGAGCCGACAACAGCGAAAGCCCCAATACGTTGCACTTATCGTTTATCGGCATGTGATGATATAGCGTTACACGCTCGTAAAACAAACTAAAAACTAGTCCGACCTCCGCCGTATTAAGGTCGGGTTGAATTAGTTCTCGCACCGTGTTGAATATTCATTAGGGTGTAAAGGATTCAGTAATTAATAAAGAAACCGACCGAGCGTCAGTAATGAAGGTGTTACGAGCGGACTTCAATCATTCTTCAGCGCCAGTTTGATCGACGTCCCATAACGGCATCCTTTGAAACACAACAAGGTTCCGCACCACTCCTCGCCAAAATGAGCTTTTGTTAAATGATATAGAAGCGTTGAGCTCACTTTTACAATCCATACTAGTCTTTTACGGCTCAATATTATTCTCGTGGATCCCGCGGCTGGATTGACGTAAATCATGGTCATCAGCAGACACTTTGGACAAAAGACACTTTCTAATTCAGCTGTTGTTCGTTTTGTCCCCTACGTCGCATTGCACCACCGGTACCTACATTTCGATCGCCCGATTGTTTGGCATTGTCCGCGAAATTACACCTCAATTATACGTAGAAATTCAGAAAAAACCGAGACTTCTTTGTATTTGGGCAAAGGGAGGGCAATAATTTATTCTCCGTCTGGTTTCCGGCTGGCGTCAAACGGTGGGCTTGGGGGCTGTTCGGGAACCCATCTGTTTACTCTACTGTGTGTACTTATTTGTATTTTTTACAAAATAAAGACTTGAAAATTAAATAAATTATTCATGTAATGTATTATAAACAGAATAGGGTCAGTTTTTAGAGCTGAACGTCGCTTGGATTGTCATTACACGAGTACTTAGGCAAATGTCTTGATCATGGCCCGTGGTAATTGGTAATTAGTATCGATGTGCTAAAATCAAGTCCGCCGCGGAGTCGATTAGCATCGTATTGATTGCGTCGCCGATAGCGGTGGGCAGTGTTAATGGCCTCTTATTTAGCGAGCTGTTTGATCTTAAAATAGCCGTTTGGGAACACTTTGTTTTTGTGATCTATGCATTTTTGGTGTGATAATGTGTAAGCTAAACATTGGTCGTCGTACATAGTCTGTAACGTGCGTGATTGCGTCAAGTTTAACGTATTTACTATTGGTGTAGTGCTGTCATCGTTTCATTTTTGCTGGTTGTGTTATGATATTTTTTCTCATAAAGAATCATTACGGTGATGTCACCGACGGTTTCTGGACACGATAATCGTGATGGTAACGCCCTGTCTGCTATTACCATGTTAAGTTATGAGCTCATTTATTTAGCCAGTTTAAATTTTTTGATCGTATTGTTAGTCATTGTTAAGGAGGGGTTGACATTAAGCGGTCTGTGGGAAATTGATATACGATTATTAGAGTCGACAATTAATTAATGTGTGTATTATCTGGCGCCTGGCAGCAGCTGTGTAGGGCTATATGCGTGGTAGAAGTGGAGGGACCCCTACGGCGACGGCACTGCGCTTCGACTCCTGCTAATCAATGCCCGTTGATTGCCAATTTGCGCCGTGATATATCGCCGATTGCTGCGTTTAATTGTCTGGGATATAAACCAACGACTGCACTGTAGACAAACATTGCGTGTGATTTCAATTAGTTCCCGATAAATCATTAAACCGCAAGCCAACCAAAAGAAAACTTTTCCTGAATAACTTCTAGGTGCGCATTAAATCAACTGCATTCTAACTGTTTGAGCATTCTGACGTCCTCCAATTAGAGTTAATTAAAATTTATGGTATGTAACAAGTGAATTACGAATTGAACTCATATCTACGTACGTTCCCCATTATAAATTGACACAGTTTTGTTTATTGATTTATTTCAGTGTCTGGAATTTATGGTACTTCCTGCACTACGGTAGTGTGGAGAAAGTGTAAGTTTTCATTACGTTGGCCTTATTTTTGGTCGTATAAAGGGACCACCGTGCGATCCCTACTGAAGAGATATCCTCTCTTTATTATGAACAACTGTGTACAATGCAAATGACAGCCGGTGGGTGGCGCAGTTTATGCGATCCTCAATCAGTGACGGTTGTTCGGCGCACGCGCCGGCTACGAATTATACCACGAATTATTATTGGCACTATTTGTCGCAATACGCGTCCCGGTGGCATTTCTATTACGGCATTGCATTTGTTATGGATGGACCACCAAGGCTAAGTGCGGTATAAAAATTATGTTTTGAACTCTATGGATTTTATTAGGATAATTATTTCAAATGATCTGCTGTTCTTCTATCAGCATGTTGCTAGTTTTAGACGAACTAATAAAGTGGTAGATATTGCACCATGTTTTATTAAAAAAAAAAAAAACTTTGCTTAAACTTGCTTCTAGTTTATGAACAAGACGTATATGAGCTTTATCTGAACCTACGCATTACTTTCTTTTAGGGACTTTTTTTTTGGGCAAATTGTCATTGATTAAGAATTATCTACGATTACCATTTAGTGTTCATAGTAAACTGAATATTTATTTATGGCCACAGTCTTAGGCCCGTCAGAGCCGCGCCATGATTGTACCCGTATCAATTACGCAGATCGACCGATAAACCAGCGATAAATTATCTGTGGGCCATACGATAACATCTCCCAGTGATCAGGGGCAGCCATCTTGAAAATTTTGTTCTTTGTCTATGATTTACTGAAGGGGTTATGAAGGCTACTGTCATTGATCAAAATAGGGTGCAGTGAGGAATTTAGGGAATTCGGTATATTTAAAAATTAGGGGAACAATCTATCCAAGCTGAATAGCAACAAATTATTGAGCAGGTACTCGTAATAGATAATCATTTCACAAGGGTTATGAATGAACATCATTAAAAATAAATTGCCTGCTTTAGAATGTCGTCAAACATGCAAAATGTGGTATGTGTAGTTCAGTTTCTTCATAAACAGAAAGAACTTTCTCCAAAGTCCAAACCACAACTGGACACGAACAAACAAAATAATGATCCATCTGGTACTACCAGCCTAAATAAAGGAAACTTAACACAGCGACCTATTAAAGTCAATGGTCCGCCACGTGGTACTAATTCTCGTGTCCAGACCGCGTATTTGTAAAGGTGCACAGATACAAGACCACACAGTAAGTAGGCAATCACCTGAACATCGCTCACCCCGCTCCCACTCTCTGTAATCACGCCATCATTACTTCTAATGACGTGTTAACGTTGCTTTATGGGAATGCCAAACATGACGTTCACATTTCGGTCATTTACATTTGTTTGTCGACTATCTTCGTATTGTTTGCTTTCGTCTCTAGAACAGAGGGCGGCGTTTCGGTCAGCCACCGGTGTGTTTAAGGCATTTTTAAGTGCAACGCGGTTTCGGGTTATGTTTAGATTTTGTACTGTCGCTTCTGTCTTTGTGGCCTCAAATTACCTTGGTTTATTGGTTTTATTTGTTACTAGCTCTTGGCTGCCGCTTCGTTAGTGTGCATGATTTACAATCTGGTTTTCTTTGATGAAAAGCTCTATATTCTTCCTCTAAATTCGTCAAAATCCTATTAGCGATGACTTAGCAACAAATATGTCAGTGCTTTTCTACATTAAGATTACACATTTCTTGTTTCAAAGACCTAAGTAAATCCATTTTAATTTTATCCTCGATTCTTTTATCTGTTTAAAGTACTTTTTACTTAACTAGTGTGCCTCAATATAATTTTTATTAGTGTAACACTTAAAAAAGTAAACATAAAAAAGAGGACCGAACAGGAACCGTTAGTCGGGCGACACAGGTGTAGAGTTATCATTCCGGGATAGTGTTCCTCTTTCAAAGCACATTTCATTGAATTTGTTTTAAAACTCATTATGGTTTAGATATATGTTTTCTATTACCAGTTCATTAATAATTTCCAATTCATTAATGCTCTGTAATGGTCTGTCGACAGCTTCATCAGGGTTAGGAACATTAACTCATGCTTCTTTCTTATTCCCATCTATTACCAAATATGCTTGCGGTAGTTAGTGTATACAAAAATACGACTGGTTAGGAACACCCACGGATTTCTACCTTCCGGCTGGTGTTAATACGTCCCTGTTGATTTTGTGGCTACACCACATTCTTTTCACTGTTGCCAAGAGCAATAATGCCCCTTATATTTAACGCAGTAAAAGTTCCACCAGCTCTAAAGGAAGTTTGTGTGTTCGCAAGCCATGCCTAATTCACACTATGTATTTAGCTGAACTTTGTGAAACACAACAAAGATGTAATCATGACTGTGGTAATGCATTTTTTTCGTGTACTTAAAGACATCCGTCGCAATGCAGATGTTAATCAAATTATCAATGCAGACTTCCGTGTTATTATTTAAAACAGGTTTATCTTCTCATTATAGGCTACGACATGTCCCCAAAACAAGAGTGTTAATTTTTAGAACAAGGTAAAATCTTTATTCATGTATTTGATATTGCCGTTTGGCTTTATAAATGGAATTATTAAAGCTTTACGTACACGCACTTAAATGAATCGATTATGTATTCAAAAATCCATATTGAGCTGTCGGCGGTGTCCGTTAAACAGTACAGTCACGTTCCTTATAAAGAATATTGGAAAAAATCTATAAAAGCCGCAACTCATAATAGGTAGTGGTCACGAAGGTGCTTGGTATTGTCCGAGGCGCCAGCAGTTGATGCTACCCGCTGCGATACCTTTCCCCTACCAGAATAATTTGAGCCTTTCCTCCTCCCCAGTCATTCTTCTCAAATGGCTAAGTAGGGAGTATTGGTTTTTGTGTCAGAGATCTTATAAAGTGGTCTCGGTTGCCCCGGGACATTGAAGCTCGCCGATTGAATTCACACCCGCAGTTCCCGTGTCCCCTCCTCGTTATAAATCAAACGCAGGTATGATTCCGTCTGGGGCAGTCGTGTGGAATGCTGCAAACCCTTACGGGGGTGATTTCTGCAACGATGCTTGCTATTATGCTCATGTTTTGGGGATGTTTTAATTAAGCACGCAACTCAACTTTATATGAGTATGCTTGGAGGAAAATGTCGTATCTGGAAACATATTTTGTTTTAATGCCACTTGGTTATTTATTGTGACTTTAATTCATACTTCCTTAATCATTTTGAAAAACGACCTTTGTAATGCTATTTGATCAATAAATTAAAAGATTAAACTAATAAAGATTTCAATTTTTTTAACAGAATGTGCCATGACCGATTTTCTGAAGTTTGTTTTCATAAACAAGTCTTAGGGCAATAAAAAAAATGGGTTATTTTAAACAAAAACCATAATAAATTATTGGATTAACGTAACGAATAATAGGACTGTACGATTATTTTACCGGGTCGTGTAGAATGGTGTATTTGAATGAAGTTGATTCAACGTTTTATATTAATGCTTCTCAAAGCCTTTATTTGGGTTCCAATATTAGTATAACCTCGTTTCTTTTCTTTAATAAATGTGTCACGTTCGTAATACATCGTGGAAGTGTCCCGCCTCGACAATGAACTTGCCAGTCAGGCGCTAGCCGGGTCTCGGCCGATGGCTTCTCACACAGACGCGACTGTGCCGTGAACCCTCTTCACGTGTGACGGGACTATGCATTTGTTTGTCCGCAGCTGCGGTGCCGACAACATATTTATTGTGCTCATTAACCTTCAAGAACGCTATTTAATTGTTGGCCGTTTTTTATTCACTTCACCTCTGACCCGTCCGCGACTTATTGCTCCCCGGCCTCACTTTGAAAGCGAGAACTGGATGTTATTTATTATCCTGAGACGAGGATGCGTGTCGCTTCTATCTTTGTGGCGCTTGTGAGCTCGTCTTTATGATTTATTGAGCTTATAAGGACGTAATTACGGCCACACGAATCCTGAGTGCGGCTTGCTGTTCAAACATGTGAAATACGCTTAATGGAGAAAATTATTTCCTATATTAATCATATTACTACTGACATGGTTTGTTTCATTCATAAAATTATGCCTATGTCCCGGATCAGTAGAGTTACTATAGATGTCGTTCAACTTAATATCAGAGTAGAAAAAGATAGTTTTCACTTCTCATGCTCTAAAAGTTCGTCTTTATGTTGTGCTTAGGCGACATAAAATCGCTTTTTATGTTCTAGTGCATAAAATAATTTTTTTTTCTGAGACCTAGGTAATCAGGCCCAACAGCCACACGCACAATAAAACTTCGCAGATTAAAGTCGTGATTTATTTAATTTTCTTTAATTTATACCACTTCCGTGTTTTCTATCGTTAATTTAATAAAATAGTTGTTATTTATTATTTAAAAACGCAAAGAAACGTTTTTATGACTTGGCAGTATGAAGTATCCAAGTCGAATGACAAATGTTGAAATAATAAAAAAAAAAAAACTTTTGAAAAGTTTCGTGGCGGTATTATCTGTGGTGGCGGGAATTAACTATGCTTTGCAACATTTTTGATTAATTATGTATATACTTTATGCCTGTTTCATTTTCTCGCAATCGAAGTGAAAAGCAGAGTGTATAACTCAGGCATAAACGAGCCATTTTATACCCATCGACTTAACTATCCACCCTCGCCTGCGGCTCGCGTGGATATAAACGTCTCAGGGTAAAATAGCTTCTTTTATGCCTTAGTTGTACAATCTACTATTTTTATACTGCCAATAATCATAAAAGAGAGGTTGAAATATTCAGTTATGTTAAATTCAGCTCGTGTCAAAGAATTTAAAATATTGTATACAACATTATCCTAGCCAATTTGGGCAGATAACTTAACAGAATTACTTGGTAATATGAGAAATGTACTGAGAGTCATAAGGAAATTTAGCTTACGTGTAATCCTAGACGTTTTTATTTACTATCTATACGAGCAGCAAACAGGATCTGTCCATTCACAAGTAGTTTGTAGTGAGATCCGCCGCCACGAGATAATGAAGTCCTGGGTAATATAATGCGATGGAATATTGGCCGGGTAATGTGGAATATATTCGTAGCGACGATATTGTCAAATGACCGTCTATTTCTCACGCAGTATGAGCCTCTACTCGCGGGGGTCTAATATCTATAGCTAATGATCAAAACACACGGTTCACAGGAATTTGTGTATACAAATGTGTTTATTGAATAATAAGCCTGTTGCGCAATTTAAAATGTTACTACTTCTTGAGGATTATGACGGCACTCATGTATATTTTGTAGCGATGTACCGTCGCATTCTGCTTTGCCTCTCTGCGACTGTCTTTTGATGTTTTATTCACACTCGTAAACTGATCGTTTGATAACTTTAGTTATGGGTTCATGTTTAACTTTATTTTCTTTGGTGTTTTTGTGGCTTCGGCATTAGTTCGCATGAGACGAAGACGAGCTATTTCTTGAAATTAAATTCTCTCTTGTCAGACGCTAATGTGAGCTCCGTGATAGATCATCCCGCGTTTGCTTTACATTATATTGTTACAAGGGATTCGTATCACAATGAAAATGCAGCTACCATTGTTCTGGGGCTTTCTATCTAAGCGTGTTATTCACTCCGGCTTTGACGTCTTCATACGTGCTATCGGCAACAGTAAATTGTGGTATCGTGTCGGTACCGTCGTCGGTATGGAACCGTTTATTGATTGGTATCGTAGTTTGTCCGCTGTTCACTTTGAATAAAATTCGAATTATAATTAATCACGGTTGTGCCGCGTGGGAGAGCGTCGTCGCACACCCGACGATCTATCATATTTTGTGATAACGCCACTAGGACGCATCTCGTAAACGTATTGAGACGATCTGGTTTCAAGCTAAGCTATGCGACAATAGTCGTGTGCAACGGTACAATGCTATTTCACACTGAGTAACCGTAATGTCATACTTATTAGTTACTACTATGATATCTATGTAGACACGTGTCAATAATGTTATCATCGGTTTCTGCTGCTAGGCGCGTTGTAACCGGGAGGTCAGCGTGTGTCGAAGCTGTTAAGCATTCAATTTTCCGGTCCATTTAAAGGATTCTACCGCAATGTTGCGGCGTTTATAAAGACGACAGTGTCGATGACAACAATAAAATCGGATCATAAAGTTCCGATCGCATCCTTTGAGAGTTTCTATGCAATCTCGCCGCTCAATTTTATTTCCAATACCAGCGTAAATAGATAGGCGGGTAGATGTAAACGAGGGACACCCTGGGGCTCCGGCGGAGGCTCTTGTCAATTGAATTTGTCTGCAAGCGCTCGGTGCATTAATAGCGCACTAAACTACGTTGAATACTATTATTGATATTTTCATAAAAGCGCGCATCCATTGTGTGGTGACGACGCTCAATGCACGTCTAGTTTTAGTGTATTTTCGTTATGGTATTTTGATATTTTACTGCCGGTGTGGTGCGTTGTGGCAGTCGTTTCTGTAGTTTTATTGCCTTTGTAAGTTCTGATTTTATCATTTAATCGAAGGCTTCCGATATTTTTCGTCTTCATTTTGTAGAAGTTTTCTACCTGAATGTAATTTCAGGTACGTTTTCTTCGTTACTTGAATTGTTCGTATTAATTCTACGCGTGCGGTGCCGCTGACAGGCCACTTGCACAAAATGAAATATCTCACAAATGATCTGTTGAACAAGGCTTGTAAAATGTTAACATCGCAGTCTATTTGTTTGTCGCAATAACTATCCCCTTTCATCGTTCTCTTTCTCTGTCTGTTCCCACGTTCTTGACGCTTAATCACGTCGGCTCTGCGCTCGCGCCTAATATTGCACTGTAATGTGTTTATTAAGCGCCGTTCCCTTTAATGGCGCACCATTTAACATACAATGTGCAGTGGTCCGATTTGCGTGTTGTCCCTTCGTGGATGAGACGGAATATCCGTAATCTGAATATTGGTTACGATGTCTACGCACGGAATTGGCGTCGGCTTTCAGTTAAGATCGTAGGAGCTTATGTTGCTTCAGTTTTAACTATTCTCTGTAGAGTTAGTTAAGGGGTTCGAGTTCTTAGAATGTTTTAATTTCCAGATAGATGAGATGAGATTCGATGTAGACTTGGAAGTAGTCGGGGCTAATGTTAGTGGTAAACCATACAATTTGGAATGATTGTTCGGTATAATATAATAGAGGAAATAAAAAGGCACCTCCACATCTTGATGTCGGTGTGTGAACTACAGTTTGCAGCTTGCTTTCTTTGCGTTTCGTCATCGCTACCACGCCATGAATAACACTATATTAATTATGCTGCGCTTGTTTGATGACTGACTTTATTCATGAGTTTGGCACTGATTCTCATGCGTGTTGGCTTAGTTCTTTTTCATGTTGACACATGCATATACGGATGGTCTAGTGCTAATTTATGAGTGATTTTTTGTTACTTTTTTAAAGAGTTGCTATAATTAGCATTCTGATATCATCTTGCGCGTTCAGTGATTTCAGATTCTGTAAAGGTGTGTTATTTATTTAAGTGTTTTGAAGCTTAAAATAGTTCCTAGGTGAATAATTGTCTCGTTTAACTCCGTTTGCCCAGCCATTATGTCAACACGAATACCCTAATCACCGCGCATATGTTGTGGATCGAAAGTGTTTGATAAATCTTCCCGTGTCATCATTACCCGAATGTGATCTACGCCTCTCATTAGCTCCCTCCTAAATAAGATATCAACCATTGATTAAGTGCCAACGCACCGGTGATTATTTTATTGCATTCCGTCGCTAATAAACAATCTATCGATTTATGTTTTATCCGTATTACGGTATTGTCAACGGTTGTTTCCTAATTACGTCCTACGTAAACGTTTAACGGTGAAATCTTAATTAGCATACAATCGCGAAATAATAAATTGTTTAGGGAAAGTTGCATTATTACTCATCTGCGTATAAAATACATAAAATTCACTCACGTCAGCTCCATCTTAATTAACTCTAAAGACTCTATGATTGAAAATTAATGAACATGGCATTAGCCACACGTATAAAATGTCTTTGCCGGTGTTTTTCGGGTTTTTAAATGAAGCTTTTGGGGACACAAAAATTGATAGTTCCATTCCGTTGTTTTCGTTAGTGGATCGTTAGTGTCACTGGTTGGCTCGCAGCGATGCAAATTAAGATGTTCGGGTGGAATTTGGTTTTGATTTATGACCTTATAAAGCGGTGTTATGACGCAGGTACTTCCTCCTCGAATAATTCATGCAGGGCGCAATGTTTTTACCGAGTTACAGGTAATTGATCGCACGCTTTAAAGAGCTTTTTAGATATAGTCTCCGGTATTATTTCTTACTTCAGTTTTTAGAGTTCTGATCTTAATTTACCTGGACACGAAATTATTCTGAGTTTATTTTATGCAACCATGTACCTATAGAACTTAGGGCTGATTTTTCCAACGTCAGATAATTTTATCTGAGGAATAATTTTGAATTTTTGACAGTTCTTCCATACAAACAATTATCTGTCGATTGAAAAATCAGCCCTTAGAATAATTTGTTTTTTGTGTGTTTGTCATTATAAAAGTAGTCATCATCTATGCTTGATTTAACTGTTGTTACCAATAAATTTTTAATAACTATCGAGACTTGATGGGGTTTTTTTCAGTAAGCTTCGTTATATCCGTTTCCGTTCTGTTGGACGCTAGTATATATGTTCTTCGTATCCGGCTAGCATTCCTTGAAATGAAGCCTTTTGAAGAATATTTTTAAAACTGATGTCATATCTATGGAATCCATGTATTGTTGATCTAAGGTCTAGTGTACTTTTGTTGCGCATATTACGTGTTAATTTTAGTTTACGATCTAAACAAGGTTGGACATTGTTCTGCAGATTCCTTAAATTCTATCATTCTACCTATACCATATTTTATTATCTTTATAATTTATTGACTATACGCATTTTTATAGCCGCCACATCATAAAAATTGTGTCTTGCTTATTATTTTCGTTTTAGAAACTCCTATACATATTCATTATTAATATTGTCAGCTAATTTTTAACCATCGTGTTGATTGAACATCGTCGTCACATAATTAATTAATTAAGGTATACATAATTGCGTCATTAATTTATACTTTAATGCTTTCTCATTTTATTACTTTATCCAAACATGCATATTCGGCTAGTTAGGAAATAATCTTAGACACGTAAATCATATATATTGGAATAAGTTATGTAGCGAATGACTTGTTATTGCTTAATAATTTAAATAAAGCTAATGAAGCATTGCCTGTTGTCGGGCAGTAGTTCGATGATAAATATATTATGTTTTCATTAAGAAGATAAATGGAGTTGCTCAAAATATTATGCACTTATCATGTCATTTTCACAGTCATGCGTTTGTAATTTTATGTTTTACGAAATATTTCGGATTGTGATGTAATTCGTGTGTCGTGTCTTACTATGTTGAGGTCACAGTTCAAGTCAAACAATAAAAGATACATACATACGAAGTTCTTAAGTCTGACAAAAGGATTTGGAACCCGATTCTCTGAATTCCGGAGCATATACCGGATGTACGCAGTCGTCTTTAATCGCGAATGTTATATACGGTACTTACTTATCTTTTAATTCAATTTACACGCGTGCGCCTTGTTGATCAGTAATTTATCGTTTGTAATTCGGTCCGTTATCTTGTAAGGATCTCAATTTTTTTATCTGTCTGCACTCTGTAATATTGTTTTAGTTGGTTCGTTCATTTTATTTATTACTATTGATTCCTTTTTTGGATGCGTAATTTAATCTGGTGTTTGGAGTTTTACTGAGGTTAACTAAAATTTCTGCTGTGGCAAGATCAGTCTATAGCATTGTCCTTTCTGGTTCTATAAAGCTTGCATTATCCAATCAAATTTTATAACCTCACCTAAGTCACCACCAACCATATCAATTGCAGTGACTACCTACTTGAAAATTCGGCCAATACCTACTTAAATACTTAAAAGGATCTCTACAAGTAGGCTAGCTCAAACTGTTTATATAACGTAAAACAATTTTAATGAAGTGTACATACTACATAGGCAGCCTGTAGCGCCTGCGACGGGTACAGTAATAGAGAGGTGTGTCGCCACGCCTTGCCGCTGATGTGCCGACGACAAGCTCGCAACTTGACAGTGTTGATTTTGTTCTACCATGTACCTATTATTTAGTGGTAATTGTATATTGGAAATTGTTAATAATTTCCATGAAAAAGAATAAGAAAATGTTGATGGAGAGGAAACTGAAATGAATCTAAATGTGTCCTAAATTCCAGAAGATGGATAATTATTTTCGTGACGATTGAAAAAAAGAAAAGAAAAAAAAAATAAGATTCATAGAAGAATCTTTTGATGATCAGGTAGATATCAGAGCATTGGTTTTAGCCAACAAGTACTAAATCTGACATATGAAGGTAAAAACGGAAGAAGGTATTGTTGATATCTAGCGTACTAGATTAGATAAATATCGAAACAAGTGAATTGAAGGCTATATCATGGTTAAATAAATATAGCTTCATTTTTATGTCCCCAGCCCGTAAACGTCCACTACTGAAATGGTTATGGTAAAGGGTTTACCATAACCATAATCACGTGGATATTTACCAGAGGGTCTGGTGGTCACAGAAGATATCAAATTCATTCAGTCTAAACATCATCCTCTTGTTATACCTTCATGGAGGCACTGAGCCATCAAATATCTCATTGAAATTGCACTATTACTTCGTAGGAGTGTCTTATCTAAGATCCATATAAGTTTGCAATCTAAACGATTCCTCAGTCTATACTTAATACTTTCAGGTCTCGTACATTTAGTTAATAGCAATTTGTCATAACTATAATGCGTTGTTGACTTTCTAGTGGTCTCGAGTTGATTAGTCAATTCAATTTTGTTGATGTCTGTTAAGTTTTGCGAGTCCAATTTGAGTGTTTATTTTGCGGTTATGACTAACTTACTATATTTTGACTTGATGACTATTAATGTTTACACTTTTATATTTGCGGTTTTAACTGTTACCACATTTTACTGTAACGATGTCACCGTACATGGTCTTCAGTGAACCCCAGTGGTGCAACTCTTTATGAAGTGTGATTTAAGTATGCGATTGTAAATTCCGAGTATTGTATACCTACATTTCCGATGTGGATTCTTGAAAGTGAATCAGGATGGCCTGCTTTTCGAGGATTTACAAGTAATTTTGTGATGCAATAGACGATTAAATGGGTTCAGTCATTTTTTGAATGCAATGTGCCTACAAATGGTAGATATGTATTCAACATTCAACTACCTACATATTTGCGGCTTTCCAGCATGTTGTGCTAACATAAGATATTCTTGATCCTTCATTTCTAAGAATGCTTGCTTTTGGTCGTAGTTCCTGATGTTGTGTTGTGTCACAGATAAGTTCTAATAAAAGCGTTGGCTTAGGCCTTTGCTTTTATTTATTCAATCGTGTTAAGGTCCAGATTTTCTTTAACCTGAAACAAATGCCTCAAAGTATTTACTATTTCTTCTGATTTATTTTTTGGAAGAGTGTAGATATTTTATTAATCCGGTATCCGTGAATTGCAATACATTCCGAAAAAACAATACGTAGTAACTAACACCCGAATTTGTTAAACTTCATGTATATCTAAACTTTGTTAGAACAGTAGGGTATAGTAGGGAAGTTAGTAAACACAGTTTATTTATAGATACAAAACTACATTAATATTTCAAGCAGTTTTATTGTATGAACACAATATAAAATGCTGAGATATTTTACCTCCTCTAAACCGTACCCGTATTATGAGAGTCGCCGGCGCCGGCGCAGCTCTCACGAATTTCGCGGCGCGGCGCCTGCGCGTGGGCGGCCTATCGTGTACCGCCATCACACGTACACTTGCCACTACACCTGTAACATCTCCCCTACATGAATCCCTACAAATAAGGTTTAATTTTCTTTGCCACAACCGAACAGCGAAATTCGCATGACGGCCCTTTGTTGCCTAGTACGTCTAATTAGTCAGTCTGTTTAGTGCTATACTCGCCGCAGGCATTTCACTATGCAATATGTAGTGTGAAATTGTGTGATTTATTGATATCTTATGCGTACCATGAATTTTAGATAAATTAGTATTTTATATTCATTTAGGTATAGACTAAGTTTTGTTTGGATCTTCAATAAAGTATTTTTTGGAATTCATAGGAGTTAAGGCTCCATCAATACGCCTACAACAATACAATAATATGTGCTTTATATTGACTGTCTGGCGAGTGGAGACGTCGTATTTCAACAGTCGTGTACAGATTCATCTGCCAGTGCTTATTCATAAGAATATTCACAAGTGACATTAAAACTCCTTGTATGACGTTTTTGTTCAGTCTCGTTGTCGACGGATATCAAAGAGTATTTCGTTGAATTTATTGCGCTCGCCCGCGGTATCGTCTGCGTTGAATAGCTTGTATCGTGTGATATATTTTTCCTCAAACCGTCTTTTAACTGTTCGCCTTGTACACCGAGTGGCGTCTCGTGTTTGCTCTTTGTGTTGATATTGGCTGGATATTGGACGTTCTACGGACTCCTTTCCAATGTAACAATGTACTTTCATTCTCGTGTAAGTTATAGTTGAAAGTTATCATTGAAGTTATTACGCCACTCGTTTGAGTCACGCGTGAGGTCCTGCATCAGAAATATGAGCTGAAAAACGGCGGCACGATGGCGCCAACGTTGAAATTAATCTGAATCGTGTATCAGCAACTTCCAATTTAAAAATGTTTATTGGAATTAAATGGGAGCAGCATTGTAAATATTGTGCTCATTGTAAGTAATGAACCACTGATCATTACTTACTCGTTATCTCAGACAAAATTATGACATTCATTTGAGAAATTGGTTTGTGTCATGGAATAATTTTTGTATTTATTAGAACAATATTGATGGTATCGGACACCCACATATCGAATTACGGTCTGTGTAGGTATCGTTTCGCCGCCTAAAATTAACAAAGGTCCGTTGTTGCTACCGATTTGTCGCGACCGGGTGATTTATCTTCAGTAAATTTATCGCTCAATCAACGTCGTCGTACGCGCAAGTTCGCGCCGCCGCTGATTGGATTTCTTCATAATTACATCTTTTGACACGTACGCGCCAAGTTTCGTACTTCACAAGCCGGGGCATGAGATCGTGGGAGCACCGTGTAATCAGCTTTCTTGACTGTCTTGTTTTGATCTGATACCAAGGAAATATTGTTTAACAGAACTGATAGAATTAGTACTTCCCTAGTATACAATATTCCTGCTTGAAGTATGTTCAACATTTGGTCCTCTACCCGCAATCATGAAGCTCTTCTTTGCCATTTGTTTTGGAAACCTTAACATTGGTTTCGTCTGTCGACTCCCAACCCAAAACATTCGCAATTCCCAAAAACTCTATCGTAGCATAATGCGCTCCAAGCTTATGCCCAACCTGCATGTCGTTACAAACTGCAGTCATCAATTCAATAAAAGTTAATTCCTTTAAAGCATTTCCAGATCCTCTTAATTCTTCGCCAGTTGCGTGCGCCATGCATATTTAAAGCACCGCGTTGAAGGGCGGAGAGTTTTAGCATGGTTTCGTTTACACGTCATCCGGTTGTCATGTCTGATAATATTTTGGTGGTTATTAACAGAGATCGCCGCCCCTGATAGTGCCCGTATTACATTATTATGTACGCACTTAAAATTAAATGTACTTGACAATTATTCGTACCTTCATGCCCATTAAGGATTTCTGATGAATCCATATTTAATTTGTCAATTTCGCGTTGCATCTTAAGCCGCTTCGGCTTCTTACGCATCAGTTTTTTTACTGCTATTTTATTGAATGGATTTAAAATAGAATATAGGATTTTTAATACAGTGAGTTATTCTCTGGTACCTATTATTCGCTTCTCTAAACCCTTGGGCAAAACCGGTACAGTTTACCTACATCTTTGCCTCTTAACAGTGGACTATTTTAAAGCCTCGTTGCCTCATCTGCGCCATTAGTCTCGTAGACGCAAGCGCTACAGCTGTGAGGTCTTGGGTTCGATTCTCAGGTCGGAAAAAGGGTTATTGGGTTTTTCTATCTGGAATGTCTCAGTAGCAGCCTGGAGTCCGGATTTGTGCCCGGTTGACGGCAATAGGCCCGCTCCCTATTACATGGGACTTAAACATGACTGGCGAAATGTGGGTGTACTATGCATAGGGTACACATCTGCCCAACCCTTGGGGGAAACAATAAGCGATGTTATTTTATTGTGTTTATTATTATTTAATACTTTAAGCGCACACATGTACAGAGGCGGATCTAATTCCCTAGGCATTTTCTACTAGTCAACCTTTGGGTGATGCAGAGACAAACAGTGGAAAGTGCTATTGTGAAAAATTTGAGGAATAAATATTTTTAAATATAAAGCGACACAAAAACCTATTAAAACTATAAATTTAATATATATACCTAATTATATAGAAATATAAGCACAAATAAATATATATTAATACACGAATGTACTAAAAACAAATAAGAAATACAATGAGAAATAATTTTGTTATTGTTTTTCACGTTTGTTTTTAGTTTCATGGCCACAGTTTTTTTAATTTCACTGAACTTCCTTATTGCAATGCAATCCATAATAGCAGTGTCTTATAAACTGTTTATAAATGTATGTTGTGCCTCCACAGACGTCGCACTTTAATCAACTTACGAGGTATCATCGCCTGTTATTACCCCAGTAACATGCGGTAAATGATTTAGTTGAAATTGAACGTTCAAACACCGGTCTCGGTGGAGGCTCTGTGGATTTTTATGATTGCACCGTCATTGCCGCACAACGGGTGTAATTTCTCAACTAAGCCGACACACCTTCCAATAAAAATGTATGGAATATGCAGCAAATCATCTCAAACGAAGCGTTATTTTGCATATGATTTTTTTTTGCAAAATAATAAGAGGTATAGCAAGGTTTTTGAAATAAAAATCTTATAACCGTTTTATTAGCTCCACATAAGTACCTTTTTGGGGAGATATTCAGCACATTTTTATCGCTTTTTTGAGTAGTCTTCCAATAAGTTTGCGTATTGATGCGGATTCCGGAAGTACTCAAAACATTCCATTCGCATTCTGATAGCTGATATTTTTATTTTATTTTTGTCTTTTTCCGGTCAAGCTGAAAGGACCATATCATTACTGGTAATAGGTTGCTCCATAATTCCGGATGTACATTCTCTTTAATTGTCATAAAACACAATCTTGCTTGAGAGATTTAAGCTCGTGCGCGGACGCACAAAAAGAATACAATTAACTCTTAATTTCGCAACACCCGAAAAGCGATGTGTTGTAGGGTGACCATTAAGTAACGAGTTATCTTGAGGTACGGCGACTTGCGTCCTTCGGCGGCACACGTATTAGCATTCCAAGACTGAATTCACTCTATTTTAAATTTTTATTGGGTAAATTATGAGAGCATTATCACACCGTTAAAAACGCTTTGAGGTCCAATTTAATTTTTTATCTGCAGATATAGTAACGAAGCCGTTTTGGCAATGAAGTGATATTGTGTTCGGACTGACGGTAAATAATCAGGAAACATTGATAATAACTTCACATACATTTAACAAAAAAGGCTTGTTGGATGCAATGAACGCTTTTTTTGGATTGTTGATTTATGGTTTTATATATGATTTATTGTAATATCTTAATTTGTGCATTGTGTTATTTGCAACGCATGCCTTCGTTAGCAACTTTCTTTGAGAACGCAATCAGTTGACAAGGGAGTATTAAATCAATTGTATTCGAGAAAAACATGTCCAATCAAGCTTGCTTTACTTGAAAGTTTTAGCTCGTGATAGGGATACATGGGCTATCTTCATCTCTTGACACTATTTAGAGTTCTATTGCAACAACAAAGTTATTTGATGTAGCAATTTATATAATATACAATTTATACTAAATTGACTACAGGAACCATAGATTGGAAAAGCAGTATTGTCGATACCGTAAGGTGGACATATTATTATCCTTAAGATACGATAAAGGTCCGCATGACTTTTATACACAGTCATAATCGATTTGGAGGTGTCTGGAAGGGGTTTTCATTATCCCATAATTTCCAAAACATTGGGTTACACGAGGAGTATCATCGCTGCCCATCACGCCACCCAGTACGTTCTTAAACTGAATTTCGGCGCGGTGGTCGCAATTAGGCGCGATAAATGCCCCCGACATACGATACGATACACCGGCTTTTCATTCGATTAATCGGTCGAAACGAATACGGAATCCCATTTTAACAGGTCGTACCTTTTAGTTTTTTATGTAGCACCTCGTGCGATATTTCCATACTTATCTCATCTTGTTCTCGTATGATCTTCAAATTTTAATCTCAGTTGTTTAAAGCCAGTTGGTTTGACTTATGATTGCAATTATTTTTTGTTTAACGACCGCTACTTAATGTTACGACTAAATATTAAGATTGAGAAGGTGTAAGTTCCGTTTATTTCCAGACGGGCTTGGTCTTGGAAATCTTAAGTTAATTGATGTTATTGAAACCCCTATGTTTCTTAACACATTTGGCTTTTAAATTAGTTAACAGCTAGTAGCATAAGTTTTTTCTGTATTGACAGAGCCCGCATATGTAACAAGTCAGCCACATATCAATTATTATGACACCAAATGCTTTTTTGATCATTACTCAATTACATTGTTAAATTTTATGTCTTACTCTCAATATTCGACCATAACAAGGGTCATGTGTGTGACATCAATATCAGTTGATCGTGGTTTATAATACGTATAAATCAATATATTTATTATAGTGTTTAGATTATGTGTAAAATAATTTAATAGGCATGTAAGAATTTTAAACCGACACATCACGACATCTTTCGGTACACATGTCCCCAGAAAACAGAATATAATTAGTAAAGGCACGAACAATTCTTAGGCAGGTCACGAATTTGAATGAGTCTACTCCACCCTTTTTAAATCTACCGCAGCAGTCGACTCGGTGTCAGAAGAGAACAATTCAGTAACGATCCATAAAACAATACAAAAAGCTTAACCATTACAAGGCGACAAAACTGTAATATCAATAGAACACAATGGGAACAATAGTTGCCCTCTGTCAATTATGCCATCATTACCATTGGAATAAACGACGTAACGGATCAGATGATTGTCAAAAAACAACATGATGACAACGCAATGCGGCCACGACTGCTATCGCGACATATACAAACAAAAATCATTCTTATACACCAATAAATAAAATGTCTAATTCCTCCCAAAAATCTAACGATGATCTTGCATATTTTAAAATGTCGAAACAGTTACCCTATAAATGATTTATAGACCGCGGCGCCGTCTTAATTTTTGTCACTTAACAATGTACAATGTATCTGAATAATTAAGTGTCGCACGCCGGTTAATAGGTAAGTTTCTTTGAGCATTGTAATTAGGCGATTATGAAATTAGAAAGATAATGTGGTTGAGCCTGTTCCACCGGCTTATTATGTTACCAGTTAAAGTTATGCCATGTGCATCAAACCACTAACCAGGCATGATTATCCATATGTGATTATGTTGTTTCATCTGCATGCTGCGCCAGTGGCACGTGAATTTCAAGTAGTCAGTATTACTACCGTGGATCGTCGAGAGAAAGTCACAGAAGTGATTTGGTGTTTGCATCGTGATAAGCTGCTACAAGCTCATTCTTGTAACCTCGTAAATTCTATTTGGTATCGGCTTAGATTTGTTCCCTGAACATTTCATTGAAATATAATACTCGAACTTTAACGTTGACTCACCCAAAACGTTTCAATTTTGCGAAATGTCTACATGCTTTTGTGTGTCTACTTTGTGTTGTGTTGACGTTGTTCAATTTGTACTATTATTCATTATATTCAAATCTTGATACCTCAGTTCCTTCCTTGACTTGATAAATTTACTGCCTACTATTTACTATTGAGTCTACATCATTATTTAACATATTCTGATCACTATCGTATGATTTGCGAAGGCTCCTGCCACGCTGTTTGGATTCTTATTATTTATTAATATAGGTTGGCTTTTTGTTGTATGCTCTCTGAAACGTATTTGCGATTATTTGATCCTCGCATTTGTCAAATATGATCGAAGCGTGCGAAGGTGTTATTCGTTTTGTCGACACGCGATCGTGAGATAAGTCCGGAGCTTGCCACTTGTAATTTGATGGGAGGTCCTCGAGCTTTAACGTTTTATTTTTTGTAAACCTCTCGTACTGTTTATGCAGTGGTCTGTTTTTTATGATTAATTGATTTGAGCGATTTAAAATCTGGTTGGCAAATACTCATTGAATATGAATACGTTTTGTAATAATGTAACTTATTTAAATGCAGGCACGTTTCAGCTACCGCGATTATTTATACAGGTATTTGGCTGGATTCATTAATAAATCAAGGCAGAGCCTGGCACCTGGGTACAGCCATTACGAGACTGGGCATAATTTATATCGATTTGATAATTTAATGTGATAAAAATCTCGTATGTTTCACTTTAAGATATGCTTATCTTCAAATGAATACATCTCAATACCGTCACTTCTCCGCAGGTGGTGATCCTCCCCCCTCCGTGTTTGCAAATGTACGTACATGTTGTATGTCGTAAAAATGACAAACTTACATTTATTGCCTTGTAGGACACATGTAAGTAATGTCTTGTCGTGTCGTATGGTTTTTGTCAGCGGGCAATCGGCGATTTATTGAATCACATTGTTGATTATTTTATTAACGACTTCTTTCGATTGCGTGAACGTTACTCGCAATCACAACTTGAATCGCTGCGCCACATGTTGTTCTGCTGACAGGCTTGACGAACCAATGTTTATCACAAGATATAAATAGCTGTTACTTTTGCCAATGACGATGCTGGAAGACCAGCTAATTTATGAACCATGGTTCAGTGGTTTCTATAATAATCTCTAACAATTACACCTAGTCACATTTATATGAGAGATCAATACGGAACGTCGATATAATTCCTCCTTGTCGTTATTTATTTCACCTGCTGTAATGTACTAACAAATGGGTAGAGTCTACAAAGAATATCTAATTAAAATTAAAATTCTACAATATTATTTGTGCGTTTGGAACTATCCGACAGCTCCGGTATGCCAATCTACCTTAGCAATCTCTTGCGACAACCATGAAATTGAAATCGGGTGGCTAATTCTGATTTTTGGGACCACACCACAGGATCAATATAATAATAATTATCGCCAAAACCATCAATAAAATAAAATGTCATATTTAAATACGGGTAAATAAATATAATATTTTATTTTGTTGACGTTAATCGAAGGTACAGCCAATAATGTAGGTGCGTATCGGTGCGTGCAGATCCAACTTGTGATTGAGAGTTACGATTGTCATTAATATCGTAATGGAATCGATTTATGACCGAGAATCATCTCATCGATTTTATTGCTCGGTCTGTACAGCAGTTAATTCTAAATACATTCGAAGGCAACCTTATTACAGGCTGCTAATTTGTAATCATGTTTGCGATGCGTAATGAATTTTCGCTCGCTAGTTATCGATAAGAATATCGATAGCGGAGTTCATATAAGTCTTGGGATATAGTTTTTAATAGCTAGATCATGGTTCGTTTCTACAGTCGATAATGAGAGAGTAAATAAAAAAGGTACTTTACCATCACGCTTTCAAAGCTCTCATTATAGAGCTTCGCCACAGGGCAATAAAATCAAAATTGCGTCGTTTTTCGAACGTTTGTATGGAGCCAAGGTTTAATTTTGTGTGCCACCGCATTTTTTACATTGATATTCGCGGTTTCAATAAACTCCTTTGTCCAGACTGCGTTTTATTTGTTCCGGTGCTTTAATGTTAATTGAAAATCGTGGTAAGTGCACCCGATGAGGTCGCGTTGTTTAAAGTATTGTCGGGCGTTTGTTTTTGTTTATTCGACAAATTCTTCTGTGATTTTCCTTGTATTTGTTGTAATAACAAAAACACCTTTACAACACCACCTAACACCTCTGATAACACCTTTTCAGAACATCATAATATTCCTGCCCGTATTCCAATTTATTTGCGGTTGGCGCAACATGTCTTTTTTTCTTTCATCTCTATTATTCGTCATCTCGGTAGTCACCCCTTTTCTAACCATAAACCATCATTCACACCGTCCATCCATCGTTTCTTTGGTCTACCCCTATACTTATAGCAAAACTTTCCTCACGATACCTTTTCAGAACAGATGACAGAAAATCAAATTCTGACTGAATAGTCATATCCACAAAGACAATCTTCAACGGCAGTGGTGTTCATATAATTATTAAGTTAATGATGAAAGATTCACTTGGTAAAGCATCCCACGTATTCTTAATTTATTGCGCATATTTACATTCATATGATTGTCAGACTGTTAAGCAATTAATTAATTGCACGATTGCTTCTCGGTGCCTCGCCGAAAAGAAGATGTCGGCGAATCATTTTCGGCGACTTTCTCATGTCACCGATAAATTTTACTCGATCACATAAAATGTTATTAATCAAGGAACGATATTCAATATTTATGCACATTTCTCTGTATCATAACTACATGGATTTATTTAAATTGCCGTCTCTTAATTTATAAAGGCCACCGGCGAATCCAAATTGAAAATTAACCCCATTTTGACACACCTCCTGGCGCTCACTCTTTTTTTTTTTTACATTCTTTTTACATCGTGTCAACACCGTCGATAAATTATGACCACTCTAACAAGCTATTATTATGGACCCTGACATTTTATTTAAGGTAATTTTGGCCAAAATTGAAAATTTTCGCCCAAAATTTTTGCCCTGCGGTGCATCAGGAATGGGTTTTTGAGATTTATGTCCATCGATTTTAGAGTTATTTAAAATTCTAATTCATTGTTTATCTTATCGATTTCTTGGAATGGTTAACTGTTTGGTTATCTGTTTCGATATAACTTAAAGTCTTAATCGGTGACGTTTTCATATTATTAGCATACTAATTTTTTGTGTGTAAGTATAACCTGTGTCGTGTGTCGAAAATTTCCAAAGTGGATCGAGTCAGGTGGCCCTCATTGGGCATAGTTCATTGACACCGGTCAGGTAGGGCCAGTAGATGATTGATCTGCTCCCTTATCACACGCCGTCGCCTACGTGCGGCGTTCTCAAAGACACATTGTCTACAACCAGAGAAGCGTACGCTAATAGCACTACAACTTTGCCCAAAACATAATCTAACATATAGTTATTTTATTTTACTCTATGTAAACATTTTTCGTTGTTACAGAGCGTTCAGACATGGAACAAGGAGATTAAAGAAATGTAAGAAGGTTTTTTTCATGTTTTTTATTGATTACAAGATCGGCGTGTCGCGTAATGATAATTTATTTATTAGCGAAAGTGTGGACAGCACGGATGAAATAAATATTGAAAATTAGCGTCAGTACCGGAGTTGAGATCAATTTCATGGATATCATTTTACGTTTTCAATTTACATTTGAATGCAGTCCTTAATTCCATTTAATTAAGATTCAATTTAAAACTTTAATAATCACGTTGCTGTGAACGTGTGGCGCCATCTGAATGTGAGTGGGCATTTTGTAAATTGAAAAACTGACAGTTTGCTGTAAGTGGCACCAATCGTGACCCTTTCACCGTAATGATGATGAGATAATTGAATTTTCAATATTTTCAACAAGATTCAGCGTGACATAGAGCTTTTGCGAATATTTAATTATGATTTATTTATTGACAACCTCTGGAGTTGAACTTCAGTAGGTAAGTCATTTATGGATTAAAGCCTACATAAAGTTAAGCTCTAATCAATAGAAGGCATCGATAAACAACAAGCGCTTGAATGATGGATGAGTGTATTTCCAAGATTGATTTCAATAGAGGGTTGATAATTCAGTGTGTTTTATTGTTTGAAGAAAAACTTGTTAAAACGCCATAATTATGCAAATGTTTGCCGACGTGCAGTAGGTAGGCCGGCGCCGCAGCTAATTTAGAAAGTTATTTTTATATTTAAACTGTTGCGTTGAACGATTTTCTTCAAGTTATTTATTTAACGCCGACGGGTACACAGTTTTCTGTAATTGGACATTATTTGGGTTTACTCCTACGTACCAATCCGTCATAATTTCACGTACCGGTTAGGTAAGCATTACACATTCTTAAATAACAATGATTCTTTTTTATTTGCAGATGGGATGTTCCCGCTCTGCTCGAGAAAGTTCCGAAATTGGGGGCAGTCATAGATTTGACGAACACATCCCGTTACTACAATCCTCATGTATGTATCCACAACATTCTAGGGCTTCAAGACGAGCCTATTAAAAATTACATAGTAGTCGAACAAAAAGGGTACTCAGACACTTTCGCACATACCGCATACCGAAACGGACATCTTAGTTCCATAAACATTCCTCAGTGGGTTGTTAATAGTAATGAAAGGTAACAACCACTCTGCGCTAACAAATGTAAGACAACGTGTAGGGTTAGTTACGACTCTTACTTGTTCGGATAGCGCCCGTAGGAATCTCGGCCCGCCCGCCATGTGTTAGAATACCGGGAAGCTATAAAATTATGTTCAGTTTTACGATTGAAAGTCACATTTTCCAGTACAAGGCTTTGTTCGTTCTTGCGTCTGATTGCCTTGCATTCATCTTCTAGCATAATCCGATCGTAAAATATGGTTTCCATGGAGCAGTTGACTCTTAGCCCGTTGTAGTCCAAGTCGCCTACGACATGCTCACAGCTAAGGCGTTACCAGGTCTTTATACTCCTTAATTTATAGTTATGCTGCATGTTTCATAATGTTATGATGTAGGTGTTAATTGAGTGATGACAGCTTAAGCCGGCTTTGGCTACTCGCGAATCATTTTCCTAATTCCTAGTTTACTAGATTACACGGGCACAAAGTTACTAGTTACTTCATTATATTACGTAATTGTAGGACCATTATTCGTGAATCGTTAAATTGGTGATTGATTTCTGGCTCTGCTGCGATAATGTGAACGCATTTTAATGCTCTGTCGTTTGACCTTGATCAAACTAGCTGATTGCCGCTCAGACTGGCGCCATAAGGTCCAACACTCGTTCTTCGGCATAGAATGATTGCTTTTTCAAATGTAGTCCTAAATAATCCTAAGCTTACAGCAAACAAAACGGTACTAAATGCGCAAGACGCTTCGAACATCATGGAGACAAGCCTGCAAGTCGACAAGGCGGCAAATTCTATGAAGAATGTCTGACGGATAGCTGTGAACGCCGTAAAGCTAGTTGTGACACACAATTGTGACTTGTTGGCCCATTATCTAAACTTCAACACTCGTAATAAACGTTCAGGGCTCTCCTGATACATTCGTCGCCATTGTGCTTTGCCAACGTGTATGACGAGCGGGCAGTGTGGGCACCGTTATTCGATTGTCGATTGTGAAAATTTTGCTGTACCTCCAGTAAGAGGTGAACTGTATGAACTTTATGCTTGAGATTTTTAAGTCAAAGGGCAGAGTTCTGAGACAGATTTTTAATTTGATTTTATTATGACGCACAGTGTGCTAAATACTGGTGTTCAGAAGGATCTGGTTAACCTGAAACCTCAAGCCCCAACATCTAGAGGTCAGCTTTCAAGAGCATGGTGTACGTTGGAGTTTCCGGTTTTTTGGTAACCCTTTTCCTCTTTATCTTAAAAGCGATTAAGCACTTTTAAATACTTCTTGGCATACAGTCTGGCATACAAATGACGGTTGGTTGGTAGCGCGTTGGTGTCATACCATTCTTCGCCTTGGGTATACGACCACAATGCTTATCAATGTGCATGCTTGACCTGTAACATTGACACCTGAATGGTTTCAATTTTTTTTTTTACAAATTACCTATGTACCTACAATAAGCCTATCTACATATACATACATACAAATAAAAAAATTGAAGTGTCTGTTTGATCAAAATAACAGCTTTTTATTAACTATATATTAAAGCATATGCAGTTCATAAAAAAAAAATAACATTTTTGTCTGTCTGTCTGCCTGTTTGTTCCGGTTAATGTCCGGAACAGCTGGAACGATTTTGATAAAATTTGGCACGAGGATACTTTTAACCCTTGGAAAGGACAAAAGCTATTTTTTATCGACATACCACGCGGGCGAAGCCGCGGGCGAAATGTAGTCAATATCCATTTCAAAAGTGTTGAAGCATACGCAGACAGGCATACAAATCACACAGTTGATTGGAAGAGGCAGGTTAGCATCATGCGTTCCGTCGCTTCGGGGCACGAGACTACGACACCCTTCAGTGTCATGTCGACGCTTGACAGACGTGTCACATTGACGCCTGCAGCCTAGCACGCACTATAGTGACATGTCTCACACGACTTTCTTAAATTTTGGTTATGAATTTCGACAAATTACTCGAGGTTTGTTTTGTCACGGTAGAGTAATTTTCGAGATGATTATTTAGGAGGAGGAATTATACCGCATGATCACCGAAAAGTTTACCTAAATCGAGGGTATAGTGCTCAAACCCAATAAGTAGGGGGAAGTCCCCTAGTGGCGGACACTTAAGATTTTTTAGAAATAAAATAAAAAATATTTTACGGAATGTTTATTTATTTATGATTTACAATAGATAACAAAGTTAGAAATCAAATTAAACTAAAAAAAACAAAACCTCTACTTAAAAATAATTAACACCATTAATCAAACATTGGTAACAAAAAATGTAATTTATAAAAGTGGCACCTAGTACCGGACAGATATTTGTACCATACCAAAAGCACTGGTCATCTCAGAGTAGCCTGCATCGATCACATATTTAGCCATCTTCAGACTCTGGGACGTCTGCACATGCTTCATGTGCCCACCCAAGACAGGATGAGCACTGAATCCAGTCTTCCTCAGTGTCTTCTAAGCAAACCACGCAAATTGTTGTGTTTGTGTAAGATGTTTACTTGAAAATTGTTGTGTTTGTGTTAGATGTTTGATTCAGTTAAAGGTTCCACTTTAATTCCATTTTTTTTCTTTGGGCTCCACGTCTTTCGCTTCTTTTCTTTTGTCTACGCTCTTCCCTTTGGTTTTAATTCCTAAGCGGCATACACCTGTTAGATAAATCTTTGACGTGATCCACCATAGCTTGTTCATACTCTGCTGAGAAGGTGCTAGTGAACCTACACAACTTTGGTTTCATCGTTACTTCTTTTCCTCGATTTAGCGCCTTCATTTTGTCATGTACATTGCTTTTAGGAATATTGTATCGCATTGCAGCTTGTCTTACACTCAGTTCTTTGGACAAAATTTTATCGATAGCAGTTTGTAAGCTGTGTGGCTCCCACGATCCTTTCTTTTTCTTCTTTTCCATTTCAATTCTATTCATTCTTCTATGTTCTAAAACAAAATTAAACAATTAGAATAAATAACGTTAATTATCACGAGAAATATCAATATGTTTACTGTCCGGTGCTAAGGGATGACTTAGTGTCCGGTATTAAGGGACAGATGGTGTCGTACATTAGGTGGTACCTACCAAAATTAGTTAAAAAATCTAATAATATTCTATCAGTTTACGGATAACAATCAAGTACTTCTTTTATTTTTGAATACCATTAAAATGAATACATCGTAATACATTAGAATTACTTACATCGATTTTTACGTGACGCCGTGATTTCTCGCCAAAAGCAGCAAACTCCCGCTCCCGCCGTGGCCTTGCGCGTCACAGGCGAGTCGCGGCGCGTGATCCTGTTGCTGTGTGCCCCCCGTGCCCCTTTAACTTGTACTTTGAAACGAACTGGGGGCTTACTCTTGAAACTAATTTTAATTCTAATTTAATGCTAATATAATTCAGATGTTAATTTTACAGTCACGTGATTCGGTACTCTTGAAAGCAATATTGTCAACATTGAAATGAAATTGACATTGATCCGCGATCATTTTGTTATACGTGAAGTTAGCTATGTTACGGGCTGCAATAGTGTGGTTCAACTCATTACGATAAACCGGTAATAGGGCTTTTAAATGCTTTATCCTTTAAATAACAAGGCTAAAAAATAAATATGATATAAATAGTTGTATAATTGATTATTTTGAACGTATTAAATTCATTTGAGCGTAAGAAAACGATTAAAATCATAAAATTAACCATGACTTTGGCTGCATGCGGTAGGATCGTTGCCTACACTACAAAAAAAACGGTAAGTCAAATGGTTTTTGAACCATGTTTGTTGTTGTTTTTTGTGATCGTTTTAAACTACGGATTTTATGTTTTAAATAAAGTTTTGTACGTGGTACGTAAATATACATCATAGGTACCTACTTACTTTATTATTTAAAGCATTGTTTTACATACTTTATTAATTGCATTGTTGAGATTTTTGTATTGTCAATGTAGTTAGTTTCTTGGTCTATAAAATAAAATTATATTATGTTGTACTAATAAAAGATTTCCAATTTTAGTTACAATGACACATCGTCCAAGTTACGCCCAATTAGAAGGTTTAGTGGAATTCATGGAGCAAAACCCAAGCGTAGCCAAAGGTTTGCTTCGGACCGCTCAAGGCAAATTAGAAACGAAGAGGAAATGGGAAAATTTGGCAACTAGTTTAAATTCTCTCGGAGGAGCAATTAAAAATGGTCAAGGCTGGGCTAAGGTAAATCAAAATAATGAAGTAGGTGATAAGAATCATTATATACTTACAGCAATTTCATTAATATAATGCATGTTTTTAGTATTGGACTGAGAAGAAACACAGTCTAAAGAAGCAGTGCGCACAACTCTCAGCTTCAATGAGGCGCACTGGTGGTGGGATGGCAGACAACTTGCCAGAATTGTCTGCCTTAGAAAATAGATTGGTGGCGGTGATGGGTGGACAAGAGTTTGCGACTGGAGGTCCAAGATTGATAGTCAATCCATTTCCTCAAACAGTAATATATTTTAATATTTACAATATTGTCATACCTATGATATTTATTTTACACAACATATTTTATTTATCTAATAATAACAATAATTTCATTGTTTCAGACTAGACCTACCGAGCCACCAGTCGTGATAGAGGATTCATATGTTATACCAGTAGAAGCAGAAATGCATAACAATCAAATATCCCCTATTCCTGACATGTCACACAATGACACAATACCAGCATCATCCACAAGTAAGTTTGAATTTGTAGGAATGTTTAATTAAACATTTGGAATAAGCCGTCCATCAGCCACACAACCCAACATCTCAGAAGTTTGAAACTTGTTTGGTCAAATTCCGATTTTATCTACATAATTATATTTTATTTATATTTCAGTACCTGCGCCTCTCACGCCACTTCAGAATACCATACCACCCCACCCCACCCCCCACCGGCGCCGCCGCTCTCAGAGGCCGTTGGATGCAAATATGGACCAGTTCGCGAGTATCGAAGCGCGGCGGGTTGAAGCGGAAATGATTACAGCGCAAGCACTTGCCCAATTGTCCGAAAACATTGGCAATATCGCAAGTGCTTTGACATCTATTGCTAATGCAATTTCGGATGAAGCTAGAGAATTTATGCCAAATCCATGAAGAATTTACCATTTTTTAGTTTCATAATCAGATAGAGCCATCCACAAAGACGAGCCCCACTCTTTTTCCTAATGCTCAGAACAAAGTGTGCAACATTCCGCTAGTATTTTATTAGATTTGTTGGTACACAGTAATTATTATTAGTGTGCTTCTAATATGTTTTGTTTTTATTATTTAATTTGATTTTATGTTGTTAACTTTTGTCCTTGATAGTTTTATAAGTAAATAAAAGTACATTAAAATAAAATAAAACAATTTATTGAGTTCTCCATCAAGAAAAATGTATGTATTAGGGGTCTTTAATCCCTGTTATATTGCTTCCTATTACAGGAACCAATATAACATTTAGGAATAAAGAATAAATAAACAAAAATAACACCATACACACACATAATGTCACAAACTGCATGAAATACATTAACAAAGAAAAAAGTAAAATGTTTTAACTAATAACAAATCAAATAAAATGTCATTTATTCAAACTAGGCTGAGAATCAGCACTTTTGGAACATCAAAATTACAAAAGACAGTCTCCCACTAGCTAACCACATTTACAATCAACTCATTAGAAAACATTGAAATGAGTAGATTATGTCAATAATAAATTAAAATAAAATTAAACTGACTTATACAGTCAACTAAAAAAATTTATAAAAAGCAATTATATGAACACAAATAACCTGTCAGTAAGTTAATTCTGGAGTAAGAACATAAACATTGTCTTGAGTTAATGGAATAGTATGCCTTTGAACAAAGGTTGGATTTTACTTGAGCTTTATACATATTAAAAGGCAAATCTAGCAAAGAAGAAGGTAGCTAGTGATAAAAACAATACTTAAATCTAAAAAAAAACTTATATGAATCTTATCATACCTTTTTATCTACTTGCCCACAACTGCTGAACTAAAGCATTTCGCTTTGCAATGCCTCGTCTTAGTTCAGCAGATGTGCTGCTAGTCAATTCTTGAGAAGTGACAGCTGGGTAATCATTACCATACTCTGCTGTACTCTCCACAAGATCAATAAGTCTACTGTCTCTATTGATACACATATTGTGTAAGACACAACATGCGTTGATTATTTTGGCTGCTGTATCTGGATGATAATGTAGCACCCTATGCCCGAGTAAGCACCGCCATCTGTTCTTAAGTACACCAATGGCACGTTCCACTGTATTTCGTGCAGAGCAGTGTAACTTGGTGTAGTATTGTTCTGGGGAGCCTTCAGGAGCGTCTACTATTGGTGTCATCATATACTCCCTCTGGGCATATCCAGAATCACCTGAAAAGTAAAACTAATTAAAATATGTTCACGATCAGAAAAACTAAAATTTCTGATCCGACTACTTATTACATCATTTACTTGCCTAGTAAAAACACATTTTCTCCATTATTATTCAAATTAATTAAATGTTGTTTCACAGGATGCTGATTCCAGACAAAACTGTCATGTGAAGCTCCTCCAAATGAAGCATCTACTGACAAAATTCTTAAATCTGCATCACTTATCTGAAAATACATATACTATAAATCAAGGAAATTTAACTAATTTGTTATGAAATGTATTACAATTAAATATTAATTAAAAGTATTGCCTTACAATGAGAACATTTCTTGAATGGAAATGTTTGCGATTAAAAAATCTCTCTTCATTTTCTATTGGTCTAATTATAGCCACATGAGTGCCGTCAATACATCCTATAACAGATGGTATGTGAAATTTTTCATAAAACCTGGAACATAAAACATAGTATATGGTTACTATAGGTACTATAGAACAAGGAATTTTAGATAACTATAAATTATTTAAGTGGATAAATAAAATTAGGTAAGCATTAGCATTACCTCCTCTTTATAGCATGTCTTTCCTGATGAGTTTGAGGAAACTTAATCCATTTATTTTGTACTATTGGATGGTTAAGAGCAGCCGTTACATCTCTAATAGTACGAGAAACAGATTGCTGCGACATTAGGGTCCCATAGGTGCCTCCAACAAGTTTTTGATAACTCCCAGTCGCATAAAAGGACAATGCCACTAAAACCTGCAAGAATTATAATAGTATTATGCTATTGATCTTCCAAAAAAAGTCATGATTATCATTGATATCACATCATAAGTCATATATCAAAGACAACATAGGTACCTTATATTTTGGTGATATATCGCTTCTTCGTTTAGGAGTTGGCATAAAGGGCTTAATGTTTTCGTAGATTTCCTCAAACAAATCCTTGCTTACTCGATAGTTTGCTTTGAACTCGTGTTCATTCATTGAAAATGCTTTGTTAGTATACCGCATGATCCGGCGCTCATCTCGTCTTTGTTTTATAATTTTTTTGTGTGAATTATGTAAAACACTGTACACAACTGCTAATCGTGCCATATTTTACCTCTTATAACTCTCAGAAAGCCACATACAACACAAAACAATTTCCAAAAAGTTACACTTTTGTTCTTAGACAAATCACTATCAACAGACTATTCCCACGCAATATTGGCGCAATACACAGCTGTCAAAATACACTCAAGAGTAGCGTTTACCCGACGCCAAGCCCGATCCTAAATTCCACTTAGTTCCCCAAAAAGAACACCCACTTTACAAACCGATTGGCGCTAGCATCGAACTCAAGAGTACGAAACTTCACAATTCCAATGTCGATCTATCGGAATTAAATTCAAGAGTAAGCACCCAGGTTTATAATTGCTTGAATAGTACGAGTGTCCGGCGGTAGGTGCCGTCCGGCGTTACGGGACTTCCCCCTACGAAATTCGAAACGGCGAAAAAAATTAAGAAACGGCTAAACGTGGTGACTTTATTGGGTTATTACCTTAAGTAATTATCTTTCTGCTGCGAATTCCACTTATTGGATTAGACCACTGGAAAGAGCGTCAAAAATGCGTTAAGATGTACTAATAAACCGATTTTTCATTTTTTGACACTTATTGGGTTTGAACACTATACCCTCGAAATATTCTACAGTATTAGACTAATTATGTATATGATTAGAGTCAACAATCAGAAGATCCGTTCCCAATATATTTGGCTTATTGTAATCTTCATTAAATGAAGTGCAACTAATCGCTCACCAAAATGCCAATGATCTCATAAATTCCATACTGATGTGCTTAATCAAACATCTTATTCGCTTTATATTTCTAATACATAAGATTATTAAAGTAATATTAAATAAGCTATTAATTAAGCCGCAGTGAAGTTGACTGGTTTAGATTTCGACACCTCTCTAATCTGATTGGTAATTGTCATCCGTTGACGTCTAGTGACTCTTCACTCACTTCATTATTATCTGCCATGGATTAATAAGTTGATGGAGTGCTCAGACGCGTACTTTGTAACGAGTCCAATGTGCACTGTCAGCAAAAGTCAGTAGCTGCTGTAGCTGGTCACAATCAAATGGGATATTAGAGTTCTAATGCAGAACGTCCGTATAGAGAGGGTAGGAAAGAGTCTATTCTTTTAATAAATACGTTTTTATTATTATAGCCAGTAAAGCCGCTGGCGACCATTCTGCCAATGTCTAAAGTGAATTTAAATATGCATAGTAAAAATCATCAGACAATGTCGTCATCGTCTGATGACTTTTACTATGTACATTACAACAGTGTATTTATTAGTGTTCTTGTGTGTTTCTTAGTTGATCTAGCTCGGTCACTGTTTCGCGCACTATTTCTCCATTCTTTAACTCCTCTGTGTCACATAAACCATCGACTGTTTCATGCTCTACTTACATTCTATAATCTCATTATTAAATACGTATCTTTTAAATACGTATCTTTAATAACACGATCATTTGAAACCGGCTTAAAGTAATGTGTACTTAACTTTTCATTTAAATTCTTGACCCGTGTTTTGGCGGTCTGTTTGAACGTCTTTACAAGTAAATTAAGGTTTATTGGTTTTTGGAATTTACGTTATTGACGCTGTTCCTCTGCTAAAGTTGTCTTTAAAATAAGTTTAAGTATGAATAATTTTTATGTCTACCTAAAATAATATCTTTCAATGTTTCAAGCAAACGCATCGGTACTTACAAAGGTGCATTACTATGTAAATAATGATTGGTTTCTTTGTTATAGGAATTACTATCGAAGGGCGTACTACACAAGAAAATTTTAATGCCGGGCCGCATAATACCTCCCGAGGACAAAGTGACAGAGTAAGTCCATCTTCCCCGGCGCTGTTTACGTGCGATTAATCGCGCTCTCTTGTAAGACGTCTTCACGACGACGCCGAGCCTTTTTAGCTCGCCCAAGTAGAAGATGTATCTTACACACATACATACATGTTCCAGACGTAATCTTTATCTCATAAACCTTTGAAAGTCAGGCATTGAGAAGTGACGTAGTATTTGTTGTGTTAATATCGAGCTGCGACAATATTTCATACTGAAATTTATATAGTACAGATTGTGCGTATCGACGTTCTTTTAAAGGCTCTCGAAAACCATGGAGCGTTTAAAATTATTGCAGCTCTAAAAAAGCTGGCTACAGAACAGTAAATACTAGTGATTGATATGGACTCGATTCGACGACATTTCGCCTAAGGATGATACGGCTTAACAAGTTTACACTCCCCTTATACGGTGGTGCGTAAATCAGAAACAGAACAGCTATCTATCAAAGCGCGGAGTTATCGTTTTGCATTCGCCGCGGATTTTAATTTGAAGCGTCGAATTGGCGCCATTCGTAGGCCGAATATGGGTAATGTTATAAATCTACGCGGGATGCGTGGGCGGTGCGGCGCGCGCGCCTAAGGGCCGCCGTCGACCCGACCGGTGTCGGTAGAGGTACCTATTCTCGTATTCAATTGAACTTGGTCACATCTAGCGCTTGTGTCGATGGCGTCTGCCTCCCACGCGGGATCCGATGCCTTTCGGAATTTGAAAGGCATTTGTCGCAGCAACGATGCGTGTGCTCACGTGTAGCAGTTGCCCGGTTGTCCGGTTGTCCCCCTGCAACTAAAACACACGGCGTTTTATTATGTCGTAAACTTAGACACTATCAAAGTAGTCATATTACAGAATTTCTGTTAATTGATATGTTTATTAAAATACTAAATATCTTAATGTTGTCTTTTTGGTATTCGATGGTGACAGATTTATTTAGTCACGGCAATAAAACCTTAAGTAGAGCTTGCATATAAAAGCTTGCATAGAAACATAATAGAATTTTTGTTTTCTTGCTGTGTTATTATTTTCCCTTAAAAAGCTCATTTCATTGTTGTTATCTGTTTATTTATCAGCTTATAAAGTCCAGGTTTTCGTCTTAAGCACTTTCCTCCTGCATTATGTGCTGTTCAGTAAAAATTGTCCAGAAAATTAGTCAGAATGAAATACCAGCAAATCACACGGTCTATCAATAAATAAAATGATTTGCTCAGCTTTAACTCCGAGATTATCTCGATCATTTGTCTGCTCTTTTGTTCGGCACTGCGCGCCATCGTCGGCCGCCATAGACATAAATAACCATCGGCATTTCGAAGATAGTTCGCTGTTGTTATCAAGGTGCGGACCTGGCATCTGTTTGTCAGTTAACGTTTGACTAATGCGCCACCCGTATAGCTACTTTGAATCTTAACTAAAAGGCACGTTGACTTAATGACAGGTCTATATGTTTTGAGAATAGGATACTCAGGGGAGATTCTACTCCTAAATAACGTTTTCAGTTTCACATAAAACAAAGAAAATTTTCTTTTGATTATGCAGTTGCCATTTCAGAGACAAAATTGGAGTCGTCTTTTAACTTGCAAGTTAAACTAAACTTTAACAAGTGTAGAAAAATGAAATAAAAATCAGTTAAGCTTAGATAGAATATATACTTTATGAGTAAACTCTAACGGAAAACCCGCTTCGAACGCGCGAAAAATTTTCAACGCAAATTGCATCACACTGCAATTTAGTCTAGACAGGTAACGTCGGGCGGACAAGAGAACTAATAAAATGACGCTATTATTTTATTATAATAATAAATTGAGGATAAATATATTGTCATGAGACCTTCATTTATACGACCTTTTACTGAACGGAGATGATCGGACGCGCGTTCGTAATGATGCTCGCGTGCTCACCCGGTTCATTTATCACGGCTGTATTTTTACTTGTTTTCCATGTCGACTGTCGACAATCATGTCGTCATTACAAACCCGTTCGTGTACATATCACCCCGTCTATAAATTGTGAACACCGCCGGTGGTACCGATTGTCCGTTTAATAGATTTTTACTGCTCCGCTTTTAAGGGTTTTATTGTTTTGTCGATTTATTCGCTGTTACCGATTCCTCTCTATGCCTATTACAGGCCTATTTTCCGGGAAGTTGGTGATAAAGTTAATGTTTCACTCGACAATAGACGTGTAATCATTTATAGATTTTACTATCTCCAAAAATGCACACCATGAAATACGAGACCTGGTATACCCACGGGCTAATGTCATCGCTTGATCCAATATTGATACATCAGATTCTATGTCATCCATACTTGTTAAATCCGCTTCTGAGCTTTTTCGCCTTTGTTTTTTGTTTGTGATAATATTAGCGCATGATTGAGACTTATAACGAGACAATTTGACATAGTATCTATTAAGTCATTTTTTTATTTTTAGTCTGTTCAATCACGGTTGGGAAAACCGAAAAAATTGGACTTTGGCCTGGCGTCTAATAGACCCAAGTGTTGTGACATCAACCATAGATATACTTTGCATATATATCTACAGCAATCAAACATTATACCTACGACGCGTGTGCAAAAAGTTTGTTTGACATCATCGCGACTATAGCCAGCTTCCAAGAAAATTTTGTCTGTGGTCGGGCGATTGTAAAAGACAATAGACGCTTTTACTTTAATGATACCTCAATAAAGTATGTCCACGTAGGTATCTTACGAGCTGTGAACTCGTTTATCGCACTAAAGGTGTTAAAAGTAAATTCTCACGTTGTTGACTGTTTGTCTAGTAAGAGGCCAGTGTAAATCAGAGTAAGATAGGAGACTTCCGAGCGTGATAACAAACACATAAATATAGAAACCGCCAGCCATTGTCCAAATTTACTGTCACTAACCCATTCTACTAACACTGTGAACGGTTATTTTTCTCTAACCGTCTGACGATAATGTGGTGTTTTATCGCTGTTTTGATCAACGTCGACAGATATAATTACTAAGCAGTTTTTACGTCAATTTTTCTCCTTAAGAACTTATCCGTTCAGCTTTTCTGTGTCTCTAAAAAGCAATTAGTTAACCAAACAACGATTATTAGTAAAGCGTGTATTTAAAACGTTAACGTTAGGCTGGTTATGTTAATGTCGTACTATACTAATGAACGCGATAAGATCTATCAGAGCTATCGCGTAGCGCCAATTACACCTGGCTTGGCATACCAACAAACAATATTTTCTCCTTATATCAATATTAACTTTCATATTTATTACGTTATTCATAACTTGCTCAACTATCCTACTATATCTAAACTAATAAAATAAAGAGAAAATATTTGTTTTTTTTTTGTATGTTTGTTTGTTTGTTACACTTCCACGCTAAAACGGCTAAATGGATTTGAATGAAATTTGGCACATGGGTAGGCCATGACCTGGAATAGGACATAGGATATGTTTTATTCCGATATTCCCACGGGATCGAGACTTATGCGGGTGAAACCGCGGGTCAAAGCTTGTATATACATATATCCTTTTTAATATAATATTATAAACTAGCTGCGCCCCGCGGTTTCACCCGCATAAGTCTCGATCCCGTGGGATTATCGGGATATAAAGTATCCTATGTCCTTTCCCGGGACTACCTCTATACCTACCAAATTTCATCTAAATCGGTTCAGCGGTTTAGGCTTGAAAAGGTAACATACAGACAGACAGACAGAGTTACTTTCGAACTTATAATATTAGTATGGATAGTATGGATGTGAAAGTTCTAATGTTTCAATGTTTGGATGTTTTTTACTCAATCACGTAAAAACTGCTGAACGGATTTGGATAAAATTTGGCACACAGATAGATGATAACCTGGATTAACACATAGGATACTTTTTATCCCGGTAGAACGTTTCTGTGGGATAATTTCCGACATCCACGCGGGCAAAGCCGCCGGCAAAAGCTAGTTAAAACATAAATGCCATAGTAGAATGATGAAACGAATTGCCGATTTTCTATAATGTCCATAATAATGCTAATAACTTGTCTATTACAAGTTGTTCAGCGTAATAGCTGATCTAAATATCGACAATGCTCGAGTATTCTTTATTACGGAGTGTGTATAATCATTCGGACCACACAGACTGGGTATAATTGAGACATTGTATGTATTATTATATAGTTGTCCTGTTATTAAACCTACTTTTATCTACATGGAGTTGTTACGAAAGTTCTTGGTTGCATCGTACTCTGAGTTAATTAAACGCTTACGAAACCCAGTACATGATTTGATTAGAACGTGCCCTTGTTTTAATACAAGTAATTATTTTCTGGTTGCGGCGAGTAATGATGACAAGTTTGATGTATTTGAGCGACATTTTGTAGATTAAAATGTTCATTATACGTTCGGAACAAATGTACAGACGCTAAAATGTTGTGTTTTAGATAATTATTTATGTAATAAGTTTGATAACATTTGTTTGAATCTCTACAATAACCTATAGAGCAGCATTTATTTTTTATGTGCTTGTCTGTTATATTAAATTGACAAGAAAATAAGTGGTCCAATAAAATACGTACTAGTTTCATCAACACTGAACATCTGTAAGATGACGAAAACGAAATTAAGGGTTTTCAATAAATTCATGTTTTTTTTTTGCTTTAATCTACAACTGGTATAAGTATTATCTTAAACGAATGCTTAGGAGGAAGAACTTTAAAAAAACGTAATGATTATGAAAATTGGGTACTTTTATTTTTTATCCGATTACGATTCTCGTAAAAAAATATTTAACAATAAACAAATGACAGTGCTTGCTGATTCACTTCATTAAATATATGGTTCGTACCGTACTTCCAACAAAAATTATGATCCCAATCTAAAAGATATTAAATGATCTCATCACGAATTATCTTTATTATGAATAATTCACAATAAAGATATGACTGTACTGTGCATTAATTACGCTAATTATACAGTCACAGAAATTCTAATGAATATAGGTACCTAACGCTTTCTAGGATTCGAGTGCTGAAATGAATTAATTCATACTCACACGTCTGGTCAGTTTCGTGTAAAACGAACATAATACGGTAGTTTTATTTATGTGTCATTGGCGCCGTTTCTAATGATCTCGCTAATTAATTTGCACATCCTACATCTTTAATTGGTGACGAATCGCATTGTTGTGGTTTTATTACTACTATACTGATTACCATATCGCTCATTTGTAGAAACATCGACGTAAATGTATTTTGTTTTTTTTTTTTAATGAGTTAAATTTGACAAAGCACTTAGAAAGCGTAGGCCTATTTACGTTAGGAAAGCAGACTTAAAAAAAAAAGTAGCAGTTACGTAGATGTTTCTCCAAATGAGCTATACAAGGTGTAACAGAATTAACGCAAGTCCTGTAAGTACTTTGTTCATAATTGACTACTGAATCCATTTCAGTAACTTTTGATGTAGGTTTTTTTTTCAAAAATTATATATTTTGCCATACTGACTGCTGATTGAGCCAAAGAAAATTAAATCTTATTTCAAAGCAATAAGACTCAATTTTAAATGCATAAAGTAATGCTGGAATCAACACGATTTTCTTTATAACATCAGTTAGCTTAAAAAAAAGTTTTGGTCATTGTCTTATGCTTTCAACTCAATCGTCTAATTGGGGTGTATGAGGTCTTGCGTTAATTATGTTATATATTGTATATGGATGGTCGGGTTTTCTTGTTTTGTTAGTTCTTCTAGTATTTGGTTTATTAGTTTATTGTTGTAGGTTTTTGTTATTGGTCGGTCAGTGGTTAAATAAAAGCATGTTTTTTTTAAAACTCTGTAAGCTCCTAAACACGTACATTTTTAATTTAAAGCTTAGCAAGATTCTAATTAGCATCGTCTGACTAGGATAAGGATAGCGATAGAAATTATAGGTAGTGAAGTAGTTTTGCAACTAACGCCATCGTTGAATATACAACGCGCGGCTGTTTATGTAATGTATACCTGATTAAAAAACACTGAATATGATAAAACTTCTAGAGTTAAACAGGAACCTGTGCACGTATAGTCAGGTGCGTAGTACTCGCAACCGGCGTGCATGTATGACCAAATATATCGTTTGACAGGCCAAATTGACTAAGCAACATGGGGATAACTTTACAGAAAAACAGTTTAATGTTTATCTTTTCAGAAAAAAAATCATAATAGAATCTTGTAATCATCGTACAAGCGTAATTCTTACTGTTTTGGAAATCTTATTTTAACATCTGAATCAGATTTTATATGATTTTTTTTAACGAAAAGTTAAACTTTAAACTGTTCTCCTGTAAAGTTTAGCCCTATGTCGCTTAGTCAATTTTGCCTTTCAAGCATCGATTTATGAAGTTTACCGAAGCAAAAGGAGTATGTAAGGATCGTAGCACTCCAGCACCCCGGCTAAAGGTAGCAGCAGGACACCGTGTGGTTTTAGTCAGTAAGAGTCTGACAGACCCCTCCACCAACCCCAGGGTGGTGGACATCCATGAGGATTTTCACACGATAAAAAAAAAAGGTGGCGTTCCATAGTTTCTGTCTGCCCCCATGGGAAGAAGGCCTGAGTAGGATGGCATGTACCGATGTATGTGTGTAGGAATTGCGCATCATAACGATTTAGTTTCCAATCTCAAAAACAATCAGAAAGCCAAACGTTTTAACATGTTTGTCAAACACTCCTACAAAAATTAAGCCGTAATAATAACTGTGGTTAACTCGAACGATGCTGAACAGAACGACTCAATATCATCGACATTAAAGTAATAATGACCAGTTTGTTTGGATTTAAACATTGTATTGTTGTGCTGGCGGCAACTCGGCTAGACCACAAATGAGCCAGGAAGGGCACCTATTCTCAGAATCGGTGACAATAATCGCAACAATTGTCGAGTTTAGAGACTACGGTCTCATCAACCGTACAATTAAATCCGACTCGAAGGACCATAAAATCACGGTAATGATAAAATGTACGGCTTGTACAGAGACTTTAGGCCCGTTGTACACACGATGACATATCAAGCTATTTTCAGTTTTAGCTGACCTCTCATTGCATAGGTTTTTCGTACAGTCAAAAGTCTACCTTATACTGGTTATTTATAGTTTGTAGTGTAGCCGTGCGTATACGGCACGGTTTCTATACGGTGCGGCGCGGTAGCCTCACCGTAAAATAATCGTGTGAGCTTGTATATGACACGATAAACCGCCAGTTGTATGGTAGGTATATGTATGGAGATGGCGCCGTTCCGTAGTACCGGCCGATATCTATCGACAAACTTCCATAGTGATCCATACAACACTGGCGACCGTGCCTATACACGGCGAATAAACCGTAGTTTTTCACGGCAAAAAAACGTGTGTGTACATAGAGCCTTAAACCAACTGATTCACTAAGCGTAATTAGGATAGTTTTTACGAGTAAGTAGGTACTCGAGTATTGCGGGACACGTAATGTGTGAGTCAGCGCTGTTATGGCAGATGTAGATGACTGTATGGGGCTTGCACAGGATGGCTAATATGGTAATAATTTTAATTAAGGGCTTTTGTATTCGTGGTTTTGGTAGTGTAGTGGGTGTTGTATTTTTAAGCGTAGGTACCGGCCGTACCGGGTTGCTTCAGTCTTTCTTATACTCTGAATTTATTCTTTATTCTAGAAAATTAGTAACAACTTTGATACAAAAACAATCAAATGTGTTTTCTAACATATTCGATATGTTAGAAAACACATTTAATTGTTTTTCAGCAACTTTTATAATCCTTAAAGTTGGTACTATTTATTTGCCACATAATCATTTAGAAAATAACGACTCTACAAATATGAAGAACATTCATAGTTTTTGAGTAAACATGAAAGAAAGTTAATACAGAAAAGTTGGGATCAGATAATACCTAGCTCTCAGAATGAATCACATGCTTAAAGATGTTTTCATACAAAGTTTATTTTCACAACCTGAACGAACTTGTGAAACTAATCATCTAAATCAAACATACGAATCAAACAAAAGAATTCTCGTTCTATAAAATGGAGTTTATCTGACAAGGCTTAGGGTGACCACCACAAAAATATATTGTTCTGACAGAAATATGTTTATTTATTTATTAAAACTACGCACAAATACAAAAAATACTGTAGGCGAATTTAATACTTGAGGCATTTTCTAGCAGTCAACCTTATGGTGATGCAGAGAGAAAACATGGTTGGTGCAACATAAGGAATAGATAACTCGAAAATAAATATAAAATAAACGAATAAATACTATAGATAAACAGAGTAAACTTTGTCAGGAGAAAACTGATTGTTGCTCGGTAGAGGAGAAAACGAATCCAGCAAATCCGTGCAATTTCTGTGGTAACCACCCTGTATTTGTAACTGTGAACTGTTTCCAGACCGTTTGCTGTCTCGCGAGACGTGAGACCGTCTCAACTATTTTAGGAGACAATCCTTCGCACAAATAATATCGGTGACGTCACGGTTTTAAAAATAGCCCCCCGACTACATTTTATGTACCCGTATTTGCATAACGTCAAAACTTTTCGAGATTGTTCTTTGGAAGAAAATATTGAATATTGATTTACTTCCTGTCCCAGTTAAAAAACGTTGCCTAGTTTTGAAAGTCGTATGCGTAGTTTGTTATTCAGGTCTTCTCCAAAATAGCTGTGAGGATTTTGATATGTCTAGAAATGAAAATATTTTTTTTTTGAATTTTCTTTTAGTTAGTAGCAATATATGGTTTATTTGATATTTTTATAATAAATAATTTATCATAATAAGTTTTAAAGAAAGACTTGGACTATATTTTTAGTCTTTACTTCAATAGAAGTGATTCGATTTTATTGTTATTTGTACTGTTGTCGCCATGATGAATTTTCTTTGTGTAAATCTTAGTGGTTTTTCTTTTGATAATAACTGTGTACACAATGGGTGATTTTAAAAATATAGGTACCGTTTTCCTTTAGATTGCATTTTGAGGCATACTATATTATTGTAGGATACATTGTATTTTTTTTACATATTAATGCTGAATTTGAAAATATCCATACAGACCAATCTAGATTTTTGCTATGTGGTAATGGTCACAGCAATGTATATGTTACTACATTATTTGTAAAGAAAACATCAAGTATATGTTTTTCAGAATATTTGGTATGAGAGCACACCTTTACTCCCACAATCCGCAGACACTGAAAGGCATGAATGTTACTCTGGGGGCTATTCTGAAACTTTCCCGACGTAAACATTTAAGGAATGGGGTGTCACGGATTTTGTGCTGATTGAATGGCGCTACTTTTGACAATCACTCTCTTGTGATCACTGTATTTGTCTAGGGATGCCACGACTGCCTTTGCAATATACATTTTTCAAGGAAACGTCCGTGGGAAAACGCTATCTACGAGTAGATTCACGAACTAAATCTTTCTAACTCAGGACGTTTGTCATTAATTTGTCATTTTTAATGCTTCCGCAAAACTTACTTCTCTCAGCTTTTGTTTATAACTGAAATATAACCCTCAGTTAGTTATAATCGATGTGGATATTTTATAAAAGCTTTCTGTTTTCAAAATAAACTTTCTATTACACTAGACATATTTGGATATATCCCAAAATTATTTTTTAATGATACTTCTCTAAAAGTCCTGGTAACTTGGATTGTATCCAGATTCAAAGAGACAGATGACAACCCTACTTTTAGGATTCTGGACAATAGTGTGACTAATGTTTGTGGTGATATAGCTCCACTATTGTGCGCGTAAAATTTTCAGACAGTTTTGCTATAAATATACACCGAAAGTACTAATAATAAAATATTATAGCTCATTTCTAACTGAATACAACAATAACTTCTATACAGCTTGTACGTCCTTAAGATAAAATTATTATTTATTGCTTTAATAAGCTTTGTCACACTCAACTGTGGTTTTTATAACACTTTAAACTTAAACTTTATTTTTTATTTAATCTTTGTTTAAATTTCAAATGACAGCGGTTAAAATTACAATTTAAAAAAAACTTAATATTCTTGTTATGACAGCTTCTCGAATCTTTTAATTTTTGGTAATTCAATAAATACTGCCATTATCGTCCCCTCGTCGCGCCCTAAATTAGAAACAATATTTACCGACACTATCAATTGGCAATCAAGAAACGTCGGGGGAACACTATCAGCTCCCGCGATTTCCTTATAAAATTATTTCTTTACAGGTCGGTCACCACTTAAATGGTGTCGTTATTGCTGTTATTTCGAGACACACATAAAATTTCCATTAATATTATATGTATCAAAGAATCAATTGGTTTTTGGTGCGAAATATGCTATTAAATTAAATCTTGGCATAACACTTATAGGCAATTTACGTTTTTATGAGTAACCTTTGGCATTATTTGTATTAGCTTTATGTTTTAATGCTAATACTTTTGCAAAATTATGGATTTGTTTTATGGTCTGGCTGGGGTTAACCATCACTTTGGTATAATTTGATCCTCGTTCTTTCTGTCGTGTTTACTATATGAAAGGTTATTTATTCCTCTTAACTCTTTATCATCATCATTAGCCTATAGTAGTCCACTGCTGGACATAGAGGCCTCTCTTATTGCACGCCATTCAACTCGATTTTCGGCAACTCTCATCCAGCTGCTACCAGCCATCCTACGAAGATCGTCGCTCCACCTAGCCTGAGGGCGTCCCACCTTACGTTTTACTCTTTATAGTTTCTTCTTATTAAACTTAGTGACATTGATTTGTACTTATTACTATCACGCACATCACATAAAACTGTCAATATAAACCGACTCTAAATTATTAACCCAATCTCTTTATAAACTTTCCTTTTAACTTCCCAGATTTTTTATAGTCTTTTAAAGTAGGTACATTGATATTCATAGCCATTAAATAATTTCATAGTAACTTTTACTAATATACCATACGGCGCGTTTAAAGTGAGAATATGTGAGCAAAACTATTTGAATGAGGTAACTATTTGAATTATATTTCCGCAAAACTTTACTCATTTAGCTTTCTGTGGAATCTGCTATTAAATTTACGGTCGCAAAAGGGACCTTATATTTATCTTCTTTGACTATGATCCTTGAATTAATTTTATTTTCCATTAATGGACATACTTCCCCAACTAAAAATGTATCACGTTATCTATTGTCCATACGGAATTCTATACCAGTTTCTAAATCACTAATGTTTCATTCTGAAGAGACACATAAAGTCCATCACGTCGCCGCGTCGCTAGTAACATGTAATCCTTTAATTCAAACGACTGTCTACAGTTTTCTGCCTAGAGGCAAGACTACCACTTGTCGATAACTCAAGTGCTTCGACTCAAACGTGCAATTTATTTAAACCGATAGTTGCAAAATAGAGATTCAAAACTTCGGTATTTAAACATTCATTATATAACCATATATTACCTAAAGGACAGACAACTTGTTGGGAAACGTAGCATTAGTAGAACAGGATCGCGTGCGCATCTCGGATCAAGGAGATGTATCACTAGGTAATTACTTTGCGACGGCAGTCTGCCACCGACGGTCGTGCAGTTTGCACGCCGTAAACACGAACTTGATGACGTGCCTACGATACTACTCCAGCATAAATTATATTCCAACTACACAACACTAAAGCTTCATTAAGTTAATGTTCAAATCATTAAAATAGTTTTGATAGTCTCGTAGTCCTTCGTGTCTTCATCTTACATGTTTAATAACTTTGTAATATTAATGATCGGTACGACCTCACTGTCTTCACCGTGCATAATGAACCCATAAATCTCTCAATTACTCTCCTATTTGTACCAAGGTCCAGCTTTTAACTTCGGAAGGTCCTGCACTCCTGCTTTATTTGTCACCGGATGCATATTTCTGCTTGTATTTAATTCACGTCTGACCTTTGACCCGTTGTTTTTCAACGTTGTTCTTAGTTGTGAGGACGCCCTGGATCGCATGGGAACCTCCTTGCTCCTTATCTCGCGTTGTATCAAAATGTCGCCTATTATCTCTGTTTGGGGCACTTTCGGCGCTTGTTGGGTACCGACACATAACGACGTGTACGCTCCTACCATGATGGATGCGTTCGCGTCGCGTATGTGAGGTCCGGTGTCTTGTGAAAGCATGTTTGTCATTTTCTATTCTACGCAGTAACTGGATTACTTGATGGAATTTACTAAATTAAATCGTTGTATAACAGAGGCTTTTTACAGGCTTCAATAAAATAAATCCGGAAGTTTTTTTGAACTTGATTGACTTTTTGGGCAACTGTGCCTAAATACAATGACAATAAACCAGGAACAAGTTTGGGAATGTTGAAATTATAATAAATGTCGTTATTAATTCGCAATAAAATTATTCCACAGTTTATACGCATATTTTATGGTCGTATGTCGTCAAACTCGTGTAATGTCTTGTAAATTTGACATTTTATGGACTACAACATATTAAAGCTTATGATCTTTTTCATTAAAACCGCGGCTTATCGATTACGTTCGAGTTTATATTTACTTCGAGCAGCCAGCATTCAGATATCATCAGGAGATTAATCAATGTAATCAGTAGGATTAGCATATTTATGTCAATTTATCTATTAAAATTTAATGAATTTTAATTAAAATTGATTATGCGTTGGTGATTGGCAAACATTGTGGAACAACGGAATATCTAAGTTATCCTTTGCGTGTAGCTCTCGATCATCTTCACGAATATTCTCGGTTAGTGTCGGAGGGGCAATAATAATTGCAGCGATGCCTCTTGGTAGTTACATAAATTTTCCAATAAGGCAGGGGCACGGCAGTGGCACCGCGGCCGGTGTGCCATGAAAAATACCCGGATTATAACTCGGGAGCGATCTTACCGTACAGATAAGCCCGCTAGATATAAATTATCTCACAAACGCAAGACGCTACTAATATTAAATAAGAAAGCATGTAATTCACGTAGCTTCGATCTGCCGCCCGAGTAATAAAATACACAATTTTGACAGATTTTAAATAATGACGTCCGTGCTGGTCAGGAAATGCTTAGAAAGTTTGTATGTTACAATGTACTGCTTTGAAGTCGTTCAGTGATCATGTCGACCTTGCATGTGATTAATTGTAGCCATTTGTAGAACATTTCGTGTTTTGTCGTTAACATAAGTTTGTTCTGTTAGTTGTGAGCATAAATAAAAAATGACGTGCCATTATAGGATTAAGGATTATAGCTAAGCCGAAAATTATATCATATCTATATTTGTATCCAATATAATATTTGTCATCCTCGCTATTTCTATGTATATTAATTGAATGAATGATGTTAAAATATTTTAAATACTGACGCACCTGTCTTGCAAACTTAGATATCAACATCCTTTTCTCGTATAAAAAATAGCTTGAAAATGGTAAACATTGCAATATAATCACACAATATCTTCTAGTTCTTGGATTGTATAACACTCTGTTCATATACCTCTTCGTGACAACTTGTAATGTGTTTTAAAACTAATTATCTTAGAAAGTTACAGTATTATTGATCCTTGTTCAACTTATACTTAAATTATTTTAATTGGTCTGTCACAAATATATTTTATGTATCTAAGGTCATGAGGTCAATGCGTAGAACTGAGTCTAAAACACGAAGAAGACTATGATAATGAAAATAACATAATGACGATGATTTCGTATCAAGAATTGGATGCTTCTTTACCTTATTTGGTGTTAAAATTTGTACATGAAGCAGTGTTGACTGTACCAGATACTAGGCATGAAAAAAACGTCAAAAGCAAAATCCACGTAACCAAGGACCTTGATGGGGATATGTTCTTCGAATTTGTTGAATCGTGACTTTATACACAATTAAACTGTTGACTCTTTGGCGCCACACGTCGCGGCTAGTTTCATTTGTAAATGTTATTGGATTACAGATTACATTCCACAGAATCACCTTGTTAACATAGTTCTATTTGAGTTTTAACAGCCATCGTTTTTAATTACTGTTTCATGGATCATTATTTTCCGCTGTTTTATGTTTCAACAACTAGAATTGGTGGTTGTTTTTCCTCTCGTACTAGCTTTTACGATTATGACATAACTATTATTATAAACCAACAAGTTTACAGCCCCCATTTCTAGTCATAAAATATTTGTGAAACAGCCATCGCCGCCATTCCAATAACTCATCTACGTGCTAAATGAAGAGCTCGTTTGCACCGTTTTAGATGTTAATATTGACGATGATGATAAACTGAATTGTAAATTTCGTTTGAATGCAACTAGTCGCGGCGCCGCTGTCGGCTCCCGTGTCGCTCGAGGGGAGTCTCTAGAATAATTAGAAAATGATGGCGCTTAGTAAACGCCTGCAATTTTGCATGACAAGACTTAATCACCACGACCCTCGGCTGTGCGCAGAATTTCTTTTTATATCAAAACTTATACTTTATGCGACACATTTATTTGCCTGTGAAAAGAAAATTCCGAACCGAAATATCAACATTGGACCACCCTTGCAAGTTATTTAAGAAAGCATTCCAATAATGCCAAGTTGGGGTTTGTCGGCGCCCCCTCGTAGCAAATATTAAAAGACATTTGTTATGATGAAAACAAACATATTTCACCAAATAGGCCGAACTGGCAGTCCGGTCGGCAAAACGCCTTGTAATTCTGAACGCCCACGGATCGTGCGGTTTTAGGTGTAAAAAAATCGATTAAAGTATGGCGACACGCTGCGATCGATACATGATAATATTTCATCTGGTTCTTGACGGGTGCCGTAGATTCTATATTTTTGTGAAATTCAATTAAATGTTTTATGGTAGAATAACTGTTGCTACGTATCACTTTACATCGTTTTAAAACTTTTATAGTTTATTGTATTAGGAACTACTACTGGAATGTAGAGAATTTACGTTGTAGTTCAACTTGTGATTTGTTACAACGTTGCCTCGTCCAGGTCTGCAGCAGCTGAGCATCTGCTCATAAGATAGCTAATGGAAAGTTTTAGCAAAGACTTTCTGTATTATGAGTTCCACATTCCCTGACTCTGTTAAAATTCTTTGCCAAGTTAACTAGCTGTCTTTAGCCTTTTATCAGTCTTACGAGTATATGGTTTAATGTCTCAAGTCGTATGTGCTAATACATCTTCATCGTTAATGGCACCTAACTCAAAACACGTATTACTCAGAACATTGCTTATGTGATTGTTTGTTTTTATTATTAAATCAGCTTTGTTTTTTCCAGATTTATGGATACCGTTGACGAGTTCCTGGGAAAAGGTTGTGGTGAGTCAAAATATTGTTTGCACTAAAAGTTAGCGCATTTGATTATTTTTGGGCCGTGGTCAATGACGGCTTTTGTGTGCGGACTTAAAATGCTGTTGCGGTTTTCTCTTTAGTGGCTGTTCAAGTAAAGAGAGCCCGTCTCGGTTTGTCGACCACAGGTAAGATCCGTTCATACATTCAATCTAAACAAACGCACACAATTGGGTGTGTTGTTAGCTCGGCGCACTGTAAACGCTCATGTAGGTTAAAGTCATGAGTCGGTATAAGTACACTCATTTTGCGTGGGTGAAAACTTTGTACTGAGGTGTTAATGCACGCCCATTGCTTAATTGTATTGCTTTACGGGAAGACCATGTTGGGCAGATGATTGTACTCACTGTTTATAGTCGCTAATTGTTATTCTATTTTAAGAATACGCTGTACTAAAAATAGCTGGTCAAATATTTTCGGCGTAAAGTTGATTTGTACATACATGTTCTGAGTCTGGTTGCCCGAACAAACCTACCACGAAATTGTTCCTTTTTTCTATTTTTCCGTCCAATGCGGAAACATTTCTCATTCTGTCAACTATATCTTTTACTGTGATTAGTGAAAATAAAGTTGTTCAAATAAAATGTGGTCATATATGTCGAGGCTATCAAGGTACTTTTTGAGTGTAGCTATAAAATGTTTAAGTAGCACCATGTCAATTTGTTTTTGTACAGTAGTGGTCTTACTACTGTAAATAAAATCAAACTAATTCTTAACTAAATCAGCGTAGGTAAGGAATTCATTTTTATTATCTTCAGAACCTGTAAAGCTTTCACTCTCAATTAAATGAATGCAATAGCAGCGTATGAATCATCACAAATTAAATATTTATTTATCGAAATTAATATAACGTAATTTAAATTTCATTGGCTCTCAATTTGCATCACCGGTCAGTTACGTCATTGCGTCAACAGAACCGAATACGGCTTTATCAGTGACGTTCGACACAACATACGATTTCAATTAAAGACCGCTCCGATTTCAACGAGAATTTTGATTCGTGTTCACTCTTCAAAGAACTCATATTCCTTTTCCGTTTCACCTGTCTTGTATGAGACGCAAGTATCGGAGAGCTCCTCAAACTTTGGTTGATCGACGCAGACAAAACTAGTAGGTTCAGTCCACACGTCCAGTTTATCGGCAGCTACGCTTTTAATTACAGTGACACAAATCGTAGTTATCGACGGACTTCTCACGGTGCCGAACTCAATATTCCGAATGTTCATTAAGTTCTAATTACGAATGGGCGCCCTTGTTTGTCTTGCTCACAAAAACTAGCTTTTATTAGATTACGTGGGCAGTTTCAATTAATTGTGAGCATGCGACTATCTGTCGGCGTTTTCATTGGTAATGGCCGGTTATCGGTGTCGCTAAGTAGATTGAGTGAGATGTATATTATACTGGTTTGCTAAGGCTGGCGCCAGATTCTTCAAGAATGTGGTTGATCCGTGTGGATTGATCTGTTTTCTCAATTGCGATGAACTGTTTCTTTGTCAAATAAGTTAATATTTATTGAAAGTTTGATTGTTATCTTTAAAATAAGATAATTGTGTGGAACGTTCAAGTAAATGACACCATTGGTAGCGTTCGGCGGCCGCGTGGTAATGCGACGATATTCGTATTTCACTCGCTATCTGTGGTGGAATCGCGCTCGCGTCCTGATTTACACGATATTGCATGCGCGGAGAATGTTGTTACACTTGCTACTGTTTGTGCACCCCGTGGTGGTCGTAATCATGCTTAAAGTTTAAACAAATTATTGGATTTTTCAGTTTGGTTTTTTGCCCTTCTATATTTATTTTAATACTGCTATATGTATATCTGGGTGTATTCATTTCAACCAAATCACAACATTTTCGTTTCAAGTTCTGGTATTTGATCTAAGTACATAAGAAACTTTATTATCACTTGATACATCACATTTACATCGTTATGCATAATTTATCGTGCTCGCTTCGAATTAAAAATCAATTTTATCATCTACCACTTTTATCGATGTTTCTAACAGATGGATAGTACTGAAATCAATTATGGAAGTTATCGCTATTATAAATGTTTTACAAGAAGTTGTTTGACGTGTGTTGCAGATGTCCCACCACCGCGTGTCGCATGCTTGATGGATGGATTTATTTTACTGCTACATGGATGACTTGCTACTTTCGACGTTGCCTTGATAAACGATGGGGATTTGCTTACTTTTTGTGTTAATATAAGTAGGAAAATTACTAGACATTACAAAGTCTGAGTAAATATTGTTACTAGTGTTTCTATCTATGACGTATATTTGATTTGACCTTTAGTGATTTCATTTGGGATGATAGATGAGAACAAAGTCTTTAGCAGTAAAATCTTTTCTATCAATATTTTATGTTTGTTGTATGTCTTGCATCGTAAAGAGCTCACTGATAAAATACGCTTACTTTTTGTATTATTGGGATGGCGCGTGGCGTCACGTAAAAATGAGTTTGTCCGAAAGTTAGTTTCCAAGTTTGTTGATATGGGAGCTGGATATATCGCTGCGCTTCAAGCAGTTTACTTACTCCGAGATAGTTGTAGACAAAGTTGCACTTTTGGAATAGAACCAGTCGCAGTGACAAATGTTGCTGAGGAATCTGTTTGCGTCTATTTGTGGAGTGATAACGTACTTTAACAGTTGCTCATAATATTAGGTCCTTACATATGAAATTGGCGTTTTGTATGGAAGGAACAAAAAGTCGAATATTTTTTAATATAATATATTTAATTAATCAAAGTATGAACCATTGTTTTCAATGCACTTTTGCCATCTTATAGGTAGTTCATTGATCCCTTTACTAAAAAAACCAGTCGGACGGGAATCAATAAAATCTTTGAAGGCGATTTGGACTGCCCCATCGGAGTTGAATTTTTTCCCTTGCAAAAAGTTATCCAAATTGCGAAAAAAATGGTAATCTGTTGGAGCAAGGTCCGGGGAGTACGGAGGATGTCTAAGACATTCCAATTCAAGTAATGTAACGCAGCAGTCGACGCGCGTTTGCCGGTTTGCTTCAGTCAATTCGTGAGGTACCCACCTTTCAAGCTTTTTAATCTTCCCAATTTGCTTCAAGTGAATTAAAACAGTTTTATCACTAACATCGAAGCCTGCAGCTAACTCGGACGTGGTTTGCGATGGGTCCGCTTCCACAATAGCCTTCAATTCTCCATTATCAACTTGGGTCTCAGGCCGTCCACGGGGCTTGTTCTGCAGGTCGAAATTTCCAGAACGAAAACGTTGGAACCAAAAACGAACTGTGTTTTCTTTTGCAACATGACCGCCATACACATCATTCACCCTTCGAGTCGTTTCCGCAGCACTAGTGCCACGGCGGAACTCGTACTCGTAAATAATGCGATATTTTAAATTTTCCATTTTGTAAAATGAGTGACGCAAACAGAAAAAACAGAAGAAAAAAAACAAATGAATGACGGTCATCGAAGCACAAATACATGAGTAAATAGCTGTACAAATTTGAATTTGGAATTCCTTACCAAAGAGGAGAAATTCGTGATTAAAGTGGTCAGTACGAAAAACGCCAATTTCATATGTAAGGACCTAATATATTGCAATTGTTATTTGGTAAGTTATTGTGTTACTTCTAAATTATTCTTTTGAAACACTATCTTTATTTATTGTTTTGTTGAACTCTGTGGTATTGCCTTCTTTGCGGTTTATTTAAAGAGAAGTAATTTAGTTGCGATAAGTTTGCATTGTCTAAGAAATATTTCATAATATGTGTTAGTAGCTATTGTTCATCTTTTGTGTTAGAGCCGCTCCTTTCTACAGTCATAATTAGTGTTTTCTTTAAGAGCATTTGTCGTTTGAACATTCGATTATTGTTTTGCCCAAGTATTTTCTGATATATTTACAAATAATTTTTCATGATGTTTTAGTACTCTTTGTTTAGTTCTAAATATATGTGATAGTCTGCTGCCTATTCTTGTCTTCCCTTAGTCAGCCGCCAATCTTAGTCATGTCAACAGTTACTAAAATATACATTTTAACTATTTCTTTGATTGTAAATTCTTAAACATACCGTTTTCAAATATTTTATGTGCGACCACCACTCGATCAATAGCTAGTTTCGGTATTTCTGTCGTTCGTGTTCAATAAAAATTCCGAGCGAAGAATGTAGAGCTATTGCGACAATTAATATTCTTAAATACCTAATCAGTCATCTGATCATCACATCACGGCCCACGCGTGGCGCCGCGGATGATGTGGCAACATGCAACAAGTTCTTAGATACGGTTTTTGGGATGAGGTTTCAATACAAGCGATTTGACGAGCTGAATATATACCTTATAGAAGTTATTCAAGAAAGTAACTTTAATTTTTTGTTATATACTTACTGGCTTAAATTGCTTCCCGCTTCCTATAAGGCAGGCCGCATACGTCCGGTTTCCTGATTCGGAATTCAGTTTCGGAATTCAGATTCGGAGACCCCGAATGCACGCATTTCATACAATATGTTCTCTCCAGCGCACACGTACTTAAATTTTCCGTTCTGAAACCCTGACGGAAAATTTAAGTACGTGTGCGCTGGAGAGAATATTTTGTATGAAATGCTTGCATTCAGGTTTCCGAATCTGAATTCCGAATCAGGAAACCGGACGTTTGCGCCCAGCCTAAACCTGAGTAAATACTCAGGTTTATAGCCAAAGAAATTATTGGTTTTTCACCATAGATCTACGTGGAAACTTAGCAGTTAGTAAAGATAAAATCCACCAAAAGGGTCGCCTCACATTCATGAATGAAACAAAACTTTTGCCTGATTTTATCCTCGCTCGCCGCTGCGCTTCCTTCCACAGCTCTGGTAGAAAGCCTGCCTAACTTGGTAACTTCATAAACTGTTATCATAAAAATATCAATGTATTAAAACGTAGGTAATAAGGCCTTTATCGTCCGAAAAATGTTGTTTGCGTCAAGTGGCGTCTCAAATGAAGGCAACATATACGGCATCCCGCGGCGCTTTTGGACTGTTTTACTACTCATATCTGTAATGGCATAGTTTTAATGCTAGTTTATTTGCTTATCGTGATTTCTAAGTATCTATTAGCAAGTTTATAGCTAAGTGTGGAACTGCTTCGGATCCGCTCGCACGAGCGACCAGCGATAAATATACATATATTTACGGAAGAAAATTGGTGCGAGTGAATTCTACCTACGCACTGAAACCTTCTGTTTGGGTTGAAACGTCAGTAGTTGTGTGAATTGAGTACTTTACAATTATTAATTCAGAAAATTTGGTTTTGTGGGTTACATTTCCCTGAATACAGTTATGTGACTTTTGTTATCTATGCCTATAAGGTTGAACCTATCAACGCAGGTAGCCACGCAATTTTAAGTGCAATGTAATAGGATAGCACAATAAAGAGATACCTAGGTCGACATCGAAACATTGTTAACACACCGCAGTCACATGGATGCGTGTGGTAAAATCCTAATAAGCCGATTACGATGTAAGGGGGTCGCGCGTAGGCGAACTATCGCGTATCGATATCGACTCGTTTCGTTCACAATGCATCGATTGTCGACAATCGATATGAAATGCGATGCGCACACCTATTCGTCTCAGTTAAGAGATATAATATCATACTTGATGTAACTTTTAACGTGGAACTGCCAACTTGAACGTAAAATGTACGACGTTTGCGGAAAGAATGATTTCGTGGATAGTGATTATGCTCAGTATTCACTAGTTATACTTCTTTATTAGTAAGCATAGTTGTTGCTTTGTTATTAACGTCAAATAAATGTAATGCTAACTAAAATATTACAGTTCAAACATCTTTTGCATACAAAAACATTTTAGCATTGTGTGCGATGTTAATTTTGTTGAGTTTTCTTATTAAAAGGTGCGCTAGAAGAGTTTACTTTGAACTAATCTGTGAGATTTTCGACTGCGGTGGGTCTCCGATTACGCAATAATAAGTATTCATCAATGCATCGGTATTATAATTATGTAACGCCCTCTTTTGATACCTTTTGTCTGTTTGTTTGGGCCGCACGTCGGAATACCACTGTTGTTTATTTTCTATCAAGTTTATTACATTACAAATACAGTACGTACAGGCTTTCTATGCTAAGTGACTTGCAAGTGGTAACATGTTTTGGGCTATTGGCTTGTTGTATTGTCAGCTGCGATTTGCATGTGAATCGGTGCGGCGGCGGCGTAACGTAATAGTTCACGTTTGAAATGTCACCAAACGCTACTTTGGAAACCTGAAACGGCAGCTCTATTTTATGTAAGCAACATAATTATAAAGCAATATTAGCTGCCAGTGTTAGAGAATAGGCGGAAGTAAGGAAGAATGTGTCAGACAGTAAAATAATCAAGCTTGGCGGTTAGAAACGACTAATTATGACGATATTTAGAGCGGTTCCGCGAATCCGAGAAATGCCGGTCCGAAGTAACCATTGTCCTATTTGTATGAGATCCGAACAAATAGGACGATGGATTATTTCTCGGATTCGGATCGGACGTAGTGCGTAACCGCCCTTACGGATAGTTAAGACTTTGAAGCAGGGTTCAGACAAGAGCAGGTTAGCCTTACAGCAATTATCACTGAAAATCAATTTACTCAAAGCTGTTTAAAGCTCGAGCCTCAAACGAAATGGTATAAACTCAAAAGAGTTAACTGAGCCTGCTCCGTCATAAATATTATCTCATAACGAAACCTCCAGTGAGTTCTCATAATTATCATTGCATTGTTTGTTTCTGTAATTGAAAACATGTACCTACATACGTTAATTAAGTTGCTGGCTAAAGCTTGCCTTGATGGATTGTTTTAAATGAAATTGTTTTTTTGTCTGTCCCGAGTTGGCATGAATTTGCATGTGTAATGCCTCAAATGCATTACCTCTTGGCCGCTCTGCGTGGGAATTTTGCATCGACAATAAGGTTTTTGCTCGTTTTTTGTCTCGTGCTAAAGAACTTACGAGGTGCATATGTAGCGGACAAAGTCAGGTCGTAACGTCTGTATTATGCTCGCGTACGCTTCGTGGGTTTATGATTCTGTCCGTAGATGGTTGAAAGTTGAAACGTACTCTCTGATTGTATGACAAAAATGCCAAGTTATAAAATATGTCTTTGTGGAGATTTCTTAAGAATTATAGAATCAGAGGGACCGCCACACACTGCCCTTTTTTAGCTTTGTACGTAACGTAAAACATGATTTCAACTATATTTCTAAATGTTTTAAAAGGCTGCTTTGTAAAATTGTGTAGGATGTGAAGGTACATCTTGGTTGCTACTTCAAAGGTCTTCCTGAGGAAGTGTCAAACCGCGGCCACGACTTCCTCTCCCCCCGGCGCCACCCCGTTGCACCGCCCTCGCTTAGCGATGGGGTGCGATGGGGTGGGAGTCAACGACCTCCGGCCAATGTTTGCCGTGCGATTTGAAGACACAAACATGAGGTTTTCGTTTATTTTCCGCGGTGCGCTTTAGTGGCTATCGATCGTGATTGCATTACTGTTTGTCTTTATGTATTATTGTTTTGATTTTGTAACTCATAACTCATTTTTCCTTATGCGTTAGGGAGAGCCCTATTGAGTGTGCCTGTATGGAGTTGCATGTCGACACAGATGCAGCTCCTCTATAGACGATATATTGAGATACATCATCTATCTCGACATGTAACTCCATACGACCTTTTATTACACTGTATCATTAAACTTTTTGAATCCAAAGCCAAGTAAATACCTAGAGTGAGAAAATTCTGTAAAGCCTTCATATAAAAAAAATCACTTGGCTAGCACACTTCACTGTTTCAATCAGAATAATCACCAATCGCAGTCAACGTCTGCAAAATATGAACGTGTCACATTTGTTACAGAAACTCTGATCGGCGTCCACTGCACGCACGGCCTGAACCGCACCGGTTACATGGTCTGCCGATACATGCGCGACCGCCTCGGGGTCCCCGCCAAGGACGCTATTAAGAGTTAGTTATTGTCTATAAATATTACTACATGAACTGTTTATTGCTTCACTAGTGTTCGATGGTTCGCACGCCCCGACACTGCAAGTCTACCATAATGTGCTGGGATGAAAGTGTTGTTAGGACAGGAGAAATCTCTAGGTGATATCTCTTTTTTTAGGATTTCTCTTTGAATTTTTGGTTTTGTTTTATGCGTTGAATGAATCTACATGATCTTTGATTTAAAATATTATTTTACATCATTCAGTCTGTAGTTGCCTTTAACTGACAAAGTGATGACCACACTAAACGGAAAAACGTTGTTACAGAATTCGAAAAAGCTCGCGGGTATCAAATTGAACGAGAAAACTATATAGCTGCTGTAATTGGAACCCTTCCACCGCCGCCTGACGTAGGCAAAGAAACAGACATCAAACCTGTAGGTAGCGAAAAGACTCCTTACAAACGATCTCCACTAGCCGAAGACGAGGACCTACAAGATGCAGATCGAAACAGGGATCGGTACAACAGATATAATAGCAGATTAAACAATAGGAATACCGACAGATATAACAGTAGGAGAAATACTGGTAATGATAACAGTTTCTGGAGAAAAAGAGAAGATAACGATACTAATTGGAGAAGGAGACCTGATTCAGAAAGTAGTTCCTCTTACGACTACAGACACGATTATTGAAATTTTGGTTTTGATACTTTTTGAGCACTGTGTTTAAAAAAAGTAAATAAAATCATTTGTAATTTAACCAAATTGGTTAACTTACAGATTTTTGTACATCTATTTTTATATATCTTATTACGATTTGTTCTAAGTCTTGAATTTAATATATTGATGGCATAATCATACGTGGGACACTCAGAAAGTTTTGCGAAAAATAAATGTTCTGTAGGTAAAATTTTTTTAAAAATCTTTTCAAAGTACTCTCCACTAGCTTTGCTAGTTTCATGCGTCTGAACCAGTTTTCGAAACACTTTTTCCAGTCCGTCGCAGACACCTCGTTTAGGTACAGCCTGCTCGAACGCTGACAGCGCATCTTCCGGCGACGAAAATTGTATCCCTTTGAGCTGATTTTTTATTTTCGGGAATAAAAAGAAGTCACACGGTGCTAGGTCAGGGCTTTAAGGAGGGTGACCCAGGAGTTTGACCGGCGTGCTGTCCACGAAGTCCCTCGTTTTGAGCGCGTTGTACGAAGGCGCGTTGTCGTGGTGGAGCAGTAGCCCGCGGAGTCCAGTGTTTGGTCGTTTGTTGCTCACAACAGAGAAAACTTCTGCCAAGCATTTGGTAGTATACCATTCAGCGTTGATGCATCTTTGGTTCCGTAAATGAATTGACACCTAGTAGCCAGTCAAATTGAAAAAGCTCGCGATCAAAATCTTCCCCCCGCTTCTAGATCGCTTCACTTTGGTAGGCGTTGATTCGTTTTGAAACACCCAAACCGTCGACTGGCGCTTCGTTTCTGGATCTTATTGGTAAATCCAAGACTCATCACCTGTAATGTTGTCGTAAACACGCCGAGACGAGCCTGCTTCAAATTTGTTTATCATATCACGGCACCATTTCACCCGGGCCTGATTCTGAGCATCGGTGAGATTGTGTGGCACCGGCACCCAGCGTGAAACTATCCTCCTCACGCGAAGATGCACGTGTAGAATTTCGTGAAGGCTTTCCGATCCATCTTGCAGTAGGTATGTGCTGAATCTCTTGATACGTAACTCATTTAAATTATTCACTGCTAGCACGTTTTCTTCCGTAACAGCCGTCAGAAGGCGACCGCTTCTTTCTTCATCCCCCAAAGTTGAATTGACGACCGCGCTTGAATTCGTTATACCAACGATACACGGTTGCCCTCATCCATGAATGCCATTGAAGTCTATCGTACGTTTCGTCCGGTTTCAGGCAACACTTGAAATCGCTAAAAATCGTAGCGCGAAAATGTTCCCGGCGCAGGTCCATTTTTAATGAGACGATAATTTAAATTAGCTTGCAAACATTGTGGAGGGATGAAATTGGAACGTACCTATTTTTACTTACAAATAATCATATTTTCAAAATAGATTATAACGGGCCAGTCTCTCATACATAAAAACTTTTTTTCGCAATACTTTCTGAGTGACTTTTCTTCTTGAGTAGCTATAGTGTAACCTTAAATAAACTCTTCTTACAATCAAATTAATTTATAGTAATGGGTGTAACATTACACTAATTTTATTCCCTAGATTTAAATAGCTGGTGTAATTAATAGATATTATGGACTGACATTTAAGTAACAAGTACCGACATAATATGTACGTATACCCTGTTGTAAAACAATTATTACATAGTTCCCTTTTCTCTTAGTAGGTATATATGTATTCATATTGTGTATGTTCACAGTTGGTGGATACATTTTCATGTTTGTCTGCGGGTGATCCGAAGTCCACATAGGATTTTGTGTCTGTAAGTATCAATGAAATATTCCTGAGTTGTAGCATTTTATATTTTTAGTCGACTTATTTTAGAAGTGGGCATCGTGCATTACGGTTTTTAAGTGATACTTGCGTGTAAGGATAAGGACGCAAGGGTAGGCTTTTTTGTATATTATTATTTTTAATACCTTTGTCAAACCTACATAATATCCTTTTGTTGTAGCCCCCTGATACAACATTGGGATCCTGTATTTTAAATACCGCTGGTAGGTAAATTATACATTCTGCAACCCTATAAAAGCCTTTTGGAATAAATTATAGTATTATATTATTTCTGATATTATTATATATATTTTGGATTTTCATTCCGGTTTTTTATTTCGCACCTAAAATTTCTATAGTTTGAATGATAGTCAAAGTCAAATCATTTATCACACTAATATTATAAAGACGAAAGTTTGTGAGCGTGTGTGTGTGTGTGTGTTTATATGTTTGTTACTTCTTCACGCTCAAACGGCTAGACCAATTTTGATAAAATTTTGTATGGAGGTAGCTGACACCCTGGATTAACACATAGGATACTTTTTATCCCGATATTCCCACGGGATCGACACTCATGCGGGTGAAACCGCGGGGCGCAGCTAGTAGGCACATGAAAGGCCCCTTTAAACGTGAAAATTAAAAAAAATAGAATTGTGTCTAGTTCCTTCCAAAAGGTAGGTTCGTATGGAGAAGAAAGGGCAAGACACTCCACCGTTATTTTTTTAAAAATGTTTTACAAGATTTTTTATACATTAATTATATCATTATATAGATAGAATGGACTGTTGTCACTAAAAAAGAGAAGAAATATTTTTTATATAAAAAAAAAAAAAAAACATTTGGCTCAATTGCTTTCCACACATAAGACACATTCGAATTTGAGATCCTAGTTTTAAACGATTGACTTCAAAATTCTTAGGAGAACAGACCTAATCTTACGCTACATTCTTAGATAATCACATGAATACATGCAATCGACACGATATAAAAAGAATGGTTTTTTGAGGAAAAGTTCGTTTCTTAGACTATTATCAATCGTGTTGCAATACTAATCGACGTTAAAATGGATGTAATTTTAACATCACCGACAACAAAGGGCTTACTCGATTTATCGAAGTTCTTCATTATATTGTAGTTCAAATTGAAACAGATCAAGATACTCATGAGAACAAGTCTTGTTATGGTGAAATTTGTGAGATGACGTAGACGACACGCGGCTCTGATCCTATCAGAGCGCTATGAAGATAGGGTGCTTATGACGAGTGCATGCGACGCGTCGTAGATCGTTTATTCATGCATACATTTGAAAGGTATCGATGGAATTCCACCATATGTGCGATTAATACCATGACCCTTTTGGGAGGGGTCGTGAGTATTTTATATATCATGGGATCTATTATGTTTATGGAATATTTAAAACGTTAATTGAGTGACTAAACTGGAACCACATCGTGAATTGTCTATTGCATTACGAGTAACTTTAAGATAGATATAATTGTCGTTTTTATCAAATATTTTAATGAGATGATTTCGTCAGTCAGTCGTCTATTTACAGAGATGACAAAGGAAAGTCAAGCCGATTACATCAACAAAGTTTTTATGAAAACTGCTATAATTGTTAATGCCCCGTAAAGCAATGCAACAATGTTGATTTCCCTCCACCTGATCCGATGCCCTTAAGATTACCCTTGTTTACGAAATATGCCGTGGAGGAATTCCGGCTACTCATATACGTATATTTTGGATAATTGTACCGAAATTTTATTACTGTTTATGTGACATCTCTGACCGTAAATGTTGATATGCGGCGGTCGAATTTGCGCTTTAATCTGTTGTACTTCGGCCAGTGGAAACTTTTTAGTTATATTTACTGCAAGTCGTTAAAACGCACGAATTCTTATTGTCGCCCAACGGTTTTGATCCAGCCAGTGTTGTCATGTCTGTTTATCTGCAGCCACCTTTCCTACTTAAATTTCCTTCTGTAGTTAAAATATAGCCCAGAATAGAGATTCCACAATTTCTATTTCATTCCTGTAACGGCTTTATGGGAGACAGGATAACTGAAAAACGACAAACGTGCCAATTATTAATTGAACGTTAGGTTCTACTGCACTATTCCCCTTAACTAAATTAAACAGGACCACTTCAGTCCAAATTCGATAACAACAAGCCGGAATATAAATTGGGTATCCCTTAAAAAGTAACCCAAAGAATTATTTATTCTGTGCCCAAAGCAGAAAATTAAGTTGCTAATACTTTGTCAACTTCAGCAAATAAATCAACGCAGAGATGAGACAGATAGTGTAAAGTGCGGATAGTTCGCTGTGACAGGGATCTATTTCTATGAAACAGAGTATTTTATGTTACGTAAAACTGAATTATGTCCCAGTGTTTGGTCGATAACTCGGTAACGTCCACTGATATATTTCTGGGTTGCTTCAAGTAGTAACGCTCGAGGTTGTCTCTGATTTATATGTTGTCGATACGTTTGTTGCTTTCTCGAGTTGTCGGGTGCAGTTGCTTTTATTGCTCTATTGTTTGCCTCCTGGGCGTAGATTACGAGTACTCCGAGTAATTTACTTGTAACCACTGTGTATTGTAACTATCGGTTTCTAACGTTAGTGTCGTAATGAATTACAATACATTCGCGTGTGGTATGACCCACAGCAATAATTTAAGATGAGCGATTGCGCTGAAGAAATTTTATGTTGTTTGTGTCTAGAATTGTAGTCTTAGAAATCGTGAGTGGTTAAAGTTAGCACGCGGCGTGGATAAAGAGGATTCACACGATGCAAGTTGAAGATGTGAATAGTTAAAAGAAAACACTGTTATCCTTATCTCACGACCCAAAAAGGACGTAAATTAGCGTCGCTTTGTTGGCTTCTAATAAAATGTAACATCTTAACTGTTGTTATCTTATATTTTTGTTTGGAATCTTAACTACCTGGCTTCCGTCAGGGCGTATTTCTTCAAGTCCTGCGGCTTGAGTGACGTGGACGACTATTTAATTTATGTCCATTACTCTCAGGCGTTTCATTTTAATGTGCTCGTTCATTTGGGTGACAGCCAGTGACGCTCCGGGCGCCATATTGATTCTTATCTGCTAACCAACGCTTTCAAACAGTGTCTATAGGTCAGTTATATTGTTGAGATTTATTGATTAAATGGAATTGATACAGTTTTGTTTAATTGCTTTCAATCGAATGATATATGCTTTAATTAGGTTTAAATAATAGGCGGCAAACTTAACGTTGCCTTTTGTTATCTACTTATGTCAATCGAACTCTTTATTTATCTAGTGAATTCTAGTGTAAGTATATTTATTTTACTTACTATTACTTTGAATTCATTTGTAAAGTCATAAGCTTTTAGCTTCCTTTAAAATGGATGAGCTAAATGATGCTGATCCATGCGTCATTTGTTTTTGAACGGGCGCCGTCAGTTGGGACTGGACATCATTTAGACGCCACAGTTTATTTCAATTATTTTGTTTTTGATTTTTTTTTTGTTTCTATTTGCTGCACTCTGGACGCTTTTAACGTGTAAATTTTTTGTACATCATAGTCATATATTATTATAATAATAAATTCAACATTAATAATGTAACTAACATTTTTGTAACAATATCATTTAAATGAGTGTTCATGGAGTTTCTTGCCCGTTCTTCTCCATGACCATAGGTACCTACTACGCTTTGGAATGGTTAATTAGCTTCATATTTCTGACTGACCCACTCCTTGACAATAATTCAAAAATGCCTGTAAATAGTTTAATTGAAATTGAGCTTTGAGTTTATTATCTTTCTTAATATTCAACCTTTCATCCAATTGATTAATCTATCTTTTTCTAACGTTTGAGATTTTATACTTTAACTCTTATGTTCTTGTGATTTAACAAAACAGTAAACTTTCATTCAGCAATTATCAGATGCTACTCACAAGAAGTGCTTAATAAACAAGCTGGCCCAATAGCTCCCATAATTAAAGTAGCAAGAACAATATATTGGGGCATTACTCTCGCGATCCTATTATCGGATCGATAATTCAATCGCGAGCGATATTGTCTGCGTGCCTCGGGGCCGTCGATGCCGACGACGTCGCTTCTGTGGCCCTGTCGGAAGAACGGTAAATTGAAGTTGAGGTTTGTGGATACTTGCTGATTTCCTCTGTGAGTACTTGTCGTATATACCTACAATGTTTGATTTTCAGGAAATCTTAAAGGTTCAATTGTTTGGTTTTAGTTTGCGTAGGAGTTGTTGTTGGTAAACTTAATTTTATGATTGTATGTGTAACTAGTAGTATGGACCGATAATTTGTAGATAAATGTGTGGTGCAAATTGCAAATGTAAGTTGGTTAAGTATTAATAAATAAATAAAATTATATATTTTTGTGACAATATGATATGTAAAAATAATGCAGTATGCATCGTCTTACCTATAATATAACCTATTATCCACAGTTTACCAACGAAAATTATGAGTTTTGTGGACAACAGTTTTTTTTTGTAAGAAGAATCAAGCTTACTAGGTACAAACTGACCTCGCATTATATAGGCTAGGCATTATACAGCTTATAGGTACTGGAAATGTATATTTTTGGTGTGCACCTGCTTAAGTTTATTCGCTCTTAGAATTTGGGACATATGTTACAATACTTTAAACGAAAATATCTACCTACACAAAAGGGTCGGCAAAAATAAAGTTCTTCGAAAGTTTTAATCTATGACAAATAAAGCGATTAATAAACCCGATCGATAAAATGAACGAAGGCACAATAACATTAGGTTTTGATTTGAACACAATTAAAGGGTTCTGCCGCCACGGATATCAAGACCTGTACTTTGTGACATTGGCTCATGTTTTAATTATAACCTCCAGATTAGGGAACCACAGATTGATATATTATCATAAATTACAGGTTCCGTTTCAAAGGGATATGGAATTATTTTGAAGGAGATGATTATCATTGAAGGTGCACGTGTTTGAATAATGTTTTCTTATTGTCTTTGTGATTTTAAGCAAGAATCATTGTTTTACGTTTTACCGTTATAATATTATTGTACCCAACCTGTATTGCTACATTATTAGTATCTTTGTAGCTTGCATATTGTGTGTTTAGGTACGCTCATGTCTCAATCTTTGCATTAGCTATCAGTCCCGAGTAGCAGCAGTAGCTATTCACAGCCATTCGATACGCTTCCGTACTGAATCGAACATTGATCAATGTTATCGAAGGAACAGGACAGGAGGAGGTTGTCCTCTAAACGCCGTTCACAAATCCAAAACCAGAAAATGTTGGCAGTTTAAACCAAAAAGAAAACCACTATTCTTCCGATGGCTATTTGTTGTCGAAGACTAGGGAAATCAGGTAACTGAAAATGTGTAATTTTCGACTCGGATTACCGTCGAATGGTTGTGAATAGCTATGCTGGTCGCTTGATATACCTATTCCCAAATTGGATGAGCGTAACTCCCATAAATACTGAGGACCCAAAAAAAACTACAGTAATTGCTATTTTTGCGCCGACAGAAGAAGCCATGTAGGTGTTGGGCTAGCCTACATAAGAGTCTACGTCAAAATCATAAACGTTTTTAGTGACAGTAAAAACCTACACAAACCTATTTCCTCATATCCATTGCAAATGCAATTAAACAAATACTGTTAGAACTTATTCAATGAATAGCCGTCTTTCGAGAATAATTGCGCACTATTAATTGACACTTAGGTACACAATACGGGGTCTAGGTATTATGTACCTCAGTGTGACCTAGAATGCGTCCTAATTACACAAACTACTCGACAGGGAAGCTCAGTGAATTCCTCGCGTATGTGTGAATAAATATACCTACTAATTACCTATTATAATTGTCTAGTGTCGATACCTGCTATATTAAAATTGTAGAGGATAAGTCTGTGCGTTGAAAACATTGGGTTGCTAGAAATTATTACCAATAAAAATTATAACTTTTCAAACTTTTGTTTGATTATAATATACCTAATTGTATGTCGGCGCAGCAAGTGGCGCCGTCTAGTTTTGTTACGAAGTTACTAGGAACAACATGACAGAGTGATACTGGCTGATTTTGCTATATTCTCGCACAATCCTGATGATATTGAAGCTACTGCCACTCGTATGATTACCATTTCAGGTAAAGGCTATCCTGCGCAGTTGTATATATTACCGCATCATGCGAGAATTTTGGCGTAGCTCAATTTTTTTGATACTCTTCATTTTTTTTTTTTTTATGGATGACAAATCATCAAATGACCTTTCCCGCTCTGGGTGGAGCGGAAGGGAGTGTCAGACTCTTACTGACTAAAACCCATTCGTGTTCCTTCCTTAGCCCTTTATGTTCCGGGGTAGCGGTAACTCTTTCGGACAATCCCGCACCCCCGGCAGCCTTCGGCCCTGGCAGGCCCCTTCCTTCTTGCTGACATCTCTTTGAGGCGCGCGTGGAACACGTACGCGCCGTCCGACACGGGCCTGGTCCTGATCGGACGGTGAGCTACCCATTACTCTCCGTCCGCAGGTATTTGATACTCAGTCTGTCAGAGTTTTTAATACTCTGACAGACTCTTTTCAATTAGAATGTTTAGATTCACCTAATATCGATCTAGTGTCACTAGGAGTTGGACTGATACACTGGTTCAAAGTAAATCAGCGATTATTGTAGCAGAGGCGCTAACAGCTTGTGGCCTCTTTGTTTTTTCTGCAGTAGGTACCTAGTTTGTAGTTTCAAAATGATGACGTTTTATAAAATACCACCTGAGCAAACCCGCGGGCAGGTGCTAGTAATTAATAATGGTTTGTTCAAGCGTCGTATTTATTGATTGCACGTCCACGACCTCGCTTCATTCAAGGGCTGAGGACACATTCTTGGAAACTATAAAAGGTTGGAAACTTGAAGACGCCATTTGTTTTGTGTGTTCATGTCGAAATTTTCCTTATGACGATCTGTTAAATGACTGTATTAAGGTGTGTAACTATAGTTTTGTCTATGCAATAACATTAACAAAAAAACAGATGTCTTCCGCTCCTGACATCATTATTACATCAGCCCTTAAAAGGTCAATGGAAAACCTGTCAGGTAAAGAAGGGTAGGTACCTAAAGATAGGTACTTACTACCGGTTGGTATAGAACTTCATCACTTCCGTAGTTATCATGACTAGCTACAGACGCCAGCACATCAGGCTACTACAATCTGTCAAATTTCTTATTTTTTGTCTTTCTATTCATTCAAAAAAGATTTTCAACTTTACGGCTAAATTATAAGGTTCAAATTGGATTGGGAAAATTTGACAGTTTCGTGTAGCTTGATGTGCTGGCGTCTGTACCTACCACACTGAACAATATCTAGGTGTTACCACGAAAAGATTATGCCGTCGTAACCTTTATAAGTTTCAGGAAATATTTCTGACAGGATTTACGACTGCATCATTCGCTGCTGAAGCGTGCATATATACAGCGTGTATCAGAAAGCTGTGGTCAAAAAGGACGTGGAAATGTTCATCAAACTGAACATTCTCCAGGGGATTATAAATCGTAATCCCGAAAAAATAATCAGCTGTCCCCATACAAAACTTCAATACCTACTCGATCCGAATGTATGGGACAGCTGATTATTTTTTCGCAATTACGATGTTGGCCCCATGGAGAAAGTTGTTCATTTTGATGGTCTGTACCAGCAGCGAATGATGCAAACGTAAATCCTATCAGAATGACTTCCTGAAACTAAGTGAGGTTACGACGACATAAGCGTTTTATTTCTGATACATTGCACGCTGTATACTGGAGAAGTGGTAATTACACGTCGAACATGAATGTCAAAAGTAGGTTGGGCATTAACGCATTATCAAAGTGCATCAAGCAATAATGGGGTGATGTCATAAGGGTTCCGTTTTACCGTTTAAGGCGTAGAATCCTTACTAGCGATCCGTTTCCGGTGACTAATCATAAGCGTGTTTGACTCATGTTATTTATTGAACGGTTTAATGCAGCCTTGTAAGTTTTAATAGGTATTTTTTCATACGAATTACTTGGACTGTTTTTTTAGCCGATAGATCATCATCATCTTGCTGCCCTTGTGCCATGTTACTTGGGGTCGGTACAACACGTTTTCTTCTTCCATTTTCCCCTGTCTACCGCCACGTTATTATTCACTCCCTTTTCTTTCATATCATTCTTCTCACAATCCATCCATCTTTTCTTAGGCCTTCCCTCCCTCTCCAACATTGTGTAAGCTGATAGAACAATATTAGTGCTGTTGTTCTCGAAATAGACAGCGTAATCATACGGGCTGAAGGGTACTATCCTGTGTTATATGGAAGTAATCACCACAAAGATATTTTATTTGTCTCACGGTTTATCAACTGCAGTATCTAAGTATCGACTGCAGTATCTATAATAAGTTGTTATTACTGCACAGGAAGATTGTCTTTCTCTTGATATAATTCTTAACTCATCTTTGATCACCTGGGCCCCTGTGGTTTCACTGAAGCAACCACTGTTTACGGGGTGATTTGAAGATGGCAGAAACACTGATCGGTGTACACATGGCTGCACACCAAGCTATACGTTTCCAGTTTTAGCTGACCTCGTATATATAGGTTTTTTGTACAATGAGAAGCTTATACTGGTTATGTATAGCTTGATGTATAGCCGTGCGTACCTTTTTATTAAGAGCCTAGCTCTTCCTATATCTAACAACTGTATTGTTTCCGATGCAGTTTAACAGTGGTTGCACATGCATTTCTGCCTATGCAGGTACTTAATTTAATGCTATGTATATGTAGTGTTATGCTTAATGAATAGGTAATCGATTTCGAAACTTGTACAACAATACTCGAGTCATGGGCTAACTCTACCATCATGTGGGTCCCAGAAAACGTCTGGCGATATCGAGGTAGATCCTGGAAAATATGGCAGGACGAGGTTGACGTCTACAGACAGGATTGGTCCACACTAGCTCAAGACAGAGATGGGTGGAAAGGAGAAAGGAGACTTTGCCCAGTGGGATAACATAGGCTAAAAATAAATATGCTAATAAATACAATACAATAATATAATACAATATAATAATAATACAATAAAAAAGACAATATTCTATTGCTAACTGTGGAGGCTTGAAAGGCTTGTCGAGGTTACCTCCCTATTACTTTTTGTATTGTTAGCTGTTAAACAAAAAAAGGAAAAAAAAATTAAAATATTCTAGGTGCCTATATGAGCGTTACTAAACATAATTGAGTCCGTTACATACTAAACTAAGCTTTGAGTTAACTAACCAGCTGTAAGAAGTTGACCAAAATTGTTATCTAAATCAACAGATAAATTCGAAATAATATCGATAGTGCGACAGGAAGCGATTTATTAAAGTTCGTCCGATCACAATGTTTCGAATAAAAAGTAACATGAGCTTTGTTACCGGCGCATGATCAGATGATCACATCCCTTGTTATACTTTTTCTTTTATTAATAAAATCGAGAGTGTTCGGAGTTTATGGCAGGTGATATTTTGTGGTCTTTTGATCTTGTCTTGTATCAATATTTTGAATAAATTCTAGGTATGTACGTATGACATATTTAATCATGCATGATTTTTTGTCGGACTAAAATTGGTTTAATTCTCTTTGAAAATAAGGGATCACTTTTTAGCAGGTATTAAAAGGGTGAGTAGAGATTATAGGTAACTAGGATGCTTCAACTTTTAACTTTTGAAGAATATACGCTACTTACATAAAGACAAATATTATTTTAAGGTTTAAGTTTTGTTATGTATATATCTTTTTATTGTAAGTTACAATTTATCTTAATTTAAAAATTATATTAAAACATAAGGTACATACTTTTATGTATATTCTGTATATCTTATTGAAATAAGTAAGTACCTATTAGTAGTATAGTAGTATTCTTGTAAAATTAATTTACATGCCCTAATCAGGCAAAATAATTATGGATTGTACCCAACCAACCAACTTGTACGACTGATAACACCTATACTAAAAAAAATGATTCAGTGAGTTGCATCAACTAACTTTTTGTTTTGGCGGTGTAATTAATGAAGAAAGACTACCTACTTTGTACTACCCTTTACGTAAGTCAACAAGTGTTAAAATAACCCTGAACTAAAAACAGGGCTCGTCCGGGATTTGAACCCGGGGCCTCTCGCACCCAAAGCGAGAATCATACCACTAGACCAACGAGCCGCTTCGTTTCAGCCTGAAAAGTTACCTTCGCACTATGCGCACCTATGTGTTTTATTAGTATATAGGTAGGTAGGTACTGTAGTTTTAGTGGCACCGGTGACTGAAAATATATATGAAAATCGGTTGTCAAGTTGTCATGGAATGAGGCAAATATGCGGAATGTTTTGAGTATGAATGTGAATAGCTATATGAACTCAAACTCATAGCATTTATTTAAATAATTTTCATATATTAAACCATTTACAGACACTTTTGAATTGTCAAGGAGTCGGTCAGTCAGAAATAAGAAGCTAGTTATCCATACCAAAGCATAGTATATCCCTATGGAGAAGAACGGGCAAGAAACTCCATGGACACTCATTTAAATTATGTATACTGTTACAAAAATATGTTTTCACACATAGGAAGATCAGGATGGACTGTGTGAAAGATGGTATGGCTAGAAAAGAGCTGACTACCGTGATGACGGCTAATAGAGAAGTATCGAAGAAAAAAACAGTGGCACTCCGGGAGTGCCGACAGAAGTGAAAACAAAACACAAACAGAATCCTTTGCCATCACTCACTGACATATCGGATAATATACATTAAAACCGAGTACATCCCGAGGACTGCCGAACACTTCCGAAGCGGTCTCGTTACGGTAACAGTGGCGCGAACTCAATTGTTTTTCCCCTCTCAAAAAATGCCCAAAGTTTTCACTTCAAAAAGACATGTTACGCCGCCCACAAATAAATTGGGATACGGGCAAGATGCTGTTGAGGTCCAGACGCCAGCACATCAACCTACCACAATCTGTCAAATTTCTTTAATAGATTTTCAACTTTATTACTAAAACATAAGGTTCAAAGTTGATTGGGAAAATTTGACAGTTTCGGGTAGGTTGATGTGCTGGCGTCTGTACCTACTTATATAGCTTTTCGATCAGTAGATTTTACTTTGTCACTAGGTATAGACAGAATCTAATTAACATTTTATCATGTGTATGCTAATGAAGATCTTTTATTGTGATTGCTTTAGTGGCGATTATGTTAATTGTTCATCCGTGTTCATTGTTTAATCATAATAATTTATAATTGGACATGTTGATCTGCAAGTATAGGTAGAAGCCACAGTAAATACTATTATACCTACTATGATGGAGTACTTATTATTGTTTCAGTTAAAATAATTCTAAGCCTTCAAGGGCACCACTCGATATTTGATGATACTAGGGATGGGCCAAAATTCGATTCACATTCGGTTTTACCGAACTTCGGCGGTTTGAAACGAACTTTCCTTCGGTACAAATGCCGAATATTCGGCACAAGAAAATATTAAAATAAATCAATTGTTTTGACTAAAACAAAAATAAACGAGTAAAATAAAATCATTTGCATTTATTTATTGTTTGTTAGTTGTTAGTTATTTAACAATGAATGTATAGACGCCAGCATATCAAGCTACTACAATCTGTCAAATTTCTTTAATAGGTTTTCAACTTTATCGTTAAAGCATAAGGTTCAAAGTTGATTGGGAACATTTGACAGTTTCGGGTAGCTTGATGTGCTGGCGTCTGTACTAAAAATTATTTTTTTAAATAGTGATCAATGAAATTTTATTACCTGCTGATATTCCAAATTTACCAAGGGCAGGTTGCGGTGCAAAAACACCGAGGATTCTGCGATATCTGGCAGAAGTCTTATACGTATTTTTCTGTATACGAACAAATACGTAACAGACTCTTAGCATTTCCTTCCTCTGGGAAAAGTCGCTCAGTATGTACAGAGCGTCCAGAAAGCGATAAGATTCTCGAGAAAACGCAGTAAAACAAAGATCGGCCGTTCAAACCACGTTAGGCCCATCTCTAGAAAATACTTGTGTGCTGTGCTGATAAGTAAAAAATCATGGACCCGTCGGGAAAAATGTATCGCAAGATGTGCTAGCGTCGCGCTTAAAGATAAACTTACATAGTCCTAAGAGCATAAAGAAAATTGATAGAGTGGAAATGCTTATATGCTACAATTGTTACTGTACTTATAGCATAAGCATAGCAAGGCATAATTACCCTACGATGTTCCCACTGCTGGGACACAGGCCTCCTCTCAGTGAAAGGGAGTGGGCCGTAATCCACCTCGCGGGATCAGTGCGGGTTGGTGGATGTCACATGTCTTGGAATTTTTGGTTTTAGAACATGGTTTGCTCACAATATTTTGAGAGCAGCGGTGAAGAAATAATTAATACAAAGTAAAGTGTTTGCCTGGGTAATCTACGACCTCCAACTTTTAAGTCGCGGCACTCTTCACTGGGCCGGCCACCACTGCTCTGCTCTGTACAGCATGTAACATAATTAATACCTAACAATACACTTTCAACCCTAAAGCCCCATTTAAACTGATTCCAAACACGATATTTCTTGACCACACCGAACCAATAAACCAACTAAAACCGACACTTAAAACCCATTCACACTATCATAAATACAAATTTTCCGCTTCACAAAAATCCTTCATTGTACAGCTATGGACATTACTTTATGCCCCACAAACCGGTAACAAACAGGTGTAACGAAATCCTCCTTTAATCTTATTAATAGACATGTAAATACCGGATACATTTCAACAGGTCAAATAAAACATTATTCTTTCCTTGTCGTATGAAACGATAAGTATAATCTATTGGTAATTAGGCTGTAATATATTGAGCATCGATGTTTCCCTCCCTTCATCAGCGGAACATAATTCTTACTTTACGGATTTAATATTATTTATATACTATTTATTACGGATTGTAATGTTATAGAGATAGAATTCGGATATTCGGATCTGTGTACAATTAATTTCTTATTTTGTTGTGAAATGTGTGCTGATCATGACCATTTGCATTTGATTTAAAATAGTGTCAAATAGCAGAGATACGAAAAACTTTATTTATTAGCGTATTAGCATTTGCATATGAACATGTTTATGTTTTAGTCGAAATAAAGACGCGGTAGATAATACAGTTGAGTTGGTAATAAATTGAATATAAGAGTCTGTTGACAAGTCAAGTCAAATTTATACCTAAGCAGGCAGACAAAATTAATAAAAATTTTAATATTAAAAGAAAATCTTTTAATTATTCGTGGAATTTAGACACAATTATCAATTAAACCAATTCATAAAAAAATTGCCAGCCAGATTGTTAGACGACCTATAGTAGATCGCGGGAAGAACCTAGATGAGACACACACCAGAGAAAGATGACATAAAAAACGTAAAATAATAGCTAAATTAATCATCCAAGTGTCAAACAGTAGGTAAAACCCACAAACTAGACCTTAATTAATGAATTATTTAATCAATTCGAGATTACAAAACGGGGCTCGTCCGGGATTTGAACCCGGGGCCTCTCGCACCCAAAGCGAGAATCATACCACTAGACCAACGAGCCGCTTGTTTACAGCCTGAAAAGAAACCTTCGCACAACGATTGGAACATTAAAATCGGTAAGTATATCTTTATGAGTATGTCACGTTTCTTTTCTTTCTTACCTTTCATAATAATTTTAAGGTAACTTATACAGGACCTTGAACATCCCTGAAAAACGGTGAAAGAAAAATATTATAAAGATGCCTGGAATTCATTGATGTCCAATACTTACGTGGGCAAGCTTTGTTATTTTTGTTTGTATGACTCGCCATGTAGTAGGCCATTCGCATTACAGACTGGTAATTATAATACTATGCTTGGCCATCTCCTGCCTTCTGCTTCTCGTAAGGACTACTGATATTATTGCAGGATTATTAGGCCATTTATACACACACGTTTTTCTTGCCTTGAAAAATTACGATTTATTTGCCGTGTGTAGGCACGGTCGTCGTGTTGTATGGATCACAGTGGTGAAACTTTAGGGTGGTATTAGGGCCAAATGCCACGGGCCCCCAGCCAGAGGGGGCCCCCGGCCCGAGAGGGACATGAGCACAGTAGGTTCCTAACATAAGTTTATAAAAGCAAACTTTTTTTGAAAATGTGCAACAAAGGACAACATTCAGACTTCGAACATTTTGTATCTTTTTCCCATTGTTTGTATAATTTTTTGGATAGGACCTCATGCTCAGCAGTAGCGCTTGCCACCACTAGACCAACGAAGCAGTCAGGTTTTAAATTTTGTAGGGGAAAATATGAAATCTACGCGGAAGAAGTCACGGGAGAACTGCTAGTAAAAAATAAATAAAAAACTATAACGTTGGTTGAGCTTCTTTATATTGAGGGAGGGCCCCATCCCTTGAATCTGCCGGGCCCCAAACGGTATAGTTACGCCACTGATGGATCACTATGGAAGCTTGTTGCCGGGCATATTTTTTCTACGGCACGGTTATACCACAGATATAGATACACATAGATAACGCAAGAGCAACGACTTTGCGTGCCAAAAATCGCACCAGCTTACGTACAAAAATCGTAAGCCGCCACTTTCGCGTTCAGTCCTGTGTACTGCTGGTTGAGTGAGCGTGAGCGCTGGCGCTAGGCCCCGGGATGGGGCGAGACGGGTGCCGCACGCGGCGGCGTCTTTGAATCGATTTCATTTTCCTGTCACTAAATAGTGCTTGTGACGTCATAGTGGGTAGTCAAAAAATGGCACGCTTGGTTTTCATACAGATCGATGCCTGCGTTATCTAGGTCTATCTTTAACTACGGTTTGTACGCCGCGCCGTACCGTAAAGAAACCGTGGCTTGTACAAATGGCCATACTGTTCAATTACTATTAAAACATCAATGTAAGGAAGTACGTGAAAGCGACTTAACGTAATGTACTTAGAGAAATGATTGTGTAGGTAGTTTGTTGAAGGATCCCACGACACCATTCACCGTCTTAAAATATACAGTCTTTGACACTTAAGCCTCCTGTAATAGCACTATAACGTACATGATAGAGTCTATTTTCCCGTGATTTTAATTTCAACAATTACAGTGTGGATTACGGCGTATTAAACTTGCGGTGTTTTCAAATCAAAGCGGTTGATCTTTCAGGTGATGGTCCTAAAATCGGCGGATAACGGGAGATTTCGCCGAAGAGTGCCTCGAAGTTGAGAGGTCAGCAGCACTATTCAAGAAATGAAAGAGATTCGAAGGGACAGTTTGTTTTGATGGTTAAACATTGCATGAATAAACCAATAACTCGTACCTAGTGTGAAAATGTTCAATTCTGTCACCGAGTATTATACCGAGAGGTAGTTATAACACTCTATTACAAAATCGCACATTTGCAATTCTTAACCAAAGCTTTGGTTGTATTTAGCCAACGTAATGCCCGTGCTTCTCAAACAATCAGACGAAATAGAATCAAACAGATCTCGTGAAAGTAAAGCAAACAAACGAACCTACCACCATGTCTTCAAGAACCGATCGAAATATTTTAGCACAAATTCCCTTCAGACATTCTCCCCATCTTTACCATCGCCTTAAACATTCACTCACAACCACTACCTCACACTTCGTGGCCTCATACACGTGCTATGCGCCTGAGTCGACCGCAACTTTACGACGCACATGCGAATTGGACGGCGGAACATCACAAACAGATCGTTCAGCATAAACACCCTCCGTGGGACTTGACTGAGCCAAGGCGCCGTAACTTACGGTCTACGAACCTACGTAATGCCACAAAATAAATAGGTACAGAAGGTCAGTCAGTTCCATACGACGTGCGTAAACGCACCCACTCATAGCCACGTTTGACGTACAGCGAGTCCAAGCTGTCCAAGCGCACTCGCGACCGAGATCGCCGCTGTCGTACAGTACCCGGCGATAAATATTGCACATCGACCTTTGGAAAGAAACAATCGGCTAATTTCGGCTTCGTAGTGCGTTATCTCTGTCGCACACTACCTATGTGACGTTAACTGACGTTTTGTCAGTCGTTGTTCAAGTGCGATAGAGTATGGTCGCGTCCAGTTCAAAATATATATCTAGAGTTGTTAACACCCCCAAATTTAAATAATTTAAAGTTGTAATATGGCATCTTTAGAAAAAATAGGGGAACCTTTTTATTTTACCCCAACCTAAAGCAATCATTTATAGAAAAATTGGTGTATTTTATACAAAGAATAAAAAGAATTATCAAAAGAAGCAAATCATAATTGTTTTAACAGCTCCTAATAGATACCGGACTGTTTGTATTTCGTGCGACAGAGATAACGCTCTACGAAGCCGAAATTAGCCGATTGTCTCTTTCCAAAGATCGATGTGCAATATTTATCGCCGGGTACTGTACGTACACGTCTGTGTGTGCGTGCGCCTCATGACGCTCGTTGTATGGAGCTAACTTTCTGTACCTATTTATTTTGTGGTGCCGCGATACATCGTTAAATACAGGTTTGTGATAAACATTTACTACTAAACTGTTGAAGTGTGAACGTTTCAGCAGTAAAGTTTAGCTGAAGAAACACTTTGTTTCCACTAGTACCACCGAACTGAACCACCGGTGACTGTTTGGGGGAATTTTCACGCTATTACCTGAGATCCGTCATCTTTTTTGATCGGTCCACGGATGGATCAAAACATCATGAAAGAGTCATCTTATCATGTAACAAAATGTATCTACTTCATTTATAAAAAAAACTACTTATCTTTTACCAGCCGTCCCTTAGGTACACACGGTTACACATCAAGCTATACATTCACAGTTTTAGCTAATCTCGCATTGTATAGGTTTTTCGTATAATTAGAAGTCAGTTTATACTGGTTATTTATAGCTTCATGTGTAGCCGTGCGCACCAAACAATTTCTATGCAAAGTTCCATCAAAATGTGTTTGTTAATTTTCCGAGAGGTGGTGGTGGCAAAGATCCTCACTCACTGAACGCCACCGGATCGCAAGACATCGCCGTCAAGGTAGACCGCGGTTAAGGTGGTGTGACGAACTGATCATACATATTTGCAAAGCCAACATGGCCAGAGATCACAAAAAATGGAGAGGTTTAGAAGCAAAAAGGAGAGGCCATAGCCCAGCAGTGGGACTGTGGGACACAAAGGCCAACAAAAAAAAACCATGGTTCACATTGAAAAAACCCAAAAATATGTGAAAATCTTTCATAACCGAAGGATTTGAAGTTAAACAAATATCAACTTTATTTTAATGGCGATGAAGTGGATTTCGGAGTGACTAACACTGTTGAAACAGTTATAAAAATGTTTGAAGTTGTAGCGTAAACTGAACTTTATTGTGTAGGATTTAAAGTTATTTTTCCATAAACTCTTATAAATTTGTTTACATTTTTGGCAAATAAATCGCGAATGCAGATTAGGTAGGTACTCATTATAGCGATAGCAATTTTGTGTAGGTTTTTAGTAACAATACCATAAATATGTTAACGACTTATTTATGTACAGTACCCTCAACAATATGTTCTAGTACTTAACCAGCACATAATTTATGTTTAAATTATGTGTCCTACAGTTAAAATATTTTATGTGTTGGATTGTGAAATGCTAACTTTGTGCTAACTACATCCGAATGACGCTTTAAAGCTGGATTTAGAATGTACTAAAATAATGAAACAAAATTATGTTTATTTGTTTACGTAACGTGTTTCGAACAAAAGAGTTAAACGCCTTTATGCGGGCTATGCGGACTAAAATCGCCAGATCGAAAATAGTGTACGTTTAGACTTTTGCCGTCCAGCCCCTGCAGTCTCGACATTAGACAGCGACAAAAATCGGTCGCTAAGTCGAATCGTTGTCAAATTCCTTTAATAGATTTTAAACTTTATTTCGGAAGCATAAGGTTGAAAATGTATTAAAGTTTGACATCGATTAGACTTAACGACCGATTTTTGTCGTTATATTTGTCGAGACTGCAGGGCCAGGTGACTAAATCAATCGTGAAAATGCTCAGCCGCAGGCGATTGCCCGCCGCATGAAGATGGACATTTTGATGCAAAATGAACTAGTCACCTGTGATTTTTATCGACCTATGTAAATGGGGTGGCGATTCGGCTTGTGAGGCGATTTGGTAAGCGACCAGCAGGACGGCGAAAATCGACCTAGTGTAAATTACCCATAATGCTTTACGCAGTATGGCTCGATGTCTTAAAAGTTGCTGAATACTGCTGTTGAAGCTGCTAAAGCTAAAACTGCGAATAGTAGGTATTTACAGTGTTTTGTTTGTTATATAAAAATATCATAATAATTGAAGTGCTTGTATCTGTGAAGTTGATGGTAGAGTTTGCTCTACCATCAACTTCACAGATACATGCAGTATTATTTGTAATACTCGGCAATCAACTTGTAGTTACATTATTTCATAATTATGAAATAGTAAGTAAAAAAGCACTCCACATTTTTCACATCACAATTTTAGCTACAACAATTTTGTATCTCTCACTGATTTGAATTCAATGAATTTGCTTTTAATAAAATGTTGCAAGCCCGAACTTGCAACGCCTTCTTGGATTCATTCCATTTCATCCCCATTGCAATACTGCTTATATTGGAAACTTGTATATTACAAACATTTACCGATTCATATACGGATGTTTATATTAAATCGAGCGTCACAATAATATAATGTGACAAAATGTTGCTAGTTAGTAGGTACTATCAAAGGTTATTGCATCACATTTGGATGGCAGCCATAGTAACTCAGTTTGTGACGTGGCATTTCAATTTTTTGAAAACCAAATTAATATTTTATGTCACAGAAATAAGGTTGAAAGTTGTGAAGCAGTCGTGTCGGGATATGTGACGTAGTTATTTAAAATGAGCTCCATCAAGCCTATGAGGTCTGCGACATTGTCGAAAACTATTTTATAATGTGGCCAGTGACACAATGTTTAATTTAGTTAAAGAATAAGAAGTTATAAAGAAGGTGTGTACTTATGACCACACGACAGAAGTGAAGACTTACGACTGGAGCCGAGTACACGCGATTAAGCGCCCAGTATCCCCAACTGACCGACCAACTCTCGATTTGGTTCCCGAGTATAAGGCAGGCCGCATAGTCCGGTTTCCTGATTCGGAATTCAGTTTCGGAATTCAGATTCGGAGACGCCGAATGCATGCATTTCATACAAAATGTTCTCTCCAGCGCACACGTACTTAAATTTTCCGTCAGGGTTTCAGAACGGACGTTTGCGGCCGGCCTTAACAGATAATACAGAACGCCACATGCTACAATCCTTACATACTTACTTACTCGTTTTTGATCCGTTTACGTTCAAACACGCACGCGGGTTGCGAGTACTACGCACCTGACCTTTCTGAAGAATAAGTATAGCGTTCCCTGCCAAGCGTTTCCACTCACGTTTACCTAGTAAAAACAAAAAAAAAAAAACGCAAACTCAAATCATTTATTTCAAATAAACCAATTACAGGCACTTTTGAATTGTCAAGGGGTCGGTCAGTCAGAAAGACGAAGTTAGTTGCCCGTTCCAAGCGTAGTCGGTGCCTATGGAGAAGAACGGGCAAGAAACTGTACGGACACTCTTTTTTATTAAAATTAAAACTGTAAGCCGTCAAACTAATCCGAGTTCACAGCTAACCAAATACGGTGCCGGCACCTCATTTCGTCAGCTCGCGACTATCCAGCGGAAAGATGGCAATTTTGGCACGGGTTCGAACTGCAAACACATTGCACATGCATGCAGGCCGCCGAGAGAACCCCAAATTGCTCACCGAGACACCCTCCCCGCACTAACTCATATGCTGTTCACGACATTTCGTGAAACCTCGTTGAAGTAGCAGCGAGTTATTTAAATTAGGGATATTTTTATAGTTCTCGTTTCTTTTTATGAAATACTGAAATGGTGTTTGATATGACGTTCTAGGAAAGGTATTTTTTCCGTGAAAATTTGAGTAAAAAATACAATCTTTTTTAATGAAATAGCAAAAGGTTGAGTTTTCTAAACTAATATTGTAAAGTGAAAAGATTTGATTTTTTGTATGTTCGTTTGTTGCGTTTCCACGTTAAAATGACTGGACGGGCTTGAATGAAATTTAGCACATGGAGAGACCATGACCTGAAGAAGGACGAAGGCTACCTTTTATCCTGAATCGCGAATTAAGTCGCGGACAACAGCTAGCAACATAAACAGATAAACAATACATAAAAATAATGCAGATAATTACGTCGTATAGTTTACCAACAAGCAGATAATTACAGGTAAATAGCTAGAAGTAGGTACCTTCCTATTTAGCAAGTCATCATGAGTGTAAGACTGCATGCAGATGACCATCGAGCCGAATTAACGCGCCACTACACGGAGGACATCCCGGATATCGACCAATGCGAGATTAGGGCGGCTCTCGAGCAGTTAAAGAACAACAAGGCACCTGGGGATGACGGAATAACGACAGAGCTCCTTAAAGCGGGCGGGGCTCCAGTCCTGCAGGAGCTAGCGAGTCTCTTTAATTCCGTTATCCAAGAGGGTACAACGCCCGAGGCGTAAAGCAGGGGTGCGGTGGTTCTGTTCTTCAAAAAAGGTGACAAATCCTTACTGAAGAACTATAGACCCATCTCACTTCTGAGCCACGTATACAAGCTGTTCTCGAGAGTCGTCACGAACCGTCTCGCCAGGAGACTTGACGAGTTCCAGCCGCCAGAACAAGCCGGTTTTCGGAAAGGCTTCAGTACCGTAGACCACATCCATACTGTTCGACAAATTGTACAGAAGACCGAGGAGTACAATCAGCCGCTGTGTATGGCATTTGTGGACTACGAGAAAGCCTTCGACTCCATCGAAATATGGGCAGTTCTGGCCTCTCTGCAACGATGTCGAATTGACTGGCGCTACATCGAAGTGTTGAGATGTTTGTATGACGCTGCAACGATGACTGTCCAGATCCAGAATCAGAAAACCAGCCCCATCCAACTGCTCAGGGGGGTGAGACAGGCGGATGTAATATCCCCTAAATTGTTTACCAACGCGTTGGAAGACGTTTTCAAGACGCTGGACTGGACTGGACAGGGTATCAACATTAACGGCGAGTACATCTCCCATCTTCGATTTGCCGATGACATCGTCATAATGGCAGAGACGTTGGAACAGCTAGACCAAATGCTGCACAGCCTAAATGGAGCCTCCCGGCGTGTTGGCCTCGGCATGAATTTGGACAAGACGAAAGTCATGTACAATTCGCATGTCTTGCCGAGTCCAATCCACATCGAAGGGTCGCTTCTCGAAGTTGTGAAGGAGTATGTCTACCTAGGACAAGTCATTCAGCTCGGTAGACACAACTTTGAGAAGGAAGCTGACAGAAGGATCCAGTTGGGTTGGGCAGCATTTGGAAAACTCCGTCAAGTCTTCTCGTCGCCTATCCCGCAGTGTTTGAAGACTAAGGTCTTCAACCAGTGCGTCCTGCCCGTCATGACATACGGTGCTGAAACGTGGACACTGACGGTCGGGCTGGTCCACAAATTCAAGGTCGCTCAGCGCGCTATGGAGCGAGCTATGCTCGGAGTCTCTTTGAAGGATAAAATCAGGAATGAAATTATCCGGAAAAGAACCGGAGTTACCGACATAGCTTGCAGAGTAAGCAAACTGAAGTGGCAGTGGGCTGGCCATGTCTGTCGAAGGACTGATGGCCGGTGGAGCAGGCGAGTCCTGGAGTGGAGACCGCGTACCGGCAAGCGCAGTGTAGGACGCCCCCCCGCTAGATGGACAGACGACCTAAAGAAGGTTGCTGGGGTCGACTGGATGCGGAAAGCGGAGGACAGGGTGCTGTGGCGCAGTCTGGGAGAGGCCTATGTCCAGCAGTGGACTGCGATAGGCTGAGTTGATTGATTGATCATGAGTGTAAAACGACAATCCTTAAATACCTTAAGTTTATAATGCCAGTACGAATACCTACTTAAGTATTTAAAAAGTTACGCAACATTTAATTAAAATAAGAGGTGTAATAACATCACTAATTAATATTTTATCCCATTTTAGACACAAGATACAAGGAATTTTTTCATATCACGTACGGTCACCAAAGGACATAAGTACTCGTAAGTAACCAGGGTCGTCGGATATAGATAATGTTTTGTAAGAAACCGATGGATGTTTTCGAATAAAATAAAATAAAATTAATGGAAAACATATATCTAAACTAAATATAGAAAGAAGCGAAAGACCAGTGGTGGCCCGGTGGTAACGGCCGCGACTTAAGAGTTGTAGGTCGTAGGTTCGAACCCAGTCAGCCGCTTTACTTTGTGTAAATTATTTCATCACCACTGCTCTCAAAACGGTGAAGGAAAACATCGTGAGGAAACTGGTATGTCCTAGAACCAAAAAATTCGAAGACTTTTGACATCTACCAACCCGCACTAGGCCCGCGTGGTGGATTATGACCCACTCCCTCTCACAGAGAGCAGGTCTGTGTCCCAGCAGTGGGCACGCTATGCCCATTATGCAAACATAACAAGCAACTATTTCTTATCGCATATACATGAACTAAATGTGTAGTTTTCAAATATAGGCCAATCAGGAAGGTAGTGGGCCTAAATACCCAGGGTGCGCTGAGACGTTCATTTAAGTGTCATCACTCTCATGGATTCTAAAGAGCGTGATATCATTTATTTAAATGAAACTTCGAATTTTTCTAAAATAACCAAATTCCAACAGTGACGGCAGCATCTCTGTTTATTCCTCATGTAATTGTCGTAGTGTAGCGTATTGTCAAATTTTATTGCCCATATCAACTTTGTGTGTACTGTCAAAATTACTGCGCCGTTATCGTCAGTTCGTGTTTGTCTGTTGAGAGGAGCTACGTAGCTGTTATTATGAGTATGTGAATTGGAAATTCAGTATTTTATGGGGTACACTACATTAATACGAAAAACTTTATTCCGAAAGTCACAAATACGAATTTCAAAATACCGATTTTCATAATTCCGAATGGTTCAAAATTCCTTTTATAACAACTCCGATTTATCATTCATCCTATTTTAATAATTCCGAAATTTCAATATCCCTAACGTTTATAATTACTATTCTCAAATTACCGAGTTTCAATAAATCGAATAACAAAAAGTCCAACTTAATGATAATTCGAAACATCAAAAATACGAATTCCGATTATTAAAATACCGATCAATTAGAATTCCGAAATAATAACGCTTTGTAAAATTGAATAGCAAGACAAATAAACACATATTTCCAATTGTAAGATTACAGATGGCACAAAACCAACAATAGATCCCCTATTTCTGGGTTTAAAGTGACCTAACCAAACCGAACCTCGGGGTGCCCTTCGCTCGCTCTTGCATCCTATGTCGACGGAGCCCCGCTTCGCGGGGCCCCTATTTCTGTGTAAAGGGTTTAAAGTAACCTAACCAAACCGAACCTCGGGGTGCCCTTCGCTCGCTCTTGCATCCTACGTCGTCTATTGCGTTCGTTGAGTTCGGGTGCGGTAACGGAAATAATTCGGAGTATTGAAAATCGGAATGTCGTTTTTCGGACCGAGAACCCATCGAGCATTTGATTCCTCGAATATATGAAAATCGGAAAACAAACAAGTCGCATTTATGACTTTCAGTAAAATAAATTTCGTGATTTTTAATAATATACATTATGATTCTTAGGTATTATGAAATTCGGACTTTTGAAAATCGGAACATCGAAATTCGGAATAAAATATTTCGGAGTATTTGGGTGTTCCCTATTTTATGATATCGTTAACAGTTTTAATTGAGTTTATAGTGAATGTTTTTTTAGTAAGGTTTTCGACGGATGGTTTCAGGCGAAATCAACGTAGTATCAACGTAGAAATCAACGTAGCCTTCCCACTGCTGGGACACTGGCCTCTTCTCTTTGAGAGGGAGTGGGCTGTAATCTACCACGCGGGCCCAGTGCGGGTTGGTAGATGTCATATGTCTTCTAATTTTTGGTTCTAGGACATGCCGGTATCCTCACGATGTTTTCCTTGATCGTTTTGAGAGTAGTTGGAAGTCGGGGCAGTTATTAGGTACTGGGCCACCGCTGCTCTAAAGACAAAAAATTTACAATTCACCCTTTTGCTCAATTTACCATGAAGATTTTCAAACTTAGGTAACTCAAATCTAAGAGAGTTCTCTACAAGAAAATCTCACAGACTTTCCTAACAAAGCGACATCATATACCTTTCTAATTTATGATAACTTCGCATAAAACAAAGCCCTCGGAAGCAGTAGCCGGCCAATAGGCCAACGAGGAGATAATATAAGCGATTTCACCAACAGTCAATCACGTTCTTCAACTAAATACGTATTGAAGGCAATACGCATGAAAAACATCGTTTTTGCCACACGACATGTATTATGACGATTATTTACGGCCTGCAATAAAACTCAACGTATGCAAATGACACAGGGAGTGATTCTCTACAGATGAATCTCGCATAGCCCTCTCCGGGAATGGCTACAAAACTTATTGATGGCTAAAATGTTGCTTTATGCTGATTGGAAAATTAGAATTAAGAAAATTAGTGGATATTTAAGTGCGGATTTCATTAAGGAAACTGAACGCGATCAGCACTTCTAAATGCTTATACACACGAGCGACACGCGTCAACGGCAGAGGCAACTACAGCCGTCGACAAGTGCCGAGAATTGCCGTCGACAACATACCGCTCGCGCGCTCGTGTAATTGAGCACCGTACTCAAATACACGAGCGACATGTTGTCGACGGTGAATGCACACTAAAACGCGTTCAAAAGCTATAAGTGTTAATGTTCCATAAAATTTTGACACTGACAGCTCTTGAACGCGGTTTAGATGTGCCGAACGCGCTCAGTTTCATTGGTGAAATTCGGCCTCAGGCAGCTAGGACTAAACACAACTTCCAAAAGTTCTAAAACGTCGGAATGGTTTTAATTTTTCATTTATTTTAATTGCAATACAGGGTGTTACGGAAAGGGTATATCAATACAAATGGGTTGAAGAGTGTATCTGGTCTAGAATATCTGTACAAAATTTCAGCTCAAAAGCAGTAACTTTGAAAATGCTTAATATTTTTTTATTTCGATAGTTTATTAAATTGAAATCATAACAAACGTGTCACCGCACTACGAGGGTCATTATCCATTATCTGTAGTGTGTCTGTGCGCCTAGTACACGCTCATCACGCCGCCGCGCGTCAGTGCAGCGCCGTGATGTCGAAATAAAAAAATATTAAGCATTTTCAAAATTAATGCTTTTGAGCTGAAATTTTGTACAGAGATTCTAGACCAGATACACTCTTCAACCCGTTTGTATTGATATACCCTTTCCGTAACACCCTGTATATGAATAATAATAATTTTATTCCGATTCAAAATTGGTAAAACACAAATATGAATCTTAGTTATATAATGAAGATATTACAATGTTAGATGCAGTAATAGGATTAATTATTCTGTATCACAGGGAAATGATGTTGGTGATTTATGAATTCAGGACATAGATCTAGGAGTAAATATTAACCTAAAAGTTTACTACCAGAGGGGCAATTCTCGTAATTTTAAGAACGTTCACAGTCTGATCTCAGTCTCAATCTGTCAACCTCTAAAATCCCTACATTTTTGACAAGTTGTCGACATTGATTGTCGCTGACATGAGATTGCGACTAGATTTTGAACGTTTTTAGCTACGGGAATTGGCCTTCTGATATTAAGCAAATAGTTGCCAAAGAGAGGCAACAACCATGCAAAAAATGATGTTGCAGTAATTTGCAAAACATTGCTCTACCCACAAATTCCTAGTCAATATTGACTTAACTACCACTATTAATAAACAATTCTTTGGAACTCCGAACTCCCAACAATGACGCGGAGTGTTCTCAACGTCATTATGCGTGCATTCGTCTCGAAGCGTGGTTTTACGGCTGCAAGTGGTACCTCCGTGATGCCGCATACAGAACTCGATTAGCAACATGTTCACTACAGTCATACAGCTTCAGGAATGTGAGGTCACATTGTTTTCTATATTTAAAAGGCATTTTCTCGGCTATAAAACTGCAAGCGCAACCTTGTTGGTATTGGAGGTTTGCGAGGACGCGTTTGCTGGTTGGCTGAATAAATTAGTAGGTGCCAGCTATGTGTGGATAATTATTTGGTAAAAATATGTCAATTATAGTTATTTGTGAGGTTTAGTTTAAAATAAGGCTTAGTTATTGTAACAATGCGTTTGACAACGTTCGATGGTCAGTAAAAAGACATGTAAGTACCTAAAAACTTAAGTGTCTGCCTGAAAACAAGTTTGTAAGCTAACTAGTTGGTAAAGTAACTGTTATAGTGTAGTTGGTAAAGTCTGTCAGTTAAAATGTGGTGGTGAAATGTCTATTTACAATCTGTAAACGCGTTGTCGACATGAAATACCTTAGCTCTGCATAAAATGTTGTTTATTGAGTATCATTCCAGTAAAATAATATCATGCATGACTATATAAAAATAACAAAAATAATCAGATTTACCAAATCTGCGTTCAATTTAACTTACATCTAAGGATCATCCAAAGATTACACAAGGTTGCACACAGACCGTGAATCTACTCGTTAATAAACGTAATAAAATATTATGTTTACGATATTGACATGTCAAAGGTAACGCGTAAGTCCATAATCGGGTAATAACTGTCAGTTTAAATCAATTACTCGAGCTCAAACCTGGCATGTTTTGATTTTGACGAGTTTCGTTTTTTACCTGTCACACTTGTCTATGGTTTGATGAGGCGGAAATTGTGAGTTGTTATTAAAACTGATTTATTGTTGATTTGTCGTAATAGCGTGTCGATTTTAATGCAATTACATAAGGCTGATTATTCTCTTGGTTATAGTGACCTATTAGGCACTATATTATAAGAGCTTGCAGTAGAGACTATTAATTTAACACAAGTATACTTTTGAACTTTTGATAGTGATTATTGGAGAACAATTTTTAATCATACATTAAAATAATGTCTAACATCAACTACTATAAAATTAAATTAATTTCAGAATTAGGTAGGTACTGTAATACAGTTTATCAAAGGCCTATGAAAGACTGTGCCAATATAATTACATATTTTGTTTTATTGGTTTTTGTAGTCCTGTTAAGGGGTATCTTGCTACCCAGTAACTGGATGGTGGAAGTCAGATAGGCAGTCGCTCCATGTAAAATACTGGTGTTCAGCTGCGTCTGGTTATAAAAGCAAACAGCATAGTAAAGAAAAGGCTAGGCAGATTGTTTATTTTATTGGGTCATGTAAAATTGTCCACACTGGCTTAATGCCAAAGGTTACATGCAAAAAATGTATATCCAACAGTGCAACAATCACTTACAGCTAAACTCCGCATGCATAATTAACAACAACTAAAATATTCATGAATGAAATATAAATCTATTTAGCATAGACTACACTAAAACAGAATATAGAATCTCAACCTGCGTCGTATGTAAAGAGTTGGCGGTGTGGCCAGTGTTAAAAAAAAAAACTACCTGCACTCTCAGCACCTTCCGAGAACATAAAATTGTTAAGTCAAACAAGCGGCCAGTTTGTTCTACAGACGGACCAACGCACAATATTGTATTATTTCTGTTTATCACTTTAAATTGCCCCTACTTAGTAGACGCGTGGTACATGAATTTGTATTGTGAGCCTTAAAAGGAGAAAGTGTGTTCACTCGTATATCATGTTTAACATGATGCTTATAATAATCATATTACTTATCACAGTTAGGAGCCCAATCTCTATTATATGGAAATAAAATAAATGAATCGTAGGTAGTGATAGCCATTCTGCAAAAATTTACCATCGAGCTCACTAAAACCGCAAGCCTAATCAGCCTATAATGTTTCTTCTGCTGGGATATCTCCCAGCCTCCTCTCCTGGCGTCCTCTTGGTGAGAGGGAGTGGTCCGTAATCTACCACGCGAACCCAGTGCAGATTGGTAGCTGTCAAATGTCGTCGTTTTTCTTCTAGGTTCCTCCGTGGTTCTAGGACATGGCGGTTTCCTCATGATGTTTTTCCTTTACCGTTTTGAGAGCAGTGGTGATAAAATAATATACGCAAAGTAAAGCGCCAGGATGCCGCTTCCAGGATGAAAATTATGTGTAGATTCTAACTCCTTTATATAAAAACGTTGCTTAAAATGAAGAGACGTTTAAACGTCATTTATAGTTAACCAGTCACTAATCATAACTTAACTTGCAACTCCCGGGCAGACACAAAACAGTGTGAATAATATGGACATGACACTGATCATAAGTCTTATAAAATAGTTTATATGTGTGCATGCAGTTGGTAGATAGTATATAAGTAGGTAGTTCATAAATGAACTGAAAGATTTAAGTAGCAAGCTTCCAACAAGAACTTCGACATTTTAATAGATTAAGTGCTGTTAATATTCTACCCATTGTTTCTGTAATCGTTTGCCACTAAACAAACACTTCAATACATTAAGTTCGCTTAGCGTGGAAGTTTCCCCACATTAGCACCAATAAACAAGATGTAAATAGATCAAGATTTTAATAATTCAGCAATACAATTCGATTGTTATGTGCACTTTTGTGTGCCAAGAACAACTCGATAAAATCAGAGATCGATAATACTGATTAGAGTTTACGATATTACGTGTATAGATTCGTTTATTTTAAAGCAGGTATGTAATGAGTTCATATTCATAGGACGCGCCTAATGCCGTTTATAATGATTGCGTAGTAGGGAGGTACATTAAATTAGATTTAGTTTCTGCCTGTTCAAGTGTTCATATTAATGCAATATGTGTAAAAGACAACTGAAGGTAATTCTCGAAGAACGTTCACAGTCAGATCTCAGTCTCAATCTGTCAAAAATACCTCTAATTTCCCCACATTTTTGACAAGTTTTTGATATTTGTTTGTCGCTGAGATGAGACTGCAACTAGATTTTTAACGTTTTAAATTGGCCTTCTGTTAAAACTTAAAATAAGAGAAAAAAAAATTGCCTTGCATCTATATCAGGGCTTTTTAGTTAATTAAAACTATCCTTCTATGCTTAGCAAGAGCACGATATGTAAGTTCCTACTTTGCTTGAATAATACTGACTTAGTGGTTATTTAAAATTAGACAACATAGCCCTCCACTCTGCCGTAATCGGAATGATAGACCCAACGTATAGGGCTTTACCACGACACCACGTGTGCAGCAAAAATTGCCGCCAACTGACCTCCTTACATAAAAATAAAAAAAATAGTCCGAGGACCCAATAAAAAACCCTTTTGTATCAACATAACACATTCGCACTATTTAATACCGCTACATCTCAGTGTGATCACCCTTTAAATTTTAATTCGCAAACAAAACCTCAATGGACGTTTTTTCCCATCCGGTGCCCATTCATGGGTCCTAAGCTTTATGGGGGATACTCGTGCGAACATGGTGACGTCATTGACGCTAATTCCCTGCAAGTGGACAGTTGGACAGGGACACGTTTGCAACTAACAAAGCGTCCTAAAGATTTGTACGTGATGTGCGAAAAAGGTATAACGGTAGATGAGGTGTTTGACGAGGGATGGTCAATTGGTCTTAGTCTTGTTGCGATTTTTTTAAAGTTGTGTAATGGACTAATGGTTATTGTGTCTCGTGGGGAGCGGCCTTCATTTCAGCCAGTGCTTGTGATAAAAAAAAGATATTATTGAAGTGAAAACTTCTTTAGACGTACTTACTTCGCGTTCTTTCTGAACAATGAACGAAACTGAACAGTCACGTTCGGGTCGGTGACGCTGAATCGAGTATACTCGGCGCTGAATCGCGTATAGTCAGCGCTGAATCGCTTGTACTCAGCTCCGGTCGTAAGTTTTCACTTCTATCGTGTTGTCATACGCACTATTATTATTGATGCTCTATCCATACTAATATTATAAATGCGAGTGTGTCTGTCTGTCTGTTACCTCTTCACGCTTAAACCGCTGAACTAATTTTAATGAAATTTGATATTGAGATAGTTTGAGTCCCGGGAAAGGACATAGGATAGTTTTTATCCCGATATTCCCACGGAAAACTTATGCGGGTGAAACCGCGGGGCGCTGCTATGGAAAATAAAGAAAACATTTTCTAAAGCCCGCTAAAACTGGCTTGTAGAGTTATTGTAGTGATACCATTAACTCCAATGTATTCATTAAAATTTTCTAAAACAAAATTTTGATCGATTTGTCGCCATGGAGTTAAGGTGAATGGGTAGTTGTAGCCCGCGAAATTCAATTTTTCTTACGTTTTTTGCAATTTTCAGGTCAGTGTCAGGTTGTATCTTGATGAAAATTTGATTCGCGACTATAACAGGTACGTATTCACAGAATTATAATCATCAGAATCATTAATACATCTGTTTAAGTTAGATTTCTACCACCAACACTTTTCCATACGAGATTTGTTCTTAACGGTAGAAATCTAACTTAGAAAGATGTATTAATGATTCTAATTATTATAATTCTGTAAATACGTACCTGTTATTGTCGCGAATCATATTTTGATCAAGATACAACCTGACACTGACCTGAAAATTGCAAAAAACGTAAGAAAAATTGAATTTCGCGGGCTACAACTACCCATTCGCCTTAAATAAAAAGCTTATCACTGTTCTAATCCCGTTCCAAACATTTAACTTTAAATAGGAATATCGTAAACATTTTATTGGTTCATCAATATTTTATTCATACTCTTGCGACGCGTTCGGCCGTGACTAACAAATCAGTTTTAGCGTTTAGTTCACGTTAACTAAATAAGAAGCGGCTCTTTTGATCTAAATAACCACCGCAGTGAACCAATCACAGTTATATTCATATTATTCAAAAAAGCATTCATTTAATTTAACTAATCTTGTATTAACTCTTTGTCGGTAACAGTTAATTTGGTGCGGTTCCCAAATATTAATTAAAACGTGTGAAATTAAAAGTGGGTTTAAGTGAATTCACACACCGAATTAAGTTTGTAAATTATTTCAAACGGATTAGGCCAATTAACAATTAGTGCCAATTTAATAACTGACTGTATCAACAAGTATCATTAGCATATTATTAATTAGGTGCTCTTAATTTTCTCTGCAGTGGAAAAATTTTGGCGGGTAATTAAGAAAATATACGTGCACTAGAGACCCGCCCCTGCTAAGCACAGTTTTCACGTGTTGACAAAACATCGAGTTTTTTTTTATGTTAGCCTTCACTGTACTACTGGTGAGCAAAAGCCTACCCGAAATTCTTCCAGGCATCCTTTTCCAGAGCCACCTCGATCCAACTCTTCCGGTACGCGCCTAGGTCGCCTCGCCACCTCTTCCTGGGCTGGCCTCCGCGGTGCAGTCCATCCTCAGGCACCTGCCGTGATCCATCCAATCCCATTTCAGCTTGTATATGTTTTTTTTTTATAAATGTGTTCAATACATAAACCTTCTTCGGGCTCGGCTCCTAAGAGTCCTAGCGTGATCTTGACTAACCTATAGCCTACCTTAAGAATTGGGCTATCCAATGCAAAAAAACCGAGTGTGCTTATGACCACACGACTGAAGTGAAACTTCAAACGTATTTGGCTATGAGAGGAAGAGAGAAAGAAAATGTGCGCGCGCACTGCTTTCTCTTGCTTATATCCCCCACTCAACTCCCGTTCGCCTCGCCCGATCACACTTTTCGTAACGCTTACGTCACGCGTTCGCCAGCTTACTCCCCAAATCAAGCGTGCGTAAAGAAGTTTCACTTCAAAAAAACTTTTTCTAATCCTACTGGTAGTAACTAGCTTCTGCTCGCGACTTCGTCCGCGTGGAATTTTTTTTCCGTGTCCCACCCCGTCGCATCGCATCGCCATCACGCGCTATTAGGTACTTCGTTTTCGCTTTCGTTCTGGCTTCTTTTCCTTTTGCTCGGATCCTAAGGGTGCTAGCGTGATGTTAACAAACAGCTATAGCCTACCACAAGAATTGGGCTATCCAATGCAAAAAAAATATTTCTAATCCTATTGGTAGTACCACAGATTAGCGCTTTCAAAAAAACTCTTCAGCTTTAATAATACTATATGTAAAATAATATATGAATATTAATACTATATGTAAAATAAAATATAAATAATAATACTATATGTAAAATAATAAATAGACGTAGAACGTCTCATGTAACTGGCACTCTATATTCTTATTTTGCTTATTCTGAAGAAGATATAAATGTGGTTTATTACGGACATCACCATAACAGTATCTTATTTTTTATAGCTCAACCAAAGGCGGTGGCCCTGATGTACGGTCAGCTTTAACGGCAAGGAATTAATTTTGTGTCCTTAGTTAGGTAGGAAAACTCCCAATTCCTTTGAGTGATATGAAAGTAAATGTCAAATTGGATATTTGCTGTTAGTCTAGCTAGACTAAGGGTCAAGGTCACCAAGGACTACATACGATAACTAATATTAAACCAGTATCTACATACATAATCTGCATTCCCGATTTATTTGCCAAAAATGTAAACAAATATGAGTTTATGGAAAAATAACTTTAAATCCTACAAAATAAAGTTCAGTTTACGCTACAACTTCAAACATTTGTATAACTTTTTCAATAGTGCTAGTCACTCTAAAATCAACTTAAATGCCATTATAATAAAGTTTATATTTGTTTAACCTGAAAGAATATTAATTTGAAACATAAGTTTGACTATACTTTAGGCTTACTTGGAATTAAACAATGATATATGCTTCCTTAGTCTAGCGGTCACAAGCGCTACTGCTGAGCATGTGGTCCTGGGTGGCGAAGTGTTATTGGGTTGTTCTATCTGGACAACTATATAAATCAGTAGTAGCGGTTGATGGCAAAGGCTCGCCCCCTATTACATGGGACTCCAACATTACTGGCGAATTGTGATTGTATTATAGGTGTCTGTCCAATCCTTCGTAAGGAACAAAGCGTGATATTATGTACCTAGGTGTTTTATCTACCGGTAAAAAAGGTTATGAAAGAAATCTGTTAATTGTAGATAATTTCTTTTCCCGTTTCAGAACTTGCAAAGAAAATAGTCATATGTTCCTTCACCGTTTTGAGAGCAGTGGTGATGAAATTATTTACACAAAGTAAAGCGCCTGTCTGGGTTCGAACCTACGACCTACAAGTCGTAAGTCAAGGCCGTTACCATTCGGCCATCACTGCTCACTGGGCCACCACTCATTGTTTGTAACGTTACAATATAATTTAACCACTTAGGATATTACGTGGTTTCAACAAAACCCCAAAATGTATTTAATCAATACCCAATACACTTTCAACAACCCTAAACACAAAATCTATTCTAAACTAACTTCTACATCCATGAATGAATGCTAACGTTCACCAATTCACACAAAAATAGTGTACAGCATCCATTGTTACTTAATACACAAGTCATTAGTATAAATTTCTACCCAAATAGCAGGGAATGGGTATGCAGGGGATGGTGGTTTCAGCCCGTCAATGGAAAGTGTGTCGGTCTCCGAGCCGCGACGACGCCACCGCGACGCTCTCGTATGCACAGCATGTTTAAAGAGAAACGTTTTAGCTTTAGCTTCTAAGAATTTGAAAGAAAGAATTCAGACACTTTGAGTGTAAAAGGATTTTTAGATTTCATACTATTTCGTAAGTTAGTAAAAGGTTAAAACGTACTATAACTGGAGTGGATTCTAAAAGCTCGTTGGTGTGTTTTTTAAGTAGGTTTATAGGTCTTAAAATTATTATTTCCTGGTTACACATTTTACACTTTGTAAGATTTGATATCTTCTTTATAACACCAATTATTCGGTATTATACTCACCTAATATTATATCGTTTACTAGTCACATAAAAAAACCCACGCACTTTCCATACAAAACAAAAACACATCAATTAAAAACTTCCAACTGCCAACCTCAAAAAGTAACTCTACATCTTTGAAAAGAGAACATCATGTAGACAAGTTTCAGTGACTCCCACGCAGTTTTCAGCGCGTAGGCGACGCCGGGGCAAACACATTGGTAGTATATTAATACAGCTTAGTCACTGGTTGTGAGGCGCCGGCCGGCCTTCTGACGTCACAAGCGTATATCAGACAAACGTAGACTAGGGGGAAATGGGGGGGAGGCGAATTTGCTTACTGTTTACGTTGTAATTGTTATTTATTTGGGTTGGTAAAGCTGTAGGCCTTTTATGTATTGGCAGTACATTTCTGACTGTAACGGTGTAATTTTGGAAAAGTGTAATCAATATTAAAAGTCCACTACCTCTTTTTTGAAAGTCATAATCAAGATAATCCCCAGTTTCTTGAAACGCTGAAAAACTCCTTCTGCTGTCTCACACGTTTTTTTTTGTTTAGCCTGTAGTATCCCACTGCTGGGCAAAGACCTCCCCTAAGTTCTTCTAGGATCTCTTCTCCACACAATGGGTGCCTGAAGATGGACGACACCGCTCTAGTCGGCCCAGATAGCGGTGGCGAGATGACCTGTACGCGTACCGCGAGCTGGTTCGAGGTGGCCCTGGAAAAGAGTTCCTCATTATCTATTTATTGAAAATTCTTATTAAAATTAATTGATAAATTAACGTAAAATAAAACTTTGATGACTTTGACTTTTTTTTGACTTTGTTTTATATGCATATGAAAATGCATGCAATGATGGGAAAACATAGGTACCTTTGTCTGCACCTCTTTACAATCCATACATACAAATATTATAAATGCGAAAGTGTGTCTGCCTGTTACCTCTTTACGCTTAAACCGCTAAACCAATTTAGACGAAATTTGGTATAGAGATAGTTTAAGTCCCGGGAAAGGACATAGGATACTTTTTATCCCGATATTCACACTGGATTGAGACTTATGCGGGTGAAACCGAGGGGCGCAGTTAGGTATATATTTTTATATGATAAATAAGTAGACTGATTACACAAACGTACACCACATAGTAAACGTATCGCATTTGCCAACATCATTAATGAAATCATCTCCTTGATATTTTATTGTACCCTATAAACATTTTATTACCTGTTTTCGCGCGTTTCCGTGTGTACTAGTACCTACTGTGTACTAGTAAAAGGTAACCAATTTCTGGTGGTAGATTTGTGTTCCGATTTCTGTATGATTGGATGTTTCTATTGTGGTAACACTTATATAGGGTCAAATGAAATAAGCTAGCAAAACACTGTTGACATGATATCTGATCACAATAATTATAAAAAAAAGTAATTAAAAAAATTTGAAAACCCGACTGCAACCTTATAGGTATTAAAACTAACTGAAAAGCTAAAAACAAGCCCATTTTAAATTAAATAAAAGTTGGAAGCAGGCGGGACCCATTTGAGTTTGAAACTATAATAATGGTATGGGCCCCGCCGGCTTCCAACTTTTATTTAATTTAAAATGGGCTTGTTTTTTAGCTTTTCAGTTAGTTTATTTACTTAAAGTTTGAGTTGAGAAAATCAATTTTGCTTGTTTTATTGTGTTTAGATAGCGAAACACATGATTATTCAGCTCTTATTTAATAGAATAGAATGCCTCCCTACTTTCTTTACGTAAAGTAGTTTAGACACTCACAAATACTACAGAAAGTGTCTGAGAATAGGCACTTTCACGAAATGATCGCTAAAGAAGGACGTACAACGTAAAAAAAACAGGCCATCTCATTACAATGATACGCCAAATAAGTAGTTCCTTCCAAAAACCATTTCATAAAAAAAAACAAAAACATTACATTCCAGCGAAAACTGTCAGTAACTTGAACGGTCCATCGCACAAACGCCCACTCTCCCGAAAACGATACCGCCATTGTTATAGCATCTTGTACCCAGAAGAAAGTAGTCTGTTACATTATTTTTGTCACCCTTAACCTTTAGAAGATGGTCGGGACAGACAAACCCACGTCGCCGCTACATTTGGCTGACGGCCAGTACGATACCATGAAAGGAACCATGTTTTGCGTACAGACCTTTAAGTTAGTTTTGCTGCATAGAAAATTAAAAATATCCATTATAAATGCGAAATTGTGTCTGTCTGTCTGTTATCTCTTCACGCTTAAACCGCTGAACCGATTTGGAGAGATAGTTTGAGTCCCGGGAAAGGACATAGGATAGTTTTTATTCCAATATTCCCACGGGATCGAAACTTATGCGGGCGAAACCGCGGGGCGCCGCTAGTACTTACATAAACTCGCGTCTTTTTAACAAAAAGGTAGGGAGACAGAAATTTTACTAAACGCTACGTGCTACGATCTGTTTTCTGCTTCGTCTACGTTCAAAACACCTCAAACGTCAAACACCTGACCTCTTTAGAGGCTAAGAAAATTAATAAGTGTAAAAAAATCTAAGCGGTCTAAGAAAATCGTTTACATAATATTCACATTTATACATACACGGGGCAAACAAAATTTATGTTTCTTTTTGAAGTCGGTTAAAGTAGTCCGTCGTAGTAATAGTGCTACGAAATCTCGTAGCACGCAGTTTCTTTTAATACGTATAGTGCCGTCCTTCTAAGATCTGTATAATATTTGTAGCAACTCTTATAGGCCACTGCCGAACATGGGCCACCAAAAAACTATCATGAAAAGTTAAGTAAAAGGTAGGAAGTATTATTTTATGGTTGTACGGACAGAAGAAAAAAACTTTTTGAAAACTTTTTGGTAAATAAATTTTATTAATTTAATTTTAACTTAAATACCCAATAAATCAATCCATAAGATAAAATTTTAGTAACAATGTTTTTTTCTCAAATATTAATGAAATCAAGATTTTCCATGCCCAAGAAAACTCGAGAACATTTTGAAAAATCCACATTAAATCAATTTGCGCAAAGAATCTGATATCTTTAACTGCAAATAGTTTCACCAAACTTGCTATGGCAAAGGTCATCACATTTAATTTCTTAACCTTTGACATTTAGCTGTATTTTCTTTACTACCCACATATTGAAGAGTTGGCTACATGCGAGTATTTTGACGTAAGCATCCCTTGGACATTTCATTTCATAATTTTATTTTCTTTTGCGTGGGTTATATTGTGGCTGGACGATTTGTATGATGTCATTGTAGATAGTAATATATTTTATCCCATAAAATATGCCATGTTTCACATAGATTGTGATAGAGTGCGAACAAAATAAGTTTTCGCGTGGCCGAAATCGGAAACAATCGTTTGCCGCCATTGATAAAGATCTATCTATCAAGAGAGTGTGCTGTGTTCCATATTTACCAAAGTAAATAATCGCCATCATTATGCCATAAGTGATTAAAAGTGCGGGCAGGGATATAATCTTGAAGTTCGAACTTCGCGCGCAGACTTATCTTGCGCGCACTCTATAAGCTATGCCCACGTCTTCGTTCAAACAAAATCTTCAACCCCACGTTAGATCCGCTATGGGGTTGAGTTTCAAAAAATATTTTCGTCCAAATTTTTCAGATGGCATGTTACCAGTTTTAGGACTGTATGTTGTCTATCGGTTTTTACCTAATCAGTCAGTCACGTATCTAACAGTTTAGTTATTTCGATGTAAGACGTATAATGGGCATGCATCGAACTTAACAAAATATTTAAAGCGGTTACCACCAAGTAAAACTAAGAGTTAAGATTTAATTAAAAGATTTCATATGAAATTTTCATTCAGGCACAAGAAGCATTTAACGAAAATACATTCAAATATGGCCGTAGAATTGTATAAGAGACCCGGTTAGCAAATGAACCGTCTGGATGGGGGCATAGAGTAGTTAATCAGTGGAGTGATCATATTCATTTTACTCCGACAAATTCAATTTGCAAGATCTTAAAAGCGCACTGAAAATTAAACGTCTGTGATTAGATATTTAATAGCGATGTATGCAGTGCTTGTGTTAATATCTTTCGTGCTGATCCCTCAGGGTTTATTACTCCCTTTATTACTACTCTGTGGTTTGCGGGTTCATCGCATACGAATTCAATTTATGCCGACCGCGAATCGGGAATTGTATCGCGCACATTTTGTTCGTAGCTTTGTTCATTTACGTAAACGCTGACGTTACTGTTTTCGATTATTAATTCGTTTCTGAATTTATTTAGGTATATAGGTACTGGAATTTTGGAATGAAGTTGTGTAACGCGGCTTGCGGTAGGAGTAAACTGTTTCCATGCGACTTTCTCTCTGTTTACTTTGGCATTTTTCATGGTTTCGAGGGTGCTAAAGCCGATATTGAGGGCAAAATGAAAATCCAATATGGCGGCTGCAAATTTTCGAAAAGCATGAAAACGCCACCCGCTTTTTCATGCTTTTCGATGGTGCTGAAGCCAATAGTAAGGTCAAAATGAAAAATCGATCAATAGTGTGTGTGCGTGCGAGTATCGCGTAAAGGATTTTGTTCCTGATGGGGGTCCCCACAGCCCACAGCACACGTTTTTTCTTATTTTTGTGTCATACCTAAGTAGGTAATATTGTGCTATTTTCATGAGGTTCTTGTTTTTATCCTCAGCTTGATTTATCTTATATTATTTACAGTGGTATATTAAATGTAGATGAAAGACAGACAAAAAGTTTTATTGCGCAAAACAATTGTTTACTTACCCGAAAATTCGTACAAGAATGAAAATACATAAAAAAACAATCCTTTGCTGCGCAGAGAGCTACAGATTCACGAATCATTTGAAAAGTTTCTATTGTGATCATACAAGAAGTCGAATAAAAGGAGGTGAAAAACAATAGCGGAATATGTCCTGGAATTCAAAGACACTGTCTGAAAAACAGGAAATTTGAGACTGGCGACGAAAAAGAATAAAAATACGACGTTGAATATTTCGAAAATCGAATCACACGCGCCATAACATGATTTGTTTGGGAGCGCGCACCTGCTAAATGCTGACTCCGAGATTGTGTTGTCGCTGGCATTTTTATGACTGCGTTTGATTATGATTAACGATCAATTTTTATGGGAAATTGCTATAGTTTAGGAGCTCAGTATACCTACTCAGAATGCATAAATATGTTCGACTGGTGGAAGTGGTATATTATTCTTCTTCGTGTCATCGACAGTGTTTTAAATTTTGTTAGCTCAAAACTTCGCCACTTCCACGGCATCGTCTGTGGCAGCGCAGTGGTCCCGGGGCTGCATTTTTTAGGGCATAGAAGGCAAGATTGGAGGTGGACAATTGAATGAAGTGGTATATTTTAAATCATTCCTTACACCTCCATCGCAGGGGTGAATAGTTAAAAGCTTGAAGCCCTAGAACGTTTTCATAAATCATGATTCACTAATACTTACTAGAATGGGTGTTTAAACTAAACTGACCCATCGAAACAAATAAAACTCAAAGCATTTAGACGAAAATCCGATTTAGTTTTAGAAAAACAACTCAACTATACAGCTCCGTCTTACAATGTAAGTGGGTAACTTTTTATTTATCGGCACCTGACAAAACTTCCACCGTACCTTCCTGTTGCAATAAAAGATTATTTTTAGGAAACCACGAAGCACTGTGAATGTATTTTTCTGCTGACGTTACAGGGAATATTTTCACGTGAATTATGATCGCCGTGTTTACAGCTCGTCCGGTTTTATCACCAGTTTGTAATAGTAAGTTTAAGGTGCATGTTACCAGAGTGTAAACAAAAATTTTAAGTACGCTGTGTTACCTAACCGTTTATGGTTTGTGGAATTGTTTGCGGTACCCAGTAAATGGCCTAGAACTTACAGTGATTGTAAAAGAGGACAAATTAATTGAGATTCGTGTTTATGATGGAGTATCTTTTGCTCGCAGCTTCGCCTGTGTGGTAGCCTCGACCAGTTGAGTAGCGATACATATATGAATGTTTGCCTCGTTCTAGACAGTCAGTTCCGCAACAATCTATACGACTGTTTAATATTTACCACGGCATGCGCTTTTTATCTTACATAGTTTCTGCCGAATAGATGGATGAAAACACGGTCTTCATTCAACATAACATAAAATCACGCCTGTATACCCCGAAAGGTTAAGCAAGAGATGTACCTATAGTATACCCACATTTCGCTAGTTATGTTTGAGTCCCTTGTAACAGGTTGCGAGCTTATTGCCATCAACCGGGCACAAACACAGACTCCAGGCTGCTACTGAGAAATTCTAAATGGGAAAACCCGGGAATCGAAATCAGCACCCTAATTGCGTAATACACTATCAATCGGTACCAGAATCATTTTGAAGCAAATTGCTAATCCATTGTTTCATAAATTCGAAAAATTTGTCTGCTCAACCCGTAAATAACGCAATGAATGTTGTTGAACTGTCAAAATGAAACCGATTCCGATTGATAATGTGTTAGGCAATTGCCCCGCAGGACCTCATGAGAAGTGCTACTGAGAAATTCCTGATGAAATAAAAATTATCAGCCTATAGCGTTTTCGCTGCTGGGACACGGGCCTTCTCTCAGTGAGGGGGGATTCCAGATGGAAAATCCCAATAACACTGCCCGACCCGGGAACCGAAACCAGAACCTCATGGTCAGCAGTAGCGCTTGCGACCACTAGGCCAACGAGGCAGTCTTCATTTATTACTGTGCTAATGCTAAACTGTAAAGGAGTGGACATTGTATGTACCACGTTGGTTGGTGTACGAGAGGCGTTCAATGTATTTCCGGTATCAGGGTGTTACTAATGATGTGAATAATTTGACTAATTAATTAATTACATTATCTAAAGGTAAAATTGAAAGAAGACATTCGTGGGAAACGATTTTCCAACGATGAAGGCAATAAATGCGCATTTTTCAGAGAAAGAGGAAAGTTAGTTTTTACAGGGTATTGAAAAGTTAATTTCGAGATGTAATAAATGTTTTGGGGTAATGGGAAACTACATTGAAAAATAAAATTATTATAATTGAATTTACGTCCCTTTTCATGCCGATACCGATAATATCATAAATTCGTTTCAGTTTCATGTCTATCCATGAAATAATATGGTCAAAGTTCGGCCTTAAATCTTCGTGACACGTAAATTCTTGAATAACATCTTCATACAATATTTTAATATTCACATAAAACTGCAAACATCAAAGTCAAACGAAGTTGCTGAAATAGAATTACTGAGTTTGTTTTTCGAGTTTATTTAGGAAAATAACAGAATAAACATTGCCTACCCCAATATTTTTTTATTATACGGCATGAATCAAAACGGTGAAGGAAAACATCGTGAGGAAACCGGCATGTCCTAGAACCAAAAATTTGGAGACATGTGACATCTATCAACCCGCACTGGGCTCGCGTAGTACAGCCCACTCCCTCTCGAAGAGACGAAGCATGTGTCCCAGCATACAGTAAGAATATTATAGGCTGATTATGTTATGTATCAGAAAGGTGTGGTCATATTAATAAGGGTGTGGTACAGACTGTCAAACATTATTCAACACGTAAAACATTATACAGGGTCCCATTAAAACATTTATTTTCGTTGGATCCCACTTTTGAATCCCAGTTTAATATTTTTGGCGTTGGATCCCACAAAACATTATTATGTATTTCCGTTGGATCCCAATAGATGGACAAATTTTAACACAGCGCTCATTACGTCTAACCAAAGATATCCAAGCAAAAAAAAATTTTGACCTAAAATATAAAATTGCCGATACATTAGTGTATTTTCGTCAGCTGATTATTTTTCTTGTAAGTATCTAATGCGTTTTTCTTATACAGTTTTTTACCATCGTCCTTATTTTGGTGGTCTGAATCATTTCTAAAAGTTTGTCCATATATTTTAATGGGACCTTATATATTTATTAATCAGCTGTTTCCATACATTATGGGTTGATTATCTACGTATTGAAGTTTTGTATGGGACAGTTGATATTTTTTTCTCGAATACGATGTTAGTCCCACGGAGAAACTTGTTCCGTTTGATGGTCTGTACTAGATTGTACAATTTGTTTGTAGATAGGTACTATTTGTTTTAGACACAGATATAGATACACCTAGATAACGCAAGAGCAGCTACTTAGCGTGCCTAGCTTACGTACAAAAATCGTAAGCCGCCACTTTCGTGCTCAGTTCTGTAGTACTGCTGGCTGGGTGAGCGTGAGCGCTGGCGTTATGCCCCGGGGGTGGGGCAAGACGGGTGCCACACGCGGCGGCATCTTTGAATCGATTTGATTTTCCCATCACTAAATAGTGCTTGTGACGAAATAGTAGGTAGTCAAAAAATGGCACGCTTGATTTCATACAGATCGTGATACTTGCGTTATCTAGGTCTAACTATATCTGTGGTTTTAGAGGTCAAAATTATATCACAAAACCTATATAAAAGTGTAGATATTTATTCATTGCTTTTGTTAATAAGATTCATGAAATCCAAACAGGTTAACAGGGACTAATAGTCCATCAATTAAAATGTTCATCGATTCTTATTACATATTCGTTGTTATTCAAATTATTGAAACACTATTAGATTAACTTTCGTTTTATTAAACTTATACATAGCATGGGAAAATGTTTAAGATGCAGTTATTTTTTTATGGTAGGCTTACTTATTTGTAGAGAAACTACTTTTCGGTAAATGGTACACATGGATTTAGTATATACGCTAATAGTATATACTAAATCCATGATGGTACAGGAGCCGTGACACAAAATGTCAAAGTCAGTTCTTCAGCAACAGTTTTCTCAAAGTTAAATTAATAATTAATATTACGGGTTTAAGTGACTTCCATTGAAAGTATCACATTTAATGTCCTAACTTGGGAGGTAGGTAATGTAGACAGTTACTTAAATACCTACTGTATGGTCAAATTAAATAAGCTGACAAAAATTCACAATACTGATGGGTACACCTAGTGCCGACAAAAAAATCAAGATTTCCGAAACTCATAATTTCAAGTAACTCGATCCATACTACCAGAAGTCGTTGCCCCAGTAAACAATTATTATTGTAGTTACTATAAAGAGCCAACCTTAATTGGTACCCAAGACACAAGCTTGCCTAGTTTGGGGCCAATGTAAAATCTCTGTAATCTTTTGAGCAATAAAGTTTTTATTTATTTATAATTATTATTCTAAGGAGGTCTGGTTTAAGCAAAGAGAATTAAACCACAGACTAGAGATTGTATAGTTTTATAGTCATTGAGTTTAAGAGAACTTCTGTACGTGAAAGCTACTCTTGTAGTAACATAAATAAAGGTACCAACTCACATTGGTAGACGTCACGAAAGAAAATCACAGATAACCACATTTTAATTGACCTTATTTCAAAGTACGGTCAGCAACAAAAGTCGATTTACACTTCAGTTTTTTTAATCTTAGTTATTGAGCAAAATATTTGTTCAAAATTGCAGCAGAAGAAATTTTTTTAGAATATAAACTCTTTGCTATTATGTGACAAGCTAAAAAGCAGTTTATCGATAAAATTGTTGTCAATTTAATAACATGTAAAAATGACAGTGTTAATCGACTTTTGCTGCTGACTGTACCAACCATAATTTTTCTACCTAATTATTAAGTGGACTGTCCAAAAACGTCTCGGATTCAGGCCACCCGACTAGATAAGCTCCTAAATAAAACTGTCATCGTTAATTCGAGTAAGTAAAGGTGTTTACAACATAAAAAGCCCCGAAGTATAAGTCATATCTGGTCGATGAGACAGCCGACGAAACGGCTGATTGATACCCAGTTAAACCGAGACGTAAAATTTTTATGTCACCAATCAATCAATTTTAATTCTTCACTTGGGGGAGCTAATGAATAGTGTGACTATTATGGACAGCGTATAAGTGGCTTGTTTGAATAATGTACTAGTTTTTGGTCGTGGCGTTGGTCGCGTGGTTAGTCTAAAGCTCTGTTCAAACTGAGACGAATCCCGCGAATGATATATTTATTATTTTTATTACTTATTTATTTATTTTTAGCCTATGTTGTCCCACTGCAGGGCAAAAGCCTCCCTTTCTTCTTTCATTCCTCTCTGTCTTGAGCTAGTGTGGTCCAATCCTGTCTGTAGGCGTCAAGCTCCTTCTGCCATCTTCTCCTGGGTCTGCCTCGATGTCGCCGGACGTTTTCTGGAACCCACGTAGTGGTAGATTTTGTCCATGACTCTTTCGACATGCGGGAAACGTGTCCGGCCCAGTTGCTTTTTGGGTGACGTCGACGATTTGTGTTTTGGAGCGCAGCAGCACAGTGTCGCGAGTAATTCTAAAGGATGCTGAGCACTTTTAAGAATTTGGGATGTTATAATGTACGTAAAATATTAACTTTTATTTATAGACTTGTAAAATGCAGTAAATATTTAAGTGCCCTTTAGATTTTATTGCGATTTGTCAAACTATGTTAAAATATTATGGTACTACGATAAATAAACGAAATGGTTTGGATCAAACAGTTTAATTTATAACTCTGTCACCAGACAGTTCACTGATCCATTGATGAATCACTATATTTTCGTAAATCACCGCAGATAGCTATGAATAGACTAATAAAAATATACTCGCCGAACTTTTCATAAAGTAACTTGTCAATTTCCTAGACAGATAAAGAAAGCTGTATATTTGATTTACGTGAGAAAGATACAATTCATGTGCAAATGTTTGTTTATCACGTATAATAATATCGTCATTATATCTTTATTGATTTTTATATCAGCCATTGATCTCTGCTTTTTGACATGCGAGAAAATTTATATATGATGTTTCTCTCCGATATTGGAACCCGTAGGTGGGTCAGTGAATATTTTTTCAATTACTTTACATTTTACAAGCTTTAACTCATTTATTTTCTTTGTGTCTTTCATGTAGGTTAAGTGATTCGATATAAAGAGCTATTGAAGCCACGTTTTGTCCCGAGTGCAATACAAAATTCAAATTACATTGTTTGTGAACGAAAATAACTGAATATGATTGAAATTAACAGCATGTAAGTGTTGAATATGAGCCATTGAATAGAAAATGAACTACGATTTTCCTCGTGTTTTCAATAAAATACATTTTTTAAAGTGCTATAAAGAAATTTGCATAGCAATCGTTTATTATGGTGTACTTAATATTTATGGCTACAGGCGATAAGAAACGGTGATTTACGTTAAACTATGGAGATACAGACTTTATAGTAATTTATTGTTTACTCGGTTATAATTTGTGAAAATTTGTCTTTTGAATGGGAAATAATGATAGTATATGAGATTGGACTGCGAATAGTATCGTATCGTAACTTTTATCACGCTGATATACAAATTATGAGTCAATGGTCGAGTTAATTTGTTTAATTTATTAAATGTTTGACAGTCTTAGGTGTTTGGTCAGTAGAATTTATTTTTTACTGCTGAAATATTTCAGATTATACTTCTCAGAACCGTTACAAACGGTGATAAGATCACAGAAGAAATATGTCGTGAGTATATGAGAGGCTTTACGATTGAGGATTAATTGATTTAGACGTACAAAAAATTGTTTCATCAGGTTTTAGAGTTAACCGATTACATTATTCAGGTTACCTAACGGCACAGAGTTTGCACGAGTAACTACTGACCGTGTTTTATAATACGAATGCCATAATTATATGGACGCGAGTCCTAATCATGTACGTAGTTTTTACAACCAATAACCAAGTAATAAATCTAACAAAATAACTGTATGTTGACAAGGAAGTTGGTCTTGTTGCTCGCTCATTACTTTTTGTCGGTTTTTTTTTTGTCGAACGATATTTGTATTTGATATTTTTTTCTTTGTGATGGAACGACTGATTTAATAATGCATACTATCCATACTAATATTATATGCGAAAGTGTGTCTGTCTGTCTGTTACCTCTTCAAGCTTTAACCGCTGAACCGATTTTGATGAAATTTGGTATATAGTTTGAGTCCTGGGAATATCGGGATAAAAACTATCCTATGTCCTTTACATAGGATAGTTTTTATCCCGATATTCCCACGGTATCGAAACTTATGCGGGTGAAACCGCGAGGCGCTGCTAGTATAGAAATAATAGACTAATCGTACACTAGTTTTTTTATAAGGTCTTTAATTCTGTTTCCTCAATTCCCAGACCTTGGGTCGCCCAGATGTGCTGTAACTAGGAGCTACGATGTAATTAGTTTGGAGTGGATTTAAATATCAAATGGACGAGGAAATGTGCGGAGGTTATAGGTACCTAATTGATTCAAGGAACTAACTGTTGCAATTAATCTGATTCGGATTTCAATTAAGTATGCGGTGCAGGTATAGGCGGTAGGTATGATCTAGTTGGAAAACAAACTTTTTTGAGGTGGTATTATATTTATATATATTTAGTTATATATTATAGTTTATACATATCTTTATATTTAAAATATTTATTCCTCAATTTTCATGATTGCACCTACCACTGTTTGTCTCTGCATCACCCAAAGGTTGACTGATAGAAAATGCCTGTGGCATTAAGTCCGCCTCTGTACATTTATGTGCTTGAAGTATTAAATAAATAAATAAATATATGATACAGTAGTTTATAATACAAAATTTATTCATCAAAACATTGTAGTACATGATGGCAATTTACAGAATCATTTATAGTGTACAAAGACTACAATAAAATGGTGGGTGAGGTGCTGTATTCATAGCTGTACTCCATAGGCTTAGGTAGTTAAATAAAGGTAGAATAGAATACTCTTTATTATGTACACCATATAAATTACAGACATAAATATAGAAAACTCACTTTTTTTTTTTACTTTTTTTTTTTTTTTAAGGAAAACAAAAAACTACGTGACTTAGTTATCCGACTAAACGTAATACCAGTCTATTCAGTTGTCATGCTACGTTACAGCTGTACTCTTCAATTTAGAAGAGGTTTTAACCTGTGTTAAGGAGTAGGTACAGTGCTGGTCCCCAAGGAAAGAAACAATAATATCGTACACAGTATATTTATAGTTTTTCGTGAATATATCTAGATATAGTGAGTAAATCAGCGAGATAATTGCGTGACACACTAACAGTAGGAAAGGCTTTCATTTCGACAGTTCAACAACATTCATTGCGTTGAGCAGACAAATTCGAACATATGAAGCAATGAATTAGCAATATCCTTCAAAATGACTCGGATTGTGATTGAAAGTGTGTTTGTTACGCAATTAGGGTGCCGGTAGGTTTGATTTCTAATGCCCTTTTCATCTCATCAGTGACGAAATCCATATCCATACTTGTTATATATTGATCGCTTACAATATAGGTACTCGTATTGTTGCTAAAATTATGGTGTCCAATAAATCAACAACTTATTCGACTTTCTTTATTACAAGTCTATCAACACCTTCCTTATACACAGGTGATGGCAGTCCAGTTTTTGTTGCTGAAACTGGGTTGAAGAATTGAGATTTCATCAACAAAAAACCGGTGAAGTGCGAGTCGGACTCGCGCGCCGAGGGATCCGTACAAATCTGTAACTACTTTACGGTTTTCGGATGTTTTCCTTTACTTGTGCTACATGACATTACTTCTTGACAAATTTCATGATTCTAGGTTAACCTTATAGGTTTTGATTTCCTTGCGATTGTCAAAATATGCGGCATAAACGGATCATAAACGCCGGTATCTTTTGATTGCGTTGATTTAGAAGTTTGATTTTTTCACTGCTTCAAGGAGTTGCAGCCCTGAGTATTTGTTATTAATTTGAACTTGATAACTTAACGCGTTCTTGAGAAAAAGGGTCTTGAGAGACGGATATACAGACGGACAACGAAGTGATCTTATAAGGGTTCTGTTTTTCCTTTTGAGGTACGGAACCCTAAAAAAGATTCACTTGTAAGGAAACTTGGTTGTCTACTTTTGAAACTTTAGAAATCACAGAAATTCCGGTGTTGCATGTAAGAATTGGAGTATGAAGACGTTTGCCGTAGGAGTTTGTCTGCAAATATTTATTGATATATACAGAGCTTTTTGTGCCAGAGTTCATCTGAGGTAATAGAGTTCATATGAACATCGGTAGTTCAAAACTAGATGTCGTCTGCAGTAGGTAGGTATTTTGTGCATTTTAATAGGAAAAGTGTTTTTAATTAAATTATTTACACAAGTAGATAGTGTAATTATATAAAGATCTCACCGAGAAAAATTTAGGTGAAGTGAGATATCAATTCCTAGATTCCCTAGCGTTAGATAGGATGATAGCTCACTTCACCTAAAATTTCACGATGAGATTTTTACAGAATAGGTGGGAGATTTGGCAGATACGCTATTTTCTACTTTAAGAAACATTACAAAGCAAACAAACACTAAAATATACAATGCCTGTCTACGCCGTATATTCTTCGTAGCTCCGCGTCACCTAGATTAGTTAGCAACACACGCGGCACGCTGTCTGGCAAATTGATTACACTACGACTATTATGTACTACAGTTTTTGCGCCACATAAAGCGATGCCGTACATCATAATGCGACAATGGACATCCAAGAAGACGTGACAAGACGTGCTCCACAAATAAAACTGTTAATTAATCTGGCGGGACTTTTTGCTGTAGAAATTATGCAAAAACGACGCACCTGGTTATCGGTTGGCGACAGACGTGCGACACTTTTTGTCGATCTCTTTATTTTGATTGTTCTCGTTAATGAGAGTAATAAGTCACTTCTATTTTTGAGGAGATTGGCAAAAAATATTTTGCCTTACCTGATTTTTTTGTCTAATGGATTTTTATTTATCAAGGTCAGTAAGATGTCTGTCTCATTCGCAGATAAATGCTGCTAGTTGATATGTCTTCTTATTAAGGTTTTTAAGCATAATTTAAGTGTAAATATAATTGAGTGGGTAAGGAATAATTTGGCAGCAAATATAGTAGCAAAATTAAATACGGTGGCATATTTTCGGGATTAGGCATATCGTTTACGATATGAGGTTTCAGAAGAAAATCCTAAGTACCTAACATAATTCTTTTTGGGTAGAAAAAGTTCTAAGTAAAGGCACAAAGCTATCGCCATGATGACATTAATAAGCTTATTTATGTTAATAAAAACAATAAAAGCTTTATACCATGATTAGGCTAGACTAGGCTTAGCAACAAACTTAGATAATTGTGTGACCCTTACTATTTTCTTGTTACAATATCAAGAAGTGACGAAAAGGACAGTGGAGGTAACATGTCCAGTGGCGAAAAGTGGAACTAAATTGAAAACTGTATTGAATTTGACATTTAAATGACGTTTGCCGTTGCAGGCAGCGCCCACATGATAGAATAGGTATATCATTTTATACTAGACAGCTGATACCTACTCGATTAAAACTGTCCATAATTAATAAGTAACTGTGTTTAGTAGATATAGTGGGTGTCTCAGATAAGTGTCACAAAAAATATGAGGCTTTCAAGTGTTTACGACGTTCGCCTACTTAGTGAGTATTGTACTATGACGTTTACGATATTACGCTGTCACTACGAATTGTATTTTTTTTAATTTTATTTACACGATTAAGTTCTTTTTGTGTTACGTTATTGTATTTTGCTGAATATAATAGTAGTCATTTTGATAATTGTGGTATTTGTACAGCAAATATTTTTACATGTGACGTTCTTAAAAATAGTCTGGATTTTGTATAAAAGGAAATTATACAGGGATTTGTCCAAATAAACTGTACTTACATTCAATATTTTGACAGGAATAATACCTCTAATACCATTGTAAACGTTTGCCACAACCGCAACCCTAAATGAACCCGAAATAAAATGTAATGATTTGGAAAATCCCGTATTCCCGAATAGTTTCGCATCCGATTGACCACAATGCCAAAGAATTATTGCCCATTTGACACCTATTGTGGCTATCATAATAAGATTTACTCAATATATCGCTTTGGTTTGACAGGACACGTGGCAAATATATTTCTTTACAAATACACAGAGCAGATGTTGAAAGCTGTCATTCTATTAAAATTATTATTCCATTGTGTTTCTTCAATTTGTCAAGCAAAGGTGTAATCGTTAGTGAGCGAATCCCTTTCTTGACACTGATAAATAATGTAGTAATTAACCTTTTTAATATAAATGGGCTTTAATGAAACAGTGTATGATTTACTGTAATAGTATGTGTCTGTGTCAGTGTTAGTCTGTGTGTATCTTACATTTTGGCTACGTATTATAACATTCAACCCTTGGTCTTAAATGTTAACGGTCTTACAATGGTACAAGTAAAGAATTCACTTCAGATAATTTGTGTCCATCCATGGCATCAATTTTTTTGCGATTTCTTTCTAATCGATATTGTACTTTATTCGGCAACATACAGAGATCAAATTCCTGTCATGAAAAAGGGTGGGCCATTGTCCATTCCGTGACGAATTGAGTCGTTCGATTTTGTGCGGAAATAGACCGATTTAACCGAAAATTATACGTTTCCTATTTATGGTATTTCGGGGTGACAGGGTTGGTCATTTCACGGCGCAGCACGGCGCGGCGCTTGGGGGAGTGATGAATGCAATCGATGATGTAGGTAAATCGATTAGTTCTCGATTTGGGTCCCCCTTCACTAATATATTATCACTAATTGTCGCTTCTCTTGTTAAATTAATAGCGGCAGATGAGCAGTTTAGTAAATGGTTTTGGATTTATAGAGATTCAGCTGTTGTGGTTGGAGTGTGGTTTTGATTGTATTATTTTCAAATTTTAACATAGAAGACCAGGTTTTTCAGTTGGTCGCATAGAAAGAAAATAAGTTTATTTGACCCAGGTTAAGTAAAAGTTGTTCATATTAATGAGTACTTTTAACCCCTGAAAGTTTGCCAATGAATTCAAAATCTAATACGTTGAACTTCTTCTAGATATCAAATAAAATCTTGAGTAACTTCTAACCTTCTCTTTTTTTCTAAGTGATTGTTGCGGTTCCTGTCTGCATTCATCATCATTCATCAGCCTACAGCAGTCCGCTGCTGGATATAGGCCTTCTCCAATTGCACGCCATTCAGCTCGATTCTCGGCAACTCATCTAAATGCTAGCAGCCACCCTGCGAAGAGTTCTGTTGCTAATATGGCCGGCCCATTGCCTCTTCAGCTTGCTTATTCTGTCTGTATTGTCCCTATTAAATCAGTAATTGTAATTAATGTAAAGTTTACCCTATTTTTGTTAAACTGGCAGCGCCTCATGGTTTCACCCGCGTAAGTGTCGATCCTGTAAGGATATCGAGATAAAAAGTAGCCTATATGTTAATCCAGAGTGTCAGCTACCTCCATACAAAATTTTATCAAAATTGGTCCAGCCGTTTGAGCGTGAAGAAGTAACAAACATATAAACACACACACACGCACACACAAACTTTCGCCTTTATAATATTAGTGCGATGCGATAGTGTGATGTAGGTAAGATTTACGACCACCATCATCATAATACCACCAACCACCCACCATCGAACCCATCACCACCACCACACCACAACTAAAAGAAAAACGAACCAATCTGCTTGTCTGCGTGTTAATCTTTACTCTGTGCACAAATATCGCTTCTGTGTACTCTATGCCTATCAAAGCGCCTTGATTATAACGTTAAATTCCACTCTTTAATATTCTAAGTCGGATCATCATCTGTTGAAACGTAGCTATAAAACGGACCACAGTGGTCGCAAATAAGTACGTGAGTGAAATAAACATACAGACATGATCATTATTATTTTATGTAGTGTTCCTCGGCGAATATAGAGTATTGCGTGGGAGATCTAACGTTCTGTGTCTTAGAACAAAGTGGTTGCGGTTTTATAAGATTTTTGAGGGCTTTCTTGCAACTTTTATCTTCTGTATTTGAATTGTGTCTTTTTTGTTGGTTGTTTTTCTTTGTAACCAGCGCTTTCTGCAAACCTATTCAATTTTTGTTTACAAATGACATGTCAACGTATGTGTCGGAAATGGCCCAGACATCAGAAGTAAAACACAAGGATAGGTACGGTTTATAAATTGTTTTATTAATTTAAACCTTGTTAATTACTTATTATATAAGGCAACACTAAATTAGCAATAATTTTATAGTACACACAATCAATATAAAAATAGATCACACAGTAAATGAAGAGTTTTACACAAGCCAAATAGTTAGTAAGAGTACCGACTAATGGCAGTGAGGGAGGCAGAGACTCGTACTGAGACAGCAGTCCGTGCACCGAGACGCATCCGCTAGAAATGCGTGCCGACACTTTTTTTTTTTTTTTTTTTTCCTATATGGCATCTCGTAGTTGACCTATAGAGGTCGTGACTACTTAACCGGACTATCCTGTGGTTGCCTTAAGTAAACTCAAAGCCTCCAGCCAGGGGCGTAAAAACGTGCCGACACTTTTTTTTTTTTTTTTTTTTGTCTATGGCATCTCGCAGTTCAACCTATGAGGTTGTCGTCTGCTTAACCGGGCTTGCCTGTGGATGCCTCATAATTAAGGCCTCCAGCCAGGGCTTAAAAACTTACTAAAACTAAGCGACTACACGCTAAGGGCACCCCCTGTGGGGTACGGACCTCGGCTTAGGGCGTCGCTGGGGGAGGGCAGCAAGGGACAGGCTGGATCGGAATTATTTAGGGGCGAATTTAAAGCTACAGGCTCAGCGGCGCGGGCTGGCTCGAGCAAGGGTCGGGGTGGACAAGTTACGGGACGTCGCGACGGGCGTCCTCGACGGCGAGGACGGAAGGACGGCTTACGGGTCTTGTGTGTGTGTTTTTTGAGCGTGCTGGTGGCTTTACTACTCTCCTGGAGGAGTGTGATAGCGTCGTCGGGGATGGTGAGAGCATGCCTAGGTCGGCGAATCCTACTTATGCGGGAAGGAGTGTATCGGGAGGCCGCCGCAATCAGGGGATTGGGATGCTTTATAGCATTATCAAAGAAGCGCTTGGAAAGGCGTTTCATGAATTGCTGAACTGTGGGGATTCTGAGATCTAGGTGCAGATTCAGATTTCGGACATAGAAGGGGGCTCCCGTGACCTTTCTAAGGAGACGGTTTTGGAGGGTCTGCATTCTATGCAGGTGACGAGGCTTGGCGTGTGCGAAGACTACGCAAGCATAGGTCATGATGGGGCGGATGACCGCGGTGTAGAGGCGCAACTTGCACTTAAGTGACAGTTTGCTGCGGGTAGTGAGAAGGGAGTGGAGCCTACCGAGAGCGAAAGCGGCTCGCGAACGAACCGTCTTTATGTGCTCTTTGAAAGTGAGGTTTTGATCGAGAATGACACCTAGGTACTTCGCTTGCTTACCCCAGGGGATAGGCTTGTCGTACATGGTGATCGGGCTAGGGAGGGGGGGGGCGAATCTACGCGGTTTCGAGAAGAGAACCGCCTGACTCTTACCGGGGTTGACCTCTATTCTCCATTTCCGGAACCAATCGCCTAAGGCGTTTGCGGACAACTGGAGATTGCGAGCAATAGAGTTATGGGAGTTTCCAGAACAGTAAATGGCAGTGTCGTCGGCGAATAGAGCCAACTGTGCTTTATTACTTTTTGGAATGTCGCTAGTGAAAAGCGTGAAGATGAGTGGGGATAATACCGAGCCCTGGGGGACTCCGGCACGAATGGGATGAGCGGGGGAGAGAGAGCCCTCAATGCGGTAGCGAAAGGTGCGATCCGACAGAAAGTCTCGTAAGATGAGTACGAGACGGTCAGGCACACCCATAAGGTAGAGCTTATATAATAAGCCATTGTGCCAGACCTTGTCAAATGCTTTCGCGATGTCGAAGAAGAGAATGCCTGTCGTAGCACCTCGCTGGAAACCAGCGCTAATGTGCTCGACTATGCGGTGCACCTGATGGATGCATGAGTGTCTGGTTCTAAAACCAAACTGCTCATTTGGGATAAGGCTCTTTGCCTCAGCATAGTCCTTGAGGCGCTTATAAATAAGCCTCTCGTAGATTTTGCCAAGAACATTGAGCAGACTAATGGGGCGGTAGCTAGAGGGGTCAGACTTGGGTTTGCCTGGCTTTGGGATACCTATGACCGTGGCTTCTTTCCACGCTTGCGGGAAGATGTTATTGCTTAGAGCGCCATTGAAGATGGCGGTCATGAGCAAAATGAGGGGGGCGGGGAGGAGTTTGTACACCCTATTGGTGATGCCGTCCGAACCGGGGGCTTTGCGGGTTTTGAGCCCTTTAATGATGTCTTGCACTTCGTCAGGAGTGACAGGAGGCAGAGGATCATCGGGGTCTTCAACTGGAGGGAGGGAGGCTCTATGTTCGACCTCTGCGTTCACCTTGAGGAGGTGCGCTTGGTCAACTGGTTGAGAGCTGGGGGAACATTGAGCCTCTAGGCACGTGCCGACACCACGGAGCGGCCTGTTTTATACTCTTCCAGCGTAGTGGGAGGTAGGTAGGGGCGATGACGTCCGGTGCACGTGCTGCTAGCGCTTGATATCGCCGTCTCTTTCTTACACTAAATGTCAGCTGCCGCCGTCATATGCCTAAAATATAATATAGATACATAATATTTAGCAAAATTTTTCTCTCCTTGATCATAATATGCCAAGCAGTCTCCAAACATGCGTCATGTAAGCATGCGCTCTAAATACCTCAATCAGAATCGATTAACGATCGGCGCGTGCGGCTCACCGGAGTAATTATTTAATATTAATTGATTTTTTGCGTTAACACCTACGAGTTATAATTAGCACTTAAGATTGCCGTGTATCCTGAGATAATTTTTCTAGGTCATTTTACATGTATTAGATTAGATTGACCTGCTTTAAAAAAACAGTTAAATTTTTACGAATTAAATTAATTAACATTAGAAGCATACGCTTAAGGGGTAAGCGTCAGAGTAGCCCGCGAAAATCAAATTTTCTTACGTTTTGCATTTTACAGTCAGTGTCATGTTGATTAAAATATGATTCGCGATCCTAACAAATTATGACTTTACAAAACTAAAATCCTATTGAAATATCAATCAACTAGCTTCAGTCCGCGACTTCGTTCGCGTGAAACTTCTTGTTTCCCCCGAGCCACCCCGTCGTATCGCATCACCCGCCCGCGCTATCACTTAACGTTCTTTTTGACTTTTTTTCTTTTTGCTCGGCTCCTAATGGGCATAGCGTGATGTTAAATAGCCTATAGCCTTCCTCAAGAATTGGGCTATCAAATGCAAGAAGAATTTTTCAAATCCGACTGGTAGTTCCAGAGATTACCCCTACATACAAACTTACAAACAAATACCTCTTTATAATATTAGTATAGATGGGATTATATGACCTGCAAATTGTAAAAAACATAAGAAAGTTTGAATTTCGCGGGCTACCTCATCCGTCCTTCATCCATCTTAAATAGGAGCAGACATGGCGAGAAAACATCTGCAAAAATTATATTTATATTTTAGACAATTATTCAATGTTTTATTACATAGTTGGGAAAAGACTAGGCAGATGATGATGATTCAATGTTTATTGTTTTAAGTTAATTACTTTTACAGTGTCGTTTTCTGGAAATAACTAACTACATATTACAGCTGGTACCCAACTAATATGTGGGTCACGCTGTTTAGTTAATCATTTGTCAGAACATAAGGCTGTCTACTCACTGAAAAAAAAAAACTCTGAGAATTAATTTTATCTGCATGATTAATCTACTGAAAACACCTTTAATTTTAATTAAACGCCTCGACTGCTTTGTTGGTACGAGTATAGTGATCGCAAGCGCTACTGCTGACCATGAGGTCCTGGGTTAAATTCCCATGTCGGGCAAAATGATATTGGGTTTTTCCGGCAGGAATTTCTCAAAAGCAGCCCGGAGTTTGGATTCGTGACCGGTTGATGGCAATAGGCTTACCGTCTATTACATGGGGCTTGGACATACACCTCTGTCTCTACCCCTTCAGTTATTACATGCGTGATGTTATGTTACGTTTAATTTAACATCCGTATTTGAAAAATTATATGAAACTAGCGGCCCGTCCTGGCTTCGCACGGGTGGTTCTTTTTTTTTTTTCAGGCAATTTTTTATTTTTTTCTCACCGTAACAGCCATCCTCGTACTTCAAGGAATATTATAAAAAAAAGAATTAGCGAAATCGGTTCAGCTGCTCTTGACATTTGCGCTTATTCAGCGATTCATTTTTATATTATAGATAGAAATGTCAATGCCAATGTTAGAAAATCATATTACTTCTATCAATGGTTGATAGTAATATTTTTAGGGAAAACATTTCCTTATCATTCATGTGTCAACACGAAATTAAACCGTGATTATTCATACAGCAACATAACTAATTACGACACACCTCCTTTCTAAGAATACGTAAACAATAACGCCTATTTGATAAAACTACCCACTTCTTATTTAAGCGCCACTTATTAACTAGACAACTTAGTAAATGAACGATTTGTGTACAGTCCCCCTTAAGGATCAATTTACATTGCCACGGAACAAAATAAAAGACGATTTTTGGAACGAAATTGTACAAAGAAGATTCGAGCTGCCAGCAACGGGAATTCCCGAGAATGCGCGAGAATTTTCCGGAAGACACGCCACCTGTTTTTTGGTTCGTATATATAGTTTGTCCAGTCTTACCAAGGGTATTGTATTACCCAGTAACTGGGTTGTTAAGGTCAGAGAGGCAGCCGCTCCATGCAAAATACTGATATTCAGCTGCATACGGTAAGACTGGAAGCCAATCCCAACATATTTGGGAAAAGATTAGACAGATTATGATCTAGTTTGTTAGTTAAATAATTAATTAATTGACATAAAGCTCACAATGCTTTACACAATTTTGTTACAAAAATGGAATTCCATTCGTTCCACGGCAATGCAAATTGAGCCTAATAGATAAGGAACAATAATAAACTTTAAATTGATTTAAACAACAATTAATATGTAAGGGGGATTACCTATGAATATATAAGTTTTCATTTAGGTCACTTAAGAGGTACTTGAACTAGATGCTATGTTTAATATTAGCATCCTTAAACTGTTAATCGACTGTGAGTACCTACTTGTGTCTAGACATGAAATTATTATTGACTGATGGTTTGCTTGTTATGTTGTTTTACAAACTAATTTTCATGATAATTTTTTTGTAGTTTTATATTTGTACTAGCAGCACCCCGCGGTTTTACCCGCATAAGTGTCTTTCCCGTGGAAATATCGGGATAAAAGTATTCTATGTGTTATTCTAATGTATAAGCTATATTACTGTAAATTTTCATCAAAATCCGTTCAGTAGTTTTTGCATGAAACATCCATCCATCCTCACAAGCTTTCGCGTTTTTATTAATAAAATATTATTAGGAAGGAGGATATCTAAGAACTTATTATTATATTTCATATACTTATAATAAAAAAACAATATAATACAACTAAGTATTTATACTAGGTAGGTACTAAATTAAATGACTAGGTAACTAACAATACAAATAAATATAAAAACAAAAGGACACTATAACACACCTTTTGTATCTATGCTTGAAGTTTGTAATACAATTAGTTATTTTTTTCATTTAATTTAGTTATTCATTTTATTTTTTCTTCTAGTTCTACAAACCAGAAAAAAGTCTAGTCAAGTTTCTATCACCGATATATGTGCCACTAACACATGAAAAACTTCAGGTACCTAAGTCCTAATTTCAGTATTACTACGAAAACAATGTTGAATTTGAAGATCTCTATCAAAGCTAATTTAACGCATCGAATCCTTCAGACTAGGTAGGTGTGCGGATATCCTTACGATGTTTTTTCCTTTTTTCCTATCCACACAGGTATCGATAAAAATCATGGGCTTGAAACAATAGACCTACCTAGTTCAATCTGTCTTCGAAAAAACAAAGTAATCTAACTTCAGAAGTTATTATTTGGTCTATTATGGCAGACGTTAGGGACGAAAAAATATAGAGTTGTTTTTACAAGTAGCTAAAGAATACTGAATAGTGGTTACAGTGAGTGTAGAGCTCAGAAAAAAGGTAAAATCACCTGCTCTGCTTACGTGAAAATCTTTATGTAAATAAGTGAGCATTTTACATTTTCATGAAACCTGAACGAGCAATATCCACAAGTCACTAACAAAATAGTTACTGACATATACATGTAGTATAAAAGTCCAAAAAAAAATAGAATAAAAAAAAAATTGTTTAGATTTCTCAGATTAGGTATACATATGCTTTCCTAGCTATGGAGTGGTTAACTATAACCTGCCTTGAAGCCTCAAATGAACCAGAATAGGTTACTTGTAAATAAGCGTACACCAACATAATCGCTTATCAAAAGGTGAGATAGTAATCAGCGCGATCCTTAAAAATAGGCATTGCTATACTCGGTTATCCTGCAGTCGCTTCTTCCCCACTGCTCAACTAGATTGCTCAACTGCATAAAGTTGAGCAGCAGGTAATACCAATGGCTCAATTGGTAATTGCTCAACTATGAATAGTTGAGCAGTGGGTAATACCCGCTGATCAACTAAACTGCGCAACTATATTTATAGACTAGAAATAAAAAATCCAAATCACCAAGACCCCGGCAGGCATCAGCCCTAGCGGACCCCGTCAGTTAGTGCTGACATCTCTTTGAGGCGCGCGTGGAACACAACGTGCCGTCGACTCGGGCCTGGCCCTTACCGGACAGCGAGTTGCCCATAGCTCGCTGTCCGCAAGCCTGCGCCTACGGTGGCCGGCACCCTAATTGCGTAACACACTATCAATCGGAATTTGAATCAATTTGAAGCAAATTGCTAATCCATTGCTTCATAAGTTCGAAACATGTGTCTGCACAAGTGCACAACACGTAAATAACGTAATGAATGTTGTTGAACTGTCAAAATGAAACCGATTCCGATTGATAATGTGTTACGCAATTGCCCCGCGGGAATTGGCTATCGATTCCCGACGCCCAGAGCGTCTCTTGCGCAAAGATTGTTTTGCCTCCTCTCGCCACTCCCATATGTGGGCGAGAACTTTAGCCTCCAGATCCCATGGCGGCAATCCGGCAAGGAGGCTCGCCGCCTCCCAGGAGACCGTGCGGTATCCCCGTACTAGCCGGACGGCCATGACCCTCTGGGACGCGTTCAACCGCCGGGCTGGTCACCGCCTCAATGAACGCGACCACACCGGTGCTCCGTAAAGGGCCATGGACCGCACGACCCCCGCGTAGCCGTTGCCAGGAGGCGTTTTGACCCCCTAGATCGGGCAGGAGCCGCTTCAAGGCAGCCTCGGCCCGCTCCAGTCTGGGAGCCAAACGACGGAAATGCTCTACAAAGTTCCACTGGCTGTCAAGGACAAGTCTCAGATACTTCATAGTTGACTCGAGCCAGGCCACCTCGAGTCCCAGTTGCCGGATCCTTTCAACGACTGTCGCAACCCCGCGTGTCGCTAATTCAGCCGCCACCTGGTGCGACCTCCCTTGCGCCAGGACCAGCGTGTCGTCAGCGTAGCAAACTACGCTGACGCCGCTAGGGAGGTCAGCGCGCAGCACCCAGTCGTACCCAATGTCCCACAGATGCGGCCCCAGGACCGATCCCTGTAGGACATCTCTCGCCGGTTCCACTCTCCTTAATGACCGGGGTAGATGACGACCCTGTCCGTCAGATAGGCCTCAACCACGCGACAGAGGTAGGTCGGCATCCGGTGATACCGGAGTGCCTCCCTGATGCAACTCCAGGGCAGGGTATTGAAGACGACGCCACCCTGGGCAACAGCATCCCCCGCCGTGAGGGCTCGTTAGTGGCCAGTGCCTCAAGAGCAGTTGAGCAGTAGGTTATATTGTTCGATTTTATAACAGGATGACCTACTGATCAACTAAGTTGAGCAAAAAATAGTTGAGCTATAGAGCATAAAATGTTCGGTAATACAAACTATGTCCTACAGCTCAACTGCTCAACTAGTTGAGCAATCTAGTTGAGCAGTGGGGAAGAAGCGCCTGCAGTATCTAGTCATCCTCAAACCATCATAATCTGCCTAGCCTTTTCCCAACTATGTTGGCTTCCAGTCCAACTGGGTGCAGTTGAATACCATTATTTTACATGAAGACATAGCTTATCTGACCTCCACTGGGTACTGGGTATATAATACGATACCCTTGGTAAGACTGTCAGACTTTCGGGCTTCTGATGACCCATAACGAATGCCAAAGATTCACGAATGACAGCCGGTATCAACTGCTTAACGTGGTTTCCGAAGCTCGGAGGGGTTTTGATATGTAAATATGGTCACCCATCCACGGACAATCGATCGACTGTTATTACTTAGCCAAACCATCAACCCATAAAGTATTCAGTCTAAAAATACCATATTAACAGAGGAAAAGCCGCGATAACAGTTAGTCTCATCTATAAACTCCGTTGTAAAGAGGTGAGTGCGTGACTAGCAACTCACAAGCACTCTTATACAACTTGTTTCAGACACATTAAGATTTGCACGCACTTGTCTAAGCACTACAACTTACGATTAAGCTACTAAGTATTGTGGTTTTTGTGTAATGAGGGTTCCTGTTTGTCGTTTATGTTTTCCTTTCGATCCTCTCCACTTACTTGTACGCTACTTGTTATTTGTTATAAGTAAACTTTTTAAATTCAGCAGTATCACAGATAACTAATAGTACTAACGTAGCAGCATTCTCTTCTTTGTCGGCCCGATGGCACGACAGGGTATTTTTTTGCGATTATTCCCGATGTCCACCACTTGTTTCGCCACCACTGGGGGACACCGAAAAAACTTTTAAAAATGTTCTCGTTGGCCACCACTGGGGGACAAAATTATTGTAACCTAACCTCAAAACACTTTAAAGTTGCTTCTGCATCATCTCCGACGTTGCGGGAAGTGCAACCCCTCCGCCCTTACGTAACAAAGGATAGGCACCCATGATCGTACCCTATCCTATACCTAAACCAATTTTTTGTTGGCTATACCAACTACGCCATTTCCACGGCATGGTCGGTATCAGCGCAGAGGCCGCTATGGCTGCATTTTTTGGGGCACAGAGTATATGATAGGACCATAGTTTGCGCCACAGCTTTACATCCACACCCTGCTTTGGACTTTGCTTGGGACTTTGCACACTGTGGTTGTAGGTTGCAGTATTTAAATGACTAAGGGCCGACTTTCAATCTTCAACTAATCTTAGGAATAAAAATTGCGGTTTACACGTCAAATCGTTATATTTATTGTACAAATAAAAGTTAAGTGGCGGAAGGAAAAACAAAGATCTTGGCAAATATCGAAAAAATGGCATGATTGTACAGTTTCGCTATGAAACTGCACCTAGCCAGTCTCATTTAGAAATGTGATAGTATATGAATTTCCAAAGCATTTTTATCGATCCAGAAATTAATCATGTATGTGGGTGATAATAACTGACCTAATTTTTGGATACCTATTCCAAAAATGTGTCTCCGATTTTTTTTCCTCAAATAATTAAGCAACTCGATCCCAATTAGAGGCGTCAAGGATACTATAACATACAATTTCATACAACTTTCCCCAAATTACTCTTTATTGGCTATCGAGGTTTATGGAGTGACATCGGTTTCGCAGTTACATGGTAATTGTTCAATGAAAATAATGATGTAATGACGTCAGGAGAGGCTTTCTTTTTATAATCATTACCATTTGCGTCGGTGACTATAGATTTTTAACTAAGGCTTGGATGTACCAGCCACTGCCTCCTATAGACGTCTACATTACCAGAGACATTGCAGTTGCCTTGCCATCTCAGAGCCTTTTTTTTTCGTAAAGTGTTACTCGCAGGTCAACCTTGGAGGTTGCTGCTTAACCGGGCTATCCGGTGGACGCGTTATAAATAAGGCCTTTAACCACGGCATAAAATTTAAAAACCAAGCGAGTACATCTCCTCGACCTCGGCTTAGGGTGTCGCTGGGGGAGGTCAGCAAGGGACAGGCTGGATCGGATCAAGACATCTCAAAGAGAAAGCTGAAATGTTCTACGTAACGTATTTTCTTTCATTTTTCTTTCTATGTGCATTGCTTACATCGGACCTCAAAAAAACTTCAAACTGGATTAAAGTAACTTTGCTAGGCGCCAAAAATATACATGGTGGTAGGACTTCCCCGGACGAGTGGTGGGCTATTTCCTTCACAAATGAGCCTACCACATTATGCTATAATGTTGTAGCATTTTCCGTGTGTTCTCACCACTTTACCGATCTTGTTACTGTCACTTATATACAGGAACATGAACTTTGCAATATTCCTGTAGTTCTAGCTACATTTACCTGTTAGTAAAAATAATACAAATCATTGTGAAGAGATCTCCAGGCTGACGAGGCCGACTCCGACTACATTATGTCATGCTAAACAGGTTCAAAGTTCCAGTGATGGGTTCATAGGGTTGTCAAACAATTAGTTATAGTTTTCTACAGGTGTAAAGGACTAAAAAGCTAGCTATTAGTGTAAAAGCTGTATCAAATTTAAAAAAAAAAAAACAAAACTTCTGGATACCCCCTAGAGTAAGAATTTTTCGTCGGTTTTAAAAAAAATCTGCTGTTTCATGGAAAAGAAGCATCCTACGCGGTCAAAAAGTATGGAACAGCATTTTTTTTTTTAGAATCTTGTGTGGAATTTGTGGTAACAGGTTCCGCGTCGATGTAACTGCCACCCTGTATAATATTTCAGTTAGCACTCCAGAAGTAACTTTTGTTTTACTTTTTGTTCTTGCCTATCAATAACACGGAGTTTGAACGGACGTTCATCGTCGTTGACGGTAATGGGACGCTCTCTAGCGAGAGGCAGATCACGTTGGTCATAATTCTTGGCAAATTGTTCTCCAACTCCTCAGACTTTCTATTAAACTGATACCGTAGAGCTTCTGAAAGAAAATGTGCTACGAAATCAACAACTTTGTATGTCCTTTCCAAGCTCCAGGCAACCCTACGCACGTATTAATATGATGACGATGTACTCGACATACCTTCTGTTGCAAGATAAGGGTTTTCCAGCGAAACAACTTCACTCGACGCCATTTCCGATAACGATTTGTAAGGAAATGTGTTCCTCGCATGCCGCAACCGCCGACGTGGAAGTGAAATGTGCAAACCTATAAAAAGTGAAATTATTTTTATCCTATGTCTATGATTGTTCGATATTTGATTTATAAAATAATCGAAGCCTCAATCAAAGCGTTTTGTTTTTGTTTGTGGTTGTCACATGTCATTTGTTTTTTGTTTGCAATGAAGATAAATTATTTATTATATTTTTTTCTTTTTGGCTCGTAATATCATGCAGCGTAAAGTGTGATAGGTTACCTATATAAAAGAGGCCGATGAACTGGCCTGTTAAGTAAAGACTATTGACAATAATGATTGCTATCACTGTCTAACTGATAAATTGATAATGTACGTTCAGGCTTGATTCTGTCTACCAGATAATACGACTCAAGGCATAATAATGACATTAGTCACTAGACAACACATAATTTCTTTTATTACGTTATCATGATAAGATAACACTAAAACATACATGATTTAATTCACTGATAAATATTCCTGGAAGAACAATGTTTTACATATTCAAAAGTCCGTTCACTCAGGCCGCGGGTACCTATGTAACTAAGATTGTACTAAGGAAGTTGACAAGTGAAGATAACATATACAGAAACGCAGTATTATTTAATATCTATGCATTTTATCGTATGTACAAACATCGATTGACGGTATGTCGCAATCGAGAAGTTTGATATGAAACTAGGACTTCCTGAAGATACATTCGTTGAAATTGATGACAAATGTAAAGAGTGATTAAACCATTTTGACAAGCTATCAGTCAGTATACTTCCTCCTCGACTTCTAAAACGCTTGGTGAAGAACAACTTCCTTTGCAGAGACTTATCAATCGGAAGTCTTCACTCGAACAAGACTTGGAAAGCTAGAAGCGTTAGACATTAGTCTATTGAAGGACCAATGTCTAGACCGGAAAAGTCCTTGCGTTTAGAACGATTATCGGTGAGAATATGGAAATACCCACTGCTTGTTTGGCCGGACGACCTGAGGGAGGCTGGATGTAGGAGGCGAAGAAGTGGGTGTTCGGGCGGGATAGTCTATGCCCGTCAATGACGATAGTTTCAATTGATTTCTTGAATGTTTATTAACTCAAGGAAACATATAAACTATAATAATATGTGCATTTATATGAAAAAATAAACAAAATAATCATAGGGCATCAAAGAATTCGTCCGCATCGCTGTCAACAGGAACTGCCCAAAAGGCTGGCAGCATTGCCACGTTGTATGGCTATGCTAATTCTTTGGCCAAGAAATAGGCTAGCCCTCTGGTCACGTCGACTAATCGCTTGGCGATATCTCGAAAAACCAAGTGGGCACTCGGACCCCATGGTCGTAGTGTTTCAGTTGGTGTGAAATTAGGTATGCTGCTAATTAGTACGATCGCTTCTAAAATAAAACAACGAGTATTTGAGTATACCTACACAATTTTTGATCTCTCTGATAATATCGATCTAACAAAAGATAATGAAGATATTCTTGATTCTACGAAAAATATAATGAAAGATTCATTTTACGAATTAGAACGATGTTTCGAGGTTACCACCAATGTCTTTGTTGGGACATTGTCGTAACTTTCCACGCGAATAATAAACTGCTTTCTTTACATAAACTTATGATTATTCTGTCCCATCTGTTTCTTTAATCCAAAAGATTATGTCTGAGCTTCGACCTTGGTTGACGGACTTTGTGTACTTAATATTTCACATACAATACTTATATGGAAAGTAAATACTGACACAATGAAAATTTCGCCTTTATTTATTGTTGTTCTTATCAAAATATTGTTCAGAAGTGTCAAGGATGCGGTGGCGGGAAAAATATATAAAGATCATACACTTTTCGCGTCACTTAGCTTCATCTTAATAATACGTGGAATATGAAAGAATTGGGTGAGAAAGAGGATGCTATGAACAAAAATAAAGGCTTATACCCAACTGTTTATTCATGATTAGCTGTGGATGAAGAAGTAATTAGTCTCATTGCGGGCTTTAAAAGGCATTCCCATGTAACGGGTTAAATACCGTCAAATTCTTCTGCAATATTAGACAAATATTCCATCAATAGTCCTTTCATAGTTTATTTATTTAAGTTTGTTTATACACATAATTATTTTATTGAATTAATAAGAGAAATATTTTATTAAAAGGTATTAAACCTTAACCTCCATGCTTAGGGGAACTACCTCCAAAGGGTTTAACAAGTTGAGGGTCATAACTCATAAGACATCGTTTAAGTTGTGTACAAAAATGTCGTATTTATATGTAATTAGTCTGTGCAACTGTTATGTGACTTTGACGAGGCGAATAAACAATCGAATGTCAACACTTGAAGGAGCGATGACTCGCGCGGCGTCGCGGGCGCACGATGTTTGCGACTGCCTTCGACTCGACAGCCTAGCAAACTACCTACTCTTGAAGCTAAATGTATGTATGCTTGGTAAAATATATGGTTGGGAGAATGCCATTTTTGGAACGTATCGTGCTAATTTAGTGGGCAAGGTAAGTTTTATTATCTGCTAATTGGTTTTTCCTTACAAAATATCGAAGTAGGTACTTATAAAATGAGTCAGTTCTTCTAACTGGCTGACAGCTGTGCTGCTGGGAAGTTTGTTGCGCCTCTTTTTCTTCCCAACTAAAGCACTAGGAACTGGTTAAGGGCGGGTGTTTTGGGGGACTGTCTGATGTAATTTTGTTAAAAGTGCTGATGCTCAGCCTAGTTTGAATAAATGACTTTGTAATTAAATATAATAATCAGCCTTTAATGTTCCCACTACTGCCCCTCTTTGAGAGGGAGTGGGCTGTAATCCACCACGCGGGCCCAGTGCGGGTTGGTAGATGTCACATGTCTTCGAATGTTTGGTTCTAGGACATGCCGGTTTCCTCACGATGTTTTCCCTTCACCGTTTTGAGAGTAGTGGTAATGAAATAATTTACACATAGTAAAGCGCCTGCTTGGGTACGAACCCACTGGGCTAGCACTGCTCCAGACTGCTGCAGGAAGCTGATTATGTAATTAAATTTTATTTTGCTAAACATTCTTTTCAATTTATGTATTTAAAGAATGAGTTGGGAATGTCATTTCTTTTATCAAAATATACGTGTCCAATCGAATTCTTCTAATTTTTATCGTCAATTCACTCTGATACCCAACAATAAATATTACCCTGAGTATTAAATATTGTCACTGTTATCAAAAGAATTCCATTTTGTGAATTCAAACAATTTTACGACCTTAAATTAAATTAATTTCAATAGATATGCCTTCGAGCGGATAGATATAAGCTGAGATTATGTTCCGGGACATCGTATACACACTCGATAAAATATTGAATAAACAAAATGTATGAATGGGAACATGTTTCAAGCAAATTACGTATTTATGGAAAAGTTATGCTTGCTTCTTTGGTTGGTCAATGATAATACTGTTGTAATCAGTAGATTAGAGCCACCCACTTGGCGTCCCATAGAGTTTGACTCTATACACCATAAGAGATACGGGATAGACGTTAATGTACGAATTTATAGTTTTTGATGTGAACGTTGCGCCGGCGTCGGTGACTGTGACTGGAGTCGGTTTAACAGAGTCGATAACACGCAGATTAAGGGGGCTTAATATAGCTAGAGAATTTAAGCTTACTGTATCAAAATTATAATCGAATGTTATAAGAATTAGATGCTGAACGTTTTACTTAATTAAAGATATACGATACTCGTCTTTTTGTTACTAAATATTGAACCTATTTTTCGTTACTAGACATATAAAAGGTGGCAGGGACGCGACATTGACGCGCAAACTGTAACCATGATTTCAGCACATGATTCTAGAACCCTTAGCGTAGAAATTCGTCGGTTATCAAAAAAAAAAATCTGCTGTTGCATAGAGAAGTGCGTGAAAACGGTGAAGGAAAACCTCGTGAGGAAACCAGCATATCCTAGAACCAAAAATTCGAAGACATGTGACCTCTACCAACCCGCACTGGGCCCGCGTGGTGGATTACGGCCCACTCCCTCTCACAGGGAGGAGGCCTGTGTCCCAGCAGTGGGAACATTATAGGCTGATTATGTATAGAAAAGTGCAATACCTACGCGATCAAAATGTCTGGAAAAGCATTTTTTTTTAAATACCGACGAATAATTTCAACGCAGTGGTTTCAGAATCATGAACTGAATCCGTGGTAACAGGTTGCGCGTCGATGTCTCTGCTACCCTGTATTGTATACAGGGTGAAATTAAATTCATGGGCATCCTTTCTTTTTCTCACTGCTAAGCAGATTGCGTGGGAGCAGTAACAGCATCCTGAGGGTAATAGGCAATAAGTTAGACAGCCCACTGGTGTGGAGCCTCACCCAGAGGACTAAGTCTCTCTTAGTTATTAGGTACTAACATAGTTTTTAGGTTCATACTAACAATATAAATGTAATATGTAATTGTCGGTGTTATTAGTTAAGTACTAACATAGGTTAAGATTATTGTTACTAACCCAATGGATCTCTGTTATCCGAAATAAATAAATAATAATAATAAGGGGTCATTGTAATCATCATTATGAACAACTTTTACTATGGGACTAAACCTAAAACCGCGAAAAAAAAATCTGCTGTTCCTTGCATTTTTTTTTCACATAACTTGTCAAAATGTAGGGAAGAGCGGATTTTTTTTTCGCGATTTCAGGTTTGGTCCCATAGTAAAAGTTGTTCATGATGATGATTACAATGACCCCTTAAAAGGATGCCCATGAATTCAATTTCACCCTGTAAAGATGTACCGATAGCAACTTTGAACTGTTGAGAAAATAACTTATCTTATTATCTTCATTAAACTGTGTTCAGACATAAACATCTAAAAAAAGAAATAAATATCTACGCTATGTTTCATATTTGGAACAAATCAACAAGGGAATAACCTTTATCATTGTGCTATTGGTCAATAAGTATGTTTCTAACCGTCCATAGTTGTATCACCATGTTAATAGGCACTCCAGTTTTCATCGCAAAAGCTTAGTACTTAGTGTATATATGCACTGCTGTCCTTCAAGATTGTGGTAAATAAATAAAGAGAAAAAAAAAAGATTGTGGTGGCCCAGTAGAGCAGTGTTGGCGGCCCAGTGGTAACGGCCCCGATTTACGAGTTTGTAGGTCGTGGGTTCGAACCCAGACACGCGCATTACTTTGTGTAATTATTTCATTACCATTGCTCTCAAAAACGGCGAAGGAAAACGTCGTGAGGAAACCGGCATTCCTTAAGTCCACAAATTTGAAACCTCACTCAAGTAACACGCAGTGCCTCAAGAAGAGAATTTAACAGAACAGCCCTACACAGTTAGCAAAACATCGGTTCGCTATTATCAAATTTAAAATTCCTTATAGGTACCTACACAAAGTCCGGTTCTAACCAACTTACCGTCATAGCTCTGTGTAGCATTGAATAAATTATTGTCAATAACTTTTTTATATTGTTTTATTGGTATGAAAGCCTGTGAGTTTTCGTTATTACCTCCATATAGTCGCCATGGTCACCTTACGAAACACGTTGTTTTATATCTCACGAAACTTTACTAAGTGTTGTATCTAATGATAATGGCCCATGCGCATGTCATGCCATCACTAATAATATCATAAATATGGTAAAGATAATATGATAATTATTTGTTGGATCTTTTAGAGTTTATGTAGAATAGTTGAATGGAGGAAAGTGGTTTTCTAAGCGGGAAGCACGCGATCGTCTTTTTTTTCGAACTTGTTTTGAAATTGTTTCGATATTTTTACACAGAGCAAGTAGAAATTAATGGTCTCGTGAGACTTACTTGATAGTTAAGTTCCTCTTTAGCAGGGGTCGAAATAATGCTTGATAGGTAGGTATTATATACATACATACACTTACATCTCTCCCCATGGGGGTAGACAGAAACTACAGAACGCCACAAGCTTCGATCCTGACATTTATATTCCTTACTAACATTATCATCATTCACACAGTCCAGCCATCGTTTCTTTGGCCTTCCCCTACTCTTATAACCATCGACATTCATACTCAAAACTTTGTTCACATTTGTACCTACTATATATTCATCAAAATATACAACCCTTCTATAAACGCCGAATCCCATACCAAAGATCTCACTTTGAACTTTTCATTGAAAAAGACAGCACGACAACATACAGAAGCAATGCTGTCACTGCAAAGATATTTTCATTAGATCTTAAAGGTTCATTACAACTACTAATGTGAGCAGCGACTTGTTAATTACATGCTTATGACGCCGGAGACATTCTTTCTTACTTTGTAAATGTAATGAAGATGAGAGATGCATACCTACGACTTGTTGCGGACGCTTTGATAGAGAACTTAAAAATAAATGGAAATTAATCGAGTTTACCTATGATAGAACGATTTTGACGTGGAACTGTCAAATGACGTAGTAAACGTTGCGATTTTCTAAAAGTTGTTCCGAATTTTCATCTTCCTTGTAAACTTTCAGGATCGCGAAAGATCTGTAGCTTGGTGTACGTACTATAAAGGTTATCTGTAAATGGCAACATTACATGATGCCCGCTGGCAGAAAACATATTTTGATTGCATTCGATCACTCAGGCGAATTTAGAAACAGTTCCACACTTGTAGAATTTACGAAAAAAAAATTGATGTGTCTGTTTGTTATGTCAAAATAACAGCATTTTACTAAATGCATGTATGCATGCATGCATATATGAAAGTATATACGGTATTTAAAACAAGTAAAGTTTAGACAACGAATAAGGGTTCCACGCAAAAATTACAGCCCATGAAATCCAATTTGTTTTCCGACATGCACGCGAAGTTGCGGGTAGTCGTAGAATAAGATATTATAGTTTTAGGCGTGTAAAATTTAACACAAATGGATGAAATTCAGTATGTCTTCTTATTTAGCGGCAACTTCGTATCTCTTGTACTAAAACTCGTACAATAGTTACCCAAGAATATCATAATATCTACACCAACTTCACTAACTTTAATATTCTTAAGTGAACCTTACATATGCTTTCGGCTTAAACCGGTATTGTACTCATGCGACACCGGTTTACTTATTAGTAATTGGTAATATTATAAAAATATGTTCTACCGAGTAACCGAACCTTTGTATGGCATTCATTACTTTAAACTTACAGACTATAAAACGCACAGTAGTTCTCCCAAATATTATGTTTACGATCAGACAACGGTTTACGTTTAGTCCAAAATCGTTTCAGATTATACCAATGGTTACGTAAGTAGGCTCTCTATTCTGAATCATATGACGTTTCACAATACGCTTCCAGTGTAACAGCTCATCCGTTTATTGAGATTTTACAGATGTTTAATATGCTATAAATATTTATTTATTGCCTTGCCACTAATACGCTATATCATTCATTTTATTGCGTTGCGTTAAAAATTTATATCCCACGATACTTCGTTTTACTAATTTGATTTTGTTGAATATGAAATTAAAGACTGATTAGATAGGTTTTTATATTTTGCATAATGATTCAGTATCAGTGAAAACACAAAACAGTGTTATTTTTGTTTATACTGTTACTGAGGTTGCTCAAAAAGTCACTAAGCTAAAGTGTGACTGAGCTGGCTACGTCTACCGTATGCCCAATGAGATGTGGGCCAAAACGTGGAGCCCTGAAACAGCTAGAAGGCGTTGCGGCAGACCCCGTACAAGATGGCGGGACGAGCTGGAGAAAACAGACGACCAGACTTTAGCCCTGGATCGAAAGAGCTGGAAGTCCAGCAGTGGTACGATGCAGGCTAACAGTGACAATAACAGTGACTTATCGCATAATGTTATTGTCGCTAAGGGAATTAGAATATATGTATAATATGAAAGAAATCACAGCATCGTTAGATATAAAAAATAAACGTTAGAAATAAATAAACAAAAGTAGTGCATTTGCCCTACTTTTGTTTAACTACATTTTTTTATACTACTGTTTTGGACAGTATTAATCCGCATATAAAAATATATATGCGGATATTTATATGCGGATATTTATATGCGGATTAATACTGTCCAAAACAGTCAAAATATGTATTTTCTTAATCTGATCCGATTAAGTATGGAGGTCATCGATCAGATTTCCACCTATCTGGTTACATCATAAAAGTTATGTTGATGGCATGTCATCTCGATAAAATAATCCCGTCCCTAAATGATATCATATTTAAAATTATTTATTAGGAAAAGGCGCATTTTCACCAAAAGATTGACAGTTTAAACTTGTCACCAAACAATTTTTTCGTAGTCTTACTGTCTGACAGTGCTTCCTAATTGCGTAAGTCTGTATCAATCATAATCTGAATCATTTTGAAGGATATTGCTAATCCATTGCTTCATAAGTTCGAAAAATGTGTCTGCTCAACAACGTAAATAACGCAATGAATATTGTTGAACTGTCAAAATGAAAGCCATTCCTACTATTGGTGTATTACGCAATTACTCCGATGGTCTAACATACGAATCGTTTTATTCATAACTCTAGTAAAATGAACAGACTGATTGATTTCAGCCCATCCACGAGCCAACCTTATCGATAAAACGCAGCTAATGTGTGTATAAATCATCACTTCTGAAACAAGATTGGAATAGAATATTAAACTCTTTATTATGTACATTATATCATATAAATTACAGATAACACAAGAATGAAAATATTACATCTTTAACACATAAAATTGGCCTTTGGGTATTTGGCAATACCGTCCAGCTGTAGACGGATTGCTTGCATCGCCTACAAACAACAATAAACGACCCATTACCTCGTTCACTCCTACATCTTGCGAGGGCACATAAGCCGCTGTTAATACAATCCCAATTCCTAATCATCAAAATTGACTATCAAAACAGCTTTACATATTCATAGTCAATACTTAATCAAAATTTATATCAACACTAGCTTCTGCCCGCGACTTCGCACGCGTGAATTTTTTTGTTTCCCCGTCCCACCGCGTCGCATCGCATCGCCTGCCCGCGTACTTCGTTTTCGCTTACCGTTCTGTCTGATTTTTTTTCTTTTTGCTGGACTCCTAGCGTGATGGTAAATAGCCTATAACCTTTCTCAACAATTGGGTTGTCAAATGCAAACATTTTTTTTCAAATCCGACTGGTAGTTCCAGGGATTAGCGCGTTCAAACAAACACACAAACCCTTCAGCTTTATTATTAGTATATAAGTATAGATTCACACCGTTTGTTTCTATTAACGATCACCAATAGAGCTGTTTAATACAGGGAGCTTTAGATGTAGGAATTAGAATATCTATGACCCTCGCCCTTATGCTAATTCAGCGATAGTAATGCCAATTAAAATGTTAACAATAGCGCCGTTGTAAAAGCTACAGCTTTATTGAAAGTAGACCGGTTTGGCACACGACACCTATCCGCTCACATCTTCATTCTATACGCTAGGGAAGGGACATATAGCTTTGCATAATAATGTTTCTCTAATTAAAATTTCGCTCTTAAAATAACAATACGTGTTTGCGATTGTACTCTATTGTAACTTGAGGTAAAAGCGATTTTATCTCAACTATATGAAGATTATTTCAGCATGTCTGCTTTAGAATACATAGTAGATAATTTTGAAGCAATCTACTCTTCTATTATTCAAATGTGTTCAGATGGTCTTTTGTAATGTAATGTGCAAATAATGCAAGGTTGGAAACATAAAATGTTTCGAATGGTGAGAGATATGAGGCGGAATAACATTTTCATCATTAGAGTAGTTTGACATGCTTACAATATTGCAATATTGTAGAAACGGAGACTTGGAAGTGATTAACAAATCCATAAAATTTATTAAATCCGTATGGCACTCCGTTTTCCCACTGTCGGGACACAGGCCACCTCTCGGTGAGAGGGAGTAGGCCGTTCCACCACGCGGGCCAGTGCGGGTTGGTACATGCTACATGTCTTCGATTTTTTGGTTCTAGGACATGCCGGTTTCCTTACGATGTTTTTCTTCACCGTGATGAAATAATTTACACAAAAAAAAGCGTCTGTCTGGGTTTGAACTTACGACCACCTCGACGACCTCGTAAGTCACGTCCGTTACCATTGGGTCACCACTGCTCCAAATCCAAATATAAGTTTATCACACTAATATTATAAAGGCGAAAGTTTGTGAGTGTGTGTGTTTATATGTTTGTTACTTCTTCACGCTCAAACGGCTGGACCAATTTTGATGAAATTTGGTATAGAGATAGCTTGAGTCCTGGAAAAGGACATAGGGTACTTTTTATCCCGATATTCCTACGGGATCGAGACTTATGCGGGTAAAACCGCGGGGCGCAGCTAGTTATAAATAAATCCCTATGTCACCAAATGTTGCCAAAAATAGCAAATGCACACTCGGTAGAAAATCAAAACACGTTATAAATTGATGAATTTGAAACTAAAGTTATGACATTAACACGACTGTACCTGCAAAAGACCATAACAATTATTTGTTAAGCCGTAACAGATTAAAAAAACGTATTAGAATAAACCCAAAAATAAATAATAAAATATCTACAACGCAAATTATTTGTTTGTCAGATCCGAATCAATATTCTTTTGATTCGCACGCTAACAATGCGAGTGTACATCAATCAAAATGATTTCAAAAGTAACACCCCGTTGCGGTGACAGCGGGGAATCGATACATAGTGTGGGGACGGAAATAAAAACCGGTATCACTTCCTATTCCACCCTTCGGCTTCCGAACGAACCACAATCACTTTTTTTGTTCGAGATCTATTTGTGCCATTGCTTCCCTTCAGAGGATTTGTTTATGAGAGTTAAGAAAAAAAAAAACACACAAAATAAAAGCGCAAGTCCTCTCATTAAACATAAGGCATGAATCGTAAAACCGATATGATGATGATGATGACGCGATCCGACCGATTTCGGCCAGGGCGATTGCTTCAACTCCGCAGAAGTTGTCGTTATCGTAAAACCGATACATCTTGGTACCGAACGTCCCCACTTTCCCTAATTTGCACATGTATACCAATCTCCATTCCATTCAGTAATAAATGTTATGTTGTAAAATAGAAACATTTAGTAGGTAAGTATGAACAAGGTGAAAAGGAAGACTGCAATAAATTGTTATTAAGATAATAATAATCGCTGTTAAATCTTCCAGCTTCTGGTACCGGTTTCAAAGATATCCGCACATGAAACAACATTATCTTTCTTTAATTATGATCTATGGTTATTGTGCAATATTTAACATTCCACAGTTTCAAACAGGTAGTTTGTTAAGCTCCTCTGTTTAAGATGTTGTACACCCGGCTGATATTAAATTTAACTGATCACTATCTGCAATTAATTAACAACAGCGATAATATCTAGCAGAAATAATTACGTGGTTGCTCGTACTTATACTACAAAAAGTATAATAAAACAAGCTCTCGATATAAAACTTATGATACGTCAACAACTTTTATTTGCAATAAAATATTCCAATAAAAAGGATATTGGTTTATCTACGGCAGTTAATTTTGACGGTTTTGAGGAATATCTTAGATGGAAATCAGGAACAGTAGCGTCTGTTACTAAAGTGATAGAACAAATTGCCGATAATGAAATAACAAATCACGCGTGCTTAGAAATCGATTTGCTTCGCATCGCGAGTGATGGATGGGCAGGCGCACGCGGCGACGCGCATCGACCCCTTTTATTCATCACCACCGAGGGATTTAGGGCGTGAAGGGTAAATGAATAAATTAATATGAGGCCTTAGAATTTGTAGTTTCGGCCGCAGCTGTTGCCGTGTTTGAATTTGTAATGCGATTCCACTATCAACGATTATGAATTCGCTTTGCGATTAGCTTACAAAGCTCAAATATTCGTCGGTAGCAACAGCACACGGTTCTGATCTGTAAATAAAACTGAAATCAATTTTGGCGTAATGAACGACAGAGTACAGGTTGTAAATAATAAAAGGAACGATGTTCTTATCAGAGATCTGGTAGTTTAAATGGTTGTCGTAGCAAGGGTATCGGATTTCTGTTTATTACTGCAGACGGTAGCTCTGCAGAAGCTGCCTCTACGAGTGAGTTGTCTGCGAGATCAAGATAGATGAACGATAACGAATAATTTCCAAATCAAGTTTGTCATTAAACTGGTACCTGGCTTGCAACTTCGATAATTTTAACTAATGTTGAAGGTGTATTTAATATTAGATGCTGGTTTGATATGCCAACACCTACACTGCGTGTTTATGTGTATGTATGCTTGCGTACTCAGTTGCGTTAATGTCTGTACTTCATTCATTTGTTTCAACGGTTTCTTTTGTAATTAGAGGATTTCAATAAAGTTCAAATACTCAAAGCGACGCTATGCTTTTGAATTTTACATTCGAAACGATTCCATAGTTGAGAATACTCAGTAAAGGGCTCGGAGCCTAAACAAGCAAATTAAGGAGCATGCGTTAAGTAGTTACTCATACTCAATTCTTGTGATGATTTCTTAGTAGGCTATCAATTGAGGCGAACATTTTAAACCTATTTGTTGAGGGCCCATTGATATCAGTCAAAGGGCGTCACACTCGAGAGAAAGTTTAATTAATGACACTGTAGTCACACGTTTTCGTTGCATTCAAATATTTATGTCAGTCGAGCGACGCTTCTGGGCATAGTATCATTGATTAGTTAAACAAGACGATTTAGATACTTTTTACTTTGAAGTAATCTGACTTAGGTATGTGTAAAACATGCATTACTATTAACAAGTATCAAAACAGCATTCCGCGTATATTAGTAAAATTTTCAGTTCCCTGGTAGCGTCAAGAAAATTTTAATGGACACTACAAGTGTCGTTAAAGGATTTCATAATATTTCTTAACTTAAGAAATAACAAAACATGTGATGCTTTCAACGGCCCTTTGTCTAGAAGCAGAAGAATTTGAAATTTTCGTTGAGGACACAATTGTGCGTGAGGACATTACATTCTTGAAATTATTGAACACAATACCTTCGTAATTACAGGAATACGTGGTGTCAACAATAACCTTTTACAATTTCTGTTATGTTTAAGTATTCCCTTGACTATGAGCGCAAACAAAGACCCGTAAAATGATAAATTGTTGTTGAATGACCATCATAGACCAACGTCTTAGACAGCTTGTCGCTTTAGTCCCCTTGCTAAGAAGCCTTTGCTTGAGTTGCGGAAGACCGCCGTCTTTTGGAACCAATGCCATAGATTAAATTATAAACTTGTTAATAACGATAAGCAGTGGTGGCCCAGTAGGCCGTGAATTACGAGTTGCAGGTCGTAGGTTTGAATCCAGGCAGGCGCTTTACTTTGTGTAAATTATCTTCATCACCATTGCTCTCAAAACGGTGAAGGAAAACATCGTGAGGAAACCGGCATGATCTAGAACCAAAAATTTGAAGACGTATGGTTTCTACCAACCCGCACTGCCCGCGTGGTGGATTACGGCCCACTCCCTCTCACTGAGAGGAGGTCTGTGTCTCAGCAGTGGTAACATTATAGGCTGATTATGCTTATGCTAATAAACTATATGCACTTCTGTTTTTATTGTTCATTTGATTGTTATTTTATTAAGATACGGTCTATTCTCTTTTAGGAGATGGTCTAAAACGAGCCCAAAAATGATCAGGTCCAAGTATCTTGACAACTTCGTATTGTAACCACCAGTCTACAAAGCTAGTATCGTGACCATGAAGTTCCTTCTCAAGATCGCTCTCTGTAACGGTCTACGGGAAATGCGAAGTCGACAGGCTAGTATGATTATGTACAACATTATACTGCTTATAGTGTCCATAATGACATTGAAATCATAATATCCACACGAATAGAGTCCAGGGGGTCACTAATGCAGCATATTTCTTCATCTTCATGACGTCTTTCGGTCTCAGGAAAGCGGATCTTAAGAAAAAGACGCCTAATTATGTACACGTTTTATATACCACCGTTAAATTAATTCTTAATTAATTTCCTTCGAAAGAAAATTAGACTTTCAAATCACTTCCACGCTGTAGTGCTACTAACTGATTCTTATCATTATTTAAAACTGTATATGTAGTTGCATTCTTTTTCTGGAATGATCTGATGTGATTGATCGCCCAAAATAAAATAATACAGCAATTTAATTTTTTCAGGTATTAATCGGTGGTGGTTTATAATAAAAACGAAAACGTTAATCCAGAAGTGGGTTGCAATGGGCTGTGCTGTTCGATGATGTTTAATTCTGACACAAGATCTAACAAATGAAGTAAGTGGGTACAAGAATTTTCAGTAATTATAAGGTAGTAAGTAGTGAGGTCAAACAGAATATGAAGGTTTTTTTTCAAAAACGCTTTTCACGGAGTAGAAGCCAAAATCTTTATGAAGCTCGTTTGCCGTATAAAAATAACACTAAAACAGCATACGCAATACAATAAATGCTCTGAATAGAGAAATCATGGTACCAGGCTATCATAAATAGCGCGGCGAACTATGCAACTGTTGTAAACTCCGCGGCTCCGTCGCAGTTCGACTCGCAGTCGGAATATCCTGCTCCTGTCACTTCCTGCGGTCCCAGCAATCCTTGTTCTAACTTTGCATTGTCCACAAACTGGGTTACTGGTGACATAATACTAGATAACGTCTTTATTACTAGTCAGTTTATTTGTTGTATTGCTATTTTCCTTTTAAAAGTTGGATATATATGGCGACAGTTTTTTTCTTTTAATTCAAGTTTAGCAGTTTATGGTCAGGGTCGTCTTGAGGGTTGAAAAGGTCGTGAAGATAAAATCGTCTTTGCGTTAGTTCCAGACAATATTATCCTAATTTCCATTAATTAAAAGTCTGTTTTCTTTCCAGGCACTTAACGCTTTTACGCTCTAAGATTCAGAGATAACATTTTAAGATTATGCCTGCAAATATATACTTAACCGCAGCTTAGGTTACGAGTTTCTTATATAAATAAATACTCATCTCTTGCTTTATTTTAAACTTGCCGCACCATATAAGTCGACTCAGTTTTGCGGTTTTTCTATTCGTCATTCAGTAGTTATTATTAAAATGGCCTTTAATTGTTTTTCTCGCTACCCGGTAATTTGATGTTGTTTCTAAAGAATTATTTTCGTCGTAAAATAACTGACCCAGTTTCAACTAAATTACGCTTAGGTAGACATTAGCAAAATGAATAATGTGGCCGTATTTCTAAGTTCGGAAGTGATGAATTGTGTTTTTGTGGACTAATCGATATCATAATATTGTATACAAATATTTGAACGCATCAATTTCTTGCAATGACACCGCACTTCCGATTGAAAAATTGGAATGTCAATAAAATAAATGAATAAAACATGGCGTCGCAACAAAAGAATGCATACTTGCAATAATTTCGCTGCCAGCAATATTCATTCATAGGCGGGCTCTACCGCTCAACCCTTACGTGCGCAAAGTGTTTAAGTTTTTTTCTTCTAATGAAAGTTTAAACTTTTTTCTGTATATTATGGTTGTCACTAAAGGATCTAACGTGTATGAATATCCCAAGAAAAAAATTTAGTCATGGCGTTAAATATAGTGAATTAACAGAGTTCCTGGATGCGTCACCGGTCGCCAGAGCTGTAGGGCGACCGGTCGGGGCGAAAGTCGGCTCCGGCCACACAGTTGGATCGGCGCGGTACCAGACCACAGTCTCATCTAAGCCACAGCTATGCGAGCATCTTCCCCATCATAGCCGAAAATTCCACATTCCCGGACACAAGCGCGGCGACGCGACGCGAAAGTTGAAATTCGAATTCGCGAAATATTTAACGAAAATTTCGAACTATATTTTTTTTTTCTGTACTTGAAAAATTTGGAGCAGTTGGCGGCAAACGGTAAAGTTGTGTGTTGGTGTCCTTAACAGTGTTTAGATAACTTTCAGAGCTTTTTAAGATTTTCTTTTAATTTATTTGTGTGCCGTACCGTGTGCCGAAACATTCGTATGGTGTGAAGTGATTTTTATTTTGTGCACTGTTTGATTTGGATTTTTTTGTTCCGGAGTTTTTGGTTGGTTATTATTTAATTTTCATTTTTTTTTTTTTTAAACTTTATGCATACTTTGATTAGTTATTAAGTGCTTGATTTTATTGCTGTAGTCATAGCTAATTGTGTGTTTGCGGAAACTATGAGAAAATGCGTAGGTCGGCAGTTATTGGGCCCTTAAGTGGAATGTGTGTTAATATTAGTTTATGATTATTATAAATGCATTATTATCGAAGATAGATGACCTACGCGTCTTTTTTTAACTTGACATGTTTCCGTTTTCGGTTACCGTGATCTTCTCGTTCGTAATTGGATAGGGAAACTTATTGAAAAGTATGAAAATGTTTTTTCTCGTCGGCCAAATGTTTTTTTATTTTTTTTCCCAAAAACTAATTTCAATTATTTAATTAATGAGGTGGTAATTTGTCAGTTTTTACGTAGATACTGATTATCTACCTCACTTTTACATACTGATTATTTGCGAAAAAACCTTATTATACAGTCTATTTAACGTGTCAACGAAGCCTTCGTATTAACAGTTATAAACCACTTAGAAAATTGTTTAAGCCGATCAGCCTCACGCGTCAATGATTAATTTCTTACAGTACAAATTAATGTTATCGGAAATATTTCTAATCTATTAATAAAATGGATTTTTTATCTTGAAGATCTTTAAAAACTCGCTGTGACCGGATGGCTTAAGCGTAGGTAGTACCAAAAGTTATTAAAGGTATTTTCCATAAAATATTCGTAGCTAGTTACCGGTACTTATTATTAGGGATGTGAAATAGTATTGTAGGATTTCAGGCGGTTTCTAAAGAAGTTTGGTGGTGTTAGCAGTTGGTGTGAAAAGTTTGTAGCATTTTCTGGTTTAATTTAACAAAACAAAAGCTTTGGAAAATAAATTGAAGGTTTTAAAACGTTCAATAAAAGCTAAGGTTAAGATAATTAGCGGTTTATGAATTTTTCGGTTATTTGTTAAACTATGGATAGCTTTCTATTTCACGTATTTTTTCCGAAGTGAACTAAGTTCGTACTTAGTGGTTTTAGATAAGATGTTTAGTGACCAAACGAGTAGGTAATTCGGTAATATCGTTTAGTACCCAATAAGGGAAAACAAGAAGTCGTAGCTGTATCAATTTGTTAGGGCTACGTTTGAGAGAGCTTGCGTCTACGCTAAAGATGCTAATAGAAAGTTTTTCTTTTTTCTTTTACTTAGTCGTGCCGAGTTTTCTTTCAATAAAATGCTAGTTTTATTTGATTTCTAGTCAAATTTGGTGTTTTGTTAAGTGATTAGACAGTGTTATTATTTTAGTTGTTACGTATACTGCAATCACCAATCCGTTTGCTAAAGCTGGTGATTATGGTAATCGGTAGGTAGGCACATACTACTTGACGTTCATAACAACAGTAGGTGTAGCATCCGCTGGATGTGGGCAACTCTGGACTGGTCGCTGTGCTTGGGGGGGAACTGAGAAACCTCTGTTTCTCAGTTCAGTGAGTCTTCGGTCAGCTGGACGCACTCGAACTAGACCCGCGGGTCCAGTTGACCACATCATTGAGTTTTCGTTTCTTAGTTGATATGATGACGATATCAGGTTGTCATGATGATTTTCAAGCAAAAACCTCCTTGAAGAATACCTGTTCTGCGTTATACAGGGTGACAGGAACATAGACGCCCAATCTGTTACTATGGATTCAGTACAGTCACGTCTAAAAGTATGTATACACTTGGCTTTATTCAAGGGCGATTTACTCCTTTATTTTTGAATGAAATTTTATGTTATTACGAAAATAGTATTTTCGAACCCATAGGTTTATGTTAAGTGTCGTATTTCAACGCTCCATTCGTTATTTCACGAAAAAATCGCAATTGAAAATTGCCAAGTGTATACATACTTTTAGACGTGACTGTACATGATTCCCTGCATCAAAAGTTTTCGTCGGTTATAAAAAAAAGATGTTCCATACATTTTGACCGCGTAAGTATTGCACTTTTATATGAAACAACATATATTTTTTTTGATAACCATCGAAAAATTTCTTCTACGTAACCACCGTAACTCCCCCCCCCTCCCCCGCAAACCCCTAGGGTCTAGAATCGTGTGCTGAATTCATAGTTACAGTTTACCACTAATGTACAAATGGCGTTTCTAAATCGCTAGATTGATTTCTGGTATTATTTATTTAATAAAGCTTTATGCACAAGTAATTAATAACTATATAAAGGTAGACTTTATGCCTTAGGCATTTGACTTATGTGATGAAGCTAGAGTGATCTCAAGATAGACTGCTGTAAAAATTCGTTTTACGTGGAATAAGTTTTTCAGAGCGAAAAGCTCTTTTTTTTTTTTTTTTTCTGTTTTATCATGCGGTCAGTCTTTTAGACTATGAGCGGATAAGATGGTTCTGTTGGCATTTTTGGCGCTACTCCTAGTGGAGCCTGCCATATCTTTTCGAAGTCATGTTTCGCACTGACAGTCAGAGCGAAGAATGACTTCTAACGAATGACTTCTGTCGCTTTATAGATTGGTTATAACTTTAATGACGATATTTTGTGAGGAAAAAAATTTCTCCAAATCTACAAAGCTGAATATTGGAGAAAAATAATTCCATAAAAAGAGAATAAAATACAGTCTAGACTGAATCTGGTTAATTTTCTTATTTACCCGATTGTTTGTGACAGAAATATAAAATTCTATGAAGCTAAATATTAACTTAGAAGTTTGTTAGTCTTAAATTACTGGCTAGTAAAATTGTTATAGTTTTTGAACCACTGGAAATGAGGCTAATCGTAAACTTCGCAACTTCTGGCTTCGTATAGTTTCTACTTAAATAGTTTTTATTAGGTAGCGCGATTTCTTAATAAAGTGTTCGTTGAAAACTTAACTGCGAAAATGTTTTAAGAAAAACTTCGTTTGTCTGAAAATATTAAAAGTACTTTGAAAGTATTAGTGGTAGGTATTAGTAGAATTTTTGAAAGTATTTTTATCTCTTATCGGCACGAGTTTTTTACTTAGTGCCTAAGTAAGATAGGTAGTTAATGGGTGCCCAAGATGCACAGTGCGTTCTAAATATTCGTCACTTGATGGTTCTTAAGATCTCATATGATATATAATTCAAGTCAATTCTTCGTTTTGATTTCAATTTTAAATCGACTTTTCAAATTACTGGCGTTAGAACACTGATGTCACAACAGTAATCACAATCATGCAGATTTCTCAAATCGGAGTTTGTCAATTAAGTATTCTGTTACGTAAACAAGCCATCTTCAAAGGTAACGCAATATCGTCAACTTTTACCTACATACGTGCCAAACGCGGATACAATTCAATTTAGGTAATTAGCACTTTCACACTAATTGCAACTTTGCTGAACCCTTTAGGAATCATATTCCTATTACGTATGTATTAGGCTGGCGCCACACTGCTGGTTCAATTTTCGACGAACGAATCTTCGTAGAAACGAAAACGACTCGCTCAATCGAGTCAAGATAGTAATCGGAAAAAAACTGAGCAAGTGTGTCGTCACCTTAACGCAGACCGTAACAAAAATAATCGAGCAAACAATCTTTTAACGAGTAATCGATTACAATCTTGTATCTCTAATCAAACGCAAGCAGAACGGTTCAAAGCTTCACCATAAAACTGAAACTGGAATGTACTAAACACGCTACTAAGTGCCGTGAACCAACCAGCGCAAACCGACTATAATCGTCTAAACGACAAGTACTTATATTCGTTTCAGTAATTAAAATCGACTAAACTTATCATGGGAAGTGAAATAACCATTGGGACAGCTGTTAACGTATCTGATGACAGTATAATAATATGTCCGTAAGACGAGCTGGTGCTGTATTCGAAAATTAACAAGATTTCAGCCCGTTTTGTGTGTTATGTAGGGGATCGCCTGATAAGAACGGTTTTCCGTTACTAAAAGGAAAATGGAATCAGGATTTTTCTACTTTGTGTTACTAAGATGCTCGCTGAAACTGGCGATGGGTAACACAAATAGGATAAACTGTAAAAAAATGTATTTCAAACTTTTTTAAGCTTAATTGAATATTTGACTACCTACTTACATCACTAAAGACTCAAGTTTCAAGTCTACCTAGGAATCTACCACTGATTGTATAGATCATCTACTGATTACTAAAATGCACGGAAATCGAACTAGCAATTAGCTGTAGGTATTAAAAACCAGTCGCGTTATTAATACGAGTAATATCAAAGTCCAAGGACTATGGTCAAAGATGACTAAGGAAATCAAAATTATTTTCTAATTTAATTTTGAACAAAAACAGTTGTAATGATTAAATCTATCCATCATAAATATAACATAATTTTACTAAAGATAATATTTAGATAATATAATTATAAGCTAATAGACTTAAAAAAAATGTACATGTTTATAAAAAAAGAGGGAAAGAATAATAGGGCATCAAACAATTCGTCCGCATCGCTGTCAATAGGAAAAGGCTGGCATTTTGACCTAACTAACAAAATGATTCAATATTAAACCAGCGTTTACAATGTTACATTTAGGCAACACGTAATATGTCTCAAGGTTCTCTAACTAGACCTGACTTAGAATTAGGTACCTACTTACTACATTCCATTTTGTAACGAAACTTTGACCCACTTTTTCATGCCTAGTTACTAGTTTATAAATCTTTTTACTAGAAAAATGATGGCCCTGATATGAAAAAAATAAAGTCACGTAAAACAAAGTTAGGGCAAGGCTACAACATGAAAATGTATGAGGCATGTCACCAATATGAACTATACAAATCTTATAAATCCGAAATATCGTCTAACGATGGCCTTATTTTATTGGAATCAATGTAAGAAGAAGAAGAAGAATCAATTTAAGCCCACGTTCGCACAGACGTGAAAATATCGCAGCGGGATTTTATCGCACACTAGATTTTCAACTCTTAGTGTTGATCCGAGCATTGAGAATCCAACAGAGCGCATCCCAACGCGTCAAAAAAACAAAATGGTGGATTTTGAACTCTCGGCACCAAGCAGTGCATTGAAAATCCAGTGCACGAGAAATAATCGCCGCGGGAAAAACGCGCCCGAACGAACCTGGCCAAGTCGAGGTTTGGTTATTTTTGTGCATTACATTGATGAGTACGACGATTTTCCTTACATGTAAGACGAATATCTTCTGTGGTTTCTCTCTGTCGGTATTCCACTATGAGAAATCAATTTCAAGAAAGTGTTAAATCTGTTGCTAATTTGAATACAAAATTAAAACTAATTAGGATTAGTGTCAACACGAAATATTTCATTCCTACCCAGAATATAGACGTTAACGTCAACGATTTCTATATCGTCCTTGTCAACAAGATAAATTGCCCGAGAAAAACTTTTGCGATTTTAAAAATAAAAATCCAGGACCCAGTACAATATGTCTCAGGTAAAATGTTGTTCAACAAAATCGCATACAGTACGCAGGAATAACTTGGAATGGGTATTAAAGTCGCTATCCCATATATTTCTCGAAACGGTGTTATTGACTCGTAAGAATAAGTTCGCGGATAACTGTTTGCAACGCGACTGTACTTCCGAAAGCGTATCTAAGAAACTGCATCTACGATTCGAAAAGTTTCAGAGCATATAAACATGCTTATGTACGTGCAATCAAATATATTTGGTCGGAACGTTATTTCCGCGAAATAAAAGTTATATTTAGGTAGTTATTTCTTGTTATTTTTTGTGTTATTTTTATTGTCGTTTTTCGGTTTAGTTAGAAAAAAAAGTATACGAGTATATATGCCATTTGAAGCAATTATCTCTTCCTTGGTCTTTGCGCTTTTCCGGCTTCCTATTGGGTTTCCTTCAAAAGTCTCGTGGTCCACTCATTAAACGCACAAATGAGCTGTAACTTCCTTCCTAATGGTTTTAAGACTGAAATTAGGAGCATCTGGTTTATTTCCATCCGAGTGCAATTATTTTCCGATGGTTTTCATCCTATTAGATAATACCTACCTCACCTGTTATGATTTCTTAGTGTGGTCTTCACTTCTAATAACATGACATAAAATCACGCTTGTAATCCCCAAAGAGTTAAGCAGAGGTGTACCTATGGTACATCATCATAAGCAGCCTATAATGTTCCCACTGCTGGGACACAGGCCTCCTCTGAGTGAGAGAGAGTGGGCCGTAATCTACCATGCGGGCCCAGTGCGGGTTGGTGGATGTCACATGTCTTCGAATTCTTGGTTCTAGGACATGCCGGTTTCATCACGATGTTTTCCTTCACCGTTTTGAGAGCAGTGGTGATGAAATAATTTACACAAAGTAAAGCGCCTGTCTTATAGGTTCGAACCTATGACCTACAACTCGTAAGTCGTGTCCGTTACCACTGGGCCACTACTGCTCTACCTATGATACAACCCCTGGTAATGTCCAATAATTAACAATTTCTTTAAATGACGTTAATGAAAACCTGATCGGAATAGTTTTACAGCTTCGAGTAGCTTCTATAATGTCCTCGTTCATATAGAGGGCAATTGGTCCACTAAACGTTACTGCCCCGATGTGTGTCAATACCCTTACAGACGTGTACACCAATAATGTGGTGGGCTTATCGAACGACACAGTACAGTACAAGTGACCGATTAGTAGTTCATCGACTACTTAGTAACAATTATAATGTAAATGGAAACTAACTGGACTTGCTTCATTTTGGCATGGTTACGGCGAATCCAATAAATTAGCAATAAACTAAGAAATAAAGGGAATATAGGTAGATAGTGAGATCAAACAGAGGCCCGTGGCTAAATAATAACAGCCGCACACGTCGATCGATCAGGTTAAGCAATGCTTGCCGCGGTTGGTCTGTGGATGGGTGACCATTTTAACATACCGAGACCCCTCCGTGTCTCGGAAAGCACGTTAAGCCGTTGGTCCCGGCTGTCATTCGTGGATCTTTGACAGCCGGTTCGGGTCGTCAGTAGCTCGAAAGTCTGACAACCAGTCTTACCAAGGGGTATCGCATTACCCAGTAACTGGGTTGTGGAGGTTAAATAGGCAGTCGCTCCATGTAAAATACTGGTATCCAGCTGCATCCGGTTAGACTGGAAGCCGACCCCAACATAGGGAAAAGGCTAGGCAGGTGATGAACTCAAGATTTGTGTAAACAAAACTGACTTAAGTTTTTCGCTATGTAATATGACATAACCTGGTTTTACCTAAGTTTGCCTTGGAAAATTATGAAGCAGCCAGTTACTCGTGTTGCGGTCGCACAACCCAACCACACCAAAGAGATTTCAGGCAAGCTAATCCACAAAAAGGAACTAGTCTGAAAAGGATGACCTAATTCTTAAGATACCCTAGATTAACATTAATTTACCTAGCTCACTTACATATCCTCTATTTCAAAATATTAAGTCTGCTAGTAAAAATACGTTGTCTGATAAGTGAAGGTGTTTTCTTACAACATTTCTAGGTACCTACTAAACAATAACATTCTTGAAATTACATGGATTCAATTCCGTTTTACTTCCCATAAAATTTAACTTTCAGCGAAGTTTCAGTTCAAAACATGCACCCTGTATGAAAGGATTTGTAAAACTGTTACGTAACATACCTAATATATGAATCGTTGGATAAAGTCTGTAAGTCTGGTAATGTGATTGGATTAAAAACATGTTTGTTTGGGTGTACGTGAGCTGAAACATTTGGATTCGGTCAATGAACTATGTAACACTGAAAATGTCTAATAGCCATAGCGGATGAGTCTAACATCTGAAGGCCAATTCTCGTAATATAAAACATTCAAAATCTAGTCGCAGTCTCAGCTCGGCGACAACAAATGTCAAAAACTTGTCAAAATGTAGGAAAATTAGAGGTATTTTTGACAGATTGAGACTGAGATATCAGACTATGAACGTTCTTAAAATTACCAGAATTGCCCCTCTTATCATATACACACATACATAACCTCATGCCTTTTTAGCGCCACTTGCTACCGATCCTTACCTACATATCATAGATACTCCTTTTGCTTCGTCTACGTTCATCTCATCATTATTATCAAAATTTAATTTCACACCTTCTCTACTTGTACATCAGACTATGAGTGTTTGTAAACAGAATGCTAATAATTCCCGTAATTAAAAACGTTCAAAATCTAGCTGCAATCTCATCTCAGCGCTAACCAATGTCAAAAACTTGTCAAAAATGTAGGGAAATTAGAGGTATTTTTAACAGATTCAGGCTGAGATCAGACTGTGAACGTTCTTAAAATTACGAGAATTGCCCCTCAGACTGTGAACGTTCTTAAAATTACGAGAATTGCCCCTCAGCCTGTGAACGTTTTTAAAATTACGAGAATTGCCCCTCAGACTGTAAATGTTCTTAAAATTACGAGAATTGCTCCTCAGTTTCTTGAACATAGAATGCTGTAGGTAATCAACCTCTTAATTACTTCACCACTCTAATGTTTTCATGTCGGGATCCCTTCTTTTCGCATAATGTTCTTTGTCCTAATATACTTCGGCATAACGATTTTGGCACAATTTGTTTTGGCATAATAATACTTCGGCATAATTTTTTTAGGCATACATTTTATGTTGGCATAATCATCTTAAAGACTAATTTGTTTTGGCATAAATTTGATTCGCATAACGTTAGTAGGCCTAATGACTATTAGCATAACGTTAGTAGGCCTAATGACTATTAGCATAATAATATTTAGGCATACAATTAATATAATTTATACATAACATTATGTAACTTAAACGATTTTTCAATCGCGAGATAACTTTTATCTGAAGAATATATTAGATGTTTTGACAGTTTTTGTATAAAAAAATATGTCAATCAGTTAACTTCTATTATGAGAAATAAATATGGCGGTTATTCCTCAGATAAAAGTTAACTGATTGAAACGGGAACACCCAAATACTCCGAAATATTTTATTCCGAATTTCGATGTTCCGATTTTCAAAAGTCCGAATTTCATAATACCTAAGAATCATGTCTATTATTAAAAATCACGAAATTTATTTTACCGAAAGTCATAAATGCGACTTGTTTGTTTTCCGATTTTCATATATTCGAAGAATCAAATGCTCGATGGGTTCGCGGTCCGAAAAACGACATTCCGATTTTCAATACTCCGAATTACTCCGTTACCGTTACCGCACCCGAACTCAACGAACGCAATAGACGACGTAGGATGCAAGAGCGAGCGAAGGGCACTCCGAGGTTCGGTTTGGTTAGGTTACTTTAAACCCTTTACACAGAAATAGGGACCCCGCGAAGCGGGGCTCCGTCGACATAGGATGCAAAAGCGAGCGATGGGCACCCCGAGGTTCGGTTTGGTTAGGTTACTTTAAACCCTTTACACAGAAATAGGGGCCCCGCGAAGCGGGGCTCCGTCGACATAGAATGCAAGAACGAGCGAAGGGCACCCCGAGGTTCGGTTTGGTTAGGTTACTTTAAACCCTTTACTCAGAAATAGGGGCCCCGCGAAGCGGGGCTCTGTCGACATAGGATGCAAGAGCGAGCGCTTGAATGCTGCATGCTGCATGCTTGCTTGCATGCTGCATGCTTGCTTGTTTGCTGCATGCTTGCTTGCATGCTTGTTTGCATGCTGTATGCTTGCTTGTTTGCTGCATGCTTGCTTGTATGCTTGCTTGCATGATGTATGCTTGCTTGCTTCATGCTTCCTACAGCGAAAAAATAAAAATATGTTTTAATATCATTATGCGTAAATAAATTTATGCTTTAGGATATTATGCTTAAAAAAGTTATGCTTTAGAACTTTATGCTTAATAAATTTATGCTTTACAATATTATGCTTAATCATTATTATGGTTAGAGAAATTATGCTTAAAAAAATTATGCGTAAGCTGTTATGCGTAATTATATTATGCGAAAATATAATTATGCCAAACAAAATTATGCTAAGTTATATTAGGTCTTAAAATTTTATGCAAATGGATAGGGAACCTTTCATGTCATCTGACGCGACGTGCAGGTGATATGAAAACTTTAGGGTATGTCTAAAGGTCCTGTGCTAAAACTATTTTAGATTCAAGATCCAATGTGAACGTTAACATAGATTCAACATTTGTGAAGTTTGAATTTATTGGGAGTTTTTTATCAAGAGGTCCACTATACAACATCCTCATGATGATAAGTTACTAAAAGAAAAGAGGTGGCCTATTTTTTTGGCATGAATGGAAATAATAATGTGTGGAAATCGGTTGTTATGATATGGGCATGTGATGCGGAGAAATGAGGAAAATGTCGTGAGGAAAGTTTTGTTTGTTTTTAGTATGAATGTGGATGGCTATAAGAGTAAAAGAAGACAAAAAACACGATAGATCGACTGTTTGTAAGATGATATGGTTAGAAAGGGGGTGACTACCGAGATGACAACTCATAGAAAAGTATGAAAGAAAAGATGATTGATAAAAAAAAGCCACCAGAGAGAATGCATTTTCTTTATCCCCAATAGCAGTCCACTACTGGACATAACTTCGCCGTTATTACAAACAAACGTGTAGGTGAATGGCTCGTCCATAGTAAAATATTTCCTTTAAGAGGCCACAGAGTAATTAAGCTAAGAGTATACCAATGTAGTGTAGTGCCCGGTGATTGATTAATTGCTTGCTATTCCTACTTCAACAGTGTTTGGTTAACCGACTTCTAAGTTGCGCAAGTTCGTATCGTCTGTCGCTCTGTCGCTGTTGATTAAGTATCTACTGCAAGTTTTGAATAATTAGTCAATGATTTGACGATATGGAATAGACTTTATTAATTAAATCATTGACTTTATTTTGCATCGTGTGCACTGAAATTGTACTAGACCACAGGATATTTGTAATAGTGAAAGGTAGTGTGGGTTTAATACATTTCTCGAGCTACTACTCGAAAAAAACGCACGCATGCTTTTTTTCGCTAGCCTAGCAATCGAAAAATATCTTGGATGCTTTTGTCGTTCGTCATTTTACACGTAGCTCTTTTAATTAAACTAGTACCTAAATTGTACTAAGAATTTACAAGGTTTCCTATACGCAATATTTAAAAAAAATATCCGGATATTCTATTCAAAATTCAGCATGACTTATTTTCATCGCCTGAAGAAAAACATGTTGTGATACGGCACCAATATCTCAAGTAAAAACAATCTGTAAATCTTTGTTTACTCCACGCATACTATCAATAAACCCATAAACTACATATTTGTAAGACTTCCATGCATTATTAAGCTTAAAATATTTATCTATTTATCATTGTGGAGTTCGATACTTCGAGTGCGTTTTGACAAATTGCGTCTGGATGTCTCCTTGTCACATTATAATAACGTATAGTGCTTGAAAGATGCGGTTTCTATAGAGAATTTTGTCATTGGTTGCATTTTTGAGAGTAGTAAGGGTTGCCTTTGTAGTCAGGTACAACAATTACAACAGTACAATTTTATTATTTAAAAGAGTGTCCGTGGAGTTTCTTGCCCGTTCTTCTCCATAGGTACCTACTACGCTTTGGAATGAGCAACTAGCTTCTTTCTGACTGACCGACCCCTTGACAATTTAAAAGTGTCTGTAATGGGTTTATTTGAAATAAATGCTTTAAGTTTTAGTTTGAGATAGTCATATTTTATAAGCAAGCTCTGCACAGAAGCAGAAGCAGGTCTCTTGTTGCCTATGCAATTTAACCTTTAATGACGAGATCTATAACTTTGAAACGGTTACCTAACTGATACATATAATATACTACACTATACTATCATAATCGAATAGAAAGTTTGTCACCTTAAGTGAAAATTGCCACACAAAAAAAATACGTTCATAAGTTTTCCCATATAAAAAGCTCAAAAGCAAAAGTTGAACCCAAATAATACTACGTTAAAAAACCTAAAAATCCACCCTTTCATCTTCAATTAAACCTCTATTTCCAACCGCTAACGGCTCATATTAAGTAACCGCTCGCGATCATAACAAATTGCGAGCCTGCATCGCTTATATTCCGCGACTCGATAGCGCCACGCGTCACCTGTGCATGAGTTAGTGGCGTATTAGAATACGAACTGTAATAGTGCCTGTCATTTGATTAACTGTGGAAGCTCTATGAAAAGCTTGTTAGATTTGTTAGGCTGTGGTTGTATAGTCAACAAAAAGAGATAAGTATGCAGGATCGTTGGATATAGTTGAAGTTTATTAAGAAACCGACGGATGTTGTCGACTGAAATTTAATTTGATAAATGAGCTGTTTGTTTTCTATTAATAAAATAAAATTTTATTTTAGAACAACCATCGGTTTCTTACTAAACTTCAACTATATCCGACGATCCTGCATACTTATCTCTTTTGTTGACTGTACACAGATTGTTGTAGGCATTGGGAACCATACTGTTTAAAGATAACGGAAGTTATCTATCGTATTTCCTTTTCACTCATTATAATTCTTAGAAAATATTTATAACCATGATTATTATTTTATTACTTACTGCAATCTTGCAAACTTTTAATAGATTCACTGTCTGAGAAGCAGACACAACATAATTTTATTGAAACAATTTCCATGTATGGAGGTCGAGACTAGGAAACTGCGAAATCTCAATATCCAATCATGAAAATCAAAATTGTTGATACTGTTCATAAAAGAAAAGACAAACCAAAAGAATCGAAATCTCATAAAACATTACAAAATCGTATTTTTCTTTGTAACACTTTTATCTGAATTCGACGAAAGTCTTTGTTTCCCCAGCAAAATTCAATTTACATACAGTGTAATCTTAATCCCGAACTATCGCGAAAATATTTCACATATATGCAATTTGTCGTGTTAAATCGTCCATGTGTACTGTACCTAAAACGTTCGTTGCACTCAGCATTTTCGCGAAGAATCGGCGACGTTTGGCAATTTCCGAAAACGTTAGTCATTCGGTACCGTACGTGCGTATTTTTCGTACCGTGGGTATTTGCACTTACTGGGATAACTTGATTTTCAACAATTAGCGTGTTCACTGTGTGTCTTTGTTGTTTATTACGAGGTCAAGGAAGGATGTTTCTTTTGATAAAATGTTTAAGGATTGATACTTGCATACCTATACATTGCATCATTTGACTCTGGGCGAAATAATGCCATTTAAATCTATACTAAAACAGTAAGAACATTAAGTCATGTTCACTTTAATTTTTGTAATGTTCTTAGGTATTTTAAAGTACACTACCTTTCACTTAAGCCAAAATAAGCTTGCTACGAAACCCGTTTAGATACAATCAAGCAAAAACAGTTTACCCATCCGATTTAAAAACGACAATAGAAACGGTAAAAATAAAAGTAATGCACCCCAATATAAAGTCCCAGCTTTGTATTTTTAAATGGTCGTATCTACATTTTGCACCGATGCACTCGTTCATTGCACTATTGATGTCATTTGAACCCGCTGTCGACACAACGTTCACAATTTCCGAATACGTTATTCACTTTGCACCGTACTACGTGCGTATTTTTGGGACCGGTATGCTGGCACTTACCGTGATAACTCGATTGGCATTCGATTAAGCGTTCTAAGTGATCGAGTTTGCACTTTGTAGGTGCTATTTTGGTATTCATGTGGTTCGGTGCTTATAATTACTTGAAAGGTATATAATTGTACTACAACGAGACCTTCTTGATAGAATCAAACTTTGAAGTAAAAGGTTGTAATATAAATGTATTATTTTTCAAAAATGGAAAACATCGTGAGGACACCGGCATGTCCTAGAACCAAAAATTCTAAGACATCTACCAACCCGCACTGGGCCCGCGAGGTACCAGCAGCCCAGCAGTAGAGGTGGGCCTAACCGTGGGAACAGTATAGGCTCATTATACTCCTGGAGATATAAGTAACAGTTTTAAAGTTTGTATCAATAGAAATTCTCGAATTATGGGCTTAGTGAAAACTCTATCGATAGCTTTATGTGTTTTAGATCTAGAAAATATTACTAAGGATGACGACGAGAATACAATAATTTATAATTGTCCCTCTATACAACAAGTTTCTTTTATATACTCGCGGGAACATTAATATCGTTTGGCGGTTAAAGTTCCATATTAGTTTAAACGCATTGGTGTTTTGTTTCAACGCCCATTAAATTTTCATTTACGATACGGAAAAGCAATAACAGAAAGTCAATGATACGTCCAATGATGAAATAACATGTCGATTAAGTTTCAGTGACAGAGCCGCGGTGGATTCAAAGGTATAGACAATATATTTTTATGACGCTTTGTGGATATTTTCGATTCATTTATGACGGTTTGTTTGAGATTTCGAAGTGTGGTCGTGACTGCTAATTTGAGTTGTCGAGACTGTTTTTTTTTATTTGTTACCTATATTGAGTCTTGTATACCTAACTAAAGAAAACCATTGTATATTAACGAAAGATATCGCTTTGAGAAGATCTGGTTTCTAAACAAATAAGTTTGGACAGAGTTTTGCATGCGGCAAAATTAAAAAAAACACTTGTGGATGGAAACAAGGCAAAGCTACTTATTTGGTATCTTAAAATAAACTTATACTCGTATCGATCTTTTTGACTGTAGAGCATATCAATGGGATGCCTCTGACTATCTCGCATAACAATGCTATTAAAAACTTCACTTGTGGATAGAAACGAGGACGAGCTATTTACTTGGTACCTTAAAATACAACTTATGACTACTTTTTGGACCGCAGAATTTTTCATCAGCATGCCAGTCAGCATCTCTCAAAACAATACTATAGGAATGAATGGAAAGATCCTTTTGTGCTTTCACTTAAACCATTAAGATATGTTCATCTTTTCCAATATCTTGCAAACTTGTTCGAGAATAGCCCGACTTTGCTTTCCATAGTTGTCCCCAAACAAGTAAACAGACACGTCTAACTGGTAACTTCCGTACGTTTTAGTATAAAATGTCGATTGAGAAATGTCTGGTGATTTATTATTGGTTCGGATATTTTTGCGGCGAGATGGATGGTTGTTTTCGGTACACAAACGAGATGAGATTGTGTTGTGTCCCTTTCATGTGTCTCTTGCAATTTGTCGAGTGAAAAATGTCGACTATTCGTCTTGTATTGCTGTGTAGATGAAATATTTTTTAGTCTGGGATTGAGTAGTCTTTGCTACGTTAGTCCGAACATTTACGTAATTGAGAGTCATATGTTTATGTATTGTTTTGTCTGATTTTTCTTTTGGGGTTGACATATGTATCGATAGGTTATTGAACTACATACATTGATTTTTCTAACAATGTTTCTCTGGTATGTTATTTTAAATAGAAACTCCTTGAAGTAAACAGAAAGAATAAGAGCAGGTAGGTACAGTCCAATCACAGTTATTTTATTAGGTATACCTCTAATTTTGCATCCCAGTCAAAATCACAGTGATCTTTATACTCCTTGAAATAAGGTACCTATTGGGTTGTTGCCACTGACAAGTCTGTTACAGTCACAATGACTGACAACGATCTTTATTCTCGTTATGATATGGTTGCTATTGGGTTGCGGCTGTCAGAGGAAAGGACTGCAGACTGTACTCTACTTAACACTAACTTTCGTGACAGCTTGTACAGTGATAAGCATAAGTATGCATACACTTGGCTTTATTCAAAGGCGACTTTCTCCTTTATTTTTCAATGAAATTTGATGTCATTACGAAAATTGTATTTTCGAACCCATAGGTGGATATAAAGTGTTGTATTTCAACGTTGCATTCGTTATTTCACGAAAAAATTGCAATTGAAAGTGGCCAAGTTTTGACATATTAGTGGTCGTGACTGTACTAAAGATGATCAAAATAAATATTTAATATGATAATGCAATCATCTAACAGGATATCTGATACATTGTGTAACACCATGCGAATTAGTCAAGTAAATTGTATGTTTATGTCATTAACGCCCATTTAGGCTCGTAAGGTGATCGCTCTTTGTCGCTAAACCCGGATTTTCAACATCTATCCGAGATGGGCTCTTAAACATCCACTGGTGAACGGTGAGGCTTCAAAATGACTGTCACAGCTAACTTGAAAATTGTCAGTCACCATTCTTGGTGGAAGGCTCTGAATTTTAGTAGGTACTGTAGAGTCTTTAGCCTGCATGGCGATTCCATGCAACACCTGCGAGTATTTTTTTAACTTGGCGTAAAATTATGAGATAAACACTATTTCATATTTGGTTTATTAGAAAATAATAGAGACTCAACTTGGAGAGCTGGCAGAGAGCGCTTCATCATGTAAAATGATATAACTAGATTGCTTTAATTCAAATTATTACGCGTTTAATCCTACTATCACACTTAATCACACTAATGTTATAAAGGGGAAAGTTTGTGAGTGTATTTGTATGTTTGTTACTTCTTCACGCACAAACGGCTGAACGGATTTGGATGAAATTTGGCACACAGATAATTTATAACCAGGATTAACACATAGGATACTTTTTATTCCGATATTCCAACGGGATCGACTTATGCGGGTGAAACCGCGGGGCGCTGCTATTACTAAATCAGCCTTTTATTTATTCGACCGCCTATGGTTAACTATGGTATCAGCTATTATCTTATAGCTTCTGCCGAAACGAGGAAACCGGAAGACAATAATACAAATAAGGGCCTCAGATTAAAAACAAATTCATCCTCTTTAAGTTTAATTGAGACCTAATTTAAAAATCAAAACATGTTCATAATATTTAATTAGCTAGTTAAATTATTTCTAAAAAAAAAACTCCAAAACCAACCGGAAAATTGATTCAAAAATGGATAACCAGTCAGACACATAAATAATACCTAATATTAGATGCGCTTGCGCCTTTAAAGGAGTGAACATCATGTTCCTATCAATGCTAACTAGACAAAATCTATGTTAAAGTCACCTCCGGAATATATTAATGAGTTTATAGGGACACAGTTATTAAAATAAAATACTCTGAATTTGGTCAAATTACAATAATTTTTAGTCCAAGTTTTGGTCATATCAGGTCATTATTATATTGAAACAACATCCGTATTCTATTGATCTATTCTACTATCTTGATTTTTTGTGAAATGTTGTTGCTAATCATTTTGGCCAAAATTGGTAAATGTCTAACCACTTTCCTAAAAAGGACCGTGTTTATGGTGAATGTCATTTTATTTCCTAGAAGATAAAGGAAGCCCTACTAACATGTGTATCCAAATTAGTTTAAGATTGGATTTTCTCAAAAAAAAAAAAATGCTTTTTAATAGAATCTGAAAAAAAAAAACATACCCTTTTTAACGAATGAGGGAAAAAATGTTTAAAAACCTATTCGTTTTATCGCATTTTTTCTCATATTTTACATAAACAAATCGAATGGTGTCTTAAATGTTACAGTAATAATTTATTACTACAAAATCAAATAAAACCGCTCCAGTAAAAGTTAAAAAAGAGATATCAAATTACTTAAATACATAATAATATATACTTTATAATGTCGTTAGAGTCTCCCACGTAAAGTCATTAATATTGGAAGCAGTTACAATGCTTCTTTGTCATAATTACCATAATCAGTTATAAATGTTAACGTGACCAGAGGGCTGGCCTATATTTTGGCCAAAGAATCAAAATTGCTATAGAACGTGGCAATGCTACCAGGCTTTTGGGCCCTTTTCCTGTTGACGCGGGTGAATTTTTCGATGCCCTATAATTCTTTCCCCTCCCTTTTTATATAGGTACTTATACGTATTATTAGATTATTAAAATATAAAAAAAACATTGGCAGAAGTCTCCCAGATTATCAGTTTAATAAAGGACAAGCCATGATGGGATTTCCCATTGGCAAAAGTGACGAATTTCCACACATTTGTTGCTTAAAGTTGATTAACTTCTGCTAAACCATACGTTAACTAAACATTGAAACGTCTCTAAACTTCTCTGAATCTCCAAAAGAGCCGTCTACAGCGTGAAGAAGAAAACAATAGTTTTTCTTACAACAAAACAACTTTTGTAGGCTCACAACAATTTTCTCGCTCGAATACATGGCTTGTTTCATCAATTTTTCCAATAAACTTTCCAATATTTTCCATATACATAGTTGCCAAATGAATTCGGTAGCCGTCGCGAGTGATTAATAGTGTCAGTTTCGTTATTGCCTGCTAACTGCTACTGGCAACTGAGAACGCTGTATTTTACGTCAGTTGTGTTTTTAATTTGTATCAAAAGTTCTTTTTTGAGCTTTGCAGGGTTATTGTGTACACAAAATATAGCATTTGCAAATTAACTATAGTTATTGCATTTTAACATGACAATAGTGGACATTAGCCTTTCCCTAATATCTCTTCCGTAGGAACCCAAACAAACAACTATGTATGGTTTTTCGTTATTGGAATATATTAACGCCGCTTTAATTAAAATCAGCGCTGGGGCTCTGTCTCGTATAGGGTTTTAGCATTATGCTGAGCGACGGCCGTTTTGCGTGAATGTGACGCATGTTTCCCTCAACGTGATATTTTTTTGTGTTTGTGTTCTTTTTATTTGTGATATTTACCGCAAATAAACGTACTTGTTTTCTTTCTTAAGATCACGATAAAAAAAATGCTAGAAAATGTAGGCGGGTCAATGACCGCTATTGCTATACTAAAACGCGACAAATATAGAATCACACATTGTTGTTACTATAATATTATAAATAATAGTAAAGTAACCAAAAAAATCAACTGAATATTTATTCCAAATTTTTTTTTTATTGCACCTACTACTGTTTGTCTCTGCATCACCCAAAGGTTGACTGGTAGAAAATGCCTGTGGAATTATTGTAGGAATAAAGTTTCGAAACTGATATACATATAATCGTAAAAAAATAAATTTAACTGAAGACGAATTAAAAAAAAGGTTTAATGATGCTAATAAAAAGAAAATTGTACCAATTACCTACTGTATTAAGCACAGGTTTGTAAATTATACAGTGTCATAAATTTAAATTGTTTACTTACCAAAATTGCTTTTTTTTTTGGATCTCTGTCTTCCCTTTTTTGTAAAAAGGTCCATTGCTTCCAAAAAGTAAAAACTTAAAAAGTAAAAGCCTAGTGGTCCTTCAAAATTTAAACAATCCCAAGTATTGAGTGTCGTTTCTTTTTATGGCTCTTATTTGTAACATGACGATACGTTAAAAGGACCACCCACCGTATTACGTTTATAGCTTTGTTAATATAATTAGGTTCTCAATATCGAATTTAATTTATTTTCAATATCACTAACAGGTTTAGTCATCATCTGCCTAGCCTTTTCCCAACTATGTTAAGGTCGGATTCTCTTCTAACCGGGTGCAGCTGAATACCAGTATTTTACATGAAGCGACTGCCTATTCAGATAGGCAATCACGTTGTGACTTTTAACACGTGTGTGTGTTGGTTGTGGAGGTGAGCCTCCACAACCCAATTACTTGGTTATACGATACCCTTGGTAAGACTGGATGTCAGACTTTCGGGTTTCTGACGATCCATAATGACTGCCAAAGGTCCACGAATGACAGCCGGGACTAACTACTTAACTTGCTTTCCGAGGCACGAAGGGGTTTTGATATGTAAAAATGGTCACCCATCCACAGACGAACCTTTGCAAGCGTAGCTTAACCTGATCGATCGATCCGTGCGGCTGTTATCACTAAGCTACAAGACCCTCAGTATCACTAACAAGTACCGGCCTACTTAAATTACTAATAAGACTACAAATATTTCTAAGTCTAAACATCCCAAGTACTAAAGCGGTAAACGCACAAGGATGCAGAAAATTCCTAGTCTTACAATGAAGACGCAGTGACTGCAGTCGAAAGGGCTATGGTAGAGAACCCCAGCCCAGGTAAGGGAGCGTTACCAGGCAAGATCGGAAGATTCTTCCTTTTTAATGAAGGAGTGGCAATTACACCTTTCCTAAGCGACACATTATTGTTTTCCGACATCCACGCGAACGAAGTCGCGGGCACAGCTAGTCTTACATATAAATACATGTTTATGATACTTTAAATTTATTCCCGCCTAGACGCTAGGTGGCAACCGCCAAGTGAAATTAATCATTATTTCCAATTACGTGGACACAAATGTCCTCGCGGTAAAGTGTACACTAGCCACGTTGCTGTGTTCATTACCGCAACGCAGCGGACGCATGTGATGCGGACGCACGCAACGCGTTTGGTGCGTTGTCCGACAAACGCGTGTCGCGTGTGTAAGCGCAACATTCTATTGTGCGGTCGCCACACCACAAGCGTAGTATTCACGCAGATTTGTTTGTAACTGAAAGTGAAGGTTCGAGTTTTTCTTTTAGATTATTTAGTGCCAAAGAATTAACTAGGATTCTTAGTGATGTATGTCAATGATATTTTGACGTATGATTTATGTAAGTAACTAGCTTCTGCCCGCGACTTCGTCCGCGTGAAATTTCTCCCTTCCCCCATTCACCCTCTTAGGGGTGGAATTTCGTAATTAGACATTTTTCCTTAAAAAAAAGTTGTTTGAAATCCTATTTGAATACACATGCAATGACCAGCATTGACTGTATAAAATAATGTAAGCGTTTTGTATATTAATTCTTATAATTATTTTTATCATAATATCAATGTCTCATTAACACACTGCGCAGTAACACGGTGTGTAAAGAAGCCAGACAACTACATTGAGCGCACAGTGGTACTCGTATGCCATTTCCAGTAACACAATCTTTGTGTACTCAGCTTCAAACCAAAAGTACCTGGGATCCGTACTCAGAACCTTCACCTTTATTTATGTACACTCAGACAGAAATCACCCTTTGCGTCGCCCGACGCATGGGAACCAAGAAAGCATTCAAAATGATTTATTGTAAATGGTTTTCTACTTTGTTGGCTAAAATAATAAGCCCGCGCCCGGATTGCTGTTCTAAATTCGATATTTTATTTGTTACGTTTTTTTCCTTTGCCGCACGCCGCTCGAAAAAAATTAATTTGCAATCCTTTGTTAGCCCATTAGCGGCAGATCCAATGAGTCAGCTATATGGTAATTAAGGGACGACACCAGTGAGCTTATGCGGATAGTGCGAAGAAATTTTCGCAAAAGCTATAAAGGTATCTCGAGATGAAGCTGAATGAGACATCTACAATGCAAATAATAAAAACGTTAAAGGCACGGTAGGAATTGCGGGTGGCTTTGTCCACTCACACAATGGCCGGTCCGCTGGGAGATTGACGCTTAAACTCCGAAGGTGTTAGGAGAATTAGTGGCCCATTATTGCTCTATAGAAAACGCTATGGTCAAGCAGAAAGCAGATAACAATAATTAGCTCGGACGCAACAAAAAGTGACATAAATCCCGCATAATAAGTTCCCGGGTGCAAAAAAACGTAGTAACAGTTTACCTGGATTCTTGTTTTTTTGCAGAATCACTCGGAACGAACGTGGACCGACATAATAAACACCTCAATTCCTGGCAGAGGCATTGTTTAATGATTTTTCTGTTGTGATCTTGCACAATTCTCGGTCAGTTCTGTTTTTTTTAATACAGCTTGCGAGGAATATACAGTTTTTTGTATGCTTGGTAGCATTTAAACAAAAGGGACTCGGGGCTTGTGTGAAGGTGCGATTTATTTATGACCTTACCTTCCAAAGCGATCTCTTGACCGACTTTGGGTGGTTTGTGACTTGTTATGTTAGTCTAAATTGAATCGAATGTTTATATGTGATCGGAACCAATAAAATGTTTAACGCTCCATTTCTTTTGTTGCAGGAACAATATGGAAATGACGTATTGGATCGGCACGATTAGGAGACTCTGAATAAGTTTTAATTTGAATAAAAAACCTCATTTTTAAATCGGTTTTAAAAACAAAGATGCTGGGGTGTGCTCTAAGGAGAGTTACCTCGTTTACCTCTTCCCCAACAGACATCAGTTTTAGCTCGGCTGACGATAGCCGGTGTATAGATAAGTAGATGATCATAAGACAATCTCTTTCCAACATTCGGCCCAAAAATCCAATAATCTAAATTGAAAAACTGCAAAAATAAAAGATAAAGATTTTGAAACTAAACTAGTCAGAGTAGTTAAAATCGTTGTATAGTGAGTTACCAGAGGTATCGTTAGTCGGTTCGGGGTGGCCACTGCGGTGGTATGCTTTATATTGCATCTTGGATCGACTGTGCGCTGTCAGGTCGCTACGTCACGTGGCTTCCCAGCGCGCGACTGCAGTGCTGGATGCTACTATCTGTATACACGTGAGTATTGCTTGTTTCTACTAATTAAACATTATTATTACTTACTGATATTTACATGCCTCTATGGTTCTTGTGTGTGAATGTTTTATTGTATTTATTCGTGTCTTTTGAAGCGTACCTATTCAATTAAATTTATCGATTGGTACTCCATACATTTTGTGAATGTTATTGGCAGAAAAGTCAATTGGTAAGGTAAGTTACAAAAATATTGACTTGAAAACCTTGAATATTTAGGAATTAACTTTACCATACCAACAGTTTAAGACATTTGTTTGTATCAATACGACATTTTATTTCTGTCCTTCAATTATGTGCTCATTCCCGACTGTTGTCAAGGGACTGCCTTCCAACTAATACTTTCCACTTTTCCCGGTCATATTCTTCACGACATCCAGTCATCACTCCTCTGGACAGCGTTATATTCCGGGTACAACTAGACCAAGTAGGTATGTCAACTCGAGATGTCTTAACGAATTCTAACTTTATGCCTCTTAAAATAAGTTCCAATCGGAATAAATCTTAAATGGAATGAGAAGTTTACGATCATTACTGTCCTACTACAGCCTCCTCTGCTTTACGCTCATCAATGTAAAGGACATAAAACGTGTCAATACATTCCGTTAAATTCTTCGGCGTGTCTTACGGGAGTGGCTAGTTACTGTCCGATTTATGGCACGGTTTCGTCTCTCTGTATTTCTGCCTTTGTCAGCTCGAAGACTTCTTTGAATACGTCTTTCTTATTGTCATTATCTTCAGTGCGTTCGTAACTAACTTTGTTAACAATAGAAATATAAATACTAATATTTTTATGTCCGTTTTGTGTATTGCGTGTATATAATTTTCTAGCTTCTTACAATGTTTGATTTAATGAACTTCTTACATTAGGATAAATGACAATTTTAACTAACAGATTTCGTGAATGAAGGTTTCGTGTTTAGTAAGTATATTTTACATTATTCTAACATTAATGTTCTGTTGCTAGTTGTTAGTGTAGAAATAAATTTCCATCGACAGATTACGGTAAGTGCTCTTCGATAAGACAGATAAAGTTCGTTCACACAGCGCAGTTACAGTGAAATGCTTCCGACTGTTTGGGACTACAGGATTTAGATAACCTTATACATATATGATGTCTTGAATTATTGAGTTTGTATGATGACAGTTTTGCCAACGATATGTTTGTGCATGAAATATTATTGACATTGGATGACTGGAGGGCGGACAGACCAAGTCTGTTCGAAAGTTGGTTTCTACCAATTGAAACAGTTCTTTATCCTTCAATGACTTCGCAAATAAATTACCTATATCATTCAATAACCAAAAGTGGGTCTTACGTGATCTGTTAATATAATCAACAGGAGATGCAAAAAAAACTTTGGCAACAACACGGTTTGTTTGCTCAAACCGTTTGTCAAAAAAGTCACGGAGACGTGTCAAGATGTAAGGAATGCCATATTGTTTGATGGTAAACAGATAATTCGTTATTACAAGATTAATTTACATTTTACGGGTCATCGGTACACTGAGATATCGATTATCGGCTTACCAGATATATCGATTTATTCGAGTGATTTCGAATACGTCTCGTGGGCTTTACTTGATATAAAAATCTTGATATGAGAGTGCTTAAAGTTGTGTTCAGATTAGAGTAGCGATATTTTATGAATTTTGTATAAAATTTTGTGGCGCAATATTTCCTAAGACCTATACTTGATTCAATTTTAGCTAAAATAATATGTATAAATAATTACATTGGTGTCAAATTGTGAGAGATAGAACAACTTGAGGAAAGATTCGAAACCTGTTATTAGTGCTTAGTTTAGCTTGTAACGTTTCCAAAGCTCAGTAGAACGATGGCATGTAGATATTTTATACATTTTCTCTCGTCTATAACCAAAGAAAAATCAATAAAAATGTCGCATTAAAATTATAATATTACTTCGAAGTTTTATTGAAATGGCAACATCCAAACCAACCTTTATGGTATTGGCGAACAATACAACATTCTTAATTTCGAAATATGGATTTCAAAATAGCAGAATATATGTTTTGAATTGACTTTTATGGTGTCTTGAAACTTAAAACTTAAAGGTCATTGGAGGATTTTGGCTGCATATAGCCCAATTATAGCCTTGACCGATCCGTCCCGCCCACTTTATGTATTCAAGACATACCAAAATCGGACACAATAGGATAATTAATAACAACGGTTGTCTGGGGCGATGCATAGCTAATGAACGACATTTGCAAAGCAAGTGCTGTAGTGTAACACAGTGGGTTATTTTATCATGTAAATACATCTCATTGAAGCGTAATATTAGCATACATATTGCTTTTTTGTGGCCAATGTGTCTAATTAGAATTTGGCATTTGAATTTGGATAGAATGCGTGACATATGTCTGTGGGGTGAGTGAATTGTAAACTAATTCAAGTAACGTTGGGATAAACAGCATATTTTGTTGTTCTTTTGTTTGTTTTTGTAGTTCGGTCATGAACTCTGAATGAAACAAAGATGCTAGAAAGATAGTGGTAAATGTTAATAAGGTTCTTTCGTAAACAAAACATCGTAGAGTTGTCGCATTATTTTAGTTGATTGGCCATGGTTGACCATAGAGAATTAGTTGGTTTTCGCAAACATTTGCTGTGATTTAATTTATTTATAGTGTTGCAACAAAAAAGATGAAGCCGTGAAATATCGCAAATACCTGCCCTAGGTAGATATAACTAGAGCTGAGAACCGAGTCACTCATTATTGACAGAAAAAGCTGAAACTGTTACATCTAAAGCATCACTTAAATATGAGATCTCAATTCAGATAGAACCTCGATTCACCCGTCATTACTTTCCCACTTTTAATTAATTTCATCCAGTTCAACGGTGCTACAGTGTCGCACATCTAATACCACAAGACTACTAATTGTAAACAGCAAGACTTGCGCAAGAGGCTATCCAAACAGGCGGCGTTACAAAATATTTGTACCGGGATGTTGCACGATCGCTTCTTAATTAAGTGAAGAGTAATTGGTATAGTTCGTGTAATGAACTGTCGTGAGATCTGGGCTTATTAAAAGAGCACGTTCGTTAAGTCTGCAGTAAAGCTTATGACTACTATACATGACCTGTACACATAATCAGCCTATAATGTTCCCACTGTTGCGAAACAGGCCTCCTTTCTATAAGAGGGAGTGGGCCGTAATCTATCAGTGGCCCCAGTATCTTCTACGGGTTGTGGATGTCACATGCCTTCAAAAGCTTCGGTTCTAGGAGATGCCGGTTTCCTCACATAACCCTCATGACAAATCGCAAAGCGACGAACCTGGGTTTTTATGGGGACGCAGTTAATCAGGTGGATCTGACGCAGGTTCGTCACCTGTTTGGCTTTTTTATGAATGGTAGGCTTTACATTCTGTAAGAAGCAAGAGGTTTCATTCTCAGACAGAACAGAATATTATCGAACTTTTCTTTCTAAAAGTTTTTCCGGTAAATTAATGTATGTTCCTGTTCGTGTTTTCAGTTGAAGCTCCACAAAAAAAAAAAAACTGTTACTAAATAATTTATATTTCTTAACCGTTAATTTCTTAAGACAGTCGGGACTTTATCTTTTAATAGATAGGTTTCAGTTAGATATCAGTATTTTGCCTGAACAAACTACCGTCTGACCTCCGCCATGGCCATCACAAAAGATTAGGACACATGATACGGAGGAATTCTACATATTTTTATGGCGCGAAACTAATATAAATATCACTTTATAGATACTTAAGTCTCAGTTATCGGGTTTATTTGTAAGTCTAATACGATCTTAAACTCTTATTGGCTCCAATGAGAGTTTATGAGTAATAAAATATGTGTCATCAGTATTTACTTATTTGAAATATTTACTATATGTTAATAGTTTTGTTAGCCTGCGAATTGCAAGCCAAATATTATTAATATTTTTTATAAGGAAAAACTGTTATATAATTTTACGTATAACAGAAAAAAGCATGTGTTAATTTGTTTGTGGGTTTGGTGGGAAAATGAAGAATCGATATTTGGTAGTTTTTTATCCAAAAACAAAAAGTCGTTGATTTGTAATCTTAGTAGGTAAGCCTCTTCTACTAGTCATACTTTTACTATTCCTCTATCCACACTCAGACCTATATAATATTCTGTTTATATCGGATTAAGCGCAACATAATACCTAATTAATATCTAATTTTGAAAAGTTAACTGAATCAAATCAAATTCAGAATATATCACGAAATGGTGTAGGTAAAGCATGCTCAGTATCTCTATCTTTTTTAAAGGCATTGATCGATCTCAAAGTCAAACAAATAAAAAATGTAGGTATTAAATATTGCCCTTAGTTGACAAAAAAACTTATGAGTGATTACAAAAATAGTAACCGTTTTTTAATTCCCAAAAGGTACCTACATTCAAATGTCATGTTTTTCAACTAACACGACCTCACAACGTGCAATTTAAGTAATGCATATTCGTCTATTTTTAAATCTGAGTTAATGTATCTTTTATCAAAAGATTACCTATATCACCTTTATAAGGATTATTTTTGTATGACAATACCTCTGACAAATTGTACATGAGTCACAAGTGTAATTCCAGTTAGAGTCACATTTTGTATGAGAATGATAACATCTAAACTATTCTAAACCAATTAATTGGAAATAATTGGGAATAGATTCCTATGGCGGTGATGGGAGTATCTACTATTTAGTGCATACTGATTCCATGATTCCTAATTTCATGGAGTATCTTATCATAAGTTAAAACTTCTTTTATGTCATAAGACTTAAGAGGATAGCTTAATTATGTCGTAGTGAAAAGTTAGTCAGCAAGCCTGGCAGTGGTGCTTGAATCCTAAGGAGTGAGGGGAGACTTTGGTACAAGTACTTACTCAATACTTTTATAACATTCCACATGTAGGTATTCTTAGATGGTAAGCTTATAATTAGATCATATAGACCCTGTCGGGCACAGCAAAATAAACGAGTTAGGAGAGAGGAAGCATTAGTTAATTATATAACATTACTTAGCAAACTACTATATTATAATAATGATGCAGGTATTTTCTGGGATAAACTAATAGCTTTAACGTAAAATATAAACAGGTATCTGTTGATTGATGTAATAAAAATAAATTATATAAAATTTAAAGTCTCGAGTACTTAAGTTATGACTTTGTAAGTCTATCACTTACTTATTTTCTTTCGTAAAGACTCATTTATTGTACACCATAGATACTTTCTGTAACTTGATTTTTTAGAGCTCAAAAGCATCCTACGCTTGCAGTGCCATCAGCTACAACGTGCGCCGATTTTTTCCGGCAGGGTTAGGCAGATGTGCAGCTGAAGTAAACCCACATTTCTCCAGTTATGTTTAAGTGCCATGTAAGACGAGCCTATTGCAATCAACCGGGCACAAATCCAGACTACAGGACTGCACCCTAATTGCGTAACACACTATCAATCGGAATCAGAATCATTTCGAAGTCAATTGCTAATCCATTGCTTCATAAGTTCGAAAAATTTGTCTGCTCAACACGTAAATAACGCAATGAATGTTATTGAACTGTCAAAATGAAAACGATTCCGATTGATAAAGTGTTACGCAATTGCCCCGCTGGTCTACAGGACTTATAATCACACTAACATTATAAAGGCGAAAGTTTGTGAGTGTGTTTGTATGTTTGTTACTTCTTCACGCAAAAACTACTCAACGGATTTGGATGAAATTTGACACACATATAGTTTATAACCAGGATTTTTACATAGGATACTTTTTATCGCGATATTCCCATGGGATCGAAACTTATGCGGATGAAACTGGGGGGCCCAGCTAGTAAAACATAATGTCGAAATGACGAAGTGGTGTCTAGTCTAGGCTGATGAACACAGCATTTTTCAAGTTATCCAGATACAGCTGGATCTCCCTCTTTATTTGTCACATAACATGATAGATGATAGAAAAGATCAATGCTAATTTAACCAACGGCAAAACATCACAAACAGGTGAAATTGAACACAATGTAAGTTCAATAGAAGCCGCTCCGTAGTAAACAGACAATAATGTGGCGCTTAGGAATTTATTGCAACTGAATTTTATAGCCTCACAGCCTATAGCCTATTTTGAGTAGCCTTTTAAGGCTATAATTGAATGAAGCAATAACGTTTGACATCATGTCCTAGTGAAAGCGAAGATTTTAAATCAAATTGTGAGGTTCTCCCTCGTTCCCCCGTTCTACCTCGTAAATATATAATCTTGTGAAGATTTTTCGTTAGTTATAAGTGGAATGCTTAAGAGGAAATGGTTTTCTTTCATTTTCTTTCGTCCAGCTTCTATTTTGCTTAAGTTCTTGTTCGTCTTTCAGTTGGTACCTATCTTTCTCCAAAATTCTTTTCCCCTGCTCTTGCCATATTGTAAGTTTATCATGCCTCTTTCAGTTCTGCAACTACCTCGCTTACTTTTTATCAATTATGCTAGCTATATTTTTGTTGCCTTCTGCATTCACTGAAACTTGGATTTTAGTGTCATCTGAGGTAGATTTTGTTTCTTCATAATTCCCGATTCCTAATGTAAACTCGACAATACGATACCTATTGTGAAGCCGGGTCCCAAACAATCTTCTCTGTCAGATGTAATTCATTAATCTTTTGGCTTCGTAACAGATATTAACATACATTTAAATAATGCTACTTCTGTGTACTCCTTACTATTCCTACGGCTGTCTTCACATGCATGTAACTACAAGATTTAATGATCTTAGACGATTTTTTATTCGCATATTAAGAAACCGCCGACTCGTCGCCGGGTAGTCGCGGCAACAATAAATGTTGTATGTGGGTAGATGAATATTGTTTGTGGCCGTCTCATGTTACTTTATTTCCATATTACAGCCAACGTTTGAGCCAATATTTTTGATATAATAGGTTAGGTTTATTAAAAAAAATGTGTTTTACTAAAAAGAGAGCGAGGCATGAAAAAATATAATTTTAACAAATAGATAAATTGAATATGCTTTTTCAATTTTGGTGTGGGTGCAAAAACTTACGTACATCGTAATAACAGCTTAGCTATTACCACTATTACAGAAAAGGTACAAGCATTCATGTAACATTTGTAATGAAACTGAAAATGTTACATTTTATTTTTCTCCAAGAAAAGCTCAGATCATTCCAACCAACCAACTAACAAACCAAAACAATGCTACAAACATTGGCGCCAATTAGCGGACAACGTTACCGATTACAACAGAACCGTCTAGACGCATTGAAACTCAGACATTTTTTATTCCAGCTACTTGTAAAGTGTGGGCGGGATTTAAAAACAAATCAATCATGATTGATTCCGTGGCTTGTAGAAGTGTAACTGCGTTTTGTTCCAATGTTTGATGTATGGTGATACGGTGTGGTGTTACGTTTTTGTGTTCGGTGTGTATGTGCCGTTAGTTTGATTGTTGTTTGGTTGTTTGTTGATTGTATTAGGTGTAGTAGCAGTTTAGGGTTACTTAAGGTCAAGAGGTTTTGTGATTTATCTTAAAGTTCAACACGTTCATCATCTGAATTATAGGACCATATTTCCAAACTGTACTTGACTCGTTATGAGACTGTGTTTCCGCGTTTTCTCTGGGGCGATTTCTGTATTTTTAAGAACGTTCAAATTCCAATATATGTTTTAAATATTAATCTGTCAAGATCCTCCAATTTTCCTTTTTTTGACAAGTTTTTGACATAGATTTTCGCTGAGATGAGATTGCGACTTGAATTTGAACGTTATTAATTTCCTTTCCATTCCAGATTCAAAGATTATAGACGTAAATATTTTTCAGCCCTTTTAGTCACTTCAGTAATCATGGGCACTCCTAAATATATCATAATTTCTTGACCTTCACATACAAGTGAGGTCTATCTATTAGTAAAAGAAATAGACGAATCATTTTTCGCTAAACACCTCTGCGTACGTGAGGCAGCGTCCATGGTAGCAGACTCAAAGCAATTCATATGTCACTCATATCAACGCACGCCATCCAAATATGGGGCCTGATGAATTATTGAGACGGTGCGTGTTAAGTAGACGCTGTTAGAAGCTTTAATTTTTTAACAGGTTATTAAAATTCTGTGTACTTGTGTCCGTTGCCTTAAGGGTGAAACGGAGCGTTTTATTTACCAATCGTAGTCTGGGACATGAATTGTTTATCAAATTCACACACTGCGTTAATGCCTTCTTCCCAAAGGAGTAGGAAAACCTACTTTAATTTGTGGTTTTTATACAACTGTCCAACAAACAATCAATTGCCCTAGCCTTTTTCCAACTATCTTGGGGTCGGCTTCCAGTCTAATCAGATGCAGCTGAATACCAGTATTTTACATAGAGCGGCTGTCTTTAACCTCCACATCCCAGTTACTGGGGAACACGATACCCCTTGGTAAGACTAGTTGTCAGACTTTCGGGCTTCTGACTACCCGTAATAACCGTCAAAGATGTATGAATGACAGCCGGGACCAATGGCTTAACGTGCTTTTCGAGGCATGGAAGGGTCTCGCTCGATATATATTATAATATTATGTACAATTTTCAAACAATGACAGTCAACTTCCCTGATTTCACATGCCTCTCTGATTGATCCTTAAAAATATTTGTTACATTTTTATTGCCAAACAACAATGTCAAATTCTGAATCGTTTGTTATTAGGGTTTTCTTGGAAAAATTATGGCCTCTTAACAAAATTGGTTTTGTTTCCTTATTATTTTTGTAACCAAAATAAACTGAGAGTGTTTTTCCGAGAATTTCCCAAAATGGACCTTAGTAACATACTCGTAATATTTTATCTGATCGACGTGATATTGTTATTGTTTTCCTTGAATATAAGGTATCCTACCTAATTATATTGAGACCAGATTTATTTTTAGAATGTCTAATTTTGTAACGTGTAGTAGATGCTGTATTACGATTTATTCTTTGGGACGTATCGGTAAATTTTCCATAGAAATGGAAAATTGTTATATTGTGTATTCTTTAGTAATGTATTCGAGGGCGAGTATTATATTCCACAATATTTGCAAATATTATAAACGCCATATTATTATTATATTGATGTTTGTTGTGCATTATTATGGTACGATATCGCTGTAAGTACATACATAATCAATCTATAATGTTTCCACTGCTGAGACACAGGCCTCCTCTCTTCGAGAGGGAGTGGGCTGTAATCTACCACGCGGGCCCAGTGCGGGTTGGAAATGTCACATGTCTTCGAATTTTTGTTCTATAGGACAATGTGTAAAAACCGTGCAAAGCAGGGGCGGGTTGCTAGCTATTTAAGAACGTTGCTTAAAGTTTAAACGTCGAAAGTTGAAGAGACGTTTAAACGTCAAAAATGTATGGTTAAACGGTCGCTAATCATTACTTAACTTAAAGCAACGTGAAAGAATTATACACTCGAACACTTGTACAAATCATGCACTTTATTGTGCTACGCTGTCCTCCCATACCTACTGTAGTTTGAAAACATTGTAAAAGCCAATTATTTAAAAAAAAGTAACCGAGGAGTTTCTTGCCGGTTCTTCTCCATAGGAAACGACCAATTGAAACCATGCACCTAGCTTCTGACGTTTCATAAGTGCCCATGTAGGTTTATGTGAAATAAAATATTTAGAATTTTAATTTTGGTTGATACTCAACATCCTAAAGTTGTAACCCAAAAACAAATGCTAGTGACGCTTTTCGCGGCGTTTTACTTCAAAAGTTATCTATGGGTTGTCATAACTCAAAACGATAAAATATAAAAAATAATAACAATGTTGCAACCCACAAATAATATTAGTTAAATAGTCGATTATTGTGTATGCTAACAAACGTACTTATATAAATATAAATCCCGATATTTATAGGTGTTAAAACTTCGCCTTAACAACTGCCTACTCACAAATTGAATGGTCTAAGTAGCGCGATGGGCCTCTAATACTAATAGACGGATTAGTTTTCTTTACTGATTGTCGTCAATGGCGAAACGATACCTAAGAACCCTCATATCATAAACGTTATTATATTATGAAACTGTATAGTATTAGGTCAAAGATATAACGGTGAACATATCAACATACGGTAATATTTCGTACAATAAACATGTTGTTATGTTCATACTTGTGTTTTCTGAGAATCCCTGAGTAATAAATGTAGGTGAAGTTTTAGTCATCTTCAGGATAAAGTAAAGACCTACAAAATACAAAATATCCTCGAGATACACCCAAGAGGGCACCTGGTGGCCCAGTGGTTACGGCCGCGACTTACGAGTTGTAGGTCGTAGGTTCAAACCCAGACAGGGACTTTACTTTATGTAAGGAAAACATCGTGAGGAAACCGGCATGTCATAGAACCAAAAATTTGAAGACGTGTGACATCTACCCGCATTGGGCCCGCGTGGTAGATTACGGCCCACTCCCTCTCACCGAGAGGAGGCCTGTGTTCCAGCAGTGATGCAGTGCACGCTGAAGCTTTAGCCAACCTCAGGATAAAAAGACCAAAAAAATACAAAATATCATCGAGATATACCCAAAAATACCAAAGTTTATACAACTCATTATAAGCCCGCCCACGCGATAATCTGGCCACCGCCTAATTGCTTATCCTTAGTGTGAATTCATAATCACATTAATTAAATAGAGGTGATGTATGTAATTACAATTTGTTTAGCTAATAGGTGTCGCAGTGGGCAGACGGTCGAGGTAATATGTTCATTATTATACGGCATATTAGCTGTAACACGATCGTGTGTTATGGACATAGAGTATTGAGATGGAGAGCTAATATTTTCCCAAATCATTAACCCATAAAAAGCATCATCCTTGCGTTTAATGAAACTCCTAAGGGTCAAACCATTAGAAAGTAGTTCCTACGATGGAGTGTCCATTGTAGGAACTACTTTCTAACGGTTTGACCCTTAGGAGTTTCATAAAACCCAAGGATGATGCTTTTTAAGGTTTAATGATTTGGGAAAATATTAGCTCTCCATTTCAATAATAATTGGAATTACTTCTAATCTTGACTAAAGTTGAATCGATTGCAGCAGTTGCAAGTATCAACAGCAGGTGGCGGCGGCGTAGGCGCAGCGTAGCGACTACTCCGAAGTTAATGGACGCTGCTCTTGGTCTGCATTAGGTTTCCATTTCTTCTTATTCTGTGGTCACAAGGTATCGAAATAATTAATTCTACACACATTTAATTTGCAATTTACTGTGCATAGTTATTAAAGAAATTTATTCTTCGTCGATGAAGGTTCAGCGCGTAAATAAGGACGGAAGGTGAATGTTCATATTTTTATTTTAAAGTAATTGGTTAATGAGCGATCGCAAATTTTCTATTTATTTTTTGAGTTTATAATAACAAGGGAATTTGTTGGTGCGTTTTAACTCACTTTAATGACGGTTAGAATATTTAGTGCTAGAATAAGAAAAAAAATATCAATTCCGCCAAGACCTTAGCAACGAAGATATACCTAGCATTAACCGGTCAAGCAGCGCGCGTCGCCCATTGGCGACGAAACCATAGAAAATCAATTGTGTCTCATTAGCAGAGCTTGACAGATTAATAATAAACTGCATACATACAGTCAGGGAAGTTAATTGTGAAGCAAATTACTATCAACTTAAATTTTCCACATAATTAAATCACACCTGTCATTCTTTGACAATAGCTATCAATAATACGGCAGATTGACGTAGCGTATCAATTAGCTTAACAATAAATTTCCCTGACTGTAAATCCTGATTTGCTGCACTTGACAATTGATGTTTACACAGACAAAACATCTTTTACCGTTCTTTAGGTGCCTTGCTCAATATGACTTAGGTAATCAAAAATACTACTTGTTAAAGTAGTCTTTTGTCAATACCTACTACAAATTATCGTAAACGTCCGTGGCTACTCTAGGGAAGCATGAGCACGTTTTTTGAACTCGTCACGCCATACAATTGCGTTTGGAAAGCAACTTTTACCCAGAAATGCGTGGGCGCCTTTATTCGGTACAAGAAGGAGTCAAACTTGAACTTTTTTACATGTATAAAGTAATTTTTATGATCTATGGATTTGTGTTTGTTTAAATTTTTGTCATAAAATATACTTTTTTATTGTGTGTGGCGTGTTTGGATGATGAATGAATGTAGTCACGTTTAAAGGGAACTTGGTCCATTTGTGGTTAATGTAATTCTATAAGAGTTTAAGTAGTGTCCAGGAATGTCATACGAGTACTTTTATATAAACAGTAGAAGCTAACTTTAGCAACTACATGAAGACCACGACTGCTCTGACAAGAGTGCTACGAAGAAGAAGTTTGTTAGTTTCTTCTTATGTAAAGTTTTACATAGCATAATCAGCAACTTCCCACTGCTAAGACAAAGGCCTCCTCTCGGTGAGAGGGAGTGGGCCATAATCCACTACGCGTGTTCGGTGCGGGTTGGCGTATGTCACAGGTCTTCAAATTTTTGGTTCTAGGACATGCCGGTTTCCTCGCGAAGTTTTCCTTCACCGTTTTGAGAGCAGTGGTGATGAAATAATTGACACAAAGTAAAGTGCTGCTTGAGTTCGAACCCACGACTTACAATTCGTAAGTCGTGGCCGTTGCCACTGGGCCACAACTGCTGCTCTCCTTTTTACATTACGTATTCTGTTAAATTGTATCATTATTTCGAGGGCCATTAACCTGACTTACCCTATCCCTTTAAAACTTGACAAAGACCTACATGCGTGTTTAACAAAAGCTGTACATAATACGGACAGCACGGATGTGACGATAAATTAATTAGCGAAGCACTGCGATTCGGACCCATTCGGGAACACCCGTAAAGAATAGAGAACAATCAGATACAGCTGTTTCAACATTCATCAGTGATTGTGACTTTTAGATAGAAATCTAACATTCGCCATCCCCAGTGAGCTCTTACCTAACCAGGCCAGCCCTAGAGGACTTAACAATATTTTCACGAGATTCATGATCATTGCAATCAAAACCATTCAAGATGATGTAATGGACAGGTTTCAGAGTTTCGCTATTTGCCAATGATCAGTGTCGATTGAGTTGATTGCTATTTTTTCAGGCAAGCAATCAAACAATCAATCGCAGTCCACTGCTGGACATAGGCCACTCCAATGCTGCCACGACACCCTGTCCTCCGCCTTCCACATCCAACCTGCCCCAGTCACCTTTTTAATTTTTTAGTACCTATTGTAATTTCACAATCGCACTCTACCCAATTTCGTTTTTTCAAAATAGGTACTTCCTCTCAAAACATCCTTTACAGATATTTCTGTTTGTTTACTTGAGCAGTTCCTTTATCAGCTCAACCACGAGGTTGTTGCCTCCACACTGTACGACAAACTTGTACCAACAGTGCTTGTTACAAAGTTGGTCGGTTGTTAGATCACAATGGCATCCTCCACGTAACGGAGTTGGTTAGTACTACGGGAAACGCAAACTTACTTTTCCTTAGTCAGCGACGCGGCTGAAAACATGTGGGTTCAATGATTTCTTGTTGTTTTCAAATGTATAGAACTTATGTACCTGAATGCTTGCCATACAAAACATTGTATAAGTTGGTCATATTATTGTGGGGTTATGTGCTATGTTGATGACCTTATTGTGAATTGAGTAGACGTTAACCATTGGTGGTCTATGGAACCCGTAAAATGTTTGGTTAGGTTTCTGTAATGGACTTTTTAATTTTGGCTTTGTGTGAAGATTTTACGCCTAAGCGTTTCTTCGAACACTTAATTTTTTTTTCTTCAGAAGCCCGAAAGTCTGACAACCAGCCTAGCCAAGGGGTATCGTATTACCCAGTGACTGTGTTTTGGAGGTTAGATAGGCAGTCGCTTCATGTAAAATACTGGTATTCAGTTGCATTCGGCTAGACTGGAAGCCGACCTCAACATAGTTATGATAAGGCTAGGCAGATGATGATGATTTTCCAGGTGTGAGTCTTCGGTCAGCTGGACTCGAACTGGACCCGCGGGTCCAGTTGACCACATCATTAATTTTGTCAGTTGGTTACCCGGGTTATCTTGTGGGTGCCCATATAAATTAAGTCCTCCAGCCATTGCATAACACTTATAAACAAATGATAATTGAATTTAAAAAAAAAGCCTTATATGTAGGTAATTGACTAGTTATTCAAACGGTTTCCACAAATTAGTTCCTGAGTGTAATGACTAGTTAAGTACTTAATGAAGATAGCCAATTGTTGACTTGCAATGGTGTCTCTAACGGCCTGACCCGCTTTTTCAATGTCTTAGTTTTGTGGGAGAAGGTAAAGAAAAACATATTAATAATGTAATGAAGCATTTACTTGAGTTGACAGAAAACGTGTGCCATAAATGTTTATGTATTAAGTTTATCACTTTCACCTTTAGTGCGAAGACGATTGCAATCAGTGGTCTATTGATTTGTTTTAAGTGGCATGACTGGGAAGCATAGGCCTCTTGTGTTCGTCACTGTGTTGGCTAACGAATGAGTGACGCTAGAGCCATTCCACCTGTCAGCTCATATTGCTTTGTTAGTAAGTAATTACCAAAGTTAGCTCTTTCTTTTTTATCTTCGTCGTATCGATGATTCCATTTAGTAAGCTTCGACCAGAATTCGGCCTCTTCGACAGCGTTATCATTGGCCGCAAAGGTCTCCCATAGTGCAGGTGTGTTCTTTTTTATGTATCATCAATCTCATCGACTCGACTTACAATAAAGGTATAAGTAAGTTGTCTAAGGTATAAGAAATCTTACCATGCCCTGGTCGTCCCTGGAGGTTTGAATGTTTGGCAAAAGCACCATTTAACGTTCAAACCCATAGCAAAGAATCGACAAATGTATTTAGCTACCGAAGTCATCATCATCAGCCTAGAGCAGTCTACCTCCGATTCCACGCCATTCAGCTCGATTCTCGGCAACTCTCATCCAGCTGCCACCAGCCACCCTGCGAAGATCGTCGCTCCACCGACCCTGGGGGCGTCCTACCTTATGATTGCCGGTTCGCGGTCTCCATTCAAGAACATCTACCGAAGTAACAACTCTTTTTAAAGCGCTTTAAGCTTTAAAGCTGCACCTTCAGAAAAATGCGATTCATTTACTATGTTGTAAACGTCCATTACAATAAAGACTCGATGTAACTTCGTCCACACAGTTGAAATGGCGGAGGAAAAGAATTTATACGTAACTTTGACTCGCCATTTCCTACAAGACGGGAAAACAAAACTATTTGGAATCGGACTTAAAGTTTTATAATCTACGCAGTAGCGGATTTTATTTAAAAATAGTTTAGCTTTCTTTCAGTTGCGAATTCGTGATGTTATCTGGTTATTTTCTGTTGAAATAACTGTGAGTTTTGTGGACAGCGATTATTTGAATTTGATTGGATCGGGAGAATTTGATAAACGTTTTTTTCTAATTTCTTTGGAAAATCCTTTGAGAAATATGCCATTCGAACGAAACCACATTTAATAGGTAGGTATATGAATTTATCCACCAATCCGCACTAAGCCCGCATTGTGGATTACGACTCGTTCCCTCTCACAGAGAGGAGGCTGAAAGCAGATCATTCAACAATATAGAAAACAATTATTATGGCTATATTCCCCTCACTTTTATTCGTTCATGAAATTTAGTTTAGTTTTCAGCAAGCGTGGTGATCAATGCTCATGACTTCTTTGTAGGAGAAGAAGCCTTTGCCCTACAGTGGGTCAGTAATATGCTGGTATTATTTATATATATTATTATTTATAGATTATCAGACCTTTTATTCTTAAGTTTTTCATATAAACTTCATCAACGCGTACGACATACTATTAATAGCAAAATTAAATGTTTTCATTTTAATTCGTCGTCCGCATCATAATAGCCTGTCGGCCTGGGCTTTTGATGTGATCAGGCAATATGCGTAATTGTGGGTTTAGTGGTTAACACCTCGGCTCGTGTGACGAGAGGTAGCGTGGGCGGAGAAAGTGACAATGAGACTTTGACAAAGGCACGTTCTTTTTTTCATTGAAATTAGATGAACAGAAGGTTCAATCCTTATTCAAAGTAGTTGTGTGTCACAAGTATGAAAAGTCCTAACTTTACCTAAAAGTCACTGTAGTAGTTATCAATTAAGTAATGAATACATAATGACATAGAACAAGAATAATGGCCGTTTTATACCAACACTAGTTGATACCTAAATAAATGACTAAATGAAAGCGCACTATTGGATTTTCAACGCTCGGTTCAGCGCCAAGAGTCAAAAACCCAACAGAGCATATTATTTAGGCGTCCATTAAGGTGTCTCATTCATGTAATGAAATCATCAGTCTGATTTTGACATCCCAAATAGACAAGATAGATCGAATTTGATGAAAAATTACACAAAAAAAAGTCCTGGGGTTGAGAAGACCGTCTTTTGTTTCTCAATGGGCGCGTGACTTAATAATCGACTGTTTCATCAAGTAGGCCTTCTGAAGGTATCGTTTTATTTTGTTCTAAATGATCACACCTGTTACCAAGACAGAGAGGCGTAGGCGGAATAATAGAGAGAAAAATATACACTATTCAAACAAGTTATACCTACTTAGCTAACGTTAGGTGTTTTGACAATTACACCAACAGCTAGTGGAGTTTCTTCATGCATTTTCTTTAGAATGTGTCCGTAAGTGGAAATGGTAATACACTCTTTGAATAGTTTATCGTAAGTCCAAACAATCCTTCTACTTAAGAATTCGAAAGTCAATAATTAATAAGTCTGCCTCGTTGGTTTAGTGGTCGCTAGCGCTATAGCTGAGCATAAGGTCCAGGGTTCAGTACCCAGGTCGGGCAAAGTGTTATTGGGTTTTTCCATCTGGAATTTCTCAGTAAAAGCCTGGAGCCTGAATTTGTATCCGGTTGATGGTAACATGGGACTTAAACGTAATTGGCGAAATGTGGATGTACTATGGATGGTGTATTTTTACAATACCTATTATATTTTATGTTACCTTTAGATATTTATTGTTTGTCGACAGTAAAGTGTAAAATCACTCATTGTCTTCACCGCTTTTTGTTGCCGAATAATGATTGGGAATGATGATTGTGATGTCGAAACACATGCTTTAAGTATTGGGCTGGGTCTAAATGTCACTTTTATGTCTCAGGTTTATGGCGAGCTTAAACAAACGGCTTCTGTAAGCCTGTCTAATCTTCTTCTATATATAATTATAAAAGGCAACCGTTACTAACTGACTGATCTATCAACGCACAGCTCAAACCACTGAACGGATTGCGCTGAAATTTGGCACACATATAGCTATTATCATGTAGGCGTACGCTAAGAAAGGATTTTCCAAAACTCACCTCCTAAGGGAGTGAAAAGGGGGGATTTTGTTTGTATGTAATATCTCATTCCTTGAGTTAATAAACTTGAAACTCGGCACGAATACTTATCTAAGTAAATCATGAAGTTTGATATTTTTGTTTTTCTAAACTACCCCCAAAAAGGGGATTGGGGGCGTCAAAATTTGTACGAAGAATTTTAACGCGCGGTCTGATTAACCCGAAACTCAGTATTTGTACTTAAGACCAAAAATAAAGAATAACGTGTGTTAGGGTTTTTCGAAAATCTACCCCTAACGGGGTGAAAAGGGGTAGTTAATTATGCAGAAGAGGATTATACTGCGTGGCTTGATTAACTCGAAAATTGGTATAAATAATCTTTGAGTCAAGTAATGAACATATCCCAAACGACTTTTCGAAATTTAAGCGGGGATACAGTTTATATGAACAATCTTATTCATTTGGCTAATAAAATTGAAACAGCACGAATACTTATCTAAGTAAATTGTGAAGTTTAGCATTTTTGTTTTTCTAAACTACCCCCTAAAGGGGGATTGGGGGGTGTCAAAGTTTGTATGGAAGAACTCGAAACTCAATATTTATACTTTATACTTACTTAAGACCAAAAATAAAGAATAACGTGTACATTAGGGGTAGATTTTCCAAAATCCCTGAGATTTTTGAAAATCTACCCTCTTTATAATATTATAGAAGTATAAATAGAATTCCAAACAAGTCGTAGTCTCTAACAAAGACTAAAAAAAACACACAAGAACAACAAGAAAATAATAAACTTATCGCCACTCCTCGCTTTTCGCTTATCCCTTGCACCACACGTCAACTGCAGTATTTTTACATGGCGCAAGTGTTTTTAATGAATAGGTATTATATTAACTCGGGGGCAGGATTTTATACCATAAACCGTTGATGTCTTATTAACGGCGACCATCAGTTTATCTCGATTATTCGTGAAATATATGCAGCGCTAAAGGTTTTAATTATATCGGTTTTTTGTGCCTTTTTGGGTACAACTATGTAGGATGGATTGCTTGTGAATAACGTGTACGGCGCTGGTAGTGGGGTGCACTTTATTAATATTTATTCTAAACTAGCTTCTGCCCGCGACTACGTCCGCGTGAAATTTTTTGATTCCGCGACTTCGACTCATTGCATCGCCTGGCCGCATCGTTTTCGCTTAGCGTTCTTTTAGACTTTTTTTGTTTTTACTCGGTTCCTAAGGGCCCTAACGTGATGTTAGGTAGTCTATAGCCTTCCTCAAGAATTGGCCCATCAAATGCAAAAAGGTTTTGCAAATCTGACTGGTAGTTCCAGAAATTAGCGCCTTTAAACAAACAAACTCTTCAGCTTTATTATTTTAGTATATAACATATAGATTGAAATTATCCGGAAAAGAACCGGAGTTACCGACATAGCTTGAATAGTATGCAAACTGAAGTGGCAGTGGGCTGGCCATGTCTGTCGAAGGACCGATGGCTGGTGGAGCAGATGAGTCCTGCAGCCTAATTGCGGAACGCCAAATCGTCAAATGATTCTGATCAGTTGGCTTCATTTCTATCACAATTGGCTTCATTTTACGATTTTCGAATTGCGAAACTCTAGTTTATTATGAAACCAATTATGAACGTTAAGGCCCTGCGCAGAAACTAGAGTTTCGCAATTCGAAAATCGTAAAATGAAGCCAATTGTGATAGAAATGAAGCCAACTGATCAGAATCATTTGACGATTTGGCGTTCCGCAATTAGGCTGCAGGAGTGGAGACCGCGTATCGGCAAGCGTAGTGTGGGACGCTCCCCAGCTAGATGGACGGACGGCCTAAAGAAGGTGGCTGGGTAGACTGGATGCGGAAGGCGGAGGATAGACTGTTGCGGCGCAGTCTGGGAGAAGCCTATGTTCATCAGTGGACTGCGATAGGCTGAGGTGATTGGTTGATATAGATTGATCTGGAAAGCATACGATACTCATCACGGATCCATATTAACCGTAGAACCGATGACCGTTGGGGTAGACGTGCTCTTGAGTGGAGACCGCGAATCAGCAAACAGGTAGGACGTGCTTAGGCTAGGTGGAGCGCCGATCTTTGCAGGGTGGCTGGTAGCAGCTGGTTGAGAGTTGCCGAGAATAGAGCTGAATTGAAGATACCGATGACCAGTAGTGGACTGCTGTAGGCCGATGATGATGATGCGTCATCATGGAATGCAATTTGTAAATCCTATGAGCTAATCTATCTATTGCAGGAAATAATGTATTTATTGGAATGAACGGTTATAAGAGTAGGGGAAGACCAAAGAAACGACGGATGAAATGTGTGAAAGACGATATGGCTAGAAAGGGGTTGACTACCGAGATGACGACTAATAGAGAAGGATGGAAGATAAAGGCATGTTGCGCCGATCTCAAATAATTTGGGATAAGTAATGCAAGAGAATGATGATAAACGATGAACATATTTAGGATTAGCCATTAGCTACGTTCGACTAGCGTCACCTCTAAACTATTTGCAACTAACATATCTCCTAAGCCTTGCTTAAAGAATTGGGTTAATACCTCATTGTCTTTATCTTACTGAACATAACGAGTGAACCTGTGTCTAGATACCTGACCTACAAATAATTAAAGAGGCTGTGAATGACTAAACCTCCTTCGAAAGAAAACCTTATAATTATCAAGTCGTAAACGTCCTTCCCTGAACCTGCACCTTAAGACGAAGGCCTTATAGACCTCTTTAAATGTTGCATGGCAAACATATCGGTGACTAGGTTCTGCCCGTGACTTTCGTCCGCATGGACATCAACATTATCAGATAAATCATATCTTAAGACACTTGGCAATAGTGTAGCTTTTTTTTGTAATCGAATTAGTACTTCCAGAGACTCACCATCATCCACAGCCCGAATTCATCTACTGCTAAGTATATTCCTCTTATTTCTTGTGCCTATCCCTACGCTCCTGTGCTAGCTTCATCCAGGTAGAGAGGTCCTTCCAGAGACTACCTCTTACAAACAAACAAGTAAAATTGCCTCTCAGCTTACCAAACTTTTATACCTAGAAAAAAATCTTATGCTGAGAATAAATATTGATTTTTCGACAATTTTTCCATACTAGAACCGTCAAACGTCAATTTTATTCCACAGATAAAACAAGTTCAAATAAATGGTACCAATTCTCATGGTTTAGCAGTGAAAATTGGTATGCCACAAGGCTCTGTATTGGGTCCTTTCCTCTTTTTAGTGTATATTAATGATCTACTCCATTTATTAAATAATGGTATTTTAGATTTAGATAGCAGATTATGAATGTTATTCACATTAACGGGAAGAGAGATGTAACCATTGGCTAGCTCAGCTTATGCCATGGTAGCACTCACTATCTCAAGTATCATGGTAAGTGATAAAAACATATGGAGCAAGTTTATTTTTATTGGATGTAGCATATCAAACGCATCGATTGAGATTCTATTGTAACGTTTCTTTTTTTCTTTTTTAAACAAACAACAATATTTGAAGTGCTAACATCCTTTTAATTTTTTTGTATGCCTGTGTTGTTATTGATGAACTCTGTTGTGTAGGCGAACCAATAAAATGTGAAGTGTGCATTTCCGTTTAACCAGAACAGACCGATATAATGAATATTAATAAGAGCATCGCGTTAATCGTTCAGGGCGTAAAGAATTCGGCATATAAATTACCTACCGATTACCTTAACGCGTTATTAGTTGTCAGAAAATAGTTAAGAAACGAGAAAAATGGCCGCCAAGAAACCGTCTCTGTAATTAAAGATAATTATAACCTTTTAGGGTGTTTAGTAAAATGATCGATACACGTGAAAGCGGTAACTAGTATGCAATAATTATTGTTACTTTATAGGTTTTTAAAGAACGTTAATTCGTTTTTTTTTATCGCTTCTTAGCTTAACTAATACGATATTACTGCAGTGATCGTAAAACTCGCTCATTGAGTAAGTACCTAAATTTTTTAGATAAACAACGTTTGTAATTGCCACTTAAAGTCATAAAATCAATATCACCGTATTGATGTGTCACACGCATTCACTGAGACGCAGCGTGTTATTAATTTTATTTTAATAAATTAAAGGCCTCTAGGTATATTTTTATTTTACATTTCGTAAGTTATATACCATCGCGCAGTGCATCTTTAATTTCAAATTTTATTGCGCTATTTGTTCAATAAAATGTATTATGTTTAAAGGGTTTCTGACGAGGTTTGCAGGGCCAACATGGTCACAGATCGCTCAAGACGGGAGGCTTGGAAGCCTCTGTCGAGCAGTGGGGCACAATATAGGCTAACGAAATAAAAGCGTTTAAACATTCGAGTAACTACGTATGGCTTTTTTTCATTGATATTTAAACGTAAAACAAAAAAAAAATATACGCGTCGAATTGAGAACCTCCTCCGTTTTTTCGTCGGTTAAAAATTAAGACTCATGAGTCTTAAGTTCATCAAATAAATCAGGTTTTTTTATAAATCTTGCAATCAATAAACAAAGTCTCATACACAAATGCCCAAACACGACCACGCGGCCTGAGTAGATCAAAAACATTTTACGATTATTAAACCCCTCGATTGACAACCGGGAAGACATTCTCGTCGTTCCCATATTTTTATAGCGTGTAAACCCGTCGGCGCTTTTTTATATCATCTCTTTTAAGTGACATAAATTCTAATACAAAGTCCATTTGTGTATCTCGGACGTCTTAAAAGGTATAGGGATAATCGTTTTTCTGCTTTTTACAAGGAACTCATTTCAATTATCGGTCGATTTGATGGGTATAAAACGCTATGGTATGTGTCGTGAGGACGGCGCCCCACAGCGGTCGGTAGGACGCCCCGTGTGTTCTTTTCCATTTTTAATTTCCAACACGCTAATTTAATTATGGAATCTTGTGTTCTTTTTTCCAACGCAGCTGTATCCTGCCAGCGGTTCATAATTTTCATAAGTTAACTGTTGTTATTCAAATCGATTTCTACGTTTTTGATGTAATTTTATTATTGAAAATAAATTTTTATTTATTATTTTTTAGTAGCTTAATCACTGAATTTACTGTTTAATTTAAATACGTTTTGGAGATAATAATCCTTTATTAAAGGTATTTTTATTAAGTTTCATTTATTACGATCCTGTTCTTATCTCGAAGTGACTATTACGAATGGATGAAATAATGTAAGTTGATAGGAATCTGTGTAGGTGTATCATAGTTGATTTAATGTGGGATAGTGAGATTAATATTACAAAGTGGGCAAGGACTTTGATGTCTCACGACAAATTGTTCGAGTGTCTATGATCGCTACACGGGGCTGTGGATGAATGGAGGAGTCTTTCCAATTTTTTTAGCCAGCATTAAATAATTAAGGTTTTTTTAATAAACTGATCCTTTTGCTATATTAATTCACAAGTACTTTAAAACAAGTTTAAATAAAACAATAGTGCGAAAATATCTAATAATGCGGGCCCTAAAAATTAAGTTCAAAGATTCTTCGACGCAACTCAAATTAATTATGTCCTTGTACCTAACAATAACTCTACACTTGAAACAGAAAATTACCGATTTACTTATTATAGTAGGTAAGTTGTCACAAATCAATGGTTTTTGAACAAATGCCTCATCTCCTGTTTAAAGCATCCTTGTGGATCGTTGAAAGGGACTGACGGAAGAATAATGTCAACTTCTCGCCTCGAAGATACAACTCAAGAAACACTCGCTTTGTTTTTATTCCTTTTTGAAACTAAAGGAATGCATTCTTTATAGTTTTGATTTTGTACCGTTATGTGACGATAGGAAGGATATTAATTTATTGAAAGTTTTATTACAAATGTTGATACGTTTCTATAAAGAGTCGTAAAAGAGAATTATGAGCTTATGTTTGATTTGATTATCAATAAGGATTAGCTTTTGTAGAGGCCGAAATGTTAAGATTATGCCAATAAAATTTGGATTAACGAATTAGGTTTAAGCAGGATTTATTATCATACAATTCTATTATTATTCATACAAATAAAACCTGTTTGTCTTACATAGAGAAGCTACTCGTGAAATTGCATTCCAAATGATTTTATATAATCTCGAACATACCTATCTAATATACAGACATACCTACAGGTCAAACTTAGAATCTTCATTTATGAAGAGAAGGTAAACTATAAAAAAAACAAATTGAAACTACGATATTAACCCTATTCTACAAACAAACAAACACGTAAAAAGAAAGCGAAATGTCGGAAACACATACGATATATCACTCATAGATTCAAAATCAAATTAAACCTTTCCAATGTACGGCTAAAGTGCCAAGAAAAGACAGATGGGTTCTAGTTATAACATAACAAGGAGGCTGAAGCGATTCATCAAGACCTTGTCAATTACTACTGGCATACGACCATCTTGACACTGTTCGATTTAATTAAAATTTATTTGACATTAAACCACGGTGGCCATATTTGGAATTAAGAACTTGAATTTTGAACGTGTTAGCGTTCTCTTCGAAAGTAAAATTCTAGAAGTGTCAGTTTTATCTATGGCTGATTGATTGGTTTAGATAATTACGGTGTATCTATGTATGATGATAGTATTGATATGAGGTAAATGTTATCAGTTGTAGATAAAGCTGTATAATTCGAGCATGATGCTGCTTAGAAAGCTTTCACTAGAAAACTACCTGATAATGTCGTGGTTCAGATATCAGAAGACCAATTTTCGTAATTAACAACGTTCAAAATTTAGTCTAAATCTCATCTCAGCGACAATCAATGTCAAAAACTTGTTAAAAATATTTTTGCGACTGTAATCAGACTGTGAACGTTCTTAAAATTACGGCAATTGCCTCTGATGTAACCTATTCACCTAGGTATAAACACTCTAGGTAAATCGTAAAAGAAACATTCAGATAAGTGTCACTTTTCTTGTCAGACTCACAAAAGCCGGAGTTGCTATAAGATACAGTGTAGTTTAGTTTCGTAGTCGAATTACAATCTATGTCTAAAGCGTCCAAGAAAATCGTTTTATGAGAATCTATCCAAACAGACTCTACTTTATAATCTACTAATAAAACCTCTCATAAGTTATGAACACAAACCGTGTAGCCAGACATAGTTACCAACAATTAATTTAATAACCACAATATTTTCTATTACGGACACGTTACTCTGACACTTTCATAACCTATATAACGTAATATTATGGCAGTTTCAACACACTTACTTCCATATTTCGATCATAACCATATCTTCGTCTAATAAACGAATGAACCAATGTTCATAGTTACTGATATTTATAGCCGTAAAATCATCTCACGGTTTGTTAATTTTAATCAAAAGCCGGGTAATTATAATGTTCTTGGTTCGATTCGATTTTCTTGTCGCTCAATGTATGATTTAAATGTCGGTGTGAAATTTTATGGACTAGTGTAATGTTGCTTTATGCGAGACAGAACAATCAAATTTTATGATGGTGAAAATTTTATGGAATTTTTCATGTTTCCTTTTATAACATTCGTAAAGATGGTTTTGAACAAACACAGTTAAGTTTTATTCTCGTAATGCTCGTTTGACTTCACCCAGACAGCTAGGCAGCGCTAATTGTTTGTTTGCTTTTCACCATTTAGACTTTGCTAATGCAACGCTAAGTTCGTCGTCTGCGACAGAAAATATTTCCTGCTTCGGACATTTTTCTCGGGACTATAATTAACCAAATCATAGCAGTAACACTGGTTAAAGAAGAACAATAGCTTCACTCCTGATCATTGAACCTTACATATTGACTTAGGACGCCTCGCACCTGTTTCAACGCAACCATCACAACCAATTTTCTAATTTGTTGAGCAAAGTCGTTTTGTTACACAGCCGGTCATATAGTCGTATCTCCACCCGCATCGGGCCCGCTTATATTTTCCGCTACTATTTCGTTAAGTCCCTGACCCGTTTCCAGGGCTCAAGTTTCCACCGTATCTAGATTTAAGATCTAAGCTAGACTTTTATCGTATTCGGCGATCTAGGCTTTACATAACAACTTCAAGTTCAGGCCGATGTTTATCGATACAGTCGGTACTTTGAGGTCGTGTGAATATTTCTTTAGAGACGTTTTAAAATTTTATGCCAAGTATGAATATTAAAAAATTTTGAATTACGACACAGATTGTGGAGACATAGTTATGTTTGTAGGTTTATGGGTTGTGTGTACAGTTCAGTTTATTTCTGGCTTGTTTATGCATTCTAGGGATCAATTATATAAGTAAAAGCACGTTCTAAGCATTTTCTAACGTTATACGGAGTGTAAAATGGTAGCATTTTCAAAGCTAATTAGACTTATAATGAATTTTCTTCTTCTGAGGAAATCGTTAACATTTTCTCTCCTTTTAAGGTACCTGCGTGTAGCATATCTGAATAACTTCCTCCCGAAAACAGATAAAACCGCAATCAGCATCAATTAACGCACTAACATAGACGCCAAAGGCAGTACCCATATCGAAAACTACGAACTAAATTAAATGTCACACTATCTAATCCACGCCCAAGGGTGACTAAGCTTCTATAAAATCGCCATTTTGATTCGATTCAATACTATCTGGGATTTAAATGAAACCTTACATTAGCATTTCGAAGTATGAGACATGCACTTGCTATCCTATCCAATTTAAATAATTATCAGTATCAATTGCATTAAAGTAGAAGGAAAGAAAGAAATAAAAAGTCAACGTTGTATCTTATTCAACGTCGTAAGACTAGTGAGTACCAATTAGCAAGAATACATGCCAATGATGTTCGATGTTTTGTAAGGGGTATCACATTGTAGCGTCCTTATTACGGAGAGCTTTATAGCCCGTATGATGCGGTGAAAATGGAATGGACAGCGTTGTAGCTACAAAATTTAAATTTAAATGCCACGATTCTTTTCCTGATTTTGATCATATGGTTAGAAAGGGGGTGACTACCGAGATGACGACTAATAGAGAAGTATGGAAGAAAAACACATGTTGCGCCGACCCTATATAAATTGAAAATTAAAGTATCAAAACAAACATAACTGAGAAAGAAATCAATTGATGCAAACGTCGTAATTAAATAAAACTTTTGCACGGAATCCTTTATAACGAACCTAGTTTATAGAAACAGAAATTCCACAACCCACTTTAATGTCTCAATAAACCAACACTGCATTCCTTCTACGGCCAATGCGGCAAAAAAGTCATCGGCAGTCAATTTGTAATCGACATGTCTTCGGCAAGCAAAAGTGTCGCTTTTAATGATAATAAAATACTTAGTTTATGCCCTCGGAGTTCACAATTAAAATTATCGCGAATTTGTAAAATGTTTACAACATTGAACAATTTTTATTAAAGAAAAAAAAAAGATTTTATCAGGGAGCAATAACGTGGTATCTGATCTGTTTAAGCCTTTTACACACTATAAACTTTTTGCATAGCTTTGCAATTTTTTTTTTTGTAAGGTTGTCTCTATATCCGAGTATGGTGTTTACTGTTGTAGCTTTATTTCGCTGATTTTGCGCGAAATTCAATTACCAATGTAGCTTCTTTGTAATGGAAAATGGAATTTACATGCTTATTTAAGTTCATAAGATAGGAGATAGGTCAAACTTTATATCAGGATCGAATAACGGGATAAAAACTATCCTCAGTCCTTCTCCGAGATGCAATCTATCTCTTTGCCAAATTTTATCGAAATCCGTTAAGTGGTTTAGGCGTGAAAAGGTAACATACAGACAGACAGAGTTACTTTCGAATATATATAATATTATAGTATGGATAAGCTTATTTTTGTTTTGCTTCGCAAAAATGTATGCAATAAAAATGATGTAGGACCTGCAGAGAAAGCCTGCAAAAAGTAATTGACTGCAAAGAACAGTAGAGTGTGCAAACATCCTTACAATTATGACATTCAGGCGCTGCTGTTTCGTACTAATTATTTTTTATGAGTTATAAAAATTAAGCAATTCATACTTTTCCGTATATTGAGACTTTTAATTGACGATTTTTTTTAATTTACGTCATATTCGCTCAGGAGGGCAATAATTTACTGTAAATTATGATAAACTGATCACCGTTAAGATAAAGGAGAATGTCAGAAGTCTGCCGCGGAAATTCTGCGTTCGAACATACCTTTTCCAGTCTAGACTTTATGCTATGATAAAAATAATAAAAGGGAAAGTCATTGGGTGCGAAAATAAAGATTGCAAATTGTTTCCAATCTACAAAAAATTGTTTAAGTCTGCAACAAATATCAGTTATGAATATTAATACATATTATTTATTAAAGTTTTTGTGTCTGTCTGTGTGACGGCGTGTTCTTCTAAACTACGGCGCGGATTTTGATACGGTTTTCAACAACATTTAGAGAATTTATTCTGAAGTTTTTATGTGTATAGTACCTACATGAATGTTAAAGTTACTTCTAATAAAGAATTCTCGATGTTTTGCCAAGTCGTAAAAACCGTGCGAAGCATGGGGGCGGTAGTTTATTATAATTTCACTTTTTCTAGTAACATACAACAGAAAGAAAGAAAGAAAAATAGGTTTATTTGTCACAGAAACACGTGCATCAGAATGTCCTATCAATTCTTAAACACCGCTCTAATATTTATTAGCAGGCGTAAATAACGTTCAATTAAATCGGACATAACGCGAATCAAATGAATGCTAAAGACTTGCTGGCTAATTGATAACACGCCCTGTGTCTGATTTAAATACATTTTGTAATATCCCCAGAGAAAGTTATTAGAGGCTAGACTAATTCGTTCCATTGATATTATTGTGTAAGTTCTTTATGTATTTGAGGGATTGGTTCGTTTTGTATGGACTACATTACTATGGTATTTTGCATCAATTAAGAGTAGGCAATTTTTAGCTAGCTAGGTTTAGGTTGCATTTTATGAAACAAAAGTCCAAATTAAATAGTGATGGCTATAATAAATCCTTCTTCATAATGTCAATGGTAATTCTACTGTCAGAAATAGACAAAATGATGCCCATAAAATAACGGACGTGGGGTGATTTTGATTGTTTCATGTATCAAATTACTATATAATATTAATGGAAGATTATTCAAATTCCAAAATAAAGCATTGTATTACTTATATGCATCATAAAATTTATAGTTAGAAAGTTTGGAAGTTAATCAATCGCGAAGTTTCTCTGCCACTGACATGCGTCTGGGCACCTCAAAGTTAAAAAAAGAACATCTTTCCATTAAAAGCGTATTAGCACAGTAGGCAGCTGGCGGCCGAACAAATGGCCGTCTTAATGAAGAAACATGAGCTGCGATTACGGTAGCGTATAAAATAATATATTATTTTAATCAAATCGTTCTGGGCACACGATTGTCTATAGGGCTATTAGTCTGCAACAAGTTCCTGGACAATCCCAGACGTTGCAACAGGTTCGGTTTGAAACATAATTGATTCAGTAATAAAATAAATTCAATATAGACACCAGTGTAGGCTGTATCGTAGACCGTGACAAAGACGACGTTATTAAACAAACGAAAATAAGCCTCGTCAGACCGAATATTCGAGACAAAAATCGATAAAACAATTTGTGATCGTGTCAAACATCACTAAACCAACAATCGAGAGAATTACACGATCTCTAATAGATCGTATTTCAAAACAAATATTGATGTAGATCAAACAATTTGTTTGGAAACAAAACACGAACAGACGGACAAGAACAATGCGGAAATGGGCAATCAATATCAAAATCAATCCGTTAATGATCACGCAACAAATAAATGATTATGAAATGAATATTTAGCTTACTGGCTAACCCGAAGCTGAGATACCGATCCCGAACAACCACGATTTGATAGACAACACTCATTAGCATTGTTTATTTTCTTTTCAATCAATGTTTTAGATATCAAAGCAGCAGTATTACGAGTGCACTATCTCACCCTATTTTTCTTATACTCATCTTCCTTTTAGAAGACCATAGTAAGAATTGTAAAGCAGCGAGTCAAGATGTTATTATAAACATTACTTTCATAATAAATCATGTTTATATTTTTCGCGAAACATTTTATGGTTACAGAAGCTATAAAGATATCGGTGGGTATGTTAAATAAGTTTGAATTTACAGTAAAATATTCTTTGAGGTTTTTTTTGTAAGGAGATATTAAGACGTAAGGATCGAGAGTCGAGGTAAGACAGCTTTATTCTAAAAGCTTTATTTTTCTGCTGTTGTCTTGAAAGGATTTCGACATGAGTTGTTAGCCTTAGGCTTGGTTTGAAGATGTTTTTATCTGTCAAACCCACATTCCTTATCCAAATAAGGCAGTATATTAATTTGCAATCATTACCCAATCACCATTTCAGTCTGTTTTGTTAGATTTGTCGGCTTTTGCACTAGCAGCGTCTGTTCCGTCACTTAAACGGTTTATAATGCAACTCTTATGGATAAATGGAATGGACTTTTTTATCAGTATTTAAGTCAGTAACTTTATCTTAAATCATTGAGTGAAGTTCTCAGTAGGTATTATATGAACTCGCTTTTTAATGTACACAAAAGTCATCAACTGTCTTCGCTAATAATGTAGCAGACGAACTTTTCAAACAATCGGAAGTCTTAACCGTCTCCATTCATATTTACATTGTACCTGACAATAGCTGCGTAACTATGTCCATGACACGAATAGCACTACTGACAATAGGGGTTTGTCCGTCGGTATGTGAAGCACCGATGTGCTGTTAAGATGGCCCTGTTAATGTTTGTAGGAAATTAACACTGCTTTTGCGAGCCTCCATTATTCTTTATGTCTTCATTTTAACTCCCTAAAGATTTGACGGCCGTTTACATATCGGTCTGCCTTTTGGACGATTTTTATGAGTCAGTTCTCAGTATTTTAAAGCTTTTGTACTTCACTTTCATAAGTAGAAAATTGGCTGTTATGCGTTTTGTGTTATTCTTTGAAACATGTATGAAGACTGTATTATTTCTCTTTATGTCCTCTTTCTTCAAAACATTTGTTTCGCAGCTTTTGTCGGGATGTTACAAATCTGGAAGTGCACCGCTGTAACCTGATTCTCATAAATTTAATAAGACCAGAGACAGTAGCTCGGCGTCACTTAGCATTAAATCTTCATCCTTCTTAGTTTTATTGTTCGAACTTTATTGATACCTGAACTTCTTCAGTGAACTCCACTTGTTTTACCTGTATTAATGATGATGATGCAATAAATTTAAAATTGCAGACGTTACTCTTTCTTGACATCATTTTTTTAAATTCTTCACTGCAAAAACTGTCATTACCGTGCAAACGATAGATTAATATAGTAGCATCCCCTCGTAACTTAACTACTAGTTGGACGTGATGAAGCCTAATGATATAGTTCACAAAAGTAGCGTCCTTATCAAAATGAAATCTTAATTGATCCGACTATGAATTCATAAAACAATTTTAATTGTCATGTTTTGCATAAAACGCATTGGAAATAAATTGTACACGTTGAGAGTGGACATCGTGAGATGACGTGGGAGGGGGAGCCGTCCGATGCGACAGCGCAACAAAATGTCACTTGGCAACTTGTTGAACAATATTTATTCAATACCGACTTGAAAGATGGACACTCGAAACTCTTGTGCAGGAAATGGTTAATGACATTCAGTTCTTAGATACACAATCATGGAGTATGTTAATATTTCCTCAGTGCGCTACGCGCTCGTCTCGGCTCGGTCACGGTGATCAATTAATTGAATAAAAAAGTTTGACAAATTATGGCAGTCTGTTCGGCGGTCTCTTAAAGAGACATGGTGATGGCGTAAGCGGCAAAAAGCTTGATACAGTTGAAAGTGTGATTGATGGACGAGACGTCCGCGCACTCGCCAAGGACGGCGTAATTGAATTATGATACCAAAGTTATTTCGTACTTAGACTTTGTCAACTTTTTCATGTGTCGGCGGCATAAAGTTCAAAGTGCGTCTTGCTATGTGCATTCTTCATTTGTCCGGAGCACGTCGGAAGTTCAAGTAAACCGGGCAGTGGCGGGATTCCATTTGATCATTAATTTGCCTCGCATCAGCTGCACAGAAGTGGTTGCGCGATATGCAAAACAATCGAGATACAGCGGAGAGCGACTCGAGAATCTTTGTCATTCGGTGCGGGACACACAGGGGACGGTCCGGTGATTGCGCAGTAAACTATTCAAAATCGAAAAAGAAAATTGAGTAAAAATAAAAGAACTTAGCAATGCTTGAGTATGCTAATACTCGATAGTCATTCATACAAAATCATTAGCAAGCAGCAGATAAAATTAATTCTAAACAACTGTGTGAGCACAATAAGTATTCAATGTTCGGCGACCGTTAGTCGAATGTGTGTGCCGAACATAAAGAACATAGGAGTATAGTTGTCGACTCGATGTTAAATTTCGCTTGTTTAACGATTACACTGCTGTGTTTTTGTCATTGTGTACACACCGTAACATGCTAATTATGAACAAAGTCTGTGACACCAATGTATGTTTGGCTTCACGTAATTAATTACATATAAGTAGGCACATACGATGACATTTATTTTTGTACGTTAGGAATTTTGTTTTCCGAACGCAATAGTTAATTAATGATTTGTGTGCACACGCCTTTGGATCGGCTGTTAATTGAATTTCCTTTTACGATATAACTGCTAAAATTGCTTAACAAAACGTTTATGGGGTGTCGATATTGTTTCTATTATTTGATTTTATAATTGAATGTATTCGATTAACATTTGTTTGAACTGGGAGCTTATTGTTAATCATATTCGTTTTATCGCTTTCATAAATTAATATTTACTCAATATTTAACGTTAACACCAAACTAGTAGAAGCTCAACTGTCACTAATGAGACACAAACACAATTACTTACTTTTTCTATTGTTACCGATCTCTAGGAGATTTCTTGACAGTTGAAGGGTTATAGGACATGATATAAAAAAAGCTGAAGTGAATAGAGGTGCAACTGAAACTAATCGGTCCTGCAAAACAATTTGTTAATCGTTAGCTACATCGATACCGGAAATATGAAATAACGTAAGGGACATTTTGTCGAAAATGAGTTATATATATCATTGGATTCGTAATTTCTTGCTCTATCGATTGGTATATTTAAAATCTCAATATCTCAAAAAAAATGTCCCTTACATTACATATTTTCTGCAGGTCTAGACCATTTTTTTTACAAAATCTTGCTGTACAGGACGTTTTAAATTAATAGTTTTATAAAAACTAATGTAAGTCTCTTTACTCACAGTATTTGGTATTTACATTAAAAAAAAATCGAGAACATTTTACAACAGGTCTTATACATTAGTGTTCCCTGAGTAGGTGCAAATACCATGTCCCTTACGTTAAATTGTGGCTCGAATTGTCATAATCATATTGACCCATACGTTAATTTTTCAGCATCGAAAATAATTGACCACACATCTAAAACTTATCTAAACGAATATTATTATACGTCTCTGTCACACGCAAAACAGTGCAACATGTCTGAGCTAGATAGCAATACGGATTTTGTGTTTGATTTTACCTGCGCGGTCGTGACCCTTACTTAGTATTTCGTAACACTGTTTGTGACATTACACATCTTCATTTAAGTAACACATCATCGTTTTCATTGATCTAACTACAAGTACCTAGTAAAAGTTTTATCTGGATTCTAAACATGAGTGATGAAAGTTATCTTCACTTCTCTAGCCCGCAGGCAAAAATTTATGAACATTATAGGAATCATATAAACAGGTAATTATTTCTTACTACTTTTGGTAAATTATTGTATTCGTTTGGTAAAAATTGGTCTATTAAAACCTTAAATCCTTGCTGAAGAACTATAGACCCATCTCACTTCTGAACTGAGCCTTGTATACAAGCGTTCTCTAGGGTCGTCACAAACCGTCCCGCCAGAATACTTGACGAGTTCCAGCCGCCTGAACAAGCCGGTTTTCGAAAAGGCTTCAGCACCGTAAACCACATCCTTACTGTGCTGCAAATTGAACAGAAGACCGAGGAGTACAATCAGACGCTGTGTATGGCATTTGTGGGCTACGAGAAAGCCTTCGACTTCATCGAAATATGGGCAGTTCTGGCCTCCCTGCAACGATGTCGAATTGACTGGCGCTACATCGAAGTGTTGAAATGTTTGTATGACACTGCCACAATGACTGTCCAGATCCAGGATCAGAAAACCAGCCCCATCCAACTGCTCAGAGTTGTGAGACAGGGGGATATTATATCCCCTAAATTGTTTACAAATGCGTTGGGAGACGTCTTTAAGACGCTGGAATGAACTGGACTATCAACGTGAACGGCGAGTACATTTCAGATTTTCGATTTGCCTATGACATCGTCATAATGGCAGAGACGCTGGAACAGCTAAACCAAATGCTGCACAGCCTAAATGTAGCTCCTCGGCGGGTTGGCCTCGGCATGAATTTGGACAAGACGAAAGTCATGTACAATTCGCACGTCTTGCCGAGTCCAATCTACATCGAAGGGTCGCTTCTCGAAGTTGTGAAGGATTATGTCTACCTAGGGCAAATAATCCAGCTCGGTAGACACAACTTTGAGAAAGAAGCCGTCAGAAGAAGCCGTCAAGTCTTCTCGTCGCCTATCCCGCAGTGTTTGAAGACTATGATCTTCAACCAGTGCGTTCTGCCCGTCATGATATATGGTACCGAAATGTGGACACTGACGGTCGGGCTGGTCCACAAATTTAAGGTCGCTCAGCGCGCTATGGACCGAGCTATGCTCGGAGTCTCTTTGAAAGATGAAATCGGGATTGAAAGTTTCCGGAAAAGAACCGGAGTTACCGACATAGCTTGCAGAGTAAACAGTTGCCACCCCACCAGCCCCATTCACACAGTGGGCTGGCCATGTTTATCGAAGGACCAATGGCCGGTGGAGCAGACGAGTCCTGAGTGGAGACCGCGTATCGGCAAGCGTAGTGTGGGACGCCCCCAGCTAGATGGACGGACGACCTAAAAAAGTTGGCTGGAACGGACTGGATGCCGAAGGCGGAGGACAGGGTGTTGTGACGCAGCCTGGTCTATGTTCAGCACTGGACTGTAATAGGCTGAGTTGATTGATTGAGATAGAATAATTCGAATCCTAATAAAAACATACCTTCCAATAGGTAAAATGTTGGTAAGTAGGTCATGTAAAAATTACAACTTATTAAGCAGTTAACGCAGGATGAATAGACAGCATGCATGTTATCATTCAAAGGAAGATTAAAAAACTGATGGTTTGGGGACCTTTCCAGTGGCCATCATTTATGGAATCAGCCAGAAAAAGTCCTCTTGCTTATCGAGCAATTATGTTGTACTTAGCATTATTTATGCGAGTTATTTGCGTTTATAAAAGAGGATTAGTGAGTACAAATAAAAGTTTTAATCTATTTTATTCGTTTATTTTTTATCCTTTTATGTCAGAAACTAGGTTTAAACTATATTGATAGGCGCAGTAGGTCCTGAATGTATTAATTCTATTTTTATAATTTATTAACAGCATAAGCAATAAAGAGTACACCATAAAAGAGACCTTTACTTTGAAAAACACTAAATGTTTATTTCCTATAATGTCCCTTACATCAAAAAAAATATTTGTTTATTTCCTATAATGTCCCTTACATCAATGCTGTTAATTTACATCTCAAATTTTGTTAACGTATGTCACCCGTATTCATTATTATTTAACGTAAGGGACATGCTATCTTTAAAACTATAGGTTTTAATCAATGTTTGCTATTTTAGCTTAAAAGAATGAAGAAATCTAAGAAACTTTGTCCTAGACACTTTTTACATAAAACATATAGATAAAAAGTTATAGTCAGTTTTTGTAAAAAAATATCTTATTTTTGCTCTCCTGTAAACCTTAGTTTTGTCCCTTACGTTATTTCATATTTCCGGTATCGACATTTCCCATTGCCGTATTAAAGCTATAGTACAGGGTGGCAGGGACAACGACGCCCAAACTGTAATCATGAGTCAAGCACATAATTCCAGAACCCCTAGCGTAGAATAAGATAAAAAAAAATGTACAATACCTGTGCGGTAAAAATGTACTGAATTGCAAAAGACGAAAAATTTCAATGCAGAGGGGTTAAGAATTATAATATACAGGATGAAATTGAACACATGCGACAAACCGAAATGGGAGATTGTACTCATCATTATGAACAACTTTTACTATGGGACCAAACCTGAAATCGCGAAAAAAAAATCAGCTGTTCCCTACATTTATGTTCGCATAACTCATCAAAATGTAGGGAACAACCGATTTTTTTTCGCGATTTCAGGGATGGTCCCATAGTAAAAGTTGTTCATAATGATGAGTACAATCTCCCATTTCGATTTGTCGCATGTGTTCAATTTCACCCGGTATACTGAATCCATGGTAACAGCGGGCTAGTTGCGTAACCCACTATATGTAGCAATAGGTTTCATTTTGACAGTTACCAACAATCATTGCGTTATTTACATTGTTGAGCAGACACATTTTTCGAACATATGAAGCAATGGATTAGCAATATCTTTCAAAATTATTCAGATTAAGACTGTGTTACGCAATTAGGGTACAGGTTGTGCGTCGATGTCCCTGTCACCCTGTATTGATTGCCAGTTCGTATATTTACGGATTTCTCCATGTTGACATTTGGCAGACGAACCATCAAATGGTTATTTTTTTATCTGTGAAAATCTTTCGTGACCCCAGTGTGTATCCAGCCTATGATAATTCGCGGCAGTGTTCAAAGCATCGATATACCGGTGCGATATCTTCAGAGACGGCGGCGCCCCCGTGCGGAGTAACTTAGTACTACAAATGTTACTTTTGTGCTGATTACTGAGTAATGTGACAGGTGTATATGTTACCTACTTAAGGTAGTTAGTGATTCCGTAAATTATGATTATGTAATCTGTAAAGTTAAATTTATGTATGCATCACCAGTAATGAGCACATGTATTAAAGTTTTAAAAAACCGTAACTGGTAGTACAGGATTTTTGGACGAAACACACAAAAGTTGCTTCACAATTTAAAAAAAATAAAGTTATAGGTAGATACTGCATTTTTTTTGAGGTAGTCCTAGAGACCAGCCACATACTCAACAATTTTTTTTTTGTTTTCGGAGGGAAACCTTCAAAAGGCACCCGACCTCGAGGGAGAGAGGTCGGGGAGTGTGGGATTTTTACCTCACTCAAACACCCCGGTGATCACCATCAGTACATAGGGGCGGTCCCGGATCCTCTTAAAAGACCAATTCCGGAACCCCCCCGTGCAAAGCCTGTAAGGCACATCCCTGGGGAGACTGTAAAGGGGCCTCTCTTGAACATAGTTAACTACCTAGCCCATTCACAAAATAAAAAATAAAGCGGACTGATAAGTTAATTCACTATAATCATCTGGTATATATTAAAACCACAATAAGAAACATGGCAGTATCATTATGGAAGACTCAGTAAACATCATCAGCTGTCAAACCTTGACAGATTGGTTCGACTTACCCCGGATGATATGAAACTTGTATCACAAATATACAAACAGCAATGCTTAAATTACTGATAGAGGGAGCTGACGGATGCCCGTGCCGACTTTATCTAGATTATCTTGGCATACATATTCATAGACATACTTAGGATCTGCTTTATCGAAGCACCGACTGTAGAAGCAGGTTGGACTATAGATACTTACTATAGGTAAATAGTGTTAGGCCACGTCCTAATCAAAGCGAACGTCGCGCGTGTACACGACATTGAGGGCAACTTCGTTTTTCCGAACAAACGAGTGACATATGAACGCGAAGATCGAGTATTCACATTTCGATCGCTTTGGTTAGGAAGCCGAATTACTGTATTGACTGTTTTTCATCCATACTAATATTACGAGTATAAATTCGAAAGTAACTTTGTCTGTATGTCTGTATGTTACCTTTTCACGCCTAAACCAATGAACGGATTTAGATGAAATTTGGCAGAGAGATAGATTGCATCCCGGGGAAGGTCATAGGATAGTTTGTATCCTAGAAGTCATCCTTTAAGGGGGTGAAAAGGGGGGTTGAAGTTTTATGGGGAATCAATAACCGCTGAACAGATTTAGATGAAATTTCGTATGGAGATAGTTTGAGTTGTGGGGACGGATATAGAATAGGTTTTATCCCCAAAATTATCCCTTAAGGGTATAAAAAGGGGAGTGGAGATTTGTAAAGGGAATCAATAAAAAAGAACTATAATACTTTTATCGCGGGTGAAACCGCGGGGCACAGTTAGTATCTAATAATCTACCTATGCGAGAAATGAAAGAAAGGAAAGGTAGATAATAAGCAAATTGTACATACTAATTAGGTGGCAGTGTTAACAGAAAATGTAGTGAGATATATCTTTATATTGCATCATTTATATGCTTTAAACTCTCAGAAGGCAACATAAAAAGAAAATTCTTTAAATTAAGTTGTCAAAGAAAATAGAGACTAACACATGTTCCTTTTGAACTCTCAGAACATTATTTTACTAAGAACAAGCTTCTTTCCAACAGATCAGACTGTCATTTGTTCTTACCTTGTCACATCGTTCGAATTCAACTCCCTACACGACAATAAATATTAATAATCGTAATAAAAAAAAATTGAAACAAATCGTTAACCTATCGTGTTTATGTATGCAACGTTTTTTCACTCAAATTTATTACGTGTATGTTGCGTTTAATATTCCCTTCGCGTGCTTAACTACAAATTGATATCAGTTCAAAATCGACAGTGTATAGTGTTTTGGGAATACTAAGGCGAACACACCAGTTGTGGTCACATTGTGAATACAAATAAGACGTTATTTTGGAAGAACTATACATTTATAATTGAGGTCGGTTAGACGTGTGATTTACCTATAAATTGTTCTATTGTATGTTGCATACAAATACTTCTCCTTTGAGTAAGATGATGGACATTTTTTATGTCTTTTGGAAGGATATATCAATGAAAATCTGAGTCATAAAAAAACCTCTGTGTCGGTTCTGATTTTTCCTGCAATGGTTTCGATGGAAAATTCTGGTTTTGGGTCTTTATAAGTATGCTCTTTAAATGCAAGTTAAATCCGTGTGACGTTGCTATTACGCAATACCTTATCCACCACACAAGATTGGTGCCTGACATCTCGATCGATGATCTCATAAAAGTGTTATTAGGATATCTACTCTGTCTGCTTTTATAATATATACTTTATAGTATACTTACCACAAAAATAATAATAAAAAATAAACTAAACATTACAAAACATACAATCGGCGGCCTTTTCGCTTTCTGCGATCTCTTCCAGACAGCTTTGTAATGGACAGTGATTTGTCTAGAAATAAAATGGGATTATCGTTCGTGTAAATAATAATATAGATACAATATAGGTACTCGTGTCATAGCTACAATCTTTAAAAAAAATTCAAAAATAAAATAATTGGCTAAAAAACTTTAACATGGTGCTAATAAATTGGAACTCCAAGTCCATCTGTCAAATCCAAGTCGTAAAATTGAAACACAAAACACACCTTCTAATTAATGATAGTGGAAACTGTTGCTATGTCTACAGTAGCACAATGGACAAAACAACGTCACAATACAAGGAACGCTATAAAACTACCATAATTGACCGAAACGATCTAACATTATAATATATTGATTGTAAATTCGCCAATTTACATGTCATTTTGTCCATTTGAATTTAATTGTCTGCTTTTTTTGCTTGTCCTATCCAAAGAGACGTGCGAATCGTGAATGTCGTAAAAGTTTGTTATTTTTTTTGTGAAACAAATAATAATTGCACAGCTTGATTGGACGGTTGATTAAAATATTGAGCAATAACTTATGAATATTGTTATAAACTTATTCATGACGTATTTTCTATTGATGTCGTGCAACACGCTCTCGTAAAACCATTTAAATTTTATTTATTGGAGAACTTTTATACCTCTCGTTTTTTAACCTTAGATTTTGCTATATCACTTCAGTACAAACATATTTTTTAACTTAATTAAATTATAATAAAATCACACAAACAGGAATATTCGCATTCCAAACATGAAACAATAAAAAGATAATGAAAATTCCAGAAAACCTGCTTATCTCTCCTACTAGTTTCTCATTTAACATAAATATACAATAAATTATTGTTTCGACAAATAGTTATTGGTATAAAGCCGGTATCAAGCGTAGAATCTCCGGAATTTGCAGTAATATGTCAAATTAAAATATAATTAATTACCCACACCTTTGTTTTTCAATAATTAACAATTTAAATTAAGCAGAATTGGCGACGTCTATTAATATTGTATGTCCTGGTTATTGAAATCGAAATTGAGTCTCTTTGGGTCAGATGTTGTGATGGTTACATCTTGTCAACATACTTACTGTAGTATAACTAAAATATTAACATTAAAAAGACAAACCTTACAGTTTTTGCAAAAAATAACAGGCTCTACAAAAAAAAAAAAAGATTTGGTTTTCTGATCTTTTGATTAAATCTGAAACAATAATATAGTCCATTAGGAAAACCATAATATTATCTACTTGACTTAAACATAAATCAAGGTTACTGGACCAACATATTCAGATATCAAAGTCAACATATTTTAGGTTGTAACATACAAGATATGATATATTGCTATTTGCCTCTACGCATTTGTTCCATTTCCACAAAGCTATATGGAAATACAAGTATATTTGAGCTAGTTTTCCCCGAGAAAACGGTAAGGCTGCAAGAATACATGTAACGTTCACTAAATAATACTTTCACTAAACACAATGAGTTCTAAACATTGAACTGTGTTAATGGCAAACTGTGAAGCAGACTTACCTGGCCATGTAGGTACCTACACGAAAGAAAATATAAAAGCTCTAAGGAAATTTAGGTGAAAAATTATTACTAAGTATAAAAAACCACCCACATTTTTAGATGATACATTTTAATTTGCAAATTACGTGTATTCGTTATTCCTGAGTATTAACCATCTATCTACCCATCATTTGCCTAGCCTTTTCCCAACTATTTTGGGGTCGGCTTCCAGTCTAACCGGATGCAGCTGAATATCAGTATTTTACGTGGACTGCCTATCTGACCTCCACAACCCAGTTACTGGGTAATACGATACCCCTTGGTAAGACTGGTTGTCAGACTTTCGGGCTTCTGACGATCCGTAACGACTGTCAAAGATCTACGAATGACAGCGGGGACCAACGGCTTAATGTGCTTTTCGAGGCACGGAGGGGTCTTGGTATGTAAATATGGTCACTCATCCACAGACCAACCGCAGCAAGCGTAGCTTAACTTGATCGATCGACCCGTGTGGCTGATATTACTTAGCCACAAGCCCCGTATCTATCTACCATTTCTATTTTTATACTCCTGCTAGTACACAGAACCTACTTAATTTATATAAAATTGTATAGATAAGTAATTTAAAGGAGATTAATTCTGTACCTACTTTTCAAAAATGTATTTAATGCAGTAGAAACGAAAAAAAAACATTCAATTTTTATTAATAGATTCGTTTCACCCATAGGAGGAACCTTATTGAAAATGGCTCTTTTATTCAAAGTAGTTTTTTTTTATACAATCAAATGAGCATTATGAGTCACTTTTGGATTTTCCAAATTATTTTTTTCTTTGTTCACGAATTCTTGATTTCTAAATTGACATTTGCATTAGTTACGATTACGATGTCATTTCGATTCGTTTCCGATACTCGTAAAAGTAAGTCGATGGTCGTTATCGATACAATTCGATAGCGCGATGTTATGCTTCTGTTTTTAATGTTACACTTCGTAATATATTGGTGGCACTTCCCACGAGTCACATTCTTGTTGAATCAGCTGATTAACATTATGTTTTGAATTGAAAGTTGAAGGCAATGGGCTACTGATGTTACAGTTTTATTGATTTTTATATTTATGGTTTTCGGTGGTATGTAGATTATGTTAATTTGAATGTGATTTACGTTCTTGCAGCTATGTCGCGATCGTATTGGACCTGTATACTACGACAAGTCTTATCTGACTCTGAAATTCGAGAATTTCTGGGATCTTACATAGGAAACCAAGACTTGATTATGGGACCAAACCTGAAATCGCGAAAAAAGAATCAGCAGTTTCCTACATTTTGACTAGTTATGCGAACATAAATGTAGGGAATAGCTGATGATTTTGGCCCCGTATTAAAAGTTGTTCATAATAATAAGTACAATGACCCCTTAAGAGGTTACCATTAATTTCCGGACACCCTGTATTTTTTATATATGACGATGCAGCCAGTGGCGCTGTCTAGCTTTCTTACGAAGTTACTGGAATCAGCGAAATAGCCAGCCTTTTCGGTGATTCCAGCAACATCGAGCTATAAGATAAGAGTGACACTGGCTGGTGAAAGTCACTCTAGCAGAGCATCGCATCGGTGATTGCGTGGCAGCTGTCTTCTGATGGCAGATGATGTCAGGGGAGCCACTGTCGTACCACGTCTACGACAAACTGCTATATTCCGGCACAATCCTGATGACATTGAAGTTACTGAACCACTGATACGATGACCACTTCTGGTAAAGGCTATCTTGCGCCGTAATATGTATAAAAATAATAAAATATTCACGCATATAAACATTATAATTACAAGAAGCAAATTAAGTTCGTGTTGTTTCGTCTCTTGATTTGTAGAATACAGTTGTTACAAGGAAGTATTTTATTAGTATTTCCTTTTTATCTCACTTTTATCCCTTTAACGATGGTATATTGTCTGCTGATGCAAAAAAACGGGAATATATCGAGATGGCCACACGCGTTGGTATTTCCTGTGTGTTGGATTTTGGTGTCTATGTTGTGTCATTGGTTTCTTATCACGCATGAAAATTAATATTTTAAGTATTACAATTTTACTTTTTTGATATTGACGTTTTAGAAACGATAAATGCGGTACAATCTTCTATCTATTTTATATAAATAGAAATGAAATGCTGTTCGTTGGTTAGCGCATCACTTGAGAACAGCTGGACCGATATTTGGCTGTTTTGTTTTTAAATGTAATAGTTTATTTTCATGGGAAATAAATTGGAAGCTTTGGTTTTTTTTTAAATCGCGAAAAAAAATTTTGTAATTTGGGACAGGACAACTTCTGTCGGATTAGCTAGATTAATTCAACTTGAGCCTAAAAATCTATGTACCTACTTACCTTGAGCTCGCCTCATTACAAGAAATTTTGCAGTCCCAAAATAAAACAATTTTACCCAAACCACAATGTGCGTCATAGCCATTTTTTTCAATATTTTTTGTACCGATTGAAGACTACGATAATTACGCCCATTAAAACCGCTGCACGTCTAACAAATTAACCGGTAATTAAACGGCGCTTAGCTATTTAATCGAGCAAATTAACCTAAAATCCCAACAGCTGTAATTGCATTGCGTACATACGTTGAAAACGGTATTTCCTAACAAATGCCCAGTTTCCTTCGGTAGAAATTCAGAATTTACATAGACATGGTCTTCGAGACGTCACCGTGGTGGGACCCGTCCGTTGTGTGGACAAATGTATTGGTCAAGGTTCCCTTATGAATATTCAAAAGTCGATAGCGCCCAGAGATGTCGATAGGTAGGTATGTACTGCATGGAACACGTTGGCTGTAAACCGATGGTTAATACCGCTAAATGTTGTAAAGCTCGGCTGTTGACTTTATTGGTATCGTCGGTATTGAAATTAATCGTAAAAAGCCTAAAATGTGTCGTGAATTAAGTTTTACGATTAATATTCTGGAATTAAATTTTGATATTATGTTACAAGCGACTATTACTTTTTTGTACGTAATTACGTATTAATAAAAAAATAATAGTCTTCAGCAGTGGTGGCCCAGTGGTAACGGACTCAACTTACAAGTCGTAGGTCGTGGGTTCGAACCCAAGCAGGCGCTTTACTTTGTGTAAATAATTTCAACACCACTGCTTTCGAAACGGTGAAGGAAAACATCTTGAGGAAACCGGCATGTCCTAGAACCAAAAATTCGACGTCATATGACATCTACCAACTCGCACTGGGTCCGCGTGGTAGATTACAGCCTACTTCCTCTCGAAGAGAGGTGGCCTGTGTCCCAGCAGTGGGAAAATTATCGGCTGATTATGTAAATATCCTTTCCACGATATTTCGTACCCATCTACCTACAGCAAATTCTAGTTCCACTTAAAATGCTTTAAACAAACAACGTAGATTAATTAACCAAAATGATGATGTATTCGTAAGTAATTTATTACCATACACGTACACTTGTATGTCTAACTTTAAAACGGTGATCACTGCAAGACAGATACGATTTCTCGTCAGCCTAGTATGTTAATATGTTGGCGAAATCAAATATTTGTGTTTATTCTGTTTATCAATCCTAGTCAACAATGTTCGGTAGATCTCTTATTATTTATATACCTACTATACAAGTTTGATGAATACAGCCGAGATCCGGATAAAACCGAATGGAGACGAAAGCCCGTTTTAATGAAGCAATCTCGGCACCTAGAGTTAAATCCTCGGATTGGTGTAAAAAGGTCATTTGAATTTTGTGACTAGTCATTTTTTTTTTTTGATCAGCCGAGTAATTGCGTCACACACTTAGAATCAGTTACAATACCTTTCATTTTGACAATTCAACAACATTTAGTTATTCAGTTATTTACGTTGTCGGGCAGATGAATTTTTCAAACGTAATGAAGCAATGGATTTCCTTCAATTTTCTTCAAAATCCTTCGGATTGAGATTGCAATGGGGTGCTGCTTTACTACTGTGTTTGTATAACTTTTGATTAGCATTGACACTAATTTGTTCTTGACTACTCCTTCACATAGGTATTTTTACCTCGCTAAGCACATATGTTTGTAGTAACAATACCTACCTATGCTTGCTGTGCCTTGATATTATCCTTTGTGTTAACTTATGACTCTAAAGAGAGTTCTCCCAATTGTGAAACATGCGGAACGGTTGAAGATGTTTACCATCTACTTATGGAGTGTACTAAGACAAAGAAGGAAAGAGAGACACTGTTGAGTAGAAGAATAAAAGTAAACGAATATGACATTGGTTAAAGTTTTAGCGCAGCCTTCACCTGAGATAGCAAACCTACTTGCTGATTTGTTTCGACATTAATAACATGTATTATATTTGTAGAGGTAGTTTAGAATAGTTTAGGTTATGATGAGGCTGACATGCCACTGTGGATAAAAGCCTCTAATAAAAACTAGAATAAAATAAAAAAGACGGGTTGCACTCCGGGAGTGCCGGCAGAAGTGAAAACTTGAATATTAATGTTGTGCATTTTTGATATTTTTCATTAATAGTTGCACTTTGTTCAATTTCCATATTTTAAACACTTTATATACACGAATTTCACGAATACACAGCAGTGTGGCCACTACACAGACGGTCGAGCCATCAGCTCTCACCATCCATGGATGCGCGTGCCACGCTGTAACATAAACACACACGAACATTCGCGCAAGCGCCCTGCGCCGCCTAAACGAAACAGCAGGCATACATTTTCGCCGCGCCGTAGAAAGAGCGGGGGATACTTCCTCCCCTACGCCGCGCCGGCTGTCTACTCTCCATCCGTCTTACGAATTTTCGATCAGGTCACGTGTCCTGACGGTCACGTGTCCTGACGCGAGTTTAACATTTTTTACCCACTACAAAAAAATAAAAAATAAACATATGACTCATAGCATTATGATTAAAGAGAATCCACCAACTGAAAACATTATGAACATATTTAATAAAAGTACATTAAGAGTGGAGTCAACACAGTCACACCACCGAAAACATCCATAAAGATTGTCTGATAACTTGTAAGGGTTACTTATTGAGAGGAATTGGTCATACGAGTATCTATTCGATTTATTACGCCACTTCCGTCAGCAAGAATTGCTTCAGAAAAACAGCTTCGTCACTACCTGCATAAAAAAAGGAAGATGAAGTACCAAACTTCCTCATGACTCAAAAACAATATAATTAATTTTCTCTTATCTGTAAGTAAAATGTCACATTTTCCAAATCTCCCTTAACATAGTCACAGTAAACTTGACGTCAAGCAGTCTGACTAAATGGTTGTTTTCATGAATTTCTCTGAAGACATAATTAATCAAGATACCGTGGCATGCCTTCGGAGAAACTAAACATCACCTAGATTGAGTGCGTATTTAGGCTATGAGATGAAAATTAGTCATTGTAGGTCGCTTGGTGATCCTTCTTGTGACGTGTGCGCTGATTTTGACATTGTCGTTTGCAGAATATAATGTGCGTTGGTGTTAGATAGCTCGTAAGATTACAAGATTGTCTTTTTATATCTCTCATTTGAGAAGAACTCTAGAGCGGACAGCATATTTCTGTCATCATTCTCATCTGCCTAGCCTTTTCGCAACTATGCTGGGTTCGGCTTCTAGTCTAACCGGATGCATCTGAATACCAGTATTTTACATGGAACGACTGCCTATCTAACCTCCAAAACCCAATAACTGGGTAATACGATACCCCTTGGTAAGACTGGTTGTCACGTAGGGGTCTCGGTATGTAAAGATGGTCATCCATCCACGGGCCCACTGCGGTAAGCGTAGCTTAACATGATCGATCGACCCATTTCAATATGCAAAATATTACTTGTGACTTTTCTTTGCTTTCATTCGACGAGGTACGGGTTCTCACTGATTTTGAAACCAATTTGTGGAAATTCTAATAATTTGGAAGCCCAACTAGGAAAGTAGTGCCGTCTGACCTTTCAAGTCTTTATCGACTAATAATTAGGAATAAAATACCAACTGTTTCAATACTAAATCTAGAAACTAGCTCAGCAACAATCAAATCGAAACTCGCGTGACTTTGAACGTCGGCAAACGGGGTTGGGGTCACTGAATTAATCCAATTCACGAAGCCCCTGCAACGTTTTATTTCTACATAATTCGTGCCCTTTCAACACAGTGTTCTTAATTCGATAGAGTTCAGTGTGCTTTACTAGTTTAGGTTCAAGCTTGGTCGTGATTCTGAGAATGTTTTGTAGGTATTCCAACAACACTGTGTTCCCGATTTGATTAGGGTGTTTGAACTTGAAATGGTTTTAGTTTTGATTAAGTTTGTTAGAAAATTATTGGATCAAGAACTGAATTAATATTTTAGGGGAATAAAGGTCTCTTAACTTAATTCAGTTTAGATTTCATACTGTGCTTTTCATTACAGTTTAACTTTTACAAACGACTTAATTTCTCCCCTTTCTACTCTTAAGCTAAACGAACCTTGAATTTTCACCTCTTGCCTTTACTTGCACAGCTTTAGAAATAGGGAAAAACCGTGCTTTACAGTTTTCTTACCAACGTATGTAGGTAGTAGGTAATTCAAGAGTGAAAATGTCAAACATTTTTCTGGATATTTTAAAATAGCACTGGCTGAGTATAATTTACAAAATACCCTAAAATACAAATTATCACAATCGGCCTATAACGTTCCCACTGCTGGGACACAGGCCTACTCTCTGTGAGAGGGAGTGGGCCATAACCCACCATGCGGGCCCAGTGCGAATCGATAGATGTCACCATAGTGTCTTCGAATTTTTGGTTCTAGGAGATGCCGGTTTCCTCACGATGTTTTCCTTCACCGTTTTGAGAGCAGTGGTGATGAAATTAAATACACAAAGTAAGGTGCCTGCCGGGGTTCGAACTCACGACACCTCGTAAGTCGGGTCCAATATCACTGGGAAACCACTGCTCCTCTCTCTCTAACCCCGTTACTAATAAACGTTGTATAGTGTCTGTATAATTACACAACGCTTTGTCTTCTTCTTTCGAAAGTCAAATTATTGACAACTGAAAGAGAGAAATCGGTGTGTAACTATTCATCTGATATAATACGTTTATTAGTAAGGAGGTAATTGTTTAATCGTCAGACACTAACAACATAACCCATAACTGTTTTGAAGTGCATACTAAAATCCACTTAAATAGTCCAAAACAATGTTCTTCTGCAAAATTGAACGTCCGCTGTACTTCGTTATGAGAGCCCCCTATTTTCTATGCACCCTAACGATTGTGGCTGTCACTAATTGATGGTTCCCTCTTTGGTATCGTTCCTAATAATTATTTAAGTCGTTAAATGTCTTTTTCCTGTATAATTTAAATTGTATTTTTGAATAAATCGTTTTTAGGTTGTCGCCATAGAAATTTCATATGTTGTGTATGTGTATGTTGTGTGTATGTTGTTGTTGTGTTGTATGATGTCACTGTAAAAATTGTCGAGTGGTAATGAAAAAAGTCACAGGTTTTACTTTATGAGAAAACAACTAAGACTGTGCTTTAAGACTTCTACATAAGTGGTTTTGTTTTACTAACAAATTAACCAACAAAACAGTGAAGGAAAACATCGTGAGGAAACTGGCATGTGACATCCACCAACTCCCGCTGGGCCCACGTGGATTACGGCCCATTCCATCTCAAAGATAGGAGGCCCGAGTCCCAATATTATAGACTGAATTTGATGCTGCAACCATTTTGTCAATGTGTGATACTTATTTGACTTCCACTCAAAAACAGGACAAGACTGTACAAACAAAGTGTGAGACTTCGTCTGCCGCATGTCATGTATCAAACAGCTCCTTCGACCTTCACCAGGTCAACTGCCCATCAACTACTGAGAAAATAAAACGATTTCTCTACGTCATTATTTTATACTTATATTCATTCTTTGTAGTCGTAAAATTATATAACGTAAGTACATAGGATTCAACGAAATGATTAACAGAGAAGTACAATGTTGCAATCACATAAAAACGCCATTCTGAGCTCGGTTCTACGAACTTTATCCTAGGAAATGTGGTTTTCGATTATTATATTGTATTTTTAATCAAATTGTACTGGTGACCCAGTTTTTAAAACGTATAAAAATGCACGGTAATTGTAAATGTTACGACTGCTAAAATTTGTAGTAGTTTGGCTACTAAAAACAAAATAAAGTACCTACTTTAAAGAATCTGTTAAGATTTGTCCGGGACATCATAGCACACACGCGGTTCAAGTTTGTTTTAAAGAATTACAAATAGTTTGTGCTTTAATTTTAATTTATTGTAGAAAAAACATGTAATTTGGATACAAAAACAATTTAAAGCACTCTAAGGAATCTGTTAAAAAAAAAATTCCAGGATATTTTAGCCCACACGCAGAACATAACTCTGTTATCAAGAATCATAATGATTAAACTCATCAATACAACCCTTTAAGTGTGTGTAATCTTATTGATTGATATTTCACGAAATAGACATTAAAAACGTAAATCTATATAAATAAAAACAAAAGGCCTGACTGACTGACTGACTGACTGACTCATCAACGCCCAGCCCAAACCCTTGGACCTAGAAAGCTGAAATTTTACACAATGATTCCCTTTATAATGTAGACAAGGAATAAGAAAGGATTTTTTGAAATTCAACCCCTAAGGGAGTTAAATAGGGGATGAAAGTTTGTATGAAAGTCCGTCAGTTTTAAAGTTAGGATCTTCAAATTTTGTATTTAGGCTGACGATTGAAAATTAATTTATACGTGTTTCAGCGTTTTTGATAATTCTATCCCCAAAGGGTTAAAAAGGGGTGTGAAGTTGTGTATGAAAGTCCCTCAGTTTAAAAGTTAGGATCATCAAATTTCATGTTTAGGCTGACGATTGAAAATTAATTTATACGTGTCTCAGCGTTTTTGATAATTTCACCCCCAAAGGGGGATGAACGACCTGACTGAGATATCAACGCACAGCCTAAACCGCTGGTTCTAGGGACATGAATTTTGGAGGGTGTGTTCTTTGTGAAGAGTAGGTATCCAGTAAGCAGGGGTTTATGGAAATTCAACCTTTAAGGTGGTGGAAAGGGGGGATTTTGTTTGCATAAAAAATCTTATTCCTTGAGTCAATAACCTTGAAACTTGACAAGAATACTTATCTAAGTAAATTATAAAGTTTGGCATTTTTCGTTTTTCTAAACTACCCTCTAAAGAGGTATTGGGGGGTGTCAAAATTTGTTTGGATGAATTTTAACGCGTGGTCCGATTACCTCGAAACTCGGTATTTATACTTAAGACCAAAAATAAAGAATAACGTGTATCAGGGTTTTCCGAAAATCTACCCCTAACGGGGTGAAAAGGGGTAGTTAATTATACAGGGGAGAATTTTAATAAGTGGCTTGATTAACTCAACAATTTGTATAAATAATCTTTGAGTCAATTAATGTACACATCTCAAAAAAAATTTTGAAATTCCACCCCTATGGGGTGAAAAGCGGGAGCGCAGTGTATATGAAACATCTTATTCATTTGTTTAATAAACATGAAACTTGGCACGAATACTTATATAAGTAAAATTATGAAGTTTGACATTTTTTGTTTTTCTAAACTACCCTCTAAAGGGGGATTGGGGACGTCAAAATTTGTATGGAAGAATATTATCGCAAGGTCTGATTAACTCGAAACTCGGTATTTATACTTAAGACCATAAATAAAGAATAACGTGTATCAGGGTTTTTCGAAAATCTACCTTTAACGGGGTGAAAGGGGTAGTTCATTTTACAGGGGAGGATTTTACTGCGTGGTTTGATTAACTCAACAATTCGTGTAAATAATCTTTAGTCAAGTAATGAACACATCCCAAACGATTTTACGGAATTCCACCCCTGTGAGGTTGAAAAGCAGGGGATACAGTTTATATGAAAAATCTTATTTATTTGGTTAATAAACATGAAACTTGGCAATATTTGGGTCAGTAAATAATAAAGATTGTCACTTTTAGTTTAAAAAAACCCCTTACAGAGGATTTAGGGGGTGACAAAGTTGATAGGTTAGAAAAATATGTAACCCGCTGTCGGATTAACACGAAACTCAGTACTACTAAAACAAAAAATAAAACAAGTAAGTATGTGTTTTAGGGTTTTACAAAAATCGACTCCTACTAAGGTGGAAAAGGGTAAGTAATAAAGTTTAAGGGGTGGATATACTCGTAATATTACTGCTTGCTTCCATTAACTCGAAAATAGGTATGGGTCTTTGAGTCAAGTTATGAACACATCACGAACGATTTTTCAAAATTCCACCCCTGTGGCGGTGAAAAGCGGGATACAGTTTATTTGAAAAATCTGATTCCTTTGATCTATAAACTTAAAAATTGGCCCGAATACTTATTTATCTAAATAAATGATAAAGACCATACCTACACACATTTTCGAAATTTTTAGAAGAAAGTACGAATTTCACGCGGACGAAGTCGCGGGCAGAAGCTCGTATAGAATAGAATAGGTACTCTTAAAAAAAAAAAAACTAAACGAAACGAAACTTTAACTAAAACACCAATATTTTTCACCATTTTCTAATCGAAATCTAGTCGTCATACATAAGCAACAAAAATATCTGCAAACTCTATCCGATCAGAGATGATCAACCCAAAGGGTGCCCATATCAAGTGTGTTATATTTAATGTATTCATATTCTTGAAGGAAAAGCGTAATAAAGTTTGTAGATATTAATAATAACATGAAGCAACTATAGTTTCTGTTAGTTCGATATCCGATAACAATTTAATATCATAGTTACTACTGACATTTTATCTAGATGACGGTTCTGATTCTACTTGTTTGATAAAGGTATATGAAGATGTGAAAGTAGGTGAGTATTGGCTTTAACTTGCTTAATAATGTCTTCCAATTAGCAAATGAGTTAGCATTAAACGCTTTTTTCTTAAAAATTACGTAACTTTTTAAGATTTTCTCTAAGTCTAAGGAATTGGCAACCTGAAAAATGCTGCCAGATGTGCACAATCATTAATTTAATTTCTGAGATGTTGCCAGCTTAATGACACATAATATATTCATATATGACCGTAATTAAACCAACAATTTATCATTACAAAACTAAGAACTATCAGCTACTTGTATCAATCATACTTAGCTACGTACCTGGTCTACCGCATTAAAACCTTTGTCATCTCATACAAAAATGCTAATTGTCGGAATCCACGTGTTAATAACATGGTCAAACAATTAAATTACGTTATCTTTATTTGCTATCTCATCTAAATACACGGGTAATAAAATATTATGTCATGGAGTTGACATCCTCTGGTACGATTTAACTATCACTCATTTGTTACACATATTCCGTTACATGGGTAGCTAAACGACAAAAGAGAGTTTTCTAAAGATAGGTGTTCATAGTAAATGAATAAAAGGCCTTAGGGCCCAATCCACAGATATAGGCCCAAACATATACACACACATATCGCGATACGACGGCGACGTCGTATCGTGGCACGTTTTATAAACATGTTTAAATAACAATTTTTTTATTGATAACTAGTCTACATCTTGTTTTGGGTGTACAGATAGTTAACAAAAAAAAAAGACGGGTTGCACTCCGGGAGTGCCGGCAGAAGTGAAAACTTGAATATTAACGTTGTGCATTTTTGATATTTTTCATGAATAGATGCACTTTGTTCAATTTCTATATTTTAAACACTTTATATACACGAATTTTACGAATACACAGCAGTGTGGCCACTACACAGATGGTCGAGCCATCAGCTGTCACCATCCATGGATGCGCGTGGCACGCTGTAATATAAACACACACGAACATTCGCGCAAGCGCCCTGCGCCGCCTATACGAAACAGCAGGTATACATTTTCGCCGCGCCGTAGAAAGAAAGGGGATACTTCCTCTCCTACGCCGCGCCGGCTGTCTACTCTCCATCCGTCTTACGAATTTTCGATCAGGTCACGTGTCCTGACGCGATGTCCTGACGCGAGTTTAACATTTTTTACCCATTACAAAAAAGTGTACAACGCCGCTAAAGAATTTTCATTTCAAAAATACTTATCTGAACATTCTGAACATGACGGTCGCAACGCGGCACGATGTGACGTCGTATCGTATGTATGTGATTTGGCCTTTAGTAAAATCGTTGCACTGCCGAGAAAGCCGAATGTTTTAGACGTAACAAAAATTGGCCTATGTAGAAAAGACACCCCATTTTCTAATGTATCCATAACTTTTATATCCCACAAATCCACACGTCTAGACGCCAGATAATTTGTATGCAGAACCTAAAATATAGCTCAGATATTCTGTGGTATACCACACATTGCCAAGCTATATTGGGTCAATAGCCGAAAATATTGCGTGGCTATGCCTAAGAAACTGTTTCTGGCAAACATTAAATCTTGCAAGATGACACACAGCATTTACAAGATTTGCATGAAAATAGAGATAAGTTTATCATTCTTTTGACATCTTAGACTGGTCAGTATTAAAATTGAATAAACCTGTAGTATCATTGAATGGAGGTGCCAATACATGGACAATATACCTAACAGTACCTACCTGTGTCACGGGTGGTCTCGCCAATGGAGTGACAATGTGTCAATTCAAAATTTTCCATACATGTTTGTTTGTTGTGTTTTGTGTGGGTGTCATGCCCTTAAGTTAAGGTTAAGTTCGTCAAAGACTAAAGTTCGTGCATTTTGTTTTGATACATTGTGACTACTTGAATGATGATGATTTGACACTTTGTATAGCAAAGTTCATGTGAAATTAAATATCCACAATACAAACACGGAAGCTTGTCTGTTGGCTAGACAGGTAGGTGTGTGGAAAAATACTAAAATTAAAGGTAACATAACGTCACGCATGTAGGGATGAAGGGTTAGGCAGAAGTGTAACTATACTACACCAATATAAAAAAAATACACCGCAAGGGATAATCTCAAAACGCCTGCGCTCTGATGAATTCCAAATCATCACACAACGGCGCAACATCCAGGCATCAATTTAGCTGCGCATAGCACCAATCAAAAGAAGGCTAGCATAACAAGCCAGACCTGTAACAATGTCCTCCTGTCAGAACACACATGCAAGAGACCTGGGCTATAGGCTGTCCAGCAAGAATAAAGCAAATGGTTGAATACTCACAGGATTCAGCTCTTTCTGGATTTATATTAAAACCCCATTGGGTTATTTGGGCACATCCCGTTCCTCTCAGGATATAAAGTCCCTCTCAAACAGCCCCCAGGCTCGTGTTCTTGGTCGTAAAAAGACCGGACACGGAACACCGTTTTTTCCAAACCAATCTGACAGTTTCTCGAATAATCTTCCACAGACTATATAAGATTATTATCGATTTTTATCCTCAATACAATCGACTATGTTTTTAATTAAAAATATGGTGAATTATGTATGTTTGTTTATTTGTTTTAATTTACTGTTAAACTGTAATTTATTTACTAAACACAAAAAACCGTCTTTGCGTAACGTAAACCACCATGACGCACGCCCGCTGCTATTCCACGACAGATGCCGCTACCATATAGTTTTGCTACGTCACAGCATGTTATGAAGATTCGCCATAATATTATTGTGTAATCTGAATTTCCCAAGGTTACATTGATAAAAACATTGTCATTTTTAATCTGTGCCATAAAGATAAGTCTGCACTATTTGACGAAGACATTTTACATTGAGATAGGCCTACTAATAACAAAAACAGTGAAACATTTACAATACATGATTTTAGTGAAATATAATCACAATATTTCACTGATTGGATTAACATTAAATTGGTGGTAGTCAAACACCACTTTGGATTTCTGATAAATTTATTCCATAAGCCGTATTTGGCTTTTGGCCGGTTTGGTTTTTAAATGAAATTAAATATTTGTTTGTTTATGACAACTAGGCCCAATTGTTAGTAACATTGTTTTTAAAACTATTTTTAGTAAACAAACACAAAAATAAAAAGAAAATTTTATGGTTAGCTGCGGGGTCTTCTGACCAGCACCTCCACAGCTTGCGACAACCAAGACGTGTCGTACTTTTCTATCAATATACTTAGGATACCGCTAGAACTAGACCGCGCTCTTGACAAGATGGAATTTGTTTTTTTGCGCATTATGGCGAAAAATCATCGGTATGCGCAAATGCGAACGTACCGGACGCACTACAATAGCGCGGCAGTCCCAACAGCATCCTGAAGCAGTTATGGTATTGTCAACGGCAGAGGCAACTACAGCCGTCGATACCCATCGACGGCTGCCGACGACGTGCCGCTCGTGTATTTGAGTACGATGCTGAAATACACGAGCGGCATGTTGTCGACGACAGCCGCCGACGCGGGTTGCCTCTGCCGTTGCCGCGTGTTGTTCGTGTGTATGACCACTTAAACGTCACTTACCTACCTACTTATTGCCGTCAAAAATATAATTTTCCACAAGATAAAACTACATAAACAAATCCACTACAAGTCCTAAGCTTAACAAACGCATGCGTTGCGGTTTCCATTAGAGATCTATAGGTAATCGACGTGGCGTGCGGTCGACTGTGCCATCCTAATAATCATATCTTGTACGTTTGATACGTTGAACCTTGAAATGCTGGCAGTATGGCAGATAAATGACGCGGTTATTGCGACTTTGCGTCTATAAGATTACTTGGCTTAGGGTCAGCTCACACCGAGACACGACGTGACGCGACGAGGCGTGCACTTTTTATTAAGATAGCGATACAATATAGAACTTTACTTACTTTATTTACCTCAAAAAGGTACACATTTCAGCGAGAGCATTCGAATAAGACTTGACTGCTCGAGGCGTTTCGAGGCGCTGCGAATCGCTGTGCTGCATCACAGGCAGATGCAATGAGCAAGAGCCGTTAGACCGTGCTGCGACTCATATAGCCGCGTGGCGCAGCGCGTCGCGTTTTGGTGTAAACTGACCCTTACATCTTTGTGGTGTGTTGTAGGCTATGGGTCTTCCTGGTTATTGTTGATGCAGTTCAGGTTCAGTGTCATGTGAGCTCAAAATTTATTACATCGATTTCTGACTATAACTGTACCAAACATTGGTTACATACAAGTGGATTTGGTCAAGACTTTTTTTTCTGCTTCAATTATAAGATGACGGTGTTTATACAGGTCCAAGCTTTCACCAGAGTGTACATATCAATCAAGAGTTTCATTCAGTTTGTCGAGATAAAGCTTAGCTAGTTCTGGCTTTGGTAGTGATCATTGTTGGCGAAATCGATATGATTTTTGAGCATAATCCTCTTGGCAGATTCCATTTGCATAGCTATATCACGTGACTCTCACGGGATTCAAGAAGATCAATGGAATATTTGCATTGCATAAGCCCCGGCGCCTAAATTAACTTTGATTTCGACTCATACCTATCCATTAATACCACAATGTTTATGTGCTTAATATTCTTAAGTAATCATGACTCAATTAGGACGTGTTAATGAATTAAATAGTTGACGACACAATTCTTTAATACCTGCGGAATGTTCACATGACTGTTGACTTTCCATATTTGCATTATAATTAAAAAATAAAAATCGGACACGTTGCGTACGATCATGTTGAGACGTGGAACGTGAGGGTGCATTAATTAGTTGTTAGCTAATGTTTTCAACGAAATGTTTGTGACGATGGGAAAACGGTGGATAACACGGAAAACTCCGTGGATTGGCCTCGATAACCTTATGTTTGGTATGTGTGTTCACGTGTTCTCTTACTTAGCGATTTTGGCGTGAGTTTAAGTGTATTACTACGCCCACATACCTCGTGTTTAATTGGTACCGTAACAAACAGATTTCTTTGACCTATGTAAACAATTAAACATGGAGAATTAAATATAAATAGCCATACTCAGAAATTAGTTTCTGGTCAGGTCAGATGACAGACACTCCATTATTATTATTATTAGCCTGTGACGTCCCACTGCAGGGCAAAGGCCTCCCTACTCTCTTTCCACCTCTCTCTGTTCAAAGCTGCTAAGGACCAGTTCTTGTTGAAGGAGTCCAGCTCATCCCGCCATCTCCGTCTGGGCCTGCCACGATGTCGTGACACTCCATGCAAAATATTTAAATTCAGTGGCATTTTATTTAAAGTGTAAGTCAAACAGCGGTAATGATGGTTTTATGATAACCATAAAAGCTATCAACAAGAAGCACAATTCGCAATATCAAAGCCAGAAGTCAAAAGTCAGAAGTCAAAGTCTCAATTGACTTGCCACGTGCCCAGCAAGCTAATCACAGATTCGAATTAAAATGTTAGTACTCTCCAGCGAAAAACAGCTTGACCTGGTTGTGTTAATTGAAAATTCAACGACTTTATTCAGTATGCAAGCACCATCTGATCTGGCGAACTTTAGCTCGTAATCGTAAAACGTGGCTGTTTCTACTGAGATAATTGAATTCATTGGTATTTTAATTATTGTTTTCAATTGATTTTTGTCACACAGTTTTGTTTAGGATCATCTTTACATACCAAGACCCCTCCGTGCCTCGAAAAGGACGTTGAGCCGTTGGTCCCGGCTGTCATTCGTGGATTTTTGACAGTCGTTACGGGTCCTCAGAAGCCCGAAAATCTGACAACCAGTCTTACCAAGGGGTATCGTATTACCCAGTAACTGGATTGTGGAGGTCAGATAGGCAGTCGCTCCATGTAAAATACTAGTATTCAGCAGCATCTGGTTAGACTGGAAGCCGACCCCAAGATATGTAGTTGGGAAAAGGCTAGGCAGATGGTGATGAGTTTTGTTTAGGGTCATTGTCCATCTTGTTAATTTAGAAAATGTTTTAATTTCAGGTCGGAACTTCCTTTCACATTCATGATTTGAAGAATTTATTTATTTGATGAATTTCTCTTGACATTAAAGAAAGATTTTTTCTTGAATAAAAAGAGGAACAGCCATGCTTAATCAGAGCGTGTCGATGATTTAGACCATCGAGGACCACGTTTCCTCACGATATTTTCTCTAAACTCAATTCGATCTTCTTTTCGATAAATTATGAGATGTAGGTGAACAAAGTGCATAACTTATAAAGATAAAAATTACTAATTTAATATAAAAACACTTTTAAGAAACCATGTTAACGAACTTTTAAACAAATATGAGTAAAAAGTGCTAATTTAGCAATTGGAGGGTACTTCACGTATTGTCTTAACCTTAAAACCTTGGTGCCTTGTTCGAGGGTCTGACCTGACCGACTGTTAACTATATGTTCTTCTTTTAAAATTATGCTTTGAACGTCATTTCTATTATATGTAGTACTTTAAAGACGTTTGGTAAAAAACAACAGGAATTTCATCAATATTAAGAATCTAAAAGACGGCTTTTTTGTAATGTTAACTGCAGCTAATGTCATGAATATTTTCCTCTATAGGTTTGTGTTGTACAGACACCAGCACATCAAACTACCCGAAACTGTCAAATGTTCCCAATCAACTTTGAACCTCATGCTTTAGCAATAAAGTTGAAAATCTATTAAAGAAATTTGACAGGCTGTAACTTGATGTGCTGGCGTCTGTACAATTTCCATCAGTTCTAGGGGCTACGACTATTGTGACAGATTTAGCTCTTAACCATCCCGTCCTAAAAATCGTCGCATCCTTAAAATCATTGTTGACGTGTTTATAGTTTAAATAAAGAATATTTTGTATTAGTAATTTGTGAGGTTTCAACAAGTACTACTGAAATAATATGAACAATGTATTGTACAATTTATTTCCAATTAGTTACATTAAATTGCACGTGTTTAATTATTAGTAGAAACTAACGTCGTCAGTAAAATGTAATACTATACATTGATTCGCCATTAGTACAAGAATGGGTTTGATCAGTAATCGTTTCATAGTAATCACAATGAAATTAATGTTTAATTATGATTATATACTTTATAATTGATGATAAATAATGAATATTTTAATTATGTATGTAATATTGTTTAAATAATTACTTCCAAGTGGATCGAATGTCAGTTATATGTTTTCTTGGCTCTTCTGCAACGATGAGTCGAAGTTCCAATTGCCCTTTTAATACCTTTTTCAAAAGTCCATGTGAAAATAGCTTGGCTTGGCTCTAGCGTTAACTGACAGTGTTTAAATTATACACAAGCGATGATTATTTTAAACAGTTCCGGTAATTATTTTTTCGTTGAAATGCTGTAGATATCTATCTAAAACAAAGTCGGGTTAGTTACACCACTTATAACTCAAGAATGGCTAGATAATTTTTTATGATCTTTGATTTGTTGGTTTTATCTCCGACCCGAAAGGAACAAATGGAATAAAACAAGGGAAAGTATCACGAAAAAATAAAATGAAGATAATTCATTTTGTCATACATTAATCCTGAGGCATTACAAAGTTCGCCGAGTCAGCTAGTATATTCCCCATTATTTTATGAAAACAGAAGAAGGCAAAATTCAAAACCCACAGAAGTAAACCCATAATAGAAAATACTACTAAGCAATAAATCAAAATTGAAATTACATACTGACTAACCGCGACTCGCAGCCATTTCAGAATCCGTACTTAAGGACCATTTTGTCCCGCTTAGCCGTAGAACATCGACTTTAGGGTAAGGTTAGGCGCATCTTTTATGGCGTATCTATTTGCACAGTGGTCTTGCAACAATGCCCAGGTATGCTGTCAGCAAATAAACGTCAACTTCGAACATTAAAATACATGGGATTTGACTTAGCACATTGTATGCGGAATATGTGATCAAACAAAAATTGTTTGAGATTTTAAATGTGTCTGCGTGTTTGATTTACGAGATAAAATTAATTACTTTATCAAGTTATTGGGTTTGAGTGATGGTCAGTAAAGTAAACAGTGGTTGTATATTTAAGATTATGACTGGCCTGAATATTTTCCTCAATAAAGTTTGTTTTATTTTTCAAGTTATCCGTCGCAAGAAAAACAACTTCAACGCCCCCAAGAGTTTGTTTTTCGTAAACGCTACTTATCCGAAAATATGTAATTGACCGTGGTGCTAAGATTACCAAAACAACTTGAAACTTAAACGTAAAAATGTTCTGGGTAATCACACATTATAAAGGCTTAGATGTTAAAAAAGAGTTAGTCTTTCGAATAAGTTTATTATACCTATTTCATTATTCTGTATCAGCTCAAGCAAAGGAAAAATAATGTAAATATTTTTAGTTACCTCAATAATCCCTATCATATCCTTACCTGATAACACATCAATGAATTAAATATTAAAATTAAAGTATTATTAATTAATAATTTACCACCATATTTAAAAATTAATTTAAGTAATATAATTATTCAATAGTGGATCGTGGTTTTTTTGCGTTCAATGCCAATATTTTCCTATAACTTTGTCCTTGCTCCAATAACACACAAACTGCTATAGTCATCAGGCAAGCTGCTAACGCGATTAACAAATCTCTCGGGAGCCGAACAATGTCATGACTAACTCCGTTCGATAAGGATCACTCTTTTATTTTCCAAGCGATAGTTTTTTGTTTTTCCATTTTCTTTGGCTTGATTTGTGATAGTGCTAACTGAAGTTTCAGCTGTGATTTATGTAGGAATGGTTAGGGGAATAATGGGTTTATTTAATTTGATAAGTGGTGTCTAGAGAGCAAATGAGGGTCTTGCTTTGAGGCTCCTAAGTATGAGTCAATACGCCAACGTTACTTCTTCAATTCAAGTTAATCTAAACCGCTAATGACATACCTACATAGTGAAGGAAAATATAGTGAAAACATCTGAAATCGTTAACACGCATTGTGTTGTGACCAGTGGGACAGCGCGGTGACGAATTATTATTATTCTCTAGCTGGATGAAAACATGTATTTGCTCTGCAATAAGACAGTTAGAGGCCGATATTATTAAAATACCAAGTTTTTAAGGTAACATTAGAATTACAAAATGTTTGTAACCGAAGTTACAACCATCTTCGATCACAATTCTAGCTGCACGACGAAGTACAGTTGCGGGCCACAATCGCTATCAAAAGAAGTATGACTAAATAGCTTAGGTAATGTATTGGTCACCGTTTTCATTGAATTTAGTGTACAATGCACTTTTTGGTAGGTATTCATTGTTATGTGTTTGTGATCGTTTGTTGAGGTTTGTACGTAATGCCACACGTAATCCTTAGTGTATTGTTTCCTTAGTACCTACCTATATATGGTTTTAGAAGTAGGTATGGGAAAATTGGTTAAACTATACTGAACTTTTCCTTGTGATATATGACATATATTTTCATTATTGCTTAATTATATACAGCTTAATTGGTTTTATGGTTATAAATCATACAAATGATATGTAGTCATAAGTTATTACGCTTTCCTTGTAGATTTGAAAATAATCCTGAAAACTCCTGGAAGTCGTATAAATATAAGTTTATATTAATTTTATTAAAACTTAGTTAAAGTGTGATCAATGTTTCCTTAGTACCTACAGTTGGTTTTAGCGGTGGGTAGGTAGTCGTATGAAAATTTTTCAAATAAAAACACCACATTTAGTACATTTAAGGCTTTTCCTTGCGGTCTTAGAAAGGGATTTTCATTATTGTTTAATTACGTAGGTATTGTATATTTGGTTATATGGTTTTGTATGTCTCGAAAAACGAGTTATATTCTGAGTAAAACATAAATGTTACTCATAAGATATTACACTTTCCTTGTTGGTACGAAATTTATCCTGAAAACACCAGTAAGTCTCGAAAAGATAAATATGAGTTTATATAATATAATTCAAAAGTACCTGTAATGGTTTAATTGAAATAAATGCTTTGAGTTTGAGTTTGAGAGTTTGATATTATTATCCTAAAAGGTCTATTAAAAACATATTCTGGAAGGCAGTCATTAAAAATGTGGTTCCTATACCTAATTAACCACATTCATAATGTCAGTTTCTTTTAATCACCAGTCGATCTCCAGTATTTTTAATGCAATTGAATTCAGACACATAACAAGTTCATTGACACATCACATGCGACCACATGACAACCAATGACGTTACATTACTTCTGAGCTTCCTCTAGACGTATTGCGACACCTCAACTCGATGGACACCACAGCCTAAAAAATCACGACAAAAAACGACCAGTGAACCCACAGTGGACGAATTTGTTTGTATGAAATATTTTAGTCTGTGTACCGATGAGTGTGCTTCGAAGAAAGTTTATGCAATCGCTCTTATCTCTTATTAAATTGATTTTATAATGTAAGCATTGAGTGGTTTTGATTAGTCAGATGTCATTGAAAATTCTTTTAGTTAATTCCTCTAATAAGTGTCGTAGATTATTAGTAATAGGCTAAATTAGATGTACCGGCTTATACTTTTAAATGGCGCGTATAAATATGCATAAAATAATATAAATAGGTTTGATGTGTTTTCTATTTAGATTTGTTAATTTAAGTACGCACGGATTAGAACTATCTAATGGAATGCCGATATACTTTGTAACACCTCAATATGTATTCTCACTCTGACTTAATAAAACATACGTTCACCACAATCTATCATCCTCTCAAATGCAAATAAGTTATCATCCAGCCTTTTCCCAACTATGTAGGTTAGGTTAGGCTTCCAGTCTAACCGGATGCAACTGAATACCAGCATTTTACATGGAACGTCTGCTTATCTGACCTCCAAAACCCAATTACTGGGTAACACGATACCTCTTGCTAAGACTGGTTGTCCGACTTTCGGGCTTCTGAAGACCCATAACGACTGTCAAAGATCCAGGAAAGATAGCTGGGAGTGCTGGGACCAACAGTTTAACGTGCTTCCCGAGGCACGGAGGGGTCTTGATATGAAAAGATGGTCACCCATCCATGGACCGACCGCGGCAAGCGTAGCTTAACCTGGTCAATCGGCTCATGCGGCTGTTATTACTTAACCACGAGCCCTTAATTCTATTACTTTATTAACAATGTAAAATTAAGGTTTTTATTAACAATACCTAACATCAAAAACTTTAAGCAGCAAGCATTTGGAGCGGTGAATGCTGTTGTGAATCCCGCACCCCCGGCCATAGGTAGAGGTGGAACACCGCGGTGGTTTTAGCCGGTAAGAGTCCGGCATGTCCCTCTGTCACCCCCTCGATAGAGGAAGTCCATAAGGATTTCCACCGCGAAAAAAAAAAGAGCATTTACTATTTGCGTTACATTTAATTATGCTAAAAGCAATATTATTAGGTAGGTAGGTACAGGAAAATAGACTCTCAAAATTACCCCCTAGGTACAAAGACTATCTATAACCACAAATTACGTGACACATTCCTTACGTCACTGTTTGTAGTGTCCTAAACGCGATGAATGTAAAAAAGTGAATGTAAATGTCGGTGTTTTCGTTTAAAGGCTCCCGCAGACAGGCGCGACGCGACGGAGCGACGTGTTGCAGATAGAAGAATTCCCATAAACTTTGAACAGCAATTTTTCTACTAGAATCGCGTCGTCTGTTTGTGGGAGTCTTTATTCGATACGATGCAGATATCGGCATAAATCGTAAAGCCGGCGATAGTCTGCTGGCGCCAGGAATCAATGAGTGTGTGATAACAATAATAATGATAACACGATAACTTTGAACGGCGCAGACGCCAGTTTATGAAAGTATTTAAGCTGATAAGTGTTGTTATGGTTTGTTTTATTCGAGTTTTGAGAGATTTGAGGGAAATTATTTATGTTTTATACGATGTTTCTTTAGGGCTATTTGCATAAAACTGAGTTCTCAATGTTTATTTTGGAATGTTTTATAATATTTTACAAATTTTACGAACATGAGAAAATAAAGTGTTTTAAAGTTTCAACAGAAGACAAGCTTTTGGACCTACTTTTTTATTTTATTGTGTGACATGTAAAAATATTTTTTGAAATGGAACAACCCTGTGCTTCTTTGAAGCCCTAGCGCCAAATATGTATTGTCGTTTAGGTTTTTGCAATATACAAAACGAGATGCTATGAAAATAAAGACATGATTTTAAGTTTTAAAGATACAAACAAATAAGGAAAAAGAAAGGGAAAGTAGTACCGTAAGAGGAAGAAAAAGTGTTCGATTATCATAATAATTATCATTTGGAAATAACAATTGGAGTTTGAGTTTGTCGTCAATTCTAATCATACTAATTGAACCTATCAACACGTTACAATCTCTGTCATTTAAGATCAAATTGTCATTAGTTATGCAAAAGTCTAGACTAAAGTGATGCCATAAAAAGAATCTTCAAAATCGGCCTACTCTGTGAAAAGTTATTAGGTTTTATACATAACAAATATATACGCGTCGACTTGAGAACCACCTCTTTTTGTCGTCGGTTAAGAGAGACGTAGAATCCTGAAACAAAATTGGATGTGAGATTTATGTTTCATCTTACATCCAATTTGTACTCTAGCCCAGAATTATCTTTCAGGACATTTCTTATAAGGTTATCTACATGACAGCTCATGGACTAAAAATATAGAATTGTAGATGTTATTTGCTAAACTAATAAGACTTAGGGTAGGTACGGTCGTCGGTTCTACGAGTTCTCATTTATTTGCTGGCTTTTGTTGGAAAATAAAGAAAAGATGTATTTTCTCTCATGTTGCTTTCTCTGTACTGATTTAGGTGACGAAAAAAGAAAGATGACATTGTCTTTTTCTTGTAAAATTAATGTACCTAATACAACGAAAGTTGCTATCACTCGTTTTCTTATTATTCTCTTCTATATATTTACTTATCTCTCGAAGTATTTGGTAAAGCCTTCAGGGTAATTGCGGAACACACTATCAGTAGCAATGGGGTTCATTTTGACAGTTCAACAACATTCATTGCGTTATTTACGTTGTTGAGCAGATACATTTTTCAAACATATGAAGCAATGGATCAGCAATATGCTTCAAAATTATTCAATTTGAGGTCGATAGGGTGTTACGCAATTAGGGTCCTGGTTCTTTTTTAAATCCCTGAACGTAAATGTTTTTAGGTCCTTCTATAAAATAAATCAACATCACCGTAACAACACTGTAAAGTCTAACCAAAATTACACACTAGGGGATTCTATTAAAAATCTTAAATAGGATAACATAAAAAACAGTATTACAGCAAATAGGAAATAGCACATTGTATGTGTGTACCAAAAAACAGACATTGCAGAAGACCCGTTTCGAATAAAGGCAGTCAGCCTCCGTTGATAACAGCGAAGAAGAATAAAAGTCTCCATATGAGAACTATGTGCAGCCGGTACAGAACTCAAACTCAAAGCATTTATTTCAATTAAACTATGTACAGGCACTTTTGAATTGTCCAAATGAAATAGTCGGTCAGTTAGTCAGAAAGTTGAAGCTAGTTGCCCATTCCAAAGCGTAGATCTCTATGGAGAAAAGTGTATGAAAAGTGTACCTATGCAATATAATTCATAGATACTGGTACGGTAAGGGTAACAATGATTGCAATATTTGGGACACAAAACCTTTCGCCACTAATAAAAAACAGTGTGAAACTCGAAGTTGCTTCCAGAAATGTTTGTATGCCTTGATGGTTCAACTTGAAGCTGGGTTAAATTCATTGGTTCCATTCTCTCGGGTTTATGTAACATAGCTGTGTCGATTTCTTACATCATTGCGATTGCTTCTGTTTCTTTCGGAGTCCTTTATTCATGGTCCGTGCTTGGGTGGAATGGTGACATGACAAAATATTGAAATTTCTGTATTATATCTTAGTATGTTATACGCAAAAATATTTCGAAATAAATGCTCTAAATGATCTCAACATGATCGATTGTGTAGTTTAGAATATTTAAGCAGACACACACACACACACACACACATTTGTTTTACGATAGATCAAGCATTGTCCTTCTGTATCATAATTTATAGCTCCTAATCCTCTACGTATTTCTTCTGTACGATCGTTCGAAGTTTGTCGTAGTTATGTTTGTCTACTGGCGCCTGCTCTCAGTAATTGTTCGAACAAATAGACACATAGTGTCGAGACTCCTGATTTACTAATGTACCTAGTTTTAGCACTCGCTCAACACTATGAGGATTATACGCGAAAACGTTAACTTTTGCGAAAATGTTGTGGTTGGCACTATTTTCGGTGGCTTTTTTTGTAATAGTGAATAGGAAATGAAATAATGTTCTTGTGCCTTGAAGTTACAAGATTTTTTTATGTTGCAAGATTTATGGTTCAAGATTGTGATTCATCTGTTTTTATGTTTTATATATTTTGAATAGAAAGCAGGCCTAGTTATATCGGCACCGATTTATGAACTCAAGCAGGCACTTTACTTTGTGTATTTAATTTAATCACCACTACCTACTCTCAAAACGGGGAAGGAAAACATCGTGAGGAAACTGGCATGCCCTAGAACCAAATTCCTAGACATGTGACATCCGCCAACTCGGATTGGGTCCGCGTGGTGAATTATGGCCCACTCCCTTTCACAGAGAGGAAGCTTGTATCCCAGAATTGGGACTGTTATAGGCTGATTGTACTTTTTATGCTTTAATAAAAAAATTTAGGAAATAGCCTTTTTAGCAGAAAAAGTTTAGGTACCTATGTCGGACCATTAAAGCCCATGTTTTGGAAAGATAAATTGTTACTTTTGTAATATTTTTAATTAAATCTTTGGATGTATTTTCTTTAGACATAACATTTTCCGGTACCAGCACTTACTCTTTACGTCTCTACAAGAAAGGCCCGACAACAAAACAACATACCATTGCAACAAGTTGTTGGACGAAATGGAACATGTCCATTTCGTCCAACAACTTGTAGGAAAAGTACTAAAAGAAATACCTGTTAGCCTCCTTCCAATTAACCTCGTTGGTCGATTAGCGGTACTAATCTAAACACATCGACTAACGTGGCGTTTACACGATGAGGGTTTCTTGACTCGAATAGACGGTGATCGAAAAGAGATAAAAAAGCTGACTCGTGTAAACGATACTCGCAATAAGAAAGTCGAGGTTTGCCATGCCTTTGAAAATTCTCAGCGTCCGTGTAGACAAAAAAACGCTTATCGATTTGTCAAATCACAGTCCAAGAAAGTCTGGCGAGTCTCGTTGCTCGTATTCTACGACAAAATCATATTCTAGATTTAGTTTCCCGGTTAAGTGTAAACACACGAGTGCGATATATCGTCTGGCGATTAATTTAAAAAGTAATAAGTTATTACTTTAAGCACAAAAATTAACAAAGGCGGAATTAATGCCATAGGCATTTACCACCAGTCAATCTTTGGGTGATGCAGAGATAAACCGTGGCAGGTGTAATAGTGAAAAAAATATATGCATAAACCTTTTAACCGATTCTCGCTTACGAGTCTCAAATGGACATTTTCTGCTCTCCGCTATCGAGAAAACTCTCCGCGTGTAAACGAGCCTTTTTACGAATTTCCCTACACACTTCGAATAACAAGCTCTTACAAACAAAATTCTTAAAATTACCACATGGCGTCACACTTAGAATATAATTATTAATGACATAGTTTTTCCTGGAATATTCCGATTGTTTTAAAATTAACATAAACTTAAGATAACGGGAGCTTATGTGAAATTCGTCGAACAATATCGTAAGGATTGACATCATCAATTTCTAATTTGTCACGATCCATATCTCTTTAATTTTGTGAACTCATATTACCTGTGATTAGGTATCTGTAAGGAAACGGAACGTTGGCACCGAATTATAAATTATCTGATAATATTTCGCTTGCATTAACGAATTGGGACATGTTTTAGGTGATAAAAGTGCTTCAAATACTATTTGAGTAGGTACTTACTTTCTTCGAAATATGTGGTGTTTGTTTAAGGTTTCGCTATAGGTACATTTTTGAAACGAAATCCATTATTCATGTATTGACCGCACCTGTACTTTATATTTACCTATTTAATGGACCTACCTACTCTATATTAATTGCGTTGGTTTTCTTGAATACTAACCTATGTTGCTACTTAGGTACTCCAATAAAAATAAATAAATTTTCTACATGTTTAACTAATGTGCAGGTGTGAGAAATAGAGAAAAAACATTATTACAATAGAAAAAAAGACATAACTTAATAATTGTTAAACACGCTGTGTGTGTGTTACATGAATAGTTCATGTAACACGTTTACATGAAAAGAAAAAAGTAGGTACTATTCAGTGTTTTGGTTATGCGTACAATCATATTGAAAAGTTCTTATCGAGAACAAACATATTCTTAAATTCATAGGAAACATTGTACACGTGTAAGTAGTTCCGAACATTTAAGGCGGTACCCCGACCAAAACCCCGTTTTTCTTCGTTATTCAGAGGCCATTAACTCAATAATTATGAAAAATAAACTACATCTGAAAGCACATTATTAATGTTCGATATCCTATCATCACATTGCACTTTATTATTTGTTTTTATATGTTACTAATACATTTACAATCTCCTTTTAAAAAAGTGACTAAAATTATTGATTGCATGCATCTTTTGGACGTTCTATTAATTTGAGGATTTCACCAATGGATAGATAATTTAAAAATCTAAATAATCCATGTTTTAATTTATTTAAAAAGATCGCTATTCTTTTTTTATTAAAATAATTCCAAAAATTGTGCGAGTTTTATGATAAAGGGGCGTGTGCAGGGTGCGCTGCATCCCTTTCGTACGAGGAAGTCATGTCGCTCTCTGTCTCTGTCGCAATGCTCAAGGTTATTTAGTCGGGGTACCGCCTTAAATTGTTAGGTTCGTCCTATTGCGTCAAAAGATGGTCGCGTTTCAGTTAAGTTTTGACACATTTGACACCCACAAAGTCTCAGAGATTTGAAGTCAAGTCTCTGAGACATTGTGTGTGTCAAATGTCAATCAAATGATTGTCATGGAAACGCCATTATTATTTAGCAATTACCCCGCAAATGTAGGAATGTAAACAAAGCAAAACGGGTAGCTAGGTATGTAAGGATCATACCAGGTGGGGTTCCATAGGTTCTACCTACACACATGGGAAGGTGTGAACATATATGTATGTATATAATTAATGATAATATTATTATTATAGAAGTTTCTGTAAATATTAGCTTTCATAGTTAGCACTTAAATGTACAGACGCCAGCACATCAAGCTACTATAATCTGTAAAATTTCTTTAACAGATTTTCAACTTTATCGCTAAAGGATAAGGTTCAAAGTTGATTGGGAAAATTTAACAGTTTCGGGTAGCTTGATGTGCTGGCGTCTGTACTTTACGTTAGAATTTCACACATTGCGCCATCTTAGCTGTTAGTGCGTTAAGATCTAAAGATAAAATTGTTAAGTATGCATTATAAATGTTTCTAGCCGTCTTTAATAGCTAACTTTTACTACAGGATTTGCTCTCATCGAGTAAAATACCGATCTAAAGAAAAAAAAGTACAAAATACCATAAAATCACGCCTGTAATCCCTGGGTTAGGCAGAGTTGTAACTTAGTAGTTGTCATTTCGCCAGTTACGTTTAAGTCCCATGTGATAGGGGCGCGCCTATTGCCATCAACCGGGTGCAAATTCAAACTACGGGCTGCTACTGAGAAATTCCAGATCCGACCCGGGAATCGAACCCAGGACCTCATTTTCAACAGCAGCGCAGACTTCTAGACCAAAGGGGTAGTAAAATAACAATCTAAAGAAAAACAAGGAAAAAAGTCGAACTTAGTAGGTAGGTACTCTTACGTAACTATTATCGTGGTTTTTTAAGTAACGGACAGACATATTTTCGGATTTACATACATATAGTCAATATTAAGGATTTCCATGTAGATGGACGTCGTTTTCTACTTTCTCATGTATTTCGTTCCGTTTTATTGAGTGTTACAAGAATCGAATAATGATTTTTGATTTCCATATCAACGTTTCCGTAGTACAGCACTGTCATAAGGATGTATACAGCCAGATATTTTGATTGATGATTTTAATCATAACAGTGTGACTATTGCTGACCGAGACTGTATCCACAGAGGCACAGACAATACGGCATAAAAACGGGAACGACGTAAAAAAAAAAATTGCATTTCGGAAAAAAATTATGATACTTAATAGAATGCAACCTACATTCTTTTACCTATATTTTTTCCCAAACATTTGCTAGATGTTATTAAAAGCACTACTTAAAATATTGTTAGTATTGACTGTGTTGAGCAAATTAAAAAAATATGAATACGAAAACGTGTAGGCGGCGCTTCTTTTATTATTTATTTACTTTACATACGTAGGTACGCGTTGACAAACGTATAGCTAGCATAAAATAAAATATTCAAATCAACCTTTATCTGCTTTAGAACACGGTTGAAAATTCCTAAACAATGGTAATATCTAAGTAAAATTTTCCTACGCTCGCGGTGCGGTCTTGACCTAAGAGCTACGAAAGGAATGATCAAATCAATCGTAATGGCGTCATTAATATAATATAATATTGCTACTCAAAAAAAAAAACTAAGAATTTCCGCGTAGATGAGCATTGAGGAATGTCAAAGCGTCCTCGTTAATATTAAAAAAAAAAATCTACTCATGTTGGAACGAGCTATACGAAAATACCTCCTTTAACGCCCTTTGTACACGGCACGGTGTCTTTTACGGTATAAACCGCGCCGTAGAAAAACGTGTCCGTCAACAAGCTTCCATAGTAATCCCTACAACACTGACGACAGTGGTAACACACGGCGAATAAACCGTAGTTTTTCACGGCAAAAAAACGTATGTGGCCTAAAGCGCTGAGTAGACGATGGACAATTTGACAAAATCTATGCAATAACTCATAAATAGAATAAAAAATAGAGTAGGACAAATAGAGCGGTCATTTCCATTCGGCGTACAATAGTCCATCGACTGTTTAGCGCTTCAATTGCGTAGTAAAAACATCAGCCTCTCTTCTAGATTGATAATGAAGCTGACTGCCAGGGTGCACCTCACGTTAGGAGTTTCAGCAATCAAGTCCCCGTCTAAGCGGATGCAGCTGAATACCAGTATTTTACATAGAGCGACTGCCTATCTGAACAACACTGTTACTGGGTAACACAATACCCCTTGGTAAGATTGGTTGTCAGACTTTTGGGCTTCTGACTATCCGTAACGACTGTCAAAGATCCTTGAATGACAGCAGTTTCAGCACTCGTGTCTTTAAAATATTAGCCAATAAGAATCCATAGCAATCTCTTCTAAATACGTAAAATATAAATTATAAGATCTAAGACAGCAAATATGACATTTTGATCAAAGTAGTCCTCAAATACAGGATGTAAATAAATAATTGAAATACCCGGTACTGTATCGTGTTAAAATAATAGAGACGGAAATTAAACCGATTTCGAGAATAATTTACTGGTACTTAAAAACGGCGGCGAACCTTTATTCTTAATTAGTACGAGGGTCTAAGTAAATACCTACAGTTTAGACATGTCTATAAATCAGTTTGAATATCAACGTTGGATTTTACTTTAATAAGAGGACTGCCTTCTAAGGTTCACCGTTCACAACGCCGATGCTACTCAAAAGTGACGCGTTACAAACTCGTTAATACAGTCCATCTCACGATAGAAGTCTCGCGGCAATAAGTAGAACTAATTATTATTATATAGTTAGCAACATTCCAAGTCATGGTCTTCCCATGTACTCAAATCCGTTCAGCCGTTTCAGAATTCTTGCAGACGCGGCGCCACATGCATGCAATGGTTGAGCTGAATGGTGCTGATGTATGCGTTATGTTCGTGAACGGGCGCCGTCAGTTGGGGCTGGTCATCACTCAGCTGCCTCGGCTTATTTTTAATTATTTAATTTTTGTTTTTTTTTTTTACTATTTGCTGTACTCTGGACGCTTTTAACGCGTACATCTTTTTATTTTTACATCGTTCTCACGTATATTTATAAGTTCCACATTAATGATGTAACAAATATTTTAATAAAAATATAATTTAAAAGAGTGTCCATGGAGTTTCTTGCCCGTTCTTCTCCATAGGTACTTACGCTTTGGAATGGGCAACTAGCTTCATATTTTCTGACTGACTTGACTTCTTGACAGTTCAAAAGTGCCTGTAAATGGTTTAATTGAAATAAATGCTTTGAGTTTGAGTTTGCGACCGAATCATAAATCTTTATTTGTTTATTTACCTAAACATTATTACAGGCACTGGTTAATAAAATGCACAATTTTAAATAGAGAAAGGTGTTTGAGGCAGGAGGGCTGTTGTAGAAATGCTGCTAACTACATACACACATGATAATAATTAGTTACACTTATTGTCGTGGGACGTCTGTGGTGAGATGGGCTCTACTAGCGAGTTACTTTTGATCAGCGTCGTGGACGATCGTCTTTACCCTTAATAAATCAATGTTTCATTGACAAAGCCACCTCTTACAAAAACAATTCGCTTTCTAACTTCACGTCCCATTGTAATTTACATCAGCGACTTAGACTTTTTTTGTCAGATTTACCTGAAGCATAAATTTACAGAATTGTCGGTTGTCGTGCGACGGACAATGTTACCGGCACTAAAACTGGAATAAGACGTCACACGGACGAGCCCTTTTATCGGCGTAGAACGTTAAGTAAAGGCCTCGCTTAAGCACTCGCACGCTAAGTGTCTTCACGGACCAAGTTTATTTACACAGAACATTCTGATTATAGCTTTTCGAGCGTAACTTTATTGTGCGATACGGGCATTGTAGTGCAACCAGTAAATAAACACTCGTAAACGCGACAACGAGCAACCGCGCTCGCCATTATTGTAGTGTTATTTAACCGTTTCGCAATAAGGACCCGCTTTATTATTAGTTCGACGTTAATAGTGTATTAAATTGGACATTATTCAAATTGTAAAGCGATAGTATGTTGACATACTCTGGTGTCGATAGTTTTCATTAAAGTCATGGTGCAGCGTTGCCCTTTGGTTTCGCCATCGCTGTCGAGAAAATTGGGAAATTAAATAGTTTTTCATGGTCAGGCTAATTAGTTACGATGTACCTAAATGATGTTTGAAAAATAAGCTGTTGTGGTGAAATTGTCAGTGATTAAATTTTCCGATTGCCGACCAGTTAATGAGTACCCCTCCTTGTATCGTCAACACTTGTGGCGATTGTAAATAAAGGAAATGAAATGAGATTTTAAAAGGTCACGATTTATTGGTCGACGATCAAGCGGTCATGCGCTGGGCGGGTCAAGGCGAGGCTGTCCAAACAGTCCACTTTACTTGCATACCTTCCACGACATCCTCCACTCTAAACAAGGAAAAAAAAGAAACGTTATTGTACTCAGTCAGAACTCGGAAGTAGTGTTGCACAATGTGACAAACAAAGGTCAGAACTTAAATCGATTCTTACGAACTCATGTTTTTTTCTTACAACTCAAGGCAGTGGTATTTTTACAATTCTGAGAAAAAATGTTTAGGTAATAGTATCGAGAAATTTTATTGGGAAATACCTAAGTGTGATGTAAACCCATTTTGATATATTATGATTATTTTATATGACAGCAATAAAAGCTTTTAGGAACATTAAAAGATTAAAAATGTTGCAATCGTAGTTTTCTTTGCTACGCGTAGTAAACTTAACCGTTCGTCATGCGTAGTGGTTTTTGCGACATTTATGTTATTTCACCATTTTATTTAAAAAAAATATAGAAATATATAGAAATCATTTATTTGCTTATAATGGAGATATGCAGCTATGATGTTCTTTTTTTAATAATCATAGTATAAGTTTAGAAGTAAGTTTTTAGTTTTATTCGAATAAAAGGGCTGATTTTTCGGGTTACTCCCTGAGTGCCCCGATCTCCGAGGCCCCCGTCCCAGAGGACCCCGATTTATTTTTATCTTCATAAACGCAATTAAAAGTCAGTTTAGCATAAAAGTACCATCAGCAGATGATACGTTAAATAAAATTTTATTAAATACTTACTAAAACTATAATATACATATAACTTTAGGGATCAGGAAAAAACGATAAACAATATAACTTTGTTTTTAACATATATCTGTAGAATAAATAAGACAGTTTGACATATTTTCTATACAAAAGCTATCAAACCGCTACATAAAAATTTTTCCTTAAATATAAATTATGAGACTATTATTTTTATGATGCCCAATGAACTCCTGAATATACTTAAATCTACATTGAAAACAAAAGAAACAGCCATTTCAACAACGTCCAAATCAATGAGGAGAATAAAATCATTAAATTAAATGTAATATTATATTAATCTAAATGTCAGTGGTGTCCTGCATAAACTCAGTTGTGGAGTAATAACATTTATGAATTAAAAATTGAGACTATTGAAACATCAGGCCTAAGTTTACTTGCTGATACGAACATAGAGTTTCTATGCAAAATATGACCATTTAGTACATGCCCTTGGTGAAACTACATAATCCTAATATTTACCAGTTGTTATTTTCCGTACGGATAATAAGTTAGCATTGAACATTTAAACTTCTGCAATGTCAGTTTTGTGCAAACAAATATACGTTTTTTACTATGTTAGTATGTAAAACGCAAATAAAAACATCCACAAGGTAATGTTTGTAAACACGTGATAAACTGCACAAAATTACACTGAATCTTTTGAGTTTTTAATATACCATACTGCGAACTGCAAGTTTTTAATAAATATTTTCTAACAAATGTTGGCTATCCCTGATGTTAATATGTCAAGGAGATTCGAATACAAATTCTAAGCAGCAAAGAATCACTTGCAGTACCTCTACCTAGCTACTTATAGTTGTGCTATACACTATAAATGGTCTATGTTCATTGCTGGATGTAAGGTCATAAATATTTGCAACAAATCAACATAGCATTATTTTACGGGATGCATGAAGAAGCCTCCTCGTGTAGCGCAGTTTGTTCCGCCAGTTGCTCAACTGAACCGAGTTCTCGGCGCATCCTGGACAGTCACACCCAACACCTTATTTGACTGGCCAATTCTTCCCTTACGGTGGTAGGGCTAACGCCCGCCTGGTTTGTGACCACCCTCCCACCGGAGTCCGGCGTCAAGCAGCTTGCTGTGTTTCGTCGATGCGTGGGAGTTCCAGTGCCTTTGGCATCTTCTGGGCACGCTCGTTCCATCATAGACCTCATCCATCGCTTTCCATCAGGCGTGATCGAGGTCAAGAGCGGACCCATTGAGCAATAAAAAAAATACTAGATATAAGTATACCCGATTCGGTTTAGCATGGCAATAACGGATAATGACCCATCCACATTTCCCAGCATTATTTTTTCAAAAACTGAAACAAGGTCCGATATCGTCCTGAATTAATACCTATCGTGATCTGACACATATTCCAATAACGAAAAACCACACACAGTTGATTGTTTGGGAGGAAACGGAGATATACGAAAGGGCAATGACCACTATTGTCACGCTAAAGTGATACGGGTATGCTTAGAACCAGGATTATACGTTAGGTAGATTGATAATTAATAGTCGCAATACCTTTCAACTATCAACCTTATTCCACATTTTAATCCTTTTTTTTCAAGCACCAAGTAGTAGTATATTCCCACCAAGTCCAATACTAATTCACTTCCTGATATTAATTCTTATCCTTTATCAAAAAAGGTTGTTTTAATATTATGCAGGTTTGACACCTGCACAAACATCAAATTCACGCCTTTATATTTGTTGTTAGAATAATTGGAATATTATAAAAAAGATTCCAGCCACATAGTTCACACCTTTTCAGAACTGTTCGATGCATTTGTAGTGAATTAATGAAAAAAAAAAAAAACTACACGGAGATTTACTTATTTCAAAGAAAAATCTGCATCGCCTAGACCCATTGAATTCGAACTTGTGATCGACGAATTATCAATCAAATTCTAACAAGATATCAAAACCAAAATGTTCTCCATTTAGCAACAATAATTAAAAAAAAATTGCTCAGTCACTAAACACGTCATCCATTGCTGCCGAAATCTCAGAACAGCAAAAAGTCTGAATTTCAAAACCAGCAATGTAAATGCTCCAAAGCGCCTCTATCGCCCGACACGAGCCTGCCGCAGAAAGGAGTAACTGAGTAAGGTACTGCCGCATTGACCTATTTTGATAAAGTCGTGAATAGATTACGTCCGTCCACTTTAATGCTCAGGTGCTGCATGCATCGCTTTCCGTGTTTAGTTTTTGTTCATATTTATTTTAATGTAGGTGTTTAATTGTGTTTATATCATTGCTGTGGCCTCTGTACTGGATTGCGATAGGATGAGTTATTGTATTTGATTAATTGACAGAATTTACGTCTAAAAGGATAAGGTACTTGTAAATATAAAAAATAAAAATAAAACTTACGTCTCTACCAACCCTATAAGAAATAATAGTGATGAGTATGACTACGATAATATTAATACAGGTAAAGGTAAGTCATAATTATTAATTAATTCCAAGATTCACATTCCTTCTCAATAATTTGATTTGCATTTCGGTATTTTGTGACTAACTGCGTTCCGAGTAAATTATGTATTTATGTACATAGATAAATAATAATTTATTTTAAATGTTCATTAACACGTGTTTATGTAGTCTTTAGTACAAATTGACTTCGAATGTATTTGCTACATTATTTTAAGATAGTAAAATAAACGGCACCTTCTATTGGAAAATGTTATTAGGCAATAACTTTTCTGTTATATTCTTAGTAGTAAAAACTTGTAATTATTTTCAAATATTTCAAACCCTAAAGTTTTGTTTTTTATTACTAAAACTTTAATTTAATAAGACAAGAAATAAATATTAAAAAACTAGAGTTAAAAATAAACTACCTTTTAAAATCTTATTTTAAGAAGAATACAAAGGAACCATAGAAATGCGATAATAAACGATAGTTTTTATTAACGGATGACGCGATTCCATAGTTCCAAGATTAAAAAAGCGACTTTTCTACAAGAATAACTACGTAAGTGAAAACTTTGTAAGGTCACCAACAAAGCCTCGCGGGCACACTAATACAAACGCACGCACACGAACAAAAAAGTTTAGCTTATAAGTTTATAATCAAGCGAGGTTTTTATCTCGTAGTCGTTGGCCGCACGCCGCGCCGCGCACATGTCGACCGTCCGCGCTGAAGCCTCACAAATACGCGCGTGAAAATACACCCACCCCGTATATGAAAAATTAAGAAAAAAATCGCACCCTGGATAATTCAAAGACGTCGCACGTCAAAGGCGTTTGACAAAAAAAAAGGTGTTCCATTTTTTAATCGCGCACGTCGGGCTTATTCGGAAAATTATGAAAGTGATGTGAAACGTAGGTGTTTCTCTTCAGAGTACGTTCAGCGCTTACTCTGTATTTTTTTCTAGTGACTACAAAAGCTATTGTTTGCGTTTTGCTTGAATCGAAGCACAAAAAGTATACTATTTTCAGTGTTTTGTTCTATTGAATGAGAAGTGTGTTGAAAAAATATTACATAAAAGTGGATTGTTCAGTTTTAGTAAAGGAAAAGCGGTCGAGTAATTCAGTTAGATGTATGTTCTACATAATATACAACGGGACACAACATGACGGCAAAGTTCGGCTATGTAAGTGGATTTAGCTATTTTTTTTTTTAGTATGCCTTTTCATTCGCGTCACTAGTTGGCATGCGATTAGTGCTGTGGCATGAATGAACCAAGATTATTTTTGTTTTTTTCGAGTCTTTTATCGTAGAATTTTATTTTTAGCAGTATTTAGATAATCGGAAACCATCTAATCTTTACACAGACGACGATAAACATAAAACACTACATTTGGATATTGTGACCATGCTATTGACGTAAATTCGTCCATAAACATTTTGTTATGAATGGAAATTTATTTTTTACCGCATTTATTATATCTTCGTTGATTTGTGTGCGATATGCTCGTAGATAATGTAAATCTCAATTGCATATAAACGTGACAAGTTAATTCTTCTGATATACATGTGTTATGTCAAGTTTGGTATTAACATAATATAGACATAATTACGTTTCTCATTATTTTTATGCTTGCATATCGTACAGTGAGAGCAGTGGTGGCCCAGTGGTAAAGGCCGCGACTTACTAGTTGTAGGTCGTAGGTTCGAACCCAGACAGGTGCTTTACTTTGTGTAAATTATTTCATCACCACTGCTCTCAAAAACGGTGAAGGAAAACATCGAGAGGAAACCGGCATGTCCTAGAACCAAAAATTCGAAGACATATTGTGACATCTACCAACCCGCACTGGGCTCGCGTGGTGGATTACGGCCCACTCCCTCTCACAGAGAGGAGGCCTGTGTCCCAGCAGTGGGAACATTTATAGGCTGATTATGTATGTATGTATATGTATATCGTGCAGTTGCGTGCTTGTTCATTTGCAGCGTCAGCAACAAAAACACTGTCAATTACTTAATTAACAAAAACTTCAGAGAAGTATTATCCAGACAATCGGATACCTACGTAACTTTCAAGTAAAATAAACTTTGTACAAACATTTAATTCACTCAAGTGATACTAAGTATAATGTGAATTAGATGCCTCCACATATAAATGTGCTAGTGACCGGCCCCTGCTTCGCACGTTTTTTATTACAATTTGACAAAACATCAAGATGTCTACTAATATGCCACTGAAATATTAAAGTATTATACACATAAACCCTCCGAAATAAATTCTCAAAATTATGCTGAAAACCGCATCAAAATCTGTTGCGCAGTTTAGAAGAATAGCGCGGTCACACAGACAGATACGAAAAGTGACTTTGATTTATAATAGTAGGACTGAATACTAAGCTTAATACCCATAATGTAATTTGAAACACGTAGCCTATGCAACTCAGTACCTAATACCTATCTTCATGTGTGGTTAAAATGAAAAGTAATATCGTATATCATATAATAAATAAACATCACAGCTACTTTAACTTCTAAGTAACCTAAGTATCTTGTATCGCTAATGCCCCGCACTTGGAGACAGTTAATGATCCATTAACTTTGCGTGGATTATTTAAGGGTTGTGTAAATATTATTTTATTAGAGCATGCCTATGCGGTATACAACATTTTATATGAGAAAATGAAAAGTGTCTACAATAACATTTAAAATTAATTTATAACATTATTAATGACATTACCTTACCTGTGCTGCTCGTGAGTTTGTCGCGCCACTTCTTTTTTTTTTCAAAGCACTAGGAAGTGGTGAAGGGTTTTGGGCGACCGTCTTATGTAATTATGAAGTTCGAAAAGTGCTGATTCTCAGCCTAATTTGAATATGATTTTGATTTGATTTTTCTATTAGCGTCAATTGTGTGTCTTGATACAATTGTTAATTGTTAATGGGTCATTAACTAACGAGTTAATGACCCGTCAACTCTGATAAAATGTCAGTGCAATTGCGCTGACTCTGTCTGTAAGTATTCAGAGCCATTCTGGCGTCTGAAGCAACTATGTATGTCACGTAGGTTTTAATTATGCGCATAGTTCTATGATGTTATCATTTACTGTGTGGCTGACCTAGGTCACAACATTACCCCCCGGGGTGATGAACAGGCGACGATTTAATTAAACTATTAACTTGAGTACTAATAAAGTAATAACATTATATCATGTATAATGTACTAGGCAATGACGCTTTTATTGTGTGTCGAGTTGAAGTAGAATGTTAGTGATTTTGTTCCGTGGTTTCGCTCGGGCATGCTTACAGGGTCTCTGTGAGCAGTGGTAACGGCCGCGACTTAAAGTTGTAGATCGTAGGTTCGAACCCACATTGTGTAAATTATTTCATCACCGTTGCTCTCAAAACGGTGAAGGAAAACATCGTGAGGAAACCGGCATAGAAACAAAAATTCGAAGATATGTGCAATCTATCAACCCACACTCCCACGTGGTGGAATACGGCCCACTCCCTCTCACTGAGAGGAGGCCTGTGTCCCAGCTGTGGATTATACTATGCCTACAGGGTGGTTCTATATTCTATGTTAGAGGGGTTTGGTTTCCGCACTTAGTCCTTCAGGGGTACCATTGTGCGTGGGCCATGGCGGCCGTCGGTGGTTATTCCAATCAGCCCAGCTCCCTCCAGAAGTTTACACTTCTCCTGGTCTGTTAAGAACATTTGCGTAAGATCTGTGTGACCCGAGGATTTCTGTCTTAATCTGGGTGACGACTGTGTATTCAAAGAGGACATGCGCTACGGTTTCCTCAGCCTCCAAGCAAGTCCTGCATAGAGGACTGTCCATTGTGCCTATTGTGTGGAAGTGTTTGCGAGCAGTATCCCGTGATGGTCTCCGTCACCAGGCGCAGTTACGGGGTGGTATTATTTATTTGCAGTGCGACAAAAATAAGCGAGTATTATAATGACGAATAAAAATGTTATTTATCTTATTTCTTAAAAATTAGGTATAATTTTATTACGAAAACGTTTTTAATTGATAAAAAAGTGCTGTGTTAATGTGTGGCATAATAATTCTTAATAATTATTAAACAAAAAAAAAATTGATTTGTTAGGAGATAAGTGATGAATCACGTGTTTTTTTTTTTTCAAGATTAAAAACTATTAATGAATTTAATGCAGTTGTATTTATCAATTATTTGCATCAATGTACCTAACTATTGACAAAATCTAATTAATAACATGGGCTTACGACTAATACGATTATTTAGGTACCTACGAAAGTATGAGTATTAAAAGTATAAGCTGATCTGACATAATATGTAGGTTGTTTCTAGCCCATGGGAAAAAAGGTTCGAGTTTATACTATTACGGATATTTTGAGAATATCTGTTGGGTACCATAGTGTCAGACTAAAAACAATGAGTGCTCGAGAACTGCCCACACAATTATTAAAAAGTAATAGATATTACCTAATACTTTTTATTTATAGTGGCGCCTTGCTATTATGTTTTGCGTTAAGTATGCTTATCTGTTGCTACAGAACAGCTATCAGTTAGGTATTAGATATTAATTGTTATAAATAAATTAATATCATGGATCGTTGGGTTTCATAGAGATGATAATATTATCAATTTTATAATAATTTCTGAGTGTTATTGGTGATAAAAATCAGTTAGTTTTTTTTTGGTAAAATTATTTAGTTAATAACATAATACGCCTATATTCCCCGAGGGGTTAAGCAGAGATGTATCTATACAACAACCTTTCAAATAGGGGCGAACCTTTTATTATTAAGTATTTAATAAGCACTTACATTTAATTACCTATGAAACATCATAGGTAATAACCATAAAAAGCAAATAATTATTTTTGAAAATTATGTATGCATGCATTTATTAATTATTTAACATTTAATAATGAACGAGAAGAAAATTATAATTTTCTTTTTATTTTCTTACTTATGCGTTTTATTTTTCTTAATTGCGTTTTTCCATTTTGTCACGAGAAATGGATATTAGCTTTAATGAACGAATGTTATTAATGTTTAATTAATACATTCGATCAAGTATTATTTACACTGTTATATTGTAATTATTGGTAACGTGATTACACAGCTCTCGTTCGTGTTGGTCGAATGAATTAAAATATAATTTTAAACAATGCTATATCGAAAATGTTAATAGGGATTTTCTACTTCTAGGTCAGTTTTAATTTAACCATTAATTTGATTTTTATATGGGACTTAAGCATAACTGGCGAAATGTGGGTACTATAGGGGAGGATGGTGAGGGGGTGGTGGGGGGTGTGGGTACTATCTAACCTTTTGGGGATTTCAGGTGTAATGTCGTTTTTAAGTCGTTTTTTTACAGTATTCAAATCAATTCACCTGACCCAAATCTAAGTATTATTTTTTTCCATTAACCGTGACTCAAAAGGCTGTCCAACATAAATGGGACTGGGCAGGACATGTCTGCGACATGACATGACATGACAGACTGTGCGCCCAAATAGCAAAGTATTGGTGTCAAGAGACAGTGAGGCTGGGTCGCGGCAGACCACGTAGGAGATGGCGGGACGAGCTGGATAGGTTCCGTCAAAACTGGAAGGAGGACGCGCGGGCTCGCGAAAGATGGACAGAGTGGAGGGAGGCCTTGCCCAGGAGTGGAACAGTGTAGGCTACTAAAAAAGAAACCTATATTGTCCCACTGCTGGGCAAATATCTTCCCCATTTTTTTCCACTTTTCTTTGTGCTGTGCTTTCTGCGTTCAATTGGTTAGAAACGAGTCCAAATGAATCGAACTAAAATACCGTTACCTATTCTCGATTTGTGTTCAAAATGACATTCCATTCAGACTTTATAAGTATCTGAAAATACAATGAAAAGAAATTACAGATACGTGAGCGAAAAATGTTACATTTGTTTGTACTTAGTATGTGCATATTTTCATGGCCAATCTTGTAAGGTACTTGCACTCTCTGGGGGATTTTCGTAGTATAAAGATTTACCTACATAACATGGGTGTGTTTTTTGAAATCCATCCATAGGCCGACCGCTTAATTAAGACGTTGCCTGAGGTAGCAACGCGGTGCGGGAAGGGCGTGGTGACGTAATACGAGAGCTCAGTGATTCGTCAACTTGTGACAACTATCACCCCTCCCGCATCGCGCAGCCACCTCAGGCAACGTCTCAGTTAAGCGGTCGGCCTATAGCATTTGCATTTCGACCAAAATCAAGTTGATCTTTATTCTCGTTAAAATAAGGTTACATAATATTTACATATTTTCTACAACGACGCTTAACTAGATTTACATAAGCTTTTCGGTAGATTACGTCAATACAATACATTTTTCACATTTCCACCATTGTTATCGCTGATAGAATATCACTTTGTCTAGGCTCTCTGGATTTTGACTCTTCAGTGTTGCCATCTTCAGCAATAATTAAATTTTTTTAAATTGTGCGGTTATTAGGTAAGTTCTTTGATATTGCCTTTTCTGTTGTGCAATTTGAAACCCGTTGTGCAATTTGAAACCCCATATTAGATATTAAAAATATTACTTTACAGATATTGAATTGTCTTCATTCAATCTCTTTGAACACAAGCTTAATGATATATTTCATTTTACAACTACAATTCTTATGCAAGAAAATGCAGTTAAACTATAGTTGTCATGATTTATTGCGCATAAACAATAAGAAGACATAAATGACAAATTATATTTAATAACACAATGAATAATTCATATTTTACAACTAACAAGAATTTATTTTGTAAGATCTAAACTTAGAAATTAAATGATACTAATGCTGTTTTATCAGAATAAAGATTTAATTAAACTCAAACTCAAAGTATTTATTTCAATTATAAACCATTTAAAGGCACTTTGGAACCGTCAAAAAGTCGCTCAGTTAATCAGAAAGTTGAAGCTAGTTGCCCATTCCATAACGTAGATCTCTAGGGAGAAGAATGGGCGAGAACTCCAAGGATACTTACTCTTTGAAATCAAGATAATACAAATAAATAAATAATACGAAAATAAAAATCACAAAGAGAAAGAAAAACAAAATAAATAAAATATGTCTTATTCATCTGTAGTTCATTCAACTTTTTTTTTTGGAGGTAGTTACACATATATATAAAAATCTGCCAGAAAATGATTTAAATATCCTATTACATTTTACTAATTTGATAACGATGACAGCATTTATAAATTATCTAAGATAATTACTTAATTACCTATAAAAAATATAAGTCTTAAGTTACATTTTTCGTTTTTCTCGTACCAACTAGTAACTTGCTTTGATTTCCAAACACAGATATGACTAATTAGCATAAAATATCGATAATATTGTCCCGATTCTGAATTATAGATCAATAAATTGTATTTATGTCTCAATATTTTAATGTTTTGGCCGAAGTAGCAGTCTTGTAACAGTTTCACAATAAATATAACAAACAAATATGGCGACGGCGACGCCTCACTTGGAAGGTAATAATTACATTGTTAAAGATGAGTAAATGCTGAAAGAGATTAGAAAAAAAAGTAGGATATGTGTAGGTATATGTGCATAAATATGAAGACATTATGTAGTCAAAACATTGAGTGGTTATTACTGTATGGTCTATACACGTGGATTCTCTTAGTTGAACATACAATATACGCGTGACTTATCCAAAGTTCGATGGTCTTTAATCAGTTCTTCATGTCTTTATGACGATTTTTTGCATCTAAGTACGTAATTTAAATGTGTAAGTATTTATACACGCTAGTGAGTTTTTGTACATTTCTGTATCTACGTCATTCTTTAGCCTTTTGCTAATTGTTTTGGGGTTAGCTTTCAGTCAAACTTATAGACTGAGAAAAATAGTCGGAACAGTTGTTTTCTGGTCTCCGCTATTAAATTAGTGGATTATATCTTCAAGTTTTTCACCAATGTCTACCATGTATTTTATGTCCTAAAATAGCCACAAGGAATTTTACGAAAAAAAATCGCCTCGTAAAGAACCAAAAGAATGTCTATAAATATAGTTAAAATACGTAATTTTTCGCTACCACATGCGATGTTACGAATCCCCCAATACTTATGTTAGTTTTCGAAACATTTATGTTAATAAAGACCTCCCAGACACTCATTAGAATTTACAGTCGCTAGAAACTGTGCTCATTTTGTATTCACGGCACGTGAAGTTCAAGGCCGGAGCGAGAAAATTCATTACCAACTGAGTATTTGCACAGAATTGTACAGAAGGTTGGCTTCATACAACGAGCAAAAACGCACACACACAGATACGCTTCACGTACAGCGAGTGCAAGCGCACCCGCGACTGGCATTCGGCTGAAATCGCTGCTCCGTACTTACGTTCACGTCCATGTGTGCGTACGCCTGTTTTCGCTAACTGTATGTAGCCAACCTTCTGTATCTACACTGTTCTGTGGTATTTGCCTCCACAACGTGGTAGTTTCCCTCTTTATAATCTGTATACGTATGTATAAGTAGTAAATAGTACGAAGTTCATTTTCATTAAGGCAGGTATAATTCCAGGCAGTATGAATTTTAATTACTTACTGCTGTATTATGAAATATCACTTTCAGCCGTAGCTAAGGATTGAGTTATGCATACCTACTAAACTAAATGCTTAAAGTAAGCCTACAAAGTCAAATGATTAGGTATATGCTGTAATTTTACTATGCCGGTTGAAAATTGTATCTAATTCTAAAGGTTTACTACCGACTACGTAATTTAAAGCCGAAAATCCTCACAAAACCTTGTATTCTAGAACGTTGTTCATTTATAATCTCTTTCTCGAATTCTCGATTTCAGACATAGATACTAGACTCAGTTTTGAATTGAGATCATTCTTTTAAAATACGGAACTTAGTAACTGCGACTGGTCTTAAAAAAAAATGAAACTTGAGTTTGAAATTGGAACGTCTGCATTCCGCATTCATATTTGAGAAAACAGTGCACAAAGGTTGCAAGCACCATACCTAATAATGGTGTCCTTCAATCGAGTGCACTTATTTTTTTACTGCAGCCTTGAAATGCCATAATGCCAGTACCACATATTTTATGCCATATTATATACAAATGCACGAGTGTTGCCTGTCTAGTGTTTGTGAATTTTATTGATTATATTTTTTTTATCTTATCCTCTTATCACATTGCTTGAGAATAGATTGATGGAACTAGGTTACTGGGCTTTAACCTGCATTATATAATTAGTTATCAGTTCTTGAAATTGTGAAGTATTTTTTTATTATGTTGAACAACTGTCATCTGAACATCTGTGTGCCGATAGCTACACAGATGGTTTGATAAACCATTGCGGATAAAAACTCTATCTTTTTTATTTAAACACTAGCTGGATTTTAATTTTTTGCGTGGATCCCTAATTGTTTCTCTAAAATAAAAGCCTAAGTTAATCCTTATAACATCAGCTACCTGACAGTTAAAGTCCCGTCAAAATCGGTCCAGCCGTTTCAGAGATTAGCCGGAACAAACAGACAGACAGACAAAAAAATAAAAAATTGTTTTTTTTTTTTTGTTAGAAGTACCGTAACTTTCATAAGCATTTAGTAAAAAGATTTTATTTTGAAATTGCAAACAGACACTTCAATTTTATTTATTTGTGTAGATAGATTTAGTTTGCAAAACTATTGTTTCTATTACTGATTCTCACGTGTTACTAAGTAGCAAATACGCCTTGTTTTATTTTATTACTTGAATAAACACAGTAATCCATTATTTAAATTCGATTTCTTTACGCATAAACGTGAGGAAGACACCAAATCTAAATAATTATCCGCTACTATTTTAATGTGAGCTGTAAAACTGCGTGTTCGAAATTCGAATACGGTTTGACAGCACTCGACTATTTAAACTTCGTTTTTTTTTTTCATGTGAAGGTGAAAACGTGCGTCCACGTGATCACCAGTAACACTCATTAACTTAAGCGAAGTTTATTTGTTTTTTAAATACCTTTGTACGAATTCTAGACAGAAGCCGTCAAGCATGGATTTCGGTTTCAAATTAGATTTGAGAACACATTAGTAGGAAACGAGGTTCTACAGTAACCATAAAGGATTCGAAGGATATAAAGATAGACCACATGAAACCTTTATAAGCGTGTACTGTGCTTCTATGCCGAATTAGCTGTAGCCCATGGCGGTAAAAATATCACGAAAATCTATATAGGTAGTGAATTTTGTTGTTTTCATCGATCTACAGAATACTACGAGTAACATTGCAAACATTTTTCCATACACAGCTATAATAATGTTTACGTATGTTTACTACAATTTCAAAAGATACCTATTCCCGTGTCTGTTTGTTGCGTAAAATGGAATTCTTCAGCGATGCGTCAAGTACATTAGTATTATTTACGTTAAGTGTACGTGACGTATCCTATATCAACGTTCACGTGAAATTATATTAAGTAGTAATTACGCCGTGGAAACCCTACCCGTGATTTGGTATTTGAAGAATTTTTATATAGAAACGTTATATTGATGATTTTCCTTTATGCAAATAAACAAGCATGAGTGATATTTGATTCTCATTTGTTTATACTCGTTAGCTGGAGGAAACACGTGTAGAAAATACACTAACAAACACACCTTTTTTTTACTAGAGTCTGAAATATGTAATTCAGGCATGCCTATAGAATGAAGGTTTTATACCGGAGTTACCGACATAGCTTGTAAACAAGCTGTTGATGAAGTTGATGGTGATAGGCAAGTTAAATGGTAAAAGACCTCGCGAACGGTCACCTAACCGCTGGTAAGACCAAGTAACCGCCCTCGCTGGACTCTCTGTTACGACCGTCCTGAGAGAAGCCATGAAACCCATGAAGGCCTTTCAGGGACACGACCTTCAGTAATGAAGTATGCGACCAAGAAGAGGAGCAAGCTGAAGTTGCAGTGGGCTGAACACATGTTTGTCTAAAGACCAATGGTCGGAGGAGCAAACGAGTCCTGGAGTGGAGACCTCGTATGGGCAAGCTTAGTGTGGGACGCCCTCAGCTAGATGGACTGACGACCTTACAAAGGTGGCTTGGATAGACTGTATGCGGAAGGCGGAGAACAAGATGTTGTGACGCAGCCTGGGACAGGTCTATGTCCTGCAGTGGACGCGATTGGCTAAGTTGATCGATTGATTGCCTGAGGCATTCTGGGTATATTGAGAAAGTATTTAAAGAAACGCCTCATATGCCCAAAAAATTTCAGCGAAAACCCATCACACATTCCTAATTTGCCGCAAACCTGTTCATAAACTTGACAGTTCCTAACAAAACTTACGAATCTTCTCCATATTCAATCAACACACATCTAAACGCAGAAGTTACCCAAGGATAATCACCTGGCCTATGAACCCAAGTTTTTGTTGCCAACTATGCCCGGTAGCTACGATACCTACATATCACGTTACCTAATGGCAGACCGTAAGATTATCAGTGATTAATGACTTTGTATGGAATCTAGATATCGGCTGTAGTAGTCGGTAATGTCTACGAGTATTTTTTGATGTTAATGAAGTATTCGACTCAGTGCACGTGTACTTGAGTGAGATGCTACAGCTGCTCTTGTGTTCTATGATCTATCTGAGGGTCAAACTCAAACTCAAAGTATTTATTTCAATTAAACCATTTACAGGCACTTTTGAATTGTCAAGAAGTCAGTCAGTCAGAAAAAATGAAGCTAGTTGCCCATTCCAAAGCGTAGGTACCTATGGAGAAGAACGGGCAAGAAACTCCATGGACACTCTTTTAAATCAAAATAATGTGGTTACAAAGTCTTGGTTACATCATTCATGTTAAAAATTATACATGTGAGAACGATGCAGAACGTTAAAAGCGTCCATAATGAAAAGATGAGAAAAAACAACAATTCAAATAATAAATTAAAATAAGCCATGGCAGCAAAGAGATGACCAGTCCCTACTGACGGCGCCCGTTCACGAACATGACGCATGCATCAGCACCATTCAGCTCAACCATTTTGAAGGGAGCTAAACTTCACTTCACGTCACTTTACTATATTCATTTGGCAGTGTTTTCTATGACTAGTTTATGGTGAAAGCTGCATCCCGTGGTTTTATGGAGCTTTGCACTGGAATCAAGCATTTTCCCGACTTACAAAGTATCCTATATCACTCAGAAAACTGTGACTTTCAATCAATTAAATAATTTTTCAAACCTGATTAGAATTTCAGAAATTATTTTTTATAAAAATACAAAATATTTTTTCACATCTTTGTAATATTCGTTTAGATTTTAGATGTAATGGTTTCCTTATGTAATGAAGTTAGAACGAGACTCTGTGACTTAGTTTTTCAGTATCAATGACCTTATTAGGCTTTTCTTTCTACTTTTCGGTAATCCGTTAATCCGACAGTTTCTACCTATATCGATAATATTAAATGTTGTAACTGTATGAAAAGGTGAGTGAAGGTTTTAAAAAGAACCTTATAAAGATGTTCGTAGACATATCTAAATGCTCATTAGGAAACGAATACATAATAATATTATGTTTGTAGCTTTACTTACCTCATACATACAATTCTGCCAATTTTTTAGATCTCCAAGCGTTTATGTAAGTGGGTAGGTAATATTATGTAGTAAGACTCGTCAAGTACTCAAGTACTGAGGTTTTATGAGCTATTGTACGTTATGTATTAGTCGACAGCATGCTGAATAAAAAAAATTCCTAATCTATTCAATCGTTGCGTCTTTGAACGTACCTACGACACAAGCTGAGATAAGAAAATACATTCTTGCTTTCTTTTACGGCGTAAACTTACCTTGCTTGAATATGGTTTGGAAATACCAAAACTATGGGTATTTTCAATACGTAAAAACTCTTTTGTGAAGACGTTTGCAGTTGTAATTATGGTGGTTTTGATAATTTGGTGGTCAATTTAGGCAAAGCTTGCGGTATTGCGGATTACTGGAAGGTGTCACGTCTTCATTTTTCTGCATTAATGAAATAATGTTTCAGTATTTTTCTCGGTTATGGAAGGTTGCTCTTTATAACACTGTAGACATATTTGAAAGAAAAAATAATCTTGTTAGTATCGGAAAAATCTGACTTAGTTTTATATTTTGTTTCTGGGCTCGCTTTTTCTACTTTTGTTTATAAAAATACATAAACTACAATCATATATATATATGTCGCACTCGCAGCCAACTAGTTAAATTAGCCGTTTAGTTAACCGCCTAGCCTTTGGAAGTAGTGCTCGCCTCCTAACCCATTTTGTCGGGGTGCCCTGGCTTAGTTACTGCGACTAATTCGGCTCGCGCGTGATTGGTTAAATAATAAATGTAATTGAATATCATTCAGGCCGTTAGTTGAACGGCCGCCGTTTAGTTAAAAGGCTAGGCGGTTAACTAAACGGCTAATTAAACCAGTTGGCTGCGACATACATATCACAATCAAAACTACAAATGATTTGTACTTACACATAATTGCCAATGTTTTAGATAAAATTACTAGTACTTAGTTTGTGTGTAAACGAATTGCTGATAGACCAACGTATTTAATTGTTATTGAAAGTCTATTTGTATTGTAATCTGCAGTTATCATCCTAGATATAATAGGTACGAAATAATATAGTCATAATATCGGAAAGATAACGGTAATTAATTAATTAGACAGAAAAGTGCGTATGTAAAAAGGTTGCGTAGGTAAGTAACTCCCTATCACTAATATTAGTGATAATATGAAGACCACATGATGTAGATACATTATGAACAATTATAAGCTGCTTATTTTTTCCTAATGATATTTTATTAGGTATCAGGTTAAGTCGTGGGTTCCGGCTGTGATTCGTAGATCTTTGACAGTCGTTACGCGTCGTCAGAAGCCCGAAAGTCTTACAACCTGTCTTACCAAGGGGTATCGTATTACCCATGAGCTGGGTTATGGAGGTCAGATAGGCAGTCGTTGATGTATAGTACAGGTATTCTGCTGCATCCTGTTAGACTGAAAGCTGACCCCAACGTAGTTGGGAAAAGGCTAGGCAGATTAACATGTAGGTAGTTAGCGTAAGTAGTTAGTAAGTAGGTCCCTAATGCAATAACATGTGATTAAAAGGAGGATCAAAATTAGTAGGTATCATTTTAAGTAGCATATTAAGTAGGTACCTTACGCAAAACGTATCGTAGTTTTGCTACGATAAATAAATGTTTATCAAAATCTAATAAATTAAACTTCAGTTGCTAATGCCTTAGAGAGTAATATTCCTACATATTATCTTAAGAGGCAGCATAATAATATTATTATATCTCTATCTCTATATTATTACATATATATTTAACAATAAAACATTTATCTACGCGTAGGTATATACAAAACAAATACATTGTTTGCGCTTTTCAACTGACGAGAAAGATTACTTTCTGGTCTTAGGACCAGAGACTAGACTATAGGCCGACCGCTTAACTGAGACGTTGCCTGAGGTAGGTGCGCGGTGCGGGAGGGGTGATAATTGTCACAAGTTGACGAATCAGTGAGCTCTCGCATCACGTCATCACACCCCTCCAGCACCGCGCTGCTATACCTCAGGCAGTCGGCCAAAAGTCTATGTTACTATAAATATTATGTATCTATATAAATAAAAACAAAAGGCCTGACTGACTGACTGACTCATCAACGCCCAGCCCAAACCCCTGGACCTAGAAAGCTGAAATTTTACACGATGGTTCCTTTTATGATGTAGACCAGGAATAAGGAAGGATTTTTTGAAATTCAACCCCTAAGGGAGTTAAATAGGGGATGAAAGTTTGTATGAAAGTCCGTCAGTTTTAAAGTCAGGATCTTTAAATTTTGTGTTTAGGCTGACGATTGAAAATTAATTTATACGTGTCTCAGCGTTTTTGATAATTCCACCCCCAAAGGGTTAAAAAGGGGGATGAAATTGTGTATGAAAGTCTGTCAGTTTACAAGTTAGGATCTTCAAATTTTGTATTTGGGCTAACGATTGAAAATTAATTTATACGTGTTTCAGCGTTTTTGATAATTTCACCCCTAACGGGGGATGAACGACCTGACTGAGATATCAAAGCACAGCCTAAGCCGCTGGTCCTAGGGACTTGAATTTTGGAGGGTGTGTTCTTTGTAAAGTATAAATATCCAATAAGAAGGGGTTTTTGGAAATTCAACCTCTAAGGGAGTTAAATAGGGGATGAAAGTTTGTATGAAAGTCCGTCAGTTTTAAAGTCAGGATCTTCAAATTTTGTGTTTAGGCTGAGGATTGAAAATTAATTTATACGTGTCTCAGCGTTTTTGATAATTCCACCCCCACAGGGTTAAAAAGGGGGATGAAATTGTGTATGAAAGTCTGTCAGTTTACAAGTTAGGATCTTCAAATTTTGTATTTAGGCTAACGATTGAAAATTAATTTATACGTGTTTCAGCGTTTTTGATAATTTCACCCCTAACGGGGGATGAACGACCTGACTGAGATATCAAAGCACAGCCTAAGCCGCTGGTCCTAGGAACTTGAATTTTGGAGGGTGTGTTCTTTGTAAAGTATAAATATCCAATAAGAAGGGGTTTTTGGAAATTCAACCTTAAAGGGGGTGAAAAGGGGGGATTTTGTTTGTATGTAAAATCTTATTCCTTGAGTTAATAACCTTGAAACTTGGCTCGAATACTTATCTAAGTAAATTATGAAGTTTGGCATTTTTCGTTTTTCTAAACTACCCCCTAAAGAGGTATTGGGGGGTGTCAAAATTTCTATGGAATTTCAACGCGCTGTCCGATTAACTCGAAACTCATTTAGTATTTATACTAAGGACTAAAAATAAAGAATAACATGTATCAGGGTTTTTCGAAAATCTACCCCTAACTGTGTGAAAAGGGGTAGTTAATTTTGCAAGGGCATATTTTACTGCGTGGCTTGATTAGCTGGAAAATTGGCACAAATAATCTTTGAGTCAAGTTATGAACACACCTTAAACGATTTTTCATAATTCCACCCATGTAGGGGTGAAAAGCGGGATTACGGTTTATATGAAAAATCTTATTCATTTGATTAATAAACTCGAAACTTGGCACGAATATTTATCTAAATAAATTACAAAGTTTGGCATTTTTTGTTTTTATAAACTACCCCTTAAAGGAGGATTGGGGTGGGGGGTGTCAAAATTTGTATGGAAGAATTTTAACGCGTGGTCCGATTACCTCGAAACTCGGCATTTATACTTAAGACCAAAAATAAAGAATAACGTGTATCAGGGTTTTCCGAAAATCTATCTCTAATGGGGTGAAAAGGGGTAGTTAATTATACAGGGAAAGATTTTATTGCGTGGCTTGATTAACTCAACAATTCGTATAAATAATCTTCAAGTCAAATAATGAACACACCCCAAACAATTTTTCGAAATTCTACCCCTATGGGGGTGAAAAGCGGGAATACAGTGTATATGAAAAATCTTACGGTACAAATACTTATACAAGTAAATTATGAAGTTTGGCATTTTTTGTTTTTCTAAACTACCCCCTAACGGGGGATTGGGGGCGTCAGAATTTCTATGGAAGAATTTGAACGCGCGGTCCGATTAACTCAAAACTCTGTATTTATAATTAAGACTAAAAATAAAAAATAACGTGCATCAGGGTTTTTCGATAATCTACCCTTAACGGGGTGAAAAGGGGTACTTAGTTAATTTTACAGGGGAGGATTTTACTGCGTGGTTTGATTAACTCAAAAATTGGTGTAAATAATCTTTGAGTCACGTTATGAACACATCACGAACGATTTTTCAAAATTCCACACCTGTGGGGGTGAAAAGCGGGAATGCAGTTTATTTGAAAAATCTGATTCCTTTGATCTATAAACCTAAAAATTGGCCCGAATACTTATTTATCTAAATAAATGATAAAGATCATACCTACATACATTTTCGAAATTTTTAGAGGAAAGTACGAATTTCACGCGGACGAAGTCGCGGGCAGAAGCTAGTCTCTAATATTAGTCATTACTTCATTAAGCCATTATCAAGAGCGAATAAAATTTAAATCAGAATACACGTTTTTTCCAATACATTTCTTCGGTGACGAACCTTCTAAATCTGCCGTCCTATTCTGTCAAGATCTCAGCTTGAAGTGAGCTATCATTCCACCTCATGCCAGGGTTTGACAACTCACTTTAAGTTCACTTCACCTAAGTTTTTGCGGTGAGATTTTTTTAGAATAGATCGGTTGAAACATTTCATCATTTATAATCGTTTAAGATATTACGTAGATGCTTACGTGTTTCTCTTTTCTGTTCCAGGTTACCACAGCTTGCCGTCTCTGCGAAGATATTGTGCCTCCTGATGGTAAGTTTTATTTCAAACTTTTCTATTATTTTATAACACAACTCAGTGATAATCTCATTCTAAACCATATGTAACTACAAAAACCATATCATCGGTTCAAAGGTAAAACACACTAAGTGACATTTTGACCCAAAATGAGATTTTACTACTTTTGCTTCTATACAGAGAAAATCTAAGCAAAAGTAGTAAAATCTCATTTTGGGTCAAAATGTCACTTAGTGTGTTTTACCTTTGAACCGACGATATATTATATAAGTATGTATGGTTTTTGTAAATGAATGTAGAGACGTAGTCAAAGAGCGGTCGTCGATCGTAAACTATAGAATCTTCTTGTCATATTTCCTTACATTTTCAATGATTGATTGTATTCGTAAATCCTCTATTGTTAGCTTTTTCCATATTTTAAAAGTCCAATGAAAAAAACTTTAAAGGAAAAGGCAGTTTTAATAAAAAATCGTAACGCCGGTTGATAAAAAAAAAAAATATTACGATGATATAAAATTGCGAACAAAAAATAGCAATGAGATAAGTAAAAAAATATTAACAAGCGCTAATCTTTAGCGTGACCTGTTCTGTTATCTTCCTACTTTATTGTATTCAACAGGTTATAAAATAATAAATTGTACTGCATTAATAGACATAAAATTAGTAACTCATTTAGGTAGCATAGAACATAAATCCTCTAAAACTAATTCTCAATTAATCTGCGATAAAATAAATTGGGTGTGATCATAGTTTATTAATGTTGTGGAAGGTTATAGTTAAATACAAAATAAAGTCAGATATTTTAAGGTTATCGGGTGTAGTCGTATACTTATAAGCGTGGTAGTGTATAAAATTCGCTACTTTATAATTATAATCAATTTGCTTGAAATTAGTGGGCTGGATAAGTAGTAAAATATTGGTTTGGAAGGTAATGCTAAAAGCGACGAGTATAAAAATTAAGAATCTCTAGAAGATTTCAAAGTCTTTGAATGTTTCAAACCAAAGACCCAAAAGGTTATTTCACTTAACAACTCAATTATCAGAGTTGGTAAAATTCAAATCAAACCATTACTTGACACACATGAAACCATTAGTATGATTTCCAAATAAAATTTCTCACTCGATGATTGAAAATTAGCATGAGGTGTCGATTTGCCTGATTCGCTCCTATCTAGGTTAGGTATACTCATAACCCAAGTATGTAAGCTCTTAATAAAACCAATTTACGTAACACATAAAAAGGTCAGTTATCCGGTGTAAAAGGATTAGTAATTTCAATCGCAGCCATCATTTTATTCACATTAGGTAGGTGTAATGAGAAAACGTCTGCCGGTTAGCCGCAAAGTGCATACGACGCGATATAGTGCGATAAAATTTCTGAGAAATACTTCGTGCCATAAAGATTCCATACAAAAAGTGCAAGCATGCAATTACTGTGTTAATTATTATTCTGTGAGATGCTCTCTTGATCGTATCGTATTCTATTTTACAGCTAAAGCCACACAAAAAAGTACTGAGCAAATACCAGTCTATTACGGAAACACGTCATACTGCAGAATAAATACAATTATACAATTAATTCTAAAATTGCATATTCATCTTGTCTACGAAACGATAACATAAAATGTAATTATGTAAATATTTCGACAAGTCAACAATTAAGATTAGGAACACCGAGGTTGAGTAAATAACTAAGCTTCGGTATTTCCAATTCGTAATCCGCGTTTGATTAGGTTCCATGTAGCATTTGTGCCTATCTAAGGCATTTGTAGCTTTAACAGAGCCTACCTGAATATATTTCCGATGATTGAAATCGATCTGTATTATCATATCAGCCGTTAAATGTTAGAAACTGTTTTTGTCATGCTTTGGAAGAATGTTCCTTAGAAGGAGTTCCTCAAGGAACTATTTCAGGCCCTTTATAAATAACGTCACCCGGTGACCTTCTTATACTATAGCAAGGGTATTTCATGCTACTATTATCTTGAATCTGAGTCTTCTAGTTATTATCAATATTTTATTTAAATGTACCATCCATAGGTAAGCAATGATGAATAGTGTAGTACTTATGTCATATTTTTGTTTAATCTTCTTTTTCGTGATTATATGAAGTAGGTAAGTTCACATTGTGCATCCTTGGCTTGTCGTTTTGTAACGTAATTAAAGTGTTGTTTTCTTTAAAATATTGGAATACCGTGACTGATTAGCGTTTACTTACAAACAAACTTACAATTTATTTTCTTGTAAATTATAAACATGTTTTGTAAACTTGTTTTCAATTTACAAATAGGTATTGTATACCACGGAATACTTTCGTAGTACAGTCGAGTTCATTAATATATTGGCAGTGACAATGTTTCAAAATATTGTAAGCGTTAAAATGATCATATAGTTCTATACAAACTCAGACATCAATAAAATGTTTTCATATAAACTGTTCATAAGTATGTTACGGTAGTGCAGTCAAAAATATCTGACTACTCTACGGAACATAAATACCTAAATACTCTAGATTTCAATAAATTTGTTGCAACCTAGGATTCATAAATATCTATGCAGCTTTGAATATTCAACTAAATGGCCATTACCATTAAATTTATTTTTGCTTGCCGGAGCAGAAGTTCGAGTAATAATGCAATATTGCCGTTGAAGGATGTCATGACTGACAACTTCAAATTGATTTTGTTTCAAGATCTTTTTCATAGAAAAATAATTGCATAGATATTTGTGAACCTAACTTTGCGTTAAATAATATGAACAAGGGATTGCGCACAATTTTTAGAGTCCTTGTCTGTAGTAATATTATTGATATAATGTAGTCACATATTTATGATGTCACAGATTGTTTACAATTTATTGTACGGCAAAGCTGTTTAGAGTTTTATGAAACTTACTATTGCCTATATATTTTTGATTCATGAACATGCTCAGATATTAAAGAACTCGACTGTACCTACTAAGTGATTGCGCAGATTGTGCAAGAAACCGTAGTAGTTACCATTAAAATACCTAATTTCTGTACTTTGTTTAGTATTATGCTTAGAATCTTGTACTACAATCTACGGAAACTGGTATTTAAAATATAATTATTACGTACTAGTTCAACGCCTTAATATACAGGGTGTAAGGGATACTGACGTGCAGACTGTTACCATGAATTCAGTACATGATCTAGACCCATTAGCGTTGAAATATTTCGTTGGTTAATAAAAAATAAATCAGCAGTTCCATACATTTTGGCAGTGTACGCATAGCACTGTTGTATGAAACAGCATATTTTTTCAAAATGTTACATAACTGGGAGTCCAGAACTCTAGAATCATTTGCTGAAATTCTTGTTTTTAACAGATTACGCGTCAACGTCAATGTCCCTGATACCGTATAAATGAGGAACTGTTGGTTAAATGCTACGACTCTGATTCCAAACGTAGGATGTTCAAAATTCACGCAACTGCTTCAATTTTGACGCGTCTTTTTGTACGTCATTCTTTGGAACGAATATATTATTGTTTACTTAGTACGATTTGCTAGCTTGTCCTCTAACAGGTATAACAATGTTCTTGATTGTACACAAATATACTTCAGGGTTCCGCATTCGTTCGATACGGACGTCTAGACGTTGACGTGACGTGTCCCGCCGTCACTATCAGACGCACGACGATAATAAATCAATCATTCACTCGTTTAATTAAATCAATCAATTATCTGTTCAATAACGTAATATTGATTTGCGATGTAGATTATTATCAGGGCTGTTACGCTTACTGAGGTATCAAAAAAGTTGTGATATATATTTTTTTGTTTCTATGTAAGAAGAAACTACCATTTCGAAGAATCATTCAAGCTATTGGCGACATTATTTTAGAGCATTACTAGAAATTAAAACTTATAGATTCATAGAAAAAGAGCAAACTTTGTATTATCACCGTTAACGAATTGACTTCCCAATTCTCGTATATAGCAAAGTCTGTACGTGACTGCGGCTTAGTCGTCGTAATTATCACATGTCCCACATACATTATTATCGTCAAAATACGAAAGTGTTACTACATAAAACATCACGTGAATTGTACGTCAGAAACTTTACTAGGAAACTATAAAAACTAGTTTTACGAAAAGGTTGCAAAAACATTAGGCTGAACAGTTACATGGAAGTACACAGTAACAGTATATTTGTTGGATTTGCTTTGCTTGAAATGGTTGCACTCGTAGAAGCTCACGCAGTTCTTATTGACTATGGTCAGGACAGGCCTCGAAAGGTCAGTGTTATTAATACTCCGCTGCAAGATATTACTCGTTCGCTTGATAAAATCATTAAGCTCTTACAACGCACATAGATAAAATACTTACTGGAGACCCCATAATCAAGTCTAAAGTAAGGCTAATAAGGCTAAAAACTCTATTAAAAGTTGTAAAGGCTTCCTATTTTTCCGCGAACACATCATACTCAAAGTACGGGACATCAGAGAGTTTAGCGGCCACCTATCATTTGCCATGATTACATACGCAAACACTCCACGCTGTCCGATGAAGAAATTTGCTCTTATTGAATACCGCCTATTACTAGTTTTTCAATTACAAAGCTTGCTATAAAACATGGGTTATGTTATTATGTAATATTGGATCGTTTATGATGAGGTTCAATATATTTTTCGAATAGGTTTACAATATTCAGATGTTCATCAATATTAGTTTGTGGTGGGTGTTTTAATCTTGTCATTCATTTTTATGGATTTGTCTTTTGGCTCGCGCTTCAAAACTAGCTTATAAGCTCAATATGCTTGTAAGTATCGTTTTTCCAAACTATAACTGTTATCGATATTTCTTAAAGCTTTCCATAAATAACATATTCCGTCCCTGTCTTTGCACTTCAGAATTGCGTGTTACTTTATTTTATGACAAAATCTGTCGATAAATTGAAATGTGCAACCAAAAAGGGGCATAGATTTTAAAAATCAAACTCAAGTCAGATGTTAACTAGGATTTTTATTCGACTGATGATACGATAGTCGTACTAAATCACGATTTAGGCCAGCGCTAATTATAAAGCAAACTGCATATCTAGCACGGTCAGTAAGTGTTTAACGTGAAAACTCACGTATGTAGAATTATTTCATTTAATTAGAAATTGATTTACAAACTTTCTATTGCTTAATAATGATAACATTATCAGGCTGATAATTTACGATTTAGGAACTAGTGATGTTATATCTTCTAATAAGTAAAATACCGTCATGGGCGTTATCTTATTCTATTTTTGTTGTCTTTTTGGAGGCTTCTGTGGGTATTGGTAAACTTTTATTAAAATTAAATTTGCCTCTTCGTTATCATCTTCATTCACTTTCTATAATATAGTCACAATTCAATAGACTATGTTTTACATCCAAACGCATACCTATAATCTTTAATATCTCAGCACTATCTGCTTTATTTCGCTAATCTGTCTGCTTCCATGTGAAGGTCTCCACTTGAGAACACTCGACATTTTGGCGACACATGTCCTGTATCTGGGTTATCAGAATCAAAAAGATTATCGATACCAAGTGCATTCATACCATTTAAAGCTGCGTGTGACTTATGTGTATGTATGCTATTCAAAGTTTCTTCTATAACAGACCGATGGCTGTTGCAACGTACGCACAATATCATCTTCCTCAATTTTCTTAAGTCTTTCATAATAATGCCGTCGATTTTTATCTTGGATTCCCATAAAAAGTATCAAATATTAGTAATCGGTCCATTCTCTTTTCTTAATAGATCTGATTAACAATCATTAATATACATCTGTGTAAATCACATTCGTATTACAGAATAAGTAATTTCCTCTACGCAAGAATTACAGCCGATATTGGGCTGTTTAGTTCAAAATTTATCTTTTACCCGGTATCGGTTGACGGACCTATGTAATCGATATGTAAACGTTTCGATATAATAAATTGAGCAACATTTGTTTTGCATTGAAATCTTGGAATGCAGTCAAATATTATAATTATCTATTCGATTCAGGTAGGAGGAAAAGCTAATTTTTTTTTTCATGAAGTATGGATTCACGCTTTACGTGATAATTTTATGCTAATTATACATAAAAAAAACTAACATTAAAAGTGACTTAAATAAGTATTCTTCTGAGATTATGAACTTGATTAACTCAAAAAAGAAAAACCAATGAAAATAGTGGCAATCAAAAAATAAATCCTTATTCAGTTAATAATAAGGATGATGAAAACAATTATGCATCCTCACATAAATAGCATAAATACGACAATATGATAATTTTACCAAAAAATGTCGCGAGACGGGTTTATGCAACACGGCTAACGGATCTTCGCAAATCATTTACACGATTTGTCGTTTAACACTTAAGTGATACGTTTTTGCTTTTAAATCTCTCTCTGGAAGTAGTTCTTATTTAATTCTGAGATTTTTCTGGCAACATAATAACATTCCCATAATTAATCTCATCTTCATTTTTGCTATTCTTATTCACTATTAAATTTTTCCTAGAGTTAGAGAAAAATAACAATAATTGATTTTAATTAATGTTATTTTTTCAGCCAAAACATTCAGTTATATTTCAACGGTTGTATTAATATAGAAGGTAATATAATAGATCGCTAGTAACTGATATTTAAAAAATTAAACTTTACATATTTAAAAAAAAAAGTAACCTGCAACATTATCATAGTAAAACAATTATTATCATTTTATCTTGTCGCGTGTGTGGCCGGTCTAATCCGTAAGTAATGTATTATGTTGATAAGAATTTGGAAACTAAACTGATCTTCATTGTGAAGTCTCACTTGTAGCTTACCATCATCCTTGTTGATCGAGTCTTTGGAAATGGCTGGCTAAGGGTGATTTTTGGTATCTTTACCAGAAATTTAGAACATGAATTTTTCTTTTAGACCAATTAAGTGTTCTGAATCGGTCTTCTTGTTTTCGAGCTATCTACTCAAATTTTGCGACCAGTAGGTATATACCTGGAGTCATGTGCCCCGTTCGATTCTGGAAGGTGCAAATGGTTGTGCGTGGTGGGCAGGAAAAACATTTCAGAAGCGTTATAAAAAAATCTCTAGACCGCACCGCGCTCTTGATGCGTTACATAAGCAGATGTTATGCTAATCAAACACTTTTTCTCATCGTATTTGTAAAGAACATCTATAAACGGTGATGCATCTGTTAGTACTTCGTGCTCTTCAACCCCGCTTGGGGAAATGTGTGAAAATAAATCATTTAAAGCCATAAAGCATGGACTAGTGAAATCTATCCGGACAGTTTCACTCACTTTCTATTTCTACAATAGTGTGGTGACCTATACATGTGTCGAACAGATAGCCCCTTAATCGAACGTTTCAAGCTAATCCACGATTAGCAATCTTCGATAGAGAAGTTAGGAAGTGATTACAATGTATCGGATTTAGGTCAGACGTGTTGAAAGATTAAGCTTTGTCTACAAAAGTGTCTATTTCGTAATAATGTTTGATAAATGTCTTTCTATGAGAGGGATTTTATCAATGCCGACATTACATTTACAATAAGTGTCCAATACTTTAGGTGTCATTTTTATTTAAGTTTACACTTATGGAATTTTCAAAGATTAGACGAAATAAAAAGGCATTCAAATGCTTAACTAAAACCTAACACGTTTTGTGTCCATCTCAAAATGGCGTAAATCCCTCAATAAATTTTGATGAACCCGGATTTTATAGACAGACGATAAAGATAATACCAGTCATGTCCGATAAAATTTTCTTTTGAAACCTATCATCGTAGTTACTTATAATATGAGGTGTGACTGGAGAACTTATGTTATCGACGACAATGGAAATGGAAATTACACCTTACAGGTATCATGACGAATATAAACCAATAAGTATTTATTATATCTAAAAGTACAGTTCTTTCTGTTTACGGTCTACACCTAATCTTTATTGAATGTTGTTCCTAATGTGGAAGGGTTGATGTGTTTCAGTATTTGGGACACAGTGCTATAAATAATAGGGTTATATTAAAAAGCAACCTTATTTAGCTTTTGTTAAGTGCTGGCAGTACATGGCGTTCTGATCCAAAAGCTTCAAAGCGGCTCAAACTGATAACTTCTGAAAAACAATCATAAGCTTACATAACATGATAAGCAGCTGATTATAAATCAATTTCCGAATTACTAACAAGCACTTGAGTACCTTTCCAAAGTACTGAAGATTACATGCTATTGAACACAGATATCTGTGCTGCGTACCGTGAAAATTTCCGATACACTTAGTACCGGATAGTTTTGGTTGGTTGACATGTAATCAAGCGTCCATAATGCGTTAACTCGGGTCGGCCAAGATAAGACCAATGACAAAGCGATCAGTGACCTCCAAATACACGATAATTGCATATATGGGCGACCTTCCTCTCAATACATGTACCGTAAACATGATTTAGTGAATAGTAATGCTAATATAATGTTTGCATAGACACAGTTTCAAAACGAATGTTGAACACAAATTGATAAAAATGTTTTGCGAAAGAACGGACGAAATTGTACAGATCACTTGGAAATTAAAATTGTTAGGGAAGTAAAATACGTGGATATATAAAATATTCTAATGCAAAAGACTCTCAAAAGCAAGTTAAATACCACAAAAACAAATCATCGAAATAAATTAGTTCTCTAAATATTTATAACGTGCTGTGTAACGCATAAATTACATGGTTACGACATTAAGATATGATATCTCGATTAATTATCTTAATAGAATCAAGTGTACAAAGTTTAATATCACATGATGCTACAACTAATTGAGATAAACATACATTTATTTATTTACTGTAAATATGATTACGGTTTATTGCTGTTCGTGTGACTAGCTTTATAAGATCATACTTCACCGCTTTATTAAACACCAATGAAAGATAATATTCCTTACTTCTTAAGAGTATATGAAAATCTCCGTAATTTCCATTAACATAATTAACTCTGACATCGTATTTGGAAACAGGACCGTTATTTTTAAGTATGACTCGTTTTGACGTGATATGATTATGTGTCAAGATTAAAAAAAACAAAAATATTTTCTGTTAATTAAAGTTTCGTAATGCAAGCTCTCGAGTTGTAGGTACACATTTCTACAAAACTAACAACCTTATCTATCTCATTTGCATTTACATGTATTGGTTTTACTAAATTGCTATGGCTACGACAATAATCCGAATAACTTAAACATTCAACACTAAAAAGTAAATGCGGTATTGTTTACAAAAAGTTCACGTGAAATGCAATATGGCTGAATAGTGACCGCGACGCGGTAGCCTATGCTTTCCCACCTGAATATGACACCGCTCGTACAGTTATAAAAGGACCTAAAACGACTGTAGATAAATATGAAAAATCAACTTTGATGGACATCTAAATAGGATTTATTATTGCCTAAACGCCGCAATCCGAACCCTCAGTCTGACGGATTAGCTGAGCACGGCTGACCCATTAAAACGATCGATTGTTTCCTTATTGTGGTGCCTGCGACGCGTGGTGCTAGTTATAATTACAAAATTCAATATGACTATAATATGTGGTAGTATTTTCTCCGAGCGCACGTAACACCGTTTGAAATATGCAAGCGCCGAGATTATCACTGCATGGGCGTGTTTGTGTAGTTGTTGCATTATAATTTGATTAGTAATACTAGATATCACACGTAGTAATTTAATCAGATGTGAGTTTTCAATGTAAATCTAGATCTGGCTGTGGAAATTAGAGGGAATTTTCGTCGTGTTTTGGGGTTAACGAGTAAAATATTCAACATCTCAACTCGTGAAGTTCGCAAGGTCATAGGAGATAGGGTTTGATCAATATCTGCGTAATGAGGTGTCGGTCGACACTGGCGCCATTAAAATCCCGGTGAAAGCACCAACAGAATAAGGAAACTAATTTAAACGACTTGACACTTAGCTGTTAGAGTGAGGTGGAATGGACCACACACAGCAGAAGACTGTTGGGAAATTTCTCTATAGCATCAATACTAACTTTTACATCACGCACTTTCCTTTGACTAGAAGTATTATTTTAATCAAATGCCAATGAAGCCGCAGTCCACTTTGTAACATCCGTTTCTTTGTATCAAATCTTCAATTTTGAATTTAGTAGGTACTTTTTCTCTACGTAGTGGTAACACGTTTGTGTGACGTCACTTCTATGACACAGTCTTCAATCATAAAAATTTGTGAGTAATTCTTGCGTAAATCAGTGTTTTACGGCACAGCGTTATCGCGCGGTCATTTTAGCATGACCATCAGTCTGTTTGAACGCCGATAGCGGCGAAAATATCCAGTTCTGTGTTTCATTACGAGAATACACACAAAATGGCTCAATAAGTTCATGAATTTAATGGCCGTAGGTAGTCTTGCTAAATGTTTATTAAGAGATCTTGTCGTGCTTGGTAATTTTCATAATTATCACCCTTACAAACCTGATTCACGATAAGCTGGACATATTAGAATATTCTGAATCGTTTGTGAATTTATTCCTGCGCTCCATCAAATTGAAATCTTATCTTGTGCTGTAAGTTCTTCTAATTGTGCAATCAATTTGTTGATTCGAGATTATTGGTGTTGTTTATAATTTTGATTACATTGGTGGTTTTGTTTGTGTCCAGGTGGTGATCTGCGGTGCGGTGCCATCGATGGTCCGGTCGGTTCGCCTCTACAGCCAGTGCTCCCATATGTACGTCAACGTGTTTCCAAACGGTACCGTCATGGCTCGCTCCGATGGAAACGACCAGCGTAAGTACCTTCTGTATTTACAATTTTACATCCTAGTTAATATGTGACTTTTACTACATACTTTGCTAAGGACATCAAATCCTCATTGTGAGAATACTAATAAAGTTGAATGCAGTAAAATTACCATCATAACTGAGATTATAAAACTAAACAACGTAGGTGGACTAGGTGGACATAACATTTAGGTACTTCAATAACAAAGCGTAAAAAATATGATCTATTTACTAAAAAAAACTGGATGTGATCCTAGTAGGTACACTGACATTATAAAAATGAAACGGTATATGTACAGTTAAAACTGATAAAAACAAGGAAACAGCAAATTCAGGTTATAAAAGTATATCGATCCTGACACTGCAAAGTAAACATGAGATATGATTCACGATGTCCGATTACAATTATCAATTACCCCCAATTGAATTACGAACGCGAGGACAATACAGACATTAGCTGTTGAATAAGTAATGCTATAATTGATGACAATCAACCGTTTAGTTCGGAAGCGGTTGTTACAGAGCAGATATATGCAAACCGTGGGCCACATTATATCTTTTTTTATGAGATAGGGAAATTAGTTGATGTCAACTTGCAAAAAAAAAAAACAATTGCTGGCCACGGGTTTTGTTGAGAATTATAATGAAAAAGAAACGTTTTGTCTTAGTGAAGAAGGTTAATAACGAAAAAGTTTAGCTTCCTTCATGATTTGCTAACTACTAAGTCTGTTATATTATTGAAAAGGTTGACTAACGCTGCGGTAGGTGCCAGGTGTGTCCTTTCGCTTACATTTATTCAGTAGTCACCTGAAAACAAAACCAAAATGGTAGAACGTTTTACATATTTACAGCTGCTTATTCTCGCGGTAATAGTTAAAGACTCAGACGGGGAATTCCATGAATAATGGACTGTGGACGTAATGAATTAATGAAGTCTGAAGTTAAGTATTGTGTTAATCCGTTGACAGATACTTCGTTAGTAATTAAAAGGATTGACATAATAACTAAGGGGTTTTTTGTTATAACCATAGACATGTTAGTAAACTCAGAAATAATACGTAAATGTATAGAAAGGTACATATTATTTTGATATCATGGGCAATATAGAATTCTACTGCCATAACTACCAGAAATGTTTTATTCTATAGGACAAGGCCCAGTATTGTCCCTTTGGGAAGCCCTTTACGCACATTTTACTATCAGTAGAGTAGTTTATAAAGATTATTAATTTTAACCATACTCACACATCAGGCCTAAATGTAACACTAGGAACCTTTCTTAAACAAGTAAAGAAAGTTACACAAGAAGTGGAACTCAAAGATGTACTGTGAAGGCTGCATTCGCTAACACAGTAAAAGCACGCGGTGTAATAGTGTGTAGGGGCTAGACGTGAGAAACTATAGGAATATGTCAATACTTGACGGGTCAACGGCCAGTCACCGCAACAGGTACAGACCACTGTGCGATATAGTAACGGGTACAGCATTGCTACGAAGTTATGACTGTGAAATGTGACTGTTCTCAGCGTTTCGCATATTTATACCTGGTTTATTGGTGAAAAGGACTTAGTTCACGGATTTCTTGGATTTCAATAGTCTTTTACTTGATAAAGCATGCTGTTTTCGTATTTTCATAGATTTGTTCGTAAACATGGTGCATCAGCGCTGTCAGGTATCTAGCAATAGCTGTAGCGTCATGTTTGTTATGTTCTGTAATGTTTTTGGCGTTTTACACAATTGCGTCTGGTTTATTTTTTGGTTCGCTAGTATTTTCAGTAGATGCTCTAGATGCAAGTAGAACTAAAAAGTTCTAACAAATTTGAAAAATTATTTATTTTCGTTTTGTATTATAATAATTTCAAATTATGAGACATCAAAGTTCATACGGATGACACTAATCTATTCATGTCATGTCAGTCATGACTTTTTATGAGATGTTCAAGTGCATAATTAATTAATTTTGTTATAAACGTTTAGTGCAATAATTTACAACGAAAAGCCGCACGACGATGTTCTTTGCTATAAACCAAGCTATAATTTAAGTCTTAACAACTTTTTTGGTTATTTTCTATCATTATTCCTCCCAGTTCCAACAAAAACATTTGCAAAAACTCCCCTAACGACATCGGCGATAAATCGACGACTTTTTCTATTTATACAAGACTTGGCTTTTAAGCTGAGCTTGGCAAGTGAAGGGCTTTCATTTTTTCTATTATTTGACGAAAGTAGTGTTCGCGAATATGTAATACTGTTCTTACTTGCGAATTACTTAATGTTTGTGGACGACGCAACTGTGAACGTCAGCGCTTGTTTAAATTTGCTTTCACCTTTCGTTATTTTTGGACTTTGCTTATTATACCTATTACGAAGTGTTTTGTGTAATAGCTAGCTTTAACTAACATCTCTTTCTTTTTAATATTCTACTACTGTAAGGTGTGATTTTTACTCTGAAGTTATCATTGTCGTTCTTATTATCAGAATCTACTAATCTACTCACACCTCATTTTGAAATATCTGATTGTATTTCGCGCAAATTGCGTTTTAAATATTCATTATTTTATTTTACCTAGCGTTGTCTGGATAAGTGCCAAGTTCTGCATTCCAATTAAGTCTTCTCTTTTTGCTGTTGCTCCTACTATCTTGAAAGTAGAGGCACTAAAATATTAAGTGAATGAAAATAATTTATTTCATAGAATTTTGATCATTATTTTCTTACGTACTTATGTGCCCGTATCGCTGGCATATTATAATTAGTAAGCGCAAAAGGATCTTTGTCCGAAATCACAGAAAAGAATTTGATGATTACGAAGCATGCAGGCGTATTGTTGTGGTGTCTTTTAACTACCTAATTAAAATCCTTTATGCTCGTGTTGAACTTTCAGCTTTATGCTTGAAGAAACATAGTTGAAATTGATAGCTGGAGTGATTTTTAGTAGCTGTGTTTATGCATAGCGCACCATCTTACTATTGTGAAGTTCACATTACATCGTACGACGGTCGTACAACTAGTGACCCAATAATGTCTGCGACAGTTTCATATCAGCATTTTGACACGTAATTTAATTATGAAGATGTTTGCTCTACAATTGCATCACCCACGTACAGTTAATTACAAACTAAATCGATCATAAATTCTAATATCAAAATTACTACTTACAAAAATACCGACGCTAAATAATGTTATACATTACGTACATTTTTTACATAACATCAATAAATAATACAGAGCGGAAAGCCATTAATTTAATATGAACAATAATCGCGTGAGAATAAACATTTATTTGTTGCCAGAGTAAAAAATTTAATCACTTGACCCGTGTTAGCATACGTGTTAGTTGTGAAGCAATAAAAGAAACTACACAGCCAATATTAAATTTAACGATTTAATATTGCATCGCCAGTTTAGAATGATCTTTTTAGACTATGATTGTTTATATGAAAATACTAATGGAATGTGGTCCAACTGAATTTGGTCAGCTGTACTCTCTGGACACATTGCACCGCCTACCACCGAATACTGCGTGAAATATGTGACGCTTTTTAATTAAAATTAGATTCGAAGGCACTGATAACGAAATTTAATTATTCTCATCGTGTTAGAAACTGTGACTGGTTGGAACTAACGGCAACTGTGCGGACGCCTCGGGCTTTAAAAAGATATTTTTGAAAAATGGAACTTGGTTAAATATTTATGACGCTTTGTGTCACCATAAACGGGTTTTATAAAACAAATGGGATTGATTTTATTAATCGATTCGTAATTCGAATGTAGAACAAGTGGAACATGAATCATTCTTGTAAGAAACCAGTTACCTATTATTTTTATTTAATTTACTTTCATTAGGGTTAATAAATGGTCTAATAAAGAAAAATGTTACTTGAACATGTCATAAATAATTTACTATAATTACTACACAAATTACATTGACAAGAGGAATGCCGGGCCACAGAATATATAATAGTACTACGGTCGGGCCTAGTCAAAGAAAATTTTAGCATTCAAAAATTAATATTGTTGGAAAAGCGTTGCGTGTAGTGCGTAAGTAGTCTATAATCTCTTATTCAGTCCTTTCTGGTTAAAAACTTCTTCAACGGAAACCAAAAGCTCTTACACTTTGATAACTCACACGATGGTTTATTTTTTGTGGCGATTCATCGAAAGATTGTTTGGCGGAACGAAAATTATATGAAATCAATCGACGTAGGCGGTACGGCGCCTACCTAAATTAAGTTGTTACGTTTAAAACATAATAATAAAGGTCCATAAGTTCCACCGTTTCGCAAAAAATATACCACACGCGCGATCCTCAGCTCCAATAATGTGGTATAATTTAATAGGGAATTAATAATGTAATTTGCGCGCGCATCAAAAAATAAAACAGACCCTCTAAACCCGAATAGTTCTATTTTTTTCTTTTTTTTCTTTGGATTTTGATTCTAGAGAAACAGCAAGAATGTTGGGTGATAGAATTGTTTTTTTTTTTAAATAATTTCGGTGAATCTGTTTGAAGAAAACAGAACTGTTTTTTTTTTAATGTAGTCATTATAAACGGTTTGTTTGCAGTAGTTAGCCACAAGAAACTTGGTGATAACGTTCGATGTTTTTCTTAATAAGTTGGTAAGTGGCGTGACTTGCATTCTCGTTTGTATTACTTTTTTCTTCATAAGGTAAACAAACAATATGTCAGTAGTAGTCAGTACTAGTCAATAGTGCTCTTCAATGTTTTATTGATATTTTTTAATTAATCGCTATTGTGTTTATTTTTATAATTGAATATAAAGAGATGATAATTGTTTAGTGTTTTTGTTGAAATTATACTTCGCTATTCAGTAAGTTATATTAGTTATATAATATATTAAAGTGTTTCTATATGACATTAAGGTTTAGGTAGGTAGCCTTTACCTACTAGATAACTAGTTACTTGTAGTAAATAATAATTTATTCTGATCAATACATAACATAATCAGCCTACAATGTTCCCACTGCTGGGACGCAGGCCTCCTCTCGGTAAGAGGGAATGGGCCGTAATCTACCACGCGGGCCCAGTGCGGATTGGTAGATGTCACATGTCTTCGAATTTTTGGTTCTAGGACATGCCGGTTTCCTCACGATGTTTTCCTTCACCGTTTTGAGAGCAGTGGTGATGAAATAATTTACACAAAGTGAAGCGCCTGTCTGGGTTCGAACCTACGACCTACAACTCGTAAGTCGCAGTCGTTATCACTGGGCCACCACTGCTCTCTATTCTGATCAATACTTATTTTAATACTAAGACACAAATACACTCATTTCAGTGCTTCTATGAAACAGTTTTTTCGCAAAAAAATAATAATGCTCACTAAATTCAGCTTACATTGTCTTTCCACTAATAATAATATTCCTTAATAAAAAAAAACAATATTCATATATCACAATGAACTGTGTGCCAAAGTTATTTATCAACATTTTTATTACGTATTTCAATGAATACTATTCGATAGGAATTTCAGGCACATTAATTTATCAAAATAACAGACAGATACAGTTTATCTGTTGTTTTATTGCTGTTATTACAACATGTGTTCAACAATTACTCGTTGGGTGGTCTTGCGTGTATTTCCAGTGTTGATGTCGCGAAAAAAACCGCTGTTTTGTAAACATTCGTACTTTGTTGGATATGTTATTGTTATTGCGAAGGGAATGCGTAGTAGGTGATTTTTTTCGGCCGCCACTTCAAATTGGCACTCGTTGAAAGGGCGTAAAGTATCGATTCCTATTTAAAAGAAATAATTTCATCTGGATTTATGGAACGAGAAGTTTTTTATGTCACGTCAAGGCTCCTGTAGACATGCGCGATGCGACTCTAGTAGAACAATTTCTATTAAAACTTCCTGGAAAATTTTCTGCCAGAATCGCGTCGCGCCCATCTGTGGGAGTCTTTATACTATGCGGACTTGGCGAATGAGAGCTAGACCAAAAAACGTATAAGTACTTAACATTTTGACCGCAACGACACTTTTGCTACTTATAAGTGTTTCTTTTTAGGGTTCCGAATGTCTTAATGAAAAAATGGTCTGTCTGTTTTTCACAGCCAATTTGTTCCGAATCTACTGGACTGATTAAGTTTTTTTTTTCATTAAGTTATCAATATCATACATTGTTTATTTATTTCATTGTGTCTGTTATTTATATAATATATAGCGAAAAGAACTGCGTTCCAACCGGGTGTCCCACGACACCTCTTTTTTCATTACATATGACTCGAAAACTCCATAAATACTATGAATAAAAACTGTTCCCAAGGTCAATAAAGTGACCAAATTATTGTCGCAATAAGAGATAATAATGGTGTTATTAGGACATCACTATAAAGTTTTATATGTCATTATCGATATTTTTGTGCCTGTCGAGTCGAACCTCTACACAATAAAAAATAAATAAAAAAAGAATACCTACCTACTTACTACAAATTCTTTACATTTTATTTCAAGGATCAGTCGCGCATGAAAAAGGAAATTGTTGCTTTACAATCAGAAAAACTGTCAAAACATCGAAACAGACAATTTTATCGTATCTTATAGAGTCGTAGTTTCGGCTGAATTTGGCATTTATCTACATAATGCGTTTGACCTGATTCCAATTGCCGCGACAATACATACCCATCCATATCACAAGATAACATAATACAGTTCCAATCAGTCTTATTGTTTAAGCTATAGATATTATTTTGGCTTGTCTGCGTTAGTTTAAAAAGGTTGTTAATGCAATATTGACATCGTTTTTGGTAAAATCGTCATGGATTTTACCCACTCCCGTTTAGTCTAGATTTGTAAGACACATTAGTCATCTATTGTTACTAGGCAGTGGCGTAGCGTGCCTTGGTGGGGCCCCGTATAAAATTTTGTTTGGGGGCCCTTAGGAAGGGTAAAGATTTCTCACAAAAGAAAAAAAATGTTTGCATAAAATTAAAAGAAATATTTATTCACCGTAATATATATCTGTCACTTTTCCAAAAAATTTACAAACAATTCAAATTAACTTGCCTTTTTTCGGCAAACTGATTTATTAAATCATTTATAGCTGATTTGCTTTTTTGACTTTTGGCAATAGTGAAAAAAAAAATACGCACGTTGGGGGCCCCCGTGGCCCGGGGGCCCCGTATAATTTATACGGCAGATACGGCGGTAGCTACGCCCCTGTTACTAGGTCAATTTGTAGGTGAAGGTATGTTTTTTTTCCAAGAAAATAATATTCACACCTATAATCTTCTAATAGGTAGGTACCTTAACAATACCTATCTGCCGATCCTCTACGAACTTACAAAAATACCATTATTAGGGTGCGTCTAAATTATATGTTATATAACACATAAACTTATGTTACGTCCAAATTATTTAACATTGCTAACATCTCTATAGAAACATGTTATATAATTTTGTTTAATCACATGTAATGTTACACAGTATGGACGCACCTTTATAATTGCGTACTGTTTTAATAGAGAATGAATAACGAGACCCAATTTTAAACGCACGAGATTCAATGTCGTTGACTACATCATCAGCCAAAAGATGTCCACTGCTGGACATAGGCCTCCCGCAAGCACGGCCATTTTGACCGGTTCTGTACTTCCCGCATCCAGTGGATTCCTGCGGCCTTCACAAGGTCATCGACTACAGCATAATAATTTTAATCTTTAGTTACTTTCAGACTATAAAGAATTCAAAACACTTACCCCCTTATTCATAAAACTTATCAAACCTATTTTAGTTAAAATGGAGTTTGTCTCTTTCTTACACACAGAAATGACAACGTGACAGATAAAGACAAACGTTCTATAAACCTATTTTAGCTAAAATAGAGATAAAATAGGATTATGAATAAGGGGGTTAAAGGTTTTTCCGAATATCAGTGTCTTATCACCGAAAATGTTTTGAAACAAACACAATAATCACTTAAATACCTGACGCTATTAGTATCATTCAGACACAATATGACAGTATCGATATTTTGCGAATATTAGAGATCAGACTAGGGGGCGTCTAGTGTGTCATGTGCCAGATTCCACGTAAACACTGATAACTTAGGGATGTACCACAGAAAAGTTATATGCGAAAATATTCCGCCCGCGAATCGGCCGACTGCTGAAGGCCTATTCTCGTAATTGAAAACGTTCAAAATCTAGTCGCAGTCTCATCTCGGCGACAAACAAATGTCAAAAATTTGTCAAAATCTAGGGAAATTACAGGTATTTTTGACAGATTGAGACTGAGATCAGACTGTAAACGTTCTTAAAATTACGAGAATTGCCCCTCTAATTTTGTTCGCTGTCTTTATAGTTAGTCTGTGGCAATATTGGTAGCTAGAGAAAAACTGCCATTCGCTACGGAAGCGTAGCTCGCTGAAACGGGCCAATCGTAGCAAAGCAAAAGCACTGAAAAGAAAGGCTACTTTCAGAAGCAGTAGCGTACGATACACATTTAAGTTCATTCTAATAATTTAAATGTGAAAGTAACTCTGTATATCTGTCTTTTATCTTTTCATGCCTTAACGGTTGAACGGATTCCAATGTTTGGCACACAGGTAGACAATAAACTGGGTTAGGATATAGGATACTTTTTATGCCTGCAGTACGTTACCGTAGGATAATACCGACCTCCACGCGGACGAAGCTGCGGGCAAAAGCGAGTATTTAATAATTGTCAAGCAAGAAAGTATTGAAACCAGATTAATCTATAATAAAATTTATAATAATAATAATTAAATGTATTAAAAAAATATAAGGACTAACGTTAAACACAGTTTTTCTTAAATCTATGTCAAGTTCACCATGGTTTGTGCCTGAACTAGGTAATCCTGTATTTCAGGCATCTGAAAAAGCAAGATAAGTCTATGCTGTAATTTGTATCGAAAAATCACCTAAACGTACCTGAGCTCCCTAACCATATTGTAAAGATATCAGGCATATCTCGTATTAGTGTCAATGCCATATAATGTTTGTGGTCACATAATCTAGTCGGACTAGACGGTAACTTGATATTAGTATCTAAGCTAATGTAATGTATTGCAGTCTTAGGATGCGATTAGATGGAATCCGTTGTACACACTAGGGTATTTTAGGAACAATAATTATTATCCGTGGTTTGATTATGTTAAAAATATAATTATTGTAATACTTAGTAGGTATAACCGTTAGTTCTATTAGTACCTAAAGCTACGTAATTATTTTTTAAGCAATTTAATTCTGGTAATTAATCTATTGTAGGCATATTATGCAAGGTTTAAAATTAGGTCAAAGTCAAACAGGCACATAAAAGGCACCCTTGAACGTCAAACTTTACAAGAAAATGATTCTAGTCGCCCCAAAAGGTAGATTCGTATGGAGAATAATGGGCAAGAAACTCCACCGTTCAAAGGTCAGAGGATTGTCTTAAAAAACCAAAACTATTAGAAGGATTAAATACATTATTTTTCTACACTGAAGCATAGGAATCAACGCAGGAGTTTAAAAAAAATACTATAAATAATTAAGTATAATATGGATGATCGATGTTTTAGGTATTTTAAAATTCAATAGTTATCTTAACGTGAGCAGTGATTTGTTCAGTCATTTCAATTCACGGGATTTTTTCTGTGACTGTTTTTGTATACGCTCCAGTGACATCAGTCTTTTTGTTCAACTGATTCAGACATTTCCGAATGATCATTAGGAAAACTAAAACTAACTCCATTCTCAGAATCTAAATGATTAATTTTATCATCATTAAACAAAATGTCTTCATGACTCTTTTTGTCATTACAAGTTCACGGAAAACCAGAAGCTTCTGACATTTGAAGTATTGATATTTGACGCACCATGATATTTGTAATATTCAAATAGCTACACTGAATTATTAAACGTTTGTTACAAAACCATCGCCGTCGATGTGAAACCGCCTCAAAATGTCAGGATTCTTGCAAAGTAGGTAAACTGTTGTGACTTATGACGTTGTTGGACACGAGGAAGATTGACAAGGAAAAGACGTATGAAGGTTTTATAGCTCGGAATCCATACAATATCTATATCTATAAATAAAATAAATAAATAATATAAAACAAAGTCACTTTTCGTGTCTGTCAGTGTGACCGCTTAGGTTTTCTTAACTACACAATGGAGTTAATGCGGTTTTCACCATAACTTAGAGAAAGTGTTCCGGAAGTTTATGTGTATAATTGTGTATGAAACATTAATATTTAACTTAGATCATCAACATCATTTCAGCCGAAAGACGTACACTGCTGAACATAGGTCTCCGCCAAGTACCGTCACTTCGACCGGTTGACCATTCAGCAGATTCCTTAGATATAGCACAAAAATGTCTATATTTTGACATATCGCCACATCAGTAGATTGCATTCAAAGCGAAGCTGAGCGCGAAGAAGGAGCGGGTGGTTATTAAGACATAATAGGTGACCATAGCACAGATCAGTTCGAAGAATACATTAATTATTCACATGATTTAATAATTGGAATGTACAGTAACTATAAAACAGCTCATTAGTGTACATTTTACTGCTGTATTTGTACTTTTCGTAATTAATACACATTTGTTAATAATGGACGATGCTAAAACAAGACGAAACGCCGAATATGGCACGTATTTTTGTTTCTAATTCAAAATGTGCAGGTATTTTCGTTTCATTATTAAGTTTGTTAGAATCGGTATTGATTCAATGAATCCAGTGTCATTCATGTCATGTTACTCATTGTTTTTCACACCTTGCTAATATATTCTTACAATCGTCTGGAAGGAGTGCGATTTTATTATATCCTTGAAAATTGTATGATGATGACTAATGATTATGATTATTTCCCCAAAACCCACTGATTGATATTGAATTCCAATAAGCGAACTGATACTTCCGTCACGTGTTTTAAAACAGATGTTGACATTCACAAACTATTTGAAACTAGACTGATAGTCTATTTTATAAATTTTCAGGAAAATCCCGTTTCTACATGTACCTATCCAAAAAAGTCCAATCATTTTTAACAACATTCTTTATTCAGAATTTAAGCATCGTTACTTACAACTGAGAGTCGTGGTCACTGGGTGTTTTATATACAGTCGCCTCCAAAAGTTAGTAGACATTTTTCTACTTCAGCTGTGATTATGATTTAAAAAAAAATATCAGGTATTCCTAAGGGATTACTAGATTATTTTTAATGATAAGTCAAAGGTAGTTGAATTAGTCAATAAAAACGTAATAAAAAATTTTAAATCATAATGTGGCGTGTCTAAGCTGAAGGTTGAAGTGGAAAAATGTCAACTAACGTTTGGAGGCCATTGTACCTACGTCGACATCTCCATCTTTTCTGGTTCATCGATAGTCGCCATCTAGAAATGCCTTGTAGGCATTTTATTAAAGGCTTATGTAAATTATCTGCCTTTTGATAAAAAAAAACCATACCACAAAAAACGATAAATAACCGAAAAAAACATTTGTTTTGGTATTCAAAAGAATTGTCGTGAAAATCTATAACTTTAAGTCTAATTTTAAATCTAATTTTAAGGAGCTTAAAAATAAAACAATAAAAAACCGCTACTATTTCTAATCCCACTGTATGGTTGGGCCATGTTGAAACGAAAGCAAACCAAGGAACAATTCATAACTTTCATAAGTATGAAGTCGTCTAAGATTAAGATAGAGGTAGACTAAAGGATTTCAATAGCGCGCGTAATCCCTGTTTATAGTGCCTCTGTAGGTACATATCCTGTCGCCGAGAAGGCGCTAGGTGCACGTTTCCATTGTTACGGAATTTCCGGAGACGGAAAATTACATATTTTATGTGAAGGTGAAAGGGGATCTTTTGAAAACTTCTACATGTAAGTAAATCGGAAACTGGAAAAAGACTTTCTGAGCTATTACGTGGTTCATTTAACCTATGTCAGTTATTGCAAATATGTTTCATCTTAGCAAAATCCTGTGTTTTCGCGACGCTTTTGTGTTTTTCAAACCTAGTCACATGTTTTGATTGCATGACATGATTCTACCACTGACAGAAACTTACTACGTTTTGCAATGTATTGTACTTGTAGTCAACATTTCAGTTCCATTTTCTGTTTCTTCAGCTCTTTCACCTTAAACATGAAATGTCGGAAGTAACAATGAAAACGCGCCCCTACTAAAGCGGTCTGGAATTTAACACAAGATTCCCGACAAATACTTACCTACCGCAGCGGCTGTATCCTGTCGGATTTGGTCAGATTACGCGCGTTATCCGCAGGGTTAAGACGCGTCGTACGCGCTTATACCAGTTTATATCTGTTTATCTGTCTACGACAGCTCTGTTAGCTGGGATTTCGCTTTATCAACAACTGTAATTAGTATGTGGGAATCCGGTTGGTTAATTTAAATGGGACTGGCGCCGGCGTGAATTTAATTCTAATTTTATGTATTGAATGTCTCTTTTTAATTTTATGGAAGCATTATTGTCGGTATTTTAGAAAAGTTTATGGGTTCTGCGGTTTTATTTGTAACTTAAGCAGTCGGTTTTTCTGTTTTTTAAATGTTGCTTAGCCGGTTGAATGTCGTGATTACAGAAACAATTAAAAAGCCATTGTGTCTCGCGTGGATCCACGTTCATGGATACGAAGGGTTAAGGCGCTCTTTCCTTATTTGCAAACAAATATGAATTCATAAACAAAGTAAGACATAGTCTGTACTTTAACAATCGACATCTCATTTAACATTATCATAACGTAGATACGTCAAATCGTTACGTAAATCAATGTTTACAACTAGATTACAATGTCCAAGGCTGTAGACAAAGTCGTATACTATCAAATATTACAGACATACTGGCAATACTATATGTGGCATAAATTAGTTTCTAACAATACTAACATACTCGTAAATGACTTGAAAAATACATTTTCAGACATTTATTAGCTTTTATTGCTTAGGTATTTTTGTGAATAATTTTTCATGCCATTGTACGAAGTTTAGTTACTACTTATTGTTGCATTCATTTGAGGGGGATTCCTAGAAAATTGAAAAGATTTTAATGTTTTGCAGTTTCTAAAGGAACAGTCATGTGTTTTAGATATGTTATAGTAAACTCCGGGTAATTAACTTTGTATCAAATTGGCTACCAACTTAAATTGTCCGTATATTCGAATCATATAAAACGGCAAATTGACGAAGGGACTAGGGGGTCACGAATAGAAACAAAACAACTTTTATCGATATTTTACGATTCCTTCCTAAAATATCGATATAACAAGCGAAATGGATACAACATACATTTCTACCTACCTCTTCGGAGCAAACAATGTTACATTATAAACATTAATTGTAAGTAATTGTTAACGCGATAATGGAGATGTTGCTCTAGAGAATTCAGGTAACAAGTACAAAGATTACGGCGATATCGTTATCGGCTCGATAGCCAGTCATTGACCCGATAGTGCCGGCTACTTCCAAATATTTATACTCACTTTCCAGAAAGTTCATAACATTTTATGTTGAATTTGATTTCGAGGAAATTATTTAACAGTAGTTGTTTTTCTTTTCTTCATTCATAATTTTTCACATACATAGTTGTTTTTTTGCCTTTTCATTCATCTAATGCTTTTAGAAGGCCTTCTCCTTTTCGCAGCATTCTTGTCTCTGAATCCACGGAAATTTTTAAGTAGAGTGGGTGGTAGCCCTTCGTAAAAAACTTCTTCTAAGCCAGTATTACCACCAGTCGATATTCCCTCTAAATTCAGTACTAAGAGATGTCGACGTTGTCTTGGATGTCAAAGCATAGACATTTTTTATTTTTTTATTGCTGAATGGGCCCGCTCTTGACCTCGATCACGCCTGATGGAAAGCGTTGGATGAGGTCTATGATCGAACGAGCGTGCCCAGAAGATGCCTAAGGCACTGGAACTCCCACGCATCGACGAAACACAGCAGGCTGCTTGACGCCGAACTCCGGTGGGAGGGTGGTCGCAAACCAGGCGGGCGTTAGCCCTACCACCGCAAGGGAAGAATTGGCCAGTCAAATAAGATGTTGGGTGTGACTGCCCAGGATGCGCCGAGCGCTCGGTTCAGTTGAGTAACTGGTGGAACAAACTGCGCTACACGGGGAGGCTTCTTCATGCATCCCAAAAACATATCCCTTGGTTATGTACTCTTAGGAGTCTTCAGGCAATGACAAGTTTCATAAACCTATTACAAATAAAACATTGACCACGTACCTTTATGATTATGTTTCCACACCAACTATAATAATAAAAAAAAACAGTGGCACTCCGGGAGTGCCGACAGAAGTAAAAACAAAACACAAACAGAATACTTTGCCATCACTCACTGACATATCGGATATACATTAAAACCGAGTACATCCCGAGGACAGCCGAACATATCCGAAGCGATGTCAGTTACGGTAACAGTGGCGCTAATTCAATGGTTTTTTCCCATCTCAAAAAATGCCTAACGCGTCTGAATAAGTTTTCACTTCAAAAAAACTACTAAAAACAAACTACCAATTTAGTGACTAAACTTTAAAGAAGCTTCAAGAGAAATTACAAGCGTCGGTCGGCACTTCAAAGCATGTTTACCTAACCAACTCGAGATTATGTTGTCTTTACAAAATTAGCCTATTAAGGAGGTTGGGCAATGTGTACTCGCTTCGTTACGTCTGAAAGAAAGTCCCAGCGACCTTAAGTCGGCCATACGGCCCGTAGGTCAACCTACTAAGGTTTTTGCGTAAACATGGGAAACTAATATTTGGATGTAGAAAACTATGATGTGAATGAGAATAAATTCCACATATCTCTGACTCTTTCTGGAAATTTTCATTAGAATTTCCTCCGTACTAGCTTGGAGACTGGTTTTGCTCCTCGTTGATAGCAATAAGTTTTCCCTCTATTACATCAGACTTAAGGGTATCTGGCAGTTAGCAGCACCCTCGTTGCGTTACACACTATAAATCACAATCTGAATAATTTTGAAGCATATATCTAATCCATTGCTTCATATGTTCGAAAAATTTGTCTGCTCCACAAAATAAATAACGCAATGAATGTTATTGAACTGTCAGAATGAAAGCCATTCCTACTGATAGTGTGTTACGCAATTACCCCGCAGATAGCTACTATCACAGGTGGTTGTTATGTTATATCTTCTTCACTTCGAGAACTATTCCAAAATTGTTCAAACATATTTTTTATCATGAAAACATTATTTATCTTATTATGTAGTAATACTCGTAGGCATTGTAAAATTAGGCCTACATGTAAACAACGATTTTGTAGAATTTTATTTGATCTATCAGTTGACGCCATAAAGTATGATAAGTTGGCGTTTGTTATGTAACTAGTTTTGATAAAAATCCGAGAATCTAGTTTACTGTTCATGGTACCTTGAATATTCAAGTGCCGGAAAAATAAATAGTTACATACGAGTTGGTAGGTTGTTTATTCAATTTTTTTGTAATATTTAGTGTCCATTTACATAGTTTTCATAACGGTTTCTTAACGCAATGTGAAGAAGAGAAACAACTTTTAATAATTCACGATAAGATTAAAAACTATCACTTTATGGGTAGATTCTTCCGACTTCAGTTAACTATTTTCGGTGGAATAAAATTGACCTTTGACAGTTTTGGCATGGTAAAACTGTCAAAAATTCAAAATTGTTCCTCATATAAAGGAGAATGCGTACCATACTATGGGTATCTGGAACTCAATTGCCATAAGATATATACCTACAATTGAAAGAGATTTTCAAGCAGAATTGTGTCTTAACGTTTTTGGGCTTCAGGGCAGATTCGCCCAATATCCTTTATCTGGATTTGGAAAAAACAGCCCTAAAAGGCAAACTAAGAAAAAATCGTAGCACATAGTAGTTTCTGCCCGCAGATGGAAAAACGGTGAATGTGTTTTTGTGTAAAACAAAATAACACCTGTAACTAATCCAAGGACTAAGACTAATCTTAACAAATAAGAAGTTACCTACATTAAAATGTCACGTGACGAAGTCTCTATATACAAATATGGATTAGATAATAAAGAACATTAAAACAGTGCTTCTTGTTATCTTTGCCGTATTTACAAGTGTCGTAAAGTCAAAAGAAAATATTTAGGTAAGCTATTACGTGCCTAATGCTACAGATTAACATTTTTCGTGTACAATGATTGTGGAATTGTGGAAGTTTTTAATAAAATAAGTACTACGCAATGTTTGGAATTATATCATTTCTAAGTTCTTCTTTTTCTCTAAGGGCTGATTTTTCAGTAGTACGTACTTTTATCTAAATAACACTTCTGACAGTGTGACATATTCTCTATACAAAAGCTGTCAAACCGCAATATTTTTTTTCCGCAGATAAAAAATATGTGACTATTGAGAACTCAGCCTTACCTAAATCGAATAAGTACCAAATATGCATTGATCTAGCTTGTATTTTATAAATATCAACATAATATCATGTATGTATTCCTCGAATCGTATAAGGCAAAGGTAGGTACACCTAACATTATAGTCGGTACACCCACATTTCGCCAGTTATGTCTAGGTCCCATGTAATAGGGGGCGAGCCTATTGCCATCTACCACACAAATCCAGGCTCCGGGCTGCTATCGAGACCCTTATGGAAAAACCGAATAACACTTCGCCCGACCCCGGGTATCGAACCAAGGACTTCATGCTCAGCAGTAGCGCTTGCGACCACAAGATCAATAAGGCAGTCCCGAAGCTTGTATACTATACTATATTATTAATTAATATTACTTCACTAAATAGCAGTCATCTTGAGGTGCTTAAATAATTGACGATCAATCGTTTCTGTCACAAACGTTTTGTTTCTAATGTCCACACCGGACAATATTTCCACTTCCACACACACTCATGTCCATTCAAAAGTCACACCGAAATTATAACGAATTTATGTTCCGTTCGAGTCAAAGCATTTTTATTTCTTTTAATGTTAATTGAAATGACACGGCCTGTGTCACAGGCGGCCGTGTTCGAGTACATAGTTTTATTTTTATTAATTCTTTTTATACGATACCCAGCGAGTTTGGTCTTCGAATTCCATACTTCGACTTTTCCCTTTTATATGTTGTCTATCGATAGTTGTGCCCGTTTACATGGCGAGAGTACAAGGCGGCAACTAGCTTCAATTTTCTGACTAACTGACCGACACTTTGACAGTTCAAAAGTCTGTAAATGGTTGTAATGAAATAAATGCTTTGAGTTTGAGTTGTGACTTTGACTATCGGTTGTATTTTTGTTACATTTTCCTTGTTTTAAACGCGTGGGAAATATACCTACAATTTTATTTGATTTCGCACGTCGAATAGTGCGCATTTTAGTGATAAATATTAAGCACGAAACCGTATCGTAAATGTTTGGCATTGAAACAATTATGTTGATAAAGATTTGAAGCACTCAATGCCACTGTTAAATCTTTCCACTTAAATTATTTCGTCTTAGTTATCAGAGCGGCTCATAAAACTCCAGATTTATTGGTTACTTTATCAATTCAATTTAAAACAATGTGTGTGGTCAAATAAAATATTTCACAATATCACTTGGTTCAAAATGTCAATGACGATAAGTGAGTCGTCATTAAATATAATGCTTTTGTAGATATTACGTTAATACGATAAAAACTTCAGCTGGTGTATAGTATAGACAAAGTGTCTGTGTTTATGTTTGATGTCACCAAGTAACAGAATTCATTTTGAATGGGTAAATGAATTGCGATAATGAACATCAGCTGTCACAGTGAACAAACTTTAATTTGAGTTGTATTATAAAAAATCTTAAAATTTTCCGAGACGACAAATAAAAACCTACAAGGTCTTAATCCTCTCGTACAGTGTGAGAGATTGTATATTTGGATGTTTGTTACTCAATCGCGTAAAAACGGCTGAACGGATTTAGATGAAATTTGGCACACAAATAGGCCATGACCTGCGTAAGAATATAAGATACTTTTCATTCTGGATCGCAGACAAATTCGCGGACAACAGCTAGTAGAACATATACTCAAAGGAAGATTTAAATATTCGTCTGGCATGTAAGCCGCTCCTAACGCCGTCATGTATTGAATGTCCGGCAATAGATTAATATTTATCGACATTTTAGTTTTGTACTTTATTAGTGTTCAAATATCATTAACGATTAGTTTGTTGCACCTGACTTCGTTCGTAACCCTTCCACAATATAAATTTAATTTATTACGTGAGCATGGCCATCGGCGTTGATTGAAATTAGAAAATGTGCACCTGGGGTGTCGTTATTACTACAGCCAGGAGTAAAGATCGGGAATTCTTTGGATATTTACTTTCTATTCATTAATTCTTACTCTTATGAGTTAATTAATTCTGCTTCGGGAAGAAAGTTTGATTTATGTTTCATTAGTTGGTGTTTGTTGTAGTAATATTAGTGTCTTTTAATGTGAACAGCATTTTTTAATAAACAAATGGGTGTAATAAAAATATTAACTGTCGATACAACATTTCTTCCATTCTTGACCCTAATTTTAGAGCTGTGGTTTTAAATGTTTTGTTTTATGTGTTGTTTTCTTTTGTTTCAGCGAATCTCACCATCAGTACGCGCGGTTTCAGCCTAGAACTTCTCATCCACTCTCCAATGCAGGACATGTACCTTTGCTTCAACCGGTCTCGGCTAGTGGGCAGACGATTGGTAAGTATCAATCTGAATAGATCCTATCTCAAGCGCTAAATTATTTCTTACTTGTTAGATGTAACTTTATTGGTTTTAATAAAATTATTTATTATTCAACAGACACGCTTCCAAGCGGAGAGACAACCCAACTGCCTGTTCAAAGAGGAGTTTGTGGACGGCTACAACAGATACCACCTGGTGAAGAACGACGACCGCTACATAGGGTTCAACCGGCGGGGCCTGCAGCTGCGGCGCGGCAAGAGTCGCCTCACGGAGCGACTCCACAAGTGTTTCTCTTTCATGAAGGAGGCCCACGACTTCGACATAAACAGACACAACATTATGCGCGCCGGCGACCTGCCCAAGTGGCGCCCGCAGCGTAGGCCCCGGCCGTCGCTCAACGCCATCAAGCCACCGTGCCACGGCACGCGCCACCACCACGGCAGGGCCCAGAGGCGGAGGAACTGCGACGGCACGTAGGCCCCAAGCACCTCAACACATTAGCAGCTCATTTACGCTTCAACGCTTCGCGCGTTCCGTTGCCAGCTGTCGATGGACATTGTGAGTGGACAGAGTATTAGTCAACTATCGCAGTATTATTACAGTGACGTGGACTGGATAGCGTTAGGTTAGCTCGGCCGCGGTGGCCGCGGCGTTTCAAACGCCGCATGAATGGTAGCTGAAGCGAGAGAGCAAACATTTGAATGGGGAAAAAAACGCCGAGCCGGGACGTCGTCCGGAGCTGTGAAATTCCTTAAGGTCGTGTAACATCGTGGCGCTCGTTTGCTCTTGTGCTAGCGGTCGGACTCGTGCTCTAAAAGGAAAAAAGGTTTTCTGTGGAAAGAGCAAATAGTAGTCTTGCCAGTCACGAGTCTACCGCCGGACCACCGCTGGTGGAGGCGGCAGACGCGGCAACAGCTCTGTACCGCGCGGCAAGTCTGGCCCTCGAGTGCACCGGCTGGCTTGCCATCAGTGTAGCAAAACGCCTTTACGTCAATTCTCAGTGTGTTATTATTTAAAACGCTTTACTATTAAGTACGGATCGTGTTATCTGCTTGTAAATATAATAAAAATAATTGTGTTTACTTATTTATCAAACAAAATTTAATCAGAAATTTGTAAACGTAGGTGTTAGATGTAAAGTTGTATTAAAATGTTTTGTATTTAATTATGGGTATTTAATCTATCCGACCAACCGCTCTCTTGTGATTAGCCACAGTCGCTATGACCTCGTTTTCTTTACTAACTCCATGTACTGAAACTTTTCCTTACTAATATTCATTTGAATATATTTTCCGGTCGATATGTGAATTTGATTGTATGATTTCGAGCGCTTTGTATATATTATTTTAAGAGTTTGTATGAGAGTGATAGGTATTTGAATCTCTTTTGTCGAAATCTTCTCGATTTCTGGCGATTCTTATGATGTTCTTTCAATAATAAAGTTGCCAGTTTTAGTATCCATTTGAGCTGAAACATAGAAGGCGTCAGTGTGTGCTGCTGTTATCCATATGTTCGTCACCGTAAATACATATAAAGGACATTTATAATCTTAATATTTTAATAAGATCTGTGCCATAGTGTGGTGGCAGTGTATCTATGTGTTCGCATTATAACTAGTGTGTTAATTTTGTCTGTAAACTTGGAGTAGATAAAAATATTTAACTTAAGAAAATATTACAGAATTTATTCAAATGTGCAGTCATTTTCAAAGGGAACATATGGAATATGACGTAATTTTCTTATTAGCAGTATTCAAATATAATTTTAGTGAAAAATGGGAAATTTGTCGACACCAAATTACCTACAAATGTGCCCACCCCAGAACAAATGCGTACAGCACTATATACCTGTTGAAAATGATTGTATAATCATGCAAAAATTTAGTGAAAATAATATTTGCATCATGTACCCAGTGTATATTCAAATTAAAATTAAATGTATCGATTAATGTAGAACATTATAGCGGAGTGAGTGACCCGTCGAATGCGATAACGGTTCCAGCAAGGTTTTTCAACTTTTCACTAAAGGATTTTACAAGAGTCATTAACTTCTTGGCACCATACAAAATGTACGTACTAAAATTTCAATACTTGAAAGGAATACAATGAACTAAAATGTTCCCCACTCATTATAATGTTCGACATTAGCCAATAAAGCGTCGCGGAGACGTTGTCACCATTCAGTCAACATATTAAGTGTATCTGTTGCCTTACATTCCACCATTATTCAATAGAGTACTCGTATAATACATAGAAGACAGACCGTTAAAAGACATTGAAACATTCCAAAACAATGTGTAAAATAGTTTACAAAATATGCGCTTAAATACATAATAAATTGTTATAATAACTTGACACTGTCTTATGTAATACTGTGTCTAATTATAAGTATTCAGATGCTGAGAACGAAATATAATTGCTAAGAAAAATTACGAAATTAACTCATATTTAACTCGCATTTCTTGTATTATTTCCCTCCTGAAAACCTATGAAACAATAAGTAGGTAATGATGATCTTATAAAATTATCATGAATATACTTGTAATGGTGCGAGCCGTGGTGGCCCAATGGTAACGGTCAGGACTAACCGATTTGAAGGTCTTAGGTTCGAACCTAGACAGGCTCTTTACTTTGTGCAAATTATTTTATCACCACTGGAAATCGGCACAACCTAGAACCAAAAATTCGAAGACATGTTACATCTACCACCCCACTCCCTCTCACTGAGAGGAGGCCTGTGTCCCAGCAGTGGGAACATTATAGGCTGACTATGTTTATGTATACCTGTAAATATTTACCTAAAGGCCACACTTTTCAGGTTTACCTATTTCACATCATTTTCATCGAGCTTTTTCCGACAGCTTGTTACGCCTGCAATCAGTGACAACTATTTGTATTTCGCCCACTGCTGAACATACCTACAGCAACCTTTCTTATAAAAGAATTTGAATTCCTGAAATCTGATACCCGACTCAATGAATATTTACCCAAAAGTAGCAAGACGGGTGCGGCCACAAAAAAGGCGATATTTCCAATAATCTCGCCGGAAGAGGGTGTTTGCGGGTAAAATGTAACATTTAGAACAAACAGGGTAAAGTGGGGCTAACAGGGCGTGATGCCGTCGCCGCGCGTGTGCGCTCTCCGATTAACACCTAGCTACGTCGGAGCACAGAGTAAGATAAGAACAGAGATAACAACTACTTGTCTAGGAAAAGTGTTTGTAAATATTGTGGTGCTACAACAAACGTAAGAAGAGTAAATGTGTCTTTAGTTAATTTATTTTGTTAAAAATAAAGCTACAAAATTGTACCAGATGATAAATTAAAAAAAAATTGCTTTTTCATACAAAAGTGCAATACCTACGTGGACAAAATGTATGGAAAAACTAATAATTTTTTTTATAACCCACGAAAAATTTCTACACCTAGACCCCTAGGTCTACAATCATTTGCTGAATTCATAGATACAGTATGCGCACTGGTTAAAAATGTATCCTGTATATAGTGGCCAAAAAGACATTGCTCAGTCTTACGCGCAACGCTAGCATCAGATATGTAAACAAAAAGAAAATAAAAAAACCTATGTTACAACAGTCTACCTTCTAACCGTCATAATAGAGCCTGTGGAGCCTTGGGACGGATGACCAGACAGACATGACATGTATTACGAAACCCTAAAAAACGAAGAAAAGTGTTTGCCGAGATCAATGAAGCTTACCAAAAAAGAGAAAGAGAGAGAGTAAATAAAAACGATAAATTTAGCATCGATGAGCCATTAGAAATTACTGTTTTGCCTACCACTAGAATCTAATATTAGTCTAAAAACAAGACCAACCAATCAAAAAACGAGCCTATATTTGGCGTGTTTTAATAAAACATGTCCTAAGAAAACATGCAATACAAGTTTGTTTAATTTTGAATGTTTGTGGATAATGTACAAGTACTTGCGCCAATTGAGGTGTGCTAGGAGCAATCAATGATATGTTAGCAATGCATGCTAGAGTGGTCGGTACATTCAGAATTTGGTACAACAGTGTTTGGTCAACATTTTCAAGAGGATTTCAAACAAGATGAGGTAAGAAAAATATTGTTTTAATCATTATGTTTACTGTTTTAAAAATAAGTTTTGGCACGTTGACCTCCGAAAGATTCACTTTCGGCACCTTTTTTTTTTTTTTTTTGTGGATGGGAAATCATCAAATGACCCCTCCCGCTCTGGGTGGAGCGGAAGGGAGTGTCAGACTCTTACTGACTAAAACCCATCCGTTTTCCTTCCTTAGGCCTTTATGTTCCGGGGTAGCGGTAACCCTTTCGGACAATCCCGCACCCCCGGCAGGCTTCGGCCCTGGCAGGCCCCTTCCTTTATGCTGACATCTCTTTGAGGCGCGCGTGGAACACGTACGCGCCGTCCGGCACGGGCCTGGTCCTGATCGGGCGGTGAGCTACCCATTACTCTCCGTCCGCAGGCCCGCGCCTACGGTGGCCGGGAGTCGTCACGCGGCTCCCGACGCCCGGAGCGTCTCCGGCGGCGGCTGGGACGTGAGGTTCTCTCCCTCAGCCGTTCCGCCACCTCCTTCGCTAGCATGACTGCTTCGCAGAAGGAGGTGACCGCCTCCCACTCCCTCTCGCCCCGGACCATGGCTTGAACCAGGGCCGGACGCGAGAGGTCGCCGCCGCTGTCGATCGCCTCAACGAGGGCACGGCGGTGCTCCGCCCATGCGGGGCAGACCTCCACCGTATGCTCCACCGTGTCCTCTGGGCGATCCTCGCAGTGGTGACACCCGGGCGTCTCCTCCCGCCTGATGATGTGCAGGAACCTCCCAAAACATCCGTGTCCGGTGAGGACCTGCGTCAGGCGATAGGTTAAGACGTCGTGACGCCTCTCTAGCCACTCCTCAAAGGGGGTCTTATCGCCACTGTCGTGGCGTGCCCTGCGCTGGGTTGCGAAAGTCGCTCCTTCCATGCCACCATGAGATCGCGCCGGAGGTTTGTCCGCTCCGCCGCGACTTGCCGCGGAAGAGGAGTTTCCCCCCGGCGTAGTGCCTCCGCGCGCCACTCATACAGGCGCGCGAGGACTATCGCCTCCAGATCCCATGGCGGCAGTCCGGCAAGGAGGCTTGCCGCCTCGCCCGAGATCGTGCGGTACCCCCGGATCAGCCTTTTGGGGCGCGTTCAGATAGTGGGCGGCTCGCCGCCGCAGAGAACGCGCCCTGACTGGGGTAGATCTGAGAGTGGCGGTAGGCAGGCTGAAGGCCAAAAATACCGCCCCAGGACCCGACGGCTTGCCGGGTAAAGTCTGGGTCACTTTCGGCACCTGCAGCCGTGATTGATACTATTAATATAAATAAAAAAAATATATTTTAGACCAAACAATAATAATAATCATCATCATGTTATCATTTTGGCAATATTAGGTATTGCCAAAATGATAACAGGAAGTATTTGTCTTTGTTTTAATAAATACTTTCCACCTTCTTCTACTTTTCGAGTCAATGGCATTAAAGGTAAAAATATGATAGTAATATTATATTATTTAGTAGTAATATTATAGTTGGGCCATGGAGGAGGCCACGCCATTCGCGGTATCAGTGGCGTTTCTTGGATCCTGAAAGGTGCAGGTGTCTAGATATTTTGGAGTGTCCAAAAGATATGGGACTATGGGACATGGTTTATCCATAATATAATTTTAAGAAACTCATGGTTTATTAAAAAAATACAGAAAATGTTCAAGACCGTCATCTATGTTTGGTGCTTAGGAAGAAAATCAGAGCATATTGAACAGCCACACGATCAGTGGGGGAGCGGTGAATGCTTATGGGAATCCCGCACCCCCGGCCATAGGTAGAGGTGGAACACCGCGGTGGTTTTAGCCGGTAAGAGTCCGGCCATGCCACCCCCGCGATAGAGGAAGTCCACGAGGATGTCCACCGCGAGAAAAAAAAAAAGTTTGACATAAATCTAGCTTCAATCCACACTACCACGCGCCACGCTCCGGTGCGTGGGACAAGCGCCCCTCTCTTGATTTTGTACAGACGGCAGCACATCAGGCTACCCGAAACTGTCAAATTTTCCCAATCAACCTAGAACATTGTAATGTAGCGATAAAGTTGAAAATCTATCAAAGAAATTTGACAGATTGTAGTAGCTTGATGTGCTGGCGTCTGTACATACAAATTGAATAAAAACGCGTTTCCGCATTTAGCTCAGATAGTGAGATCCTAAGCCGCGTCGCCCACACGAGCTAGAGTCGAGGCGGCGACGAGGCGCGGGCGCACGTTTTTTATAGGAATAAATATAGGTATGTATGTATAGGCGACATACCTATACTTATTCCTATACAAAACGTGCGCCCGCGCCTCGTCGCCGCCTCGACTCTAGGTTGTGTAGGCGACGCGCCTAAGATGCGAATGCAAGGAAACGCGGTCACGTGGTCGTTGGCGTTCATCCCATACTAACGTAATCCCCTGTTTTCTCCCTGGTTAATGATACTAGTTCAAATATGATATATATGATTATGCTGCTGCAATGTCCCTATGTTTTGTTTTCAGGCGTAATTACGTAATTATATTTTTCTAAAATCCGATATTTTCGTCCAAACGACCGCTTTTCCTCCTAATACAATAAATAGTAATTAAACAGTATCGAATTACAAAAACCCTTATCAACTTGCCTGTATAAAATGTATGGCTATAAAAAATTCTGTGCCAAATCATTTTATTATAATTACAGGCGTAACATCATATTAAAACGTATAATCATAATTTAGTTTTACTAAAGTATTCTTTGTTTTCTATATTGTATAACTTAATGTGAACTGTTAAAGCCATTAGTCGTGATTTGACACGCCTTTGTCCGCTATTGTAATATTATATTATTTCTTCATCTTTGCCTATTATCGGTGAGAATTTGCGTCACCATTTTTTACACGCAGTACGTCGATATATTGCATCATTCATGGTTTTCGTTAAAATTAATAATATTAAGGTTTTTCTTACAAAATAAACACTACATGGAGCCCTGATAAAGTCAGAAGACGTCGCGGCAGACCCCGTAGAAGATGGCGGGTCGAAAGAGCTTGAAGTCGTGGGGAGAGGTCTTTGCCCAGCAGTGGGATAATGCAGGCAAACAGTAGCAGTAAAAGCGGTTGGAGATATTTCACTCATCCTCCGACCAGACGTAGGTATGTTGTGTCCGGTGGGCTACTGTCCGACGATTGATACGTTATATAAGGTCCTATTAAAATAGATGGACAAACTTTTAGAAATCATTCAGACCACCAAAATAAGGACGATGGTAAAAAACTATATAAGAAAAACACATTAGATACTTACAAGAAAAATAATCAGCTAACGAAAATACACTAATGTGCCGGCAATTTATTATGTCAAAATAAAATCACTTAAATCAGTGTTTTTTTTGCTTGGATATCTTTGGTTAGACGTACTGAGCGCTGTGTTAAAATTCGTCCATCTATTTTAATGGGACCCTGTATATACGCTAGTTGCGCGGTAAACCCTGCTTGACATCAGTGTGATGCGTGATTCGCATGGGGCGCACAGTCTTCAATGCATTGACAAAAAAAACCTGTCTGTTTTTTTTAAATTTATTCTGTATCTATACATATAATAAAATCGTAGGAAAGTCAAAACGGTACATAGAATATTTTTTTAAAAGAATACTTGGGGCGTGATCTACAATCGATATCGAAGCCAAAAATATAGTTTTTAGAATTTTTGTCTGTTTGTCTGTTTGTCTGTATGTCCGGGATAAACTCAAAAAGTACTGCATGGATTTACTTCAAATTTTGCATGAATATTACTAAGAGGTCGGGTCAACATATAGGCTACATATTATCACGCTATCACCTATGGGGGAGGAGCTGTGAATCTTTATTTTTCTTACGCATTCTGTGACAGCGTGTAATCTAACGACGCATATTTAAATGTTGTTTTTCAGTAAGCCATGCTATTATCTAGCTTTACACTATAAAAACTACGCCATTTAAGTAACTTGGGCAGAAAAAACATAGTTTAATGAATTTTAGTAGTATAAAGAAAATTTTGAAGCAGCGCCATCTATGAGATTTCATAAAAATCAAATCAAGTTACATGTTGACACTTTTTGGAAATTAATAATTTAAATTTGATCATGTTGGCGAGGTTAGTAGTTAGTTATTCTTAAAATTCATAGATGGCAATGTGCATTTTCTTCATAAAAAATGTATCGTATAGTTCGTTTTGACAAATTCAAGTTCCAACAAAACCCTTAAAATCTTGAACAGAGTTGAGGACGACAATTAAAAAAAAATGCGGTGTTAAGTATTACAAAAAAGTTATGTTTCTACTGGAGACGAAGTCGGAGTAACTGATGAACGCGTGCTGAACACCTGTCTTAGTTCACTTCAAGATGTGGTCATTTCTATCGGCGGCAATCCACTGATCGAATATAAAATAATAAATAAAAATAAAAAAGCTTTATTGACACAAAAATATTTTACAAAATGATTTTAGCAACCAGTAGGTACAATTCTGCAATTGACACAATTCGATTGACCACTAACACCTAAACTAGGCCGAGCCTGTACCTTAGGCGTTAGATCTTCCCGTGTAACTATCTACAGACGTGTACATTAAGATCCAATTGTATATTGTAAACAACTTTTGCACATACACAATATGGGTTACCAGCTCCCCAATCATCACCGCATCAAGACCGTGTAAATCGGGAGTATAACGCTGAGACAAATTACGATCCGGGCGAAATGACCATGTCGCTTTGTTCTCTTCAGAGCAAAAACAAATTTATGACACCGTCCTTGAAAGCGTTGGGAAAAAACCAGGGTCAAATGTTTTTCTTTGAATGCGTCTGGTGGAACAGGAAAAACATTTGTTACCACTTGCATACTTGCAGAGGTCAGCAGGCAAGGCAAAATTGCTATTGCTGTAGCGTCGTCGGGAATCGCTGCCACACTGCTTCCGAGTGGCAAGACAGCACATGCCATGTTTAAAATTCCTATCGATTTAGAGAGCGCTGAAACGCCTGTTTGTGGTGTGTCACGTAACAGCGATAAGGGACACGTGCTCAAGGATTGCTCTTTGATCGTATGGGATGAGTGTACGATGGCCAATAGGAAGGCAGTTGAGGCCGTGGACGGAACCCTGTAGGACATCCGCAGGAACGAACATTTGATGCGTCGTATCACAGCTGTTCTGTTCAGTGGCGATTTCCGGCAAACGCTTCCCGTGGTGACACGGGGATCGAGGGCTGACGAGGTGAATGCTTCGTTGAAACTATCTTCGTTGTGGTCACGAGTTCGTACGCTGCGCTTGACCATTAATATGAGAGCTCGGCTCGGCGGCAATGCACGTGCTCAAGAATTCTCCAATGTCCTTCTAAATCTTGGCGAAGGCACTCTACCAGAAGAGAGAGATGGACAGGTCGTGCTTCCAGTCTCTCGGTAGAGTGGTATCCAGCTTAGAAGAACTCATTTGCTGTGTGTACGGGGACATCAGTCGTATACTGCACCTGCAGAATTCTTGGGTGTGTGAGCGGGCCATTTTGACGTCCAAAAATGATCAGGCTGCAGCAATTAACGAATGCATTCTCTCGGAAATTGAGGGGAATGAAGTGGTCTACACCTCGATAAACACTGTTGTCGAGCAAGATGACGCCACACATTATCCCGTGGAATTTCTGAACTCCCTGTCAGCAAGTGGACTTCCAGCGCATACCATCAAGCTGAAGGTCGGTGTCCCGATTATGCTTCTTCGGAACCTATCTCCTCTGAAGTTGTGTAACGGGACCCACCCTAAAGTCATTTCGCTCTACAGACACACCATTGAGGCGGAAATTCTTACGGGTTGTGGCGTTGGCGAGGCAGTATTTATACCACGCATTCCCCTCATACCTCATATCTTCCCATTCCAGTTCAAGCGCGTACAGTTCCCCGTGAGTGTTTGCTTCGCGATAACCATCAATAGAGGCAGACACTGAGGGCAGCGGGTGTCAACCTCAGGACGAGTTTGCTTCTCACACGGACAACTGTACGTCGCTTGCTCCCGCGTCACCAGTCCTGACTCTCTCTACATTTTGGCTCCTGGCAGCATAACTACCAACGTTGTTTATAGGGAAGTGTTTTAAGGTATGATGCCTTTGTACGTATTTTTACTCTTTTGTGTCCTGGAATGTATTCCTGCATTGTTTTCTCTATTTCCTTCAGTCACATCCCCCACACCACACTGAACTCAGCAGGACTCCCATATAACTCTCTTCACTTGCTTCGCTTGCAAAAAAAACTTATATTTTAATGCTATTTTAAAAGTTGTTTACTTATAATGCTATAGCGACACTGGCATCTTAGGTATTTTTAGTGCTGTAGAGCCTTCAGGCAGACGACGTCGCGGGCAGCAGCTAGTACAGAATAAATTAGATTAAATTAGTATAGGCAGATGATGATCGGTGTGCTTTATGAACATACCTCCATCCAGAAACATATTGAACACCTTCGTCGGCTCCGGGATCCGGGACTCTCAAAGTCCCTGGCGCCCATTTACTAGATATTAACATAAACAATAACTGGAAGGTTACTTTCACCTTAATTTTGAAATCTTTAATATTTTTTACGAGTACCTTAAACTCTTTTAAAACGGAACAGTACGGGGTTTATCTCCAACCCCCACGACCTTTGCTCTCTCTACTGAAATATTAGCTGGCTGGCAATAATTTGTATATAGTAAAGTTAAACTTATTTTATTAATATACAGTGTATTAGTTTATTAATATACAGTGTTTGAGATAGTTGTTTTCTTATTGCCATACCCAATAGTTTGCAACTACTACAGGCAAGAAATCTTAATTGTAACAGTTCATAAAGCACACCGATCATCATCTGCCTATACTCCTTGCACAGTTATTTTACCTTGGACAGCAGCAATCCAACAGCAACCTTATTGTAATGAAAATAAAGATCACTGTGATTTCGATTACTTGGTTTTGACAATAGGCTCGCCCCTAATGTATCCTGTACTCCTAGTACCCTATTATAGGTGCACCTCTGCCTTACCGGCGTGATGTTATGTGATTATGATAGTAATTCTAAATCAGAGGTAAAATAACTGCAAAGGACTGTAGCCTTTTCCAGAGTAAATTAAAAAAAAAAACAAATCAATCGACAACAAAATTCCCAGACGATGAAAGTACAAAATAAATCAGTGATAAAAAAAAAACGATAAAAGCACTTGAAATTATTAAGTAATCTAGTATAATTGTTAGGTAAGTACTAAAATCCTCGATTTACAAGACACATTGAATAATCTAAGAACGCATTACCTAGAAATATTAATCATACGATGTGTTATCGGTTGGAATTGTGACACGAGACTTGAAAACGCTTGCACTAACAGTTTTGGTTTTACGCATTAGCTCCGTAACAAAAACATAAGTAGTATATTTACTTTGTATTAATTTTCGCTGATTTCCTACTTTTAACGTAAACATGGTGTAGTGTGTCCATTAAATAGATATGTAAACACTGTCTTATACACAGAAGCAGTGAGGTAGCCGCTGTCACTAATGTCATCTGTCAGTCACCACAAATGGCGGGAAAAGGTGAAGTGGCCCTGCATGAGAAGCTTGATGTGACAATGAGCCCATGTAATGATATAATCAACTTAAATACGGGATTAACAGGATTCTATAACATACGGGGATGCAATAAAGGGGCCTCATTGAATATTGGTACTTAAGGTATCTGCTATACCGTATGAATTCAGCCACTATGATCCTTTATCTACTGACAAGATAAAAGAAGAATTGGGATAGCCTACACCGATTAATTTCTGAAAGGGAAAACGGTAAGTAACGCATGTGGTTTTATTCAATTATCAACTCAACTTTAACAACCAACATCTTCTCTTAAAAAAAATACGGAAATGGCTGCAGCCTCTGAACCGTTGTCTACTCTGTGTTAAAAGCAAGTTCGGGCAAGAGCACACCGCCGCATATGTAGTCGATTAATATGTTTGTCGATACTAACATATGTACTGATGTATGTGTTAACCAGCCTATAGTACGTGCTAGTGCATACCACGGCTTATACAGGTGTACCTACAATGAGAGGCTCTTAAATATGTGGCAAGAATATTAATTTTTAATTTTTTAAAAGCTTATTAATTGATGCGTTTCAGTGTAGATTATACGGGTTTTTAGGTGTGAAAAGTTGTTTAGGTAGTTATGGTAAAACAGTTATTTGTTTGTTGAGGTTTCAAAGACTTTTGTGTTTTTTTCATGAATCGCGTTTAATTAACACGAAGTTATGTAAAATACAATATTTATCCAACACTACCGTAATAGAGGAAGAACGGTATTCTCAATTACATGTATAAAAATAACTAAAATACACCACTTAATTAATACGAAATCCTTACCATAACATAACCAAGTTACTTCACAATAAAACGCAGTAGGTAACCATAATAACAAGCATATAAAATACACCCATATAAACTTAACAACATCCACGTAAGAACCTGAATGAGGAGGCAAAAAATGATTCCAAAAAATGAAATTTTACGTTAATCGAGGTAAGTTTGTATGTTTGTAACCAGCCAGGGGACCGCTAACACCTTGGCCAAACATTGGCTTAGACTGCACCAACCAGTACCTTATGAACAAATAAAACAGTTTTTTATTCATAAAATATTTTCGTAAATGGATTCTTTAGAAAGAAGGACCAGTTTGACGACCCTGAAGCGCACGTGGCTTCCAAGGGTTAAAGTACAATTAGTTACAAATGTGTATGAGTTTATACCGTACGGTTAAAGTGATCTGGTTCATAGAAATTAATGAATGATGAAGCTATTTAATAAATTGTATAGACATCAATACTTTGTATTGGTTTTTTGTAGGGCAATAAGGTTTGTCTATTTCGTTACTAAAGTTTTTATTTTATGTGTGGTTCTTGTGTACAACATTAAACCTTTTATTATGTTTTTGATAAATAATAGGTACTTGCCGGGTAGATGTTAAATCGACCTATCTAACCAATATTAATAAAGGTAGTTCGGTGGTCAAAGATTTTTCTGAATAAAAACAGGCCTATGCCTCGTAGCTATCAAAATTTAGATACAGGCTGAAGAAATGTGATTTTTTTTACCAAAAAAATTGCATTTGTGACCTAGTGATAACGGCAGAGACTTACGAGTCCAGCTGGCTGTCCTTATGGCACTATAATAACACTTTCAACCAAATTATTTAGCACCCTGCAGCAGGAGCGTGGTGGATCACTGGTAATGGCCGCGACTTACGAGTTGTAGGAGATAGGTCCGAACCCAGACAGGCGCTTTACTTTGTGTAAATTATTTCATCACCACTACTCACAAATCGGTGAAGGAAAACATCGTGAGGAAATCGGCATCTCCGAGAACCAAAAATTCTAAGAAATGTGACATCTACCATCCCGCACTGGCCCGCGTGGTGGATTACGGCCCACTCTCTCAGGCTTGTATCCCAGGAGTGGGAACATTATAGGCTGATTATGCTATGCTTATGCTTAACGGGACTACAGGACTGCATAAAAAAGAAAGAGAAGCGCGATAACACAAGCCTGGTAATTTATTGCAAAATATGAAGCCATGTTAGCTGTATTATGTTTTCGACACACTATCTAACTAGCATATATCCTGAAAAATATTATATATTTTTCTGACTTTGTTTACTGTAGTTGAATATAGGTACTTTTAAGCATTATAAAACTTACGTTTTTGCGTTTAGGTCCTGCAGTCCCTTAACAAAAAAATATTGTAAAAATATATACTTGTAGGTACTTATCTCGGGACTCGAATTTTAATTTAGCTAAAGTTAGCAAGTAAAGAGAACAATCAAGCCAAATAATATTTAAGAGTTACAAGTAGCCAAATAATAACCCCCTCATAGCTCCGAGCCTTTAATAATCTCTCGTTACAGGGAAATTGAAGTGGTTAGCAAACAACTGATGTGCCAAAGCGTACTTATTTCATGAGCATAGCGGGAACGAGGCAAAATTGTGGATAATATTCCAATAGGATCTATATTGCCTTCATATTATCAACTGTTCTGTTCTTTTTGTATTTTTTTTGGTCCTAATTTCCTCTCTTAGGTATTGAAAGTTTTAAGGAATACAGTTGGTCCTTCTCTCTTAATAGGATTTGGGATGTAATGTAGTTGAATTTTTCAAGGACAACAATGAGATGATTACGTATGTAAGACGTAAGTACCTACTAATTTAATTAGCAGTGATTAAGAGATAACGAAGATGCTATGTCACGTCTTGTTTTCCCAAGAGGTTAAAGTCAAAGTCAAAGCATTTATTTCAAACTAGCTGCGCCCCGCGGTTTTACCCGCGTAAATGTCGATCCCGTGGGAATATCGGGATAAAAACTATCCTATGTCCTTTTCCGGGACTCAAACTATCTCTATACCAAATTTCATCTAAATCGGTTCAGTGGTTTAGGCGTGAAGAAGTAACAAACATATAAACACACACACACACACACACTAACAAACTTTCGCCTTTAGTGTGATAGGCACATAAAAAGCACTTTTGAACGTCAAAAATTATCTTAAAATAGAATTGATTCTAGTCAAGCAGAGGTGTACACAGTACCCCCACATTTCGTCACTTATGTTTAAGTTCCATAGGGGGCTTGTGGCTAAGTAATAACAGCTGCACGGGTCGATCGATCAGGTTAAGCTATGCTTACCGCGGTTGTTCCGTGGATGGGTGACCATCTTTACATACCAAGACCCCTCCGTGCCTCGGAAAGCACGTTAAGCCGTTGGTCCCGACTGTCATTAGTGGATCTTTGGCAGTTGTTACGGGTTGTCAGAAGCCCATGCCAACCAGTCTTACCAAGGGGTTTCATATTATCTAGTAATTGGATTGTGGAGGTCAGATAGGCAGTCGCTCCATGTAAAATACTGGTACTCAGCTGCATCCGGTTAGATCGGAAGCCGACCCTAAAATAGTTGGGAAAAAGCTAGGGAGATGATGATGTTTAAGTTCCATAAAACAGGGGGCGAATCTATTGCCATCAACCAGCACCCTAATTGCGTAACAAACTATCAATCTCAATCTGAATCATTTTGAAGGATATAGCTAATCAATTGCTTCGTATGTTTGAAAAATGTGTCTGCTCAACAACGTAAATAACGCAATGAATGTTGTTGAACTGTCAAAATGAAACCGATAGCTACTGATAGTGTGTTCTGCAATTACCCTGCGGGCACGAATAGGTACCAGACTCCAGGCTGCTAATGAAAACTTCCTGATGAAAAACACAATATCACTTTGCCCGACTTGGAAATCGAACCTTGGACCTCATGCTCCTCAGTAGCGCTTGCAAACACTAGGCCAACAACGCAGTAGCTATTTGCCATTGCGCAATATGTCGTAAAAGAGCGAACTCACACTCATGTGAGCCCTTATTATTATTCATCAACTTACGAGGACATCAAGACATGTGAAGACAATTCGAAGACATGTGACATCTGCCAACCCGCACTGGGCCCGCGTGGTGGATTACGGCTCACTCCCTCTCACTGAGAGGAGTTCACTGTGTCCCAGCAGTGGGAACATTACAGGCTGATTATGTTCGAGGGCATCGTGGAGTTTTAGTGGATCAGACATATAACTGCACTATCTCCTCGTGGTAGTGCAGAATGCATGAGCATTTCTCCACTATGTAAAAAAAAAAGATGACGCGTCGGGTCCCTTGGCCAGTCGGGCTATAAGCACAAGTCTCTTTATACGCCGTCTCTTCGCTGGTATTCTCACATCATCTACATAAAAGACATACAATATTTGATTTCAAACACAAACTGCACAGCCCATCACGTCTCCACAATAGTCTCCTATTATTTTCGCCCATAATTTTCCATGTCCTTACGAAGGTTGCTTTGGCTGCCTTCACTCCAAATACCCTCAGCCATTCAACCCTTCCGTTCGGGCTTGACAAAAAATACTCCACTTTGTAAATATTGGACTTCCAGTGTCTAGTAATTTGGTATAAAATGTAAGAGTAAGCGGGTTTTAAAAATCTATTTTAGCTATGAAAGGAAAAGCTAAATCTGAAGAAGAATAATAAAAAAAATCTGTTTTACTAAGAAGGGTTTTGTGTCGATGCTCCTTTACAGACACTTAATTTGGAAATATAAAGAATAAGACCATTACAATCAGCATATTTCAATTAGCATGCTCAATTGTAGTTCTTCGTGTGTTAAAAAGTCAAGTGTCTTTCAAAAGAACTTACTTAGAGTTGTCATCCTTACGTGAAGTCTGTTTCAGAGCCTTACTCAACCTTTCCTAGGTTTGCCTACGGTTTAAACTCGTTATAGATGCAATTTTGGTGTATACTTCTAATTAGCTGACGTTGCAGCTATCTTGGAGTCCAAAGCGAAAATGAAAACTCTACTGCTAACTCCTACAAATTAAACCACACACCCAAACGTATTGTGTTGGCCCTTTGTCCTTTTAACGCCACTTGTTTGTTTGAAGTCGTCGGGTATTACAAGTCCATTAGGTTCCTCGCGGATATATTGAACCATGACAGAGGTGCGGAGGAGACGAGGCGTCGAAGAATGCTGATGCTTTTTTGTTTTGGAATAACTGCAGTGCCCAGTGCTGTTGGTTGAAGACATTTTAAGGGAATTTTATGAATACATTGTTGGATATTTTGCATACACGTTTTGACCACGGCAAACGTGAACCTGGTCCTAAATGTAGCTTTAACTTTTACATTTCGGTACTAATGTTTCTTTCTAGGATTGAAGGTTAAGATGTTGAAAGAAAGAAATAATTGTATGTGCTTATAATGAAGGTCATAGGTTCTCAACTTTATTTTGCTCACCCCCCAATTTGAGAATTTTTTTTTCTAGCGGACCCCATTTTTTTATTTACCGTCTGTCGCGAATCTGAAACAACTATTGCCATGATTAAATTTAAACGTGTAATATTATATAGTCGTATTATAGGATATATAATATAGGATATATAATTTTCTCTGGGTCTTCCCCCCTGAAAGTCTCAAATGCCCACGAGGGGGCGTTATCGCTCACGTTGAGAACTTAGGATGTAGGTATATAGATTAAGAAGTTATTTTTATAAACAGTCCCGATACATTTTACTTTACGGCATGCAGAATCCTACCTAATACACACCGACTGGTCTAAATTCTAGGGTTTGTACGGTAGCTAAAATTTTTGGAAAGCGAATGAAAATCCTCTGACTGTTTATTCGGTGTATTCCCGTTCGTCCCACCGACTTCGTCCCCGTCGTGGGACGAACGGGAATTTACAAAAATAATATTAAATTTGTTCCCGATCGTCCCCTTCAGGATTTTAGAGGGACGAATGGGAATATGTTCTTAGATTAGTGCCATTCGTCCCACTAAATAATTTTGTGCGTAAAATGTTTAATCGTTGTTTCGTAGTTTACTTTCAAAGGAGAACGGGCAAATATGTATAAATATGTATGAAGCCTGGTACTCGGCCCAATAGCTATAATATACTATGTATCATTGTAAAGGTCTTTTTACAAGGATTAATGATAACCGAGTCGCTTGTCTCCATTTGCTGTCGGAACGGAGTTAATTTGTGTTAAGTATTTGATAAAAAAATTTTGTTTTTGTTTGATTATGTTAAGATAATGGTGATATTATATAGTTGACTTGTATAGAATCATGTGTGTTTTGCTTAATAGGTACTAAAATGAATAAACACTCAGGAATAAAAAAGAAAAAAATAACAAAAGTAAGAAACGTTATTTTTTTTTAATTATTACCAATAATGACATTGTTGAGGAACGCTACAGGAACAGTGAAGCTTTCATGTCTGGCATATCCTAGATACCACACGATTGAAACTATATATACATATGAGCACAAGTGCCGACTGTTCGTCGTACGGTCAAACACGTGCAGTAATAATTGCATAAAATGTTATGGATATTGGTTTCGTTTTCATTAACATTATTTTTTATCAATAAATAACAATAATAAGTTCTTGACCGTACGTGACGCGACTGTATGCGTCCGCGTAAAAGCCAAGCATCTTCTTTTGTGTCATATTCATTTAAATCCTGAAGTGCGCTTTCTCTATACATTTCTAAAATGTATAGTCCATTTGATAAATGCTCGTTGCAGTAGGATCGGGCTAGCTTCAGTTGATAGGTGCCCAAAGAAAGTAAAATAATCTGTTATTCCGTCAGTAGTGGGAAGTCCTGTATTCTGTGACTTTCTATTCTTTGAAAATCCGCTCTTCGGCTATTCAAACGTTTTCTTTCTACATAATCATAAAGTAGATTCGGGGAACCTATTTTCTCTTTATTTTCTATTTTTTTATGTTAGGAAGGCCTCTGAGTGAATTTTGTCATCGATGGGTATGTGGAAGTTATTAAACATAGCTGCGGCGATTTTAAAATCAATGAACATTTTTGGTAACCTTTAACCCTAATAGTATACACATAAGGTCAACTTTTAAGTACTGAGTACCATTCTTGATGTTCGGTATTTAATATGTTAAAACATACTGTTGGTATCTAGCACGATGTAGGCCTCGCCGACACATCACACAGTTGCGATGCTCTTCCATAACGATGATCCAAATCGATAAGCACAACAATAGTCCTCAACACTAGCCAAGATAAACGTTTGTAGCGGGTAACAATGTCCAAAAGAGGCGCCGGGATCAGTGATGAAAACGGTAGTAAGACAATACATTTCTCATTTTAAATAATGTTGTTTAACATTTTTATTTTTCGTATCTTCAATCATGATAGACATGTAATATTATCGTATTTGCAATTATAATAATAATAATAAATCTTTATTTTAAGATCATAGATCCATAAACATAACAAACTATCACAAAAACACGTTAAATAAAAATAAATAATGAATAGTCACAACAAAAAAAAAAAAAATTACAAGAAAAAAAAAAAAAGATACCCCTACCTCACATATCTAAATGACGGTCTGTGTGCCGCTATCCAATGGCTTATTATTTGGCCATCCACCCTGCCGGCTACAGTGGCCACGAGGCTGTTGGGGCTGCCGCGCACCCGACGCATCAGTGATGCAATTCGCAGACGCAGCAGCGAACCGAAATCCGGAACGCGTGCGTCCGCGAACATCCCCGACGCGCTACCGAAGCGCGGCAACCCCAGCATTACCCGGAACGCGTTATTATATTGGACTCGTAAAGCATTGTACGAGCCCTGTGTATAACTGACCCACAGGGCGCACGTATACAGTGACTGGCAGTAGGCCCTGAACAATGTTATTTTAACCTCTCGCGTACACCGTGCGAACCTGCGGGCCAGCATGTTACACCTGACAGCCAACGCTCTACGTTCCCTCTCTAAATCTTCGTCATCCGACAGCCTATCGGTGACCCAGTGCCCCAGGTATTTAAAACGAGTGACCCTTTTCAGCGGAACTCCACCCAGGGCAACCGGTGGAACAACGTCATACATTTTATGATATCAACTAAAACTGGAACTTTGGGGGCTTCCCGTGGTTTCCGGACAAGGATTTGGGACAAGTCGCCGTAGTAAATATTTTTCCTGATGAAAAGACCTATCCAATGACACCACAATGATTGCTATTGTAGCGAGTAGGTACCAAAATGCCCATTCTCCTTTAATATTATTTTTGTAAATTCCCATTCGTCTCACGACGGGGACCTCTTGCCATCAAACGTAAATGTTTGGCGAGTTTAGAATTAAGTAACACCTCTGTATTACAGTATCATTAAATAAAAACAAACAAAAAATAAGTCGGTGGGACGAACGGGAATACATGAAAATAATTAATAAATTATTCCCGTTCGTCCCATCAATAAAGTTAGTGGGACGATCGGGAAAAAAAATAAAGAATTCCCGTTCGTCCCACGAGGGGGACGAAGTCGGTGGGACGAACGGGAATACACCGTTTATTCTACAAAGTCACACTGTGCTACGTTTCAGCTAATTTGACCAAACTTTTGAAACCATTTCACCAGACCTGTCAAAATACATAACCCACAAAAAACTAAACAATGCCTTCTCTTATTCCCAAAATATCTAGCGCCGTCCATTGAAGTGTCCTCCTATTTTTATTTGTTTATCCCCATTACGTTTTTGGACAAAAGGCGTCGAGTGTTTGGTCGTCTTCAAGAGACCAACAAACGTCTCGGGCAAATAGCCCGGGTTCCCACGATTGGTGCAACCAGTTTCTATGACCCTTATAACCGTAATAAGTGAAATAGTTCACCAGAATTTTGATAACGGGAAGAGAGGTGAACCTTTTGTGATTGACATCAAGGGTGTTATTGATTTATTTGGTTGTATTTTGAAGAGGTTAGCTCAGGATAGCGATTGTCAGATACCCCAAATAGGGCTACAATGGAAGTGAGTAGAAATGGCAAAGAACATTTGAAGAGGGAAAGCTAGAGCTTTATTTTAACCACTTCTGTCGAATGCTAAATTACTTTTTGTAGAACACATTTGCAAAATATAAATCAAGATTGCAAATCTAGGTTTTAACTATTTCTTACTTTCTGAGATTGTTGGTGGAATCAAAAGATAGTAAATTTTTGCTTAAGTAAAAATAAGTTTGAATGGGAAATACTGTTTCCTGCAACGGCGAGTGTTCCTTTGTTAAGAAATCATGTCCATTTTCAGCTGTGGCTATTGTATTTTGATTGATTTCAACATGGATACTCGTATTACCAACGTGAAGCGTCTATCCACAACACTTATTGTAGCTTATTAGTCTATTAGCACGAACGTAATCGAAACGGGCGAATCGTCAACTTTAAATAAAATTATTTTTTCTATAGGCGACTCGCACGAAGTTAATTTATTTGTGGGCAAGTCGACAACTCTAGAAATATGTATGTAAATATTAGGCAATTGGCACATTTTGAATTTCATGCAATGAAGTTAAGAAAAAGTACACGTTTTATAATATTTAACTCACGCTACTGTACGCTAATGTCCTTTTCTCCATACTTTATTGCATAAAATTCAAAATGTGTATAATGATTCGCCTGTTTCGGGCGAGTAAATACGTGCGAATCGACTAAGAAGCCATTATTGTGAGTTATTGTTAGGTAAGTATATCTTGTAGAAACCAATAGGTATAATTTAATAATAGGGAGTTTAATGTAATAATCATTTTTGGTAATAACTTTTCTAAGCTTTGAGTTATTAGCCATTACCATTTGAATAGGTAATATACATTTATCTGGATATCAATTAATATTTCCGGTTTAATTTGGGATATTAAATTTTGTTGCTAATCCGCGTAATTTTCTTTGGAAATAAGATAAACCCTTGGCCATGATCGAAATCCAAGATGTATACCTCAAGGTGTATACCTAACTACATTATGTAGATAAAACCCCTTGATCCATCCAAAGCTTGTCTTTAAAAGATCGCTATTAGCGGTGAGACCGTCCATTGTGTCACCCTTGTAAAATATCTGAAATGTATGAAAAATTATAAAAATATTTCCCCTTAATCTTCTTTTAATACTAAGTAACAGTAAGGCTTAGGAATGGCAACCAGCGAATCAATAACACTGTTTGCGTCTTTAAACGAATGTTCAAAATATTGTTCGAAAAAATATGATTTTTGGCATTTTCAGACCCGAATTCCAGCCCAGGGGTTAATTGTAGATCTATGTTGTAATAGTTAAAACATGTTTAAGTTGATATATTTTATTTTTAAAAAACTTGTTATAAAATAGTGATTTTTGGCATTTTCAATCTCAAAAAACAGTCGGGAGGTTAATCTAGACTTTCGCTGTAATAGTAAAAAATGCTCAAGATGTTATTTCCCATAAGAAAACAGTGGGTACTTTTTTTTCTGGCCGGCAAAGAAAACTACTTTCATTTTTGGGTACGAATCGAATGATTTTTTATTTTTTTATGGTGTCTATAGTAAAGAACATTCTATCTATCTAAAATGCTGGACAGAGGAAATGTTATAAAACAAAACTTCCTTCCAATAAACACGAAAAAATTAATGAAAGAAAAACTAAAACCTGTGTCTTCAACGAGTAAGTATTACAAACCCAAACACAAAATTTGACTGTCAACATTTGAAAACAATCAAACGAAATCTCTAAACACAGATAAACGTTTAAAAGTCAATCGTTTATCCGATAGAATAGTAATGACTGCTCGTTGAAAACAAACTTATCTTGATGAGACAGTTGAAGCGCAGGCGCACCATTAATAACCCCGTATAAATAATAACATCATTACTTCAAAGGCAGACCACCCAAAATCATCACCTTTATAATATGTACATCATAATGTGATCGTAAACTTAAGAGATAAGAAAGAAAATCAAGGGAAAAGAGAGGCTAAAAAATAAAAATAAATTAAGAGAAATCGACTCTCGTCCGTTATAATTGTAGGCCCATGGTGTCGGCAATTTGCATACGATATGAGGAGCTAATGGGTGTAAGATACGATTTTTTACTGAATATTCTTGCATGAACATGCACAATCGTTATTAGCATAGATAAAGACCAAAAGAGAAAAAATTGTACACGGACGAGTTTTTAAACGGCCAGCTTGTTTGTAATCGATGGGGTACTTTGTAATTGGTACTTAATAGATAAAGATGGTAAAAGAGATTATTTTTCATTAAATGTAATTATGAAGCTGTTAAGCTCTTTTTCTTTTTTGACGAGGGGACGAGGGGCTGGTGACTAAGTAATTGTCAGGGAAGGTTAATAATATTCTTTCGTAGAATTCAATTACATACTAGTTTGTAAATTGAGATGTCATTATTCTGCACACACAATCATGTGCACTGCCCGGTAAATTAATATCTTTTTTGAGTAGAAATTGTTACAAATTTTATTTATAACTAGCTTGAACTAGCTTCTGCCCGCAACTTCGTCTGCGTGAATATTCTTATTCCTCATCCTACCCCGTCGCATCGCATCGCCTGTCCGCGCAATTACTTCGTTATCGCTCAGCGTATTTTGAAGTGAAAACTTCTTTAGCGGCGTTGTACATTTTTTTTTAATGGGTAAAAAATGTTAAGCTCGCGTCAAGACACGTGACCGTCAGGACACGTGACCTGATCGAAAATTCTTAAGACGGATGGAGAGTAGACAGCCGGCGCGGCGTAGGAGAGGAAGTATCCCCCTCTCTTTCTACGGCGCGGCGAAAATGTATGCCTGCTGTTTCGTTTAGGCGGCGTAGGGCGCTTGCGCGAATGTTCGTGTGTGTTTATGTTACAGCGTGCCACGCGCATCCATGGATGGTGACAGCTGATGGCTCGACCGTCTGTGTAGTGGCCACACTGCTGTGTATTCGTAAAATTCGTGTATATAAAGTGTTTAAAATATGGAAATTGAACAAAGTGCATCTATTAATGAAAAAAGTGACGAAGAAGTAGCGAAAGAAAATGAGTTATATTAATTCAATTAATAGTTGATTTATTTCAACGTTAATATTCAAGTTTTCACTTCTGCCGGCACTCCCGGAGCGCAACCCGTCTTTTTTTTACTTTTTTGTGTTTGCTCTTCTCCTAAGGGTTCTACGTGATGTTAAACTTGTAGCCTTCCTCAAGAATTGGGCTATCAAATTCAAAAAAAAAACATTTAGATCCTACCGGTAGTTCCAGAGATTAACGCATTCAAACAAAGAAACAAACAAACTCTTCAGCATTGTTATTAACTTATTAATATATATCGTCCCCGTATTTGGAAAACTAAATAACTTCGTTTTTGGCGATTTTGTCTTTTCCCTATTTTTAAATAATCCAAAACATGACGCATGTTTGAGTCTTACAGGAACTTACTTATCTTATTCCGTTCCAAAAATATAGCCATGTTTGTCGTTCAGATGGAATAATGCATAATTATAAAATTACCGACAATAAAATTGTCTCAATTTTTATAACAAATGAACATTAATTGAAAAAAAAAACACTAAATCGCGTTTATCTCAAAACTAGAAAATCGGTGTTATTTAGTTTTCCAACTACGGGGACGATATAGATCTTGGTTTAATTACAATATTGTTGGACCATGCAACACATAAGTTAGATAAAAACTGGAATAATGATTGTCAAATATAATATTGTTTAACTGTAATGCAAAAGTAACTTGACTATCGAACTCTCTCATCCAAGAGCTTTTAATGTTTTTTGCAAAACGAGGTCTCTGTTTTATTTTATAATGTATGCAACTAACTGTACTTAAATCGCGCTACTAAATTATGCATCGACAGTTTTGGAAGGCGTTCCGTCATGTAATGAGCATATTTAATGGACATTATTTAAAAATAATTTATTGTTTAAGCTGTTAAGGCGAATACTATCGCTCAAATTAATGTGGCTACCAGATTGTTAATCATTACGTCATTTAAGAAGAACATAGTGATCCCATTTTTTATCGGTCATGATAACTTATATCTTCCGATCGACGTTTTGTTATAGATCTTAAGTAGAGAAGGATTTTTTATTAAATTATATAATATTTTAGCATTAGACAAAGTTGTGTGAATTCGTAACAGATATTAGATATATCCCCAGTAGCGAAAACGATCGAATTACCATTCGATACCCCGTAACCGCAAAACTATCACCTCGGATAGTATCAGATGTAGTAAATTTTATATATACCTAGGTAAATACTTAAACAGTTTAGTTTCCTTTTAAATATTTCTTACTTATTGAGATGAATGCAAAACGATTACAGAAAAAGAAGAATATTTAATTTCAGGCATGTATTTTTTTCTTTTTACAAAATGCTTTATTCAATACTAACGTAGTGATATTTGGAAAACCGCAGAAAAACTGGGAAAGATGGAGAAATATTGTTAAAAATTGAAAATAAACCTACAAGCATTTCCTGGCACTATATTAAATACAAAAATTCTAAGACAAAGACAAAATGGATGATGACAAATCAGGCTTCAGAATACTACGTAGTACAAGACACACCCGCATCCGTAATTTTTAACCTTTGTTCTTCTAATAAGTGAACTAACACAGTATGTGTACACTTTAATTAGTTAGTGATCATGTGCTCACGTCTAGTCAACAATTAGAAACCGTAAGTTTCTATAAACAAATAAACACGAAAAGGATGTAAAGAGAATGATGTAAGATTGAAATCATCAGATCTCACGTGATAAGGTAAAACAGAATAGCCAATATTTTCCTGAAAAGGTGGGGAATGCCCATACACTAACTATAAAGCAAGTCGATTAATGACGACAAAGACAACGATCCTTTTAATATTGGTGACACTGCTGTTGCTAATGGGACTGGAGAAACTTTTATGGTTACGTGAATCAATAGGAGGCAGTCAGTAAAAAGGAAGAAAGATAATATGCGGTAGCATGCATTCTAGGAACTATACACAAACACAGCGTGATAATCCGAGATACCGATTAAGGCCACTTTATAAACTAAACAAACTGCTTAAGAAGGAATCGTAGTGACAATGTCATAATTGTTCTGGGATATTAGGTTAATGTTATTGAAACTAGTTCTTAAATTATCAACTAAAGATATCGCAATCCATTGTTGGCCATGGGACTACGCTGTCGGGCTCGTCTTAGTTTCGTACCTTGCATCACCATTCTCAACTTTACAGTCATATTTATCAATTTGTCGTTATAAATCACTGCTTAATCTTTTAACTACATATGTATACCTATTGATTTGTCCATAATTGCGTATGTAACCATTAGCAACGAACTCTGACTTTCGTAAGTTACTTCCCATCAGGCTTTTCCGATTCTGGCTATTCTGCGCCAAGGATCAAGATCACCGGCCGATGTGATATTGGCATTCTCTTCTATACTTTTGCTACATATTTTCTTTCCAACATCAAACCATGTATGGCCTTAATACTAATGGTAACCTTCTCAGACATTTTATTATATTGTGCTTCAAGACACAATAGCCTAGCCCAGGTCAATCAAATATGTATGAGATCGACCTTACCCTTATTACGTTCCAAAAGTGTAATCAATAAAGTCTTGAGCAGATTTAATCGTTCAATTACCGCTTCTGTTGGAAGCCGACAAGAGCGGTGTTCGTGAAACGCCGATCCTGTCTCACGATCTTGTATTTCTTCTCGGTTCTTGTTGTTAGTAGAATCGACAGAATACTAAGTAGCATCAGATTTTAGCATATTTGTCACTTTTACATTATTAGTTTGGTTCATAGTGACACCAAATTTTAGGAATTCGCTTGATTTAGTTGGGTAATCTCGAGATATAGACCACGACTCTACCAATAACTGACAGCTATTAAACTCCATAAAGTTAACCTTAAGGTGTGGTCGTATTACGGATGTGTATAAATATGTGCTGCTGTGTCACTGGTGTGGTGTTCGAAAACCTTATTTCCTATGCGATAAGCCGTCGGTAAATTGAGACGGGGAACTAATTCCTTACCAAAGTTTTAAGCATTTTTTGTACTAGAGTAGATCAACATAAAATTAAGCCCTGCTACATATCTTAAAGATTAACCTTGGATTAGTATGAGTATACCTGAAACAATGGATATGAATAATTCATCTGCCAACACTGATTTCTTCAAGGTTTTCTTTTTGTTTCGCAACTGTCAATATTTTGTTAAGATAATTGTTTTTAATACTAATTATCTTATTAAACACAGCTGTGACACATTCCTAAGTGGTGGAATAATTATTAAAATATTTTTTTTCATTAGTTAAAATTTAATAAATAATGATTATTAATTTGATCATGCAATTTGTCAGGTTAAGAATACGTGTTTGTGGTAAAGTTTTTCTTTTGGGTTATAGATTATCGTTTTATGATTATTTTCTGAATAATCTTGGAGTTTGACCAGAGATGAAATGGGGTGCGCCAAAGTTCACCTAAATTTTCAACTCCGATAATTGGAAATCCGAAAATGTTCTTCCTAACATTTTTCATCCTAACAATCACAATTCCTAACTACTATGTCTCTAATGTTCATAATTCCGAATCATTCAACTTCATAATGTCAGTAGCAATAAACATCTATTATACTTTTATTTGTTTTCCTATATTTTCTCAACATAACCATCTTTTACACTATTATTCAAAGTCATATCTTTTTTGTTTAGATCGTCAACATACGATGCAAAAGCGAGCGAAGGGCACCCCGAGGTTTGGTTTGGTTAGGTTACTTTAAACCCTTTACACAGAAATAGGGGCCCCGCGAAGCGGGGCTCCGTCGACATAGGATGCAAGGGCGAGCGAAGGGTACCCAGAGGTTCGGTTTGGTTAGGTTACTTTAAACCCTTTACACAGAAATAGGGGCCCCGCGAAGCGGGGATCCGTCGACATAGGATGCAGGGGCGAGCGAAGGGCACCCCGAGGTTCGGTTTGGTTAGGTTACTTTAAACCCTTTACACAGAAATAGGGGCCCCGCGAAGCGGGGCTCCGTCGACATAGGATGACAAAAAAAGTGTTTATCATATTAGACTAAATAGGTTTTATGTCTATTGAGTGGTATATCAAACAATTTTATATTACCTAATTGTCTGTTATTCTTATAGAAATTAGTTACATTAAAATTATATCAATCGTTTATTATATTAACTGACCATTATATCAAATAAAATTATAGGTTTTGTAATTATATCATATATTAGGTACTTACCCGTATAAACTCCCAGGCCATGAAAATATTATGGTAGTTATGTTTAGGGATAAAAGCGTTATGATAAAAAACAGTAGGAGTTTAAAATATTTACATTAATGATATTATTAATTACAATTTTCGGAAACATGAGTGTTATGAACATCGCGGGTAGCACTACAAATAGTATGAATGAAAACTTTAGGATGAAAAATTTTAGGAAGAGTGATCATTCGGATTACAAATCGTTAGGAAGAACAATTTCGGGTAAAGAACTTTAGTTGAGCCAATATGGACCCGATGAAATGTCATCACTCTCGGGTTGACATGTTTTTTACCTATCTATTATTATTGGAGTTATATTATCAACCTGGCAACAAATTGCATACGCTTAAAAAAAATAGTAATTTACGATCCAAATGACTGGATCGTAAATTACTATTTACATAAAATATTATAAAGCTTAGGCATGAGCCTAAGCTTTATAATATTTTTTAACGTTTGTTTTTTTAAATGTTTTATCAGATAAGAATGTGGTAAAAATTAATTAAAATTAAGTTACTTGTCTATTTGCATTCGTCTGGTTTGCATATTATCAGTTTTAATTTTAATTTGATTCGGTTAGAATAATAGAATAGAATTATGTACTTACACCATATAAATACATTATACGGTTATTACTTTTTTTGGAATTTCGCTGTAATGTAATTGTCATTATTCCGGTTATCTGTTAGCATATGAAAGGTCCGTGCCCTACTTAATAGGTATTTGGCGAGGTACCTGATATTATGCAGATTAACTGTCATTCATTTTCTACCAATAAATCTCACCAGAATATTTTTAACCTTAAGTATGGTGTCCGGTATCCCCATCAATTCCTCAATTTAAAATCCTTCACATGATTGGTTGATTCATGTAAGGCAGGGTATAGTTACTTAATATCACTTCTAGCCTTGCGTTCCGATCAAAATTTCCTAATTATTCCTTATACAGGTAGATTTTGATTGATTTCAACCGTCGAGATTATGTCGAGTGTTGATTTTGTATTACAAAATATCCTTGTTTTAATGAGCATGTCTGGCTAAAGCTTAGCCATTTACTTATCTTAAAATCCGTTTTCGTTAATGTCGAGGGCAGAGAGCATGTGTGGCGAAGCTTACATGTTTGTGTCAATCTCATGTCTGTTGAACTAAGTTTAAGGGCTTCATAACATAAACAGTTTATGATCATTCCTAAAAATGACCAACTTTGCAAGAAGTATCGTTAATTTTATTATACAGCCAGGGAAATATATTTCTTAAGCAAATTAATACCCTACGTCAATTTACCGCGTTACATTTCATAGAACTGTCAAAGGCCAAAATACATAAGACTATATTAAAACTGAAATAAAAGTTAAACCATCTCATTGTCCTACTTTATTCATATGAAGAGTTCTAAATATTCAGTTTCTAATTACGATTATAAGGTTTAAACTGTTGAAGGAATGCGATATGAAGATAACCCACAATGTTACTGCGAAAATATGCAAAACAAATTATTTATACAATAAGACTCTTATCTAATAAGTCCAAATCGATACTAATCTTAGAAGTTATTTGATAGATTTCTTAAATTCTTTTATAACGACATGATAAATATATTGATCGATATTTATAAACATTTTTACATTCGACTATGTTTTTTAAATAAGCGATTTAAGTATTATCAATATTAGTATGGAAATATTGATTGGGATCCAAAGAAAGTCTTTTTAGTAACGTGGGAAGTTGGTATTCAGTTTAATGTTATTATTTGTTTTGTAAGATTTGTGATGACTACATATGTCATTGGGTGTTTTTTTGTGAGGTTCATGACTAACAATGCAGACCAGAATTATGGTGGTGGGACATAATACACCCGTAGGAAATCTTCAGGGTTTCTTAATGATAGTTTTGTGACTGAAATCTTAAAGCTGAATCAATTAGGCCTATGTTAAAAGAACCTTCGCGAATGATGGTTCTTCTGTATAGGAAACGACCAATTGGAATCGTGCATCGGGCTTCTGACATTTCAAAATTGGCACTTATGAAACGTCAGAAGGTCGGTTTCTTCATGATCGTCATCATTCAAATCTGACCGGAGAGAGATCAGGCGCAGTACAAACGGCTTAACGTGCTTTCCGAGACGCGTGAGTTTTACATCGCAATCTTCTAAAGTGCTGAGAAATTCCTAATTGAAAAACCCCAGAAATACTATGCCAGTTATTAAGATCCTAAGAAGACATTAAAGCACTACGTTTACCTACATCTCTATATATGACTAAATAACTTAATGTGGAACGTAGTTAGTAAAAGAAGGAAAACGGGGTCCTAAGCCTTGTTCTGTCAACCTATATGAGTGTTCATAGAACCCATTAAAGCAAATTGTACGATTTTCGAGTAGTGGTAGTCGGTACCTACCTTCATTTTCCTTAACTCATTGATGCATTAATGTAAATACGGATCCAAGTCAAGGAAAATAGGTAGGTATGTATGTAAGTTTATTATCAGCAAATAGTAGGCTTAGGTGTAGGTACTCTGGTACATTCATAGTTAGCCGTTGATATCGGTAGTCATCCTAACTATGTTTAAAAAATCTGATATTACTTTTATGAACAAACCTTTTCTTGCCGGACAACAGCAAGAACTCATAGACGGGCAAGATTGGCCAGCAAGAGTAAGAGAGAAATTGTGACATTTTACTCGAGCAGATTCGTTGCATTTTAGATATAAGTGTGTGTGTGTAGATACCTTGTAAAACCAATTTTGGTACACACCATTTTATTGAAATACAGATAAAAAGTCTTAATTACAATATACAAGCTATCAGTAAAATATAAATATTATGTACAAGTATATAATAAAAAATAAAAAAGGTAGGAGATCATTCGGCATCCGAAAATTCGTTTGCATCGCTGTCAATGGGATAAGTGCCCAAAAAGTTGGCAGCATTACCACGTTTGATGGCAACGCTGATTCTTTGGGCTAAAAATAAGCCAGCCCTTTGGTCACATGAAGAGTCGAATTTTGATAGGTAGGAAACCAAGAGCAGGCCTATCAGGCAATCAAAATAAACCAGAAAGAAACGAAAAATAATTAAATTTCACCCGCATAAGTGTCGCTCCCGTGGGAATATCGGGATTAAAAGTAGCCTATATGTTAATCCAGGATGTCAGCTACCTCCATACAAAATTTTATCAAAACTAGTCCAGCCGTTTGGGCGTGAAGAAGTAACAAAGATACACACACACTCACAAACTTTCGCCTTTATAATATTAGTTTGATTATGCACTAGAACTTGAGATAGCAGGAAAGAATTTTCCACAACAGCACACAGAAAATATAATTTTATTTCATTGTGTATTAAAGAATCTTGTTACCAACCGGTGCTAGACCAAACAAAAACAAGTACTTAACAAAACTGTATCAATAATAATTGATAATATTAACATAACATCCGATACTTAAGAATGGCCATGTGATTTGTAGGTTTTAGATGTGCAACTGAATTTTAATCAATTAACAATCGATTAATTAATATTTCTGCTACATTATTTTTCATGTAGGAATGATAATTTAGATAATTAAAGGCGCCTGCAGACAGCCGATTGTCATCCAGCACCCTAATTGCGTAACACACTATCGATCTCAATTTGAATCATTTTGAAAGGTATTGCTAACCCATTGCTTCATATATTCGAAAAACGTGTCTGCTTAACAACGTAAATAACGCAATGAATGTTGTTGAACTGTCAAAATGAAAGGCATTGCTTCTGATAGTGTGCTATGCAATTAACCCGCTGAACGACAAGGTTTGTCGTAATCAAAATCATTTGCACCAAAGTACTTAGCACAATAATCAATCGACGGTGACCAACTTTTCTGATGCACTAACCATACCTAGCACTAAATGCAACGTCAGTAACTAGTATAATTAGCCTATAAAGTTCCCACTGCTGGGACACAGGCCTCCTCTCCTCGAGAGAGAATGGGCATAGAATCTACCACGCGGGTCCAGTGCGGGTTGGAAGATGTCACATGTCTTCGAATTTTTGCTTCTAGGACATGCCGGTTTCCTCACGATGTTATCCTTCACTGTTTTGAGAGCAGTGGTGATGAAATAGTTTACACAAAGTAAAGCGTCTGCCGGGTTCGAACCTTCGAACCCACGACCACTCGAAAGTCGGGGTTACCACTGGGCCACCACTGTTCTCATCACACGTCAGTGACGAAAATGTTGTAAATGTCCACTAAAAAGTAGGGACTACTGAAATTACAGCTACCTAATAGAGGTGTATTGGAAGAACAAGACTTGCTGCGCCGACACCAAATAAATCATGTTGGATATGGGCAGGAGGATGTCGATTATGAGGTGCATGTCGAGCGAATCCCACCGACTGTACAATGATACAGTCGGTGGGATTCGCTCGACATTCACTTTGGTTTGGTCTTCAGCCCCGACTCTACTCTAAACCAATGGGAAGACCAAACCAACAATACATGTTTTTTTTGAGCCAGTTTATTTGCGCTCCAAAACGGAGATCCTATACGCAGGCAAAAAGGCTTTCAATCTGAAATGGGAATTGGCGGGTCACGTCAGCCGCATGCAAAGAGACCGCTGGGCAACACACGGTGGGTGCCTTAGGACGGACTGCCGGACGGACCGGAGACCGGCCCAGGTTTTCCTGGGGCGGCGAGACGCGTACCGCAAAGGTTGGATCGAGGTGGCTCTAGAAAATGATGCCTGGAAGAATTTGGGGGTGGCCTTTGTTGAGCAGTGGGACAGCACAGAATAACTTAAAAAAATATAGTTTATAATATTACCTGTCTGCGGACGCCGTTAAACTGCTCATAATATAGTGTACTTGATGTCAAGGTATGATAATAATAGAAGATATCATATCACATGCATTACGTTATCTTATCTACACGTTCTCGAGATCGTTATCAGTCCGGAAGTATCGAATGGCCAAGGGAATCCCCTAATGTCTGGTTCAAAGCATGATCCTTGGTTAGTCCTTCATAAATAGGGAAGTATTCGAGTGATTTGACAATAGCTGTGTGATAAGCCGGTCTTCGTGGTTGATGTTTTTCCTTATATAATCTCTTTGGCACTTGTTATACATGAGCGACTGATATAGTAAAAAAGTGTGCACCCCCTCATGCACAAAGGTAGATCACTTTAGCCAGAGCTTAATTACTATAAATGTATGATCTGTTCCAAAAGTATTTGATGAAAATGTAAACAAATGGATCAGAAAATGTACCTATGCGTTACGTACGGATGCCACACACTTACAATTTGAGTGCTATGATTTGATTATTTGAATACTTGACCCCGAAAATGTTATTTTAACCTTTTGAACGCCAGAGTATAAACGTATCGCCGTACCCCTGACGCCAGGCCACTTTAACAAAACAACACACACACACACACACACACACACTTAAAACAACAAATTTCTCGATATTAGTGGTTTATTTATATTAGTTTCATGCAATACAATATAGACGGAAGCTTAAACTTTTAAATTATATAAATAAAAACACACAAAAGTAATGATTAAATTGTTTATTTCATAATATGGTGCGACCCGTGCGACGTGTATTTTGTCATATATTTGTGACGTTGGCGTTCAGGGTAAGATTATTGGCGTTCAAAAGGTTAAATCTCCTTTTCATTTGACAAATGAGGTTAATTTTATTATCTCAATTTCCGTCGATGATTTTTCAATTACACTTTAATAAACGCCGACCTCATCTACCTAGTTTTTTTTTATAATATGACGTGTAAAATTGATTCCGATATCCTACACAGAATAAATAATTTCATTTCTATGCATTATGATTTTACTTAGGATTGTGCACAGTCTGAGTGGAAAAGTAAGCGGGGTAGTGCTAATTTATAATGTGTTTCCACAACCAATTTATGGTACAAACAGTTATTATGCAAGCAAATCTATTCTTATCTTAGAGATAGCTAGATAAGTGTAAGAACATTTAACACTTTGTTGAAGTACATAAACAATGACGAAGCGTCTATTTTGACAATATTATTTAGAGTAATATTGAATCATTAGATAGTGCTATTCTATTTTTATGCAATTGCTTGCCTAAAACAAATGATGAACGCATATGTTTCAACAACGCACGATGCTAAGTATATGGTTTTCTTATAAGCTAAGATATAGTGAAATGTTTAAAGGGATATCTTAGGCAGAATTACAATAGTGCAAAACATAAGTAGCGAAATATTAAAGTAAACCTTTGTCTAATCCTTCGAGAAAAGCAACGTTGAAGTTAACGTTGTTACGTTACAATATGGTTTAGTAACGTTTAAATAGGTTTATATTTTATTATTTTATTTATCTTTTATATACTTAGATTCTTTTCTGTTTTGTGCATACGAGAACCTTGTAGGCCTTGTAGATTGTAGATTTGTTGACAAATTTCTATTTCAATATGGCTTGGTACTTGTTGACAGGTACCTACACTGTCCTCCCATACCTATTAACGCTGTAATTTGGAAATAAGCCAACGCCAGCCAAATGTAAGATAGTAACTGTGGAGTTTCTTGACAGTTCTTCTCCACAGGAAGCGAAAAATTGGAACCGTGCACCTAGTTCCTGACATTTTCTAAGTGCCCATGTAGGTTTATGTGAAATTAGCTCCGCCTCACACTTTCACTTGCATAAATTTCGATCACGTGAAAACGTCGGGATAAAAAGTATCCTATGTCTTAATCCAGGTAATGGTCTACCCATGTGCCAAATTTCATCGAAATCCGTTAAACCGTTTTAGAGTGAAAGCGTTACAAACGAATATACAAAAGATCAAATCTTTTCTCTTCTTATAATATTGGTATAGATAAAATATTTTGAATACTGTATTATTGCTCCCAAAACATAGGTACATGCGGTTTCTGAAACGAAAAACATGTCAAAATTAGGCGCATATCAAGAAGACCGATTGACTTATTAAATCATTCGGATCGCAGCAGTTGACACGTGCCTGACAATTTGTTGGCAAATTTTTTTTTTTGGTTGATTTTCGTTTCAGAAACCGGGCGTTAATCATCTTACATCAGAACGACTGGGGCTTCTTACAAGACAACTACTTCAATCGGCCTTGACAAAATGCATTCAGCATCGCCCAATATAAACGAGTAGAACCTCTAATAATAATTACATACAGGCATCTGCGTAGGTATATAACGGTGCTTTCCTGAATATTCAAGGGCCCGTTTCAATTTCGTCAAACCGGTATAAAAGTAATATCTATTATATTTAAGACAGTTACCACTGAGCGGACGAGTTGCGGCGTGTCTGAACCGCTTTATTTTTCTAATAATTATCATTCTAAAATCTTGTGATATTAGCATACAATATGAGTTGTTTAGAGCTTCGGCGCCAGCGCACCTACGCAAGTGTTTTCTTCCCCACGTCATTTTTTAACAGATTTGTAGATAAGCTATACTTTGCGTAAGCAATGATTGGGCAGAATGTAATTTAATGCATTTAAGCTGTTGGCGCCTATTAAAATATGTGCGATAACTTTTTATCGTCAAAAGGCAAAAGTATATTATCTTCGTATTGTCATTTGTCATGGCTAAGGTATCATATCAATCATGAAATAATTTGTTCAGTATTTATAGAACGATACCTACCTACTTTGGCTTGGCATATTATGACGACGATGAGTCATCATCTTCAGCATTCTCCTGTCTTTATCCAAATTTATTTGGGGTCGGCGCAACATGTCTTTTTATTATACTTCTCTATTAGTTGTCATCTCTGTAGTCACCCCTTTCCAATTATCATTCAAACAGTCCATCCATCGTTTCTTTGGTCTTCCCCTACTCTTTAGCCATCGACATTCATCCTCAAAACTTTCCTCACGACATATTCCTAATTCCTCCGTATCACATGCCCATACCATAATTAAGACGATGATGACTACCTATAGGGTCTTTTCAATAAAAAAACAGTGGCACTCAAAAGACAAACAGAATACTTTGCCATCACTCACTGACATATCAGATATACATTAAAACTGAGTACTTCCCGAGTACAGCCGAACACATCCGAAGCGGTGTCGATTACGGTAACAGTGGCGCGAGTTCAATAGTTTATTCCCCATTTAAAAAAAATGCCCAACGCGCATAAAGAAGTGTTCACTTCAAAAATAGTAAGCTTACTTATTTTTTACTATATAAAATAATAACTCTTTATTTACAGCTAGTAAGTATATTGTAAGCCACTGTAAACTTGCGAGACTTGAGATCATTTGAACGGTTTCAGTTGTTTACGGTCGCTGCAAATACAGTTAAGTCGACTTACATCCAAAGATTACTCGAACTATTATCCGTTTCTAGCTATCTACACACTTCTAAACTAATATTACAAAGAGAAAAATAAAATGATTTATAGTATGTTTGTTTGATACACTTTCACGCTAAACAGCTTAACGGATTTAGATGAAATTTGGCACATGGTAGACCATGGCCTGGATAAGGATAAAGGAAACCTTTTTCCCCGATATTTCCATGGGATCGAGACTTATGCGGATGAAACTGCGGAGCGCTGCTAGTACTAGATAAAAGGCGTTTGAATTTGTTTAAAAAATATTAATTGTGACGTTATTGTTGCTAGATACCACGTAAATACAAAGGAGTACCGCCGCGCCGCGTAAGATAATGTATTTCAGTGATTCCCCAATTCTTTAAAATAGGTAAAATAAATTCCAGATGGCAGATAATATAACTTTCCACGTCAAAAAATAAACAGATTTAAATCTCTTTTGTATCATACCGTTATTTAAAGATAATCTTATCAAAATCTAAGGAATTTGATTTCTGATTGATTTAAATTATAAAACGATTGTTGAACAGCTATATGATTAAAATCCGATTGTCGCAGTTTGTCTATCGATATGGGTAATAAGACTGATAAAAATTAAAAAATAGACATACACAAAAAAGTTGATAAAGTAGCACGGAATTTTCTATCGGAAACTAAAATTAGAGATAAGTTATGCACGAGCTATAAGTAGACTGTGATATACCTATAGAATGTATAAGAAAGGTTTGGTCAAAATTAAGAGTGTGGTATAAACCTCAGACCTAATACAAAAGTCAAGACACAGTGCTACGAACAATACAAGTGAAGCATGCCAAAACTACACCTCCGCTCTGTGCATACACGCTCACACGCACACAATTACAACCATTTACAATCAAACCTCACTCACTGCACCTCACTAAGTGCACACATGTTTACGAAACCGGCTTCAATTTATTGTTGACAGCCCTCTGTCTTGGTTTTTTATTTGGTCTGAGGTACAAACCATCAATTTGAACAACTGTCTCCATGGGACGAACATCGTAATCGCAAAAAAATTATCAGCCTTTCCATACGTTTGGATCAAGTAGGTATTGAAGTTTTGTATGGGATAGTTGATAATTTCCAACATCATTAGTTCTTTTTCCATAATTTACTACTGACCATTAAAATCGTTAGGTGGGTACTGCTGCTGAAATCAGAGGGGCAATTCTCGTTATTTGAAGAAAGTTAACAGTCTGATCTGTCAAAAATATACCTCTAATTTCCCTACATTTTTGACAAGTTTTTTTTAGTTAACCTTTTGGCAAACACACATACACACAGGACCTTTGGACGAACACGCACACACACACGACCTCTAAACGACAGACATGATGAATATATTCTTCTACTTATGACCGTCTGACAAAGTAAAAGATAGATTGCCGCAATTAAGCCAAATAAATGTATTATGAATAAAATGGATTGGCTGGGTGTGGTGAACAAAAGTATGGTAGGAGCCATAATCATTCTCCGGTCGATAGGACTACGGAATTTCGTCAATGCAGTACAAACTATTATGACTTGGCCTATTACCCGATTCCAACTTGACGTCGACTTCTGGGACAGCCTGTATATAAATTGATAGTGAGAAGATGGTAAACCGCGGGATGAAATGATTGATGCTGTCAAACCGCGGATAATGATTTCAGTAATTAGAGTTTCAAAATCACCCCAGAGATTACAGTTGGTCACCAAAATTATTGTGACTTGTGAAACTGGGTTTTCTGATATGCGTGTGTACTTTATTGTATGCAAAAATAATTTTCCTCAAAAATAATTTTATCAACCGTGTTACACGTGCCAGAAAGTAGGCACAGATTTACGATTACACTTTTATAATATTATTGGGCGCCATGTTTTGACACAAATTTGTTTTTATCTGTTGTTGTTTATACAAAATAAATAAATCTTATCTTATCTCTAACTAGCTGACTCGACAGACGTTGTCCTGTTCAATAATTCGTAGAAAATCCCCATAGAAATGGCACTTTCAGTGTTCCCGATTTTTCCAATTTTCCCGGCAAGTTTTCAAATCTTTTAACTTTCCGTAAGAACCTGATTATAAATAATAATAATAAATAATTTATTACGCTCTCAAAGTACAACAAAACTTAATCTATGAAGTATCTACAATTCATTCATTAATTTCATTTGTTTGATGGCTGTACAGTCGCCAACACATTAAGCTACTACAATCTGTCAAACTTTAATAGATTTTCAACTTTATCACTAAACCATAAGGTTCAAGGTTGATTGGGAAAATTTGACAGTTTCGGGTAGCTTGATGTGCTGGCGTCTGAACATAATAGATGATCTACCAACTCTCAATCTAAGTCAAGCTTGTATTTTGGGAGTTAGAAAATTCGGACTATTACGAACATTAAATCGGTCCAGCCGTTTTGAAGTGATGCGCTTACCAACGTACAGCATTTCATTTTTATTACTTACATACATTATTATACCGACATTTTTGAAAGTGTAAGGATTAACGGCCTAATATACTAATCCATACCACGAGATGTCCCAATTCTCAGTTCATAAAAATAATAAATCCCTGTGTTCCCCTTATAAAGCACGTCGGTGTTGCCACTTAACAATAATTGGCTCGAACAAGTAGGTAAATTTATTATTATGTTTAAGACGCCTCAATTACATACCGCGCTTAATAATTAGTATGGGCGTATTACGTTACCCGCGTAATTTACGGGCTTTAATGGCCGATGAACGCGCGTAATTATTTTCGTGCTTGTAACATGTAGATATGTGTATCGACTATCGGTTTATTTTTAACGTGAGAGAATTTCATATTCTTCATACTTACGACTAGTTTGTGAATTAATTTGTGCTTTTAGTTTCGGTTTTAATTACAAATAGTTAATTAGGCAAGCTAATATTCTTGAGAACTGTGTGTTACTAAAATTATGATGGGAAATTGATTTTGTTCGAAGACATTGTCGTTTAAACGCAAATATATACATTACTTACTTGATTACATAATCCATTTCCGACTCTTTTGACATTCCCCACCGTTGATAATAACGCAATCATTATCATAATTTATTTAAGGTCATCACTCGACCTTGCTCAATGGGCATGATCCCCGAGTCTTCTTTTTCTGCGGGCACAAATAAACAGGAAATATTTGTTTTATTGATAACAAAACGTTTAAAAGGTGTTCAAAAGTTTATCGTCTCATCAAAAAAAAGATAGTTAAGAGCCTATACTACCTCAAATGGCTTAGCGTGATCCTCTATTATGTCGAAAATACTGCACCATTAATTTTGAAATAAATACATGGTAAAGTTGAGGATTAATGCTAAGTCTTATGTTAGACGAAAACACGATTCCATAAAATTTTCTCGATAGAAAAAAAAATCCAAAGTTACCTCTAACCCAAATAATAAACCGCTGGTATTCAAAAAATACTTCAAATTAGATCATGAAACTTTGCATACTAACTGAACTTACTTTAAACCAGGTCTTATGTTATTTTTTTTTTTTATAATTACCATTATTTTCACTGTAAAAAGCAAATACCTAAACTATTGGCGCTGCCTGCCGCCCAGCACTGCACTCTGTCTCGCTCTCACTCAGTCCGTCCGCGAGCAGTATCGTATGAGTGAGAAAAAGACAAATTTAGCTGAGGTAGTATAGGCTCTTAAGTTATTTTGTTTAAAAAAAATCTTGTATAATCACGCTATCTAATTCTTATTTAGATAGACTGAGATGAGAATCGTGAAACAGACGTTTTACTATTAAAACGAAACTGTCACATACAAATTCGGTCAGAATTAATGCGCAAGCGTTGCAGCCCAGAAGCAGCCAGGCCAGAAGCAGTTGGAAGACACCGTCTGATTTTAGCCAGTAAGAGTGCGACTGACACCTTCGCTTTCCTTCAGGCGGACATCTCTGAAGGATACCCTCATGAAAAAAAAGATTTAGTCAAAACCCGTGTGATCGTGTGAATAGTCCTTTGGTTTCTAGTGAATAAGCCTCCCAAAATTCTGATCTGATGAGCTGGCAAAGTCGACCAACGAACTCCGGATCCCTCTAGTAATCTAAAATATTATTAGGACACTTCTCAGGCCTCACATTTGGCGAATCATTGCGCATTGAGTTGGAAGAAGGTACGTGAATTATGACATTTAAATATGTTAGCAATTAATATATTAACCAAATACGTGACTAATTCAGGGAAGTAACTACTCGGAAATAATCCTTAGGTTCATGAACGATTATAACAGCTTACATCACGAAAACGTCAAACAGCTTATAGTACGGTTTCCCAAACAAACAGTAAATGTGTTTGCACATCTTTTCGGCACTGATGGTAAAATATAGGCTGTGTTGGGGTCGGCTTTGAGTCTAAACGGATGCAGCTACGAGTATTTTACATGGAGCGACTGTCTATCTGACTTCCACAACACAGTAACCGGGTAATACAATACCCGTTTGTAAGTCTGGTTGTCAGAGTTTCGGGCTACTGCATACCCGTAACGACGCTCAAAGATCGACGAATGACAACCGTTATTATTCAGCCACGAGTCCCTCTGCTAACTTACCTAGTGACCACATATACCTACACCAAATGTTACCAAAAGTAGCTCCTTGGTGTAAGAGAACACAGAAACAAATGAGAAGCTGCGAATTGGCTTAGAGTTGGATGCCTTCGGGCTATATGGAGTGATAATCTTTGCAGGATGGTAGGAGATGAATGAGAGTGACCTTAAAAGGCTAGCAATTTGTGAGGACTTACAGACAGTGATCGAAGCAAGGACAACGCCGATGAGGAAACGACTAGCTACTGATCGACCATTTTGTCGCTTAGAAAACGTACAAAAGATGTAGGTCCCTTATCTAGTAGTAATAGTTAATCGCTGAATGTTCGGACTGCCGACGAGAACTCTCTTTATTGTACCTACGTTTCTTGGGCGGGAAAATTTTCGATATTTAGTCACTTCCTCGTCGAATGTTGAACAGGTGCCAAAGCCCCAGAGATTCAATTTAGAACAACGTGATAGCCCAAGACTAAACAAAAAAACGTAATAATCACAGTCTGTTTACAATATTATCATAAACGGACTTCCTACGTCACAACTCTACAATACACTACGAGTGCACTCGTGCGCACGTGTCTTCCGGGCTGCTCCTCTAGAGTCCTTACCAATTTACTGATGCATTGCTAAGATTAAATAGTTTTTGTATTGATGCTGTTCTTCGGTGGTTAAAAAAGGGTTCCTCTTCCTGGGTTTTGGAAATTATAGGATGGGCTCCACCCGATGCATTGCTTGCAAATATTGAGCGCAGCTTCTATGCACTGAGTATAAAAATAACTTTTTTTTTACCGTATTAGGTACCTCATCATGATTTCAGGCGAAAAACGTCCACTGCTGAGCATAGGCCTCCCCCAAGCATCGCCACTTCGCCCACTTCCCGCATCCAGAAGATTCCTGCAGCCTTCATAAGGTCCTCGGTCCACCTTGTGGGAAGCCTTCCAACGCTACATCTTCCTGTACCCGGTCGCCACTCTCGAACCTTTCGGCTCCATCGGCCATCGTTCTTCTGGCAATGCAATAGGTACCTATAGGTACTTATTTAGGGAAAAACGAAAGTGATGAACTGATAATGAATTAGCATTTTTATTTTTTTAGCGATTTGAATTACGCAATGTGGCTTAAAGAGTGCCTTGGCTAAATCTAATTCTATAAATAACAAGTATAAACTAGAGACTCCCTTTGCATCTTTCGCTAGACTAAAACGATTCCTGCTTCACCGGTAATCACTAACATAGGTAGATCTAATTGGGTACTTAGTAGCAACAAATGCACTGAGATCGAATCCAGGGCTCCTCTGTTATTAGGGTTAATATTTCCAGCATCCACCGTATCGCTTCCATTTATTCAACCAATGAAAAAGAAGTGTTTCTTTACTTTTTATTCATTTTGTTAGGCGGCTAAAGGTGAATTCCAACAACGAAACTAAATGCAAGCAGCAAATGTAGACCGCATTCAAGAGCTGCGAGTGTCAATATTCCATAACCAGCGGGGCAATTGCGTAACACATTATCAATCGGAATCGGTTTCATTTTGACAGTTCAACAACATTCATTGCGTTATTTACGTGTTGCGCAGACAAATTTTTCGAACTTAGGAAGCAATGGATTAGCAATTTGCTTTAAAATTATTCAGATTCCGATTGATAGTGTGTTACGCAATTAGGGTGCAGGATGACACTGACAGTTCTTGAACGCAGTTCAGATTTGCCATGGACTTATTATTACCTAGATTTGATGATTGCGTTTGGTTTCATTGGTGAAATTCACCATCAAAGTAGAAACAATGCAAGTGCGTTTTTGGATCCCTAAAAAGTTCTGAGTACTGAATTGAACTTTGTGCTTAATAAGCAGTAGGTTGGTTTTTATAAAATAATTTAATAATAAAAATAAAAACACAAAATAGGCAGAGGATAACAATTTTTTCACTAGCTATTAGAGATTTACAAAAGAAAATGACGCAAGAAATAGGTACACCAAAATCCTAATAAATTAAATGTACAAGTACCTCCCGGGCCTCCGACTCATGGTACTAGAAGGAATAGTGGAATTTTAGTCAGCAGGAGTCCGACATAACCCTCCGTTCATCCCAAATGGAAGGTATCCATGAGGATATCCCCGGAAAAAAAGGATAAGGGACCGAAGATTGAAATTAATGAGTATTATGTAGTGTGGTCCGTAATTCTGTTTTAAATGGAGAAGAGTCATCCAATATAGCACCAAATTACACAAGTACAACCACATACCACAATGCAGCAAGAAAATAAACGGGCGTATTATTACATGTTTTATAGCAGACTTCTCTTGGCTCGTTCAAATTGATATCCGACAAATGGCCACCAGATGGCGTAGGTAATTACTACGTATTTAGCTGCTTGATTCATTGTTGTATGATACCTACCTACATACATGCACTTTGGAGTGTTGTAAAATGTGTAAATTTATCGCTTCTGCCTTTTTTTAAGTGCAGGTTAAGAATGTTCTAGGTGTGAATGAGTTAAGATACCTACTGCAGGTTAAAGGAAGGATTTAATTTTTTAATTTGTGGGTAGGTGGAGAAAGAGGTACCTGTAGCATTCTGTTGATCAGAAAATTCTACTTTGAAGTATATGGCTGCACTTCTTTGGAAATTATACATCAACTAGCTTCTGCCCGCGGCTTCGTCCGCGTGAAATTGATTGTTTTAACACAAAAAATAATGTATCCAATAGCATAAGAATAGCATAACCAGCCTATAATTTTACCACTGCTGGGACCCAGGCCTCCTCTCTGTGAGAGGGAGTGGGCTGTAATCCACCACGTGATCTCAGTGTACCCACGCAGGTTCCGAATACTGTAAGCTTTCCATTAGGGTGTCCCCACATTTATCGACGCGGAATCGGCTTAAGCCGAGTGCGTATCACCAAACTACTCGACTTATCGCCGAGCTAATAGGCAAACGGCTCGATTCGCCGTCGATCGGCGTCGCGCCGCGTCGTCCGAGCCGAGCCGATGCGAATGGTATTAGTAACACCCTTATTACGTAGATATAAAGGCTTTTTTGACCGGCGTTAGCCGATTCCGCGTCGATAAATGTGGGAAGACCCTTAGGCAAAGAATTTTCGGAATCGGAGTCGTAGTTCCGAAGTTTACCCTGCAAACAAACTCAAAAATATTACCTCTATTAAATATTAGGTAGTATAGAAGTGTTTGTTGTTTAAAATTCAATAAATTGATGTTTTAATTATTCATTTAACATCCAAGCAATTCATGCTCGCGTGAAGTGAACTGAACAATGAGTTCTTCAGATTTCTAATTAACATTTAGTACCTATTTGTACCTATATTTCATCCGTGTGTTAGGTAACTATAACTATTTCCCGTTCATGACAATTTTAACCACAGTCGATATTCTAAGATATTTGTAGCGTTATCTAATTAACGACTTATTGTTTTCAGCCAGTTACATAAACAACAATACAATTAAGCTAAGCGCACATTATAACCGCAGCATCGCATTGCAAAAATGTAGATACCAACTCACAATAGGAGCCGCGGCGCGCGGCGGGTCGCAAGTTCTCTGCGAGTTGGCTTCAACACCTCGTACGCCTTCGAAATGACCCATGGTTCCGACTGACGAAATGTGTAAATTTAAAAAAAAAAAAAACAGTGGTACTCCGGGAGTGCCGACAGAACTGAAAACAAAACACAAACAGAATACTTTGCCATCACTCACTGATATATCGGATATACATTAAAACCGAGCACATCCCGAGGACAGCTGAACACGTCCGAAGCGGTGTTGGTTACGGTAACAGTGGCGCGAATTCAATGGTTTATTCCCAACTCAAAAAATTCCCCAACGAGCCTAAAGAAGTTTTCACTTCAAAAATAAACGCAGTCATAAATTAAGTAACATAAAAGATGAAAAATAGATAGGTATTTATGGCTTTTATAATGTCTCTCAATTATCCTAGTCGTGGTTTTTGTATTGCGTAGTTTCACCATTAGTATCATCACTTAAAAAAAAAGAAAAATGAAATTGATGGAATTCACAAAAAGAAGGTATTGCCGAAACCAGGGATTGAACCAGGGACCTTTAGATCTTCAGTCTAACGCTCTCCCAACTGAGCTATTTCGGCCGATGGAAAAGCAGTTGAAATTACCGGCTGTTTACTTTGACCTGGAAAGTAATGGTACAACATGACGTCACAAATGACTTGGCAAAAACAATACATTTCAATAAATAAAATTATAGTGACGAGTATCCTTCTATTATGTATGTATTAAATCGGTTTAAATACATATTTTGAAACATGATAACGCGTCATAATCCCGTTTTGCATGAGGAAAATACTTACTGAAAGTAATGAGAATGATTAATATTTATTTATATACAGGAATAAATTAAATTAGCTAGCAAAACTGTAAAGGTATCGCAATCGATATCTAAACATGATAAAACAAAAAAATATTGTTTTGATGATAATTTACTTTGAGGTCAACGACCGTATACAGGAAGATTTTTCTATCACCATCCAAATTATTAATAAAATTTTTTAAAAAATCAGCTGTTTAATACAAAAGTTCAATACCTACTTACCAAAATGTATGAAACAGCTGATTTTTTTTTTCGTGATTTCAGAGTTGGTCTCATAGTGAAAGTTGTTCATATTCATAGGTAGAACAGCCTGTAAAAATTTGGATGGTGATAGAAAAATCTTCCTGTATAGTGTGTTTGCTTGAAATATTTAAAAAATCTGTTTTGTTTCTGTAAGTACACTTCACAGGCGTGATGGGTATCGATATGAAACACACAAGCAAAACTGATTTTGTCAACAAAACTTCATGTAAGTAAGTAACAACACTACCAGCGGTCGTTGACCCTAAAATAAATTATTATCAAATCATTTTTTTTTTTTTTTTTCATGTTTAGATAAGTATTATCGATTTTCATCACGTCTGCGAAGTTTCGCAAGCTAATTTAATTTTACCCTGTAATACATTATAATATACAATATGTAACATAATTAACGCAAGACCTCATACACCCCAATTAGAGTATTGAGTTAAAAGCATAATACAATGAACAAAACTTATTTTTTTTTAAGCTAACTGATGTTATAAAAAAAAATCGTGTTGATTCCAGCATTACTTTATGCATTTAAAATTGAGTCTTATTGTCTTGAAATAAGATTTAATTTTCTTTGGCTCAATCAGCGGTCAGTATGACAAAATACATAATTTTTTAATTAAATACCTACATCGAAAGTTACTGAAATCGATTCAGTAGTCAATTATGAACAAAGTACTTTCAGGACTTGCGTTAATTCTGTTACACCTTGTATATATACATTATAATAAATTAATGAAGTTGCTAATTTAAAATTTACAGGCAAGATTTTGACCACGTTAACATTAAATTTTTTATATGAATTAAGTAAAAAAATTCAAGGACAAATATCACGTACTAAATCAAACACCATAGCGCTATACCAACTGGGTACTGCGCAGAACAATAAAGCCATCGTCTGAATTGAAGTCAAGTTAGGTAGTAAGAAATAAAAGTCTACCGAATGCTATGGAACACACAAGTTGGGTCATAAACACCCGCCACCCAGCTTTGCTACCTTTTATTGGGTATACACTGGTTAATGTAGGTGCTTTCGACGCTAGAATGGTAAAAATGGAAGTGGGGCTCGTTAAAATAGTGACGAATTGGGCTAAGTGTTCGGTTAAGAGAACTTGTGAGGAAAGAGTTATATTTAGATTTAAATAGGTCGGGAAGATAAAATTAAATGGGATGAATACTGTTTAGCATGGTGAATTAGTGTTTTATCAAAGCACAAATTAACGATACCTAAGTTTTCCAATAGGTACACAGGACTACCTATAAGTACCTACCTAATTAATAATTAAGTAAAAAAAAATATTTTAAGGGCAACATATCAAAGCACAAATTAACGAAAAAATATGTCTTACCTGTTTTCTTATATTATATGTACACAGGACTACACATACATAGCTAATAATTCTGTGAAAATATTTTTTTAAAGATTAAAACCATGATTCCTGATCACATTTTTATAGCTAAGCTCAAACTATATTTAAAAAAATAACGAGGAAGAGTACCATAAGACACGAAAAGAAGTAGAAACTAAATAATTTTGTTAGAAACTTTTGGGATGGTATGTAAACAAAGACAAAATTAAAACGTCAGAAAAAGAATAAAAAGCCTTAGTATCAAATGAAACATCATTAACGAAAGGCTCATGCTCCAATCCTTCACGCGAAGGGTCCTACTTCGAACTCAAGGAATTCCCTAATTTCCATGGTTTCCTATTATTAAGTATAGACCACAGATTTTTATCTGGTCCAGTACAGATCAGGATGCGATGATCGTCCCATTATCCCGGAATTGGGTCCCGCCCTATGATTAGGCGCGCCTATCAAATTATACGGGATAATCTTTGTTGATTAGAAAAATGGGGGAGTAAAAAATCAATTTGTTTGTTGTTTTACAAAAAAAAATTAATGTGGAAACAGTTACATCCATACTATTATTATAAATGCGAAAGTGTGTCTGTCTGTTACTTCTTCACACTTAAACCGCTGAACCGATTTAGATGAAAATTGGTATCTATAGAGATAATTTGAGTCCCGAGAGAGGACATAGGATTTTTATCCCGATATTCCCACGGGACAGAAACTTATGCGGGTGAAACCGCGGGGCGCTGCTAGTCTATGTATAATGTGCATGAACACGTTTCAACAAATTATTTTTAAATTGAAATCAGTCGCAAATACGTAATAGTTTAGCTAACCCATTATGAATGGTCCAAGGACCTTGGGTTCCTTAGAACATTTATAATGATCTAATTGGATAATACCTAAAATTGGGTCATATACGGAACGGTTCCTCGGTTACACACCAATAAAACTAGTCCCAAAGACCATTGGTCCCACTAAAACTACCTATCCTAATTTACTAGATATTTAACATAACAGTCAGCAAGTCGCTCTCAAAACTATACTCTGAAGTATTGTAGTACCTGGTAGAATACAGGTCGATTCTAAGATCTAAAGGCGCTAACTAAACTTGAATAAAACTTAAACTCCCTAAACAAAACATCGCAGTAGCATGTCCAAAATCTCTTTCGATATTTACGGTTACAAGTCCAATGCCATTCATTTTAAAATTTAACGACAATAATCTATATTATATAAAAATGAAACCCGTTTTCCGTTGTCACGACATAACATGAAAACGGCTGGACCGATTTCGATGAAATTTGGTATAGAGATAGTTTGAGTCCCGGGAAAGGACATAGGATAGTTTTTATCCCGATATTCCCACGGGATCGACATTTACGCGGGTGAAACCGCGGGGCGCAGCTAGTCATCTATAAAAATACAATCCCAATTCATTAGTTGTTAACCCTTCGGCCACTCGAATGTGGTCCAATCGACCAACGACCGCACAAAGCCAACCCCTAAGGCACTGACTCTGGCTGGTCATCCTGACCGATCGATTTCGGATAAAAAGAGCCGCAGGTAGCATCATTAATTGACTATTAAACACGTATCGGCACAAAAAGATATATAAAAGCTTAAAAACAATGAATTTCACCAAAGTTGATAACTCAATTTGGGTCGGCGTAATAGCCTAGTGGATTCTGTTGAGAGGTTACTGCATTCATTTTATTATAATTTGATTATAATAATAATATGTGCACCAGTTCGCCCGCGTCACGTTACGGTCCACCTCCTCTCACCAAGAGGAGGCCTCTGTCCCAGCACTGGGAACATTATAGGCTGATTATGTTATGTTGTGACAGTTTCTATGACTGCCATGTCAAAGTTGTGGATGAAAAAAAACATCGCATCCGGGAGATTTCCAATGTTAATATATTTGATTTTTCACAGAATAATTAAATATTCTAATATAAACAAAGTCCGCGGATGACTACAATAATATTCCCAAAATACGTCAATGACAAACTAATTCGCAAAACGTTATAAGCAATTAATAATATTATGACACCTTAATATGAATTGAACTTTAAAGTATCACATCAACACTATTAAATTAAAAGATTAATGTCAAATATTATTTCTATGACAAGTGTAATATTTCAACTGTCATATCAATGTTGAGTAAAAAATTCAGTGTTGATGACTCTATCGTTTCGCTGTTCTTTTAAAGTGAATCATTGTCGGCTTCGTTTGTAAAAGATGCAAGCTGAATAATAATAGTTTGTACATTAATAATATCGATCACTTTACCTACACGATCGATCTGTTAGAGAGATAACTTAGTCTGTGTCAAAATACAGTTTGGCAAGAAAGTCCTGAAACGGAACTAAAATATTTAATCATTGGCAACACTCGCTCTGCCTCGTCGAGTAAGGTACATAATCTGTCATTTCTTGTAATCGGTGACTGTTTCTCGTGTTTATTTTTATTTATTTGCGTTATTGTGGTGATACTGGTGACCCATTGTGTTCATAATGAACAGATCTGTTATTCGCAGCTCCGCGAGAGCGATAATTTATAAAGTGTACGTGAAATGTTTGGCGGAACTCGAGGCAAGACAAATTTTATCCGATCTCAACGATGTGTTTAAAAGAACCGCTGAAATATGAGGTAAAATTATATTTTATACATGTAATCAGATGCAATGTGTGTATTTCAAGGTGCAATATCTATCATAAACCTTTCATACAATTACTAAAATGTACATCCACAAAGTTGAGGTTATGTTTACAAAACACATTCGGAATGCAGCGCGTTCGTATAATTTTGATACTTTTGGTTTGATAATTATTTCATTTTTAATTCATTATAATAAGTAATTGCAAATGTTCAGTTATTTTTACTTCATTGTTCTAGGCAGTGGCTGAACAAGCGCTTCGGAGCATTTCAGTTACCGACTGCAAAAATTCACGTCAACATGTCAAGAAAATAGAGAAAGGTTATTTTAGAAGGGGGCAAACTCTGTATAGTGACGTTGAAAAAGTTATCATAAACCTAAAAGATGAAAGCAGCAGTAGTGACACATCTGAAGACAGCCAGCAGAGTTTTTTGGTGAAAGCTCACACCAAGACATGGATGAAGACTTTTCGGGAGTGGAATACTTAGAGGAAAACATTTTTGATTCTGATTAAAATTTTTATTCTAATTATTTTTTTAGTTTTTGTTTAGACTACCATTTCCTATTGAATTGATCTGGGGTCTTTTAAAACATAAAATTGTCTCACATAATGTGGGATTAGTTGACATCAAGGCATTTTGAAATACCTAATAACTTTTTTTTAAATTCATTAAAATAAATAACCGCAAATGTTATCGTTATAGGCAGTGACTGAACAAGCGTTTCAGAGCTTTTCTTTTTTTCATAAAACCCGCCAATATTCACAAAAAAATCTAAGTATCAAAACCGTTTTCGTCGTACTATATAGGGTTACAACATGCACGATAGTGGCGCCACCATTATTTTCACGACTTTTTTGCCAAGCTGTACCCCTTTATCTTACAATCACCGGTTTAGCATCAAGGCTTTTGTAAAGTAAGTTATTATCAACTTGGACAGTTTTATGGGGAGCTTCATTCTCAGCTCACCCCTTGTAGATTGTATATTGGCGTATGGTCCCGTATAAAAAAGCACTTTGTCCCTTCCTGGTAATTGCCAAAAAGCAGTAGCAAAAAAATTCGGGAAGACTTAGTTATTCTAAAAAAAATTGCATTGAAAAGTTAATTGCCTAGACTATGAATGGAATTTAGAACCACCGAACTTGGCAACAGCCAAATTGAAAACAAAAGACGGTAAACTACAGCCTAAGTCCAAGACCATAAGCAAAAGCAAAGCAAAAGACATCTGTCATTAAAAAACAGTCCCGCACACCAAAAAGACTGGCACAAAAATTCGTAACTAATCAGAAAACTGTTAAAACAGGGCCAAAGTAATTAATCACTGGCTACTATTGAATTTCTTTTTTTCTGGCAACCGTTGCTAATCAACGATGCACCTAATGATCATAGATAAATCAGTAGTTCAACGGTTAATAGCTTTGGGCGGCGCCCCTTAAAAGGGGTATAATTGGGTGATTTTGAGGGTTGCACCGTCACCGTTTTAGGGTTAAGAGGAAGCTGTGAGGGGACTTTAGGGTATTGGGGAGCTTTAAAATGAGAACTGCGTTTAGAAATTATTTATTTTATTGTGTCTGCCTTTATTTGGCTTACTTGTTTAGGGAACAATACCATTGACAAAATTTCTAAATTTTTTGACTTTGTCTTCTTTCTACATCGTTCTAACAATTACAACATGAATGATATAACCAATATTTAGTAACAATATTTGAATTTAAAAGAGTATCCATGGAGTTTCTTGCCCGTTCTTCTCCATGGAACCTACTACACTTTAGAATGTGTAACTAGCTTCATCCTTGTGACTGACCGACCCCTTGACAATGCAAAAATGTCTGTAATTGTTTTAATTGAAATAAAGTTTAATAATGTGTGAGGGTTTGAAGAAGCATAATCCGCCTATATTGTTCTCACTGCTGGGACACAGGTATCTTCTTAGTGAGAAGAAGAGGGCCGTAAATTACAGCTCACTCCCACACCCGCACTCGATACGCACTCGATACGCACCCAATAAGTTGTGGCCGTTACCACTGGGGCATCACCATGCTCATTTGCGCTGCTCTACGCTGATTTGTAAAAGACCTGCTTTGTCAAGAAAAAAAAAAACCGAGTGTGCTTATGTCCACACGACTGAAGTGAAACTTGAAACGTATTTGGCTAGAAAGGAAGAGAGAAAGAAAATGTGCGCGCGCACTGCTTTCTCTTGCTTATATCCCCCACTCAACTCCCGTTCGCCTCGCCCGATCACACTTTTCGTAACGCTTACGTCACGTGTTCGCCAGCTTACTCCCCAAGTCAAGCGTGCGTAAAGAAGTTTTACTTCAAAAAGCTCTCCAGTGAAAATTTTCTTCATCTGCACTTTCATTGACAGGTTATCAGACTTCAATTGCTTTACCCTAAAAATCAAAATTTATATTCAGATCGTGAACTAAAATTAACATAAACTATCAGAAGAGCTTCTCTTTAAAACATTCCTTAAGTGCATGGTGCCAAGTTAAGGTCAGCACCAATCACATTAATATTGTGATTTATATTTAACAGTCCGCCCTTTGTCCTATTAAGGGAGGAGCTAATGAGAATGGTATGAGGTTTCGAAAAGGATTTTATGAAAAAATTGGTGTCTACTTTGTTTTGGGCTTTATTGTAATGATGGACGCTGACGAGGGAGATCTTAGAAATTGTGTAGAAAACGAAATCGATACACGATTTAATTTAAAACATTTAAGTAGGTACCTTTTGCTATTGCTTAGGCTACGTACGCACTGAAAGGTGGCTTGCTTAGCGCCTAGAGAAAAAATCATAATGAATGTATGTATATTAGTATGGCTTTTAATGTAAAAAGAAAGTTTTTAGAGGTATCTTCATGATTTTTTTCTATCGTATCAAATTAGTTGTATTACAACACACCATGAAGAATATCATATATTTTTCTGATTTTGTTTACTGTAGTAGATCATATACTTTTATTGCTTCTAAAACTTGCGTTTTTTGCGTTTAGGTCCTGTAATCCCCTTAATTACATCCTTCGATACACGCTAGGCGACTAGCGAAGGCGCTAAGCAAGCTATCTGTCAGTGCGTAGATTTAGAATTTATACCAAAAACAAATACCTATGTATACCTAGCAAATAGCTAATAGATTTATATTATTCTAGAGCAGACCAGAACATATTTATCTTCCTGTTAGTAAAAAAAACGAGCGAAATATTCTCAATTTTACAACAAAAAAACACGAGTATAAATATACTTGCAAGATTTTTCCTTGTTGGTTTAGTAAATCGCTTTAATCGAAATTGTGATATTATACCACAAAACAATACTTGATATTATTTACTTAACACTTCAAAAAGAGGTTTTAACTCGAAGTTCGATTACCTTGGACATCAGCGTCATCGGACATCGTGACGTTTTTTTGGCGTTTCTGAATAATAACGTGAAATGCGTTGTAATCAAATAAGGTAAACCGGTAAGCAAGCATGTCAGTGAACACATAAAATACTTGGGACAACATTATTTGGCGCCTTCAAAGTTCCAGCAATGTCTTCGTCAAAGATTTTTCTTTACTGCGGTCATTCTGACCACCGAGATTAATAAGTAGTAACATATTATTTGATGCTATAGCCACACGGGTCAGCTTAATACAAGTTATGCTTTTCGCGGTCGGTTCGTGGATGGGTGACCATCTACCCTACATGTTATAGAGACCCCTCCGCGCCTCAAAATCACGTTAAACCGGCCCGACTGTCATTCGTAGATCTCTGATAGCCGTTACGGGTAGTCAGAAACCCAAAAATCGGACAACTAGTCTTACTAAGGCGTATAGTGTACACAGTCTCTAACTGGGTTGTGGAGGTCAGACAGGCAGTCGCTCCATGTAAAATACTGGTATTCAGCTGCATCCGGTTAGATTGGAAGCCGACCCCTAGGCCGATTGATCAGGTATTATTATCAATCTATTGCTGCAATGCTGGGCTGAGGGTAGGGCCTGCTAGACTTCTCGCACAGCTACCAATCCAGGCTGTCACTAGTATAAATTGCCAAGTGCCTAGTAAGTATATTAGTCGTCAGCTTAAAAAAAAATGTGCCTTACACTCTGAATTAACGAGACATTTACCATCCTTATGTAGACATAAGGATAGTAAATGTCTCGCATGACATGCAGGATGGTAGACCATCCTGCATGTCATGCTGAGGCTTTAAGCATTCGATCTATTGCCCATCATGGCTACGGAATTCAGTTAGAGGGATAATCCCTCTAAATGAATTCCGTAGCCAATAATATAATAGTAATAAATCTTGAAGAAATATTAATGCTTAGTTGAAGAGGCTTGATTTGGTTGTATTTACTAACATTAAGGTCGATAAATCTTTAAACACTTGACCATGGACAATCTGCACCTGCGTCTTACGCGAACCACTTCATCATTGAAGTATATAATTAAACGAACAAATACATCCTCAAACATACAACTTTAATCAGTCTACGCCTTGAAGCAAACCAGCTATTATTTAAAACAAAGTTAGTTAATAGCTGCAACGTGACAGAGGGCCACGCTCGTCAACATGAAGGATTACCATGATCAATGATTCCATTATAAAACAATTTGCAATGTATACACGTTACTATTAAGTTAATTTACGATGCTGGTTAGACAGAAGCGAGGTTTGATAACACGGCGATGGTCACTGTGGTCTAATTGCACCATAATGCAGTAGGTATCCACATTACTCTTATGATTTCTGATTCTTACAGTGTATTCTATGCTTCAAGGGGCGTGAGAGTTTCACTGCCAACCTAAACTGTCCAAGGTTATTTTATACCTACCATACTAGCGGGGTAATTGCGTAACACACTAAGAGCGGTTTCGCACTACATCCGATCCGAATCCGAGGAATGCCGGTCCAAAGTGACCATTGTCCTATTTGTATGAGGGGTTGCGCACTAGATCCGAACAAATAGGACGATGGACTATTTCTCGAGTTCGGATTGGATTTGAACCGGACGTAGTGCGTAACCGCCCTTACAGTTAGCACTGGCTTTCATTTTGACAGTTAAATAACATTCAATGCGTTATTTAGGTACGTTGTTGAGCAGACAAACTTTTCAAATATATGAAGATTGCGACTGATCGTGTTTTATGCAATTAGGCAGCTTAGGCAGACGCCGATACGTCAAGCTAACTACAATCTGTCAAATTTATTTAATTTTTCAACTTTATGGCTACAGCATAATATTCAAGGTTCATTGGGAAAATTTGACAGTTTCAGGTAACTCGATGTGCTGTCTGTACCTTTTAAACTCAAAAGAGAACACAGCAGTGCTTTACTTACTTACCTTGCCAGGTGAACCTTTTCACAAAAGGTTACGCCCTATAACACAGTTCCTACTCCCATCATATTTTGGGCTATGGCAGTAATTGAAGTTCTACAGGCACCATTTTATTTTTGACGCTTATAATATTGCAGTTTATAAAAACAAAATCTGCATATTACGGGTTAACATTCCAATAATCAGAAGGCTGATGTTCAATCACTGATATACCTAGGTAGGTACTTAAACGCCAGGATAACAGGTTAATTGCGTTTAAATCAATTAAATCTAAACATAAAAGAAGTTTTACTATCAATAAATAAGCATGTTTATACGGAAACTACATCTCCGTTGTTGACAAACATGTGAACAAAATTGGTTAGTACGCACTCCGCTTGAATGCAGCAATGGTGGTCCAGTTGTAGTGGACTTACGAGTTACAGGTCATGGGATCAAACCCAGACAGGCGATTTGTTTTGTGTAAATAATTTCATCACCACTACTCTTAAAACGGTGAAGGAAAACATCGTGAGGAAACCGGCATGTCCTAGAAACAAAAAATCGAAGACATGTGATCTACCAACTCGCGCCTAGCCCGCGTGGTAGATTACAGCCCACTCCCTCTCGAAGAGAGGAGGCCTGTGTCCCAGCAGTGGGAACATTATAGGCTGATTATGCTACTCCACGGATACAATACATTTTACTTATTTAAATCGTCAATGCCGGATATGTTTGGATCTTGTTCCACCTTCTCAGACATTATTAGTGAAGGAAGCAGTCATGGCATCCTAAAGTCCTAAGTCCCAACAAAAATAGGTCAACAATCTCCTCTACTTCAAAATACAACATTGAAAACCATCACAATACCTATTACAAAATTCCATAGAAAATATCCATATCAGTTCACTGTTCACTGGCCTTAACCCATGCAATGCGCTGAACGCGTGACGGAATCCGAAACAATACTCCATCAAACCGGCGCGAGCGACTGTTTTATTTTACTGCTTTAACTGTCAAATGTGACCTTACTGGACGCTAGTTTACTGGCCAGTGGCTGGTCTACGTTGAAGGAAGAATGCGAATATTTCATGCGAAAAAGTAAGGCGCGTTGGAATCTGCGGGAGAAATTGTTAAGTAGGTAAGTGATGTAAGTCATTGGAGTGTTCGGTTTGAGAAGATTTTGTCCATAGAAATGTAAAAATATATCTATGGTTTGGTCCAAAGAGATCTTTCTCAGTCTAGACTACTTTGTCAGTAAAGGGGAGGAAATTCCTTCTTAGCTTCCTTGCTATGAATATCGGACTTGAAAATGTAAACGTAGATACCTAAGGTGAAGTGAGAGGCCATTTCACCTGAATCTAGGAATGACACCATGATTGACAGCTTAGGTACTTCACCTAAGTTTTCACGGTCAGATTTTTACAGAAAAGATCGGCAGTAATCGATGCAGTTGGTAGCACAGAATGATATGCACAGTGACAGCTGAAAACATAGGTAGTTACCTGCATAATTTGACATGGATAGACCGGCTGAACTGTAGGTAGATTCCTATATCTACCTACCTAAGTGGTTACATTTAACCAAGTACCTACCTATTTATTTATTTATTGAAATGACTGTTATCAAGTACTTATTTTATGGCATATTAAATAACATTTTATTAAAATGCGATAACCATTTAGATCCGTGGTAAAAGGGTTAAATACCATAAATGTCGAAAATAAAATACAAACATTGAAGTTTTATGGACTGTGCGACCTTCATAACAATAAAAATAACAGTCGTTAGAATAAAGAATTGGCAATAATAAGTAAAAATTTATATAAAAAAGAGGTAAATCCCTTGTTATTTAGTTAAGTCCGGTATCATCATAAAAGAATTTAAAATACTGGCGCCAGTGGGCGACCTTGTAAAAAAAACAAAGTATAATTTTATTTTTAATCGTTTGCGTAAATATTTTATTGATTTAGAAACGCTAATAAATTGCCTTTTTTATAGTTGTCTGGTGAACCAAAGTCGAATAGGTACTTGTACGATTTTTTTGCACCGGTTATTCTCTATTCTGTCTCGCAGCGCCATTTAAATAATCGATGGTGACGACATAGTTCAATTTATCTATCTACCTATAATAATTATATCCTGCATTTATTTTTGTCAAACTAGGATTTTGCAAGTTCACTGTGGATTTTGATTTATTATCCTTCCAACTTAATAACAAGAAAGAAAATATCTACAAACATGATCAACGATTTACATGACTGTAATCTAAAAAAAAATTGTCTAATGAAAAATTTCGTAAAAATGATGTTTTAAAATAAATTTATAACAGCGCCCTCTATTAGCGACTCTCAAAACTGCGTCGACACCTAGTAACGCTACTTAGTGCTCTTTGTGTTGATGCATCGTTTTAGTTTATTTTAATAAAGGTAGATGGCGTACTGTGTTAGCGCCATCTACCAGCGGTATCTAACAACTGTTACCTTTATGATCTCAATGTTCCTTCTACTAAACTCTACAAGATGTCGCTACGAGTAATAAAACTACGATCTTGTTTTATGGAAACAAACATTCATTGTTTGTTACAAAATAACTCAAAAGTATTTTTATTGCAGACACGTGTTATGATCCTTTCAATGATTTTACATACTTCTCTGTGATAAATGCGACGCAAATAAACCTAAATATGACAAAAGCTGAATCAGTTATAGGCTTATTTCTTTTTTTTATACAAACTATCAAAATAAAGAATCTGGCTCTAAATAACAAAATCAAATAAGTAGGTCGAAACGCAAAAAGATTTGCCCCGGGTGAGGATCGAACTCACGACCTTAAGATTATGAGACTTACGCGCTGCCTACTGCGCTACCGAGGCCGATGATAACGATGTTGAAATACGCATTCAGCATTTTAGTCTATATATTTTTTTGGGTAAAAAACTTGCGAAAACTTTTCAGAAGTGTGAAAATTACAGATTGGCCTGTTTCCTAAAATTCGATTAGGAAGGTATGCATGAAGTGTGTTATTGATCATTATCATTCAAAGAAATTAAATAAGTACGACTTTATAAAGGACCAAAAAAGGTCCCAAATAATTAAATACCATGAGCGCGAAGTGGCCTATTTGTTTCAAGTCTAACCATAAGACAGGGTACATTACATACCTACACATCAGTAGGTACTTCGCATTTCTCTTGAGTAAAATTGGAAGCCATATACATAGATACAATCATACTGCGATGCCTGTGGGAGTTGCAATGTAATGAAAATATTAAAAGTTGCCTGCTCGTTTCGTCGTCTGTCCACGGCTACCACTGGCTACACGTCCAACTGTCCCTTGGCTATTTACGAATATGGAACAGAAAACCGTTGAATGGATTGCTGGTGTTATTTTGAATTCAAGTTTAGAATGCGTTTGTACGTTATTAATGTCAAACAAGCTATTTGGTCTAGGTACCACTTAGCTTATTTTACAACCAAAAATATTAATTTTATTTTGCAACTACACTGCAAATTTTATTTTTGTTGTGTAGGTATATAGGTAATAACTTTTTAGGGTTCCGTAGTAAACATGGAACACGCACTTGCCCGATTTTAAGCTTATGGCATGATGCTAAGGAATTGACTGCTCAGTACGCTTACTGCGTAATCCCAATAGTGCGACTGTTTTCTACTGTAGGACTGTCAGATGGTGGTACATCTGAAGATTTTTATTCTTAAAGGAGCATCTGCTAAATCACATAAGTATCGTTTAAGAACTGATTTAGGTATTTACTTAGTTAGATACGAAGGTTAGAATAGAATACTCTTTATTATGTACACCATATAGCTGATTTTTTGCTGTAGCTGATTTCTAAACAAATATCTTTCAAATCCGCATATTAAATAAAAGGTCTACTGATGTCTGAGTCAAGATGTTTGCCCTATTGATGGCAATAGGCTCGCCCCTTATTACATCTTCTCTTTTTCTTTTTTATCGTCTATTATTATTATGTATCATATTTAAGTAACAGTTACGTAATCTTAGAAGGTACTTCAGTATTTTTTTTTTAATAAAGTGTGATATTAATAAGGTTAGATATTCCTTACAGCAGGATAAATTATCCACAATTATTATTATGTGTTTTTCCCTTGAGTGTACAAAACTGACGAATCGACGAAAACTGGCAAACACTGGAAACTGCCGAGTTAACACAACTGTCTAATCGGTAAAACTGTCTAATCGGTAAAACTGACGAATCAGTGAAACTGACTAATCAACGAAACTGGCGAATTAAATAAAGTGACGACTTAGGGAAACTAACCAGTGATACGCGGACTCACAAATACGACTCAGTCAACTCCACCGCTTTCTCTGTGCTGCTATCTGAGTCTAGATTATATTTTGAGTTGTACCATAGTTCTGATCGGATTAGCTGAGTTGTTACGACTCTGATGGTATCTTTAGCCAGCCATGATGTTGGTATTCATTTAGGTATGTAGGTACTACGTGGAAAAGAGACAAGTATACTTCTAATGCCCGGGTACCTTTAGATTGGTTATCCGTAACATGGAATGTAACACACGTTACGTCACGTCACAGGAAACAAATTCGCTTACAGTCCGTTCAGTTATTTTAACTCTGACAGCAGTAATCTTATACCTATTATAGAAAATAAAGATCACAATGATTTTGACAGACTTGGCAGTGCCAGCAAACCAACAGCAACCTTATTAGAATGAGAATAAAGTTTACTGTAATTTGGACAGTGATGAAAATGAACGGGCTGTATGTAGTTATTCCTTTCATGTTACTTTGCATAATCGGTACCCGGTAAAATGTGAATCATGTCTTGTCGTGATATTAAATTAAAAGAGACTGATTACTCAGTGCACTATTATTTTTATAGGTAAACACCTAAGTAACACTTTGAATGCATGATTTATTATACCAAGTCACGGACTAAGTGAAAATCCTTAACACCTGTAACAGGTTAGGAAAATATTTTTACGCCCCATCTAACCTGACAACCCAAATCCTTCTCTAAAAAGTTTTACGTCCAAACTTTTCCTAATCGACACCTAAAATGTCATTATTTCACACAAATCCTCCCTGGAGTGATGAATTTTACCTCGTTTTTGAAGTTGGTAACCCCTTCCTGGTTGAATATTTAAAAAGTCGTTGGCAACATTTTAATTGGGCAATCCTGGCAGGATTAAATTATCAAGACACCTAGTTAAGGCGCCTACAAACTTAATGAATTCAACATGAAATTTTCCGTTGCGCGGGTCTTTGCTTCGCAGGGTCGTTGGTGTACGGAGTATGATACCCGCTGAGGTTTTTTAATGGTAAAGTAGCTGGTAACATTATCACAGTGAGCTCGTAATATTGAGCCTTGTGATCACAAAGCGAGCGATAATACAAAATGACCATTAGCCAGCACCCTAATTGCGTAACACACTATCAATCTCAATCTGACTCATTTTGAAGGATATTGCTAATCCATTGCTTGATATGTTCGAAAAATGTGTTTGCTCAACAACGTAAATAACGCAATGAATGTTGTTGAACTGTCGAAGTGAAACCCATTGCTACTAATAGCGTATTACGCAATTACCCCGCTGCACAGAAGGTCTATTATATATCCACGTAATTTTTGTAGTTGCGTTCGAAGTTACGGGCATAATGAATGGTCCTGTCGACGAACAGTCCAATGGCGAATCGGTCTTAGGAGAACGGTTGCAGAATCTATACTACTCCGCGGCTCCGTATCACAACACGATATCACAGTTGTCCTTACTCCCGAAGTCCCGATGTGTTTTGCCTGTCTGAAAAAGTTACGGAGTGGGGTTCATTCGGAAGTATCGAATACTACTTTTGGACGGGCCCGTATCTTCGTTGACGGACTTAGAGAAGAGACCCAGGCTAGTGTTAATTTTATTTTGTCGCTATTCGGGTATGGTATGAGTAAATCAACTGTCTATTCTGGGCGTTTCATGAGCTCTTATTAGGTACTTAGGTATAGTTTTTGACAAAAGGGTAAAAGGGGTAACAGTATCCATACCTACCCATAATTCTTATAAATGCGAAAGTAACTAACTTTGTTTGTTGGATTTCGGTGAAATTTGGCATACAGTTAGACCCGGTTTAGGTAATTTTTTTTTTGTGGTAGTACCTACATTCCATGATGATTTCTAGCTTCCACACGGGTAATAAAGCCGGCAGATCCAAAAGTTATTTTAAAATAAATAAATTACTCTACTGCACGTACAGTGTCTTTAATTTTTGTCCGTCAAAAATACAAATTATAATTTAAAACTGTAAAAGTTTTCTAAAAATTCGTTACAGATGGTCCAGTTGGGTGATCCAGTCTTGAAGAGACCTCACGGACCAATATTTTTAGCAAAAATTTCCAAATAAAAAAGAAGCGTAATAAAATCCTAGCCAACTTGCTTAATGTGTACAAACACAGTCACCGCGGAGCTTACAAAGAGCTTTTTTAATTCACAGCCAACCAATTCCTAAGCGAACGTAAAATGTTTACTCTGCCAAAAGAGGGGGACATTTAAACTTTATTTTTTTGGACTCTTTTGTGACTTAATTTTTTACGGGGATCCTCCCGAGACCCATGTTGGATTTGAAACGCGACGGAGTTCACAAACTTCTTGGAGTTCGTTAAAAAACGACGTTTTTACAATGGGTTACGGAAATTTTCGGGTGGATGAATAATTTTACGGTTCCCTTACGAAGTCCCACTTTGTTTATTTTGTGAAAGATCAGAGATTAATCGTGTGTAGGTTAAATATGTATATGTTGCGTAGCGTGTGACTTTGTAAGGGGAGTTGTATGTTACTTAGGAAGTTGGAACGTGTATGACTTTGATGGCACTTGGGGGAAGATTGTAAGTAGGTAAATATTGTTAGCTGAATAATGTGCAAAATAGTATAGGCGATTTATTCATCATCATCACTGTTCTCAAACAATGAGGAAACCGGCATGTCCAAGAGCAAAAATTCGAAGACATGCGACATCTACCAACCCGCACTGGGCCCGCGTGGTGGATTACGGCCCACTCCCTGTTGCTGAGAGGAGGCCTGTGTCCCTGCAGTAGGAACATTATAGGCTGATTATGATGAATGTGCATACTGCTAGAATTCTCCAAACTAACCTAGCATAATGGAGACGCAGATAGATGGATGTGGATACAAGGTCCTGAACATTTTTTCACAGGCTACACAAATATTATTTCCAGGGTCGTCTGAAGCCACCCCAACTTAAGGGGGAAGCCCTAAGGTAGCCCGCGATTGATATTCCATTCCTATAAAATTAACTTCAACTATTAAATTAACATTAAAACTTAAAAGAAATAAAAATAAAGCAATTATTCTATCCTTACAGACGTACCTACATTAATTCCATAAGGAACAAATAAACTTCGAAGCCCCTACTACGCGACAATATTTTGCGAGCAACATTAAAATTTATCACTGGCGCAAGAGTTTACGCGAAAGCCGGGTGATAAAATAAAATGACAGTTGTTTAGTATGGTCTCGGGAATATTGTTGGTACATACTAAGGTAGAAATTGAAAGGTATGGGGCGCTGGAGACCTGTTTAATTTATGTCAGTAAATGGCTTTTGGATTGGCGTGCAAGTGGTAGGGGTAAGTGTGACAGTATGTTCCTTTATCTATGGTATTTTTAGCCATTTGTTTGAAGAACGTACAGGCATAGCAAAGGGTAATACGTCGTACAATTGCATAATTTGGCATTTTTCGCCCCCAATCTGTAGACTAGCGCTGTTTTGACCGTGTTCGAAGCGGAAGTTTAGCTATTACAAGTTTACAGGTACAGGGGGGTAATTGCGTAACACACAATGGCAATGGCTTTCATTTTGACATTTCAACAACATCCATTGCGTCATTTATGTGACCGAGCAGATTAATTTGTCAAATATTATGTATAGCTATGGATTTCCAATTTCCTTCAATTTGTGATTGAAATTATGTTACTTACGCAATTATGACTCCATTTGAAATAGCACTTACTAAGAGAAGAGGCCCGTGGCTATATAATCTGCACAGGTCGATCGATCAGGTTAAGCTACGCTTGCCGCGCTCAGTCTGTGGATGGGTGACCATCTTTACATACCGAGACCCCTCCTTCGGAGAGCACGTTAAGCCATTGGTCCCGGCTGTCATTCGTGGATCTTTGACAGTCGTTACGGGTCGTCAGTAGCCCGAAAGTCTGACAACCAGTCTTACCAAGGGGTATCATATTACCCAGTAACTGGGTTGTGGAGGTCAGATAGGCAGTCGCTCCACGTAAAATGCTGGTTTACAGCTGCATCCGGTTAGACTGGAAGCCGACCCCAACTTAGTTGGGAAAAGGCTAAGCAGATGATGATTTACCATTAAACTTGAGCTATATGAATATTGCCCATATTCCCATAGCTAAAGCTTGGTACCTAGTTACCTAATAGAAATTAAATAATAAAGGCATTCTACGTAGAATTCCACTTAACCCTCCATTATCTCCAGCTTAAATTAACCCAGTCACGTAATTTCCCCAGCCAGGATAATCCAGTTCCAAATTCAAAATTCAATTTACCACACCTGTACTCAATTTAACAGTCCAATTCCGGATTTACAACTAATTTCGTCGTTCCGTTCGATAAACGTTAACTTCTACGTTTACGTTCACGGAATCTGGCGCTCGTGTGAGTTTGATTGCACACAGAATCACTTCTCCTGGCGGTAAACTCGATTGTTACGAGCTATTTCTAGAATAATCCTACGGTTTGCGTTTGGATTTTGGAATATAAAAGCTGGAGGTTAAAAGAGGGTTTACTAAAAGAGCCAGCACGAAAATTATTTTATATTATATATGTTTGTTTTATATTGTTTGACTAAGGCTCTCAAATTAACTATACCAACATGCATCTATAGAAAGTCTTCTGTCGTGCCCAATTTCCAATATTATGAAACTACAAAAAAAGGGAATTAATGTATTACTAGCTGCGCCCCGCGGTTTTACCCGTATAAGTCTCGATCCCGTGGGAATATCGGGATAAAAAGTACCCTATGTCCTTTCCCGGGACTTAAGCTATCTCTATACCAAATTTCATCAAAATTGGTCGAGCCGTTTGAGCGTGAAGAAGTAACAAACATATAAACACACACACACTTACAAACTTTCGCCTTTATAATATTAGTGTGATAGTGTGATTATAGTGTGATGTCAATACCACTTTATGAACTTTTCAGGAAGAGACAACCTAGACGCGTACCGCAACGGTTGGCTCCGAGGTGGCTCTAGAAAAGGATGAGGGCTTTTGCTCAGCAGTAGGACAGCGTAAGTTAACTTAAAAAAAAAACCGGTCAAGTGCGAGTCGCACTCGCGCACCGGGGGTTCCGTACAGATTTGTAGGTATGTAACTATAAATTTACGATTTTCGGATTTTTTTCTTTACTTGTGCTACATGACATTTACAAATTTCATGATTCTAGGTCAACGGGAAGTACCCTATAGGTTTTGATTACCTTGCGAGTGTCAAAATAATATGCGGCATAAACGGAACATAAATGCCCGTATCTTTTGATTGCGTTGACTTAGAAGATTGATTTTTTCATTGTTTCAGGGGAGTGCAGCCCTGAGTATTTGAAATTAATTTCAGCTTGATAACTCTACGAATTCCTGAGAAAAAGGGTCTTGACAGACGGACAGACAGACGGGCAAAGAAGTGATCTTACAAGGGTTCTGTTTTTCCTTTTGAGGTACGGAACCCTAAAACAGGACTTTTCTGAAGCAATATTATTTAGATATTTTTTTTCGTTTCTAGTTTTCTTTTGTTTCGTCTGAAAACGCACCTGAAGTTAGTAAAACTGTAGCAATCCCTACATTTGCAGACACTCGTAAAGCCTCAACAAACACCATTACAGAAATTGTTCCTAGCACCATGCTCATACATTTTATGTGCACAAGTACATAAACGATACATAAGTTAAGATTTTACTGTCGAACACAACATAAAGGGGTTGGCACTGGCTTTACGCTGCCAGGATTAGGTTGGGCCAGCAGTAAACATGGCCAGGGCGGCTTTTATATCCCGTTGCAAATAATAGCACATAAAACTTGTGTGAAAAACACTAGTTACGGACGCGGAGATGAACGGGCCGGTGGGTAACGTTGGCAAAAAAATGATACTATAATATAGTACCAGACTATTTTTTTTTCAAAATTGAATGTCATTTATTCAAATTAGAGTCAGAATCGGAGGCAAAGTCAAAGCATTTATTTCAAATAATGTCCCACTGCAGCCTCATTGGCGTATCTAGGGATTCTTTCTAGGGGGGGCCTGGCCCCTAACCTTTTTTTTTTTTTCTCTGTGGAAATCCTCATGGACTTCCTCTATCGTGGGGGTGACAGAGGGGCATGCCGGACTCTTACCGGCTAAAACAACCGCTGTGTTCCACCTCTACCTATGGCCGGAGGTACGGAATTCGCATAAGCATTCACCGCTCCCCCGACAGGCCGCGACCCGCTGTTCCTCAGCGGGGCCTACCTCCCCGTGCGCTCATTCCTACAATGGCCGCACCCACTCTCGAGTGGCGCGCGTGGAACACTGCAGCGCCAACTCGGGCCTGTCTGGTCGGACGACAGACGCTCCTAGTCCGCCGACCGCAGGCCACCTCTCATGGAGGTCGTAGATCGTTTTGCGCCCTCTCGGGCGCCCGGTTCGTCTCCTGCGGGAGGGGAGAGAGGATGCGGCTTCTCTCCCGCTCGGCCGCCTCCTTTGCAGACATGACATCCTCGCAAAAGGAGGCAACACCGTCTCATGCGCTCCCGCTCTCAACCATCGATTGAACGACAGCAGGGAGCGAGAGATCGCTCCTGCCTATTCCAGCGATGAGGTCACGGCGCAGCCTTGCCCAAGCTGGGCACTCTTCCAACGTGTGCTGCTCCGTATTCTCAGGGCAAGCCGGCGTCTGCTTCCGACCATGATGTCGGACACCTACCGACTAAAACCCCACTATTGCGTGCCACTTTTTTGAACCCGACTGCTCGAGCGACGACACGGCCCCAATTTCGCCGCCCGCAGGCCCCTTCTTATAGTGGCCGGAAATCGTTAAGCACCCTTCGACGCCCAGCTGCTCTTCTGGTGCGGGTGGAATGAGAGGTATGCTCTCTCCCTCTCCGCCGCCTCCTTTGTATGCATCAACTCCTCGCAAATAGAGGCCACAGCATCGCACGCGTTTTCGCTCCCGACCATGGACTGAACCACCGCCGAAAATGACAGATCACCCGCACCAAGTGTCGCGACGAGGGCACAGCGCTGTTGGGCCCAAGCTGTACTCCTCCAACGTATGTAACGCCGTGTCCTCGTGGCAGTCCACACTCCCGACCTATGCGACGCAGGTATTTCCCGACACATCCGTGTCCAGTAAGCACCTGCGTCAGCCGGAAGCTCAGGGCGCCATGCTGCCTCTCCATAACAGGCCTTACCGCCACTATTGTGGCGAGCCCCCACCTGGGTTGCGCAAGTCGCTCCCTCCATGTAGCCACTAGGATCGTGGATCGAATTCCCGAGGAACCGGAGGCTGACCACGCGCACGCTCCAACTTCCGCCAGCGATATAGGGACACATGGATTTTCGCGTCCAGATCCCAGGGCGTTGATCCGGCCAGGAGAGTTGCTGCCTCGTAGGAGATCATACGCTATCCTCTTATCACCCTAACAGCTATCGCTCTTTGCGGCCTTCGCAATATTGCAACATTCCGGCCGTCAAAGTGTCCGCCCACACGGGCGCCCCATACAGCGCCATGGACTTCACAATCCCCACGTACAGTCTCCAGCAGGAGGCGTTGTCCCAAATTAGGTAGCAGTTTTGCAAGAGCAGCTGCAGCGCTCATCAACCTGGGGACCAGCTGCTGAATGTGCGGTCCGAAGTCCCACCGGCTGACTAGGACAAGTCCTAGGTACTTCATCGTCGACTCGACACCGACGCGGGCGCCTCCTACCGCTATGTGTAAATCGCGTGGTGCGTGGGTTGTTCCGAGGCCCATGGAAACAGAGGGCCTCAGATTTGTGCAAAGCCACCTCGAGACCCAGACGCCGAATCCTTCCAACGACCTGCGCAACTCCTGCCGTGGCCTGTATGGCCGATTGCCGATGCGTTTGCTCCCGGACCGTCTAATCATAATAATACTCTAGCTTATTTCGTTGCTTATTAGTAGATTCAATTATTTTTGTGATTTCAAAAGTAACTAAATGAAATGTATTATGTAGTTAATAATAAGTTTGTGTAGGTCTTGGTAGTAGATTATTTATTTGATTGCTTTTGTGTGAAGTTATATTATGTACCTAAGTAAGCAGCTTAAAATTTCGAATAGGTCCCCAAACATCCTAGGGTGGGCCTGAGACCGTTCTAGGGTGGGCCGTGCCCACCCGGCCCCCCCCCTATATACGCCAATGTGCAGCCTGCAGGGCAAAGGCCTCTACTCATCCAGATAGGCACGAGCATTAATCACCACGCTTGTTCAAGTCAGGTTGGCAATTTCAAACTTATGTCATCTAAAAACATTATGAGGTAGTTGATGTATTGTCACAGAATACGTCTTAATAGTACTACGTGCAGAAAGGACACTCCCTTCCCCGCGCTTATATCAGATACCGCACCTCACCCCGCACTTCGAGGTATTTGTCGCCGACTCTTTACCAAGGGCGCTCGCAAACCGCAGCGCTGTACTGCTGACACGAACACACAATTTTGCGATTTAAATGTTTTATTTGAGTTTTAATCACGATGGTTGGATATTGTGATGCTTTCCCGAATTCGTATTTACATAAACTGTTTATGAGATTTCGAGTTTTTAATACCGTGCGATTTAATAACCGATTATTTACAGATAAGTCATTTAAACTAAACTATTTTAGTGTTTTTATTTCATTACGAACCCGAATATATTATAAATAAACAATTGAACTAAAAGGTCACTTCATAATAATGCACAAGTTCGGGCAGCGCCGTCTCCGTTCGGTTCCCTGACACAAATTGCTTTCCGCGCCATTTTTTTTAGGCTACGCACGACAGCCAACCCTACTAGATTTCGCGCACACATTTACACGTTTACAAACGTCATTTTTTATGTAGTAGTAATAAGTAATTATTTTGCGAGCGTTGTATGGAGTGTCCGAGGTGTGGTATTGTGAAACTAGGAGTGAGTCAGAGGTAACAATTTGTCACTGACAGCCCTTTATGTCGTAGCAGTAAGGGCGATGCAAATGTTAACACTGATGTGTGGTTGATTGTACGATATAACTCACTGCAGCCTCAGACCAAATAAAAATCCAAGACAGAGGGCTGTCAACAGAAAAGTGAAGCCGGTTTCGTAAACATGTGTGCATGAGGTGTAGTTTGATTGTAAATGTATGCGTGTGAGCGTGTATGCACAGAGCGAAGGTGTAGTTTTGGCACGCCTCACTGTATTGTTCGCAGCGCTATGTCTTGACTTTTTTATTTGGTCTGAGACTGCAACCTTTTACGCTAGATATCTATTAGGTCCTTACATATGAAATTGGCGTTTTTCGTACTGGCCACTTTAATCACGAATTTCTCCTCTTTGGTAAGGAATTCCAAATTCAAATTTGTACAGCTATTTACTCATGTATTTGTGCTTCGATGACCGTTATTCATTTGTTTTTTTTCTTCTGTTTTTTCTGTTTGCGTCACTCATTTTACAAAATGGAAAATTTAAAATATCGCATTATTTACGAGTACGAGTTCCGCCGTGGCACTAGTGCTGCGGAAACGACTCGAAGGGTGAATGATGTGTATGGCGGTCATGTTGCAAAAGAAAACACAGTTCGTTTTTGGTTCCAACGTTTTCGTTCTGGAAATTTCGACCTGCAGAACAAGCCCCGTGGACGGCCTGAGACCCAAGTTGATAATGGAGAATTGAAGGCTATTGTGGAAGCGGACCCATCGCAAACCACGTCCGAGTTAGCTGCAGGCTTCGATGTTAGTGATAAAACTGTTTTAATTCACTTGAAGCAAATTGGGAAGATTAAAAAGCTTGAAAGGTGGGTACCTCACGAATTGACTGAAGCAAACCGGCAAACGCGCGTCGACTGCTGCGTTACATTACTTGAATTGGAATGTCTTAGACATCCTCCGTACTCCCCGGACCTTGCTCCAACAGATTACCATTTTTTTCGCAATTTGGATAACTTTTTGCAAGGGAAAAAATTCAACTCCGATGGGGCAGTCCAAATCGCCTTCAAAGATTTTATTGATTCCCGTCCGACTGGTTTTTTTAGTAAAGGGATCAATGAACTACCTATAAGATGGCAAAAGTGCATTGAAAACAATGGTTCATACTTTGATTAATTAAATATATTATATTAAAAAATATTCGACTTTTTGTTCCTTCCATACAAAACGCCAATTTCATATGTAAGGACCTAATATAAGCTTTTAAGAAAAATGCCAAAATGGACACTTTTTACCAGTTCTCCGAAATCATCGACAAGATTATTTAAATGAAGAAATTGAAAAATAATGCCGGATTTTTTCCGTCGTTGGCCACTGTTTTGCTAACCCTACGATAATTCCTAATTCGGACTTAGCAATAGGGGTGAAGCAGCTCTTATATAGAATGTCAGGGCAAGATTTAGTGGCCGCTGTGTATTGGGATGCGTGCTATAAAACTAATTCACTCTGTTTTTACGGCAAAAATAATAATATAGTTTATAGAGTTATACCTGGTTATGGTTGACCATAGGATTTGATATTATCTAGTAGGTAGATAACTACATAAATCTGTCGAAAATAAAGTCGAAAATAATAACCTCCTCCTTTTAGGAAGTCGGTTAAAAAGATGGGATACTTAGTTTTCTAAACGTGTACGACAGTTTTCTATTGGGCAGCTAACGTTAAGAAGTAAAAGACAATACTGTTACTGTTAGCTTGCATCATCCCACTGCTGGGCAAAGGCCTCAAAGGGTCCATGACTTCCAGCTCTTTCGATCCAGGGCTAATGTGGACTACTAGTCGTTTGTTTTGTCCAGCTCGTCCCGCCATCTTCTACGGGGTCTGCCGCGACGCCTTCTACCTGCGTCAGGGCTCCACGTGGTGGTTATTTTGGCCCACAGCTTATTAGGCATACGGCAGACATGGCCAGCCCAGTCCCACTTCAGCTTAGCGGCTTTTTGAGGAACGTCAATAATCTGTGTTTTGGAACGCAGTGTGGTGTTGCGAATATGTTCTTAATAAAAACATTTAAAACATTTTCGCATTTTTCATCTGTGGTCAAAAACTCTAGTCAGAAATTAGCACAATACACGTATATAAAAAAAAATTAGATAAGTAACTTATAGCCTATAGTTTCGACAGTCTAAAAATCCTTCATCCTTCTCATCATTATCTACCTCCTACCCATTTCCGAACTTATTTGGAAGTCTTCTTTGTCAAGTTTGAAAAACCCCTTATCATAAGGACGAAAAAGTTCCCCAATCACCAGCCATAAACTCCATTATTTCCCCGAAACAAGGTACTTTATACTTCATGAAACATTTACGAATTAATCGTAGAACCATTCTAGGTACTTGGTCGTAATGGCGAAGTAAAGCTATAACGTTCATCGTAAAAACTGCCGTCGTACACTATGAAAATTATATTAAGCCGGGCATTGTCTTGGTGTATTATTGATTTAAGGATGAAGCGCCAGGGTAGGCCGCGAAACTCAAATTTTCTTACTTACGTTTTTTTCAGTATCGTCAGTATCACGTTGTATGTTGATCTTAATATGATTCGCGGCCGTCACAAATATTTCTTTATAGAATTATAATCATACTAGCTGCGCCAGCAGTTTCACCCGCATAAGTCTCGATCCCATGGGAATATCGGGATAAAAAGTATCCTATGTCCTTTCCCGGGACTCAAACTATCTCTATACCAAATTTCATCTAAATCGGTTCAGCGGTTTAGGCGTGAAAAGGTAACATACAGACAGACAGACAGACCGACAGACAGACAGAGTTACTTTCGACTTTATAATATTAGTATGGATAAATCATCAATACAACTTTCTAAGTTCATATTACTCTATTGAAAGAAATCATGACATTTGAGGCCAATTGTAACTGAAGGAGTTGTAATGCTGATCCTAATGATTATAATTCTGTAAAGCCATATATCTGTTACGGCCGCGAATCGTATATCAACATACCACCTGACACTGGTCTGCAAATTGCAAAAAACGTAAGTAAATTTGAATTTCTTGAGCTACGTTAGCGCATCCCCGTCTGGCGCCCGCGAAAAATGCACGCGAGTTAGGCCCATATAGATACCTGAAAATCTATGAGGTGGCTTATTAAATTTTGGAGTATACAAAAGTGAGAAAAATATCATAAAATCGATGTGGTTGCTGCATTGGTAGGTAGGTGTCAGCGGAGCCCGTCTGTATCTACCCTAACCTAATATTATATAGTCTATTTTTGTTTTATTAGGTCCCATTCAAACTTATCATGGCAATAGATTTTTGTCAAAAACATTTATTTTGTTCGCAACATTTATATCCCAATAGACCGGAAATACAAAATTCTAATTTTGAGACAACTCACAATAGAAGTTGGACCTTACATATTCCAATTCGGGGAGCCCAGATACGATCCTTCAAAGTCCCCAATGCGGATGTCATCTGAAATATAATATATTGCGCTGGACCGGGCCTTCCCTAAGGATGGACTGTTAATTATCAAGTACAAGTCTCATATACCCCGGATACCTTTGAATGTTTTGTCTTTATATTAAAATGTTTGCTGTATTTAGTTTCGACCTGAATTTTCCGTAGCTCCTCGGGCGTAGAGTTTGATTAAGGGATGATTTCTCAATAGTCAGATAACTTTTATCTGAGGAATAAATTTTGCGGTATGACAGCTTTTGTTTGGAGAATAAGTCAAACTGTCAGATTTATTCTTTAGATAAAAGTTATCTGACTATTGAAAAATCAGCCCAAAGTATATTCGTAATTCGGTTGGGATTTGATAAAGCAAGTTTTCTGTAGATAGATAGATCATTTATTTGTCCAAAACATAAGTATACACATACATGATACATGGCATGCAAGATGTTAGTTATGTTATGTCTTTGATAAGGGATTTACTTATTTAAGGACTTTGCATAGGTACTTACGTTGTTTTAATGTCCTCGTGTCTATATTTGGCTTGCTTCATCAGTTAATTTGTACATCCCAGATTAAAGGAAAATATACCTTGTGAATAAATGAAAGAATTCAGAAGAAAAACCAATTTTCCCTATTACTTTACGACAACTAAGTAACTGGCTGAAAATAATTAAGTTACTCGCGAATGTGCCCCAATCTTAATTTTTTTATTTCTTTTTATAACGGTGACTTTTAAAAGATGTTGTTCCACGCTTGAACTTGGAACAGCCGCTGGGGATATTTGACGTCATTCCGTTTCGAAAATTAAATTTAAATCCCCTAACGTTTTTTCCCGCCCTCCGAATTATTGCTAGCCAGCCGTAAGGACTTTTCCTGTGTATTGTTTAATTTTGTAGGGGTCAACATGACCTTTATTATGATAAAGTGGGTTCATCTACTGGGTACCGACCTTTTGTAAATATTTATAATTCATCCTACATTCCAGGTTTTTTTATTATTACGTTACGTAGTGATTTATTAGGCTTTTTTATTATTATTACTTAATGTACTCAGCGCCAATTTCAAACAGAATCACTTCACAATTTCATAAATGCTTCTCTTTTTCTATCAAAAGTTACAGGAGAAAATATTCCAGAAAAATATGTAGAAATTATGTCAACTTTCTTTCAGTATCAACATTATTTTGTTTTTGCTACATAAAAGCCGAAGTCGCTGCTTACGGAGCCATAACTGAGAAAGGTAAGGAGCAAAGGCCACAAGGGGGCAGCTCCGAGGCACTTGTCAAAGCTCGTAATATTTTATTAGATAACCAAATAAACCTCCAGTTTGGAGTTTGCAATTTTTGTCCCCAAGATGTCTTGGATATTTGCATTATGGTAAGGAAAATTTGGATTTTTTGTTCAAAAAGATGTTGTGTGACATATTCTTATAGAAAAAAAAATACAGTTTCTTCATTCAGGTCAATAGCAACGAAATCAAGACAAACATATTTGTATTAGGTAAATGTTTGTCTTGATTTTGTTGCTATTAACCTGAATGATGAAACTATTTTGTTTACACATAATATAATACAATTCAGATTACCTTGATTAACTTAGGAGCCAGAATCAGAGGGGCAGTTCTCGTAATTTTAAGAACGTTCACAGTCTGATCACAGGCTCAATCTGTCAAAAATACCCAAATGTAAATAGTTTTTGACATTTGTTTGTCGCCGAGATGAGATTGCGACTAGATTTTGAACGTTTTTAATTACGGTAATTATATTGGCTTTCAGATTTTGAGATAAGTTAAGTGCGAGCATGATGATGAATTATTTGATTCAACCATCGTAACTCCTACACAAATCTGAGCCATAAAGATGGGGTTACACTTACCCATTTAATATAACATATTACTTCGCATACGCACACCTATTAATATTCATAATATAATTTAACGTACCGAGGTTAATTTCACCTAAATATGTAAATTATCATGAGCCGACCACCGTTAATTTTGAGATGTCAGTTTGTAAATAATTCGATCTCTCTCACTCTTGTTTTTGTAAATTGAAGAGCGAAAGAGATGGATGATGCGTGTATTATGAATAAGGTGGCAGGGAAAATTTTAACGGCGCCTATGAGGGTTGTGAATGCTGAAATAACTTTCAAATATTGTCGCTAGGTGGACGAAAAGTTTAGTTCCTGAGGGAGGCTGTTTGCCGGGTCGCGCGTCTCTCTGTTTATAAATGAAACGCATATCATTTTAAAACAACATTCAGTGTGTGTTACCCCTCGACGGAACCCTTACCACAGTCCACACACACATCCCTTATCAGCTTGGGTTACTGGATTTTCGGACAGCTTGACCAATTCAAATATTTTACTCTGTGACGGGTCGCGAGTGCGAAGTTGGTGTACACTGTACGCGTTTCTGTACATGTAATGTCATTTTGGGACAGCAAAGTTAGGGATATTATAATAATGCTCGGATGTGTCCGGAGTTTGGACAACTTTGGTCCTGTGTGTTCCCTTAATTAGAGACGGGAACACATTAGTAGGAGGTCATCGGACTGCTGTAGGGAAAGTTTTGGTACTAAATGTAAAATAGCGCACTTGCAAGAAATTCTTAACAGTGTAGTCTATGTTTTAGAATAAAGTATGTGTCGAGGGAGCTGTTTCGGTGAAGCAAACTATTAGTTACTAAGCAGAGCTAGTTACAGCTATAAAGTAGAATAAATTTCTAGGTGTTAACTTCTAGAACGGTAAAAATAAAGAGGTAATTGCATTTGGAATTGAGCGTACTGTGATGCGTACTGTGAAAGTTTTCAAATCAGTTTGATGCTTACAATCCGGCCTGCAAGAGAATGCGTTCCTGATAGCTGATAATGCCACAATTCTATTAGAAAATAAAGATCAAAATCGCAAAACACGTATTCGTTTGTATGAAACTGACATGTGTCAAAAACGCATTCTCTCGTCGGTCTAACTGTAGTAACGCGTTGTATTGAATGATTCATCATCAACATTCACAGCTCGACTTTGCCCACAGCTGGGCATAGAATGATTCATTTTTACATGGACCATTATTCTTTACCTACACAATAGCACAAGTACTCATTACATTTTCAAGCCCCTCTATAAAAGAGACGAAAAATCTCCAGACGCATCTTAACATTAACACAATCCATCAAAAAGCAAAACAATAAAAAACTTCACGGAACCGATAAACAAGAGAAAAAGCAGTTAATCCGACAAATTGCTATTCGCGAGCGAGTAAAGCGTAATTAAAAATTCAATTCCGGAAAAAAAAAATCGTGCGGAAAAAATCAGGCGCGGAATCCGCGTCATCAATCTGAGGAATTATTTCATTTGCGTATTAAAATTCTCGTTTTGTCCGGTCGTGAATTATTTCTCGTCGTGTTTATTACTACGGCGGGTTACTGCACCCTCAGGGTTAGATGGCAGATCTCGTAGTATTGGGGTTGACGTGATATTGTGGGTTTGGTAAAAAAAAAAAGATTAATCTTGCGAGAGTTTGAACGTTTACCAGCTTTATGATACAAATAACACAAAGCGAACATAGCCAAAAGTAAGTATAGTAAGTTACTTATAGTTATTTTATTTCGTATACAGTGTATTAAAAACGAGCAGATTTTGCTGGACTTTAACGAAAATGACTAGTAAGATAGTTACCCTGCAAGCCTAAATAAAATGCTATCCCTGTTTCAGTACTTCAACACCTGATGAACCTGGCGCAAATATTTTGATAAGAAACAGACCGAAATCAATAAATAGAAGATATTTAATTTTTTCGGAACCGAACCGAATAAGATTAAGAAGATCTAAAATACCAAAATCTGTTCAATGTTTCCGAATTTACGATCCTCTTATTAAACCTAGTACCTAGTACAAAAAGAGAATACATAGACATATGACCGATTCTCCAGTGTAACAAATTGTTAATCTTAAAATTCTCGCAATCAAATATTTTTATTATTAATAAACTAACCTCATACGCAATGCTATCGATTATCTAAATAAACAATGCCATCTAATGACTGCGGTGTAATCGAATCGGCCAGGCTGGCCAGACGATGGTGCCCACCACCAAATACATAGTTACCGACAGAAGGTCAGCTCCTTGCAACAAGCGAAAACGCACGCACACAGACACAGCTCACGTACCTACAGAGAGTGCAAACGCACTCACGATTGGCGACTTGACAAAACATCGATTTCTTTATTATGAGAAATTATTTAAAAAAATCTATTATGCATATAAACCTTCTGGAATAAATTCTCTAAATATTGGTGAAAACCGCATGAAACTCCATTGCGAATTTAGAAGAGCAACGCTGTACAGTCACGTCTAAAAGTATGTATACACTTGGCAATTTTCAATTGCGATTTTTTCGTGAAATAACGAATGCAACGTTGAAATACGACACTTAACCTAAACCTATGGGTTCGAAAATAATATTTTCGTAACATAAAATTTCATTCAAAAATAAAGGAGAAATTCGCCTTTGGATAGGGCCAAGTGTATACATACTTTTAGACGTGACTGTACGCGTCTAGTCTAAAGTCTATTCAAATCCGTGCTGCCAATAGATGCTTTTCCACTTAAACGAATATCAACTGTAAGTTACTATAAATTAAGTTGATTTCGGAATGACTGGTAGATACAACTTAGAAGATCATATTTTCTTTTAGTTGCAGCGCAAACTGAACTTTATGTGTGGGTACTAAAGTTTTTTTTCTGTTACACAATTTTGATACATGTTTCGAAGCTAAGTCGTGAACGCAGTATTATGTGTGCATGCGCCTGTTTTCGTTCGTCATCCTTGTGATGTTGGCCTTCTGTATCTATATATTTTGTGTGCCCACTGCCCATTATTAGTGGACAAACGGACAGATTGACGTTACCTATGTATAATGTAGAATAGGGTCTAGACAAGGTTTTAGCGTTATGTATTTATTGGCTGATTAGAATCATACGATGTAGTATGCCTCGTATATTTGAGTGAGTTTTGAAAGTGATATTCGGTGAATTCGTTAATATTTGAATATTAACGAATTCACCGAAAATGATAAACATAAACATGAAAATTATAGTTAGATTAGTTGCAATAAACAATGTCGATTCACATGAACTTTTTAATATCGTAATTAAAATATTATAAACTAAAATGTTCCCAACTAGACTCATTAATTACTCTCACAGCACACATTAAACACACTTAGCACAAGGTATGGAGGTGTGAATGTGCGAATTAGCAGTGCGTGACGTCACGGCGCAGTGATTAGCGGGACGTGACATCCCTACGTAATGGACTGCGGTTACGTGGACTAGAGGCTCTTGTCGATGAGCTGAGAACATGTTTGGGTAATTTTTAGTCGAAAAGGCAGAGAAAACATACGAGTACCTACTTCGAGTTGCAAATATCTAGGCGCGTAGTGAATCGGCAACCTGCTACGAAAGTTGTAGCCGGCGTAGCAGCGTAGCTGCGTAGCCGTAGCTGTCATCGATGTTTCAGAATCGTAGTAATAGTGCGTTTGTATTTTGAGGCAATTTCAGCCAAAAAGTCTTCAAATAAGAATAGTTTGAACTAATATTAAAATTGTTTATATGTTTGTAAAAGGTAAGCCTCTAGGAGTACTGATCCAATTATAAAAGTTATTTACTGATAAAAAGTTACACTATTGCGAGTACCACAGGCTATACGCGTGTTCTAGGATATAAGATACCTACATGTTATCCGTTAAAACAGGCGGACGAAGTTGCGGGCACGAGCTAGTATTGTGTGTATTTTACACAATTTTGCCGGCAACGATTGTTAGGACTTTACCTTTGACAAGCTAGCTAAATACGGTAAAGACAGATAATCAACTATTATAAACAATCCAATTCCTTTAAACATAACTACCCGTCCCTACCACACCGCGCTTCCTAATCGTCACGCGTCAATGACGCACGTTTGATGCAGTTAATTGGACAATGTTACATCGACGTTAGCGCTAACTCGATCATTGTCGACGCGTGTTACCGTTTATGTGCTGTAATTGTGAGTATAGTTTTGATTATAAGTATTATAAGGGTATCCATACTTATCACACTAATTATATTGTAAATGCGAAAGTGTGTCTGTCTGTCTGTTACCTCTTCACGGTTAAACCGCTGAACCGATTTAGATGAAATTTGGTACAGAGATAGTTTGCGTCCAGGGAAAGGACATAGGATACTTTTTATCTCGATATTGCCACGGGATCGGAAGTTATGCGGGTGAAACCGCGGGGCGCAGCTAGTTTTTTTTATAAATTCTTTTACACTTTTTAGTGTTGTTTAGATTTCCATTTCGGACAATGTCGTGTTTTTTTATTGATAACAACAAATGTGGTAGATACTTTCATTTAAAACCACTTGGCAGATAACGTTGATTTTATAAGATATAAAAAATTAAATACAGTGGGGTAATTGCGTAACACACTAAAAAAAGGCAAAGGCTTACATTTTGACAGTCCAACAACATTCGTACGTTGTTGTGCAGACAATTTTTTCGAACATATGCAGCAATATCGTATGTTAAGCAATTACCAACTAAAACTGCAATTCTATTCAAGCAAATGAATGTTTAGAGCAGTGCAGAGTTAGTGTAGAGCAGTGGTGGCCCAGTGGTATCGGCCGCGACTTACGAGTTGTAGGTCGTAGGTTCGAACCCAGACCGGCGCTTTACTTTGTGTAAATTATTTCATCACCACTGCTCTCAAAACGGTGAAGGAAAACATCGTGAGGAAACCGGCATGTCCTAGAACCAAAAATTCAAAGACATGTGACATCTACCAACCCGCACTGGGCCCGCGTGGTAGATTACGGCCCACTCCCTCTCACAGAGAGGAGGCCTGTGTCCCAGCAGTGGGAACATTATAGGCTGATGATGATGATGATGATGAAATGAATGTTTTGAATTAAAAATCCATCCATCCATTTTAGCCCTTATTGGGCTTTAGCTTAGTTACGCATCGAAATCGCTTCAATTTTGATTCTGATCCCTCAAAATTACGAATTTTGAAACTATTTAAATATCAGAAAGGTACCTTCGAATAGAAACTTCGTACAATATTAAGTGTAATACACATAATCGCGGCGTATCGCCTCATCGCACGGTCGACAATGTGCGGCGTGCCTGCTCAATTCCCTGCCGTCGTAACGTCTAATTCCCGTCGACTTACACACATCAGCGTTTCCGATATCGTGTTGTACCCCCTTTATGCACAGAGTAGGGTAAGAATCGGTTAATGCAAAAAAATATATCAATAGAAAATTGGGATATCGTACAGGCAAACACTTGGAGCTACGTTTGACTTGATTTTGGGTGCGAGTATGGTCGTCAACAAAAGCTTGCAGTGTTTTTACATATTTTGGTAAACAGACAAATTAACGAATTAATCTGTTCCATACACGAAATCAAAATAATTTATTTTCACATAAACCTACATGGGCACTTATGAAACGTCAGAAGCTAGGTGCACGGTTCCAATTGGTCCTTTCCTACGGAGAAGAGCCGGCAAGAAACTCCACGGTTACTCTCGTGGCATCGTAGATTATCCGCTAAGCTGCATCTAGCGTATTGTCAGAAAGAAGTCAAGTACCGTAGTTCCCTTGAAAATGAAGCAGTAATAGTCACTCAAGATTTAGTAAATGACAATAAAAGAGAAAAAAAATTGTTTGTCAAAAATCAATTAACCTCTTTTTTTCTATTCATAGGGGTGCATCATACTTCAATTTAAATGAGACCATTTTCAATTACTCCTTTTTTTTTTCGTCGGTTAAAAACGGAAGAAAATGGCTTCATAGTAAGTATTTTATACTTAGCCCATGCAAAAGTATACAGGGTTAGCTTTCAAGGACCAGCCAAATTTACGGGGGCGGGCATATCGTAATCGCGAATAAAAATTCAGCCGTCTCATACGTTTAGATCGAGTAGGTATTGAAGTTTTCTATGGGTCAGTCAATAAATTTTTCGCGATTACGATATTGATCCCATAAAGAAAGTTGTTTAATTTGATGATTTGTACCACACCCTTTGGCTAGTCTTTGAAAACTAACCCTGCCTTTGAAGCATCTATCCTGACACTACTCTGTGTGGGTATTCCTTTTTCCATTTACACGAAACCGCACAAATATTGCAAACTAAACGGGAGCCAGCACTATTTACAATTTGGCCGCTTCTCCCCTGGTTATGTCTGTCAGGGCACATTCCACCCGTCGTTATGTTGTCCATGTTTATATTGCTTAGCCTACCTTCTTTTATTGGATAGCCAAACGCCTTATGGTCGGTTAATGTACCGAATTTCTGTGCAGCTGACCGGTCAGATTTTTATGTTGGTGTTGGAGGATTCAAATCCAGTTTTGGTAATGGTGTTTTTTCTATGAATTTTAAATTCGGTATTGGGTGATTCTGTATTATAAGTACACCGTTTTGAAATCATGCTTGTTTTTTAAAAGGCTGTTTCAAATGACTTTTGAAAAGGTTTAGTATAAAATTATACAAAATCAAAAATGATGATCGGCGGGTAATTGCTTAACACACTAACAGTAGCAATGGCTTTCATTTTGACAGTTCAACAACATTCATTGCGTTATTTACGTTGTTGAGCAGACAACTTTTTCGAACATACGAAACAATGGACTTTCCTACAAAATGATTTATATTGTGATTGATGGTGTGTTAATTATGCAACCCGGGGTGTGATTTTAAAATAAAATGAAGTTTAAATTAAGATCAAAAATTTATTTAAAAAAAATATTACCTACAAGTAGGTACTCCACCTGGTTCAGTAAAAAAATAATGTCATAAGTTTTCTTTAATGATAATTTTCTATTTATTTTAAAAACAAAAGTAACCATTATCAATAAAACGATCCTTCCATTTATAAATCAACATTACAATTTGATAATCCACTCGTACCAAAAGTTTACCAAACATCCTAACATTAACAAGTACACGACAATACCCATATCCACATTATGCAGCATTGGAAGACATTTCGAGACAGACGGATATCGCCTGGAGAGTTCACGCTCTATTATCGGTTCGTAGAGATAGGGTAACTGTCCCCATTGTTGGCACTTACGACAGACGCTGCAGGTTTTAGGTTCCAACTAAGAGCTGTGTGAATAGAATTCTAGATTTTATGGTCTAGAATTGAAATGTAAATGTTTTAGGCGATTGTTATTTTTATTGGGAGAGTTGTTTTGTTTTTTGTTGTGGGAATTGGTTAGTGATAAAAACAGATGAGTTATCGTCAAATTTCTTAGTTATAAATGCATGTTTTTATCAAAACATACAAACTGAATTTTCATTCAAGGTAAATAAGAGCGAGGGGTTATTTAAAAAAATGCAAAAGTATTTATCAAAACAAAATTACTAATTACATAATTAGGTGATCCAAAATTACTTTTGTACGATAATAAAATTTAAAACAGCTTTCACTTCCTTAAAAAAAATAAGTAAGTAAGTACATACTTATCTTGATAAATTCTTTAATCATTAATTAAAATATAAATAACACCAGAAAATTTAACAACCAGCCATAAACGTAACCAATAAACAGTACATAATAAAGGTAAGTGAAAATCGATAATTAATTAATTACGTTTACAGGTAGTTGGCGCGCCCGTAGCACCTACCGTAACTAGCGAGCAACAGCCGATTTCCCATGAGGTCCGCGTTCAACGTTGGGCAAAGATCATTTGGGCTTAAATGTGTAGAAGCGACATTAAGTCATTTGTTTTAAGAGGTGATGTGATAGACCTTAAACCGTTCCATAGGTGACCTTAATCAATCCGTTTCCTTGTTTTAACACGTACGTAATACGTTTATGTGGCACGACAATCATGTGTTTTGTAGCGACCTTTCAGTGTTCGATTTTACGGAATGTCATGTGAATGATATTTACGAAATAATGTCATCCCGAGTGTCAACCAAATGTAACGCAATTGTACATGCAACATTTCCACATGTTTTAATTGTGTTACAGGTTATCACACTAATATTATAAATGCGAAAGTTTGTGAGTGTGTGTGTGTGTGTGTGTTTATATGTTTGTTACCTCTTCACGCCTAAACCATTGAACCGATTTAGTTGAAATTTGGTATAGAGATAGTTCGAGTCCCGGAAAAGGACATAGGATAGTTTTTGTCCCGATATTCCCACGGGATCGAAACTTATGCGGGTGAAACCGCGGGGCGCAGCTAGTTAAAATAATAAAAAAATAATTTATTAATTAGTATTAAATTATTTAAGGATAAAAGTAAAATTTATTTTCAAATTCCTCTATTTTTTCTCTACGATTTGGTGCACGTATACCTCGAGGTATATGTTTAGGAAAAATTTTAGGGGCTTTTGTTGATCTCCTTTAACTAGGCACTGCTAGTGTCCGTTCTGTCTCCATTTTCTAGCTCTATGCCCAGCTACCGGCGGCGCACCCGCCATGTTATTTCGCCCATTAAGGCACCTGTCATGTGAGTTTACAATAAGTAAATAAGGACGTGCCGGCGACGGGGACGTTTACCCTAATATTGCGTCACTATTGGTGACAATATTGGCCGTTTTGTTTGCTGAAAAAATTAGTAGCTTCGTTATTGGTAGGGTGAATCTGTCGATGATTGGAAAATTGCTATGGGGTTGATTTTGGTCAGCTATTTGTATAGATAGATACACACTTTATTTTTTCTTTGTTGCATACTTCATAGGTACTTAGTATTTTCAGATTAGCTAGTAAAGTAGTTACGATTATGATTTATTAAAATTTAGTATAACCCAGGTTTCCATTTCTACTTCGCAACATAATTACGGTATTTGCAGTATTCTCGATATAATTATTCTATGGAGTAAGTGTCAAACAAATTTTAGCTGTAATCATTTTCCCGGGAATATTGTTTTAGGTTCTTCTGATTTTTTGTTTCTGGTCCTGAAACCGCTGCATTACACAATTAGCAAAAAAACTGTCAAAATGGGTGGTCGTGCATTTTTCTAGAACCAGTTGTTTTGTAAAACATGGTCCATTCACCTTTATTCAACCAGGAAAAAAAGATACCCTTACAAACAATTCACCACGAAAAACATTCACAATAAATCTTTATATCAAACATCATTTCAATAAAAAACATTCGCGCTTACATTCGTATAAAGGGTGCAAAATAAAAACAATAACGGCTCGGGTATCCCGACGGACACATATACACCCCAATAATACTTTTTATCATATTTATTGACTGATAAATGGTAACGCTGTTTCAAGTGCATTTGTATGTTTTTTACTCTGTTACGCTGTATTTTTTTTTTGTGAATTATTTTTATTTTTACGGCTTGTTTAAGTTGAATGGAAAGTTCTGGCCGAATTTTCTGGCTAAAATCCTTTAATAAGTGCACGTAAAAAGTATGCCTTTATTGTTATCAATTATCTAGGATATAAGGCAGATATTTTTTAACTACAGATGAGAAAAAAAATGTTTTGCCGCCGGCCGTCGGAGCTCCGTTATTTTGTTTTGTATGATATGAAGTCGTAGCAGGATGATCTGAAAGATAAAAAAATAAGTTATAGACTTATAGAGAGTAAGCCTCAAAATGCAAAAAGCACCAACTAGTAATAACTTTTTTATTTAAATAGTTTATTTTAAAATAAAGTATGGGAAATCACAACGCTTCAACCCTGGAGGTTTCAAGATTCAATATCAAACTCTGAACTTCTTTATTCATCATTTGGCGAAAAGTAAGAATTTGTAAAAAACAGTTCCATGGAGCAAAGGGTACATACAAGAAGAATTTTTATTTCTAAAAAATAACTAAGCCATACATTTTCATCTTACATAACATCGGGGTAACCGAACCATAAAGAAAAAAAAATAGATTCTGTTGACACAAAAAACAGGTGCCTTTGAGTACAAAGCACTACTCAGCCTGATCCCAAGCGGCATTAGCAGATAACACATATCGTATGCGTATCGGGTAAAAGCATGGGGAATACAGATTTCCATCCTGTGGTGGTTCGCGACTCGAATTTCAAAGGGTTTTTTTTAGTTTCGACACGACCTTTTTCGCAAATTATGGTAGGAAAATCATGAGATGCCTTTTCTCAACTATATTGGTGTCGGCTTCCAGTCGAATCGGATGCTGCTGAATACCAGTATTTTACATGGAGCGACAGCCAGTTACAGGGTCATATGATAGTCCTTGGTAAGACTGGTGGTCAGGTTTTTGGGTTTCTGACTACCCGTAACAACTGTTAAAGGTATACGAATGACAGCTACTGCACAATTTGATGTGCGCTAGGTTACCTGCTGTAAGAGCCTTAACTAAGAGAGTTGTATTTTGTATTGATAATCATTAAAATCGTCAATACAACCCTCTAAGTTCATATAATCCTGATAATTTATATTTCATGAAATAGTCGTTCAATAGGATTATAATAATATGAACATGAATTATTTCAAGGCTTGCGAATCATATTTTAATCTTTTAACGTGACATTGACCTGCAAATTGCAAAAGATGTAAGAAAATTTGAATTGTGCGGGCTACCTAGCACATTCCCCTTAATCATCGCATAATTTCATTGACATTTAGCCTGTTCCCTGAAGAACAACGTAGGTACAGTCACTAAAAGAGATAAGTAACCACGGTCATCGGATGAATATTTTCGAATTACATACATAATCAGCCTATAGGTAATGTTCCCACTGCTGAGACACAGGCCTCCTCTCAGTGAGAGGGAGTTTTCGAATTAAATTAAATTTAATAAATGAACTGTTTGTTTTCTATTAATTAAATTAAATTTTATTCGAAAAAATCCATCGGTTTCTTACTAAACTTCAACTATACCCGACGACCCTGGTTAAGTATCTCCTATGGTGACCGTACAATAGCAAGACTTTAAAAAAAAGTTAATTTCAATTTGCTTTGGGCGTCGCGCAATATTTCTTTCGGTAATTGGATGGGATGCGAGTGAGTAATAAAATTGTAATTAAAAATTAACTATTTTATACTAGTTGAGCCTCCCTGAGGGTGCATACTAAGTAGGTAGATAGTAGGCACGTTTGTTTACTAAATTACTATAAACTATTTGAATTTATTCTGGTGTTACATCGCATTTTATTGGACTCATAATGGAATTACGTTTAGGTGACGCCCTTATCTTTTTCACAATTGATACTAAGATGCAAATTATTTTTTTTAACTAACTGTTTTGCTTTCCGCCATGGTAATAAAGGATTCATCATATCGCTCATTTGGAGAAACATCGACGTAAATGTATTTTTTCCCAAAAATGAGTTAAATATGCCAAAGCACTTAAAAAGCGTATTTACGTCAGGAAAGCAAAGACTTAAAAAGAAAGTAGCAGTTACGTCGATGTGTCTCCAAATGAGCGATATCTTCATGTATAATATAGTTTCTAAGCTCTATGATTTTGATAATGTGGAGAGGATGAAATGGGATTACAAATTAGTGAAAGTCTAGAAATCAGCCCCTGTGGCAAAATTGAGAATTTATTTTTACAATAATAAGGATGCATTCAGTTTACATTTGCAAATTCGTGCAAAACAGCCTACAGCGGCATTCACCCTATTGACCTATTCCAAACTGACACCATGACGTCATCCACTTCACCATTAACCAAACACCATATCAAGTTATTAAACTAACAACCCACACACCACCAAAAAACTTAACCCTTCATTACTTACCGAAAACACGAACATTTAATTACTAAATTCGCTAACTAAGTATCACACACCCTGTATCATAAGCCCTAGAGCACATTATAATAACTTATTACAACATAATTTATTATTCTGTCATTACCGTGACAAGATTGCGTGACTGCCTGTCATACGTTAGGCGTCATCTAGCCCTCGATCGGCCGTCGTTGTTAATTTCATTGGACATGGTGACAAAAATTCTGTTTGCTTTGCCTTTAAAATGACGCTGCAAAGTAATGAGTGGCGATGATAAGTATGGTAATGAGTTTAATTAAGTGATTCGTGTGTAATGGGTTTTAGAGTGGATCCTGCTGCGTTTTTGTGTAGTTGTTTTGATTTTTGTTTGAGGAACTGAGGATAGTAGGTAAATAATTATTAATTAATCTTAAAAACGTTTAGTTATAAGTTTTCTCTCAAGAAATCGAGAAAGTTAAGTTACTTTTCTTTGGACCAACAATAAACAAAGAGAAAATAAAATAATAATTGCCAAAATTTTCGGCTTAATTGTATATTTTTTATGTTTGAATCATGTCAAGCAATTTGTGGATATAAGGACCTGGTACCATGATTACAAAAGCAAGGAAAAAATAAAGTAGTGTTAGGTAGGTACTGGTATTAAATACTTAATAATCCCTTTCCTAACATTTTCTTTAACACACTCACATTACTAGGGTGTCCAAGCGTTACACAAGCAACGTCAAACCGGGACACGTATGTCGTAAAGCTGGTGATAAACGATTGGTCCAAACAAATCGGACAAGTCATCAATTGCAACACGTTATTGATATTGGCGTGAGCGGCGTGCTGTGTGGTCACCCTAGTGCACGGTGTGTACGTTTGGAGAGAAAGTATGAGGAAAAATTAGGGTATGTGTAATAGTGAATACTGAGTTATGAATAAATGTAACAAAACCCAAATAATGTTGATAAGATAATGTTATAGCAGTTTAATTTTATTTATTTTTTTGTTTTTTAATTGGCGCTTTAGTAAATTTTTATTTGCCAGATTATGCAATGATTTATATAAAATTATAAAGGGAACATTTTTCAGGTGAAAAGTAGTTCTCCCTATGACTTTCATTTGAATTAAAATGTGTAAGTACTTTCACTTTATTCTAAGTACATTTCAAAATAGGATAGGATTATGAATAATTTGTTTAGTAAACAAATTATTCACTAAAAAGCACTTTCTCTCTCCTTAAACATAGTCATTGTATTTTCTTTGCTCCTGTTTCATGTTTGTTATTATGTATTAGTATATATTTATATAGATTAATAGTACTTTATGTATGTATTTATTGTATTGTGTAAATGGTACACCACAGACTACCTACAGTATTTGTCTGTCCTTCCCGTTTTTAATCCATCCAAAGGTTGTCTTTAAAAGATCGCTCTTAGCGATAAGACCGCCCATTGTGTCCATTATAAAGTTTTCTATATTTATGTCTGTAATTTACATGGTGTACATAATAAAGAGTATTCTATTCTATTCATAATCCCAGACGTGTCACGACCTTAGCCGTAATTTCGTACGAAACTCCATGTAAAATAAACACAAAAACATAGACAGAATCAAGACAGCCGCAAAAATCCACTGCCAAACGAAGTAAAAATCCGCCTCCAGCGAAACAACACCTGTATTACCATAACAAGACATGAAATTTGAATGTCCGCAAATCGAATAACCGTACCGCCGCCTCCCGGAATTAAGTTATCCACTTTTTGCAAGAAAAGACGGACACGTTAACATATGAATATGACAAATTGTCCGCCGGCGGTCAGCCGGACTATCCCGCGTCCGACAGAGTTTTACGGCACCCTAGGGACACAAGGGGACCAACTTGAAAATTTTTCATTCCGGCCGACTAGCGACCAAAGAAAAACGGCCAGGTCACTCGTCAAAACTGTAACAATTTCTCAGAAACAATAATGGGATAAAAACGTGGCCCCACTTGGACAGTGAAAAAGCCATTTTGGACACTGTCAATGTTATTTATTTGGACGCGACATGTCGTGAATTTTTATTTTATCATGGGATTTCAAGTTACATTGGCGGTTCTGGAAGTTAAATTGAACGCACCTGCTCCGAAGATGTAAGTTTTGTTTTGTTATTTTTGGAAATGTGTAATGTTTTGGCTATGAATATGTAAATATATAACTTCTTACTCTCTTACTAATAAACGTTGTATAGCGTCTGTACAGTTACACAACGCTTCGTCGTCTTCTTTCGAAAGTCAAATTACTGACGACTGAAAGAGAGAAATCGTTGTGTATTCATCTGATATAATACGTTTATTAATAAGGGGGTAAATGTATTTTTTAAAACAACTTTCTATAGGTAGATACCATGTTTTACACAATGTAATATTATTCCTATTTCTTCTTCATAATATATTTTACCAATATATGAATATTTTTGAAAAGCTAGTTCACTTTTAGCATGCAAAGGATTAATAAAAATACGTAGATACTTAAGGGCCTGTCGACGAAGTCGAACAATTTTTAATTAATTACTGACATCATTGGACATCAGTTTTACCAAAGTAAAATTTAAAAACCCTTGATTAAATGGTTGGCTGTGCTTTTACGAAACCGTGGGCGAAAACAATATTTTCCTTATTCAAAGAAAATAATACGTTTATTGTTTTGATTTTGGTCGGAGACCGGACAAAGTTACGGCTTCCCACAATATTTATCCGAGTAGTTATTAACTTAATTTATTTATTAAAAATACATTTCATAACACTCCTGTCAACAAATACAGCTGCACAAACTTACATATTGAAACACGTACACTACGTAACATTATAATGAAAGTCCTGATTTGTGAGTTTGTGGCGACAGAGTAATTCCCAAATGGAATCAGGAAGAGTGCAGCCTCAACCGTGGACCGAATTGCAAATACGCATATGTCGCTGACTTTATTTTATCCTTTCGAGTAGTTCGTGTATTGAGAGATAAATATTATAGATGTATGTGGATGTGGCTGATGGGAAACTCTTTGAGAGCATTTCTTTTAGACGTGAGAGTCGATTTAAGTATTGCTTTAGGATAGCGTCCTCGATGCTACGGGAATGAGATGATAAAAGTATTGACTATTTATTTAATTATAGTTAACAAGTGACTCGGAGTGATTCGGTTACACACTGTCAGTATCAATAGCTTTGATTTTGACAGCTCAACAACATTAATTGCGTTGTTTGCATTGTTGAGCAGAAAAATTTTCGTATATAAGAAGCAATGGATTAGCAATATCCTTCAAAATTATTCAGATTGTGATTGAAAATGTATTACGCAATTACGGTGCTGCTTCGCACGGTTTTTACCGCTTGACAAAACATTTAATTATTATTTCTAAGTTGAGGATGCACATAAACCTTTCAAAATAAATCCTCTAAATGATGGTGAAAACCACATCAAAATACTGCACAAAATAATACTGCAAAATACAGCACTGCATAGCAACGGGCCACACAGACAGACATGAAAAGCAACTTTAACTTATAATATGTGGACATATAGATAGTAATAATGATTTTATCAATAGTATCTTTCAGTTAATAAGTGGCTAATACAGATTTGTCACTTAATAACTTAAATATAAATAGAAGAAAAGGCTCAATAAAAAAATTAAAATTGCTACGCTGCTACGCCGCTACGCCGAGGTCTACGATGTCTACGAAAGTTTCAAGTGTATGATAATTTGTGTTTTTTTTTAAAGCATTGTAATATATTTTTTTAATCCACATGGAATTATTACTCGGGGTTTAGAACGTAGAGAGGTCAAGTATGTATACAGGTTGAAATTGAAAAAAAGCGACAAATCGAAATGGGATATTGTACTCATCATAATGAACAACTTTTACTATGGGACCAAACCCGAAATTGCAAAAAAAAATCAGCTGTTCCCTACATTTATGTTCGCATAACTCGTCAAAATGTAGGGAACAGCTGATTTTTTTTTGTGATTTCAGGTTTGGTCCCATAGTAAAAGTTGTTCATAATGATGAGTACAATCTCCCATTTCGATTTGTCGCATGTGTTCAATTTCACCCTGTATCGGCTGGCAGGGACATCGACGCACAAACTGTTACCATAGATTCAGTACACGGTTCTGATTTTGTATTAATAACAAAGAAATATTAAAAAAAAGAAATTGTTTGTGGTTTAAAAAAAATACTGTTCCATACATTTTAACCGCGTAGGTATTGCTCTTTTGCATAAAGCAGCTGCTTTGTTTTTGATAACCGACGAAAAATTTCTACGTTACTTTCTAGGGGGTCTAAAATCATGCGCTTTTATTCATTGTTACAGTTTGCCACCCTGTATATCATACACTAGCTGCGCCCCACGGTTTCACCCGCATATGTGTCGATCCGGTGGGAATATCGGGATAAAAACTATCCTATGTCCTTCCCCGGTATGTGATCTATCTCTCTGCCGAATTTTATCGAAATCCGTTCAGTGGTTTAGGCGTGAAAAGGTAACATACAGACAGACAGAGTTACTTTCGAATTTATAATATTACTATGGATTTCGCCCAAAACTAAAACCATATTAACTATCTACAGCCCAACTTTCAGAGTCCACATTTCAAACCTACGCGCCGCCAGTGAAAGTTTCCGCGCAGCTCAAAATAACGAACCCAATCCTACAGAATCGTATAAACACAGATCGGACTCCCAATATAAATGTAAATACAGTGCGCGGGTGAAATATGACAGTTATAATTGCTTTATTGTGCTGAGAACTCGACACTGCGGCCATATGCAAATTCTACGTAAGTTTTGGAGTAACTCTGCATATATTATAACTTTGTTGATGTGTGAGTCCCTATTGTGGTCGTGGGACATGTCACCACTTACTGCTGTTAAGGTGTGGTACCAGATTAGAGTTTTTGTTTAAGTAGCTCAAATTAATTTTCAAACTCAAACTCAAAGCATCTATTTCAATTAAACCAATTACAGGCACTTTTGAATTGTCAAAGGGTCGGTCAGTCAGAAAGATGAAGCTAGTTGCCCATTCCAAAGCGTAGGTACCTATGGAGAAGAACGGGCAAGAAACTCCATGGACACTCTTTTAAATCAAAATAATATGGTTACAAAGTCTTGGTTACATCATTCATGTTAAAAATTATACATGTGAGAACGATGCAGAACGTTAAAAGCGTCCATAATGAAAAGATGAGAAAAAACAACAATTCAAATATTACATTAAAATAAAATAAACCATGGCAGCAAAGAGATGACCAGTCCCTACTGACGGCGCCCGTTCACGAACATGACGCATGTATTAGCACCATTCAGCTCAACCATTTTGAAGGGAGCTATATGATCCAACACATGCGCCACCATCAGCGAGACATTTGAGTGAGCATGACATACTCTCAGCCGCCAGGGCACATTCAAGTCAATGAAAGACGTACCCAGTAAATGGTAGCTGTATAGTATGTACATAGTACTCACACATATGCTATGCAATTATACAATACTAGATCAAAATAATCAAAATAATATTACTAAAGAAGATGGCTGAATATTATTCTGCAGTAACGACATTACGTCGCAATATATACGAGTCGATAGAGCAGATTCTACCGCGCAATGAGCAGACAACAATAGTCATTATCTCGTATTGCATCGGTCGGCTATAACTTGACCGGTCTTCCCGTTGCGCAAGCGCATAGTCGTACCAAATGTACACCCAGGGTTTTAAGTGAAATGAGCTGTCATTCCACCTGGTGCTAGAATTGACATTATTGACAGCTCACTTCAAGCGAACTTCACAGACAGATTGGCTGACTAGATTGGCTAACTTCAGACTAGATTGGCTGATCTGTAGGCTGCGAATGGCTATGATATTATATTATGGTGAGTTGTAAAGTAAATAACAAGGGTCGAAGAAAAAGATAATAAAAAACTAACGAGTTAAAGTAGCACATAGAAAACGCTAATCAATCATTACCACTGCTATAGCAGCTATTGATGCTTTACAATTAATATGATTCGATGACACGCCTATTATCCTAACTATCCATGTCCATACTAATCCACATCCATACTCCATACTAATATTATAAATTCGAAAGTAACTCTGTCTGTCTGTCTGTATGTTACCTTTTCACGCCTAAACCCCTGTTAGTATAGAGATAGTTTGAGTCCCGGGAAAGGACATAGGATACTTTTTATCCCGATAATCCCACAGGATCGAGACTTATGCAGGTGAAACCGCGGGGCGCAGCTAGTAAATGCGAAAGTAAGTTTGTTTGTTTTGCTTTCACGCTAAAACGGCTGAACTGATTTGGATGAAATTTTGCAGACAGATAGACCTTGACCTGGGTAAGGACAAAGGCTACTTTTCATTCTAGATCGCAGAACAAATCGCGGGCTGTTGCCCGCGATTTGTTCTGTTCTGTTTATTTGCTACTAGCTGTTGCTAGTAGCAAATAATAGAAAAAGGAACTGAGACTAACTACATCTCCCACATCTCCCAAGTCCCAAGTCTACCTATCAAATGCAAGTGTTTTAATTCTTAACACTTTATCGGCGAAATATTGACACCAAAGCCGCAAATCTGAAATTTTAATAAAAATAAAAAGACAATAATTTAGGTTTTGTATAGTTTTAGTTAAGTTAGGTTTTAATTTTGTTATTTATGTTAATTAAGGATATGTTATTATTTTAAAATAAAATTACCCAAAGGTTGCACAAATTCTGTAATAATAATCTAACACATTAAATCCTCCAACAAAAACAAGAATATCCCACTATTATTCCTCTCATAAATATTCAGAAGTAACAGTAGACGGCTCATTTAGTATCCAGCCCCTGTTTTTTGCGATATTGGCTAATCCACCAGAGGGTTGTTAGGATCAACTTGTTACAACAAGATGTAGATCGATATACCCGTTAATGGACCAGACTTTTTTATTAATTACAAGGAAATTTTGCCGGTAAAAGCTTTCGGGTTTTTTTGTTTTTTTTTTCAGGTTGCTTTTTTGTGAATTCGTAAGTTAGCGCTTGAGTTAATTTATGGAAAACTAAGACTCAATAAGGTATGATGAACTGAAATAAAAGATACTGTATTTAAACGAACTCCAGTAGTTTTAGTTATTTTTACTCAGTTTATTTATAGTTCTTTATTTTTTTCTTCTCGGACAAATCATAGACTTACCTGAAACTTGATATTAAATGTTATAGGTATATTAGCTTATATCATAATTAACACAATGAGAAAAATGAAGTTGGCAAATCCTTAAAAAAATCCGATAGTTTATGATTCAGCGGTAAAAAAATATATGGTTGGGGTAGAAACTGAGCAGTAAAAATCTCACAATTCTTCCTTTATACCTACTATCTAGGAACATGTTAAGGATACACAAGCAAGGTTTCCCATACCTTCATCTTCCGTACATAACACAGGTCTAACACAATAAATCACACTGTCCGTCCGTTACAGGACGTATTGGGAATTGATCAAGAGTTAAGTCACGATTGTTGCACGGACGGATCATTCCTCAGGGATTCATTATATGGGAACGCCGCGACTGATTGCCGGTTGTATCCATAGATGGATGTATGAATTGAATCAGGAAACAAGAATATCTATAGATTACAGGTTTGATGTAGGCTAAGCGGTGAAATAGAAAATATTTCCCTATAATGTTAAAAGAATACCCTCTTTCTATTCTTTGTTATCTTCTGTCTTTCATTTCATGCAAATCATTCATGTTTTTGGTTGATCTATCTACTTTTCTTGTCAGTAGCAAATAAATCTGAATTTACAAGACTACAACACACACACGCAATCAAGTCTCAAAATAGCCCAAACATAAAACCCACTTGATTTACTAACACGAAGCACAAAGCGACACTTGTGCGACCAATTACCATAAAATATCAAAATGTTGCAATCATAAACAAAAATAGTGTAGGAGTCGCTTATAATAACTTATTTAATCAAGCATCTTTTGTAAAGGATAATGATTTTGATAGCAGGGGCGTGTGATATAATTTATTCAGCACAGCGGGTGATTCTAGTTCTGTGCAAATTGGGTAACATGTGGGCCGGAGTAATCGATAGCTTTTTTGATGTGGTGTTGGACTTTAATGTTAGATTTTTGCAAAAATTATTTAATAATTCTTGAGTTTTTTGTTTTCGGACTACAATATGACCTAACGCGCGGTCATTGTCGTACTGCATAGAAAAGAAAGAGAAGCGCGATGACACAACGCTGGTAATTTATTGCAAAATATGAAGTAATTACCTATTTACAAAAAATCTATTGTTTGGACTAAAACATTAAAACACTATTGCTTCAGTATGTTGCTTGTAAAATAATCAGACAAAAAATCAGAATGATTGTATATTAGTATGGTTTTTATTGTAAAAAGAAAGTTCTTAGAGGTATCTTCATGATTTTTTCTATCGTATCAAATTAGTTGTATTATGTTTTCAACACACTATCTACCTAGCATATATCCTGAAGAATATCTTATATCTTTCCGATTTTGTTTACTGTAGTCGATCATATACTTTTAGGCAATATAAAACTTGCGATTTTTGCGTTTAGGTCCTCTAATCCCCTTAAATACGAAAACGCTAAGAAACTTTTGGTTAAAATGGAAACTGTCATTAAATACTACAAGATAAGATTCTGCGAGACGCAGGATATAAAACCCCATTTCATTTTATTCGCAGGCTATGTAATGCACTGATTCTGTTTTAAAATCCAATAAGACTAGTAATAAACATGCTAACTGGGTTATGGAATAATCCTGGATGAGTGTTTTTTCAAACGTCGCCGTAATAAAAATCAAATTAACCGACAAATCTAAATGGGTAATTGGATATTCTGAGTAGTATGCTTGATTTCATTAGTTCGCATTCCCGCGGTGAAGGAAAACATCGTGAGGAAACCGGCATGTCCTAGAACCAAATATTCGAAGACATGTGACATCTACCAACCCGCACTGGGCCCGCGTGGTGGATTACGGCCCACTCCTTCTCACTGAGAGGAGGCCTGTGTCCCAGCAGTGGGAACATTATAGGCTAATTATGATTCCCGTGTACTAGTAACTAATCACAGCGAAGATTAACAAAGCAAAGTGCACAAGGTTAATGGAAAGTTGCTAGGGTCAACCTGACACCATACTTAACTAAGTTATAGGATAATCCTAGAAGAGAGTTACTTTAACTCTTTATCGAAAAATGGGGTCATCTTGACTAATCTAAGTGGGTAATTGGATAATCTGAGTAGAGAGCTTGACTTTATTTGTTGGCAATGCACATAATGTAATGATGCTGTTTTAAAATCCATTAAAATTAATCCCAGCGAGGTTTGAAAGTGCAACATGTTAATGGAAAGTTGCTAGGGTCAACCTGACACCATTATTAACTATGGTTATAGGATAATCCTGGAGTAGTGCGTGCAAGTTTAAAATGGCATTTTACGGTTCATCCTGACAAATCTAACTTCGGGAAGAACGAAGAATAAATTTAATTGGATAATCTGAGTAGAGTGCTTGAATGGATTAAATTGGTATGACTAATGATGAATGTTTTTGCACATGCATAGGTAGGGTGACATTTTTAAAATCACCCCATCAAAATTACCGATATCGCCACTGCAGACCCACCGTACCTCTGGCCGTACCCCTGGTGGTACGGTGGGACTTTTAAAGTTAAACGATACCACTGTATGAAGTGACCGTAGTGTTGTGCTGATGTAGATACTAGGCGGACAGGAAAATTATATGAAAAGAAAAAGAGCGATTTTATAGACATGGGAATGAATTTTGCAATTGAGAAAAAATATCCTTGCATTGTTGGATGATAAAAACGCTAAGCGCGCAAGTTTGATTTCGTGATTTTATAGGTGAATAGAAAATATTTATTGTTCAGGTAATACAGTAAGCAGGTTCACTGGTTAACAGCAAGTTAAGACGACATGAGTAGCTTAAAATATTGCCTACAGCTAAGTTACAATATAGTATTAGTTAGTGAGCCCCAAACTAGACAGTTAGTCTGTATCTTGCTACGATTCAAGTTCACCGTGATCCTTAATAATTTGGTCATCGTCAGCTCCACTATTATGTTTGTAAACAACAATATCATGCTTTGCCTGTATTGCTTTCCTTCATCATATATAATTATATCGACAGTTGCTTGCTGAAATTGATGCCTTTAACATTTTGTATATTAAGTACAGACGCCAGCACATCAAGCTACCCGAAACTGTCAAATTTTCCTAATCAACCTTGAAAATTATGTTGTAGCGATAAAGTTGAAAATCTATTAGAGAAATTGGTCAGATTGCAGTAGCTTTATGTGCTGGCGTCTGTACATCCACGTCTCATGAATGCACCCGGAGAGATGGACAGAGATCGTCACTCACTGGGCGCCTGAGGCAGGACGTCGCCGTCGAGGTAGACCAAGGCGAAGGTGGTGTGACGATCTAGAATCATTTGCAGGGCCAATATGGCCAGAGATCGCACAAGACAGGGAGGTTTGGAAGAAAAAAGGGGAGGCCTTTGCCCAGCAATGAGACACAAAATAGCTAACAAAAAAAAAATATATTACATCCTACATTGTCATTATTTTTAGCTATTACAATCATCATGAATATCTAAACAGCCACATACATCAACAGACTAAGTAGGTAATGCATCGAGATATAAGCGTATAATGGAATTTATCAAAAATCGAAGGGGTGTGCCGTTGCGTCATCTTCCCCTAATTTGGTTTTTATTCTATTTCAACCCCTAAGGGCAGTGTGTGGAATTAGCGTTACCATATGCGCTCCTACTTGTGTTACACTTGGCCGTCGACTGTTCATTTGGGTGGTGTGTGTTATCCGAGCGGGGTTTTGTTTTGTAAACTGTTATTTGTTCCAAAAAGGATCAAGTTTTTGGTATTGGTTCTATCGATTTTTTTTTTTTAAATAAGTAAATGTATTTAAAAAAAAAAATTGCTGTTTCATACATTTTGACTGCGTAGGTACTGAACTTTTGAAGGAAACAGCAGATTTTTTTTTTTAAATAACCGACGAAACATTTTTTTTATTTAACCACAATTATAACACCTTTACAGGATCATCCAGTTATCTCAAGGTGCCCTGTATTATGTACTGAACCCACTGTAACCGGTTGCGCATCGATTCTCTATCACCCTGTATAATACTTACCAACCGTAGATACGTAGTTCCAGCTAGACTCATAAATTAGAGCTCTAATAATCCAACATAAGATCAGTTATAACTGGACATTTTTTGTGGTCATACTAATAAAACTACAAACTAAAATATCGAAAATAATATTCTTAGACTCATCCCTAACTATAGTCCTTCCATAACATCGCACACAACATAAGGGTGCACTATAACTAGCGTAATCCGAGCCAGTAACATGTGCGCGGGGCTTTAAATTTTGATCTAATACCGATTACAGCCACGCACCACTCGTTTGGGTATTACATGAGAAAAATTGGTACAGATTAGCTGGAGTGCTTGTGGTAAGGGTAATTAAGGGTATCTTCTATAGTTACTTAGTTGGTAGTTGTGGTTTTTGGAATGAATCGAGGGTCAAAAGAAAGCTCATAGCCGAATGTCGAGTACCTGTGCAACTGTTTGCGTTATCGAAAAAATAAATGCAGTGCATGCGCTATAACTTTTTGTAGACATGTGGCAGATCCACTTTTCCAATCTCTGCTATATTAAAAATATTTGTTAGTCTAACAAGTCATCATCATCTGCCTAGCCTTTTCCAGCTATGTTGGGGTCGGCTTCCAGTCCAACCCGATGCAGCTGAAGAGGTACCAGTATTTTATATGGAGCGACTGCTAAGACCAGTCAGCCAAGCCCAACAACCAGCCAGTCTAACAAGTCTTATCAAAAAATTACTTTAAAAAAGCCTATATTTCTTTGGGTGTTACTTAAAAAAACAACAACAACAACAAACATCTGCTCAAAAAATCCGTAAATTGCTTCTGTTTTACATAATCCTATATTTAACGTCGAAACACAATAAAGAGCAGTTTGCATATGAATATCCTTATCGCCACCATTACTTACACACAAAACGTCATTACAACTTTATAAAGGCGCTCACACACCTATCTGCAACACTTGATCACTACAAACACATTAAGGACTCGGGACGCGTTTAATCTATAATGCGCCTTATCGCAATATTTTCCATTTCCTGGAAAAACTGGGAGCGTCGGCGGGCCATCGTCAGGGGAAATAAGGAAGGCTGAGTTTCACTTTGTTGCCTTTTTTTTTTGTTTCCTTCCCGGAAATTTTTCGTGCTTCGCTCTTCGTTTACACTTACAACAGTTACCGGTGTTTCGCGATTGTTACCTGCATTTGGTACTGTTGAATTAAATATACGTGGGGCAAAGGGTGTAGCGTCTGGATTTGCATTAGGCGCAACAATGAGAGCGAGTTCGTTCTTTGTATTTAAGTTGGACGTCGGATGTGATTGCTTGTTGTAATTGAGTATTGTAGGGTTTGACTGTTGATTAATATTGTGGGGTTTTGAATTGTTTTTGTAATAAAAAGTTTGTGCAAATTTAAAGGATGTTATTAACTACCAAAATGAAAGGCGCTGGTTCGGTAGTAAAACAAAGTATATAATAAGTCAATCAAAAACCAAAAGGTAGAAAAAGCATAAACAAAAAGGTGCAAAAAGGTAAAATATCAAAAAGACTTGCACATTCTCCCCTTTTTTAAGAAATGGGCAGCTTAATCAGCTTTTGGAGAGGCCTTCTGAACGTGCCGGCCACAGTGGTAATATCGGCCACCCGCACTACTCCATCTGTGCCGGGAAACAATCTCGCGACCCGGCCTTTGGGCCATGAACCACGCGGTAAATTTGAGTCGCATATTACGACCACATCTCCTTCCGCAATTGAGGGCACGGTGCCTCCACCCCTTCTGGGTGACAACGAAGGCAGGTATTCCCGAACCCACCGCTGCCAGAAATGATCGGCTAGCCTGAGTGCCCTCCGCCAATGACTTCTGCTCGAGAGGTCCGATTCCTGAAGTGTGGCTGGGATGGGATGCCCTGGTGATCCATTAAGGAGAAAGTGAGCTGGCGTTAGTGCTTCTTCAGCATTGGAATCGAGTGAAATCATCGTCAGTGGCCGCGAATTTACTAAGGCTTCAGCTTCAGCCAGCAGGGTTCTTAGTACCTCATCAGAGGAAGTCCGCTCATGGAGTGTCACTTTTAGCGCTCCCTTGACACTTCGGATAAGGCGCTCCCAAGCTCCACCCATAAATGGTGCCGAGGGGGGTATGAAACGCCAGTTTATAAACTCGCTGGAAGCGTAGTCTTCAACCGCAACACCGTACAACTCTCGCAGTTCTCGGCTGGCCCCAACAAAAGCAGTGCCGTTGTCGGACCAGATCTCCGATGGGGTTCCTCGCAGCGACACGAAGCGGCGTAGGCACATGATCGCCGAGTCAGTTGATAAGCTGTGCACCACATCCAAATGTACGGCTCGGACGACCAAGCATGTGAATAGGGCTACGTAGCGCTTCTCCTTTCTTCTTCCAACCGTGACGTGGACGGGCCCATAATAATCAAGACCGGTGAATGAGAAGGGCCTTTGATGATGTGCTAGGCGAGCTTCAGGCAGATTTCCCATAGGTGGTTGGAATGGTCTAGCGCGGCGCAATTCGCACAGTTGACAGGTACGGGCCACGAATCGAACAGCATTTCTGAGTCCAATAATCCAATAACGTTGGTGAAGCTCGTTCATTACCAAATCTAGGTGTGAATGCGCAGTCTTCTGATGATATTTGTGGATCAAAAGACGGACTGCGGGGTGTTTTCCATGCAAAATGAGAGGACGCTTAACGTCATCTGTAACGGCTGAGGCAGCAACAATGCGGCTTGACATTCGCAGCTGATTATCATCATCTATAAATGGCGACAGCTTGAACAGGCGGCTATTACGAGGCAACGGCTGTTGGTTCTTAATCCGCAAAAAATCTTCTTTGAAGGAATCGAGCTGAGACTGCCGTAAGATGTGGGTTTCGGCCAGGCGTAAATCGTTTGCTGTTATTCTCGCTGATACGTGGAGATTGTTGTGGACGTTAGGAGAGGATGTGCAAGAGGGAATAAATGTACATAAACTTCCTTCAAGACGAGTTAAATTGGCGTTAGCGCCTTGTCTTTGCAGACTACGCATACGCAATAAAGAAATGAATTGATGCGCTTTTGCTGTTGCTCGCACCATTCTCAACCATGAGCTGAAACGCAGCGGATCCGCGGAGATTGGTGCGGGCAGGTCAGTATCAGTAATGAGATGAACATGATGTTTGAATTCTTCGCGGCCTAGTCCACTGACATCGATCGCGGGTTCAGTGGGCCAGTCTGAGGAGAACAAGAAGGTAGGACCTGAGATCCAGCGAGATTCTGGAGTTAACTCAAAACGTTTGACCCGAGTCGCATCATCTGCCACGTTTAAATCACTCGGGATCCAACGCCACTCACCGACGTGCGTGAGCTCCAGAATCTCACCTACTCTATGAGACACGAATGGCTTAAGAGTGCGAGCGTCACTGCGAAGCCAACCTAAAGTCGTCATTGAGTCACACCAGAAAACGCGTCTCATCGGTTTAAGTCGGTGGGCTTCGCAAATAGACGTAGCAAGACGTGCAGCCATCAGAGCCCCTTGGAGCTCCAAACGGGGAATTGAGACAGGTTTAAGGGGTGACACGCGAGCTTTGCTGGAGATAAGGGAGAGTCTGACGTCGCCGTTAGTGTACAGAAATCGCCAATAAGCAACAGCGGCAAAGGCAGACTCACTGGCGTCCGAAAACACATGTAGTTCGCAGCCTGCTAACATGAGGTCATTCAAGTTATAGCGACGTGGAATTCGTAAACAAGAAACCGAGGATAAATCCTGAAACCACGACTTCCACGCAGCGCTGTCAGCTTGAGAGAGCTCCTCATCCCATTCTAAACCCTTACGCCAAGAATTTTGAAACATGATGCGGCCTCGAACAACGATTGGCGCAATGATTCCAAGAGGGTCATAGACTCGCATCACGTGAGCTAACACCTCTCGCTTGGTAAGCTTCTGTGGCAACACACCCTTATGGACTCCCGTGTTAAAACCAATCACGTCACAGGCGGGTTGCCAGATAAGGCCAAGCGTGCGGACATGCGTAGCCAGGTGACCTAAATCTACATCCTTCACAACGGGCGCCTCTAGCAAGGATCCTTTGGGTAGCAACGAGAGTGCCATGAGATCGTTTGACGTCCATCCTCGCATCTCAAAGCCGGCATGAGAATGTAGGTTATAAATGTCCGCAGCCAATTTGGCTGCTTCATGAACATTGTCTAAACTAGTGATGCAGTCATCCATGTAGTGATCCTGTATAATTACTCGAGCTGCATCGGGGTATGTATCCTGCCACTCTAATGCATTTTTGTTTTTTATATAGATTGCAGTAAAGGGGCTGGACGCAGCGCCAAAAATCATGGATGACATGCGGAAAGTACGAATAGGCTCATTCGGACTGTCGCGCCACAGAAATCTTTGCGCATCCCTATCTTTTTCAATTATTTTAATTTGAGGAAACATTTCACGAATGTCAGCTATCAGAGCGACTTTACCTTCACGGAATCGCATCAGAATACCTAGCAGGGGTTGCAAAAGGTCAGGACCAGTTAATAACATAGAGTTTAATGACACACCGTGGGACTTGGCGGCTGCGTCGTGTACCGTTCTCAACTTGTTAGGCTTATTTACGTTAATTACGCCAAAGTGAGGCAGGTACCACAACGGAGATCCCAAGTCAGGAGGAGCTGAACACGGTTCAGCATATCCCTTTGATAGCATATCATGGATATTTCGACGGTAGCGTTCTGCATAGTCAGGGTCTTTCACCATTTTTTTTTCTAAACTAAGGAACCTAGACACAGCTAACTTGTAACTGTCGGGAATATCCAGATTATCAGCTTTCCACAACAAGCCTACTTCAAAGCGACCACTGGGCAGACGGCGCGCGGTGCGCTCGAGAACTTGCACGGCGCGTTCGTCGTCGGCACTACGAGCTTCCTGTTTAGAGATGCCGATTGAATCAATTTTAAACTGCTCTCTAATAAGACCTTCCAGAATCGACCGATCGTTCGCTATATCAGCTTCGCTAACAGTGGCGTGGTTGACAACGTCGACCAGCTTAGTTTTGCTGCAACCGAAACCATACAAAACCCAGCCTAAAGCAGTTAAAATAGCTACGGGTTGTGTCTTGGTTCCTTTGCGCGTAGCTTTAGCGAGAGATAAGTGCCAGTTGTCGATGCCTATAATCAGCATGGGCTTAACGTCTTCATAGCAAAACTCATTAGCAATGTCTGCCAGATATGGATACTTACGCACGCTCTCAAGATGCGCTGACTGTCGCGCAGCGCTCAAGCCGTTCATCGACCTGGCTCGCTTGACGCAGTGAATTTTGTTAGAATTACGGCCTTTTATATTGAAATCGACGTACTGAATATTGACGTCCATTCCTAGACCACCTACACAGTCCAAATGGATACGTTTCTCTTGGCCCTTGCAACCAATTTGAGCCGCCAATTTAGAATCTATAAATGTGCCCGTGGAACCGTCGTCCAACAAAGCGTACGTATCAACACTATTAGAAGGTCCAGACACGGTCACGCCAACTATTTTCAACAACGGCCGAACAGAAGGTTCCGCGGTTGACAAGGAGGATGCATGAGCCAAGACTTCGTGATCCGAGTCGTCAGACGATGGCTCACCGGTCTCGTCGCAGGCCGCGACCGCGTCCCACGTCGGGGGCGCGCTGGATGTCGATGGCTCGGGTTCAGCGTCGTCTTCCACTTCGACGTGCGCGGTGACCGCACGCTCCTTTGTCCCGTGCAACAAAGCATGGTGACGCATGTCGCAACCTTCTACCGTACACACTCTTTTAATACAAGAAGTTTTGTTTTTGTGCCAACCTTTCTTTAAACATCTATGACATATTTTATTTTTCTTAATAAATTGCCAACGATCATTTGTTGTCATTTTGACAAACCTATCACAAGATTTCAATTCATGTTTTTGTTGACACAACGGACAAATAATATTTGTAATTGACAAAGTTTTCGTTGAATCATCCTCAGCTATGACATTCACTCTATCCCTGAAGCCTCTGTTAGCAGTGTTAGGACGCGCTACAGTAGGCGACGAGCAGTCGATAGCGCCGCCAAACCTACACTGCAAGTCAGCTTCACGGGAGAGGAAATCGGCAAACATTTCCATTTTAGATAAGCTGCCATCGCACAAATGAGCGTAATCCAACCACCGTGGTCGCAATAGCTGTGGCAGCTTGCTCCACAGTGCTTGAAACAGCTCGGGCGAGCGTAAGTGGTCCGGCTGATTTAACAGGCGGATTACCTCCACACAGTTTCGGACACGGCTTGCAAAAATTACGAGGTCCCCGCTATCGTAGCTTACCTTAGGCAGCGCACGTATTACAGACACTTCATGCATCACGACGACCTCGGGGCGGCCGTAGCGCGCGTCGAGCGCAGCTAGCACCACACCAGGGGCGCGCGCCGCTGCCAGCAGGCCCGCCACTGAGTCGCGCGCCGCTCCGCGCAGGGCGCACGACAGCCTCGCTAAATTGTCGGTTGCTGAAAAGCTTTGAGCAGTATTTTTATACGCACGTTTTAAGGACAGCCAACCTAAATAGGACTTGCCGTCAAATGTAGGCAAGTCTGTCTTTGTAACGGTCTGCCCGTTAACTTTATTTATTAAAGTCCCGAGCGAGTTGATTAAGCGCGTCACTCCTCCATCTTCAGAACGAACTCGGTTGAGAGCGTGTGTAGTCGCCACAGCGTCTTGGCCGTGCGACGCTCTCATGCCCAGAGTCGCACCCTGGGCTGTATCGCCGTATCTGAAATGTGGGTTGGCACTTAATAAATTTCGCTCATCGGGGGGACCAGGCACTACATTTTCTACCCAATCCTGAACACTAGCACAGCTACGCATGCCGTGGCTGCCACGCTGGCTGGCGTCCGCCTCTATGGCGGCGAGCTCAGCTTGTAGTTGGAGCTCAGCGACCTGTCGCTCTCGCTCCAGGGCTTGCTGCTCCAAATCCGCTAGCTGGCGCGCGTGCTGTGCACGTGCCGCCAGTTGACGTGCCAGGATGGTGGCGGATGAGCGCGAGGTGGTGGCGCTGGTCGGGCGGGAAGGCGCCGGAGCCGCGACGTGAGGGAGAAGGTCCGCGCTCTGCTGCGCGGGCGGGGCAGTCTCCCTCGCCGCAACTTGGGTGCCGTCTCCTGCACACAGCGCGTTCACTTTTGCACGTTTAGAACGTGTTTCCACCATTTTTCCGTAGATAGGACCAAATATTAACTACCAAAATGAAAGGCGCTGGTTCGGTAGTAAAACAAAGTATATAATAAGTCAATCAAAAACCAAAAGGTAGAAAAAGCATAAACAAAAAGGTGCAAAAAGGTAAAATATCAAAAAGACTTGCACAGATGTGCTGAAGACAACAGTTTTGAAAAGCTTTTACAACCTACGAATCGGTCTGATTGATATACTAGTTTTGAATATTATTTCTTTTATTTCATTTGCATACATTGGTTAAATCTTTAAATATATTTAAAACAAAACATTTAAAAGTTGAATATTTATTGCTACAATCCTTAATGACGAATCAATCTCTTTAACAAACTAACTTGAAGTGTTCTATCGTCATCTAGGTACACGCTGCGCAAATACATTTTGCGAACTGGACATAATGCGCCCAAAGGATATTTTTGAGTAGCAGTTCTAATATATATCATACTGTAAATTATGACTCCCATTCACCAGTAATTAAAAACTTGCTCATTAATCCGGTTTAATAAAACATTTTTTTTTTTCATAAAGAACACAAAAAGTTCACTTAAAATATGAAATATACAAATAAATCATGCAATTATAAAGTAACACAATAACTAAGTGAGTCGATAAAAAGAAAACAGAATATAATAAAAGTTGGTAAACCAAGAAACAAAAAAAACTAGTGTAAAGCGAAAACTTAATGCAAGTTTTAAGACAAGAAAACCCAGCTTCATTGAAAATTTCTCAACTAAAACCTATTAAACCTTCAACAACAATACCTTCACCGACAAATACCTGTACTTTCTCAGATACCACTCAGGTATCGGTGTCGGTAATTAGTTAATGTTCCCTCTCATCTCCTATAATTTATTGAGACGGAGCGATATCTCCCGGTAATAACTTCCCCCCATCTAGTCGCTCCGGGAATTGACGGCGGCGGCGAAAAACTCAACCAAAATATTAATGCACCAGTTCTATGGTAAGTATTGGCGCGATATTATATTTGGATGGGTTAGTCTTGATTTGTTGAAGTTTTATTATATTTTAACATAAGAGTTTTCTTTTTCGGCCATAGCTTTTGTGCAATAGGCGCGGACGTGGTGATCTAAAAAGTGTTACCTATCCATTGAAGTAGTATGTGCCCAAAGTGGCCAGAGGGCTGGCAGCATTGCCACATTGTATTGCAATGCAGATTATTAGGCCAAACAATAGACCAGTCCTCTGGTCGCGTGAAGAGTCGACCAACCGATTGTCAATGTCTCGAAAAACTACCTTGGCTCAAGAGTACCCCAAATAGCTCGAACATATTTGACATTTATATTAATATTTGAGCCTGATATAAATAGTAATAACCAAAACAAGTTATCAAGTATCAGAGATATAAAAACTTCCCTTCAAAATCTCTCCTTTGACTAACAGTCTGTCGATGTTAGTGTTTGATCCAGGCTATTGTTTAAGATTACCACGTCCTTGCCAACAGGGATTTTTTGGAAACTAATTCTGGCGTATTCATCATTATATTGACAAGCATATTAATGATGAATACGCCAGAGTTAGTTTCCAAAAAATCCCTGTTGGCATTCATCTGGCAAGTATCAAGACATCTCAATCCCCATCGCACACAATGGCTTCAATAATCTCACCGTAGGATTAATCAGGGATTGTTCTGTTCCCACTTCGCGTTGAAAAATTGTCACCATCAGCGCGTCGGAGGCTCGTCTGTAATAACTCGATGATGCATCGCTGTACCTCGGTTCATTTGTTGTCTGCTTTTGTTTTAGTATTTCTGGTCCTTTTGTCTAATATTCAGCTATTTGTTGGGAAAAGGCGATCGTGTTTTTTTTTTTGCTTATTTGTGTTGTAGGTACAGTTGTATAAGTTTCGAGGATCGAAGGACCAATATTGCTGAAGGAACATGATTTTTTTTATTCACTTTCTGTTGCTTTTCACAAACTTGGTCTTTAAAATTCATCTAAAACTGTTTCAATTTGTTTGACTTTTATGCTGTATGACATCGTAAATAGGTTAATGTCTGTGGCTAGCCATTTCAAGCGCAATGTAAGAAAGTTAAAGACCAAGCTCTATTTTATTAACATCTGGGTTCTCACAATAGTTCATAGGTCTGTCCTACTCTCTATTCTTAGCTACCCACATATCTCCAGATATAAAACAATCTACGCCACACTTCATTACATTACGGAACTTTCTGGATCATACTTTTCCCATAACAAGTTCTCGCGCGCCGTGATTGGCTGGATCCCCTGGGGGTTTGAACTTCGTCAGCAAATGAGCAGTGAGCTAACACGATAATAATTTATAAGACAACCAGTATTATTTATCGTTCGTGTTATGGTTGATGAATTTAGGAAATATGAGTGAAAAATTCAGGTGAGTAAGGTGTGTTGTAAGAAGGTTTTCTAACATGCTTTTTTGGGGAGTCGTTGTAAGTGTTAATATCTTTCCAAGCAGGTTACGTATTCTCTATGATACAATGAATGAAACCGCGCGAAATGAACGCTAAATTGCCGTGATTAGCTAAGGAATTGACGTGGTTTTGAAGTAAGGAATCATTCAGTGGTCATAGTGAATGAAAGCAGCCAGGGGGGTAATTTGCGTAACATACCTCTGTTCTCACACAACATTGACAGTGCCTTTCCTTTTGACAGTTCAACAATATCCATTGCTCTATTGACATTGTTGAGCAGACGGATTTTTCCAAACATAAATAGGAAGCAATGGACTAATAATTTCTTTAATAATCTTCTGGGTTATAATTGAAAGTGTATTAAGTCATTAACGCCACAAAAAAAAAAACAGTGGCACTCTAGGAGTGCCGCCAGAAGTGAAAACAAAACACAAACATATTTTGGATATACATTAAAACCGAGTACATCTCGAGGAGAGCCGAACACATCCAAAGCGGTGTCGTTACGGTAACCGTGGCGCGAATTCAATGGTTTTTTTCCCATCTTAAAAAATGCCAATACATCAAGAAGTTTTCACTTCAAAAACTCTACTGATGTCTGATTTTTTTGTGAATTTGCATTAAAAGTTCGGTGCTTTTCGAAGGGTACATTTACGGTAAGGGTACATTTCAGGCTGAAGTTCCATGAAATATTTAAACTTTTTTAGAACTTCTCTAGTAACTTTCATTTGTTTATTTTTACTCCACCATTTCACTCACAGTTTCCATTTCTGCGGGTCTCAACTAACAAAAACACCATGCACCCTTGCTGTACGTTACGGAAATAAATAAGTACGTACTACCTACGCTTCCGCGTGAAGAAGATGTATGGTCTGGCAAGGGAATACAATTCCGTACCAAAGGTCGCTCCCGTTAGTATAAATGTAAGTAAATTTGAATAAAACATGACCGAGCTGCGGTTTTAGAATGTTTTTCATGTGTTTTTTTTTTTTGTTATGGGTTTTGTTTACATGGGATTTGGTTCAGTTGAATTTTGGTCTTGCAAGTCTCTTACCTTTGATTAATTTTGCATTTTAGTCATGAATAACGGTTATTAGATAAAAAGCACGCTTGCTTGATTATAAAAAACTTTATTTTTAACTGAAATTAAAACCTAGAATTTTTGTTTTGTCATCTTGATTCATTTAAATGGCAGATTTCAGTTTGATAATTAAAGTACCTATAATAGAAAAGAATCGTGACAAAAAGTCATAGAAATATCCAAACTAGATGAGATAAGAAGCCCACACACCCTTAACTAATATTAATGACTACTTTCAGTACAGACAGCAAAATAATTTTAAAATTTAAAACGAATAGTTAAAATTGTACTCGGAGTCAAGTTTTCAAGAAAATTAAGGAAATAGTCTGAGGAATGCTTAATTTTTCAGTTACATTCGACCAACCCACTCTACTCACACTGGTATTCAGCTGCATCTGGTTAGACTGTAAGCCAATCCAAGATAGGAAAAAGGCAAGGCAGCTGATGATGATTAAATTCCAAACTTATTTGTTTATAGTATTCTAGTTTTTTAAATGCCATTTCCCAACTACTTTTTATTTTAATGGGTTACGTATAATGTTCGATGTATATGTGTAATATTGTGTTGTTGTGTGTTGTAAATAATAAATATAATAATATTTCCATTACACTTTTTCTGCTAACCTTACCGCTGAAACTAAACATCAATAAATAACGTTGACATCACATTAACGAGGGAAGGGTTAAGTTAATACTGTTGTAATCACACACAAGTATACTTGACTTTATATAAATTAATACCACACATTCATTTCGTGGGCTTTTTAATTATATTACCGTGTTGGGCCATAGTTCTTCTATGGCGGCATTATTCATTGTGAGTTGATCAGAGGGCAGAGACGCTATTTTTGTTATAAATAAAGTTCAGTTACTGGCCAAGGATTGTATAAACTGTCTCATATTTACCAATAACATTATCAATCACGAATTGCAAACTAAGTTTAAACGCCATTTTGGGTTGAAATCTTTTTAGAGAACTGCACGATTACTGACAAATGTGTGCACTGACTGGACAGGTCCACTCAATCTGTATGGTTCTTTCTCAAAAAACGATTTCAAACATCAATCTATATGGTATTCACATGATCTGACCGAGATTATGTCTGGACTTTAAAAGAGATTGACCTCTGAGTTTGTTTCGGCCTTTCTTCTCGGAGTAGTCAGATAGGAAATACCTCATCTAATTTCTAAAATATGATTGGTGTATTTGTATAAAATCATTTATCATTTAACTAAATTGTATTGGTTGTCATTGCCATAAAAAGTTTTTATTGCCGTCGGCATTTTCTCGCTTTCGTGAGCTGCAATGGTCTTTATTAGTTTGGCGGGATCGACCAAACACGGTCTACTAACCACAGAAAAAGGCCATCTTGAAGTAAAAACAAGCCATGGAAAGAGAAAAAAAACAAATATAACGAGATTTTAAATTGTATTTGAAGTGACACTACCAAATCACATTTATTTGCATTTGTATACAACTTAATATAAACTCTTGTTACTCACAAATCATATTTTTAGACAAATACTTATTATGCAGTAGATTTCGTCGTCAAAAGGGGGAACTGACAATCTGACGTCGCTTACCCAAAAGGGTGTTAAAACAAATGTCGTATGTTTATGGGATTTTCGTGTTATGTTTAAGTATTCTGTACCTTTTTGTTAGTCGCCTAATATATGTTGTTGTTTTTTTTTCTATTTCATTAATTTAAATATATTGAGATGTATGCGGAAAATTCAATAATAATCTGGTCCATCCGGTCAAGCTCCGCGCTTCGCCTATCGGTGACGAAACAATAGAAAATTAATTGTGTCTCATTAGCGGAGCTTGACAGATTAACTATACATAATAAGTAAAACTGAATTGTCTGTACGTAATGTCAAAATAACAGCTTTTTAGGGTTCCGTAGCCAAATGGCTAAAAACGGAACCCTTATGGATTCGTCATGTTTGTCTGTCTGTCTGTCTGTCCGTCCGTCCGTATGTCACAGCCACTTTTTTCCGAAACTATAAGAACTATACTGTTGAAACTTGGTAAGTAGATGTATTCTGTGAACCGCAGTAAGATTTTCACATGAAAATAGAAAAAAAACAATAAATTTTGGGGTTCCCCATACTTACAACTGAAACTCCAAAAAATTTTTTTCATCAAACCTGTACGTGTGGGGTATCTATGGATAGGTCTTCAAAAATGATATTGAGGTTTCTAATATCATTTTTTTCTGAACTGAATAGTTTGCGCGAGAGACACTTCCAAAGTGGTAAAATGTGTGTCCCCCCCCCCCTCTAACTTCTAAAATAAGAGAATGATAAAATTAAAAAAATATATATAATGTACATTACCATGTAAACTTCCACCGAAAATTGGTTTGAACGAGATCTAGTAAGTAGTTTTTTTTTAATACGTCATAAATCGAAAACTGCAATTTACCTTTCACAAAGTTACAACGAACTACAAGAACTTTTATATTATGTTACTTGCTGCTACGGAACCTTTCATGGGCGAGTCCGACTCGCACTTGGCCGGTTTTTTTACTAAATGCATATGAAAGTATATAATATATTATTAAATTATAAAGTACTAGCTGCTGCCCGCGACGTCGTCTGCCTGAAGGCTCTACAGCACCAAAAATACCTAAGATGCCAGTGTCGCTATAGCATTATAAGTAAACAACTTTTAAAATAGCATTAAAATATAAGTTTTTTTTTGCAAGCGAAGCAAGTGAAGAGAGTTATATGGGAGTCCTGCTGAGTTCAGTCATAAGATGTGACTGAAGGAAATAGAAATAACAATGCAGGAATACATTCCAGGACACAAAAGAGTAAAAATACGTACAAGGCATCATACCTTAAAACACTTCCCTATAAACAACGTTGGTAGTTATGCTGCCAGGAGCCAAAATGTAAAGAGAGTCAGGACTGGTGACGCGGGAGCAAGCGACGTACAGTTGTCCGTGTGAGAAGCAACTCGTCCTGAGGTCGACACCCGCTGCCCTCAGTGTCTGCCTCTATTGATGGTTATCGCGAAGCAAACACTCACGGGGAACTGTACGCGCTTGAACTGGAACGGGAAGATATGAGGTATGAGGGGAATGCGTGGTATAAATACTGCCTCGCCAACGCCACAACCCGTAAGAATTTCCGCCTCAATGGTGTGTCTGTAGAACGAGATGACTTTAGGGTGGGTCCCGTTACACAACTTCAGAGGAGATAGGTTCCGAAGAAGCATAATCGGGACACCGACCTTCAGCTTGATGGTATGCGCTGGAAGTCCACTTGCTGACAGGGAGTTCAGAAATTCCACGGGATAATGTGTGGCGTCATCTTGCTCGACAACAGTGTTTATCGAGGTGTAGACCACTTCATTCCCCTCAATTTCCGAGAGAATGCATTCGTTAAATGCTGCAGCCTGATCTTTTTTGGACGTCAAAATGGCCCGCTCACACACCCAAGAATTCTGCAGGTGCAGTATACGACTGATGTCCCCGTACACACAGCAAATGAGTTCTTCTAAGCTGGATACCACTCTACCGAGAGACTCTGGAAGCACCACCTGTCCACCTCTCTCTTCTGGTAGAGTGCCTTCGCCAAGATTTAGAAGGACATTGGAGAATTCTTGAGCACGTGCATTGCCGCCGAGCCGAGCTCTCAAAGTCAAAGTCAAAGTCAAAGCATTTATTTCAAATAGGCACATAAAAGGCACTTTTGAACGTCAAAATTTATCTTAAAATAGAATTGATTCTAGTCGCCCATTCCAAAAGGTAGTTTTCGTATGGAGAAGAACGGGCAAGAAACTCCACCGTTACTCTTTTAAAATGTTTAGGTACAATATTTTGCATGGGTACATTAATTATATAATAACATGTGAGGACGATGCACCTACAATAAAATTACTATACCACAATAGGTAAAAGAATTAAAAACGAACCATGACATATAAATTAATTATCTGATAGATACATGGTGCTCACATATTTACAAACATGGTACAAGCAAAACGATTTTAATTATAAAACAAAATACAAGTAATAAGTCAGGGTGTGAGTAATAAATGTAAAAAAAAAAAAATAATAAAAAAATTTACAATTAAATTAGCAACCAGTTTGATTTTGTCTAGACTCTAGATTGTCCTATGGAGCAGGACCAGCATGTTTCCAAGCGTTCTTATCTTGGATATAATCTTCTAATTTATAGTATGCTTGTTTACAAAGTGTACGTTTAATGTGAGTTTTAAATTTTCTTTCATTTAATTGCAATATATCACAAGGTATTTTATTGTAACATTTAACACAGTACCCCATAAAAGATGTATGTACTTTGGCTAATCTGAAAAATGGTTGATGTATTTTATCTTTATTTCTTGTATTAAAGTTATGTCTATCGCTTATTTTATTAAAAAGATGTAGATTTTTTCTTACATACATAATATTTTCATAAATGAATTGGCAAGGTACCGTCATAATATTAATCCTTTTAAATAGTTCCCTGAGAGATTCGCGGCGACGTAGATTATAAATGGCTCTGACAGCTCTCTTTTGCAAAATAAAGATGGATTCAATGTCAGCAGCTCGACCCCATAGTAAAATGCCGTACGACATAATGCTGTGAAAGTAGCTAAAATAGACTAAACGCGCGGTTTCTACATCTGTTAACTGTCTTATCTTCCTAACAGCATAAGCGGCCGAGCTAAGCCGCCCCGCAAGAGATGTTATGTGAGGTCCCCATTGTAATTTCTCGTCTAGCGTGATTCCCAGGAAAACCGTTTGATCAACAAATTCTAGTTTTTCTCCATTCAGTATGATGTCACATTCGCTACTTCTAACATTTGGTAATTTAAATCTAATGCATTTGGTTTTCTTTTCATTTAGTACCAAATTATTTACCGTAAACCAATCTTGGACCTGAAGAATAGAGTTATTCACGTCGTCAAGATTTTGTGCCCGTCTGTCTATCTTAAAGATCAATGATGTGTCATCTGCAAATAACACCATCTTCGGTTGATTTTGAAGTAATTGTGGTAAATCATTAATGTAAACTAAAAAGAGGAATGGACCCAATATCGAACCTTGAGGAACGCCCATTGCCATTTCAGACCCCAATGAGTTTACGCCGTTTACTTGAACTTTAAGCTTTCTATCTTTTAGATACGACTTTAGTAAATCAAGAGCTAAATTCCTAATCCCATAGTGCTCAAGTTTCAGCAGAAGTGTCTCATGGTTGACGCAATCGAACGCCTTTGAGAGGTCGCAAAAGATTCCAATGGCATCTTGTGCTTCTTCCCAGGCGTTAAAAATGTTCTTTATTAGGGTGACACCGGCGTCAGTGGTACAACGCCCTTTGGTGAAACCGTACTGTTGTTCATGAAAGATGGAATTTTTATTAAAGTGGCGTAACATTTGATTGAGCATCAACTTTTCAAACACCTTACTGAGAACTGGCAGAATTGACACAGGCCTATAATTGTTGGGTTCTTTACTATCACCGGCTTTGAATAAAGGAACTACTTTACTGTGTTTCATGAGATCCGGAAAGACTCCTTGGTCTATACTGATGTTAAATATGAAAGCTAAATAGGGCGCAATCGTTTCAATGATAGATCTACAAACTTTTACAGACATTCTCCAGAGATCTTCTGTTGATTTAATTTTAAGATCTTTAAAAGCTTTTATAACAGCCTGGGGGTTCGTATGTTGAAAACTAAACTCCGAGGGGCATGCCTTAACATTCTTTCTAAGTAAATCAGCAGAACGCGCGGGTGAGGAATTTAAAGCTTCAGTAGTTTTAATGGGAATATTAGCAAAAAAGTTTTCAAATTCCTGAGCAATTTCTACATCTGAGTTTATGGGGCCATGTGCAGTTTCTAAATTAAATTCAGTATTACGCTGTTTTTTCCTACCTGTTTCATTATTTATTATTTGCCAGGTAGTTTTTATTTTATCATCGGCTGATTTTATTTTATTGCTAATATAAAGAGCTTTAGCTATTTTGCATACACTTTTAAAAGTCTTAGAATATGTAGCAACATACTGATGAAAGCTTGTGTTATTCATATGTTGCTTTAGGCCATAAAGTTCAAAAAGGTTTTCCCTGCTTTTACGAATACCTGGAGTCGCCCAATCACTAAATAAGAACTTTGTGTAAATACTTTTAGTCTTTAGTGGGAAAGTGTCATTAAATTGCGTGTTTAATAGTGAAAAGAACTCGGCGTAGAACTCATTCGGGTCACATAAATTATTAAAACTCTGAACACATAATTTACTTGCTAAAGAATTATTTAATTTCTCTAAATTTTTAGATGTAATTGGCCTAAACCTTATTAAAGTTTTTTGTAAAGGCATGTAGGAGCAAAATGTTATTGTTTGTCCGCTGTGATCAGATGGCAACTTATTTACAATTTCTTTGTGTAAATAATCACAGTTACAGAAAATATTATCTATACAAGTGGCAGAGGAAGCTGTCACTCGGGTGGGTTCAATAAAAACATTTGACAAGTCAAATGATCTAAAAAGACTTAATAATCTCATAGTATTTGAGTTATTTTCCAATAAATTAATATTGAAATCGCCACATATGATTATTGACTTACTACTAGCAGAAAGTTTCTTTAGCACATCTTCCATTACAGAATCAAACACAGATAGATTCTGGTAACTTGGAGGTCTGTATACGCATACTATTACATGCTTATCGAGCTCAACACAGGACAATTCAATGGTGTGTTCAACAGACAGCCCGACAATGTCTTTTCGTTCCTTTGATTTAACAGAATTTTTAACTAATATTAATGATCCACCATGTATCATACATGTTCGGCTGAAATGGCTAACTACACAATAATTTTCATAGTTAATTGACATTACTTGATGAGATTTTAACCAATGTTCTGTTAAACAAATGACATCAAACTTGGTTTTTTCTAAAAACAATTCTATTTCCAGTAATTTAGAAGAGCAACCTTGAATATTTTGGTTAAATAATTTTAAAACATGTTGCCCTCCCTTTGGTTTTTTATTATTCTGAGTAATATTGCCAGAAGATACCTTTTTATTATTCTCTAATAGTAATAGGTTATTTGAAGGGGTAACTTCTGTTGTCTTACTGACTAGTTTAAAGAGTTATCCGGAGAGACCTCCACAACTACGACTGAAGTGTCTAGGAAGCCCGTATGAGTTCCAGCAGGAAGAGAATACCCTATCTGACTGGTAGTGGCCTCCAAAGATGTTGGTATTGTAGGTGGACCCTCCTTCGTACAACATGAAGATTCATAATTAGTAATCACTATGTTGTTAGTATGACTAGACAACACAGACTCGTCCCTAATACTAGAATTTGTTATATTAGCTATAACACCGTTAATATTATATGCTATCAACATAGCAATCATATGTCTACATTCCCAAGACAGAGATAAAGTTCTCTGAGTTAACTTAAAACCACTAACAAACTTATTAGTGTCAAAAAACAATAATTTGTCACTATGATAACATGTCAGCATGTGAATAGTGTTATTCAACTTATATATATATTTATTCTCATCTTCTGATAGAGTATCAGAGTAAGGTAAAGCACACAACATTAGCTTACCTATGTTTAACTTTAATAAGGTGTTCACACCATCCACTATGTCCTCTCTGGTAATACCAGTACTTTTACCTAGTAGCAAAACCATTGTAGAATAATTGTCTAGGTTTGTGTTTGCAATTCTTTTAATCATTTGTTTAAAACTTATGTTATGATAGCAATGATTGGTAAAACTATGGCTAAGGTAATTAAGTAATATTTTTCCAAAGCCTGAACCTACTTCGTCACTAAAAAAAATTGATTTATTATTCTGTGTACTAACACAGGACTCTGCTGGAAGAGCCAACACCGGTGGAGACAAGTCACTCTGAGGCTGAGGAGGTGGTGGTGGTTGGTTGGCACAGCTGCATGAGAGATTATTAGTCAGAAACTCATAACTCTCAGCATTGTACTTCACCAACTCCAGTAGTTCCCCAGCCTCAAATAATCGCTCACTTAGTTGTTGTTGTGAAGTCTCATATTTCTCAAAAATATCTTTCAGCAAGTGCTCCTTGTGTAGTATATCATTATATAGGAGCTTTGTATCAATGTCATATTTTTCCCTACATTCATCTAACTCAACAGTACAACTATTTAAACTTTTAGAAAGGATAACACGTTCCCTTCTAAGGGAAATATTTAATTTTAAAAGATTCTGTTTCTTAATTGCTCTCTGTGACCGTTTAATTAATTTCTTAATTTTAATATATTTCTTTAGTTTATTATGACTCATAACAATTGGACACAATGGTATGGTATCATCACCAGTCAAATCTATTGTTACAGCTGGCTGACACATTGATTTTGACTTACTACCTACCAGTCGATAAAAAAGGTTATCGGTGTTAGCAACCTGTTCACTGACCTTAACAGACTCTGAGAGAGATAGGGCCTTATGGGCATCACATAATTGCTGTTTAAGTTCTGCAATATGGTTCAAAGCCAGTTCGTGGGTGTCACTACACTCTTGAAACATTGACACTTGATCTTGTAGTCGACTATACTGGTCGGTTAAGTCCATGTGTTGAATGTGTAGCTCAGCCTCATATTAATGGTCAAGCGCAGCGTACGAACTCGTGACCTCAACGAAGATAGTTTCAACGAAGCATTCACCTCGTCAGCCCTCGATCCCCGTGTCACCACGGGAAGCGTTTGCCGGAAATCACCACTGAACAGAACAGCTGTGATACGACGCATCAAATGTTCGTTCCTGCGGATGTCCTGCAGGGTTCCGTCCACGGCCTCAACTGCCTTCCTATTGGCCATCGTACACTCATCCCATACGATCAAAGAGCAATCCTTGAGCACGTGTCCCTTATCGCTGTTACGTGACACACCACAAACAGGAGTTTCGGCGCTCTCTAAATCGATAGGAATTTTAAACATGGCATGTGCTGTCTTGCCACTCGGAAGCAGTGTGGCAGCGATTCCCGACGACGCTACAGCAATAGCAATTTTGCCTTACCTGCTGACCTCTGCAAGTATGCAAGTGGTAACAAATGTTTTTCCTGTTCCACCAGACGCATTCCAAGAAAAACATTTGACCCTGGTTTTTTCCCAACGCTTTCAAGGACGGTGTCATAAATTTGTTTTTGCTCTGAAGAGAACAAATCGACATGATCATTTCGCCCGGATCGTAATTTGTCTCAGCGTTATACTCCCGATTTACACGGTCTTGATGCGGTGATGATTGGGGAGCTGGTAACCCACATTCGATCAGTGGATTGCCGCCGATAGAAATGACCACATCTTGAAGTGAACTGAGACAGGTGTTCAGCACGCGTTCATCAGTTACTCCGACTTCGTCTCCAGTAGAAACATAACTTTTTTGTAATACTTAACACCGCATTTTTTTTTAATTGTCGTCCTCAACTCTGCTCAAGATTTTAAGGGTTTTGTTGGAACTTGAATTTGTCAAAACGAACTATACGATACAACTTTTATGAAGAAAATGAACATTGCCATCTATGAATTTTAAGAATAACTAACTACTAACCTCGCCAACATGATCAAATTTAAATTATTAATTTCCAAAAAGTGTCAACATGTAACTTGATTTGATTTTTATGAAATCTCATAGATGGCGCTGCTTCAAAATTTTCTTTATACTACTAAAATTCATTAAACTATGTTTTTTCTACCCAAGTTACTTAAATGGCGTAGTTTTTATAGTGTAAAGCTAGATAATAGCATGGCTTACTGAAAAACAACATTTATATATGCGTCGTTAGATTACACGCTGTCACAGAATGCGTAAGAAAAATAAAGACTCACAGCTCCTCCCCCATAGGTGATAGCGTGATAATATGTAGCCTATATGTTGACCCGACCTCTTAGTAATATTCATGCGAAATTTGAAGTAAATCCATGCAGTACTTTTTGAGTTTATCCCGGACATACATACAGACAAACAGACAAACAGACAAAAATTATAAAAACTATATTTTTGGCTTCGTTATCGATTGTAGATCACGCCCCAAGTATTCTTTTAAAAAAATATTCAATGTACCGTTTTGACTTTCCTACGATTTTATTATATGTATAGATTTAATGTATTTATAACAAAAATCATTTTTCACGACATGAACTCGAACGAAGACGCGGACACAACCAGTTAGTTTTAATAAATTTTGGTCCCTTACATGGGCGTCACACATTGGCTAATCATTTTACCGGCCATAAGACCAGCCACTTCACCGGGGCCCTAGCTCCTTACAGTAAGTGGAAATACTTTTGCAATAAAATGCTCATTGCGGGCTTTAATAATTTAATCTTTTATAGTTAACTTTAATCTGTCGAGCTCCGCTAATGAGACACAGTTGGTTTTCTATTGTTTCATCGCTAATACTCGACGCGCGGTGCTTGATTGGTTCAACTTATTATCAGACATATACGACTGTTTGGCACACGTCATCCTTTTAAGATTCTCTAAAAAACTGACTTACTAAAAAGTGTTGTAATTTAAAAACGTAACGGACGACAATAAAATAAATCAATTAGTTACTCAATAATCAACATAGCAACAATACAATAATCAATAAAGAGCAGTAAATCGCACAATAGTTAAACTGAATTACGTGCGGTCCCCAGCTAAACTAAGCTAACCCGATCAGGCATAATTTGTGACCAATTAGAATAATGGCGCGTGTGCCGTGATGTATGCAGACGTCACAGGAACAGGAATGGGCGTAGAGCTGTCGATAACAGTGCAGGGACTAAAACAAAATATTAATGCAAAGATTTGGTTGTTGGGAATGATATTTTATGTTTCTGAACATATGTGTTAGTAAAATTGCAATTGCCATAATTAATACATGTGATAGTAGTACCAAAATTGCTAGTAGCACATGCAAGCATAATGCTGCTATAGGGCTGCTTCCGCAGCGGAAAGGTAGCCTGTACTTTGTCACACTTACCATCAAACACACAACCCAATCATTTCATATGTTTCCTAAGTATTTTTTCGTTTTTGCGGTATGTTCCTATAATATTTAAAGGAGACTGTTAAAATTTGTATGGGAAGTGGTCTATGATCCAATAGCGATACTGTAGAGGTATTTCTGTGGGAATACTTCAACTATACCCTTGTGCAAAGGGGCATCAAAATCTAACCGTTTTGAGAAAAATAATACTTTAAAATTCACATTTCTTGCTACACTTTTATATTTAAAAAACGTTTTAACGGGTATTTCTGACTTTATACTACTTAATTATTGTGGTTTTCTGCTAAACAAAGACACTTACCACCTCGCCAGTGCTGAATTTCAGTTTTTTTTTTCGTTTTTAACCGACTTCAAAAAAGGAAGGTTCTCAGTTCGTCGGAATCTTTTTTACATTTTTTAATATTATATATTCACCGATTTCTCGAAGACGGCTTGAATGATTTAGAAAATTCTTTTTTGTTTGAAAGGGTATACTTTACCATTGTCACCAGGTCAGGTTTGAACGGGTATTTCTGACTTTATTAATGTATTTCTCTACTAGGCAAAGTCACTTGTCCCCTCAACTTTTTTTTGTACTTACCGATTTTTAGGCATTTTTTAAAGATTTATTTAGGAAGGATACGTCTTAAAATAAGAAGGAACTGTATTTGTAGCAGCAGAAAAAGGGTGTATGTAAAAAAAACTTTTCATGCATCACTACATAGTATAAAACAAAGTCGCTTCCCGCTGTCTGTCCCTATGTATGCTTAGATCTTTAAAACTTCGCAACGGATTTGAAGTCGGTTTAAATCGAAAAAAATACTAAAATCTAGGAAAGAAACACATTAATTAAGTACCTATTATAAAGTCAGAAATACCCTTTAAAACGTTTTTAAAATAAAAATGTTATCATGAAAATAAGTAAGTATTCTAAAATATTATACTTATTTCTCAAAACTGCCGAGTCAGATTTTGATGCCACTTTGCACAAGGGTATAGTTGAGGTATCCCCACAGAAATATCGTAACAGTATCGCTATTGGTTCTTAGACCACTTTTTAACAGTCTCCTTTCATCTTTTTTCCAATACTCTTTGCGTCTATTATTTTGATTACATACTTCGACTCCACCACACTTCTGTTCAGTAATAAATGTTTGGGGCAACGTTTGTCCGGTGGCAGAACGTCAATGTCGCCGATTGTACTCACTAGTTATGTATTTACACTGCGGTCGACTGCAAGGGATAAGGCAGAGCTATTTTTATTTGTTGCATTATTTTGTATGGACAATTTAATCTCTTCTATTCTAGATCGATAGCCTTCTTATTTTGTCTAAAAGCAGTTTTTTTTTAAGTTAATCGCAAACTTACGTGTGTGCTCATTGAGTTTTTCGGTAATTATGCTGATATATAATATATATAACGGGGTGGTGTCCGCAACTCCACGTCCGTGATGGTAATTCTTCGAAAGTTAATAAGACAGTATTGGTATATATATACCAATACTATCTTATTAACTTTCGAATATAATAAATGTATTTTTTGGTTACATAGAAATAGTCAAATGTGCTAAACCTTTAAAAGGTCCTTCAAAGATATTTGTTTTGAATCTATCTTAAAACAAAAAAAAATATCACTTCTTTATTCAGAACATTTCATCTAATAATTTGATGTTACCTCGAGTTTTTTTCGTGTGTGAATATCAGTCCTACTCAAAAACAAAAATAAATCATCTAAAACATACAAAAATTATCATACTGTTTCAATAGTAAGGCACGGGTAACTCCATGTTATGCCTTGTCATGACATGTCATGTGTCTGGCAGGACGCTTGTTCGCAGTAATTAGATTATACACAGCTTTGGAAATCAAACGTTTGGCCTTGTATATACGTATAACAAAAGATATGTATGTTACATGTACAATTTGTACATGGAAATATCGAATGAGGAGATAATTATATCCTGTATGCTTCTCTCTCTACTCTATGAAGAATAGATACATCTCTTTCTATTTAAAATTACATTTCTTGTATTTAATTTGACATTACGTCGTAGAAATCTTTCTACGATACATTCTGTCATTTTGTGTATTTTTGTTACTATACTTTGAGGAAATACCTACAACCGCATTGATAGTAAGTATAGTGTCATCTCAATGGTGCAGATGAGACCATACTATCAATGCGGTTTCGTTTGCACCATTCTCAATAGTGCAGATAAGACCATACTATCAATGCAGTTTCATTTGCACCATCAATGGTGCAAAGGAAACTAATTAGTCTCCTCTGCACCATTGATGGTGCAGGTCAATGGTGCATACGGTACAAGGGGCTTCCGTCTCCTCGGTGGTTATGCTACACGTGCTGTACGATTTTCCTAGAATAATAAAGAAAATTATTGTGATTAGTAATGTTGTATATTGAGTCTCCTTTATAACTTGACTACAGTGGGACAATTCTAGTAGCTAAAAAAAAAGAGTGTCAAGAACGCATTATCTGATTGGCCGCACTGTAACCACATCATTTTCTTCTAAAATATACGTAAATTAGTAGTTACTGTAAAAATAATATTCTTACAGTAACAAATACTACCTTTTATTCTGGGTGAGTGTAGCCTTTTTCTACATTTGAGAAGCGTAGTAACTTCGTAGAAACCTGCTACGCGGCTGCTACGCCGTCGTAGCAGTCGTGATCTTGAATGGTTGATTACAATATACGAATTATGACATTCGTGTTCTTATTTATATTTTTTATTATAGTACTGATATCGGTAACGTAAAGAGTTTTCTTAAGTATATATCTAGGTCTTAATAACAAGTTTGGTCCAACAACTTTGCCTTGAGAACCCGAAAATACTACACATCCCGCATTTCGTCTGTCATTTGAATATTTTTTGTGCAAAGAGTGCTAAGCTGGAAAGATTAAGAACTTGTCCTTAGTAACTGGCATGATACAGATGTTATACATCTTCGTTTAGTTGGCGTAGACTATAAAATCGTAGAAAAAAAAAACGAGAGAAAATTCTGATATGTGTCTATTTGCATACAAATTCTACCTTTACCTACGATGTTTATAAAGTACTTATAAGGTACGTATGTCCACGTGTCAGAGCTACCCTCGTCAGTATTCAGCTAATTTATACCCGCATTTGTTTAACCGAAAAACGTTTGAGCCACCGATTTACAACCCTTGTCTCAACTTTTTTAGATACATTGCCCTTCTTTCGAAGTTTTTGTAGGTAAAACATCTAAAAGTTTTATACGAAGCTGTGGTCCTGGTCTCCAGTTTAGCAACGGTATTATATTTGTTTAAAAATATTATGTTTATTCCGGAAGAAATGTGTTATGCAAGTACCAATTTGAAATATCTACGCATCTGAAGATAACGCATAGGTCAAAATTATAGGTTCATTCCGTAGTATATAACCTAATTAAAGACTAATTTATGTGTTCAGCAAGTACACAAGCATATTCAGCCTATAATGTTTCCACTGCTGGGACACCGGCCTCCTCTCTGTGAGAGGAAGTTTACCGACAACGGACAACGGCCCGATTTATATAACGGGCGATGGTCCGATGCGCAGTGTTCAATAGGTCAGTGTGGGTGTTTGTAAACGCGACGGGCACATACCCGTTGCAACGAAACTCAACGGATACGCGCACGTCGCCCCTCGGCGCGACGGCGGCGGTCGGTCCGATGCAATGGACCGCGTCATTTCATAGAAGTCTGTTGACGACGACGGATGTGCGCACGTTTTTACCTATAATTATCATGAGTCATTCGAAAGAATTTAAAGAACTTTCTTCCGCCTTTGTTTAAATTCTCTATGAAAACATGAAATACTCCATAAGATTCTCTTTCTAATAAAATAGGATGAACCCATATCTTCTTCCTTTTTTTTGTAGCTGCGGTTTTTTTTGTATAAATAGTAGGCTAGAATAAGCTTTTTCTTTGCACTCGACATAACGTACGTGCACTTCTTCGGCCTTGAAGTACAGAACTGATATCGACAACAACGGACGCGCTCACGTTATAATTTTAGCGGATCGTGTACAAAGATAACCGTTTCGCGTCGGCCCGTTACCCGTTGACAAAAATGATCGTTAACAATAGGCCTAATCTACCACGCGGGACCAGTGCAGGTCGGTGGATGTAGTACCTATATGACATGATATTAAACCTATTATGTATCTACATACTTAAGGTTTAATATCATGTCAATGAAAACGATAACTAAGTAGCCTCAAGAATCGATCAAAAAAACTAATAGTTTTCTAGTTGGATATTCTAGTACAGATAGTGCCATCCACGAAGAAGCACCCCACTCTTCTTCCTAATCGCTTACAGTACAAGTGTGCAACATTCCGCTAGGGTTTTAGTTTTGTCGATACACAGTAATTACTTTTTAGTGGGTAATTAGTGTGTATCAAAAAACTAAAACACTACTGGAATTAACTAGCGATAACCACTAGCGATTAGTAAGAAGAGTGGGGCGCGTCTTCGTGGATGGCACTATCTATGTACTCGTATAAAACATTATCATTCATAATTGTATCTATTATTTATTTATTTATTTTTAGCCTAAGTTGTCTCGAGTTATTCCGGTTGATCCTCTGAACTCCCCCCCCCCCCCCCCCCCCAGAGCAAACGCCTCCCTTTTTCCTTACCACTCCTCTCTGTCTTGAGCGAATGTGGACTAATCCTGTCTGTAGGCGTCTATATATCGAAGTCTCACACAAATATGTCAAGTCCTTTACATATTTAAAATGCTCAGTTTCAGAAAACTGAGATATTTACTAGTACACTGCCGTCCTTACGAAAAGTGCAATAACTCGACTTTTTTTTCTCTCTCTTTTTCTCGATTTCGGTCTTGATATGTAAATCATAAAGCACCGACCTAGATATTGCAGTTAGGCTTAGTATTAAAACCGGTTTCGTCATATATACGTAAAAAGTGTCTAAAAAGAATATTTGTAGATATCGTTCTACAAATTCTGAATATGTACTTATCTCAATTCGGCGCAAAACTCGAGTTATTGCACTTTTCGTAAGGACGGCATTATAGTAGTATATAGGTATAGTAAAAACATCAATATTGTAGGGTCGCAATTAACATGATACGTTTAATTACCCACGCATAAATTGTATGCAATATTGTCTGTTTACGAGTATGTACGGACACATGCTAAGGAAATATTAAATCAATTTTGGATGAGGCACTTACGAAACTGTGCAACAAACAATAATTATTTCATTCTTATGGTAAAAACATGAAAATATGCTTTGGTTTGGTCCGAAGATGGGTAACCATATTTACATAACATGACCCCTCCATGACTCGAAAAGCACGTTAAGCCTTTGGTTCCGGCCGCCGTGTGACAACCAGTCAGATAGGCAGCCGTTTCATATAAAATATTAGTATTCAGTTGCATCCGTATTTACAGACCCGGATTTTTCTTTAGTCGAGTGTCGACTATTGACACCCGACAAAAAAAAACCGGTCAACTAAGTACAAAAAAAATCCACCAACCTACTGCAAATTTTTCTTACTTCCATGACAATAATAGCCATAAATATCAGCAACAAATTCCCGCCAATCGCGACAATACGCGTTCCATTTGTCGCGAATCGCGCGGTAAATAATAACGAAGCTGAACTTTATCGAGCTTATTTATTGTCTCATTGTCTCATTATGGGGATAAAATTGCCTATTTACGAGTAATGCGTTTATTATTCTTTATTTATTGTGTTAATGATGATGTTTTCACGCTGAATGGGCATTAAAGAGGTGTAATTAACGGGCGGTTTGTTTTGAAATTGATTTGGTCTACTTTTTTTAAATCAATACTTTGTTTTTAATTTACCAAGGATTTCATAAGCAAGCTTAAAGTTATCAGGTGCAGTAACCGGTCTATCAACTTGAAAGAAAATCAATAGGTTACAACTAATTTTTTTTATTTATTTTTTATTGCTCAATGCTCGTGACCTCGATTACACCTGATGGAAAGCGATGGATGAGGTCTATGATAGAACAAGCTTGCCCAGAAGATGCAAGTTCAGGTTATTCCGTTTTGAAACCAGTATCTTCCAATGCTCCCAAAGACGACGTCTGACCAAAGAAATTCAAATAATAAGTACCTTCCTACCTGTTTTCTTCTTAGGATGGGGAGTCTGAGAAAAAGTTAAACGAAGCAATTAAATAAAAGTTTTGTGATAACCTACTGCCAAATCAGAAAATAACGCAACCCTTTTTCATTTCATTACACAATATCGGACACATTAAAACTATTTTAATGTGTCCGAATTTGGATCACCTATTTGATTCAATAATATTTAATGAGGCATACAATGAGGAAGGCTTTGTATCATTACCATCGAATAACGGTAATGATCCCATGGGCTTTCGACATAACTATATAAAGGTTGTGTCCAAAATTTGTACTATAATGCCACAAAATTGGCAAGTCCCGCTTGATTTGCCAGTAAATGTGGCAAATTGAAATGCTTTACGGCTCGTTAAAAAGGTCCCTTAACTAGGGTAATGTCATCGTATTGGTAAAATTGCCATTCGTTGAACATTAACATGGTTTTATTCACTTTGTTTAAAGATCACGACAAAGATTTAACATTCGATTGGTTCAGTTTATTGGTGAATACTGACTGTAGTTGCTGACATGGCATGATATGTTGCTTAAGAATTAAAAACTGTTAACCCTAGAATCCAGAAGACTGCTTCTCGGAATAATGTTTCTAAGTGCACAATAAATATGATTGTTCAGACTTAACAAACAAACTTTGTTACGTCGTTCCGAGGACAATAGTACGTAGACAAGCGCGTCCATAACGCTTACTATCTACAAATATCAAGCACGTCTGTAACTCCAATTCTGGTTTACGCGCTTCTCGCGCGCGCTAATTAAAATAGGTACTCAAATTCATAAATAGGTTATAAACTTATAATACACATACATACTTACTTACATATTTTAACAACTATAATATCATCAACTTCTTCGAAAAAGTCATGAAAAAATCCAATCACAAACATAATTAACACCTTTACAGTCCAATGCTAATCAAAACAAACTCTACATACATAAATATCTTAGCAATAGTAATGATTGGAGACATTCTAATATCAGTGCGGTCCGGTCTTTGGGGACCGGCCAGACAGTCCGGTCGAAGTTAGCCCTGGGACAATTCGAGGAGATTAGATTAATACGTTTTGCATTGCTTTATAAGTAAATATCGTGGCCACTTTAAATTAATTTAGGTAGAGTGTTTTTTGAACCGTAAACAAAAACAGTATTGTTTTGAAATTATTTTGAAAGGAGAACGAGTAAGACCGTACCCAGAGACAAAGTTTATTGTAGCATTATGGACTATGTCGGTATTTGTTGACCTCATGGAGTAGTTTAATTAATCCCAAGACAGTATGTCTGGATTCACTTGGAGAAAAAAGATATTTAAGGAAGTTAAATTGGTTTTGAGAAGACGGTACCCAGAGACAAGGTTAATTGTAGCATTATGAACTATGTCGGTATTTGTTGACCTCATGGAGTAGTTTAATTAATCCTAAGACAGCATGTCTGAATTCACTTGGAGAAAAAAGATATTTAAGGAAGTTAAATTGGTTTTGAGAAAACGGTACCCAGAGACAAGGTTAATTGTAGCATTATGAACTATGTCGGTATTTGTTGACCTCATGGAGTAGTTTAATTAATCCAAAGACAGCATGTCAGAATTCACTTGAAGAAAAAAGATATTTAAGGAAGTTAAATTGGTTTTGAGAAGACGGTACCCAGAGACAAGGTTAAATGTAGCATTATGAACTATGTCGGTATTTGTTGACCTCATAGAGTAGTTTAATTAATCCTAAGACAGTATGTCTGAATTCACATGGAGAAAAAAGATATTTAAGGAACTTAAATTGGTTTTGAGAAGACGGTACCCAGAGACAAGGTTAGTTGTAGCATTATGAACTATGTCGGTATTTGTTGACCTCATAGAGTAGTTTAATTAATCCTAAGACAGCAAGTCTGAATTCACTTGGAAAAAAAAGATATTTAAGGAAGTTAAATTGTTTTATTAAATAGAATAAAATAAAAGAATAGAACGTTATTTATTCTGTCGCGTGTGAGCGAGCGAAGCGAGCGAATAGGCCCCGCCATCCCCTTTGTGGTTATTTTTTTATAAACCACCCAGAAGTAGGAGCCCCGCGAAGCGGGGCTCCGTCGATTAAGCCCACCCTCGACCATGCAAAGAATATTTTAAGGTTTGGTTTTGGTGCCATTTGAGTTAGTTTAGAACTGTGACCATTAAACATGCAAATTAGGTCAAAAGAACATTAGGTCAAATGAACGTTATATAAAAAGAATATTATACATATTGAAAATTATATAAAATGAAAGTTATACTAAATGTTATTATATTAAAGGAAAATTATATGATGTAAAACATTAGGTCATATGAGTTTAGGTTATTTGATATTATAGCATATGAAAATTATATCATATGAACGTTATTTCAAGTGAAATTAGTGCATTTGTTATTATACCAAACATTACACACCCAACTAAACTACTCCATGAGGGCAACGAATACCAACATAGCTCATAATCTCTGCCCCGAATAGCAGAAGAGCTATTAAAACATGGGAAAAAATTAACAAAAAAAAATTTAAGGCGGTACGAAATTCGCCGGGTCAGCTAGTATTGAATGAGAACCAATATAAGTATGGTAATTACAATAATGAATAAAGATAATGAACTTTCCTATTATTTTATTAAAACAATTAAACTTCCTTAAATATCTTTTTTCTCCAAGTGAATTCAGACATGCTGTCTTAGAATTAATTAAACTACTCCATGAGGTCAACAAATTCCGACATAGTTCATAATGCTACAATTAACCTTGTCTCTGGGTAGGTACCGTCTTTTCAAAACCAATTTAACTTCCTTAAATATCTTTTTTCTCCAAGTGAATTCAGACATGCTGTCTTAGGATTAATTAAACTACTCCATGAGGTCAACAAATACCGACATAGTTCATAATGCTACAATTAACCTTGTCTCTGGGTACCGTCTTCTCAAAACCAATTTAACTTCCTTAAATATCTTTTTTCTCCAAGTGAATTCAGACATGCTGTCTTAGAATTAATTAAACTACTCCATGAGGTCAACAAATACCGACATAGTTCATAATGCTACAATTAACCTTGTCTCTGGGTACCGTCTTCTCAAAACCAATTTAACTTCCTTAAATATCTTTTTTCTCCAAGTGTATTCAGACATGCTGTCTTAGGATTAATTAAACTACTCCATGAGGGCAACGAATACCGATATAGCTCATAATGCTACAGTCATCTTTTTTTTTGGGTACGGGGCCCATACAACTTTACCCATTGTTCTTTGAAACAGGTATTTTTTTTATAAACGTCGAATTTCCACGCTATGGGTCGTCTTCGATGTCCCTACCAATCTGTAAAGACAAAAAACAAAATAGGTAGATAAGCACCACGCATATTTTTTTTAAACAGCACACCCAATTTTTTCTTGCATAATTTTACGCACAAGGCGCACAGCTTAGATTAAAACAATAAATAAAACGGTTTACAGTAAACACGCTCTCCTCAAAATGCATACACCATTACAAGAACAAGTTTATTGTGATTTTGCGTTTAAACAAAAGAGGGTGGCGTTTTTATGCGACACTGTAATGAATTTTCAGGATGCCGAGACATCGAGCCTTTAAATATTCAAGATGTAGGGGGATTTGTACACCTCATTGAATAACAAGGCTTCATGCATAATTTTTTGGTTTAAAAATTGTCGCGAGTTTTCGGGGCGGTTGTGTAGACTGCCTTAGCTATATCTACGTGTGTTGTTTTTGTAAGCAAGTTTATTTTTCTATGGTGTGGTTGAATTTTGTATTTAGTATGTACAGTATTTTCACAGTTATTGCATCTCGGATTTTGCATCACTGTTAACGCCACAGTGGTCTTTATTTTCACTTTAATAAGGTTGATGTTGGGTTGCTGCCAGTGAGAGGTCTGTCAAAATCACAGATCTTTATTGTCGTTACAATAAGGCTTGCTGTTAGGTTGCGGCCGTCAGAGGTAAAATAACTTTGAACGGACTGTATTTACTGCAGAGAACTGATTACTTCTCATTTACTTTATTTTTATAAGTATTTATTTTCTTTGAATACTGGGCTTTTGGCTTCAGTATGTAATTTATTTATTTTATTTTCTTTATTTAGGCAACCAACAGCGATAACTACAAATAGTATGTAACAGGGTATGTGCATTACAGTATTGTATGGCTAATAATAGGTTTCCCTGTATAACTAGGATAATTATATATAAAACATGCGAGCGGACTACAGACTAAGAGCTGATTTTCCAATCATCTGATAACTTTATTCGAGGAATAATTTTGAAATTTTGATAGTTGTTGCACAACGTCAATTTTATTCCTCAAATAAAAGTTATCTGGCGATGGAAAAATCAGCCTTAAGAAATATTTAAATGTAATGTGCGTTTTATTTGTACAGACTAAACTATTTTTCTTTAGTTTACTTATCTTATTGAAAATTGTTTATACTAAAACTACGTTCACTATGAAAACTTATCTATACATAAAATTTGATAATCACGAATTATTTATTGGAAAACACGGAGACGGTACAAACGCCAGCACATCAAGCTATCCGAAACTGTCAAATTTTCGCAATCAACTTTGAACCTTATGCTTTAGCGATAAAGTTGAAATTTGACACATTGTAGTAGCTTCATATGCTTGGCGTTCGTACTTAATTAAAATCATGCTTTTTGCATTATAGCAAAAACATTATGAGAGTCAGTCGACAGTTTTTTATACAGCATTTAGACGGAAGCAAAAAGTTTTCTACTCAAATATAGTCAGGAAAATTTACTACCCACTTTAATGGTGCGTATTTCGAATCACAACTATCATCATTTGACAGTTGTATCAATTGATTACACAGCAAATTGACGTCGGGTGTCAAATTACTTAACAACTAATTTCCCTGACTGTACATCAGCACCCATAATCATAATATGTACTTGGAAGACTTCAGATCAATCATCCACAAATACTCAGCACAAGTACCTACCGTACCCATATACACATACTGCTGCCGACCAACAAAATTCTCCCTTTATTAGCGAAGCCAACTATAACTAATACAATTTCTTGTCGGATCATATCCGCAGGGATGGGATCAAAGTTGTCGGTAACACAATTAGGGAGACAGATTAGTTTCGGTCAGAAGTCGCCGCAACTACCTGACCGCTTCGTAAATTGACGTTAATTTTCAAGATAAATATGTTAAGAGTGAATTAATTTGTTTGCGATGTTGATAAAAGTTGTTTACCTACATAATTATTACTGTTAATGCTGTAAGGCCCAAAAGGTAACTGGACATTGTCGCCCACATCCTGTACAGAAGTACTTAAAGGTCTCAGACAAACTGAACTACTAATTGCCGCTAAATAAATATCATCATCTGCCTAGCCTTTTCCCAACTATGTTGAGGTCGGCTTCCAGTCTAACCGGATGCAGCTGAATACCAGTATGGAGCGACTGCCTAAATAAATAATTATGTAAAGATTATTTTAAAAAAATCTGCCTCGGCTACATCCCTTCTATAGAAAGAAATAAATTAGATGTAAATTATTGTTGATATGCAAAAAAAAAAAAAACTGGAACAATTAGTCTCTATTCTGTCAGTATTCTGGAACAATTAGAATTAAGTCTTTAAAATAGCTGATAACATCATGATATTCATAATCCACACACAATGACTTTATTTCTCAAAAGTTTGAAGAGGTGACATTGGTTCTCTATGTAAGACAAGAAAACAGTCATTACCTTAAATAAACATACAATTAAAAATACCTCCTAATATTTGACATCCATCATCCATCATTGTCTTACACTTTTGAAACGAAACATGTTTTAATTTCACAAACAATTAAAACTCACATTCACATAAAATTTTCGACCAACATTACCTACCGAAAAGGTCACAAAAACAATTTCCAATCGCGATTCAAAATTAAAAGCCCCTTCAGAATAACCCTAAACTTACCCTTGTGAAATATTAAAGAAGTGACATTTTCGTCCCCACATAATTACATTGCATCTGATATCGATACCCACTGCTTATGGTAGCAGCAGCACAGAGCATGGAATCCGCCAGTAGCGTCTAGAGACGGCAGTACTTATAAAATTCTAGAACGCACAAGTATTAAATAGGTTCAAAACAACACCTCGTTTGTCTAATTTTGACAGTGGGTCCAGTTGACCAATAAAAATATAGAAAATTTTTCCTTTGGTCAACTGGACCCGCGGGTCCAGTTCGAGTGGGTCCAGTTGACCAAAGACTCCTTGTGAAGGCCGCAGGAACTCGTTGGATGCGAGAAGCACAAAACCGGTCGAAGTGGAGGTGCTTGGGGGAGGCCTATGTCCAGCAGTGGACGTCTTTCGGCTGAAATGATGATGATGATGATGAAAACAACACTTAGTGAGTATGCAGATAAGTGTTGGACATGATCTTTTTGAGGAAAGAACCACACAGATTTGAGTGGAGTACCAGTCAGTCCCGTCAGTGCACGCATTTGTGACCAGTCGTGTAGCTCAACTCAAAACTTAAGGAGCTCAACGACTCGACAAACTATAGTCAAAAAGGACATTCGGGCCGATGACAAAAGCCGCATAAAGTACTGAAACTGCTAGACAATCGTTAAAAACTAACTGAGATATCTGAGAAAAAAAGATCAATATAATCGTCACATTCACAGTAATTAAAATAATTTAAAGATACAATGCTTTACAAAGTAAATATTCTGCCACGGTCCGCGAAGTTCAAAGTCATCAGTTTCTATATTAGAGCCAAGACTTTGAGATAATTTTTAAGTTATGGCACAACAAACTGAATATCATACTTAACAAAGTTCAAATTCCATTGCAACCAAAAACTTATTAGGACCTTTTTGTAATGAAATGATCACTCAAAAATAAACTTAGAATACATTTCACTAAGGTAGATAACTGATTACGTGGCGTTGGAATGTAATTATCTGAGATTATGAACACTGCTTTAGATTCTAGAAACTGAAGACTTTGAAGAGGTAACTAGCGTTTACTCTCTAAAACCTAGAGTAAACGGTGACACGCTTGGTATGCATGGAAAGTGTTGACAATGCCGCCTCTAGCAGCGGCCGATGAGGCGTTTCCTTGTTCTGTGGTTAGTAGGTATATTAAGGGCCAGACGCTGGACGGCTGAGATACTCACAGATATGTACCAAATTGGATGGTCGTATGAATTTAAAACGATTCGGTTATTTGATATTGGTTTTGAATATCGTTTGCTGTGTATTTGAGATGTGGTCGTGTTGTTTTATTGCCAAGCTGGAAAATGACTTTCTCTTTTGGAAATCTTGGAAAGAGAGGCAAGTCGAGTAGGTAAACATTATGTTTATCTAATATGTGGAGTTTTTTCAGTGTCTAAAATAACATAAGTAATGTATTTCAACAAAAGATAGAACAGTGAATGCTCAAACTCAAAGAACTCAAACTCAAAGCATTTATTTCAAATTGTCATGGGGTCGGTCAGTCAGAAAGATGAAGTTAGTTACTCATTCCAAAGCGTAATAGGTACTGTGACACCTACGCCACGGGGGAACTATTTTACTGGAAAGAAATTCCCAGACTTTCATAGGATTCAGGAGTCTTTCATCATATATTATATAATTATCTCGACTTATTTCTTATACGTCAAACCTATGACTCTCAATATGACACATGCTTATACGTTCGAATGGAATATGCTTTCAAATATTAGCGGCCTGTCTCGCAAGGAGGTCAGAATCTCTAAAGTACCTATGAAGAAGAACTAGCAAGAAACTCTACGAATACTTTTTAAATCATATTTTTTTACAAAATATTGTTAACGTCATTCATGTTGAAATTATGTACTGATGTTCAGCAGTAGAATTTATGTAATTATTAGTTAGTAATTATTGAGCATTACATTGAAATTTGGGATAAGCAGTCAAATTATATTGGAAAAATTGCCAACTGAGCATCTTTCAACTTAATATACTGGAATTCACTAGAGATTATATACAAACAGATTCCCTCTTTGAAGACCACACCAAAACCCAAAATTAATAGGTATAATTTGATGAAACTTAATTAACGATATTATAAAACAAAGTTATTTCCATACTAGTCCTTGTATCTCCCTTGGGACAAGTACCGTCATCTGAGGTAGCCAGTAACTACATGCTTGTTAACTCGTCTCATATATTATGAAGCTATGTCAAATGGATACCGGGAGTGTAGCTACAGGTTGTTGGAAAAAAAATCAAAGAATTTGCTGAACGAACAAGTTGAAGTATAAAAATAAAACGAAATAAAGAATTACTGGTAGTAGTTGCCCTGTTGAATGGCATAGAAGTATCAGAAACTATGATTGCTAGGAATTATAATAATAATGCAACTCGTGCAAGAACAGGCATAACTTTTCGGAACTTTTGTTTTTTCTCTAAATTCCAAACTGACTATAAAATATAACATTAACAACATTTGTACATTAACTGCTAGTTTGTTTTATACACATGAACTATACATAGATTTAGTTTAGGCTAAGTCGAATTTACAATTTGAATACCAACTCCATAACAAACGTAAGAAACCGACAAACCTAAACGTAAATAATGTAAATAGACAAAACTACGTAGGTGTGTGTGCGTGTTTTATTAAATTTCACCAAGAAATAGCAACAGAGATAAGTAATACTTGAGATTCTATATTCAAATTGTATCTATTTAGTGCAATTGCATTTATGCGCTACTTTCATTTGTTTTTTCGAAGCTGCACACACCAACGACACAGCCCAAAAACAAAAAATCGTCATCTGCCTAGCCTTCTTCCAACTATATTGGGGTCGGGTTCCAGTCTAACCAGATGCAGCTGAATACCAGTATTTTAAATGAAGCGACTGCCTATCTGACTACAACCCAGTTACACAAAAACAAAAAATATGAATCTATTAAAAGCAACACTCTGTATCCGTCTGGTTAGATGGAAGGTAAAATAAAGGCTCGCCGAATGTCGGATGTCGCGACCTTCTGGGATTTGCTCGACTTACTTATTTAACTTGGAGCTGAACTATCTGCTCACTGAGCTCTCCCAATATTTGCATGTGGCCCATATCAGTTAACTATGTTTATTGTCTCGCTAGGTATTTATATGTCGAATAAAGGTACATTGGATTGTGATCAGACATACTTAGGGACATACATAGTGTCAGATGTGCAGTCGTGGGCGCAGAATTGGAATACGGGTAAACGAGAGAAATAGCTCCTTTAATTTCTTCACAGTTTATTGTTACAGAGTCAATTACTAACATTACTATACTAATTAATACTCTGAACTTAAAAGGAAACACTGAGCAGTTCCTAGGCCAGTATGTGTCGCGACCACGTCTACACGATCACTGTCGCTCCACGGTCCATAAGGTCCGTAATTCCTTTCGACACCATACTTAATCCTAGACTCAGCACAACGCTAGACAAAGGCGCTTGTGTCTCATTTTAAGTGCATACTCATGAAAGATCCAACATATAAGTAAGGTAAGTATATAGAGAAGGTTTTGAAAGGTATTTGTTTGATATGATTTGCTTTTCTTTCTTTATTGATATTTAGTTGGGTGGTTTTCTGGTTTAAACATTTCATCTTTGGGCATATATTAGTTAGATCATATTCTACAGTGAGATTTTTAGAATAAACTTTTATATCTACTACAGTTCTCTCACATATATTACCTCTGACAGCAGCAACCCAACAGCGTCCTTATTGCATCGGCAATAAAGATCATTGATTTGATGCAAAATCAGAAATAAAACAAATGAAACTAGAGATTTGTTTGTCAGCCATTGTTTATGACCGAACGCTATGATATTATATTTGATAAGTAAGTACTTGCATCCATTCCGTTTTGTTCTCAGGTATTTTGCTTGTCCTAATATAGGCAGAAAAATAACTTATTTCTATTTAAAACCATCAAAAGGAAACCGCAAATATTCCCGTTAACCTACCATACAATATCCAAACATTTGTAAAGCTAACTCAAATCCCTATACACCTTGAAAAAACCTTGCATCCATTCCATCAGCCCGCGGTAGCGGTAGCAAACACACCTTTATTCCGTAAAGATGATTTGTCAAAATAAATTAGGCATAAGACAGAGTCGCCTTGTCAAATATTTATACGGACCCACTGTTGCGAATGTTAATATAAGACCTTGAGTTGTGGGGCTCACGATTTGGGGTGACTTCTTGGATTCACATGTAAAATTTGAAAAAAAAAGCTTCACTAGTACAGCGAAGTGGAAAATGCTACCATACGTGACCACAGATTACAAAAAAAGAAGAAGTAGAACATATTTCAAGGTAGACAGAGAAGGTTTGCCGAAAAAATAATTGGCAACTTTTACTTATAACTCATACTGCGATTTATTTGCCAAAAATGTAAACAAATATGAATTAATGGAAAAATAACTTTAATTCCCACAAAAGAAAGTTCAGTTTACGTTACAACTTCAAACATTTTTATAACTTTTAAAATAGTGCTAGTTACTCTGAAATCAACTTAGTAGTCATTGGAATAAAGTTAATATTTGTTTATCTTGAAATAGGGTGGGGGTGTACAGCGCTGCGCACTTTTATTATAGTAAGGCTTATTTTTACAAGTCTTTATTTAGTTTCATTTAGAACCAAAATCCTTGATGATTGATATGGACCTTAACGTAATTGATAACAAGCCTCTGAAGAATGTAAACCTGTGTAGGTAGCTTTTAAACAAATAACATACAGACTTCCTGGAATTGTAACGCAAGTAGAAACTTCGGTTCAATACCTAAGAGCTCCTCAATTCGTGTACCGCGTAGTAAGGGTAAGTTCAAATCTCATGTGATTTGGTGGTCGCGATCCATCATCGTCGTGGACGGCTTCCGTAATAATGTGCTACTGAATAACCAGAACAGAAGAATATCATTGTTAACGTCATAGATAAGTAAATAGACAAACCTACGTGCATATATTGGTAATACATTGTGTAATAGCGCGTAGGTAGATATGGATCACACTATAGGCCGACCGCTTAACTGAGACGTTGCCTGAGGTAGCTGCGCGGTGCGGGAGGGGTGATACTTGTCACAAATTGACGAATCACTGAGCTCTCGCATCACGTTACCACACCGCACCCGCACCCCGGACGGTCTATAGCACATTGCATTTCTAGCCTTGTTAATTATTATGTTTTTCGTAATATGTAAATTGTTAAAAGTTAAGGCAGAGATTTGTTTTGATATCAACGGTAGAAAGAAACCAGAGAGGTTTCCAGTCCAGTACGCAATTCAGGCTGCACCGGTGCCGCGGTGTCTGTAATTCACCTTCTCACTTAATGATAGTCACTATTGTTACTTAAGTTTAGTTTAGTTTTCTTCACACCTAAGATTGGTTTATCAGTACCGAACCCATTAAATTAGACACCCTAACCACTTCCATAAAAGTATTAAACTAAGATGGGAATCACTGACAGACCCGTCCATGGATGGATGCACACGCACTTACTTAGTATTCATCAATCAGCTCATTCGCGTGTATTCTTCCGGTTCAGTTACCTTACCACGGTTGTGTTCTATGTCAGTCATGATGTGGTGCTATGTTTTTGTGACTTTTTGTTTAAATACCGTAGTGATAGGTTGCATTAGATGGGTATTAATTTAGTGGTATGCCATTTGGGTGAGTTTTTGATGGATAAACAGAGCTTGAACAACGTTTTGTCGTACGGAAGATTCTTCAATTTTGTATGAGAAATCCATTCAGAAAAGGTGAATACTCTAACGCTCGGTTCCTATAAACAAAAAACGAATCGTTTTGCTTGCCAATGGTATTTTTTATTGCCAAACTGTTCATATAAATAGATTGGGAAGCTAATTTTACCTATGATAGCTACTTCCATATTATGGGAGGATCTACTATGCAAAGCTATGAGGTCTTTGCTTCATTACGGGTAAAGATACAAGAGTCTTAATTTTAACCAATAACGGTTCGAGAATTATAGGAGTCGGCTATAGGTTATCAAGACACGTCGTCATCATTACTATCCACTACTGAGTATATGCTTGGATAAGGATTATTGATATTCAGCTAATTGACCAACGAGCGAGTAATGTATAAAGTTTTCCGAATTCATTGTCTAAATTATATCTTACAAAATGTACGCTGTCAACCAAGAAGTTTCTTACTTTACTCCAGCAAATACTACTCGCACTAAAACAGACACTGAAATCTATTCCAACTTCTAAACTGTTGCACGACCTAAACAAACGTTTAAAGAATACTTTCTGAGCGCTAACAGGGCAGACGTAGTTAAAGCAAGAAATTAAGAGTTGAGTCGCGACTCGGTTCGTTCTCGTGGGAAATTCAGCCAATCACGGACGGCGGATTGAGGGGACGCGGTGACCATACGCGGCTACTTTTTACTGCTGCGGTACGTGATTTATTTTGGTTGAAGATTTTTTTCGAAGAAGAAGGATATATTAGAGATAGGATTACTATCTGTGGTAAGACTCTGAATGACGTCATAAAAAGGGTGGAGTGGTAATCCTCAGATAAGAGGACATATCAATGTGTTAATTGTGTAGGTAGAGTGGAATCTAATGAATTTGCAGGTTACAACCAAGACCGTAATAGCGACCTTCGTGGTGGCCGTGGTTGTTAGTAGCTAGATAACAGTGGCGGAGGATCGAGTTAGATGAGGTGCAATGCCTATGTCCAGCAGTGGATGACTGCCATAGGCTGAAGATGATGAGAAATATCGCTATCGGAGAATAGCGGTGAATCCATCTGAAAGCAGTCCAATATTTGTTTGAAAGTTTTTCCATAATATTACAAAAGTATCAAGAAACAATATCTGACATATCATTGAGTATCTCTGTATAAACACTAATATCTGTAACGAGATTTATCTCACACGCTTTCCCCAATTTTGTTCAGAGGTTATGACGTGCGCTTACTCTTACAACCTCGCTCATACACTTCCTATAACTCTTACGTAAAAGACGTAGGGTATATTTTTGTTTGTTAAATGTGCAAGGTAAGTTGGTAACGCAATAATATGCTCGCTTTACTCGTATGAAATGAGCTGCTACTTTCATGTTATTACACTTCCGCGATGCTTGTAAGTATTGTGTGAACGCATCTGTCTCTACGATTGTTTTAGATGTGGAAAAATTGTCTAACTTTTATTTATTTTCTGTTCTAACACTATCTAGTCTTAAGTATTTTTTAAACTTATGGCTGTCGACTGAAAATGACATGGATATTTTCCCCTACAAATAAGTATTTTTCGAAATAACTACGATAAGTAATTAGGTACCGTAACGTATTTTCATCCATCACTAGAAACAAGTAAATACCAGGGTGCAATAATAGATATTATGATCATCCTTAAAAAACATAAATTTTTCTTCAAAACAGTAGTCTGCAACTTTGGCTATAGCTCAAAAATTCAAAAAACGTTTTTACGTCCTGGCACAATCCATTATCATAATTAATAGTAAATACGACTTGTCAAAACATCAATAATCACCGTCATATTCCCGAGGGTAAGCAGGATTCCGAAAAACGCCGCGAAAGCTTTTAAAATTAAAATCCATTCATTGGACGCATTTCTTTGTCATTCCCCTTTTAAAGGATAACCACAGATGATCGGGAATTGTCGGAGACGTTCGTGATTCGGATGAAGCGATTTGACGGCTTTTTGAATAATTCCTTTTGAAAAGCCGAAGGAAAATGTGTTTTGTTTGTAAATTGAAGTCTGTTTGAGTTCGTTTTTATTATTTTTTGGTTTAATGCGAAGAAGCGTTTGATTTTATGGATAAACAGCGCTTTGGTACTTTTGTTACCTTCGTTAAGCCAAGAAACATTTCCTCTATCTGTTTGAAAACAGTCTGAACTCAAAAATTACCTTCTCTCTTTCGCCTTTTTGAAACATCCATAGCAGAGAAAGCAAAGTCAAAAGTCTGACCTCTTCATTATAATATTAATTTGTAATTAATCAGCACTTACTCAAGCAGGGTTTAATCAGATATGTAATACAAAAAAAAAATATCTAAGCGCCACATTTTCTAAAATGTATCAAGCCGAAATAAAAAGCCATAAAGATTCGAAATCGAAAAATCTTTGTTCGAATTTCAAATCCCATGCGATTGTCACGTCACAGTCGCTGTGACACTCAGAATTACTGATTGATTATGCATTCGCGTCACACTTGACGTCCGACGGGAAACAATGTAATCCCGATATTTTTGTTTCTGTTCTATTTTTCGATATAACTTTTGGTGGTTGTTTGCGAATAGAGATTGGCATTTTATTGGATGTTTCTCTACTTTTGTAAGAGTAAAAATCTTTTCATACTGGCTAATAATGAAGTCTACTGCAAGATTAGCCATAACAACATGGTGGCTAAACATACACCCTTTATTCATAAACTTTGCTTAAAGTTAAGTAATCACTAGCGACTGTTTAACCAAACATTTTTAACGTTTAAACGTCACTTAACTTTAATTATCGTTTATATATAAACCCCTGTATTTCCTGTTTCATTTCTTTATTAACATCTGACCTGAGTGGTCAGATGTTTCGGTACCTACTTAATTAAAAAACTGTTACCCTTGACTGGTAAATTTTAATCAGCTTCAATATCTGCTGGTTTCAACTGCATGCATATTACCATAAATCTTATACTTTAGCAGGGTGCAAAACAAGGTAATTAAAATCCCACTATTTCACAATCAAAATCGAATTTTACCACTACATCTAATTCGAAACTTCACTACCAAAATTGCCCGTATTTAATCCAAAAACCACTAAAGTCATTAGCGAGTGACCCTTCTCATAATAAAACAAGCTTTCATCTTGACACCCGGGCTGCCCCAAAGACCAGGCTGACCACTTTGCGACCCCTGAGATGAGGAGCGAAGATAACACTAAAATGCCCTGCGAGTGTACTGATAATGGTTTAAAGCTGAATGTAGCCAAATGTTGCGTAGATATGTCGTGTTGTGGTGTTTGGGTAGTTTACTCGAGATTGATAGTTTTGAATTCTGTTAATTTGCGTTTTGAAAGACATTTGGTTCTTAATTGGTTCCTTATGTCACTTGGTTCTAATTAAACCACTTATCTTGGTAGAAAATACACACATTACACTCACTGTGGGTTTTGAAAAAAAGCAGTTACAGGATTATATTTTTATATAACACACTAAAAGTGGCTGGAACAGACTGGATGCGAAACGTGGAGGACAGGGTGCTGTGGCGCAGCCTGAGAGAGGCCTATGTCCAGCAGTGGACTGGGATAGGCTAAGTTGATTGATTATACCTATTGCTGAATTTAAAACATCACCAAGCTTGTCATTGCAATATTCTTATAATTGTTTGCGTGGTCTGCAATTGCAAAACACATTACACATTAGGTAAAAAGCAAATCAGATCACGGCACCTAATCGTTGAGATAGAAAAGGCTTATGGAAATAAATTCCTACTGATTAAAATAGTTGAACCATAATAGTGTAAACAATAAGTATGAAACTAGAGCAATAAATCAACGTAATTATAACATAAGAGCTTTTTAAATATTTAGATGTCCTGTCAGGTCAAAAAATTAGGGGTGACTTGTGTAGTAATGTGCAAGATGCACTATCGATGTTGTTGTTGGTATTTTTTTTAACAATTTTTTTTATGCAATGATAGTATCGAAAATATTACCGACCCTTCAAATAAAATAACTTTTTACTCATTTTCAAATAGGTTAGTGTTAGATATAATTATAATTCATGTCATCCTGAGCTTATTATACGACAATAATTCAAGCCGTAGTGAAAAAAGGGCAGTAAATATAAACTTATTTACGTACGTATACGTACATTTTTGGTAAATTTCAGAATGAATGCACGTTGTTGGATCAAAATGAATTCATTTTATTTTAAAAGCATGAAAACGTTATTCGATATTATACTAGTTGATATTGTACTAGTCGATATAGTTTTTAAAGCCCATCGCTATCCCTCGATCCCTATTTTCAAGCATGTGGCGCATGGCCACTGAGCCCTTCACCCAAATTGAGTGCTACTTTACTGGTTAATAATACGAAGGCGGCCTTTATTATTTTACTGTGTTGGATCTGTGCTTTATTCATTCAAGGATTTTTTGAGCAACTATGCTAGTTACCCTACAGATTTTCTTTGGCACATTTTGGTAACTTGTTAATCTAATTTTGGGATAGTGTTTGCGGATAACCGCCTTTAGTAGGTAGTGTATTTCTAGTCAAACGTCTATAGGAAGCTGTAGCTTCTAAAATCTAACCCCCTTATTTATAAACATTGCCTAAGGTTAAAAAATTAAATGTCAAAAAATCTAAGTGGTTAACCAGATGCTAATCATTACGATGTTGAGACTGTAAAAATGATTGAAATCGTCGGGTTTTGAGTGGCAGATGACACAGAGTTTACGGCAATTACCGGCAAGATTCTCGTTCGATTTAACTTTAAGCAACGTTCATTAGTAAGGGGATTTTTAACCTTATTGGCTTCAGAGAAAGCCAATTTAGCTTAAGTAACTGCAAAGGTTAGTTAGCTCTTAAATTAATTATAGTCACCGTTCTATGTGAGTGTTTTGATAGGTTCCGACCGACTAATATGTCTGCTACGTCACCATCGGCCCGCAACAAACTGTTGTTACAATCTTTCAATAATCATGGTGACGTCTATGCCCTATAACACATCTTTACTCGTCTTTTACTACACCTAAAATTAGCAAGACCTATATAAAAAGCAGAAGTTTTAATAAACTGTCTGGTGAACATGAATTGGATTTTTAAGATTGTTAGTTTTTTATAATTAAATTAAATAAAAACTCGTTGAAAAAAAAAAAAAAAAAAAAAAAAAGTGATAAATAACTTTAATTTCGGAAGTCGGTGTCAAAAAACGAAAATGCGGAATCAACGACACCGACTTCCGAAATTAAAGTTATTTATCACTTTGTAGTGTTTTTTTTTTAAGTCGGTTGTTTTTTTTTTTTTGTAAAAAAGTTTTTATTATTAGTCGATCGTGTACCTACTACTTATTTATTTCCTAATTTTATTTCGTTATATTTTTTTGTTCATCAGTGGAAACTTGTAAATGGCCTTCATTTTCATATTATTTAAGACTACTTTATAAGTTAGCTGTAAGTTTCCCGAATAGATTAAAATAAAATCACCTTTGACAAGAATAGGGTCAAATCTAGATCCCGAAATACAAAAAAAAAAGATGACAGATGCTTATATCTGAAAACTTAATCGATAGGTACCTAACTAAAACAAACTAGCTACCATATGGAACACAAAACGAATAAATGTGACACCAAACACCATTATCTAAAAATCTCTATCCAAATAGCCAATTAAAATCCAAAAATTCAAGCGACAACTGTTTGTCTTGTTAGCAATATTTTTAATTGAGACAGACCCTACACGCGCTGTCAAACAATAGTTTTGAAAACCATTTTATTAAGACCTCCTTTGATATCCAGCGATTCAATAGTATCTACACTGACGAAACGAAAGGTAATGCATTTTTTAAATACTTATACATTATTCTCTTACAGAGTCGGCAGAAGTAATTTTCTCAAACTGACATTTCATTCATTATGTTGGCACTAAGTTGTCAAAATTAAATAGTAGAGTATCTTATATCCTTATTGCAGATCATAAGCATGAAGCCTGGTGATGTATATTCGTTTCAACTTACATGGCACAATTTAAAATAATGATTCGAAAATGTATAAGGTTCGACTGGATTCAGTACATATTTTTCAGCCATTTTTTTTTCATTCCACGACTGCATTGTATTGTATAGGTACAAGTTAGTGGATCAAGTTATGATGGTTGTTATATGGGGTCATTGTTTACTCGAACAGGGCAAATAATTAAGAATGTTCATTGGTTTTGTCAACACAATCTATGGAGCTGGCGCGGAATGATTGCGGTGGGATTCGATTGTTTGATCTCTTTACACATTGCGCTGAAGTTTATTGGTTCTGTCGCAGATTGGTGTTTACCCCTTTATTTTTGACGCAAAGAATTGGAAGGTAAATAACGAGCTATTTTAGTTCTATGAGAATTTCCAATTTTTTTGCTTTTATTTTCAGAAACTTCTACTTATACTTGCCAATAATATATAAGTAGTATTTATTTGTTTTTATTTGGCACAGTAGCAAACTTGGTTGTCCGCCTATAAAACGTATGCATAAAAAATATTTTCGAGCTGCAATCAAAAGGACGAAGAACGTATTTTGGCAAATTCTAATCCCTGTAACTTTTGATGTTTTTGGTTTAAACTCAAATAAAATGCGTGAGATATTAAATTAGATCGATAGATCGGAATTTTGAATACCTTACTGCTAACAACAATATTGTAAACATTAATTTATAGAACACGTTACAAACCTTTGCTCGCTGTATACCTATAACGCAGTGTGCCTAAGTCGCGTTATGCCTAGACTAAACGAGATGTGGGCGTATTGTGACTTAGGTCAATTCCGTTTTAGTTCAAACCCGTCATCCGCAACAATTGGAAGTTACAACAAATATTCCCTTAACACACACATAAACCTTCCTTCTACCAACGCTATTTCTTTTCCGAAAGGATTCTTCCGGGAGTCCGGGGGACTTATTCATTCTCTTATTAGGCCGTGTTTGTTTTGTCCGGGACATCGTAGGGAGCTTCTGGGGTCATTATACGCGTGTCATGTGATGCGTGAAATTATTTCGTACTTTACACAGTGACGCGGTGCGTGCGCGCCGGTGCTAAGGGGCGGCGGAATAGGGTTGATGGGACGCGCGGAGATTTTTGGTGATGTGATATTACGTTTTAAGGATTGTATCAATTGAAATAATCTGTTTTCGGAAAAATGGATTGTAGTCTGTCACATTTTAAATGATCATGCAGGTAAGTCAAAAGCTGGTAAAATATTATTCAAAACAAATGCAAATCTACAGTCCCTGCACAGTTATTTTATCTCTGACAACAGCAACCCAACTATTATACATCCTTATAGTAACGTATATAAAGGTCAGTGGCAACAACCCAACAGCAACCATATAATAACGAGAATAAAGATCACTTTGATTTTGGCAGTGATGTAAATTCCAAGGAAAAATTACTGTGAAGGTAAACCTATTTACTTATATTTTTTATTAGGTATAGAAAACTTAAACACTTACAAAAAGGTACCAATTTTAACTTAAAATCATGATCGTATCCACTTATTTCTACTACCCTAGCCTCGCTACCGACCCCAGCCGATAACGACTCGGTATAAAATGAAGTTGTAATGCAATACATCTGCTACAAAGTCGCAGCACATTGACGAATTGTTCTGCGATACAAATGCCATTAACTATTGTACAATAAGATGTTTATAGCCCTGTCACTGGGTATGCAGTTAATGAGGCGAGCAGAAACTGAATTAGATTCGAATTTAGAGGTTGGATTGTTATTTGTTGGTAACTATGTATTGTTAGCTGGAATTATCAAATAATGATTTTAAATAAGATATTGATTGCATTCATCATCTGCCTAGCCTTTTCTCAACTATAACGAGCTCGGATTTTAGTCTAACCGGATGCAACTGAATACCAGTATCTTTCGTGGAGCGACTGCGTATTAATTGCATTGTATACCAATGGTTATCTGCTGAAAGGAAGCTTAGGTACCTAGAGAGGAAAGAAAATAACACTATGAATCCGCTAACATAATAAAATATCTAAACTCAACGTTAGAATCAACGTAAGTATCTGTTCTTCCAATAGATAGAGATGATTGTCAGGGACTTCAATACGCATGAATCTGACCGAATTCTGAATGTCATCCTGAATTGATTGTTCTCGATCCCATTTTGGTAGTGTCTCTAGATTAATTCTTCGTATTTGTACAGACGCCAGCACATCGAGCTACTATAATGTGTCAAATTCCTTTAATAGATTTCCAACTTTATCGCTAAAGTATAAGGTTCAAAGTGGATTTGGAAAATTTGAAGGTTTCGGGTAGCTTAATGTGCTGGCGTCTATACCTACCAAAAACTGCAAAAAGGAGGGGGAGGAGGGTTAATATAGGAACATTTGGATTTAAACTGAAACAAATCTAATTTGACTATTACCTAAGCAAAATACCTTCAGTAAACATGTTTTACTTTTTTTATTCACCCTGCCTAAGAAGCTTGTCTCATCTCATTCTGGATCTCGTTTGTGGGGCGTAATAAATTAAATTCACAAAGAGGTGTGGAATAAACTCGATGTTTCTTAAATAAGTGACATTCTAAATACGAGGGTGACTACCTTTGTTATACCTTGGAGCTAAGTGATTTTATTATTGCGATGCATAGAAAAGCTATTTTAGATGGGAACACCCAAATACTCCGAAATATTTTACTCCGAATTTCGATGTTCCGATTTTCAAAAGACCGAATTTCATAATACCTAAGAATCATAATGTATATTATTAAAAATCACGAAATTTATTTTACCGAAAGTCATAAATGCGACTTGTTTGTTTTCCGATTTTCATACATTCGAAGAATCATATCGAGGGTATAGTGCTCAAACCCAATAAGTACGAAATTCGAAACGGCGAAAAAAATTAAGAAACGGCTAAACGTGGTGACTTTATTGGGTTATTACCTTAAGTAATTATCTGAGAGTATATCATAGATAATTACTTAAGGTAATAACCCAATAAAGTCACCACGTTTAGCCGTTTCTTAATTTTTTTCGCCGTTTCGAATTTCGTACTTATTGGGTTTGAGCACTATACCCTCGATATGCTCAATGGGTTCTCGGTCCGAAAAACGAAATTCCGATTTTCAATGCTCCGAATTATTTCTGTTACCGTTACCGGACCCGAACTCAACAACCGTAATAGACGACGTAGGATGCATGAGCGAGCGAAGGGCACCCCGAGGTTCGGTTTGGTTAGGTTACTTTAAACCCTTTACACAGAAATAGGGGCCCGCGAAGCGGGGCTCCGTCGACATAGGATGCAAGAGGGAGCGAAGGGCACCCCGAGGTTCGGTTTGGTTAGGTTACTTTAAACCCTTTACACAGAAATAGGGGCCCGCGAAGCGGGGCTCCGTCGACATAGGATGCAAGAGGGAGCGAAGGGCACCCCGAGGTTCGGTTTGGTTAGGTTACTTTAAACCCTTTACACAGAAATAGGGGCCCCGCGAAGCGGGGCTCCGTCGACATAGGATGCAAGACCGAGTGAAGGGCACCCCGAGGTTCGGTTTGGTTAGGTTACTTTAAACCCTTTACACAGAAATAGGGGCTCTATTGTTGGTTTTCTGCCATTTATATTCTTACAATTGGAAATATGTCTTTATTTGTCTTGCTATTCAGTTCTACAAAGCGTTATTATTTCGGAATTCTAATTAATCGGTATTTCAATAATCGGAATTCGTATTTTTGATGTTTCGAATTATCATTAAGTCGGACTTTTTGTTATTCGATCTATTGAAACTCGGTATTTTGAGAATAGTAATTATAAATGTTAGGGATATTGAAATTTCGGAATTATTAAAATAGGATGAATGATAAATCGGAGTTGTTATAAAAGGAATTTTGAACCATTCGGATTTGTGAAAATCGGCATTTTGAAATTCGTATTTGTGACTTTCGGAATAAAGTTTTTCGTATTATTGTAGTGTACCCATTTTAGATAAATCAGACCAAGAAGGTTTGGAAAACTAGTCTTGTGAAACTTATGAACTGACTTGATAGTACAGCTGCATTCGGTTAGACTAGAACCGACCTCAACATAGTTAAGTACCGCAACACGGGGCTACTTTGACTTCCAGGATTACTTTGACAGATTTTGTAGCTACTTTGACAGAGCACCAAAATCGGTTTTCACGTGTGCTCAGCAAGTGAGCGTGACCTCGAGTAATATTGCGCGAGGCGCAGGGTGTGGGGAACGCGTCATAGCGTTGTGATCGGCCTGGTCAAAGTAGCCCCGCCTGTCAAAGTAGCCCCGTTTTACGGTATATGCTCATATTAAATTTACAACTACAGTAATCAACAGCTAAAACTTTTTTTTTTAAGAGCTTCAACTTCCACCCTTGTAAAAATTCCATTATTACAAGCAACTTTTGTTAAGAACACATAGTTCGTTTTCTCTCCCCCTTCAAAAAGAACATATTCTATTAAAACCACGTAAAAACACATTTATCTTAAGACTCTTTTAACACGATAAAGGTATTCCGGAAAATCTCCTAAAAATGGTGAAGAGGGGAATAAATCTGATAAGTGAGTTTGTTTATGTGAAAGAATTTCAATTTGAACGCGTGTACTCCGCCTGTCGCGCGGCATTACACGCAACGAGATATTAATGATTGCCGAGAATATACGTGCTTACACCTGACATCCCTTCTTACGGAACCGAGATTTTCTTAAAAATGTCGGTCTCGGTCGGAAAGTAAAAATACGTTTTTACTTTTTAGAGTTAGCCCCATTTACACGATACTAGTTTATTTCTTGTGGCATATAAAATTAAAGCAACAATTGACTTGCATTGTCTAAACACTGTTTAGACGGCGCAAGTTTTCTTGTTGCTTCAAGTTACTTATGGTATGACACTGGCAATGCAATAATTCTGACTGAATTTCTAGTTAGTAAAAGAGTATTCCAATTTTAAAATTATTCTGAGATTTTAAACAGAAGAACAATCGGTAGTTGCTATTTGATTGCGTTAACTGATTAATACTGAATTGAGCATAAGATATAATATTTATTTTATGTACACATATATGGAAGTAAATAGACAAAAAGAAAGGAACAGTCACATAATAGTAACAGTAGGTATATTATGTTAATTTAATAAAATAATGCTTACTAGGTCCACATTTCAATAATTCATAATATAAAAATAGAAAAACGCCTAAACCTACAGTAAATTCATTTTCAGTGTTTCCGGAATTTATCAATTTTCCGAGCATTTTTCAAGTTTTTCTTTCCCTAAAAACCTTATACGAACATTTTACATAGAAAATTAATCAAATCCACCAGATCTTCATCTTAAAAAAAAAAAAACAAAAGGTCAAAAATCACGCCCAGTGCGTATCCTTATGCCCACAACGCGAAAGAATTGTTACGTTCAAACGATTTTCAGTTTGCGACCCATCCAATAAGAAACAACCGAACATATTCTCCCAAATTCAACCCATTACATTTTCTACAGCAACACCCCAAATCGCTAAATATCTTAATTTCATCCTACATTGAACACGTGAAAGCACAATAGAACAAGTAAAATTAAATTTATTGCTTGTCAAATATCACTTGTCACTATTGTACCACTGTTGTAGTGTGGAGTTAGTGGTAATAGGGACAACACATGGTATGGTACAGCCAAAGGGGTAGGGTATAAATGTGATAGAATTATGATTGCTCGTTAAAGGGTATTGAAAGAAATTGTTGTGTAGAATAGTGGTGTTGTTGCATTGGTTATGGAAATTATTGTTTCTATCCGCGATTTTTTCGGTCTTTTACTTATGGAACTTAAGTATAGTAGTATTTACTTATGGTTTATTCCAGGCAATAAATACTGTAAAGGTTGTCTGCAAAAGTCGACCTCATGATGGGCAGACATGAGGTCGACTTTTGCAGACAACCTTTTTAGTAAGCTGCAGTAAATTAATAACTCGTTGCATTCGAACAGAAATTAGAATAAGCTTTCAAATTATTTCGAATAGGTTTTTTGTTTCGAAAAAAACAGGGATATAATAGGCGCAGATGTATACACGTTCGCATGGAATAAGCGTAATAATTATAATGTGTACTTATTATTTAATAGCCCCGATAGTATCTACTTTGTCATTATGCCAAATTAAATCAAAATCCTTATCCATATTACTTGCACCTTCTTATTTAGCGTAATCAGAAAGCAACACTAAGGGAAACAAAATAAAACTGTTTTTTTAACCCCTTCGCGCTGAATCTTGAGCTTAAGCACGAGTCAGAAAGTCAAAGGAAAAGTGAAGCTACATGGACATGGACACCTTTCTTTGAAGACAGTAGTTGCGTCGGTGCATGGTAGTGATAGGTAGTGTTACGATTCCATTGTCTGTTATTAAGTTCATTCTTAATAAAAGCAACAAAATAAGGTTTCTGCCTACCTACATTTTTTTTTTCTAGCGGTGGAAATGCTCATGGACTTCCTCTATCGTAGGGGTGACAGAGGGGCATGCCAGACTCTTACCGGCTAACACCACCGCGGTGTTCCACCTCTACCTATGGCCGGGGTGCGGGATTCGCATAAGCATTCACCGCTCCCCCGACAGGCAACCTGCATGCCACCACAAAACTTCGAAAAATAAAAACCCTTCTCTAAAAAAACCTTTTAACAAAGCGCTGTCCTCAACATTCCATCACGCCGTCCATCACGAAACTTTCAAACAGCTACTATTCAAAACTGCCACTAAAACGCAATTTGGTATACTTTAAAACTCGTATGTAAGGCGCATGGCTTCCCCTAGAAGTGCTAAGCCGTGTTGAGACTTGCGTATTCCCAGGGACACGACGCTTATCCATCAATATATCTTTTGCATACCGTGCGTTCGTAGTTTTATGTTGTGTGTGTAGCTAGCTTTATGTGTGATGTAGGTACCTTTATGGAATTCGAAGAGGTTTGATATATACCTATGGTATATCTTATCGTAGGTATAAAATAGGTCGAAATTTTATTTACGCGTTGATAAAGGTAGAATAAGGTTAAAGCCAAGAGAAAGTCTGTGAGAGATGATCATCTGTGCGAAATTAGAACAAGGCTGTTCTTTAGATTGTTTTAACCCTTCGCATAACGCCGGAACTTGAATCCACGTAAGGCACAATGGCTTTTAAATTATTTCTGTAATTATGGAATTCAACCGGTAAATAATGAAATTGACGATTGCAATACGAAAAAGTAAGTAAAAGTACTAAGTACTATTAGTTATTCTGTGGTAATAGTGCAAATAAGCTTTGTGTTCGTGCATTTCCGAAACTGTGTAACTTAAGCAAAATATGCGAGAACCTAACGTTTCTAAAGATAAAACTTAGCACCATTGCAAATCCTCTTGTTTTAAACCCTGAAAGTCGTGAAAATGAGACATTTTCAGTGTTTTATTCCCCATTTCCCGGAAAATTTAGAGCCACGTAGTCGTACATAAAGAAACAGTTATTAGAATGAAAATCCATAAACACTGACTGTTAACTCACAAAGCATAATTTAAAATTCCATTTCAATCAACTCGTAATATAAACGAGGTAATTCGTTGGACCATAAATTCGCAATTACGTCACTGGCGAACGATGTTCAAAATTACCTATTTCCAACATTTTTTTCCATCCAACTCCCTGTAGGCATCGAAAACTGGGTAGGTGTGGTCGGACCAAGAGAAATCGTTCCCATTGGTCGCCTGTGAACACACCCACTGCTATAACAAAAAGGAACATCGGCTCTGAACGGGACTAGTCCCTAAACGGCGAGCCTTGAGAATTTCTCTCTCCCTTTCTCAAGTCGTAGTGTTCTGTTTCAGGACGGTGCCCACTGAAACTGAGTTCGCTCCGAGGTCCCACGAGCATTGTACAGCGCCATCTCTGTGAATACGGCCGAACTACGTGGGGAAAGTTTCAGCAAGATGGCGCCGATAGTCGCGTCGAAAGGCCTTTTGGGACTCTGAAAAGTTGTTGACTTTGTTACGAAAGAGTGGAAGGTTTTACTTTCAACTTCTAAAATAGGTACTTATAGTTAAATTACTTTTGTGTCAACTGTGTTTTGGACACAAAACAATAGGAAACAAATAAAAAATCGTACAAGGTTGTTTAAGACATTAAACAACCTTGTACGATTTTTTATTTGTTTCCTATTTTATTTTACAAAACCTTTTGCTTTTATCATTAAATAGCGAATTTGAATGCATCACTAACGCATTCATTCTTAACAGAAATGGTTTCACCCCTTCTCTTAAATAAGAAAAATAAATCTGAGAATGGAAAAATTAAATTATATATGAATCGGTTACCGATCTGTTTGTGAAAATTTCTTATGTTGCGCTGCATACAGGAGCTGGAGGGCTATATTGCGTTACTGGTAGGTACTAGGTTCGAATCTCACACAGAAAAAAAAATTGTTTGGCCAAACAGGCATGGTTTTTCCGGGTCTGGGTGGTTGCTGTTTGCTGATGCGACTTAGAACTGTACCTATACAGAAACAATCCATGTCATTGTATGTTATACGAGAAAAACTCCTTAAAAACGTTATTACCTACCTAGCTACATAGCGAACATTGAAAATTATGTACTGACAATAATTTAAAAGATTTACACGAACTCAATAAATAATAAGACCAGCTATAAAATGCGAAATCGATCTTTTGTAAGTAGCTTATCAATTTATAAGGGAGGCTTAGTGTCCTACGCACTGGGTGCTTATCTGTGGTAGGTACAGTCACCAAAAGAGATAGATGACTAGGATCGTCGCATATAGTTGAAGTTTAGTAAGAAACCGATGGATGTTTTTGAATGAAATTTAATTTGAAAAATTAAGTATTTGTTTTCTATTAATTAAATTAAATTGTATTCGCGGTTTCTTTCTATACTTCAACTATATCCGACGACCCTGGTTACTTATCTCTTTTGGTGACCGTACCTACTTAGCTTCCTTTATTTTCTAAAATAATTTTGTCGTGCTATTAATTAATTAGTATTCTTTACTTTAATGCAAAGTCTAGCGTTTTTCGTTTTGTATTTGAATATGAACGAGTTTTGTTCTTTTGTTTTATTTTTGAATTCAGTATCCGAAAAACTTCTAACACTATAGTGTAGAGTATCTATTATGGAAAAAAAGAAATAGTAAAAAAGTAGCACGAGGGCGCATGGGTGCTACAAGTGCGGAAAACCTCAAACGGCGAGAATATTCCACCCTTATTGGGAGTTATATGTTCGACCCGTTACGGCTATGGGGTCCGAGCGCCCACTTGGTTTTTCGAGACATCGCCAAGCGGTTGGTCGACTCTTCACGTGTCGATAGCTGGCCTTTTTTTTTGCAAAAAAATCAGCATCGCCATACAACGTGGCAATGCTGTCAGCCTTTTGGGCAATTTTCCTGCTGACAGCGATGCGGAAGAAATTTTTGATGCTCTATGATTCCTTTAAATTTTTTTATAGACCTACATGCACATAATATTTATTATTATTATTTTAAGCCTGTTAGCTTAAATATTATAAAAATATCATCTTGTGTGGAAACTAATAAATAAGGTTTTATGCTATCGGTATACAGTCTACAAACAACAAAACAAAAAAAAAAATCAGTTTAGAGCAAAAGCTATCTTAAACTGATTTACTTATGGATTTTTTATAGTTTCGTTTTTTTAAACCCTTAATGTCCCACTGCTGGGCAAATGCGTCCTTACTCTCTTTCTACTTATAGTTTGCAGTCATTTCATTGCTTTGTCTTCTAAAGTAAGTTATGAATTTCAGAAAATTGTTCTAGCATTTGCAAGAACTAATAAAACAGGCATCTGGCAACTGACTCTCCAAGGCTGGTTGACCCTTGGTTTTATACCAATAGCTCGAAGTCAGAGCTCAATTTATACTGTTTTTACGACTGCTACGAAACCGCGCTACGAATGCGTAGCGCTACGCTACGTAGTACAAAATATATCAGAATTAAATGTTTTATTTTTGACTAGTCAAGTACTCTATTAGCTTTCTGATGGAAATTATATCAAACTCAAAGCATTTAATTCAATTAAACCGTTTACCTACAGGCACTTTTGAATTGTCAAAATTAAATAGTCGGTCAGTTAGTCAGAAAGTTGAAAGCTGATATAGATTTCAGAAGTAATTTTGAACACTAAATATTTCCTGCATTTCGTGACAACTAATACTTACTGCAATCACCACGCTTGGAGTCTCAGGCAGTCAGTTCACGTGGAGGTTGCAGTATGATAAATGATTTTATTTCTATAAGTAGGTTTGTAAAAACACGTTTTTTACACGTCATTCTTATTTTTTAAACTATATGAGGTCGGCGTTTCCTATCTGACTACTCTGAGAAGAAAGGCCGAAACAAACTCAGAGGTCACAAAATATAGTATTATAGCCTGGAGTTGATTTAACACGCAAGGGGGAGCCTGCAGGGCATCTCCTTGACCTAAATATTTCGTATAGTAGTCACCTTTTACACTATCTACAGGAACCTAAGGGTCGGCTGACCCTACTATAGAATCTTTTCTGTAGTAATTTCAAATTTTATTTATTAACTATCTTCTGCCCGCGACTTCGTTCGCGTACAAGACGTAAGACACCACAATATACAGAATTATTGGAAAAACATCAACAACCTCTTAAGAGGTCATTGTACTCATCATTATGAACAACTTTTACTATGGGACCACACCTGACAACGCGAAAAAAAATCAGCTGTACATTTTCACGAGTTATCCGAACATAAATGTAGGGAACAGCTGATTTTTTTTTCGCGATTTCAGGTTTGGTCCCATAATAAAAGTTGTTCATAATGATGAGTACAATGACATGACCTGTTAAGAGGTTGTTGGTGTTTTTCCTATAACCCTGTATAAAATAACAGCCTCATTTTTATTAAAGTCCGCTGTTTACTGCGTTTGTAATTTTTGTCTCAGCACCCAAAATACACAGAAAGTTAGGACTGGTGACGCGGGAGCAAGCGACGTCCAGTTGTCCATCTGATTCCGCAGCCTTCAGTAGTAATTTACCATTGCTTGTGTTATTGTTTCCCATTGCGTGTCCCAGCAGTATGAAAATCATAGGCTGACTACGCTAATGTTTAAAATCTTATTTCTTAATAATCATAATTGTACCTACATGAGCAGATTGAAAGGAAAAATTAGGCATTTACCTGTATCTTTAGAATCAATACAATACCTGGATGAAATAACTATTTTTCCGAACGATTTTCAACACTCCTAACCAACATTTTCACCCAAAAACTTTTTACTAAAGACAAACAGTCCTTAATATAACCGTGCGAAATTGCGTTGTAAGTCACAATATATCGGTAATAGCTAATTAGCCGTAATCCTATAATCGGTCAGGTTAGAAAATTACCCACTCGGGTCCTATTTGCGGTGGCCGCGATTAGGCCCATAAAACTCAGTGCGATCTTGATAAGGGATGCGCGAATCGGCAACGTATACTGTGTGAAGTGCCAGAGTAATAAACATTCGTTTGAATTTATTGTCTAACTGTTGCAGATTAGGTAGGATAAGTATGTATTGTGTGTATGCTGTGGTGTTTTGCTGTTAGCAGTATTGTGTAAAGTTTTCTATGTGTAAATTATTTCGTTAATTCTACAGGGTTCCACAAAGGTTGAGGACGCAAGGTAAATCAAGGTTGCAAGGTTGTTCTGGTTGACTTTTCTAGCTTCTAGGACAGTTCCTTAGAAGCTAAAAATGTATAGTTGCAGAATATTTTTTTGTTATAATAATAATAATAAACATTTAATCTGGTACATACATATTTTGTTAGTAACAATGTAAGTAGGTACTTAAATCTAATGTTAATACTTTAATCTATTTATTTAGTCAGATTAGTTTATCTCGCCACGAGATAAAACTAATCTGACTAAATAAAAAAAATATTCTGCAACTATGCATTTTTCTTCGTACAGTAATAAAACACTGAAAGGAATAAAAATAGGTTTATTTGTCACAGCAACACGTACATAAAAGAAAAGATAAGTTAACCCGAATAAAAAAAAGCAGCCGTGCTATTCTGTAAAAATCTCGCCGTCAAAACTTAGGTGAAGTGACCTTAACGTGAGCTGTCATTCCACGATGCTAGGGATTGACCCAATTGACAACTCACTTTAAGCTCATTTCACCTTAGTTATCACGGTGAGATTTTTCCTTTTGCAGAATAGAGCGGCAGGTCTTTCATCGGTTATTCGTCACCAGTCATCAAGCATCACAACAGTACCTACCTAAACCCCGAAAACTTACCAAATAGTGGACGAGATTGAAGACTTCCTTATCATGACTAGCGTGTCTTTAAAGTTCAATTCTCGGTAGTATTATGAAAATTTAGCTCTCTCCATAAATACATCACTCTTCACATTCATATGCCCAACTGTTTATAACTATTCAGGAGTTTATTTAGTCTCGGCGTAAAATGTTAGACATCTGACGTCCGAGTTGTAAATTTTTCGCTAACTACCTCGCATGCTGCATGATTTTTAGTCTAACTTTCATCTGCTAAGCTCCACCGAGACGTCACTCCTCCATTTGTGTTCAGGTTTTAACGTCTATGCATATTCAAATAGTTGGCTTTTGTTTAGGATAATGCTTTATTTAGCTACTTGTAAAACGAGCAGTCTTAAAAAGTCTATTAAATATAATTTTATTACTGTACTGAATTCATTGTACCTATATGGTAGTCGGATTAGGTAAAAAATGTTGACAATTCACGTCCTTAAGCAATCCTTTTTATCCCTGCTCTAGTATCTGAACAGGCTATTATTTCAGTTCTTTGCAAGAAAAAAGAAAAAGTGACGTCTGTGAATCACCAAAAAAAAATACAATGAAATGTGTCTGGTTGTATATCAATTCTGTGTTTTAATTTAATGTTTTTGTCTAAAAATACATCAATGAATAAATGCGACCCACTTCGAGAAAGTGCTATTATTGTAGGCAAGTACCTAGTCACGTCATTACGTCAGCGGCGGCTGTAAACCAGCGCTGGGGCTCTGTCTTGCATAGGGTCGCAGCATAATGCTGAGCGATAGCCGTTTTGCGTGGATGTGACGCATGACTCCCCAACCCTTTCTTATTTTTTTTGTGTTTATGTTCTTTATTGCGTCATGTTTACCGCAAATAAAAGTGTTTTTCTATCTAGTCAACGTTATTAATAGTCCACCAATGATAGGCAATATTAGATTTCAAATTAATAATACCAGCCTATTATTATCCCACTGGAAGACAAAGGCCTCTTTTCATACAGAGCAGGCACGAGCATTGGTCTTCACACTTGCTCAATATGGGTTGGCAATTTCAGACTTATATTCTATTTAAAGTTGCTCAAATTGCTCATTAAAAAAGCCGGTCTAAAAATTTAAATTTTGTTTAAGAATAAGACCTTAATTTCAGAATACAGATACATACCTACTTAGTTTACTATAGGTACTATTTTTTGACAATACCATCCAGCATCTACATACGTATCCGTACAATCGAAACGTAAACAGTATGTGTACAAGCAATGTCAGTGGAACGCACAAAACAAAGTGCCACAATTAAGTGCGACCCGCTCCGTCGGAGTTCAACAGTTTTTCCCTCGTAATTCTATTACATTATTAACTTACACCGTGTTAAGGAAGTAGGGATGGCTTCCAAAAATCTTCTTGTCGATGTTGTAGGAATCTATCGATAGTTTTCCGAAAGTATGGCAGATAAACGTCAGAATAAATCACATGTAAAGTGAGTTACTGATGAGAAGAAGTTTGGAGTTCGAACCCCAACCATTGCACAATTGACATGGAACCCAATAAAAATTAATACACTGTCAGTATTCATTACACATTTTATTTCAATTAAACTATTGACTCATTCCTTATTGACCAATGCCTACTTCTCTGAAACATTTTACTTACCTGCGATGAAAGTTCGCAAACTACAATTTTCATCGATATCGACTCTCGCCACCCAACGCAGCCACATCTCCACAAAGTGTACGGCGGTCGCTCGTCGCGTTCACAAAGATCGCTAGCTGAAAACTTTTAATACTTTAACTTGACTTTCACTCAATTTCGCTTAACGCCTCCGTTGACACGGCTCGATGCCGGTGCGATATCACCTTTTAACTGTTTTACTATGGCGTTATGGTATAGAATGTACAAACTTGATCTTGAGATTTTAGAAGTGCCTTTATGAGGTTAAAGGAACGTTTGTTTTAAATATTTAATTTATAAGGTTCTCGTTTTTAAAGTGGCGAAGTTTGTGCTGGTAACTTTTTGACAGAAGATTTTTTTTTTTTTGGCCCACAATAGAACGTCCTTAAAAAAGTCTGGGTCTACTGTGTATCCCAATAAATCTGTAAAGATTGAGCAAGAGACTTATAGATACACACACAATTCTGACTGTGAAAGGAATATCTACATAGAACAAAACTTTAATATAACCCAAACTTTTCCTCCAAACCACTAAACATTCCCAATCGAATCCAAACTAAATAAAATACACAAATAGATGGCTCCCAAAAAAAATTGCAAAAGGAGAAACAAAATAAAACCCCATCACGACACGACAAATTGATGTCATCCATCCCTCTCTTACTAACAGTCGCAACATATCACTCGACGCACGTCCTCGGCATTTTTCCTCTATATATTATTAATACATAAGTACAATCCGATGCACCGTTCCCCCCTCCGGGTGATGTATAGCTCTGTCCTTTTCTATATTGTTGGGTTTAGTTTTCCCAAGCGACCGAACCCCGAGGGTAAAACTCCCTAGGGTCGGTATTGACTCTACTGTAGAAGGAAAGTTATCTGTACACCTATTGTCGACCACCCCCTCTCTCCCCACACCAGTTTTCAGCCCACTCCACCCTCGACTTTCTTATGCGTTTTACGTTTTATTTTTGAGAATGTTTCTAGGCTCGAATTCGTGTTGTCTTCTTAGTCTGCATTTTGAACTATAAATATTTTCTTATCTGTAGACAAATATGTCATTTCTATTTTATTTCAAAGCTTTTTTATGTTTATAAGTCCCTTCTTAATGTTCCTACTTTGCAATTGCTCTGGAAAGAAAAAAGTTTTCTATTAAATTTCGTCTTAAATCTCACTGCGTAAATTACCTATGTGATATCAGAGAAAACTTAATGAAAATTCTAAGATCCAGTAAATATAGAAAAAGTTTAAAATTAAAATAACAATAACTCGAACAAACTACATCCCATAAAGCCAATTTCTATTAGTAACATGACCCGTGCTTAACATAATTTAAGGCTAGGTGCACACCGGACGCTAATTTGGTAATGCGCGACATCGCCACGCGACCGACACGCGTCGCGACCGCCACGCGACAGATTGACGCGACAAGACGATTTGTTCACTTAACTTGTTTATCGTGAGGGACAGACAAATATGCGTAAGAATAAAAATGTCACTCCCGCCCTCTTTGTTATTTGATACTCAATCACATTTTCATAATAAGGAATTACAATTCGCGAATTCTAATCTACATTGTGAGTAGCAGTATACATAGAAAATGAATACATAATTAGATTTGCAATAGTACAATAGCAGTATATTTTTTTAAATTGCGGACAGGTAGTTGGATAGCGAGCTAATATTTAAAAAAAAAATGGATGAGAGAAGACAGAGTCTCTCTGGGTAGTCTTTACTAGAAACCTTACGAACTGACTTTTATCACGGGCATAAACGTTCCTCGAGCTCATAAATATGTTGACAGAAGATCATAATGACTACACAGTCCGATGTGTAGAACATTACAATTTCACTGTGAAAAGGCAGCCTTTCCATAGAATTGAACCTAATCAATCAGACAAAATTGAAAAATAAATCACAATTACAATATAGAATACAAACCCACACCGCCTGCTCCAAATAAGTCCGTCTTCACACCGATATGGAATGACATCCGGACGGACGCGTGCGACAGACGCGACACACGTGCACCGCACACGACGACAAACGAGCTCGACTAAACGCTCATTTAGATTATTGTAGCGTAATCTACTTAGACGAGTGTGTTCGCAACTTTATGTAGGATTGCAATATTTAGAAATGTATTTTGTTTTATTTTTTTATGAAAGACTGGTATCTGCAGGTCTACTCCCTAAGCATGGAAACCGTAGTTTCGACCTACGTATAGACGCCAGCATATCAAGCTACTACAATCTGTCAAATTTATTTAACAGATTTTCAACTTTATTGCTAAAGTATAAGGTTTAAAGTTGATTGGGAAAATTTGACAGTTTCGGGTAGGTTGATGTGCTGGCGTCTGTACATAAGATTAGTTTGGCGCCCGACCCAAGAATAAATAACACCACGATTTGACAGGTGTCCCTACTCCCGATGTGTTTTTACCCGTCAGAAAAAGTTAATTAACTGGGTGTAGGGTTCACTCTAAAGTGGCGAGCTACTTTCGGTCGGGCCCGTATCTTCGTTGACAGACTTACAGAGTAGACCTCCTGATACGTTATATTTTTCTTGTAAAAAAAGTCCAGTCAAAATAAATAAAAAATCTTCGTTGAAAATCTTCAATACTTTTGGTGTCATGCCTAAACTTATTAAGTACCCATTTATTATAACACCCTTTCCAAGCCCAATATTAGATCACCATAATTAATTTAAATGGTACAAAATTGTACCTTCAAAACGGGCGAGTCTATTCTAATGCTAATTCAGTAGTAATACGATCGCCATTCTTTCCTAAGTACAATTAGGGGCAGATATAAACCCATGCATTATCTAGTCAGGGTTAACAAAAGAGAATATTACCCCTATAAAAATTGTTAGTATAATATTTCAAGTGGGGTGCAAAAAGTACCATGTGTGAAATCACAATGGTTCAGAAGTATGTTTTTGTTAAAATCTCATTTGACGATGATAGATGGGTTGTGTCCAGTTGTGATCAGGCAGGATAGATCATTTTGATAGTCATCAGTCATATCATAAATGAAGTGTTTTGTCTAATATTTATGTTTGCTTCTGTGTAGATATAGCTTTCTATACCCTTACTAACGACTGCCTCAACTTTTTTTTTTAAATTTTGCATACACTGTTTCACTACTGAGCAAAGGCCTCTCCCAAATCCTTCCAGGCATCGTTTTCTAGAGCCACTTCGATTCAACCCTTGCCTCAACTTAATTCTTGAAAATTACCCTCCAAAAAAAAATTCCCAGAGCCTTAACTGACTCTGAGAATAATTTAATGATTCTTAATAAAGATGATAATTACTATGTTTTCATTGCAGTTATCATATCTAACAACAATTGATAAATTATTTGATCAAGTTTGTATAATTCTATACCCGAGTGCTTCGAGCGATTCGCTAGTACGTCATAATTTTGAATATAAATAAAATGTATTGTATCACCACAGTCAAAAGTGTTACTCAATAAAACTGTTTCTTACTACGCGTCTTTTACATGTTTCAAGGTATAACAAGTATATTTTTGCTAAAATTGTCGCCAGAAGTGAAATTGAAAATGAAAACACTTAGTAATTATTTTACGTAATTTAATCTCGTATTTCGTGATAATTTGTTTCATGAACGATTACAATTTACAATGTCTTATTTGATACACAGTTGCAATAAATAATAATACGTTACATAATATATTCACGGAGTTTATCTCACAAAATACAATTCGTTTTGCGTGAATCTAAGCAAAGTGAACCAGAGAAGAGATATTTTATTTTTTTCGTATACATTCATTTCGGCATCAGATTTTCTTTCGTTGTACATTATATATCCCAAGCTTCGTATTCAATGGATATGTATTGTTTCTAGATATGATCGATATTCGGTAAAGTATTTCGATGTCCGAATTCGTAACCTAAGCGCGGAAAATAATTGAAACGCTATCCAAATTTAAGAATCGAAAAATTTACACTTTTACGTTTTAGTTTTACATTAAAAATTTACAACGTTACTTACAATAAATATATCACAGATTTTACAAGAACAAAACCGACACACATTTACGGGAAAACGAAAACAGAATCTTTTTACAATGATATTTTAAAATCGTCCTGAGCAGTTTAACGTTAGCCTTCAAATGTATATAAAAATCTACACTACGTCCAATCTAGCAACCCAACTATTAAATGTTATTTATTGCCTAAATATTTACATAACAATTACAATTATATTTACAAAATACCGCCACTTTCCGTACACATCCTAGTTTTCATGAAACTTTGGTATCTAGACGCAATCAACAACAAATTTCGATTCATAAACAGACAAAATAATACAGTCATGTGGAGAAATTGGTGAATAAAACTTTTTTAAGCCATCAAGGCTTAAAAAAGTTTTATTATATCAAAAAAAAAATCGAAACAAAATACTTATATTGGAAAATCAAAAAGAAAATAAGTTTTCTTCTTTCTCAAACAATAATTTCCGTTTTTCCACAAAATAAAAATTTGTATGGATAATTGAAGTAACAAAAATGAGTCACGTAACGAGTTCAATACCACTTTCAACGAACACTGTTCTATATGAAGAAACGACAGTTTTGTACTTAGATTTAAGAATCTCACATTAAAAACTGACCGTCGTAGACATACGTCAGCGGGGGCTACTTGGAAGCAAGCGGGGCTGTCTGAGCATACTGTTGAGCGCTGCAAGTTGGTAGCGAGAACGGGTTGACACTGAACGGCGATGATACTAGGCCGCCCATTCCTGTGGACAACAAAAATACATGTTATATTTTGAAGCTTAAGCTGCATGTTCTAGGGATTAAAAACTAAGGGGTTAAACTAGGGGAAAACACTCCGCTTATTAAACTTTCCACTCTATCACTCCGCTTATTAACTTTCCTCTCAATCATCGCTAACCCAAGTTAGCGATGATTGAGTGGAAAGTTCCAAAACGATTTCACAAACCTATTTTAGATAAGCCACTTATGTCTGTATAATGTTTTATTATTCACGCCGCAATATTTTTGTTGATAGTTTGAAAGATGAACATCGAGCTTGAAAATCGTATTATTAGTTTAGTTGTTAAGACAGACTTTCCGTAGCTATTTCTTTTTATTATGTTAGAGAAAACTACAGCGTAACCTAAACCATAACCACTACGCGAGTATCACACAAAATACAAATGCATCTGACTTTTCAATAAAATATTATCTATTTATTTTATTTTCAAAATATTAACCTCAATACTTTAGTCCACGATTGTACCGAATTCAGAAAATAGTTAGCAAAGCATGCATACTGACACACAACACATCAAATACAGCGAAAAAAACTACTACGAAAAAAAAGCAAAACAAAACAAAATCGCAATACAAATAAAACAAAACTACTAACACTGAACGGCGAGGTGGTGCCAATTCTGGTGATGCTCATTGGCTACCCGTGGCGGACTCTGCCTCACAACGGCAAAAGCGCTTCTCAGCTTAGTCTCTTTATTCTGAGCCCCATTCATATCACTGCCGGAGCATTTTGTATGAATGTTTACCGGACAGTCGGCCAGGCTTTTAGAATTCCCATTTCTTTCACTGTAATGTCCGCTATCTTTCGTGTTATACGCGTTATAGTGACGGTCAGATGATAAGTGTCCATTCATGTTCGCCGGATGGTACGGTCCTAGAGACACTGGACGGGATAAAGAAAACAGGGGTTAACACAAAGCGACGTAAACAAACAGATGCCGTGCGAAGAAAGCGTCGGAATCGTGAACTTAAATCTTGTTTGTATTGTTTAGCTGGAGATAAGCTGGGTTAGAAAATTTAAAATATAAGAAGTTAGATGCACATGTAGTATTTGTTTTGAGGTTTTCGTACTTTTGTTGTCACTTTTACTATTATTTATTTATCTTAAAAAAAACATATTGATCCTACTAAGAATTAATCACAAAAGATATAAATAGGCAGGTAGGGACTTTAAAAAACCCAGTGTAGTGTGGGGATCGAACCCTTTTGAAACGATAAGAAATCAAAAAAATAATAAATGGTCTGATAAATATTTTGTTCATGTCTGTACCTTCAGTCATGTTAACATAGTTTTCCTAACCAAATCAATAGAAAAAAAAAAAAAAAAAATTAGTAAAAGGTGCACGGCAGTGCCATCCGCCAAGTTCTCAAAATAAAACGAAGGAAGAAAAGTTTAAAAATAAATATTTCACTCACGAGACGTGGTATTGAAGAGTGAGGTCGGCGGAGCGGGATAGTGTTGTGGATGCGGGTAGGCAGCGGGCGCGGCGTGGGGCGTGGACGCGGCAGAACAGTACCGCGGCGACACCGAGCCGCCACTGCGCGCGTACTCCTCTAAAAGAAAAAGCCTGGGATCAACACATAATACTGTTAATGTTTGACTACACCTGGAAAAGCATCACAAGTAATGGATATAATAGTGCGATTAGAGCATTTTAAGTTTAATGTCATGCAGATTTGCTCACACCTTCAGATCGACCCGCATGCGTGAGCAGCAGCATTATGTTTGCTTATAGGACGTATGTTTACACCTATACAATTTATTTACGTGTCATGTGTTATGTATCTATTTTGTAGGAAATCTTATACAAATAAATATGAAAAGGTGTATTATGGGTGCCCCGCATGCGGGCCAATCCCTTTTGCGTAAGAAAATCCGCAAGAGTCCGAAAATGCCTTTAGAATTCAATGATAGAGTTATTGTTTGAAATCAACCGTTATCGGCTTTGTAAACCCATTAAGAAGAAAAAATTTGTAATAAGAAGAAAGCAATGCCTTCGTAAAGTTAAATCATTAGTAAAAATTTTAGCGCGAAAACCCACCTTCAGTCCACTGCGAGGCCGCAGTATCCTGCACGCTGACGGCTAGTTGTCCTGTGTACGAGTTGAAAGGCATGCTGGCAGGGGGTGATCTCGGCGCGCCCAGCCCTAGTTGGTTGTTGCGAGGCATCGAGTATAGTGCCTCCGCCAAGTCCGCCGCTCGTTTTAGGATTATTTCCTGTGAGATGAGAATTTTGTTAACGCCTTTTAAAAGATCAGTTATGCAATGAAATATGACTACTAATGAGATAATATAAAATAAACAGTACATAGAAATTAAGTCATATCAAACATAACTCTATTTGAAATTGCATAGAAATTTTAGTAAACGCTCTAGGTATTAAAAATGATTTCGTCAATTTCCTATGCAACCTATTCAAAACGAAATCTGCTATAACATTCTTCTAAATTATCTACAGACAAAAAATAAAACATACCTTAGGTAATTTTTCCGGGTCCCCGGGATGTCTTGGTATAAGTTTCTGTAGCCTCTGAAAGCCGTAATCTATCGTTGGCTCGTTCAACGCTGCTATGCGAACAAGAGAAAAACAAAATCAATCATTAGTTGGCCCACTAACAAATGAAAGCCTAATTGATGGATTGTATAAGATTTTCCGATGTCCCCTAATTACTGATTATTTTTGGGGAAAATAATTGGGACGTAACTAATGAGGCCTTGTTTTTTATTTGGTTGTAAACAGCGAAGTAAGTAGCTAAATAATTTGGAACTAAACAGATCCCAATTTATTAAAAGTTATTAATTAAAAAACCTAAAGCCTGGAAAGCAAGATTCGTCACGTCGATATTTAATGAAACCAAGTAAAAGGGATTATAGCTCTTTTTTCATTATCTGCTTCTTTAAGAGCCTTTTCTAAAAAACCTCTCACCATTTTTTTTATTCTCGTTAATATAATAGAGGGACAATTCCCGTATTTTTAGGATCGTTCACATTCTAATCTCAGTCACCATCTGTCAAAAATAACATTTTTGACAAGTTTTTGACATTGATTATCGCTGAAATGAGATTGCGACTAGACTTTGAACCTTTTTTTAAGGACGAGAACTGGCCTTCAGGTGTATAATACCATAATTAATGTAATTGAGTAAGGTATGTAAGAATTGAAGCACGACACATTGTTTTGTTTGTGCTTTAATTGAAAATTTAGCGTGAGTTTAAGTAAGTATAAAATATACGTAAACGTAATCATGTTCCCACGTCTGGAACACAGACCTCCTTTCAGTGAGAGGGAGTGGGCTGTAATTCACCACGCGGGGGCAGTGCGGGTTGGTAAATGTCACATGTCTTCTAATGTAATTTAACACAAGGATAAAAACTATACCAAAGAAGTAACATATTTCTAAAGCAACTTATTCAAGACAGTATACTCACAAACATAAACAAATCTCCCTGGCGCTCCCTTACAGAACTGCTTACTCTTGTACGAAAGCGTCACCTCCACGACGCCGGGTATGTGTCGCGGTGGGGTCTGCACTCTTATCGCGTGCGATGTTATTAACTGATAACGGAGAATATTGTATCAAAGCTTTGTTTGTAGTGTTATAAATTAATTGCTGGCCTGAGAAGGAAGAACTTGGCTGGGCCCACTTCTATGCTTGATTTAGGAATTGTGTATAAGCAATATACATATGAGAACATATTAAGGGGCGTTTAGCAACAACCATTCAATTATGAAATTAGCTTGTGTCTAAGGCTTTTGCTTGTAGATAATTATACTTTGAGTATTTATAGTACATGGCATATATAGGTAGGTACTTTAACCTAGCTCTGAAGCCAGGGTGTCACATTTTTCTGTAAACTCTTTTTTATGGCAATAAAGAAAGAAATTTAAATATTGCTAACACATTAGAATACTGGGAAACGACTTTTGTTTCGGTGTGAAAAATCGTCAAAGTTGAATACATTGTCACTTACGACTATTATGAAACAAATTTGCTTATACTTAGACCAGCAAAAATAAGTTAAGGTTAAAACTCACCTCACTCCAAACCAACATGGTTCCAAACACAACTTGTAGTCCGTCGAAGAAATTGTCCCCTACTATGATCACTGTTGACCCTCCCGACGTCCAGCCTTCGCTCGGTGATATTGCCTTGATGCATGGTGTGGCTACTGGCAGGGGAGGATATAAACCTGCTGTCAAAAATGTTATTTCAGTAATTCTGAAGCAGTTCCTTAAGTAACCTTAAACGATTTCTAAATTTTGATCAATTGCCAGTGTCATATTCCGAAAGTTTTGGTCCTGATTCGTAGAAAAAAAGACAGGACTATATGTCAAATATTATCTTTATAATAATCAGAAACAAGCGAAGGCAATGATACCTCGAAATCCATAAATACTTTCGCAAGTCACGACGCCAAGGCTTAAAATAGTTCCCCAACTTTCATATAAATAGCATTCAGGGTCGTAAATGGCATCTCCTAAGAAGCCGCAAAAGTAAGGGCTGAATCGTACAACAACTTAAAAGTTGAACGCCAAACCACTAAAACTCGTTCCGTCCTACTTGAACGTATACTTTAGACTGTTCTAGAAAAAGGACAATTGTACACCGTAAAAGTCACCGTGTAAGTGTCACTGATACAGGGTATAAAGAGATCGATGAAGATAATTGAAAATGAATTTTAACGGTGAGTAATAAAGTTGGTTATAGAATACAGTTTCACGGTCGTTATGACGTTGTCAGCTGCCGTGAGTGCAAGGTTTAGGGGGGACACGCGCTGAACAAGGGGGAAACTGAAATCTTGCGAACAACGTTGTAATAAAGACGGGAGAAAGTGAATTTAAGGGGACGAAAGACGATTACTTCGGTGGTTCTTTTTTAATTTCACTAATATTACATTCTCCCCATTTAAGATGTTTTAATATTCCGCGAAAAGGTCGCTCGGATGTATTTATTATTTACAATTTCAGATAAAATCAATCTCATCGAGTCATTTGGAAATTATATTAAGAACTAGCTGTGCCCGCGACTTCGTTCGCGTTCATGGCGGAAAACAAATTGGATTTTATGGGTTTTAATATTATCTACTCTATTTTTCTAAAATGAAAGTAACCTAAATTAACCCTTATAACATCAGCTATCTGCCAGTAAAAGTCCCTTCAAAATCGATCCAGCCGTTTCAGACATTAACCAGAACAAATAGACAGACAGACGGAAACAATTTAAAATATAGTTTTTTTATTATACTTGTAAGTACCGTTTATACGTTCATACGCATTTAGTAAAAAGCTGTTATTATATTACAAACAGGCACTTCAATTTTATTTATTTGTAAGTATAGATGTTGAGTTTAAAGTAATGAAAGCATATATTCGCAGTTTTAATCAGCTACTCATTTTTAAACTATTGATAGTAAAAATACCTACGATGGATCAGAAATACAGAAGTTAAAAGAAACAATAATACAGGAAGTAAAAATGTTTTCATGAGTTCACGACGCGATGCTTACAAGTCCTTTTGCAAATTTTCTCATTCGCACCGTGTCATCCCTTCGAGTCGGTTTCGCGCCGTCTAACCACCTAAGAAACTTTGACGCTCTCTTAGTGTGGAATAGGTTACTTTTGTTTTTATTCAAATTACATTTTATAATTCGGCAGTAACACGTTCAACCGTAAGTTAGCTTTAAAATGGAATGAGAAAGTTCACTAGGTATGTGAATATTTCATTATCTCTGAGATATTATTTATTTGTCATGTAAATGTTTTTGGATGGCTAAGTGGTTAGTTAAAATTTTAACAAATTTTCCTTAAGGTTCCTTCATATTTAATAGAAATAGATTAAAAGTTAAATTATCAAAAACGACTGCAGTGTAATCTACCAGCAAGGTTCGTTAAAGTAAAAAAAAAACATGGTTAAAAACTCCGTCTCCTTTCACACAAAAAGAAAAAGCAGAATTAAAATACTACGAAAAATGATTTCAAACGCATGTTCCAAGTTTGTTCCGAGCATAATTCCTCACTAAATTATCCGCATTCGCTTCATGCCCGCTTCAACGCCCCCCTCACCCTGGCACACCCGACTGAAGTTCTTTGCGAAATGTCTACAGTGATTCCTTGAATACAAACGACATCTTAAAACGCTGTATTATGAGTTTTGCACGTTTATCGTCAATTGACTGCTGGATTTCACACGTATTTACGGAAGGTGTTAAAAAAAGATTATGCTTGTACAAGCTTTATAGATGTTAGAGATTATATTTTAAAATCAGGAGTTTTTTTATAGTATGACACTGGCAATTTTTCGTCGTATTCAATTGTTTTGTTTTTAATTAAGTACACACGGCGACATGTCAAGCTATAGGTACATTTCCAGTTTGAGCTGATCTCGCATTGTATAGGCTTTTACCGTACAATGAGAAATCAATTTATATTGGAAATTTATAGCTTGGTATGTCGTCGAACGTAGAAATTGATGCATTACAACAACTCTTCCAGACATAAATACTTTACAGATATTATGATTCATAATCATTTAATTAATTTGTAATCGACAATGACGCGTGTGTATCAAAATAATAATATTGTCAAAAAGATGGTACGATTATACCAAAACCATAGAAAAAAGGAGTGATATTAAAACACGCATAATTCCAAGCAATGTGTACACAAAAAAAAACTCATTTACAAATTCCTCAAAATGCAAGTTTCAATATCACCCACGTAAAAAATAAAAAATCATAAAGAAATAAAACAAAAACGTACAAGTATTGTCTGTCGCGCCATCTGTACCTTCGCTAGGGTCTAGCCGCTTCGCCCTCCGGCCATGCTTGCTGTTGTTGTGGACAAACATATTGTCTGATATCGCTAGGAGAGGACCGTCGACCATCACTTGAGTTGATATTACCACCTAGAACAAAATGAAGATGTTAGTGTGCTGTCCTTAACTGTCGAAATGTATGCTAAATTGATAGTTATAAGTTTAATAAAACATTTTCAGCGTAAGGCTCTATTGTCTACGCTACTAGCAGGTACTTCACCTACTGATAGACGAGATTTTAGAGAAAACCTTCCCACAACTTCTCTCTTTAATTTTCTCTCTTTCCTAAGCATGTGAAGGCCAATTACCGTATTACAACCGTTCAAAATCTAGTCACAATCTCATCGCAGAGACAATATATGTCAAAAACTTGTCAAAAATCATTCTAAACAAATTTGGGATTAGAATGTGAACTATCATAAAAATACGGGAATTAGATACGCCTTCTACTACTAACGTGAGTATCTACTATTTCGTTCAAAAAATAAAATTGTGCCAAAATCTCTACGCATCTATTAATAGACAAACCATAAGAACAGTTTACCAAAATAAAACGCATGAAGATATACAACGCGTCTACGTTTCACACATCAAAACAAACGCCGCATTCCGACACACACCAGTGCGAAGGGAGCCGAAAGGGAGAGTCCCAAGGGAGGTGGAGCCAATGTCTCGGGAGCGACGAAATGGACGAAACTCTTCCAATGGTATGCAAGGAAGTGCATTGTGTGCATGTATGCGTATCTATGTGTGTGTGGCGTGGGTGGTCGATTGATAGACGGTCATTCAATCGATACGTTTTTTTGCCGCCGAGTGTACTTTAGGGTGTAGCTTAAAAATTCTGTTGGGTAAACAAGCGGAGGTACCTGCGTGACTTTGTATGCAAACGTGTTATGTTAGGTAGCGTTGTAAACAAAAGGTTTAATTGAAGTGAAAATACGGAGTATTTAATTTTATTAAAGGTTAAAAAAGTTATGACTTTTAACCAAAATTAACTACAATAATAATACATGGACCGCCAATAGAACGAACAAATCTATCCTTGATCAACTACGCATAAGAGATAGACTATCCACGATCCGTTAACAAAAGATTCTTGTTAACTTTGGTCACATTGTTCGTCGGGAACCAGATAATCTTGAAAAGTTGTTGTGGTGGGCAAGATAGATCAAGACCGCTGGTCAGACCAAGTAACCGCTCTCAGTCTCCACGACTCTCTGTTACGACCTTCCTGAGAGAAGCCGAGAACCGAACGAAGTGGAAGAACATCGTGCATAAAGCCATGAAGGCCTTTCAGGGACACGACCTTCGAAGGATGGACTCGATCAAGAAGAAGAATTGAACATTATTTACTTAGACTCATTAACAGCTCAATATCAGAATCTAAAAGCAGACGATAAAAACACAAACACAACTTCAGCACTCTGTACTAAAACAGCACAAACTTTGACACCTAAATCACCTGAAATACAATATTCACGTCGATAAAGCGACTGCATTATTTCGATTCCGACACCCACCTATAAATATGTACCTAGTTATATATTGTACCCATATATTCTTACCCTTGAAACGGTGGGGAACGACCACTGAATTATTCAATGACACACAGAAAGCCCAAATATAGACATTACTATACTCACGCACACATTCACAGAAATTGTGAGTAATTCAGTTGCATATAGAAATGAGCAATATGTGTAGAACAGTAAGTTCTATATTTGTTTAAAGTTGGTAAGAGGACACGTAAGACAAATATGTCTTAGGCCAACTGTGGAAGCAAATTTGTACTCATAAGTAGACTATGTGAATGCACCTTTTGGTAGTTATGTTAGGGCTGCTTCTAATTAGTTATATTATGAGCTATGAGATTTTGTGGAGAAGTTTTAATTGTGAATAACGACTTTATAGTTTAAGTTGGTTTAGTGTTAGAACGTATGTCAGTGTTAGTTAAAATAACAAGATTTTTTTATAGAAAATTGTTTTTTTTGTGTTTGATGTGTTAGCTAGCAAGACTTTTTATCCAATCTGTTTCTTTATCAGCCATAAACAATAAGTCAATAGTTAACAACCTAAAACCAGCGTTTTCAAATTCTTTTTTTTTGTATTTATTGCACAGATTCTAATTATTATTAATAACACTTGCATTTAACAAAATAAAAAAACATAAACAATTAAAAAATACAATAAAAGGGCAAGCTGAGATCGGTTGAAAGTAAATAAATAAACTCGTATAAATAAATTTAATTTCATTCCTCCCCTAAATTGGAGGCGCTTCAAATATTCAAGAGTCGTGAACGCAACCCTTCCTTCAGTTAAGGGCAATACAGACAGTCGTATGGTGCAAGGGAAGAGAATGTACTCGTAGTCTAAAACCAATCTTTGAGTTTTGCAACCACACCTAGTTATATCCCGCATAATTTTCAAAAGAACTTGTAACTGATGAAATGTAGAAAACTATAATGACTGCCTGAATTTCGATTTGGGTAGTGCATAGTATACGCAAACTTATTTTTTTGGCTAGGACACATAATCATATTGCAAATTATTATTTCAGCCAAATACTGAAGATTTTTCAGGTTGAAAGCGAAACTGTTTCCAAATCTTTTTATAATGAAACAAATTGAGATTTAAGAAAAATCCCCCAAACATTACAGCAAAGAGAAATTTCTGTCAATGTTTTAGTGCTTTTGATTCATTTTCTTTCACCTTTCCTTCAGCTTATGACTTAGGGCATACAGCCAGAGTAATATACAGACAGACTCGTGTAGAGATCTCGGCAATTTTTCGCCACGTCTGGTAAACAAGCTACCATTCACTTGACGAGAGCACGACTAATTACTTAGGTGTTTGATGGCCGATTCTTTTACTTGTACATAGATTGTCTATTGTTTTGACTCTTCCAGCAAAAGACAGCATTATGTCGTAACTTGGAAGCTAACTATTGTAAACACAGCTTTACTTTCCATATCGAAAATAACTTCATAACGTCGGCAAAGAAAAAAGACTAATAAGCGTTTGGATTTGACAAAAACGTTTGACATTTTCAGTATGATCAATGTTTGAACCGTTACCTAAAGTAACATAACTTTAAAAAGACATTATCTAGAACATATTTTTATCCTGTCTTTCTATCAATATCATTCTTTCTACCGACATCTATTAAGAAGATTGAAATAAAATAATAACATACCTGAAACCTTCTCATATCTCTAGGGTTCCCAGCATTCTTCAAACAATTCTGGTTGCATTTCAGGAAGAACTTCAAGAAAAACCTGAAACAAAATCACAATTTTAACACCGTGAACATGGAAACTGTTTTGTAAATCTTTTTTTATATTAAAAACTGTCACAACTTTATACTGGGACCGTAAAATATCGGCGGGCGTGTGAACAGATAATATGCTGCAAATGAAGCGGACACATAAATCAAACGTCGGCAACATATGAATTATAGACACAACAGTACTGTTTGCTATTAAATTTTTGTAGAAATTTTAACACAATTTACAGTAGCACATAAAAATGGACAGTCAAGCATCTACATCAGTTATACTCAACCTGTAGCCTGTGGGCCTTTGTGATTAGCCCACCTGGAGTTACAAATTTGGTCTAGGTACATGGCATGTGGCTTCATGATAGCCTTATATTATAAAGGTTACAAGATCATGTATTGTATAGCTAGTTTTATTTTGACCACCTTTTCTTTTTTCATTTAAGTAAATAGATCGTTAATTTTTTAATTAACACCAAATTTTTCCTTGCGGCCTGCAACACCATGACTGAAACGTGTTTGTGGTTCCAAAAAAGGTTGAGTATGGCTAATATATATCGAGGTCGCGTGAAGTAGATACACTTAGTTTGAAAGATAACACTGTCGAAAATGTTAGGAGGAATTTGAAAAATACGATCAATGAAACGAAAAAGCGCAGGAATACTAATCTAAATTTGCATAACATGTAGCTTAACATCAGTAGTAACCAAATGACTTCCAAGAACTTCGGCTGTCTCAAGTTCACCTACAACTTTGCCAGCTGTTTCCACTTCACTACTACGCAAGCCACTTAAACGTAACGTATTAATTTGTTTCTCGTGTTCACAAATTTGTATCTTCCGCTCTTCCGTTCAAACTACAGTTTTTGCTTCATTGATAGCCAATGTGTGAACTTTTCGACTTTTTATTTTTTTGCGCCGTAAACGAAAAGCCGTGTGACGATTTAAAAAAGAATATCAAATGGATGTAAAAGGAAACAAAACGTATGGACAAAGTGCAGACAGCAACTAAAATCCGACTTCATTTTGGAAATAAAAGAATATAGGACCCACGTTGTTTTATTGGCTGTCAAAACGAAACCTCGAAACGGAATCAAACAATTTCCAACGGAAAGTCTATCGGACCAACTATCGGCATATCGGATTACACACAATAGTCGGACTTTGCAATTTTATTTGAAGTTCGTTGTTGTTGTAGTGTGGTCTTTATGTCGTCGTCGTAAGGTCCATAAGAGGTGTTTATACAAGTTGGTTGGTGCGTAATGTTGAGCGTACGATCAGGCGGGCGATCACGATGAATGCTTTAGCAGAAATATTTTACATAGCCTGAGGCACCGGCGATGCCGCCACGCCGAATATTGCTGTGCCAACACGTGTGGATTTAGTAGAGTTGTTAGACACCCCTAAATGTACACTATAAATTATTCCCCTTCATGAATGGCGAGGTTGTGTTTGACTTGAGAAATGATTTTTCAATAATCGCATTGAATTAGAAGGTTCTGTTTATGATTGAAACTCGGATGTGAAATTAGACTTACATTGTACGGTAGAAAAGGCCCAGCCAACCAGATATGTAACTTAGATTTTGGACTGACAAGCGAAGCAGTCAAGTCAGCTGTAAGCAGTCAAGAAAAAGGGATTCTTACTATTTAAAGTTTATTGATGTTATGACTTTTTTATTTCGTATGTTTCTTTTCCCTCCTTCGATTTGAAGTGTGTGACCTTACTTAATTATTATGTTAATATTAAACAAGCTGTTAATCATAAAATTGTATTATCATAATAATTGTTTTGGACATTTTCCGAGTACGGGAACCTAAAAATAAATTTAAAATATTCAATACTGCTGTCATCCAGATTGGTGGTTATTGATTTCAGCGGTTATACATGTGAGTAGTCTTTGATTTTTATTTATAGAACCCTTCCACAATCTCTTTGTTCTTCTCATTCAATAATAAAAAAGTTAAGACTTTTTCTCTAGCCCCTATTAATTAACCCTAATTAACCTACTGGATTTTTTGGTGACTTTAGCAGGCGTAACAACAGCTCCATACCAATAGTAAAAGCGTATCCAGATAGGAGCGGCGTTGGTACCGCGCGAACGTATTTGTGGTGCCCGCGGCGCTACACATCTGTTCCCGCATTATTTATGTTAAACACCTTATGTCACAATATTGCGAGTTACGACTTTACGAGTTTACACGACTGTCAAACGACTTGCCGTGAATGGGAATTTTATTTTAAGAACTACAATAAGTAAGTAGGCCTTGTTAGGTTGGTCGCTAGCGTGATACAAGTATGGACGGTGAAAGAGTTTGGTGTCCACGCAGCTTTCTTTGAAGTTTGCTGCCTCATAAACTTTTATTCACGAGATACGCTCAAGCAAACGACGAAATACCTTCTAAGCTGTCCTTAATTTGTTCCCGCATTATTTATGTTAAACACCTTATGTCACAATACTTCAAGTTACGAGTTTACACGCCTGTTAAACGACTTGCCGTGAATGGGAATTTTATTTTAAGAAGTACAATAAGAAAGTAGGCCTTGTTAGGTTGGTCGCTAGCGTGATACAAGTATGGACGGTGAAAGAGTTTAGTGTCCACGCAGCTTTCTTTGAAGTTCGCTGCCTCATAAACTTTTATTCACGAGATACGCTCAGGCAAGCGACGAAATACCTTCTAAGCTGTCCTTAATTTATTCCCGCATTATTTATGTTAAACACCTTATGTCACAATATTTTAAGTTACGAGTTTACACGACTGTCAAACGACTTCCCGTGAATGGGAATTTTATTTTAAAAGTACAATAAGTAAGTATAATAGGCCTTGTTGGGTTTGTCGCCAGCGTGATACAAGTATGGACAGTAAAGACTTCAGTGTGCACTCAGCTTTATTTGATCTTATGTGCCTTATAAACTTTTATGCATGAGATACGCTCAGGCAAATGACGAAATACCTTATAGGATGCCCTTAATTTTAAGTTATTTTTTTTTTTATTTATTTCTCTCATAAAGTTACATTGTTACAGTAGTGTGTATATACAATTTATGTGTATTTTGCCTTAGCTATGCTAGAATCTTTGTGAGAGCTGCTGTATACCTGCATAAATGAATCTTGAAAAAAAAAAATCATGACACTCAAATTTCATGTACAGTCACCAAAAGAGATAAGTAACCAGGGTCGTCGGATATATAAGGTGTTAAAAAATTAACCCTAAAAACTTAAAGAGGTGCTTTAGACCATCGAACTGAACAACTTTCACTACGGGACCAACTCCGAAATCACGAAAAAGAATCAGCTGTTTAATACAAAAGTTCAATACCTACTCGACCAAAATGTATGAAACAGCTCATTTTTTTTTTCGTGATTTCAGAGTTGGTCCTATAGTGAAAGTTGTTCAGTTCGGTGGTCTAAAGCACCTCTTAAAGTTTTTAAGGTTAATTTTTTAACACTTTGTATAGTTGAAGTTTAGTAAGAAACCGATGGATATTTTCGAATGAAATTTAAGTTAATACATTATCTGTTTGTTTTCTATTAATTAAATGAAATTTTATTCGAAAACATCCATCGGTTTCTTACGAAATTTCAACTATAGCGACGACCCTAGTTACTTTTCTCCTTTGTTAACTGTACCTATACCTAAGTAATAAGTATGCTATTTCTTTTGCAAACATTATTATATCCAAAGTTCAAGTAAACACCCATATGTTTTCCCTACCCCCAGTGGCCCCAGTAAGATGTACCTATCGTAAAAGTCCTCCCCTGGTCATCGAAAGCTCGAAGCATTAATATCATTGTAAGGGCTATCTGTCAGTTGCGTTATCCTACGGTATCGCTCTCGTGGTGACCGGTAAGCCGAAAAATTATTACCTTTAGGTAAATAGAATGAATGGGTTTTACTGATGATAGGCTTTTTTGGACTTTTAGAGGGAAAAAGAACTACAATTATTTTTGTAGCAACTCATTTTAAACAATTTTCTTTCGTTCATATTATAGCTACTTAAACCAAAGATTAAATCCACAATAGGTACCTACGTCTCGTTCCCATTAACTTATAATACCAATAAAATACACAGTCACGTGAGTGAAACCGCGGGCACAGCTACTTTAAATGATATATAAAAATATCCTTTAATGTGTCATTGTGACTCAGCTCAAAAATATAACAGCAGAAACAATTTTCGATACTTACTTATAAAATAAATAAAGTTAGAAATAATAAGTCGTTAAAAGAGAATACGCCTATATAAGTGCCTGGCCAGACTGCAAATGCGGGCGTGGGGCGGGTGCCGGGCGCGGCGCGGCGTACTCAAATAAGAACTTCATTTGAACGTCCATAGTGGGCACGCGGGCGCGGTAGCGGCACGAGTTGCTTGGCGCGGGGAACACGCGGGGAGCGCGCGGGCAACTAACGCCATAGCTCGTTCATATAAGTGGCCGCAGTGAAAGCGCGGGCGGTTCGCGCGGGGACCGGGGTTCTCAAACTAGTTTAAACTTTTTTCTAGTAAAAATAAGTCTTCTTCATCCATATTATATTTTGACAAACATAGGACACGACAACACTCAGAGCGAGCCGCGCTCCACTGCGGACAGGCAGATCGCGCGCGTTCCCGCACCCGCGCCGCTCCCCGCTCCGCGCTGCCAGTCTGGCCAAGCACGAGTTTAATAGGTAAGGTTTAACTTGGCACAAACTGTTAACGATCGTTTCAGCCGTGAAACCACAGTGAGAACACCCGCACTTAACTTCGTTGGATACCTTATAATGGTCTCTCATACAAGTGTCTTGGTATGTTTTATACCAACTATGTAAGACCTTGAATAATAGTACAATTACCTACCGAATAATTTTGAGTTAGTGTCTTAGTGACTCTATGGCACCTGGTATGGTTTCCTGGATTCTGAATCCTGAAATATAGGTACTTTTTTTCGACATACGTGGGTTTAATAAAATATTCAAGACAAAAACTTTGTAAGTAGTCCTCGCATTTTTTTATACGACTATAATTTAAAAATAAGTGTCATTAACTACGCGAGGATCGTTGACCTATGGCACCTAGAACGAATAAGAAAAATTCTGAATCCTGAAGTATTGATACTTTTTTTTTTCGCCACAGTGCCAGTGGGTAAAATCTGAAATCCAAGAGAAAGACTTTGCAAGAAATAATTACCTACCATAATTTTTTATACGACTATAATTAATGGCAATCTACACCGTTTCATAAACTTCAATGATAAAAATATCATACAAGAATTTTCTTTGAGAAGCTTCAGTAGCTATGTACACATACACCCCTGCTTACATCTCTCACTATTCGATGGAAAAAATCTAGTACGGCATTAAGTCGCGGGAAAGAGCCCAGCCAGTAGGTTGCCCTCTTTCAAGTCAAGTCGGAACACTTGAATACCCCCTCCCCACACCACTGCCAAGGCATAGACTATGTTTATTTGCATCGGATATTTCTTGAGCAAATATTCGTAAAAAAAGTCTACGACTATAAATAATTTCTTGATGTGCCGAACTGTTGAAGTTGAAGGAATTATTTAAGTATGTCAGATTATTTATATAGAAAGGGAACTTTTTTTTAAGTTTTTGGTACTTTATGTCAGGGTTTTTAAAGTTTCTAAGTAGCAAAATAGTGTGATGTTATTGACTAACTATTCCCAATATTAATAAACTTCATGCTTTTTTTTAACAAAAAATTTCCAAGCCTACCGAGGATAAAATGATCCACACATTCAAATAAATAGGTACTCATCTAACCCACACCCAAATATCATAACTTACACAACTAATATAACCCTGAACCTCAACACAACGCCAAAGAAAAATTCGCTAAACCGCATTCGAAAATCGAACTACGCAGATCCGACAACAAGCGGTCTCTTATAACTTTTCCCTTTTAACCTTTCGTCCCCCCCTTGGCCCCGCGGGCCGCGGCCCGTCGCCAGCTCCCTCGGGAGGCGGTCCCCAGGGCCGGCATCGACTCCCCTGGTGGGCCCCTCCCCTGCCACCACTCAATACCGACACGCCAAGCGGACGCCAAAGATTAAGCAGGTGGAAGTAGTGTTTATTGTGTCAAATGCGTTTGTGATTTTCGAGTGTTGTAAAGTTTGTTTGTATTTATTTAAATGAATCAACTACTTAGTTCTGTGGTATAATTAGCCTAAAATAACTTCAATGCATTAATCAACATTTAAATGCCACCGACTAACCCACATGAGTAGAGTTTATCATATCAAAGTAATATCTTTTGCACTTAATAAAATAATTTAAAACAAAAACGACAAACTTATTAAAAACTAGAGCACAATGAGCGATCATATCGCACGAGGCGATCTCGTGCAGACAACTTTTGAATTGACCGAAATAAAGGAGGCATCTTTATTTTCATGATTATTTCTTGAGAATTTCAACCATTATTTCGCCTGACAGTTCTTGCTGAGTCACAACTTCTAGCAAACAGACTTTGTAGTGAAAGTTGACCTTGGCAGAAAAGTTTACCTTTTCGGAGACACTGATACAGTTTGTCCTATCTGCACCCATCTAAATAACATCGTCGAGTTAATCTTTGCGTAACATGCGACGGGCCCATAACGGGCCGAGTTTTCGACTTGTTTTTCCGCGTGCTTCCATAGCAGGCGTTAATATTTCAGTGTGTACCAAATTCAAGGGTTAACTGTTCCCCGTCTACGTTGACGGTGTAAATAGACCGAACAATTGAACGATTTCTATTGTGATTAAATAGGACTGGGTACATGATTTGTGTATGTTTTGGTATTTGGTACGTGCAGTGCTGTTTACGTAGGGCGTCGCAAATGCTGTCGGGTCGAACGGTCTGTTAAAGTCCTCATTTTGTCATGAACTCTTTAAAACTACTGCAATAATCTGATGTAAAGATAGCTTATCATAGTTCATATACAATATTGTCGGTAAGCAATAAAAGAAAACTTTGTTTTAAAATGACCAAATACCTCTAAGACTTCGGTCACACTGGTAAATGTCTGGTAGACATTAAATGATTTACGATTGTTAAAGCAAGCAAATACTCATAATAAACTACTTTCTTATCTCTATAAAAATGCACTTTAACTACCAAACGAATAATTTTTTTATGTCTCAATTTTTATTTTTCTCCGATTCTCTGACATTGTATTACAAAGTAAAGCTGCACTCATCGATTTCCATCCATGGTTCGGGACTTTCACTTCCTACAATGCTTCTTATACATATCTATACATATGGAAGGCTGTAAATATAAAGCACTGTAGTAGTTTTTCCAATGTGTCGAGTGAGGAGGGTATCGCGGGCGACGCAGCATCCCGGCGTCGTCATGGCAACGCGATAAAACCTCGCCTTTTCATAGCCCTCCGTAACAGTAAACGTTAGTTTCAGAGAATTTTGCTTCGACGGAAATTGTATGGTTTTTATGTTGAACGCATATTGAGGATAGAGAGTGTTTGAAAAATCATGTGAATGTTTATATTTTGTAAAGTGATTTTGAGGCATTTTTTTTACTAGGAAGATTTTTCTGTGTATTCATTCTAAATTGACTTGATTATTGAACCACTAGTTAATTTTCCATCAAGCTAATAAAAAAATCTTAAACTCCTAAAATAAGGGTTAGAAAAGCATGTAAGCGTCGGCCTAGTAAATAATGACATTTGACAAAACGACGTTGTCTATAGTTGAAAAAACAAAACAAAACAATTAAATATACAACCTGTAACGTTTTCGCTTTTGTTTATTTTGTTTCGTAAACGAACGTCCTGTGTTTTTCATTTTTTTCAATCCATACCAATATTATAATTCCGAAAGTAAAATAACATTTTTGAATCTTGGAAATAATATTATTCTGAAAGTTAGTCATTCTTTCCTTATCCTACAACAAAAATAAGTAAATATTCTTCTGCAATTCTTGCATATACTGTAGTAGGTACTCTTTCAAATCTAAAAGCGCTTGCTCTCGGAGTCGAGTAGTTTCCAATTGACAATGTACCTACTGGTAGACGAGGCAATCGCTCGCGGCTTGTAAGCGCCTTTGCCCCTTCCCGTCTGCCAGAATTCTGCTAAAATACTTGTTGTAGCTGCTCAGCTGTATCTTGTTAACTTTGATTATAATAATATGTATTTATGTATTGTTAGGTCATGTGGCAGATAGAAAATAATGGGAATCTGGCACTTACATATACTATGTAGAGAGATGTTCAAAGGACTGTTCTAAATTGTCTTTGATTGTGTAAACTGTGAACAGCTAAGCTAAAAAAATTAAGTACCAAAATGATTGTTTGGATTGTCGGTAATAGAATTGTAAGAAGACGATCATAAGACTTTAGGGGTCCTGAAAACACAACATATCAACAATATTTAATTCGGCTCAAATCTTCCTTTTTATAGATGATCTAACCTAACTAATATTAACATCACTAAAATGGAATAAAATGCATGTTTTATGAACATTGTCTCATCACGCACATTATATCTACACTAATAAATAAGTGAGAATGCGTCAAGGTTAACATCTATACATTTATCTACCTGCTAAGCGTCATAACCTTCCCGTTAATATTCATAAGCCCCAACTAGTCCGAATGGCCTCACACTTGAAACATACACATTCGTACGTACCTACATGGCTACATTGGTCTTTCGTGCACAATCAACATACAAAGACATGGGCCAACATTACGGGGCATCACTTCATTGTGGGCACCGGTCTAATTGTAAGTACACTCTGGGGCACTATCAGCCGCTCAGCGATCCGCCGGGTAGGCGTGGGCCACTAATCTTCGACCCCTACATACCAATACGCTTCAACAATCCCCCAAAAGAAAACAGAACTTCTTTCCTAGAAATAAAGTCGGTTTTCGGTTGGACAAAAATGGTCGTATCTGCAAACGTAGCGAGGGTTAACGCACACTATCAACTCATTAAATTGCATCGCCTTTTTAATGAGTCTGAAAGTGAACAAAGGATATTGAGCGCGATTACATTAAGTACCTAGTTGTAGTGTTAGAAAGGTAAGATAGTGTTTTGTGGACTATTTTCACGATGTTTCTCGGTTACTGTTTTGTTGTTAAATGAAAAACTTTGAACGTTGTGGTGTTGTGCGGTTGTAAGAGGCGGAATTTCTGTACGGAGTTGTTTTTTGATACCAATAATTATGTTATATTTGCTTTCAGTATCAACCATTTTGGTCCTGGATTGCTTTGCTCATTAATTTATTTGCAGTAAGTAGTTGTCAAAAGTCAGATCTAGGGGAACTCGCAGTCAAAGAGGATGTATGACAGTGACTTTCATAAAAAGTCTAAACATGATGACCAGCACCATAATTGCGTACACACAATCAATCTAAATCTGGATCATTTTGAAGGATATTGTTAATCCATTGCTTCATATGTTTGACAAATTTGTCTGGTCAACAACGTAAATAAGGCAATGAATGTTGTTGAACTGTCAAAATGAAAGCCATTGCTACTGATAGTGTATTACGCAATTATCCCACTGATGAGTTCACTGCAGATACCTACTGGTCCTTCTCATCAAACTATTGAATGCAGAACATTTTCTTACTGAACAGAAATGATCAAAGGGCCCATTGTATGACGAAGAAAGTAATTCATCATTTTAAGAATATTAATCATACTTCACCCAATAATTCAACCCTCACAAACCCTTCACCCACAAAATTATAACCTCAACACAGATAGTTTCTACCTTTTACTTTTATGTAAATACATGAAACATTATTACATGCCGCCCTCATATTTACCCGGTGAATATGCTATAAAGTGATATCACGTGATCGTTTTCGGCCGGGTAATAGTTATAAATTACCCGGGTAGTTTATAAAAGCCGGTTAACCCGAGGTAAGCGGACAAGGAGTATAATTTATTATTGGGAAATTCGCGGGCGCGTATTTTCATACGCTATGCGGATCATGCTGTAGGTACGTAATTGAAGTGGCTTTATTAAGTGTGTAAGGTTTTGGTCCTACGCTAATTAAGTGGACATTCTAGAACGGTAGGTACCATAAAATATTTTCTTCTTGGGGTTGTTTAGTGTTATCGAACTTATACAGGGTGAAATTGAAAACATGCTCAAATCGAAATCGGAGATTGCACTCATCATTATGAACAACTTTTACTATGGGACCAAACCTGAAATCGCGAAAACAAAATTCAGCTTTTCCCTACATTTATGTTCGCATGACTCGTCAAAATGTAGGGAACACCTGATTTTTTTTTTCGCGATTTCAGGTTTGGTCCCATAGTAAAAGTTGTTCATAATGATGAGTGCAATCTCCCATTTCGATTTGTCGCATGTTTTCAATTTCAACCTGTATAGCTTCTGCTCGCGACTTTGTTCGCATAAAGAATCACGTTTTAACTTAAATCATATCCTATGGCACTCAACAATAGTGTGGCTTTCTATCAGTGAAGTCATTTTTGTAATCGGATCACTTTTTCCGAAGATTACGCTCCACATACCCCACATAACTCACAAATGTTATCTCTTATTTATTTATAAGTAGGTACTTGTTGTACACCAGAAAATACATTGAACTCTACAAAACATACAATGGGCGGCCTTTTTTTTCCCTCTTTATAATATTATAGTACAGATTTAAATGACAAGAACAAAAAGTATTTTGAAGTGAAAACTTCTTTAGACGCGTTGGGCAGTTTTTGAGATGGGAAAAAACCATTGAATTCGCGCCACTGATACCGTAACCGACACCGCTTCGGATGTGTTCGGCTGTCCTTAGGATGTACTCGGTTTTAATGTATTTCCGATATGTCAGTGAGTAACGGCAAAGTATTCTGTTTGTGTTTTGTTTATATGACATTTCAAAAAATACACACGTAATAGTTCAAGTTTTCACTTCTGTCGGCACTCCCGGAGTGCCAGTTTTTTTTTTCGTAGCTTACATTTTGTCCCACTGCTGGGCAAAGGCCTCCCCTTGTTTCTTCCAAACCTCCCTGTCTTGTGCGATCTCTGGCCATTTTTATTTAATCACATAATTATCAATCAAGCCATCTAGATTAACTGATTCATTTTATGAAGGTTACTATTCCGTGAAAAGCATTCATCACGTTGACTACGCTCGATATCATTCAAGACTTAAATACGACAACTCTAGATCGACTACCATAATTATCTACTTTAACAACTAAAGAAAGTACAGACGCCAGCATATCAAGCTACTCCAATCTGTCAAATTTCTTTGATAGACTTTCAACTTTACCACAAAGTAATAAGGTTCATATTCAATTGGGAAAATTTGACAGATTGGGGTAGCTTGATGTGCTAGCCTCTGTACATAACGTCCATGTATCTTCACACCATACATAACACGATAATCACCTTAACTCAATTAATCTGCCTAGCCTTTTCCCAACTATGTTGAGGTCGGCTTCTAGTCTAACCAGACGTAGCTGAATTTTACATGGAGCCTTTCTGACCTCCACAACCTAATTACTGGGTAGCACGATACCTCTTGTTAAGACTGATTGTCTGACTTTTTGGGCTTCTGACTATCCGTAACGACTGTCCAAGATCTACAAATGTCAGCCTGGCCACAGTGGTCTCGATATGTAATGGATGGTTACCCATCCGCGAACCGACCGCAGCAAGTGTAGCTTAACCTTCGATCGACCGGTGCGGCTTTTATTATTTAGCTACGAGACCTCACCAAAACCAAGATAGAAGGCCAAAAGATAGTCACCTAAACTAGTCTAGATAATATTGAAGCACGGATAGATTTTTGGCAGTCGAATGAGAAATATTCGCGGCTGCTGTGCGCACTGTATCATATCCGCAAGAGGGACCCACTGAGTTATTGTACCGTCCGTACACTCGCGTTCTAAAGGGTTAACACCACTTCTGATTTGGAAAATTGTAGCAGGTAATTTTATTTCTTTTTATTACTTTTTTGTTTGAAAAAGTTTTATTTTGAGTAAGTACTGATTTATTTTTCGATGTGTGTTTACTTAAAATATTTTCTTTTCTTATTCATAAAAACAAAACAATGATGAAACCGAAAGTGTAACGGATTTTTATAAACAGCAATACGAATTACCATATGATTTAACTATAGTTCTAAAAATAACTCAACTACACACTTATAATGATTATTATAAGTTTCAGTCATAGATAAAGTACGGATATGAATTCAAAATACATTTAATAAAACTAACAAGAAACTGTCATCAATCATAACGAAGTCAAAGTGTTATGTAAGCGACTGTACCAGATGCTTTACATTCACGAGCCCTACAGGGTATTTATCACTAGAAACTTTTAAGGTAAGCATATTTACGTCCCTTTAGTGGAAATATCTGATAAACTGCGATGGCCACGAATAAAGAAAATTTTGGATATCGGAAAATAAGTTTATATTATTTTTAACTTTTTTTTTCCTTATAACGGCATGATTTATCGATATTTCATATTAAAAACTATCTATATAATCGAATCAATGTGAAAATGAGAAAACCACGTGGATCGATTTTTACCTTTACCGATTGTTTTTTTTTTTTACATTTATTAAAAATTCTTGTTCTTTGTTATCAATTTTCCATACAGCCATACCCAACTATCTAAACAATAACCAGAACAAAATGTTGTAACAAAACAACGCGAAAGGTATCTACCGAAAACCAAAACATAAACGTTATATCGCCGATCCTACCAAACTGCTCTATCAAAATATAACGACTGCGATAAAAACGATGGAAAAGAAACCAAACGTTTCCGACGAATTTCCAAAGATCGTACAATAACGGTGTTCACATCTCTTTCTTACATAAGTGTAAAGTATATGTCTATCTTTTTTTAGCGGGACTTTTCCGTTTTATAGGCAAGTCGATAATATTTGGACCGCTCTGCGAGATATGAGTGTTAAATATTTTATGATGTCCAGTGCGGACTTCAGAGTTTGAAGTCGGCACGATCTTGTAAAGCCTTGTACGTTGTACAACGTTACGCCGTCTGCAATTTTACTACACCGGTTATCTTATTGCGAACATCTATCAAGTTTAACCTCGAAATTCAGTTATACAGCTTATTCTGTCTTTACGAAGAAAGCTACAAAGTTTGTCCTGCTATCCTACCAGCGATGGCAGTTTCATTTGCAGTAGAGACTCAATCGTTTTCTACTTTGAATAAAAACGTAATAAAATCCAAAAACGACCACTATCAGCCATTTAATCTATTCATTCGATCTACTTAATTACAACTCAGTTTTTTGTCACGTTTGTCTCTTACAAACTGTCTTGGCGTAATGTCATTAATCTTAGGAGGCTGGCAGCGCAGCAAACGACCTCCCGTTAAGACCCTCCATGGGCTGGGTGCCCCGTAATATGCTTATACAGCCAGAACACGGAATAACTAAACACCAAAACCGTTCAAGCCAAACACAACCTTCCACTAATTGCTATTAGTATCATTAACGCTTGTACAATCCACCGCCCCTTGCAACCTTTGGCCGCGATGCCAAATAGAAAATAAGAAAATAAAGGAATCCAAGCGCGAGAAAAAAAGGTAGTACGTAAGATGTATTTTTTCGCAGAGAAGCGTGTCGGTAGCATTGTTAAATATATCGTCCAATCAGTATCTCGGACTGAGGAGGAATTAGCGTTTCGAAGTGAACGACGGAGCGACGAATCCTGGTCTACCCTTTTATGCGGCGCAGTGTAATAAAAAAAAAGAAATCTTATTTGAATTTGGAAGACGAATTAAAAAAGAAAATGAATTCTGCACTAATTTAAACAGAGAGAGTTTCTAGACGATTTTCGGGGATCGGTCCAGCTTAATTAATGCATTAGAGTTGAAAGTCCCGACGACTCTTCATTTATCCGGCGAGCCATCCATTTTACTTTGTGTTTAACGTTTCATATCCGTAATAAGATTAAATTATGAACTTTTTTATAAATTGGAAAAGGTTTCTATCAAAAGTTATATAAATATTGTTATAGAGTAGATAATACCTACTATTGTAGGTGTCAGTACTAACAGCATTTTATATGTCCCCAAAAACTAATCAGAGATAAGAGGACGACCTCCCCACATTGATCCTTAGCCATCAGAAAGGTTACGAAGGCACTTCATCTTCATTCGGGAATCCCTTTAAGGAATCGTATCAGTTGTAATGAAAGCTAATTCTTTCATTAACTCTCCGTGACAACGGGAAAAAATGTAAGACAAACGAAAACAAATGTAGAGGAACTTTGGATAAGTAAATGTTTATATCTTAAGAGCGGTTTTTCCTATTTAAAACGTTGTTTTTGGATACTTCACAAATGATTTGGAAAACGTAGATAGATTACTATAAGATAACTGTTGATATGCCTAGTATTTTTATTCCACGAACGTGCGGTTTACTTGTGGTATCCAAGTGTACAAACACGCTGTGAATGTGTGCGTGAATTGGTGTGAGTAGTGTAAGTGACACACACACCTACACTTCCAACTTCGCCATTGTCTCGGACGGTACCGAGAGCCCCTACGCTTACACACACATTCACGTGCGCGTTTGTACACTTGGTAAACACAAGTAAAGCACGCGTCGCTTCGTGAAATAAAAATACTGTATCTGCCTTTTAAACTAATCTTATAGGGGAAAGTCTAACATCACTAACACTCAAAACTACATTTGAGATGAAAAAATCCTTCAGATTGAGTCAAGATATACTACTATGATCTACTTAGGTACCTATATTAGGCCGCACCTCAGGTGATAATACTTTGACCTTGACTTGGCCTAACGTAGTACGGAGTTTCAATATAATAATAAGCCAGCTTATACTGGTTTTCGTACTACAGACGTGCTGCCGTACAACCTCATCTTTGTAATCTAATTATGTCCTCTTTTTTCATGATTCTTGCACGTACATCGTACAACCCTGCATTCCTACTGCAATATATCCGATTTATCAAATATATAAATCGTAACCCGATCTGACAAGGCGTTAATGGGTAGCTCAATGCAATTTAATCTACCCCAGTTGGCGTATAACCGAATTTCTTCCTTATACGCACATTTTAGCGGAGAAAAAAATGTTTAGGGTTCTCTCTGTACGGTGTCGAGTTGGTTAGCATGGATTTTGGTTTTTTTTTTATCGAGTCCGACTTTGATTTTCTTCTTATAATGCTTGGTAGTAGGATCCATTAGCAAAATTTTACTGTATTAAGATATCACTACCGAAATGACGACTTATAGAGAAAAACACGTGAGAAGAGAAGTCATCATATCCCTAGCCTTTTCCTAACTATGTTGGGGTCGGCTTCCAGTCTAACCGGATACAGCTGAATACCAGTATTTTACATGGAGCGACTGCCTTTCTGACCTCCACAACCCAGTCACTGGGTAATACGATACTAAGGCTCTGACTTCTATTCTCGTTTTAAAAAAAAAAACTAAAAAAAATATGAATAATTAACTAAGAAAAGACTGCTAGACTTTTTAAAGTTTTTCGGGATAAAGCCAATAAAAAAATGTTACAATATTAGATTCTAATCCACCTGGTATCATATCGTACATCTAGTGTGCACAAGATGTGTATCTAATATCAGCCGTGCACCCCCCGACATGTGAAACTAGCAATATAAAGTGAAAATTGAATTTACAACTGACAATTGAAGAAGGCGCTTCCATCAAAGGCGACCCCTGCGACATGTTTGCCGAAATACATTTTAAAAGAGCTCTATTCCTATCCTATAAAGAAGAATTATTGCGTTATATCGAAAGTGTATGTAAGTGTACTTTTACTTCGAAAATCAATTGAAGCCGAATGTTTTTTTCTAAACGTCGTATTTTTTTATATTTTTGTGAAAATACAATAATTCAAAATTAAATAAAATAATTCAAAAGTAAATAAAATAATTCAAAACTTCATGAACATTCGTAGTTTTTTGTTTTGTAAAGCTAATGGCGCACGGTTCTAAAATGGCCAACATTTTTTAATGACACCTTTTACTCTTCAAACGATTCAGTTTCGACGTTCACGTTTGACTCTATTGTTATACCCAAGTATTCGTGCATAAATCATTGAACGTACCGTTCAATGCTATTGTAATAAACCAATTAATCCCCAATAAACACTCATCGTACCATCATAATACAAGCAAACAAACACACAAGCAAACCACGCTAATGCAATTTACAAAGCAGCCAATCACGAGAGTCAGCCACATTGTTGTACAGTCGCCGTCAAAGAGCCAAAGGAAGCTCAGTGTTCCTTAATAATTAATTGGCGCTTAAACGCGCTGACGTCTTGGAGGCTCTCGGAGCCCCTAAGGGGGGCACTAACAGCTCCTATGCATATGCTCGCTATCCGTAAGTGGAGATGGGTTTGCTCATGTTTTGAATTTGTAAATTGTTATACGGAATGAGATTTCTGTTGATAGGCGAGAGGAACGTTGGGTTTGCGTTCGATCGTGTTAAATACTGTTTTTAATGTGAAATAGATGTAAAGAATTTTAAATTTTGGTCGAATTTTCAACTCTGTACATTTAAATGCATTACTTAGTTTTAATAAAATATCAATTAGTGAACAATATTTCAAATGTCTCAGAACCAAACCTTCTCCCCCAAAAAAATCTGTAAAATCCTAATGACAAAACTCACTATCATCAAGCTAATGGACATAAAACTGTGGTTACGCTGTAACAGGGTCGATTCAAACCGCAATTAACTAAACGTAAAATTGAAGAAGATTGGAGATACTATCAATCAAGTAAAAGGGCATGATTACATACAAATCTAGATAAACAAATGAATGGGCCACTCGTATAAATTGAATTTAAGTGATGTTTTGCTTTTTGTGGTTTTTGACAGAAGATTAAATTTTAAACGGTTTTTAAGTATCTAGAAAGAGAGTACTACGTTGATACTTTTAATGAAAGTAAGTGTTTGATAGATACAGGAAGTCTTCATGTAGTATCTTATAATGAAGTACATACTTTTAACAAGCGTGTTAAGGCTCTAAGTGCAAATATTAACTACATTATTCTTAATCTAGAACATGTCACCATCATCATCATCATTTCAGCCGAATATGCTGTCGATTACAATATTTAATCTGAAAAGTAGTTTTCTGTATCCTTACAAAAACATGAAGTAATATTGAAACTGCATAATACTGAATATCTCACGAAAGATGGTTCAGTGGAGATGGTTGAAAATAATGCCACATCCGAACAGCGAGTTAGTTACTACATCACAGACAGAATAAAAGTAACAATTTGTTTGCTATCTGACCCCAACTCACGCGATGTCATCATAAAAGCAACAATTAACTTTAGTTTGTTTTACTACCAAGTACTGGGTGTGTTTGTCTTCAAAGGAGATGTCACGCGTGAATTTGTATTTAAATTTAATGACGCTTTTACATTACCGCTTTTATTACTAACACTAATGAACGAATAGCAATAAAACTGGATATCTGGCGTAAACGCTCAGAAAAATACACTCCTCTTAAAATATAAATTACAAAAGAACGTCTATTATTAGGTAGGCCCAATATTATTTAAGCCTCGCCAATATGGCAGTATTACAGTTGAAATTCTCAACGAGTGGTAGGAAAGAGGGAGGATGATAAAACTCCGTCACTAATTAAATGGGCTCGAGACGTCCTATTCTTAATAGATTTGTCGCTAATTTGAAGTAATTTTGTCGAGCTCAACGTTATATAAACCGTAGAATAAAATTTAATTAGAAATCATATTTGGCAGAATTAAATATTCTCGTTTCGAAGAAAATTATAAGACAAGTAGTAATGATGTTACAATATATAATACATATAATGTGGTGGTTTTAAAAAGGCAGAGGTGTGTGTAGGTTTGGTAGTAAAATAGCTCCATAGATTAGATCCTACACTGGGATCGGACTAGTTGCAATTCATCATTATTATTCCAGACAATTTATCAAGCGGTTGGCTCGCCGCGCCCGACCGGATCGCACATTCTAACGAGATGGTGAATTTTCACCGAATAATTTGCGAACCGACGAATCACGTATTGGAATCGGGAATGAGGTCGGAATTGAGATAGAAGACCCGAACATTGTGGAATAAAAGGAGCTTCCAGTAAAAGATTTGCGTTGAAAGATAATAGGAATGATCATAATTAATGAGGGATGGAAATAAATACTACGTAATTTTGTCTAAGAAGAATTTATAAAAAATAAACTACTGCCAAATTAGGTTCGCATGATTTTTCCCGTCGTCACTGGAGCGCCTACAGTCAGAGGGTCGATGCGATTACGGGAGCTTATTACTGCGACTTTATCATATTTCAATTTACGATCACCACCCAGACTTATCGAGTAGAAAATCGGAGGGCAACCAATACGCAGATATAAATCAGAAATGAGACGTCTCATTACCGAAATAATATGATTTATTGATTTTGTAGCATATTTCACTGGAAAGCTCCTAAACAGGATTTTTGTAAATATTGTTTCCTTATGGAGACGGTACAGAATATCAATTTAAATTATTTAAAATTTAATACGCAGAATAAAATTCATAAGCTACGAAAGTTAGCCGCTAATATTACATAGGAATTTTAAGCTGAACAGTAGCATTAGATAAGTCGGCGGGCAAGAAAATGCTTGGTCGGAGGGAATAAGAAAACGGTCCTAGTTGTTAAGTCTTGCACAGTTTCTGTCGCTATCTCGTGGATAAGAAGCCTAATCACCAGTCGTCGTGTCTGTATCGGGCCGAGCGAAGCGCGCGAGTATTCCCCAGGGTACTCTTTTGGGACCAGTTTTCTTTTTTGGTTTACATTACACTGTAAGTGTGCCGAATTCTTTTGTTGCCGCCTCCGCTTTTTGTACAGATTTGTGTGATTTGTATTGTGTTTACTTGTGTTAGTATCGTTTTAACGGGATAAGTAGCGTAATTTGACGTGAAATGTATAAATTGTGGCAAGAGTGTGGATAAGCTTATGCCTAATAATGAAAACAAACTTCTGATAAATTACCTACTCTGATTCTATAGAACAAAATACAGCCACACCTAATAAAAAGACCAGTTAAATAAATTCCCCTTTCTCTGCGTACAGAAGAAAGTGCAAAGCTATTAATAAAGGGACTTATGAAGTTATGAAAACTTTCCCAGTGTAACTGCAAACCGAGCCGTTCCGAAGTCGTGCACCAATAAACTTGTAGTTGGTAACTATTTGTAATATAAATTTATAGTTTCACGTTAACACTGGTTTTCCGTTTTCTGCACCCGATAATTCCGTACTTTTTAACAGAAACCAAAAGTAGTTGGCTTAGTTGGTAATAAAAATAAAGAAGGGTCCAATAAAGGTAGTCTTGAAAGATATCTAGATAAGTATCAAAACAAAAAAGGTAATAGAGATATCAAACGGAAAAGGAATTTATTTGGCGAGAAGAAAGAGGCGGGCGCGCGGCGCCGCGGCGTGTCTAATGAGATAATATAATAGCCGTGATTCCCTCACACCGACGTTTACAGACCGAAAATCACCGGAAAACTGCAGTCAATAGAAACCCGTCTTTTGGTAACGTAATTTTAATTTGGAATTAGAACTTTGCGTTCGGGAACTGCGGTGTTTGTAAAAATTTGTCAACCGCAAATGGGGAATTTAGTAGTATTTAGCTTCAATTTACTAGTGTTATAAGCTTCAGTTATGTATAATATATGTGATTAGAGGTTTTTTATATGGCTACAGATGAGGGCCCAGTAGCTACTTAGCTGAGCTCCTTAAGTTCCGAGTTTAGCTGCATGATTACTGACAAATGCGTGCACTGACTGGACAGGTCCACTCAATCTGTGTGGTTATTTCCTTAAAAAACCATTTCTGACACCAATCTACAAGGCCTTCACATGATCTGACCAAGATTATGTCTGGATTTTAAAAGAGGCTGTGATCTTTGAATTTGGTTTCGGCCTTTCTTCTCAGAGTAGTCAGGTAGGAAACGCCGACAACATCTAGTTTTTAAAATTTAATTGACGTGTAAAAGTGTTTGTACAAACCTACTTACTGAAATTAAATCATTTAATAGTTCATATGCTTTTAAAATCACAAACCACGATCCGGTGTTTATGACAGCAGCAGGAATTGCTGTTGCCAAACCAGCAAGAAAAGACATTATCGACTTCAGAATCTCTACCCAGGTTAGTCTTATCTTCATCTAGTATCATTAGTACCGACATATAACTTATTTCAGACCTTTTTACAAGCATTTAAATAGCTTTAATTCTGAGTTATTTCTATCTTCCTCCAAGTACGTTTATACCCAAAATATGTCTCTATCAAACCGGCAGCACAAGAGGGTCATATCGAATTGGGAATCGATTTTGTCGCACCCGAAATAGGGTGTAAAGATCCCATTGTAATATAGATGTTGGCCATATGTCGAATGAGACCGGACTTTTTGCCCTTTTACTACATTTGTCATTTAAAAAGAATCTTTATGGTATTAATTTTTTTTCAGTCGCTCAAATGATTAAATCACAGGGCTGATCAGATTTTATTAAGGCTCGATAGGTGTTCAGGCCTATTCCTGTAACTAAAAACCTTCAAAATCTAGTCGCAATCTCATCTCAATGACAATCAATACCAAAAACTTATTACAGGAATTTTTGACAGATTGAGAGTTAAGACATATCGGACTGTGGACGTTCTTAAATTACAAGTTCTGAAAAATGCTTTAGTTGATAAAACAAGCCGTGATTGTATTTTATTTAAATAAAATAAATAAATAAACAAGCTGTCTACATATCCCTGGTCCCTCATGAGTAATCTTGCTTTTTATAAAATCTTGAGTTAACTCTAATTTCATCATCCTAATTCAATGACAACTATCCATCCTACTCGTATATATATATACATCCTAATTCATACATTAATTTTTCTAATCGATCGCCTACACTCTCACGCTCCTACTCAATTAATAACACCCTCAGTTTAAAAACAAACTTTCAAAACGTCGCTTAATCCTTTAATAGCTATTCCAGTCACAATATGTTTAACACAACAATCTAGTTTGTCGATTAAGCCCCTCATACACGGTTCGCCTCTAAACTCAAGTACGACAAAACATCTTAATCATTACGGTTCATAAAATTCTTAAGTGATTGCGTAGGGGACCGTTTGCGTGGGCATGAATTGATTTGGTAAAGTCCATCTTCTAAAGTACCTGCCCAGTAAACGGTAGTACTTATTGGAACAATATTGAGGGGTGTTTCAAATGATTTTAAGTGTAGTTGATAGTATTTCAATTAATTTGGTGAGTAATCGGATTGAAACTCTAATTTATTTTAACAGATAGCAGGAAGCGATTTTCTTTTATGATTAGCTAAGTTTTTTTAACATGAAGTTTACGGTACAATGTTTTACAGGATACATTCCGTAAAAATATTTAACTACGAGAGATCCTGCATACTTCGTTGTTTATCAAAATATTTTTTTTTTTGTTGTCGATAATTCCCCAGAATCAAAAAAAAAAATCCGACATAAAATATTTTGTACACAAAGATTAAAAAAAACTTAAAAAAAAAAAAAATATATCGAAAAAATGTCCATAGCTTACAACAGTATAGTAGAGTCGGCTGGGCACGCGGGCAGAGATAATGAAATTGTGTACAGAAGCGCAACGAGCCGCGAGCGTGTCTCGGCCAAAAATCCACTTAACAAATTGCTGCTGATTCGTAGGGTTCTGGATTGTTGCCTGCTTTTACCGTTACGTCAATTATTCGCCGTGTTATCGATACAGGAACGGTTTAGAGTGTTGTTTCGAGTTTTGTTTCCGATTCTGTAGGGATGGAAAAATCTTGTTTGGGATGATTGATGAAATATTTAGTGTCATGAAGGTTTTTTCTTAATTTTCTGCTTGTCACAGCATTTTCCCAATATAATGCCTTTTTCTATTGTAGGTAAAGATGGAATTTGCAACAGTGTAATATTAATCAACAATGTCGGTATCCTCGTTTACAAGTAATTAACTAAGTATTAGTTTAATGCAAACTACGAAAAACTAATCCATCATTGAAAAAGTACTCTAATAAAAATTACACTAAACGTCTACAAAAAGTATGCTACTCATAAACTAACTTTTATGATAAAACGTCCATTTGCTAAGTAAAAAGACTATAACGATGACGCATGTATAAAATAATTAAACCATTGGAGAACGTATCATTTCACTGGCAGCGACAGTGCAAAAAAGTGAAACAGAATTAAAAAAACAAATTGCAAAAAACACGACTGTAATGAATTCGGTGTTGGGCGTTTCGCACGCAATTGCACAATTTCAATTATCGCATTAGTTCGCGAGTGTACCGTGGGCGAGGCACTGTACATGAATGGCTGATGGATATTGCTGCATGTACTAGTGACTTGTGACAGTGATAGTACTTGATGTTTGACGTTAACTCGTGTAAATTGTATGTAGTTTTAAGTGCACAACAGTGTTTTCCAAAAATAAAATTTTGAAACTGAGGCTTGCATTTTTGACTAGTTATTGTGTTCAGTGTTCTATCAGATACCTGGTTTATTTTTTGCAAAGAGTGAATCATGATAATCAAAAGCTTTGTTAAGTCCAAAAACAATTTCCCACTCCACCAATCATAAACGACAATAAATATTCATAAAAAATCCTTTTATCAAAAAAAAACCCGTCTAATAATGAACATCACAAAACCGAGTTTAATTTAGATACATCAAACGCTCAAAAAATCACAAGTTTTATTGGTGTTCAGGGAGAATTTCCACGATCAACTTCATGCGCCGAAAACCAAAGGAAAGTTGGCACAAAGGCAACCGTTGATTTTTTTTGTTTCCAAGGTAGCAAAAAATTTGAATCGAGCGAATTACAAAACCGACGCGCGACGTTTGGTGTATAGGGTTGGCGGAGAGACATTAGTGATACACCGTATTTTTATCACTAACAGTTAAATACGAAGGGTAGACTATTAAGGCACATATAGTAATTTTATTTGTAGTATAAAACACCGTATAAATTAGGATTAATTATAATTGTAGGTAGGTATGTTTATTGTAACGTTGAGTACCTTCATTCTTTTTAATCGTGGTGCAAAGCAAAAACTCGGCAATAAACAATATAAGGTCATTTACGTAATTTGGTCTATTCCTAAAAAAAATATTTATAAGAATAATATGATGTCTGCATTTAACCCGTAAACTTAGAACCAATAGTGGTACCTACTAATAGGTATACCTGCCGATTTAATTCAGCCTAATAAAAATATCTTGAAACAGGTGGAACACAATCGACAACCCTAAATTTCAAATATCGAACGACGTACCGAACGAGAGACGCCTATCTCTATTGAATTCCCGAAAAAGGCCGAAAATAAAAAAATAAAATAGAACGCCCCGCGACCCCACGTATCAATAGTGGTCGCAGCTCTATTGAAATTTTCGGATATTTGTCAGCCTGATTAGCTGCCGCTCCTCCCGACACTGTTCTACATCAGAAGGCTGAATGGCTCAGCGTGAGACCGATGTGAGCGTAGTTTTGTGCAGGCTTTTGTTTTTATTGAGTTGTTTGTGGCCCCCGATTGATGGCTGCCGAAATGTTTGTGGGGTATACCTTTACCTTTAGTAAAGAGATTGCCAAAAATTGTTCGAGTAAAATTAGAATTTGATTTAATTGGCCGCATTTCTGTATGGGTAGGGGGATTACTCTTGCACAATAGACTGAATTATTTGGTACTCATAAAAAATATCTATAGACATAAGATCCCATTTGAATTTCTAGCACACTACATTCTACCTAACAAAACTTTATCAACCACATATCACGTGCCAACGAAAACGCAAAAACAAATTCCACACATCAACAGGGTCGCCCAAAGAGCTTTCAATAAAATTTCCCGAACAAAAACTCTGCAATAGATATCTGGCAGCAACGATCGCAATAAAAATACAATGCAAACTGAGAGCCTCAAAAGTTTTCTGTATCGTGAAAATGCATTTGCCTCGGGAAAGTTTCGAGATTGCCGTCATTGCAGGCTTGATGAATCGCCGCGAATTGTGGAATACGGAATTTTAACAAACGCTACTCTATTGTTTTTGTGTTCAATGAACTTTGCGATTCGTTTTTGTTTTAGTTTCGAGTTGTTGTTGATGAAATTGAATACGCTGTGAATATGATGTTTGTAAAGTTCGTAATGTGACATTAGAGGTGACAGGTAGATGTTTGATTTGGCTAAGTAATAACTACCACTCGGGTCGATCGATTGCCACGGTTGGTCCGTGGATGGGTGAGACCATATACAACATTATTTTTAGTATATGCGAAACCTGAATATAGTTTGTTCAGAATAAGTAACTGAATCGATTCCAATAATTTTTACCCCATGTTATATTTTGGCCCAAAAATATTTAAAAAAGGTTAATAGTTGGACACCCCGAGTATATTATACTGTGCCCCGAGGAGCGACTAAGTAGGTAGTTATCTACCATACGCGCACAATGGCGCGGCGCCGGCGCACAGCGAGCGGGGCGGGGGTGCAGCAACCTCAGTCACCCGGGTACCACTGGTTGGCGCGCACGTGTCGCGTGGGTCCAACTGCATAATCGCGAGCGCGCGGCCGCCGCGGGCCACAGTTGTGTTTCGGTTGATCGTGTACTTACCTATCGTATGTAAAAAGTGTCGTGTAACTGGACTAGACGTGGACTTTCTCATACACAAACGTCCAGTACACAGAAACAACGATAACAGTGATAACGATCCCTGGCAGTGCGGCGGTACGAGGAGCAATCAGAGTATCGTGGAACACAATGCTTTGCCGTGATGATTAACATTTTTAAACACGCCAAGATGGTTAATTGTAGAAAGTTATTATTTGTACCTACAGCCTGCTGTGGTTAAGTAATGCGATGTTTAACACTTTTCATCCACTTTGAACAAATCGCATTGACTACATTGTATCACTTACGGCTTACGAATAGATAAGTAATTACTTATTCGTAGCTTACGGCTGCATTTATTTACGAATAAAGTACATTATAATAACTACCTACACTTGACCATTACGACAGTCCAAAGCCTGCAAGTGTGATGGAAAATGTTATCACCAGTTAATTACAATACAATCGCCGCGCCGTACCTAACGGCACGCGGTGGGGGAGACCATGTTTTTGGACGGACAAACAGGTAACATAACAAGCTTATAACTTGGTGATTATTCATGATACAGTTTTGAAATTTTGTACATAGATTCTTTACATAAAAATACTAGACACGTGTTTCGGGTTTCGCATATACTAAAAATAATGTTGTATATCGAGACCCCTCCGTGCCTCGGAAATTACGTTAACCCGTTTGTCCCGGCTGTCATTCTTGGATCATTGACAGTCGTGATGGGTCGTCAAAAGCCCGAATGTCTGACAACCAGTTTTACCAAGAGGCAGTCAGATAGGTAGTCGATCCTTGTAAAGTACTGGTATTCAGCAGCATCCGATTAGACTGGAAGCCGATCTCAACATAGTTGGGAGAAGGCTAGGCAGATTGATTTACGACATGCCACGTATGTGACTCTTAAAATTGTTGTCGATACTATTTATTGGAATATACAGGTTGATACTGAGGGATTCGTAGCACTGGTCGATGGAAGGTTTAGCGACGCTTGCCGCGGTCGGTTCGTGTATTGGTGACCATCCATTAGGTACAGTTAACAAAAGAGATAAGTATGCAGGATGGTCGGATAAAGTTGAAGTTTAGTAAGAAACCAATGGATGTTGTCGACTGAAATTTAATTTGATAAATGAGCTGTTTGTTTCCTATTAATAAAATTAAATTTTATTCGAGAACATCCATCGGTTTCTTACTAAACTTCAACTATATCCGACGATCCTGCATACTTATCTCTTTTGTTGGCTATACATATCGACTTCCGTTGAGTAACTTTAAAATTAGGTAAAAGTACCTTATAGTGTGTTCACTTTATGAATGGCTAATTAAAAACAGTTCAAAGGAGTTTAATTATAAAGTTCGTTCGTACCGCCTCAGAATCAATAAATGTGAGACACTGAATTATCTTCATTTTTTTTTTCGTGAATTTTTCCCATGTTTTAATAGTTTAGTTATTAGTGTAGTTATTCTGCTATTCGGGGCGGAGAATAATCAAAGATAATAAAAGTCGGTCCAGCCGTTCTTGAGTTATAAATGGTGTAACCAACCCGATTTTGTTTTATTTATTTTTAATACTTATGTAAAAGATTAAAATATTCACTCACCGATCGATAATAACTGGATCTGAAGGCGTTTCGTTTCTGTTACCACAACTCTTCTTGTCACAACACCGACTGTAAACAAATTATAATATTAGAAAAAGAACTAATTGCACTATAAATAATATTTTCACAAAAAAAAAATATCCAAAAAGTATCTTTAAAAATATATTTTGGTATGTCAAAAATAACATCAGACAGTACAGACGCCAGCACATTCAGCTACCCGAAACTGTCAAATTTTCTCAATCAACATTGAACCTTAAGATATAGCGATAAAGTTGAAAATCTGTTAAAGAAATTTGACAGATTGTAGTAGCTTGACGACGACTTTCTCAATATCGGGACACATTAGGGCGACCCCTTGTACCTTTAGCAGAGCACTCTAAAGGGATATCTATTCGTTTTGGGGATAAAAATCAATATATTGCTAGTACACGCACCGAAGGGTTTAGAGACGCATCATGTCACTCATAACACGACGATTTGTAATGGAAAATATGAATAGTGAATAAAGGCTAAATTAAAGTAAGAAAAATATTTATTTTGCACAAATTCAATGCACACAGGTAAAACTATACTCAGATTTTGAATGTGCTATAGCTAGACCAAAATGACAGTTAATATAATTATGTATACTGAATAATGACATGTTGACAAAAAAGGTCGATCGCAGCTGTCATTTTAGTCTAGCAAATTAAAAATCAGAATTATGGTAGAATTCTACTGAAATTACATACGTATCATTTTTTAAAGCTTTAAAAATTATTGAACTAAAACTTCCATAGTGCTTCATATCACACTAATAAACATTATGACTGTGAAACTTATGGCATAAGGTATGATTTTTATGAAATTATACTTTCTTTGGAATATGTCCGTGAGCAATTTATAAGGAACTAGCTTCTGCCCGCGACTTCGTCCGCGTGAAATTTCACCCTCCAAAACCCTTTCTTAGTGGATACCTACTCTTCACAAAGAACACACCCTCCAAATTTTATGTCTCTGGGACCAGCAGTTTACGCTGTGCGTTGATATCAGTCAGTCAGGACTTTGAATTTTATATACATATAGTTAAGACAGCACTTTCTAGAGAAAATGACTGACAGTAATTTTTGAGGATACATAATATCCAGCCTGTAATCCCTGAAGGGTTAGGCAGAGGTGTTACTAATAGTAGTAGGTACATATATCCACATTTCGCCAGTTATGTTTTGCTTACATGTTACTTATGTGCTTAAAAACCAAAGCTTTGTTCGAACCTACATCGTCGTCATAAAAATGTTCTTCTTCCTAGTTCAAAAACTTGACAGCAAAAAAACCGTTATCAAACGCCGTATCCACGCTAAACAAACAATACGCTGCACGCGCCCTTCCGAGGGCTCCTTGGCGCAAAGGGCAAAGACATTGAAAGGACAGACTCCCTAGAGACTCCTCCCCTGAAGACGAGCAACAGGGACGCACATATCCAGCAACACGAGACAACAACACACAAGTCTAAGGTGGAATAAAATTTTAATTGCTCACACTGACGCGGTAGCGTATAGCCACACACCCATACATTGATATAATGGCGAGACACAGTACGTTTACGAGCGCAAAAACCACCCTAAACAAATGGTTAAATTAATAAGAACGCTTATTTCTTTGTTCGCCGGGTCGTAATTAGGAAGTTACAAGATGCGTCTGTGTGTTAGTATTGTTACTTGTTTACATTTGTAATTCTTGTACACTGTTTTATTTGGATTAATCGAACAAATAATTGTTTACTTATTCAAAACTTAGTTTAGAAGCTTCTATCAAAAATTCAAGGTGAACATTGTAGAAGAAGATGCAAAAGTATTCTTAAGGAATCTCCGTAACGTTAAAAAAAATAAACCCGCCTTTTTAAGGGACCTTACCCATACATTACGAGCAATTGTAAAAGTATTGACACAGTCGTATCATGAATGGCCACAAAAGCCTGCCGTTTGGAGAATCATGACCGTGCAATAATATTCTGGGAGTCAATATTTATGACAAATGACTATCGCTACCATTTTCTACGAAACAGCAGTGTATGTAACTTTTTTTGTGATTATGTCATTTTCAAATACGGAATTCGAATGTATGTGCTTCTATGGTGTCAGCCATTTTAGATACCAGTTTTAAAGAATTTGTAATAAGGCTATGAATACACCGTACTTTTTCAGAGGTTGAACTCCTTGCTGATGATTTTCAGTTTTGCAATGGTTAAAATACGGTTGTCTGGGAAAATGAATAAGTAGGTAAGCTAGGAAAATTATGCGTACCTGCACATAACTTCGTGTGTTAGTAAAACCCTGCACATTTCTGGATTCTTGTCTTGACCTTCATAGACGATAGGCTGAAACAAAGAGAAACATGAATAGGTATTCCCATTTTCTTCTTATGTATGTACAACAGTGCAAATAAATTTAAAGTAAGTACCATTCTAATTTAGTAGTTATGAGTCAGCAGTTTTCATTAACCTAAATTATAAATTAGGGACACAAGATAATAAAGATATTATTTAATTAAAAATCGTCGAACAGATAAGATAGAATGGGCCGTCTTCATCAAGCTATTACTTTTGCTAATTCATGCACCCTCGCGTGCATAATTATTGCATTTTATTATCTAAACCAAAAACTTATTTGCATAATTCCCGCATTGAATTCACGAAGCTGATAACGTTTTTAAAATCGATATAAACTCCTACTTTATCCTAACTAACATTTTAATAAAAAGAAAAGATTTGATTTTTATATGTATGTTTGTTTGTTACGCTTTCACGCTAAAATGGCTGAACGGATTTGGATGAAATTTGGCATATGGGTAGACCATGATTGATTAGGACATTAAGATACTTTTTTTTCCTATATTCCCACGGGATCGAGACTTATGTGGGTGAAACCGCGGGGTGCGCCTAGTTACTTATATTATAACAAAAAGATATAATAAGAAAGAAAACTACACAAAAATTAATAACGTTTAATTTTTTTCTCTATAATTTTCTTTGACATAAGTTATCTACGCTAAACATTATTGTAGAAACGATTCTCTGGTCTAAATAATTGAATATGGTAACATTCAACCCTTACAAAGCACGCGTACAGCGTGTTCAACTGTTCATCTATTAATATCTAATAACTGGTTGCCCCAAAAGATAAAGGGTATAAAATTATTGTTAATCTATGTAATAGATAATTGTTTTCATGGAAATTGCGTTCTCGACCAACTTGGTCCTAATTTTTGTTTAGTACCTAACTTCCTTTAGATGTTAATTAATTTGATCACTAATTTTGTTTAAAAGAGTATTTAGTTTCGAATCTCAAAAACATTTCTTCTTTCTCCCTATTTTGTCTTAAAAATAAAACTTTTATCACAATTTCCCCTTCAAATCAAATCAAATCAAATTATTTATTTGCTTAATACAGGTTGGTATAAACAGATCTTAAAAAGTCAGTCAGTCTCTTGGGTACATTACCAGTCGACAGCGATGCGGATGAATTTTTCGACGCTATATTTTAGTTTTTGTATAGTTTTAGTTAAGTTAGGTTTTAATTATGTTATTTTTGTTAATGAAGGTATTAAAATGGTTATTAATGTAGGAAGTAGTGATTATTAAAAATCACAAATAATTTGTATAATTATCTTAAAAATAGATATAAATTACACTGTATAAGTTTAATAAAGTTTGAAAATATTTATTTATTATTAATCTGATTCAAAAACTATTGAAATTGTTATAATAAAAATAAAATAATAAATTCGGAATACTATCAAATGTTTAAATTAAAAATAAAAATTGTCAGATGAATTATAAATTTATAAAACACATCATAGACTTAAAAATTAAAATTTCTTCCCATTCAATTTTCAAAGAAAATACCTAGTTTCCCTAAAAATCATAAAAAATCACAAATGTTTCTATATTAAAGTATCTACAACAATTTACGCAACTATTACTTACACATTCAACATTAGGCTGAGCCCCCTAAATCCGAAATAGGTTTTTTCATCCCTGACAAAATATTTAATTGAATATGAAACAGGGGGTATTATCGTCTTTTGTACCATGGATTTATAAGGACTTTGCTTTGTATATTGTAATAGGTATCTAAGGGTCATACAAAAGTATTTAGGAACACCAAAATAGCTTTGGGGTCGTATTTTCTGCATTTGGCTTAAGTATAAGTAAGGGGATGGGGATCAGGTGTTGCTGTAAATCAAATAGATTTTGTACAACGTTGTTGGGCAGTTGGTGTAATCAATAATCGTAATGACTGGGTGATACAAATAAATGATTTGGGATTTGAAGAAAAAACGAAGTAATTTTTAGGGTTCTGTACCCAAATGGTGCAGGGCCCTATTACTAGGACGCCGCTGGCCGTCCGTCCATTCATCCGTTCGTCCGTTTGTCTGACAGGGGGCTGTATCTCATGAACCGTAATAGGTAGACAGTTGAAATTTTCACAGAGTGTGTATTTATTATTTATTTATTTATTTAATACTTCAAGCACATAAATGTACAGAGGCGGACTTAATGCCATAGGCATTTTCTACCAGTCAACCTTTGGGTGATGCAGAGACAAACAGTGGTAGGTGCAATCATGAAAATTAAGGAATAAATATTTTAAATATAATGATACGCATAAACCTATAAAAACTATGAATATAATATAGGTATAACTAATTATATATAAATATAAGCACAAATATATATACATAAATACATGAATATACTTACTAACTAACTAAAAAGAAATAAGACAATGAGAAAATATTACCGTTGTGATGATACTGCCAGCTTCTTGCGAATATGCTCGCGAACCTTAACTTTAAAGGATAATCGGTTGGTTGCCATCCTGATCTCCTGAGGGAGCGCATTCCACAGAGAGATAGATTGAACGAAGAAGGAAGAGTGAATGAAGTCTGTGCGGTGAGTGGGACATTGAAGAAGACGATTGTGTGATGAGCGTAGATTTCTATTGTGGTTGGCGCAAATGTACTGAAAATGGGGGGCTAGATAACCAGGAGAAGACGGAGAATCAAGAAATGAGAACAAGGTTGTCAGCGCCCTTAGTTCTCTATTGCCGCTATATAACAACAAATAATAAAACTTAAATTAAATTAAAAATGAATGGGTCTCCATACAAGAAAAGTGTTATTTTTGGTGTTTTTTTGTGCGAGTCCGACTCGCACTTGACCGGTTTTTTTTAGTCTATGGTTATCCTATTCATCCCTGATCATCCTTTAGGACATGATGTTATGTTATGTAAAACTCATTGAAGATATAAGGTTTTCTAGTCATTGGTGGGCAATTTATTTAGGTAGGTATTGCCACCAGAATCAATCAATAATAAAGTCCTTGAAAAGTTGGTACATTGGCATTCAAATAAAACAAAAACAAAACGCTTAACGATGTCAAACATTACGCCCATACAAACTGAAAAGGTCAAACCTTATCAGAAACCTTCACCAACTTACGAAAGTACAAACAGTTGTTACTCCCATTTCTTTGGTAAGAAACTAAGAATAAAAACACTAGGACCAGATAGTGGTGTGAACTAACATTTTTCAAGTTCACTCGTTGAAATGAGACGATCCCCCAGGATGTCTGGGGTCGACGCCGCACTGGGCATAGTCCGTCGCATGGGATTCAATCTCTGGGGAATTAGTGGGGACTTAAAAAAATGGATGCTTAGTTATGCTAGTGTGGTCTGTGGTTTCGTATTTTGTTTAGTAATTAGTGATGTGTCGTGTTGGCCTTAAATGTATTTGAAGGTTATTTAAAAGGTGTTATGGAGAAATATCTATTAAAGTTTTTCTTAAATCTTCTTACCGGTTTAAACTATGAAAAACGGTAAAGGCTGGATGTTTTTGAAAGCAGTATTTTTGTCATTCAAGAAACCTTATTCTAGTCAACTTTGAAATGACCAGATGGCTCTAAAACAAGAGCATTTTAGGTCGAAATTGGCTTACCACGCCACTATCTAAGCATGATTGAAACAAAGGAGGTAATCGTCCAAAATGTCACGTAACATTATCTTAATAAGTCCGTACAAATCGAGTGGCACGCAAAAGAGTCGTTCACAAAAATGGCGATGAAAAGATGTTCGGGTAATAGTGAGTTGCGGTCGATTTAATTGTATTAAAACGTTAGGCTGCGGGCACACGGGCAATCAACTAATGCCGTACGGTGCATGCGAACGGGACACGCAACTCTTGTTTTGGTAAGACACAAAAATAAGACTCTCGAACGCCCGTGTGCAAATTATGTCAAAGCACTCTATGAAATACGGCGCCCGGACTCCTAGATAATTTACACAGGTTCTGGGAATGTTGTGTGGTCTACAAAAAGCGTTATTAATTTTGTTATTCGTTTGAATTGCTAATGGATACGTGCTTTAAACTGCGAATAAGCTTTACATATTTTTTGTATCCAAAATTGTTCAGCAATGGGTAATACCCATACAAGTTGAAACTACCGGATTATTTGTGTTCCCATACTAAATCACTATCATATCAATATCTAAAACATCAATCTGCTGACCCTCTGTTTGGATATAGTCTTAAGATACTTGCTCATAGTTCGCCGAATGAGATTCGGCTAAATCCCATAGAGCGGCCATGGTTTGAATGGCGAGGCGTGCGCGGCGCACGTGGCCTCATGATTATGTTTATTTAACGATGTTCAAACAACATATTAATTTTGTTGCCTTTTGTTGAGAAAATGACTTTCGGAAGCCGGTTTACAAAGAATTACGGACCCGTTTTATTAGTAAAAGTCGTACTGAGCCAGCAATTCGCACTGCTGATTTCTGAGGTAGTCTTAAACAGAGTTGATCTGTAATGAATATTGATTATGTCATGAAGCGTGGACAACAGGGTAATTGCTTAACACACTATCATCAGTAGCAATGGGTTTAATTTTTACATTTCAACACCATTCATTGCGTTATTAACGTTATTAAGCAGACACATTGTTCGTATTCTGGGTGTCAAACTAACAGACCGGGTTAGGAATACAATCATCGGTTCCATCACAAAGATAACTGATGTCACTTGGAAAGCTGCCACGCTAAAATGGAACTGGGCTGGACACATCTGCCGCATGTCAGACGAACAATGGGCCAAACTTACGACCCAATGGGTCCCTCTTAATGGCAAGCGACATCGTGGCAGGCCCAGACGGAGATGGCGGGATGAGCTGGACACTTTCAACAAGAAGGTCCTTAGCGGCTTTGAACAGAGAAAAGTGGAAAGAGAGTAGGGAGGCCTTTGCCCTGCAGTGGGACATCACAGGCTAATAAAAATAAATAATTGTTCGAACATAATTATGAAGCAATGGATAAGCAATATCCTTTAAAATGATTGAGAGTGATAGTGTATTACGCTATTAGGGTGCTAGTTTGCAAATGATGATATGAATAAGACAACCAGACTCTCTTGAATACGCGTGTGTATTCAGCCAAGACGGACGGGTAATAACAACGCTGCGGGAAAGGCAGGAAGACCATGGATAATATAAACATTTTATAAATTCACGACGATTACGATAACGATTACGATTTACGTAACAGATTCCATATCTCAACAAAATTGCGTTTTTGAAAACATAGTTAAGGAAAAAGTTCGCTTAACTTTGTCGAATCAATAACTATTAAGGGTTTATCTGAGGCCCTGAAAGCCCGGATATGAGAGTCATACACGTCTTTGCCTACTTTCTTAATATATTACAGCCATTTAGAGAAAAAGTACTGTAAAATCTAAGTAGGAAAATAAATTGTACTGAAGTGCAACAGCAGTAATAATAAAAATATCTACAGTAACTGTTCTGGCAAGGCTGCCAGGCTTCTTTGCCTCGTGCGTAAATCATTGCGCTTGTTGTCTTTTTAACTGTTTTTACTACCGTTTTCAGAAGCAATTCTACTTGAAGAATAAATTATAACGTGAAGGACTTTTCTTTTGTGAATTACCAGTGACATTGCGTTGTGGTATTTATAACAGACGAGAACGAAAAGCATAAAAAATTGACACTTAAGGAAAATTCGCATAGTCTGGTCCTTACACTAAAACCAAAACCACCATCAAGACTTTTAAGTTCCCGTTAAATCTCATACTTTATCTGTCAATATAAGGCACACTCAAAGAATGCAAATGTTAATCACCTTAGGGTTAATTTTGGCTTGCACCGTGTTACTTTTCTGCATACGTCAGTCATTGCCAACATTTTGAATGAAAATTACAGTTCGAAAAGGTAACATGCGCCCGCTTTAAGGGAAAGGAATCTCTTTAAAAATTGCTAAACAATTACTCTTCTTGACCTTATCTACAAACCTTTTGCAGAGACATCGACATAAAGACTTTTAAGTTAGTAGTCTTGAAGATAAGAGGAATTTAATCATTCGGGAGTATAGCCCAAAGAAACGGTGGATTGACTGCGTGAAAGATGATTCGGCTAGAAAGAGGTGACTATCGAGCTGACGACGAATAGAAGGAGAAAAATACATGTTGCACCTACCTAAATTGGGATAAAGGGCAAAATAATTAGAATGTTTTTTTTTTTTATGAATAACCTATAATAATTTTATATTAACTGTATCCTAAATAACTGCAAAACTAAATCCTGTATTTGCCCTGTACATTTCCCGCTACCTACATAACATAAAACAAAATTGTTGCCAGCACAGCAAAATTTCCCAGTCTGTATGCGTTGTCGCTCATGTAAATCACGCGACACTGCGATGCAAGTACGCCAAGTACAAGAAGTACGTCTCAAGTCCACTGCAGCACACTTTTTATTTGTTGCTTGCTCATAAAACATCACTATCGCGCTTGTGGTTGTGATAGAATATAATTTATTTGGTTGGTATATTATTGTGTTACTTGTAGGGACTTTTGGAGTTGTGTTAAAGAAAAATGTCACCTACAAGCCTACAAGTTGTCGATTTTAGAAATTAAGGGCTGATTTCAGTCTGACGCAACTATCTAATAAAAAAAGAAACTATGAAACGTGTACTAAACATAATGGCGGCTATCGCTGTCTCGCTTTGACATCTGCAGTCTGTGCACAGTCTGTGTCATTTTTGCTATTTTGGTATTCAGTTTTAGTACAAGTTTCATACAAGCGTCTTCATTTCGACAATACTTTAGTTCGAAATGCCTTAAGTCCGACACTACTGTACTCCGATAAAGCGTTTCTTCGACATGACTTAACTAGGAAACGATGCGACTTCGACGACGTGCTACTTCGACAACTATGGTAGTCCGACATGAATCAATTTCGACATACTCTACTCCGGCATGCTGTACTTCGACAATATCTTACTTCGACGTTATATATCTGAGACACGATGCTACTTCGAAATTATTCTGCGACATTAGGGAACAACTAAATTTGTGAAAGATGATATGGCTAGAAAGGGGGTGACTACCGACTACTACTAAAAAAAATGTATAGTGCTCTTAAATAGAAAGAAAATTAATATTTTTAAAACTATTATAAATAAAGTTAAATAAAGAAAGAACAAAGGAACACAGAAAATGAAAGAACTCGAAATATCTGAAATATCTGATATTGTCGAAGTACAGCATGCCGGAGTAGAGTATGTCGAAATTGACTCATGTCGGACTACCATAGTTGTCGAAGTAGCACGTCGTCGAAGTCGCATCGTTTCCTAGTTAAGTCATGTCGAAGAAACGCTTTATCGGAGTACAGTAGTGTCGGACTTAAGGCATTTCGAACTAAAGTATTGTCGAAATGAAGACGTGTCGGAGTTCCGTAGTGTCGAATTAAAATCTTGTCGTAGTAAAGTTTGTCGAAGTTCAGTTGGTAAGTCGATTTTTCTATCATCTGATAACTTTATTCGGAGAATAATTTTGAAATTTTGACAGTTATTTTATACAAAAACTGTCAATCGGCAATTTTATTCCTCGAATAAAAGTTATCTGGCGATGGAAAAATCAGCCCTTAGTCGAAAAATCTTATGTAAGTACCAGTCATATTACAGATGTCAGACTTTTTGGACTTCTGACTACCCGTAACGCCTATCAAAGATGAATGACAGCCGGGACAATTCGATTAACGAGCTTTATTTCTGTCTTTACTAGGCACGGAGGTGTCGCGACATTTAATGGATGGTCACCCATCCACGAACCGACCGCGGCAAGCGTAGCTTAACCTTCGATCGTCTCGTACGGCTGTTATTATTTAGCCACGAGACCGTTTAAAGTTCAAGTGTTATAATATTGTCTATCTTCAGATACAACACGCATACAAGACAAGAAGACAAGACTCTGTGTAGTCATAATTCTAAGCACCCCTCTGAAAGGGTAAGGTATGAAGATGTGGTGCAATTTTAATTAGCTTTCTTAATTTATGTTAACTTTCGTTGACTACAATTGAACTTTACTCCATTTTGATTTACTCGTACCTAATTTTTGGCTTACGGCAATACTCAAACGTGCTGCAAATGACATATTATGATAGATAATTAATAAACCTAATGGATAAAGTAAAACTTTTGTTTGAACGAAAATAAGTCGTATCTTAAGTACCTTATACTTGATAAAGTCGTTCCTTCAAAGGAACTAGTGAGCACAAAGGAATTTTATGCCCACAAGTTAAAAGTTGTTCACTAGTCAATGTTTTTCATCCAAAAAAAGCCCTTTCATTTGCTTTTCCAAACCAACAAAAAAGGTTCCGTCAAATTGAGAACTGAACGTTTTAAATATGATTCCGATGAATTGGGAATCTCCTTATTCTAACGAAGTCGGTTAAAAACGCCCTCAACAACTACGTACCAAACAAAACACTGCAACCTGTATACCATATACGATTCCGTAATTCTTAGTTAACAACGTTCAGCCTAAGTTAATTATGTTCTCAACATAAATCTTTGGTAATTGGCCTCTGGTTACACAATACTAAGAGAGGACGTGTTGAAATTATATATGTGAGGTGGTGAAGTTTCATGATTTTGTACTGAATATTGTTATTTGTAGTGCTTATAATTGCTGTTGATTGTTGGTGGAATTTTGGATATTTTTCTATTGAAAACAATTCAAACTTATCATACTGAGGGTCGATTTTACCAAAGCCAGTTATCTTTTATCCGTGGAATAAAATTAACGTTTGACAGTTCCAGTGTGGAAAAACTGTCAAAAATTCAAACTTTATCCTCAGGATAAGACTTATTGTAGGTATAAAAGTTTGGTGAAATTCGCCCGCAATTGAATATAACAAGTTAGATAAAAAATTTTCGCGGAGTCTATGCTCTAGTAAGTAAAATTGTAAATTATATTCCTAGAAATACATCAGACTTTTTCAGCACTGCCGCCGACCTATTCTGTAAAAATTTCACCGTGAAAACTTAACTAAAGTGAGCTGTCATACGTCAGTCGTACCTAGCATTGCATCAGGTGGAATGACAGCTCACTTCAAGCTCACTTCACCTAAGTTTTTACGGTGAGATTTTTACAGAATAGACCGGCTGATATTTCGTACCTAATTGGTGTTTTTAACTTTGATAAGACACACTTTATTTCCATAGATATCAGAGGACAATTCTCGTAATTTTAAGAACGTTCACAGTCTGAAGGCCAATGCTCGTAATTTAAACGGTCAAAATCTAGTCGCAACCTCATCTCGGTGACAAACAAATGTCAAAACGTAGGGAAATTAGAGGTATTTTTGATAGATTAAGACTGAGAACAGACTGTGAACGTTCTTAAAATTACGAGAATTGTCCCTCAGATCTGACAAAAATACCTCTAATTTCCCTAAATTTTTCACATTGATTGTCGCTGAGATGAGATTGCGAATAGATTTTAAACTTTTTTAATTACGGGAATCGAGTCTCAGGAGACACACATATTTATTTGCAATTTGACTATTAATGAGCACCATAAATAGATGTTCAACTTTCTTCTATCATCTGGCATAACGAAATGAACATCCCATACAATTCCCACGTAACAAAATCCCTACAAACGGATTAACACCTACCCAGCACCCACCAGCCGATCTAACCCTTACGTCGATCAAAATCTTTCAACATGACACTCCAGCTATTCTCTGTCAAATTCTAAACTAAAATAAAATTGTAACACGAGATAAAGATAATGATTGTGCTCAAACGCAATGCAATTTACTTGACCAAGGGGCGTGTGGATTAGGGGTCTAATCGGGCGGCGGCGATGACAATCACTCGTGTGTTTGCCACGTGGATGGCACGTGGCTACATGGGGCACTTTTGGTACCACTATTATGGGAGGAACTAGGCATGTGTCACGAGATTTGTATGAGAAAGGCTAAGATTGTGACATGCGTCTTGTCTTGTCGCTGCCTTGTCATGTCTTGAAGATTTAAAATTGGAATTTAGGTTAAGAATATTTGAATTTAGAGCTACCATAGTGCATTCCCCTTAATAATGCCATTAACTCTTTAAGTTACAATTTGCCTCAAATATCATGTCAAATAATCATTCAATAGAGTAATTTGAACTTAGTGCGGATTTTTCCAAGTTCAATAATTTTATCGGAGGAATAATTTTGAATTTTTGACAGTTCTTCCATACAAAAACTGTCAGACGTCAAATTTATTCCACGAATAAAAATTATCTGTCGATTGAAAAATCAGCCCTTAGAGAGTTATATTGATGATTATTAAAGATTATAATTCTGTTAATACAAATTAATTACTGTCTAATACTAACTTGCAAATTGCTAAAAACGTAAGAAAATATATTATTTACGCGGACTATCCTGGCGCTTTCGCCTCTGTGACGTCATAAGACTTGTCGCGGCCTGGAGTCTAGTACAGTCACGAGCACCAATATGTCAACACTTGGCAATTTTCAATTGCGATTTTTTCGTGAAATAACGAATGCAACGTTAAAATACGACACTTAACATAAACCTATGGGTTCTAAAATACTATGTTCGTAATAACATAAAACTTCATTCAAAAATAAAGGAGAAAATCGCCTTTGAATAAAGCCAAGTGTATTCATACTTATAGACGTGACTGTACAGTCGTGTCTAGAGAGAAACAATTGCAGACCTTACCTGTTTCGTCACCGAATCGATGAGTCGGACGAATATGTCTTGTTCTTGTCGGATACCTGTGAAAGATGAAAGCAGATACAGATCATGTTTATAGTAGAAAGTTTTACTGATTTTGAGAATCCTAACCTTGAACTTATATACATTCTGTAGAATAGTATAAATACGTTATCTTTAACTTAATTCAAAGGAGAAGTGTAGCAAGTTTTTGCTTCAAACGAAAAATAAACACAAAAAAAAAACATCACCAGACAAAAACATTAGAAATAATTGCGTTACTAACATACACCCCCAGTATGTTCTAACATGTTGTGTTTATATTAAGATCGTTCTAATTCTCGCTCCTATAAAACAGTAACATTTACACATAGTAGCAATAAAGATCGTAGCAAGCTACGGGCTACGAGCGTAGCACGACGTAGCGGCAGACATTGCACAATTTGTTAACCTCCTACAATTGCCTCTACGCTTGGTTCTCTCCTTTTAGAGTTCCGTGCCCGAAACTGTTTGAATTAACGTACGTTTTATTTCTAAGGCTTTATGTATTGTTATAAGAAAATGCGATGCATGCTTAAGGAAGAAAAATAATAGTTATTTTTGGCAATTTAAAAAAGTTTTTTAAGCTATTGCATAGCTTTTATCGCGGGCTTTAAGCGCGGCGACCGAATCAAGAAATTCCGTAACGAAAATAAACCTTACACCCCCACTCCGACCGGCACAGCGGTGCGGCGTTGAAAGCCGTGCATCGTCTAACGTCGTTTCAGTTCGGCAGACTTCGGCACGGTGTTTGTGTGCGTGCGACTAGACGTATACGTGTAGACTGTACGAAGCTCGCACGGATCGAGACGAGCTGCTTACTCTAACTTGAATTAATATCAAAGAAAAAAAAATATTGCATAAATATTATAAGTTGATAAAAAATGGTATGCAATAGCTTTACCGCGGCAGTCCCCGAGTGCCACACGTATTTTTTTTTCTAAATGTTTATTGGATTTGATGACCCTATGACTGCGTCGATGAGCGCAGTTGCTGTAGCTGAATATTGGGCCAAAAAAATTTTTATGAACTTTTTGCCATAGATACGCTTACAAGAAGATTGGATGCTATCCTATTTTTTTAAACATGTTTTATTATTTTCTTTTTGAATCATAAGAAAGGCATTTAAGCTTAGTTAAAACTAGCTGCGCCCCGCGGTTTTAACCGTACAAGTTTCGATCCCGTGGGAATATCGGGATAAAAAGTAGCCTATATGTTAATCCAGGGTGTCAGCTACCTCTATACAAAATTGTATCAAAATTGGTCCAGCCGTTTGAGCATGAAGAAGTAACAAACATATAAACACACACACTCACAAACTTTTGCCTTTATAATATTAGTGTGATAATTCATCATAACTACAAGATTACTCCAACAGCCAACATGGACCCTTCTACATTAATTTTAAAATTAAAAACCTTAGCTTTTCTTAGCTCAACACCGTCTCATTTATCCAACTCAGCAAGCTCCAATAACATAGTCTAAGAGCTTCAATGCAATCGTCATTCATAGTCCAAGAGCTCGCTATTCTGTGCCAATTTTCCATTATCCCTGGTCTAGCGGCAAGACAGCAAATATTTACAATGCCAGCCATCGCGTATAGTCTGTGTTGTCACCGACGTCTGTTGAATACGAGATTGAGGTTTACATTTGATTTAAGCCTTGTTGCTTTGGAATAGGGGGTATAATTGCTTGTTTAAATGTTTTTGTCGGATATTTAAAAGGTGTGTTAAAACTTGATGTTAATAACGTATTTTTTTTATGTAGGTACACTTATAAATTGCTTATTAATTTTATTTACAATCTTAAAATGTATTAAATAGACTTCAGAGGCAATTTTCGTAATTTTAAGAACGTTCACAGTCTGATCTCAGTCTCAATCTGTCAAAAATACCTCTAATTTCCCTACATTTTGACAAGTTTTTGACGTTTGTTTGTCGCCGAGATGAGACTGCGACTAGATTTTGAACGTTTTGAATTACGAGAATTGGCCTTTTGGTCAAAATCATTTTTTTTTATAGTGGAAGTACATACATACGTATGGTTTGATTATCAGAAGGTTTTATATTCCATAGTAAGAATTTTTACTATTAAAAATATAAAATCTATCACATTCATGTATTTCGAAGTAGCATGCGCCATCTTAGAGCCACTGAATAGCTATTGACGACAATAGCATGCATGACAGTACGACAATGCAAGTCAACTCGGGCAATATTTGCTCAACTCCCGACAACCGGGCGATAATGCTCTGCACAACACTGTGTTGACGATTGAGACGATCTGTCTATACAATTATGTCCGTGACTGTACTTAGTACATACAGGGTGCATATTTTAAGTGTAGGAAGGTTGATTGAGGTACGTTATGATTACGTATGTGTCTGATATAAGTATGTCTGTAAATAACTTCTTAACTTTATTAAAGCTCGACAATATCGCTAAGAATTAAAAAGGTAATCAGCCTATAATGTTCCCACTGCTGAGACACAGGCCTCCTCTTTGTGAGAGGGAGTGGGCAGTAATCCACCACGCGGGCCCAGTGCGGGTTGGTAGATGTCACATGTCTTCGAATTTTTGGTTCTAGGATATGCCGGTTTCCTCACGATGTTTTCCTTTACCGTTTTGAGAGCAGTAGTGATGAAATAATTTACACAAAGTAAAGCGCCTGTCAGTATTCGAACCTACGACCTATATCTCGTAAGTCGCGGTCGTTACCACTGGGCCACCACTGCTCTATATGACAACTGGTCTGGTTTCGTATTATAACAACTTCTTATAAAACACATAGGGCTAGTTTTTAAACTATGGGTAATCACAGCAGTTTACGAGCCCTTGACAGTTTCGTGACATTAATTTTGCGATAATTTTCGTTCGAGAAACAGGTCCATAGTTTTTTTTATTACTCAGTTAATTAGAACAAAATGAAATATTGATACCTTTATAAGACATTAGATCCATTGGAAATCCAAGAGCTTTTGAAACTTGAGGTTTTTTACTAATTCTAAAATTACTTTCGACATAGGACGAAAGTGTCTAGAGTTTTCCCTCGGTATTAAAGCGAGGATTTGTCCATCTATATCTTAAAACTCGTCATGGAGTAACCCCAAAACTGGGCAGATAGTCACTTACCATTTGCATAAAGTAATTGAAGTCTGTACTGGATGCCATTGTTCGTCTTTTGCCCTTCAACTTCCTGTAACAAAACGTTATGGTTAATGAAATAGTCCTGCGTATAAAAATGTTTGAGTTGATGTGAGTACTATTTTTGAAATTAAAACTTCTTTAGGCAAGTTGGGCATTTTTTGAGATGGGAACAAACCGTTGAATTCGCGCCACTGTTACCGTAACCGACACCGCTTCGGATGTGTTCAGCTGTCCTTGGGATGTAATCGGTTTTAATGTATTTCCGATATGTCAGTGAGTGATGGCAATAGTTCAAATTTTCACTTCTATCTGCACTCCCGGAGTGCCACTTTTTTTTTAAAGGACGCAGTTTACTTTCTGTAACTATGAATAAAGTGTTATCAAACTAACCAGCACCCAAATTGCGTAACACACTTTCAATCAAAATCTCATGGTTTTGAAGGAAATACCTAATTCATTGATTCGTATGTTTGAAAATTTCGTCTGCTCAACAACGTAAATAACGCAATGAACATGACTGAACTGTCAAAATGAAAGACATTGCGATCAATTGCAATTTTATGTGTGTTACATAATAACACCGCTGGTGATTTTGATTTAAAGTAACAGATAGGTACATATTAGTTAGTAATCTATTGCTAATTATGTCTACAGGAAAATAGGTGACTACCCGAAACTGTCAAATTTTCCCAATCAACCTTGAACCTTATACTTTAGTGATAAAGTTGAAAATCTGTTAAAGAAATTTGACAGGTTGTAGTAGCTTGATGTGCTGGCGTCTGTACATAAACAAATACTCTATTTGTCAACATGTTAAAAAAATCGTTTTGTTTTCGACTTGAAAAATAATTTTTATTCCAAAAGAGTGTCCATGAAGTTTCTTGTCCGTTCTTATTCATAGAAATCTACTAAACTTTGGAATGGGCAACTAGCTTCATGTTTCTGACTGACTTATAAACAATTCAAAAATGCCTGTAAATCTTTTAATCGAAATAAATGCTTCGAGTTTGATCAGTAGAAATAGGATCAATTCATAAAATAACTTGGTGAGAAATCTAGAAGTTACAAAAATGTTTCCTATCAAAAGGTCCAATCCAGTCCAGCAAAAAACTAAAGCCCGTCAGAAATATACTTAACAGTTACATATAAAGTGCGGGCTACACATTCAGTAAAAACGCGAACATGCCTGTTTACTATGTGAATAATTAACACGACGCCAACAAACAAGACGTGTGAACGCGCCAACGCCCTCTAGCGACAGAAACTGTAACCTATATTATAGGGAGACATATTTTTGTTTTTCACTTGTTTTTCGCCCCGGATTGAAAATATTGGTGGTTTGTTAAATTAAGTGTTGAAGACCCGAGTCTAAAGAATGCCTCAGTATCTTTTAAAAATGTTAAATTCATTATCTGATAGACAACGCGCATCGTAAACCGCTAGATCCAGATTTCGAGAAGCATGAAATGTTGCACAAGAGTATCTTTTATAATGAAGCTGAGCACTAAGGCAAGATTATTAGAAACTAGCTGCGCCCCGCGATTTCACCCGCGTAAATGTCGATCCCGTGGGAATATCGGGATAAAAGGTAGCCTATATGTTAATCCAGGGTATCAGCTACCTCAAAACAAAATTGTATCAAAATTGGTCCAGCCGTTTGAGCGTGAAGAAGTAACAAACATATAAATACACACACTCACAAACTTTCGCCTTTATAATATTAGTGTGATGTGATAGTGTGATGTATCCCCCACTAAAGGCGTTAAATAGGGGATGAAAATTTGCATGGAAGTTCGTCATTTTTTCACACGGCTTGTAGTGTAATAATTTTAGTGTTCCACAGTATTGGTGTGAGTCTTCGTTAGTGTTTCAAGAAACTCGTTTACCTATTGATTACAAGCAGTTCAGATTCTTTAATTGTTGTCTTGTAATTTAATCAATATTTATGTCAAAGGAGACTTTTCTAATGGTGATAAATAAAGCGAAAAAATAACTAAATCTTAAAGTATGATTGCTGTATAGTATTACAGTGCGAGGATAAATAAATAAATCATTGTTTCAATAAAACGGGCATAAGATTAATGCAGGGACTCGATAATGTAGACACACAGTTCAAACAGGAAGAACAATAAAAAGTGCATGTTTCTCGAATCTCAAAAGTTAAATTTTAACACATGCCACCAGCACGCATGCGTATTATGTAAATAAAGCATTGTGCACACAATAGAAATCATGTCGAAGCGATCCTGATTGATGAACTCGAGTGAATCGCGATTCGTATCTCGTCTCGAACATTTCTTGATAAACTAACAATATGACGCCGTATTGAAAGGGGCTAACTAAGTTGAAAGTTATTTGGATACGCTGCGTAATCGGCTCAGTTTTGTTAGGCTTTATGTTGTTGGTAAGTAGGTAAATAAATTAAGTATCTGCCTATTTAATTTAATATTGTCTCGAGCGAAAGGTTGGTAGATACTGGATGGCAATTTTGTCATGGTGTTTCTTTGACATTTGACAATCACAGCACAACTTATTAAGGTAAAGGTTATTAAGTAATTGTGAAAAAAATAACAATAATTTTCAACCTATTCAAACAAGGCACAATAACCTTTTCTTTTTTTGTTTCCAGGAGGAAACCTTCAAAAGGCACCCGATCTCCGGGGAGAGAGGTCGGGGAGTGTGGGATATTTACCTCACTAAAACCACCCCGGTGATCACCTACCTGGTAACATCAACCTCTCTGGTTTAACAGTCACTTGCTTTTATACGATGTCCCATAAAAATATTTCACACTACCGCGACATTTACCAATTCATACAATTTCTAGGTTATTCTGAAACATAATATATTATTATATCTTTTACCTGATCTTTCTCAATGAATCCAATGAAGGCGGTACGTTCAATCTCGACCGGTTGTCCCGCTCGGTCATAGAGTGCGACCACGAAGTGAAAGAAGTTGCTCTTGCGCAGGTTGCTGGGCGGCTGCTTCTCGAAGTGCGCACGACCCACGCCTACGCTGCTGTAGGGACAAAGAATATAATCTTAGAAAAAATCAGTGATACTGAACTCGTACCTACCTAATATTATTTATTTATAATGTCTGTCTTGTCCGAATCATGAACCTATGTGTATTTTAATCAGTGATTTATTAAGAAAGATATGCTGCCATATAAAGGTACTGAAATTAGTAAATACTTCAAATAAATGAAAAGACACTTTCAAAAAATTAACCCGCAAAACGTATCATTTAGCATCTCATTTAGGGAAACCACACAACTTTGTTCCACAAACAAATATTAATATACCATGAAGTTTAGTCACAAAAAATCCGGACCCCACTAGGTCATATCATAAATTATCACATTTCTTTCACAGTTACTTATTTTCAAACGTCAATAGACATACTGCCACCTAAACTGTTTAGCGCGCTTTTGTGCCAAACCACAGACTACACAAAAACTACAGATAAACAATAGGAACAGATTTAAAAATTGATTTATTGCTTTTGCCGTTACTGGGAACGAAGATGACATTTTGCAATATACTAACTGTTATTTTTTTTTAAATTTTACTGTTACCCTTTCTTACCATTAGTAAATACTGATGACTTAACTTTCTAACAAAAGGAGCTATTAAGGCCGTTCAGTGTTATTGTGTATCTATCTATGGCTATAAGATTTTTTCAAATGATGATATCGATGAATGGGCTGGAGAACTTCTTACTATAATGTTTCAAAAGTTACTATCATAATTGCTACAATTTCAATATTTTAAGAATTATAATATTTTTTTTAAATGATGGTATTGATGAATGGCCTCGAGAACTACTAAAAGTTTGAGAGTTTGAGAAGTTTCTGTGAAAATTGCTACCTTTTCAATATTTTTTATGAGCTTAATAAGTGACAGATAAACTAAAATAAAATCATATAAACGACTGCATTTATATTCTAACACAGACGAAAATGAGAGCAGTTTATTATTCTCTGTTGCTAAGAAGCAGAATCATACCAAAAATAATGTAAGATTAACATTCGGAAGCAATTGTAAAATATCGATAACACTAATGAAGTGACGATGTACGAATAGCACCACACACATCGATATCGACATGTGTGGCAGTTCGAATTTCGTGGTACAACTCAAGCTTAGATATACCATTACCCTCATTCTTATATCGAAGGTAATAAGGTTTGTTTTGTCATTGGAAGTATCAGTATGTGTTTGTCAATGGGCTCAATAAATGCATCGATAGAGCAACATTTCAAATGTGTGCAGTTCATCAAATCTTCGGTCTCATTTCTCATTGTTGTTTCCCGTAAATGTGCTTGTGTTTAGTGATGTTCTGTGTGTCGAGTTTTAAAAGTTGTAACTTTGATTTTAGGATTATTTAAATATTTAAGGTACAAAAATATACAGTAGTAAAGGAAAGTCAAGATCGAGAAGAGATGTTAAAGTCACGTAGTGATTAGGTACCTACTACAACTTGTTCTCACTTTTAGAAACCATCGAAAATTTCTAATTGTATCACTCTATGAGGTGCCCATGAAAGTTTTGACCAAGACGTAAATACAGTAATGTAAGGGACTGTTACCTAATTAAGAACTATCTTTGAATATAGCAAAGTTTGACTGTCCTTTAATTTATACGGGATCATCTTTCTTAGTAAAAACTGACAACAACGTCTTTCCCCTCATACATTTCGTCCTCAAAACCTCGATACTTCAGTAGCAACACTAGAACACATTACCCACCAGGACCGTATTACGCTATGGTTGCCCATTCATCTCTCCCCGCTGCAGAATTTGCGTAAACAAATTGGTTTCGCGATTGCCATTTTATACTCTCGCACGCGACACTCCATTGTTTTATTTATCGTTACCAGTTTCGGCGGCGCGTTCGCGATTAGGTTGTAGTGCTTTTTCCGCTTACAGATCGCGCGCGTTTTGTCAATCTTTGGCGATTTTTTTAGGCTGTGTGTCCTATTAACTTTTCTTTTTTTTTGGATTTGTGCGTGGTTTTTTTTTGCGTATGCAGAGAAAATGGTGTAACTTTTTGTTTTAGAATTGCTTTGCTAAAGTAAATAAAGTTTTTGAAGTGTAAACTTCTTTAGCGGCGTTGCACACTTTTAGTAATGGGTAAAAAATGTTAAACTCGCGTCAGGACACGTGACCGTCAGGAGAGATTTCCCCCCCCCTCTCTTTCTACGGCGGCGCCAACCGAAGTGAAGTGACACACGGACACAATGGATGGATGGATGGATGGATGGATGGATGGATGGATGGATGGATGGATGGATGGAGTAGAAGTGGAAGTGGAAGTGGAAGTGGAAGAGGAAGTGGAAGTGGAAGTGGAAGTGGAAGAGGAAGTGGAAGTGGAAGTCGAAGTGGAAGTCGAAGTGGAAGTCGAAGTGGAAGTCGAAGTGGAAGTCGAAGTGGAAGTCGAAGTGGAAGTCGAAGTGGAAGTCGAAGTCGAAGTGGAAGTCGAAGTGGAAGTCGAAGTGGAAGTGGAAGTCGAAGTGGAAGTCGAAGTGGAAGTCGAAGTGGAAGTCGAAGTCGAAGTGGAAGTGGAAGTGGAAGTGGATGGATGGATGGATGGACAGCTGATGGCTCGACCGTCTGTGTAGTAGCCACACTGCTGTGTATTCGTGAAATTCGTGTATATAAAGTGTTTAAAATATGGAAATTGAACAAAGTGCATCTATTAATGAAAAAAGTGACGCAGAAATAGTGAAAAAAAATGAGTTATATTAATTAAATTAATAATTGATTTATTTCAACGTTAATATTCAAGTTTTCACTTCTGCCGGCACTCCCGGAGTGCAACCAGTCTTTTTTTTATTCTTGTATTTCTAATGTTTAAGTTGTACCTACATTTAGCGTCTCTATTAAGGTCTTTTACATCGATCTGGAACTAGCATGACTAACTGATTTTTGTTTTCCAAATCATACACAAACGTTATTCCAATTAAAATCAACTAATCACTTAAACAAATTACCTCCTGTTATAGAGAACAAAACAATTACAATTTGCGTGTAGAGCCACTCTTAGATGGATCATTACCTAGTAATGTAATTTATTAAAAACGCTACAACGGGCGCGGCCTAATGATTTACCGTGGCCCTTACAAATGGTTCTGTCATCGCCGACGACTAGCTATCTGTCAACATTTGTCATCCCAAGACCCGTTGATTGCTTGCAATTAGTTTAATTAGTGGGTTATTGAAAAATTCATTTTGTTGATTAGGTAGCCTCGCCTACCATATTATTTTTATTCACAAAGGCTTGACCATTAAAAGTTTTTGAAACTAGAGAAACTGTTAGGTAGGTGTAAGTACTTACATACTACTACTTGTAGGACTACTTATTATATTTATTGTATCGGTTTATTGTGCAAAAGTTGTTTACAATATACAATTGGATTTTAATGTACACGTCTGTAGATAGTTACCCGGGAAAGATCTAACGCCTAAGGTACAGGTTCGGCCTAGTTTAGGTGTTAGTGGTCATTTGAATTGTGTTCAATTGCAGAATTTTACCTACTGTTTACCAAAATCATTTTGTAAAATATTTTTGTGTCAATAAAGCTTATTTAATTTTTATTTATTATATAATATTAGGCTGTGACCAATGCAATGGCTGTGAAAAAGCAAACTAAGGGCTGATTTTTCAATCAACAGATAATTTTTATTCGTGGGATAAAATTGTCATCTGACAGTTTTTGTATGAAAGAACGTGTCTGAATGAATGAATGTCAAAAAATTCAAAATTATTCCTCCGATAAAATTATCTAGCGTTGGAAAATAATCTTTATTTCTTTTTAACTCTATTACTGCTGCTTTAACAAAACACAAAGTAAAAGGTAGTTTCATTTGTTTCAAAGCTTGAGTTTTCAATGTTGGATAATGTGGATAGTAATTTTCGTAACATAAATTAATCTAACCACCACTTATTCCAATAAACAATAAACACACACAACAGATAAACAAATAAAAACATTCAACAATTGAAGTAAACATTTTAAGAACGGAACTCAGCTAAAACACGACAGATGGCGGGAGGGTGCTCTATGATTCTGTGCAAACACAATACATCCCTAATTCGGAGTTGGTACATCAATACGTCACATTATACACTACGCCAAATGTTTATTGTTGCGCAAGTTCATTATTATCATAAAATGTATGGGTTTGGTGTGTTATTATAAGTTTGAATAAATAATGAAATTGTATTAAGAATTATACAGTGTGTTGTAAAAAGACGAATTCGAAACATAAATATGCATCCTGTACATACCTATAACTAAGTAACATTTGACAGAAATAATTGCTGTTTTAGTTTTCCCACATGATAGTATTTGTGTGCACTCGGCTTGTTTGATAGTTCATAATTAATTTGTATAAACTTAATCAACCAATTTTTCCACTCCAGGTCTTGAGCCTCTCTATTTTTCAAATACATGGCACTAGTCTTAGTACTTTATTATGGAGGTAATACTGAATACAAAAGGCAGAGGACAGAATTAAACTGATGGACGCTGCTTCAGTAACATCCATGAGTTTAATTCTGTCCTCTGGTGCCGAACTCGTAGCCAAATTCTGGGCCGATTCTATCTAGCTTGCCGTCAACACGGTAAGAAGAAAATTTTTAATTAATTTTATTTATATACTTAACTACTAACTTTAGTTAAACATTTTAGCTACAAATAAAGTGTAAAACTGATTCGATATCCTATTTACAAAATATTTTTCAATGGAGTTATTCAAGACACATTTTAGCTACACTCCTTGTTTTATAGCAAATTAGATTTTTGTGTAAAATGAAGTAAACTCCATATCTCCTACTGCTTAAATATTTAATTTAGTTATTTATGCAGATAGTCTATCAGCATGTTCGAATCGGAATAGTTATTACTAACTTTTGTTTTACTCATTTTTATTAAAAACTTTATCAACTTACCCTCATCTACTGAGATAATAAACGCATCTGTACCCTATTAATTATCCCGGTACAGTCACAAGCAAAATTCTGTAGCCGGTAGCGATCCCCACCGCATCGCGCCATGCTATGATTTATAGCGCCCTTTGCTTTTATGAATACACACTTGTTACCGCATGCTTCATTATGGGCTGTGCGAAATTTGTACGCCCCTGATTGGATACCGCGTGATAATAGAGTCATTGTACGTATCGGTTGGCACTGGCAGGGGCAGGTGATTAAAGTTGAGACTTTTGTCATCTTTCTAAGTTTAAAAGTGATTTTGGCAACGGCTGTACACTGCGAAATAGTAACTTACAAGGCCCTTTGATTGTACTTTAGTTGTTTTGTCATTTAATTTTACTATTTCCAGGCTGACAACTTGGTTAGTAATTTCAATAGAAACTCTTACATACGTACGCTAGGTTTTCGATTTGAAAATTTGAAGTTGAAATCGGGTATTAGAATGGCACTTGGTATTGAAATAAAGAGACTAATTATTGAATTCAAAATCATTCCAAAGGTAGCCTGAGTGTGTACTGTACAAAGGTACAAAAATATTTTTCTATGCGCTATTCATAACACACGAATCACTTTCAATTTTACTCACACCATAGGATATCAGTTCCGTAGCAAAGCAAAACCAAAAATATTCCGATTTCTACACAATTCGAGGGCTTTTTTTTTGTAAATCGCTCGAGATGACTACGTCAGAAAATATTCCTTAAACAATTCAGATCACAATCCACAAAACTAAATACATCCAGTTGTTCTTTTCCCGCTCACAGACAAACATATTGATTGACAGCTACCCTCAAAAAGCCGCATTAGGAACCGAACTTAATCCCTTACAGTTATTTAATGTCAAATAGGGTACATTCGTTTTGCTTTGAGTTCGAAGAGCGCTAATACAATTTCGGCGGCTATAATAAGTTTAGTGCGATGCTCTTTTCGGCCACTAAATGGTTTAACTGAGTATCAAATGAGGGTAGTTTGTTTGGGCTCCAATAACATTTTTCGTCGAATTTATTTTGTAACAATAAATTTTGCTTGAATTGAACTTATGTTGATTTGACGGTTTGGAAAAAGTTTGTGATTCACTTTTTCATAATCGTTTCCAGTATTTTTTGGAAAACTCACTATTAGGTACACTGATCGCTATACAGTCATTTTTATATCGCTATATAGTCAGCTATCATTTTCATTTAACTCCACCACGACCTATCGTTGCTATCACATACCTTGCTAATGATTTTAAAGAACTGACGTTTAGCACGCGCCACATAATAATAGTCATAATTTTCTCTTAATTGTTAACTAATAGCCTATTTCCAAAAGAACAGAATTCTTCAGGCTCATTTAAGATAGTGAACACAAGCAGCAAACAGCGTCAGTAAAGGCAATTGAGACTTTGGCATTTTATGAGCACTTTTTTCTATTCTACTTCATAACCATTTTTGCATTAATTTTCTGTCATTTGGCAAGTAATATAAATATCTACATAATTATAAGAATAGCTCAAAAGCCACTGAGCAAGATGGTAGTTGACTGTTCAAGGTGTGATGCCAAACGTACATTTGAATATACCCAGTCGTTAAAACTATTTTAAAACCACCCTAAGAACACGCTACCTAATATATACAGGGTGACATCATCGACGCGCAAACTGTAACCATGAATTCAGCACATGATTCTAGACCCCTAGCTTAGAAACTGTTCGTCAGTTATCAATAAAAAATGTTCTTTCATAGAAAAGAGCAACATATATGGAATTGCAATTTTTTTTTTTATAACCTGCAAAAAGTTTCAACGGGCTTCAGAATCATGTGCTGAATCTATGGTAACAAGTTGCGCTTGCGCGTCGATGCCACCGTGTATATTTTAAGGATATTCAACATTCCGTTACACTTACTTGGTATTATCAACTAGCGAGGTCGGTGTCATCCATGCTCGGGTGAGGGGTTCCTCCTTCAAAGAGGTGACGGGTCCACGAGGCTGAGCGTGGATGCCCCCCGCCGCCTCCTGGTGATGCAGGCCGAACATCAGCCCGCCTGCAAACAAGGAACTGTTAGAAGGGGCAGAGGAACAGAAGGTTTTAGGAAAATTGGCTTCAATTTTAGGGTTTTTGAGTCTAAAATAGTTTGTCCTGTAAAGAATATCACTGTTAGATAGAAGATTTAAAAAATAGTAGCACTAAGTAGAAGGTTTATTAAATTGGACCCTATTTAATAACCTAACTGACAATGGTGCCGATTCTGTTATTCATAAGCTAAACCAAATTTAAGTTCAGTGCATCTTTTTCTTTCTATTTCATTAAGAAAAGGACAGAAGATAAATTTTAGTTTAGCCCTGTCAAATTAATCAGCGCCTGAAGTTTTTAAATCACGTCCAAACTTTTATGGAGTAGTGTCAGGCGCTGGCTAAAATTTATCTTCTGTCCTTTTCTTAATGAAATAGAAAAAAAGAGATGCACTGAACTTAAAGTCGGTTTAGTTTGTGAACAAGGGAATAGGCACCAATTTCAAAATACTACAAAATTGTCACATTTTTACGACAGGTGCTGTTTAATAAAACAGAGAGTGAGGGAAGAAAGAGTGGCCTGTGTCTGCACGCACTTGTGCACTATAATATCTCCCGCGCCGATGGCTAGTCTCTGCTGAGATTGGTCGCCGTGGCCGAAATTCAGTCTGGAGGACTTTAATAATAACAGAAAACGTATGAAAGAAACTTGTAAAATGCTCGGACTGTCAGATATTCTCCTGATACCTGTCGTCGCCTGTCGGTTTTATGAAATAGGTCCCAGGTTTCATTTGCCTTATTAGGCTTGTCATTATTGGATTTAAAGAGAATCCACAGATTCTAGCACGGGGACCCTAGATTAATTGTCTCAACCAACATCAGTGGGTCCAGTTGACCAAAGACTCACACTGTAAGAAGAACAAAGAGGGATTTTTTTTTGCATCAATTTGCCTTATATTAGCAACTGCTTCGTCTAATAATGAAGAGCTTTGACTATAGGAGACATTTGTCAGTTTGAAATTTGCATTAGAAACTGCCTCTTTTCTTTATTATATTGAGCAAAACTAGTAAATTAATTACAAAGCCTTTGCAACCTTAATGGTCAAGAGACAAAATATTTATTAGTATGGCTTACAAACATCCATACTTATTTAATATTATAAATGTGAAAGTAAATCCGCCTGTCTGTATGTTACCTTTTTACGCCTTAATTACTCAACCGTTTGATTTGAAAATTGACATCCTGGATATTTATATAAAAAAAATGATGAAGTACACAATGGCGCAGACGACGTCGCGGGTCAGAGAGTAGTTATACGAAGAGCTGAGGGAGAAGATTTAATAACCCTTAGAAAAAAAAGTGAATAGGCTCGAATAACTTTGATATTGTATAGTCAAAACCCAAAAAAAAAAGTTTACAAAATGTGTCTTCTATGCTTTGGTGATTAAAAAAGACATTGTAACTATGTTTATGTCGGAAATGTCGACTCTATACATCTTATTTTACTGTTCTAAACATGACACGTAAAACGGATACTATTACCATTTTAACAGAATAAGTAATTTCATCTCATTTCATGTTTAAAATTGCCTTCCTAGTCTCTCCGAGTTCCTAGTCAAGCAAGTCAAGCTAGGCAATTATAACTAATTTATAGAAAAGTTTTCTTGATTTAGTTACTATAAAAGAAAAAAGTCCTGGAAGTCAGACCAACTGTAAAAGTTTGTAAGAAATTACTTACTAACAATATTTATGGTCTCAGAGAAAAAGCAGACAATTTGATAAACAAAACAAAAATTGCCTTTTACTTTATATACAATACAACGCATACATAAGTCTTCTAAACTCTTTATTAAATTATGAAACTTGCTTTAGTAAATTATTTAACTGCACCATAGTCAAACGATCTATATTAATAATTCAGTTTCTCATATACGTATACGATTCCATTTTTTTCCCATAATCAATTACAAGAAAAGTAATATAATTATAGTTTTTTAGTAGGTCTAACTTATACATAATATCAAATATTTTCTTTAACATGATTATTTCAATAATATTTTGTAGTAATTTATTTCACTATTGGTCAAATTCATAGAACTCTGATATTTATAAAATAGGTAATATTTTTTTGATCAAGACTTTTTCAACAAAACAGACTGCCTTTAAAACTTCAATCTATTAAGAATAAAAAATACAAAAGTACTTACAAAACCAAGTAAAATAATATATATGAAAGTTCAAGTCTATCAATTAAACTATAATAAAATTACTTCTCTCGCTAACACGCCACTGAATTACTCGGGAAATTAATTACTACGCCGGCTACGACGGCTACGTTCATTTGTTATGCTACGCCGTAGACATTCTCGTAGACTTGGCTATATCAACACTTTGACTTTACAATTACAATTACTCTATATTCTTTACACTGTCTAATTGTTGGATAAGAAACTTTTTACCTTGAGTTGCTTTTATCAGTTAGGAAATAAATTGCGAAAAGCACCTTAATCCTGATGGTATCAAAACAAAGCAAAGAGATACGGTGTTTTTTTTTTTAGCACTTTCTAATCTGAAAGTTTACAAAAATAAACTTTAAAACATTAATTTTAATATAGTTTTAAGGCCAAAACTCGTTTCGGAGCGTTTAAACACCAAGACAAACGAGTCCCTACGAAATAGGAAATTGTAAGTTGTACCAAAGTTTTCGTCATTTTCGTACATACCTGAAGATCTTGGGGCTCCCGAAGGGTACAGCTTTCGCCCCCATCCCACGGGGTCTAGTTCCAGCGGCGGCCACGGTGAACCCGTGTACCCGCCCGCCGCGTTCAACTCGTCCGACCGAATCTCGAATCACGACACGCACCCGATTACGCGCCCGAGAGCGCGCGAACACCCCCGGAAAATCACGAAGACGCCCGAAAATCGCGGTCTAAATTCAAATTTAATTTTTGTCGCACTGCCTTTAATTTTTTTATTGTAAGTCTATATTTTAAAGTTGTAAAATATTTGTAAGAATGTTTAAAAAAAAGTTTCTAAGTCCGAAAGTTTATTTGTACAGAAACGTTCTACCACAAAAATAATATCAATTTAAAATCACAGGAAAACCTCAGAAAAAGAACACAAAAATCATTCGTTGACAAAAGTACGTTTATCAAAAAATTCTCAACCTCGTACTAACTATCTGTTGTATAACTATCCGGTAGGCGGCTCTGTGTTATCGTATGTGCGTTCTGGGATCGAGTCCCGGTTGTGCGGGCGATCCCGCTGTGAATTTGCGGAACACTAACAAGCGTCGCGGGAGCGCGGCGCCGAGTGCCCGGGCTTGGTGGAGCCCCCGTCCGTCCCCGCGGACTGGGGGAGGCGCCCAGGGGACACGCCCTCGCCCAAGAGCGGGACGGATACACTGACGTAGGTGGCGCCACTTACACACCTCCATTTCCTTCAAAACCGAAAAAATACTCGATAACATTAGCCCCAATGATATCTAAAAATCGTGCTTGATTTTTTAGCTGAACATATCAACGCATACGAGTGGATTTATAGACGCATATTATGGTAATGGAGGGACGTTGCGAGGTTTCCCTCAGAGACCGTAGCACGTTCGCGCGAGTAAGGGATAGCGGGATGGATGAGACGACAAACATCTCGCCAGACGAGGCCAGCCGAGCTAAGGGACGGCCCACGCCACGAGTATTACTTATTAAACCCAAGTTAGATTGACGATGATGAAATTTCAGTGGGAATTGACTTTAACTGCGACCGAGATGAGGTTTTGTCGCCTCATTAATTATAATGTAAAGTGTTCTGTATGTTTGAACGTGAACAAATCGGAGTTGCTAATGCAGTCGTTAAAATAACGTTTCGGGTCGTTGACACGACATACGCTGCTGATTTGTATATGGGAACTAAAATAATTTCTGCATTTTAGAGAGCATAGTGCCTAGAGGATTATGTTCATAACACTGGAGAGAATATTTCCTTATGACCGAGCATTGTAACGTGCTATTAGGAGGCTCTTGTCCACGAGAGAATGTTCGCGCGCTAATATCCTTATACGGTTGATGATCATAGAGTAGGTATAGGTAGCACGGCTATGGCTTGACTTTAGTAGACACTTGAAACTAACCATCGAGGCGCAAATCATTATTAACTGCAGTATAACTGTAGTTGTTTGCCGCTGAAAACCATTCCTCAAAATGTAGATTTTAGAAGATGTAGGTAACACGATATTTTTCGTCAACTTCTAATTTCTGATTTTAAGGTTTTTCATTATAAACAATGATATTCATAACAAAAAAAAATACAATTTATCTTTTTATCATTCTTGCATTAACAACAGTTACCCTTATCGACCGTCATAAAATTCAAATGCGTGAATTGCAAAAGCGTGGTTACAAATGTCGGTGTTAATTCAACAGGGAATTATGTAACAGGGGTTTATAAATATTATGTTGTTATTGGATTATTGTAGATTATAAAAAAAAAAATTTAAAAATTTAAAATTTAAAGGTACTTAATCGATCTTTTGTTTGTGTCAGTGAGCGAAATTGATTTATTATGTTCTTACCTTACCTAAGTAACTTTTTAGTGAGCGATCGATACCGAATCTGTCAGGAGCATGGAATTAGTAGGTAAACTAAATATAAAACATTTGTTATGTAGTTTTAAGTAATGCTTGAGAGTATTGTGCGACGTTCTGTAATATGGGGCTAGGGTCATCTTTTATTCTTTTGTCTTACCTATTGTTGACCCATTAAAACGTTATGAAGAGTACCTATAGGTACTTATTAGTATATATTTTTATTCATAAGAAACTATTGCAGGTAAGATCTTGTCTTTTCAAATTATAAGTTAGATTGCCTACAGAATATCTACGTTTTAACGATTGAGTATAAAATTGATATATTCATGGAAAAACACTTCAGACGGAACTTAATATTTTTTTGTAGTGTCATCTCAGTTCACGAAATAGCTGAGATTGGAATAGATCCTGACATTCCCCAAAAGGCTACAATTTACATTCACAAGGGAATATTGCCATAATCAACACGCTACAAATAGCTGGAGAGTTCAGTTGTACAGACGCCAGCACATCAAGCTACCCGAAAATGTCAAATTTTCCCAATCAACTTTAAACCTTATAATTTAGCGATAAAGTCGAAAATCTATTAAAGAAATTTGACGGCTTGTAGTAGCTTGATGTGCTGGCGTCTGTACCAACGATTGATTTTTCCTAGGAGTCATTGGCATAATGTAGAGGAATAATGAACCATGAGAGCCGGTAGGATAGGGCCAGACGGAAGTTCGAGAGTTCAAATACCGAGATATTGACGTAACCCTTCAATTAAAAGCATTTTTTCTTTAATTTTGACAATTCAATAACATCCACTGCGTTCTTCACGTTGTCGTGCAGACGAATTTTTCAAACATGGGTGGCAATGGATTATCCTTTAAAATACTTCGAATTGTGATTGAAAGTGACTGGTAGAAAACGCCTATGGCATTAAATCCGCCTCTGTACATTTATGTGCTTGAAGTATTAAATAAATAATAAATGAAGTGAGTTACGCAGACTAAGGGCGAGTGGTGGTTTCACGTCCACTTTTCGCACGCGTACCTATGCGTCAAAAATGGCCCGACTATCGTCAAACCAAAAAAGCGTTGTTGCAAATTACGATTACAAAATTATGGCCTTGACTTACGTCAAATAATTACGATTACGTACTCGTTATTATTTGTCGTACGTAGGTTACGTTAACCAACCGTTTGAAACAACCGGTCCTCAGTTAGAGGAGCTTATAGCAATTCATACGCAACATAACTACATTTGTAGTAATATACATACATATGAGAATCATTTTAAGAGTCATCACCTACTATCAAACACAAGACCTAAAACTACTAAAAGATTCTGCCCGATATGTTAAGGAATTCCTCTGATTGAGATAAATCTATACTAATAATACAGCTGGACTCTTTTAACACGTTCACTGTCCAATGACTCCAAAGCAGTCACATTTGTACCTACCAAACTCATACGTCCATGACTCTAGTTGGAGTCATAATCCAAAAGAAAATTTGATGTTTTTTATTTGACTGAACGTATGAATAAAAAAAATTTTTTCAGGCCGTATTAGTATAAATGTAATCCCTTACAATGATTATTGTCATGTTAGGGCGAGTTTATTGGTGGACGTACGATTACATTTTATAACTTTGTACTGGGACAGGGAACGTGTTAATAAAGATTGGTCCTTGGTAGCTCTGGACAGAGAGGTGGAAGGAGAGTAGGGAGGCCTTTGCCCAGCAGTAGGACATTAGTGGCTACTAAAAAAAAAGCTGAAGAATTTGTTTGTTTGAACTCGCTAATCTCTGGAACTATCTACCAGTCAAATTTGAAAAATCTTTTTGCATTTGTTAGCCCAATTCTTGAGACCAGCTTTATCATTTCATTTTTCATTTATTTGTTCAGACAAAAAATATCCATCAAATGACAAGCACACACATTTAACACAACATAAAAATATTTATGCCATTTATCATCACGCTAGAACCCTAAAGAGCCGAGCAAAAATAAAAAAGTCAGAAAGCACAATGAGCGAAAACGAAGTAATAGCACAGGCAGGCGATGCAATGCGACGCGGCGGGTCGGGGGAACAAGAGATATCACGCGGATAAAGTCGCGGACAGAAGCTAGTGAAAAATTAAGTCCTCTGCGCCGACCCGTTTAGCCAAATTACGGAACACTCGTCTGATTGTTGCTAATGGCTCATGGCTGAAATCAGTGCAATACACAGGAAACCGTATAGTGGAATCGAGTCGATACAAAAATAGACGGAATCAACCAACTATCGAACGATAGGAGGATGTGCCTATGCGTGGCACCAGTAAGCCGCGCTCGCAAGAATCACTGAATAATCATCGCACAATTTAGTTTCCAAATTCATTCAAATTCAAAATGGTTGAGCTGAATGGTGCTGATGCATGCGTCATGTTCGTGAACGGGCGCCGTCAGTAGGGACTGGTCATCTCTTTGCTGCCATGGCTTATTTTAATTTATTATTTGAATTGTTGTTTTTTCTCATCTTTTCATTATGGACGCTTTTAACGTTCTGCATCGTTCTCACATGTATAATTTTTAACATGAATGATGTAACCAAGACTTTGTAACCACATTATTTTGATTTAAAAGAGTGTCCATGGAGTTTCTTGCCCGTTCTTCTCCATAGGTACCTACGCTTTGGAATGGGCAACTAGCTTCTTTTTTTCTGACTGACTGACTTCTTGACAATTCAAAAGTGCCTGTAAATGGTTTAATTGAAATAAATGCTTTGAGTTTGAGTTTGAGTTTGAATTATTGTCAACCATTGAACACTTTCAGAGGCTTTAATGCTCCTCATGTTCTATCTGAAAGATAACCAATGCTATATTAGTTAGGTCATATCATGCGTAATGGGTTAGGTAAGTCATCATCTGCCTAGCCTTTTCCCAACTATGTTGGGGTCGGCTTCCAGTCTAACCGGATGCAGCTGAATACCAGTATTTTACATGGAGCGCCTGCCTATCTGACCTTCACAACCCAGTTACTGGGTAATACGATACCCGTTGGTAAGACTGGTTGTCAAACTTTCGGGCTTCTGACGACCCGGAACGACTGTCAAAGATCAACGAATGACAGCCGGGCCGAGGCACGGAGGGGTCTCGGTATGTAAAGATGGTTACCCATCCACAGACCAACCGCGGAAAGAGTAGCTTAACCCATGCAGCTGTTATTACTTAACCACGAGCCCCTCAATGGGTTAGGTTAGTATGACCTGATTAAAAAGAACATGGGTTTTGCCCTTTTTCCATTTGCATAAAACGCAGTAATAGACCAAAAAAGACTGGATGCGATTGATTGTGTAAAAGATGATATGGCTAGAACAGACCGAACGTTACAGATCCATGTAATGGAATACTCGTAATTATCATAAACTCAAACCCTTTATTTCTTTGCACACATGGGTAATTGGTTCATTAGTCTGTTTCAAAAGCATGTGACAAAAATGTAAACAAATCGATCAGAGAACGTAGTTACCTGTGGATGACAATATGCAGTGCCACTTACGTAATGAGTGCTTTTAATTATTTTACAGAAATTCTAACTTTAAATGACCCTATTTTTTTTCATTTGACAGTTGAGATTAATTTATAACCTGAATTTTCATTGATGATTTTTAATAACAATTTAATAATACTATTTAAACAATAATTGTTGGACAAAGTGGTGCGAAATAAGGTTCGTATATACCTTCTAAAAATACAGATAAATGTGTTACTATTTCCCAACAATGAATAATAATGATATATTTAACCTGAACAAAGTTTGTTTACACTTTCATCATGTATTTTTGGAACAGACTATAGACGTTTTTATATTTAGCTACATTCGAACTGGAAGCCGACGCGGACATCAATGACAAAGGGCTAGGCAGATCATGATAGTATTGATCTCACTTTCTACTAACTAAAGTTTCAAGTATCTCCTAGTAATACCGTGAGGCAGTTGAAGATGATATTTAAATCACACTAATATTATAAAGGCGACAGTTTGTGAGTGTGTGTGGGGGTGTGTTTGTGTGTGTTTATATGTTTGTTACTTCTTCACGCTCAAACGGCTGGACCAATTTTGATAAAATTTTGTATGGAGGTAGCTGACACCCTGGATTAACATAATTATAGGCTACTTTTTACCCCGATATTCTCACGGGATCGACATTTACGCCGGTGAAACCGCGGGGCGCAGCTAGTGTCTTTCATCATCATCATCTGCCTAGCCTTTTCCCAACTACCTATGTTGGGGTCGGCTTCCAGTCTAACCGGATGCAGCTGAATACCAGTATTTTACAGCTAGTGTTTTTATACGTGGCAATATTTAGTTGAAAATAATCTAAACATAATATTTATTATTGTGATTGCTTTATATTATGTATTTCCTGTAATTGCAGCTAACAATTGTTATTATATAAATAAATAAATAAAGAGAAAAGATTCGATTTTTTGTATGTTTGTTTGTTATGCTTTTACGCTAAAACCATCGAATGGATTTGGATTAAATTTGGCACATGAGTAGACCATGTTCTGGACTAGGATATTGGACATACTTCTTATTCCGATGTTCTCACTGGGTCGAGAATTCTGCAGGTGAAGCCGGGTGCAGCTAGCGTCTGATAAACTTAGGCAGTCAGGCTCTGTCTCAGGCCTTTTGACTGGATAGGATTTTACCACAAAACTATTCAGCCATTCGTGCAGAGAAATGAGAATAAAGTCACAAGTACAGTTCGGTTGCGCAATTTCAAAACCTAGCAACTGAAATTAAAAAAAAAACGGTGTTTTTGCTTATTTGAGTTACTAGATTATCTAGCAAGACAAATATATAAAAAAACACCAATTTAAAAAAAAATCTGTTGCTGGGTTTTGAAATTGCACAGCCGAGTTTTGAGTATGAACGTAGATGGCATTAAGAGTGGGAGAATACCAATGAACCTAGATGACTACTGAGATGACAACTAATAGAGAAGTATAGAGGACGAAGACATACTGCATCGACCCCGAATAAATTAGAATATGGACAAGAGAATTGTATGATCCCTTGCTAAACCATACATTACTTTTAGATGAAGGATGAATGGAATAAAAGAAGGTAAGTACTGAAACACTACTGTATTGTCCCAAAGGTACTTATAGGTAAAATGAGCTTAATGGACTGATAGTGTGGAAATGAAGTGAGTGACGCAGCCCTTGTTGGCTGTAACGAGAACGCCTGGCTGGCTTGATAGCCCAACGCGAACTGAACTAATTATTATGAGTTGAAATGCATGTGTGGCGTGAACTGCTGAATTGCAGAATGTGCGGTTGCACCGTACAAGAATGATGATTCTTAAGCCGTTCGTACCGTTACGAGATAAGATCATACTCAAATGCCTTTTAGCAAAATGGCGAAGTGGATATTCTACCATAAGTACCTACAACCATCACGCTTACGTACTCTTTAGGTAAGTAAAAATACCCAAGTTAGGTATACATAAAAACTTTTTAACAAAAAAATTAAACCTCCGAAAAAACTGAAAAGCAAAAAATAAAAACCTTTTTTATTTTACCTTAATAAATAAGTTCTTAAACTAATGCAATTATACCTAAGAAATTTTGAGTCGGCGCCAAACAAGCAACTTAATATCGTTGCGAGTGGTCGTGCGGAGAACGCATTTTTTGTTTGGAATCGCTGGAGATTTCACGTTGCATTATTAATTTGATTTGGTTATTTCTTTAAATTTAAGGTAATTTAGTGATCTTTGTTCATTGATTGTTTGGCGCCGACTCAAAATTTCTTAGGTATAATTGCATTAGTTTAAGAACTTATTTATTAAGGTAAAATAAAAAAGGTTTTTATTTTTTGCTTTTCAGTTTTTTCGGAGGTTTAATTTTTTTGTTAAAAAGTTTTTATTTTATAATTTTTTGAGGCTATAGTTTACTAATTACTACTTAATTTTTTATTACTTTTGAAATAGCTACCTACCTTACTTTAGATATTAACTGTTATATAATCCTACTTTAATTATTATTTTTTGTATAATAAAATACTTAAAAAAACAGGCTTTATATACTAACATAGATAGGCCTTTTATTTGAATTGTAATACACAGCTCAACATTAAAATCTGTGAATGAACAATAAATCACCCCTATTTTCCCACCCTTAGGGTAAGATTTTTTTTTCCAAATTTATATGGGACCAACTTCGAGGTATGTTCTATCCAATAAAAAAAGAATTATTAAAATCGGACTACTCTGTAAAAAGTTATGCGTGGTCATACATTACAATCAGTGAGTGAACAATCAATCATCCCCTGTTTTCCTACCCTTAGGGTTGGATTTTTTTTTTCAAATTTATATGGGACCAACTTCGGGGTATATCCTTTCCAATAGAAAAAGAATTATCAAAATCGGACTGCTCTGTAAAAAGATATGCGTGATCATACATAAAAAAAAAAAAAAAAAAAAAAAAAAAAAACAAAAAATATACGCGTCGAATTGATAACCTCCTCCGTTTTTTCGTCGGTTGATAAAATGACTAATATCCAAGTTCAACAACAAGGCACAAACAAGTTGGCATTCGTCTCAGGGGCCTGAGTGCTTTGGGAGGCCTCAGAGGGCCCGCCCTCTTAGCCACGCCCACCTCAAGCCACGCCCATCCAGTGCCTAGAGACTTGACTGTTACGTGAAATATCGGTGCTTGTTTTAACTTAAGATGTATGATGTATTTCACTTAAGTATACGGATATGATCTTTAAGTAAGATAGGTACTTAATGTAAGGTTCGTAATGCAGATTATTTTACATCGGTGTTTTAGAATGTTTCTTGGGAAAAAGATTGTCTTTTTTACCAATAGAACTCGTCGCTTGAATTCACAAGTTTCCTAGGTATTTATGGCTAGGTATGGCAGCGATCATGTCTGAAGGGTGGAACCGGTGATATTACAGACACGTGAGGTCATTTCAATTGAGTCTCTAAATATGGCTTCACATCTGCACAAGGATGTTTGCCAATACGGTGAAGAACGATACAATAGGTATGTCGAAAACAAATATGTACTTTTAACTGCGATGTATGTAGTAGTACCAAGTAAGGTAAATTCTATAACTTAAACCTTAAAAAACCAACTTCAGAATTGGAGAGTTCTCAATAAGTAATAACGTCTATGAGCTATGATATAAATACCAATGATTAATGGTTGTACTTCTGGGGGCCCAAAAAGGCCACTTTCGCAGAATCATAAAAGGATAACATTATAAATAAGTAGGTTTGTACAAACACTTTTACACGTCAAAAATAATACATATATGTTTTTTAAAACTAGATGGGTTTTGTGTTTGCTATCTGACTACTCTGAGAAGAAAGACCGAAACAAACTCAATAAATCATGGGCATCATTTTAAGGGGTCATTGTAATCATCGTCATGAACAACTTTTACTATGGGACCAAACATGAAATCGCGAAAAAAAATCAGCTTTTCCCTACATTTTGACGAGTGATGTGAACATAAATGCAAGGAACTCTTGTTTTTTTTTGCGATTTTAGGTTTAGTCCCATAGTAAAAGTTGTTCATGATGATGAGTATAATGACCCCTTAAAAGGATGCCCATGAATTTAATTTCACCCTGTTTAAACTGAATACTAGATACAAACGCAATTTCTAACGCGTCCAAGCCCTCAGTCTTATTTGGCATACTAAGTCAATTTCCTGAACCTCCTTTATTGGAACAATAGGATCTAGATCCAGGCATTATAATCAGGTTACTATTGTGCTTGTAACTGCAGCGAAGTCAGTTGGGAAATACGAATTAGCATAGTGCAGCCGATGTAGTGAATGTTAATTGATTATACTGAATGAATGACGATGTTGTCTACGTGATAATAAAGATGTTGGAAGAAATAGGTATATCTACAGGGTGAAATTGAAAACATGCGACAAATCGAAATGGGAGTGTGTACTCATCATTATGAACAACTTTTACTATGGGAGCAAACCTGAAATCGTGAAAAAAACATCAGCTGTTCCCTACATTTATGTTCAAGTAGCTCGTCAAAATGTAGGTAACAGCCGATTTTTTTTTTCTCGATTTCAGGTATGGTCCCTTAGTAAAAGTTGTTCATAATGATGAGTACAATCTCCCATTTCGATTTGTCGCATGTGTTCAATTTCAACCTGTATACTTGTATTATAAAAAGAGGAGCTTTTATTTAACGTTAAAGTTTTTGTTACAGAATCTTAATTGGTATAATACCATGCTACACTTACTGATTATTTTTTTCTTAGCAATGTAAATTTGTAGGTCGTAGATTCGAACTGCGCTTTACTTTTTGTAAATAATGTAAATTATTACATCACCACGGTGAAAGAAACATTATGTACTAGACCCAAAAATTCGAAGACGTGAAATCTACCAAAATCTAAGCTGTGGGTCCGCGTGGTGGATTATGGCCCACTCCCTCTAACAGAGAAAAGGAGTGTGTCCCAGCAGTGGGAACATTAGAGGCTGATTACGCATTATCTATACATATTATGCAATAAAAAAAAAAACCAAAAACCAAACACAGGCACTTGCTATCAAAATTATTTTTTTCTTTGCAATATGAATTTCAATAATTCAAAATATTGTTAATTCAGTCAGAATAAGAAAGAACATAAGAAAATATTTTAGTATTAAAATACTGCAACTATTAAACATAAATAATCAAATCCATACTAATATTATAAATGCGAAAGTGTGTATGTCTGTCTGCCTGTTACCTACCTCTTCACACTTAAACCGCTGTAATAACCGCTGTAATGTATAAATTAAAGACTTATTATTGACTACCACTATAATGTTTCATGTATTTAAATTATTGTATGCCTAAAGGCGGGTCATAGATGTACTTCACTTTATTAACTGTAACACCACATTTTACCTGTGTACCACAATAAACAATTTGACTTTGACTTTGACTTTGAACCGATTTAGATGAAATTTGGTATAGAGATAGTTTGAGTCCCGGGAAAGGACATAGAATAGTTTTTATCCCGATATTCCCACGGGATCGAAACTTATGCGGGTCAAACCGCGAAGCACTGTTAGTTATTAATAAGTCATGGTGTTGGTAATTAATTTATTAATTATTGATTTTTTCACTAGCAACCCGGAGTTTGGATCTGTGCCCGGTTGATGGCAATAGGCTCGCCCCCTATTACATCTTAAGCATGACTGGTGAAATGTAGATGTACCTACTATAGGTATAGGTACACCTCTGCCTAAACCCTTCGGAGATTACTGGCGTAATGTTATGTTAACTGATTTAAAAGATTCACAAAAAAAGCATTAAATCCTACAGTATTGAAATATTCATGAATCCAAACTAATATTATAAATGCGAAAGTAACTCTGTCTGTCTGTCTTTTCTTCACGCCTAAACTACTGAACCGATTTGTGTGAAATTTGGTACAGACATAGTTTGGAACTTGAGAAAGGACATAGGATAGTTTTTTATCTCGATATTCCCACGGGATCGAGACTTATGCGGGTGAAACCGCGGGGCGCAGCTAGTCCTGCATAAAATTCACGAAAAAAAAATTCCAAAACAGTAGTCACGTTACACTTCAAAAACAAGCTGACAAGACTTCCTCCTTCATTTTAATTCGAAACCTTAAGTCAGCTTTAAATTACACTTTTTGCTGGCCTTATAACCCCCTCGACGCGGATCCCGGGATTAGGGGCTACCAACGGGTACTTTTTCTGCCAGTGTCAAGAAACATCGTCCTGCCTTTACAAGCACCCCAGGGGGTACTTTCGGACCCTTAACGTTTACGACTACCCGATTGCTTTTCTATGAAAGGCCTCTAGGAAATGTCCGCGACAAAAACGGACAGATGCCAACAGCGGATGTTGATACCAATTGATTAGTTTGCAAACAGTGTGAATTTTTGATGGTCTGCGGTGAGTCGTGTGGCTTTTTTCGGTAGTTCACACTTAATAAGAGGTTTGTGGGCAAAAAATCTGGCTACTTAGCTTAACAAGTTCTGGAAGTGACAGTTTTTATTCAAATCGCGTCGGCGTTGGGCGACAAATTGCCACTAATGAGATAGGAAGCTTGCAAAAAAAATTACACGAATCTGTTATGCGATATGTCTCTTAATCTGCGTCGTAAATCCAGTTACTTTTATTAAAAATCTGCAAAAAAATACAATTAAAATTCAAACGTAGGCATCTTATTTCACAAACAATTTTCAAAACGCATGTCATTATCTCTCAAAAATGACCATCCAGTCCACAAACAAATACATATTATCGAACAAAAAAAAATCGCAACACGCTGTGAAACAAATTCCACAAACATTTTGACACAATACGCCGTTATAGTATTCTGAATGCGTCTTCAGTGATGTCTTTGACAAAACAAATAAGCCATAAAAGGGTATTAATGTACCCCGTGTCCGCAGTAAAAGGGTTAGCCGTCCGTCACACCGATACTACTGTTTTGTTTGTACCGTGGAAGTTGGCAGACTTTTTTCGCGAAACTTTAACTTGAATTTGATATCATGCTGTGACATTTTTGCGAAACCCAGGCGGCGAAATTTTATGATTGACAGCTACTCATCATCTGCCTAGCCTTTTCCCAACTATGTTGGGGTCGGCTTCCAGTCTAAGATGCAACTGAATACCAGCATTTTACATGGAGCGACTGCCTATCTGACCTCCACAATCCAGTTACAGGGTAATACGACACCACTTGGTAGGACTGGTTGTCAGACTTCCGGGCTTCTGACTACCCGTAACGACGTCAAAGATCCACGAATGACAGCCGGGACCAACGGTTTAACGTGCTTTCCGAGGCACGGAGGGGTCTCGGTATGTAAAGATGGGCACCCATCCACAGACTAACCGCGACAACGGTAGCTTAACCTGATCGATTGACCTGTGCGGCTATTATTTTTAAGCCACGGGCCCCTCTATAACTCTATTGACATTGATTGACAGCTTCTATGAAATGATGATTATGTTATTCTCTTAGCTTGAAGTTTTTCGATCGGTTCATATTTTGTCGTTATCATAATCATCACCCACAGCCGTCTTCATCCACTACTGAGCTTAGGCCTTTCTTTTCCAAGTGCCATTCCCCACGCCACCACTGTAACAGCTTGATCCAGGTTCTACCCGTGACGGTAATAATGTCGTCCGCCCATCTCGGCGCCGAACGACCGACAACGTTTCGTTTTCCAGTCCTTGGACGCCACTCGGTCATTGTCGTTATACCTAGGTACTGAAAATTCCTGACATAATTTTTTTTTTGTGTAATTATAATGTTTTTTGTAATTATAGTATTTTTAAGTTATGTTAATATAGTGTTGTATGTGTTTTATATGGACCTTGATGCCTGAAATAAATACATAAATAACAGGCTAGTAGGTATGCCTGTTTTTTTCTCTGGAAAAAGATTCTCAATTTTATAGTTTTTTTGCCAAATGCAATTTAGAGCAAAATTACAAAAGTACGTAAATAACTGAATAGCATTGCAATAAATAAAAGAACCTCCCAATAAAACTGACCAGTTAGGAAAACTATTTTTTTATATTATTTTTATGCAACTGAAAGAACACCAGCTCGAAAAAGCAAATACCTACTAAAATTATAACAGTCAGTTGAACAGACCAGCGAGTTAAAAAAAAGAAATAAACAGTCTACACGTCATAAAAAGAGCACTAATGTGAACTATGAAACATGTCAGAAACTGCCAGCGAAAATGGATTCAAAAAGATGGAAAGTTAAGGGTTTAGTGCACTTATCTTTCACCCGACTATCTGACTTTATAACAGCTAAATAAATTATCAGGAGGGTAAATAATATCTAAAAACTCTTTTAAAAACCTGAGATAAGACGTCTGATGAAGAAAAACAAACCTGAGCTGGAAGGAATAAAAAAATCGGTCAAAATGTTCGTGCGTATGAAGAAAGTTGATTGTTTTTTTTTTTTTTTTTTTTTATTGCTGAATGGGCCCGCTCTTGACCTCGATCACGCCTGATGGAAAGCGTTGGATGAGGTCTATGATCGAACGAGCGTGCCCAGAAGATGCCTAAGGCACTGGAACTCTCACGCATCGACGAAACACAGCAGGCTGCCTTACGCCGAACTCCGGTCGCAAACCAGGCGGGCGTTAGCCCTACCACCGCAAGGGAAGAATTGGCCAGTCAAATAAGAAACAAACAAACAAACAACCAAACAAACAAACAAACTCATTCTTTCCATCGATTTCTCAGATCTAGCAGCGAGAGCAGTATCTAATGACTACTGAATTATTTATAAACCAATCGATCAAAGTTGGAATACTTACCTTCCTTCAACTTAGCATAACATCACGCCTTGTTTCTCTGAAATGTTGGGCAGAGGTGTACCTAGTACAGACGCCAGCATATCAAGCTACCCGAAACTGTCAAATTTTTCCAATCAACTTTTGAAACTTATGCTTTAGCAATAAAGTTGAAAATCTATTAAATAAATTTGACAGATTGTAGTAGGTTGATGTGCTGGCGTCTGTACTTAGGTACAGTAAACCCACATTTTGTCAGTTAAGTTCCTTCAACTTAATAAATCCAAATCACAGTCTCTTCACTGCCTAGAGACTACCTATAAAATTTCAGACAACACAGGAAAAAAAAAAACTAACACTTTACTCCCAAAAAAGACTGAAAACAAAACCTGAAGTATCCATTTCCTCTCACAAAATATGCATACTCCGTGTATCCGCATTGCCTTAATGGTGCGGCTGTAATTTTCATGATATTTCCGTGGCGTTTCCATGGTGTATTTTCCCACAGAACCATGTTATCATATTCGAGGAGCGGCGTCATGATAAAACACGGTAACTCGTCATAATGTGTTTAGCGTTCGCTCTTCTGGTAAGCGGCAAAGAATAAACTGGTAAGGTTTCCAGATGGGACACAGCGTGATTCCAGGAGCTAACTGGTTACAATTGATTTGTTATTGAAGCAGCTAGTGAATATGTAATAGACAATTCAAATGTTAGTTAAATTGTTTGTTACTCCCGTTTTATTGTTATAGTATTTCAACATCATCGTTCTCAGGATAGGTCTGCAGCTAGCCTCTACAACTGCTGAATAGGACCCATCGTTGGCACTTTTGTTGATTCCATTTTATCCTACTATATTAGGTAGGTACTTCGTCGAATCATTTCACCGTTACTTACTAATAATTATAATTACAATATTGTTAATTACCTTTAGATTAGCATGTCATAACAAATACCTATTAATAATGGTGATCTAGGCATGAATATCCTTATGTAGGTAGGTAAACGCACAACAGTTTTAATTCAAGAAAATTGAAAAATCTCTGTTAAGTACTTATATGTTACCAATACCTAAATCGAATGATATCACATTCCAAATAAATTATTTTTAACTCTTTCTCTCAACTTTAGGCTACACAAAGTTACCCCAACATACAAAAGTATCAGCTCTGTCATTAACCTCATCTCTGCATTCATATTTCGGGAAGCTTTACTTATTCAATATTTTCAAATTGGCTGCACACCGGTCTTGTAATGGAGCCGAAAAAATGCGGAAACCGAACCAAATGGATTCGTGAACTGATTATTTATTTAGCGTCACGAAATATTAGCCTCGGAATTGGTTTAGATTATTTTTGTCAAGAATGTCTGCTTAGCTTCGTCTTGCTTGTTTATTTTAGGGTTTGCGAAACATGCAAAATCGCTAACGCTTTTAGGAAGGCTTTATTTTATGAGCTGGGTCTTCTTTTTTTACGCAAATGGACGGTTGGGCAGCAAACTTCATCGTTTTGTCATAATAATAACAACGTCACCAAAAGAAGTAAATACTTACAATACCTATTTTATAAAACAACATTATACCGAAATTAAGCTAGAGAACTCGGTAAATATTTGCGATACACAAACATGGATTTGATAAAAAATATTACTTTCAAATGCTCTATTAAAAGCATAACATTTCACGTTGGTAAAACCTATAAAAATTACAGATTCAGATCATTCTTTCAAATAACATTAATTAATTTTTCACCAACAAACAAGTCTAAAAAAAAAACAGATTTATGAAAATCAAAAAATTCCAAGCTCGAAAACATCGCGCCCTCGTCAAAAAGCACTAACAAAGTAACAAGTGGCCCAAGTGGGTTCCTCCTAAATTCGCCATATGAGCCTCATGTCAGTGCCACCATTTATCATTTGAGATGTGACAACTGAATTTATTTATATAAAAAAACAAACAATAGGACGCGTTAGGGCTAGTGGCGCCCCTGATAACTGGTGCTCGGACTTGTAGCTTTTTTATATAGCCTGTTTAAAGTTTTAGAGGGAGCAATATTATTATAGCCGCACCCTAATTACTTAACACACTATCATTCGGAATCTGAATCATTTTTAAGCAAATTGCTAATCCATTGCTTCATAAGTTCGAAAAATTTGTCTGCTGAACACGTAAATAACGCAATGAATGTTGTTGAACTGTCAAACTGAAACCGATTCCGATTGATAATGTGTTACGCAATTGCCAAATATTCTGTAAAAAAATCATCGAAGTCGGCTGGATTGGCACCATTGACATCTCACTGTAGCTTACTTCACGAGTTCCTATGGCTCACGGTGAGTTTTTTAGTAAATTGATTTTTTTATGAAACATTTTGGTCATAATTTTGAACATGAAAAACTAAGTCTCGTATTACAGAACCTCGCTCATGTTACAAGCATTACTTAAAACTAATGTAGTTTCAACCAATCAACTGGCTCTAAAGTGAGATTCTGTAATACGCCCCTGTGTGTGTGTGGTTCTGTAAGGTCGCTTACTTATGACTTTGAGTCATATAGGTAACGAACTTTCGGCTTACAAAATAATTAAGTAGGTATTTATTAAGTTTTTGTTTTTATTACGATGAAAACTGAAACTTTTTGCTCTTCCTAATGAGAGTATTTTTTTTTGTATTTTCTTTACTTACTACGAGGATATTGTTTTTTTAGTAAAAACAATTACATTTTATGTTTATTTTTAAATTGCCACCAATACATAACATTAAATTGTTTCCCAAACCGACGACGGCATACTAAAACAACTCTTAATAAAACGTTGACAAAACAACACACAAATTAAAAACCTGCCATATCTAAACGTTCCATCGGCTACAAATACACTAGCATCAAAATCCAAGGGGTACGTACCAAAAGTACCAATAATTTAGGGGTGCGACACACTGCAGAGATAGCAATTTGATATTCAGGCCACATTTTTAATAAGCACCGCTTGCTTTTCGTTTCTGTAATGCTCCGTTGAGCCCCACTATTAAAATGCTTTTTGTTGAGCCATTAACTACTTGAGTGACCTTCTATAAGTATGGTCAGTTTTTTGTATGTTTGTAAATTAGGGATATTTTGACTTGGAGCATTGTTGGCTTTTGTTTCCAGAAACATCGTGCTCTTATTGTAGTTGAATGCCGTATCTATTAGTCCTATCCAAATATAGGCATAAAGCCTCTATTAGGCACGAGCACATTTATTTGATACATACACATCAACTTAATAAAAAATGTTCAATGATAATATTTTTTAAAAATAATAATAAATAAATAATTAAAAATGTAAATGTATTTTTTATAAGTACTTAGTGTATAATTTTTTTGTGAATATTTTTTTTTACTGAATCCAAAAGTATGATACTTTGCAAAAGGGTTCCTTATACAGCGAAAGTGGGCACCAAGGATGTATTTTTTAAAATTCACCGCTTAAAAGGGTGATAAAAGTACGTGTATGAGATCCGTCATTTTTGCCGATGCCGCCGATAGAAAATCCCATCACTGCTTGAAATTTCATAAAATTGTTTTAAATTTAACTTGATTTATGAGGACCAAGACTTACCATTTATCTGAATAGGTAGTTCATAACTTAAAGTTACGGCTTACTCTTCTTATCTTTTTCCAACATCCAATTTTACAACTGGACATTTACACTGGAATTCGACGATAACACTCGATCTTGAACCCATAATCTCTGCTTGTTCATCCATTTGGCAATCATAATTTTCCCAACAAAAGGACATAGAACAACCCAACCGCTCTACTGTCCTTTAAAAACTCGCATATGTGCAACATTATGATTCATTATGTTTTTATTGAGTGCGCGAGCGTCGGCATAACGAAGTATTGTGACGCATCTGTTCATTTTGTTTTCTAGTGGCTTTTTATGTTCTTTGACAAGCACGGGCAGAGCCGGTTGCAATGCGTGTATGTTTTGAAGTCTGGCTCTCCGAAGAATATAACAATTTTGTAAAAAAAAAAAAAAACAGAAACAACGAATTTTAATTTTTCAATGTGGATTGGAAAAAAACGAAATTAAAGAGTTCAACTTTATCTCGTGTGTTGTGCTTGAAATTACTTTTCATTCCTTTTTCTTCATCATTTCAGCCGAAAGACGTCCACTGCTGGACGTAGGCCTCCCCCAAGCACCTCCACTTCGACCGGTTCTGTGCTTCTCGCATCCAACGGGTTCCTACGGCCCTCACAAGGTCGTCGGTTCACCTTGTGGGAAGCCTTCCAACGCTACGTCTTTTTCTTATTCACATATAATTAATATTATACTATAGCTGGATTGTTTTAGGTGCCTACATTTTCAAGAAAACATCAACAACGGGCAAAAAAGCACAGAAATTGTGTCATTATAATCTACGCTTAAGTAATTAAACGAAATAATTACCTACATAAACGACATTACATTTCAACCAAAAAAAGAAAACATCGTTTTTTATTACGGAAAGGCCCCTTTAATTACCTTAACGTACTTAATTCAAATTAAACGCAAGAAACAGATTACAGGGTCCGAAACCTCCAAATGCATAGTTCAGTCGAACTGAACTTAGACAATACAACTTAGAACCAACTTAGCCGAACTTAGTAGAACAGCGTATCACTTAATTAGTATTTCGGTAGTGATGGTGTCTCTAACTTGTTTAACTTAGCAGACCTAATTAGCGGCGTCTTGTACCGTGTTGCCTGTTTGTCTACTTAGAACTCGAGATGTAAGTACCTAAGTATTTGTAGTACCTAGGTATATAGGTACATTTAACTACATTAGTGTTAAGACTTAATTGATCGGAAAGTTCAGCAGGTATCTAATTGTAGACAAATAAAGAATTTGAAGTCCAGTTGTTTAATCAAATTGTATTTATTCGGCAATGTTTATTTAAAAGAATACCATAGTGAATAATTGTCGACATAAGGTCTCAAATGAGCATTAAAATATCCTGTACGACCCGTCTCTCAGTCGCATGCTGAGTAGTCCTCCCTGTCCTCCCCGCTAACATCCTGCTGACTAACATATTTTTACGATGGACACATTGATGCCCAATGAGCTCTTTTTTCATATACTTGTACATAGTATATATTTTTAGTGTTACCTTGTAAATTGTATTTAAGATTTGTCAAGCTAAATTGAACTTACCGCTATATTAAATCTGTAGCTCTCGCCAACAAAATCGAAGAACTCAGACGATTTGATTAAATTACTACCAATTACTGCCATCCTCTTAATCAAATCACCAAGAACAATTCCTATCAATTAGATAGGTAGGTACATTCCACGTCCAATTTACGTCGGTTACCTTGCGAAGTGCGTGGTATTAGGTATGCAGGCCTAATATCCGGTTTGGCTACACACATCGACTTGAGGTCTCACTAATTAAATACAAATCTCAAGACAATTCTCGAGGAACGGATTTCTAAGGGTTGAACCACACGAGGTGAAAATTTGCGAATTAAGGTAGTCCCTAGTTTCGCATTAGGCGAATTTAATTTTTCGTGATTTGAATTTGAGTACCTTATTATACTCCCATACCAGAAGATCGTAATTAAAAACGTTAAAAATGTAGTCGCAATCTCATCTCGGCGACAATCAATGTCAAAAACATGACAAAAATGTAGGTAAATTAGAGGTATTTTTGACAGATTGAGACTAAAATCAGACTGTGAAAGTTCTTAAAATTACGGAAATTGCCCCTCTGTTAACACTGTAATTTGAAAACATTGTAAAAGTCAATTATTATTTTTAAAAGAGTAACCATGGAGTTTTTGCCGACTCTTCTTCATGGGAAACGACCATTTGGAACCGTGCACCTAGCTTCTGACGTTTCATAATTAAGTGCCCATGTAGGTTTATGTGAAATAAAATATTTTGATTTTGAGTAGGATTTTTATTGTAATTAAAAAAAGTTGTTCTTGCAGTCGTTTAGGTTCACTGCCTTTTTTTGTCACAGCTATAAGATACGTTTGTGTGATTTTTGTGTAAGTACCAACCTAGAATTTTTGCATTGCTTGAGTTCCCCAGAGACCCCCTTCGCTATGGTGTTTTATGGTGTAAGAGGTATCCAACTGAAGCAGAGAATGAATTGAACATAATTATAATATTCCTATCTACTCGTTTGTAAATTGGTACAGGTTCAGTTCTTTTTCATCATTCCCAATTTGCTTGGGAAAAAAAAAATAAGTCATCAGATAAAACTTCAAATAAATAATCTTTTTTTCGTGTCTTTCATGTACCTTAAATGTAAAATTTACTTGACTTTTTACAATTTCAATAATAGTTTCTTAATAAATTCATCTCGGCTAAAATTTCACCCCCTGTATCACCACACTTGATCCGTCAAGTCTAAACTAACGGAAGTTATAATTTATGAAGCAAGTTCCGGTGCCTTAGGCCGGAGTCTAGAGGTAATGAAACATCTGATGTATTATGCACAGCGTCTACGATCGCCTTAAAACTACGGCTAAGATTTGAGAGCGAGGAAGTTTAGTAGACAAGAGATTTTAAGGTGAAGAATCGTTAATATAGCAAAGCATAGGTAGTAGGTAATTAGATCTTTTACACTTTAAAAGCTTGGTCCATTTTACATTTATGAACTAGTATAGGTACGTGTAAAAATTAGTTGGAAATATATAATCTTACTAAAATATACATATATTATATTGTATCAACGTTTTCAACGGTCAGACTGGTCTTTTATGTGCCAAGCCTGGTACAATTTATTCTTCTGTGGTCGCCTTCTCTTCAAAGTTTTGAAAGGCATAAAATGTCCCAATTGACTCTAATGTTCCGAAAACTCAATTAATTTACGTAGGTAGTGGCACTATAATGAATTTTAACTAGGTTAATAAGATAGTCATAATGATCGGTTATAGGATATTATGTGGGCCGATCCCGGCGGCACTGCAATGCCGGGCCGACCTGCGACGGGAGTGGAGCGAGCCCCGAACATCCCGTCAGCTTACAAAAATCAGTTTAATATACTGGTCCCTCAAGAACAGATACTACACTTTGATCTTAGCCAAAAGGCCGAGAAGCGATACCGTATTTTTTTTTAAAGCGAAGGGTCGTTCATTCTTGGAGAATCTTAACACCGCGATTCAGACAGCAGGTGAAACTGTACAGCGCCATCTGTTATTCACAAGTGTAAAATGTTAGTAGCCATTTTCATCATAATACCTATACTTATGGATATAAGCAGTAAGATCATCCAATATTTATTCTGGTGATTATTATTAAAATGTAATAAAAAATAATTATGTATGTTGTCACATATACTGACGCTAGTGGCGCCATCTATCTGTATTTACGAGAGCTACGTGCGCGACGAACGACAGCGGGTGAGAATAGAAAGCGGCTTGGCTTGGCTTCTTACTACCTAATACTAAAGGGCATCGGTAGATAGCAGTATCTTATGGCACGATAACAACAATAAACGTTGCTACATGACATTTATGGTGGAACTAGCTCTAAATAATTATTATACAAATCGTTTCTTTGATAATGAAATATCTCTTAGATGGTAAGACGCATAATTTGACAAGCACTTAACTTTTTTAACATTGTGAACTCAATGCTTATTCCCACATGTTTAGGTAGGCATTATGATAAAAATACGTACACGTTTTTTTTATTCTTGAATAACAGATGACGCTGTACAGTTTCACCCGCTGTTCGTCCGCGACGAAACGACCCTCCGCTTTAAAAAAAATACGGTATCGCTTCTCGACTTTTTGGCTAAGATACAACACGTGTAGTACCTGTTCTTTTCAGCTTAATATCTTAAAGTTCCCTCTCTGAGGGACCAGTACCTACATTAAACTGATTTTTGTAAACTGACGGGGTGTTCGACGCTCGCTCCACTCCCGTCACGGGTAGGCCATTGCAGTGCCGCCGGGATCGGCCCACATTAATCCTATAACCAAACATTATGACTACCTACCCTAAGGTGTACTTAGTCAATATTCCTGATAAGCAACAGAGAGCAAAGCATATTTTAAATGTCGCCATGATAAGCCATAGTAAAAGCCATCTTTGGTTATCTTCATGACCGTTGGCCGTTATCTTCAGGGCGCGCTCACATTACCTACTTTCGATCAAACGAGATCTAGGTCCTTTCAAGTTATTTAACCTCTAGCAAAAGCAACCTTATCACGATGAGAATAAAGATCACTGTGATTTTGAGAGTGATGCAAAATCAGAGGTGAAATAACCATGAAAATACATCAAGTGATAGGGACAGCTTGAAACTCATCAGTAATTTGTTGCAAAGTTGTTTTAATTTTCATTAAAGAAAAAAAACAAGTATATAAACTCAATAAGAATTTAAAACGAAAAATAATCACAAAAATATACTTTCAACATTACATAAGCAAGTTCAATACAATTGGTTTAAACGACTATTATGTAAAGTGTTTTATAAACCACCCAAACCCAGTTATTAATCCTCTATAAAAGTTTCTGAACAGTTAGCTTATTGCCAACATTAAAACAACTAGTGTAATCATTATTATCCAAACGGGTGTTATAATGTTGTACTAAATTTCATTATGGAAATCGTTTTCAAAAAAAGAACATTGCCATTTTCGCCAGTTTCACTACCACAGCAGCGCCGTAATTTAAATAAAAAAAAGAACTTAAAGGTTATTCGAATTCATGTCGTATCTCGCCGGCTGCCATTTTTAGGGTTCCGTAGCCAAATGGCAAAAAACGGAACCCTTATGGATTCGTCACGTCTGTCTGTCCGTCCGTATGTCACAGCCACTTTTTTCCGAAACTATAAGAACTATACTGTTGAAACTTGGTAAGTAGATGTATTCTGTGAACCGCATTAAGATTTTCACACAAAAATAGCAAAAAAACAATAAATTTTGGGGGTTCCCCATACTTAGAACTGAAACTCAAAATTTTTTTTTCATCAAACCCATGCGCATGCGTGTGGGGTATGTAATATAATTATGATGTACACTACCGTGTAAACTTCCACCGAAAATTGGTTTGAACGAGATCTAGTAAGTAGTTTTTTTTTAACACGTCATAAATCGTAAACCGCAATTTACCTTTCATTCAATCAACTCAAATATAAAAATAAAAAACAAGTAGGTACCTAAAAAAAAAAATCCGAAAATCATAAATTTGTAGTTACATACCTACAAAGTACGGAACCCTCGGTGTGCGAGTCCGACTCGCACTTGACCGGTTTTTAGGGTTCCGTAGCCAAATGGCAAAAAACGGAACCCTTATGGATTCGTCATGTCTGTCTGTCTGTCTGTCCGTCCGTCCGTATGTCACAGCCACTTTTTTCCGAAACTATAAGAACTATACTGTTGAAACTTGGTAAGTAGATGTATTCTGTGAACCGCAGTAAGATTTTCACACAAAAATAGAAAAAAAACAATAAATTTTGGGGTTCCCCATACTTACAACTGAAACTCCAAAAATTTTTTTTCATCAAACCTGTACGTGTGGGGTATCTATGGATAGGTCTTCAAAAATGATATTGAGGTTTCTAATATCATTTTTTTCTGAACTGAATAGTTTGCGCGAGAGACACTTCCAAAGTGGTAAAATGTGTGTCCCCCCCCTCTAACTTCTAAAATAAGAGAATGATAAAATTAAAAAAATATATATAATGTACATTACCATGTAAACTTCCACCGAAAATTGGTTTGAACGAGATCTAGTAAGTAGTTTTTTTTTTAATACGTCATAAATCGAAAACCGCAATTTACCTTTCACAAAGTTACAACGAACTACAAGAACTTTTATATTATGTTACTTGCTGCTACGGAACCCTTCATGGGCGAGTCCGACTCGCACTTGGCCGGTTTTTGTTCGATATTAGTATTGCAAAAAACTGTTTCAGAACCTTTATAGAGGATTCATATCATGGGTGTAATAAAGTCTTGTATGCAACTGTACATAATTAGGTATTAAAACACTCATGTGATACTAGGCGAAGCCTCGTGTGATAAACCCACATTCGTGTTTTAATACCCCTTATTATACAACAGTTGCATGAATAACTATTATAACAACGAAGTTATGTAAGTACAGAAATTACAAATACCAAAAAGACAATTCTAAGCATATTTAGACTTAGCATTACACCATGGCTTAAGGCTAAAGGTATCTTATCCCCGGTCATGTAAGCAGAAATCATTGTATATATTCCGGGGGTTTGGCCACATTTGCCTCCAGAGACTATACCTATCAAATATCCATGATATGTGATCGGTCCGCCAGAATCTCCCTGAAACCAAACTCATTTTAACCATACTTGTAAAAAAATCTAGAGGGGCTAATGGCTAAGTAGATTCTAAGTAGAAGCTGCACAGGTCGATCTTCAAGGTTAAGTAACGCTTGCCAAAGTCGATCCGCGGATGGGTGACCAACCATTTCTTACCGAAATTCGTTCCGTGTCTCGGATAGAACGTTAAACCATTGGTCTCAGCTGCCATTCTTACATTTTTGACAGTTTTTATGTGTAGTTAGAAGCCCAAAAGTGACTCCCAGTCTTACCAAGGGGTGATGGTGGTACAGAGTATACTAGTCTATTGTATCGTGTTACTCGGTAACTGGCCTGGGTTGTAGAGGTCAGATAGGCAGTCGCGCCATGTAAAATACTGGTTCTCGGCTGCATCTTGTTAGACTGTAAGCCAACTTAGCCAAACCAACATAGTGGGGAAAAGACTAGGCTTTGTTTGTTAATTTTTAGGGTTCCGTACCTCAAAAGGAAAAACGGAACCCTTATAGGATCACTCGTGTGTCTGTCTGTCAGCTGCGGGCCGGGTGAGTGGACGAGATCTCCCTCTCCCTTTTCGCAGCCTCCTTCTGCGAGACGACTGTTTCGCAGAAGGCAATTTTGCCTGAAAATTCTTAGCTTCGGGTCAGAGAGCAGGGTGAGGCAAGTGCCCCAGCTGCCCCACCGTAGGTACGCCCATGCGTCTGAAAAGGTTCCCGTAGGTACCACATTTTGTGAATGTGAGTGCAGTGAATTAGTTTAAAAAATTAAATCGCCTAAGGAGACTGTTACAAAGTGGTCTATGAACCAATAGCGATACTGTTACGATATTTCTGTGGGGATATCTCAACTATACCCTTGTGCAAAGTGGCATCAAAATCTGACCCGGCAGTTTTGAGAAATATAATATTTTAGAATACATAATTTCATGATAACATTAAAAAGTGGTCTATAAACCAATAGCGATACTGTTACGATATTTCTGTGGGGACACCTCAGCTATACCCTTGTGCAAAGTGGCATCAAAATCTGACCCGGCAGTTTTGAGAATTATAATATTTTAGAATACATAATTTCATGATAACCTTAAAAAGTGGTCTATGAACCATGGCAATAGCAATACTGTTACGATAGTTCTGTGAGGATACCTCAACTATACCCTTGTGCAAAGTGGCATCAAAATCTGACCCGGCAGTTTTGAGAAATATAATATTTTAGAATACATAATTTCATGATAACATTAAAAATTGGTCTATTAACTAATAGCGATACTGTTACGATATTTCTGTGAGGATACCTCAACTATACCCTTGTGCAAAGTGGCATCAAAATCTGACCCGGCAGTTTTGAGAAATATAATATTTTAGAATACATAATTTCATGATAACATTAAAAAGTGGTCTATTAACCAATAGCGATACTGTTACGATATTTCTGTGGGGATACCTCAACTATACCCTTGTGCAAAGTGGCATCAAAATCTGACCAGGCAGTTTTGAGAATTATAATATTTTAGAATTCATAATTTCATGATAACCTTAAAAAGTGGTCTATGAACCATGGCAATAGCAATACTGTTACGATAGTTCTGTGAGGATACCTCAACTATACCCTTGTGCAAAGTGGCATCAAAATCTGACCCGGCAGTTTTGAGAAATATAATATTTTAGAATACATAATTTCATGATAACATTAAAAATTGGTCTATTAACTAATAGCGATACTGTTACGATATTTCTGTGAGGATACCTCAACTATACCCTTGTGCAAAGAGGCATCAAAATCTGACCCGGCAGTTTTGAGAAATATAATATTTTAGAATACATAATTTCATGATAACATTAAAAAGTGGTCTATTAACCAATAGCGATACTGTTACGATATTTCTGTGGGGATACCTCAACTATACCCTTGTGCAAAGTGGCATCAAAATCTGACCCGGCAGTTTTGAGAAATATAATATTTTAGAATACATAATTTCATGATAACCTTAAAAAGTGGTGTATGAACCATGGCAATAGCAATACTGTTACGATATTTCTGTGGGGATATCTCAACTATACCCTCGTGCAAAGTGGCATCAAAATCTGACCCGGCAGTTTTGAGAAATATAATATTTTAGAATACATAATTTCATGATAACATTAAAAAGTGGTCTATGAACCAATAGCGATACTGTTACGATATTTCTGTGGAGATACCTCAACTATACCCTTGTGCAAAGTGGCAACAAAATCTGACCCGGCAGTTTTGAGAATTATAATATTTTAGAATACATAATTTCATGATAACATTTTTATTTTAAAAACGTTTTAAATAAGTAGCGTTCGTCAACACTGTGAACGAACGAAACTTTTTTTTCCCGATCGTCAACAGTGTTGACGACAGGGTGTTACCGAGCGGGAATAATTAAAGGGTATTTCTGACTTTACAATACATAATTAATGTGTTTCTTTCCTAGATTTTAGTATTTGTTTCGATTTTAACCGACTTCAAATCCGTTGCGAAGTTTTAAAGATCTCAGCATACATAGGGACAGACAGCGGGAAGCGACTTTGTTTTATACTATGTAGTGATGTATAAAAAGTTTTTTTTACATACACCCTTTTTTCCGCTGCTACAAATAGAGTTCCTCCTTATTTTAAGACGTATCCTTCCTACATAAATATTTAAAAAATGCCTAAAAATTGGTAAGTACAAAAAAAAGTTGAGGGGACAAGTGACTTTGCTTAGTAGAGAAACACATTAATAAAGTCAGAAATACCCGTTCAAACCTGACGGTGACAATGGGAACACTTGGTAAAGTATATATACCCTTTCAAACAAAAAAAGAATTTTCTAAATCAGTCAAGCCGTCTTCGAGAAATCGGTGAATATAAATATAAAAAATGTAAAAAAACATTCCGACGAACTGAGAACCTCCTTCCTTTTTTGAAGTCGGTTAAAAACGAAAAAAAAAACTGAATTTCAGCACTATCGAGGTGGTAAGTGTCTTTGTTTAGCAGAAAACCACATTAATTAAGTAGTATAATGGCAGAAATACCCGTTAAAACGTTTTTAAAATATAAAAATGTAGCAAGAAACGTGAATTTTAAAATTATTATTTTTCTCAATACTGCCGGGTTAGATTTTGATGCCCCTTTGCACAAGGGTATAGTTGAGGTATTCCCTCAGAAATACCTCTACAGTATCGCTATTGGATCATAGACCACTTCCCATACAAATTTTAACAGTCTCCTTTATTTACCTCGCAACTATCCTTTCCCCAATCTCCTGCGCAAAATTGATTTGCTGTTATAATTATATTTCCATAGATATCATTGCATCTTGTCCTTGTTATGTAAGGGACACATACCATTCGGAGATGCCGAGACGGTTTGGACTGAAAAGCATAGTTTTATATTATGTAACATAATCAGTCTATAATTTTCCCACTGCTGAGCCACAGGCCTACTCTTAGTGATAGGGAGTGGGCCGTAATCTACCACGCGGGCTCAGGGAGGGTTGGTAGATGTCACATGTCTTTGAAAATTTGGCTCTACCGTTTTGAGAGCAGTGGTGATGAAATAATTTACACTAATTATAGCGCCCGACTGGGTTCGAACCTACATCTCGTAAGTCGCGGCCGTTACCATAGGACCACCACTGCTCCTTTATCCATCATCATATCAGCCAAAAGTCGTCCACTGCTGGACATAGGCCTCCCCCAAGCACCTCCACTTCGACCGGTTCTGTGCTTCTTGCTTGTTTCTTCTTCTGGTACGAGTATTATTATACATCAATAGCTTTATTAAGCCCTATATGCATTGGGAAACAGTTTCGGAACATTGTTTCAGCAAATGACTTTAGCACAAGACTGCAATAACAGAAAATAATACCCTTTGTATTAGTCCGAATCCTGTAACCATACAATTATCGTCGTCTTTGATTTGGATGCCATCACTGGGCTTCAGCATTGGTATAGGTCGTACCGCCCGCGAAAAGTTTACAGGGAACTCCAACTGCGAGGACACAAAGAAATTAGGGTGAAATCACATTTGCACTTAGAGGCATCACTGTAGGAGGAAGAAATGCACTGGCATGCATCTGCGAATACGGAAAGGAATTGATATACACACAGAAAGAAAGATAAGAAAAAAAAGAAAGAACATATTTATTGTCCAGGTAATACATTCAGTCAAAAAAAGTATTGGCAATTGATGGTTTGTTTATGGTTCCAAATTGTTTTTTTTTTTTTTTTTTGTTAGATTGGCACAACTGTTTTCCATTTTGGCGCGGAGTTTGAGTTGCATCTGTCATTTAGATTAAATACAGTGCTGTTTTTAATTAGATCATTTATTATCTAGAGTGTATTGCAAATGGGAACTATATTTTCTATCACCAAAATTTATATTTGTCATCAAGTTGTATCACCTAATAAATAGATCTATCGCCACGAAATATTTGTATCACCTAATAAATAGATCTATCGCCACGAAATATTTTCGTTCTCAGATAGCGGGGCTCCGTCGACATAGGATGCAAGAACGAGCGAAGGGCACCCCGAGGTTCGGTTTGGTTAGGTTACTTTAAACCCTTTACACAGAAATAGGGGCCCCGCGAAGCGGGGCTCCGTCGACATAGGATGCAAGAGCGAGCGAAGGGCACCCCGAGGTTCGGTTTGGTTAGGTCACTTGCATTGTTTGGTGACTACATTTTGGTGACAGATCTACTATTTGGAGGACAAACCCTATTATTTAAGAAACACAAAACTAATTAAATCGGTGATAGCTTAAATGATACCCATTGCAAATTTCATAATGGACAAAAATATCGAACAAAGAGTTTGTCTTAAATTTTGCATCGCCAATGGAATTTTGTGTTCGAAATCACTGAAAATGTTACGGAAGGCTTACGGTGAATCGAGTTTATCAAAAACACGTGCTTATGAGAGGTACAAAGCGTTCAATAGCGGTCGAGATATGCTGGAAGATTTGCCTTACCCTGGTAGGCCATCAACGTCTTCGACTGAAGTAAACATCGCAAAAGTGAAGGAAATAGTGACTGAAAACCCTCATTCAAGTTTGAGAGATATAGCCGCTGAACTTTCTGTGTCTCACGGGTCGATCCGTATCATTTTAAATAATCACTTGGGTATGAAACATGTTGCCGCTCGGCTAGTTCCAAAAGACGAATTTCTCCAAAAACTCAAACGCATAAGAGTCGCTGAAGACAAGCTAGAACGAGTCTATTCCGATCCAACATTCATGAAACGCATTGTTACTGGTGAAGAGACTTGGGATTACGAGTTTGACATGCAAACTAGTCAACAAGCTTCGGAGTGGCGCCTTCCAACTGAATCGAAACCAAAAAAACCACCCCAAAGTCGATCAAAAGTCAAAGTCATGTTGACTGTTTTCTTTTACTATCGCGGTGTTGTGCACTCGGAATTCTTACCAGAAGGTCAAACAGTAAATAAAGTATATTATTTGAGCATTATGCGGCGTTCATTTGGTAGAAGACATAAAGGAAAATTCGCGGCGAGAACTAAACTCAATTCCGGAAAAAGCGTTTAAAAAATATTTTGATGATTGGATTATTCGTAAGTGTATCGTTTTTAACCGACTTCAAAAAAAGGAGGAGGTTATCAATTCGACTGTATTTTTTTTTTTTTTTTTTTTTTTATGTTTGTTACCTCATAACTTGCGACTGGGTGAACCATGGGTGAACCGATTTTCATGATTCTTTTTTTATTTGAAAGCTGGTGCTTCCCGTGTGGTCCCATTGTCACCATTTCAATATCTGATGATGGAATCTTAGAGAAATCGAGGGCAACCCTCAAATTTTATAGGCTCAGAGTCGAGATGGCGCTGCCGTCACGATAACATATCGCTCCGTATTTTTTTATTTCTTATTATTCCAAAAGCTGTAATATCACGATGAATTAAAACTAGAGTGACTTAAATATACAAGATACATCAGTGATAGTGTTATCTAGCACCAAAAAAGGACACAAAACGAATAAACAATATACGACTAGAACCGTGGAAGTGATAGTGTTTTTCATAGTAAAATTATAAAAGCGTTCATAAACGGTGCAATACGCAGCTAAATCAGTGAAGAAGTGAAAAAAAGCATTTAAAGTAAGAATATAAGCAGTGAAAGTGATCAGACGGATAAAAATTTAAACTTCTCATCACGAAGAAATCGTTGAGAAAAATATTTTTGAATAGTGGACAGTCATACTGTTAAAGACTTAAGACAACGCCATCTATATCTTAACAACCTTATTAACTTGGACTTAGAGTATCATCGATAGTACAGAACATTTACGAAATTGCTGGAAGGGCAAACCGATCAACTTATTTGGTTTAACTACGTAAGCGCTCGATAGCCGTGAAGCGAAACTGTGTACCTCCGTTGGAGTGAACGCAAGATCGTGAGTTCGAATCACAGGCAAACAAGATACTTTTTGGAAGCTTAGCGACACTTAAAAATGAATTCTGATGATTTAAATAATATAACGATGCGTCATAAACACAAAAAAACATCTATGTCATTTGAACGACTATGTTTAACCAGCCCATCGTCATCGGAGAAGTCAATAGCAGACAGTCTACCCGAAAAAATTACAAACTACGACGATGACCACACCAAAAATTTAAAAGAACAAATAAAATTACTGACTGACCAACTTAATAGCGCACACGAACAAATTGACGAACTGTTACTTGAGAATGGCTCACTTAACAAAGTAACACAGGAACAACAAAAACAAATTGCTTACTTAAAAACGATATGTACAAGCACTCCCCAGAGTACTAAGCCGGCCCGTAAGAGAAAAAACAAAAAGCAGTGTAGAACACTTGATTTCGACAGAGAAGATAGTGACACTGCACTGAAGGACGAGACAAGTGAAATTAAATTAAAAACATCACAAGAACAAGATCAAGAATGTTTACAGAATCGAACAAATATACAGGGAGTTGATAAACCTAGAATAATAATTTTGGGAGATGAACAAGTGCGAGGACTCTCACAAGTATTAATGAATAGAAGGGCGGCTAAATGGAATGATAGTTACACGGTCTCGGCTATGGTCAAACCAGGTGCAACATGTTCCAAAATTCTGTGTAATAACTTAGAAATACATAACTCGGTAACCGAAAAAGATATTGTTATACTCTCGGTAGGAACAAATGATAATAATCCATGTCATCTCCAGAAAGAAGTATGTATAGCACTAAATAATCTAAGAATGTGTGAACAAATTTATTTACTAGGCGTGCAGAGTAATAATTATTTAAATAAGAATCTGTTAAACCAAAATTTACAACTTTTATCCCAAAATTTCACAAACTGTAACTTTATAAATCTAAATGAATTTCCCTATTATAAGCGATACTTTTATATAAAGCAAAATAACCGCACTTATTTGAATGAACTTAGCTCTAAATTAAATATTGAAATTGACTATCTTAAATACACAAAAGAATTTCTCATGAAAAAGCCTTTGTTATGCACTGCACATAATCTGGAAAAACGTAGTGAATTAACTAAAATATCATGCTCCAGTCAGAAGACAATTACGGATTATTTTAAGCCCATGACAGGTAACAGGAAGGTAGCAATTAATACCAAACTACAAGTTGATTCTAAACAGGTTTCTGATGCAGCATGTGATAATCTTTTTCGTGTATGAGAATATTTTTGTACTGCACCAAAATATTAATGGACTTGTAAATAAATCGGACCTACTAGGTGTGCACCTTAATAATTTTAAAGATGAGGGTAAATCGGTGGACATAATATGCATTACAGAAACTAACATGAAAAAGGGCGATCATATACATCTGAACGTACCTAATTATACACTACACACATATTATTCACGAGAAAATAGGAACGGGGGCTCATGTATACTAATGCGGAATACTTTATTGGGACAAGAACTAGATGTAGGAAAATGGTGTAAACCAAACCTTATTGAAGTCTGTGCGGTTGAGTTGCAGAATCACCCCGTAATAGTTGTGTGTGTTTACAGACCTCCTAATATGGATAAGGCCTCAGTGAATACATTCCTCGTTGGTTTAGAGATGATCCTAAATGAAATCTGTTTTAAACGTAAGAAAAAGATAATTGTATGTGGTGATTTTAATATAGATATTTTGAAAGATAACTACGCCTCTCGCAGCTTTAGAAACCTATTGCAATGTTTTAATTTGAAAGTAGGTATGCTCACTCCAACACGTATTTGTAGCGGAACATGTATTGACAACATTATCGACAATATAAGGGGAAGTAAATGCGTAACGATCGAATTGGCGTTGTCAGATCACACAGCGCAAATACTACAATGTCCTGTTAAACAAACATGCGTACTTCCATATTGGTACATATTTAGACGTAGTTTCTGTAGAGATAATATGCAAAAGTTTAAAAGTTGCTTACAAAATTTGACATTTAACGATATTTATTCCTCCACAGAACCTAATGACGCATTTAATAAGTTCCACGACACATTTAAACTATTTTATGATATGTGCTTTCCGCTTAAAAAATTGAAACGTTATGCAGTAAAATCACCTAAGTGGATTAGTAAAGGTATAAAATTATGCTGTAAACGCAAACGCGAGATGTTGTGGCAATTTCGAAAAAACCCCAACCCCAATACTAAAACAATTTTCAAAACATATACGAAACGTTTAAAAAAAATAATTTGTCTGACTAAGAAATCCCAAAATAACAACCACATTTATAATGCGTCTAATAAGTGCAAAGCTACATGGCAAATAATAAATAAGGCCAAAAATAATAAGCCGGTCGAAGGAATACCAAAACTTAAAATAAATAACGTAGATATAACTGACCCGAAAAGTATCTCCCAAACTTTTAATGACTATTTTATTGACGAAATTGAATCAGCAACTAACATTAATATTATTAATCAAAATTTAAAATTTGACATGCATCGTGACTCATTATTTTTAATACCCACAGTTCCCCCTGACATTCTAAAATTAATAAATTCATTAAATAATACTAATAGCTCTGGTTATGATGACATTACAACAAATGTTATTAAATCTGTTTCAACAATTATAGCACCGGTACTTAGTTATATAATAAATATGTGCTTAGAATCGGGTGTGTTTCCGGATAGGTTAAAATTAGCTGTAATAAAACCACTATACAAGAAAGGTAGCAAACAAGATCCAGCCAACTACCGTCCTATTGCCTTACTACCCATATTCTCTAAAATTGTAGAAAAAGTGATATATAATACATTATACTCATTTTTTGAACATAACAATCTTTTTGCTGATGAACAATATGGTTTTAGAAGAAAAAAGAATATAAATATGGCAATTTTCAATCTGTTTGAAAAAATTATAACTGGCATTGATAACAGAAGTCCGGTAGCTGCTTTATTCATGGACATGAGCAAGGCGTTTGATTTTGTGGATAGGATAGTACTATTGAAGAAGCTGGAAAGGTATGGAGTTAGGGGCAATGCTTTGAACCTTTTGAAATCGTACTTGTCCGGCAGAAAACAAGTTACTAAAGTGGGTAAGGTGTGCATCACGTCAAAAACCGAGCGTACGTATTTATCTAGTCAGAGAGCTAATAACTACGGTGTACCCCAAGGAAGTATTGTAGGATCTTTATTATTTATTATTTACATTAATGACATGCCCAGAGAAACACATCATCCGATGGTTTTGTTTGCTGATGATAGCACGGTCGTTTTTAGTGGTAAGGAAGATGGGACTACACTTGAGGGAGAGATAAACCACTGTCTCCAAGTATTAGTAGAATGGATGGGCGTGAATAATTTAAAAATTAATATTGACAAAACGAAAATAATGACGTTTGAGCAAAGGACAAAACATACAAAACCTGACATAAAATATGGAAACAAGACAATTACAGAAACGACAACTACAAAATTTTTAGGGCTTGAGCTGGATAGAGACATGTCGTGGAAAACTCATACTGACAGTGTATGTAAACGCCTGAGTCAACATTCATATGCTTTACGTAATCTTGCAAAGGAAGTAAATCAAAAGGTTTTAGTTATGGCGTATAATGCATATGTTACGTCTGCATTACGATATGGGATCATATATTGGGGTAACTCCACCAACATGGAGACAGTATTTAGAGCGCAAAAGAGGTGTGTTAGGGCGATATGCGGTATTCAAAGCACGGAAAGCTGCAAACCGTTCTTTGTGAATTTGCGTATTTTGACAGTACCATGCCTATACATATCTGAGGTGGCTGTATTTGTCAAAACAAACTTCCACCTATTTGAAAAACTGCACAGTTTGCGACATAGAAATAAAATAAGCAGCAGGCAACACAAAAAAGCAGTATTCCACAAAAACCTCTTAGGAATGGCACCACATATTTATAATAAATTACCTAATGCTCTGTTATGTATTACAGATATCAAAGTATTTAAGAAGCAACTCAATAATCTACTGATAAGCAAGACATACTACACAATTAATGAATACCTGTCAGACAGAAATTTGTGTGTATAATAATAATACATAATATAGGTACTCGTAATTATGGTGAATACTTGGGTCCGATTTATTTTATTAAGATTATTTTTTGTTTGTATTGTTATGTGTTGACTGTATTAGACATTAATTAATTATGATGACATTATATACTCTGACATTTCTTACTTATTAATTTGAATTTATGATATTACTTAATTAGATATTTATGACATTGTGTACTTAACTTATTTATTGCATTTATGACATTGCTTATGGTATTATTTTGAATTAATGAAATTGTATAACGTATTAATTTGAATTTATGACATAGTATAATTTTTAATGATAATTTTGCATGCCTGAATTGGTGCAACACAGTGGACTGCGCATTCACATGACATCTAGAAATGTATATAATGTACTGTGTTGAGCAATAAACAATTGAATTGAATTGAATTCACTTATTGTTTTTCGCATGTTTTATGAAGTATCTTGTGTATTTGCGTATGGTTGTCACCATCTCAGGTAGCTGGGCTGATGATGGAAGGTACAACTCCTTAACAGTAAGAAGTTACTCGCACAGGAAAGGACGGTTTTAGTAAATTGTTTTGATGTTTGATAGGGCATTTGCCACATTTGGTCTCATGATCATCAAGTCATGATCTGATGCTGCAGTCAGGATAGTCTGCAGAGTACCTAACTCCTCGACAACTAACAGCAGATATATCGTGTTTAGGCTCATTGAAAAGGGCTCGATGTGTGGATAAACGTACTGTTAATGAGGAACACCGAAATACATAAAGACCTGATGCTGAAGCCAGGAGCATCAGAAAAAGTACCAACCTTGAAATTACAGCACCGTAGTCGTGTTTGGGCTCATTTTAAACAGGACTAAATTGTAAGTTCAATGTAATGTTGACATAAGTCTGGCCTGATGCTGCAGCCAGGATTATCAGCATCTAGTCTAAAAGCATCAGGTCAAGATTTGATGATGGGATACTGGAGAAATCGAAGGAACTCTTCAAATAACCCAAATCGCTATAGGCACACCTATAGCGATTTGGGTATTTTTTATAGTAACTCGTGCATTTGCTCTCGGAAAGCACTATTTGGTGAAGTGGAACTGATGATGAAGACCACAGATGGCCATCGGAAGTACTCAATAATATCTAAGTATTTCACGGGTTGCGATTTTAATATGGTTGCTAAGCAATTTATGCTCGTCACAATGTCAATGGTGATGTTACCGGCCAAACCCGATTTCAGGACAAACTAGTTTAGCCTAGGCTAAACTAGTTCTTCCTATACGCGATAGGAATACCTTCGCTCGCCCTTGGATCTTATGTCGACGGAGCCCCGCTTCGCGGGGCCCCTATTTCTGTGTAAAGGGTTTAAAGTAACCTAACCAAACCGAACCTCGGGGTGCCCTTCGCTCGCCCTTGCATCCTATGTCGACGGAACTAGTTTAGCCTAGGCTAAACTAGTTTGTCCTGAAATCGGGTTTGGCCGGTAACAGTGATATGGAGCTAATGGTGGACCTGGAGAACTCCTCAACAATTAACTTCCCTGTATCGGGAAAAGCAATATTTTGTTTGTAAAAGGCGATGATCACTAGGCTATTGTAACTTAGATAAATTATAAGCAGACCCACTAAAAAGCGTGAAATAAAAACTTTTTAAGAAAAAAAAAACCGACTTCCAAAAAAACACTACAAAGTGAAAAATAACTTTATTTCGGAAGTCGGTGGCAAAAAACTTAAATACAGATCCAAAGACACCGACTTCCGAAATAAAGTTATTTTTCACTTTGTAGTGTTTTTTTGGAAGTCGGTTTTTTTTTTCTTAAAAAGTTTTTGAAGAAGCATACTTTGAAGGCGATAAAATTTTGGATGAATAATTAACATTTCGTGTATTATTGATCTTTTCCCGGTACTTTTTTGACAGAGACATACAGTAAGCAGGTTCACTGGTTAACAGCAAGTTACGACGAAATGAGTAACTTAAATTATTACCTACAGCTAGGTTACAATAATATAGTGTTAGCTAGTGAGCCCCAAACTAGACAGTCTGTATCTTGGGGCTCGGAGTACGAATTCCAGAGTGGAGACTAGAGAGGTGATTTCAGGTATGAAGTGCACATTTTGCGAAGTGCACATTTTGCGAAGTGCACATTTTGCGAAGTGCACATTTTTGCGAAGTGCACATTTTGCGTCAAACCCATGGTATGGTACGAGTGTGTGTGTGATGTTTGTGTGGTGTGTGTGATGTTTGTGTGGTGTGTGTGATGTGTGAGTGGTGTGTGTGCGTCTGGTGTATGTTTGTAAATGTGCGTGCTTGTTCCATTGTGCTTCAATCATAGAAATAGCGATCTGTGCGTATAAATGTGATTTCACCCTACTTATTGCTATATACAATGTGTAATTGAAATAACTGAAAACCTCTTTAGGGGTCATTGCACTTATCATTATAAAAAAAAACTCATATCTATGGTCTCAAGGCTGTATATACAGGATGAATTTTTCAAGTGAGTGTAGATGGCCAAATTCGAAACTATGAGGAATAGCGAAAAGTACTCAAAGGTGAAAGGAGTCCTGGGCTCGATTTTGATGAAAACTAGAACTGCATCATTGGCTTTTTGTAAAAATCTATATTTCTAGCCAGGAATCGAACCTGTTGATTTTGAAAAAAAAAACACAAGAATTATTACACCATTCGATAGTGTCCCTAATAAGGATCAAATTCTGGGAAGTAATGACATACGGGAAACTTAAGAAAAATGTTGAATTTTATTAACTGCTTCTTATAGTATTAATACCTACATTACCTGTACCTTCTTCGAAATGATGCTCAATAATCAACTTCACAACATTATGTTCTAAATTCAATTTTTTATTACGATCTTTGGAAAATATTCTAATGGAATCAATAATATTGTAATGCTGAATGCAGTACAACCCTTGAGAAGTCGAATCCAGCTATGTATTGAAAACAATGGTCATCATTTGATTAATCAGTTAAGGTTTCATTGGTAGGTAACATAAGAAAAAAAAAGTATTTTGTTAAAAAGGAGCTCTTTCCTTTAGTTTGCCGTATATCTTTACTTCCCAGAATTTGATCCTTATTAGCGACACTATCGAATGGTGTAATAATACAGTGATTTTTTTCAAAATCAACAGGTTCGATTCCTGGCTAGAAATATTGATTTTTCAAAAGTCCAATGATGCAGTTTTAGTTTTCATCAAAATCGAGCCCGGGACTCCTTTGAGTGCTTTTCGCTATTCTTCATAGATTCTGATCTGGCCATCCACGCCCACTTGAAAAATTCAACCTGTACATATATCAGCAAAGTAAGCCCTCGTACCCACTAACGATTTTTTATCGCGAAATTAATTTTTAACTCTCGGTGTTAAAGATACCATACATAAGTTAGGTTCCGTTGTCACCCTTTCGGCACGAAACCGTAACAAGTGAGTAAGTACCGAAAACATTATAAAACAAATTACCTTTAACACGGCAAAGTCATTGTTATGTGTTGCTCTGCTGTAATGTTGATGTATAAAACAACTCAAAATTTTCCTCCAGACTTCAGTATTAGTACTTTTTCTTTTTTGTCCTGATCTTCTGTGGTTTTGGTACCATACCATATTCGATTGACAGGTGCCCGCAACGACTCTGTAGTATTTTTTCACACCCCTAAGCAACATTCAAGTTATAAATACTTATGAAACAAACGAAATTTACTTAAAATAAAAAAACTTAAAAACCCGGCCAAGAGCCGGACTTGCGCATTAAATGTTTCATTTTACCAAAACTTATCTACTTATGACTGTTAATATTTCCGTAAAAGTCCTAAAAGCAAATGGTCCTATCCTATTAGCAAATCGTCCTTCGAGTAAATTGTCCTAAAACAAAATAAAGCTAATAAGTACACTATTATAAGTCCCCATCACGAGAAGCTATATTTGTTGTTGTACCATTGTAATGGTGCCCAAGACACAGGCTGTGCCTAGTTTGGGACCAACAATACCTTGATATTGTAATTTTAAAAACTGGAATAAACGATTTTACTTTTTTACTTTGTTCTTTATTTGCAAATTTTACTTTGAGTTTAAAGTACGTGTAACGTGTAATACGAAACTAACGAGCAATTTCACTTGGTCGGGTTAAGCGCTGTCGTCTAATGTTTTGTGGTACTGGAACGCGTCTGACTCATGAAACGTAAACATTTGGGCGGCCATTTTGAAGTAGATTCACGCTGACGCTGTCAATACTGCAAAATGCAGAAGCAGAATACTCGGAATCGTTTGACGACAGTAATTAGAAGTGTGTGTTAACATAATTATATCCCTATATAAAAATAAAAATCATTACAAAATAGTTTTTTTTATTTAATCCAAAGGTTGCGAACCCCTCTTTTTTGTGGATGGGAAATCATCAAATAACTCCTCCGCTCTGGGTGGAGCGGAAGGGAGTGTCAGACTCTTACTGACTAAAACCCACCCGTGTTCCTTCCTTAGCCCTTTATGTTCCGGGGTAACCCTTTCGGAAAATCCCGCTGACCCGGCAGGCTTCGGCCCTGACGGGCCCCTTTCCTTTTGCTGACATCTCTTTGAGGCACGCGTGGAACACATACAGTAAAACGGGGCTACTTTGACTTCCAGGGTTACTTTGACAAGGCCGATCACAACGCTATGACGCGTTCCCCACACCCCGCGCCTCGCGCAATATTACTCGAGGTCACGCACACTTGCTGAGCACACGTGAAAACCGATTTTGGCGCTCTGTTAAAGTAGTTCCAACGCCTGTCAAAGTAACCCTGGAAGTCAAAGTAGCCCCGTTTTGCGGTACATACGTGCCGTCCGTTGCGAACCCCTGAATGTGTGTTTACAAAATTTTCTGCTTCTTGTGACGGGAAATTATTTTGCTTAAAGTGTCGTTTTGATTGTAGGTCCTTTTGCTATTAGGGCTTTTTAATACAGAGGGAATATTACACACCTTTTTATGCGGAGATCCCTCCTTGCCTCGGAAGGCACGTTAAGCCGATGGTCCCGGCTGTCATTCATAGACCTTTGACAGTCGTTAGGTAGTCAGAAGCCCGAAATTTTAACAACCACTCTTGTCAAAAGGTATCGTGTTTCCAGTATCTGAGTTGTGTAAGTCAGATAGGTAGTTGATCCATGTTAAATATTGGTATTCTACTGCATGAGCTTAGGCCGAAAAACAACCTTAAGGCGGTACCCCGACCAAATAACCTTGAGCATTCGCGACAGAGACAGAGAGCGACACGACTTCCTCGTACGAAAGGGATGCAGCATACCCTGCGCACGCCCCTTTATTATAGAACTCGCACAATTTTTGGAATTATTTTAATAAAAATAGAATAGCGATCTTTTTAAATAAATTAAAACATGAATTATTTAGATTTTTAAATTATCTATCCATTGGTGAAATTCTCAAATTAATAGAACATCAACTTTAGCAAAGATGAATGCAATCAATAATTTTAGTCACTTTTTTAAAAGGAGATTTTAAATGTAATAGTAAGATACAAAAACAAATAATAACGGAAAATATGATGATAGGATATCGAACATTAATAATGTGCTTTCAGACGTAGTTTATTTCTCATAATATAAAAATGAAACCCGTTTTCCGTTGTCACGACATAACATGAAAACGGCTGGACCGATTTCGATGAAATTTGGTATAGAGATAGTTTGAGTCCCGGGAAAGGACATAGGATAGTTTTTATCCCGATATTCCCACGGGATCGACATTTACGCGGGTGAAACCGCGGAGCGCAGCTAGTTTCTCATAATTATTGATTTAATAGCCTCTGAATAACGAAGAAAAACGCGGTTTTGGTCGGGGTACCGCCTTAACATAATTGGAAAAAGGTTTGGCAGTATAATAACTTACTCTATTTGGAAGCAATGAGCCGCTGATAGAACATGTTCTTGAGTTATGATTGATCCACCACAAACTAACTGCCAAAAATCACCCTTTTTGTCGGTTTTTACAATTAAAATCTGAAAAAGAATCGCTGTTAGTATTTATTTATTTATAAACAGCTTTAAGTATCTATTAATCAACTCAGCCTATCGCAATCCACTGTTGGACATAGGCGCCTCCTAAGCTGCGTCACAACACCCTGTCCTCAGCCTACCGCGTCCAGTCTGTCCCAGCCAAAGGGGCGTCCCACACTAAGCTTGCCGCTTGCTAACCAAGCCGTAACATAACAAATAGGACTTTACAGAATTAGAATCAATAAAATCATCAATAAAATAGAATAGAATACTCTTTATTATGTACACCAACACACAACAACACACAACACACACAACAACACAACAACAACACCACAACAACAACAACAATACAACTCTCCAAGTTCATATAATCCTATCGATCAATATTTACATGAAATAGTCATTCAATAGGATTATGAACTTAGATGATGATGATATTAATGAAGTAAGTATCCACGTAAAATTCATTCACTTGGGGTTGCTGGAGAGATGCTCCTACAGCAAGCCATAATTCAGTTGTCTGTATCTGTTAACCTGTTAAGGTACTTATTTTTTAAGTATGTACCAATTCGGTCATATTGCGTACAATTTTGTTATATGAATTTATAAACAGCAAAATAGATCATGGGGTGTCTGGGAGCGTGACGTGATAATACCTGCCAATTATTATTCCACTGCAGGGCAACGGCCTCTTCTGATACAGATGATCTCCACGCTTTCTCAAGACGGGTTGGCGATTTCAGACTTATATTAAAACTAGCTGCGCCCCGCGGTTTCACCCGCATAAGTTTCGATCCCGTGGGAATATTGGGATAAAAACTAAGTATCCTAAGTAGTTTGAGTCCCGGGAAAGGACATCCTTTCCCGGGACTCAAACTATATCTATACCCATCTAAATCGGTTCAGTGGTTTAGGTGTGAAAGGTACATATACAGGGTGTTACGGAAAGGGTATATCAATACAAACGGGTTGGAGAGTGTATCTGGTCTAGAATCTCTGTACAAAATTTCAGCTCAAAGCATTAACTTTGAAAATGCTTAATATTTTTTTATTTCGACATCACGGCGCTGCACTGGCGCGCGGCGGCGTGATGTGCGTGTACTAGGCGCACAGACACACTGCAGATAATGGATAATGACCCTCGTAGTGCGGTGACACGTTTGTTATGATTTCCATTTAATAAACTATCGAAATAAAAAAAAATATTAAGCTTTTTCAAAGTTACTGCTTTTGAGCTGAAATTTTGTACAGAGATTCTAGACCAGATACACTCTTCAACCCATTTGTATTGATATACCCTTTCTGTAACACCCTGTATATACATACAGACAGACAGACAGAGTTACTTTCGAATTTATAATATTATAGTATGGATAGTATGGATATATAAGTCCAGGTTTCACGATGTTTTCCATCACCGAAGTCAGTATAATGTCCAAGATAGACTCACAATAATGCAATGGAAGTTAATATAAATAAATAATTTGATATTTTTTACCTGGTACGGCACTTCTTCGATATCCACTAAACTTCCACCTAATATTCTAAGCGGACACATATCGTGCATTGGTGGATACTGACTATTAATCGCTATCACTTCCTAAGAAGAATACAAAGATATTTGTAAAAAAAAAACTTGCTTTAATAAGAAGATAATAATACCAATAGTCGTGACGGGCAATGGCATGATAGCCAACTGACTTGACTTTGACTTTGACTTTGAGTACTTCTGGACACGGCTCGTATCGTTAGGAGGTTCCTCTCTCAGGAGCCCTGACCACCGGTATCGGGAGCAGGGTCCAAATTACCACTTGGACCCTGCTCCCGATACCGGTGGGCTATTATTAATTATATTTATAAAGTTTTTTTAAGTTTTTTATAAAGATATTTAAAAATGTAATTTATATGTCTTTAAATAATGTGGAGATATTGCATTATTTACTCGAAAATCTAATTCATCGTTTGTTGACGTAAAATTCGCTTTCACGAATTTCTCGAAGATTAGCACCATAAATAAAATTGAAACTTTAACCACTTTTACTTGTAATGTTACCATGTTTATTGGAATTTTATTGCACAATTCATTAAATCTAACGTTACATATAATTTTTACTGAGATTACCAAAAGTGACGAAACTGGGATGCATCAGAAATGTTAAATGTTGTTTTTTTGTTGACATAAGTATATAATGGTACCATGGTCACCATGGTTGACATGCTCTGTGGTTATTGAATGCACAGACCATGGTATAATATAATTGTACCATGGCACAGACTACTTTTTGATAGACTGTTGACTGTGTCATCTTTATTGATATATATTTTAAAAATATGTCATCTATAATAATATGTCTGTCTGTGTGACCGCGTTGTTCTTCTATTTATTGTCGATTTTAATGCGGTTTTCATCATTTAAAGAATTAAAGAAGAATTTGAGTGCCCTCCACATTAAAATGTTTTATGTGCATATTACATCAATGTTAGGTATATAACATCTGTTTGTTCAATTCGTAAAAACCATGCGAAGCACCGCTCTGGCTTGCCTGTTACCATAAGGTAACTTCTCTTCTTAGTCTGTGGTCACCATAGAGGAAAAAAAACTTTCAGAAACTCGGATAAGATATACTTTTTAATTTCTAAGTCAGTTTTCAAGGTTTCTAGCTTTTTGACAACTGCAATCGATTTCAGAACGAATAAATTTATTCAATTTGACGACCAGTTTGACTGATTATGACATATTTCGGGGATATAGTCACCGGGCATAATTATGACATTGGATATCAAGCAGTAAACCCGTGGAGTAAACCCATTTATTTCACATGTACATCTACTAAGTTTATCTACGTTTTCTCGCGAAATTTCTGTGAAATGCTATAAATAATAAATCTTGCAATGCATTGAATTGCGACCGATAATCAATGGTGAAATGACTATTTCTTTTAATAGAATAACAACACTATATGTGATGATTAACCTTTTATTTCAGGCGAATAAATGTCGGGATTTACCTAATTTCCCGGAAAACGCGGCAATGCGTGTTCGTAATGGTAGACCCGTTGCACTTGGTGAAATACCTTATCAGGTTATGAGTTTTCTTTACATTTTAAATTATCAATCTTATCAGCCCAAAAAAAATCAACTGCTGAACATGTTCAAGTGCTTAGTAGCACACTGCACAATTGCACAAGTAAAGGCTGTTGAGGGAAATAATAGCTACCACCACCCGCGCCGTTCATTTACATAATCAGCCTATAGATAATTTTCCCACTGCTGGAACACAGGCCTCCTCTCTGTGAGAGGGAGTAGGCCGTAATTCACCACGCGGGCCCAGTGCGGGTTGGTAGATGTCACATGTCTTCGAATTTTTGGTTCTAGGGCATGCCGATTTCCTCACGATGTTTTCCTTCACCGTTTTTGAGAGCAGTGGTGATGAAAATAATTTACACAAAGTAAAGCCCCTGTCTGGGTTCGAACCTACAACTCATAAGTCGCGGCTGTTACCACTGGGCCACCATTGCTCTCTATTATAAATTTGACTGTTTTGGGGTAGCTTGATGTGCCGGCGTCTGTACAAGCGTGGTCCATACAGGGTGTTACGGAAAGGGTATATCAATACAAATGGGTTGAAGAGTGTATCTGGTCTAGAATCTGTACAAATTTTCAGCTCAAAAGCAGTTACTTTGAAAATGCTTAATATTTTTTTATTTCGATAGTTTATTAAATTGAAATCATAAAAAACGTGTCACCGCACTACGAGGGTCATTCAGTATCCATTATCTGTAGTGTGTCTGTGCGCCTAGTACACGCACATCACGCCGCGCCGCAGCGCGCCAGTGCAGCGCCGTGATGTCGAAATTAAAAAAATATTAAGCATTTTCAAAGTTAATGCTTTTGAGCTGAAAATTTGTACAGAGATTCTAGACCAGATACACTCTTCAACCCGTTTGTATTGATACACCCTTTCCGTAACACCCTGTATTGCCGTTCATTTACTTGCAGTTTAAATTTTAATACCTACAACCCGCAAGAGTTAACTTGAGACCCGAGCACCCCCTCTCGACCCCCGCATTGTTACATCTTTCGCCATCGACGCCTTAGTACCGCGTGCATACGTCATCCGAGTGAAGTCTCAAGTAAACTCTTGCGGGTTGTAAGTAGGTAGAAACATACAAAAATAAAATGGAAATTCAGATGTCACAGTATGTACCTACTCCTCCATAACGCTGTCATCCGGAAACGTTCCCAGAAGATTGGCAGTAGCCAGTATACTATTGTAGTCTTAGATTGGCAGCATTGCAACATTGAATCACAGAATACTTAAAGTACTACGTACAGAAAGGCCACTCCCTTCCCCGCACTAACATCAGTTACCGCACCTCACCCCGCACTTCGGCGTATTCGTCGCAAACACAAGTACCTCACGCACATATTCATACGTATACAAACGTCATTTTTTAATGTAGTAGTAGTAGGTAATTATTTTGCGAGCGTTATATGGAGTGTCCGGGGTGTGATTGAATAGCAATGCTAATTCTTTGGCCAAATAACGAGCCTACCCTCTGGCCACGTGAAGTGTCGACCGGTCGCTGAGTCCCATGAAACGGAGACGAGCACTTGAGTCCCATGACCCGAGCGTTTCGACCCCAAACGGCTTTAAACCTACTTAGTGTAAACAGTGAGCTTTGTGCTAAGTAAGATATATATTTTTTTGTATTTATTATAATTAAGTAGGATAATATATTTTTAGTATTTATTATAATTATACTCCTTCTTCCAAAGGTAGGTTTCAAAATGAGTCTTCCCGGTGATCCAGAAAGGTTTTACACGTTTTGTGGAGGTGTTATCATTGGTAAAGCCAAAATATTGTCAGCCGCGCATTGCTTTGTCGATGAAATTCCTAACAAAATTTGTCCAGGGTAAATTATTCTTTATTTAATTAGCTCGTAAGTGCCAGGGTATCCCGCGAAATTCAATTCGATTTTAGCAATTTCTGGTTAGTATTAGATTAATCAAAATATGATTCGCGACAGTCATAAATATGTAGTTAGATATCAACAGCATTATAATAAATAGAATCATCAATAGGATTCATCTACGTTCAACTAACCCTCATGCAGTCATGAGTCATTGTTCTCATCAGATTGAATTATTTATTTAATTTGCGGCGCTCGGTAAAACTAGAATAGGTACATTAAATTATTATTATCATGAGTGTTCTTTTTTCTCAGCTCTGAGGCTGGTTTTAGCTACATTTACGGGCCACAGTCAAATAAATAAGTACTTAATTCATCATTATTTTATTATTATTATTTATTTTTATGTATTAACATATCTCGAGACCATGGGTCCCGGTCCTTTGGAAGGCGTACGAGGGGCCGAAGCCAACTCGCCGAGGCCCGTTAAACGTTTTCAATGAAATGAGGCACCAACCGACGATTATCCCTGTTTGCACTATGCAATTGCACCAAAGGAAAACCCCCGGTTGGTGTAGGACTATTGCAAGACATGGAAACAAAAACATTGGATTATGGGTTCTGGTGGCTAAAGTGAACTGGTTACTGGTTATCTAGGACTATGTAAAAACTATAGCCCCTGCCTGACCGATATTCAATATAAATTAAACAGATAAAATGTCAGGGGGTGACCACACTCAATAATGGGCTGCCGAAAACGGTCACTAGCACATAGTGTCATAGCGATAAGAGGGCAACACGTCCTGAGGTGCTTATGAGGAGTGAAGAGGTATTCCACGGCCATCAGGACAATCCCGGAAGTACGGTCAAGATCCCTACCAGCATCTTACTGGAATACTTCCTTCTCCGAGCACGTTTGCTCTTGCGAATCTGTACTCAAGCCGGCCAATAAAGGCAAGAATGAGGTGGGAGCTCTGTTCCTCGTCATTGTTCACTCCAGCCCGCCAATAAAGGCTAGCCAGAGGTGAGGAACAAGACTTCTCCCGGGAGATAGGATCCGTGGGGTCGCTACTGCCCAACAGCTCGCCACATGCTGCCCTGCGGGTTTCTGTATCCCTCTTGGTCTGGCTCCTCACTCTAGACCTGTTTCGGCAAAGTAAACTCCTCCGGCACAGGCCTAGAATTTGGAACGCGCAAGCCCCACCACGACGTCAAGGTAGAGATACGGCGGTGGGGTTATTATTATTATGATTAGAGGATATTTAATTTTACAGTTCCGAAGCCTAGGGCAGAAGAAAGAGATGTCAGTATAAAGGAAGGGGCCTGTCAGGGCCGAAGCCTGCCGGGGGTGCGGGATTGTCCGAAAGGGTTACCGCTACCCCGGAACATAAAGGGCTAAGGAAGGAACACGGATGGGTTTTAGTCAGTAAGAGTCTGACACTCCCTTCCGCTCCACCCAGAGCGGGAGGGGTCATTTGATGACTTCCCATCCATAAAAAAAAAAAGGGCAGACCGCAGCAACCACAGAATACTTTTATATGGCAGCAACGCTTCCATAGATTTGAGTAGACATCGCCGCCTGCTGCTACGGTCGAGAGGCGACTGCAGACGGCACTGTGACATACCAATAGTACTGTCAGTTGCTCACTAAAGGATAATTTCCACCAAACGGCTCGCCACTGAACTGAACTTGAATTGAACTGCCAGCTTGCATAGAAAAATGTTCAAATCACTTGTAAAGGTTGTCCCAAAATTAGCTCAAGATTTGAATTTGTCGCCATTTGTGCAGTAAAGTGTTGGCAGCGCTAAAAAGAAAACAATTCGACAGCTGACAGTTTAGGGTTAGTGAATATGGAGCGTTACACGATAGAACAACGTGCCTTCATTATTGAACAATATGTCAAGAATAATGAAAGCATGGCGGCCGTTACTGGTGCTCGATATCGCGACATGATAATACAGTTCTTTCTGCCGAAATTGGATGATATTGATGTGGCCAATATGTGGTTTCAACAAGATGGTGCTACATGCCATACAGCCCGTGAAACAATTCAATTACTGCACGAGACATTTCCAGGTCGTGTACTCTCTCGTTTCGGTGATCAGAATTGGCCCCCTAGATCGTGTGATTTAACACCATTAGATTTCTTTTTATGGAGTTATTTGAAATCACAGGTCTATGTCAACAAGCCCACCCACCCGTGCATTAAAGGAGGAGATTCAACGCTGCATCAACGAAATTCAGCCACATTTATGCAAAATGGTCATGGAAAATTTCGACAAACGAGTGCATATGTGCATGCAAGGCCGTGGAGGCCATTTGCCCGATGTGTTATTCCATAAATAACCCTATCCTATGTACTTTATGATTCAATAAAAAAATAACAATCAAAACACTAAAAACTGTGTTTTCTATTTAATTAAAATCTTGCGTTCATTTTGGGACACCCTTTATATTTCCAGACATACAAAGTCTCCAAGAAGTTTGAATGGCGAGTATGCAGTGGCAGCAACTATAAGGAATATACTTTATTTTAAGGAAGAAGGCCATGAACAATGGAGAAAGTTACAGAACCTTACTTATCCCCATAATTACGAATACCCTGTTCATGATTTGGCTCTGTTGGTAAGCCGTTCTTCATGAAACAAACATTTAATGGCAAGGGGTCATTCAAAGGTACCTACATAGATATTAGATAAGCCAATAAAAACTTTAGACGCAGAAATAGCCACATGTTTACTAAATAAGTAATTAACAAAACATAACGTGACATCAGGCCCGCATAGGCGTAGGTAGGTCTGCAAAAGGGAACCATACATCATGCATGCTGACAGGAAAATGATTCTGATTGCATTCGATCACTCAAGCGAATTTAAAATCAGTTTAAAGATTTTAGAAGATCCGATTGTTTGGTTTTAAGGCAGACCATTTTCAGTCGCGCAAAAGTGAACATGGCTTCTTGAAAATACGTCTATCTATCTATACAGGGTGAAAATGGATTCATGGGCATCCTTTTAAGGGGTCATTGTAACCATCATTATGAACAACTTTTACTATGGGACCAAGACTGAAATCGCGAAAAAAAATCAGCTCTTCCATACATTTTGACGAGTTGTGTGAACATAAATGCAAGGAACAGGTGATTTTTTTCGCGATTTTAGGCTTAGTCCCATAGTAAAAGTTGTTCATAACGATGAGTACAATGACCCCTTAAAAGGATGCCCATGAATTTAATTTCACCCTGTATACTAATAATAAAGTTGAAGAGTTTGTTTGTTTATTCGTGCTAATCTTTGGAACCAAGCCAACCAGTCGGATTTGAAAAATCTTTTAGCATTTGGTAGCCGAATTCTCTAGGAATGCTTTAACATCACGCCAGGACCCGTAGGAGCTGAGCAAAAAGAAAAAAAAAACCGAGTGTGCTTATGACCACACGACTGAAGTGAAACTTTAAACGTATTGGGCTATGATAGGAAGAGAGAAAGAAAATGTGCGCGCGCACTGCTTTCTCTTGCTTATATCCCCCACTCAACTCCCGTTCGCCTCGCCCGATCACACTTTTCGTATCGCTTACGTCACGCGTTCGCCAGCTTACTCCCCAAGTCAAGCGTGCGTAAAGAAGTTTCACTTCAAAAAGTCAGTCAGAACGCTAAGTGAAAAGGATCGGAGGAAGAAGAAATTAAGAAGAAGTAGAAGCATATTTTTTCATTAATATTTTTCTTTTTTCACAGTTTGTGATGGAACCTTTCGTATTCAATGATTTTGTGAAACCTATTAGGATGGCAGACAGGTTTGTGGATTATGAAGGTACTGCCATGGTGTCGGGATACGGGGAGATTTCACACTTGGTAAGTAGGTAGTACAACGAGGTCTCGAACGCCATAGGAGCTGAGCCGCAACATTCTGTGTCCGCACATAGGTACTCGTACACCATCTGAAATAAATATTCTTAATTATACATTCAGTCAGGTTCGTAGTAGGTATTCGCAACCGCCGCTAATTGTGTAACACATTTTCAATCTGAGTCTGAATCATTTTGAAATATCGTCGGTTCAAAGGTAAAACACACTACTTAAGTGACATTTTGACCCAAAATGAGATTTTACTACTTTTGCTTCTATACAGATCAAATCTAAGCAAAAGTAGTAAAATCTAATTTTGGGTCAAAATGTCACTTAGTGTGTTTTACCTTTGAACCGACAATATATTGCTATTCCATTTCTGCGTTATGTCCGCAAAATGTGTCTGCTCAACAACGTAAATAACGCAATGAATGTTGTTGAACTGTCGAAATGAAAGCCATTCGTACTATTAGTGTGTTACGCAATGATCTCGCAGATGTATGAATATAAACGAAGCAAAATAAGTATGTACAGATCGCAGCAGGTAGCGTTCTGTAGTTTCTGCCTATCCCATGGGTATGAGCATCAAAATTCATTGTGTAGTTTAGAAGAACTAGACTATTACTAAGACAAACAAGCAGACAAAAAGCGACTTTTTTATATTAAAATTTTATAGATAAAATTATGTTTCAGATAAGTTCCGACAGCTTGTTACGAGCAAATCTGGTGCTTTTGCCTTTGGATTACTGCTCTATGTCTCGCCCAAAGACAGTTAAGACATTTTTTATATGCACATCACTGGTCGGAGCTGAAATTGGAAAGGTAAAAAAACAACCGACTTTAAAAAAACACTACAAAGTGAAAAATAACTTTAATTTCGGAAGTCGGTGTCGTTGGTTCCGCATTTTCGTTTTTTGACACCGACTTCCGAAATTAAAGTTATATTTCACTTTGTAGTGTTTTTTTAAAGTCGGTTGTTTTTTTTTTGTAAAAAAGTTTTTATTTTTCACTTTTTAGTTGTACCTACCCCAGACAAATTCAATTAACACTAGTGCATTGAAGAATTGAAGACACGACTCGAAGAATCATCAAAATTATAGAAATGCCGGAGATGCAGTACATTTATGCATATAACTTCGTACATAAGAATAATTACCTTATGTATTATATACTTGAACCTTCCTGAAAGTATGTGAATCACAATAATGAAACAATTATTAAAATCGGTTCAGTAGTTTTTGAGATAATCGCGGACATACAAACATACATACATACGGGTCGAATACAGAACCTCCTTTTTTTATTTTTTTAAAGTCGGTTAATAAAGTCGGTTAATTAAAGTCGGTTAAAAAACCACATTTTTTTGGCTTAAACCTAGACATCACTATGACTACTTTCCGTTTAGTAAACTTTCCGTTTCTGTGTTATGAAGCTTTGTTTTCATAGAAAAACGGTTCCATCATAATTATTGTAATGTCCGTCATGAAAATCTGTCATTTAGGTACACCAGTATATTAGTTCATAAACACCAGTATATTAGTACAGAAATGTTCGAGACGAGATACGAATTACCCATTCATGTATAAAATAAGAGAAGATAAGGATAGGGTACGCGCTCCTCGACGTGGACCGCATAAATTAGGTGCATGGACACAATCCACCTTAGTCACAATCGAACCAGCGTTTATGTAGCACACAAAAACCTTAAATTATTTATTTTAAACCTCTTTGGCAGCACATGTGTAGCACATTAAGTAAAATTAAAGTAATCCTCTAAATAAGCAGCAACAATCCTTTCCTGTGTTTTTAAAATGTGCACAAATAGTTCAAAAACCAAAAACAAGTTCCACGGGATTACTTTTCACTCGCAAACAGCAAACAATGTTAATTTGTTGAAAATTATAATAATATTTAATGTTTGCTTCGCGTCACAATATGTCATTCATAGGGCCAAAGCACACACGCTACTTTTTGCATCGGCGATCGGCGTTTTTGCGGCTGTATCGATGCTGTATCGCGTTTTGGCGACTCTCTGCGTTCGGACGCGGTATCGGAATCGAGCTTCCGAAAAGCGACTGAATCGCCGCGTTTGGCGTTTTTAAGTGTTCGGTGTGGAATGCTTGGTCGCTGCATTTAGCTTCTAAAAAGCAGCTAAATCGCTGATCGCCGATGCAAAAAGTAGCGTGTGTGCTTTGGCCCTAACAGGTATAACAGTGACAATTATTGCTATCTCGTTCCCGCTACAACCCGCGTAATATGTCTCTCTATTTCGGTTGTTGAGCATAATATGACGCACGACATCGGGAAATGTAGTTGTGTGGATGTGTTTACATGTAGTTGTTTCTTACTTGATGTTAGAAGATAGGCCACTCTCATACATCAATGCATTTACCTTTTCATTTTTTTGTTGTATAGGGCGACTCCGGTGGGCCGTTAGTCTACACGCATCATGTTGACCTGGAAGGCAAGCCTTACAGAACTTTAATTGGTATAGCAATTGGAACTTACGAGGGCCGCAATTCTATCTTCTTAAGGGTGTCGTCATACCAAGGTTTTATAGCCAGAAACCGTTGTGGAGAAAACACTAGTATTTACTATTTTGTTGTTAATACCCTTATTATATTACAAAATTATATTGATATCTAGTTTTGATTGATTTGATTTTTTTATACATGTGGCCCTACGGCACACTGTGCCTACGGTAACGGCCGTGACTGACGAGTTGTAGGTCATAGGTTCGAACCCAGACAGGCGCTTTACTTTGTCTAAATTATTTCATCACCACTGCTCTCAAAACGGTGAAGGAAATCATTGTGAGGAAACCGGCGTCTCTTAGAACCAAAAATTCGAAGACATGTGACATTAATTTATCAACCCGCACTTGGCCTGCGTGGTGGATTATGGCCCAGTCCCTCTTACTGAGAGGAGGCATGTGTCTCAGCAGTGGGAACATTCTAAGCTGATTATGATTATGCCAAAAGAAATCATGTCACAGAGTGGCCATGAGTAAAGTTTTGAGTATGAATGTGGACAGGTTTAATCTGTCAAGCTCCGCTAATGAGACACAATTGATTTTCTATTGTTTGTTCGCCGATCGGTGGACCGCGGTCCTTGACCGGTTGTTGACGATCTAAAAGAGATGGATGGATTACACTGTTAGCCTCAAAAAGTGTAAGCATATGTCGCAGATGGATTGTAGAATCCGCTGTTTTACAAAACTGCTAGTTGTTTTACAAAACAGCTCCGTAATGTATAACAACTGAACAACGTTACTTTTAATTTTGATTTTTGAAATCTACCGATTAAATCCTTTTTGCCGAAAAGACTGTCAGTATTCTCTCTGAAAAATTCTACAAAAAACCCCAAAAAATCAATAACCCATGGACTTATTATTGTAAATGTGTACCGTTGTAGGTAACTTACTATTTTCAGCATAGAGGAACAATGGTTTTCAATCTATCAAAAAGTACTCTGTGCTTATTGTTAAAATTTTTCCTCTATGGCTTCTACCAAATTCGACCGAATTCTACTGTCATGTCATTTTTAGTGAAATTTTTTAAACAATCTCCCCTAAATTCAAATTTTATCGTATTTATTTAATGTTTTGGAAGTGTTTGTTATGTATAACTTTATGTTCAAAAGTATGTCTGTCACAAGTAAGTATCACATTATTATCGTTTTTTATCATTTAATAAAGGTAGAAGTAGGTAAGTACTAATAGTACTGACTACCTTTATTATCTCTAATACTTAATAATTATTATTATTATAGCTAGCCCTCCCACTGCTGAGCATAGTCAAACCCACAGGAACAGTTACTAATACAAGTTCTTGGCATGACATAAATGACGAGTGGACCTTTCGTGTCGTCAACGGCTGGGAAGCAAAACGAGGAGATGCCCCATATCAGGTAGGTACAAACCTTTCATGATAAATAAAAGGGGACGGACCCTTGCTTCACCTAGTTTCTCCACCTGGGTGAAGCACGGAGACTACGGTCCCGTGATCGGGTCCCGTGCTCCAACTGATGGCGTTATTGTACAGTGATGCAGTAAATTTTCTTCCCTATATGATTCAAAAGATCTAAACAATATTATTTAACGGCAGTGAATTTATAATATGTATGGGGGTGTGTTTGTGTGTGTGAGTGTGTATAAGTTTAATTAAAATGATTATTTTCTTATATTCAATTTCTTCTGTTTAGCCTCTTCCCAACTATGTTGGGGTCGGCTTCCAGTCTAACCGGATGCAACTGAATAATAATAATAACCCCATCGCCGTATCTCAACGTTCTTTGACACATCTCGGGACCTCATCTTATTAAATTATGTGTTTTTCTTAATTACTTGACTGTACTGCTCCAACTGATGATCAAGTCATCAGTTGGAGCACGGGACCCGATCACGGAACCGTAGTCTCCGTGCTTCACCCAGGTGGAGAAACTAGGTGAAGCACGGGTCCGTATGTATAATGATACTAATGCTAATTAAAATACTGACTATGATTCCATATACAGCGTTTACCAGAAAGCTGTGGTCGAATATAAGGTTGAGGTACAGACCCTCAAACTGAACCACTTTCTTCAACAAAATTCCTGTAGGTACTGAAGTTTTATTCGGGACAGTTGATATTTTTTTTTTCGCGATTACGATATTGGTCCCCATGGAGTAAGTGGTTCAGTTTGATGAGACAAAAATTAAAATAAACTGAGGACTCCCTGGAGAAAGGATTTCGGGTTGCAAACAAGCGCAGTCTTCCCACTGCTAGCTAAGCCAAGTGACTTAGTTAAACTTTACTGATTTACAATGTTGAATCGTTAGCGATACCTCACTATGCGCACCGCAGTTATTTCATTATAACAGTCATGGCACACTATGGTATTGGCACCTCGCGGCCGGCACGCGGTCTGCGAGCTTATACCTCGCGGACGATGCGTAGTTAGAGCGCTGCTGGCTAGCCATAGCCTAAAGTCGAGGCGACGCCACACAGTGGGTTGAAACTGCTACATGAGAGACAGCGATTTTTTTTTTCAAATTCTATTAAAACATTTTTGAGTGTCCCACGTATAGCCAACAAGCCAAAGAATAAGAATATAGTAGTTTTAAAGCAAGATCTGTCAAATTTTGGCAGTTTGTTTCATTCCTTACAACAAAAATTGAAAATATTTTTTCCGGGCAAACTACCAGTTTTAGAGAAAAACGTTTCACAACAATTATTCATCAGAATGTCAGATCTTTCGATAGGTATTTTTTCTAAATGTAATTTGTAAAACAAAACCCTATGCTCATATAGCAGTTTCGAGCCACTGTGCGCCATGCTGCAGCTGTGCAGTTGCGGTGCCAGTATAATGTGCCATGACTTTTAGGCACCGTTCGCTGGTACGCACCAGCGAGCAGTGCGGCGTCGCAAAGAAAGCTAGCTACACTTGAGCTCACGGTGTGGCCTGCGTCTCATTGTACACCTGGTACACGGCACTGTATGTTTGGTGCTCAGCTTGGGCACAGTGTGATTGGTGCTCAGGTTGAGCAGAGTATGCTTGGTGCTCAGCTTGAGCCCAGTATGCTTGGTGCTCGGCTTGGGTACAGTATGCTTGGTGTTTAGCATGGGCATAGTGTGCTTGGTGTAGCATGGGCACAATATGATTGGTGCTCAGCTTGAGCACAGTATGATTGGTGCTCGGCTTGGGTACAGTATGCTTGATGTTTAGCATGGGCACCGTATGCTTGGTGCTCAGCTTGAGCACAGTATGCTTGGTGCTCGGCTTGGGTACAGTATGCTTGGTGTTTGTGTTTAGCATGAGCACAGTATGCTTGGTGCTCAGCTTGAGCACAGTATGCTTGGTGCTCGGCTTGGGTACAGTATGCTTGGTGTTTAGTATGGGCACAGTATGCTTGGTGCTCAGCTTGAGCACAGTATGCTTGGTGCTCGGCTTGGGTACAGTATGCTTGGTGTTTAGCATGGGCACCGTATGCTTGGTGCTCAGCTTGAGCACAGTATGCTTGATGCTCGGCTTGGGTACAGTATGCTTGGTGTTTAGCATGGGCACCGTATGCTTGGTGCTCAGCTTGAGCACAGTATGCTTGGTGCTCGGCTTGGGTACAGTATGGTTGGTGTTTAGCATGGGCACAGTATGCTTGGTGCTCAGATCGGGCATAGTATGCTTGGTGCTCAGCTTGAGCACAGTATGCTTGGTGCTCGGCTTGGGTACAGTATGCTTGGTGTTTAGCATAGGCATAGTATGTTTGGTGCTCAGCTTGAGCACAGTATGCTTGGTGCTCGGCTTGGGTACAGTATGCTTGGTGTTTAGCATGGGCACAGTATGCTTGGTGCTCGGCTTGGGTACAGTATGCTTGGTGTTTAGCATGGGCACAGTATGATTGGTGCTCAGATAGGGCATAGTGTGCTTGGTGCTCAGATTGGGCATAGTGTGCTTGGTGCTCAGCTTGAGCATAGTACGTTTGGTGCTCAGCTTGGTCACAGTGTGCTTGGTGCTCAGCTTGGACACAGTGTGATTGGTGCTCAGCTTGGGCCCAGCAAGCAGCGCCGCAACGTCATCGTAGTACTCGGTGCGGGTTATCTCTTGCTTACAGCCGTGATTCAATTCATGATCGGTGGCAAGAACGAGCATGCTATTGCCTCTTTGCAAGGAAACATCAAAGCGGGAGAGGGAGTGTTCCTCTGACTCCATTCTGTAAGGGTAGACGGACACCTAAGAGCCGTTGTACACACACTTTTATTTTGCCGTGTAAAACTACGGTTGATTCGCCGTGTGTAGGCACGGTTGTCAGTGGTGTATGGATCACTATGGAAGTTTGTTGACGACATTTCGCCGTTTACCATAGACCTGGTAGCTTGCCGTGCGGCTAGCGCGCCTTACCGTAAAAGAACCGTGCCGTGTAAAAAGGGCCTGAGGTTGCTAAAATGACAAGAGCAATAGAATAGGCTTAACATACTTTCTCGTAACCATACCATTTAAAGCTTACTTAATTATTTCTCATATTATGCTTTACAGATAGCGCTGAAGGCGTTAATAAATCGTGCTAAAAACTTGTATCAAACGTTTTGTGGAGCAACTATCATAAGTGAAAAAAGGCTGCTTTCTGCTGCCCACTGCTTTGAAGAACAAGTATTAAGTAGATGCAATCAGATATTGCATCCCGGGTAGGAATGCTCAATATATTTTTTTTCTAACGAAACGTTTTTCGAAACAGCGACTATCCATACCAAAAATCCTAGAACCAAAAATTCGAAGATATGTGACATCTACCAACAGTACCAGCTCGCACTGTGCCCGCGTAGTTGATTAAGGGCCAAAGCACACACGCTACTTTTTGCATCGGCGATCGGCGATTCAGCTGCTTTTTAGAAGCTAAATGCAGCGACCAAGCATTCCACATCGCACACTTAAAAACGCCAAACGCGGCGATTCAGTCGCTTTTTGGAAGCTCGATACAGCGGCTGAACGCTAAGCTCCGCACACATTCGGATGCCGGTTGCAGCGATTTGGCATTTGCACCAGCATCGGAGCAGTCGCTGAAACGCGCGATTCCGATACCACGTCCAAACGCAGAGAGTCGCCAAAACGCGATGCAGCATCGGAGCAGTCGCTAAAGCGCGCGATTCCGATACCGCGTCCGAACGCAGAGAGTCGCCAAAACGCGATGCAGCATCGATACAGCCGCAAAATCGCCGATCGCCGATGCAGAAAGTAGCGTGTGTGCTTTGGCTCTAAGGCCCAGTCACTCTCACAAAGAGGAGACTGTGACCCAGCAATGGTGCGGTTCTTTTCTATCTCACGAAGGCTGGTTTGTCTTAATTTTAGTTTCACATTGTTTCTGTGTGATAAAGCTCTGGGAGCGCTCAGTACCTACAAACGGGGTGAATAGGGATGCAGGGGTGAATCGAGACGAAACTTTAAAATGGATTTTAACGTTGAAATAATATAGTTTGTTGTCAATAAGGGCACGTAATCGTTAATTAAATTACAGTAAACACATTAGGGTCCTTTTTGGCCACAAAATATATTATTTTAATGTTAAAATCCCTTTTAAAGTTTTGTCCCGATTCACCCCTGCATCCCTATTCACCCCGTTTGACGGTATCGGCCGAGCCGCCTTCACACGCAAACGTTTTTCACATACACGCCTTTGTGACATAGAAAAGTGCTTAATATTCCTGTTGATTCAACACAATATTTTTAAATATAGAAAATCCAGCAAAAACAGCCTTCGCAAAAAGTACGCGGTTGCTGGTAATCTATACAACACTGCAAAATATACATCGGATGGCCCTAATGGACAGTGGAGGACAATGAGTAGTGTCGAATACCCAAGAAATTACCGTTTCCCTCGTAGCGATATAGCAGTCATTGTAAGTATCACACATCACGAACTGCATTAGGATCACTGACCTATATTTTATTTACAAGTACGCTGATAACTTTATCCGAGTAATAATTTTGAATTTTTATTTTATTTTTTTCAATAGGAACAACAAACAGCTACATTATGCAATATTATAAACAGAAAAAACATAAATTACTTAAGTAACAATGTTCACACACACAGTTCTTCCATACAAAAACTGTCAAACGTCAATTTAATTCCTCGAATAAAAGTTACCAAAAACAACCGACTTCAAAAAAAAGCACTACAAAGTGATAAATAACTTTAATTTCGGAAGTCGGTGTCAAAAAACGAAAATGCGGAACCAACGACACCGGCTTCCGAAATTATAGTTATTTATCACTTTGTAGTGTTTTTTTTTAAGTCGGTTGATTTTTTGTAAAAAAGTTTTTATTTTTCACTTTTTTGTTATACCTTTCTCACACAAATTCAATTAACACTAGTGCATTGAAGAATTGAAGACGCCGACTAGAAGAATCATCAAAATTGAAAATTCGCATAGAAATGCCGGAGATGCAGTACATTTATGCATATATCTTCGTACATAGAAATAATTACCTAATGTATTATATACCTTCCTCAACGTATCCATATCACATTAGTGAAAGAATTATCAAAATTGGTTCATTAGTTTTTGAGAAAATCGCGGACATACAAACATACATACATATATACGGGTCGAAACAGACCCTCCTTTTTGAAGTCGGTTAAAAACTAAAATACAGATCCAAAGACACCGACTTCCGAAATTAAACTTATTTTTCACTTTGTAGTGTTTTTTTGGAAGTCGGTTTTTTTTTTTTGCTAAAAAGTTTTTATATTTTGCTTGTTTAAATAAAATTATTTTTCAGATAATAAATTCTCGTTTCAATTTTAATTCTTTTATTAAATCTATTCCTATGGCAAGTCAAGATAAAGATTATGCTGGACAGTGTTTGGTCTCGGGCTATGGAAGAATAGGGAAACGACCAAAAGTAAGAGCCAATTTATTTTACGTTAATAAATTAAGGGCGCAGATACCTCAAATTTGTTACATAAGGGGCTTCCGCTTAAGTAAGTTACGCTCGCGAATCATATTTTGTTCAACATACAAACTGAGCTCGCGGGCTACCCTGGTACTTTCCCCTTAACAGGAAGTCCAAGCAGTTTTTGTTAGAGCATTTAATATCATTAAATTACAACATGTACACAGAAAGGAAATGCAATGTCCATCAGTATAATTCGTATCCGGAAGGGCTCGCTAACATTTCATATTTTCTTGTAGGATCGAAGTCTGGTTCTTCTACTGGCGCATTTAACCCTTCTTCCAAAAAAGACGTGCAGTAAATTACATAGAAAGTCAATGAACAAGTTTATTTGTACCTCTTCCATAATGGCGGATGTTGGAAAGGTTAGTTGTAATAACCCATTAATAGTATGTAGAAATACAAAAGATTTAAGATGCATAGATAGGCTATCAGAAGAAATGTCATAGAAAAACTGTTATGCCATGACTCAGTGCCGCCATAGTTTGACACAGCAACAGCAGCCTTATGCCAGCGTGAATAAAGATCACTGTGATTTTGACAGTGATGCACAAAATCAATAGGTAAAATACCGAACCAAACTAACTAACTGATAACTGGAATCCTACGGGTATCTTTTGGCTCATGATTGGCATTGACAGATGGCGTTGTTGGAAAACATTTGTAAAATTGTCACAGGAATTGTATTGAAATATAAGATAGGGTAGAGAGCAGTGGTGGCCTAGTGGTAACGGCCGCAACTTTAGTTGTAGGTCGTGGGTACGAACCCAAGCAGGCACTTTACTTTGTGTCAATTAATTCATCACCACTGCTCTCAAAACTGTGGGAAAAATCGTGACGAAATTCGACATGTCCCAGAACCAAAAATTCGAAGACAGACATCGGCCAACACGCACTGGGCCCGCGTGGCGGTTTATGGCCCACTCCCTCTCACAGAGAAGAGACCTGTGTCCTAGCAGTGGGAACGTTATAAGCTGAATATGCTTATAATTATGCTTACAATATGGTGACGTTAGTTCCGCTTTTGGCCATCACGCGCCATAAGATCCTTGTACCGTTGTAGTCGGTCGGTGACCTATCGAGAGTTGTCACAAGCACTCGTTGCGACGTCGTCGTCAGACGTCAGACGACGACCTGCCGAAAAACTGTCAAGTGTGTGGTGATAACTGAGGGGTAATTCTCGTAATTTTAAGAACGTTCACAGTCTGATCTCAGTCTCAATCTGTCAAAAATACCTCTAATTTCCCAACATTTCGACAAGTTTTTTATATTTGTTTGTCGCCGAGATGAGACTGAGACTAGATTTTGAACGTTTTAAATTGCGAGAATTGGCCTTCTGGTAACTTGCAGGTAATAATCGGTGTCATCCCCGCGTCTTACAGTATTTTTATCTCACGAAGCGATGCGAGCTTTATTTGTGGTTACCAAGTGCACAAACAATCGCATTTGAATGTGTGTGTAAGCGCAGGAGCTCTCGGTACTGTCCGAGACAATGGCGAAGTCGAAGGTGTGTGTGTATGTGCGTATTTCTATGTTATGTTCTGAGGCTACTCCTCTTCACGCACACGTTCACACCGTGTTTGCACGGTTGGTTACCACAAGTAAAGCGCGCGTCGTTTTGTGATATAAAAATACTATAATCGGAAACGAGTGTCGGGCGCATATGCAATAGACGCAACGTCACGGTCGCGTTCGGTTTCACGCAGACGAAGTCTCAGGCAGAATCTAGTTATTCATATAAACATATGAATTATGATGTAAAAAGGTGAATCGTACTCGAGTACCTACTTACTTCATATTCAATATTAATATTCTTATAATTTAATACAAAAAAATAAAAGTAAATACTTACATAGATTGGCTTACACAAAGTATATTCAGAGAATAAATATATGAGTAATAAATAGTATATAAAAACAATAGTAGATTGTACAACTAAGGCATAAAAGAAGCTATTTTACCCCGAGACGTTTATATCCACCCGAGCCGCAGGCGAGGGTGGATAGTTAAGTCGAGGGGTAAAATGGCTCGTTTATGCCTGAGTTATACACTCTGCTTTTCACTTCGATTGCGAGAAAATGAAACAGGCATAAAGTATACAGTACATAATTAATCAAAAATGTTGCGTCCATAGCTAATTCCCGCCACCACAGATAATACCGCCACGAAAGGGGTTAGAAGATTTTTGTATGGAGGGTGGCCCTAAGGTCGGTCGCCATTTTGATTTTTTTTTAGAATCGCGGTGCACAACAAAAGTTATATATTTAGATAGAGGACGCTTATACAAACAAAAAATGTTATGTAACATAATATCCTAAAGCGTCAGGTTTCGGAGTTATTCACCGAAATATAATTCGAAAACAACAAGGATTTTTTTGTTTTTTTTCCCTCCAGGTAAGCATAATGAACTTTTAAGGTAGTAGAAACGTTATGAAACCTTTATGGAGAAGAAACAAATGAAGAATAGACATTTTTTAAATAAATAATTAAAAACGGCTATTTATAGTTCGTTTCTTAATCCCAGAGACTAATCTGACATTTAAGTCTTTTGTGTTTTCGTTTTTTTTAGTATAGAAGTTTGACATTACACTTGTCAGATTAGTCTCTGGGATTAAAAAACGAACTATAAATTGCCGTGTTTAATTATTTATTTTAAAAATGTCTATTCTTCATTTGTTTCTTCTCCATAAAGGGTTCATAACGTTTCTATTACCTCAATAGTTCAATATGCTTACCTGGAGGGAAAAAAAACTAAAAAATCCTTGTTGTTTTCGACTTATATTTCGGTGAATAACTCCGAAACCTGACGCTTTAGGATATTATGTTACATAACATTTTTTGTTTGTATAAGTGTCCTCTATCTAAATATATAACTTTTGTTGTGCACCGCGATTCTGAAAAAAAATCAAAATGGCGGCTGATTTTAGGGCCAAAACCTTCAAACCCCTTTGTAAAAGTTTTTTTTTAATTTTCAACATTTGTCATTCGACTTGGGTACTTCATACTGCCAAAAAATGAAAACGTTTCTTTGCCTTTTTAAATAATAAATGACAACTATTTTACCTGATTTTATTAAATTAACGATAGAAAACACGGAAGTGGTATAAATTAAAGAAAATGAAATAAATTACGACTTTAATCTGCGAAGTTTTATTGTACGTGTGGCTGTTGGGCCTGATTACTTTAGTCTTAGAAAAAAATTTTACTTTATGCACTAGAACATAAAAAGCGATTTTATGTCATCTAAGCACAACATAAAGACTGACTTTTAGAGCATGAGAAGTGAAAACACTATTTTTAAAACAGATAAAAAGGACATACTTAATATGATAAATATAATAAGGAAAAGCATAAAAGCGCTCCTCTTCTCTCCTACTTATTTAAAACAAGCTGACCCTGCAAACTTCGTCGTACCGCCTCAGAATCTATAAGAAGAAATCAGGAAGAAATGTATGAGAAAATGAATTATCTTCGTTATATGTATTTGTAGATTTTTTCCATGTTTTAATAGTAATTCTGCTAGCCGGGCAGAGACAAATCCAACTAATCAAAAATCATAAAAATCGGTCCAGCTGTTCTTTAGTTTTAAATGTGTAACTAACCCGACTTTGTTTTATGTATATAGAATATAGATATATATGACGGAGAAGGTATGTGTGTCTCGTTGTTATCAGCCATATTTTAATTATTGTGGGCGTACTATTGGTATAGTTTTGGTTATTGCGCAATAGAAAAACCGTTTGCAGTTCAAATCAGATTATAATTTTACGAACAATTTAATCACACTAGCAAATCACACACTGTAGGTACACAACACAACCAGATACGGAACGCGGGACAGTTTCTGAGCACATGTTGTTCGTACGATGTCCAATGTCGAAGAGAGCTCCACATCGTTCTGTCGCGCTGTCGTCGACCCCCCACGAACTCAGGCTAGACTCTGTCAGCGCCACCAGATGGCGCTCGCGTTCCGGGTAGTCAAACGAATGACTCCGTCGAAGCGTTGTGGTCACAGCGCTTCCACCTCGTTGTCAAGTCAGCTACCATACTGATGCATAAAGATTGAATTGAATTCATAGAAAACGCGACGATCGCGTACTCGCGCGGCAGTCACTTTCGGTAACGTTAGACGATACGATACGACCTAAGTCCTTAATCCTTAGCCCAGGCTTGCACGGCCGTGTTTTTATCGCGCACTGGATTTTCAACGCACTGCATAGCGCCGATAGTTGAAAATCCAACAGTGTATTTTTTTTTTTGACGCGATGGAATGCGCTCTGTTGGATTTTCAATACTCGGCTCAACATCGACAGTTGAAAATCAAGTGCGCGATAAAATCCCGCCGCAATATTTTTACATCCGTGCAAACGTGGGCTTAGTTTCAGCTTTTTCCACACTGACACATGAATCTGCCTGTATGTGTGTTTGCAGGGCGATTCCGGTGGGCCTCTAGTATGCGCCGGGACAGGTGATCCTAACGAAAAAGATAAGGGAGTGATAGTTGGAGTTGTCAGCGGAAACTTGGTAAATCGGGGCTCATTCTTTACCAGGGTCTCAAGTTACCAATCATTCATCGCCTCGGTAAACTCGGTTTCTATGGCTATGTATAAATATAACATGCAATCATGTACAGCTATAATAGTGTTTTTAATATACAAAACGTTTGTACCATTTTGATATTTTTTATTTTCTTCTGTGTTATAAACTTATTATATAATACTTTCGTATCTGTGTCCATACTGGATTGTGAAATTAAACACTTTTCAACACACTTGCTCGTAAAATGGCTCTTAATGCATCGCTTTTAGGTCCGTAATGTAGTGTATTACAAACGCTTGCTTTTTCTTTACGTTAGGGTACTTGTGATTTAATTCCACAGATAACTATTTAATTTACTAGTCGGAGGTCGGAGAACCCGCACCAACCCGCACTGGGCCCACGTACCAACCCGCACTGGGCCCGCGTGGTGGATTTCGGCCCGTCCCTCTCACAGAGAGGAGGCCTGCGTCCCAGCAGTGGGAACATTTATAGGCTGATTATGATTATGATGAGGTCGGAGAAGTGCGTCTTTTTTTTTTTATCTCTTCAAAGAGACTTCATGCCAAAAGGAATCCGCGAGCCATATTTCACTTTTTTTTAATAGTCTGAATTGTCTTTGGTCCCAAAATGAACTAAAATTTATTTACCTTAAGATGAATGCGCAGTTGTAGCCCGCGAAATTTTTCTAACGTTTTTTGCAATTTTCAGGTCCGTGTCAGGTTGCATCTTGATCAAAATATGATTCGCGACTATAACAGGTATGTATTTACAGAATTATAATCATTAGAATCATTAATACATCTTTCTAAGTTAGATTTGTTCCATAAGAACAAATCTCTTACGGATAAGTTCTTAGGGAACAAATCTAACTTAAATAGGTATATTATATTAATGATTCTAATGACTATAATTCTGTAAATACATATCTATTATTATATATATACATTTTGATCAAGATACAACCTGATACTGACCTGCGAATTGCCAAAAAACTTAAGAAAATTTAAATTTCGCGGTCTACCACTGCGCATTCACCTTAGGGTGCATCCAGACAGCGAGGCATGCGCCGCAAACGATTTTTTTTATATGTACGGTTGCCTCAGGCTGAGGCATCTAACATACAAAAAAAAGCACTTGCAGCGCATGCCTCGCTCTGTCTGGATGTACCTTATAATTGTCCGTCGTCCCTCGCGGAACCAAACGGAAAAGACCATTTGCTGACGAGACTATTTGCTGACGATAGCACTATCACAATTCAATGTAATTCGAAAGATAGCTATAATAATGACATCAATAATTCTCTGACATCAGTAGTAAATTGGATGAATAATAATAATCTAAAAATTAATCTTAATAAAACTAATGTAATGCACTTCAGTCAACGTTTATCTACGATGACTGATCTTAACGTTCAGTATAATAATAGAACTATTACAGAAGTTGACGATACTAAATTCCTTGGGGTGACGATTGACAAAAAGCTTAACTGGAAAGCACACATAGAGGAACTAAGTAAAAAAATTAGTAATTCCTGTTACGCACTGTTCAAACTGGTTCCGGTGCTTAACACTGAATCATTACTCACGGCTTATCATGGTTTAGTTTCATCACACCTTAGATATGGAATCATCTTCTGGGGCAACTCAACCGACAAGGACATACCCTTTAAAGCCCAAAAAAGGTGCATCAGGACCATGTTTAAATTACAGTCAACTGAAAGCTCTAAACCCTATTTTAAAAAATATAAAATACTGACTCTGCCTTGCCTTTATATTTTAGATATGGTAATGTTTGTTAAATCTAATCGACATTTATTTCCACGTCAATCAGAAGTGGTCGATCGCAGCCATAGTAGACGTGATTACAGTATTCTCTGTCTACATAGATCTAGAACAATATTGATGCACAAAAGTGTTTTCTGTATGGCCCCAAAAATTTTCAATAAACTCCCAAATACTTGGAAGGAGCTTGATGTTCGTCAGTTAAAAAATAAATTAAAAATACTACTAGAAGGGAAGGCATATTACAGTATTTCAGAATTTCTCAATGATAACTTCTAATGCCATGTAGAACCCATGTTATCAGTGCATCTTTGACATAATCTGAATCTAAAGCAAACTATTATTGCTATGACCAATGTTTTGAGTTGACATTTAATATTTATTACGTAATTTTGATCATATTGTATTTTTTCTCTTTTGCTTTAAATTGACATTTAATAATTTTAGCCATGTATTGTATATTTTTTTTTTTTTTTTCTTTATTGATTTAAATTGACATATAATAACTTTTACGTAATTTTGACCATAATATATTGTATTTTTTCTTGTTTGCTTTAAAATGACATACTTACTGCTTTGTTCTTATGAAATAATTTATCAATTAAATAGTTAATTTACTGACATTTAAATATTTGTACGCCACTAAGGCCAAACATGACTGGTCCGAAATTATAATTTATCTCAACAACTTGCATGCTCTGTATGTGTACTCATGTTTTGACAAATAAATAATCTTGAATCTTGAATCTTGAATCTTGGACCACACAAAAGACCACTGGCGTTCTATTATTGCGGATTCTCACTGAATTAATGAATATTTCTGTATGCCAATAGTACTTTCTAATTTCATACTAACTAAACTACAATTTGACATACGACAACACTACGATCAGTCTATAGGCTGTTTATCGGTTTTGTCTGTGCCTTTAAATAAATAAACGCGCGCCATTACTTACTCTATGGGTAAACCTGCGCGCGCACGCTAGCGCGGCGCGCGGAGAAACAAACCCAGCCCGCCATTATCCATACAAGTTAATATTTAACAATACAAGCCTGTTTTTTCCTCGCAAGTGTGTTGAAAAACGTCGTATGAAACGCGTGTGCATTGATCATTATACTCTCAGCTTCCCACATGTATCATAATGTACTATTGTGTAACAAATGTCGTATAATCACGGTAAACACGTAATAATCGATACACTATAAATAATATTAAAACATTACTGTTACGGAAAGGGAACTATTTAACTAGAACAAAACTGTTAGAAGAAAACGCGTGCCAGTCGACACATAGCCACGCGCGGAATCATACACGTCACGAACCGCCGCGCGCGCCCGAGCTCTGACCCAGCACGCGTTTTCTTCTAACGGTTTTGTTCTAGTTAAATAGTTCCCTTCCCGTGACAGTAATGTTTTAATATTATTTATAGTGTATCGATTATTACGTGTTTACCGTGATTATACGACATTTGTTACACAAAGTGTTTAATTTCACAATCCAGTATGGACACAGTTACGAAAATACTTCTTTTCGAATAAATGGTACAGCCACGAGCATAAATACCTGGCACTTACGCAAAATACAACGGCGATTTTCTTGTTAAATAATTTTTGGAGCTATGTTTATTTTTTTTTAGGGTTCCGTACCTCAAAAGGAAAAACGGAACCCTTATAACGTCACTTCGTTGTCCGGCTGTCTGACTATCAGTCAGGACCCTTTTTTCAGGAACGCGTGGAGTTATCAAGTTGAAATTAATATCAATGTTGGCTGCAATCCCTTGAAGCAGTGAAAAAAGCAAACTTCTAAGATAAGGGCGTTTATGTTCCGGAACCAATACCTATAGGGTACTTCCCGTTGACCTAGAATCATGAAATTTGGCAGGAAGCAATGTCATGTGGCAAAAGTAAAGGAAAATTTTTAGTTACCTACAAAGGGGTTTGAAGATTTTTGTATGGAGAGTGGCCCTAACGTCGGCCGCCATTTTGTTTTTTTTTCAGAATCGCGTTGCACAACGAAAGTTATATATTTAGATAGAGGACACTAATACAAACAGAAAATGTAATATAACATAATATCCTAAAGTGTCAGGTTTCGGAGTTATTCACGGAAATATAAGTCGAAAACTGACCCTTTAATTTCTTCAAAATTCAGTTTTCGACTTATATTTCAAGGATTTTTTTAATCGATATAAATCGATTATGACCCGAGTCAATACAACATTGTCGATTCTGATCCTTAATTGGCTTTTAAGAGCCAGAATCCACTCGAAGACACCAAAACAATCGAATTTATTTTGTCTGCATCTAGATCGATAATAATTTGCAAGACAGGAATAAAATAGTTGGCTACTATTGTAATTGCATTGTAGGAAAACAAACATTTGGATGTTGCTCCCATGTGATGTGTATTATAATGGTACATGGGCGCGACACCAAGAATATCCGATTCAGCCTCCCGCTACCTTCTTGGATGATATTATTTATACCGAATATGATTAATTAATCTTATGTTTAATCCACTAGCTGGTTTAATTCAATTATTTCATGTTTACCTACAAAACTATCATTTTAATTCAACACATTTATCTCATATTTTTATGTTCCGATTGTTTTAAAAAATTTTTAATGAACAAAATAAATTATTAGTATTATAATATTTGTTTTCTTTCTCTGTCTGATTGAGATTAACACAAAACTAAAGTTACTACAAAATAAAAAAATACTTAAAATTCGTTACAACAATTGTTATTTTTATCTTTGAATATCTCAGAAACGTGACGCTTTATGATGTTACGTTATTCACGTTTTATGTTTGTATAAGTGTCCCCTATCCAAATATATGCCATTTATTTTGCAACGCGATTTTGAAAAAAAATCATAATGGCGGCTGATGTTAGGGCCAAAACCTTCAAACCCCTTTGTATGGAACCCTCGGTGCGCGAGTCCAACTCGCAATTGATCGGTTTTTTTTTTGTAAAGGCACCTGACCCACCGCCCACGAGGAAGGGACTAGCTATCAACGGTTTTCTAGCTCATGAAACGTACAACAGATTGTAGATCTCGTGTAAGTAAACGACTGTTTACACCGTGTCGACGTGTACTCGTTTGTTGCAGTGACAAAACCTATCAATGAGAGTATACTCGCTTAGCGACGGCGATGCTCGCTTGGCAAGCGGAACACTCATTCAGAGACTTACCCTCGGCACAAATGCACAAGTCGCGCACTTGCTGATCGTTGCTCACCATCTCGTGTCGCAGGCGCTGGGACAAATGCCTAAATGGGCCTGTTCTAGCTATGAGAAAAGATATAAATAAGTACAGCGTGTTAGGCGGAGGGTTAGCCAGTAGGTAGACCCATTTAGGAATACATAATTATTTATTTCACAATTTTTTATATCATTTTATGTAGTTTTTAATTAAGAACATTTTTTAACATATGTCTGAAGTTTTTTTTTTTGAAATTTTTGGTGTATGATACATCCTTGGTCTAGCATAGGCAATGTTACTATGCAAATAAGAGCTGAATAATTGGATTGGCGAGTTCTGAACTCTCAAAGTAAAAGGAACGAGAAAAAAGTCAATTAGCCCAAAAAAAAGAGTATCTTCAAAATAATTAGGTATGTATTTCCTGACTCTACCTACGAAACCCCCTTGTTTGGCTAACCCTCCGCCTAACAACCTGTATATTTGAACACAATAATATGGTTTCGAAAATGGCTGGAAAGGGGGTGACTACACCGAGATGACGACTATTAGAGAAGTATGGAAAAAAGGGACTTGTTGCGCCAAATAAATTGGAATAAGGGCAGGAAAATGTTACCGTCAAGATGGAGGGAACAAGTCTTGGATTTCAAATCAGTCTACATAAATGTTGATGGTTATGATGAGTACCTATGGTTTCGAAAATACTACTTATGCTCGTAACACTATAACATTTCTTCAGTTATTCCATTTATCCACCCCAAAAAATCCACCCTAAGATGCATACGCATGTCCGAGAATTCACCCTAACCCTATAAATTTCGTTTATCCAACTAGGCCCAGCTCGGATACTCGGACATGCGTTTCCATGTATCCACCTAAGGGTACATTTTTTAGGGTGGATAAACGGAATAACGAATCATTCCACTTTACCCCACCGAGCCGCCCCACTGGTGGGGCAAAGTGGAATGCCATGCGGTGGAATCTGCCCCACTAATTCTATTTGGTGGGGCAGATTCCACTGCTAGACATTCCAAAATTTTGCCCCACCAGGGGGCGGCTCAGTGGGATAAAGTGGAATGATTCGGAATAACTCCATTTTTTCAATAGTTACCTACTTCATTGCTTCTGAATCTTGCGTAGGTGTAACGCATTTATTTATAGGTACTTGTGACTGTACCAACTCGAATAGCGAAAAAATCAGCTGCTCCCAGAGATATATAAGTCTGCTACTCTAGATACATTTACTGAAATTTTTTTACGCGAAATCCAACAACTTACTATGGGACAAACAATGTCCCATAGTTCATGAAGCTTTAGGCCAACAATGTCTTATACACTGTTGCGTCATACACGACGAAGAAGATAATGATCCTATGATGCTGTTTTCAGATATATCAATTACACCTTATATTTTTTTAGCCCATTAACCGGTCAATTCCCGCGCGTTACCGATCGGTGACGAAACAATAGAAAATCAATTGTGTCTTATTAGCGGAGCTTGACAGATTAACGACCGAACCAAATAACTTATTGACAGATCTCTACTGATGGTATAAATAACTTCCAGTCTAATATAATCGAACAGATCGCTACTGATATTGATTATTGGGACGTCAAAATCAGAGATAGATAGATTTTTCTACCTACAGTATGCCAAAACTGGTGATAGATAGGTAATTGGGTTCGGCCGTAAGTGGACACGATCGCAGCATCAGTGGCACTTTATACTGCAGCGGCATACATCGCACATATTCATACACACACACACAACCATTCATTCATATTCTGTGTTATTATCGTATAGTCAAAAAACTTTTTTACAAAAAAAAACAACCGACTTCAAAAAAAAAAATTATTTTTTTTGAAATTAAAGTTATTTTTCACTTTGTAGTGACAAAGTGAAAAATAACTTTAATTTCGGAAGTCGGTGTCTTTGGTTCCGCATTTTCGTTTTTTGACACCGACTTCCGAAATTAAAGTTATTTTTCACTTTGTAGTGTTTTTTTTTTGAAGTCTGTTGTTTTTTTTGCAAAAAAGTTTTTATTTTTCACTTTTTAGTTGTACCACCCCACATAAATTCAATTAACACTAGTGCATTGAAGAATTGAAGACATAACTCGAAGAATCATCAAAATTCGCATAGAAATGCCGGAGATGCAGTACATTTATGCATATAACTTCGTACATAAGAATAATTACCTAATGTATTATATACTAAAACCTTCCTGAAAGTATGTAGATCACACTAATGAAAGAATTATCAAAATCGGTTCAGTAGTTTTTGAGATAATCGAGGACATACAAACATACATACATACGGGTCGAATACAGAACCTCCTTTTTTAAAGTCGGTTAATAAAGTCGGTTAAAAAAATAGAAATCAGCGAGTGTGTCAGCGGGTAGTGAGGAGTACTTAATAGGAACGGGATACTGGGAGGCCAGATAGCAGATCTTTCTGTAAAATTATAGTTTACTAGCCATTGTTCGCGACTTCGTCATTTATAAATATCCAGGATAAAAAGTAGCCTTTGTCTTTCTTCAGGTCCTTACCAGGTAAGTACGTTACCAGACAGACTAACAGAGTTACTTTCGTTACTTAATATTAGTATTGATTTCTGGACAAGCGTGAAGCCGGCTCAATACGTCTTAGTCAAAGACGACAATTAGTGATTAAACGAACTTACCTGTACGTGAAGTTCTATCACAATTATAGTTGGGCCTCGTCCGAAGAGATTAGTATATAACAAGTAGTAGCACATATAATGTCGCCTCCATGCACTTTAGTTTATCCAGGTAAAAACTCCTTTAAAATTTTCTTTATGGTCGATGCCTTAATTTCGCTGTCAGTTCAACGACAATACTTCATTATGTTTAGAGCTGAAATTAAACTCAACAGATATTTTACTAAAAGGGATCTAAAAGTAAAGGGGAGGGGGGGTAGCTAATCTCTTCGGACGAGGCCCAACTATAATTGTGATAGAACTTCACGTACAGGTAAGTTCGTTTAATCACTAATTATACTTGGGCCTCGTCCTCGAGATTAGTATATAACAAGTAGATCTTGAGAGATTATGTAAAATATCAAATGAAAGAATAATTCAACTTAAACTTATTCTTTAATCTTTCATTATTAAAAGAAAAAACAAAAAAGAAATGAACTTAAAAAAAAAAAAAAAAAAAAAAAAAGATAAAAACAAAAAGAACTTAAGTAAGAGTTCATTATTGTTGAACGAAAAAATAAGTAAATAAAGGAACTTAATTATGAGTTAATAATGCTAGAAGCAAATACATGTTTATTGGGATCAACAGAAATTACTCTATTATAAAATCTAGCAAAACAATTGGAATTGTCAGACCATCCGGCGGTCTTTCTGATAGTGTCTAAGTTAACCCCCAAGCTACACGCTTTTGATGTACTAGCATGTCTAGTACTGTGCGCGGAAAATATAGAAACGTTAATACCACTCAAAGCTAATGTGGTTTTAATCCACCTGCTTAAAGTTTGGGAAGACACCGCAGTATGGGGTTTTCTTAGACTAACGAATAATGAGTCATGTTTGCGTAGATCTTTTGTTAAACCGAGATATGAACAAAGTACCTTCGCAGGACATATCTCTGGTTTGTGTTCAAAAAAAAGGGAGAACGAGCCTAGGTTGTAGGGATCCAGGTCGAGATGTTTTAATACAGTCAGGGATTTTAATAGAAATCTCATTAGGAAGGATGACAATATTCTGAATCATGATTTTAGAAAATGTTTGTACTCTGTGCGCGGTTACCAAAGCAAGCAATGTTATTAATTTTTTTGTTATTTTTTCTAAAGATAAGTTCTCATTTGGAAACCAAGTGGCTAGAGTATTTAATACTATAGAAGTGTCCCAAGTGGAATCATACTTAGGTAACGAGGGTCGTAAGCGAAAAACTCCCTTAAGAAATCGTTTAATGAGATCATCTTCACCAATCTGACGTCCGAAAATGAGAGCCAGAGAGGAACGGTACGTATTTAAAGTACCATACTGGGCTCCCGACTGGTAGCCCATATTTAAAAATTCAATAATATTTGGTACCGATACATTAAACATATCAAAATTTTTTCCTTGGCAGAATAGGAACCATTTCTTCAAACAGGAATCATATTGCTTGAAAGAGTTTGCAGAAAGTGACGCTAGCATGACATCTATGGCGGAAGGTGACATGCCCTTCTTCAATAGAGATGTCCGGATAATATGCCGGCCACCAGGGTAGTCTGCCGATGTATATGTCGGCTGCTGGAGTGAGAGAGAATTAGATCTTTACTTTGATAAAGAATAAGAGGTTTACTCTCTAAGAGTTTATAAAAGAGCGGGTACCACGGTTGTGTAGGCCACAAGGGTACTATAAGTATACCTCTAGCCTTGTCCGTGATGATTTTCCTTATGGTTTTAAAAATAATTGAAAAAGGCGGAAAACCGTAAAAAAAGAATTTTGACCAATTCACTGAAAAAGCATTTATGGCGTAAGCGTCTGGATCCTGATGCCAAGAAATGTACTTAGAACATTTTTTATTAATCCTACTTGCGAATATGTCTATAATAGGAGTACCTAAAGTATTTGCAACCTTTTGGAACGCGAGATCTGAAAGTTCCCACTCTATGTCAGGATGATTTTTTCTTGACTCAGCGTCTGCCACATCGTTGTCAGCTGAGCGAATGTAAGAAGCGAATATAAATAAATTTCGAATCTCACACCATTGCCATATTTGTTTGGTAATGTATGTAAGGTGAGGGAATTGTACCCCACCCATGCGGTTTATATAAGATATTGCTGTAGTATTATCGGTGCGCAACAGAATCTGACTATGTGACAAGTCTTTTGCAAAAATCTTGAGTCCAATAAAAACAGCAAGGATTTCCAGATAATTTATGTGATTGAGTTTCTCATCTTTACTCCAAATCCCGCTCGCCGTTTGGTCCGCACAGGCCGCACCCCACCCAGTAGTTGAGGCATCAGAGAATATCTCAACACAATATTTATCAAACTTTATCCTATTCACTGAGTGGTCAATCCACCAGTCAAAATCCGAATGTAACGAATCTGGTAAGTACATATATTTTTCATAGTCACTATCGGATTTTAGATTAAGAAATTTACATCGTTCGAATTGTTTAGTATAAACCCAGCCATATTCAATAGCTGGGCAGGCAGACGCTAACAAACCTATGAGACGGGCAAATTCGCGGATTTTACAACGGGTAATTACCCTGAATTTATTTAATTCATTTTTAATCTTAATTCTTTTTTCAGGAGGTAAACTGATATGTAGATTAATGGAATCTATTATATATGAAGTATTGTCGTTGAACTGACAGCGAAATTAAGGCATCGACCATAAAGAAAATTTTAAAGGAGTTTTTACCTGGATAAACTAAAGTGCATGGAGGCGACATTATATGTGCTACTACTTGTTATATACTAATCTCGAGGACGAGGCCCAAGTATAATGATAAATAAAACAACAAAAATACTGAAACACTACACAAGAATAATTTTAATACAAACAATAATATAAAAGATAATCACGAATTTGTTGATAGATACATTGCAACCGGTATTTGTCACCCATTCATTGAATAAACCGACCCTCATGTGTAGGTTTGGGAGGCCCAAATTGATGATTGATGTCACGGCGACCAACACTCCTTGATCTTTATCCACCTCCGCCGGGTCACCGGTTTCATAACACACTACGCCACCGCCTTCCGTTTCCTTAAATAAATACCTAATATTTATAATAAAAAATTATAATACAGGATGAAATTAAATTCATGGGCATCCTTTTAAGGGGTCATTGTACTCATCATTATAAACAAATTTTACTATGGGACTAAACCTAAAATCGCAAAAAAAAAATCTGCGGTTCTTACATTTATAATGTAGGAAGAGCTGATTTTTTTGTTGCGATTTATTATGCGATAAAGTTGAAAATCTATTAAAGAAATTCGACAGATTGTAGTAGCTTGATGTGCTGGCGTCTGTACGTACATCAAGCCAAGTAACATTAGGCAAAGTTATTGCTGGGAAAATACTTTTTCATTTCTCATACTCGGAAAGTAGTGTTTGTTTGATCCAAATAGCGGGTGGAAAACGCTGCTTCCCACCACAGGGCAGGAAAGACTCATACTAATTACTTCCCTCTTTAGGGTGGGAATGAATTTTAAAAATAGAACTGTAGTCAGCTACGAAATTTTTACATAAATTAAGAAAAATTCTGCAGTCTTGTGAGTATATAAACAGCCAGTGTGAATTAAAAAAAAGACGGGTTGCACTCCGGGAGTGCCGGCAGAAGTGAAAACTTGAATATTAACGTTGAAATAAATAAATTATTAATTTAATTAATATAACTCATTTTTTTTTCACTATTTTTGCGTCACTTTTTTCATTAATAGATGCACTTTGTTCAATTTCCATATTTTAAACACTATCCCCCTTATTCATAATCCTATTTTATCTCTATTTTAGCTAAAATAGGTTTATAGAACGTTTGTCTTTATCTGTCACATTGTCATTTCTGTGTGTAAGAAAGAGACAAACCCCATTTTAACTAAAATAGGTTTGATAAGTTTTATGAATAAGGGGGTTAATACTTACACGAAATTTACGAATACACAGCAGTGTGGCTACTACACAGACGGTCGACCCATCAGCTGTCCATCCATCCATCCATCCACTTCCACTTCGACTTCCACTTCGACTTCCACTTCGACTTCCACTTCGACTTGCACTTCGACTTCCACTTCGACTTTCACTTTGACTTCGACTTCCACTTCGACTTCCACTTCGACTTCCACTTCGACTTCCACTTCGACTTTCACTTTGACTTCGACTTCCACGTTGACTTCCACTTCGACTTCCACTTCCACTTCGACTTTGACTTCGACTTCCACTTCGACTTCCACTTCCACTTCGACTTCGACTTCCACTTCCACTTCACCTTCCACTTCCACTTCCATCACCATCCATCCATCCATCCATCCATCCATCCATCCATCCATCCATTGTGTCCGTGGGTCACTTCACTTCGGTTGGCGCCGCCGTAGAAAGAGAGGGGGGGGGGGGGAATCTCTCCTGACGGTCACGTGTCCTGACGCGATGTCCTGACGCGAGTTTAACATTTTTTACCCATTACTAAAAGTATGCAACGCCGCTAAAGAAGTTTACACTTCAAAAAAAACTATTAAGCGGGACAGCCCACGGCGATGACGCGGTGTGTTCCATATTTAAAATAAAAAATGACAATAGTATTATTTGGTGGGATACTAACCCTGTAAGCTGTACCGAAATTCAAAAACTTTGCATGGTATTGTTATCAATAAATATTTTAGAAAAACTACTACTTTTTACTTTCCTTATATTCGAAATGAAAAGTAGAGTGTTTAACACGGGTGAAAGTCATCAATTCCTACTCGGGCTATAGCCGCCCTCGCTGCGCTCGGGCGTCTAAATGCCTCGTATGGGAATTGATTCGTTTCGACCCTTGCATAACAATCTACTATTATTTTTACAGACTTCAAAAAAAAGGAGGTTATCAATAACTAAAACTAAAATACTGATCGCAAGACACCGACTTCCGAAATTATAATTTTGAGTTAATTTCTTTTTGAAGTCGATTTTTTTTTAATACTTTTTATTGGTGTGTAATACTTATTAAAGTCAGTATTTAAAAATAAACTACGTAACTTTTTAATATATAAAGCATACTACACGATCCAAGATTTCTTGAATTATTGATATTTATTAATTTGACTGTGTACTGATATTTTGACATTTATAATAACTTTTGAAATATAATGACATATAATTATTGTATGCCTATTAGGCAGGACATATTCGAACTACAATTTATTTAAGACCTGTAATTAACATATGCCCACAATAAAATATTTTGAATTTGAATTTATTCGCTGTTTATGTTAGCGCGTTAGGTAGGTCGACAATACTATAACTAGGTACAGCACGCTAGCAGATGACATTCGGTAGTGTCTGCAATCATTTTGTAGTTTCTAATTAAAATAGATAGGTACATACAGAAGAAACATATTTGATCCGATTGTCGTATACACTGCACATGAAAAGTCTGCAACTGCGACACAATATCCTCTCGCATTCGTCTCTTTGCAGCATCTCAACCTCTTCGGTGTATTAGTGTATAAGTACTTAACTAGTGACCAGCTTGTAACACTGGCCCGTGCGTAGTGTACAGAAATTAATTGGAAACAAGCTGATGATGGTTTCTATTTGAACTATACTACTCACCACCGTGCTAAAGTAAATTTATAGGGTATATTCTGCTAGGGAAAGATTCAATTAAACAAGTACCTTCTTACACAATATAAGTTTATTGGAATTAATACAAAATTAAGGCACACATACAAACAAAGTGGCGAGCCACTAAAATAATTCCTCTTTCCCTGCTACTATGGCATTCACCCACACAACTAGTCTCCGTACCTAGTGGTATGGGTGAAAACCTGCATGAGACAAATAGCAGTTTCTCAGAGTCGCTATGCGAGTCCGCGAGGGAATAGATCAATAACCTTACTAGCTCACGTACATGTGTCGACCTATTTGGACTGTGCTCATATGGGGAAAATAACTAATATGCTAAGCAAACCCGAGACACAATATCTAACAACAACTGGTCTTAACACCTAGCCTTTTTACAAAAGGCCTAACTCTCTCATAGGTTAAATTATTATCTTACACGGATAACCTCTCAGTTTTGAATTCAGTTCATACCAATCAGTTAGTTCTAACCTCAGTCAGTTGACCATTCAGTTGACGGGTCGTCGGTCCTTGGCTTCGCTCACAGGAGGTTCCTGTGAGCACACGCGAACGCGGCCTACGGACGAGATGGTGACGCTTTCGTTACCTGGAGTGGCGTACTTCCCTCATAACCGGGAACCGGCTAAGTAAGGCCTTCCTGAACGTCGGATGACCACACCGCAAGGGATAATCTCAAAACGCCTGCGCTCTGATGAATTCCAAATCATCACACAACGGCGCAACATCCAGGCATCAATTTAGCTGCGCATAGCACCAATCAAAAGAAGGCTAGCATAACAAGCCAGACCTGTAACAACGTCCTCGTGTCAGAACATACATGCAAGAGACCTGGGCTATAGGCTATCCAGCAAGAATAAAGCAAATGGTTGAATACTCACAGGATTCTGCTCTTTCTGGATTTATATTAAAACCCCATCGGGTTATTTGGGCACATCCCGTTCCTCTCAGGATATAAAGTCCCTCTCAAACAGCCCCCAGGCTCGTGTTCTTGGTCGTAAAAGACCGGACACGGAACACCGTTTTTTTCCAAACCAATCTGACAGTTTCTCGAATAATCTTCCACAGACTATATAAGATTATGAAGTATCGATTTTTATCCTTAATACAATCGACTATGTTTTTAATTAAAAATATGGTGAATTATGTATGTTTGTTTATTTGTTTTAATTAACTGTTAAACTGTAATTAATTTATTAAACACAAAACACCAACGCCACCTTGCGTCTCGTAAACCACCATGACGTACGCTATTCCACGACAGGTGTCGCTAGTATTAGTTTTGCAACGTCACAAGCTCTGAAACATATTTCAAGTTTTTATTTAAAAATCGTAGCTTACACGAACGGCACCCTAATTGCATTTAACACATTCAATCACAATCTAAATAATCCTATAGGATATTGCTAATCCATTGCTGGATATGTTCGAAAAATCTGTCTCCTTAACAACGTAAATAACGCAATGAATGTTATTGTGCTCCATGATGTTATTGAACTGTCAAAATGAAAGCCATTCCTACTTTTAATGTATTACGCAATTACCCCGCAGGTAGGTATTAAATTGCGATAGAGAATTTAACTAACTTATCGAGCTGATAAGAACCAAGATCTCTACAGAATTTAGACCAACTATTACTTTCGAAACACTATTTCAGCTTATTACGACTTCGTAATAAGGTCTCACCCTAGTAGCCTTAACGGCTGTTGCAGTGCAAACTCCATCGAAGTCAAGGTCACGAGACGCGTAAGGTAGGTATATTTTTGACGTACTGGTTGAATGTCCAGGGTTGAGTCATTCTCTGAAAATAATTGTTACAACTGATCATTTAGTGCGAATTTCACCAATGAAATCAGTGAATGCTATCAGCACATTTAAACCGCGTTCACGACCTGTCAGTGTCAATATTCTGGAACAAAAATGACACTGACAGCTTTTGAATGCGTTTAGATGAGCTGATCGCGTTCAGTTTCATTAATGAAATTCACCATTACATCTGCATATGCACAGTACATATGTGTGTGTGCACTCTGCAGAACGAACAGTCGTGAGTTAGATGACTTCGATCCCCATTTACTACAACTATGTATAACTAGCAAAGGACTGGTTGCTTAGCTTAGTTGGAGAGGTTAACAGGAATACTAATGAATTGTAATGCAGGGTATTATGGAAAGGGTATATCAATACAAACGGGTTGAAGAGTGTATCTGGTCTAGAATCTCTGTACAAAATTTCAGCTCAAAAGTAGTCATTTTGAAAATGCTTAATATTTTTTTATTTCGATAGTTTATTAAATTGAAATCGTAACAAACGTATCACCGCACTACGAGGGTCATTACCCATTATCATTACGCATCACGCCGGCGCGCGCCAGTGCAGCGCCGTGATGTCGAAATAAAAAAATATTAAGCATTTTCAAAGTTAATGCTTTTGAGCTGAAATTTTGTACAGAGATTCTAGACCAGATACTCTTCAACCCGTTTGTATTGATATACCCTTTCCGTAACACCCTGTATATCCCCACATAACCATTAACCTCTTTTAAAAATGATCAACTTCGAAAACGACGCAACTCCATCTATGAATTACGTTACAGGAATTTTATGATTTTTGGAACCGCCCTCGTCCCTGTCACAGATGGTCTATATAATATGTGATCCCGGTGTGACGCCAAATATTTTGCAATTTTAAATGAAACCTTTGATGATGAGAGTTGGTAATATTTTAGTGTTTCGTTTAGAGTTGAAGTTCAGAGGTACTTTAGATTTATGCGTCACAAATCTTATAATTCCTCTCCCGTCATCACACGTCATCACACGATGTCATACTTTGTTGATCGTAATCTATGGATGGTCATAATCGTGGATAATTAATAAATACTCTTACCGCAATAGCAAGACTAAAAGCGGGGAATCTATAGAATCTCTGCGAGTACACATGGTCCGCTTGTCGCCACTGCTCCTGTTGGTTACCTTTCGATTTTTCTACAATTGTCTTTAGGATGCCGGCCACGAAATCAACCGAATCGTATTCGTGTCTTTTACTGAAATGAGAGTAAAATGTAAATATATTGGAACGTAGTTCTATATCCTACGGTATGCTTTGTATAGTTGGAGAATGAGAACTACATCAACAAAAAGATGGCAGTCGCGGGACGCCCGGCAAATGTGTAATATCGAAAGTGACGCTTATTGAAAGAATTTGTAATGAAAGAAAACCAATAAATAATTAAGGAGAATATAATAAATATATTTCTGGCATAAGAGAAACATGCCGCTTGGCGTCACGGCATACGAGTCGGTTTTACTCCCAAGGCACGCCTATAGATGTTTCACATCAAAAAGCGTAACATTTTGTCCGTCATGGTATGTTCCTTCATTTAGTTACTCTCAAACGTTGTTGATTTATTTCATTTTGCCTTTTATTTAAACATAAAGCGAAAGGAATTTCATTCTAACCAGGTGTGCCACGACTCCCTTTCGACTTTTTAAACATTGTTATATATTTAATAGTCCAATAAAAGATCCTTCTGGAGTGATGCTAGTATGTATTCGTCTGGCAGACTCTGAGCAGTCAACTTCGACACCAACCTGCTGACTTATCATTACCTGTCTAGCGTTTCCTAACTATACAAATATTGGGGTCGGCGTCTAGTCTAACCGGATGTTAGCAGCCTGCTGACTAACTAATATTTTTCACAGCATGAGCTTATTCTTCTCGAGGCTGCACCAGCTATAGGAATAGCTGGTGCAGCCTCGAGAAGAATACGGTGTCGTATAACAAGGCCCTGTTTACGCACACGTTTTTCTTGCCATGAAAAATCACGGTTTACCCACCGTGTGTAGGCTGGGTCGTCAGTTTCATATTGATGGCAGCTTGTTCACGGACACGTTTTTTCTACGGCGTGGGTTATACGCCGGCGCCGTATCGTAATGAAACCGTGGCGTGTACAAAGGGCTTAAAGATAGATAATTCAGAGCTCATTTTATTTGTACGAGTACATATTGTATTTTTCTATTCTAACACAACTTCGTCTGAAACTTTCTACTAAAAATATTAAAACATTTTCAGCTTACTTTTTCTTATTAGTAAGAAAGCAGTGCGCAGAAGTCAGAACCCTCGTCTCTGTGATGATGCTTCCAGCGCAGAAGGCACGATATATTGAGTTATTAGCATCGTATCTAAATATGAATACCTTAACACGAACAAAATATTAAAAAATCGTAATCTGCCTAGTTTTTCTCTAAAAATTTTGGGGCGTTATCCAGTCTAACTAGAGGCAGCTGAATGAAATGAAGGCATTTTACAAGGAGCGGCTGCCTGTCTGACCTCCAAAACCCTGTAAGTGTGCATACCTACACACGAGCGACACGCGTCGACGACAGAGACAACTGGAACCGCCGACGCGCGTCCAACGCGATAACCCTTGGTAGTCTTACCTAGGTGTATCGTGTTGATGGTGGGGTATTGTCAGACTTAGGACTAAAAAAGCAAAAAAAGTATTCTGATATGTTCCACTTTTTTTCAGGACTAAAGTACTAGCCCCGAAAGCAGACTATTATGAATGTAAAAGACCAAAATTCTTACATTATGTGGCCATTCTCCTTCTTTTACTTCGTCGCCAAAATTTATGCGCAATCTACCTCGTCGGCCCTGCACGACCTGTTGAAGTAACGTTGTAACGTTTCAGCGTTTCAAATATTTATGAACACTACGGCCTGCTGGCCACTTTATTAGTGACAATCTTTATCATCATAATCCGTTAGTTTAAGATGTCCAATAATCGTCATCATCACCATTTCAGGCGAAAGAACTTCTCGATCTCTCTCAACACCTCACGTTTGGCGAATACGATCCTGCCATCATCGGTCTTCAGTCTCGTAAGCTGATTCTGCCCATTAGACAGATCTCTTGGAAAGATATACAATAAAGGTCATAGCACACGTATCAACTCGGAAAGGGATCGTCACCGTACCGCCTTTCGCCTCGGCGCACAGTATTTCGTCTAGTACAAGCTAGCGGGACAAAATTCATGACGTCATTTCCAGGAATCCGTGATAAGAACTTGTAAACAACCCTTCCCAGGTAAGGAATTCTAAAAAATAATTTGTTTGTCACCTCATTAAGTAATTTTGTGGAGAGGTCAATGTTAATTAAAAAGGAAGTGCAATTTGCATTCGCAAATTAGTTGAATTTTTAACACACTTTTGACAACATCTCCTAAAATTGATAGCAAAGTGAAACGATTTTTTTGTGATGGATTCTACTGTTGAAGGTATGTACTTACTTTATTGACCTGTTTTTAAAAAAATACATGTATATTTTTGCTGTAATTTGAGTTTATAAGTATGTTAAAATAATCCCACCTATTTTTCCTTAATTTTAAACTTTCAAGGATTGCAACTTTTTGTATCCACATGTATCCAGCTTGATTCTTCTGTATGTTATAAATACAACATTCAGGCATAGATACATACATACTGTAGCGCCCGAAACTGCCCGCAAGTAAAATTATTTACTTTGTTTCAGAACGAGTCGTAACTATGACAAAATTGGAGTTTTTCTAAGAATGGTTAAAACTGAAAGTAAAAGTCGCATTTTTGATTATGTATGTGTACAACATAATATTTCGGATGCTTCTAAAGAATCTCAGGCCGAAAATTTCGAGCCTTTTATCAAAATTGAACGAAAAGTGGACATCTTCTATGTGTTCGAAGGATACATTTCTCATCAAACATAAAAATTGGTTAGAAGGATCCAGAATCGAAATTTTGCAGTTGATAGTCATTACACAGTTCATTACCATCCCAATCAACATCAGTTCGCGAATTTAGTGAGGGGTATTATTCGTTATCAGAAGATTCTAGCGAATTGGAGAGTGGTGATAAGGAATCTTCTGATGATGACAATTAGATTCGACTTGATAGAATTATAATTTATTGTAAATATGTTTACCTATTTTGTTATATAGTCATTTCTTATAATGTTTTAGGTTTCATTTTCTTATATTACATAAACTTAACATGATTGTAGTTAAATAATTTTTATTTTGTATTATGAGTTCTTTTATATGTATAGATAATTGTTGCTGTTCTTGGACTATTATTGCATGTTATTTGATAGATTGAACAAATAAATACCTATTTAACACATATTTATAATTTTAATTTTAAAGGCGAAAGTTTGTGAGTGTGTGTGTATGTGTGTTTATATGTTTGTTACTTCTTCACGCTCAAACGGCTGGACCAATTTTGATAAAATTTTGTATGGAGGTAGCTGACACCCTAGATTAACATATAGGTTACTTTTTAACCCGATATTCCCACGGGATCGACATTTGCGCGGGTGAAACCGCGGGGCGCAGCTAGTATTATACATATAGTACCTTACAGGCATAATAAGTATGTAGACGCAGCTAATTAGAGCAATCAGAGATAACAGTAAACAAAAATGTAGAATCAGGAGACTACTTCCATCTTGCATCCACACCATTTGACGTATACGCATACAAAACACAGAAATCCCCTCTATTTCTCTGTAAAACAGCGTAAGACACACGGATTTCGAGTAAGACACCTCAAATATACATAAGCAATTAAAATAAGTAAAAAAATAATTTTGTCTCGCTAGCTTGTACTAGACGAAACACTGTGCGGCGTCAAACAGGCGTCAACCTAACGTAAGCAGTAACCAAAGCGGATCAGAAGCTCCGATACGTCGACTCGGCTACGGCTAGGCGACGCGGCGCTTACGGCTCGCCGACCGCTGGTTGATGGTGCAGGCAGGCCGCGGGAGACGTAAGCGCAGAGACGACGAGCCGTAACACACCGCACAGCGGTTCGTGACCTTATCCCGAGGCGAGGCGATTACGTTACGATTCCGATTAGTGTGCGTTGCAGTAGGGAGTTTCATACAAAGAATACTGAATAGCTCGAGTTGATACGGTAACGATCCCTTTCTGATTTGATACGTGTGCTATGACCTTTATACTGATATAATATTGATACCTACTTACTCTTGTTTGAATTGCATTTTTAGAACTTTGAATCATGTAATCACATAGTATTAGAATGATTACGAAAAAAGACCTGCGGAAAATCACCTTTGAAAATTTTTAGCGATGGTTCGCGTCAAAGGAAATTAAAACTTTCGCCGATTCATGTGAGACGATTAGAGAGTAAAATTAATCAAAGAAATATTAACATCGAAAATAATCATTATACCACAAAGTACTTTTTGATAGACTACTGTCGCCCATGACAATTCTGACAGGACTTTCAGTCTATCAAAAAGTACTCTGTGGACAGGACTGACATGATCTGACAAGAGACGAAAACAGCAATATTATCCATGAAGAAAATAACCTCCTTTTTTTGAAGTCGGTAATAACGTCGAAGTTTAATTTAACTTCTTTCATAAAATTAAAATTCAAGGATTATAGAACAATACATACATACATAACCAGCCTATAATGTTCCCACTGCTGGGACACAGGCCTCCTCTCAGTGAGAGGGAGTGGGCCTTAATCCACCACGCGGGCCCAGTGCGGGTTGGCAGATACAATAATTAGAACAATAATTGTTCCATAATCTATGAATTGGAATTTTCTTAGCTACCGTTGATTCTACAGGGTGTTACGGAAAGGGTATATCAATACAAACGGGTTGAAGAGTGTATCTGGTCTAGAATCTCTGTACAAAATTTCAGCTCAAAAGCAGTAACTTTGAAAATGCTTAATATTTTTTTTATTTCGACATCACGGCGCTGCACTGGCGCGCGGCGGCGTGATGTGCGTGTACTGGGCGCACAGACACACTACAGATAATGGATAATGACCCTCGTAGTGCGGTGACACGTTTGTTATGATTTCAATTCAATAAACTATCGAAATAAAATTATTAAGCATTTTCAAAGTTACTGCTTTTGGGCTGAAATTTTGTACAGAGATTCTAGACCAGATACACTCTTCAACCCGTTTGTATTGATATACCCTTTCTGTAACACCCTGTATATGCCTCATTATTAACTTTACGCGCAAGTGGAATCGGTAGAAATATGCGTAACTTGTAAGTAACCAGGGTTATCAGATAATTAGGTAGCCCAGCAAATTATACTGGAGCACAATGTTCGAGGTACATAACGAGATCCAACTATGTATTTACGAGTCAAGTGATTCATCAAAACCTCATTATTTTATTAATTTGTTTATTACTTATAACATTACTTAAATAGCTATTTGAACAATACTTTTGAAACCTTTGAAAACATTATGTTTTTTTTTTGTGGGTTACAGACACAAATCTCATACAGTACAACCTTAAAATACTATTCAAACACACATTAACTGTAGGCAAAATACTTGTTAACATCGGCGAAGACTTAAACCAGTGTGCGTGTGTGTGTGTGTGTGTGTGTGTCATCCGAAAAACGTCCACTGCTGGAGATAGGCCCCAAGCATCGCTACATTGACTGGTTCTGTGCTTCTTGCATCCAGCGGATTCCCGCAGCGTTGGAAGGCCTCCCACGAAGTGGACCGACTGGTGTGCCAACATGACACTAAAATCTTACCACTAAATAAAGAACTAAAAATATCACATTAATCATATCACTGACGCTCCTTAGTTTTCTTTTGGGTTTTCCAATTCCTCTTTGTGTTCTAGCCCCCAAAGATTCGTCCCATCACCAGTTCTATTTGCTCTGAGTTTTATCAAATCATTTGACACCGTCTTCAGGTCGTAAGCCCACCCAATCCAAGCAAAGAAATCTATGAACTTGGTCGTTAAATTAAGATTATTGTTTCCAAGCTCGGCTGCACGATAATCCCATGGAAATACATGGTGATAGTTATGGAATCCTTCACCACCGGTTGCGATGGAAACTGCGATATTTTGGGCAGGCAAGATTTTCTTGTCATAAGGCTTGTTTCCCCAGATATGAGCAGCGCTGTTGACCAGGAAAGTAACGTTGAGGTTCATTACGTAACGAAGCATGGTGATGTGCCAAGCATTGGTCCAGGTATCTCCCCAGTAGTAGACAGGGATGAGAGTTGGTAATCCGAAGCACACTGCCCCAATGAGGGGTATGGCGTACCTATAAAGAAAAACAATGTGTTCAATATCGCATTTGAAAATGGTGTTTAGGAGAATGCAAGCAAACAGGCCTGCACCCCTATTGCATAACACAGTTTAATTCATAACCCGAAGGATTTTCCATCGCTTCATATATTTGAAAAATGCGTCTGCTCAGCAACGTAAATAACGCAATGAATGTTGTTGAACTGTCAACATGAAAGGCAGTACTTGACAAGTGTGTTGTCTGATGTAAAGTGATTTCGCCGCCTTTTGGCACCTATAACTCCAATGTCGCTGACCAACGCAGCGATGCTACTTGCTGGCACAATATTGAAGATGATGGAATGATTTGACTTACTACTGAATTAATTTTGTAGCACTTGATCTACAAAGAAGTTAGTATCTAATTATCTATAGTAATAATAAAGCTGAAGTTTGTTTGTTTGAGCGCGCTAATCGCTAAGTACACACGACTACACATCAAGCTATACATATCCAGTTTTAGCTGACCTTGCATTGTATAGGTTTTTCGTACAATGAGCAGTCTGCATATAGGTACTGGTAATGTATAGCTTGATATGTAGCCGTGTGTACCAGTCGGATTTAAAAAATTCTTTTTGCATTGCATTTTTTTTTTTCTTTTTTTTTCCCGATTCCTGAAGAATATTTAACGTCAGGGCCCTTAGGAGCCGAGCAAAAAGAAAGAAGTCAGAAAGAACACTAAGCGATAGCGAAGTGATAGCGCGGGCAGGCGATGCGACGGGGTGGGTTGGGGAACAAGGAATTTCACGCAGACGATGTCGCAGGCAGAAGCTAGTAAAAGATATCGATGGTCAAAGGTTGACACCATGTAACTGCAATGTATCAATTTTTACAGGAGAGTGGAAGAACTGTTTAATTTCGATGACGAATGTTCGAGTGACATTTTTTGTGCATTACGAGTTATTAATGGGAAGATTTGGCTCTTTATTTAAAAAATGTTAATATACGTTACTCATTTTGCGAAAAAATGTGGGTTACGAGTTGTCAACGTATGACCATCGATATATCTTGGCTTTCGATATAACAATACGATGAAAACGCGCCTCAATTCTGAATTTCGATTAACTACTTACTTCTTTTGAAATCTCAGCACTGGATTGTTGAAAATATCAGACATTTCAAGTTCTTTTCCTTGTTTCTTGACTTCAGGGTGTTTCCTCACGAGCAACCATCCGACGTGGGAATAGAAAAAACCTCTTGATGCATTATGAGGATCTGCATCGGTGTCACTGAACTTATGATGGAGACGATGGTCTCTCACCCAATCAATGACGGTGTTTTGAAAGGCAATAGAGTTCATTATCATCAGAAGAATTTGTAAGGGTTGCTTCGCTTTGTATGTTTTGTGGGCCCAGAGCCGGTGAGCGCCAGCCGTGATTCCTATTTCTGCTATCACGAATAGGATGAAATCTGAAAGTAATATTTTTTTTATATGAGTAATTATTAATACTACTACATATATTTTTTAAAGACTCAGAAAAAGAAATAAGAACATGTTTTAATAAAATCTCATTAGAAGTTAAATTTATGATGGTAGCACATTATTTTATTTCGCACTGTACAATTTAAATTACTTATTTCAAAGAGACATTTCTTAACACTTTGTAATTTCAAATTCAGTGGTTATTAAGTACAAACTCGTGCCATTCAACGTGGCAATGCTGCCAGTCTTCAAAAAGCCAATTCTCGTAAAGTAAATCGTTCAAGTCTTTGTCTCTATCTCATGTCAGCGACAATCAATGTCAAAAACTTGCCAAAAATGTAGGGAAATCAGTAGTACCTACTTTTGACAGATTGTACTGCTAACGTTCTTATAAATACGAGAATTGCCTCTCTGGGCACGTTTCTGTATGACCATTCGATGTCTGTAATCCTATTCTGTACAAATCTCACCGTGAAAACTAAGGTGAAGTGAGCTTAAAGTGAGCTGGCAATAGTGTCAATCCCTAGCATCAGGTGGAATGACAGCTCACTTTAAGCTCACTTCACCTAAGTTATCACGGTGATCTTTTTTACAGAATAGCACCGCAGAATGTCATTTGGTTTTATTACACACGACGATATATTTCAAGCTCTACATTTCCAGCATAAGGTGACTTCTCAGTCAGCTTATACTGGAAATGTTATAGCTGTATATGTCGTCGTGCGTACCTAGAATAATTAGTTAGTTGTATAATAATTGTATGCATAGAAATGTAAGAAACAGATTGTATGTAAGAATTAACTGTCTTATTATACATAAATAAATTCCATTGTTCTTACAAGTGAGTACCTATTTATGTACACTTTTTATTCTCGGATAAAGTAATTTTTTGGCAGAGATGTAATTAAGTATCTAGATTTTTTTTATTTCATGAGGATAAAAAAACACCGTAAGTACTTACTGAATAATATTGTTGCCCATTTGGCCGAAGTGAAGCACAAATATAGCCCGTACAGACCAGCTATATGCCAGTACCCAAACGTGATAAGGTTAGGGTACACTATTTGGAACTTTCTAGGCGATGCTCGAGGCACCAAAAAGGTAACCGTTGGTTCTTCCTGGCTCAACATCGTAGTAGTCTGGACGCCTTGAGCCATTTCTCACAACTGCAAAAAGAAAGTAGCTGAGTGATTTTGGGTTGCGGATTTAATTAGGGAAAAAATTATTAATGTGGATCATGTAGGTAGCGGTATCTACAACGCCACATGTGAACAACGCGTCATACTGACTTCACGCAAATTCTGCATCTTGCAAGCAGAGTTAACCACGCAACTAGCATAGATAGCTACAACAGCCCGACATGAATCATCGGGCAGTTGCCCGCCAGACACAACACCCGTCTGGTTGGAGGATCCTCGCTTTTCTATAGAGTATGAGTGAACTTTACACCCTGTTCCTCATACCTCTATAGGTCAAATTAAGAGTATCGAGGTTTTTATCCCACGAGACCGTACTACCGGGATTAAAAGTACCCTATGTGATAATCCACGTTATAAACTACCCGTGTGTCCTCTTCATATCTCCTTGTGAACATGTAGGAAAATTAGCGGTATTTTTGACAGATTGAGATTGAGATCAGACTGTAAACGTTCTTCCCTCTGAAACACGTCATATTGACGCAAATACTGACGTAAGTCAATGTCCATGTCGCAGATGCATTGTAGAATCCGCCGTTTTGCAAAACGGCTAGTTATTTTAGAAAACACCTCCGTTATGTAAAACAACTGAAAAACGTTCGTATGATGAACTTGAATACGCATTGCATAAACGTTTTGCATTTATCAATGCAGCAAGTCAACGATTAGCGGTTTTGTAAAACAGCGTGAAATAAAACGTCAGTTTGTAGATTTGAGTTCTAAGTTTTGTCGCTCGTGGCTCGGTGTGTCGTAACAACAATAATGGCGGCCAAAACAGAAATAAATAAAATGAGTAAAAATTACGAAAATCCAAGTGAAAACAGTGATATTAAGGACAATCTATCAAATGCAATATTTTTTCAAATCCGACTGATAGGTAGTTACAGATTAGCGCGTTCAAATAAACATACTCTTTAGCAGTATCTTCTATCTATACAATATATAAAATTCAAAGTCCTGACTGACTGATATATCAACGCACAGCCTAAACCGCTGGTCCTAGAGACATGAAATTTGGAGGGTGTGTTCTTTGTGAAGAGTAGGTATCCACTAAGAAAGAGTTTTTCGAAATTCCGCCTCTAAAAGGGTGAATGGAGGGAGGGTGAAAGGGGTTTGAAGGTTTTGGCCCTAAAATCAGCCGCCATTTTGATTTTTTTTCAGAATTGCGGTGCACAACAAAAGTTATATATTTAGATAGAAGACACTCATACAAACAAAAAATGTTATGTAACATAATATCCTAAAGCGTCAGGTTTCGGAGTTATTCACCGAAATATAAGTCGAAAACAACACGGATTTTTTTGTTTTTTTTCCCTCCAGGTAAGCATATTGAACTATTGAGGTAATAGAAACGTTATAAAACCTTTATGGAGAAGAAACAAATGAAGAATAGACATTTTTTAAATAAATAATTAAGCACGGCAATTTATAGTTCGTTTTTTAATCCCAGAGACTAATCTGACAAGTGTAATGTCAAACTTCTATACTAAAAAAAACGAAAACACAAAAGACTTAAATGTCAGATTAGTCTCTGGGATAAAAAAACGAACTATAAATTGCCGTGCTTAATTATTTATTTAAAAAATGTCTATTTTTCATTTGTTTCTTCTCCATAAAGGTTTTATAACGTTTCTATTACCTCAATAGTTCAATATGCTTACCTGGAGGGAAAAAAAACAAAAAAATCCTTGTTGTTTTCGAATTATATTTCGGTGAATAACTCCGAAACCTGACGCTTTAGGATATTATGTTACATAACATTTTTTGTTTGTATAAGCGTCCTCTATCTAAATATGTATTTTTTGTTGTGCACCGCGATTCTGAAAAAAAATCAAAATGGCGACCGACCTTAGGGCCACCCTCCATACAAAAATCTTCTAACCCCTTTCACGCGGACGAAGTCGCGGGCAGAAGCTAGTTGTTAGTATATACAATATATAAAATTCAAAGTCCTGACTGACTGATATATCAACGCACAGCCTAAACCGCTGGTCCTAGAGACATGAAATTTGGAGGGTGTGTTCTTTGTGAAGAGTAGGTATCCACTAAGAAAGAGTTTTTCGAAATTCCGCCTCTAAAAGGGTGAATGGAGGGAGGGTGAAATTTCACGCGGACGAAGTCGCGGGCAGAAGCTAGTTGTTAGTATATAGATAGATAGATTTAAGTTGATAAACAAAAGCTAAGGTTATACTCCTAAGTATCATCGCTTAATCTTAAACACAATCACAAACAACCAAAACATTATAAATGCATTACTTAGCTTCGTAAATACGTTTAGGATTGTCGCATATGTGACGGAAAAAGCATTGACAGGCAGGAGCATCTGAGAAGATGGAGGTGTTCCAGCAGTGGGAACATTATAATCAGGCTATAATGTTCTCACTGCTGGGACACAGGCCTCCTCTCTGTGAGAGAGAGTAGGCCGTAATCCAACACGCGGGCCCCGTGCGGGTTGGCAGATATCACATGTCTTCGAATTTTTGGTTCTAGGACATGCCGGTTTCCTCACGATGTTTTCCTTCACAGTTTTGAGAGCAGTGATGATGAAATAATTTACACGAAGTAAAGTGCCTAGAAAAGGAAGCTAGGCAGGATTTGGGGGAAGCAGTGAGACAATGTCAGGGTTCAAACGCACAACCTACATATTGAGCAAACCTTCCTCAAGAAAGGCTATCAAATGCAAAAATATATTTTCAAATCCGACCAGTAGTAGTTCTAGAGATTAGCGCGTTCAAACAAACAAAGAAACAAGAAAACAAACTCTTCAGCTTTATTAGAAAGATTAATATTGATGGAAAACTCTTAGATCGGTAAAAAAACAGCAAGCAAACGTTTCACTCAATACATTGCTCAGTGCGTTGCAATAGGCGCAGACGCAAGCATTCTTAATCCTAATGGAGATAATAGATATCTAATATTACCAAAAAAAAAAAAGTACTATGATTTCTTAACAACCAAAATATATCATGCCGATCACTTCAAATCAGCTTTGATTTTAACGTACCTATGTACAATACGTTCGATGAAACATGGCCGGTCCGAACTTTGCGCAGAAGGCTACGCAATACTTACCATTTTTAAGGAACCACAAGGGTGAGCAAAGGCGAGAATGAGTGAGTGTATGCGCGAAAATTCGGAGAGCCTATGTTCAGGCCGGCCATTATCCATTGGCCGTATTGTAAGCACAGGTGGGCCAGCTATATGGACAGACGACCTAAAGAAGGTAGCTGGGACAGACTGGATGCGAAAGGCGGAGGACAGGGTGTTGTGGCGCAGTCTGGGAGAGGCCAGGTCTGGTGGACTGCAATAGGCTGGAGTTGATGTGGGCCAAGTATGAGTTTTGAGTTTAAATGTGGAATGAGTAGAGGAAGACTAAAGAAATTGTGGATGGATTGTGTGAAAGATGGTATAATGACTAGAAAGGAGGTGATTAGGTACTGAAATGACAACTACAAAAAAGTGTCGTAAGTAGATATGCAATATATAACATGCTGCGCCGACCCCATAAAATTGAGAAAAGGTCGGGAGGAGGATGACAAACTGTGGGTCAATTAGGTACTTGAAATTAATATTTAAAAAAACCAGTCAAGTGCGAGGCGCTTTACTTGATGTAAATATAATTTCATCACCACTGCTCTCAAAAACGGTAAAGGAAAACATCGTGAGGAAACCGGCATAATTCGATTAGGTATATAATTATGATATCTACTAACCCGCACTGGGCCCGTATAGTAGATTACAGCCCTCTCCCTCTCGTAGAGAGGAGGCCTGTGTCCCAGCAGTTGAACATTATAGACTGATTATGCTATACATCTTATGATAACCTAAAATTGGTTACTTCCTTCCTACTAATATTAATTATAATGGATTTTAAATGCGAAAGTTTGTGAGGATGTTTGTTACTCTTTCACGCAAAAACTAATGAACGGATTTTGATGAAACTTTACACTAATATAGCTTATACATCAGAATAACACATAGGATACTTTTTATCCCGATATTTTCACGGGACCGACATTTACGCGGGTAAAACCGCGGGGCGCAGCTAGTACTTTATAATTGAAAGTGGGTTAATTTAGGTAGCTATAATGATCCTGACTATTTATAAAAACGAGAATGCTAATACATCTCGTTTGACTTGCTGACCGCTTTACCGAAAACGAGTTAATTGCTCATGTCCAGTAAATCATTGATATCCGACTCAAGTGCAGTTAAATACACGTGGTAATTTATTAAAACTTGTTATTGCCCCCGGCTCCGCTTGCGTGGAAGTCGGAAAATCTCAGAATACAGAGTGGAAAACACATGAAAGACCAGCCGACTTATTCTGTAAACATCTCTCGTAAAAACTTAGATGAAGAGAGCTTGAAGTGAGCCAATCCCTAGCAATAGTTGGAATGTCAGCTCACTGCAAACTCACTTCGCTTAAGCTCTTAGGGTGAGGTTTTTACACAATAGACCTAGACATAGAAATAGCGCCCAGGGCCTTAATAGGGTCCGAAAGGGTTAACGCTCGCTACCCCGGAACATAAAGGGCTAAGGAAGGAACACGGGTGGGTTTTAGTCAGTAAGAGTCTGACACTCCCTTTCACTCCACCCCGAGCGGGAGGGGTCATTTGATGATTTCCCGTACACAAAAAAAGAGCCCTAATTCACTATGACCACTTAAACGATTCCTTACCGAAACCACGTCAGTTCCTTAGCTGATCCCACTAATATCGCGTTATTTTGGCCGGTTTCGTTCATTGTGTCATGGAGAATGACGGCCCTGCTCGTCTCGTAAAGGCGCTGCTCCACAGCAGTCCACAAATAAGTTACACACGTGTACTTAGCTTCGGTTTGTATGACAATCTAGGCGTGATCATCCACTGCTACCCACGACCAAGCTGCGCACGAATGAATGAATGAATGAATGAATGACATCTTTATTTTTTAGAATATAGGTGGAAAATTAAACGTCACACTATATTCGACGTTTCAACGGGGCTACAGGAACGCATGCGCAATGCCGTGTTTCATTCAGTCTGTTGCAACTATCTAGCACCCTAATTGCATAACACACTATCAATCTCAATCTGAATTATTTTGAAGGTTATTGTTGGATATCCATTGCTTCGTAAATGTTAGAAGTCTGCTTAACAACGTAAATAACGCAATGAATGTTGTTGAACTGTCAAAATGAAATCCATTGCTACTGAAAGTGTGTTACCGAATTACCCCGCATTTCTTCTCGGTATATGTTTAACTAGCACTTTGCCCGCGACTTCGTCCGCCTGGGTTTCGTACTTTCTTCAAAAAAATTTAACACCCGCTCCAGCTCCCCTTAAAAGGTAGTGTTTGAAAATTAATGTTTACGATTTTTCAAATTTATTTAGAGAAATATAAGATTTTTCAAATAAACTGACTGCGATGTTTCCGTAGCTTGACTCAAAGATTATTTATACCAATTTTCCAGTTAATCAATCCACGCAATAAAATACTCCTCTATGAAATTGGCTACCCCTCTTTACCCCCTTAGGAGTAGATTTTCGAAAAACACTGTTATGCTTTATTATTATTTTGGTTTTAAGTACCTATACACACTGAGTTTCGAGTTTATTGGCCCGCGCGTTAAAATTCTTCCATACAAACTTTGACACAGGAGATTGGGGAATCTCCTTTTACGGTAGTTTAGAAAAACAAAATAATTTATTTGGATACTCGTAAACTGTATTCTTGCCAAGTTTGAAGTTTATTAACCAAATTAATAAGAATTTTCATGTAAACTGTATCCCGGCTTTTCATTTCCTCAGTTCTGAAAAATCGTTTAAGATGTGTTCATAACTTGACTCAAAAATTATTTATACGAATTTTCGAGTTAATCAAGCCACGTAGTAAAATTCTACCCTGTAAAATTAACTACCCCTTTTCACCCCGTTAGGGGTAGATTTTAGAAAAAACGCTAATAATGCGACCTTGATCCTACGCAACAAAACAATTAACCTCATGCTTTTAACGTCTTCCTCTATATATCTATGGCACAAATCATATTTTGTTAGGGTACTCCCTTAGGTACGCGGACAGCGCTTTCGTCAGCGTCCATCAATTATTTCTGGATGCAGGTATTAGGACATGCAGGACAAACTATGAAATGGGCGATGGTGTATAACTCAATATCTCATTGACGTCATGATCAGTCAAAATATATTCACACTGCAACACTGATAATATTATATTATGGAACAAAAGCTGTGGGAAATTGACACTAATTTGCGCCAGAGATCGCATCTGGCTCGAGAAGCGTCGCCGAACTGTACACATTCAATTCCTGCATTCTTATTAGAAAAATTCTTAACAAAACTATACATACACAATTATCCTTTAACACAAAAACATCCAAGTACAGCCAAAGAAACCCCAATCAAATACAGACGCACCCCCCGCGGACGCAATATGGCAGGAAAAACATAAGATACGAAGGTGTACAACTTTATAATAATCTGCCGGCAGATATCAGGAGCACATCCTCTTTTAACATATTTAAATCTAAACTCAAGCAATACGTCATTAACAACACAAAACTATTAATGTAACGACATAAGGTAGTTTTGCACGCAAAATGCGACATCACACCTACCTACATAAAAAAAGTATTAGCTACTGGACTACCTTACCTTAGTTATGTATTTATTCGCTAAGTGAACAATGTATGTTCTTTTAGAATAAATAAAGAATCTTTAAACCCAAAAAGGATTTTTTACAATGCGGTGCGCCCCGCCTAGATGCGATCCAGCCTTATAAAACTAGGCACTTTTAATTAGCAAAATAATTACTCACTCTCACACTAAGGACCACAACCTTTACACCAAAAGATAAACACTAAATGAAGCCGGTGACCACAAGTCGACTCTTTTAAAGTGTACCTACTCGTTAGTGTAGCCGTTGTCCTACAATGAAATGGTTATACGTCCACTTTTGAGAAAATAATGTTACAATGCTACAAGGATTTTTAGCGCTTCAATGTTGGCACTATTGGTAAATATTATGTTCAACTGACGTTTATTAACAGGTTTTCGTGATGGGGTCGCGGAGCCCCGTAGATGGCAATTAGAGATGAAGCGGGGGTTCTGATTGTTCTGAACCGACCGCGTTCTAATAGTCCCTAATATACCTACGTTACAATTCCTCCGCTCTGGTTAGTGTTATTTACTGTTTAGTATTTATGAGGTGTAACCTTCAATCTGTCCAATTAAAGAACCATCTGACAACCAACATTCCTTAAGAATAATAAAGGCGCCGATTCTCTTGTTCACAAACAACTAAATTTAATTTCAGTGCATCTTTTTCTTTATAATTCATTAAGAAAGGGACAGAAGATAAATATTAGTTTAGTCCTGTCAAATTAAGATACTCCATAGACAAGTTTAGACGTAATTAAAAATTTGGCTATTATAAATACGTCAATTTACGTCAGGCGCTGACTAATTTGACAGGTCTAAACTCATTACGAGTACAATACAAAAGGTATTGAAGTTACGCTCTAAGGAATTTTACATTACATTATAATTCAATAGGTTCTGAATTTTATCAGCTCTATCAAGTTCCCTACACTCCCAGACAATACTGTTGTCTAGTTCATCGGATATAAAGTTCGTAGTTTCTTAGAGATTGGCGAAATTACAACTAACGCAGTTTTTGGGCTATTCACCAAGAAGGTAGGTACGCTCCCCATGCCTCCAAGCAATCGTGCTATACCGGAACACAGAAATCAAAATGGTTATCCCGTTTTTCAGTAATAGGTACCTACATATCTACGCATGCATGAAGTTTCCAACTATTTTCTATTTTTTTCAGTATTACCTACTTACAAGATATTGCGATTACCAACCTGTTAAGGTGCAATATTAATAATTGCATAAATAATTAATTGTGCTGGTCTAAAAAGGAGTGAGTGCCAGAAAGTTAAAAAAAATATATTTATTCACTTTCGGAGTTACACCGTTTTCCGTTGGAACTTTAATGATATGTAAACGTTCACATAATCGTTTCATATCTGATCTACAAAGTTAAACAAGCTCCTGTGTACTTTATACAAAATATAGAAAAAAAATTATAACTTGACATAATGTTGTGTTTTTAAGGGGGTACTAAAATTTATCAAAGGGGGGAAGTTTTTAGAAGCTCGAATGGAGTGGGTCCAAACTCAGTTATCTAACGTTAAAAAAATCGGGCTTTAATGGTACAAACAGATCTGTCATATGCAATGCATTTGTTCTAATCAAATTAAATTATTAGTACCTACCTATAATTATGGGTAATGCCTATACATATATTCCATTAATATAATCTGAGCCATGCCCTGAACCAATTATTAGTATTCAAATCATAGATAAATGAAAGATTTCTATGATTGAAATAGGTATATTTCACATAAGAACAGTCAAAGGCACATAAAGTGGTAACACTTGCACTATGAAAACCGTCCTTACCGCTATAACATTTAGGGCAAATTCAAGCAAATTTTATACCTAGAATAAGTCTTATCCTGAGAATAAATTTTGAATTGTTGACAGTTTTTTCATACTAGTACTGTCAGACGTCTATTTTATTCTATGGATAAAAGATATCTGAAGGCCATTCAAAATCTAGTTGCAGTGTCATCTCGGCGACAAACAAATGTCAAAAACTTGTTAAAATGTAGGGAAATTTGAGGTATTTTTGACAGATTGAGACTGAGATCAGACTATGAATGTACTTAAAATTACGAGAACTGCCCTCTGCTATTACCTACTTCATTTTCACTTAGCGTTCTTTCTGACTTTTTTTCTTTTTGCTCGGCTCTTAAGGACCCTAGCGTGACGTTAAGTAACCTTAGCCTTCCTCAATAATCGGGGTATCAAATTCAAAAATATTTTTTCAAATCCGACTGGTATTTCCAGAGATTAGCACGTGCAAACACGTAAACTTTTCAGCTTTACTAATAGTATAGATAAAATATTATCGTATAATATATTAGTATAGATATACAGGGTGACTTGTAATTTGACGGATTCCTTCCAGGACGTTGGGCGCCAGTTTAAAGTCAGTTCTTTAAAAACAAACATTTAATGAAACTTTTCATAAAGTATTATACTTAAGTAAAAAAAATGGCTTCGCGAAAAGAAATCGCGACCAGAGTTGCGGAGGATAGCAGACCCACGTCTCTCTTCTCTCGCGATCGGGGTTCCCTCGCGGTTAGGCTAGTCTAAGTTTTCACTTTTCTCTAAACTCTAGCATTTAATGGCCTCCATTTCTATTTCATTAGACACCGGATATTTTAACAAATCTTTTGATGTAACCAAATGTTCTAAAACACAAAAAAACATAAAGGAAGTTTTTATTAACCATTTACAAAAATATGATATGCAGAGTCTACAATGCATGCTAATGACATGATAAATAAATAATTATTTGTAAAAAAGTACCACGTACCTTGTACCTCGTTAGATAGCTGATTAAATAAGGAAGTCTTCCCCGTAATTTGTTCACTTAATATTCTAGTAACATTATGAGATAACTGGTGTCAAAGTTCATAAAGTAGATGATTTTTAAAAATGGTTAATAGACTTCTTTCTTCAACGTTTAACTGTTTGGTATTTTTTTTAATTAGGTTACATCGAAAGGTTTGTTAAATTATTAGAAAGCCAATGGAACACCAATGATGGTCATTCAATTTAAGAGTTTAGAGAAAAGTGATATTTAGTGACGAATTGCGGGAAATTTTAAAAAATATAAGAAAATTGTTTTTTCTCGAATCCCATGAATTTTCGCCTATGCTTTATGGTGTGTTTATTTGTTTCAAATGGTTCATACTATCACTTCCCGAAAGGAATACGTCAAATTACAAGTCACCCTGTATATATGGATACTGCCCCCTCCACCAGTCAAGTTCAAAAATGCTTTGTTCTCGTCTTCGATCAATAATAGTGATCGAAGGTTCTCGTTGTTAGAGATATTCAGGAAAAATGAATACCTACAGAGAACATAATTCAATAGATGATGGAGAATTGCCATGAACACTCGTTTATTATGCTCCTGTTTCGTATAATATGTACTATTCCATGACATCACGTCTGTAAGCCATGAAGGAGAAAGTTGAGGACGGAAAATATGGCTACACCTGCACCGTCCTCTGCGCTCTACACACCTACTTACATTTCAGCAGTTGTAAGGGGCTAGCCCATTGCCATCAATCGGGTAAAAATTTAGACCAAGTCAAAACCCAATAACAATGACTGGAGATCGAACCCAATACCTCATATTTAGCAGTCGCACTTGTCACCACAAAACCAAAGAGTCCAATTGAATTGTGTTTTTGAAATCTATGCTTTGAAAAAAACTTGTCTAAGTAGGTAACAGTCATCAAAAGAGATAAGTAACCAGAGTCGTCGGATATAGTTGAAATTTAGTAAGAAACCGATGGATGTTTTTGAATGAAATTTAAGTTTATAAATGAACTGTTTGTTTTCTATTAATGAAATTAAATTATATTCACAGAAAACATCCATCGGTTTCTCACTAAACTTCTACTATATCTGACGACCCTGGTTACTTATCTCCATTGGTCACCGTACCTGCTGTAATCATTAATATGGCCATGTTTAATATCCAATATCGTCGGATTATAGATAAGGATCATCGTTGCAGTTTCACACGGAAGGTGTACGTCGATTGTCATTTAGATTTTGCATCACATTAATCGCCAGGTTTTACGTAGGTACATTAGTATACATTAGTATGGCGATTAATGTGTTTTTGCACTTGCATTAGTATGCAAGTGCAAAAACACAACTTTACAGGATAGCGATTTAAAGGTACTAAAGCTTGTAACTTTAACATAAATCATCAGAAATATTTGAAATTTGGATATGTTATAGGTACCTGAGTATTTTTAAATATACTACTCAAAATAAAATAAGAGCCACTTGTTAATTTTAACATCCGGTCTGATTAAATTATTTTAAAGCGTTCTTAAACGATATAATCTTTTGTCTGGTATATCCTGAAGTATTAACAAACATAATGTGATGATACCACTTGCATAATTTTTAAAGAGGGCTACTTTGATACTTTTTTTTGTAACCACTTGAATTTACCCTATTCTAAGACGAATACTTAAGTCATTTAAATTGTGGATTCTTTTAGGAACAGTCTTACATTTGCTAAGTTACAACGTGGATAAACATTTTGAAAGCGCTATGCCGAGGATTCGAAGACATATGGACCTGCAAACCGCATCTAGAGCCATCACATTGATCCAAGAGGGACATTCGCAGCGTTCTGTAGCTTTACAGCTTGACTTTTCAACGCGAGCGGTCCAGAATGCTTGGAATCGATTTCAAGAGACTGGGAGTGTAACCAGAAGACGGGTATCTGGCAGGAATCGAGCAACCACCCCGCAGGAACACCGCTACATACACTTGACTGCGCGAAGAGAGCGCGTCGTCACCGCCCGCGCCTTACAAAATCGCTTACGCCAGGCGACCGGTACCCGCGTGAGTGACCAAATGATTAGAAATCGGTTACATGAAGACCAACAGTTTTCTAGGAGACGCGTAGTGTGGATTCCATTGACTAGTGTACACCGTGCAAACCGATTATCATTCGCAAGGCTGCACCTGGACTGGGACATAAGTGAATGGAGCTCAGTATTGTTCACTGATGCGTGTAAAGTGAATTTTTTTAGTGATGATCGTCGTATTAGAGTATGGAGACGAGAAGGTGAGCGATTTTCGGATGTTTGTATCCATGAAAGTGACAGATTTGGGGGTCCCAATGTCATGGTATGGGGAGGAATCTCTCTATCAGGTCGAACCGAACTCGCAATACTCAGCGGAGGCACGGTAACGGCTGTGCGATAAATTGAGATGATAATAAGACCTCATGTGATGCCATTTGCACAAAGAATTGGTGCAAGATTCACATAAATCACGACAATGCCCGCGCTCATACAGCTAGAGCCACTAGGGAAGCCCTAGACGATGCTGGTATACGTGTCTTGCCGTGGCCTGCCAACAGTCCGGATCTTAACCCCATCGAACACATGTGGGATTTATTTGAAAGAAGTGTCCGGGACACAAATCAACCCTTACATAATGAACGACAGCTCATTAACGTGCTAAAGTCAAGCTGGGAACAAATTTCAGAAGAGACAGTGCGACATCTGGTGAAGAGTGTGGATTCCAGGCTTCAAGAATGTGTTCAAAAAAGAGGAGGACACACACGATACTAAAGAAGTGCAAAAAAGAAAAAAAGCTTTCGACATTTTTGTTTTAATCTCTTTTTTCGTTAAATGTCTTTTTTTGCTGAAATTGCATTTTTTACAAAAAACCTAATCAGATGTTCTTTTATCTATCAATAAATTTAATTTTAAGGTTTTTGCATTAAAAATTAGCTAGCTAATTCAATTTAATTATTTATCTATCCTCAAACCCAATACATTTATTAGAATACACAAAATACAGGGTGGCAATTATTTTGTTTTGAGTAGTATATTTTATATAATTGCAATTAATATTTTAAATATTTTTAAACTTTATCAAATAGCGTTAGGTACTGGCATTTGTGTAGCTTGATTTTCTCAATGTATTAAAACACGTAAACTGGTACAACCGACCACTTGTACCAGTTTTCATGTACTGATTCAAAACTTGATTTAAGAAGTCATTTTACGTACACTAATACATTTGTAAAGCTTAATATTAGAAATAATTTTCTTTTTATTTATGTTTAACACTTGCACCAATTTACTAAGTACTGGAAAACTACTTGTACCTGTTATCAAGGTATTACTCTCATAAACTTGATTGGTTTCATAGTAAAAGGAAACAAAATTTAAAAAAAACAAGATAAAGGTTTATTCCATAACTTTACTGTCAGTGCGTACTTATCAACAAATTAATACATAATTCATCTTAACTTACTTAGTTATCCGTGTATTCGGTACTTATTATTAATTAGTCTTTCAGACATTACTTATTATCAAAATAAAGTATGTGTTTTAGGTATAGATTAGATAGCTAGTATCTAAATAAAATAGAAATATAAAAATACTTGTAATAAATGCTATTTCCTGATATTGTTCTCAAAAGAATTAATGAGAAAATTAGGTTTACTTAAATGTTTAAACTTAAATAACTCAAAATAAAGTTCACTGTGGGTTGGAACATTTTAGCACAACTGGGTCCAATCCTTACAAAAAAACGTAGGAACTGTCGTTAACTGTACGATTAGTTAATATCAAGTATAATTAGTTTATTATAATTAGTTAATAATAAGTTATTATCAAGTATAATTAGTTAACAATAATTATAATTAGTTAAGTGTTTTTGATTATACCCATTATGCCCATTGATTCGAAAACGAAACAAACGCCATCTATCGCAAGGCTATGTAAGTAAGTTCTATTTGCAACAAAGAGTCTGAGCAGCGTTGACATTGATTCAAATAGTAAGCAGAGCAATTTGTGTTGTGTTTTACGTCGCGCAAGAATCATGTCTGCCAGAAAGGAGTAAAGCTTTGTACTTATAACTTTTTTAACTTATATTACTTACCTAGGTCGTTGGGTGGCTGCAGAGTATTCTACTTTCCCTTAACTTGACTAAAACCAACTACATCCCCTCATCTATAAGAAGCCTCATCGGAATTTAGCATAACGACACATGCACATACAAGTACCACCTCTTCTACGTGCTCATGTGCAACGCGCAACGCTATCCCGTGTCACTCACACCAGATACCTGGGTGTAGTGATTGATGACGGACTTAAGTAGTACACCCAAGTTGACAGTTTTTTCAAAAGTCAGGAAATTAATTTACTTACATTTTTAAGTCACTACGCGATTGCACAGATTCAAAAACACTAAATTGGTGAATCTTGCACTTTACGAGTCCGTTATCTATAGGTACATACTTATAATAAATCTGTAGAAGTGAAAATTCTGTACATTGAAAATATCAAAAAAATAAATGGCAGGTGGTGTTACTAGACTGACACCGAACCCAAAAATGTGATTAAAAAAATTTTTGTCTGTCTGTCTGTCTGTTTGTTCAGGCATCACGCAAAAACTACCGGTTCGATTACGATGAAACTTGGTATAATTATTCTTTAATATCCTGGGCACCACAATGGGTACTTTTTATCCCTTAAAGTATATACAATAAAAAACAAATTTAATTTTGCGGTTCGATCCCTAGGCCCGATTACTGTGCCAACCGCAAATAATAAGTTTGTCGTAGGTTACGTGGAGGGTGTGTTCTTTGTGAAGAGTAGGTACCTATCCACTAAGAAAGTGTTTTTCGAAATCCCAACTTTAAGAGGGTGAATGGAGGGAGGGTGAAATTTCACGCCGACGAAGTCGCGGGCAGAAGCTTTATTTATTTTTATTTATTTTTTAAGCTAGTCAACTATAAATTGCATCCCGGTCTGGGGTGGCACTTATAAAACAAAGCTGCTTGGGTTGGAAAGAGCACAGAGAGCTGTACTTAAGGTGATACTTGGCAGACCGTATAGGTTCCCTACTGCCGAATTATATGCGGAATGTAAGGTGCTTACTGTGAGGCAGCTCTTTGTGCTCTAAGCCGCCCTTTTGCCTCATAGGCAGTACCGTACGTCAAATAAAGGCGTGATAATAGTAGATTGTACAACTAATGCATAAAAGAAGAAGAAATAAAAAAATATTAAGCATTTTCAAAGTTAATGCTTTTGAGCTGAAACTTTGTACAGAGATTCTAGACCAGATACACTCTTCAACCCGTTTTTATTGATATAGGTACCCTTTCCGTAACACCCTGTAATTCGTGAACCATTAAAGGGTAGTTCTTCAGGGACAAAATGTTCGATGTCTATGGGTATATTTCTGTAACCAACTAACAAAACGGCATGTAAATTTTTTATTGTACAGTTTAGCTTTATGCCTTACTAGGACAAATGATATTTTTTAAATAATTGCTGTCTAGGTACAAAATAAAAATATTTGAAGTGTGTTCTTCTGATTCGTATAACGCGTCCGTTTGCCATTTTCCGGAACAAAATGGTCGATGTTGCATTTTCCCTTTGATACATCAATATAAATTATAATTATATTGAAAGGAAATGAGTTGTCATCTTACAAAAAAAATGTGTATTGGTTATAACTACGTTAGTTTGTTTATAAATAAATAAGTAGTGTCCGGCGTATAATACTGATTAATGTGGCGTAAGATTCACTTGACCGTACTTGGTCGGGTAATAATAATGAGAGTCTGGCTTCCCGCGCGGGGGGAAGCCAGTCGTGCTTCACCTGTGTTTGGTTCAGGTGGCATTATGATTACAATGCCTACTTTATAAAATTTATTTTATTGTTTTAAAACTTCAATCTGTGTTTCGTGTGATGCTTTTGGGTTATGGAATCGTGTAGAAAAATGACAATAATGAAGTCTGTATGTATGATGAGTTATGCATGATTGTAGGCAAAATTCTGATTTAACTGTGCGTGATTCGTATGGTCAAAACCCCCATATGGCTAATGAAATAAATTAGATTTCCCCACTCCAGCACGAAAGGAGTGCTTTTGTTGCATTATAATGTCCAATGTTTGACCGTGTACAAGTCAGTAGTTCTAGTCTTATTTATTATTGTTTACTTAGCTATAACCTTTTGAATAATTAAAAAGTGACAGGAGTATAAAACTGTTCTAAATATGACACTTTTGATATGTCTTAGTCTTAGTTAAGAATGAATAATTATTGTTTAGAATTATCAATCAAAACTAACGGTGTATTTATTACTTTTTATTTCTGTTTCTGATTCATGTGGGCAAAAAATATTCGAACGTCGATATCTTGAAAACTACTTTATAAAAACGAGTCTCTCATACAAACATAAATGTTATTTGGTAGGTCTATTTTCATATGAACATGTGTTACAGAACTGAAAGTGAAATTAAATTTTGGCCATATGGATCAGTCGAAGAATCAAATTTCGAAGAACTACCCTAAACATTTTCTTAACAAACTCAATTTGTTGGGCTCTATCTCAATTTTCTTTCGCCTTCAACTTTTTTGGTAGGTACAGAACTTTACAAACTGCAGCCTAATTGCGGAACGCCAAATCGTCAAATGATTCTGATCAGTTGGCTTCATTTCTATTACAATTGGCTTCATTTTACGATTTTCGAATTGCGAAACTCTAGTTTCTGCGCAGGGCCTTAACGTTCATAATTGGTTTTATAATAAACTTAGAGTTTCGCAATTCGAAAATCGTAAAATGAAGCCAATTGTGATAGAAATGAAGCCAACTGATCAGAATCATTTGACGATTTGGCGTTCCGCAATTAGGCTGCTGGATGAAGTTGAATCAATGCCATTATAATGGGTGTAAAATCACAATTAGCGAAGCCCAGAGTCACATGTTCATCCCGTCATTGCGATCATTATTTTGTATTAACCTATATCTAATTTTGGTTACGGAGATTTTGAAGCAGTAGGTATCTACGTATTTAAATTTAAATTCAAGAAATAAAAATGCAGTGCATACAGCATGCGCCGAAAACTGGACCCTATGCACTTCAAACTCATGCAATCTTGCGCATCATTGGAAACACCTGCCAAGCAATCAAGTTCGCAACGCGCTCCGGTGGTGGGCAATGTAGGTATTGCGTGGACACAACTCACCAGTCGGCCGTCTCGCCACACCGTCATCGTCCGACCGGAATGGCATACATGCGCGTGCGTTCGCTCTTCGTTCTAACTTGTAAGTCAATTTTCAACATTGTTTACATGATTTATATCTCTATTAATGTGATTTTTTATTTATGTGACAAGATTTTTATCTCTGTGTATACAAAGTGATCGTTTTGATATAGCAAAATAGTGTTGTGACGGCAGCTCATTCAGTTGTTTTTTTTTATGTCATGTATTTTATCTGTGGTTATCTTGTCGTACCGTCTTCAAATCGTTTTTAAATTGCGGCAAAAGTTAACACAAAAAAATGGATAAATGAAAATGATCGAGAATTTTTTTTTGTCGGGATTTGCCTTTTCGGTCGTGAATATTTTTCTTTCGTGAATTTTAATATGGTTTGTGTTCTTTGAAGTCGCAATGAGAATGGCTTTCAGAAATTAGTTAATAACAGTAGATCCTAAGCTAGCCTATCAACTGTTGAATTTTTGAGCGGTTCGTCAACTCGTCTTACATGTCTACGGCCCATTTGGGACGACTTGACGAAAATCAAAACAAATTTTTTAGGGCCATAGGCATGTAGGTCGAGTTGACGAATCACTCGAATTCTTATGAATGGTTTGATGGTCTATATTTTATTGACTTACGAGTACTATTTACTCATAGTGTAAATAACAATGAGTAGGTAGGTAGTACTCGAAACTAGTCGAAACTTTGGATTTTCCGTTCACAGTTCTGCCTTCTCGTCTCCTTAGTCATGTCTTACCTACTTGTCTTTTGCACTGCAATAAGTTCAGACGGCATAGTATCAATATCTTGATTTAAAAGAGTATCTTAGAGATGCTTGCCCGCTCTTCTCCATAGGTTGTGTCAAGTCCACTACGGTTTGGAATGGGCAACTAGCTTCATCTATCTGACTGGCCGCCTCCGTGACAGTTCAAAAGTGCATGCAATTACTTTAATTGAAATAAATCCTTCAAAGTCAAAATCAAAGCATTTATTTCCAGTAGGCACATAAAAGGCACTTTTGAACGTCATTTACAGTGAAATAGAGTTGATTCTAATCGTCCCTTCTAAAAGGTAGTTTTCGTATGGAGAATAATGGGTAAGAAGCTCCACCGTTACTCTTTTAAAATGATATACAATATTTTGTATAAATAATAAGACGATGCACCTAGAATAAAATTACTATACAACAATAGGTAAGATAATTAAATACGAGCTTTAAGTTCGAATTTGATACCTATGTTACACATAAACGTTTTCATGGTGACTTTCTGACGATTATTATAACATTGACAATAATCTGGATACGGTATTACCAATTGTGGTTCGCTTATTCAGGTGGTAAACTAAATATCTAAGTATATGAAATGGTTCGTTATCTAAACAAATACTATAAAGAGAAAAGATTAGATTTTTTGCATGTTTGTTTATTACGCTTTCACGCTAAAACGGCTGAACGGATTCGGATGAAATTTGGCATATAGGTAGACCAGGACCTGTGTTAAGACATATAATACTTTTTATCCCGATATTCTCACGGGATCGAAACTTATATGGGTGAAACCGCAGGGGCGCAACTAATCGTAGATAAACTCTGTATACTTTCGTATATTTATAAGAATGATGATCCATCATAATATCATCGTAACGTATGAATGATATCCATTTATCCTGTAGGTAAATGTCTAGGCAGGTAAAGTCAGGAAAAATTATTAAACAATTACGAGGCGTTATTTTAAACGATAGATTTCCAATACACAATGATTAGCTCATTGTCAGTTATGGTAACTCGCTAAGACATGCAACGTTACTAGTATACGTAGGTACTTAGGCAAACAAGTCACGAACAAGTAGCGTTATGTAGTGTTAGCAAAGCAACCCGTGTCGAATGTTTAAGTATTTTTATTGTCCGTGTGGGGTCGTCCATTAAACACGTGATGTTTTTAGCAACTTTTTAACCCCCAGAACACACACCCCCCCCCCACCCTCGATAACATGTGGTGAGGTTTTAGTCTTTATTTTTTGGTACAAATCACACTAATATTATAGGTAAAGGCGAAAGTTTGTGAGTGTGTGTGTGTGTGTGTGTGTGTGTTTCTATATTTGTAACTTCTTCACGCTCAAACGGCTGGACCAATATTGATAAAATTTTGTACGGAGGTAGCTGACACCCTGGATTAACATATAGGCTACTTTTTATCTCGATATTCCCACGGGATCGAAACTTATGCGGGTGAAATCGTGGGGTGCTGCTAGTATTTTATATTTAAATACAGGTAGGTACGAGTATAATCTAATTTGTGATATTTCGTGATTTTTTCCGAACGAAACCCCTTTCGAGCCTCACGTGATTAATAGACGATACTTATGTATGGTGTCTTGGAGAGCAGTGGTGCCCCAGTGGTAACGGCCCCGACTTCGAGTTGTATGTCGTGGTTTCGATTCCAGCCAGGCGCTTTACTTTGTGTAAATAATTTTATCACCACACTGCTCTCTAAACGGTAAGGGAAAGCATCGTGAGGAAACCGGTATGCGCTAGAACCAAAAAATCGACGACATGCGACATCTACCAACTCAAACTGGGACCGCGTGGTAGGTTACAACCCACTACGGTGTCTTGTTTAATTTGATCCTTGAAAGGAAAATAAATTAAAAAGTAGTGAAATTAGACGTGTCGCCTTTACAAGCGGCGATACTGAGAATTGCCAAGTTATAGGTAGTTAAGTAGTGGATTCAGGTGTCCTTTGAATTCTGATGAGTGAATTACTCGAATGAATCTTTTTTTGTCGATAAATTTAGTACCAGAATATTGTTTATCAATATCTTGATACCTGCTTATTAATAGTACCTAATATCAGAGAGCTATCAAGCATTTTGATGAAATCTATAAAACTGACCTTTAACATAAGTAAACAAAATTGAAAAACCTTTTTATGCTATTTTTCCTATTTACATTTCCATTACGTACGTAAAACATGATTTTCCCGACTTTGTTTTCTGACCAAACCTGTTTTTTGTGCTACGGCCATTTTATTATTATTTTCCTGTCAGAAGCGTTGTTTATACAATATCTCACACTCATGTCATATAATTTGCTATAAATATTATTTGCTGGATATGTAGGTACTTGCCAGTGTTGCAATTTCCACTTTACTCTGTCCAATGCGTTGCCTACGTCTCTTCATTAGCTTTCCCTATCAATCAACTCAGCCTCAGCCCACTGCTGAACATAGCCCTCTCCCAGGCTGCGTCACAACACCCTGTCCTCCGCCTCCCGCACCCAGTCTATCCCAGCCATCTTCTTAAGGCCATCGGTCATTCTAGCTGGGGTGTATCGCATATTACGCTTGCCGATACGCGATCTCCACTTGAGGACTCGTCTGCTCCACCGGCCATCGGGCCTTATGACCAGACAACTGCCATTTTAGCTATCGAATATCGACACGTGGTAACAAAATCAGTATAAGCTGCGGGGTAATTGCGTAACACTAACAGGAGGAATGGCTTTCATTTTGACAGTTCAACAACATTCATTGAGTTATTTACGTTGTTAAGGAGACAAATTTTTCGAACATTAAAAAGCAACGGATTAGCATTATTATCTTGACCCCAGGCCATTACGACTCCCGGCTACCGTAGACGCGGGCCTGCGGACGGATGGGTAGCTCACCGTCCGATCAGGACCAGGCCCGTGCCAGACGGCGCGTATGTGTTCCACGCGCGCCTCAAAGACATGTCAGCATAAAGGAAGGGGCCTGTTAGGACCGAAGCCTGCCGGGGGTGCGGGATTGTCCGAAAGGGTTACCGCTACCCCGGAACATAAAGGGCTAAGGAAGGAACACGGGTGGGTTTTTGTCAGTAAGAGTCTGACACCCTTCCGCTCCACCCAGAGCGGTAGGGAGCATTTGATGATTTCCCATCCTCAAAAAAAAAAGACCATTACGTAATTTACCTAAGCACAATTATACGGCCCATTCCCTCTCACAGAGAGGAGGCCTGTGTCCCAGCAGTGGGAACATTATAGGCTGATGATGATGATGATGATGATTCAATTATAATGCGAATGTTATTATTTCTTTCCTTTTGTTCTCCGAGAGATTTAATAAGTCATAATATTAATTATTGTAAGTATGACACGCTTGTATTGTTAACACGGAGGTAAAGGAAACAATGACGTTTTGCTTTCCCTTTGAGGGTTTTCGAACATTCAACCATCAGAAGAATTTAACATCAAAATGCGAAATATCTTTTTAATATAGTAGGTACCGACGGTTGGTAGGTACAGACGCCAACACATCAAGCTACCCGAAACTGTCAAATCCCAATCAACGTTGAACCTTATGCTTTAGTGATAAAGTTGAAAATCTATTAAAGAAATTTGACAGATTGTAGTAGCTTGATGTGATGTCTGTACCTAAGTGGTGTGATATTACACAGGATACCTAGGTACTAGATAATACATAGGGTACTTTTCAGTCGGTAGTGATAATTTTCGATATCCAAAGACAAAGCCGCGGGCAAAAGTTCATTATGACAGTTGAATTTGCGTTGCTGAAGAACTAAAATCTAAAGTTCTAAACACTCACACATCTAGAATGAGCTAGACACCTGCGTGTGTTAAAGCTTTTATAATTATAACTACCAACTATGCTAGTTATATTCCACGCATTTCTACCTACTAAGCTAAGCATATTATGGGGTTGACAGTTCATGTGACATTCTTTGTGAACTAACTCGGAGAACAACAGAATAAGTCCGATATTTGAGCCACGACGACGCCACGTTTATTACGGCATCAGTGGCATTCATTATGTAATCCGAGGTGCAGGTGAACGGTCGCTTAGGACACTCCAGCAAGTGGGGCATGGTCTGATCAGAAGCACCGCATTCACACTGGATGTTGGATAGGTCAGTAATCCTGCACTTCGACAAATTGTGTCTGCAGCGGCCTACTTGGTTACGCAATCGATTGAGAGCTTTCCATATAGGCCACAATAGATCAAACTAACTAGTAATACAGAAATAAGATACGGAACATCGTCAGGAATGTTCGAAGTTATGCAAAGAAAGCGGTTTCCCCGTAGGCCGTACCCACCAACCGATGTTGTTTCAACAATAAGAACATCTTGTCGTCACGAGTCAGTTCTAAAAAGATTCCGACAGTTACCACAATTGTTTTAACTACGGGACACGCTTTCCCATTGGAAGAGGTCGAGCAGGTTAACACCGTTAATATATCTGTGAATGTAGATAAATAAAGAAAATGTCACGAAGAGTTACGTTGGAGTTGATAATTACAATACGAGTGTAAAAATACAACTGCCAAATTAAAAGAAAGAGGAATCAGCCGTTTTGTAGAATTTAGACAAATATTTTGTATAGGTAGGTTCAATTCGATTTCGATTTCCTTTCGATTTGATCGACAGCCTTTGAAGGCTCTACTTACATCATTAATCCAGCATTTATCACCAATTATGAGGATGTCCTTATTTCTCTGTCGACTGATTTCTGAAGGTCAATTCTCATAATTTAAAACGTTCAAAATCTAGTCGCAGTCTTATCTCGGCGACAAACATAACAAGTCAAAAATGTAGGGAAATTAGAGTTGTTTTTGACAGATTTAGACTGAGATCAGAGGGGCAATTCTCGTAATTTTAACAACGTTCATAGTCTGATCTCAGTCTCAACCTATCAAAAATAGCTGTAATTTCCCTAAATTTTTGACAAGTTCTTGACATATGATTGTCGCTGAGATGAGATTACTACTAAATTTTTAAGGTTTTAGTTACGGGAATTGGCCTTTAGCCTGTGAACGTTATTAAAATTACCAGAATTTCTGGTTGCTTGATTTGGCCCATAGATCTGTTTTTTACGTTTCTATGATTTGGACACTTCATGATCATTGTTACCAACTCGATTGTCTCATAATGCAAATCCAAATGAGTTACTCTAATTTACCCAATGTTGTAATCTATCTATATACAGATAAAATATAGAGGTCTTCCTTCCAATTATTACATTACTCTTGGTTGGAACTTGGAACCAGCTGATCTATTCCATAAAAATCTCATCGAAAAAACTTATTTGAAGTGAGCTTAAAGTGAGCTGTCAAGTGTCAATCCCTGACATCGGGCGGAACAGCAGCTTAGTTCATCTAGGTTTACGCGGTGAGGTTTTTACAGAATATGCGGTTGTTGTTACATTTGCATCTTTCACTTGTATTCAAATCTATCCTAACTTTCTTTTGTCTTCAAGGTAGTCTAACATCACGATTTTAATTAACTTGAATATGAAAATAGAAAGCTACCTATATTCGTTAGTTGAGCTGTGTTCCAATATAAGTAAATGTTTTAACATGATCGTTTTGTGATTAGCCTATGGGTTAATCACAAAGCGATCTGACTTTCTCCAATTATCGTTGTTGACGATAGTTAATAAATTTTGGGAAATAATTATTATAATGATTATGAACTTGCCTGATGTGGCCTTCGGCCGGTGGTGGGACAGCAATACAGCATAGTATTTATGTCCCCGTCTGAGTGAATCTCTCCTTTGGCCATTTCCACCATTTATAGTAAACCTTAGGACTTTCAAAAAAACATTATTATACAGGGTGTTACGGAAAGGGTATATCAATACAAACGGGTTGAAGAGTGTATCTGGTCTAGAATCTCTGTACAAAATTTCAGCTCAAAAGCAGTAACTTTGAAAATGCTTAATATTTTTTTATTTCGACATCACGGCGCTGCACTGGCGCGCGGCGGCGCTCGACACTCTTCAACCCGTTTGTATTGATATACCCTTTCCGTAACACCCTGTATGGACCACGCTTGTACAGACGCCGGCACATCAAGCTACCCCAAAACAGTCAAATTTTCCCAATCAACTTTGAACCTTATATTGTAACGATAAAGTTGAAAATCTATTAAAGAAATTTGACAGATTGTAGTGGCTTGATGTGCTGGCGTCTGTACCTACATACATAGAAGGAAAGAAAATACGTTTATTTGCGGTAAACATGACGCAGAGAAAGAAAACAAACACAAAAGAGAGGTAGGAAAATATGCGTCACTTCCACGCAAAACGGCCATCGCCCAGCATAATGCTAAGACCCTATGCGAGCCCCAGCGCTGATAAAAAAAAAAAACAAGAAAACCAAGAAACACTCAAGAGAACTCTCACAAGTACTTAATTAAGTACCAATGTATGCTGTATTTATGCAAGCAACCACTGACTTAACCAATGAAGCGGCTTGGAAAATCGTGAAACGTCCATCAAAATTGATTTAAAAAACCAGCCTAATCAAGTAAACTTATAATCCTGGTTAGCTACATCAACTAACCGCTCTACGCAACGATTATTAGGTATTCAAAAAAATACTTAAAACTCACTGGCGCATCCAAAATGAACATTAAGGTAGACATTAACATTTCTATTAGCTGCCAACATCGGTAATCGGTGCAAACCTGCTAAATTTGACGCCTCATTGGGATATTGGTTTAATGCTGCTTAGGTTAGGTCATCATCATCTGCCTAGCCTGTTCCCAACTAAGTATATTGGAGTCGGTTTCTACTCTGACCGGGCTGAATACCAGTATTTTACATGGAGTGCCTGCTTCTCTGACCTCCTCAACCCAGTAACTGTGTAATACGATAGACCCTGGTAAGGCGGCTGCTTAGGATAGGTACTTACCTACCTATTGCTAATAAACGGGGTAAGAACATAAATTATATGTTTACATGTAAAATGTATATGTATCCTAATACATTTGGGGTCGGCGCAGCAAGTCTTCTTGTTCCATACTTCACTCTCGTACGTAGTCGTCATCTCCTTCAACCATATTACACAGTCAAACTTTCCTTACGACATTATTTATTTATTTATACTATATACTTTATTGTACACTACAAAATACATAACATGAAAAAAAAAATCCTCCTTATTCCTCCGCAACACATATACCATCAACCGATTTCCAAAAAACTTTTTAGTCTCTGCTGTCACTTTCAGACTTCTTTTCATTTACCACTCATTTGTCTCTTTCTGATCTTAATATGCCACTCACGAGTATTAATGACTATATTATTATAAGTACAGTCACGTCTATAAGTATGTATACACTTGGCTTTATTCAAAGGCGATTTTCTCCTTTATTTTTGAATGAAATTATATGTTATTACGAACATAGTATTTTCGAACCCATAGGTTTATGTAAAGTGTCGTATTTCAACGTTGCATTCGTTATTTCACGAAAATATCGCAATTGAAAGTTGCCAAGTGTTGACATATTATTGCTCGTGACTGTACGTATATCTTACTTATTCATCAGTTTTGGAGTGTTCTCTATTCCCCAGCCAATAAACAGTGAAATATCTTTCCAATTTGATACTTGACAATTTGATTGTTATCCTGTCAACTGATCACAACTGCTAATATGAGGCTAATTTGAAATTTGTCAGAAGATTAACTGATCGCGTGCTATGTAAACTTAGATCGTGGGTCGTGACGCCCGTACAATACTACAGTAGCACCTACTGCTTCAACGGCCGCGACTTACGGGTCATAGGTTCGAACCCAGACAAGTGCTTTATATAATGTAAATTATTTCATCACCACTGCTCTCAAAACGGTGAAGGAAAATATTGTGAGGAAACCGGCATGTCCTAGAACCAAAAATTTGAAGACATGTGACATCTACCAATCCGCACAGAACCGGTGTGGTGGATTACGGCCCACTCCCTCTCACCGAGAGGAGGACTCCCAGGAGTGGGTACAACATAGGCTGATTATACTGTAGGAATAAAAGCATAGATTAGTTACTACCTACAATGTCTTCGTAGAGCTGACCGGTATACCTACTTAGTACTAGGTTATAACACTACAATTAATCTACTCTAACATCTCACAGGCTATGAAAATGATATAAAAACATTAACTGTCTTTTCTTGACACTTTTATGAGCTATTTACTAAACTCGTAAACATAATTTTACATCTTAACTCAATGCAATAAAGTAGCACATTGATTAACGACGCTGTAAGGCGTCAAGGTTGCTTCATAGACTTTAAATTCCTTTGCATGTTACTGCAGCTGTTTGAATAGTAAATATTTAATAGAATTGTCTATATTGGACCTTAACATGGGGTCGATAGGTTTAAAATAGTCTACCATGGTTTCCAACAGTGAGACATTTTCCAAATGGTTAGAATTCCAGAATTATGAATCACAGAAAATTCCATTGCGTTTATGCAAAACGTGTTTATTTTTCAATCTTGATCTTTCTTGTTTGAAGATAGATGTTCATACAAGTGTACTTATTCTTAGAAACTTAGATCTCAGTAAAGTCCTAAACGTGCAAAAAACGAAATTGCTAACTGAATTTAAATTATTGGTGACATCATCCAAGTCACATCATCACGTAGGAATATACCTACCTATGCCTAGATCTATCCTCGAATGTAAAAAATATTTACTTCAGAGTTCTGACTAATAAAAACAAACTATGAAAGACGCTCTTGTCGCTACGTTGAAATCTCTTCACGTGTTTCACACAACAATGGACAGTAAGATATATAATGATAGATGTTTTTGCTTCGATTTCAATCAACTAGCTGTCCACTAATTACTTAGCTAGGTATGTACACAAACAAACTGTTAATAAAAAGAAGTAACTGCGATTCAAAATACATAATCCCAACATTATAAAACAGACATCCATTAATAATTTTGGCGTTTGTAAAGCCACGGTTGAGTGGACAACGTGAAAGTCCGAACCGCCTCGCCTACCAGTCGTACTCATTGTGTAATACATATAGAGCATGCGATTTACTCAATGAAACAACACAAGGGTTCCGTCCCTGAGGTATTTGACCTCTCTGGAGACGAGATTCGCAAAAAGCGGACCTTGAAAACTGGTTCTGACAAGACGGGATGTGATGGAGCAAATATGCGTAAATCAACTGAACGTTGTTGGCTTTGTTTAACTGGTTGTTACTATGCAGCCGAGCGGCCGTTTACCGTTTCAATTCTGGGTATAGCTCTGGAATTTGTCGTCAAGTAACGATACATGAGATAGATATACAGGGAGTAAGACCCATCTTGTAGCCGTCAACTACGCATTCTGTACATCCAAGCTAGTACACGTACACGTAGTAACAAGGTAGTGCGCAATGTAACACATGCAAAACATTGTGCTTATGGGTACAGGGGTGCAGGGGTCGTGGGGGTATTTACAGCTGTTGTGTTATAAAATTAAAAACTCGTTTTATTTAAAAAACGTCAGCATAAGTTGGAACTTTGACCTTCAATATCTCCGTAACCAAAAGGTATATAATAATGGTCACATTGTCCAGTACAAAAAAAAAGATTACAATGACGGGGAGTACAAATGACTCTCAGCTTCGTTAAGTGTTCTTTTACGACCGTTATACATATTAAAAGTACCTAACCTTATTATATCATTGACTCATTGACTCCATGTGGCGCTACAAATTCTATAATATTAAAAATCCACGTCAAACCTCCTAACTAACCTTCTCCTCAACCGTTGTCTAATCATATTTTTTTTCATATTTCAGTGTTACAACTATGCCGAGCTGAAATATCTGACTCCTTACCAGAATCTTGGTATTCGGCAAACGTAATCAGTGATGGCTTTCAACCCAAACCGATATCGGAGATATTTTCAACGGAATCGCCGTTTTCTTCAACAAATCCGATAGTTGTTTTGCCGAAACAGTCCAGTTCCGTGCCGGACGAGATCGTGTTATTATCAACCTTAGCACCTCCGAGGAAGATATCAACCACGGGCTCTTCTGTCGGAGATTTTTCAAAGACATCTGTAGCAGTGTTACAATCTTCGACGCCTCTGCCACCAACGATACAGACAATACCACCGTCTTCACTAAATACTCTACCGCTGACGTCATTCCAAACAACGCCTCCGACGTTCATATCAACGCCATCGACGATACCAAACTACTCACCGTCACCAGCGCCAAAACAACCTCAAATAATTACCCAGTTTACTGAACAGACCCAACCACCATCACAACCCGAGTTCTCGATCCAAACAGACCTGTCACAAACAACTCTATCAGTACCACAACCCAATTTCGGTCTGCAATCAACATTGGCACAACCGCAGCCACCGTTATCTCAATCGTCGCAAACGCAGTCCCAGCAAATACGACTCGAACTTGTACCCCGACGTGAATTAATACCAGGCCAGAATCTGCCCGAACAAGTGTCTACCCAACAACAACAATCGCAAACGTCTACATTAGGACCACAGTCAAACTACTTCTTGATTTACCAACAAGCGCCACAGTCCATTCAAGGTTTCCCGGGACCGGTAGGCACGTCGCAAGAAGTGGCGCAGTTGAGTACAGTTGCTCAAGTTCCTACTACGCGAGAACCATCGACAGTGATCATTCAACCAGTTCCTACGGTGTCTCCTCAACCAACTCGTACGGCGCCTCCTACCTCAACGACTCCATTGCCAACAACGGTCCGAGTTCAAACGACACCGACTGCAAGGACCACTCGGCCCTGCCAAAATTTCACAAACTTTGCTCCAACGCCGATACCGCGGCTTCCAGCATTAGGTGGATCTCTAAGGATCCGGGTGGTGGCCCCCAGTGGTTCTATAACGAACGTCAACTTTAACCCCACTGCTAGAACCACGACCACAAGAAGACCAACTACGACTAGAACCCGAAAAACACCAAGACCTAGAAGGAATAACTATGAGACGTGTACAGATGGCTGCAAGGGCAGGAGAGAGCCAATATGTGCAGCCCCGCTGTCGACTGCCTTCCTGAACCCGGACACTTTGAAAGGCTTCCCATCTGTCTGTCATATGGCTTGCCACAACTCCTACAGAAAGGATCGTAAGTGTTTCTTTTTATCGTATTACCATCTACTTACTTCCTCGCCCCAATGAGGGGGGAAAGGACAATTTACCAAGCTAAATAAGCATTTGTACTGTTGACTGGTTTAAGTTTTGAATTGGCATGTGTGTGCAATGGATACACTGCCATACATCGTGGTACCCTGTTGAACAATGACCGCTACTTAACTGTATAGGTACAGTCCACAGCAAAAGTAGATGATGAAAATCAGAAATTCAATACTAATGAAGGGAGTTCGCGTCATATATGGCAGCTGTACTAGTAGTAAATGTTTGGTATAATTTACAATCTTTTGAATCACTTCGATGCCACACAGTTCTGACGCGAACTCCGTTCATTAGTATTGAATTTCTGATTTTCATCATCTACTTTTACTGTTGACTGTACAGTCGGACGGCAGACGTATTAGAGATCGCGGTTTATTGTTATTAGCTGACATTGGAGTCGACCCTTACCACTTATTAGTTCGAATGCTGTTGGTAACGAAAATATTTTTATATATCAGTAGCACATCGAATTTTTTTTTCTATATTAATTAATTCGTTCGTTGCATGTCAGCGCCCGATTTAATTAACTAACTTTTTTGATGAACAAAAAACTACATTTTTAACTGATCCAACCGGATCTATACTGGCATTGCACATACAGGCGTTATCGCTTTGCTTTTAAAAAATAACGATTTCCTCAGTTGATGAATGAATAATCAATCTTTACCAGTTAACAGCGCGTATAAACTAGTTTAGAAAAACTATTCTGCTTTAAAATATATCGCATTTCCACACTAGGTAGGTATATACCTACTTACAAAACAATGCTAGTAGGTAATACCTAGAAAAATGTTAAAGTGGATGATCGTAACGTAATTGGTACATTACGATACAATTTTATTACCTGAGAATGAAATTGATACTCGTTTGTTATGTGCAGTTTTCTACGATGGCAATAAAATCAATCCACAGATTTTCTACGAGACTAAATGCCTCTTATATTTTAGTAAGAACTTACTTATGCGAGATGCTTAGAATCAGCCACAGAGTACTTTTTGATAGAGAATCAGCTGTGGCGCCGCTTCAACGGTACAAGTTTCTTTTTGCGAGTGGCCAAAATCGAAACTAACGCCGCCATATTGTTTTTGAGCCAATTTCATAAATGTTTACCAACGGCGCCCCTCTGTCAATGTCACTTAGGCGCCAAAAGAGCTTTGTACAGATAGCGCCATCCACGAAGACGCGCCCCACTCTTCTTCCTAATCGCTTACAGTATTCCCATAGTGTTTTAATTTTGTCGATACACAGTAATTACTTATTAGTAGGTAATTAGTGTGTATCAAAAAACTAAAACACTAGCGGAATTAACTAGGGATAATCACTAGCGATTAGTAAGAAGAGTGGGGCGCGTCTTCGTGGATGGCACTATCTATAGCACTCTATGTCCAAGAAGTCTTTCGTCTCAAAGTTGATGATGTTATAAACATGTTTTTCTTTAAAATTTCAGCTTATGAAAAGGTGCTGGACGGTCGTTGTGGCAGACTGCGTACACGCATCAAGACTGTCGACTCCAACACTAAGCTAAAGAGAGAAGAATTGAACAAGGCCCAATACTTCCTTGACAATAGCGGCACTAAAACTATAGTTGAATTCTCAGGTTTAAATAAATAATGTTGTCATTTTTTGTAGTTAAAAAGGCAAAGTTATTTTACATGTTGATAAAAAGGCTATGTGATGTATGTTTCACATAATTTGAAGAGAAAGATAACGTATTGTTTACATGCGATTTTTTTTCTTTACTTGGGTCATTCCTCTCATCTTGGGAGTTCAGTGACACTTGAATTGGGAAAAACCCTTTTTCAGATTCTCGAAATCTTGATAATTTAATTTTATACTTATATACATGTGAACATTAAGAAACACGGTGTCAGAGGGCTGAAGTATTTAAATTACGATACTCCTTTTATGTATTTTACTCTCAACACTTACCTATAAGAACGATCAAATATTAATTTTAGAAACGATTTTGTCATCGATATTTTGAAATAGAGTAGGTGTAATTACGTTGATCTAATTTTATTATTATTACGATGACGATGGATAGACATAGGGGCACCAAATACCTACTGTTATATCAGAGCGCTGAAATGTAAACAGCGAATGTGAAGTTATTAGGTCTTACGTAACTTTCTTTATTCTGACCGCATATTTGTTTAAACTAGGTATGCCTTGCATATTTGATACGCAGTCGTTTGTCAAATAGTTGTTCGTATGACCATTGTTTAGTTTCACCTAACGGTAACATAATACAAAATTTTGTTTGACCATGGCGACATAATAACGGTAACTATACTATTATTATAACAGTTTATACTCGCGGTAAATAAAAGTAGGCCATACATACACCAGGTTTTTTTAAATGTCGAAACTTTGCAGGGTTTCGGTATTTAAACATAATAAGAGAACAATAAAAATATTTGGTGATTTTCTTCACGCAGATATTGCAGTTTCAATACCTATTGAAAATCAGTTTTTCTTTTGTATAAACACGTGGTGGGTATCAATATCTAAACACGATAAAACAAAAAAAAATAGATTTTCTACTCACACTTGAAGTAACTACAACAACTGCGGTCGTCGTAACCGAAAAAAAAAATCAATATTTTCTTTTTTCGTTTTGTCATCTTTAGATATCGACACCAATCACATCTGTAGAGTTTTGCTAGAAAATTTAATTTGACTGTATTTTTTATGAATGTTGAATTTTTATTTTCGATGTATTAGCAACTGCTCTTAGCCACCTACCCTTATTTCGACTGATATGTTTAAGTACTTAATTTTATCAAAATATTTCTTAAGAATTTATCGTTTTTATAATCTTTTGCTATTTATTCTTCTACTAACATAATTGCCTGAATTATTCCGTCCATAACGATGTACATATTTAAGATTTTTTTTAATAATAAATATCGTTTTTTATAATGATCTGTGGTTTCAATAAACAAATTCGATTGTTGTACTTTGTTAAGAGTTTATTTTCAAAAATACTTTATACGAATTACAGCTTATTTGCTAATATTTACATGATGTTATTACTAAATAATAAATTGTAGTCAAATAAAAATAGTGTCCAATTTTAGTAAAATTCACGTCCTCAAATTCATCAGATCGATCATCATCATGGGATTCGATTAGGCCCCACCTTTTAATTTATTTTATTTTTATACTAGGAACTGCAACCACCCGATTTGATAAGTTGTTCAGAAAAACAGATATCCAAAATAAGAACTCTGTCGGTAAAACGAAAATTACTTTAGTATAAAATGAAGTCGCCCAGTCGCGTTTGTCTGTGCATTCCTTCGTACAGTTCTTCAAAGAGCTCAAATACTTGACGGATTTTGTTACGACTACCTCTTAGTTCCAAAATAATTGTGAATTGAGGATGAAAATACAAAGGCCCGCTTGCACAACAAAACACCAAAATGCGTTCACGGCTAAACATATACAGGGAAGACATCGACACACAACTCGCTACCATGATGGATTCAGTACTTGATTCTGAACCTAACATTTCAACACACGGCGCGTCGAAATTTTTGTTTTAAAACAAAAATTTGCTGTTCAATACATTATGACCATGTAGGTATTGCACTTTTCTATGAAACAGCAGTTTTATGAAGTGAAAACTTCTTTAGGCGCGTTAGGCATTTTTTGAGATGGGAAAGAAACCATTGAACTCGCGACACTGTTACCGTTACCGACACCTCTGTTTTAAGTTTTGGTCATTATAAAGACATCAACGCGCGGTACATTAACTTTGGGAAGAATGACTTTCAAACATATTTATAAAATTACTATGCTTTTAAAAATACACACGTAATTGTTCAAGTTTTCACTTCTGTCGGTACTCCCGGAGTGCCAGTTTTTTTTTTAATATATACCGACGAAAAATTTCTACGCTAGGGGGTCAAGAATCATGTGTTGAATTCCTGGTTACAGTTTGAGTTGTTTGTCATCCTGAATTTAAAACATAATTCTGTCTCTGCTACCTTCAAACAAATGAAAAAAACAGAGCTATGTTCTGTATGTGTTGTGTTTCTATATTTATGTCTGTAATTTATATGGTGTACATAATAAAGAGTAATTCTATGGTATGTTTTTAAAACGTTTAGCGGTAAACGTGTTTAGCGATTAGTTGTGCAAGCGGGCCTAAATGTCAGTCTTTTACAAATATGTACTTATATCATAGACATCAAATTAACTAACATATTTTACAAATAAAAGCCTATTCACACCGAATCTTGAGAAACAAAGAGACTCGACATATCAAATAACATTTTAGTACAATTATATTGAACATAGAACTAACTAAAGGCAATATTACGTTAAAACCTTTGTTGGAAGTTGCCTTGTTGTTGAGAACTGCCACCCTGTTGTTGGCCACCAAACATCATCTGTTGTTGTTGGTGGAATTCCTGTTGACCGCCGCCGCCTGCGTTGTTGCCTTGATTCGGCCCTGGATTACAAATATATAACAGTCAGGATTTAAGGTCGAGGGTCACATCATCATCTGCCTAGCCTTTTCCCAGGTATGTTGGGGTGGCTTCCAGTCTAACCAGATGCAGCTGAATATTGGTATGTTAATTTACGTGTATGGTGGAATAAAGTTCGAATTTTCGTAAAGACTTATCACACCCAGATTAGGGCTATTTTAGTTTAATTAGAAATGCGAATAGACATAAATATCCACTGACTGAGCAGAAAATGTACTCTTGTCAGGTTTTGACAACAGAAGGCCCATTCCCGTAATTAAAAATGTTCTAAATCTAGTCGCAATCTCAGCGACAATCAATGCCAAAATCAGTCAAAAGCTTGTCAAAAATGTTGGGAAATTAGAGGTACTTTTGACAGGTTGAGACTGAGATCAGACTGTGAACGTTCTTAAAATTACGAGAATTGCCCCTCAGGTGTCTTATCATCGAAATTGTTAAAAAAATATCACCATTAGTTGTAGTCGTAAGCCTCGTCGTAAGCATAAACAATGAAAATCGACAAACTGAGGAAAAGATGAAATGTCGCCTTGTGAATGGGCCTTTATAGGATGATTAGTGCCTAATAATCTGTGGTCTGTTCCAAAAGTATCAGATGAAAATGTTAAATGTGGATCAGAAAAAGTACCTATGCAGCGTACCGCTTTAAATAATGGCGAAATGTATTCACACGTATACGGTTTCGCGTTTTCGTTGTATGACCATATTCTAATTTCATTAAACATTATTATTTCTTTATACTTTTTCTAAAATAGCATCTTGGAGCAACCTGTACTTAAAAGAACTGTAGCGTAGGCGGCATTCGCATCAATGAAATTAAAACGAATAACGTGCAAAGAGTAGGCGAATTGAAGAAAAGAGAGAGTCCTATGTCGTCGAGCTGCGCAGGCGGTAGTTTCCAAATGACGAATTATTTCATTATAATTTTTATAAATAATGGCCACTAACCCCCGTGTGTTAAATTCCTGTTGCCATTGATTGTAGCGGCACGTTGTAGATGCCAATTTGTAGTGTCAACTTACACGATTATCTATTTGAATACAATAGAAACCGAAGTTCTAATTTTAAATCACCCAAAAGTTGTTTTTCATTTGACAATTGAGGTTATAGCCACAATTATCGTCGATGATTTTTCAATTACAATTTAATAATGTTATTCAAACAATAATTGTTGGAAAAATTGGTGAGGTTTAAAGATGAAACCTTCTAAATACAGATGGATGTGTTACTAATTTCCTTTAGTGACTGATTGCGTAAGAATTTAAACCTGAACAGGGTTTGTTTACACGTTCATCAGATACATTTGGAACAGACTATACTACGGTCTTTCTACTGATAATGTGACCTAGTAACTCATGTGTGACAAAAATAAAATAAAAACTAATAACATACGGTATAATGTACCTGACATTCTCATCCTCTTCGCGTTATTCGCTGCGTGGTCGTGATTGTTGGCTTGTACTTGATTTTGTTGTGTCTGAAATACCATTGAAAATTATAAATAAATATGATGCAATATTAGCATGTAATGGTACCGTTCCATTGCTAAGGCTTCATGTTTACCAAGAATAAAAGTTACAAATGATAAGAACTTATTAAAAATAAGATTTATTCAAATGCATCATTAGCTTGCTGATGTATCATTAGTTTGCTTGATGGCTTTCATTTCATGGTAGGAAATATCTTTGTTACTTACATTATTTTGCTGTTGTTGCTGTTGCTGCTGTTGATTTTGCCGCGCTTTAGAGTCGCTCTTATCATCCTGATCGTCATCGGTCAAGAATTCCCTCTTCGGATAAGGAATGGCACACCCAGCGAATACATCCTGTAAATAATTTTAAAATTGATTTTGAATAGATGTATGAACATGGACAAAGTACAAAAACTACCAAGAAGTACCAGTCCAAAATCGCCAACCCATATTAAGCAAGTGTGGTGATCAATGTTCTTGCCTTCGCTGAAGAGGCCTTTGCCCTGCAGAGCGACAATAATAGGTGTGCTTTTACTAAGTATGACCGAAATCTGACTCAAAGCATTTTTTATTATGGGTACTTATTTATGTAAAGATAGGTACTGATTATCATGACTTTTGACCTTTCTCAGGACCCTGAGCTCCCGGATCCTTGGAAAAATCAAAATATTTTATTTCACATAAACCTACATGGGCACTTATGAAACGTCAGAAGCTAGGTGCACGGTTCCAATTGGTTGTTTCCTTTGGAGAAAAGCCGGCAAGAAACTCCACGGTTACTCTTTTAAAAATAATTGGCTTTTACAAATGTTTTCAAATTACAGTAGATATGGGAGGACAGCATAGGCCTGTCAAAAATGGCCTACAGATCTAAAGTCTACAAGGCCTACAAAGTTCTCACAGAAAGGTGTACGAGGGGCCGAAGCCAACTTGCAGAGGCCCGTTAGACGTTTTTAATGAAATGCGACACCAAGTGACCATTATCCCTGTTCGCACTATGCAAATGCACCCAAGGACAGCCCCCGGTTGGTGTAGGGCTATTGCAGGATATGGCTACAAAGATGGGTTTGGGTGGCTAAAGTGAACTAGTTATTTAGGACTGTGGAAAGACTATAGCCCCTACCTGACCAATGTTTTATATAAATTACACAGACAAAATGACAGAGTGACTTGCACACTTAATAATGGGCCCCCGTAAACGGTCGCTAGCACATTGTGTCGTAGCGTCAAGGGGGCAACATGTCCTGAGGTGTTTATGAGGAGTGGAGAGGTATTCTACGGCTATCAGGACAATTCCGGAAGTATGGTCAAGATCCTTACTGAAATACTTCTAAAGGTAACATATTTATAATTATGAGCCACTTCCCTTTCTCTAACAGTGTAATTGTTACAGCTAATGATAACAGTATATTTTACTTGTGGTACATACTTGGGTTGGCAGAGGATCTTCAGCAAAGTATGGGTCTTGCATAGCCTGTTCTGATGTGATTCTCCTATTGGGATCCATTAGTAACAGCCTCTGTAGTAAACTGAAGGCTTTGCTGTCAGGTTTTATCTTGTGCCTGTCCATGTATTTACTTAAAGAACAGTTCTGGTAACTGGAATGAAAAATAGAAAATTGGTTAGAAGAATACTAAGAAATGGAGTTCACAGCAAAAGTATAAAAAATAAACAAAATATTTTTTTTTTTAAATCTTCAGTAGCAGCTTAGCATAATTATACGCCACCTCATTCAGCTGGTATTAATAACAGTAGCACGGGTCGATCGATTAGGTTAAACTACGCTTGCCGCGGTTGGTCCGTGGATGGGTGACCATCTTTACACACCAAGGCTGCTTCATGCCTCGGAAAGTCGGAAAGCACGTGAAGCGGTTTTTCCTGGCTGCCATTCATGCGATCTTTGACAGTCGTTACGGGTCGTCAGAAGCCCGAAAGTCTGACGATGTCTTTTCATCGGCAGACGGGTATCGTATTAGCAACTGTGTTGTGAAGGTGAGATAGGCATTCACTACATGTAAAATACTGGTATTCGCCTACATCCGGTTTGACTGGAAGCCGGGAAAAGGCAAGACAGATGATGATTTCGCTGCTATCATAAAAAGTGCTGGTTGGAGGAATATTGCCATAATCATCATTGGTACTAGATTTACATAGCTGAACAGGTTGAACCATAGTGAAACTGGCACAGAAACGTAACAGCGGTTGTGCACTACATCCAATCCAAATCCAGATTAAAGATCCTACTTCAATCTGAATTGGGAATGTTCTAAATTCGGACAGATAGAGTTTGGATCTAGTGCGCAACCCCTCATACAAACAAATAGGACTACGGTCACTTCGGACTGGCATTTCTCGGATTCGGATCGGATGTACTGTAGTGCAAAACCGCTCTTAGTCAGTCAAAGTTAGGCCTGTGCCCAGCTTTGGGTAACTTCAGGCTGTGGATGATGATGAAGAACAGTATCTACTTACTTAGATCTCTTAAAATCTTTAACTAAAGTAGCATGTTCAGGCATTTTCCTGATATCTTCCCAGTCTTTCTCCTGTGGGAAGCCCATAACATTGAATATCCTGTCCAGTTGGTCATGATGGTAGGGGTTGCTGGTCTTAATGTCCTCTTGCCGACAATGGAATATAGGCTCTGATGTCAACAACTCTGCAAATATGCAGCCTATCGCCCAGATGTCTGGAATAATAATAATGCTGTTGACAATAAAACAAATAGAACAGCGACATGAACAAAAATAATGGACCTGGTTTTAAGTAAATAAATGTAAAATGTGGAATGTAAATGTGGTGCTTTTCCACAAATGATGGAACTCTTAATATCATGCCCTGTTACCTGCATGTTACAGGAACTGATAGACGCTAGTGATGGTGCCAGAAACATACCCAAATTCTCGGACAAGTCCATTGAGATTGCCATCAACATGCTAAGAATGTAAAATACTGAGCAGAGCCCAATTTTTGCAGAAAGTAGGCCACAAATCCTAGCCCACTAACTGAGAAAAACAAAAAAAAATGCTTGCCAAAAATCTGTTATTCTTAATAAAATTTTCGTCTAATACTGACCGTATACAGATAAGCACTCATAGGTTAATAATAAAATAACTACCAACAAAAAAAAAAACAAATCACATACCAATAGCCTTAGTATAATGTCTCGCACCAAGCAGCAGTTCCGGAGCCCTGTACCAGAATGTGACCACCACAGGATCTAAATCAGCCAGAGGCTTCAAAGGTGCATTGAACAGTCTTGCAAAACCCATGTCAGCTATCTTGACCCTGCCTCTCTCGGGACCTTCACCCATCACCAGAATGTTGGCTGGTTTCTGGAAATGAAAATGAAGAGTATTGAAGTATGTAAGTTGAATCTAAACCAATATTATAAAGAGATTGATTGATTGATTTAATTTTTTGTATGTTTGTTTGTTACGCTTTCATACTAAAACGGCAAAACAGATTTGGATGAAATTTGTGCACATGGGTAGACCATGACCTGGATTAGTACAAAAGATACTATTTATACCGACATTCCCATGAGTTCGAGACTTATGCCAGTAAAACCACGAGGCGCAGCTAGTGACTGAGAGACTGTACATACAATGTGGAGATGACAATACAACAATAAATTAAACCTCGTATACCTAATGACGGTCCCAGTCTGCATACAAAATTTCAATTAAATATATCCAATAGTTTAGTCACTGGACATTACTTTTCATTTTTAACATTTTCTACATGATGTAGCTGTTAACAAGCCAGAACCGGTAGGTTAAAGACTTCTGCAGTTAAACACAGCATGTGGTCAGCTCGCTAGTTCAATAACCTTAGTCAAATTTGTTCTTAAATTTTATTTCCCGATGTGAACTAATGCATATTATACCTTGTGCTGGAGACATAAGAGTCATGCATGCGGAAGTTATTACTTACTACAAACGTTAATTTTTTTACAAAACTGCAAAAAAAGGGATGCCCGGCACACTGACCTATACAATTTTTTCAGGTTTCGGCCATATGTTTGTTGGGTCAATAACATCGCGCTGTTGTCGCAATATTTAAAGTGTGTTCTTTTTTGGTTACACTTTTAGTCTATTTAATATGTTAGAAAAAAAAATTTTTTTAATTTCAAAGTTACGATTTATTTGATGGTTCCTAAATACTCCTATGCATTAGTATTGCTAGTGTTTTCATTTATTGTTGTATTGTCATCTCCACATTGTATATGTGTGGGCAATGTCAGATAAATTATTATAGTATGAATAGTATGAGATCATTATGTTTCATTACCTTCTCTACAGTTTACAATTTAGAGTTAACTCATCTAAAATAGTAAACTTTAAACCAAATATAAAATGTAAGTACAAGAAACTTAAAAAGGATATTTTTGAACTAGTAGGTGAATTGATAAGTTCTTCTATATTTTCAGTTAAAATATTCAATTACATGCTTCAAGCCTTTTTCAAATTATATTCCAGTAGAAAATATTAAACATACTTACCAAATCTCTATGCAAAACCCAATTAGAATGCAAATAATGTATCCCATCCAAGATCTGATAGAGGAGACTCTTCACCATGCCTTTAGGAACCATTACAGACTTCTTGTTAGCTTTGGCAGCTCTATGGAACTTGATGATGTGCCATAGATCATGTTCTGCATAGTCAAATAGCAGCCAGACTTTACGATCAGTGTGTGAGAGGAAAACACGAATGAGGTTTATTACATTTGGATGTTTTAACTCTCGAAGTAACTGAAAGAAATAGGATTATTTGATGAAACTTCGATTCTGCAGTAAATTACACTGGTTGACCCAAAATCTCATATGGATTACTATTTTTCAATACTCAATATTAATAATATGCCTTTCGAGTGTCGGCCTCCGTACACGCACATTACGTCAATGTCAACGCTGTTACGAGTAAGGTAATAACATAGTAAAATTAATAGTGAATGAACCATTTTTTTCATATAAATACAGAACATATTGCTACTTGCAACACAACTACAGATATTTAGCGACCAATCCTGACTTAGCCCTTAAGTGTCACTGTCCGACTTAAGACACTTGGAGCATTTTTTCTTATGTCGCACTGTGTAACATAAGACATTCGAGAGGTTAAAACAGCAATGGTGCTTGGCTGTAGATAGGTTTGGTGGTAGTACTTCTCCAAATGAACTCTAGCAAAACTGCTGACTTTTTTTCACATAACCCCCAATACATTCAGCTGACTTAAAGCTACCACAGTGTCTATCTTTTTATTCTACACTTTTCTCTGCAATAGCTTCTTACAGTGGGCTTCAAACTTACCGCAATTTCCCTGCAAGCAGACATAGACAGCCCAGTGCCTTCGATTTGCTTCAAGGCATAATCCTTAGTATCTGAACCATCTTTTCTTCTAGCCTTGTATACGTGACCGTATGTACCACGACCCACTTTACAACCCTCAAAATCAAACAAGTCCTCGACTTTTGAACGTTCGTTTTGAGTCTTCACTTTGAAATCATAATCCATCATCACCGGAGCCATGGTTTTGTTTTGAAAATTGTCACCCATTTTTATTTTATGACGGAATCTTCTGCTTCTTCCTATGAGTGAGACAAGTATGTGATGAATTATTGCATTCTTTTACACAAATGCATTATTATTACGAAAACTTTGCTGATGTTTGATGAAAGATTAGCTGATTTCCAATGATTTCCACAATTCCACGGCACGCTGACATAGATAAATCAAATCAAAACATTTCAATTTTCATCCGTGTACTTTATGGTTGGAAAAATTGAATTATGACAGCCCCCTTATTCACAAACACTCGATATGCTTCCGTATCGTAGGAGTCTTCTTGATGCTGTTCACAAGTCCAAAACCCGAAAATTTTGTCAGTTTAAATCAAATAGACGCCCGCTATTCTTGCAATAGCTATTTGCTGTTGAGGGGAAGTCAAATCAGGTTATCGAAATGTCAGGTTTTCGATACGATAGCCTGTCGTATGGTTGTGAATCAGGGCTCAGGTCTTTCGTCGCCCCTTAGTCTTTCTAGCGTCGCACAGTGGAACGAATGTATGGGAGCGGTTGGACGTAGACATGTCCGAAAAAAAAGAGTAAAATTATGCCAAACTAATGATGCCATCTTATTCGATTACTTAATGCCTTCATAACTTGTGGTGATGAATTTCTTCATAACTCCCATATTTCGGGAGTAATTTGAGAAAATGTGAAATTTTACTATGAAAATGAGTGTATCGAGCTCTCTCCCTCCTGATTCCGGGCTTGTTTCAAGTAGCGGTCTCTAATATCGTAATGCTATTACTAAGAGCTATATTTAATACTAAGACACATAGTGCGCCAAATGTGCACTTTCTGGGATAAAAGGAAATGAAAATTTAAAAAAAAAAAACGTTTTTTCCCCATTTGTATTTACTTTAAACCGCAGACAGACTTATTAAGAGGTCTATAAATATATTATATATATACAGAAATATATATTAACAAAAATATTCACAAGAACTGATGAGAGTATGACTTTTAAGTAAGTTGATAATAAATTACCTAGTTTCATTAAAAGTACAATAAATAATTAAGATGTAAGCTCTAATTTACTAAGTTACACATTTTAAAACAATAACATCATTTAATTATCTTCGTCATCATCATCATCATCAATTAATTCAAATTCAGAATCGATGTCCGCTAAATCATTTATGTTAACAAATTCGATATCACTTTTCTCAGAATCCGTAAGCTCATAAAATTCCTTAAAAGAAGATTTTTTTACAAACTTATTTCCTTTTGGACGGATACTTGTAACAAGTGGATCAGAAGACAGTAAAAGATTGTGCATAATATCTTCATTGCATGAGATACTGCTATGCTTTCGAGAATGCCCCTCTCTATATTTTCTAAAATCTTTATTTCTAGCCTCAGATGCCTCTTCGGATAGAAAACCAATGGGCACAATTGACATGTTCTGAACTATGTCTGGCCCATGCATTAAAATTTTATGAAGTGAAGAAGGCATATAATACCATGGGTATAACTCCACGTAAAGCTTAGCAGTATCAAAGCAGAACTCTCGGAATTTAGTTACGTTGATCTTCTCTCCTGATGAAATACACTGCAAGATCACACAGATTTTTCTTAAAAGCATAGCATCTATTCCGGTCAGTTCAGCAGATTTAGTGTAGTTTTCAAAAAATCTCCTTGCCGAGTTGCCATTGTTGGTGGATCCACTGCCTTGTTTCACAACATCGAGAAGTAAGCCCGTTTCTCTTCTTACAGCCTCTTGAACTCTTTTCTTCCTGTCATCAACTTGCCTTTTTGCTATATCACCCCTTACTTGCCATGATTTTATGTCTAATTTGTAGGAAATGTGTAATAAGCATTCCATTGAGCGAATCCAAGCGTGAAGGGTGCTTAAGCCATATTTATACATGTCCTCGTTTGCGTGTTTATCTTTGATTAACTCTAAATTATTCATTTCTTTAGGACAAGCCTTGCATATGTCACACACTGAAGCTGCTGTATTGGATATAATGGAATGAATTTTACCATCAATCATTGTCAACAGCAGTTGGTGTTTGACACTAATTCCATCAGTGATGGTGGATGGAGTTAAGGCTTCAATCTCTGCTTCGATTTCAGCCATCTCTCTCTGCACATTTTCTTTGGTTTCCTTTATAAACTTAAACAATATTGGCCGGCAAAATGAAGTGGAAGATGGTCGCTCGTTTTCCCAAATTGTTACACCTTTTGAGACGAGCCGCAGTGGTACAAGACTAATCATAAAATTACTAGCAAGATCGATTTGCTCATCTTCACTCGTCCTTTGATGATAAATGCTTTGGCTAGATGATCCGTCAAAACCCCATTTGCTGGTCAATACGAGCTGTTGATTGGGATCAACAGGGGTTTCTAACGACCTAATAAGTCTTCTTGAGGTTAAATCCATCAAGGCTTGTAATTTGATTTTTGCAGAGCTCTCTGTAACTGTGAGATCTTCTTTGGCCGGATAGCACTTAATTTTTTCTTTAACCAACATGTAGTAACTCGGGTATTGAAGAGCTCCTTCTTGAGTGTTGAAATCCCGAAGAGTGTTATAGCGCCATTTCGATAAGTTCATCGATACATAAAGAGCCAATGCCTTCAAAGGGGATATTTCCCGTACCTGAATTGATTTACCTTCAATGAAGGCTTTGATTTTTGAGGCCTCTTCTGGATTCTCCGTCAAGTATTTCATAACATAAGCTGTATCGCTTTGTCCTGCCTTTTGAAGCGCCCTTTCGGCCGAAAACATAATTTCAGCGCTGCTACTGCTGCATGAAAGACTATCTTCAGTGCGTCTTCTTTTTTGCCGGTTACTAAGGTCCTCAAAAGATTTACGAGGACTAGGATGTGTACAAGTTGAAGCATCAGATTTAGCAGGAGAAATTATGGGCTCGATGACGTCACTTATATTTTCTGTAGAAGGTTCCATATTTTCATTCTGTAATTCCGGCCATTGAATTGCAGCCTGTAGCCAAATCTCATGTTTCTTCCGAAACTTATCTGTGCTTCTTCCAGACTGTGTCCATTTTGCATAAATGCGGTAGCAAAATCGACGACACCAGTCTTTTAAACTTGTTTCAGCACTTTCACATAACTGAACACAACTGTTATCTTTTAAAACACTGAACAAATAGTTAAAGTCGCGTAAATCTTTATGTGCGCGTGCGCATAAAGCAACGTGAATATCAAGATTTGTATTAAAATTTGGAAAATACATTGCGAGATTAGCTTGGATACAACGAGGTGTAAATCAACACTGATTTTAAAGTTACTAATAGTGACCTATTTATATAAAATCCAGGTATCCCAGGTATCCTTTGTTAAATATTGCAAGGTAATTAGTTATTGTGATAATTAGTAAATGATGCATGCTAAATTAGTGTATTAAGAGCCATTTAGTAATTAAATAATAGCAATGTTCTTATCAGTAATCATTAGTGCATCAGTTTTATATGTAAACCTTAAGTCCCTAATTATATATCCTAATTAGCTTATATCTTCTCTAATTGGCTGCTCAGAAATGTTATTGTAATAAGGTAAACCTTTAGAAAAACGGTTTTAATCAACAAAATAAACAAAAAATAAAAAAATTGTGTTATAAAATAAACATCACTCTTTATCCCAGAAAGTGCACATTTGGCGCACTATGTGTCTTAGTATTAAATATAGCTCTTAGTATAAGCATTATGATATTAGAGACCGCTACTTGAAACAAGCCCGGAATCAGGAGGGAGAGAGCTCGATACACTCATTTTCATAGTAAAATTTCACATTTTCTCAAATTACTCCCGAAATATGGGAGTTATGAAGAAATTCATCACCACAAGTTATGAAGGCATTAAGTAATCGAATAAGATGGCATCATTAGTTTGGCATAATTTTACTCTTTTTTTTCGGACATGTCTACGTCCAACCGCTCCCATACATTCGTTCCACTGTGCGTCGTCCCCTTTTAGCATTTTTTTTTATTCGCAGGCTATGGTCTTTCGACCATACCGCCTTGTCTGTGCGTCTTTCGTGAAGAATTTCTTATGCCCGTGCCACACCAACGGGAATCGGCAATGCCCATCATCGCCGTTAACACCGTGGTAATTATTGCGATAATTATCGCGATAAATTGAGTGGCCACAGTTGAACAGTCGACGACGTCAATTTACAATAAAATTGGCGCTAATGTTCCCCTTGAATTTTAAGATGCGCTCATGCCGGGGCCACACTAACGGGACACACCGATAATTATCGCGATAAGTTGTGGCTGCACCTACGATTTAACCTTGTATCGATAATTATCGGCGTTTTCCGTTGGTGTGGCCCGGGCATTACGTGGTAAACCCCCTTTTAGCATTCTTCACATTCACACATAGGCCAACACCACAGAACATATATACCCTGACGGCCTGCACGATGCCAAAACCCATGGCCAAAACCCAAGAAGTTTATAGATAAAAGTGGAGGCAACACTCTGAATACCTAAGTGAAACCGACTGTGGTCGGACACTCTCTTTCTAAATACATACATAAGAACGAGACAGTGATATGTGTTTTCTTTCTCATATGTATGTATTTAGAAAGAGAGCGTCCGACCACAGTCGGCTTCACTTAGGTATTTAGAGTGTTGTCTCCATTTTTTACCTATAAGCTTCTTGCCAAAACCATAATTAAAGACAATTTAAAAATGTCAAAGTGGAAGCGCCAGGGTAGCCCGCAAAATTGAAATCTTACGTTTTTTGAAATAGTTTCCAAGTCAGTGTCAGGTTGAAATATAATTCTTATTACTTATTCGTAGATTCGCGAGCATAGGTACAGCTTGGCAAAAAAGTCTAGAAACGAAACTAATTTTTTGTCTGTTGGCAACATTCCCAAAATAATGACGTTTCATAATAAACAAAGTTCACGACTTCGTAGAATTTTTATTTCGACCATCAAACGGTGCTTAATAAACATAAAAAGTGAAAAACAATGAATAAAACCATTCGAAGTGCTGGCAGGGAGGTTATTTATAAGGTGTATAGGCGATGACTGGCGGAACATGAGGCCCAAACTATTCTTTCCGATCATAACAATGTTTACCAAAGAACCGCTGATATGACAGGTATGTAAGCGTTTGTTTTGTTGTTTTTAGTTAAATTAAGTGTTAATTGATGAACTCAAAGCTGTTTTAATTTGCTTGCTTACGGAATTAGTAGAATTCTGAAACAATAAACATCGAGCACATAGGTTATGTTTACGTTTTGTTTGCATTGCTCTGGTATAGCGCGCCTAGATTAATTGATACTTTGGTGACTTGAACTTTACCTAAATAAAAACTCAACTGTGACCTCAATCCAATTGAGGTAATCTGGGGGATAGCAAAACACAAAATTGCCGCCCAAAATGTAGGATCGATCGACATAAAGGTATGGCTTATTAACAGTATGTGATAAAAAATGTTTTACTTTTATAGAGGTAAATGAATTATTTCATCTTTTCAGGAAGCAGCTCAACGTGCTTTCCGTGCTATTACCGAGGAGGATTGGAAGAACTCATGCCAGCACGTAATAAAAATAGAAAAGAGTACTGTGAAAGAGAACGAACTATGTACGAGGAAATTGAGCGATTAGTCATAAACACTGAAGATGATAGCAGCAGCACCTCTGAATCTGAACAAGACTTAGATGAGTTTGCCGCCAACTCTAGCCAAGATATGGATGTCGTGGGGGTAGAATATTTAGAGGAAGATTTCTTGGAATAAAAAAGAATAATATTATACAATATGCTTTTTTTAAATTCCTAAAAATGTTGTGAACTCGGGAGTGTTTCTCTAAATACTTATTTTTAGGTAAAAGGTAATCAAATGCGTATCGAGAAGACGTCCTTGTTCAATTTAACAATACTTACTGATTTAAAAAAGTAACATATAAAGTGGGAATAAATTTGTCTAATTGAAAATAAAATCAGCTAAGTATCAAGATTAGATTGGTGCGCTATTCGGTTGCACCGGGTTGCCATACGAGCAGCACAGTGGCGCCTCCATTATTTTCTACTCTTTTTTGCCAAGCTTGTAACAAGTATGTACTCGAAGTTACTTAGGTATACTTACATTAGTTAGAACTTATTTATTGAGGTTAAAAAAGGTTTATTATTTTTTGCTTTTCAGTTATTTCGGAGGTTTCATTTTTTTGTTAAAAAGTTTTTTTACGTCACTATTTGGACCAACCTGTATAAAACAAAAGCAGACTTTTTATTGATTTTGCCGCACAAAGACATTTGAAAAAATAAAAACGTACTATTAATTCAGATACCTCACTTGCAATGCCTATGATATAAATGTAACACGTATTCACCAGTAACTCTGGTACTGGATTTTAGTCTTGGATGGCTTGGCTTTATCAAGTCAGTAGAAACTCTTGTCTATGCACGGTAAAATCCTTTCTTCCTTCATTTTTCGTACATACAATATGATACATACAACGCATAGCATGAAGTGAGAGGAAGTTTTGTGTATGTAAGGTAGTTTCCTTTTCATCCAAGTGCCGCACAAAGCAGATAAAAAGGTGCTGCCAATCAACAATGAATTCCCAGATTTTGTGGGGAAGGAGATAAAATTGTCGATTATTGATTTCCACAAAAGATTAAAAAGTCAGGATATTATTCTATTCAGAGATACCTACATCAATTTTTTTTTAAGGTGAGGTAGTCGATAGCCGAGCCAAGACACCGTGGCTTGTTCTGCTGCATGAGTTCAGGCCGCAAAGCAGGGCTCGCGAGAAACCAGCATCAATATGAATATTATCAATATCATTAAGTTTTTGTAGACAGGTAGGCCTTCTGGTGTCGGACGCAAGTGCAACCTGTCTCAACAGCCTTGCGACATCTCATCTTTCAAGCACGGCGCCGGCAGTCACAGCAGCTGTGTCACTCACTCCAGTTTCACTCATAAACGGTACAAATATAGTACCTACCTTATTATTTGTGATTATAGTTTTGGACCGCCTGGGGTCGAAACATGGGGCACGAGTGTTCGTTTTTTCCATGTTTACGTAAATTGACGTAGATAGAGAATTGATCATAGCATTCGATGCGGCCACAGAGCTCTCTTGTTTTTCGGTCACAGAACTAGCCTCTAGCCATTCATTTACGCAAAATATACGCAATGCTGTCTTCTGCATACGTGTCAATTGTTTATAAGTTTGTAGAATTTAGCGCCTGCTTGGTTTAGCACTAACTTCCGAGTTGGTTGATATTTGGTTGATTTGGTACTATATTAGACTGGTTTAATGATACGAAATGATATGCTTTAAAATCTATATTGAATACCAGCGATAGTCATCAAAAGGTAAATCTAGTCTAAACTAGCACTAAGATGGTTTGATATAGTTTGGTTTGAGTTACGCGATTGGTAGTCGAACACGCACTAACTGGTATTAGATGCGATACATGCATTTATGGAAATGCACGCCAGCAAAAGTGCTGAGCTGTTCGGTTGCAAATGTTGTACCGAACATATTCCCGAGCACAAGATGAGATACTCGCAAGAAAAGACTAAAGTAATCATCAAATCACCTTAGTTCAAATAATAATACAAGTCAAATGGTAAACATAGTAAAAAAATTATAAAATGGTAAACAAAGTAAAAGTGTATAAAATGGTAAATTATAAATTACGGTTGTCCTTAAAAAACATAAATTCTTTACACTAATGAGTCTTCAACTGTAAGTACACGTTCTTTTCGTACTTTGGGCAACGTAGCCCTTTCCTTTTTACCCGTACTACGCATAGCACTGGGCCACCGTCTGGCGAAATATGCACTTAAACCTATCGATTCACTCTCACTTTGCTGACGGTCAGCAGTACTCTGCTTTCGCGGTTGCACTTCACTATGCACTCTAGTTGAATCCGATTTAGTCGCCACAGACTCCTGTCTGTGGTGAGGCTCCTCCCGGCTGGCCGAAGAAGGCGAACAGCATCTCATTCTTCGCCAGACCCAGACTGCTGCCGCGCATAGGACAACTCCCAGGAGTAGGTATAGAATGCTGTACTGGTGTATATCATGGACTGATATGTCATCGACCTCTGCTTTGGTGGATTTCAGTGTTTTGATCTGTTCTCCAAGAGTGGCTAGAGATCTGTTTAGACTCATGTCTTCTGGTAATGCTGTTTCGGTTGGTATTTCAACGTTCACGATATGGTTTATTTGGTCTAGCTCTGGTACGAGCATATTTGGTGAAAAATTTAGTAGGTTGGATTGTTGTTGTAAAGAATACAGTGTGAAATCTTTACTTTTAATAAAGCATTTCTGAGTCATGCTAATGACCCCTGCTCGAGTCAGCTGACGGACAGTAACTTGATCGTCGCATATGATTTTGATGGAATATGTGTCACAGCAAAAATATAGGTATTGTGACGTTGAGTGTAATTCTACCCAACTGTTTTTGCACGCTGTTCTTTCTGTTTTGCACCTTTTGTTTATTGGATCTGTTTTGCAAAAGTTTTCGTCATTTTCCAAATTTAGGATGGGTTTGAAGAGCTCACACATGAAGGATTCTCTGTGGTATAAACATGTGTCAAGTTCATGTATGGTTGGTACAAAATAAGCGTCCTTTTTTAGGTTCACTGCGACGTATTCCGATATTGGTATTATGCTGGTCATACTGTAGTTGGTTTGTTGCGGGACTGGTATTATCCTATATAATTGATAATTTTCTCTTGCTATGAGCGGGAATGTAATTTCGAAGATAATATATTTTTCGGTTACTCGAGCCTTTGTTCTCAGTAGCTTGTAGATGTGCTGAAGGTCTGTCTCTATGTTTTCGATTGGTAGGCTTAAATCTTGAGGCATTTGGCCGTAGATAATTTGTAGCTCTCGTTTGAGCTGTGTTGGTGTCAGTAGATGCAGACTGATTTGGCCATGGTAGATTTCTGATATTGTATCGATCAAGGTATCTTGAATCTGTTTCAAGTTTTGCATCATATTTATGGTTGCTATGGAGACTAATGTGAAGTCCTGTTGTGTTGTCATCACATCAATTTCCTGTTGTAGCTTGTTGTTAACCTTGTCCAACGCGTTTAAATGTTTATTTATAGTTTTGTGTTGTTTTGCTATTATTTCTTCAGTCCTTTGTAGTACATTGTGCTCTGCTTCGACAATGGATGTCAAGTTCTTCCATAACTGACCTTGGTGTTTTTGATTGCGTCGCACAAGTTCAATGTCCTGTCTGTATTTTTCTGCGAAACTTTCGTCTAATACTCCGAACAATGAGTTTGTAATTGAGCCGACTGCGTTGATAAGGCCGCGTCGTGTTCGTACGCGCTCGCCGTAGTGCTGGCTAAGCAACAGCTGGTTGTAGTATTGCAGTTCGTTGTAATCATGACGTATTTGTAGGAGTATCATATGACAGTGACTTGATTCCATAATTGTTTCACATGTTTTGGCGAGATAGCTTGTAAAGTCGTTGATGGCTTTGTCCCCTTGCCAATATGGGGACATGTTAAAGTATGTGACTAGTTTCCAGTTATTCCTAATCAAATGCACTTTCCCCACAGTGTCAAAGTATAACGTTTTATTGGTATCTAATTGCGTAATATTGTATGAAGCTGTTGTTGGTAATATTATACTTAAGAGCAGTAATAATGCCGTTGCAATTTTTACTATCTTGGGGTAGGTACTGGATGTTCTGGTGTTTGGTTGCGGGCGATTACGTAGTTCTTTTTCGACTCTAGTGCTTCGATGTTGTAGTAGTTCGTCTTTTTGTTTTTCTGGTATGGTTGGTTCCGTTTGGTTAATAGGTAAAACTGATAGTTTAACAATAGGGCGCTTCATGTAGCCGTTTTTGGTTTTTAAAGTTACTACTCTGACTAGTTCATCTTTTCCTGGATGGACTTCCATCACACGACCCATTGGCCATTTCCCTGCTGGTAAGTTGTCATCATGTATCATTACTAGATCACCCACGTTGACATTCTTCTGGTGTTTCGTCCACTTGTTTCTGGTTGATAGTTGAGTTAAGTACTCAGTTTTCCATCTCTTCCATAAGTCTTCAAATAATTTCGACACTAGGTGCCATCTGGTTCTGGCGTCTTTTGCCGTGTCAATTACGGTTAAACCTGGTCTTGCTGAAAGGAAATGGGCTGGTGTGAGGAAATTTACATCCTCCGGGTCTTCTGATAGCGCACAAAGTGGTCGCGAATTCAGGCACGCTTCTAGTTTCGATAACAGTGTGGTGTATTCTTCAAACGTAAATTTTTGTTGTCCAATCACGCGTTTGAGGTGGTGTTTGAGACTTCGCACGGCTCTTTCCCAAAGTCCTCCCGCATGAGGCCAAGAAGGTGCATTGAAATGCCATTCGATTTGTAGTTCTGTTATTTCTTTAAAGAATGATTCATTGAAAATATTTTGAAGATGGTCGTATTCTTCTTGCAGCATTCTGTTGGCTCCAATAAAATTGGTTCCATTGTCGCTATATATGTGACGTGGAGCTCCGCGTCGTGCTGCCATTCTGGTTATTGCGGCTAAGAAAGCTGAGCTGGTTAAATCTGAGACGAGTTCTAAATGCACCGCTTTCGTCACCATACATACGAAAAGCGCTATGTAGCCTTTGGTAGTTTTTATCCCGCGTCCTTTGTTTGCTTTTACTTCCACAAAGCCTGTGTAGTCGACACCACAATGATAGAAGGCGCTTTCAGGGTTCACTCTGGATGATGGTAGATCACCCATGAGCTGGTATTGTTGGATAGGCTCTTGCTTCTTGCATGTAACGCACTGTCGTATGACTTTCTTTGTAGCTGAATATCCGCTGATTATCCAATAATTTTGTCGAATGTTTGATAAAGTAAGGCGCGCTCCGCCGTGGTAGGTTAGCTCATGAGCGTAATTTATTATTAGCGTGGTAATTCGATGGTTGTGTGGTAATATGATTGGGTGTTTCATCTCTAAACTTATTTGTGCATTTCTTAATCTGCCCCCTACACGTAGGATACCATCTTGGTCTAGGATAGGGTGCAATGGTAAAAGTTTACTTTTCGAATGCACTATTCCCTTCTTAAGCAAGCAGCTGACGTCATCGGCAAACTCCATATGTTGCACACTTTTAATAATCAGCAGTTTTGCGCGACGGAGTTCATGTAATGTGAGATAAGGTTGACGGCCTGCCTTTGCAGTAGGTAATCGTAGTATCCATGCAAAAACGCGCACGATTTTTGCGAAGGAATTCAGTTTGTTTAATAAATGGTGAATAATGTTTGGTATGGTCATGGTTGCTTTCTGATGGTTCTCCACAACTACTGCATTAGACTGTCTTATCTCTAAGCTGGTTTCATATGTGGTTTTAGATATATCATGGTTTTGGAATGATTGAATCCATGATGGCCCCTGCCACCATAGACTGTGGTTTTTTAATTGTTTGGTTCTTAATCCACGGCTGGCACAGTCCGCTGGATTTTCAATGGTTTTGACATAGCTCCATTTTTCTTTTGGTATTATTGTGGTGATAGCTTTCACGCGGTTTGAGACGAACGGTTTCCATCTCGCGGGATCTCCTTGAATCCACCCTAGCACTGCTGTTGAATCACTCCAGCAATATATTTCCTGGTTGTAAGAATCCAAGCAAGTCTGAACTTTTTGCATCAGCTGTGATAATAATTGGGCTCCCATTAATTCCAGTCTTGGTATTGATATATTTTTACTAACGGGCACTAACCTTGCTTTTGCTGCGACTAGGGTTACCTCGTTGGGTTTGTCTTGGTTGGTGGCTTTGCAATATATAACAGCGGCATACGCCTTGTTCGACGCATCACAGAATCCGTGTAATTGCAAGGTGTTGTTTTTCTTTATTCCTAGCCATCGTTTGACTTCTATGGTGTTTATGTCTTTTATTTCTCCTCTTAAGTTTTGCCACTCGATCTTGGTATCCTCTGGTAACGCGTCATCCCAGTTAAGACTTGACGACCAGACACTTTGGAATAGCATCTTCATGGTTATGGTTAATGGTGTGAGCCAGCCTAATGGGTCGAATATTTTTGATATATCGGAGAGAAGCGATCTTTTGGTTGGCTTTGATATTGATACTGGCTCCAGTTTCGAGTCAAAGATGAATTTATCCTGCTGCGGATTCCATCCAAGTCCCAATGTTTTCGTTGAGTCTGACTGTTTAAACTCGTAGATTTGCTGGTTCCACAAATCTTTTTCTAAGTCAGCTAGTAGTTTTGGTTCATTTGTGGCCCATTTTCGTAAATTAAACCCACCCTTGCTGAGTAGTTTTATTAGGTCTGATTTTAGTTGTTTTGCTTGTTCAATTGAGTTTGCTCCACCGCAATAGTCATCCATATAGAAACACTCTTCTAATGCTTTTGCTGCATCGGTAAAATTATGTTTTTCTTCGGCAGCTAGTTGTTTTAAGCACATCATAGCCAAAAATGGTGCAGGCTTTGTGCCGTAAGTTATGGTTGTAAGTTGGTATGTTTGAATAGGTTGGTATGGTGAGTCCCTCCATAATATCTTCTGGTACGACTGATCTTCAGGATGTACCATTATCTGTCTGTACATTTTTTCGATATCAGCAGTGTAAACGAACTGATACTGTCTCCATTTTAAAATCAGCTCCTGCAGATCTTGTTGTAGGTTGGGACCTCGGTACATGACGTCATTTAAGCTAAGTCCTGTTGATGGTATGGCAGACGCGTTGAACACAACACGCAACTTGGTAGTGGTTGACTCAGCACGAGTGACGCAGTGGTGTGGTAAGTAGCATTCTGGTTTCGTATTTGTTGCTGACGGCACCATATGGTTTAAATTAGAATACTCGTTCATAAACTTTGTGTATTCTGTTTTCAATTCTGGATCTTTCTGTAACTTTCTCTCTAAGTTACGGAATTGTGCCAATGCTAATGGTTTAGTGGACCCTAGCTGTTCCTTGGTTTCTGGTTTGAATGGCAGTCGGACCTGGTATCTCCCGTTTTCCAATCTCTCAGTTGTTGACAGAAAATACTGCAAACATTCATGATCTTCGGTAGACATTTCAATCTGCTGATTGATATCTTCGTTTTCCCAAAATCTGCGTAAATCGTCCGTATTGTGAAGAACGACGTTACACTTGTATTTTGGCGTCATTGTCCCACAAAGCAACCATCCTAATTGCGTTTGTTGGGCTATTGGTTGGTCGTCGTTGTCTCCCCTCAAAAGGCCACCTAAAGCGATCTTGCAGTATACATCTGCTCCAAGCAGTAGGTCCACTGGTCGACTGGTATTAAATTCTGGATCTGCTAAATTAATGTTTTGTATGTGAGGCCATGAAGGTTTTACGAATGATTTATTTGGTAAACTTTTGATGAGATTATTCATTATAAGGGCCTTTCCTTCTAAGGCGAACTCACTGTGAATTGATTTAATTCGGATGTTTATTGCTCCCTTGCAGCTGTTTTCTTTTTCACCTACGCCGAATATGGTTCCTTTGCACGGGTGTCTTCGTAGTTTTAATAATTGTGCCGCCTTCTCGCTTATCAATGAAATTTGTGAACCCTGGTCAATCAAAGCCCTCATGATATGGAATGTCCCATTGTACCCTAGAACTTCCACTAAGGCCGTAGCTAAGAGTGTCTCGGACACGTCATCCCAAGATGCATGTTGTGTTGAAGCTGCCGTTTGTTCATCATTGGTCATGCATGATGTCGCAAGTGTGTTCGCAGCCTTATGGTTTGGTTTTGCTGATGTGTTTGGCCTGTTTTTGGTTGAGATTGCGTCATGCAATAATGAATTGTGTTTACCATTGCATTTGCGACATGTTTTATTCGATAAACAAGGTTTATTAAAATGGTTGAATAGACAATTCGTGCAGCAGTTTAGTTGGTTAACAGTTTTTAGTTTTTGCTCATCCGGCATTTGCAAAAATTGGGTACACATCCATAATCCGTGATCAGCATTACACAATGCGCAGGTGATTGACCGCGACACATGCAGCGATTTCGCATTGTTTTTCATGTTGTTTGGATAGTTTTTATTTGATGATTGCTGGTTATTATTCGAACTATAATTTTTCTTCTGGTTTGCTTGATAATTTTGATGGTTTTGTGGTTGGGTGTTCGTCTTTTGGTTATTTGTTTCTTGTTTACGCCGCGATGCTTCTAAGGCGGTAAACTTGTTTTCCAAGAAATCTAGGAATTCTTGTAGGATTGGTAGTTCCCTGGGGTTCTTCACTGACTCAATGTATTCAGCGAATGACTCACTGTCAAGTTTCTGTGCTAACAAAAGTACCAACAGTGGATCCCAGGTGGTGATATCTACTCCTAGGTTCTGAATTGCGTGGAGACATTCTTTGGTCACATCATGCAGCTTTTTGATCGCCCCGATGGATTGCTGCTGCATACTAGGAATGTTCAGTAGTATGTTGACGTGAGACGTGAAAATAAGTCTACTGTTACCATATCTGTGCTTCAGGATTTCCCAGCATACCTCATAATTCTCCGAGCTAATCTGAAGATGGTGGATCAGACGCTCAGCTTCTCCTGTAACCTTGCTCTTTAAAAACTGCATTTTTTGTGCGTTTGATAACGATGGGTTTTTGTGGATGGTTTCGGTGAATAAGTCTTTAAACGACGTCCATTGGTGGTAGTTGCCCTGGAATGCGGGAATATCCATCTGTGGTGTAGATTTGTCGCGATGGGATACAGACCACATTTTTGAGTTGATGGTTTTCTTCAAATCGTTATATATTTTCTCATATCTGTTGAATTCCTCTTGGTACCAGACATCCTCCTCTTCTTCTTCACCTTCTATATCCCAGTGCAGGCTATCGATAACAGCCCAACGATTTTGAAGGGACTTTAATGCATCTTCGAACTCCCACTTGTTCTGCAGTTTGTCGATTTCTATGGTAGCTACTGTTCTCATGAAAGCTCTGAAGTTGATAGTCTGCTTTTTTATCATTCTTTCCTGTTTATTTTCTTCCTTTGGAACTCGCGTATCTCTGCGTAGCTGTTGCGATGCCTGTGAATGAGACGAATCCCCTGCTTGCTTCGATGTCCCCGCCTCTGCCGGCGGCTGGTGCCGTATGCCAATCTATATTGAATACCAGCGATAGTCATCAAAAGGTAAATCTAGTCTAAACTAGCACTAAGATGGTTTGATATAGTTTGGTTTGAGTTACGCGATTGGTAGTCGAACACGCACTAACTGGTATTAGATGCGATACATGCATTTATGGAAATGCACGCCAGCAAAAGTGCTGAGCTGTTCGGTTGCAAATGTTGTACCGAACAAAGTTATTAGTATTGTTTCGAATCAAATGTGGTAAGAGAATAAGAGAGCGGATTACTTCTCGTTTCAATAGATTTTGTTTCACCAACAATAGAAAATAAATAAGTATTTATAAAAATAAATAAGTATTTATCATTTACAGATACAATGGGGATAAAAACCGCCGCTTGCTCACTTCAGATGTCACTACTATCCAGCGTCTAAGAATTTGATAGCTAGCTGTCATTATCGATATATTTATTGTAAACAAGCAACGTCTTTTACGCCTAAATAATTAATATGTTCCGTTGCGCAGTTTTTGACTGCAAAAATACAGGGACACGCGCACTTGGCCGGTTTTTTTAACATAATTATATTCCGACCTTAATGTACGCGAATTGTAGCGGATGGCCGGGTACACTATATATTTTCTGAGATTTTTTAACTATTCCTGGTGTACTTTTAATATCTCATCTTTGAGAGATACGATCTATAACTACTAATATTATAAAGAGGTTTTGTTTGTAAAAACGAAGTGATAGCACGGGCAGGTCATGGGATGCCACGGGGTGGACGGGGAAACAAGAAATTTCACGCTTACGAAGTCGCGGGCAGAAGCTAGTATTTTATAAAGTATGTCGTTACATTGATATATCAGAGAGCTCCGTAATGTTAGCACCGCAACCATCACCACCTTTCTTTTGCTTCCTTTTTTTTAGTTACATCAAAACTATTATTTACCTATAAAGTTAAAAATGATTATCTGCAGTGCAAATACGCCAGAACGGCCTATTTTCCTGGCAGTTAGTGGGTGTCTACCGGAAGGTAAATAGTCATCTACGGCGTCCGAGTCCCCTAAGCTACGGTGGCTATTTTCAAATCTGATATAAGCAACACTGATCATGGAATCGTTCTTGGCATTTGGCTGTTGGCAACATAATAACAACAGTGTGCTGTCAAACCACAGACTACAATATAATGTCAAACTTCTGTCAGTTTGAAAGGACGAGTTCGAAGTTCCCTTGTTCGTGAAATGATGTGTTTTGTGTTTTCGCTAAAAAATATCGAGATTCTTCTTCCGTAAAAATAAAAGTGAAAGTGTATTCAGAAGGAGCGTGTTATCTTGTTTTATTAATAATATATTTGATTTAACGGTGCAACCATGGAGCCCTGTGGAGACGAAGATACTAACTTCTCTGATGTTATCGATAATCTAATGAACATGTTTGGCAAAGTCATGAGTAAAGACGTGATTTCTGCTATTGTTGAGAATTGCGAGGGTGATTGTAAGTAGAAAACCATCAATCAATACTCAATAGTTTTAAAGTTAGAGTGAAATGCAACTGTGTTTATCGAGACTTCCGATTGGCTGCGCGGCGCAGTAAATTACTAGGCGCTTGGAACGCAGTTTCCAATGTTATCGGTCAATAAATGGTACCTATACTGCACGTAGGGTAGGGTAGGGTAGGTAGTTACAGAATGCTAATATGAGGAACAAGGATGACGGATGTAGATGCACTTTTCGTAAAATCTATATTCATGGGGTGGAAAGAGTTAGTCCATCTCTAGAGACCCTGGCGGCCGGACATTCGTCACGATGGTCGTGCAGGTAGATATCCAATTTGATTATTGATATCCAATTCTTAAATAACATGATAAAATTGCTAATATTGTGTAAAGATAACAACAACAATAATGTTTTTGTTGATATTAGTATCATGTGCTGTTTACTGTCACAAAGTACATGTTGTGTTTTAAAATATTTTATTTGTTACTTGTATCATTCATTATTATTTACTTTTGATTCATAATAAGTAACAACACAGAAATTGAATAATCAACAATTTTATCATGTTATTGATTTTATCTATTACGTAGCATGTACATATTATATTTATGCAGTGTGAGGGGTGCGGGGACAGCTCGAGGGCAGTATTCCCCTCGCACCTTTCCCTTCGCCCTTCCCCTCTGTCTGGGGTCCATTTCGATCAATAGCTATTTATAACTAGGTTGCATCAATACCTGTACATAAAAGATGAGCCTGAAGGGGTTGCTTTGTTTGAGTTATAAGGGGGCCTTGTGAAGGGGTAATCAATAGTTCACGGGGTACTCGAATAACAAAGAAACTTATTGAATCTGAAGTTACAGTAAGAGTATAGAATTGTAACTCTTTAGTACTAGTAACAAGTTTATTTGAATAAGTTTTATTGATATTTTTTTTTTCTCGCTGGGTGCAAAGCTTTAATATGCATAAAAATCTGGTTTTAGGGTGTTTATAATCTTTTATTACCTGCTGTGCCTAAGTATCTTGTCTATTGTTATGTATATTTGTTAATACTTAGTGGAGATTTTTTTTTTTTAAATAATTTAAGACCTTGTGATGCTTTTGAAAAGTAATATTAATGGAATTGTCCAATGCTCACGCTCAGCTAGCACTTTTTCTTTGTTTACAATAATACTTTACAATTCAGACCATATTCTATTCTATTCATTCATTCATAAGTAATTCTTTTGGCCAATTGCTAAATATTGCTTGCGTTTGCAAATTGAAAATAAATGTAAATGAAATTATATTGTATACAGGGTCATAGGGGGAGAGGGGATAGATCTTTTTCATGCATTTTTCTCTGGTTGTTTAATTATTGGAAATATTTTGTGCTAAGAAACAATAAGCTGTCTTCTCATTATTAAATATTCTTCACTTACCCTCATATAACTCTGTAATTAACTATTACACTAATAGCATAAAGCAACATCAATTGGACTAAGTTCACCCTATAGGATTTAGAATAATAATTTTTATAGCTTACTTGTAATAATTATTTAAGAATAGTAAATAGAATAAAATATAGAATAAGCCATCCTTGTTTCACATTTAGTACTTACTCCTGTAACAACATAGGTACTAGAAATAAACACAATTAGAACAATCATTATGTTAATTGACTATTTAAAGGTATGTCCGCATCACGAGTCTTGATTAGCGAGCATTAGCAAACAAAATTACATATAGTTGTGACAAAGTCATACAAATCATACAGGCATTTGATTTGAATTGCACTGTGCTTGTTCACTTGGGAGCAGTAGTGTCCTAGTTATGACGGCTCCGATTTACGAGTTGTACGTCATGGGTTCGAACCCAGGCAGGTGCTTTACTTTGTGTAAATACTTTCATCATCACTGCTCTCAAAACGGTGAAGGAAAACATAATGAGGAAACCGACATGTCCTAGTACCAAAAATTCGAAGACATGTGACATCTACCAACCCACACTGGGCCCGCATGGTAGATTACAAACCACTCCCTCCCTCGAAGAGAGGAGGCCTGTGTTCTAGCCGCAGTAACATTATAGGCTGATTATGCTTGTTCAAAGAAATTTAGTGCTCACTGACAATGTGCATGTACCCTTAGAACACAATTAAAAGCTTACAAAACCTAAATAAAACAGATAACAAAAAATTACCTACTCAATTTAAGTAAATTAATACTAAATTACACCATCAATATTATTTATTAACAACAGAGTATACTGACATAATAACAATAAGTACTTAATAATGCACAGCAAAATGATTCATTTACATTATTAAGTATTGTTAATTGTATTGGTAATGTAGTTTAATTATGCCTATGCATTAATAAACCACATCCTTAAAGAATATAAGAACAATACATTAAAGTTAATTGAAATTATCTTAATTCAATTAAACACTCAGATACCTATTATTAACAGTCATTTCATGAGAGCTAGTATTTTTTTTATAATGAGAGGAAATAGTAATGAAATACTTAAGACTGAGTACCTATATGTGAGGGGAATCCCTTAAGGTGAATGCGCAGTGGTAGACCGCGAAATTCAAATTTTCTTACGTTTTTTGCAATTTGCAGGTCAGTGTAAGGTTGTATCTTGATCAAAATATGATTCGCGACTATAATAGATATGTATTTTCTGTAAATACGTACCTGTTATAGTCGCGAATAATATATTGTTCAAGATACAACATGACACTGACCTGTAGTATCATAGTTCTGGGGAAATCTCCTGACCATAGTCTATGATAATTATGGAGAAATCCCTTGCTAATAACTATCTATTATGCTTGCTGCAAACAAACTAAACAAAGCATTTACTTATTGCATTTAAATGGCTCTTGTTGTTATGGCACTTATTATTCATTCATGTTGTGAGTGTGACCTTACTTTGCCAATAGCCTAAGGGGTTTGAAGATTTTTGTATGGAGGGTGGCCCTAAGGTCGGCCGCCATTTTGATTTTTTTTCAGAATGGCGGTGCACAACAAAAGTTATATATTTAGATAGAGGACACATACAAACAAAAAATGGTATGTAACATAATATCCTAAAGCGTCAGGTTTCGGAGTTATTCACCGAAATATAAGTCGAAAACAACTAGGATTTTTTTGTTTTTTTTTTTCCCTACAGGTAACCATATTGAACTATTGAGGTAATAGAAACGTTATAAAACCTTTATGGAGAAACAAATGAAGAATAGATATGTTTTTAATAAATAATTAAACACGGCAATTTATTGATCCTTTTTTTAATCCCAGAGACTAATCTGACATTTTAGTCTTTTATGTTTTCGTTTTTTTAGTATAGAAGTTTGACATTACACTTGTCAGATTAGTCTCTGGGATTAAAAAAACGAACTATAAATTGCCGTGTTTAATTATTTATTTAAAAAATGTCTATTCTTCATTTGTTTCTTCTCCATAAAGGTTTCATAACGTTTCTATTACCTCAATAGTTCAATATGCTTACCTGGAGGGAAAAAAAAATAAAAAAATCTTAGTAGTTTTCGACTTATATTTCGGTGAATAACTCCGAAACCTGACGCTTTAGGATATTATGTTAATTACATTTTTTGTTTGTATAAGTGTCCTCTATCTAAATATATAACTTTTGTTGTGCACCGCGATTCTGAAAAAAAATCAAAATGGCGGCTGATTTTAGGGCCAAAACCTTCAAACCCCTTTAGCCAACATATTTTGTATTAAATATTTCATCAGCTTTAGAGTTCTTGCTCGAACTTGCTTGAATAAAAAAAACTAGTTTTACTAGTCATGCTAGTTACTATGGAGGTAACTCTATTATGAATGGTAAACTGCATTATAGTAAATTAGCTGTGCCCGCGACTTCGTTCGTGTGTATGTCGGAACACAAATTGGATTTCATGGGTTTTATTTTTTTTCGCGCGGTACCCTTTTTCTATAATAAAAGTAGCCTAAATTACTCCTTATAACATCAGTTATCTGCCTGTGTAAGTCCCGTCAAAATCGGTCGAACTGTTTAGGAGATTAGCCGGACCAAACAGATAGACAGACAAAAATTGAAAAAAAAAATGAGTATTATACGTACATACTTTCATATGCATTGAGTAAAAAGCTGTTATTTTGCTATACAAACAGACTTAATTTTCTTTTGTATTGAATAGATGGGAAGGCTAAGACTGTTCTTTACCTCTGTTTTTGCTACACCAGCCCAGAACGGTTTAAACAAAAAGTAACTGTTTTTATCTTTACTCTTAAATCATGGCCTGTTGCCAATTTTTCTGTATTGTTGCCAATCGTAAACACATTCTGCTCAATTCACTCAATCTTTTCTACTTGCTCTTTCATTTATCAACATAAATATAATGATCATACCTCCTTTGATGGAATACTCTTTATTTGTACATTGTTACAAACCACCTGTATGTCCTTTCACATTTTTATAAATGATGTTTTTATTCCTAGTGAACCTCTCTTTGGATGCAATAATGAATATGACAAACGATGGCAATATAATAACAGAAGAGGAAGAATCAACAGCAACAAATCAAAATATAACATCCACACAAACTACGCAACCTTCTTCAACCAACCAACCCATTCAACTTTCTACAACCTGCCCTCCATTCCAACCTTCAACAACCGACCAACTTGCTCAACTTTCAATAACCAGCCAATCTTCAGTAACCAACCAACCTATTCAACCTACAATTTCATATGCTTCTTCTGCTGCTCAACCACCACAGAATACTGGTGCTATACCGAAAACCACCCAAAAGACAACCCAACCTATTGCAGGCTTCTGGACTGATCAAATCAAAGAAATCATAACCAACCATAATCAAGGCAACAGAATATTGATTCTCATGCGGGGTGTGCCTGGTAGCGGAAAGTCGTATTTGGCCCGACAATTAGTAGAAATGATGGTTGGCGCTAGTCCCAACAATGATAAAATCCATATTTTGACAACGGATGACTATTTCATGGTCAGGGGCCAATACCAGTATGAAAGGTATAAACTGTCAGAAGCACATTCATGGAATCATACCAGAGCTAGAAATGCTTGCGCTGTGGGATTGAGCCCCGTCATTATCGACAACACTAACATTGAGCTGTGGGAAATGGAACCATATTTAAGAGAAGGAGTCAAGAATGGCTACATTATTCAAGTGGTGGAACCAAAAACGCCATGGGCAAAAAAAGCTAATCAGCTAGTCAGGAAAAACACGCACAATGTGCCTTTAGCTAACATTAAGAGAATGCTGGACAATTATCGAGATGGTATAACTGGTGATATTTTGAGACATACATATGGTTTAGCATATCCTGCTGATAAGGTTCCTCCCGTAAAGCGGACAGCTCCTCCAATCGTTAAAGAAGAGCCAGCTCCAAAGCCTGATGCTATCGTTAAAGAACACACCGCTACTTCTACTACTTCAAAAACTGTTGCTAACACTCAGTTTTTTCGGTCGCCAATATCAACAGTGAACGTTCAGACGCAGCAAGCATTTACAACCGCCAATCCAGAACAGCAAAATGATCATAGCAACTTGAACCCACAAGTCAACAAGGAAGAGAATAAAGATTTTTTTCTAATCGATCAGAATGATGATTTGACATATGAAGAACAAGTTAAGCTCAAATCATTTATAGAAGCTCGGAAGCAGCTTGAAGAAATTGAGAAAGTAGAAAAAGAATGGGACAATGGTGACAATTGGGATACCGAAGATCAAGGTTTAGTAAAAGGATCTACGTCAAAAGCAACTTCAAAAATATCTGCAAGTGCTACTATTACTACTTCTTTGCCTGATGCAAAACCACAAAGAAAATCTAATTTGTCTCCTCCTGTAACTCCATCACTGAACTCTGCGGGGTCTTTGATGAAAAACGTAAATGAATGTGAGGATTGGAGTAAAATATCAATGTATATGCCGTCATGGGGTGATTCATCCGAAACGTCGACTTCTGTTGCTAACCAAGAGGTTCCCATTGAAACAACATCCAGCGGCACATGTTGGGAAATTGGAGATACAAATCTTAACGGTAAATACAAAGTTATCACTGCCACATCACGAAACATTAATCAATTTCATATATCATTTAACCGTGAAAAGATCCCACAAAAACGGATGCTAGATAAAAGCAGCATGACTAATGAAGTTATCATCACAAACGCCTATAGGTGTCCAAACGAAGAAAAACATTTTATTGCTTTTAGAAAGCTATTCAAGAACATCGCGCGTTCGGATTTACGGGACATTTTCGATAAATGTTGCGGTGATGTAAATTGGAGTGTGGAAATTGTACTTGATGGAATGAACAACAATCAGTTCAAAACTGTTGAGACTGAAGAACTATCAGATCCAGAAGAAGAAAGCCTGGAACAATGTGCATGTTTGGCTAATTACCATATTATACCTGATGTAACTACACGAGATGCAATAAAAACTACACCTATAGATGAGAAATTACCAGTAGCGGCGAACGGTTCCCAGTCCCAGAAGAAGAAACGTGATGTTACAATGTCCGAAGAAACTATCCAAATGAAACGCCAGATTGAGCAGAATGTGGTCATTGCAGATAATCATTATTCGAAACATTGTCTCAAGATAAGGAAGATACGCCGTGGAGAGCCAGATCTAAGTGAGAATAACTGTGAGGAAGCTACAGGGTTGTCGGCTGAAGCTGCACCATTTGTATCTAGCCACTTTAGCAACAACATAGATATAAGTGACGACGAGGATGGTTCTGTTAGCGAATTTGAAGATGATGTTATGGTTACGATTAATTTGGGGAGCGCTTTCATAGCAGAGTTAGATGAAAAGTTTGGCAGACAGGATATGCAATACCCAAACTACATTGTGCCTAGAATTAGCATCCCAATGTCTATGTTGAATGAAATCAATGCTATATGGATGGAATCATTGACGTTTCAGCTCGACGAGCATGCGAAAAAAACTGCAGAAATGTTGCAGCAGGACGAGGATTTCGCAAGGTGAGAAAAAAAAATCATAATTATTTATTTATTTAATACTTCCAGCACATAAATATACAGAGGCGGACGTAATGCCATAGACTTTAAAGAAATAATTTGAAACATGTAGATATTATACAGCTGATTATAGTCAGCTTCTGTTGATTACTACCTAGTCAGTTTTGTGGTAGTTATTAAATTATTAAGACTGTCTGGTACGTTAGGTCAACATCCGCGACGGACGACCCGCTTGCATGTCATCCTGACGGACCAACCGCACCGCCTCCGTCGCGGACGTCCGCCTCACGCAGCGGACGATCTAAGCTCGAAGGCTGGTTTTCATATCCCTCTTGACGAGTCAGCATATGTCTTTAGGATTTCAAATAATCTCTGCAGATCTCTGTTTTGGAATTGAGCCTTAGACTAAACCTTCGGAGATTTAAGGTGCGGCTTTTGTCGTAATTAGCATCGTGTTATCCAATGTCTCCTTGCCGCAGTAATTCCACGTTGTTATTGTCCCACTGCAGGGAAAAGGCCTCTTGTCATACACGAAGGCTGCTCGTGCCTTGAACTTGAACACTACGCATATTCCAGGCGGATTGACGATTTTAGACTTATAACTCTCCTTGCTGTGTCTTCATAGATGTTTTGTTCTGATCTAGACAAATCGCGATGAAGGAGGCGGAGTTATCTCTGGCCGGCAAAGAACCAGAGGTTCCTGACTTCAAAGAAATCATGGACATGGAAATGGCGTTTGCCATTTACCAGAAAGATGTGGCTGAATGGCGCAATAATATGCCAACTGATTTGGCAGCTAAGATGACCAGGGACAAACTGTACAACTTGTTCCCTGAGGTTGATAAGGACACGCTGACCGAGTTGCTAATGGCTCATAACAATAATTTCAATGCTACGGTTGAGGTAATTATGCATTTTTTACATGATTAGTAATAATTAACCTTGTCGACTAACTGAAATTAACAGTATATGCACAGAATACTTAAAGTACTACGTACAAAAAGGACACTCCCTTCCCCGCACTAACATCAGTTACCGCACCTCACCCCGCACTTCGGCATGTTCGTCGCCCGTTCTTTAACAAGAGCGCTCGCAAACACAAGTACCTCACGCACACATTTATACGTATACAAACGTCATTTTTTAATGTAGTAGTAGTAGGTAATTATTTTGCGAGCGTTGTATGGAGTGTCCGGGGTGTGGTATATGTACATTATTTAGTTTATTTGATGAATCATTTTGAAGGATATTGCTAATCCATTGCTTCATACGTTCGAAAAATGTGTCTGCTGAACAACGTAAATAACGCAATTGTTGTTGAACTGTCAAAAAAGATGAAACCCATTGCTACCGATAGTGTGTTACGCAATCACCCCGCAGTCATGTGGCGACTTACCGTCTTGTCAATTTTCATTGCTCTTTTACTACAAAAGAATTACATAATAAATTCTTAATAAGTGTTGAATTCATGTTTTGGTTTATGAATAGGTCCTGCTGATGTCTACTGGCCGTAATGATGTACTGGAACAAGAAAATGGAATTAACAAATTCGTGTTAACGGAGGAAATGAAACTCAAGGAAAAGATAATGGAGGAGCAGAAAAAGGTACAGTCCTTGCAATTTACAAGCGCGTGGCAGAAGGGGTATAATGCAAATAAAACGGAAAGTCTTTATAATACGAAGTATTTAATCAGACTGTCCTTAATTAATAACCTGAACTCAAAAGGAAATACTGAGCAGTTCAGGTTACACAAGTTTACAAAAAAAGTTTTTTCTTTTGTTCATAAAATGAAACATATATTATTTATGTAGGCTATGGACGGTAATTAAAAAAAAAAATATATATTTTTCGTAGCACGTCACAATTCTGAGATATAGAGCCCTTTGAAAATTTTTTAGGCAATAAAAAAGTGATAATTACAAAGAGATTGTTGAAAATCTATTGCAAAATTATGAGCGTATGGGTGTAAATATTTCACTAAAAATTCATTTTTTGCATTCCCATTTAGAAATGTTTTTAGTGTGAGCGATTTCACCAAGATTTAAAATCATTTGAGCAAAATTATCAAGGTTTTTGGGATCAAAATATGCTAGGTGACTATTGTTGGTCGTTTATGAGAGATACAGATGAAAATATTAATAAAGAAAGAGCAAAAATTACCCATTTTTGTCTATTGTTTTTGATGCAGATACCCAAAGTAACGTAACCGTATATATTCCATTTCATGAACAAAAGTCATGTAAACTAGTGTTACTAATTAAGGACAGCCTGGTTAAATACTTCGTTGTGTAAAGACGTTCCGTTTTATTTTCATTATACCCCTTCTGTCAACGGAAGTGGGATACGGGTAGACGAGAGAAATAGCTCCTTTAACTTGTACACAGTTTATTATTACAGGGTCAATTACTAACTAACACTAGGGTCGAATGTAGGCAAAGCTATAGCCTTCCTAGTATTTGTCATTCATCTTGTTAACAGTATCTTTCTCGCCCGCTCGTATCCCACTTCTGATCACAATCCAATGTACAGACGCCAGCACATCAACCTACTACAATCTGTCAAATTTCTTTAATAGATTTTCAACTTTATCACTAAAGTATAAGGTTCAAAGTTGATTGGGAAAATGTGACAGTTTCGGGTAGGTTGATGTGCTGGCGTCTGTACCTGGATTCGACACGCGCGTTCGGGAAACGTCATAAACATACGTGTTGACCACAGATTAATAATGCACTCGAATGATTTCAATTGGTACTGACGATTATTATAGAAAAACAATGTTATCTTAAAGCAGAGTTGAGTCATAGTAATTAATAATAATATTTCATACTGTTGACTCATCGTGATACTTATAAGTAAATAAATAATATAATCCGCTAGGTACTGTATTCTCGAAACTAAAAATATACTGGTATTTCTTACCTTAACCCCTTTGAAATACAGTTTCGTTTCTGTTGCAACTACAATAATTGTTTCGTCGTTAAAATAGTTTTGTATAACTTAATTTGCACATATTTAAGGTTGTAATTGGAATGTGACAACGTCAACATTTTTCATAACAAAAATGAGTTTGTTAAATTATTTTGCAGGAACTGTCTGAGTCAGATTGGCCGTTGCTGTCCAAGGGTGAAAAAGTGGACATGGCTACCGTGGAAGCTTATCGTGAAGAGGCTGACAACCATCTTGCTCGTCGGAATCTGTAAGTAGATATTAGAGACTGATGAAAATTATGAAGATTTATTGTTCAACTAGGACTAGATTACATGGCAAGGTAATCTATATACTAATAATAAAACTGAAGAGTTTGTTTGAACGCGCTGATCTATGGAACTACAGATCGGATTTGAGAAACTATTTTTGCATTTGATAGGCCAATGTTATGACGCTATTTTAACATCACGAGATGACCTTTAGGAGCTGAGCAAAAGAAAAAGAGTAAAAAAGAACGTTAAGCGAAAACGAAGTACTAGCGCGGGTAGGCGATGCGCTGCGATGGGGTGGGTCGGGGGACAAGATATTTGACGCGGGCAGAAGCTAGTGTAATATAAAGTACAAGCATAAAGTTTCTTAATTTAGTTAGTGACCTCCCTGACCCCCCCCCCCCCCCTCCCTGTTAGTGTCCTAACTGACTGATGTATCAACGCACATCCTAAACCACTGGTCGTAGAGACATGAAATTTGTAGGGTGTGTTTTTTGTGAAGAGTAGGTTTCCACCAAGAAAGGGTTTTTCAAAATTCCACCCCTAAGAGGGTGAACGGGGGGAGGGTGAAATTTTACGCGGACGAAGTCGCGGGCAGAAGTTAGTAGGTGATAAAATAACCTGAGTTTAGGAGAAACCTCTTGTGCGTCTGAACTAAGGTACTAAGGTAACTAAGGTGAACTAACGTAAGTTTTAGAAAGGCATGATCATTGTGGGCCCTGTCGGGTTAGCAGAATAGGAGAGAGGGCTTTAATTTGACTAATTAAGGCCATTGCTATCACCATCTTATCGAGCTAAATACCTTTGATTCTGGAAATAGTCACGCAAAAAAAATCTTAATTTTGTATTACAGGAACTACCAAAAGGCACAAGATTGCATTCGTCGTGGCATGACTCAAGTTGCCAACTATTACTCCGAGCTCGCTAACTTCCATAAGCAAAAGTATGAGTATGCCAATGGTTTGGCTGTGGCATCCCTGATGCAAGTAAGTGCAGAACTGTAGTCATCTGTTTTGTGTTCTTGAAATCTAGTCGGGATTGCGGCTATTTTAACAACGCCGCGTTTACCGGTTACACTTATTATAAACACTGTTAATATTTTTATATCGGTTACATAAATATTACTGTTTCACTTTTAAAAGTGTTTTGGGTTAACACATTGAAAAACACATTTATAAGGATTACTTACATATTTTATTCTGTTAACACTTATAATTCTGTAGGTAACCTTTAAAATGATGTTATATTCTGTAGTGAAACCGTTATTGTTTAAGTACTGTACGTATTAGTTATTTTTTGTACTAACAACCTTCAATTAAGATTTGCACACCAGATTTATTTCGTTTATATGTCATTGATGTTTCGTCTCGTTTCTGTTTCGTTTACCATGTATAAATGTCATCTTTTTGTTCTATTATGCATAGATACTTAAAAAAAATACAAGACTAACTTTCATATCCCATTTTCCAGTTCCACGCTACGAAAAATCCAGACTGTACTACCATCGACCTGCACTACTTGCGCGTGAGGGAAGCCAAGGAATCATTGGACGTGTTCATAGATGCGCACATTTCGAAGCTCCGCGATACCGGCAATACCCGCAACCAGATGCTATTCTTCATCACAGGACGAGGCAGCCATAGCCAGGGGCGTGCTCGCATAAAACCAGCTACCATTGAACGCCTGCAGCAGAGGGGCCTTGGGTACGTAATTAAAAATATAATTATTTTCCAGGTAATAAACTACATAGACATTAGACAGGTACGGTCAGCAGCAAAAGTCGATTAACACTTCAGTTTTTTCAATTTTAGTTATTGAGCAAAATATTTGTTCAAAATTGCAGCAGAAGAAAAAAGTTTAGAATATAAACTCTTTGCTATTATGTAAGAAGCTAAAAAGCAGTTTATTGATAAAATTGTTGTCAATTTAATAACATGTAAAAATGACAGTGTTAATCGACTTTTGCTGCTGACTGTACAGACCAGTGGCGTGCATTGCATATAGGCATATAAGCAATGCCTACCTCGACATATTAACACAAGCCTGTCAATTACATTTTATTGTGTGGGGCACACACAAAAAACCTACTAAATTATCATACCTAACAAAAAACAAAATCTTTCATAGAAACACGCGCGGCAGTAGGCAGTCGCCAGACAGCCTACTCGGCTCCCGTACTATTGGCACATTGCCATTGGTCTTTACTCGTTCAAGTTAATACGACAAAATTAAAAATACGTACGTCTACGCGTAATACCATGACGTTAGACCTTAGCAATAATTTATCACCCTTAAGTACCTATGCCTACTCAAATAACTACACTTTTGACCTCGCTTTTTTTTTCTGATTAGAGACCGCGTTTGCCTAGACTAGACCCGGCCTAGTGCCTACCTGTTCTGAAAACCAATGCACGCCACTGGTATAGACGCCAGTACATCAAGCTACTACAATATGTCAAATGTCTATAACAGATTTTCAACTTTATCGCTAAAGTATAACGATCAAAGTTGATTGGGAAAATTTGTCAGTTTCAGGTAGCTTGATGTGCTAGCGTCTGTCATCATCATCATCATCATCATCAGCCTATAATGTTCCCACTGCTGGGACACAGGCCTCCTCTCTGTGAGAGGGAGTGGGCCGTAATCTACCACGCGGGCCCAGTGCGGGTTGGTAGATGTCACATGTCTTTGAATTTTTGGTTCTAGGACATGCCGGTTTCCTCACGATGTTTTCCTTCACCGTTTTGAGAGCAGTGGTGATGAAATAATTTACGCAAAGTAAAGCGCCTGTCTGGGTTCGAACCTACGACCTACAACTCGTAAGTCGCAGCCGATACCACTGGGCCACCACTGCTCTACGTCTGTACATGGATGAATAACATTCTTATAATAATAATAATAGTCCTCCAGACCGAATTTTGGCCATGGCGGCCGGTGTGAGCAGGGACCAGCCTTCGGCGCGGGAGATATTATAGTGCACAGGTGTGTCCGCAGACACAGGTGCATTCTCTCTTCCCTCACTCTCACAGTGATCTCGGAGAGCACTTTGAGCCGTTGCCCTGCGCCTGATGCCTGATCTTTCTCCGGTCGTGTCGGGTTGCCATCCCATCGTACATTCTTATGGTTAACACTTAGCAGTAAAATTATTATTACCTACAGCAATTTTACACAATGAATATTGCCAGTGAGCCTCAAACTATACTGTTAGGGCGGTTTCGCACTACGTCCGATGCGAATCCGAGAAATGCGGTCCGTAGTGACCATAGTCCTATTTGTATGAGGGGTTGCGCACTAGATCCGAACTCTATCCGTCAGAATTTAGAACATTCCCAATTCGGATTGAAGTCGGATCTTTTATTCGGATTCGGATCGGATGTAGTGCAAAACCGCTCTTAGTCTGTAATCTCGGCAGTCAGAATTAAAATATTAAACCTTATTATTAAACAGATTTTTGTAGTCTTTGAATTTAGTCTGCGGTTTTCCTGTATTCAAATTGGCAGAATTAATTAATAATGAATAACCCTATTTTGATTCATACAAAGTTTATTTTGTTTTGCCAAGACAAGCTAACATAACATAACACAACATAATCAGTCTATAATGTTCCCACTGCTGGGACACAGGCCTCCTCTCGGTGAGAGGGAGTGGGCCGTAATCTACCACGCGGGCCCAGTGCGGGTTGGCAGATGTCACATGTCTTCGAATTTTTGGTTCTAGGACATGTCGGTTTCCTCACGATGTTTTCCTTCACCGTTTTGAGAGCTGTCTGTTTGTTTGTTCCGGCTAATCTCCGAAACGGCTGGACCGATTTTGACGAAATTTGGTATATGGAATAGTGGGAAAATGGCTAGGCAGATGATGATGAGGTTGAGAATCAGAACTTTTCGAACGTCAAAATTACATAAGATAGTCCACATTATATTTGCCTGCTTACTACAGCTATTTTTTTTAACTTTCCAGGTATTCCTTCAAGAATCCAGGCCTGCTTGCTGCTAAAGTCAACCACAACACTAAGTTGTCGTACCAAATATCTGTTCCCTAGGGAACGTGGAACCAAGACAACGACACGTTCTTCTTTAGACGGCCGTGTCTCGTCTTGCTTGTGTTCGATGGCGCTTTCACAATGTCTGGTGGCAAAGAATTTCCTGTTTTTTTCCCCGTTTTAGCCACCTACGGCCCAGTACTCTACTGCTTTCGCTCCTGCACTGATTTCAGGTTTACCATAAAAATTTCATTTTGGCCCAAATCGGATGATCTAAACCTCCTCAAGAAACTGGCCCATGCTGCATTCATTTACGATCCCCCGAGTGTTTTCGTTTGCACAACGAGTATTTATCGTTACCAACCATTTATGTTTATCCCTGCCTTGCCTCCTATCCGGCAAGTTAGAACCGAGCTGCCTCTAGTAGCTTGGCCATGCTAAAAATATCTTTGTGTGATTCTGTAGGAATCTTATTGGTGTTTAACATTGTACACCTATTTTTAATCAGTAGTGTTACTCGTAGTTTGTAGAATCGCTGTCTATGTTAAACAAGAATTGATGTTTTGCTAATTGTTAATATGATAATAATGCATATGAGGTCCTAAGTGAAAAAAAAAACGGAGTATTCGCAAGATTTTGATAAAGTTTCATAACACAGAAGGCATGGATTTGCGCCACGAGTCCACGAGCCCTTGTATCACATAACACCTAGAATAAGTTGTAAATGTTTGCTCAAAAAGTACATTTTAGTTTATATTTTATAAATACTACCAAAAAACAGTAACTTACAAAGAAAAAAAAACTAAGAAATTATTCGTAACTATTTTAGTTTCTACCGCCATTGTATACCAGTATATTTCGACCAATTTTAATAGCCTTTATATCCAGATTGAAGGCGTAGCTTTTGCACGAAGTAGGAACGTAAAGTTAATTAACAGCTCCTTATGCAAACAGCTTATGGAGCATATCACGTCACTGTAATCACATTTAAGGACTTGATACTATGTCGCTTATTTTAGAACGCGGACGTACGTTAAAAACAAAATATATCTTAATATTTTGTTGCATTTTGCTAAATCTATAACTGAGATTGGTTACAAAATCAGTTTGTTTGCCCACACAAGCTCGATATAATCGCCAAATATTTTTGCTTCGAAAATACCACACGATATATCGAACCTGTGTTGCCAGCTTTTAAAACCTATTATTAATAATATTAGTTACTATTAGTTGATTTTCTGTGATCGTTACAGGGTGTAACTTTAAAAAACTTAATATGAATCCTGCAATCACAAATCGAACATTTAATAACCTTTTCATACCTATTTTCTCTAAGTATGAATCGTCCAATACTCCTTTAAGATACCTTCCGATATTCCCTCCTTAAAGTAAAATCAATATTATTCCTATTTATTGAAGATTCTATCTTTGTATCTAAGGATATGTCATACTCCATTAAAAAAAAAAACTCTTTTTCTGTACATATTTGTACTGTTCAACTCCTAACGTATATTATGTCGTATAATCTTAGTAATATTAGTTGCACATATAATTATTTTTATTGTATAATTCTACTCTTGTGGACCACTTTCCAATCTCCATTCATATCGTACCTCATTAAGTATTTTCACGTACAAACTTTTTTTAGGACAGAGTACATATTCTTAAGATAGTTTAAATCCACCTAAAGCGGTCTACAGACGAGTTTATGATAATTATCATCGAATTTAATTTTTATTACATTATTAACAAGATGTTATTATTATAAATTTATAACCTCCGAAATAACAACTTGTCGTCTGTAGGACTCTTTATATTAAATAAATAGTTTCTAACTTGAATATACAATGGATACTGAAAATGCCATGCTGAATCTTACATGGTTAGCCAAAAGGCGATATTTGTGTCGAAGAAAACAAAAAAAAAGCAATGACGGTTGTGCCAAATGAGCACCAGACAGAGGATTAAATTTGTATTATCTTATATCTTAAAAATACAGCTAATTAAGAGATTTTAGATTGTGATGATGCCTTTATTAAAAAAGTATCTCAAGGCTGAACGTTAGTATTCACTTTTCAAAATATGGACTGAGTCTATTTTGTCGAAATTATTGAAGTTGGGCTTTTTGGCCAAATCCGCTTTAAAATTCTTGCGACCCCATTTTATTATAGTGGACTAAACAGGCGTGTTTTTTAAGGTTTATTGACAGTTATAAGTCGTCGAAGTACTACTATATTGGCCGTTGGCAATGCCATTCTTAAAATCGAACAAACATTTAACGTAGTGATATATATTAAATATTTTGGTGTCTTTCCTTATTACTGTTATATTCCACATCGTAGGGCTACGGCCACTTTTTGAAATTTTGTCTTTGGTCGTTCGTACACGAATGTTAGGTTAAAGAAGTAAGATGTTAGAAATAATTCAAGGATTTACTGTAGGATTAGGGATCGCTCGGACTTATTCGTGTCCACACGGCGCTGATCGAATACTATCGGTTGGCTTTCTGGATGTTTTTGCTGTGCGTAAAGAGATTTTGGAGGATTAATGCGAATAAGTCAGGATTATCCAGAAAACAATAGTAGTTTTGTAGGTTGACGTTTAGGTAGATGATGCACTGCGGCAGTTCGGTTGCTATGTGCTATTTTAGTATCAACGTGTACTGTCTCTATAGAGAAGGCAAAAGGTGTGGGATTCGTTTGGTTGACTGTCCAGTGCTTCATCTGTCACTGTAGTATTTTTGGATTCCCACCTCTTGTCGTTTGTGACACTAGATATTTGTATTTGTCTATACATTATGAACTTGTAGGTACCCTTAGGGTGAATTAGTGACACTTTAGATATTATATTACAATATGAATGTGTAGGTACCCTTAGGGTGATTTAATTAAGATATATTGCGTTGCGTTTGGTGCGTATCCGACATGAGAAAGTGAGGTGCAGAGTAGTCCTAAATACCTATGTATATTTTTAGGAATTCGAACAACAACAGAACAAATGAAACGGCACAAGAAACTACGAATGTGGATTTTGGATCGAAATTACTCAAGCAATATTTGTACTCGGTCGGAATTTTTCCGAACTTTTCCGATTCGTACCGAACGCAGTGTACAAATGCAACTTAGTGAATAGGAATATTGTTTGTTTAAGGATTAGAAATTTCCTGGTTTAATGATACGATGGTAAATTAAGTTAAAATTAGTTATTTTAAGATTATTTTGCACACGTGCTGGTTTTAATTAATTGTTTCATTCGCAGTTGGTCTCGTGAAAGAAGAAAGTGTTTTCTGTTCTAGTTATGCCAAAGACGGAATGACTTTTTTGATAGTAGTATTGTTTCGATTAAAATACACATAAAGCGTAGTAGTAGATCAGCATTTAAGGTAAAGTCTTCTGCGCTAATATACATATATTTGTGATAAGGATCTAAAGGGTTGGTGCTTCGGAATCGTGTGACATGTAATCACGTAGAGGTAGAATGTTCTTAAAACGGGTGATGGTTGTATAAAAATGCAAGTCATAAGAGATTAGAGAATTGTAACGACATTCAAAATGTCTGCTTTATTGCCTAACTTAAAATATGTGCCATTAAACTGCATTCGCTGGGGTATATTGCTGTTGCCATCAGATTAAGAATTTTGTTTCAAATCGAATTCTGGAAAAAGACAAATAAATCTATTCGGGTCAATTAAAAAAATAATACAAGTATCCTTTCGATGCATATATTTTTTGATAAATAAACATACTATTAGGAATTACACGCACAATGTAATAATTATAACTTAGGTTTAAAAATAACGGCAATGTACTCCTGACGATATTTTGTTTTTTGCTAACGCTAAAGTGAACTTTTGTAGCAGATCAATGAGATTTAAAATCGATTTGACAATTTTGAATTGATGCTTAAACGCCTAATTGTGCGGTGCTAAATATAAAGTCTTTTACCCCTATTTTTGCTTTTTAATTTTGTATCGAAATTTAATATAAGCTAGGTGCGCATGTTTTTGGCGTGGCACCTATTTGTTGATAGGAATTTACAGGGTCATGTTTTCCTATTTGTGAGAAGGCAATACGACCCGAGGTGAAGTTTTATACTGCAAAGAAAGTAGTGGTTCCGAAAGCAAAAAAAGTAATAAGTTATGAATGTGCAAAACCCTTTCGTTACTAGATTTTTAAAAGACTAGATCTCAAAGACAACGGATTCAGTACCTAGTTATAATTTTATTAAAGTTATTGTTATTTGGTTATGGTTTTCCTATTAACTTTTATCATTTTGTTTTTTAAATTGTACGACATCGACAGTAAAATATCGATGAGTTATTTTTGTTAGAAGTTTTAGTTTTTGATGCCATTTATATGAACAATATCTTTATAATCTGTGTTAGATCGTAAGCCACTCTTTATGTATTTTGATGTGAACTGTCTGTCAATTAAAAGACAAATAAAGTTACTATGTGTCGTGATTCGTGTTTTATTTTGTTGGCATACTTATCACAACATGTCCACTGCTGCATATAGATTTGGCCCTCACAGGCCAAAAGAGCTAGGCTGTAACTATTATCAACTTCATCAATCGATTCCACATGACCTTGACCGGTCGTAATTTCACTCCATTCTTTTATACTACATTACTGCAGCGGCCAGCAAAAGGCATTGATGGACGAACGCGTAAATGTGGGCCGAGGCACATATAGGTACGTAAGTCCATCAATTTCTAGTTGTGGCTAAGGCTTGTATAGTACTTTTCTCAAATAATGCGCGGAAATTAAAACTAAGTAGCACCTAGGCAGAACTTTTTTGTCAAATACAATTACTTTTCAAAATCGAACAACGAACAACTATAATTTTTCGCGAGTTAATGTGTTCATTTGTTTTTTTTTTCAATAAGCAGCTTTGTATTTGCAAGCCAGTTCGAAATTTAACCTTTTAACCGCCCGACTTTATATATCAGTTATCGTGCCCCCAGCGCCCGAAAAAAAAAAAAAAAAAACGAAAACTAAATACCGATGAAACGAGCTGTGATGATGTAATAATAATACAGATTAAACGAGCTGTGTTATTTGGTCGTATATATACGACTCTGGCGGAATGGACTCAAAAATATTTGTCGGATTAATCCGACATAAGCGGTTAAAAGATTAAATAAAACCTTTGATAAATTACCTCCTTGGTTGCCATGTTTCAGAGTAAAAAATCGTTCCATTTTTAATTTGTCTACATAATTAAAAATCTTAATTATATCACTCACTGACAGAACGTGCAGCCAGCCCTGACTTCTGAGCTAGGTGGATATAAGTTTGTATGAATGTTTTCAACTTTTGTCGATGGAGAATTCCATAGGATGCACGGCTTCTCCTTTTATATCCTGGAAGACGACTTATGGTCCAGTAGGACCTTCTACCAAGAAGCACATTGTCTAAATTAAAAGTCGTGCCAGTGACACGAGGAAGAAGAACGTAGACAAATTCACGAAGATAGAAAAAATATTTGTAAGTATTAAAAGTCTCGTTCCTATTATTCTACTCTGCCTACTCAGACAATTATGCCCCCGATGTTATAATTGTAGTAAGTCATGTTACTGGTGGTTTGACTATTTTACAGTATTGTGATCTTTAAATCAAGTCCTCTAACTTATATTCAGGATTAATCTACACTAATGTATCCTTTGTTATCCGTTTAAATATCTAAGTTATTTGCTATAATCATCAATATAGGTACACCAATTTAAAAAGCTTGAAACAAAAGTGCGATTTCCCACTATATATTTTTTTTGACTTAGGTACTGTAATTATAACAGGGGGAGGGGCAGACTTATTATATTAGGTACACATCATCTGCCTAGCCTTTTCTCAACTATGTTGGGGTCGGCTTCCAGCAGTGGCGTGCATTGCATATAGGCACATAGCAGTGCCTACCTCGATATATCAATATAAGCCTGTCAATTACATTTTAGTGTGTGTGCCCCATAATTAAGAAACTCACTAAATTATCATACCTAACAAAAAAAATCTTCATAGAATGTATGAAGATTTTACTACACTGCACTGCTTATATGCCTATATGCAATGCACGCCACTGGCTTCCAGTTAAACCGGATGCAGCTGAGTACCAGTATTTTACAAGGAGCGTCTGCCTATCTGACCTCCACAATCCAGTTACTGGGTAATACGAAACCCCTTGATAAGACTGATTGTCAGACTCGGGCTTCTGACGACCCGTAACGACTGTCAAAGATCCACGAATAACAGTCGGGTGGTCACCAATCCACAGACCAACCGCGGCAAGCGTAGCTTAACTTGATCGATCGACCCGTGCAGCTGTTATTACCTACTTAGCTGTTGAAAGTATGGACGCCTGCACTGTTTAATTATGCAACCTGTCACGAAGCTGTGTTGTGTCAAGAGGTTTTTTATCTGTTATCTCGTGTGTGCTAATGGCTAACATTATCCGTTTAAAATAATCTTTCAAATAAATTTGTTTAAAAAGTTTAACTGCCCTTGTTTATATTTCTTCAGATAGAGTCACAAGCCGCTCTTATATGTATATTAGGTACCTACCTACACATAGAATGAAAATAAAAATCGAAAGTCTTGTTCCTACAAAATAACCTGCGTCTTATTGAAATACAGGGCGTGATGTAAAGTTATGTTGTACCATATTGCTAACAATGTAGGCCGAAAAAGAAAAAGAATAACTTTAAGCTGCGAGGCCGTTGTGTAAGTGCAAGTCATTAGTCTTTTCTATCTGCCTCAATAGATAATAATTATTAATTATATTATATCTTGTACATATGTATTCAGTTTTTGGAACCTTGGATATAAATCGGCAACTGAGTGAAGTAGGTAGGTATTGTTCAATTTCATGAACGTAGATGTAACTATCTAATTGAATGCATGTTGTTCCAATTGGATTTCTGTACCTACAACCAGATGGAGACCACGGTGATGTTGTCCAGGAGATAGGTAGGTGCCTACTTGTTTCAATTGTAAAGATTGATTCAACAACATTACATTATAATTTGGGCCGATAAAATATTATTATTGCACCAGTCAATCTTTAGGTAGGTAGGTAGAGATTGTTTTTATTCTAAAATTGTACGCCCGGCGCCCCACCACTGCTTGTTGCATACAGATTTCAAATGTTTGTACGAAAATTTAAGTGGAGCGTCGTGTAATTTTTGGATTAAGGGGTAAATTTAAGTGGAGGCGCGTGCAATTTTTGGATTAAGGGGTAAGGGTAGCGCCCGAATAGCCCGTGAAATTCAAATTTTCTTACGTTTTTTTGCAATTTATGTTCCTATAACCCTATTGATTCCTATTTCATGAAATAAGTAGTCATTCATTAGGGTTACTTATAATTATGAACTTAGAGGGTTGTACCTATTGATGATTTCAATTGATTCCGTAAATACATGATCATAATAATGACCACAGAATACTTAATAGTACTACTATGACACTGGCCTGCAAATTGCAAAAAAAAAAATTGAATTTCGCGGGATACCCTACCTACAAGGTAACAAGGGTTGCCACTTATAGCAAGTCTTAAGTAAAAGAATGTCTGTAGCTAGGTATTACACACTAGAGACAAGGGGTAGGTACCTACCATAGAGAAGCAGGCAAAGTAGATTATTGAGCTAAACGATCTAATAACAGCGCTTGCATTTTTAAGCTCGTTCTAAATCAGACGAAAGGCATTTGAATAAATCTGTCATCATGTCATGACCTAAAGCAAGTGCACTTGTTGATATTTTATATAGTCCGGTTGCAAAATACAGCCGTGTATGTCGTGACATTACATACGACTCGTTTTTTCAACGATTTATGGTCATTGACCTTAGAGGAGTTGACTGGAGGCCGTCTAAATGCAGCTCTTTTTTTTGCACAGATTTGGTGAATGTCTGTGGTTTTGTTCGTATGATCCAGGCTTCTGAGGTTTCTGGAGACCTTGAATACTCCTTGAGAGGGATTTCATTCGGACGACTCAAAACAGTGTTGTGGACTTGATCGAAGGCTGAAGATCGAAATATCTACAGCTACCCCATGCAGCTACCTACCTATTTGAAATAATTAGGGTCTATAATGTTATAACCCACTTATCGTGCCCATACATTCCGCACCGATAGGCCGACTTTTCTTAATTAGTCTATCTGCCTATTTCTCTAAGTTATCATCATCACTTGCAGTCTGACTTCACTCTCTGCTGGCTATTGGCCTCTAGTTGTGTGTGCCAGACTCATCTAGGTTATCAGCTATTGTCCATCCCTCAAGCCACCTGACGACCGACACTCCTACATCTAGGTGTCGTACGCCACTCAGTCACAACCTTACTTTAGGTACGCTGGTCATCACTGTGCCTTGCCCGAACATCATCATCTGCCTGCCTTTTTCCAACTATAGTGGGCTCGGCTTCAAGTCTAACCAGATCCAGTTGATTACCAGTATTTTCGGTACCTATATGAAGCGTTTGCCTATATGCATATTATAACCTACAACCCAGTAACGATACCCCTTGATAAGACAGGTGTGACTTCCAGGTTTCTCACCACCCGAGGCGCATCCTGCCTAATTACTCGTGCCTACCTAGGTACTGTGAAGCTCTAGATGAGAGCTTCTCAATAAAATTAAACTCCGATAGGATTTCTATTAAACTATATTGATAGAAAGACTTTACATGTCATATGGAAATACATTTTTTGGAGAACAATATATTTGGAGCTCCTGGGAATAAGCCGTTATATCTAGCACTGACTCTATTAAACCAAAAGTATCCAATCAAAATGTTTGACGGCTTATTCCCAGGAGTTCCAAATCTATTGTTCTTCTAACAATTTCACTCCATACATTGCTTTCCAAGAGCTCCATAGTTTTACTAAAATATTAAAATACCTACTAAAATTGTTCCCATTGCTTTTTTAAATTGGAGCCGCGGGGAATAAAATTATGGAGCGCCTGGGAATAAGCCTGTTTGACACCTGCTTGAACGTTCGAATGGAACACATCGTCAATTATGACCAGCCTGTTCTATTAAAGGTACACAGGTACATAGATAGCCTCATCTACAGTAGGTACCTACTCCATTTGAATTTTATCACTTGTACTTACTTAAGCTTAATATATAGCCTGACGTACCCTACCTTTGTACGAGTAGGTATGCAGGTAAGCAGTAGTAAGTGCTTGCTTACCTGTACTCCTGTGGATACCTATTTAACTACATAAAGGTCTATATTCCAGTAAGTAAATAAACCTATTTACTCTCAAGTGTTTACGTCACGTGTCCGGCAATTTGCAGACCGGCCTTCGTGATTAATTTTAATAACAGTACCTACCGAAAGGGTATCGGTAGAAGGAACTCAAAGTGATCCGGTTTGCCTCGCCGTGGCTTCTTTCACTGCGACAAATAAAATATCAGCTTCGTCAAATCTGTTGCGAGTTGGCGACGAACACCGAAGTCCTTGACTTGACGGCATTTGCATAGCTAGAGATTACTGGCTGATATACCGACTGAGAGCAGTGGTGGCCCAGTGGTAACGGCCGCGACTTACGAGTCGGGTCGTAGGTTCGAATCCAGACAGGCGCTTTACTTTGTGTAAATTATTTCATCACCTCTGTTCTTAAAACGGTGAAGGAAAACATCGTGAAGAAACCGACATGTCCTAGAACCAAAAAATCGAAGACATATGACATCCACCAACCCGCACTGGGCCCGCGTGGTAGATTAAAGCCCACTCTCTCTCGAAGAGAGGAGGCCTGTGTCCCAGCTGTGGGAACATTATAGGCTGATTATGATACCGGCTGACTTTTCTTGCCGTCTAGACAAAAACAGGGTATAGAACAAGCCTATGGCCCAGAAATTTCTTTTTTTTTACAAACATAATATTTAACATCTTTTTTACATTCAACCCTTTCGGCGGCAAAGGATTGAATGTCGCCACGAATTCATTGATAGATAAATAACTGATCATAAGATTTTTAATATAACGGGAAAAATTATTTCCAAGAACTAGGTGCTTACCTACCTATATTAATAGGTAAACGTATGAAGAAAAGTGTTCTTCGTGAGTAGGTACTTCAATTCTTTATGAAAAAGTCTCGAGTCTCGACAAATTCAAATAAAAACCTTGACTTATTGACAACACAATAGGATGACGAATTTCTTTCTTTCTTTCGGTGATATTCAATGGAAAATCACACAATTCAAACATATTCAAATCACACAATCATTCTATGGAAGATTATCATCATTATTATTATATCGATGTAGGATGGTATTAAATGGTAGGGAATCCCATTCATTTCGCCTTTGAACGTGAACAGGTAGAACTTTCCTGTAAGGAAACACTCGAAATATGCTTATTTCTTCTTTTGTGTTAGAGTGGCAATAGCCTATAGGTAAGTACCTAATTGCATTAGTAATTAGGTACTTAATAATAAGATGACACAGTCTGCAATACCTATTTGTAGCAGGGCTGACTACCCAACATCATCACTCGTGTAGTCTCAATCGATACTGGGTTTATACCTATAATATACTAATCCCTTTACTAATAAACGTATAATATCAGATGAATAGTTACACGCCGATTTTTCTCTTTTAATCGTCAGTAAAGTGACTTTCGAAAGAAGAAGACAAAGCGTTGTGTAACTGTAGATACACTATACAGACGCTATACAACGTTTATTAGTTAAGGGGGTTATAATATAATACAGGATGATTGGAAGATGGATGCAAAACTTTAAGGCGAAGATAGTACAGACAATTTAGAACCATTTAAGCCATGGTTCTCTTAGACGAAGTTATACCAATTTTTTTTACATAATTTTTGTTTTTTTCGAAAATTCCCAAAATTTTAAGTAAATAAACTGCTTATTTATGGCCAAATTGAATGATAAATGAATTAATTTTTATTTTATTTAATTAAAGGAATGTTTTAGCAATCTAGCAAACATGTTTTAGACCTCTGTGTCATTAGACATAAAAAAAGTTGGTAAGACTTCGTCTAAGACAACCATGGCTTAAATGGTTCTAAATTGTCTGTACTATCTTAGCTTTGCACTCATCTTCCAATCACCCTGTATAATAGATACCAGCCTATTTTGTCCCACTGCAGGGCAAATACCTCTTCTCATACCGAGAAGACATGAGCATTGATTACCTCGCTTGTTCAAGACGGGTTTGTGATTTCAGACCTACATCTATATTTATTTATCTATACTAATAATAAAGCTGAAGAGTTTGTTTGTTAGTTTGTTTGCACACACTAAGCTCTGGAACTACCGGTCGGATTTGTATTTTTTTTTGCATTTGATAGTCTAATTCATGAGAAAGGGTATAGGTTATTTAACATCACGCTATGACCCTTAGGAGCCGAGAAAAGTGAAATAAAGTGAGAAAGAACGCTAAGCGAAAACGAAGTGACAGCGCGGGTAGGTGATGCGGTGCGATGGGGTGGGTCGGGGGAACAAAAACAGAAGACGAACTAGCAGGGGATCGAGGAGGAGGGCGGAGACAAAGTCGCGGGCAGAAGTTTTAAAGTCCTGGTTTCCTCACGATGTTTTTCCTTCACCTATATCAGTAATGTCCAAGATAAACTCAGAAAGTACCCAGGTAGGTACACACATTTGAATTGAAAAAGTCACATTGGTACAGACGCCATCACATCAAGCTACCCGAAACTGTAAAATTTTCCCAATCAACTTTGAACCTTATACTTTAACGATATAGTTGAAAATCTATTAAAGACATTTCACAGATTGTAGAAGCTTGATGTGCTGGCGTCTGTACCTACTTACCCGGATTTGATACATCGACCTACACGTTGATACAACAGTCTATATTCTGTTCATTTACATGATTGAGGAAATAAGATCCGAACATGTCCTTGATACGTCGACATGATTGTGTTTCGCCAATTTCAATTTACACGAATTTATTGTCGCGTACAGTTCCGGTACGACAGATATTTCTTATATCTGTTATCGATGAATAAGTAGGTACTTATTATTCAAATTAGAAAATGTCTGACCAAAGAATCATTATACCATTATTGATATTTTTCATGTTACTAGGCTTGTGGAGTCGATCGATCAGGTTAAGTTACGCTTGTTGCAGTTGGCCCGTGGCCCGACCATCTTTACATACCAAGACCCTTCTGTGCCTCGGAAAGCACTTTAAGCCGTTGGTCCTTTCGTGGATCTTTAACAGTCTTCGATAGGTCGCTAGTAGCCCGAAAGTCTGACAACCAGTCTTACCAAAGATATCGTATTCAAAGTCAAAATCAAAGCATTTATTTCAAATAGGCACATAAAAGGCACTTTTGAACGTCAAAAATTATCTTAAAATAGACAATATGATTCTAGTCGCCCATTCCAAAGGGTAGTTTTCGTATGGAGAAGAATGGGCAAGAAACTCCACCGTTACTCTTTTAAAATATTTTAGGTACAATATTTTGCATGGGTACATTAATTATATAATAACATGTGAGGACGATGCACCTAAAATAAAATTACTATACCACAATGGGTAAAAGAATTAAAAACGAAACCATGACATATAAATTAATTATCTGATAGATACATGGTACTCACATATTTACAAACATGGTACAAGCAAAACGATTTTAATGTAAAAAAAAATACAAGTAATAAGTCAGGGTGTGAGTAATGAATGTAAAAAATAATAAAAAAAATTACAATTAAATTAGCAACTAGTTTGATTTTGTCTAGCCAGTAACTGGGTTGTAAAGGTCAAATAGGCAGTCGCTCCATGTAAAATACTGGTATTCAGCTGCATCCGGTTAGACTGGAAGCCGACCCCAACATAGTAGGGAAAAAGCTACGCAGATGACATTTTCATGCGGTTTTACAGCATCACTACTGGAGGATCCGGGTTTCAGTTGTTGCAGAGATTCGTTTCACTTTGTTATTATCAGACCCATATAATTTGTTTTGTACTCGAAAGTTAAGTAGGTAAGTACGGCAAAATGTGATTTTAATGGCGTTTGCTTAGCCTGGGATCACAGAGGGCCAGCTTACGTGTGAGCTTACCGATGTACTTGCAGATGAGACATAATAATCAACTTTGTCTCTGGGATGGCGCATCTGTGGTGCCTTTGGTATTGCAGATGTCGATTAGTCGCGGTAACCCCTTAACTTCAAGAGGAAGAGGTCAGTGACTCAGCAGTGGGAACATTAGATATAGGCTGATTACGATTATGCTATTCTTTTTAATTTGCCTTTAATCTTATATCAGTAAGAAAACATTACAGTCAGCATAAAAGCTCCGGAACAGTGCTAAGTAGTTTATCAAAGCATACACAATACTTGGACCAACCGTGCACGATTAGATGGACATAATTGCACTTGGAAAGTCTGGGTATGGTATAAATAAACCATAGGTACTCACATATATGAAAAATATTGTATGAAAATAACGGACCGATAGTTAATTAGCGAGCTGCGAGCCGTAATCCTTTGTGCTAAAACGATGTAAACAAGCTTAATTTACTTTGAACTTACCTTTAACCGTTTTCCGGGAATAAATTATCCTTTTTTCCAATTGGATACAGTCAAGTGAAATCTATTTACGGGGAAACGAATTATGCTTTTAATAATAAACACTTGCTAAAAACGAGCACACAATTTTCTACGAATAAATTACACCTAGTATCTACTTTAAACTGACCTTTATGTATCGAAAAATAGATCATTCAATGCTAGTTGCGATATATAATAAACGAGGACGACATATTAGCTTCTACTCAAGGCTGCAGCCGCCCTGTGCTTCTGTAAGCACGGAACAAATGAAATCGAAAGGCTATCTCTGAGTCACAGGCGTAGGCTACTTACTGCTGAGTGCTGTAAGTACGCCGGGTCACCTTGACAATGAAAGTGAATTGGACAATGTAGACGCGATCTATTCGTATAAAAACCGGAGCACCTCCTGTCAAAATTATTCAGTTGCCAGCATTAACAGAATAAACATGTACGCCAAGGTACTATAAGGATTTATTACCTCTACTTTACTTATCGATAAAACTTGTGGTGACTAAGAAATAGTGATTCAGGAACATTTATAACATTAAAGAAATAATTTGCTTTAATTTAAAACATATAAAACTAAAAGCCCTCGCAAATTGCACTTTTTTGCTCATTTGATTATTAAGACATTTGCATTGAACCAGGAAGTAAATAATTACCTAATAGTTGTGCAGTAAGTTCTGTGTAATAATTTTAAATTTTATCATTTCAGTTGATCATCGCTCTTTGCGCCGTGGGTGTGGCCCGTGCCGGCGGTCTGTATGAAGCCGCTTCTTTGGGCTACAGCGCGCACGCCATCGCCGCCCCCGCCGTAGTGACCAAGACCATCACCCCTGCTGTCTCCTCCGTGTCTTCCTATTCCACCCACACCGCGCACGGTGGTCAAGTCGCCGCGTACGCCGCCCCCGCCTACGCCGCAGCTCCCGTCGCTGCCTATGCCGCTGCTCCCGTCGCCACCTATGCCGCTGCCCCCGTCGCCACCTATGCCGCTGCTCCCGCCGCCGTCGTCACCAAGACCATCTCCCCCGCTGTGAGCTCCATCTCCTCCTACTCTACCCACACCGCTCACGGTTCTCCCGTGGCCACCTACGCCGCTGCCCCCGTTGTGGCTAAGGCCGCCGTCGCCTACGCCGCTCCTGCTGCGTACGCTCATGGCGCGTATGCCGCCCCCGCTTCCTACGCCGCGTATGCCGCTCCCGCCGTGGCTGCGTACTCTGCCCCCGCTGTTGTGACCAAGACCATCACCCCCGCCGTCTCCTCCGTGTCATCCTACTCCACCCAGACCGCTCATGGTGGCGCGTACGCTCCCGCTGCATACGCCGCGTACTCTGCCCCCGCTGTGGCTACGTACTCCGCTCCCCTGGTCGCTAAGACCTACGCCGCCGCCCCCGTCCTCAAGTCGGTGGCGTACTCCGCTGGCCCCGCCATCGCCTACAGCGGTCATGGCGCTAACCACGGTTGGTAAACTGAATCAAATGTTTATGTAAATAGACCAATTAAAAAATAAACGACTCGCCATAACTTACTTTGCTTGTTTGATTTCTGATCCTTAGAAAAAGTGCGATTATTAGATACACTGACTCTCTATGTCTATATATTATATGATCATATGTACGATATACTCATATATGACCTTATAATATATCATATAAGTCCGGTAAAGTATTGACTACATAATGACTAAGTTTCTTTGTTAGTGCCTTTCCCTGATCGGTATCCGTTTCATATAAAGGCACTCGTGCCCCGATTAGTCAGCACGATCAGTTCCTTTATCCTTTGACCTTTAGAAAATCTAATAGATAGTACGGGAACTACTTATCTGAACAACATTATCATATGCATAATTGAATACATAGTAACTGTTTCTAAAGGTAGTATTTTAGCATAAAAAAATTCAAGTCCCATTTAAAATTAAGAAATATTCAAAAGTTCTACAGTTCATCTCTTTCTGCAACTTTGCAAGGCTGGACATAAAATGTAGGTAGTATTTCATAATAAGAAGGAAGTCATTCATGTATTTTTTTGGTTTGTGTTATCATTCAATTTGTCAATAACCCTAGTACTAATCATTGTTTGAGTAGCCTCCTGCAGTCGTTTTTTTTTGGTTAATTTGAAATTGCGGGGACGCATCGGGTTGTATGTTCGTGCCAACTTACGATAACCCGCAACGCGTTAGACAGTGATCCCGTGTCCGGCTAGCTCACACCGTCACCGAGATATTGACTATGCGTTCGCCTGGAGGCGATCATTAGTATAGAGGGTAAATTTTTGACTGAATAATTGTAGAACATTTTTTTTTTAGCTAGAATAGCTAGTTGTTGCTATGCATTCGATAGTTCATGCATTAAGTATGTTATAACCTCTATAAATATTAGCACTCTTAGGGCTGATTTTTCAATCGACAGATATTTTTTATTCGTGGAATAAAATTGACGGCTGACAGATTTTGTATCGAAGAACTGTCAAACATTCAAAATTATTCCTCGGATAAAATTATCTGGCGTTGGAAAAATCAGCCCCTAGAGCTATAATTATATTTGTATAAAAAAACCGTTTCGCTGTGTTTGATTGTGCCAGGTGTAGGTAATACCTACTATATTTAAAATTAACTTTTGGACTTATTCTAAAAAAAAAAAGTTTTGATTTTATGAACGGTAGAATGCTTGCCTGCTACTTCGTTTAAAGATTCTTAAATTTCAGTAAAATTTCCGTACCAGACCATAAGTGACGCGACCTGGTGAGTGGTCATAAAATAACATGCATGAGTATTCTATGGTTAAAAATAATAAGAACTGAAATTAGTATCATTATTTAGAAATACGAGAATTACTTTCATAAAATACTGTCATTCCAGACAGACATCATTTTGCGATACATATTTTATGTAAATACAAATAATATTAATCCAACAGCTAGTTAAAAGTCAAAGATAGTCATCTGAATATCTAAACGGTTCAGAGTTGCGTAATCTTTCGACCTCTAAAGTTTATAAGACGCCTTACATAATATTATCATATTTTATGGGTGCATTACCAACCCGCACTGGGCCCGCGTGGTGGATTACGGGCCACTCCCTCTCACCGAGAGGAGGGCTGTGTCCCAGCAGTGGGAACATTATAAGCTGATTATGTTTGGGTGGATTGATTTAACTATGAATTTTAAAATCTTTTTATATTCTTCTAAACACAATATTTATGTAAACAGAACATATTTATGTAAATTCGAAAAATGTAAATGTGTAAAAATATGGTTCAGTGAATCGACTCTACGGAATTAGATAACTTAATATGTATTACATAATATGTGTCCTCAAACTGAATTTGACGAACATTGAAGCTGGGAGTTTGAGGAGATTTTTGATATCACAAATTATAATGCGTTGGGTTGAAAATTTCGGACTGGCGACCTATACCTACGTCTGTACTATGTAAAATTGAAAAAAATGTTTATTATTCAGTCAAATATTTGTTCTTAGAGAAAGCTTTTACAAAAATTAAATTTGTTCTTATTAACCTGTTAATGAATTCGTATGACGTTTGTGTTACGTGTAAATCTAATATGGGAAGCCACCTTTGAGGCTCTAACACTACAAACATAAACAAGCCATTACTAAACACCTTAATGCAACGCTCGAAAGGTCATTTTCTAAATGACTAACTTCTATCATTTGCATTGCATAAAGATTCTTCTAGGACTATATACCAGTTTTACGAAGATGGTATAAAAGTGAATGCACGTGTTCTCGATGTTATTTTGTCATCAAATCTATCGGAACAAACATGCTTCGAGAGGTGATTATTTTAATTTAGTTTACAAAAATTTGTAATTAGTGTTGTGGTCTTAACAATTAATTAATTTTGTGTTTCTTTTCCAGTACGTAATTCTTCTGTGTGCTGGGTCCTTCGTAAGCGGTATCGCTGTGCATGCCGGCGATCGGAATGCACCTGCAAAATCTCAAGCTCCTACTTCAGGAGCTGCTCAACAGCATGACCTTCTCGCTTTGCCTTCCCAAGTTTCGTATCAGAACATAGCGGCTCCTTCACTGTACTTGCGCAATTCATCGCTGTCATATCAAGTGAATCCTGCGGTCGTGGATACTATATCTGAAACTACGCCTGCAAGAAGTGTTCCTGTGCAATCCTACGGATCACCGAACGTGCAACAACAAACGGTCTCCATCTCTGCGTCGGTTGCTTCTGATCCTTCTTCCCCAGAATATACCAATATTCTCGAGAGATACGCTCCCGCTGTTCAACCTATACAGCCGTACTTTGCTGCTCCTGTTGCTGCAAGGACTGTTACAGTCGAGTCTCAACAAGCAGCTAATGCAGGTCAGGATGCTCAGGCCTCTGGTGGTTATATTACTAGACCTTTTGTGGTATATACAAATAATGCTGCTCAATCAGGACAGTACTATGCAGCTCCCTCTGCTCAGACAGTAATTGAACAACAAAGAACCGTTAATATTCTTCCTCCTTCCTCTCAAGGTACTCAATATCGTGCTCCTGTCGTAGCATTCCCCACAAATTCCGCCACAAGACAATTCTATCCAGTTAGTACTGCTATACTTGAATCTTATGGAGAATTAAGAGCTCAATCTCCTACCGTGTCTTCACACCAAGAGAACCTGGTGAATCAGGTTCAGGCAGTCAAACCTCTGCGACAACAATTCCTTCCCGCTGCAAAGATTGCATACAACGTCAAACCTGCGGTAAAAACTGTTTCTGTGCCTGTACCCGTTGCAAAGAAAGTAACTATTGAGGCACATAATTCAGTCCAGACTCACCCCCCACCTGTTCCTAAGTATGCTCCTGTCTCGATACCCGTTCCAGTATTCTATCAACAACTAGAAACCAACTATCCTGCTGAACAACAGTTAGTTGAAGTTCCTCCTCCTCCTTTCTATGCTCAAGCAGCCATCGGGGTTCAGCCTATTCCCGTGCCGGTTTACCCTACTAATGGTGGTGGGCTGCAATACCCCTCGATACCCGTAGTTAGTAGACATCAACAGGGCTATGTTAGAGCTGTCCAATTCTCTCCCGCTTCAGAGGTTTCTCGTGTCACGTTCAACGGTTTGGGTGTGTCCTATGGATGGTGAAGTATGTCGATAGTGAAAACGTTAGAGTAGTAATTTATTAAGTTTTGCTTTTTATAAATAAATGCATGTTACCTCAATTATATATGCGTGTTTTATTTTGTTGTGATGGACTAGTGTTGCCAATTATTTCGCAAGTTCGTTTGGATATTTGCCATGACTTACTTTTGTGTTAGCTTCCGTGTTAGATTTTAATGCATTCATTAGTATTTAAATCGTCCACAAAAAGTTATCCAATTAATTAGTGTAATAAGCAGTCTTCGATGCGATGTCTTACTTAGGTACTTAATTGTGTACAGTTTCATGAAATGTTTAGACTAGATACTATCTAATGATAAACTATTTCTTAAATAAATCTAAAGGAAGTTTTATAAAAAAATACATAAAATTAATTAATGAGCAATTTTATTTCGAGACTCGTTTCCAGCATAGCCTTGTTTGCTAACGGTAAAAATAAATTAACTCAAGATCGTTCACTTGTATTTTCATTAATATAACTATCTCATTTAATTTACATGAATAAAATATGTCTTTTCACCGACATTCTTTATGTAGAATATTTTATTCTGAGGTAATATCGGTTGATATATAAAATCAATATTTGAGGTCATCTATTAGCCTCATCTATCAATAAACGCTGAAGATTGTACTAAAGAAAACGCATTACCCTCGTTTTGTGGCATAATCGGGTAATAGGCGTCTTCCTCGTTCCGTCATAATACATTCTTTTTTTGCAAGCTTATTGACGGTAGCAAAAATACAAATTATGGTGGAAGCTGCTGAGAACTTCCTCAGTTTATTTCCTGAGTTCCTCTTTGCGAAAGATTTACGTAAGTATGAACGATAAAAAAAGGAAATGTTGTTGTCAGTATGTCGTAATGACGAGTCCAATATCCGTCGCCGATCGTATTAAAATGAAGAAAAATAAGCAAATTATAAACATAACATTGGGTGGGGGAAATCCACCACCAATACGAATTCTTCTAATGAGTAAATACTTTGAAGAACTGTCGAAGTAGCTATAGCGTCCATCCTGTATGGAAAACGCGCGGACATCAGTTAAGTAGGTCTGTGTATATTATTGCGAAATCTTTAGATGTTCAAAATGCAGTTACGATGGAATTTGACAGGTCACTCACGCCGAGTCGGTTGTGAACTTGTGACCTTGGCAATGAAGAACTTTGATTATTTTTTTGCAACTACTACTATGGCTTAGTAGTGGTAGACAAGTGGTAACGATCGCGACTTACGAGGAGTAGGTCGTAGGTTCGAACCCAGACAGGCGCTTTACTTTGTGCAAATTATTTCATCACCATTGCTCTCAAAACAGTGAAGGAAAACCTTGGAGGAAACCGGCATGCCCTAGAACCACGAAGACATGTGACATCTACCAAGCCGAATTGGGCTCGCGCGTAGTGGATAACGGGCCACTCCCTCTCACCGATTGGAGGCCTGTGTCCCAGCAGTGGGAACCGTTATAGGCTGATTATGAACACTATTACAATAGGCCGCAAACGTAAGCAGCTGTAAATAGAATAAAATGAACAATCAAAACAATGGAACTAGGTATATGTACTTAAATTGTCCATCCTAATTTTGCCATTGACGATGTAGGTAGTATCGCCTACTTAATAATAGACGAATTCAGATTTTTTGTAAAAGAATAACTATTGTTTTAAAAATTGGCAGAGGTTGAATTTGACATCGAAGGAGAAAAAACTATTAAAAAATTGCATTTGCATTGCAACCGGTGATTTTTAGCACCCCCTTTCCTCGTCGTGGCCTTGACCGCTGGCATCGCCTAGGGGAGATCCCTACGCGATAGATCAGACATGAAGAGATCCGCAAGAGAACCAAGGTACGCGGTTACCTTGGTTCTCCTGCTACTGCCTGCTGCTTAAGTTTGGCAATTCTTCAAAGAATTGCCAAACCTAAGTGGCAGTGGGCAGGGCACTTTCTGGGAGTGGCGACCGCGTAACGGAAGACGTTGCCGCATTGGAAGGCCTCAAGGTGGACCGATGGCCTTGTGAAAGTCGCAGTAATCCGCTAGATGCGAGAAACACAGAACCGGTCGAAGTAGCGGTGCTTGGTGGAGGCCTATGTCCAGCAGTGGACGTCTTTCGGCTAAAATGATGATGATGACGGTGATTTGCTTTGCATTGGAATTGAATTCAGGACCTTGCAGTTCACAGCCGCGCTTGTAACTAATACAAGACAAAGCCATTATAAGAACGTAAGTACCTATCTATAATTGATGTTAATACCTGTTTCCTGTTACAGTCGTCAGGTCTTTTTTACGGGAAATGGACAAATAAGGAAAATACCTTAATATTTGTAATAGAAAAAATAACATTAACCTGTTACAGTGAAGCTTATGTATTTTCCTAATTAATGAATATTTCTTTGATATTTTTTTATGAGAAAGGTTGGGACAGAACAGTGGCTTAATAAAAAACGGGGTACTAAAGTGGGATTGCAGCAACAAGAGGTTGGCCAATTCATAGCTGATCTACATCTACAAAGCTACAGTAGCGATCCGTGGCTAAATAATAAGAGCTGCACATATCGATCGATCAGGTTGAGCTACGCTTGCTGCGGTTGGTGAAAGATGGGTGACCATCTTTACATACCAAGACCCCTCCGTGCCTCGAAAATCACGTTAAGTCGTTGGTCCCGGCTGTCATTCGTGGATCTATGAAAGTCAAAGTCAAAGTCGCGAATCTCTCAGGGAGCTATTTAAAAGGATTAATATTATGACGGTACCTTGCCAATTCATTTATGAAAATATTATGTATGTAAGAAAAAATCTACATCTTTTTAATAAAATAAGCGAAAGACATAATTTTAATACTAGAAATAAAGATAAAATACATCAACCATTTTTCAGATTAGCCATAGTACATACATCTTTTATGGGGTACTGTGTTAAATGTTACAATATAAAATACCTTGTGATATATTGCAATTAAATGAAAGAAAATTTAAAACTCACATTAAACGTAGGTACACTTTGTAAACAAGCATACTATAAATTAGAAGATTATCTCCAAGATAAGAACGCTTGGAAACATGCTGGTGCTGCTCCATAGGACAATCTAGAGTTTAGACAAAATCATACTGGTTGCTAATTTAATTGTAAAATTGTATTCTTTTTACATTGATTTACATTCATTACTCACACCCTGACTTATTACTTGTATTATTTTTTTAAATTAAAATCGTTTACTTGTACCATGTTTGTAAATATGTGAGCACCATGTATATATCAGATAATTAATTTACATGTCAAGGTTTTGTTTTTAATTCTTTTACCTATTGTGGTATAGTAATTTTATTTTGGGTGCATCGTCCTCACATATTATTATATAATTAATGTACCCATGCAAAATATTGTACCGAAAACATTTTAAAAGAGTAACGGTGGAGTTTCTTGCCCATTCTTCTCCACACGAAAACTACCTTTTGGAAGGGGCGACTAGAATCAATTCTATTTTAAGGTAATTTTTGACGTTCAAAAGTGCCTTTTATTTGCCTATTTGAAATAAATGCTTTGACTTTGACCTCAACTTTTCTATACGTGAAAATGTACTTCGCTTTTTTCATAAAAAAATAATATTCAGGGACGACCCGTCTAACCCAAGGTTGCCTGGAAGAGATCGCAGAAAGCGATAAGGCCGCCCATTGTATATTTTGTAGTGTTTGATGTATTTTTTTTCATGTTATGTATTTTTGTGGCGACAATAAAGTATAAATAAAATAAATAAATAAATAACCCCACAATAGCGTTAGTTAAACGCTAAAGTTTGTTTAATACTGGTGTGTAATCTTTTGGAGGACCCGCTAATTAAATATCACGTGTAAATCACACCTACACTCCGCCAATTGACTGCTGGAATAAACATAGCTTCAGGCAATACAATTCTTCAATGCTAATACCAGTTACTGACACTAGTATAAAAGCGAGAGCAAGTGCTCCAAAAATTACACACAACATTCACGTTCAATACAAACATGTTCTCCAAGGTACTGCACTGATATTAAAATTTAAATACTTTACTATTTTTATACGGTCATGGGTTAACGACCTGTCACCTGAGGGGCAATTCTTGTCATTTGAAGAACCTTCACAGTCTGATCTCATTCTCAATCTGTCAAAATACCTCTAATTTCCCTACATTTTTGACAAGTTTTTGACATTTGTTTGTCGCCGAGATGAGACTGCGACCAGATTTTGAACGTTTTAATAGCGAGAATTGGCCTTCTGTTTTTGTGTACCATACAATTTTGATTTTGGAACAAGTGTAGCCTGTACAGTTTTAAGGTGAAAGTGTAAAATTATAGCAATTGTTTTTTCTTTCATTCTTAGGTCATAGTCTTCCTGTGCGCGGCGAGCCTCGCCTCCGCTGGCCATCTCCTGCAGGCCGCTGCGCCCGTAGCGTACAGCGCGCCCGTAGCGTACAGCTCGGCGCCCGCCGTCTCCTCCGTGTCGTTCTCATCGCACACCGCGCACGCTCCCGTCGCCACATACGCCGCCGCACCCGTCGTAGCCAAGACCTACGCCGCTCCCGCCTACGCCACCTACGCCGCCGCTCCCGTCGTAACCAAGTCCATTGCTCCCTCCGTGTCCTACCAGTCCATCTCATCTCCTGTCGCGTACGCCGCGGCTCCCGCTGTCGCTACCTACTCTGCTCCCGTGTACGCTAAGTCCGTCGCTCCCGCTGTGTCCTACTCCTCAATCTCTACCCACTCCTCTCCTCTGACTTACGCCGCGGCTGCCCCCGTCGTCACTAAGACCTACGCCGCTCCCTCGTACACCACTTACGCGTCTGCCCCCGTCATCGCCAAGTCCTACGCCGCTCCTGCCTACACTTCCTACGCCGCCGCCCCCGTCGTAACCAAGTCCTACGCCGCTCCTGCCTACACTTCCTACGCCGCCACCCCCGTCGTAACCAAGACCTACGCCGCTCCTGCCTACACTTCCTACGCTGCTGCTCCCGCCGTCGCATACTCCGCTGGCCCCGTGCTCAAGTCCGCTGTGTCATACTCGGCCGCACCCGCCGTCTCCCACGTCACATACGCTGGTCTTGGAGCCAACTACGGCTGGTAAACTCAGTCATGTTTGTTAATATTTATTGTTTGTAAATAATCGACTGTATATAATAATGTTTGTGTGTTTGAAACATAAAACGAAATAAAAACAAAATAATTAATTTGCATTGTTTTTCCTGAACCAATAGACTAGAAGAAGGAGAAGAAAAAGACTAGGTTATAGTAGAAGCCGACCCCAACATAGTTGGGAAAAGGCTAGGCAGATGATGTTTTTCCTGAACCATGCTGTAGTGTATCTATTAAAAAGATATGTAAATACTGTCTCATTCACACAAGCGGGGTAGCTGCTGTCACTTATGTCATCTGTCAGTTACGAGGAATGGCGGGAAACAGACAAAGTGAAGCAGGCTATATACGATGGCGCTTGGTGTGGTAGTGAGCCAGTGAAGTGATATGTTCAACATAAATACGGAATCAACAGGATTCTACACATGCCTTCCCTTTTTAAATATGTAGTTTAAATACAAGTACACACATCAAAAGTGTCTAGGGATCAAGCATTTTTATGCGGATTTCTTGAGATTGAGATGTGGCTTTGTAATAAATTTATGATTTTATAAATTTATATGGATCCTTTTTGGTGCATTTCATAATTTGAATCAGGAACTGTGAATCAAATTCGAGTAAAAGATGAAAATCAGCTGTCAATATTTTCCCTATAAAAACATACAACGCATTGAAGACATTATTAGTGCTACTGTTTCCCTACTACTGATTAAAACCAACGTTATTATGGAGCGGCGACGTCATTTAAGCAGGGAAGAAATGCTCAGAGCCGTGGGAATGATAGAAGCTGGTTCCCGGCAACGTACTGTGGCTTTAGCTCTGAATACAAGTCAGAGTGTTATCAGTCGACTTTGGACACGTTACCGAAGCACTGGTACCGTGGCTGAGCGCCATGGAGGACGGTATCGCTGCACCACACGGAGACAAGACCGATACATTCAAATCTTAACTCGAAGAGCTCCAACAATAACCGCCATGATGTTAGCCGTGAGGCTTCATCACTCTTCAGGGAACTTAATTAGCGACCAAACAGTCAGAAACCGCTTGCATGAAGTGAACCTTCATTGCCGAAGACCGCTACGGGTACCACCTATAGCAATGCACAATCGTAGGATTCGATATCAATGGGCTCTTGAACACAGAAATTGGGCAGAAGAACAATGGCGTTTCGTGTGCTTTTCTGATGAGTCTCGTTTTGGTATGAGACCGGATACAAGACGTATACGACACTGGAGAACCCCTGGACGCCAACAGCGATTAAAATCCTGCCAGGAAGTCCATCCTTATAGTGGTGGAACCATCATGGTATGGGCGGGTATTTGGATCGGCGGAAGAACTGAGTTGATTTGGATCAGAGGCAACCTCAACGCTCAAATTTATGCTGAGACGATTGTATCAGACGTCATCGTTCCTCTACAAGTGCAAATCGGTCCCTTATTTCAGTTAATGCATGATAATGCACGACCGCACACCGCAAGAGTTGTAAGACAGACTCTCGCCGCAGCTAACATCAATGTCCTGCCCTGGCCTGCTCAGTCGCCAGACTTGAACCCGATTGAGCATGCATGGGATATGCTACAGAGAAGAGCTCTGCCGAATATGGAGGGTATCCAGTCGCAAGAAGACCTTTTTTTGTTGTTGCAACGAACATGGGCGGCCATTCCACAGCGTGATTTGGATGAACTCATTTTGAGTATGCCAAACCGATGTTCTTGTGTTGTTAGTGTTCGCGGTAGAAACACGGATTATTAATTGTTTAAGTTACCCAATAAAATTTTAAAGAAAACTGTTATTTCAGTCTTTTTTTCGAACTTTTGTGTTAGTGGTTCAAATGTCAAAAATCCCTTTATTAGGAAAATGGCAAATTTCTTTATTAATGCAAAGGTGACTTGGTTTATCGTTACTGTGACAAACGAAAACACTTTATTTGATGAATCCTTAAAGAAAATTTTAATTAATATCAATCAGGAGAAAAGTTATTGCAAAAATATATGTTGATCCCTAGACACTTTTGATGTGTGTATTTGCCCTTTATTTTATACTATCTTGCTTCCGAACGACTACATCTAGGTGTTCTTTAAAAAAAAACAAAAAATGCTTTAGAGAAATAAAATATAGTTTTAAGGTTGAAGCATGCTATCGGTGTGGCCGAAACCGTTAGGAGGCATCATCATAATCAGCTAAAATATTACAGGGACAAACTGAAATGCGAATTTAATAATGTGTAGGTATTTGCAAAAGAAGTAAACACATCAAAATAATTACGTAAAAGTTTTTTTTCTCATTTGTATGTAGGTAATTTATTTACTTTGATAAAGTTAAATCTCGGAAAGAATGCGGAGATTACTTTTCTGAAAATCGAGTCTATGACATATTTCGCGTAGATTCTGTTTAGCTTGGAAATCCATTACTAAAAGGTATTTCTATGTAGGTCTAATTTAAATCAAATGAATTACATGAAACTGTCGACTTTGTTAACTGAGTAAATTGACGTAGGAAAATGAACGATTGAGCAAGTATAAATACTCTCAGGATTTAATTGCCTGTGGCACACCATATGTTGAAGCGGAAATAAAAGTTGCACTGTCTAAACCTGTCTAAACAGTGTTTAGACGATCGATGCAAGTAATTTGTTGTCTTCAATTTTATTGCATGTTACGGGCTCGTGTATATTTATTTATTAAAAATTTATACACAAATAAAAAAATACTGTACAAAGGCGGACTTAGGTAATGCCTGAGGCCTTTTCTACCAGTCAAAAAACTCCATCCACATTCTACTAGTCAGTCAGTGTATATGAGGCTTAAGTGTTTGTAAGCTGCAATTGAAACCAAAATAATGCCGACACAAATATTAAGTTGATATTTTCAAAATTGGTTTGGTTTGGTTGGTTTTCAAAGTTTGAATCTGCCTAGATTCAGAGATAGGGTATTTGTTTGGCAACAGAATAGCATTATGTGAGCCTGCATTCAAATTATGGAGGGTCACATAATGCTGAGGACCTTAATCAGGTCACAGACAACATCTATAGACGAAGCAACAAACAAACATAATGAGAAGAATACGTCAATTCATATATATTCATAAATCTATAAATCGTAGATCTTTGGTCCTTCCTGGCTCCAAAAGCTTTATATATAAATACTAGCTGCGCCCCGCGGTTTCACCTGCATAAGTTTCGATCCTTTGGGAATATCAGGATAAAAACTATCTTATGTCCTTTCCCGGGACTCAAACTATATCTATACCAAATTTCATCTAAATCGGTTCAGCGGTTTAAGCGTGAAGAGGTAACATACAGACAGTATGTTTCGTAGTTGTATGTCATGTCAGTAGTGGCTTCTAAGAAACAGGCATCTTGCCTAGTTTAGAGGCCAAATGTTCTCATCGTGTGTTCTTAATAATTCAAGATTGTATCAGTAACCACTAAAAGTTCTAAAGTAAAGAAACGACCCTTGTGGCAACATTAGATCATCTCTACCAAGTACACGACCGTGTATTAAACTAGTCATCGGACTGGAAAGAATTTATCAAAAATAAGATTACAATAACCAGTGAAAATATACATACGTTGATAGGTTTCATTAAGTTTCATAAACTTTGACAGTTATCGGGCTTGGTAAAGATGAGCGAACAAACGCCATATTTTCTCATTGACGTAGGTACTGTTGGAGCTATATTAATCATATCTATAAGTTACATTTTTATAATTCATGGCTTTCACGAGTGCCATCTTACAGTGCCGTCAGCGAAGACGAACTAGCAGAGGATCGAGGAGAGGGGGGGTGGGGGGGTGGAGGGGTTACATGGGATCAGACCGGAATAAATCGCATAATATACATAAATGATGTTGATGTGTGTTTGTTATTGTTTTGTTTGTTAATATCTTGATTTATAAAAAAATCACGTCTAACTTCAAACCTATATTTTAAACAATTTGCATGCTATTGTATTATGACGGAACGCATTCTGCACTAAGATATCCGTACCATCTATTATATTTAACATATTTTATGCAAATACAGACACTACTTACTTATAAATGTAGCTGTAAAACCATTGAAGTATAAGTCACCCTTTCACTTGATTGATCTTGTCCTTGCAGAACTACATATTAGGGAAGGTCTCCCAGGGATTCAATGTTAACACCCAGTTCGCAGTAATCGTATAAAAGCGAGAGCAAGTGCTCCAAATATTACACACGCACAACCACGTTCAATACAAACATGTACTCCAAGGTACTGCACTGAAAATAATTAAATAAATAATCTCTTTTAAATGACAGTAAAATTGTGTTAAATTACGTCATTTTTGTCATCGTTATACTGAGATATTGGGCAAAACTCTCTTTTTGTAAATGTAGTATTTTTTTGAGTAGATGAATAAAGTGTGCATACGTAACTAATTATGTCATTGTTTCAGGTCGTAATCTTCCTGTGCGCGGCGAGTCTCGCTTCTGCTGGTGAGCTCCTGCAGGCCGCTGCGCCTGTAGCGTACAGCTCCCAGTCCTTCTCTTCACATGTATCACACGCTCCCGTCACCACCTACAAAGCTGCTCCTGCCTACAGCAGCTACACCGCTCCCGCCTACACCACCTACGCCGCTGGCCCCGTCGTAGCCAAGTCCTATGCTCCCTCCGTGTCTTACCAGTCTATCTCCGCTCCCATCGCGTACGCTAAGACATACGCCGCACCCGCATACAACACATACGCCGCTGCTCCTGCGGTCGCGACCTACTCTGCCCCGGTGTACGCCAAGTCTATCGCTCCAGCTGTGTCTTACTCTTCAATTTCAACCCACTCCTCTCCTCTAACATACGCCTCGGCCACTCCCATCGTCGCCAAGACCTACGCTGCTCCAGCTTACACCACCACCTACTCTGCCCCCATTGTGGCTAAAGCCGTCACTCCGGCGGTGTCTTACTCTTCGTACTCGACTCACTCAGAGCCTATCGCGTACGCCGCGAGCCCAGTCATCACCAAGTCCTACGCTGCTCCCGCCATAGCCACATACTCCTCTGTTCCCGTGCTCAAGTCTGCTGTGTCATACTCTGCCGCGCCCGCCGTCTCATACGATGGTCTGGAAGGCAAATACGACTGGTGAAAACATATTTGTATAAGTTTAGAATATAATTATGACTGTACCTACCTAGTATAATGTTTATATTCGAAATGAAAAACTAAATAAATGTTTAAAATATCCATTCATATTTTTCTTTTCGTTACCTTTAAGCCTATTATTTTCATAATTTAGCTGCTTCTGATTCATGTTAATAATTAATTAGCATTTTATTTATTATTATTACCATGGTCCTATTAATTTCAATTGATTACTTATAATGGTGATTGTAAAAAGGTTACACGGATAATTTGATCAACGAAATATTATAGTAGTTCATAGAATAAAAAAAACAGTAGAATTGAGAACCTCCTCCTTTTTTGAAGTCGGTTAAAAATGACAAGACTACTGAAACTTCTTATTAGTAGTTTTTTTAATCTATTGTTAGGTACAGTTAACAAAACATATAAGTATGCAGGATCGTCGGATATAGTTGAAGTTTAGTAAGAAACCGATGGATGTTGTCGACTGAAATTTAATTTGATAAATGAGCGGTTTGTTTTCTATTAATAAAATTAAATTTTATTCGAGAACATCCATCGGTTTCTTACTAAACTTCAACTATATACGACGATCCTGCATACTTATCTCTTTTGTTGACTGTACATCGTAAAGATCTAATTATTAAATCAAAAATACTCGTAGTACCTTACTATCAGACTTTATCCACAAGCTGCAATAAAATTAAAACGTTATTTTATTACTCGGAAGTTATTATAAGACGAGTCGACGACTGTATAGTCGAACTCATAATCGATTTACTACTATTGATTTAATTATATTTATTTCAGTATTTTGGATTAAAAAACACACTTACACGTCAAAATTAAATTGATGTTTTTAAAACTAGATGAGTTCAGTGTTTCCTAAACCGACTACTCTGAAAAGAAAGACCTAATTAAACTCACAGTCTCTTTTAAGGTCCAGACATAGTCTTGTCAGGCCATGTGTCCTCATATGGCCTGACCAAGATTATACTATGCAGGTGTATGTCTGAGATGAGTTAGTGGGTCGTCTTAGATCTTTTGAAGGAAGAACTATACAGATTTGAGAGGACCTGTCCAGTAAGCGCACGAATTTGTCAGTTATCGTGTAGCTCTACTCAGAACTTAAGAGGGAACAGGGCGTGCGATTCTCCATACAAATGTATTCCCCTTTTTCTTCCCGAATAATGTCTCTAGAGCAATATTTTTTTTTTTTCATAAGATCATGGTCTGCTGTTAACACGTTCCTGTAATTTTTTATACAGAAACTAATTTTTAAAGAAAATATGACCCGCTAAAAAATTACAAAAAGTGCCCTATTTTTACCGCCGTGATTAGAGAACTACCAGACAAATTAGGAAAGATTTTAACATAAAATTAAATGATAGGAACCTAAACATACTCTTCCTTAAAATGTTATTGTAAAAAGTAATTGAATCGGCTCAGTTTTCGAGGAGGAAAAAGGGGAATACGAAACATCGATCTCGTCAAAATTTTTGTAATATTTTCGGTCTGAGCTGCAGCTGTCCCTATCACACACTATGGGAGCAGACTTGAGGTAAGGCGACGGCAATAGTTTCTTTAAATACCTATTTTTCAAATTCCTCGCAGACCCCGTCCCCTCTTAAGGAGCTCAACAACTCGGCGAACAATACCAAAAAAAAGGACATTTGGGGAGGCCGCATAAAGTACCTACCCAAACTACCAGATTATCATTAAAAGTCATCATCATCATCATCATTTCAGTCGAAAGACGTCCACTGCTGGACATAGGCCTCCCGCAAGCACCTCCACTTCGACCGGTTTTGTGCTTCTCGCTTCCAACGAGTTCCTGCATTAAAAGTAACTGAAAAAAAAAACGTAAAAATTACCCACAAAGTCCTTATTATTCACAATCATTTAAATAAAAATAACGATATTAGCACTTGTCGCTGCTGAAAAGCGCTAATATTATTAGACGGAATTTTGATTTTTTTCAGAATATAATGTCGATAAATGTAGTTTGTATGGAGGAAAAATTCAACCTTTTTGATTTTGTCCTTAAAGAACTATAGAAAGGTCTCGTGGGTATTCAATGCTAAAACCAAGTTCGCTGACACTCGTATAAAAGCACGAGCAATAAGTGCTCCAAATATTACACGCAACCACAACGATCAATACAAACATGTACTCCAAGGTACTGATATTTATAAAAAATTGTGTTAAATTACGTCATTGTTGTCATAGTTATATTGAGATATATTGGACAGAGCTCGCTTTTTGTAATGTGTTAAATGCATTTTCTTTTTGTTGATTGAGAAAGTGTGCAATACGTAGCGAAATATTTCATTATTTCAGGTCCTGGCATTCCTGTGCGCAGCGAGCCTTGCCTCCGCTGATGAGCTCCTACAGTCCGCTTCGCCCGTAGCGTACAGCTCAGTCATTCTCTTAATATGCATGACACGTCCCCACCGCCACTTATGAAGCTGCTCCCGCCTACAGCAACTACGCCGCTCATACCGTCGTCGCCGCCTACGCCACTGGTCCGGTCGTAGCGAAATCCTACAGAATCTCCGGGTCCTACCAGCCCATCTTTGGTCCCGTCGCGTACGCTAAGACCTTCGCCGCGAGCCCAGTTACTGCGAAGTCCTACGCTGCTCCTGCCATAGTCACACACTCCTCTGTTCCTTAAGTCTGCTGTGACCACCGCGCCCGCCGTCTCATACAATGGTCTGGAAGCTAAATACGACGGGGAAAACATATTGTGTGTATAAGTTTAGAATGATAATTCTAGTATGTTTATATCTGAAATGAAATATCAAATAAATGTTAAATAAAATCCTATCTATTTGTACATTTATATTTTGCTTTTCGTTACCTTTGTCCTTTTTGACAGTTTAATTAAAATGGGTACTATTTATTACTTTGTAGTAGGTATACGTAATTTAGTTATTTCTAATACATTTGAGTAAAGGATGATGCCAATTTTGGTAACCCCCTTCATTAGCCATGTATTGTTGTATGGCTCTTTTTGAACTTAGTTCCAAATTCTGCATAGCTATTCACAAACAGTCGATACGCTTCCGTATCGTATCGAACATTAATCATTGTTATCGTAGGAGTCTTCTAAACGCTGTTCACAAGTCCAAAACCCGAATATTTTGCCAGTTTAAATCAAATAGACGCCCGCTATTCTTCCAACAGCTGTTTGCTGTTGAGGGCAAGTCAAATCACGTTATCGAAATGTCAGGTTTTCGATACGATAGCCTGTCGTATGGTTGTGAATCAGGGCTCAGGTCCGTTTTAGCAATACCCAAATAAGGTTCTTTTTTTTTGATATTTTTATAATTCACTGCCCTTTTGAGCATCATTAGAATTAATGCGTGTACATCACACGCTACCCAGTAATCGATAAATGTAGCTGGCAAGGTCTTTCGCGAGCGAATATTAGCACAACGGTATATGTATAATCATGCACTGTAGGATTTACCTGATTACAGCATTAATGAAGATGCTAGGCTCTTAAGTGGTCACATCCACTCATGACATGTAAGAGCTAGAAAGTACTATTGGTACATATTTATTAATGATTATAACAATGGCACATACATGCTTTGTTTGGAACCTAGGATACGCCAGGCATGCGGGATTTACAGCCCCTGCCTTATTTCTTAAAGATGTCGTAGTAGACGTTGAAAGAAAAATGTTTTTACACGTCTGTATGGTTCATGGCTAATTAATAACAACCGCAAGGGTTGATCAAAGGATAATTTGTGCTTGCCGAGGGCAGTCCATGGATGGATGGTCATCCATTAAATACCTACCACCGTGCCAGGCACGGCAGGGTCTTGGTTTTCTACAGAAGCACGTTAAGCCTTTCGTCCCGGCTGTCATTAGTAGATTTTTGACCGTCGTCACGGGATGTCAGAAGCCTGAAAGTCTGACAACCAGTCTTACTAAGAGGTATCGTGCTACTCAGCAACTGGGTTGTGGAGGTTAGATAGGAAATCGCTCCATGTAAAATACTGGTATTCAGCTGCATCCGGTTAGACTGGAAGCCGACCCCAATATACTTGAAAAAGCTAGGCAGATTGATTGAGTTAGAACTTTAAGTTAGGAGAGTAGATAAAGTAAAAACGACATTGTTCAAAACGATAAAATGACATTTATACATATGTAGGATAGAAAGGAGTGTAATCTGCAATGTGAAAAGTGTCTATAGGATATATGGCAGAAATGGAGGTCATATTGGCTTAATTCAGCAGGGGACAAGTCTGTCAATCATGTTGAAATTCATAGACAAAAAATAATCTTAAAGGTACTCGCTTGTTTGAATGTCATTATCTTGCCCTTATCCCAATTTATAGGGTCGGCGCAACATGTGTTTTTCTTCCATACTTCTCTATTAGTCGTCATCTCGGTAGTCACCTCCTTTCTAACTATATCATCATTCACACCATCCACTTATTTGAATGGTATTACATACTTAATTTCATGGTGTTTTAAGAATTGCGAACCAAAAGTTTAAATAAAGTCTTGTGATAAGTTACTGACTTGTAAAACATGGACAGCATTTTTATTAAACGATTTACTATAGGTTCATCAAATTACACACATCACATAAAATCACGTCTTTAGGTACTCCTGAAAGTATAGGAAGAGGTGTACATTCCTCTGGTGATATTTAGGTCCCTGTAAGAGGGGCGAGCCTATTGCCATCAACCGGGCACGAATCTACACTCCGGGCTGCTACTGAGAAATTCGTGATGGAAAAATACAAAAACACTTATATGTTCATTATAGAAATTATGTGTTCATTATCGACATTATTGAACCCTTATGTGTTCATTCAAATGAATCAGAATTAACGAATTTAATCATACTACAAATTAATAAATAATACTAGGCTCTCAGTTTAATGAAATGGTTGAAAAAGATTAAAGGTTACGAAAACAACTATTTACAAATAGATATTTTAAACATTTATTTGGTTTTACAGTCTATATTCTAAACTTAAGTATAGAATGTTATCACCAGTCGTATTTGCCTTCCAGGCCATCGTATGAGACGGCGGGCGCGGCAGAGTATGACACAGCAGACTTGAGCACGGGAACAGAGGAGTATGTGGCTATGGCGGGAGCAGCGTAGGACTTGGTGATGACTGGGCTCGCGGCGTACACGATAGGCTCTGAGAGAGTCGAGTACGAAGAGTAAGACACCGCAGGAGAGACGGCTTTAGCCACAATGGGGGCAGAGTAGGTGGTGGTGTAAGCTGGAGCAGCGTAGGTCTTCGCGACGATGGGAGTAGCCGAGGCGTAAGTCAGAGGAGAAGAGTGAGTAGAGATTGAAGAGTAAGACACAGCTGGAGCGATAGACTTAGCGTACACCGGGGCAGAGTAGGTCGCGACCGCAGGAGCAGCGGTGTATGTGTTGTATGCAGGTGCGGCGTAGGTCTTAGCGTACGCGACGGGGGCGGAGATAGACTGGTAGGACACGGAGGGAGCATAGGACTTGGCTGCGATGGGTGCAGCGGCGTAGGTGGTGTAGGCGGGAGCGGTGTAGCTGCTGTAGGCAGGAGCAGCCTTGTAGGTGGTGACGGGAGCGTGTGATACATGTGAAGAGAAGGACTGGGAGCTGTACGCTACAGGCGCAGCGGCCTGCAGGAGCTCACCAGCTGAGGCGAGGCTCGCCACGCACAGGAAGATTACGACCTGAAACAATGAAATAAATAGCTATGTATAGGACACTTATTCCATCAACTGAAATAAAACTGCATTTGGGCACACTACAAAAAGAGCTTTGCCCAATATGTCAATATAACGATTACAAAAATGACGTAATTTAACACAATTTTAAAGAACAATTACTGTGATTTAATTTAACTTCATTATATGTATAATATATCAGTGCAGTACCTTGGAGTACATGTTTGTATTGAACGTGGTGGTTATGTGTAATATTTGGAGCACTTGCTCTCGCTTTTATACGCGTGTCTGCAAACTGGGTGTCAGCATTGAATCCCCGGGAGACCTTCCCTGGTAGTTCTATAAGGACAATATCAATCAAGTGAAAGGGTCACTTATACTTTAATGGTTTTGCAGCATTTGTAAGTAGATAAGTAACTAGCTTTATCTGCATTGGTAAATATGAAGGATGTTACAGATTTAAATGCCATTATATAAATGCAAAGTATTATTCATTAATTCATAATATGATTGAATTAGTAACTTCTGATTAATTTTAATAAGTAAGTAATATACGTTTTTAATTTATTCAGTTTGATAGCTATTTGATTTTAAATTGATTACTGATGATCATTAAAATGGTTGCACGAATAATTTGATCAATGAATTAAACTGAATTATGGAATTACAATGTTGTTCATGTTTTTTTTTACTAATTAATAGCTTAACACAAGACGTAATTTACCTTTTTGATTTATTGCTATCCTCAAAACTCTAGTACCTTATAAATAAGTTGTAAAAATAAATTTATAAATCTATAAGTTTTTTTTTAAATAAAATGTTAACATTTGCATTACTTAAAACTGATATTATTTTGTTAAAACCAGCTTTTTCTTGTTGTGAAAAATCTCTTTAACATTCCCGATACGGATACTTACAGAAGTTTTGATCCCACATTATAATAGTAAACGTTTATTTTATCTGAGGAGGTCAGTAACCTTACCATGAATATTAAGAGGAAAAAAAAGTCAAACATTTATATTTTATAGCTTTTATTTAGATTTTTGCTTTGACTGTCGTTAATAAAGTTTTATTAATAAATATCAACAATAAATATTTAGGTCATGTTTACCACCCGTAGTTGGCTCCCACACCAGTATAGGCAACGTGTGATACTGCGGGCGCTGTCGAGTAAGTCACAGCAGACTGTACGGGAGCTGCGGCGTATGTGGCTACCGCGGGAGCAGCTACAGTTTTGGCTACGACAGGAGCAGAGTATGTTGTGACGGCGGGAGCAGAGTACGCTGCTAAAGCGGGTGTGGAGTATGCTGTTACTGTAGGTGTAGTGTATGACGTTACGGCGGGCGCAGAGTACGCTGCTACGGCGGGTGCAGAGTAGGTCGCATAGGCGGGGGCGGCCGCAGCGTAGGTCCTGGTTAGTACGGGCGCGGCCGCGGCGTAAGTTCTAGCCACTACGGGAGCGGAGTAGGTAGAAACAGCTGGCGCAGATGCAGCGTAGGTCACGGGAGAAGACTGCCTAGTCACAGAGGAGTAGGACACTGCGGGAGCTACAGACTTGGTGTACACTGGGGCGGTGTAAGCAGCGAGAGCAGGAGCGGCGGCGGCAGTGTATGTTGAATATGCGGGACCGGTAGCATATGTAGAGTACGATGGAGCAGCGGCGTATGTGGCGTAAGCGGGAGCGGCGGCCGCGTATGTGGTGACGGGAGTCGCCGACGACAACGACACGGTGGAGACGGCGGGAGCCGAGCTGTACGCTACGGGCGCGCTATACGCTACGGGTGCAGTGGCCTGCAGGAGTTGGCCGGCGGAGGCGAGGCTCGCCGCACACAGGAAGACTACGACCTGGGGTAAAACGAAAAATGTGATCAATGAGATTTCTGGCGTGCAAGGTGACTGAGTTTCATCAATAAGATTGGCAGAAGAGTTCCATTTCTTTTTATTTTAACAATAATCTACGATCACTAATTCGTCTGTTACATATTGTGGTGATGCTAATATTCAGTTGCAGACGCTTAAAGCCGGATGCCGATGGTGAAAAGATATCCAAAGCTTGCATCATATAACGGGACACTATCGGAGTATACTTTTGGATCCAACAAATAACATTTTAAAACGAATTAACAAATCACTAGTACCTTAGTGTACATGTTTGAAATGAACGTGGTTGTACGATGCAATGTTTTTTGGAGCACTTGCATGCGCTTTTATATGAGCGTCTGAAACTGGTTCATAGAATCCTAGCTGACATAGATTACAGTCCAATTTGTTTATGAGGGTAATATCGGTCAAGTGCGAGTGCGAATGTGATTCACGCATGTGTCTAACTGGACCAGAATATGTTGTTCACATTTCCAACTGCAGTAGGCTGTAGGCAAGGCAAGGCTTGGCTGGTTCAAGGCATATTAGATATGTCGCTTTAATTGAAATTATTAGTACCTAAGTAGTTTAAGTACCCACGGTCCCACGTGCATGCATACATACATGAGTATCTGATTGGCTTAACATAATATTACAAATTCAAATAAATTAGATTTTGAGAATTCGAAAAGTTCTTGCGGAACCTTAGGTTGTGGTTCTATTCGGAAACTTCTATTTAAATAGATTATGGGTTAATTATATTTTTGATAATGTTTCGATTTGTAAATGATATTTAGTGTCGATATATAACATTTGTCAAGTAGCCGCCCGTCACCCGAATCGATACATATTTGGATGCGTCTACGTAACTTTTTCCAACATGTCTGGCCATATATTGTCTTTAATTCTTCTTCGATGTTCTTTTTGTGGCTGATTTACATTTACATTGTAAATATAACTCTACTTATAGTTTAGTTCAAGTAGTAAGTTCCAAACGTCATTTTTCGTTTCGAAGTGCCAGGAATAGACAAGAGATTTACCTAACCACTTATTCGTAGTCTAACCACTAAACTAATGCCATCCTTTAAGCCGTAGTTAAGAAACATTAAATAATATGAGATCTTTTAATTAAAGAAAAATTCTTAAACCTTTTAGGTACTTACTTAAAAAAACAACAGGCTTTTACACCCTGATAGGTACTGTAGAGATTCATAACCTGCATGGATTTAACATGTAACCTTTTTGAATATTTATAAGATAATTATGATCACTATGATGCAACATCACGCACGGGTAAGTTATATTAATGGCGGCTCTAAAGTAAATATTTACCTACTGCTTAATAACATAACACATAATTTCACGCCTGCAATGTAATCCTCGAAGGGTAAGGCAGAATAGAATAGAATAAAATAGAATACTCTTTATTATGTACACCATATAAATAAAGAAGTGAAGAAGAAGAGCAGAAGTGTAGTGTACACCTATAGTACACCCACATTTCGCCAGATTTGTTTAAGGCCCATGTAATAGGGGGCGAGCCTGTTGCCGGGAACAAGTCCAGGCTCAAGATTTTAATTAGCGTCTATCTCTTGATAAACGCTAGTTTCTATTAAGAATAGAAGAAATTAAAGAGAGCTGATAATGGATTATCATCATCATCATCATTTCAGCCGAAATGATGATGGACTGCTGGACATAGCCCTCCCCCAAGCACCTCCACTTTGACCGATTCTGTGCTTCTCGCATCCAGCGGATTTTGAGATGGATGTCATGATGTAGAAAACGTAGATCCAATTCTACAAACAATGTACCCAAAAAGTACATATCTATCTTCTATATAAATAAAACAAAGTCGGGTTAGTTACACCATTTATAACTGCGGGGCAATTGCGTAACACATTACCAATCGGAATCCGTTTCATTTGGACAGTTCAACAACATTCATTGCGCTATTTACGTTTTGAGCAGATTTTTTTTTCGAACTTATGCAGCAATGGATTAGCAATTTGCTTCAAAATGATTCTGATTCCGATTGATAGTGTGTTACGCAATTAGGGTGCTGAAGAACGGCTGGACCGATTTTTATGATCTTTGATATTTTGGATTTGTGCCCACCCCGATTAACAGAATAACTATTAAAAAAAAATATATATACAGGGTGTCCGGTAAATAGTACGACATATTGCAGGGGGTGATAGCTTGGGTCAATACCTACCAAAACAAGACAATGCATGTTCCGCAAAATGTTACAGATTTACAGTTATAATTTTTTTTCCGATATATCGAAAAATCTCTATCTTGAAACAGATTTTTAAGCATCTCGTAATGAAAAATTTCTTTTCTAGTATTTGTTTTACATCAAATTATTCGTGAATAGTTTTTCTACTCATTGACAAGTCTTGTTTCTATCAAAAACCAGAATGTTTCAAGAAATACTATTTTTTGTTTAAATTTTCGCAGAACGATTTTCTTATCGCCTTTAACCTAGTGGTGAAAAAAAAAGTTCCATTTTGCGGAACATTATTATGTTGTTTTGATAGGTATTGGCCCAAGCTATCACCCCCTGCAATATGTCGTACTATTTACTGGACACCCTGTATAATGAAGATAATTTATTTTCTCACAGATTTTGTAGTTATTGATTCTGAGGCGGTACGAAGTTCGCTGGGGTCAGCTAGTTTATAATAAAACACCGAACAAGTGTGTTTCGGACCACGTACGGTCAGCATCAAAAGTTGATTAACACTTCAGTTTTTTTAATCTGAGTTATTGAGCAAAATATTTGTTCAAAATTGCAGCAGAAGAAATTTTTTTAGAGTATATACTCTTGTCTATTATGTGAAAAGCTAAAAATCAGTTTATTGAAAAAAGTTGTTGTCAATTTAATAACATGTAAAAATGATAGTGTTAATCGACTTTTGATGCTGACTGTACATACAATGAAGGGTTCCGTAGTTGGAATGAAGTCATTCCAAAAGCAAACTTAACATGAAATTGAAAAATGTTCTCCCATACATCGATATATGTATGTCATAGTCAATTATCTAAGTTGGAGAATTTTTTGTGTGATAATACTAAAAATGAACGATTTTGGACTTTTTATTTTACTTCTGCTATGACACTTTGCTTCTTGCCACATGATTCTAGGTCAGCTCAAAACCTATAGCGTACTTCCCCGCCTATTTATTTGCAAGTATGAAAATACTCGTATGTCGCACAAATGGCCGTATTTTTTGCGGGGTACCGTAGACCTACGTATTTAATATTAATTTCAACTTGATTAATCACCTCCACGCACTCTTGAAAAAAAGGGTCTTGACAGACTGACAGTCAGACGGACGGACAACGAAGTGATCCTTCAAGGGTTCTGTTTTTTCCTTTAGAGGTGCGGAACCTTAAAAATAACGTTAAGTTTTCTTTTCTCCTTTTTTTGGGGAAACCCATTTACAGCCATTTTCATGGTTTACTGCTTCAATTTCTGTGTACAGGTTATATTTTAGGCCATATTGTTTAAGTTCATATACACTCACATCACGTTATTGGTACCTACTACTGCGAATCGACATCCAGTTATTGACATAATTGACTTACAATTTGCAACATAATATTAAATGCCTAAATAAATGTCAAGTTTATATGAATAAGCGTTACAATATGTGTATAATTTTCGTTTTGTGTAGTTTTTAAAGTACTGATTTAGACTGGTCCAGATATCAGCCTCGATAAATTCAAAACTGTTATATGAACTGGGGTATAAGAAAATACGAACATATATTTCTGTTTTTATTTCGCTTCTTCTATGTACAATCATTATAAGTTTACAGTCGCATAATTATTATTAATAAATATGTATTTATCAACGAACAAGTTTTCACCAGCCGTAGTTAGCTCCCAGACCGGAGTAAGTGACGTGGGAGACGGCGGGTGCAGCCGAGTATGACACAGCGGACTTGAGCACGGGGCCAGCGGAGTATGCGACGGCGGGAGCAGCAGCGTAGGAAGTGTAGGCAGGAGCGGCGTAGGTCTTGGTTACGACGGGGGCGCCGGCGTAGGAAGTGTAAGCAGGAGCGGCGTAGGACTTGGCGATGACGGGAGCAGACGCGTAAGTGGTGTACGAGGGAGCGGCGTAGGTCTTAGTGACAACGGGGGCAGCCGCGGCGTAAGTCAGAGGAGAGGAGTGGGTAGAGATTGACGAGTAGGACACAGCGGGAGCAACGGACTTAGCGTACACGGGGGCAGAGTAGGTTGCGACAGCGGGAGCCGCGGCGTACGCGACAGGAGATGAGATGGACTGGTAGGACACGGAGGGAGCAATGGACTTGGTTACGACGGGAGCGGCGGCGTAGGTAGCGTAGGCAGGAGCGGCGTAAGTCTTGGCTACCACTGGTCCAGCGGCGTATGTGGCGACGGGGGCGTGCGCGGTGTGCGAGGAGAACGACACGGAGGAGACGGCGGGCGCCGAGCTGTACGCTACGGGCGCGCTGTACGCCACGGGTGCAGCGGCCTGCAGGAGGTGGCCGGCGGAGGCGAGGCTCGCCGCGCACAGGAAGACTACGACCTGGAATACAAAAGAGAAGGAATGAAGTAGAGATCTAAATGGCATTAATGAATACTTTCTAATTGAATGTTTAGGCAGTTTAATCATAATCAGCCTATATTGTTCCCACTGCTGGGACACAGGCCTCCTCACTTCGAGAGGGAGTGGGCTATAATCTACCACGCGGGTCCAGCGCGGGTTGGTCACATGTCTTCGAATATTGGTTCTAGGACATGCCGGTTTCCTTCTAAAGCGCCTATCTGGGTTCGAACCTACGACCTACAACTCGTAAGTCGCGGCCATTAACACTGGGCCACCACTGCTCTCAGGCAGTTTAATGGTCGGTGCTTAAGCACAAAAATAACTACGACCCTTTAGTATCATTCAATATTAACACTTGAAAAAATCAGAAAATTCAGTCACATATTACTATGAAGTCTCCAAGACTTCGAATATAACCACTAGAACAATTTAAATCCAATAAATAAAATCACTGTAGTACCTTGGTGTACATGTTTGTTTTGTAGGAGGTTACTGATTGTAATAATTTTTGGAGCACTTGCTTTCGCTTTTATATCAGCGTCTGCAAACTGGTATTAGCATTGAATCTCCATGAGATATTGCCTAGAGCTCAGTTTGTTCCGTCAAGACAAAACCGGTCAAGCACGAGTGTGACTCACTGCTCGAGGGTAACGGCACAATTAGTATTTACGCAATTCTATTAGTAGTTCTGAATGTAATGTTAATGTCAAAGCTCATAGCCGCAATTTTTCGAATTGATTATTTGAGGCATCTATGTCGTAGAAAAGGATGGGTAGTCTTCCTCTTGCTGTAATAAAATTCTGGGAACACCAATACATTTGCCATGCGGGGTGGTCAGGCTATTGTGTTCCGTCACCGTTGTTCCTTGTCATCATCTGCCTAGCTTTTTCCCAAATATGTTGGGATCGGCTTCCAGTCTAACCGAATGCAGCTGAATACCACCGTTGTTCACGTGTCGGTGAAATATGGGATCCATTGAGAAGTACTTGTTTCAAACTGATGCGCCAGGTGATAGATAAAGAACCTATCTGCTTTTTACTGGACACCAGCACCTTAACCTTTTGCATTGCTTCATATATTTAATAAAATCGTCTGCTTGAAAACGTAAATATCGCAATGAATATTGTGGAATTGTCCAATTGAAAAATGGTGGTGTGTGTTATCTAATTATCCGCAGTTTAAAAATGCGCTCCCCCAGAAGATCACGATGGCAACCAACCGATTATCTTTCAAAGTTAAGGTTCCCGAGCGCATTCGCAAGAAGCTGGCAGTAACATCACAACGGTAATATTTTCTCATTGCTTGTCTTATTTCTTTTTAGTTAGTTAGTAAGTATATTCATGTATTTATGTATATTTATTTGTGCTTATATTTATATATAATTAGTAATATATTATATTCATAGTTTTAATAGGTTTATGCGTATCTTTATATTTAAAATATTTATTCCTTAATTTTCATGATTGCACCTACCACTGTTTATCTCTGCATCACCCAAAGGTTGACTGGTAGAAAATGCCTATGGCATTAAGTCCGCCTCTGTACATTTATGTGCTGGAAGTATTAAATAAATAAATAAATATAAAGGAGTCGTGAAGAAGCAGTTTATATTACACTGTGCATGATCCATGTCCCGTCCGGGCCATTCGGGCCGTCCGGGTCCGGACGAGACACGGATCATGCACGGTGTAATATAAACTGCTTTATACAAAATGTATGTAACGTTTCAAATCCGTGCCCCGTCCAGGCCACGTACACGGCACGCCCCGGTCACGGCCCAGGCACGGTCCGGTCTAATATAAATCATCCCTTAAAGTGGTCTCTTGTTGTACGAGTAGTATAAGGATCGTAGCAGGTGGCGTTTTTTTAGTTTCCACCTACCCCCATGAGAAAAAGGTTTGACTTTATGGATGTTTGTATGGTCTCTTGATAAATAATAGAGTTACTCCATTGTTTATAGACAGTCCACTCACTGGATAAGTGGATATGGACTTAACAAGGCACTCATTCTCGAAAGTCCATGCATTATGCATTGGCTTCATCCGTACCTACTAAGGAGCAGGTGACGATACTTAGAGAGATATAGATAAGGGCCTATATGGTCCATTTTAGTTTACGAGCAGACAACAAACAATGAATTCTGCCTATTGCAGTCAAATGCTGGAAATGTCTCTCCTGATTCGCGTCACAACAACTTGATCTCCGCCATCCGAATCCAGTCTGCCACAGACGCATTTTTAAACCACTCAAACATGTACACTTGTAGATAATAAGGTATGGTAGCAGCATCGTTGCGATATAACGTGCTCCGGTGTGAACGAGGCTCTATAGTTTCAAGTATCAAATATCATAGAAATAAGCCATACTGTGTATAAAATATAGTTAGCGCCGCATTCAGAGACGTTTATTTAAGTTAATGAACAATTAACAGCTTAAAATATTCCCACTGCAGGTGCAGGATAAAATTTTCGTCTCATGCAGCGAAGAAACAATTAAAAGCCTTATTAGTGCTGATTCGCCATTTGTTTCACTACCTACTATTAATGTCTCGCTAACTAACTTGGCAGATAATTTCATAAAATGTTACATTTGTGAATGTAAGTACCTATTCGGTGATTAGCGGCTATTCGAGCATCGTGAAACTGCCAATTTGCTATCGTCACATAACTTTTATCTGAAGAGTGAATATGGCGGTTTTACAGCTTTTGTACAATGTACAATGAACAAGTAATGTCAAAGTGTCATATTTACTTTTCAGTTTTATGTGAAAATCAGCACTTAGTGTAGCTAATTGGGTAAGTAGGAGCTCGTGTGGATTGCAGGAAAAACCAAAAAAAAAAAATGATTTCATGTTTTTTTTTTTTTTGATTTAGTTGTAGAACATATTAATATGATCTCAATTTTTTTTTAAATTTGAATATGAATTGTAGCTTAGCCATCGATCGACCTATGCGGCTATGTTATTATTTAGTCCGTGCGAATGTGGGCTTAAATTATCCACACTTGAATAATATTGGTTTATTAACATTAATACACGTCTGTGAGTAAGGTAGCATTAAATATAAGCTTTTACACGTTTATGACTATGTAATGCTTATAGACAGAAACCAGTAAGTTTAAGAACTTCCGCTGCGTTAGTACTTTAGCTATTTAGTTAAATGTTATTCAAATAGATTTCTTGGAACCTGTTTTGAGGACGTCTTGTGAAATTATTTACCTAAGTATATTATTATTTACCAGTTTTTAATGTGGATGGCTATAATAGTAGGGGAAGACCAAAGAAACGACAGACAGACTTTGTGAAAAATTATATAATAAACTAGCTGCACCACGCGGTTTCACCCGCATAAGTTTCGGTCCCGTGGGAATGTCGGGATAAAAAGTAGCATATATGTGAATCCAGGGTATTAACTATCTCCATACAAAATTTTATCAAAACTGGTCCAGTCGTGAAGAAGTAACAAACATATAAACACACTCACAATGTTTTGCATTTATAATATTACTAGCTGCGCCCCGCGGTTTCACCCGCGTAAATGACGATCCCGTGGGAATATCGGGATAAAAACTATCCTATGTCCTTTCCCGGGACTCAAACTATCCCTATACCAAATTTCATCAAAATCGGTTCAGTAGTTTAGGCGTGAAGAAAAGACAGACAGAGTTACTTTCGCATTTATAATATTAGTTTGGATAAGTGTGATAATACAGGTTATTTCTCTCATAAAGGTACATTGTTACAGTAGTGTGACTCGGATATTTATGAGTGTGACTGTGTGTACTATATACAATTTTACCTTATGCTAGAACCTTTGTGAGAGCTGGAGTCTAAACTAGGTTCGGGACTTGTATGACAGATCTTCAGGCTCACACCCCTTTAAACATTTATCATATTTAACGGCATCTTGATTCAAATATGGTTAGTAAGGTAAGGGGGTGACTACCGAGATGACGACTAATAGGGAAGTATGGAAGAAAAAGACATGTTGCGCCGACCCCAAATACCTATGTAAATTGGATAAGGGTAGGAAAATGATGATAATGATGATTATCTTTTACCAGCACTCTAATTGTAATGTTAATGCCAATGTTTCAAATATCTCGAAAAATATTGAATTTCGGACATATGGGGGGTTAAATTTGTTGCAATTTGGGCCCCCTGTCAGCTCCTGACGGATATACGTCGAATTACAAGTAACCCTGTATATTGTAATGTCAACGGTATACTTAAGATAATAAAGTGTGCATAAATAAATAATATATTAGATTTAGCAATAGATGTAAATTGATGAATAATTGAGGCAAAATTAAAAATTAATGATAATAAATAAATAAATTAATACAAATCATTACCTAAACTCAGTGGAGGTAACGGCTAGAAGCTCAGTGCTATCCTCATATAAGATTTATGCAAGTTATTTTATGTTTAAACTTTAATTATTTCAGCAGCAATTATTATAAAATATATGGATTCAGGTAACCTATAGTGATAATGGGAAAATGCTAATAAAATACAGGTATATTCTTTAGTTTTTATTTTTCGTTTCATGTTACGAACATACAAACATTTATATACAGTCGATTATTTACTAACAATAAATATTAACAAACATGTGTTTACCAGCCGTAGTTGGCTCCCAGACTGGAGTAAGAGACGTGAGAGACGGCGGGTGCAGCCGAGTATGACACAGCGGACTTGAGCACGGGACCAGCGGAGTATGCGACGGCGGGAGCAGCAGCGTAGGTCTTAGTGACAACGGGAGCAGCTGCGGCGTAGGTCAGAGGAGCAGAGTGGGTCGAGTACGAAGAGTAAGACACAGCGGGAGCGAGGGACTTGGCATAAACTGGGGCAGCAGAGTACACAGCGGGGGCGGCTGAGATGGTCTTGGTAACAACGGGGGCAGCTGCGTAAGTGTGGACGGCGGGGGCAGCGGCGTAGGTGTGGACAGCGGGGGCAGCGGCGTAAGTGTGGACGGCGGGGGCAGCGGCGTAGGTGTGGACGGCGGGGGAAGCGTATGCGACGGGAGAAGAGTGGCTGGAGATGGTCTGGTAAGAGACAGCCGGGGAGTAAGACTTGGCTACGACGGGAGCGGCAGCGTAGGTGGTGACGGCGGGTGCAGCGTAGGTCTTAGCGTACGCAACTGGAGCGGAGTGGGTAGAGATGGACTGGTAGGACACTGACGGAGCGTAGGACTTGGTTACGACCGGGGCAGCGGCGTATGTGGTGTAGGCAGGAGCGGCGGCGTAGGTCTTGGCTACGACGGGTGCGGCGGCGTATGTGGCGACGGGAGCATGCGCGGTGTGCGATGAGAACGACACGGAGGAGACGGCGGGCGCCGAGCTGTACGCTACGGGCGCGCTGTACGCTACGGGTGCAGCGGCCTGCAGGAGGTGGCCGGCGGAGGCGAGGCTCGCCACGCACAGGAAGACTACGACCTAAGAACAAAAACACAAATTAATACAATGATTTTCTCACTCTATCTTGATAAGATTTTACAAATCCAGAAAATCAGTAACTGCTATCAGAACACAAGTTAACACTGTATTGAAGTCACGTATTTTGAAACAGTTCTATTAGAAATCACGATTTTGGCCAAGGAGCATCAAGCCCATCACCATCGATAAACAAAAAATATTTTTTAAATCGAAATTCAATATTAAAATTCACACCGTACCTTGGAGTACATGTTTGTATCGAGCGTTGTTGTTGTGTGTAATTTTTGGAGCACTTGCTTTCGCTTTTATATCTCGTCTGCAAACTGGTATTGGTATTGGATCCCGCAGAATGAGCCGCAGGCACTTTCGGTTTCAATGTCAAGGTGAGTGTTCCACCCGGCAAAATAAAGTTGTGTAATCTGCCGGAGGCAATATTTAATAGCATCGAACGTATTCCATATGTATTTATAAGGAAGTTATTCTCGGAACTTGGTTGTGGGGTAAATAAAATCAATGGCTTTTCAAGACGTAATAAACCATGAAACTGTTAAAATAAAATTTATTGCGAATCTTGTTGTTTATAAGGATTTCCGGTTATAGGATGATATTTATTAGAACTGTTAGATAATTATGTAACTATGTAAGTTTTATGAAGAACACAAGGAGATTTTAGAAAGATGTAGGATGCCCTGAAAAAGACCTAAACTTTGCTTTTCTGTGATGCAGATATAGTGTCAAATCTGTCTAGGTATGTACAAAATGATAGAAATAGATTTTAAAATGTTTTTTAAATAACGAAATTTCACATTTTCAATCATTTATTTTTGATTCACAAATCATATTTTTTTACAAATTCATACAACAGCAGATGATAAATTACCAGCCGAGCTTGTTTCCATAGCCACCGTTACCATAGCCGCCATGTCCGTAGCCACCGTAGCTGCCGTATCCACCGTAGCCGCCATACGCACCAGTAGCGTAGCTGGGAGAGTGCTCTTTGTAGACAGAGACTGAGGACACAGCATTACCGAGACCGCTGTAGCCATGACCGCCATAGCCGCCGAGAGCGCCAGTATATCCTCCGTGTGCGCCAGAATATCCTCCGAGAGCGCCAGAATATCCTCCGAGAGCGCCAGAATATCCTTCGAGAGCGCCGGAATAGCCTCCGAGAGCGCCAGAATATCCTCCAAGAGCGCCGGAATATCCACCATGAGCTCCAACGTAATCAGCTCCAGTGGCTGGGACAACTTTAGTCACTGTAGTGTATGAGGTGGCTGGGCTGCCATAGCCGTATCCGCCATAGCCGCTGGCATAGCCGCCGCCATAGCCGCCGCCGTAGCCGCCGTAGCCACCATAGCCACCGTGGCCGGAGTAGCCGCTATTCCAACCGCTGTTGTAGAGGTTTCCTGCACGGGCCAAGCCGAAGAGGCAGACAGTGAGGACAAAGATCTGTAATTAAAAAGATAAGAAAATTGATGAAAATACCATATTGAAACAAAAGGATGTTTAATTTATGGTGTACATAGTAAAGAGTATTCTATTATCTCTATTCTTTAAACAATATGGTCTAGACTGACTTTGATTAAGTTTGTAGTAGCAGCAGATTTGACTAGGATCACTCATCTGCCTAGGAAAAAAGGCTATGGAATTCATAGGATAGGTCACTGTACATTTTAGGGAAGGTCAGTCAACGATGATGATGATTTGTACATCACAGGGCGGAGGGGTATACGTAACGCTTTGAAAGCGTCACTTGTCTATACAAGTGGCGCTTTCAAAGCGTTATAACTTTCAACAGGATTGACATGAGCTTTCCGGTAGCTTATGTCAGTCCCATAGATTTGCTTCATTACCATCTACTGCTGATAGAATGTCACTTTGTCTAGACCATAGATATATGTTTTTTTCATTTGTATGGTCTAGACCCTCAGGAGTCTTAAAGCATAATGTTTCAAAACAAAGAAACGATTGTTTTGAAATTAAACCGCTGAACAGAGTGCCTAGTGTGAGTTTGTTTTACGCTAACGCGATCGCCACGTTTATGACGTTCGGCGCTCCGATTGGCCCGCTCCAAGCTCTTAACCAATCACAGAGCCAAATGCGGTAAACGTTTCGATCGCGTTTGCGTAAAAACAACTCGCACTCCGCGCACTGAACAATGCAATTAAGATTTAAACACTGTATAATATTCAATTAAGTAATTACCTTTGTGAACATGTTGCTGGTATCTTCAACAGTGATGAGTTGAATGTGTTAGAAGCTATTGTTCCACTCTTTTATATTAAAAATGTGGGAAATAAGTACTCTTTTTCAAGGTCCCAGTAAATTTTGAGAAAACCGGAGCGTAACGAAATTAATTAGGCTTACGTTTAAATGCAATATTAACTAATGTATCTAACGAAGTAAGGCAGGCAATTGCGAATCTTATTGTCTTGACTGTAAGACGGTTTTTGTATGAATAGCTTTGAGATATAATCTTTAATTTATGGCGTTATCTTAGGAATTGTTGTACAGGGGTTGGCATTAGAGTAAACTACAAAACGTAGTAATTGATTAGTAAATTATTATGTTTAGGAATTTTGATGTGTGATAATTGCTCTTTTATAATAATTACAATCTTAATGATTCGGAAGTTATTTTACGTATTTTGGGAATTGGGTCACTTATTTTTAATCATCATCTCAGCCGAGAGACGTCCACTGTTGGACAGAGGCCTTATTTATAATAATAAGATTTAATCAATCAATTATAATTAGGCCAGTTTCAGACTACAGCTGGACATAGACCTCTCCCAACTAGCGTCACATGATAAAGCTTTGGTACAACGACTTACTGAACTCTCCATTGTATGGAGATGACGCTTGCGCTGCTTACGCCCTTGACATAACAAAGATAGCCGATCGACTGTGAGCGCGGTTGCTCATAAGTTTAATTGTAATAAGATCTATGTTCTATCTATGTTACGGGTTTGGTTTCCGCGCTTAGTCCTTCAAGACGATGGTTATTGTAATAAGATCATGTACAGACGCCAGCACATCAAGCTACCCGAACCTGTCAAATTTTCCCAATCAACTTTGAACCTTATGTTTTAGTGATAAAGTTGAAAATCTATTAATGATATTTGACAGATTGTAGTAGCTGGATGAGCTGACGTCTGTACAGTCACGTCTAAAAGTATGTATACACTTGGCAATTTTCAATTGCGATTTTTTCGTGAAATAACGAATGCAACGTTGAAATACGACACTTAACATAAACCTATGGGTTCGAAAATACTATTTTCGTAATAACATAAAATTTCATTCAAAAATAAAGGAGAAAATCGCCTTTGAATAAAGCCAAGTGTATACATACTTTTAGACGTGACTGTACGTAACTTTTTTTTGTAAAAGATACCAACCCTCTTCATTTTATAAAATTCATCAATTTACACATAGGTAGGTTTTTTAAGTAACTATAGAATGAGTACCTATTAGTGTGTAACTTTATGAACAACAAAGAAACGATGGATGGACTGTGTGAATGATGATATGGTTAGGAAGGGGGTGACTAGAGAAGTATGGAAAAAAAATTACATGTTGCGCCGATCACAAATGAATTGGGATAAAGACAGGAGAATGATCATAATGTGCAACTTTATCCCTTATTTATTTTGCACTAGCAGCGCCCTGCGGTTTCACCCGCATAAGTGTCGATCCCGTGGGAATATCGGGATAAAATCTATCCTATGTCCTTTCCCGGGATTTAAACTATCTCTATACTAAATTTCATCTAAGTCAGTTTAGCGGTTTAAGCGTGAAGAGGTAACTGACAGACAGACAGATGGACAGACACACTTTCGCATTTATAATATTAGTATGGATATTATACATAGTAAGGATTTAAATAGAACATGAATGTACCTTTATGTCAACGTTAATTCAAATCATGGCCTAAAATTCAAATCATACTTATTTAATCCTAGTGTTTCCTTATTAGTGGTCCACTCCTTTATTTAGAAACGTTGCTTTAATCTGTCAAGCTCCGCTAATGAGACACAATTGATTTTCTATTGTTTCGTCGCCGATCGGCGAACCGCGCCGCTTGACCGGTTAGACATCAAAATGTATGATTAAACACTCGCTTATCATTTCAACTTTAAGTAACGTTTATAAATAAACCCCTGTATATGTATAATGTTTGGTAGGTTTTGTCATTCTTCTTCTTCTATTGCATCGGCATGAGCCACTTATAATAGGCGTCGTTAGCAAGCTCATCATCTGCCTAGCCTTTTCCCAACTATGTTGGGGTCGGCTTCCAGTCTTACCGGGTGCAGCTGAATACCAGTATTTTATATGGAGCGACTGCCTATCTGACCTCCACAACCCAGTTACTGGGTAATACGAAACCCCTTGGTAAGACTGGTTGTCAGACTTTCGCGCTTCTGACTACCCGAAACGACTGTCAAAGATCCACGAATGACAGCCGGGACCGACCGCTAAACGTGATTTCCGAGGCAAGGAGGGGTCTCGGTATGTAAAGATGGTCACCCATCCACAGACCAACCGCGGCAAGCGTAGCTTAACCTGATTGACTGACCTGTGCAGCTGTTATTATTTAGCCACGGGCCCCTCTCGTCAGCAAGCTATCGACGATTATCATTTGAATCTCTAATCTAAACAGTGAATTCGGTAGAATGTCTATAGTATATCTCAGTCTTGTAGTGAATTTATAGGTGTAGGCAATGTATATTATGTTTAATTCATATATCATTCTCTATGTTTACATTACCATAACTTTTGAATAGACCTTTACTTAATTGAGATGAACATCTTTAATTCAATTTCAAAACAAGAAAATCCCGTTTATCTGGAAATTTATGACTAGTATTTATAAATCTTTTAAGAGCTTTATTAGTATTTTAAACCTAGAGGAAGGATGTACTGATGACACGGTATACAGATTAGATCGTAAGATTATGTGCATAAATACAGTTGAAGGCAGTGCTTGCTGCTCAGTAGATATTAATTTTATTTTACTCAGCAATGCAATAAGTTTGTAATAGCTTATGTTTAATTCATAATAAATCGTTTAAAAGACATTGATACGATATTAAAGTGTTCCTTTAAAGCTGTATCAATGTTTTTTTAATTACATAAGCACTTGTTCTCAACGACAGAACTGCAGCTAAAAATGAAAAAAATTCTTACTTAGACAGGTACAAGTTTATTAAATACACAGAACAGCAACATAAAATCTGCTATAAATTAAAACAGCCATACAGAGAAAAATACAATATTTACAATCTAATTTAGAGTAAAATATTTTTGCTATATATACAACGTTGTTTCGGGCTTACCAAACGTATTTGGAACCATAGCCGAGACCTTCAGAACCGTAGCTGTAGCCGGAGTCGTAGCCACCATGGCCGGCGTAGCCAAGGCTGCTGTAGCCGTGGCTACCATACCCGTGGCCGTAGGACACGGATAAAGGAGCAACGTAAGACGCGACTGGAGCGTATGACACAGCTGGTGCGACATAAGACTTCACAATAGGCGAAGAATGGACTTGGTAACGAGAGACAGTAGAAACAGCAGGAGCGTATGAGATGGCAGGAACAACAGCCTTAGTCACAATGGGAGCTGCGACTACAGTTTTGACGATAGGTGCAGTATACGCTGGGGCTACGTAGCTGGAATATCCATGGCCATAGCCGATGCCCGATGCGTAACCAAGGCCGGCTCCGTAGCCTGAGGAGTAGCCCAGACCACTGCCAATCCAGCCGCTGGCGCGAGCCAGGCCGATGAAGCAGAGAACAGCGGCGAACTGAAACAATAAAATTTGTCTTAAGATATAGGAGAGGGTATGGACATAAAATAAATATTTGACGACTTCGGCACGCGTTATGATTACTGTAGAAACAAAAGAAATAAAATAATACAGATTATAGAAAGATGCGCGATGTCAAAAATGAAGAATAGACATGTTACTTTGTAATAATAATGTCAATTCTTCGTAAAGTACAGATAGAAGTGGTCATGCTATGCGGGCTGTATATTCATATATTACTGTTTTTGAACTTGTCACTGTATACATTCTATCTTAATATTTGGGTGTCAACGATCAAAACTTGTGCATCCTACTAGCAGTTGTGGCTTGTTTCAAACCCACTATAACATGTGACATCGTATTCAATTACCCAACAATTTTCTCACGTCTATGACCTTGCAATCTTTATAAACCCTTTAATAGACATAGCGTGATGACAGGCAATTTCGGCTACTTGAAAAGTAGGCCCAAATCTTGGCCTGTCTGCCGTCACTGGTCGTTAGGGTACTTTCGAGGCCGATACCTTGACAATTACGAAACGAGATGTGAGCAGGTGATTGTCACAAGACAATCCACATTACTCTTCCACCTACGTACATTAATAACAGTCTTTATCACTCAAGCAATTAATATTTTTAATGGCGTTATGGTATTTTATTATCTTTAATGGATCACAGAACTCTGTGTTCTAGAATTATATTTAATCGTAAATGTCTCGATAAATGTAAAGTACTAAATGGCCGCTTGACCAATCCAACGAGTATTCTGTACATTAGTAGTACTACATAATACCCGCTTTCTGGCAGGTAAATAGTTATCACTATTGTAATTAAAACACACTCACACTGATTATAAATACATATCGCTCATTTAGAGAAACATCGACGCAAATGTATTTTTTCCCAAAAATGAGTTAAAGCACTTAGAAAGCATACTAACGTTAGGAAAGCAAAGACTTAAAAAAAATTAGCAGTTAATAGGTACGTCGATGTTTCTCCAAATGAGCGATATAATTCGATGAGAAGGACTCAACGCTTAATGTTAACAAGTTTGAATATAGATGAAGCAAGAACAAGATGGATTTAAATAACAAACAGCAGTGACGGATTGATTTGCTCCGCAAGGACTCATTTGACTCTTGTGTCTTGCGAAAGATGTCTAGAAGTTGACACTTGGAAGTTTAGATCTAGATAAATATAGCGAATTGACTCGCTTAATACAGTCTATTTAAATTCTATTGCGATTTACCGAGACATTTTTAATTGCACAATTGTAAGAGAAGAAGCTTGAAGAAAAAAATTATATGTCCAGATTACGAACGGTACTCAGGATCCTCAAGCCGACGTGGCGGGATTTTATCGCGCACTGGATTTTGAACTCTTGGTGTTGAGCCGAGTATAGAGAATCTAACAGAGCGCATCACAGTTTGTCAAAACAATATAGTGTTTGATTTTCAACTCTTGGCGCTAAGGAGAGCGTCGAAAATCAAGTGCGGGAAAAATGCACCCCTGCGAACCAGGGCTTACAGTTGGCTTTAAGTGCTGGAATGGCGATCACCAGACCTTGTGAAGGCCACGAGTTGGAAACAGATATGAGCGGCCTAAGTCTCAGTCGTCGAAATCTATAGGGGAGGCTGTTGTCCACTAGTGAATGTCATTAGGCTGAGAAGATAATGATGACCAGTTGGCAGTTGTACTGACAATTCCAATACCAATAAGACAGTTTACATGTAATTACTGCAACAGATTTATATGGAAATAATTGACTCCCGGTAATTTTGAAACGCAGCGCTTAAACTTCAGTAAAAGGTCAGGTCGGTAACATCAAGTGATTGCAGGACATCCATATTGCAGGACATATTAAGGGGAATATCTTTATTAATTCGCATTAGACATTATGATTAACGATCGAGTTGATTGCTTCTGTGACAGACATTATGAAAGCTGTCTCCTCTAAAACCAGTACTGATTGATTCGCTTAAAGGCCAGAGTTACTTAATCAGAACTGGGTTTGGCAAGCCTTTGAGCAGATTTAGAATGATGGCAGATAGGCTGATCTAGTTGCTGCAGCTTTGAAAACCAGTGAAGTGTGACTTGCGAATGTATTGACTGTTTTTGCGTGTAATCAGTTTGGTCCATGTGTAAATAATGGTTAGGTAATAGAAATATTACTTTGTACGAGATCAAAATACAGGGTAGCAGGTACAGACGCCAGCACATTAAGCTACCCGATAATGTCAAATTTTCCCAATCAACTTTGAACCTTATGCTTTAGCGATAAAGTTGAAAATCTATTAAAGAAATTTGACAGATTGTTGTAGCTTGATGTGTTGGCATCTGTACATCGGCGCACAACCAGTTACAATGGATTAAGTTCATGATTCTGAACACCCAGCGTTAAGATTTCCGTCAGTTATTAAAAAAAATAAAAGGTTTTAGAAGTTATTCTAGAAATAGTGAACACAGTCTTGTTTCAGAACACACCATAGACAAGTTTGATAGACAAGACAGTTTTGAAATATTAATCTATGATAAAACATGGAAGCTTTCTCTTCTGAAGAATATTATGACCAAGAAAACCATAAAAGTCAGTTCACGCTCAAAATTATTTCCACATGCCTGAGAGAAAAATTAAATTCTGGCACGCGCCCAAAACTGTGCTAACGTCACCGTTTCACTAATCTAGATGTCCGTAACTTAGGACGTATAAAATAAAAATATATGGTAGCACGTAGTATGGTGGAACTATTGAAGCTATTAGATTGGCTTTGCCATTAGAATTCGTCAGAAGCAGCCCTTAGTCGGGATTTGTTACCGGTAAATGAAAATAGGCTCGCCCTTTATAATTACATGGGCCTTAGAGACGTTGGTGAACTGTGGGGTACTATTTTCGCACTTCAGCCTACAAAGCATAAGCATAGCATAATCATCTTATATAATGTTCCCACAGCTAGGACACAGCCCTCCTATGTGTTAGAGGGAGTGGGCTGTAATCCACCAAGCGAGCCCAGTGCGGGTTGGTAGATGACACCTGTCTTAGAATTTTTGGTTCTAGGACATGCCGGTTTCCTCACGATGTAATCCTTCACCGTTTTGAGAGTTGTGGCAAATAATTTACACAAAGTAAAGCGCCTACCTGGGTTCGGACCTATGACCCACAACTCATAAGTGGGGGCCGTTACCACTGGGCCACCACTGCTCTCTAAGGCCTACATAATCAGCCTATAATGTTCCCACTGCTTAGGGGCTGCTCATTTATTACGTAAGACGATTTGAGGGGGAGGGCGTCGAAGCAAGTCTTATTTTTTTTTACGCGGGTGTTGGGTCTGGATTGTTCTTACATAAGATCACAAAAGTAAGCAAAAATTATAACATTTTAATGTTATTTCCTACTTTTTCTTTGTAATTTTGGTAGATACTGATCTTACGTAAGATTGAAAGGGGCGGAGGGGGGTTCTTCCAAGTCTTATTTTTTCTTACGTAGGGGTAGGGGGGGATCAGAAAGTGGTCAAAATTATCTTACGTGCCTAATAAATGAACAGCCCCTTAGACATAGGCCTCCTCTCTATGATAGGGAGTGGGCCATAATCCACCACGCAGACCCTCGTGGAATATAGACGGGGAGTGTGGAGATACAATATACCTTTGCCTACCCCTTCGGGAATACATATTATGTGTTGTTTTGTTATGTATGCTATTGGATGAGGGAATAATATCCGCAGCCCTGTCTGTTACAAAGCGTCAGGTCGTCCATTTCAGCAGTAAGGATTGAAAGTATCCGGTGTCGGATATATGCCACCTTTGAAAGCTTGAAAGCCGATGACTGACGGCCAATACCTATTAGGCACTGCGATTGTTTCGTTTGAAGCACTTTATGGCATTGTAACTGGCCTGTCACAGCTTTTCTCAAAGGGGTAGGCACGTGCTGTATTCTACCCCAAAAACAGGTTATACCACAAATTAAATTTTCTTACTGGTTTCTTTTAAGGAGACATTGCGATTAAAATGAAGCTTAAGCCAGTGCTCACCAATATTCAAACCATTGGGTATTTAAACAGTTGGTTTATGTCAAATTTCTCAAGGAAATTTTAAATATAGAACTGCGAGGTGATTGTGCACACTGACAAAGGCAAAGGCTTTCATTTTGACAGTTTAACAACATTCATTGCGTTATTTACGTTGTTGAGCAGACACATTTTTCAAACATATGAAGCAATGGATTAGCAATATCCTTCAAAGTAATTCAGATTGTGTTTGATAGTGTGTTACGCAATTATGGTGCTGATTAAATATTTAATCAGTTTATTTAAATGTAGGTGAACACAAGGCTTAATCGTAACCAATATGGCAAGATTGCAATCACAGGGAATAATTTTCTAGGATGCTCGATCTGGGATAAAAAATAAAGGAATCCTCAAAGGCTATACGAATACAAAGTCACTATTGATACCACTAGAACTATTCACTTCACTTTCAACACAACCACGAAACACTTTTCTAATTATCTCCCAATACATCCTTGACTTGATGCATTTTAAATGATGAATATCACTATTCTTACCTTAGCGATCATTTCGATGTAGATTCTTGCAATATGATGTGTTGAATGTTAGCCAAACGAAAAATGTCAGCTTATATAGTAAACGAAATCTCAGAAAACAAAGCGACCTCGCTATTGTCAAGTTTCTAGGTAATTTTAGTAAAATGGCGCATAATCGTACAACAAACGTTGTTTTTAAGGTCTGTTTTAAAATTAAAATTATTTTTATATTATTATTATTATAATAACTGAAGGTGAACTAATTTGCTGTCCTATACTTAAGTATTTTTAATAATACAGGAAGTGGATATGGTTGCGTTTTTTTTTGTAGTGTTGCAATGCTTTGACGGTTGTTTTTCATTTTAGAAAATCATTAAACGACTTGCTTGCGTTGAGTTAACACGGGTTGTCAAAGTAATATTATTTTAATTTTGAAATAATCAAAAACTGTTACGAAAACTACGTTATAGCCATAGTTAATCATACCCTTGTACCCATGCTATACGAAAAAGTGCAATACACTTTCGAAACGAAGTTTTTCGAGGACTAATTGTAGTAAAATCGTGACAGAAAATGTTCCATAAGGAATTTTAATATTGCGAATTTTTAATATTGCGAATTTTTAATATTGAGAATTTTTGTTTATTAACAATTTTCATTATTGCACTTCGTATAAAATAAATTCCCATGTGCCGTGTCTTGAAGGAGTTCCAAGAATTTGGCTGATTTAGAAGGTGTCATATTAAAAGGAAAAGATGTAGGTGCTAACGCTTTCTCAAAAGTAGCTTAGTCTTAAGCTTTTGACGTGAATACGTCTATAAAATTGCTTCCATAGTGGGGGGCACGTCAAAAAATCCAATGATAACAAAATCGGGGCATACAGTTTGGTGTTGCAGCTTCATATCTATCATCTCCATCCTAAATTCAATTACACCATTGGATAGCTAAAGGATTAAAGAATTTATTACGCCAAGTGAGGACTGTGACGCATCACGCGCGGTGGAGGGGGAAGCGCCGCCATTTTTTGAATAACCCTAGATTGTTCATTCAAGATTTGACTATAAACATTTTCTATTTAAATAGGAGTAATATCAATTGTATCAATGGAGGCATCGTGGCGGGTGGCGTTCTGTTGCTTCTGCCTAACCCCATGGGAGAAAGGCGTGAGTTTATGTATGTTTCAATCGTGAATGGAAGGATCAGAGCCGATCATCAAATATGATCACGTAAGGTCAATTCAAATTCATATTTTCCAACTGATGTCATTTCAAGTTAAACAAATATCAACTTTATTTTAGTGGTAATTAAGTTGATTTCAGAGTGATTAGCACTATTTAAACATTTATAAACATGTTTAAAGTAGCGTAAACTGAACTTTATTGTGTAGCAATTACAGTTATTTTTCCAAATAGGTACACACATATGTTTACATGTTTGGCAAATATAATCGCGAACGGTGATTATGTATGATATTTATCGGCTTAATTATCATAAATGGAGTCACGTCTCTAATTTTGCCAACAGCTAATTTTGCTCAAAATATCGCAAATTCTTGTTAAGATTAGTGGGTATAGAAAACGTTCAATAATATAAAATATCTAGGTCTAGCTTACACTTTCCAGCTTCATCCTAGGTCAAAAGTTCAATAACATTATAAAATCTATTCATTTAAATACCGAGGCCGGTCGGACGCATATCCGATGACACCATCAAACTGCAACCCGTTTGATGTCAACACATTAAGCACCAAACACCAAATACAAACAAAAAATCACGCATAACACACAACACAACACAACAAAACACAGACAGATACAACAGAACACACAAAAAACAAAACACTTAATACAACACATTACCCTAAATTTATTTTTATTATACTTAACAAAAAAAAATCACATCTCGACCTAGGATAGCTTGAGATTCCTTGATTGGTGTTGATGCTCATAAAATTCTGGTTCTGCCGCGGATTGGTTTGGGCATTTCGTTTTAGAGGTGGTTAGGTTATTTCTGGACCGGTGTCAAAATAAGAAATCAGTCACAACAAAGCGGCAACCATGGCAACGAACACAATGACAAAACATTGTTACAGTTCGACACAACTTAGATGTAGCATCGGCATAATTCGTAAAACGTTCGTAAAACGTTCGTAATTCGTAATTCGTATTCGTAAATCTTTATTACTACTTTAGGAAAAATTGATCAATTTTTCCTAAAGTAGTAATAAAGATTGGTGATTTTGAAGGCGCACTTAGTTCGGATGTGATCGGTTTTACGAATTTTGCCGATGCTACATCTAAGTTGTGTCGAACTGTACATCGATTGGAAGCAAAATGTTGATGAGAGATTAACGGCCGAAATTAATATCGAATCCATGAGCCAAGATATAAATCGATTGGTGATTATGAATGAAACTCTTGTTTTTATAGTGTGTGAACTGAATAGGTACACTATAAATAAATTATAAGGCACATTTGGTTTACTTTTTCATTTTGTGTATTGACGTTCAAACAAAGATATCGCGTGTTGCCATCGTCATTTATGATTTTCTTGTGATCGTCATTAGAATCGAGAAACGTCAGGAATAATTTATTCAATAATTTCAAGAGTAGGTACAGCCCTTTCACATATATTTTACCTCTCCGAACAGCAACCCAACTTGTACCCAAATTGTATTTAGGTACAATGCAAGATGGCTGCGTTAGTTCCGAGAGTTGTACTTTATATTGTATCGAAAATAAAGATCGCACGCTAGATTAAATACATGACTTTAAAACTGTCTGGTACCTACATATTTTGTATAATTATGGCCTACGCGATTATCCTGCAGATGTAGCGTCTTGTGACGGGTCACTGAGCCCTAAAATAGGGTTGACTACACGATGTGATGCATGCATCCCGTCTGTAAGTCTCTTCTCCTTCGTCATATGTCAAAAGGCCCTTCCAGACATAGCCCTGCATTGTTAGACTCACATAAAATCCTAATAATATAATGTTTTGACTTTTTTTTTTATACAATACTAGCGGCCCGCCCCAGTTTCGTAAGAGTGCAATTTTTTTTCGAATTTCCAAAATTTTCTTTCATACAAACCTTGTCCTGGCAATACCGACACACCAAAAAAGAAATATCCAATTTGCTGCAGTCATTCGGACGTTATGTGCGTACAGACATTTTGGCGACTTTGTTTTATACTATCTAAGAATTTGGACCATGACATGACTTAAAAGATCTAAGTTTACAGAAATAAACATTTAAATAAACAAAAATTACGTTTAATTACTATGATTCAATAGTGATGTAAAATTAGAGGCAAAATCAAAGGACTGTCGACTGTATGTATTAGTAAGATAAGAAGTGGAACAGACAGCTAGCTTACATAATTATGTTTTTAAAAGACCGACTTGTAAAGTGATCAAAATAGCCTGATAGACTGAATCACTAATTATTAATGTTGTATAAGTAGGTAAACGCATTATGCAGATGACACTAAAGATGCCTTCAATGTTACGGAATACTTCCCGATTAGATATGTTTAGATCTATATCTAGTATTATGCATTATGATAAGTTCCGGGTTAAGAACTGGTTACTTCAGAGTAAGATTTATAAAACAACCGACTTCAAAAAAAAACACACTACAAAGTGAAAAATAACTTTAATTTCGGAAGTCGGTGTCGTTGGTTCCGCATTTTCGTTTTTTGACACCGACTTCCGAAATTAAAGTTATTCTTCACTTTGTAGTGTTTTTTTTTGAAGTCGTTTGTTTTTTTTTTGTAAAAAAATTTTTATTTTTCACTTTTTAGTTGTACCTACCCCGCACAAATTCAATTAACACTAGTGGACATAACTTCGTACATAAGAATAATTACCTAATGTATTATATACTAAAACCTTCCTGAAAGTATGTAGATTTCATTAATGAAAGAATTATCAAAATCGGTTCATTAGTTGTTGTTTGAGAAAATCGCGGACATACAAACGTACATACATACGGGTCGAATACAGAACCTCCTTTTTTGAAGTCGGTTAAAAAAGACAAAATTATCTAATAGGATGGATGACACACTGTAGTCCTACCTCAATCAGTCTAGCCTTTTCCTAGTCAATCAGTCTAGCTTTTTTTAGACTGCTTCCATTCTAACCGGATGCAGCTGAATACCAGCTTTTTACATGGAGCGATTACCTCTCTGACCTCAACAACCCAGTTAATGGGTATACACGATACCCCTTGGTAAAATTGGTTGTCAGACTTTTGAGCTACTGACTACCCGGAACGACTGTCAAATATCTACGAACTAGCTGCGCCCCGCGGTTTCACCCGCGTAAATGTCGATCTCGTGGAAATATCGGGATAAAAAGTAGCCTATATGTTAATTCAGGGTGTCAGCTACCTTCGTGGAAAATTTTATCAAAATTGGTCAAGCCGTTTGAGCGTGAAGAAAGAACAAACGTATAAACACACACACACATACATACACGCACACTCACAAACTTTCGCCTTTATAATATTAGTGTGATAGTGTGATGTGATGACGGCCGGGGCCATGTTTTCCGAGGCACAGACTGCTGTCCTCTAACTATGTGAAATTGCACTCCTTTACACAGAACTACAAGAAAACCTTAGGAAATCACCTGATGCACCAAGTCTTCAGAACAGTACCTATATACAGGGTGAAATTGAAAACATGCGACAAATCGAAATGGGATATTGTACTCATCATTATGAACAACTTTTACTATGGGAGCAAACCTGAAATCGTGAAAAAAAAAATCAGCTGTTTCCTACATTTATGTTCGAGTAACTCGTCAAAATGTAGGTAACAGCTGATTTTTTTTTCTCGATTTCAGGTATGGTCCCTTAGTAAAAGTTGTTCATAATGATGAGTACAATCTCCCATTTCGATTTGTCGCATGTGTTCAATTTCAACCTGTATTTTTGTTTTTTTTTTTCTACCACTATCACCTATTTTAATCCGTTATTAAATCTTTTACGAAACATAAGAATAGGTGAAATGAAGCATCTATCCTTTGCCACAGTCTTAGAATCATAAAAAGCATTTATTTATCTAGTTTTTGTGTAAATAACTTATCGTTGACCACACAGTTGTAGGATCAAGGGTGTTAAGTAAATGGGCAGCTTAAAGGACAGATTAATTTGCATTATCACTAGTTGTTATCTCAAGTAAGACACTGACAAATCTTGTTTTCGTGAAAAGTGGTCGCACTTGGGGAAATCTAAGATTGGATTTTATTTAGCGCGGACCTTAGCAATTACTTGACTCATTGCTTAGGTAACTATAACTTTTCCACTGCTGGAATACAAGACAGAATGCTTGTAACTCCTTCTTACAAGGAGGGTCTTGTGAGAGAGAGTGGGCTAAAAGTCACCGTGCGGACCCAATGCGGGTTGGTGGTTCATACCGGTTTCCTCACGATGAAAAATAGTTTCATGAGAATGCAAATAAAGTTCTTTAAGGCCTATTCAAACCTAAGCGGTATTCACTGCCGCTGTGGGTAGAGGTACAGTCAGCATCAAAAGTCGATTAACACTATCATTTTTACATGTTATTAAATTGACAACAACTTTTTTCAATAAACTGATTTTTAGCTTTTCACATAATAGACAAGAGTATATATTCTAAAAAAAAATCATCTGCTGCATTTTTGAACAAATATTTTGCTCAATAACTAAGATTGAAAAAAACTGAAGTGTTAATCAACTTTTGATGCTGACCGTACATACAGCGCGTGTTTCGCTCCGGTATTTAGTATCAAGTTCCGCGGCGGAACTTGTACCTCTACCCACAGCGGCAGCGAATACCGCTTAGGTTTGAATAGGCATTTATTCTGAATCAGTAAATAGTCCAATAATATGTCACTGTATCTAATATTAAATTATTAATAAAATTCTGGGGTCAACGGTTGCAAAAAGGTCACTGACCCAATGTAGGCCTGTTGTTGGCTCGACAACTAGTCACGATAAAAACTAGGTACCACAGGGTACTACTATACGTCAATGTGTACATGTATTTTGTTATAAGTTTAGCTAGATTACTGTTATGCCCTGCGGCGACGTCTGTGTATAAATTAATATATTTTTTCAACATGACTAATGATCTTAAGCGGTACCTAATAAGATAAAACTGTTTTATTATTAATTATTAATAGTAGCAGCTTGAGTGCGTTTATTAGATTGTTGATTGGTACCTTTTATCTGAAGTTGGAATAGTGTAGATTGATTTGGCTTTGAATTGCTAAACTGATTACAATAATCAAGTGCTATCTGATATTGCAAAGTGCTAAAGCACTTAATATCGGTGTGATACATCTGGAAGAAGCATAAACTTTTACCGATTGCTGATAAAATTAACCTGATCAAATTGTGAAGCATGTAACGAGGAAAACGTATCTGCTCATTATTTTTTCAATGTCGGTTTAAATTGGTGCTTTGTGGGGTATTTTTTTCCCTGTTAAAATAATTGTATTAAGATTTTTTATGTACCTACAGACGCCAGCACATCAAGCTACTCGAAACTGTCAAATTTTCTCAATCAACTTTGAACCTTATAATTTAGCGATAAAGTTGAAAATCTATTAAATAAATTTGACAGATTGTAGTAGGTTCATGTGCTGGCGTCTGTACAAATCATAATAAAGTTGAAGAGCTTGTTTGTTAGTTTGATCGCGCTAATCTCTAGAACTACCAGTCGGATCAGAAATATTCTTTTTGCATTTGATAGCTCAATGTTTGAGGAAGGTTATAAGCTATTTAAAAAAAGAAAATAAGTGAGAAAGAACGCTTAGCGAAAACGAAGTTATTGCGCGGGTAGGCGATGTGATGCGACGCGGTGTTTCAAAATTTCGCGCGGACGAAGTCGGGAAGCTAGACACAAGTAAAACCCCAAGTAAATAGTCCTTCAATCCCAAATACAACTCTGTGCAACAACAATCTATCTGTGAATTACCTTATATATTTTTTTTAGTTTATCTATTTTGGCCCACTGCTGGGCAAATGACTCCCCCATTTTTCCAGTTCTCTTTATGTTTTGCCTTCCAATAATTTCCACATAGTAAGTAATAATCCCAAAGAAAGGCACATCAAATTAACAATTGTAACTGACAGTCCGGACAGAAGGACCAGATTTCATTATAAGTCAATAAAGATAACAAGTTTGTGCGCTGACGTGCAACATGTGTTGTCACAATGAAAGATAGGCCTTTATGTGACACAGCACTTCCATCTCGTTACTTGTTGTCTAAATTATTACTCAACAGTTCTTGTTTTGGCCTTAGTCATTTGTTTTGCGAGTATTTTGGTGGAGAGTGAAAGAGCCATGGAGCGTTCCATGCTTGGCATAAATAAGGCTTATAGACCGACACCCTAATTGCGTAACACACTGTCAATCGGAATCTGAATCATTTTGAAGCAAATTACTAATCCATTGCTTCATAAGTTCGTAAAATTTGTCTGCTCAATACGTAAATTACGCAATGAATGTTGTTGAACTGTCAAAATGAAATGGATCCGATTGATAATGTATAACACAATTGCTCCGCAGGTTCCAAACGTCAAGATCCGAAGACGCACGAAGGTTTTTGATATCAGAAAACGAGTTATGGAACTCAAATGAAGTTGTGCAAAAGTGACATATGTCAAATAATTTAATTTAATGTTCTGTGTCTCGTAATGTTAATTACTTTGCATACTAATCAAGTTTTTCTAACTGAACAGACAGCTGTACTCCTTGGGAGTTCGTTGCGCCACTTCTTCTTCCCATCGAAAACGCTAAGAATTGGTGAAGGGCACCCGCCCTTCACCAATTCTTAGCGTTTTCCCCGTTCGTTTTTCGTTTTTTTTTTAAAACACCCGTTTTGGGGGACCGTCTTGTGTAATTTTGACGTTCGAAAAATGCTCAGCCTAATTTGAATAAATGACTTATGATTTGATTTGGATTTTGAGTGATGGCAGGTGGAGTAAGGCAGTTACCGAGTGGCATCCAAGGACTGGAAGACAAAGTATCGGTCGACCGGCGGCGAGATGGGTGAACAATATTGTTGCCATCGCGGGTAAAACGAGACTGGTAGGTATAGGAGCGTGGAGATTGCCACAAAAGACAACCAACTTAAAAAAAAAAAACACTACAAAGTGATAAAAAACTTTAATTTCGGAAGTCGGTGTCGTTGGCTCCGCATTTTCGTTTTTTGACACCGACTTCCGAAATTAAAGTTGTTTATCACTTTGTAGTGTTTTTTTAGTAAAAAAAAAAAATATTTTTCACTTTTTAGTTGTACCTACCCCACAAATTCAATTAAAACTAGTGCATTGAAGAATTGAAGACACCGACCAGAAGAATCATCAAAAATCGCATAGAAATGCCGGAGATGCAGTACATTTATGCATATAACTTTGTACATAAGAATAATTATCTAATGTTTTATATATTAAAACCTTCTTGAAAGTATGTAGATCACATCAGTGAAAGAATTATCAAAATTAGTTCATTAGTTTTTGAGAAAATCGCGGACATACAAACATACATACCTACACATAGGTCGAATACAGAACCTCCTTTTTTGAAGTCGGTTAAAAAAGAGAGACCTATGCCCGTATGGTCCCATATATGGCCCGTATGTGGCTATGATGAAGTCGGGCTGTGGATGATGATGATGTTAGTGGATATTTCTTGTTGTTCTTGGTTGACTTCCGAGTCAATTTATACTTGTGGGTTTTCATGTTGGCATACACAAATGGCATGCATATGCCTAGAATAATAAGTTAATGATAATACATATAAGTGCGTTCATATTTTTATGATACATTTTTTGCTCTCAAGTAAGTTTAATTGTTCAAGTTTTGTTGAAATAAACTTCCGCAAGATATTTTTATAAATTTTCAGTTGACAATACTCAGAAAATGTCTTTGGATATTTCCACTTTGCAAGTATGTGTTGTCTTTGTGGCCATCTACATATTTAACCAATTATACTAGCTACTTATGCTAGTGGATATTGTGCTTAATACGTATGTCAATTCGTTTCACGTGTGGAGGTGGTATAGGTAAATGGAAAAAAAAAACATTTTGATTGCAATTTCAAATTGAATATCAAATTCGTTTTGTAGTACCTAGTGCACTAAAAACACAGAATCCATCGGCACACTAAACAAACTACCAGCCAACCGAAAATATTTACAGACAAACCAAAGCATTCACGTTATGGACAAAAAAATAAGTAACACAGAACTTTGTACACTAATCACAATGATGAATAACCGTAATATCTACGTTGAACAACTTCCCCATCGTTTACTTACTATGAAAATAGATAAATAAAGCTCTCCTACACACACAGGGATACGTAATAAACCGAAAAATACTCATATGTTTTGGCAATCTACCAAATGTTTTTTTTTTCAGATGAATTGTATCACCATTAAATAACTCTGTATTCATTGCGGATGTGCCCAGTTTGTGTTGAATAAATCTGTGAAAATATAACTTATTCTAAATAGGGGTTTGTGGCTAAGTCATAACATCCGCACGAGTGGATCGATCAGTTAAACTACGCTTGCCGCGGTTGGCCCGTTGATAGGTGACCATCTTAGGTACCCATCCTTGCCTCGGTAAGCACATTAAGCCGTTGGTCCCAGCTGTCATTAGTGGATCTTTAACAGTCGTTACGAATCATCAGAAGCCCGAAAGTCTGACAACCAGTCTTACATGGGGCGTCTTATTACCCAGTAACTGGGTTGTGGAAGTCACATGTCACTCCATGTAAAATACTGTTATTCAGCTGCATACAGTTATACTGGAAAGCGACCTCAAAATAGTTAGAAAAAGGCTGGGCTGATGATTGAGAGTAGAGAGTACAATAAAACTATCACTGAGTCTGATCCTGCGGGAATTTGCTAAGCCTGGCAGAGAGAAAGGTGGTCGCAATCAAATCGATAATACGACATACTTACGTGATAATTTGCTGCCACATACAAAATGACTTTGTTTTCCTCGGGGCAAAGGGAAAACACAGGAAGCGTACCACCCCGGAGTATGTCGGATTTTTTCCCTACTTTTTAATGTTGAGGTCGATCCATGATTGCTGTTATATATCTCTCCGCCCTTACCATATACAAAAGAGATCTTAAAAAGATCAATACTGGAGAATGTCATTCAAAAGACCAGTCATTATTTATACAAAAGAGCGCCGAATATTAAAATGTAACTATGTGTTGACAGTAAGATTGTTAATACAACGAAAATACTCACCATGATACAAGACATAACATTATCACCTTATAAACACAGTTGTGTCATTCGTAATAACCCTTCGTGCATCATAAAATTGTAACCCAAATGACACGGTATTCAAAAAATGTCACCAGAAACTTGATATTTCTGAATGAACGTTTTGCGAGCGCAGGTTGCAGGCGAATTATTTGTGCAATAAAACACATTTATACGTGAGAATTGAATGAAATAATGAGAATGTTGACATGTTTTTTTTATTAGTATTTGTTTTATTGACTGGACACTTACTGTCATATTGTTTAATTAATCAACATAATTATATATATTTATTTAAAGTGTTTACATAATTTAAAAAGGTAACAGTCTCAAAATAATAATATGTACAAGTATATAAAAAGGTGGGGAAATAATCAAAGGGCATCAAAAAATTCGTCCGCATCGCTGTCAACAGGAAACGTGCCTAAAAGGCTGGCAGCATTGCAACGAATAATAATTATGAATAATTTATAAAGCTTTTATGTCGTGTATTATGTCGAGAACTTTGCCATTGTGTCTAGTTTGAAATTTTTGACAACTTGAATTTCTATCTATATTCATTAAAAATGAAAGGGAGTGACTCCTTTATTCTTAAAAGGTTAAATAAGGATAACGTTAAGAGGCTGGGTAGTACCAACCGCCGTTTATTTTTACAGCAACATACTTATTGTGAAAGACATTTAAAGGCCTTTTCCCCGGATAAAGGCCTCGAAGACAAGCCACGACAACATAATTCAGACCATTTCCTCCAATTTATCAGTACTCCTGTCAAGGTTTCCGAAATCAGTATGTTTTCAAGACGTAAAGTTGAACTGTGTTGGGTGTATCTATAAATAGAACTCAGTTTATGTAGCCCAATGCCATCAAGCCAATACCTACAGCGTTTCTCTTACTTCTAGTACTTCTCGCAACTACGCAATCAAACGGCACAGCATTTTTATTTCACTGCCTAGATCAACATGGGAAATAAACGTTTAATATAATCACTTAGTAATGTAAGTCATTGCACTGCTCTAAATACACACAGGTACCTACTATTAAAATCAAATCTGTGTCAACTGAGAAAAATTTCGAAATGATTCTGCGAAATAACACATTTTTGGTCCTCGTATCCGCAATTATCTTCTATTATCTTCTTGTTAGTACCTTCACGATGTCTAGAGGCTCTGAGATGACACATGTCATGGACGTTGTGTAACCTTCCATACTATTATGACTTCAGATCCTGGGGGATATTGCCATCGTCACAGCATGGCTAAGCTTGTAAGAATCAAAACTCAGAACCTATATAATATATATAATATCAAATATTTGGCGTTTGATGAGGAATAAGTATCCACTGTTTTGACGAGAAGTAACAGAAGGATTCATGAACTATGTTACCATTGACATGTATACAGTGTCACTTTTCTCGAAGCTTCCATACAAATTCACAACATATTTTGTGACACATAGCTTGTCAAAGTAGTGCGTGTTAAGCTTGCAGGTTGCGTGATGTAAGACAAGGCTAGTTTCCATACTTTCGACATCAATTCACCTTGTTCAAGACAATGACGACCATTAAAATGATGCCTATCATAATATTAACACATCATATCGTTATATTATAAATTCTCGGAATTTATACGGAACGATAATTATAGTCCAATTAGCACAAAGTTTTTTTTATGATTGTCGGTTTTTAGATTTTAGGATGTTAGCAATGTTATCTTTTGTTTTATCCTAAACTGTGATGATGATAAGATCAAAAGATTCATTGAGTGTTTAAGAATACTTCCTCTCAGATTCATTTAGTTGATGTTTTAATTATTTTTGTAATATAATAAATTCGACGCGGATTTTCTTTTTTCCGTTAGATATTGATAGTTTAAGTAATACTAGTAGAGCAACTTTCGTATATTATTTTGAAATAAGTACAGATTTATTATAAATTATCCTACTAGTTACACACACGCCATGTTTCATTGGCCTGGTTTTAGATTTTCGAAGGCAAATCATTATCATGATAAGTACACACAATCAATCCCTTTCTTTTGAAGGAACAACATATAAATTGAATGTTCTCAGATAGGAAAGGAGCTCGTAAATCTACCCTTCCGAGTATTGTTATGAGAAACTAAGATACGAACCAAGATCATGTGTACCACAGAAAATACTGTCAAATATATACTAGGTTTTCCTATCATTTTGCTTCTTGCATGTAGTCTCATACGTTATTAACAGATTTTCCATCTATTATTGTATAAAATATTAACATTGCTGGTTGCTCCGGTCAATGCATTAAAGAATCAGTTAACAAATAAAATAAACATAATGTTTTTCATTTTATAAATTTTATTCTCATTGTATAAAAGTATATATACAAACATAAACAACTAATTTGTACAGTCGATAAGGTGATCACCAGCCGTAGTTTGACGAAAGGCCGTTGTATGCCACATGAGAGACGGCGGGTGCCGCGGAGTAAGACAGGGACTTGTATACTGGAGCAGCGGCGTACGAGGCGTAAGAAGGTGCAGCATAGGCCGCGACGGGAGCGGAGTGGGCGTATGTCACAGCGGGAGCGTAGGACTTAGCGTACGCAACGGGAGCAGCGGCGTATGTGGCGACAGGAGCGGCGGCGTAGGTCGCAGGCGCAGCGTAGGCCGCGTGCGAAGTGTAGGCAGCTGGCGCGGCGTACGAGGCATAAGAAGGCGCAGCATAGGTCGCTACGGGAGCGGCGTGTGCTGCATATGTGGCTACGGGAGCGGCGGCGTATGTGGCGACGGGAGCGTAAGACTTAGCCACCAGAGGCGCCGCGTGCGCAGTGTGTGTGGAGTATGATGAGATGGAGGAGACTGCGGGAGCGACCGCCTTCACTACGGGGGCGGAGTATGTGAGGGGTGCGGAGTACGCTACGGCCGGAGCCGCGTAGCTCTTGTAGACAGGAGCTGCGGCGTATGTGGCCACAGGTGCGGCGGCGTATGAGGCCACGGGGGATGCGGCGTATGAGGCCACGGGAGATGCGGCGTATAAGCCACCAGCACGGGCGGTCGCCACCGCGCACAAAAGGACTAGTAACTGAAAAAGTAAAACGAAATAGAATGAGTAACACGAAGATAATTTCAAACTGGGTTTCCACAAAAGGGCAGGGCAGGGTTTACATTATTTCTCAATTGGCTCTCTTTTCAAAGTCTATAACGACATTTGTTTCGCAAATGTATATAATGATTAACAGCCTACAACGTTCTCACTGCTGGGACATAGGCCTGAGAGGGCCATAATCCACCGCGTAATTTTATGATTCTATTTATTAGCTTTTCTCTTTATATTATTTCTTATTATTAATCATTTATATTATATTTTGTTTGATAATAGTCCTTTCCTTATCACTAGAAAGTCCAACAGCGAAAACTTATCAGTCGTTACAAAAATCCAATATTATTATAAATTATTTAAAAACTGCACAGAACACTATAAAACAAAGTACCTTAGCAGCCATTATGATATATAAAATCCGCTACAGCAAGTGATACGGTCAGTGTACATACAAGCACTTTTATACTAGTCTCGTTACCCCCGCGAGCGCAGGCGCAGGTACCAAATCTAGTCTACTATTGCAAGTTATACTTAGAACCCTGTCACAAACTGACCGCCCAAAATGTATACCACTTAACGGATATGTAACATATGCGAGAATTTTAGGATATGTACCATTAGGAGAATATTGAGAATTTTAGATTTTTTTGGTTGCAAAGGATACAAGGTGATATGAAAGTTGCAGGAAAAGATTTATACAATCTTTAGTACGAAACTATATCAAGTAAAGAGTATACGGTTCTTTAATTTAATTTAAATTTAACACTCAGAAACCAACTTGCGTTGCTCATCATGGCATTTGGCAGCTTACCTACTATGGCAAGCCAAGATCAAGGCATATATTATCTTCACTGGGACTAGATGTACCTATTATTTACAAGTAAGTTGCATTTGTCCTTTTTACGCGGGATATTCTCAAAGGAAGTCATGGTAAGGATAGTCGGTCATAATCGAACTCCTTTCGACTATGTCTTATATTATCACTATCGTTCTTCGGTGTGTTTTCCACCCAGGTATTGCTTGCGCAATCATTTAGCCCCCTAACATTGGTCCTTACATTACGCATCGGACGTTATAACCGTGGCTTCACTTATGAATCACAGTTCCAACTAATTGCCAAGTTCCTGATAATTAAATTATAAACGAGTAGTTTCAACATCACATTTATCAATGAATGAACTCCTGAACTTGTAACTTCCTGCTAAGTTACAGTTTCATTTAGAGCAGTAATCTATCTCACGGCTTATTAATTTGTCTCCATTATAAACTTTGTGATAGAAATGCTACTGCTATCCTTATCTTACTGATCTGCTGATACCGGTACACAAGCTGTTACAATACCGTTCATTAGTCCCAAGATCGATTTTGATAGAGAAATTAATATTTTCATGTTTAATTAGGAACAAGATATCAGTTGATCAACTGTGATACTTATTTAGGTTATGAAATAGGTGTTTGGTTGTAGTTCATTTTATAATAGGACATGTTTATGTATCCTACAGGTTAATATGAAACGGTGCTTTGGGAAATTGGTTTTACAGTGTGATACCATCTGGGTTCAGTTGGATACTAACTGCTCTCGATGAAGAAAAGGTTTTCAAGGCATAAATTTCGCTAGTGATTACGGGTACCGAATGTAAAAAATACCCATGAAAATGTCAATTTCAATTATACTTCAAAATAAACGTCGTTATGGGCCTTTCTGTGCTGCGGGAAATCAGATTTCACACTGTGTTTTCACCTCTGTTCAGTAAGATACACTTACTGCTCTCCACGAAGAAAAGGTTTCCAAGGCATATATTTCCCTAAATAAACATCGTCACGCCGGTCACACGTCTTTCTGTGACCGCTACAATGAAGTCTGCAGGAAAATGTCAAAATTACCCTGCTATGTAAAAGGGTCGGTAGCTAATAGAAACTCAATATGATTGATCTTACGGACGAGTCTCCTTTTATTTTTAGCCATTGAGCTTTTGTGAATTTTAACATTAACATTTCTTTAATAAATAATCCTGAATTTCTTCGCACGTTTATTTTTAATTGTGATCTCGGAAATGTCTTCCAACGACCTTGACAAAAACTTTTTATTTCACGACATCCTTATTTCTCTTTTAATCTAAATGACGAAGTGTTGATTCATGATGTAGATAATATTTTACGACAGCCTAGCTTACTTTGTGGTGTGCATAGAGTTTCATATATGAAACTTTAGTATCAGGTTATGCAAGCCTATGAGTGCTTTTGTCTAAGGGTATACTGGTATTTCAAAAGTCTGGCTTACATGTATCTAGATCACCTAGATCTAACATGGCTCTAGATCGCTAAGCTAATTTGAAAAATGTTTTTGTATTTTTAAATAATTATGATCTGCGATCGGCTTATCTAGCTATAATCAAATATGTGTGTAGGTAGTTTGGGTCTAATGAGTCATATTCTGTTGACCTACAAAAAGATTAGAGGAAAATGGTGTAGTGATGGTTAAAAAATATTGAATTTTGATCAGTTTTCCGTTCACACGGCGACGATGTGCTAATTTTCTGGTCTATCGATTTCATTACAAGTTTTTGTTAGTGCTTGTACCTATGTGTCAGCTTTGATTAGGTACTAGACTCCGACGGGCTTCTAATATGATCATAAATAAAGCAGCATATTTATTTAAAAGTTCGTTTAGTTTGATCATTTCATTTCAAATATCATTTAACTACCACGATTATCATCTGATCTTTAAAAACCATTAAGATTATTCAAACATCCATACAACTTATTTAAGCACGTAATTAATCAAATATTTTGTCGCCATTGATCTTTAAGTTCATTAAAATTCATTTATTCAAATTAATTTGTTCACGTAGTTCCGGCTCACATGTTAGATCTACAATCGTCTAATATTTATTAATTTTCATATTTTTTAAATGTTCATTAATTAATGTTATTTATTTAAATACCCGCCTAGGTATTTTAGATCGAAAGACCAGATTATCTTCATTTTCATGGAAAAGTTTAAAATGTTTACGCGCATGAAACCAAACTAAAGTAACTTCTAAATTTATTTGCGTTTAGATGCAAAACAAAATCCCGATTTCCAGAACGGTCTACTAGTTAGTCGGTCTCATTTAAGCATCTGCAAGCGCTGAGTGCATTTAATGGCATGAATGACTTAAAATTCCGTATGAAATTAATTTCCACACATTTTAACAAAAACGTGCCATGAGTTCAAAACCATTGTTATACATAAATGTCAACAAAACCTACATCGTGTTCATTTCACAAGGTCAAGAATCAAGATACATGACCGAGATAATTTAGTCGTCACATAACATGACAGATGCACGGAGACTATCTCACGCCCACAAGTTTACAAAACGTCCAAACTTCTGGTTTTCGGTTTGCTGATCTTGGTGCCCCTCTACTTGGTCGCTCATTACTGAAGGTCATGTCCCTGAGCCTTCGTGGCTTTATGTACGACGTCCTTCCACTTCGTTCGGTTTTCGGCTTTCTCAGGGCGGTCGTAACGGACAGTCCAGTGAGAGCGGTTATTTGGTCTGACTATCGCAGACCAGCATCTACTTTGCCCATCGCCACCATCATTTCAAGGTTATCTGGTTCCCGACGGGCAATGTGACCAAAGTAACCAAGCGAATACCTACTTGAATATTTAAAGGTTTTTAAAAGCATTGTCTGACATCTGACGTCGCGTCATTAGAATGTAAAAAGTGAATAGCGCGGGATAAAGGACCAAGAGTACAAATTGATCTGTCACTTCCGAAAATACTGTTTTTGTGGTTATTCTTGAGATTACTAAAAAGGCGTTTAACTGGAAGTAATTATATCTGGTCCGTTGTGTTTGACAGTCATGAACTCATGATTGAATATTCATACTCACGTAAAATAGTTATATTCATTTACCGACTTCACAAAAAGGAGGAGGTACTATGTTCGGATGATTGTATGTTTTTTTTTTTTAAATAAGACTGATTAGTATTAAATGCGTTTAAGAAAGTGCCCCGTTCCTCTTTTTGATTAAAGAACAGTTCACAGTTATGTGACTTCCGTGGTTTTAAATAACCTATACTACCGATTTTATCGCCCAAAATTGCCTAATGAAGAATGAAATTGATAGGTGTAAATAGTGTGATTCTTTGTTGCCTGCATTGCTTCATAGAAACTAGACCAGTTACTTTAAAAACTAGATCAATTCATCACCCTAACATCCATGTGTGCCGTGCTTAGACTGCGTTTTGCAACGCACATGGACAGGTCAATCGTGCGGGCTGCAAGTCGAGTGTGTAACGTAAATGGCGGCCACAATACATCTTTATCAAATCCGGTACTGTGAACACTCACTTATTGTGACCAGACGGCGATTGGACCCGCCTTTCGTGTGGTAATCTGAGCTTAGATTGTAACGCACGTGTTTGGTAATGTAACAGGATACTGCACGCAAATAGGCGGTTTTCAATCACAGCTTAAGCCTGCTATTTCTAAACAAATAAAATAAAGAGAAAATATTTTAATTTTTTGTATGTGTGTTTGTTACACTTTCACGCTAAAACGGCCGAACGGATTTAAATTAAACCCTTGACCTGGATTAGGACATGAGGTACTTTTATTGCGAAATTCTCCCCGGATCGAGACTTATGCGGGTGAAACCGCTGGGCGCAGCTACTATTTTACAATAATATGCTGTATTTAATTAAAAATAGTGTTCATGGAGTTTATTGCCCATTGTTCTCCATAGGTACCTACTACGCTTTGGAACGGGAAACTAGCTTCATACTTCTGACTGACCGACTCCTTGAAAATTCAAATGTGCCTGTAAATGGTTTCATTGAAATAAATGCTTTGAGTTGATTTCTACTTTGGTCTCGTCAAGACATTTGTGACCTTATGGTCCCTGTACAATCCAAATAAAAAGCTGAATTGTGAAACATGCGCGCTTTTCCGCAAAACACGTAGGACGTAGATGTCGGATTTCGCCTAAAATAGATTACGGTATGAATTCTAATTTTGATTCAGCTGAAATATTGGAAAAAATTTTACGTGTTCTATTTCATCGGCTAAATATAGATCTAACTTTTTGTTGTGAGCTTTGTAAGGCATAATTAATTTATGGAAATTTTGCCCAATGTGATCTATTTCTTCACTGGAAATAAGAATAACGGTACCTATCTATTTGGTTTTCAGAAACTTGTTTTAAGAATCGTACTCACCGCGAGCATTCGCTTCGCGAATTCGTTGCGCGTGCTATTGTTACGCAACGAACATTCCCTCGCGAAGTGGTAAGTACCGTTTTTTTGAGGTCTATAGATGGCTACTCGTCACCCGATCAAGTAGGTGTACACCATGGTGAAAAACGAGAAAACAATGTTTCGCTTTTTAGGGTTCCGTACCTCAAAAGGAAAAACGGAACCATAATAAGAACACTGCGTTTATTTTCCGTTTATACCGCATATTTTGACACTCGAAGGGAATCAAAACTGGTACGGGTACTTCCCGTTGACCTAAAATCATGAAATTTGGCAAGAAGCAATGTCATGTAGCACAAATAAAGGAAAAAATCCGAAAACCGTAAAATTGTAGTTATATTACAAAAAGAAACATGTGATAAACTATTTGGATACCTACAAATTTGTACAACACCCTCGGTGCGCGCGTCCGACTGGCACTTGACCGATTTTTTATTATTATCATTTCTATTCATTATAAGCTGACGTTTCCAAATGGGTCCTGTTCCCAAAAAACACCTTCAATTATGAGTTATGCTTATACAGGTTACACCTTCACTTACCTAAGCTTTTATTCATGTTCATGGTGTACAAAACCCTTGCCAAAGCTTGATGTTAATTTTGTAGAATCTTCCTTCCGAAACCTTAAACCTCGAACCTTCGAAGCTTTCGAAATATCAATAATGGTAATAATATTTAAATCCCAGACAACGACTGAAGAAAAAGTGCCCATTTTTGGCAGAGGCGACATTATTTTGGTCCTTATTCTCTCAAGTTCTATAAGGATTAAGTACTATTTATTATTATTCTGTTGTTATTGTTGATCCTAAAATCAGACGAAATAATGCTCAACTTTCTGATTCAAAAACTTTGGCGATAACAAAATCAACTTAATCATTATTATTTTCAATTTCTTACGGCAGTAAAATATTAAGAAATGTTATTAAAAGTACGCACGAACCATATTAAAGACTTAGGAACTTTTATTTGTAAACAAGAGTTGTGATTACTTTAGTACAGCAAGTAATTGGCTAGAATGTTGATTCTGTCTAGAACTTGGAACTTAATGGTGTGTTTCAAAGTTAACACATTGCCTAGTACTTAATTATCGTGTAGAATGTAGAAATTGGTCGTGTGAAATGTTGCTAACTCCACCTACTAAGCAAATGTTTATTTTCCAAATAGGATACCATTCAGATATCATAATTACGATTCAAGGCGTAAATAATTTGCAAGCAGACTAACTCATTGTCTACAAATTACGAGGAGGAAAAAGAGTCACAGAATATGATGCAGAAATAATTTATTTTACAAGATATAATTTCAACTTACATAAGTCATAAACGTAACATTTTAAAACATAATTAAAACTTAATCAAGCAGTCAGTCGCGCATACCATGTTAAGGAAAAAATCTCAATCATTTACCATGCATAACTAGCTCCTAAGCCAGAGAACGACATATGGGAAACTAAGGGAGCCTGTGAGTAGGTTATAGTTGTTTTAATAGGTTGAGACTCAATAACAGGCGAATGAGAAGAATAGGAAGACAATCCTGAAGCTACATACTTAGTTTGGTCAAAAACAGGAGTAGAGTATGATGTAAAAGAAGGAGACACGATAGTTTTAGTTAAAGGAACATTATGTGTTGTATAGGTAATAGGAACTGATACAGATTTAGTCAAAGCTGGAGTATGTACCGTATGGAGTAATGGAGAAGAGACAGTATACGCTGCTCCTTGTTGGTAAACAATAGGAGAATGAGCAGCAGTAGAGTAATAACCAGGTATCGTATTAGCTATGACATCACCTTCCTTAGTTGATTTCGACTCGTACTTTTTCAAGCTCGAGTAGGCTGTGTCCAAAGACTTGGTATAAGCTGTATGTTGAGTTCCATCAGGGCTTTCGTAGTTACTTTCTTTGGTTGTTAGTATAGATTGGTATACTGGGGGTGATTGGATGATTTTGGTATATCCTGTTGGTGTATTGAAGCTTTTTTCAACGACGGGTGTTGAAGAGTAGGAAACTGAGGAGGCAGGAGCATAATCAGTTCCTATGACTCCTGCGCTGATTAGTGCAGAGAAACACAGCAGTAATAGTACCTGGAAAGATAAAGAAATAGGGGTTAACAAAAATGAAGGTAATGGAGAAAACCCCATCTGGGCTTAAGAAGATCTAGAAGAATATGTATAAAATTTTATGCACATTTGCTTGCTTTTTCTTTATTTTCAAACGAATTTAAACATGAAATCTGCTGTTTATTTACACAAGCTATTTAAGCTAGTCTTAACTCACCTTTAGCATCATCTCTTCGTTTATTTCCCTTAAGCTTTGGTTAATGAGTGACAAATTCATCAAAAGCTTTAAGCTTTTATACTTGGAGCGCTTTAACAATTTCACCCTCAATGAGCAACATAATGGCTATTATGCATCACTACATAACAGCTGCCAAACCAGTTCGGGACCTTAAACTCAGTTTAACCTTTGACTGTAATAATAAGTCTCCATATAGGTGGAATGAGCGATTATTCTCGACTGCTCCATACTTTCATTGTATTTAATATAAAACATGGCTCACTGATTATGTCCAACGAGATTGTCGCCTAGTCGGTTTAATTCTTGATCATTTTCTTGCATCTATGGTAGTTTAATCTTTATAAGGATTTAAGCAATGATAGCTGTAGTTTTTTTTGTATCTGCAATTTAATTTGTGTAAATTATCAGTTCACCTTATAAGTTGCTAAAGGATATAGTTAGTATAAATTATTATCAACGGCAATGGCATAGGCATAATTATATTTTCGATTTGAACTTGTTAGTTATTTATAATTCTTTTCTGAGCTTGGTTGTGATACTTATCTCTTGAAATGTACTCGTGTTTTACATCTCAGTAAATCTCAATACATTAATTCAATGAAACAGAAATTTTTCATTGAGCATCCTCATACATATTGGTTTCATACAATTCAATTTATCATATGAACAATTGTTTTCGTTAATAAAATGATCCTGTAATTACATGAGCTTGCGTATTCGAGTCGGCGAATTATGAACGATCGGTATGTTTTATTCATATCACACCCCAAACAATTCGAATGGATGCTCGTTAGTCGTATCGATAAATATGAATAATCGAGTCCCAATGGGTGGGCACTAGTCGGTTTCGTTTATTACTGTCGCCTGCGAGTCTAAACATCGATATATCAGTGTACACTCGATTCGTTGCATAATTGTTCTCAGAATTTATTCGGTATGTATGTTTGTTGCAATTGCAAGCTGGTCTATCAATGGGCTGTTATAAAATATAAGCGGTGGTTACCGAGTGCCTACATGCGTTTGAGTCTAGTGCGTGGGTGCGACCTCAATTGTATGATACTTGAAACAGATTGTGTTCATTGATTTGTTTTGGATACTCTTTCGAGGATTCGGGTGGAAGCACTCTTTTGTGTATACTAATTGTTTTGTCGGTAAGAGGAATATATGTCACAGATCTCATTTGACTAGATAAATGGGTGGTTGAGCAATGGAGGATTATCTATAAAATGAATTGAAATTGTTTATTCTGTAAATAGGATATTGGAATCATTTTTACACGTCATATTATTAAAAAAAATAAGCTAGATGAGGTCGGCGTTGTCTATCTGACTACTCTGAGAAGACAAGTCGAAACAAACTCAGACGTCACAGTCTCTTTTAAAGTACAGATATAATCTTGGTCAGATCATGTGAAGACCATGTAAATTGATCTCTTAAATGGTATTTTGAGGAAAGTACCACACAGACTTGAGTGGACCAGTCCAGTCAGCGCAAGTATTTATCAGTAAACGTGTAGTTCAACTCAAAACTTGAGGATACTTTCATGACCGTTACTTAAAGGTTAAGGAATAAAAGGTTTCCAGGTATTACATTCTCGGCCGATTTATCAAAGTTACGGCCAGCCAACATGAGGAGCTTTTTCCAACAGAATTCTCACTGAAATCATTTCACTCACGCGGCCACTTGTACACAAAAATAACCAAAACCGCATTTTAATTTCGCGACTCAAAACGTCGGATGGAAATCACGCTGCCGTGAAGTCTTCTGTTTTTCAATGGCTAAAACATCATGCATGGAGCAATTACTGCACTCATACATAACGTGGTTCTTGGGTGATAAAGCGATGAAAATTTAACGGCAGGGTGGGTGGCGCATCAATAAAACATAGGATGGTAAGTGGGAACCCCTGTCGAACCGCTATGTATGGCAGACACGCCCTACATTCCCTTTTTTGCAGGCTTTTAATATATATTTTCTAATGTTTGGGTTTTGGTGATATTGGAAAGTTTTTTGAGATTTTTGGTAATGAGTATGTATGTACACACGCCAGCAAATCAAGCTACTATAGTCTGTCGTGTAAATTATTTCATCACCATTGCTCTTAGAACGGTGAACAAAACATCGTGAGGAAACTGGCATGTCCTAGAACTAAACATTCCAAGACATGTGACATCTATCCCGTAGTCCCGCTCACAGAGAAGAGGCCTGTGTCAGTGTGTCCCAGCAGTGGAAAAATTATATGCTGATTATGCTACATAACTCTTTGAGATAAAATTACGAATGTTTCATAATTAAATGTTCAAGTAAGAGACTTTCAGATAATGATGGATAAGATAAATTTAGTTTAGCCAGTTCATTAAGCCTAAATCTAATTTATAACATTAACTGAGACTCTAACTCAACACAATTTTAAGTTACGTTAGTCTAGTGTCAAAAAGATTACGATCTTCATCCTTCTTTCATTAACAACGCTGGAACTAGTTTCAATCTTAGATGTATGTAGTAAGGTTTAAAGTAGACTGTGGAATTTTGACACTTGGTGTAATTGATGGTGGCGCTTTAGCTTCAACATTAATATGAGCATTTGTATTCGTGTGTGTGTAATATGATGTACTATGTGTGTGGTGTAATATGAGTGAATTTCTTGTCAAAATTAAGTAACATTTACCGTATTTGCCATTCTAGCTAGACATTGTCACCTAATAGACGTTTTAACGTGTGGACGTTCTGCAAACAATGACATTTTCCCTTATAGACCTTCTGATTTGGAGCGCAAAAAACTGCCTGCAAATTTTTTCGCTCTTGTTTAGAATTTTGAGGATTGAACAGGTCTGTATAAATTTTTACTTTCTTCTTTTTCATAACATGGTTAAAATGACGTCATCCGATTTTTCTTGTCCTGATATACATTTATTTTATTATTTAGTTTGATTTCTTGAGTTTTTTTTTCCGAATTGAAGTATTAAAAACGCATTAGGCCTATATTTCCAAGTCAAAAATCTATTCTTTTCTATAAATTCTCTTCTGATTCATTGTAAATCAACGACGGCTTAATAGATTCATTTTTGCATATTGATATATACTATTTTATACTTTACTAAGCGCATGATGAAGATTATATAGCTAGAAAGGGTGTGACTACCGAGATGACGACTAATGGAGAAGTAAGTATGGAAGAAAATGACATATGGCGCCGATCCCAAATGAATTGGGATTGGGGCAGGAGAAATGTTTATGCGCATGATAAGGAACTGCGCCGCACTGGGCACATCCAGCCTGCACTGGGCCGGCATGGTAGATTGCAGCCCACTCCTTCTCGAAAAGAGGAGGCCTGTGTCCCAGCAGTGGGAACATTATAGGCTGATCATGCTAAGGAACTGCGCAAATACAGGATACAGTACCTGCACCATTCAAATGTATCTCGCAAGACATTATTAAGAATTGTATATTGCAGGTCCTATATCTTTGGCAGCCAACAAGGCCAATGCATAACAACATTTGCAGATTTCCATCGCGTCACATCTATGCCAGAGATCGTTTGAATCTGTTACTAATGCAGCAATGTATTACGTTGGTGTTGACCAGCCAACATTTGGAGCCAATATATATGTGTTTTACAAGTAGGTAGTAGTAGAAGTAATAAATGCTGCAACGCTTTGTAGAGATATATAATTAGAGTGCATTATCTACAGTACACGCTGTTATTTAACAATTTAGTGCTTAAAGCTATGTTCAATAATAATGGTGGTTTTAGTGGTATAGTTTTCTTCCTGTTTCATCATAGTTTTCGTAATGTAGGAGAAATTACGAATTCGCATTTATTGGACTGTAGTAACGTATCAGCTAGATTAAAGTAGCCGAGGATTCAGTAAAATGGCGTGCAGCTGGAGAGACCAATGTAGTACCTACCTGCACATCTACAGCATTGGACTTCATATAGGTTAATAATGATGAAAAAGTCAAAAATCTTATCCAAAATTATAAATATATATTTGAAAACCAGCGTCAGGCACTAGTTGTCTGGCATTTTTGCTGAACTGGGCCTTTTTGGCACAGCCGTGAGGCATACTTTGACACTTTCCTGCTAATTTCTTACATAGGGTTTTACACTTTTTATTTGATTTTTATTTTTGTTTTTATCTGGTGTATTGTGTGTCTTTTAGGCTGTGCTAAATAAATGTATTTTATTTCTAACGATAGGTACGTACGTAAGACATATATAGTTCTCCTTTAAAAAAAAAAGTACGTAATGTTGCTAATTGCAACATATTTGTATCGACATTGAGCTTTTCGAGAATATGTGATACTGGTGCTGACGTGACAAAGCAAGCAACATGCGTGCGTGAGCAAGGTTGGAAGTGGGACCATCTGCCTGAATTCTATGATCACTTATGAAGACTGAGGCTCTAATAGAGAATAATAAGCCATTATAATTTTAAAAATATAAGCACCAATAACCTTTCACAGTCATTGAACGCAGGCCTCTCCCAAAAATTAGACACAATACAATAGAAATTACAATCAGTTGAGATTACTGATAGCCAAATCAAGAATTCATGCTTTAACAGTAATCGAATCGAAGGCCAAACTATCGAACAATGTCTTACATTACATCTTGCGTTCATTGAATAACAGTGTTCAATATATTTTGCTACATGTCGAAGAAGGGAACAAATCGTACAGAGGGACTAGACAAGATATCGCTTTCAAAGCGGTTCATATTTCTACAACGACTTCAATATGATTGATATAAGCTTTTGGGTAGGATATGTCAGTCGTATATATTTTTGACTGTTTTATCATCATTGTCGTTGATAGAATGTCACTTTGTGTGGGCCCTCAGATATTGAATTTATGTTCCCATGGTGATCTGATTCTGGTAGGAAGCAAGCAGGCAGCCCACGCAAGTGATCACTGCCGCCTATTTAAGTCTACTAGAGAGACAACGCAGGAGCGTTGACCTTCTAAACTAACTGTTAAAATTTCTTATAAAGTATTTATCCCTGTATATCGACAACGGCACCCTTAGGGACCGTCTCCACGAGCGAGAGAATCGCGGCGATAGTCTCGCCGTGCCATCTGATATCGCCGTGTGGAGACACGTTCTAAGAGAGTGTATAGATACGTGACACGACGATAATATCGCCGCGATTCTCTCGCTCGTGGAGACGGCCCCTTATGTACCTCAAAACGATGAAGGAAAACATCGTGAGGAAACCGGCATGTTCTAGAACCAAAAATTCGAAGACATGTGACATCCACCAACTCGCATTTTGCCCGCGTGGTGGATTACGGCCCACTCCCTCTCATTGAGAGGAGGCATGTATCCCAGCAGTGGGAACATTATAGGCTGATTATGATGATGATGATGAACCTTGTGTGGGTATCCTTCAAACCGGAATGGGCTGCTCGGCAACAGAATAGAATATATTGGTAGTACTTTCTTGAAGTTCAACTCTCTTCATTCATGGCTTTTGTGTACTTCGTTAGGAAGTTCATGACTGGCCCGTGGGACTCATAGTCACAAGCGCGACTGCTGAGCGTGGGGTCCTGGGTTTCCCAGGTCGGACAAAGTATTAATGGGTTTTTCCATTAGGAATTTCTTAGTAACAGCTCGAAGTTTGGAAGTTGGTGGTGTGATACTCGCGTGGCTCGAAAAGCACGTTAAGCCGTTTGGTCCTGCGCCTGATCTCTCTCCGGTCGTGCCGTATTTCGTTCCGCCCATCGAACTATGAGAGTGAGGGAAGAGAGAGTGCAACTGTGTCTGCGTACACACTTGTGCACTAAAATATTTCCCGCGCCGAGGGCTTCTTCTTCTTCTTCTTTGAAATTGGCTGTCACGGCCAAAATACTACGATTTGGAGGACTATTATTAGGAAGTTCGTAAAAACAGTATAACATTTTTTCGTGACGTAATTTTGACATTTTGGTCTTAGTAGCCAGTGTTCAAATACACTGGTAAAGTTACTTAAGAATCTAGGTACAATTTACTGTTGTTCAGAGAAAGTCTTGCACAATTTTATTCTAATCGTTAGTTCGCTTCAATGATAATATCTCCACTCCTTTGATAAGCTCTAAATCTAGATATATGCAATAAAATAAATGTGTTCCTAAATATACAATTTGTATCTAGTATCAGACATCGAGATATCGTTTCGTCACTGTCTCGATTTATACCGATAAAAACTTTTGGAGCTGTATAGTAATTATTTATTTGATATTAATTGATTTAATGTTCAAAAAGCTGTATTAAAAATTATTTTGTTCATTTTCAGCTTTAACAGTTTCAATATTTGTCTCGTAATTTATGTTTTTTTAAACGTCTACTTATAAATATTTATCTAAGAAATAAAATTTATATTTAGTTTTAATACCTGCACTGTACAGTTTTCTATATCTTGTCCTTTTTCTCCTCCGTTATTGGTTTCTTCAGTTGCTAGTTGCGTCAGTCAGACTTTTTTAAATTTACCACTCAAAGGAAACGTTCAGTGCTTTGGCATTAATACGTTTCATTAGTAATTAGGTAAGGATGACGAATTTTTTGTTCTTGGTTCTTATTAGCAACTAGCTGTGCCCGTCATGGATACCGGAAAACAATTTTTTTTTTCCTTTGCTAAAATAAAATATCTAGTACTAGTAACCTAAGTTACTGTAGTTAGTAAAAAAATCCGTTTAAACGTCTAATGTGCGAAATTGTTGTAACAATTTGTTGTATTTCTAAATAGCAATATAACGTGTAGACTGTGTAGTATTTGCTTTATAATACCTATTTAATTATTATGAGTCTAACATCGGCCTTGCATGCATATGTCCGAGATTAAATTAGGTACGATGTGCAGAAAAATGCTTTAAGATAAAAGAGAACGATTTTATTAATTTCACCGATCTATCAGCAGCTGATCGTAATACTGAGCTTCCTCGAAACAATTCTGCCTTTATCACATTTCATAGCACTTGGTAAAATGGTATAGACCTACGAATAAGTGATTTATTCCGGTTTGATCCCCTGAACTTAAACGTCAAAAATGTATTGTTCAATAGTAGCTAATCATGACTTAACTTTAAACAACGTATACTAGGTGGTATAGTTAGCACCAGGAAAGATAAGACTTTAACCCGCCTCCCGCGCTATTTCCGCCGCCCCTATGACGTCCGGTCCCATCCCGCGCTCAGACCTCATACCGCTAAAGAGACCTAAAATCATGTACTGCGCAAGTCAAAACACGTGGTCTGTCAAGTCTCATCTTTCGTGGTACGCATATCATCGACGTGCAGCCAGCTACCGACGAAAAATTTTTACGCTAAAGGGTCTAGCTAGAATCATGTGCTGAATTCATAGTTACAGTTTACGCGTTGATCGTCGTCGTCCAAGTAATAACAGCCGCACGGGTCGATCGATCAGGTTAAGCTGCGCTCGCCGCGGTTAGTCTGTGGAAAGGTGACCACCTTTACATTACAAGACCCCTCCGTGCCGCGGAAATCAGAGCCTGACAACAAATCTTATCAAGGGGTTTCGTTTACCCTGTAACTGCGTTGTGCAGGTCAGATAGGCAGCCGCTCCATGTAAAATACTGGTATTCAGCTTCATCCGGTTAGACTGGAAGTCGACCTCCAACATACATGGTCTAGGCAGATGATGAGTTTGCGCGTCAATATCCGTGCCACCCGGACCCAAAACCCTAGACCGACGGACGGATAAACCCCAAAATAAATAAAACTAACTATCGAAGATATATTATGTTAAAGTCATGTAAGTACACCAGAAAAAGTAAAAAAGCTTGTACTATGTTTCCAACTCACATAAAAATGTCACTGGCTAAAAACATTTTCAGATAAAGAGTAATAACATGTTCAGTCCCCATTAACATTCTCACTCACAAATGCTTATCGGCAAAATGATTTCCAGCCGTTACTAACATAAAATGTTGTTGCTGCCTCTACAGCCAAGTTCCGTTTTCCCAGGCGACTAGTTTATTCAACATGTGTGTAATAGTGCCAAGTGGGTTTGGTCGCAATTTTCTTAAGTAATTCAACACTTGGCTAGACGTAAAATTAATAATGTTTTAACCTTGAAACGGCAGCCTACATTCGTTTTTTTGCGGTAGAATCAACGTTGCCAGTTAAATAACCATTGTTCGCATTCGAAACTGTCTTCGGAACTTTTAAAATTAATTCTGACAGAATCAGTTTCCGTTCAATACCTGTATATTCGAGAAGTTGTTTTGCCAAAATGACAATATTATGCCTTTAAATTATGTGAGGAAGTACCTTCACTTTTTCTCGTAGTATAGATACCTGCTCATTTACGAATTTTATTGATCAGTTATTTTTTTATTCGATAAGTTGTACTTGTCTTGTCAATCGCCATCATTATCATCATCGTGTATTATCTTCTTATCTTCGTATACAGGGTGGCAAAGAAATCGACGCGCAATCAGTTACCATGGATTCAGTATATGATTCTGGACCCCCCTGCGTTGAAATTCTTAGTCGGTTATTCAAAAAAAATGCTGTTCCATACATTTTCACCACGTACGTATTGCACTTTTGTATGAAACCACCCTGTATAGGAATTATATTGTATCATTCACCGTCCAACGTTCTGACTGACCACTCCCTCTCACAGGGAGGCCTGCGTCCCAGTAGTGGGAAAATGATAATGCTACTATACACCATCAATGATAGCGTGACCGCTGACAGGGGAGAATGGAGGCAAACGTGTTGCGCCGACCTCAAGTAACATGAGCTAAGAGCAGAAAGATGATGATCATCAGTCCCTTAATCTCATTATGGAGAAGTCTAATATTTCAAGCAGTGTTGGCCCAGTGGTATATGCCCCGACTTACGAGTTGTAGGTCGTGGGTTCGAACCCAGGCCGGCGCTTTACTTTGTGTAAATAATTTCATCACCACTGCTCTCAATACGGTGAAGGAAATAATCGTGAGAAAACCGACATGTCCGAGAACCACAAATTCAAAGACATGTGAACCAAAAATTCGAACTTCTACCAACTCGCACTGGGCCCGCGTCGTACTCACTCCCTCTCGAAGAGAGGAGGCCTGTGTTCTAGCAGTGGGAAAATTATAAGCTGATTAATATGCTAATACCAGGCCAGGGCTTAAAAAAATCCACTGCAGTATGTCCCTGTATTCCAAGAAAAAGTTGCCTGTATCGCTCGAGGAATGTATAGGCATGTGTCTCATGATTTTTTGCAGCAAACGGCTCTATAATTATGCAGCTTTCGTCGACTCAGTATAACCTGTGGTTTTCCTTATATCAGTGACTTGTGAACCTTAAAGGTCTTTAAAAAATTGTCTTACTTATTATTTAATTTCTTTTGTTATTTTTTTCCTCTCGAAGAGAGGAGGCCTGTGTTACAGCAGTGGGAACAAGGCTCATTATGCTTTATGCATATTTATTAAATTAAACTTCTCGTAACTCTACTCAGCTCATATATCATTCTAAGCATAACTACTGAAATGTCTTATGAACCATATAAAAATTCTGTTCCCATTATAAAATGTTATGTACCTATGTGAATTATGACTGTGCGATAATATTATACAAGTTCGTATTTAACCAAGGTTACATTAGTATGTCACTTGTAAAGGGCATGGGAGAAGTATTTAAGTTCAAATTAACCTGTAGCTTGGCTTGCGTCTGCACTTAATTATGTAAGATACTATCTTTACCGTGCTATATTAAAATCACCTTTATTGCAGTGTCTAATGCGATAGAAATAGGTCACGGTGCCAAGATAATTATCAACACCATTTTGAATGATGACTATACCGTTAAAAATGATATCGCTATCATCGATATATTTTATGATGTATGTAGTATATACTACGATGTAATATGAAAAGAAAAAAATGATCGTCATTTTTCTTATGCCAATTTATTTTGTGTTGGCACAACAGCGTTCTGACGAGATATACGATTACGACGTTAGTTAAATATGTTCCCATGTCGAAGGCTCCGGCAGAGAACCAAAGTTAACAACACAACTCAAGTGAACATAGCTCACAGAATAAGCAAGCTGAAGTAGCAATTGGCCGGCCATATTAGCCGTAGAACCGATGGCCGTTGGGGTAGACGTGTTCTTGAGTGGAGACCACGAATCAGCAAACGTAGGGTAGGCCCTCAGGTTAGGTGGAGCAACGATCTTCGCAGGATGGCTTGTAACAGCTGGATGGTAGTGCCGCAAATCGAGTTGAATGGCGTGAAATAGGAGAGGCTATGTTCAGCAGTAGACTGCTGTAGGCTGATGATGATGATTGAAGGCTAAAATTCAATAATTATTAAGTTAATAATGATAGGTAATAAGATAATATAATCATTAATTTACTCAAACATGCACAACATACAACACAAATAATAATTTTCAGCATGCAAGCGAAGTGAAAAGTAAAGATAAAAACAGATCATCACGCGTGCCTTAAACAATGGCATAAAAATATTAATAAAATAAAGTATAATGTCACACCGAGTTCGAATATAATTAATTAAACATTTTATGATAATATAGATCCTTAAAAATAATAAATTAGTAAAACATGATCAAAATCACTCATTTAAATTGCAATAAGCTTTATCTGCTAGAAAATTTATAACTGGGGTCGTATATTCCCTATGACACAATAAATGACCGAAACCGCGTGAAATCTACGCGAGATTAGCTAAGGAGACATGGTTTCGAAGTAAGGAATCATTGACTGGTCGTAGTGAATTAATGTCCTGGTATTTAATAGTCATACTTATATGTAGCAGTTTTTACAGACTGATTGGTGATCGCAGTACGTGGTACCTATCGGACAACAGGAGATCACAGCCCATCTTTTTAGGGTTCCGTAGCCAAATGGCAAAAAACGGAACCCTTATGGATTCGTCATGTCTGTCTGTCTGTCTGTCTGTCTGTCTGTCCGTCCGTCCGTATGTCACAGCCACTTTTTTCCGAAACTATATTCCGAAACTATAAGAACTATACTGTTGAAACTTGGTAAGTAGATGTATTCTGTGAACCGCAGTAAGATTTTTACACAAAAATAGAAAAAAAACAATAAATTTTGGGGTTCCCCATACTTACAACTGAAACTCCAAAAATTTTTTTTTTTGCAAACCTGTACGTGTGGGGTATCTATGGATAGGTCTTCAAAAATGATATTGAGGTTTCTAATATCATTTTTTTCTGAACTGAATAGTTTGCGCGAGAGACACTTCCAAAGTGGTAAAATGTGTGTCCCCCCCCTCTAACTTCTAAAATAAGAGAATGATAAAATTAAAAAAATATATATAATGTACATTACCATGTAAACTTCCACCGAAAATTGGTTTGAACGAGATCTAGTAAGTAGTTTTTTTTAATACGTCATAAATCGAAAACCGCAATTTACCTTTCACAAAGTTACAACGAACTACAAGAACTTTTATATTATGTTACTTGCTGCTACGGAACCCTTCATGGGCGAGTCCGACTCGCACTTGGCCGGTTTTTTTAAATAATGCGCCATTAGCTGATGTCTCACCACACCATAATTATGCTGTTTATTCTAGTTCTTAGAAGCCCTTAGAGATAGAAGTGACAAATGCCTTTTTCCACATCATCGAATAAAATTAATCGAGTGGAAAAACGAAAGTGCTGACAAAGAATCTCTTCGGCCGAAACTTCTGATACTAATGTTCTGAGATTGCCCTTTGCCAGCGACAATAGTTCATTTGTTTACTTCAATGAGTTCAAAAAATTCAAAGGAGATAAGTATGCAGGATCATCGGATATAGTTGAAGTTTTTTTAGAAAATTTAATTTTATTAAAAGAAAACAATCAGCTCATTTATCCAATTAAATTTCAGTCGAAAAAATCCATCGGTTTCTTACTAAACTTTGCCTATGTATATCCGACGATCCCGCATACTTATCTCTTTTGTTGACTGTGCAATGTCTATGAAAATGTGTTTTTTTTTCTAACACAATATAATTTTTTAATTGACTTAAAAAAAATAGGAAGAGGAACCAATTTGAAGAATTCTTCTTTTGTTTGAAAAAATATAGGATGGTCCCATTTTGGTCAAGTTCTGATGAGCGGTTTTAGAGTTAGCTTCAATAATACGTATTTTCTCCACTTAGCGTACACATATGCATGAAGTTATAATGACTTTCTGTCACTGTTATTTACTTAGCAAGTGAAGGAATACGAACTTGTGTGGGTGGGGTAGTTACCACAACGAAAAAGTGAAAAATAAAAAATTATACAAAAAAAGTATATATATACAACTGACTACAAAAAAAACTACTTACAAATTGAAAAATAACTTTAATTTCGGAAGTCGGCGGCAAAAAGCGAAAATACAAAACCAAAGACACCGATTTCCGACATTAAAGTTATTTTTCACTTTGTGGTGTTTTTTTTTTTGGAAGGCAGTTGTATTTGTTTTCGGTTGCTTTTTGAACTATGAAACGGAATGCATGCTACGAGAATGATTGCTTTCGCTCAGTATAGTATTATGATTGTTTCCATAAAATAGAATTCCATGTAATAACCTCCTTATGATGCAGTCGAGTAAAAACATTGAACCGTAAGAAGGATGATGCGGTTTATCCCTTTAGAGCTCAAAACCTATTAACACTGTAATTTGAAAACATTGTCAAAGCAAAAGTAACCGTGGAGCTTATTGCCGACTCTTCTCCATTGGAAACGACCAATTGGAACCGTGCACCTAGATTCTGATGTTTCACAAGTGCCCATGTAGATTTATGTGAAAAAAAAAAACAAAAAATAAAACCTTTGAGCTAGCATGGGAAGACTTCTTGTAGGGACTTTTCAGGACTAACAACCCAGAATAATATCGTTAAAATGTTTATTTAATTTTACATTAAGATAGGTTTTATATATTTACATGGAATTGATTTGGTGCGCAGCAAAAAAAAAATTAACACAAGTAAGTTGCAAATCAAAATAAAACAGTGAAGGCCACTTTCGCAAAGCCGGTAGATAAATCGTTCGCATAATTTATTATAATAATACTGTCACTATTAATAGTAATAGTAGACTAGGTACTATTACTTTGTCGCCTCGGTACAGAATTTCAAAACAAATGACTGTCTACCTTTCCACTTTGATGACTGTTGCGACGTTGTGTGTCCTGTTACTGTAATTTTATATTAGCTCATTTGCATGTACCTATAATTAAGTCTTTCTAATAATGAATAGCTTTTATCAAAATGACCTTTAAGGAATTTTACACCGGTAACTGAAAAGTGGTGTGGAAATCGGTTGTCATGATATGGGCATGTCATACGGAGGAATCAAAGAAAAGGAAAGTTTTGAGTATGAATGGCGATGGCTATTCGTATATACGGGTAAAATCGAACTCAACTCAAACTCAAATAAAACAATTACAGGCACTTTTGAATTGTTGAGGGGTCGGTCAGTCGGAAAGATTAAGCTTGTTACCCATTTCAAAGCGTAGTAGGTATCTATGGAGAAGACCGGGCAAGAAACTCTACAGACACTTTTAAATCATAAAATTGTTATAAAATATTGGTTACAACATTCATGATGGACTGTATGAATAATAATTATATGGTAGAAACGGGGTGACTACCGAGATGACGACTAATAGAGAAGTATGGACGAAAAAGACACGTTGCGCCGACTTTAAACAAATTGGTATAAAAGCAGGACGACGAAGAGGTGACGAACTTTAAAGGCCTTATTGTTCATTTCTTTCTTCACACTTCCGTGCTACATTCAAATAACCTGTTCCTATAATTATCATTAGACAAATAATAATCACGGAGGGTTGGCTCCGAGCCTAACCTGTGTAGTTCCTCTGCCAATATGGTGGAGGAGGTGACATTTAACCACAGTAATTGGCCTTTCAAGCTCAGATGGTGCTGGAGGCAAGCCAGGGGTAATTTTTGTGGTTGATAACGGTCCTCGTGCTTCTAATTGACTGTCGTTTTATTCAAGAATGGGCGATAAAGACGCCTTGAATACATGTTCTGTCTCCAATGGAATTGTAATGTCCTTTTTTTGGAGCCTAAGTAGTGTAGCGGGGTAATTGCGTAACAAATCAACAGTAGAAATTGCTTTCATTAGACAGTTCAACAACATTATTTACGTTGTTGAGCAGAAAAATTTTTAGAGCATATGCCGCAATGGATTAGGAATATTTTTCAAAATGATTCAGATTTTGATTAATAGTGTTTTACGCAATTAGGGTGCTTGAAGGAGTAATTAGGATACAGGGTCCAATTAAATTAGCTAGAAAAATTCTGCAATCGTCATGGGTATCGGTTTGTAATTTTTTTTTTGGGTCTACGACCGCTTTTAGTTTTATTATTTGAAGGATAAGTTGAGGAAATCTGTTTTCTTTTGTTTCATCATGTTTAGATCTCGATACCCAACACGTCTGTGATGTTTACACAAAACAACCAGTTTTTTTTAACTATATTTCTAATGACTATATTACTCGCGGTCGATGAACAAAAAAAATTAAATTAATTATTTTTTTGTTTATTATGTTTAGATATCGATACCCATCACGTCTGCGGAGTTTAGCTAGCTAATTTAATTTGACCCTGTATAACAAAACACTAGCACTTTGTCAGCGATTTCGTCCGGTCAGCCCTATTGTTGAATGTAATAAGGTTCACTTTGGTTTGTATAGGTTTTTTGGAAGAAAAGACGTGCGTTGTGCTACAAGTGTATTGAGCGACTAGTTTTTGTGCGATGGCAAGCCAATTAAATATATCCTAAAGACATGCATAGCTATTGCTAAGTAGGTATGAGCGTAGAACGCAATACGACACAACACCTATCATTCCTTCTCTACATCATAAGGTAGTTGTAGGTCATAGGTTCAAACCAGACAGGCGCTTTACTTTGTGTAAATTATTTCATCACCACTGCTCTCAAAACGGTGAAGGAAAACATCGTGTGGAAACCGGCCATGTCCTAGAACCAAAAATTCGAAGACATGTGACATCTACCAATCCGCACTGGGCCCGCGTGGTGGATTACGGTCCCTCGCTCTCACAGAGAGGAGGCCTATGTCCCAGCAGTGGGAACATTATAGGCTGATTATGTATGTATGTTGATTATGTATGATATTATTGGCCTTGCGGAAATAAGAAGAACAGGATATAATATTATAGAAGAAAATGAACATATTTTCTGCTATTTCGGAGAAACAAAAGGCCAATATGGAGTCGGATTCCTTATAAAAAAAGAATATAAGCTAAACATTGAGAGCTTCATCGGAATATCCGAACGCATCTGTATTTTAAATCTCAACTTTGACAACATAAAATTCACCATTGTACAAGTACACGCGCCAACGGTTGATGCAAGCAACCAAGAAATCAATAACTTCTACAATCAACTGCAGGATGCACTTTGTCAATATAAAAACCAGAAAATAATATTAGGCGATTTTAATGCCCGTGTTGGACAGCGAGTACCAGGCGAAGAAAGAATACTGGGCAAATACTGTTTTGGAAATAGAGACAAAAGAGGTGAAAATTTGCTTCAGTTTTGTTGGGAAAATAAACTATACATTACAAATAGTTTATTCAAAAAGAATAAAAAAACTATGTGGACATGGCTATCGCCTAAGAAAAGAAAAAGTCAAATCGATTATATACTAACCAATAAAAAGGAGAACATCACAAACTTAGAAATTATATCAAATCTAACGTTTCCCAGCGACCATCGACTCCTGAGAAGCACACTACAGTTTGCACCGATAAAGAAAAGTAGAGCAAATTTCAAAAATTATAAAACCAAACTCAATACTTCAGAAGAAAAAGAACAATTCATACAAACATTAACCACAAATATAAATAAAATTAAAGTAGAAGAAAATGAAAATATAGAGTCCTTATACAACAAAATTAAAAAACCTATAATCACCAGTTTAAATTCAATTCGACAGAAACCAACACCAAAGCGGGAGACCATCCCTGTTCACATAAAATGTCTTATTGCCAGAAGAAGTGAATTGATTCAGAAGAAATGCCTAACAAAAGAAGAAAAAGACGAACTTACGTACCTCTACAAAAACATTTACAAATTAATGAAACGAGAACGCACAGAACATAGAATAAAAGAAATTAAAACACACCTCGAATCAACAGGTAGTTTAAAGAAAGGACTTAAAAATCTGAATACCACTAAACGATGGATACCTTATATAAAAGATGATACTAACAACAAGAAAATATTATCAAGATCTGACATAATAGAAAAGGCAACAACATTTTATAAAAAGTTATACTCAACCAAAGATACTACTACGGAGATCGAAACGACCAACCAGAACCCTACTGCTTTAGATAGATTCTCTATTTATGAAGTAATAAAGAAAATTGAATCTCTAAAAACCGGCAAAAGCAACGGGCCAGATGGAATCCCAAACGAAGCACTGAAATTGGGTAAAATGATATTAGCACCATACATAACTACCTTATTTAATAGAATTCTAAATGACAGAGCGATACCGAAAGAATGGGCGCAATCGGACATAATTCTACTCTACAAGAAAGGAGACCCTGCCGATATTGGAAACTACAGACCAATAAGCCTACAACCAAATATGTACAAATTATTTGCTTCATGTCTTGAAGATCGCCTAAAAATGTTTATAGAGAAGTTTCAACCGCCGGAGCAAGCAGGTTTCAGGAAAAACTTCTCAACAACAGATCACATCCACACTTTAAATGTTATTATAGAGAAGTATATAGAACACAATAGACCACTCTACCTGGCATTTATCGACTACGCCAAAGCCTTCGACTCTATATCACATAAGAGCATGTGGAAAGCTCTACATGAATGCGAAATACCATCGGAGACTATAGATCTTATAAAAGACATCTACTGCAAAAGCATAAGCCGTGTAAAATTAGAGAGACAAGGCCCTGAAATAAACATTTGTAGAGGCGTCAGACAGGGTGACCCCCTATCACCTAGAATTTTTATAGCTGTGCTTCAAAGCATAATGAAAACTCTGAACTGGGAAAGGAAAGGAATTCATATAAATGGGAAACTCCTCAGCAACCTTCGATTTGCGGATGACATCATACTCTTCTCTGAAACAGCATCTCAATTACAGGAAATGATTAATGAGCTAAATGAAGTAAGCAATAAGATCGGACTAGAACTAAATGCTACCAAGACCAAAGTCATGACGAACCACCATATTATACCAATACGGGTCAATAACAATACATTAGAATACGTTAAAAGCTATGTTTACCTAGGACAGCAAATATCTTTCTCTAAGACAAGGCACGAAGATGAGGTTAAAAGACGAGTTAACATAACCTGGAATAAATTTTGGAGCAATAAAGAAACCCTAAAATCTAAACTCCCTATAAATCTCAAGAAAAAGGTAATGGACTCATGCCTCTTACCCTGTCTTACTTATGGCTGCCAAACATGGATATACAATAATAATATAAAAAACAGAATACAAGTAGGCCAGAGAGCGATGGAAAGGAGCATGCTAAACATACAAATAAAACACAGAAAAAGAAACACAGAAATAAGAAAAACAACAAAAGTAATAGATGCTTTGGAACATTCTCAAAAACAAAAATGGAAATGGGCGGGTCATATTGCACGTATGGACAAGGAAAAATGGACACAGAGAGTAACTACCTGGCAAGGACCAACAAACAAAAGGAAAAGAGGTAGACCGAAAGAAAAATGGGTTGATGAAATAATAAGAAAAGCCGGTGAAAATTGGATCACAAAGGCAAAGGACAGACAAGCGTGGAGCAAAATGGAGGAGGCCTTCACCCGATGAGGGGTCCATATTGAATCATTTAGTATGGAAATAGAGGCTATAATAATAATAATAATGTATGTATGTTGATGAGGTACGTCAGAACTTTTCTATAATGGATGATTTTGCCTTGTCTACTTTTTCTAGTGAACGGAAGAATTGTTTAAAGTTTTTATTAATTTTTCTTCAAGGGTTATCAGAAAGGAAATTGAAAAATGTAATATTTTATAATAGCTACTTTATTATGCTTTGAAATATCCTGCTTGCTTCCTGTTTGTTGTTAAATAAGTTAAGATGGGAGTACGAGCCACTGAGTCCAAGACTCTGCATACAATTTGCTTCTACATATATTCACAGCTTGTGTAATATATGCACGAGTTTTGAATAATTCTGATTCATCGGTCAGAGATTAAGCTGATTTCGTGCGCGAGATTTAGGAGTTCGATTTTGGTTATTAGTTAGGGAGCAACATTCAAATCAACCAAAAATTCAAAGATAATGTGAGATTTACTAACCGGCACTGGGCCCACGTGCTGGATTATTGCCCACTCCCTCTCATAGGGAGGAGGCCTGTGTCCCAGCTGTGGGAACATTAGATGTTATAGGCTTAATATGGTTATTCAAATGAACTGGATTTTTTCAGGTTAATGATACATGTAATAATCCGTTTTTTATTTCTAAATCACACCGCAATTTACTAGAATTTTATAGTTAACTATTAATAAGATCTGGTAATAGTATATACCTAAAGTATAATTTATCACAGAACTTATAATTTTAGTAAACATGGCAAAGCAAAAGGTGTAAATAAGAATCGTAGCATCTGGCGTTCTGTAGTGTCTGCCTACCCGTATAGAACAACAGCATGACATTGTAATTGTGCCCTTGCATACAACCATTAGATATGATTCTACTGAACCAGGAAAAGGAGTCCAACGCATTGCAGCATTCTGTGACGTCAATATTTCTTCATCATTTTAATAAAACAATACGTTCAGTGCAATCCATGACAATTGATATTACAAAACCTAACTACTCGATGATATAATTCCTAAGGAGATAATAGAGATTGCTACAAGATAATCTAATAGAGAAAAAAATAATTCTTCGAAATTCTTGCACACTGTTCAATTTAGTTGCTTTGGTCTTTTAAGGTTAGAACTATTACGTTCTATGAATCAACTTAATAAATGATTGTATTAAAGTTTATTTGAAGTTGTAGTGGACTAGGTTGCCGGTTTAAAACCTGAAACGGTTTAAAACCTGTACCTAAATTGTATGGGAAATGAACTTATTAATGTCAAAAACATCGATCTACATATAATGACCAGCCAGGTGTCCAGTTACTGTTGTCCTTCCAGTTTATCCCAGTCGCCTTTTAAGATCGTCGGTCAAGAATAGAATAGAATATTTTTTATTATGTACACCATATAAATTACAGACATGAATATAGAAACCTTACAATGGGTGACACAACGGGCGCCCTTGTCGCTAAGAGCGATCTTTTAAAGACAACCTAGTATAGTTGAGTATTTGTTTATTCTTCTTCTGCAGTGGGTAATATACATGGAGATGTATTGTATTCTATAGTAGGTATAGATGTACAAATGTACTGATGGCCAACATACGATGAGCAAGCGAAGTAACACATTATCGTTTCTGCGCATAAGAAGAGATAATTGTTCTACAGTGGCAACACAACAGGTCAATAGGCTTACTTGTGTACTAAAATTCAGATGGAAACCATGTTATTAATTACAGCTATTTTGTATTGAGTAGAACAAAAAGTTTAATGATTCTATTTTCTTGCGCATTATTGATAAACATGATTGATTAGTGCTCGTGGGTGAGCGTCACCTAGTTTTATGAAATTAATGATTGGTCTCGGAGACCTTTATTATGAACTATTAACTAACGATTACTTAAGGATGAAAATATCTTGGTGTAAAACCCCAAAACAGGCCAATATAGGCGATTTTAAAAAGGTGTCTGGAATGGACTGGATTTAGAAGGCGTGAAACAGTTGGTGTGGCGAAAAATAGAAGAGGCTTATGTCTATTTCCAATTTATACAAGTCATCCTTATGTTGATAATCCATAAAGATCTCAATCTGTACCTTTCTGACCTCGGTTAAAAGATACCTCATTTTATTGCAGAATAACCCGGAAAAGACAATTATATCACTCTGAAAGTAGTTACTTAAACCCATAATCACAAGACCACAGTGTATAAAAATAGAAGTTATATCAGAAGGAAGAGGGCGTAATGACCGGTGTCAGGCGTAACTTATAACGATGAGAAAACTTGGGGACACACTCGTGTGAACACGGACTTATACGATTGTGATAGAGATAGTTTTCGTTCTTAAGATGATATATTGGCTTTCAGTGCTAATAAGTACTTGAGAGATGGAAGTCTCAAGAGTGAATGAGGATAATTATCAGAAAAGAGGCATACTAGAGAAATGCAAGAGGAACAGTGAAAACATGATATTATGGCTGGGACTCAAGTGAACACTCAGATGACGACGGCTGACAAAGTTATGGAAATATAAGCAGTCTTATTTATAAACGCCTCTTAAATTTTAATCAATTGCTAAGCAGCTGATTAGCTAAATTCTTATTCATAAACGCTATTTATAGCTAAGAGGTAGCTAAGCAATTGATTAGTAGCTGTCAAAATTAAACACCACCGGAGCACTGTAAGGCCGCGTTTCCACTGACGCGGAGCTGGGCGGAGAGGAGCGGAGAAGAGCGGTGAAAAGTGGTCAGTGTTTCCACTGAAGCGGAGCTGGGCGGAGAGGAGCGATGAAGAGCGGTGAGTGGTCAGTGAGCGGAGCAGAGCGGAGTGGAGCATACTTTTGGAATCGCGCATTTTTGCACTTAGTTACACTCAATCTCTCGGAAAGACCATACGTAATGTTGTCGCTTAAAAAGAAAAAAGCAATCATTTTATATCTTTCTCTACTTGAAGACGAAGATAACGAATCAGATGAAGTACTGTACTGTTGCGACTTTTTTGGATTTGAAGAGAAAACATAGATTCTGGATTCGACATTGCATTTGTAGGTATTCAATCGCGTATCCCATAAACACGGAAATTGTCTAACAGTTTCAATGAACTTCTCATCCATTTTGATACTTATGCACCTAGTGACGTAACGAAGACAACTGACACACTGCACGCGAGTCACGCACCGCCCCGCTCCGCACCGCTCCGTACCGCCCCGCTGTCCTCCGCTCTGCACCCCAATGCTCGCTGTCCTCCGCACTGCACCGCCTCGATGTATAAATATCCGCTCAGCTCTGCTCCACCCCGCTCGTGTTTCCATTGAAGCGGAGCGGAGATTTCAAGCATAGTCATTGGTCAATTTGTGCACCGCTAAGCTCCTCTCCGCCCAGCTCCGCGTCAGTGGAAACGCGGCCTAAAGAGGATGCTAAGAGGCAAGATGGCGGATTTTATTTGAATCAGCTGATCGATTCAGGATCATTGTGCTTCGAGGTTATTTCGTTCATAATATCGAGTAGTGCGTAAATATATATTTTGACAATCTTTTACTGGATTTCCAAAACGACGTAGAAGAGTTAAATAATTTCGAAACGCCGGAGTGAAGTAGAAGAAGGAAGACCTAAAAAGCTCGTTGAAATCTGCTACGAGAATGATTACCTATTACATATTCTTCATTCCGAGTACACATGATGAAAGGATTTATAGGGAAAGCTCAATGAGGTGGCTCAGTAGGTGCTCAGGAGTTTTGAAGAGAATGAGTTCGTGAAGAAGCTCATCACAGACAATGATAATTCAATATGTTACCTATCCCATGTGCCCATTTGTTATCTTATGACGCTAGTTCTAAGGCACAGAACCATAGAAACATCACATTGTGGCAATCACACACAAATAAAAAAAAACCGAGTGTGCTTATGACCACACGACTGAAGTGAAACTTCAAACGTATTTGGCTATGAGAGGAAGAGAGAAAGAAAATGTGCGCGCGCACTGCTTTCTCTTCCTTATATCCCCCACTCAACTCCCGTTCGCCTCGCCTGATCACACTTTTCGTAACGCTTACGTCACGCGTTCGCCAGCTTACTCCCCAAGTCAAGCGTGCGTAAAGAAGTTTTACTTCAAAAGAGTTATTTTCGTTTTCCAATATTCTTCCTCCAAAGACATGGGTGCCATTCTTTTCTCATGCCACTCTCATTCTTCATCTTTTTCACATAGCACAGTCTCTTCCTCCCTCGCCGTCTTTGAGAGGTTAATTAGTATTGGTGTTACATGCTTTCATAGCAGCAGCCAAACTTGCACCTGTAAACAAGTAGTAATTAATCATTGTTATTGATAAGACACTGAAACCTCGTTGCAAAAGCAATAGGAAGTAATATAGAATAGACACAGGTACATTTCTAAAAGAGCAAATTCATGTTAATAAGCTTATAGGACATGAGAATACGTAGATATTATCGGCTACTGCTTTATAATTCATTTGATCAATTTATATTAGTAGGTAAGTAGATATAAATTCAGAGATTCCTTTCCTGTTTAGAGAGATCTTTTCCTGTTTACTCCAATTATTGGAGCTTATTATTTCCATTGCTAGAATCGCAAACACAATGAAATAAACCTACTAAATTATTTTATTCAAATCACATTTTTCCGATAAAATTTTTGATTTATGTCTGTCAAAGTCATATAGAATCTGTCAGACGAAAATTCTATTCCACGAATAAGAAATTATCTGTCGATTTAAAACTCAGCCTTTAGTCGACTATTATGATTATAATTTGTGCCGAACGCATAACTTCACCTCTATTTCGTTTCGCTACTAATCACCTGCTAACTAGCGATTATAAATATCTAAAGTAAAAATCATTATTGATTCAGAGCAAACTAAATGGCAAGCTGAAGCAAGCTGAATGGTATGCTACTAAATGGTAAGTGATTAGCGAGATTTTTATGAAGAAGGCTGTTTATCTTTACGCAGACTACCTACTCTGTGAAGACTGTTCTTAATATTGACACATAGCCAAGAGGTAGACGCAGACCATCGGATATAAGGCCTCAACTGTCGCGAAGGACCTAAAATCTAAAAACTTATCACCCGAGACAACCCGAGATCGACGTTCCTGGCGCAAATGCACAAGGATAAACTGGATAACTTAGATAAACTGGGAAAAGCGCAGGAGGAAGAAGATAACAAGATCTAATACAATAAAAACATTGAGAACAAGCATATACCTCATCATCTGCCGAGCCTTTTCTCAACTATGTTGGGGTTGGCTTCCAGTCTAACCGGATGCAGCTGAATACCAGTATTTTACATGGAGCAACTGCCTATCTGACCTCCATAACCAAGTTACTGGGTAAGATACGACACCCCTTGGTAAGACTGGTTGTCAGACTTTCGGGCTTCTGACCACCCGTAACGACTGTCAAAGAGTCCAAGAATGACAGCCGGGACCAACGCGGCAACGGCTTAACGTGCTTTCCGAGGCACGGAGTGGTCTCGGTATGTAAAATGGTCATCCATCCATGGACCAACCGCGGCAAGCGACCCGTGCGGCAGTTATTACTTAGCGACAAGCCTCTCAAAATAAATGTTATTAAGTCTCTATCCGAAAAGTCAGTCACATGCCCGTCACTCAACAGTAAAAAATCGATGCGAGCCTATTGAACTCGATCAACTCGATTTGATTACGCAATCGAATGGATGTGCGATGTGTAAAATCGAGTATTATAATATTTGCCACTGCAGGTGCTCCGATTTTCATCGCAAAGGTCCTGTTGACATTTGTCCGGCCTTCGAATATGTGGGTCAATGTGAATCGAGTGAGGCATTTAATTTTTTTCTTAAAACTCGAGCAAACTCTTTTGCAGAGATGTGGAAGGAATTGTTGGATGCGGTAGTAAGTGTCTGTTACGATCGTTCAATAAGCTTATCGTTAGTATAGATTTTCGACTGCTATGAGCCTTGCTTTGAGCAACTAAACTTTAACGCAAAAGCGTCAGGGTAGCAGTATTTTTCCGTTCTTTTCTTCTTGTTTATTTATACCTGAGTTTACTTCAAATAAGTAGGGGCTGTTCAGTGTTCTTTTATTTCGTACCTAAGTAAATTTTAATCAATTTCTGACCCCCCTCCCTTCCTGCGTAAGAATAAAAACTTTTTAACAAAAACATTAAACCTCCGAAAAAACTGAAAAGCAAAAAATAATAAACCTTTTTTATTTAACCTTAATAAATAAGTTCTTAAACTAATGCAAGTATACCTAAGTAATTTTGAGTCGGCGCCAAACAATCAATGAACAAAGATCACTAAATTACCTTACATTTAAAGAAATAACCAAATCCTCCGTTTTTTCGTCGGTTAAAAATAACACTCGTTCGAATCCCCTCCCCCATCAAATCGTCTTACGTAATAAATGAACAGCCCCGTAATAGTACCTATTTATTGATAGGTTAAATTCATTTTAGGTTTTTGAAAAAAAAAAATCTGTGCTGACTTTTAACTCCGATCACCTTTTATACTGTTTTTTTTTTCAGACGGTGAAAAAAAGTCAGCCGGTATATGTGTGCATAAACGGTTGAATAAATAAATAAAAACTTTTAGCTTTAAGGCCTGTTGTTGAATTAATAATTTATCTTCATAGCTTCATGTTTTCGAGCTTATCATATTTCGTATCCATAATTTGTGCCTATAAAAAAATATTCTTAAACGTTGGTATTTCAGGCGAATGTCATGCCGTGTCAACTTGCTTTAATATCCTTTGACGTAACTTTATTCTTAATATACATTCTTTTCGTTTATTATCATTGTATTTAACGGAAAGAATTCTGAACTTTTGTGGGTAGGTAGTTAATAAAAATTTTTGAAATAACAATGACCTTGAATTTTAAGGTTCTATAACACTAGCTTCTGCTCGCGATTTCGTCCGCGTGAAATTTCACCCTCCTCCCATTCACCCTCTTAGGGGTGGAATTTTGACTACACCAAAGAGGCAAGTAAGGTTTTATAATTTATGGCTATTGGCTATTATAGAGCGTTCCATGCTTCCGACCGAGTTCCAAACGTTGAAATCCGAAGACGTACGAAGGTTTTCGATATCAAAAAACGAGTTACGGAACTCAAATGGAGTTGGGCAAAACACTTGGCAAGGCGCAGTGTTAGCAGGTGAAGTAAGGCAGTGAGTGAGTTGCGTTCAAGGACTGGAATACGAAGTGTCGGTCGTCCGGCGGCGAGATGGGCGGACGATATTGTTGCCATCGCGGGTAGAACCTGGATGAGACACAAGAAAAGAGAGGCCTATTGCTCAGAAGTGGGTGAAGTCGGACTTTGGATGGTGATGATGTCTATTATAGTTACGGTGTCATGTCTAAAACTAGATAATGACAGAATATGAATATGCAGGGACCTATGTCACACTAACACACACGTACTCTAACCTATTTCACAAAAATGTTGATAGATCTTAAAACATTACAATTATTTTCTAGTCAGTCGCCATGTCAATCATAATTATTTTCCAAAGACATTAAAATTTTCTCTTTGTTATTTTCATTGCTATGACAACAAGACATCATGAGCATGATAACATGGCGTTCGAAGTCGAAATTAGTCGGGTAGGTAAACCCGAAATCAAACTATTAAACCGATAATTATAATATTACATTTTGTGTAATAAGGTAAAATTGACTTATTGCATACTTGCAATAAGTCAATTTTACCTTATTACAAAAATACAAAATGTCAACAATGTCGTTTCAATGTCGTAGCCAACAGCTAGTAAGCTGTTGGCTGGGACTTCGTCTGCTATCCAGGTTGAAAAATAGTCTATGTCTTTCTCCACGTCCCAGGCTACCTAGCTGTCACATTTTGTAATAATCGATTGCGTGGTTTGGGTGTAAAAAGGTAACAAACAGACAGAATTAGTTTCACAATTAAAATAATCCATACTAATATTATAAATTCGAAAGTAACTGTGTCTGTCTGTCTATCTGTCTGTATGTTACCATTGCACGCCTAAACCGCTGAACCGATTTTGATGAAATTTGGTACAGAGATAGTTTGAGTCCCGGGGAAGGACATAGGCTAGTTTTTATCCCGATATTCCCACAGGATCGACACTTATGCGGGTGAAACCGCAGGGCGCAGCTAGTAATATAATAATGTAGATAATAATTATATGTAGTATAGATCTGTCGTATGAATCAAGTTATCCTTAACTTGGTGTGTCAAGAGCAATTAAAATGATGTAATTAAAATAAAAATTGCAAAAATTTTGACCACGAGTTTCCATAACCAGAATCTTCGCGCAAAAACCATTCCGACTGGATCTTTATTTATGTAACAAAGGTCGATATTCTCAAGGCACGCATAAGTATCGTAAGTCGGAAATTCGGTAAGCGAATTAAACTTGTACTTGACCAGTTTTGTTGCTAATAACGAGGTTATATTATTAACTCTTTAAATTAAATCAAGTTAATTAATTAAGTTCTTAATTAGTTACGGTTTTGAGTATAATCGTTTTGATTATATTGAGGGTTTTGTATGGCGAAATAAATTAAAATATTAGTGTTGAGTCACAATAAGTAATGGATCATGAAACTACATAAATTACTTACGATTTGATCAGTGTAGTAAATTCTAAGCGTGAAAATATTATGTAGAGATTTTTTGTTTCCTAGACTAGACTAGAGTACTGACTTACTTAACAAAAAAACAAAAATCTCTCGCTTAATTTTTTTTTCTAGGAACTGTCCTAGAAACAAAAATTAAGCATATCAATCCAACTTACATGGAAACACCTTTGGTGCTCAAAAAAAGGTGCTCTAAATATAGGTGCTCAAACGGGAATACTTCCCGGAATTTCCCAAACTATGAATATTTTGTTTTCTGTAATTGCCATTTTCAAAACATGTAGATACGTAGCAGACTTATATACAGCATCATTAAAGGTAAACTTCTTCTTGTTTGTTTTGCTGGCACGACTATATTTCAAATCTTGATGGCCTAAACGTTTGCCACTTTCACAGCGTCGTCGGTGGCAGCGCATAGGTCACTTTGACTACATATTTTGGGACACAGAGGGCAGGATGGGAGGTGAAGCATAGTTTGCGACTCACCTCCACATCTACACCCTGCTGCCGTTCCGTCAACGAAGCCCCACTTTACCAGGTTTGAGTTAAATATTTTTGTTTTGTTCTTGTTTCTGTGTGTGTTTACTAATAATAGTTTTTAAGAACAATGTTACTAACAATTGGGCTTAGTTCCAATTAATAAACAAATATTTAATTTAAAAATTTAATTGCTTGCCATTTGTGTCCGGAGATGGCTTGGTCCGTTCAGAGACACTTATAAAACACTTATATACAGTGTTTAATTTGCATGATAAACCTAATATGAATTCAGAACTGAAATTTTAATGTTCTTTGGACATAGAATTTTCATTGCCATTCAACGTTGCAATGCTACCAGTCTTTTGGGCACATTTCTACATGACAGCAATGCGGACGAGTAGGTACTTCGACGCCTAAGTGTCCTTTTGTTTTTATATTTATAGTTAGCTAGTCATTTAATTTAGTACCTTGTGTAAATAGTTAGTTATGCTAAATATAATAAAATTAACAAATAAAGAGGAATATTTCTGAGATTGTTGGTAAACATAAAATTGATGACTGTGTAAGAATGAGACTATTGTAATCTATAGTACCTACTTAAGATAAACATAGAAGCAGTTGGTGTACCTTAATAAGTAAATAAACATTTTGAAAAAAAAAGAATTCTACATCACAAAGTCGAAAATTACAACTCTGGTAAAAATTTAACAACTTATTTTCAAAAGACCACAGAAAGACTATCTGTGCTTCTAAACTGCAGTGAAGAAAATACAAAGGTTTTATTTCCTAGAAATAACAAAAAGCAGTCGCTGGGTTACAGTTCACTAATGTACCGATGTAGTCTGCCGCACAATTTACGAGCCAACTAAATAAAGCCAGGAACCCAGAAGATTCCAGACATTAATTTTATTTTGTTGGACTTTTACTCTAGACTAAATACCACAAAATGTTAGGAATAAAACTTTAATTACTGGCGTAATGTTGACGTTAAAACAAGTTCAGGTTTTTGTTGGTTGGTGCTTGTTTTAAGTTTGGTTTGTTTTTACTTTGTACTGACGCCAGCACATCAAGCTACCCGAAACTGTCAAATTTTCCCAATCAACTTTAAATCTTATGCTTTACCGATAAAGTTGAAAATGTATTAAAGAAATTTGACAGCTTGCTTGATGTGCTGGCGTCTGTACCTTCGCCCACGTTCGCATGGACGTAAAAATATCGCGGCGTGATTTTATCTCGCACTGGATTTTCAACTCTCTGTCTTGAGCCTAGCATTGAGAATCCAATAGAGTGCATTCCAGTGTGTCAAAAAAACACACTGTTAAATTATCAACCCTCGGCGCTAAACAGTGAGTTGAAAATTCAGTGCGCGAAAAAAACATCGCCGCGGGAAAATCGTGCCTGTGCGTACCTGGGCTTGCAATGGGTAAAAGCGGTAGCTGAAAAAATAAAGCAGTAAAAAAATAAATAAAAAAATATTGATCTGAAAACAGTTAAAGCTTGAGGCAAAATATTACCGTCATGACAGTAAACTCTAACGTTTTAAGTAGCTAAAAGGTCATAAAATTAACTGGTTTATTCATTTGGTAATATCGTTCAAACCATTGATATTTACATATTTTACAGTAATGGTAATTTTCCTTTATTTGTTGTTTTTTTTTCAGTAAATGGTATAATTATTCAATCATTAAAAGTTACTGTTTTGTCTTTTACTGTTTTATAAACATTTCTTCTTATTGTGAGATTATTTCAGTGACGTCAGTAGCAGGAAGACTACAATCATAATAGATCGTGCCACGACGTTATTTTGATAAACGCGTTTCTTTTGTTTTTATGGAGATCTTCTTTTCCATAAAAAAGTACTTACGTTTCCATGTTTTCATTCATTTCAGTCATTACCTTTACATTATACTATGTTATCTTCTTTTTATCGTAGCAGAACCAGCATCCTAATTGCATCACTTTCAATCACAATCTGAATCATTTTGAAGGATATTGCTAATCCATTGCTAATCCATGTTCGAAAAATTTGTCTGCTTAGCAACGTAAATAACGCAATGAATGTTCTTGAACTGTCAAAATGAGAGCCATTGCTACTGTTGGTGGAACACACTAGAAATCAAGTCCGATGCTTTATCTACCATAGCAAATTAACGTCAATGTTATTCTTTTCGTATCGATTAACAAATTTTCATATATAGGTATTGGTTTGTTTTTATTTTTTTATTTTTGTTTTTTTGTAATAAAGGAAAAGGAGAGGCGACGGGTTGGGGAAACAAAACATTTCACGTGGACGAAGTCACGGACAGAAGTTAGTTGTTAGTAGTAAGTTGTAATAAATGGGTTAACTCATTTATATCAACGGATATGAACAAAGAATATCATCTGTTATATCCAGTAGCCTTCGCTTAAGAGGGCGCCGACCATGCGCCGACCGCACAGTGGCGCCCTCATCGTTTTTTTGGTTATTTCTTTTATTTTAGAATGAAAATGCATAAAATAAGCACGTTAAGTTGTGCTCCACAAGATTATACGTTAATATTATTACAAACAGTAGTCTTACATTGTTTAGTTTTATTATAATCACTAAAACGGATAATAGTGGCCATTTTTATGCGTTTATACGCTTTTATGCTTTTATACGTTTGTAATAATATTAACGTATAATACAAAGCTAAACGCAAAATAAACGTATAATATAAAGCTGTCAATATTAAAGGCATGTAACACCTATACAATGTACTTGAAGCCACACATTCCCCCATAAATCATATATCTACTTGAATTCCTTTACTGAAGTTCAAGTACAGTCGGAGACAATCGAGTGATTTGTCATAATCTCGTTACGGATGTGGTTAGGCGGACAGTCAAGCACGAAAGTTACAAAAGCAATGTCTACGCATTATTTGTTATGTTCTTCGGTTTGACACTTGGTACTGGCGAGCACAGAATTATTTACCTTTTTTTTTAGTGTGGCTGGAGCCTGGTGGATTAGGAGGTTACCGAGTCTCAAAATAATTGGTGTTTGATTGGAAAGAATAAGGTCCAGCAGTGGACTGCTGGTTGATTCAGTTTTGTAGGAACGCCGAGTTACTTAATTTTGATTAGGTACTCGCTTTCGAGATCAGGAGATAGGCTATCAGTAGTGCTATTCTGTGAAAATCACACCGTGAAAAATTGAGAAAAAAAAAAAAACTTAGTTTAAGGTGACCTATTATTAGTATCAATCAGCCAGCTTACTTCAAGCTTGCTATACCTGAGCTTTCAAGGAGAGATTTTTAACAGAATAGACCGGCTGTTTTTCAAACTAGCAGATATTTCTGTTTTATTTATTTATTTTATTTTACAGTTTTTGGAAAACTTACAGCTAAACACTTTTCCACGCTTGACAGTAACAGAAATAAGGCCAATTACAAGTTTTCACAGATAGAAGAGAGCATATATTTATAAACAACAAAAAAATATTTGAGAAGGTAGACAGTTCTCTGAGTAAAAATGTGATTAATAAATGACAAATTAGTTTACGTGATCAAAAAAGAAATCAAAAAGAGTCCTTTTTAATTTTGAAATGCTGGTATTGAAAACATCGATGTCGACGCCCCGGCAGACCGCATTATACGTATGACTCGCTCTAATTAACTACGAACTTTGTCTGTACTTCTTTAAAATATTCCTTGCTACTGAAACACACAGTAAGTAAAACATAATTTTGATTCGCCGTTGAAGGCCTTCTATCATGCATTTTTCATATTTATTTCCACACAGTCTCCTTCACCACGAAATAGACATATAAAAAAAAACATAAACAAAGCGATAAACTGAAGGCGTAACGAAATTATCATTTCATATTGCTACTAGACATTTAAAAACCCGAATTAAGACTAATTTATTCATACTTTGTAGCAAGTGTTCTTGTTAGCATAAAATTATTCATTTAATAGTACGTTTGTACGCAATTGTACGTTTTGTACATCTTAAAAGTGTTACATTGTGACTATTTGATGTGTGAGGTGATCATGATTACGGTATGAGATAGATTAAATTGGACAAATAGAAATAGTTTATTTGATAACCTTAAACGTACAAAAAATTTGAGATTGGAGCCTCCATTTAAGCAAAAGATGTCTGTATTAGGAGACTCCGCTCTTTCAAAAACAAGAAGTGTAAACTATACAATACGAGTACATAATAAAAAAAAAACAAGGTGATTTGAGTGAATGAGGGCGGGCACGACTTTTTTTTTAAATAGTACGACTTTTTGGTGAACAATACTAAAAGATGGTTAATTTTTGTTGTTGTTAATATGTTTTTAACATGCTTTTATTAGCTTCACGTCGTAACTAACAAACAATGTAGTAAAATCTTAGAAATCAATTTTAACCTATTTCTCATTGTCGTATCGAAATGAAACCTTGTATGTTTATGTAGTTTGGATGACAAAACTATAATTTGGAACTCGGAGCTGATTTGATGATGAATCCAGGAGGCGGCGCCCGTGCCGGACGGCGCTTACGTGTTCCACGCGCGCCTCAAAGAGATGTCAGCATAAAGGAAGGGGCCTGCCAGGGCCGAAGCCTGCTGGGGGTGCGGGAGTGTACGAAAGGGTTACCGCTACCCCGGAACATAAAGGGCTAAGGAAGGAACACGGATGGGTTTTAGTCAGTAAGAGTCTGACACTCCCTGCCGCCCAGAGCTGGAGGGGTCAAAAAGGAGGTGGAAAAGAACTATTCAGTGTCTACTAGTAAACCCGAGTTTGGGCTCTTATGCTTTGTTTTGACAAGTCCAATAGATTGGATAAGCGTGCTTTTTTTTTCAGTAGATTAGAAATAATACAGTTAGGGAAATTAATTGTCAAGCAAATTTGTCACTCTACACTTCAAGTTGCCGTGTTATAGCTATTTCATACGACTGTCAAAGAATAACAGTTGTGATTTGAATATACGGACGATTTAAGTTGGTAGTCAATTTGATTTCCCATCTATGGTTCTTGTAGATCATCATCATTTCAGCCGAAAGTCGTCCGCTGCTGGAAATAGGCCTCCCCCAAGCACCTCCACTTCGACAGGTTCTGTGCTTCTCGCATCCAACGGGTTCCTGCGGCCTTCACAAGGTCGTCGGTCCACCTGATGGGAGGCATTCCAACGTTACGTTTTCCGGTACGCGGTCGCCACTCCAGAATCTTTCGGTCCCATCGGCCATATTATATGGTACATCACAACTACAACATAACTGGCGAAATGTGGGATTATTCCACTTTGCCCCACCAGTGGGTGTAGGTACACTTGGCGCACCTCTGCTTAACCCTTTGGAAATACTACGTGTATGTCATCGGGCTGGTGTCCGCAACTCCACGTCCAAACCGCGTATTTTGCGTACGGAGAACTCACATAACAACAATATGTTTGAACCAACTTCAAGAGCTAACGAGTCGTCACCTTGGTCCAAATTCAAGAAAAATGATCTCTCATGTGGGCAATATTAATAGCGTGTCGTGTTGATGTAACGATACTATATGATGTGATATATTTCGTACCTTGATGTAGATAAATCAAAACTTTGCACGACGAGGTTGCCAGACTTGCCAGTGTTACCACGCCCCTTTGAAACATGTCATTAACAGTTTTGGCGCTATAGTTTTGTTCTACCTATTGTGGTACAGTAATTTTATTCTAGCTGCATCGTCTTCACATACTTATAGCTATATAATTAACTAGCAGCGCCCCGCGGTTTCACCCGCGTAAATGTCGATCCCGTGAGAATATCGGGATAAAAAGAAGCCTATATGTTAATCTAGGGTGTCGGCTACCCCCATACAAAATTTTATCAAAATTGGTCTGGACCAAACGGCTGGCCGTTTGAGCGTGCAGAAGTAACAAACATATAAACACACGCACACACACACACAAACTTTCGCATTTATAATATTAGTGTGATAGTGTGATGTGGTATAGTGTGATAGCAGAAAAAGCAGTAGGGGTTCGCTAACAAGCGAAGTCATATCATAGAAGAATATAAAAATGTTTTAAAAGTACAACCGTTCCTAAGAATAATTATGGAAGTTAGTTGACAAACCCTCGTTTAATTTATTCATCCTGGTACCGCGAGCTCGTAAAGGACTCACAGTACCTATAATGAAAGCTAGATTATTTAATTGTTCTGAACGTCAATCAAATATTCAACTACCGTAAAATAATCTTGGCTTCGTTAAAACTATTCCCATAGAGTAAACAAACGCTAAGTAAAAGTTTTCAGCAATTATTCGGTTTTCAGCAGTTTTGATTTTAGGCAAATATTTTCTTTTCATTTTATTGTTATTATAACCTAACGTGCTTTTCGAAGCACGGGAGCATTACACCGCCAACTTTTAAGCTCCAGGCTGTTACTAGAAAATACTTATAACATATTCCGATCGAGGAATCTAATCCAGTACCCCACGCTCGGCAGTCGCGTTTGCAACCACGAGACCAACGGGGCCTGCGCCTGATCTCTCTCCGTCGTGTCGGATTGCCGTCTCATCGGAGTATGAGAGTGAGGGAAGAGTAAGTGCACCTGTGTCTGTGCACATATTTGTGCACTATAATATCTCCCGCGCCGAAGGTTAGTCTCCAATGAGATTGGTCGCTATGGCCGAAATTCGGTCTTGAGGACTACATTATTACAGCCTATTTTGCTCTGAAAGAGTGATATTACCTTAATTGGATTTTCAATGTTTTTGTTACTCACTTATTCTCAATTGGTGTTAGTTTTTTAAATGATGTAGGAAAGTTAGGTAGATACCGCTTCTTTGAACTAATACTTAAAAAATTTAATTTTGTCGTCTCCGTTTTGCTTTAGTAGGTAACCATATTTGTAGGTATACTTATATAAGGTACTATCGCGGACACTCCCGCCTGACCACCACTAAGTTCATTTTTGCTTGCAATAAAAAAATAGCAGCGCTCTCTAGTAAGCCCCCCAAGGTCAAATAGTTTGTCCGTAAAATTCACAAAAGGAGTACACGTGATGCGTCACTAAGCTGCGCAGTGCAGGTTGCAATTAATTGCGTTATCGCTTTCCTAATAGACGAAAACTTTGAGGGGGCGTGGCTTGACGCCGCTGCAGGATTTAGGCGAAAAAATGTTTAAATGATCGGGCGGAAAAGGCCGCGATAGTACCTTGTATGTATCTCAAGGAGAAATCACATTGGACATTGTTTTTGAAAACAGTGAACTGCTGCCATATTTACTGCTTCGGAAAAATTGCGTAACACACTATCAATCAGAATCTGAATCGTTTTGATGGATATTGCTAATCCATTGCTTCATATGTTCGAAAAATTTGTCTGCTCAACGAAGTTAATAACGCAGTGAATGTTGTTGAACTGTAAAATTGAAAGCCATTCATAGGTACTATTAGTGTGTTACGCATTTACCCCGCTGCAATGAAATTACCTTAAATAGGTATCCTCAAATAGAACACAACAATAAATAGATACCAGAGACATTTTAAAAGGTACTACACACAAAATTTATATTTTTAGGTAAACATAAATTCTAGGCAACCTCTGTTCGGCACTTGACAACTGCTCGAGGACGATTTGTGTAAATAAAACAATGTCTTTTCAAAGCGAGTACAAAAAATTTAATTTGGTCAAGACCTTATACAATATACGCGGAGACTCTTGCCACCGCGATTCAGAAACGTACCCAAATGGTACAACGCCATCTATCGAGCTTCATGGAAAACTCGCGATCGAACATCCCGCCCACCATGGACAGAATGTCCAGAACTTAGTTTAAATCTAATAACAAAACTAAATTACCGCCCACCATGAAATAGAACAAGAATTGGTGGGAAGTGTAAACACTAGTGGACTGTATGCGAACAACAAAAAAATTGCAACTAAACCTAAACCCATATAAAATCTTAATAATCTTAATTCTAAACTTAAATTGTAACTTAACCAACAATTAATGAATACAAATAAAAAAAGTGAACAAGAACATTTATGAAGTGATAGGAAGCACAATTAGCTTCGACACTGGTCTTTTAATAATAGAACCTTTACAGCGCAATGTAACTACTCTCGTGATTTTGTCCGAGCCAGTATGCTTTTCGGTAATGAGACCGTAGAGCCATCTTGCAGGTGGAAGATCATCTTCCATAACCAACACTACGTCACCCAATTTCGGTTCCACGGTTTGGTGCGCCCATTTGTTCCGTTGGTGGAATTGAACCAGATACTCACGCGACCACCTGCGCCAGAAGTCCTGAACCATGCGTTGAGTCAACTGCCATCTTCTCAATGTACTAATGTTAGAATTCTCGAAATTCATTTCGGGTACGAGAAGCAAGGGCTCGCCTACTAGAAAATGACCCGGTGTTAATGGGCATGGATCCTCTGGGTTAGTGCTGATGGTGGAAATAGGCCTGGAGTTCAGACAGGCTTCTATTTGGGCAAGGACTGTTGTCAGTTCCTCGAAGGTGAGTGTACTTGTACCAATCACTCTTTTGAGATGGTGTTTGGTCGACTTCACTCCCGCCTCCCAAAGCCCCCCAAAGTTCGGGGAGTGAGGTGGAATGAAGTTCCAGGTGGTTCCGTTGGTTGCCAACCAATCGGCAATATCAGTTGCTATGCCGGACCTTTCGTGGTTGAACAATGCTTTCAACTCCTTGTTAGCTCCAACAAAAGTAGTGCCATTATCACTCCACATCTCACCACAATAGCCTCTCCTCGCTATAAAGCGCTTAAAGGCTGCTAAAAAGGCTTGAGATGTCATGTCACTGACGACTTCTAAATGTATGGCTCGAGTGGCCATACACACGAACAAGCATATGTAGCCTTTGGTGGAGTGATAACCGCGACCTTTGCTAGGACGGACGCTAATAGGACCTGCATAGTCCACGCCACTTCTAAAGAAAGGTCGGCTAGCATTGACCCTAGCAGAGGGCAATGACCCCATTAAAGGATGTACAGACCGAGCGGAATGACGGATGCAAATAACACATTTGCGTACGTAGTGTCTAACGATAGCTTTTGCATTTATTATCCAATATTTGGATCGTAAATAATTAAGAACTAACTGAGGCCCACCATGCAACGTGCTCTCATGAGCGTCAGCTATCAAAAGGCGGGTTAAATGTGACTTACGAGGAAGAATTATTGGATGCTTCGAGTCTTCGTGAAGGTTGGCCCTGTGTAACCTGCCCCCAACTCTCAAAATCTGTTCCCGATCCAGGTAAGGATTGAGCGAGGTAAGTACCCCTTTTTTATTTATTTCTCCATTTATGTTTAAACTATCCATCTCTGATCCAAAATGTTCCCCTTGACATAATTTAATGCAGGTAAGTAATGCCCCTTGAATTTCAGAATGTGTTAGAAAATTATCGAATTTAGTAGTATAATTTTTATTTTTAAACTTTAAGAACCTTTTACAATAAGCTACTACTCTGGTAAGTTTTCTAAGAGATGAATATTTTAAAATTATAAAATTCTCACTTGTTTCCTTGACTACTGTGTTGCATGCTACTAATGATTTTCTTTCCTCTAGGTTAGTTTCTTTAATTTCCCTTCTACTATAATTAATTTCTTTATTTTTCAGCCAACTAGGTCCCTGTGTCCACAACTCTAGGTTAGCGCACTCGGAGGGATTCACGCCGCGCGATGCGCTGTCTGCGGGATTATCACTGGACTGGACGTGCGACCACTGACTATTCTCCATAACGGTAAGTATTTCAGACACTCTGTTGCCGACAAAGGTCTTCCAGCGGCTGGGGTGGCTGCTCAACCAGGCGAGCACCACTGTCGAGTCAGTCCATGCATGTATGTTTTCTTTACAGATACCCAAGGTGTCGGAAACTTCACGCAGAAGTTTTGAAAGCAGCACAGCGCCACATAACTCCAAACGAGGTATGGATACTTGTTTGACAGGGGCCACCTTGGTTTTAGCTGCAACTAGACTAACATGAACGTGACCATTGACATCAATACAACGAACATAGACAACGGCTGCGTAAGCGACATTTGAGGCGTCAGAGAATCCGTGCAACTCTAGCAGGACGTCAAGTTGACTCGTGTTAATCCACCGTGGCAAACGGAAGTCCCTAAGATGGTTAAGGTTGTTTCTATAACTAAGCCATTCTTTTAACAGGTGATCTGGAAGTACATCGTCCCATTTGAAGCCTGCTAACCACAGGCGTTGAATAAACACCTTGGCTGTTATTATCACCGGCGCAAGCCAGCCAAGAGGGTCAAATAAGCGAGCGATATCAGAGATCACCTTTCTCTTGGTTATGGGGGTTACGGACGGGGGAAGTTGCACAGTGTATCTAAACTCATCTAACTTTCTTTGATAAGTTAATCCTAAAATTTTAGTGAGTGTATCCATCTTAAGTTCCAGATTGTCCTGCCTAGCAGTATCCTCGTTCATTTTGGTTAACAATTCGTCACTGCTGCTGGACCACTTTTGAAGCTTGAAGCCCCCACGACCTAACAATTGATTCAGCTGGTGATAAATAAGTTCACCTTCAGCGACAGATTGACAACCCGTCAAGAGGTCGTCTACATAGAACGATGTAAGGACTCTGTCTGCCACTAAAGGAAAGTCGCTTCCTTCGTCTCGAGCTAGTTGCTGCAGAGACCGGACCGCTAGGTATGGCGCAGAGGACGTTCCAAAAGTAACCCGTAGCAACCGAATATGCTTCAGCTCAGCGTTTGGGTTGTCACGCCAAAAAATGCGCTGATAATCAACGTCCTCATCTGCAACCTTGACCTGACGGTACATTTTCACGATGTCCGCGACCAGACTTATGGGATGACAGCGCCACCGCATAATAGTTTGGCGCAAATCAGGTTGTAGGGTCGGGCCAACCATTAATTCTGTATTTAATGCTACACCGTTGTGGCCTGAACATGAAGCGTCAAAGACGACCCTAACCTTAGTGGTGATTTTATCCTCACGCACCACCGCGTGATGTGGTAGGTAGAACGCATCCTTACCTAATTCTCCTTGAGGGACAACTTCAGCATGTCCCAGTTGAATGTATTCATTAATGACTGCACTATACTGTGTCCTTAATTCCGGTTCTTTTAATAATCTATTTTCTAAGTTGATAAAGCGCCTACGGGCAATGACCTCTGATCGCCCAGACGTGCAACTGGGCGAATTTGTTTTGAATGGTAGTTTTACAACATACCTCCCAGTCGCGTCGCGTTTAGTGGTTTTAGAGTAGAATTCCTCGCATTTTTGTTCTTCTTCAGTCAAGATTACACTACGAACTGAGGGCTCTGACTCCAACTCCCAAAACTTACGCAAAAGGTCATTGACATCCGCTGACTGTACTACAGTATGATAACATACTGACTTAGAGATTGCCGACGATGGGATCTCACCAGACAAGATCCAGCCCAATTTAGTCTTCTGGGCGACTGGAGATCCCGGCGGACCCTTGACTAAACCATCCAATAAAACTTCTCCGACCACGCTCGTACTCAACAGTAAATCAATTTTCCCTGGCGTATTAAAGGTCGGATCAGCTAATTTTAAGGACGAGAACGAAGCCGATACCTGAATGATTTTCTTCTCGGGAAGATGGGATGTGAGTCTATTTAATACATAAGCATCGACATATAAAATAAAGGTGGGATCTAGACGTGATTGTAATTTAAATCGAACTATCCACTTAGAGGGCATTGAGTTTCCCTCGTCATCGCCTAGTCGAAATATGTCGGTGTGAGCAGGTGTTTTCTTGAGTCCTAGCAACTGTACTGCAGCCTCTGTGATGAAAGAGACTTGAGAGCCCTGGTCCATCAGAGCTCTTAAAACAACAGCAGTCCCAGTTCTTGACTCAACGTTGACCAAGGCTGTGGCTAACAGACCGTGGTTGTGAACATCCGCAAAACAACAAGTGGGTTTGGTATCGCTTTGACTGGAAGAGGTGGCTGCATTAGCCGCCACCACCTTCGATTCTGCTAAACTATCAACAACTTCAGCAGAATTGGCAGTTGATTTTGGGTGAAGCAGTGTGTGGTGCTTCTTCTTACAAAGGTGACATTTAGTATGTTGACGACAAGAATAGACGGTATGGTTTACTCCTAGACAGTTGAAACAAAGCTTACTGACTCGTGCAAACTCCCGACGCTCATCACAATCTTTCTTAGCAAATGTTTTGCAGTGACACAATTTATGGTCTCCAGAACATAATACACAACTTTGAGAAGCGACATGAAAAGATTTGGCATTATTATCACGAGCACTATTTTGTTTATTTGCTTTAGGATCTAAATATTCTAAGGCTCTAAACCTAGACTCCATAAAACTTTTGAACTCATCAAAAGTAGGTAAGTCATCGTTCGGATTTGTACTAATTCTTAGTTCCCACAGTTTACGGGACTCGGTATCTAATTTTTCGGAGCCTAAGTAAACAACAATTGCATCCCATGAGCTGACGTCAATACCTAGACTGCGTAAACCATGCAAGCAGTCAACAGTTGTATCTAACAGCGCTTTAACGTTTGCCGATGATTCTTTAGTAATCGACGATTGATGGACAAGCCGTTTGAGCATGCAGTTAGCTAAAAACCTTTTGTTATCAAACCGTTTGTTTAGAATCGACCAACACTCATTATAGTTAGAGGCAGTCACAGGAATGTGTCGAAGCAGTTGTTCTGCTTCGCCCGAGAGATGACTCTTTAAATAATGGAGTTTTTGAACGTCATCCAGTGTATCATTTTTATGAATTAGTGACGTAAACAAATCGCGGAACGTAACCCATTCGGAATAGAGACCCGTGAACGTAGGCAAACTAATTTGAGGCAATTTCACATTTGAACTGGTTTGAGTACAGTGTTTATTGTTATTACTTGGCTTAGCATCTTTACACGGAGTAGTTTGAAGCAAGTGCTCTTTTAATTCAGACTTATAGGTTATGTACAACTCTTCGGTTACATCATATGTTTCTGCCGTAAAATAAACATTCTTTTTTAATTCTTCGTCGGTTGCTTTTTCTATGATGCGCTTATGCGTTTCAACAAATTGTTTCCACTGTACCTCTAATGATTCTAGTCTCGTTTCAATGTAACTTTGTGTGAGACGGTCCTTAGGTGATTTTTTATAGTTAATTCTACCTTTTTCTATAATTGATTTATTATTTAATTGTAATTTACCTAAGGATTCCATTGCGTACAGAAAGGCTACAGTTTTCTAAGTAATAATATCAATTTACTAATCTTAAAACGCAACCGTCGAAAAATAAATAAGTCAGTAAACAAAACCGGTAAATTTTTACAAGTTTGAAGTTAGGAAAATAAGACATAGATTTCCCGTCACAACAATATTTTAACACAATAATTATTCTAAGTCTAAACTACTACTAAATCTTGTAAGTCTCGAACACTTGTAATTGCACTTTAAGTCAACCAAGTTGATCTTCAAACTTCACAATTTATAATAAAACACTGGAAACTCACAGTTTTGTCTGCCAAACCTCTCCAAAGACGTCGCTGCTGCGAGTGCGTCGTCGTCACTCTTGATACCGCTGAGTGTCGTCACTGTCCGTGACGTCACTTGCTCACGTCACGTCACTCTGCTGCTGTCACCGTTGCCGCATGAAGTGCGCCTCAATGCTGGTGGCGCCCCCTGGCGGAGCCGGCCGCAACCTCGTTGCTGCACTGCTGGACACCGCTGATCACCCACACACCGGGGATTTTACAGGCACTTCAGGGCGATCCACCACTGGTTTCTATGCCTCACCAGACGTCACAAAACTGTCACTTCACCTTGTCGACGCGATTCCACTTATCGCGATCCGACTCGATAGGACCAAAATGTTCGGCACTTGACAACTGCTCGAGGACGATTTGTGTAAATAAAACAATGTCTTTTCAAAGCGAGTACAAAAAATTTAATTTGGTCAAGACCTTATACAATATACGCGGAGACTCTTGCCACCGCGATTCAGAAACGTACCCAAATGGTACAACGCCATCTATCGAGCTTCATGGAAAACTCGCGATCGAACAACCTCTGCATATCAAACCAAACACAATGGCGAAACAAAGTGATCGCGATAAGGCAAACTGAGTAATTTGCATTAAAAGCGAGGCACTTCATTCATGTAGGAGGTCCCGCAAAATTGGAGATTGTTCGCTCTCATAATAAGAAGATACCGAGGAAACAGGGTGTTTTTAAGTGTCGTTATAATAATTGGACCCTTTGTTTTATATGCCACTGAAAATAAAATTGTGGTGTTGTTGGTGGGTAATTAAGCATTGGACATTCGGACAATGGGGGCTCGTGGCTACGTAATAACAGCCTCACGGGTCGATAGATCAGGTTAAGCTACGCTTGCCGCGGTCGGTCCGTAGATGGGTGACCATCTTTACATACCGAGACCCCCCGTACCTCGGAGAGCACGTTAAGCTGTTGGTCCTGGTTGTCAATCCTGGATCTTTGACAGTCGTTACGGGTACAGAAGCACGAAAGTCCTATGCTACGCTTGCCGATACGCGGTCTCCACCCTAGGACTCGTACGTATGCTCCACCAGCCATCGGTCCTTCGACAGACATGGTCAGCCCTCTGCCACTTCAGTTTGCTTACTCTTCAAGCTATGTCGGTAGCTCCTGTTCTTTTCCGGATAATTTAATTTCTGATTTTATCCTTCAAAGATACTCTGAGCACAGCCCACTTCATAGCGCGCTGAGTGACCTTGAATTCGTGGACCAGCCCTACTATCATTGTCCACGTTTCGGCACCGTATGTCGTAAAGGGCAGGACACACTGGTTATTGGCAACTGGGCTTAAGTAAATGTTCGATAAAAAAATTAATATAAAGATTTCATAAAAAGTAATCGTGTAATAGATATGAATTAATAATGTAACACGTGTAAAGTAACAGCTATAATTTATTAGTCGCAGTTCTCATGTAACCGTGTGACTAGCCGTATGAAAAGAACATTGCGTAAAAATTATGTAAAATTAAAATTAAAACGTCCGTTGATCGTATGAATACCTAGTACCGTTGCCGAGTAATTACAAAATGTCTGCACAATTAGCAAGAAAAATGATTGCAATTAATTCCGTGACTCATCAGACTTGGTTGAAATGTTTGTAAGGAGTCAAGTGAGCGCAGACCATCTTGCAAGCTCTATGGTGTTTTTAAAACTAAAGTTTAATCAAAGGTTGATCTTGGATAAGATAGCTTATGTTTCCCGTGGGAGCCTTAAGAGCAAGAAGGATAATAAATGTCGTATATACCTACAGCGTCAAATGAAATTAGCTAGCTAAACTCCGCAGAAGTGTTGGGTATCTAAACATAATAAAACAAAAAAGAAATGAATTTTACGATTTTTTTTAGTGGAGTCATCGACCACAGTGTATTCACTTGAAATATCAGTTTAAAATCTGACGTGATTGATATCGATATCTAAACACGATAAGTAATGTTTCCTCAACTCACACTTCTAGTAACAATATTGCCAAGGTCGTTGACCCCTAAAATCAAATCTTTTTTATTTTAATTTTATCGTATTTAGATATTGATACACACACCACGTCTGCAGAGTTTCGCTAGCTATTTTAATTTGATCCTGAATATAAACATAGGTACGCACAGCTAGCAATATTTTAACATGGTTTATTAAGTACTTTAAAAAAATACGTTTAACGACGCTAATACAAAAAAAAAAAAACATAAATTTTCCAAGATCACACAGTACTTACCTACTACACATAAAACAGTAGCCATTCCAAGTCTTAAATGTTATTATAATTGAAATAATAATTAAAAGTAGTTCATTTTATAACTTAAACATTAACAAAATGATTTATAAAGCCTATGACATGTGAATGAATTATAAGCAGGCCGTGAAATTAAAATGCTTATACCTATTTGCATAAATTATTGATTAACAGTCGAGGTTTTAGACGTTCTAACCATATTAATCTGGTTTAGTTAATTAGCACTAATAACCAATATTTTGTTGGGTCATCTTTAAAAGGTGTTATAAATAGGAATAAGTATTAAATGAAGGACGATGATAAGGTTAGCGAGCAATTTGAATATCTGCATGTTAAGAAATTGTAGATACGATTATTTTCTGATTATAGCTTCTGGCCGCATTTTCGCCCGCGTGTTTCTTCTTCGCCCGACCCACCCCGTCGCATCGCATCGTCTGCCCGCGCTATTATTCGTTTTCGTTTTTCCTTACTATTTTTTGCTCGTCTTCTCAGTGTCTCAGCGTGATGTTAAATAGCCTTAAGCCTTTCTCAACAATTGGGCTATCAAAGGCAAAAAAAAAATCAGATCCGACTGACAGTTTCAGAGATTAGCGCGTTCAAACAAACAAACTCGTCAGCTTTATTATTAGAATAGTATACATAGATAAAAAGTACTCGTAAATCTGATATCTGTGACATATCATCGACTTTCTTAGAAGAAAATATCGCCTGATAGAAGCCTTTTCTTATAGTTGCTAGGAGCAAAAAGTCGCAGACGTGAAATCCACGAGGCCTAATTTGAAGTCACTCCATAGTTCTTCGTATTCTATTATCTGGGTTACTAGAATCTATTCACTTTCAAATGCCTAAAATAGAATAGAATCTTGTATTTGGCTGGTTTAATCTTAATAAATAACCATTTCGGACTCAAGAATCGTGAGCTCATACACATTACTGTCCCTCGCCTCAACGCCTCCATAATATCTAAACCTCGAAACATTACAAAAGAAGGACTTTTCACACTTTCAAAACGTGCAAAATGCTTTAATAAACGAAGTCCATTTTTGGTCTATGTTGTTGCGTAGTATCCGCTTGAGTTGTGTAGGTACAGTCGACAAAAGAGATTAGTATGCAGGATCTGCCTAGCCTTTTCCCAACTGTTTTTGAGGTTGGCTTCCCTTCTAACCGGATGCAGCTGAATACTAATATTTTACGTGGAGCGACTGCCTTTCTGACCTCCACAACCCAGTTACTTAGTAGCACTCCTGAGTATACCCCTTGGTAGGACTGGTTGTCAGACTTTCGGGCTTCTGACGGTAACGACTGTCGAAGATCCAACAGCTTAACGTGCTTTTCGATGTCTCGGTATGTAAAGATGGTCACCCATCCACGGACCGACCACGGCAGGCGTAGACTAACTTTATCAGTTGACCCGTGCGGCTGTTAATATTTAGCTACGACTCCCATATTAGTATGCAAGATGCTAAAATAATACTTATTGGGCGTCAAGTATTTAACTCAATGTGTTTTACTGCGTCTTCTTGTCTGTTAAACATTTTTTTCAAGTGTACATTACCTGACTCATTCAAAAGTAGTTTGATACCATATTTGGTTCACATAATGATAAGCAAGCCATGTGTAATACATGAATCTTTTGGCACAGTTATGGTATTTTTATGTACGCGACATTATGATTTAATTAGTGTAATTACTATGCCAATTAAGTCGAAATTAATTATGAATTTAGCTGTGCGGTGCTTTGAGATTTTTTCATCATAATATAACTTTGTTTTTGTAGTGTTTGTTTTGTTATTATTTAGTTATAACTTATAAGATAGATTTAAGTTTTAATATCAATTAAGTTCGTGACTTAATTTAACTTATCTACCTGATAAGAAGTTAAGACGACGATTTAATTATAACAGACATATTTTTGGGAGTCTATAGCCCAATTCAAACTTTTTCGCGGGTCGGAACAAATCCTGTGTCAGCGGGGGTGAGGGGTGGGGTACACGCAGCAAGTCGCTCACTTCAGAGTCGCCCTAAAAGTTTGACGTAAACTATCAATCAATCAACTCAGCCTATCGCAGTCCACTACTGGACATAGGCCTCTCCCAGACTGCGCCACAGCACCCTGTCCTCCACAAAACACACAAACGCAAATTATACTGATAAGAAAATAAAATTAATCTGTCGAGCTTCGCTAATGAGACACCATTGATTTTCTATTGTTTCGTCGTCAATAGGCGACGCGCGGTGCTTGACCGGTTAATTATTCTCTACCACGTTACACTCATGATAAGCAAATTAATGTCCTGTATAAGTCAGCAATAAGCTGATTTGATTGATTGATTATAACAGCTATTAAATGAAATTACTTGGAAATGCACTCCAAGGTTAATCAAAATGCAAAGCTTGTATAGCATAAAATATCAAACCTTTAAAACAGTATCAAGATAACATTCATTTTGTGATTAGAAATGTTACAGTTTGCCTACCAAATGCGGCATTTTGTATTTTGCCCTTACTAATTTGCATGAATCTCCGCGTATATCTTGATTCAATTCTGTCATTTTATATCAGTATTTTTGGAGAGAGTAGTGTTTGACAGTGTGCTGGGCTATGGACTTCCTAATGGTCATGTCGGTCTGGCTGATAGCCGTTGAAGCAGACGAGTCCTTGTGAGAAGCGTCAGTTCCCTGTGCTTGTCTTAAAAAAAAACAGTGGCACTCCGGGAGTGCCGACAGAAGTGAAAACAAAACACAAATAGAATACTTTGCCATCATTCACTGACATATCGGATATACCTACAGCCGAACACATCCGAAGCGGTGTCGGTTACGGTAACAGTGGCGCGAATTCAATTGTTTCTTCCCATCTTAAAAAATGCCCAACGCGCCTTAAGATGTTTTAATAAAAAAAAATAAAAAATCTTTTTTTTTTTTAAGAAAGATTTTTCTTGGTCCCCCCGCCGGGAGAGGTGGATCGGAGACCTTAAGAAGGCGACTGAGACATATTGTATAAACCACTCACTTCCAAAGGAATTGACTGTGGAAAAGTACTGCACATTCGTATATGAACATTACCTATGACTGGGTGGTTTAGTCATACGAGTAAGAACTCATTTCGAAACCGTTGGAGTTAGTTAAAGGCATTTCAAATAGCGTATTAATTATCTAAGTGGACTAAATTGTGTCGTGAGATATGACTCTCAATGATTTGATATAGTATGTTTGGACAGAGAAGGGCAGGTGTGTATATAATAGGGCTTTGAAACAAATGCATAATTTTGAAATTAGAAGTTAGGATTATTTTTATGTCCGTATGCACAAGCATAAAATCATAGCATAATCAGCATTTAATGTTCCCACTGCTGGGACACAGGCCTCCTCTCTGCGAGAGGGAGTGGGCCGTAATCCACCACGCGGGCCTAGTGCGGATTGGCAGATGACACATGTCTTTGTTTTTTGGTCCAAATGTTTTCCTTCACCGTTTTAAGAGCATAGCAGAGCGTCTTTGTTTTTTGGTCCAAATGTTTTCCTTCACCGTTTTAAGAGCAGTGGTGATGAAATAATTTACACAAAGTAAAGTGAAGAGTTTGGGATCAAACCCACTACCTGCAACTCGTAAGTCGCGGCCGTTACTACTGGACCACCTCCGTACTCATGCATAAAGGTTCGCGCAGACAGGCGCGACGCGAAACTAGTAGAACAAATTCCGCAAAGTTTTCTTAGAAATTGTTCTACTAGTGTCGCGTAGCTTAGGGCTTTGCTACAAACGCAAACTTTTAAAGTAGTTTTGATGGAAGTCTTGCGTGATCTTATACAGCGTGAAACACGTACCTACTTATAGCTAAGTTCTGGGTTGACACAATTAAGATTTTCATCGCACACATCGACACGCTATTGAGAAGAACCATACCCACTCCAAGGGTGGTTACTACCTATTGTGGCATATGACGTCTGGAAAACAGATTAGTGATAGCAGTTCATAAAAAAAAAAAGACGGGTTGCACTCCGGGAGTGCCGGCAGAAGTGAAAACTTGAATATTAACGTTGAAATAAATCAATTATTAATTTTTACTAATTTTTTTTCAATATTTCTGCGTCACTTTTTTCATTAATAGATGCACTTTGTTCAATTTCCATATTTTAAACACTTTCGGTCTTATTCATAAAAAAAGCCTATTGAAGGTACCATTCATTAGTTAAAATGCTCAATAGGCCTTTAAAACATTCGATAAAATTTTGTATTCATAAACGCTTCATAAACGTTCTATAACTAGAATGTCCTACAACTTCTAAATGTTGCCATTATAATGAAGTCATCCAACAAATTGACCAACACATTAAATCGGCATACGAGAATATCTGTCTACGAACCGAATATTTGTGTCCATAGACATTATTACGTATGAAAAACTAATTTACTGTCTACAGTTTCAACAGTTTTGACGCGACAACGTCATGGTCGTCATGGAAACAATATGAATATGTCAATGAATGAATTTGATATTGTATGTGTCAAACTAAAAAAACTTTTGAATATTTTTTTTGTATTTAAAATAAATGAAATTAAGACCGGAGACTAGTTGCAATAAAGGGCAAAGAATTGAATATTGGTTGGAGGAGGATAAGGTGTGTACCTACTGTTACAGCTAAAATGTGTTCAAAGTAAGTTATGTTTTGTAAACATTCTCAATTTCTTATACTTATGCTTGCTTTTGCTTCTAATCCTTAGATTTTTTTGAAGAATTGGTCAGGGAGAGGTCTCCATAATAGAAAATAAAAACACTGACACAAGCACTAACGCTAAACAGGGGCAGCCTGGCATGATTTACGAATTAGGTGCCTATCCAATTTACAATTTTACGAAGAACTTCGTTTGCCTGTACAAAACTCATTGTAACAAAAAAAAAAACCCACCATAAGAATAATAATGACTGTTATTTTGATGCCGCTACTGATTAATTAAATCAGTATAAATAAGATAATGAAGAGAAAGAATTTATAACATTAGTTTTGTATTTCAGGTCAATAGGACTAGTAAGGATGGTGCTTCACTACGAATAGCAGAAAATGAAACGGCCTACAGAAGTGATGGCACAGATGGCAAATGAAAAGCAAACATTTTAAAAATGTTGTTCTGCTTGCACAAGTTTTAGAAGCCAAATTAGAGTTTAGAGTATTGTTCAGCCGTGAACAGGCAAGAGTTACATACGCCAGCGTCAGCATCAAGAGCGACATACATTCGTTCCACATAAATTAGTAATTAGTAAATGAATAAATTAGTCATCAAGCTGGAGTAGAGTTTGGTTCATCTTCCATAATTCCTCTCACTATGGCCAAGACACCTTTAGCCATCACCAGTTCTATGAGTCTGTGGGACCGGCAATGACAAAACTATTTCCTGTGTACACATTGCACGACGTACACAAATCCCTATTCCTACCCAAATTCTGTCTGTTCCCGTAGGTCTCCCGTAGGCTTGTATGATAGGTTAGGGTGTTAGGATAACTAGGGTGTTAAGTAGTTGCTTTAGGTTTATAATCAGTAGGGTGAGGTAACCATAGATACCAGGCTCAATTGTTACAAACTTAGCCACACTGTATGCATTTGGAATAACAGCCGTACTAAGCTATAAGTCCCGGTGCGTACAAGTATTATAAAAATAAACTGATATTTGTATACAAGCTTTTTATTAATGAACTACTCCCTAAATTTCTTCTCTTTTACTTTAGATCTTGTTGGCTCAAAATATTGCCACTTCCACGTTGTCGTCGGTGGCAGCGCAGAGGTCACTTTGACTGCATGTTTTGGGTAGGACAAATAAGGCAGGATAGGAAGTGGAGCATGTTTTGCAACATAGATTCACAGCCACACCCTACTGGAGCATCTCCCTGCAGGGTGTAAACTTCCGTGGTCGACACGGAAGCATTGTTTTCACACAAAAGCAGCAATGTCCCACAGTATTTCTTGTTGCTATAATGTGCTTCGTTATATTTTTCGTCGCTTCTATTTTGTATTGTAGGTAGGTATATAATAATAAACTAAATTGGTTAAACAGAAGTTCAAAATAAATTAAATACAACAGCGGCTCCTCGAAGTACTATTGTTTACGAAACTGACTTTTCAAACATTTGTACGTCAAATGTCATTTTCTTCGGCCATCTTTGTCGTGTCTCACTTGGTTCACTTCGGTTGGCGCCGCCGTAGAAAGAGATGGGGGGGGGGGGGGGGATCTCTCCTGACGGTCACGTGTCTTGACGCGATGCCCTGACGCGAGTTTAACATTTTTTACCCATTACAAAAAGTGTTCAACGCCGCTAAAGAAGTTTTCACTTCAAAAAAACTAGTACTTAATAGGTTACGTAGGAGCCTTAGGCACTAGCCCCCTTACTAATAAACGTTGTATAGCGTCTGTATAGTTACACAATGCTTTGTCTTCTTCTTTCGAAAGTCCAATTACGCACGACTGAAAGAGAGAAATCGGTGTGTAACTATTCATCTGATATAATACGTTTATTAGTAAGGGAGTAGGTGTTTATAAATTCCATAGACTCTACCCTAGGTGGGGAACAGAGGAGTTTTAAAACAAGCATACAAAACAATATTGCTGTCGATTAAATTTAGACCTTACAACTGAATAATAACTCCGAATACCTTTTGCGAGCCTGTAAAAAGAGAGGCTATAATTTACGTATTCTATTTCACTATAAATAAACCTGAAACACTTACAGAGATTTGCAAACTCTGGATAGACAGAATTTGGTCCAGAATTTGCTTACCTAAAAGACAAAGGCGTTTTCACAATACTCAGTAACTAAGTGCTAACCAAATCTCTTAAAATCAAATCTCTTTCTGTGATTTTTAGCGGCTTTAGTTAAGACATTTTCTGCCTGAATATTCGAATTCTCAGTAGATTTTTGGTTGTTTGTAGTAGAATAAAAAATAGCTTCTGCGGAAGCTTGTTAAATGTTGATTCCTTTATCGCTACGAGGTGTTTCGAAACAAAGCTTAAGATCTAGAATAAACAGCTATTTTTGATCATTTCAACTAATCATTCCAATCCTTACTAATATTATAAATACGAAAGTAAGTTTGTCTGTTACGTTTTCACGCTAAAACGTCTGAACGGATTTGGATGAAACTTGGCACATGGGTAGACCATGACCTGGAGAAGGACGTAGGCTTCTTTTCATCCTGGATCGTAGACGAAGTCACGGGCAACAGCTAGTTAACGATATTATGATAATAAATGTTTACGTTAGTATCTTAGTAGCCAATACTTTTTGAAAGCCTTCATATAATTTCCCGGTTTGGTATTAAATCGATTCGGCTTTAATCAATACCACTCCTAGAAATGGACATACATATTTTATGCACTTAAAATGACTAAATTCATAACCAGCGTCGGCATTTATATCGCTCTATCATAACGAGACGATTAATTATCGAGATATCGATACTTTTTGTGACACTTCGAGAATTCTCGAACGTCTACCAATTTATGTTTCGCAAACGTACATAATTTTACTGCATAGGAATCTAATGAACGAATAGACGTGGCACAAAATCACGCGTCAAACGTGTTGCGTCTTCCTCGTTGGTCTAGTAGTCGCAAGCGCTACTATTGAGCATGAGGGCGGGTGTATAATTCCCAGGTCGGGCAAAGTATTAGATTTATTTTGGGACACATGAAGAAGCCTCTTCGTGCAGCGCAGTTTGTTCCGCCAGTTACTCAACTGAACCGAGCGCTCGGCGCATCCTGGACAGTCACACCCAACACCTTATTTGACTGGCCAATTCTTCCCTTGCGTTGGTAGGGCTGACGCCCGCCTGGTTTGCGACCACCCTTCCACCGGAGTCCAGCGTCAAGCAGCCTGCTGTGTTTCGTCGATGCGTGGAAGTTCCAATGCCTTAGGCATATTCAGGGCACGCTCGTTCCATCATAGACCTCAGCCATCGCTTTCCATCAGGCGTGATCGAGGTCAAGAGCGGGCCCATTCAGCAATAAAAAAAAATATTTCTCCATCAGTAATTTCTCAATAGTAGTCCGGAGTCCGGATTTGTGCCCATATGGGGCAATAGGCTCGCTCCTTATTACCTGATGAAATGTGGGTGTACCAAGATACACCTCTGACTTACCCTTCGGGGTATACAGGTGTGATGTTATGTGTATCTTAATATGTGAAACGTCTTGCTGTCACCAATCTTTTGGCAGGACTATGAAGCATTCCCGTCAAGCGATCATCAAATTAAGAAGAAGTCTTCTCGTAAACGCTCAACGGTTTTCAAGTTTATAATATTTTGCAATCGTTTCGAATTCAATTTTCATATGGACAATCGCCGGATCCATAGAATGTTTGTTGGGTTAAAAGATCTTGGGATTTTATTTGTATATTTTATTGGCTTTTTTGTATGAAATGTAATCAAATGGTGGAAAAAAAAAACAGCTAAGACTTTTGTCACTCCAGCTGAAAAATGGTTCCAAGCATACAGATATACGAGTATTATGATTTTCTGCCTTATTTAGAAAATTCGTTGTTGAAATATCATTATTTTGTATCATGTGTTTTTGAAAATCCACTCGATGCCAAGTCTATTGGTTACTGCAGCTATCTATGGTTTATCTAGTTGAGAATCTAGAGCGCTGACTGGACGTTTGCGGTGAAAGGTCATGCAAACCCGTCAGACGGTGTTGGGCAACGTGTGGGGGAAATATACGTATTAAAATGTGAGGGCTTGGTTACTTACTTATTTGAGAGTGGATTTTCTAGAAGGTTTATATTTACTTTTACATTTTCAAGTGTATTGAAATTTTCTTGAGTGAATTTCGGCTTTGGAATAGTCATTATGGGTCAAGTATGTAATAGTCAGTATGGAAATGTTTGTTGAACTTTTTATTAATCATCATTATCAGTCCATCAACGTTATTTTCTAAATAGGAGTTGAACCCAGCAATGGACCGTTTTTTGTCAGTCTGTTGTTACCAAACTGACTAACGATTTTGGTAATTCCCAGTATATTACCAAAATCATAAAAATAATCAATACTTAGTAGCGGTTTGTTTGATAAGTACCATCGTGAAGTAGGTAAAATAGAGAGTCTTCGCACAGTGTATAGTTTTATGGTTTCACACGATCTGAACTGTAATAAACCCAAGGCGTGTTCGCTTTGCGTTTAGCCGCAAATACCCATTCAATTTTATAAAGCATAGTTATTAAGTCCAGTACAATATTATTCTAAACCATTCATCCATTCACAATATTTACAACCTTTACTACAAAGTTCATCAACCTACATGATGACGTAACGATGCACCGAGATGCGCACGATTCGATCTCGTAGGTCGTAGTAGATTATGTAGTAAGTGACGTAACTAGGCTTGACCTTGTTTGCTACCTACTCGTCTTCATTCCGTTTACATTAATATAATACTTGAGGCATCGCTCTTGGAAAGATGGATGCGGTAAAAATAGATGAACTCATTTTAACCGACTTAAAAAAAGGAGGAGGTTCTCAATTCGGACATACTGATTGATGTGTCGGTCCTTGGGATTGTGTCGGATGTTTATATTTTTTTGTGTTTGAAACAAGATAGAAATGAACTGCCCAGATGTGCCGGATATATTGGAGACATCAGGGTACATGATGACAAGTAAGACATTAGTGTTAGATTAGATGAATATGCATCTGAGATAATTTTGTTCAATCAGCATCCTAATTGCGTAACACACAATTACAATCTGAATAATTTTGAAGCATATTGCTAATCCATTGTTTCATAAGTTTGAAAAATGTGTCTGCTCAACAACGTAAATAACGCAATGCATGTTGTTGAACTGTCACGGAAGTCAGTGTCTTTGGATCTGTATTTTAGTTTTTTGCCACCGACTTCCGAAATTAAAGTTATCTTTCACTTTGTAGTGTTTTTTTGGAAGTCGGTTTTTTTTTTCTTAAAAAGTTTTTATTTCACGCTTTTTAGTGGGTCTGCTTATAATTTATCTAAGTTACAATAGCCTAGTGATCATCGCCTTTTACAAACAAAATATTGCTTTTCCCGATGCAGGGAAGTTAATTGTTGAGGAGTTCTCCAGGTCCACCATCAGCTCCATATCACCATTCACATTGTGACGAGCATGAATTGCTTAGCAACCATATTAAAGTAATCGAATCGCAACCCGTGAAATACTTAGATATTATTGAGTAGTTCCGGTGGCCATCTGTGGTCTTCATCATCAGCTCCACTTCACCAAATGGTGCTTTCCGAGAGCAAGTGCACGAGTTACTATAAAAAATACCCAAATCGCTATAGGTGTGCCTATAATATTTGAAGAGTTCCTTCGATTTCTCCAGGATCTCATCATCAAATCCTGACCTGATGTTTTTAGACTAGAAGCTGATAATCCTGGCTGCAGCATCAGGCCAGACTTATGTCAACATTGCATTGAACTTAAAATTTAGTCCTGTTTAAAATGAGCCCAAACACGACTACGGTGCTGTTATTTCAAGGTTTGTACTTTTTCTGATGCTCCTGGCTTCAGCATCAGGTCTCTATGTACTCCGGTGTTCCTCATTAACAGTACGTTTATCCACACATCGAGCCCTTTTCAATGAGCCTAAACACGATATATCTGTGTTCGAGGAGTTAGGTACTCTGCAGACAATCCTGACTGCAGCATCAGGTCATGACTTGATGAACATGAGACCAAATGTGACAAATGCCCTATCAAACATCAAAACAATTTACCAAAACAGTCCTTGCCTGTTTGAGTAACTTCTTACTGTTAAGGAGTTGTACCTTCCATCATCAGCCCAGCTACCTGAGATGGTGACAACCATACGCAAATAAACAAGATACTTCATAAAATATGCGAAAAACAATAAGTGAGCCTATAAAATTTGAGGGTTGCCCTCGATTTCTCTAAGATCCCATCATCAGATCCTAACTTGGTGACAATGGGACCACCTCAGAACTATCTACTTTCGAACAAAAAAAGAATTTTGAAAATCCATCGACAATTAGCGGAGTATTCGATGAACAAACATACAAAATAAAAATAATAATGATGATAAAAAAAAACATACAAACAGCCGAACATAGTACCTCCTCCTTTTTGTGAAGTCGGTAAAAATGAAAGCCATTGCTACTGTAAGTGTGTTACCCCGCAGAGTAAATGGTGACAGGCAATACAATGTTAGTGTTAGATTAGATAAATAAGCACCTGAGAGCATTTTGTTTACAATAAGTGAAGACACAGTATCAATCAGTGGACCCTAACAGAATATAAACCAATAAAAAAAAATTGAGAGAGGGAGGTGCTCGTGGCTAAATAATAACAGTCCGTAGATGTGTAACCGTTGGTGAGCCTCCATTTTTTCATCGAGACCCATCCGTGCCTCGAAAAAAATTTAACTTAAATTGTTGGTAACGGCTGTCATCTAGAAGATCTTTGACAGTTGTTACGGGTAGTCAGAAGCCCGAAAGTCTGACAACCAGTCTTACTAAGGGGTATCGTGTTACCCAGTAACTGGGTTGAAGAAATCAGATATGCAGACGCTCTATGTAAAATACTTGTATTCAGCTACGTCGTCTGGAAACCGACCCCAAAATAGTAGGGAAAAGGCTACGCGATGATGAGAAAAGTAATGGACAAAGGCAATATTTTAATAAAATATTTTTTGTCATGGAAACTTCATAGACTCTTTATAAAGATCGATATCGATAAATTAGGTAGATAGATACAAGCAATTTGCATGTTTATGAATTAGCTATCCTTGTATCATAGACGCTGGACTAAGTGGTTAGGAAAGGAGTTCGATTAAAATGTATATTAGATTACTAACTAATTTATAATTTTCAATTTAGTAACCTGTAATTTTAGATTCAGTACTTACTCGTATCTATATGCATACAGTTTTGGCATGCATACAAATGTGGACGTGTAGCCATTCACTAACACTATTCAATTAGGTCACTTGATTTTTTTTTAGGTGGCACATGAATATTTTTAAGAATTATGTCCACATCAACATTTTGGACCAAGTCTGGTTTTTTTTTTGTCGACAAACTTTAAACTTTATATTCACGTAAATATGTCTCAATACACTTTAATAACAATGTAACTATTACCTTAAAGTGGATAAACCAGATATTAAAACAGAAGAAGAACGAGCAAGGGATCATGGAGGGTGGGGAGGGGGGGGGAGGTGGGGCTCAGGAATCAGACCGGAATAAATCATGGAAAATAATACCATATCCACAATCTGTCTCATTATGCTCCATGTAGGTATGTACGGCAGACGAGTCTGGCTATAACTGTATTAAAATCTTAAGCATTTCATTTAACGGCAAATATTTTACCATATTTTTATGGGCAATACCACATCTACTTATTGGTCATAATTATACTCTATGTAAAGGCTAGGCAGACGAGTCTAGTCGGCACTTGACTGAGATTCGTCAGCATGTCTATAAGGCATTAGTTCAAGGTTCTTGTCCCATCTTTAGCATTGTTTTGTTTTTATTTTATTTCTTCTCGGTCATTGATCTTGCCTGGTATTTATATTTGTGTTTAGAGCTGTCATAACTCATATCATAAGTGTTTCTTTTTTGGTACAACCATTTGAGTTGATTTGTTGCTACAAAAAAGAGGCATTCTTTCTCTTTGTACATTATGACAACTTAACTCATCAACTCTTGAAACGAGGTGGCCCTGAAAAAAGGATGCTTGGAAGGACTTGGTAGAGGCCTTTGCTCAGACTGTGTAGGCAAATTAAAAAAAAAAAACTTATCAGATCTATGAACAACCCTTACTTTCCTCTTCACATTCCATCCTTATTCCAAATCAAAACTTTCTGATGCTCTACGGTCTTTTTGTGTCCATTTCGTTTGACCTCAACTTTTTGCTTTATAAACGGGATATTAAATTACGTCATATTTTAACATTACCACCAATATGATTCAATGAACAAAAGGCTTTTACACCATAATACTTATAGTTTCGTCATGGATCTAGACTAGGCACACTATTAATACAATTCCCAACATCTTTATCGACTAACAGACAGTAAATTATTTATTGATCGTGAAAGATTTAACGATAATGAAACCACGATATTTGCCCAGAGCGTCCAACAAAGAAATGCTAAGCATAAAGTAGGTGCATATGATTATAATAATAATGTACTTGTGTAGTTTGCACTCGTAATTAACTATTGTACGAATTCTGTGCCAAGGCGAGATTATTCGGACGGCCTATTGCGAAATGATGAACTTTTTGCTCGATGCGTCGACGTTGTTAATCTGATTATAAGCAAGACTTGCTCATGAGCCGTGGTAAAGAAAGAAGTAATGGCTGGAAAGGGGGTGAATAAGGGTACCTATCATCTCAGTAGGTATACTGAGATCATGTCTAATAGAGATCTAAGGAGGCAGAAGCCATGCGCCGACAACAAATAAAATGGGAATGGGAAGGCTATGATGACGATTCTGATGGGTGCATGTGAAATATAGAACAAACAATAATTTGTAGTGAAAGTCATGTCAGTAAATGGCTTGACAGTGAAGAGTTTCAATTCACCTGGGTATTAGAACAAACTAATAATTGATTGTATTGTCTTCAAACCTTTCTGAAGCTTTGCTGGCGTCCTTGAAACAAAACTGGGCTATTTGGGTCTTCGTGAATAATCCCCATTAAAATTTCAGTTACCAGTTACCTTGTTTACCGGTAACGATTTTTGCACAGATTGACATCAGAATATTCTATTAAATCTGTTTTTTACGTGACTGTTATGGAAAAACGGGTAATATATATGCCCTAAATATGGGTTGGATATGCGATTGTGATCATTAGTGGGCGTAAGTAAATAGCTGTACCTAGCTGCTTTTCATTTGCGAGTTGTTATTATGTTGCCATGGAAACGAATAAAGATTTAAATGTAAAATATTGTTTAAAAGGCGAAAAGGACAATGAAGGTTATGCTTGGAGTTTCCCTACGCGATCTAATCAGTTATGAAGAGGACCAGAGAGTCAACGTAACCGACATAACCCAAAGAACTGCCAAACTGAATTGTTAGTGGGAAGGGCACATAGGTCGCAGAGCAGATGGTCGATGAGGCCGAAAGGTTCTAGAGTGCCGACCGCGTACCGGAAGACGTAGCGTTAGAAGGTCTCCCACAAGGTGGCCCGATGACCTTGTGATGGCCTCAGAAATCCGCTGAATTCGAGGAGCATAGGACGGGTTGAAGTGGCGATGCTTAGGGGAGGCCTATGTTCAGTAGTGGATGTCTTTCGGCTGATATGATGATGATGATTGTGTAGCCACATATCATCACAGCACATTACCACGTTTTTGACATCTCATAAAGAAACACGGAAACAAAAACAGCCCTGAGAAAATCTGACGCCACGTTTTGACATCTCATAAAGAAACACGGAAGCTAACAGCCCTGAACAGAACTGACGCTACGTTTTGACATCTCATAAAGAAACACAAATGCAAACAGCCCTGAGAAGAACTGACGCCACGTTTTGACAACCTCGTTAAAGAAACAGGAGTATCAGGACTGCAGATGCCACACGTCGTCATTGTGTTCTCTAGCTTCGGTTAGCGGCATCTTCTTTCACCGCGCCCGACAAGTCACATATTTCACATTCATACATCACCGAGTATTTCTTCAACCTTCTCCTGAGCCTCTAAAATTGTTTACGAGGTGTTAGGTATTAAAAGCAAGTCACTTTCATCTAGTAGCCATTTTCACAAGCAAGAGTGTTGCTGAGGTTGTAATTTTTGTTATACAAAATCAGATTGAATCTCGACTCCTTTAAATAGTAGACTGTTAGTAAGCAAAGCCAGGAATTTAAGTTGGTTTTATTTATTTATTTACCATTTATGTACACACATATATAAAACAGACAAGAAAAAAAAACAGAACAGAAAAATAGGTACAAAGGTATTATTTTAGGTAGGTATTTCATAAGAAATCTCTTCCTGCATACCTGCAATTAATTAGTGAACGATATTATTATTATCATACGTGTAACAATTATTTGATATCCAGATAGCTTGTATTATGTTAGTAATTAACGGTCATGGTTCTACTAATAAATTATATTTAGAAGTTGACGTGGCATTATAAATCAGTAATTAAATGAATGATACAGTCTACTGTAAATGTAGGCTACCTTTTATATCGACTCACAAAGTCATAACGTTTGGCACTCGGATAGGTAATAACAGAAGGCCAATTCCCGTAATTAAAAACGTACAAAATCTAGTCGCAATCTCATCTCAGCGACAGTCAATGTCAAAAACTTGTCAAAAATGTAGGGAAATTAATTTACTGAGATCAGACTGTGAACGTTCTTAAAATGATGAGAATTGCCCTTCAGGCGGTTGATATTATTATTTAAATGCCGAGACATCGGCATTTTTTTTTCTTTTTTTGCCTGTACTGTCCTTCTGCTCGGCAAAGGGCTCCCCCAAATCCTTCCAGGAACTCTTTTCCCGCGCCACCTCGAACCAGCCCTCACGGTACGCGTCCAGGTCATACATTATACTGACAAATATTTTCTTTTAGGAGGTGCATCGATTCCCGGGTAGCAGCCCGGAGACTGGATTTGTGCCCAGTTGGTGGCGATAGCATAATCAGCCACTGCTGGGACACAGGCTTCCTTTCGGTGAGAGGGAGGGGCCGCAATCTACCACGCGGGCCCAGTGCGGGTTGGTGGATGTCACATGTCTTTGAATTTTTGGCTCTAGGAGATGCCGGTTTCCTCACGATCTTTTTCCTTCACCGTTTTGATGGCGATAGGCTTGTCCCTGTTACATGAGAGTTAAACATATAATATTATCTGGCAAAATGTGTGTGTACTATAAGCACACTTCTGCCTAACTCTACGAGGAATAGAGGAGTGATAATATAATAATAATTTAAGGTTTATTGTGGATGACATAAAAATACACACAATCCAAATAGAATTAGTAACAACAACTTAAAAACTATGTTAGTAAAACTTACAAATTAACCTAACAACAACTAATAACTACGTGGCTGAACACATGTTATCACGTGCCTCTGCACCTAGTGCCCAATAAAGGGGCTGTCCATCTTGTCCATCAATGTCTTCAGGATGCTGTTGGGGCTTCCGCGCAACCTACCCATAATTGACGCCGCCCTCTTTTTCATAATGGCATGTGATGCAAGTGATGGCAGTGATGCAATAACAAAAAAAAAAGGCTTTCTAATATATTTCAGTCCCTAAACACGTAATGCAACCTTCCAATCAATAATCCGTCTCCAATAGTTCTGTATCTAGCCAACAATGAGATCAGATGTGATCTCTATACTAAATGTCGCAACGTTTAAGGCCGAGCGAAATGTTAAGCGGTCGACAGTGGCCCGATGGATCATTACATCCGAACGCGTTGCGCAAACGCACCTAATTGTAGATATTTGCATGTTGTATTTAATCCTTAAGTGTTCTGGTACTAGTTGATTGAGTTTTGCGTGTAGTAATAGTTGGTGTTATAATTGGCCTTGCATTTGTTTTTGTTTGTGTTTTTGATTGGGTACTTTTGTGATTTACATGGCACACCCTGTATATCGTATGTTGTTTATTATAGAGTTTATACAAAGTAAGTTGCAATCATGTAGAAATGTCTAATTCAGAGTCAAGTTTATTTCAATAAGTTTCTACACAAAATAATGTGAAATTTATATTAATGTTATAAAAAGGTATTTTTATTTTGTTTGTATCTCTGAACCTTCCAGTCGCATTTGAATAAATCTTTTTGCATTTGATAGCTATTTAACATCGCGCTATGACCCTTAGGAAATAAGAAAAATGAAAAATCATGATCGTCATGTGATATGATGCATGACATGACGGTGTGATATTCATCATTATCAAATTCTAATAAGGGTAGACCCAAATTGACAATAGCTCAGCTTCTCGAAAAGTAAAATTGATTTCTTAACGTTCGTATGAGCTTTCAGGAGCTACCATCCCATTTAACAATTTAATGTACAAGTATTACAAAGAGCTTTTTAGTTTTGTAACTTTCGCACCAACAAGAACACGGTGATTACATCTGAACCTAATAAATATACCAATTTCTTACTGCTTAGATTTGAGTCTACGTTTACTTAAGCACTTATTGTGTGCTGATTCAGTCTATATTTCAGTACCACCAGTTATAATTAACAAACGTGGTGTTTGTCTTGCTTGTATGGTCGCAGTTGTGCCAGAAAGTGTGTTGAAGCAAAGAATGAAGATATACAGAAGCGAAAGCAGGTACCCACGTGGCAAGCTGAGCAGTGGTGACCAAGTGGTAACTGCCCCGACATACGAGTTGTAGTCCGTGGGTTCGAACTCGGTAGGCGCTTTACTTTGTGCAAATAATTTTATCACCACTGCTCTCAAAACCCGGGGTGTATCCCACTATTTCTATTAGGTATTTCTATTGATAGAAATACTGGGCCTGATTCAGACTGATTGTCCCACTATTTCTATTGCTGTGCCGCACTGGGCCCTCGTTATAGGTTACAACGCACTCCCTCTCGAAGAGAGGAGACCTGTGTCCTAGCTGTGGGTACGACCACGATCTACTACTACATTTCGCCGGTACCATTTTGTGAAGTGCACGTTTTGCGAAGTGCACCTTTTGCGAAGTGCACATTTTCGAAGTGCACATTTTGCGTCAAGTGCACATTTTGCGAAGTGCACATTCTGCGTCAAACCCCTCTGAGCCACCACTGCTCTCGCTGCTCAATTGTACCTAAGTGTCCCGTCTCTTCTACACAGTTTTATTATTCTATGGTTCGAGTCAAACATGAAGTTACTCGTATATCAGGGAGGAGGTTCTATTCAACTAAATTGTATTTGTTTTGTCAAAGCTCTGAATCTGAGTTGTTTTGTCTGATTTATGATCGTCATTTGAAGTTATGTGCCCTGGTTTTGTTTATTATGAAGCGAAGGAATGAAGCACGTTGTTTTCTGTGAGTTAATTTAGTCGTTTAATTAGTTAAGTTTTTGATTCAGGTAGGAAATAAAACATCTTATAGTGCTGCCGACGAGACGCGTCGCGCGACGCGAGGCTGCGTTCTTGACACCTGACAGTTTCATACAAAAGATTACGTGTTTCGCGAATTTGATCTTTATTAGCTAATAGAATTGTCGCACTAACAGGTGTCACGTCCGCATTCTCACGACGCCCGGACTGTAGTATCATTATCTTAGTACTAAGTTAATTATAAATAGTTAGTATAGAATTTCAATGAAGGAGTGCATTCTCAGACTAAGAACCCATTGAGAGCACCTTCCACCTTTTCGCTACCTTTTTCAGTCGTTTACCATATTTTTATCAAAACAAACCTACATGCGTATCTACATAAAGTACAGTAGCACAGCTCATTAAGCGTAACAAAAAAAATATGTATTTCAACGTAAATGATTTACGAAAAAAAAATCTTCGGTCCGGATACTCCTTTCATGTATGGCAGATAATTTATACCTGTTATCAATCTGGTACATATTGCGCGTAAACAAATACCGGTAGCGTACCGGTACCGTTACCGGTTGTATGCCCAAAGAGTACGGCTTTCCGCCAAACGTACCTATGTTTGTTTTTTTCATTAGACTCGGAAAATATAGCTTTGAGTTTTTGAAGTGAAAACTTCTTTACGTTGCGTTGGGCATTTTTTGAGATGGGGAAAAAACCATTGAATTCGCGCCACTGTTACCGTAACCGCCACTGCTTCGGATGTGTTCGGCAGTCCTCGGGATGTACTCGGTTTTAATATAAATGATGGCAAAGTATTCTGTTTGTGTTTTGTTTTCACTTCTGTCGGCATTCCCGGAGCACCACTGTTTTTTTTTTGAGGTAGTTGAGTTTAGAGAATTTTCAAAAAAAAAAAAATGTACTGTTTAAACTATAAATCCGATCTGTTGCCACAGATTGGATTTAAGTAAATTAACTTTTTTTGGTACTTATAAAAGCGAAGTGCCTTTCCTGGGCTACAAAGAAAAGGGGATGAGGAAGACCTCAAACCACATGGATGACGAAGGTCCAAAAGAACACGAGGGAGATGGGACTTACGGTAGATGACGCACAAAACCGAAATGGCGTCGGAAAAGGCAAGGCCAAAGAAGAAGAAGGGGTAGTTATAAAAGCGTCCGGGTTTTAACATAATCAGCCTATAATGTTCCCACTGCTGGGACATTAGGGGGTTCCTTTAAAACCTGGAAACCCCGGCATGTCGTAGACCAAACATTCGAAGACATGTGCCATCTACCTACCCGCACTGGGACGCGTGGTGGGTTACGGTCCACTCACTCTCACAGAGAGGAGGCCTGGGTGCCAGCAGTCAGAACATTATAGGCTGATTATGATTAGGTACATAATATAATTAAAGATTTATTCGGAAGTTTATACTAACCTTGAAAATTAAACATTAATTAAATGATGCTCTTTAATGTTCAATAATGTACTTTGTGTCATTAGGATGTTTTGCCTTCTTGTTTCCGTTTCAATTATATATAATATACTATTTGTTTGAGTAATGTGCTGCATTGTTTACTACAAAATATCGGCATCCGTTTCTTTTTGCATATAAATCAATCTGCCTAACCTTATCTCAACATGTTTGGGGTCGGCTTTCAATCTAACCGGATGCATCTAAATACCGGTTGTTTCCATGGAGCTACTGCCTGTCTGACCTTCGCAACCCAGTTACTGGGTAACACGAAACCCCTTGGTAACAGTGGTTGTCAGACTTTTAGGCTTCTGATTACCCGTAACAACTGTCAAACATCTACAATGACAGCTATACAGAAAGATCTACGGAACAGAATCACTGAATACCGAATTACACATAAGGACTCGCTATCAGTACCTACGCGAGAAAAGAAAATCGTTCTAAAAATAGCAACGTTGTGTAAATGGGCTGCTAGTGATTCCGCAATTTGAATCCTAAAGTGTCAATAATTAAAGTCCTACTACTCCATAATTAAGTTGGACTATCGACATCAATTTAAATTGAGCCATAAAATGTAAAGCAGGCATTTAGGTCACACGTCATTAGTATATGCCAATGTATTCGACGTTCACTTATTTAATGAGGATATATACGCTGGGAAGCAAATAGTTATGTAGATCATGTCAATCTGGGATTGGTAACAGACCCAGACGGACAGTTTGTAAAGTAGGGCCTAATTCAATTTAAAGTTCTTCCTTCCCTGGAATTTAAGAAAGTGATTGATTAAGAAAGCCACTGGGTGGTCGCACATCTGACGGAAGATACGTCGCGTATTGTCGGTCGCGTAACTTTAGAATGGAAAAGTAGATAATAAAACATTTCCGTCATAAGTGCGACCGACCTATGAGAGAGGATACCAAAAATGAAACCTTTGATAAACTTTTTTTTTATTTGAAATGGGTTTGCTCTTGACTCTAGTCGAGGTCAGCAATGCTTTCAACCTTGCAACCTAGTGAGGTTGCAAGGTTGAAAGCATTCAGCAGCCAGTGGGCTGGTTCATCTTCTCTCAGTGGCTTGAACAACTCTCCAACTTCTAGTTATTTGGAACAAGAATGATAATTTCCTAATTAACCGGAATCACACTAATATTATAAAGGCGAAAGTTTGTGAGTGTGTTTGTATGTTTGTTACGTCTTCTTCACGCAAAAACTACTAAACAGATTTGGATGAAATTTGGTACACATATAGTTTATAACCATTTTTAACACATAGGATACATTTTATCCCGATATTCCCACGGGATCAAAACTTATGCAGGTAAAACCACGGGGCGCAGCTAGTGTTCTAATAAAAGCTTTAGGAAAAAGTTTCAATACACAAACCAACGCAATTTTCATGAGGATAGATTTATAAAATCTACTTACTTTGGTCAGAGTTAAATCTTTATACTTAGTTGTGCGGTGTCCCTGACGGAATCATGCCTCATCGGAGTGTGTGTCCATACACCTGCACTTTTAAGGACCAGAAATACGCCACTGATGCTGGGATTAAGTTCGCTACATTACGTCATCAGTAACTTACTGAGCACAACTAATTCAATACAAGTATGTACTTATATAAATTTATTCGACTCGAAGAAGAAGAAAGATTTTGTGTTTCTTAATGTTACTTTATATACTATCTACAAGCGGCCCGCCCCAGCTTCGCACAGTACCAATTTTTTTTTTCGAATTTTTAAAACTCTCTTTCATACAAACCTTTTCCTGGCAATACCGAACACCACAAAAAAAAAAGAGTTATCCAATTTGTTGCAGTCGTTCGGAAGTTATGCGCGTACATACATTTCGGCGTTTCATTTTTATTTATATAGATTGTACAGAATTGTTAGTTCTTCTGACTAACCAAATAGCTGTGCTGCTGGGGAGTTTGTTGCGCCACTTTTTCTTTCCAGCTAAAGCACTAGGAAGTGGTGAATGGCGAGCGTTTTAGGGGACTATTTTATGTTTGAACCTTGCTATAGTTTCACCGGTGGGGCGGGCAATAAAGATACTCGACAGCGTCTCTCTGCGATTGGATATATTTACTTGCTCTTTGGCGGAATTGCCGATGGTGCCACTGAAATTATTGTCCTCTGTGTGAATTGTGTCGTCACGATAATCGGCAGGTATTTTATTAAATTTATTAGGAACACTGTCAGTCAAATCAGGACAGATTTAATACATTTCATTTTAATTATAGTGGTGGTATAAAATTGGTGTTTGGGTGATGTCCCCGAGGGTGAATATTATGACTACATTTGTTGTATTGGGTTTCCACCTGTAATAATATATGTAAGTGGTAATAGCAAATAAATAAATGTTATTTTGATTTAAAAAAAACTGCTGATTCTTAGCCTGTGTATATACGTATTTGGATATAACTTTTTTAAACCTTCTATTAAGTTGTAATACAAACACAGCCCTTAAATTGTATGAGAAAAGAATGTAATGTTGTGAAATTAAACTCCAGATAAATGAATATTGAGTTGGCTCCAAACCATATTTATCTCAATCGTTTAAAATATAGAATAGAATCTAATAAAGAACAAAGAATCCATTACTCACACTGTATTTTCCAGTATAAAAGCGTCACGTCGAGCTAAAACAATGGAAGCTAAATAAATCGTAACTAAATAAATATTTGTGTGAAAACGTTGTTTCGAAAATACGAGTAGTATAGAAAATGTTGTAGTTTTAAAAGGTCGGCGAAAATTGTTGAATTTTTGGATGATGGACACAGGATAGTAGAGTTGAGTAATATGATAGTGTTAGATATTTTTCTAACATACAGTGCCATCCAAAAGTTAAAGGGATGCCTAAGGGACCCCTAAGGGTTACCTGATTATTTTTTATTACGATAAGCATTTTTCTAGAATAGATGAATTTCTTAGACAGTCTCATCTCCAATATTGGACCAGCGGTTAAAAGGAATGTAGCAGATAGGATGTGTGTGTGGCAGATCTAAATTCATCGTTTTCAGTAAGTTTAAATAAACATAAATTAAAAAAAAATATTGTTCCTGTAATTTGTTTACTGACTTATTTTATGTAGGTACTAACAAAATTGCGCCTTAATTATTATTCTAAATGTCATATTTTGGTCCTTTATTTATATCATTTATTTACTTCTAAATCTACCTAAACCTGATTCAACTGAACTGGGATATCTTATGTTTACTTATTATAAATTAGATGCAACAGCACCCTAATTGCGTTACGTACTATTATCACAATCTGAATCATTTTGAAGGATATTGCAAATCCATTGCTTCATATGTTTGAAAACTTTGTCTGTTCAACGACGTTAATAACGCAATGAATGTTGTTGAACTGTCAAAATGAAAGCCATTGTTACTGTTAATGTATTACGCAATTACTCCGCTGTTCTATTGTTTTATTTATTTATACTTTATTGTACACCAGAAAAAACATAACAAAAAAAAAAAATACGATTTAAAAAATATACAATGGGTGGCCTTATCGCTTTCTGCGATATCGTTTTACTCAAAGGTAACAATTAAAAAAAAGATACAGACTTATTATTTTACTAACTAAAAAATTGACACCTTAAATTAACTTTTTACCCGACTGCGCCAGAAGGAGGGTTATTATTGCGCATGTGTAAGCACAGGCACAATAAATAAAGCTAAACTTCAAGTAAGTATGTGATTTGTCTTGTCTTAGTTCTGTTGGAGAACGTTGGTAACAAAGTCTTTAATGAAAACATTTTGTGCTTTTACAAGCAGTTATGCTTTCCTTACAACATGTCTTAAAACAACTGTTTCACCAGCTGTCACTTCTAGGAGGCGGGGCTGGGGGCCTGAAATAAATAGTTAGTATTAATTGATTGATTGATAAGTATTGATTGATTGATAAGTATTGATTGATTGATAAGTATTGATTGATTGTTAAGTACTGATTGATTGATAAGTATTGATTGATTGATAAGTATTGATTGTTTTTGTTGTTGATAAGTATTGATTGTTTTTGTTGTCTTTTTTTGTTTTAATTGTTTATCAATGGAAACTTGTAAATGACCTTCAATTGCATATTGTTTAAGAAAATTGTCTATATTAGCTGTAAGTTTCTCCAACACAATAAAATAAATAATTAAATGGACTTTTAATTCGATCCAGCCTGTCCCTTGCTCCCCTGCCCAGCGACGCCCTCAGCCGAGGTCCGTACCCTAACGGGGTGCCCTTAGCGTGTAGTCGCTTTGTTTTTTTAAGTTTTTAAGCCCTGGCAGGAGGCCTTAATTTATTGAGGCACCAACAGGCCAGTCCAGTTAAGCAGCCGAAAACCTCCTAGTTTGACTTGTGAGCATAAAAAAAATGTTCAAATTTTATTTTAATATTTTTGTTTAATTTTTTTTTGTCCCTTGTAAAATTTAAACTATATAAGTACTCGTAAAACTCTTATACTGAATATGGTGTTAGCAGATACGTAAGTATATCAGCAATTACACTCACCCAGGCGTGTTCCAATTGCTGCCGTCACATAAAGCTGTAGTTGGAGTTTCTTGTTGTCTGAAAAATAAAATAAAAATCCTAATGTCACATTGCACAATGAACATTAAAAAAATCAGTTTGGGGTTGTGGTCTTATCGTACGAATACACCAACATTTTAAATAGGTAGTGGTGTTGTATTCTTGTCCTTCGATCCGAATGGACCCAAATTGTAAATGCTTAGTGGTTTGATAATGCGATGCATCGATATGATCATTTAATTTCCAAATGAACAAAAGATATAACTCAAAATACAACAACAACCTATTATGTTCCCACTACTGAGACACAGGCCTCCTACATCGGTCAGAGAGAGTGGGCCGTAATCCACCACACGGGCCCAGTGCGGGTTGGTAGATGTCAGGTTTTCGAATTTTTTATTCTAAGACATCTCGGTTTGCTCACGATGTTTTCCTTCACCGTTTTGAGAGTAGTCAAGTGGTGATGAAATAATTTACACAAAGTAAAGCGCCTGTCTGGGTTCGAACCTACGACCTAAAACCCGTAAGTACGATCGTTACCACTGGGCCACCACTGCTCCTTTTCCTTTCATCCCATAATAACTTCTAAAACAGCATACTCAGGGTTATATTACCTTTAAAACATGTAAAACCAAGTGAAAGTCACATAACATAAACTGCTTCAAATGGGCCAATTCTGTGCAAAACTCGTACTTACCCAGAGCCCAAGTTAGCTAGCGTCATAGCTTCGTGTGCCCTAATTCTCCTTCCGTACGCGCGCCAAAGTTTAACACAAAGTGGAGTTAGAGCGGCGCACCATGAAATCCCCAGGAAGAATCCGCAAACCCACCAACCATGCTGAAAGAGTTATTTAGATGTTTATTTGTAGTTATTCAATAAAACCGACGAACAAAAACCCGATAAAATGACGTGTAGGAAATTTAGGTACTTATACTGAAAATTTAAATTCCCAAAGACTCTCTGTATCGTTGTTAACTTTCACTAAATTGGATAACCTCACCTAGCCTAGGACTAATCTAATAATTATCGTAATAAATGAAATCGTCATGATTTAAAGTTAATAAGATAATGATCGAATTGATAAGTTTACATTAAAAGCCAGAATCATCTGCTTATCATCATTATTGCAAGTTTATTTCAACTTATTAGCGAAAATCAAACAATGTGGCCAGATAAATTAATTGGTAAGGTAAGCAAATTGACTATCGATTTAATTGGTCCATAGATTTAGATCACAACTAGCATTTTTAACCGTTGTATAAAATGACTAAACACAGCAAATTGACGAAACCAATAATTTCCCTGGCTATAATTTTGAGGGAGTCGCACTGCGTCCGCTACGCGTTACGTCCGTTTATAGCCCTATTGTATTCTCGAAGATGCATTTTTTCTTGGATCAATCGCATTGCAGCCGTTCTTCCTAAAATACACGTTAAAAGTGCTTGTGATTAGAAAAATATCACACATATCAAATTAACATTTTGTGAAGTCGTACTAGGCGTGCATAATTTGAGGGACAGTTCTTACAATTCTATGTCAATAATCTTTTCACCATGATACAAACTGCTTTATCTTTAATAACTAGTGCTAAGAGAAAAGATCTCTTTCTTACCAAAGACGATACGTATTGGGAGCACAGCAAGGACCTCGCGGCCGCGTATACAGCATACAACGGTTTACATCGAGCTGCATGCTTGCCAGTCGATATGAGCACATGCGTCCGCCATCCAGCAGCATGCGAGATCAGACGGGATATGTACATCGAAACCTTCTGCAAGAAGAATAAACTTCACGATTTCAGAAGGCACAATGTAACATTTTTTCAAGCACAATGTTTTGCGAGAATGGTTGCAAACTCTTTCTTGAAAATCGTACAAAGTAAAACACTACGCAGGCTTTTGATGCTTTTCGAAATCGAAAAAACTTTAATTTTAGTGTCTTACACTGAAGATCCAAGTACGTTAGTTTTGTTTGAAAAAGAGGGCAAGTATCTACATTGATATTTAATAAAGTTTGGGTTATCTACATATAAATGTATAGAGTAGTACAAAAGAATATTGTAGACAAGACCAAATAATCTTAAAACTCTTGTAATATTATGTTTTTTCAGCTTACCTTCTGGGCAATAACGTCACCCTGATTGTCGATATAAAACTGCGCCGTATGGATGTGGCTGAGCGAAATGTTCAGTTTTCTTCTAAATGGTAACAGTTGAAGTTCTAGCTCCGTCAACTTGAAGACCACGTCTGCACGTAACTGTTCCAGTGGTTTGATGTTCGTGAGGTATAGTCTTTGTGTTCTTGTAGCTGGAAAATATAACAATATCTTTGTTTTGTTATGCATAATGTTACCAAATAAGTTTATAATATTAGGGCTTGTGGAATGTTCATATCACATCTACGTCACATCTCTGCCACTTGCATTGGTTTGCCCCTATCGAGCTCTTTAACGAAGGGTAAGGGAAGGTTAGGGAGCTTTGATAACGGGGATCCGTCCTTCATTCGTGATTAAGGCATCGGTGTAGTGGAGCGTGTAATAATCAGCCTATAATGTTCCCACTGCTGGGACACACCCCTCCTTTCTGTTAGAGGAAGTGGGCTGTAGTCCACCACGCAGGCCATCTACCAATGGGTAGATGTCACATGTCTTCGAATTTAAGTGGAGTAGTAATTAAAACCAACTGCATAATAGTGATGGCGATAATAATAAGATCCATACCTAAAGTTTCCAATCTTCCTGCAGTAGTCAAATCCGTGACTTGAGCTGCAATATTTTCAAGTTGATCCACAAGAGACGGTAGGTCTTTTCCGACTACTGGGACATTGTAGTCCATTCTGAAAAGAAAAACAAGAGAACGCGAATCAGTAGGAATTTTTAAAAGTACTTACATATTTTTGACAAATGCCAAAAATGAAAGCCGGGTACTACCCCCCAGATAATGAAATAATTATCTGGGAGGTAGTTCCGGGCTTTCATTTTGACAGTTCGGCACCATTTATTGCGTAATTTGCGGTGTTGAGCAGACAAATTTTTCGAACATATTATGAAGCAATGGATTAGCAATATCTTTTAAAACGATTCAGATTGTTATTGAAATTGTGTTACCCAATAAGGGTGCTGGTTATAACTTCGTCAAATCGTGAATGAAAGAAATCGTTTTATATTTCTAACCTCTTACCTATATTTAGCAATATTCACATCGGAAACAATCAGCATTTCGTGTAACAAACGGCTGAAGTTAACTGATATTGTCTTCAAGAGTCCCACATCTATTGAAGAGGCTAGTCTTCCAAAATCTGTCTGCAGTTCCTCCCACTCAAAATAAGAAGTCTCCTTGTTGACATCTAGTATTTTGTCCAGTTGAAAGACGACGTAAGCTGGTCTATCTTTTTCACAATCCCTGTAATAGTTCACTGATTTAATTATTTTTTAAAGAAAATCTCCACAGATGGGGGTTCCGGTACGGATCAGATCCCAAGTGCGTATGCGGCAATTCCCCACAGACAATGGCCCACCTTCCATCACTTCACTTCATTCGGTTGATGATATTATGACGGCTTTAGTGAGCAGAGTTCACGCTGCTGACTTTTGTGACAAAGATATTTAAATTTTTGCCACCGCTAAGAAGTACTTATTTTCAGTTTGAAGTTATGCGCTACAGTGATTCTTAAAGTTGTCATTAGTCTCTAATATATTATTCAGAATAATATTGTGCGGTAATATGTTACTCTTCATTATTTTAATTCATAGTCATGAACTTGTTTCATTTTTACTTTATATCTATCCTATAATAAGTACATATAAATGCAAATTAATTACATATTATTATGTAATTCATATTAGCACGCCACACATGGCAAAATGTGATGAGACCGTTGACTAAACTTTAGACCATATAATGTAATCATAATCATTTATTTGTACAAAATAATTGATTATGATTACGCAATCTATAATAATCGAAAGAACGTCGTACAAAATTACCTACCTTAGCACATCCTTGACTGAAACATCAATAGTAACATTCTCAAGATCTCTAAACATAGCATCGAATATTCCTTCATTGTTCGCTAGGAGAGGAGACGGTCTGTCTAGTAAATCTGTTAGTGTTTCGTACTGAGAGTCCCATAAGGCATGGCATACGTATACCTGTAACAATGAATTCTAACAATGGAATATTTAGGGTTGATTTTTGTCAGATAATTTTGTCAGAGGAATAATTATGAATTTTTGACAGTTCTTCCATACAAAAACTGTCAGACGTCTATTTTATTCGACGAATAAAAAATAATATCTGTCGATTGAAAAATCAGCCCTAAGATCAATAGCTAATATGTAGCTAATAACCGGAAAATATAGAATTTTGTTTATGAGATTCGAAATAACGATAGGTTTGAAATATTATGATGTGTAATAAAGTCTTCTATAATTTCTTCCTTTCAAAGTTGACGCTTAGAACTACCTGTTTTATTATAGAGGTGTTGTTCTAAAATTATTTTAATTTTTTTTTCTTCTAGAGATCTTTTACTTTTAACAACCTTCTAGGGACAGCAATCTTTATTTATCTTTAATCTCGGACAAACTATATAGAACGTTTATCTAGAAATTGTATTAATTGTTAAGCGAACAGCCATAATAATGCGGTAACTTACATAACATGAAACTTCAGTTGGAACAGCATACGCTACAAATAACACTGTAGATGAACTAAGAACACAAAGTTAGTATCAGTAGACGCATGTTCTGAACAACTTGCTCAGTTGTTCAGTGTTTCAAACGCCTTCAAAGAAATGCTTAGCAATACACACGAATGCGATGTTCACAAGCGGGGGAACAAAGGCGTTTTGTAAAACCGTTGTTACCCCTTTGATTACTGTGCGTGTAATTTACTTGGAATATGGAATGTGAGCGTGTTTTGTTTTTTAACTTACTTCTGCATGCCCAGCTATGAGGAACACTGCTGATACTATTCCCCAGAGAATAAAAGATGCAACGCATAACCAGACAGCTGACCTGAAAAAATAAACGACGTCACTTTTGTACTCTTCGAAGTGGTAGACATTTGTCCACCCTCAACATTTTGCTAATTATGTTTAGGTCCCACGTTATATAGAGCAAACCTACTGACATTAATGAGGCACAAATCAAGTCTCCGGGCTGCTACTGAGAAATTCCGCGTGAAAAATGCGATAAAACTGCCCGAACTGGGAATCAAACCCAAGATCGCGACGATTATCAGTCACGTTTCAGACCACAAGACCAAAACGCAGTAAAAAAACAGGTTACTTACACTTTCAAAGTCCTTCTTGCATGGTTCTTGGCGTGACCACAACCGCAAAGCATACCCAAGATTATAAGCACCATAACAAAGCCAAAAGTTACAATGCATGCTGAAATTGTGTTAGTATAGAGATGGGTTGTAACAGGTTATACACGATATCTGTTATCACTGTTACTGTTAAACAAAAATAACAGGTCCAAATATCTGTTATTAAATAACAGCCTGTTATTTTTGTACCAACGATAAATACGTATTAAAATAACAATTAAGTATCTTCTTTATTTCTTTTCGTTTTAAGTAAGTAGTATTGAATAGGAAGGAATGACGGGGTAATATGAAATTATATAATTATATCCGGTTAGTCTGGAAGTCGATGCCAACATAGTTTTAAAAGGCTAAGCAGATTGATTGACTATTTTGTTTAGTAAATTAAAAAAACCACCTAAACCTAAACTAAAAAACTATACTTATACATAAATCGATTGTGAACACTGAACACTAATGCGCTAAACACTGAACAGTAACAGCCGTGGTAACAGTCTTTGAGGGTCTGTTATTTTAAGTAACAGATAAGTTATATTGGTAGGAACAACTGTTATTTGTTATTTTTAAATATCTGTTATTTCTATCTGTTACGATAAATATGCCTCACCCCTATGTTAGTAGACTAATTAATTGTTATCAAAAAGCGATAAAATAACATTACTGAATGACGAAACACATATTATTAAAGGGGAAGTAAATAAAAGCCGATGTTGGTATTTCACCGAAAAATAAACTTGCAAAATCACAACATTCCATTTTGAAGCGGAACATAATAATATTGTTTGGCTTAACATTCCTAAAAGGATTCGTTTTTTTTAATGGTTCAGCAATTTTTATTCGAGCTCATTCCGATTCAAAATAATGTTTTTGGCAGAATATTGTTCAATTAATGGTACCTACAGTTAGATATTTTCTGCTAATTAAGAAAGATTCGGTATGCTTCATTAGGGGTTATTTTTTAAATCATCAGATAACTTTTATCTCTAGAAGAAATACTGGGATTTGATAGCTATTGTAGATAAAATATGTTGAACCGCAGTATGAATGCTTCAAATAGAAAACATATGTCACCAACTAGTTTTCTTCAACTAAAAGTTATCTGACGAATAAAAAATCAGGCATTAATTAATTAATTTTCCCCCTTTGACAAGTGCCCTAAAATATCCCAATAATCACACTATTAAAGCTTTAGAAAACGCTGTAAAGCGCTCGACAACGATTGCATCTCTACAAGAACTACCTACGTATAAGTTTTCAGAATCAGAAAGACCAAAACCATTCCATTCAGTAAGTTCCAATACAAGACAAACTTTACCTAACATAAGTGTCCACCTCGCGAACTCATATCTTTGCACTCTCTCGAGATTCGACTCCAGTTGTCTTGCAATAGTGTGCAAGCCTGACGTCAGATGGCGCACTATGTCGCTAAGGATTTTAGCGGAACTGTGGACCGCTTCGCGACGATTTTCTACGTCTCGGAGGATATCTGGGGAAATATACAAGAAATAAGATATGAGTTTGTATAAGCCACGTTTTGCTGGTGTTAATAACTGAGGCATATAGAATCAAAGGTAGCTAAGTGCCTCCATGTCAAATTTTCAGGAACCGAAAAAAACGTTTTTCTAATTTAAGAGTCAAGGGTTTTCATACTCTCTAAGTTTATTCTCCATACTTAGTTAATTTCTTGAAAGTGTGGCGCTTAGCTGCCTTTGATTCTATATGCCTCAACTACCAATTATTTTCTGAGAAAATTATATTTAAATTAGTAGTAGTGTTATGACTACTGTCACCAGCTAAATTCTGAACTTCTAAAGGAAAGTTTTTTTTGTGAATCGTCCATTTTTGCATACAACAATAACAACCGCAATATATTCACAGAATGAAATAAAGCGTCTAATTTACATCTTTCACGCTGCAAGTAAATTATGACTCAGGCGGGCCGTTTCTATCTTGGCACGATAGCAATCCTAAAATGACCCAAAAATTTGGTCCTTATCAGAATAATTTGGTCCTTTAGAATACCTTCTCTCACTTGCGTGGTCTGCGCTAATATGGCTGACGGTAAAGTTCTGAACTCTTGCCGGGCCATTGATATCGCGCGTGTCAAGTTATCCACCCCCAGAGTACGTAGTTCCAACAATTGCCGCTCGTGTAGAATCTGCAACGATAAGTTTTGATACACATAATGCAAACTATTGTGGGACTGTACGCAAATGTATGGGTCAACAGAGTGACGGTGGAGTTTCTTGCCCCTTCTTCTCCATACGAAACTACCTCTTGGAAAGAGCGACAAGAATCAATTAAATTTTTTTGTTTTTGACGTTCAAAAGTGCCTTTTATGTGCCTATTTAATTAAAATAAATGACTTGACTTTGAATTTGAACAAAATCATTATGAGAGAAGTAAAATTGGCAGGTAAATAAGCTCAAGAATATAGTAATTGTACTCCGGACACGAAGTGTTCCAGTTCAGTTGTCAGTTCAGTCACTGGCAAATTGATAGCCTACGTTAATTTATCGTATTATAGCCATTTTATTCAATTGTCAAAGAATGACACTTGTGATTTGAATATACGGATAATTTAAGCTGGTAGTTCATTTGCAACGGCTCAATACTGACTGGTTTCAGTGGCACATAAGCCACGGAACTGAATCGCAAACTGATCTCGTGATCGATCCCAAACAAATGACATCCAGGGACAAATTGCGCCTTGAAATGGCCGTAGGCACGAAAATTACCCAAAAACAGTGTTAATTTAGGAACAAAATGCAATTTCTCCGAATTCAAAACAGGATCTGCCAAAACAGTTAACGTCGGTAATATTAACAAGCATAATCAATATCGCCATTTCGATATTATCCCTAATTAGTGGTAGTATTAAGACGAGCTGGTGCCCACTCCACGCCACTCCACGTCCAAGTGCGTGTTTTGCATATTTTCCTAATTATCTATCTCTATTTTGTATTACATAACATACATAATCAGCCTATAATGGTCCCACTGCTGGGACATAGGCCTCCACTCAGCGAAAGAAATATGCACGCGGGCCCTGTGCGGCTTGAATTTTTGGTTCTAGGACAGTTCTAGGTTTCCTCACGACGTTTTCCTTCATCGTTTTGAGAGCAGTGGTCATGAAATAATTTAAACAAAGCGCCTGTCTGGGTTCAAACCTATGGCCTGCAATTCGTAAATCGCGTCCGTTAGCATTGGGCTATCTACCACTGCTTAATTATGTTTTACACTTACCAAATCAAATTTCATTTTCAACTCTAGTGAGTGAGTATTGACAGTGTCACAAAGAGGTGAATCTTTTATAGTGCAATGTTTCTTGAGGTTTTCCAGCTGTCGAGCCAAGTCCCTGATTCGGTCTGATGCTGCAGAAGCCAAAGAACCTGCTTTGATGCTCACGTCTCTTAGGGATGATATCTTTGTCGATAGGTCTTCGCTTTCTGGAAATAGAACAAAACATTCAATGAGTACATAGCTTTGTTTAATTTTGGCCCAATGTTTGTTGGTGGATGTCACATATTGTTTTCGAATGTTCGGTTCTAGGACATGTCGCATTCCTTACGATGTTTTCCTTCAAAATGCTAATGCATTCTCTTTAAATTTTTCTTTTTAGTCTACAATTATACGTTTATGATTTTAGCATTCATCAGCTCAACCTATCGCAGTCCACTGCTAGACATAGGCCTGCCAGGCTGCACCACAACGCCCTATCCTCTGCTATCTGCATCCAGTCTGCCTCAGCCTCCGTCTTTAGGTCATCGGTCCATCTAGCTGGGGGCGTCCCACTCTACGCTTGCTGATACGCGGTTATTTAGCATTACCAAACTTTTATATATACGGCATTTGATTTATTGACGAAGTTTGAATATGTACTTAGATTTTTCCAATACTTACTAACTTTAGACATCTTTAATGCATGTAGGTTGTTATTTATGCGACCTCATTTAAATAATTTCCAGGTGGAATTCTCTCTAACTTGTAAGTACTTATTGAATGGAATATTTTAGGATTTCTTTGATAGATATACCTAATTCCAGTGACTGATTCTAATGCATATTTAAATCTGTCTATCTCTCTCGCTTTTTTAGGTCATATTTCATTCTGAACTCTATTTAAAAGTTGAACTCGGGTAGTCATGATTATTTTGTGTTAGCTTATGCTTTAATTTTCTAACCTTGCAGTGTTTGTAACGTTGACGATTCTTATTACAATAAAGAAATCTCAACAGGAAAAAAATCTGTGATAAGGATTTTTTTTTTATTTCTCGACTTAGCACACGAGGTTGTTAACATGTGGAATGTGAGCTCAGCTGTCATTCTGCTGATTGTCGTATCAGCCAATGGCGTTAGGCAGTTGGATCAAGGGCCTGTATCAAAGGCAGTACCTACTCCTTAATACGGCTCGCATTGTGAGGAGGTTCCTGTTTCTGGAGCCCTAACCACCGGTAGCTTGGATCCTGCTCCCGACATCGGTGGATCACAATTTTTTTTTATATTTTCAAATGTTTTTCATATTTATTTTATGTTTAAAGAAATATTTAAAAATTTAATTAGATAGATAAATAGACGAAATAATAATTAAATAATACAAAGAATTGAGCATTCAAGCAATTTGCTACATTCAAAATTGATTTCATAATAACATAACATCACGCCTGTATTTCCCGAAGGGTTAGGCAGAGGTGTACAGACGCCAGCACATCAAACTACTACAATCTGTCAAATTTCTTTAATAGATTTACAACTTTATCGCTAAAGCAAAGGTATAAGGTTCAAAGTTGATTGGGAAAATTTGACAGTTTCGGGTAGCTTGATGTGCTGGCGTCTGTACCTAGAGTACACCCTAAATTGTTTCTCTATTAGATACTTGCACAGCAAAAAAGAAAACAATCGAAATAAAACACGTTAATTGCCACATCACGCGTCGTCGCCTCAAGCGGCCTGTTATGCTGTGGCCGTTAACTCGACGTCACGTGACGCGCCCTCAGAGTATAGGGTTCTTGTATTTGTTTTGGCCACTAGGGCCACAATAAATACCACATTCAAATTTTTTTTTATTTTGGCCATCTATACTCAGCATTTTGGCTTGGCAATAAACGTCTTAAATCAATAGGAAACAAAATCATAGATACCTGAAATAATATCCGCCAAAGAATCGAACACTAGATCGATCCCGCTCTCCGAAGATATCGCCTGTTGAATAGGTTCTCCTAACAACGATTCAACATCTGTGGATGAACAAAGAAGCTATTAATCATCTAGTGTATTATGTAGTCATACCTAATTATCGTTTACCTTCGGACCTGAATTGGGAAGATTTCCAATTCCAGAATTTGTCTAGACTAATTATTAATAGGTTATTTTTTTTTTTTTCAGGTAGGTACTGACGCCAGCACATTAAGCTACTACAATCTGTCAAATTTCTTTAATAAATTTTGAACTTTATCGCTAACGAAATGGCCAATGTGACGAATGGTGATCAGATCCTAAGGCGCAAAGTTGATTGGAAAAATTTTATACTTTCGGGTATCTTCATGTGCTGGCGTCTTTACCTTCGATCGGGTCGATCAAAGGTTAAGCTACGTTTGCCGCAGTTGGTTCGTGGATGGGTGACCATCCATTACATATCGAGACCTTTCCGTGTCAAAGCACGTTAAGCCGTCCCAGCTGTCATTCGAAGATCTTTGATGGTCGTTACGGGTAGTCATAAGCCCAAAAGTCTGATAACCAGCCTTACCAAGGGGTATCTTGTTACCTAATAACTAGGTAGTGGAGCTCCAAGTAAAATACTGGTATTTACCAGTATTTTACTTGGAGCGACTGCCTGTAGCTAAATAGCTGCATTCGGTTAGACTAGAAACCAACCCCAACATAGTTGAGAAAGGCAAGACAGGTTGTTTTCTACTATTATTTTTTCAGGTCGGAGTCGATGAAGAAATACATAGTAATCTGAATTTTCAGCTACATAAAATTGTAAATGTAAAATGGGAAAAAAATGGAGATTTAGCAAGCTTCGTTGCTTTGGGAAATACATCAAAAGGAACATGTTCTTTTATATCGGTAAGGTTTATTTAGTGAAAAATAAGTTTAAAAAACTAGGTACATAATCAAGAGATTATTATGAAAATGTGTTACACATAAATAATAAAAAAATAATACCTAAGTTTATTGACACAAAATACCTTTGTATACAATACCAATACATTTCACATAGGTACACTGGATTTTGGGAAAAGGCTGCACAAATAGTGAAAAACCAAATAATGAACAGTTGCCGATTTACAATTTTTTTTTCCAATTTTAAGTTACTATGTTATGAACAAAAATAAGTGAACTGAAAAACCACCAGTCTATTTTTCACACTAAAAATAACCGTGGCGTTTCATAATGGATAGGTCGTTAGTGCTACGTAATCTACATAACGTTCTATTAGAAGCACAAAACGAAAATGAAGCCTCCCATAATATGCACACCAGATTTCCCGGAAAACTTAATTAACGTGGATAAAAAATGTTTGAACAAGGTTCCTACTTTAATATTATAGCGCAACTTACATGGTGTTTTACCTGTGGTTTTAATTTTATATCCTACCTTTGTGATTATATGCGAGAACGGGACTAGATTATAGATGATAATAGATGCTTCAGTTTTTGTTTATTTATGACTTTCATTTGGCCTCTTTCACCCAAAGTGGAATATCTGAACACAAAATGAATCTAAAGTGTAAAATTTATAATTAGTGAACTGATCCAACGATGTTGGATTTTGGCATTCGGCATTTACAGTGTAAAGTGTGAATACAATTTTTTTTTTGTTAGCCTTTAAAGGCCTCCCCTAAATCCTTCCAGGAACTTCTTCCCGCACCACCTCAAACCAGCCCTCGCGGTACGCGTCCAACTCATCTCGTCATCTCTTACTGAACCGGTCAAAATACATTACAAGTGATGAATAAATTCATTAATGAACCAATCTGACGATGTTGCGTTTAGGCATTCAGCATCTTTTACTCGAAGTGAAACATCCGAACACAAAACAAATCAAAAGTTCAAAATAAATTCACTAGTGAACCAATTCAGTGATGTTGAATTTCGGCGTTCCACATCTTTCACTTGCGCTCTGAATGATGCAAAAATGAAATTAAATGAGCAGATGAACGTTCATTTCAATGTAATTTTGTAGGTGAAACGTGTGAGCGTGGAATGTCAGAAAAATTAACATTTACTCGAGCGAAGCGTCTGATATCAGCTTATATCTAAGTAAGTAAAAGATAATGAAATGGCTTTTGTTGCGTGTAGGGAATTGCTTTTAAAGAATGAATAGCAAACAACACAATGGAAAAATGGAGGTTACTTTTCAGAGAAATTGTCGATGTTGGCGAAAGCAGGACAAGTAATTTTCTTGTGGTCATATACTAAAAACAAAAGAAAAGAAATATTTCGAAAACTGCAATATCATTTGTTCTACTCTTGCAGTTCATAAGCTAGCAGGATCTAAGCAGTCCCACAACTTGTGGGCCACAAGTCCGGGTACGAGCGGAATGTGTGCGGCTAGTTCATACAAATCAATTATATTCCCTGCTCCTGGAAACGTAGCTTGAAACACAGGCCGCAACCGCAACTCTAAGATTTTAGTTGCAGCTTTTTGGGTACCAACTTGTAGCTGGTCTCTAATGGATTTTTTTTTTTCGCGGCTTGTGTCGCATTTTACCTTTTTTGTAATAAAACTTAAAAATGTATCGAATTTCTTCGTTAAATCCACTCATTTTGGCAGAAAGAAAAACAATTGAAAAGTGGCGGGAAATCGATTTTTTTATACTTTTTGTTAACGCTGCCAGCCCACGTCCGATAATTCGTGAACGATTTTTTGCAGGAGAAAAATAGAACGTACTGATGGCAATAGTCTAACGCACACGTCCTACAAAGGTCGGTCTAAATAACATAGGGCGCAATAATCTGACCGATTGTACCGACCGCCCTTTTTTAAAATGTCATCTATATAATGGTATCAAAACCAGCCCGATACAAACAGCATAGATTTTACTAGGTACAACTTTATACCTATAAAATACGAAAAACTTTTCCCCAACCTAATATTTTGTTTGGCATTTTATTTTACTCGTATTTTTTCTATACGCATAAAGGATGCATAGAAGGATTTGGGGGAGGCGTTTTCTCAGCAGTAGAACAGTGCAGGCTAAATAAAATAAAAAAATGTTATAAAACGGGGATTCTAGATGCAGGTAAAAAGGCTGCAAAGCTGAAATAGGATTGGGCAGGTGACGTTAGCCGCATGCACGGTGACCGCTGGGCAACAGTCTCCACACGGTAGGTGCCTGAAAATGGACGGCGACGCCGAAGCCACCCCCCAGGAAGAGGTGGCGAGACGACCTAGACGAGTACCGTAAGGGTTGGATCAAGGTGGCTCCCGAAAGGGATGCCTGGAAGGAATTGGGGGAGGGCTTTGCGCAGCGTGGGACAGTTTAGGCTAACAAAAAAAAAAGGTTTAGCGATTTGCCTTCATAGAGTTGAATAAATTACTGTACAGACTATCTAATATTAATCGGGGTAAAGTAAAATAGCTTCTACCCACAAAATAAGCAATTATATTATCGGGACAACTGCAAAAACTGATTGCTTCACTCAACTTTGCGAAAGCACTAGGAAGTGGCGAAGGGCGGGCGTTTTGGAGGACTGTCTTTTGTAAATTTGACGTTCGAAAAGTGCTGATTCTCAGCATAGTTTGAATAAATGACTTTTGATTAAGGTATTTTAATACTAACATGGTAAGATGCAGCAGCATCCTACTCATAAAACATTCCAAACTTCCAGATAGGTAAACCTTCCACTTCGGCTTACTTTCTTTACATACATATACTTGTTAAAACTTTAGGAAAATCATCTACTTTTATACAATATTTGTATATGTGAGCACCAAGCATCTACGAGTTTTTGGTCAACTGGACCCCCTGCCTAATTTCATCATTAGTACAGTCAAGAAGTAAAGCCGAATCTTTTAGTTTTATTTCTATGACTTAAAATATACATAATATTATTCAATTAGGACATAATTCATTTACATGTCATTGTTTTATTTTTAATTTTTTTTACCTATTGTGATAATATAAATTTTATTCTAGGTATTTATATAAATTTGTAAAACTAATGTATTCCAAATTATTGTAAAACATTTTTAAAAGAGTTACGGTGGAGTTTTTTCCCCATTCTTCTCCATACGAAACTACCTTTTAGAAGAGGCGACTAGAATCAATGCAATTTTTTTTTTGTTTTAAAATAAATGATTTGACTTTGACATAAATTAGAATAGACAAACTTACTCTTCAAATCCTGTTTATAAGCATGCAGCACAAGATCCACAGGTGGCACGAGACTGTGGTGCAACTCCCGCGCAGCCGCTGACAGCCAGGATGCGATGTCGGAGCACGCGCAGCTGACAACGTTGCGTCCGTCGGATGCCGCTGCGCGAGCCTGTTCGTTGCTTACAGCCATGCCTGATATCAAGACGCTGGAATGATGAGGAACTTGTATTTAAGATTTTGTTTCTGTTATTAGTGTAGGATAGTTTATTAAGGTGCTTGGTAAGTTTTGAGTATGAATGAGTATCCCTATTATAAGGCTACATACTCACTGACGGGTGGCTTGCTTAGCGCCTAAAGCCTTGCGAGTCACCTTGCAGATAGTGAAGTGAAACGAACGCTCTAGCTGACGGTGATAATGATAAATAAGGAGGGTCTTGTATTTTTAAACTATCTAGGTGGCATCTGTAAAGAAGATTACCAACTCTAATTAACTCCTCTAGAATATAATCATTTAAACACCAGTAAGTATTACTATAATTCCGCAAATCGCTTTTCAATTTGTAATTCATAACTAAATTGAAGTAAATGGACCTCGAATCGGTAACTTTTTGTTCTATTTCCTCGTTAGATGAAGTTCCATTTTAATGAGCGTTGACGAGCGAACGAAAGTAAAGGAATTGGGTGCTATGGCGCCACTTGTTCCTATTAAATTTTAATTACCGTGGGAGTTATTCAAGCTATTGCTTCAGTAGGTAACTAGAAAAATTGTAGAAGTCCAATAGTGTTTCTGGGTGATGACGATAAATGTTTTATAGAATAAATAAAGTTGATTATTTTAGGTATTTTATTTATGGGTATTAATTTAACTGTTGCAATTGATACGTACTTTAGTGTCACGGAAACGAAAGGGAATAATGATTATCGAATTTAAATTCAAGCACTATTTTCCATAGATTAAAACTAGCCAATATTAATCGTATACAATAATATTTTATTATGACGTATGATGTCAAGAATTATTAAATACAATGTAAAAAATGATTCAATACAATGTCATAGAAATGAAATTCCATTCAATTATTGACACAAAGGAGAGTCGTCGTATAATTTAAATTTTGAATTAAATTTTTCATTTAAAAACTCATTTGCTGAGTAGTAACATTTACGCAATAGGAAGTTAAATAATTTCTAAGTTATATAGTTAATAAGTTTATTCATCAAAAAGTAAAATACAATGTGGCGGATTAAGTGAGCTACAAACTTATCATATTTGCTTTGACACGTTCAAAACTCGTCGCCGTTTAATGGTGTATATGGGTTGAAACTCGAATGGTGAAAAACTCACACTTGTGCGATTTATTCCCTTACGATTCCCAGTATATTCAATCAAGCGGTAAACATCTTATCCTAAAAAGATTTTCCCGTCTTCAGACTGAAAAGGCAGATTTCCAACACGATACACTGTCGGCGTTTAATTAACTTCATAGAACTTTCCTACGCATTTGAGGTCGGAAGTTTCTTGTGAACATTTCTACCGGAGTATGTTTTAAAACTAATTAGGTAGCACCCGCGGTATGAGCGCGAGTAAACATGAGGATCGAATAAATTAGTTCTTAATTTATTTAAAGACGGCTTTAAGAATAATTTCGTTGGTGATAATGTGTTTACTTTGTTTGATATTGTTTGTGACTATAGAATAACTTCTGATAATTCTGGGAATTTTGGTAGAGCATACTGCTTTATTTAAGTTTACTACCTACCGTGAAATGAAAAGACGGATAGACAGACATAACGAAATTATAAGACCCTTTGTACACCGGACGGTGTCTTTACGGTAGGGTGTATAAACCGCGACGTAGAAAAAACTTGTCGGTGAACAAAGTTCCTTATTGATCCATACAACTCTGACGAACCGTGCCTACACGCGGCGTATGAACTGCGCCGTTGAAAAAACGTTTCGGTGTACAAGCTTCCATAGTAATCCATACAACAGTTACGTCCGTGTCACCTACACACGGCGAATATAATGTAGTTTTCACGGCAAGAAAATCGTGTGTGTACAAAGGGCTTAAAGGTTCCGTTTTTTTTTTAATGCAAAATGATGCCAGTAATGTAGTCGATAACTGAGTCAGAAAGTTATTACATTATGAACAGATATAGAGTAGACTTGAAACAATACTTTTTGTTTTTATTTATTGAATAAAATAAACGGCAACAGGTGATTTTCCACTGACCAAGCCTGGTGGTTATTGCTATTTATAGGCATCCTGAATATTGTAGCCCTTTAAGCGGCCATAGGGTTTTATAAGGTCCAATATTATTTTCATACATGACATATTATTTATATTTTTATAAAAAAACATTTCAAAATATAAAAAAAAATGGTGGCCCATCGGCATCAGGAACAGGGTCCAAGCTGCCGGTGGTCAGGGCTCTAGAGAAAGGAACCTCCTCACTATGCGTGCCGTGCCCAAGAGCTTTCTGAATCAAGCCCTTGACCCAGCCGCGTAATGAAAGCCTCCTTAGGTGTTGGTCTATCGGTACAGTGATTGCAGAGTCCACGTCCCACATGTCAACAACCTCGTGTGCCAAGTCAAAATAATTGTTGTTTTATGTTTTTTTAGCTTTCACGAGATTCTATTTCACCAAATCATTATTATACTTGGAAGGTTTTTCACTTCTCATAAGCGTTTTTATTACTGCAGTCTATAATTTTCTAACGTCACAAATTATTTGATGAAAATCTGTTCCACTTTTATATACTCAGGTATCTCATAGTATTACGGAGAAGTACCGAAGCCTTTGAGAGTTCCTTGAGAAAATATAAGATTAATATCGTACTAACCTGCAGACGAGCACGACGAATAAAGTCACGACCACCAAGGCTCTGTCATTGCAATTTGAGTTCTCTGCCTCGGGGAATAGAGCTCCAGTTTCCAGTTCATCTTCGTATCTGGACCTTGAAAATAGGGATAGTATTCCCAAGATGAGGAGGTACGCAGGTATTACGAGAGCAATGCAGGCAAACGCGATGATAAATGCGAGGAACGTTGATTCCACTTTTATTGACTGAAACAAAAAAATTAAATATTGGTAAAAATAGACTCTTTGTCCAACTTTGTAGGTACTGCAACATGTAAATCGTTTGGCTTTTGTCGTCGCATCTGACGGGCAATTTCCGTAACTTTAAGAACGTTCGCAGTCTGATCCCAGTCTTAAGGTCATAGCACACATATCAAATCGGAAAGGGATCGTCACCGTATCGCCTTTCGCCTCGGAGTCAAACAAGCGTCAACCTAACGTAAGCACGTAACTAAAGCGAATCAGAAGCTCCGATACGTCGACTCGGCTACGGCTAGGCAACGCCGCACTTACGGCTCGCCGACCGCTGGTTGAGGGTGCAGGCAGGCCGCGGGAAGGGTGAGAGGGGCAAGGGAGGACGAAGAGACGTAAGCTCGGGTACGGAGAAACGTAAGCGCGGGGACGACGAGCCGTAACGTACCGCAACGCGGTTCGTGAGCTTGTCCTGAGGCGGGGCGATTACGTTACGATTCCGATTAGTTCGCGTTGCAGTAAGGAGTTTCATACAAAGAATACTGAATTTCTCGAGTTGGTACAGTAACGATCCCTTTCCGATTTGATACGTGTGCTATGTCTGTCAAAAATGCGCCTAATTTCCCAAAATTTTTGACAAGATTGTGACTAGATTTTGAACGTTTTTAATTACAGGAATTGACCTTCTGTGCTAACTTGCTGAAATAACTTTCAGACTCTTAGCGACGGCGACGTGGTCAAACAGTTTTACTGAATATTTGTTAATTGTTTTATTTATAATGGCACTTCAACGGCTTACTCAAACAAATATACCATACAGTTTTAGGTATTGTGAATTCGTTAGTAACAGATGTACACAGCGCTAGCAGAAAACTGAATGATTAAGTGGTTGAATACCGTCGTTACAGAAACAATTTAAAAGCCTCCACATCTCGCGTGGATACGAAGGGATAAAGGACTTGTAAATCACGTGTAAGATTAGCATAATCAGTCTATAATGTTCCCACTCCTGAGACACAGGCATCCTCTCTGTGAGAGGGATGGGCCGTGTAAGATTATGTATGTCATAATATAACCCGGAAATGAGCTATGTCCAAAATACGATGGGAACTCCATACTTACAATATTATAAACGCGAAAGTATGTCTGTCTGTTACCTGTTCACGCTTAAGCCGCTGAACCGATTTAGATGATATTTGGTATAGAGGTAGTATGAGTACCAGGAAAGGACATAGGATATTTTTTTTTTCGGTATTTCTACGGGATCGAGACTTATGCGGGTGAAACCGTGGGGCGCAGCTAGTAATCACATCACACTAATATTATAAAGGCGAAAGTTTGTGAGTGTGTGTGTGTTTATATGTTTGTTACTTCTTCTCGCCTAAACCACTGAACCGATTTAGATGAAATTTGGTATAGAGATAGTTTGAGTCCCGGAAAAGGAAATAGGATAGTTTTTATCCCGATATTCCCACGGAATCGACATTTACGCGGGTGAAACCGCGGGGCGCATCTAGTATTGTAAATGCGAAAGTATGTCTGTCTGTTAACTGTTCACGCTTAAGCCGCTGAACCGATTTAGATGAAATTTGGTATAGAGATAGTATGAGTCCCAGGAAAGGACATAGGATCATTTTTATCCCGATGTTCTCACAGGATCGAGACTTATGCGGGTGAAACCGTGGGGTGCTGCTAGTATTTAATAAAAAAAAAGACGGGTTGCACTCCGGGAGTGCCGGCAGAAGTGAAAACTTGAATATTAACGTTGAAATAAATCAATTATGAATTGAATTAATATAACTAATTTTTTTTCACTATTTCTGCGTCACTTTTTCATTAATCGATGCACTTTGTTCAATTTCCATATTTTAAACACTTTATATACACGAATTTTACGAATACACAGCAGTGTGGCTACTACACAGACGGTCGAGCCATCAGCTGTCCATCCATCCATCCACATCCACGTCCACCATCACCGTCACCGTCACCGTCACCGTCCCCGTCACCGTCCCCATCACCGTCACCGTCACCGACATCGTCACCGTCACCGTCACCGTCACCGTCACCGACACCGTCACCGTCACCGTCACCGTCACCGTCATCGTCACCGACACCGTCACCGACACTGTCACCGTCACCGTCACCGTCACCGTCACCGTCACCGACACCGTCACCGTCACCGTCACCGTAACCGTCACCGTCACCGTCACCGTCACCGTCACTGTCACCGTCACCGTCACCGTCACCGTCACCGTCACCGACACCGTCACCGTCACCGTCACCGACACCGTCACCGTCACCGTCAACGTCACTGTCACCGTCACCGACACCGTCACCGTCACCGACACCGTCACCGTCACCGTCACCGTCACCGTCACCGTCACCGTCACCGACACCGTCACCGTCACCGTCACCGACACCGTCACCGTCACCGTCCGTCCGTCCGTCCGTCCGTCCGTCCGTCCGTCCGTCCATCCATCCATCCATCCATTATCGTGTCTCACTTGGTTCACTTCGGTTGGCGCCGCCGCCGTAGAAAGAGGGGGGGGGGGAATCTCGGTGTATTCCCTTTCGTCCCATCGACTTCGTCCCCTTAAGGAGCCCTTAGAAAACAAACTCGAAATTCGGAAAGCATTTATTGTATTTAAAACAATACAACATTTCTACACACAGAGATATTATTATATATGTCTTGTAGCTTAATTGGTAATGGTATGTTATCATTTTAAATGCTTAATCCCGTTCGTCGCACGACGGGGACGAAGTCGGTGGGACGAACGGGAATACACCGAAATCTCTCCTGACGGTCACGTGTCCTGACGCGAGTTTAACATTTTTTCCCCATACAAAAAGTGTGCAACGCCGCTAAAGAAGTTTTCACTTCAAAAAACTGAGAAAGAAGAGAAAGGAAGTGGATACAATTATTAAATATGAGTTCAGCTACGCGATTACTGACAAATGATTGCACTGACTGGACTGGTCCACTCAAATCTATACTTTCCTCAAAAGACCATTTCAGACATCAATCTACATGGTCTTCACATGATCTGACCAAGATTATGTCTGGATTTTAAAAGAGACTGTCCTCAGAGTTTGTTTCGGCCTTTCTTCTCAGAGTAATCAGGTAGGAAACGCTGACCTCATCTAGCTTATTTTTTTTATAGTACGACGTGTAAAAGTGATTCGGATATCCTATTTACAGAATAAACAATTTCATTTCAATAAAACAATTTCTTTTATGATTGATTATAGTGCTTATTATAATGTATACATAGAAGCTGTTGGTGTACCTTAATAAATAAATAAATAAAAGATGGCTCGTGTCGTACAAACGTCTCAAAAGTCCGAGTTGGTTAAATAAAATATTCTCATACGGAATTGACGGCAAGGGCTTTTTTTCTAATGAGTTGGTCTATTTCCTTATATTACTGCAAAAAACATAATGTTTTAATAATGATATCCGTAGCGGTGACCTCGTCCCTTCATCTTTTCTGATCAGTCAAAGTCGCTAAAGTTACGCTGAGTTCCGCAATGGAAAATTATGAACACATAAATCATAAACAACATTAATAACGATTTAGTTATCATTATAATATGAATAATTTGTTTTTGTCCATTTCCTGTTCTAATAATAAATATATGATCCAAAAAAAAAACATAGAACATAATTATCTGTTTCTGGTGAGGAAAAACTTGGCTCACGAATAGAGCACTAGATATTTTGATCTGTTTAGGACGTTTTAAGAGTCGAGACAAAACACATTTGGTTTAAAACATCTTATATTTTGAATGCACATCATTTGAATGCTTAACCAGTTTTATTGTAACAAGGATATTTTAAATTATAATTACTGAGCATTTCGAATGTAGTTTTCCAGTTATAATCGTCGATGATCTCTCGATGTCATTTAAAAAGGTCAATTATTTTATATTGTAAATATGCTTTAATTAAATAAATAATAAAATACGAATTAATATTTAGTAAGGTTAAGGTAAGCATCCTGAAGTTGGAGGTCTTTGGAAAAACGTTCGTTTAATTCGAACTAAAAATCGAACGATTTTTTATTTGGAAATTCCACTATTAAATAGCATTTTGGTATTTTATGCGATAAGCATGATTAGTTTCACCCTTAAAATAGGAATGAAGTCTTCAAACGAGAAGAGTGTTTCCTATTACTTGACGTGTTCGTGTTAGGCCAACTAAGGCCCTAACACTGCCTGCCGGGGTAGCGGGATTGTCCGAAAGGGCTAAGGAAGGAACACGGGTGAGTTTTAGTCAGTAGTAAGAGTCCGACTCTCCCTTCCGCTCCACCCAGAGCGGGAGGAGTCATTTGATGATTTCCCAGCCACAAAAAAAGGCCCTAACACTAACACACCGCGTGGTGTAATAGGCCCTTTACAAGTAGGTACTTAAAGTAAATTTGAACGATTTTTGAATCGCAAATATAATTAAGTATCCTATAGCCTTTTTATTTAAATATTTGCGTCAAGCACCGTTAGTATCACCCATAATTAAAGTCTATAAATAAACTAAATAAATATAGTGTACGAAACGGATATTTCCTGTTTCGATCGTACGAATTTGCATTTCGTTTATTTCATGCGTTCGTACTAGACCTACTGGTTCTTGCTCCATGCGTCATTTGAACATTGTGTTGTTATTTATTTGGTGATCGAAACAAGTACCTACTTTACTCGACGTCTATGGTCACGGAAGTAAGTAAGACTTGTACAAACAAAGAGAGATTAATAAAGGTAGATTTAGTTATGACGTGAACCTTTTAAATACATCGGACTTATGTATATTTAATGTATCTCGTTCTCAAGGTTAAGAACGGATGAATTTCGTCTACTACCATATCAGATTTTACGTGAATTTTTAGATGTAAACTTACACCGACCAACGGATCTAAATTATCAAGGCATGATCTTGTCTGTACTAATGTTTCAAACATGACTAGAGACTTTCTCTGAAGATTTTAAAACTAACTTTAATGTTACTGAAGCATGACGCTGAAACATTGACGATTAATTTCAAACATTCAGAAATTGTTAAGAACAATTTGAGAAAATGATACCTTTTATTAGAGATGTTTATCAGTTCCATTTCCTATGTAATAATATCAATCAATAAAAAAACAGAGATGTAATCTTCGTTAAAAGCTCGCGTAATTAGGGATGAGCGATGTGTCTTGTCCGAAAGAAAAATGTGCTCTTGTGCTAACGAGAGGAGGAAATCTCAGAGGAATCATCGTCTAATGGTCCTGACATTATGTCCTGAATTCTTTCAGAAAAAGTTATATGTTATTAATAATTTCCTCATTTCGTAAAAACAGAGGGTGGACTTTGTTTGTTATTTTCTAAAAGATTACTAGTAAGGAAACATAGATCGAACCAGTAATTTTTTGTTGCTGAATATACAGTGTCACGTCGTGTGTGAATAATTATGCAATGTTAAGTATATTAGTATTTTCTGTCTACGATCCGATTTAAAAATATTATTAATTATCAAAACTGAGTGGGCACAGTCAAAGAATAAATATGTTAAAATAATAACACATTTATTTCAGATTAAAAATCCATATGTTGTTAGTAAAAGTCTTAACCTAATGTTAGTAAAAAACACAAAACCACAAAATTGATAAATTGTAAATTGATACGACTGACACCTAAGTGTGCAGCCGTATCCAGTGAGCCAGCATGGGGCTGTCCCACCTATCACACAAGCACCTCAAGATTAGCTTTCACTTGCGCCATAATAAAAAAAACTTATGTTCGATTATGGGTTTCGGAGTCACCACAGAATCGGAAAGAGAACTTAGAACAGTCAATAAATCATCTGTCACATATAGCTTTTCATTTTAAATTTTCACAGATTTTCGTAGATAAGTAATTATTATAGAGTAAGTAGAGAGTAGGTAAAGTCCGCCTTAGGTAAGCAGGTGTTGGTCGTCTCCCTAACCGAAAGCCAGCAATAGTTTGCAAGCATTCCAGGGGTCCATTTCCCGTGTTGACTATTGAATCAATGTTTTTTTTTTTAATTTTTTGTTTGCTATTGAATTCATGTTTTTTTTTTTAAGAAAACCTGGATGCAGTGAGTACTGCACCCAGGTTTTCTTAAAAATATCTAGATGTGAGTGCAGAAAGTATATCTTTAACGTCATATTACAATACAACCCAATTCCATAAAGCTATTAACAATTGATTTATAAAGTTTTCGTATTATCGGTGATTTCCTAAAAAGTTTTCCGTGAATTGAACATACGCCAACCAAGCATTTCTTTTCTTCAGTGTTTAGGTCGAACGAACAATGAATCTTTTATAAACTTATTAAAGTCTGGCCCAATAAACACAGCTTTTTTAATTTAAGCACCACTCAAAACAGATTTTTTTATCTTAAAAACTTAAAGCCTGCCCTCTTTATCAAATAGAACAAAGTAAATCCAGAGAATAAACACAAAAGAGAGGCGTGTTGAAAGAAGTAAGACTGTATACAGGGACAGGCAGGGTTCGCAGGTACAGACGCCAGCACATCAAGCTACTACAATCTGTCAAATTTCTTTAATAGATTGTCAACTTTATCGCTAAAGCATAAGTTTCAAAGTTGATTGGGGAAATTTGACAGTTTCGGGTAGCTTGATGTGCTGGCGTCTATACATCGACGTGCAACCTGTTATCATGGATTCAGTACATGATTCCGGAACCTCTGTGTTGAAATTGTGCGTCGGTTATTAAAAAAAAAGACGGGTTGCACTCCGGGAGTGCCGGCAGAAGTGAAAACTTGAATATTAACGTTGAAATAAATCAATTATTAATTTAAAAAGCTAACAATCTTAAAATAATAATATGTACAAGTATATAAAAAGGGAAAATCCACTACCACCACCAACACCACCACCAATAGCACCACCACCACCACCACCACCACCACCACCACCACCACCTCCACCACCACCACCACCACTATCACCACCACCACCACCACCACCACCACCACCACCACTATCACCACCAGTACCACCACCACCACCATCACCACCACCACCATCACCATCACCACCACCACCACCAGCACCACCACTACCACCACCACCACCACCACCATCACCATCACCATCCCCATCCCCATCCCCATCCCATCCCCATCCACATCCCCATCCACATCCCCATCACCATCCACATCACCATCACCATCCATCCATCCATCCATTATCGTGTCTCACTTGGTTCACTTCGGTTGGCGCCGCCGTAGAAAGCGGGGGGGGGGAATCTCTCCTGACGGTCACGTGTCCTGACGCGATGCCCTGACGCGAGTTTCACATTTTTTACCCATTACAAAAAGTGTGCAACGCCGCTATAGAAGTTTACACTTCAAAAATGCTATTGACCACGTAGGTTCACTTTTCTATGAAATACCAGTGTTTTTTTTTAATAACTGACAATTTCTACGCTAGAGAGTTTAGAATCACGTGCTGAATTAATGGTTACAGTTTGTGTGTCGATGCCACCCTATATTAATCAAAACAAGATGCAGTTAGTTTTGATCGTTTGAAACAAAAAATAAAGCTATTCTTCTAAATTCATTAAATAAGGTGCTGAAAAAGAAACAAATTTTCACCTTTTCTACAAACATACGTGATGAAAACAAATGGATATTTTTCTTGTATGATTATCTACGATATACAGCATGAACTTTTCCCAGGAAATTTTGAGGGTTCCCTAGTGTTATTTTTTCGAATACGTCATTGCCAATATTTTGAATGAAAATGACGATTCGAAAAGGCAAAACAAGATCATTTTTCAAATAACATAGTGACGGAAACGTGAAAACACAACTTTAAACAATTTCATTGAATTGTGCAGCAACTGCTCCATTTTCTTTCGTGAAGCATTTCATAAGACTTCCAATAGTGAACGCGCGTGTTATAAACTTGTAAAGAAAGAAATCTGAACTTGGTCCTTACTTAAAAGGTTTCTGTCAATGGCCGAACTGTGTGTAAATATTAGAAAATCGATAGGGCAAGTGTGAAGTGTTCTTATTTTCAATCAGGCTAAGATTGAAAATGATTCTTAAAGAAGAGATAAAACACACAGAAAATCTATAAAAATAAGAGAGTGAGAGAAGGTCTTTCAGGGCTTTCCGTAGATGTTAAGGTAAGTTCAGCTCCTTGTTTTATATAATTTGTTTGAAAAGAGGATGGGACACACAGACTTAATGCCCTTTTCACTTTTTAAAATGCGTGGCATTCGGCAATATGCCCCCCACAGAAAAGGATGCCCCTCAGAAAGAACTTAGAAGTTAAGAAACTTAGTAAAGATTATGCTGCTACTTTGGGATATACTAAGCGAAATAGTTCCGTGACATAGAAAATATTGAAGAGTTTTATATCCAAAAAACATAATCACTATGAATCATAACAAGCCATTTTACTAAAAAAAATTGGGAAAGCAAACACATCGAATAAAAGTGGCAATGGCGACGCATTATCGCCTTTCTTCGTAGGTACTTGTGAGATCGATAACCATGATCGGGTAACCGGATGCGATCCTTTTAAAATGTCAATGTCTTTCTGTGGACATTACTGACGTATGTTAGCTTGATATGTGGGAATATTAGTATGGGTTCGGATTTAAAATTTTAGACTCTGCAGTCTCCTTTCTATTTTGTAGCTTTGGTTAGAAGGTCTTCTGTATCTAAGATTCGTTAATGGGTTGGAATTTGCTCATTGAAAATAATTATGTTATTATTTTTTACTGGTTTTACTTTAGTTTAGTTACAATAGAATAGATATTTTACTTTAGTTAGCACTCTCGTAAGTTTTGCTACATATCAGTTGATAATTTAAGTAATGTTTAGTAGTTGTAGGTCTTTTTGGGCATGTCATAGAACTAAAAATCCGAAGACGTGTGACATATACCAACCCGCACTGGGTCCGCGTGGTGGATTACGGCACACTCCCTCTCACCGAGATGAGGCCTGTGTCCCAGCAGTAGGATCATTATAGGCTGATTATCCTAGTTGTAGGTCTTTTAGATACCTCATTATTCAATTAATTATTTTAAGATCATCCACGAATTATTTGAAGAATTAATTATGCCTGTGAGTTTATTGTGGAGGCTACTATTTTTATCATCCTTAGTTTCGATTGATTTGCCTGATTCTCCAGTAAATTTACGACCAGATATAAATCAGTTAGTGCGTACGTCAACAGGTATTTCTTTTTTGCTTTACCGTCTCCAAAGTAAGGTCTTTTTTCGTCACTATACTTGTTTTTTTCATTAATAGTCTTCCACTTTTGGACCGGTTATATCATGTATAGCCTGTTTCCGCGATGCCTATTTATTTACAATTGAATTTTAAGTAGGCTTGATTCTGGAGGACCTTCCGATTATACATCAGTATTCGCCTGGACATCAACAGTGGTAACCGCCTTTTGGGTCACAATGTTTAAGTTAATAGTTTTGTATTCTATAGTTTTATTTTCAATTGTTTTAAATGGAAGTTCCGCTAAAGTTGCGCGTGAGTATTTATTTTCTTTCTCTGTAGATTTGTAATAACTGTAATAATTGTAAATATATATAATTATAAAAATGAACTATATTTTTAGTAGTAAAAAAAAACATATATATATATTGGCAACTAACTTCTGCTCGCGGCTTTGCCCGCGTGAATGTCGGAAATTTCATAGGTTTTTTGTGCAGAACCCTAATTCTTCTTCTAAAATAAAAGTAAGCCTAAGTTCCTTCTTATAACATCAGCTATCTGCTAGTCAAAATGGGTCCAGCCGTTTTGGAGATTAGCTGAAATAAAAATCCTTTTTTTTATTATAAGTACCGTATAGGTAGGTATACTTCCATATGCATCAAAAAAATGCTTTTAATTTGACATCACGAACAGACACTTCTATTTTACGTGTATACAAACGTAAAACACACTTCTATTTTACGTTTATACAAACGTAAAATAGAAGTGTTAAATAATTCATTCACTCCATTATCAAAATCGAAGCACACAAATATCTTTAGTAGGTTTATGATTGGGAGCTTGATATTTGATACTCAGTAGAATAAAGAAGTCACATCAGTAAAATTTTGTCATTTTGCTAATGTATGTTTTGTGAATAAAACTCCGGGTAGTAAAAAAAATTTTTCGTAAACCAGGACGACGACATCATCTAGTTTTAAAATATTAGTATTATCGTGCAAAAGTGTTTTTTACTACCAACGTAAAGAAATAAAATATCATTAATCAATTATTTGTTACTTTCAGCCTCCTTCATCAAAACCTGCCCAGGTCTAAAGTCTGATTGTTTGAAGAATGTAATTCAAGAAACGCTGCCACTATTCGCAAAGGGAATTCCAGAACTAGGGGTGGAGCCTATTGATCCCCTAAGACAAGATAATGTTAACGTGGTCCTCCCCGGAGGATTTAAAGTGGAATTCCGTAATGGAACCACGACTGGGCTTAGGAAGTGCAAAATAGATTCTGTGACGTAAGTAGAACTGATTTTTTCATAGCTATCATTCTATCACAATCGTATTAACACTTTTATTAATAAATTAACGTAACAATTTAAACTGCTTTCTTGAAACTACCGATATAATTTATTTATTTATTTTTTTATTTATTTTACCATTTATGTACACACACATATAAACAGACAAGAAAAAATAGAACAGAAAAATAGGTACAAAGGTGATGCTTATTTAATAATAAATTTTTTCCAGCACACCTGCTTATAAGCTTGCTATAAGCTTAATTTTTTCTTGTATGCCATTGAAATATTGGTATGAATAATAATAATAATAATATTAACTAAAAGCCTTCAACTTTCGATGTCTTGATTGTCTTTTATTAACTTAAGGGCCCATTCATACGTACCACAACGAGACCACATCGCAACGACAAAATGTGGGAATGTAGTGGTTACGTGAATAGTGTCGGTGGGGCGAATGGTAACTACAAAATTTCGATGTGGTTGCATTGTCGCTAGTAGTTGCGATGTGGTTATTTTGTAGCTAGTGTTTGCAGATGAACAGATTGTTCGTTGATTGATATTCGTGTTTGCGATGTGGCATTGTGGTTTGGGTCGGTATCGCCCACATGGTTTGAGACGGCCAAATGTGGTCCGTGTGAATAAACTATTCATTTTCGTACAAATTAGAACGTCCACGTGTTGCAGTTGTGGTGTGGTTGTGGTAATTGTGATCGGACCCTAAAACTGTTGGATTCTTGTAGTTAATATCCTTTGTTTGAGGAAAATCCGATACATCGCGCATGCAATACACCGTGCACCGATATACCTAATTTGACAAGAAAAGAGAAACAAAAATCAAAGGAATTAACAGCAGATACTAATAAAGATGTATTAATTAATTTCAGATACAAAGATAATGCTGCAGATTTGAATATGCATTGTGATATAACTATCAAAGGAATGTACAAAGCGAATGGAAGAATATTGATCGTGGCCATAAACGGCGATGGAAATGCTAAAATTAAAATTAGTGAGTACAATATTTTTTTGAAGTAGTAGCGATCTAATTAAAAATTAATTTTGTAGAGACAGATGAAGCATAGACTGGAGAAATGACTCTGTTACTACAAGGCTGTCTTAAAATCATAATTTTCAAAAGGGACCTGAGTATATCGGTCAAACTAGATATAGTTTCTAGTGTTAATTTATGGAAATAATTACTTTTCAACTAATTTTCCGATGTGTTCCAGAAAATACTAATTTGCATGCCAAAATTAAGTTCGAAGATAAGGTTCGCGATGGAGTAGTGTACCATGAAGTGAAATCAATTGACATCACCCAGAATTATGGCGACAGAGTCACATTTGGTCTGACGAATTTGTTCCAAGGAAATCCTGAATTGAGTAAGTATGCACAAAGTTTAATGTTTCAAATAGTTACTAGATATTGTTGTTAATATTTACAGCAACATTTTAAAAGGTTTTCGTCACTTATTTTATTTGTTTTACCTTTAAACTAACCTACCCTACGAACCCGCACTCAACTGGGCCCACGTGGTGGATTACGGCTCACTCCCTCTCACAGAGAGAAGGCCTGTGTGTCCCAGCAGTGGGAACATTATAGGCTGATTATGCTACCTTAAAAGTCTCAATAAGTGCATAATATGCTTAAGTTTTGTTTCGATAGTCGTTCACGACTTTATAACCTTGCCGATTTAAGTTTTGATCATGTTTATATTTCTCTCAAAAGATGCATACTGTACTTTGCGTCGAGTGGCATTTGACGTTTATATCAGACTTAAGGTGAAGGCAAACTTGAACGTTTCAATACATTATGGAATTCAAAATTGTGGAAATAAAGGACAGAGTCCCGTAATTGTTTTACTTACATTATAAGAAAATATATGTACATACGTAGTGGAAAGGTTTTTGGTAAAAAAAAATACCTTTTTCTTTTTAAAAGTTCTTTGCTCTTGGATATTATTTTGATAAGTATGTGATAGTTTGTCAAACAGAGTAAGGTTTTGGATCGGACAAGATATCTCCTAATATTTATTTCTTTAGTGGAAATATGATGATCGTATTTGAAAACGATAGGAAGTTTATTTTCATTACATAGGGATCTTCGTCTTTTTTGAGCTTCAATAATGTACATTGGGTAAAACGAGGCGACATAACAAAGTTAAATAGTAATAAAATAAAAACTCATCTGGTCTGATATTCAATGTTTTTATTTTCAGGTGAAGCTGTTTTGCAATTTTTGAACCAGAATTGGAAACAGGTTTCTGAGGAATTCGGAAAACCTCTTGTGGATAAACTAGTTGATATTGTTCATCAAATTGTGAAGCGGTTCTTCGAAGCTGTTCCTAAAGACGAATTGTTTGTTGAGTGATTTGTTTGTTGCAAATAAACATTAAGTTAAATTATGTTAAAATAAGTGCAAACCTAGGATAGTTAAGTATTAGTCATTTAAGTAGTCATAACAAAAAAAAAATACACATAATATGAACGATAAAGAAGTGAAGTGACTTTCATTTTTAATTCTGAGTATCTAATCAATTTATATGCTTTATAGGTAAAAAAAAAATAGCATACCTGTAGAAAGGAGTATGGAAATGTGAATTCGCCCCACACTATATCCTTGATAAGGCCTGGAAAAAAGTAAAAAAAATAGCTTCCAAAATTATTCGGCATAGCCCAAGGCTGTTTGTCGGTACTGCGTACCTGTGTACACAATACCAACAATTAAAATCCCTTACACCCAAACACAAATACCCACTTTCCAATTACAAAAGTACCCTAGCAAAATTATAAAGAATCCAGTCCGATGCTAGTAGATACTTTATTAGCGAGTGAGGTAACGAGATCAACGCCTCGACCTCGTTGTAAGAGACCGTAGTGAAGCCTTTTGATATTGTACGGACAGGCACGAGGTCACACCGGTAGATTACAGTTTTATATAATGTTCAGGGACACACAGGGACTGTTTGCTGGAAATGTTACAACATTTTAGGTGTATTTAATTTGATTAATGGATGGTTTTTGTATGGTGAAAGGGGACATTTTTGATGTGGATCCAGATAAAATGTGTCCAGTAGTGAACCTGATACGCTAATGATGTTGAAGATATGAAAAAATTCGCAAGTCGAGTATTAAAATGCTATTTTATCCTTCATACTCTTTAGTCTATAATTTCAAAGTCTACCTTCATAATATTGTTTACAAAACCGATTATATTAAAGCAATCAGGGTACTAAAAAATTTAATAAAGCTATTAGCTTACCCACTGGAAAATCGAACGGGTATATCAGATAAAAAAACTCCGACATAAATCCGAAAGGGTGAAATCCCTGTTCCAATTTCAGTGCGGGTATTAAATATGTTTCTTTTTGTGGCAAATCACCAAATCTTATTTTGCTTCTGTCGTTTTCCTCAAACCAATCCTCTGTGTAACTCGCTATAATATCGTCTTCGGTTACTGCTGTTTGGGTGGTGTTAAAAAAATCATTGGGTTCCTTGAAAACTTCTCTTGTTATTGGTATCACTTGAACCGTTGTTTTTACAGTTGGTTCCGTTGTTTTTACAATTGGTTCCGTTGTTTGTACAGTAGTAGCTTCTGTAGTAGTTACCTTTCTAACTGGTGTTAGTTCAGGCTTTTGCTGACGTCTTTCCTCTGTTTTAGCATTGAGCAGATTATTGTACTTCTCCAACCAAGCCTTCCCTGCAGTAGAATTGAAATGTAGATTACCAGCATCTCTTTTCTTCCATAAACTACCAATTTCTTTGCTCCCTTGATATCTGTAATCCTGATTATCATTTTGCATATCTTGAGGTTTCACCATGTTTTGAGGGTTGTCCTTAAAATTAGTTTCTAAACAGTTGTCCCATACAAGAGGCTCAGCTTGTAAATTGCCTAGATTTTCTTCAGAATTCTGCGAGATTTTTTTGTTATTTGTAGCGCCACTTCCATCTCCAAGTGATTTGACATTTCCTTCCCGCGCATTTTTATTATTATTGGTTTTCTTGTTTTTCATCGAGTAAATTGTGGAGATTGCTTGGAAATTCTGTTCTGGTACAACGAAGGAGGCCGCTGCGGTGCCGCCAACGTCATTTAGATTGTTTCCGGCGGAGGCCGCGAGCGTCGTTTCCGAAGTCGTTTGAATTTGTTGGATTTGCGTCGGAAAAATGGTTGTAACTTCTAGTCCTTCTGATAAACTGTTTATGTCGCTTCCTTCGTTCAACGTGGCTAAGCTTGTTTGTGGATTGACTTGATTTGCGAGCACGACGAGTATTAGAGAAAACATTGCCATAGCGAAGGCATATTTTTATTGAACTTTTATTTAGTTTATTTACCCGCGACTGTGTATCGTAAGTGTCGGCGGTTGACTGAGTTATGGGCGGGACATTGGACAGGGGATTTGTAGCACTTAGTAGTCTGCCCAGCGACGTTGCACAATCGTATCACGACGGCAACGTTCCTACTGTACCTTTAGTGGACAAAACGAAGAGTAGGTTTACTGTCATAACTCGCTTATTATTCTAGTTGTCACTAAACGTTGTTCGTTTAATTAAAATAATTGTTGGATGGTTGTTTTTAAGACATCAATTGGGTAGCTACAGTAAGACAAAAAAAAAGAAATGTTATAAAAGAAAATTGATGTTAAACTAGAGTTATATCTAAATAATATAGTAGATATAATCCCTAAATAGGTTAGTTTTATAAATTTTTGCAAATTCACTTTTCGATAGAGATAGTAGGTACATATTATAACAAAATAGCACAACAAGTACCAAAGTAGGTTTTAAGTTAAGCCAGGCAGACTCCCAGTATAGAAAATCTTGTCCCTAGACTAGTGTCTGCTCGTGTGGTCACTTCAAATTAACTAAATAATGACAAAAACAGGAAAAAGGTTTAAAATTCTGATATAATTAAAAAGCTTAAAATAAAACAACGTCGTAAAACTACTGAAAGTGGATAATCTAAGATTAGGATCAATTTAATCGCGTTACTTATAGTTTGTATTAAACCGCATTTTTTGAAGGGCATTTGTTTGGCAAAGTGGATGATACGCACGACAAAACTGGAAGTATACATATTACATTTTACATTAGCAACGGTTTCAAATTCTGAGCAAAAATAATTAACTTCAAAGTTGAAATTAAGCAGTTTTATCTGATTTATTTATGACTTACATTTTCTGAGGGTTCGGTGCACATATGGCGCTGTGCCAGCCCTAGATCCCTGACCCACCGCGACATGGTAGCGACTAGCTCAACGATTTCCTCGCTCAAGAAACGTACAAAATATTTTAGGTCCCGTGTATGTAAAAGAGATACACACATATAATAATAGTTGATAGCTGACTGTTCACATCGCCGCTGGCGAGTACTAGTTTTTCGCAGCGACAAGACCTATTAAAGTCGTATTATATTTTTTTTATTATAATCCTACGTCCTACTTCCTACTCATCATCATCATAATATTAGCGAAAGTTTGTGAGGATGGATGGATGTTTGTTACTCTTTCACGCAAAAACTACTGCACGGATTTGGATGAAATTCGGCACACTGTTAGTTTATAAACAGAAATAATACATAGTAGGTATACTTTTTATCGTGATATTCCAACGGAATTGAAACTTATGCGGGTGAAACCGCAGGGCGCTACTAGAACATACATGTACCAGCAAGTAATCGCTCGTCGCCGTCACGCGCTCCCTGCTCGTTGATCGCCAACTCGTTTTTAGTTGGTAGCTCTACTCGCTTCTCGTTAATCGCTGGCGGTGGTACAGGTGCCTCATAGATACTTCTACCATAAATCACATACATGGAGAGCAATGGTGGCGCAGTGGAAACCGCAGTGGAGTTGTAGGTCGTAGGTTCGAACCCAGACAGGCGCTTTACTTTGTGTAAATTATTTCATCATCACTGCTCTAAATACGGTGAAGGAAAACATCGTGAGGAAACCGGCATGTCCTAAAACCAAAAATTTGAAGACATGTGACATCTACCAACCCGCAATGGACCATCGTGGTGGATTACAGCAGACCATTCCTTCTCGCAAAAAGAAGGTCCGTGTCCCAGCAGTGGGAAAATGCATGCCGAGCTGGACTCTTATTTGGTGTAACCGTATGTCGCACACCGCACTTTGTATGTTTGTAATTTGATTTAAAGTAGCACTTCCACGGCAGGTTTTGCTGTCAGTTTAACCATAGTCGACTGTGACTGACGGATATCCTTTCATCTAGTACAGTGACTGATGGTTTCACGAAATCGATTACGAAAATCTGGATATTTCAATTTTTGCGTTATGCAATCATCAGTCATGACTTTTGAGTGAATGTGAACGTGAAATGGGATTTCGTCAATCACCCGTCAGTCAGGTCAGCGCGCGGACCGCGATGGAGTCGGACACGGATCACGCTGAAGTGACGCCCGCGCACTAGCACAGCTATACATCGTCACTCCCACCTAATGTGCTACATCACGACAGATTTTATTTTTTCACTAGCTGTGTAGCAGTGTAGGACCACTCCTCCATTGAAAATGAAGAATCCTTTTTCTCTTTTTAAGTTTATTTTTTTGCACGGAACCCAAATTTTTTTTCTAAAATAAATGTTATTAAAAAAGATACTTATTTATCTTTTATTTTTTTGTGCAAAAAAAAGGGATTTCTGTGCCATCGGCTTCTACTACGTTTCCTTCCGTTCAGGTGATGCCCTTTCTCCCCAAGTTCCCAAAAGTTTTTATTATTAACTAAAAGTTTTACGACTCTGTCTTGACCGAAATAGTGAATGGTACAGCCGAATCAATGCTTAAGTATGTATAGTTTAATGTTATTTGTTATTACTTGAGAGAACCAATGGGGTAAAAAACGTAATCGTTTCATTGCGATTTATTGTCAAAGATAAATAGTTTAGTTTTAAGGTTAACTATTGTGATATTACTGAACATACAAGTTGTGATTGCCAAAGATAGTTTTGTTTCAATGTGTGTTTCAAATGCTGTGATTGTTATCATATCGATAAGCTTTGTTTATATTATTTTTATTTTTTATTTAATTTTAAAATAAAAATGTTATTAATAAAATTTACATGATGTGTTTACTTACAATTTTCCTGAGCTAAAAAATTGTTTTCTGGGTGTATGCACCTCCAACTCCAACACAGCCTAAGTTCTTACCTTACACTACATTTTCCCCTAGAACAACCTGGTTACATTCCTGAATCACCTCCTGGATACATTCCTAGTCCACTCTAGATATATCTCGTTAATATCTAAAAACACATAGCACATAATAATATTATACGTAGAGAAAATATATCTTCAAAATAAGGTTAATTTTAACATGGTACTGATTTTATTTTGTTCTAACACTTTTGGACGCGTCAGTACGAGGATTGGTCAAGTGTGAACTTCAAAAATAATTTTATTTTATATTTTGGGGACGTTGGGAATTAATGTATGAAATACCATTTTGGGGAACTTGGAACTTAGGGAGATAGGGCATCACCCCTCTGTTTGCCTTTTAATACCCTGTTTTGTCCAGACAGTTAAAAATTCAGCCTAATATATTACGTGTGTTCATGTAGTTATGTTATCATTTAATTGTACTTTTGTGTGTTGTGCGTTATCTTTGTGTGCATCAAAATAAATTATTTGTCTATCTTGCTATATTTTTACGGCGTACTGTACGTTTGTAGCTGTAAACTTGATATTGAGTCATCACCACACAATTTCAGTGCAAAACCACCCTTTTATTTAGCCCACAGAATATAACGAAACGCTCATGCTTACAATCGCGCTCAAGTACAATCTGAATAATACAGTAGCGTACGAAATACCTTACAAGTTTTCACATAGGAATCCCGCGGAAACGTTCAGTTCAGTAGAGGAGGCTCTTGTGTAAAAAGTCTCATAAAAAATGCATGCACGGCACCTAACCTACATCGTTATTAATAGTCAGGAGACCTGGCCTTATTAACGTGTGAACACGTTAATTTGAAAACTGAAAGAGGTACTTACTGCCCTTAAAAGTTTGGTAGATTCTTGGTGAATTTTTCGAGGATATTTGACGTGGTTTTTTGCAGTGCAGGTATGGATTGTTAGCTTTTCCATGAACGATTTTAGCGTACCTATTCTTCTACGACTTGAACGTTTGATTGTTACATTTTGAACGCCAGAGTATAAACGTATCGCCGCACCCCTGACGCCAGGCCACTTTAACAAAACAACACGCACACACACTTAAAACAACAAATTTCTCGATATTGGTGGTTTATTTATATTAGTTCCATGCAATACAATATAGACGGAAGCTTAAACCTTTAAATTATATAAATAAAAACACACAAAAGTAATGATTAAATTGTTTATTTCATAATATGGTGCGACCCGTGCGACGTGTATTTTGTCATATATTTGTGACGTTGGCGTTCAGGGTAAGATTTCGTTTGTCACATATATGTGACAATGGCGTTCAAAAGGTAATCATTTTTGCAACTGTTATTTCAACATTAGGGAGGTTATTATGATCAGTTCAAAAAAATTAAGGGGCAGTCATTTTATTTTTGGAGGTTGGTCAATTAGTGTGCCAGTAAAACATGAGGTTATTTCATCCTGCAATGTCAGTATAAAAATATTCAAGTAGTGTAATAAATGAATGGCCAGTAAAAATATTGGAATGGGTAGTTAGGTAAATAGTTTGGCAATTTATAGGTTAGGTTGAAACTGTCACCAACCACGCAGAGTTATTAGGGGAACTACCAAGTGATTTCAGGGAATACGGTGGCACTGTGATCACGTGCTGCCGTCCATAGCGAGGCTCAGGGGAGACCCCTTTACAGTCTCACCAGGGATGTGCCCTAACAGGCATTGCTGGCAGGGACACTGAGGGGGTACCGGATTGGTCTATTAAGAGGTTACGGGGACCCTCTCCATGTGCTGATGGTGATCACCAGCGTGGTTTTAGTGAGGTAAGAATCCCACACTACCTGGTTTTTTTCCGCAAAGTCCAGGTGACTTTTGAAGGTTTACCCCAAAAAGAAAAAAAAAGGGAACTACCTAATGCAGAACAAAAGTCGTGTCATTGAATGTCACTTCACCAAAACCTCGTAAAAATAAAGACTTTGCACTCGACGTCCTTTTTGTGCGGATTGATTGATTTTTGTTTTTTTTTTTTTTTGGATTACTTTAATTTTATTTACCAGCACTAGTTTGGAATCTTAAAAGGCTGATACTATACGTGTGTTTGAAGATGCCTTTATATGTGAGTAACCCACTCTATTTTTCTTGCATCAAATGGTTGTCCACCTTCGTTCCAAAATGTTTTGTTTGAAAATAAACCTAATTTTAAATTGTTGAATGAATATAAAATAAGATAGATCATAGATGTCTTTGTAAACATTTTGTTGAAGAGTGTCTTCATAAACGTTTGCATTTTTTTCTGTTTTCTGATACGGGTGGCGTTGTTGCTTTCTCTTTGAAATACAAATGTCATGCCGCTTGTGCTCAGTAATAAATATCATTTTTGTAGAAATCTAACGTGAGTCTTATTGAAATATTGCCGAAATCCCAATATAAATATTGTTGCTTGTCTCATGAATAACAAAAACACAACTCCGGCCCCCAACATACAGTCGCCGCCTATTTTGGGGACCACTGTTTATTTAATTATGTATATGTTAAATCTACAACTTGTTAACGATAATTCCATTAATGCTATGTGTGGTTAAATAAGTGCCTGAAACATTATTATATCTACATATAATAAAATAGTAACGAAAAATTTTTGTCTGTTTGTCTGGAAGTATAGACGCCAGCATATCAATCTACCCGAAACTATCAAATTTTCCGAATCAAGTTTGAACCTTATGCTTCAGCGATAAAGTTAAAAATCTAGAAATTTGACAGATTTTAGTAGCTTGATGTGCTGGCGTCTGTACGTTCCGAATTGGCGCAAACCTCTTGGTAGTAGGTACGTTCCCGTGGGCTATTTCCCGATATACATGCGGCCAAAAGCTAGTGGGTTGATAAAATTCCTATTTTTTAATCTTACTAGCATATCTTCTTTATGACAATTCCTATGTGCTCTGCGTTTCTTTTTTACTCCCTCCATCCAAATCTGTGTTTCCTCTATACAAAATATTTCCAGCAGCCCATTCAGCTCAGGGATCAAAACGCAACTGTCATGTAAAAACAAATTTCCAAGTACTTACCGATCGGATTTCCTTTGCATCCATACATAAGGTATTTGAATACGGGAGTCTGACTTGAATTATTCATTCGACTTGTATGCGGGCTCAACGGATAGTATTTGAAATGCAATCGCACATTACGTGAGACTTTGCAAGTGTTTGACACTTTCCGTGACAGATTTACCAAAGGTATGGATTTTATAGTCTTAGTACTCAATACTCAATATCCTTATTGCTTTACCATAATGTGTACTTCCAGACGTAGCGTTGGAAGGCCTCTCACAAGGTGGACTGACGACCTTGTGAAGGCCGCAGGAACCCGTTGGATGCGAGAAGCACAGAACCGGTCGAAGTGGAAGTGCTTGAGGGAGGCCTATGTCCAGCAGTGGACGTCTTTCGGCTGAAATGATGACGATGATGAATGTGTACTTAGGTTGTAACTATATAATTTAGATCATTATAGACCCTGTAGGGCACAGCAAAAGGGTAGGAGCGAGGAAGCCCTGTTTTAGGAGATATAGTAGGTGAGGCATCGAGAGGCGGCGCAAAGATCTTCCATAGTGCAGGTGTTTTTGCAGAGAGGGCACAACAAGAGGTGAAGCATCGTTTGTGATGTGGCTCCACAGTCGCACTATTGCTCGTCGGAGTACCCCCACCTGACTAACTTGAACCTGCAGCGACCAACCTGGCTTCTTAGTCAGTTAAGAGATTTTTAGGTAGGCTATGATGGGTTGGTGGCCCGCTGGGAGCTTTTCTGTTGCACTATGTAATAACTTTGCGAGGCCAACGCTAACGCTGTCAAAGTGGTTGAATTCTGGTCGAAGCTTGAATAAAATTAATAAAAGGGAATCATGGATATGACGAAGAACAAGAATCATAAGGCGAGACTATAAGGCAACCCCTGCGATTGGACATAATTTATTGTGACCACGGCCGCTCTGTTAAGAGCGAAGAGAAGAAGAAATCCTATCCTGTACTACTTAATAACTTATTTAACTTATAATTAGGCATCTTCTGGGCACGCTCGTTCCATCATAGACCTCATCCATTGCTTTCCATCAGGCGTGATCGAGGTCAAGAGCGTGTCCATTCAGCAATAATAAAAAAAAAATTATAAACGCGAAATTTTGTAAGGATGGATAGATGGATGGATGGATGAATGTTGGTTAATCTTTCACGCAAAAACTACTAAACGGATTTTGATGAAACTTTACAGTAATATAGCTTACACATCAGAATAACACATAGGATATTTTTTTCCCGGTATTCCGACGGAATCAATATTTATGCGGGTGAAACCCGTAATGCAATCTGTAACCATGAAATTAGTTTCAGTTATCGTTGGTTATAAAAATAAAACAGCTGTTTCATAGAAAAGTGCAATAAGTACCTACGTGGTCAAAATGTATCGAACAGCTATTTTTTTTTTTAATATACCGACGAAACTTTTCTACACCGGGGTTCAGAATCATATAAATAAATAAAGTCCTCCAAACCGTATTTCGGCCACGGAGACTAATCTCAACGGAGACTTAGCCTGCGGCGCGAGAGATATTATAATGCATAAGTGTGCGCGCAGACACAGGTCCCTCTTCCCTCACTCTTATAGTCCGATGGGACGGCACCGGAGTTTGCAAGTTAGCGGTGTGACAGTCTCCGTGTCTCGGAAAGCACGTTAAGCCGTTGGTCCTGCGCGTGATCTCTCTCCGATCTGTAGATTCATGTACTGACTCCATGGTAAGATGTTGCGCGTCAATGTCCCTGACACCCTGTATTGTAATTCTTTCAGTTTTTATGTTTCAATTATTTGACTATTTGTGACTATGGATTATGGTAGAAGACGTGCCTTGGAAACGACGTGGCCAGTTTGAAGAAATATCTATTGTAGATTAGGATATTGCACATGTGAATGAAGCAAAAAGTTATCTATCATTTCACTATGTGAGTTTAAGTTATACAGATTGTGTAGTTGCTTGTTGTTTTCTTTTGAAAAAAAAAAAAACAGTGGCACTCCGGGAGTGCCGACAGAAGTGAAAACAAAACACAAACAGAATACTTTGCCATCACTCACTGACATATCGGATATACATTAAAACCGAGTACATCCCGAGAACAGCCGAACACATCCGAAGCGATGTCGATTACGGTAACAGTGGCGCGAGTTCAATAGTTTCTTCCCATCTGAAAAATGCCCAACGCGCCTAAAGAAGTTTTCACTTCAAAATTTGAGAAGGGCTCTAAAGAGATTTACATAAGGGTCAAACGAAAACGGACATAAAAGTTTTTCTATTTATTGAATACGGAAAGGCACCTGACGCCACCACTTACAAAACATCTTCCACTACCGGATTACGAATAAAGCAACCCTTTTTTATGAAATCTCGTATACAGGTGCAACCATAAAAGCCCGATCATACCAACATCTGATGCTGCAGTAACTTAACAAACATAAAGTTAAAGCACAGTTACACGCATCTGAGTGCAATAATTTGTTTCGCACAAACAGAATATATTTCGTCGTAAGTGCGATCGGACCTTTAACCGCGCGCAGAGCGTGTGACAGCAATTTGAATACCGTAAACATCGCGTTCAGGTCTCAACCATTCCTAAGCATTCCTCTAAAATCACCTTCTCAAACGTCAGAAGCACCACTTGAGAGTTCACAGCAATATACACTTTAAAAGCAAAGGTGTGAAAAGGGTAAAGTGACTTTTCGCGTGGCAGATGAAATGGGGGCACGCGGCCGTTACTGTATGTATGTGTGTTGAGTAAACAGACTGCTTTTCTTTCAGCCTGAGGTTTGCTCGAGTTTTTTTAAAGGTAAATTGACTGGTCGCAGGTGGTTGAAGGGAAACGGGTCAGCGGGTCTCGGTGGCGTGTCATGTTCATGTATCACCAGGGTCGCATTTGGAGGGCTGATATATTTATACTAATAATAAAGCCGAAGAAACAAAAGTTGTTTGTTTGAACGCGCTAATCTGTGGAACTACCTGTTGGATTTGAGTTTTTTTTTTTCATTGAATTGTCTAATTCTTATGGAAGGCTATAGGTTACTTAACATCACGCTACGACCCATAGGAACCGAGCTACAACAAAAAGAACGTTAGAAAGAACGCTGAGCAAGAACGAAGTAATAGCGCGGGCAGGCGATGCGATACGACGGGGTGGGTCGGAGGCCGAAATTGTACGCGGATGAAGCCGACGTCAGAATCTAGTTTAGTATAAAAGTTTTGTTTGTCGGCAAAATAAAGGAGGATTGTGATAAATTAAATACCTACCTAAATAAAGGCCGATCAAGGCCACATAAAGTAAGTTTTTTTGCTCTTAAGCAACAAAAGGAAAACTTTTATCTACTGACATTTAAAAATCCTCCATTTTTTTTATATAATCCCTTGCCTTAGGCTACGTACGCATTGACAGATGACTTGCTTACAGCTTAGAGCCTAGCGAGTCACCTTGCGAGTAGCGAAGTGAAACGAACGCTCCAGAATTTTCGCAAACGGCCGCCCTGCGCGCTTGGCGCCTTCGCTAGTCGCCTAGCATATACAGGGTGAAATTGAACACATGCGACAAATCGAAACGGGAGATTGTACTCGTCATTATGAACAACTTTTACTATGGGACCAAACCTGAAATCGCGAAAAAAAAATCAGCTGTTCCCTACATTTTGGCGAGTTATGCGAACATAAATGTAGGGAACAGCTGATTTTTTTTTCGCGATTTCAGGTTTGGTCCCATAGTAAAAGTTGTTCACAATGACGAGTACAATCTCCCATTTCGATTTGTCGCATGTGTTCAATTTCACCCTGTATGTAAGGATGTTAAGTCACTAGGCTTTAAGCACTAAGCAAGCCACCTGCCAGTACGTACGTAGCCTTAGAAGTTTATTTTATTGATATTTGCTCTTAAGAATTTTTTATTTTGATTCAAGACGTAAAAGTCAACTAAGAAGAGCAAAACGTTAAGTAAAATATACCTTCTTACAGTTATTTGTAATGATGATGATGACAGTTGCTTATAAAGAAAAAAGGTTTTTATTTTTTCTCATACAATTGTTCTACAGCACAAAATTGATACAGCCCCGGTAAGTTATAAGGATGGGGTTACCTCGCAACTTCCCATGGGTTACTATCTACAATGTTGAGACATAATTAAAAGAAAAAGAAAAGACAGTTATCTCTCAATGGCAAATATAATAAAATAGAAATAGAGTTTCTGTCTTCTGACCACCCGTAAGTCCCGTAGCGACTGTCAAAGATCCACGAATGACAGCCGGGACCAACGGCTTAACGTGCTTTCCGAGACATGGAGGGATCTTTGTATGTAAAGATGGTCACCACGGCAAGCGTAGCTTAACCTGATCGACTTATTACTTAGCCACAAGCCTCTCTACGATGATCAGACGATATTGATACTAAATTCTCTGCTAGCTCAGTGTGAGATACCACTCGAGACATCTTCAAATACTAGTAGCTGCCTTTGAATAGGCATGGGATGATGTCTATCATCTAGATATGTAGACCTAACTGTGCCCCATTCATGGTTCCATCTTGGTAATTGAAGCCTTAATCAATAAAGTGGGATCATGAATGGCTGTGAGTCGTAAATCCGTGACGTTGGAATAAGTGTAGAGGGATAATTGTTTGAGATAATATCTAGGGAACATTTTATCCTGTGAAAAACACTGAGAAAAGTACTATTACGAGTACGTAAAGAAAACAAAAATGCTAGGAATCTTCCTGCTCCAATTTAATATACTCTTTCAATTGTTATATCAAAATGAATTTATCGTACAGACGCCAGCATATCAAGCTACTACAATCTGTCAAATTTCTTTAATGGGTTTTCCACTTTATCGCTTAAGCATAAGGTTCAAAGTTGATTGGGAAAATTTTACAGTTTCGGGTAGCTTGATGTGCTGGCGTCTGTACATTAAGATAGTTAAAAATAATCTCATTATAATAACGCCTGATAAAATCATAAAACAATATTTTACGGGGAGTTATAAAAGAAAAAGGCGTTAAAAACACAAACACTTGAAAAAACCGTAGGCGAATCTTTTTGTTCCAGTACAAAAAAATTCGTCATGCAATATTATAATCCTGTACTGTTCGGTAAAACTATCAGGTTATAATGACTCCTGGCCATATAATACGGAAAATCATTTTTCTAGATTTTCAGGTGCAATTTTATTTAAAACGCCTACACAAATCCTCATACCTAAGTCCGTCTCTGGTGCATCATATTTCTATTAATTACCGCGTCAACTGGGGCGCGTCCCATCTCGTGGCCAGGCCATCTTCTAGCGTGTTTTTCTTATACTTCTCACCTGGCTTGTGGAGGTAAGCAATTAAGGTAGTAAGATACGGGAATAATGAAGCGCCATGTTGTCGGAGCAAAGTATCAGCGTTATCTTTTCAATTTAAATTTTATTTTTAAAACTGATTATTACTTTTATACTGAAAATTGGGCAGAGAATATATCTATGAATTAATGAAAAAACACATAAATCGCTAATTAATTTGTGAGTTATAAGCGCTCTGACGGACAGATAACAGAGAGATGCTATACGTTTCATAATTCAAGTTGTAGAAGACACCTCACACAGTCTTCAATTACGCAAATCAAACTAAGAAGCATTGCACAAAAATAATTGCTGGGAAACGACCTTTATTTTAACCGACTTCAATAAGAGGAGGAGGTTATTAATTCAGTTGTATATTTTGTTGTGAAATGCTCGAAACATTGTGCTTATGTGTGCATGCAACGGTACAGGTGTCGTGTGGTATAAATAAAGTTGTGTTATACCATTATAAACTAGTTTTCGTAAAAAAAAACATCTGTAAAAGTAGGAATTTTGACCATCAATATCTCCGTAACCAGGAGGTACGGTGGCCAAGTACAAAAAAAAAATTGCAATGACGGGGAGTACCTATAAGTGACTTGCAGCTTCGTTAGGTGTCTTTTTGCACCCGTTAAATTAAAATGTTGCATTCAAACAATTGATTGCTATGTAATTTTGTGCAGTGAGGTAAAAATTTAATTACAATTTAACAATTATTTGATTAATATTTAATTTTGTGCAGTGACGTAAAATTTAATTATGAGTTATTAATTTAATTATTGTGAAAACACTATAAGGCAAAACACAAAGTTCGTTTATTATCCATAAAATAAACGGAATAATAACAAAAAGCTCAAAGTCAATTTCATAATGCCTTCAAGTCGTATTGTGATACGGTACCGCCTTGGCATTTAATTAGGAGCTTGTACCCTTTTGATCTCTAAAGAGGAAGGAAACCCTTTTCCGGCACTTTAACAATAATAATTATTATTGTCTGCCGTTAGAATCATCGACTTTGCGGTCGGTAGTGATGCGTTTCGTGTAGAGGGTGACTACGGTAGAGCGATGGCAACTTTTTGTTTATTTTTAAACCATTTCTTAAACCAGTACTCTACTACCATACCAGTAATGTGTTTCATTAGAATAAATAAATTATAAATTAAAATTTCTATTTTATTAATTATTAATCAGATAATACAAGAGTAAATTGGACGGTGACCCCCCAAACTATTAGTGGTAGCAGGACATTTCCGCTAAAGAAGTTTTCGCGAAAAACACTTGCGCGAATCCACTTGCGCGAAAAGGCATTTCCGCAAATGGAGTTTTGCGCGAAGGAACACTTGCACAAAAAGGCATTTCCGCGAATGACCTTTTGCGCGAAAGATACTTGCGCAAATCCATTTGGGCGAAAGGACACTTCCGCGAATCTACTTGCGTGAAGGGACAGTTTCGCGAAAAAGTTGCATAAATGAGATTTCTTCATAACATCACACCTGTATTCATTCAAAGGGCTGGGACGGGGGTGTATATGAGAATAGTACACCCATAATTAGGCGTGTAACTGTATTTTAATACAAACAACATTTTCATACCGCATCTAATTATTAAAATAACAGGGAAACGCGGCAAATTGGTACCCAGAACCCAAAACCGCGCTCGTTACGGTATTTGGTATCCCTACATTCTGGTACTTGATGTCACTCAAACGGTCCGTTTGGTTCTCAATGACTGTAATAGATATATGCTTTTGTTTTAGATTTCATTATATTTTGGTGGTTTTTGGGTGGAAGTGCGTAGGTAATATAATAAATAAATTTTACATACAGTCCTTTCACTGTTATTTTACTTTTGACAGCAACCTTATTATAACAACAATACAGATCACTGTGATTTTTGAAGGGTTACCTATACAATAAATTATTATCTGTGAAAACTAACACCTACGGTTTAAGCTTCCATTTTTTGTCCATCTTAACATATTATCTTTTTGGCAAATATCAAAATTAAGGTGCTAAAATGTAGCCCTAATTATTAGGCTGGGTTAACGCAATGGCAGGTTATCGCTTATTATTTTTCACTTAAGATAAAAATTTTAAAACTTTGTTGAGAGTTGTAAAAATAACTGCGAGCAAAGGTAATGCATTGCTCGCAGCACTTATTTGGCAAGACATTTTAAAAGCATAATAAATATAAAAATAATTAGATAATCAAATGGTAGACCTAAACTGAAGTTCGGTTAGCTAAATAGTTCTCAATTACCGATAAAGTATCAGCTATGTGCCTCAGTTTAAACGCAGTTCCCTATCCGATCTTATCGGGAAAGTTTCGATGGGATTTGGACGGCGGTAGTTAGTCCCATACACTTTGGAAGATGACCGAAAATTGATGTCCAATTTCCCCCAATATCCCCCAGTCGAATTGAAATCGAGTCTGCGTTTAATTTTGTAGATTTCATCCGTTGATTCCATCAATCAACTGAATTTGGGTCAAGTGGTTGTGTGTAAAAACGGTGAAACATGTTTGGATGAAATTGAGTGAAGAAGACCGTCTTTCTGTTTTGAATTTAGATGAAATCAACTTAGGGATGCATGAAGAAGCCTCCTCGTGTAGCGCAGTTTGTTCCGCCAGTTACTCAACTGAACCGAGCGCTCGGCGCATCCTGGACAGTCACACCCAACACCTTATTTGACTGGCCAATTCTTCCCTTGTGGTGGTAGGACAAACGCCCACCTGGTTTGCGACCACCCTCCCACTGGAGTCCGGCGTCAAGCAGCCTGCTGCGTTTCGTCGATGCGTGGGAGTTCCAGTGCCGTAGGCATCTGCTGAGCACGCTCGTTCTATCATAGACCTCATCCATCGCTTTCCATCAGGCATGATCAAGGTCAAGAGCGGGCAAATTCTGCAATAAAAAAAAACTTGGTTGGTTTTAGAATCGCCTTTTACAATTGTACTAGCAATTTGCAGAAGTAATTTCCGGCCAGACTTAAGGCGCTTACTGTCTTTAATAATCTTACCAACCGTGATGCTAATGTTTTTTTTAGAATATTCATATTCTATATCTTTTCTATACCTGTTTTGTGTATGGATTTGTACAAACAAACCTTAGCAGTTGCAATCATCTAAGAGAATGAAAAAATTCATTCATCCGTCTAATCGAAACTAGCGCTAAGCAGTAGGTATTATATAGTTTCAATGTATGAGTAACGCATTTCGGTTTTCGACGAAAGTAAAAATCTAGCTTTCCAACACATTCGTGTTTTTTTTTACCTGATCTCATGGTTTCGTATCGCACACGACTTTTCAGTTTCAAGAGCACTCGGTTTCTAAGTCATCGACGCGGTTTTAATGAAAATTTTACGCAAAAGAAATAACAAAAATGAGCTTTGCATTTTTTATTGAGGAAAACGATCAAAAATGGAAAGTAGAAAGTATAACTGGTAGGGATAGGTAACAACTAAGTTTTTAAATACTAACGTTATGTCCTTTAAGGGGTCCGCTTTTTCTTTTTGCCCTAAAAAGATATACATAAGTAGGTATGTACTGGCATCATTTTCAAAAACAAGCACCATAATTTCGCAACACACTTTCAATCACAATCTGAATCATTTTGAAGGATATTGCCAATCCATTGCTTTATTTGTTCGAAAAATTTGTCAGCTTAACAACTAAATAACGCAATGAATGTTATTGAAATGTCAAAACATGTTCAAAACGAATGGCATTGTTGTTAGTGTCTTAAGCAGTTACACCGCAGATCGGTACAGAATTGGTTAAACAAATAACATTTAGGAAATCACTCAATAAATATTGAGTCACAATTTTTTTATCATTCAGCGAGTATTTACTTTCTTTATATAGAGAAGCTTCCATTAAATATCAAAGGTTTTCCTTTATTATCGAGTTCCCGCCTGAACACAATTTTGACAAAGGATGTTGACAACGGTTGATTCTTCTCCGAATAGGAATCTAATAAGACACTCAAATCATGATCAGTCATTTCATTTCTTTAAGTAGGTATGTTTTTCTTTTTGTATATTGGCACTTTGTTTTTATATAATAATTATGTTCATGTTGTTTTTTGTCATGTGATATGTTTGCCGATGAATGGAGTAGAATAATGCGTGTATGTCTGATGTTTTGTGAGATTCCTATGCTAGGGTGTCCTCTATTATAATATATGTTAGTAGGTAGTTGAAATATTTTTGTACACCATATGATACTATGTTAATTAACGTAATTGGTGTTACCGTTTTAATTAACAATAAAAAATATGAAATTTTTATCATATACCTATGTACTTTTTTTTCTTGCTTTTTTATTGTACTAATATGTCTTTTGTGTTCACAGAATAAATGTTTCATTTATTTATCTTTATCTATCTATCAAAATGGTGACAGTGACCAGAAACCAGGATTTAATTCGACATCACATTGTCTTGGGAGCAACACCCTTTCATTAGTATGTGGTGGTTCACTATGTTTGCCATTGGGTACTTTTGTAGGTCCCTCCTTAGAAATTTCGAAATACGTCACAACGTAGTTTTTTAGACCAAATAGACAGCAAAGAAAAACTAAGTACCTACTCATACTTACCATAATATAATCAACCTATACGAGTACAATCCCAAAGCTGGGACCAGAGGCGGCGTAAGGCGTGGGCGACGTGGGCCACCGCCTACGGCCTCGCGGTCCAAGGGGCCTCGCGCCTCGAAAGCCCGCGAACGCAAATATAGATATATAGATACTCATCTAGCAATAAATAATAAAAAACCGGCTTGTTTCAGCGTTGGCAGTTTTATCTATCGAGGCAAATATAGCATCTAATCTGGATTACGACACAGTTATTAGGGAGTTCAGTATGGCTAAAAGCAGAAAATTTAAGTTTCTTTAATTGTTTACTTTAGTGTTAGTTGAGGTATACTTAATAATCCATACTAATATTTTATAATATTAGGTCCTTACATATGAAATTGGCGTTTTGTATGGAAGGAACAAAAAGTCGAATATTTTTTAATATAATATATTTAATTAATCAAAGTATGAACCATTGTTTTCAATGCACTTTTGCCATCTTATAGGTAGTTCATTGATCCCTTTACTAAAAAAACCAGTCGGACGGGAATCAATAAAATCTTTGAAGGCGATTTGGACTGCCCCATCGGAGTTGAATTTTTTCCCTTGCAAAAAGTTATCCAAATTGCGAAAAAAATGGTAATCTGTTGGAGCAAGGTCCGGGGAGTACGGAGGATGTCTAAGACATTCCAATTCAAGTAATGTAACGCAGCAGTCGACGCGCGTTTGCCGGTTTGCTTCAGTCAATTCGTGAGGTACCCACCTTTCAAGCTTTTTAATCTTCCCAATTTGCTTCAAGTGAATTAAAACAGTTTTATCACTAACATCGAAGCCTGCAGCTAACTCGGACGTGGTTTGCGATGGGTCCGCTTCCACAATAGCCTTCAATTCTCCATTATCAACTTGGGTCTCAGGCCGTCCACGGGGCTTGTTCTGCAGGTCGAAATTTCCAGAACGAAAACGTTGGAACCAAAAACGAACTGTGTTTTCTTTTGCAACATGACCGCCATACACATCATTCACCCTTCGAGTCGTTTCCGCAGCACTAGTGCCACGGCGGAACTCGTACTCGTAAATAATGCGATATTTTAAATTTTCCATTTTGTAAAATGAGTGACGCAAACAGAAAAAACAGAAGAAAAAAAACAAATGAATGACGGTCATCGAAGCACAAATACATGAGTAAATAGCTGTACAAATTTGAATTTGGAATTCCTTACCAAAGAGGAGAAATTCGTGATTAAAGTGGCCAGTACGAAAAACGCCAATTTCATATGTAAGGACCTAATATTATAAATTCGAAAGTAACTCTGTCTGTCTGTCTGTATGTTAACTTTTCACGCCTAAACCGCTGAACCAATTTAGATGAAATTTGGTATAGAGATAGTTTGAGTCCCGGGAAAGGACATAGGATACTTTTTATCCCGATATTCCCACGGGATCGAGACTTTTGCGGGTAAAACCGCGGGGCGCAGTTAGTGTAAAATAATTACAATGAAGAAGTTTGCATTTTTATTAATAAAAATTTGAGTATCAAAAATTTTTTTCTCTCAACAAAATACGTCCTCTTGCATTATTCATCAGGGGGCCTCGCAAAAAATATCTTGCCCACATCAAATTTAGGTCTTGCCCCGCCACTGGCTGGGACACAGCTCTCCTCTCTGTAAGAAGGCGTTTAATGAATGTTACCTACATAACTTCGAATTTTTGGATCTAAGACATGCTGGTTTTCTCAGTTCCTCACTAAGCTTTCTTTCACCGTTTTGAGAGCAGTGGTGATGAAATAATTTACACAAAGTAAAGCCCGGAATACACATGCCTGTAATTTGCACAATAGTATTATTACGCAAGTAGCTTGCATGTCATTATTGGTATTCACCATTCAGAAGGTGTTATGGTTCACGGCATGCAAGCTGCTTGCATACTTATGTGCAAGTTACAGGCATGTGTATTTCGGACTTAGTTCTTGCCTGTATTCGAACCTACGACCTATAAATTCCATTCCGTTCCCACAGATAAACCGTCAAAAGCATATAGTTTTAAGAACAAGACTACTAGAAACTGCATAAATATGTATATAATTTAAAAATAAATCGTGGCAGTTTCCACAGACCATACCTAATATACATACTTAGTAGTAATTCCAGTTGCCATTGTGTTTTTGTCTCCTTCGTTTAGCTCGCTAAAAATAAATTCTGCATATATTTCAATAATACATTTTATGATATCAGTTTTTATTGGGCTTCACAGATAAGCTGTCTACTTAGAAATATTCGACGGAGCGTAAGCCTGTAGGCTACCAACAGGTTAAGACTCTCTGCTCCAAAAATAGGACAAGTAGGTAGGTACAGTTGAATACTTTGAGGCTCCTCTACATACACACATCAAAAGTGTCTAGGGATCAAGTAAATTTTCAACCATAAAAAAATTGGTTGTCTGTAAAGTCGGTTTACGGACGATAATTTTACGTGATAACGTCATAATAATACATGCCTCTCTATCGCTTGTTCCGCGCTCTCGCTTGCAGGCTCGGCTCAGGCGAAACGTGACAATGAGTCTTGCTTTATCGTGCGTGCAGCCGGCGTTCATCGATTTATAAGACGTTATCACGTCAAAAAAATTATCCAAATATGTAATATTTACCAAATCTAGTCTTCTAGACTGGCTTCTTAGTTTAATTCCTATGTGTTAACAACTTATCTACTCTATCTTTGACTGCCAGAAGGAGAGCTTAAAATATTTTGAATACTCGTTTTCTATGGATCAAAGCGGTAGTAAAAACTGATACCTACGCGCCATTTCCTGGTTTCAAACCATGATATCATTAAATTTATGAACACATCAGTCCGACAACAATTTCTAGAACTTCTTTTTAGAGCTTAAAAGATTAACGACTGTTAACGACTTTAAAATTATTCGTCAATCTGGGAAAGCAATTTATAGTCTGTTAAAAAAAGTTACGAGATAACATTTGAAGAAAAATTAATAACCAACTAAAGTATTATGTAAATATGTAAGTATTTTTGTTAACTATATACCTACTTGCTCGATTTATGAAGCTTCGAAAAATTTAAGATCCAGGTCAAATCAAACTCAAAAACTCAAAGCATTTATTTCAATTAAACTATTTACAGGCACTTTTGAATTATCAAGAAGTCGGTCAGTCAGAAAATATAAAGTCGCCCATTCCAAAGCGTAATAGGTACCTATGGAGAAGAATAGGCAAGAAACTCCATCAATCAAACTCAAAGCATTGATCAATTAAACAATTTACAGGCAGTTTTACTCGATTTATATGAAGCATCGAAAAATTGAAGATCCAGTACGAACAAATCCATCAAACAAGTCTAAAGACAGCTATACAAAACTCAAACTAAAAGCATTTATCAATTAAACCATTTGCAGACACTATTGAATTGTCAACGATCAAAGAACTATCTTTTCGAATACCTATTTGCTCTACTCACATAGGTCACATGTTTGAATAGAACGTAGTATTTGTATAGGCATTTGGTAATTTATTTCTGAGTAAGTATATGGCACATTAAGATCTATAAGCAAATAATAACGAACACCTAATTAATTAATAAAAATAACCAAATTAAATCCTAACTTAACTAAAACTATACAGAAACTAAAACATAGCGATGAAAAATTCATCCGCATCGCTGTCTACTGGTAATGTACCCAAGAGACTGGCGGCATTACCACGTTGTATGGCAATGCTTAGCCACTGGCCAAGGTAAAAGCCAGCCCTTGGGTCACGGGAAGTGTATACCAGCCGTTTCGAAATTTACTTATTAGATTTTATTTATTAGAGAGACATTTAATTTATTAAGTTTTCTACTTTGATATCCTGTTCTGAGCTATTTGAGTCGTGTTGGACTAGTATCGCGATATAGTGGCTTTAATATGTGTCGTGTGAAAATAAACTCGTGTACATAAATATGCAGTAGACATTCGAGATTTTACACGGTAAAATTAACAGTGATCGTTAAAATTCTGTCTCAATTTCGTTACAAATTTTAATTAATTTTTAGATCAAGAGTTTATTGACAACAGATGTTACCTCTTTCTCGGAATAAAGACTCAAAATAAAATCCAAATCAATTTTGAGAAGATCTACTGATTGCCGGACTGCTGATGTTTAGCCCTAAATACATCTCACACCTCACGTAATAAAAAATCCAATCCATATACGCAGCCTCCAGTTTTCTGTCTCTCAAACTAAGGTAAAAATAAGGTGAAAATCCGGGACTGAAGCATAAATTCTTGTACAAACGAGTCGCGGTGCTATAAGTCCAAACTTTACACGTTGAAATTAGCTCGGACAAGTTTTCCCAACAAGTTTCAACTGAGAGTGTTTTCTTTGGTTACGAATTTCAGGTGAAAGTTTTGAATTTATTTTCGAAAAAGTTTCGCAGTCACAAGTGCTTGTGTTACGTTTTTCGTGTGATACGATTATTTTTCGGTAAGGAATAATGTTTTGTATTGACTGACCAGTAGAAGCCCAGTGGTAACGGCCGCGAATAAAGAGTTGTAGGTCGTAGGTTCGAACCCAGACAGGCGCTTTACCGTGTGTACAATTTCATCACCATTGCAACTGCTATCAAAACGGTGAAGGAAAACATCGTGAGGAAACCGGCGTGTTCTAAAACTAAAATATCGCGGACATGTGACATCTACCAACCTACACTGGGCCCGCGTGGTGGATTACTGCCCACTCTCTCTCAGAGAGAGGAGGCCTGTGTTCCAACTGTGGGAACATTATGGACTGATTATGATGCAATGGCAACAAACATAACGTTTCTATGATTATTTTACTAGCAACATTGAATTTGTAGTTATGTAAGTGCTGCCTCGTGTCGAACACAAGCGTAACTGCTGAGAATGAGATCCTGGGTTCGATTCCCGGGTCGGGCAAAGGGTTATTGGGTTTTTCCATCAGAAATTTCTCAGTAACCGCCAGGACGCTGGAGTCTTCGGTTAATGGCAATAGGCTCGCTCTCTATGAGCCCCCTAAGACATTATAGACATAACTAGCGAAATGTCGGTGTATAATAGGTACACCTTTGCCTAATCCTTCAGGGATTACTGGCGTGATGTCATGTTATGTTATGTAAATTAAAATTCTTGTACCTAAACGTACCATGAAAGTAGCATGTAACTTTGGTAAATAAACTATCAATAGATACCTACCTATTTTCTTAATTAAACATATTTGATCATAAACACAGCTACATACTCGTAGAAGCCCGATGACGTAATTTCCTTGTCTCACAGTAATAAAACTTTTATGTATTTTGCTATTATTAGAATTTTGGTTTTTGATCTCTTAACCCCTCAAGTGTCAACGGTACACCATAATATGTATGTACATTTTTTTTTGTTCTCGCGGTGGAAGTCCTTATGGACTTCCTCTATCGTGGGGGTGACAGAGGGGCATGCCGGACTCTTACCGGCTAAAACCACCGCAGTATTCCACCTCTACCTATGGCCGGGGGTGCGGGATTCGCATAAACATTCACCGCTCCCCTGACAAGCCTCGACCCGCTGTTCCTCAGCGGGTCCCACCTCCCCATGCGCCCATTCCTGTAATGGCCGCACCCACTCTCGAGTGGCGCGCGTGGAACACTGCAGCGCCAACTCGGGCCTGTCTGGTCGGACGACCGACGCCCTTAGTCCGATCATAATATGTACATAAGAAAAAGTGCTCGAAATGTCAACGGTACAGCGTGTGTACACAACAGTGTCATTGTTCTCTTGTCATTGTCATTGACAATGACATTACTGCGCCCATTCAACTACTCCGACGCGTGGGGTGTTTTGATAAACGTGTGAGACGTTAAAAACACATTAAATTGGAAAAAAAGTAAAACAAACTTGATTTCAAGGTCAAAACTTATTAAGCCATGATGAGTTTTTTGTTCCATCTTGATTTTATTTTAAATAATTTTTGTTATAAAATGTTGTCATGTTGATTTAGCTCCGCTTCGTTTGGGTAAGTTTATTAAAATGTCATCCTAAGGTTATTTGGCACTTTGGCAGTAATCGCAGACTGCGACAAAACCAGTAATTTTACTATTTATTAATGTGTTTACAGAATTATAGTCATTAGAATCATTAATATATAATATTAAATTAGATTTGTGCCCTAAGACCTTTCCGTAAGAGATTTGTTCTTATGGAACAAATCTGACATAGAAAGATGTAGGTATTAATGATTCTAATGATTATAATTCTGTAAATACGTACCTGTTATATTAGTTCTTAGGTCGGGCCCCAAACTAATGTCCGTAGGGAACACGGTGTATGGATCACTCGTAACGTCGGCTGAAACTCGGATTTCGTACTTAGGGAATAGACCTCCTGAGCCGAGCGTTGAAAATCCAACAGCACGCTTTTAACGCCCTTATAAGACTTAGCATTATTATAAGTTAGCATTACAGTTATTAGAAGCAACGCTATAATATCAGCCACTAAATAATTATTGATAAAGAAACTGGCCCTTTTTCGTGTCTTTGCTGACTACACAAACATTACAGCCAACCCTAGCCAACAACCAACAATTACTAGAACTAATAAAAAGCTCAACCTCATAATTAAATTTATTTTCGTTAAAGTATTTCCACGGGGGTTTATTTAAATCAAATTTGAGTGTAAAATGAAGTTGTAACAGCGTTGTGAAACTGTGTCCGGAGCGGGGTCGACCGCTTCCAAATTCTATTATTTTCATTTACAGTACGGTTCTTTTAACTAACTCTTTGTGCTTTTCAGGTGGACAACGGAGTAGTGCCTGCATTGTTTTAATAATAAGCGAATTCTGCAGTTCTCCCTGAATAATAAAAAATTTGGATTTATCGTATCGTTTCCAATAAAATATCGTCAACTAAGTTGGGGTCGGCTTCCAGTCTGACCGGATGCAGCTGAATACCAGTATTTTACATGGATCGACTGCCTATCTGTCCTCCACAACCCAGTCACTGGGTAACACGATACCCTTTGGTTAGATTGGGATGTCAGACTTTCGGGTTTCTAACTACCCGTAACAACCGTCAAAGATCGACAAATGACAGCCGGGACCAACGGCTTAACGTGCATTCCGAAGCACGGAGGACCCTCTATATGTTATGATTGGTCACCCATCCACGAACCGACCGCGGCAAGCGTTTCTTAACCACCGATTGATCCGTGCGGCTGTAATTATGTAGAAACGAGCTCCTCAAAAAAAAAAAATATCGTCTACGTTGGTATAATGTTCAACATTATTACCGAGTCTCGGACATTGTTACCCCAGCACGAGTACTTAGGTATAATGCGAGTGTATATCATTAGTTAAACAAACAAGTTTGCGACATGTCATTGGATCGACAGGTTGTTATTGCTCGATACTGTACTATCAAGCACCGTATGACATAGAAGCCATGTATTGTACGCACTAAAATCATAATTCATGACGTTCAGAAAAGAATAGTCACGATCATCCATGACGTTCCAAATACATTGGCACACGTGGAGCTGTTGCAACCTATTCAAAACTTGGTCTGGAGATAGACTATCTTGCTAACGCGTAATAACTGTTGTCATAATTACGGCAAATGACGAAAGTAAAAAAGAAAACCTTGCAAAACTTCAGTTTGTGGTTTTCGTCATGAAAGTCTTTCCAAAACATAAAGATTAAGCATTTCTCGCTTCAAAGTAACCATCGAACAAAGGATGTGTGCTACCATAAATGTCACCATCTTTTTTCACAAAGGAAACATTCAAGCTTGTTAATAAGGTACTAAGCGGCAGCTTTATACTTAAATTAAAAAGTACAAGATGCATGTTCATTAACAAGTTTGGCAGTAAAAACTGAGTTGTGAACTAAATAAAAATGAGTCATAAAAATATATAAATGGGTAATTAAATACATAATTAAGCCGTAAAATGACTGAACGGGCAGGTACTACGTGTGGGCAAATCGGAATTAGTCGGTTTCAAAATCGAATTTGAAAATAGCGCTCACTGGTCGCTACAGCGGCACCGCTCGCTACGCTCGCTCGGCTTGCGCGTTGTTGGTCACAGTTCTAACCTAACATATGAACTGCCGAACTTATTAATCTAGCTGCCGAATTCTTTTAATACACTACTTGAGTATTTTTGTACTGACACTGTAGGATGAACTAACCAACCAATCTTCTTTTTATTAGTTTTCATGTTTTATTGTCACACTAATTTACCAACCACCGAAAAATTAAATTACCTCCCTAATGTTTAAATAACAGTTGTAATTATTACCCAATTAATAAGTTGTGTTATATGTATACCCTCTTACTAATAAACGTTGTATAGCGTCTTTATAGTTACACACACAATGCTTTGTCTTCTTCTTTCGAAAGTCAAATTACTGACGACTGAAAGAGAGAAATCACGGTGTAAATATTCATCTGATATAATACGTTTATTAGTAAGAGGGTTACTGTATAAGCATTTACATGTAGGTACATATATGATAAAAAAAAATTAACCTTTAAAAAAAGCAGGTTCATTCTTTTTAATTAAAAGTGAAAAATTTTAAATGTCATGTTTTAGTTTTTTGTCTCCACTTTTTGCTGTGAACCGAAATAAGTTATTTTGATGGCAAACAAGTGTGTTAAACATAAAGATTTTAATAAATGTATCAAAATGAGTGGCAAAAAATCTTGTTTATCTTGGAAGCCAGAATAAAAGAAGAATCCTTTTAATAACAAAATCATTAGAAGTTTCTGTTGATCCAAACAATAAATCCAAGCTTGTAATTCAATTAGGACATCGCATAGAACGTGTCTGGAAGCAAAAGTTTTAACGTAATTAGACGTTATGTTAGCCCGACTTTTATACCAATACGAAGTTAATCGAGAATAGCTACGAATGTACTGAAAGCTGGTTAAGTTCAGTTAGTGTTAATCTATTATAATGTTGATATATTTATCAATTTATGTTGTTTTTGTTGTTACATGTCTCACTGATGGTGGCGCTTGTGTTGGATCATTCGGTTCCCTACAAATGGTTGAGCTGGATGGTGCTGATCCACGCGTCATGTTCGTGAACGGGCGCCGTCGGTTGAGACTGGATTTTTAATCTTATTTTTTGTATTGTTTCTTCATTTGTGTGTTTTTTGACATTGTTCTCACATATACAGGGTGTTACGGAAAGGGTATATCAATACAATCGGGTTGAAGAGTGTATCTGGTCTAGAATCTCTGTACAAAATTTCAGCTCAAAAGCATTAACTTTGAAAATGCTTAATATTTTTTTATTTCGACATCACGGCGCTGCACTGGCGCGCGGCGGCGTGATGTGCGTGTACTAGGCGCATAGACACACTACAGATAATGGATAATGACCCTCGTAGTGCGGTGACACGTTTGTTATGATTTCAATTTAATAAACTATCGAAATAAAAAAATATTTAATATAATTTTGTAATATCTTGATTTAAAAGAGTGTCCATGGAGTTTCTTGCCCGTTCTTCTCCATAGAGATCAACGCTTTGGAATGGGCAACTAGCTTCAACTTTCTGACTAACTGACCGACTACTTAATTTTCACAATTCAAAAGTGTCTGTAATGGTTTAATTGAAATAAATGCTTTGAGTTTGAGCTAATGTAGTTTTTGTATTATAACTCCATCATTTAATTGCAAAGGCCAACTATTTACCATTTTGTTTGAATCCAACACGTCATGAGCTATTCACATGAATATTGCTTACCTACCAAAAGAAAAGAGATGAAAAAACATGGACAGCCGTCACCACCAAAAGTGCGTTTTCCCACTTCACTCTCAATTTGAATCATTTTGAAGCATATTTGTAATCCATTGCTCCATATGTTCGAAAAACGTGTCTGCTCAACAACGCAAATAACGCAATGAATGTTGTTGAACTGTCAAAATGAAACCCATTGCTACTGATAGTGCGTCACGCAATTACCCTGATGTTTAGGCTGAATGTAATGTAAATCTATCGTCATCCAAAGCCCGACTTCACTCACTGCTGAGCTAACTTTACTTGTGCCAATCCCCACACTCTTCTCTCTAACTCTCATCGCCGCCGGTAGACCGACACTTCGTCTTTCAGTCCTTAGTCGCCACTCGGTCACCACCTTACTGCACCTGTCATCACTGCACTTTGCCAGGCGACCTGCCCAACTTCATTTTAGTTCTAGAATTCGTTTTCCGATAGATAGATATCGGAAACCTTCGTCGTCGGAAGTCTTCAGATCTTGACTTTTGGTACTTTGTCTTATGCATGGCTCTCAATTTTCCGCATAGCGAGTGCACGTCACCTTTTTTAATTGTAATTTTCTTTCATGACGCAGTCGAAAAAATAATAAGGTGCAAGTAAAATTTACCTTAAGTTGTTTATCATATTTTATTCCTTGACGGAACTCGTGCAAATTCCATTATGATATCTCCCAAGCTGCCAGTGGAAAAGACCAACATGGATTCTCACACAAATACCTATAAAATACATACCGGTAAGATAAACTGACGTAAACTTCTCAGTTCTCAGAAATTTTAGGTTTCCTGAGTGCGTACGTGCCAATTTGCATAATGTTGGTATCAACGAGTATGTTAATCAGGCTGGAGGTATGATGCTCTGCGGCGTGGGGAGGTCGAAGTAAATGTGTGGATCGGTCATCAAGTATTGATGACTCGATATCTAGAAAGGATTTTAGTGAGTAATGTATTGAACGACTGGTCTTTATGAATTATTCCACTTTGCCCTACCGGCCGCCCCACTGGTGGGGCAAAGTGGAATGCCTAAAATGTAGGGAACACTGACTGTGATCATGGAGTAACCGTGGAAAAGCAAATATTTATTCAAATCAAAAATAGAATTTAGGTAGGTAAGTAGGTACTGGAAAAGGTTACAATTTCAATGAGTTCAATCTCTTATTACCCACTGATTAGTAAAAACAATTTCTGAAAACACACAGGAATCCATTGAATTAACGGGAAATTTTGATAGCAATTCGCGGAGTAGAGCCGTCAATCAATAGTGACATCAATTTGATACAAATCAATGGTGATTAACGTTCATGTTTGATTGGATTTGAATGCGGACGCCAATTGACGTGCGTTAGTACAATGAATATTTACTTCATTTGAATATTTGGCTGCTGTACTTGGGTATTAGGACGTACAGTTTGAAATTTCGGTTTGAAATGTGTTAAGATATATAAGCAAATAACTCGTAAATGCTAGATTTTGGAAATCATCAGAGATTTTACTGATTATCACTACTTCTAATGTGCTTTTCAGACAAATAGATTTGTATATTTTTTAAGTGACTGGTCCCGCACTGCGCCCACGTGGTGGACTACGGCCCACTCCCTCTCACCGAGAGGAGGCGTGTGTCCCAGCAGTGGCAACATTATAGGCTGATTATGTTATCTTATATTAGATCTCTCTAAAAAAATTCATTAGTAAGGTTATTTACTCTACAGAAATATGAACCTCAGTGTACAAATTACAACCCCCACCTTTTTCTGCTCCCCTCTAACATAATCAACCACTAAAACCCCTACAAATACAATAAAAGCAAAGTTGTCCGAACAATAAAATGATGTTCGGTCAGTCGGGACAATCCACTTCACTTGTACTTGCCACAACAAGTTGTTAACTTACCGACAAGTTGTGACTTGTTCAGAGCACAGAGGTTCCGCAGCATTGTTACTGAGAATAGAATTCGCTGCACTTGGTTATCTCTTGTGGGTTGTTCGGGCATTTAATTAAGAGTTTGTGACTTGTGAGTTTGTGTGTGTGTTGTGTGGATAGTTGGTTCTTTGGATGACTTATTTTTGTTACTAAGTCGACCTGCAAGTACTGGATAAAGGAAGCTTTTTTATGTCGGTCGTATTGATAAAGATTCCTACAGTTCTCTATTAGAATTTGTTCTACTTGGTTATCTCTCGCAAGTTGTTTAAGAGTTTGTGAGTATGTTGTATATGGGACATAATAAGTGCAGCAACAAAAGTTTTCTTTAGCACCTGCAACCCAACGTCTTTTTTTGTATGTAGGCAACGAGTTAATAGAACAGCTTTTATTATATTAATTCATCATCTTTACTATACGGAATAATCTTATTAATACGTCCACCAATACTGCTGAGCGTGCCCGCCTTCTGGCTGTGGGTGAGTGGGAGTCGGGTCTCTGGCTTCAGGCACTACCGTCACCCAACATAGGCACATTGCTGGGTGACACCACCTTCCGGCTCGCTACTTGTTTGCGTCTGGGCGCCCCTTGCGTGGCTCCGCATCGCTGCCAATGCGGTGAAGGTGTCGACTGCCTCGAACACCATGGCTTATCCTGCAGTAAAAGCGCAGGCCGGATAGCACGGCATGCCAGCATCAATGACATCATCCGTCGTGCTCTTGTCACTGCTGGGGTGCCAGCTGTTTTAGAACCCAATGGTTTGGCACGCGACGATGGTAAGAGACCAGACGGGATGACCATAATGCCTTGGAAGGTAGGTAGGCCTTTGGTGTGGGATGCAACGTGTGTCGACACCCTTGCGCCATCCCATCTTCCAAGCACGGTAAGCTGTGCTGGGGCGGCTGCTGCAGGTGCGGAAAACCTCAAACGGCGCAAATACTCCAATCTCTTTGGAACTTACATATTTGAGCCGTTTGGGGTTGAAACACTAGGGCCATGGGGCCCGAGTGCCCACTTAGTATTCCGAGACATCGCCAAGCGGTTGGTCGACTCATCACGTGACCAGAGGGCTGGCCTATTTTTTGGCCAAAGAATCAGCATTACCATACAACGTGGCAATGCTGCCAGCCTTTTGGGCACGTTTCCCGTTGACAGTGATGCGGATGAATTTTTTGATGCCCTTCGATTATTTTCCCTCCCTTTTTATATACTTGTACATATTATTATTTTAAGATCTTTACTATTCAAACAGAATATCAAAAAACCAGCGTCAATTTACGAACATAAATTAATATGACTCAGAACTACCGATACATATATTTACTTCTGAATTGATAACTCAGCGACTAATATTGTACGTGGGCTTCCTTATACATATATTTTAAAGATTCAACATCAGTCTGCTAATAAAATTAAATTCCAGCCCCAAAATTAGCAATCAAACTTTTAGAAATCATTATATTCATATTTCTCTAATAGAATTTGCTGCACTTGGTTATTTCTTGTGGGTTGTTCGGGCATTTAATTAAGAGTTTGAGACTTGTGAGTGTGTGATTGTGTTCTATGTGGAGTTAGTGCTTTGGACTGGTTTTTTTTTCTTGTAAAGTTTCGGTTTCACGGTGCTGGAAAGAAAGGGAGGTGTTTATGACATATATTCAGAAAAAAACCATACAGGGGAAATTTTGAAGCCGATAAAAGAGCCTTTATAGCTGTCACTTTATTGTATGTAGGCTCAATATTGACTAGACGATGTTATTTAAACTGCCTATAACTTTGAAGATGTTAATTAATTTACCTAGTTGCACTTTCACATGAAATTATTAGATATTTACGTTAAGTTTGATAATCTTACAAGGTATGCATACATAACATAATCAGCCTATAACGTTCCCACTTCTGGGACACAGGCCTCCTCTCTGTGAGAGGGAGTGGGCCATAATCCACCACGCGGGCCCAGTGCGGGTTGGTGGATGTCACATGTCTTCGATTTTTTGGTTCTAGGACATGCCGGTTTCCTCACGATGTTTTCCTTCACCGTTTTGAGAGCAGTGGTGATGAAATAATTTACACAAAGTAAAGCGCCTGTCGGGGTTCGAAACTACGACCTACAACTTGTAAGTCGCGGCTGATACCACAGGGCCACCACTGCTCTAAGGTATGCATTGCTTAGAAATATTCGCTACAGATTACGGCTATGTAGGAAGATAGATAACTCATGGAAAGTAGCGATAGTGAAACTGAAAAACACAAAATAAACCTCCAAGGTGGAAATACACAGAGTAAGCACTTACTTTAAGTACTTCATTAATTTAATTTGTGCTAAGTTAATTAAAATATTTGCATACCTGTAGTATATTTTTAACAACGTTAATAAAGCATGAACACGGTAAAAATCTGTTCGCTGAATGCCGTGAGTTACATAAACAAGAGAAAATTAAGTAAGTTGTGTTATAAAATACGTTTTTACGAGCGTTTAAAACTTTTATACTTGTCTACATAGGTTCAAAGGAATTCGAGCATTGTTAAAGAGAAAATCGATGATATGATATGATTCGTTTGGAGAAATCGTATTCATTTTTATGCATACTGTATTCTGTCTCAAAATCATATTTAAACTCAAACTCAAAGCATTTATTTCAATTAAACCAATTACAGGCACTTTTGAATTGTCAAAGGGTCGTTCAGTCAGAAAGATGAAGCTAGTTGCCCATTCCAAAGCGTAGGTACCTATGGAGAAGAACGGGCAAGGAATTCCATGGACACTCTTTTAAATCAAAATAATATAGTTACAAAGTCTTGGTTACATCATTCATGTTAAAATTTATACATGTGAGAACGATGCAGAACGTTAAAAGAGTCCATAATGAAAAGATAAAAAACAACAATTCAAATATTAAATAAAATAAAATAAGCCATGGCAGCAAAGAGATGACCAGTCCCTACTGACGGCGCCCGTTCACGAACATGACGCATGTATTAGCACCATTCAGCTCAACCATTTTGAAGGGAGCTAAATGATCCAACACACGCGCCACCAAAATTTTTTATTTCACATAAACCTACATGAGAACTTATGAAATGTCAGAAGGTAGGTGCACGGTTCCAATTGTCCGTTTCTTAAAGAGAAAAAACAGCAACAAAAATAATTGTCTAACTGCATTACCTAGGTCTACACAGCATAAATCATTTCTAAACCATAATCTCTGTTTTTGGGCTAAAGAAATTGTGATACTTTTGTATAAAATTATCATTATACATGACATATCGTTTCTGGAAAGGAGAAAATGCTAAAGCGCCATTTGGGCCAAAATTCAGACAAAAATTCTTGCTTCAATAGCTCAACAGCCTAACACCTTAACATTGTGTACAAATCAGCTGGAAACGTGAATGAATAATCTTAACTATAAATATCTCTATATAGTTAAATGATTGACTGACAGGTAATAGAGATCAGAGGGGCAGTTCTCGTAATTTTAAGATCGTTCACAGTCTGATCTCAGTCTCAATCTGTCAAAAATACCTCTAATTTCCCAACGTTTTTGACAAGTTTTTGACATTTATTGTCGCTGAGATAAGATTACGACTAGTGTTACGGACGTCGTAGCTTAAGATACTAATTAATAATGTAAATAAAGATTGATTTTATTGTAGGGACTTATTTGTAATAGATTAGGCTTGATTTAATTACCTTTAGACATAAGTAGTATCTGATATACAAAACTGTAAGGTGGAAGAAAACACGACTCCGACACGTACGGACAGGTCGAAACCTGTCGGGGGCACGAGCGTCAAAATGAATGATGCGATAGACAAAGACGCTCTCTGATTGGTCGACGTCAAGAGCCGTATTTTAGACCACCCACTACTTGCACCATGGTAAAAATGTATATTAATGGGAGGGTTTGCTGCACATTTTGCCGCCCCTGGCTGGAGGCTTTGAGTTTACTTAAGGCAACCACAGGATAGTCCGGTTAAGTAGTCACGACCTCTATAGGTCAACTACGAGATGCCATATAGGAAAAAAAAAAAATGCACATTTTGTAGTCGACACTCAACAGTCAAGCAGCAAGCCCTGAAGAATAAATGCGAACAAGAGAAGCCCGAAGTTTCATTCACACATCAGAACCCAGGAAGAAATATACAGTCCACCTTGACAGCTGGTCCTTCGAGAGCCGGATTTGGATTGAAGATCGCCGATTGAAGATTACAATCAAGACTGTCTTCGAGATAGAAGTATGAAGACTAGAAGCGTCACGGCCAAGGAAGGTGAAGTGGAATCGGGCTACGATAGCCGACGTCCCCGCACATTCGAAGATCCGCCTAGGTCGCCGTCGACCATCGCGTCCGCGCTCCCGCGCACCCCGTTCGGTGCGCCCGCGGCTGAGACCGATCTCGCCGCCTCCGCGTTCGCGATCGCACCCCCCGTCACCGCCGCGGCGGGGAGAGTTGCGCCGACTACGTCCGATGGCGCGTCCGCCGCGCCGGCTCCACGCCTCCCGGCGAGTAGAGCCACCGCGACCGCGACCGCGTACGACCATGGTGAATCGCTCGCTACGCCATCCGCGTTGTGTTACCCGACTACGCAGTCCGCACTACGAACTCAGGACTCTGCAAGAACTATGACAGCCGCGCACTATGCTTCTGTGAGAGATACGGCAAGTACGATACGTTCCAGAAGATCTTATGCTAGTGACGTGGCAAGAGTGAAGAGGGCAGAATACGAGGCTCAGAAGAGGATCGCCGCAATACGGAACGAGCAATTGGAGATTGAAAAGGCGCTCGTAAACAAGCGATTCGAATGTGAAGTGTCAGCGATTGAGGCGGAGGCAGAGGCCCGTGAAGAGGGCTCCGAGCACAGAAATGAAGACAGGGTGGACGAATGGCTTCAAAGTATTGACCGAAGTCACCCCCCAGTCACGGAACAGCTGCAGAGAGAGCAACCTCCGCCTCCCGCCGCCACGCACGCAGCCCCAGAGCCTACCGCCTACGTCGAACCCGCCACGTGTGTTGATGCCATCACACCCGTCAGAAACGACCGAAGAAGACAACGATCGGCCTCGCGGTCACCCAACAGAGGGGAACGCCGAGTTGGAAAAGGAATCGAACAATTGGCCGAAACGTTGGAAAAGATGATGCACGTACGCCCGCCGCCACGACAAGTGACAGAATTGCCTACATTCACGGGAGCGGCCACTGAATGGTTGCCATTTAAGGCGGCGTACAATGACTCAGCAAGTTTGTACAAGTTCACCGCGATCGAGAATTTAGCAAGACTGCGAAACTGCGTCAAGGGTGAAGCAAGAGAAGCAGTGTCAGCGCTCCTCTACTCCGCGACAGACCCGCAAGTGATTATGAGGACACTAGAGCAGTACTATGGGAGGCCGGAAATACTTATGGATCGAGTGACGGAAGACTTAAAGAAGTTACCCCGACTCACGAGCGCGGCCAGTGAATTGAATTCGTTCGCAGTGAAACTACAAAACATAGTGTGTGTGTTATCTAATATGGATAACCGCGGATATATATGGAACCCTATGTTAGTTCGCGAAGTTGTTGACAAACTAAGCCCGCACATTAAGTCGAGGTGGTGCGATTACGCTTCTGAAACTGTGGAATCGTCGCATGAACCGGAAGTGATACTGCTGTCCCAGTTCCTGATGCGGGAGGCCGATCGAGCCATGAGATTCGCCTTCACAAATACGACGCCCGCACCCGCCCCGAAGAAGGAAACGAGAAGTGTGCCGCAAACCAACACAAAGAAAAGGTCGGGCCGAGAAGTAGTTTACACAACATCGGAAAAAGAAGATGAAAGAAGACAAAAGTGTTTATGTTGTGGCGGTGACCATGAAGTACCAAAATGTGGAAAGTTCCTGAAGATGAGTGTCGATGAAAGATGGGAATGGGCGCGTACTTCAAAGATATGCTTCAAGTGCGTGACGAGGCGCCATCGACGCGAGCATTGCCGAGCGAAACGTTGTGGCGAAGGAACGTGCAGCCGCCCACACCACGCGTTACTGCACAAAGAACGGGAGGCGAAAGAGACACCGCATAGTGAACAACCCGACAAGGCGGCCGATGCCGAGAACCAACAACCCAAGGAATCGGTGATGACCGTCTCCGCGCCAAGCAATACATCTCAGCGAGTGTTATTAAAGATGTGTCCCGTAACACTAAAGGGACCCGGCGGGCAAGTGTCGACGTTCGCCTTATTGGACGAAGGCTCAACAATATCGCTCATCGACGAAGAACTGACACGCCGTATACGAGTAACTGGGCCAGTTTCTACTTTGCGCATACAAGGCGTGACCTCACAACAACGCGAGGAATGTAGCCAGGAAGTCAAGCTACAGATACGCGGCCAGAACGGTGAATTTCAGGAATTGCGCGCACGAACAATGAAGGATCTGCAACTTCATGGTCAGACGGTGGATAGGTCGATGCTAATTAACTATCCGCATCTCCAGGACATGCAAAAAGACGCATTCTTTGAGGAAGCCACACCGAAGGTATTAATAGGTGCTGACAATTGGCACCTGATTGTCACGCGTGAACTACGCATGGGCAAGAAGAATGAACCCGCGGCTTCGTACACTCAGTTGGGATGGGTGATCCACGGGACTGCACCACGCGCAACGCTGAAAAGGCAAGAGGGACAAGTTGTGCTACATCTACACGATGTGTCTGCAGTGAGACAGACAGATGACGTACGTCGTGTAGAAGAGTTAGTGAAAACACACTTCAAGATTGATGCCCTAGGAGTCTCTTTGGCAAAAAAGATCAAACCGGAAGATCAGAAAGCGATCGACGTGGTTCAGAGCACCATGAAAAAAGTTGGTGATCACTTCGAAGTCGGGTTACCATGGCGTGATGAAGATGCTTCTATGCCCAATAACTACAATTGTGCCTTCAGAAGACTGAAGTCAATAGAAAAGAACATGGATTCATCACCACACTTCGCAGCTCAGTACAGCGCTCTGGTCAAAAACCTACTCGACAAAGGATACGCCCAGGAGTGCAATGGAACAGAGGATGAAAGTAAGAAAGTGTGGTACCTGCCGCACTTCCCGGTCGTGAACCCAAATAAGCCGGGGAAGATGCGTCTGGTGTTTGACGCCGCACACCGATATAGTGGAGTGTGCCTAAACGACTACCTATTGGAAGGACCTGATCTCTTGAAGTCACTGCCAGGGATCCTGTTCAGGTTCAGAGAGCGCCCAGTAGCCGTTACCGCAGACATACAAGAGATGTTTCTCCAAGTAAAAATAAGAGAGCAAGACCAAGCTGCGCAGATGTTTCTCTGGCGAGGTGAGGAACGTACTAAGCCACCAAATAAATATAAGATGACATCGATGATCTTCGGAGCTTCGTGTTCACCCTTCATCGCGCACTCAGTACGAGACGCCAACGCGAGACTGCACGCGCAAGAATACCCTGACGCCGCGCAAGCCATAACGACAAGCCACTACATGGATGACTACGTAGACAGCTTTGCGACCGGAGACGAGGCGATCAAGACAGCAAGTGAAGTCATGAAGATTCACCAGAACGCGCACTTTAATTTGAGGGGTTGGTGCTCGAACAAACATAACGTGGTGGCAAGCATAACAATGGAAAAACAGGCACACGACACAGAAGTGAAACTCGGACAAAGGGAAGAGAACGCGGACAAAACACTAGGCTTACTGTGGCAAACAGGCTCAGACGAGCTAGGCTTTAACACCGGACTAAGTCGGTTGTCACCCGAAGTGAAGACTAGAGACAGAGCGCCGACAAAACGAGAGGCCCTCGGAGCGGTGATGGCGGTCTATGATCCCCTGGGTCTCATCAGCCACTTCACAGTAACCGGCAAAATCTTGCTCCAGAACCTGTGGAGGCACGGCATAGGGTGGGACGAGGCAATTCCAGAACAAGACATGCAGCACTTCGAGGAGTGGCTACGAAGCCTGAACGAAGTAACGAAGCTACGCATACCCAGATGCTACGGCAAGGGCCCAGACGACCTTATAGATCTACATGTTTTCTGCGACGCCAGCGAGCAAGCGTACGCAGCGACAGCTTACTGGAGGATCCAGAAGTCAGACGGAAGAGTAGACGTGAGACTGGTCGCGGCAAAGGCACGAGTAGCCCCCCTGAAGCCAGTTACCGTCCCGCGACTAGAACTGCAGGCAGCGGTTATCGGCGCACGACTCGCGGCGACGATATTAAAGGAGCACCGAGATAAGCCCAGAAGCGTGACTTACTGGTCAGACTCACAAACCGTTCTGCGATGGATTGAAAAGGACGCTGTAAAGTACACACCATTCGTGGCACATCGCCTGGGTGAGATTGCGGAGTTAACCGACGCCAGCCAATGGAGATGGGTACCCACCGGGTATAACGTGGCAGACGACGCTACACGTCCTAACTACACCGTGCACATGAAACCAGATGACAGATGGTTCACCGGCCCCGCGTTTCTATACGACGACGAGGAGTTCTGGCCGAAGGAAAAGGTCAAAGATGACACAACCGACGACGAAATAACATACGCAACAGTTACAAAGGAGAGAGAATGCCCTTCTCACCTGCCAGACATAAGTAGATTCTCTTCATACGAAAAACTATTACGAGCGACAGCCACGCTCTTCCTTTTCAAGGAAAAGTGTAAGGACAGGACCAGCCAGATGACCGTCGACCTGATAGAGAAGGCCGAGAAATTATGGCTGAAACAGGCACAGCTCGAAGACTACGCCGAAGAAGTACAGCTACTCCAGAAAGGGAAGCCGGTGCCCAAGTCCAGCAGTCTATATAAACTGGACCCTTATCTAGAAGACGAAGTACTTAAAGTTAGAGGAAGAATCGGACACGCGGCAGTAACGGAGACGAAGAAGACGCCGGTAATCCTACACGGCAAACACCCGTTCACACGGTTACTGGTAGAGGAAGCACATCGCAGAGCCGGTCACGCCAATAATGAACGCGTGATCAATGAATTACGACAGCGATACTGGGTGGTCAACCTACGCCCTACAGTGCGAGCAATTGCACATCGATGCCAGCTCTGCCGCATCAGAAAGGCTACGCCGGTGAAGCCGACTACAGGGGACTTACCTGTGGAACGATTAATGGAAACGCCGCGACCCTTCACCCACTGCGGAACCGATTATTTTGGACCAATGACGGTGGTCATAGGAAGAAGACATGAGAAACGATGGGGAGCTCTGTTCACCTGCCTAACCACGAGGGCAGTGCACCTGGAGTTAGTGTCAAGTTTGTCCACCGACTCTGCGCTAATGGCGATACGAAGAATGGCGGCGCGAAGGGGTTGGCCCCGAATTATGTATTCCGATAACGGGACCAACTTCAGAGGGGCGGACGCCGAACTACGAACGGCTTACAAGGAGTGGGCAAAAGACTTCGTTCATTATGGACTTGAACACCGAATGAAGTGGAAGTTCATCCCACATGGCATCAAAAGGCACTTAAAGAAGAGGTGCTGCTGACGCTGCTGACAGAGGCTGAGCACTCCATAAACTCCCGGCCTCTGACCCATGTCTCTGTTGATCCCAAGGATCCGGAGGCCCTAACACCCAATCATTTTCTCATCGGAACCTCTTCAGGCCTTCCCCGTACTGGGCCTTGTGAGGAGGCCAGCCGCAAGCAATGGAGAACTGCCCAAGCGCTCGCCGACCACTTCTGGCGGCGCTGGGTAGACGAATACCTGCCTACACTGGTGCCCCGAGGGGCGTCAGACGACCAACGACGACCTCTTCAAGTTGGCAACCTGGTCGTCGTCATCGACTCCACGCTCCCGAGAGGAACGTGGCCCCGAGGCGTCGTGGAAGCGGTCTACTGCGGTCCAGACGGCAAGGTGCGATCAGCCGACGTCAGAGCTACAGCGGGCATCCTACGACGGCCAGTCACGAAGCTCGCCGTCCTCTGCGTGGAAGATTAGGCTACGGTAGCCCTGCGCCGGGGGGAGGATGTTACGGACGTCGTAGCTTAAGATACTAATTAATAATGTAAATAAAGATTGATTTTATTGTAGGGACTTATTTGTAATAGATTAGGCTTGATTTAATTACCTTTAGACATAAGTAGTATCTGATATACAAAACTGTAAGGTGGAAGAAAACACGACTCCGACACGTACGGACAGGTCGAAACCTGTCGGGGGCACGAGCGTCAAAATGAATGATGCGATAGACAAAGACGCTCTCTGATTGGTCGACGTCAAGAGCCGTATTTTAGACCACCCACTACTTGCACCATGGTAAAAATGTATATTAATGGGAGGGTTTGCTGCACATTTTGTAGTCGACACTCAACAGTCAAGCAGCAAGCCCTGAAGAATAAATGCGAACAAGAGAAGCCCGAAGTTTCATTCACACATCAGAACCCAGGAAGAAATATACAGTCCACCTTGACAACTAGATTTTGAACGTTTTTAACTACGGGAATGAGCCTTCTAGAAAATAATAGGAATTTTCTTTACAAGAATATAAAACCTAGATCAAGTTTTCAATCTCTGACGTTAACTTTTACAGAAGTGGTCGAAAGAAATTATTAATTGTAATCCTGTATATAAGCGTTGGTCTTTTTTATATTATTATTTCCTTCAAAAGTTTACTTATTAGGTTCAAAACTTGGTAGTGGCGACGCTAAAGAATCATTTATGATAGAAAAAACAAAATAAAGCAATATGCAGACATAATATATTTATCTGCCTAGTCTTTCCCAACTATGATGGTGTCGGCTTCCGGTCTAACCGAATGTAGCTGAATACCGATTATATTACATGGAGTGACTGCCTAACAACCCAGTTACTGCATAACACGATACTCCTTTGTAAGACTGGTTGTCAGTATTTTGGGCTTCTCAATACTCGTAACGACTGTCAAAGATATGCAGAGACATAATAAATAATATGAATAAAAAAGAGGTAAAAAAGTGTGTAGCTTAGAACTAGGATTGCCTAGCGTTTTTCCAACTATGTTGGGGTCGGCGTCCAGTCTAACCGAATGCAGCTGAATACCAGTATTTTACATGGATTTAAGTTATTTGTACATAATATAAACATTACTATAGTGTGAGATTGTGTATTGTATTTAATTAATTATAGTAACCAAAATCAAAAGTCATTATTGTAATAAAAAAAACCTCAATGTTATTTAAAAACATAATTATTATCTCAAGATTCTTCCGCATCTACTTGACTAGATAATTCATACAAGATCTAAATCTGCATAAAAATATTTCCTAGTTGACATTTGAAATGAACGACATAAAAAAATTGTTGAATATTAATTTAGCACGTTCGTTTTAATTTAATCCGTTTTAAATACACTTCAATGTGAGAGGTAAAACTAATATTAGTATAAACGCGAAATAGTTTGTCACCTTTAAAAGCTATCATGATTTTGTTCTAAGTAAGTAACCTAAAAACTAAATGGTACTAACAGTTTCGGAAGCGACGCTATTCTCTAACGCCATTAGATGATCATAAGGAATAAATGTCATGTAGAAAATCTGACGCCACATGTAATAGGAAAGGATCTTGTCAAGATGACGAAAACGCGGGAAAGGCGGGCCTGCCTCCCACGTCCAACTAATACAAATGAATGGATATTTCCAAAATGAACGGTCCTTCTCACAAATCCTCAGGGCATTACAGCTTCATTTTGGATGAAGAAATAATTTCGCTGGGCTGTACACAATTAAGTGTCACAAAAAAAAAACGATTTGAAAGAGATTAATAAAACAAATGACAACCTTAAAACAAATTATATTCTAATATCTATATAGTGTACGTAATACTCATTTCGGTGATATTAAAACTTAGGAATGGGAACATTTATCAGTTCTTCGTAGGGTACCGCAAAGAAGAATTTTTCTATAGTCCTCACTGCTAGTTCTACTGCATAGTCTACGATGGGTTTCCCGAATTCTTCTGCGACTTGCTTCCAATTTTCATTAACGAATCGAAGGACTGTTGCACCTGAAACAGTCAAGAGATATTAATGAATTATTGTTATTGATACTTTAAAAGTAAAACAAGGTGAAACATAAGAGCATGATTTCTTATGATTACATACATTAATCCAAAGGAAATTAATCTCATAAACCTTGACAGCGCGATGATTATCGTAGAAGATAGAGAGTTGTTGAAGAATTTGCCGGTCCCAAGTAGGTCAATAGTTTTTATTACGCATCGGAACATTCACGAATATGCACATTTTGATCTACAGAGGATTTCCTTAGAGGATATATCGTTGAGGACAATTAAGTAAAATAATTACTACTGTGGCTCATTGGCAGGTAAACGAAATGAGGATGTAGCTGTTTCCGATAATTGCGTAGTTTTAGTCATTTCAATTCAACCAGTAAATGGAATTGACAATTTGAGGTTTTTAAATAATTAGTTCGTCTGGTTGACAATTGGCGTGTGCCAAGCCGGGCTAGGGTTACCTTGGCCAGAGGCTAAGCATTGCCATACAACGTAGCAATGCTGCCAGTCTTTTAGGCACATTACCAGTCGACAGCGTTGCGTACAAATTTTTCGACGCCATATTTTTGTTTAAATTAATAGTTTTAGTTAGGTTAGGTTATTATATTATTATTTTAATAGTCTGTTAGTTCATTTAGTACAAGTAAGAAGTTTATCCAATGTATATATTTATATCCTCTGTAATAAAAATATTTTCGTTGGTCTGAGAACAACTGTATCTTCTATTTTCCTGATTGTTTCATCAAAATCATCTTGCGGACATTTTTAAACGATAAAGAAATGCATTTCGTCGTGTATAAATATTTATACTCTGTCTCTGTGTATTTTTATCTGTATACTTACTAAGTTCCTTGCTCTCCTTGAAGAGATTCGCAAGATCAAACGAGACGCGATCTCCATAGTCGAAAGAGTACTTGTAATTCTTCACAGAGAAATGATTGACGCCTTGTTTGTCTTTTATGTACTTGGTGTTTATATCGACCTTCATTCTGAGATTGGCTGTAACAAAAATGTCGTGAATATTATACAGGGTGTTACAGAAAGGGTACCTATATCAATACAAACGGGTTGAAAAGTGTATCTGGTCTAGAATCTCTGTACAAAATTTCAGCTTAAAAGCATTAACTTTGAAAATGCTTAATTTTTTTTTATTTCGACATCACGGCGCTGCACTGGCGCGCGGCGGCGTGATGTGCGTGTACTAGGCGCACAGACACACGACAGATAATGGATAATGACGTGACGAATGTTTTTTATGATTTCAATTTAATAAACTATCGAAATAAAAAAATATTAAGCATTTTCAAAGTTACTGCTTTTGAGCTGAAATTTTGTACAGAGATTCTAGACCAGATACACTCTTCAACCCGTTTGTATTGATATACCCTTTCTGTAACACCCTATATAGAAAGTTTTTTTTTTTTTTTTGGAAGGTTATTTATTATAATTATGGTGATTATGCGCATGGACATGATACTATGAGATATTCAAAATTACAAAACAAGGACTACATTAAGTACTTGTTTAGGACTGTGATTTATATTTATCCTCTTAAATGAAAACTTTGACCAAAAATGTAGTCTTATTTTGTTGCAAAAGTGTCCCTTAGGGGAAAACCAAACTTTCGCCCGTGCTATCTCAAGTCATTGTTAAAAATGCATAACATGAAAATGACTTTCTTTCATGTTTATACAAACAATCGTTTACATAATAATTTCTTAATTTCGCCGCAAACTGCAATGAAACGGGAATGAATTTGAAAATGCAAAGCTGCCCAACTTAAAAGGGAGATAAAGGAGGAGACTGTAGACATCACAAACTGTTGAATATTAATGGTTGTGTTGCTTACTTAGCTTTACTTTGGCGTCGCCCGCGCCGTCAATAGGGAATAGGAGGATTCTCCCGACGGCATCGTAGGTTCCCTTGATTGTGAGGTTGCAGTGGAACGCTAGGACGAAGTGACGCTTCTCAAGCTCGGACCTGGAAAAACATGATAAATTAAATAGTAATAAAAAATTAAATTAATTTTTTAATAATATTTATTATATTATTATTATAATTATCTATATATATAAAAATGAAACCCGTTTTCCGTTGTCACGACATAACATGAAAACGGCTGGACCGATTTCGATGAAATTTGGTATAGAGATAGTTTGAGTCCCGGGAAAGGACATAGGATAGTTTTTATCCCGATATTCCCACGGGATCGACATTTACGCGGGTGAAACCGCGGGGCGCAGCTAGTTATTAATAATTTAATTTGGTAATTCAGGACGAATATTCATCATCATCAATTCTTGATTTTCTCATTGCTAGGTTACATTTTCCTGGTCCGTACGTTTGTTAGGTAACTACGGCGAGGTAAAGGGAACCTCCTATGTAATATTTGTGACTGGAAACCTATTGTAAGCAAAGTGGAGTTTGTTTAATTGGAAAAATTTGAAGCATCATTTGCTTCGCTATTCCATAAAAAAAGAAGAAAATCTTTTAATTTTGTAATAACTTCATTTTGTTTCTTTGAGACTCATTTTAACGCAAAAGAGAGTTCCAAAGAATTCAGTCCACTTTTATGAAACTTTGATTTACCTTTCAGAAGAACGTAATATAAAAATAACGATGATGTTACGAGTACTTTCGTGCCGGGACTGCGTAAAGTTTCCAAACAAAGTTTCAACCTAATAATTGAAGTTTGTTTGCCAAGTTTGAATTCTTTACTCGTAATTATGATTTTAAAGGATGAACTTTTAAAAATAAAAGTTAATGCTACAGGTATTAAGGCCGTTTTTTATGTTTGATCAAAATGCGAACGAGTCTTTTGTTGCCTCATTATAAACTTTCTTTTGCTCGGTCAATTTCCCGATTCAAAAGATGGTCGCACATCTAGCGGAAGATGCGTCAATGTCAACTATTAGGTACTGCTCTTAACTTAAATTAAGATCCATTCATGAACACTGAGACACTGTAGACTGAGCTGATATTTAACACTCTCCCTGCCGACAATATACAAAAAATATTAAGTTCAGGAGGCCATGGAGGTCGCCGGTGGGTCCCAAAGTTTCTGCTTGTAACGCCGTGAGACAAAAGTCAAAATTATTAAAAGAGGCCGTAGGATACGCCGGCGAGTCCAATAAAAAATCTTTCAGGACGCCGTGGTAGCCACCCTGACCTCCCGAATTCAAATAGTTTTTACAACTCCTGGCGTGCTGTTATGGATAATGTGATAAAAGTATTTAAAAAAAGTGCTTTGGCTTGCTGAACAAAATTTTTTGGGGGTCGCCAGCGGTTCCCATGACACGGAGAGTGTTAGGCAGTACATCCAGCTTTACAATGACAATATAACCAAACAGAAATACTAGTTTTTATCCGATAATCAAAGCACATCAATCATACCTATTGATGGTCTAATTACGCAAAAAAAATCTGATAATAAGCAAAACATCGTAGCATTATAAAGTATTTTCGTGATTAATTTTCCTTTTATGGGTGCTTAACCTGCCATATCAACAAGGGTATCGCAAAAAAACATGAATTTGAACCAGTGCAGAACATTGCATAAAGTCAAAATGATTCGCTTGAGAGGATAAAAACAAAGACAGGTAACTAAGTAATGGCGGTTTTGAGTTTTTGTATCAGTTTTTATGTTACATGTATTAATTAAAAAAGTAATGACCTCCGTTTTTAATATTAAGAAAGTCGTTAAAGTCTAAAGATGGAGGTTCCTAATTAACATAACATATAATGTTTTTAAATCTGTAATTTTGTTCTAGAATCGATCAGTTTTATACAGTGGATTATTAAAAAAGAGATGTAGCTATTAGCGCTATAAATACATAGGTATATGAGCTTAGCAAAGCTTTAGATAATATGTCATTCGACCTGTCAGATAAGTGGATGACACAATAGAATTTTGCGTCCTTTTTTTGTGTCTAGACAGGTCTTGTCTAGATACAAATAAAAAATACAGAAATCTAACGACACATTCGACGAAAAAGAAAATTGATCGTTGCGTTAGAAGAATTCGCTGCCACTGCTTCATTAATAGAATAATTATTCGAATCTGTTTGATTATGTTTTATTTTTATATATCACTAATAAATAATTAAAGTCAAACAATCGGTACTATTTCAATCCTTCTAACCCCGATTATCATAACAATTGGGTAAAATGGTGTATAAATACACATTACTATGTTTCTAGCTAGAAATTTCCTGACAACACCAAAAAATCGTGAAAAACATCGATAAATTTTCAAAACCAGGCCCCTTGTTATTCGCACAGAGAAACACATAAAAAAACATCGCGAATAACAGACAAACAAATAAAAATTGATTTGTGTTGCAACTGTGGTACTCGGTGACCTACATTTAAATAACAAATAAGATCACCACAATCCTTCCCACTATATCACACTTATCACACTTCACATCACATCATACTATCACATCATATCACACTCATATTATTAAGACGAAAGTTTGTGAGGATGTTTCTTACTCTTTCACGCAAAAACTACTGAACGGATTTTGATGAAACTTTACAGTAATATAGCTTATACATCGGAATAGCACATAGGATACGTTTTATCTCGATATTTCCACGGGATCGATACTTATGCGGGTGAAACCGCGGGGCGCAGCTAGTAATCTATGAATAAGTGATGCATACCTAAGCGAAGTTGACAGTAGGAGTAAAGAGAAGGCTATATTTTTAGCTATGTACAGTTAAGCCGTGCGATCTTGGGGCAAACCGGCCGACGAACGACGGGCGCTAGAATTGACACACGCACATCGCGTAAAATATTAAGATGATGTCTGATAGAGATTTATAAAAGGAGACACGAGTCGACCTCAATTAAACTAGGATAATTCCAGGAGGTTGATGATAGATAATTAGTCACATTGTCACAACATCAATAATACGCTAATTATGTATTCATTTGCCTAGCCTCTTTTCCCAACTATGTTGGGGTTGGCTTCCAGTCTATCCGGATGCAGCTAAATACCAGTATTTTACATGGAGCGACTGCCTATCTGACCTCCACAACCCAGTCACTTTGGTAAGACTTGTTGTCAGACTTTCGGGCTTCTGACTACCCGTAACGACTGTTAAAGATCCACGAACTACAGCCGAGACCAACGGCTTAACATGCTTTCCGAGGTACGGAGGGGTTTCGGTATGTAAAGATGGTCACCCATCCACAGACCAACCGCGGCAAGCGTATCTTAACCTGATTGATCGACCTGTGCGGCTGTTATTATTTAGCCATGGACTCCTTGCTATTTATATATGTTGCACGGAGATACATGCAATTTTGACATTTATATGCTCATCGATCTTGACCCTTGCTTAGTAGTTAATAATTATGCGATCATTAACAAGATCGTTACCTCGACTGGTTATTGTTATCATAGCTATTAAGTTATATCTGCTGACTGCTTACCTATGATATTTATCTTAGCGCGAGATTTTTTCGATTTAACCAAGTTGAAGGTTACCAAGTTTATACGATAAAGACTAGGTTGATTTGATACTACTTATTTATAAAGTTTAAGGAAATTTCTCGCCGACTCTTAACGGGATCTGTTTGTGGACGAGTGGACGCAGATTTTGTGGGTTTTGTGGGATTTTGTGGTTTTGTGGGTGTTAGTGACAACTCGGCCCGTGTCGACTCGGCCTGAATAATAATACCAGATATTTTACTCCCGATTACGTTGATTTATATTTTTTTTTACTGTGAGAGGGATGTATGAAAGTGTTGTTAATTTTTTTTTACTTGATGATTTTAAATTTAATATTTTATGTTTCTTTTGTGTGTGTCTTTTTTGTATTTAATTACTGTAATTGGTTTTAAACCGTTTTAATTAACTTAAATAATAAATAAATTAAGCTTTTAAAAATTGTTTTTAAACAGAAACTACAGGATGTTTCGATCCATACATATACATACTCCTTTTGCTTCGTTTACGTTCATACATCTTTTATTCGTGGAGTTCTACAGTTTCTGCCTACACCCACATGGAAAGAAGGCGTAAGATTATATAATACTAGCTGCGCCCCGCGGTTTCTCCCCCATAAGTCTCGATCCCGTAGGAATATATCGGGATAAAAAGTATCCTATGTCCTTTCCCGGGACTCAAACTGTCTCTATACCAAATTTTATCAAAAATCGGTTCAGTGGTTTAGGCGTGAAAATGTAACATACAGACAGACAGAAAGACAGAGTTAATATTAGTATGGATGTAAGTTAACAGAACCAAATTATTTTGGAAATACAACACACTCAAATAATTGATTGAAAAACTACAAAAACTACTAACAAACGGGTCCAACAGGAATATCCATGAAGAGGAATAGAACCCTACCATAGTTTAAAAAAAAAGATAGTATTGTTCAAAAGTAACATACCACAAGACAGTTTTGATTTAACAATGCAAACAACTATAAAAATAAACAGACATAATATGTATATAAACCGACAGCTTTATGTTTTTCTTCAAAAGATTAGCAAGAAAACAATTACCGCTTATGTCTTATTTTTTCTGTTCCACATGATTAGTTCTCACGGTTAATGTATACGGAACTTATTTTTTATTTATTGTCATTAAACATTTCTTTGAAGAGCAGCGAGAGCAATGGTGGCCCATTTGTAACGGCCACGACTTACGAGTAGTAGGTCGTAGGTTCGAACCTAGACAAGCGTTTAATTTTGTGTAAATTATTTCATCGCCACTGCTCTCAAAATGGTGAAGGAAATCATCGTGAGGAAACCGGCATGTACTAGAACCAAAAATTCGAAGACATGTGATATCTTGGTAGATATCACCCGAACTGGGCCCGCGTGGTGGATTACGGCCCAGTCCCTCTCACAGAGACCAGGCTTGTATCCCAGCAGTAGGAATATTAAAGGCTAGTTATGCTAAACGTTTCTTTATGTTGGCTCAATCATTAAGCCTCTAGCCAATTTCTGCTGGGGATCGTAATATTTTTGAAGGTTAGACCGTTCATTCTTCAGACGCAGAAGTCTGATTTACATAGTGAGATGTACCTCATTGCCTGTGGCGTAGGTACAATTATTTGAAGCAACAATAAAAGTTGCACCGTCTGTCCGTCTAAACGATTTATTCCGGTCGGATATTATTATGTTTTAATTTCTGTCTGATCCACTATAACTAGGTCTGATCCCCCTTACTCTTTTTGACAGGTAAGTACAGTCAAAAGAAAAATAGTTGTTTATTTAAAAATTATTTGTTTTTGTTTGTTTTAGGGCTAATTTTCCCAACGCCAGATAATTTTATCCACGGAATAATTTTGAATTTTTGACAGTTCCTGTGTTTAGACTATCTCATTTGTTGCTTCGATTTTATTGTTCGTGTGTTTATGGGGCTTAAGGCTTCGTTCTTATCGTAACGACTAGGTGACTGTCCTTGCTATTTTATATCATAATAACTGTGCTAGTCATTTTAACGTGCTCTCCGGTACCCATAAAACTTCGTTAGATTGCTCATCAATCCACGAACTGACCAGTTGACTACGGCAAGCGTAGTCAAATCTAGAAAACTGATCGAATATTGAATCAGGTGAATATTATTTCGTCCAGAATTCTACTTTAAAATATGATGGCCAGTTTCATCAATTTAAATTAATTCCGGTTAACTAAACCGGTAGACAATGATACAAATTCATTTATTTTTATTTTCTATTTATCTAATCTCAATATTTTTTGCAGCTATCTTACCTACAAAAAGTAAAAAAAAAAACGATGTCTTCTAGAACCGTTTATATTACTGACATAATATGTACTAAGTCAATGACAAACAATGTTATACCTACCTGTAACTTCAAACATACCGTCCGATACTACTCGTAGTTCCTATGAAGAACGTTAATTTGTATTCAACTAGTGTTTCTCATTCTAATGCCTGATTTTTCAATAGTCAGATGATTTTTTTCTGAGGAATAAATATTGCAATTTGACAGTTTTTGTATAGAAAATATGTCAACCAGACTTATTTATTCTTGAGATATAGGTTTTCTGACTATTGAAAAATTAGCCCTAAGTGAATAAAATTGTATTATATCCTGTTTTTGAGACCTAAATAGTTTAAACCATAAACAAGCCTTTAGTCATCAGGTACTTCAGTTAATCACAGTGTTATCTTATCTAAACTTATATTGTTCGGTGCAGGAGACTTAATTCAGGCTTCATTTGCAATAGCTTTTTGCAGCTTATTGCTCCGGTCCGCTTCGCCTTAAGAAACTAGTATCAGCGAACTCATTTGCAATTGCACAAAGAAGGCTTTTAAAATAAGGCTGAGAAAATAATACTGGCCGACGAGATAACCTGTTCAGATATTTATTTAAATTACTTTAAACAAGAAAAAATAATAATTAGTGCGTTTGTAACCATTAATAATTCAGCATATGATTCTAGACCAAACAATTCGTCGGTTATCAAAAAAAAGTCAGGTGTTTCATAGAAAAGTGGAATACCAACGCGGTGAAAATGTATGGATGGAACAACAAATATATTTATTTATTTATAACTGACGAATAATTTCTACGCTAGAATCTTATGTTGACTTTATGGTTACAGTTTGCGCACTTTAATTTTTTTTCCTGTAGAATAATAAAAAAAATCTCGACTCGATTGACCTGCATTTTCCATGCGATGTTTCAGCAAACGGATTCAATTAATTAAACGAACAATTTGTACAGCCTAGCCTGCCTAAGCATCTCAACGGGTCGGGGTAATCATGCATCTGTAAACACTCTCTCAAGAAATACTTTTCAATGAGAGATAGTAAACCAGTTTGATTCACGATTAGTTATTTAGGTACCTAACTAGTTTTCCAACAATCAAGTTCTATATTCCGAACGACGTCTTTCTAATGGACTTCGATATTAAATCTAAATTAATGACCATAAGTTATCAATTTGTTTCTAAATATTTTGATTAAATAAGAAGAAATAAAAACGCCTGTCGTCAACTTAAGTATGAAACGAGTAAGATGATGACTTCAATGTTCTAAGTTATTTAAGTACGATGACAGATTTAATAATACTTTAGTAGGTTTACCTCAGTATTTTTTTCTTGGTGCTGCTTACATACAAGAATACGAAACCCAGACGCATTTCTTGATTTACATACTATTGAAATCTGTGTATCTACAGTATGTACCAGAAAGGTGTCTACATATTTTAGCGTATGTTACAGACCGTCAACCTACCAGCATTTGGGTCGAGTAGGTATTGAAATTTTGTAATAGACAGTGAATAATTTTCTCTTGGTCCCAAGAAAATAGTTGTTCAGTTTGATGGTCTGTACCACACCCTTAAATGTGGCCACTCCTTTCTGATACATATCGTATATCGGTATTCAAAAGTGAGTATTATTCTTTTATTTATTTATTATTTATTTATTAAAACTTTATGCACAAGTAAAAAAAAATACTGTACAAAGGCGGACTTAATGCCTGAGGCATTTTCTACCAGTCAACCTTAGGGTGATGCAGAGACAAAACATGGCAGGTGCAACATACAGAATAACTAGCTTGGAAATGACTATAAAATACAAGAATATATACATAGATACATACATACATACATATAAACCACATGAACTCTCAGGGGAGAAATGATCGGTAGAGGAGAAAACGAATCCAGCAAATCAGCGCTGGGATGTTACAGCCAACTTCTGCCGAATATGTTCACGTGCCGCGTCTTTTCTCACTGGAAACTCCCGATCATTGTAAAACAAAGTAAAGTAAAGATACAGCCCGCTTCAAACTTTATGGTGGCTCTAAAGTGCGCTTCTCGCTGTGCAGTACCTCGCCCCTGCTTTTTTTTTTAAATAACTTCTCGAAAGGGCGTGTCACGGTATCTCTTTCGAATGTCCCGCGACCCCGGCAGGCATCGGCCCTAGCGGACGACACGTAAATTTGTTACTGCGGAGAGACTCGCTTCATGTTTCGAACCGCCATAGACTTTGAATCGGACCGTCAATTAGCCACAATTTTCCTACTTTGTTGTGTACAAAACTAGTTTCCAGTAATTAAAGTTGTTACTATTTTCCTCATTTTAGTTTCCTGTTTTTAATATCCTATGATTCTGAATGGAACTCGGGGCCGTTTGAATTGTTTTGCGTTTTGAATTATCGATTGCGATCATAGGTGGTAATTTATTAGTGGCGTTGACTTGGATGTCTGTCATCGTAATAAAAGATGGAGAAATCATCAAGTCATTGTAGTGCATCTAAGAAGGTTCCTAGCTACTGGCCTGCACCCCAATTGAGTAACATGCTTTCTGTCATAATGCGAAGCATTTTGAAAGAAATTCCTGATCTATTGCTCCATAGTGTTTGAAAAATTTGACTGTTTTACAATGTAAATAACGCAGTGAATGTTGCTGAATTATCTAAATGGATGGCATTGCCATTCTAACGCAATTACTCCACTGTTTTAATTAAAATTTGATTACTTATACAAAGCTCTAGACTGTTTTTTGTTTAAAATTTACCGTTCTATATTGCCGTATGGTCCCGGATTAGAAATGTGGCGACCCCATCTTATTCCGTGAGAAAAAAAAAAAGAGAAAATAAAGAGTATTCTATTCTATTCTATTCCGTGAGTGTCGTAGGAGGCGACTAGGGGGAGTTTGTGATCTATAGTAGTGCACACCATTTTAGCGCCTCAGGTCACCCGCGTGGTAGCGGGTAGGTGTACTACGGTCTGTTTAATACGTCAGATATTACCGACAGCGTGCGGTGACGTCACAACGGACGACCGACATGCCACCATGCGCACGTGTATTTACGAACACAGCATTCGACCATAGTCGGTGACGGATGGCTAAACGTCATCGGTCGTGGTCAGCGTCAGATAGACCCCAGCCTAAACGACCAAAAATAGCATATCCAAGGAGTTTTGGTGTCAGGCAGGCGGCTGACTGTAAAACTGTAAGTATCCAAATCCCTATTGACGTGACTCTCCTTAATGTCCAACAGAGATCATCGCTGGTCAGATATTTTTAACCGACTTCTAAAAAAGGAGGAGGTTCACAATTCGAATGTTTGTATTTTTTTTTATGTTTGTTCGCGCATAACTCCGTCGCTTGCAAACCGATTTGAAAAATTCTTTTTTTGTTGGAAAGGGGATACTTCCTAAATGGTCCCATGAAATTTTTATCGAAATCGGACAAGCAGTTTTTGAACAATCAACAAAAATCTAAAAAAAAATATCTACATTAACGATCTTTTTGTTTACTTTTTTTTGTGGGGTAGGTACAACTAAAAAGTGAAAAATAAAAACTTTTTACAAAAAAAAAAAAACAACCGACTTCAAAAAAAAAACACTACAAAGTGATAAATAACTTTAATTTCGGAAGTCGGTGTCAAAAAACGAAAATGCGGAACCAACGACACCGACTTCTGAAATTAAAGTTATTTATCACTTTGTAGTGTTTTTTTTGAAGTTGGTTGTTTTTTTTTTGTAAAAAAGTTTTTTTAAAGAACATGTTTCTACAAAAGCCGTATAAATGCAGAGATCAGCAAAATACTCACACAACATCATCCACAATGCATTTCCTGAAGCCAGTAACTTTTCCATTGTAGAAGGTAAACGTCAGCCCGTTCAGGGGGATGGACATTTTGTCAATGGTGAAGGGATCCAGGACAGCTACTCCAAGCTCTGGAAGGCCTTTGACGAATTCTGGGATAGCATCTTGGGTTGCTTTTACAAGACACGCTCTGGATGTTTCGTTGCAGGGATGGATGAAGTCCGCTGTAAAGAAAAAGGTTTTTATAAGTCATACATAGTAGGTAAAACTAGCTGCATTGAGCCCGGTAAGTAGTTATTACTAAGTTGAAGAAATACTAATTTAGACTTTTTTTAATACCTACTATGGAAGCGCTAACATCATATTTTTTTAGGGTTCCGTGCCCAAAGGTGGCATCCTTCCCCCCCCCCCCCCCTTAAAATTCTTGCTTATCTCCGAAACTACTTAGCCAAAGATTTTGAAAAAAAAAACAGAATTTAGTTCTTTACTTACAAATTACAGGAAAATCTATAAGGAATCTATGCTCTCAAAATAACATGGTAAATCATTTACCTAATACTGAGCGTACAAACTCACAATTGCAGTTGGAATTTATGGGAGAACATGCTTTGCAACTTCAATGTTAACTTTGTTCTTGGGATAAATTCATCCCATCTACAGAACCCCTTCATTGTGCGTGGTCCGACATTCACTTGGCCGATTTCTTTTTTACCAAAACTGATCGGTTTTCGTATAAGCGACTATTAGTTTAGCTTTACGAGTTCTGAGGGAACAGATTATTTATTTATTTATTTATAAATACAGTCTTTATCTGTATAAAGACTCATGGTACAAAACAAACATTAATCTGTGTTCATGTTTGTTTTGTACCATGTAACCAGAAATAGTGTGTATTGGTATTCACATTAGCTATAACAACACTTAATAACTACAGTACATAGTCTGTGATCACTAATAAATAAAAATAAGCAAATAACGTAGGTACATGAACAATAGTTTGCACTCGATATCGGTGACGAAAACAGATATACATACATACATAGCCTGTTGTAATCATAACCCTCCTTTGTTTGCCTTTGCCGTAGTCGGGTAAAAATAAATACCTAATATCTATTATGTGTTTTATTATCAATTGGTAGTTAAAAGATTACAATATTACTGAGATCACATTTATTAATTTAAAAAGTCATCATCTGCCTAGCCTTTTCACAACTATGTTGGGGTCAGCTTCCAGTCTAACCTGATACAGCTGAATAGATACCAATATTTTATGTGGAGTGACTGCCTATCTGACCTCCGCAACCCAGTTACAGGGGTATATGATACCCCTTGGTAAGACTGGTTGTCAGACTTTCGGGTTTCTGACGACCCGTAACGACTGTCAAAGATCCACGAACCAACCAATCAACGGCTTAACGTGCTTTCCGAGGCACGGCTCGGTGTGTAAAGTGGTCACCTATCCACGGACCAACCGCGGCAAGCGTAGCTTAACCTGCTCGATCGACCCGTGCGGCTGTTATTACTTATTAATTTAAAAAGTGTGAAAGAAGAATATAAATTCATTATTTAAAAAAGCCTGTAGGTATGTTATGTGTGTGTATGTATGTCTTTCAAAATTCGAAGTTCGTTCGAGTTCGTTTCGAAGTTCAATGTTCCCTGCGCACAAGTTTGCTTATAAATATATACATTCACTATATTTAATTTACATTTTAACTGCAAATTCAGTAAGTATAGACTTTATTTGTTTTTTAATAAACAGCAAAGTTACTTTGAAGTTACAGTCATAGCAATCTAGAAATAATGCAGTAATTTTTTGCATTTTATAAACAACTTTTTACTACTAAAAAACTTTCAAGGAGAGCATTTTGCATTGCTCCAGACACTACTTCATGATTCTTGTATACTTATTTTATTAGAATTTATTCAAACTGAAAAGTTTTTGTTTTGTCGAAGTGGCAGTGGGCTGGACATGTTTGTCGAAAGACCGATGGCCGGTGGAGCTGACGACTCCTAGAGTGTAGATCGCGTATCGGCAAGCAAAGTATGGGACGCCCTCCAGCTAGATGGACCAACGGACTAATCGACTTTAAAAAGGCGGCTGGGACGGACTGATGCGGAAGACAGGGTGTTATGGTGTAGCATGAGAGAGGCCTATGTCCAGACTAGAGTATGAGTAGACTCCGATACGCTGAGTTGATTGATTCAAACTTTTTATGATGTTTTAATATTGCAGCTACGTATTTAATCGAACCTCAAATGATTCCAATTTTGTTCTATGCTAGATGAGCGATACCTAGCTAGAATAGAAAAAAAAAACCGGCTAAGCGAGTGTCGGACCACGCACAATGGAGGGTTCTGTGATTGGGATGAATTCATCCTAAAAAAATACTTAACTTTGTAGTTAAAAAAATGTTCTCCCATACATCTATACAAGTCACGGTCAATTCTCCAACTATAAGTTTGTAACACAGGCAAGCCCGGTTAAGCAGAGGATAACCTCAAAGTTGAACTGCGAGATGTCATTAAAAAAATATAAAATAAAATTGGCTTTCTGTGTTGAGATCTGTGCGTTATTAACCGACTTCAAAAAAGGAGGTTCTGTATTCGACCCGTATGTGTATGTATGTATTTATGTTTATATGTCCGCGATTTTCTCAAAAACTAATGAATCAATTTTGATAACTCTTTCACTAATGTGACCTACATACTTTCAGGAAGGTTTTAGTATATAATACACTAGCTTCTGCCCGCGACTTCGTCCGCGTGAAATTCGTACTTTCCTCTAAAAGTTTCGAAAATGTGTGCTGGTATGATTTTTATAATTAATTTAGATAAATAAGTATTCGGGCCAATTTTTAAGTTTATAGAATGAAGGAATCAGATTTTTCAAATAAACTGTATCCCCGCTTTTCACCCCCACAGGGGTGGAATTTTGAAAAATCGTTTAAGTTGAGTTCATAACTTGACTCAAACTTTATTTATACCAATTTTCGAGCTAATCAAGCCACGCAGTAAAATCCTCCCCTTTAAAATTAACTACCTCTTTTCACACAGTTAGGGGTAGATTTTCGAAAAACGCTGATACACGTTATTAATTATTTTTAGTCCTTAGTATAAATACTGAGTTTCAAGTTAATTGGACAGGGCGTTAAAATTCTTCCATACTTGACACCCCCCAATACCTCTTTATTTACTATATTTTAGAAAACTGAAAAATTCCAAACTTCATAATTTACTTAGATAAGTATTCCTGCCAAGTTTTAAAGTTATTAACTCAAGATATAAGATTTTTCATACGAACAAAATCCCCCCTTTTCACCCCCTTAAAGGTTGAATTTCCAAAAACCCCTACTTATTCGATACCTGCTCTTCACAAAGAACACACTCTCCAAAATTCGTGTCCTAGGACAGCGGCAGCGGTTTAGACTGTGCGTTGATATTTCAGTCAGGTCGTTCATCCCCCTTTGGGGGAGAAATTATCAAAAACGCTGAGACTCGTATAAATTAATTTTCAATCGTTAGCCTAAATACAAAATTTGAAGAACCTAACTTTTAAACTGACGGACTTTCATACACAACTTCATTCCCCTTTTGAACCCTTTGGGGGTGGAATTATCAAAAACGCTGAGACACGTATAAATTAATTTTTAGTCGTCAGCTTAAACACAAAATTTAAAGATCCTAACTTTAAAACTGACGGACTTTCATACAAACTTTCATCCCCTATTTAACTCCCTTAGGAGTTGAATTTCAAAAAATTCTTCCTTATTCCTTGTCTACATTATAAAGGGAACCATTGTGTAAAATTTCAGCTTTCTAGTTCCAAGGGTTTGGGCTGGGCGTTGATGAGTCAGTCAGTCAGTCAGGCCTTTTGTTTTTATTTATATAGATTAGGTAATTATTCGTATGTACGAAGTTATATGCATAAATGTACTGCATCTCCGGCATTTCTATGCGAATTTTGACGATTCTTCTAGTCAGTGTCTTCAATTCTTCAATGCACTAGTGTTAATTGGATATGTGTACGGTAGGTATAACTAAAAAGTAAAAAATAAAAACTTTTTTACAAAAAAAAAACAACCAACTTCAAAAAAGAAACACTACAAAGTGATAAATAACTTTAATTTGGGAAGTCGGTGTCTAAAAACGAAAATGCGGAACCAACGACCACTTTGACCATCCCGCACTCTCAAAAGCACTCGCAAAGTCTCTTAAAACATAATTCATACCCATGAATTATGTTTTAAGAGACTTTGACATTTAATAAAACAAACCTTGATTTCCAAATATTGGTTTTAATTTTATTTCACAAACGGCACTGAAAAAGCTTAAACTCGGTGTGTTTAGTACCTAACTAACAAAATATTCCATTGTTTATACAGCTTCTTAATGATACCCTTATCTCTAATTCGCATTAAATCACCGATTAAGACGATTTTAATGAACCCTAACTCGATTGTTATACTAGTAGTTTATAAAATACATAATCCAGTTCCATCACCAGGTCACCTCGATAATTCCATAATTATTGTATCGTCATTGAATTACATACAATTACGAATTTTGTAGGCAAATAGGTATTAAAAGAAAATTGTATATCGCCTAAACAAAAACATAAGGCAATATTTTGGTGTTAGCCATTGATTTCGAATATAAAAAATATATATTTTAGCTATATTTAAAATAACAAAAAAACTGAGATATGGCTCTTTCGTGTCGGGTCTGGGTCACAAATTACCGTTCTTCAAGAGTACCTAATTAATTTTTTTCCAAAAATTTTGTTGCGTTACCAAAAAGCAATTTTCACTATAAAAGCGTTGGAAATGACCTCCTTTATCTCCCTATTTCATTTGATCCACGACTTTTTGACCATCCTGTATATTTTTAATGTGATTATTCTTTAAGGAATCTTAATACTATCAGTCACCAATAAACCTTCATCCCAATTTCGTAACACACTTTCTAGACAATCAAAAGGATTTTGAAGGAAATTCCTAATCCCTTGCGTCACAAATGTTTGAGATATTAGTCTGCAGACAATGTAAATACCGCAATGAATATTCTTGGACTGTCAAAATGAGAATCATTGACATTGTAAATAATTACGCAGTTGCCCCGGTAATAACAAAACAACAAAAATATTTTTTTTAACTTAAGAACAACTTTAATTGACATTTAAAACTGGATTAAGTGAGAATAGTAAAAAATAACCTTGTAGAGGGCATACATATAAATAACTGTAATTCGACCTTACACTCTATTTATAATTAATAATCCATATTAAAAAACCCGTATCTCCCTACTTCAAATAATATGAGGTCGGTACTAGCTTCTGCCAGCGACTTCGTCCGCGTGAAATATGTTTTAACAAAAAATATACCTATCTTATGACACGAATCGATTTAATTCTTAAGAAATGTTTTGATAAATCTAAGTACTTAATTATATCAGTCGAAATAAGGGCAGGCGGCAAAGAGCAGTCGCTACTGAATAGTAGCGAATTTAGAATTCAAAGTCAAAATTCGATTTCGAAGTCAAAATTTAACATTCATCAAAAATACAGTCAAATTAAATTAGCTCGCGAAACTCGAAACTGTTATGTTGGGGGTCGATATCTAAAGAAGACAAAACGAAAAAAAAAATCGAATTAGACTGACATAAATATATAAACTTCACAAAGGGTGACACAATGGGAGGTCTTATCGCTAAGAACGACCATTAGATTTTACATCAACAAACTTTTTAAATGATGACCCTGGAAAGCCTTCTCCGACTTCCTCTGCGTCACATTCACTTGTAATCGAAGTTAAATCTGAGATTAGTATGGATCTAGGTCAAGAAGCGGCTCTGTTTATGTTCCGTAAGTGGTTCAGCTATTTTTAATTAATTGATGGTCATTAACCCGACCGTGAATATGGCGATCTTGACGATTACCTAAGTATTTAAATCTACAGTATACTAATAATCTCTTGAATACAGGATGAAATTAAATTCATGGGCATCCTTTTAAGGGGTCATTGTACTCATCATTATGAACAACTTTTACTATGGGACTAAACCTAAAATCGCAAAAAAAAATCAGCTGTTGCTTACATTTATGTTCACATAACTCGTCAGAATGTGGGGAAGAGCTCATTTTTTTGTGATTTTAGGTTTAGTCCTATAGTAAAAGTTGTTCATAATGATGATTACAATGACCCCATAGAAAGGATGCCCATGAATTCAATTTCACCTTGTATACTGGGTTTTGGCTTTTCTACTAAGATAGTGATGGGAATATCAACATTTTCCTCCGTTTATTATCCTTTCCTCCTGAAGTTAGGGGTTGGCTACCACAAACTAAGTATTCAAGGTAGAAATACCGAGTGACTAAAATAGCTCTTGGTTTGACCTTACCTAATTAAACTTTATAATTATTTCGTAGCAAACGAAAGATGAAACAGTAAAGGAGCAACGTGTTGGTAGATTTTATTGTTTTCTTTTTAGTTTGATGAGAAATGGTTTCTAATGTGTAGATTCCAAAGAATCTGCACTTTGAAGAACACTACTACACTTCACTATTTGAAGAACTTTACATAACTTTGTCATTTATGTACCTAGATAGTGAATTTTTGCGGTTCAATAAATATTTTGGATTCGTTGTTTGATAAAATTAAAAATAATGATTTCTAGTTCTTATTGGCTGTCACTCTTATTGAAGTTTTTCAATTTATAATACAAAAATATTTTCGTGATTAATATTAATTAATATAAATAAAATGAATGATCTAAAACTTCACAATAAGCATTCAAAATAAAAAACAAAATTCAAGATTAACTGTCAAAAACAGAAAAACAAAAGAAAACTTACGTGCCAGTTTCGCATATCCATGATCATTGCAAAAGAAAACGAAAAATAACAAAACACTACTGATTGTAGCTGGCAAACTCATTTTCGGTATACACAATGTTGAAGAATTAAAGACCCAATGCAAATGGATCGCAGTCGCCGGGTATAACAGCTATATATCGACTAAACGGAAAGAATTATGAGACCTTCAACTGCCGACATTGTAAGCGGACGACCGGTCTGAGATGAACCTCTTCTTAATTTATCGTTAATTAATGACTGCATATGACATAAAAACAATATTTTGAAGAATCAACTGCTCTGTGTAACAGATCTTTCTTATCTATTATTGAAACCTACTGATGACTTTATATTTTTTATTTATTTGTTTGTTTTATTGTGTTAATTAATTTCTTGATTTTAATTAATTTAACGATCTAAATGAATTTAAAGATTTTAATGAATTTAAAGATGATTGCAATTTAACTTATGAATTTATTTTACGATTAGATTTTATGTACCTATTTCAGTTATTTAAATTAGTTGTAATACAATTATTGTGCCATGTATTATTATATGGTTACTTACATAATTTTGAAGTACACTAACATAAATATGGATCTCAGTGTCTGACGTAAATAAATTTAATTAAAAAATGTGTACTTTTTAACTTTGTTACCCCGGTAGCAAAGTTTGTGCTAGAATAATAGTAATATCACGACTCTTGCGTCGTGATGTTTTATTGCCTGATTTAGTTGTTTTAAATCTCCTGCAAAAAGTGGTAATTCTCTTCCTAATTTGAACAAATTTATTTTGATTTTGCATGAAATTTTGTGGATTGTATTATTGATCCTATTATTTAATTCATTTGTCAGAATGCCATTTTTACTAGACGAAACGAATTACTAATAACTATTAACTTTTATAAAAGGATCGCGGGAAAGTACTCTTCATCTTCTTCATCTTTCTGACTGACCGACCCCTTGACAATTGAGAAGTGCCTGTAGTTATCTAAACTAATATTATTTTTATTTATGATAATATGTTGTATGATATTATATTGGGATTAACTTTTATACAGATATTTTTATCTTTTTTATATTTTTAAACTAATATTATAAAGAGAAAATATTTGATTTTTTTTTTGCTTACCTATATGTTTGTTTGTTACGCCTTCGCGTTAAAACGGCTGAAGGGATTTGGATGAAATTAGCACATGGGTAGTCCGTTACCTTGATTAGGACATAGGATACTTTTTATCCCGATATTCCCACTGAATCGAGACTTAAGCGGGTGAAACCGCGGGGCGCAGCTAGTTTGAAATAAATGCTTAGCGTTTGAACGACAGTAAAGTGTTCTCCATAGTCCAGTTGTATTTGGACGATGGAAGCATGTAATTTTCCCCATAGACCAATTGGTCAAATTTCAATTGATCCATGGAGCACCGACGGTTTCGAAGCACCCAACGGTCCTACAAAACAGGTCGGTATAGTATAACAGCTATCATCTATCAATTAGCAGATAAAAGATAACAGCTGACGTCATGTACCATGTGTTTTTGACACAATAATTATATAGAAAATTGATTGAGTTGCTGGTAATAATAAAGATCGACTATTCTACCATAATGAGATAGAGAGGCAGAAAAAGACACGAAATCGAAACACAATATCTTGTGATAACCTATTGAGCCAGGAATTTTAAATAATTTTCAAATTATGAAACACAAACTTAATGTCATATTTAACAAAGTTCAAATTCCATTGCAACCAAAAACTTATTAGGACATTTTTTACAAATGGTCACTCAAAAATCAACTTAGAATTCATTTCTCTAAAGTAGATAACTGATTAAGTGGCGATGGAATGTAAATTATCTGAGATTATGAATACTAAACACACACAGAATCACTATTTAGAACCCTGTTGTTAGAAAATATGACATAACCGTAGGTATAGTGTTCACCTATACTGACGATATCTCTGTCTAGCTATACCTTTTTTGTTTAAATTTCAAAGGAAATGCCGCAAAGGGCGAATCGATGCACCAAAATAATTCTTTAAATGTCAATTTTCCACTCACACCTTCGTAAGGGGCGAATCACTACACCAAAATAATACAAAACGGGGTGAGTGGAAAATTTTAATCGAAAGAGACGAGACCCAAGGGGCGAGCGGAGCTCACACCTGTCAACCGAACGCGCTTTTGGCCGGCCCTGGTTTCTTTGGGAAAACCTTGGCCACCATGCATTCGGTCACAGCTTTACTGTGCTAAAAATTAATTTAAAAATAAAACTTGCTTGCGTTATGTTATAAGATACCTAATCCCAATATATACATCATAATAAGAATTAAGCATTAACACGGGCAGGTTAATGACTGTTTTGATGTAGGTACGCGCCTTTATAGGACAGTCTTCCGTCGCCGTCACCACGCTTGGTGGTCATGCAAAGATTTCCAGTAGGTATTAGTAGCTCTGCAGACTGGTGGGCAAAATTGACAAACCTCTTCCCATAATTATAACAATCTGGGGTGGTCAAAATGAAAAAAGTATTTTAATAGGCCTAGAAGAGTAATTTCGTCAAAGTATGAAGGGTCCCAAGATTTTTCCAGTTAAAACGATAAGGGTCCCCGATCAATTTGCGTAAAAATTGAAAATGGCGATTGATCGCTTCTTTCTTATCGTTTTAAAGAATTTGACAAATTTCAACATTGCAACACAATTGCTTTATTTATTTACTTAGTTGTAGAGAACCAAACCACGTGCCCAAATAGCATGATTTACACATCAAACGTTTATTTTCTCTTGACTGTACTTACCTGTCAAAAAGAGTAACCTAGCATAAAATGGAGAAGGCAGAGATTAAAACAGAAGAAGAACTAGCAGGTGATCGAAGAGGGGGGGGGGGGTGGAGGGGGCTCAGGTGATTAGACCTTTTTATTAGTATTTATTTTTTTAATTAAAATCGTTAACTTGTACCATGTTTGTAAATATGTGAGCACCATGTATCTATCAGATAATTAATTTACATGTCATGGTTTCGTTTTTAATTATTTTACCTACTGTGGGTAATTTTATTTTAGGTGCATCGTCCTCACATATTATTATAATTAATGTACCCATGCAAAATATTGTAAAACATTTTAAAAGAGTAACGGTGGAGTTTCTTGCCCATTCTTCTCCACACGTAAACCACCTTTTGGAAGGGGCGACTAGAATCAATTCTATTTTAAGGTAATTTTTGACGTTCAAAGTGCCTTTTAGTGCCTATACATATAATAAAATCGTAGGAAAGTCAAAACGGTACATTGAATATTTTTTTAAAAGAATACTTGGGGCGTGATCTACAATCGATATCGAAGCCAAAAATATAGTTTTTAGAATTTTTGTCTGTTTGTCTGTTTGTCTGTATGTATGTCCGGGATAAACTCAAAAAGTACTGCATGGATTTACTTCAAATTTTGCATGAATATTACTAAGAGGTCGGGTCAACATATAGGCTACATATTATCACGCTATCACTTATGGGGGAGGAGCTGTGAATCTTTATTTTTCTTACGCATTCTGTGACAGCGTGTAATCTAACGACGCATATTTAAATGTTGTTTTTCAGTAAGCCATGCTATTATCTAGCTTTACACTATAAAAACTACGCCATTTTAGTAACTTGGGCAGAAAAAACATAGTTTAATGAATTTTAGTAGTATAAAGAAAATTTTGAAGCAGCGCCATCTATGAGATTTCATAAAAATCAAATCAAGTTACATGTTGGCACTTTTTGGAAATTAATAATTTAAATTTGATCATGTTGGCGAGGTTAGTAGTTAGTTATTCTTAAAATTCATAGATGGCAATGTTCATTTTCTTCATAAAAGTTGTATCGTATAGTTCGTTTTGACAAATTCAAGTTCCAACAAAACCCTTAAAATCTTGAGCAGAGTTGAGGACGACAATTAAAAAAAAATGCGGTGTTAAGTATTACAAAAAAGTTATGTTTCTACTGGAGACGAAGTCGGAGTAACTGATGAACGCGTGCTGAACACCTGTCTCAGTTCACTTCAAGATGTGGTCATTTCTATCGGCGGCAATCCACTGATCGAATGTGGGTTACCAGCTCCCCAATCATCACCGCATCAAGACCGTGTAAATCGGGAGTATAACGCTGAGACAAATTACGTTCCGGGCGAAATGACCATGTCGCTTTGTTCTCTTCAGAGCAAAAACAAATTTATGACACCGTCCTTGAAAGCGTTGGGAAAAAACCAGGGTCAAATGTTTTTCTTGGAATGCGTCTGGTGGAACAGGAAAAACATTTGTTACCACTTGCATACTTGCAGAGGTCAGCAGGCAAGGCAAAATTGCTATTGCTGTAGCGTCGTCGGGAATCGCTGCCACACTGCTTCCGAGTGGCAAGACAGCACATGTCATGTTTAAAATTCCTATCGATTTAGAGAGCGCCGAAACGCCTGTTTGTGGTGTGTCACGTAACAGCGATAAGGGACACGTGCTCAAGGATTGCTCTTTGATCGTATGGGATGAGTGTACGATGGCCATTAGGAAAGCAGTTGAGGCCGTGGACGGAACCCTGCAGGACATCCGCAGGAACGAACATTTGATGCGTCGTATCACAGCTGTTCTGTTCAGTGGCGATTTCCGGCAAACGCTTCCCGTGGTGACACGGGGATCGAGGGCTGACGAGGTGAATGCTTCGTTGAAACTATCTTCGTTGTGGTCACGAGTTCGTACGCTGCGCTTGACCATTAATATGAGAGCTCGGCTCGGCGGCAATGCACGTGCTCAAGAATTCTCCAATGTCCTTCTAAATCTTGGCGAAGGCACTCTACCAGAAGAGAGAGGTGGACAGGTGGTGCTTCCAGAGTCTCTCGGTAGAGTGGTATCCAGCTTAGAAGAACTCATTTGCTGTGTGTACGGGGACATCAGTCGTATACTGCACCTGCAGAATTCTTGGGTATGTGAGCGGGCCATTTTGACGTCCAAAAATGATCAGGCTGCAGCAATTAACGAATGCATTCTCTCGGAAATTGAGGGGAATGAAGTGGTCTACTCCTCGATAAACACTGTTTTCGAGCAAGATGACGCCACACATTATCCCGTGGAATTTCTGAACTCCCTGTCAGCAAGTGGACTTCCAGCGCATACCATCAAGCTGAAGGTCGGTGTCCCGATTATGCTTCTTCGGAACCTATCTCCTCTGAAGTTGTGTAACGGGACCCACCCTAAAGTCATCTCGTTCTACAGACACACCATTGAGGCGGAAATTCTTACGGGTTGTGGCGTTGGCGAGGCAGTATTTATACCACGCATTCCCCTCATACCTCATATCTTCCCGTTCCAGTTCAAGCGCGTACAGTTCCCCGTGAGTGTTTGCTTCGCGATAACCATCAATAGAGGCAGACACTGAGGGCAGCGGGTGTCGACCTCAGGACGAGTTGCTTCTCACACGGACAACTGTACGTCGCTTGCTCCCGCGTCACCAGTCCTGACTCTCTTTACATTTTGGTTCCTGGCAGCATAACTGCCAACGTTGTTTATAGGGAAGTGTTTTAAGGTATGATGCCTTTGTACGTATTTTTACTCTTTTGTGTCCTGGAATGTATTCCTGCATTGTTTTCTCTATTTCCTTCAGTCACATCTTATGACTGAACTCAGCAGGACTCCCATATAACTCTCTTCACTTGCTTCGCTTGCAAAAAAAACTTATATTTTAATGCTATTTTAAAAGTTGTTTACTTATAATGCTATAGCGACACTGGCATCTTAGGTATTTTTGGTGCTGTAGAGCCTTCAGGCAGACGACGTCGCGGGCAGCAGCTAGTTTGAAATAAATGCTTTGACTTTGACCGGAATAAATCAAAATTATTGCGCAATCTTGCCAGGCGATTCTAATTTTAAAACTAGTCGCGATCAACAGCTTCAGGTAAAATGAGAAAAAACAGGTTTATTGTTTATGCTCGGTTTATCTATCGTTATTTCTAGATTTTTTTTAAAATTAACATAAAGATAATAATAAAATATAGTCTTTACCATCTATCTTTGCATAACTTGACCACTTAACCTTTGGAGGGTAAGTGTGGTTTCTTAAATATTTCTACTTGATGTATCAATTTATTAGCAGTTACTCTTTTTCTTACTGCCATAGGCATTTTCTACCAGTCAACTGATGCAGAGACAAACAGTGGTAGGTGCAATCATAAACATTGAGGAATAAATATTTTAAATATAAAGATACGCATAAACATTAATTTTTTCTATTAAAATTATTACTGACGACTGAAAGAGAGAAATCGGTGTGTAAGGGACTAACCACGCTTATTCAGCTCTGATCTGCTTTTGTCCATAGAAAACAACGATTTTGTATGGAGTACGTTCAGCTTATCGCGGCTGAACGGATGCGTACGCATCTCATATAAAATCGTTGACAAAAGCTGAACAGGGCTGAATAAGTGTGGTTAGTCCATAACTATTCATCTAATATGTTTATTAGTAAGGGGGTTAGTATACCTACTCAGAAAGCACGTTAAGCTATCAGTCTTGCGCCCGCTCTGGTCGTGCCGGATTGCGTGCCGTCCCATCGGATTATGGGAGTGAGGGAACAGAGAGTGCATCTGTGTCTGCGCACACACTTGGGTTTTATAATATCTACCGCGCCGAAGCTTGGTCTCCACTGAGATTGGTCGCCAAGGCCGAAATTCGGTTTGGGGGCTATATGCTCGTACACACACATAAACACATATCTAACCTCACGCCTTTTTTCCATTGTGGTAGACAGAAACGACAGAATGTCGCCTGCTACGACCCTCACATCCTGGTACTCCTTTTGCTTCATTTACGTTCATATTGCACATACACGCACGGCAGTTACGAGTACCTACTAAGCACCTGACCTTTCTGAGGAACATCACCAATTAAAACAATCGACCTTCCTAGCTATTAACTTTTAGTAGGTATATTGCTTCTAAAGAGAGTAATATTAAATTCATTTCAGGAATAAAAAAACATCGATCTTCGCGTGATAACTTAGCTGGTGAATGAGAGTAGTCAAGATGGCATATAATTATTGGAGAGCCTTTGTCCAGCACTAGACTGCTATTATAAGGCTGATGAAGTTAATGAACCCAAAAAATAGGTACCATAATTAACTACTTTTATGCGATAAATATTTTTTCATGTGAATTCTTCGGTGTGTAAACAAAGCTAGGTATATAATTTGTTTCGTCTTTTTTCAGTTATTTTTCGGCCATGAATTTGTTTCCTTTGCATAATCAAATTAAGTACCTAGTAGGTACTAATGATGTAAAAAATACAGTTTTTATTACTTCTGTCTTCATTAACCGTGGTAGTCAGGTAAGTACCTAGGAATTTAATGTCCTCGTACCTACTTATGCAACTACGCACGGCTATACATGAAGCTTTAGATAACAAGCTGACTTCTGATTGTACGAAAAACCTATACAATGCGAGATCTGTTAAAACTGGAAATGTATAGCTTGATGTGTGTATTTTTTAACCTTCAAGCGGGCGCGCGGTCATTTGTAACGCCAGCGGTCGCGCGTAACCCAAAAGAACATTGGGATATTTTAGGGATTTAAAACACGAATTATTTAATAGTCATTTTTTTTTGTTTTTTTCGGATTATTATTACGTTAGGACATAAAACAAAATCATAAAATCAAAATAATATTCTTTTTTTTTTGGATTCATTCCGGAGGGTGCAGGGAGGGGAGGTAAATAGTTTATTTCGTGCATAGTGAAACAATGATAGGCTACTAGGGATGGGAATTACATGCGACAAGAAATAACGATAATAATATTAAGAACGAAAATGTATCGAGTGCGGTCGATTCGACGCCGCGCGCCTTTTTTTTTTATAGATGGGAAATCATCAAATGACCCCTCCCGCTCTGGGTGGAGCGGAAGGGAGTGTCAGACTCTTACTGACTAAAACCCATCCGTGTTCCTTCCTTAGCCCTTTAGGTTCCGGGGTAGCGGTAACCCTTTCGGACAATCCCGCACCCCCGGCAAGCTTCGGCCCTGGCAGGCCCCTTCCTTTATGCTGACATCTTTTTGAGGCGCGCGTGGGACACGTTTGCGCCGTCCGGCACGGGCCTGGTCCTGATCGGACGGTGAGCTACCCATTACTCTCCGTCCGCAGGCCCGCGCCTACGATGGCCTGGAGTCGTCACGCGGCTCCCGACGCCCGGAGCGTCTCCCGCGGCGGCTGGGACGTGAGGCTCTCTCCCTCAGCCGTTCCGCTACCTCCTTCGCTAGCATGACTGCTTCGCAGAAGGAGGTGACCGCCTCCCACTCCCTCTCGCCTCGAACCATGGCTTGAACCAGGGCCGGACACGAGGGGTCGCCGCCGTTGCCGATCGCCTCTACGAGGGCACGGCGGTGCTCCGCCCATGCGGGGCAGACCTCCACCGTATGCTCCACCGTGTCCTCTGGGCGATCCTCGCAATGGTGACACCCGGGCGTCTCCTCCCGCCTGATGATGTGCAGGAACCTCCCAAAACATCCGTGTCCGGTGAGGACCTGCGTCAGGCGATAGGTGAGGACGCCGTGACGCCTCTCTAGCCACTCCTCAAAGAGGGGTCTTATCGCCACTATCGCGGCGTGCCCTGCGCTGGGTTGCGAAAGTCGCTCCTTCCATGCCACCATGAGATCGCGCCGGAGGTCTGTCCGCTCCGCCGCGACTTGCCGCGGAAGCGGAGTTTCCCCCCGGCGTAGTGCCTCCGCGCGCCACTCATACAGGCGCGCGAGGACTATCGCCTCCAGATCCCATGGCGGCAGTCGGGCAAGGAGGCTTGCCGCCTCGCCCGAGATCGTGCGGTACCCCCGGATCAGCCTTACGGCTACCGATCAGCCTTACGGCTACCACGACGCCGCGCGCCTGCTTCAAGGTTAAGGTATTTTCTTCAAGTAGTAGTAAGGAGTAGTGATTTCCCAGAACTGCACGACGAACTGCCTCATCTTTTTTCTCTGATACATTTCAGCCGTATCTAATAGGAAGAATATAATGTTCGCCGTGCCTATGAGTCGAATCGTCGCTCGAGCCCAGTGTCTATCCCTCGTACACTCTCTGTGCTCAACGTTTTTTTTTAATTTTATTTTAGCATTTATGTACACACATATATAACTGTTTATATATGTGTGTACATAAATGCTAAAATAAAATAATACAAGAAAAAAAACAGATCAGAAAAATAGACCGTACAAAGGATAATAAATTATGCTTATTTCATTAGAAATCTTTTCCAGCATACCTGCGATAGGACAATAGATAGAGAGATGTAGACAGCGTGAGAAAGAGTAAAGGAGACAAAAAAAATACATAACAGTTGACTTAATAAAACTAAACAAATATTATGAGAATATACTTACATGTATACAAATATACATTAATTCACACATACTTCTTTTTTGGACGCTAAGCCTTTTTTCATCGTTAAGCGCCCGTCGACGCCCACCTGCTTAAAATATATGTAGTAGAATGTTCCAGTTGATGTGTGTTGAATGTATCAAAGTTTCAAATGATATTTGAAAGACATATCCAAATGATTTTTTTTTATTTTATAAAGAGGATATCGGAATCACTTTTATATGTCATATTAATAAAAAAAAAGCAAAATGGAGTCGTCATTTCCTATCCCTGAGAAAAACATGTCGAAATAAACTCAGAGGTCAAACCCTCGTGATATTTAAAAACTTAATTAACAAAAATAACAAAATTAAAACCTAACTTAACTAAAACTATACAAAAACTAAAATATAGCGTCGAAAAATTCATCCGCATCGCTGTCGACTGGTAATGTACCCAAGAGACTGGCGGCATTGCCACGTTGTATGGCAATGCTTAGCCTTTGGCCAAGGTAAAAGCCAGCCCTTGGGTCACGGGAAGTGTCAACCAGCCGTTTTGAAATTTCTCGTCAAAAACCCTCGTCAGATCTTGTGGTGACCAATATGTAGATTTAAAACAAACGCAACAGACATAAGAAAAGTTATAGAAGATACATATTAATATGTAAGTGGTCAAACAAGAAATAAATTACCTTGTATCACTTAGTTCGAAATTTTTATTTTCATGTTTAAAAAAAAATGTGGTTTAATTAGTTGTTAAAATGTTACAAGGTTGCTTGTTGTTATTATTAAATATTAACAACGAGCAACTTGAAGAACCATGCGGCCATCTTACTTATTTATTTGTCAGTATTTTTTGTTTATTTTTGCAATGCTACCACACTGTTTATACATATTCGTTACTGTTTTATTTATGCACACATACGTCACGTTGCAGTATAAAACTGATCTACATCCGTCACCTCAAGGTCCAGTTGAAAACCAGCGTCAGGCACTAGTTGTCTGGCACTTTCCTGCAAATTTTTTACTCGTAGGTACGGCCCAGTCCCTTTCACAGAGAGGAAGCCGGTGCCCCAGCACCGAACGAAGGCACCACTTTGTAAGCTGATAATTTTTTTTTTTTTTATATTGGATCGCCAACAGAGGCTACACGCATTTTATCATGAACAAGGACAAATACAAGTGTGCGCTTCCAATTATAGACGACCACATCATTCACTTAACATCTAGATAGGTACAAAAAGTTTGACAAGGACGAACAAATTAAAATAAATCACAATAGGTACATGTTATGATAATTTTGTGCGAAAATATAGATAGCGGAAAATAGGGGCAACTCTATTCCTATATTATACTTATTGGGCTCAAATCTAGACTCTGAGCTGCTACTGAGAACTTCCTATTGGAAATTCCTGACCTGGGAATCAAACCCAGCACCCCAAACTCAATAGTCGTGCTTACATCACTCGACCTACGAAGTGGGTAGTGGAAAAAGGACCTTTCTCCAATAAAAATCTCTGAATTGGTCGTTAAGAATTATCACACATACATACATAATCAGCCTATAATGTTCCCACTGCTGGGACACAGGCCCTAAGGTAAGAATTATCGCGGACCGTAAATTAAAAAAAAAGAAGATTCCGACGAATTGAGAACCTCCTCATATTTTTAAAGTCGGCTAGAAAAAAAACTAGTCTAGTCTTTTCTAAACGGCATCATACCGTTATCATCGTATTGTTCTTAACTATAACGTTATAGTAGCGATACGAATAATATCTATACTAATATTTTAAAGAGGTAAAATTTGTTTGTTTGAAAGTTTGTATGTAGGATGCAATCTCCGGAACTACTAGTCGGGTGTAAAGTTCTATTTGCATTTGATGGCCCAATTTTTGATGAAGGCTAATAGGCTATACAAGGTTTTTTTTGTTGATATCCCATAAATCTAGGGTATGAATTATTTTTCAATTATCCTTTTTTTGTTTTCTTTTTTCATACAAAATAATTCGACAAAGTCACGATTATTAATGTAAAACACCCTCACGTGAAATATGCCAACGTCGCATTTTCTTAGCTTTAAATATGAATAATTGGTTTGAATGAAAATGCATGCATACATGATATCTTCGAAACTATGCATTATTGAACACCATATTCTAGGACTTTTTGTATTAATTTTAATTATAGAATATAACCCTAGAGTTATGGGATATAAAAAAAACACGTTGTATAACATCACGCTAGGAGTCGAGCAAAAATAAAATAAGTCGGAAATAACTCTAAGCGAAAACGAAGTACTGGCGCGGGCAGACGATGCGATGCAAGGCGAAGAAATTTTGCGTAGACGAAATCTCAAGCAGAAGCTAGTACAGTTCGACACAACTTAGATGTAGCATCGGCAAAATTCGTAAAACGATCGTAATTCGTAATTCATATTCGTAAATCTTTAATACTAATTTAGGGAAAATTGATCAATTTTTCCTAAAGTAGTAATAAAGATTGGTGATTTTGAAGGCGCACTTAGTTCGGATGTGATCGGTTTTACGAATTTTGCCGATGCTACATCTAAGTTGTGTCGAACTGTACCTAGTAGTTTATATAAATTATACATTACCAAAGTCAAAGTCAAAGTCAAAGTCAAAGCATTTATTTCAAATAGGCACATAAAAGGCACTTTTGAACGTCAAAAATTATCTTAAAATAGAATTGATTCTAGTCGCCCATTCCAAAAGGTAGTTTTCGTATGGAGAAGAACGGGCAAGAAACTCCACCGTTACTCTTTTAAAATGTTTAGGTACAATATTTTGCATGGGTACATTAATTATATAATAACATGTGAGGACGATGCACCTACAATAAAATTACTATACCACAATAGGTAAAAGAATTAAAAACGAAACCATGACATATAAATTAATTATCTGATAGATACATGGTGCTCACATATTTACAAACATGGTACAAGCAAAACGATTTTAATTAAAAAACAAAATACAAATAATAAGTCAGGGTGTGAGTAATAAATGTAAAAAAAAAAGATTAAAAAAATTTACAATTAAATTAGCAACCAGTTTGATTTTGTCTAGACTCTAGATTGTCCTATGGAGCAGGACCAGCATGTTTCCAAGCGTTCTTATCTTGGATATAATCTTCTAATTTATAGTATGCTTGTTTACAAAGTGTACGTTTAATGTGAGTTTTAAATTTTCTTTCATTTAATTGCAATATATCACAAGGTATTTTATTGTAACATTTAACACAGTACCCCATAAAAGATGTATGTACTTTGGCTAATCTGAAAAATGGTTGATGTATTTTATCTTTATTTCTTGTATTAAAGTTATGTCTATCGCTTATTTTATTAAAAAGATGTAGATTTTTTCTTACATACATAATATTTTCATAAATGAATTGGCAAGGTACCGTCATAATATTAATCCTTTTAAATAGTTCCCTGAGAGATTCGCGGCGACGTAGATTATAAATGGCTCTGACAGCTCTCTTTTGCAAAATAAAGATGGATTCAATGTCAGCAGCTCGACCCCATAGTAAAATGCCGTACGACATAATGCTGTGAAAGTAGCTAAAATAGACTAAACGCGCGGTTTCTACATCTGTTAACTGTCTTATCTTCCTAACAGCATAAGCGGCCGAGCTAAGCCGCCCCGCAAGAGATGTTATGTGAGGTCCCCATTGTAATTTCTCGTCTAGCGTGATTCCCAGGAAAACCGTTTGATCAACGAATTCTAGTTTTTCTCCATTCAGTATGATGTCACATTCGCTACTTCTAACATTTGGTAATTTAAATCTAATGCATTTGGTTTTCTTTTCATTTAGTACCAAATTATTTACCGTAAACCAATCTTGGACCTGAAGAATAGAGTTATTCACGTCGTCAAGATTTTGTGCCCGTCTGTCTATCTTAAAGATCAATGATGTGTCATCTGCAAATAACACCATCTTCGGTTGATTTTGAAGTAATTGTGGTAAATCATTAATGTAAACTAAAAAGAGGAATGGACCCAATATCGAACCTTGAGGAACGCCCATTGCCATTTCAGACCCCAATGAGTTTACGCCGTTTACTTGAACTTTAAGCTTTCTATCTTTTAGATACGACTTTAGTAAATCAAGAGCTAAATTCCTAATCCCATAGTGCTCAAGTTTCAGCAGAAGTGTCTCATGGTTGACGCAATCGAACGCCTTTGAGAGGTCGCAAAAGATTCCAATGGCATCTTGTGCTTCTTCCCAGGCGTTAAAAATGTTCTTTATTAGGGTGACACCGGCGTCAGTGGTACAACGCCCTTTGGTGAAACCGTACTGTTGTTCATGAAAGATGGAATTTTTATTAAAGTGGCGTAACATTTGATTGAGCATCAACTTTTCAAACACCTTACTGAGAACTGGCAGAATTGACACAGGCCTATAATTGTTGGGTTCTTTACTATCACCGGCTTTGAATAAAGGAACTACTTTACTGTGTTTCATGAGATCCGGAAAGACTCCTTGGTCTATACTGATGTTAAATATGAAAGCTAAATAGGGCGCAATCGTTTCAATGATAGATCTACAAACTTTTACAGACATTCCCCAGAGATCTTCTGTTGATTTAATTTTAAGATCTTTAAAAGCTTTTATAACAGCCTGGGGGTTCGTATGTTGAAAACTAAACTCCGAGGGGCATGCCTTAACATTCTTTCTAAGTAAATCAGCAGAACGCGCGGGTGAGGAATTTAAAGCTTCAGTAGTTTTAATGGGAATATTAGCAAAAAAGTTTTCAAATTCCTGAGCAATTTCTACATCTGAGTTTATGGGGCCATGTGCAGTTTCTAAATTAAATTCAGTATTACGCTGTTTTTTCCTACCTGTTTCATTATTTATTATTTGCCAGGTAGTTTTTATTTTATCATCGGCTGATTTTATTTTATTGCTAATATAAAGAGCTTTAGCTATTTTGCATACACTTTTAAAAGTCTTAGAATATGTAGCAACATACTGATGAAAGCTTGTGTTATTCATATGTTGCTTTAGGCCATAAAGTTCAAAAAGGTTTTCCCTGCTTTTACGAATACCTGGAGTCGCCCAATCACTAAATAAGAACTTTGTGTAAATACTTTTAGTCTTTAGTGGGAAAGTGTCATTAAATTGCGTGTTTAATAGTGAAAAGAACTCGGCGTAGAACTCATTCGGGTCACATAAATTATTAAAACTCTGAACACATAATTTACTTGCTAAAGAATTATTTAATTTCTCTAAATTTTTAGATGTAATTGGCCTAAACCTTATTAGAGTTTTTTGTAAAGGCATGTAGGAGCAAAATGTTATTGTTTGTCCGCTGTGATCAGATGGCAACTTATTTACAATTTGTTTGTGTAAATAATCACAGTTACAGAAAATATTATCTATACAAGTGGCAGAGGAAGCTGTCACTCGGGTGGGTTCAATAAAAACATTTGACAAGTCAAATGACCTAAAAAGACTTAATAATCTCATAGAATTTGAGTTATTTTCTAATAAATTAATATTAAAATCGCCACATATGATTATTGACTTACTACTAGCAGAAAGTTTCTTTAGCACATCTTCCATTACAGAATCAAACACAGATAGATTCTGGTAACTTGGAGGTCTGTATACGCATACTATTACATGCTTATCGAGCTCAACACAGGACAATTCAATGGTGTGTTCAACAGACAGCCCGACGATGTCTTTTCGTTCCTTTGATTTAACAGAATTTTTAACTAATATTAATGATCCACCATGTATCATACATGTTCGGCTGAAATGGCTAACTACACAATAATTTTCATAGTTAATTGACATTACTTGATGAGCTTTTAACCAATGTTCTGTTAAACAAATGACATCAAACTTGGTTTTTTCTAAAAACAATTCTATTTCCAGTAATTTAGAAGAGCAACCTTGAATATTTTGGTTAAATAATTTTAAAACATGTTGCCCTCCCTTTGGTTTTTTATTATTCTGAGTAATATTGCCAGAAGATACCTTTTTATTATTCTCTAATAGTAATAGGTTATTTGAAGGGGTAACTTCTGTTGTCTTACTGACTAGTTTAAAGAGTTATCCGGAGAGACCTCCACAACTACGACTGAAGTGTCTAGGAAGCCCGTATGAGTTCCAGCAGGAAGAGAATACCCTATCTGACTGGTAGTGGCCTCCAAAGATGTTGGTATTGTAGGTGGACCCTCCTTCGTACAACATGAAGATTCATAATTATTCGTCATCACTATGTTGTTAGTATGACTAGACAACACAGACTCGTCCCTAATACTAGAATTTGTTATATTAGCTATAACACCGTTAATATTATATGCTATCAACATAGCAATCATATGTCTACATTCCCAAGACAGAGATAAAGTTCTCTGAGTTAACTTAAAACCACTAACAAACTTATTAGTGTCAAAAAACAATAATTTGTCACTATGATAACATGTCAGCATGTGAATAGTGTTATTCAACTTATATATATATTTATTCTCATCTTCTGATAGAGTATCAGAGTAAGGTAAAGCACACAACATTAGCTTACCTATGTTTAACTTTAATAAGGTGTTGACACCATCCACTATGTCCTCTCTGGTAATACCAGTACTTTTACCTAGTAGCAAAACCATTGTAGAATAATTGTCTAGGTTTGTGTTTGCAATTCTTTTAATCATTTGTTTAAAACTTATGTTATGATAGCAATGATTGGTAAAACTATGGCTAAGGTAATTAAGTAATATTTTTCCAAAGCCTGAACCTACTTCGTCACTAAAAAAAATTGATTTATTATTCTGTGTACTAACACAGGACTCTGCTGGAAGAGCCAACACCGGTGGAGACAAGTCACTCTGAGGCTGAGGAGGTGGTGGTGGTTGGTTGGCACAGCTGCATGAGAGATTATTAGTCAGAAACTCATAACTCTCAGCATTGCACTTCACCAACTCCAGTAGTTCCCCAGCCTCAAATAATCGCTCACTTAGTTGTTGTTGTGAAGTCTCATATTTCTCAAAAATATCCTTCAGCAAGTGCTCCTTGTGTAGTATATCATTATATAGGAGCTTTGTATCAATGTCATACTTTTCCCTACATTTATCTAACTCAGCAGTACAACTATTTAAACTTTTAGATAGGGTAACACGTTCCCTTCTAAGGGAAATATTTAATTTTAAAAGATTTTGTTTTTTAATTGCTCTCTGTGACCGTTTAATTAGTTTCTTAATTTTAATGTATTTCTTTAATTTATTATGACTCATAACAATTGGACACAATGGTATGGTATCATCACCAGTCAAATCTATTGTTACAGCTGGCTGACACATTGATTCTGACTTACTACCTACCAGACGATAAAATAGGTTATCGGTGTTAGCAACCTGTTCACTGACCTTAACAGACTCTGAGAGAGATAGGGCCTTATGGGCATCACATAATTGCTGTTTAAGTTCTGCAATATGGTTCAAAGCCAGTTCGTGGGTGTCACTACACTCTTGAAACATTGACACTTGATCTTGTAGTCGACTATACTGGTCGGTTAAGTCCATGTGTTGAATGTGTAGCTCAGCCAGCTCATTTTTGAGGAAGGTGTTCTTTGCAATAATGTTCTCGACTTCCACCTCGCTGTCTTCCCTTTCCTGGAGTAGTTGTTTGCGTTCAGCTTCAGAAGCTTCAAGCTCTTTTAAAGTAGCTGTCAGTTTTGCTTCCATCTCCTTGATTGTAGCTCTGCGGGTCATCATTTTGGATAATTGTCACTCACCTGGAATGTGTGAAATTATGCAGCTAAATGACAGTGCAAGAAAAGATGTTCTAATATGTGAATAAGTAGGAGGTAGTTAGGGGAAAAAGTAAATAAAGTAATTTGTTGAGAAATAGCTAAGTACACTTGGGAGCAAATAAATCGAGCCACTTGCTTTTTTCACGTATAATGGTTATTATTTTTGGTATTATGGAAGGTATCAATTCAAAACATATATCGCCTGAAAGCTTATTTAATAACCTTTACAATGAGGGTAAATTATTGAATGAAAAACTTATTTAATGATAAATTATTGGCTCTGAAAGAAAAACGATAATTTTGATAGAAAATTGTCAGTCCAGAAAAAAACAATTAAAAACAAAATTATGGTATAAACTTATTCTTAATATCTTGTATTACCCCCCCTTGCCCTGATTTCGATAGATTTTCTGGACTGTTTTAACCCTACAATTTTCTATCAAAATTACCGTTTTTCTTTCAGAGCCAATAATTTATCACTAAATAAGGTTATCATTCAATAATTTACCCTCATTGTAAAGATTATTAAATAAGCTCTTAGGCGATATATGTTTCGATTTGATACGTTCCATAATACCAAAAATAATAACCATTATACGTGCAAAAAAAGCAAGTGGCTCGATTTATTTGCTCCCAAGTGTATTACATTTAGATTAAGTAAGTTAATTAGAGTTAGATTGGAAAGTTAAACAGAAGAGAGATACTATAGAAAACACTGCTTTCCTTGTTTTTATCTTTAAACTAGATAGTACAATATAAATTGATTTTATGTGAAGAGTTGGAGACACATTACAGGCTATAATTTAGTATACATAATTATAATACGAGTAGCAAGAGCTCTTAATTAGCTTATTTTGTACAGTAAAATATGTAGTGTTTATTGTCTGGGCGAATGTTTTCGTCATCGATTTTGCTTCCACTAGTTGTCAAGCAAAAGGAGACATAAACCGTGCCAGTGTGTGATGGACGTAGCTCAGAGACCTGAGCAGTATTTTGTGATGTTCTGTGGTCTGTTAATATTAACTACAATCACTTAAATAAAACAAAATACTCCCCGGGATCGATGATATTTTGAAATCCGTCACCGTTGGTGCGTTGAGTTGACAGCCGGTTTTAAATCCTTTTTGTACGAAGTTTTCGCGACAAAAAACACTTTCTAATCACTGTATTTAATACTTAATATCTAGGTTCGACTATATTACACTAATTTAACATATTTATAACACTTTTAATAATTTATTAAAATAATTAACCTAGAGACCGTTTTTTTGACGACCGGCTACCAGTGTTGCCAGCCTAAAAAAAAAAAAAAAAAAAAAAAAAAAAGAAAAAAAAAAAAAAAAAAAAAACCACCAAAACAGAACCCACACATGTAGGTATAATCTAAATCCATGTTCTTGCTTCTACAAGCCGGTAGCTTCTATAAATTAATTTGTGACACACTTAGTTATACATTCAGGTCCTATGCCCCACAATCAGCGTTGGAACTAAATGCAAAGCGTTTTAGAAACTAGACAGGGGTACATATTGCTCTTGTTTGGAGCATGCACACACTATTCATTAGGAATAAAGTTGTGTTGTTTAGATGTGGGATTTCGTTTGAGATATAAATGAAGTTATGTCATAGTTGTTGTCTCTTTTGGGTGGATTTTACTAACGTCAAATATCTTTTTCCACTCAAATCTGTGTGGTTCTTTTCTCAAAATACCATATCAGACACTAATCTGCATGGTCCTTCTGATCTGATCAAGATAATGTCTAGCCGTTAAAATAGACTGTGGCCTCTAGGTTTTTTTTGGTGTCGGAGAAAATCGGATAAGAAAAAAAAAAAAAAAACTAATTTTAAACTGAATGAGGTTGGTACCTCATTCAGTTTAAAATTAATATTTTTTTTTGACTTGCTAATGTTTTCGCCAAACTCGATTTTTCCGTGGGAACCAATTGCCTCTGACAGTTTTTAGGAAAAACTGTTAAAAATTTAAAATGATTCCATAGATAAAGATATCTAGCACTGGTAACATAAGTATTTAGTGTGGCAATACAGCTTTTTAACTTTAACTGTTATAAAAGAGGCTTATGTCTCTTATTTGCAATGTTTAACCGGTTGAATGCCGTAATTACAGACAGAATTAAAAAGCCATTGTGTCTCGCGTGGATCTACGTTCCGGCATACGAAAGGTTAAATCACATTTTTTTTTAGAGAAAATTTGCTGATTATTAACAGACCACAAACTTACACAATGAAAGTTTAGTTCATGCGAAGATGTTATTAGAAAACTGATAATTTAGCAGTTTTATTACAGCTTTTAGTATCCAATCCTAGACGATGCCGAAGGCAAAAGATTCCGAAGGAAATAAATTGCATCAGTAAATGCTTCTGAATGGGTGTCCTGAGCTAACTTGTAGTCAGCGGTAGGGGTGAAGATTGTCTTTAAGAAACAGGATTCAGACATTAATAAAAAAAAATAGTTAAGAAAAAAAAAGTATTATAAATCGATTCTTTTTTCATAACATATTTTTTTAATGGTGGAAGCTATAATTATAATTCATACACAAGCTCTTAAAAAATATTTATGTATTACTATTATTACAAAATAAAGATATTACTATAATACTTTACACACAAAAATTCAGTTCAGAAAATAATTTTAAAGGATTTAAATAAGAAAACAATAGGTAGGCAGACAATAGTGACAAAATTTAATTTTGCTGTCTAAGATACTTAATGAAAGAAAGTTTTTTTTTGCCAATGTTAATTTATTGATGATTTTTCATGCGATTAAATTATATGCTTTCGCTGTCCACTTACTTTATACTTACAGGTGGCTACGATAATACTTTAAAAAAAAAACTTATGTTTAAAATTAATTTTAATATATTTTTTCAATAGGTAGGTACTTCTCCATGTTAAAGCTTTATTCGTTGCCTCATACATTTTCAGTTTCTTAATAAATGATAGCATTTAAATTAACCTCAAATATTTAAAACGGCCAGCAGATTTGCTTTTTAAAATTTTCTTTTTGAAAATTACTCAATACCTATATAATTTTATCATTACTTATTGAAATTATAAAATCAAATCGATCAATCAAATCTGTAGGTTCAGGCCTTTATATAAAGGTTTTCTAAAGTAAAAAAAAAAACGATTCTTGAATACTCGATCATTTGGGTGTTATTGGGGATCATTTGGGTACATTTGGGTATAATTCTATGCCTATAAGTAGGTACGTCAGGCCGTACGTCAGTGGGAACAAAACCACTAAGTATAATAATATGTAAGCTGGCCCTTTATTCTATTGAAACTCCGTACTAGAGTGCCCCCAAGATAAGACTGCGCAAGACGTTAGACCTTCATGATTATATCCCTGCCAGTACTTACTTTTAATTACTTTCGGGGCAAAAATGGCTATTATTTACATTGGAAAACTCACTCAAAAGATTATTTTCGATTTCGGCCGAGCGCAGACTTATTTGCACGCACTCTAAGATAGCCAGCGAAGTTATTGCGCAACACTGTACGGCAATCAAATGGTGGTCAGTGGTAACGGCCTCGACTTACGACTTGTAGGCCGTGGATTCGAACTTAGATAGGCGCTTTACTTTGAGTAAATAACTTCATCACCACTACTACCAAAATGGTGAAGGAAAACTATCGTGAGGAAACCAGAATGAGCTAAAACTAAACATTAGAACATACGTGACATCTACCAACCTGCACTGGGCCCGCGTGGTAGATTATAGCCCACTCTCTCTCGAAGAGAGGAGGCCTGTGTCCCAGCAGTGGGAACATTATCTATATATATATAAAAATGAAACCCGTTTTCCGTTGTCACGACATAACATGAAAACGGCTGGACCGATTTCGATGAAATTTGGTATAGAGATAGTTTGAGTCCCGGGAAAGGACATAGGATAGTTTTTATCCCGATATTCCCACGGGATCGGCATTTACGCGGGTGAAACCGCGGGGCGCAGCTAGTAGGCTAATAATAATGGATGGATGGCACAGCAATGGATTAGGAATCCTTCGCTCTAACACTTGGAAGTGTTACCACTGACTGATGGGAGTCTGGCCTTTTGTTCATAGGTACATACAATTTAAAAAACATCAATTAACACATTAGGCCGTCGGATAAAGACATTAAATTCGCAAAGCGTGATGTAGTTCTGCATTTTTGGTATGTTGTATGGGTCTGTTAGGGTAATGTGAATTCAAATTTGCAACTTCGAAAAACTTGTGGAAACTGAGAAAATCGAGAAAAACTTCGAAATTTTGGGACTTTTTTCACTATTTGCTCTCCAGGGCCAAAACTATGCATTTTTTTGCGAACAATGTTCTATACACTTATAAACTGCGTTAAATTGCCTACAATTTGAGCTCAAATGCAGCTCTATTGACTTGAAAGGAACCAAGCTATGCCACTTCAAAGATGACCAATTTTTCTTGAAAATTGAAATTTTCAGGTTTTCCTCACATATTTCGCGAAATATTGGCAAAACCACTTGCCCTGCGAAGAAAAGTTACTGATAATATTTTGTAGTACATTTATTAAGCTTTTATTAGAGCCCAAAACGAAGTCTGTGAGACTAGCAGTTCACTCACAATCTCAAAAAAACAAAAAGAAGGTAAAATGGGTTGTAGAGACAAAAGACTAACCCCCTTATTCATAATCCTATTTTATCTCTATTTTAGCTAAAATAGGTTTATAGAACGTTTGTCTTTATCTGTCACGTTGACATTTCTGTGTGTAAGAAAGAGACAAACCCCATTTTAACTAAAATAGGTTGGATAAGTTTTATGAATAAGGGGGAAAATATATTTTGGGTTATTGGAAATTAGACAGGAATTTTGGTGGGAGGTCATTCGCAATAATCGCGCTCGAAGTTTAATTTGGAATCTAAGTTCTAGGCAAAACAAAATCAATGACCGAATTTAAAAAAACAAACCGTGAAAACGACGATTGACTAAGAACTGTTCTTTAGTCAATCGTCGTTTTTTCTTTGGTTGGGATTCTCTTTCATCAGGATGGTTTTCATTTTGAGAAAGATGAAAAAGAATGCACTCGTGTTCTTCTTCCTCTTCGTGTCTTTCAGCATTCTGAGGAAAAAGTCCTTCTTTATCTTGCTCTGAATCGTCGCTGTCTTCGTCAACAGAAATCAACTTGACGTTATTACACGACTTTCCTCCGCAAAATCAAAAGTCATTTATTCAAACTAGGCTGGGAATCAGCACTTTTCGAACGTCAAAATTACAAAAGACAGTCCCCCAAAACGCCCGCCCTTCGCCACTTCCTAGTGCTTTCGCTGGGGAGAAGAAGTGGCGGAACAAACTCCCCAGCAGCACAGCTGTCTGTTCAGTTAGAAAATAATTAATTTTATACAATACTAAGTATGCAAAGTAATTAACATTACAGGACACAGAACCTTAAATTAAATTATTTGCCATAGGTTAACTAGCCACGCCAATATACCAACAAATACAATTAACACTATACGTACTCAAGCAAAAAAAATTAAAATTAAAAATGTAACCAAAAAAAAACTTACCGACCAAATAAAAGCCTCCAGGTATAAAGGGCGTAACAGCTTACATATATATGCAATGCTGGGTTCTGTTTACATAGCTGTCACTTGAAGTCACAAATGATAAACTAGGACCATCGAAGTAAAATAAATAAACAAGTTATTACTACTAATAACAACAATAAATTCAATGCATGCCCCTCTACATCCCTTTTTGCATTTGTAGGCTATCATTTTTAGAAGCTGTGCGGGAGCTGGCTCTTTGTTTGTTGTGATCGGGATTAGGCCGCGGGAGCTGATTTCCCAACCCCACTCGGTGGGATCCTTTTCTACCCCCAGCCATTTTTGATAAAATAGGATTATGAATAAGGGGGTTAGTCTTTTGTCTCTATAACCCATTTTACCTTCTTTTTGTTTTTTTGAGATTGCGAGTGAACTGCTAGTCTCACAGACTTCGTTTTGGGCTCTAATAAAAGCTAAATAAATGTACTACAAAATATTTTCAGTAACTTTTCTTCGCAGGGCAAGTGTTTTTGCCAATATTTCGCGAAATAAGTGAGGAAAACCTGAAAATTTCAATTTTCAAGAAAAATTGGTCATCTTCGAAGTGCCATAGCTTGGCTCCTTTAGGGTCAATAGAGCTGCATTTAGACTCAAATTGTAGGCAATTTAATACAGTTTATAAGTGTACGGAACATCGTTCGCAAAAAAATGCATAGTTTTGGCCCTGGAGAGCAAATAGTGAAAAAAGTCCCAAAATTTCGAAGTTTTTCTCGATTTTCTCAGTTTCCACAAGTTTTTCGAAGTTGCAAATTTGAATTTACACTACCCTAACAGACCCATACAACATACCAAAAATGCAGAACTACATCACGCTTTGCGAATTTAGCCACTTTTTTTGTCTATTTCCGACGGCCTACATGAATAATTTTCGATTTTGTGTCAAGTAGGTACCCAAAAGTAAATTATGGATTAAACAATGAATATCCTTTTTATAATTAACAATGTACACTATTTACAATGTATTAATTAATAATAATAATTACAATGAGTCTCAAATTAGACAATTAGTGAAATATTTAAAGATTTTTTTACAAAAAATAATTATCGTATCAATGTGAAGAGAATTTTGGCTCAGCTGTGGGGCAACTGAGTCAAAATTCCCTTCAGCAGGCATGATTTTGATACAAACACTGTAATTGAGAAACATGTCCTGAAAATTCTTAGATGAGGTACTTATTTTTCAAGGGAAAATAACGTTTTTAGGAACAATTTGGTCCTTCGAAACGTTCAGTCAGTAACAAAATTAAGACGTACATAGTTACAAAATTGAGATAGTTATCTATTTATTCAGCAAAGTTGTAAGAAATAATGTTTTATATTCGTTAATGTCTCGAAGCCTTTGCTTTGGGATACCTATTTACTCGAATATTGACATTAAATTAATCAGTTAAAGTCATACAAATTGATAATGTTATTTATATTTAAAATAATCTATATAAAATTAATACCTGTGTAGACATGATGTTCACTTTGCTGCATAAATCATTTAATTTTTTTCTCATTAATTACATATTCGAAACACGGAGATAAAATTATTTTATATCAGCTTCCACGGAAAAAATTGTTAAGACTACCAAGGAATAACTGTTTGAGATTTTTATATTTTTGCAATATTTTCACCTTACATTGCCTTCTGATATTAATTTCCGAGTTGTATAAATACAAAATACTTGGTAAAAGTAATTACTACGTTTGCTTTTATGGTAAAGCTGGTTCTCTTTATACAAAGCGTACTCTAGAAAAATCTATTTCTCTTTTTTAATAAGTAAAACGAAAGCTTCAAGCGCAGGTAACATTTACATTCATATGTAGTTTTAATACAAAAAGTTAATAAAATTTAAGTTTTTGTATCATTATTCATCTTTGAACGGTAGCACTTATCAATACTTAGGTATAGACACATAGAGCAACTCATCGTACGGCACTGCATCGAAGAATTTTTTCGCCGTAGTAACGGTCACATTTAACGCGAAGTCCACGACTGGTTGTCCAAATTCCTCGGTGACTATTCGCCAATTTTCATTTAGGAACGCCAACACTGTGTTACCTGGAAAAAGTTGAATCCGAATGAGAATAGAAGTACCTATTAACTAAGTCTGCTAATAAAAGACGAAGCGAAAAAACTTGGGGGGAATTCATGCGTAACACTTTCTACTGTACAAATGATATGGAAAAAGGAAATGACAATGGCGGGAAACATTCTGAGTTCTAGGATATGATGCCATTTATTTAAAGACCTCACTTTCTTAACAAATCTCAGGAGACAATAGTAAAGTCGAGGAGTTCCATTTAAGTTTCATTAGCTGGTGCGAAAAAACAGCTAATGGCGAAATAAAATACAGAACAGAGCTCCGGGACTCTGTAGCTTAATGAGTATATATTATTATTTATTTGAATTAGAAATTAACAATGCACGTGGTCTTTTCGGTCTGGGCCACGCTAAACAGATTGGAAGAGGACCCTGACCAAAGCTTAGATAAAAAAAGTAGTTTGAGCATCCCTCTCAATTTAATCTGAAATCTTTTTTGGCAGACCATAGGATCTAGTAGCTACCAAAGCGTCAGATTAAGTGAATAGGGACGGATTTTTCAAGCGTCATATAATTTTTATCTGAAGAATAAATTGCTTGGCATATTGTCAATACAAAAGCTGTCAAACCCCAAGTTTTATTCCTCAGATAAAAGTTAACTGAAGATTAACTTTTTTTTAACTTTCTTTTTTTTTCCATGCTAGTCGGGGCTGATTTTTCAAGTCAGCCCCGACTAGCATGGACTTTTAATTAATTGTGATGCCATTAGCTCCATCTTTGAAAAGATTTGTGACATTATGCCACTATGACCAGTGACACTATACAGGGTAGTCCAAAAGTCGTGGATCAAACGAAATAGGGAGATGAAGGAGGTCATTTCCAACAAAAAATCTTTCTACAGCATGGTCATAATTCAATTGCCCTAAAAGTTATGAATATTTGTGTATACCGAGTTCTTGTACAATTAGACGAATTAAAAAAAATGTGATATAAAACAATAAAACAAACGGTGTTGTATTACTACTAGATAATGTATCAGCACTACAAAGTTCTATTAGGGCTCTGAGTATCAAATTTCAAGAGCAATTTATTTTTTTCCAAAAATTTTGTAACGTTACCAAAAATTATTTCTCACTTTAAAAGTGTTGGAAATGACCTCCTTTATCCCCCTACTTCGTTTGATCCACGACTTTTGGACCATCCTGTATAACAAAGATTCTAGTTAAAGTGTCTGGGTGTAATTTATCTATAATATGTAGATATGTATTTAGAAATATATAAGTATGTTTATCAGTTGTCTAGTACCCATAACACAAGCTCTGCTTAGCTTGGGACTAGATGGCGTTGTGTGATAGTTGTGGAATATTATTATTATAAAAAAAAAAGCTAAAGGAGCATTAAAATTCTACTTACTTAATTCAGGGTTGCCTTTGAAAAGGTTGTTGATCGTATAGACGATTCTCTCGCCGTAATCGAACGTGTACTTATAGTTCTTGATCCCAAAGTGGTCCCGACCTTCGGCGTCCTTGAAGTATTTCGTGTTTATATTCAACTTGATGATGGAGTTCACTGTAACATTGGTATATTAAAGGTTAATATCAATAAACTGAGTAAAAAATAATATCTGTCATTAATATTTATTAGTAAAAATATTAAGTCTGAACTTGTACTTGACTTAATGTCAGGGTAAATTCATCTTATTTGCGTTGACTTATATCCCTTGATAAAATAAGAATAAAGATGCAAAAGAAGATAAGCCCAGAATAATGTTGATTATTGTTAAAGTAAAATTTTGATAATCCCAAAAACTGGCTCTATCTGGTATCTTTACTTGACTCAGTCGAAAAAATAACTCCTACAGAAATATTAAAAGCAAAAGTACAATGGCCCCATGTACAGGTACACTATACAGCTAAGTAAGTAGCGTCAGTTGAGGGTCAAGTCTCTCCAATCCATCACACTTTACAATAATTAGCCCAATAATTTGGTTATTAAGGCCAGCTATTTATTTAAAAAAAATGGTCTTGCAAAATTTAAAGCTAACCCCATCATTCTGGGAGAAAATGTTTAGACGATAAACCACAATAAAATATTCATAAAACATATATTGCTAAGACATCATAAACAGGCGAACAAGCTAACGCAACAATTTCAATATTTAATATTCGAACGCGTGCACGATTTCTATTTCATCGCGAGTTGGCATTGTATCCGTTTATAAAATACATGAAGGCATTTCAGTGATATATGCAATTTATTTTCATGTAACATTAACAAGTATGTATTGCGTTTCTTAGAATTCGTACCACAACTTGACAATTTATTTTCCTCGTGTTTCTTATGGGGTGTTCGGTTTATTTATTTTGTTCTCTTCACCGCCTTCGTGGTAATTAGTTTGAACAAGGATGCATGGTTCTCTGTTATTTCCTGTGATCTATTGATTCTCAAAATTGAAGGCCAAGCCGGGAATTTTAAGCAGTATTTTTTTGTTTATTTAGGTTTGTTATTCGTTTTTTGTTTTGCCTCGAAAAGCACGTTAAGCGGCTGGTCTCGGCTGTCATTTGTGGATCTTCGAGTCGTTACGGGTTGTCAGCTGAAGCCCGAAAGTATGACAACCAGTCTTACCAAGGGGTACCTATCGTATTCCCAGTAATTGGGTTATGGAGTTCACATTATAAAATACTGGTATTCAGTTGCATCCGGTAGACTAGAAGCCGACCCCAAAATAGTTGGGAAAAGGCTAGGCAGATTCATTGATTCGTTTTTTGTTGTAAGATAATTTACAAACAGCAAACAGTAACTTTGGAGCTATTTCAGGCGATATCTAAGCGGAGTTAAAGCTGACTAGCTGAATAACTATTAAGAACAAATTAAAATTTATGGTTGCAGGGTTTAAAACTCACTCATCATTTGACCCAATAGCTTATTACTGATTCTTATTTGCTGGTAGCAATTTGAAGAAGATAGACAAACAGTCGAGGGGAGCATGGCATAAAAGGGACGAAGCCCATAATTAGCAGTAGGTGAAAAGAGGCTGTCAATGAAGATGATGATGAATTTAGAGAAACGCATTCAGACGTTAAGAAACATGCAGATGAAAAATACTTTGGTATTTCAATACGCATTGCATAACATAGCATAATCAGCCTAAAATGTCTCCACTGCAGGGACACAGGACTATCGGTGAGAGGGTGTAGGACGTAATCCATCACGCGGGCCCAGTGCAGGTCGGTAGATGTCACATGTCTTCAAATTTTTGGTTCTAGGACATGCCGGTTTCCTCGCGATGTTTTCCTTCACCGTTTTGAGAGCAGTGGTGATGAATAATTTACACAAAGCAAAGCGCTTATCTGGGTTCTACCCTATGATCTACATCTCGTAAGTCGCGGGCATTACCACTGGGCCGTCATTGCTCCCTCATACGTATACACACCAATAAACTTTACCTGGCTACGAGTTTAACAGAAAAATACGTGTACTATTATATACCGCTGGTCCCACCAGTGGGACGACAGCAGATGGACTAATAAATAAAATTTAATTGGTCCCACGACCAATGGGACTTAAGACAAAAGTACTAAAGTTTTCCCGTTAGAGCGGTTTCCCCCTACATCCAATCCGAATCCGAGAAATGCCGGTCCGAAGTGACCATAGTCCTATTTGTATGAGGGGTTGCGCACTAGATCCGAACTCTATCCGTCCGAATTTAGAACATTCCCAATTCGGATTGTAGTCGGATCTTAATTCGGTTTCGGATCGGATGTAGTGCGAAACTGCTCTTTGTCCCACTAACAAAATCAGTGGGATGAATGGAAGTAAAAATATTATTTATTAAATTCCCGTTCATCCTATCAGTGGGATGACAGCAGTGGGTCGAACGGGAATACATGGAAACACTCTGACGATCTCTCTTCAACTATTTAGCAGCAATATTCAGTAGTCATACAACATATCTCACCGATTTTGATCTTGGAGTCTCCCTCACCGTTGATAGGGAACAGCAGTAGTCTCCCAACAGCTGTGTATTTGCCCTTGATCGTAATGTTGCACCGCACTTCCAAATTGAATATATTTTTTTCTAGTATTGCTCTGAAAAGTTAAAATAAATCAGTTATATTTTTTGGTTGAAGCTTTAAGTGCAGGACCCTGCTTATAGCATTTCCAGTTTTTTTTAATTAGTGTGTGCCTATGAGGAGCCCTATGAGAAAAACTGGCCAAGTGCGTGTCGGATTTGGATATGAAGGGTTCCTTGCCACTGTACCAAATTGAACACTACATCATATTCAAAATAAACATGTTTCTTGTATGGGGACCCCCTTTAAAGTTAACTTTATTTTATTTTTATTATTTGTTGTTATAGCGGTAATAGAAATACACACTCTGTGAAAATTCAACTGTCTACCTATTACAGTTCATGAGATACAGGCCCGCTTACAGACAGAAGGACAGACGAACGCAAAGCGGAGGCTTAAGATTAGGGATACATTGGCACCCTTTAGGTACAGAATTCTAAAAACGATAGGCCATACATATTTTGCCAGCGACCTTCTAAGCAGTGCCTTATGTAAGGTTCTTAATAATTTCATAACTTTCCAAATGCTCACAGAAAATCGGAGATTTTTGAATTATGTTTGAACACACATTCAAAATTGACAGCCCAAAAGTTTAAGCAACTCACTTCTGTATTCATCATTTATAAACAAAATGTTTCTCTAAGCCTTTATATCCCACATCTCAGAACCCTTGGAGCCATATAACAATAGGAAAAACAATTTAGATATGTCATACCCTTTTACCCGACGACATAATAAGCTCCATACTTCGTCCCAAAAAAGCCTTATATTCGGATAAACGGTTCCTCTTCTATTCTTGAAAGTAGGTTGGAAAGTGCTAGTATCTTTTGAATCTAAATATGGCGTCCTTTTCTAGTAGTATTTGCGGGTTGATTTTCAAGAGATTTCTAGGTTTTCGGAAATGTTTTTTGAGCTGCGTAGATTTGAAATTGCTAGGTTATTTGATATTTGGTTTTGTTAGCTTAAGTCAAAAGACGAAGTAACGATACCAGTATAAATAATAATTATAGCTTGGTGGTGTGAACATTAATGAGCAAAACACTGTACGCGATGGATACCTTAAGGGGACTACATGACCTAATGCGCGGTCACTGTCGGACTGCACAGAAAGAGAAGCGCGATGACACAACGCTGGTAATTTATTGCAAAACATGAAGCAATTATCTATTTACAAAAATCTATTGCTTGGACTAAAAAATTAAAACAATAATGTTGCTTTTAGAATAATCTGACAAAAAATCAGAATTATTGTATGTATATTAGTATGGTTTTTATTGTAAAAAGAAAGTTTTTAGAAGTATCTTCATGATTTTTTCTATCGTATCAAATTAATTGTATTATATTTTCAACACACTGTCTACCTGGCATATATCCTGAAGAATATCATATATTTTTCTGATTTTGTTTACTGTAGTCGGTATATAGGTACTTTTAGCCATTATAAGACTTGCGTTTTTTGCGTTTAGGTCCTGTAATCCCCTTAAGTAAAGTCTAATGAAGTTTTGTATTGTAGTCGATTCAAATTTTGAGAACTCCTTAGAGCGGTTAAGTGCAGTTACTCTTGAATAAGCGACCCTGTGATGTTATAAAACAAGGTCTCATAATTGACCAGATAAATAACCTGTCGTATTTTTCCTAAAACAATAATTTGTCACATCAACTTTATCCTTGTAAAGTCCTTTTGTTTTGTTTAGTAGCAAAACACAAAGGGTTTCGTCAACTCACAGAGGCCTGAGAATAAAACCGCATTGCTGTGGTGTAGCAAGGTTTCTTTAGTAGTTAGGTAAGAGCTACTTTTAAGTAGCATTTAGATTGCGACACGCGTTAAAAGAAAATTAGTTTAATGGATGAGTTGCTTTGTGATATAAAAGGAGAATAAATGCTTTGGATTTGTAGAAGATTTATAAGAACGACTTGTTTTGTCAAGGTCATCTTCATTTGAGTCAGATGAATGTGTATCCATGTTTTTATTTTTCATGATTGATGAAAGAGGTCGAGACTCCTTGATGAATAACTCTTTTTTCAGAACACTTTTTAACTAACGATCCGCCCCTGCTTCGCACGGTAACAATGGTGACATGTCAAAATATGGAGATTTCTTTGCAATATTTAATTAAGTTAAATAGAGATGTGTAATGGGTACACATTAAATCTTCCGAAATAAATTTACTAAATGTTACTGAAAACCGTATCAAAATCCATTGAGCAGCTTAGATATACACAAAAAGCGACTTAGTGCGGTTTCGCACTACAACCGATCTGAATCCGAATTAAAGATCCGACTTCAATCCGAATTGGGAATGTTCTAAATTCTGACAGATAGAGTTCGGATCTAGTGCGCAACCCCTCATACAAATAGGACTATGGTCACTTCGGACCGGCATTTCTCGGATTCGAATCGGATGTAGTGCGAAACCGCTCTTAGTGTTAAAATATAACTAACTAGCTGCTGCCCGCGACTTTGTGTGAATTTTCGGCCTCGACTCAACGCATAGCATCTCACCGCATGCGTACCTATTATCTCGTTTTCGCTTAGCGTTATTTCTGACTTTTTTTTTCTTTTAGCTCAAGAATTGGGCTAACAAATGCAAAAATAATTTTTCAAATCCGACTGGTATTTTCAGAAATAAGCGCGTTCAAACAAACAAACTTTTCAGCTTTATTATTATTATTAGTATATAATATATGAATATACATAGATGGATAAATATGTTTTTATATTGTATAGAATTAATTATTCTTAAATGTGTAGCTACCTTGTGTCAGTATATTTAGTTTTATGCAGTATAAAAATCTTTGGATTGAAATTCATGTCCAAAGTCCAGTTTAATAACAACTTCAAACAATACTGCAGAACTTAAAGACATTGCCGTTTGCTGCTCGGAGCGATACGATTAAAACCGAAGGCAAACTATAGCTTAATATAGCTTAACGTTTAAACTTCAACGCGATACTGTACTTTAAAGTTTCGTTTCTGGATTTTCCGGTTCATAATCTGAAAGCAGATTTATTTGTCCTTTTTGTAGCATTTCTCTTGTGTTGTGTTTAGGAAACGCAGGTTCCATTGGTGGGATATTTTTACTGCATAATCAGCCTACAATGTTCCTACTGCTGGGATACAGGCCTCCTTTCTGTGAGAGAGAGTGGGCCGTTATCCACCACGCCGGCCCAGTGCGAGTTGTTAGGTGTCACATGTCTTCGAATTTTTGGTTCTAGGATATGCCGATTTCCTCACGGTGTTTTCCTTTACCGTTTTGAGAGCAGTGGTGATGAAATAATTTACACAAAGTAAACTGCCTGTCCGGTTTTGAACCTACGACGTACAACTTGTAAGTCGCGACCGCTACCATTGGGCCACCACTGCTCATGTTTACTGAAGCATAAAGAAATCTACAATACCTTGTCACCAAAGTGTTGCCAATTTAAAAAGATATTAAAATGTGTGAAAAAATGTGAACTACGGCATGTCATTTTCGCAATCATCTTTTGAAAGTCTACGAAACAGGTACCTTCTTTTCAAGATCATATTTTTGCTTTATCCCTATTTTCCACATATTATCCAAACTAATATTATAAATGCGAAAGTAACTCTGTCTGTCTGTCTTTTCTTCACGCCTAAACTACTGAACCGATTTCGATGAAATTTGGTATAGAGATAGTTTGAGTCCCGGGAAAGAACATAGGATAGTTTTTATCCCGATATTCCCACAGGATCGAAAGTTACGCGGGTGAAACCGCGGGGCGCAGCTAGTTTTTTATAAAAGTAGAAGCAAGTGACCTACTAGCCGTGGAAACCATGGTCTTTAATATGTCTTGACGAAGACAAAAGCATCTACCCCGCAGGAATTTCAAAGATAATCTCTGAAGCTTTGAAACCATTTGAGGCGGATATAATCGTTTCTTTGTTCAAATGTGATTCAGGGCACAAGCCAAGAGTTTCCAACAATTTCCTCTAAGTTCTTGCGTAGAAAAGGTTTTGTATGCTCGTTATTTCGTAAACCTGGACAAGCTCTCTTGGGTACTCACATTTAGCCCCTAAAAAGGTTAAATGAAGTGAAATCTTTTATTTATGTTACTTTTTTCCCCTTTTGAGGGTTTAAGTCAAAATTTTAAACTCTTAGCTTTGTTTACATTTAGAATCTGAACCTGAACGTATCCTGAGCCACAAGGTAAGAAATATATTTTAACCAATTCTTGGTACACGATAATTTTATTACCGACGATTACAATATAATGTGACTAATTTGCCAAATTTGAGTATCATGTGAAATTTAATTTAATTGGACAAGTAAAGTACTGAGCAGTGCTCAGGTTTTAATACAAAAATTTACCTATTACATACGAGAGCAAACTCTTGATGTAACACTGTATAAACAGGGTTATTTTAAATTGTCTAGCTAAATTACGCAGACTCGATGGGTATCAATATCTAAACACGATAAAATAAAAAAAATATAAAGATTAGATGGTTTTTTTTTTTTGAGAGGTCATCAACCGCTTTTAATGTAGTTACTTGAAGAATGGGTTGAGAAAAACTATTGTTTTCTTTTTTTTGTTTCGATCCCCATCACGTCTGTGAAGTTTACACAAAAAAAAAACTGATTTTCTAAACTGATATTTTCTAGTAACTGCGGTCGGCAAACTTTTTTTTTTTAATTTTTAGATTTTTCATGTTTATAGGTCTTGTAATTTGACGTTCTAAAACATCAAATAGTTAAAAGTTAAAGGAAGAAGTTTAAAATCACGCGAACTAAGCGACAAGTGATCATTGATTAACTCATCGACTGCGAGTAGGTAATACTAACTACTCAAAATTGGCGTCTCAACATGCAAATTGGTCGCGACGACCTGGCTACATAACGTAGTAAGAGTTGCTGGGTGGCGACAAGGTAAAAAGATAACTCATACCATTTAATTAATTCGATTATCATTCAATTTTAAATATTTCAAAATTTTGCGAATTCGACTTTTGCCAGCATTATTGACTGCTTCATGACATGCTTCTTCAAATTTTTTTCTTAAATATTTCTACCTCGTTAGATAGCTGCTTAAATGAAGATGTCTTCCCCGTAATTTCTACGCTTAATGCCTTATTAAAGTTTTGAGATAACGGTGTCAAAGTTCATATAAGTAGATGATTTTTGAAAATGGTTAATAAACTCCTTCCTTCAACGTTTAACTGTTTGATATTTTTGAAAATTTGTTTAAATCGAATGGTTTTTTTAAGTATTAGGAACCCAATGGAATAGCAATGATGGTCGTTCAATTTGTTTTCAATTCGAGTTTAGAGAAAAGTGATACCTATTTAGTGACGAATACTGAGAAATTTTTAAAAATACATGAAGTTTGTTTTTTTTTCGAATCCCATGATTTTTCTCCTGCAAATGGGTCACACTATCACGGCCTGAAAGGAATACGTCAAGTTACAAGTTATGCTGTAGTGTATCTATACCCGTCGCGTCTCGCGTCGTTGAGCTAGTCAATTTAAAATAACCCTGAGTTTTATGTTCTCTTGACCCGCGAGATCCTATCGGCTTGCCCTGGGATTTACAGGCTTTGCCCTTTCTTTTAACTTGTCATACCTAACATAATAAAGTATTGTTTAACGTAGTTTTGATATGGTAACACTTGGCCTTGAGCTGGCCTAACATAGTACGAGATTTGAATATAATGTGTGGCCAGCTTATACCTACTGTCTTTTTTACCGTGCATCCTAGTGTACTAAGTTTTATATAGAACTAGATAATGCACATTCTTCAAGCATGAACCTTCTCCGGCGCGCAATCACGGCGACTTACCAAAGTTGCAATACAATCGGTGGAGCCATTTTAGATTTTTTGCGACAGTAACGTACGGCAATAGATTCTTGAATATTTTTTTTTTTGTATTGATTATTTTAGTGATTCCTACATACTTAATTAACTATCGTACCTAGCTACATGCCGTAAGCTAATGCCTGGAATGCGTTGCAACGTCTTCTCCATTTTTTTTTGTCAGGAACCTTCTACGACGCGCACACAACAACTTACCAAAGTTTCATCACAATCGGTTGAGCCGTTTCCGAGTTTTTGTGAGACTAACGAACGGAAATTAATTTTTATACAAAGTATAGATATTTTTAGTAATAACATACTTTAAATTCACTATCGTAACTAGCTACATGCCGCTAGGTTAACTTATGCCGCTAGGTTAATCCATTACAAGTAAATAGGTTTAGGTCTCCGGCATGCGGCCTTTAGTTGCCTCTCACAAGCGTGGGATGACAAAGTGTTTTAGATTCTGGGGCAGTTTAACTGTAATACAATATCCATTAGAACATTTAAATTATCGGGTTCAATAAATGCCATTTGAATTTTGTTTTCAGATACATGTTTTTAAAAACAGGAAATCTCTAAGCAACATTTTGAAACGCACCATCTGGTCGCGCATAACAGGTTTGTATCGGTAATAAATAAATGTTATTTTTTAATAAATAATCGCAGCAATGATTAAGTGTTATTTTTACGTTTTTTTTAATGTGTTTTTTAACAGTCTGAATAATGATATTAAAGGATGATGGGCAAAAATATATGTAACCTGGTACCTGCTCCAACAGCAATATTTTTTATATGACTAGAAAGGTATTTTTATGTATAAGAATACCTAGGTAGTTTAGCAGTTGTTTTGTTTTGTTGCCGGTTTCGAGTTTTTTTTTTATATTTATTTATTAAAATCTCCCTTATCACTATCACTACAGGTGTATACCTAATGCGATAGCGTGGTCTTAAAATTAACTTAAGTACCTACAATTTAAAACTATGAAAAAACTAAAAAACTATTAGTACTTACCTATAATTATATCTAAAAATAATATTGTTAATATGTACTAAGTTCCCTAAATAAAATATAGCACAAAATAAAACAAAACAACAAAATAAAAACAACAACATATTATAGCCTACTCTAATCTACATTATAACATAAAAGGAACATCAGTATTTTTGCGATTTCACTCAAATGGCATGTAAATACTTCGATCTTCACGTGAAGATCGTTAATAACCCGAATTGCGCGGGTCAATGGTGTTTTGGCGAGAAGGTTATTTTGAATCCTAATTTTTACTGATTATTTTCTGTTAATTGTTCACTTATTCCCGAATTAATGGTTTTACGAGAGACTATAATAATAGTATTTATTCGTATCACCGTCTATACTATCACCGTCAAATATAATTTATTGATGGACATTATCAGCGTCACCATCATCATCTTGGTCATACTTACTTTTTATTACAATATACAGAAAACACATTTTATAACAATAAATAACGTTATCGTGTGGTCGTCATCGGTTCCTTAGGAGGTGTAATAAAATGGACTGAAGAAATACAAAATAATAAAAAATATGATTTTTCTTTCTGCAAAATAAGTCATGTTCATACCGGGACAACACCGAACGGACAACAAATTGGTAAAAGTCGTCAAGGTAAATAATTTTCCTATTGGAAAGGCCTTATCAACGACATCGACACCAAAATAATTGCTGTTGGGGTGATTATCCTTTGAAATTACCACTCTAGTCTCTACTCTGGAATTCGTACCCAAGATACAGACTAAGTCTAGTTTGGTGCTCACTGGCAAATAATATATTGTAACCTACATAGCTGCAGGTAGTACCTTAAGCTACTCATGTCGTTTCAAATTGCTGTTAACCTGTAAACTTGCTTACTGGATTTTACCATCATTAATTTAGAAAATGTATTCCGGATGGTTTATGTGTATACCTACTTAAAATATAATAAAAACATTTCGATGTTTTGATGAGTCGCAAGCGAACGGGCCGGGTGAATTAAATTATGAAAAAAGTGATTTTGTCTAATATTTAATATAGAAGTTTCACTTACTCGACATTCAAGACCTGACATTTTCGAAGACCTGTCGCCTTCCCATCGTAAAACGTCACCTTGATGCCTGGCAGCTGTATGGGCAGGTTATCAATGACGAATGGGTCTAACGGTGGTACTCCTAGTTCTGGTAGACCCTTGGAAAACTGTGGTATCGCATCCTGAGTCGCTTTTATAAGACAGGCCGGTTCTGTGTTGTTGCAGGGATGGATGAAGTCGGCTGTGGATGGAGAGAAAATGTTATTAAAGGAAATATCTCTGTGCTATTACGCGTTGATATCAGCAGGGCGAAATTGAATTCATGGGCATCCTTTTAAGAGGTCATTGTAATCATCATTATGAACAACTTTTACTATGGGACCAAGCCTGAAATCGCGAAAAAAAATCAGCTCTTCCATACATTTTGACGAGTTATGTGAACATAAATGCAAGGAACAACTGATTTTTTTTCCTGATTTTAGGTTTAATCCCATAGTAAAAGTTGTTCATAACGATGAGTACAATGACCCCTCAAAAGGATGCCCATGAATTTAATTTCACCCTGTAGATACAACAGCCCATGACGTAATTAAAAGACTATTTTTTAAAAGATTTTAAAAGATTCACTAGTCAGGAACTGTTCAGAGTGTAAGTATAAGAAAAGGCTGCTTTTAACAATTGCGGAACGTCGATTTCTGAATAAAAGCGATATTTAAGACAAGAATAATCATGGTAATTTCGACGGATAAAACATTATTTGAATATGATTTCTTACTAAAACAGGTAAATTAATTAGACCCACTACGACAATTTGCCGTGTCATTGCATCATGTTGTATGATGAAAAAGATTGACAGTTGTTATTTGAAAATATAGACAATTTCAGTTGCTAGTCAATTTGACAAACATTTAATTTCCCTGACTTTACCTCTATGCAAATAGATGAATGAAGCAAAAAGTTGCCAGAATGCTATCGTTTTAAGACACGGCAATGTTATAAATAATATTGTACCTACTCATCATAATTTAGATTTAACACGAAGATACACTATTCAATATTATTATGCTTGAATGCTCAGCTTGAAATATCAATGAAATGTTGCATGTCTGTAGGCAGTCTGTGTTATTGATATCGACGACTGTATAATTAAATAATGATGATATACCTACATATTTTGATGCAACCAGAATAATTATTTCTGACTGGAAGACAATACAATTGCCTAGCTTGACTGATCTCGGTAGATACCTACTTCGTTTTTAAAAGTCTTATTATTTATTTGTAAACAAGGTGGCAGGGACATCGATGCATAATCTGTTATCATAAATTCAGTACACGATCCTGGAGTCCACGGTGTTGAAATATTTTGCGGTTATTAAAAAAAAACAGTTTTTTCCTACAGAAGGTCAATATCTTTTTTTTTTCTCGCGGTGGAAATCCTCATGGACTTCCTCTATCGTGGGGGTGACAGAGGGGCACGCCGGACTCTTACCGGCTAAAACCACCGCGGTGTTCTACCTCTACCTATGGCCGGGGGTGCGGGATTCGCATAAGCATTCACCGCTCCCCCGGCAGGCCTCGATCCGCTGTTCCTCAGCGGGTCCCACCTCCCCGTGCGCCTATTCCTATAATGGCCGCACCTCAATACCTACGCGGTTAAAATGTATGGAACGCAATTTTTTTTTTTATAGGTGAGCGACGAAAATCGTCCAGTGTCATGTACTAAATTTATGGATGGTAACGGGTTTGCGCGTCGGTGTCACCCACCCTGTATACAGTTCCACCTCTGGGCGGAGGTCTCCCATAGACCTCCACATCTCTCTTTCCGTTGTCACCTCTGACGGTTAAGACTGAATCGAAGTCGTCACGCTATCATTTCCTAGGTCGGCCTTGATGACGACACCAATCTTTAAGCACTAACTGTGTGACGACTATGGCCCAATGTCCTGATGTTTTCGAAACATTGGTATGATTGGCCCAATCCCACTTATGCCACCTATTAATTTTATTAAGAAACTAGCTGACCCGGCGAACTTCGTACCGCCTCAGAATCAACAAGAACGAATTTATGAGAAAATTTATTATTTTCATTTTTTCGCGATATTTTCCCATATTATAACTTTATTATCCTGCTGTTTGGGGCGGAGACAAATTTAACAAATCAAAGATCATTACAATCGGTCCAGACTCCAGCCGTTCTTGAGTTATAAATGGTGTAACTAACCCGACTTCGTTTTATTTAAATGGAATGTTCAAGAATGAAAAGTTTATTGAAAGGTTAGCTCGTAAAACATTACAAAGTTTAGTAATAGTGCTTCAACTAATGAGTGAAGGTACTGATTCAGAATAGTTGGGAAACACCACACTGCACTACACTGCAGACATTTCGCGATAGGCTCACGCGATCTGTTAAGGGGATGGTATGCGTTTTTAGAACCAACATAAAATACAGTGGTGGTCATATAATTAAGAACGCTTATTTAAAGGGAAGATTTTTTCAAACTAACAAGTACCTATAACTAATAGCATGTATTTTTTTGTATTTCTCTCGGTATCGCAAAACTTTTTCATACTAGCGGTACATTCGTTGATACACATGATTGGCTAAAAAATAAATAGATAAACTTTATACATTTATGTTTGAACCAACATAATATACAGGGTTAGTTTTCAAAGACCAGCCAAATTTAAGGGTGCGGTACAGACCATCAAACTGAACAACTTTCTCCATGGAACCAATATCGTAATCGCGAAAAATGTATCAACTGTCCCATAGAAAACGTCAATACCTACTCGACCTAAACGTATGGGACGGCTGAATTTTTATTCGCGATTACGATATTAGTTCCAAGGAGAAAATTGTTCAGTTTGATGGTCTGTACCACATTCTTAAATTTGGCTGGTCTTTGAAAACTAACCCTGTATGTAAATGTATGTGAGGGTACTACTGAATAAATATACTATAAATAATTCTAACGCTTACGTCTAAACTATGAAAAACAAATAAATAAACAGTTACTATGTACCAAATAAGCACTATATTGATAAGTTTTTGTAGTAGGTACCTACTCAAATCATCGAATTATATCAGCGATAAAAAAAATAAAATATCCGCACTAAATGACACTTCCATAATAAAGGAGATTCACAAAACCGTACGCTATGTCAATAAAGCGCCACTATTTATTCCCATCAAAAATTCTCAACAGAAAATCGCGTTAAAAAGAGTCATTTGGAGATCAAACAAAAGACATTTCGCAGTAAAGCCTTGGAGACACGTACCACACATATACTGTCATAACTCATAATATACGTATTTTAACGAAAATAAGGTTCTGGCACAATCCGTAGCTCGCGTCTTTGTACCTACGTGTGATATAATTATGTTACATACAACCTTTTGGTAACTGTTTAAAGTAAATGTAACTCAAAATAATGTCGACCATCACAATATATAGCGGCGTAACACATTATCAGTAGCAATGACTTTAATTTTGACAGTTCAACAACATTCATTGCGTTATTTAAGTTGTTGAGCAGACAAATTTTTCGAATATGAAGCAATGTTAGCAATATCCTTAAAAATGATTCATGTGATTGAAAGTGTGTTACACAATTAGGGTGCATGTAGGTACAGACACCATCACATCAAGCTACCCGAAACTGTAAAATTTTCCCAATTAACTTTGAACCTTATGCTTTAGCGATGAAATGAAAAATCTATTAAAGAAATTTGACAGATTGTAGTAGCTTGATATTCTGGCGTCTGTATATAAATTATAATGTAGGTAAAATTAAAAGCAACAAGTAGAGTTAATAAATATCTACTTACACAAAATAAATTAATGCAAAACTGTACATCCCCTTAATATCTCGTGGGCCATTGATTATAAACGTGCAATGTACGGAAACACGTACATTACTGGTAAATCCTACATATCTGCATGTTTCTTCACACGACGTAGGCACCTTTATGGGCATACCTTAATACCAGAGACATTTTATGGCTGAACTTGACCCAGTTCGCGCAAATTGTTTAACTTCGTTGTTCATTTTTTTTGTCTCTGTGACATTACTTGCATTGTTTGACCGGTCATAAGCTTATGGAGTTATGAACTCATTTTTGACACTTGAGATTGTTTATTTACCTTTGCGTAATTATAATACTTTTATATACGTAGGTACGTACATTCATGAGCATAATATATTACTATGGATAATTCGGCAATGATTATCTGATTTTAATGATTCATTCATTAATATATCTGTTTTCAAGAAGACAGCAAACATTATGTGAACAACTTTATTTAAGAATAATTTATTCGATTTATTTTTTATTTTTTGTGTTTATTTGCGTCATTTTCACCGCAAATAAACGTATTTTCTTTCTTTAGATAAGTACGTATGGTCTGTGGGAGTCTTTGGGAGACCCATTTACCTACTAGATAATGTTAATCATGGAATGTTGTTCTGAATCTTTCAGCATATATATTCACTACTTAGCCCATAGCATAGCATTATGCTAAATGCTATGCCATGGGCTAAGTAGTAAATATGCAATCAGCCTATAATGTTCCCACTGCTGGGACACAGGCCTCTTTCTGTGAAAGAGAGCGAGCCGTAATCCACCACGCGGGCCAAGTGCGGGTTGGTGGATGTTACATGGTTTGGTTCTAGGATTTGCCGGTTTCCTCACGATGTTTTCCTTCACCGTTTTGAGAGCAGTGGTGCTGAAATTAAATAAACAAAGTAAAATACCTGGCTGGGTTCGGACTCACGACCTACATCTCGTAAGCCGGGGCCGAAACCACTGGCCGATACACTAAATTGACACTATTCAATATCAATTCGTTTTTTACAACATGTAAGGCATCCAGCTTCAAAATCTTCTACCAAGTAAGAATCTGCCGTAACACTGCCCTTTGAAAGATGCGTGTTTCAGAATCCTCTTGCGTGCAGATATCCACTTATTTTTCTACTATTAGGTACTATTTACTATTCAAAACAATCTTGATGCGAGCATTAAAATTATATAATGTTGGAAAATAGGTAGGTACTTTGATACATATCAGTGTAAATTACAGTTATAACCTTCATGCGATGAAAATAAAAACGTTTTTTACATGCAACTAGATAAATACAATGTAAACACGCTGATGGCCAGTGTTGGGCAAATGGGCATAAGTGGAGTATTGATAAGATGGATTACCTCATTAGTGGTAAAATGCATCTATTATTGCTGCTGTAACTAGCAGAATTCTCGCTACCCTCAAAATAAAAAGTGAAGTACCTAAATGTGTGTTATCTAGTACCCAAGTAAACTGAACCGCGGTTGTGATACCAATACACTTTAATCATTTCAACGCGCTGTTCAACTGTAGGTATAACGATCTCGTCTTAATAAATTCCAAACAATAAATTAATAACTCAATACATGTCAAAAATTCGCGCCAATAGGCAATCTAATATGGCCGCCATCAGCTGTCTAAGATACCATGTCACTATTGAAAAACCCTGTACTAGGACCCAAAGTACCTCTAATAGTCCGGATTAACGCTGCCTAATTGCTGGCATATTCGGTAAATGTTATTCCCAAATATACATTCCTCGTTTCAAAATTCTCACTTTAATAAAATTACTAACAACCTTCAAGTGAAATTCAACAGGTTTTTGCAACTCTAGCTAGAACCATCCAGTTTGTCGGGCAATAAAGCCAATATTACAGAAACTAGAACTCCTAAGAATCCAGTTTTGTGTCACAATCATGTAACAGGTTATCATGCACCTTGGAACCACAACGGGAGAATGGCACGTGGTGTAGTACCACTCCCGAGCAGTGTAGTAACCACATGGCTCTTAAATGTATTACTTGTTGTACTTCACCTATAGGTGTACTTTCAAATTTTCCACAGGGCTTATTCCTGATAGGTACTGACTGTGCTTAATCTCAGGCTTTCATCCAAATCGCATTGACTGGTTATTAGTGCAAATAATAACTCTCTCTGCTTTTGGATCTAAGTACAGAAGTACAGACGCCAGCACATCTGCTGGCGTCTGTACTAAGATCCAAAAGCATCCATGATTGGAGCTATTTTCTCTAAAATCTATTGAAGAAGGACAGATTGTAGTAGCTTGATGAAGCTACTACAATCTGTCTTTCTTCAATAGATTTTCAACTTTATCGGTAAAGCATAAGGTTCAAAGTTGATTGGGAAAATTTGACTGCTTCGGGTAGTTTGATATGCTGGCGTCTGTACATAAAAATAATTTAAAAACATTTATTGTTCAAGAAAACATTACAATATTTAAATAGCACTGCCTGTGTCGTGGAGACTAGTCTCCTTCGTCTTACAAGATTAGTAGGTATCTACACAGTTGGTAGTCTCATAAATAGCATCAGTAAGATTTCTGAGGCGAAATAATCGAATTTTCTTCCAAGAACCATGTAGCGACTGTCATCTACTGGAGCAAAACTGGACGTTCCGACAATTTTATGAAAGTTAAGATTACTTTCATGCTTCTGATTACGACTAAACTAACTATACAATACTAAATGTTAACGTTACCACCTGCACTCTAATTGCGTAACACACAATCTATCACAATCTGAATCATTTTGAAGGATATTGCTAATCCATTGCTTCATATCTTCGAAAAATTTGTCTGCTCAACAAGGTGAATAACGCAATGAATGTTGTTGAACTGTCAAACTGAAAGCCATTGCTACTGATAGTGTGTTACGCAATACCCCATAGTTCAGACTTCTGATTATGTATAATAGGCTTGCTGTTTAAATGACAACTATGACCGACTGTGGAGCGAGACACTCTCATAGTCAAGGACCAAACTAAAACTTGAACAATACTAAAAATTAACATTAACATCTAAGTACTTAAATAATATGTGTAAGCTACTAAAACTTAGATAAACCTCTTAATGGAAGGTTGATTTAACATAAAGGTTTATTCATGAACCTAGATTGGCTAATAAGCATAAGGTACGCACGCATCATGCTTGTATAGTACAGGACGTTGCGTAACCGTTACAATAGCGGCTACTGGGTTATTATTGATACCAGTTATTATAAACATGATATTATTATCATTTTTAGAATTGCAACGGCACTTTTAGATCATTCAATTGATTTAATGATTCATTCATGGTTTTGTTGCAAATTATTTTTATCTTTGTCCCGGGACTCGACTTGAATGGCGTGCAATTGGAGATGCGTATGACCAGTTGTGGACTGCTTTTGGCTGGCGACAGTGGTGATGTTCCTGGATGGTAAACAAATAGGCAGCCCATCTGATGGGAAGCGGTTTCCAAAGGATCTCATTATAGAAAAGTAAAAATGTATACATATACGTTAAAGATTACTTTTAATAGATACATAGACAGATAGATAAAACATTTATTTAGTGCACACAAAAGACATACACAAAAGCACAATCTTAAATGATAACAAATTACATTAACATAGTATATTTAAACAAGGTGCCTTCTTTTTTGTGTATCAAAAAGAAAAACATATTTCAAGAAGAAATAATGACAAAGTCAAATCGTGTATGTCAAGTATGCTATTATAAGACACTTTTGAACTTCAAAATTTATAAAAAAAAACCCATTTACCCTCTTAGGGGTGGAATTTTAAAAAACCTAATCTTACAATTAGTGGATACCTACTCTTCACAAAGAATACACCCTTCTGTATCTAGGACCAGCGATTTAGGTTTTGCGTTGATATTATCAGTCAGTCAGGACTTTGAATTTTATACATATAGATAAATATAGTTTTTTTAACGAAAAGAATGGGCAAGAAACTCATTCGTTACTGTATTAAAATGTTTTACAATATTTAGTGTAGGTACATTAATTATGGTTACAATTATTCTATGTGAAAACGATGTACCTAATAAAATTACTATACTAAATACTAAATTACTATTACTATAGGTTCAAAATATTAAAAACTAGCTTCTGCCCGCGACTTCGTCCGCGCGAAATTCGTACTTTCCTCTAAAAGTTTCGAAAATGTATGTTGGTATGATCTTTATAATTAATTTAGATAAATAAGTATTCGGGCCAATTTTTAAGTTTATAGAACAAAGGAATCAGATTTTTCAAATAAACTGTATCCCCGCTTTTCACCCCCACAGGGATGGAATTTTGAAAAATCGTTTATGACATTGGCTCGAGAAGTTAAGGCTCTAACTCTCATAGAGTTTAACCGATTTGCTCTTTCCTCTGCCGATTCTTGAGATCGCGTAATTCTCATTCTCTTAGCTTTACTCGAAGTTCGAGATAAAGATAATGGTTTTTTAGGTGGCATTGTGTAATAATCTACGGTAACGAAAAGGCTGTCAGTTACCTAACAAAATAACCTACGTTAGAGGTCCTAACTTTAGCTACCTTACACTTAAAATCTTAATGACTATTTACACTAAAATATTGTAATAGAATTATACCCAGAAATATATACAACTCACAACAAAAAAGAAATGAAAATAAAGCTGAAACGCCTGTGCAATACTATCTACCTATACCTACTTCACTTAAAAGTAAATACTTATAACTGCTTTAATTAATAAAAGTACCTACGCTAATTTTTTTTTAATTTGAACGAATATTTAAACACTACCAAAACAACTCATACCTATTTTACAAAATTACAACAAAAGAAATTCAAATAAACTATTAAAGACTAAAAGTCGCGCTGATAAGCACGGTTTCTCAATATCAATTATTGTCTGTCAATAAGGTCGAACGCTCTGAACGCATCAACAGCCAAATATTGAATGAAGCTCCAGCTCGCTCTCGGACCTCCCGCCTTTTTATACCCTACCGCCACCGCCGCGACCCGTGTCGAGCGCGGCAACCGTTACACAAAAATAATCCTTATAGCATGATTCAGTATTCACGTGCGACGGCGCGATGGCTTATTTCATGTATAAGTTTGGTGTTTCTATACCGATTTCTATGATTCTTTTTTTATTGAATAGGTAATAATGTTAACTTTTTAAAATTATGGATGAGTGAGAGTATTATAAACGTAAGAGTAAACAAATATAATCAGAATGCTCCGAACTGCTAAGCTATCAGGAGTTACACGTGTTATTGTGAGTCAACCATAAAAGATAGACATATGCTGTTGCGGGATATTTTTTAGAAAATTTTATGTAGAATATTTCCGTCATACATGATTTCTATGTAACTTTAACCGTTAAGGCTGCACACGCGACGGAAGCTTAAAAAATGGAGTAACTTCTCCCGTTTTCCCAACATTTCCCTTCACTACTCTGCTCCTATTGATTGTAGCGTGATGAAAAGTATACTATAACCTGCCCAGGAGTATGAAGAATAATTGTACCAAGTTTCGTTAAAATCCGTCGAGTAGTTTTTGTTTCTATAAGGAACATACAGACCGACAGACAGACAGACAGACAGACAGACAGACAAAAATTTTACTGATTGCATTTTTGGCATCAGTATCGATCACTAATCACCCCCTGATAGTTATTTTGAAAATATATTTCATGTACAGAATTGACCTCTCTACAGATTTATTATAAGTATAGAAGATTAGGCAATGACAGATAAATTAATTATGTTGATAGATATATGGTCCACACATAATTAAATAACCGCAACTTGAATCATGCCCTATGTTTTTGTCACGATACCCTTCTGTTTATCAAGCAAGATAGCACACGAAAATTGCTTTGATATTGATGTTTTTTTTCAACTACATTATAGCAGTAGCTCGACAGTCTTGACCTCATAGATTTTCACTGGTTCATCACACCGCTTAGTTTGTGTAGTCAAGTGAAAATATGCTAATTAATCAAGGTCATATTAAAAAAAAAAAACTGCGGTATGGTACTGGATTGATACGTATTTCGAAACCTTACTGAAAAACATGTTAGGCAAAAACATCGTCATCTGCTTAGCCTTTTTTTTCCAACTATGTTGGGGTCGGCTTCCAGTCCAGATGCAGCTGAATACCAGTATTGTACACGGAGCGACTGCCTATCTGACCTCTACAACCCAGTTACTGGGTAATACGATACCCTTGGTAAGACTTGCTGTCAGACTTTCGGGCTTCTGGCGAGCCGTATATAACCTAACATAATCAGCCTATAATGCTGGGACACAGGCCTCCTCTCTGTGAGAGGGAGTGGGCCGTAATCCACCACGCGGGCCCAGTGCGGGTTGGTAGATGTCACATGTCTTCGAATTTTTGGTTCTAGGACATGCCGGCTTCCTCACGATGTTTTCCGTCACCGTTTTGAGAGCAATGGTGTGGTGAAATAATTTATACAAAGTAAAGCGCCTGTCAGGGTTCGAATCTACGACCTATATCTCGTAAGTCGCGGTCGTTTCCATTGGGCCACCACTGCTCCCTCTGGCGAGCCGTAACGTCTGTCAAAGATCCGAGAGTGACAGCCAGGACCAAAGGCAAAAAAAGATGTTGGTAAAAAACATTTTGCAAAAATATTCTATAAATAACATGAATATTTTTACAATGACAGACTCGTATTGTAATAGGTATTATTATATCATCCTGTCACTGTCCCACTGCAGGGCTAGTACCTCAGGTTAAAAGTACGTCGTACTTTATTTTAGTTATGAAAACGGCAGCCTAATTGCGGAACGCCAAATCGTCAAATGATTCTGATCAGTTGGCTTCATTTCTATCACAATTGGCTTCATTTTACGATTTTCGAATTGCGAAACTCTAGTTTATTATGAAACCAATTATGAACGTTAAGGCCCTGCGCAGAAACTAGAGTTTCGCAATTCGAAAATCGTAAAATGAAGCCAATTGTGATAGAAATGAAGCCAACTGATCAGAATCATTTGACGATTTGGCGTTCCGCAATTAGGCTGCGGAACGTAAATCAAACAAGCATCTCAATCCTTCTCATTAGGACGACTGACATTACCTATAGAGGTAAATAATGCATTTTTATGCAGTGACCCAAATAATCACAAGTCGATAATATTTATTTAGAACTAGCTGCGCCCCGCGGTTTCACCCGCATAAGACTCGATCCCGTGGGAATATCGGGATAAAAACTATCCTATGTCCTTTTTCGGGACTCAAACTATCTCTATACCAAATTTCATCTAAATCGGTTTAGCGGTTTGAGCGTGAAGAAGTAACAAACATATAAACACACACACACACACATTCACAAACTTTCGCCTTTATAATATTAGTGTGAAGTGTGATTATCTTGTTAGTCCATAGTTGCACCAAAAGACAAAAACATTTAGCTCATCTGCATAGCTATTCACAACCACTCGACAGGTTATCGTACCGAAAATGACTCATTTTCAATGACTGATTTGCCATTCCTCCACAGCAAATAGCTGTCGGAAGAATGACGGTTGTCTATTCGATTTATAAAAAAACGTTTAATAAAAAAACGTATCAAACGTTAGTAAATAGCTATGCAGATCTCCCAAAACAATACACTTGCACATCGGTTAACAGAATTACCTCCAAAAGCCGCGGCCGCGTTTGCTATTGAACCTAACTAAACCAACATTAACTTAACGAAGGTGTGAATGTTTGTTATGACGTGTTTCAATTATCTAATAACCTGTGTACTTGTCGTGAAGGTCCAGGTATACGACTGGTTCAGGTGAACTGTTAAAATAATGAACAAGCATATAAAACTAAATATTCATTGCTCGATAATGCCAAGTTATATTTGTCATGCAAACCTAACCTAAAGTAAGGTTAAGTAGCCCTGGGCCTAGCCGGGCAAAAAGATAGTACCTACTGAATTTCATTATAACCCGCTATTCAATAATGTGGTTTGAATTTATAACCTAAAACAAAAAGCGTAATAAAAACTTACACCACAGAAAACTTATTCGAAAATCGAATTGTTTTTGTATTGTTACAGAGAAGGTTTATGAATGAATTATGCATGAATTATGTACCTAATATATTGAAATGTCATTAAAATGTATCTTTATTATAATGACATACATAATTATAACTTTAATATGCTTGTTTTTTTTTTTATTTGCTGCCTTAATATTGCTTGATATTATCATTCCCAACTTTATTTTAGCAGCACCTCATCCTAAAATTCACACAGTTTCAGAGTGACGGCACATTTTTATGTCACGTATGCCCTCCGTTACTGTTTTCATTCAATCGAGTGACTCTGAAAAGTCACGAACGAGCGTTGGGGAAGCAATACGTTAAAATTCCAAATGTTGTTTTTTCACGTGAACTCATTATTCTAGCGCAAGCATTTGTTTGTGTAACACCTACTAGTTAAGTGCAATACAAAATGCTAGAGATTTAAAAATAGCTCGAATCGACACAGTCACGCAGTCCACTACTAGACAGAGGTCTCTCCCAGGCTGCGCCACAACACCCTCTCCTCCGCCTTCAAAATCAAACTTGAAACTAATGCTAATTTAATTGTAAACATTTTTTATTATTTTTTACATTCATTACTCACTGACTTATTACTTGTATTTTTTTTAAATTAAAATCGTTTTGCTTGTACCATGTTTGTAAATATGTGAGCACCATGTATCTATCAGATACCTAATTAATTTATATGTCATGGTTTCGTTTTTAATTCTTTTACCTATTGTGGTATAGTAATTTTATTTTAGGTGCATCGTCCTCACATGTTATTATATAATTAATGTACCCATGCAAAATATTGTACCTAAAACATTTTAAAAGAGTAACGGTGGAGTTTCTTGCCCATTCTTCTCCATACAAAAAATTACTTTTTGGAATGGGCGACTAAAATCAATTCTATTTTAAGATAATTTTTGACGTTCAAAAGTGCCTTTTATGTGCCTATTTGAAATAAATGCTTTGACTTTGACTTTTACCTTCCTCATCCAGTCTACCTAACCCACTTTCTAAAGGTCGTCGGTCCATGTAACTAAAAAAACTGCTCAGTCTACACAATATGTATATTACATCTAGCTCGAATCAACTCAACTTATCACATTTCACTGCTGGACATAGATCTCTCCCAGGCTGCGCCACTACACCCTGTCCACCGTCTTCCGCATCCAGTCTCTCCCAGCCACCGGTCCATCTAACTGGCTAAAAATAGCTCAGTCATCAAATACTACCTTGCTTAACTAGCCGGATCTGTAAATCACTTACTCAATCCCTAAACGTTTGCAAGGCTTTCTAATAAAGGTAATTCAAGGTTTAAATGAGATATCTAAACTGTGGTTAATAAGATTGGCGGCAACGTAGACGGAAGTATTTAGTTAGCACCACTACTACTTCCTGTGGCTTCTCTCTGGCCTTTGAAAAGATAATACCATACGCAAGGATAGGCGAAAATTTGTAATAATCGACTTCGCGGTTAAATGTTTCGGTGAAGAATTAAATTGGACTTTAAAAGCAAGTATTGTAATGAATATTTTAATACAGCTAATTGTGGACAAGACATAGATAAGGCTGGCTCAGGAACCTGGGGATGATTTTCATTGGCTATCCTAGAAGATGGCAAGTATTATGGCATCGCCTGGCTCCAACTAGCTCGTCGGGATTTGGATTTGGAAAGAGAGGCCTATGCAGTAGTGGGTGAAGTTGGGTGTGTCCTCTCCCGACTTAAAGAAGCAGAAGGAACTTCGTCTGGTTTTGTTCAGTAGGAGTCTTTATACCTATCCGTTCCTCCCCATACGGCTTCCCCTGAGGCAGTCCTGATGTCAAAAAGGTAATCATAATCTATGATGGTGTTTTGTAAAGAAATCGCCAGTTGATAGTTTATTGCCTATACCAGAAGATGGGCATTATGTTATGACATCTTCTAGCTCCGACTACCTTTTGACTAAGGGTCAGTAGTCCTCCGTGACAGGGTAGGCAATGAAGCTTTGTAGCTCGGGCTAGACGCAGACGTGTGTGAACGAGTACATAAAAAAAAGTAAAGACAGAAATGTTTTTGAGCCGTTCACGGAACAAGATCCGTTCACGTTCCGGGTATGACCCTAACATGTGAAGATAGTCCTTCACTTGTCCTAATTTTACCCCATGGACAAGAAGTTTCTTGTATATGCAAAATCAACGAAGGATCGCAGAAGGAGGAAGATTACGTTATCAAATTAACCAACAACAATTAGTTCGTTCAATATTTGGTTAGGGTTAGGATTCCCAAAATTAAATTATAAGCTAACAACTTTGGTGTCGTTGCTGCATAGATATGGATTGAATGTCATAGTTATAAGGTCTATTTTCCAATTAATGTTGTTTCCACTTAAACAAATATTAACTTTATGCGCACGCACAACCATACGTGAATGGATAATTTCCCAAAAACTCGAAACCATATTGTTTACATTTGGAAACTGAATTACGAACGCAGATTACGAACGTAAATAAAGACCAGATAAATCTTAAATACGTAGACAGGTATAATTATTACCTACCATGCCTACCTCAACAATTTCTCAAAATCATATTTACGAGGTAGGCATACAATCAATAAATTTGTGATTGTTGAGGTAGGTACTACTATCTCAACAATTACTTTCGATAAAGGTCACTAACATCGAAGATCTGTCAACCGCAAAAAACTTTGAACGTTGAAATAAACATAAAACGACTATTGTCTTTATAGAAAAAAAAAAAACAAACTTCATATAAGTTCCTAAATAACTACGTTGATATCCATCAATAATCTTAATTCTATCTCCAACGAAATCAATCGAGACCAAACCGCAAATGAATCAACGCAACCACAACTATCTCCATGAACGTTGCAAAACAAACAATAAAAACTCACGTGCATACTTCGCCGAGCAGTCGCTGACGAAAGTTGCAGCCGATAGCAGCGTGAAAACCAAAACATATCTACTATCACACATAGTACCACTTAAACTGCGATAACAGCGGATAGCACAAAAACCTGGGGCTCACTAACGACCTGACCCTCGTGCCTTCGCAGTACGCTTATGTAAATACAACAAGTTCTTTATGTCTATTGCATAAATCCAGCCAGCTCTTTGCCAATTCGAAGCCTGATTTTCACGGAACGCTAGTCACTAATCCGTTCCATAAAATGTTCGCGACTTGAATGCGCTGGCCTGCGTGCGCTCGCGACCGTATTCTGGCATATTGCATCGCGATTGGCCAGCAGTGTTGTTTTCGAAAAGTCGGTTCAAGTACGAAGGTCGTGATGTCGAAGTTTGTGTACTTTGGTACTTTCTTGAATTTGTGATCGGATGTTACTGTTTGATGAGTTTGCTGGCGGAAAATGGCATGACCTACATAAAATTAAATGCAGCTAAGTGGACAGTTTCTGCATAGGTTTTCACTTTGATATCAGAAAGCCAATTCCCGTAATTAAAAACTTTCAATTCTAGTCGCAATCTTATCTCAGCGACAATCAATGTCAAAAACTGGCCAAAAAAAGGTAGGGAAATTAGAGGTATGTTTGACAGATTGAGACTGAAATTATATATAGACTGCGATCGTTCTTAACAATAGAAATTGCCCCTATGATCAGATATTACCTGTATCAGTCTAATAGATTTGTTTTTTAGATCCCTGATGAAGCAGATGTATCTACTTCCTTTTCTACTTTTGATGCTCGTAAGAATTATTTTGGACAATGGTAGCACACAGGTCGTAAAACTGCATAGTCTCGTCCTTGGCTTTATGTAGTAAATGTACCATCTAGAACAGTAATGCTACTTTCTATATGCGATTTCCACGCAGGATCTAAAGAAAAACGTGGCGTACGGCGTATCACATTCTCGATACGTTGCGTAAGGCAACTAACTGAGCGAAACGGGTTACTATGGTGGTCGCCGATGACCTATTACTTACCGATAATTTTGCAATATGTCAACCTTAAACCAAACTTGGTATTGCAGAATATGTCTCCAATATGTAGCTGTGCTTTTTTTTTGATATTATGGATTAAAAGAGTGTCCTTCAAGATAGGACTGGACCCGTTTGTGTGGTTTGCGTGCGAAGATCGAAGAAATTAGGTGGAGTTGACAGCGTTTAGTTGAATGATACCTCTTGCAATGTGTTCAGCAGTAAATGATAAAGGGGGAAGTGATTATAAAATAACGAATGCTTTTAAAATAGAAAGATTTCCTAACATGTCTAGTAACTATACAAGCTTATACGATTTGGATAAACAACAAGCGGCACTCAGAAAAGATTTCGGCATCCAAAAAATGTTAAAACATGGCGATCGCAGAATATCTTCGTAGATCTTCGCAGGGTGGCTGGTTGCAGCTGGATGAGAGTTCCGAAAACCGAGTTGAATGACATACAATTGGAGAGGCTTATATCCGGCAGTAGACTACCGTAGGCTGATGATGATGATATGAAAAATTAACGATTAAAATATTCTTTACAATATAAAATGCGTTATCCTTACCAGAATAAGTCCATAAGTAAATAGGTAATACCCAACTATTTCAGCAAAAGGTGCGTGTTAGTTGCATTTATGCATTAAATCATTTCAAGGTAACTGCTGGGAGTCCTACTGTGGTGCCTTGCGCGCGCATTGGTGTCGAAACCGTTTAATAACTTTCATGATTCATCATTATCTTTAGTGTTGGTGTTTTACAATAAGTATATTACCTTGTTTGGTACTCTATTATTACGGCAATTCGTAGTGTTGTGGAAATCATACTGAATAATGTGTATAATTTTCTTTAAGGTTAACACTTCGAGGAATTTTCATCCATTCAAATATTTGAAATGCGAAAATAACTATATCTGTCTGTTTGACGGTTACCTTTCACGTGATTTGACCGAGATCTATCTTTTGAGAGTATTTTTACGAATACCCGTGAAGTCTAAATGCGACACCTAGATTACATGGATCCCTTCTATTCTTCTTTGACACGGATACAATATGACCTGGGTTAGGACATATGATATTTCTATTCTTGGTAGTACGTTTCCGTAGGGATTATTTTCGACTTCTATGAGGGCAAGGACGCTGGAAAAGACTTGTTTAATATAATACTTAGTTGATTAACAATTTTAATATTGAACAACAAAAAAACAATATTTTAACTACGTACCTTCGTTTTCCGATGTAAGATTTTCCGTTAATAGATTTGGTCCTTCCAGATGTACCTAATCTACTTTTAACTGACGCTTCCATATTTTTATCCATTTCTGTATAATAATTCTTATATTATTAACATTTCAATGCTTATATACAATTATTACACAACTTATTCACCCATGAAAATCCTTTTAAAAATTGTCCAAATCTGAATTTCAAAGTCTTCAGATTTAGGGAAAGCCTACAATTTCCTAATAATTTGCCTTGGGGTATGGCCACACACGATAATACCAAAATCAACGGCTCTGAAGATCCCTTTAGTTTAGGTCCATTTTCGATATCTGAAAGTGTTCTCCTGATCACGGGGCTCCTATCTGAAACTTTTCAAATATATTTTCGGTGTTCTCTTATCATGCCGCATCTACTCAGCTATCAACTTTTCGCTCTGCATATGCTTGCTCAAAAACCCTCTGGGCTCTACCACTAACTATTCACACTAGGTTCTACATAAAATGACTAACTATAAGTACTTCTATTCATCGCATTATGGAGTTAGATAAATAACGCCTAAAATGTCTAGTTCATTGGCGTAGTCAATCCCGGAATCAGATTGGCTACCGTATAGGTTGCTGCCACTAGACTAGTCAATAACTAGCAGCATTCTGGAATCTGACTCATAAGTAAACCGTGCCATTGAAATTTTCATTGTAATCTGCCGGTCATATACTGTTAATGCATACATAGAAGCAGATGCAACCAGTCTTATTATAGGTAAGGGGTATCCCCGGTCATATCTGATTGCTGTCCCATCGGACTATGATAGTACAGGATCAGAGAATGCACCTGTGTTTGCGCACACACTTGTGCACTATTATATCTCCTGCGTACCTGGCTAATCTCCGTTGAGATTGGCTACCGTGACCGAAATCGGTCGGGAGAAATATTAACAGGGTTATGGAACTTAGACGGTAGTTTTATATAAAATACTAGTATTCAGCTGCATCTGGATAGACTGAAAGCCGTCCCCCAGCATAGTATGGAAAAGGCTTGAGACTCTAATGCATGATTTCCCACCCATAAAAAAAAAAGGGATGAACAATTCACGAGCCGCGGGCCATCTCCGGTCTGCACAGGGTTTCATCCGGCCCTCCAACGTCATTATGACAGTAAGAGTGTATTGCTCTCAAAAATGTTATTTGGCGTTCGTAGTACGTTAATATGATGGCCATTGTAAACTTTATTAACTGTTTAAACATAACCACAATGAATTGCTGCAAGAGAGAAAATTGCGCTAGTGCGCTCAACGATTGTTTTCGCGGTGTGTAGCATTTTAGCCTTTGAAGTTCCATAAGGTAAATTGCAACATAATACAGAATGCGCTGTTTTTATTTTGGCCCCCTAAATTTCCTACATTTTTTTGGCCCCTGATAAAATAACCTAATTGCACCTAATGGCCCAGACCTGCTTTTATACAATAATCACGAAGATAGAGTTGACCTTGTATGGTGGCCAGGTCAGGCAGGTCCGGTTGTCCTGCCTGATCCAGTAATAGATTGGTTGTTAAAAGGCACTGTAACCAGGCAACAGGGTAGTTGCTACACCGACCAAGGGCTTGCTTTAATTGAAATATGACCGATATGACAGTATGTCAAGTACTCGACCCCGATACGTTAGAGTAAACTGATTTAGTTAATTTTATACGCAATTATAATAATTGCTCACATGCTAAGTAAGCCATACTTTAAGAAAACCTTAATTTGCATTAGAATACGCGTTCAAATCATTTATGATTATTATCTGTAACATCAAGAAAACATGCATGTAGCCATGATTACTGTTTTACCAAATACATACAATAATGTACGGACGCCAGCACATCAACCTACTGCAATCTGTCAAATTTCTTCATTAGATTTTCAACTTTATCGCTACTACAGTATAAGGTTCAAGGTTGATTAGGAAAATTTGACAGTTTCGAGTAGCTTCATGTGCTGGCGTCTGTAGATACCATTGTAATTTCTGGTATTTAATTTCGTCGACACACTGTAAATACAGCGCCATTTCGGATATTAGTTTACGAAGTTATCGAAATATGCTTCTAATTTATACGAGTTGCCGTAACATTTCATGATATTCTCCAAATCCCCAATCAGTATGGACGCAACAAACTTTGAACGCGGATAAGTACAGATTATTTTAACTTTATAATTAACTTTCTCGATTTCCTGGCGCTTCGTGAGCTCTCACATTTCTTACCAAACAGATATAGACTAGATAACCCTATAGAACGATGGGTTGAAAGAATAAGCATGGTATAAGAAAAAGAATATTATTTATTTTAAAAATATACCCTCTTACTAAATCAAAGTGCAAGCAAGTTCTCACCACGTATCTGCTGAACGTTGATTACGATAGCACTGAAAGTCTCTTAATGGTGTTAAGATAAATGTGTTTTCAGCCTACCTATAAACACACCACAACACATCACACCACACCACTTCAATAGTACCCACAATCCTCACAATAACAATAATTCAAATTTTGTATTTTTTTTCCCTTTGTTTTGGTTTACTGTGTTCTCCTATCAAAGGTAAAATAATTTGTATCATTATCTTAAGATTTAATATTCGATCATTGTTTTTTGGGGGAGGGGCTGGTACTCTGTGTGACAGGTTTTTCCTAGTGCAAACACCAGTCTCCTACAAAGGATTTATCAGATGTAGTGTCTTCATATTTTAAGGCGTCTTTGTGGAAAATGTACTGAAAACAGTGGGCAATTCTCGTAATTTTAAGAACGTTCACAGTCTGATCTCAGTCTCAATCTGTCAAAAAGTACTTCTAATTTCCTTACATTTTGACAAGATTTCTGACATTTGTTTGTCGCCGAGATAAGACTGCGACTAGATTTTAAACGTTTTAAATTACGAGAATTTCAGATATTGCAATAACTCATCCGTTATTATCGACCGACAATAACTGTGGGGGAGAGCCTTTACATCAAAACAAAGTTGGTGGCGGATACACCGCCAATTACCGCCATCTTTTTGATGAATCACTGACGGTATTATTCACACCTGCCTTTGCCTTTCAATCGGTTAAGTTGGTTTTCATTCTGGCGAGATGAGAAGTCCTTATGCTCTCCGGGGCTTGGATTTATACTAGCAATTCGCAGAATAATACCGAAATTATGCGAGTAGATTATGATGCATCTACATAGCTACTTACCAATCAGGCTTTGGCGACTGTATGCTATGAATGTTTATTCCGCTATCTCTCTGTAAAGATGGCGGAATAAATATTCAACTGGCTAGATTTGGTTGGCCCACCATACATCCAAGGGCGCGCAGTATCTTCATCTGCGAGAATATTTACTGGCTCTGCGGTCAAAATCCATTAATTATTAGCGTTTTTGTATCCCTGTACAAAAACAAATAAAAAAACGCAAACGTGGAAGGCTAGGCCTCCTTCCGGCATGCGACAGATGTGGCCAGCTCAGTTCCATAGCAGCGTGACCTACATCAGCAATTTGAGTTTTCGAACACAATATCGAGTTCTCAACATCCATCATGGTTTTGTGTGAACTAAAAACTAAGCAAAATCAAAGTATTTATTTACTCTAGGCTGGTACTGTTCAATAGTCAAGAAGTCAATTAGGTGGAAACTTGGTCGCATAAAAGTTTATCGTACGTAGCTGTTGGCATCTTCAACATTTTATTAATTATATTTGTTGTTTTGCAACACTTTATCTGTCAAGTTAAGTGTCAATGTCATTATTTTATGTCAGAACAACTGTCAGTTCAAGAAAATATAGCATCTCGATTGTCTGCATGAACAAGCCAACATTTTTTTTAATTACACAAAACCTCTCTCTCAATTCTACCAGCCAAAACCCTAGAAATACAATCCTTAACAGTTACATGGAACAAAAGCGTCACAAGCATCGCACTAAGATTGTATCGGGGCAACGTATTCGAAGTAATGACATTCGAACAAACAAGTTTCTCGCTAGAATTTATTATGTTTATTTGCCAAAAATAGTGCTTTACATTTCCTTATAATAATAGTCTACATTAGGTTTACAATAAAACTAAAACAAAAATAAGACGCAAAGGAAGGATTTTGCTTATGAACTACACTAGGTCGAGCCTGTCTCCTAGAAGGGCATACCTAGGCATGAACAGGACACCCCTTTGTTTTAGGCTGTCCTCATGAACTACTTTTTTTAAATATATATAATATATATTTTCTCAAAAAACACACCGCCTAAAAAAGTTTTCACCTCAAAAAACACTCCGGGAGTGCCGACGAAGTGAAAACAAAACACAAACAGAATACTTTTTTTCAATTAACCTAAAAATACTCGTGAAATCATATCAATTCTTACAATAAGCATGTCCCAATTACCATCTTATTTCCAAAACAGGCAATAGGTATAAAGACCTCCCCGAATACTTGAATCAAAATAATAATATTTTAAATTGAAATATTTTCTGCAAACCTTTGCCAAGTAACGAAAGCTAAGGTGAGATTTCAAATATTATTAGTTATTTTTTAAATATTATTAAAATTCCATGTCCTTTGTGCAAGAAGTTGAAAAACCCTTTTTTATATAACTACCTATAACTTACACGAGCAAAAGATACAGCAGGACTTGGGCAGAAATTGGAAATACATTTCAATTAACAGGAATTATTTTATTTCTTTCTACGTAATGTTAAGTATAATAATTTTGTTTGTCTATCATACCTAATAAGTTATGTTGCAATTTGTAAACAGTTTTGGTATTGCCAAGGCAATGAACCTTGTTCAGATATAAAGCAGTTTGCTAAATAATATCGTTGATTTTGCGCTTATTCGTCACTGGAATCGCTCGACATAACGTCCGTTCATTAAAAAGCACAAAACAAATGATGCATTTTGTTATTTTTCAGAAGCGTAATGTGCAAACGTAACCCACAACTATTAATGAATCAAATACCTACATAAAAATCACTATACAGGAAGATTTTTTTTTCACCATCCAAATTAGATTGTTTTACCCATATCCGTGGTTTTACCTATGAATATGAACAACTTTCACTATGGAACCAACTCTGAAATCACGAAAAAAATCAGCTGTTTAATACAAATGTTCAATGCATGAGTATTCTGTTTATCTATATAGGGTGTCATGGACATCGACCTGCAACCAACATGGATTTACACATGCACACACTCACCCCCACACACACACAAACTCACCTTCCACTACATGCTCACACACCCTCACACACATATACATACGTCAAAACAGAATCACATAAATTATTGCAGCGGTAGAACGACACTGTTCATTTTAATTGTTGTACAGTAATATTGGATAAGAATTTTGTGGCCGAACACTGTTTCTCAAAATACAGGTTATAACCTAGTTTGAGAGGCAGGGTTTTAAACATTTTGTTACAGATTTTACAACAAAACCTAACATAAATAATGTATAACCATCTACCCATTGATTCTGTAACTATCTGTATTTTTTATGAATAAACATATTATTATTATTATTTAGTACATGATTCTGAAAGCGCTGCGTAAATTTTTTCGTCGGTTATTTAAAAAAATATTGCTATTCCATACATTTTGACCGCGTAGGTATTACACTTTTCTATAAAACAGCAGATTTTTTTTTGGTCACCAACGAATAAGCAGCATGAATATATCAGTCTATAGTATCCCATTACTGGACACAGTGGGAGGTCCCTCTCACAGAGAGGGAGTAGGCCGTAAGCTACCACGAGAGCCTAGTGCGGATTGGTGAATGGCACATGTCTTCAAACTTTTAACTGTAGGACATGCTGGTTTCTTCACAATGTTTTCCTCCACCGTTTTGAGAGCAGTCGTGATGAAATAATTTATACAAAGTAAAGTGCCTCTCTGAGTTTGAACTTACAACTCGGTAACATAATAGGACACCCAAAGGCGTCCTATCAAAGAATGTAAGTGGGTTTCTAATCAAAACTCAATATAAATGCAATGCAACCCACATGTTTCCCACTGCGCAAAGCTACAGAAAACCGTAAATTAACCTATCACCTGCCGTTCTAATGTCAACGACCATTTAAAGGCCAGTGAGGTAAGACTGTAGTCTATCATTTTATACTTAAGTGCGAAACTGCGAAGGTAGTGATTATATATCTTACGCACTTTGTCTGTGCGGGCTTATTTTGTACGTAATTGTGCGGTTATTATCACGACTTTGACTGGGTTTTAGGTGCTTAAATTGTTAATCGTAGACTATCCCCCTTACTAATAAACGTTATATAGCGTTTGTATAGTTACACAACGTTTTGTCTTCTTCTTTCGAAAGTTAAATTACTGACGACTGAAAGGCAGAAATCAGTGTGTAACTATTCATCTGATATAATACGTTTATTAGTAAGGGGGTTAGTATATAACTATATAACTACAGTCTGCCTGTATTAGTTTTCATTGGATGTTTTTTACAACATGTGAGCCACCCAGCATCAAAATCTACTACTAGTAAGTATCTGTCTTATCTTCATGGAAATTGTTCTATCAGATTTGCGTCGCACAGTCGCGCGTCGCGTCTTTCTGCGGGAGTCTTGCGTAGGTATCGATTAATCTCCCCACAATTCACATAACCAAATGAACTGAACTAAACATAAATTATATTGTTAAAGTATTGACAGGTTATCCGACACAAAATAAACACTAGTTAGTTGCGGTTTAATCCACTCTAAATTAACAATTGCTGTAAATCGCGCGTGGCTAATTCAACATAGATAAATTGTTTAATTTTCAATGCAAAATTATTTTCATTAGCGTTTCATTAGTGCATTACTACACAATTTAAAGTTATTGAAATGTTAATTTCAATTTATACATATAGGTAAATTGAAATTAACACTTCAATAACTTTAAATTTTAGTTGAAATTGATTTGAAGCTCCGGAGAAAACGGTCGGTCGGAATCTTTGGTGTACTTAATAAAGAGTATTTTATTCTATTCTCCGCAGAAACTCAACACTCATCCGCAAAAACTCAACAGTCATGCTTTCGCCCACTATACCACACACTATACAAAACATTGTTTCTTTTAGTTAAGCTTCTAAATGGCTTTTCTTAAAATAGAGGTTTACTTAAATCTCTTTTAGCGCCTAAAAATAAGTGGTGATTCTCCAAACCATCAGGATTGCCATTTGAGAGATAAAATAAAAATAAAAATTTGCAGAAATAGCCTGTTACAGGTGGTTTTGGTGTGGCCATTTACAACAATAGACTAGACAGTTTTCTCTTTCAAATATTTATATTTTTAAGCTTCTTCAGTAGGTACAACGGTACAAGGATCTTTCGGCACCGGCCAAATTCAAAACTGAAGCCGCCATTTTGTTTTTAGGGTTCCGTACCCGTGCCAATGGAACCCTATTACCAAGCCTCCGCTGTCCGTCCGTTCGTCTGTCTGTCAACGGGCTGTATGTATCTCATGAACCGTAGTAAGTAGTTGTCATATAGTGTATTTCTGTTGCCGCTATAATAACAGATAATAAAAATAAAGTAAAAATTAAAGGAGGTCCCATAGTTGTATTTTATTAAATGGGTTGTATCTCATGAACCGTAACAGGTTTTTTCAATACAACTTCTGTGATCAATTTACAAATGTTTGCCAAAAGATCTTTGTATCACTCTATGTGAATATAGGTGAGCCGGGGCTGCATCGAAATCCTCCACAAGTTGTGATACTTATACAATGTACGCGTGAAGTACCTCGGGCAATCACACCATCACCACCACATACCACCACAACACCACCACGTCACGCGTCAGACACCAACTTACTGACTGGCAAATATTTGCGTCACAGTATGAGCTGTTAATTTATCTAATACTTTAAGTACACTAAATAATATACAGAGGCGAACTCATAGCCAAAGGCTGTTCTCATCTTTTATAATCATAATCAGCCTATAATGTTCAAACTGCTGGCACACAGGCCTCCCCTCGGTGAGAGGGTGTGCCCAGTACGGGTTGGCAGATGTCACAAGTCTTCGAATTTTTGGTTCTAGGACATGCCGGTTTCCTCACGATGTTTTCCTTCACCGTTTTGAGAGCAGTGGTGATGAAATAATTTACACAAAGTAAAGCGCCTGTTTGGGTTCGAACCTACGACCTACAATTCGTAAGTCGCGGCTGTTACCACTTGGCCACCACTGCTCCTTCATGCCAATACAGAAAAATAAGGAGAAGTAAGACGCCTGTGCATAAATAGTAAGCAATGTGTAGTGTAGTGAACTAGAATCTACAGCTGTAGTGATATTCTTCGAATCTCTTTGAACCAAGCGAAGTTTTTGAAGTGAAGACTTCTTAAGGCGCGTCGGGCATTTTTGAAATGGGAAAAAACCATTGAACTCGCGACACTGTTACCGCCACCGAGCTACATTCGGATGTGTTCGGCTGTCCTCGGGATGTACGGTCAGCATCAAAATTTGATTAACATTTCAGTTTTTTTAATTTTCGTTATTGAGCAAAATATTTGTTCAAAATTGCAGCAGAAGAATTTTTTTTACAATATATACTCTTTTCTATTATGTGAAAAGCTAAAAATCAGTTTATTGAAAAAAGTTGTTGTCAATTTAATAACATGTAAAAATGATAGTGTTTATCGACTTTTGATGCTGACTGTACTCGGTTTTAATGTATTTCCGATATGTCAGTGAGAGATGGCAAAATATTCTGTGTGTGTTTTGTTTATATGACGATTCAAAAAATATACACGTACCTAATTGTTCTTTTTCACTTCTGTCGACACTCCCGGAGTGCCACTTTTTTATATACGAAAGAAGCAGAATAAGTAAGACGCCTGTGCATAACTATTAAGCAACCATGTGTAGTACAGTGACAACTAGAACTTACCTGAATCAATCTGGCGACTGCTTAGCCTTGTCCCAACGATGTTGGGGTCTATCTCAGTTGAACCAGATGCAGCTGAATAGCAATATTTTGCAATAGCAGCGCCCCGCGGTTTCACCCGCATAAGTTTCCCGTGGGAATATCGGGATATTATACAACTATAGACATTGTGACTTATATTATCGCCTTGGATGATTCTGTAAAGGTGTTATAATTGTGGTTTAATAAAAAATAAATAAATAAAAACTATCCTATGTCCTTTCCCGGGACTCAAACTATCTCTATACCAAAGTTCAACTAAATCGGTTCAGCGGTTTAAGCGTGTAGAGGTAACAGGCAGGCAGACACACTTTCGCATTTATAATATTAGTATGGATAGTATAGTATGGATAGACTGCCTGTACTGCCCGATTTACATGTTGTAGGTCGTGGGTTCGAACCTAGGCAGTCGCTTTGTTTTTGTAAATAATGTCATCGCCACTGCTTTCAAAACGGTGAAGGAAAACATCGTGAGGAAACCGGCATGTCCTAGAACCAAAAATTGGAAGACATGCGTCATCTACCAACCCGCACTGGTCCCGCGTGGATTATTACAATAAATTATAATCCACTCCCGCACGGAGAGAGGAGGCCTGTGTCCCTGCAGTGGGGAACATTATAGGCTGATTATGCTAACTGCCTATCTGAACTCCACAACCCAGTCTCTGGGTAAGACGACACCCCTTGGTAAGACTGATTATCTAGAACTTACCTACTGTATTGATATTCATTAAACCTCTTTAACTGGATAGCACGGACAATGAAATAGCGTTTTGGGCACAGAAAAGGTGCATTAGATCGATGTTTAGACTGCAAACAACTGACAGCTGTAAACCTTATTTTATCGAACGTAAGATATTGACATTGCCCTCATTATACATCCTGGAAACAGTAATGTTCATTAAATCCAACTCTCATTTATTTCAGCGTTTGTCTGATGCTGTCCCTAGGAATAGACGTGATAATTTCAAACTCTGTGTTCACGGCGCTAAAACAGCCCTTATGAGTAAGAGCATCTTCTGCATGGCTCCGACCATCTATACTAATATTATAAAGAGGTAAAATTTGTAAGTTTGTAAGTTTGTATGTATGGGGTAATCTCTGGAACTACCAGTCGGATTTGAAAAATTCTTTTTACATTTGATAGCCCAGTTTTTGAGGAATGCTATAGGCTATTTAACATCACGCTATGTCTCTTAGGAGCCGAGCGAAAAGAATAAAAAGTCAGAAAGAACGCTAAGCGAAAGCGAAGTGATAGCGCGGGTAGGCGATGCGATGTGACGGGGATGGTCGGGGGAACAAGAAATTTCACGCGAACGAAGTCGCGGGCAGAGGCTAGTTTTTAATAAATTGCCAAAATCATGGAAAGGATTAAATATATCTGCTCTTAAAATTAAAATGAAGAGTTTACTAACTGAAAGAGCATATTACAGTATAGCAGAATTTATGAAAGAGGACAACTTTCTTAGTTTGTAAGATGACAATGTTGTAATTTTGACATATTATTGTAATCTTTTTAATTTTTAATCTGGAATTGAAATTTTTAATGACAGTAATTCATAATTTTATTTACTAATTTATGACTAATTTATTTAATGACTACTTTGATTTTTATAATGAATAATGATGAAGTGTAATTTTTATGAATATTATCACGGTTTATGCACCATCTCTTCCTATCAATTTGTACGCCACGATGTGCGGCTGATCATGTTAGAACTTTTATGTACCCCATTATCATCCTGCATGCAATGTACACCATGTTTAAACAAATAAAATTTACTTACTTACTGGATGGGCTTTGAATTAAAAAGCGTAGGTAGTTGTTGATTATTATCCAAGTTATTTGTATACCTATGCAAATAGAATAAACTGACGTCAAACACATAAGCATGCAATTCAAATCGCGGTTCTAGAATAAATTAATTTGAGCACAACACGTTACAAGTTTTATCGGAAGTGTTATGGAAGGTGGGTCATATAATTATGACAAGGCCATGTTTAAATGGAGTTTTAAAATAATAGTATCGAATAGAATACTCTTTATTATGTACACAATATAAATTACAGACATAAATATAGAAATTTTACAAAGTGTGACACAATAGGCGGTCTTATCGCTAAGAGCAATCTTTTAATGACAACCTTTGGATGGATTAAAAAGGGGAAGGGAAGACAAATACTGTAGAAAGTCTGTGGTGTACCATTTACTTAATACAAGAAATACATACATAAAGTATATTATACTAATCTAAATAAATATATAAGTATATATAATAGATAATAAGCATGAAACAGGGGCAAAGAAAATAATAATGATGATGTTTAAGGAGAGAGGAAGTGCTTTTTTATCATAATTTTAAAAGTGGACAAAGATTGAGCATGCCTTACCGACACGGGCAAGTCACTCCATAACCGTACTGCAAGATGTGTCATAGAAATTGGTGGAATGCATCTCAGTCTCAGGTTTTACGATTACACGAAACATTCTTTAAGATAAGAGGGGTTGTAGGATTATTAAACAAAATACTGTAGAGCTAAAACAAGATAATATTATGTGAACTAGCTGTGCCCGCGACTTCGATCGCGTGGATGTCGGAACTTAACAATATATTTTGTGTGCGTCGGTATCCTGCGAGGATACCGATTCAAATCTTTATTTTTTATTTATGCTAGTGCTTCTCTATAAACAACATTAGCTGTGGAACCATCTGGAGCGTACACAAAAAGGTTATTGGGGTTGTTTACGCGTGAAAGAGCTACGTATAGTTGACCATGGGAAAAGCATCCAATACTTAGGTCCACCCCCGCAACTCACTTCATGTTCTTCTTCTGATTCCTGGGACCTACTTAATCTCGCCCTTTTCGCATCTCGGCTACGCTGCGAAAGGTTTGTTTTTTTTTTTCTAGAAGGCATTTTCAGAAAAAGAACTGAACCAAACAAATAAAATATTGAACAAAACACAAACTTTCAAAATGAGAATGAAGACAAATAAAATTACAAACTACGAAGTAAATAAAACTACTTGACTCAAATTGCAAGTTATTATTTACTTCGCACTTTAGAATTTTGTCCAAAATTTACAGTTTTCTCTATCAATGTTACAGGCAACCCTCTAAATTACTTTGTAAAGACCACCTTTTGAAATCAGCAGTTGGTTGTCAACAGGGTGACCCTCTTGGGCCAGTCATTTTTAGTTTGGCAATAAATCCAATTATTCGACAACTAAATTCTAAATTCAACGTATGGTATTTGGATGACGGAACCCTAGGAGGTGATGTAGACACAGTCTTAAAAGATTTACAGTTTTTAAAAGAAAAATTCAGTTTCATTGGCCTAGACCTTAACCATTCAAAATGCGAAATTTATCTTCCCCAAACGACTGACGGACAGACAACCATTGCAAAATTTAATACAATAGCTCCAAATATCAAAATTATGGAAAGAAACTCTTCACCTTCTGGGATCCCCAATTTTTGACGAATCCTTTCCAACGTTCATTGAGGAGAAGATACAAAATTTTAATGACGTCTCCGAAAGACTTTTCAAAATTAATATTCATTCGGCCTTCACGCTCATTCGGTACTGTTGCATCCTAAATGTGGTCCTGGACGACCGTGCGTGGCAGCAAGCCACACTACCCATTCGCTTGGGCGGTCTCGGCGTCCGCAAAATTTCAAGTATTAAATTACCAGCTTTCCTCTCCTCGGTCCACAGTACCGATAAATTAACCAGGAACATTTTATCTTCCTCACTGGTCGATTTTGAAGTGCCGTTTTTGACCGATGCGTTGAACGCTTGGAAAATGGCTTGTCCCAATACGGTTTTGCCTGATAACCCGTCTTCCCAGAGACGGTGGGACGTGCCGCTCTGCAGTATTATACGGAATACCCTTGTAAACACGTCACGTAATACTGTTGAGCGTGCCCGTCTGCTAGCCGTGGGAGAATGGGAGTCAGGTTTGTGGCTTCAGGCGCTCCCGTCATCCACCATAGGCACAATGATGGATGACTCATCGTTTCGGCTCGCTACGTGTCTCCGCTTGGGCGCACCTTGTGTTGCTCCGCATCGATGTCACTGCGGTGAAGCTGTCGACAGTCTCGGACACCATGGCCTGTCCTGCTGCAGGAGCGCAGGTCGCATAGCACGGCACGCCAGCATCAACGATATTATTCGTCGAGCTCTTGTCACCGCCGGCGTACCAGCGGTGTTAGAACCAAACGGCTTGGTACGTGATGATGGGAAGAGACCAGACGGCATGACGTTGTTGCCTTGGAAGGTGGGTAGGCCTCTGGTGTGGGACGCAACATGTGTCGATACCCTAGCGCCATCTCATGTTCCTAGCACTGCGGGCTGTGCTGGCGCCGCTGCTGCAGCTGCTGAGACCCTCAAGCGGCGCAAATACTGTAACCTTGTGGGCAACTACAGCTTTGAGCCGTTTGGGGTCGAAACGCTCGGGTCATGGGGCCCGAGCGCGCGTCTCCTTTTTAAAGAAATTTCTCGCCGGCTGGTCGATACTTTACGTGACCAGAGGGCTGGGTCGTTCTTTGGCCAAAGAATTAGCATTGCCATTCAACGTGGCAATGCTGCCAGTCTTCTGGGCACGTTTCCGGATGACAGCGATGCGGATGAATACTTCGACGCCTAAGTGTCCTTTGTTTTTTTTTTATTTTTATATATTTGTATTGTAAGTTAGTTAGTCATTTTGTCAATAGATGGCGCTGTTTTATTATTTATTTCTGAAACACTTATAATTTTCTAATTTACATTTTTTAGGTGTGAACTGATTACGATGAAACAAAAAACTCAATGTTACTTCAATTTATATAATTATTAACGCAAATATATATAAACGTGAAGTTGTGAGACCAAGTGCACATTAACACACGTTAACTATTTTTTTTTCTGGAACACTTTAAATTCAAAAATCTTTTGATAGACTGAACCGATTGCGATGAAACAAAAACTAAATGTTACTTCAAGTTACGCTAAATCGTTGTGTATAAAAGTTATCTACATTGATTTCGTACATTTTACGTGATGCTCGGATAACTAAACATACAAACAGACAAACAGACAAAAATTCTAAAAATGCTGGAAATGGGTTCTATTGGTTGTCCTTTAACACCCTGGCTATATTTTTTTATTTTTTTTTTAATGTACAAAAACTTCTTTTCTACAGTTTTATTATATGTATAGATTCCGGCGAAGACGTATGTGAAGCCACTTGAGCTTAGTACGAAAATCAGAAATGTGATCATACTTGCGCACCTTGAAAATCTCTGTATACTTAGTAGCAATAAAACGTAACACATGAATTCATTTGGTTTTTCTTCACAAAATTGCAAAATTATTTTAAACACTATAAAAAATAATTTTGCCTAATTTTTATTTTAAATATAAGTACCTACCTTTACTTTTTAATTTTAAATTAATTCGGATTTCAATACACTCACAAAGTAAATTATATCAATTAGGAGGCAAAACTAACCTAGGTAATTCCTATGAAATTAGGGACTGTGTCTTTGCCTTTACAATAAAAATAACACTGATGAGTATGACAGAGAAACTACCTACATTTTTCTACTTGTATGACATGTAACTTTCTGTCGACGTGGCTGTGTTTCCTTCCACATTTAACCCATTTGCCTTCAAAGCAAGATGAACAGGCACCTTCTGGGCACGCTCGTTCCAACATAGACCTCAACCATCGCTTTTCATCAGGCGTGATCGAGGTCAAGAGCACGCCCATTTTGCATTAAAAATATAAATTGAAAAATAAACTGTGCAATGTGTTGAATGCGCTTGGATTCTAACAGCATCGATTAAAATTGTCGATTGAACAGTCACATTTTTCTGCTCGCCACTGTAGAACACCTATTAAAATAATTTGTTTTTCAAATAGCTACACCAGTGTTAGATAGAATCTTGCCTCAGTGTTTATATACTCGTATTAACATTACATAGAGGTTAAAATAAATAAAAAAAATGTTTGTTAAAAACTTTTCAGTGTTGTTTATGTTCACATTTTTTATTTTTTGTGATTCCACATTTGGTGAGTTTCCAACATTTTGTTTGTTTGAAACGGTCTTTGTTTGTGACATAAATACAATAATAAACATTTGTACAGAAAATAAAGAATATTTCTGGATTACGTATTCGTCCCCTTAAAAATAAATAATCTTTTTATTGTTTCTTCCCCTATTTTTTATTACGAGTATATGGGTTGCGATGACCGACAACCCCTTAAGCTGTATTTCACCCTTTCGGAGTTTTCTTTTATCTTTTTTATGCTTTGTATGTTTTGGTGCAGTTGCCAACAATTATGATTTATTAAACTTGATTCTTGGAGAAAACAGTATTTGTAGTAATCATTTCAAATGCCAGCAATGGGATATTACAGGGCTTATTACTTAAAAAGTATAAAACAATTATAAAATAATCTGATAGGGTTTGCAGGGCCAACATGACCACAGATCGCACAAGACAGGGAGGTTTGGAAGGAAAACCCTTGCCCAGTAGTGGGACACAATATAGACTAACAAAAAAAGCAATTATATAAAACTTAATTGTTGTCAAATAGATCCCACCTAGTACCTGGGTTGTGGAGGTCAGATAGGCATTCGCTCCATGTAAAATACTGGCATCCAGCCTTACATTTACACCGTACAGTACAACATAATAACACAAAAATCCAACAAATAAATCAATAACATAATCTACTAAATTTTGCAGTTGAAAACCTCCCAAAATGTCACCTCGACGATTTTGAATGTCTACGAGACCTGTATGAAAACGTTATTAGGGACATTGGCAAAAATGGAATCCCGGAATTGAAAATACCACCAGTGGATCCTATGCATCTGACAAATGTCACTGTCAGAGTCCTTGATATGGCCAATATTACTATGGTGGATGGTGTTGTAAAAGGAATCAAGGATTGCATTTTTGAAAAGTTCAGGTTTGTATAATTATTGTAAGAAGTTGATTGTATTCATTCATTTGTATTATGGAATCATTCTTTATAATTGTTATTTTATTGTCCAGAGTAAATTTTATCATTATATTTAATCGCGACCTGTCTGGCTTAATTACTTAATCACAAACATGTATACGCCCTCTGACATAACATAGCTTTATTATCTTTATATAACATTATTATTGTACAGACGCCAGCACATCAAGCTACCCGAAACTGTCGAATTTTCCCAATCAACGTTGAACCTTATGCCTTATGCTTTAGCGATAAAGTTGAAAATCTATTAAAGAAATTTGACAGATTGTAGTAGCTTGATGTGCTGGCGTCTGTACCTATGTTCAACAAATGAATTTAATGACTTATGAGTATGACTTAAACTATTTCCTTGTCGGCAAAAAGTTCATTGTTAATTGTATTTTTAAGCTGATTACATTTAATTATATTATGATAAGCTAAAGTAATTAACTTTGGGATTATAATATATTAAATAAATAGTTTGTCCACCATCATCAATCGTATGCAGAAAAGTCATTCACGCTCTTTCTTGTGTTAAGTAATAACAGCCGTTCGGGTCGATTGATCAGTTTAAGCTACGCTTGCCACGGTTGATCCGTGGATGGGTGACCACCTTTACATATCAAGACCCTTCCGTGCCTCGGAAAGCACGTTACGCCGTTGTTCCCGGCTATCATTCGCAGATCTTTGGCTGTCGTTACGGGTCTTCAGAAGCCCGAATGTCTGACAATCAGTCTTACCAAGGGGTATCGTATTACTCAGTAGTTGGGTTGTGGAGGGCAGTTGTTTCATGTAAAATACTGGTATTCAGCTGCATCCGGTTATAATAATAATAATAAAAATTTAATTCAGACCAGGTCCATATTTTGTTAGTAACAATGTAAGTACTTAAAACTAATGTTAGTATTGGCAACAGAATTAAATAAAGACATGAAGCCGCACCCACCTTTGCAGCATGGGGGACTCCCACCGATCAGTAAAAACACCCAGTATAGTGTTGGTAGTGCCACGAACGCGAGCGAGTAGGGGGGCGCATCTTTTCCTAATGATAGCAGCAAAACCATCCACCCGCGCCTCAGCAAACATCCCTGACGCACTGCAACGCCAAGGCAGCCCCAACAGTACCCCGAGTGTATTATTATATTGGACACGCAGGTCGCTGTATACCCGCTGTGAATCGCAACAATGCGCTGCGTGTATACTGGAAGCCGACCCCAACATAGTTGGGAAAGGGCTAGGCAGATTGATTCATTTCTTGTTGTGAGATAATTTACAAATTGCAAACAGTAACTTTGGATCTATTTTCAAGGCACTATCTAGCTTATTCACGCCATTTATTTTTATTCTTTTTTCTGGGTGGGAAATCATCAAATGACTCCTCCCGCTCTAGGTGGAGTGGAAGGGAATGTCAGACTCTTATTGACTAAAACCCACCCGTGTTCCTTCCTTAGCACTTTATGTTCCGTGGAAGCGGTAACCCTTTCAGACAATCCCACTGATAATTCACGCCCTTTGTTACGATTATAAATTTTTAGGAGTAAGTTAAGGTATTCGCTTAACCAGTTCTTGGAGATGAGTTTCAAACTAACTTCATAAAAAAAATTAATTGCTTCCAATGTAATCTTGTTGATTTCGATGTAAAGTGTACTCCAAAAAGAACGGCATACGAGTAAAGTAAGACAAAGAAAACAACAACAAAACCATCTGAAGCATATAATTATGACAGTTTTTTCTGCTCATGAACATAGTTATGGAAATCGAGATAGACATGACGTTGTTAAGATCGGCGAAATGGAGTGTGTCTAATCGCTCCCTTGAGGAGTGATCATGGAAATAAAGTCGACCTGCCACTGCTACGTAGGATGTGTACGGCGAGGTTTGCCATGTTAGCTGCACGGTTCATTTGTTTCACCACGCTTTCTTGAGTAGCGTGGCCGTTTGCGTGGGGCAGTGGTGGTTTCGAACCCAAGCAGGCAATTTAGTTGTGTAAATTATTTCTTTCCCACTGTTGGGCCAAGGCCTTGTGGCTAAGTAATAACAGTCGCGCGGGTCGATCGATCAGGTTAAGCTACGCTTGCCGCGGTTGGTCCTTGGATGGGTGACCATCATGCCTCGGAAAGCACGTTAAGCCGTTGGTCCCGGCTGTCATTCGTGGATCTTTGACAGCCGTCATGAATCGTCAGAAGCCCAAAAGTCTGAGAACCAGTCTTACCAAGTGGCATCGTATTACCCAGTTACTGGGTTTTGGAGGTCAGATAGGCAGTCGCTCCATGTAAAATGCTGGTATTCAGCTGCATCCGGTTAGACTGGAAGCTGACCCCAATATAGTTGGGAAAAGGTTAGGCAGATGATGTTGGGCCAAGGCCTCTACAAATCTTCTCAGAAATCTTTTTTCCCGCGCCACCTCGAACCAGACCCCGCAGTTCACGTCCAGGTCATCTCGCAATCTCTTTCTGGGCCAGCCCCGGCAGCGCCGTCCGTCTTCAAGCACCCATTGTGTGGACACTTTTGCCCAGCGGTCATCATGCATGCGGCTGATGTGATAATACTTATTTATAATACTCAATATTTCTGCTTTATTTCAGTATCAATATCACTTCAGAATTTGGCCATCAAGAGAACACATGTGATATTACTATCAAAGGACATTACAGAGTCAATGCTGCGAGTCCATTGCTTGAAAACCTTACAGGAGGAAAAACGATCAGCGGTGATGGGAATGGAAAGGTCAAAATTGGTAATTATTTAGAATCATAATATTTTATCCATACCACTAATATTATGTATACAAAAGTACCTTTTCACGCAATAACAGCTGAACGGATTTCGATGAAAATAATGGCACACAGGTAGATCATGACCAGGGTTAGGACATGAATACTTTTTATCCTCGTTATACGTTCCCGTGGGATAATATCCGACCCATTACGCGGGCGCAGCCGCGGGCGACAGCTTGCTAGCTGTCGCCCGCGGCTGCGCCTGCGTATAGCTCTTTGCTCTTTTACTAAAGAGCATAATAATTATGCACATGACATATGAAGTGGTAGACACTAATCAAAGACAAAGGTCACGTCTTAACCAAAACGATTATCGCGCGAACACGCGTCGACCATCGAGTTTATTTAGTTCGACGGACCCGAATGCGTGGTTGCACCGACAGAGCCCGCCTTCCGGGTCCGAATAAAATAGAGACATAATCACGACAATCGCGTATTCGCGCGAAAGGTCATTTTGGTTAGGTCCCGAGGCAAGGCTTCCTATTATGATTGCCTTGACCTTTAGTAAATTTGTCATTGGTGCCGATTGTGTTGTTTACAAACTAAACTAAATTTAAGTTCAGTGCATCTTTTTCTTCCTATTTTATTAAGAAAAGGACAGAAGATAAATTTTTGTTTAGTTCCGTCAAATTAATCAGCGCTTAATTGCATTTTTGACAGATTGAGACTGAGATTAGAATCGCTCAAACGTTAAAATATGGGAAGTGCCCCTCTATTAAAAAATCAGCCCTAATGACGTCATAATAATTACTTACAGCAAAACGATTTTTCACATTCCAGACAAACTACATTTGAAATTCGACTTTCCCTTTTACGCGCAAAGGCGTGAAGACGGAGAGATATACATAAAATGCTTTTACGACCTTGTCAAGTACGAGTATGAAATTGGAGGCCCAGTTGGATTCTTCGCTGATAATCTTTATATCGATGACGAGGAAGTCAGTAAGTACCAACAAATAAAGCATGAACATTTTAGAGGCTATAAACCTTCTTAAATTCTGAATGTGTTGTTATTCTAACTCTTGGGTCGCTATAGAAAATCTCAGTTTGAGTGATTTCGTGAAAAATGTTTCTTAGTTACCCAATACTACAAGAAAGACCGCTGCATTAATTTGGTTTTGCATTTAGTTTTTGTTATGTATAGGTACATAGGGACACAAGTGATACTACTGACAGCTTAAAGCACACTGTTAATTCTTAAGGTTATAGGTTAGAACAGGCACAGATAATATAATGTTGACACACACACATGTCATATAAACAGTTTTATTGAATTTTTCCACCAGTAATTTCTCAGTAGCAGCCCGGAGTCTGGATTCATGCCCGGTTGATGGCAATAGGCTCGTCCCTATTACATGGGACTTAAACATAAGTGGCCAAATGTGGTTTTAAAATAGGGTACACCTTTGTCTAACCTTGATGACAGGCGTGATGTTAAATTGTTTTTAGTTTTATATCTACATAAAACATTTATGTTGCTCTGTTTTATTCTGTTCCTGTTTTGCTCTCTGCTGTTCAACCCAAATTTTTTTTTAGGTAATCAGGTACCGTCACAAAGTATGTATGAATTAATTTAAAGCATAAGCAATAAAATTCCACCAAAAGAAATAATGAGTGCGGGGTTAATTATAATAATTACCTTTGATATGGTTCAAGTCCTGACAAAAAAATACCTGTCACTTCCAACATTGGAGCGAAAGCATTTATTTATTGTGTTTTTTTTTTTGGATTGTCGATTTGATTACTTGAAACAAAAACATAATGAAGACCTTATTTTTTTTGGAAATTCGAGCAAATCTACTTTATGAAGAAGAGGAAGAATTCCATTCATTTGAGGCGTCACGGCCCTATAAAAATACCTTAACCTAAACATACATTTTTATTAAAACCTGTGTTAGTGAATAAAGCTTAGGACTAAAATGTATAATGTCTTATAATAAGCGACGATAATGTGACTCTTCTATTTCTATAGGTAAGCAAATTACACAGTTGGGGACCGAAAACTGGCGTTTCGTCATGTCAGCTTTCGGGCAGCCCTTCATCGACAAAGCCATGGAGTTCTACTTCAGGTTCGCTGGCTACTTCTTCGACAACATTCCTGCAAGATACTACATCATTGAAGACTTGTCGCCTTACGCCAAACCATAGTTTGGACTTCTACTCTTTAGTATCTTTATACCTTTTATGATTCTTGTCATGTGTTTTTTGACAAACATTTTCCCACACAATGCTGTTTGAATAGAACTTGTTTCATTGTGATTGAAATTAAAATATTTACCATGACGACACGGTGTGTTTTTTTACTCAGAGCTAATATTTCTAGCGTTACAATAAATATAAAAAGAGGATACAGGTGTAATTATCATAGCTTCATAACTTGTATGTTTTATTTCCTCATTTCAGATCTTATCCAAAAGACATTTGCAAACTAAGTTTTTTTTTTTTTGCAAAAATACGATGCATTATAAACTTGAACAGTAATTTACATATAGCAAAAGAGTGGTCTACTTGCGTCTGTTTCTGAGCGCATTCAACCCGAGTCTCTTCAAAGTGAGAGTGAACAGGCTTCTTCTGAGTAAGCTCATTCTATCGTCGACTTTGTCTTTGTCATCTCTGACCTAGACTAGAGTCAAGAGCAAACCCATTTCAAATATCAAAAAAAACATTTTAGGTTTAAACCCCTTTTTCCTACATTACTTCTAACAATTACAATAAGAGATTGGTTGTAACGATGAAACGTATTTGACGAAAACAGTGACGAGTATAAATGTTGATGGATGATGATGCAGAGGTTAAGGCTTGTGGCTAAATGATGACAGCTTCACGAGTTGATCGAAGGTTAAGCTACGCTTGCCGCGGTTGGCTCGTGGATGGGTGACCATCCATTACATATCGACCCCTTTGTGGCTCGGAATGCACGTTAAGCATTTAGTCCCGGCTGTCATTCGTAGATCTTTGACAGTGGTTTTGGGTAGTCATCAGAAACCCAAAATTCTGAAACCAGTCTTTGAGGTATCGTGTACTTATAAGAAACGTACAGGTAAATACTCACTCGCCGTGAGCATTACGTCGAACGCAAGGTCGAGCATTCGCAAAAATGTTACATTACATGGAAATGCTTTTGGAAACTGAGCTTTTACCTGTATTGTCCCATTCGTAAGAACGTTACATTACATAAAAAAAAATCAAAATCGGTTCATCCGTTCGGAAGCTACGATGCCACAGACAGACACACCCCCACACACACACACACAGAAACACGTACTTCTTGTAAGAAGTACGTGTCTGTGTGTGTGACGGGGGTTAAAAATGATCGAGATAGTGTTTTAGTGTATACTCACCTTTTAAGCAATTTGGACGAGGATCAGAAGGAGACGAAGACCAAAGAAAACATAGAAGAATTTATAAGAAAGAAAAACGATAGACAAAGGGGAATAATAAGAAAAAAGCATGTTGAGTCGATCCCAAGAAACACCTGACAAGAACAGGAAGATACGCATGGTTGGAACCTTTAATTTAAATTGTATTTGAAGATTTTTATTTTTGTCAAGTAATAGCGGAACACGCGCCTACCAACAGTGAAATACCAACAATATGAAAAGAGTATGGAATGCAAAGGATTTAGTAAAACAAACAACCATTAATCATAAACAATACTTTTAAGAAAAATGTAAGTACAGATACTTTAAAGGTTAACATAATTTAGCTAAAGAAAAAAAAAAATATTATATGCATTTGACTCCATTCATAAAAATTATACTTTACTTAGCAACCACTGCAGAGCACAGAATTAAAAAATAAGAAACACTATTAATAAAGTTTTTTATTTTAAACTTTGGTAGGAAATTTTGGTAGTACGTAATATACAATAACCATCAAGTACTTAAAGGATTGATTATGTAAATCAACCAAATTATATAAAATGTTCTATAAAAAGTCACAGTCAGATTATACTCTAATCTGAATCGACTCATGCCTCGTATTCATTAAGAAACATAGTTGCGCAACATTATTTCAGCAACATGTTTTGTATTGCAGGAAACAATGTTGCTTGCAACATGGAATTTTGTGGTACTGTTAGTAAGGTACATAATTGCGTATGTTCCATATTCACGGTAAACAAAAGAACATAAAATGTTGCTGGCAACAATTTTGCGCGTTTGTTTTAAAATATTGTTTCCAATAAACACGGGCCTTAAAATAAACTCGATCTTAACTCTTAACGTAAGATGACAAATCATCACTGATCATGTCCTTAGCAGGAATTGTTCTCAAGAATTTTTGAGCATGCTCGTAGAACAATTCCATAGCTCTATCAACAATAAGTCTTCCGAAAGATTTTGTAACGAACTCCCAGTTCTCGTTAGCGATGTTAACAGCCACGGCACCTGAAATTAATAAACGTTAAACAAAACGTTGACAATGGCACAAAAAAAAGAAGGCCTGTCTTGTATATAGTGAATGGAACAAGGCTGTTAATGATGATGATGATGATGATCACTTCGTTATTCAGGCAGACTAAGCAAGCAAGCGCTTGCGTGACGTCTTGGATTCATTTAGAACGGATTTGCCGGACAATACGTTGGAGAAAGATATATGAAAGTCCGCGGAAAAAACGTATTCGGTGGTAAAACTATTCTGATATGTATTTTGGTTCGTGTAAACGGCTGTTATATTTTGGTTGTGAAATTGATTTGAAATAGCATTATACTTTCTTGGACAATAATAACAGCTGCAGCAGCTGTTATGTTGTTTCATTTTTAATTTCCCTGCTTAAACGGGATATCTTGCAAATTAGTACTCTTTGACTGCCACGTAAAAGACACAATAGAAGAACTACTGTCAACAGGAGTTAACTGGTAGTCTAACATTCAGCGTGTTATATAAAGGAAAATTACATAAAAAATACAAACATAGTTAATATAAAGGCTATTGGTACACTCACTAATTTCTTGTTTTCCAACAAGTAGATTATCAGCAGAGAACGTTGTTTTTCCTTTAACTTCGAAGTCATATTTGGAGTCGTCAGGTTTAAACACAATATGGAGTTCACCATCATCAAGTTTCTTCACTTCAAATGCAAAATCGAATGACAAATGAACTTTTTCTGGAAAAAGAAAACATTGATTGAAAAATCCATGACACAAGCAGATGTTATACTGTATTGCTCTTTATGCTCGAAGTTTCCTGGTCTAGACCAAGATTTCTTATTGTCACTGACAACTTTTAAGAAGTAGCGTTATCATTTTGGAAAAAAGTTTCTTCTCCTAGGCAAGAAAAACAGCGAACACATTAATATTAATATCGGTTCACTAACCAGCAACAACTGCTCCTTTTCCTTCGCCATGAATGTTAATGCCTCCAATAAGAGCTAAGAGGGTCGGAGTTGATTCAATCTTGTAGCTTCCTTCCACGGTGAAGACATCGCATACAAAGTCTACCACAGTCCGTTGACTTGCTAAATCATTCCTTAAAAAAAAGTGTTAGAGTTTGGTTACAAAAAACAAAACAAATTAGAATGCACCTCGTTAGCAACGTTTGATATAAGTGCCTATTGGATAATTGCAACGATCACTTTCATTATGTTCTTTCAAGTCTTTAATAAGAAATGTCACTTCAGAAAAGCATTTTTTTTAATTTATTATAAAACTTAAAAAAAGAACTGACTTGAAACTTGATGCGTAGCATTTCTTGAAACCTTTAGCTTCTCCTTCCTTTATTGTTAATTTTATCATTCCAAGAGCAACTACTTCCGTATCTTTTATCGCTAAAGGATCTATTTTAGGTACACCAATCTCTATGATGCCATTATCTGATATTTCTTGAAATATGATGCTGTATAAATTTTGCACACAGGCATCGTCACTTATGGAACATTTCTTATTTACTTTATCAACTGAAATAAAGATGATTGATAATAATGTTATTGTTTAGAAACTAGGCATTAAATTGTTTACAATAAAATTAGCAATCATTGCAGCAGACAAAATAAATTTTAAATACACTGCCCAATACAATTAGCAAAGATTTTGCGACCCGTGTAGAGTGCAATCGGGTATTGAAGTTTGCATGGGAAAATCAAAAGGTAAGATATTCAAAATCCACGTTAGTAAAGATGCGGGTTAAAAATAGTGAAGCATTTAAAAAACTGTTGTCTTATAAGTAATGATAAAAACTGTTTAATTATTTCTAGTTTTCTTTCTTAAGCACTGTTTATTATGTTAATAACATTCATACTCACTTATTGCTGCAGATTCGCAAACAGCGAAGATGGCACTGGCGAATAAAATTATGTTTATTTGAAACATTTTGCTACTTTTTACTGTATTTCTCATTGAGGTAGGTACTGATCTAATGTTGATTTACGGCAAGTCACTCAATTTATATACTTTGATGCGGATGGTAATAAAAGATGAAGTTAAAAATACAAAAACAAAATAATGGTTCCGTAGAAAAAATAAAGATCAAAATTATGATTTTATTACGTCACGTTTTAGTGCTTAGAAAATTTTACATAAAAATCCATTTGCAAAACAGAAAAGGAGATAAAATATTCCCGGAATCTGCTAGCGATCATCTATCTAGCATCTAACTAGCTAGGACATTCAACAGTAAATGTGTACTTAGATAAGAAGGCACCTAAATATGGGCTAAAATGATTGCAAATAACAACGTATTGTATAGTTAGATATGATTCTAGATTGATACACCATGTTGGAATTAAGATGTTTTTTTGAACCAGAAAAGACGCAGGAATTTTTTTGCGCAATCTGGTTTTTGGCCAAAACGCCTTGTCCGTAGACATCAATTTAAGAAGTACCTACTTTAAAATGTCAATGGTGTCAGTACAGAGTAATAAACTCTTTATTCAAGTGTAAATCCTGTCTTACACCTATTTTATAACCAGTTTTAGGTTTTTATCTCTTACAAGTAAAAAAACATAATGTGCTTCTTTAACAATAAAGCAAGGCGGATGTCCAAGGGTCTATAGTTGTCGCGTTTTAGCATGGTAATAGCGGTTCCTCAAACAATCAACTTAGCCTAATTGCAATCCACTGCTGGACATAGGCCTCTCCCAGGTTGCGCCACAACACCCTGTCCTTCGCCTTTCACAACCAGTCTGTTCCAGCCACCTTGTTTAGGTCGTCCGTACATCTAGCTGGGGGGCTACTACGCTTGTCGATGCGCGCGGTCATTGACCCATCTACATTTTCTGTTTTTTGTTTTTTTTTTCAAAAACTGAAATAAAGTTCGTTAACGTCAAGAATAAATATCTATCATGATCTTCAACATGTTTCAATAACGAAAACCTGTACATATAGTTTATTGTTTGGTTTCCTACGGAGAGATATTTGGGAAAGGGCAATGACCGCGATTGCCATGCTAAAACGCTACTATTATAATAACTAAAATCAGTCTCATCATCAACAGTAAACCATAATCAATTTTCTTTTAAAATCTTATCGAATAGATGGAAATTATATGTGTGAGAATTCTCAATGGTTTTTCATTGAGCTCTGTGGAACCACAATCACGCTTATTCTGTTTCAGACAATGATTTTGATAGGAAGTATGTAACTGTGTTAATATTACAATTATTCATCACATTGTAAGTTTTGTGCAAATTTAATTAACCTTTGTGATAAAAATATTACATGCTTTGTTATTGTTATTAAAATTAAATACATCATTATTGTAAAGATGTGTCATCTATGTCCGGGTTAATGTATTGATGACTCAGCAACTAAGGATATAAGGGGATTCGCAGAAGAAACCAAGGTAACCGACATATCCCGATGAGTTGCGATACTTAAGTGGTATTTTCAATTTTATGGGGATTCCATGTTCTGACGTTCTGGGTATTGTAGGCAACCCACAAAGTAGTCTACGACAGGATGAAGGTAGTATGAATCAGCTGGATGCGTCCGTGCAGGATCGGTCGTTGTGGCGATGTTTAAGAGACCCCTCTGTCCAGCAGTAGACGTAGCAACTGAGATTATGCAAGACCTGTTGTTCTGGAAATGAAGTTTGGACGGCCTATATCCAGCATGAACGTTTTTACGCTAAGATAATGATGGTGCGACGACTGTTTAAGCCCCTTTGTACACAAGGCTACTCAAATCTTAGTTAGTCAACGATTTTAGTCTTCAAGCGACTGCCGCCATACAAATCCATCGAAGTTGAAAAGTTGAAAATGTCGGCGACGCGACTCGTGTACCTACGAACTTCAATGGATTTGTATAGCGGCAGTGGCTTGAAGACTAAAATCTTTGAGTATCTAAGATTTGAGTAGCCTTGTATACGAAGGGGCTAAGACTTGACAGGACGGACAATGGATATGAAAGATAAGTAAATTGGGTGTTTTGGTATAGGATTTTTTAGAACTTTAAAAGAGAACATGACCTCTGAGTTTGTTTTGGCATTTCTTCTCAGGGATCAGTCAGCTAGGAAATAACGGCGCCATCTGGTTTTTTTATAATATTGACTAAAAAAAATACGTGTACGTGTCTTACGGAAATAAAGATCATATTTTCATTAATTTCATCATAGGAAGGAAAAAGGTAGATTCAATAATGATTAAAGATTGGCATTCCTTTTGGGCACGTTTCCTTTTGACAGTGATGCGGACGAATTTTTTGATGCCCTTTGATTATTTTCCTTCCCTTTTTACATACTTCTACATATTATTATTTTAAGATTATTAGCTTTTTAAATTATGTATATATGTAAAGAAGACTAAATAAAATTACAAGCTTACCAATAAAAAAATCATGATTAAAGATTGAGAGTTTTGTCATTTTCCTTTAGGTTTATTATTAAATACTATGTAATCATCACTTATCTATGTATTGTCTATTTTGGGATATTGTTTTTTATTTTTTCAACAGAAATTTAGTTTTCGGGTTATTTTTTCCAGTTTTTTGTGTCTTCAAGAATTTTAATTTAATTAGCGCTATTGTTCTTCATTAATATTATCATAGATAAATTGTTAACATTTTTAGTTGACGTGGGTAGGTATTTAATTAAATTTTGGTGGGTTGCTTAGAAGACATTGTTTTTGAAGAATGATATGAAACCCAACTTATGCAAAAAGAATAAATTAAAAAAAAAAGGATTACTTGCATGTGGTCAGAAACGCGAGTGGTCAAATACGCATTTCCTTATCTCTCAGGATAGACTCGCAACTCGACAGTCACGCAGTTCGGCAGAGCACGACAGATATTTGAAACCATCCACCCAGATTATTTTTCTATCATCATTTCAGCCGAAAAACGTCCACTGCTGGACATAAGCCTTCCCCCACGCTTACCGTTTGGATTATTTTTTTTTTATTAATGATGAATTTGATAATAATATTACATAAGAAAGAAGTGGAAATGGGCTGGCTATATTAGCCGCAGGATCGATGGAGACCGCAAATCGACAAACGTAAGGTCGGATAAGAGTGCGCCCTCAGGCTAGGTGTAGTGAAGATTTTCATAGGGTGGGTGGGAGTTGCCGAGAATCGAACTGAATGGCTTGCAATTAGAAAGGCCTATGTCCACCACTGGACTGCTATAGGCTGATGATGATGATAACGTAAGACATATTCCAAATAATAGTTATGATACTCATGATAATTGCAAGCCATCACTGTTGTTATTTTCATGGTTCGCTTAGCGATAAGTATCGTCCATACATTGTTTCAGAAATGACTCCTTTATGTAACACTTTGTTGTATACTAACACATAACATCACGCCTGCATTCCGTGAAGGGTCAGCCAGAAGTGGCAATCTTTACTGGAGAAATGTGAGTGTACTTCAGTACTATGTTTTTATTACTTACCAGAAGTGGTCATCGTAATAATGGTTCAATAGCTTCACTATCATCAGGATTGTACCGGAATATAGCAATTCAACGTGGTACGACAGTGGTTCCTTTTACCATAGATATACACTATAATTTACTCTATATAATATACCTCTGGCATCATTTCTATCATCAGAATACAGCCGCCATGCAGCCATCGACGCGATGGTTTGCTAGAGTGACAGAGTGACCAGCCAGTGTCACTCTTATCCGACCTCTTCGGTGATTCCAGTAGTGTCTCAAAAGAACTAAACAGCGCATTTGCTGCGCCGTCAAGTTATACAACTGATTTGCTGCTTTTATTACGGGAAATAATAATGGTTCCGAAAAACATATTAAACTCCAGCGATCTGTGGCCGACTAAAAACAATGGATCGTCGAATATAAAAACTAAACTTCCGAATAAAATACTGAACCTCCGACAAAATTACTAAGTTACCGACAACAGAGGTTTTGTCAAAATAATCATATTACATATATACGCAGGGCTACGTCGACTTAGGATGCAAGAGTGAGCGAAGGGCACCCCGAGGTTCGGTTTGGTTAGGTTACTTTAAACCCTTTACATAGAAATAGGAGCCCCGCCAAGCGGGGCTCCATCTACATACGTCTACAAGAGCGAGCGAATGAGAATACAAATACCTTTACCTAGGTATATATTATAACGTAAGTTAAGCTGGTAGAAAAGTATTATACTCGTAGCAATAAACAGTAATGTTTATTTTTCGAAGATTTCAGTATCTCATTCGGTCGTTTCGTCATTTTTATTCAGACAAAAGTAGTCGGTAGTTAGTATTTTAGGCAGTAGATTTAATAATTTAAGTAAGCACAATTCTTATTTTTTTGTCGGAGCTTTTATTACTATCCTTATATCACTAAAGAAAAGTAATTGTAGAAAGCTGATACCCTTGATCATGATCAGCAGCACGATCCCATTAGATATAACAGATTCATATGAATCTGAAATACTGGAGATTGCAAAACCACCGCAACATTCTATCCAACACAAATTGAATCAAGTAGTGATTCATGTGACTACTAACTATACAAATTATTATTAAAACAAAAGGACACAAGCGTCCCGCAAGCGTGAGCTGAGACCTTTGTAATCAAAGCAACATTTTAACTTTTTTCTCGAATTGATGTTGAAGGATGAAACGCATTGAATAAAAGAGTGATGAATATGAATGTTGCTGGATTGAAATTTAAAGGAAGAGAAAGACCAAAGAAAATATGGATGTATTGTGTGAAAAATGACATTAAAGAAAAACGATTGACAGAGGAGAATTAAAGAAACGTACTGTACCGATCCCAGTAATATGGCCGAAGGGCAAGAAGATGATTATGGTACCTTAAAATTTTATTTAAAGATAATTGAATTTCTGTTAGTAATCCTAAGCTAAGCATTATGGTGTTTTATCCTTATTACCTTGAAGAATAAAAACCAGTTAGCGCATAAACAGATCTTTATGTGCAATCGGGTTTTTAGCCAAGCCGCTTTATCTGCATACATACATTTAAGAAGTACTTTAAAATGTCTATGGATGGCGTCAGTACTAAATAATAATCTCATAAACTCTTATCAAAGTTAAAATCTTTTAGATCCTATAAATGCGTATATGTCTCATCAAGATTCCATCCAATCCGAAAAAGGGATGGTGCTATCGGTCATGTATAGATCCGTCTCTCCCTTACACAGGAATTATAATAGAATTAAATCGTCATAATAGCCGCGGCACTTGTGAAAGAAAGTATGCAAGGGAAACTATACATAAAAAAAAAACAAAAATAAAATATAAGATGGTTGGAAGTAGGAAGTATAACAAAATAATTTTATAGCGTCTGTTATTAATATAAATCACATAATTTTTATAAGAATGTATCATTTATGTCGTCCGTTCGGATAAATTATGACTCAGGAAATAAATATGAGGAGAACCTATGTAACCGACATAGCCCGTGATGGATTATTGGTAGAAAAATAAGAATATATTATAAGACGTGATCAGATTTAATTCCCTCAGAGCAGACACAGGCAGACATTGGTTTTTCAAGTAATGACAAGTAAGTATAAAAGGTGAGCTCTATGGCACATACACATAGAGACGTTGTCGTTTAGTTTACAAACTTCAACAGCCCGAAGAGCAGTTTTGCAGGCGAGGCTCATAGCAAACAGAACGGAAGGCCGATGAGGTCAAAAAAAAGTTCTGGCGTAGTGCGCCTACAAGGGTTCGAACTGATAAAGGTAGTAGGAATCCGCTGCTGGATGCGGTGGCCGAGTAGGATCAGTTGTTGTTGCGATGCTTGGCCGGGGCTATGTTCAGCAAAGGACATGGCATGGATATGGCTAATATGATGATGATGCGAATATTGTTAAAGACAGGATAAACACAAATGTCAGGGAAATCTGAAGGCCAATTCTCGTAATTTAAAACGTTCAAAATCTAGTCGCAGTCTCATCTCGGCGACAAACAAATGTCAAAAACTTGTAAAAATGTAGGGCCTGGAAATTCGAGATTTTTTGACAGATAGAGAATGAGATCAGACTGTGAACGTTTTTCAAATTACGACTCTGGTGTTCTGGCAAATTTAGTATAAGCTGATACTAATGTTTGGACTTTAAAACAGATCATGACCTCTGAGTTTGTTTCGGCATTTTTTCTCAGGGATCAGTCAGCTAGGAAACAACGGCGCCATCTGGTTCTAAAATATTGACCAAAAAATGACGTGTAAAAGTGTCTTTAAAGTCACGGAAATAAAGATCATTTCATTTCATCATAGGAATTCACGGAAATAAATATCATTTAATTTCATCACAGGAAGCAGAGTTGGTAGAATAAATTATTAATAAGGAGAAAAGTTTGAGTTGGAGTTTAGTTGTTGGAGGAGGAGTATTATGAGTTTTGTCATCTTTTTTTTTAAGGTTTTAATAAGGTTTATTGGGTTTATTATTAAATATTATGTAATCATCACCTACTCATATTTATTTCGAAGAAAAACATTTTTCAACAAACTTTAGCTATAGTATAATTTTTTCAGTTTTTTGTTTTGAAGAATTTTAATTTAATTTGGTATATTGTTCTTTATTCATTATAACATACATAATTTTTTAACATGTTTATTTGTTCATCTCGTAAATTAATTTTAGACGTAGATAGGTAAGTAGTTACAAAATTTTTGGTGGGTTGCTAAGAAGACATTGTTTTTGAAGAATGATAGTAAACTTAGCCTAAACAAAACGTATACCTACATGAAAAAAAGGTAAGAATAGATGATGAACCTGGTGATAATATTAAGTAAGAGATATTTCAAGTAATGGTCAATTGGGTACTACACTATGGTCCTTTTCAGGGTTCGCTTATACGTCTATACATTCTTTAAAAAAATACTGTACCATAGAACACTATGTTATGTACTTAGGTAATATATTTATTGTTATCATTAGCAGCCAACTAAACCTATGCTGCGCATTTTTTTAGATTTAGGTGACGCCAGCACATCAAGCTGCCCGAAACTGTCAAATTTTCCCAATCAACTTTAAACCTAATTCTTTAGAAATAAAGTTGAAAATCTATTAAAGAAATTTGACAGATTGTAGTAGCTTGATGTGCTAGTGACTGTATATAGGTAATATGTTTGTTGTTATCATTATCAGTCATCTAAAATTTAGATTTAGAGCCATCTAAGGTTTAGATTCTAAACCTATGCTGCGCAGTTTTTAGATGTAGGTACCTAGAATAGAAGTACCTTCCAAAATAGTATTGTATGGCACTGACATAGTATATTTACCTATTACCTAACTATTACATTGAGAAAGTTGCCTACATGAGTTATTTCGTGAAAAGCGCCTTGAACTTTGCTGAAGCAATCAGTCGTCTAAACAAGTAAACAGATTCGACGTGCTTACCTATTTTATAAGTTTAACGGCGCAGGATAGGTTCACCGTATTATTGGTTCAGTAGCTTTAATATTATGAATTAACAAAATTGGTATGCCTTGCACTCTTGTAAACGTTGATAACATTTTTCTCGAATTTGTATTCAGGGCTGAATATAATATTGCCAATAATGCGCTACAATTTAAGCACTTTCGCACTTTTCTTTATTGAGTTCTACACCAAGACAGTTTGGAACAATGACTGACACAATATTTATCAATAAGTGTTTCGTGTGCCTTCAACAGTTAAGTTGAAAAAATCAGTCATCACGTGGAAGAATCAAACTTGTGTCTTTACATTGCCCGTTTATTAAACAGAGACCTAATTATTAAGTAACTACAGTTAGAATTTTATATTTTCAGCACTATTGTGTCTTAGCGTTGTGGCTTCTCAACGATAAATAATCGAGTGATGCTAAATATTTTAGAATTAAGTTGCTAAGCACATCACTAAAATCATAGGACAACACTAATTTTTCAAGAACAGCAGAAACTAATCCCTGACTCTCAGAATTGAAGGGATAAGTGGACAAAGGTGTTAACTAACAAAAAATTCAAATTGAGATATGAGCGTTAGAAAATTTTAAATCTTAAAATCAAGGTAGTTATACATTTTAAATGTTTTATCTAAATCTGAAGTGTCAATCCTTTTTAAAATATAATTTCTTATTAGATTATATAATAGAAATAAAGTATTTTTAATATAGGTATTTAACTCGATTTTTTCAGTTTTGTCAGATAACACCTTTGTCCACTTACCCCTTCAATTCTGTGGGCCGCAACCTAAGGGTTCTACGTCCAGGCTGAGGGCAGGCCATCTACATATCGTAAGCTGCTCCAATTTGCACGCTGCTTCTAATTGCGCTCTGCACGCGTGGCTTGAACTGCGCGCAACCGGCGTCCTACGGCCTGCTGCCAACGCACCCTAACTGCAGCCTTTAGAAAGTCTGACCAGCCTCTTGGAGGAACCGTCCTTGGCAGCATGAGGGGCTTGTACCCTTCCTACTTTACAGTGCGTGTGCGTGTGCGCGTACATAACATACATACATAATCAGCCTATAATGTTCCCACTGCTGGGACACAGGCCTCCTCTCAGTGAGAGGGAGTGGGCCGTAATCGACCACGCGGGCCCAGTGCGGGTTGGCAGATGCCACATGTCTTCGAATTTTTGGTTCTAGGACATGCCGGTTTCCTCACGATGTTTTCCGTGCGCGTTTTTGTGTGCGCGTAGTTAGAGACTAACCTATGACCTAGCCGTGTTCTAAGTACTAGGTACTATCATTTTATGTATGAAGCTAACATGCTGGTTTTCTTTCTCTCTAATTTCTCTCTTAATCATTAATCGCTTGCGCATTCTACCTGCCAAACCCCAGCAATTACAGTGAACTTTTATAATTTCAAACGTGACAATACTATCGCGGACGTCCACATCAACGTTCATAAAATTATAGGTAACTTTACATTGGACGGAAAAAAACTGTCCTCTTATATTTCCATACATTTTACTTCCCTATATTCAGGTTGTGTGGTAGCAGTAAGGGAGGTTTTTGTTCCTCTACAGGTATTAATGTTATTATATTGTCAAACGATTATGATTGTTTAACGCCTGTTGTTTTTCCTCTGGATGGTCACCAGGACCACTCAATTAAACATCCTACCTAATGTTAAGAACTACTGAACATTGACCTTGGTTTATTTTTTTTTTTCTGTTTCATACCCATTGTACGTGTTTGCGTTTATTTTGTAGACGATATATATAATAGAATCCGCGCGTTCTAGCTTTGTCTGTAGTAGTACTTCGAGTCGGAACCATGTTTTTGAAAATATCTCTGTTTCTTATGTGCACAGTTTTTGTGTTTTGTGAATCGAGTTTTGGTAAGTTAGTTTCTAAGTTCTTTAATTTTTTTAAATATTGTTGACGTGAGAATCGAATCATGTTTGTGTTCTTCCTTGTCTGAGATTTGTAAGACTTCTTTCTGGAAAGCAACAACCGAATCAAACACGTGTAGCCACGAATTTCAAATTTTTTATCAATTTTATGTTTACTGATGTTCCAGCTGCATCTCGTTATGCTAGAAGCCGACCCCAAGATAGTTTGGAAAAGGCTAGGCATAATATGATAATGACTTTCATTCATTCCACATTTTGTATGTGTTATTTATTATGCGTGCCTCGGAAAGCACGTTAAGCAATGGGTCCCGGCTGTCATTCGTGGATCTTTGACAGTCGTTACGGTTCATCAGAAGCCCGACAGTCTGACAACCAGTCTTACCAAGGGGTATCGTATTACCCAGTAACTGGGTTCTGGATGTCAGATAAGCTGTCGCTCTACATATATAAAACATTAGTATTCAGCTACATCCGGTTAGACTGGAAACTGACCCCAACATAGTTGGGAAAAGGCTAGGCTGATGATGATGGTGATAAAAATATTTTTTCTTTACAGTGGACACTTTGGGAAAATGTAAAATCAACGATGGTGCTTGTGAAAAAGACCTTCTCCAATCAGTTCTCAGAGACATCTCCAAGACAGGTGTTCCAGAGTTGGGGATCCCACAAATCGATCCCATGAGTCTAAAAAATATATCTTTGTCTATCTTGAATGTCCTTGATTATACTTTGGTTGAAGGAACTGCTAAAGGTGCCAAAGATTGCGTCGTTACTAGGTTTGAGTGAGTATTCATCATTTTTACATTTTTTTTTCTAATCTACTTCTATTGTTCTATGTAAGTTATAAATGTCGTGGGTCTCTTTCAAAGGCATTGAAATATTTACGTACCTAATCTACTATTTTGTACAAACCGCTGCACTACAATGTCATTAATTGAATTATGTCAACATATAAGTTACTGAAAATGTTTCCAAATTCTGCTTTATGATCTTTGAATTCTCTCTCTTCGGTCGCTCTTTAAACTTGATCTATGTTTTCAGGACTAACATTGAAGATGAACGCGCATTCATCGAGACCCTCTGTGACTTCTCTATCAAAGGTCACTACAAAGTATTCTCTAACAGTCCCATTATCAAAAGTTTTGCTGGTGGTGATACGTTAACTGGCGAGGGAAATGGAAAAGTCAAAATAGGTAAAAAAATATATTTGTAAACACAAACATTAATGTGTTGGGCAGAGGGTGAGAGCAGTGGTGGCCAAGTGGTAACGGCCGCGACTTACCAGTTGTAGGTCGTAGGTTCGAATCCAGTACACGCTTTATTTTTTGTAAATTATTTCATTACCACTGCTCTCAAAACGGTGAAGGAAAACATCGTGAGGAAACCGGCATGTCCTAGAACCAAAAATTCGAAGACATGTGACATCAGTCTGCCAACCTGCACTGGCCTGCGTGGTGGATTTTGGCCCACTCCCTCTCACTGAGAGGAGGTCTGTGTCCCAACAGTGGGAACATTATTGGCTGATTATGTTGGGCAGAGGGTGTACCTATAGTACACGCACATTTTGCCAGTTATGTTTAAAGCTCTTGTAATGGGGGGCAAGACTATTGCCATCAACCAGGCATAAATCCATCAATCAATCCAAGACATCAGAGGGGCAATTCTTGTATTTTTAAGAACGTTCACAGTCTGATTTCAGTCTCAATCTGTCAAAAACACCTCTGATTTCCCTACATTTTGACAAGTTTTTGACATTCGTTTGTCGCCGAGATGAGACTGCTACTAGATTTTGAACGTTTTAAATTACGAAAATTGCCCCTCTGATCTTGTTTGTATTGATTTCTAAAATTTGCAAAAATTACTTACATTTTGTTCCTAATCAATGATGACTAACGCTGTTTACATAATTTGGCATCAATTTTATCATACAGGGTGAAAATGAATTCATGGGCATCCTTTTGACCAATCCTGAAATCGCGAAAAAAATCAGCTCTTCCCTACATTTTGACGAGTTATGTGAACATAAATGCAAGGAACAGCTGATCTTTTTCGCGATTTTAAGTTTAGTCCCACAGTAAAAGTTGTTCATAATGATGAGTACAATGACCCCTTAAAAGGATTCCCATGAATTTAATTTCACCCTGTAGAGATTTTTTTATATCGTCTAAGCCTGTTTCAGTAAAGATTTCCGGTTGTAAATATATTCCTACTGGAGGAAATAACTTTGCTTCTATTTAATTGTTATCATAGATATTGATGAATACGTTTTATTGTGAGTTACTTATATTATTTAAAATCTTTGTTCCAGAAAAACTAAAACTTAAAATGGATTTCGATTTCTACATCCAAAGGCGAAATGGTGAACTTTACATCAAGTGTAAAACTAATAAAATCAAATACACGATGGATATAGGAAACATGCTATTCTTTGCTGACAATTTTTATATAGGAAAACAAGAATCCAGTAAGTACCTTTGTGATATAATTATATTTTGTTGTAGCGTTAATAGAAAGATAATAACGTTTAGGCATATCAAACATCCAGCACCCAAATTGCATAACACACTCTTACAATCACAATCTGAATCATTTTGAAGGATATTGCTAATCCATTGCTTCTTATGTTCGAAAAAATTGGCTACTCGCACTAATATTATAAAGGCGAAAGTTTGTGAGTGTGTTTATATGTTTGTTACTTCTTCACTCTTAAAGGGCTGGACCAATTTTAATAAAATTTTGTATGAAAGTAGCTGACACCCTGGATTAACATATAGGCTACTTTTATCCCGATATTCCCACGGCATCGACACTTATGCGAGTGAAACCGCGGGGCGCAGCTAGTTCGCTATAAAACTGCATTACAAAAAGAACGATACGAATCATATGAATTGAAAAATTCACTTTGGTGCATGTCCGAATTTGAAACCACAACCTCGAGTATGAGAGACGAGGACTTAATCACTGGACCATAATGAGTCGAGAGAGAGAACAGGTGCAAGACCAACAGCCCTTTACGAACCACGCTTTTGTCTTGCAGAATTAATAAAGTTGCAGTTTCTGAAGTGTACTTAGTAGCTAAGCCACTAAGTGTATTATTAAAGGAACACATAACAACCACTGTTGTGTGTTCCTTTAATAATACACTTAGTTGTCTAATTAGGGTTAAAGATCAGACGCGTTAATAACACCTAGAAACTTAATTGTGTTTTACTCATGCTATTTAACTACATTGCTGCAATGAAAACTGGTTCTCGTTTTCCATGTTATTTATATTTTTATTACCTAGTCATTTTCTAAAAATAGTTATTATACTCAGATCGTAATTTATTTTTTTATGATTCTAATTATTGGACGTATGTGTTGGCTCTCATAATTATAACTGAATGTATTATTTCGTGTTTTAAGATTATTTTTTATCTTAGACACCTACAGGCATTACAAAGTTACAATGATTAATTTCTTAATTAATGAAACTACAAATTACATGCTACTTTTAAGAGCTATAGGAGACAGGAGCAATATTGTTTAAATTCGTCCGTTTCTGACATTTTGAACGCAAAATCTTAAGGTGCGTCCAGACGGTGCGAGGCATGTGCTTCGAATGGTAAGCCATGCATGTGACACGTGCCTCAGACTCTGATCTGAAATTTGTAAAAAATGCATTAACGGTGCTTGCCTCGTAATATTTGGACGCACCCTTATATTATTTTGTTATCTAATACAATTCAGGATGTGCACCAGCACTTCACCGCTTGTTAGTACGTTGTTGTGACCTAATTTGTAACTTTTACAGGCAAACTCGTGACCGGACTGTTGAATGACAACTGGAGGGCCCTGATGACTTCGTTTGGCAAGCCTTTCATGGACAAAGCTATGGAGTATTTGACCGTTTTCCTTAAAAAATTCTTCGGAGCTGTACCAACGAAGTATTACATTTCTGATGACCTATCTAAGTATGCAAGGGACGAATAAGGGACCAATTGAATTTTGTAATGTCTAACAAATACTAACTGATTTTTTTAATAGTTTAATTGAGTTGTAATAGTTAATTTATTAACTTCATTAATATCATTGTCTAATATTTTAATAAAATAAAATATGTTTGACAAATTCTGATTTTTTTTTTCAACAAATCATTTGATTTAGGGGCCATCTCCACGAGCGAGAGAATCGCGGCGATATTATCGTCATGCCACGTATTTCTATACACTCTCTTAGAACGTGTCTCCACACGGCGATATCATCGCGGCGAATCTTTGATGGCACGGCGAGACTATCGCCGCGATTCTCTCGCTCGTGGAGACGGCCCAGATGTTTCATGGTTGAAGAAAAGAGTGTTCACAATCAACCTGTTTACTGCTCTACATCTACATAATAACTAGACACATACGTCAATTTTCAAACCATTCGAAATGTCTTGATATTTAGTTGTCAAGTTCAATTTACATAAAAGGTTGAATAAGCCGAATCCCATTAAAATATCTGGCAGGAAAACAGTAGAAAATCATACAAAACATGCCTGGGACAGGTACACAAAACGTAGCAAGACAGGTTCACCGTACATTTTGAACATGTGTCATCGCTGTTCATGACATTTGTGGCTACCAAACGAACGGTTCTCTGAGCTATATAAAAACGTCAAATCATTTTGTGGTCCTATGAATGAAAACAAAAAAATAGATGCTGACTGATAAAGGCATGAACGCAAAAAGCAGTGTTTTTTATTTCTACGGAATAAGAAATAAGCAGCTCGCAAACAGACAGGAGTCTAAGCAGTGGGGTAATTGCGTAACACACTATCGGTAGCAATAGCTTTCATTTTGACAGTTCAACAACATTCATTGCGTTATTTACGTTGTTGAGTCGATAAACTTTTCGAACATTTGAAGCAATAGAGTAGCAATATACTTCAAAATGATTCAGATTGAGATTGATAGTGTGTTACGCAATCAGGCTCGCGGTCGGAGGGTAGCTCGCGTCAATTATTTTAATTAGGATTAGAAAGACACGCGAACATTCGCGCCAGTATGAACACCTCCATACAAGTTAGATGAAGTAAACGACGCCGCGACGTGAGCGAACTCCGTCTCGCATCGCGAGTGGGATTCGCTTCAGTGTAACCAGAGCTTAAAATCACTTTTACTTATTTTAATCTATGTTGTCCCACTGCTGGACAAAGGTCTCCCCCATATTTTTCCACTTTTATCTGTGCTGTGCCCTTTCCGTCCAATTGGTTAGGAACGAGTCCAAATGGTCACGCCAGCGTTTCTTGGGCCTGCCTCGGTGCTTAAGATATCATCACAAATACAAGTAGTAGGTAACAACAAAAAAGGATTCTAAAATTAACAAAAACTAATAGGTAATTATGTTCTAATTCCCTGAGAGAAAGATTCCCAGAGTCCCTACATTTATGTTCGCATAACTCGTCGAAACGTAGGGAACAGCTGATTTTTTTTTCGCGATTTCACGTTTGGTCCCATAGTAAAAGTTGTTAATAATGATGAGTACAATCTCCCATTTCGATGTGTCGCATGTTTTCAATTTCACCCTGTATATTAATCGAGACCGCGGTCGTGACCTTTTATTTTTATGCTATAGACCTACTGTGTCTTGTGGCCTCTTTTCGTCAATATTGTTGAAACTACGGAAGCCATTTTAATATCGATTTGCAAGTATGTAAAGTGATCTTTCAAGATAGTCACATGTATTGTACAATGTTATAAATTGCAATCTAACCTAACGAGTAATTATTATCTCCTTCCTAGAAAATTATTATTCAAGTAGGAAACGCAAGTAGGTACAATTCAATGTAGCAGTTAAATTACAAGTGGGTAAATTGCTTGTTTTACAAATTATATGTGATCAGTGGTCAGCAGGCCCCAACATTGTTGTGTAAAGGCTAGTCAGACTGATTGATTGGTGTGAGCAGTGGTCTTCCAAACAAGGCATATGCGAAATCAGCTTATAATGTTCCCACTGCTGGATCACAGGCTTTCTCTCTTCAAGAGGGAGTAGACTATAATCTGCCACGCAGACCCAGTGCGGCTTGGTAGAAACAAATAACATATCTTCGAATATTTGGTTCTAGGACATGCCGGCTTCCTCACAATTTTTTGAGAGTAGTGGTGATGAAATTATTTACACAATTTAAAGCGTCTGCGTTCGTTTGGCGTCTGGGTTCGAATCCACGACCTACAATTCGTAAGTCGGGACCGTTACCACTGAGCCAACACTGCTCTTTGCAAACTCGGGTTAGGGTTGAAATAAAATGTTGATAAGCAGCAGCACTTTGCTTTTATTCAGAAACCATGCACTGCAGAAAAATAGTACAGTATTCTTAACCCCTGATTACAGGACCAAAACGCAAGTTTTATAATGCCTAAAAGTATATGAACGACTACAGTAAACAAAATTAGAAAAACATATATTATTATTCAGGATTTAACCGGTCAAGCGTCGCGGTTCGCCGATTGGCGACAAAACAATAGAAAATCAATTGTGTCTCATTAACGGCGTTTGCCGGCGCGGCAGGCCCAGAAAGAGATGGCGGGATGAGCTGGACTCCTTCTTAAAGGATTGGCCCACACTCGCGGTAGACCGGGAAAAGTGGAAAGAGGAAAGGGAGGCCTTTGCCCTGCAGTGGGACAATACAGGCTTCTAATAAATAATAATAATAATAACGGCGTTTGACAGATTAAGCTAGGTAGCTAGTGTATTGAATAAATAATACAACTAATTTGATACGATAGAAAAAAATCATGAAGGTACCTCTAAAAACTTTCTTTTTACAATACAAACCATACTAATATACATATATACAATCATTCTGATTTTTTTCAGATTATTCTACAAGCAACATACTAAATTTTTCAGTCCAAATAATATTTTTTTTTGTAAATAGATAATTGCTTCATATTTTGCAATTATACTTCATTGCTTCGTCCTTCGAGATTAGGTAACATTGTAGTAATACGTCTAAGATATCGCCTTTCACCCACTAAGTTTGAGTTTTTTTTTTTTTTGTATGTAGGTACTTCGTCTTCCTTCTCGTTACGCCTGTAGTGTCATTCATTCGCGTTTTAGTGCGTCGCCGATCACCACTTCCTTTCTACTTTTCGTTAAAAATTAAAAGAAGATGCCGAAACGTAGTCACAAAAACGACGACAGTGATTATTTGAGAAGAAAGATTCGAAAACTGGAAAAGAAAATCAATAAACGCGCCAAACGGTCGCGAGTTCGAATTTGTTCCGAAAGCAGTAGCTCATCGACGAATATAGTTCTATCGCCTGAGCTATCGGATCATGACGGTAAGCTGAAGTGTTTTGTTATTAATGCTATAACAAAAGAAGATATTGTGAATAGTTTTTAAGGACTATATCCGTATCATAATTTGACATGACGTCATGTTCATGTTCCAAATAGTGTTGTGTACATCTTATGGGGATGTTACCTTCACATAGTTTTGGATTCCCAATTCATTGGGTAAATTATATACCTACCTACATTTTAGTGATTGTGTACATTTGAAAGGAATGTTACCTTCACATTAGTTAATGACCTACTTAAATTTATGTAGGTACGTAGGTATAGATTCAATATATTAAACAGTGTTGTGGATAGTTTTTAAGGACTATCGCCGCGCTATTTTCTCTCCAATACCTACATCTGGTCTTATTATATTCCAGATGAAATGGACATTCAGCCCGAAGTCGAGTCAGTTCCGATTTTTAGTGCAGAGGAGCCACAACCGGGTACCTCCACCTCAATTACAAATGTCCCTGCTACAGACGGGGTACAGACAATGCAATCGGAACTGCCCGTTGAAGCAGCACTCGATCCCCCTGAACTGGATAAAGAGATTCTGAATCTCTTGGGCGAAACACCCTCAAAGGAAAAAAAATATGGACCGGATATAAGAGGTGAACTATCTGTTCGCTGGGAACACATCGCAACGACAGGCTTGACAAAGGATGCCAGAAAGGAGCTGCTAGAAAAGCATCTTGTTCCAAAAAACTGCACAAAGATTGACGCGCCGATATTAAATCCAGAAATAAAGGCCGCTTTATCGGATGTACTCATCAAAAAAGACAAAGCACTGGAGAATAAACAGGTGCAAGTCGCTGCAAGTATATCATGTATTGGTGAAGCTCTCAATACATTGTTTTCTTCGGATCACAAAGACCAGACAGTAATAAAATTGCTGATCGAAGCAGGGCGACTGATGTGTGACTCACAACACAACGAGTCCATGACAAGGCGTAGTTTCATATGTTCTACAATAAAAAAAGATATTAAAGACCATTTGTTTAACACAGAAATCGATCATTTCTTATTTGGTGAACAGCTGACCGATACTCTCAGAGCTGCAAAAGCCATATCCAAATCAGGCGCTGAAATTAAAATAAACACGCCAGTCAGGAGACCTGCACCAGCGCAGAGGCCACGGCAGGCCCCTTCTCAGGCTTTAAACCAGAGGCCTCCGTTCCCGCCGACGCGGCAAGCGGGAGCAGCGAGGAGGACCGAGCCGGCGCCGCGTCCGCGGTCGCAGCAGCAACCGCGACAGCCGCCGCGCTTGCAGCAGCGCCCAGCCCCCCGGCGCTAGAACTGGTACGTTCCGCAGGACGATTATCATATTTTTATGATCAATGGCAATTGATGACCAATGATCCGGTTATATTATCGTGGATAAGAGGTTACGAGATACCTTTTACGAAACCGGTGCATCAGACATTCGAACCTAGTTTACCTACATTGTCTTCATCAGAATCCTTTCAATATAGGGTGGCCATCACTGATCTTATAAACAGTGGAGCTATTTCACATTGCGAACCATGTGAAGGACAGTTTCTTTCTAGTTATTTCCTGATTAAAAAACCTAATGGTAAAAACAGATTTATATTAAATTTAAAGTCTCTAAACAAGCACATCATAACAGAACACTTTAAAATTGAAGATCTGAGAACAACTTTAAAACTAGTTTCAAAAAACAGTTACATGGCCACCCTTGATTTGAAGGATGCGTATTTTCTCGTATCTATACATCCGAGCTGCAGAAAGTACTTACGATTTAAGTACGAGGGTAAAATTTACCAATTCAATGTTTTACCGTTTGGCCTAAACACAGCCCCATTTGTTTTTACAAAATTATTAAAACCGGTAATTTGTTTACTGAGATCATTAGGCTATTTGTCATCTATTTATTTAGATGACATTTGTATTATTTCTAATAATTATCAAGATTGCCTAGATAATATATTACAAACAAGAAGTATTTTAGAGTCCTTAGGATTTATTATTAATATAGAAAAGAGCTGTATGATTCCAAGTAACGTTTGCAAATACCTTGGTTTCGTTATAGATACGAAAAAATTTCATGTAAGTCTACCTAAAGAAAAACGAAATTTGATTAAAAAAGAATTACAATCGCTCCAATTCAAACCTCGTTGTAAAATAAGACATTTTGCGCGCTTGGTAGGCCTCCTCACTTCATCTTGCCCCGCGATTCAGTACGGTTGGCTTTATACTAAGCAAATGGAAAGATGCAAATACCTTGCACTGTGTCAAACGAATAGTTACGATAGCCACATGTCTTTACCACATTACCTGCAGGACGATTTCTCCTAGGGTTAAAATCAATTGATGACGCAGTCAATCCCATTAGACAAGACAGCTACTCGCTAGAAATATTTTCAGATGCTAGCAAAAAAGGGTGGGGGGCAGCATGCGGCGAGGAGACCGCCAGTGGCCAGTGGAGTAATTCGGAATGTGTCGAACATATAAATTATCTAGAACTCCTAGCAGCATTCTTGGGTTTACAAATATTCGCAAAGGGATTAAAAAATCGTCAAGTTTTACTACGTATTGACAACACAACAGCTATTTCGTACATCAACCGTATGGGTGGAGTAAGATTTCCACATCTAACTGAAATCACAAAATCCTTGTGGCAGTGGTGTGAAGCTCGCAGTATATTTGTGTGTGTTAAATAATAAATGTGTTAAGTACATATAATGGCATAGAGACCCTGGAGCATTCGCTGTGAACGCTTTTACTTTAAGCTGGAAAAATCTATCTTTCTACGCATTCCCTCCTTTTGCGGTTATACTAAAAGTCTTAAGAAAAATAATAACCGATCAGGCCGAGGGTATTGTTGTGGTCCCATATTGGCCCACGAACCCTGGTTTCCACTGTTTCAAAAACTTCTCTGTTCCGAATTGATTCAGTTTACACCTTCCGCTAATGTGTTATTATCTATTTCCAACAGTCTCCCGAAGCTTACGTTGATTGCAGGGAAGTTATCAGGACGGCACTACGGAACAGAAGAGTACCACCGTCAGCTTTAGATATTATGATAGCTTCCTTGTCTGAAAATTCAATAAAACAATATGACGTTGCAATTCGACGTTGGGTAAGCTTTTGTAAAACTCAGAATATTGAAATACATGAAGCGTCAATTCCGATGGTAATTTACTTTCTCACTGAATTATTTAATTCTGGTTTACAATACGGATCTTTAAACAGTCATCGCTCCGCTCTGTCTTTGATCTTAGGATCGAGAGTAGGGTCTGACGACCGTGTTACTAGGCTATTTAAAGGTTTTTACAGACTTCGTCCTCCAGCCCCCAAATATAATATCACTTGGGACCCCTCAATAGTTTTAGATTCATTATCAAAATGGTACCCAAACCGTAATTTAAGTTTAGAACAATTGACCAAGAAGACTGTAACTTTGCTCATGCTAATAACTGCACACAGAGTGCAGACGATTGGCAAAATAACATTAGAAAATATAACTGTCCATAGTCAGCTTATATTAATCAAGATAAACGATTTAATAAAAACATCTCGTCCAGGTTCAGCTCAACCTTGTCTTAATATTCCATTTTATAAAGACCGTCCGGAAATATGTCCGGCTGAAGCGTTGGTAGCTTATATAGATAGGACAAAGTCTTTGAGAAACAATGCCAATAGCCTATTCCTAAGTATTAAAAAACCACATAAACCGGTATCCACAAATACTATCAGCCGGTGGATAAAGGATATGTTATCAATTAGCGGAATTGACACCTCAATATTTTCTGCTCACTCCACCAGACACGCAGCCACCTCAGCCGCTCATAGAGCTGGTGTCAATATTGACACGATACGAAAGACCGCTGGGTGGAGTGGCACCTCCAACGTCTTCGCTAGATATTATCATAGAGATATTCAATGTGAACAATCTGATCAATTTGCCTTATCAATCCTAACCTCTGATTGATGCATTATGTTAGAATTTTATTTTTAATTCCTATTTATAAGAATTACCCCTAATTAATGAGAAACTACATTTTAGTTTTAGAAAACAATTATAATAAATATTATTTGATCATTATACGTTTAATTACTTAAATATCAGTGTTTTAATATTTCACCATCTTTCAAAATCTACAATGTTACCTAATCTCGAAGGACGAAGCAATGAAGTATAATTGGAGATTAAACGAACTTACCTGAAGTGAAGTTCTATCCAAATTATACGAGTTGCTTCGTCCGAAGAGATTAGTTCCCTCCCAACCCTATAACTCCCAATATCTTTAGTGAAATATTAAAGGGCTTTCAACTAAATGAATGACACTACAGGCGTAACGAGAAGGAAGACGAAGTACCTACATACAAAAAAAAAAAAAAAAAAAAAACTCAAACTTAGTGGGTGAAAGGCGATATCTTAGACGTATTACTACAATGTTACCTAATCTCTTCGGACGAAGCAACTCGTATAATTTGGATAGAACTTCACTTCAGGTAAGTTCGTTTAATCTCCAATAAATTGCCAGAGTTATGTCACCGCTCTTCTATTTCTTTTGTATGCAGTCCGACAGTGACCGCGTTTTAGGTCATGTAGTCCCTTTAAAGCAAATAAGCTATTTCCGCACAAGAGCATTATTTTTATAAAGTTAATATAAACACCATTCATCCAACACAGATGTTGTATGAGCTCAAGTGGCATGCTCCCTGTCACTTCCAACCTAAACTATTTTGTTAACGTTTAACCAGAAAAAGTATATTACATAAAATTGCCATTTGATATTCAACCATAAACTAAGACAACAGAGTCTTGTTTTCTATGTCTCGTGAAAGAAAATGTATTCATTATTCAAATTGAATTCTGTACACAAGAATATAAGGTCTAATTTTATATGAACATTATTCATATGTCAAAGATGCAGCTTGTTATGTTTATGTGAGTGATTTTATTTACATTTTCCTCGGTGATATATTGTCGCGTACATTTTTCATTTGCGACGCTTTTCATGTATGTCCTTGTCAAGTGGACACTTTAGCTTTTAGCATGGAGTTTTTTTTTCTGGGAATGTATTGTTAAAACATATTCCGTCGTAATGAATTATGAGATAGAGGGGGAAACCATGAAAAGACCTTCCTAACCCCATGACATGTTTTATACGACGACGCGTGAGGATTTATTTTATTTGCCATGAACGAACTCGAGAATTACTCTGCAGCTGTAAGGTGGTATAATTATTTATTAAGAAATAAAGTCAGAGTTCAGGGATGGATAAAGTCTTGCGCTTCCCTTTTGTTAAAAATGTACATCCTATTTACATTTACTTAGGAAAAAGTGCGACAGCCGGAATACCTGACTAACTCAAGTGTTGCAAGGATCAGCTGATGGTTCAGTCGCGGGCTTTTATTATGAAAGAAAATGCCAGTACCAAACAATGATTGTTACGGGAAACTTTTTTAAAACTAATGTAGTCATTCAATTAACTGTTCTGAGCTTATGAACTCGATCGCTAGATTTTACGTTCGTAGAAAGGAATGTTTCAACACTTTGAAGTATTTTTATACTTTTTAATAGTTACAAAAGCAGTCACACAAATTAAACAAGAAGGCCTGTTTCCGAAATGAAAAGTAATTCCCGAATTAAAACATTCAAAATCGAATCACAATCTCATCTCAACCTCAATCGATGTCAAAAACTGTGTGATGATGTGGTATTTTTGACAGATTGAGACTAGAGTGCGAATGTTCTTAAAAATACGGGAATGGCCCATCTGTTTAATTTCCTACCCTCATCACTTTTTATGCAACAAAAAGTGAGCAAAATAGTTACAACTGTCACTGACGCAGTTTGCATACTAAGTATAATTTAATGTTACTCATATCTTGCTATTAAATTATATAAAAAAGTTATTTACGTCATAACGCGTAATGCAAAAGATTGCACCATTCAAATCCATAGCAATATCAGCTTTCACCCGCTGAGATCAGAGTTCATTTTAAAAGGCACAGTTGTTAAACGATGGTTCTATAAAGAGGCATCTTAGAAATTGTAATGCACTGTAAATAATGACATTCATTGCGCAGTTCTTACTACACTTCCATTTCAAGCAAATAAAAAACAAGACATAGATTCAAAACGGAACGAAGAAATCAATAGAGTTGAATCAAAATAATACAAACAAACGTGAGACAAACCTTCACGTGTTGACACAAAATTAAGAGTTTCAGTGTTTACCTTACATAATGAAGAGGCTGCAACGTGTAATTTTTTCATTATTAGTTTATATAGCGATGAACAAGCCAGTGTAGTACAGTCACCCAGGTTTCACTAGTGTCATACAGTTGTTTAGTAAAATGCTACAATTATTTCTGTTTGTCGGGTTGTTTAGTTGTGTTGTCTCTATGGGATTACGTAAGTTTTAAATAGTTGGTGGGTTTGTTTAAATGCGACCTCATTTAGCGATTATGCGTAAAGCGCAATTTTAGATAATATCTTATTTATAATAATAATTGTTATTGTTATCAATGATAACAAAATTCATTGCATTTAATTCACATTTGTCTAATAATCGAAGCGTGTGACTGTAGTATCTAAATTGGAATATTGTATATTCATTATTAGAGCTCCCAGACTATAAATACCATGCCATATACTATTGCTAACTAGAGACCGAATATGTTTTGAAAATGACGATTTTTTTGTGAATATCAAAACAAAAACAAGAGAAAGGTGAAAAAGTAAATAACTTTAATATTATTATTTTAACCATTTCAGCTTCATTCATAGCCTCATGTTCAAGAAATGATCCCAAATTGAACGAATGTGCCTTGAAATCAGCTCGAGACTCCATTCATCAATTCTCTTTGGGAGATACAGAAAGGGGACTTCATCCCTTAGACCCATTGTATGTAGCAGAAATGACGGTGTACATTCCAAACAAGCAAGGCTTCAGGGTCATATTCAAAGACAACTACTTTACAGGACTTTCAAAGATGCATATGGAGAATCTAAAGTAAGTTGACCTTTATATGCACTATCAATCATAATGACCCTAAGATAAGTTATGGAATGAGGCGTTACTTTGCGAAAATATAATTTACAATATAATTTTATTTATTTATTTTATTTATACAATCTTACACTATCATTACAGGTTCACACCCAATGCGATAATGTGATTAAATTATTATCATTTACTAGTTAATAAATCGAGAGTCACCCTCACGAATTCCGCCATGCAATGTACAGTCAAAAATGACAAGCCTTTGTGAGGCGCTGTTTAATAACCGTATGGCTCTTGCAACCGGTGCGAATTTGTTATTCTATTGCAATAATATTTAGTTATAAATCCGCCAAAAACTTAGTCTAAGGTAGGATGTAAATACAACACCTGCCCATGAAGTAGAAGCGATAAATAAAATGCAACATGCAACCTAAACCTATACTCCAGCCCATAATGTTCCCACTGCTGAGGCTGGCCGCATACGTACGGTTTCCTGATCAGGAATTCAGATTCGGAGACCTTGAATGCACGCATTTCATACAAAATCATCTCTAAGCGCATACGTTCTTAAATATTTCCTTCCGGAAAATATAAGAACGTATGCGCTTAGAGACGATTTCCGTTCGTTTTTCGTCTCCGAATCTGAATTCCTAATCAGGAAACCGTACGTATGCGGCCAGCCTGAGACTCGGGCTTTCTCTTCGTAAGAGAGAGAAACCTTAATTTACCAAGCAGACCCAGTACGGGTTGGTGGCCATTAAATGTCGTCTAATTTTTGGGTACAAAATATCTATGTTTCCACTAAACGTTTTACAGCAGGTCTGATGAAACTAAATTTAACCAGCGACTGCTCACTTTGTTTTGTTCTAAGCTATGGAATAAGCAATTCCAACATGTTATTATATTATTATCATTTGATATTAAATAGAGAATTATAAACAATGACACTTTAATTATGACTTACAACGCAAACATTGTTTACAGTTGTTTTACCAAATGACTGAGCATTTCTGTAACCAATGATTATTCAGTTATGAATGGCTATTAAAATACCTGGAAACAATTAATTAACTGCGATTAAAGGGGCTGTATAAAATTATGAAGTTTAAATTTTGATTATTATTTTAATATTTCGATCAAGAACTTAAGACAAAATGTAAGTTATGAAGCTCAAACAGCTTAACAAAAACCTTGACATGTTAGTATTTGATACTAGCAGGTTAATTCGATGAAAGTTAAGATTAATTTTAGGTAATAAAACTAGATATCCATGCGGTCTAGAATGTGAAACATCGGAAACACTAACCTCATCTAGTTAAAACAAAATATAATTGAATTGAATTGTTTGTAAAAATTTACAGAAAAAGAATTAATAAGGTCCGGTTATTATCAAATAGACATAATACATAATTTTGTAACAAATAACTCTAGTAATATGCCTGCCTACGGGTAATGGACCGAGTTACTACTAAGATGGAATAGTTTCAGATATCTAAGTGATATAGGAAGTAGATAACTCCATATGTCACAACACGCATTAGCGTGTCTATTTAGATGACATAGTAATAGTGCTACAAGTCGTGTACCAAGTAGATATTCTGGTTCCATTAGCGTTTTACTGTCGGAGCGTTATGATTACCATAAGTAGCGTTAACAAAAGCGGTATTGGAAAGCAATATTATAATCATATGCAGATTTGAAAATGATAGTACGAAAATGGTAGTATGGTAGTAAGATTGTTTAATCATTTTGATATAGGTAGCTATTCTCACACTTGAACAATCTAAATAAAGCAAAATGTTAGAATATACATATCTTCAATGTTTTGTTAAAAATACATACTTCAAAGGATCAAGAATTTTAAATGAAATCACTTCTACAGTGTTTTTAATTACTTAAGTTTTTGGGTAGGTACGTTAAGGAGATCCGGCTGGAATGACTAAGTTTATAGTCGGTCAGACAGAAATTTAAACATAATAATAAACAGCAGGGGATCAGATCAAGGGTTCCGACCAGAATAACTCGTTCATTTTATTGCAAAAGAATTTCTGAGTATAATTGTTTTTATTTAATTGTTAATTCTAGCTAAAAATTATTCTTAGAAAAACTATAACCAATCGTTTTATTTCCGCTAGAAACTGGTACTTTTATTTTCTATAAAAAAATTAAATGAAAATTCAACGTGCTCCAGTTCCAAAACATAAAATATTATCTTGAAAATGTGTAAAAATATTCTGGAATCACTTTTTTACAAAAATGTTGTCGTTTTCCATAACAAAAACATGATGAGAAAATATTATTATGCCTTTTTAATTATTGCGGGGCTTGCCAAGCACAACATCAACGACATTAACAAATTCAATTACATCAGCTTAATTTTTTTATTCCTTAATTATTTTACCTTGTTCCTGTCTTGGTCTATAATTAAAAATTCTTTTGGAAAGAATTTTCCTGTCAGATTTTTAGGAAGTCAAAAATTAAGGATCCCTTGCCACTCGGTAGAAAGCAAATCTACAGCCATTTATCGGGAAATTGTTCCCCGAGATACAATGGTTTGATCATTGAACCGAATTACAATATTCTGTTCAATTTCTGCGTTAATCTGCAGTCATACTTGCAGCCACAAATTTATAGAACTAATAGAATATCCTGTGTCGTTAACCTCGTTCTATACTTGATCTAAGAAAATTATTTAGAAATTTATATTCGAGTATTTGCTTATTGTAACTACGTAGGCCTAAAAGAATTCCGCAAAATTTTTCTGCTGACTGTGTGAACATAACTCTATAATGAACTATGTGCCCGACTAACGACGACGTCATGACTCACGGACAATTAGCTTTGGGCCTTTTAATTACGAATAATATTATGAAGGCGCCTTAACTTAAAGGGTCCGTTGAAATAATTAGGCTCAGACCATGATTCATTGGGAACAAAAGGAGTAATGGTGTGAAAAACCGCGCAATGATCGCGCAGAATTTGATTCAAACTAGCCAGCGGGGTTCGTTAAATGAATGCAAATACATTTTTGCATATTCATTACTACTGAGCTTTGTTCCGCAAGTTTTCTTGTTCAGACTTGAGAACTTTGATTAAAAATGCGTGAGCTGTTTAATAGTGATTTTTTACTTGCAATTTTGATTACTTCTTGTAAGTGTCTTGAGTTCAGATTTTGCATAGAAATCTTTTTAATAGAACGTCTTTGGCAAAGTTGATTAAGGAGATGATTGAGATATTAAATGTGGTAGATGAGCCGTTTTTACTTTTTTTTAAACTTACAAACTCTTTAGCTTTAGTATAGATTAGTAATTAGAGTAATCTATATTAATAATAAAGCTGAAGAGTTTGAGTGAGGTAACATCGTAAGGAAATCGGCTTATTCTAGAAATTTCGAAGACATGTGCAATCTACCAACCCGCACTGGGCCCGCGTGGTGGATTACGGCCCGGCCGGATTAGAGAGAGGAGGCCTGTATCCCAGCAGTGGGAACATTATAGGCTGAATATAATGAAAGGACATCTTTAAATACTTAGCACTTGTTGAAAAGCCTAAGGGAAATGTCAGTTAAATTATTGCTTAACAATTATATACGAGGGTTTTTTTAAGTTAAATGCCTCCCACTTTACAATTGACTAACAGAATAGTACGTAATAATAAAATGGTTGTGAATGATATTTTTGTTTGTAGGTTCGATCTAGAAAACAAAATGATAATAGCGGATGCTTTAGTGACCCTGAATGTAAAGAACACATACGATTTAAGTGGAAAACTACTCGTTATACCAGTCAATTCAAATGGTGACTCTAATATACATTTGAGTAAGTGTGAAATATACCTATATATTTTTATTTTATTGTTTGTATGTTGCCGGAAGTCCATGATGCAGATGTACTAGTTACTTATATTTTTATCCAATCCTAAAGTTAGTTGTAACAAAGTAAAAAGCAGCATACCTACTTGCACCTAGTTATTATTATTTATAATTATGTAATAGGTAGGTATAAGAACAAAGTATTTATAAAAAAAAATAAGGTTGATTCATAAATTAACATTTTCTCCAAACAAAACATAATTATAATGTAGTAAAATTGGATAGGTACTACAACTACACTATTTATTTCTGTCGCTATACTAACAATATATTTTTTATTAGAAAATACACTTTTACACATTCGCTTCTGGTACGAACACGTTGAAGGGCCTGATGGTAAAATTTACTGGAAAATATACAAACACGATATCAGATATGAAGTGGAAAAAGCATCCTTCAGACTGGATAACCTCTTAAACGACAAAAATATTGGTAAGTATATCTTTAATAGTATATAAGAAAAGCGATAACATATAAGGTGCTATAAAAATATCTGCCACGGCTTCAATGGGAGACAGTATTTTGTATATAGACTACAGTAGTGGAGACATTTTGCACCCCGGAATAGTTAAATCAATTTGAGAAAATAAAGTAATTAAATAAACATTTACTCTATTCTGCATAACGTGGCTCACAAACTACGCGCGATGTGTCGCTTCGTCACATTTTGCGAAATTAAATGACGGTGCGGCAACAGCTAATTACTATGGGACGGTTTCATGCAACTAAATCAATTCCAATTTATACGCACATATTTTTGTATGAAAAAATGTATGACATAAAATCAATAATGTATCTTTACTATTGTAATCTATATACAGAATACTGTCTCCCATTGAAGCCGTGGCAGATATTTTTATAGTACCTTATATAGCCTTTACGATACCTCTTTTCTTTGAATTTGTCTCAGTTCTTTGTGTATTGCATCTACGTCCGGCGCACATTGAACATTAATTTAAAAAAAATCCCTTACCTACCTTAATTTAGTTCAGAAGACTGATAGATGAAGTTTTCAAAGCTTCCTCTTTCCTACTATTTTGCCGTGTTCGTCAGGGTCCACAATGATATACGATTTTAAGTTACCACCTTAAGAACATATTGTGAAATACAATAAACTATTGAGTATTGGGTACCTAGCATTGCTACCATCTTACTAATTGGACTGGCTAAATTATTAATACTCCTACTCCTTGAATCGTTCTTCTTATAGCATTTTTCTAAGGATATATGCAGAAAATCTATATGACGTGTGAGAATCCGCTAACAAAACTAGTGAAAATATAAATTACCTTATAGGTACTTAGCTAAATAATTTTTAATAAAAAAATTGCATAATTTAATTAACGTTATAATAATAGAATACTCTTTATTCATTTAATCATTTATTTATATTACTCACATATTTTTTGTTGCTATTACGATGCAAATCTTGCAGTCACCAAGTTGCAGATCACAAGTTTTTCTCGTTTTAAAACAATAGTAAATGAGTATGACACAGTTTTGGCTAATTAGTTTGAATTTTAATAGTGGTCAGACGAGATTTTTTCAGCTTTCGCCAGAGTTCATTTTGAAATCAAATCAGCCTATCGAAGTACTCTGGTGGACACAGGCCTTCCTCAGGCTGCAGCACAACACCCTGTCCTCCGCCTTCCGCATCCAGTCTGTCCCAGGGTTCATCTAGCCCGTCCATCAATACATAAAAACATAAAATGTTGTCAACATAACCAAACCCTATATTGTGAAACAAATAAATAAGTACACTACATTAAAACATGTAACACCAATCGAATAACATCGTTCGTGGTTCAATTAAAATTGTGTTATAAAACACAAAGCATTTAGTTTAACCAAACCCGAAACAACTTAATAAATTCATCCATTTATTCATTCCCAATAGAATAACCGGATATAAAAAACAATGGAGTTCTACTAGGCAACCTGAGTGTTAGCCAAACAAAAACTGCCACAATTTTATGATTGATCGTTGCGGAAGCATTTCCCGAACCGATAACGGTAAAACAGAACAATTTATTGTGAAAAAGTTCTGCAAATGGGAGGACGAATTGCATGTTTTGATGTTTGTGAATTTAGATGATTGGCAATACTTCAAATCAATGTGGGTGGAAGGGATAAACATGATATATCAAAAGTTATTGTTGTAGATAAGGTCAGTACTTTTGGCTGACGCTAGTCTGTCGTTTTGACTGAGTAATGGTGCATTTGATTGATGCTGCTTTAAGCAAAAAATCTCTTCCTTAGCGTTCGAAATGTAGTCTATATCGTTGGTCCAAAATCGTTCACATGCATAATATTACATTTCATTGCTATATTGTGCTTTCAACCTAGACTCAAAACAAATCATTAATGTGTAAGCCATACAAACTTTGCAGAGTTCGTCCTATTGACTGTTTGAAGTTTCTGTGACCTGACACTGAATTTTCTTTTAGAAAAAACTTACATAAGCATATAGTATGTACAGATACACTCATCCCCGAAGATTCACAGGCTTTGAAGACACATTCAACAAACTAATACGTCTGCACTTTCCAGGTGATCAAATCAACAGACTTCTAAATGAAATGTGGCGTGAAATAGTTGCTGATGTGGGCCCATCCATCTGTCAATCGCTCAGTGCGGCTGTCGTGGAGAATCTATCAGTATTGCTGGGACAAGTGCCGTATGATGAACTGTTGCCGGAATAGTAGATACACTTCATTCCTACGTGTCGGTTTGGTGTGCAAGATTACGTTCTAGATGATTTGTTCGTGAATTAAATGTTATGATGTTTGATGGTATTTTGTTTTAAGTATCGATTGCATTTTTATATTGATTGTCTCAAATTTTTTCGTCGTCATTTGTTTTGATAACATTAAGGAGGGCCTGATTTTTTGAACAAATACTGTTTTTTGTCAAAGTGAAAAATGATACAACCCTGGGTCATGAGAGAATCACAATATTTCTTTATTTATCTTCAAAAAGTGGCTTACCTAACTAAACTAAAAATGTGTACTTTTTGCGCATTCCACTAAATCGCCCACCAAGGTGAACATTGTCTCAAAAATCCTGTTCCACATTAATTTATCGTTGGCCCTGGCGAGCTCTTAATTAAACCCCAGCGGACCAGAAATTAAATGCTCAGAGAACCTCTGTTTATTCACTAATTGCTGACTTACTAAATATCAGGTTACCTATTACAGGTTGCCCACATTTTCGCCTAATATTTCGATAGTTTTTATGATACCTTCGAAAAGGTAAGAACTCATAACTAGTAAGAGTATCAAGTTTTACGTATAATGAACGTTCTAATGACTACCTTTTTAGTTTTATAAATATCCACTAAAGTACCTATGTATTATATTCATTAATTCAATGAACTCCGTTGGTTTTAATATTACGCATTTTTTAAAGAAAGGACTGTCTACAGTCTGGAAGCTTAAAGACAAAGTTCCAACCGCCATGACGGGCAACCAACTCTAGACCCAACAATAATCATTATGTACTTCGTTACCGTTCTTACGAGCAAATAGTCTGTTGTCTACAAACCGCTTGTATTTGTGCAAACCATAAACATCGTCACTGACGACTTACGTACTTGCAGCTCGTGATTTAATTAAATTTTAAGTTCATCCATACAGAAACCGCAGGCCGCCATCTTTGAAAATTATTGGATGCCGACGGAATATAGGGTTAAAATATTCCGGGATACAAAATCTTGAATTTGTATGAGGTTTAGCTGAGGCACATGTGGTTCTATATATAATGGTTAAGTTTATGATGCTGTGTTAAGTAAATGTGTGGAAGACACTGCCTGGTGTAATGAATGAAAATGAAAATATAGTTCCTTTATTGTAAAAATGGTCGTATTTCGAAGACACACATTAATACTGCAGAGCAGTAAAGACGCGTGAGAAAATAAAATTTTACTAGCGGCAGAGCACTTACTTCATACAGATCTTAGAAGTAGTAGATCGTAGTCGTAAATTCGGAGCTAAACCACATGTTCATGTAGATTCAAGTACTAAAACAGTACAAAAATAAAACAACGCACAAAACCAAGCATAAACGATTATCGGCTATCTTTTACATGAAGATTTAAAACTAAAACTGCAATTACAAGAGACGAAGGCGAAACAAAAGACAGCCGGCAACGAATATCTGAGCCCAAACGTAATTTACCTGAGATAAAGGTGGAACAATGTGCCCGCCTTGCCGTCGGCGAAGAAGATGAGATTACCAGGAATGGGTACCATAATACTGTTTGTGTAGGCGGAGCAAACTTAAAATATAACGCTTGAAATTGCTGATGCTTGCGTCTCTGTGAGAGATGGATTGCGGAATGGAATTGTATGATCTACGGGAATTGTGCATGATGGAATTGTATGGTGACAAAACTGGTGATAAATTATTTAGTTTATTTTTTGACATGTTCTTGCTTCTTGTTTTTTTGTGTTAGGGATATACAGGGTGAAATTAAATTCATGGGCATTCTTTTAAGGGGTCATTGTACTCATCATTATGAACAACTTTTACTATGGGACTAATCCTAAAATAGCGAATAAAAATCATCTGTTCCTTGCATTTGTGTTCACATAACTCGTCAAAATGTAGGGAAGAGCTGATATTTTTTCGCGATTTCAGGTTTGATCCCATAGTAAAAGTTGTTCATAATGATGACTACAATGACCCCTTAAAAGGATGCCCATGAATTCAATTACACCCTGTATATAATCAAACATGTAGCGGAAACAATGAGTATTTTAAATTCTCTGTTATTATCGCGTTATTTATCAAATCGGCTCAAAAATGAAGATAGCTACTGTACAACAAAAGCCCGTCAAAGTCAAAAATTGCTTACACTTAATTCACAAACAGGATGCAAGACTACAAAGATAATACAAAACATTAATAACGCAGAATTATGTCAAGCAAAGTAAAGCCAACATGCAATTTATTTTACGGTTACAAACTTACAATAGAAAATTATTTCAAAAGCAGTTATAAAGTACTTACTAAGCTAAACTGGCTCTGCACCAAGACTTAAAATATATCATCATACATCTTGCAGTGGCCTATTATTTGTTAGAATTTTCTACCGTCACGAACCCACCTAACATGCAACAATTCCGATTCACTTCCTTTCTGGTTAAAAGCTTCTAGTTTCTTGAGTTTGTTAAAAGCCGTTAAAGCCAGTATGAATTGAGCCTTCACGGCGCACACAATGGGCTGAAAAGGCAACATTAAGACCAGATTTTAGTCGTAAGTAAGGCAATGACTTGAGATATCGTAATGCAGACAGCGTAATCTGGGGTTTCTTCTACAGACCTTACCATGGCAACGAAAGATCTACTTGATGAAAAAATTTGATCCACTGACAGATAAGCTAAAATAATAATTATTTATTTGTTCAAACATTTCGGCAGTGCAATTTCAAAACCTAGCAATTGCCATTTTTTTTTAAATCGGTGTTTTTGCATATTTGACTTCCTAGATTATCTACCAAGTCAAATATGCAAAAACACCGCTTTAAAAAAATGGCAGTTGCTAGGTTTTGAAATTACACAGCCGATTTGTACACATACAATAATAAAATGCAAGCAGGATAACTTGAAAAAAAAAACACCAGACATGTTTGCAACATAGTATTAATAGGTAATAATATTTTTTTAATTATTATTTTAAAGTCAAATTAATTAAAACTATGTCAATTAGAAAACAATTATAGATTATTTATTTCTGTAAATATTTACATAATATAAGCTAACATTTAAAATAATAATATGTACATTTATATGAAAAAATAAGCAAAAAATCATAGGGCATCAAAAAAGTATAGATTATAAATGTCAATAGTAAAAATATAAATAACAGACAGGCAACGCACAATTTACGCTGGGTTTAGAAGCATGAAATTATGCGCAAGATTTCCTTATAATGAAGGTTATAGGACTAGGGAAGGATTTTTGATAATTAATCCCCTAAACAGGTTAAATAAGGGATGACAGTTTGTATGCAAATTAGTATTTTTTCTCGATGCGAAATCCCACTAGGCAGACGGCTTGTACTTCAATATTTCCTGTAGCACATACTTATTGTAACTCGAAGACTCTCGTGACTTCGTATCTAAATAAATCCAATCTCAATTCCGCTTTCTTGAGCATTTTTAAAAGGAAAAAATAAATATATCTGCGCTCCAAGTACTTTCTTGAATCCCCTTGTGCACCTGTTGTAATTGAGGGCCGCCCACTAAAATATGGCTCAGTAGCCTGAGAGTCACCTGAATGTTAAGGTAAACGCGGGTGAAGTCGACAGTGACCCAGAAGTCGTCAAATTGTCTAAAAACATCAATATCTTTTTCTACTAATCATTTAACTGGCCCATTTTTATGACAACATATTTTTGGTAACATATTGCACAATTAAAATAAAACACTGAGTTGTAACTGTAATGGTGGCTGAGATATCTCACTTAAAAAGTGTGTCCCACAATTTATTCATTTTTTTGCAAGTTTAGCTGCTAAATGTCAAACTCGGCACGTAGTTTTGTGTTTTGATTTACGAACCTTCTGTGGGGTATGTGGTAAGTCTGATTGTTTGATGAATTAGTTAAGTTAATTTACTAATGATATAACTTGAAGTTTAGAACACTTTTATCATAAAAGTATTTTTTATTTAACGTGACATCTATTGGTACCCAAAAATTCCTACTTGACCCAAATCTCGTCATTTTACGTACTTTTTTGACGATTACTGGGACACGCTTAATACTTGCCTCTAAACTCGTCTTATTGTAAATAATTCAACTTTATTGCTAAAGCATAAGGTTCAAAGTTGATTGGGAAAATTTGTCAGTTTCGGGTAGCTTGATGTGCTGACGTCTGTACAAACATATAATACGGTTTGGGCTACATTTGACGATAAAACTGGGTTTCTCTTAAGCTGTTTTCGCTTCGCTTATTCATTGCTTGAGTAAGCGTGCTCTGCTTAGTCGTCGCGTCATTGGGCTCGTTTCGCTAGCTCGGCACGAAACTGTGCTCGCGCTTCACTCGTAATAGAGCTCGCTTCGCTCGCTCTTGTCATGTGCAAGTGCGTTCGGCTCACTCGTGTCGAAGATGGGCTCGCTTCGCTTGCTGGTTTAAGAAGCTGTTATGACTAGCAAGAGAAGTAAATCCACCTTCTGATTAAGCGAGCTCACCGTGAAATTAAGCGTGCTTTGCTTATTTGTGTCAAGGAAGGGCTCGCTTCGCGTGCTATATCGTAAGCGCGCTCCACTCGCTCGGCCTGTAAAAAGTATTCTTAGTTCTAACCTGAACTGCCTTACTGAGAAAGGTATAATAATGATCTGGAATAAGCTCTGGCTAATTGATGGTAGTTTTTCAACAGTACCTCACTCAGATCGAGTGTGGATATTACAGTTCCAATCAAATTCTCACATATGTAGAGGTGTCTTCTTACTAAGTCTTCTGCCGTTGAATCTTCCTAATGTTATTTTATTTATTTATTTTATTTTAAAACTTACAGCTAAACACTTTTGCACTATTAAGAGTATCAGAAATAAGGCAAATTACAAGTTTTCACAGATAGAAGAGTGTATATAAACAACAAAGAAATATTTGAGAAGGTAGACAGTTTTTGAGTAACAAATAAGGAAAAAAAATGTGATTAATAGATGAGAAATTAGTTTACATGATCAAAAAAGAAATCACAAAGAGTCCTTTTTAATTTTGACATGCTGGTATTGAAAATATCGATGTCGATATCCCGGCAGACGGTATTGTACGTATGACTCGCTCTAATTAAGTACGAATTTCGTCTGTACTTCGTTCCTACCATAGGAGTATGCAACAGATGAGGATTGCGCAGAAAAGCAGAAGGAGCCCGCAGTCCGATTTTGTTCAGCAATTCGGGAAGTTCAGTTGAACCGTTAGCGATTCTAAATAAAAACGCCAAATCCGCAATTTTTCTACGTTCAGAAAGAGGAAGTAAATGGAATCTTTTACAGCGTAGGAGATAAGTGGGAGAATAAGTTTTAGACCGGAATTGAATATACCTCAAAAATTTTCTTTGTATGCCTTCCAATCGATTTATGTATATGTTGTAATTGGGATTCCAAACTTGAGATGACTGCGAACAAAAGTACAGTAAAGAATTTTAATGGTTTTGATGTTCCTGAACTCAGACGAGACCCTCAAAATGAACCCTAGAGATTTTGATGCTTTGTTAATGACGTTATCTATGTGTTGATCAAATAAAAATTTCGAATCAAATACAACTCCCAGGTCTTTGTTGTTCTCGTAATCTTCACACATACTTGCACGATGACAAGCCGGGGCGCCGTCCATTAATAACATGGCGATTGGCGATGATTTTAGGTACTACCCTAGCTTTTGGATTCGCTCATAAGTAGATTTTGTAGGTTTATTGTGTTTCTTATGATTTAAAACTTTCTTTGGTTGGCTTTTAGCTGGGCTGATACTAGTCGGAGGTGTGGCGAATGTACAAGTATCTCCCGGGCCCCGGACTCATGGTACTAGAAGGAACAGTGGGGTTTTAGTCAGTAGGAGTCCGATGTAACTCTCAGTTCTTCCCAGACTGAGGGTATCCATGAGGATTTCGCCACGAAAAAAAAAGGCTCATTGCATTTAATATACCTTTCACTGTACGTGATATTTTTCAGTTCTAAGCAGATTTGCGGTCGGGGTACACTACATTAATACGAAAAACTTTATTCCGAAAGTCACAAATACGAATTTCAAAATACCGATTTTCATAATTCCGAATGGTTTAAAATTCCTAATATAACAACTCCGATTTATCATTAATCCTATTTTAATAATTCCGAAATTTCAATATTCCTAACGTTTATAATTACTATTATCAAAATACCGAGTTTCAATAGATCGAATAACAAAAAGTCCGACTTAATGATAATTCGAAACATCAAAAATACGAATTCCGATTATTAAAATACCGATTAATTAGAATTTCGAAATAATAACGCTTTGTAACGCTTTGTAAAACTGAAGAGCAAGACAAATAAACACATATTTCCATTTGTAAGAATATAGATGACACAAAACCAACAATAGAGCCCCAGGTTCAAAGTAACCTAACCAAACCGAACCTCGGGGTGCCCTTCGCTCGCTCTTGCATCCTATGTCGACGGAGTCCCGCTTGGCGGGGCCCCTATTTCTGTGTAAAGGGTTTAAAGTAACCTAACCAAACCGAACCTCGGGGTGCCCTTCGCTCGTACTTGCATCCTATGTCGACGGAGCCCCGCTTCGCGGGGCCCCTATTTCTGTGTAAAAGGTCCTCGGGGTGCCCTTCGCTCGCTCTTGCATCCTACGTCGTCTATTGCGTTCGTTGAGTTCGGGTGCGGTAACGGTAACGGAGTAATTCGGAGTATTGAAAATCGGAATGTCGTTTTTCGGACCGAGAACCAATCGAGCATTTGATTCTTCGAATATATGAAAATCGGAAAACAAACAAGTCGCATTTATGACTTTATGATTCTTAGGTATTATGAAATTCGGACTTTTGAAAATCGGAACATCGAAATTCGGAATCAAATATTTCGGAGTATTTGGGTGTTCCCTTGCGGTCGATATTGACGACATCTTTAACTTTTATGCTACTTGCTGCAGATTTTCTTACGTTTTCTGATACTGCCGTAGCTATTGTATTTGCTTGGTACTAGGCTTTCGAGGCTCATTGAATTCCTTATGATGCAAGCTTACTTTTATTGAGATATTTTTCACTTTTGGCCAGACTTACGGCCGATATGAGACGACATATTTTGAAATTATTTTGCTATTGTCAACTTCAAATGCATTTTTAACTCGGCCAATATTTCTGTTGATTCTCTTTAGGCCCTAATAGTGCTGTGTCAATTCTTGACAATGGCACCTAATACCTAAACATTTGTTTGCGAATTAAAATTTCGACGCATAGTAAAAAGGAGGGTCGGACCCACTGCACTTGCGATGTGACGTCAAACAAAAATTAGATCCTGCTTCAAAATTGGTACAATTATTACCCATATATTGTATGCTCAATCATTATCCAAGCATTCTCGTAGTTATAAGCGGCTGAAATATTACATGTTATTGTCGGTCAGACGTATTGAATTTACCACAGAGTGCAACGACGTTTTCACATCAACAGGCCCAAAACACAAAGTGAGAGCGAAATAAAATGTATTATTATTTAGAACTTCTACGACCATTTCTTCAGCTGTTTTTTAAAGTTACAAAAAAATCTAGTTTTATAAATTTTAATAAAATATATTAACTACCGATTGGTGAAATAAAAGAAAGGTGACCTTAAACAAGTATAACCTACAATGACAACAAACCTCTGCGAGTGTTACTATAACTATTTTTGCCTATATAGTTCTAAAATCAGGTTTTTTTAATGTATACAACTTTATTTTTCAACTTAAAAAAAGGCTGAAGGAATGGTCTTAGAGATTCGTCGCGATAGAAAAAAATTATAAGGAGGTCTTCCCCGACCAGGGAAATACATTTTTTTCGTTGCCGGCCATTTTGGGTTTTGGGCCTAATATGGCTGATTTATATACTTCATTGTACACCACAAAAATACACAACATAAAAAAAAAAACATTCAACACTTAATATGCAATGGGCTCCTTTATTCTGATAAAAAACTGATTCTGTGATTCAAACATCTTAATTTTTTAAAGCTAAAATATATTAGAATTTACCTACCTAGTCTGCTAACAGCTCACAACCTTTAGTCATTTCTTGCGATTTGGTTTTCTACCTACCTTTTGTTTCTTAGACTTGTCACTCATATGAAAGACAATCACAATATGTTTTAATGTGTAATCATCTTGAACTCTATGTTCAAGGACTGAAAGTTCATATTAGCATCAAAAATTGACGACTACTGGGTCCTTTTGATGAGTAATAGTACAAATCTGGCGAGTACTGGTACAAATCGCCCTATTTTCACATTTGCTTAAATAAGTATTTATTATCACTAAAAATTACAAAAATTAACAACTTATTTAGAATAACGGATAATTTTTCTATTTCGTCATGCAAAAATTTTCATTCTAAATGAAATACTTCTCACACAGCAGTTCTTCAAAGTCAGTGAATATCAAAACCCGACGAGTATTGGTACATTTACCTTATTCTCTCGGTCTCTTCAACAACCTTTGCTTATATTCATGCGGTGATCCGGAACCAGCCGGTCCTTCAATTCTAGGTAAAGTTACGTCAGACTGAATCCTACTACATAACCCCCTAAAATGTATTCTGATAACATAAATATTTGAATTTGTGCTCCGGAACAAGCGGGTCAAACAATTTCTGGTGAAATTGCGATAAGCTGAATTCACAGATATAATCCCCAAAAAGATATTTTAAAATCTCAGTATTTTAATTCTACATGATTTATTTTGTTTTCATACAAGTATTTGTCTTTTCTGAAGAATGGCTCCGAGCAGTCAACTTAAATTAACCATTTATTTCTTTGTAGACAACGTTACTATTCCCTTTTGTGCCATTTTTACGATAAAAGAATTCTGCAGCTGGTGCCAAAAGAAATAATTTCGTCGGCACCACTGAGAATACAAAGATTTAAGTTTAAGATATTTCTAGATAATGGCTATTTTTATTACATTTTCTTCAAAAAGTTGTAAAACGTCTGCATATTTGCAAACTCAAAGGTACGCTTGTGTTATATGGTCGCAAGGAACACTTAAAAGAGATAGCAACTGCTTAATATTTCTCGGCTCACTTGCTTCCAGACGATGCAAAACGCCCAAGGGCACAAAAACAATTTACTCCTCTAAGACCAGTTTTATAACGGTTGTAGGATCCTTTGCAAAGGATTCTCTTGTAGTTTTAGAAGTCTATTTCCATCACAAAGTCGTACCTGAGGGTAGAAACGTAAGAAGCTCATTCCATCCATTGTAAAGATTCTGATTGTCTTTAGGGATGTATGAATAGGAATAGCAAGTAGCCAAGAGATATTTACCTTCGCAAGACTAGATAGAGAGCAGTGGTGGCCAAGTGGTAACGGCCGCGACTTACGAGTTATAGGTCGTAGGTTCGAATCCAGACAGGCGCTTTACTTTGTGTAAATTATTTCATCACCACTGCTCTCAAAACGGTAAAGGAAAACATTGTGAGGAAACCGGTATGTCCTAGAACCAAAAATTCGAAGACATGTGACATCTGCCAACCCCCACTGGGCCCGCATGGTGGATTACGGCCCTCCCTCTCACTGAGAGGAGGCCTGTGTCCCAGCAATGGGAACATTATAGGCTGATTATGTTATGTAAGACTAGATAGTGTAAATACACACATCAAAAGTGTCTAGGGATCAAGCATTTTTATGCGGATTTCTTGAGATTGAGATGTGGCTTTGTAATAAATTTATGATTTTATAAATTTATATGGATCCTTTTTGGTGCATTTCATAATTTGAATCAGGAACTGTGAATCAAATTCGAGTAAAAGATGAAAATCAGCTGTCAATATTTTCCCTATAAAAACATACAACGCATTGAAGACATTATTAGTGCTACTGTTTCCCTACTACTGATTAAAACCAACGTTATTATGGAGCGGCGACGTCATTTAAGCAGGGAAGAAATGCTCAGAGCCGTGGGAATGATAGAAGCTGGTTCCCGGCAACGTACTGTGGCTTTAGCTCTGAATACAAGTCAGAGTGTTATCAGTCGACTTTGGACACGTTACCGAAGCACTGGTACCGTGGCTGAGCGCCATGGAGGACGGTATCGCTGCACCACACGGAGACAAGACCGATATATTCAAATCTTAACTCGAAGAGCTCCAACAATAACCGCCATGATGTTAACCGTGAGGCTTCATCACTCTTCAGGGAACTTAATTAGCGACCAAACAGTCAGAAACCGCTTGCATGAAGTGAACCTTCATTCCCGAAGACCGCTACGGGTACCACCTATAGCAATGCACAATCGTAGGATTCGATATCAATGGGCTCTTGAACACAGAAATTGGGCAGAAGAACAATGGCGTTTCGTGTGCTTTTCTGATGAGTCTCATTTTGGTATGAGACCGGATACAAGACGTATACGACACTGGAGAACCCCTGGACGCCAACAGCGATTAAAATCCTGCCAGGAAGTCCATCCTTATAGTGGTGGAACCATCATGGTATGGGCGGGTATTTGGATCGGCGGAAGAACTGAGTTGATTTGGATCAGAGGCAACCTCAACGCTCAAATTTATGCTGAGACGATTGTATCAGACGTCATCGTTCCTCTACAAGTGCAAATCGGTCCCTTATTTCAGTTAATGCATGATAATGCACGACCGCACATCGCAAGAGTTGTAAGACAGACTCTCGCCGCAGCTAACATCAATGTTCTGCCCTGGCCTGCTCAGTCGCCAGACTTGAACCCGATTGAGCATGCATGGGATATGCTACAGAGAAGAGCTCTGCCGAATATGGAGGGTATCCAGTCGCAAGAAGACCTTTTTTTGTTGTTGCAACGAACATGGGCGGCCATTCCACAGCGTGATTTGGATGAACTCATTTTGAGTATGCCAAACCGATGTTCTTGTGTTGTTAGTGTTCGCGGTAGAAACACGGATTATTAATTGTTTAAGTTACCCAATAAAATTTTAAAGAAAACTGTTATTTCAGTCTTTTTTTTGAACTTTTGTGTTAGTGGTTCAAATGTCAAAAATCCCTTTATTAGGAAAATGGCAAATTTCTTTATTAATGCAAAGGTGACTTGGTTTATCGTTACTGTGACAAACGAAAACACTTTATTTGATGAATCCTTAAAGAAAATTTTAATTAATATCAATCAGGAGAAAAGTTATTGCAAAAATATATGTTGATCCCTAGACACTTTTGATGTGTGTAGGTACCCACCTGTGCTTTCTTTCATCGTATGATGGGACACTATATCAATTTTAGTAGACGTTTTCGACGATTCAGCATAAATATAACATAAGTCACAAGGGACGTTTTCGTATTTTAGAAAGGAAAATAAACAGGAAAAAGCATCGAAAGCAATAAAATAAATTACAAAATATACTATGTTACAAAATGTAATAATATAAGATTGGATAAAACGTATAATGCTGTAGGTACCAGAAATGTAAAAAGTTGTAGAGAAAAATAATTCACCTAGCAAAAGAATATTAAAAATCTGTTCATGTATAAATCGCTGGGAGATTTCCGGCGAGGTAAGCGGGTTCCGTACCTATTTGCGTTTAGCTGTCCAATATCTAGTCGGAATAAAATGTCCATCGAGACCTACGGTTTAAATCCGACATGTGCATTTTGACTGCAATCCAGGGATCAAAGTGTGGTGGCGCAAAATAAAAATGGCGCTGCGAAAAATACGGAGCAAAAAGTATTATAGGTATTGAAATATAGTTCGGGAAATTCAAAGCCGATTTGCAATTTAATTTTAAATATAATTTTCAGCGTAAAGTTAAATGATGATTTTGGCGATGACGATGGAGTATAGTCTGACATTAATTATGTAGTAGGTATCAACAGATTTTCCGAAATAATTAATGATGAAACAAACTAAATAATAGTGAAGGCCCGACTGTGGGTTTTGCCGATCTTAGATTAGATAAAGTATTATTTAGACTAAACTATTGGATCAGGCTGAGAACATCAAGAATAAGAAGTTAAAATTACTGACGTATCGTCGTCCCCACATTGTATAATTGGAAAAACGGGACAGCAGTTTCCCAAAGATTGTATGGACAAAATATAGTTGATTGTTAATTATGAAGTAAGTTTTAACAATATCTTAGACTTATACATTTCAAATTGCCAAAGTGTACGATATTAAAGAAGCAAGGATATCCTTCGTACAATCAAAGTGAATTATCCTTCGTGCAATATGACCTAGTTAAGGTCCAGGACCTAGGTTATTGTGAGCTTTATGAGATATTTTATAGTTATTAATCTAAAGGTACCGCGACTAAATAGGGGCACTTAGACAACGTATTGGCAATTAACTACGAGCGTCTTTACTAATGGAGATCGAACGCTCCTCCGGTATCAAGGCCGGCTGTAAAGTATGAACCACTTAAGGCTTGCATTGCCACTGATGCAATTTATATGAGGAGTGCACAATGCTTTCCTAGAGTGAGCTGTTTGTATTCATCACACTATCATCACACTAATATTATAAAGGCGAAAGTTTGTGAGTGTGTGTTTGTTTATATGTTTGTTACATCTTCACGCTCAAACGGCTGGACCAATTTTGATAAAATTTTGTATGAAAGTAGCTGACACCCTTGATTAACATATAGGCTACTTTTTATCCTGATATTCCCACGAGATCGACATTTACGCGGGTGTAATCGCGGGGCGCAGCTAGTTATGTCAAAAGAAGCTTGAATTCGAAGAAGTAAGTCCTAGGCGTAGGCTATAATTGTTTGAATGTGTGCTCGTAAGGAACGATAGAATTGTTTTCATTATAGTAATAGTTCTTAGCAACAGACTCCAAAGAATACAACTGAGTCCAACGAGTTTAAAAAGTAGGTAATATTACCAACTTAGATAAACCTTTTTACATTATCATAAGTTCAAGCTGGTTCTAGTTCGAAAGGTCTGGAAATCATAAAGGAAATCCTCGGCCCAGCCGTTGCCGTGTCGGGAGACACAAGATGGCCATAACAGTATATAAGTCCCTAGACTTATCTTATGCTTAGTGATACATTATAGCCCAATATATTATTTCCTAGTTTCAATAATTTCTTAGGCAACCTTTCTCCAGAATTACAGTGAAAGAAGTACAATGCATAATGGGTTGGTTTTATATTTTAATGAAATGTAATATATACAGGGTGTTAGGGAAATCGACGTGCAAACTGAAACCATGAATTCAGCACAATTCGGGGCCGTAGGGACCGTAGCCATATTTCGTCAAAAAAAAAAAAGCTGTTTCATAGAGAAGTGTACCTACAACACCTAAGCGGTCAAAGTGTATGGAAAAGCCAATTTTTTTTTAAATTACCTACGAAAAATTTTAACGCAGAGGGGTTCAGAATCTCATGTCCTAAATCCATGATAGTAGGTTGCGCATCGATGTCCCTGCCACCCTGTATTGGTCTGTGGATGTTGAAAATACTAAACAAAAAATAATTAGGTATGTAATCCCAATGACTAAGATTATACAAAATTTCAACATTGATCTCCTAAAGTTAAAACCTAGAAATATTTTCTCTACATTTTACTCGACAATGTTGAGTAAAAACGTAAAGAACTTGATGACAAGTGTCTTACCGAAGAGGACTAAAAAATACAACACCGTCTCAGGAGGTGGAACATGATCATTAATTAAAAGACAGCAGATGTTCGGAAGAAACTTGCAATTAGACGCGGACAGTAAGTTAGGGCGGGGAAAATGGCGGCCTAGAGGGAAATAATCCATTTTATCGCCCACTATTGCTTTTGGCGAAAGAATTCTATATAGATAAGATTGCTTGTGCTTTGTCCCCGAAATAGATACTTTCAGGCGGACTGGCAGTTGCGTATTGGTTTCTGTAATTTGATTACGTAAATTGAAATTAGATTTTTTTTTCTAATTCGAGACGCGTTTTTCTATAGCTTCAATCGAAATTTTGCAACTTGTAGAACCAATTTACAACTCAGAGCATAAATATACGTTTCTCTCTGATAGTTAAGCTCCCAAACAGCTGAAATTACTATAATAATAAACAGTTCCAATAGAAATATTATTTTCGATTCTATATACCTTCACAATGCTACCTTAATGGAACTAAATTGAATAACAGCGTTAACATTGGTATCAACAAGAAATGCTGCGATAAAATTCTACTAAAAAAAAGTAGACTTTTTGCTGGGAGACAAGGATGGTTCGTTAAAATGTGACGTCATTAATGCGAAACGGATTCTATCAGGTGTCGAATATTCGTACTAGTTTTCAGGCATACTTTCACGAAAAAAGAAAGAAAATCATTGGACAGAAAATCGCTTAAAAAACGAGTCTTTTATTCTTTTCAATGATCTATGGGAAAAACAACAAATCTTTTTTGTTTTTGTTCTTTTAACGTAAAATATTTACGCTTTTTTAACCGACTTTAAAAAAGGAGGTTCTGTATTCGACCCGTATGTATGTATGTTTGAATGTCCACGATTTTCTCAAAAACTAATCAACCGATTTTGATAATTCTTTTATTAATGTGATCTACATACTTTCAGGAAGGTTTTAGTATATAATACATTAGTCAATTATTTTTATGTACGAAGTTATATGCATAAATGTACTGCATCTCCGGCATTTCTACGCGAATTTTGACGATTCTTCTAGTTGGTGTCTTCAATTCTTCAATGCATTAGTGTTAATTGAATTTGTGTGGGGTAGGTAGAACTAAAAAGTGAAAAATAAAAACTTTTTTTACAAAAAAAAACAACCAACTTCAAAAAAAAAACACTACAAAATAATATTATACTTGCAGCCTATGGGTCGACTACACGCAGAGGGCTTACAGCGCCTTGCGAGTCCAATATAATAACGCTTACAGGGCACTGTCGAGGCTGCCGCGACACTGCAGCGCATCAGGGATGTTCGCTGAAGCACGTATAGATGACTTCTATGCTATTATTCGAAAGCGGATAGCATCCCTGATGTGGCGGGTGCGTGGCAGCGCCAACGGTCTCTTGATGACCGTAGCGGATAGGTCTGATGGCCTTATATTATTTTATTATATTGAGGCACTGGACGAGGACGATAGTGCTGCCTTCAAACCGTGCCCAGAAGTAGTGTGTGTATTGTTTGTTAGTGTGTTGTTACTGTTGTTAGTGTGAATTATTAATATTATTATCGTCTCTGACATGTTTTTGAATTTTAATTTATTTATTATTTGACGGAAGTATATGTACTAACACTAGTTTTGTAATATGTTTATGTCCTTAATAACAATAGTGGAGTGTACTGATCTGAACATTAAATTTTTATTATTATATTAATCCAGGGTGTCAGCTACCTCCATACAAAATTTTATCAAAATTGGTCCAGCCGTTTGAGCGTGAAGAAGTAACTCTCACAAACTTTCGCCTTTATAATATTAGTGTGATTTATTCTGTCTTTTCTATGTATTTTTAAATACTAACCCTAGTAATAAGTTATAATATTGTATACTAACACGCTGGATCATAGTTGTCCGAAAATAAAGAATATTATTATTATAATAACTTTAATTTCGGAAGTCGGTGTCAAAAAACGAAAATGCGGATCCAAAGACACCGACTTCCGAAATGAAAGTTATTTATCATTTTGTAGTGTTTTTTTTTTTTAAGTTGGTTGTTTTTTTTAACATTGGTATAGTCTATTAAATTTTTCACGTATTTTTGTTACCGTTTGCAAACAAAATCCTGTTTTCCAACAGTTTATTTAGAAAACACGTTCAAACCTGTCTTCCGTTTTCAGACAAGAATGTCTTCCGCATAATCTCCTCCATCGATTTGCAAATCCTTGACATTCGCAATAAATATCAATAAACAGCGAAACTTCGTGAACTTAAAAGCAAATTGCATTTGCTGAATCGCATGTAGATTTTATGAGTCTCGTATGTAATGGTCCATATTAGTCACTCTGCGATTTCCTTCGTTTGATATTTATAACTTTTGAATTTATGTTCACTGAGGATTTTTAACAGCTTAACTTTGTAGACACTTATTTCGTTTGTTCATCGGTATCAATCGCGACTGTAAATATAAGTTTTTATTCTTATTTTTTATTAACCTATGTTGTTCCACTGATGGGCAAAAGTCTCGCCAACATCTTTCCAGATTTTTGTTTTTTTTATTTATTCAAAGTCTGTATTAAAAGTAATTTACATAAAGTCCGCCAAACTGCATAACAGTTTGTAGGCAGTTGTTTTCGTCTAACAATAGATTAAAAAAATTGAATTATGAAAGTTAATGTTATTGTGTAAATAGCTTAAATTATGCTAAGTAAATAAACTATAATAAATATAAAAGGTAACAGAATAATAGGTTGACTGGTATAAAATGCCTATGGCATTAAATCCGCCTCTGTACATTTGTGTGCTTGAAGTATTAAACAAATAAATAAATATACAGTTGAGATAAAAAAATCTCTAGGCATTTTCGCCAATTTCTATGCGTTTCCATGGACTGCCTCGGCTACGACGCCCATCTTCAGGCACCCACAGTATGACGATCCTGGCCCATCTATCTTCATGCAACCTATAAGTGTGGCCCGCCCAGTACTACCTCAGCCTCGCAGAATTAAAAATAATTAAATATAAGTTGATTCCAGGCCTCCCACATTACTGCCGCCATGGGATCTGGAGGCGATAGTCCTAGCGCGCCTGTATGAGTGGCGCGCGGAGGCACTGAGCCGGGGGGAAACTCCGCTTCCGCGGCAAATCGCGGCGGAGCGGACAGACCTCCGGCGCGATCTCATGGTGGCATGGAAGGAGCGACTTTCGCAACCCAGCGCAGGGCACGCCACGATAGTGGCGATAAGACCCCTCTTTGAGGAGTGGCTAGAGAGGCGTCACGGCGTCCTCACCTATCGCCTGACGCAGGTCCTCACCGGACACGGATGTTTTGGGAGGTTCCTGCACATCATCAGGCGGGAGGAGACGCCCGGGTGTCACCACTGCGAGGATCGCCCAGAGGACACGGTGGAGCATACGGTGGAGGTCTGCCCCGCATGGGCGGAGCACCGCCGTGCCCTCGTAGAGGCGATCGACAACGGCGGCGACCTCTCGCGTCCGGCCCTGGTTCAAGCCATGGTCCGGGGCGAGAGGGAGTGGGAGGCGGTCACCTCCTTCTGCGAAGCAGTCATGCTAGCGAAGGAGGTGGCTGAACGGCTGAGGGAGAGAGCCTCACACCCCAGCCGCCGCGGGAGACGCTCCGGGCGTCGGGAGCCGCGTGACGACTCCCGGCCACCGTAGGCGCGGGCCTGCGGACGGAGAGTAATGGGTAGCTCACCGTCCGATCAGGACCAGGCCCGTGCCGGACGGCGCGTACGTGTTCCACGCGCGCCTCAAAGACATGTCAGCATAAAGGAAGGGGCCTGCCAGGGCCGAAGCCTGCCGGGGGTGCGGGATTGTCCGAAAGGGTTACCGCTACCCCGGAACATAAAGGGCTAAGGAAGGAACACGGATGGGTTTTAGTCAGTAAGAGTCTGACACTCCCTTCGCTCCACCCAGAGCGGGAGGGGTCATTTGATGATTTCCCATCCAAAAAAAAAAAAAAAAGGCCTCCCACAGTATAGACCGATAACCTGGTGAAGGCAGCAGGAATCTGCTGGATACGAGAAGCACAAAACCAGTCGAAGTGGCAATGATTGGGTGAGGTTTATGTCCAGCAGTCTTTCAGTCTTTTGGCTGAAATGATGATGATAATAAGTTGATTATTAATTAATAAATATAACACTCGATTAGCGGCCGACCCGGCTATTATCGCGTTAACATTAAGCTGGTTGTTACCATAATATGACTTCAAATTAAAATTGTTTACCAGCTGCAGTGGAAATTAACTGCCTTTGTGTTGGAAAAGCCCAACAAGAAGTGAGTCAAAATTTGCACTGTCGTTGCTTGCGCAACTTTGCGCAATGGTGTCGAAAATAGCAAGACAGGTTGAAAAATTGCCATTAAAATAAAAGTAAAACTTTTGTACATATTTTTGCACACAAAAAAGGTACAAAGGCGGCCTTGATGCCTTAGGCTTTCTCTACCTGTCAACCAAGGATGGTGAAGAGATCAGATGGCAGGTGCTTTGGTTGAGAGGAACAATGATAAAAACGAAAGACAGACGACAGATTCGATTGTACAGAGTTTTGTGAAATAATCTAACAATCTCGTATGTCGGAAACGTCTACTAAAAGGTTGCCAAAACCCTTTGAAGTTATAATTTTAGCTGACAGATGATTTAAGAAGATTTTGCGCGTTCGGCTATCTTTAAAATCAAAGGCCACATTTGTGAGTTGGGTTGGTTGGTTGTTTAAATTCAGATGAATGATACTATTAATTATTATTCATTTATTTAGTAGGTACTTTTGATTCCTTCGTGGTTTACCAATATGTCTGAGCTACATGACTGTCTCAAAATCAACAAATCACATCAGAACAAAACTTTACAAAGTGCGTATTGAAAACCACGTCAACATGCTTCTGTACTGACCAAACCACTGGAACACTGACGATTAAAAAGACAGCACACATGGGTCATAGTTTGACCTAGTCAAGCAACAGGAAGAGGGACGGCCCTCACTGGAGGACCTTACTTGAAACGCCAACAAGCACAGAACGCATCTAAGCTAAAGGCCTGAGAAGCCGATTGCAAGATTTCAATTACCTAATACAAAAAAAAAGTCTTGAAACTTGCTAAAAATAGCACCGTTCTATTGACCGATATATAATACTAGCTTCAGCCCGCGACTTCGTTCGCGTGAAACTTCTTGTTTCCCCCGAGCCACCCCGTCGTATCGCATCACCCGCCCGCGCTATCACTTAACGTTCTTTTTGACTTTTTTTCTTTTTGCTCGACTCCTAAGGGTCATAGCGTGATGTTAAATAACCTATAGCCTTCCTCAAGAATTAGGCTATCAAATTCAAGAAGAATTTTCCAAATCCGACTGGTAGTTCCAGAGATTACCTCCTACATACAAACTTACGAATTACAAGCAAATTTTACCTCTTTATAATATTAGTATAGACTACGTAGCTGCGTGGACTAATGCTCCTGAAGGTTATAGCTTTGTTGAATGTTGAGTTTTGGGATGTGTTGCAACTAGGAAAACTGCTTGAAATGGTGATCAAGACAAGAAAATTTACTAGGCGTGGCGTAAATATAAATCCCTCACGACCTATATTGGTATTTAAAAAATTATTGTCCAGTATAAAAATATTATAGCTTCAAATAATGTTTGAACAGCTTGCTAAATCAAATGAAAGCCATTCATAACACTAGGTCTTATCAGGAAATCCATTCGAAAAGCCAAACCAAGACCCGAAATAAATTGCAACCGAACGCGGTCACGCCTGAAAATTCCTCTTCTATATTAAATGGAAAGTACCAATGATCAAAGTAATAAATATAAAACAGGGTAATAAATCTGTACGTCCACATCCTTTGGTCCATTATTACAGAAAGAAAGACCCAGAGCGCATTAACTTTGGAGTGTATCATTCGCATAGAAATGTTATTACTGTTCTATGTCTGCAAGAAGATTGTGTGTGCTTTGCTGTTGAAACTGAGATTTAGTTGTAAGCTGAATGGATTCCTTTCGTTAGCTTCTAGTTCACAAGGGATTCTAACCTCCTTTGTTTAGTTTCTATAGCATGTTTACTTCTTCTCCTATCCTATTCTGTGAAGCAGAAATAACGACACAAACTACTTGGTCTCCCGGCACCGCTCAATGCCACCGCACGTAATTATTCTAAAAGTTAGTGAAGCAGTCTTCGCAACGACAAATATGTTACTTTTATAACTTCCTGTGACGGGGTGTAACAAACAAGTTGTTTATAAAATATGAAAACAACACATCCGCGAGTCTGTCGGGCTATAGGAAACAGACAAACAAAGCGACTTTTTCAAGAACAAAGACTCGACCCGCGGTCGTATGACGAATACAAACTAGCAAACATGGAAATGCGGTCCTTAAAAATCTTAACTTGCTGTGATAAAGACGGTTTTTGAGAAGCATAATAAGGGGATTATTTTTGTTTGTCGCGGGATGAACTAGTGACGTTGCAGAATGTGTGTTTTCCGTGAGAGCGCTATACCATTGTGGATTTACAGGGAATTGAATTTTGTAGTTTATAGTGTCGGTATGCGGCGGTGTACCTACGCCTCGGGCGAAATTTAATATAAACTAAATCGAATAAACCTATTCGATAATAGCATATGAAAGTATGCAAACGAAAATTGTAGGCAAATTGCTACGGGAAAATTGTTCAGTACCTACCAATTGTTTTTATATCGACTGAAATAGAAAAGACTCAGCGATCTTTGTAATAGCTTCCTGCTGTTGTTATTGTCTTAAGTGCACTATTAGTGCTGATACAAATATCGTTAAAACGTCGTCGTTGTGACGGAGAAAAACGTAAACGAAGAAGCAATGCAATTAGAGAAGAAGCACTCTTCAATTTTATCAGAAAGTCCTTGCTTTAAGAATCCATCAATTCTATCATACTATTTATAAAACATGACAAAAAATTGAGAATTCTTTATTATAAGCAAGTTTAATATTGAACACCGCACACCTCATCAATATCCGTTGCATAGTTTAAAGAGTAACACGGACAAACTAACAGACACGAAAAGCATCTTTAATTTATAATAATTATGTATACATTTTAAGTACAAATTCTTCTATATTCGATGCTATTTTAAAATTATTGGTGGTCGTACTATTCCAAAGAGTTTCTTAAATTCTTCCTCTATGAATATAATATAATGTGCGGAAAATTCGACATGATTTTATTCAAGATTGTTCGGAGCGAATATGGTGGAGCCTGAAAGATAAAATCTAGGGTGGGATTTGCAATATTCAAGTCAAGTGGTACGAAGATCGCCATTCTCGCTAGTGTAAGGATTCGCTCAAACTATTCCAGTGTAACGATAATTTTACACTATTCCATGAATATTTTACGCATTATTTTTATCTTTAGATCCGGTTCTATTGTCACGTCATTGTTTAGTTTGTGAATATCTTTTTTTGTGCCCATTATGTTTTATTACGGACGGAGGACGTGTTTGCGGATCGGTGTGTGGAATGTATGAAAGACTCCAAATAAAGTGTTTGAAATGACATGACTTGAGTGTGGAAATAGCAAAAGTGAAGAAAATGTTTAAACAATTTATATGTTGTATGACGTACTAGGACGACATGAATAAGTAGGTCATGATGAATGGAGTAGAAAATTCAACAATTTCGTTATTATTAGATTCTATGTAATTGCACCTTCTACATAGAGTAGTAATATCTGTCTGGGTAAGTGCTAATTACCATTTTTTCTTTGCACTTAAATTATTTTTGATGCCCACGGAAAATTAAAGTTTCTCATAGATTTTATTTCTTTTTTTCCCAGATCCGACAGGCGTCCTCTTTTTTGTAAGTCGTAAACCTATCAGATTTGTTCTCCCTTTAGTGAAATAAGCACGTCTGAAATGAAATTGAGTTCCGTAAAAAGGAAGCTACAGTGCCTATTACTTCGGGATTCTAAACCATGACAAACGTATTAAAGATGTCAAGCACGACCTCTGTTGACGTTTGGAAATCCGCCATCTTTAAACTAGTCTACGTTGTTTGTTTACCAAATTGGCACCTGCAGTTTGACCTGAATTTAAATTGACGGAATGATACTTAAAGGCACTTACTGCTTTGTACTGATTAAATTCATTAGGAGTCCCTGTTTTAATGCTCATTGGATAGAAAAGGAATAAACCATTGTTTTGTTGAATCCGATTTGTTGCGTCTTCTAACTTTTTAATTTTTTGTTTTGATTTTGAACGATCATTTCATTTAATTTAAATTTTCGTGAAATTCGAGTTAAATAGGAACATGGAAGCACCTAAATTATCACTGTTATATACGTACAAATATCCAGAAAAGGTGTAAACATCTAGGTATTATAATCAGTAAATAGTTAATGCTGACACTAACAATTACAAATTATGACATCTAATGTCAAAGAACGCTCGGGTCACGGGGGCCCTGGTAGACACTTAACGTGATCAGAGGGGTGGCTTGGTCTTTGGCCAAACAATTAATTAGCATTGCTACTCAACGTGGCAATGCTGCCAGTCTTCTGGACACGTTTCCCGATGACAGCGATGACGACGCAGCCGAGTACTTCGATGCCTAAGTGACCAAAAAACAAAAGGATTTTTTGTATTTATTTGTATATAATGTTAGTCATTTAATTTAGTACCTAGTGTAAATAGTTGGTTACGTTGAGCAGTGGTGGCCCAGTGATAACGACTGCGACTTACGAGTTGTAGGTCGTAGGTTCGAACCCAGAAAGGCGCTTTACTTTGTGTAAATTATTTTATCACCACTGCTCTCAAAACGGTGAAGGAAAACATCGTGAGGAAACCAGCATGTCCTAGAACCAAAAATTCGAAGACATGTGACATCTACCAATCCGCACTGGGCCCGCGTGGTAGATTACGGCCCATTCCTTCTTACCGAAAGAAGGCCTGCGTCCCAGCAGTGGGAACATTATAGGCTGGTTGCGTTAATCCTAAATAATATTATAAATGCGAAAGTAAGTTTGTTTGTTACCTTTTCACGCCTAAACCACTGAACCGATCATCCTGAAATTTTGCATATACGTTATCAGGTGTACGGAAACAGACATAGGGTACCTTTCATCCCGAAAAAAAGTACTGTTCCCGAGGAAACCAACAACAGCGTTATTATGATAATCGATGGCGCCACGTGTCTATTGAACTTTGTCACATTATTTAATTCTGAGGCGGTATGAAGTTCACCGGGTCAGCTAGTTGTATACAGGGTGTTACGGAAAGGGTATATCAATACAAACGGGTTGAAGAGTGTATCTGGTCTAGAATCTCTGTACAAAATTTCAGCTCAAAAGCATTAACTTTAAAAATGCTTAATATTTTTTTATTTCGACATCACGGCGCTGCACTGGCGCGCGGCGGCGTGATGTGTGTGTACTAGGCGCACAGACACACTACAGATAATGGATAATGTCCCTCGTAGTGCGGTGACACGTTTTTTATGATTTAATTTTATAAACTATCGAAATAAAAAAATATTAAGCATTTTCAAAGTTACTGATTTTGAGCTGAAATTTTGTACAGAGATTCTAGACGAGATACACTCTTCAACCCTTTTGTATTGATATACCCTTTCTGTAACACCCTGTATAATAATTTTAATATTTAAAGACATACTGTCTCAGAAAGTGTTAAAATCTCTGTTAGTTTTCTAGAGCAATTGCGCAATGCGTCTCGCTGTGAGGAGAGTTCCAGCAACAGTCACATTCCTAGCTCACGACCATTACTTTGTGCGACAAACAACCTATTTCCAGAAGTGCCACATTTGGCCACTAATGGCTTTCTGTTTCAAGTTGACCTCAGCTTGAATTTACGCAGAGATGTCATTGGAACGATGAAAAGTTCCTTTTTTAAATCTAGGTGTTCTTTCGATTTCGATTATTACACTAAAGGAGTACTGGGTTGCATTGTATTATAATAATCTCGACCTGTGTAAATACTCGCGTCCGTGTGGTGCCGGACTCGTCCGTGTGGTGCCGGACTCGTCCGTGTGGTGCCGGACTCGTCCGTGTGGTGCCGGACTTAAAGAATAGCACCACCCCCCTTCTTCCCATGGGTGTCGTAAAAGGCGACTAAGGGACGTACCGGAGAATGGGCAGCAGCGTTCTCTATGCATTTAATATCATACTGCGATCGCCAACCCGCATGCCAAGCGTGGCGATTATGGCAAATCCCCCCCCAAATGACAAGCACGAAAAATACTTGGCCCCTAGTGCCCGGCGGCCCGCCTACCCTTGGCTACGGTAGCGGCCAAGGCCACGGTGAGGCAAGGGGTGCTAAGAATCCCCGGAAGAGATCCGGCTACCAAAATAACCGAAAACTGGACCTGGCAACATACAACACGCGTACACTCCGGACCGACGAGAAGATCTCCGAACTCGAGGAAGAATTGAGCAGGTTGCGATGGGGCATAGTGGGATTATCTGAAGTCCGAAGAGAGGGGGAGGACTCGATAATCCTTAAATCTGGCAACTTGCTCTATTTCCGGGAGGGCGACCAGCATTCCCAAGGTGGTGTCGGGTTTATCGTCCACAAGTCCCTTGTGAGCAACGTGGTGAAGATCGAGAGTGTGTTGACCAGGGTGGCGTACCTTATACTCAGAATATCCGCAAGGTATTCGCTGAAGGTCGTACAGGTTTACGCCCCGACCTCGTCACACCCCGACGATGAGGTGGAGACCATGTATGAGGATATTTCCAGAGCCATGCATGGCTCTAAAACTCACTTCACCGTTGTCATGGGGGACTTTAACGCGAAACTGGGTAAACGAAGCGATGATGAGCTGCGAATGGGGCAATTTGGAGTTGGACGACGGAACCACCGGGGCCACCTACTGGCTAGTTTTATGGAGAAGGAAGGCCTCTTTATGATGAATTCCTTCTTCAGAAAACGTGAGCACAGGAAGTGGACCTGGCAGAGCCCGGATGGTGCAACTAAAAATGAGATTGACTTCATTATGTCGACGAAGAAGCAAATATTCAATGATGTCTCTGTGATCAACGCGGTGAAAACCGGAAGTGATCACCGCATGGTAAGAGGCACATTGAACTTAAATATAAAGCTGGAAAGGTCTCGACTAATGAGGTCTACGCTCCGCCCAGCGCCGATCCAAGTTCAAAACCCCGAGAGCTTTCAGCTCGAACTTCAGAATCGTTTCGAGTGCCTGGGGAGCTCCGTGGACGAATATAACGTTGGGTTCGTGGAAGCTGTCCATACGGTCGGGTCTAAGATCTTCAAGACCCGTCGTACGAATACGAAAAAGAAGCTCTCTGATCCTACTTTGCGGCTCATGAAGGAGAGGCGCGAGATGATCCTGCAGTCTTCAGATGATGTTCTAAAGTACCGGCGGCTCAACAGACAGATCTCTAAGTCCTTGAAAAGCGACCTTCGCCGCTTCAATACAGATCGTATTGAGGAAGCGATAGAGCAAAATAGAGGCTCCAAGGTTTTTGCTAGAGATCTGTCTATTGGGCAGAGCCAGCTTATGAAACTGAAGACTGATGATGGCAGGATCGTATCCGCCAAACCTGAGCTGTTGAGAGAGATCGAGAGGTTCTATGGACAGTTATACACGTCAACAAGCAACCCCGTTACGAATCTGGCAAACGACCCAAGAGCTAGATTGACCCGACACTATACCGAAGACATCCCGGACGTCAGCCTGTACGAGATTAGGATGGCTCTGAAGCAGCTTAAAAACAACAAGGCACCGGGTGATGACGGAATTACGGCCGAGCTCCTGAAGGCCGGCGGAAAACCCGTTCTTAAGGCCCTTCAGAGGCTGTTTGATTCCGTCATACTCGAGGGTAAAACACCACAGGCATGGAACAGAGGTGTGGTGATACTTTTCTTTAAGAAGGGTGACAATGCCCTTCTTAAGAATTATAGGCCCATCTCACTTCTGAGCCATGTCTACAAGCTGTTTTCGAGAGTCATCACGAACCGTCTCGCGCGCAGGTTTGACGACTTCCAGCCTCCCGAACAAGCCGGATTCCGTAAAGGCTTTAGCACCGTAGACCACATACATACGCTGCGACAGGTTATACAGAAGACCGAAGAGTATAACCTGCCTCTCTGCTTAGCGTTTGTGGACTACGAGAAAGCCTTTGATTCGATCGAGACATGGGCTGTACTGCAGTCTCTTCAACGGTGCCAGATCGACTATCGGTACATCGAGGTGCTGAAGTGTCTGTACGAAAACGCCACTATGTCAGTTCGACTCCAGGACCAGACCTCGAAACCTATCCTTCTGCAGCGAGGTGTGAGACAGGGAGACGTTATCTCTCCGAAACTGTTCACCGCTGCTCTGGAGGATGTCTTTAAGGTTCTGGACTGGAAAGGAGCTGGCATTAACATCAATGGCGAGTACATAACTCACCTTCGGTTTGCCGACGATATAGTAGTCATGGCTGAGACTATGGAGGACCTCAGTACAATGCTCGATGACCTCAGTAGAGCCTCTGAAAGAGTGGGTCTGAAAATGAACATGGACAAAACGAAGGTCATGTCAAATGCCCATGTAACACCCACTCTCATGAAGATCGGAGACGCTACACTCGAAGTCGTGGACGAGTATATTTACCTAGGACAAACTGTCCAGTTAGGTAGGTCCAACTTCGAGAAAGAGGTCAATCGTCGAATCCGACTCGGCTGGGCAGCGTTCGGGAAGCTACGCAATATCTTCTCGTCCCACATACCGCAGTGTCTCAAGACGAAAGTCTTTGACCAGTGCGTGTTGCCAGTGATGACATATGGCACTGAAACGTGGTCGCTCACAATGGGCCTTATTAGAAGGCTGAAAGTCACCCAAAGGGCAATGGAGAGGGCTATGCTTGGAGTTTCCCTGCGGGATCGAATCAGAAATGAAGAGATCCGCAGGAGAACCAAGGTAACCGACATAGCCCGAAGAATTGCCAAACTTAAGTGGCAGTGGGCAGGGCACATTGCTCGCAGAACAGATGGCCGATGGGGCCGAAAGGTTCTGGAGTGGCGACCGCGTACCGGAAGGCGTAGCGTTGGAAGGCCTCCCACAAGGTGGACCGACGACCTTGTGAAGGCCGCAGGAACTCGTTGGATGCGAGAAGCACAAAACCGGTCGAAGTGGAGGTGCTTGGGGGAGGCCTATGTCCAGCAGTGGACGTCTTTCGGCTGAAATGATGATGATGATGATGATGTGTAAATACTCAAAGGTACCGTATAACATTCCCATTGCTGGGACACAGGCCTCCTCTCTGTGAGAGGGAACGGGCCTTCCACCACGCGGGTCCAGTGCGGGTTGGTGGATAGGAGGTACCATACCCGTGCCAAAATGATCTGATAAAAGTGTAAACAAACCCTAATCAAGTTTAAATTCTTACACATTAGCTCACGAAATTAACTCCAATACATTTATATGAATTTAGAAGGTTTCAACTTGCACAACTTTTTCCAACAGTTATTGTTTCAATAACAATATTAAGTGGTAATTGAAAAATTGTCAAACATTATGGTTATAAAATTGATTTATTCTGATCTGATCCCCTCCTCCGCCCCACCTCTTCAATCCCCTGCTAGTTCGTCTTCTGTTTTAATCTCTGTTTTATCCTTAACCTCAATTATCCAATGAAGAAGATGTTTAAGGTGATTTAAAAATTAAGAAAAATTCTGGTTTAAGTATTTAATCAAATCGAAGCACATAATTATTACATAAATTTTCATCAGGTAGTTTTAGGACAGACTAATAGGTACGGTCATCGCATCCTGAGCAGTCAGCCTGCATCTACTATCTTGCTGACTGGTAAATATTTTTACAGGGACATAAGCTATATACTTATTATAGTTTCTGCTCATTCAAGAGAAAATAAAATGATTTAGGCCTGATTTTTCAATAGTCAGATATTTTTTATCTGAGGAATAAATATTGCGGTTTGACAGGTTTTGTACAGAAATGATGTCAAGCTGTTATATTTATTCTCCCTACTAATATTGTAAACGCGAATGTTTGTGAGGATGGATCGATGGATGTTTGTAACTCTTTCATGCAAAATCTACAGAACGGATTTGGATGCAAATAGTTTATAACCAGGTTTAACACATAGAATATAATAATTTTTATCCCGATATTCCCTCGAGATCGAACTTATGCGGGTGAAACCGCGGGGCGCTGCTAGTCAAATATAAGTTATCATGACTATTGAAAAAATCAGCCCTAAATAGAACTAAAATTAAGCACCTAAGCACTTGAAAATTGCCTGTATTCTTTGTGACTACTTCGATAAAATGCTCCAGTGCTAAAACTTTTATCGTCAGCTTGAAAGCATAATGAACAAACGTTTTCAATGTTGAATCTTTTCAATGAAGTTTCTTTGTGGTCTCAACAATCAACGGTGTGTTGCACAAGTTGTGAACAAAAGTAAATTTATTGGATTTTATCCTTAAATAACTCCTGCCCGCGACTGCGCCCGCGTTCAAGTCAACTACAGCGTGAAATTAAATTCATGGGCATCCTTTTAAGGGGTCATTGTACTCATCATTATGAACAACTTTTACTATGGGACCAAACATGAAATTGTGAAAAAAATCAGCTGTTCCTACATTTTGACAAGTTAAGCGAACATAAATGTAGGGAAGAGCTGATATTTTTTTTTACGAGTTCAGCTTTGGTCCCATAGTAAAAGTTGTTCATAATGATGATTATAATGACCCCTTAAAAGGATACCCATGAATTGAATTTCACCCTGTATATAATACTTACTCTGTAACCATTCTGCTTTTATTTCGCGCTGATTCCAGCTCTTTAATAAAACTTGTCCGCTTGGTCATGTTTTCTGCCTTGAGTTTTATTTCGTGGTTTCTGCCGGTGATTGGGTTTTGAAGCCTCAACAGTTCGCTTTTCTTTGCCTTGAATCACTTACTACATTTTTTATTTGCTACATGAACTATACTTTTCTATAAAGTCTTTTACCGTGTAGGTTGGTACTGTCAGCAATATTGTGTGAGGGCGTTAAATAATAAAATATGATATGTATTCCGTTTATTTTTATAAAAACGTGTTTCTTTTACGCGTCTATTATAACACTGTTGTTTTTTCGAAACAAAAACCTAGTAAATATTATTTTCAAAAGCTAATTCTAAATTTGCTTGAATGATCGAATGCAATCAGTGTTACTTTTATGTCAGCCTGCACGACATAAGGTCGCCTTTTGCAGACAACCTTTACAGTACCTACATAGTAAAAGTTTTTCATGTTGACAACTACTTTCATCCACCAAAAGATTGTCAGTAAAACTCACCCTGTATGAATCAAATGAGTTATTAATAATAAAAAGCAGTTTTCAAAATAACTCCGTCATAACCGCATGTTAATTAAGTATCTAATTAAAGACATGTTATTTAAGAATCTTCGTGTCTAACCCTCATCAATTAGTGAAGCTTGGAAGAGCAGAACTGTAACGATTTTGTAAAGGGTGATCCGTTTAGTAAAAGGTTAATTTTGCCAATCATAAGTTATTATAATAGTACATTGTTCGACGAGGGGAGAAAGTGCCCGATTACTAACGAGGGTGTAGTTTGAGGTCCGAGGCTCAACCGAGGGCCTTAATACACACGAGTTGGGAATCACACTTTCATCCGAGTGATACATAGTGCTTTATACTATTCCTACGAGGAAAATAAAAGTCAATTTTTTTACTTCTTCTTCCCTCACTCTCATAGTCCGATGGGACTGCAATCCGACACGACCAGAGAGAGAGATCAGGCGCAGGACCAACGGCTTAACGTGTTTTTCGAGACACGGTGGTAATACACCGTCAACTTCCAAACTCCGAGCTGTTACTAAGAAATTCCTAATGGAAAAACTCAATAACACTTTGTCCGACACTGGAATCGAACTCAGGAGGCTCAGCAGTCGCGCTTGCGACCACGAGACCAACGGGGCAGTTATTTAATTATACTATAACAACTATTATTTTATTATATTATAGTACTACTATTATACTATAAGTAGTAGAACTATAATTATTATAGTATAAAGTACTATTAATTATGTTGTAAATCTCGCAATAGCATCAGCGATCCAATTTATTGAGTGTAATATTGTAAAAAGATTGCGTTTACTTTCTAAGTGAATTTTCTTTATATTATGATAGATTATTGAACATGGTATATTAATGATGATTCGCTTTACTTGCAATTTCTTATAAAACTTTTTAAAATCCTTTCTTCACTTTACTTGTCGGTATCATTACTCGTAGTTTTATTTATTTTATTCCATTCGGGAAATTTACAGCTAATTTATACACTGTTCTTAAACTATTTGCAATTGAAGGTCATTTAAAAGTTTCTACTGATTAAAACAAAAATAAAAAAAAAACAAAATAGATCGTGGATACCTATAAAATATATATAAAAAGTTATTAAATAAATAGGATCGATTTGTACAAAATAAAAATTATTAACAACTTACTTTTTCCTTTTTTTTATCATGTTTGCGACGAAACTCTCCTCTCACCCTCTACAAAACCTCTATTTAATATAAAAGCAAGAAAAAATATCGGAATTTTATTTTATTTATACCCAAACATCGAGCATCAATCTCTAAACAATGTTTTCACTCTATTTAGAACAAAAGGCTCTGACAACTGACACTCAATTGTTTAGTTGTATTTTCTTTTTTCGTCGAATTTTTCATTGCAGTGTTCCAGTGAATAGACAGTTGAAAAATGACGACGTTATAGATGGCGCCACCGTACATACGAAAAAAGTATTTCAATAATATTATATCCGAGCATTTGTTATGGGTTATTGCGTCTCTTATATTGTCACGCGTGGTTTGTTTGGTAACAGAAAATTGTAGTTGATGGTTTATCTAACTTTTGCGAACAAATATATTCGAATAATTGAAGCTTCCGTTGAGTGACCTGATAATTAGCCTTTATTTAATTAATAAACAAACTTTATAATAATAAACTTTATCATCATCATCGGTTTCAAAACCCTTTTCGTCGACAGAGTATTTAACTAGTGCACAAGGTTTGAGAATTACACCTACAATTAGATAGTACCTGTGCCAACACTTCCCTCTAAATAGCCCACTCATATCCTTTGTAAGCTTTTCTCTTTATTTATCGATCCCAAAATACCTCAAGTAAGTGAAAAAACATCAAGTTTCACTTTTTTATTTCAACAGGGATCTAGATGTAAGCCATTCTATTTCAACGTTTCAATTCCTTTTTCCTTCAAACATTTTTTCAACATTGTCGGAATTTGAATGAAACTTCGTGGTTGAAATATGGACCCTTTCTTGAGATAATAAATCTTTTGGACTGTTTGTAATTTACAGGTGAACTTTATTTATTGCGTAGGCACGTGAGTGGTTGCTTTTTGAACGTTGACAGGAGATTTGACCCGCAAAAATTTTCTGAACGTGAACATAACCTTTACTTTGGGTTAACCTTATAGAGGTCTAAGGAACAGGTTTACTCATACGTTAAGTTTACTCATTACTCCAAAGAAAAGAGAGGATCCTCCGACCAGACCGGTGTTGTGTCTGGTGAGCTACTGCCCGACGATTGATTTTTTAATTTTTATAAATGGCTTCTCGCAGGTCAACTTAGGAGGTTTTCGACTGCTTAACCGGACTTGTCTGTGGATGCCTTAATAAAGTAAGGCCAGGTTATTACTGCCAGAGAGATGGAAGCGACTGCGCACTAAGGGCACCCTCCTGCGGGGTACGGACCTCGGCTTTGGGCATCGCTCGGGGAGAGCAGCAAGGGACAGGCTGGAACGGATTATGCCCAACGATTGTCGTGCGATTTGCATGACGTCATTGTGTTGCGTAGGTCGCATCTGGCGACGTAGATGCCGCTACAACCTTTAACAGAAGATACTCGTAGTTTGTTTAGGAAAATATTAATTAGTTGCTATTATTTTAATTATTACAACATAATCAGCCTTTAATGTTCCCACTGCTGGGACACAGGCCTTCTCTCTTCGAGAGGCAGTGGGCTGTAATCAACCATGCGAGCCCAATGCGAGTTGGCAGATGTAACATGTCTTCGAATTTTTGGTTCTAGGATATGCCGGTTTCGTCACGATGTTTTCCTTTACCGTTTTGAAAGCAGTGGTGATGAAATTATTTACACAAAGTAAAACGCCTGCCTGGGTATGAACCCACGACCTACAACTCGTAAGTCGGGGTCGTCACCACTAGGCCGCCACTGCTTTATAATTTCAACATTGTATTAATTATACTCAAAAGCCAGTTCCTCAAACTCAATCTCATAATAATAAAATAATTGCGACAAAAAAATCCCAGGACGAAAAATTTTCATGCAAAAAACTTTAAGTGAAGCTGAATCGCAACTTAGTACTTAGTAAAGTTATAACAAGCAAACACTTGGTTCACCCACTTGAGATGTGCCATTTGCACTTAAAACGAAACTTAATTAGATACAAGTGTTCTATCTCGTTTGTTTGCGGTTTTCGCTACCGTCGCCGACGGCAACTTTCGGTGATATTGCGTAGTTTTCATTTAAATGTTATCCTTTACAGCGCTTATGCTTAATACAGTTTTAAAGGTGGAAATGTACTGCAGTATTAGAGTTAGTAAAGTGTTGTTAATATTTCTGGAATGCTTTAACTTCGTTGTCGTGATGAGTCGCCTCTGAAGGGGTTTTAAAAATTGTCTCACTGGTGCGTGTGTTGGATCATTCGGTTCCCTGCAAAATGGTTGAGTTGGATGGTGCTGTTCCACGCGTCATGTTCGTGAACGGACGCCGTCGGTTGAGACTGTTCATCTCTTAACTACCTGGGCTTATTTTTAATCATATATTTTGAATATCGATACCTTAATCCGCAAACCAGCCAACTCCATTTTGCTATAGTTTACAGGAGACACTTAAAACTTTCTAGTTTTTATTTTGACTAAAAAACGACATCATAATATTTTTTTTGTCAAAAATGGAGTTGGCTGGTTTGCGGATTAAGGTATCGATATGTAGTTTCTTCATTTTATTCTTTTATACTTATTATTCTCACACTATAGAAGCAACATGACTATTGTACCCAGGATTTTGTAATATCTTGATTTAAAATAATGTTATTGGAGTTCCTTGCCTGTTTCTTCTCCATAGAGATCTACGTTTTCTATCTAACTGGCCGCCTCTTTGATAATTCAAAACTGCCTGTAAGTGGTTAAATTGAAATAAACGCTTTGGCTTTGAGTTCATGCACAAGGTTGTGGGATCAAATCCGAACAAACACCAATGTGACTTTTTTTATTCTTATCTGCTTTGAGTTTATCGTGGACATTTCTGACCTCGGTGAAGGAAGAACATAGTGAGGAAACCTGAACTTATAGTCAACTAGCAGCGCCCCGCGATTTCACCTGCATAAGTTTCGATCCCGTGGGAATATCGGGATAAAAACTATCTTATGTCCTTTCCCGGGACTCAAACTATATCTATAGCAAATTTCATCTAAATCGGTTCAGCGGTTTAAGCGTGAAGAGGTAACAGACAGACAGACACACAGACACACTTTCGCATCCATACTATCCATACTAATATTATAAATTCAAAAGTAACTCTGTCTGTCTGTCTTTATGTTACCTTTTTACGCCAAAACCACTGAACCGATTAAGATGAATTTTGGTATAGAGATAGTTTGAGACCTTGGAAAGGACATAGGATAGTTTTTATCCCGATATTCCCACGGGATCGAAACTTATGCGATTAAAACCGCGGGGCGCAGCTAGTTTATAATATTAGTATGGATTACTATGGATATAAGTCTGAAATCGCCAACACGTCTTGAGCAAGCGTGGTGATCCTAGTGCCTTCACTATAATTATGAGAAGAAACCTTTTCCCTGCAGTGTGTCAATAATAAGTAGGCTAGTATTTACCAAAATAATATATTTTAGGCAATATTTTAACAATTCTCAAGAATCTCTTATCGCTAGGCATCACTTAAAAGTTTTCGTTATCAAACTAGCTTGGAGTTTTAGACACGCCTGTTGGCCTAACTTTTTATGGTGAAGTAGTTTCTAAACGTTTGCTTTTAAATTAAGCACCCTAACTTCTTTCATTTAAAACAGCAGTTTGTTTGTTCTATAAGCGATAAGTACGGGGGGTGCCCTTTTATTTAAATGAAACTCCTATTAGATTTCATTAGATATTATTTTAGTAGTTTTCACATTAATTACATAAAATTAGCCCTTTCTATTTTTCACGTCAAAGCTGAAACTCATTCAATGACACACGCTTAAACGTTCGAACAGCAGATGCCATCAACTATGACCGGCCTGTATTACATTAAAGAGAAAAATGGAATTGGGCAGGCCACATCTGCCGCATGTCGCAACAGAATTGGGCAAAAGTAGCCACTGACTGGGTTCCGAATAGCAGGAATCGGCGACGCGGTAGGCCCAGGAAGAGATAACGTGACGAATTAGACGCCTATCTAAAGGATTTGCCAGATGTAGCAATAGACAGGAGAATATGGAAAGACGGAAGGGAGGCCTTTGCCCTGCAGTGGGACATAACAGGCTCATAATAATAATAAAATAATTTGTAAGCTTACATGCGACGGGTAAAATTCGGCACTACTGTTCCAAATTCGAAAATTCTTTTGCTAATGGAGAGCTAACAGTATTGCCGTATGTTACAGGATATTTTATGTTTAAAAAATAAATTTCACGCGGGTGAAGTCGCAGGCAGAAGCTAGAAAATTCAGCAGTAGATTTCTAGTAATAATTTGTTACTAAAACTACTTTTTGATTGCGAAGAAAGTGTAAGTTGAATGAAAGGTGAACTTAACGCAGTATTTGTTGTCGTTCTTTTACATAGAAACCGGGTTACAGGAATAAAGAATGCAGTCTAAGGTATAAAAACGTTAAATATCATAATCGGCCTATAATGATCCCACAGCTGGGACACAGGCCTCCTCTCTGTGAGAGGGAGTGGGCCGTAATCCACCACGAGGGCCCAGTGCGGATTGGTGGATGTCACATGTCTTCGAATTTTTGGTTCTAGGACATGCCGGTTTCCTCACGATATTTTTCTTCACCGTTTTGAAAGCAGTGGTGATGAAATTATTTACTCAAAGTAACGCGCGTGTTTGGGTAAGTACCTACGTCTGGGCCATTACCTTTGGGCCACCACTGCTCTCGTTACAAAAACGTTAAACAACCGACTCGATAGTTAACGTTTTTAAACCCTTCATAATCTAAATTCATATATTTAACCAGGTTCTGTAAATAAAACCATTCTTGCGTCTATATTTAGTCTGAAACTGGTTGAAACCCCAACTTTTACTTAGGAATTCTATTAACTTCGCCTCTAACCCTTCTAAACTAGTACCACTAGTACTTCGTGTTAGAAGTAAGTGACCTAATTGGGTTGGCACCCACACTTTTCAATCCTTTCAAAATGTTACCAATCAAAAACCAGTCTTGACTCTCAAAAAATTAAGTCGCTTTTACCTTGTTCAATGAGTTGGAGCAAATGAAGACTGCGCCTCGACTAACCAATTTATTGTACCTCTAACTTACTTAGTAATGGTGATGTCTACTTAAATGTTAATCCAATAAAGAAAGACAATTCTGTTTTCTTAGTTACAATTCCTGTCAATGAAATTATGTTCCCTCGCGCCTTTAAAATTATTTTAGATGATAGCAAAAGAGACGTTTGGGGCGCATAAATGGTCATTTAGATACTTTTATTATATTTGAAATAGGCTATCTCGTCTTTATAAAATGAAATTGAACGATTCTATTTCCATACTTTTGCTTTTACACGAAACATTCAGAAGTTTTGCTATATAGTATATCTTTTCGGCTTCGTAACCTTTTAACACACTCAAAGTAGGATGGCAGTCATAAAAGGCTCCCTGTGGCCAACTGAAAACTAGTTTTTGCGGCGTATTTTGGGAGAAGCCGAAGCATCGAAGCCAACGCTGTAAAATGGGATTGAACGAAAATTTTATAATCAAATTTTTTGGGAGCTGTAAAAAAATCGACAGACTTAATAAGTTTTAGAAGTAAATTCAACGTAAACGAAAAACTTTCAACGAGCTTGCCCGAGCCTTTTCCAATATCAATTCTTCCAACAATGTAATTTTAATCAACATATTCCAAAGCGTGCTCGCATGGTGAAATAAAACTATTCTTTCCATTTAATAATGATCGAAGCGACCGACAATAGCCGAGAATAGTCTGCAAATGGTAATTGAAGAGCAGAATCAACCCGTTTAATGCTGATCAGGGATATTTTCCGCCCCAGTGCACTTTCTAGCCACTAACTCCCTCGATTCTCTTCATAATCTTTAACGATCAAAAAATTTTAATCACCCCCAAATATAAATTAATTATTCTAAGGGGCCGGCAACTGCGCATAATTATTATTGTGCTTACCTACAATTTTGTTGACAGTTTATGACGTGGAAAATTATTTCCTGTTCTTTTGTTGACGTAATTTTTTAATTAGACTTTTTTCTTGCGCATTGGAGACAATTACAGTCTGCAAGCTGAAGTCGTAAATTGTAAATGTTTGTTTAATATGTCAAGCTCCGCTAATGAGACACAATTGATTTTCTATTGTTTCGTCGCCAATGGGCGACGCGCGCCGCTTGACCGGTTAATATACGTTTAAATATAAGTGTTTTAATTTATGCAAGACTATATTGAGAGACAAGAGTCTTAATTGGAATAGTAGATTGTTATGCAAGGGTCGAAAGGAATCAATTCCTATACGAGGCATTTAGACGCCCGAGCGCAGCGAGGGCGGCTATAGCCCGAGTAGGAATTGATGACTTTCACCCGTGTTAAACACTCTACTTTTCATTTCGAATATAAGGAAAGTAAAAAGTAGTAGTTTTTCTAAAATATTTATTGATAACAATCACATGCAAAGTTTTTGAATTTCGGTTCAGCTTACAGGGTTAGTATCCCGCCAAATAATACTATTGACTTTTTTTATTTTAAATATGGAACACACCGCGTCATCGCCGCAGGCTGTCCCGCTTAATAGGTTTTTTTTTTTTAATTCACACTGGCTGTTTATACACTCCCAAGACTGCAGCATTTTTTCTAATTTATGTAAAAAATTTCGTAGCTGACTACAGTTCTATGTTTAAAATTCATTCCCACCCTAAAGAGGGAAGTAATTACTATGAGTCTTTCCCGCCCTGTGGTGGGAAGCAGCGTCTTCCACCCGCTATTTGGATCAAACAAACACTACTTTCCGAGTATGAGAAATGAAAAATACTTTCCTTGAACATTTGAACCAAAATATTCGAAGATACCAAATGAATACTAGATCTTTAATTTTGCATCTATCATTCGCTCAGTTTAGGCTTACATCACACATCGGAAAACTTGTGTTGACAGCTTTAATAGTTCAAGTGCTGTTTAAAAGCATAACGATAGTTTGATTGAGTAGCTCGACTCAACACTCCTCACTTACCGAGGCTAATGCATTTTTAAGCATCGATCAAACTGCTGTTCGTATTAAAATCGATAGCCGTTTTGAGCCTGACGTTTACAGAAAAGGAAAAAGTTTATGAAAACATATTTTTTTTCTATTAGTAGACAGAGAGATAGAAGATCTGCCTCAAAATGCAATTTGCATTAGATAGGTGTTGCTGGCTTTTGCAGCTGGTCACAGTCGTTCTTTTCCACCCAATTAAATGAGTCGATGGCCTCTGTATCAAGCTAACTAAATCACTTGCAGGAAATTATCTGATATTCAAATTATTAATAGTCAGCCTGTGAGCTTCTCACATAAATATTTAAATTTAAACTTGCTTGAAAAAATAAACATCAAAACTTTATTAAACCATTATTTCTACTAGGCATTTTCAGTATTCACGGAACATAGTACACGTTTTATGAATACAGATTATGAAACCCTTGAAAAGGGACAAAGAAAATAGAACATTTGACGTATCTACCCACGTAGAATATTGTGTGGATAACAAAAGGTAGCCCTAAGTGATGACCTAGCAACAGCAGCAACCTTTTATGGATCATATTTTAAGACTTGCTGACGTCACGGTTTTTGTCTAGTACATAATATGGCTATCTCTTTCATTACGTGTGGTGGCGCATGTGTTGGATCATTTAGCTCCCTTCAAAATGGTTGAGCTGAATGGTGCTAATATATGCGTCATGTTCGTGAACGGGCGCCGTCAGTAGGGACTGGTCATCTCTTTGCTGCCATGGCTTATTTTATTTTAATTTAATATTTGAATTGTTGTTTTTTCTCATCTTTTCATTATGGACGCTTTTAACGTTCTGCATCGTTCTCACATGTATAATTTTTAACATGAATGATGTAACCAAGACTTTGTAACCATATTATTTTGATTTAAAAGAGTGTCCATGGAGTTTCTTGCCCGTTCTTCTCCATAGGTACCTACGCTTTGGAATGGGCAACTAGCTTCATCTTTCTGACTGACCGACCCCTTGACAATTCAAAAGTGCCTGTAATTGGTTTAATTGAAATAAATGCTTTGAGTTTGAGTTTGAATTAATATGTACGTAAAAAACAACTATTATCCAATTAATTAACCTAATTAATAAAAATAATAAAATTATGTCCTATATTTTTTTTTAATCCGAAATGTTACGCCTGATAGAAAAAGATGAGTGAGGTGTATGATAGAACGAACGTGCCCGGAAAATGCCTGTTCACTCCCGCTTTGAAGGCAGACGACGAAGGAAGACGGGTGAAATGTGGACGGGTGAAGGAAACACAGACGCCGGCAGAGAGTTCCACACTTTGGCTGTGCGCATAATAAACGTGGAGGAGAAGCGCTGAATATGGGATATCAACCAAGTGTGGATAGTACGCTGCTGTAAGTCTAATAGTTCGGAAGTAAAATTGCGATGGAATAAGGGCCTGGAGCTCCTGCGCACACTCTCCGAAGTCCAGTCTGTAGAAGACCGACAGGCAAGCAACAGTACGCCGATGACGCAGGCTGTGAAGCGCCGCCACCAACGTCTCGTCGCCTATAAGTCTTTTAACTCTGCGTTCCGCCGAGTCAAGTAGAAGCCGGTTTTTGCTGAGAGTCATCCCATAAGTGGCTGCAATACTCCATAAAGGAACGGACCTGAGCTTTGTCTCAACAGTTATCCAGATGTTAGAGGTATCGCCTCACCTCATTTAGGATGCCCAGCGTCTTGGCTGCAGTCTGTGCTTCTGATTCGAACTTAACTAAAACTATTCTCAAAATAAAATATGGCGTCGAAAAATCCATCCGCATCGCTGTCGACTGGATGAATTGACTTATTGCTCAAACCCGACTTAAAATAAGCTTTTAAATAATCTTGGAAAAGCAATTCACTAAATTGCGATGCATCTTGAACCAATTTCAAAATTATTAATCGACGAGTAATTAACATTCTGCCGGAACAGATTTACCCTAAAACGGTAGGATACTCTTTTTAATTAATTATAAAATGGACGGGTAATCAATCTTGTTGACATAATTTTTGTTTCGTTCAAAATTGTTTTTTCATCGATCCTATTGACGCCATTATTATTTCATCCAAAATATTCTATATGATGAGAAAAGAACGCAATTTTTTTGGGGTTATAGACTTAGTTTTTTTTATATTCTCAAATAAATAGCAGTCACAATCGCCTCCAATAAGTAACTTAGCACTGTCTGATGTAATTTTTTTTTTGACAGTTTCTTAGATAACAGGTTTTAAAGCAAAGGCGCAAAAATTGTTTAAAGTTATGTAAACTGACTACGTTTAATACCTAACTATTAAATAAAATAGCCGTAGAACTGGATTACATAAAAAAAAAAATGTTTGTACGTTTATTCTAAGGTGCCAACCCTAGTGGGGCAGAATCCAACAGGATTTTAAAGTAGTGGAATCTGCCCTACTATTTCGATTTAGTGGGGCAGATTCCACTGCAAAATTTTAGGCATTCCACTTTGCCCCACCAGTGGGGCGGCTGGTGGAGCAAAGTGGAATAATCCGTAGAACGATGACCGTTAGGGTAGATGTGTTCTTGAGTGGAGACCGCGAATCGGCAAGCGTAAGGTAGGACGCCCCAAGGCTAGATGGAGCGACGATCTTCGTAGGGTGGCTGGCAGCAGCTGGGTGAGAGTTTCCGAGAGTCGAGCTAAATAGCGTGCAATTGAAGAGAGCCTATGTCCAGCAGTGGACCGCTGTAGGATGATGAAGATGAATAAAATAAAGTAGACCAGGTACAGTCACGGAAATAAATTGTGAAGCAAATTGACACACTACGACAATCTGCCGTGATAAAGCCATAAAGATACAATAGGGTAGTTTCCTGGGTAAAAAAATAATAATTCTAATTAGTCCGTCAGTTAGATTATCGAAAAATAATGGACCCATATTTTTTCTTTTGTCAATCAAACAAAAAATGACAAAGATAAAGCGCGTCAAAATTTGGGAGTTGGGGGTCGTGACGTCACGCCGTGCGACAATTTTTAGCACGGCGTGACGTCACGACCCCCCACTCCCAAATTTTGACGCGCTTTATCTTTGTCATTTTTTGTTTGACTGACAAAAGAAAAAATATGGGTCCATTATTTTTCGATAATCTAACTGACGGACTAATTAGAATTTTTTAGGAAACTAGCCTATTGTATAAGAATGACAGTTGTGATTCGAATATATGGACAGTTTAAGTTGGTAGTACCTATGTTTGTAGAACAATTAATTTTCCTCACATTACCTAAATTTATTTATAAAATTGGGGAAATATGCTCATCTTACTTAGCAATTGTATAGCAGTATTCTCGTAAATCGCAGTAGGTACCTATGTAAATGAGCCCTGAAGTAGACCACAGGTGTTACGCTAATGGAGCATGAAACGAAAGCTTACCTGAGGACTTAGTTATTATGAGGATTAATTACCATTCCAAGCTCGTTTAGATATACGAGTATGGTACTTGTAATCACATGTTTTTGGGTGAAAAAATGAGTGATGATATAGGTTTGGTAGGTATGCGTTCCTGGCCTGAAAATTTATAGTTTCATTATTTATGTGCAGTCAGCAACAAAAGTCGATTAACACTGTCACTTTTACATGTTACTAAATTGACAACAATTTTTTAGCTTTTCACATTGAGTTTATATTCTAAAAATTATTCTTCTGCTGCGATTTTGAACAAATATTTTGCTCAACAACTATGATTTAAAAAACTGAAGTGTTAATCGACTTTTGTTGCTGACTGTACCTATTGTAATTTTGTCCTCTACCTACTATTGTATAGAATCAAGTTTTTCTAACTGAAAATACAACTGTTTTTCTAGGGAGTTTGTTGCACAACACGGTTGTCTTCTTTCCAGCGAAAGCACTAGGAAGTGGTGAAGGGCGACTATCTTATGTAATTTTAACTTTCGAAAAGTGCTAATTCTTAGCCTAATTTGAATAAATGTTTTTTTTCAACTCGCTTTTTATGCACTGAATCGGGGTCAATCTCATATAAAGTCAGAGAAATAAATTGATTGTCAAATTGACATAGGATTCTGGGTATTTGTATTAAAAAATGATGATATACAAAATACACGAGAACGAGGTCGCGGGCAAAAGCTACTAAATTATATATTATTGCGACAGTTTGACAGTTCGAAATATTGGTTTTATTTTTTTCCTCATCGGTAATCGGCGCGCAAGAGTGGGTTCGATTTGCTTTACAGCTGAACAGAAAGAGAATGCGTCGCCCTTGTCTGTCTGCATTTCAGAAATGTTACAGCCCTAGAGCTTTAAATTGGTTATTGTACACCTACCGATCTTAGCTATAGGAGATCTCCTAAACACTTTCTTATTTTATTTTATTTTTTCTTTAAAGGCCTCCTGCGCCCAGAAGTGAGACATATTACAGGTCGAAAAAAACCTATTTGAGTGCTATATGAGTGAATGTGTTTTCATCATAAGTACTCAAAAAAAAAAAAACAAATTCATGACAAATGTTCGAACGGCTGAGATACCACGTGTCGCTGCTGATCCATCATCTGCTGTTGGTCCTCCATTATGGCCAGGTAAGTGCAGGTCTTTGAAAAATAATACTCGCAAAATAACGCACTTAATTTATTCACAAATCATCATCATCTGCCTAGCCTTTTCCAACTATGTTGGGGTCGGCTTAATTTATTCACAAATATCGCAACAAAACTTAACCATAAAAAATGATGATTATTATGTTTATCACTGATTAAGTCAAATCACAATAATTGTTTTAAACTTGCATTTAGAGCCAATGGATCTTTGCATGTGCACCGCGTGACGGCGCGGCGCATTTAAAAAGTGTTCGCCACCGTTGCCGTCACCATGACACTCAAAACTCCATTCGGCATTACCCGCTTTAAATTAAAAGACCATTAAAGAAATAATAAAATGTAAACGACAGTAAAATAATCAATTACTTACACCTTTTAAAAAGTGATACAATAAATCGATTGAATCACCGCGTGCAGTCATACTTATTTAAGCAATTCAAAAATACATTTTCTGAATATTGTTAAAGCACGAAACACAATACCGTTAATTAAAATAACTTGTTTCGTTAATTTTCGCTCAAACAAAACTTTGTTTTCGATAAACATTAATAAAATAATATTTTTCTCCATTCAGTTTTTCAGTAAAACCTGTATGTTAAAATACAAAAATAGTGTGGGTTTACCTCATAATTAATTCATGATAAAACTTTGTAAACCAAAGGACAGAAAGTAATGTGATGTACCGAAGAAAGGAAATCCTGAAAGGGTGATATTTGAATTTGATTCGAACCTGTCGCCTTTGAGGCGTCCCAAGGGGGGTTGGGGTCTTACACATAAATGGGACGAACGACTTGAGTATTTATTCGGGGATAGAAGGTAGTAAATATTCAGAAACTCCATTCTTGGATCATTCTTATTTTTATTCGTCACTTCTCTTACACTGAATTTGGAAGTAGGGTTGCAATGCGATGTTTATTTAAGTTTTAAAATCTTAAGACTCTTTCGAAGTCCTTCCAAAAGGTAGTTTTGTATGGAGAAGAGGGGGCAAGAAAGTCCACCGTCATTCTTTTAAAATATTTTACAATATTTTGTATACATTCATCTATACTTATAATAAATCTGTAGAGAGGTCAATTCTGTACATGAAATATATTTTCAAAATAACTATCAGGGGGTGATTAGTGATCGATACTGATGCCAAAAATGCAATCAGTAAAATTTTTGTCTGTCTGTCTGTCTGTCTGTCTGTCTGTCTGTCTGTCGGTCTGTATGTTCCTTATAGAAACAAAAACTACTCGACGGATTTTAATGAAACTTGGTACAATTATTCTTCATACTCCTGGGCAGGTTATAGTATACTTTTCATCACGCTACAATTAATAGGAGCAGAGTAGTGAAGGGAAATGTTGGGAAAACGGGAGAAGTTACTCCATTTTTTAAGCTTCCGTCGCGTGTGCAGCCTTAATGGTTAAAGTTACATAGAAATCATGTATGACGGAAATATTCTACATAAAATTGTCTAAAAAATATCCCGCAACAGCATATGTCTATCTTTTATGGTTGACTCACAATAACACGTGTAACTCCTGATAGCTTAGCAGTACGGAGCATTCTGATTATATTTGTTTACTCTTACGTTTATAATACTCTCCCTCATCCATAATTTAAAAAAGTTAACATTATTACCTATTCAATAAAAAAAGAATCATGGAAATCGGTATAGAAACACCAAACTTATACATGAAATAAGCCATCGCGCCGTCGCACGTGAATACTGAATCATGCTATAAGGATTATTTTTGTGTAACGGTTGCCGCGCTCGACACGGGTCGCGGCGGCGCGGCGGTAGGGTATAAAAAGGCGGGAGGTCCGAGAGCGAGCTGGAGCTTCATTCAATATTTGACTATTGATGCGTTCAGAGCGTTCGACCTTATTGACAGACAATAATAAAATTGATATTGAGAAACCGTGCTTATCAGCGCGACTTTTAGTCTTTAAATAGTTTGTTTGAATTTCTTTTGTTGTTATTTTGTAAAATAGGTATGAGTTGTTTTGGTAGTGTTTAAATATTCGTTCAAATTAAAAATTATTAAGCGTAGGTACTTTTATTAATTAAAGCAGTTATAAGTATTTATTTTTAAGTGAAGTAGGTATAGGTAGATAGTATTGCACAGGCGTTTCAGCTTTATTTTCATTTCTTTTTTGTTGTGAGTTGTATATATTTCTGGGTATAATTCTATTACAATATTTTAGTATAAATAGTCATTAAGATTTTAAGTGTAAGGTAGCTAAAGTTAGGACCTCTAACGTAGGTTATTTTGTTAGGTAACTGACAGCCTTTTCGTTACCGTAGATTATTACACAATGCCACCTAAAAAACCATTATCTTTATCTCGAACTTCGAGTAAAGCTAAGAGAATGAGAATTACGCGATCTCAAGAATCGGCAGAGGAAAGAGCAAATCGGTTAAACTCTATGAGAGTTAGAGCCTCAACTTCTCGAGCCAATGTCATAAACGATTTTTCAAAATTCCACCCCTGTGGGGGTGAAAAGCGGGGATACAGTTTATTTGAAAAATCTGATTCCTTTGTTCTATAAACTTAAAAATTGGCCCGAATACTTATTTATCTAAATTAATTATAAAGATCATACCAACATACATTTTCGAAACTTTTAGAGGAAAGTACGAATTTCGCGCGGACGAAGTCGCGGGCAGAAGCTAGTTTCTTAAATACATTGATATCTGTAATACATAACAAAGCATTAGGTAATCTATCTATACTTATAATAAATCTGTAGAGAGGTCAATTCTGTACATGAAATATATTTTCAAAATAACTATCAGGGGGTGATTAGTGATCGATACTGATGCCAAAAATGCAATCAGTAAAATTTTTGTCTGTCTGTCTGTCTGTATGTTCCTTATAGAAACAAAAACTACTCGACGGATTTTAACGAAACTTGGTACAATTATTCTTCATACTCTTGGGCAGGTTATAGTATACTTTTCATCACGCTACAATCAATAGGAGCAGAGTAGTGAAGGGAAATGTTGGGAAAACGGGAGAAGTTACTCCATTTTTTAAGCTTCCGTCACGTGTGCAGCCTTAATAGTTAAAGTTACATAGAAATCATGTATGACGGAAATATTTTACACTAGCTTCTGCCCGCGACTTCGTCCGCGCGAAATTCGTACTTTCCTCTAAAAGTTTCGAAAATGTATGTTGGTATGATCTTTATAATTAATTTAGATAAATAAGTATTCGGGCCAATTTTTAAGTTTATAGAACAAAGGAATCAGATTTTTCAAATAAACTGTATCCCCGCTTTTCACCCCCACAGGGGTGGAATTTTGAAAAATCGTTTATGACATTGGCTCGAGAAGTTGAGGCTCTAACTCTCATAGAGTTTAACCGATTTGCTCTTTCCTCTGCCGATTCTTGAGATCGCGTAATTCTCATTCTCTTAGCTTTACTCGAAGTTCGAGATAAAGATAATGGTTTTTTAGGTGGCATTGTGTAATAATCTACGGTAACGAAAAGGCTGTCAGTTACCTAACAAAATAACCTACGTTAGAGGTCCTAACTTTAGCTACCTTACACTTAAAATCTTAATGACTATTTATACTAAAATATTGTAATAGAATTATACCCAGAAATATATACAACTCACAACAAAAAAGAAATGAAAATAAAGCTGAAACGCCTGTGCAATACTATCTACCTATACCTACTTCACTTAAAAATAAATACTTATAACTGCTTTAATTAATAAAAGTACCTACGCTTAATAATTTTTAATTTGAACGAATATTTAAACACTACCAAAACAACTCATACCTATTTTACAAAATAACAACAAAAGAAATTCAAACAAACTATTTAAAGACTAAAAGTCGCGCTGATAAGCACGGTTTCTCAATATCAATTTTATTATTGTCTGTCAATAAGGTCGAACGCTCTGAACGCATCAATAGTCAAATATTGAATGAAGCTCCAGCTCGCTCTCGGACCTCCCGCCTTTTTATACCCTACCGCCGCGCCGCCGCGACCCGTGTCGAGCGCGGCAACCGTTACACAAAAATAATCCTTATAGCATGATTCAGTATTCACGTGCGACGGCGCGATGGCTTATTTCATGTATAAGTTTGGTGTTTCTATACCGATTTCCATGATTCTTTTTTTATTGAATAGGTAATAATGTTAACTTTTTTAAATTATGGATGAGGGAGAGTATTATAAACGTAAGAGTAAACAAATATAATCAGAATGCTCCGTACTGCTAAGCTATCAGGAGTTACACGTGTTATTGTGAGTCAACCATAAAAGATAGACATATGCTGTTGCGGGATATTTTTTAGACAATTTTATGTAGAATATTTCCGTCATACATGATTTCTATGTAACTTTAACCATTAAGGCTGCACACGCGACGGAAGCTTAAAAAATGGAGTAACTTCTCCCGTTTTCCCAACATTTCCCTTCACTACTCTGCTCCTATTAATTGTAGCGTGATGAAAAGTATACTATAACCTGCCCAGGAGTATGAAGAATAATTGTACCAAGTTTCATTAAAATCCGTCGAGTAGTTTTTGTTTCTATAAGGAACATACAGACCGACAGACAGACAGACAGACAGACAGACAGACAGACAGACAAAAATTTTACTGATTGCATTTTTGGCATCAGTATCGATCACTAATCACCCCCTGATAGTTATTTTGAAAATATATTTCATGTACAGAATTGACCTCTCTACAGATTTATTATAAGTATAGATAAAATTGTCTAAAAAATATCCCGCAACAGCATATGTCTATCTTTTATGGTTGACTTACAATAACACGTGTAACTCCTGATAGCTTAGCAGTTCGGAGCATTCTGATTATATTTGTTTACTCTTACGTTTATAATACTCTCACTCATCCCTAATTTAAAAAAGTTAACATTATTACCTATTCAATAAAAAAAGAATCATAGAAATCGGTATAGAAACACCAAACTTATACATGAAAAAAGCCATCGCGCCGTCCCACGTGAAGATTGAATCATGCTATAAGGATTATTTTTGTGTAACGGTTGCCGCGCTCGACACGGGTCGCGGTAGGGTATAAAAAGGCGGGAGGTCCGAGAGCGAGCCTATGGAGCGAGCTTCATTCAATATTTGGCTGTTGATGCGTTCAGAGCGTTCGACCTTATTGACAGACAATAATTGATATTGAGAAACCGTGCTTATCAGCGCGACTTTTAGTCTTTAAATAGTTTATTTGAATTTCTTTTGTTGTTATTTTGTAAAATAGGTATGAGTTGTTTTGGTAGTGTTTAAATATTCGTTCAAATTAAAAATTATTAAGCGTAGGTACTTTTATTAATTAAAGTAGTTATAAGTATTTATTTTTAAGTGAAGTAGGTATAGGTAGATAGTATTGCACAGGCGTTTCAGCTTTATTTTCATTTCTTTTTTGTTGTGAGTTGTATATATTTCTGGTTATAATTCTATAAGAATATTTTAGTTTAAATAGTCACTTAGATTTTAAGTGTAAGGTAGCTAAAGTTAGGACCACGTATTAGTTGTTTTGGTAGTGTTTAAATATTCGTTCAAATTACAAATTATTAAGCGTTGGTACTTTTATTAATTAAAGTAGTTATAGGTATTTATTTTGAAATTTTACACAATGGTACCCTTTATAATGTAGACAAGGAATTAGGAAGGATTTTTTTAAATTCAACCCCTAAGGGAGTTAAATAGGGGATGAAAGTTTGTATGAAAGTCCGTCAGTTTTAAAGTTAGGATCTTCAAATTTTGTGTTTAGGCTGACGACTAAAAATTAATTTATACGTGTCTCAGCGTTTTTGATAATTCCAACCCCAAAGGGTTAAAAGGGGGGATGATGTTGTGTATGAAAGTCCGTCAGTTTAAAAGTTAGGGTCTTCAAATTTTGTATTTAGGCTAACGATTGAAAATTAATTTATACGTGTCTCAGCGTTTTTGATAATTTCTCCCCCAAAGGAGGATGAACGAACTGACTGAAATATCAACGCACAGTCTAAACTGCTGGTCCTAGGGACATGAGTTTTGGAGGTTGTGTTCTTTGTGCAGAGTAGGTATCGAATAAGAAGGGGTTTTTGGAAATTCAACCTTTAAGGGGGTGAAAAGGGGGGATTTTGTTTGTATGAAAAATCTTATTTATTGAGTTAATAACCTTGAAACTTGGCACGAATACTTATCTAACTAAATTATGAAGTTTGGAATTTTTCGTTTTTCTAAAATACCCCCTAAAGAGGTAATGGGGGGGTGTTAAAATTTGTATGGAAGAATTTTAACGCCCTGTCCGATTAACTTGGAACTCAGTATTTATACTAAGGACTAAAAATAATTAATAACGTGTATCAGGGTTTTTCGAAAATCTACCCCTAACTGTATGAAAAGAGGTAGTTAATTTTAAAGGGGAGGATTTTACTGCGTGGCTTGATTAGCTCGAAAATTGGTATAAATAAACTTTGAGTCAAGTTATGAACACATTTTAAACGATTTTTCAAAATTCTACCCCTGTGGGGGTGAAAAACGGGGATAGTTTCTTTGAAAAATCTGATTCCTTTGTTCTATAAACTTAAAAATTGGCCCGAATACTTATTTATTTAAGTTAATTATAAAGATCATACCAACATACATTTTCGAAACTTTTAAAGGAAAGTACGAATTTCACGCGGACGAAGTCGCGGGCAGAAGCTAGTTTATTATAAATATGTGGTGCCATTCCTAAGAGGTTTTTGTCGAATACTGCTTTTTTGTGTTGCCTGCTGCTTATTTTATTTCTGTGTTGCAAACTGTGCAGTTTTTCAAATAGGTGGAAGTTTGTTTTGACAAATACAGCCACCTCACATATGTATAGGCATAGTACTGTTAAAATATGCAAATTCACAAAGAACGGTTTGCAGCTTTCCGTGCTTTGAATACCGCATAATCGCCCTAACACACCTCTTTTGCGCTCTAAATACTATCTCCATGTTGGTGGAGTTACCCCAATATATTATCCCGTATCGTAATGCAGACGTAACATATGCATCCCGATATTCCCACGGGATAGACACTTACGCGGATGAAACCGCGAGGCGCAGCTAGTTACTTATATAATTATACTAGCAGAGCCTCGAGGTTTCACCCGCATAGGTTTCGATGCCGTAGGAATATCGAGATAAAAAGTACCTATCCTATGTGTTAAATCTGTTATAAACTATGTGTGCCAAATTTCATCCAAATCCGTGCAGTAGTTTTTGCGTGAAAGAGTAACAAACATCCATCCAATCCGTCCATTCTCACAAACTTTCGCGTTTATAATAATTAGGATATATATATGGCTATGTTTATTTTAATTTTAAAATCTTAAGACTTTCATATCAATGAACTCATCATGACTGCCGCGTTGGTCTAGTAGTCGCAACCGCTACTGCTGAGCATGAGAAAAAAGTGTTAATAATAATAAACCTTAAGGCCCTCTCCGCATCCGAAACCTATAAGTATTTGGGTATGTCGGAAGCGTTGGGCATCAATGTTACTGACATGAAGCAATTGTTGAAGGAACGCTTCTTTGGCCGCCTGAAAAAAGTACTTAATAGTCTTCTTTCAGGCGGAAACAAGGTGCGCGCCTTCAACGGTTGGGTCATGCCGGTTTTGATGTACTCTTTCGGCATACTCAAATGGACTCAGACCGAACTCGACGCCCTGGATAGGAAGGTCCGCACGCTGCTGACTGCAAATCGAATGCATCACCCACGGTCATCGGTAATGAGGCTGTACATCCCGCGAAAGTGTGGAGGTCGTGGCTTTTTAAATGCTAAGACTCTCCACAATCGCGAGATATGCAGTCTCAGGGAATATTTCCTTGAAACCGACGTGGGAATGCATCGGGATGTAGTCGTGGTGGACAAGGGCCTTACCCCGCTCTCCTTGGGTAAAGAGAACTGGCGCAAGCCAGTAGTGCTTGACACTAATGATCGCATGGAAGTATGGCAAAGTAAGGAGCTTCACGGACGCTTTTTCCGGGCCCTACATGGACCCGATGTAGATTTACTAGCGTCCGTAGCCTGGTTGCGTTTCGGTGACCTCTTTGGAGAAACCGAAGGTTTTGTCTGTGCAATTATGGACGAAGTTGTGATGACGAACAATTACCGGAGATTTATTGTGAAAGACGGCACGGTTGACATCTGTCGGGCATGCCACCGGCCGGGAGAATCAATCAGGCATATTATCTCCGGGTGTTCTCGTCTGGCTAACGGAGAATACTTGCATAGACACAACCTTGTAGCCAGGATAATCCATCAGCAGCTTGCTTTGAAATACAACCTTGTGGAATCAGAAGTGCCGTACTATAGGTATGTGCCCGACCCAGTTCTCGAAAATGGTAATATCACATTGTACTGGGATCGATCCATCATCACTGACAGGACTATTGTTGCCAATAAGCCTGATATAGTGGTGGTGGATCGATCAGAGCGGCGCGCAATGATTGTTGACATAACTGTCCCGCATGATGAGAACCTCGTGAAAGCTGAGAAAGATAAACAAGTTAAGTATCTTGACTTGGTTCACGAGGTTGTCGACATGTGGGATGTGGACTCAGCGATCATTGTGCCGATAGTCGTTACAGCCAATGGTTTGATAGCCAAGAGCCTCGACCAACACCTAAGGAGGCTCTCGTTGGGCAGCTGGATCAAGGGCTTGATTCAGAAAGCGGTACTTCTGGACACGGCTCGCATTGTCAGGAGGTTCCTCTCTCTGGAGCCCTGACCGCCGGTAGCTTGGACCCTGTTCCCGATACCGGTGGGCTACTATTTTTTATATTTTTAAATGTTTTTATATTTTTTTTTATATTCTAATATTTAAAAATATAATTTATATGTATTATAATGAAATAAAGGAATAATAATAATAACATATTTATTTGCTCAAAACATGGTATAACAGGTCTTACAGTTAAAAATAGTACAAACATGTTTTGCCGAGCTTAGACTCAGCATGCAAATTCCAAAATTAAAAAAAAATTATAATAATAAAAAGTAACTTACTAACACTTTGTGTCAAAGAACTGTTTCAGACTTTAAAAGTTATATTGGCTTAGCCATGCACTCAATTTCCGCTTAAAACAGTATGTCGTATTTAACAATTTAAAGTCACCAGGCAATTTATTATAAATCCGTACACACATAGCTAAACAGCTTTTGTTATATTTTGCAAGCCTAGGAGCATTGCTTAGTACGAGCCTATAAGGGTCTCGTCGGTTTCGAGCACATAATATATCGTTCGCTGTTTTAAATAACTTTTTATGTTTCCATACAAACATGCATATTTCGTAGATGTATAAGCAAGGTAGCGGTAACAAACCAAGTTTTTTAAATACTGGTTTGCATGATTCGTCAGGTTGGAGTCCGTATAGAGCTCTAATGCACTTTTTTTGAGCAACAAATGTTCTATGTTGGTCGGTACTGTTGCCCCAAATTATAAGTCCATAGTGCAGTATAGATTCTACGTATGCGTGGTAAACCAATATGGCTGTTTTTAAATTAGTAACTTTTTTGACTTGTCTGAGCGCATACACAAATTTATTTATTTTACTAGAGACATTGTCTACATGCATTTTCCAATTTAAATGTTCATCAATAGTTACACCCAGGAACTTAGTCTGTGTTACAGATTTGAGTTTGGGTATATTTAGACTGAAATTAGATTTATTGTTATTAGATTTATTAAATTGTATGTATACTGATTTGTCAAGATTTATTTTTAAATTATGAATATTAAGCCATTTAATTAAGATGTCAATTGTGTTATTAATGTCAGCTTCATGGTCATAAATTGTATTATTTTTTTTATTAGATGTCACAATAATAGAAATGTCATCAGCAAATAAGATGCATTTATGGTTTGTTATTTGAGTGATGTCATTTATGTACAATAAGAATAAGATTGGCCCCAGTATGCTTCCTTGCGGAACACCGAATCTGTTACAAATATATTCAGATGCATATAATGTTACGTCCTTATCGTCATTAATATTTGGTAATGTAACACATTGTTGCCTGTTATTGGAGTTTTCCATCTGAAATTTCTCAGTAGCAGCCCAGAGTATGGACCTGTGCCCGGTTGATGGCAATAGGCTCGCCCCTTACATGGGACTTAAACATAACTGGCGAAATGGGGGTCCTATAGGTTCACTTCTGCCTAACCTCTTGGGAATAACTGCTTGATGTTATGTTAACTTATTCTTTTTTACATTTACTCAAGCGATTCATTATCCCATCATCATCATCTGCCTAGCCTTTTCCCAACTATGTTGGGGTCGTCTTCCAGTCTAACCAGATGCATCTGAATACCAGTATTTTACATGGAGCGACTGCCTATCTGACCTCCACAACCCAGTTACTGGGTAATACGATACCACATGTTAAGATTAGTTGTCAGACTTTCGGGCTTCTGACTACCCGTAGCGACTGTCAAAGATCAACGAATGACAGTCGGGACCAACGGCTTAACGTGCTTTCCGAGGCACAGAGGGGTCTCGGTATGTAAAGATGGTCACCCATCCACAGATCAGCCGTGGCAAGCGTAGCTTAACCTGATCGATCGACCTGTGTGGCTGTTATTATTTAGCCACGGGCCTCTCCGCTTCATTATCTCTGATCCTAAATTAATTTTTGTTGCAACTGATTCATCATTTGTTTGGGAACTATTTGTTACTGGTTATTGTTAGAATGCATCATTCCACTGCTGGTCAAAGGCCTCTCGCCATGACTTCCAACTCTTTCGATTCAGGGCTAAAGAGGACTATTTGTGTGACTATTTCCAAATAAATCGCAGTAACAAAGTTTTGCTTCTGGCAAACTTGGCAAGTGATGAAAATATCATTGGCCCATAAATATGTGATATCGCGGATCGTGCGACAGCAAACGATAGTTTCCAGCGATGACTTTATCACTTTTACACTTTATTGCACACTAAAAATAACTTCCGAGATGATAAAAGAACGAATGATCGCTGTTTGGGGCTTTTAATCACTTTTTGGGACTAGAACTTAAAAATATCGATACTTCAATCCAGTTATCTCCAAAGTTAACTTCAAAGACACGTAACAATCTGAATACAATAGGTACATAATTGCACCCGCGTTCCCCGAAGGGTTATTGGGCAGGCTACCCAAAACTGTCAAATTTTCCCAATCAACTTTGACCCTTATGCTGTAGCGATAAAGTTGAAAATCTATTAAGGAAATTTGACAGATTGTAGTAGCTTGATGTGCTGACGTATGTTTAAGACCCATGTACAGTACCGGGCGATAAATATTGCACATCGACCTTTGGAAAGAGACAATCGGCTAATTTCGGCTTCGTAAAGCGTTATCTCTGTCGCACGAAATACAAACAGTCCGGTATCTATTAGGAGCTGTTAAAACAATTATGATTTGCTTCTTTTGATAATTCTTTTTATTCTTTGTATAAAATACACCAATTTTTCTGTAAATTATGGCTTTAGGTTAACAATAACATGTCTAAGTTTATGGTTATGGCTAAAGATGCCATAGTACAACTTTAAATTATTTAAATTTGGAGGTGTTAACAACTCTAAATATATATTTTGAACTGGACGCGACCGCACTCTATCGCACTTGAACAACGACTGACAAAACGTCACATAGGTAGTGTGCGACAGAGATAACGCTCTACGAAACCGAAATTAGCCGATTGTCTCTTTCCAAAGGTCGATGTGCAATATGTAATAAGGGCGACTGACAACAATAATATTTAAGTTTATCAGTTTTGTACGAGTAAGTTCTTTGATCTCACTCTAAGACCTTATTAGCAAACTTATGATTTTGTTTGTATTTTTCTTTATAGTCTCCATTGTTATATATTTTTTTGGTTTAATATCTTTCTACCCATGAGGTATTAAGTCACATAAACACCAGACTTATCAAAACAACACCGTTTCTGTAACAACTATCAAGATGTCACCGAAACATTGTCCAAGTATCAAAGTCCAATCATAATCATGAACAAAGTGATCAAACTGCTATCAAAACTTAGGTCATCTTTAACATCTAAGGCCTTAAACTGAAATCTGTTACCAAGAACCGATTATCCCTTCGACCTTAACAAACTTATCACTTACAAGTGCTCTACGGATGCTTTTGTGGTGGTAAATAGGCTCGAGAGCCTGGGCCACGAAAATACAGCTTTATAGTTCTTTTAAGGCGTTTTTCGCCACAAGGGTCAGTTTTTAAATTACACAGGTACCTATCAAAATCCACATAAGCTATGTCTCACCTCCTTTCCTGTTTGCTGTGCCGCAAAACCCGCAATCAAAGACAACTCTGCGCCGCCACCAACGATGGCGAATTTTTGGGCCTACAGAATTTGTGAAAAAAATCTGTTGTGCCATCGACACGAAGGAGACAGGTATTCAAATTCTTGGTTTTGAAAATTCTATTATGTAAAAAATAACAACTTAACTTTTGTGTAAATTAAGTTGATTTCAGAATGTGCTACCTATTGAAGAAACGAAATATTTTTTCTAAACGCATTTTGTTTTTGTTCTCTCGACGCTGACTTCTGTCCGAGGTGGACCTAAAGTTGTGGGAATCCTCTGGATGCAAGAAGCACATGCCCAGTCGATGTGACAATACTTGGAGAAGGTCTATGACCAGCAGTGCAGCAGTGGCCAGAGGCTAAACTGATGATTGTGATGATGATGCTGACTTTTGATAAGCAAAGCGGAAACGCTATAAGCGTTCACTTCGTGGCCAACGGGTAAGGCCGTGTTTACACTATGAGAGTGAATAAGAGCGGTGGACGTTGACGGATGGTGTTTGTACACACGACGAGGGCCCCTGTGGTTCTGCGTAAACAACAGGTTTATTTATTTGCAAAGTTTTCGGAGTATTATAGTGGTGGCGGAAGTTTTGGGACTTGGTTTTTCCGAGGACTGTCTGTGTAGGGCTTATTATCTACTTATGCTAAGGATAAGACTTGTTTATCTTTCTTCGGAAGTCTACGAGTGTGAATTGACTGTAGTTTTTAACTGTTCTGTATTTACCTTTGAGGGAAAAATTTTATTTATTACATTTGTCACTACTTAAAGAATTATGATATCAAATCAGATTATTATTATATTAATTTCATGGTTACACATGAAGCACTACCAACGTTATTTTTTACACTAGCTACACCTACACAGTTCTTTTTTAACAGTAACAATAACGTGAAAATGTTTACATCAGCGACAGCCATAAATCCTGGCAAATGGTTTTACACCCATTTTATCACTAAACGCGAGTGTTTGTGATTTTTTAGTGCTAACCTTATTTATTTATTTATTTTACCATTTATGTACACACATATATAAACAGACAATAAAAAAACAGAACAGAAAAATAGGTACAAAGGTGATGCTTATTTCATAAGAAATCTCTTCCAGCATACCTGCGATAGGACAAGAAATAAAGAGATGTAGACAGCGTGTTAAAGAGTAAAGGAGACAAAAAATACATAAAACCTAAAAAACAATTCACTTAATAAAACTAAACAAATAATACAAGAATATACTTACATAAATACAAATAAACATACATACTTCTAAAATAAATAACACTCGAATGTAAATAAAAATACATACACAACTAAGATAGGGTGGAGAGATAGTGTTCTTTCACTCTTCTTTTAAAAACTGCAATAGTTTGGCAGTCCCTAATTGCAGGCGGTAGTGTATTCCACAGCCGCACCGCGTGCACTGTGAAGGAGTAGGAGTAGAAGTCAGTGGAGTGGGGAGGGGACTTAAGGAGCTTTTTAAGATGCGACCTGCAAGGCGCATCTGAAGGACGGGCGTAGGAAAAACGCTCCCGCAGATAGGAAGGTGTTTTAGACCTTTATGGGCTAGGCTGAAACTATTTGGCTTGCAAGCAATCAATCTAAAGCTTTATGTGGATTTGTAAACGACTTAGAAATATATCTTCAGATTTAGTCATTTAGATATCATCATGATATTTGTTTGTCTCTGCATCACCCAAAGGTTGACTGGTAGAAAATGCCTATACGTGCATTTATGTGCTTGAAGTATTAAATAAATAAATAATAAACATCATCATAATTCTCTTGCTCTTATCCCAATTTATTTGGGGTCGGCGCAACATGTTCTTTAGATATTTAGTAATTTAGATATAAATTGTTATTTTATACAACTTCGTTAAACGAAATTTTCTTTGGGTTCAACGAAATTGTGCATTGAATGGAATATTTTAACAGAAATGTTGGCTCCCCTATAGCTAAATATTGTGAACAGGGTGTTGTGGCGCGCCCTGAGAGAGGTCTAACGTCCAGCAGTGGACTGCGATAGGCTGAGTTGTTTGAGGTTAATAGTCCAGGTAATAAAACAAATCTAAAGTTAATAAAATAGGTGCTCGATTTTTCATGTGAGATTTTTCTGCAACAGCAAGCCGTTAAGCCTTGTTAGTGATAATCACGGCAGAGACACATTGTATCTATTCCGCAGCGACAATAGAAACGTATTGTCATTAAAGCAGCAGTTTTCTAGAAGAGGGGTGGTCGCCACATAACGGCCGCAGTGACGGCTCTCATGAAAATGATGGAAGCGGGGTTTGACTTTACGGTGTTAAAAAACACTCTCTAGAAAATACACTAGTGCTTGGCCAGACTGGCAGCGCGGGCGGGAAGCAGCGCGGGTGCGACAACACGCGCGGTCTGCCTGTCCGCAGTGGAGTGCGGCTGCGTTCTGCGTGTTGTCGTGTCCAGTGTTTGTCAAAATATAATATGGATGAAGAAGACTTATTTTTACCAGAAAAAAGCTCAAACTAGTTTGAGAACCCCGGTCCCCGTGCGGACCGCCCGCACACGAACGAGCTATGGCGTGAGCTGCCCGCGCCTAGAAGCCCGCACCGCTCACCGCACCCGCATGCCTACTATGGACATTCAAACGAAGTTCATATATTTGATTTCACCGCGCCGCGCCCGCCTCGCGCTGCGCCCCCAGTCTGGCCAAACACTTACTTTCATAAATAACGTTTCAGTGACCGCATTGATTGCAGACGCTATGTAGCGGCCACCGCTGTACTACAGGAAACCGTAGTTTAACCGGGCCCGTCCATTAATGGGATTTATAACTGCCGAAACACCTACATCTTTAGGGAATAGGTACCTACAAACGTGATCTAACTTCGTGTTTCCTGGTTAATATTATTAAGGCAACTCCAGCAAAACATATATTAGGTTAGTGCCGTTCGTTAGCACATCAACTTACTGTGTTAGGTAATAGTTAGGTAATGAAGCAATCTGTCTATACCGCAAGTTTGTGTTCTTGTTAACGCTACTAGTTATTGTTCTGTGTCTAGAAATCGTTCTAACCACAGATATAGATACACCTAGATAACGCAAGAGTAGCTACTTCGCGTGCCGAAAATCGCACCAGCTTACGTACAAAAATCGTAAGCCGCCACTTTCGCGCTCAGTGTACTTGCTGGCTGGGTGAGCATGAGCGCTTGCGGTAGGGGGCAAGACGGGTGCCTCACGCGGTAGCGTCTTTGAATCGATTTGATTTTCCCATCACTAAATAGTGCTTGAGACGTCATAGTAGGTGGTAAAAAAAATGGCACGTTTGGTTTTCCTACCAATCGTGATACTTGCGTTATCTAGGTCTACCTATATCTGTGGTTCTAACACTTCATTGTGTTCTCTATGATTTCTAATGTGACGATATTATATCGTGAACCTCAACGTCACAGGATAACACATGGAAGTAAAATGTATGGAAATCCACGATAACGTTATAATGTGAACGTATTTGAAAACTTTCTATGAACGTAGACGCGTCCACGTCACTAAAAGTTTAGAAATTATAAAAGCGCATAATGAATGAATATTGAGGATTTAATGTTTCTTTATGGATGTATTGATTTTATTTTTCAGGGTCAAAATATAAAATTTCTGCAGTTTTAAGATTAATTTCAAGATTTTATACAACTTACAAAGAATAATATTACAAAATAATACCCACATTTTATTGAGATACTTTCTTGTCTAGTATGGCAGGAAAAAAAGCACAAAAGCTACTGCTTCCCTTTATATTAACCCCTACATCCTTTATATAAATATTCTGGATACAGAACAGAAAAACAGAAAATGTTTTAATATTAGGTAAGCAATTATTTATCATTCTCAACACAAACGACGCCAACATAATGTCAACCAGAACAAAGATATAGATGTCTAACTTGATTTAATGTCTCAGACTCTCAGTATCATTAAGCTCTGTAAACAAAAACATCCAAGTTCACTAATTACCTACTTGAGTCACTAATACTCCCCTCAAAACTTTGTCGACTTTGAAAATGATCTGACGAGACAAAAATAAAAGTTACACGAATTTCTATGAGAGTTTCTTCAACTCGAGTTGACAACGTCTATACAAATACAAATACAAATCATTTATTTGCCAATAATGTAGGTAACAAGTATGGTGTTAATTTATGGAGAGTCCCGATACATTTTGCCTTACGGCATGCAAAATTATTTAATTAATTAAATATTTAATCATTGCTTAATTGCTACGTTAACATTTAAATACAATTCTATACAATTGAGACAACATAATGACTTAGAATTACATGTAACATTTTTCGCTTACTAAAATAATCATCATATAATGGTATTAAAAAAATATATAAAAATTAAAAAAAATACACTATTATTGATAAAACTAATACTTAATAAAAAATATATTATCACACATATAATTCGGAATTAGGCAGGAAAAGTTTATGAACGAGAATTGTTTTTGAGACAAAAACAGTCGGAATAGATGTACAGTCAACAAGAGAGTTAAGTATGCAGGACCGTCGGATATAATTGAAGTTTAGTAAGAAACCGATGGATGTTCTCGAATAAAATTTAATTTTATTAATAGAAAACAAACAGCTCTTGTATCAAATTAAATTTCAGTATGCAGGATGCATACTTATCTCCGTTTCAGTAAACATAGAAAAATCAACAGAGCGGTGAACTTTGTAAATAAGTGGTTCCTGAAGTTAAATGAGCGGGTGAAGTTCTGGAGGGAGGTGGGCTGGTTGGAATAACCACCGACGGCCTCCATTGCCCACGCACAATGTTCCACTTGAAGGACTACATAAGTGTGGAAAACAAACCTTCTAACATAGAACCTCTAACATAGAATGAGCAGACAGTAGACGACTATCATGCGGTTTTATACATTTCTAACGTGACGGTATTATCGAGAACGTCTACGGTATCACGATAATACAGAGAAATAAAATGTATGGTAATATAATGAAGTCGCTTTTAAATTTCTGTCTATAATAACGTTATAATACCACTGTTTGTCTCTGCATCACCCAAAGGTTGACTGGTAGAAAATGCCTATGGCATTAAGTCCGCCTCTGTACATTTATGTGCTTGAAGTATTAAATAAATATAATGTGCACGTATTTCCATAAACTTTATGGACGTGAACAATATCGTCGTGGACGTCCATGGATCATCATCATCATCATTTCAGCCGAAAGACGTCCACTGCTGGACATAGGCCTCCCCCAAGCACCTCCACTTCGACCGGTTTTGTGCTTCTCGCATCCAACGAGTTCCTGCGGCCTTCACAAGGTCGTCGGTCCACCTTGTGGGAGGCCTTCCAACGCTACGCCTTCCGGTACGCGGTCGCCACTCCAGAACCTTTCGGCCCCATCGGCCATCTGTTCTGCGAGCAATGTGCCCTGCCCACTGCCACTTAAGTTTGGCAATTCTTCGGGCTATGTCGGTTACCTTGGTTCTCCTGCGGATCTCTTCATTTCTGATTCGATCCCGCAGGGAAACTCCAAGCATAGCCCTCTCCATTGCCCTTTGGGTGACTTTCAGCCTTCTAATAAGGCCCATTGTGAGCGACCACGTTTCAGTGCCATATGTCATCACTGGCAACACGCACTGGTCAAAGACTTTCGTCTTGAGACACTGCGGTATGTGGGACGAGAAGATATTGCGAAGCTTCCCGAACGCTGCCCAGCCGAGTCGGATTCGACGATTGACCTCTTTCTCGAAGTTGGACCTACGTAACTGGACAGTTTGTCCTAGGTAAATATACTCGTCCACGACTTCGAGTGTAGCGTCTCCGATCTTCATGAGATCCGACTCCATTCCACACTTCCGACGTCCATGGATACGTTACAAATTAAAAAAACATACATTGGCTACTCTTTTAACTTAAGAAACTTTTATAAACACGAGTTTATGTTGAGAAGAATGTTAAAGAAACCATTAGGTAATGAATATTATAACCTATCAATAAAACTTACTAAGCCAAACCGCACTGGGCCCACGTGGTAGATTACAGCCCACTCCCTCTCCAAGAGAGAGAAGTTCTGTGTCCCAGCAATGGGAACATTATATTATGCTATGCAATAAAACTTGAACTGCGTAGGTAAACAATAATGATTAATACCAAAAACACTTGACACCATGATCTGAACTTTGCTAATTAAGCACACTACTAGTACAGCCATCGACAAAGTAACCCCAACACAATTAAAATCAAAGCCAAACAACGCCAAACTTCTACAAACAACTACATAAATTAATGAAACTTTTCCGACAAATGTTCCTCTAAATATGCAGAAGTGGTACACTTAATTAATGAAGGGTCCATAGCTTGTATAAAACCATTAATATCTGTGCTACAACAAAAATATAGAGTTACAGAAGGTTAGCGCCGTACAATGAACTAAAACGCACAAAGACACGCGTCTACCTACGTACCTACAGCGAGTGCAAGCGCACTAGCGGCTGGCATTTGTTTGAGATCGCCGCACGTACGCGCCTGTTTTCTATCGTTGTATTGAACCTACTGTACCTCTCTATCCTGTGGCTTCAAGTAAAGCAAAGCAGTGTGGCACTAATGGCTCAGCTCTAATGTCCACACCATCTGTCAATGTCATGTCTTTGGCCTTTTTTTGTAGCACTTATGTACGAAAGTCTCAGTTCTATTCACTTTATTATAATGTTTTTCCCTTTTTATTTACTATGATGACCGGATGGATGGGTTTATAAATAGTTGGATGGCTTTTGGGAGTTACTTTGTTGTTGTTCAAACGTTAACATCACTTGTTTTGTTTTATATTTTTTCTTAATGTTAGCATCGTTAAACTTTTTGAAGTAAAATCGCTTAGGTACATAGTATTATAATTATGTTATAACTAGCGTCTGCCCGCGATTTCGTCCGTGCGAAATTCTTGTTCCCCCGACCCACCTAAGAGTCATAGCGTGATGTTATATGGCCTTCTTCATGAAATGTGCTATCAAAGGCAAAAATATATTTTCAAATCCAACTGGTAGTTCTAGAGATTAGCACATTCAAACAAACTCTTCAGATATGGAATAAACCAGCTGTGCCCGTGACTTCGTTCGCGACGACGACAAACGTTTTATTTTTTTTGTGCGGAACCCTAATTCTTTTTCTAAAATAAAAGTGGCATTAAGTTACTACTTATTACATCAACTATCTGCCAGTGAAAGTTCTGTCAAAATCGGCCCAGCCGTTTCAGAGATTAGCCGGAACATTGTAAAAAAAACCGGCCAAGTGCGAGTCGGACTCGCGCACCGAGGGTTCCGTATAAAAATTTAAGGTTTTCGGAATTTTTCCTTTATGTGTGCTATAAAACATTGCTTCATGCCAAATTTCAAGATTCTAGGTCGACTGGAAGTACCCTTTAGGTTTTGATTCCCTTGCGAGTAGTTGCGAGTTTGAAAATATGCGGCTTAAATTGCCGTTTCTTTTGATTGCGTTGACATAGAAGTTTCATTTTGTTACAGCTTCAAGGTATTATAGACCTGAGTATTTGATATTAATTTCAATTTAATACCTATACGCGTTCATGAGAAAAGAAGTAACTTTAAAATTTTCAAAAATATTTTTTATTATATGATGTAACTAAAAATTTACGGTTTTCGCAATTTTTCCTTTATCTGTACTATAAGACGTTACTTAGTACCAAATTTCAAGATTCTAAGTTCACGGGAAGTACCCTGTAGGTTTTGATTCCCGTGCGAGTTTCGAAAATTTGCAGAAATTTGCGGCATAAACGGCTGTATCTTTTGATTGCGTTGGCTTAGAAGTTTGATTTTTTCACAGCTTCAAGGGACAGTAGACCTGAGTAATTGATATAAATTTCACCTTCATACCTCCACGCGTTCCTGAGAAAAAGGGTCTTGACAGACGGACGGACGGACAGACGGACAACAAAGTGATCCTATAAGGGTTCCGTTTTTTCCTTTTGAGGTACGGAACCCTAAAAATGATTTTGGTACCTATATGTACCGCGTATACATCCATATGCATTTAGTAAAAAGCGGTTATTTTAATATTACAAACAGACACTCCAATTTTATTTATTTGTATAGATATATAGAATAGATTGATATGATAAGGCTTAAAATGGTAAACAAATCATTTTTTTTTTATTATTATTTATTAATCAAAACAAGAACAATTTCAATACTTATTTGTGTTTTCAAGTGTTGTAAACAAACCGCTTTGTAGTACATATGTATATACGTAATTGATTATGTAATTAAGCGGTGTTCATAATAAGCTAGGAATGACACAAGCACGACCAAGAGAATTATACGAATCGTCGTAAATAATAGTAATTGTTATGGAGATAATAACTTTGAATTTGTCCACCAACGGCCTTTGTAGGTTTAATGCTTATTACAATATTCTGCCAGAATATTTGAGCCTTTTTACATCATTAATTGTAACTAGTGGCGAGCTCATTACGGAATGGATTTTATAACGATGGCAGTTATTAATGAAGTGTCCGTGCGTCGGAAAACACTTAAAGCCGTTGGTCCCAGCTGTCATCCGTGGATTTGATACGAGACGTTACGGGTCATCAGAAACCCAAAAGTCCTACCAGTCTTACCAAGGCGTGTCGTATTGGCCAGTCACTGGGTTGTGGAGGTCAGATATGCAGTCGCTCCATATAAAATATTATACTACTAGCAGCGCCCCGCGGTTTCACCCGCATAAGTTTCGATCTCGTGGGAATATCGGGATAAAAACTATCCTATGTCCTTTTCCGGGACTCAAACTATCTCTATACCAAATTTCATTTAAATCGGTTCAGTAGTTTAGGCGTGAAAAGGTAACATACAGACAGACAGTTACTTTTGAATTTATAATATTACTAGCTTCTGCCCGCGACTTCGTCCGCGGAAAATTTCTTGTTTTAACATAAGATAACACTCGATTGATATTACTGTATTTAATTTTATTAGTAAAATATTGTTTGGAATCAGATCAGTAACTTCAAAGATTACCTAAGTTCTCTTTTCTGCTCAAGGTAACTTAACCCTTGGTCGCCTTTTACTTATTTTATTTATTTAAGTTAGGTATCTATTTAATTTAAAGCTTCTCTATATACAATGTTTGAGGTTGTTTTATTTTCCGGTAACAGAATAATCTGCTTTTCGGATGATCCCACTCTTGATAGACCATCATATAATTGCCCATGGGAAAAACATTCTTTTCGTAGCCAACCAAAGAGAATGTTTGTCCCTGGGACTTGTTAATAGTCAGGGCAAATGATGTTTTTATTGGAAACTCAGATAGACGCTGTGCACGTTCATCGCTGGATTCTCGAACGCGGGCCTGCGATGTTATGGCATTTTGCCTAGCGAGCCGCTGCGAGCGCTCAGCGCTAGTCTCCCTATCCCTTGTTTCAGAGACATGCACGCTGTGCACGTTCATCGCTGGATTCTCGAGCGCGGGCCTGCGATGTTATGGCATTTTGCCTAGCGAGCCGCTGCGAGCGCTCAGCGCTAGTCTCCCTATCCCTTGTTTCAGAGACATGCTGCCTTAAAACAGATAGACGCTGTGCACGTTCATCGCTGGATTCTCGAGCGCGGGCCTGTGATGTTATGGCATTTTGCCTAGCGAGCCGCTGCGAGCGCTCAGCGCTAGTCTCCCTATCCCTTGTCTCAGAGACATGCTGCCTTAACTCAGATAGACGCTGCGCACGTTCAGCGCTAGATTCTCGAGCACGGGCCCGCGACGTCCTCACATTTTGGCTAGCGAGGCCCTGTGAGCGCTCGGAGTTAGATTCTCTAGCGCGTGCTTGCGAAATATTTTCTCTATTTCTCGAGAGGCGCTGCTCATTTTCAGGGGCAGATTCTTCCGTACGGCGTACTCGAGCGGCTCTTGTCTGTGATGTCTGCCGGGACAGTTGAGATTTCCTTTTAGGCATGCTCTCGACAAACTACGCACAGACTTGAAAACAATTACGAACAAAGGAAGAGCGACTCGAACACCGTCCGCCTTTACAAAACAAAACAATCGTAATATCGAATAACCCGTATCGATTATTACGATAGATAGAACGAAGTACGAAACTACGAACATACAAAACAATGAAAACAATCGTACAACGAAATTACGATTAGATACCTCATAATCGAATCGTCGTTCGTATTGAACTCCAATCCAACTAACGACAACGTGGGCATAAAAATTCGAGAGGGTCATCAATCCACGGAAAGTCTTAACACCGCGATTCAGAAAAATGACGTAATTGCAGAACGCCATCTATGGGCAAATAGGTAAAACGTCTGCACAATGAAAGTTATGCTAGGGGCATTTTGCGTTTTAGTAATTTTATATTATCTCCGAAACTGTATGACCAATTGATATACTGTAAATGGCAAATCTTATCTGTATGATGTTCTTGTGATACTGAAATAATTTATTGTCATAAGAATTAATATTTTGTTGCTCAAATAATCAACCAAACGTAAGTATACCGAAAAAAAATTTTTTTAATGCAATAAAAGAAGTATAAAAGATAAAATATAAAAGATAGAGATATGGTATCGCGGACTTTTTTGTAGAAATAATGAAGACGAACCAGGTAGCCATACATTGTTTTTAATTTTAAGCAACTGTTTAGGCAGCGCACGCAAATAATTCTGTTTTATGTGGTATTTTTTTCCGACTTGCTAGACAAAAGTTGTGATAGCTCGGTTAATATACATGCTATAGAAACAATTTATAGCCTATAGCACTCAGGAATAATGTAGCTTTCTGCCAGTTAAAAAATTGTTAGAATTGGATTATGAGTTCCAGAGATTACCCATTACATACAAACTTACAAACTTACAAACTTACAAATTTTACCTCTTTATAATATTATATTATTATATTATATTATATATTATAGTATAGTATAGATAGATATATATAAAGTATGGATTCAGCTGCATCTTGTTAGACGGGAAGCCGACCCCAACATATTTAGGAATAGGCTAGGTAGATGATGAACAGTTATTAATGAAGAACATAATGAATAATTATTACGAACAACATAATGAATAATTATTACGAACAACATAATGAATAATTATTACGGGATTTTGTGACGTATGATCAGGCCGATAAGATAGTAAACAATGATATTACAGCTAATAGAGTATCAGCGAAGAAGAAAACGTGACGAAGAAACTGAAAGCAAACAAACATAGGTTCGTTGGTTGGTTGTAATTCGTGTTGTACTATTTTAATCCTACAAATATTTATTAATATGAAGTTTGTATGATTGGATGTTTGTTACTCAATTACTCAATCACTTAAAAACGGCTGAACGGATTTTAATGAAATTTTGCACACAGTTTAGGTATAACCTGGATTAACACAAAATATACTTTTTATCCCGATAGTACTTTTCCGTGAGATAATTTCCAAGCTCCACGAGAGCGAGGCCGTGAGCAAAAGCTAGTTAAAAATAAATAAATAAGGACCTCTCGAATGTCTTATGTTACACAGTGCGACATAAGAAAAAATGCTCCAAGTGTCTTAAGTCGGACAGTGACACTTAAGGGCTAAGTCAGGATTGGTGGCTAAATATCTGTAGTTGTGTTGCAAGTAGCAATATGTTCTGTATTTATATGAAAAAAATGGTTCATTTACTATTAATTTTACTATGTTATTACCTTACTCGTAACAGCGTTGACATTGACGTAATGTGCGTGTACGGAGGCCGTTATGAACAGGTCTCCTCACAGGCCAAACCTAAGTGGAGACCCTGACAAAGAAAGGTTGAGTACTTTTGTATTAAAACCAAGTAATAAATTAAGTGATTGCAAAAACAGGTTGGAATGCTGAACGTATCACAAAGTACAACAGACCTTTTGATTTATACATAACTAGCTGCGCCCCGCGGTTTCACCCGCATAAGTCTCGATCTCGTGGGAATATCGGGATAAAAAGTATCCTATATCCTTTCCCGGGACTCAAGCTATATCTATACCAAATTTCATTTAAATCGGTTCAGCGGTTTAGGCGTGAAAAGGTAACATACAGACAGACAGTTACTTTCGAATTTATAATATTATAGTATGGATTACATAAGTCCTCTTTTATTACCAACGAGAATTTCCATCCAATTTCATACAAGGATTAAAATATTTTATACTTCACGGTCTATATCCGAATGATTTATATTGATGAGATGCTCAAAAAGTTTAATTTCGTCAGGATACGTTCCGTTCGCGAAACTTTTAATAGAGCTTTTCAATGGAGAGGCAAGTTTAAGCCAATTTTAATTACAAGCCACCGAGGTATTTTGTCGCTGGTTAAACGTCGACTGGGAAAAGAATGAAGATAATATCTAATATAAATATTTTACAATAAAAGAAAGAAGAAGAAGAAGACCAGAAGACAGCTGATACTGAAGAACTGTCCAGCACTGGAATATCTCTCTGTAATGATGATGATGTTGGCATTATGGTTGAAGATGATTGATTTCATCATGGGGAGGCCCCGTGGCTAAATAATAACAGCCGCACAGGTCGATTGATCAGGTTAAGCTACGCTTGCCGCGGTTGGTCTGTGGATGGGTGACCATCTTTACATACCGAGACCCCTCCGTGCCTCGGAAAGCACGTTAAGCGGTTGGTCCCGGCTGTTATTCGTGAATCTTTGATAGTTGTTACGGGTGGTCAGAAGCCCGAAAGTCTGACAACCAGAGTTGCCAAGGAGTATCGTATTAACCAGTAACTGGTTTGTGGAGGTCAAATGGGCAGTTGCTTCATGTAAAATACTGGGTATTCTAAAGTAGCGTACACACTGAAGCCACATAGTTACACATCTGCCTTATGTAGAGTTGTGAGCGTGACAGTGACTTGACCGCAATGTCCTCCTGCCCTTACTGCGGGGAACCGTGACGACACGGTTTTAATAAAAACGGCAAACTTAGATTACCTTGTAGTGTGTTTTGTTCTATAGGTAGATACGTACTGTAGTAGCTTTTACATGTTTATTTTCGTTGGATCCCACTTTTGAATCCCATTTTTTAGGTATTAACGATGGATCGATTTATTTCCGTTGGATCCCGCTTTTGAATCCCATTTTAATATTTTTGGCGTTGGATCCCGCTTAACATTATTATGTATTTCCGTTGGATCCCGAATTTAAAAAATGCAAGATAATTACGTTTTATTGTCGTTGAATCCCGAAAAGTATTTCCGTTGGATCCCGAATGCTTAAAAAAATCTGAATGCGGGTACTTTCAACAACAAAATTGTTTATAATAAAATGAGGGGTTCACTAATGTTTCACCAAAACTCCATTAAAATTTTTAGTTTACAACCAACTGGTAGGGGAGCCCAGAGGGTTTTTGAGCAAGCATATTCAGGGCGAGAAGTTGATAGCTGAGTAGGTCTGGCATGAGGAGAGAACACCGAAAATATATTTAAAAAGTTTCTGATAGGAGACCCCTGGTCAGGAGACCGCTTTCAGATTTCAAAAAAGGGCCGAAATTAAAGTGATCTTCAGAGGCGTTGGTTTTGGCATGATCGGGTCTGGCCTAACCCATAATAACTTAAATAGGCAAATCTGACGGAGAAATTGTGGGCTTTCCCCAAATCTGACGACTTTGAAAACTCAGATTTGGGCCATTTCTAAAAGGATATTCAGGGCGAATGAAAGTTATTCTATGCAATAGTGTTACGTGTCCTGATAGTCAATATATAAATATCTGACGGGATGATGGAGCCTTTTGGCAAATATGAGGAAATTTCATCAATTCAGAAAATTACCCAAAAGTGGCCATAATTTTGCATTTATCCCTAAATCAAGAAACCTAGTAGCTTCGATTGCTGTTTGCATTGGAAGGTGACACGTTTGTGAAGATTTCTTCATATTCAGAAGTCTGAAAATACTAAACACTTGAACGTAATGATTAAAAGTTAAGTAGCAAAATTAAAACATCGTCGGAGTACACCATAAACAAAGTTGATTATTTCAATATTTTACTATGACACCAATCAAACCAATTATTTCAAAAACATCCTCATCTTATGGGCTATCTAACGAACTAGTAACGTTTTAAAAAATATTGAGAGATGCCCGTCAATTGTTTGATAAAACTGGCAAAGGTGGAAAGCCATACTTACTAAAATTAACGAAAACATTAAAGTAACGACTTGTTTACGTCGTAATACTTTTCTATTCGGGGTTTTATTGTAACTACGAACCTCTGCGCTCGATATCGTTACTGATATCGCCTCCAATTCTCAGTGATAGTTCGTTATGAGAGTTTTGTTAAATAAGTCCCAACACTTCTGCTTAGGCCGCTAGCTGCTAGTTAACTAGATTAAATGACAGATCATATGATACAAATTTATTTCTAACCGATTTCTAAAAGAGGGAGGTTATTAGTTCGTCTGTATATACAGGATGAATGTTTCAAGTCATCATGTGGATGACCAAATCCGAAACTATAGGTAATACCGAAAAATTCTTAAAGGAGTCACGGGGTGGATTTTGACGAATACTAAAACTGCATCATTAAATTTTTGAAAAATCAATTGCTCTAGCCAGGAATCGAACTCGTAGATTTTGAAAAAAAAAACACTGCCTGTTTTATTGCACCCTGCGACGGTGTCGTTAGTAAGGATCAAATTCTGGAAAGAAATGATACACGCCAAAGTAAAGGAAAGTGGACATTTTTAAGATTAACTAAAATCAGATAAACAAATTGATTAATTATGGTTTAACAATGAATTCAAAATATAATTTATTATATTAAAAAATAAGTTAACGGCCAAATAACTACTGCTACAGTGCAAACGAGCAAATCACTTACATTCTATATACTTAAAAACTGTTACTATCTTAAAATAATTGTTTTCTGTTAAAAATTCGTCCTTTACTTTACTTTGTCGTATACCCCCCGATGGTGTCGCTAATAAGGATCAAATTCTGGAAAGAAATGATATACGACAAAGTACAGTAAAGGGCGCATTTTAACAAAAAGCAATTATTTTAAGATAGTAACAGTTTTTAAGTATCTAGAATGTAAGTGATTTGTTCGTTTGCACTGTAGCAGTAGTTATTTGGCCGTTAACTTATGTTTTTAATATAATAAATTATATTTTGAATTCATTGTTAAACCATAATTAATCAACTTGTTTATCTGATTTTAGTTAATCTTAAAAATGTCCACTTTCCTTTACTTTGGCGTGTATCATTTCTTTCCAGAATTTGATCCTTACTAACGACACCGTCGGAGGGTGCAATAAAACAGGCAGTGTTTTTTTTTTTCAAAATCTACGAGTTCGATTCCTGGCTAGAGCAATTGATTTTTCAAAAATTTAATGATGCAGTTTTAGTATTCGTCAAAATCCACCCCGTGACTCCTTTAAGAATTTTTCGGTATTACCTATAGTTTCGGATTTGGTCATCCACATGATGACTTGAAACATTCATCCTGTATATACAGACGAACTGGTAACCTCCCTCTTTTAGAAATCGGTTAGAAATAAATTTGTATCTCATGATCTGTCATTTAATCTAGTTAACTAGCAGCTGGCGGCCTAAGCAGAAGTGTTGGGACTTATTTAACAAAACTCTCATAACGAACTATCACTGAGAATTGGAGGCGATATCAGTAACGATATCGAGCGCAGAGGTTCGTAGTTACAATAAAACCTCGAACAGAAAAGTATTACGACGTAAACAAGTCGTTATTTTAATGTTTTCGTTAATTTTAGTAAGTATGGCTTTCCACCTTTGCCAGTTTTACCAAACAATTAACGGGCATCTCTCAAGATTTTTTAAAACGTTACTAGTTCGTTAGATAGCCCATAAGATGAGGATGTTTTTGAAATAATTGGTTTGATTGGTGTCATTGTAAAATATTGATATAATCAACTTTGTTTATGGTGTACTCCGACGATGTTTTAATTTTGCTACTTAACTTTTAATCATTACGTTCAAGTGTTTAGTATTTTCAAACTTCTGAATATGGAGAAATCTTCACAAACGTGTCACCTTCCAATGCAAACAGCAATCGAAGCTACTAGGTTCCTTGATTTAGGGATAAATGCAAAATTATGGCTACTTTTGGGTAATTTTCTGAGTTGATGAAATTTCCTCATATTTGCCAAAAGGCTCCATCATCCCGTCAGATATTTATATATTGACTATCAAGACACGTAACACTATTGCATAGAATAACTTTCATTCGCCCTGAATATCCTTTTAGAAATGGCCCAAATCTGAGTTTTCAAAGTCATCAGATTTGGGGAAAGCCCACAATTTTTCCGTCAGATTTGCCTATTTAAGTCATTATGGGTTAGGCCAGACCCGATCATGCCAAAACCAACGCCTCTGAAGATCACTTTAATTTCGGTCCTTTTTTGAAATCTGAAAGTGGTCTCCTGACCAGGGGCCTCCTATCAGAAACTTTTTAAATATATTTTCGGTGTTCTCTCCTCATGCCAGACCTACTCAGCTATCAACTTCTCGCCCTGAATATGCTTGCTCAAAAACCCTCTGGGCTCCCCTACCAAACGTTTCGTATACTATTTCTTTCACAAACAACTCATTTACTATCTAGTCGTTTCTGGCACTCGCCGGCCGCTGCCGCGGCACCGCTCGCTTCGCTCGCTCGGCTCGTGCGTAGGGGTCACAGTTTTAACCTAACCTAACATTGTTTTTTTTTTTAATAATTAACCTAATCTAACTAGTTCAGTTCCGGGTCACCCACTAAAACAATCTCTTTTTAGTGTTTGATAAAGGTAAATCACTTTTCTTCTGAAATGTACACATGTTGTTATAATATGGGATTCAACGGAAATAGCAAACGGACCGTTTATTTTCGTTGGATCCCACTTTTGAATCCCATTTTTTAGGTATTAACGATGGATCCCGTTTGCTACTTCCCGTTGACCTAGAATCATGAAATGTGGCAAGAAGCAATTTCATGTAGCACAAGTAAAGGAAAAAATCCGAAAACAGTAGTAGTTACATTATAAAAAAATCCCGTGATAAACTACATACCTACAACCCTCGGTGAGCGAGTTCGACTCGCACTTGACCAGTTTTTTTTGTATATTGGAACGAAGTTTTTTATCGCACGTTTTACTCTGCACACTTGGCGAATGGGAGCTTGACCAAAATAAGTGTAACATTTTTACGCAAAAGCGAAAGGTACAGATGCCACCACATCAAGCTACCCGAAACTGTCAAATTTTCCCAATCAACTTTGGACCTTATGCTGTAGCGATAAAGTTGAAAATCTATTACTTAAAGAGATTTGACAGATTGTAGTCGCTTGATGTGCTAGTCTGTACTTCGTGCCAACCGGGTGTCACACGTCACCTCTCGACTGCTTCTTAATACCGGACTTACCCCGAACTGTGTATTTGTGCACCAACTAATCGTCCGGAATGAACAGATAACATTGAAAATCGCACTTCACACTAATATCACATATTATAAAGGCGAAAAATTTTGAGGATGGATGGATGGATGTTTGTTACTCTTTCATGTAAAAACTACTGAAGAGATTTTGATGAAACTTTACAGTAATACAGCTTATTACATCCGTCACCTCACACATCAGGTCCAGTTGAAAACCAGCGTCAGGCACTAGTTGTCTGGCATTATTGCTGAACTGGGCCTTTTTGGCGCAGCCGTGAGGTACACTTTCCTGCTAATTACTTACATCGGAGTTTGCGCTTTTTATTTGATCTTTATTTTTTGTTTTTTTTTTTATCTGATGTATCTGGTGTATTGTGTCTTTTAGTCTGTGCTAAATAAATTTATTTTCTTTCTTTCTTCTTATACATCAGAATAACACATAGGATACTTTTTATTCCGATATTTCTACGGGATCGACACTTGTGCGGATGAAACCGCGGGGTGCAGCTAGTATTAGATAAAATACAACCCTGAAAATAAGTAGAAGGTGGACGCATTCAGTTTTGTTCCCACATCGATTGCATATTGCGTAATCAAGAAATCTGTCTCTCGTTGTCATTCACAGCCAGATCCCGCCCACTCTAGTTATTTATGCCAATTGCTCGGCCCTTATTACTACGATGTTGAAATTCTCAAAGGCGCAAAAAAAAATATCATAGGTTAGACGGGATTGCTTCCAAATTCGTTAAAATCTTCTTATTTTTATCTTTCTCTCTCCGCGTCTTGTTAAAATCTTCTTATCAAAAACTATCTTCATCTTACACGCACAATGATGATAGTGGAAAAGGAGTTACTACGTTCCACATAGTTCTAGAACGGATACTTCATCATAATCACCCTATAATGTATAGGCCTCCTCTCTATGAGACGGAGTGGGCCATAATCCACCACGCGGGCCCAGTGCAGGCTGGCCGATGTCACATGTCAATGGATACTTAGTTATAATTTATTAAGGATTAAAATGAACTTTACGTAATAAAACCTTAACTGTGTGCTAAGTATGAAGAAGGAGCTAATTCCACTATTAAATTCCTTCAAAGAAAAGAACTCGCATTCAAAAATCACCCCAGTTGAAATAGAAATACAATGTCGTGACAAAAAAACCTCATACGAAGCGAAATTCTAACATCCGCCTACCCTTTAATGTTGAAATCACAACGTTTCGTTGTTGTAGTTTCACAATGTGGAACATAATATCGCGCAGTATGAAAGCGGCTCTCGGCAGCTCAAACATAATTTTGTAGGGATTCAGAATGCATTTAGAGGGTTGCATAAACCTAACACTAAGTTCAGGTTATGCTATGGGGTTCTAATTTCAATCAGAGTTTGAATTTGGAGGCGGATAGTTTTGAACCGCTTGGAAATATCAAAACGCATTTTTTGAAGAGAAAACTTCTTTAGCAGCACTATGCGCTCTTTCTGAACAGTGAACGAAACTGAACCGTCACGTTCAGGTCGGTGAGGCTGAATCGGGTATACCTACTCGTCTCTAGTCGTAAGTTTTAACTTCTATCATGTGATCGGTCATAAGCACACACCCTCTTTTTTTCTCCACGATCTACTTCTTCTATTACGATCTTCTTTTTTTTTTCTTTTCAATACAACTAAAATATATCTTACCTTTAGCCGTAGAACAATAGACGTAGGGGCAAACGAACGTTCTCTAATAAAGACCGGAGATCGATTTCCAGGAAACCCAGCTAGCTGTCAAGTCTATGACAGCTAGCTGGTACTAATTGCATGGGAGAGGTCAAAGATCGGGATCACTGACGTAACATATGGGAGAATTATTTCCTTGGCCATTAGGTAAAAACCAACCCGCACTGGGACCGTGTGGTAGATTATAGCCCACTTCCTCTCGAAGAGAGGAGGCATGTGTTCCAGCAGTGGGAACATTAATGGATGCATTAGGTAATAGTTGATCATCAATTAACATAAACGTTTAAATAAATAAGCAAGTAACTACGATTACCTAGTCTGCGATTAGTATATTTATTTATTTATTTAATACTTCAAGCACATAAATGTACAGAGGCGGACTTAATGCCGTAGGCATTTTCTACCAGTCAACCTTTGGGTAATGCAGAGACAAACAGCGGTAGGTGCAATCATGAAAATTAAGGAATAAATATTTTAAATATAAAGATACGCATAAACCTATTAAAACTATGAATATAATATATAACTAATTACATATAAATATAAGCACAAATAAAATAATAATAATATATTGTAGTAGTAGTATTAATTAGTCTACTACATTATTATGTAAATCTCTTATTACGCAACTGCTGAACATAAGTTCAGCTTCTGGGTTCGATTCCCAGGTCGGGCAAAGTGTTATTGGGTTTTCCCATTAAGAATTTCTCAGTAGCAGCAAGGAGTCTAGAGTTTTGCCCGGTTGATGGCAATAGGCTCACCCCTTATTACCTGGGACATAAACATAACTGGCGAAATGTGGGTGTACTATACGTACATCTCTGCCTAACCTTAGTGGGATTACAGGCGTGATGTTATGTTATGTGTTATTTTATTTATTTAGGTTATCCGACAGTTTTTACAGAATACATTTACCTCCTTACTAATAAACGTATAGCGTCTGTATACGAGTAGTTACACAACGATTTGTCTTCTTCTTTCGAAAGTCAAATTAGTGAAGACTGAAAGAGAGAAATCGGTGTGTAACTATTCATCTGATATGATACGTTTATTAGTAAGGGGGTAAACAATTTTCTAAATAGTACATTTATACTCGTAAGTGCAACAATTACAGGCTAACACAACATGTACCATTTACGGTTTTACATAATAATACAAAGCTAAAAGGATATTTACAATTAAAGTTATTTAATACTAGCTGCGCCCCGCGGTTTCACCCGCGTAAATGTCGATCCCGTGGGAATATCGGGATAAAAAGTATCCTATGTCCTTTCCCGGGACTCAAGCTATGTCTGTACCAAATTTCACACAAATCGGTTCAGTAGTTTAGGCGTGAAGAAAAGACAGACAGACAGACAGAGTTACTTTCGCATTTATAATATTAGTTTGGATTTTTTGGTAATCCATGCGTTACAATAACAATAACAACAATTACAAGAGCCTCGACCAACACCTGAGGAGGCTCTCGTTGGGCAGCTGGATCAAGGGCTTGATTCAGAAAGCGGTACTTCTCGACACGGCTCGCATTGTCAAAAGTTTCCTCTCTCTGGAGCCCTGACCGCCGGTAGCTTGGACCCTGTTCCCGATACCGGTGGGCTACCATTTTTTTATATTTTTAAATGTTTTTATATTTTAATATTTAAAAATATAATTTATATGTATTTAAGTGAATAAAGAGAAAACAACAATTACATTCTAAATCATAAAAAAAAACAGATTGATAGATAACAATCAACATTAAAATTTTGTATCACTCTCTAATCAATCACTAATCTACAAACACTAGAACGAAGTACTTCAATCGATTGAAATTACAGTGCTACTGTATACAGGCATAAAAACACAAAGCAATTGATTCCCGGCGAGAATATGCACCAATAAATATTCTATTCAGTCTATAATGCTCGGCCCATGATGGATTAGTTTGTGCAACGTGCTAATACCATACTGTGTGCTTTGCGAGATGAATTTATGCTGTATTTTACAGCTAATATTAATTGGCTGTGGAGTTATTTATTGCACGTCATTGGGTTAGCTACGGTGTTAACATGAAGTCCTAGCTTCCATAGAGTTGTCTTTGAAAAAAAGTTTTTTTTTAGGATCCCTAGATGTTGGCTCTTCTACTATGTATGTTCTTGTACTCCATCGTCGACTTTGTCTCTGGCACCTCTGACCTAGACTAGAGTCAAGAGCAAATCCCATTTCAAATAAAATAAAATAAAAGTTAGGTTTCTTACAAAGTGACTATAACCACGTCCCGGTTTTACATGGCAATAACATCAAGATAACGCGACAAGAGGTAAATAACATTTTGTAGAATGTAAATCTTGATTAAAATAAAATATTGATTTTATTATTTTTCCGTTACCACTTTCATTTCCTTTCACAATACCCATTTTCCTTTCCATTGTTAAATTCTATCTATATTTTCCTATATTTCATACGTTAATTTATATAACTGACACACACAACAGACTATATTTTGTCAAGAACAAGCTTTTATTTCCTCTCGAGTCACCACCACCACCAATTATTTTTTGTTATCCTCAAAATGAAAGTCAAAAGTCATTTATTCAAAATTACAAAAGACAGTCCTCCAAAACGCTCGCCCTCCACCACTTTTTAGTGCTTTCACATTGTGTCCCACTGCTGGGCAAAGGCCTCCATTTGTTTCTTCCAAATCTCCCTGTCTTGTGCGATCTCTGGCCATGTTGGCCCTGCAAATGTAATAAAAGAAATGCCTGCAAATAAATCCATACTAATATTATAAATGCGAAAGTGTGTCTGTCTGTTACCTCTTCATGCTTAAACCGCTAAACCGATTTAGATGAAACTTGGTATAGAGATAGTTTGAGTCCCGGGAAAAGACATAGGATAGTTTTTAACCCGATATTCCTACGGGAAAGGGCGCTGCTAGTTTATAATAATTATCATTTAATAAAAAAATACAAACAATAAATAAAGCGGAAAGTAAAAACGTTAAAAATAATAAGGTTCTTATAAAATGTCGACTCAGCTTATAAATCTTGCTGGAGTGCAGACTTAACAATGCAATAAGTTCACTTGAAACTATTATTAAGCTTTTGCTGCAGACTATCCAGCTATATAAGAGAAAAATAATTTATTAATTAACTCGGAAATAAATGAAAACCAAGATGTCTCGTGGCTTTTGTTTTTCTTTTAAATACTGAGTGTGATTATTCTATGAAAGAGAATTCATTACACTTTCTTCTTCATTCTTTTTTTTTTTACAAAAATCCCTTATTCATGGATATGAATAAAGGATTTCTGTTCAAAACTATTGCTATTATATTAGAATCTGTCTAGCCTTTTCCCAAGTATGTTGAGGTCGGCATCCTGTCTAACAGTATGCAGCTGAATACCAGTATTTTACATGGAGCGACTGCTTATCTGACCTCCACAATCCAGGTCCGGGGAACACAATACTTCTTGGTGAGACTGGTTGTCGAACTTTCAGGCTTCTGACTACCCGTAACAGCTGTCAAGGATCTACGAATGACAGCCGGGACCAATGGCGATCTTGATATGTAATGAATGGTCACCCATCTACGAAAGGGACCGCGGCAAGCGTAGCTAAACCTTTGATCGACCCGAGTGGCTATTACCATGTAGCCACGAGCCCAATTTTAGTTTCACCTCAGCAAAAATAATTTAACTGCATCTGAAGTTTATTAATTTATTAAACTTTGTATGCAACTAAGAAAACTAAAGGCGGACTTAAACTATATGTTGAGGAAGAGGATAAAGTTTTGTACGTGAGGTTAGATTAATTTAATTAGATGACTTAAGGCCCCTGCAGATAGACGCGACGTGACAGCGCACGCGACTTTAGTAGAACAATTTCTATGAAAACTTCATGAAAATTGTTCTGCCAGAATCGTGTCGCACCGTCGCCTCCGCGCTTGTCTGCGGGAGCTTTTATAAAAGAAAACTGCCACACGACTTCAAACACATTTTGTTTTCTAATATAAATTCAGAAATTCCAGACTTTCAATGAATGAAGAATGCTTTGACCACTCTCTGAAGAGAACAGAACAGGCTTAAATAGATTTTTAGTACTTCACCAGACCAATAAACGTGTACGCTGAAGACAACCTGTATAAGATGACCTTCCTTTACCACAACAGCTTCTCAACAAAATTTACTTCGCAAGAGATTTTGAGAGGTCAGCTTAAAATTGTGGCGGTTTCTACCTGATTGTCCCGTACAATAAGCTGGATGCGTTCAATATTTCGACGCTGAATACTAAGCTTGGCTTGTTTATAGTATATTCTGATGCTATCGGTTTATAGATCGATTTTAACCGTGTATTTATGAAGGGTTAAGTGTATGCAATTTCGTGTAATCCTGTACTCCTGGATAATCCTGGCTTTTGGAAATTATGTATAGCTTAATAAGTATGTTAATTAAAGTTTGATAACTTTGCTATACCTAATAGGTAGGAAATTAGTATGTAGGTTTAGAATAGTACGATAGTAGTAATTTTACATTCCATTGGTAAGAATAATCTATACTAAATAATTATAATAAAACTAAAGAACGCGCTAATCTTTGTAACTACCAGTCAGGTATAATAACTTAATTATTGAAGAAAGTTATAGGCTATTTAACATCACGCTACGACCCTTAGGAGCAAAGAAAATGAAAAAAAGTGAACAGCTATTTTAGCACAATGAACGCTAAGTGGAAATAAAGTAACGGGTCCCAGTTGTATGATATATTTTATGTTAAAATAATAAATTTCACGCGGACAAAGTCACGGGCATAGTCACACTTATCATAATTATACTATTTTGTAGCTCTTGTGACCTAAGCCCGGACTATAATCACGCTTTTCTGTGTAAAAATTGAGTTTAGGTCACAGTGCTATAATGGTTACTATGACACTGGTTGTTTTAATCTGTCAAGCGCCACTAATGAGACACAATTGATTTTCTATTGTTTCGTCGCCGATCGGCGAACCGCGACGCTTGACCGGTTGTTGGCAATAAGCTGACCACGGATATCTATGAAGCTGACTGTTTCAGAAACTTTTATAGAGGATTTATAGCATGGGTGTAGATAAAACGTATTAAATAATAATTGTTTAATAGTCTACCTTGTACCAATCCTTCATCAGGAAACCCTCATATGTAAAACGAATTAATTCAAAGACGGTTCGAGCAATTAGAGATAGGAAATGAACATCTGATCCTCGGCGGGTCATCGAGTGTAATCAATTAATTAAGTTCAGGATGTGTGCCCCAATGGCTGCTTACAGTTTCATCTGCCAATGAGAGATTGCTTGAGGGTGTCTAAGATAAACTAGATAGTCGGATGTGCTAACTAAAGTGTAGTAGTAGTAAGTAGTGTGTGTGATATAATAATTATATGATTTTTTTTCCACTTTGATAAAGGAGAATGGGCAACAAATTATGTGTAGGTACATGTCTTAAATCCCAATAGCCATAAAATATATACAAATAGAGCTTATCAAAGACAACGTTTGCTACAAATATGATGTTTGCCAATTGTTAATCAGTTTGGAATTAAATACTTAATTAGGTGACTACTTAGACACCGCAGCTTAGGAATTTTCTTGGATAAGATATTCACCAATGGAAAGAACTTTTCAAGGAGAACCTACGCTACAAACAACGACGAGTTTTGCCATTTGTTAAAAACTTATACAACTCATTTTTGGAGAGTGTATAACTATATTTACTAATAGAGAAGAGCAGAAGAGATTTTACGGTAATTTAAAATTGAATAACCCTTTAATTAAATAACTACAATCGATTTTCTGGTGTCTGTGATACAATGGTTTTCATTCATTAGTACAGGCACCAACGATACACTTTTTTTCTGTAATGTTCATTTTTAGTTGGAAAATTGTTTTTGTGAACCTTTGTTGTGTATTTTCTGAAATAAAAATGTATAGTTATTATTTAAATTCAGCAGTTTTTCATACAAGTTTGTTTATTTTTGTTAATTAATAGGTATAAGTTGATATTTACGTACATTTTATTTTAATTCTGAATAAACAAATTATTTTTCCCAGTAATAGAACAAAAGCAATTTACTTTCGTACGAAAATATTTTTGACATATTTTTAATAGAGATTGTATTAACTAGACAAAATCAACATCAGCCGCTTACAAAATGAATAAAAATCCTCCGCAATCTGCGCTTATTATAAACTTAAAACGAAAAAGATATTATTTTAATAACAAAGCAATATAGCTTCATACAATCCCCGTAACAAGATATCCGATTGAAGTTCGGAGACTTTCTCTCAACGGCTTGAATGAAATCGTCTCTTTGGGAATGTAAAGCGCAGAATATAGTCACAGTATAATCTAAACAGTTATGCGATTTGGCTGCGTTATTGAAATAAGATCATCATCTCAACTCTATAATGCGATAATTGCGTGCGTTTGTTTCTCCGAAATATCGCATACCTACTGTGGTTGATTTTTAACAAATATTTTTCAAGGCAGAGGTTCGAGGTACCCCACGAAGAAATTTCTAACTAGCCCATCGCTTGTGGTGCGGGATTGTCCGAAAGGGTCACCGCTACCCCGGAACATAAAGGGCTAAGGAAGGAACACGGATGGGTTTTAGTCAGTAAGAGTCTGACACTCCCTTCCGCTCCACCCAGAGCGGGAGGGGTCATTTGATGATATCTCATCCATAAAAAAAAAAAGCCCATCGCTTGTAGAATGGGTGGCGATAGAGTTCCGGAGTTACGACCACGTAATGTAAGGCGCAGCACGGTTAGGATCTCAATTATATAGGTGGACCGTCGACCTGGCCAAAGTTTTCAAAATCCGCTGCATTTAGCCAATGTTTCAGTCTTTCGACTGAAATCATGATGATGTTCTGCCTTTCGAGTTCTTCTTTCGAAAAAGAAGAAGAGAAGTTATTTCTAGCTCACACAAGGTGAATTCATCATGAATTTTTGAACTCGTATCAAAATTCGTTAGCTAAAGTTTGCATTACTGTTCTGTATTTTCTATGGTACAGTCCTACTAGAAATGTATCCCCTCGGGCATAGGGACAGCTGCGCGTTTTACACTACTGGCTATACGAAGTGTGTGGGTATTTGTCAATAGGTTGTGTATTTTACTGGCGCTTTGGGTGGATATGGGTGAGCGGTTCAGATTGACGCATTAGCTCTGTTTACTTAATCCCCAGCTGTTTGGAGCAATTTAGGAGTTTACAATAGTGTACAAGCAACAAACAACCTTCATAACAACAAACTTTCATAGTTCACTACGAAAGTTGGTTGTTTGAATGTTCATTTAATCATCTGTAAATCATATAGTATGACGCCTGAATTTACCGAAGGGTTAGGCAGAGGTGTAACTATGATACACCCACATTTCGCAAGATATGTTTAAGTCTCATGTTGTAGGAGCCGAGTCTATATAAATACCTGGAAAAAAGTCTTTTTCTCATAAATGATTCTCAGTTTTTCGATTGTTTTATTAGGTCCATTTTGTCTGTTTGAATTGAAACAAAGTTTCACTGAGCGGGAAAACTATGAAGCAGTTAATTGAAAGAGTAAACTAACAGTGAAGTTGTGAGAAACTTTAGATCGATCTGTGTGGTAAACTAAAGTGTGATTATTTATTAATCCTCGTCGTATTTTATCCGGCTATTTCTTTAATGGGCGAAATTTACCTCAATTTGGGTCCCAGAAAACTTCCGGCGACATTGAGGCAGACCCAGGAGACTGCGGCGACGAGCTTGACGCCTACATACAGAATTGATCCGCACAAGCTCATGAAAGAGAGGAGTGGAAAGGAAAAAGGGAGGCCTTTGCCTTCCAGTGGCCTTTGTTTGCCTTCCAAAAATAAAATAAATAAATATGTATATCTTCTTATCTTCTTAAGAATTCTTCTTATCTTTTTGGGATGCATGAAGAAGCCTCCTCGTGTAGCGCAGTTTGTTCCGCCAGTTACTCAACTGAACCGAGCGCTCGGTGCATCCTGGACAATCACACCCAGCACCTTATTTGACTGGCCAATTCTTCCCTTGCGGTGGTGGAGCTAACGCCCGCCTGGTTTGCGACCACCCTCCCACCGGAGTCCGGCGTCAAGCAGCTTGCTGTGTTTCGTCGATGCGTGGGAGTTCCAGTGCCTTAGGCATCTTCTGGGCACGCTCGTTCCATCATGGACCTCATTCATCGCTTTCCACCAGGCGCGATCGAGGTCAAGAGCGGGCCCATTTAGCAATAAAAAAAATATCTTTCATCTAACCGTATTGTAAAAGCAATACTCATTACATTATCTTTCCTTTCTATTTACAGCATTTCCACAAAACGTCACATGTTATTACAATCGAAGAAAATCCCCACCTGTCTAAAAATACACCCCTTAGGGTTAACTCGGTTAACGTGATAAACTAAGGAACTTCTCACACCGATTGTAATGCGATAACGTGCGGCGAAATGCGACGCCCGGGAAGACGGAGAACCGTTTAGAGTAACAACTGCACCGTGTGGGTCCCCTGTGGTTTTGTGCTGGATATTGCCAGTAAGGAATGCTAAAAATATTATGCTTTTATTGACACACATCGTCGCTTTTCTTTCGAAGTGACCTTTTTCTCCGTCGTAGTACCGAATGAGTGCGTGAAATATATTTAAAAGAGATCAATCAATCTACTCAGCCTAATGTAGACACACACATTAAAAGAGATGATTTTGGTAAATTACATTAAATTATGACGGATGTAAATAATGAGCCCGGGTTGTTTCATGGTTATCTACGTTTATATTTTCTGTGCGTGTCTCAATATTTTTCTTTACTTTTTTTTTCTTTACGTACATTTTTCGTAGCTTTGTATGTAGCAACTTCCTTATGTCCTTCTTGTGTACTTTCGTGTGTAGTGACATATAGTTAATTTGCTAACTTTCCGCATCGGTAACTATGTACCTACTTCAACACCAAATTTGTAACGCAATAAGGGACATTTGTAATTACTATGGTTGATTTTTATATTAACACTAGCTGACCCCGCAATGGTTGTTTTGCAAAAAAAAATTGCCTACGACCTATTCTCAGACCAATTACACACAAAAAATTTCATGAAAACCAGTCAAGCCGTTTCGGAGGATATTGATAACATACACTGTGATACGAGATTTCTATATATTAGATGATCAGCCTTTTCTTCTTTTCTTGATCCAAAATTGGATCCGTGAAAATAATTAAAATAAGGCTATCATTTCTGCTTTATGTCTTGTAGAAGAAATAAAATGGTAGCTTCATATTTAGGTGTAGGCACAGTCAAGGAAATTAATGAGAGTTTTTATGAAATTCACGCCCCCAGTTGGCGCCACTTTGACCGGAGGTTTTCTAATATCTACATAATAATTATATACTAATAATAAAGCTGTAGAGTTTGCTTGTTTGAACGCGCTAAGCTCTCGAACTACCAGTCAGATTTAGAAATTTCATTTTGCATTTGATAGCGTAATTCTGAAGGAAGGCTTACAGGCTATTTAACATCACGCTAGAACCCTTAGGAGCCGAGTAAAAATAGAAAAAGTCAGAATGAACTCGAAACGAAAACGAAATAATAGCGCGGGCAGGCAATGCGATGCGACTGGCTAGATCGGGGGATCAAGAAATTTCACGCGGATGAAACTGCGGGTAGAAGTTAATAAAATATATTATAACTTTCAACATTCGTTTCATTCATTCGTTCGTCATTCAGACACGAGTAAAGAAAATATAGGCACTTTGAGACTTTTGACAGGTGCCCGGACCCGATGTCTCAGTGCTGCCACCTAGTGAACGTCGTTTCAAAAAACCCTCATTATGAAGCAAATTGACCCCCTATTGTCAATTTACCGTGATATAGTCATTTTATGCAACTGTCAAAGAATGACAGCTGCGATTTGAATATACGGTCAATTTAAGTCAGTCAAACTTCAGTTTCCCTGACCTTAAATTTAGATTTATTTTTCTTTTCTTTATTACATACTTTCCATTCAAATATCTTGTCATAATATGCCAACGAGTTCATGTCTTTTAAAATATATAGGGACAAATATAATTTCCGTACAAGCGCTTCAATGTTGACTCTGTGTATCCAAATATTTGATCTGAGGGTTTATTTGGAATATTTAATAGTTTACTCAGCTGTAAAGAAAGTTCAATTTCCGTCAGTAAGTACGATGAAATCCATTGGGTGGACTGACTCGACGAGTTATCTATTTGGCCTAAGGAATATGATCTTTATGATATTGTGTGCAGCCTTTAAGGTATTGTGTAACCTGGGACAAATAAATTTATTTTCTTTCTTATTTTTCTTTACGTTTTATTAGATGACTATTGTTTAACTATAAGTATATTAGTCAATACTTCAATTGCGTAACACATTTTCTTTCACAGTCTGAAGGATTTTGAAAGTAATTGCTAATCCATTGCTTCATGTTTGAAATAATTCGTCAACTCGACAAGGTAAATAGTGCAATGAATGTTATCGAATTGTCAAAAAAAAAGGCATTGCAATTGTGTGTTATACGAAATTACTCCGCAGGTTTTCCATTTGAATGATGACACTAGGAAGTTTCGGACGTTTTGGGGGTTGTCTTTTCTAACTTTTGACTTTCAAAGAGTACCTACACAAAGTCACAGCCTAATTTGATTAATCATTTTGAATCAAACATGTTGTAATGATGGGTCCATATTGGCTCAACTAAAGTTCTTTACCCGAAATTGTTCTTCCTAACGATTTGTAATCCGAATGATCACTCTTCCTAAAATTTTTCATCCTAAAGTTTTCATTCATACTATTTGTAGTGCTACCGGCGATGTTCATAACACTCATGTTTCCGAAAATTGTAATCAATAATATCATTAATGTAAATATTTTAAACTCCTACTGTTTTTTATCATAACGCTTTTATCCCTAAACATAACTACTAATGTAACTAATTTCTATAAGAATAACAGACAATATAAAATCGTTTGATATACCACTCAATAGACATAAAACCTATTTAGTCTAATATGATAAACACTTTTTTTTTTTTCATCCTATGTCATCCAATGTCGACGGAGCCCCGCTTCGCGGGGCCCCTATTTCTGTGTAAAGGGTTTAAAGTAACCTAACCAAACCGAACCTCGGGGTGCCCTTCGCTCGCCCTTGCATCCTATGTCGACGGAGCCCCGCTTCGCGGGGCCCCTATTTCTGTGTAAAGGGTTTAAAGTAACCTAACCAAACCGAACCTCGGGGTGCCCTTCGCTCGCCCTTGCATCCTATGTCGACGGAGCCCCGCTTCGCGGGGCCCCCTATTTCTGTGTAAAGGGTTTAAAGTAACCTAACCAAACCGAACCTCGGGGTGCCCTTCGCTCGCCCTTGCATCCTATGTCGACGGAGTCCCGCTTCGCGGGGCCCCCTATTTCTGTGTAAAGGGTTTAAAGTAACCTAACCAAACCGAACCTCGGGGTGCCCTTCGCTCGTTTTTGCATCCTATGTCGACGATCTAAACAAAAAATATATGACTTTGAATAATAGTGTAAAAGATGGTTATGTTGAGAAAATATAGGAAAACAAATAAAAGTATAATAGATGTTTATTGCTACTGACATTATGAAGTTGAATGATTCGGAATTATGAACATTAGAGACAGAGTAGTTAGGAATTGTGATTGTTAGGATGCAAAATGTTAGGAAGAACATTTTCGGATTTCCAATTATCGGAGTTGAAAATTTAGGTGAACTTTGGCGCACCCTGTAATGATTGCCCGCACTTATGTAAAAGTAATGAGTTTTCACAAAGAGTTTACACTGTCTGTTGGTCATTTCGGATAATGAAGTCTACAATTCTTCATGATAGTTTGTTTCCCTTGTATTATAATTTAGGCAAATAAAACCTACACCTGAAACAATCACAGAGTTGCTATCTATGTCCATGCTTGTATGAATTTCTATTTTAAAATCGATCATGTAGAACATTCGGTCCCTGGTAAGCAGAAAAGATCCAACCACATTTTGTTACTTTTGAGTAAATACGATTTGAATTTTAGGAGTGAATATAAAACTAACAAGCAGAGGAATACAAAAATGGAAAGAAAGTTTGGTGAAAGTGATCAGACTGCTTGGATGTTTTTTGCGTATATAAAGTTCGATGTGTAGATTCTAACTGTACAGGGTGTCCCTGGAAGTATGGATCAAATCGAATAGGGGCGTGGGCAAGTTCATTTCCAAACGTTTTAACATAAAAAAACTTAAAAAAAGAGAAGAGAAATCGAATCGTTTTAAAAAGATCTTTAAAAGAAACTATCAGGGCTATAAACTTATTTTTTTTAGATAGCTCTGATAGCATTTTTTTAAGATTATTTGTCTTTAAGCACTATGCGAAGTGATTGAAAAAAAAAAATTGGTCATAACTTCTGAACCTTAAAAAAATTCACCGACATTCTCAGGGTTAAAAAGTTTGGAAATGACCTTGCCCACGCCCCTATTCGATTTGATCCATACTTCCAGGGACACCCTGTATATATAACTCGATTTTCTACAAATTGCTGGTTGGATCGTTTCTGCTTAACAGGGTCCTCAGACTCCACATTATATTTTAAAGCAACATACTTCTCACACGTTGTTACTCTATTTTAAAGCTTGTAACATCCCCTAGGAACATTATTCCATGCAGGTGTACCGCATAGCTTATTCCAACTCCTTGCACTCGCTTATGATTTTAGTGGCAGTTCTTTACGAAATATATTTCTGGTTTTCTTCGTAACGTGGCTAGATTTAGGTCAGTATGTTCTAAAATTTTGTTAGATTCGAATTGAAAGCGACTTTAGCACTATTTCCTTTTTATCAATAAGTATTATATACTTATCTAATATACTGCTGTAGGTACACCAAGTAAATAAAATAAACTTAAATGCAAGTTTAGAGTATTATGATAAGACTAAAAAGCTCAGGTTCTTCCTTTTAGATCAGTAAAAAAAATCACAGACTTAAAGACTGTTTAAACCATCGGCGTGAGTGAATTACGTCCCTCTACCCGCGAGATTTTTTTTTGACAAAGTGATGGGCATCTTTGTATGGAGCATGGCCTCAGGCCTAGTGACCAATAGAGTTCTAATGAGATCCACGAATGACAGCCGGGACCAACGGATTAATGTGCTTTCCGAGGCATGGAGAGAACTTGATATGTAAAAATGGTCACCCATCCAGAGACCAACCACGTCAAGTGCAGCTTAACCTGATCGATGGACCAGTGCGGCTATTATAAAAAAAAAATATGATATAAACTTTCATTTGATGTACATGTGGTTTTTATTGGACATACCGGCCAAAACGCCCATCATTCTTGGTATTTTATCCCTTAATCTTTACCTTTCCATTAAAAACTGCAGAAAGAGCAATAAATAATTAAAAGCCACACATATTTGCCCACACACCGCAATTGGCAAATAACAATAAGCAAAGAATCTATGACAACAGTCAGAACAAAATTAACTGCGGCAACGCAACTGCAGTAATTAATGAGTGAATTGAAACAGTTTATTGGTAAACCTCGTTTGTACGAAATGTTTCAGGTTAATTTTGGTACGGTTCGTAGTAAGGGAATGAAGCAATAAAGGTATGCACGACGCAATATCAAGCTATAAATTTGCAGTATAAGCACAGAATACTTAATAGTACTACGTATAAAAAAGACATTCCCTTCCCCGCGCTCATATCAGATACCGCACCTCACCCCCACTTCGAGGTATTCGTCGCCGACTCTAGCAAGGACGCTCGCAAACCGCAGCGCTGTACTGCTGACACGAATACACAATTTTGCGATTTAATAGTTTTATTTGAGTTTTAATCACAATGGTTGGATATTGTGATAATTTTCCGAATTCGTATTTACATAAACTATTTGTAAGATTTCGCATTTTTAATACCATGCTATTTAATAACCGATTATTAACAGATAATTCATTTAAACTAAACTATTTTAGTGTTTTTATTTCATTACAAACCCGACTATATAAATAAACAATTGAACTACAAGGTCACTTCATAATAATGCACACTTTCGGGCAGCGCCGTCGTCGTTCGGTTCCCCGACACAAATCGCTTTCCGCGCCATTTTTTACGCTACGTACGCGGTACGATAGCCAACCCTACTAGATTTCATGCACACATTTGCACGTGTACAAACGTCATTTGGTTATGTAGTAGTAATAGCCAATTATTTTGCGAGCGTTGTATGGAGTGTCCGAGGTGTGGTATAAGTTAACTTCTTATTATACGAAAAGTCTACATAACGCGAGGTTAGCTAAAACCGGAACGGTATCGGATGCGACTTACAGAGGCTGTTAGTAGCGATGCTGTAGGTATCTGCATAGCTATTCATAACGCTTCCGTACCGAATCAAACATCAATCAATGTTATCGAAGGAGTCCTCTAAACGCTTTTCACAAATCCAAACCCCCGAAAATTTTGTTAGTTTTAATCAAGTAGACTCCTGAAAATTGTCGTGAATATGGGCGCAGAGATTTGGCGAAATTCTGGTACTTTAGATTTCTATACACAAACGCTGCCAAAGGAACCTAAACAAATTACTTTCAGCACATATTCGTTTTAATTTCAAAACACCCAACAACAACTCAATGTTTGATCTTGAAACTTGAATATTTATCAAACGCCACTGTTGTTGTTAAAAACAAAATCGAACTTAAACAAAATTCAATACACAGTCGACAATGCGTCGCGGTCGCATTATCGCACTGAAAACTATTCCTATGTAAACTGTACTAAAATTTTATTCGACAATTTGGGAACGTAAAACGGAAACTTATTCACTTTCCGACTTTGCTACAGACGAATCTATAGACCATCGTCATTTATTTACTTTGTCTATTACATTTTAAAATTCGGAATATTTGGGAAAGCGTCACCGTATATTTTACTTTTTCCACGAAAGTGAACGTTGCTTTGGAGCAGCAGTTTATTAGAAAACGAATAATTATTGTAACCTGCGTGCGGTGTGGCGGCGTGGAGGTCAGATAGGCAGTCGCTCCATGTAAAATACTGGTACTCAGCTGCATCCGGTTAGACTGGAAGCCGACCCCAACATAGTTGGGAATAGGCTAGGCAGATGATGATGATAACTTGTAACCAGCGCCATAATTGTGTAACACACTTTCTTTCACAATCCGAAGAATCATTCTGTAGTTACTTATGTACATTATGTCCCCGTATGTATAAATAATTTTTAAAAAGGTGTAATGTTGCTACAGATACATACGTTAAACCAAACTACTTTCCCGCAATGTCAATCTTTAATTAATGTCAACTCACTTTCAATGTCAAAATGACCTCAATGCAAAGTCACCGCCTACCGCCCATTGGCCACGAATATTAGGGCAAACAAATAACAGAAATATTGACAAACTAACTTCGTTCATTTCAATTAGTAAACTATTCGGTTGACCGACACCTTTCCATTATGGCTGCCGGATAAATCCAGTCTCATTGTTTAGATGTGAGATGGATTGATTGAGTTTATAAAGTGGCTAAGTGGCTACCTTGTTCCCGATCCCTAAAGTTAAATTATTGTAACCAATCATAACTTTTAAAATTGTGACATTTTAAAGGCAATTTTAACTATGGTAGCGCTTCTAAAACTGGACCCACCTTTCTATGACCGTGTGATAGAACCAGTGTTTCATTGTGTTGATAAAAGGCGAATTGATTAAGTTTATAAAGTGGATCGTGGCTTCCTTGTTCCCGATCCCTAAAGTCAGATTATTCTAACAAATCTTAACTTTTGGAATAATATTGTGACATTTTAAAGGCAATTTTAACTATGGTAGCGCTTCTAAAACTGGACCCGCCTTTCTACGGTCGTGTGATAGAGCCAGTGTTTCATCTATATATATAAAAATGAAACCCGTTTTCCGTTTTCACGACATAACATGAAAACGGCTGGACCGATTTCGATGAAATTTGGTATAGAGATAGTTTGAGTCCCGGGAAAGGACATAGGATAGTTTTTATCCCGATATTCCCACGGGATCGACATTTACGCGGGTGAAACCGCGGGGCGCAGCTAGTTGTAGATAAAAGGGGGATCGATTGAGTTTATAAAGTGGCTCGTGGCTAAGTGGCTACCTACCAATTCGAAAAGTAAAAAAAGCGTTTCTTTAGGTAATTCTCTCGATCCACCATAGTTAGGTAAAATTTTTTCTGCTAGCAGTCCTTTATAAATAATTTTAAAGGCTACTACTAGACTGCCTTGTAGGTGTAGTGGTCGCAAGCGCTACTCCACATGAGGTCCTGGATCGATTCCCAGGTCGGGTAAAGTGTTATTGGGTTTTTCCATCAGGAATTTCTCAGTAGCCACCCGAGACTTGATTTGTGCCCGGTTGACGGCAATAGGCTCACCCCCTGTTTCATGGGGCTTAATCATAACTGGCAAAATATGGGTAGACCTCTGCCTAACTCTTCGGGTATTACAAGCGTGATATTATGTTGTCTCACTTATTAATACCAACTTCTAAAGGATAGATTAATGAGCAACTCTAATAGTTTGTAAATAAATAGGTTTATACTACACTAGCAGCGCCCCGCGGTTTCACCCGCATAAGTTTCGATCCCGTGGGAATATCGGGATTAAAGCTATCCTTTGTCCTTTCCCGGGACTCAAACTATATCTATACGAAATTTCATCTAAATCGGTTCTGCGGTTTAAGCGTGAAGAGGTAACAGACAGACACACCTTCGCATGTATAATATTAGTATGGTTAGTTTGTGAAATTAACTTTTTGAACCTATTCTACATGTGTTTAAATTTGTGGCTTTCTGATTGACATGACTAAATTGTGGTCATTTGCTTTTTTGGAGCGGTTTTGGCTTTGTTTTGGTAAAATTAAGTTTATGTAACACTAGCGTTAACTAATTTATTAATGTTAACTAATTTACTATATTTAAATGACACTGACAATAAAATTATAACCTAACACGTGCAAACATAGTGGTGAATGAATTAGACAATCATGACAAACATTTTCTTTCCAAAAAAATTCACCAACCGAACGATAACGTCAGTCTGCCTAGGCTTTTCCCTACTATGTTCAGGTCGGCTTCCAGTCTAACCGGCTGCAGCTTGGTAAGACTGGTTATCCGACTTTCGGCTGTCAAAGATCTGCGAATGACATACAGAACCAGCAGCTTGACGTGCTTTCCGAGGCACGGAGAGGCCTCGTTAACTAATGGATGGTCACCCATCCATGAATCGACCGGGGCAACCGTAGCTAACCCTTCGATCGACCTGACTGACCACGAGCCCTTATGTTGAGAGCAGTGGTGGCCTAGTGGTAACAGCCCCAACTTACGAATTCTAGGTACTAGGTTCGAAACCAGCAGGCGCTTCCCGCTGTGTAAATAATTTCATCACCACTGCTCTCAAAACGGTGAAGGAAAACATCGTGAGGAAACCGGCATGTCCTAAAACCAAAAATTCCAAGACATATGTACCAACCTGCACTGGGTCCGCGTGGTAGATTATAGCGAATTCTTTCTCGAAGAGAGGTGTCCCAGCAGTGGGAACATTATAGGCTGATTACGGCATATGATAACGTAATAGTGTTTTATTTAATAGTGAAAATACACACATCAAAAGTGTTCAACATATATTTTTGCAATAACTTTTCTCCTGATTGATATTAATTAAAATTTTCTTTAAGGATTCATCAAATAAAGTGTTTTCGTTTGTCACAGTAACGATAAACCAAGTCACCTTTGCATTAATAAAGAAATTTGCCATTTTCCTAATAAAGGGATTTTTGACATTTGAACCACTAACACAAAAGTTCGAAAAAAAGACTGAAATAACAGTTTTCTTTAAAATTTTATTGGGTAACTTAAACAATTAATAATCCGTGTTTCTACCGCGAACACTAACAACACAAGAACATCGGTTTGGCATACTCAAAATGAGTTCATCCAAATCACGCTGTGGAATGGCCGCTCATGTTCGTTGCAACAACAAAAAAAGGTCTTCTTGCGACTGGATACCCTCCATATTCGGCAGAGCTCTTCTCTGTAGCATATCCCATGCATGCTCAATCGGGTTCAAGTCTGGCGACTGAGCAGGCCAGGGCAGGACATTGATGTTAGCTGCGGCGAGAGTCTGTCTTACACCTCTTGCGGTGTGCGGTCGTGCATTATCATGCATTAACTGAAATAAGGGACCGATTTGCACTTGTAGAGGAACGATGACGTCTGATACAATCGTCTCAGCATAAATTTGAGCGTTGAGGTTGCCTCTGATCCAAATCAACTCAGTTCTTCCGCCGATCCAAATACCCGCCCATACCATGATGGTTCCACCACTATAAGGATGGACTTCCTGGCAGGATTTTAATCGCTGTTGGCGTCCAGGGGTTCTCCAGTGTCGTATACGTCTTGTATCCGGTCTCATACTAAAACGAGACTCATCAGAAAAGCACACGAAACGCCATTGTTCTTCTGCCCAATTTCTGTGTTCAAGAGCCCATTGATATCGAATCCTACGATTGTGCATTGCTATAGGTGGTACCCGTAGCGGTCTTCGAGAATCAAGGTTCACTTCATGCAAGCGGTTTCTGACTGTTTGGTCGCTAATTAAGTTCCCTGAAGAGTGATGAAGCCTCACGGCTAACATCATGGCGGTTATTGTTGGAGCTCTTCGAGTTAAGATTTGAATGTATCGATCTTGTCTCCGTGTGGTGCAGCGATACCGTCCTCCATGGCGCTCAGCCACGGTACCAGTGCTTCGGTAACGTGTCCAAAGTCGACTGATAACACTCTGACTTGTATTCAGAGCTAAAGCCACAGTACGTTGCCGGGAACCAGCTTCTATCATTCCCACGGCTCTGAGCATTTCTTCCCTGCTTAAATGACGTCGCCGCTCCATAATAACGTTGGTTTTAATCAGTAGTAGGGAAACAGTAGCACTAATAATGTCTTCAATGCGTTGTATGTTTTTATAGGAAAAATATTGACAGCTGATTTTCATCTTTTACTCGAATTTGATTCACAGTTCCTGATTCAAATTATGAAATGCACCAAAAAGGATCCATATAAATTTATAAAATCATAAATTTATTACAAAGCCACATCTCAATCTCAAGAAATCCGCATAAAAATGCTTGATCCCTAGACACTTTTGATGTGTGTATAAGGTACGAATGTGAAACAAAATCAGGGTGCTGATTCCATAAGCCCAATTTTCACGACCCCGGATTTCTTCAAAGATTTCCACAACATTGAACTAGTTTCACTTCCACATCTGTACGTAACATTCAACATAATTATTATGCTTACGTCTAACAACGCAACTCAAAACATGACGTCACACAAGTCAATTTAAAGTTACTCCGACTGCCATCTTGTATTGGTATGCCGTTTAGATCTTGTTTCTACTAGGGATGTCCGTGTCAAACTATGGCTTGATAACATGGGGACGTCGGATTGAACAGGCTAGTCGTCTGTTTGTCATGCACTCTCGAAATTTTTATTTAAAACTAAATTATGTAAGTACTAGCAGCGCCCTGCGGTTTCACCTGCATAAGTTTCGATCCTGTGGGAATATCGGGATAAAAACTATCCTATGTCCTTTCCCGGGACTCAAACTATCTCTATACCAAATTTCAACAAAGTCGGTTCAGCGGTACAGTCACGTCTATAAGTATGTATACACTTGGTTTTATTCAAAGGCAATTTTCTCCTTTATTTTTGAATGAAATTTTATGTTATTACGAACATAGTATTTTCGAACCCATAGGTTTATGTCAAGTGTCGTATTCCAACGTTGCATTCGTTATTTCACGAAAAAATCGCAATTGAAATTTGCCAAGTGTTGTCATATTGGTGCTCGCTAATCCCCTGATCTTACTAAATTAGCCTTTTTTATTAGCCATTAATGTCTTACTGCTTGCCAAAACCCTCCCTACCGTCTTTCCACCTCTCTCTGTCCAGAGCTGCCAAGGACCAATCTTTATCAAAGAAATCCAGCTCATCCCGCCATCTCCGACTGGGCCTGCCGCGACATCATTTGCCATTAATCAGGACCCACTGGGTCGTAAGTTTGGCCTATTGATCGTCTGACATGCGGCCGACGTGTCCAGCCCAATTCCATTTAAAGCGTGGCAGCTTTCTGAGTGACGTCAGCTATTTTGGTGATGGAACGGATTGTTGTATTCTTTAGTTAGCCTAAGTTACGTTAGCCTACGATGCAAAAATATTGTTAAAGTATAGCAATGATAAAACGGTTGAATTTGAATTAAAATAAGTAGTATTTTCTTTTAATAATGTTGTTGAACACAACTGTAATATAATTTCATTTAAACAGCTCTAAGTCACAAAACTTGCACCTGAAGGTAGTTTGTTTGTATTCAAAATGTTCGCTGTGAAGTATATTGGAGCGATTATAATTGTCGTTAATGAAACTGTTACTTACATAATAAGAGTTATATAAAATACGAGTCAAGCGATGCTTATAATAAACTAGCTTTTCTGACCGCGACTTAGTTTGCGCGAAGTTTCTCGTAACATAGCCTATGACATCTAGGTACCAGAAGTTTGTGTTAGATTGTTGATAACATCGTCCTCCACGTCCATATTTTATAAGTACTGCCTACACCGCGTGCGCGCAATTACCGCTTTGACAGATCAGTAAACTAACAATAAAATTATCAATGGTATTTCGTGACAATTTTCACGCTATTTATTTTGTTTAAATATAATTTTTTTAATAATAATTTTATCAGACATGATGTTATATCAACTGTATTCAAATACATAAGTAGTACTAGACGCCGTGATATGTACATAATAACCACTTCTTTCTTTGGTTTCATTTTATGACAATCTCACAGCCCTGTTTTTTGCTTTTGGCGCGTCTTGGCGGTGGCACTATACCCCTAATTACTCTTTGCGTAAATAAAAACATATTTCACAAAAGCTATATCACTCATTTGGAGAAACATCGACGTATCTGCAACTTTTTTTTAAGTCTTTGCTTTCCTAACGTAAATACGCTTTCTAAGTGCTTTGGCATAATTAAATCATTTTTGAGAAAAAATACATTTACGTCGATGTTTCTCCGAATGGGCGATATGGTATTGCGAATTATACACGTAGGTATATATATTTTAATTAAAACGCCAAGTCGGCCCACGTAAGTTACAACTTGCTCCCAAGTTTGCCACAGTAAAGCAGGAATGGATCTAATTTCACGTTTACTCAGAATACACGCTACAATTTAGTTCGACGGGAATTAATTAGCTTAGCACTAATGGTAGGCTGGTGCTGCAAATTCGATTATGATATATGTGTCGTGTAACTCTAGATAATCAGTTTATAGTTAAGTATGTATTTTATTCATAACAACTATTAATTTAGGACCCACTATTTATTTATTTTTAAACTGTTTTTTATTAATTATGTATCTATATACCAAAATAATAAAGCTGAAGTGTTTATTTGTTTGAACGCGCTAATCTCCGGAACTTCCTGTCGGATTTGAAAATTTGTTATGCATTTGACAGCCCAATTCTTTTGGAAGGCTACAGGGTATTTAACATCACACTAGCCCCTAAGGAGCCGAGCAAAAAGAAAAAAAAGTAAGAAAGAACGCTAAGCGAAAACGACTTACCAACTGAATTTCGACAAACTGTAATACGACAAGATGTTATTTCGACAAACGCAGTAAAAGCGTGGGCAGGCGATGCGATGCGAGGGGATGTGTTGGGGGAAGATAAAATTTCTAAGGAAGCCACAGGCAGAAGCTAGTGTTTAATAATAATATACCGTGCCCTGCTACTTCCTGTCTCCTGATCACTCCATACCTTCACGTGTAACCAAGGTACTTCTTCAATCCAGATAATAGAATAAACATTCTTATCCGAAACTAGGCAGTATTCCTTTACCTAAAGGTCGTTTTCAATACCAGCCTATGTCAAATCTGTACCAAGGCAACCCAAACGGGAAAATATCAGAAATACCAATTTATACAGAACGAAAATTAATTAGTACAGGGTCAGAAACGTCCCCTATTAATACGCCATAAGCATTAATGGGGTAAGGGGTTCTTTCAGCTAACCTTACATATTATAAGACGTGCATCTATGACGACCTTTCCCGTAAACGGATCGGAACCGATTATAAACATCCGTATGAGTATTGGAAGACAGTCCTTACAAATCTGGGTCACAATGAAGTCAAGGTCGTTCCCAAAATAAATCCGTTCTTTTGTTAGACCTTTATTCAAGATTTTTAGGTCCTAAGGGTCTAGGCCTCTAGGGATTGTTTCTGTGACTATCTGCTTTTTGAATTTATTAAGTTAAGAATGTCGGGACAGGAGGCCGATTGGGGCTGGATTCTTCACTATTGAACATTTTACAAGGCGTAGATGCGTTGCGGGCGAGAAGAAAAACTCTGAAGATGAGTATTGATTTTTAGGTTATATTTGAACTTGACAAATGTATAAAATAAAACTTTGGACAGTTTCTAAGCACTTGTTGTCCGTACGATGTCCGATGGTCAAGAGAGCTGCGCCACGCCGCTGTAGCGCTCTGTTAACTCGCACGAACGTCAGGCTAGACTCGAGCCAACTTCACACTTGCGTTTCGTTGTCAATTGAAATCTCGTACTCATGACTCTTCCGATAAGTCAGGGTTTCTTAAACTTTTAGCAGTCACGGACCCCTTTCCAGAATTTAAAACCTCCACGGACCCCTGTTAAAGAGTATTTTAGGAAATGAAAACAAACCTTTTTTATGTAATAATTATCTATGTATTGTATTAAAAATCACACCTTTTTGTTAGTTTAATTACACATAGTAGGTACTGTTAATGTTAATGAGAAGGATGCTGCTGCTTGGCCTCAATAAGAAGGTTAAACTGTGGAACAGTCTTCGACAAGGCAAGCCTCATGTCATCTGCGACGTTCAATCGATTGCGATTCTTTGTTTTAATCGAAACTAGAACGGAGAATCCTGCTTCACAGGGGTACGTAGTAGCAAATGGTATCAGTTCAGAACGGACATAGCTCGCTTGACGAGAAGAGGGTAAGCTTGGCTCAAAGAACACCAAAACTCACCAAGATCTTTTGCATGAAACTGTATTTATTAATTAATTATAATTGAATTCGCTAGCCCGTCGCTCGACACTGCTTCTAGTTAAATAATTTCCTGATAAGTATGTTAAGGTTTAACTAAGCTACCGCGGACCCCTAACACATACGCCACGGACCCCCTGGGGGTCCGTGGACCCCACTTTAAGAAACCCTGCGATAAGTATACTTTTTTTCGTCGTGTAACACGTGCCATAATTTTTTTCTGGCGAAAAATAAGCAACACCACTAACTGCTTCCTTATGGCATGAACATACGAGTATGTATATGGTAAGTTTTAGATAATAAATTAACAAATGTCATTTAGATTCTGGCTAAAACAAGTTCCTGTGCTTAGAAATAGTGTAGCCAATCCTGTTAAAGTTAAAATAACTACAAACTCTCAAAACGATGAAGGAAAACATCATGAGGAAACCGGCATGTCCTAGAACCAAAAATTCGAAGACATTTAACATCTACCAACCCGCACTGGGCCCGCGTGGACTCCTTCTCGAAGAGAGGAGGCCTGTGTCCCAGCAATGGGAACAATATAGGCTGATTATAATGTTATGAACTAAAGCAAGATAAAATAACTATAGAATAAGAGTCAAGAAATTAAATGTCTATTTAAGTAGATACTGTAAAAGTTTTTCACAAGAGCAAGTTAAGTTGATTTTCGTTAGCGTTGACGAATCAATTATTTATTTATCAAGTTATCAAGTTATCTTGAAACTTTTGTAATTTAATGAGTTTTACTCTTCAACGATCAAAAAGGCTGAAGACAAGATAACGACACTACAATTTCAAGCAAGATGGATCAAGAATATAAATGATCAACGAAATGCAACTGCCAGTAACAGCTAATGTGTTTTTAAGTGAGTTAGGAGAAAATGATCTTAAAGGCAAAAACTATTTGCCACGTTATTTCATATTCAATTCAGCTTTCCGTTTTTATCGTCTGTAGCGTATGCATTGCGACTGTTAACTGCTAAAATGGTATTGAAAATAATTGCTCCATTCCTGATAATTGTCGCGACACTAAATTTCTTTAGTGTCGAAAACTTGTGCCATAAAAATTTGTGCAAGTGTCGATAAGGCGTAGGTATTCGGCATATTCGTGTATTTTTAGTTCGACCGTTTTCCGATATACTTGCCCTATCACGCCTACAGATCGACATGAATATTTCCGGCGAAATCTATGCTCTACTTTCCCCTTTTGTTTACCCGGAAAACCATGACACCATGACACACACTCCACGAACAAAACGCATATATTTTCATTGAAAAATACTTCTTCATTCTTAAAAATAAATTTTCATTCAGCGAGGAGGTTTTATTTTTCGTGAGTCAAAACAAGTGGGTGTGTGTTATCTGTGGCGCTAATGGTGGCATTCGTGACGTCGCTTGACACTCATTAGGCGTCGGTTACGGTGTACTGGGTGCGTAAACAATGGTGTTAGGATCTGTGTGGATCTGTGTGTTGGATGAGGGTGTAGTAAGTTACCTACAGTTAAAATAGGGCTGTTTATGTGTTATTCGTCATTAAGTTATCTTTTTACGAAGATAAGTTTACCTTACAGGTTTGGCCTAAAAGCTTAGGGTCCTTTAGGTAAAACTTTATAGGACCAGCCTGATTGTACCTAATTAATGTTCACTGAAAAGAATCCAAGAACAAGTAGGCAATTAAAGTAAGCCTTCACAAAACCCTGAAAATTTAATGTCATCTCAGGCTCATTAGCTTACAACTAAACTTCTACTGAGTGAAATATATTCTTTCAAAAAACTTTTCCACTTTTTCTTCAGTTTGAATTTCATAAAACACCGAGAAAAGAAAAGCAATAAAACATTGATTTTATACGACTGTGGGATCAAAAAGAAAATGCAAATTCTATGTAGTCGGCTTCTAAGTGTACCCTCTGAAATATACGGTATCCATTATAGTCAGCGGCTCAAAGGTAATATTCTTCGTGCGAAGTTCAAAACTGTGTAAAAGCATTCTTGTCGTAGAAATTAGATTTTAAAGCACGACGCTGTCGCGAGCACTTGACACTCATTACTGTGCGGTTTGGGGAGAGAACCGCATAAACAATGGTGTATACGGGGCCCATGTGCCGTGCTTACTGAACCCTGCATAAATTCCTATGTGGAAAGAAAATAAACATGTTCGTATTTCGGCGTAGGAAATGTGCAAAGTGCATGTTTTCTGGTTTTCTACTATATCGTTTTGTATGCTCGGCCATTTTGTGATAAAATAACATTGTATTAAAAAATCTCTTGAATCCCGATGCACTCGACGCTGCATTCAAGTTACGAAACACAGTATTAATCTCAATTTGAATCATTTTGAAGCATATTTCTAATCCATTGTTCAATATGTTCGAAAACTGCTTAACAACGCAAATGACGCAATGAATGTTGTCGAACTGTCAAATTGAAACCTATTGCTACTGAGTGTGTTACGCAATTACCCTGCTGATCTGTCATATATAAATACACGAACTGCCAGTTTGTGAAAATTTAGAAGACCCGCCTAGTTTCAGAGAGTTTGTGGAAGCAGTTAAGCGATTCAATAAGTCCGAAACACCTGGCATGGACCAACTTCGGAAATTTTCAAATACTTATATATTAAAACTTTGATGGATGCTTGTTTTCATGATTTTTTTGCTAATTTAATTGTAATTTTTTTTTTCATTCGTTTTTACATTCATTACTCACACCCTGACTTATTCCTTGTATTTTTTTTTTTAATTAAAATCGTTTTGCTTGTACCATGTTTGTAAATAAGTGAGCTTCATGTATCTATCAGATAATTAATTTATATGTCATGGTTTCGTTTTTAATTCTTTTACCTATTGTGGTATAGTAATTTTATTTTAGGTGCATCGTCCTCACATGTTATTATATAATTAATGTACCCATGCAAAATATTGTACCTAAAACATTTTAAAAGAGTAACGGTGGAGTTTCTTGCCCATTTCCCTCCATACGAAAACTACCTTTTGGAATGGGCGACTAGAATCAATTCTATTTTAAGATAATTTTTGACGTTCAAAAGTGCCTTTTATGTGCCTATTTGAAATAAATGCTTTGACTTTGACTTTGAATTACGCATGGAAAGGTACTACTAATCCCGATTCCTGCGAACCATGAAATTCAAGTCAAGTAACAAAAGGGCGCTACTGAAATACTAGCTTTATTATTTATTTATTTATTTAAACTTTTCGCACAAAAAGGCATTCTTCTTCAAAATGATGTTATATTCGCGGTTTTTGTATACAGCCTCAGAGGCGCTAACCACACGACTATAATGAATAACGAATTTCTCAGAAACCTTAATTACGATTCCAAAAATAGAATTCTTTCAAAAGTCTACGCAAAATCTTTCCTATCAACCAAGAATCTTTTTTGTCAATCAATTCGAACAAACAGAAAGTTGCCTGAACCAAAAGTATCTTTACAAGAAAGAAATCTACAAACTTTTTATCGCTGCGTTTGCCGCTCCAGTTCATAAAAAAGTGTAAGAAAAGAAAAATATTTTCCATTGTCTCGTTAAACTGTTTGTCTTTTCATGGTTCTTAAAGGGAAAGATTCACAGATTGCACGTTGACTTTGCTAAGTAAACGTAATATTCGAATATGAACATTATTCGCGTAGCATTAATATTCATATTTGTTAAGCTAGGGTTTCCTAAGACTGCGGTATCCGCTACATAGCGTCTGTTTTTTCCGTCGTCATTGAAACGTTGTTAAAGAAAGTAAGTTGATGTGTTGCTTTAGGAAGCGTTACACTGCTACCATAATTGTCATGACAGATATAACTGCGGCCGCCATGTGGCGGCCACCGCTCTTGTAGGAAACCGCGACACTTGCACTTATTTTGCTCATATGAATATGAAAATTATGCTGTGAGAATAAGGTTCATATTCGTATTTAACGCTTACTTAGCATAGTGCGCTTTATGAATTTTGCTCTAAGACCGTTTCGCAGTAGTAAAGCTACAGGTATTTATGCTAGTCGCACTTGCAATGAACTTCTCAAACGAAAACCAGTTTAAGATTCCTGAGCTAAGCTTAACTGCGAGGTAATTTTAGTTGCATTCACTTTAAAGTTACCTATGTACAGCAATGTCTTTTACATTTAAAACTCTGACATAAATGTATCGTTTTACTTTTACGGTGAGTTGTCTCTTTTGAAAAGTTATCGTGACTTAAATGTATTATTTTAAACTCCCTACCAAATGTGCCCATCAATATTCTATTATATTCTTCCGTTTTTATTTTTGGTTGTCCAAGAATTTTTTATTTCTACTTGATACACCTCTCGTGATGTTATGTTATTTAAATATTTGTGCAAAAAATCTTAAGATTCCTTTCGATTCCTTTCCCTTATGTGTACTACATAACAAGATCTTAAATCTAACGAGCATAGTTTCCAATCTCGTGGACCCGCATACACGCAATCAGTTACCAAACTGTATTGGACGTTAATGGCGCGAAAGACTCCACATTGATCTGTATTTTAGTAGGCATGTTTAGTTGTACGTACATTATTTCTGTACCTACTTACATAAAACGGTGTAGAAAGAAACTTAACTCTCCGTCTTTGGCAATATGGTAAACAGGCGCAAAGAAAGACTGGCGTTATTTCAAATTCCTACGTCTCGTAGTTTGCAAGGAAAAACGTCTGAGGCAGACAACGCAATTTGAGTTATCTTATGGTCCAGTGTCCGTTTAAGATATCGAACCCTAAAAAGGTTGGTTTTATCTAATCTTATGCATACAAATAAATAAAATTGAAGTGTCTGTTTGTAAGTACAAATAACAGATTTTTACTCAGTGCATATAAAAGTATATACGGTATTACAAAAACACATTTCTTTTAATTTTTGTCCATTTGTTCCGGCTAATCTCCGAAACGGCTGGACTGATTTTAATGGGACTTCACTTTTGTTTTCGAAAAACAATTAGGGTTCCGCGCAAAAAAATAAAACCCAATATGAAAGCGAACGAAGTCGCGGGCACATGGTAAGTATTACTTATAATAATAATATTATAATCATAATGAAATTATGTAGCTACCAATTTATGCTTCTTGAAATGAGCTGTTAGCCAAGCTCTGCAATTGCAATTGCGCTGAAAACTCGAACTTTCTTTGAAATTTGCATCGCAGAGAGACATTTCATTTTTTTTTTAAATTGCATCTACAACAGCTTTCAAGTATACTGTTAAAATATTAAGGTCCTTGGATAATGGGGACTAGTAAGAGCATTTGCAAAAAACCCAGGACAAGATTATGACGTCACTCGGAGAAAATGGAAAGCGAGCAAAACAAAACACTGTCGGCTGCATCAGACGGCAGCCGGCCAGTATGACCCTCAGTAGACAGATATTGCAGTAGGTCTGTATAAAATGTACCTAAAATATGTATAGACAAGACTTTTGGGATAGATTTGAAGTCTAGAGGTGAAAATATGTCTGACGGTTTTTGCAACCTCACCATTTTGTCTGAAAATTGTAAGTTTACACAGTCAAAAACACCCACTGTTGTAAAAACCTTCTTAAAATGGACAAAAAATCTGTGAAACTATATATTTCAGTGCATTTTGAATGCGATCAATCACTTCGGTCACTGGGCCCGCGTGGTGGATTATGGCCCACTCCTTCTCACATAGAGGAGGCCTGTGTACTAGCAGTGGGAACGTCATTTGAACGTTACTGATTATGCTATGTTATGCTTATGCAATAATAACTTATTTTCTACTTTTAAATACCACAATTTTTGATAATATAGACCTTCTGTTTATTAATCTTCATGATGTGACGACAAACTCGTAGAATTTTTTATAAAATGCAGCTTCTCACTGTACAAAATTGTTTTATATAAAATGAAGTGGCTACTTATGATGATCCTTAAAAAATGAAATAAACATTTTAGTGGCTGTCCATTGATTCTTTTTACTGCTTTTTGCTTTAGCCAAAACAATGGGATTTATATTTCATGCAGACGGTGCAAGATCACAGAGCTGCTGAAAAAAGATTTTTTGCTTTAAAGATTTTTTTCTCTAATACGCAATGGTGATGTTCTAGCCTAGTACGTGCACATTAAGATCTTTTAGTAGGTAGGTACCTACTAAAAGATCTTTATGTAAGGAGGTCCCTAATGGTAATCCAAACTAATATCATAAATTCGAAAGTAACTCTGTATGTCTGTATGTTACCTTTTCACGCCTAAACCGCTGAACCGATTTAGATGAAATTTGGTATAAAGATAGCTTATGTCCCGGGAAAGGACATAGGATACTTTTATTCCGATATTCCCACGGGATCAAGAATTATGCGGGTGAAACCGCAGGGCGCAGCTAATACAAAATAAAAAACAGGTATTTATGGACTTCCAAGAGCAGTGGTGACCCAGTTGTAACGACCGCGACTTACGAGTTGTAACCCTCCATTACTACTGCTCTCAAAACGGTGAAGGAAAACATCGTGAGGAAACCGGCATGTCCCAGAACCAAATTTAAAAAGCGGCCAAGTGCGAGTCGGACTCACCCATGAAGGGTTCCGTAGCAGCAAGTAGAAATTAAATGTTTTTTTTTTATTTTTATATTAGAGTTGATTTTTATATTTGAGTAGTTTGACGAAAAAAAATTTTATAGTTTCAGTTCTAAGTATGGGAAACCCCCAAAACTTATTGTTTTTTTTCTATTTTTGTGTGAAAATCTTAATGCGATTCACAAAATACATCTAGGTACTTACCAAGTTTCAACAGTATAGTTCTTATACTTTCGGAAAAAAGTTGCTGTTACATACGGACGGACAGACAGACAGACAGACATGATGAATCCATAAGGGTTCCGTTTTTTGCCATTTGGCTACGGAACCCTAAAAATTGAAGACACGTGACATCCACCAACCCGCACTGGGCCCGCGTTGTGGGTTATGGACAACTCCCTCTCACAGAGAGGATGCGTGTATCCTAGCAGTGGGAACACTAGTGGCTGATTATACTATGAACTTCCATATTTTTTGTGTCTTTAATGCGTTTACGTTCACAGCCACTTTATTCAACAGCAGCTATCCCTAACATTCTATTCAAATCTACAGATAGAGTTTAAACCTATCATTCCTAATCACAATATCGATAATACCTTAAACCTAAAGGTCACCTCCCACCCCTATTACATTATAATTTGATAATTCATCGACAAGTTAAGCACAACACTACCCTATGCCAAGTGTTGTTATGTGAACGGAAATGTTATTGCCTTGGCTAGCCGCCATGTTGCGTGACTCGGTGACTTAGTCTTGGCGAGAACAAGTTGTTCGAGACTTCATCGCTCATGTACTGGTGTTTAATATATTCTGATCAGTATGGGATATATTCAGGAAAGTCTGACAACTGACTTGGCATTGTTGGTTTGGTTGGAATTGTCATTTTGTTCTTGTAAAAATCTAATATTCAGTATAAACATGTGACACTGGAAGCCTGTAGTTGAAAGCCTACCACTACATAGATATAAACTTAACAGATAATAAAGATCTTTTACTGGCATACCAATCAATGCTTTGAATCAGTTCGTACTTTGAGAGTATGTTAACATTACAATACATACAGCGGGGTAGTTGCGTAACATACTATTAATTTCTATTTCAACAACAGTCATTGGATTACTTACGTTGTTTAGCAGACAAATTTTACGAACTTACGAAGCAATCAATTAGCAATATCCTTAAAAATGTCTCAGATTAAGAATTAGTGTGTTACGCAATTAGGGTGCTGGTCCTCTGACGAACTTTTGAGGAAGTTATTTTGCCGTGCATAAGTGCTTAACGTCACTGGAAAGGAGAAAATGCTAAAGCGCCATTCGGGCCAAAACGAGTTCTATAATCATCATCATCATCAGCCTATAATGTTCCCACTGCTGGGACACAGGCCTCCTCTCTGTGAGAGGGAGTGGGCCGTAATCTACCACGCGGGCCCAGTGCGGGTTGGTAGATGTCACATGTCTTTGAATTTTTGGTTCTAGGACATGCCGGTTTCCTCACGATGTTTTCCTTCACCGTTTTGAGAGCAGTGGTGATGAAATAATTTACACAAAGTAAAGCGCCTGTCTGGGTTCGAACCTACGACCTACAACTCGTAAGTCGCGGCCGATACCACTGGGCCACCACTGCTCTCGTTCGTCTAAAGTTCTATAATATATAGTTGTATTAGATTTTTTTTTCAGCGTCGATCTGTTTAGGTTTCAAGACTATCTCAACGGCGCAAATACTCCAATCTCTTTGGAACTTACATATTTGAGCCGTTTGGGGTTGAAACACTAGGGCCATGGGGCCCGAGTGCCCACTTAGTATTCCGAGACATCGCCAAGCGGTTGGTCGACTCATCACGTGACCAGAGGGCTGGCCTATTTTTTGGCCAAAGAATCAGCATTGCCATACAACATGGCAATGCTGCCAGCCTTTTGGGCACGTTTCCCGTTGACAGTGATGCGGACGAATTTTTTGATGCCCTTTGATTATTTTCCCTCCCTTTTTATATACTTGTACATATTATTATTTTAAGATTGTTAGCTTTTTAAATTATGTAAATATACAAAGAATATTTTATTTATTTATTTATTTATTTATTCACTCCAAACATACAAATATCCTTACAGGCTAGACCCAATGCGATATTGTAGGACACTTAAAAATTAAATAGTTCCAATGCTTGTACCATAACAAATTCTATAGGTAGCTATTCTTTCAAATTCACCCAAAGCGCAACAGAATATATCTATGTCATCAGCAATGAGGTTGAGAATGCGGAGTGCGCTCGTCAGCGGCGCCTCACGAAGCAAGTTAGTTCGCGCACGCGGTATCGCCAGCAACTGCGGCTGACGACGACGACCCACATACCCGTCTGGCACGACTAGTTCCACCCTTCGCAATATATCCGAATTGTGTATCTTCCCTCTAATTATCTTAAAGATATAAGTAACAAGTGTGAGTTGCCTCCTGACCCTCAGTTCGTCATATCCGACCATACCTAAGATAAATAGAGTTGGATACCTCAACGGATAAAATGGATACACCCCGTATTCCCTCATATATTTATATCTAATAAATTTATTTTGTACGCGCTCCAACATGAGACTATATTTAGTTTCATGCGGAGCCCAGATAACTGCATTACACTCTAATTGGCTCCTTACTAAAGCATTATACAATGCCGTTATAGCTTTCATATTTGTAAAGCTTTTAACCATTCTCAGGACAAATCCTAGGTTTCTATATGCTTTTTTGCATACCTTAACTATATGATCACGAAACGTCAACCCAGTGGTGAAATGGACACCCAAGTCCCTCACTTCAGTGACCCTAGCCATTGATACCCCGTCCACTGTATAACTATATCTAATGGGTGTGCGCGCGCGCGAAAAACTTATGGTCACACACTTAGATGTGTTAAACTGCAGGAGATTACTCTTGCTCCAAGTTACTACTCTGTCTATATCTCCCTGCAGTCTTTCACAGTCATCCATGTTTGTAATGGGGAGACAAAGTTTGAGGTCGTCAGCAAATAGTAGGCACTTAGCATCTTGTACAACACTTGGTAGGTCATTTATCATTAAGAGAAACCCAAGGGGCCCTATATTACTTCCCTGACTTACACCAGATCTCGTATAGTATGCCTTTGATTGGTATCCTGCATAGTCAACATACTGTTGCCTGTCACTCATATAACTCGCAAAAAACTTAAGTAGATGCGGGGTGAAACCGACTGCTGCTAACTTTTTCAGTAATACGTCATTATCGACTAAATCAAATGCTTTTTTGAAATCGAAGTATGCAGCATCGACTTGCCCCCCACCATCCACTATCGGCACTACTTCCGCCATGTAGCCAAGTAAATTGCTCGTAGTATTTCTAGTCGGCCGAAATCCATGCTGCGCGTCGGTGAGTTGCGAGCTAACTTGCTGATAGACTTTCTTATAAATAGCAGATTCTAAAACTTTAGCCGTTGTTGACAATACGGCAATCGGTCTATATTCTTCAACTTTCGTTTTCGAACCTCCCTTCGGTACCGGTATGACCCGGGTAGTCTTCCACATCTCGGGAAATACAGCTGATTTAAGGCAAAGATTGTAGATGTGCAACAGTGGTCTCGCTAATCCCATTCGACAGTCCCTAAAAACGTACGGCGGAATACCGTCAGGCCCTGATGATTTTTTCGGCTTAAGTTGCTGCAGGGCGCGTACTACGTCATCCATCTCCAATCTGTCAAGATGAACCCGCCCTGCTCCGTTTTGGCTGCCTGCTTCCACTATCGCCGCATTCACATCCAATCTAGGTTTCTCTACATTATATACTGAATAAAAATATTCAGCAAATTCTTGAACCACTTGTTCATCTGTCAATGTCTCTCCGTTCTTTAAAATCTTTTGGCTACTACTATTACCTCGTTTAGAATTAACGTAAGCCCAAAAAGATTTGGGGTCACTTGACATTTGACTTTGTACACGTTGCCGATATTGTTCCTGTGCCACTAACATCTTCCCTTTAACTGTAGCCCTGCACTGAGCAAACGTTTCGTAATCATTTCCTGAACCACTACTTTTATAGTTTTTATGAAGAGTAGCTTTGAGTTTTATGTCGCGAATTATCTCACCCGTATACCACTCGGGATAAATGTACCTCGAGCGTACACGGCTTCGCTTTTTCCTAGGAACACAGTCATCTATAATTGAATAAATTGTGTCATAAAAAAACTTTAAACTCGTATCTAAATCTAAGTTATATAAAGGAGCCCAGTCGACGGCTGTGATCTTTGAATATAATTTAAAAAAATCCGCTTTATTAAAATTCCAACTGACATGTGTGCGCGTTTCCGATGACGATGTGCTCAATCTTGGCCCTATGTGGGTATTTGTACGCAAACCCGGGCTGACGGACACTTCCAGCGGTGGATGATAACCATCCACCGGCACGAGCGGCGCCTCCGCCGCGCGCACCTTCACACACTCCCCCTCCTCAAATGTACTCAGTACTAAGTCCAAACAGCGATTATTGCAATTAAATATTCTGTTGCTCTGAGTAAACCTACAATATGTCATAAAAAACTCATAATACGAATTAACACTTGTAGTACAGGAATATAGATTAAAATCTCCTACCACTATCACTTCCCGGTAATTATTACAATATTGTTCAATGATTCTAAACAGTAACTCATATTCATGTTCACTACTATTAGGTGGGATATAAACAACACATATTAAAAACAAAAACCTATTACGTAAATAAACAGTGGCACCTACTAGTTCAAAAACATGGTCATCAATGTTTACGCCGCTCGGTGACGGTACTCGCCGCAACTCGATTCGCGGTGTTGCCACGAGACACGCGCCGCCCTGCTTTCGTCCATCCGCTCGGTCACATCGCATTAAAGTGAACCCTGGGGGGATTACTTCCGAATCACAAATTGATTCGTTTAGGCCGGTTTCCGTGATAGCAAATAAATCTGAGTTATAACTTGATAGCCCTATATAAAACTCCTCTAATTTGGTTCGCAGTCCTCTTACGTTCTGATAATATATTTCTATGGTAGATTTATTCCGAAGTATTTGGTTTTTTGTATGGTCTACGAAACCAAACCCATTCACAGAACTCAACATTTACTGGCCAAATCTCAGATTGACATAATACGTCATATTTACTCTCCGGTACCCCAATCCTAAAGGATGCATAATCCCTTTCCGTTCTATGTTTAAGGCGTTCTACTTTAACAGGTTTTTCCAACCCACATATATTTCTTACATATATTTCTAAGTCTTCCTCTTTAGTGTCCCTCTGTAGACGCCAGACGTGTAAATATTTATATTTTTCCGTTCCCTGAATTCCATTTATAGTAATACTTCCTCCTCTTTTAACTTCTTTCTTAGGATATCGGCTTTTCTTTCTATTTACGACTGTCCAATTTTCTTCTTCTTCTTTATCCAGTCTTTTCTTCCCTTCTTCATGTACCTCAAGTAAGCTAATACCCATTTCACTGTCTTTACTTATTACTAGTGGTGGTATTCCCTCCGATACTAAACTTTTGGATTTTGTGGCCACACATTCTTTGGTTGGTATAATATTGGTGGAATTGTGAGTTACCCGCTTTTGATTTTGCTGGAGAACGTCCACGAACGTTTTAGATGATGACGGTATTTGGCTCTTAGGTGTTTGAAATCCATCTGTACGAGTGTCCTGCTTTGAACTTTCCATACTGAGACGGGCTCGTAGGAGTTCGTTTGACTTAATTAACTCTTTGATGTTTGCTTCTAACGTATCTACTTTGTTCGCCTTTTCTTGAACTACCTCCATTATTTTTCGTAAATCATGCAATTCAGTCTCTGTTTTGATAAATCTATTTTGAAGCAAAGCATACTGCTTACTTTGATCTTCCAGTCGTGCTATTATTTCCAATTGAAACTCCCGTAGGTCTTCATATGGTTCATTATCAATATCCGATTCGTTCGCGTTGCGACGACTACCGCGCTTAGTGTTTACGTAGCAGTCACTCGCCCCGGCCACAACCTTTTTATCCACTGTGATGCTTCCTCGAACTGGTGTGTCGGAATTTCCTCGTTTTGGAATAGTGCTTACACATTCTGGACATACCCATTTCTCCTTGTATCCTTGCGTAAACGCCTCGTATGTCTCCGTCGTCACCGCCAGACATTTTAAATGGTATATCTTCTTACACTTTCTTTGAGAACACTCCATATATACCTCATTGCAAATATCGGCATCGCAGCCGTTACATTTCGTCCCCATCTAGTGAGAACACAACGTAGCGAATTAACACACCGATATATACGTCCGAACGCTTCCGCTGCGATATCATTCATATAATATACAATAAAAGACTATCTGAGACAATTTTGATTGGCTCAAATTGTCTTGCCAATCTTCAACCAACCAACCAACTATGTATTTAATTGAGAATCAGTGTACAGGAAAACAACGCTTTAGTTGGGTTGATCATTGGCTTTGTTAGTAACAACGAAGTTACTAACAAAACCAGGGAAGGTAAATGGGTTTAAAAAGTTACATAAAACTCTGCAATAAAACATGAACTAACGTCTAATAATGATCATCATCTATACTAAATGTTAAAGCTGAAAGCAGGAATTTTTCTCTTTCTTCGTGTATTTGAATCAAAATGGCGATAACAAAACACTTTGTGATTCGTAACAATTGACATAAAACTAACCATAATATGGTGATGTTCTTCAGAAAGTTCAGGTGCGTAGTACTCACAACCGGCATGATGTATGAACGTAAACGAGTAGGTTTGTATGAACCGTAGCAGGTGGCTTTCAGTAGTTTTGGCCTACCCTTACGGAAAAAAGGTGTACGTTTACACATACAGGGTGGGTAAAAAATCGTGGATCAAACGAAACAAGGCGATAGTTGGGGTTATTTGCAGTAAAAAATATCTCTACGGCAGAGTCCTAACTTGGCCACCATTGCTCAGTTATTTAGTAAACTTACTAAAAATTTTAGAAGGTTATGTTATTGTTGTTCAATGTTATTATGTTATAAAATATATTCTTTTAGTATACAAAACTATACCATACTACACATAGTACTACCCTTCCTTTGCTGCGCCGTAATCGGATAAAAAACTACAGCTTATCATGGGGCGACGCCCGAGATGCACCCGTGTTCTCTAGAAAAATACAAGTTCAGTTAGTGGGTTTATGGCAATACTATATTAAAGTGGATTTTTAGACAAAACTATAATACAATTTGAGTGTTTTTTTGGTACTCATAGTAATTTTTTTTTTACAGTAAGGTTCTTAAGTTACGTATATTATAATTTTTCGTGAGACTTAAAAGATATTGAAAAAAGTGCCAATGCTCATAAATCATGGTACCCACTGTTATAAAAGCACTTTTGTAGTGATGATACTTTTTTTTATTGCCAATACCTAACCCTCGTCAACTATCAAGGGAGTCACACTGCGTCCGCTATGCGTTACCTACGTCCGTTTATGGCCCTATTGTATTCTCGAAGATGCATTTTTTCTCGGATCAGTCGCGATCGCCCTGTTTTGTTTGACCCACGATTTTTACCCAACCTGTATATGAACCACATAATTACGAAATAACATTATAAAATATTCCCTTAATTATTCACACTTAAGAATCTTAATCAAAGCCAAATGACCGCTAAAGAGCAATCAATTAATTTCAACACAATCTTACTTCTGGCTATTGATATCAATTGTCTTGAGGAATTAGCAGACGGCATCAATTAGCCGAGATTGATATAACTTAATTTGTGTACAAAAGGCAATAAATTATTCTCATTTAACGGCGATATTAATTTCGTGAAACGATATTTCTCGAGTGATTTGAATAAATTGTTACAAGTACGGTGAATATCGTTTAGTGTGGTGAGTAATCATTTGTCTTAATGTGTTACATTTTATTTTGGTATTAATACGATTAGCCCAATTTAATAAAAGCCTATTCTATTTCATAATTTATCAGACCACATTTCAAGGTTTTAATTTCGCTTACGTAATTTTTGTTTTTGTCAATCAAACCAAACGGTTGACATGAGTTTAAACACATTACTGATTAATCTCTCGGAAAACGGGGGGTAGGTTTGAATTATTTTGCTGTAGAATAATGAAGGGTACCTAAGGGTGTATTCACGTAGAAAACTGGTAACCGGCGCCAATTTATTATGATTCTGGAACTTGTCAGCGCTTATCAGTGACGGTTCGCGCTGATTTGGACAAAAGTATGAAAACTGCCTGCGCCGACCAGCGTTGGCAACCAGCGCTTGTCAGCCGACAAACGCTGGCATTACGGCGCGGCGCTGCGCGCTGGTTGCCAGCTTTCTACGTGAATACACCCTAAAATTTGAACGGGCAAAAGTGCAGTGTACTCAATTATTTAAACATCATTTAGTTCGTCATAGTTATATGACTTCTCCTTCTCGTCTATGCTCCGATTCAAGAAAAGTGCTTCTACAGTCCGTTCACATTATTTTACCTCTGACAGCAGCAACCTAGCAGCAACCTTACTGTAATGTCAATAAAGGTCACAGTGATTTCGACAGACCTGTCAGTGGCAGCATCCCAATAGAAACCTTATTAAAATGAGAATAAAGATCGCAGTGACGTTGACAGTGAGCCAAAATCAGAGGCATAACTGTAAAAGGAAAGTAGTCAGTTTTTTTTTTTCAGTAAAAATGTATGATTTAAATATGTAAGTTTATTAATTTAGTGAAACCATGAAAATGGAGAAGAAAGACACATTAAAAATGGACGACTGTCTCATGGAACATCGGCATAATGCGCCAGTCATAATTCTGCTCCAATGGGCGGACACATGCCGTCGCCGGTTGCCATCTTATGACATTCTGAGCTACCATTCAACTGAATATTTTCCGTCCCAATATCGCGTGAAAATCTCTTCATTGATTTTACTTCATGGGTAACAAGCCTGAAAGGAAGCACCTGGTCGATACCCAAATCGGATAAAAAGAAATAAAATTGAACTTTTGGGCCAGACAATTCTCAGCTACAGCCCGGGGATTGCAATAGAGATACAGTGGGTATATTCAGACATACCTACGTTAGTACATGTACGTCTGTCTGGGTACCCCTTCGGGATGCCTGTGGAGGTAGGTGTAGACAATAACTGTTATTAAGGTACTTCTGAGTATTCTCAGCGCATTTTAAAGTTATAAAGTCCCAAAAGAATTTAGAGATAAATATTAAACCTCACCGAGATAAGTTGGTTTTAGCAAAAATCTTGCTTTTAGATTTGGTCGTATGCGGTGATGGAATTTGGAAAATTGAGGGCAGTCGAAATGAGGTAGTTAGATCAACCAAGCATAGGACAGAGAACGTTCGCAAAAAGAAAGGTAAACAGTGGTTTGAAGGCTTTTTGCAGGCCAGTGTAACACGTTTCTTTGTCTACTTGGTTTTGCATCCGTACGTAGTTACCCAACATAATACATATAACATAATCAGCCTATGATGTTCCCACTGCTGGAACACAGGCTTCGTCTCTGTGAGAGAAAGTGGGCCGTAATCCACCACGCGGACCCAGTTCAGGTTGGTAGATGTCACATGTCTTCGAATTTTTGGTTCTATGACATGCCGGTTTCCGCACGATGTTTTCCTTCACCATTTTGAGAGTAGTGGTGATGAAATAATTTACACAAAGTAATGCGCCTGTCTGGATTCGAACCTACGACCTACAACTCGTAAGTCGCGGTGGTTACCACTTGGCCACCACTGCTCTCTGCTAGTTACCCAATCTATCTATATAAATAAAAACAAAAGGCCTGACTGACTGACTGACTGACTGACTGACTCATCAACGCCCAGCCCAAACCCATGGACCTAGAAAGCTGAAATTTTACACAATGGTTCCCTTTATAATGTAAACAAGGAATAAGGAAGGATTTTTCGAAATTCAACCCCTAAGGGAGTTAAATAGGGGATGAAAGTTTGTATGAAAGTCCGTCAGTTTTAAAGTTAGGATCTTCAAATTTTGTATTTAGGCTGACAATTGAAAATTAATTTATACGTGTCTCAGCGTTTTTGATGATTCCACCCCCAAAGGGTTAAAAAGGGGGATGAAGTTTTGTATGAAAGTCCGCCAGTTTAAAAGTTAGGATCTTCAAATTTTGTATTGAGGCTAACGAATGAAAATTAATTTATACGTGTCTCAGCGTTTTTGATAATTTCACCCCTAAAGGGGGATGAACGACCTAACTGAGATATCGACGCACAGCCTAAACCCGCTGGTCCTAGGGACATGAATTTTGGAGGGTGTGTTCTTTGTAAGGAGTAAGTATCCAGTAAGAAGGGGTTTTTGGAAATTCAGCCTTTAAGAGGGTGAAAAGGGGGGATTTTGTTTGTATGAAAAATCTTATTCCTTGAGTTAATAACCTTGAAACTTTGCAAGAATACCTATCTAAGTAATAAACGAAGTTTGTCATTTTTCGTTTTTCTAAACTACCCCCTAAAGAGGTATTGGGGGGTGTCAATATTTGTATGGAAGAATTTTAACGCGCTGTCCTATTAACTCAAAACTCAGTATTTATACTAAGGACTAAAAATAAAGAATAACGTGTATCAGGGTTTTTCGAAAATCTACCCCTAACTGTGTGAAAAGGGGTAATTAATTTTACAGGGGAGGATTTCACTGCGTGGCTTGATTAGTTCGAAAATTGGCATATATAATCTTTGAGTCAAGTTATGAACACATCTTAAACGATTTTTCATAATTCTACCCATGTAGGGGTGAAAAGCGGGATAACAGTTTATATGAAAAATCTTAATCATTTGGTTAATAAACTTGAAACTTGGCACGAATATTTATCTAAGTAAATTATGAAGGTTGGCATTTTTTGTTTTCACAAACTACCCCCTAAAGGAGGATTGAGGCGGGGTGTGTCAAAATTTGTATGGAAGAATTTTAACGCATGGTCCGATTACCTCGAAACTCGGTATTTATACTTAAGACCAAAAATAAAGAATAGCGTCTATCAGGGTTTTCCGAAAATCTACCCCTAACGGGGTGAAAAGGGGTAGTTAATTATACAGGTGAGGATTTTAATGCGTGGCTTGATTAATTCAATAATTCGTATAAATAATCTTTGAGTCAAGTAATGAACACATCTCAAACAATTTTTTGAAATTCCACCCCTATGGGGGTGAAAAGCGGGAGTACCGTGTATATGAAAAATCTAACTCATTTGGTTAATAAACATGAAACTTGCCACGAATACTTAAGTAAATTATGAGGTTTGGCATTTTTTGTTTTTCTAAACTACCCCCTAGAGGGGGATTGGGGGCGTCAAAATTTGTATGGAAGAATTTTAACACACAGACCGATTACCTCGAAACTCGGTATTTATACTTAAGACCAAAAATAAAGAATAACGTTTATCAGGGTTTTCCGAAAATCTACCCCTAACGGGGTGAAAAGGGGTAGTTAATTATACAGGTGAGGATTTTAATGCGTGGCTTGATTAACTCAACAATTCGTATAAATAATCTTTGAGTCAAGTAATGAACACATCCCAAACAATTATTTGAAATTCCACCCCTACGGGGATGAAAAGTGGGAGTACAGTGTATATGAAAAATCTTACTCATTTGATTAATAAACATGAAACTTGGCACGAATACTTAAGTGAATTATGAAGTTTGGCATTTTTTGGTTTTCTAAACTACCCCCTAGAGGGGGATTGGGGGCGTCAAAATTTGTATTGAAGAATTTTAACGCGAAGTCCGACTAACTCGAAACTCGGTATTTATACTTAAGACCATAAATAAAGAATAACGTGTATCAGGGTTTTTCGAAAATCTACCTTTAACGGGGTGAAAAGGGGTAGTTAATTTTACAGTTTAATGATATAAATGTCACGTTTAGGAAAAAAATTCCGGAGATACAACGAGCACAAAATCAGCTTGAATTTCAAGAACTCTCGTTTGAAATGAGTAAATTGCGACTTGAGATGGAGATATTAAAAGAACAACTTAGTAAAGCTGTATGTCTTATTTCGAACTACGAATCCAAGTTAACCAGCTACTCCTCCCAAATTTACCTCCTTAACACCCAGCTAAAGCAAAGCAACGCTTTAATAACAACGTCTTTTGCCGATCAGCAGCAACTAGCCTGTGTGGGCAGTCAACATCCATCCTGCTGTGTACTTGACCAGCAGCAAGCCCTCAGTGTAACCACTGAGCAGCAAACACACTTTGTAAGTTCTCAGGAGCAACCCCCCCTTATAAAAACTCAACCGCAAGCTCAGCTTATTCCTTTTCCACCCGAAACGCCTGCTGCGGTACAAACCACCAACCGTGCCAAAAGGCAGAGAAAGAATAAAGCAAAAAGTGTTGCCCTTAAAGTGCCTATCGCTACAGGCCCTGTCGTCTCGCAGGTAATCCCAACCAACATCGAGGTGCACACGTCGGAAACCATAGAACTGATCAATGAGAATGTCTACACATCTGCCGACGACCGCGTTTCTCCTGCCTATGACTGCACTACTTCTGCCGACGACCACACTGACAATCAAGGCTGGACGGAAGTAAAACAAAAGAAATTCCGAAAACCTGCTTCATTATGTGGCATCGCTGGGCCCAACATTGCTAGCTTAAGAGCTGTCGAACCACGCAAACATCTTCACTTGTGGAACATGGAGTCCAGCGCTGATGAAATCCGTGACTATCTACGTCAATTGTGTCCCACTGGAACGTGCACGGTTGAAGAGCTGCGGGCTAGGGGAAGTTATAAGTCGTACAAGATTGGTGTTCCCGTTATTTACTACGAAAAATGCTATTCTACAGATGTATGGCCAATGAACGCAAGAGTGAATACATGGACGACGTATGAGTACCCGAGACATACCAGAAAATATGAGGCATCTGATAAAGCCCAACCAACTCACCAGACATTTCGTGCCTAAGCAGCCCAATAACAAAATGAAGAGCTTTAGCGTATTGTACCAAAATGTCCGTGGTCTCAAAACCAAACTTTCGACGTGGAGAACGAACTTGTTACAGCTGGAGCATAATCTGATCGCTGTAACAGAGAGCTTTCTCGATGGTTCTATTGAAGACGGAGAACTTGCAACTGAGGATTGGAATGTGATGCGACGCGACAGGAGCACACCGTGCGGTGGAGTGATGCTCGCTGCGCGCGCACCCATTGTGCTTCGCCGGCGCCCTGATCTTGAAACGGACGGTGGTGAGGACTTATGGGCTGATTTTACATGGTGCGGCCGAACTGTTCACGTATGTGTTGTATATATTAAACCTAGTGCAAGTGATGATGAGTACATGAGATGGTTCTGTAAAGTGGAAGAATATATAAATAATTTAAAAGGCCTTGTAATAATATTAGGCGACTTAAATTTAAATAGTGTCTCGTTAAATATTAAGAATTATTATTGTTATTTTGTATCATATTGTAGTCTGAATGAGATGAACGTTGTGGAGAATTCGCATGGAGGTATGTTAGATGTTGTTTTAGTCCAAGAGAACATTAGTGCACGAGAGACAGTCGTAACCGCTACTGAGGGAATTGTACCACTGGATGCATATCACCCTGCACTACACATTGACGTAAAAGTTGATGTAGGTCATTTTTCAAACTCAGTTGAGCCCAGCAATATAGACAGTACAAAGGATTGGAACTTTGGTAAATGCGATTACGAACAGCTTTATTTATTACTCTCTAACGAGAATACTTGGGAGGAGGTTTTGGAATCCAAAGATGTACACACAGCTACTCTTAAGTTCTACAACATAATTTATAATTTTTTTGATACTTGCATGCCTAAAAAACGCAGAAAGAAATCGACGGATAAACGATATCCTGTATGGTTTAATAATGATATCATCCGAGATCTAAGGCTCAAGTTAAAGCACCATAAAAACTGGAAACGCACTAAAAGCGATAGCGCGTATTTGTTATTTTCTGACCTTAGGGAAAGCTTAAAGATCAGTATTTCGGATGCATATCTCTCGTACATGAGACAAATAGAAAATAAAATTAAAGTTACCCCTCGTGAATTCTGGTCGCACATTTCCAGCCTAAGATCCAAAGGTGGTTTTGAGCCTAACATTGCATACAGAGGTATACATTTTTCAGGAACTAAAGCAGCAGGGGCTTTTGCTGAGTTTTTCTCTAGTGTTTTTCTGCCTGATTCCCCGGGGCTTAATGCTGATCACATTAGTACGGATGACCATACCAGTGACAGCAATTACATTAATATACCTCCCTTTTACCCTAAAGACATTGTTAAAGGCATAAATAAACTAAAACCTAACAGCTCCACTGGCCCCGATAACATTCCCCCCTTTATCATTAAATGTTCAAAACATATCTTCAGTAATCCTCTTTGTCACATTTTCAATTTAGCCTTGCAGACCGGTACATATCCCTCTCAGTGGAAAGTTTCTAGAGTAACACCTATTCCTAAAACCCAAAACAAAAGCTCCGTTGAAGATTACCGCCCTATCGCAATTTTATCTTCCCCGGCGAAAGTCTTTGAGAACATCCTCCATAATTCCATATACGAGCAAGTAAACAAATATTTATGTAATGAGCAGCACGGTTTCAGAAGCAAGAGGTCAGTTGACACGAATCTCCTGACACTTGTTGAATATGTCTCCTCCAGCTTGGACCGCGGGCGTCAGGTAGACGTACTTTATTTCGACTTTCGGAAGGCGTTTGATAGGGTTAACAACGACACGCTGCTGATGAAACTTAGCAAAATCGGTTTTGCACCATCTCTCCTCCGTTTCTTCGCAGACTACCTACGCGATCGTCAGCAGTTCGTTAGGCTCGGTATGTACGAATCAACCACCTACCACACACGTTCCGGAGTAAGTCAGGGCTCAATTTTAGGGCCTTTATTATTTTTAATCATGGTTAATGATCTTCCTCAAGTTCTCCGTTATGCAAAATGTCTACTGTATGCTGATGACTTAAAATTGTACCTCGAAATAAACTCCATGAGCGACTGTTTAGCACTACAGCAAGACATAGACGCGATATACAATTGGAGTTTAGACAATAAGATGGAATTCAATCCCTCCAAATGCTTTGCAATGACATTCGGTCGAATGCGGCACCCAGTTAATTATGAATATAATTTAAATAACAATACCATCATGAAAACAACAGCCATGAAAGATCACATTCGACCGAAAGCTCACCTTCCACGACCATATCGCCACGGTAGCTAAGGAATCCTACCAAAGATTAGGTTTTGTTTTGCGTAACTGCCGCGATTTTCGCTCAGCACTTGCCATAAAAATTATATTTAATGCACTCGTACGTAGCAAATTGGAATCCAGCTCCTGCGTGTGGAATCCACACGAAAGTACCTACGTGCTTTTACTGGAAAAGGTACAAAAAGCGTTCCTTAGGTTTCTGTATAAGCGTAAACACGGCTATTACCCTTACCTCTATCCAACTAAATTTCTACTGGGATGCCTCGGATATAACTCGTTAGAGGTAAGGCGAGCAAAAGACCAGCTTACCATAGCCTGTAAGACGCTCCGTGGCACTATTGACGCGCCTGACCTAAATGCTGTGCTGGCCCGCTTTTTTGTGCCAGACAACTACTGCCGCGGCAGAAAGCACAGGCTGTTTGCTGTGCCTCCATGTCGCACAGTTGCGCGTGCTAAGTCCCCAGTACCACGTACTCTGGCCGCACTTAATGATCTCTTGGACTCTAATCCAACAAACGATCTGTTTGTGGACGAGTGGACGAAGATTTTGTCGGCATGTCAGAAGTACCGTGAGAGGGATGTATGAAAGTGTTAACTTTTTATTTTTATTTTTTATCTGATGATTTAATGTTTGTTTTTGTGTGTCTTTTTGTATTTAATTATTGTAATTGGTTTAAACCGTTTTAATTAAATTAAATAAATAAATAAATAAATAAATACAGGGTAGGATTTTACTGTGTGGTTTGATTAACTCGAAAATTGCCGATGTAGGTCACACGGCTGCCAAGCTAAAATGGAACTGGGCTGGTCACATATGTCGCATGCCGGAGGAGCTATGGGCTAAAATAACCACACAATGGGTCCCAAACAGCAGCAAACGGCAACGCGGCAGGCCCAGAATGAGATGGCGGGACGAACTCGACTCTTTCGACAAAGATTGGCGTGTAACAGCACTGGATAAGGATAAGTGGAAGAAGGGAAGGGAGGCCTTTGCCCTGCAGTAGGACAGAAATGGCTGAAAATAATAATAAAATCTTTTAGTCAAGTAATGAATTCCACCCCTGTGGGGGTGAAAAGCGGGGATACAGTTTATATGAAAAATCTTATTCATTTGGTTAATAAACATGAAACTTGGCAATATTTGGGTCAGTAAATAATAACGATTGTCAGTTTTAGTTAAAAAAAAAAAAACCCCTTACAGAGGATTTTGGGGGTGACAAAGTTGATAGGTTAGAAAAATATGTAACTCGCTCTCGGATTAACTCGAAACTAGGTACTACCAAAACAAAAAATAAAACAAGTGCTTATCTGTTTTAGTGTTTTTCAAAAATCGACTCCTACCAAGGTGGAAAAGGGCAAGTAAAGTTTAAGGGGTGGATATTACTGCTTGCTTCAATTAACTCGAAAATGGTTATGGGCCTTTGAGTCAAGTTATGATCACGAACGATTTTTCAAAATTCCACCCCTGTGGGGGTGGAAACGGGGCTACAGTTTATTTGAAAAATCTGATTCCTTTGATCTATAAAAATTGGCCCGAATACTTATTTATCTAAATAAATGATAAAGATCATACTTACATACATTTTCGAAATTTTTAGAGGTAAGTACGAATTTCACGCGGACGAAGTCGCGGGCAGAAGCTAGTATAATTAAAAACAAAAGGCCTGACTGACTGACTGACTGACTGACTGACTGACTCATCAACGCCCAGCCCAAACCCTTGGACCTAGAAAGCTGAAATTTTACACGATGGTTCCTTTTATGATGTAGACCAGGAATAAGGAAGGGTGTTTTGAAATTCAACCCCTAAGGGAGTTAAATAGGGGATGAAAGTTTGTATGAAAGTCCGTCAGTTTTAAAGTTAGGATCTTCAAATTTTGTGTTTCGGCTGACGATTGAAAATTAATTTATATGTGTCACAGCGTTTTTGATAATTCCGCCCCTAAGGTGTTAAAAAGGGGGATGAAGTTGTGTATGAAAGTCTGTCAGTTTAAAAGTTAGGATCTTCAAATTTTGTATTTAGGCTAACGATTGAAAATTAATTTATACGTGTTTCAGCGTTTTTGATAATTTCACCCCTAACGGGGGATGAACGACCTGCCTGAGATATCAACGCACAGCCTAAACTGCTGGTCCTAGGGACTTGAATTTTGGAGGGTGTATTCTTTGTAAAGTATAAGTATCCAATAAGAAGGGGTTTTTGGAAATTCAACCTTAAAGAGGGTGAAAAGGGAGGATTTTGTTTGTATGAAAAATCTTATTCCTTGAGTTAATAACCTTGAAACTTGGCACGAATACTTATCTAAGTAAATTATGAAGTTTGGCATTTTTCGTTTTTCTAAACTACCTCCTAAAGAGGTATTGGGGGGTGTCAAAATTTCTTTGGAAGAATTTCAACGCGCTGTCCGATTAACTCGAAACTCAGTCAGTATTAATACTAAGGACTAAAAATAAAGAATAACCTGTATCAGGGTTTTTCGAAAATCTACCCCTAACTGTGTGAAAAGGGGTAGTTAATTTTGCAAGGGCATATTTTACTGTGTGGCTTGATTAGCTGGAAAATTGGCATAAATAATCTTTGAGTCAAGTTATGAACACATCTTAATAGATTTTTCATAATTCGACTAATGTAGAGGTGAAAAGCGGGAATACGGCTTAACCGCTCAAGGACCGCGGGACACCGATCGGTGACCAAACAATAGAAAATCAATTATGTCTCATTAGCGGAGCTTGACAGATTAAATGAAAAATCTTATTCATTTGGTTAATAAACTTGAAACTTGGTACGAATATTTATCTAAATAAATTATAAAGTTTGGCATTTTTTGTTTTTATAAACTAGCCCTTAAAGGAGGATTGGGGTGGGGGGTGTCAAAATTTGTATGGAAGAATTTTAACGTGTGGTCCGATTACCTCGAAACTCGGTATTTATACTTAAGACCAAAAATAAAGAATAACGTGTATCAGGGTTTTCCGAAAATCTACGCCTAATGGGGTGAAAAGGGGCAGTTAATTATACAGGGAAAGATTTTAATGCGTGGCTTGATTAACTTAAGAATTCGTATAAATAATCTTTAAGTTAAGTAATGAACACACCCCAAACAATTTTTTTTAAATTCTACCCCTATGGGGGTGAAAAGCGGGAATACAGTGTATATGAAAAATCTTACTTTACAAATACTTATACAAGTAAATTATGAAGTTTGGCATTTTTTGTTTTTCTAAACTACCTCTAACGGGGGATTGGGGGCGTCGGAATTTCTATGGAAGAATTTTAACGCGCGGTCCGATAACTCGAAACTCTGTATTTACACTTAAGACAAAAAATAAAGAATAACGTGCATCAGGGTTTTTCGAAAATCTACCCTTAACGGGGTGAAAAGGGGTACTTAGTTAATTATACAGGGGAGGATTTTACTGCGTGGTTTGATTAACTCAAAAATTGGTGTAAATAATCTTTGAGTCAAGTAATGAACACATCCCAAACGATTTTGGAAAATTCCACCCCTGTGGGGGTGAAAAGCGGGGATACAGTTTATTTGAAACATCTGATTCCTTTGATCTATACACTTAAAAATTCGCCCGAATACTTAGTTGTCTAAATAAATGATAAAGATCATACCTACATACATTTTCGAAATTTTTGGAGGAAAGTACGAATTTCACGCGGACGAAGTCGCGGGCAGAAGCTAGTCCCACAATAAAATCTGAAATGCATCAAAAACATCCGAATATCGACAGTTTATTACACCATCCCAACAAATAATCAATTCCACTTTCTCTTTGAGCCCGTCATTTTCCTCAAACAACGCCAAACAAACAAAAGTTCCTGAAATCATTTCAGATGTAGATAGATACACAATCATAATTTAATATCATACTGTGCAAATATGCGCTCAAGTCAAAGTCGTACGCTATTTCCAAGGAACTATGGTCTGGTATATGAGGATATTGGAAAGGAAGGAAACAGCCTTCCAACATTACGGAAAGTAGGCTCGGAGTTCCGTATACAGTACGATTTACACCGACAGGCACGCCTCGGGCCACATCGGAGCGCATTTTACAATGTGTTAAAGGAAATTGAAGCGTTTATGAAGTACCTAGTTAAATGTCATCACAGTGTGAAAAACTTTCGGATCCGCGCGCATGCCGCGGCAGCCCATCGGCTCCTCGCGTACGCGACTGCGTTTAGATGCCGTCGTGTTTACCCGGCCGACAAGTTGACGCACTAGGTACTGGTCGTTTTAGTCATGTCCAGCGACTTATAGCAGTCGGCTTGCGCGCGCATCCGCTACTCCGGGCGGTGTAAATCGTACTTAGGTACCACGTGTCACCGCCGCTGTTATGTGTTTCAATTCTTGTCGCACGGTTTTATAGATTGCGGTTCAGAAGGAAAATTGAGCACGAGTTGAATGTTGGGGTTAAAGATAGTAATGTGGGTTAGGTAGGCGCATTGTTATTGCAAATCGACAGTTTTAAGCATAGTTGTCGTTTAAAAGATTCACTTGGAATTTTTCTTTAAAAAAAATGATATTTCACTTCTCGTTTTGCATGTTTAAAGCCTTCTACGGTTTAGTTAGGAAGCATTTCTTGCTGTACGGTAAGTATTTGTATTTACCCCTAGTTATTGACTCTCGTAATCGTGATTCTCGTGTGAGCTGTAAGTTGTCATCAATTTATGAGTCATAACAATACTCAATCATTAGGGAATGTCCAGAAGAAGACCATTATACCTACTCTTTCTGTCTCTCTCTCTCCCTCTTCTGCTATTAATAGTTCAATACTATAATAGCACTTTGTTTGATAAGACCTTATTTAACGTTTTAGATTATTATCAGCCAGCAATAGAAATTTGTTCAGTGACTAACAACGTCATCGCGATTAGCACCTCACGGCAAATAAGTGTCTTTTGCCTATCAAACGACCACATTGCCTTGTAATCTACTCTAGTTTGCGATTTATAGACGGTTTTAGTATTTAGTTGTTATGTTTTGAAATGAATCTACGAATTTTCGTTGCTGATTGCAGCTGAAATGAGTTAAATAAGAAAAATTGCAGCAATTTACTAGTTTATTACAGATAAAGTTCTTAAACCTCATTCACAACAAACTGAGTTAAATCCATTACGAAAATTCGTGACGTAATGACACTAATACTGTGAATTTTAAAGAAAATTTCATACATTGCCTGCATAACAAGCACGTGTGGAGACTACATGTGACGCCTGTTAGCAATGTATAGGAAATGATTGACACAAATTGGGCGTATCGTGAGGCTGTCGTTATTGGAAACCGATCACAATTTCCCACTAGATGTGATGTGGTTGGGGTCTATCGATTAGTATTTTCAGTTCGATCATTGATAATAATGATGTAGTTTGGATTATGAAGTGACTGTCATATCGTTTTCGATTTACCTTGTGTCATTGTCCTCATGCCTGTTTTGCTGTGACTAAAACGGGCAGATTTTTTAACCGACTTCAAAAAAGGAAGTTCTGTATTCGACCCGTATGTATGTATGTATGTTCGCGATTTTCTCAAAATCTAATAAACCAATTTTGATAATTCTTTTACTAATGTGATCTACATACTCTCAGAAAGGTTTGAGTATATAATATATTTGGTAATTATTCTTATCTACGAAGTTAGATACATAAATGTACTGCATCTCCGGCATTTCTAGGTATGGGAATTTTGATGATTCTTCTAGTCGGCGTCTTCAATTCTTCAATGCGTTAATTGAATTTGTGTGAGGTAGGTACGGTAACGGTCAGTACTGCATTATCACCGTAAGGATTGTTTTGCTGTGAACACGCGCGGTACAGGCCGTATATACGTATGTGTGTATAAGTGATGTATTAACACAGAACGCACACCTCAGAATTTATACACTGGTGTCGAGCGAAAGTCAGCGAAACAAAAACATATCGCTTTTTCACACACGCAGCGTACGTAATTAAGTATGACCTTGGTCGGCTCAAACCATTGCTAAAATTGACAACATTGTTATAAGGCCCGATAGCTGATAGTGTAACGCATCGGATTAGCAAACATATAGGCCCAAGTTCCAATCTCGAAATGAGATTTTCTTTCTTTTCATCAATTATCTTCATCTGTTCTTTTATTATTCGATAAATTAATAAACGAGAATAATAATGTAATAATTGTTTTTATTATTATATAGTTAGTGAAATATGGGGTAAAGAATAAAAATGTTTTATAAGTGATTACAAAATGTTTATTCGTTATAATTTTATAAAGAATAAATAAACTTCTAGTTTAGGACTTATTGGGTTATAGCTTAAGTATTCATTTTCATTACGAAAAGAAGATTGAAACTAAACCTCAAAATAATCCTTATTACAAATATGCTACAGTATAATTTTATTATTACTAGGTATAATCAATTTATAATTTAATCCTTAGTATAATACTCATTATTATCAATGCAATCTTGTAAACGCTGGCGCATGGGCCCTACAATATTGCATAGGTTTTTGAGATGGTTTTCGTTTGCACGGCGAACGGTTCGTAAAGACGTGTTGAATAATTCGGCAAAATATCTTGTTGGCATATAACCAATTGTTTCATATTCACTGACCAGCTGGGGCATTCCACGCAGCAAGGCTACCCTCTTCCTTATTTAGTGACCCTCCGAGTCACAGTAGGTAATTTCTCTAAAACAAAAAAAGAGTACTGTTAGTCTACTAGCAAAATACGAATACTATTGAGAAACAAAATTATAATGAAAATAGAAATGTTACATATAAGGATAATATAATGTTATATTCATCATTCAAAATCTAGGACTTCGAAATTATATTTTTTTCTTCTATTTAGACCTTATAATACGTTTAAAAAAATAACTACAAGGATCAGCAGTTCTATTTTAATAAAATAAATGTTTGAAAAAATAATTAAATCATATTCATAATACTCACATTCAGTTCAGTTTCATAAGATATTTGTGTTATATTAAATCCACTTTTACGCAGCGCAATCACATTCGCTTTCATTTCAATATTCTGCATTTTAAAAGGAACTACAACACGGCTAATAGAACACACGTCGCTAACCCACAATAATTAACAACCAACAAACAACGTTCTATTTAATCGCGGTGAATGACTCGTAACTTAACTGTATCTACCTTATAAGTAATTTATTTAACTGTGGGTATAATCATAAAGTTTTACGAATTAAGCGCACAAGACGAACATGACAAGGAAATATATTATTATAGTCATAAGCGTCATTATTCCAAGTAATTATTAAAAAACATTTAAAAAAACTATCACCGCGCGTGAGATTCGAACCCACGGCTCGCTACGCAGGACGCGCTTACCCAAATGTGATAACCGCTAAGCTATCATGCCACATACCGTAGTGGTTGAATTAATGAAATACAATCAGTTGCAAATGAATGTGAGTGTGTGTGTCTACAGTAGAGAAATAGCTAATTAAAAGAAGGTTGTAAGTAAAACCAAAGTGTCAATCTATTGCTTTGTGAAATTGCTACTCCACTTATGACCGTGGCCGTACAACTAAAAAGTGAAAAATAAAAACTTTTTTACAAAAAAAAACAACCGACTTCAAAAAAAACACTACAAAGTGATAAATAACTTTAATTTCGGAAGTCGGTGTCAAAAAACGAAAATGCGGAAATAATGACACCGACTTCCGAAATTAAAAGTTATTTATCACTTTTTAGTGTTTGTTTTTTAAGACTGTTGTTTTTTTTTTGTAAAAAAGCTTTTAGGTGACTATTCTACAGCAAAAAGTCGTCTAAGTTTTTCCCTCGTCCCTATTGTCCGTTATTATTGTTATTATTGTCCGTTTGTCAAACCGAAATTTTTATTCCTTACAAAGTTATCCAAAGAATGAAAAGTTTGCCCTTGATTAAATAACTGCTGATAACAAATCTCAAAGATTTCGAAAGTCGTTAAAAACTATATAAATAAACACCTAAAAAAATCTTCTACCAGATCGAGCCACGAAATTGCTGCCAATAGCCAAAAATTGAACAAAAGTCCAACATGTCTAAATCGTTTTAGCAAAGGACTTTGTTAGAAATTTTACTAATTAAAAGTTTTAGAAACGGCTTCCTTCATCGTATAATGTTAACTTGTGTATTTTACGACGGTTGAAGGATGTAAAATCAGCTCGTTAGCTGACTTTATGACAAAAGTGTCGACTAATTCCAAGTTCCAATTGTTAATAATTCATTTTGGTTTGAAACTGTTCCTATAATTTACTTGCAGATTTAATAAACGGCTAGGTTAATCTATTATGACCGTCGGGGTAGACGTGTTCTTGAGTGGAGACTGCGAAATGGCAAAGTGAGGGAGCCCTCCGCTTGGCCTCAGGCTAGGTTGAGCGACGATCTTCGCAGGATGGCTGGTAGTACCTGGATGAGAGTTGACGAGAATCGAGGTGAATGGCGTGTAATTGGAGAGGCCTATGTCCGGCAGTGGACTACTATAGTAAGATTTTTATAATAAACTGAGCACAAAAATGGTCTTTTATAATCCATACTAATATTATAAATGCGAAAGTGTGCGTGTCTGCATGTCTGTCTGTTTGTTACCTCTTCACGCTTAAACCGCTGAACCGATTTAGATGAAATTGTGAATAGAGATAGTTTGAGTCCCGGGAAAGGACATAAGGTAGTTTTTATCCCGATATTCCCACGGTATCTAAACTTATGCGGATGAAACCGCGGGGCGTATCTAGTCTCACATAAACGGTAAATAACCGAGCTTGGTAGTGTCAATACTATCTATACCGCCGTTGTCAATCGTAGGCCATTTGTAGTGTTATATTGAGGTCAACATTAGTTACGATTGGTAGCTTTGGTGGTGGCAATGGGGTGTGTTCTCGGGCGATTCGCGAAATTTATAACTACTAACTGGAGTTGTTATTTAGCGGCGCGGGTCGGTCGATCAGGTTAAGCTACGCTTGCCGCGGATAGTCCGTGGATGGGTGACCATATTTACGTATCAAGACCTCTCCGTACCTCGGAAAGCACGTTTAGCCGTTGGTCCCGGCTGTCAATCGTGGATCTTTGGCAGTCGTTACGGGCCGTCAGAAGCCCGAAAGTCTGACAACCAGTCTTATCAAGGGGTATCGTATTACCCAGTAACTGGGTTGTGGAGGTCAGATAGGCAGTTACTTCATGTAAAATACTGGTATTCAGCTGCATCCGATTGGACTGGAAGCTGTTCCCAACATAGTTGGGAAAAGGCTAGGCAGATGATGATGTGTGCGTGGGAGTCTATGGAACTGCGAGTACGTTTCTGACGGGGGTCCCCCGACTACACACGTTTTTTTATCTCCTTGCCACGATGTCTTAAATCTAGGTATTTGCACCATGTGTGTGCACCGAACATGGATTGGTATGGCCTAGATTACATAAAACGAATGAGATTAACTAACCTTCGGTTATGTTTTATTTCCCTTTGCTACAGCCAGTATCACTATACAGGGTGAAATTGAACACATGCGACAAATCGAAACGGGAGATTGTACTCGTCATTATGAACAACTTTTACTATGGGACCAAACCTGAAATCACGAAAAAAAATCAGCTGTTCCCTACATTTATGTTCGCATAACTCGCCAAAATGTAGGGAACAGCTGATTTTTTTTTCGCTATTTCAGGTTTGGTCCCATAGTAAAAGTTGTTCATAATGATGAGTATAATCTCCCATTTCGATTTGTCGCATGTGTTCAATTTCACCCTGTATTGGGACCAACAAACCCCTAGAGAATATTCAGTAGTGCAATCGTCTCAATACCTAAACTAACGTGTGCCCAGTTGACCCCTAGGTGGAATTGGGTGGGACGAGTTGCCCCCTTAGGCCCCTGGTCCCAGTTTCGAAGTGGGACGAGTTGCCCTCTAATCAAATTAGAAAGGTGGAATTGGTCCTTGGTCCCAGTTTCGAAGTGGACGTGTTGCCCCCTAAGCCTACGCGGTCACCATTCAAGAACCGGCCAAATTGCGATTTCAAGTAATTTTCATTTTAAATAACGTCTCAAAATGTTTCAGTACCTCAGGTTATCACCAGCCTACATCACCCATTCACACATTATTGCACCTAGTCAGCTAGAATCCGAAGGCAGAGGTTATAAACATTTTTATAGTTTCTATCTGCTATAATGAAACCATCGTTATCCGGTGATGTGGTGTATTAAAGTCGGTGCCTATACGTCCCATTTACGGTTTCTTATTACAATTTTATAGTAGAATATATAGGAAATAAGCGTATAATACGGGAAGGATGAAAATTGGATTATTTTATTATTTTTGTTTGCAATAACCAAATCGTCCCATGTTTTATGTATATTTACTTCATGGGTAGGTACGTAATGATATTAAAATAGAAAGTTAATATCATTGCGATTTGAAATTATGATGAAATTCTAAAATTCCACTTCAGAGTTTTGCTTAAATGAAGAAAACAAAATAAAAGTAGGTAGGAGCGCGAGCAAAAATCACTTTTTTTTTTTTTTTCAAGAAACCCCTCCTAAGTACCTACTTGTAATCTCTAGCACTCGAGCTTAGCAAGATTACAAATTGCATAAAATATGACCCATCAGGCAAACCTAGCAATTTACATTAAAGAAAAACTACTATTTTCAATCCAGTATAGTAATTTATTGGCAGTCTAGTGAAATATTACACTTCTTTCACTACCGCTCGTTCCCCGTTTCGGTTAAAAAAGGACAGAAAAAGTGAATAAAAGAGGTTTTTCCGAGACTTGAAGTTTTCCTCGACGGAACTAAGAGCCATTACTGTTGGATAAATAAACAGGTTTATCTATTAATAGTGTACGGTGAGGTGACTGAGTATCTCTTGAATACAGCTTTCATAGTCTGTTCTTAATTACTTTTTACTTCATTACAAACGCTTACAATTTAGTTATACCAAGTTTTTAGGTCAAGCTTTGTTCTTGGTAGTGGGTCATCCACGTCGTTATAATTAGATAGTAAAAGGAGTTTGTTGTTTTTGTTTTTAGAGGTAAGTTTAGGGTGGTAGGTTTCTGCGTATAACTTATAAACTTCTTATTTTATAACATTAGAAAAATAATGGTTTTCACCCTTTCGTTATATCGATATAAACAAAGTTGTTTCACGATAAATATAAAGCAATGTAAATAACTATAAAGTGCAGTAATTTCAACAATATTATCGAATAACTGTCGATATTTTGCCGTTATTTTTCTAATGCTAGAAAATGGAGTAAGTATAGGATTATTTAGTTTTATTAATCATTTTTATTGTTGCAAAAACTATAGTACAGATTACTTTCCCGCAAGTTATTATAAGCAAAAACTATGCAATACAATCCAGTATCAAAGTTTAGTGGAAAAAATCACCTGTATCCTGTACTAGTAAAAATGATCACAGGAGACATGAAGGCCAGTTCTCATACATTTCTCGTACGCCCGCGGCCCCGGGTTGCCGGCCGCTGGATTAGACTATTGAAAGTATTCAGAGGGGTAATTCTCGTAATTTTAAGAACGCTCATAGTCTGATTTCAGTCTCAATATGTCAAAAATACCTCTAATTTCCCTACATTTGACAAGTTTTTGGCATTTTTTTTTGTCGCCGAGATGAGATTGCGACTAGATTCTGTGGTATACTACTCACTTACATAAATAAATACTTTCCTAAAAATACGGGAATTACCCCTAGGGCCCACTAATTTAACATGAGTCAGCGTATTGACAATGTATGTAAGCCGATGTTTGTTGGAAAAAGCTAATGGATAATAAAAAGGATTCATGAGAAAGTAGGTAGTAAAACAAGAAACAAGTTAGTAATTAGAAGAAAGTAACTGTAGAAGCAGTGGTGGCCAAGTGGTAACGGCCGCGACTTACAAGTTGTAAGTCGTAGGTTCGAATCCAGACAGGCGCTTTACTTTGTGTAAATTATTTCATCACCACTGCTCTCAAAACGGTGAAGGAAAACACCGTGAGGAAACCGGCATGTCCTAGAACCAAAAATTTGAAGACATGTGACACCTGCCAACCCGCACTGGGCCCGCGTGGTGGATTACGGCCCACTCCTTCTCACTGAGAGGAGGCCTGTCCCAGCAGTGGGAAGATTATAGGTTGATTATGAGTGTGCTGTGTAAGGTCCAGCCGCGCGAAATTTGCCAAAGATGTAAACAACATTGGCCGCTCGAAACTGAATAAAATCGATATACAAGAACATGTATTTTAAGTAATGTTTGTTTTCGTCTAGATAGCTCGGAGATATAGGCCATTGTTGTTTACATCTTTGGCAAATTTAGCGCGGCCGGACCTTAGGTGTGTTGCGTAAGTGTGCTGTATACGTTTGTTGTGTAACCCTCTTACTAATAAACGTATTATATCAGATGAATAGTTACACACTGATTTCTCTCTTTCAATCGTCAGTAATTTGACTTTCGAAAGAAGAAGACAAAGCGTTGTGTAACTATGCAGACACTATACAACGTTTATTAGTGAGGGGGTAAGAGTGTTGTGTGGTGTGAGTGAGTTGGTGTAGTAACTAATAAGTGCGTGTGTGTGATTGCGTATTGCGTATGAGTGTACCTACAGATTTCATTGAAGAACTAGATCGGTAGTACAAGAAGTCTTTCAGTATCACTATATGAAAGTTTTAACAGCCAATCACGCAGCAGCAATTTGAGAATGAATGCTCGAAAATGTTGAGTTGTTTGTTCGCTTTGTTTTAAAGACGATGACCGAGGACATAGAAATGTCCACTAGCAAGAGTGGTTCTAAGGCGTACGGTAGGACATACATGGCTTTTGCGTCGTTTCTTACCGAGGGACATAGGTGAGAAAGGAATCTTGGCGCAGAGTTGATTGAAGGATTTTATCATCCTATGTTGTCCTTATGCTACCCAAAGATCTCCCTAATAGACTTCTATACCTCTCTCAAAGGCTTTATGTAGGTACCCATATCGCTAAAATATTTCGTAAATACCTAGGTAGGTATTGTATCAAGTACATCATCATCTGCCTAGCCTTTTCCCAACTATGGTGGGGTCGACTGCCAGTCTAACAGAATGCAGCTGAATACCAGTATTTTACATGGAGCTACTGCCTATCTGACCTCCATAACCCAGTTACTCAGTAATACGATACCCTTTGGTAAGACTGGTGTTGCCAGACTTTCGAGCTCCTGACTACCCGTAACGACTGTCAAAGATCCACGAATGATAGCCATAACTAACGGCTTGACTTGCTTTCCGAGGCATGGAGTGGTCTCGGTATGTTAAAATGGTCACCCATCTACGGACCATCCGCGGCAAGCGTAGCTTAATGACCTATGCAGCCTGCTGCTATTGCTTAGCCACGGGCCCCTCTGGTATTGTATCAAGTTCCTCATTATCCTAAACTATAAGGTCCCATTAAAATAGTTGGAACAAACTTTTAGAAATCACTCAGATCACCAAAATAAGGACGATGGTAAAAAAATGTATAAGAAAAACGCATTAGATACTTTACAAGATAAATAAATCAGCTAACGAAAATGACACTAATGTGTCAAAATAAAATCACTTTAATCAATGTTTTTTTTTGCTTGGATATCTTTGGTTAGACGTACTGAGCGCTGTGTTAAAATTTGTCCATCTATTTTAATGGGACCCTGTATTTTCTCTTTCGTACAGAAATATTGATAAAAATACGTTATCACTTTCACAATACCATCCTTCACCAATTCCTCCAATTTTACTCTGTATCGTGGATTCAATTAGTGAAATGGTCCATAAGAATGGTACTTATTATTTTCCTACGAATCGTTGCACTGTGTAATATGAAATCTCGACGCTATGAGATTCCATACCTGAACGTTCCTCCATTATGTGAAGGCAAAAGGCATTTTTGAATTATTGGATATTAATTTCCTTCTATACCAGCGATAAATTAGACCGAAGAATTATTTTATGAAATACCTAGGTTTACGCAGGATTTTGAAGTTGTGATTTTGACATCTAATTTAGTTATCGATATTATGGCAAAATTAAGTTATCATTATCGAGATGGTGTACCTATTGCCGGAATAGATTGTCGGTTTGAGAGTTAGTTTCCATAATTCTACAATCTACAGTAATCACAGTGTTGGACAAAGTCAAATCATTTGTTTCAAACAGGAACATTAAAGGGTACTTGTGAACGACAAAATTTACAAAAAATTGTATTGATTCTAGCCATGGATATCGATTCTAGCCGCCCCTTCCAAAAGGTCCTTGTTACTCTTTTATTTTTTTTACAATAGGTATTTTGAATTTATTATGATTATATCTTCTTATTGGTCCTTGGCATAGAACACTAACGCTTGCATTTATCAATTCAAGAAGATCGGTTCGGATCGGAGTGTCGGCAACAGAAACTGGTGTGTACTGATTTCCCTAGGAAAAAAATGTATTTAGTAGTAGGTGTGTGTTTTTTTTTTCAATCTGTATTATCCCACTGCTGGGCAAAAATCTCCTACATAGCTTTCCACAGTTCCCTGTGCGTTCTCTTCTCCGGCTAACCTCCCATGAACGCATCCAAGTCTTCACGCCAGCGTTTCCTAGGCCTGTGATGTGATATGAGGAGAATAATTATGAGCAGTCCCTATGCACTTTACCTAAACATACGGAAATAAAAAGTAATTCTAGAAATCGATGCCTCTGACGACCTTTAAGTGGACGTAGACTGTAGATTTGTTTAAACTGTAAAATCACGCCTCAGATTTGAGTATTATTATTATTATTAGTATTATTTATGTATAAGTTTGCTATATTACCTAGGTACATGTAAAACAATAAAACGTGAACAAAATAAAATAAAATGGCTCTGCAAATACTTTTACACGAAATAATAACCCCAAAATAATTTAAATAAAAAATAAGTTTAAAAACCAAAACCTGATTACTGAAAAGGATGAAACAAGAACGTACCTTCCTGTGGTCGCATGCCGCTGTACTAACATTCTATGGTAGCATGCGACCACGGGATGGTACTTTCTTGTTTCATCCTTTTCAGTCGTCGGGTTTTAGTTTTTAAACTTATTTTTTAAGTACCTGGTACTTGTTAACAGGCCTATACTGTCCTTCTATACTTATCTACATTTTGATTAGGAAAATATTGTAAAAGCCATTAATTATTTGTGAAAGAGCAACCGTGGAATTTCTTGCCGACTCTTCTCCGTAGAAAACGACAAAATGAAACCGTGCACCCAACTTCTGAGCCCATGTGAAATGTAATATTTTGATTTAGATTTTTGAACTAAACGAAATTTCTCTGTGCAGATTAGTGTCACCTCTCTTAAAACATTCATCAATTTGGGCACAAAGAGATTGCTCGCGTATACTTTAGGTACCTACTACCAGCAAAGGCATACTTCTATCCAATATGTTTAAAGTAAGTGGACAATAAAAATACAGAAACAAGTGGAAAAGCAATTAAATACTGCCGTCACTGATAACAGAGCGTTTGACAATATAGACATGCCTGTATGTTATTGCCATGTGAGAAGGGGGAAGTGTACATTACCTGCAACACTGAGGATTTTTCTGTAGTACTTAGGGACTACGTTTTTTGCGACTTTCAATAAAATTACACAGTTCTCTTATTTTAATACATACTCGCAGCGCCCCGCGGTTTCACCCTCATAAGTTTCAATCCGGTGGGAATATCTCGGGATAAAAACTATCCTATGTCCTTTCCCGGAACTCGAAACTATGCCTATACCAAATTTCATCTAAATCGGTTCAGCGGTTTAAGCGTGAAGAGGTAACAGACAGACAGACACGCTTTCGCATTTATAATATTAGTATGGATTTTAAAAGATCAGCTTTGTGGTCTTTCAGGGATGGGGTGTTTCTGATTTCTATAAAGCAGTTGAAATCGTTCTCCTGCCCTTATCTCAATTTATTTGGAGTCGGCACAACATGTCTTTTTCTTCCATACTTCTCTATAATTTTATTGTTCGCCTCTTTGCTTCAATAACGTAAGTCCGACAGTTTTTTTTTTTTTTAATATAGGTAACGCACGTTTTTCGTAAAAATAAAATCGGACACGGCGCGCCGTGTCCGATTTTATTTTTACGAAAAACGTGGTAATCCACATTAATATTATAAATTCGAAAGTAACTCTGTCTGTCTGTCGGTCTGTCTGTCTGTCGATCTGTCTGTCTGTCTGTCTGTCTGTCTGGTCTGTCTGTCTGTATGTTACCTTTTCACGCCTAAACCGCTGAACCGATTTAGATGAAATTTGGTATAGAGATAGTATGAGTCCCGGGAAAGGACATAGGGTACTTTTTATCCCCATATTCCCACGGATCGAAACTTATGCGAGTGAAACCGTGGGGCGCAGATAGTTTACAATAAATCGTAGATTTACACTAAAAAAATATTCGTTTCGACACAATTATTATTTAAAAGTTGAAAAACACTCTCCTCTAAAATGTAAATTTTCAAGATAACACATTATTGAAGCAAAGTGGCGGTGTTTGGGTGGCTTACAGCTATCAAATGGGTATCATTTAAGCTATCACCAATTTAATTAGTTTTGTGTTTCTTAAATAATAGGGTTTGTCCTCCAAATAGTAGATCTGTCACCAAAATGTAGTCACCAAACAATGCAAGTGACCTAACCAAACCGAACCTCGGGGTGCCCTTCGCTCGCTCTTGCATCCTATGTCGACGGAGCCCCGCTTCGCGGGGCCCCTATTTCTGTGTAAAGGGTTTAAAGTAACCTAACCAAACCGAACCTCGGGGTGCTCTTCGCTCGTTCTTGCATCCTATGTCGACGGAGCCCCGCTATCTGAGAACGAAAATATTTCGTGGCGATAGATCTATTTATTAGGTGATACAAATATTTCGTGGCGATAGATCTATTTATTAGGTGATACAACTTGATGACAAATATAAATTTTGGTGATAGAAAATATAGTTCCCCTATCAAATACAGAAGTAGTTGTGAGAAAATTGATGACAAGCTATTTACAAGCCTCCACAGTTAGCAACAGTTGTAAGCACAGTTATTAATCGTCATCTCGGTATTCACCCCCTTTCTAACCATATCATCATTCACACATTCCATCCATCGTTTCTTTAATCTTCCCCTACTCTTATCACATCACACTAATATTATAAAGGCGAAAGTTTGTGAGTTTGTTTGTATGGTTGTTACTTCTTCACGCACAAACGGCTGAACGGATTTGGATGAAATTTTGCACACAGATAGTTTCTAACGAGGATTAACACATAGGATACTTTTTATCCTGATATTCCCACGGGATGGACACTTATGCGGCTGAAACCGCGGGGCGCTGTTCGAATATCTATAAAGCAGTTGAAATCTTAGACAAAATCTCAAGTTAGGAGTTGTGATTGGTCGTCGGAAATATAATATAATTAAGTATAATTTGAATAACTGGTCTATTCTGTACAAATCTCTGTGAAAACATGAAGTGAGTTTGAAGTGATTTGTCAATAGTGTCAATCTTTCCTTTGTGCTCAATAGTTTTTTTAGTAGTTCCTTTGAAGGAACTACTGAGAATTTTTGGATAGCATTAGGTAGAATAACAACTCGCTTTAATCTCACTTCACCTACGTTTTCAGTGACATTTGAGCAGAATAGCCCGGCTGGCATTCAGAAAACGGAAGGCTAATTCTCGTGTTTAAAAACTTTCAAAATCTAGTTGCAACATCATCTCAGCGACAATTAATTTCAAAAACTTGTACATAATGTAGGTAAATTAGAGATATTTTTGACAGATTGAGAGATTAGACTGCGAACGTTCTTAAAAATACGGGAATCGCCCCTCTGGTGTCTTTAATAAAATCCTGATAGGAATTCAAAGCAACGGGGTATTCCTCAAAGCGCAACGAAAAACAAAAGAATTTCCAGCTCACCACAAAGACCTCTTGCAGTCAATGAATATCTCATGAAGATAATTCTATTAAGAAGGGAACGGAGGGAAACATTTTATGCGATACCACATACACTCATGTAGGGGGTAAGATTATACCCCATAGCCACACAGGTCACGTCTGAAACATTCAGTGTGACCGAGACTGGGTCCCACATATAAAATAATAATATCATTCTTTATACTGTGTATTGTAAAATGATCCGTCTATCCGTACGTGTTATAATAGGGACAAAATTATAAGAAGATATTAGTGTTGCATATCTTTCTGAAGCTTTGTACCGTCAAGTAAGAAATTCTCTCGCAGGAAATGTTTAAGAATAAAGGGTTATTATCACGTACGTGTGGGTACGGATGTCTTTGGGAGATAAGTGTCAACATTTTTTTGCACCGTAAAATATGAGCAGCCTGCTATTTAGATCCTGGTTTAATAGAGTACCGTGGAGTTTTTTGCCGGTTCTTCTCCATAGGAAACGACTAATTGAAACTGTGTACAGTCACAAGTACTAATATATCAACACTTAACAACTTTCAATTGCGATTTTTTAGTGAAATAACAAATGCTACGTTGAAATACGATACTACATAAACCTATGGGTTCGAAAATACTATGTTCGTAATAACATAAAAGTCCATTCAAAAATAAAGAAGATGATAGCCTTTGAATAAAACCAAGTGTATACATACATACTTATGCTCGTGACTGTACCTAGTTTCTGACGTTTCACAAGTGCCCATGTACAGACCGGCCGTCAAGAATATGTGTTCTTGACATACGTCAATTTAATATAAATGAATACGTGTTATGCGAATTTGATCTTTATTAGTTACTAGAATTGTTGTACTGAAAGGTGTTAGGAACATATTCTCTCGACGGCCGGACTGTAGGTTAGGTATATTAAATATAATACTTTGCATTTAAATTTGAAAATAGACTAATACAACTATACTCTCTTTTGCCCAGTTGGAAGTATGATGTTCCTTAAAAGATCGCTGGAGTACCTAATCACAATCACTTGACTCTTTTCAGTAGGTAAAATATGTTTGTATTGAATGTATTCACTGGTGACTACGCCCTTCAAATGACCCCTCCCACTCTGGGTGGAGCGGAAGGGAGTGTCAGACTCTTACTGACTAAAACCCATCCGGATTCCTCTTCGGCCCTGGCAGGCCCCTTCCTTTATGCTGACATCTCTTTGAGGCGCGCGTGGAACACGTACGCGCCGTCCGCACGGGCCTGGTCCTGATCGGACGGTGAGCTACCCATTACTCCCCGTCCGCAGGCCCGCGGAGTGTAAATGTGGTGCTGTCCCACAAACAATGGGGCACTAAATATCGTGTCAAGCGTGTCCTGTTGTCTGCACGCTACAGGATTGGATGGACAGCTCGTAGTGAAATTCTGGGCTGACTGTATATAGGTACAGGGTGAAATTAAATTCATGGGCATCCTTTTAAGGGGTCATTGTAGGTACTCATCATTATGAACAACTTTTACTGTGGGACTAAACTTAAAATCGCGAAAAATAATCAGCTGTTCCTTGCATTTATGTTCACATAACTCGTCAAAATGTAGGGAAGAGCTGATTTTTTTTCGCGATTTCAGGTTTGGTCCCATAGTAAAAGTTGTTCATAATGATGAGTACAATGACTCCTTAAAAGGATGCCCATGAATTCAATTTCACCCTGTAGATTGTCATCGACATGCTAAAAAGAAGAAATAAGTACAAGTACCTACTTACCCTGCAAGCTGTATGAATAAATTTACACGAAAGAAGACAAAATTAAATTAATTATTATTATAACTACGTATTTCATATATTCATCAAGTACACTTAAATAAATCCATGCTTTTAGTTAGCAAGGTAAAATTACACTCAGAAAAATTTTCCATTAAAAAAGCAAAAATTGTAAATGCGCACTCGAAGGTTTTATTTTGTTAATGTTAAATAAATTATCTTTTTTCTGAAGATCTCTTATATCATTTTAAGGGAGTGTAATATGTATTTTAAAACTTTCTAACGAAACAAAAATAATAACGTTTTTAAAACTTCATTCACCATTAACCTTGCATGAACTTTCTCGGAGACGGTGTTGTTAAACTTATGCTTAAAACACTTGTAATTTGCAAGATTAAAAGCTTAGTTCAGACAAATGAAATAGACTCTCTCACGGTAAAACTCGAAATGACACAGACACGAAACGCCTTGAGGCACAGTTAGTCTTAATAGTATAAGATCCCGTCAAACATCGACTTATCTCATCTGTTTACGAAAAAAAAAAGTGTGTTTGACATTTCTAATACCTACCTATACTAATGAACATAAGTAGTATTACCTAGCGCAAATGGGCTGCTAAATAAAGAGCATTGCAAAGCCACTCCCATCTAAACTCAAACTCAAAGCATTTATTTCAAACTAGCTGCGCCCCGCGGTTTCACCCGCGTAAATGTCGATCCCGTGGGAATATTGGGATAAAAACTATCCTATGTCCTTTTCCGGGACTCAAACTATCTCTATACCAAATTTCATTTAAATCGGTTCAGTGGTATAGGCGTGAAGAAGTAACAAACATATAAACACACACACTCACAAACTTTCGCCTTTATAATATTAGTGTGATAAACCAATTACAGGCACTTTTGAATTGTCAAATAAAACTTAGTGAAATTAACGCATTTAATTTTTATTTGTTTACTAAATAAATTCAATACTAATCGTAGTAAGAATCCTAATGGAACCAGAAAAAGTTAGTCTTATCTATTTCATGTTTAGGATTGAATTGAGTGGAAAAGGGGGAAAGAAGACCTTTGCCCTGCCATGGGACAATACAGGCTGATTCATTACATCGGTATTTTTAAACTTCGAAGTTCAGTATGACAGTCATTATTATATTATCATAATTATCTATTTTATTGTTCCTTTGACCAATGGTCACCAGATACAAACATTTGTGTATTCTAGGGACAGAAAAAGATCATTAAAGTCGACTTAAGACTGTCTCTTGTACTACAGTCACAATAAAACACGGGAGACGTATTTCACGCTAAAGATTTTCCGTGTCTACGCGGCTGCAACCATTTGTTATAATTTCCTGACTAAATACGCCTCGGTAAGAACATAAAAAACATCCTATTGCAAATTGTGACAGATTATTATGGCTTGGACACAAAAAGCAACGTAATTATGGAAGCGAATTTTCAAAATTAGAGGCCTGATGGTATTTTGGGTACATTATGTTGTTATTAATTTTAGGTTAATCATTTTCAAACCAACAAAGACTTTACTATTCGAATCAGATTTACAAACGAATTTTACGAAGCCGGGAAATTGCTGATTATAAGAAATGCTAATTCTCATATTATTTAGAGTTCAATGATTTTATTGTTGCTATGCTGTTATGTCTTATGAGTTGTAGGTCGTAGATTCGAACCCAGACAGGCACTTTACTTTGTGTAAATTATTTTATACCACTGCTCGCAAAACGGTGCAGGAAAACATTTTGAGGAAACATGACAAACATGTTCTAGACCAAAAATCGAAGACATTCGTGACATCTACCAACCCGCACTGGGCCCGCGTGGTGCATTACGGCTCACTCCCTCTCACCGAGAGGAGGCCTGTGCCCCAGCAGTGAGAATTTTATAGGCTGATTATGTATGTTATGTAAGCTGTTTATGATTTTCATGGACGATTTTGCAAATAATAATTGGATGTTGTTATAATTATCTGTGGGGGGGTCTACTTGTTCCCTTAACCTTTTAACCGCTTACCGATTAATCCGACAAATATGTTCGTGTCCATTTCGCCAGGGTCGTATAGGTATTTACGACCAAATGCCACAGCTCGTTTGATCTGTTTTTTTATTAAAAATACGCTGTATTCTATCAGGTATTTATTTTTTGTTTTTTTTTTTTCGAGCGCTGGGGGCACGACCACTGATATGAAGTCGGGCGGATAAAAGGTTAAAAAAACCTTATTAACTTTGAGAGAAAACTCACATCCAGCCATATACTTACAGGCTGATAAATGGTTGTGTTATTACCATACAAACTATCGATTACCTACAAAGTACATGATTCTAGACCCCTTAGCGTGGAAATATACTGGTCGTTTATCAAAAAAAAAAAAATTGCTGTTTCATAGAAAAGTACGTACGGTACGTAGGTACGTCGTGTGCGTGTGTAGGTAGTAGTAGTAGTGTCCTTCGCGTTCTTGTTCTGTCGCCAGAGCTGAGTCCCCTGTGTGTCGTACTTTAAGGATGCTTAACACCCTCCTGACTACCAATCCTGAATGTTATCTGTTTGCCGATGAATGGAGTAGAATTATGCGTGTAGGTATGTCTGATGTTTTGTGAGAAGAACTATGCTAGGGTGTCCTCTATTATAATTATGTTAGTAGTTGAAATATTTTTGTATACCTGCCATACCTGTTTAAATCTCTATGTTAATTAATGTAATTGGTGTTACCGTTTTGATTAACAATAAACAATCAATCTTTTATCAATCTTTTAATATACAGGGTGTCCCTGGAAGTATGGATCAAATCGAATAGGGTAGGGTAGGTCATTTCCAAACTTTTTAACCCTGAGAATGTCAGTGAATTTTTTTACGGTTTAAGAGTTATGACCTATTTTTATTTTATTTTTTTCAATCACTTCGCTTAGTGCTCAAAGAAAATAATCATAAAAAAATACTATCAGGGCTAACTAAAAATAAATAAATTGATAGCCCTGATAGTTTTCACGAATTCGATTCTTCTTCTCTTTTTTTTTAGTTTTTTTTTTTTGCTAAAACGTTTGGAAATGTCCTTGCCCACGTCCCTATTCGATTTGATTCATACTTTCAGGGACAGCCTGTATAGAACAGCAATTTTCTTTTTGTTAATAACCAACGAAAAATTACAACGCTCGTGGTTTAGAATCATGTACTGAATCCATGGTTAATGGTTGCGCGTAGATGTCCCTGTATAATTTTCATACGATGGAGGCGAGAGTCGAGACGTCTTGTCTATGCTGTTATCACGTTCCAAATTACACGCGCTGCATGTAAACAGGCTATTACATCGGAATACCCTTAAAATAATTCCTTCTCGGTCGTATTACGTTTATCACTAGATTTTATATTTCACAGAGTCATCTTTAACATTAAACTCATTTTCCTAAGCTATTTTATGCATAGTTTTAATGAGAGCTAACTACATATTGTTTTTTTTTATATTGTTTAGTGATAGCGTTTATTGGAGATAACGTTATTTCTGACTCATGCTATTCGGGATAGCGTTCATTTGGAATAACGACATTTGGGATAGCGTTCATTCGGATTAGCGTGATTCGGGGTAACGTTAATTCAGTATAGCGTTCATTCGGAATGACGTGATTCGGGATAGCACTGATTCGGGATAGCGTTCATTCGGATTAGCGTGATTTGGGATAGCATTTATTCGGGATATAGTGATTCGGGATACCGTTCATTCGGATTAGCGTGATTCGGGATAACGAACATTCAGTGTAGAGTGATTCGGGATACGTTCATTCGGGAAAACGTGACTATAGCGTTCATTCACGATAGAGTATTTCCGGATAGCGTTCATTCAGGATAAAGTGATTCGGGATAGCGTTAATTCAGGATAGAGTGATTCGAGATAGCGTTCACTCAGGATAGAGTGATTCGGAATAGCGTTCATTCAGGATAGAGTGCTTCGGGATATTCGTGGTCATGGAGGCTATGACCACACAATATGACTATAGTATATATTATATATTTGCCGCATTTTAGCTAACTAATGTCCATTGCCCATTGTGTCACCCATTGTAAAGTTTCTATATTTAATATCTGTAATTTATATGGTGTACATAATAAAGAGTATTCTATTCTATTCTAATGGATCAAATAACTGCTAAATATGGCGCTGCTACCACTCTGTATTTGAACATAACATATTATCACGCCTTGTTTTCTCGAAAGTTTAGGCAGAAATGTACCTATAGTAGGTACACACACATTCACCCAGTTACGTTTAAATCCCATGTATTAGGGGGCGAGTCTATTGCCATCAACCGGGAGCAAATCTAGACTCCGGGCTACTACCGCGAAAAACCCAGATGGATGAACCCCATAACACTTTGACTGATCTAGGATTCGAACCCAGGACCTCATGCTCAGCAGTAGCGTTTGCGAGCACTCAACCATTGGGGCAGTCAGTTTCTGTATTATTTTTGCACATACCGGATGTTTTTTTTTACCTATTCCAAATTTTTACAGGGTGTTCTACCCATCAATATGAACAACTTTCACTATGGGACCAACTCTGAAATCAAGAAAAAAATTCCGCTGTTTAGTACAAAAGTTCAATACATAGGGACTTGACCAAAATGTATGAAACAGTTGATTTTTTTTCGTGATTTCAGAGTTGATCCCATAGTGAAAGTTGTTCATATTCATGGGTAGAACACCCTGTAAAAACTTGGAACCGGTAAATAAAATCATTCTGTATTTCAAAGACATGTGCCAATTGAGGTGTACAGGTCGAGAGTGATGCATACGTAGTGCAGACGTTTGTCTATACATATTACTTGTCTCTTGCAAATTTCCACAAACAGATACGTGAGTACACGATGTATAATGTAATGACACGACAGATTATATCTTGTTCATGTCAAATTCACGTCTCGAATTATATACGTGAACGCGTGTGTAGTTAAAGGTTATTAGATCTACAGCATCCACAATTCTGCTTGCCAGTATGGTGAAGACAAGACTGTGTTTCTCTCATAAATTATGTATTTAATGTTACGTTATAGTATCGTGTTACAACTAGAAAATTAGTAGGAATTAACTGTCGTTTACCGCAATGAAACGTATCTTTGTTTTTTCTTTGTTCTAACTCAATCAATCAACTCAGCCTATCGCAGTCCAATGCTGGACATAGAATTCTCACAGACTGCGCCACAACACCCTGTCCTCCGCCTTCCGCATCCAGTCTACCCCAGCCGCCTTCTTTAGGTCGTCCGTCCATCTAGCTGGGAGGCGTTCCACACTACGCTTGCCGGTACGCGGTCTCCACTCCAGGACTCGTCTGCTCCATCGGCCATCGGTCCTTCGACAGACATGGCCAGCCCACTGCTACTTGTTCTAACTACTTAGAGGTTTATTCATAAGCGTTACTTAAAGTTAAGAGACTGTTAAACGTCAAAAATGTATGGTCAAACAGTCGCTAATTGTTACTTAACTATTTTTTTTACCCTTATGTCCCACTGCTGGGCAAAGGCCTCCCTACTTTCTTTCCACTTCTCTCTGTCCAGAGCAATAACTAAGTAAATTACCTTAGTTAAGTTGTTTATAAATGAAGGGACTAAACTCTAAGATTATCAGAACTTAGCAGGGGTGCTTTTGTGTCCCACTCTGTAGGAGATTGGAGTATGGTTTAATTTCTTGTTACATAAAATAAAACACAAACGTTATACAAACAATTTATTTTCTCTCCGTTTGCTGATTTAACATTTAAGTAGACATCAACAATGTTTTTAATCATTACTTCATTATGTATAGAAGAAAAGTATTGTGCGATCTGAATAACTTTAAGAATTTCCTTTCAAACAGTCTTATTATTATTTACATACAGAATAAATTCACATTAGTATCAGTGAAAGTTTTATACATGAAGTTATAAAGTAATATAGTAGACGAACTAATTTTATAAGACATTAAAATTAGAAATACACAAAATCTCTTTCATTACATTAATGTATATATTATTATGTAGGTATAGTTTTATAATCTCCAATTCAACTATTACAAAAAATACAAAACTTCCTTTACCGGATTTGATACTAAACATCTCTTTAACACTCGGTACCTATTCATACGTAGTATAAATATTTACGCTATACAATAAACTATTCTTCTGGGAAAATTATTTACACAAACTTTCGTGCCTCCCGAAGAGGTAGTTAGAGATCACAAAGTTCTACGTCTATATTCTTGGCACAATTGTTTTTTAACGTCCATAAATCACTTTCACACACTATTAAATCATTTACAGAAATCAGACCCGAAGCTACTGGTCCACATGTACTTAAACCTAATATTTCTCCTCTAAACTATCAAACAACTAAGGATGTCTTTTAACTGACAATATACACTTATGCTTACAATGGTGTCTATGTTCCGGGGATAAATCCAAATGAACAACATTTACGGCCTTATCAAAGGTAACCCTCGGAAGTCATCGCGTTAACGTCACTTCAGTGTCACTCGAGCTCCTGGAGCTCTCTTTGATAACGTCAAGTTCTCTATTAGATAGCGATGAAGTACGAGAGAATTTATGAGCACTGTATTCACTTTTTTCATCATGAACGTCATGAGCACAACCGTTTCCGTAGTCTTTGTTTTCATCTGAATCGTCGTCCACAATATCATTCACTTCAACTTCTAATAAATTATCGTGTTCTTTTAGTCCGTAAGCGTTAAAGCTTCTCTCGTGACTTAAACTGCGTATTCTATCGAGATTATGTTCTAAATTTTGCATATCATCGTCAGCACCAGGGGAGTCATCGAACTTCCACTTAATATTTGAATTAAAATGTTCCACTCCAGGGTACATACTTATGCTATTACTTCTATGCCCGAAAACCGGACAGTTTCGGAACTCTCACAACTCCGGATGCCTACCGTTACAAGTCTTGTTGAAGTTGCCCTCATCTAAGCTTAAATTGGAACGAGAACGACCACATTCCAGACCAGGACTTGGTCTAAATAGGCACATGTCTGAGTTCTTCAATCTACACTGACGTGAACAAGATTCGATTTGAAAGGCTGCTCTATCCAGGTGTCTGTAATCTGTTGGGCCATAGCCGTCGAAGAATCTGGAGTCCTGTTTACAAGAACTACTTTGGCAGCCAGTTCCTTTGAAAGAGCCGGAACATCGCAGAGGGTCTCGATGGCATGCCTTCTGGATAGCATGAAGGGATGAAGATGATACAGTGCGCTCTAATATTTCGCCCCAGTATTTTTCTCCGAGGCCTTCAAATTCTCCTTTTGAATGCAGACCATCAGATGTGACGGGGGATCCACAACATCCTGTTGTGGGTTTCTCGTAGCTCGGAAACGATTTTGATCTCCGACAGCAGACCTGTTAGAAATAATATTTTAGTATTGGTATCGTTTAAGCTAGGTATACGTTATCCTGTAAGTAGGTACATGTAGTTACAACAAACAAGACGCAATTAACAAGATGCAATTTCCAAACTTCATTATTATTTATTCAGATGGAATTAATTTATGCACTATGTATAATAATGAACATTTTGTAATACACATATCCTTAATTAACAAAAATAACAAAATTAAAACCTAACTTAACTAAAACTATGCACTAACTAAAATATAGCGTCGAAAAATTCATCCGCATCACTATCGACTGGTAATGTACCCAAGAGACTGGTATTTATGCACTTGAGAACATGTAAATTCCCGTACCCAATTAAAAAAAAAACAAAATACTTGTTGGACGGTGGTTATACCAGCATGTAGTTCAACTCGTAATACCTTGTGATGGTGATACTTACGTAGTATTGAAGTAATTCATGACTGATCCTTCTAAAGTGACTATTTAATAGCCAGTATAGAAATGGATTCCAAAAACTGTTGCTCAATGCCAACCATGTGACAATGAAGTCCAGGGAAGGTGGAACCTGTATGATAAAAACGAAAATTAGCAAATTACAATAACAAATTGCAAATATTTATCCTTGATTCTGGTAAAATGAGTTCATCATTATAATATGATATATGGAAGACAGTATCTAATTGCAAAAAAAAAAACTTAGTTCTGAAATGAAACAGATATTTAAATCCAAGAAATCAAAATGAAAATACAAATGAAAGACGAGTGACAATAATGCACAATTGCATTATATTCGTGCTCGGTATTATCTATAAAGGCCTTCCTTATTATTCAGTGGAAGAAGGAAGTAATAAATGCTTTCAAAGGGAAAGACAGTTCCGAAAAATGTTTCCTTGGTCAAGCGAGAATAGATAGGACCTTGCACTTGACATGTTTTGAAAAGGAAGCCTTTAGAAATGGTGTTGCCTCTGATTAATTTCGATGATAACAATATACATCTCAAGAATATTATCTTTGAAATCTAAACAATTATATCTTAAAATATAGAATAGTATTTTAAAGACTCAACGTTGGTCCCAGCTGTCATTTGTAGATCTTTGACAGTCGTTACGGGTAATCAGAAGCCCGAACGCCTGACACCCAGTCTTACCAAGGGGTATCGTGTTACCCAGTAACTGGGTTGTTGAGGTCCTGATAGGCAGTCGGTTCATGTAAACTACTAATATCCAGCTGCATTTGATTAGACTAAAAGCCGACCCTAACATAGTTGGGAAGACTAGGCAGATGAAAATGATTTTTGTGACAAAACAGATAGAGCATCTGTAATAATCAATTTAATATTAGCTACAAACAATATCAATGCAGAAATCCATACCTTGCACCCGGTACAAGCCGCAACCACTTCCTGTATAGTAGCCGGAGTGACCATAACGATGAAACCTAATGACATCGCTGCCATAGTTCGTGATGTACTCACACTATGCGGTCTTACTGGGGCTTGAATCTGTACCGCAGAAAGTTATATCGTCATCATTTGTTAGTGTAATGTTTGATACTGGAAGTGGGATAATGGTTTTAAGCTTTATTGAAACTGTAATAACTATCAATATGATGTAGCCGACATACAGGATGGCAATCAGAATCAGTAACCATGTAACCAGTAACAATTAAACGATGTAATTTTCTTACCTATGGCATACAATAAACGACTTTAACGAACGACGAACAATGACGATGATAATTTGACGATGCACGTCAAACTAAATCGTCAATGTTCAGACGCTGCAACTTTTATTGATGCTTTAACTTATGGTATTCCACAGACAAATTAAATGCACCGTGTGAATCAGGCTTTATTATTCGTTACGGTATAGCGGTATTGTACATACCAGGGGGTCTACTCCCTAAGCACGAAGTCCGTCGTTTCGGCCTTCGTAACGGGCGTTTCCTACTCCCTATGACCTACGGACGGATGGTTCGTTCGGGGCCCGAGCGAAGAATGAATGACAACGCGATTTGACTGTTGTCCCTACTCCCGATGTGTTTTTGCCCGTCCGAACAGTTGAACATGACACTGGTTTTGTCGGATAGTTATGTCAGTTGATACGACACCAAAATAGTTCTCGTGCTATCGACGAAAGTCACTCAAATAAACAATTTCAAACTATGGCTGCTTTTTTATTGATTGAAGAAGCTTTACAAGAAGAGCGGAGGCAACGTCGGTCGAATATACGCCGAAACTTTAGGTTGGCGAGTATTCCCGACGTTCAGTTCATAATTGGATTTAGAAATACCGCTACGGGTATCTACGGGTACACCATCCGTCAAATTGATGAAGCTACATTTCATCATTTACCAAAGAACTCTCAAATTCTAAAATTTAATAACTTACTTCGCTTTTACAACTCAAAGAGAGAGATAACTAATCCAATCTTCACAACAATCTCGATTTATAAAGCAGAGTCGTAATTCTAGACTAATGTTTCACTCGACCTAATACAATCTCAGCGAGAACGAGGCACTTAAATCAATGAAACTGGGAAAGCGTCAACCTTACCTAAAAGGAAAGACAATATATCCGATGGAGCCAGAACCTCAAAAATAGAATAGAATAGAAGACAATATATCATACCTCGAGAACATTGGTGAAGAAGTTTTTAAAAAAGATAGGGAAGGAAGCATACGAGATAATTTTATTTTTCTTGATACGATTACTGTGAGCGAGATGTTATTTATCATCTTGATTATACGTGTAATGAATGCTTATTGTACTTTTTTATTTTATCTTAGGATGGAGATTTGAAGATATATATTATGGCGGATAAGCAAAACAAGGTATTCTCGTAAATTTTGAATATATATACGCTACCTACGTGACCTGTTTAAGGAAACAGATGTTTAATATAATCATTGTGGAAATTGTTTACCTACAGTAGAAATTCCAGGAATGACATTGGAAAATTAAATACCTAGGAATATTTTGAATTTGTAGAATTAGATGATGATGCAGATCGGAATTGGTAACATCAAAGCCTAAAGAGCATAGTATTCCTAAGATAAACCTTGTGTTGAGATTACAAATTAACCAAGGAAGGTTAGAACGCCCTCTGAGATGAAATGACAATCTTTTCAGGGTGATTGGTAAATACTGGATGAGACGTCGAGTCGTTTAAGATTCACTGAAGATTCGAGTAAGATAGCCTGCTATTGTAGAAGTGTATGCATTGCACTGTTAAAAGTTTTATTAACATTAGGTGTAATAAAAGAATATCTTACCACTACTTCATGTTCACTATGTGACGTTTTCGCACAAGGGACAGGCACTCCGTTGGGTCGCAGTGGTTCGGGATCAAACTTCCCTCTGTTTTTGCTGACGTGGAACCCAGAGCCATAGCAGTACATCAGGGCCATAGTTGTAGGAAAATAGTAGGCGCAGCATGACAGGATCCTAGTATAGAAAAAAACGTTGGTGATTGAAATTGAAAGGACCATAATAAAATGAATAATGTAAAAGTTATTTGCCTTCTTTATTTTTTTTAATGGTTCTAATTCAAAATGTGTTTAATTATAATTAAACCTTTCAAAGGTCCAATATGTTATGGAAAAAAAATACTTTGATTTCGAAGTTGGGAGTTTAGTGTTGAAGTAATTTATAGGTACATTCTCCGCTAAGTTGACTAAATTGAACTAGGACCGGTGCGGTGGTTCAGTTCGGTGGTACTAGTGGGAACAAAGGTTGGGAACAAACAGTCTCACTAGTACCACTAAGTAAATGGTGGTACTATAGAGAACGAAATTTCTCGCTAATACCACCAGTGGTTTCAGTTCGGTGGTACTAGTGGGAACAAAGGTAATTTTCACTATGCCTTTCAAAGCATCATTATAAATAATACTTTAACTAATGCAAATGGTTTATATTTAATCGATATAAGTAGACACGTGAAAGTAATAAAATATTTTCCACTTATGTAACTAAGTTACACTAACCTGAAAGCCACTCTGCTATGGAAAACATCGCAAGCCATAAGGCCTGTTGAGTTGAAGTAATATCCAGATCTCGGTAGCACCATGATAGCAAACAGTGACACTGACAATATCCACGTTATACTTATTACTAAGACGCAACCCTGTAAGAAACATAAAAAAAATAATTTTGTGACGTCAAATTATGAGGGAGTCGCACTGCGTCAGCTACACCTTACGTCCGTTTATAGCCCTATTGTATTCTCGAAGATGCATTTTTTCTCGGATCAGTCGCGTGGCAACCGTTCTACCTAAAATACACTCAACGCTAAAAGTGTTTGTGATTAGTACTCGTATATAAACAAAAAAATACTTTTCTATCATTTCATATTCCTGAATTAAACAGTATTAGTTTCTACTCCGAAAAACAAGTTCGTGAAATAACTAATTCAATAAAGTACCCTTGTCCTTTTCAACCTCAGAACAATATTAATTCTATTGTCAGTATTTTTTATACTGTCTAGTGACCCCTAGAACTTAATTTACGTCAGCGTCATGAATAATAATCCCTTTAATAATCTGGACACTCGAGGTCAGTGAAATATTATTAGCTGTCAGGACAGTGATAACATTTTAGTAGACACACAAAAGCAATATTATAAACTTTGTATACATAAGCTCTCAAAACCCAAAAGGTCTCAAATCTTTGAATCCCAAAATCCTTTAAAAGTCAGTTTTAACTGATTTCAAACAAGACTAAAAGTTTCAGCATAAACCTGATAAATTATACAAAACATCTTATTTTGAAGTACGAAAAAGTTCGTTTTAATCACATACTGAACTACCCTTTACACCTAAGTTTGTCTCGATACTTTGAGCAACTTCCTAAGCCGCTCAAAGAGAGATTTCTGAGAAAGATACGAGTGTATGTCCCCAAATAAAGCTCAAAGGACTTACAAGGTAGTCAAATATATCAAATATTTAAACGTTTAACTTCTTACGTGAAGTGATTTTAATTTTAGATAAGCTAATATTTTCTACTTACTACATTTTTACTGGGACTTAGTTCCATAAAAATTTACTTTTCGAGGTATGGTTGTCGAAGATACGGTTTAAGAACGCTTTTAAACTGTGGAGCTAGCTTATTATAAGTATTAAAGCAATAATAAACGAAATACGAGTATGTATTTCAAAGCAGCAATATAGAGGACAGAAACGACTAGCAAAATAAAATCCAATAGACAAACATTTGTCTACTCACCTTTTTACTTGAATGTTTGTGATAGGTGTCCGGATGCAACAAGTACAAATATCTGTCGATAGCCATGCAGACCAATATAACCGCACTCTGTTGACTCACAGCTCCACGAAGAAGAGCCTGAAATAAACAAATAGGTTATAGTTATAATCAGCCTATAATGTTCCCACTGCTGGAACACAGGCCTCCTCTCGGTGAGTGGGAGTGGGCCAGTGCGGGTTGGTAGATGTCACATGTCTTCGAATTTTTGGTTCTAGGACATGCCGGTTTCCTCACGATGTTTCCCTTCACCGTTTTGAGAGCAGTGGTGATGAAATAATTTAGGTTCATAAAGTAAAGCGCCTGTCTGGGTACGAACCTACGACCTACAACTCGTAAGTCGCGGCTGTTACCACTTGGCCACCACTGCTCTAAATAAGTTTTAATACGAATAAATTCAGAAACAGATCACGTCAAAGATGGGGAAACATTGCTGGGCATCTAAATAGCCTTGATTTAAGAAACAATAGGGCCACTTCGTAAAGGGAATAACGAGTCAGCAGGCGTCGGGCGTAACTTACAAAGCTTAAACTTCATCCTTACTTTGTGCTTGGTCACTATAAACCATTAGCTGATGCCGCATTATGTGCTTTCATAGAAGTTTTAGCGATTTTATTGTTCACGGATCGCCGCTTCTCCGGAACGTCAACAATAACCCTTTTATAAAGTTGATCTTGTAACTATAAAAGGCCTTCAGATCTTTTTCTTTGGTTAACGTCTTGATCCCTATTATTGTGTTGCGTCCATTTTTTTTTAAACATCGCTTTACGTAATCCGAATTTTCTCCGAAAACATAAAATTTCAGCTTCCAAAATGATCATCAAGCATCAGCAGTTAAGTATAACTAGCTGCGCCCCGCGGTTTCACTCGCATAAGTGTCGATCCCGTGGGAATATCAGGTTAAAAAGTAGCCTATATGTTAATCCAGGGTGTCAGCTACCTCCATACAAAATTTCGTCAAAATTGGTCCAGCCGTTTGAGCGTGAAGAAGTAACAAACATATAAACACACACACACACACACACACTCACAAACTTTCGCCTTTATAATATTAGTGTGATATAACAATTTATCCCTGACATCCGATTACCATTTAACTTTGCTTTGAATTGCAAACTTTTTCCTTAGAGGTAACTTTACTCATTTTCTCTTCATCTCTTGTTTAAACAAAGTTTGCAAGGACCTCGTAACTCCGCCTAGCTCTAACTAAATTAAGCAACACTTCTGAAATTTTGATGGCAAACTAATTTTAGTGTACTCAGTTGGAGTGCAAGTCAAATTGTAGTATTTTAAGACTAAGATACATAGTTTACCAGTGCTGAACACAGAAATAATAGAATCATCCAAACATACTTTAACTGGAACGAACTTGATTATGACGCCAGGACATCAAGCTACTACAATCTGTCAAATTTCTTTAATAGATCTTCAACTTTATCGCTAAAGCATTAGGTTCAAAGTTGATTGGGAACATTTGTCAGTTTCAGGTAGCATGATGTGCTGGCGTCTGTACAAAATTCAAACTTGTTTAATTGTAAAAATAACTTACCTGTATTTGACAGAAAATCTCTCCGTATGGCCAGCACTTATACAAAGCCGGGAGAAGAGCTACTGGCGCGATCAAGATTCCCGTGAATAAATCGTTGAGTGCGAGTGAGGTCAGTAGGTATCTCGGCTGTAAAATATGGCACCACATAAATTACTTTCGTTGAGAACTATCATTGTGAATTAATGATCAAGAAAGATGTCTTATGATGCCAAATAAATTAAGTAGAACCTAGTAATATTCCAACATTATTCAGCAGCCTAACCTTGTTATTATCTGACAAGCAATTATTCAGACACAAGCAAGGTTTTATTATAATTGGTGGTTTGAAAACTGAGAGAATGCTTTACTGAAAATGATGAAAGTAAATTTTATTGAAATATCCACTACTGAAATATTTACAAATGGTAATTGCCCATTGTGGAAAGTTAAACGGGTTTACTTTTGAGTTAAAATGGTATTATAAAATGGTTTTAGTATAAAGCAACGCGGTTAAAACAGTTGCAAGGTAAATAATGTTGGCATAATTAATATAGGCAAAACAAACAATGATGTTGATGAATATGTAAATACATACCTGATTATCAATATACTTGATATATCTCCTATTATTCAGAACACAGATCAGAACCAAGTTGCCAAAAACAATTGACATAGATAGTGCAAATATGAAGAATGCTTTTAAAATATCAGCTGGTGCAGGGAATGTGGAAGGCCAGCCTTTGCCGTTCAGCCAACAGGAGCTGTTGGATAAAGATGGCGCTACGAGTAGTGCGCCTTTGGTCGAGTCAAACATAGTCGGCGCCTGTCGGCAGCGCACTTTTCTCTTAAATAAGGCATTTAGATCATATGATGTACACTGTCTTCAGACTTTCTTGGTTTTTGTTCTTATTTATCATAATATGAAGCACTTGAGTTATTTTATCTTAGGTCTGTGATTTTGAGATGTGCCACCATCATAAGTTTTTAGTGGTGATTTTGTTTTCTTCCAATTCTTGTCTTGTCCTCATGTTTTATCTGGAACAAACAAGAATTTCAGCTTTAAATTCGATTGTTTGAAGTTCTATTACAAACAATTCTTTGTAAAGAAGATAAATTAAGTTTAATTTAGGTACAGACGCCAGCACATAAAGTTACTACAATCTGTCAAATTTCTTTAATAGATATTCAACTTTATTGCTAAATCATAAGGTTCAAAGTGGATTGGGAAAATTTGACAGTTTCGGGTAGCTTGGTGTGCTGGCGTCGCAATCGTCTCAATATTTAGATATTGACACGACTAACGTGGGCCCAGTTGCCCCCTAGGTGGAATTGGTCCCTGGTCCCAGTTTCGAAGTGGGACGAGTTGCCCCTTAGGCCCCTAGTCCCAGTTTCGAAGTGGACGAGCTGCCCCCTAAACCTCTGTACCCACTCATGTCATTATGTCTGAGAATGTCTAAATAATGAGGGCTGGCGCAGTATAATTACCTAAATCAAGTGATTAAATGTTTCAGGGAATCAGTTACATTTGTTAGTTTCCAAGATAGTACTGAGAATTTGTCTTTGTACTCTAAAAGCCGAGTAATATTTCAAATGGTTTAAGTTTTTCTAAATGTAAAGAAATAAGTTTAAAAACTAAAACCCGACACTACTGAAAAGGATGAAAAAAGAAAGTATCTTCCCGTGGTCGCATGCCGTTGTACTAACATATTATAAGCTATGATAGCATGCGACCATGGGCAGGTACTTTCTTGTTTCATCCTTTTCAGTAGTGTCGGGTTTTAGTTTTTAAACTTATTTTTAATTTAATTATTTTGGGGCTTCCAACCATAACCAGCCTATAATGTTCCCACGGCTGGGACACAGGCCTCCTCTCAGTGAGAGGGAGTGAGCCTTAATCCACCACACGGGCCCAGTGCGGGTTGGCAGATGTCACATGTCTTCGAATTTTTGGTTCTAGGACATGCCGGTTTCCTCACGATGTTTTCCTTCACCATTTTTGAGAGCAGTGGTGATGTAATAATTTACACAAAGTAAAGCGCCTGTCTGGATTCGAACCTGCGACCTACAACTCGTAAGTCGCGTTTTGGGGCTTATTTCAATAATATTTATATTTTTAAAATGTGCTAATTACGCCCTTTCATTTGCTACCCAACACGGCATGATTAAAAAAAATTTAGATCATTACTTTATGTGGCTAGTGAGCGCTATATTCAATTTAATGTGACGTCACTTAGCCTAGAACCAGCAAACGATCAAGACGCTTCCAACGATACCTCATTTGTCTAATTATGACAAACAGTTTAGAAGTTATGAGGGAACAGATGAACATACATACATACTTACATACATACCGGTCAAAATCATAACCCTCCTTTTTTCTTCGCCGGAGTTGGGTAAAAATAAACGGATTTAATATACAGAATCTAATTGAAGTCAAATACTTTGTTGGAAGTAATTTGTGAAGCTCACTAAGGACTAAATCTTTGAGTCTCACGCGATGTACGATGTTACTTTAATACATTTTATAATAACAAGAATTCTTCGCCGTAGTTTAAAGAGAGGAAAAATAAAAGGTCATAATGTGGAGCGTGCGTGACAAGACACGTCTTTGGAATCTTTTCCCTGAGATATATTTTTCCAATCGGAACTTTTCCTAAGATTGGTGGCGAGTGCTCTGTCAATTTCCTGGAGGAAATAGAGTCTTGTGTCAAGGGTAAAGTGCCTTTTATCGCGTCATACTATTATCAATTCTGTGTTAATTGTTCTCAGAGTATATTAAGCTTTCTCTTGAAATTGTTGTGCTTATTATTTTTTTTTTAAATGATGTCCTTGTCGAGAGTCAAAAATAAAATAATTCTTACCAAAGTTCAAATAATGAACACAAAAACTTAAGGTAAAAACGCACCTTATATTATATAACTCTGTAGTCTTAACTCTGGCCAAACAGTATACGTAGTTGTACACACCCTTATACCAATAAGGGAAAAGGGATCCAGAAGCGAAATTTTACTAGCGCCCATAAATTTGTTTTTGTTCAAGAGACGAGATATATTAGGAAGTTAATGCTAAGTAGATTGATCCAGCTGATGGAGAAGCAGTGCCTATAAAATAGTGAGTACTTCGTTTTGTATCTACACATCAGTCCGTCAAGGTCTGTCTATAAACATGGACCTTTTTATAGATTGAATGGATGAACTTGAAAGAGCCGTTGGAAGTATTGGAGGTCGTATATTTATATGTATATACTGGCCTGCGAGAAATAATCATATGTAACACATTGCTGTCATTGATTTAAATAAGCTTAGTTACGGGTTGTTTATATTCTATTGTACTTTGTAACTTGCTTGTAAAATATTAACCACGAATGAATATACTGTGCTGTCCCACTGCTGATCTCATCTTTATTTCAATTGGTTATGGGCCCAGATCCCAGAAGCACAAATGCTAGAGCATTATTTATAAGTTGAGTGGTTTAAATATTATTTGTGTGCTTGTGAAACTTACGAAATCGCAAATATGTCAGCTGAGGTTGGCATAATTGGTATTAAGAGGCTGAAAAATTCGTCCGACTACCCAAATTGGAAATTCCTGGTGCGAAATTACTTAGAAAATAAAAACTGGTGGGAAGTAATTTCTACAGATGTAGTGAATGCTGACGTAGACCGGCAGGCACGAACAACAATATGCTTGTTGTTGGAACCAGAGTGCTTTACCCACGTCTACAATGCGAAGACTGCGAAAGAAGCCTGGAATAGCTTACGGAAAGCGTATGAAGACAAAGGTTGGGGAAGACGTATACATATTCAGCGAGAGCTTTTTAACTGTAAGTTAGAGAATTTTGATTCTATGGAAAGCTACATATCAAAAATTACGTTCCTGACACAACAATTGTCAGATATAGATGCTCCAATCCCTGATGATTGGATCATATCGATTTTGCTGGGTGGATTGACCGCTGAGTACAGCCCTCTCATTATGGCTGTAGATAATAGTGGAAAAGAAATCATGTTGGAGCAAATCAAAATGAAATTGTTACAAGAAGGAAGTAGACAGAGTAAGTTGAACACAGAGTACGAAAAAGCCTTAGTAACACGTAAAGTACAGAACGATGCTAGATCTAACACTAAAACTAATGATCGTAAGCAGAAGTTCGTCTATAAGTGTTTTAAGTGCCACAAGCAAGGTCACAAGGCGTCCGAGTGCAAGGAGCGGATAAAAACCGCGAATATCTGCCTGAATACAAAGGGGGCGATAAACAAAGATAATTGGTATTTAGACAGTGGATGCTCAAATCATATGACCCATGATAAAAACAAATTGTTGTCTTACACACATGTAAACGACAACATGAAGATCGCAGTAGCAAATGGGGAGAAGTTATTGGTGAAAGGACGAGGAAATGCTGAGCCACAAGTCAGCGAAAACGGAAAATTAATTTTAGAAAACGTTTTACATGTTCCTGATTTATCCATGAACCTAATTTCGGTGAGCGATTTGACCAAGAAAAATTATTGCATGAATTTTGACAAAGAAGGTTGCATGATTCAAAGTAAAAAACAAATTATTGCAAGATGTCAAGAGATCGGCGGAATTTATGAGTTGACAGAAAATCAAAATAACGTCGTGAATGTGACATTGTCAAAACAAAATGAAAATATTTCGAACGTTTGGCACAAAAGATTAGCTCATTTATCGCGTAATTATATGAATAAAATGAAAGTTTTAGTAAGTGGTATGGAATTTAAGAGTACCGATTTATGCGAGCCGTGTATTCCATGTATAGAAGGAAAGACATGCAAAAGTCCCTTTAAAAAGCAAGGTACGAGAGCGAACGAGGTCTTACAATTGGTTTTTAGCGACGTTTGTGGACCAATCGAGGAGCCATCGTTCGGTGGTTCGAGGTATATTCTTCTATTTATTGACGATTATACTAGAAAGACTCATGTTTATTTTTTGAGGAACAAAAGCGAAACATTAGAAAAGTTCCGTGAATACAAGGCGGAAGTTGAGAATGAGACAAGTAAATTGATTAAATGTCTGAGATCTGACAACGGCGCGGAGTATTGTAATGGTAAATTTAAATCATTTTTAAAGTCTGCAGGTATAAAACACCAGACGACTGTACCGTACACGCCGGAACATAATTCTGTCGCAGAAAGAGCGAATCGTACTATAATAGAGAAGGCAAGAACATTACTGTCAGAATCGAACTTGAGCAAGAAGTATTGGGCCGAGGCTGTAAATACTGTTGTTTACTTAAAGAACAGAAGCCCTACGAAAGCATTGAATAATGCGGTACCAGAAAAGCTTTGGAATGGAAAAGATGTGGATGTTAGTCATCTGAAAATCTTTGGTTGTTTGGCATATAGATTGATGCCAAAGCAAAAGAGACGGAAACTGGACATGAAGACGGAACCGATGATTTTTATTGGATATCCTGATAATCAGAAGGGTTATCGTCTGATGAATCCTAAGACAGGTGAAGTGACGACTGCGAGAGATGTGAAATTTCTGGAAAACGTCTTTCTCCAAAAGGAAAACGTAGAAAAGTCGGAAGTAATCATAAACCTAAACAAAGATTCTGTTCCTTCCAGTTTACCGAACGTATCTACAAGCAGATCTGAACATTTAGAGGCTCACAACGATATGTATCGTGATACTGAAGACGAGAATGTAGAAGTATCGGAGGACATAGGACCTGAACCTATAGTACCAGAGCGAGTATCTGATGACGTATTGACTGAAGTAGAAGTCAGAATACCTGAATCAGAAAGGAGGTATCCTTTAAGAGAACGCAGACAAGTCGACCGGTACGGATGCAATGTTATGTATGCCAAGGAGAACAGTCTTGATGGTGATCCATTGACTATTAATGAAGCGTTGGCGAGACCAGATGGTGATTTATGGCAAAAAGCGATAGATAATGAACTTATGTCACTGAAGGAGAACCAGACTTGGACGTTGGTGGATCTTCCAGCTGATAAGAAGCCTATCCAATGCAAATGGGTGTTCAAAATCAAGAAAGATAGCGATGGCAAGGTAACAAAGTACAAGGCTAGACTTGTAGCAAAAGGCTTCACACAGGTATGTGGTGTAGATTATACTGAGACATATTCTCCTGTAGTAAGAAGCTCTACTTTAAGATTGTTGTTCTCGCTAGCTGTTGAATACAGTTGGTTTATTGAACAATGGGATGTCACGACTGCCTTTTTATACGGAAAAATTAAAGAGGACATTTACATGCTCCAACCAAAAGGAGCAGTAGTCAAAGGTCAAGAAACCAAAGTATGCAAATTGCAGCGTTCTTTGTATGGATTGAAACAAGCTTCAAATGCTTGGTTCAAGGAATTGGATAAAGAAATGTTGAATTTAGACTTTGTACAATCAAAAATAGAACCGTGTTTGTATCAAAAGCAGTTTAAAAACAACAAGAAGTTGATTGTCGTTATTTACGTAGATGACCTTTTTATTTTTGGAAATAGTGAACAAGAAAAGCAGAAATTTAAAAAACAATTTGCTTGACAAGTTTAAAGTGAAAGATTTAGGGCAGGCTAGGCATGTTTTAGGCATGAGGTTGAGGAGGGACAAAGATGTTATTTGTCTAGATCAGCAACAGTTCATTTCGGATATTTTGAATGACTTTAACATGACAGACGCTAAGCCAGTTTTAACCCCAATGGAAGTCGGTATGAAATTAGAAAGATCGACAAATTCTCATAGCGATCTGCCGTATCAAAGCTTAATAGGCTGTCTAAACTATTTGGCCTGTAATACGCGACCAGACATAGCACATGCGGTAAGTGTACTTTCACAATTCAATTCATGCTTTGATGAAATACATTTTAAATGTGCGAAACGGGTCTTAAGGTATTTAAAAGGTACGTCTAACCTTTGTCTCACTTTTAGGAAGTCGGGAGATTTAGACTTACGAGGCTACGTAGATGCAGATTGGGGAGGGGCACTTGATAGAAAGTCTTTCACAGGATTAATTTTCAAAATAGGTAAAAATATAGTGTCATGGGAGAGTAGGAAGCAAGCGACAGTATCCTTGTCAAGTACAGAAGCAGAGTACGTAGGATTAAGTCAAGCTTCGAAGGAAGCTCTCTATTTACGGAGTTTACTAAATAGTTTAACGGCTGTGGATAGTAAAGCGGTAGTAATTTATAATGACAATCAGTCGGCGCATAAAATTGCAGGTAACAAAATGATGCATAATCGGACGAAACATATAGATATAAAATATCATTTTATTCGCGAGTGTGTACTTACTAACAAAATTGAGATAAAGTACATGTCAACTAATAATATGATAGCCGACATTTTAACTAAAAGTGTTCATAGCCCGAAGTTAAGAGAATTTTTAAAGGATTTATCCCTATCAAATTATTCGATTAAGGGGGCGATGAGTAGTTAAATGTTTATTTTTATGTTGTTTTGGTAATAGATAATTTTCTATGTAGTTTCGTTATGCATTCTTTTCTTTGTTATTCTTCTGTTTTTTGTACTATACTTTTGTATACAGCTAGTACAGTTAAACACAGAAGTGTTAGTATTTGATTTATTTTTATGTACCGAGTACAGAAGTGATATGCATGTGTAATAGATTAAGGGGGCGTATTGGAGGTCGTATATTTATATGTATATACTGGCCTGCGAGAAATAATCATATGTAACACATTGCTGTCATTGATTTAAATAAGCTTAGTTACGGGTTGTTTATATTCTATTGTACTTTGTAACTTGCTTGTAAAATATTAACCACGAATGAATATACTGTGCTGTCCCACTGCTGATCTCATCTTTATTTCAATTGGAAGGGATCCATTCAATTTACTAGATGAATTGTAGTAGGAGATCACACTGATTACATCTGACGATCGGACTAGTCACTTTCATCGTCTATTACACGTAACATACCATCAAGCTAGTAATGCCTAACGTGACCATTTATTTTTTGACTCAAAACGGGACATTGATTTATTTAGATTAATTAACAGGTAGTCAATGAATAAAAAAACACTTTTTTAAAGTTATTTATTCAGAAAAAGTCAGTTAGCTTAAAAGTTACAAATTAAAAAAATATATACACCCGAAACGTTTAGTTATATTTATATTTATCAGAGGAACAAATTTGCTTTAAAATAGCTGGTGACGATTTTAAGTAAGTTTTTTTTTATATTCACCTTAATTATCAACATCGCTTTTAGAACTGAATTGTAACTGGGTTTCCTCAGATGGCCACAATTTGTTCATCATAGAAAATACTCTTTCTACTGGAGTATTTGTAGCAGGCAAACATAAAATATAGGTATTCAATTAAAATAGAAAAGTCCGGCTGGCTCGACTACTCAAATTTTCGCGCGGTGTCAGAAAACGCAACAATTTGGCGTCCCAGAGTTCATTTCGGGGACACCGGGACACGTAACTATAAAAAGGGACAGTCCCGTTCAAAACGGGACGTCTGGTCAAGTTAGTAATGCCCAAAGGGTTAGGTAGATGTCTACCTAACCTAAATCTGGGTGCAATTGATGTATAGGTACACCTGTACCCTAATTGCGTAACGTCTACCTAACCTAAATCTGGGTGCAATTGATGTATAGGTACACCTGTACCCTAATTGCGTAACACACTATCAATCACAATCTGAATCATTTTGGAGCCAATCCATTGCTTCATATGTTCAAAAAATTGGCCGCTCAACAACGTAAATAACGCAGTTACAGTTACAGTTACAATGTTGTTGAACTGTCAAAATGAAAGCCATTCACATTTCGCCAGTTATGCTTAAGTCCCATGTTATAAAGCCTATTGTCATCAACCGGGCACAAGTCTAGACTCCGGACTGCTACTGAGTTTTTGTATTACAATTCAATCACGTTATATTCCATTTTGATAATGATTGAACAGAGAAAGCCGATCCAATTAAAACTGTACCTATATAAATAGTTAGAACAACTTTTAAGAAGCAATCAGTTGACATTTCAAATTAAAGAAAAGCTACAATACATTAAGAACTAATTGCTGTCCTTCCTTTAGCACTAAAGATATCTAAATACTTATGAGCTCAAATTGAAATCTTGCCTCGGCAACTTTATTAGCTCTCGGCGCTTGAACTGTAAATACAAGGATCTCGACTCCTAGTGGTAAAGTAAAAAAAAAAACATAATAAAAAAACCTTCATTAAGAGCACTTGGAAGGTCACAAGGTCCTCGATGTTTTCACATAAAAGTGCTAAGGCATAAAAACTGGAATGTTCGTAAACAATGAAAATGTGAAAATATACACTGAAGACGAAAATATTTGTTGGTTCCCATAAAAACACGGACCTATATGGGCGTTAAAATGTCATCTAATAGGAAGTAAGGACATAAATACAGTTCTACTCGTTTGAATCAATATTAAAATTATGTAATATACATGTCACCATATAATTATGAACATCATTAGTTTATAATCTATCTCGCGAGATTGTGGACAATCCAAAAATTGTGAACTACAACAAATCATTTACAATTTAACCTTTTAAGCGCTTGGCTAAATATCAGTTGCCGTGCCCTTAGCGCGCGGCTACAAATCGATAAAATCAAGATAAAATAATACCTACAATAAATAAGGAGGAGAAATCGTTGTATCGATTAAAAAATAGTCAAAAAGCTTTTATTTCCATTTAAAAATGGTTTTAATTGTACCAAAATAGAACGAAAAAATCATGCATGCTGTTCTCTGTCGCAGAAATACGACACGGGCGATAGGGGCACGGAAACATGTGTCGCATAAATGCGACACAAGCGGTTAAAAGATTAATGCATTGTTTTTCGATAGTTAATAATCTGTCCATGGCAAACCGAGAAATTGTGAACTGGTATCAAACTTGCATGCGACGTGTCGCTCGGGTCGCTCCTTGCACTAATACTAAATAGCCAAGTTACTGCGACCAACTTGGAAGTAGCGCTTAGTCGGCTCGCGAGTCGGGGTGCCTTGGCTTAGTTACTGCGAACAATTCGGCTTCCGCGAAGGCCGACAAAATAATCAGGGACGGTTCACAATTTTACGGGTGAAAAAGTCGAACAGATTGTAAACCCTGTCGGTAAGTGCAGGTTAGTTCACAATTTGTGGGTGTGACATGGATGTATATCGAAAATTAATAAGTTATATTGTAAGCAGTATGGTACAGTTCACACTTTATGGACAGTTTACAATCTCGAGAGATGGATTATAAACTAACGATGTTCACAATCATACGGTGACATACATTATAGACATTATAGTTTCTACGTTAGAGACAATTAAAAAAAAACATTTTCAATTTCAAATTACAATCTGACAAAGACCTGCTGTCTTTAAAAAAAAACGTCATATAATAATACACATTACACTTGTTAAAGTCGTGTTTGTTCGATTCAAAACTAAATAATCTCATTAGCAATGAAGACTTTTCAGTCACATTCCCAACTAAAACGAATTCCTTACAAATGTTAGGTTCTACTTTCAACTCAAGGGCTTCAAAACCCACTAAGGTGCAAATAGTCCTTTGATTACATCTAAGATCAAAGGAATTTCTGACCTTACCGAGATTGAATGACGATCTACGTTAATACTATCGGTAGATACTTCGTTATACTCATTAAGTTTATTAAGTAAAAGCTTTTTAAGACGAGAGATAAATGAATAATGGAAAGTGATGTGGTTTAATTAATTATTGAAACTAAAAGGTTCAGTATTATGTGTTTCTAGTCAACGCCTTTAGCGTAGGTGCCGTTCGTACAACTTAATTAATATTTCCAAACTGATCCACGGAACCACACTCAAAAAAATTTTATTTTGGTGCCGTTAGTGGAATAGCTCCCTGATTTTGTAGTGTTACATACACTAACATATTGGAAGGATCTCAAGAAACTGCAGGGATCCACTTACTTTTATTAGTAGCACTGTTTCATTACTAACGGAAGAGTAAGAGTGCTGGATTATAATGCTGGTTTTATGTGTTATAAAAATATCTATCGTTAGATACCAGAGACATTTTTCAGAAGTAATTTTAGATTTTCCTTACAATCTTAATACATTTTTAGAACACTTTGGCATAGTCCTTAAAACGTTTTAACTAAGCATAAATAAGCCGTTGAATTTCACAAAGTTTACCAAATATTTAAAACGTTTTGAGACATTTTAATGTAACAGTTTATCCTACATTTAATTTACTCCCACCAATAAATCTACGATAAACAATAAAAACTGCTACAAAATAAGTTCCATTATATTCTTGCGATAATATCCTCGGTTCGGCCAAACTTAATGCCACATTTGGCGACAGCGTGTCTGGCCTCAGTGGTGACCTTTGTTTTGGTTTTCATATTTTTATTGGGAACGCGGCTTGAATAAAAATGTATACTTTTTTATTAGTTCTTCTACTATATCTTGGAAATATTTTGTAAGGCCGTAAAACATATGAAAACGTGTTATGGATTTTGATATCCGTATTAATATCGACAGGCTCTTCTTAATAATCCGAACGAAGAAGAGTTTCATTTGCCCAATAACACAGAATCAATGAACAGAGGGCCCTGCACATTGATCGCAGAACGGATGGCTGTTGGGGCCGAAATGTTCTGGAGTGGCGACCGCGTACCGGGAGACATAGCGTTGGAAGGCTTCTCACAAGATGGACCGATGACCTTGTGAAGGCCGCCGGAATCAGCTGGATGCGGGAAGTGGCGGTACTTGGGAGACCTATGTCCAGCCATAGATATGATCATCATTTCTGAAATGATGATTATGATGATGAAATGAACAGTGTCATTCCTATATCCAATAAAGGAATGGTATGACACATAATAGTGAATATAACAGAATTGAAAATAATAGAATTTAATTGTTAAAATTAAAAAAAAAAAAAATAATATAGTTTAATTGTTGTTTTTAGTTTGTTTTAAGTTAGTACTTATTATAATTATATACTATGATTTATGTAATTGGTTTCTTAAGCCGTGTAAATAAAATAAATAAATAACGTTAGGAAGTACCTTCTTTTGTACAATACGTAACAAATCAAATTGTATTGTACAAATCCTTAGGGGAACACAAAAAGAAAATTAATACTAGTATTTTTGAATTTACTGAAAATTCTGAGGCTAAAACACAAGAATTACTTCAAAATATTTTTTTACCATTTAATTAAATAAATGTACGTACAAAAGCAGACTTAGGTATTTCTTTAGGTATTTTCAGAAGACCAGAACAATTTACATTGAATTCGCTAGAAACAACACAAGGACTTCGAAATATCGAACATAAAAAGTGGAATTTATTGTCTGAACTAGTATTAAAACCTTACATTCATTCATGCGTTTTTCCAAGCTTAACTTCCACTAAAGAATGTTGTTGGCTATCGAGTGATCGGAATCCCTGCAAAATTTTTCGCTGACACAGTTACTGTATGCGCTAGTTTGACCAGTGTATTTTGTGATGCAGATCTTTATTAAATCTTTTTCTATAAGTATAGAAACTTGCTCGGATATAATTGCTTATGTTGTAGGTTTTAAATTCAATAGTATTTTTTCCATGTCGAGGATGAAGTTCCTTTCTCATTACCAATATTCTCACATTTGTGCAGATACTATTTAAAATGGCCTCCACTTGAATTTTAGGAATAGCATAACCAGCCTGTAGTGTTTCCACTGCTGGGACACAGGCTTCCTCTCAGTGAGAGGGAGTGGGCCGTAATCCACTACGTGGGCCCACTACGGGTTGGTAGATGTCACATGTCTTCGAATTTTTGGTTTTAGGATAACCGTTTCCTCATGATGTTTTCTTTCACTGTTTTGAGAGCAGTGGTGATAAAATAATTTACACAAAGTAAAGCGCCTATCTGGGTTCGAACCTACGACCTACCACTGGGCCACAACTGCTAATTTTTTAGGAATGCTCTCAATTAGTTGAATCATTATGTGTCAATGACATGACTAAGATCAGAAGCCCATTATTTATTAAAGATAATATCCTTCACAATTACACCTGAAATAGCTTTCCAAGTCGAAATATTACATCGTAGGTACATTAGACACATCCTACGTCACTCTAGTGAAGCCATCCTTACCTCAACACTTACTGCTAAATGGGGCATTACGACGTTGCTAGTGTAATTAGTATTGCTAGAGCTTCAGGGTAAATTAATTTAGAGATTAGTGTGGCGACTGACCTGTAATAATTTCGTGCAATGAAACGTGTAACATGAATATGAACATGTTGTTGAAATTGATTTGATTGCAAATAGGCGCGTCATGTTACGATTGGGTGATTATAGTACACGTAGTGCCATAGTAATAGCCTCCAAACTGATTTCGGCCACGGTGGCCAACCTCAACGGAATATAGCCAGGTAGGCAGGAGATATTATCGTGCAATAGTGTGCGCGTAAACACAGGGGCGCTCTCTGTTCCTTTGTATACTCTCATAGTCCGATGTGACGGCAATCAGACACGACCAGAAAGAGATCAAGCGCAGGACCAACGGCTTCACGTGCTTTCCGAGCCACGGGGGTATCACATCACCAACTTCCAAGCTCCGGGCTGTTACTAAGAAATTTGTAAAGGAAACACTCAATAATATTTTACCCGACCCGGGAAAATACATCATGCAATGTGACGAAGTGTATTACTTCTATATATGTCTACACATATTATTAAATAGTAACGAAGTCCAAATGTAAATTTAATATTTCTGAAAAAAAAGTCATTGCTACGAGGTTGAACGAGTTTGATATCTGAAATATAGTTTTTACCATTTTTGTCCGTTTGTCTCGATGTATGTGTCGGATTGGCACACAGATATTTTATAACCTGAAGTAACACATAGGTACGTTAGTACTATTAGTTATCCTGTACTTTTTATCCCTTTAGTACGTTCCCGTGGGATATTTTTCGGCACAGGCTAATAATGTCTTTTACAGGCTGATAATGTCAAATTAACAAAACATAGTAAAAACTTACGAACCATAAAAAAAACTACACAAACTCACCCGTAGAATTCAGCTGTATTCATAAGGTGAGTATAAATTAGAGCATTTACTTGTAACAGAACATCGTGCATTCGCCGTTTTTACATTTTAACGAACCGCACCGCACTTCGAACACGACCACCGATGTTTTGTTACAACCTGATTTTAAAACCAACGAGCGTATTGGTGTAATATTTTATCGAGCAAAGGCAAGAGCGCACAATGTTCAGTAATAAACGCCAGGTAGAAAGAAATGTTACAGGTAAATGCTCACTCGGCGTGAGAATTACGTCGAACGCAGCATCGAACATTCGTAAGAACGTTACATTACCTGGAAATGCTTTTAGGAACTGAGCTTTTGCCTGTATTGTATCATTCGTAAGAACGTTACATTACATGGAAATGCGTGAGAAAATGCTCTAGTGTATACTCACCTTTAGGATTTGTCAACCAACGTAATTTTTTGGGGTATCATTTAAGCTATCACCAATTTAATTAGTTTTGTGTTTCTTAAATAATAGGGTTTGTCCTCCAAATAGTAGATCTGTCACCAAAATGTAGTCACCAAACAATGCAAGTGACCTAACCAAACCGAACCTCGGGGTGCCCTTCGCTCGCTCTTGCATCCTATGTCGACGGAGCCCCGCTTCGCGGGGCCCCTATTTCTGTGTAAAGGGTTTAAAGTAACCTAACCAAACCGAACCTCGGGGTGCCCTTCGCTCGTTCTTGCATCCTATGTCGACGGAGCCCCGCTATCTGAGAACGAAAATATTTCGTGGCGATAGATCTATTTATTAGGTGATACAAATATTTCGTGGCGATAGATCTATTTATTAGGTGATACAAATATTTCGTGGCGATAGATCTATTTATTAGGTGATACAACTTGATGACAAATATAAATTTTGGTGATAGAAAATATAGTTCCCAATTTTTTGTGGCTTTTGTTCGCAGGATCCCGAATATCACGATTATATATTATTTAGAAAAAATAATTAACTTAACTAAAGGTTTTCAAAAAGTAAAAAATCACACGCCTTTACGCTCCGTATCACATTATAGCTCTAGATTACAAAGCTTACAGTCAAGTCTCATAAAAACCCTAAGATTTATAGTTCCCTAGCGGCAAACCCATAGCTTTTATTAGATTTAAGTGATGCTCACACGTAAAATATTATGACAAATTGACCTTACTGGAGAAAAATTGTACCGAACTTTCTAAACAAATTACTTTATTATGAAGAATTATGTTCTTAAGGGGAATGCTCTAATGTAGACCGCGAAATTCATTTTTTCTTAAGATTTTTTTTGCAAATTACAGGTCAGTGTAAGGTTTTATGTTAATTAAAGTATGTTTCGTGACCGTAAGAAATATTACTTTACAAAATTATAATCATTAGAATCAGCAATACAAATCCTTGAGTTAGAATTGGCCTCAAATGTCATGATTACATGAAAATATAGTCATTCAATAAGGTAATGTGAACTTAGAGAGTAGTACTGATGATTCTTATGACATAATTCCATAAATAAATTAATGCCAAATAAAATTAGATTATAAACTAAATTAAAAAGTAATACATTTCGTCACATCATCATGCAATGTGACGAAATGTATTACTGTTTGTTTTAGTTTATAATTACTTTATTAACACGCTTTTTTTTAGATATATTCAATTTTGACTTCGTTATTATTTTATAATATGTATAGATATAGACATACATATAAATATCACACTTTCCGATTATCATTTCTTTTTCCCAATAAAACGAGTGAATTTTCTGCATAACTAATACTAACTGTTAGCTGTCTTTCTTTAAGCACCACGTAAAAGATAGTGATTTTTTTTTTTTGTGAAATTATGGGACTCGTTTTAACCCTGCCATATTTTTTATGACAAACAGCCACCAGAGACCTGATGTTAACGATTATGGACTCAAAATATATACGGCACATTTCTTCAGAGATAAAAATAAGCAAAGTGATACATTTTATACTCACTCAAACATAACTGATAAAATGCTGATTAAATCAAATAAAAAGTTTACCCGAAATTTTTACTTTATTATAAAAGAAAATGTGTTAGTATTATGGTTCATGTATTGTTTACTGTCTCACTTCCTTCATTATAAAAAAATCAATGATAGTTCATCCTTTTACTTAAATTATCATTAATAATATTAAATTAATATATAATTGTTATTTTATCTAAAACATCATCATATCTTTTTGTTACTCAGCTTAACACCATGAGAAAAGTCATTAGACCGAAATTTTGTCTTTATATCCCCACAGGCACATTGCCAAGGCGATAAAGTAGAATCACCATAAAGATACTGTAAAGGGCATTGCACACTTTTTCGTTGCACCCACAATACGAGGGCGTAATCACGAACTGTATCAGATTATGATACAGACTTGGCAAGAAGTCTAACCAATACTTTCTTGCCAAACAGTTTGTTATAATGCGAATTCAACAACAATAGATAAACTTCTGCTTTGGTCACCTAGTTCATTCTATACAGATATTATACGATAAACACGAGAAAGCTTTTACTGTTGTTGCCTTTTAGGTTTTGATCCCTATATGTTTCCGTACCTTTTCTGTTGGAACGAGGCCAGCTTTCGCAAAATAAAAAACAGAATTTGGCCAATAAAAATAATTGTATTGGTATAAAAAGTTGTAGCGATATCACGCAACGCTGCCGCGTCATCGCTGCGTGTCGGGTTGGACCCGATTTCGTGCGAGTTCGCGCAATTTCGTTACGCGTATGTGTACTACGCTTAATAACCCGGTGTCGTGGCGTGAAACCGAATAATATTTTCACAAAATGCGTTATTTGCACAGTCGCAATCGTAAAATCCGTCTTTTATGCTTCGGCGCTCACACGAATTCGTGCGATGATACGAGTAGCTTCTAAAATTTCCCTCGAATAAATCTAGTCAGCCGGTTCTCTTTGAAATCTTATTGAGTAAGCTTGTTTTATTTGTTACCTCAAACGACTGGCGATATTTGAAATTCTTTATGTTCTCGAAACTGTTGAGCTTAAATAGATTTCTTAAAACTGAATGATTTAAGACCGACAATAAGTTTTATACAGACAGTGGTTACAAATGACTGCAATTTCTTTTCTTGATGTGTCTTTTCAGTTCGTTCTAAAAATTTTAGAGTTTGACTTCATTTAAGTATAAATGGAAATGTGCGTATTTTATTACGAAGAGTACTAGCAATGGTAACTGCATAATTTTTTTAAACGTTACCATTATTTGCAAGGAAATTATCAGAATTTTCAATAATCATAATATCATCTTCGCTGGGTGGCTGGTAGCACCTGGTTGAGAGTTGCCGAAAATTGTGTTGAATGGAATGGAACCTATTGCACGCCACTCAATTTAATTTTCGGCAACTGACTGCTGTAGGCTAATGATAATGATGCTGATCTCATCTTGATTTATACCTACAGTCAAAAAAAGAGATAAATATGCAGGATCGTCGGATATAGTTGAAGTTTAGTAAGAAACCGATGGATGTTGACGACTGAAATTGAATTTTATAAATGAGCTGTTTGTTTTCTATTAATTAAATAAAATTTTATTCGAGAACACCCATCAGTTTCTTACTAAACTTCAACTATATCCAACGATCCTGCATACTTACCTATCTCTTTTGTTGACTGTACATTTTCTTTTACCAAAAAAAAATATACTAACTACATATTTATGAGGTTTCTGACTTGAGTCGATTAGCTGCCACTTTCTCAGAAGCCTTACGTACCGAATACCGACTTGGCTTCGGTCAGACCGCCCACTGAGACTTACAATAACGAAGCTCACGATTCATTTAACAATTTCTACAATATCAAAATACCATAATATGGTAATGAAAATGAATGGATGTTACCATTTATTTTGTGTAACATTACAACAAGTACCTACCTACTCTTTTTCCATAAAGATTTTCAAACAAAAGATCATCATCTACCTAGCCTTTCCTCAACTATTTTGGGGTCGGCTTGCAGTCTAAGGGTCAGTTCACACCGCGACGCGACGCAGCGCGCAGGTTTCAAGATAGCAATACAATTATAGACCTTATCTACAACACAAAAAGGTACATAATTCAGTGAGGTAGTGCCTACTACGTCAAGCCTACGCCGCGCGGCCCACCTCACTGAATTGTGTACCTTTTTGTGTAGTAGATAAGGTCTATAACTGTATTGCTCTCTTGAAAACTGCGCGCCGCGTCACGTCGCGGTGTGAACTGACCCTAACCGGATGCCGCTGAATGATGTTTGTTACATCGCATTTTACATTGCGAGCGATTGCCTATTTGACCTCCACAACCCGGTTACTGGATAATACAATTCCACTTCGTAAGACTGATTGGCAGACTTTCGGACATCTGACGACCCGTAAAGACTGTCAAAGATCCAAAGATGACTGCCGGGACCAACGGCTTAACGTGCTTTCCGAGATACGGAGGAGTCTTTGTATTTAAATATAGTCATGCTCGGACCAACCCCGGGCAAACGTAGCTTATCCTGATCGATCGACTCGTACGGGTGTTATTACTTAACCACAAGTATCCAAACAAAAGATCACAAACCATAAGGCTGCCCGCCCACGTCCGGTAATCGGTGAGCGATTTTTGTAGGATAAAAATAGAACGTACTGATGGCAATAGTGCAACGCACACGTCCTACAAAAAGTCGGTCAGAAATAAAATTGGTACATCCCGACCGATCCGATTATTATCGGTGAAAAATGGATCGTTCCTACTCACCGACAGTCGGCCGCATGCACTTGGAAAGGACGTTGCGTTGAAGACAATATGACTGACGTGTACCTACGTTGATTTGGTCACAAAATCGGTCATAAGAATCGGAGGAAAAATCGACCCGATTATCGGTGCTACAAAAAGTCTGACGTGGGCGGGCAGCCTCAAAATTTCAAATCGCCTCTTCTCATTAAATTCATTAATTGTCATGTCATTGAAATACTTTAGGTCCTATGCAAAAACAAAATACCAATTCGACATAATTGAGGTTTCAATATGAGTTTTTATGTATAAGCTAATGGAATACCCCGAAAATAGCGACTTGGCTTCGGACAGACCACCCACAGAGCGACTTACTACCAAACTCACGATTCATTTAACAATTTTCCTCACTCTAGTGTGCGGCTGCTTTATTTCGTGTAATCATATTTTCCTCTATCTTTATTTGTCTGTATCTAAAATTGGTTGTGTTTTCCAATTTTCAGTGTTGTTTTCCGAGTTACGATGTTATTGTATTTTTTATATCCTGTTTTCACGAATGGTAAGGCAGATGTGTAACAATACTACACCCACATTTCGCCAGATACGATCGTAAAAGTAACGGAGTTTTGTAAATATTATATTATTGTGAGAAGTCATCTGCCTTTAGTAGTAGTAGTAGTTTTGTAGCCTTTTCCCAACTATATTGGAATCAGCTTCCAGTCTAACCGCCTGCAGCTGAATACCAGTATTCTTACATGTAGTGACTGCCTATCGGACCTTCATAACACAGTTTCTGGGCAACACGGAAACTTCTTGGTAAGATGGTTGTCAGACATTCCGGCTCCTGACTACAAAGACGTCAAAGATATACAAGTGACAGCCCCGACCAACAGCTAAACGTGCTTTCCGAAGCACGAAGGGGTCACAGACCGACCTCGGCAAGCGTTGCTTAACCTTCAGTTTGGTCCGCGATCGACCCTTGCGGCTGTTATAATTTAGCCACGAATCACACTGATACATTTAAGTACAAATTATGGGGATTCACCATAAGGAGATGCAATAAACATAGACACGAAAACAGGGTCCGTACAATACTGTTGTCAAATCGCGAAAAATAATATGATGAAAATAGTATCATCAACGTTAACTTTTACATCACCCGTTCTCTTTTGCTTCTAAAACTACGTCTAGTATCTTTGACGTTGCAACAATATTATTACTTTAAGGCAATGGCAACACTTCTCTAACAGAGTTGTTATCGTCAAACTATCGCCATTACTGTGACGTTATGGCGCTTAAGATACTGACGACCGTTAACTGTCATAAATCTTAACTTTTTTACTGGTTTTCAAAAGAACGATAGTAAACAGCCTAACCTACCTATTTTGTAAAAACCTCACCGGGAAAACTTAGGTGAGTAAGCTTGAAGTTAGCTGTCAATTGTGTCAATACTTCGCATCAGGTAGAATAATAGCTGAATAAGAATGACAGCTCACTTCGTCTAAGTTTTTACGATGGCATTTTTACAAAAAAAAACTATAATAAAACTAAGTAACCTTTTTCTTGTTTCTGTTACCATGTTTCTACGTTTTGTTTACTTTTACTTGTTTTCTAAGAAAGTAGTACTACTAGTACCTACTTAAGTAACATTTTCACAAGTGCATCTCATAATTTAGAAATAACAAATTCATTGTGTATTTGACCTATAGGTACAGTGGAAAGAAACCTTAGAAGTTAGTTTAATAGGAAAAACATAATATTTAATTATTGTTTAAATAACTTTTACGAACTGTTTTTTATGAGAAAAAACACGCACTAAATCGATCTATTCCCATCCAATACCAAGAGCTAATACCATTTGGTATTAGTTTATTTCCGAATTTATTTTCTATTCCCAACGAGTACCACATTTTTTTAAATAAAAAATCTATTACTAACGAATACCAAAACGTGACTTTTTGTACACTCAGCTACACAAAGTTTTATTTTATTTTCTAACATTTACATACTATACTATCGTAATTGAATGCTAAAAGTCTAAGGCTGATTTTATAGTCACGCGTTTCAGCAGCGCCGTCGGAGCGCGCGCGCTCGGATATTATATGTATTGGGGTAGTAGTAGCGTTTCAAATTCGCGCGCTTGAGCAGCGCCGTTCGGTGAACGCGAACGCGCGCTGTTCAACAGCGCGCTGCCCAACGGCGCGTCTAGCGGCGTGACTATAAAACCAGCCTTAAACTTTCCAAACTAACAAATAAGTAGTTCAAATGAATCATATTTTATCTTTTAATAATAATAAAATAAATGAATCATATATTTTATTATTATTAAAAGTTGATTATTTGTGATATTTTATAATTTAGTTAGATTTTCAGCACTTTAATCTGTCAAGCTCCGCTAATGAGACACAATTGATTTTCTATTGTTTGTTCACCGATCGGTGTCCCGCGGTCCTTGACCGGACTATTCATATTCGATTTTTTGCCAAATTTTTACGTGATTTGTTATTGAGATACGCAATTATATCATCACCATATATAAGTCGATTGTCTGTGATATTTTATACTCGAGCATCGCTCTATACTTTTACATACTAGGTAAGTATCACAGTTAATTAATAAGTACTGAAAATTGCTACTATTAGATTGTTTGTATATAATATTACAATTATTGGACTTGGAATAGTAAAATAAAATTATCTAATATCTCTAAATCTCTAAAAATGACAAAATAAAAGAAAAAATCAATATGTGATTTATATTCAAACCCTAATCTTGATTAAACATTACTTAAAATCACTCAAAGCATTTTAATTTTACTGAACCTGACTGTACCTAATTTCTTTAAACTTGTTTTGGTATTGGTTTTAAAATGTGGTACTCGTTGGGAATAGGAAATAAATTCGGAAATAAACTAATACCAAATGGTATTAGCTCTTGGTATTGGATGGGAATAGATCACTAAATCACTTAACACAAGTCTTAAGCCCTAATTCTAAATGATTTAAATAATTTACATATTATCTACCCATTGTTCTACTGTCGCTTATGAACTTAATAATTATAAATTAACTGCATTCTAGAATCTACAGGTATTTGCACTCATTAAATTAATCATCATTTTTCATTAAATAAATTCAGGATGAATTTCATCACTCTACCGATGGAGACTTACTTGATAAAAGCGCAACAAAAAAAAAACTGAAAAAAAACCTAAATATTTATGCAAGCCATCCATAATTACAAAGTTTCGCAACACTAAATAACGTCCATTGGCGCATCACTAGCGGAAGATAAAAACAACAAATTCAAATAAGTGTCCCTAAAAATAAACGCACAAAACAGGTCAGGGATATGTCGTCCCATTTGGCTGCAGCATGAACTTGGCTGGACGGCCAAGACTAGAGTGAGCGAAACCAACCCCTATATTATAAGTACGAAAATTATTCTCCCAGTTTCTTTGTGCTTCCTATGTAGACACTGGCTTTATACGACAACTGCACCACGTTTGCTGATTAAAAAGCAAAAACCTTTTGTAGATACACATTCAGCAACAAAAAGGGGAACATCAAAATTTTATTTGAATAAAGTTGTGGAGTTTTTAATTGATATTGTTTGGGATTGAAAAAGTAATTGAGCACTGTTTTATGTAAATGTTGAGATAAAAAGGGGAACAGTATCTGTTTCGTTTATTATTCTGCACAATTTATAAACGTCAGCGGGAGTACCGAGTAATGAGTGTAGTGCTTTCAAAAGGAGAAAACACTAAATAATATTCCTCTATGTAGGTTGGTATTTGAATTCTGTGAATGTGCGTTCAGTGTCTTTAATTACTTTAACAAAATACATTGCATTCATCAGTTTTAGTTTATTTAATTAAATCAAAGTGTTTAATTGTTCTGTGTTTCAGCGCTCGTAGTTGCAGGCTACAAGCGTTGTGAATATCCTACTAATATTATCCTACTTAATATTATAAACGCGAAAGTTTATGAGGATGGATGGATGGATGTTTGTTACTCTTTCACGCAAAAACTACTGAACGGATTTTGATGAAACTTTACAGTAATATAGCTTATTCGTTAGAATAATACATGACATACATTTTACCCGCATGTGAAACCGCGGGGCGCAGCTAGAAGAAATATAAAACATCTATGGTTATGAAGTACGAACAATCGAACATGTGAAATTGATATGTTCGATCAACGCTTTAGACCCTTTGTATACACACGATTTTCTTGCTACTATAGTTTATACGCCGTCTGTAGGCACGGTCGTCAGTGTTGTTATATGGATTACTATGGAAGCTTGTTGGATTACTAATTAATCTAAGGCGTGTTTTATACCGTAACGAATCCGGTCCGTGTACAAAGGTCCTAAAGAAGAGCATTTTAGAGACGCCCTTAACCACAAAACCAATCAACCTAATAAAGTCATCCTGGTGTTCACAGAATGCAAATGAATTCATTCATTAGAAGTCGCAGAAAATTTTCTAAAATAAAAGTCATTGCAGCTGCAACGAATCACCCATTTCCTCGACAATGATTATTACACCACCAATAACTTTGTAAAGACTACAATCAAATCACGGGACCTATTGTACAAACTAACGATCACAACATCACTTTAATGGCTAGTTTTCCTGCACCACACCAGACTAACGCCTTTTCTTTCCGGCGATCTGACATTACATGGCAATAAAGGGCAAACTTTAGAAGTAAGCGGAAAACTTACTAAGCTTATTTTCGTCGCGACACGAGAATTAGCGAGAGCGAGAAACGGGATTTCCTGTCAACACAGAAGAGATAGCTACAGAAGACTAATTCCATACAACGCAACGGGCAAAAGTAGGTGCATGCACACATAGACGTGTATGTATGTACCGCGATTTCAAATTATCTGATGCCAGTCGTGAGCGCGCTTAGTGTCAAAGGCAGAGGCAACAGCAGCCGTCGACACCCGTCGACGCGTCGGCGGTTGCCATCAACAACGTGCCGCTCGTGTATGTGAGTACGGTGCTGCTCGTGTGTATGCACAGGCACACTTACACTCACTGTACTGTCACAAGCACTAGCAAAATTCAAAAGCGATTGTCGACACATAATAGTAGGGATTCCAAAATACTTTGTTAGTAACAACATCAAATTACTATCAATACAATGACAAAATCACAGTTAAGTGCTCATACACGCGAGCTTCACGTGCCGTACACGCGTCGACAACGTGCCGCTCACGTCATTTATTATTATTTATTTATTATTTTAATTGAAGTGAGTCGCATCTATGGAGTAACAATGAATGATGTAACCAAGACTTTGTAACTATATTATTTTGATTTAAAAGAGTGTCCATGGAGTTTCTTGCCCGTTCTTATCCATAGGTACCTACGCTTTGGAATGGGTAACTAGCTTCATCTTTTTGACTGACCGACCCTTTGACAATTCAAAAGTGCCTGTAATTGGTTTATTTGAAATAAATGCTTTGAGTTTGGGAGGCGTGGGTGTATTTTTGCTCGTTGTATAGAACAGACCTTCTGTCCCTATCTATTATATGCTCTCAAATTGCAAGTTGGTGATACGAAAACAACATTTAATACGGTCTGCTACACTTGTGTTTGGGGAAACCTCACATTTTTACGATCAGTTGTTCAGAATAGATTTCTATTCTAAGAAATTGTTATGTCGATACCAAAATTATTGCGTCGTATTGAAACGGAGATAGGGTTACTTATGTGGCTTTGTTTTATGCGCGCACTTATTTGTAGGAATCTATGAGTTGGGTTAGGTATTCAATAAACGGAATATTATGATATTTTTACCTACTTTTGAGGACATCTTATTATTATTAGTAAAATACTGAATTGCGGAGTTTGAATTTGTGCTAGGTTGATGGCATATGGATAGGTTCGCCCCCTATTACATGGGACTTAAACTGGCGAATTGTGAATGTACTACAGGTACACCTAGCCTACTCTTCGAGGAAACAGGCGTGATGTTTTGTATGTATAAGCATATTAATCAGCCTATAATTTTCCCACTGCTGGGATAAAGGCCTTTTTTCGGTGAGAGAAAGTGGGCCGCAATCCACCACGCTGGCCCTTGCGCGTTGGTTGACGTCTCACATTTTCGAATTTTTGGTTCTACTACATGCCGGTTTCTTCACAATGTTTTCCTTCACCGTTTTGAGAGCATTGGTGATGAAATAATTTACTTAAAGTGAATTGCCTGTCTGGGTTCGAAACTACGACCTACAACTCGTAAGTCGCGGCCGTTACCACTGGGCCACCCCTGCTCGTTTACTATCCCGAATAATCTTTTCACTTTAATGTTAATAATGTCCATGTTTGTACTTATATTTTAACTTGTATTTAAGAAATAAGTAAGTATAAATTAGATTCGCTACAAAATTCTCATCGTGTATAATGAAAAATGTCTTATAACGCTGAAGCAGGGTTCCAGCCAGTAAGAATTTTAAGAAATTTACATACTCGTACTTACACAATATCATTTACGCCCGACCGCTTATCTTTCTTAGGTAAGTCCCAAGTGGGGCGAATGTCTGTTACCTTCTTGAAACCACTTGAGGTAATAGAGAGGTAAGTAAGACATTTTTCTGTATTCACAATTGTATTCTAGGGAAATGATTATTTTATTAGGTTGTACTAACAAATAAAATAAGCAATAGCTTTTATACAAGACTAGCGGCCCGCCCCTGCATCCCATGTTTACACATAATGCTCTAAAAAAAAAACAGCGGAATAAATTCTCTAAATCATGTAGAAATCCGCACAATATTACATTGTGTAGTTTGGAAAAAAAAAACGCGGTCACACAACATAATCAGCCTATAATGTTCCCACTGCTGGGACACAGGCATAGGACACAGCCCTATTGTCTGTGAGAGAGAATGGGACGTAATCCACCACGTGGATGTTGCCACCCACCGCCACCACTACCAGTATGGGTTGGTAGATGTCACTTAAAACTCATGTCATTAAAAAACTTAAAAGCTCTAAAATAAAATCTATCCCAAAATATAAATCCACTCTTTATCCCCACTGTACAGAGGCCAGCACATCAAACTACCCCAATCTGTCAAGTTTTCCCAATGGAATTTGAACCTTATTACTTTGATGTAATGTTGAAAATCTATCAAAGAAATTTGACAGATTGAGGTAGCATGATGTGCTGGCGTCTGTACAATTTTACTTGATAGTCATAATGGAAATAACAGCTCCCCAAACACAGACATACACTCAAAGCTTTATAATATGTATGGTAATATTATAGATGATACACGTTAGGACCCTAAGTTAATTATTTATACCTAATAGTCTATTCTTCCCTACCTGTAGGTATTCCTACTGGGAATGTTTAAACTTCTTCAAATTCTCCCAGCGTTCGCAAGCAAATTAAATTTGATTACCCTGACAGTTGAAAAAACTTTTGCCGACGCAAATTCTAAACGAAAAAACAAATAAACATCCTATCAGGAAACGGTACCAAGTTCGTCTTGCTCTTTAAATCACGGCCTGGGGTAATGTCCTTTGTTTTTTTATGATCGTTTTCCCGAAGAGAATAGCTAAATAAAGATAACAGAAGTGCGATACGGAGACTCACATAAGTCTGCATATACGTATATTCGGGATCTCTACTAATCGCAAAATGTGGAGACACATGACTCCCACACAAATCTTACAAGGAAAAAATGAAGGCAATTTGTTTGACCATTTTTACTTTCCGACAGAATATTATTAATATCAGGGCTAAAGTGGGATTATGTGTAAATGTGTCCGTCACCTTTTTCGCCTTTAGACCTCCAACCGCCAACACAGAAACGTAAGCAGCTGATGTATTCTTTTTTTTTTTCATATTTGCTGTCTTGAAGAGGGGCTACCAGCCGCACGGGCCGATCGATCAGGTTAAGCTTCGTTTGCTGCGGTCGGTCCGTGGATGGGCGAACATCTTTACATACCGGCGAGACCCCACCGTGCCTCGGAAAGCACATTAAGCAGTTGGTCCCGGCTGTCATGTTACAGATCATCAGAAGCCCGAAAATCTGACAACCAGTCTTACCAAGGAGTATCGTGTTACCCAGTAACTGGGTTGTGGAGGTCAGATAGGCAGTCATCCGGTTAGACTGGAAGCCAACCCCAACATAATTGGGAAAAGGCTAGGTAGTTTGATTTGCTGTCTTGTTTTTGTTGTTTTTGTTTTGTCTATAGTACCGGGAGATACGCTTTTCAAGTGTTCATTAACGGTCGTTTGATCAGTTCCTTTAATTACGATTGAATCGAGTAGATACTGCTACTACTCAAAGCAGTCTGACTGTGGCACTCCTAAAATTAACCACGTTTTCGTTGAATTTCTTATTTTCGTTTTCTCCATTGAACTGAGGTTAACACTGTAGCCAAACATACAATGAAAGCCGAATGGAAAATCCATACTAATATTATAAATGCGAAAGTGTATCTGTCTGTCACCTCTTCACGCTTAAACCGCGGAACGATTTAGATGGGTATAGAGATAGTTTGAGTCCCGGGAAAGGACATTTTGTATCCCGATATTCCCACGGGAAACTTATGCGGGTAAAACCGCGAGGCGCTGCTAGTAGAAAATATTTTGCTGTCCAGAAATAGAATAGAATAGAATATTTTTATTTCAGACCGGAGTCCATAGGGTTAGTAAGTAGGTAATACAGTAAGCAGGTTCACAGGTTAACAGCAAGTTGAGACGACATTAATAAAAATATTACCTACAGCTAGGACAATATTCTTACAATAGCATCACAGAATACTTAAAGTACTACGTACAGAAAGGCCACTCCCTTCCCCGACTAACATCAGTTACCGCTTACCGCACCTCAACCCGCACTTCGGCGTATTCGTCGCAGTTCTTTAACAAGAGCGCTCGCAAACACAAGTACCTCACGCACACATTCATACGTATAGGTACAAACGTTACAAAATTTACAAAATTTACAAATGTCTTCCGAATTTAGATTAAGCACTTTCTGTCATATAATGAAACATGTTTTTATTTTTTTTTCTCTCCTCAATAGTTTAAGTTTCCATTTTACCTATGTTTTTATACAACTTAAATAAATACAATAACTTAACTTTAGTCACATAGTTTAAGTTTTAGTTTTAAGTTAAATTCTAGTTGTTTTCTCTAGTTGTTTTCCTTGTACAACCAAATTTTTGTATGCATGCGGAGTTCACCTATAAGTGATTGTTACACTAATTTGTTAATTTTTTTTACCTTATTTGTTACCCTAAGCATAATACCAGTGTAAACAGTTGTTGGTGAACCAATATAAATAAATAAATAAATAAAAAACGTCATTTTTTAATGTAGTAGTAGTAGGTAATTATTTTGCGAGCGTTGTATGGAGTGTCCGGGGTGTGATAGCATGTTACTCGTACATGTATTTCCGACTGAAACCCTCGTATCTATGCCATGGTTTGGCTTGGCGATTTTTTAAAGTGAAATATCTTCTTTAGACGCGTTGGGTATTTTTTGAGATGGGAAAAAACAATTGAATTCGCGCCACTGTTACCGTAACCGACACCGCTTCGGATGTGTTCGGCTGTCCTCGGAATGTACTCGGTTTTAATGTATAATTATGTCGTGAGTGATGGCAAAGTATTCTGTTTGTGTTTTGTTTATATGACGATTCAAAAAATACAGACGTACCTAATTGTTCAAATTTCACTTCTGTCGGCACTCCTGGAGTGTTACTTTTTTTTACCTACCGTCTTCATCGACAAACACCATGACCCATTTTCTAAACACTTCTAATTTTGTGCCGAAATAGTAGATCACTTATTATATCTATAAATACTACATACAAATAAATAAAATTGAAGTGTCTGTTAGTAATGTCAAAATCACAGCTTTTTACTAAATGCATATAAAAGTTTTTACGGTACTTATAATAAAGAAACAATATTTTTATTATTTGACTTGGTTTGGAGGTACAGACACATCGAGCTACTACAATCTGTCAAATTTCTTTAATAGATTTTCAACTTTATCGCTAAAGCATAAAGTTCAAAGTTGATTGGGAAAATTTGACAGATTCGGGTAGCTTGATGTGCTGACGTCTGTACTCTGAACTATGATAGGCTACTTTTAATCGACATACCACGCGGGCCAAGCCGCGGGCTGAAGCTAGTATTTAAATAAAATAATGAATTATGTTGTATTTACTTTAACGAACTCAAGATTGTTACTATCTATACATATCTATACATATAATAAAATCGTAGGAAAGTCAAAACGGTACATTGAAAATTTTTTTAAAAGAATACTTGGGGCGTGATCTACAATCGATATCGAAGCCAAAAATATAGTTTTTAGAATTTTTGTCTGTTTGTCTGTTTGTCTGTATGTCCGGGATAAACTCAAAAAGTACTGCATGGATTTACTTCAAATTTTGCATGAATATTACTAAGAGGTCGGGTCAACATATAGGCTACATATTATCACGCTATCACCTATGGGGGAGGAGCTGTGAATCTTTATTTTTCTTACGCATTCTGTGACAGCGTGTAATCTAACGACGCATATTTAAATGTTGTTTTTCAGTAAGCCATGCTATTATCTAGCTTTACACTATAAAAACTACGCCATTTAAGTAACTTGGGCAGAAAAAACATAGTTTAATGAATTTTAGTACTATAAAGAAAATTTTGAAGCAGCGCCATCTATGAGATTTCATAAAAATCAAATCAAGTTACATGTTGACACTTTTTGGAATTTAATAATTTAAATTTGATCATGTTGGCGAGGTTAGTAGTTAGTTATTCTTAAAATTCATAGATGGCAATTTGCATTTTCTTCATAAAAGTTGTATCGTATAGTTCGTTTTGACAAATTCAAGTTCCAACAAAACCCTTAAAATCTTGAGCAGAGTTGAGGACGACAATTAAAAAAAAATGCGGTGTTAAGTATTACAAAAAAGTTATGTTTCTACTGGAGACGAAGTCGGAGTAACTGATGAACGCGTGCTGAACACCTGTCTCAGTTCACTTCAAGATGTGGTCATTTCTATCGGCGGCAATCCACTGATCGAATATGGGTTACCAGCTCCCCAATCATCACCGCATCAAGACCGTGTAAATCGGGAGTATAACGCTGAGACAAATTACGATCCGGGCGAAATGACCATGTCGCTTTGTTCTCTTCAGAGCAAAAACAAATTTATGACACCGTCCTTGAAAGCGTTGGGAAAAAACCAGGGTCAAATGTTTTTCTTGGAATGCGTCTGGTGGAACAGGAAAAACATTTGTTACCACTTGCATACTTGCAGAGGTCAGCAGGCAAGGCAAAATTGCTATTGCTGTAGCGTCGTCGGGAATCGCTGCCACACTGCTTCCGAGTGGCAAGACAGCACATGCCATGTTTAAAATTCCTATCGATTTAGAGAGCGCCGAAACGCCTGTTTGTGGTGTGTCACGTAACAGCGATAAGGGACACGTGCTCAAGGATTGCTCTTTGATCGTATGGGATGAGTGTACGATGGCCAATAGGAAGGCAGTTGAGGCCGTGGACGGAACCCTGCAGGACATCCGCAGGAACGAACATTTGATGCGTCGTATCACAGCTGTTCTGTTCAGTGGCGATTTCCGGCAAACGCTTCCCGTGGTGACACGGGGATCGAGGGCTGACGAGGTGAATGCTTCGTTGAAACTATCTTCGTTGTGGTCACGAGTTCATACGCTGCGCTTGACCATTAATATGAGAGCTCGGCTCGGCGGCAATGCACGTGCTCAAGAATTCTCCAATGTCCTTCTAAATCTTGGCGAAGGCACTCTACCAGGAGAGAGAGGTGGACAGGTGGTGCTTCCAGAGTCTCTCGGTAGAGTGGTATCCAGCTTAGAAGAACTCATTTGCTGTGTGTACGGGGACATCAGTCGTATACTGCACCTGCAGAATTCTTGGGTGTGTGAGCGGGCCATTTTGACGTCCAAAAATGATCAGGCTGCAGCAATTAACGAATGCATTCTCTCGAAAATTGAGGGGAATGAAGTGGTCTACACCTCGATAAACACTGTTGTCGAGCAAGATGACATTATCCCGTGGAATTTCTAAACTCCCTGTCAGCAAGTGGACTTCCAGCGCATACCATCAAGCTGAAGGTCGGTGTCCCGATTAAGCTTCTTCGGAACCTATCTCCTCTGAAGTTGTGTAACGGGACCCACCCTAAAGTCATTTCGCTCTACAGACACACCATTGAGGCGGAAATTCTTACGGGTTGTGGCGTTGGCGAGGCAGTATTTATACCACGCATTCCCCTCATACCTCATATCTTCCCGTTCCAGTTCAAGCGCGTACAGTTCCCCGTGAGTGTTTGCTTCGCGATAACCATCAATAGAGGCAGACACTGAGGGCAGCGGGTGTCGACCTCAGGACGAGTTGCTTCTCACACGGACAACTGTACGTCGCTTGCTCCCGCGTCACCAGTCCTGACTCTCTTTACATTTTGGCTCCTGGCAGCATAACTACCAACGTTGTTTATAGGGAAGTGTTTTAAGGTATGATGCCTTTGTACGTATTTTTACTCTTTTGTGTCCTGGAATGTATTCCTGCATTGTTTTCTCTATTTCCTTCAGTCACATCCCCCACACCACACTGAACTCAGCAGGACTCCCATATAACTCTCTTCACTTGCTTCGCTTGCAAAAAAAACTTATATTTTAATGCTATTTTAAAAGTTGTTTACTTATAATGCTATAGCGACACTGGCATCTTAGGTATTTTTGGTGCTGTAGAGCCTTCAGGCAGACGACATCGCGGGCAGCAGCTAGTTCAAAATAAAAGCAAAACATGCGCGCTAAGTCTCCTTACGCGAATCTTTAAAAAATATCGTTATAACTTTTTCGACAAAATATCAAATCTTTTTTCGGTAACTAAATTATTCTCGAGTTATTCGGTCTCATAAAATCTCGGAGACGAAAAAGTAAAGAAAGACGTTGATCGTATTACTGAAACCTCTGCTGTGGTAATCGAATATGAGATATGCTACAATAAAACCAAATTCACCACTAAACGAGTAGAAAAGTAACCACATCCAAATGTATTACGACAACTCATGTGTGAAATTCAATGAGAATCAATATAATCTGATTGTAAATATTTAGGAGATTGAAGAATCTCATTATTTTGGATTTTATACGATTCATCATCATTTGCCTAGCCTTTTCCCAACTATATTGGGGTCGGCTTCCAGTCTAACCGGATGCAACTGAATACCAGTATTTTACATGGAGCGACTGCCTGTCTGACCTCCACAACCCAGTTACTGGGTACCCCTTGGCAAGACTGGTTGTTAGATTTTCGGCCTTCTGAGTACCGTTAACAACTGTCAAAGATCCACGAATGACAGCCAGGACCCATGGCTTAACGTGCTTTCCGAGGCACGGAGGGGTCAGGTATGTAAAGATGGTCACCTATCCAGAGACCAACCGCGGCAAGCGTAGCTTAACCTGATCGATCAACCTGTGCGGCTGTTTTTATATATACGATTGTTTATTGGCAGGGGCTCGTGATTAAATAATAACAGCCACACGGGTAGATTAAAGGTTAAGCTATCAAATTGTTTTGACGAAAAAAAGGCATACCTACCAATAGAACCAAGAAATTTGATTTTACTTATCTAACATTATTACATACATTACATAAAAACTCGATGCGAAACTTTTATTCGAGTCCATTATGATTACCGTTCCAACATGTATGTAACAGTTCCATTTTGAAATACTGCCAAGACTTCGCAAACTAATACCGTTTCTTTGTCCTATTATTTGTATTCACAATTCGTAAACAATTGACAGTGAATAACTTTTGGTACATTTACGATTCACCCACACGACTGATGTTCCTCTAACTTCATTAAGGGCGCGAAGGGAAAAAACGTTCGCTGGAAGAACATGTCAATTTCACGAAGACAGGGATGGATAAATTAAAGGCTTTGTGCCGAGTACAGAGATGTTGCAAACATTTTATTAAACGAAGAGCCGCGATTTGTTTTTTTTGTGGAAGAATCAACATGTATGGGAGGATTAATTTATTCTGAGCGTTATATCATTAATTGGCTGTTCTATGTGTAACTACATGTACTTTTTTATTAAACCAAGCGTTAGTGCATCTGTTAAAAAAATAAAAATGTGCTTCTTTACTTTCTTCAGTATTAAAAGTCGTCCGCACTCCTCAGTGTAAATTACCATTTCTGCATTTAACGACGACCGCTCCTTTGTGACTTAACTTTGACCATTTATTTATTTCTTTCTAAGCTTGCTTCGTTTCGCATTAAACGCTGTGTTTCTTTACTTATACATCAATTATTTTATCATTAACCATACAGATGAAAATCATGACACTTTTTCTCATTATTTCGTCTGTTATAAAAAGGTATGTACATACAACCCTAACTTATATTTTAACGAAAATCCGACTTTTGTCCAAAAAAACGTACAAGATTCGGCGGTCAGGACTCAATATTACGGCTAGATTTGCTAGGATTGTCAATATCAATGATCTTTGTTAACCTAGCTACGCTATCTCGACTGCTCCAAGTACCCTCACCTGCACTAAAGATGACCTCAATTCGGCTACTGATGACGTTATGAAGAGAACACTTATTGGCAAACATAATGGGAACCTTGCTTTATGTAGATTAGAGACAGAACCTTATGAACAAGGATTAACATTACCAATCGTTAACTCAAGAGAATTTGAATCTTATGAATATTTTAATGCACTACAAAAAGATATTAAAAGGTTTTTGTTTTATTCAACCTTTTGATGCTTCATCATTAACACAGAATTAATTTACCTTAATCAACAGAATGTAGATTGCATCTTTGAGTGCGGTCGTAGCCCGATAAATGGAACGTACGTGTTGTTTACCACTCACTTTGGTACTACTGTTGTTTTCCATGACTGCTTTTCATACATTTGCATATTTTTGTTCATCGCAAGACTGAAGCGAATAATCTTCGTACGCTCAAAGCCTATTCATATGTTAATTTTATAAATGCGAAAGTGTCTGTTTGTCTGATTGTTTTGCATCTCATATCTTAGCAGTTTAAGTTTAATAAATGTTTCTATTTAGACTTATTGGACGTAGTCTCTTTTTGAACTTTATCCGAACCAGGTTCTATATCTATCTCTTTACTGGTTTGTAGAGTCTTTTCATGTCCAACTTTTAACGATACATCACTCCTACTTTCAATATATTAGGTCCTTACATATGAAATTGGCGTTTTTCGTACTGGCCACTTTAATCACGAATTTCTCCTCTTTGGTAAGGAATTCCAAATTCAAATTTGTACAGCTATTTACTCATGTATTTGTGCTTCGATGACCGTCATTCATTTGTTTTTTTTCTTCTGTTTTTTCTGTTTGCGTCACTCATTTTACAAAATGGAAAATTTAAAATATCGCATTATTTACGAGTACGAGTTCCGCCGTGGCACTAGTGCTGCGGAAACGACTCGAAGGGTGAATGATGTGTATGGCGGTCATGTTGCAAAAGAAAACACAGTTCGTTTTTGGTTCCAACGTTTTCGTTCTGGAAATTTCGACCTGCAGAACAAGCCCCGTGGACGGCCTGAGACCCAAGTTGATAATGGAGAATTGAAGGCTATTGTGGAAGCGGACCCATCGCAAACCACGTCCGAGTTAGCTGCAGGCTTCGATGTTAGTGATAAAACTGTTTTAATTCACTTGAAGCAAATTGGGAAGATTAAAAAGCTTAAAAGGTGGGTACCTCACGAATTGACTGAAGCAAACCGGCAAACGCGCGTCGACTGCTGCGTTACATTACTTGAATTGGAATGTCTTAGACATCCTCCGTACTCCCCGGACCTTGCTCCAACAGATTACCATTTTTTTCGCAATTTGGATAACTTTTTGCAAGGGAAAAAATTCAACTCCGATGGGGCAGTCCAAATCGCCTTCAAAGATTTTATTGATTCCCGAACGACTGGTTTTTTTAGTAAAGGGATCAATGAACTACCTATAAGATGGCAAAAGTGCATTGAAAACAATGGTTCATACTTTGATTAATTAAATATATTATATTAAAAAATATTCGACTTTTTGTTCCTTCCATACAAAACGCCAATTTCATATGTAAGGACCTAATAGTTAACGTCAAATTGTATTCCAGTTTCCATTCAAACATTTTTACATGACACAGCTATTTCATTAATACATTTCAGTATAGAAGTTAAAGGCATTCAAGAGGCATTCTCTACGAAGACGGACGAGGCTCCCACACCTGATGGAAAATCAATAACTCTATTTGCATATCTTAACAACGGGATATATAATATTTGCTGATATATGATCATTTTATTCAATAAGGGCGTACTAAAGATACGGTATGTTTTTTGTGAATTTCGTATTGCAATTGAAGAAATGTCTTTTGCTTGCAAGGATTATGGGAAAGATTTAGAAAAAAATAAAAAAATTCTTTAGACAAACAGGTTGCAATAAGTAGTTTACATGTAATTTTATTGCCTACCTGTAGTAGGTAGTTCATATAAATTGTATGAGAAAACACGTGATTAAAGATTTTGAGAATGTAATTAGCAATCACAATCAATTTAATCTGATTGTAATAATGTTCATGAATACTTTTGAGTTTGGATTTTATACGATTGGTTATTGCAATTGGGAAGGGCTCGTGGCTAAATTGAGGTTAAGCAACGCTTGCCGCGGTCGGTATGTGGATGGGTAACCATTCATTACATATCAAGACCTCTCCGTGCCTCGGAAAGAACATTAAGCCGTTGGTCCCGGCCGTCATTCGTTGATCTTTGGCAGTCGTTACGAAGCCCAAAATTCTGACAACCATTCTTACCATGGGGTATCGTATTTCCCAGTAAAAGGTTATGGAGGTCAGATAGGCAGTCGCTCCATGTAAAATACTGGTACTCAAATGCATCCGGTTAGACTGGAAGCCAACCCCAACTTACTTGGGAAAAGGCTAGGCACAATATGAAAGACAGAAAGAATATACGACATGATGATGATGTTTGAATACAACCATTTTCGACTGGCTGTATTCATAAAGCTTCAAAGTCACTTAAAAGTTAGGACCAATCTTAAGTTTGTTGGAACAAATCCTCGAAACCTCCCGGGTGTAAATTATATTCTAATTCATTCATGCAGATATCGCCAAATTCAAGATATACTTCGAATTTTCATAGATTTTAAAATGTCGCAAAGTATACCCTATAGAAGATTTAATATAATGCCCTCTCTTATTTAATAAATCTGCAAAATATTTTACCCTCTACCCAAGAGCCTTTTGACCTATCAAATAGGTATGATATTTTTCGAGAACCAAAACGTTAGATTCCCTAAATTGGTGTCCATTTCCGTGCTATAATCGCATCGTTTGTCTCTCACTGTCACAAAGGAAGCGTTGGAGAGTGCGAAAGCAGACAGACGACTAATGGTCTGTACTCGGCGAATCGACGTCTCTTGCTTTCACACAAGTGATAATGCATGGTGCGAGCTCGGGATAATACAGAAGGTCACCTCTATACAGCGAGGGAAAACAGGCACACGCACATGTAAACGCGTATAGTCTGTTCCAAAAGTCTCTGATAAAAATGTACACAAAATAAGTAAATAAAAAATATTTTAGAACAAAAACATATCGACATATTACACGATACATATGACACATGGAAACGATGATAGCTACAAAAGGTAAAAACTGTATGGTAGCTATCAAAGCCCGTCTATCAAATGCCACCTACGAAGTGAAGCGAGTGCTTTGATTTGGTTATTTGAATACTTTTAAACACGAAATCTAATTTTAAATCACCCTTAAAAACATGTTTTTCATATGACAATAAAATTGTTGTTAATTTTATTGCCTCAATTTTCGTGGATGATTTTTCAATTACAATTTAATAATGTTATTCAAACAATAATTTAAGTTGAAACCTTCAAAGCACAGATGATTGTGTTACTAATTCACCGTAGTGAGTGATGGCGCAAAAAATGTAACCTGAAAGGGCTATATAGGTACGAAAATCGCGGTAGAATGCCAGCCGCGAGTGCGCTTGCACTCGCTTTATGTGAAGCATGTCTGAGTGCGTGCGTTTTTGATGGTTATAAAAGAAGAAAGAAAATACATTTAGTTAGCATAGACTAAAAGACACACAATACACCAGATAGGTACATACATCATATGGCCACAAATAAAAATTATAAAGTCCGATGTAAGAACTTAGCAGGAAAGTGTGCCTTACGGCTGCAGTAAAAAGGCCCAGATCAGACAACTAGTGCCTGACGCTGGTTTTCACCTGGACCTGGCCTGACCTGGTTGTATAAGCAGACCTTCTGTACTCAATCTATTCTGTGGTACGAGGTTTACGTCAACTCGCATCTTCACTGATATTTGTACAACACATAATGGAGGAGCGTGTATTCAATTTCGCGTAAAATTTATTCAAGGACATGAGTATTTGTCAACGAAATTAGACTTATGTGAGACCGTTTGACCTGTTCGCACTTCTGAGTATAAATGGCTTCATATTTTTCTAGTCTGTGAGATATAGGACTTGTCTCCTTAACGCTAAGGCTCGTAAAAATAAAAGTACGTAGCTTTCTTGTGAAACCCGTCGGCGGCTCGTTGAATTTCTGTTCGGAAAATATAATTTTGTACGTGACAGTTGCGCTAAGCAGTGTGCAGTGCTTTGTCAAAGGTCAAAATCGGTACTTGCTCTGGCTTAGAGGGCATAAATATTATATCATTATGTATTGCAGCAGCTCAACATTTTTCCACACATGCAAGTTACCCATTGTTGTTTAATCTTATTTAAGTAAGTAATAATTTATTTACCAAAAAAAAAAATTTGCTGAGATAACATCAATGTTGTTTTACTCTACGATTTACTTTAATTTTTTTTGTCGAGTAACGCCAGTACGGTGGACTAAATGAACCATTTCACTAGAAAATAACAATTGCCTCATAAAACAGTAGGTAAAATTAAATCGATGGATTTAATTAAATTGTTGCCGCAGGCACTAGCATTTCCATTTACCATCAAAGGCTTAAACTTGTTTTAAACCTTTGATTTTAATAACTCGCGTGGATCATGTAAAATTAATTGTAAAACTAGCTGCGCCCCGCGGTTTCACCCGCATAAGTGTCGATCCCGTGGGAATATCGGGATAAAAACTATCCTTTGTTCTTCCCCGGGACTCAAACTATCTCTATACTAAATTTTATCTAAATCGGTTCAGTGGTTTAGGCGTGAAAAGGTAACATACAGACAGACAGAGTTACTTTCGAATTTATAATATTAAGTATGGATTCAAAGTACCTATTGACAACTTTGACAAGCGTCATCCGTGCAGTCTCTTACGATGATAAATCTAATATAAATATATTAGCTTGGAAAATAGCTGATCTTAGAGACAAAATTTAAATGTTGTTTTGTTGTTGCTGTTTGTTGATATGTGTGCAATTTCAACTGCAGCTATTTATAGGTACTTACTGCTAAAATATAAAGCGGTTTTGCTGCAAAAATTATTACAACTCCACATTTCAAAGGTACAGGTAAGTCCTACATCCTTATAAATCAGTTCACCTATCAATGCTATAATCTGAAGCGCTTGTAAACACTAAATCAAAGAGACAATGGTATCTGGACAGCTGTCTGCACCTTTGTGACGTCACTTAATGGCACTAGATTACCACTATTGTAGCTAAGTAATGGGTACTTAACGAGCCTGAGTAATGATCGAGAAATCTAGACCATTAATCAGATAATTTATTTTATGTCAATAGAAAATATACTCGGGTTCCTTTCTACAAAAGTGAAAGACTCAGAAACACAGAAAAAGTTTTTAAAAAGGTTGATTAGAATTTTATAAAAATAACTTAACTCAATGAAAGCCTTACTTAGCTCGTGCTACCTCGAAGGAAAAAAGGTAATAGGTAGATTAACATTCTTATCTAAGTACTGTAACCTGGCTTGGCTGTAGCATGCAACCTCCGCGAGTCCGTTATAAATAAATGGCACAAATCATCATCTGCCTAGCCTTTTTCCAACTATGTTGGGGTCGGCTTCCAGTCTAACCGGATGCAGCTGAATACCAGTATTTTACAAGGAGCGACTGCCTATCTGATCTCCACAACCCAGTTACTGGGTAATACGATACCCCTTGGTAAGACTGGTTGTCAGACAGAGGCACGGAGGTGTCTCGGTATGTAAAGATGGTCACCCATCCACAGACCAACCGCGTCAAGCGTAGCTTAACCTGATCTATCGACCTGTGCGGCTGTAATCATTTTAGCCAAGGAACCCTCAGTCTATGGCACAAATACGAGGCAAATATTAATTTTAGTATGAATTTAATAAAAACAGTAGGGAGGCAGATTAGCTGACAAGAGATGAAAAATATAAAAATGTCCGTTCGTTTAATTTACCCATCCCGGTACTGAGAGTTCGAAAAGAGTTCACAGAACTTAGAAAAACATTTGACAACATATAACTTTCTTTTTTTTTTATAAAAAAGAAATGTGTTAAGTCAAAGTAAGCAAACATACGAGCAACTCATTATTCACTTAACAAGATTCTGTTGTCAGATAATTATTTAAGTAACAAACAGTTTTCCTTTCCCTCCGGCGATTTCCGAGCCACACGTACTAGAACTTTTTCTTTATACCAAGTTTGCAACCAACTTTGGCACCAACTTTTCGAATTTACCGCTTATACACGTGCAACGATCGAATAGGTATTGTATCTTTTGACAGTTTTCGTACTTTTTCGTACATTTTCGAACCTTTTCCCAAAGTCACGTACGATAAAAATGCGTATCTAGACTGAAAATGGGAAAGAAACATTCGGTTATTCGACGGCTTGATCTACGCATGAAGATAAATCGTGATGTGGTTGTATATTTTCCGGAATTGTAAGGACAGCAAATAAAATATATCGTCAGCCTACAGAACTAACCTATTTACATCTTGCCGCTTTGATAGTAATGTACTTACATTGGCTCATAACAAAGTTATATAATGATAACAAATATTCTGAAGATAATATTATTGTGTATATAATATATACCTACAGAATCAGCCTATAATGTTCCCATAGCTGAGACACAGGCCTCATCTCTTCCAAATGGAGTTGGCTGTAATCCACCACGCGGGCCCAGTGCGGGTTGATAGATCAAATCACATGTCTTCGAATTTTTGTTCTAGGACATGCCGGTTTCTTCACGATGTTTTCTTTCATCGTTTTAAGAGCAGTAGTGATGAAATAATTCACGCAAAGTAAAGCGCCTTTCTGGGTTCTAACCAAAGACCCGTAACTTGCGGCCGTTACCACTGGGCTACCAATGTACTCTGTGTACCTACGGTACTTACAATGAAAACAACTCTAAAGTAGGTACCATGGCGAACTGGTTTTAAGATAGAATCAAAAGCCTGGTTGTTAGATCACAGTTTAAAAGGGTTACGATTTTCGTTGTCTATAAAGGTATTAATAAGTCTAAAAGTATATTATTAAATCGCTAAATGTGAGGTTTTTCTTTTGAGCATAAAGCTTTTTGAAGTGAAACTTCTTTACGCACGCTTGACTTGGGGAGTAAGCTGGCGAACGCATTACGAAAAGTGTGTTCGGGCGAGGCGAACGGGAGTTGAGTGGGGATATAAGCAAGAGAAAGCAGTGCGCGCGCACATTTTCTTTCTCTCTTCCTCTCATACCCAAATACGTTTGAAGTTTCACTTCAGTCGTGTGGTCATAAGCACACTCGGTTTTTTTAATTATTTTATTTCTCTCTTCCCTGAGCAGGAACACAACCGAATACTCACCTACCTATCACTAGCTTCCTACACAGAAATCATACTACACAATTCTCCACACAATAAAATCCTAATGCCAATACCATACCCCCTCGTTGATCATTAGAAACAATAACTAGAACATATCGCTCAACACTTAGAACAATGGCCGCCGCGCCGTGACAAGCTCACAGCGTGTGATCGCAAATCGTCTTGTTTTGACAAGCGGTGACGTCACGTCGTCGTTTTGCCAACATATACTGTATGTATAGTGTGTAATAGGTATAACTGCTGAACTGAATAATAGGCTTGTATTTGATGTGTGGGTTCAAGTCGATAGTGTCAAAATATGATCTAGTTTGGAGAGCTGTTGTTCCGATTGTTAGATTGTTAGTGTCAAGTTAAATTGTACAGTGGGGATGAAGAGTGGATTTATACTTTGGGATAGATAATATTATTTTAGAATTTTTAAGTTTATTTAATGACATGAGCTTTTAAGTGACATCTATCAACCCACACTGGGCCAGCAAAGTGGATTACCACCGACTCCCTCTCACTGAAAGGAGGCCTTTGACCCAGCAGATGGAACATCATAGGCTAATTATGCAAGTGTTTTTATTATTTGAGTAATAAAAACTTATTTACAAAAAAAAAAAAACAACGGATTTCAAAAAAAAAACACTACAGTGAAAAATAATTTTAATTTCAGAACTCGGTGTCGTTGGTTCCGCATTTTCGTTTTTTGACACCGACTTCTGAAATTATTTTTTTTTCACTTTGTAGTGTTTTTTTTTTTTGAAGTCGGTTGTTTTTTTTGTTGTAAAAAAGTTTTTATTTTTCACTTTTTAGTTGTACCTACCCCACACAAATTCAATTAACACTAGTGCATTGAAGAATTGAAGACACAAATCGAAGAATCATCAAAATTCCCATAGAAATGCTGGAGATGCAGTATATTTATGCATATAACTTCGTTCATAAGAATAATTACCTAATGTATTATATACTAAAACCTTTCTGAAAGTATGTAGATCACACTAATGAAAGAATTATCAAAATCGGTTCAGGAGTTTTTGAGATAATCGCGGACATACATACATACGGGTCGAATACAGAACCTCCTTTTTTTAGCAACCATTTGTACTATATGACACAATTGAGTCTATGAAAAAACACTACATCATATTTTATTTGTTTACCTACAGGTATAATTATCTTATCGTCCAGATCATTAGCATGTTGCAGCAGTTAATTATTATATTACTCTCATTTCAATTAGTTAGAATATACACAACTATAATTTCCTACTTAGATTACTTTTAAAAATGGTAATATATATTCAAAAATAAAAATTATACAAAAGCAGGAATACGAACAATAAATTAATGCTGGAAAACTAATTTCTCTACGTCAAAGCATTATTTTTAATAGGATTCACCACGCTCGCGATCGTTTAAATAACTCACAATTTAAAGTGCACTCCTTTTATTAATGTTTGCAGCAATTAAAACTATGTTTTCATTTGTTTTTATATCGCTCTGCTCAAGGGTTTTCAGGGCTGTGACGACATTTTCAGCTTAAAAAAATAACGCACTCAGTTAAATCTAGGATTTCTGAGTTATGGCATAGAATAATTACCTAAATGTATTCTATTATTATGAATAAGGAAGATATTTGGTGAAAACTTCGACTTAGGCCTAATTTTTCAATAGTCAGATAACTTTCATCTGATAAATAAATATTGCGGTTTGACAGCTTTTGTATAGAAAATATTGACATAATTATTATCTACAAAAGCTGTCAACAATCTTTACTGAATATTGATTGTGACTACCCAGACAATCGTCCATTGTGCCAGTTGACATGTCCTTTAACCCTTCAAATTATACATTAAGGGCCAAGTCACACCGAGATGGCAGCGAGCGTCGAGCAGTTTCATTGTCATATAATTTTAAACTTTATCTTCATTACTATAATACATAGTATCGCTTGAGAAACTTGAAAAAGTTGCGCGGCCGCCCGCAGCGCCGCGACGACTCAAATTTCTCAAGCAATACTATGTAATATAGTAGGTAATGAAGATAAAGTTAAAAATTATATGACACTGAAACTGACTGACAGACTTGACGATTGAAAAATCGGCCCTTTGAAACCACAGTGAGAAATCGTGGTAATCAATCTGCTTGTGTCTTTACTAATTGAGAAAAGGCCTTTGCTCTGCAGTGCGACAATTAGATGCTACTAATATTATTATGTAATCTATTAATTCGTTATCAAAATAGCAGCATTTAATCAAGGCCTACACGTGACCTGTTAACTGAATAAATATTTAACACACACTACCGCATTCCGCAGTAGGTACAGTCACGAATCAAAATATGTACACACTTGTCTTTACGTAATTCGAAAGGTAATTTCTCGAAATGTATTAATTCAAATGCAAAAATTTTACACAAACCATAATAGGTTGCGTAAAAGATTCTGTTTGCACAAAAGTCATGAATTTTCAGTCTATAGTTAAAGGAAATTTATTTCCACTGCTTTAGAAAAAGAAATTATTGCAAGAACTGGTTGCGCCCCGCGGTTTCACCCGCATAAATATCGATCCCGTGGGAATATTGGGATAAAAAGTAGCCTATAATATGTTAATCCAGGGTGTCAGCTACCTCCATACAAAATTTTATCAAAATTGGTCCAGCCGTTTGAGCGTGAAGAATTAACAAACATATAAACACACACACTCACAAACTTTCGCCTTTATAATATTAGTGTGATAGTACTCTAGGATTATTAGAACCAAAAGTTCTTAGACACTGGTGCATAAAGTATGGCCATTTTCTCTCTCATCGAAATTCCCATCCTTAGGAATGATATAAGCTGATTCTGTTATCTAGGACAGACTGGATGCGGAACGCGGCGGGTGGAGGTTGTTGTAGCGCAGAACTACAAAGTCCTGACTGACTGATATATCAACGCACAGCCTAAACCGCTGGTCCCAGAGACATGAAATTTAGAGGATGTGTTCTTTGTGAAGAGTAGGTAATAAGAAAGGGTTTTTCGAAATTCCACCCCGAAGAGGTGAATAGGGGGGGAGGGTGAAATTTCACGCGAAAGAAGTCGCGGGCAGAAGCTAAGTTATAATAAGAGATGACAAGCGTTGCTTGTAGAGTAAGCAAACTGACTGAAGTGGCAGTGGGCTGGCCATGTTTGTTGAAGGACCGATGTCCGGTGGAGCAGACGTGTCCTAGAGTGGAGACCGCGTATCAACAAGCGTAGTGTGGGACGCTCCCTAGCTAGATGGACCGACGACATAAAGAAGGTGGCTAGGACAGACTAGATTCGGAAGGCGGAGGACAAGTTGTTGTGGAGCAGCCTGGGAGAGGTCTATATCCTGCAGTGGACTGCGATGGGCTGAGTTGATTGAAGCGTTGTTGAATTTTACTGTGTTTACATATTTTGGCGCTTGATTGTACATCCAACAAATCGATAAGCTAATTTGAACATCTACTTACGTAACGAAGAAAGAGGCGAAGTGATGCTCAGTAATAATTTATAGGCGCTCATCAAATTTGAAAAGTTTTTTAAGCAAGCAAGTTGGTAAGAAGTTAGATTATTTCTTAAGAACGGAACGTCATCTTATGAAAAAGTTTTGTGATCACTACGGTACAGTTGAACGTTGGTTTTACCGAATGGTGGAGAAAATATTTTAGTAGAAGACTTCTGATCGAGATGTTACCTGTTAAAGTTTGTTTATGATACCTTTATGTTAAACTGATTTGATCGGTACTTGGTTATGCATACATTACAGCATGTATCAGAAATGCGTAGACATATTTAAGGGTGTGCTACAGACAACTGAAGAAATTATCAACTGTCCCTACAGATAAAGTTTTGTATGGGACAGTTGACATTTTTTTCCCGATTGCGATGTTGATCCCATGAATTAAGTTGTTTGGTTTGATGCGAAGTGCACATTTTGCGAAGTGCACATTTTGCGTCAAGTGCACATTCTGCGAAGTGCACATTCTGCGTCAAACCCTCTGTATCTAACCCTTAAATATGGCCACACCTTTATTATACATACTGGATCATTCAAACAAAAACTGATAATGCTCGTATCTGTTATAGTCAGTCAGCTCTTAGTAAAGGTATGCACATACGTGCGCGTAGGCGAGCGATCGTCGCGCGCTCTTTTTTTCGTAGGAACGGTCAAAATTAGGTAAATACCGCTAGTTTAACAATTTGCACTAAAACACGCATAATTGCATAACTACACGATTTTTTTCAAGAATTTAGATTTGGGAAATGGCATTTTAATGATTATGTAACAGTTACTGCACCTCCCTATTTCGATTTGTCGCAAGTTTTCAATTTTGTTTTGTCTTTGCAGAATCTTGTTATACAAACCAAAAGACAAACCACACAAAAGTGGTGTTTAAAGTGCCAACATAAAATCGATTCTCAAAGGATTTTCATGATTAAAACGATTGAAAAACATGACGTTTACTTTTACGCGACCACTACCCACTAAAAGGAGATCAGCTTTCCGGGTCATTTAACGGCCATCGTTTAATTTTATTTTCCTAGCGTTTCGGTACTTAAGCGAGTAAATAATAGGTACGGTTTCATATTTTATTCTGGTGTCATTAAGTTGATGTTTTAAAATAAAATTGTTTTTGTTTTTGTGACTTATACCAGAAGGGCAATTCCTGCAAATTTTAAGAACGTTCACATTATAAAAAAAAAAAAAAATATCAGTCTCAATTTGTCAAAAATACAATAGATTTCCATACTTTTTGGTAAGTTTTTGACATTGATTGTCGCTCAGACGAGATTGCGACTTGAATTTGAACGCTTTTTTAATAAGTACAAGAATGAGCCTTTTGCTAACCTTTTTTAACCCTTTGTAGGGTTAAAACGAAATTTGTACGGCGCCTGTACCCGCCCAGCTGTTCTAACTTTAAGGTCGATTTTAACTTGATACCATCGAACTTCATCATCCATCTCTGTATGAGAAGTGGCCTTAGCCTGAAACCCGATCGACCTTAAAGTTCGACTAATGAACTTCATAATTACTTCTAAAATTAAAAAAGTATTTATGTACTCTAGCACTTAACAATTGTTAAGTACTGCTTGCGGATGTTCAATACAGTTGAAATGGAGTTAAATTTTATTGCTTAAAAAGCAATAAAGATTCGTCATCGATCTTGATAGGTACCGAACATGAGAACTAGTTATTTTACAACATCGTCATCACTAGCCAAATTATTCATTCTTGTGATGTAAGAAAATTATTGTGAAATATTAGAAAAAAAAAAAGATTTGAAAGATCAGAGAAAGCAGTGATATTTGGGTGATGGGCTTTATTCAAATAGTATTATAGTTCTATCAGAAATTGCCAAGCCAAGCAAAGTGGTCATTTTGACAGTTCAGCGAAATTCATTGCGTTATTTAGGTACGTTGTTGAGCAGACACATTTTTCGAGCATATGAAGCAATGGATTAGCAATATCCTTCAAAATCATTCAGATTGTGATTGAAAGTATGTTACCCAATTAGGGTGCCGATCTAAAGGAGTTTAGAAGCGTACATTTAAGAAGACCCAGTTCGAAATTCTACGAACATACATAACAAAAAAAACATTTGTGTCACGTTTTTATAACAGCGTAGATGGTTTATCCTTGCACCTCCGTGTACTGGTTAGCCGAAACAAGATCACATCTCTGACCTTTTTAAGCTTTTAATAGAACACAAAAATAATAACGGCTTAAAAATAACAATTGACCTTTCGCATTTTTTTTTGTGTCTATTTTGAACAAGGCCGTCAATTTATATAAATACATAGTTAAAAGTCTGGTTCTGCATCAAAAAGTTTTTATGTAAAAAATAAATAGATTCATTTTTTTCAATTATTAAACATATTGTATCAGATGAATAGTTACACACCGATTTCTCTCTTTCAGTCGTCAGTAATTTGACTTTCGAAAGAAGAAGACAAAACGTTGTGTAACTATACAGACCTTATACAAAATTTATTAGTAAGGGGGCAGAAGATAAAACAACTACATTTATTTACATTAATTAAACAAGAAAATCAATAATTATACCAATGGAAAACAATATAAAAATACTAGTCTGGCTTTGGCTGTAATGTGTGACTGCTTTGTCCGCCTTTGAACAAACTTTGTAGAGAAACCATAACGCAAACTATGCATAAAGAATTTACAAAAAAGAAAAAATCTATATCTATTCCCGAGAAGTGATCAGACTCAAAGAACAATTTACAGTAGGTACCAGACTCACTTGCGCATGTACATTTCCTAATACACATTTGTGGGTTTCATTTAATATCTGTTGCTTGTATTAAACCACACATGTGGGTAGCATTTCCAGCCAACTTGTTTAGTTCGGCATTCGAAATTGTAGTTGTTTCAATAGTGTGTACCGACCGCATTGGAAACATTCGCACTGATTCATTATATTATTACTTCGTACGTTCTGTTTCCGCAAACCTCTCTAACTAAGCCTTATTTGCTAGTAATTGGAGGTTGACGTCAATGCTGAAACAATAGGTAGTGCGGTTCTATAAAAATCTAACCATGAAAACTAAGGTGAAGTTAGCTTAATGTGAACTGTCAATAGTGTCACTTAAACATTAGGTGAATTTAGGTGGGACGACAGATTGATTCAAGCTCACTTTACCTAAGTTTTTAAGATGATATATTTACAGAATAGCACTACTGGTGATGGTCGAGTATGTTTTCAAATTGCAGTTTAAGTTTTATGATATTTTTTTACCCTCCTTGGTATTAATCTTTACTACGACGTTCATTTTTGAACATTCATTTCCAATTTAATATTATGTGTTTATATGTTTATTTTTAGCAGTCGCTCCTTGTAAAATATTGGCATTCAGCTGCATCCGGTTAGACTGGAAGCCGACATAGACACAGTAGTAGTCGAAATAGTTGGGAAAAGGCTAGGCAGATGATGAAATGATGATGATACATAATGTTTAATCCAGTATACAGGGTTATTATTTAATAAAACATCAAACGGTTATCCCAAAAGTTTGTTCCGCCAGTTACTCAACAGAACCGAGCGCTCGGCGCATCCTGGACAGTCAAACCCAACACCTTATTTGATTGGCCAATTCTTCCCTTGCGGTGGTAGGGCTAACGCCCGCTTGGTTTGCGACCACCGTCCCACCTGAGTCCGGCCGGCGTCAAGCAGCCTGCTGTGTTTCGTCGTCGTCGTCGGCGTGGGAGTTCCAGTGCCTTAGGCATCTTCTAGGCACGCTCGTTCCATCATAGACCTCATTCATCGCTTTGTATCAGGCGTGATCGAGGTCAAGAGCGCCATTCAGCAATAAAAATATATTCTTTTTAAATGCCTATAACTCCACTGTATTTCACGGTTATAATTTCATTTATAATAGTGTTGTGTTGTGTAATATGGAACTTTTAAGGCTGACGTAGACTTGGGCATTGCCAAAATCATTCTATATCGTTTTCGTAAATTTTTTATGAAGCAACGGGCTGCACCGCACTTTCTTTTTATGAAAATGAACCCATTTTTATCATTGGTTATAATAAATATAGATCACAACAGTCTTATAATTAACAACATTAAGAAAAAGGTAAAAAACACGCAAGCCGCCCGATCGCTAGCCAACCAACAATAACAAGCCCATAGCAACCAGGTTTGCCAGATCTGTCGCTAATAGGGACTTTATCATGATCACCACATTTGATAGATGACTCTTTCACTGAAGTCTCAAACCAAGGATGTAACGATGAGGTATGGATAGCTTTTTCATAACTTCAATTTTCAATCCATTTGTATGAAACCATAGATATCCGAAACGCAGGGCAAAAACAAAACAAAATCGGTAACCGACCATGCCACACCGCACCGCACTCGTTATGCAAAGCTCGACGAACGCAGAATTTTCGCAATATCATTTGATTTTCCGAAGATCATTATTCATCCTGTCCCAATGTATGACATCTATGCATGATACGGTATCCATAATCAGCACATAAAGTTCCCACTGCTGGGACACATACCTCCCCTCTGTGATAGGGAGGGGGCCGTAATCCACCACGCGGGCCCAATGCGGGTTGGTAAATATCACATGTCTTCGAATTTTTGGTTATTAGACATGCCGGTTTCCTCACAATATTTTCCTTCACCGTTTTGAGAGCAGTGGTGACGAAATTATTTACACAAAGTTGCTGCCTGGGTGCGAACTCACGACCTATTACAAATCGTAAGTCGTGCCACTGGGCCACCACATGCTCTCAAACGTGGGTAATAATAGCTTTTTTTATTTGAAATGGATTTGCTCTTGAAGTGACTCTAGTCTAATATATTATTCTAAGTATATGTTAAAGATGATACATTATGTAAAGTGATCATTACTATAACCGTTGACACGGGTCTCATTAGATATTCTATTAAGGAATACAACACCCAACAGTAATAATGCTGTAAATTACAAATGAATTTATAATTGGTAATACTATATTTAGAAGCCGTTTTCTGTTTCTGAGGATGTCTATTACAATAATGGTACCATTCTTATGTTACCACGGTACCCATTGTATAATATTTTAACCGGATTTTCAAAGGCCTGCTGGTTATTATTCATTTTTATATACAGGGTGTCCCAGAAGTCGACGTGAAGCCGGAATCGTGTAATAGAGCTGTTATCAGAAAAATAATTTAAAAAAAGTAATTAAAAAAAAAATAAAAAAACCCGACTGCAACCTTATACTAAAACTAACTGAAAAGCTAAAAACAAGCCCATTTTAAATTAAATAAAAGTGGGAAGCAGGCGGGGCCCATATCATTATTATAGTTTCAAACTCAAATGGGTCCCGTCCGCTCCCAACTTTTATTTAATTTATAATGGGCTTGTTTTTAGCGTTTCAGTTAGTTTGAGTATAAGGTTGCAGTCAGGTTTTTTAATTTTTTTAATAATTTTTATTTATTTCCAGCTTTTTAGTTTACAAATGTGAAAGATTTCGCAGACGATTTAGTTCTTGGTGAGTGTTTTTTACGATTTGTCACTTTAAATTACTTTTAACCATATAAGTTGTATATATTTTTGTAATCACCTTTTAAAACCCTTTACTTTGATAACCCACTCGATAGGTTTTGAGAAAAAAAATTTAAGGCATAATATGGCGCCAAAAATCCGCTTTTTGGCTTTTTTTATTTTGATATACCCAGTGTCACTCTCACAGTAAATACGAATCTAACGACACCTCTCAAGCTAAAATCCATCGAGCCGTTCAGGCCGCACAGCGTGCCAAACAATTATACATACAAACATACATACATACTCTCGAAAAACATAACCCTCCTTCTGGCGCAGTCGGGTAAAAAATACTTACTTGCCGAACTCACATACTTAATACATTTATTTGCTAGCTTTACATTTAGGCTTTACATTAAATGTAAAGCCAACTGCTCCAGCTTGGAAAAAAATTACATTTTTTAACCGACTTTAAAAAAAGAAGGTTCTGTATTCGACCCGTATGTATGTATGTATGTATGTTTGTATGTCCGCGATTATCTCAAAAACTTCTAAACCGATTTTGATAATTCTTTCAATTGTGTGATCTACATACTTTCAGGAAGGTTTTAGTATATAATACATTAGGTAGTTATTCTTATGTACGAAGTTATATGCATAAATGTACTGCATCTCCGGCATTTCTATGCGAATTTTGATGATTCTTCGACTTGTGTCTTCAATTCTTCAATGCACTAGTGTTAATTGAATTTGTGTGGGGTAGGTACAACTAAAAAGTGAAAAATAAAAACTTTTTTACAAAAAAATAACAACCGACTTCAAAAAAAAAACGCTACAAAGTGAAAAATAACTTTAATTTCGGAAGTCGGTGTCAAAAAACGAAAACGCGGAACCAAAGACACCGACTTCCGAAATTAAAGTTATTTTTCACTTTGTAGTGTTTATTTTTTTGAAGTCGGTTGTTTTTTTTTGTAAAAAAGTTTTTGCCCAATCTAATACTCAAAATACTTTGCCTGACTTTGACTGACTGTACTGAAAAAATATGTACTAAGTACAGTACCCGGCGATAAATATTGCACATCGACCTTTGGAAAGAAACAATCGGCTAATTTCGGCTTCGTAGTGCGTTATCTCTGTCGCACACTACCTATGTGACGTTATCTGACGTTTTGTCAGTCGTTGTTCAAGTGCGATAGAGTGCGGTCGCGTCCAGTTCAAAATATATATCTAGAATTGTTAACACTCCCAAATTTAAATAATTTAAAGTTGTACTATGGCATCTTTAGGAAAAATAGGGGAACCTTTTTATTTTACCCCAACCTAAAGCAATCATTTATAGAAAAATTGGTGTATTTTATACAAAGAATAAAAAGAATTATCAAAAGAAGCAAATCATAATTGTTTTAACAACTCCTAATAGATACCGGACTGTTTGTATTTCGTGCGACAGAGATAACGCTCTACGAAGCCGAAATTAGCCGATTGTCTCTTTCCAAAGATCGATGTGCAATATTTATCGCCGGGTACTGTACAGGCTTCAATGTGATACGCAATTACCCCGCTCTATTTTTCAAGTACGAGTGACTGTATGTAAAACATCATCTACAATATAGAAGTCTTGGTCAACATCAAGAGATTCCGTTCACCGAATATTGAAAAACAAATTGATTCTTCCGCCTGCCATTTGCAAGCGTACCCCTGCTGTTACATAGGATAAAATATATTAAAAATTATTTATTACACGACGTACGGTTGTTGTAACTCATTTTCATAAGCGAGTGATAATGGCCAAAATGGCAATCTATATAATAAGGGATAACCATGGGGATAACAGAGACAGAAACAGCTCTATGGCGTCACGTTGTCCCTTCCTCCCCGCGTCGCGTCGTGTGAAACAAGTGTCTTTGTTTTGTTTATTTACCCCCTACTAATAAACGTATTATATCAGATGAATAGTTACACATCGATTCTCTTTTTCAGTCGTAAGTAATTTGACTTTCGAAAGAAGAAGACCAAGCGTTGTGTAAGTATACAGACGCTATACAACGTTTATTAGTAAGTGGGTTAGAGAGTATGTCGCGAGAAAATAATAAATGAATAAAGTCGTATTTTATATTTAAAATTCCTGGATGTTTCACTTTGGATAAAAAGGACTGAATATTCTAGATCATGTAATATTAAAGATTATAAAAATTATTTATGAATAATAACAGATCCAGGCAATTTACGGATAATTTAAACATAAATAAATAACTTCTTAATTATCATATTACTTTCTAATATTATAATATTGTTATCTGTTATTTTTAAATGTCTTGTATATTTTCAGTTGTGAATACTTAGCATGGATTGAACGTTCTTAATAACTAACAAACAATATCTTAGCAATATACGGACCGAGGCAGAATTCAAAATAATGCTTAGCGTAAGAACAAAACCGTTACTTCTTATTGAACGGAAATCATTTTTCCTATTACCAATACTTATAATTCTGTTCCACAAATAATAGCTAATAGCCAGATTAGATAAAAAATAAAAACAAGATGATTTTAACCGACGAAAAAAATGGAAGTTGTTCTCAAGTCGACGCGTATATTATTTATTTATTTATAGTTAATTAAAACGGTACAACACCAATTATTAGTATTATAATTATATTTTTTATGTATGACCACGCCTTTTTTTACAGAGTAGTCCGATTATTTTTTACTGAAATCTGAGCGTGTGCTGTGATAAGTTATACTCTTTTAATAAAAGACATTATCTAATAATAAAGCTGGCACCACACAGACCGAATCTAAAACCAAGACCCGTAATATTAGTATTCATGAACTGTAGGCCCATGAATGTGTATTATGTCCCATCTAGCCCATCCTACGCAAGCATAATATCTACGAGAAATATTCAAATAAGTTATTGCTTCTTATGAAATTTTAAATCAAACTCCAAGACGCAGCCACCGGAATATGTGGATGAATGGATTAATATGAACTCAAATAAATCTAGAGAGCACGGTTATTTTTATAGAGAATGGGAAAATATCGTTGGTGCAGATGAACAGGGTATTAACTCAAAAAAACGATTTGAAGTTTTCAGACCAATACATATCATTTTACCTTTTTAAACTTCAACGTTTTTGTTATCATATCGTCATGCAATCACGTTCATTAGAAATATGTTTTTTGTTAGGATTGTATTTTAAGTAAAAAATCCTAAATTTCGAGTTTCGAGTTTAGGTTCCATCCAAATGAACGATATATGTAGAATTAGGGGATTGGACTTGCTTACATAGAAATATTTTTAATGTAAAAAAGGGCCGGACGTGAAGTGCGAGTCGGACTCGCACACAAAGGGTTTCGTACTGGGGACTATTTTATGTAATTTTGACGTTCAAATAGTGTTGATTCTCAGCCTAGTTTGAATAAATGACTATCAATTTTTATTATCTTTATTCATCTCGGCAAATTAACACGTAAAAATATTGCAACTTTTATTAATTAAGTCTAAAAAAACACAGCAAGTCTTCCGTCAATTTAAATATTCTTATACTGTAGATTACCATTATGTTAAAATGTACTTCCCATATTTCAGCGGGATACTTATATTGTCCAAACAAAACTTAAATACTAATCATGATAATTGAACGTGGCTTGAAAACAATTCTGTGCCTCCTGTGATAAGTGATACAAGTCAAAAAACGTCATTTTACAGGACAGCAAAAACAAAATCCCTAAAACAGCCAAAATCCCTATAGTTGTATCACTTTGCACAAAATTATCTCCGAAACTATAGCAGATAGAAGAACGTGAGTTAGACCAAAAAAGAGGTATTTTTTTTTTTGATAATGCTCATGTGAAAATCACAAAAAGGGTACAACTCGAGTTATATCACTTATCACAGGAGGCACAGAATTTCAGTCCAATGAACTTCGTTATCATCGATTACTGGTAGCACTGCCTTAGCAATCTGTTACCAAAATTGGTTGGCTTCTGCATTGATAGATTCCATAGACATAGGCGCTGTTGTGTCAGTATATCTATTGAGTGCTAGTAAGCAAATAGTTTCATTGATAAAAGGCTTTAACAAGGCCGAGCTCTATCTCGGTGATAAACTGTATAACTGAAGGTCAATCCTTTCAAGCTCTTAAACGAAGTAGGTACTGTAAACCGTTAGCAACCCGTTAGCGTTAGAGTAGGCAATTAACGATTTTCTTTAAAGAATTTAACCCTTTTTTTGGTAGGAAGGTCAAGAAAGAATAAAAGAGCTACTTATTGAGAGCGAGCTAATAATTTAAAATATCGGGGAGTTTCTCTATCTATTTTGGGAAATTAATTTTTTTATTCTGTAAACACCGCCGAGACCGGCCCAGGAAGAGGTAACGAGACATGGTTGGGCCAGGGTTGGATCGAGGTTGCTCTGTAGAAAGGGATGCCTGAAAGGATTTGGGGGAGGCCTTTACTCAGCAGTAGGACAGAGTAGGCGATATAAAAAATACTGTAAAAAGGATCAGAACGACTTTAACACGTCATATACAAAAGCTAGATGGAGTCAACATTTGCTATCTACCCTTGAAAATAAATGGCGAAACAAATTCAGGGGTCAGTTCATTGACATTGTTAATTTGCCCGCTTTAGCTGGCACTAAGATTGCCCCATTGTATTTAAGTAGGCTCAGGAGCGGACCCAAAACAGTCCCCTGTGAACTCCAGAACTAATGTTCCTTCGTTAAGTTAATCTATCTATCTCTAATAGTTAAACATCGCATATAATTTCCTATGACGGAGGCACGTCTTTTTAATACAAGCACTATGAAATAAAATCATGAAGTGTTAATACTAAGTAAAGAAAAACGTACAAATTAATGAATTTGCTTTTTCAAGGTCGTGAGTTCGAAACCAGGTAGACGCTTTTCTTTGTGTAAATTCTTTCATCACCGCTGCTCTCAAACCATCGTGAAGAAACCAGCATGTCCTAGAACCAAAAAATATGAAGATTTGTGACATTTACCTATCCGCACTGGGCCCACGTGGTAGATTACAGCCCACTACCTCTCGAAGAGAGGAGGCCTGTGTCCCGTAGTGGGAACATTATAGGCATATGCATGCCTTTAGTTGAGTTTCGTGCATTTCATTTTGAAACCAATACATGACTAATATAATTCTAAACTATATTACGAGTATAATGAATTTTGATGCAGTTTTCACCATCATTTAGAGAATTTATTACATCTGTATATGGCACCCGTGCGAAGCAGGGGCGTATCGCTAGTTTACAATATGTGTTTATGTCGCCGCCAACTAGCTTAATCAACCATTCAGTTATCTGCCTAGCCTTTTAATTTAACGGCGCTGTTCATCAAGCGAAAAAGGCTAGGCAGTTAACTGAATGGCTAATTAAACTAGTTGGCTGCGACATATACATATATTGTATAGGGAAAAAAATACAAAAAAAATACTTTTCATGTTGTATTAAAATGTTCGCACAACACGATTGACGTTACTTCACTAAATAAATCTATTCACAATCCATTTAAATGTAGGTCGATTGAAGGTAAAATTATTTCGTAATTGAGTAAAATAGGGTGGGTTAGAGTGAATGTGGCACGTAGAGCCGGCACGTTTGAAGGCATCCTCCGCGTCCCCAGCTATTTCAGATATTCAAAAGGTCGACCGTTTTAAAGGACCTCATTATTGCCGCCTATCTGTGTTTCGACTTTGAATAGACTACCATGTATTTATTTGAATTAATTTTATCACGGACTTTGGGAATTCTATTTGAATTTATATCACATATCCTGCGACTAGGTTCCGTCAGATGCTTTGATTTGATTATATTTTATTCCACAAAGGAGAGTGGGAAAAAGGTTCAATAGCAATATGGTCTTGATATTTGTGTAGGTACAAAAAACCAGCCAAGTGCGTATCGGAACACGCACAATGAAGGGCTCCATTTTGGGGATGAATTTATCTCAAGAACAAACTTACATTATTTGTTGTTAAAAAAATTTCTCGGGTACATCGATATACATCATCACGGTTAATTCTACAACTGCAAATGTAAGTTTGTAATCGCAATTTTTTTTTTATGTGATAGAACTAAAAATTAACAATTTTTTTCTTTTTCTTTACTTGTGCTGTGAGACCTTGCTTGTTGCCAAATTTCATGATTCTAAGTCAACGGGACGTACCAAGGTTTTGATTTATTTGCAAGTATCAAAATAGTCGCATAATTTTTTTTTATTACGTTGACTTAGAAGCTTCATTTTATAGAGCTCCAAAAAACCGTGAAAAGAAAAGCACAGACCAACCATCGACCGACGTATTTGATATTAATTTCAACATGATACTTCCACGGGTTTCGTAAAGGGTTTTGACAGACAGACTGACGGACGGACGGATAACGATCCAATAAGGGTTCCGTTAATCCATTTGAGGTACGGGAATCTAATGATTCTCAAAATTGCCAGGATAAGATTTTGTAGCCCATATGCACCATGGCATAGATGAGGAATTCATGCAAAAATATCAAAACCATAACGTTAACGTTATGGTTTTGACTAATAGTGATTTTAATCACTATTAGTCTATAGAACACTTACCATACAAACATACCCAGTCTCCTTAAACTACCATCTACCTGCTTCTTCCGTTAATAAAGATACGTCACTCATGTTTGCACGAACTAAATTATGTTTGTGAAAATGTCATCCCGTGGTAAGATTATAAGCCAGACAACAAATTGGAACATATTGCTAATTAAATATATAACTACCTTGTAGTGATTAATTCGCAGTATTCGGTAATATAACTATTTCATTAAACAGCAAATTGAATTTTGAAATACCTATAAAAGGCTCGTTGAAATACATTTGCATAAACATACGTGACAGTAAATTATTGTTAAATTTTATCTGTAATTTGAATGCACCATCAGCAATTAACTAACCTTATCCGCGGTGTAGAAAATACTGCAATAAATGTTAAAATTATTGGCAATGTTGGTATTGTGAATGATTTCCTTAAATTAATTTGTACGAAATTACTGTGATAAAATAAATTAAACATTTTGATTTCTTTATTGTAATTAATGCATATACAATAATAATATTTTTTGGCGGGTGGCTCTCGTGGCTAAGTAATAACTGCCACACGGATCGCTCCATCAGGTTAAGCTATGCTTGCCGCGGTCGGTCCCTGGATGGGTGACCATCTTTATATACCGATACCATCTTTGACAGTCGTTACGGGTCGTCAGAAGCCCGAAAGTCTGACAACCAGCCTTACCAAGGGGTATCGTGTTACCCGGTAACTGGGTTGTGGAGGTCAGACAGGCAGGCGTTCCACGTAAAATATTGGTATCCCCCTGAACGCAAAAATAGTTGATAAAAGGCTAGGCCGATGATAACTACAATAACATTTTTTTTATTTGTCGTCTCTCATGGTGAGAAGACAAAATAAGTTGGTTTTCAAGATTGTTGGAATATGATATTATGCTTAATATTAGAAAAGTAATATCTACACACAAAATGGGATAAAGAAATAAAACTCAATTACACGTAGTCCAATATACAAGGTGCTACATAAAGGGTATATCAATACAAACGGGTTGAAGAGTGTATCTGGTCTAGAATCTCTGTACAAAATTTCAGCTCAAAAGCATTAACTTTGAAAATGCTTAATAATTTTTTATTTCGACATCACGGCGCTGCACTGGCGCGCGGCGGCGTGATGTTCGTGTACTAGGCGCACAGACACACTACAGATAATGGATAATGACCCTCGTAGTGCGGTGACACGTTTGTTATGATTTCAATTTAATAAACTATCGAAATAAAAAAATATTAAGCATTTTCAAAGTTACTGCTTTTGAGCTGAAATTTTGTACAGAGATTCTAGACCAGATACACTCTTCAACCCGTTTGTATTGATATACCCTTTCCGTAACACCCTGTATACAGAATTTCAAACGAAAACCTAATTTCAGTAAGGGCTGATTTTTCCATCGCCAAATAACTTTTATATCCGAGGAATAAAATTGACGTTTGACCGTTCTTGTATGAAATAACTGTCAAAATTTCAATATTATTATTCCTCAAATAAAGTTATCAGATGATTGAAAAATCAGCCCTAAGTCCACCAAAAACATTGTGTTCTCAGAAAGTAAAGACGTTTACTCACGTGATACTTTCATTTGTCTTGCCTTTATAAGGTAGTTTATTATGGGTCTGTCCATTAAGGGCCCTCCTAATGGAGAACAATCCGAAATAAGCGGTCAGAATCAGGGTCCGACCCTACCGTAAGAATTTCGTGCGTAAATATTCAAGATCGCAGCTGCGATAAGAATGTACCTATTGTCACTTTAGAATTGTCTAGCAACAGGTAAAATGGAATGTTTGTTATCAGCTATCAGTCGATCACTGGAAGATTATAGGGGTAACTTTAGTCGTAGTTGTGTTATTCACATAAGGATTGAAATGAAATTGGGCTAGAAACATTGATGTATGATAAAATTTTTCATTTCTCATACTCGGAAAGTAGTGTTTATTTGATCCAAATAGCGGGTGGAAGACGCTGCTTCCCACCACAGGGCGGGAAAGACTCATAGTAATTACTTCCCTCTTTAGGGTGGGAATGAATTTTAAAAATAGAACTGTAGTCAGCTACGAAGTTTTTTACATAAATTAAGAAAAATGCTGCAGTCTTGTGAGTGTATAAACAGCCAGTGTGAATTAAAAAAAAAACCTATTAAGCGGGGCAGCCCGCGGCGATGACGCGGTGTGTTCCATATTTAAAATAAAAAAAGACATTAGTACTATTTGGCGGGATACTAACCCGAAATTCAAAAACATTGCATGTTATTGTTATCAATAAATATTTTAGAAAAACTACTACTTTTTACTTGCCTTATATTCGAAATGAAAAGTAGAGTGTTTAACACGGGTGAAAGTCATCAATTCCTACTCGGGCTATAGCCGCCCTCGCTGCGCTCGGGCGTCTAAATGCCTCGTATAGGAATTGATTCCTTTTGACCCTTGCATAACAATCTACTATTCCTTGTCTATGTCAGCGCAAGCGGCATGGGTATGTAACAGTGACAATTGCTATCTCGTTCCCGCTACAGCCCGCGTAATATGTCTCTCTATTTCGGTTGTTGAGCACATGTCGCACGACATCGGGAAATGTAGCTGTATGGGTGTGTTTACATGTGTTTCTAGTCCATTTTTAATGTTACGTGACGTTAGAGAGTGGCCTATCTTCCTAATTTTAATACATCAATGGCTAGAAATGGATATTTACAAGGTCATCATAATTTCAGCCGCAAGCAACGTCACTTTGACAGGTTCTGTGTTTCTCGCATACAGCAGTTTCACCTCGTCGGAGGCCTTCCAACGGTACGTCTTCCGTATTGACAAGGTACTTAGTATTCATTAAAAAAGCCTCCACAGGTGACGATCGCTATTCACAACAGTACTAATTGCTCAACGGCAAAACTAGTTGCGGGCCCTATCAGAATACCAGCGCTGCAACATTTATTTTTTAAATTTTGCAGAATCATGCTGAGATAGGAGCCTTTTGGCCTCGTATATGACTTGCTGTTTAATTTTTATTTATGTTCCTTTTTTTATATCTAACTTGGTTTTTATTTTGTTATAGGTACTGCGTTTAGTTTAGTTTGTGATCTTCCTGTACGAGTCGCGATAGATACTTTTTCTTTCTTTCTTCTTTCTTTCAAAAGCAATCATAATATTTTATTGAAGAGATTCCTTCCTATGGATATGATCTGAAGAATCTGAGTAAAAAACACGAACATAACAGCATATATAATCTGCTTGGTCTTTTCCCTACTGGGGTCGGCTTCCAGTCTAACCGGTGCATCCGGTTAGAATGGAAGTCGACCCTAACGTTGTTGTGATAAGGCTGGGTAGATGATGATGATGATGGTGAGACTGTTTGTCAGACTTTTGGGCTTCTGACTGATTACCCACAACGACTGTCAAAAATCTACGAATGACAGCCGAGATCAACGGCTTGATGTGCTTTCCGAGATATAGACGGGTCTCAATTTGTATCTAATGGATAGTCACCTATCCACGAACAGACCGCGACAAGCGTAGGCAGCTAAATCTTCGATAAGCACGGATTGATCGAAAGAAAACAAGGGACAAAACAAAAACGTTTAAAAACAAAAACTTGAATAAAAAAGGTACAAAGATTTTCAAGTAGGTACTCACTGAACTGAGATGTTTTGTAGTCTAAAGTGGCGTATCCCATTAAATTTCAAATAAACGACTGCAAAGTTGCTCCTCTATATTTCACTCAGTTTGAATGCAACGTTGGTAGGTTAATTCCAGTCACTCTTGGGAATAGTCGGGCAAAGTTCTATTTCGGTCAAAGTGGACAAAGTTTGGGAATTTGTCTTAAATATTGCTGTTTCATTATTCCTTTGCCTCATGGAATCAAAAATGTTTTCTTATGATGCAATGCGTTCTGCATCGTTCTCACATGTACCTATAATTTTTAACATGAATGATGTAATCATGACTTTGTAACCATATTATTTTGATTTAAAAGAGTGTCCATGGAGTTTCTTGCCCGTTCTTCTCCATAGGTACCCACGCTTTGGAATGGGCAACTAGCTTCGTCTTTCTGACTGACCGACCCCTTGACAATTCAAAAGTGCCTGTAATTGGTTTAATTGAAATAAATGCTTTGAGTTTGAGTTTGCAATTTTTTTGTGTACTTAAGAGTGTACAGACTTAAAATAATATGTATATTTATATAAAAAAGAAGGAAAAGAATAATAGGGCATCAAAAAATCCGCATCGCTGTCAACAGGAAAAGTGACAAAAAAGCTTGCAGCATTGCCACATTGTATGGCGATGCTGATTCTTTGGCCAAAAATTAGGCCAGCCCTCTGGTCACGTAAAGATCAAAATCACTTAAACGTTTAATGTTTTTGCAATCTTTATTTATTTAGTAACCTATTAAATCCTTTGGAAATATAACTCACGAAGCACTTACGTTAATTCATAAAAGAGTTAAAGTACCTAATTGAAGTTCTCCCAGCGGCTTAGAACACGTCAGTTGAAAAACTGGGACAATATGAAAATGAAACTATAATACTCTTAAGCTGTTGAATATTTTATGGCTTCGTATACATACATACATACATACTCAGCCTATAATGTTCCCACTGCTGGGACACAGGCCTCCTCTCAGTGAGAGGGAGTGGGCCGTAATCCACCACGTGGGGCCAGTGCGGGTTGGCAGATGTCACATGTCTTCGAATTTTTGGTTCTAGGACATGCCGGTTTCCTCACGATGTTTTCCTTCACCATTTTGAGAGCAGTGGTGTTGAAATAATTTACACAAAGTAGAGCGCCTGTCTGGATTCGAACCTACGACCTATGGCTTTGTATAGGTCGATAGAAAACCTGAGATCATACAATTATTTTATGTGTCCTTAAAATGTTGAATATCATTATTTCGCCCCGCGGTTTCATCCGCAGAAGTTTCGATCCTGTGGGAATATCGGGATAAAATAGTATCCTATATGTTAATCCTGGTTATATACTATCTGTGTGGCTAATTTCATCCAAATCCGTTCAGTAGTTTTTGCGTGAAAGAATAACAAACATCCATCCATACATCCTTACAAAATTTCGCGTTTATAATATTAGTGTGATATTATATCAGTAGTTTTTAGGGATCCGTACTCAAAGGGTAGCAACGGGACTCTATTACTAACCTCCACTGTCCGTCCTTCCATCCGTCTGTCTGTCTATCAGCGGGCTGTGTCTCAAGAACAGTAATAGGTAGGCAATCGGTTAGTGCCCATGTAAAATTAGATAAGACTAGCTGCGCCCCGCGGTTCCATCCGCATAAGGGTCAATCCCGTAAGAATATATGGATAAAAAGTAGCCTATATGTTAATCCAGGGTGTCAGCTACCTCAAATTTTTTTTATCAAAATTGGTGCAGCCGTTTGAGCGTGAAGAAGTAACAAACATATAAACACACACATCCTTCATAATACCTATTAGTGTGATAATTTTGAATTTGGGAACCCAAAAACTAAACACAAAACTTCGCAAACAGAAATTACTCGAAACGTCTTCATTCACGTATCATTTCAAACACATCAACATTGTTAAAACAACTCCCGAAATCAGTACGCCTCACTAAGCAAGATTAATATCGTGCTAACCCAAACGGCACCCATTTATCCAACATTTAACATCCACCAAAGTGCTTTCATTTATATATTCTTACTTGCTAAGAGTAAACCGGGGGATTATATTCATTATTACTCTAATATATTAACGCTCAACAAACTTAAAGGCTTAATTATAAGCGAGTAAATCTACGCACACCTCAGTGAAATTTACATGCGTGTATTGTCACAAAAGGCCTCAAAGGAGTGACGCAGACTCCTTATAACTTTGAGAGTTATGAAAATTTCATCCAAAATGACGATGTCGCGTTAATTAAATCCTGTTTTGCAAATTAACTATGTTCCGCGATGAGTTTTGTGGACATAACTTGAAAACGACATACAAAATAATGTCTCTTTGAGAAAAACGGCGCATGATTATTTTTCTCTGGATTTTTCTTTTACATAGCTCTGCCCTCCAGTTTCACTCGTCGTTGAATTTAAAAGATTGGAAGCATTACTTATAAATTATTTCGTTTATGCATACCGTCATTTTCTTTTGTGCTCAGCTCCTAAGGGCCATCATGACTGTGATGTTAATAGAGAATAGCGTATATCCTTCTTCAATAATTGGGCTATCAAATGCAACATGAATCAGAAATCAAATCAGACTGGTAGTTCCAGAGATTGACGCATTCAAACAAACAAACTCTTCAGCTTTATTAATTATTATATAGCTTCTGCCCGTGACTTCGTTCGCGTGAAATTTCTTGTTCAACCGACACACCGCGTCGCATCGCATCGCCTACCCACGCTGTTACTTCGTTTTCGCTTAGCGAACTTTCTGAATTTTTTTTCTTTTTGTTCAACCCCTAAGGGCCGTCGCGTGATGTTAAATAGCGTATATCCTTCCTCAAGGATTGGGCTATCAAATGCAACAAGATTTTTTCCGGCTGGTAGTTACAGAGATTAAGCAGGTTCAAAAAAAAAAAAAGTCTTCAGTTTTATTATATGTATGTACGTATTCTACATTAGTATGTCGGCGCTTCGAGAGAATTGGTTCGGCGATGCCAACCTCTTTGATTAATATTGTTTTTTTTTAGAAGATATGTCAACTGTCTATTTGACATAACACCATGTACTGGGGAGGCGGCCGGCTAGATGGAATAACAAAAACAAGTGAGGGATACATTCACATGGATTGATCGTAAAAGACGATATTGATTGGAGGAATTGTGCTATGATATCCAATTGTGAGTATATTGATTGCGCTTGCGCCCTACGTACTTGTTGGAATGTCGCTCACGCATTATATAGTTAATTAAATAATTGTATTAGACATCTTGTGATTGTTCGTAAAGATTTTCATATAGGTACTTTCAACTCCTCGTCCGCAAACCCACGCAACATAGCCTTTTCTGATAAAGATGATCTACTGCCTTTAAGTATATAGATCTGTTGAATTTTTGTCTCAAACTTTTTGAATAAATGAATAAAACAATTTGTTTTGGAGTTAAAATGAAACAAATTGTATACGACTGAAGTATAATCGGACATTGTGACGGTAAAGTTTTAAGTTTCACTGAGAAAATGCGTTGCGAAAGTTATGTTTTGAAAAATTTCGAGTATTTTCTTGATACCAGATGAGTAGTAGTTGTAATAAATAGCGGTTGTAACATACAACAATAAATAAGGCACTGTTGCCGTGGACAATATTTTTAAGGAGAAAAGTTTATCATTGCGTCAATAAAGATACTGCAAGCAACGAAGAAAAGAAGCAACGAAATACGGAAAATAAAAGCTTCCATAGTGTATTTTTCGGGGCTGTCCCGGCAGTCATTCGTGAATCTTTGACAGCCGTTACAGGTCGTCAGAAGTCCGAAAGTCTGACAACCAGTCAGTCATTCTCAGCAAGGGGTATTGTGTTACCCAGTAACTGAGTTGTGGAGATCTGATAGGTAGTCAGGTAAAAATAAGTTGTGAAAAACCTAGGCAGAAGATTGTGTATTTTTCTGGGTTTATAATTTAATGGGTATCAGAACGGAGTTCATACAGGGTGAAATTGAATACATGCGACAAATCGAAATGGGAGATTGTATTCATCATTATGAACAACTTTTACTATGGGACCAAACCTGAAATCGCGAAAAAAAAATCAGCTGTTCCCTACATTTTGACGAGTTATGCGAACATAAATGTAGGGAACAGCTGATTTTTTTTTCGCGATTTCAGGTTTGGTCCCATAGTAAAAGTTGTTCATAATGATGAGAACAATCTCCCATTTCGATTTGTTGCATGTATTCAATTTCACCCTGTATATTTCATCATTTCTCTCTCTCTCTCTGTCTCACACACACACACACACAGATCTACCTGCACAAGAATTAACTCAACAAAATCATTATATTTTTTTGACTTTACCTACAATATCATAACTCATTTACCAGTTTCCTATTTTAGTCGTTTGTGTTTATGGAAAATGAGATTAAATAAATTTTAAATAACTGCAATCTATCTTTATAGTTTACTTTCTACCCAAACCGTCCCCATTTCTCTAAAACACACTTTCCCGCGCATAGTTCCGCCATGACAGCTGCAGTACTAAATACAATCAAAGCGAGAGCACCCACACGTCACTTTGAAGAGCCCAGACTAAGGACTGTAGCCACCAGAGCGCGTTCTGAAGACGTTCCTAGATTAGAACCGTGTAGGCGTGCCTAAACCCGGTTTAAATTGAAGAGCTTTGGTATTAGCAAGGTGTTTCCAAGTCGTATTTAATTTAGAATTTCTGCGGATCATTTCCATTTTGATCTTTGTAAAAATAGGTAGCTGAGTTCTCTTGGAAGTTGTAATTATTTAATTGGTGCAAGTTGGCGTAGTATTTTGGATGTAGGTAAGTAGGTACATGAATGTTTAAAGTCTGGAACTCACAGAAAGTAAAAAAACTTGCGAAATTTATTTATTCGTTTTGCCCTTTGGGGGTGGGGTTCATGGCTAAGTAATAACAGCCGCACGGGTCAATCGATCAGGTTAAGCTACGCTTGCTGCGGTTGGTCTGTGGATGGGTGACCATCTTTACCTACATACCGAGACCCCACTCCCGTGACTCCGAAATCATGTTAAGCCGTTGCGTTGGTTCCGGCTGTCATTCTTGGATCTCTGTCAGTCGTTAAGGGTCGTGAGAAGCACGAAGGTCTGGCAACAAGTCTTACCAAGGGGTATCGTATTACCCAGTGAATGGGTTGTGGAGGTCGCATAGGCAGTCGCTCCATATAAAATTGACTGAAAGCCGACCCCAACATAGTTGGGAAAAGGCTAGGCAGATGATGATGACCCTTTGGCTACCTTTCAGCTAATTCTTGTGTTAGGTAACTGACTAATTTTACAAAAATAAGACCTTTTAATTAACACAAAATGGACACGACAGATTGTACGAAATGTACAATTTTTGTTTGATATTCCCAACAATATAGAACAGATACTTCAGCAATTTTACGTTAGTTTTTCTATCAAAGAGCAAAGCTTTATACTCTGGAATAAGCTGGAGGAAGTAATGAAGTGTCGCAACACTGTCATACACTTTGTATTCAGAATGTTTTATTTCAATGGGGCAGTAGGTACCTATAGTAAAGTAGCAAACGGAATACTTTATTTTTAAACATTCACACTCATTTTTCCCAGGCTCACTAGGTATTTATTTTTGATGAAGCTGAAGCCACACAGGTCGATCGATCAGGTTAAGCTACGTTTGCAGCGGTTGGTCTGTGGATGGGTGACCATCTTTACATACCGAGACCCTCCGTGCCTCGGAAAGCACGTTAAGCCGTTGGTCCCGGCTGTCATTCGTGGATCTTTGACAGTCGTTACGAAAATCTGACAACCAGTCCTACCAAGGGGTATCGTATTGCCCAGTAACTGAGTTGTGGAGGTCAGATAGGCAGTCGCTCCATTTAAAATACTGGTATTCAACTGCAACCGGTTAGACTGGAAGCCGGTCTCAACATAGTTGAGAAAAGGCTAGGAGATGATGAAACTGAAGTTGGCTTATCATTGATATTCGACTCAGTTTCATGTAAGCTTCAGTTTATAGGTATTGTATGGGACACAAACTGAGCGGACTACCTACAGTATTGTCTCTCCTTCCCCTTTTTAATCCATCCATAGATTGTCTTTAAAAGATCGCTTAAGCGAAAAGATTACCCATTGTGTCACCCTTTGTACATTTATATCTGTAATTTACATAAGAAAATACGTTTATTTTTGTACATGATGCAGTTGAAAAACACCACACGCGAAAAAAAAAACAAGTTGGGGGATAATTACGCGTCATATCCACGCAAAAATCTATCGCTCAGCATAATGCTAAGACCCTATGTGAGATAAAGCCCCAGCGCTGGTTTTCAGCCGACAGCCGGCGTTGACGTTATGACGTCAACCGGTGCAGTATACGATAAGATATATAAAATATACATGAAAACTAACATGGATATGGTGTAAATAATAAAGAGTATTCTATTATATTCTATTCTGAGCGTCGGAGGCAAAGGATATGTAGGTAGGTACTTATTTGATTAATTTATTATGCTGTTAAATTTACGTACGCGGTCACTCATGAGTGGCAATTAATGTAACCGCACCTGTCTATCGAATCAATTCGTACAATACAATAATTCGACCAGACATCCAATGTTTCATTTTGATGACACTATCTCATTTGGTATACGTACCATTGAGTAATTTTGATTTTATGTTAAAAAAAAGTAGTCGGTCATCAAAGGGGCAATTCTCGTAATTTTAAGAACGTTCACAGTCTGATCTCAGTCTCATTCTGTCAAAAATCCTCTATTTTCCCACATTTTTTACAAGATTTTGACATTTGTTTGTCGCTGAGATGAGACTGCGACTAGATTTTGAACGTTTTAAATTTCGAGAATTCGGCTTTATTTAATTGAAAGTAAAATAGTTAAGATTTTGCTCTCCTAATATTATTCAACACTCTAATGTAATGAATGCGCCTCTTTTTATGAACCTCAAATCACACTAATATTATAAAGGCGAAAGTTTGTGAGTGTGTGTGTGTGTTTATATTGTTATATATGTTTGTTAATTCTTCACGCTCAAACGGCTGGACCAATTTTGATAAAATGTTGTATGGAGGTAGCTGACACCCTTTTTTTTTTTTTTTTTTTTTTTTTTTTTTTTTTTTTTTTTTTTTTTTTTTTTTTATGGATGGGAAATCATCAAATGACCCCTCCCGCTCTGGGTGGAGCGAAGGGAGTGTCAGACTCTTACTGACTAAAACCCATCCGTGTTCCTTCCTTAGCCCTTTATGTTCCGGGGTAGCGGTAACCCTTTCGGACAATCCCGCACCCCCGGCAGGCTTCGGCCCTGGCAGGCCCCTTCCTTTATGCTGACATCTCTTTGAGGCGCGCGTGGAACACGTACGCGCCGTCCGGCACGGGCCTGGTCCTGATCGGACGGTGAGCTACCCATTACTCTCCGTCCGCAGGCCCGCACCTACGGTGGCCGGGAGTCGTCACGCGGCTCCCGACGCCCGGAGCGTCTACCGCGGCGGCTGGGGTGTGAGGCTCTCTCCCTCAGCCGTTCCGCCACCTCCTTCGCTAGCATGACTGCTTCGCAGAAGGAGGTGACACCCTGGATTAACATATAGGCTTTTTATCCCGATATTTCCACGGGATCGACATTTACGCGGGTGAAACCGCAGGGCACAGCTAGTAATTCATATTTTGGAGTCCTAAAAATACTACACAGCCAAGTAGATAACTGCAACCAACTTGGATGCAGTTTACGCAGTTGGTCACAGTTCTAAACTTACCTAACCCATTTGGTCGGGGTCCTAGCTTAGTTACTGCGACCTACTGTGAGAAAAGGAGAGCTTACGGAAGTTATAAAAAATCATAGCCCATTAGCTTCATTTATCTCGACCCCAACAAAATATACAATAACTTTTTATCCTTTTTAATATTCTCTAAAGTATTACAACAATTAGATTAGCATACTAATGGAGAAAGTCTCCAATTGGGAATAAGGTAGAATCTGACATTTTAATTGAAAATGTTGAATAAGTAATTAGCTAAAGAAACGAAATTCATGGCGAGATAATTTTCGGATGAAATCGTCTCATAATAATATTATTAAGTCCCTGTAAAAATTAACTTTGTCGACGGCCTACATTCTCATTATAAGGGTGAATTTCACCAAACTTTTATACCTAGAATAAGTCTTATGCTGAGAATTAATTTTGAATTTTTGGTTACCGCCCTTATAGTCCATCAAGTAGACCATTGTGCGTGGGCCATGGCGGCCGTCAGTGGTTATTCCAATTAGCCCACTTCCAGAAGTTGATTAGGTACGTCTCCTGGCCTGTTGAGAACATCTGTGTAATATCTGGGCATCCCAAGGGTCTCTGACCTAATCTGGGTGACGCCTGTGCACTTAAAGAGCACATGGTCAACGGTTTCCTCAGCCCCCATGCAGGCCCTGCACAGGGGACAGTCCGTTATGCGTATTGTGTGTATTTTTGACAGATTTTCCATACTAGAACTATCAGACGTCAATTTTATTCCACGGATAAGAGATATCTGACTGGTAAAATCAGCCTGTCGTAGATGAAAAGTCTCTACATTTCGTCGTCACTTTGTAGTAACTTTATAAACATAAAACTGCGTAGGTAGTGGTTTTATTCATCACTAGCGGACCCGACAGACACTATCCTGTCCAAATAATTAAATCATTCATACCAAAACCAATAGAAAAAATATCAGTTTTCCCGAATTCGAACATTTTCTGGGAAACTTTTCAATTTCTTCTTTCCATAAAAACCTAATTCGGACTATTACGAACATTTCAAATCTATTATTTTAACTAAGCATCTATATAAATAAAACAAAGTCAGATTAGTTTAGAACTCAAGAACGGCTGGACCAATTTTTATGATCATGGATTTGTTGGATTTGTCACCGCCCCAATTAGCAGAATAATTATTAAAATGTGGGAAAAATTCACGAAAAAAATAATAATGAGGATAATTCATTTTCTCATACGTTTGTTTTAGAGATGCGCCGAATAGTGGTTTCACCGAATAACCGAATACCGAACAATATTCGGTTAAGTTCTTACCGAACCGAATATACTGCCGAATAATTTGGTTCCCCGTTCCATAGTTTTGCCGCGGAAACAAGTTTATACACGCTAGATTTCCAAAGCACTGCGCGCGAACGGAGTGGTACCTCGCCTCCCGCTAACCGAGCTGCACCCCGCCACTGACAATGCGTACGAAAACAATACGGGTGGTATATCTTTGTTTGAGTACCTTACAATAAACGATTTCTAATAAATATGATTGTTAGAATATGGAATTCCTTTCATTTATTTTGCCCTAAAGGCTGATTTACAAAGATCAATTAAACCGAATACATTCGGCATTTCAACCGAATGATTCGTCTGAATACGAATACCTCAAAATTCTGCCGAATACGCCGAATACCGAATATAAAACGAATATTCGGCGCATCTCTAATTTGTATGGAACGGCTTATTGATTCTGAGGCGGAATGAAGTTCGCCGGGTCAGCTAGTTATTATCTATACATATAATAAAACTGTAGAAAAGAAGTTTTTGTACATTAAAAAAAAAATTAAAAAATATAGCCAGGGTGTTAAAGGACAACCAATAGAACCCATTTCCAGCATTTTTAGAATTTTTGTCTGTTTGTCTGTTTGTATGTTTAGTTATCCGAGCATCACGTAAAATGTACGAAATCAATGTAGATAACTTTTATACACAACGATTTAGCGTAACTTGAAGTAACATTTAGTTTTTGTTTCATCGCAATCGGTTCAGTCTATCAAAAGATTTTTGAATTTAAAGTGTTCCAGAAGAAAAAATAGTTAACGTGTGTTAATGTGCACTTGGTCTCACAACTTCACGTTTATATATATTTGCGTTAATAATTATATAAATTGAAGTAACATTGAGTTTTTTGTTTCATCGTAATCAGTTCACACCTAAAAAATGTAAATTAGAAAATTATAAGTGTTTCAGAAATAAATAATAAAACAGCGCCATCTATTGACAAAATGACTAACTAACTTACAATACAAATATATAAAAATAAAAAAAAAACAAAGGACACTTAGGCGTCGAAGTATTCATCCGCATCGCTGTCATCCGGAAACGTGCCCAGAAGACTGGCAGCATTGCCACGTTGAATGGCAATGCTAATTCTTTGGCCAAAGAACGACCCAGCCCTCTGGTCACGTAAAGTATCGACCAGCCGGCGAGAAATTTCTTTAAAAAGGAGACGCGCGCTCGGGCCCCATGACCCGAGCGTTTCGACCCCAAACGGCTCAAAGCTGTAGTTGCCCACAAGGTTACAGTATTTGCGCCGCTTGAGGGTCTCAGCAGCTGCAGCAGCGGCGCCAGCACAGCCCGCAGTGCTAGGAACATGAGATGGCGCTAGGGTATCGACACATGTTGCGTCCCACACCAGAGGCCTACCCACCTTCCAAGGCAACAACGTCATGCCGTCTGGTCTCTTCCCATCATCACGTACCAAGCCGTTTGGTTCTAACACCGCTGGTACGCCGGCGGTGACAAGAGCTCGACGAATAATATCGTTGATGCTGGCGTGCCGTGCTATGCGACCTGCGCTCCTGCAGCAGGACAGGCCATGGTGTCCGAGACTGTCGACAGCTTCACCGCAGTGACATCGATGCGGAGCAACACAAGGTGCGCCCAAGCGGAGACACGTAGCGAGCCGAAACGATGAGTCATCCATCATTGTGCCTATGGTGGATGACGGGAGCGCCTGAAGCCACAAACCTGACTCCCATTCTCCCACAGCTAGCAGACGGGCACGCTCAACAGTATTACGTGACGTGTTTACAAGGGTATTCCGTATAATACTGCAGAGCGGCACGTCCCACCGTCTCTGGGAAGACGGGTTATCAGGCAAAACCGTATTGGGACAAGCCATTTTCCAAGCGTTCAACGCATCGGTCAAAAACGGCACTTCAAAATCGACCAGTGAGGAAGATAAAATGTTCCTGGTTAATTTATCGGTACTGTGGACCGAGGAGAGGAAAGCTGGTAATTTAATACTTGAAATTTTGCGGACGCCGAGACCGCCCAAGCGAATGGGTAGTGTGGCTTGCTGCCACGCACGGTCGTCCAGGACCACATTTAGGATGCAACAGTACCGAATGAGTGTGAAGGCCGAATGAATATTAATTTTGAAAAGTCTTTCGGAGACGTCATTAAAATTTTGTATCTTCTCCTCAATGAACGTTGGAAAGGATTCGTCAAAAATTGGGGATCCCAGAAGGTGAAGAGTTTCTTTCCATAATTTTGATATTTGGAGCTATTGTATTAAATTTTGCAATGGTTGTCTGTCCGTCAGTCGTTTGGGGAAGATAAATTTCGCATTTTGAATGGTTAAGGTCTAGGCCAATGAAACTGAATTTTTCTTTTAAAAACTGTAAATCTTTTAAGACTGTGTCTACATCACCTCCTAGGGTTCCGTCATCCAAATACCATACGTTGAATTTAGAATTTAGTTGTCGAATAATTGGATTTATTGCCAAACTAAAAATGACTGGCCCAAGAGGGTCACCCTGTTGACAACCAACTGCTGATTTCAAAAGGTGGTCTTTACAAAGTAATTTAGAGGGTTGCCTGTAACATTGATAGAGAAAACTGTAAATTTTGGACAAAATTCTAAAGTGCGAAGTAAATAATAACTTGCAATTTGAGTCAAGTAGTTTTATTTACTTCGTAGTTTGTAATTTTATTTGTCTTCATTCTCATTTTGAAAGTTTGTGTTTTGTTCAATATTTTATTTGTTTGGTTCAGTTCTTTTTCTGAAAATGCCTTCTAGAAAAAAAAAAACAAACCTTTCGCAGCGTAGCCGAGATGCGAAAAGGGCGAGATTAAGTAGGTCCCAGGAATCAGAAGAAGAACATGAAGTGAGTTGCGGGGGTGGACCTAAGTATTGGATGCTTTTCCCATGGTCAACTATACGTAGCTCTTTCACGCGTAAACAACCCCAATAACCTTTTTGTGTACGCTCCAGATGGTTCCACAGCTAATGTTGTTTATAGAGAAGCACTAGCATAAATAAAAAATAAAGATTTGAATCGGTATCCTCGCAGGATACCGACGCACACAAAATATATTGTTAAGTTCCGACATCCACGCGATCGAAGTCGCGGGCACAGCTAGTATAGATTAAAGTTATGATCTGCTGTTAATTACAGAGAAGTAAATATTGTATAATTATTAACTACTAGCTGCGCCCCGCGGTTTCACCCGCATAAGTTTCGATCCCGTGGGAATATCGGGATAAAAACTATCCTATGTCCTTTTCTGGGTCTCAAACTATCTCTATACCAAATTTCATCTAAATAGGTTCAGCCGTTTGAGCGTGAAGAAGTAACAAACATATAAACACACACACTCACAAACTTTCGCCTTTATAATATTAGTGTGATTGCATATTTAATTTAAAAAGCTAAGGGTCAGTTCACACCGCGACGCGACGCGGCGCGCAGTTTTTAAGATAGCAACACAATTATAGACCTTACCTTCTACACAAAAAAGTACACAATTCTGTGTGCCTACTACGTCGAGCTACGCCGCGCGGCCCTCCTCACTGATGTGTACCTTTTTGTGTAGTAGATAAGGTCTATAATTGTATTGCTATCTTGAAAACTGCGCGCCGCGTCGCGTCGCGGTGTGAACTGACCCTAACAGTCTTAAAATAATAATATGAATATAAAACGGTGGGGAAATAATCAAAGGGCATCAAAAAAGTCGTCCGCATCGCTGTCAACAGGAAACGTGCCCAAAAGGCTGGCAGCATTGCCACGTTGTATGGCAATGCTGAGTCTTTGTGCAAAAAAATAGGCCAGCCCTCTGATCTGTTTAGGTCATTTTAAAAGTAGGTGACCTACAGTTTCTGAAAGTTTATTCAAGTTACTAAAACTGACTCACTAAAACGGTGGATCTGTTGTGATTAGTCTATCATAATATTGATTCCTGAACCGGTCAAGCGGCGCGGTTCGCCGATCGGCGACGGAACAATAGAAAATCAATTGTGTCTCATTAGCGGGGCTTGACAGATTAATCTACATTATAATTATATTTCCATTAAAATTTTAACCAAAACTTTAACCAAAAAAAACAAGAGTCTAAACTATACAATCAACTATCTACCTATTACCACACGTACCTACATAATATCCTCCTGTAGGAACAAAGAGTTCCCCATAAAAACACGTATGGGGTAACGGTGCGGGCAATTCGGGAGATTATCCGAACCATGAGGATTTGTTTCCCGCTTCGCTTCAACTTCAACAGTGCGAATTTATCCCGAGGTGTGTTAATAGATACGGGAACTTATGTATAAATGGGTTTATCCGCCGTTGGCTGTGTTTTAGAAGCTGAAACCTGCTTTGTTGTGGTGAGCGGTACTTTGAGTTGGGATGTTTTGTACTTAATAATAATTAGAATATTTAATGCTAAAGAACAAGCACTTGTTTACCACGCCAACTCTAATTTGTAACTACCACGCGTGTTCACTAACCCCCTTACTAATAAAAAACAGCCGCACAGGTCGATCGATCAGGTTAAGCTACGCTTGCCGCGGTTGTTCTGTGGATGGGTGACCATCTTAACATACCTATCTTTACATACCGAGACCCCTCCGTGCTTCGGAAAGCATGTTAAGCCGTTGGTCCCGACTGTCATTCCTTGATCTTTGACAGTCGTTACGAGTAGTCAGAAGCCCGAAAGTCTGACAACCAGACTTACCAAGGGGTATCATATTACCCAGTAATTGGCTTGTGGAGGTCAGATAGGCAGTCGCTCCATGTACAATACTGGTATTCAGCTGCATCCGGTTAGGCTGGAAGCCGACCCCAACATAGTTGGGAAAAGGCTAGGCAGATGACGATATACAAAAGAATCGAGAAAGCAGTAGAACCCCGCCAAAAGACTCACCGATGAAGCTCGACCCGAACCAACCTGGTGGCAAGGTCGTTAACACATTCACTGCGGCTGCGCTAGATTAAAACTTACTTCCAGTGCTGTACAAGTCACATACTTCCCGTATCAAGAATGCCTGATATGCGTTACGACGTCTATTTTCCCGTACGTAGTCCTGACTTCAAACCTCCACAGAGACATGGAAAGTCCACAGCTGATTTTTTTTGTGGTACCAATCAATAGGTTACATCCTTGTGTATACACAGCTGCAGTCGCACGGGGTTCTAAGTAATATCTTAAAAGTTACAGGTATTTTTGGAAATGGTTGATTTTACGGGAAAATACTTGTCGTGGCGCATACAACAGTCATATTGCTAGGGATGGGGTGTACTCTTAATAAGTAAAATATTTTTTTGTTTCAGATTTATTATTTATTGTTTTGAAGTTGGCGTTTGGAAAATTTTAATATTTTCATCGGTATTTCTAGATGTAGAACACGTTGGTGTATTAAACTGTGAAAACTCATTTCTTGAAAACTTACTTCGGGGTGTTGACAACAGTTCAGACACCATTTCAGAATTTAGTGATGTTTCGAACGGGTACTAGATTACTCACAGAAATGTTGTCCAGGGATAATGAATCAGGATCAGTCTTTTTATTCTAATTAATTATTACTTCTTCTAATATACGAAATTCACTTCCTGTTGATGGACTTAAAAAAAAATTAACTGGGCGTTTTTGTACTAGACGGTTTGGTATTCGGTAAACTGGAACCAGCAGCCTAATTGCGGAACGCCAAATCGTCAAATGATTCTGATCAGTTGGCTTCATTTCTATCACAATTGGCTTCATTTTACGATTTTAGAATTGCGAAACTCTAGTTTCTGCGCAGGGCCTTAACGTTCATAAGTGGTTTCATAATAAGCTAGAGTTTCGCAATTCGAAAATCGTAAAATGAAGCCAATTGTGATAGAAATGAAGCCAACTGATCAGAATCATTTGACGATTTGGCGTTCCGCAATTAGGCTGCAGTACTCTGCACAATAATGTTTCTAGCCTCTTTACCTTCTGTCTTTACACCTTTCCCCATAATAAGTTTTTTACGTGAACGTTTCATTGTTTATGTACAATTTACCTACTTAAGTGTGACAAATAAAATATTGCGTTCTGTAAAAACGTATTAACTGGGCACAGCACTACGACTAACTGAAGCTCCGCGCGCGCGCACGTTCAGTGCGGTACGAGGTCTTGGATACGGACAAATAGTTCCCGTATCGCACTGTTGTAAAATAATTACTTTTCTGTGCGTTACGAAAAAATAATTCCCGTACATTTTTATTCGTAAATTTTAATACACTTCAAGCAAGGACACCGGCAATGTAGGCGTCTCTTTTTTACTTGTACGAATACTTGAAAAAATCACCCCCGCACGGAGTGCAAAACAAGGATAACTAGCTGCCGCACAGAGCAGAACTCAATTACAACCAAATACTTCCCGTAACGCAGTGAATGTGTTAAAAGATGCCTATCCATAGATAATAATTACCCATCTCTCCACTAGCCCAATGCTTACTCTAGTATGCATATCCGGTAGGCTCTTAAATCCTTCCCTATCCTACGGGCACGTCTTCCCTACAGCGCCCCCGGTCTATTCCTTGATATGCAATGGGCGCTGTAGCACCATAAACATGAGGCTACAGGAGCTAGTGTGATTCTTGGGGTTCATTCGATTAATCGAGTCTGGTTTAACCACGCTGGAATTTTTCTCTTTCAGTAGTCAGTAATTTGACTTTCGAAAGAAGAAGACAGAGCGTTGTGTAACTATACAGAAGCTATACAACGATTATTAGTAAGAGGAGTATTAGCGCCTTCAGATAATTGAATGCAAGCTCCATTGCACAGTTCCATTGCAAGCTTAACTTTATTTATTAAACTCGCCATCAGGAGTTTCTCCTGCAAATCTTGATACGCAGGTATAACCGTTTCAAGGCAATGTCCATGCACCATAGCACACATCACGATCGGAAAACATGATCACATTACAACATATTAAAACTAACATCAAGATTAATTTCACTTAAGGCTGTTTTTTATAGTCAGACAACTTTTATCATCACACCTGTCTTCTCTAAAGGGTGAGGCTGAGGTGCACTTGCAGCAGTTCACCCATATTTTGCCAGTTATGTGTAGTGTAAGCACAGATATAGATACACCTAGATAACGCAAGAGCAACTACTTTGCGTGCCAAAAATCGCACCAGCTTACGTTCGAAAATCGTAAGCCGCCACTTTCGCGCTCAGTCCTGCGTACTGCTGGCTGGGTGAGCGTGAGCGAGAGCGCGAGCTTGTGACGTCATAGTAGGTAGTCAAAAAGTGGCACGCTTAGTTTTCATACAGTTCGTGATACTTGCGTTATCTAGGTCTATCTATATCTGTGAGTGTAAATCCCATGTAACAGGGGGCGAGCCTATTGCCACCAACCAGGCAACAAATCCAGACTCCGTTCTGCTCCTGAGAAATTCCAGGTCGTAAAACCCAATATTATTTTTCCTGACCCGGAAATCGAACCCAGGACCTCATGCTCAGCAGTAGCGCTTGCGACCACTAGACCAAAGAGACAGACACGGATAACTTTTATCTGAAGGGTAATTAGACATATTTTCTATTTATAATAATAATAATATATAATAATATTCCACAACTATCACACAACGCCATCTAGTCCCAAGCTAAGCAGAGCTTGTGTTATGGGTACTAGACAACTGATAAACATACTTATATATTTCTAAATACATACATATTATAGATAAATTACACCCAGACACAGAACAAATGATCGTGCTCATCACACAAACATTTGTCCTGGGTGGGAATCGAACCCACGACCTCCGGCATAGCAGTCAGGGTCACTAACCACTAGACCATCAGGCCTGTTTATACAATAGCTGTCAAACTGCCATATTTAACTTCAGATAAAAGTTATCTAACGATTGAATGATGGCCCCTAAGAAAACTTCCCACCTAACGGAAGATTTTCTATTTTAAACACGACAATAAAAATACAAAACACTTCACAATTTCCTTGTTAGAAGGACAATGTTTTGCTGCTTCACTTCAAGTGAAAGGGTTACCGTGTGGTGCGATAATGGATGGTGCAACTTATCCTCAGTTATATTCACTGTTGTTATTTTAGAAACCGAAAACATTAAACTAAGCTCTATTGCGCAGAAAATTCCAAAGTTAGCGTTTGTTCTTTGTTCCGTAAAATTCGTGATTTCATGTGGATTTCAGGTAATCCTATACCACAACATATTTTTTAAAAACATTGGCAAATAAACGGATTTTTCATTTAATAGTTAATCCTTTTTATCAATGCATTCAAATAGTGATGGAAAATTGAGGTTGTATTCTTTATTTATTTTACCATTTATGTACACACGTCTATACAGGGTGAAATTGAAAACATGCGACAAATCGAAATGGGAGATTGTACTCATCATTATTAACAACTTTTACTATGGGACCGAACCTGAAATCGCGAAAAAAAAAATCAGCTGTTCCCTACATTTATGTTCGCATAACTCGTCAAAATGTAGGGAGCAGCTGATTTTTTTTTCGCGATTTCAGGTTTGGTTCCATAGTAAAAGTTGTTCATAATGATGAGTACAATCTCCCATTTCGATTTGTCGCATGTGTTCAATTTCATCCTGTATAAATAAAACAAAGTCGGGTTAGTTACACAATTTATAACTCAAGAACGGTTGGACCGATATTTATGATCTTTGACTTGTTGGATTTGTCTCCGTCGCGAATAGCAGAATAACTATTAAAACTTTGGAAAAGTTTACAAAAAAAACAATTCTGAGGCTGTACGATGTTTGCCGGGTCAGCTAGAAAAAAAAACAGAACAGAAAAATAGGTACAAAGGTGATGCTTATTTCATAAGAAATCACTTCCAGCGATAGGACAATAGACAGAGAGATGTAGACAGCGTGTGAAAGAGTAAAGGAGACAAAAAAGTACATAAAATTATAAACAGTTCAGGTAATAAAACTAAACAAATATTATGAGAATATACATACAAATAAACATACATACATCTAAAATAAATATCACTAGAATGTTAATCATTTATAACGTAATCAAAATAATAATAATTCATACATAACTATGATGAAGTGGAAAGATCGTGTTCTTTTATTTGAAAACTTCTTTCCACCTTTCACCAATGTTGTTTTCTGTCTGCTTTTTGTTCAATACTAAGAACCCGCCCCTGCTTCGCACTTCTGTTTTACGATTTGACAAAACATCGAGATTTCTGTAGTATTTCTAAAGGGGATTGAAGATTTTATATGTAGTCTGGCATACCTAACTGTCCGCCCTTTTGTTATATTTTTTTTTTCAAAATGGCGACAATGCCTGACACTTTACGGGGTTTGGTTTTATTATGTTTTCTGTTTACATTGATGTCGACTATCAATTTATATAAGTTTGATGCATGGCCGCCATTTTGAAAAAAAAAAACAACATGGTGGACAGGTAGGTATGCCACGGGCCTTCAATGCCCTTTATAATTTACTAGCTGCTGCCCGCGACGTCGTCTGCGTGAAGGCTCTACAGCACCAAAAATACCTAAGATGCCAGTGTCGCTATAGCATTATAAGTAAACAACTTTTAAAATAGCATTAAAATATAAGTTTTTTTTGCAAGTGAAGCAAGTGAAGAGAGTTATATGGGAATCCTGCCGAGTTCAGTCATAAGATGTGACTGAAGGAAATAGCGAAAATAATTCAGGAATACATTCCAGTACACAAAAGAGTAAAAATACGTACAAAGGTATCATAGCTTACAACACTTCCCTATAGACTACGTTGGTAGTTAGGCTGCCAGGTGCCAAAATGTAAAGAGAGTCAGGACTGGTGACGCGGGAGCAAGCGACGTACAGTTGCCCGTGTGAGAAGCAACTCGTCCTGAGGTCGACACCCGCTGCCCTCAGTGTGTGCCCCTGCGACTTATTGATGGTTATCGCGAAGCAAACACTCACGGGGAACTGTACGCGCTTGAACTGGAACGGGAAGTTATGAGGTATGAGGGGAATGCGTGGTATAAATACTGCCTCGCCGACGCCACAACCCGTAAGAATTTTCGCCTTAATGGTGTGTCTGTGGAGCGAGATGACTTCAAGGCGGGTCCCGTTACACAACTTTGGAGGAGATAGGTTCCAAAGAAGCATAATCGGGACACCGACCTTCAGCTTGATGGTATGCGCTGGAAGTCCACTTGCTGACAGGGAGTTCAGAAATTCCACGGGATAATGTGTGGCGTCATCTTGCTCGACAACAGTGTTTATCGAGGTGTAGACCACTTCATTCCCCTCAATTTCCGAGAGAATGCATTCGTTAATTGCTGCAGCCTGATCATTTTTGGGCGTCAAAATGGCCCGCTCACACACCCAAGAATTCTGCTGGTGCGGTATACGACTAATGTCCCCGTACACACAGCGAATGAGTTTTTCTACGCTGGATACCACTCTACCGAGAGAGTCTGGAAGCACCACCTCTTTTGGTAGAGTTCCTTCGCCAAGACTTAGAAGGACATCGGAGAATTCTTGAGCACGTGAATTGCCGCCGAGCCGAGCTCTCATATTAATGGTCAAGCGCGGCGTACGAACTCGTAACCACAACAAAGCATTCACCTCGTCAGCCCCCGATCCCCGTGTCACCACGGGAAGCGTTTGCCGGAAATCGCCACTGAACAGAACTGTGACACCACCCATCAAATGTTCGTTCCTGCGGATGTTCTGCAGGGTTCTGTCCACGGCCTCAACTGCCTTCCTATTGGCCATCGTACACTCATCACATACGATTAGAAAGCAATCCTTGAGCACGTGTCCCTTATCGCTGTTACGTGACACACCACAAACAGGCGTTTCGGCGCTCTCTAAATCGATGGGAATTTTAAACATGGCATGTGCTGTCTTGCCACCCGGAAGCAGTGTGGCAGCGATTCCCGACGACGCTACAGCGATAGCAATTTTGCCTCGCCTCCTGACCTCTGCAAGTATGTCAGTGGTAACAAATGTTTTTCCTGTTCCAACAGGAGCATCCAAGAAAAACATTTTACCCTGGTTATGCCCAACGCTTTCAAGGGCGGTGTCATAAATTTGTTTTTACTCTGAAGAGAACAAAGCGACACGGTCATTTCGTGTGGTGGTCATTTCGCCCGGATCGTAATTTGTCTCAGCGTTATACTCCCGATTTCCACGGTCTTGATGCGGTGATGATTGGGGAGCTGGTAACCCATATTCGATCAGTGGATTGCCGCCGATAGAAATGACCACATCTTGAAGTGAACTGAGACAGGTGTTCAGCACGCGTTCATCAGTTACTTCGACTTCGTCTCCAGTAGGAAAATAACTTTTTTGTAATACTTAACACCGCGGTTTTTTTTAAATTGTCTTCCTCAACTCTGCTCAAGATTTTGAGGGTTTTGTTGGAACTCGAATTTATCAAAACGAACTTTCAACTTTTATGAAGAAAATGAACATTGCCATCTATGAATTTTAAGAATAACTAACTACTAACCTCGCCAACATGATCAAATTTAAATTATTAATTTCCAAAAAGTGTCAACATGTAACTTGATTTGATTTTAATGAAATCTCATAGATGGCGGGCGCTGCTTCAAAATTTTCTTTATACTACTAACATTCATTAAACTATGTTTCTCAGCTCAAATTACTTAAATTGCGTAGTTTTTATAGTGTAAAGCTAGATAATAGCACGGCTTACTGAAAAACAACATTTAAATATGCGTCGTTAGATTACACGCTGTCACAGAATGCGTAAGAAAAATAAAGATTCACAGCTCCTCCCCCGTAGGTGATAGCGTGATAATATGTAGCCTATATGTTGACCCGACCTCTTTGTAATACTCATGCAAAATTTGAAGTAAATCCATGCAGTAGTTTTTGAGTTTATCCCGGACATACAGACAAACAGACAAACAGACAAAAATTCTAAAAACTATATTTTTGGCTTCGATATCGATTGTAGATCACGCCCCAAGTATTCTTTTAAAAAAATATTCAATGTACAGTTTTGACTTTCCTACGATTTTATTATATGTAGTATAGATTTTACGTAAGTACATAAACCTTTCGGAACAAATTTACTAAATGTTGTTGAAAACCGCATCAAAACCCGTTGTGCAGTTTAGAAGAACAACGCGCTCACACAGACAGATACGAACGTGAATCAAATTTATAATAATTTACTTCGCACGGTTTATACTACTTGACAAAACGAAATGCGACTTTAATGTATGATATAGAAAGTTTATTATGCATTAATAAAGAAGAACCAATTGACATCAAAAACAGGGTTCAAAAATCTTTACCAATACATAACCTTTTTCCCCATCTCATTGTGGCACGTCCTATTATTTTTGTCCAATAGTTGACCACTTCAGTCGCATCTCCAGAGGCAATTGAGGTCATCTTCAGAACAAATATGAGGGTACTTTGGAGCCCCAATCAAATGCGACATAATTGAATAAGAAACAGGCATCAAGGCAATAATGGTATATTTCTGTGCAGCTTTTATTTATTTATATATTACATTTGGGAAAACAAACAATAGTATAATAAGCATAAACGGTGTTGTCATAAAATTAAAGTTAACAAATATACTACCAACTATATTATATAATTATATATTGACTATGGCTAATAATATTCGTATCGATAGCTGTATCTATAGTACTATTCAATTTCAAACCTAATATGTTGCATGCCGTAAGGTAAAATGTATCGGGACACTTATCAAATACTCCAACTTATATGTATACCTACATTATCAGCAAATAAATGATTTCTTTTTTTCTTTCTTTCTAACAAAATTTTCTACAGATTACTATATTATATAATAAAAACAAGCTGTTAGCAAACGTTACCTGTAGCAGGCGTAACTTAATGGTCAATTAAACTTTTGTATTAAACATAATTTAATTTTAGACAGCAGATTTTTTTTTCGTGATTTCAGAGTTGGTCCCACAGAGAAAGTTGTTCAGTTCGATGGTCTAAAGCACCTCTTAAAGTTTGTTGGGTTAATTTTGAAATATCTTATATAAATATTTTTATTTTACATATTCGTATGTGAATGCGGAATTACGTATAAATATCTACAAAATTGTTCAAATTCATACTTAAATAATATTATCCTACGCCTCCAGGAAAACCATTAAGGTAAGACGTGGGTAATCAGTTTATGATATCTAAATATACATAGAAAACCTATTCAAGGAAGATATAAATATGAATGGGACGAAAAACTCATACGCTTTCGTAGCGAAATTATATCTACGAAATGTGACTATGAACACTGAAGTAGGATAAGGGATTAGAATCTACTGAACCGAATTTTTACTAATAAACGTACTATATCAGATGAATAGGTAAAACCGGTTTCTCTCTTTCAGTCGTCAGCAATTTGACTTTCGAAAGAAGAAGACAAAGCGTTGTGTACCTAACTTATACAGACGCTATACAACGTTTATTAAATTCACAAGGTACATAGTTATGGCGATTACTTTTAAAGTAAATGATGGTGGAAGTAAGGACTTTAATATTTTCTGTTTATATGTGACAATGTTGTGATGATTAAAAATTTTGTAAAAAAATCTTTTTTTAATTATTTCCACACTAGCACTTTTGTTACTGATTGTACCTTGTCTCATTTTGATAATATCGTGGGACGACTTGCAGAATGAAAATAAAATTTATTTTGATTTTCGTCAAGTCGTCCCAAACGTGCCGTAGGTATGTAGGACGAGTTGACGAATCACTCCAAACCAGAGGCTACATGGCCATCATTGCCATAAAAAGATACAGTTGAAAAATAATGGGTTAACCCGCTTCCCTCGTACAATAAAATATAATTTACGTCCCTTTTTAGGGTTACGTCTGAGGCTAAGACGAAACTATTATAGAGGACGACTTATGTGCTTGTGATAAATGTTACGGATGAACCACAGTATGTAAGATACCATTATAATTTATGTGGCTGTATATAATAATAATAAAAGCTTATAATAAAATGACACGGGGGTCTGGATGGCGATTACGTCAGCAATATTAAAAAAAAAATGAATGTCATTAATATTATAAGATCATATTAAGTATTTAAATACGATATTAATAATTTGCTTGAATAATTATTAAATGAGCATTAAATTCCTTTATAGTCAGTAAATTCCTTATTTCAAGACTCATGAATGACACTAAAGAAACCAGAACAGATTAAAAAACTCAATACATACATTATCAATTTAAAAAATACATTTCAATTCAATTATAAAAAATCATAAATTGTTATTTACTTCATAATCACAGCTAAATTACTAAACGAAAATTAATTTATTTGAATCTGCATTACAATCAAAATTTTAATAAAATAATATTAGTTTAAATATGAAGAAAAAAGTTACAAAAAAAAATCTATTCTATTATCGAATAAATCGAATTCATTGAAATTATTAGCAATTATTATTCTTGGTACATACATTCGAGCGCCTCTCAACAAATCTACAGTAAATGAAAGCCAAATTATCGTGTAACAATAATTCGATTTACATTTAAATTAAATTCAATCCTAGCATGTATCTGTAATACCTAATAATAACACAAACGCTCCGGTTCCCTCGAATTCTGGGAAGGTACCATATCGTTGTGTCTTCAATATACAAACGTTTCCCACAGGGAAGGTATCACATTAACTCGGATTGGTTCCAACCAAAATTGTGTAAACGTTTGCTTGCTTCCTATGATTCATTTGATTCCAATAACACGCCTCTATACCTGAGGGGGAGGCTAAATAATAACAGTCACACGGGTCGATCGATCAGGTTAAGCTACGCTTGCCTCGGTTGGTCCGTGGATAGATAACCATCTTTATATATATACCAAGACCCTCCGCTGGTTCCGGCTGTCATTCATGGATCTTTGACAGTCGTTATGGGCCGTCAGAAGCCTGAAAGTCTGACATCCAGTCTTGGGTATGGTCAAAGGGGTATTGTATTACCCTTTTACTGGGTTGTGGAAGTCAGATAAGCAGTCGCTCCATGTAAAATACTGGTACTTAGCTGCATCTGGTTAAACTGGAAGACGTCCCAACATAGTTAGGAAATGGCTAGGCAGATGAACTCGCCTTTATACCTAACCCCTATCAAATTTAATCTTGGATTCTTCAGTTTTCAGTAGGTACCGTGATTATCAATTTTAAAAAAAGTAGCCAAGAAACTGTAATTTTAACATAAGTAAAAACTCTGTTGAGGGTGAAATACGAACCTCACGAATAAACCTCTAATAGAATGACGCGCGACTGCACTTCCTTTCATTTAATAGACTAACGTTTGACCAGTATTTCACCTGATAGTAAGCGAAGATGCGGTCAACTATTATGCACGTTTCCTTAGAAGTCATCTATTGACTCGAGACCCCAATGCTCTTAGAATTTCGCTATCGGAAAATACAGACAAGGAGTCCCACTCCAAAGATTTCAAATTAATCACGGAAATTCAGTTAATACAAAAGTTATCGCAAGATGTTTCAATCACCGTACTTCAAATAGTCCTAAAATAATAACACAAATAGTACCAAAGCTTCTAAGATATCTGAAGTAAATTACTTATTCACATAATCAGCCTATAACGTTCCCACTGCTGGGACACAGGCCTCCTCTCTTCGAGAGGGAGTGGGCCGTAATCCACCACGCGGGCCCAGTGCGGGTTGGTGGATGTCACATGTCTTCGAATTTTTGGTTCTAGGACATGCCGGTTTCCTCACGATGTTTTCCTTCACCGTTTTGAGAGCAGTGGTGATGAAATAATTTACACAAAGTAAAGCGCCTGTCGGGGTTCGAGCCTACGACCTACAACTTGTAAGTCGCGGCTGATACCACTGGGCCACCACTGCTCTGTTTAATTACTTATTCACGCGAATTAAACCTGTTAAATATGATTAAACTTGAAGGGGAAGTTATCGGATACAAACCCGAAATCCTTTGGAACGTGTACCTCTAATATAACTGCTTTCTAACGAACATGATACTATAAAGGAGCTTAGCAGAGCTTGGTCTGTTAACGTAAACTCGTGATCAATTTTGGTCCGGGAGCTGGTAAATGTGTTTGGTTAGTTACACGTACGATGTTCAGTTGTTCTCGATGTGGTCTTAGATGCTGACTAAATTAACTTCTTGCCAGTTCTCTCAGTAGTTGTTCGAAGTCAACAAGAATCACTGAATGTCGCTTGAGGAACCAGAAAATGGAAACTAGAGCCTGATTAAAACAACAAGTACTTTAATTATAACTATTAAAACTATTCTTGTTAAACATAAGTACTGAAATAATGCTGAGGGGCCCGTGGCTAAATAATTACAGCTGCACAGGCTGATCGATGAGTAAAGCTACCTTGGTCTGTGGATGGATGACTATCTTTACATACCGAGACCCCTCCGTGCCTCGGAAAGCACGTCAAGCCGTTGGTCTCGGCTGTCATTCGTAGATCTTTGACAGTCGTTACGGGTAGTCAGAAGCCCGAAAATCTGATAACCAGCCTTACCAAGGGGTATCGTATTACACAGTAACTGGGTTGTAAAGGTCAGATAGGCAGTCGCTCCATGTAAAATACCGGTTTTCAGCTGCATTCGGTTAGACAGGAAGCCGACCCCAACATAGTTGGGAAAAGGCTAGGCAGGAGATGCAAATGATGACAGTACAAAAATACTCTATGTTACGTCAAAAACGAAATAGGGACTTCCCTAACTTTATCAAGTTAATTTGAACTTGATGTTTAAAGTTTCAGATAGTTTCAATATATGCTGCAGTAACAATTCCTTTACATTAGTCAATGGCGACACGATTACTGCAACTGCAGTGAATATACCTACTATACTGTTTGATACTCGTGCTACTACTGTAGGCAAAACGCCAGAGTAAGTTACTCTTCCAATGAAAGCGCAACGTAGTTTTAAAAGTCGTTTGAATATTGACCTGGCAGAATAAAGCTAGCCGTGTTCGCGGATTCACTGAAAAGTTATTAGTTTTCTAGAACGAAAAGCACTTTGTACTAATCCAGCAATCTAGCATTCATTTTGGGTACCTACTGATCCACCAAATTTAAACCAAAATCTATACTAAAAACTGAAGAGTTTGATTGTTTAAACGCACTAATCTCAGGAACTCCGAGTCAGATTTGAAAAATTATTTTTGCGTTTGAGCCCAATTCTCGAGGAAGGTTATAACATAACGCAACGACCCTTAGGAGTCGATCAAAAAGAAAAAGAAAAAAAAAACAGAAATAACTAAGCCAAAACGTAGTAAAAGCGCGGTCAGGCGATGGGATGTAGCGAAGTGAAGTCGCGGATAGTAATTAATAATAAGATGATCCACACTAGCTCAAGACAGAGATGAGTGGAAAGCAGAAAGGGAGGCCTTTACCCTGCAGTAGGATGACATTGGCTAAAAATAAATGAAATAAATAATTGGTACAGATGCCAGCACATCAAGTTACTACAATCTGTCAAATTTCTTTAATTGATTTTCAACTTTATCGCTACAGCATAAAGTTCAAAGTTTATTGGGAAAATTTGACTTGCTTAATGTGCTGGCGTCTGTATAAAAAGCTGTAGGTCCCTTGGCGGCAATTACACCAATGAAACTGAACGCGGTCAGCACATCTAACAAGAGTTGTCAGTGTCATCATTGTTGTTGACACTGACAGCTTTTGAACGCGGTTTAGATTCGCTGATCGCGTTCAGTTTCATTGGTGAGACACCAGCACATCAAGCTACCCGAAACTGTCAAATTTTCCCAATCAACTTTGAACCTTATGCTTTAGCGATAAAGTTGAAAATCTATTAAAGAGATTTGACAGATTGTAGTAGCTTGATGTGCTGGCGTCTGTAAAACATCATTATGATCTTTAACCAGCACCGTAATTACATAAAACACTTTCAATTACAATCTGAATTATTTTGAAAGATATTGCTAATTCATTGCTACATATGTTTGAAAAATGTGTCTGCTCAACAAAGTAAATAACGCAATGAATGTTGTTGAACTGTCAAAATGAAAGTTATTGCAGCTGTTAGTGTGTTACGCAATTACCCCGCGGTCTTTAGGGGCTGTAGGGTTTATTATAGACACAAAATAATTAAGGAATCGAAGAAAGGTATACTATCTGCAACAACAATCTATTTCAAAACATTATGTACAGAAAACCGATAGAGTAAAAACACCCTTCATTTTTTACTACCCATAAATTCAAAAACTCAACAACGTCGCAAAAAATTAGGCGATCCCTCACCCCTAAAACAAACGGGCACTCCATTTTATTTTCCGAACCCATATCAGTATGGAAACTGTCCAACATTCAGCTCGGTAAAAATGCTCGTTTACGTTAAACGCACAACCGACATCGGTTACTCTGAGGTTAATTCTCCTAATAGTTCACAAGGAACATTGTTCAGAGCCACGAACAATGTTTACGCATCCTTCGTCGTGATTTGTTGCCAGTCTTTTTATTGTCTCCTTTTTATTTTTTTCATCTAGCCACACAATTCGCGAGCTCCAAATTCAGATTGTTCCCCACACAAAATTTCCGCTGTGCCGAGTTTTAATTGAGAAATGTATTTATTGTTTCAATACTCCCTAATATATTTTTTTCCCGATTTGCCTCAACGCGATGAAGCCTCCGATAATGGATATGATTGCTAAATTTTTAATCAAAAGCAAATACCGAATTTCTGGGAACTGATGAGGTTTTATAAATTATTCAACTCCGTCTACGATATCTCCTGAGAAGATAAGTTTCACTAAAGTAAGATTAGCAGCTTTAAACAGAGAGAAGTGGAAAGAGAGTAGAGCCCTTTGCCATGCAGTAGAACAACACAGGCTTTTAATAATAATGGTAAAGTAATAATAAAGTGCCTACCTAAATATCTAGGACCCTGTTCCCGATACCGGTGGGCTACTATTTTGTATATAATAAATGTTTTTATAGAATATAATATTCTTACTCTTTATTATGTACACCATATAAATTACAGACATAAATAAAGAAACTTTACAATGTTAAATGTTGTGTGTGTTAAATATTTTTTTATATTCTAATATTTAGAAATAATAATTTACGTGTATTTAACTAAATAAAGGATAATAATAAGTACCTAAATAAACAATATTATACCGTGTTAAACTTCTGATTTACCTTCTAATTTTAGAACGTGCTGATAAATCGTAATTAATTAATGCGATACGATCTACGGCTTCATCTTACCGCACCAAACTTTTCGGTTTGAAAACTCTATAAATAAATACAGTGACTATGATGAATAATACATACCTAACTACTTATAAATAATATATTTTATTTTAACGGTAGATTATTCAGAATTAAAATGAATTAATGGCTTTCATTGAAACGCTCTAAGATAAGATCATTGTTATACCCGATATTATATTGAACACGGAACATGTTGTAAGCACACTGCGTGTATTGTACCACAGGGCACAGGTGTCTACACCAATAGAAGATGTGTTACGGCCGAACTCAATTACCTATCAATCACCAGTTTTGGCATACTGGAGGTAGAAAAAGCTATCTATCTTTAGTTTTAACGCCCCAATAATGATTATATTATACTGACAGTCATGTATGTTGATACGGGCTTCCATCAGTAGCGATCTGTCTTTAAATGAAAATAGGTTATTGGGTTCGGCCGTAAATCAACATGAATACCATTACCCAAATTATAAAAAAATAAACAACGCTAATTATGGGTCTAATCACCCTTGATTGTGACATATGTAAAGAGATTCAAGGCAACGGAATGCTTGTTGATAGACTGTGCCCCGTGCAGTAGGGCTAACATGACAAGCGCGAGAACACTCTCTCTCACGATGTGTCGTTTGTCTACAATACTGACGTCATACTAATGCCTATAATGACCGCCCAAGCTCGATTAAACTCGAAGAAGGCACTTTGACTCTTCTTTTCCTCGCGACGAGAATCCGATGTAGCAAATTACTACAAAGATAGGACATGGGTCTGTATGCTACAGACTCATGGGGGGATATGTCATCGAGGGAAACTACACCCCAAATCTCACGTTAACCCATATTTGTCTTGTCCGTACGTATCCAATTCTAAGGTGGCGTATGTACTAGGTACTAGTCTATGGTAGCTTAAGGTAATCTTTTTCATAGTTTAAGACAAAGAACTAAACTAGCAAGCTATTTAGTGACGCACTATAAAAAGCAAATCTTGAATATTATACATTCACCGTGTACGTTCATAATACATAATTATCTCTCATGATAAACTTTAACATTAAAAGTCTAGAATTTCTTGTTCATAGCAACTCTATGTCGCAGTGTCAACACTGTGACATAGAGTTTTGACATTTAATGTCAACACTTTGCACTCAAGTCTGAACAAATTGCATTTTGGACCATGCTATGCATTTTGCATACCTAACATTTTATCACTCTTAAATTCAAAACTGTGAAATATCTTGTCTTGCGTTAAGATGCCTACCTCGGCCCTTGCGGGAAATAAACTAAAAGCCATTTTCACAGAATTTCTACGGTAAAGTGTTCTAGAAACAAGTCAGTCCTACTCTTACGAAATTTATATGACACTATGACACACAGTTATGACATTTGACCAACACTTTGCACTCAAGTCTGAACAAACTGCATTTTGGAACATACCATGAATTTTGCATGATGTTTTAACACTTCCTTCGAAACTGTGACAAGACTTGCCTCGTATATGGAGAGCTCACCAACCTTTTCTTTGCCTTTAACCTTTTCTTACCGCCAATTGTGTCATCCTGTGTAAAATGTCTGTATTTAAATCTGTAATTTTTATGGTGTACATAATAAAGTGTATTCTATCTATCTTGCGCGTCGTTACGTTACCTAGTACAAAATTGCAGTAACTTTATAAATTTAATAACCTAACAAGCCAAGTGTCTGGTAGGATTTCCCATCAGCAAAAATAACAAACTTCTATACAAACTTTCTACCCTGCCTTTAGGGGATGCATTTCCAAAATCCCTTCCTCAGTGCTCATCTTCATTATATTAGGATCTCTTGTGAAAAATTATATTCTAGCATGCTTCTAGACCGAGCGGTTTAGGCTGTGCGTTGACTTTTAGTGGGTGAATTTCAGATTTATTAAGGGCTGATTTTTCAATAGTCAGATAACTTTTATCTGAAGAATAAATATGACAGTTTGACATAACTCCTATACAAAATCTGTCAAACTGGAATATTTATTCCTTAGATAAAAATCATCTGACTATTGAAAAATCAGGCCTTAGGGCAAATTTTTCACTAGTCAGATAACTTTTATCTGAGAATAAATTAGACAGCTAAACATATTTTCTATATAAAAGCTGTCAAATCACAATATTTATTCCGCAGCTAAAAGTTATCTGACTATTGAAAAATCAGCCTTAAGTAGAATGCTGATAATTTCATTGGGCACTGACCAAAGTTCTTAGTAGGTTTCTTAGCAAATGTATGCGTATTAGATCTCCGTTTGCGTAACATTATTTATGCTTGGCGTTCGAATCTTTCACACTCATTTGTGCACATAAGATAAATAAAACTATTCCCAAACAACATAATAAAATGGGTATCAAATTCCTATCCCGTTAGCCATGCTCCTTATAAGTATTCATTGGTAGATATATATTCCACTCCGCATTATATTATTAAAGTGACATACAAAAATACAAAACCTAATAAAATTTTCCAAGGAAAACCGGGCTTCAAATGTAACTCAGCCATTGTCTTCAGAAAATAAATTTCGTGATATTTCGGTTCCTAAAGAAAATTGCTTTAAGGGACCTTTCACCGGAGTGGCAAACGCCAAAGAAAAGTTAAATCAATTATTTGGAAGTAAGAAATATCAAAGTGTTGTTGTAACGAAGTTATGGATTCATTTATAGATTTCTCGCTTCTTGACTATCTTCGATTCAATTAAATTAACACTGTTGGTAAAATTTTCAAGGAAAATGTACCTATCATTTTCTTTTTAATGCTTTTGTAATGAAATACCTTAAAATTCAGCAGTGCCTTATGAAAATAATAACGTATCTACACTTTGATCTTACTCTGTGTAAAACCTACCCAGTTAACGAATTCTAATGAATTTCGAATTCAAACAAACGCGTTCAAAGTTCCATCCGATCAACAGAATTTTCAATCTACAAAAGGAACGAGGTTCAAAATTTGATTACTCGAGGCAAAATTGAATAAAAAAGTGAATTAAAAACTCCAACGACTCCATTGTGATTAAAGTGAAAAATTAGTCGGAAAATTTTCTCCTCTGTCAATCTCGGGTCCCATTTTGTAACGTTGACGAATCACTCGAGTGTACAGAACCCTTCAGACGAACTTGTACAAAAGTTTTATTTCGTTATCTCTCCTGAACGGAACACGAATTGTACAATTTTGATGTCGCAATTCAGTTTTCCCAGTTCTACCTATTTTCTTTCTTGCTCTATTTTAGAAAAGATTGTTTAGCCTCTTTTCTAAAGCACTGTAAAGGGCGTGAACCCTAAACCTAGTTTCACTAAGTCTTGACGAAAATAGACAACTGCTCCGAAAAACGAAAAGGGACTAATTGGTACTGCAGGTCCTTTACAAATCGATGAGTGATTTTGTATTGCCACTTACCACGTTCATCTGTCAACATCGTCAACATTCATTAACTCGACACCAACACTTTAGCAACACTATAATTTTGACCTAAAAAAAGTAAAAGAAAAAAGTTTCCAAGTCCACTCCGAAACAAATTCACAAATGTACTGTCTATTGTAATTAAGCGTACTCAGTGTTAAACTTTGAATATTAATATTCAAGATATTTTTTCGAGCGGAGTGTGGGCGTTCCGGTCGGCCCGCGCACACGTCCTACCTCCGCGACGTTTCAGTGAAGACTGAAGCTGAAAATCTGAAATATTTGACGATCCCTGTGGACAGCCATCCGCTGGCGTGAAGATAAGTCCAATAGTACTTGCGCTAAGCTGATTATGAGCCCTGTTTCAGATATTCTCTATCTTTAATGCTCAAGTTTTAAGATTATAGACACCTTTAAGTAGCCGTTCACGTGTTGTTTGGGGACTGTTAATAAACGTTATTGTTCCTGTTTTAGGTTTGTTCATTTAAATTGTAGGTAAAATAATCTCTTGATAAATACAATGCTAATTGAGGGGTAAAATGGAAGCCACATATAATGTGTCAGGCAATTTGCACTTCGTCGGACTTATTGAATGAAAATTGTCGTTGAAAGGTATCACACACGGGCCAAAAAGTGGCGGATTTACCAATAGGCTGAGTAGGCTGGAGCCTAGGGCGGCAGATTTTAGGGGCGGCTTTGGGGCAAACATTTTTTTTAAATGTCTTACTGAAATTAAAAAGATTAATATTTATATACCTACCATGTTTTTTTGGAAAGAATAAACAAAGTGAATGCTCAAATTCAGGCTTCTACCGTAGATTTTATCACAGTTGCCGATCTTTACAAATCTCTTTGCAAGTTTTTCGTAGTTAATGAACGAGAACATTTTAAGTATTTTGAAGAAAAGGCGAAGCAGTATACAAAAGACATGGGACATTATTGTAGAGGTCGGTAGGGGCGGCAAATTTTGAATAGCCTATTGGCGGCAAATGTGTTAATCCGCCACTCGGCCAAACTGAATAATGTTGACTTTAATCAAGTAGTTTGCTTGGCCTTATGTGTTGTATAGGAGTCGATACTGATACAACAGAAAAGAGAAGGGATCGGGTTACCTTACTATGTTTAACAATTTTATGTATAAGTCAGTAAATACAGTTTTGCGATCGCTTTGAAGTCGAACTTAACGTCGAACCTTATTTAGAGTCAGGGGAATTAATTGTTTATGAAATTGACTACCAATTTCAAATCACAAATGTCATTCTTTGGAAGTTGCATGAAACGGTTATAATACGTCAAGTTGACTTAGTGTGTCCAATCGATTAACAATTAATTTTCGTGGGGTACACTACATTAATACGAAAAACTTTATTCCGAAAGTCACAAATACGAATTTCAAAATACCGATTTTCATAATTCCGAATGGTTCAAAATTCCTTTAATACAACTCCGATTTATCATTCATCCTATTTTAATAATTCCGAAATTTCAATATCCCTAACGTTTATAATTACTATTCTCAAAATACCGAATTTCAATAGATCGAATAACAAAAAGTCCGACTTAATGATAATTCGAAACATCAAAAATACGAATTCCGATTATTAAAATACCGATCAATTAGAATTCCGAAATAATAACGCTTTGTAAAACTGACTAGCAAGACAAATAAACACATATTTCCAATTGTAAGAATATAGATGGCACAAAACCAACGATAGAGAGATATTTCTGTGTAAAGGGTTTAAAGTGACCTAACCAAACCGAACCTCGGGGTGCCCTTCGCTCGCTCTTGCATCCTATGTCGACGGAGCCCCGCTACGCGGGGCCCCTATTTCTGAGTAAAGGGTTTAAAGTAACCTAACCAAACCGAACCTCGGGGTGCCCTTCGCTCGTTCTTGCATCCTATGTCGACGGAGCCCCGCTTCGCGGGGCCCCTATTTCTGTGTAAAGGGTTTAAAGTAACCTAACCAAACCGAACCTCGGGGTGCCCTTCGATCGCTCTTGCATCCTACGTCGTCTATTACGTTCGTTGAGTTCAGGTGCGGTAACGGTAACGGAAATAATTCGGAGTATTGAAAATCGGAATGTCGTTTTTCGGACCGAGAACCCATCGAGCATTTGATTCTTCGAACATATGAAAATCGGAAAACAAACAAGTCGCATTTATGACTTTCGGTAAAATAAATTTCGTGATTTTTAATAATAGACATTATGATTCTTAGGTATTATGAAATTCGGACTTTTGAAAATCGGAACATCGAAATTCGGAATAAAATATTTCGGAATATTTGGGTGTTCCCATTTTCGTGACTGGTACCTAATTTATTGTAATAATCAGAAGAATCTTTATTTTGATTAATATTTTTACAAAAAAAAACATAATATAAATAATCACGATTTTGTTTTTTTTTTTTCAAATGATGTTTTGAATAAGGGAACACCCAAATACTCCGAAATATTTTATTCCGAATTTCGATGTTCCGATTTTCAAAAGTCCGAATTTCATAATACCTAATAATCATAATGTCTATTATTAAAAATCACGAAATTTATTTTACCGAAAGTCATAAATGCGATTTGTTTGTTTTCCGATTTTCATATATTCGAATAATCAAATGCTCGATGGGTTCTCGGTCCGAAAAACGATATTCTGATTTTGAATACTCCGAATTATTTCCGTTACCGTTACCGCACCCGAACTCAACGAACGCAATAGACGACGTAGGATGCAAGAGCAAGCGATGGGCACCCCGAGGTTCGGTTTGGTTAGGTTACTTTAAACCCTTTACACAGAAATAGGGGCCCCGCGAAGCGGGGCTCCGTCGACATAGGATGCAAGAGCGAGCGAAGGGCACCCCGAGGTTCGGTTTGGTTAGGTTACTTTAAACCCTTTACACAGAAATAGGGGCCCCGCGAAGCGGGGCTCCGTCGACATAGGATGGAAGAGCGAGCGAAGGGCACCCCGAGGTTCGGTTTGGTTAGGTCACTTTGAACCCTTTACACAGAAATAAGGGCACTATTGTTGGTTTTGTGCAATCTATATTCTTATGATTGAAAATATGTGTTTATTTGTCTTCCTATTCAGTTTTACAAAGCGTTATTATTTCGGAATTCTAATTAATCGGTATTTTAATAATCGGAATTCGTATTTTTGATGTTTCGAATTATCATTAAGTCGGACTTTTTGTTATTCGATCTATTGAAACTCAGTATTTTGAGAATAGTAATTATAAACGTTAGGGATATTGAAATTTCGGAATTATTAAAATAGGATGAATGATAAATCGGAGTTGTTACAAAAGGAATTTTGAACCATTCGGAATTATGAAAATCGGTATTTTGAAATTCGTATTTGTGACTTTCGGAATAAAGTTTTTCGTATTATTGTAGTGTACCCGTTTTGAATAATCTTATTTATTCAGCGTTAAATGTAGCGTATATAGTTTACAAATAAGTATCGACTATACAGTAGGTATACGCTATGTGTGGTGCGCAAATTGATATCCCAAAAGGCAGTCACCTTGCACTAGTGAAACCTGTCCCTTATATTGATGTACTCACATCTGTTTCATTAACCGGTCAAGCGGCGCGCGTCGCCGATCGGCGACGAAACAATAGAAAATCAATTGTGTCTCATTAGCGGAGCTTGACAGATTAAAGCATCTTAGACAAGTGGTCAACCAATTAGTGCAGGCACATCTCATAGGTGTTAGACCCATCATCAACGAGTCTACTCCAAAAGCAAGTAACGTTTAACGAGTTTGTAACAACCTCCTAGTATCCAACTTCCTAGTGGTGGATTTCGTTTAGTTTCAATTTGCAATGTCTTGTCCTTTAATATTTACATAATTTAAAAGCTAACAGTTATAAAATATTAATAATATGTACAAGTATATAAAAAAGGGGATGGGAAAATAGGTCATCAAAAAAAAATCAATTGTTATTTTGTTTCCGATTTAATTCAACTAAAACTTTTTTAAAAACAACCGACTTTAAAAAAAAAAACACTACAAAGTGATAAATAACTTTAATTTCGGAATTCGATGTCGTTGGTTCCGCTTTTTTGTTTTTTAACACCGACTTCCAAAATTATTTATCACTTTGTAGGGTTTTTTTTTTAAGTCGGTTGTTTTTTTTTTTGTAAAAAAGTTTTTATTTTTCACTTTGTCAATAGTGCTAGTCACTCTGAAATCAACTTAATTATCATCGAAATAAATTTGATATTTGTTTAACTTGAAATAGGGTAGGGGTGTGCACTGTGCACTTTTACTAAACGTACGTAGGCTACGTAGATTTACAATACGTAGGAGGCATTTTAATATTTAGGGAAACCGGAAGCCGCTTATTTCCCCCTTACATCTCTTTTTCATTGACTAGAGTATAATGTTGAGTTCGCCATTTTTTAGCAAGGTTACCTGGTTGTATAGGCCCTCCTAAAAACAATAGCTCTATAGAAATCGATGCTTTGTTGTACTAAGATCAAGGGCGACATACTCAGATGGGAAGCTTGGGGGCAAGGTTTTCTTAGAAAAAACGGTGTTCTTTATCAGTAGAGGAAATAAAATAGGTACACGGTGGAAGAAAGATCGTATCAAAAACTTTTACCATAGATTAGTAATGCTGTTAATGCCCAGTTTGTTTGAAGCTGTGAAAAGTTTTTCCTCGAATTGGTTTACAGTTAAATTAGGTTGGTAATAAGTGAGAGTTCGTTTCGTTCTAAAATGAGTTTTCGTTTTTTTGGCTGAAAACCAAAACAAAATTCGGCCTGATTTGCATTTTCGGCTGAAAACCGAAAACGGTAAAGGATGGTAATTGAAATAAAACTTTTAAACTTAAATCACATAAAAAATAACTTTATACTTTTCCCAAAAACAAACGATCTGATTTATTATATGCGAAGAAAAGCAATTTTTCAGCATTTTCTCAGTTATTGTGCTTTTATTTGTTGTAGGTAACGATGGATTTTTTTTAATGATTTGTTAGTATTGATTTGCCGGAACCCATATTTTTCGGCCGAAAACGAAAATTACCCAAAAATGGATACTTCTGCTGAAATTTGCCGAAAACCGAAAATGAAATCCGTTCGGACTCTAGTATTAATACAGATTGTATAGTCAACCTCGCGATTGCCTTATCACCCTAAGGTGCACTTTTTTTTTTAAATTGTACTTTTACCAACTTTTTATACCGGATTTGACATATCACGAATCCTTAGGTTCCGGACCTTTGGAGTGCGAGGGGCTGAAGCCAACTCACATAGGCCCGTAGACGCTTTTAATGATGATTATTATTAGGTATTTAAAAAAATGTCACTTGCCCGTCATAAAACGACAAGACCATTTGTCTAACTATGTGATCAGTTTCAACTGATTAAAATTTTCTAGAAATTGTCAAAAGTGGTAAAGCAATAACGAGGTCGACTATAATACCTATAAGTATTTTCGTGCTTAAGTAGATACTACATAATTATTTTAGTATTTCATCATCATCATTATCATTTCAGCAGAAAGACCTTTACTGCTGGACTTAAGCCTCCAAGCACCACCACTGCGACCGGTTCTGTGCTTCCCGCATCCAGCGGATTCCAGCGGCCTTTACTAGGCCATCGGTCCACCTTGTGGGAGACCTTCCAACGCTACGTCCTTCGGTATTTTGGTATTAACTCAAGTCTATTCGAGAAAAACTACCTAGTTTTTATGACTCCAAGACATAGAATACCTACATATCAGACTAGAATACTTACCAATGACGTTTTTCATACAGATTACCATAATTATGTAATTGGATTTCGACAGTTCAATTGCCTATAATTGGTTAATCCTCGTTAACATATTGCGTGCGGCAATAATCCCTTAGATTAGGTACCATGCAAGGATTCTAATGTATGTATGTAGTGATACATTATACCCAATAGGATTATTATGAAAAAAATAAGTTACATAATGAATTGTAGAACTAACCGTCTACATGACACTATCTGCCTATGCATAAATTCGTGCGAAATTTTCTTACGTTTTTTGCAATTTGCAGGGCAGTATCAGCTTGTATGTTGATCTAAATATGATTCGTGGCCGTTACAAGCACATATTTTTTATAGAAATATACCTAATCATAAAAGTCATTAATACATCTCTCTAAGTTCATATTTAACATATAGAACGACTATTTCATGAAATCATGACGTTTTATAGTCCATCCAACAAAGATATTGTAGAGTGCGTGAGCAAGGCCCTAAGCAATTACTTCAGAAAATTGTTCAAGGTGCTTAGAGAGTTAACATACTAAAAGTCCTGACATCTAGGGGGTGAGGCGGAGTGGGGGGAGGGGGTTAAAGTTCCCATTTTTCAGTTTTTCACTAATATCTTTTAAACGGTGCGTCATGGAGATAAGAAGTCTTCTACGCAATGAAAGCTTATAAAATTATGTACAACTTTTATCTTATACACTTTTTCACATTCCTACCTATTTTCGAACTACACATTCCGGAAAAGTGAAAATTGAAAAAAAAACTACTTGAATTGAACACTACCTTTTGTATACTACTTCCTTCACGTTATTTAGGGATAAAAAGTATCTTATATCTTAAATCAACTCCTACTATATCAATTTACTAAATTTTATCCAAATCTGTACAGCCGTTGGGATATCAAAACTTTTATCTACACTTGTCTTTGTTGTCGTTTTTCCAAATTTTCACCAGTGTTCGAGTATCGTGCTCCGAAGAAAGTGAAAATGGAGTTCATTTAGTGTGATGTGACAAGCATTACCGAATGTTAAATATGAGCTAGTATATAAATTAGGTATTTTATTGATAACATAAGCTGGGAGTACCTCCAAGCGGTGAAGGCGGTAACAGTTTGAGATCTCGTTTTGTACCAGTGGTAATGGAGCAGAAGCGGGTCGTCACTTTTCATTCCATATTTCCTGTCGTAGAAAACGAGAACTGTCCTTTTGATAGCTTTAACTCCTCCCACCCAAACATTATTCTGCTGAAACCCGGCCGAGGAAAAACCAAAACAGTTGCACTGTCCACCCAAGAGATGCAGCAACATGGATTTGAGCACATCCTTTTCCTTCATTCATATACAGGTTGTGACACAACATCTGCAACTTTCAGAAGAAGCAAAGTGGGTTTCTTAAAACTGTACTTGAAGTCAGATATTATCAAGGAAGCGGCTGCGATCTTTTACAAGCCCACCTCCACGCACAGTGAGGTTGAAGAGGCTGGGAAGATGTGCTTCCTCAAATGGTATGGCGCACCAGCAAGACTGATCTCCCTCAATGAGTACCGATACCAGTCATTCGTGAGATCAGTGGCAAATATTAAGCCTGATTTCAGCTCCCTCCCACTAACTGAAAACGCAGCTAAACAGCATTCGCGGTGCACTTACCACCAAGTGCAGCTGTGGCTCGGAAATGAGCTGCCTCCTCAAGAGTGGGGATGGAAACATGAAGGGGACAGTCTGGTGCCAATAACAACCGAAGATTCGCCAGCACCAGAGATACTACTAAAAACAATATTTTGCCGCTGCACGAAGGATTGTGGTAGTAGAAAATGTGGATGTCGGAAAGCAATGTTGAACTGTTCTGCGGCGTGCCTCCACTGCCAAGGGAATTGCCTGAACGGCGTGTCTGTTGACGTTGACGATGATGAAGACGACGTAGAGCCTCTTCAGCAAGTACCATCTACTGAGGATGAGGGAGCCTTGGAAAAAGAACCATTGTCAGGACCCTCACAGCCTAAACGAATTAAAAGATAAAAGATAATATGTATCAAAGATACAAGTTTTGATTACTCAACGGCTGACCCGATTTGGATGAAATTCGTTATGATTAAAGATTTGGATTTTTAGGCTACTTTTATCCCGAAATAACGCAAACAAAGTAGCAGGCAACAGTAGAGATTCATAAAAGTAGTTTTTTCGAAAATTTTCACTATTTTAGAATGTATATGTAAAAATGGGTAGTAATTCGAAAAAGTGTATAAGACTAAAGTTGTAGGAAATTTTATAAGCTTTCATTGCGCAGAAAACTTCTTTTCTCTAAAACATACCGTTTTATAGATATTAGCGAAAAACTGAAAAATGGGAACTTTAACCCCCTCCCCCCCCCTCCGCCTCACGTCCTAGACGTCAGGATTTTTAGTATGTTTATTCCCTAAGTACCCTGAACAATTTTCTGAAGAAATCACTTAGGGCCTAACTCACGCACTCTACAACTTCTTATGGGTGATTTATTGGATGGACTATTAGGGCAATTCTAAATGTGACGCGTTGACGGCTGTCGCCAACACGCGTCCGGCGGTTGCAGTTGCCTCTGCCTTCGAGACATGTCGCTCGTGTGTATGCACACTTAAGGAGTTGTATTGCTGTTTCTAATGATTATAATTCTGTAAAGCCAATTTGTTTACGGTTGCAAATTATATTTAAATTTTCTTTAAAACCCCTGCCTTTTGCGCTTTGAGTGCACCGTGCACGGATCAAAATTGATCGAGAAAAACAGGTTTTGCTGAGACTTTGTTTTTGTTTTTTTTTTTCGTATTTGTATTTGTAATGATGTACGTGATTACTAGTTTATTTATTTATTTATAAGTATGTATTAGGTATGTTGAAACTGTGGGTACCTACTGTCCCTAAGGGTTCATTAGAAAACCAGCGTCAGACAGCATCTGTCTGGCATTAATGCTGAAATGAACCTTTTTGGCGCAGCCGTGAGTCACACACTATTGTTGTCTGAAACATTATTTTTTATTTTTTTATTAATTTTGTATTTTGTGTTTCACGAACTGTGTCCAAATAAACATTTTTCTTTCTTTCTTTTATTTTTTATATTCATCCATTCATATCTGTCGTCAAAATGAAGGCAAATATATGTGACAATAATTTGTGAAAGGCATATTGTATACAAGTTTTTTTTTTTTTTTTTTTGTGTTCTTTCTGGTATCTACGATCAGTGAGTTTCACTATGAGCAGATGTTTTGAATGATGTATTGGCGTGTAGAGTGTGCTCCTCAGTAGGAGCAACCCCTCATTAATTGGTTTACGAAATGATATCTTTTCTCTTGAGGCGCTTCACGTAGCTGCGCATTGTGAGCTGCGTTGCCAGTGTATTGGGGTGACTCTTTAGTCTCTCCCTGTATCTTTTAGTTACACTCTGGACTTCATTGTATACAAGTGGCCGCATAATTATGTAACATTGAAGGTACACCAAAACTATCTAACGAGGCAAGCGATGCCAAAATATTGGATGCTGACATGTCTGTCTTGCGTTATAAATGTAAAACTAAATTCAGAAGAATGTGATAATGGATGATCTTGAAATCAGAATATTATTGCCGAGCTGTCTATAGTAAACAGATATTTAAGCGAGCAGCTATAAGCAATTCTCGACCACTGGTAAACGACCAACCGAATAACTATTTCACATCGTATTCAAAACTAATAAAAATAGATCCGCAAAAAAGTCCTCAAAAAGGACTCGTAAAATGCACATCGCTGCAACTGCAAACGGAAAAAAATATTTGATACGCTTTTTCATCATTCATTTTACAATTCCCTTATTACATAGCTGGTATTTTCCGTAAAACTTTTTGTATGGACCACTGACACGGCGAGTTTCAAACATGGAGCTTCATGAATAATGGGCAAAGTTGAAAGAGTTTAAAATTGAACTGTCCATATTTCGGCTGATTATTAATTTCGTGGATTTCACTTGGCATTCATAATGAAAATTAATGTTAAAATAGTATAGTGATAAATTCGTTCGACAGAGGATTGTGGTCTTCTGGTTAGAGGATGCGAAAAATTAGTTGAGTTATGAGAGGTTTTACTATTTCAATGTAGGGTCTTTTTCATTTGACTTTATTCATACGTTCCTTCCTACATTGCATAGCTTGCTTGTTTGCTTCCTAATATGTATTTAAATTTAAAATATTGTTGATTATGTGAATGGTATTTTTGATTTTATACATGTTATTTAGATAATTGATTTAACAGTAAGTGAGTGTGTTTTTGATTTTCGGAGTGGGCTGTAATCTACTATGCAGGCCTAGTGCAGGTTGATAGATGTCACATGTCGTCGAATTTTTGGTTCTAGGAGATGCCGGTTTCATCACGATGTTTTCCTTCTCAGAGCAGTGGTGATGGCTCACTTCACCCAAGTTTTCCCGGTAATTTTTTTACAGAATAGACCGGCTGCTCTACCTCACCTCCTTACTACTTTTATCAAACTAAATCTTATCCCGTTTTCTTTATCAACCTCCAAACATTCAGTCATATGTAAAACAAGTAACATATTCACAAATTGAACACGACTAAAACCAAGTCCCACACAAAATGGCATAACTTAACTATGAATATGTCACCTTAATTAATAAAATTTGCATAACAATCGTATGCAATATAGTACCTATGTTTGGTATTCTAGCGTAATGGTAGCATCCCATGAGATATAATTAATAATTGTTTTATGCAAATCAGCATCCCTTATCTTTGGAGAGAGTACATACGCTACTGTGTGGAAGTCAAACTAGGGCTTAGATAATTGAATTATCGACCAAATTGTGCTTAAATGCTTAATCTGCTAAGGTGAATAAATATAAATATGAAACGTGGATTTACATAATAAATGTTTTAGAATGACCCAAACTCCGTTTTGGTTTCCACGTTTGGAATTGAATCATTTTTGTATTTTTAAAAGCTCTTCATCCGTTTGATTTTGTTTAAGGTAGCTTGCATATCAGTTAAGAGCACAATGAACTCTAAACCTAATTGATTTAGAGTTAATTATGCATTGATTAATTGCATTTCGACAAGTAGGTACTTCGACGCCTTAGTGTCCTTTTGTTTTTGCATTTATTTGTATAGTTGTACCTAGTGTAAATAGTTAGTTATTCATACATACAATATATTCATACATAGAAATTGAAGTAGGTAGAGACAGATTTGAGTTTTCATCATACAATTATTCTTAAAACCTTTCATAAAACAGGTATACGCAACCGCAAATCAGTGATAACAATTTGTCATTGACAACACCTTTACGTCGTAGTAGTATGGACGATTTTCTTAGCGCAAGTGTTAGCAGTGAAGTGCCTGGTTACCTGTACATGCAGACATAAAAAAGATAAAAAGTTTGTTTGCGAAAAATTAAAGCCTTTACTTAAAAGTTCAAATCAGTGAACAAGCACTTATCGTCAAAGTATTACTGCAAGATTTAACGCAGCATTCACAAAGGTAATTAAAAAGCTCCAAGTATTTAAACACTTTACGGGCCAATGAATTTCAAACAAATCATAAAACAACAATAAAACAAACTGATTGGCTTTTCTAATTTCTTCTCTCTCTCTCATCTTTTTAACGAATTGATTCAGAACTCGATTATTTAAGACGCACACACTAACGACTATAAACTATTGCCAATTTTATATAGAAAAAAACAGTTGGTAAAAGTAATTCTTTGTTCAAATCTCGAGACGGAATATTGACTCAATAAAGCGGCTAGTGATGTCAGAGTAGAGGGAAATAATCCAAACGGCAGGTCACCGATGGGGTGGACCGTAAACTCTACTTGCGTGATGCAGGATTTTGCTCGTTGTTCGATCTTTGCTCATAAAAACATAGGGTAGTTTTAATCTGGCTTGTCCACTGGTTTGTTCTCCTACCCGCATTTGAAATCAGTGAATGGTTCGGTGGGGTATGCTTACACCACCCCGCGCAACTCCCGCGCCGCGCATCAAGGCTGTATCCCCGCGTCTGTTCGCCCGGGATCGCCATTGAATGTGGTCACTTTACGTGTTATAAACTCAAAACTGAATATGTTCCGAAACCTACATAAATTGCCGTGCAGTTAGTTACGTACGTTCATGGAGACATTTTTCTCACGCGAATGCTGAGCTCACCTGCTATTCCCTGAAGATGTGACCTGGTGCCATGGCAAGAATAATTGAGGTTAGAGGTCAAGCTTTTTTTATCTACCCTGTGTATTGAGCAAGATCTTTACTTCTTTAGGGGGTTTTTAAGTCTGTACCTAAAAACCCAAACCCCCTAAAGTGCTGTCACTTACCGCCAATAAAAAGATCCTTCGATTGAATTTTATTTTACCAGACGTTCCATTCAGATTCCTTACTCGTTGTCAGTGTGCTGCGTTGTTCGCATGTGGCGTTGTTGATGCCGACACAAATGCACCAGACTGTTATTTAACAGAATCAGATGGAGAGAGACCCTTAGTAAGTCTGGTTTTCGGTTTGACAGACTTATTAAATAACTATATACTGACCGTTATAATTATAACAAACAACGTTATAATATTTATTTTTATTTATTTATTAAAACTTTATGCACAAGTAAAAACTGTACAAAGGCGGACTTAATGCCTTAGGCATTTTCTACCAGTCTACCTTAGGGTGATGCAGAGACAATACACAGTAGGTGCAATAACAGAAAGAAAAGATAAGAAAATATTTATAACTACGATATAAGAATAGATATAATAATAAATACATATATACATACATATGCATAACAATATATATACCTATATATAAAAATAGTTATGAGACATAAATAAGAAACCCTACAACAACTTAATTTTGAGACGAATCTGCCAACTTCTTGTGTATGTGTTCTCGAGCTTTCACTTTAAATAATATGAAGTTAAACGAATTGCTATCATGAACTAGTCAGACTATACTCGTAGTTGTTGCGATTCAGCATTGCAATAGTGGTAATTTATTCACCACCTTCGAAAACTCAAATAAAATCCGTTAACGTTCCGTTTTTATTTTGAAATGTAAATTCATAATATTGAGCTAGATGCACACCCCATTTGTACGCCTCCTGGCATAACATAGCGTTCTATACACCAAACTCAAGATCTGTATTTTTTTACCTGTGTTAACAAATAAAAGTGATTTGATTTGAATCTATCGTGATTTTCAACTTTGTTGCAATAACAAATAACCGTACTCAGTTTACTGTTTGGGTTCCTACGGAGAGATATTAGGAAAAGGGCAATGACCGCTATTGCGATGCTAAAACGCAACAACTATAGTCAGTATCTTTTTAATATACTTCCGAATTCGTCCGAATCTTGCCGATCTTCCCCGAGTATTGTCACCATTTACACGAAGAAAGGGATGTATCAGACCACTGGACAGGTATTAATGCAGGACAAGTCTGCTAAGATGTGTGTGCATTGAGCTGAAAATCACGCAACCAATCCACTCCGACAAAGTCGACGATAAAATCGGTCCTTTGTGTTAAGCCTTAGCAGTAACAACTTCGATTTTGAATGCAAAACACCAATAAAACTGACTGTCGCGTTAATCAATTCATTTGGCGCCTTTTCATTAATTAAAGTTAACTTTGATTTGATTCAATAAGTTCTTCAAGTCTCAGCTTGTTAGTCAAATCGACCATCAATGGGAATGCATGATGGATTTTTTATACTTTGTAGGATATAGGTAAGTATGTATAGTTTGTACTGGGAAGAAAATTCCCGTAATTAAAAACGTTCGAAATCTAGTCGCAATCTCATCTCAGTGACAATCAATGTCAGAAACTTGTCATAAATGTGGGGAAAATAGAGATATTTTTGACAGACTGAGATCAGAGGGGCAATTCTCGTAATTTTAAGAACGTTCACAGTCTAATCTCAGTCTCAATCTGTCAAAAAATACCTCTAATTTCCCTTCATTTTGACAAGTTTTTGACATTTTTTTGTCGCTCGGATGAGACTGCGACTAGATTTTGAACGTTTTAAATTACGAGAATTGGCCTTCAGACTGTGAACGTTCTTGAAATTACGAGAATTACCCCTCAGAACAGACATTCTGAAAATCAGACAGTCTGGTACAAAGCCTTTGTAGTCTTCCATTATAATGCAGGTTGGCTAATTTGAATGTATACAACTTTAAATTAAGATAATTTTTAGTGTTGAAAATAGACCGCGTCATGGTCCATTTAGATACCTCTACTTTAAAAAAATTAATGAAGTGAGTGAATTTGGAGGTCGATTAAAATATCAACAAATCATGTTATCATCATGTCATTTCATGAAATTTATATTTACTGAAACATTCCTCTCAAGGTTCCGATTTTGTTTCGAGCTGCATCGTTTCTGGCTCCATCTTATTGGAACCACGTGTTTTCAAGAACTAACTGATTGGTTTGGTGAAATAGAAAAACAAAAAACTACACACTATTGCGATTGCCGGTCGCAGTGACAGCAGCCTCTATCCTGTAGCTTGTTCAAAGAAAAATCGTGTAATTACTCCATCTGACCAGTCAGACAAAAAGAATTTAGGGGTCCTGTGTGGGTCAGTAAAAATTGGCCTTCACTACAAAATTGAAGATTTTGTTTATTTACAAATCATCTGTGATCAAGATGGGGTTAGTCACGCGTACTGATTTGTTGATATGAAATGGTTTGTTTGCATTCCGTTTTGGATCTTTGGGATAAAATAACTGAACTTATTAGGGTAGCCATAGTCTTACAAAGGACGCAAAACGAATTTGACACAGGCCTCCTTTTTTCGACAGGGAGTGGGTTGTAATATCCCACGCAGGCCCAGTGCGGGAAGGTAGATGTCACATGTCTTCGAATTTTTTATTCTAGGACATGCAGATTTCCGCACGATGTTTTCCTTCACCGTTTTGAGAACAGTGGTGATGAAATTATTTACACAAAGTAAAGCGCCTACCCACGACCTACGACGTAAGTCGGGGCCGTTACTGCTGGCCACTTCTGCTCTTTTAACGAAATAGTGGATATTAAACAATTATAAAATATGGCGCCAAATAAAAATGATGAAAACAACCATAATAACTCCCACAAACTATGAAAACAAGCGCGTTAAACTCACTCATTAATAGAATCCCTTGTCAGTTCCCAACTTGTAATGACAACATTATCTGTACTAATTAGAGACAGCTTTGAAGGTAGGGTGAGCGCATTAATCAATGTCCGTCACATCGATAGAATAGGGGCTGGGACATTGACTTGACGAGGTGTTCACCTTATTGCCCAATTGGTTTCAAGTCGACCAACTCTGCTAATTGTTTCACGAAGTCTGTAATCAATAGGTATGCGTACGGCAATTGTTTTTGGGCAAATGTTTCTGCGTTTGTTTTATGAATGTTGATTTTAGTTGCTATGCGTGGCTATGTAGGCAAACTGTTTTGTGTTGAATGAGGATTAAAAATAGGTAAATCAATTGAATTAAAAATGTGGATTTATCGGGATCTAACTGGATGATTGGTTGTTAAGGTAAAGGATTAAAAATGCTGCTAGAAGGCTCAAAAAGCATAAAAATAGGTACCAACACTCCAAGAGAAAATTATATTATCACTCTTCCCGGAAAAGTTGACACTGTTTGCCAGACAAATATAAACACAAAAATGATGAAACCCAAAAAGTAAGAAAATAATAATAAAATCTGAATTCTCGCCCTTTCACATAATACATATTTAGCAGGAAAACACGCTGTCCGAAATCAGCAGGGTACACACGATAAAAAATTAACGCCAACATTGTAAGGCGATATCCGTTCGTATATACCAACTGCGTCAAAATAAAATATGAATACTGCAGTCATATCAATGGGCATTGGCTGGAAAAAATTATATAAACACCTACAGGCCAAAATGTTAAGGCTGCTTATACATTTACGCAATGAAACGGAGTGAGTAGTATTTAATAGGATAAAATTAAAGTTATTTTCATAATGGCTGTCATCATCATCTACCTAGGCTTTTCCCAACCATGTTGGGGTCGGCTTCCAGTCTAACCAGATGCAGCTGAGTACCAGTATTTTACATAGAACAATTGCCTATCTGACCTCCACAACCCCGGTACTGGGTAAAGATCCACGAATGACAGCCGGGACCAATGGCTTAACGTGCTTTCCCAAGCCTCGGCATGAAAAGATGGTCACCCATCCATGGACCAACCGCGGCAAGCATAGCTTAACCTGAACGATCGACCCGTGCGGCTGTTATTACTTAGCCACAAGACCTTCCCTGTAAATACGTTAATATATTAATTATTGTTAATCGATGACAGTAGCCAAATGGGGTGAGAAGCTGGAAGCGTTTGGTTAATTATTTGGGTAGGTACCTAGTTGTTGTTTTGACCATTCGGGGAATACAACTAAACTTTGCCTTTGCCTTTTTTTTCATTTTCACTATTTATATTTCCTGTGTGTGTCCAAAATAAAAAAAAATCTTTTTAAGTTTTAGATATTATGCCGCAAATACAAAGCTAGGAGCAACTTGCAAATGAAAAGTCTAAAGATATGGAAATCCCTGTGTAGCAAAAAAGTTTGATTAATTATTTAACTTGAAAAGTTTAATCCAAAGACTTTCAATATTAAATTTTCCGAGTTTCTTCTGCACTTAACTGTACCATTATACTATGTATAGTCGATCTCGTAATTGCATTATCACTTTTGACTACAATTCCCACTTATTCACCCTTCATTAAGATTAAAAACTATCTAGAGTGCTACAAGGATTTTTGGCGCCTGAAAGACATTGACAGGGGGCAAAAATATTTTGTGAAATTGTCACAGAAAAACCTGTCAAGTGTGAGCCGGACTCGCGCACCGAAGATCCCGTACTTTGTAGGTACTTATGTAACTACAAATTTTTGGTTTAGGATTTTTTCTTTTACTTGTGCTACATGAAATTGCTTCTTGCTAAATTTCATGATTAATTCCCTTGCGAGTGTCAAAAATGTGGCATAAGCGCCCGTATCTCTTGATTGCGTTGACTTAGAAGTTTATTATTTCACAGCTTCAACGGATTGCAGCCTTGAGTATTTGATATTAATTTCAACTTGATAACTTTACGCGTCCCTGAGATAAAGGGTCTTGACAGACGGGCAAAGAAATGATCTTATAAGGGGTCCGTTTTTCCTTTAAGGTACGGAACCCTAAAAACAAGATGGCAACGTTAGTTTCGATTTTGGCCACTCATCAAAAGATCCTTGTACCGCTGTAACTGTCACATACAGATAGACTTTGACATTTCATGAAGTGCAAGTGACATTCAACCGTAGGTGATAAAGCAATTACGAGGTCGACTGTACATCGCCAATATTAAAACACAGGCAATCGAGAGGATGAATGGAGAATCGACTGTTTTTAACCTTTTAATAAGGTCGTCACGGTACGATAAAGTGTCATTGAGCTTTAAAGTGAAGTGACCGTAGAAACGCCATGCCTCCAATAACTCTCACGTGAAATTCGTACTTCTACCCTGTTTATGATCAGCGAATTTAACGGCCTGTCCATTTCCGGGCCGTTTACTTATCTGTTCTGGCATGGACCATTTTTTTTAAATATTGTCCAAAAAATCTCGCGAAATTTATGTGAGTGGAAAAAATTCATCACGGTATTTGATGAACAAAAAAAACGTATTTGTTGGTGTTTTAGTAGTTGTTTGTTGGTGATTTAATAATCCTATGGGTATCGTAAAAGGTGACCAATGACATTTCAGGCAATGAGCTAACTGATGCAGGTGTTTTAAAAGCAAAAAATGCCGACACGTGGGTATATCACATCACATCACACTAACTAATATTATAAAGGCGAAAGTTTGTGTGTGTGTGTGTTTATATGTTTGTTACTTCTTCACGCTTAAACGGCTGGACCAATTTCGATAAAATTTTGCATGAAGGTAGCTGACACCCTAGATTAACATATAGACTACTTATTATCCCGATATTCCCACGGGATCGAAACTTATACGGGTGAAACCGCGGGGCGCAGCTAGTATTATATAAATAATAAGAATGATATACGTATAAGTATCTATAATTTCATATAGATTAATAGATTACTTTTAGAACAAAGGTTTTAATCAAAATGCATTACTATGAGCAAAGAGTCTTTAAAAATGGAAATAAACAGTTGAATCTCGCTACGCTATTGCTGTTAAAACCTGTCGGAAAATATGTAACTGATAAACGGAGCCATTTAAAAATTGATTTTGTTTTTATTTCATTAACCTTAAACCAATCAAAAGGTAGTTAGCTCAGTAAATTTGCTTGAAAGAATCCATCTTCACATACCTACGTACGACCAAGTGAAACTCAATCAAAACATTTCAAAAAACGGCCAAATTGAACTTCCAGACCACCCAGCGCAACTCAAATCAAATATTGATGTTTATCTTACTTGCAATGGCTTTACAATCAATCGCAATGCTCGCGAAAGTTAACGAGTTTTTCATCCCAATAGCTTCCCGCAGGATATGAAAATAATTAAAAACTCGGAATGGGCTTATTGGTTGGAGTGACACCCAAGTTGAATGACAACCCAGAAGTGTTGATAGTCCTTTCGAATAGACGTGACAATGTAATCGGGGATTTAATTATGGATTTAGAGAATGATATAAATCATTGGTGCCGATTCCCTTGTTCACAAACTAAACTAAATTTAAGTTCAGTGCGTCTTTTTCTTTCTATTTCATCAAGTAATGGACAGAAGATACATTTTAGTTTAGTCCTGTTCTGTCAAATTAATCAGCGCCTGACACTACTCCATACAAGTTTAGAGACGTGATTAAAAACTTGCCTACTAAAATTACGTCAATTTACGTCAGGCGCTGATTAATTTGACAGGACTAAACTAAAATTGATCTTCTATCCTTTTCTTAATGACATAGAAAGAAAAAGATGCGCTGAACTTAAGTTTAGTTTGTGAACAACAGAATCGGCAACATTGTCTTGTATATGTGGACGTGGACGTTCAAAAGTGCCTTTTATGTAGCTATTTGAGATAAATGATTTGACTTTGACATACTTTGTTAAACAAAACATCGTGAGTGAACCAGCATGTCGTAGAACCAAAAATTCGAAGACATGTGACATCTACCAACCCGCACCGGGCCTGCGTGGTGAATTACGGCCCCCTCCCTTTCACCGAAAGAAGGCCTGTGTCCCAGCAGTGGGAACATTATAAGCTGATTATGTATGTATGTCTACGAATACAGGGTGGTTCAAAAGTCGTGGATCAAACGAAGTAGGGGGATAAAGGAGGTCATTCCCAACGCTTTTAAAGTGAGAAATAATTTTTGGTAATGTTACAAAATTTTTGAAAAAAAATTAATTGCTCTTGAAATTTGATACTCAGAGCCCTAATATAACTTTGTAGTGCTGATAAATTATCTAGTATTAATACAACACGGTTTGTTTTATTGTTTTATATCACATTTTTTTTAAATTCGTCTAATTGTAAAAGAACTCGGTGTACACAAATATTCATAACTTTTAGGGCAATTGAATTATGACCATGCTGTAGAAAGATTTTTTGTTGGAAATGACCTCCTTCATCTCCCTATTTCGTTTGATCTACGACTTTTGGACCACCCTGTATATGTATGCTTGGTTGTATTAGTAATTTATCATTAATTTATCATTTTCGAGACACATTTAGCAGGTTATTTGTTTGTTTATTAATGTAGGTTGATATTGGTGCATAATATGTTTCTGTTTAACTATTTCTAGCGTCACTTATGCTTCAGTTAATTATTTAATTCTATCTCCCATTGACCTAGGTACCTACTTTGCTTCTTCGGAAATCCTGTACCTAGCTATATAAAGCATTCATATTACACACCTCTAGACCACAGGTTAAGATTAAGATAATTTATATTTTACTCTTATTCCTATTTCTTCGTAAGCCTTATACGTATGCCCCGCGGTTTCACCAGCATAAGTCTCGATCCCGTGAGAGTATCGGGATAAAAAGTATCCTATGTCCTTTCTCGGGACTCAAACTATCTCTATACCAAATTTCATCTAAATCGGTTCAGTGGTTTAAGCGTGAAGAGGTAATAAACAGACAGTCATACACACTTTCGCATTTATAATGTTAGTCTAGTATTAGTATGATTATGAAAACCTCATTGAAAACGAAAGTCAAAATTTAATCAATTGATTTATTAATTTTGTCTTTCTTTCTTTATAATATATTCCAACAAGGATATTAAGGTATTCAGGGCTTTCACAGTTACCCAGTAATGAAAGATAAGTTTGCACACACAGATTAATTTCGTCCGAAATCCGATTTGTCGTAATAAAATATTCATAAAGCGGACAAATGGGTTTTGCAGGTGTTACTAAAAGGGTTTCTTTATAGAAAAATGTTTCAGTATAAAATGTGAGTGACATGCGACATGACAGCCTAACAGTATAAAGTGGATAAGCCAGAGTTTAAAACAGAAGACGAACTAGCAGGGGATCAGACCGGGATAAATCTATTAATTTTATTTTTGAAGTGAAAACTTCTTTAGCGGCGTTGTACACTTTTTTGTAATGGGTAAAAAATGTTAAACTCGCGTCAGGACATCGCGTCAGGACACGTGACCAGCCCCCTTATTCACAAACACTCAATATACTTCCGTATCGTATCGAACATTAATCATTGTTATCGTAGGGGTCTCCTCAACGCTGTTCACAAGTCCAAAACCCGAAAATTTTGTCAGTTTAAATCAAATAGACGCCCGCTATTCTTCCAACAACTATTTGCTGTTGAAGGCAAGTCAAATCAGGTTATCGAAATGTCAGGTTTTCGATACGATAGCCTGTCGTATGGTTGTGAATCAGGGCTCTGATCGGAAATTCGTAAGACGGATGGAGAGTAGACAGCCGGCGCGGCGTAGGAGGAGAGGAAGTATCCCCCTCTCTTTCTACGGCGTGGCGAAAATGTATGCCTGCTGTTTCGTTTAGGCGGCGCAGTAGAGCGCTTGCGTAAATGTTCGTGTGTGTTTATGTTACAGCGTGGCACGCGCATCCATGGATAGTGACAGCTGATGGCTCGACCGTCTGTGTAGTGACCACACTGCTGTGTATTCGTAAAATTCGTGTATATAAAGTGTTTAAAATATGGAAATTGAACAAAGTGCATCTATTAATGAAAAATATCAAAAAAGCACAACGTTAATATTCAAGTTTTCACTTCTGCCGGCACTCCCGGAGTGCAATTTTTTTTTTTAGTTGTTCTTGTTGACAGCATTAAACAATTTGTAGTTCCGCTTTTTGTCGTTTGGTTAGTTAGTTACTGAATCATCATAGATAGTATTATTGTAGATATCATCTGCCTAGCCTTTTCCCAACTATGTTGGGGTCGGCATCCAGTCTAACCGGATGCAGCTGAATACCAGTATTTTACATGGAGCGACTGCCTATCTGACCTCCACAACCCACTTACTGCGGGTAATACGATACCCCTTGGTAAGAGTGGTTGTCAGACTTTCGGGCTTCGGACTACCCGTAACAACTGTCAAAGATCCACGAATGATAGCCGAGACTTTTCGAGGCACGGAGGAGTCTCGAAAGATGGTCACCCATCCACAGACGAACTGCGGCAAGCGTAGCTTATCCTGATCGGTGGACCTGTGTGGCTGTTATTATTAATGTAGATAATCAGTTATAACATATTTTAATTATAAATTATGATTAAGAACATTTCTAACGTAATAATAATAATCCTCCAGACCGTATTTCGGCCATGGCGGCCAAAGCCTTCGGCGCTGGAAATATTACAGTGCACAATTGTGTGCGCAGACACAGGTGCACTCTCTTATCCCTCACTCTCACAGTCCAATGGGACGGCAATACGACACGACCGGAGAGAGACCAGGCGCAGGAGTGCTTAAGGTACTTTCCGATGTACGGGGGTATCACACCGCCAACTTCCAAACTATAGGCTGTTACTAAGAATTTCCAAATGGAAAAAGCCAATAACACTTTGCCCGATCCGGGAATCAAAACCCAGGACACCACGACAGCAGTCGCAATGCAACCACGAGGCCAACGGGACAGTTACGTTTTTTAACGTTGATAGGAACCCAATATACCAACCACAGATTTTCGTATCTTTAATACAATAATTGTTATGACTGAGCACTCTTAAAATAATAATATGTACAAGTATATAAAAAGGGAGGCGAAATAATCAAAGGGCATCAAAAAATTCGTCCGCATTACTGTCAACAGGAAACGTGCCCAAAAGGCTGGCAGCATTGCCACGTTGTATGGCAATGCTGATTCTTTGGCCAAAAAGTAGGCCAGCCCTCTGGTCACGTGAAGAGTCGACCAACCGCTTGGCGATGTCTCGAAATACTAAGTGGGCACTCGGGCCCCATGGCCGTAGTGTTTCAACCCCAAACGGCTCAAATATATAAGTTCCAAAGAGATTGTAGTATTTGCGCCGTTTGAGGTTTTCCGCAACTGCAGCAGCCGCCCCAGCATAGCTTACCGTGCTTGGAAGATGCTGAGCACTTAGAATCGATCAATATATAGTATGAAAATCTGACACAACGTCTACAATATTGTGAATAAAAGATTATAAAATAAAAACCAACAACATTTATTTAATCACAATCAAGAAAACAGTCAATGTTTAAGCACTGGTGATCTCTTCAATAGGCAGCACTTCGAAGAAGTTGACTACGTTCTTGAAAATTGTCTTCGCGGCCAAATCCACCATGGGTCCGCCGAATTCTGTCGCAATTTGTTTCCAGTTCTCGTTCAAGAATTTCAACATGGCCTCACCTACAAAAAAGAACATACTTAATTTTATTTATTCTAAGAAGGAAATGGGTACATACATACGACATTTCTCATACATAATATTATAAAGGTAATTAGGGAAATTAATTGTTAAACAAGTTGACTGTCAACTTGAACTGTCCGGATATTCAAATAACAACTGTCAGTCTATAGCTATTTTATACAACTCTCAGAGAGTTGTATAAAATAGCTATAACACGGTAAATTGACGTAAGGTGTTCATTTGCTTTACAATTAATTTCCCTGACTGTACCTACAAAAATTGGTTGCTGAGACTTCTTGAAAAAAATGTGACATTTTTAAATTTTCCGCCTGGTCCCTTAGTTTGACTGTGAAAACGTAGTTCCAAAGAGACAAACTGGCTGCTCTTTCCTATATAACATTGTTCGTACAACAGTGTGGCTATAACAGTTGAATGCGCACTAGTAGCCCACGAAATTCAATTTTTCTTACGTTTTTTGCAATTTTCAGGCTAGTATCAGGTTTTATCTTGATCAAAATTGAATTCGCTTCTATAACAGGTATTTACAGAATTATAAACATTAGAATCATTAAAACATATTTCTAAGTTAGATGTGTACCAAGAACAAATCTCTCATGGAAAAGTCTTTTGAACGCCAGAGTATAAACGTATCGCTGTACCCCTGACGCCAAGCCACTTTAACAAAACAACACACACACACACTTAAAACAACAAATTTATCGATATTGGTGGTTTATTTATATTAGTTTCATGCAATACAATATAGACGGAAGCTCAAACTTTTAAATTATATAAATAAAAACACACAAAAGTAATGATTAAATTGTTTATTTCATAATATGGTGCTACCCGTGCGACGTGTATTTTGTCATATATTTGTGACGTTGGCGTTTAGGGTAAGATTTCGTTTGTCACATATATGTGACAATGGCGTTCAAAAGGTTAAGGTAGTAGTAGCGGTCTACCACTGCGCATTCCCCTTAATTTTAAATTATCATTGTAAACATTGAGAAAACATCTACGTCACTTCGTAATTGAAAATCCGCGAGAAAAAATGATAAGACAAAAAAAATAGACTGCAATATGTGGCGTCATTTATTATGTTCGACAAAGATTAATGCCATAACTACTGTCAACTGTGAATTCGTGAGGGTGACTCTCGATTTATTAACTAGTAAATGATAATCATTTAGTGACATTTTCGCATTGGGTGTGAACCTGTTAGGATGCTGTAAGATTGTTCAGCGCAGCCGACAATATGACGCTCGAGTATTTGAGCACCGCTCCATACTCAAATAAGTCAGTAGGGACTGGTCATCTCTTTGCTGCCATGGATTATTTTATTTTATTTAATTTAATATTTGAATTCTTGTTTTTTCTTATCTTTTAACGATGCAGATTGTTAATTGTTGTTCTTACATGTATAATTTTTAACATGAATGATGTAACCAAGACTTTGTAACCATATTATTTTGATTTAAAAGAGTGTCCATGGAGTTTCTTGCCCTTTCTTCTCCATAGGTACCTACGCTTTGGAATGGGCCACTAACTTCATCTTTCTGACTGACCGACCCTTTGACAATTCAAAAGTGCCTGTAATTGGTTTAATTGGTTTGGGTTGAAATAAATGCTTTGAGTTTGAGTTTTGAGTCTTGATACACGAGCGGCACGTAGTCGACGGCGGGCATCGACGGGTTTTGACGGCTGCAATTGCCACACCCATTGACGCGTGTCGCTCGTGTGTATGAGCGCTTAGTGAAAACAGAATTGTGGAAAACAAAAGAGGGAGGCCCTTTTTTTTTGCGGATGCGAAATCATCAAATGACTCTTCTCGCTCTGGGTGGAGCGGAAGGGAGTGTCAGACTCTTACTGACTAAAACCCACCCGTGTTCCTTCCTTAGCCCTTCATCTTCCGGGGTACCGGAAACCCTTTCGGACAATCCCGCTTCAAGAGGAAGGCCCTTACCTTGCAATGGACCAATATAGGCTTTATAAGGTTAGATTATTTTTCCAAATGGGAATATGAATAATATTGAAGACACTTACTAAGCTGCTTGTTTCCGTTGAACAGGTTAGTCAGGTGATAGTGAGCGTTATCCTTGACTTCAAAATCGAAGCTGTACTTCTTAGGCTTGATGATGTCCTTGCCATCAGCATTCTTGACCACATCGTAGTGAATTAACAGCTTGATTTGAAGATTTTCTGAAAACAAAGAGGATGTTTAGTGGAACTTGCTAAACCTTTAAACCGCTTGTGTCGCGTTTATGCGACACATGTTTCCGTGCCCCTACCGCCCATGTCGTATTTCTGCGACAGAGAACATGCATGATTTTTTCTTTCTATTTTCGTCCTATTAACTACGTGGTACAATTAAAGCCATTATTAAATAGAGATAAAACTTTTTGATTATTTTTTAATCGATACAACGATTTCTCCGCCTTATTTATTGTAGGCATTATTTTATCTTGACTTTGTAGCCGCGCGCTAGGGGCACGACAACTGATATTTAGCCAAGCGCTTAAAAGGTTAAATTAAATTCTATTGAATATAAAAGACAGATAGGTGCTTTCGGCAGTTTTAGTATAATTTACTCATGACGTTATTATTGAGCTTAAATACAGGGTGGCAGGGCCATGGACGCCCAACCTTTTCCCGTGGATTCAGTACATGATTCATTCATTCAAACCCGCGTTGAAATTCTTCGTCGCTTATCAAAAAAAAAGTCTGCTATTTCATTTGTTAGTAGTTAGTATTTGTATGGAACAGCTATTTATTTTTAACTAGCTGCACCCCGCGGTTTCACTCGCGTAAGTGTCGATCCCGTGATACTATAAAAAGTAGCCTATAGGTTAATCCTGGAAGTCAGCTACCTCCATACAAAATTTAATCAAAATTGGTCCAGTCGTTTAAGCGTGAAGAAGTAACAAACATATAAACACACACACTCACAAACTTTCGCCTTTGTAATATTAGTGTGATAACCAACGAAAAAATTTCATTGCGGGGTCTAGAATCACGTGCTGAATTTATGGTTACAGTTTGCGCATCATGTCTCCTGCCATCCTGTATATGTATACTGCATGCAAAAAATAAAGGAAATAAGAATAAGATAGGAAGGATCATGAAAAGCTAAGATGGCTTAGACAATTCTTCAACGACTTTCAATAGGATTGAAATAAGCTTTTCGGTGGTATACAGGGTGAAATTGAAAACATGCGACAAATCGAAATGGGAGATTGTACTCATCATTATGAACAACTTTTACTATGGGACCAAACCTGCAATCGCGAAAAAAAAATCATCTGTTCCCTACATTTATGTTCGCATTTAACTCGTCGTCTCTTAGCCAAATCATTTTTTGCGAACGATATGCCTTCTAGTAGTTCTTAAACTCATATGTAGTAACATAAATACAAAAAATAATTAATTAAACTAACTTAACCTACTTACTTGTGTAGGTACACAATGTACTTTAATTGTTAGGCTTTAAGTAATCGATATGTTATATGTATATCTGTGGAGGCTTGTTATTAGCAACTTGATAATGTGTTGTTGTTACCTATCAATTGTAATTAGTCTGTAAGCCTTCTTAAAAGTAATAAATAAATAAATAAAATGTAGGGAACAGCTGATTTTTTTCGCGATTTCGGGTTTGGTCCCATAGGTAGTAAAAGTTGTTCATAATGATGAGTACAATCTCCCATTTCGATTTGTCGCATGTTTTCAATTTCACCATGTATATCAATCCAACACATTTTTCCATCATCGTTATTGTTAATTTGTTCAGCATCTTAAGACCATGCAAAGGTTAATTCTTCGGAAGTCTTTTTACACAAAAAGTATAATATTACATGTAATATGTTCCAATTTTGGTTGTTATCAGCTGTCACAAGAAAACTGCACCAAATAACTCAAAAGAATTTACTTACTCAATTTGAGTTTCAACTGTCCGTCACCAGTGATGGGTAGGATCAGGATTCGACCTCCAGCAGTGTAGTGACCCTTCACCAAGACGTCCACGTGGAAATCTACAGAGAAGGCCTTCTTCTTTGTGTCCCAACTGTCAAGGAAAATCAAAGGTTAAGAGAGACATATGATAGTAGAGTTAACATAATCAGCCTATAATGTTTCCATTGCTGGGACACAGACCTTTTCTCTAAGAGAGAAAGTAGGCCATAATCCACCAAGTTCTTTCAGCCACAGTATAGTTTGATTAAAAAAGAGACTCCGTGAAGTTTCTAGTCCGTTCTTTTCTATAGGAACCTACTACGCTTTAGAATGGGCAACTAGCTTCATCTTTCTGACTGACCGCATTATCAACCCATAATGTTCCCACTGCTGGGACACAGGCCTCCCCTCTGTGAGCGGGAGTAGGCCATAATCCTCCACGCAAACCCAGTGCGGGTAGTTTAATGTCATATGTCTTCTTTGGTTCTAGGACACGCTGGTTTTGCTCACGACGTTTTTCTACACTGTTTTGAGAGCAGTGGTGATGAAATAATTTACACAAAGTAAAGTGTCTATCTGGGGTCAAACCTTCTATCCCCTGGGCCACCACTGCATTCATAGTAGGTTTAAGGTCTTTAAATTGGGTGAGTTTTACTTGGTTCCAAATCCTTTTCTGAACCAATCGTAACTATGAGAAAAGCTAAATTGGTTCCTTGAAAAAACAAAAAAAAAACAACATTTGAATGCTTGTAGGAATGTTACTGATACCTACTTGCTACCAGACCGCCACTATCAGCGGTTGCCAGTTTCAGTGGCTGTTTATTGCAGTAACGAGATATATCGTATCTCGTTTCTACTATAAACAGCCGCCGTTGACTTGTAATGCTTGAGTTTGTGTTGTAGCAAGTATCGGTAATGCATAGCTATCCGATACTAATTATTTGCAAGTTTCTGTTGGTATTGAGTGCGAAGTGGATTAAGTTTCAAGATCGGAATATTGTGAAGCTTTTAAATGCATTCTGGGAAGAAAATCTTGCATAAGGCCACGAAATCTGACTGTTTTCTTACTTCATTTTTTATCTGAAGTTGGTACTCACTCAACTTTGTCAACAACGGAAGTCTTCAATCCCTTCATAATGCCTCCTGTCAAGGTGAACTGAAGACCAGCCAGGTCGAAGGCTAGGTCATCCATTTGCATAGGGTCTAGGACTTCAACGTTGTTCTCCGATATTCCCGACATGAAAACTGGCATCATTTGCTGGAACGCTGGAGTCAAACAGGCATTGTCGCCAAGCTTGCATTTGTCTACCGATGGTAAAACTGTGAACAAGAAAATATGTTTTTAGGATCCGGGAAAAATCAATGATTCCATGGCCTGATTTACTTTTGTAGCACATCATAACATCACGCCTGTATATGCTATGGGGCTGAGGTGTATCGTGCACCCATATTGCTCCAGTTACGAGTATTTGTAACAATTTTGGGTCCCATGAATTGTAACAGGGCGGTACAAATCTAACTTCTGGCTTCAACTGAATCTTTTCTTATTGAAAGATCTCTCCTCGATATTCGATATACATTATTTTAGTTCTGAATCTAGGACTCCGCAACCCATACAAAATTTTTTCGTCAGTATCTCATATTTCCTACGTTTGACCTAAGATTCTATGCCAAGTCTGAAGCTGAAGCCTTAAAACTGTCACTGTCTAGAATAACCACATCCGAGGAAATCATAATTGTTATGATTAGACTGTCGTAAATAACTACATCTGGCAAATTATAAGTCCCTTTTTACGTCGCGTGCGCAATAAGATGTCATATCACTTACGAACTAATGTCTCGCTCATAGAAACTAATTGCCTCCACTTAAAAGTAAAAAGTAGAATCGATTATATAAATTACGTTCTATTATTCAAGATTACACTATGACATGGCTGTTTTATTATTATTATGGTAATTTCGTTTTTTTACCTATTCAAAAATTGTTTTTCTAGATAATTAAAATATATATCATTGTAATTATGGCCTAAAAGACCTCAAGACACGCATTATCATCATTCTCCTGCCTGGTGGATTAGTTGTCCGATACAACCAATCTACCAGGGATATCGGCCCAGACTTAGAGAGGTTCTGCACTACATCCGATCCGAATCCGAATTAAAGATCCGACTTCAATCCGAATTGGTAATGTTCTAAATTCGGACGGATAGAGTTCGGATCTAGTGTGCAACCCCTCATACAAATAGGACTATGGTCACTTCGGACCGGCATTTCTCGGATTCGGATCGGATGTAGTGTAGAACCGCTCTTACGAGTCGTGAATTTGAACTCAGGCAGGCATTTTACTTTGTGTCTTTAATTTCATCAACACTGCTCTCAAAACAGTGAAGGAACGGCATGTCTTAGACCCAAAAATCAAAGACATGTGACATCCACCAACCCACACTGGGCTCGCTTGTTGGATTATGGCCCACTCCCTCTCACAGAGAGGAGGCCTGTGTCTCGGTAGTGGGAACATTATATAGGCTGATCATGCTATCCCAATTTATTTGGAGTCAATTTATGCGGGTGAAACCGCGGGGCGCAGCTAGTTAAAAATAAAGATGATCATCATAACATAATGAGTTGTAAATTATTATTCTTACAATAACAACTTAGGTGCAATTGTTGTTAAATGCAGCGGATATGTCAAACTTTTAACAAAGTATAATAACTCATCATTCGAGAAGTTAATTAAATAATTTGCCTACGTGACATAACTAATTGGACCGATTATTTTTAATACTATTATCTCTTATGAATATTATTGTCATTAGTAAACTAGTATTTGTCCCACCAATAGTCACGTACATAATCAGCCTATCATGTCCCCTCTGTTGGGACGGAGGCCTTCTCTCTGTGAGAGGGAGTGGGCCATAATCCACCACAACGGCGCAGCCCGGGTTGTCGGATGTCACATGTCTCCGAATTTTTGGTTCTAGACATGCCAGTTTACGGACGATGTTTTCCTTCAGTGGCGATGAAATAATTTTCACAAAGTAAAGTGCCTGCTTGGGTTGGGAACCACGACCTACAGTTCATAAGTCGCGGCCGTTACCACTGGGCCACCACCGCTCCTCCTCTCTGACTGACCGATCCTAGACAATTCAAAATAGCCTGTAATTGATTTAATTGAAATATATGCTTTTACTATGAGTACACAGTCTGATCGAAATACTAATGCGTTAACGATTCTAAAATAAGAAATCATTAATAGAGTGATTAATTCTACTCACATTAAGCAATCAACTGATAACATACCTCTTAGGTATTTCTATTTGTAAAACCGTGGGCCTAGTACGCCCGCGCGGAGAAAACGAAAGTAACATAAATTGGGACAGTTTTAGAATTGAAAATATTTCTTTCGCACATAGGTAATAGACGAAACCCCTTGGTAAGACTGGTTGTCAGATTTTCGGGTTTTTACGACTCGTAACGAGTGTCAAAGATCCACGAATGACAGCCGGGACGTGCTTTTCGAGGCACGGAAGGGTCTTGATATGTAAAGTTGGTCACCCATCCACGGGCCAAGCGTGGCAAGCATAGCTTAACCTAACCGATCGACCCGTGTGGCTGTTATTACTTAGCCACAAGCCCCTCATATTTTGACCTACAGCCGTACATATTATGAAATCTCAACTACACATGCATTTTAAAATATTATTTGTTTTGATTGCCGACTGCAAAAAAACCAAACCCGCATCTCATTCCCTCATGCGTGTTCAATAGATATTTTTCTGTTTCGCTCTTAAATTATATGGATTGATGAAATAAACTAGGTATGCGGGGATTTGTTATTGAAAACTAATATTGTTTTATAAAAAGCTGGGGCCAGTTACTTAGCTATCATTGTTATTCTAATTTTATTACAGTTAGGGCGAATTTCACAAAACTTTTATACGTAGAATAAGTCATATCCTGAGAGTAATTTTTGTCAGTTTTCCATACTAGAACCGTCAGACGTCAATTTTATCCCACGGATAAAAGATATCTGACTTTGGTAAAATCAGCCCTTAGTGTTAAAAATAACTTTGAAAAGCTTTTTCTAACTTAAATAAGCCGAAGCATCTTAGACTCATTAAACTGAGCTTCATAATTTGGTTCTAATTAATTTAAGACGTAATATCTGGAGCCACGAACAAAATACTATGGCCTTTCTTCAACAATAATATTAAATTGAAGCCTAATACTAATTAGGCTTCAATTTAATATTATTGTTGATACAGGTATTTATAAATAAAGATGGCCGAAATATAACAAAACTGTCTCTCAGAATTCTTCATGGCCGTAAAAAATATAATTCGAATTTTTTTTAAACGTTTTCTTGTGTTAAGGACTGCCCTTGATTTTAAGTGTTGCTGACTTAACTAGTCGTTAAATGTCTTCAATACAAATGTTGGGATAGGTTAGGAACAAGAGTAGTAAGAGTTTCTGGCATGCAACCTTTTCTAGTAATTATAAGATAACGGCATAACATATATTCTAATATTATAATACAGCTGAAGAATTTATATGAACGCGCTACTGCTGGAACTACCAGTCGGATTAAAAAAAACTGTTTTGATTCTTGAATCAAGAAAGTTCACGCGGACGAAGTCTTTATGAGATAAACGCCAATACGAATTTAAAAGGTAGAAAAAAGAATTACAAATATGTATATATATTTTTTTATTTATATAAAGATCATAATATTTACGCAATAAAAGTAAATATTATTTATTATTTAATGCCCCCATATAACAGTACCATGTAGGATTTATATAGCCCTGTCTTTCTAGTGCGGCTATGACAAACCCCTCGGTGCTATCTCTTGTACCTAATGTATAGAACCGAAAGTAATGATATATGAGAATTATCGTAGGTATATAAAAAATGTAAGGTTTCCAGAATTATACGTTCGTATCTTTACCCTCTAGCATACTTATGTATCCAGGTAAATGGTTCACCACAGACTATCTACAGTATCTTCTCTCTCGTCTCTTTCTACCTTCTCCCAAAGGTTTGTACGTCCCTTTCTCCCAATGGTTGTCTTTAAAATATTACTTTTAGAGATAAAACCGCCCATTGTGTCAACCTATGTAAAATTTCTACATTTATATCTGTAATTTATATGATGTACATAATGTATGGTGTATTCGATTATATTCTAGGTAATATTATGGTATAGAAAACTCAAATAATTTGCAAAATATCCTTACCTGCCGCTTGAGCAAAACCGAACACCAGCACAGCCAAACACACTACTTTGAACACCATGTTAACTTCTTCTTCGACACAAGCCCTTCAACTGTTTACTGCGAACTGATCGTGAACTGGAAGTGGATGCGCTAATATACTAGACGAAACATCGTCACTGACTATAATTACATACGTCCAGAAGTTAAATATTATTGCAACATCTTTAACAATTATAAAAAAAAATAAGTACCTATTATTTATTTTAAAAAAAATCTAGCAAAAAAGGTGTCAGCTTAAAGATAAGGTAGATAAGTAGGTACTAGATACAATTACGGACTGTCCGTAATTGTATTTAATACACTCACCGGCACGGAAACTTGGCCACTCGTGATTTTGCCGATTATTTGCATAAAAAATTTGCATTTGCATTTATGACAATAAATTAAGGGTAAGTGGCTTTAATACGTGTCTCTTATGCTTTAAGAACTTAGAAATTAAAAGATTACCTCACCATTAAATCAGTTTTTAAAATCACGCACTTTCACTGAAATTAGGAATTTTTCACTATAAATTTAAAAACACTATAAAATAAAAAATAAGGTCCTTTTCGTTGTTGTCTATACGTTTTAATATCGGGTGTTTCCTCCTCTAGCCCTGATAACTGCCTGCATTCGATCTGGCATACTTTGGATGATGTTTCGGACATCAACTTGCAGTATACTGCGCCAAGCGGCCAGCGCTGCAGTTCGGAGGTGGTTTAGAGTTTCCGGCGGGTTGGAGCTGGACTTTATCTTTCTTTTGAGCATGTCCCAGATATGCTCAATCGGGTTTAAGTCTGGGCTACGAGCTGGCCATTGCAATTTTTGTATGCCAACCTCTTCCAGATATTCTTCAACGCAATGTGCAACGTGTGGGCGTGCATTATCATGCATTAGGAGGAATTGGTCGTGTCCAATGAACCCCGAATATGGCATTACGTGTTCCTGAAGAACTTCCTCGATGTATCGAACAGCTGTTAGCCGATTATCGACGATAACCAACTCTGTACGTGCGTCGGAACTTATACCTCCCCATACCATTATTGAGCCTCCATGAAAACTCACTGTTTGAGTGGTAGTAATGGGTAAAAACCGCTCTCCTCGTCTTCGCCACACTCGTTCTCGACCATCTGGAGAACGTAAAGCTATTCGACACTCGTCTGTGAACAGTACTCTAGCCCATTGCTCGTGGGTCCAGTTAACGTGTTCTCGTGCGAAGTGAAGTCGAGCTACTCGGTGCTGTCTGAGAAGTTCTGGACCTCGTGCTGGTCTACAAGCTTTTAAATTGACTTCCTCCATTCGTCTTCTCACTGTACGCTCACTAACATTAACGCCTTTCACAATTTGAAGCCGCTGGCGTATCTCAACAGCTGTCAGGTAGCGGTTTCTCAAAATCTTCAGGACAATAAAGCGGTCGTCTCGGGCCGATGTGCACCTTCCGCCTCCACTGCCTGGCCTGCGGGTGTACTGGCCTATCTCCTGATATCTTTTAAGGGCATACTGCATTGCTTACCGTGGTACGTTAAGAGCAATAGCAACTTCACGCTGTGTCAGCCCTTGGTTAATTAACGCAACGGCTTGTGAAACCTGTGCTGGTGTTAGAGGCATTTTTATTGCTTTTAAAGCACCTTTACTTATTGAATTAAAAGCATAAAATCACAATAATTCAAAAACCGAACAGTAAACTTTTCAAAACACACAAATTTAAAACGTGAACTTGTCGCTCAAATGACCCGATTCAACTGTAAATTAAAAGTTTCGTCGTGATGCACTTAAACATAATGGATTACCCTCTTGAACTAAAAGTAAATATTTTTTGACATACCTGCACAACAAACATTCATCAGAAACACTTAAAACTTTTGCTATCGCGAGATAAGCGCTTGGCCAAGATTCCGTGCCGCTGAGTGTATCTACCAAACTCGTATGTAGTAAGTATCTACCAACGTAGAGCACTGCAAAAAGGATAATATTAATTCTTAAAATTAAAATAAAATTAGAAAAAAATATAAATTTTCGCCGACGTCAATTTTATTCTACGAATATAAATTATCTGTCGATTGAAAAATCATCCCTTAGTCTGTTACCTTATAAATTGTAACATTTTTTCAATATGTTATTATCATTAATTAAGTAAAGTATAACATAGGTAATTATATTTATATTGAGATCAGTTATAGGTATATAATAATTAACTGGTAAGGTCAATAAACAAAATATTAATATATTATTACTTAGTTTAGCCCTAAAAACCAAAATGTTTAAACTTGTGAAGGTTACGCTTGACTAAAGTTCATGATCGGGTCAATTTATCTTATTAAAATTAATATTTTTACTGACGGCTTCCTGTGTTGAATCATAATTTTTGCCTGAAAGAAAAAAGTATTTTACATACAAAATATATTAGGTAGTAGTTGTGGTAGGTAAGAACTAATAAATATAAATAAATCATCTATGAATGTGATATCATCCATTTGACATCCACCAACCCGCACTGGGCCCGCGTGGTGGATTACGTACGGCCCACTTCCTTTCACCGAGAGGAGGCCTGGGTCCCAGCAGTAGGAACATTATAGGCTGATTATGCATCGATTAATCCTTGTTTAATTTGTTTACAAATTATTTGTATATTTTTTTGAAAATAACTCATATGTAGGTACTTAGGTATATCTAAGTAGTTAAATTGTATTATACTTTGGACTGCTCATCGGTAAAATTCAAAAGCTTTCCACTTTTATTTATTTATAGTTAATTAAAAGGGTACAACACCCATTACATTAAATAACATAGAGACAATGATTACGATGACAACAATATAATTTATAATTTAAAACTAACATGGAACAGTGGACACCCTTGCATACATTCTCTCACAGAACTCCAGACATATACGCATAATTTTGCCACCAAGCTGCTATGTTTACATAAATATTAATTATTCTTACACAAATGTAAATATTTAGTTCTTTGAGGGCAAAATATCTACATTTGTGTAAGAATAATTAGATATTTTGCCCTCAAATAACTAAATATTGTGCGACGATCATTTTATTGCCTTGTAAATTCTATAAATCAATGAATATTTGAACATGCAAGAGATTTTTGTCCATAAAATCCCCTTTAACACACGCTTCAGAAGAAATTGCAAGAGTAATTTGTAATTTAAAATCGACTATTTTAATCACATTATGATTTTCATCATGTAGAAGATTGTATAGTGTTACCAAGGGGTATCGTATTACCCAGTAACTAGGTTGTGGAGGTCAGATAGGCAGTCGCTCCGTTTAAAATACTGGTATTCAGCTGCATCCCGTTAGACTGGAAGCCGACCCTACCATAGTTAGGAAAGGCTAGGCAGATGATGATGGGGTGATTGTGTAACATACTATCAGTTGCAATGGCTTTCAATTTGACAGTTCTACAACATTCATTGCGTTATTTACGTTTTCAGCCGACAAATTTTTCGAACAAATGAAGCAATGGATTAGCAATATCCTTCAAAATGATTCAGATTCTGATTGATAGTGTGTTACGCAATTAGGGTGTAGCTTATATTGGTTAGTTTGTTTGTTACCATTGACCTGCAATCTACCATACTGAAGGTATGGATTACTTTGTAAGCTTACAAAAAGTTCAATTAAATGTTGGGAAAATTGGATTGAGTCTATTTTAATTGTTTAATACCTGGAAGTCGCGCGATTGTGGTCACAGGTCAGTTGATTAAATTGGTTTATTTCAATTATTATGTAGGTGCCTATCGATATTTATTTATTTATTTTAGTACATGGAGGACTTACAGCTATAAAAACACATAAAAAACACTACAAAGTGAAAAAAAACTTTAATTTTGGAAGTCGGTGTCTTTGGTTCCGCATTTTCGTTTTTTGACACCGACTTCCGAAATTAAAGTTATTTTTCACTTTGTAGTGTTTTTTTTTTGAAGTCGGTTGTTTTTTTTGTAAAAAAGTTTTTATTTTTCACTTTTTAGTTGTACCTACCCCACATAAATTCAATTAACACTAGTGCATTGAAGAATTGAAGGCACAACTCGAAGAATCATCAAAATTCGCATAGAAATGCCGGAGATGCAGCACATTTATGCATATAACTTCGTACATAAGAATAATTACCTAATGTATTATATACTAAAACCTTCCTGAAAGTATGTAGATCACACTAATGAAAGAAATATCAAAATCGGTTCAGTAGTTTTTGAGATAATCGCGGACATACAAACATACATACATACATACATACGGGTCGAATACAGAACCTCCTTTTTTAAAGTCGGTTAAAAAAGGAAACCATAGTCACCCGAAAGCCAATTACAAATCCTCACGTATAAACTTATAATAATTATTTAATGATAAATGATTTTGATATAATGGAGTAAACGAGTAAACATGAAATCTTCAGATCGATTCTGGGCCTTTGCCCTTTTTTTTTCCCGCGGTGGAAATCCTCATGGACTTCCTCTGTCGTGGGGGTGACAGAGGGGCATGCCGGACTCTTACCGGCTAAAACCACCGCAGTGTTCCACCTCTACCTATGGCCGGGGGTGCGGGATTCGCATAAGCATTCCCTGCTCCCCCGGCAGTGGGCCTTTACCCTGGACGTGATTCTTGAACGAGACCTTTTTCCAATAAAAACTTACCTGGTGGATATGTCGCAGCCAACTGGTTAAATTAGCCGTTTAGTTAACCGCCTGGCCTTTAGAAGTAGTGCTCGCCTCGCTTCGCTCTATCAGCTCGCACGAGGTTGACACACAGTTCAAACATAACGTAACCCATTAGGTCGGGGTGCCCTGGCTTAGTTACTGTGACCAATTCGGCTCACGCGTGCTTGGTTACAGTTCCACAACCTAAACTATAATTGAATATCATTCAGGCCGTTAGTTAAACGGCCGCCGCCGTTTAGTTAAAAGGCTAGGCGGTTAACTAAGCGGCTAATTTAACCAGTTGGCTGCGACAGATACATACAATTATTTTTTTCTTCTTGACTGTGGTACTAGTTTTTGTAATGTGGCGGCATCTACATCGCTACATGTGAACTACGTATCACAATGACGTCACGCAAAATCCTGCATCTAAGCAACCAAAGTTTACCACGCGACTAGCATTTAAACAACGTCCCGACATCAATCGTCGGGCAGCAGTCCACCAGACACAACATCCGTCTGTTCGAAGGATCCTCCCTTTTCTATGGAGGATGAGTGAACTTTACGCCCTGTTCCTCATACCTCTATAGTAACTTTGTATAGCATAGTATTACAAAGTAACTTACGATTATTTATATATTATTAGATAATTAGCGATTCTGCACTACATCCGATCCGAATCCGAGAAATGCCGGTCCGAAGTGACCATAGTCCTTTTTGTATGAGGGGTTGCGCCCTCCGAACTCTATCCGCCCGTATTTAGAACATTACCAATTCGGATTGAAGTCGGATCTTTCATTCGGATTCGGATCGGATGTAGTGCGAAACCGCTCTAAAGGTGTTACTCTGAGCACGATCAAAAAATCTAGTCTTAGATTTAAAGGTATGCTGTAACGCCAATAGAATAATGTCGATGCGTCAACGTCTAGCCGATTTCGGCCATAGTGACTACATTTTATGACTTCCAGAAGCCCACAGTATCGATACCATTAGATAGATGTCGTGAAGTACCATTAACATACTACGTTTTAACATGAAAATACTCATTAAAACGTCAATCCGATTGTAGAACAACAAGTCGTGAATCATAAAAATTTCATAATTTAATTTTCAATTTTTTTTTAAATTTCTATGCCATAAAATTATAGAGCAAAGGTCAGACTATTTGAGATGCTAAAGAATATTATTACTTAGTAATTATAATGTTCCATCACGCTATGCTAATTATATAGTCTACCACAAACACTGCTGTTTTTATAATGAACGGACACTTCTTTGTTATTAAACGTTTTTTCTAATTGGTTTGCGGTAGGTAAAGTATCTACGTATTCTAAAGACTATAGCTACACAGACCAGCACCCTAATTGCGTAACACACTCTCAATCTCAATATGAATCATTTTGAAGGATATTGCTAATCCAATGCTTCATATGTTCGATAAATTAGTCTGCTCAACAACGTAAATAACGCAATGAATGTTATTGAACTGTCAAAATGAAAGCCAAAATTGCTACTGTTAGTGTGTTACGCATTTACCCCGCTGATTTTTTGTAATAGAAACCTAGTTGTATTAAGTACTCCTTTGTGGAGCAGTTCGCCCGGAAAAGTACTCGAATTTTGACCGCCAAGCATCCTGTTTTTGGTTTCAAAGGAATGGGTGTCGTTTAAATTACTGGCACTTGAGAACTCTCTGCTTTACCTTTGTTTGACTCCCTGCTTAACCTTTGTTTGAAGAGTACAATGCAATCAAACTGAAGATCATATCCTAGGTGGTCGTGAGATACTTCTCATAAGAAAGATCTTATAGGAGCTCCAACTATCACTAATGAGCAGTGATCGGAATAGGCTGAGTATATTTACCCAAAATTTTAAGAACAGAGACGGAAATCGGAGACTTCCTTACGACAATTTTTAAAAAAAATACATATTTTTAATTTTTTTTATGTTGATTAAACATTTCAATATAACATGAATATATTAATGACTCACTATTTTTTTTTAATATTGGTTATTTTATTTATCAAAACATTGATTACGATTTATTAAAGCATTTATAATGTTAATGATAAAATAAGATATTGAACGTAACATAATTAAAGTTCCGGTAAATTTAGGTACCGGTAAAAATATTTAGTCATAAGGAAGTCTCCGATATCCGTCTCTGTTCTTTAAACTTTAGGTAAAGATACTCAGCCTATTCCGATCACTCCTAATGAGACACCATTACTTTTTCTTTTGTTAACATAGATATATTTTTACATTTCTATTATAGTTTCCGAACTTTAATAAGCTTGGCTAACAGACTAGGGAATAAGCAGTGATATTTCAGAAACACTGAGAGAACAACGACAGTGAACTTTATGCCCAGCCATCAAACATCATCACAAAAAAAAAACATCAAAATTCTCTAAAAACATTTTTAATTTTATTGATGGTTCAAGACAGTGAAATATTTTTTTTTTTAAGACTGCAACCACTGCGTCGTGTTTGCTTATTCTAGATAGCCTTATCTGGCAAGGAATATCCTATAAAGTCCTCGAAGTCCTATAAGTGATCAAATTTATATCATAGCGACCAATCGCAGCGGCAATCTGCTTCGGGTCTTTGGTCAACTGGACCCACTCGAACTGGAACCGCGGGTCCAGTCGACCAAGTCAAATTTTGAATTGGTCGACTGGACCCGCTGTCAAATTTCATCATTAGTACAGTTAAGGAGTAAAGCCGAATCTTTTAGTTTTATTTCTATGACTTAAAATATACATAATATTATTCAATTAGGTACACTTAATTTTTATTTACTTATTTTTACTTACTTACTGTCTGCAATGAGCTAAACAACGTTACTGGATTTTGAGATGCCGTAGTGAGGTCCGGAAGATATCAATCACTAATATAATATATAATAGAATTTTATTCCTCTTTATAATATTAGTGCAGAAAAAAAAAATTATATCCTATGTTATTCTGTGATAATGTAGCTTTCTAATTTTTTCTTTCTTTTTTATTTTACTATTATCATTAAAGTCTAATAAGTCCTCCATAGTATTTGTTACAACGGAATGCATGGCCGTTGCTGATTTGTCAATGTCAATTATATTTGTCACATCAAATTAAAGTCAAAATTGTAGTTTGTTTACATTGGTTATCTACATAAAACAGAAAATAAAACAGAATTACTGCAAATGTTACATGTAAGCTGATGACTACCACAATAACATCAAGGTTTAACAAGACGGAAAAGAAGAAGAGGAATTGTGGTTGTCGTAAAGAGTGCGGTACTGAACCAACTGGACCGTCCTGCTGCATGTTGTTCCAATGACGTGGCTATACGTGACCCGGCTACATTACTTTACAAAATCCTAAAAGATTGTTGAGAAATCCTTGCGAAAACAATTTTTACCCTGAGGGTCGCATTAGGAGTATCGACACATCATTAATTCAAATTTATTTGTGTTCAAATTGCCGCATTCACATTTGTTGAAGTTCATGAAGATATTGGGCGAGAGGTGAAATGGTCCGCCGATTCCTAAGCTCGCGGACAGCGCGCGACTCATGACGCCGACCATTCATATACACTAGTGATTATTATAATGTATTGTTTGTGTTAGTTATGTTTTATATTGAAAAAAATAAAATATCGTTTGAAATCTTTATTGTTTGAAATGCTTTCGAAAACCCCATCATGCTTGATGGCCCTGTTGTAATACAATAATAATAGGTATATCATAATATGATAATCAGGTGACAAAATTCCTTTTACATAAATATGTCGCATGTAAACTAAGGCATGTCGCGTGTCTTTCCTGCGAGAATAGCTCGGCTTGATTGTTTCGAGAGAAAAGTTCGAATCGAACGACAATAACGAATGCGAGATGCTTGAGAATTGGCCTCCAGCCCGCACCGTCGTATCGTAGGAAGAATATCGTCCATGGTAACGCAGACGTCCGATTCGAGGCCTTTGACATATAATAATGTATGTTACAGCTGTGAATATGAAAGCCTCACACCTTTTCATTTTTTAATAGGCAGCTCATCAAATCAGCAATTACCTACCTCTCTGGACGACGGAGTTTTTTCGTTAAGAAAAAAGTGGAAAAAGGCTCTTCGCCTCTCTAAGATTTTTTGGAGCAGGTGGCTCAAGGAATTCTTACTTAAGACCTACCCCGAGGAGTGGATAGGTCCCCTAACTTCCGAAGAAACTGCGAAAATGTCAAACAGAAAGTGCATACCTACCAGAAATCACTTACTCCGTCGCCTAACTTCCACCAGATGGGTGGCATCTGCTCAAGTCCTGCGAACAACAGGAATGGCGCTTTGTTTCTCCGCAGGCCTGTCCAGTATGGAACCGATCAGCCCACGATAAGTTAGTGGATACAGCTTTAAATAAGACATTAATGATTATTACTGGTTGCTTAAAACCGACCCAGTTGCGAATGCTGTATCCACTGACTCGCATCGCGCCTCCAGAAATTCGCAGGACTATACCCAGCTGCATCGAGAGGGCGAAGCTACAGGATGACCTACGCCACTCATTGCACAATTTTAATTCAGTGCCACAGAGGCTTAAAAGCCGCATGTTTATGTTCCCTAGATGTCTTAGCTGAGAAATACCATCATACCCTAAAACACACTAAAAGAACTCTTGTTTAGTGAGAAGTTTGGCCTCGGTTTTATAATTTAGTAAAATAGTGCACTGTTCAGTAATAAATAGTAGGAACATAGATATCCGAAGTAGGAATAACGGTTCATGAAATCAAAAATCACATAATTTTCATATTATTTTTATAACTGTATGTAGGATATCAATTTCAACGTCTGACGACATAAAAGTAAATAGTATTTCATCTAAAATTATCCAGGTCGCTCCACTTCTCATCTTGATACCATGTCCAAGAGCTCTAACATGTGCACAACAGCCAACGCGAACAGTTCAGTTGAAATCTTACTCAACAATTAACACAACATTCTTCTGGAGTACATGCTGTACCCTCTTGAAGATTCATTAAAATCCTTCAATTACACACAGGAAAACAGAAATATCAATTTCATGCAATTCGAAAGAAACCGAATAAATAAATTAATAAAATGTTGTCACTTGACATGACAGTCTTGACACTTATCTTTTTAATAGTGTCAGATAGTGCTGCGGCTTGATTATATGTAACTCGTTACTCTAAATAAAATAAAGCCTCGAGTTTATTTTCTCTCGATTTGCCACTTGATGTAGTAGTACTAGTCGGTAATAAACTAGGGAATAGATATTATATACTTCATGTGATACTGACTGAAATACCTAGGTACCAATATAGAACGGTTGCTTTATTCTGGATCTTGCTATTATTCTTTCCTTTAATTTTTTTTGTGTGCTTTTCAAACACACTGTTGCTAGGTTTGAATTTAAGGTAGGTACTGGAGGGAGGTAGTACATGATATTTTAGATTCAACTTGAATTGAGTTTTCGAACTACATAATCGGGATGGGTATATAATTATGTTCTGTGATCGAGCCAATCGAGTGCCTGACCGTTAATTACAGAGTAACAACACTAGAGTCCAAACTGACAAGAAACCAAAAACTGCAATACGTTTCACGTTGATTTTTAAACTACTTTACGCGAGAGTAAGCAAACTTAAAAATGGGATTAAATACAGGAGGACCTACTGCAGCGTTAATGGTAAATTTTTCTACTTAATAAAAATAGTTTTGGTTACCACCTCGAACTGTAATTAGGTATAATTATATATTTTTTTTTTTTATTATATAAAATCGTTAAATACGCTTCAATACACGTATTTATTACACTGACGACCTTATCGGGAATTGAATCAATTGAGTGCATTATCAAAACATTTTCTTTTTATTACGATTTCGTGATCCCGGTTAAGCTTTATTTCAAAAATAGACCATTTTAAATGATAATATGATTTTTTTTTAGCTATAATACAACTTCATTAATAGATCAATACAGGGGGCCCTAAAATACTATCTCTCTGCAACCTGCAACCCTTTTCCAGATTAGTTTGCTATGCTCCCATGCTTGGGTGGATTTGTTATATTTTAATTATTTCTCTAGGATCATTTAAGAACTCCCGGCGAAGCAGTTGGGTCATACCTCTTAACTCACCGATGGTGCTAAAATCGACACTCATGATGAAAAATTTGAACATTTTTGACATCCGCCATCTCGGATTTTCAGTTTGACCTCACATCAGTTTCAGCACCCTAGAAAACCAAGAAATCAACACCCTTGATGAAAAATTTGAAAATTTTTCACATCCACCATCTTGGATTTTCAGTTTGACCTCACCATCGGTTTCAGTACCCTAGAAAACCAAGAAATCAACACCCATGATGAAAAATTTGAACATTTTTCACATCCGCCATCTTGGATTTTCAGTTTGACCTCACCATCGGTTTCAGTACCCTAGAAAACCAAGAAAACAACACCCATGATGAAAAATTTGAACATTTTTCACATCCGCCATCTTGGATTTTCAGTTTGACCTCACCACCAATTTACATATCTGGCGAGCGAACGCCTATTTACGGTTTCCCAGAAGGGAGCGTGCTTGGATCTCTATTATTTATCCTATATATCAATGACCTGCCTGATGCTATTGACTACCACATGACCCTAATCTTACTAATCTTACTTTAGTCAACGGGTACATGGTGATATTGACATTAAAGCCCTCTACAATGACACAGTATTAAATAAAGTCGACGACACAAAATTTCTTGGTGTAATGATAGACGCAAAACTGAACTGGAAAGCGCACATTGAATATATAAACAAAAAACTGAGCTCAGTCACGTATATGTCTTGTACAAACTGTCCTCAGAAGTTAACCCAGATGCTTTAGTGATGGCATTTCATGGATTGGTGGCATCACTTCTACGCTACGGTATAATATTTTGGGTATATTACTTTGAATGGTGTTAACTTGGATAGGGTGTCGCAGTTTAAGTACCTTGGACATTACCTTACCGACGGCCTTAAGGATGATGTTGACATAGAGAGGGAGCGCAGGGCTCTGTCAGTCCGTGGCAACATGCTGGCCCGTAGATTCGCCCGCTGTACGGACCAAGTCAAGATCATACTATTTAAAGCGTATTGTCAGGGTCTGTACACGGGTAGTCTATGGGTTAGTTATACCAAAAAATCCCTGGACACACTGCGCGTCCAATACAATAATATTTTCAGGATGATGTTGGGACTTCCTCGTTTCTGCAGTGCCTCCGAGATGTTCGCACAGACTCACCCTGACGGTTTTCATGCCGTCATTCGGAAAAAAGTCGAGTCTCTTATGAGGAGGGTGCGGGGGAGTCACAACAGCATCCTGAAAACTATAGCTGAAGATGTGCGTGCACCTGTGTTGAGGCATTTCGTTCGTCTGATGATCTTGTAGGGAGGTATCTCCCTGTTGGTTATCTTGTCGGGGCGGGGTGTCTCAGCACAGGTGCTTTGTGTAAATTTTTTTTTTGTGTGAATTGTGTTGTGATGTTTATTGATGGATGTGTGTTTTTCTTTGTTATTGTATTTAAATACTAACAATAGTTTCTAAGTTATTGTATACTAACCGGTGGATCTATGTAGTTGTCCCGAGTTTTGAATTTGAATTTGAAAAGCTTTTTTTGTATGGCCCCGAAAATATACAACAAAATACCACAGTCATATAAAGCCATGACAACAAAACAAATTAAAAATAAGATTCGAAATCTACTAACAGAAAAATGTTATGTAAACGCATATTCCACAAATAAATTATCTTTATCTTTTATCTTTATCTTTAGATTTTGAGGTACTCGTAGATTCTGTACAAGATTCGTGCCATTGTCTTTTTGTTTCGACTGTATCCACGGGTAGCTTAAAACAAAAGATGTTTGTCTAATTTTGACAGTGGGTCCAGTTGACCAATAAAAATATAGAAAATTTTTCCTTTGGTCAACTGGACCCGCGGGTCCAGTTCGAGTGGGTCCAGTTGACCAAAGACTCCTTCGGCGCGGAAGATATTATAGTAAACAAGTGTGTGCGCAGACACAAGTGCACTCTCTTTCCTCACTCTCATTGACCGATGGGACGGCAATCCTACCCGACCAGAGAGAGATCCGTCCCTGGGCCAACGGTTTAACGTGCTTTCTGAGGCACGGGGTATCATACTGCCAACTTTCAAACTCCGGGCTGTTACTAAGAAATTTCCAATGAAAAAACGCAATAACAACACTTTGCCCGACCCGGAAATCGAACCCAGGTCTCCACGCGTAGAAGTCGCGCTTGCAACCACGAGAACAACGGGGTAGCCTATAACCAAGTTAACCAAGCCAAGCTATAATGATGTAAATCCAATTTTTCTCACTCTCTATAAACTGCTTGTCAGATTTTAAATTATCAGATAGAAACCCCGTGAGAACCTAGCAAAGGAACGCCTTATTTCTAGCTATAAGTACATACTCTGCCGCGGTCAAGTATTGTTGATTGCTATTTAGACTTCAAGAGCTCTCCGTTCCGTGGAGACTAGTTTTGTCACGTTGCTCCCGTTTATCATAAAAGACGCCACAGCCATTCATTACCCCAAACAATGCTTCAGAGCCTCAGGATAGATGCCGCCGGACCAAAAAAGTTGAGCTAGAATAATGTCTCTTGTTTTGCTAGCCTCAAAGTTGACTTTACTAAAAATAAACATGAATGATGAAGCACCATAATTATGTAAAACTCATCTATCTTAGCATGTTTGGGTTGCAACACTGTGCACTTGACTTTTCTATTAAATTAAAATAGCAATCTGTTACTTGCAAGCGTATGGCTATACTCAATGCGCCTGAGGCTAAGACTTCCGAATCATTATAGATCTAGACAGAAAATGCTACTGTGAGAGCTTTACGAGGTCTCAGGGTACTGCCTACTTCCTCTCACAGAGAGGAGGCCTGTGTCCCAGCAGTGGGAACAATGCTTTTTTAAGAGTATTCCTAACATTCACTCATAGGTACGATCACCAATGAAAATCGATTAAACGGTTGAATGGCGTAATTAGAAACAATTAAAAAGCCATTATATCTCGCGTAGATCCACATTCCCGGCATACGAAGGGTTAATGTAGGTAAGTAGTTACCTGCTTTAATTTAAGCTGCCCGCCCACGTCAGACTTGACCGATAATCGGGCCGATTTATCCTCCGATTCTTAGGACCGATTTTTTTTGTGACCGACTCAACTTACACGTCTGTCAAGACAACGTCTTTCACTAGCAAGTGCATGCGGCTCACTGTCGGTGAATAGTGTGCGTTAACGCATACATTTCTGAACGTTCCATTTTTCACCGATAGGTAATTGGATCGGTCGGGATGCATCGATTTTATTTTTGACCGACTTTTTGTAGGACGTGTTCGTTTTTGCACTATTGCCATCAGTACGATCTATTTTTCTCCTACAAAAATCGGTCAACGGTTATTGGACGAGGGCGGGCATCCTTACCAAAATATCCTCATTGTGCCCTTTGTTTGTACTGGAACTCATTTCTAAGGTCTGTATAAAATCGAATGTAACGAACGCTACTAGTGAGTTACCTACTACCACACCCCGGACACTCCATACAACGCTCGCAAAATAATTACCTACTACCTACTACTACATTAAAAAATGACGTTTGTATACGTATGAATGTGTGCGTGAGGTACTTGTGTTTGCGAGCGCTCTTTGTTAAAGAACTGCGACGGTAACCTCGAAGTGCGGGGTGAGGTGCGGTAACTGATGTTAGTGCGGGGAAGGGAGTGGCCTTTCTGTACGTAGTACTTTAAGTATTCTGTGCTACTACAAATGACCTTGATTTTAGACAATAGTACAGAGGCAAGATTAGTTGAACCTAAAACGTTGAACAATGGTTCAAAATGATTTAAGACTGGAGTACATTAGTCGGTGCTCTTGGCAAGTCAGAATTACAGTCTGGCTCTTCGTATTAATTGTCTCGGTCTTACATAATACGAAGAACAGTCGTTGCGCAAATGTAATTTTAACTTCTAATGAAGACGGAGAATTTATTCTTCCATGCACATACATATTTAAATAGAACTAAGTCATCATCTACCGAGTCTTTTCCTAACTATGTAGGGTCGGCTTCCAGTCTAACCGGATGCAGCTGAATACCAGTATTTTACATGGAGCGACTGCCTATCTGACTTCCACAACCCAATTACTGGGTAATTCCCCTTGGTAATACTGGTTGTCAGACTCTCGGGCTTCTGATTACCTGTAACGACTGTCAAAAATCCAAGAATGACAGCCGGGACCAACGGTTTTACGTACTTTCTAAGGCAGGGAGAGGTCTCGGTAAGTAAAGATGGTCACCCATCCACTGACTGACCGTGGCAAGCGCAGCTTAACCTAATCGATTGATCCTGCGGCTGTTATTCAATACCTACTTAATACAACAGTAATTTTACAAAACTTCTAATACTAACTTTAATGTTTAGTGTCTGATTCCTTTAAAATCATATGTAAAACTGTACCTATGACCTTTACCATTTCCGTACTTTTGCTTTTATTAGCAAATCGTCCTGCGAGCAAATGGTCCATTTGTTCGCAGAACGATTTGCTAATAGGACATTTTGAGGATCATTTGCGTTTAGGACATTTCGATATGGAGGGCTATAAATAAACCAAATGGAAAACGTCCCCAGACCTGTATCTTAAGCATTCATTTTTCAAGACGCCTACGATGTTTTAAAAGCAACGAAGTAGGTGTTAGTGTATTGCAGAAGATAGCACCTGAATACCGACCGGCAACTCTGGTATGAAACCAGTGTGGCTTGCCCTGCACCATCTGCCTGCCTTAGCCTTTTCCCAACTATATTGTGGTCGGCTTCCAGTCTAACCGGACACAGCTGAATACTTACCAGTATTTTATTTTATCTGACCTCCACAACCCAGTTACTGGGTAATAAAGACTGGTTCTCAGACTCCTACCTGCCTTACAGTGACTGTTTTAGTCCACTATTTTCTCTAAAATCTAAATTTCATGTTAGTAGCAGATTCTACGACCAGAAGTAAGCTGTACTCGTAGTATTTTCTTAGATAGAAACAAATGCAAACTGCGAATGATTACAATATTTGTGCACGATTTTATTTTGCAAGTCACAGTGGAAAAACCCTTTAAAAAGTGCGCCTATATTCACAGCAATCATTAATCCCCTTTATCGTTTAGTATAACATTGTTTTTATCACATCTATTCAAAGAAAGCTGTGTATTCTTCGTAAACAGGGACTGAAATAGCTCTTTAATCCCTAGGGACTAAAAGTGATTCGAATTTGGAATGTGGATATTGTTAGTAAAAGTTCCAATCACCAAAGAGATCAATCACGAACATTGTATGAATAAGTAACAGGCTGTATGATAAAGTAAAACACGAGCGAGTCAAATTAAAAAAAAAATAGTGAAAAAATAAAAAACGCGCGAAAATCATTCTGCCTTCGTTCGTAATTGTTTACTCAAAATTGTATGTGAATAAATAAACGTACTATTCTTATTCATAATAAAGTTGCACTAACTTATTTTTTCATAGAGGGTGATAAATAGTAGAGTGTCCACCTCGGGAGCAACACTATTTTAAGCTCGAGTGACGTAGGTACCTATTTTAAATCCCTCGCTGCGCTCAAGATTCAAAGAAACACTCTCGCCTTCAAAATAGTTGTTTGCTCCCTTGGCAAAAAATCTACTATTAAAGCAAACGTTTAATCCTTGCTCTAGGGAATTTCTCGTAATTTCAATTCATTCATGAAAATCTACAATATTGCTGGAAGGGTTAAATAAATATGTTAAATAAAAACCAATGTTTAATAAACGTTTATTCCTTGCCTTAGGGAGTGTCTAGTAATATTTACACTATTTTTAATTATGAAAGAAAATCTACAATAATAAATAACCCGAGCGTTTTGACCCTAAACGGCTCTAAGCTAAGCATACGGTTATAGTATTTGCGCCGCTTGAGGGTCTCAGCAGCCGCAGCAGTGGCGCCATCATAGCCCGCCGTGCTAGGAACATGAGATGGCGCAAGGGTATCGACACAGGTTGCGTCCCATACCACCAGAGGCCTGCCCACCTTCCAAGGCAACAACGTCACCTAGGGTAACATTTTAAGTAGATTGAGCTAAGATTCGTTGAAACATAAAAAAACCAGCAGAAATTATTTATAAAATTGTATCTTTATTACATCCGAAACCTAAACCGTACATACTCTCTATTAAAGCTTAATTTTTGGCAACAACTTAAACATTAGCGATTTCTTCCAGGGGCTGTGACCGCAAGTAAGTTCTGATGGCGTTAAATATCTTCTGCAACGGCTTCTCGAGCATGGGGGTGGCGAATTCTTGAGAGATCGCCTTCCAGTTTTCGTTCATGAATGTGTGCATTGCATCACCTGGAATTATTAAAAATACACATCTTACTGACAAAATCTATTCGAGTGTGATTCCTTAGGTATTTAAAACTGATAAAAATCGTGTACAGTCCGGTCGCCGAGAGAATGCGCATTGACACCTGTTAGTTTGATACAAAAGAATACGTGTTTTGCGATTTTGATCTTTATTAGCTTCTAGAATTGTCGCACTGACAGGTGTCAGGAACGCATTCTGTCGTCGGTCGCATTGTAGCTGTCTTTGTATTACAATCTACTGCCAGGCAAATGCTTCTCCCGTTGATTTCAATACGCAACTACGTTTCTGTCAACGTTCTAGACTTTAAAAGTCTCCCACGCTATGCAATGAAGACCATTCTGCCATAAACACGTTTGATATAGTTCAGTATTGACCTTAACGGCTTAATAAATATCCAGCAGATATTGTACTGTTATGGTCCTTACATACCCGTATAACCCAATCATTACTCAAATAGGCTGATAACAGATGATTCAATCGAGTGAATGTTCATTTTGTTTTCATTTCGCGATCACACCACACCAACCAAATTTCATAGTGATCGTTCATCTGCTCATTTCATCATTTTTCGATCATTCGATAGGCGAGTGAATGATGTCAACTGGCGAAATCCAACATAAATTTTTCACTTCTGATCCATTTTGTGTTAAGACGTTTCACTTCGAGTGAATGATGCCGAATGAAAGCCAAAAATGAACGAAAAGAAGCAGCGACTGATTACTGCTTTAGATTCTAATCTCTGACTCAACCAATCCTCATCACTAAATCAAATACCCAATCAACCAAAAGTGATAATCTTGTATACTTACTCAGCTGTTTGTTTCCATTGAACAAGTTGGTCAGCTTGAAGTGTGTGTTCTCGTTGTTCTCGTAGGTGTACTTGTAGCTCTTCAAGTCAATGACGTCTTTCCCGTTCTCGTTCTTAATGATGTCGTACGGCATTGTCATGGCGAGCTCGAGGTTTTCTGGAAAAGGAATGTTGCAAGTGAATTTTGGTTAAACCCGTAACCTTTGTTGTAAATAATAACTATATATAGTGAAAATTTAGGTACCCTTTTTTTGTTTTTGGATGGGAAATCATCAAATGACCCCTCCCGCTGTGGGTGGAGCGGAAGGGAGAGACTCCTACTGACTAAAACCCATCCGTGTTCCTTCCATAGCCCTTTATTTTCCGGGGTAGCAGTAACCCTTTCGGACAATCCCGCTACCCCGGCAGGCTTCGGCCCTAACAGGCCCCTTCCTTTATGCTGACATCTCTTTGAGGCGCGCGTGGAACACATACGCGCCGTCCGTCACGGGCCCGGTCCTGATCGGACGGTGAGCTACCCATTACTCTCCGTCCGCAGCCCCGCACCTACGGTGGCCGAGAGTCGACGCGCGGCTCCCGACGCCCGGAGCGTCTCCAGCGGCGGCTGGGACGTGAGGCTCTCTCCCTCAGCCATCCCGCCACCTCCTTCGCTAGCATGACTGCTTGGCAGAAGGAGGTGACTGCCTCCCACACCCTCTCGCTCCGGATCATGGCTTGAACCAGGGCCGGACGCAAGAGGTCGCCGCCTCTGCCGATCGCCTCTACGAGGACACGGTGGTGCTCCACCCAAGCGGGGCAGACCTCCACCGTATGCTCCACCGTGTCTTCCGTGACAAAACTGTAGATACTGCGACTCATGATAGTTCGAAAGCAGTGTGCGCTCTTTTATTTAAAACACGTCAAAAGCTAATAAAAGGGCTCGTGGCTACTTAATAACAGCCGCTCGGGTCGATCAATCAGGTTAAGCTAAGGTTGCCTCGGATAGTCCGTAGATGGGTGACCATCTTTACATGCCGAGAACCCTTCGTGCCACGTTAAGCCATTGGTCCCGCGGCAGTCTTTTTTGAATCTTTGACAGTCGTTACGGGTTGTCAAAAACCCCAAAGTCTGACAACCAGTCTTATTAAGGGGTATAGTGTTACCCAGTAACTGGGTTGTGGAGGTTAGATAGGCAGTCACTCCATGTAAAATACTGGTATTCAGCTGCAACCGGTTAGACTGGAAGCCGTCCAGGCAGATTGATTGTCAAAATCTAATAAAATAAAAACCTGGAACTTACTAATCTTCATAGTGATATCTCCGTCTCCAGTGATCGGCAGAATGAGCAGCATTCCACTTGCCTTATATTTGCCCTTCAATGAGATGGGAGCTGCGTGGTAGGTTAACTCAATCACTTTCTTCGCAGTATCGATCCTATAAGATGAACAAACATACACATTTAAGTGAATTAAATAAATAAAAAGTCCTACAGACTGAATTTTGGCCATGGCGACCAATCTCTTAGGAGATCAGTCTTCGGCGCGGGAGATATTGTAGTGCAAAAGTGTGTGCGCAGACCCTGGTGCACTCTCTCTTCACTCATTCTCATTGTCCGATGGGACGACAATCCGACACGCCTGGAGAGTGATCAAGCGCAGGACCACCGGCTTAACGTGCTTTCCGAGGCACGGGGATATCATACCGCTAACTTCCAAACTCCGGGCTATTACTAAGAAATTCCCAATGGAAAAACCCAATAACCACTTAGCCCGACCCGGGAACCCAGGACTCCACGCTCAGCAGTCGCGCTTGCAAACACGAACATAACGGGCACGAGCAGGGTTCTAAGTGGATTATATAAAAATAAAGTAAGATAACAATATCGTTTTCATCGATTTGTGTTAGCCCTCAAATTGAAGTAACTACCTACTAAATCACGTTAGTGCTCACTAGTTCCTTTAGTAGTTCCTTTGAAGGAACATCAACATCCGTTAATCCGGGTTCTACTAGCGATGGCAACAATGTCGTTCACCAATCTCGTAAAATGTTTTTGGTTTTTTTCGTCACTTGAAATATCCCAATATCCGTCCGGAGTCTGGATTTGCGCCCAGTTTAAGGCAATGTTAGATATAGATGATAGCTCCCTATTAAATGGGACAGCAAAAGGACAACATGACAACAATAAAAAATGGGGAAACATAACCAGCGAAGTGTGAGTTTTAGGTACCATTGCGGCCTTTTCCGCCTGATCACTTCAAAAATTTTTCGCCTAAATTCTGCGGCGTCGCCTAGCCACTTCCCCTTCAAGTTTTCGTCTATTAAGAAAGCAATAAAGCAATTAGTTGCAACCTGCATTGCGCAGCTTAGTGACTCATCACGTGTACTCCTTTTGTGAATTTTACAGACGAACTATTTGATCTTGACGCGCTTACTATAGAGCGCTTCTATTTTTAGAGTGCAAGCAAAAATTAACTTAGTGGTGGTCAAGCGGGAGTGTCCGCGATAGTACACCTCTCCCTAACCCTTTACAATACAGGGTGTTACGGAAAGGGTATAACAATACAAACGGGTTGAAGAGTGCATCTGATCTAGAATCTCTGTACAAAATTTCAGCTCAAAAGCAGTAACTTTGAAAATGCTTAATATTTTTTTATTTCGATAGTTTATTAATTTGAAATCATAACAAACGTGTCACCGCACTACGAGGGTCATTATGCATTATCTGTAGTGTGTCTGTGCGCCTAGTACACGCACATCACGCCGCCGCGCGCCAGTGCAGCATCGTGATGTCGAAATAAAAAAAATATTAAGCCTTTTCAAAGTTAATGCTTTTGAGCTGAAATTTTGTACAGAGATTCTAGACCAGATACACTCTTTGATATACCCTTTCCGTAACACCCTGTATAGGCGAGATGTTATGCTATAAAACACACTCACTTGATTTTATCAACCACAGTATTCTTGAGCCCCTTAATATCGACGTCTCTGATAGTCAGCTTCAGTCCAGACAGGTCGATCTTGATAACGTCAATGTGGCCCGGGTCCAAGACCTCAACGTTTACTTCTGGGATGCCAGCAACAAATACCGGTATAGCATTTTGTGCTGACTTCTTAAGGCAGCTTGAGTCAGTTAACGTGCATTTTTGGATTGGTGGCACTGAAATTGGGAGAAAAACTGTTATTAGATGTTTTGGTCTGGAGGTGGTAATCATAAGGTGGATTCGTACATCGAGTTAACTGGAATGTGTTACTATCAGCTGCCCGGGCTATGATTTGATGAGAGAAATGGAGGATAGCATAATTGAGGTGCTGTGTACACAGCACAGCGACAACGCAAACAACGCGACAACGTTTTAGCAACGCCATGCGTTGGATCGTGTCTAACAAATGGACGGAAATGTACAAGGTGTCCGGTAATTAATGGATAACCTCTTCAGGGGTCATTGTACTTATCATTATGAACAACTACGAGTATTACTATGGGACCCAACCTGAAACCGCGAAAAAAGAATCAGCAGTTTCCTACATTTTGACGATTTATGCGAACATAATGGTGGGGAACAGCAGATTTTTTTTTCGCGATTTCATGTTTGGTCCCGTAGTAAAAGTTGTCCATAATAATAAGTACAATGACCCTTTAAAAGGTTATCCATTAATTACCGGACACTCTGTATATAAGAAAACGAAGATAGCCACAAAAGTAAAATACTGTGGCGCAGCTAGAATAGGTACATGGTACATGGTACTCGTAGGTTTTTTGGAAATTGTGTCTATGGTTTTGTCATTTTTGCAGATGCTACCTATAAAGATGCCATAATTATGATTGGAGTAGGAAGATAGGTACAGTCAACATCAAAAATGATTCTGCAATAAAAACGCGCTACTTAATTCATATTTTGCAAAATAGAGCAACTAGGTTTCTATATACGAGACTAATCTACCTATACAGTCCTTTCTGAGTTATTTACCTCTGATTTTGCATCACTGTCCAAATCACAGTGATCTCTATTCTCATTCTAATAAGGTTGCTGTTGGGTTGCTGCCACTGACAAGTCTGTCAAAATTGTTGTGATCTTTATTCTCGTTACATTAAGGTTGATATTAGGTTGCTGCTATCAGAGGCAAAGACAAACAAAATAATTACTTGTTAATTGTTTTACATTGACGCAATAATAATATACTTCGAACCTATACTTTTTGCTAAGTAATATGATAATAGGTATGAATATAATTATGTTGTTACCAGACGATCACGCTGAACAACTGGACTTAACAAACATGCAACAATGCAAGCACCATTGTCTCAGTAATTCTTTAAATATCCTATTATACGACTTTTTATCTGATGCTAATTTTATAAGGAAACAAAAGATTTACATAAGAACATGTCCTCACTGTGACATGTCATCATCATTACAAAACATGATACCTACGACTGTCCACTAATGAGTTTATAATTCCAAGAAACACTTATCCGATTTACGTGGTTTTAGGATTCCGTACCCAAACGATGACAACGGGACCCTGTTACTAAGCCGTCGACCGCCGCCGCCGCCGCTGCGTGCCGTCTGACCGTCCGTTAATCCGTCTATCCATCCGTCCGTCCGTCCGTCCATCTATCAGTCCATCCATCCATCCAGCGGTCCGTCTGTCCGACTGACCGTCTGTCTGTTTGCGGGCCAAATATCATGCATCTCATGAACCATAATAGGTAGACAGTTGAAATTTTCAATGTGTATTTCTATTGCCGCTATACAAACAACAAATAATAAAATCACTAAACAAATAATAAAATAAAGATAGAAATTAAAGGGGGTCCTTACAAGAAACGTGTATTTTACTGCGTTTCTTGCCGTGTGGTACGGAACCCTTCGTGTGTGAGTCCGACTCACACTTGGCTGCTTTTGTTAATACCTGTGTATTTTTCTGGCTTCTTAAATGTGAAAAATAAAGTCCTCCAGACCGTATTTCGGCCACGGCAGCCAATCTCAACGGAGTTTAATTTATGGTGTGTGGTGGTAAGGTCTTAAATGTGTGGTCTGTTCCAAAAGAATCTGATTAAAATGTAAACAAATGGACCTGAAAACGTACAGACGCCAGCACATCAAGCTATCCGAAACTGTCAAATTTTACCAATCGACTTTGAACCTTATACTTTAGCAGTAAAATTGAAAATCTATTTAAAAAAAATGACAAATTGTAGTAGCTGGCGTCTGTACTAATGTTATCATGCTATGTGTCCCTGGTCCAGTATGTACAATTATTGCAAAACAGAGAATATTTGCTGACAATACATTTTGGCTTAAAGCCAAAGACATCCACCATAGATATCCGTGACATCCACGAACTATAGGTACCTACTTAAGAACCTATTTTACGAACCTACACGATCAGAATAATGGTCAGTCTGTTGGTCTGCTGTTTTACTTGCGATGCAACTTACTAATAGTTCAAGTTTGAATAAAACAAGGCAATCTGGAAACAAAGTTGTTGTTTATGTCCTTGACAATTTTTTCTGGGAAAACCCATTATATCTAAGTACCTGCCTATGTGGCCAGAACGAGAATCCTAGTGAAACGTAATGGAATTTTATTGAATCTATAATTGCGGCTTAAACAGGTGGCAACACATTATCAATCGGAATCGGTTTCATTTTGACAGTTCATTGCGTTTTTTATGTGTTGAGCAGACAAATTTGTCGAACTTATGAAGCAATGGATTAGCAATTTGCTACAAAATTATTCAGATTCCGATTGATAGTGTGTTACGTAATTAGGGTGCCGGTTACCATAGATCCAGCACATGATTCTAGAATCCCTAGGGTAGAAATTTTTAGTCGGTTATAAAAAAAATAAATTTGCTGTTTCATAGAAAAGTGCCATGACTTACGCGGTCAATATGTATGGAACAGCAAATTCATTTTTATTAATAAGAATTTGCTGTTCCATACATTTTATATTATTTTTTTTATATATTTTTATTTCAACGCAGGCATATATAGTTTGCGCGTCGTTGTTCATGCCACCAGGTAGGTAATCCGAAAATGTAATATTATGTCACCGATAACACCATAATTGTTCACCTATAATTTTATATATTGTAAGTATGTATACAAACTAGGTTTTTGTCTGTATCTTGGGGGTCAGAATTACGACATGTGTAGATAGGTAGATGTAAAATCTTCTGCTAAAAATCAGAACAAAACGCACTTTGAATTATGTTATGTACCTAGTGATAAAATGACATTAATCACTAACATTCGCACTTACTAGCTTACTTTAGTGTCAAGGTAAATAATATACTTAAGACTTTGAAGAATCCTAACCTAGTCGACCGTGACCACAAATACTTAAAACAAACAGAAATATGTAAACGTAGGTACGTGATTAGGCTACAAATTGTATCATAAAAATGTTACATCCTAGTGTTCTGAGTTATCTATGTAATTTAGTGCTTACTTTATCTTTATTTTTGCATAATAATAACAAAATATGTAAATGGGGAAAATACATTATTATAAACCTACCTACATGACTCCTGAGAATGTTTCGGATTTTTATTAGGAATCTAATAAAATTACAAAATTGACAAAAATCTTGTACCTACTTACCTATTAAAAAATTGATCAAATAAATATTTAATAGGTAGTGTTATTATTTACATCATCATCATAATCAGCCTATAATGTTTTTCCACGGCTGGGACACAGGCCTCCTCTCTGTGAGAGGGAGTGGGCCGTAAACCACCACGCGGGCCCAGTGCGGGTTGGTTGATTATTTACATAGTAAATAAATAATATTATGACTTATTATTTATTATATTATTGATTTATAGGTTTTTTTTTAAGGTAAAATCAGGAATGAAATTATCCGGAAAAGAACCGGAGTTACCGACATAGCTTGTAGAGTAAGCAAACTGAAGTGGCAGTGGGCTGGCCATGTCTGTCGAAGGACTGATGGCCGGTGGAGCAGACCCAGCTAGATGGACGGACGACCTAAAGAAGGTGGCTGGGGTAGACGGGATGCGGAAGGCGGAGGACAGGGTGCTGTGGCGCAGTCTGGGAGAGGCCTATGTCCAGCAGTGGACTGCGATAGACTGAGTTGATTGAGGTTTTTTTTTATTTAATGTATTTTTTGCATACTTGCCTGGGATATAAAAAAACTCTGATAGATACGATGTTCCAAAGTTAGCCATTTTGTATTTACAGAGATACAATTGTTTAAAACATGTGCATGAATTAATTCTAAGACACTGAGCGCTTTCATCATCTTTATTTAATTCAAAGCCCAAAAGTTCTTTTTTGTAAATAAGATCAAGTAAATACAACTGAATTAAAAAAGTAGGTAAACAAACAGCTTATTTGTAACTAGCGACCCGGCCCTGCTTCGCACGGTTTTTATGACTTGACCAAACATTAAGATTTCTGTATTATATCAAGTACATACATTTATGTATACACATAAACCTTTCGAAATTACTTCTCTAAATCACGTTGAAAGTCGCTTCAAAGTTAGTTGCGAAGTTTTAGAAGGACAGCGTCACGCAGATAGACACGAAAAGCGACTTTATTTTATTACTATTACTAGTTTCTTCGTTCGCGTGAAATGTCTTGTTCCCCGACCCACCCCGTCGCATCGCATCACCTGCCTGCGCTATCAATTCGTTTTCGCTTAACGTTCTTTCTGGCTTCTTTTTTTTTTGCTCGGCTCCTAAGGGTCATAGCTTGATGTTAAATAGCCTATAACCTTCCTCAAGAATTGGGCTAACAAATGCATTTTTTTTTTCAAAGCCTGTACTGGCAGTTCCAGAGATTACCCCCTACATACAAACTTACAAACATATTTGTATACTAGGTGCCTATTTATATAATATGTATAGGTAGATATAGAAGATCGAGGTAATGGCTGCTTAATACAGTTAACGCCAAAAGTTAAATAGGGTTTAAAGTTATCTGTAACGTAAACTGTCAAACTTATTTCATTGTTTAGAAGACTTCTGAATATTGACGTTGATATGACCTTTATCAATACTGACAGTATTGATATCAAGAGTCTAAAACAGGTGCCCTATGTTTACTATATTGTTTAATTAGTAGGAATTAAAACTACTTGTCTATTACGTGTCTACATTTCTACAAGTCTACATATTATTGTGAATAATTATTTATAAATAAAAATAAAATACAAAGTTTTTATTGTTTCTCATACAATTGTTCTACAACACAAAATTGAGGCAGCCCCGGTAAGTTATGAGTACAAGGACACCTGTGAGGGTTACTATCTACAATGTTGAGACATAATTTAAAAAAAAGAAAATAAAAAGTTTAGATTCTAGGATGTTAGTTACAAAATTGTTGTAGCATGTTCAGGTATGTGTAATGTTTGTGTGTGTGTATTTGTGTGTGTGGGGGGGCATGTGCGGGGTGAGTGGGTGTCAGTATGTGTGTGTTAATGATTGATTACCTGATGTATATTATGATTGGGTAGGTAAAGGTTATTCATTAGCATATTCTGGTTAATATAAGTTCACTTTCGTCGTACGTTTGTGAGTTTAACCATTCCGTTAGAGTATTTTTGCATTCGTACCGCAACATGGGGTAAATATTCAATTTGAGGTTCAATTTATTATAAATATAAGTTGATTGAGTGTTATACTGACGATAACGCTTGGCGAAAACCGTACGGACCCGAGTGGAATGGCCACTATATCTTTACGTCTTTCATCGAAATTTGATGGATCAAATGAGAGGGTTTATTTTATTTATTAATCGCGGGCGAAGACGCAAGCTAAACGTGCAGACATACCATAGAAATGTAAAAGTCATATACCTATCTATGAGACATACACACAGTTGAGACATACAGGTTGACAGGCCTGATGGTCTAGTGGTTAGTGACCCTGACTGCTATGCCGGAGGTCGTGGGTTCGATTCCCACCCAGGACAAATATTTGTGTGATGAGCACGATCATTTGTTCTGTGTCTGGGTGTAATTTATCTATAATATGTATGTATTTAGAAATAATTATATAAGTATGTTTATCAGTTGTCTAGTACCCATAACACAAGCTCTGCTTAGCTTGGGACTAGATGGCGTTGTGTGATAGTTGTGGAATATATTATAAAGACTAACAGATAGACCAAACAAGACAGACAGAGTTACTTTCGCATCAATAACATTAATTAACACACATCGCATAACATCACGCCTGTTTCCCGCGAATTCGACAGTTAGGTATGCTTAAGTCCCATATAATAGGGGCGATTAATTAAGTGCTTATAATAATTATTTTGTTACCAACTTCCGCCCGCCGCGCCACTTCGCCCTCGTGGTATGCCGATAAAAAGTAGCCTATGTCTTTCCCCAGGATTTAAAGTAGCCGTTTCGGAGATTATGTTTATATAACTCGTCAAAATGTAGGGAACAGCTGATTTTTTTTCGCGAGTTCATATTTGGGCCCATAGTAAAAGTTGTTCATAATGACGAGTACAATGACCTCTTAAGAGGTTGTTTATGTTTTTCGAATAACCCTCTACATACTTTCTACTTTTATATTTGTATTTAGTAAAAACCTGTTATTATGACATTAAAAACAGACAATTCAATTTTATGTACGTGTACCTTTGTATAGATCATTAATCAATATTTTACATTTACCAATGCTACTTTTCATTTAAATTATGAAACTTCATAATATTATACATTTTTTTATGCTGACTGCACCGGTAGCTGCAAGATCAATATAGGTGTTAATTGTAAACAAGGAGGAACCAATAAATTGACGATGATCTAATGTTGGTATGCAAGATGAACACGGGACCGCGGTCCGCCCATTGGCGACGAAACAATAGAAAATAAATTGTGTCTCATTAGCGGAGCTTGACAGATTAAGTATTTAAAATAAGTTAGTTTGTAAGTTAGTACCTATGTTGTATAATTATGTATTACGGTTTACAATTAAGGGGGAAACGCCAAGGTAGCCCTCGAAACTATAATTTTCTTACGTTTTTTGCAATCAATTAAGTTAAATTTAACACTCACGGTCACTGTTTGTTTGTATGTTGAACAAAATACTTATGACGTTACAGTATTATAATAATTAAATCATCAACAAACTTAATTTATAATATGAAAGTATAAATAGATTATGTTGTTTAGAAAGACCTGTTTTATCGGTACAAAAAAATAATAACCGGCACTTTATCGACAGTAATCAAATACGATGTGTTATTCCTTTGTATGGTTCCGTATCCAACGGGTGCAAACAGAACCCGGTCATCATATCATAATCAACCCCACTGCTAGGACACAGGCGTCCTCTCAGTGAGAGGGAGTGGACCGTAATCCACCACCACCCAGTGCGGGTTGGTGGATGTCACATGTCCTCGAATTCTTGGTTCTAGGACATGCCGGCTTCCTCACGTTGTTTTCCTTCACCGTTTTGAGAGCAGTGGTGATGAAATAATTTACACAAAGTATAGTGCCTGTCTGGGTTCGAACCTACAACTCGTAAGTCGTGTCCGTTACCACAGGGCCATTACTGCTCTCAAACAGAAACCGGTCAGAGGGCTATATCTCACGAAACGTAATAGGTAGATATGTAGTTGAAATTTTCACTGAATGTGTATTTCTATTGCTGGTTTTGCTCAAACAACAAATAATAAAATAGAGAGGACATACAAAAAACGTGTTTTTTTTCGGCATTTTTTGCCTCGTGGTACGAAACTCTTGGTGTCCAACTAGCACAACAATTTTTTTAAACTAATGCAAAAAACCGACCAGTTTTTTTGCATTCGTTTATAAAATTGTGAGTATCTATACCTAACCTACTACAAAAAATTTAAACATTAACAGAACTGCAAACAATGCAGCCCTTTTAGAATATCTTCAAAGTAAAAGTTGGTCAAAGTAAAAAATCATATAAAAAAATAATTTAGTAAAACAATCTTTTTTGTAAGCACTTTTTATACAGTACCCTTTTTAACGATGAATTCAGACTTAATTTTAAATGTTTTGATGCCCTACGATTCTTTGCCTACCTTTTTTATATACATTTACTTACATATTATTATTTTAAGTCTGTTAGCTTAAATTATTATGTAAATATTATCTTGTTTGAAACTAAATATTAACATTTTTTAATATGTTATTAACTTATTAACATGCATTCAGGAAATTATAACATAATTATTTTTATATTGAGATCTTATAGGTACATAATAATTTACTGGTAAGGTCAATTAAAAACATAGGTACCTATATAGGAACCTATATAATATTTTTATTTAGTCTAGCTAGTTAGCCTCTAAGAACTAAAATGTTTGAACTTGTGAAAGTTACGCTTAACCAAAGTTCATGATCGGGTCAATTTATCTTATTGAACTTAATATTTTATAAAATTTATATAAATAAGATTTTCAACTTTATCGCTAAAGCAAAAAGTTCAAAGTTGATTGGGAAAATTTAACAGTTTCTGGTAGCTTGGGGTGATGGCGTCTGTACAATTTAATTACTAACTAATTGTAGGATATTTACGATATCATATTTCCAAATGCCGCACAGTGGAAATTTTTTTAAATTTAGGGGGACGTTAATATATTAATGAAAATATCAAGTCCAAATTAATCGTTATTAGTGTTTATAATTAAAAATTTGTTACTTTATATAAATATGTGAAAATACAGAATAAAATTTTTAGTAAATTTATCATTCCTCATCATTATTGACTATGTTAGGTTCTTGTATCTAATAAATAGAGAACTTCATGTGGTATTTTACTCCTTTTTTATGTTATTAGCCGTAAATTCGATAAACTAGGGTCCGATGATAAAAGCAAAATTTTAAATAGGTCCTCGTTTATATCTTTCACGATTTGTTAAATTAGTGCCGTTCCCTAAAAAAAAACGTGCAGGGAGCGGTAGCATGCGGCGAAAAATAAAATCAAATCTAATAGAACTCAAAAACTTTTTGAAAATTTTGCTCTTATTACTTTAAATTTAAAATTAAACGTAAAATTTTATGTTTCTTGAAATGTCTACGTTTCGAAAGCCAAAAATGTAGTTGAAAATTCAATGTCATAATAAATAATTATTATACAAAAGAACTTTAAAATATTTATCAAAAAAATTATACGATATGATTATAAATACCTTCATTAATATGCACAATTTTTTTCAAATCCAACAAATCGATAATTATTTAGCACAATGTAAATAACTTTACGCTGAAATCACAATAAAAACAAAGATAAATTAACTAATTCGCTCAACTGATAACTTGGACTTACAATAATACACAAAGTATTGACTTAATGACTTTTTTGTCAATATGTATTGTGTAGTAGATTTTACTAAACAGATTAAAGTCATTTTTTTAATCTACCCTCTACTTGAGAGTCATGATTTTCGTACCGCTAAATACTTAAAATTTACCTCCGTGTGCCGTGTGTATTATTAAATTAAAAATGGTTCTAGTAAAAAAATAGGTAGGTACTTATTTCATAATAAATTAACAAGATTTTTTTTTAATTATAAAGTTAATAAAAATAACACTTACACGCTGAGAATATAACTGTTATTTGCGTTAGCAAAATAAACGTATTAAAAATAGCACTCATTGCGATTAAAGTAATTCGTTGCACAGTCCGTTCGAAAGCTCAGTCACAATACAAATCGCTTGAAACATCGCCCTCTGTTATATATAAACTTTGAGCAATGTGCTGTCAAGGCCAATCGTTAATCTCATCATTGTACCTACATCATAATTATAATAATTGTAATATTCATTGATTACCGAAGTATTGAATTTTTTGTCAGAAAGGCTTAAGTTGATGTTATGTTAGTATGCCCCGGGGCATTGCGGGTCCCCGGGATAAGACGGGCACCCCCTTTTTCTCGTAGAATAATTAACTGAGAAGTTTGGAACTAGTCGGATCGCGTTCCAGTCGACCTCGCACTTGCGAGAAAAGTAGTTTTTTGTGCGTAACTAAAGCACGTCACTTATGTTGACGTTTATGCTCTTTTGTTTTTAATTTTTTATCTCTGTTGTATTTAATTCATGACTGTTAAAGTTAATTACTACGTTCAATCATGTGGCTGCATAACTAGAAAAAGTAGTGAACTAATTATCAAATATTCTTTCGATTTTGTTAACATTTATTTTATAAATGAGCTCGGGGGCATTTCGGGCGGAGCAAAATGAGCAAGATGCCCGTTTTAACTTCTTTTTTCTGCAGATACAATTATGGTTCGCCACTACCAAAGGAAGATAGAACGTGCTAAAAGGAGCTTGGGGGAGATGAAAACAACGAAGAAAAAAACGGAGAGAAAAGAGAAGAAACGAAGACATGATGGACTGTTTGTACCTTGTATATTTGTACTCGGATTTTGGAGAGGGCTTGCCGTGCATGTTACAAACGTGCCCACTGTTCCTGTGTCAGCAAAGAGGATAATGAATGAATGACGAGACCCTCCACATTCGCTCGGTTTTAGACTTACATAAGTAAAAGTATATGACTGGGCATGCCCACTACGCCGCGCATATGACTATTTTGCGCAAAACTGGTATATACTTGTTATTTTTTTGGTCGATTATCTCAGAATCCTAGTAGGCTGTGATAATTATTTTACGTTAACTTTAAATAACTTAAATGAGACAAATTAATGGCTGTTTACTAATTAAAGGTTTTATTCAAGATTTCCCTTAAGGGGCCCGCATTGCCTCGGCTTCCCCTACTTTTGACCATTATTACCGGCGCATCTTCATAAGTTTATAAAAAATAAGGGACTGTTAATTAATATATTATTAATACTTACTTAGGTACTTACATTTCAATTAACTTATTAAAATGGGCAGTAGGCAAAACAAAAAGAAAAATCGAAAAAAACTGTCTTTCGCAGCCTGCCAAAATATTTTATGCTTGTCTAATTAGACTTTTTATTAGTGGCCGGTTTGAACCAGGCATGAAAATACCCTAAAAAAAAGGATATAGGTAAATACACGAACATTTTGAATGTGGCAATCAATTAGTTTATGGTAGGTATTACGCAAAAAGCCGCCTTAATAAACAAAGGCAGAAAAAACTCTTATATCAAAGTAGATACTTAATATTAAAAATATTTAAATAAAAAACGTAGGTAGGTATAGTGAGCGAGTTATAAGTACCTAGTGGAAAAAAAATCTCTAATTGCCTCGTGAATATTAAAAATAGCATGATGAGAAGTTTAAATCTTGCGTACCTAGTATGAGGATGACAGTGACATATTCCGATTATTCTTCAGCCAAGTTTTTCCTAAATATTATAAGGTAGGTACTAAGTAGTTTTTCCGGCGACTTCCTTCATTTAACATGGTAGGTATCTACTTTAAAGTTGATATTTCCATACTTTCTCGCTGTTTTTGCCTAAGTAGGTATCTACCCAAAGCTTGACGTTTACTTTGACTTACGACCTTCTTTTAATGAGTAATTTCTATACTATAGAGACACACACTCGCATTCGTTGGCAACTGATTGTGTTTCATTAATTCAACCGGCCATTAGGGTATATGGCATGATAGCTTAACGGTTATCGTTATGTCGGTAAGCGTGTTTATGCGTAGCAAGCCGTGGGTTCGAATCTCAAGCGCGGTGATAATTATTTTTTTTTAATTTTAATAAATACTCGAATAATCACGCTATTGAATATACAAAGTGTAAAAAAATTAACCTTAAAAACTTAGAGGTGCTTTAGACCATCGAACTGAACAACTTTCACTATGGGACCAACTCTGAAATCACGAAAAAAAAATGAGCTGTTTCATACATTTTGGCCGAGTAGGTATTGAACTTTTGTATGAAACAGCTGATTTTTTTTTCGTGATTTCAGAGTTGGTCCCATAGTGAAAGTTGTTCAGTTCGATGGTCTAAAGCACCTCTAAGTTTTTAAGGTTAATTTTTTTACACCTTATATAATAGTTCCAGGTTCGTCTTGTTCCCGTTGTACCGTATCGCTAAATTCGTAAAAATGTTATGCCTAAAATAAGTTATGTACACAGTTATGCAATAAATAGATATAAATAATGTACCTAAGTAGGTAGGTAGGTACCTTTAATTTCATAATTTCCAGTCAACAAATTAGAGAAAAAAAAAACGATTTTTCTTTAAATATTATAACTCGCCAACATTGCCGACGGCTCAGATGTATCTTCTGTGTTTGTTAAAGTAATACTTCAAGCAAACACGTCTAGAGTATCTCTCTAGCAAACAAAATTATGATTTACGATCCAACTCTACTAGATTTTTTATATATTTTTTGTATCATCGCCTCTATACCTAAATTATAATTTGCGCTGTCTAAGTGAAGGTCGACGTTGAAAAAGGCAGGGTTGCCCATTATGTATTAAAACAGTGATTGGGCCTGGGCTAATGATGCATGGTAATTTTATTATGAACTAAGTAGGAGGATGATCAGAATCACTTGCCGTTGATGATGAAAACTTTCAAAAGGCTAAGCTGGTTTAGTGGAACCAAGCGCTACTGCTGAGCACGGGGTCCTGGGTTAGAATTCCAGGTCGGAAAAAGTGTTAATGTGTTTCTTTTTAACACTTCACTTCACTTGTAACTAACTAACAATGTAACAAAATCTTAGAAGTCAATTTCAACCTACTTCTATTGTCGTATCGAAATGAAACTTTGTATGATATAGTTCGGAAGACAAAACATAATTTGGTATATGTATCTTGGAGCTACTAAGTACCTACTTAGTAAACTTTTTTAACGATTTATAATTTGCTAGACCAAAATGACAGCTGCGATCGACCTTTTTTGTCAGGTTGACGTGTTTATTACTTACTACGCAGCTGTCATTTTAGTCTAGCAAATTAAAAGTGAATAATATGACCATGTCTAGCTGAAAGACAGCCGGTTAAGCTAATTTAATTCACAGGTTCTAAGTACGACCTGCCTGTTATTTTTGTAACTCATTTGCAAGTAGGTATTCTAGTAAAATATTTATCAATCATGTAAATTAAACCAATAAAAAAGCAGACATCCTTAACGTCCACTTTTTGTAATATTTATTCATAGTACATAGAGTAGGCATATTAACAAAAACTTATTTTATATAACTAGTTATATAAAATAAGTTTTTGCTAATATGCCTACTTTTAGTAGAAGAATAATAAGAATATCTATACCTACCTACATATTTATTTTTCTATTTTTAAGCATTATATTCGCGTCACGTATAATTTTAATAATTAATTGACCTGAAAACTTATTCATCTCCTAATAATGATCACTTTTTTAGGGTTCCGTAGGCCTAACCTAGTAGGGCGTAATACCTAACCTAGGTAGGTACCTAGATAGCAGTCAAGTCGTGGCATATGGTGAACCTATCGCAGCACGATGAATTGAGTCTTGTTTTCAGAAAAAACTGTTAAGGTTTAAGTTATTTTACCTTAAAAGCTGCCAACACCTGATCGCAGGTACATCCCTACCTATTCTTCTTCTTAGCGTGTCGATAGCAATCTAATCGGCCCAAAATTCGGCTACGTGTTTGGCGCCATCACTAGCGTCCATCTGTAACATTTGTTCCTGTAACGTGCAGCTGACAGGACACGTACGTAGGACATCATTTGTGGAACAGCACCACATTTACACTCCAAGGCGGAGTCGTCTATGAATCTCCACCGAACAGGTTTTCCTTGCTTCAGTCGACCTGAGTCCGATGTCCTCCACCTATTTATTTGCACCACATCAAAACCATCAAAATCAAACATAACAGACTTTAGGTCCAAAACGATCTGCTATGTCTGAAATGAATGTTATTTTATTTTCAAAATTAAATACCTACTTCCTTACCGTAGGTAATCCTCAAATGATCCGGTAAATCCGTAACAACTTGCAGTAATATAGAAAATTCTGTCGCGTACAAAATTAAATTTCTTTCTACATGGCATTAGGCACAATGCTTTTCAATCTCAGTATAATCGCAATTTAATTTCAGTTTCGAGTCGCGGCTTCTGTCCTATCTCGTTTCAATGCAAATTGCCGCAAAACGCTTGACGACTGAATTATTTAATCGAACTCGAGGGCCATTTCGATGGATATTCTTTTCTGGGAATGTTACACTTACATAATGTCTGGAAAGGCAACTTTGTGTGGCGGTAAAACAATTAAGTAGGGAAGATTTGAATTTTTGAGGAGAATTTTGGCATTCGCAGTTATCCAAGGTAGGTACTAGCCTAGAAATCCTTTATCATTAGGCAGTAAATATAGCATAGTAGGTACCTATAGGTCGTTTTTTCAGAAAAATTGTAAATTCTGAAAAAGGCACATAGTAGATACATTTTTTTTTTGAGGGTATAGAGGTATGAGGAACAGGGTGTAAAGTTCACTCAACCTTCATAGAAAAGGGAGGATCCTGCGACCAGACGGGTGTTGTGTCTGGCGGGCAACTGCCCAATGAGTCATGTCGGGCTGTTGTATATATGCTAGTTGCGTGGTAAACTCTGCTTGCGCGATGCAGGATTTGCGTGACGTCAGTATGACGCGTTGTTCGCATGTGGCGTTGTAGATACCGCTACATCACTCCCCCCCGGAGACCGGAGGTCGATAGTGGGCTGAGTCTTGTATCTTGCGATGCTTGCCAGGCCAGCTGAGGTTCCAGTGAGTCGGAACCGGTTGCCGCATAGTTCACGGTGAGTCGGAACTGTCTGCGAAGATGTCCCCAGTGAGTCGGGGTGGCGCTGCGTTATGCTGCAGTGCGTCGGATGTGGTACAGCGCTGGGTTGAGGCTGACTGTTGGCGTCGACCAGGAGAGAAGGGCTCTGCTTGTAGACCGGCCGAAGGTGCAGTGTGCTGTGCCGAGGTTGCTGATGAGGCTGAGGGTGATGACCAGGTATGCGCGGTCGCTGCATGCTAGTGGTCAGGATACCCGTTGAAGCCGTGGGTGCTGGCTGGCTGGGTGACTCGCCGCTCTAAAGCTTGCGGGAGTGATGATGACGTCACGCTGAAGTAGGTGCACGAAGGCTGCGCTGACGTTCATGTTCGGGGTCACCAGTATAGAGGTATGAGGAACAGGGTGTAAAGTTCACTCAACCTCCATAGAAAAGGGAGGATCCTCCGACCAGACGGGTGTTGTGTCTGACGGGCAACTGCCCAATGAGTCATGTCGGGCTGTTGTATATATGCTAGTTGCGTGGTAAACTCTGCTTGCGCGATGCAGGATTTTCGTGACGTCAGTATGACGCGTTGTTCGCATGTGGCGTTGTAGATACCGCTACAAGGGTAAAGGGAAACCTTCGAGACCGCGTTCATGGACAAGACCGAGGTGTGTGGGATTCTTACTTTTATTCCGCCATCTTCGCCGACGACACTCGATGGGCAGACCAATAGATATAAGAAATATTTCTATTGGATGGACAGTTTACAACCTCTATCAATAGGTACGGTCGAACAAGCTGTTTAATAAACAGGCAGCTAACTTGCATCTGCTTTTAAACAATGGTGTGCTGAGTTAGTCAATTATTTTATACCACTCTATTTAATTAAGGATGTCATACGCTGAAAAGTTATAACGTACAGAATAAAACTAAATATTGGCTGTGTAGTGGAAAGATGAATATTTTTGCCTGTATACCAAATAGCTTGTTCGACTGTACCTTTCTTTATTAAAATGTGTTTTTTTTTCATTTTGTATAGGTACCTACCGGCCTTGTATTTTTATATTCAAGTTACCTAGATATTTGTTATCATTTTAATTTTGCTTTTACGTGTTGTACTATTTATTTTGTGTCCTAAATAAATTATTACTACCTACTACTGCTAGTCAGGTCAAGAGATGTCAACAAATTACTTTAATTTGCTACCAATCAGCGCGGATTTACGGAAATCGGAGAATAAATTGTGATTTCCGACGCGATCTAGTTATTAAGATCAAGGAAATTACCGCTTCTGCCTCGATGCTAGGAAATTAAAACATAATTATTTTGCTGTATTAGCTTCCTGTTCTGTCGTGCTAGCTAGTTTATTATGTGGCATAAGTAGGTAATTAAGTAAATGAGACAGAACAGGTTTTATAAATAAAGGGACCAACCACGTAAAGGTTGAAGGTGACGGTTACCATCATAATCCACAGACCGACTTTCACCACTGCTGAGCATATAATACCTAAGTACTGTAGAATAGGGGCTCTATTCTACGGAATTAAATCAAAATCCTTTTTATACTTATTAGGATTATATTGAATCTTTCTTTATATTATCATAATTCAATCCTTAAATCTTAGACGTCAAACCTATGACTCTCATATGACATCTGTTTGAATGTTCGAAAGGAACTCGTTATAAATATATGCAGCGGCCTGACCCGCAAGGAGGTCTGTAACCCTCAAAGAAGTCTCTACATCAGCTACGCCCACCTTAGAATAAAAGTATGGGCATAGCCGGAGACTTTTATTCACACCATTCGAATATCCAAACCCTATCTACCTATCCTATTGTATATTGACCTAAATCCGAGGAACAAATTTACATGATGAGGTCCGTCTCTTGCAAGAGTAAGCTTAAGTCAGGACGTACGAACCGCGAATCCAACACCACGTTAAGTGTCAAGCAAATTAACATCTATATGTGCCAGTATGCACCCATACAAACTAACGTCGTCATGCTTAAACCTCGTCGTGTCAAAACCTCGGTAAAAGGCGCGACGCGGCCTCCTAATAATAACACTTGATGTGAGAGTTCACATCAACCTAGAAGAGGCTTAAGAAAATTAAACGATCTTAGCATCAAATTCTTTTAACTCCATCGGACGGGATTGAGCCAGAGGGAGGGAAAAGTTTAAGAGGCCAGGGTTCATTGAAGAAAATTATCATATGCTCCTACTCCAGCAAAGAATGTCAAATACCTAATTCGAAAATCAATTATTTAATATCAGTCAATACTGATAAAACTGTTGGTCCTCAAACACAAGTTGAACCGAAAGTGTCAACCAAACACACTTTGCAAGGGTTATACCCCTGTTAGCAAAGTCGATGACAACTTATGCTGAGTGTCTGTCACCCCCCCTTCTATAGGAGTGACCACAGTTTTCACAATAACTATCCTCCTATCACTCGCGTCATTAAATATGCTGGAGTAAGAGTGTCCTACTCCTACTTGCAATCACTTTGAAGTCGACAATTTATTCAGGCCTCCCTTTGGCCCGTTGTAGGCGTGAGGGCGCACCTCACAGCCCTCTGGGAGGTGGGATACCTCACACTCTCCCGGCCGCGTCCGATGTATTTTCTCACAGCATATGTAACACACAAATGGACACATATTAATAAATTGTAACAATCATACAAACAAAAATAATGCACTAAAATATGATGTTTACATTCAAGTGACATATTTACATTACATGACAAGATACATGACAATTAAAAAAAAACAACAACTATTAACATACTAGTATGAAAAGGTTTTAATTAAATAATCTGAATTAAAAAGGTTTCTATCTCTAAACTTCCTTTTTCTGAATTTATATTTTAAAATTGAAAACTTCTTTATAAAATGATGCTTGTTTATAAAAAATGTTTTTATAAAATTATCAATTATTAAAAAACTTTTTGGAAATAATATTTTAGTTTTCGCTTTCTTAATAAATGGGATTCTTTTCTTCTTTCGTGCTTTTCTCTTATTGTTTGCAGCACATCGTGAATAAAACTTATTAAAATTAGGGACATCTACATGACATATTATACAATTACTACGATTACGAACTATAACTTCATCCGTAGGAAAACTAAATGAGTCTATTGATCGTACGGAGTCGTTCAACACCTCTGCATCTTCATCTCTGACTGCATCCAAGTTCATATCATCCTCAACTAACTCATCACTAATCATCTTATCATTATTATTCATGTCGATGATGAAGTGATCTTTCTTCTCTATTTTGGAAAAATCGGAATGGCCATCGTCCTTTATTTCGGAAAAATCGAAATGACCATTCTCCTTTATTTCGGACGAATCGATCGACACATTATCCACATCAAAATGATCAGCGGCGATGTTAATTTTATTTATTCCCACATCGTGATCATTGTGCTCATTCTGTGGCTCTGAAACATTGCTAGTTACGTTAATAATTGGACAGAACTGACCCGATTCGTTGTTTTCATAATTGTGTTCGCTCTCGAACACTTCTATCGGCTCCTTCTCATCCTCTGCGAGGATGCACGCCTCGCTGCTGCGCTCGTCCTCATCTCCATCACTGCCAACTTCCACGCTGCTTTCTAGGCAGCACTGCTCGTTCTGTAGCGGGTCAACTTGTCTTCCACTAAATAATACAGAAGCATCATTATCTACATTTACAATATTTTCTTGTCTGCTTTCCTCAGACAGATCTTGTGCCATCTCGACTACTTGCACCTTAATATTTTTTCTGTCTCTGTGACATTTACATGGAAGCTCCTCCCATAACACTTCACATATCTCATCAAATGACATGTCGTCATAGTATTTCCACTTATGAACTGCTAGGGCAGCACCCTCAAGATATGCGCTTAATATGAGCGCCCAGTCGCTCTCACGCCATTTATTATAGGCGGCAACAACCTCAAATCGCCTAAGAAAATCCTCCAGGCATACGCCGTCCATGCCCGCAAAAACTTGAGCCATCTTTCTCTTTTTATATTAAAAAAAATACATATAACCACTTAGCTTTTTATCCTCCTGGCGACGTTTCTTCGCCTCTAATTATTTATACTCACAGTATACTTTGTGGTCTCACTTGGCATACGAGAGGTTTTTCACTTCTATGAGTGCTGAAACAAAAAACTATTTCGCAAGCTTAGCGAAAATCCGGCGATCGTAACACACCTCCACCAAATGTAGAATAGGGGCTCTATTCTACGGAATTAAATCAAAATCCTTTTTATACTTATTAGGATTATATTGAATCTTTCTTTATATTATCATAATTCAATCCTTAAATCTTAGACGTCAAACCTATGACTCTCATATGACATCTGTTTGAATGTTCGAAAGGAACTCGTTATAAATATATGCAGCGGCCTGACCCGCAAGGAGGTCTGTAACCCTCAAAGAAGTCTCTACAGTACTTACCCATTTCCTATTTAACCAACTTCTAAAAAAGGAGGAGATTCTCAATTCGTTTTTTTTTTATTGTTATCTGAGAACTCCGATAATTAACTTTGCTTGGGTAGGTACCTAGTTTTTGAGTTAAGTAATTTCAAAAATACGTTTTTTTTTATTTCGTTTAAGATAATGATGTTTTAATAACTTCCTGTCATTGATATTTACATAGCAAGTAGTGTTATATGAATTTGTGTGGGGTAGGTATAACTAAAACGTGAAAAATAAAATCTTAAATAAAAGGAACCGACTTCCAAAAAAAACACTAAAAAGTGAAAAATAACAATTTCGGAAGTCGGTATCAAAACGAAAACGCGGAACCAACGATGCCGACTTTCGAAATGAAAGTTGTTTTTCACTTTGTGTTTCTTTTTTTTTTTGGAAGTCGAGTTTTTTTATGATAAATAAGTTTTTTTTATAAAAAAACTTCGGTAAGAAAGTAAGTAATGACACTGCTTTAAAGAGGCAGTTGTAAATAGCGGTTTTGGTAAGTTAAAAATTACCTATAAATGGCACGTTTAATAACTAGTTCAGCAGTTAAAACTAAGCAGTACCTAAAGTAAACAGAAATGAGTAATAATAAATAATGATATGGATCCGTGAATATATAATTGAGCAGGAAAATAATAAAATGGGCGGTAAAAATTATTGAACGAGCGGTTACGTGTGGGCGTAATAAATCGGAATTTGTCGGTAATAAATCTCATTCTAAGAAATTCTATAAACAATGAGGTGGTAAAGCAGTTTTCGAGATATAGCGGGGTGACGGACGGACAGACGGACGAAGTCGCACCATAAGGGTTCCTTTTTACCTTATGGATGAACCGCATGAAACGGGCTTCTGTCAGCAGATCGACGGAGCCCCGCTGCGCCCGCTGCCGGTTTAAAGGAACCTAACCAACGAACCTCGGGGTGCCCCTGACGTCGACCGTCTAAGGTTAGGGTTTCTGTCAGCAGGTCGACGGCGACGGTTCGATAAAATAATCGACTAATTGATTTTTTATTACTGTACTGTCCATGTTTTACTGTCGCAATAATTAATCAACCACCATTAAATTAAATAACTGCTCAATATGTTTTTCAACTGATCATAATAACTAAAGACCGGATTATATGCAACATAAAAAGCTTGAAATATGCATGCAAATATGCATGAAAAATGCTTGAAATATGCACGAAAACTGACAGAATATGCAACATTAAATGACTAAATTTTTTTTTGTTTTTAAATATTATTCCTTTAGATTTAAGTTTATTGTTATTTGAAACTTTTTAGTGCACGAAATATTTTTCTCGCAAACTCGACAATACAAAACAGTTCCGTCGTAAGTAAATGTTTCAGGAAAGTCACTTATCCACGAAGACACACTTTTTTTTCGGGAGGCATTGTAAAAGTGTACAATTTGACACAAAAACTTTAACTGCAGATCAATGAGCACGCGCGTCAACAATGAAAGCAATAACATGCACAATAGGTGGGAGGAAGGAGTAGTGCGGTAGGCGAGCGCGACGATCATTTGTCTCTTTCATTTTATTATCGTACCAAAACAAAAGACGCGCGGCTGCTGAGTGCGCTGCGCTCGAAAAATACTGTAAATTATAGCGATAATATGCATCATCACTAGATCTTAGGAAAAACATGCTATTAGCGCTGAAAATGGCTTAAATATGCAAATGCATATGCAAATATGCAAATCCATATTATCCGGTCTCTAATAATAACATTTCAAATATTTAAATAACACCTCAAAAAATTAGTTCCCAAGTAATTGAGTACCTACCTAACACAGCAGTAGCGATGGCTTGCATTTTGACAGTTCAGCAACATTCATTGTGTTATTTAGGTACGTTGTTGAGCAGACAAATTTTTCGAACATTATGAAGCCAAGGATTAGCACCATCCTTCAAAATACCAGCCCAGACATACAACAAGCACATACACACAACAACAACAACATACAAGAACATCCTAAGTATGTACTTACCTACTACCTAGAGGCTCAAATACACAAACTTTCAAGTAGGTAGGTAGGTTTTTACTTGAGAGTTTATATTTTATATGGTTTATAGATAATTATGTATAAAATCTATAATACTCGTATACAACGTGTAACGTTAAATGCGCAAAACCTCAGACACCCCAACTGATTTTTAATTCAATTGACCTATTTCAGAAAGAAAAAAAATCATTAAAAAAACTGTAAAGGTTATATGTGCTGTTTTAGTTTTACTGGTAATTCTAATCGTTTCTTGCGTCTGCGACGACGCTCTATTGAGGGAGGAGTCGTCACCGGGCCGCTCCGCGCCGCGCTAAAATTATTATTTACTATCTACTCTCCTAAAAAACTTAGGTTATCTTTGAACAGGGATTTAAATGTTTCCATCACACTTCCAGGCTTTGGCCAAATTAACGTTGTCATTACAACGCGCCAACATTCTCACCATTTCACAATATTGAATGTTTGTGTACAAAAACGCCATAGTCGCGAAATTCGCGCGCACGCGCCGCCTCGCCGGGGGATAGAACAATTACACCTGTGACGCACGTGCCGGCGCCGCTCAGACTGAAGTAAACATGGCCACTGTCACGTATTTCACACGCCTCGCCCCGCTCCCGTGCAGATCGTCATTTCTCTTTCTAACCCTTAGGTTAAGTTTAAGCACAGAATACTTAAAGTACTACGTACAGAAAGGACACTCCCTTCCCCGCACTAACATCAGTTACCGCACCTCACCCCGCACTTCGAGGTTACCGTCGCAGTTCTTTAACAAGAGCGCTCGCAAACACAAGTACCTCACGCACACATTCATACGTATACAAACGTCATTTTTTAATGTAGTAGTAGTAGGTAATTGTTTTGCGAGCGTTGTATGGAGTGTCCGCGGTGTGGTTTAAGTTAAAAAAAGATAGATAGCATTATTGTTTACTTCAAATTGTCTTATTCATGGTACTTACTGTACGGAAGATTCGTATTAGCATTGAAATAAGAGCTATTATTATCCTGCGTATGAGAAAATTTAAATTGGTCGACAACAACTTGTGTTTGTTTACCTATTTTGGCGGGTTTGCGTATGTGATGGCTTGACCTATTAATAAATAGACACGGCAACGTTTTTAATATAGATTTTTTGAAAAATGTGACCTATATTAAAAAGTGGTTCAATTGATTCTGCTCGTTATTCTGATCAAACTATTTTCAGGTTTTGCGCATTTAACGTTACACGTTGTATAACATAAGCACGTACCTACTTGGTGCTTTATTTATAGCACCTGCATAAATAAGTAGTTGTCATGTTTTTATTACCCAGGTTAATTATTAGATATCACAACAAGACTAATTACTATGTTGTAGGTAAATTTATTTATTAGTTAGGTACCATTTGTTCACTGGTGGCGTGGACTACCTACCTACGATAAAAATAAGTCATTAAAGTTTAATGTTAATACGTAAACATAATAATTGTCTTCATTAGGTATCAGAACACGTGGATATAGTGAAACTGATGTTTTAAGGTCTATTCACACATATCAAAATACAAAAAGAATGTAACCACCGCACCGCAAAATAACTAAGCATGTAACTATGTTCTCTCCAATAGTTAACAAATGTGAAATAGTTATAATTATTATTAGGTACTAAACAGTGACGGATTAACCCTTAATCAAATTAAGCAATTGCCTAGGGCATCACGTCTGGGGGGGCACCAGAAGAAGCACAAAAAAAATCCGTTCTTAGGGCATCACGTCTCACTTCCGCGTCACCAAAAACCACACCAAAAAAAGTTTCTAGGACTAATTTGAAAATTCGCGCGTTTTAAGTTGACATAGAGTCCGACTTAGTCATAACCCCGCTCCCGCTTGCCCACTTGCTGCTCGCTAGTGCATTCGGCAATTCGAATGTCAGCCAATCACAAACCACCCCTTTCCTCGGGCCCCCCGCCTGGCGATTTATTTTCGTTGGATCCCGCTTTTGAATCCCAGTTTAATATTTTTGGCGTTGGATCCCGCAAAACATTATTATGTATTTCCGTTGGATCCCGAATTTAAAAAATGCAAGATAATTACGTTTTATTGTCGTTGAATTCCGAAAAGTATTTCCGTTGGATCCCGAATACTTAAAAAAATCTGAATGCGGGTACTTTCAACAACATAATTGTTTATAATAAACTGAGGGGTTCACTAATGTTTCACCAAAACTCTGTTGACAAATTTTTAGTTTACAACCAACGTTTCGTATACTATTTATTTCACAAACAACTCATTTTCTATATAATCTAGTCGTTTCTGGCACTCGCCGGCCGCTGCCGCGGCACCGCTCGCTCGGCTCGGGTCACAGTTTTAACCTAACCTAACATTGTTTTTTTTTTTAATAATTAACCTAATCTAACTAGTTCGGTTCCGGGTAACCCACTAAAAATAATCTCTTTTCTTCTATTAGCGAAAGTCGATGAAGGAATGAGCTTCATTTTTAGGAAATTGCGTAATGATAAGTCAATATGTAAAACGTTTTTATTCCAAACGTTGTTTTATGAGATAAAATGAATAAAAAATGAATTGCTTGTTAAATAACACGTTATTAAACAAAAATTTATCAGTTTAGTTTATAAGTTTAAGTATATGTCGCTTGCTACCGCGTCACCAGTCCTAACTCTCTATTATATTTTGGCTGCTGAGACCAAAACTACAAACGTACAAGTGTACAGGGATGTTTTATAAAATGCGGCTGTTACTTTACAATATTGTGGTGTCTTACGACTTCCACGCGAACGAAGTCGCGGGCAGAAGCTAGTGTTTGATAAAGGTAAATCACTTTTCTTCTGAAATGTACACATGTTGTTATAACATGGGATTCAACGGAAATAGCAAACGGGATCCATCGTTAATACCTAAAAATGGGATTCAAAAGTGGGATCCAACGAAAATAAACGGTACATCTCATCATCTTATTTTACAAAAAACTCATGTTTTTAGGCGGTAAAGGTTTAAAGACCGATTCTAGTTGACATACGGATAGGGGGGCCCACAGGCGTGGATTGCTTAGGGCATCAAGTAGTCTTAATCCGTCACTGGTACTAAACAATTGTAAGTAATACCTAGGTATGAATCTTGCCATGTCATTTTTTTTTTCTCAAATTTATGTAAGTAATCAATTTTCTCTATTTTATTTTTATCCTGTTTACACAATTCTTATATCAATCAATTCGATGCTCAATTTTGTAATGCTATTTTTTTTCCTTTTTTTCAAATTTAAAAATTTAATTTCAACACTCATCATTTATACTTACTAATCTCTATTTTTATTTTCTATCGCGTTTACACCTAATTATACATATGTATGTGTGCATGCTGTGTTCTACAGTAATTGAAGGAGCACACGTAAAAGAACCTTTTTAATTAGGTAAGTACCGATTTATAATAAATAAAGGCCGAGCCGTGCCCGGGACGTAGAAGGACCGAGCTAAGAAAGGGGCTCAAAAAAATTCGGTGTATATTTTATATGAACTTGTGGCGGCATCTACATAACCACATGCGAACTACGCATCACAATGACGTCACGCAAAATCCTGCATCGCGCAAGCAGAGTTTACCGCGCAACTAAGTAGCATAATTATATACAACTTGCCGACATCGATCGTCGGGCAGTTGCCCACCAGACACAACACCCGTCTGGTCAGAGGATGCACCATAGAAAAGGGAGGACCTTTTCTATGGAATATGAGTGAACTTTACTCCACCACCCTTTATTACCTCATACCTCTATAGACTCGTTCGCACACTTCCATGTCCGGGCCGGCGACTGAGCGTCAGTGCCTGTGAGCACGACACTGTTACGTCCTGGGCACAGCCCTGATATGTGTGGATAGACATACTGCCCCAGAATGGACTAAGCCACCTACGTCAGACGTACAGCGCGATTCAAACTTTATGGCGGCTCTGAATTGCACTACTCGCTGCGCTGTACCTCACCCCTCACCCCCGCTGACACGTGAATTTGTTACTGCGCAGCGACTCGTCTCATGTTCCGAGCCGCCATTAAGTTTGAATTGGGCTATCAATTTTTGATGTAGGAACTGTTTATAATAAAAAAAAAACAAAATGAACCACAAAAGTTAGATCAATTTAATGAATTGTAAATATATTTTTTAAATTTATTAGCATTTAACCCTTTTGCCTAAATTGGTCTTCATAATTTACAGTAAACAGACGAAAATAACGTTCGATGATAAGACAGACCATACAATTCCAAACAATAAATACAATAAAACCGATTTTATCAAATAATTAGGAACAAAAATATCATTATTTTAATACATAAATGGCATATACTTGACTAAAACAAAAACTACGAAAGTTCTGACAAAAAAATTCGTACGTAAAGGTATTAATGTAACTACAATTGATAATGTATGTAAATCTAAAATTATAGTAACTTCTGTATGTGATGGTATGAACATAATAAATTGGCACAAAAAAATAGAAAATTCCACTATACTTCGTTGGAACGCTGAATGTTGTAATTACATTATAATGTTCAAACTTATGCCTATTGTGTTAGCTATTATACCACTAGTAATAGTTACTGTAAAGAAAGTTTTAGTGCTTAATATTCCCTATGTTTCTGTCGAGTACTTGCCTTAGAATTATATCTGTACCATTCTGAAATGTTTTTTTTATACGAAATCGCCCGGCTTTTAGCAGGCAATGTATTTTTTTTTGCAGTTCAATGTAGGTAAGTACAGCTTTCAAGTAAAAGTATGCCTTTCGGAAATCATCGTCTATGTTCAAGAATACGAACGCACGATGATAAGATCTTATATAGAGCTGTTACAACCATTGAAATGCTTGCCTAATTACAGATTAACAATTCTATGCAATTCCAAAACACTTTTCAAACTTTTGAGTGACAAATGACGATCTGAAACTGGGGTAGGTAACCCGATAGAGAGAAAACTTAATACAAACGCGCAGTGATGTGCACTATTATTACGCGCGGTAGTACAATACTTAGAAGCATTGCCTCTGTTACTCTGTGGCGCGACGTTCGTTCTAATTCAGAAACACGAAGATTACAGAAGCACATAACTTTTATGGTCTACCTGTATGTAATGTATGGTCCGCATAAAAATAACATACATAGTCATTGCTTTCAAAAAAACTTACCAATCGTAATGATTTTGTTATTATAGAATAAAGCCATATTACAATTTTCAATCAATAACGTTATTCATTTCTGCAATGTAGACTCGTCAGTAAGCACATAAATCATTTGTAATGCTATCAAAAGTATTAGCGTAGGTATAGCAAGAACTCTAGTGAAAATTACGAAAATAATAACAATTTTTCTAGAATTGAGGAAGCAGAATGTGCAATACTGAATATTAACAATACTTGTGCAGCTTCCGAATTTGTAAACATTTTACATTAAAATGACTAAACGAATAAAATGACGTAAACGTTTTAAAAATATTGAAAGTGAAGGAATTTTAACTGGCAACCCTCCTTCAATAGTTCTGAAGAAAATATGACAATTCTATGAATAAAATTAAGCGTAGTCAAAATACATTCATTATTATTACTAATATCATCATACTATTTAATATTAAGTACTTATGTCTACTTATAATACCACGTAAGTATCATTTTAATTTTAGCATTTTTTTGTCAAATATCATGTTGACAAGTTTGACGAGCTGTCATTTGTTTTTAGGGATATTGTTGACAACTAAAAGGCGCTCTTACACCGGAGCATTTGTCTATAATGTAACATTCCAAGATGCGATTTCAGGCATTACGTTACAATACTGCCTCCCTGACTGACGAGCATTCGCTTGAAGTAGAATCAATTGTTTTCATTCATGTAAAAAATTGTATCACGGGTGCTACTAATCTTTACTGTTACATTACAGGCGAATGCTCCCGGTGTATGTAATGTTACAAATTGTATCATTAAAGAGGGGCAATTCTCATAATATTAAGAACGTTCACAGTCTGATCTCAGTCACAATCTGTCAAAAATGTATCTAATTTCACTACATTTTTGACAAGTTTTTGACATTGATTGTCGCTGAGATGCAGAATGCGACTAGATTTTGAACGTTTTTAATTACGGGAATTAGCCTTCAGGTTGCGCGCTGTTATGCTCGGTTCTCATCACTCACTGATGTAATGCTCGCATCTGAACTGTTACATTACAGGCGAATGCTCCCGGTGTTGGAGCGCCTTAAAAGTTACAACAGTCAACACGGCCAATGAATCATGGCCCGTCCGAACTTTACGCAGAAGGCTGCACAATAACACTTTTTAGGAACCAAATGGTGACATGAAGTGAGTGTGAGTGTACAGGCGGGCGCATCAAGCTACTACAATCTGTCAAATTTATTTAATAGATTTTCAACTTTATTACTAAAGCATAAGGTTCAAAGTTGATTGGGAAAATTTGACAGTCTCGAGTAGCTTGATGTGCTGGCGTCTGTACATACACGAAAGTTCGGAGAGCCGTCTATGATCTGACCAGTCATGATTCATTCATTGTAGGCTACAATCATAATAATTATTGACCTACCTTCCTAATACTTTAGGTTAGGACCATATTTTCCTAGCTATAGGCCTATTTAGACTGTGTTATTACTAAGAAACGAGTCAATTAAGAGTACAATATAAATTAAAACTTATTCCTTATTAAAAATACTTTAATACTAAGCGTGAATACTCATGTAAAGGTCTTTGTGACAATATTAAATATGGCAAAATGTTGATTAGAAAATTTAAAAGGTGCCAGAATACAATATAATTGATTGTGTATATTTGCAAAAGTTCCAGTTTGCTAAAAAAGAATAAAACATTTCGTTAATAGACCGCGCGGAACTAGCTGGCCGCGCCTTAGGTATGTGAGCGGTGAGACGGAGGGGCGGGGGCACATTACTCAGTACGTGCGTTGCGAACCGCCACCTCACCCCTATCCCCACCTCAGCGGCCAACTAGTTCCGCGCGGACTATAGTACCGTACTTATTACCTACCTATAAGATGGTTTAAACTTTTTTTTATGTTATTAAGATCAGTTCTATAGGATTTTGGGATATTATTTTGATATGTATTATTATTTTAATCTGTTGTCTAAAATAAAATAACGATTAAACACAATGTTTCCATCTTTAGTAGCAAATACTGGTCAGAAAATACTTTGGTGTAAACAATAGTATAGATTGGAAATTAGGATAGTTTCATACACATTATTTCCTTCACAAGTTTCTTAGAGCATTACTCCGTAAAAATTGTGAGAGTTTAATTCAAAAAGTGATATTAAAAATATTCGACTAACCCTAGTACCTGCCTATCTACTCAGACTTATAAAAATAAAACACTACTCTTTAAGAGTACATAACTAGTTTAAAAGTTTAAATACCACAATGCCCCGAATTGAGTAATTACAATCTATCACACTACCTTTTTTCGAATTTTGGTATGAGTTTTTTTTTTTCAAAATTATTTACAAAAATAATATCTAGTCATTTTTAGGGTAATTACATGCCGAAGATGACCTCGACGTCACCTCCATGCAAAGCCAACGGACGTATAGACACGCACGCACATGCCGAAGGATACCTCACTGTGATACGTCGCGTTTGCGGTTAATCACACTACCTCGATGTCACCTCCATGTAAAACAAACGCAGACACAGGCGCATACTCGTATGCCGAAGGATACCTCACTGCCATACATCGCGGGCTGCTTCGGGATTTACTTCGATGCCTGGCATGTGCGTGCGTGTCTATTAGCATGCATTTGTTTTACATGGAGGTGACATATAGGTAGCGAGGCATCTTCGGCATGTAATTACCCTTAGGGCTATTTCAATCTGGGCGATAGTTTGCAGCGCTGTTGTTGCGCTGTTCAGTCGCTCAAATTAAAAACATTCTTATTCTTAATGACATAACACTGATAAAGGCTTGGACCACATTGATCACAATCAGTTTTTCGAATAGAATTAATTAATTTGGATTTTCTCCCAACATTACTTACAATAAATATTGCTAAGAATCATAATGAAAACTGAAATAATGTGGCCCAAAACCTTTGATTAGTAGATCACTTACTTATTAATTACTTACGATAAGAAAATCACACTTGTCAAGACATTTTAGCTAAAGATTAAATTGTTTTGAATCAGAGAAAATGTCAGAAAAATTTGGATACTAAATTTTTTTTTCGATAACTTTAACTCTTTCATTTGCTTCACAATCACAAATGAGAAGTAGGTACCTACGGGGTGAATCGGGACAAACCTTTTAAATGGATTTTAAGGTTGAAATAATATAGTTTGTTGCCACCAAGGGCACTTAATCGTTAATTATAAATACAGTAAACACAGTAGGGTCCTTCTTGGCAACAAACTATAATTATATCAATGTTAAAATACGAGTACCTTGTTAAAGTTTCGTCCCCAGCATTCTATTCACCCCGTTTGACAGTACATACATACTGAAATTAATATCACTTATTCTATACAGGGTATAAATCTCAACTTTGAAAAAAATTGCTACAATTTGTTCCACAGACCATGCATGTTTCTTAATTTTTTGTGCTTTGAGATCAGTTCAGAATCGAGACAAAAATCATAAGTATTATTTGACAGTCCAAATAAACACCCTGTATACCGTAATATCTTGCACACAGACTTCCGCATGGCGTGCGTCGATTGACTAACTACAACGCGAAACGAAAATATATTGAGAATATTTTTTGCATTTTGTGTTCGAAAACTGCAAATAAATTACGAATTAAGGGCATCCCTCACTAGATGGCACGTCGCAGCAAAGCATTTACATTTGTATGGTCGCACATGCCGATGCCTTCTGGTGCTGCTCAAGTTCCCTTGTCGATGTCAACGAAATGCGAGTGCTAAGGGTATGAAAATAAGATTCAAAATCATTTCCGCTTAAGAAAATCCTTTGCCATGCCATGCCGTTGCGTGCCGCCTGGTGAGCGCCTTTAATCACCAAGTATTCTACTTCCTACGACGATTCGTCTTCAACCAACGCGGCTTGAGACAACGAAATCTGCTGTGATCTCGGCAATTTCCTCATACAAAAGGTTTTTACACACGGCGCTAGTAAATACAGTATCACACCGGCGGCGATTATGGAAATCGCGCATAAAGCCCATTGAGCAGCTTTAATAGATGTGGCCACGTCTGTTTCGGGCCTTATAAGTTGGCAAGTTGATTTAAGTGAGGAGGAAGTGTTGTATGGGCCAGTGATGCGAACGTTTGCGCCGCAGTCTGATGTTTGGAAACCGATCCAGCCGGCGGATCTGTTGAATGTCACCTGAAAATTATTAGAAAAGCTTTTAAGGCACATTTTTACTAATTTCTTTCTTATTTTCGTGTCGACGGTACTTTGAATTGACATTTTTTATTAAAAACTAGCTGGGCCCCGCGGTGTCATCCGCATAACTTTCTATACCGTGTGAATATCGGGATAAAAATATCCTATGTCCTAATTCCTAATTTCATATAAATCCGTTCCGGTAATCCTTCAGAACTTGAAAAAAAAAAATAGAAACTCGGAGTTTCCGCAAGCTAATTTAATTTCAACTTGTACCAGTAAATGATAGATGTATACTATAGTCCGCGTGGAACTAGTTGGCCACGCCTTAGGTATGTGAGCGGTGGGAGGGAGGGGCGGGGGCACATTACTCCGTACGTACGTTGCGAACCGCCGCCTCACCCCTATCCCCACCTCAGCGGCCAACTAGTTCCGCGCGAACTATAGTACATGGAACTAAAATTGTATTTAATTTTTGTTTACCTGCAATCCTTCCATAGCAGTATATCCTAGCACAGTCTCGGTACCGCCCGCATCCAGTCCTAGTTTATAACAATACGTGGACAGCGTTCCTGATGTAACACTGCTGTTGTGAACACCAACGACTAAAATGTAGTTCTGAAAAGATCAAAAGTAAGAAATAAAATTATACACTCTTATACAGATTCGTCGAGGAATTTGTTAGAATGACCTTCTTTCCTCTTTCTTTCACCAAAGTTGTCGACATCGCTCACAGAATAAGCAAGCTGAAGTGGCAATAGGCCGGCCATATTAGCCGTAGAACCGATGACCGATGGGGTAGACGTGTTCTTGAGTGGAGACCGCGAATCGGCGTACGTAAGGTAGGACGCCCTCAGGCTAGGTGGAGCGACGATCTTCGCAGGGTGGCTGGTAGCAGCTGGATGAGAGCTACCGAAAATCTAGTTGAATGGCGTGCAATAGGAGAGGCCTATGTCCAGTAGAGGGCTGATGATGAACTTCTTTGATGTCAACTCAGCCTATCGCAGTCCATTGCTAGACATAGGCCTCTCCCAGGCTGCGCTACAACACCCTGTCTTCCGCCTTCCGCATCCAGTCTGTCACAGCCACCTTCTTAAGGTCGTCGGTCCATCTAGCTGGTGGGCGTCCCACAGTACGCTTGCCGATACGCGGTCTCCACTCTAGGACTCGTCTGCTCCACCAGCACTGCCACACCAGTTTGCTTACTCTGCAAGCTATGTCTGTAACACCGGTTCTTTTTTTTTTTTGGTGTAGCTTTTTTGTATAAATAAACAATCGCTGCTAATGAAACAGCTATTAATAAAAGTAATGCGTTTTTTGCGTCGCACTGTAGTTTGACTCAACATCCTGAGCAAGAGCAGCACCCTAATTACGAAACTAATTTTCAATCAAAATCCAAGTTTTGAAGGAAATTCCTAATCCATTGCATAATAGGTTCAAAATAACCCTCTAGTAGCAGTAGTTCGGTTGTTAGTCCGGTTGACCGAACTACTGAAACTTTCAGTAGCGATAGTTCGGTTCTAAAAAAGCACCGAACTACTGAAACTTAAATACGTACCCTCCCTCCCTTTAGTTCGGCAAATAAACTAGGCATGTAATGTAAACAAAATAATATCTTAGAACAGAGATACCTATGTAGAAGTTGCATTGCAAGGAAATCTGGAATCATTGGAATCATTTTATGCCTAGTTTATTTGCCGAACTAAAGGGAGGGAGGGTACATATTTATGTTTCAGTAGTTCGGTGCTTTGTTAGAACCGAACTAACGCAACTGAAAGTTTCAGTAGTTCGGTGCTTTGTTAGAACCGAACTAACGCAACTGAAAGTTTCAGTAGTTCGGTGCTTTGTTAGAACCGAACTAACGCAACTGAAAGTTTCAGTAGTTCGGTGCTTTGTTAGAACCGAACTAACGCAACTGAAAGTTTCAGTAGTTCGGTGCTTTGTTAGAACCGAACTAACGCAACTGAAAGTTTCAGTAGTTCGGTGCTTTGTTAGAACCGAACTAACGCAACTGAAAGTTTCAGTAGTTCGGTGCTTTGTTAGAACCGAACTAACGCAACTGAAAGTTTCAGTAGTTCGGTGCTTTGTTAGAACCGAACTAACGCAACTGAAAGTTTCAGTAGTTCGGTGCTTTGTTACAACCGAACTAACGCAACTGAAAGTTTCAGTACTTCGGTGCTTTGTTAGAACCGAACTATCGCAACTGAAAGTTGCAGTAGTTCGGTCAACCGAACTTTACCGGACCAACAACCGAACTACTGCTACTAGAGGAAAAAAACTCGTCTACTCAACAATTTAAATAACGCCATGAACGTGACTGTCGAAATTAATGGCATTGCGATAAATTGCCATTTTATGTGGGTTACGCAATTACCCTGCTGAACATCTAGCATAAGTGCTGTGTGAGAGTGTATTTCACGTAATTACAAAAATCATTTTCAAATAGCCACTAGCCAACAGTGGCTAGTGGCTATTTGAAAATTATTTTTAATCCCCATTTAAATCTATGTGACGTGAGCTGTCATTCTACCTGATACTGGGGATTGTGTCACTATTGACATGTCTCTTGAAACTTACTTCAACTAAGTTTTCACGATGCGATTTTTACAGAATACAGTGTCAAATTAATTTAGCTAGAAAAACTCTGCAGACGTGATGGGTAACGATTTCTAAACCGATAAAATAAATTGTAAAATGGTTTGATGTATTTTTTGGGGCACAACGACTGCTGGTAGTTTTGTTTCTTGAAGTTCTTTTGTTTTATCGTGTTTAGAGATATCGAAACCCATCGCGTCTTGGAAGTTTAAATAAACAAGACAGTTTTTTTAAAACATATTTCAAGTAACTATATTAGATGGATGACACCAGTTCGACCGCAGTTAGCTGCGGTCGATGACCCCACAAAAAAACATCCGTTTTTTTTTATCATGTTGATATCGATGCCTTAGTACACAATTGCATTAACTACAAAATTGACAATTTTTACTTTTTTGGTGCCAAATATAGTAAATGTTGTGCTCTTTCGTTTGCGCGTATCGAAATACCAATAATCCGTCTCTTTCTTCCAAAAAACCTAGTTCACAGTTAAGAATCAAGAAAGTTTGATGTACAAGTGTGTTAAGTACTTCTACTTTAAGGGGTTTAGGGGTTTTTTTTTTACTTTCTGGAGAACCTCCTCCAGTACAGTAAAAGTAAAAAGTAAAAGTACCTACTTACCTACTTTTACTTTAAGGAGCCTATTTTTTAAGAAATTTAAATGTTTCTCAATAAATAGTTAGTAATTGATTATTGTTACCAAACTGAAGACTGATTAATAAATTATAATTATTAGGAAACCAAAAAAAAATTGGTTTAGCCCTCTTAAAATTTTGATTGCGAGTTCGAAAAAATATTTTATGATTGTAGTTTCAAAAACTTTGTGTTTTATAGAATGAAATAAACATTATGAATATGAATCACTGGTTTATTCTTAGTTGTTGGACCTAGAACCAGTTTGTTAAAGCTGTTAAATATTTTTAGTTTTTCACTTAATGCACATCAACATAATCAATCTTAGTGCACAAATGTATTAAAAGGGGGGTTTGTACATTACATAGCTATTTTTAAAATGTTATGGTTATACTAATATTACAATATTGAGATATGATGGAGTTAAAGGACTAGTCTTGTGAATAGGTGCATAATTGTTTTATTATTTTTCTTGGTTTTCATAGTGTACATGTCTAAACTTTAAAAAACTTTAAAACGCTCTCCTCAAAATTGTCAATTTTGTAGTTAATGCAATTGTGTACTAAGGCCTCGATATAGTTAATGCAATTGTGTACTAAGGACTCGATATAGTTAATGCAATTGTGTACTAAGGCCTCGATATAGTTAATGCAATTGTGTACTAAGGCCTCGATATAGTTAATGCAATTGTGTACTAAGGCCTCGATATACACTTGGGAGCAAATAAATCGAGCCACTTGCTTTTTTTTGCACGTATAATGGTTATTATTTTTGGTATTATGGAACGTATCAAATCGAAACATATATCGCCTAAGAGCTTATTTAATAATCTTTACAATGAGGGTAAATTATTGAATGATAACCTTATTTAGTGATAAATTATTGGCTCTGAAAGAAAAACGGTAATTTTGATAGAAAATTGTAGGGTTAAAACAGTCCAGAAAATCTATCGAAATCAGGGCAAGGGGGGGTAATACAAGATATTAAGAATAAGTTTATACCATAATTTTGTTTTTAATTGTTTTTTTCTGGACTGACAATTTTCTATCAAAATTATCGTTTTTCTTTCAGAGCCAATAATTTATCATTAAATAAGTTTTTCATTCAATAATTTACCCTCATTGTAAAGGTTATTAAATAAGCTTTCAGGCGATATATGTTTTGAATTGATACCTTCCATAATACCAAAAATAATAACCATTATACGTGGAAAAAGGAAGTGGCTCGATTTATTTGCTCCCAAGTGTAGTTAATGCAATTGTGTACTAAGGCCTCGATATAGTTAATGCAATTGTGTACTAAGGCCTCGATATAGTTAATGCAATTGTGTACTAAGGCCTCGATATAGTTAATGCAATTGTGTACTAAGGCCTCGATATAGTTAATGCAATTGTGTACTAAGGCCTCGATATAGTTAATGCAATTGTGTACTAAGGCCTCGATATAGTTAATGCAATTGTGTACTAAGGCCTCGATATAGTTAATGCAATTGTGTACTAAGGCCTCGATATAGTTAATGCAATTGTGTACTAAGGCCTCGATATAGTTAATGCAATTGTGTACTAAGGCCTCGATATAGTTAATGCAATTGTGTACTAAGGCCTCGATATAGTTAATGCAATTGTGTACTAAGGCCTCGATATAGTTAATGCAATTGTGTACTAAGGCCTCGATATAGTTAATGCAATTGTGTACTAAGGCCTCGATATAGTTAATGCAATTGTGTACTAAGGCCTCGATATAGATACCCATCACGTCTTCGGAGTTTTGCTAGCTAATTTAATTTGACCATGTATATCGGCCGTTTTAGTTACCTGTGGTGGTATCTCCAACGTGAAGTACTGGTTATCAGCATCAGCACTTAGAAGATCTATGGCTAACCAGGGCAGAGTCCATACTTGAGGCTCTGGCCAGCAGGCAGCCTGAAATCAGGGGAACGAAATCTTAATATTTTCACAGGTCAATAGGGTATTTGACGACTATCAAAACTATACGTGAAATAATACTGTTTAAAAGATGTTACTAATAAACAAAAAGTGGCACTCCGGGAGTGCTGACAGTCAGTAGTGAAAACTTGAACAATTACGTGTGAATTTTTTGTTGAATCGGCATATAAACAAAACACAAACAGAATACTTTGCTATCACTCACTGACATATCGGAAATACATTAAAACCGAGTACATCCCGAGGACAGCCGAACACATCCGAATGTAGCGCGGCTTTTTTCCATCTCAAAAAATGCCCAACGCGTCTAAAGAAGTTTTCTCTTCAAAAAATAATAATAGAATAATTGATGTTACACGGTTTTGAAGTTATTCGTCTATCCTTGTCACGCAAAACAATCGTTAGGTATATTAAATGGCGCGAAGTTACTATGGCGTTTCTGTCTTGTGACGTCAGATGCTAGCAGCCTGTCAGTGCTGTCTCCGTCTAGCATACATTTTAAAAGGCTTACAACATCGCAATTTTTTTTTTTTTCAATATCTGTTTTTTTTTCTAGGTTTCAAGAAATCTTATAAAAAAGTCTGCCAACTAAAACACAAAGAGGTTGCTGTCAATTACAGCATTATCATAATTAGATTTCTCAAAAAAAGAAATCTACTGGCCCTAAACCGGTTGAATGCCGTAATTACAGACACAATTAAAAAGCCATTGTGTCTCGCGTGGATCCACGTTTAAGCATACGAAGGGTAATTTGTAGGTAATATTTTCGTCGTCGCGTCGGGGGATGGCTAATGAAAACGCCAAACAGACGAAGGCTAGGACCTATCAATTGCAGAAAGGATGCTATTGTAGAAAGGATAGTGGTAGTAAATATGATTTACCTCTCTTCTATTCCAGAATTCATCTAATATAAGCACCTGAGATTTTCTAAATTCATTCTTTAGTTCGTCCACAACCTGAAACATGTGAAGTTAGAAAATTAAAACATGGTTGGCGTATTATGGCGCTTAGGCTAAGGTCTCTTTAAAACATTATGCGCTACCGACAGCGTGTGATGACCTCACGACTGACGACCGATACGCCGCCGGCGTGGTGGCCAAAACGTTCGTTGCCGCCGTCGCAACTGGCCGCCGCGGGCGGCGTGCGAGCGAGACCGCGCCCGTGTGTTTACGAACATAGGATTCGGCTGTAGTCGGTCGCAGTCGGAGTGTAGTCAGAAACCGCAACTTCGACCTGTGCTTCCCGCACCTAGCAGATTCCTGCGGTTTTCACAAGGTCATCATTTTACCTTTTGAATTAATTACCTTTCGAGGCACAAGCTGATCTTGTGGTCAAATTTAAAAAGAGACTTCAAGAAAGCCCAACTGTCTGAATCAACAACACAAGACAGAACAATTTGGCGCAGAAAAGTGAGGAGACCCAACCCCAAATAACGGGACCAGACACGGAAGTAGAAGAAGAATTACCTGTCTAAACAGTTTATCCGGCAATTTAATCTGAGTAGTTCCACTATCCACAATGCTCTTCACACTATTCAGTTTCACGCACATGTCTTCATCAGGATCTTTCACGTTATCTTCAACTAAGATCTCTTTTGTTTGAGGGGTCATTGAACTCATGACTCGGATTGATATGACACCTACTTCGTACCATCGTTGACGTAATACTGGCGTCCGGAATGTTTTATTGGTATTTGAGTTTGGTGTGCGGTTATCTGCAATAAAAATGAAGAAATTATTCTATGGTCACAATCTAGTTTCCAAATAGGTATGTAAAAAAAAAATGTGTTTTTGGAAAAAGAAAACTAATAAGTATTTATACCAACACAAAGTTCAGTTTTAGCTATAACTTCAAAAGTATAAAACTTTTTCACTAGTATTATATTAGTAATTCTGAAAAAAAATTACTTATTTTATACGAGTTCCAAATTGTTATATTTTTAATGGATATAACATCAATTAGGAACAAACATTTGAATAGACTTTATGTTTTTTATATCAGCACTAGTAGCACACCGCGATTTCACCCGCTTAAGTGTCGATCCCGTGGGAATATCGGAATAAAAACTCAAACTATCTCTATACCAAATTTCATCTAAATCGGTTCAGTGGTTTAAGCGTGAAGAGCTAACAGACAGACAGACACACTTTCGCATTTATAATATTAGTATGGATTAGATGGCACTGGCATCCTGTATTGAACTAATGACTATCAACATACCTACTGCATCCATTGGATCTTATTACGGCATTGTTTCCCTGACTTATAAGGAGGTTTATAGCCATTGGCTTTAGTTGTTAAGAAGCTGATGTAATAGTTCATCATTCACTTAAAGTGATGACAAGGACTTTTGCAGTTTAAGGGAGATGCGCTATGGTAACCCGCGAAATAAAAATTTACTTAGTTGTTTTGCAATTTGCAGGTCGGTGTCAGGTTGTATGTTGATTAAATTATGATTCGCGACCATAACAAATATGGCTTCACAGAATTATAATCATTAGAATATTTATCAGCAATACAACTCCTTAAATAAATTAGAATTGGCCTCAAACGTCATGATTTCATAAAATAGTCATTCAATAAGGTAATATGAACTTAGATATATGTATTGATAATTTTTTATGATTATATTCTGCATATTAAAGACTTTAATTTACATAGTTTACTTACCAACAACATTAAAATAACCGTAATTTGTTGTATTAGTCTTGCTAATTGGTCCACAGAGTTTCAAATGGAATGACATTGGCTTGTTCATATTGCGATCTAGGGCATCCAGCCAGGATTCGACTGAGCCAGCCTTGCCCCATGCGCCAACCGGCATATAGGCTAGTCCAAGGAGGCCCTGAAAGTTGGAAGATGATAGAGTGAGATGTAGTTTTGTTTTCAGTCAGCGACAAAACTCGTTGATAGAGTAAAATCCGACAATTTTCAACTGTAATAACAAATAAATTACAATCTTTATTGCAGACTACATGATCCATAAAAAACAATGAAAAAAATATAGTTAGTACAAAAAAAACTCCAATTAATTGTTTAACTTAGATAATATATGTTTTATTGTGTGCATAGTACAACTGCAACTGTGTGTGCAACTTAATAGTTGTTAAACAACTTAAAACTTACTAAGTACTTCAATAGATAATGAAACATATCAATCCTTTTTTAAGACACTAGTTTCTATAATTTCAGGCATAATAAGTATAATCTTTCATGGCTATAGGTTTAGGCTTAACTGGTTAAATGCCATAATTACAGAAACAATTAACCCACTGTATCTCCCGTGGATTCACGTTCATACAAAGGGTTAAATCACCCAGTATTTTAAGCTCAACTGTATAATTAAAGTAACACTAAAACACTAATTAGGGATAGTTAACCGCGTCTGGCACACCCAGGGCCTTGATAAAAATATTACCATGACATGAGTAATTCTCATAAAAAATTAGAGTTTGTCTAGAAAGAAGAATATTTACTTATTAGGAGTGGAGGTCGGAAATTATCATACGGGACAGTAATACCAGAATAAAAATAAGGTTTCTTATTCCTAACCCAGGTGGGTGAGTGACGATTTCATCGAAATCCGTTCAGCCGTTACGGTGCGAAAAGTGTTGGAATGTAAACACAACCTTAGCCGACCATAAATTAAAAAGTTTCGTTGTTCTCTTTTCCTACGCTTGGAGCGCCACTGTTTTGTTCCCTCTCACAATTTCACGCTTCACGTTTACTTTTGTTAATGAGTTTTGGATAAATTATTTAAGGGTGATGCACAAGGTAGCCCGCGAAATTCAAATTGTCTTTCGTTTTTTGCAATTTACAGGCCAGTGTCAGTGTCACCTATAAATTGCAAAAACCGTAAAAAAAAAGAATTTCGCGGGCTACCCTGGTGCTTCGCCCTTGATTAGAAAATTTACTGGAAAATAATCTATCCGTGGCGTTATTTCTTCAAACACAGTCAGAATTAATTTCACATTTATGATAGAAGTATGGATTTGCTTCTCACCTGCCATCCTGAGTCTTTAGTGAAAAATTCATGGCTCTCTGTAATAAGTGCGAAGTCTGAGCGCACTTCGTGTATATCAGGCAGTGACGGAAATTGTATGAAGTCCGAAGCTAGGAGACCTGTCCACGTACCTTGAGTATATGCGGCTTGTATCTGTAAATATTATCAAAGTGTCTGTTAAAACATCTTCTTCATTTCCCATTTAAGGCAAAAACGTCAGGGTAGCCCGCGAAATTCAAATTTTCTTACGTTTTTTGCTATTTGCAGGTCAGTAGCAGGTTGTATGTTGATCTAAATACGATTCGCGGCCGTAAAAAATATTTATTTATAGAATTATAATCATTCGAATCAGCAATACAACTCCTTCAGTTAGAATCGGCCTCAAATGTCATGATCTCATGAAATAGGGTAATATGAACTTAGAGGGTTGTGTTGATGATTTTAATGATTATAATTCTATAAATAAATATTCTTTACGGCCGCGAATTATATTTAGATCAACATACAACCTGATACTGACCTGCAAATTGCAAAAAACGTGAGTAAATTTGAATTTCGCAGGCTACCTTAGCGGTTCCCCATTAAAATGACTCTTTAATTAAAAATACCCAAATACTCGCAACTACTAACTTTAAGTAGTTATAGACTATCTATGGCAATCAGTGATGGACTAGGTATACTCAAGCAAGATTATTTTTTATTGAATGTAGGTAAAAATCTACATTCAATAAAAAATAATCAAATGGGATTTAGAGACTCCAAGTATGATATCAGACCTTAAATCTATACACATAAGGTTCTACTTACACTGTTACCACTATTATAGAGGCTGCTTGAATTATTTGCATGGAAGTATTTGTCACTATCATTCCGAGCATAAGATGCTAAGGCTAATGTTGTGCTCCCTGTATCTACTAATAATTTGAACTGGAAAAAAAAGAAAATTGTGTTATTTAATAAATGAGTAATTTCATCATGACAGCGGCTCTGAAGTGCGCTTCACGCTGCACAGTACCACACCCGCTGACACATTAATTTGACACTGCGCATTGACCCGCCTCAAGTTCCGAGCCTCCATGAAGTTTGAATCGGGCTGTACATATCTATACATATCTAGAGCAGTGGTGGCCCAGTGGTATCGGCCGCGACTTACGAGTTGTAGGTCGTAGGTTCGAACCCAGACAGGTGCTTTACTTTGTGTAAATTATTTCATCACCACTGCTCTCAAAACGGTGAAGGAAAACATCGTGAGGAAACCGGCATGTCCTAGAACCAAAAATTCAAAGACATGTGACATCTACCAATCCGCACTGGGCCCGCGTGGTGGATTACGGCCCACTCCCTCTCACAGAGAGGAGGCCTGTGTCCCAGCAGTGGGAACATTATAGGCTGATGATGATGATGATGATGTACATATCTGCTGGTAAACAGGTATTGTATCGACATTGGCAGAATAGTCGATATCGGCTTTACTTGCCATAATTAAAAATAGAATAGAATAGGTATTGTTGATTATGAAGACTATGACGACAGCTGTTTCAACTTGTAATACAAATTGAGAGAAAAACTACTGAGGAATGTTCAAGAGTGAACTGGAATTATAAGATGAACACCTCTTCCACCTATCAAATTATTAATATAATGTTCTCAATGCTGGGACATTAACCTCCTCTCTTCAAGTGGACTGTAATCTCCCATTCGGGCCAGTGCGGGTTGGTAGATGTCTCATGTCTTCAAATTTTTGGTTTTAGGATATGCCGGTTTCCACATGATGTTTTCCTTCACCATTTTGAGGAAGTGATGATGAAATTATTTACACAAAGTTTCTGCCTGGGTTCGAACAAGACTAGCTGGGTCCATTACCAATGGGCTCTCTCTGAATTATTTATATTTTTATAAAGAGTTTCCAGAGTTGAGTCGATGCAGGTAGTTTTACAGAGCTGCCAAAAATCTTTAGTACCAGGATAAAATATATAAAAAGTAAAAGAAATATGTTCACCCAAGTAACGGTGAAAAATCGTCTTACTTATGAATAGTTATTGCAATTTCCTGAAAGGATTCTACAGGGTGTTACGGAGGAAAGGGTATATCAATACAAACGGGTTGAAGAGTGTATCTGGTCTAGAATCTCTGTACAAAATTTCAGCTCAAAAGCAGTAACTTTGAAAATGCTTAATATTTTATTATTTCGATAGTATTTTAAATTGAAATCATAACAAACGTGTCACCGCACTACGAGGGTCATTATCCATTATCTGTAGTGTGTCTGTGCGCCTAGTACACGCTCATCACGCCGCCGCCCGCCAGTGCAGCGCCGTGATGTCGAAATAAAAAAATATTAAGCATTTTCAAAGTTAATGCTTTTGAGCTGAAATTTTGTACATAGATTCTAGACCAGATACACTCTTCAACCCGTTTGTATTGATATACCCTTTCCGTAACACCCTGTATAATTAATCTAGAGTTGATTAACCTTGAGTCTCTCTCTTACAACAACAATTACAAATTCAAACACTTAAAGTGATAAAAAGTGAACTGTTAGGATAAACACCATTGTGATTAATTAGCATCATAACAATATCTGTATTGACACAGAAAACCTATTGTTGTCTTTGTCTGTGTATCCATAAACAACTTTATCTAAGTGTTTGTGTAAGAAGGTAAATAAATAAATTCTTCTTTAATTATTATTTGCATTGTTATTACATTAGTATAAAGTTTTTATGTTAACACCTTGACTGCCTGACAACAGACACAATAGAAAATCTGTTGTTCGCCGTCACCGGTGACCTATACGGCAGAGAATGTGTTAAATAGCATAGTTTTCGATGTTTTATCTACTGTTAAAAATGTGATAATTTTACATAATCGGAATTATTTATAAGTAACTAGTTGTGCCCGAGACTTTATTTGTGTGTATGTCGGAAAACAATAATGTGTCTCTACCCGTTCTTTTATTAAAATAAATAAAAGTAGCCCTAGTTACTCCTTATAACATCAGCTATTTGCCCGTTTAAGTCCCGTCAAAATCGCTCTAGCCTTTTCGGAGATTAGCCGCAACAAACAGAAGGACAAAGATTTTAAAATATCAAAAAAAAATTTTGGAAATATAATTAAGTATAAGTACCGTATACTTTTTTAAGCATTTAGTTAAAGGATGTTATTTTGAAATTACAGACACTTTTATTTATTTCTATATACTTATGTGCTTTTATGAATGCAATGACTTAACCAGTCAAGCCCTGCGCATGCTACATCGGTCACAATACAATAGAAAATCAATTGTGTCTCATTAGCGGACCTTGATCAGCAATAAATAATAACATAGTGAGCAAGATGTTTAGAGCTGGAGAATAGTCTTTTCTTTAGATTTCCTAATCAATTGGTACTGAGAGGATCTAATCAGTTTTATCAAAAGCAGGATGCTTAGCTCATTTTGTATCACCATCATCATCCACAGCTGAGCATAGGCCTTTATTTCTAATAATCCCCATATCACACTGAGCTTATTATATTTCTTTTTAGTTTAGTGTGTGAAGAAACCTGGGTTACAATACGGGCCTAGAACTATATTATGGCCATTAGGTAATAGGTAGGTAATACGGGCTGGTGTCCGCAACTCCACGTCAATGCGCGTATTTTGCGTACAGGTATTATGGCCATTACAAATAGAATAGAATACTCTTTCAAATACTTATAGTACGGCCATTGAGAGATTGTATTCCTGACACCTGTCAATGCGACCACTCTATTATAGTAACTATTAAAGATCAAATTCACACAACACATTTTTTTTTGTATGAAACACACACTTGACAGTTGTCAAGAATGCATTATCTCGTTCGCTGCACCGTACTACATTATCATCTACTTACTCACTACTACTACAGGGTTAATAATTTCAATGCAATCACATCAAATGATTATGTATCTTTAAACACATAGGAACCACTGTACTTCCTCACCCGGCGCATTTTGATAGTAGGTTGTTTTTTTTGGATAGAATAGACCCTTTTTAGTGTAATTTGAAAACCGCAAATTGTGAAAATCCATAGGGGCCGAGAAAAAAATTTCCTAAGATTTTTTTTTTTCTGAAAGCCTGCGATTTTTATAGTAACTATTTTTTTTTAGATAGAATAGACCCTTTTTAGTGTAAATTTGAAAACCGAAAAGTTCGCAAAACCATAGTGGCCGAGAAAAAAATTTCCAATGATTTTTGTAACCTAACCTCAAAACACTTAAAAGTTGCTTAAAAGGCGTAGTAGGAGCCCCGCTTCGCGGGGCTCTATGGTCTAAAAAAAAATAACCACGAAGGGGATGGCGGGGTCTGTTCGCTCGCTGCGCTCGCTCACTAGACCCCGCCATCCCCTTCTAACCTAACCTGTCCGAGTCGGGGTGCCCCAAGTCCCGAGCTCGCTTCGCTCGCTCTTGCATCCTAAGTTGTCATTACAAATGTGTTATTTAGGGCTTCCAATACCGGTATCCCCGTATTGGCTAATACCGGTATTGAAAGCCCAATACCGGTATCCCCGTATTGGCTAATACCGGTATTGAAAGCCCTAGTGTTATTTTTGTATATTATGTTGGTTTAGTGTGTAGTGTAATCGGGAACACAAAAAAAAACATAAACATGTTACATTTATGTACACATGATACATTTTCCGTAACTTTAAGATTTTTTTTCTCAAAAACTATAAGTTTTCACAATGCGGGATTTTGCGAAAGTGTTTAACATAACGAAATGTAGAACTATTAAAATTGTGAAGCTTCGAATAAACGGGTGAGGAAGTACAGTGGAGCCAACACATACACAGAGCTGAAAAAAAATATAAATAGGAACAGTGGCTAACTTTACTGCAACACCTATCTATTTTTAAGATGTTCCATATGACCTTGTTTAACTTTTTAGTTTGTAAAAAACAGTTATATTTGGATGATGGCCAAATAATCAAGAGGGTCAGCCAGAAGGTGATATTAGGGGTTCGGCAGTTCATCTTTAGTAGATATAATGTTACTTTACTCCTGTTTACTTTTAATCTTTTTATTTTGTATTTAAAATCTAATGAGGAAGTTCCTGGCTCTTACCTTTTGATGCGGATGGCCTATATTAACTTCTATAGCATAAGCTTCCCCAGCATCGCCGTATAAATTAATTTCTTCACAGTAAGAATTACTCAAACAAACAATACAGATTTGAAAAATAATAAATATCACTGTCATCTTTATTTATACTGACATTATACGACTGAACAATTAAGTAACAGTAACTTGTATTAGGAATGCTGCTCTTCTTAGTATTTGATTGAAATAAACTATTCTAATTAATTATTTTTAATAAATATTTACGCTGATGCACTTATCCGACTCATTAGATGCTATCGGATCAGCTGTCCCTGTCAGATAAACACTGACACTGACATTCAGTTGAGTTTGACTGACACTTTGTCCCAATTTGACAAACAGAACAGCGTCGATAAAAGTTACAAGGAATACCGGTTATGTTTACCGATTTATTCAGATTCGGATACTTTTGGGAACTTTTTATATTATCTATTTTGACTGCTAAGAATACTGAGCTCGCTAAAATTCATATTTCATCAGATGAAAAACATATAGAAACTTGTAAGAAAATTGAGAACGTTGGCATAAAGAATGTATAATAAACGTAGAGGGAGTTTAATAAATAAAAATGGCTTTAGTATCATGAATTCGTAAATAAATGATATAGCAACACTCGGCTCAACACAACAAAACGCGCGCTTTTCAATGTCAATGTAATGTCAGATTAAAAATAGAACTTCAAACTTTCTTGACTTCAGACTTGACACTAGACACACGACAAACGACACGCTTGTATTGTAACCTATTTATGAGTAGGATAGCATAATACACTTTTACAAAGGCGAGAGAGAAATCAAACATTTTTTATGCCCGAAATATAAATATATTACACGTCAAAGTAATAACGGAACGAATCCTTCAATTTGTGTATATGTTGTGAACGTTGCGAACATTCCGATTTCCGCTCAGGTAAAATTAAAAACAACCCAAAAATTGCATAGTAAATTTTAAAAATGAGTCTTTGGGTAGATAAACATAGACCAAGAGATTTGATGAAACTAGATTTTCATACAGATCAAGCAGTTAGATTGAAGAGTCTCGTTCAGCAAAGTGATTTCCCCCATCTGCTTGTTTACGGTCCTTCGGGAGCCGGTAAGAAGACTCGCATCATGTGCTTACTGCGAGAACTATACGGATCTGGCGTAGAACGGCTGCGGCAAGAAACCATGACATTCACAACACCCTCCAATAAGAAAATAGAAATCATGACTGTAAGTAGCAACTATCACATTGAAGTCAACCCCACTGATGTCGGTATCCACGACAGAGTGGTTATTATGGATTTGGTGAAGAATGTGGCACAAACCCATCAGATAGATTCATCTGGACAGAGAGAATTCAAAGTTGTAATATTGAATGAGGTAGACGACCTAACAAAGGATGCTCAGCACGCATTACGTCGGACGATGGAGAAATACGTTGCAACCTGTCGTCTCATACTTATTGCCAATTCTATTTCCCGAGTCATTCCTGCAATCAGATCCCGTTGTCTGACCATTAGAGTACCAGCACCCACAGAGACTGAGATTGCCTCTGTACTCAAATTAGTTTGTAAGAAAGAGGGTTTGAGTATACCACCAGAGCTTGCTATGCGGCTCGCTAAGGCTGCAGACCGTAATTTAAGACGAGCATTACTTATGTGTGAAGCTTGTAAAGTTCAGCAGTATCCCTTCACAGCAGACCAAAAGATACCTGAACCTGATTGGCAGCAATTTATCAGAGAAACAGCTGCTTTAGTACTCTCGGAACAGACACCGAAAAAGCTTGGTGAGGTACGACAAAAACTGTATGAATTGATCATACATGGTGTGCCCCCAGATATGATTTTTGGGGGACTTTTGAAGGAATTAGTCCGGAATTGTGACATGTCTATGAAATGCCAAATTGCCAGTCATGCTGCTACTTACGAACATAGAATGAGACTTGGCAACAAAGCAATATTCCACCTCGAAGCATTTGTTGCCAAGTTTATGGCGATCTACAAGAAGTTTGTTGAAGAATCCATGGGTGATGCCTTCTAATGGATAGTATTAAGAAAAAAACTCAATTGTGCCTGTTTTTTAAATTTTTAATTAATAAATAACCAAATTCAATTTTACAATGTCGTTTTCATGCTGAATGAAATTAATGAATTACAGAAATGATGGTTCTGATAGTTGAAACAATTACTCATTGTAATACTTATAATAATGTTTTACAGGTACTTTAACACTAAATAATCTAAAATTATCAACTACTGCATGCATCAAGGCTGCTACAATTTCATTTGAAAAGTGATCCAAGATACTTGGTTTTTTCAGCAATGCTTCATCAATTATGTAAGCGTCTTCAGAATCTGTAAAAGAAAAATGCTAATCAATTACAAGATTGGTACTTGAAGCTAATTACAATCACACCTTTTATCATTATTTATTTTGACCAAAATGTTATTTATGTTGTAGCCAAGATAACAATTTCTTTTTTTTTAGTATCATGTATTATCCCCCTACTGGGCAAAGGTCTTCCTGATATTTTTCCAATTTTCTTTAAGGCGCATTCCGCGCTAAAGCAGCGCGCGTAATTTGCTTACGTATTTTGCAACTTGCAGGTCAGTGTCAGATTGTATATTGATCAAAATATGATTCGCGAATCGTGACCGTAACAAATATGGCTTTACAGAATAATAATCATTATAATCAACAACTCCTTATGTTAGAATTGGCCTCAAATGTCATAATTTAATAAAATAATCATTCAATAGGGTAATATGAATTTAGAGAGTTGTATTGGTAATTTTTACGAGGTGTAGGCCGTAGGTTCGAACCCAGACAGGCGCTTTACTTTTTGTAAATTATTTCATCACTACTGCTTTCAAAACGGTGAAGGAAAACATCGTGAGGAAACCGGCATGTCCTAGAACCAAAACTTCGAAGACGTGACGTCTGCCAACCCGCACTGGGCCCGCGTGGTGGATTACGGCCCACTCCCTTTCACCGAGAGGAGGCCTGTGTCCCAGCAGTGGGAACATTATAGGCTGATTCTGTATGTTATGTATTGGTAATTTTTTTGATTATAATCCTATAAATAAATATTTGTTATGGCCGCGAATCATAAATTTAGATCAACATACAACCTGATAGTACTGACCTGCAAATTGCAAAAAAGATAAGAAAATTTGAATTTTGCGGGCTACCCTGACGCTTTCGCCTTAATGTTCACAATTAATCAGCAATAATCTTTTGTTAAAGATGAAGAGAGAGACTAATGGGTGGGAACAAACAAGGCAGAAAAAAAAAAATTAAACCTCCGAAAAAACTGAAAAGCAAAAAATAATAAACTTTTTTTATTTAACCTTAATAAATAAGTTCTTAAACTAATGCAAGTATACCTAAGTAATTTAGAGTCGGCGCCAAACAAGCAAATTAATATCGTTGCGAGTGCGGAGAGCGCATTTTTTGTTTGAAATGTTAATGTTTATCGTTATAGATTTCACGTTGCTTATTTCTTTAAATTTAAGGTAATTTAGTAATCTTTGTTCATTGATTGTTTGGCGCCGACTCAAAATTCCTTAGGTATACTTGCATTAGTTTAAGAACTTATTTATTAAGGTTAAATAAAAAAGTTTATTATTTTTTTTGCTTTTCAGTTTTTTCGGAGGTTTAATTTTTTGTTAAAAAGTTTTTATTTTATAATTTTTTGAGGCTATAATTTACTAATTACTACATGCTTAATGTTTGATTACTTTTAAAATACCTACCTTACTTTAGACATTAACTGTTATAATCCTACTTTAACTATTATTTTTTGTGTAATATAATACTAAATAATATAATGTAATACTTAAAAAAAACAGGCTTTATATTATACCAACATAGATAGGCCTTTTATTATTTTAATTGTAATACACAGCTCAGCATTAAAATCTGTGAATGAACAATAAATCACCCCTATTTTCCCACCCTTAGGGTAGGATTTTTTTTTCCAAATTTACATGGGACCAACTTCGAAGTATGTCCTATCCAACAAAAGAAGAATTATCAAAATCGGACTACTCTGTAAAAAGTTAAGCGTGGTCATACATTACAATCAGTGAGTGAACAATCAATCATCCCCTGTTTTCTAACCCTTAGGGTTGGAATTTTTTTTCCAAATTTATATGGGACCAACTTCAGGGTATACCCTTTCTAATAAAAAAAGAATTATCAAAATCGGACTGCTCTGCAAAAAGTTATGCGTGATCATACATAAAAAAAAAAAAAAAAAAAAAAATATACGCGTCGAATTGAGAACCTCCTCCGTTTTTTTTCGTCGGTTAAGAACCTCCTCCGTTTTTTTTCGTCGGTTAAAAAACCTGTAAAAGGCCTAAAATATTAGATGAACCTGCTAAAATATTTATGATATCAACTACTTATTGAATAAGGCAGAAAATATTAACACCTATTACGACGAAGTATTATTAGTCTGGGGAATTCTGAATTCATTATAGGCAATTATTAACCAACTAATGGATTATCCTTGTTTTTCTCTAGATAGAACTAGACATCTGAAATCTATTAATAGATATTTTGGCTAAATGGTAAAGTATTATGTGTGTGTAAATGGTATTATGTGTGTAACCGCCATGCATGATTTATATAATTACTAACTGACCCGGCGAATTTCGTACCGCCTCAGTTTGTTTTGTTATTGTTTCCCATGTTTTAATATATTATTCTGCTTTTCGGGGCGAAGACAAATCCAACAAATAAAAGATCATAAAAAACGGCCCAGCCGTTCTTGAGTTATAAATGGTGTAACTAACCCGACTTTGTTTTATATACATACATATTAGGGTGGTCCTTATTCCTAAGAAAAAAAAATTTTTTTCTTTAATTTCGCGGGGCACCACGTAATTTGGTTATATACCATAAGAAAGTATTTCAGTATTTTTTTTGAAATTTTTAAATGACATTTAAGGGTCGCTACCAAGGTTTGAATTTTAAATAAAAAGTATAAAAACTCAAAATCTGTATTTGTTAGAATTCTTTATTTTTATACTCAGGTCTTACAAAATATTATGAAATTATTGTTATTGTTATTCTTCAATGCTTCTGAACGTTTTTTCTTGTTTTCTTTATTTTTTTTAGATTCTGCCATTCTTTGAACAGTTTTTCAATTTTACTGATGACGTTTTTTTAATTGAATAGGTATGCCAGTTTTTTAATTTATTTATTACTTTTAATATAACCATCCAAAATATATATAGACACCTAAATTAAAAATTATTGAAACCTTTATGTAAGCTGTCTTTCAACGCTATTTGTAAAAATTTTGACAGCCGGTAGCGACCTCTAAATCTTAACAAAAACAAAAACATAAAAAGACGTATTTCATATTTAGAGGTATATAATCAAATGAGAAAGTGCCCCGAGGATAATTCAAAAGTCGAAAAATAAGGACCACCCTAATACATATATAAGATAGATTAATTGTTTGCTTCAAACTGTAGTGATAGTTGCGTAAGTAAACTGTCGTAAAATCTTTAAAGGTTCGCGCACATTATGTCGGGCCGCAGCGGGGTGGGGCGGGCAGCATCGCACGCAACCAACATTCGCGGCGGAATATGCGGTCGCTGCGCCCCGGCATAGTGTGCGATAGTTCATATAAAATACATACGAGCGATTTGAGCGGATTTTTGCGCTGCGACCCGACCCGCTGCGGCCCGACATAATGTGCGCGAACCTTTAATGAGCACTGACCGCTGTACCCCACTGACAGGTGTCAGCAACGCATTCTCTCGACGGCTGGACTTTGGCACAATTTCTGCATTTCTCGGAAACAATATTTTTAACCCGATTTTGTTCTTTTATCTAATCCATGATTACTTAAAACCCTTATCAGCTTGATAGTTTCGACATCTCATGACTTTCGTGTTAACCCAGTATGCACATCCATTCGACACGACAGGCAGTTGATTGATACCAACCCGCACTGGGCACGCGTGGTGGATTACGGCCCACTCCCTCTCACAGAGAGGAGGCCTGTGTCCCAGCAGTGGGAACATTATAGGCTGATGATGATGAGGCAGTTGATTTGCCTAAGAGCAAAAAGCTGTCGCAAAGCGGTCGGCTATTCTGACATAAAATTTGGGTTTTAGGTTTCTGAACAGCGTTTAGAGGACTTCGATTACAATAATTGAGGTTCTATTCGGCACGTATCGAATGGCTATGTATAGCTATACTGGAAGTTTGTTGCAAGGCAGTCATTTCCCGAGTATTTTAAAAGTTGGACACCGAAAATAACCGAAACAAAGCAGGAACGAATAAATCAAGGCTTACTTGGTTGCAAAAAATACGTAGGTATTCGCGTATTCCTGACAGCTATCCTCTCTGGACCGATTACAATGTAATCCTCATTATCGCTGCCCCGTTGTATTATCCCCGCATAAGTTATGTTGCTCTCCGCACCGTCTGAAATTTAAACCGTTGCTGTTTTTATGTGGGTGGTCGGAAATTTCCGAAAGTGCGCTAAACTGCAGTTCAACAAAGTTTAATTGCACGAAACGAGGTGGTGTTAGCGTTTAGGTACATTGGACTTGGTTACTTTGGACCCAGGTGTTTTAGTTTGTTACAAATCTGAAACACCTACCTACACAGAGGTATCCACATACCTAATTACTTAATCCATAGGTACCTACTTGGGCCATCAAATCGACGAGTGATAACCATTTGGAAAGGGAATAGTTTTATTACTTTCATCAATTACTATAATTAGAAATCTGAAATATCAGCGTGATGTTATAATAGAATAACCTTTACCTATTCCTTTACCTAACATATTTTTTTATGTAGGTAGTTATTGGGTGGATTGGGCCTTTCCTTCCAAAAAGGTAATCATGTTAATCTACATTGTACCTACTTATTAAGTACTCTCTGAGTCAAGTTGTAATTGCAATTGTAATTATTGTAATCTTTTTAATTTTTAATCTGGAATTGAAATTTTAATGACAGTAGTTCATAATTTTATTTACCTACTAATTTATTTAATGACTACTTTGATTTTTATAATGAATAATGATGAAGTGTAATTTTGATGAATATTATCACGGTTTATGCACCATCTCTTCCTACCAATTTGTACGCCACGATATGCGGCTGAACATGTTAGAACTTTTATGTACCCCATTATTATCCTGCATGCAATGTACACCATGTTTAAACAAATAAAATTTACTTACTTACTTGCAACAAATAAACAGGAAAGTTCAGATAGTACTTACTAGTAAAATTAAATGCTCCATTATCGAGATACTTATCATTAATTACAAAACAGCTTTTTAGCTGTCCATACCTGCCTGTCGCAGCTGCCTCATAACCGGTAAATTGACAATAAACAAACATCCAGTTCTTAAGTAGGAAATCTATTTATAATTCTACCTTGCCGATATTGATCTTACTACGTAGGTATGAATAGTGTAAGTTTACCTATGGCTATGGCTTATACGTTGATCTTAGTAGGAATAATGGTCAAATAAATATTTGTACCACGCGGGAATCGAACCTGCGACAGCAGATACCTGTCTGCCTACCTGCAGCCAATCTCTCAGCCACTGCGCCAACCATGCCGTCATATAATACTCTGAGGTCGGTACTCGGTAGTATTGTTTATTTACATTTTTTGCAAATTTATGGTGGAATTATTTCCCTCTACTTACGAATATCCATTGTAATGTAAGCGTTATGCGGTTCTTTTCTTCCAGCCACCTCCATACTTATCTGTCCGGATAAATGCAAGTCAGTTGTGAATATCACTCCATTTTTGCCTTCTTCCAAATCAAATCTGAAAAGAAAATATAAAAATGTTGGTCAAATTCGATGAACGTTTTAAGAATAAAACCAACAAGTAGGTAGTTCTAATTTAAATGTTAACAAAAAGCAAAAAGATCATAGTCCGCGCGGAACTAGTTGGCCGCTGAGGTGGGGACAGGGGTGAGGCGGTGCGCGGCGCGGCGGCGGTTTGGAACGCACGTACTGAGTAATGCGCCCTCGCCCCTCCGTCTACCGCTCACATACTTAAGGCGCGGCCAACTAGTTCCGCGCGGACTATAATTTATGGAGATGATGGGATCTGAACCCAGGACTTTCAGCATTCAGCAACAGAGAGATTTTATCCTAGACAATAATCCTATCGATTAGTAAATAAAATAGCGAGTAGGTATTTATTTTTTGAATTTTTAGCTGGTCTGATTCCCGGTTTAGGTGAGCTTGTCGAGAAATCTGTGAATGCAGTTTTGTTTCTTTTTAATAATAAGTACAGGAATGTTTCCTTTAAGTAAAATAATCTATCTCAAAGATTTAAAGTGCTTTCTCTAATACAGAGCCCATTGATTTTTTCCACCTTGTATAGCTAGTACATAAATTAGTATATACGGGTCAAATTCCATTAAACTAAATCAAGTACTTTGTTGCTACCAACTGCCCAACCCCCTCAAATACTTCCAAGATTAAATACCACAAATCTCTTTCACACAAAAACATTGAAGTAAATTCTGTTTGAATAATGATTAAAACCTCCTTCCGACGAGTTTCGTCCACCTGGCGCCGGTAACGTTGACCCTTCTCAAAGAAAATGTCGTTTGGAGTTCGGGTAAGGATAGGACTATACTGTTGACAATGGCAGGGTCGATAGGCTCCATGCCGAAGTGGCCAGCGTCCATTAAAAAGAAGAATGTCCTTAGACTGCGGCGGAGGCAGTCGATGTTGTCCGCTCTGCATGTGGGGAACGGGAGTGGTGACACTGAAAAAAAAGAAAATATCCTCATGTTATTGGTTTGGAAGTGGAAAAGGGCGTCCGATCCAGCCTGCCCTTGCTGCCCTCCCCCAGTGACGCCAAAGCCGAGGTCCGTACCCCACAGGGGGTGCACTTAGCGTGTAGTCGCTTAGTTTCTTACAACCTCCTTTCCAACACCCCAAAACGCTTCTCGCAGTTCAACCTAACTACGAGAAGCTACATAACACCCCAAAACGCTTCTCGTAGTTAGGTTGAACTGCGAGAAGCGTTTTGGGGTGTTATGTAGGTAATTGTGGACATTCAAAAGTCCCGCTTGTCAGGGTAATTTGAATAAACATTTTTTTTTTAAAATTAAATCAGAAACCTAGATCACGCTCAGCACACAATAGACACGCAATGTGTGCCTAGTGAGTGCGAAGTTGTAGGTAACTTTTTGCCCGACATAGGGATCGACCGTATGCTCAGTATGCCCAGCACCCTAATCGCATGAGTGTGTCATCAATCACAATCTGCATCATTTTGAAGGATATTGCTAATCCATTGCTTTATATGTTGTCTGCTCAACAAGGTAAATACCACATTGAATGTTCTTGAACTGCCAAAATGAAAGCCATCCCTACTGTTAGTAGGTATGTTACGCAATTATCCAGGTGAGGCAATCCTACCTATTAGGTACAGTCAACCCAATCACAGTCAATGTTAACACGTACGTACCCAGCGGTAAGTTTGCAAGATAGGTTAGCTGAACGAGAAGCGAACCATTTATTATTCTAAAGGCAAGGTCACATACATGACATACATCTAAATTATATTACTTATTTAGATTTCTGTGGACAAGATTAATAGGAAATTCTGGAGAATGTCGCCACTAAAGCTAGTAAGTAGTAGGCAAAATCTGATTTAAGTATTGAAATACCAAATCCACAACTACAGTAATTCTGTGGGGTAGGGAATTGCGTAACGCACTAACAGTAGGAGTGGCTTTCAGTTTGACCGTTCAACAACATTCATTGCGTTATTTACATTGATTGTTGAGCAGACAATTTTTTCGAACATGTGAAGCAATGGATTAGCAATATCCTTCAAAATTATTCAAATTATGAATGAATATTGTATTACGCATTTAGGGTGCTGATGATGTTTCGGTCGTAAAATTTTATGAATATCATTTTCGTTGCTTAAATAATCATAAACGAAATTGCTTCTACGGCTTCCTGCCATTACCTACCTTATTGTTTTTTTTTTTGTGACAACAATGTCAATGACCGAGGAATTGAAAATTGATAAAAATGTGGTTACTATACAGTCTACAATAAAAATAATAACAAAAGCTACCATACTGGTTGTGCTAAATTGTCAAGGTCTGCCGAAGACGAAGTATTATGTTATCTGTGGCCGAAGGTTTTGTATTTCCCTTACTTTGGAATAAAATATCCTTTTAATTATTTGCGCGATAGTCTGAAGATAAAAACGAAACACCGTAATTATTTACTCATGCGAGGTCATTGACACCGTATAAATCACTTGGTAAGTACCTACAGAGATTTAGAGAAGGGTCTAACCGAAATTTTTAAAACAAAATGATGGTATTTAGGTATATAATCCTATATAATCTAACTCACGTTTTGAAATAAATATGTTCCGAGTGGTCTCGACAGTTTTTAACTCAAGTTATGTAGACGCAAAAGTAAAATTATAGAAGTAATAATGTATCTCACAGGGATTGAATGGCGTTCGTAGAAATATTTAAATAGGGTTCGATATGGGCAGTGGGTTAGTAGGGTTTATAAAATAACTAGCTGCGCCCCGCGGTTTCATCCACGTAAATGTCGATCCCGTGGGAATATCGGAATAAAAAAAAAAAAAAACAAAAAGTTCATTTCAGTAACATGTACAACTTTTACAGTGATCTTACATAGGGACCTCCTTTTAAGTAAAGATATACCTGTGCTAGGAGGCCCCGCTATATGCTTAGCCTATATGTTAATCCAGGGTGTCAGCTCCCTCCGTACAAAATTTTATCAAAATTGGTCCAGCCGTTTGAGCGTGAAGAAGTAACAAACATATAAACACACACACACACTCACAAACTTTCGTCTTTATAATATTAGTGTGATCACAATTTCTGTAAATTTCTGCTTCCCTTTGAAACTAACCGGCAACGGCAGCAACACAGCTGCAGTCCTTTTGGTGTTCAAGAAAGACTTCTATCACTCCACACTCCACCACAGTTAAATTAACCTGCTGGTAAAATTCACAAAAGTGATGGGTCTCCAATTACAAATCGTAAAAAAAAAATTGCTTATAATCTCTTTCTCTATCTTCATTTCATGGACGTCGGCGACAGCTAATAACGGTATCAGCTGATTACTTGAAATTATAATTTTGGGTACCTACCTAACTTAATAATTTTTGTTTCACTACTTACTAAGTATTAGATGGGTAGGTACCGATACCCAAAATGTTTGTGACGTTTCGCCAAATAATTAAAAAGACGTAGTACCTACCCACAATCTGCCTTCCTGAGGGGCTTGTGGCTAAGTTAGCTAAGCACGGGTCGATCGATCAGGTTAAGCTACTCTTGCCGCGGTTCGTTCATAGATGGCGACCATCTTTACTTACCAAGACCCCTCAGTGCGTTGGAAAGGTCCTGGCTGTCATTTGTAGATCTTTGACACTCGTTACGTGAAGCTCGAAAGTCTGTCATCCAGCCTTACCAATGGGTATCTATCGTATTACCCAGTAACTGTGCAATGCAAGGAAGGCAAGGCCATTAACTAGGTAGGTATATGTAGGTACCGTATCAGCCGTATAATTAGAAATGTCTATTTGCCTAGGCTAATTAGGACAGTTGATTCGGACATTACGCTTTGTATAAATCAATTAACCCGTTGAGAATTAATTAAGTAGGTAGAATTACATAGCAACCACAGAACTTGGGTTAACAGCAACAAATATTATTGATCGCAACAATACAAATTGCGTATAAAGGTCTATTCAAACCTAAGCGGTATTCGCTACCGCTGTTGGTAGAGGTACTTACATACCGCGCGGGTTTCGCTCAGGTATTTAGTATCAAGTTCCGCGACTAGAGCGGAATAGTTGGCGCCATCCATACTACTCGTATAATAATATTATAAATTCGAAAGTAACTCTGTCTGTCTGTCTGTATGTTACCTTTTCACGCCTAAACCGCTGAACCGATTTAGATGAAATTTGGTATAGAGATAGTTTGAGTCCCGGGGAAGGACATAGGATACTACTTTTTATCCCAATATTTCCACGGGATTGACACTTATGCGGGTGAAACCGCGGGGCGCAGCTAGTTTTAGTCGGCACCAACTATTCCGCTCTAGCCGTAATAGGTATTATTTCGCTTATTCCTGAGCGAAACTCAAACTTGGTAGGTACCCACAAGGATAGCGAAATCCGCTTTGGTGTGAACAGTAATACCTATTACGGCATACCCACTCGGTTTTCTGTACCGCAGACGGTAAGCGAATACCGTTTAGGTTTGAATAGGCCTTTATGTGGCTAATTAGGTATGTAACTTCTTTCATATGTCTATGGTATGTAATGTTAACAATGGACATTTAGTCTGGTACGATGTAATTATCCCTATACTACTAGGTACCTACTTAAGCAGAAAAAGATATAAGGCATTTAATACGTGCACGGCCAGTAACGTATCCAAGGGACTAAGAGACTCAAGCCCCCCCCTCCAAAAGCATCTGAGTTCTTCCGTCAGAAAACTTGATATTATTCTAACTAAACTTTTTACCAAAAGTCACCCAAAGGGCAATGGAGAGGGCTATGCTTGGAGTTTCCCTGCGGGATCGAATCAGAAATGAAGAGATCCGCAGGAGAATCAAGGTAACCGACATAGCCCGAAGAATTGCCAAACTTAAGTGGCAGTGGGCAGTGGGCAGTGGGCAGGGGACATTGCTCGCAGAACAGATGGCCGATGGGGCCGAAAGGTTCTGGAGTGGCGACCGCGTACCGGAAGGCGTAGCGTTGGAAGGCCTCCCACAAGGTGGACCGACGACCTTGTGAAGGCCGCAGGAACTCGTTGGATGCGAGAAGCACAAAACCGGTCGAAGTGGAGGTGCTTGGGGGAGGCCTATGTCCAGCAGTGGACGTCTTTTGGCTGAAATGATGAAACTTTTTACCAAACATTACACTACCTAACCTACAATTGTCATCAATTATCCTTAACTTAATAAGTATTATGATTACATGTTTTGTTTACGTGACGAATTTGGAATAGCGCGCCTTTTTTAGTTTGCTAAAACCTCCCCTCAGCAGGGTCAAGCCCGTCCCAAACGACAATCCTGGATCCGCCACTGTGAACGGCCATCGCGTGGAACTCTTTACCAGCGTTTGTGTTCTTCCACATATGTATAACCCAGTCAGTCAGCCTCCAAAGCAAGAGTGAACAGGCATCTTCTGGGCTTGCTCGTTCCATCGTAGACCTCATGCATCGCTTTCCACAAGGTGAGGTCGAGATCAAGAGCAGGCCCATTTCTCAATACGAAAAAAGGTCTTAATGGGGTACTTACGAGTATTTACGAAGTTTTGAGTAGATATGCAAACTTGGGCTTTGTGTAGGTATGCGCTTAAAACCCTTTTTTGCATTTTTTCTTTTGCTAAACAATGTGCATATTTTGCGTTGACCCTTTTAAATGGGACGGAATATTAGATTTTTTTTTCATTCCCACATAATTTTGCACGTTGGTATACCCGTGAACAAAGTTTACAAAAGGTTCTAAAAACGGCAAAAAGTAGCGAAGGTAATGGAGAAAATAAATGTGGACCATAAAATTTTGTTGTTCTATCGACACCTGGCGTGATATTGAACTTTGATTTGGTTCAACTGAGGTGTAGTTCGAAGAGTTGTAATAATAGTTCTTTTGTATGAAGTGTCTAATTGCATCTTGTGTTTTTATTTTTACATTGAGTGTGGTAACACTATCTTAAATCTCTTTCTAATTAAGTAGGTATGTTTGTTTGTTACGCTTTCACGCTAAAACGGCTGCCTACACGGATTTGGATGTGGCACATGGGTAAACCATGACCTGGATTATATTATATTATAATACTTTTTATTCCGATATTCCTACGGGATCGAGACTTCTGCGTGTGAAACTGCGGGGCGCAGCTAGTTTTTCTATAAAATTTTTCTAGCTATGTAGGTATTGTCTACTAGGATAAGGTGTACCTTCAAGACTATAGATAATGAAGGGAACTCAAGATCTCTTTTGGGTCTACGTAGGTAAGTACCTATTTACCCACAGCAAGACTAGCTGTACGAGCACAATGTACGTATATTATATACATTGGGTATATTTAGGTATAGAGGGGCTCGTAGCTAACCAATAACAGCCGCACGAGTCGATCGATCAGGTTAAGCTACGCTTGCCGCGGTCAGTCCTTGGATGGGTGACCATCTTTATATATCGAGACCCCTCCGTGCCTCGGAAAGGTGTTAATCCGTTGGTCCCATTTGTAATTCTTGGATCTTTGACAGTCGTTACGGGTCATCAGAAGCCCGAAAGTCTGACAACCAGTCTTGTATCAAATAGGCTCACTCCATGTAAAAGACTAGTGTTTAGCTGCATCGGGTTAGACTGGAAGCCAACTCCAACATAGTTGGAAAAAGGTTAGGCAGATTTATTGTTATGGGTGTATTTATAGACATTGTAGAGCAAAGCCACTATTGGGTTGATCGCATAGAGACCAATGTACCGAACGTATCTACATAATTTAGGTACACTATACACTACACAGCGTCACCATGCACACAGTCTTCAGTGTCCATTCATCATCACATTAGTGCTAGAACAGTGACTACTATTGCATGCTCATGGCCCATTAGTGCAGCGTTTATGTACTGTAGACCAATACCCTAATTGCATAACACATTTAATCAAAATCTGAATAATTTTGAAGGATATTGCTAATCCATTGCTTCATATGTTCGTAAAATTTGATGAATGATTTTGAACTGTGAAAATGTGAGCCATTGCTACTGTTATTGTTGTACCTACTTACGCAATTATCCCGCTGTATTCGATGTCAAAACACCATCATGCACGCATCGCAACTCTGCATCAATTCTAATTGTGTAACGCACTCAAAATGAAAATCCCTTACACTTTTGACAATTCCACATTTGGCATATTTTAGGCGCTGGGCAGACTATGAACAAAAAAATCAACGCTTAATTTTAAGTGCATTCGTGCTCCTCATTTTTACTCTGCTGAAGAACAGGGCTAGCCTAATTGCATAACACACTAATTTGTCTGCTCAACAACGTAAATAACGCAATGAATGTTGTTGAACTGTCAAAATGAAACCCATTGCTACTGATAGTGTGTAAAGCAGTTACCCAGCTGTACATACTTAACAGGTTTACGAGGTAATCTACCTGGTAGCCACAGTAGCCACATTATTCCCTAAAAAACAAAATATTTTGTTCTTCCTGTTACTAGGTAACTGGTTCAGTTAAAAGATCAAGGTCTGAATATCCTGCAATATTACTTTTACTTTTAATATTAACCTGCATAAGTGCATAAAGAATAGTTTGATGTGACTTCCTGCTATAAAAGTGCAGTGAAGTGCATTCATGCTCATACAATTTTGAACCGAAGGCCAATTCTCGTAATTTAAAACGTTCGTAGTACCTACATACATATAGTCGTAGTCTCATCTCGGCGACAAACAAATGTCAAAAACTTAAATTGTCAAAAATTTTAAGAACGTTCACAGTCCTTAAACTCAATCTGTCAAAGATAGCACTAATTTCCCTATATTTTTGACAAGTTTTTGACAATGATTGTCGTCGAGTTAAGATTGCGACTAGATTTACGACGTTTTTAATTACGGGAATTTGCCTTCTGACTGTGGAAGATCCTAAAATTACGAGAATTTCCCCTCAGGTTTTAAAAATAAGCATATAAATATCTTGTCTACTATTGTGTACTGTTATGTAGAGATTATAGCCTATTCGGTGCTTAAATGCAACTTTTATTAATAGGTACTTTGAAAAGTAGACGGCAGAAATACGAGACAAACATTAATTTACTTTAACAAGTGACAAGTAAGTACTTATAAAAAATTAAAAACACGTTGTACTATTTTCTAGGAATAATTATTGAACATAAATACGATAAACCGTAGTTTAATTGATTCCTCTCGGTACTCTAAGAGCTCATAAAGCTCTCACAGAGGTGCTGTAGGTCTTAGGTAGGTAACCTAAGGTTTGTTGAAGGCAGTTGTGCTTTAAATATTTAAGACCTCCATAACTTGCCATCTGAATAATTTAATAGCTTGTAAATATCCTTTGCCAAATGGACCTTCCGGACCGGGCCGGGATGCCCCCGGGCGGCCCATGAGTACTCAAGGAAAATAACCGATCATTGTAGCAGTCTAAAGCTAATATTGCAATACATGTTCACTCATAGGTATATTAAGCAGACTAAATAAAGAAATAAATAAATACAAATAATTGTTTATTTTTCACAAACTAAAAGCACATTACAAAAAAAATTCATATAATACTCATTTACAAAGTAGCCAAAAGCCTCGTAGGTATTCAACATACTAAAGTTTGTCAATTTTGTCCATTGCTTGATGTCAAGATGATGTCAAGGATCAAAAACAATAAACATTGCGTATGTTACGGTATAACTTATTCGAGTTAGGTTAGGTACCTAAAAAAATTATCACACAAATATATGCAAGGCAATTTTAAGAAGGAGGCTGTTGATCGTCTTAGTATCATAATATCCTACTAATTCACGAGAATCACGAGAAGAATAATCGATTTTTTATAATCACGAGAAGATTATATATATTTCTTCTCAAGTTTGTTTTTATGGCAGATCGCAGTTAATTAATACGCTGAAAACCAAAAGTTACAAACTGATATCAACTTTCAGTAATTAAAAATCTCTTAGGAGTAAGTACTGTATAGACTGTCCGCTAAAGTCGACCTTATGAAGTGCAGGCTGGCACCACTACCTTCAAATCGTGCAAAATTTCTCACAGTAACATAAATGGGGCCCTTTGAATGGCCGTAATAAAATATGCATGAATGCAATAAAGAATTTGAATTTGAATAGATTAGCTCTGGTCACATTCGAACAGTCAAGCAAGTTTAAATTTTTTCCTCTATGGTTTAGATCGAGGTGTCAAATAGTTTTTTTTTTGTTTAAAATAAAACAGTGATAGTTTAGTCGGGAAAATGTAAAGACGTTCAGTCAAAATATACGCGAACAAATCGTATAAACGTTGTTTGATTACTTAGAAGAGCTCATCAGATCCTCACATAACCTACCTAGTGCTCTTGAAAAGCTTCCTACCTATCAGTTTTTTGTTTCAAAGTTCTGTGCTTTGTTTGGTAGATATAACGCTCTGAGGTTTCAGTGATATTGGATGTACCAAAGTCAACAAAAAAGATTTAAAAAAGGTTAACATACACAAAGGTTTCGGTTTTTTTAGGGTTCGGTACCCAAAGGGTGCCTACGGGACTCTATTACCTACTATGTCACCACTGTACGTCCGTCCGTCCCGTCCGTACATCCGCCCATCCGTTCGTCCGTCTGTCCGTCAGTGGGCTGTACACAGATAAGTAGACAGTTGAAATTTTCACAGTGCGTATTTTTGTTGCCGCTATAACAACAAATAATAAAATAAAACAAAGTAAAAACTTATGGGGGTCTCCAAACAAGAACCCTGTGATTTTCCGCGTTTTTCTGCTTTGATGTACGAAACCCTTCGTTTGCGAGTCCAACTCGCTCTTGGCCGCTAGTATATTAAAATAATGTTTTAGCAACCTAACAATTGCAATAATAAATAATTGAATTAACTAAGTTATAGAAAGAGGCGTTACTTAGCGAAAATCCATGACAAAAAATGTTATGTAAAATTAATTACTTACCTATAATTATAATTAAAACTAATGGAATATTTCTTGACTTCAATGTTATTAATACGACTATCTTTTTATTTAAACTGGAAAAGATAATAAAATATTAGACAGTCAATTTGTATCTACAGGCCCTATTTTAACAGACTTTTTTTGAGTTCCTGGCAGCCTTTTTAGATAATAATAAAATAAAACACCGTTATCTTTGTAGGTTATCGTACCACAATGGTCATATCCAACAATTTATTTAATTAAAAATAATAAAGAAAAATAAATAAATGTCGCCTGCGTGTTAACTATATCCATAAAACTTGACTGAATGAGGTCATAGAGGGTTAGTAACACCGTTACGGTATATAATATACTTAGCAAAGGAAATATTAATATCTTTACACTTTCATTTGTTTTAAGATATGGCCACACTGAAGCAAATCACGCGCGGGATACCTACTTGACGCAACTGCGTGCGTTAATTGTTTTAATAATTCTTATACCTACTACTTATTCTTATTTATTGAGAGCAGTGGTGGACCAGTGGTAACGGGCGCGACTTACGATTTGTATTACATAGCTTCAACCCGCGACTTCGTTCGCGTGAAACTTCTTGTTTCCCCCGAGCCACCCCGTCGTAACGCATAACCCGCCCGCGCTATCACTTAACGTTCTTTTTTACTTTTTTTCTTTTTGCTCGGCTCCTAAGGGTCATAGCGTGACGTTGAATAGCCTATAGCCTTCCTCAAGAATTGGGCTATCAAATGCAAGAAGAATTTTTCAAATCCGACTGGTAGTTCCAGAGATTACCCCCTACATACAAACTTACAAACAAATTTTACCTCCTCATAATATTAGTATAGATTGTATTTGGTCGTGGGTTCGAACACCAAGCAGGCACTTTACTTTGTGTAAATTATTTCAACACAATTGCTCTCAAAACGGTGAAGGAAAACATTGTGAGTAAACCGGCATGTCTTAGAACCAAAAATACAAAGGTATGTGACATCTACCAACCCGCACTGGGCCCTCAAGGTGGATTATGGTCCACTCTCTCTCATAAAGAAGAGGCCCGTGTTCCAGCAGTGGAAACATTATAGGCTGATTATGCTACTAATTCATGCCACTTTTTAACCGACTTCAAAAAAGGAGGACAGAACCTCCTTTTTTGAAGTCGGTTAAAAAGTGGCATGGATTAGTAGCATTCGACCCGTATGTATGTATGTAGATATGTTCGCGATTTTCTCAAAAATTAATGAACCAATTTTGATGTTTCTTTCATTAACGTGATCTACATACTTTCAGGAAGGTTTTGGTATATAATACATTAGGTAATTATTCTTATTTGCGAAGTTATATGCATAAAACTGCATCTCCGGCATTTCTATGTGAATTTTGATGATTCTTCTAGTCGGTGTCTTCAATTCTTCAATGCACCTTAGCTTGGCACCGATTGGCTGCAATTGTATATCTATGTATTGTTTTTAATGGATAAGGTATGCCTCAGGGATGGTCCCACATAAATTTGATTAACTTGGCTTGGGTAGTTATTGAGTTAGCTTCAATAATACGATTTTTTTCCACTTAGTTTTTATTGATGATGTTTTAACTGATATTTACATAGCAAGTAGTGTTAATTGAATTTGTGGAGTAGGTACAACTAAAAAGTAAAAAATAAAAATCTTTTTACAAAAAAAAAAACAACCGACGAAATTAAAGTTATTTTTCACTTTGGAGTTTTTTTTTTAAGACGGATGTTTTTTTTCTAAAAAAGTTTTACCATTTCCATTCTATACGAGTTAATTGACACAATCGGCGCGAGTAAGTTTCAGGCCGAATCCCGCTAGGGGTTCGCTTCGGTGTGCCCATAGCTTTATAGTTTGAGTGACGTACCTACAGTATTACAGCGGTTGCTTGTTAGATTTTAAGATTATGTATATTTATGTCAGTAGCCAGTAGAGACATAAAAATAAATGGTTTATGGTAATAGGTTGAACTGCCCTGCACCACGTCGTGTTGTAATAAACTGTATATTTAGTTTACTATTTATTTTATTTATTTAAATCAACGACGGACATCGATACGCTATATGTGTACCTACTCTACGGTTACTCAGGCTAAGATTGCGGAATGACTGCAGAGAAAATGACAGGATTGCACCCAAAGTCGAAAGAAAGCAGATTCAAAGAAAGTAAAAGACCTTGGCACTGGGTAGGGGTTTACGGTTACCCCATAGGGTTACCCTGAAACGTCTAAGATTGTTTTAAATGGAAAGACTAAACGCGCGGTTTCTACATCTGTTAACTGTCTTATCTTCCTAACAGCATAAGCGGCCGAGCTTAGCCGCCCCGCAAGAGATTTTATGTGAGGTCCCCATTGTAATTTCTCGTCTAGCGTGATTCCCAGAAAAACCGTTTGATCAACAAATTGTAGTTCGTTCCGTTAATGTGAATTGTATTTTTTTTTTTGTGTGAAGTGTTAACTTAAATCTTATGCATTTTGTTTTCTTTTCATTTAGTACCAAATTATTTAAGTACCGTAAACCAATCTTGGACCTGAAGAATAGAGTTATTCACGTCGTCAAGATTTTGTGTCCGTCTGTCTTTCTTAAAGATCAATGAGGTGTCATCTGCAAATAACACCATCTTCGGTTGATTTTGAAGTAATTGGGGTAAATCATTAATGTAAACTAAAAAGAGGAATAGACCCAATATCGAACCTTGAGGAACGCCCATTGCCATTTCAGACCCCAATGAGTTTACGCCGTTTACTTGAACTTTAAGCTTTATATCTTTTTGATATGACTTTAGTCAATCAAGAGCTAAATTCCTAATCCCATAGTGCTCAAGTTTCAGCGGAAGTGTCTCGATCATGTCACTTGGTCGAACTACGCTACTCATCAAGCTACCGGTACCAAGAAATGCTCCTAGCTGAGTAACTTCGGCCTAAGAAGATTCCATAATACTAGCTATTTATCCACTGTAGGACAATGGTCTATTCTCATACACGAAAGGTATGTGCCTTGATCACCACGCTTTCTCAAGATGGGTTGGCGATGTATAAATAATTATTTTACTTATAAGTCCAGGATTCCTAACAATGTTTTCTTTCACCGGTGTCAGTAATGTCCAAGATAAACTTGGACCCTATATATCTATATATTTATATACAATTCACAGCCTAAACCGCTGGTCCTAGAGACATGAAATTATTTGGAGGGTGTGTTCTTTGTGAAGAGTAGGTATTCATTAAGAAAGGGTTTTATCGAAATTCCACCCCTAAGAGGGTGAATTGGGGGAGGGTGAAATTTCACGCGGACGAAGTCGCGGGCAGAAGCTAGTATTTTAAATAATTTATTGGTAACTGTCCTAATCTGTCTGCCTATAGTTATCTAAATCACAACGACCTTCAGCCTAGATCTAATACCTACAACAATAAAACGAGGACGAAGTAATTCATTCCTTTTATGCGTTTCTTTTTTAGGTAAGTATATGGCTAATCCAAACTAATATTATAAATGCGAAAGTAACTCTGTCTGTCTGTCTTTTCTTCACGCCTAAACTACTGAACCGATTTGTGTGAAATTTGGTACAGACATAGTTTGGAACTTGAGAAAGGACATAGGATACTTTTTATCCCGGTATTCTCACGGGATCGAGACTTATGCGGGTGAAACCGCGGGGCGCAGCTAGTATTTACATAAATTCCTTATAAAAGATACACTAGCTAGTAATCAAAAGAAATAGAAGGAGCTGCGACAAACAATTCAGTATTTGGGTCAAGTTAAAAATAGATAGAAAAGAACCTCTCTTGGGAATCCTTGAAATTAAATCAGAAAGAAAGAACCTACTAGAGAAAAAACAAATTAATTTCTCGTCTAGTACCTTTTACACGATTTAAATAAAATTAAACCGTTTGTTGTTTGTAATATTAAATTCCAGGAATGTTTGTTTACGACTTTTATTTTTAATACTGTTTCTTTGAACCATCTTGGAAACTGGGCATTGGGATGAAATCAACTGGGTAGATGCAAGTCTTCGATCTTTTGGTTCTAGTAATGCTGGTTTCCTCACGATGTTTTCCTTCACCGTTTTGATTAAGTAGTCATTAGTAAAGTGTATGGATGATTAAAAGAGCGGGAGCAAACCAAAATTGCCATTCATAAATTATCATCATCATGAAATTGACAAGACTTTGGTATAAAATAAAAATAATGTGAGGGGGTCGGACCCGTGCTTCACCTAGTTTCTCCACCTGAGTGAAGCACGGAGACTACGGTCCCGTGATCGGGTCCCGTGCTCCAACTGATGACGTTATTGTACAGTGATGCAGTAAATTGTCTTCCCTATATGATACTAAACTTATTTCCAAACTTTTTGTGGAACAGAAACATAAATTAATGTTCTCTATAAAGAAGGCTACCTTTAATTTTCATGGATTTTCATCATCAATTCCATTGGTTACATATGTGTTTAAGTTTGACAAACTAACAGCAGAAGGCCAATTCTCGTAATTAAAAACGTTTATAATCTAGTTTCAATCTCATCTCAGCGACAATCAATGGAAAAAAACTTGTCAAAAATGTAGGGATATTAGAGGTATTTTTGACAGACTGAGATTAGACTGCGAACGGTCTTAAAAATAACGAGAATAGCCCTTCAGGGCCCTAATTCACTATGTCCACTTAAGAGGGGACGGGGCCTGCGAGGAATGTGAAAAATAGGTATTTGGAGAAACTGTTTCCGTCGCCTTACCTCAAGTCTGCCCCCGTAGTGTGTGATAGCTGCAGCTGAGACCGAAATTACTTATCACAAAAATTTTGACGAGATCGACGTTTCGTATTCCCCTTTTTTCTCCTCGAAAACTGAGCTGATTTAATTATTTTTTCACATCAACATTTTAAGAAAGAGTATGTTTAGGTTCCTATAATTTTTTTTTTTGTGTTAAACACTTTTGTAATTTTTCTGGTAGTCCAATCAATTATTTCAATCACGGCGGTAAAAATAGGGTATTTTTTGTCATTTTTAGAGAGTGTTGGGGTTTCTGCGTCAGGTCGTCGTCGTGTCAGCGTCGTGGATTTTAAATTAGACACCAGGCTCCTTATGATAACGTGTAATATCGGTTTTACAATATTGGGATGTATTTCTTCACAATTTAAAATATAGCGGTTATAGTTTTAGTTTTTGCGTGCGTTCGTTGACGGGTCACCAAGACAGTCACAGTGAAGATCCGTAGCGCGTCGCTAGCATCGCGTTGATGTCCCCGCGCACCGCCCTCGTCATCGGTTAGTGACACTTGTCGCTAATAGATGGCGCTGTGGTCGTCAACATGCCCCCGGCCTTGGAAGCACCAGGTTCCAATGAAGCTGAGATGCTGCTGGTTCCGTCGTCATCCGGATGCAGGAGCGGGCAGATTTTCGGATATGATCGCCGAATAACGCCCGTCGCTGTTTTGATGGTTGCCACGCGTGAGATGCCATCCTTGCCGGTGAATGTCTGCAGCACTCGTCCGAGGCGCCACTGCAAAGGCGGTAAGTTGTCGTCTTTGATTAGGACGAGGGTGTCAGGGGTAAGTGTGTCCTGGTTGAGTTGCCACTTCGTCCTCTTCTGGAGCTCAGATATGAACTCCGTTGACCAGCGTTGCCAGAAGTTCTGTCTCATCTGTTCCACGCGATCGTATCGCGGCAGGCGCTGCGTAGCCGTCGCAGTGAGGTCCCGACTGGCGGGTGCGGTGAGCGGTCGGCCAATCAGGAAATGAGCAGGACATAAAGGAAGCAGGTCGTTCGGATCTGTGGACATTGGGTACATAGGTCGGGAGTTAAGGACTGCTTCAATTTGTGCCAATATCGTACTTAGCTCCTCGTATGTGAAATGTGCATTGCCTACAATGCGACATAAATGAAATTTGCAGGACTTGACCCCTGCCTCCCACAAACCACCAAAATGAGGCGAGTACGGTGGAATAAATGTGAATTCTATGGAATTACTAGTTGTGAAGTTGATAATATCTGATTTTGAAGAATCTAAAAATTTTGAAAATTCCTTTAAAGCCCCTACAAAAGTCGTGCCATTGTCAGAATAAATCTGCAATGGTTTGCCGCGTCGAGAGATGAAACGTTTCAACGCCAGCAAATATGCTTTAGTAGTAAGACTTGTGACCAATTCTAAATGTATTGCGCGCGTTGTAAAACATACAAAGAGACAGATATAACATTTCGTTAACTTTGCCCCCCTTCCGGCACGGTTAAGCATGAACAATGGCCCAGCATAATCCACGCCACAACGTTTGAATGGATACCCTGGCTCCAATCGTTCAGTAGGTAAGTTACCCATTTGTATGTTTAGCGGTTTAGGTCGCATACGCTTGCAAGTCATACAGGTGTGCACCACTTGCTTAGCTAAGTTACGCCCTCTAATAGGCCACCAAGTATCACGAATTGTGGCCAGTAGTAACTGAGCCCCTGCGTGTAATAGTGATTTATGTTGATGCTCAACTATAAGGCGAGTAAATCTGTGTTTGCCACACAACAACAAAGGATGTTTTTTGTCATATGAAAACGAGTCTGAATATGATAATCTACCTCCTACTCTAATTAAATCATAGTCATCCAAGAAAACATTTAAACTAGAAATACTGCGTGGGCATTTTACTTGATGATTTTGTTTTAATGTTCTATAAACATCTGAGAAAGATTGTTGTTGTGCTATTCGGGTTAAAGTTCTAATAGAAATATCTAATTCATCCATCGATAGGCAACCTGTGAGGCGTTCTGTTTTTAGTTTTGTGCGGCTGTTGTGAATGAAACGCATAACGTATGACACTACGCGTCGCAAGCGATTAAAACATGAATACCTATCGAATGGAAAGGAATCTGAATTTACTTGAACTAGCAATGAAGTTTTAAGTGATTTTAATTCAGGTAATTCATCGTGATTAACATTACTTAAATTAATATCATGTTCCCATTGTGTGTTAGGAACCTGTAGAAATGGCGGTCCGCGCCACCACAATTCACAAGTTTTAAGTGTATCTAGATGCACACCACGCGATAACAAATCAGCTGGATTTTGTTTACCGGCTACATGAAGCCACGGCTTATCGCCCGTGAGTTCATTAATTTGTACGACGCGGTTCTGCACAAATGTTTTTAGTAAATTAGGCGACATTTTAAGCCAACCTAAAACTATTGTTGAGTCTGACCAAAAGTGTACGCTATTAAAAGATAATCTTAATGAGTTACTAATTTTTGTAAACAACTTTGCGGCTACTAGCGCGCCACACAGTTCTAAGCGCGGTACGCTAACCGGTTTAACGGGAGCGACCTTACTTTTCGCACACAACAAATTAACTGATATCAGCTGTGTATCTGTATAGCTGCGTATATAGGCGCAGGCGCCGTATGCATCTTGCGAAGCGTCACAAAATATATGTAGCTCAATAATGTGTGTATTTTCTCCAATGACGTAACGTGGAATGCGTATGTCTTGTAGATTGGGTAATTTATGAATGAATTTTTGCCATTCTACTAATATATGATTAGGAACTGCGTCATCCCACCCTATCTTACATAGCCACATCTTTTGTAATAGAATTTTAGCTATAATAATATTTGGTGTAAGTAAACCTAAAGGATCGTATATCTGCGCGATGACTGAGAGAATATTACGTTTGGTAGCGTGAGTTACGTCATGATCACATTTTGTGTTAAAATACAATTCATCGGATGAATAAAACCATCCCATACCTAGTGTTTCGGTATGACAGTTGTCTCCTAGTGAGAATTCCTTAGACGTAGATGGTAACTCTGTTTGTGGGATTGCCGAGTTAAATATCCATTTCCTAAGGGAGAAACAACCTGATTCCAATACTTCAGAAACATCTTTGCATATTTCTAATAACCTTTGTTGATCCTGATGTCCCGTTATTAAATCATCGACGTAGAAGTCGTCATTAATTACTTGTGCGATGACGTCATCCTTACATTCTACCGCGAGTTGTTTTAAACATCTAATACTGAGATACGGCGCGGACGCCGTCCCGTAAGTGACGGTGTTAAGTTGGAATACACCGAGCGGCTCAGATGGGTCTTCCCTCCAAAGTATTAGTTGCAGATTTCTCTGATCAGGCTGAACTAATATTTGCCGATACATTTTCTCAACGTCGGCACATGCTACATACTTGAATTGTCTAAAACGGAGCAAAATTGAAAACAAATCATTTTGTAACGCAGGCCCAATGTGTTGTATGTCGTTCAATGATTTGCCCGAAGTGGACTTTGCACTTGCGTCAAAGACAACCCTAAGTTTTGTTGTTGAACTATGTTCCCTGTAGACACCATGATGTGGTAAAAAATAACAAGGTGAAGTGTATTCTGTTATGCGACTCATGTGACCCAGACCCAAGTATTCACTCATAAAATCGTTATACATTTTTCTATAGCTAGGCGCGCTCCTAATGAGTTTGCGTTCGAGTGCAAGAAACCTGTTTTTTGCCATAGAAAATGTGTCATGTAAAACATCAGCTGATTGACTAAGTGGAATGCGCACAGAAAAACGACCTTTAACGTCGCGTAACGTCGTATCTTTAAATAAGTTTTCGCATGCACTTTCATCTTTGGTAAGATTGTTATGCGTTGAAGATACTTCTTCCAGTTCCCAAAATCGTTTGAGTTCTGAATCTAATGTTTGCGTGAAATTACAATGAGTAAGGTTAACGCGTGAAACCTTTTTATGAACAGTTCCAGATATGACCCAACCGAGTTGTGTGTTTTGTAAATATGGACCATTCGGCAACCGTATCAGACCTTCACTAAGCAGGTCCCAGAACTTATCTGCCCCTAACAATAAATTAATTTCGCCAGACAGATAGAATTCTGGATCGGCCAATTGAACATTGCGTGGAATTTCGATGTGGTAATTACCTGCTAGTGATGGTAATTGTGCCGTAATACGAGGCAAAACTAAACAACTAAAATGCGTGCTATACGTGTTAGTTTTGGATCGCAACTGAATACGGCATGATTGCGTGGATTGGGATATAGTATTACCTACCCCTATAACTTGAACAGTGGACTGTATCAATGGAAGACTAAGTTTGTTACAAAGCGATTCGGATATGAAGCAATGTTGGCTCCCGTTGTCGAGGAGAGCCCGCGTTGTGTGATATTTATGATGTTTGTCCGCTATTTCCACTAATGCGGTCGATAATAGTACCGGATTTAGAAAAAATTGCGCTTTGGTATTATTATCTCCCTCGTAAATTGTGTGAGATTTGTGAGAAGTGGTGAGCGGCATCTGTATGTGTGAAGCACTCGTATCATTTGACTCAGACTGTGGCACTATTTGCGTGATTTGAGCAACAGCTGATGATGTGCGAGCGTCTACAACAGCATCTGTGTGAATTAACGTGTTGTGTTTTTTATTACAATGCCTGCACGGCCCATACCAACACTCGTTTACTGCGTGATCTGATCGTAGGCAATTACGACATAACCTTTTCTCCTCTATGAAATTTATTTTATCTTTAAGTGATAAATTAAGGAAATCTTCACACGAGTAAACCGGGTGATTGGAACCGCACTGAGCGCATTTGTAACGTGGTGAATTTGATGGTTTTTTGTTGTTGTTATCTTTGCGTGTAATAACATGACTGTGTGATTTGGTGACCGACTGTTTCTTTGTGTGAGTGTCTACTGATTGTTTGCTTTGAGGCCTAATAGATTCTAAAAAATCAGCACGATCCTTGAGGAATTTCATTAATTCAGACAGCTTTAGTTTTCCTACTTTCGGGAGGGTACTTTTGTGACTTTCCCACTCGCGATCGGTCGAAGAATCTAACTTGGAAGTTATTATGTGGATAATTAAAGTATCCCATGTATCTGTAGGTTCTCCTAACGTTTTTAGCGCCCGAATGTTTCTTAAAACTGTATCTATTAATTTTCGAATTTGAGAAGCTGATTCTTTATTCATTGATTGAGCATAGAATAAAGCTTTGACGTGATTACTAACTAGCAAACTTTCATTGTTGAATCTATTCTCTAAGAGACTCCAAGCAACTAAATAGTTGTCGGAAGAAAACTCCAGTGCCTTAACCACTTGTAGTGCATCACCTGTAAGAACTGACCGTAAGTAGTGGAACTTCTGAACGTTATCTAGATTGTCACTATTGTGTATCATTGACAAGTAAGTATCGCGAAACTCGAGCCATTGATCGTATGAACCGTCGAATTTCGGTAATGAGATTGTGGGTAACTTCATGCAATTAAAAGTGCGACTTTGACCGCCGACATTCTGTGTGGAAGTATCTTTTAAAATACATTTAGCCTTGCCCACAATAGCATAAAACTGATTTTGAAACGTTTCTCTCTCTAGCAGTTCTCCGTCCAACTGACTATCTGACACAATGGAATCTAGTTCATCTTGTATAGTAGAAAATTGATCGATTAGTACTTTAAAGGCTTGAAAACGCTCCTCTAACTCCGCTTTCTGAGCGTCCGTTAATTTCGAAACCTCTAATGACTGCGCATACTTAGAAAACAAAGTTAATTTTCGTTTAACGGTACCTCTTTTTTTAACTAGTTCGCGAATGATATCTTCACTTCTTTCTATTTCTACTATTGAATGCCTCTTATTGTTGTTCATTTTGGTGGCTTGCAAGAGAAAAAGATCAAGTACTTACAGTTGACCGGTGTGCGCCCGAGCGATGTAGGTAGACACACAATTTGCACCGTAGTCGAACACTGGAATTTTTGCGAAAAATAAACGATATTAGCACAAACTGAGCACAGGATTTTGGAAGGAAATTGGGTGGATTGACCTGACCGTTGCTGAAGATGGTGCTTGCTGCTTCGGATGAACATCCGGCTCGAAGGACCAAATATGTTGGGGTTTCTGCGTCAGGTCGTCGTCGTGTCAGCGTCGTGGATTTTAAATTAGACACCAGGCTCCTTATGATAACGTGTAATATCGGTTTTACAATATTGGGATGTATTTCTTCACAATTTAAAATATAGCGGTTATAGTTTTAGTTTTTGCGTGCGTTCGTTGACGGGTCACCAAGACAGTCACAGTGAAGATCCGTAGCGCGTCGCTAGCATCGCGTTGATGTCCCCGCGCACCGCCCTCGTCATCGGTTAGTGACACTTGTCGCTAATAGATGGCGCTGTGGTCGTCAACAGAGAGTCATAATTATTTTCATTACTAATTAGTTGCTGAAAAAAGAAAATGACAGGGACGTGTTTACAGCAGACATTGCTCTAGAGTCATTATTCAGGAAGAAAAAAGGGGAAAACATTTGTATGGAGAATCGCACGCCCTGTTCCCTCTCAACGACTTTTTACTTCGAAACCACGACAATTCCTTAGCAAATCGCGCCAATCTCGCGTTCATTTCGCGCGGTTTAGTTCATTATATCATAGAGAATAAGGCTCCCGGTGTGATATAACCGTCGTTATGCGAACTAAGAGGAGATTAAGGACTTTATAATCCCATTAAAAATCTATCGGTACAGAAAATTGGTCCCGAAAACAAGCACAAGATATTTGTTCTATTGTTGAGCTGTTCCCAACAACTATTCGCCAAACTCTTTTATACTTATAAAATGGACCGCAATTCCACAATATCCTTCTAAGTTCTTGTACAAGATTGTCCGCACAAAATGTCATAACAATGCCAAAAATACTCACTTGGATCGTAAGCATAACTCTTATGTACCATCTGACCGTCACAATACAATACAGTTTGGAACACAACTATAACACAAAAGGCGAAGTACACACGACCGAGTACCATCTTGCTTGCACTAGTAAACGCGAAGAAAAGTCCGTTGTTAGCATCAACGTTATATATAGGGGGGGACTTATTTTCTCAAAAACAAAAACCGGATTCGAATCGCTGGAGCGTATTTAAAGTGAGTTTACATTGTGTTTCGTGTTTTCGACCCGCATGTGTCGATTCACTCGGTTAATTTAATGTGCGAAACGTATTTATATAAAAAAAATGTACCCGTCTTTGTCCGCTTTGAATAATGAACTGAAAACAATTGCTCTCTGCTTGGCATATATGTGTATTGAAAGGTTCAATTGATACCTATTATTATAGGTAATACTATCGTTGTCAGACGTACGTATTATAATGGTTTAACTTCCTATTAGATTGACGAAGTTATGACAATAGATGATGATTTTAATTTCAACAGAACTTTATTTATTTAATCGTACTTGGGTTGCTTACAGCTAATAATACTTATAGTATTAACAAAATTAATTACGACGAGCCATTTACAAGCCTCCACTATTAGAAAAAGGGAATTTTTGTATAAGCCGACCGTTTAACTGAGACGTTGCCTGAGGTAGCTGCGCGATGCGGGAGGGGTGATAGTTGTCATAAGTTGACGAATCACTGAGCTCTTGCACACGTCACCACACCCTTCCCGCACCGCGCTGCTACCTCAGGCAACGTCTCAGTTAAGCGGTCGGCCTATAGATGTGTTTATAGTTTTAAAGGAAATTAAACATAAGTAAATAATTAAGTACATAGGTTGACATAAGCGCAACTCCTTTTTACATAGGCTCGCCTCCTATGGCGAAATGTGGGTATAGGTACTAGAAGTACACCTCTGCCTATCCTTTCGGGGGTTCAGGCGTGATGTTATGTTATGTTAGATACCATAGAAATATTTAAAAAAACATACCTACGTTAGATACAGTATAGCTTTTAGATTGAATACCTAATCTGCGTTTGCAATTTAATTGCCAAAAATATAAACAAATATGAGTTTATGGAAAAATAACTTTAATTCCTACACGATAAAGTTCAATTTACGCTACAACTTCAAAAATTTTTATAGCTTTTTCAATAGTGCTGGTCACTCTTAAATTAACTTAAATTCACATGCAAATAAAGTTGACATTTGTTTAACTTGAAATAACACAGGTAAATTGGAAACATTTTGTAAATCCTGATTAGTATAAATGGATGCTAACTTCCTAAGCTGCTTGTAAAGAAATCAATTGGCGTGTGTTCGTTCATAACAAGGACAACTTGGTTAAATTAAATGCGTTTACCGAGCGGATCAGGTTAATCTATGAACATCAAAAGCTTCTATGGAAACTGTTTTTAAAAGTCCGCCACATTTAAAAATAGTTTTCATAGAAGGTTTTGATGCATATGATTGCAGTGCATAATATGATGAGCATAGATTGTGATGATTTGATTTTAACAACAACTTCCATTTTTGTAGCCAACAAGGTCGTTGAAACAAAAAAAGGAGTTCGATTTTTATGATTCTGCTTTTAAACTTGTCTACGCAACGAATAGCGATTTTATTTCCTTTGAAAGTCAATAAAACCGTTGGACCATAGGCTTTTTACCAAGGAAATACGTTGAAAAAAAGTCGAATTTCACTATTTCCTTCACCCTTAATTAGGTTTGTGGCTTGTTGATAAATGATCTGTGCAAATTTAATGATCGCTCTTTATGTAAAATCCGGAGAGATGAACAGACAACGGGACCCTTTGTTCAGTGGGTGGGATTCGGTTTAAAACATTTACTTACCGGGTATTTTTAGACCATAATATAAGTACCTAATCACCGTTCGCGATTTATATGCCAAACAAGTAAACAAATATGAGTACCTATATGGAAAAATAACTTTTCATCCCACCATCTCGGAAAGAGTATTTTTAATCTTCAATATCTGAGTGGAAAAGCCGTTTTTATTCTCTAGAGGATAAAGTAAATTGAATTTAGAACATCGTGTGCACTAAGTTTGTGAATTAAAAAAAACATTAAACCTATTTACTGCTACCTCTATGGTGCCGAATATATCATACAACTTTTTTTTAATTTGTTAAAAACTCAGACTCGGAACCTTCTTGGTGTTCTTTTTTCAATTTGCTTTGTACGCGGTTCTTTACGCGGCATTTTTTCACGTCATTGTTAAACCTTATATTAAAAACAAGAAACTTGAAAACAAGTGAAAAAACTAAAATGAGTGATTCTAGCGACGAGGAAGTTTGCTTGACGCCAACAGAATTGACTGAAACTGTTAATAATGCGCAAATGAGCTTTCTCCCTCAACAATCACGCGAGAAGTATTTAAAACAGTACGATATGTTCAACACGTGGCGACTAGCAAAAGGAGCCAAAACTTTCTCAGATTTTGTTTTGCTGGCATATTTTATAGAATTATCCGAGAACAAGAAAGCAAGCACTCTATGGAGTACGCATTCGATGCTAAAAGCAACAATAAAGATGAAAAAAGACAAACATATCGATACCTATCCTAAATTAGTGGCATTTTTAAAAAGAGCCTCATCTGGTCATCAACCAAAAAAATCGAAGGTTTTCACAGTATCTGATATTGAAAAGTTTCTTAACGAAGCACCCGATTCCGTATATTTGGCGGCAAAAGTAAGTCAGTTGCACATTCAGTATCTACTTAAGTATATTAATCTCAATTAAATAGTATACTTAGTAGATGTTGATAGGCATAATTATGCGTTCATATCAATTTTATTCATTTATCTACTACAATACTCTTTACGTTACAGGTTGTTCTTATTATTGGAATAAACGGAGCATGTCGAACTAATGAACTAACACAACTTAATGTCAAAAACATTGAGAAACATTCAGATGACTTACTATTAATTAATTTACCTAATACAAAGACAAAAAGAGACCGCAACTTCGTCATTCGCAAGGAATACGTAACGATTGTTGAGAAATATCAAGCCTTACGCCCGCCTAACACTCCAATCAATCGATTTTTTCTACAGTATCGCAATGGAAAGTGTGTTAGACAGCCTATGGGTACTAATAAAATTGGCAGTATCCCACGAGAAATAGCAACATTTCTTGAACTTCCAGAACCCCTGTTGTACACGGGTCATTGTTTCCGACGAACTTCAGCCACACTTTTGGCTGATTCCGGAGCTGATCTCCTGTCCCTTAAGCGCCACGGAGGCTGGAAGTCCAATGCAGTTGTAGAGGGATACATAGAGGATTCCATCCAAAATAAGTCTAAAATATGTGAAGGCATCGTAGGAGCCATTACACTGAAAGAGCCTCAATCGGATCTTTGGACTGGCCCTTCTACATCAAAAATAAGCCGTTATGAAACACCTAACCATCTCCCTCTCTCTCCAACATTCACGCCAAGGGAATCCGATGAATCGGTACAACTATTAAGTATGACAGATAGTTTACCGAAAAACAGTACACAAGTGACTAACACCAATATTACAGTACCAAACAAAAATATTACACTCAATTTAAATAACTGTAGCAACGTTACTTTAAAATTTTCTTAATTATACCTTAGTATTATTTTGTTATAATTTAAAGATTATTCTGTAATACTTACCTGTCATAATGTAGTAATTAATACCTAAACTGAAATAAAAGTGTACCTATCTTGTGATTGTAAACGTTTTTTTTTTTGCATTTAGTCATTTCCTCGCTGAGGTGCAATGAAAAGTTACGTGTTGCACTCGAGTGCAAAGATTTTTCACCTCGTGCTCTTTTGATTCCCTCGCTAACGCTCAGGATTCTAATTTTGAATCACTCGCTGCGCTCGTGATTCAATTTTAGAATCCTTCGCTTGCTCGGTCATCAAAATTGAACACGCGGTTAAAAAGCAACTTTGCACTCTTGTATAACAAATAACTATTATTGCCCATACAATAAAGTTCAGTTTACGCTACAACTCCAAACATGTTTATAACTTTTTAAATAATGCTAGTCACTCTGAAATCTTACCAGTTAAATATTTTAAAAATGAAAATTACCAGTTAAATAAAGTTCATATTTGTTTAACTTGAAATAACAACAATTGGAAACACATTATTTTGAATAAACCTTACCTTAGTAAGAACCTATAACATAACATCACCCCTGTTTCCCCAAAGGTTTAGGCAGACGTGTAGCTTAGTAGTGCACTAACTTTTCGCCAATTACTTGTCATGTGATAGGGGGTAAGCATATTGCCATCAACCGGGGACAAATCCAGGCTCCGGGTCCGTTGGAGTTTCTTGCCCATTCTTCTCCATAGGAACCTAATAAAAGTCCTCCAGACCGTATTTCGGCCATCGGCGCCCAATCTCAACGAAGACTAGCCTTGTTTTTTTTTGGGGAATGGCATCTCGCAGTTCGACCTTTGAGGGGGCTTGCAGGGACTAGCCTACGGCGCGGGAGATATTAATAGCACAAGTAGGTACGCGCGCAGACACTGCAGTGCACTCCCTCTTCGTTCACTCTCATAGCTCGATGGGACGGCAATCTGACACAATCGGAGAGAAATCAGGCGCAGGACCAACGGCTTAAAGTGTTTCCCACCTAGACCTACCACGCATCACACGCACACGCACCCACGCACGTAGGAACCTACTACGCTTTGAAATGGGCGACTAGCTTCATATTTCTAACTGACCGACCCCTTGACAATTCAAAAGTGCCTGTAATTGGCTTAATGCTTTGAGCCTGAATTTTATTAAGAAATTTATAGAAGAATCCAATATCACGGCCCGGGAATCTAACTCAGGACCTCGTGCGAGCAGTAGCGCTTGCAACCATTAGACCATCGAGACAGTAAAATTAACCTTTTAAGCGCTTGGCAAAATATCGATAAAATCAAGATAAAATAATACCTGCAATAAATAAGGAGGAGAAATTGTTGTATCGATTAAAAAATAGTCAAAAACTTTTTCTCTCTATTTAATAATGGAAAACCATTATTAAATAGAGAGAAAAAGTTTTTGACGTTGTACAATTAAAAAATTGTACAACGCAGTTAATAGGACGAAAATAGAACGAAAAAAGCATGCATGTTCTCTGTCGCAGAAATACGACACGGGCGGTTAAAATGTTAAAAAAGATAAGATAATCTTATTGGTTGTATAGACGATCCCGTAAAGAGCTTATTGTGACTCTAGGAATAAAACCCTCAAAGCGGATTTACTAACAGTAATTTTATTTTGCGAAAATAATTCTATTTTCGTCATCAGGCTTATACCTACACGGCTTATAATGTCATGAATAGTTAATGTTAATGGAGCTTGGACCCAAAATAAGCTCCATTTTTTAATGTTACTATTTTATTCTGGCCGTTCCAATTAAAATCAAGGTTTGGTTTTATTGAAAAGTCTTTACAACAGAGAATAGTGTCTTGGTGTCTGTGAGAGTGTTTTTCATTAGTGCAAGCACTTGTATGGCATTCTATGCATAATGATCTTTTTTACTTGGAAAACGGTTTTCGTGAATTTTATTGTTTTTTTCTGAATTATTAATTCAAAGTCAAATCGTATATTAATAGACTCTATTAGACTCTAGATTGTACTATGGAGCAGAACCCCAGCATGTTTCCAAGCTTTCTTATATTGAATATAATCCTCTAATTTGTAATATCTTTGTTTACAATGTGTACTTTTATTATGAGTTTCGTTTTTTTTTTATTTAATTGCAATAATGTCACAAGGTATTTTGTTGTAACATTTAACACAGTACCCCATAAAAGCTGTATGTAGGTACTTTAGATAATCTGAAAAAAGGTTGATCTAAATTATCTTTATTTCTAGTACCTATTAAAATTATGTCTATCACTTATTTTATTAAAGAAATGTCGAACTTTTCTTACATACATAATATTTTGATAAATGAATTGGCAAGGTACCGTCATAATATTAACCTTTTTAAATAGTTCCAGAGATTCGCGGCGACGTAGTTTGTAATTTCAAGTTAAACAGATATCAACTTTATTTTAATGGTAATTAAGTTGATTTTACAGTGACTAGAACTATTGAAAAAGTTATAAACTGAACTTATTTTGTAGGATTTCAAGTTATTTTTCCATAAACTCATATTTGTTTACATTTTTGGCAAATAAATCGCCAATGCAGATTACATACCCATACGACATACTATATTACTCACGTCTTCTTCCCATGGAGGTAAACAGAATCTACAGAGCGCCACTAGCTACGATCTTTATTTATTTATTATAGTTAATAAGTCCCTTTGTTCCGGCGACCCATCTCTGGCATCCTGCAATATAGGACCTAATAAAGACAATAAAAAGTGCATTGTGTCTCGCGGACTCTCGCGTAGATCTATTATTCATATCTAAACACAAACAGTGATAGCTTTCAAATATGTACGTAGTTTTTATAAATCAACATGCCTATACAAAGTCAAATTAAATTAGCTGACAAAATTTTTTTTAATGATCTGAAAAATTCAATTCAGTTTTACATTATTTTTTATTTCAATTGAATAGAATTAAAAAAAAAATTGAATTGTACAGATCGTCAAGAGTGCAGGTGAACGGACATTTTAGACACTCAGCAGATGAGACATAGTCTGTTTGATCATAAGTAGCTCAAAATCCATACCACCACGTTTGTGAAGTTTTGCGTTCAATCTCAGAAGATACATTGGCCAGATCCATGATGGATCTAGTGACAATTGTTTTCTCATTAGGTCTATTTATATAAAAAAATAAGTAAAATGGATCTAATGAGAATTTTTGATGTGAAAAAAAAGTAATGCATTTACTTACACATTACACTTTTAATACATTTCAACTCTTCGTTCGCACTCATTTTCCGTAAATAATTATATACGCACTAAACTGCAATGTAAATATGATAGATATATTATTTTTTATCCACATCTTGAAATCAGGATCCAATGAGAAAACAATTGTCACTAGATCCATCATGGATCTGGCCAATGGATCTTCTGAGAAAAAAAAATATCGGTAGATCTACATCTAGAAATCAGGATCCAATGAGAAAACAATCGTCACTAGATCCATCATGGATCTGGCCAATGGATCTTCTGAGATTGAACGAAGTTTTATAGGTAAATTTAACTTTACCTTGCACAGGAACCGGAAAATATAATCTCAAGGCAAACCAGTTTAAATACGACCCAAAACAAAGCAAAACACGATGCTATAGCAAGAGATATGAATCAACGAACATAGAGGATGACATATTAGCATATTATGTGCAGCGTTCCATTCATAAAATGCATTATTATGCATAGCATACGTATCCTTTGTAAATAATGGGGTACGTTTTGGCAACATTTTGTACATTTCTACTATGTAGGTGGGGTCAAGAGATTCTATAGGATGCTTTCTTCAGTTTTGTCGCAGTGTTTATCTAGACTAATACATGCTTATCGTATTGGAACTGCTCCTGTCATATTTATTTATTTAATACTTCAAGCACATAAATGTACAGAGGTGGACTTAATGCCATAGGCATTTTCTACCAGTCAACCTTTGGGTGATGCAGAGACAAACAGTGGTAGGTGTAATCATGAAAATTGAGGAATTCATATTTTAAATATAAATAGGTTTATGCGTAATAAACTTATTAAAACTATGAATATAATATATAGGTACCTACCTACCACCAGTCATAGTCTTGTCCAGTGGTTCACAATTTTGGTATTTAATTGAACCTCCTTTTACGTCTATTTCCTTCCAAACTCTCGCTCTCAGAAATGGGACAGCAATCGGACTTGACTGGAAAGAGATAGCGACATAAGTGATTAGGTAAGAGTAAGAGAGACGGTACCTGCAGATTGATCCTTCGTTTCTATATTGGTAAGCAGGTCCTTACTAATTTAATCATTCTGCAGTACATACAGCAGTTCTTAAATCATAGCATTAATCGGCCTATAATTTTCCCACTGCTGGGACTAAGGCCTAATCTGTGGAAGGGAGTGGGCCATAATCCATCACGCAGGCAAAGGACCCGCGTGGTGGATTATGGCCCACGCGGGTTGGTGGAAGTTACATATTTTCGATTTTTGTGGTGCTAGGACTTGCCGGTTTCCTCACGATGTTTTCCTTCATCGTTTTGAGAACAGTAGTGATGAAATAATTTATATAAAGTCAAGTGCCAGTTCGCCACCGTCTACAGTCCCTCTCACCGAGAGGAGGGCTGTGTCCCAACTCCCAGTCCCAGCAGTGGGAACGTTATAGGCTGATTATGTAAAGTGCCAGTTTGTGTTCGAACCATAGATATACCTACAACTCGTAACTCGCGGCCGTTACCAGTGGACCAGCACTGCTGCAGCACCTACGAGTTCAATCAACTCAAAAGCTGACTCATTTCTAGCTGCATCTGTCGGTTCACTTCTTCACCTTTAGAATGTTATTGCATTCTTTTAAATGTCAAGCCCTGGTTTAATTATGAAAAATAAAACATTTGTTCCTATTCATTCTGCATAAAAAATACAAGTCCTTAGACTGGTTTTAAAGCTGCCTGGTACTCGAACCATGAGTGCTTATCACTGGTAAGCATAGGGTCGTGAATTCAATTTCTAGGTTCATCGAATGCAAATGTCATTCGGTTTTTCCATTAGTCATGTCTCTGCGGAAGGCGGAGGACAGGCTGTTGTGGCGCAGCCTTGGGGGGCCTATGTGCAGCAGTGGACTGCAATAGGCTGAGTTGATGTCTCTGTCATCTATTGGCAATAGACTAGACTAGATTTGTCTATTCTTCCGTCGACAAAACCCGTTTCTATGGTGGTCATGCTACGCGTGTTGGATACATTTTCCCTGTGGGTATTGCACTTTTTTTATGAAAGAGTTGTTTTTTGTAAATTACCGATAAAAGAATCTACGCTATCTACGCATTGTAAGATTTGAAGATTACCTGCCTTACGTAATTTATAAAGTGAAACTTCCATTTTTACCCGACTGCGCCAGAAGGAGGGTTATTTGTAAAAAAACAACCGACTTCAAAAAAAAAGAACACTGCAAAGTTATAAATAACTTTAATTTCGGAAGTCGGTGTCGTTGCTTCCGCATTTTCGTTTTTTGACACCGGCTTCCGAAATTAAAGTTATTTATCACTTTGCAGAGTTTTTTTTTGAAGTCGGTTGTTTTTTTGTAAAAAAGTTTATATTTTTCACTTTTTAATTGTGCCTACCCCAGTCAAATTCAATTAACACTAGTGCACTGAAGAATTGAAGACACCGATTAGAAGAATCATCGAAATTCGCATAGAAATGCCGGAGATGCAGTACATTTATGCATATAACTTCGTATATAAGAATAATTACCTAATGTATTATATACTAAAACCTTCCTGAAAGTATCTAGATCACTTTATTGAAAGAATTATCAAAATCGGTTTATTAGTTTTAGATAAAATCGCGGACCTATAAACATACATACATACGGGTCGAATACAGAACCTCCTTTTTTGAAGTCGGTTAATGAATGTTGATTTCATTTATTCCGGTCTGATCCCCTGAAACCCCCCCCCCCCCCCCTCCACCCCCCCTTATTATCCTCTGCTACTTCGTCTTCTGTTTTAATCGCTGTCTTATCCACTTTATCTAGGTTACTCTTTTTGACAGGTAAGTACAGAGAAAACGGAAATACTAATCGAAGAGGTCCAAAGTAGACCTATACTGAATTTAATAAGTCAAAAGCAACGACATTTTGCTCCAATTGCTACAATTCAACTAAGTTTCATGATGTTCCGCTACTCGAATCGCGACATAATGTAGTACTTATTGATTCTTAGCGGAATTCGTTAAGCGGTTTCCCATCAATTTTGTCGCGGCGGAGAGGTGTGCTAAACCTCTTTATATAAGGTTGCGCAGCGGAATTCGTTAAGCGGTTTCGCATACTATTACTTTCGCGTCGAAGGTATGCTAAGGCTCTCGTGGTAACAATTTGCGCATGGATATCCCTTACATAGCAAATTATCCTATCCTACTTATATTATAAACGCGAAAGTTTGATGGATGGATGGGCAGATGTTTGTTACTCTTTCACGCAAAAACTTCAGAATGGATTTGGATGAAATTTGGCACGCAAATTAACACATAGGATACTTTTGTTCCCGATATTCCCACGGGATCGAAAGTTATGCGGGTGAATGTATAATGTTGTTATTCTTTATGATATTACGGCACTGATATTGAGTATCTTCATCCAGGTTAAGTGGAGAGAGATTGCTTGTTGCTTGGCATCTCATTTCAATCTCGACTTTGAGATAGTCCACTTAACAAGTTTCCGGTCAGCATATTGCACGCGGAACAAAGTGAAGGTTTAAGGAAATACTTAAACAATTTCTTGATAATAAACTAGACTAAAATATACGGGTTGCAGTCCAAATTGTTAGCATTTTCTTGACCACCTCGGTGGACTAGTGGTCGCAAGCACTACAGATTGCTGAGCATGAGTTCGATTCCCAGACAAAGTATCATTGTGTTTTTCCTACAGGAATTATAACAGCCCGGAGTCTGGACTTTTGCACGGTTGTTGGCAGGGCAATAGGCTTTCCTCCTACGACATAGGACTTTAATATAAATGGTTCACCAGTTACAGTTACCAGTTTGGGTGTACTGTAGGTACACAACTGTAGGTTCAATTTTCATGCTAAGATAGGAGCCTTTTGGCCTCCTTATGACTTTCCGTTTCATTTTTCTTTTTGTTCCTTTTTTTATATAATTTGTTTTTTTATTTTTGACTGAAAAATAAAAAAAGTATTTATTGCCACTCGTACAGGAAGCTGTACGAGTGGCAATAAATACTTTTTCTTTATTTCTTTCTTTTCTGTCTTTCCTTTCTTTCTTTCCTTTTTTTCTGTTCTTTCTTTCTTTTTCTTTCTTTTCTTTCTACACCTCTGTCTAACCCTTCGGGGATTACAGACGTGAAGTTGTTATGTTTCTTGCACTGTATATCAACTCCATTACTCAAGCTTGAGGGGACTTACGGCGCAAATATAGCGGCCAACCGGTTGTCGGCTTGAACAATTATGGCGGTACTCATTATTGTCGTGATTTTTCTTTTGTAATGGCATCATGTCTGCTTGCTGGTTTATTAAATTATGTTATGGGTATTCCCCAGTTCGTAGACTTCCTGTCTGCCTGCCTGATCGAGTAACGTGTGAATTTATTTTTTATCCTGAATCTGGTTTATATTAACTGGGGCTTACAGGACCTAAATGCAAACAATGCAAGTTTTAGAAACAATAAAAGTATATGATCGACTACAGTAAACAAAATCAGAAAAATATATGATATTGTTCAGAATATATGCTAGGTAGATAGTGTGTTGAAAACATAATACAACAAATTTGATACGATAGCAAAAAATCATGAAGATACCTCTAAAAACTTTATTTTTACAATAAAAACCGTATTAATATACATACCTACAATCATTGTGATTTTTTCAGATATTCTACAAGCAACATACTAAAGCAGTAGTGTTTTAATTTTTTAGTCCAAACAATAGATTTTTGTAAATAGATAATTGCTTCTTATTTTGCAATAAATTACCAGGGTTGTGTCATCCCGCTTCTTTTCTATGTAGTCCGACAAAGACCGCGCTTAAGGTCATGTAGTCGCCTTAAATGTAGTTTTTTTTCAAGACTATGCAATTTGTTGAATTTTAACGCTTTGTTACCTTTTGGCTTAGCTTCCATTGTACCTAATACTCAGTGCTATATTTACCTCCCAGATCGTTGTGACCAATAATATATACAGTAAAACGGGGCTACTTTGACTTCCAGGGTTACTTTGACAAGGCCGATCACAACGCTATGACGCGTTCCCCACACCCTGCGCCTCGCGCAATATTACTCGAGGTCACGCACACTTGCTGAGCACACGTGAAAACCGATTTTGGCGCTCTGTTAAAGTAGTTCCAACACCTGTCAAAGTAACCCTGGAAGTCAAAGTAGCCCCGTTTTGCGGTACTATTTACGGAGGCCTTTCATCAGTTTACTTCTTGCAGAATGGAAGAAACAGACATCCTATCTAGCTAGACTGGCTGATCTGAAAATATGTAGTTATATAGCATTTTATTAGTTTACTTATCATGACCGACCAAACAATAATAATAGGTACAGACGCCAGCACATCAAGCTACTACAATCGGTCAAATTTCTTTAATAGATTTTCAACATTATCGCTAAAGCATAAGGCTCAAAGTTGACTGGGAAAATTTGACAGTTTCGGGTAGCCTGATGTGCTGGCGTCTGTAAATTACCGTCCTTTATCATAAACTATATTTTAAACTTCAGTTGTAATTAATTGAATTTTCTGGACCTGAAGCATAAATATTTCGTTCATTTGTTACAGTATTATTAAATTAACATGCCAAAGACAAACCAGGAACCCCATTAGGTAATCTTCTGATAGCAACGATCGCGAAATTATTGTACAATATAAGCAAATTGCCAGTTACGTTAAAGACTTAGGTACTATTCACCAAAGTTCGTCGACTTCACGCAAGAGCTTAGCACACACGCAAGAATTATTGTATACCTTTTTGTTCTTAGGTACACATGATGACATATTTAATGCTAATGGTATTTTATTTATCTTTATTACATAAACATTATACGATGATAATGCTTAAGAAATATGATTATTATAAACGTTATTGCCTTAAATGGATTTCTTTTCTTTGGCATTTTGTTACCTTTTTGTAAAGAACTTCGTTTCATATGCTGACTCACGTAATGCCTTTGATCACTTAGGTATAGATTTTGTAAAAATATCGACTAACAATAGGTTTGATCAAGAATTTTGGACGACTTTAATGATGAACACACACCCTTCTAATTGGCTATTTGACAGTTTTCGAAAAGATATTTTTAAATATACGTAGGTTTATTTTATACCTCTTACAATTATTTTTTTCTTAAAAAAGCGTTGTTTATTCGAAAAAAAATGTTTTTTTTCATTCCGTATTTTGAAATTCGCGCGGAAACAGCCGATCACGTGACATTTATGGCTGTGACGTCACATTTCAATAAACTAAGTAAAGCTAACTACGACGCTTCAACTCTTAAACATATTTTGTGTGGAAAGTTTGCATAAAAAGTTTCTATAGGCTTAGGTGAAACCTCTCACAATCAGCAAACTGCCAACGATGATAAAACACAGTAACACACAACGTTTTATTTATTGTGATGTGACGTCATACGATGCTCGATCATGGCCGTTCGCGTTTCAGTTTTTGTAATCCACAGATAAAAAATCTCTAATTTATTTTTCAAAAATAAAATATTTACAATTTATTTTAATGCATAAAACCTATTGTATGATTATTGTGAACCTATATGCTACTATATCTAACATATTATATATTTTATCGTTACAACTGTCAAATAGCCAATTCAGTCCTGTCCTACTCTCAAAGTCGGGTTTGGTATAAAACACTTACTTCCGTAGTAAAATCGTCAGTTAGTTTGTTTGTTTGTTACCTTTCCATCACTAACCGATCATTAAGAAATTTTGCATATAAGTTGTCAGGGGTATTGAAAAGAACATACAGTACCTTTCATCGAGAATAAAATACTGTTCAGGTCCTGAGGAAAAGAACAATAACTTTCGACGGTCACAATTGCTTTAGGACGCTAGGTGGCGCTACGTATCTTTCGAATCATGATTGAAAGATGACCCGACTATCTGAGCAGTATTCTAACAAAAAAATACTAGGTTCGCATGAATGCACGATAGTATTTCAATTATTAGTATTATGCTTTTAATAGGATTTGGATGTTTGGTACACAGATAGTTTATTTTAACCTGGATTAACACATAGGATACTTTTTATCCAGGTAATACCTACGTTTCCGTGCTATAATTTCCGAACTCCACGCGGGCGAGGCCGTGGGTAAAACCTAGTCGTTTATAAATCTTGTTAGTTCTTCTGTAACAAAATATAAAATAATAACAACGTCTTGTGCCGCTAATGGGCTGAGTAAGTTAGTTCAGACAAAGCCAAGCAAACCCGGGTAAATGGGTCAGGGAAATGGATGACGAAGGTTTTATTCTACGTTCAATAGAGATTTATTTTCATTAAAATCTTTGTTTATGACATTAATGACTTTATATCCAAGTTATTGTGAAGAGAAACCGGAAATAACCGGATAGATAGATACCCGGAGCACATGGAGATAATTAGATAATTAACAACCGATATCAGAAATTCTACGAAGGCTTTCAATTTGATCAGTTGTCTGTCAATCTTATTGACAACCAATCAGAATGTTTTGAGATTAATTAGAGGCTTTAAGAGGGAACAGGGCGTGCGATTCTCCATACAAATGTATTCCCCATTTTTCTTCCTGAATAATGCCTCTAGAGCAAATTTTTTTTTATAAAATTAGTCTGCTGTAAGCACGTCCCTGTCATTTTCTTTTTTTCAGCAACTAACTAGCAAAGAAAATATGACCCTCTAAAAATTACAAAACAGTAGAGTATCTTTAACAACAATAAAACTAGCCGGGCATTATTGCAGTATTTTCGTTCGCTCATCGATCGTCCGGCAACCTATCGAAAAAGCATTGCCCATACCCAGCCATACCAAACATGTGTGGCTTTATGGTCGTGACATTACCGCAATGTTGCATAGTCTGGCTGGTATTCTTGGCAATGTTGCCGGCCACTGTTGCAGCCACATTTATTGCATTAAAATATTGCCCGCTTAGAAGCACCTTAACAGAAACATCAACACAATTTTTGTTTCAGTTTTCGTTTTTTTTTGTGATTCTTTAAAACTAATTTACTTCAGTGTACACAGACAATCTTTGTTTAGGCACACAACTAACATTACCTTTAAAAGCATTTTACCAAAAAGAGTTTCCGTTTATTCTGTAGGTCCCCTTTACTCGGAAAAAAAAAAGAATATCAAAAGAGTTTTGTTTTTGTAACAAGGCAATACCTGGCGAGAATTTTGTTTCGAGTTTGATTAAATTATAATTCCAATTTCCGTCTTAGTAAGGAATAAAAAGTGAGCCAGTGAGAGCAGTGGTGGCCCAGTGGTATCGGCCGCGACTTACGAGTTATAGGTCGTAGGTTCGAACCCAGACAGGCGCTTTACTTTGTGTAAATTATTTCATCATCACTGCTCTCAAAACGGTGAAGGAAAACATCGTGTGGAAACCGGCATGTCCTCGAACCAAAAATCCGAAGACATGTGACATCTACTAACCCGCACTGGGCCCGCGTGGTGGATTTCGGCCCGTCCCTCTCACAGAGAGGAGGCCTGCGTCCCAGCAGTGGGAACATTTGTAGGCCGATTATGATAAAGAAATAAAAATGACTTCAATTTTCCTTTGAGTATCCGCGCCTTCTGTGGTAGGTACTTAAATAGAGGTTAGTAGATAGAAATTATTCCCGTGAAACTTTGAAGATGATTAATGGAGTTTGTGGCTCCACAAAGAAATTGCCGGTATTGCGGTGGTGATAATTTATGATTGCTGAGGTCGCTAAAACCTTTAATTATTGGAAGATGAGCTAAATTGGGAATTGTTTAATTTCTGATTCGTAAGCAACAATACCGCTCAACTGTTGAAAAATCAAAATTTGATAAATAACTACAGAAATTCAATTGTGTCTCATTAGTCATTAGCCACAGTTGAGCTATTATGATAGGTAATACGGGCTGGTGTTCGCAACTCCACGTCAATGCGCGTATTTTGCATACTATTAGCTATTATGATATAAATGCTTCGTTGAAAGAACTGTATTACGAGTAGGTATCATATTGTAAGAGTAAGTTATTATAATATTTATAGTATGTTAAATTCCTGGACATGTTTAACATATATTCCACTACAGTCCACCTCGTAATTGTATTACCAACCCAAGGTTGAATATCGCTTGCATGTCAAAAAACGACCGTCTATTTGAATATGTGAAAGTTTGACTTACATAGTTTTAATCTAAGTGAAGTTTTAATTTACTGGGAATTGTTGTCAAAAGAGGTAGAGGTCGACTAAACGTCAAGTACCGCGCCACAAGCATATTATAGTTATACAACATCACGAAATCACGCGTCGGGCAGTACAGTAAGTGGCCCACCAGCCACAACACCCGTCTGGTCGGAGGATCTTCCCTTTTCTATGTAGGATGAGTGAAAACACCCTGTTCCTCATCCATACTAATATTATAAATTCGAAAGTAACTCTGCCTGTCTGTATGTTACCTTTTCACGCCTAAACCACTGAACCGATTTAGATGAAATTTGGTAAGTATAGAGATTGTTTGAGTCCCGGGGAAGGACATAGGATAGTTTTTATCCCGATATTCCCACGGGATCGACACTTATGCGGGTGAAACCGCGGGGCACAGCTAGTACCTCTATAAGCTCATTACCAAACTCGCGTTTGCATTCACAACGTCAGTGACAAAATACTGCTTTCACTGTAATTGTAGAAGTTTTGTGATTTGTGAGTTTTTCCAGAATAAGACTGGGTTTACCTATAAAATATCCAAGTCAGTCTTTTACTTCTACCAGAGTTTATGAGCACCACGTAAGTATGTACCTTCTCATAGCAAGTTTGCTTTTATAAACATTATGCTATTCTGCAGTTGCAGGCTGGACTACGTAGTAAAATATTCGGTAAGTACATGAATTATTTGTGAAACGACAAAGCCGCCCGGAGAATCTGGTGTAACGTGGTGTGTGGCTTTGTTAAGCTCGTGACTATCGGCAAAACCCCAGAACATGTAGAATAGAATAGAATACTCTTTATTATGTACTTACACCATATAAATTACAGATATAAATGAAGACTTTTACAAAGGGTGACACAACCGGCTGTCTTATCGCTAAGAGCCATCTTTTAAAGACAACCTTTGGATGTATTAAATAAAAAGGGAAGGAGAAATAATACTGTAGGTATTCTGTGGTGTACCATTTACACAAAATACACACATAAAACATAATATCGTCGGCTAAATATTCTAAGCTACTAACTCCATTTTTGGCTTAACTGGCTATTTAATTTCAAATGAAAGAGAAACCTCACCTATTTCTGCCTAAACTCACCTGGAAGGGTAGGTATATGTGCCAACGATGTTGCATAACATTGCTTAACTGTATCTTTAGAATAAAAATTGAATTTTCTCTTTCATTTGATACTAAATAGTCAGTTAAGCCAAAAATGGAGTTAGTAGTTTAGAGTACTTAGCCGACGATATACTAATTTATTTAAATATATATTGTAATATCATGAAACAGGACAGGGCAAATAAAATACAACGATGATGTTTAAGGAGAGAGGAAGTGTTTTTTTTTTTATGATAATTTTAAAAGTAGACAAAGATTGAGCACTCCTTACCGACACGAGCAAGCCATTCCTTAGCTGTACTGCTTGAACAGTAAAAGATTTATCACAAAACCTCTTGGAATGCATCAGCATCTCGAGTCACAGGTTTTCCGATGTAGATGTTTTGTGGGCAAAATCCTAGGTTACCTACAACTGGAATTCCGACCAGCTGTTAGAAATTACATTTCTTCATCGGTTCGCTTGTAACTGTTTACTGGAACGTATAACCTTAGGTAACGTTATTACTTGTACCTATATATGCGGCATTATTGCTTGTGCGCGAGGCACTCGACTTCTAATGAAATTTCTACGGCAGACGGACAACAGCTGCAGTAGACACACAAGCTACTTGTGAAGGACTGAATGACCACTCTGTACTTCTTAGCGTGTCAATGGCAATCTAAATGGATTCAGCCCAGAATTCAGCTACGTGTTTAGCTCCATCACTGGCGCCCATCAGTTCCTGTAACGTGCAGCTGATACGACACGTAGGACATGATATTAAGTGTCTCATCGTTTATAGATTAGCACCACATTTACTTTTCAAGGCGGAGTCCTCTATGAATCTCCACCTGAACAAGTTTTCCTTGCTTTGGCCAACCTGCGGGGCAATTGCGCAACACATTATTATCAATCGGAATCGGTTTCATTTTGACAGTTCAACAACATTCATTGCGTTATCTACGTGTTGAGCAGACTAATTTTTAGAACTAAAGAAGCAATGGATTAGCAATTGGCTTCAAAATGATTCAGATTCCGATTGATAGTGTGCTACGCAATCTTTGCAAAAAAAAAATTATGACCCTTAATGAGTATCCGGAAACAACAAGCTTTTTGTTTGAAGGTAAAACCCTGCTATCGTGTCCTTCGTCCGTAATCGGTTGTTCATGTGCCATTTCGCAATTATCACCATTATGTATCGGATTATCAAAATTATAAATTTCGTTTTTATAATACCTACATAAAACAAAAATAAAACACGTTCTTCAACATTCTTTAAAACAGTATTTGTATCTTTGAAGGCAATCTATCCATATTAGCAGTCCAAAGCATCCATAAAATTTGAGGCCTTACATTTATCACTCTGCCACCTCCCCATTAATTTATGAGTGCTTGCAACACTGCGAGTGTTAGGTAGAGACTGCAAAACCACGTACAGAAAATGTTTCAATTTCGAGATGTTCTCGTATGATTTCATATGATGTATGGTTTTGCAGATTGCACTAACGGAGTGTCAGCTAGAAACCTCTGTGAATATACGTATTTTGACAGTTATTGATAGATAGATCCCGACGCCATTTTGTGCCGTAGAATCCAGAGTAACATACTCCGAATTTGCAGAGAAATAGCGAAAACACGTGCCGTACATTCAGGATTGTTTGCGAAATTCAGGAGAACCGCTCTATACATAGATTTTCCAAACTTTTAGTTCACCTGCTCGCCGTGGGCCCAGCTGGTAATCGGACGCAACAAGGGTCTAATCTTCACATCCAAAGCGGGCGGAGTTTCAATTAATCTTCGTACTGAAATACTGCAAAGATACGCAGTGAAAGTTGAAGACAGTGGTGACAACTTGGTGTCCTGGTTTTTCGTTCTTATTTTTTTGTTTAGCCTATACTGTCCCACTGCTGGGCAAAGGCCTCCCCCAAGTCCTACCGGGGACTCTTTTACCGCGCCACCTCTAAGCACCCCTCGCGGTACGCGTCCAAGCCCACATCTCGCCACCGTTTTCTGGGCCGACCTCAGCGGCGCCGTCCTTCTTCAGGCTCCCATTGAGAGGAGACTCGCTTATTACGTGAAAAAAATACAGTTGTGACATTATACTTATTTTATTTACTTTATATTTTTATTTAAACAGTTTGTTAGTTAATTTAGTATAAGAAGTTTATGCAGTGTATATGTCGCAGCCAACTGGTTTAATTAGCCGCTTAGTCAACCGCCTAGCCTTTTAACTAAAAGGCGGTCGTTCAACTAACGGCCTGAATGATCTTCAAACATATATTTTTATCCTCTTTAATACACATGACATTCAACGTTGCGACGTTGTTGCACCGGACGTTCGCTACCTCACTGAACATCCGGTGCAAGAATGTCACAACCGTTTTTAACGTAAGGCTTGTTTACTAGTGGATAAAGGTGATAGCTATACCTAGCTGTGTAGTAGGTTGTAAAAATACTTATAATAATAAATAAAGTTATTTACTTTCTTGCAGGCCATTAAAAAAAAAAATATTGTTACTACAGTAAAAATGGTGTGCACACACACACAAACACTGAACTCACGCCTTTCTTCTCTAGCACATTGAAATGGAAACATTTACGCAGTATAAAGGTCTATTCAAAGCTAAGCGGTATTCGCTGCCGCTGTGGGTAAAGGTACAGACGCCAGCACATCAAGCTACTACAATCTGTCAATTTTCTTTAATACATTTTCAACTTTATCGCTAAAGTATAAGGTTCAAAGTTAATTGGGGAAAATTTGACAGTTTCGGGTAGCTTGATGTGCTAGCGTCTGTGCATACCGCGTGGGTTTCACTCAGGTATTTAGTATCAAGTTCCGCGGCTAGAGCGGAATAATTGATGCCACAGGACCGCATAGGTATTGTTTCGCTTGTTCCTGAGCGAAACTCGAACTCGGTATTCTACCCACAAGGCTAGCGAAATCCGCTTTGGTGTGAACAGTAATATTACCGCATACCCACTCGGTTTTCTTTACCGCAGACGGTAGCGAATACGGCTTAGGTTTGAATTGAATAGACCTTTAATACAGCAGACTTTTGTGTTATAAAGTAACGGTTTTCGTACTAGGTTTCATAACAAAAAAATAAGCCAACAGTTTTCCTACATCAGCACATTATCCTTATTTCATGATAGCGAAGACCAATTTCACCTGACACCCAGCTGACTGAGGGAAAATGGTGTTCTGTAATATTTACCGAACATTAATCAAAGTAAAAGATTCCTTTGTTTATCGGTACAGTTACCTGAGACAGCGGGCGGGCTGTGCTGTAACGTAATGGGCTTAGGAACGTCGGAGAAATAAAATTTAAACGATAAATACGGAATTATCCAGAAGCTTTTTGTACGGAAACTTCTGAGAAGAGAGATAAAGCCATAGAAAAGAATACATGAATTGGGCTGTTTGATCAAAGTCAAATTACAAACGGTTTATTCTCTGCCCACAGGATTTTAAATGGTGACCGGTCATCAGCTTTCATTTGTTTTTGTGGCAGCGGTGATCCCCATTTCGGATTTTAGCTGGAAGACATCCCGCAAAGACATGAACTTTTCCTTGGTGGTCAACTAAGATCTGAATTTATCACAAATAGGTACGAGAACTAAAACATTTCTACACAGGGTCAACTATGTGCCTACCTAGGTATACATATAATCAGCTGTAGTTGACTAGTTTTTTGAAATTATGGGTCTGAAAGAATATTTTTTTGTTATGTAATCGCCATTCATCACATGTATGAAGTTTCGCGAGCTAATGTAATTTGACCTTTTACACCAAAAGCTCCCAAAAATATTCGCTTAAGTACAATATAAACACATAACATAGACACATAATCAGCCCATAATGTTCCTACTGCTGGGACACAGGCCACCTCTCGGTTAGGGGAAGTGGGCCGTAATCCACCACGCGGGCCCAGTGTAAGTTGGTTACATCTATCAACCCGCACTGGGCCCGCGTGTCATGTCTTCGAAATTTTGGTTCTAGGACATACCGGTTTCCTCACGATGTTTTCCTTCACCGTTTTGAGAGCAGTGGTGATGAAATAATTTACTCAAAGTAAAGCGCCTGTCTGTTTTCGAACCTGACCTACCTATGACCCGAATGACCTACCTATAAGTACAATATACGTAGGCGAGTTTAATAACATACCCTATTCTTCTCCATATTTATTGGAAACCTTTGCGATAGCGCCAGATTTTATCATGCGATTCTAAATCGAAGGCAGTAAAGTCCAAGATATATTTACCGAGTCATCAAAGAAGAAAGGTACATCTTATCTAAAAAATGTATGAGTTCTATTTATATAGATACTAGGTTTGTCTTTGGCTTCGCTCGCGTGGACTCACCTGCTAAAAATTACGGGACGAAAATTCTGCGTGCTATGTTTTCTCTGGAAGACGAAGTGTCGGTCGTCAGCCGCGGCAGCGCGGCGATGGCGAGATGGGCGGGCGACATTGTTACAACCAGATACAAAATTTTTAACTGTTTGATCATCCATTTGTGGCCAAGTAATAACAGCCGCACGGTTCGATCGATCAGGTTAAGCCACCCTTGCCGCGGTTGGTCCGTGACCATCTTGACCCGCACCGGGTCCGCACCTTGCACACACACAAACACCTCGGAAAGCACGTTAAGCCGTTGGTCCTAGCTGTCATTCGTGGATCTTTGACAGTCGTTACGGGTCGTCAGAAGCCCGAAAATCTGACAACCAGTCTTACCAAGGGGTATCGTATTACCCAGTAACTGGGTTGTGGAGGTCAGATAGGCAGTCGCTCCATGTAAAATACTGGTATTCAGCTGCATCCGGTTAGACTGGAAAAGGCTAGGCAGATGATCAGCAGTATCATCATCACCAGCCTATAGCAGTTCACTGCTGGGATTGGCCCTTCCAATCGCTGGTCATCAATTCAACTCGATCCTCGTCTACTCCTATTCGACTGCTACCAGCCACCCTGCGATGTTCGTCGCTCAACCTAACCTGACAAACGATTTATTTCTGTGTAAGTAGGTTTCAATCATATTTCTCGCCGGCTGGTCGATACTTCACGTGACCAGAGGGCTGGGCCGTTCTTTAGCCAAAGAATTAGCATTGCCATTCAACGTGGCAATGCTGCCAGTCTTCTCGGCACGTTTCCGGATGACAGCAATGCGGACGTACTTTCGACGCTTAAGTGTCCTTTGTTTTTTTTTTATTTTATTTATTTGTATTGTAAGTTAGTCATTTATTTTAGTATCTAGTGTATATAGTTAGGTCTGTCTTAATACTTGAAATAAAATTAAATTCATGCTTGTACATGAAAAAAAAATTAAATTAAATGAGGTCAGCGTTTTCTATCTGACTAGTGACTACTCAAAGAAAAAAAGAAATAATTTATTTCAACTTACCCACTCTATATTAGTGAGACCCGTAATTCTATAAGGTCGGCTGTTACCTTTTTTCCCTAACTTATTTTTAATATACAGTATGCGGGATAAAATAATATGAGCTCGTGTCAAAGTTGACCTTTTTCCTTTTAGAAAACGGAGCCGAACTAAAGTAAAGCCTTCTGTAGAAGTTTAAAGGTCACGACACATCAATAGAATATCGTACCTTTGACTGTAATGCTGCCTATTTACCGAATAGGAAAATACTGAACTCGTGATTCTATGAATGAATGTAAACAAGTAAAGATAAGAAAAACGTACTACATTAAACTCAAAATGTTTAGTTTTCATTAAAAGTGAAACCTTCTTTAGGCGCACTTTGAACAGTGAACGAAACTGGATCGTCACACTCGGGTCGGTGACGCTGAATCGGGTATACTCGGCTTCAGTCGGTTGGTGACGCTGAATCGCGCATACTCGGCACTGAATCGTGTATACTCGGCTCCAGCCGTAAGTTATCGTGTGGTCGTAAGCACACAGTCTGTTTTTTTTGCAAGGAGTAGAATTTAGTATGCAATAAGGTAAGTGTACTTTTTACACCCTGGATCTATTGGAATCTGCTTAATAGATTCTCGTTAAAATGCAAGCCCGCATTTTCTAGCTAAAAACTATACATGGGAAGCTGTTATATAAAAGCTTTATAGAATTCCTACATTGTTCCTGAATCTTATTGAAACGTGCTAAGTATGTAAAAAGATAAGTAGGTAATTTTATATTATTATTCTAGGTATGTATGTAGTCTTTAATATTGTTCCACTTCTTTCCAAAGAGAGAAGCAGGGACTTAAAAATACCGTCATAAAGGTTACCTAGAATTATAAGTATATACGTAGGTATATTGAATTGATAACAGAATCCAATACATAACCCTTAAAAATGTGTTTTTCAATGTGTTAACCCAAAACATTTTTAAGATTGTAACAGTAATGTATCTGTAACCGATATAAAAGTGTTAACAGTGTTTATAAGTGTAGCCGGTACACGCGGCGTTGCCAAAATAGCCGCAATCCCGACTGGATTGAGGTTATTTTGCCATCGCCGCGTCTGTTTGTCCGCCGTGCGTTTTTGCGGTACCGTGCAATTACAAATGGTTATTTCTGTTATACATATTAACATTTATTAACACATAGTATAAAAGGTTACACTTTGATTCTGTAATATTATTGTATCTTTTACATTTAAAGTGTGTTTCATTTAAAACAGTCTTAAAAACACTTATAACGGTTACAGTTTGAGTCCCTGCAGAGAAGGAACCAACTATTTAACATACATACATCCATAAGCAGACGTGTACCTATAGTACACCCACATTTCGCCAGTTCGGTTTAAACCTCATGTAGCAGGGGACGAGCCCATTGCCTTCAATCGGGCACACATCCAGACTCCGGGCTGCTACTGAGTGAGATATTCCAGATGGAAAAAACCGATAACACTTTTCCCGACCCGGGATATGAAGGTAGGACCCCATGCTCCGCATTAGCACTTGCGACCACTAGACCAACGAAGCAGGGGAAATATTTAAGTATAATTACTTAGCTTGGGACCCGTAAAAATAATCCTGTGATGGTGTCGTGTAGGAAAACATCGTAATCCATCAGTAGACAGTGTTTATGTATTTATTTGTTTATTTATATGTCTTTGAAGAAGGCAGACTTCGGGAAGGTTTTCGCCGAAGCCCTGATGTTGTGAATAACGGTAATGTAGGCGGTCTCCACTATTTGGCACAGCGTCTTTTTCCTCAATGAAACCTTGTTGGTCTCATAATCTGGCTTCATGTCTTTTGCGTCTGAGTCTGTTAGCAAACAAGAAAAATATAAAAAAATAGTTTTACGGTAAGTAGGTGTCTTAAATTAAATGGCAAGTGTCTTAAATTAAAAAAAAATCTTTGATGACATCACTGATAGTCATTTTGTGAGTTTTATCAATTATCCAGATAAAGTAGGTATTATAAAGGCGGATTTAAAAAAGTAGTTTTAGAATCATTATAAGAACTAGGGGCGTAGTAGAGGAAAGTCACCAAATATGGAATACTATTTTGTTTTTGGGATATAAAAAAAAAACTTCATATAAATTAAAACAGTTTAATGTTTTTACTAATCAGTCATACATTTATATGTAGTAATTAACAGCCTTTAATCAAATATATTAGTTATCAAATTAAAATCTAACATAAAAAACAAAATCACAAATGAGTAACCAAATATGGAATAGGTACCCATATATGGAATATAAGCATAAATCAACATAACAATAACAAAAATGGACATTAATATCTTTGAGATCAATTAAATAAATATAACATATTGTGATAAATGAAAGAAGTTACATAATTACTTGCAAAAGTCACAGATCCAAGTATCAAACTCTGGACCAGCACAATCATAATGTGCCCAGAGCCCACACATCAAGCATTTAATCCAGCTTTCTCCACTTTTATCCATGGAAAAAAGTCTTGAACAGAACATACATTCTGCATCAGCAGAGTCAGGAGGTACTTGGTCCATCAACTCATCATGTTCACTACCTTCATCATATTTGGATTTTTATACTAGTCCATATTTGGATTTTTATACTAGTTCAAACTCTTCTAAATATTTTTTTAAGTCACAATATTTTGAAATTAAAAGATCACAAAATGGTGAAATAAACATAATACCGATATACTAAATAGTATAACACTTATGTATACAAACATATCAGCTGGTAATACTCATTTATTACTTACCTTTAAAATTTTCCGCACGACAACAAAACAAAACACGCCTGCCACACGTGAAGTGTTCGCGCAACTGACTCGATGGTGTGAGTGCGATAGTTAGTAGACCGAATGGAACAGAAGATGGTCGAGTGTTGCGTTTCATACTTATAGTCTTAGAGAAATGAAGGTATTCCATATTAGGATACTATTTCATATTTGGTGACTTTCCTCTAACATTGGTGAGTTCAGAGGTATTCTAAAAAAACAATTTACCTAATACAAAACTTGAGAAGTTTTCAATAATTGTTTTGCGAAGACAGAGTTCGAAAGGGTTCCTTGAAGATAGTGGCTACTGTGATGAAATTGCGTAACACACTATCAGTAGCAATGGCTTTTATTTTGACAGTTCAACAATATTCATTACGTTATTTACGTTGTTGAGCAGACAAAATTTTTCGAACATATGAAGCAATGGATTAGCAATATCCTTCAAAATCATTCAGACTGTGATTGATCGTATGTTACGTAATTAGGGTGCCAGTTGGATAATGTGTAAAAAGTATAGCCCGATTCAAACTTTATGGCGGCTCGGAACATGAGGCGAGTCGCTGCGCAGTAACAAATTTACCTGTCAGCGGGGGTGAGGGGTGAAGTACTGCGCAGCTTGTAGCGCACTTCAGAGCCGCTATAAAGTTTGAATCGAGCGGTAGCTGACCTATGATCTGAATGCGATCGACACAAAGAAGGTCAAGAGGCATTAGGTTGAGAAGTCCCAGACTCGGTTTTCCTTATTTATGCCTCCTTTCACTCACAATAAGTTTGAAACTCCTTGTTATGTAGAAAATACGAGCATACAGGGTGGAAAGTTGAAGGGGGCTCTGGAGGAGAAGTACCTTAAATATTGATAATTATCTCAACAACTCGAAGGAAACATTTGTATATTTTATCAAAGTAAGTAAATCTGATCATATCATGCAGATTAAAAAAAAACGAAAATTCCTTCAACTTTCCGTTCGTCGGTTTAATAAGTGACGAAAATTTGCAACGCACATAACGCGTAACAGATTGGTTGCGCGTTGATATGCCACCCTGTATAAGCGTCCTAGTAAAAACATTTTTTTTTCTACGTACCGTTGTTCAAAGCGTCTTGTAGGACGTCAGCAATGTTCACGACTGGCTCTCCAATAATTTCGCAAGTGTTGGTTTCCGGACCTACTTCGAAGTATTCTTCATCTCCTTTCTTTGTCAGACTGTAGCCGTATTGTGAGCTTCCCACGGCAGCTGTTGACGAGGTAAATAAAGGTTCATGTTAGAGACTAAATTGAGTATGACCGCATAGTACAGTCAGCGCACACCGGAGGTCACTTTGACCTTGAACTGGCCTAGCAAAGTACGCAGCCTCAATTGAATAAGAGGCCAGCTTATATTTGCTTTATTACCACTGATGTGCAGCCAACCGACGGTCCCTATTTCATTTGGTCAAAAAAATATTTTGTTAAAACCAAAAAATATAAAACCATTTTCCTAATTTTATCCTTGCCTTGAAAACATCATGAGGAAAGCGCCTCGTCCTAGATCCAAAAATTCGAAGACATGTGACATCTACCAACCCGCACTATGAATGTGTGGATTACGGCCCACTCTCTCTCACCAAGAGGAGGCCTGTGTCCCAGCAGTGGGAACATTATAGGCTGATTATACTTATGCTTTTGCTATCATAACCTTCTCTTTAGTTTTAATTTGCTTTTAGTATTTTTATTTTTTTTATTTTAAACTCAAATTCATGTTACTTTTGAAAAAATGTAAGATTGTTCTACTTACTGGCAGAGGCTGTGTAGGCTCCATTGAACACCTTGTTCTTCTTTGTCAATGTGATTTTAAGATCACCAACGATATTCAAAACAGCTTTCGTTTTTAATACTACCGACTTCTTGTCCGTGTCCATTCTGCAAATAAATTATACAAAAAGGTTATCAATGAGATAACGAGGTAGGTATGTAATTAATGCTATCATAAAGTTAATTTAATGTTGCATCTTCGGTTCTTGTTTTTCTTTGATAAAGCAAGCGTTATGTGATTTGTGGACTTGGTGATGGTGGTGTTATATTAAGATTTTTGTATAAGAACTTTGGCACAGGTTGGCTTGTGGCATACTGAGTTGATTTGTATTGTCATCATCATTATTATTATAGTGTATCTACTGTTGATATATCTCGGGACCCAGGGCTCCCGGAACTTTGGGAGGAATGCAAGTGGGCTAAAGCTAACAGGCAGCGGCCCGTTAGACGCTTTCATTGAAATGAGGCACCAACCGTCTATTATCCCTGTACTGTAGTACTTTAGGTATTCTGTGCCTGTACGCTCTATGCAAGTGCACCTAAGGACAACCCCCGGTTGTTAAAGGACTATTGCAGGATATGTAGGTATACCTAATAATTTTGTTGATATTGGGCTCTGTTAGTCAGACATCACATTCAAATGGAATGGCCACCGTAAAAATAAAACCTTTCAAAGTACGTATTATCTTCCAAAAATGGATTGTTTTGGCCACTTTTGAGTTTGAATAATATTAAGAAAATTCAATCAAAACTGGAATAGCAGGACGTAACATTACATTTTGTTCCTTGTGTCTCAAAGACGGGATTAATATGTTTCTGACCTTAGTACTCTCTACTTTTTTAGTCATTTAAACGAAAAAGATTTCTTATCTGGAAGAAGTAACTGGTTTCTTTTACAAAAATAATGCACATTTTACTTTAAACCAGTTTCATTTTTTATTTTTGTGTTATTGTTCTTCACACTAAAAGTCGTTAGGCCCAAGGATTTGATAAAGAAATATTCATACCATGAATATACTTAATGTTGCCAGTACCACATTATTCTTCATTATTTTTCAGCCTTATTTCTTATTATTGTACAAACGTTACGAAATATCTTCAACTCCTTAATGAATACAGTATAGCGCATGGAAAAGTAATGTAATATTATAAGTTCAGGTTGGTTGGCGTTTTCTTGAGTGGAGACCCCGAATCGGCAAACGAAAGGTAGGACGCCCTCAGGCTACGTGGAGCGACGATCTTCGCAGGATGGCTGGTAGCAGCTGGATGAGAATTGCCAAAAATCTAGTTGAATGGCGTGTAAAAGGAGAGGTCTATGTCCAGCAGTGGACGAGAGACGATCTTCGCAGGATGGCTGGTAGCAGCTGGATGAGAGTTGCCAAAAATCTAGTTGAATGGCGTGTAAAAGGAGAGGTCTATGTCCAGCAATGGACGAGCGACGGTCTTCGCAGGATGGCTGGTAGCAGCTGGATGAGAGTTGCCAAAAATCTAGTTGAATGGCGTGTAAAAGGAGAGGTCTATGTCCAGCAGTGGACGAGCGACGGTCTTCGCAGGATGGCTGGTAGCAGCTGGATGAGAGTTGCCAAAAATCTAGTTGAATGGCGTGTAAAAGGAGAGGTCTATGTCCAGCAGTGGACGAGCGACGGTCTTCGCAGGATGGCTGGTAGCAGCTGGATGAGAGTTGCCAAAAATCTAGTTGAATGGCGTGTAAAAGGAGAGGTCTATGTCCAGCAATGGACGAGCGACGGTCTTCGCAGGATGGCTGGTAGCAGCTGGATGAGAGTTGCCAAAAATCTAGTTGAATGGCGTGTAAAAGGAGAGGTCTATGTCCAGCAGTGGACGAGCGACGGTCTTCGCAGGATGGCTGGTAGCAGCTGGATGAGAGTTGCCAAAAATCTAGTTGAATGGCGTGTAAAAGGAGAGGTCTATGTCCAGCAGTGGACGAGAGACGATCTTCGCAGGATGGCTGGTAGCAGCTGGATGAGAGTTGCCAAAAATCTAGTTGAATGGCGTGCAATAAGAGAGGTCTATGTCCAGCAGTGGACTGCTATAGGCTGATGATGATGAAAAGGTAGAAGCAAAAATAACTTACTGGAAGTCGGAAATCTCTTGGTTCTTCAATCCAGTGATATTGATGTTCTTGAAATCAAAGGCCAGTCCCATAGTTGGGTCGACAACGACGCTTAATTCGGGGATGATCAAGGGGTCCAAAGGTTTGATGTCATAGTCTGGTAAGCCATTGCAGGACTTTTCCAAAAAGTTCTGCGTAGCCTCGCTCAAGCATTTGATGTCATTTTTGTTGCATGGGTCGAACAGCTTTCCTATAAAGAGAGAAGAAAATTGTTTATTTGCGGTAAACATGACGCAGATAATGAACACAAACAAGCTGGATGAAAACATGCGTCACATCCACGCAAAACGGCCATCGCTTGAAGAAATATTGGTAATAAAGGTTATTTTTTTTAAATAGTTTATGAATATTCAGAAGTTCTGCTTAGTGCTATGGTAGTATCAGCATATCCGAATTGGTGATAAAAAGGATGGCACTTTACATTTTCACCTGATGAATATGCGAAGTGTGAATATAAACTGAATTTATGAATAAGTTACGCAATTGAAACGAAAAATTTCAAAAAAAATTCTATCAATTAATAAATTAATTTAAATCTTTATTTTCCTTATGCACAGATAAGTATCTACGACAAAAACGATTGAACGGTTCCACTTCACAAACAATAATCCAAAGGAATATACTTAACGGTAAACACAACAAAGAAACTATTGATGAACGTAGTGATTCTAACAATAATATTATCGGAAATAACATACCTCCTTCCGAAAGGACACAACACGCGAACGCCAACAATAAGAAGGTCCTATAAACAGCCATGTTGCAGGAGTACTGGCTAAACGAAGACTAATTAAGAACTGTTCAGTGACCACGACTTATCACTACACTTTCATTTGTTTATACTAGCTGATCTAATAATAATAATTTAAGTGACTACAATTTTGATAACAAAGGTCACAGTTATCAGACGCTTATAACATGGGTACCTATCGTTAGTGATAATAACGTTAGTACTTTGGATATATTGGTTATTGAGCACTAGCTTTTGCCCGCAGATTAGCCCGCGTGGAGGTCTGAAATTGTCCTACGGACATACTACCGAGCGGGATAAGAAGTTTTTTTCTATGTTGTAGCCCAGGGGGCCTAAAAAGGCCACATTGACAGAATCATAAAAGGATAACATTATGAATCATAATAAAAGTCGTAAAATGGTCACAGAATGACAATTCATGATATTGTTTGACATTAAAGCAATACATATTTTGTGGACCATTTTACGAATCTCCATACAAAACTGTCAAACAGATGAATTGCGTGATATGAAATTGTACGCAAATAATATTGTGAATTGTCAGTTTGTGACCATTTTACGACTTTTATTATGATTCATAATGTTATCTTTTTATGATTCTGCCAAAGTGGCCTTTTTAGGCCCCCAGGTCATGGCTATCTGTGTGCTAAACATTGAAATCTATATCTTTTAAACTTAAAATCAACTTTTTTTGGACCATCCTGAACATAATTATGTTTACGTAAATTTTATTCATATAATATTATTATGTTTAAATATTATATATTATTATTATGGGTTGAGAACGGTTCAATTCCAAGGAGGATATAATTAATATATAGAAATAGTATAGACTTTGTAGTTTGCATTACAGTGAGAAAATAATATTGTACTTGAGTATGCGAGTTTGTTGAAATAGAAAGTCATTTTCAGGGTTCCGTACCTCAAAAGGATAATTTGAGGATGTAAAAATAATAAGCTCGAATAATAATTCTAATAAAAATAGATAACAAATTCGTGTTAAAGCATTAAGAGGAAAAAAAAATACGGGTTGCACTCCGGGAGTGCCGGCAGAAGTGAAAACTTGAATATTAACGTTGAAATAAATCAATTATTAATTGAATTAATATAACTCATTTTTCTTCACTATTTCTGCGTCACTTTTTTCATTAATAAATGCACTTTGTTCAATTTCCATATTTTAAACATTTTATATACACGAATTTTACGAATACACAGCAGTGTGGCTACTACACAGACGGTCGAGCCATCAGCTGTCCATCCATCCATCCATCGATCCATCGATTCATCCATCGATCCATCTATCGATCCATCCATCGATCCATCCATCCATCCATCCATCGATCCATCCATCCATCCATCGATCCATCCATCCATCCATCGATCCATCCATCCATCCATCGATCCATCCATCCATCCATCGATCCATCCATCCATCCATCGATCCATCCATCCATCGATCCATCCATCGATCCATCCATCCATTGTCGTGTGTCGCTTGGTTCACTTCGGTTGGCGCCGCCGTAGAAAGAGAGAGGGGGGGGGGGAATCTCTCCTGACGGTCACGTGTCCTGACGCGATGTCCTGACGCGAGTTTAACATTTTTTACCCATTACAAAAAGTGTGCAACGCCGCTAAAGAAGTTTTCACTTCAAAAACAACTGCATGTTTTGATTCTGAAAAAAAAGTGTTGTTCATATCCATGCTATTACTTTGTATTTTAATTAGTGGCTCGCTTCTTCTTCTTAGCGTGTCGATGGCAATCTAAATGTACTCGGCCCAGAATTCGGCCACATGTTTGGCGCCATCACTAGCGTCCATCAGTTCCTGTAACGTGCAGCTGACAGGACACGCAGGGCACGATATTAAGTGTCCCATCGTTTGCGGAACAGCACCACATTTACACTCCAAGGCGGAGTCGTCTATAAATTTCCACCTGAACAGGTTTTCCTTGCTTCGGCCAACCTGGGTCCGGAGTCTGTTTAAAGACTTCCAGTTTACCCAAGGTAACTCATGTCCAGGTGGGAGGTCCTCAGCGGGTGGAACGAACGGTTTGGGTTCGATGGCAATCCAAAGTGGCTCGCTAAAAAAAGCTTAAACTGCTGAAAAAAGTTAGGAGAAATATTCGTCCATATCAAGTTACTGAAAGTTTTTTGTAAATATTATAACAAAGGCCAACGGCTCACCCGTTGGAGATAAAGGTAAATAGTGTCATGGCCCTCTAATTTTTACACCCCGACCCTTACTCGAGCCAGCCCGCGTCGTTGAGCCTGTAGCTTTGTCGGACTGCATAGAAAAGAAAGAGAAGCGTGATGACACGACGCTGATAATTTATTGCAAAATATGAAGGAATTATCTATTTACAAAAAATCTATTGTTTGGACTAAAAAATTAAAATACTAGTGGTTTAGTATGTTGCCTGTAGAATAATCTGACAAAAAATCAGAATGATTGTATGGATATTAGTACGGTTTTTATTGTAAAAAGAAATTTTTTAAAGGTCTCTTCATGATTTTTTTTATATCATATCAAATTAGTTGTATTATGTTTTCAACGCACTATCTACCTAGCATACGAGTATATCCTGAAGAACATCATATATTTTTCTGATTGTGTTTACTTTAGTCGATCATATACTTTTTTTGCTTCCAAAACGTGCGTTTTTTGCGTTTAGGTCCTGTAATCCCCTTAAATTCGTCCCGATCCAGTCTGTCCCCTGCTGCCCTCCCCCAGCGACGCCTAAGCCGAGGTCAGTACCCCGCAGGGCCCTTAGCGTGGTAACAGGACGCCTAATTAATTAAAGCAAGAGAGCCCGCTTAGCAGCCGATAACCTTTTAGGTAGGTAGGTTCTGTAAGAGACACAACAGAAATTCTGCTTGATAGCAGAAATTGCTATCAATAACTATATTACCTGATAGATGACGTCTTTCTAAACGATAACTGGCCAGACATACGGAAAAGTTTATGTAACAGTTACGTAGAAGTGTAAATAAAACCTTCATGGAAACCAGTTACATAGTAGTATAAATAAAGCCTTCATGGAAACCAGTTACGAAACCCCGGTTTCCTTGACGGCCAAAGCGCTTTTTCATAAGGAAATCTAAGATACCAGAGCTTTTCCCCATGTTTGGATGAGGAGGAACGAACGAGTAGCTTTAAAAAACATTATCTTCAAGTCGAGCCGGCTTTATAATATGTACTAGCTGCGCCCCGCGGTTTCACCCGCATAAGTCTCGATCCCGTGGGAATATCGGGATAAAAAGTACCCTATGTCCTTTCCCGGGACTCAAACTATCTCTATACCAAATTTCATCTAAATCGGTTCAGTGGTTTAGGCGTGAAAAGGTAACATACAGACAGACAAACTGACAGATAGACAGACAGTTACTTTTGAATTTATAATATTAGTATGGACAAATAATTATGGACTTTACACTTTGGGGGTGAGCAACCGGAACTTATAATTACGCATACGTATATTTGCTTTAATCACGCATAATCAGTCTTTCCCACTGCTGGGACACAGGCCTACTCTTTGTGAGAAGGAGTAGGCCATAATACACCACGCGGGCCCAGTGCGGGTTGATGGATAATTGTACAAAAATCGCCAAGCAAGCGCGTTGACCAATGCTCATCTCATCTCTGTATAGAGGAATCATCCTCCGTTGGAAAACATACAGATCATGGATCCTGGAACAAAAAGGTTTTTCTTTTGATAGAAGCCCCAGATTCTAAGATAATTTGTGTATTACTAAAGTAACGATTCCATAAAAAATATAATTTTGTGACAATAAGCGGATAGAGGCAATGAATTTATTGGTCGAATTTATGATGCGTATAAATGTCGACTGATATTTTTTTAAATCTTTTGTTGTTTGCATGCCCATTCAACCTCAAAATATTTATTGATATATGTACAGGATGATCTGAAGTAAATTATTTAAGTTCAACGTTCTATTATTATCTTTCGTCACAAAATTAACGATAACCAGGACCATCGTTTGTTCCGTTCTGGTTGTGGTTTCTTACAGTGTAGATACTGAAGTGAATTTGATTCTTATTTTTGTTTAGTATAGGTATTGTTATTGATTGAAAAAAAAAAACGATGTTCTGAAATGAGACTAGTTGTCAGACTTTATTAAAATGGATGGGGATTATTTTTGGAAACAGAATCACGCCAACATACTACAAATAGTCTGTAAAATATGAATGCTAGCATGACGTGGCTTTATTTATTATCTTCTTATAAATTAAACTAACGTACCCACATTTAAATATTCGTAAATCAAATCAATATTTGAACAAGAGGTATAATATTTTGTGCAGATAGTTATTTCATTAGACTTGCCTTGCTTACACGTATAAAAACTGATGAATTTGAACGTGCTTCTCGAATCACTTGAATATTCGAATTTCTGATCTAACTTCGTAAAAGAAAATATTTTATAAGTAGTGTAAAAATAAGAAAAAATCCGATTTTATGGCCTTGAATAAAATAAAATGGGTGAAAATAACAACACATTTTTTCATTTGCAAATTGCTTCTTTTGCTTTTAGGTCAAATTTCATGAAAGTGAAAGAAATGGATGCGTGTCCGAGAGTGAAGACCGCATATCGGCAAGCGTAGTGTGGGAGCCCTCCTCCCCCCCCCCCTCCAGCTAGATAGACCGACGACCTTAAGAAAGTGGTTGCAGGAACATACTGGATACGAAAACCTATGTCCAGCGACCTATGTCCAGCTGTGGACAGCGATAGACTGAGTTGATTGAAATAAATGGAAATATTTTTCTAGTACCATGAGTCGGGGGCCCGGGAGATACTTGTACAATCGCCGCACCCCCGACTGGTACCAGCCCGCCCTGCCTAGCCGACCCCATCACCAAGTGCGGCTGATCCCACGACCGCACGTCCTTCCATTAGGCGCGCATACTACGTGCCAAAAACCAGCACCCTAATTGCGTAAGTAACTCACACAGTCACAATATGAATCATTTTGAAGAATATTGCTAATCCATTGCTTCAAACAAAGTAAATATCCAAATCAAACGCAACGCAATAAATGTTGTTAAACTGTCAAAATGAAAGCCGTTAGTGTTGCAGCGGTATCTACAACGCCACATGCGAACAACGCGTCATATCTACTGTCGTCATGCAACATCCTGCATCTCGCAAGCAGAGTTTACCGCGCAACTAGCACATTATATACCGACATGACATGCAATGCCAGACACAACACCCGTCTGGTCGAAGGATCCTCCCTGTTCTATGGAGTATGAGTGAACTTTACACCCTGTTCCTCATACCTCTATGGTGTGTTACACTTACTTTTCCAGTTAAAGGTCTGTCCTATTCCTAGTAGACGGCAATCAAACCTTAATCAAATATTCGCCTTAAATAATAAGATCCATCCATGTAGTATTTACTCAGAACTATCCTTTATAGTTTACGCCATCACGTTGGCACTATAACTCATCCCTCCGGGAGCCTCGTTTAGTAGTGCGAACACGGAAGCCAGTGCAGCAACGTCCCAACATGATTAACTTGTTCAATTGGTATCCCTATAGTAGCGTAAATATTTGAAAATCTGTTCTTGTTGGTTGAAATTAAGAACTTTTGTTTTACCGACTCTGTGGTCTTAGGGTGGTGACATAAAGGAACAAGTTTCCGGTGCAGTCGAGTTCAGTATCGATCGGTGCAGGTGAAATAGTCCCACATTAACTAATACGCTCACACATAAAAAAAAAACTGAAAAGTAAAAAATAAAAACCTTTTTTATTTTACCTTAATAAATAAGTTCTTAAACTAATGCAAGTATACCTAAGTAATTTTGAGTCGGCGCCAAACAAGCAACTTAATATCGTTGCGAGTGGTCGTGCGGAGAGCGCATTTTTTGTTTGGAATGTTATATTTATAGCTGGAGATTTCACGTTGCATTATTAATTTGATTTGGTTATTTCTTTAAATTTAAGGTAATTTAGTGATCATTGTTCATTGATTGTTTGGCGCCGACTCAAAATTTTTTAGGTATACTTGCATTAGTTTAAGAACTTATTTATTAAGGTAAAATAAAAAAGGTTTTTATTTTTTACTTTTCAGTTTTTTCGGAGGTTTAATTTTTTTGTTAAAAAGTTTTTATTTTATAATTTTTTGAGGCTATAATTTACTAATTACTACATGCTTAATTTTTGACTACTTTTAAAATAGCTACCTACCTTACTTTAGATGTTAACTGTTATATAATCCTACTTTAATTATTCTTTTTTGTATAATAAAATACTTAAAAAACAGGCTTTATATACCAACATAGATAGGCCTTTTATTTTAATTGTAATACACAGCTCAGCATTAAAATCTGTGAATGAACAATAAATCACCCCTATTTTCCCACCCTTAGGGTAGGATTTTTTTTTCCAAATTTACATGGGACCAACTTCGAGGTATGTGCTATCCAATAAAAAAAGAGTTATTAAAATCGGACTACTCTGTAAAAAGTTATGCGTGGTCATACATTACAATCAGTGAGTGAACAATCAATCATCCCCTGTTTTCCTACCCTTAGGGTTGGATTTTTTTTTCCAAATTTATATGGGACCAACTTCGAGGTATATCCTTTCCAATAGAAAAAGAATTATCAAAATCGGACTGCTCTGTAAAAAGTTATGCGTGATCATACATAAAAAAAAAAAAAAAAAAATAAAAAAAATATACTCGTCGAATTGATAACCTCCTCCGTTTTTTCGTCGGTTAAAAAACAGGTACAACATGTAACCGTTTCCTTCCGAAGATCAACTAGCAGAGACCTGTACCCTGGAGTCGGGACCGAAAACCCGCTTCTTTATGTAAGCGCCCTTAGGCTGGATTTAGTGTTATGCTGACGTCAGCCGCGTACCGTCGGTCACACACACCATGACGCTGACGATAAATGGACGTGTATAAAGTAGCACCGGTCAACGAGCGCGAGTCCATATAAATCGGAACGCGGCCGTTGTCAACGCTGACCGTCGCATAAAATAATCAGCCATGTTCATGTTCCCACTGCACACAGGTCTCCTCTCTGTGTGTACTCTACCACGTGGGCCCAGTGTGCATTGGTAGATGTCACATGTCTTCGAGTTTTTGTTTTAGCCGCCTTCTGACCTTCGGTCAAGCATCAAATCCAGCCTTAAGGTCGCAGTATCTGCTCCTGAATCTGGGGGTCCCGGGTCTCATACCCAAGTCAGGCTATTGCACTATTCCATACATTGATTTGTATAGGTCGGCTGTGCAATTTCAAAACCTAGCAACTGACATTTCTCAAAAAACTGTGTTTTTACATATTTCACCGTTTCTAGCCGTTTCAGCCGAGGTGTTTGTAGACATATTCACGGTGTAGACATACTCATAGGTACAGGAGAGAATTTCATATTGATACTGAGACGTACACTGAGTACCTACATTTTGGTGCCAGTGTACGTCATTGCATTCTAGGCGAGGAAGGCTAGGGCTAAATGGAGTCGAGAGCGCAGTGGCTCACGCGTATCAAACTATGATTTTCAATATATTTGCTAAGGAAAAATAAATATTTCATACAGAATATTTTGTAACAAATATTTATGTTCGGTAATCGATCCTTCACCTTCCAGGCCGTAGGAATCCGCTGGCTGCGGGAAGCACAGAACCGGCGAAGTAGCGGTGCTTGGGGTAGGCCTATGTCCAACAGTGGACGTAAGGATTTCGTGATGATGATGATTTTTGACAGATGTCAGGTAGACTCGCGGATTAATGACAAAGAACCAAAACGACCATTGTCTTTTGAAGTTTTGAATCATAATTTATCATTGGCAAATTTTCTACATGCTTACACATTCCAAAATTCCCTACCACCTCAATCATATTACCTTTGCATAGGTATACTTAGCAATTGCTCAACTGAGCTGAGAAACTAAAGTAGATAAGTAGATATAGAATGCAACCAGTGCAATGTTTGCTGAAGCGCAACTTATACAAGGGGACGCGTCTCTGCAAGGAGATAAGAAAATCACCGAGATAATATAGGTTATACTGCGTCGAGATTTTATTGGCTAGAATTGATTTGATCCGAATGAAAAACAAGATCTAAGGACCGTTTCTTATGCAGGTCAATCAATAAGGTTAATGGAACTTGTTTCTGGTGACATTTTGACATTTTTTAACTTGTGCAGTGCCATCAACCGAAGTATTATGACTTTGTTAGAAGAACAGCTGCAGTACAAGAAACAAATGCGTTATATCCATAGATATAAGAATTATATTTCTATGGTTATATCGCTGTTATTAGACGCTGCCGCTCAGGAGATTGCTCTCGACCAATTGGTCGTTTGTCTTCCAGCTGTCTTCTGAAGGAAGTTCATTTTTGTTTCATTTCACGTTCACACAACACCTGCAAAATTATATAATATTTAACTGCTCTTTTAAGTTTTTATAATTTTTCGATTTGGTAGGCGAGTGAAAGATACCAAGTGCCGAAAACCAACTTGATTGGATCGGTTTCTAATTTTTCACTTTTAATTCACTTTGCGTTCAGGCTTTTCACTTCGATACCGAATGAAAATATAAATTAATAACAAAAAGGGAAGCGTTTGATCTAGCATAGTCTCAGAAGACACCACAGAGTCTCGTTTCATAATTTTGTCTTTTATTTAATCTTCTCTGCCCCAATACCTAAATTTTGGGCGATTTCATTAAAACACAGAGAACTTCCTACAGTCCATTCAGTTATTTAACCTTTGTATTTGCATCACTGTCCAAATCACAGTGATCTTTATGCCCCTTGTGATAAGGTTTCCTTTTGGTTGCTGCTCTCAGAGGTAAACGAACTGTGTAAGGACTGTAAACTCAATTATGTCATGTCCAATAGAATTATCCAGTCTAATGTCAACTGAAGCGTATAGCTAATACGATGTGATGTTTCTGAGAACACATGGAACCTACTCATTTGTGAGATGGTAACACTGTTTAACCAACTTGGTGAACCAAGGTAACCCAAAGAATTGCCAAACTTAAGTGGCAGTGGGTAGGGCACATTGCTCGCAAAACAGATGGCCGATGGGGGCGAAAGGTTCTGCAGTGGCGACCGCGTACCGAAAGACGTAGCTTTGGAAGGCCTCCCACAAGATGAACCGACGACCTTGTGAAGGCCGCAGGAACCCGTTGGATTTAGCACTAGATGTCTGAAAATACATGCATTTGCGATTTAGTTTCCAAACATGTAAACAAATATTTGGTTTTGGGAAATGAATTTTAATCCCCACAAAAAAAGTTCAGTTTGCGCTACAACTTCAAACATTATTACGATTTACTAGTTATTCTGAAATCAACTTAATTTTCATGAAGACAAAGTTGATTTTCGCTTAGTGGAACATCAATTGGAAACAAGGACTTGAATAGAATAAGTAAATAGTTTGGTCAAACAGGGAAGGCAGTTTTATCGTTCCTCATCAAGTCATCAATCATCATAAAACATATTATTTTACATCCCTGTTATAAAAATAAATCCTGCGATGTTTAGCTGTTTAGGGCGAATTTGAGGAAGTTGTGGAATATTAATCATAATCATAAATCTTTATTTATCTCAACATCTTATTACAGGCGGGCACTGTATATCGGGGGGGGGGGGGGAAGAGGGGGGTTCAGGGGATCAGGCGGAATGAATCGTATAACATAATATTAAATAGAGAAAGATGTCTGTGATAGGAGGGTCCTGAGTTGCAGATCACCCGGCTCTCTTAAATACGATATTTTGCCGGATTATTCCACTTTGCCCCACCGGCCGCCCCAGATCTTGTTGGATTCTGTCCCACTAGGGTTTTAACACGTTAATATACATATAGATAATATTGCCGTGATTTTACTTTACACAACAACGGATGGAGTGAAGATATTATATTTTGTTTGTTTCAGTTGCTTATCATCCCGTGCAGGTCGTAAAAATCGACTAAAGGAAAGGTTTACTCTTACATCTTTTAGTAAACACAAAACAACTCAGGGCATGCGAACTGCCACAGTTTGCGAATGGCCTGAGTTGAACAATTGTCACAAGAACAGGACGTCAATTTTAGGGTGGTGACGGTAAATATTAGGTAACGTTAACCGTGGCACCCGCGAACCGAGTAAGCAGGTTCACTGTTCACCCGTCAACCCGCATTAGACAAGCGTGATGGGTTAAATGTCTAATCCCCTCCACAAACATGGTGAAGATGAAGAACAAAAGGCCCCAAATGCCCGGCGGCTCCAGTGGTGTTGCTGCTGATGATGGTGGGCAGACTTGCCCTGGGGTCAGGAGTGCTAAGAATCCCCGTGAGATTGATCCCCCGTTCAACAACCACGGCAAATCAACCGGATAATACTCGTATAATGAAAGTTAAAATTGCAATTAAGTAAGTATACGCAAGTAGGTACACAATTCAGAAACAAACAATTCAAAGAAATATACAAATTATGCTTAGTAATCACTGATACGTCATTAGTTAATATTGATACTGCGTATAGTTTAATTAACCTTTTGAACGCCAGAGTATAAACGTATCGCCGTACCTACCCCTGACGCCAGGCTACTTTAACAACACAACAACACACACACACTTAAAACAACAAATTTCTCGATATTGGTGGTTTATTTATATTAGTTTCATGCAATACAATATAGACGGAAGCTTAAACTTTTAAATTATATAAATAAAAACACACAAAAGTAATGATTAAATTGTTTATTTCATAATATTGTGCGACGTGTATTTTGTCATATAATTATGTATTTGTGACGTTGGCGTTCAGGGTAAGATTTCGTTTGTCACATATGTATATGTGACAATGGCGTTCAAAAGGTTAATGAAATTCGCCCTTATTCTCCAAATAAAATCTATCCTTTATCCGAATCTAATCTCTATTTCTTACCTAACCTAACATTATCTATCATCATCACAATGGTGGCTAGTTTATTATTTTTCTACATTAGCGTTATTTAGGTAATGGATTTGGTTGATTGATGTGGTCGGTTTATGTGGTTAGGTGGGCAACGACCTGATTTGACGTAACATTTGGGATAATATTATGATTTTGGTTGTGTTTAGAGATAAACTGTTACATCAACAAACAACGCTCATTGCTATCTCTTGTAGATTTGAATTGAATAGCTGATCTATCAAGTTTTAATAGGTTAATGGATGTTTATGTTGTTAGTTTACCCAATTAAGTAAGATCTCCTTTATTTTATTTAAACAGAAATTACATTTATAAATATTTTTATAAACAAAAACATTTAAAAATATAAAAAAGTAGGGGCAGTCAGGGCTCCAGAGGGGATCTTCGTAACAATGCGGGCCATGTCCAGAAGTACCGCTTTCTGAATCAAGCTCTTGATCCAGCTGCCAAACGAAAGCCTATTTATTATTATTATTAAAACAACACAGCACTCATCAACACTGCTATATATGGCAACATTCAATAAACCAGAAATTAAATAATTCTGTTTGCTCGGAGCAAATGAAGCAGAATCTTTCTTTTAACGGACATTGTGTGAATTTTACCGGGATGAAGCTTAAAAAGATAATTAAAATAGAAGGCACTTTTTACCGAAAAGCGACGGCATTTACGTTCGTAAAAAGTACGTGTCAGTTTTAAAGTTCTCATTTAATTTCAACGAGGTAGTCACAATTAAATAATAATGAGGCATTTTTTTTGGAAATTCCAATGCAAAATTTTAGCCTTTCCACTTTGCCCCACCAGTGGGGCGGCTGGTGACGCAAAGTGGAATAATCCAGTTTATCTACGTTGACGTATGTAAGTTTTAGTATCCACTCCGCATAGTCAATGCTCAAGCACCCGCGCTGACGTAACAGAACTGCTTTCCTGAAAGCGCTGTAACTGTAAGTGCATGCGTAACCATACACATAAGGTCAAAAATTAAATTAGATCGCGAAACTCCAAAGGTGATGGTATCCGATACTTATCTAAAAACGATAAAACAAATTAAACTCGTACTTCGAGTGTACAGCTGATTACACGGTCAATGACTGCGGGAAGTGTAGTCACTTGAAATTATGAGCAGGAACAGAAAATCTGGTTTTTATCACGCTTACGTGACTCGCATTTGACCGGTTCTTTTTGTGCTTCACAAACGTAATGGGTTTCGATAATATATAAACACAATAAAACAAAAGAAAACAGATTTTCTCAACTCAAACTTCAAGCAACAAAACTAACAGGGTCGGCCCCCAAAACAAATATCAAATCATTTTATTTTTTTATTGTAAGTATCGTGTTGAGATATCGTATCTGTATCATCCTCTGGCATAAATAGGTATTCACATGAATATTCAATTACCTATCAAAATCAAACTGTTACGAATTTTGATATTGATTGTAAATGTGATTATTCAGCTTATCAGTCAATTCGCGCGTACCTGGGCTAAAAGAGACTGACTAATTTTATTTTGGAGTTTCTTCTCAAAGTCGTCGGACAGGAAGCACATACCTTATGTAGTTAAAAAAAACATTTAAGTGTAAGTGTTGGTATAAACCTACTTACAAAAATTATAAATATCATTTATCTTTTTCTTTTGTAAGCCTAGTTTGTCCTAATGCAGGACAAAGGCTTCCGCTTTTTCCTTACAAACCTCTCTATTTCGAGCGATCTCAGGCCATGTTGGCCCCGCAAACTTGATTAGTTCGTCGCACTACCGTCACTTAAAAATAACCTCTTAAAAAAGGCCGAAGAAAAACGGCCTCAATTTCAATAAAATTCCATAGGTATCACTTTTCAAAGGGCTCAAATAACCGAGGCATTAGCTGGATCCCGTATAAGTTACTCCGAGCAGAAGTTGCGCTATTCAGGGGGGTTCATAAATCCGTGCGGTTCCTGTGGCAGCCACGAGCCATATTTTCTACTATAAACTGCTTTGCAGATAGTTACGTTTTATGTTGCCGGTTACTGTAGCGTCTTTATCAGTGTTGACATAACTATATAGCTACCGTTTATAGGCTGTAATGTTTATTTGTGTCGTCTATATCTATGTGTCGCAGCAAACTGGTTAAATTAGCCGTTCAGTTAACTGCCTAGCCTTTTAGGCCTAAATGATATTCCGCCAATTCGTCTAATACAACATTTAATGAATTGGCTGGCTGATGCTTAGGCCGTTTATACAAAATTGTTTCTAACCTCGATAAAAAGGGAAAACGAAACGTTAATATGGGCGATTGACAATCAAATCTGTACCAGTATGTCCAGTATATTGTCTGTGGTGTAAAATGTCGTGCAAAATCTATGAAAAGGAATGTAAAAAAAACTACGCCATTTGCGTCTTGTCAGTATGAATGTTTTATTTGTTTTTATAACAACTATGGTTACGATAGGTCGAATCTGTCCCAAAGCCGAATCGGGGCACCCCGACTCCACGTAGTCTTTCAGCTGCTACCCCTAGAGTGTATAAAAATCCGGAGGCGCGGAGGGAGAGCAGCCCGCGCCCGCTGTAACAAAGCATGGGTGCCTATTCTTTGTTACGTAAGGGCGAAGGGGCTGCACTTCCCGCAGCGCCGGAGACGTTGCAGAAGCAACTTTGTTTTGACAACAAGTGTTTTGAGGTTAGGTTGTCGACGTCGTATTGACAGATTGGGTTTCAGCGCCAGGCGGCAGAAAATGGAACTAAATTTAAAGTCTGGGCTAGGCAGGTAGTTAAACGTCATTGATACAAGTAATTTGCCTAGCTGTTTGATTGAATGGCTGAATATCATTCGGGCAGCTAGTTGAACGGCGCCGTTTAGTTAAAAGACTAGGCAGTTAACTGAACGGCTAATTTTACCAGTTGGCTGCGACATATACATATTTAAACTCGCTTTTCGTGTATTATAGTCCCTTTTCGAAAGGTACCTATTCAAGTGAAAAATTTCAATGACCTTAAAGACGATAAAGAATGGAGTAGTTAATCTCAGTGCCTTCCCGTGGGTGACGCAAAAAGGGACAAATGGCCCTTCAGTTTAGGTAACAACATTAATTTTATGTTGCTGATACAGTTCCAAAACCGTTAGCCAATGTAGGTAGTGTTCTCCATTTTGGTGCCGTTTCTGGTATATTCGTCATCGTCGTTCATCGTTTACAGATAGTCATACATTTATATATATTTTTATATATATTTTCATATATATTTTTTATTAGAGATAGTCATACATGTATTGATATATGAGTCACTACCAAATAATCCCAATCAATGTGATGTACAGTCAACAAAAGAGACAAGTATGCAGGATCGTTGGATATACTTAGTTGAAGCTTAGTAAGAAACCGATGGATGTTCTCGATTAAAATTTAAATTTATTAATAAAAAACAAACAGGTCATTTATCAAATTAAATTTCAGTCGATAACGTCCATCGGTTTCTTAAACTAAACTTAACTGTATCCGACGATCCTGCATATTTATCTCTTTTGTTGACTGTACTTAGGGCTAGTCAAATAAATTAATTGTTTATTAAATTAACATACTGTGTGTGTAATTACGGGAATTGGCCTTCTGTTCAAATTCTTCTACAAAACCGATCACGTAAAGAATGACAGCACACAAATAAAAATGATAAACAAACAATTTATGATACAGGATAATACTAAAGTAGCATGATGTACGAGCTAGCACTTTTGCCAAAGCGCTAAGGCGGCAACGGGGTCGCCTATAAAGATGAATTCCTAAGATCATCTATCTCTGAACTATTTCGAGCGTTTTACTTCCCTTGCGAAGATTTTGGGACGCGAAAATAACGAATGATGTCGTCCAGATCAAATGTTTCTATCTCAGAGTGCCTTTGAGTAGGAATAAGCCAAGGGTTAACGGAAGATGGACCAACCTTTGGAATTAAATAATGTCTTTGAGGATTTAAAACATAAAGGTACCCGATATTGAGTAATCAATGCAAGGCCTGTAAAGTAGGATGACTTTTAATGAATACTATGTTACGTAAATAACGGGTGTGTAGAAAGACGCTTTACGCTTGTAGAGTCACTTGTTCTTTCTTCCCTCCATTATTTTTGTGTAATCTTAATATGTTATATAATTATAATGCTTAATTGACAGCTATGTGATGGGTCATGTTACTCCCTTTATAACTTCAAATGAGGTAGATACGCAATCAACACTATTATTATTATCAAGATAGAGATAATGCGATCATGAAATAATAGCCAGTTTTTCTATTTTTTTTTTCTTCTCTTTCTCGCGAGCTTGTTAAAAACTTCACTCTTCACTTAAACTCTGGTAAGCTGCTTGTATTTGCTAGAGTTTTACATGGAATGGTAACATAACGTGAACCAATACCGGGCGTAGTAAGTCTAGTGTGTGCAGCATTTAAAACTTCTGCAGGCGACAGGCGTCCTTTTTAGGGTCAGGACACATTGATCGATGGCGTTCGACAGTTTGTCCATTCAAAAAGAGGGAAATGTAGTGAACGCGTACGCATCCTTTCGTCGTGTGCTACTTTTCAATCAGCAAAGTGCGAAAGGCCGTCGATCAATTTGTCTTGACCCTTATCCTACATTGTCTCATTCATACTTTAAAGTTTTCATATCATGTGCAGCCTGTGCCACTGTGCCAGTATTTCTTTTGTGTGTTCCCAATCTAACCTTGTTTTTACTGTCTTCAACACTGGACATATAAATAGTTCAACCCATGAAGGAAGAACCAATTCTAGAACATACATCACTTTGTCACTTGGTATGTTGAAAACGTGTTTTGACCTTTAATAATTCTTTTACTAGTCCTTACTTTACGTCTTAAGATAGTTACGATAAAGGATTTATCTGCGACGTTAAGTAATTTGTTGTCTTTTTTATTGGTCGTTACTTTAAGGGCAGAATGTGAGTTGTAAACTTGCTTTGCTACGATTTTTAGCTTGATAATATTAAAAGAAATATGCGATCAAAGGAGTACTTATTCGCAACAACAATGTTGTTGCAGAACTGACAGATCAAGATGAATGTTAGTGCTGATCGTACAGTAAGCCGCATGTAGGAGAACAAAAGCAGTTACAATAAATAAAAAACACGTGTGGGGTCGGGGGACCCCCGGCAGGAACGAAATTCAAAATAAAAACCAAAACGACGGCAGCGAAAATGTCAAAATGACGAAAAAATTTGTACATTTTGTCACTATTGGCTTCAGCACCCTCAGAAACCATGTAAAAACTCGGTGCTACACCGGGCCAGGTTAAAAGGTCAAAGTGTTACCACTGACGTGCAGCCTATTGTTAACTGTACCTACCTTTTTTTTTTCGGGGGGAAACCTTCAAAAGGCACCCGACCTCCGGGGAGGGAGGTCGGGGAGTGTGGGATTTTTACCTCACTAAAACCACCCCGGTGATCACCATCAGCACATAGTGGTGGTCCCGGTTCCTCTTAAAAGACCAATTCCGGAACCCCCCAGTGCAACGCCTGTAAGACACATCCCTGGAGTGTACCTACCGTCTGATTTATTCAACAATCAAGATAAACTCACATTCGAATTAAAAATTCCGAATTATTGTCCTCTCTACAATTCGTGGAAATCAGAATCGGAGAGTATTCCCCTAGTTCAAACTTGACTTTGATTGCAATCTATAGGTACTCCATCCCGCTGTTTATTTTAGCCCTCCTCGTCAGTCATAGTAAGTCGAATCCTCGGGAATCATAGGTATTTTAGATACTATAGAGAGGCTATCAGATGAAATGTCATAGAAAAACTGTGATTCCATGTCTTAGTGACGTCATCTAGCATAATATAGCAAAATTATAAATAATAGCCAAGTATCATAGGATACACATTACTTACCGACATAGCTTTGATTACCAACCGTTATATAGTTTGACTTATCTAAGAAACTTATTTAATCTATTTAAATACTCGGTAAATCGTAATCCTAACTAATATTATAAATGCGAATGTAAGTTTGTTTGTTACCTTTTCACGCCTAATCCACAGAACCGATCATCATTAAATTTTGCGCATACGTTGTCAGGGGTATAGAAAAGGACATAAGATACCTTTCATATTATAAAAATACTTGACGCTTACGTGTCTTTCGAATTATGATTGAAATATGACCCGACTTTCTGAGCAGTATTTCAACAAAAATGGCTTGCTTGAATTCACGATAGTATTTCAATCATTAGTATTATGCTTTTAATCGGATTTAGATGAATTTTGGCACACATTTATTTTAACCTGGATTAACACATAGGATACTTTTTATCCCGGTAATACGTTTCCGTGGGATAATTTCCGACCTCCACGCGGGCGAAGCCGGGCAAAAGCTAGTTATAAAATACTTAGGAAAATAAATCGTAGTTAAGTCCACTCATGGCCACCTATCCACGACCCGACCTCGGCAAGCGTAGGACCCGAGACGCTGTCATTATCTAGCCACGAGCCCCTCGTCACCATTCATCGTAAGTGTAGGTATCTATTTAAATGTCTTTGTCTGGAATAAACTCCTTAGTGTTTCAACCGCTTAGGCGATCTTCTCCACCCCAGCATTGTGTATTTAGGTCTCTGTCTCGTACCATGACATACTATTGAACCAGTGCCATCGAAGGTACCTAAGCCTACCCTTTGTAAGGCTTCGGGCGCATGCTTAGTTCTAGAATCGTATTTACAGTGTACTCATGGCCTTAATCGGTACAGACCTGTTTGTTTACTATGTATTCAGTTCAGAGAATATTACAAGTTGGTGTGCCCGCGACTTCGATTACGTAATGTCGGAAAAAAATATTAAATTGGATTTCATGGCTTTAATTTATTTGCGCAAAACCATTACGCTACGCTGTGCATGCTACGCTATGCATGCTATGCTATGCATGCTGTGCTATGCATGCTTCGCTATGCTATGCTAGGCTATGCATGCTACGCTATGCATGATACGCTATGCATGCTTCGCTATGCTATGCTAGGCTTTGCATGCTACGCTATGCATGCTACGCTATGCATGCTACGCTATGCATGATACGCTATGCATGCTTCGCTATGCTATGCTAGGCTTTGCATGCTACGCTATGCATGCTACGCTATGCATGCTTCGCTATGCTATGCTAGGCTTTGCATGCTACGCTATGCATGCTACGCTATGCATGCTATGCTATGCATGCTGTGCTATGCATGCTGTGCTATGCATGCTATGCTATGCATGCTTCGCTATGCTATGCTAGGCTATGCATGCTACGCTATGCATGCTACGCTATGCATGATACGCTATGCATGCTTCGCTATGCTATGCTAGGCTTTGTATGCTACGCTATGCATGCTACGCTATGCATGCTACGCTATGCATGCTTCGCTATGCTATGCTAGGCTTTGCTTGCTACGCTATGCATGCTACGCTATGCATGCTATGCTATGCATGCTGTGCTATGCATGCTGTGCTATGCATGCTATGCTATGCATGCTTCGCTATGCTATGCTAGGCTATGCATGCTACGCTATGCATGCTTCGCTATGCATGCTTCGCTATGCATGCTTCCCTATGCATGCTTCGCTATGCTATGCTAGACTTTGCATGCTACGCTATACATGCTTCGCTATGCTATGCTAGGCTACACATGCTTCGCTATGCTTGCTAGGCTACGCATGCTACGCTATGCAGCATTCATTTATTACCCAAGGTTTGGGTTCTTGATCTGGTATTAGAATAAGGATTAAAATATTTTAAAACAGCGCAACCCTAATTCAGTAAAAAGCTGCGTTATGCGTCAAGCAGGTATAAAGTAGCCAGCTTAGGGTCGAGCGCAGTGCGACAGTCAACCGCAGCAATTAAACCAGCTCCTGTTACATTTGACTGCAGAGCTATGATCCTAATCGCTTTAATTAGCTCGTTATTAATTGGCGACGGATTAAATTGTTATTTGTGTGATTAATTGTGTGTTGTAGGTAGCTGAGAGCTACTTATTGTTTTGTTGAAAAGCTCTAAATGCTCGTGGAAAAGCGACAGTGATTGGATTTGTTTATTTTGTTTTCTGAGTCGATGCAATCAACCGTACGGCCTAGCCTAAGCACAAGCATAATCAGCCAATAGTGTTCCCACTGTTGGTAGATAGGCGTCCTCTTAATGAGAGGGAGTGAGCCGTAATCCACCACGCGGGACCAGTGCGAGTTGGTAGATGTCACATGTCTTCGATTTTTTTGGTTCTAGGACCGGTTTCCTTACGATTTTTTCTTTCACCGTTTTGAGAGCAGTGGTGATGAAATGATTTAGGTACGCTAATTAAAGCGTCTGACTAGGTTCGAACCTACGACTACAACGTGTTAAGTAATCAATCCATGAACCATAAATTTACAAAATATTTATCATGTTATAAAATGCTAACGAAATTTTATATAGTTTTCCCTTGCAAGCGTGTTTGAAAACGTCATTTGATACGCGTAAGCGTTTGTCTTTGCAAACTTGCATCAAAATGTACCTATTACTGCATGCTCGAAACAAGCAAAATATGGTCTGAATATGAATCACCAACTTATACAACTGGCAACCTGTATGTTTTGCAAAGAAAACGATTCTAGATTTTCACGCCTAAAGACATCAGCAATTTCAGAGCTGTTGTAGATGCGTTGCCATCCCAGAGACAAAGTACAATATCTCAGGAGGCACCAGAGGTAATATACCCGGCACCACCCTTCAAAATGAAACGCAGCAACGTCTTTAGGTTACGTTTGCGATTCAGTCAAGTGATAACAAAAGTCCCCCGTGCCTCGAAAAGTTAAGTTATTCCGGCTGTCATCCGTATAGGTCTTTGACAGTCGTTATGGGTAGTCAGAAGCCCAAATCTGACAACCAGTCTTACCAAGGGTTAGCGTGTTGCCTAGTAACTCAGATAGGTAGTCGCTCCATGTAAAATGCTGTTATACAGCTGCATCCGGTTAGATTGGCAACCCGCCCTAACATAGTTGGGCAAAGGCGAGTTGATTGCTTTTTTGTAGTATATAGGGATAGTCGACCTCGTTATTGCTTTAGATATCAACCTAAAGTTGAATGTTACTTGCATGTCATAAAACAACAAGGTATATTTGTCTATGTGACTGTTCGATAGTTTTAACCTTAGCCAAGCTTTAATTTATGGGGAATTGTTATCAAGAGGGGCAAAGAAAATAATATTATGATGAGTTAAAACTACACCTATTGTGTTAATACCTACATTAATTGGCAGTCTGGCATTGTTTTGCTTGTAGATTTTTAGTAGGCGTTTGTCATATTATATTTATACATCCAAATTGAGAACCTCCTCCTTTTTTGAAGTCAGTTAAAAACATAGACTTTTTCTTCTACTATGTTTAGTAGAAAAGCTTGTTAAACAGTGGAATTTCTAAGAATTTCAACGTATTTGAGACAGGTCTATTTGCATGTTAAAAATACAGTGTTTGAAATGACACGTAAGGGCGTGGGTCCTGAGCAGACTGATCTTTCTAATTGATTGAAGTAGGTACCTAAGTAGTCCAGATATAATAAACCTGATTATATCTGGAGTATCTGAGTACCTACCTACATATTTCATGCATTTGCTAATTCAAGATGGAGCCTTAACAAACAAAAACAGCTAATACTCAGAAGCCAGAAAAGTCCAGAAAATATTAAATAACAGGTTCAGTAAGCTCTCATAATTTTACGTAATTAGTAAGACTCCTTTATCACTTTCTCATCGCAGATTGAAGATTCCAAACACTCAAATATGTCAAGCGTTTGAATCACCCTTTTAAATGATATTCGTTGAGCCACTTACGGCTTTCCCCTCTCTGTAAAACCGCGGAATTCGAGACATTTTACAACACGTTTACCTTTTAAATAACGTCACAATACTGTTTTATGCAGATAATAAATAAGGATAGTATGTACCTACTCCTCATCAGGGAATGTGTACGAATTGTACAGTGTGTACCTATGTGTTTGAGTACGCTAAACATTTTTTTTTCTCTTACAACTGTGATAAATGATTTATTTTCTGTAAGTAGGTTTGTACAAACACTTTTACACGTCAATCATATTTTTTTTAAACTAGATGAGGTCGGCGTTCTTATCTTATCGTATCTGTACTTAATTCGTATATTTCCTTAAATCTTAGACTTAATTCGATAGTGTGGCTATCAGCATAGCTATTCACAAACACTCGATACGCTTCCGTATCGTATCGAACATTAATCATTGTTATCGTATGCGTCATCTAAACGCTGTTCACAAGTCCAAAACCCGAAAATTTTGTCAGTTTAAATCAAATAGACGCCCGCTATTCTTCCAACAGCTATTTGCTGTTGAGGGCAAGTCAAAACAGGTTATCGAAATGTCAGGTTTTCGATACGATAGCCTGTCGTATGGTTGTGAATCAGGGCTCAGGTATATCAGATACCTACATATTTCGTTTTTAGTAGATATATCTACTTCTTAAAATGTGGATGTAATGGAGGTTGTGGATTTCGTTGAAAGAAGGCGCTTGGTTCTTGCTTGGATTGGTTGTTTTTGGAACACTATTCAGATAATGTATAAAATCAGATTATTAAAATTTGCTCCACGCACAAGTGTGCTTACATTAGCTGCTTTAAATCCGATGTAGTACACTGAAGTTTCCAAATCAAATAATTTAGTGCTTTGGCTAGAAATACGTACACTCAAGACTCTTACATTGCGATTTGCACAGCACAAGTTCCTACTAGTAATCTCCACTGCATTCCCCAAAAGACTAAAGTCTTGAAGTTCAATAACCTTAGCTAGTCGACGAAGTATGAACTCAGCAGAAATCTGTGGTGGGAGCTTCTTACTTAATAAATATTTGTTATAATGGATATTTACGACTCGCAATTATTTTACCTTGGAATATAACCATTAATAATCTAATTAGTCTCAGAATATTATGCTTTATTAGAACACATCTTGTGGATGGTATGGTTTTGAGCTTATTACTTTGTGTAAATAATTTCACCACCACTGCTCTCAAAATGATGAAGGACAACATCAGGAGGAAACCGGCATGTCTTAGAATAAAAAAAAACCGAAGACATGTGACATCTACCAACCGGGCGGGGCAATTGCGTAACACTTTATCAATCGGAATCGGTTTCATTTTGACAGTTCAACAACATTCATTGCGTTATTTACGTGTTGAGCAGACAAATTTTTCGAACTTATGAAGCAATGGATTAGCAATTGGCTTCAAAATGATTCAAATTCCGATTGATAGTGTGTTACGCGCGTCGTGTATTACCTACAGCCCACTGGCCACTGGCCACTGGGCCTCCGCCTGTGTCCCAGCAGTGGGAACATTATATAGGCTGATTATGTGATTAGAGGTCAACATCTTTAATTAGAATCATCTTCTGGATGAGGAAGGCGGCAGACAAGGTGTTGTGGCGCGGCCTGGGAAAGGCTTATGTCCAGCAGTGGAGTGCGATTGGCTTATTGATCTTAAAATAAGTAGGTATGTAAAAGCAGTATCTTACCAGAACTCTATATAAAAGAACTGCATATAAACTTCATAGCAGATGCTATGTTATTCAAGTAGTACAATGCAGGACCGAATGCCAAGTGATACGACATTGTACTAAGCGGGTACTTTAATTGTAGAAGCAAACTGTAAGCTAAGCTTACATTGATGTAACTTGTCTTTGACCGAAGTCACCCCTTTGATTTGCGTGTGTGACTGTTGTGACGAGTTTAAACCTGCCTTTCATTGTAACAATTCAACAATATTCATTGCATTATTCACGACTAAGTAGCTGTGCCCGCTGCTTGCGTGGCTTTGCTCACGTGACTTTTTATTCTTTTGATTATAGGGATATTCAGAAAGAAACAAAATTAATAGTTTTTCAAACCTAGAAAGCAGTAACCGGCGTTTGCAACAACAGATGTCTATTAACTTGACCTTTGAACTACCAAGGAGTATCAATTACTGTCCCAGAACACAAAAGCAGTCACAACAGAGTCAGGCGCATATACCAGCATTACTAATAGATCAATAAAAATGGCGCTGGCGACCATCCAGACCTAATAACGACATATTCAAACCTTACATTGCAAAAGATTAATGTTTTCTAGTCTCTTTCACAGAACTCTGTTGAATCATGGCTCATGGCTCGTTGCTCGGGGCTCGTGGCTCATGGCTAATGTTTTCTCGGATTAAGAAAATCGTTTTCTAATATTCACCTATTTCTGGTCGGAATATGGATGGAAGTTCTGCAGTTTGTTCGCTAAGTGGCTGTTTCAATAGTTTGGCCGTATCGTAATTCACTATTGGGCAATTATTTGTTGAGTTAATAGTTGTAATTGATAGATAAAGGGAGAGGAATGTGGATTACTTTTATGTGAAAATAATATCAGATAGTTAAAGCATAATCAGCCTATAATGTTCCCACTGCTGGGACATAGGCCTCCTCTCTTCGAGAGGGAGTGGGCTGTTATCTACCATGCGGGCCCAGTGCGGGTTGGTAGATGTCACATTTCTTCGAATTTTTGGTACTAGGACATGCCGGTTTCCTCACGATCGTTTCCTCACGATGTTTTCCACCACTGTTTTGAGAACAGTGGTGATGAAATAATTTATTATTTATTTGTTTAAACTTTTCGCACAAAAAGGTACAAAGGCGGATTTAATGCCTTAGGCATTCTCTACCAGTCAACCAAGGGTGGTGAAGAGATTAAATGGCAGGTGCTACACAAACACACAAACTAAAGCGCCTGTTTGGGTTCAAACCTCGTAAGTCGCGGCCGTTACCATTGTGCCACCAGTGCTCCATCTGCATTCTGCTAGATTTAGTAACTTGAACGTAAATTAAAATTTGTGGACGAATCTTAAACAACTTTACTTTCGATACTTTTGGATATTTTGGAGAATCTCGTTATTGAATTGCGTTTAGTGTTAATCCCAACAAAAAGAGAGCGTTCCTTTTCTGAGGGTGTCGAAACGATGTCGGAACTTGAATACCAATACAAAGTATCTCGGACTGGCGAGCGGGACGTCGTGACTTACGAATCGTCGATCCCTACCCAACCAAGACCCTAATTGCTTAAAACACTTTCAATCACAATCCGGGATTTTTTAAGGATATTGCTAATTTTGCTGTCTTATGTAGTATTGACGTTCATAGACTGATCTTCAGCCTAGTTTGAATAAATGACTTTAGATTTTTGATAATCCATTACTTCATAGGTTTGAAAAATTCGTCTACTCAACAACGCAAATAATGTAATGAATGTGGGTGAACTGTCAAAATGGAACCCATTGCGATCAAGTGTAATTTTATTTTGTGTTTCGTAATGAAGCTTCAGTATTCGTTATATTTTCTCATTGTTCACCTTATTTCTTTTTAGTAGATAAGTATATTCATGTATTTATGTATATTTATTTGTGCTTATAATTATATATAATTAGGTATATATTCATAGTTTTAACAGGTTTATGCTTATCTTTATATATTTAAAATATTTATTCCTTAATTTTCATTATTGCACCTACCACTGTTCGTCTCTGCCTGCATCACCCAAAGGTAGACTGGTAGAAAATGCCTATGGCATTAAGTCCGCCTATGTACATTTATGTGCTTGAAGTTTTAAATGAATAATATTCGTTAAACTATTTCAATTGAAGAAATACGTAAGTGTGACATATCCATAGATATTTTATATTTCTAACGACATATTTATCAGTAATAGTCTATTATATTAGGTACCTGCTTAGACTAAGGAAGCGTACGGTAGTGATAATTATGTTAAAGATAGAAGAAGATATTTTAAAAAGTTTTTATCTTGATACTTCAGGTAGTAGTTACCTACGCTACATCACGTAAGACCTCGTTGAAAGAAAGAATAAAGTTTATTTGGATACAGTTCGTGAAATACAAAATCCAAAATACTTACGTACTCAAACTCAAAGCATTTATTTCAATTAAACCATTACAGGCACTTTTGAATTGTCAAAATTAAGTAGTCGGTCAGTTAGTCAGAAAGTTGAAGCTAGTTGCCCATTCCACAGCGTAGATCTCTATGGAGAAGAACGGGCAAGAAATTACATGGACACTCTTTTTAAATCAAGATATTACAAAATCCTTGGTACATTATTCTTGTTGCTTCTATATGTGAGAACAATGTAAAAAAACACATACATGAAGAAACAATACAAGAAATAAGATTAAAAATAAGCCTTGGCAGTTAAGAGATGACCAGTCTCAACCGACGGCGCCCGTTCACGAACATGACGCATAGATCAGCACCATCCAGCTCAACCATTTTGTAGGGAACCGAATGATCCAACACACGTGCCACCATCAGTGAGACATTTAAGTGAGCATGCCACATTCTCAACTGCCATGCTCTTTCAAGTCAACATCAAAAAATCATAATAAACGGATCCATGGTTCTTACATTTACAAAATTGAAAAAATGCTTCTAAATTATACAAAACTATAAATTGCAATTTATTTAATAGATGAATAAAATTTTTAATACCAAACAGGAAAAGGCGTTTAGTATTGCAGCATTAAACATGATTGAAATGAATAAAATAAATATTAAGATCGTAATGTCAGAAACACTAAAAAAGAAAAAAAAAGGGAAGCAACTCTTCCAAATATTGAAATTTTAACTAGTGAACTCAAGTGCCTGTGGAGCAGGACCAGCATTTAGCCAAGCATTTTTATCTGCGATATAATCATCCAACTTATAATATGCTTGTCTACATAGTGCGAGTACGTTGATGCTTACGAAACATACAGGAGAAGTCTCGCTAACGACCGCGCCTTGTAAGTAAACGACACACAGTATGTTTACAACTTACGAGTATCTAACTGTTGTTTAACAAGCTACTTGAAGCTTCGGAAATATGAAATAGTACTCGTAGGTAAGTGGCTTCCCTGCTCCTTCGCTCGTTTCTAACTTAACTTAAACCACGGGCTGAATTTGAAAATATCTAAGATGATAGAGATGTCCTGTCTAAGGGCTGATTCTTCCGACGCCAGATAATTATATCGGAGGAATAATTTTGAATTTTTGACAATTCTTCCACACAAAAACTGTCAGACGTTAATTTTATTCCACGAATAAAAATTATCTGTTGATTGAAAAATCAGCCCTATGTGAATCAGTCAGTGATTGATATCACCTTTTCTGATTTAAATGGTACTGAGCTAGGAACATCGTTTAAATCTAAAAGCTCGAAGCTCGACTACATCCATGTTTTTCAGTGATATATACAGGTTGAAATTGAAAACTTGCGACAAATCGAAATGGGAGATTGTACTCATCATTATGAACAACTTTAAAAAAAAATCATCTGTTCCCTACATTTATGTTCGCATAACTCGTCAAAATGTAGGAAGCAGCTGATTTTTTTTTTAGCGATTTCGGGTTTGGTCCCATAGTAAAAGTTGTTTATAATGATGAGTAAGTACCTACAATCTCCCATTTCGATTTGTCGCATATTTTCAATATAACATGTTATGTATAATATGTTATATTGGTGATTTTAATGATTATAATTCTATAAATATATAAGTTAGCCTTAGTATTTAATTCGTGTGTTGATCAAGGAGTCTTCCCCGATTTAATGAAATACAGTAAGGTAATACCACTTTACAAATCCGGGGACAGTAAAGACACTAATAATTATAGACCCGTATCCGTGTTGCCGGTTTTCAGCAAGGTGTTTGAAAAGATAATGCTTAATCAAATGCTCAATCATTTTAACACGAACAAAATCCTTCACGATCAACAGTATGGTTTTACCAAAGGACGTTGTACGACCGACGCCGGTGTAACCTTATTAAAACACATTTTTAACGCGTGGGAAGAGGCCCAAGACGCCATAGGAATCTTTTGTGACCTCTCCAAGGCATTTGATTGCGTCGATCACGAAACCTTGCTTTTGAAACTTGAGCATTACGGACTTGGAAAACTTGCGCTCAGTTTAGTTAGTTCTTACTTAAATGATAGACAACAGCAAGTTCAAATAAATGGTGTCAATTCACACGGTTTAACTGTAAAAATGGGTGTGCCACAGGGCTCGATTTTGGGTCCTTTCCTCTTTTTAGTGTATATAAATGATCTACTCCATTTATTAAAAAATCAACCACAAATGGTGTTATTTGCTGATGACACTTCCTTAATTTTTAAGGTAAATAGACGTGCTACAAATTTTGACGACGTAAATAACGCCCTACTGCAGGTCCAAAATTGGTTCACTGCTAATAATTTAGTATTAAATGGGAAAAAAACTAAGTGCATAAGATTTTCTTTACCGAATGTCAAAGGTAGTGATTGTGAGATAATATTGAATCAAGAGAAACTTGAATTCGTCGATAGAACTGTTTTCCTAGGGATCACGCTCGACTCAAGGCTACAATGGGGTCCGCATTTAACATCTCTTGCAGGACGGCTAAGTTCAGCAGCTTATGCTGTGAGAAAAATCCGTCAATTTACTGATGTAGATACCGCGAGACTGGTCTATTTTAGTTACTTCCATAGTATCATGTCTTACGGTATTTTGCTTTGGGGACGGGCTGCAGACATCGATTCTATTTTTATTCTGCAGAAAAGAGCTATCAGAGCCATTTATAATCTCCGCAGGCGCGATTCTCTAAGGGAACGGTTTAAAGAAATTAACATCATGACGGTACCTTGTCAATATATCTACGAAAATATCATGTATGTAAGGAAAAATTTACATCTTTTTAGTAAAAGAGGTGAAAGACATAATTATAGTACTAGAAATAGGGACCTATTAGTTCAACCAGGATTTAGACTAGCTAAAGTAGACTCATCTTTTATGGGGTACTGTTTAAAATGTTATAATAAAATACCTCCCCACATTCTTCAACTGAATGAGACAAAATTCAAGTCTTGTATTAAACGCACACTATGCAGACAGGCATATTATAAGTTAGGGGATTACATCGCTGATAAAAATGCCTGGCTCAATGCTGGTCCTGCTCCACAACCACAACTATTTGATTAACACTTAAAAATGCTGTTGGAGCTGCTGAAGATTGTAAGTCTGTCTTTGCATTGTATAAATTCAATCTCCTAGTATTGTATAATTGCATAGCACATGTTGAGTACTATGTACATACTATAAAGCTACCATTTACTGGGTACGTCTTTCATTGACTGAATGTGCCCTGGCGGCTGAGAGTATGTCATGCTCACTCAAATGTCTCGCTGATGGCGGCGCATGTGTTGGATCATTTAGCTCCCTTCAAAATGGTTGAGCTGAATGGTGCTAATACATGCGTCATGTTCGTGAACGGGCGCCGTCAGTAGGGACTGGTCATCTCTTTGCTGCCATGGCTTATTTTATTTTAATTTAATATTTGAATTGTTGTTTTTTCTCATCTTTTCGTTATGGACGCTTTTAACGTTCTGCATCGTTCTCACATGTATAATTTTTAACGTGAATGATGTAACCAAGACTTTGTAACCATATTATTTTGATTTAAAAGAGTGTCCATGGAGTTTCTTGCCCGTTCTTCTCCATAGGTACCTACGCTTTGGAATGGGCAACTAGCTTCATCTTTCTGACTGACCGACCCCTTGACAATTCAAAAGTGCCTGTAATTGGTTTAATTGAAATAAATGCTTTGAGTTTGAGTTTGAGTTTGAGTTTGAGTACTGGTTAAGGTCGCGAATCATATTTTGTTCAACATAAAACCTGGCGCTGACAAGCAAAAAAGAAATACGAAAAATGAATCTACTCAGCAAAGTAAATAACGCTATGAATGTTGTTGAACTGTCAAAATGAAAGTCAATGCTACTGTAAGTTAGTGTGTTACGCAATTACCCCTCAGATTAACACCAGAAGAGCTGTTTACATTATTAGTTAGTTCGTTAACTCGTCCACTTAACTAAACTTCTCGTTTTAGCGACTCGGGCCATAATAATATTACTTCAGGAGAACCGGACTTTGAATATACATAGTTGCCTCAATTTTGAAGTAGCGTTATCGTTGGCTCCAATTTAAATGCATCGTTGTATACAAAGTTATTAAGAACTCTTCGGTAACGTGATTCAGGGGTTTGAATTTCGATTAAGTTAGGAAAATTTTAATTACGTATAGGTACTTTTGGGGATTCGTGTATTTTAATTTATGAATTGAATACTTTCATATAGCTACCGACATCCTCGACTTTTATTATTACGAAAGTAGATAGTACTTTATAGGACACTTGAGCCCTGATTCACAACCATACGACAGGCTATCGATCGAAAACCTGACATTTCGATAACCTGATTTGACTTCCCCTCAACAGCAAATAGCTGTTGGAAGAATAGCGGACGTCTATTTGATTTAAACTGACAAAATTTTCGGGTTTTGGACTTGTGAACAGCATTGAGAAGACTCCTACGATAACAATGATTAATGTTCGATACGATACGGAAGTGAATAGCTATGCTGGTCCTATTCTAGCTGATCTACTGTATTAAAAAAAGCAAAAAAAAATCTTACATTTGAAGGAGCACAACTTTATAATAAAATACCCTCACGAATAAGAAATGTACTTACACTCATTCAATGCATTTGAGAGCAGTGGTAGCCCAGTGGTAAAGACCGCGACTTACGAGTTGTAGGTCGTAGGTTCGAACCCAGACAGGTGCTTTACTTTGTGTAAATTATTTCATCACCACTGCTCTCAAAAACGGTGAAGGAAAACATCGTGAGGAAACCGGCATGTCCTAGAACCAAAAATTCGAAAACATGTGACATCTACCAACCCGCACTGGGCCCGCGTGGTGGATTACGGCCCACTCCCTCTCACAGAGAGGAGGCCTGTGTCCCAGCAGTGGGAACATTATAGGCTGATTATGTATATGTTATGTAACTCATTCAATGCATTTAAAACTCAGCTCAGCTAGTATGTTAGACTTCTGGGTAAATAAATGCGTTGGGTGGGTCGGGTTTCGGAAATTACGTTGATTAGTCTGTAACTGGTGATGTCGAACTTTTTGTAAATTTAAATTAAGTATGATTAGTAGAGTTCTCAAGTAAGTGACATGTTATGTTTTCATGGAGAATAAAGTTGCTTTAAACCTAAACCTAAAATCTCATCGTAAAAAAGTAGATAAAGTGGCTGTCAGTAGTGTCAATCAATCAGGCAGAATGACAGCTCACTTCACCGAAATTTTTACAGCGAGTTTTTTTTTACAGAATAGACCCGACAGTTCTCTTCTGTGTCTCCAACACCTACTGCAATATCTCAAAGTTGTACGATTTACGATTTTGTTATTGTCCTAGACCACATTTCTGTACTTAGTTTAATCCAAGGTCTTTATCTTCCAAAATTATCATCACCAACTTTTTCTAATATGTCACTTGGCGCTGGCAGTTCCAATCTTACAATATTAACAGTTTCGCATTCTTCTAGACAATTGAAGTGTATTAGTACCAAATACATCTATCTGGCAGACATCCAAACATGTACCTAATATAAACAATGGTATATTGTTGTTCAGTTGAAAGATAAAATACTTCATGAGAGACAATTTGCAATTTGGTACTAACCATTCTCCGAGATAAACTATAAAATAATTACGACTGATTGCAATCTGCAATAATATTCATTAAATATAGGTAGGCAAAAGAGTTTCTGGAAGGACTTAGAGGAGGCCTTTGCCCAGCATAAGGACGGTATAGGACAAACAAAAAATAATTTAAAAAAAAAAGACGGGTTGCACTCCGGGAGTGCCGGCAGAAGTGAAAACTTGAATATTAACGTTGAAATAAATCGACTATTAATTGAATTAATATAACTCATTTTCTTTCGCTATTTCTTCGTCACTTTTTTCATTAATAGATGCACTTTGTTCAATTTCCATATTTTAAACACTTTATACAATACACAAATTTTACGAATACACAGCAGTGTGCCACTACACAGACGGTCGAGCCATCAGCTGTCCATCCACGTCCGCGTCCGCGTCCACCATCACCATCACATCACATCACATCGCATCACCATCACCATCGCCATCGCCATCGCCATCACCATCGCCAACACCATCGCCATCGCCATCACCATCGCCATCATCATCACCATTGCCATCACCATCGCCATCACCATCTCCATCGCCATCACCATCCATCCATCCATCCATCCATCCATTATCGTGTCTCACTTGGTTCGCTTCGGTTGGCGCCGCCGTAAAAAGAGATGGGGGGGGGGGAATCTCTCCTGACGGTCACGTGTCCCGACGCGATTCCCTGACGCGAGTTTAACATTTTTTACCCATTACAAAAAGTGTACAACGCCGCTAAAGAAGTTTTCACTTCAAAAATAGGTAGGTATCTTTATTTTCTATTCTTGGATTCATCTACATTGTCTATGGTTTTTCTCTGGCTGGCCTGGTTAAGTCTTCCTGCTGAACTGCTTAATCCCTCTTGTCTGGGTCAGCTGCAACCAAATGGAAGAAATCGAATGACGATCTAAATTATAAGAGAAACTTTAAAATCTAATATATAATAGTATTTGCTTGAAAAGACTAAGGGCAAATTTTACTAATGGACTGAACGTGATCAGCACATCTAAACGCCATTCAAGAGCTGTCAGTGTCATCAATGTTGTGGAATACGGAAATTCGCCCTAAGTTAGAGTATTGTCAGATTTAATACACTCCTTTCACAGTTAAGTATTTTACCCCCGACAACAGCAACCCAACTACAACCTTATTGCAACGTGAATAAAGACCACTGTGATTTTGATAGACTAGTCAGTCACTGCAGCAACCCAACAGCAACCTTATTCCAACCAAGAATAAAGATCACTTTGATTTGACAGTGATACAAATTCAGAGGTGAAACTGTGAAAGGATTGTAGGTATCCTTAATGAAACCTGTAAGTAATCATTGTTTATGCTAACGTTGCACCTACTTAGCCGTTCTCATTATGAAACAGGGACATTGCTCCAAAAACGTTAATGACTGAATGGAAATTTTATTGCAAATTACATACATGTATCAGATATTTTGTAATTAAAACTTGCCCCAAAGCCGTTGCTCGGAATCGCAAGTACGATTTGAAAAATGTGTTTGTTAAACAAAATTGGGTCATAATCGGATTATAATCTGGTAAGTAGATACCTTTCTTAATAAAAAAAAATATATATTTGTTATAAAATATTTCAAGAATTGATGTTGATTAAAGAGCCCATAAAAGGCATCACCATTACCTATAGGTACCATTACCTACCCTTGGTCCACTGCCGAAGTAGAAAAAATTACCCACTTTTTACCTCTAGCTTATTGAGCTCTAGCTCTGAATCACGCTTGGCTGGCAGTAAAGATTTGGTGTCCTAGGAAAGCGGTTCCATCGTGTTAAATGGCCGTCATGAAAATCTGTCATTTACATTACTATTTGACATTAAGCCCAATCCCGCTGCCCAAAGATTTAAATCTCCATACTGAGCAGAAAAAATGTCCATACTGAGAAAAGTGATGTCACACTTTATTAAATAAGCGTTTTTGTGTGTCAGTGGTGTCACAACGAAACAAAAACGTGACTAAGTATCTTTTGAGGCGTTAGGGCGAATCTAACGATTTAAATCTTTGCCTCTGTCACCATTTTTATGACAGCCGTCACTACGACCGTTAAGTGCGGCCACCGCTCTTCTAGGAACAGTACACATAGCGAATGTTAGTGATCGGTTTTAAATTAATAGTAAAGAGGACGCTTTTTCATTATCCAACTACGATCGTGAAGGTTGGCGTGTTATTCTTCGTCTTGACATACACATTATCTACCACAATATTATTGTAAAAAATAAAGTCCTCCAGACCGTATTTCGGCCATGGCGGCCAATCTCAACGGAGGCTAGCCTTCGGCGCGGTAAATATTATAGTGCACAATAGTGTGCGCAAACACAGGTGCACTTTATCTTCCCTCAGTCTCATAGCCCGATGGGACGGCAATCCGACATTGCCCGGATTGGTCGACATTGGACATTGGTCAGATTGCCCATGCCTCGGAAAGCACGGGCAGTTACTTACCGTGCTTTCCGAGACACGGGGGGATTACATAGCCAACTTCCAAACTCTCTGTTACTAAGAAATTTTTATTAAGTAATTTATTGTACCTACATATCAGAAAATTGTCCAAATAACGGTCGAAAATATTTTTTTGTTACAGACTTTTACAAGCAACGTCGTCGAAATATGAATCCAGGTGGCCTCCTAAGTTACTTCTTAATATAAAATCCTAACGACTTAAGTGGTTACGTAATACACACTTGAGCCCACATACTTTCAAATTGTATTTGCATAAAACGAGTTTCCCGAGCCATGTCGAGAGCTCATTATAAGTCCGAACACAACTTTTATCCGGCGAACCCGTAACGGAAGCAGGCCGGATTATAGATTACATAGCTAAAGTACACCTTGACTAAGATGACCAAAACTCGTAGGTACTGCATCGAAGAAGAAGAGACCATGTCGTTTTCAACATAAAGTTTGATTTTCAGTGAGGGTTTGGTAATTTGGGAAACCACGAAAGTCCGTCAGCAAATATGAAGGGTGCGTCACGTCGTCGTATTGTTGATGTGTTCCGGTAGTTGAGTAGGAGTCAGCCGCCATTTTAGTGGTGTCGGATTACAACTAGAGAGTACTAAGGTAGGTATAGCATGTGCCCTTTTAGGTTACTGACGCCTGTCTTCGCGATATTTTGTGGTGCTGGTGTTTACAATTTTATTAAGTATGTGTTGCTCAAATGGTTTTATTTAATTTTGGTGCCTTTAAAGGAACTGAGACTGGAGATTTCGTAAAAATAGGAAAACACGGGCTTGATGTCACATATCCACTGGCGAAGACCTGGTTCTCGAAATGATTCCTGTTTATCAGCCTGTTATATTATCTAAAGGTGTACAAGGGACTTCAAATGATCGCTACTTAATAACTAGACAAAAAACAAAATCAACACGCAATCCCGCGGATGCTACATCAAAATAAATAATTCCTATAATAATGACATCGGCAATATTTACTACAGCTGAACCAGCGGGGCAATTGCGTAACACTTTATCAATCGGAATCGGTTTCATTTTGACAGTTCAACAACATTCATTGCGTTATTTACGTGTTGAGCAGACAAATTTTTCGAACTTATGAAGCAATGGATTAGCAATTGGCTTCAAATTGATTCAAATTCCGATTGATAGTGTGTTACGCAATTAGGGTGCAGGACAGTGTGCCCTTGGAAATGGCAAAAACGTGCAGTTTATTGTATCTACAGACTGTAAAGATTCTCTGCAAATAAATAGAACCCCACATCATGTCGGCTGGCATAATTGAGTAACACACTATCAGTCATAGTCAGTATCATTTTGAAGGATATATAATAGCTCCTCGTAATCCATTGCTTCTTATGATCGAAAAATTGGTCTGTTAAACAAAGTAAATAATGAAAGCTATTCCTACTAATAATGTGTTTATGTGTGTCACACTGATTGTGGGTGTGATCGACCCGCAAGGCTGTTATTACTTAGCCACAAGACCCTTCCACTTCCACCAATAAACAATTTAAATATTTTAACAAAACGCTAAATCCTATACAAAGAGGATCAATGTATCAGCACTCAGCTAAAACACTCAATTGTTTAGCGGAAAAATGCTGTCTTTTTTATTATGTCAATTTTGTAATCTTCCGTCTCAAATGCTGGAAGTTTTTAGACTTCTTTCTTTTGATTAAATTCGTTGCGGGCTCTTTGAGAAATTAACTTTTTCTCTGCGACTTTCTAGATGCTCCTCAGAGTTATTTCCTGGCACTAGTTTAAAAAAGGTACGTCTGTTATCTTCATAACTAATTACTGTTGTTGTAATTTACTCTCAGCAACTTTTTTTATGAGGTAGTCCTTCTTTTCCGACTTTTTTATGAGGTAGTCGAAGGGTTTAACAGACTGGGGTGTACCTATATCATAATCAGCCTATAATGTTCCCAGTGCTGGGAGACAGGCCTGCTCTCAGTGAAAGGGAGTGGGCCGTAATCCACCACGCGGGCCCAGTGCGGGTTAGTTGATTTCACATGTCTTCGAATTTTTGGTTCTAGGACGTGCCGGTTTCCTCACGATGTTTTCCTTCACCATTTTGAGAGCAGTAGTGATGAAATAGTTTACACAATGTAAAGCGCCAGTCTGGGTTCGAACCTACGACCGTATGTCGTGTCCGTTACGACTAGGCCACCACTCCTCTCACGTGTGTGTACCTATATTACACCCACATTTCGCCAGTTATGTTTTTGTCCCATGTAATAGGGGGCGAGCCTATAGCCATCAACTAGGCACAAATCCAGACTCCAGCTACTGAGAATGGGAAACCCAATAGTGCTTTGTCCGACCCAGGAATTGCACGCAGGACCTCATGCCGAGCAGTAGCGCTTGCGACCACTGACCAACGAGGAAGACAGGGAGAATCAGTTTCAGGGTATTTTAGGTGGTACAACACTACCAGTCATTATTATAGTATAGCAACACTGTCGTCAATACTGCCGAAGTAATGACCGACACACTCGCCTGTAACAATGTATCTCAATAAAAGTATACTATTTAATTATATTCCTACTGGTGGGCTTTATATTACACTAGCCGCGCCCGGCGGTTTGACCCGCATAAGTTTCGATCCCGTGGGAATATCGGGATAAAAAGTATCATGAGTATTAATCCCGATTATAAACTATCTGTATGCCAAATTTTATCTAAATCCGTCCAGTAGTTTTTGCGTGAAGAAATAACAAACGTACAAACACGCTCACAAACTTTCGCCTTTATAATATTAGTGTGATGATCTATATAAACATGGACATGATCTCCCCGAAGACTATCCCCGTATTCATCCTGCATACGACCATGTTATATGGTGTCGGAGGTGGGGTATAGCGGGTGGTGGTGGGAGTGAGAGATGACACGTGGAGCTTTATGGTAATTACATGTCGAAGATGCCTCACTGCGATACCTTGCGATCGCGATTTGGCTAGCTGCCTCGATGTCACCACTACGTAAAACAAATGCATGTTAATAGACACGTGAATCAGAAATGAAGAGATCCGCAGGAGAACCAAGGTAACTGACATAGCCCGAAGAATTGACAAGGGCAGGACACATTGCACGCAGAACAGATGGCCTATGGGACCGAAAGGTTCTGGAGTAGCGACCGCGTACCGGAGGACGTAGCGTTGGAAGGCCTCCCACAAGGTGGACCGACGACCTTGTGAAGGCCGCAGGAACCCATTGGATGATGCCAGAAGCACAGAACCGGTTTAAGTGGAGGTGCTTGGGGGAGGCCTATGTCCAGCAGTGGACGTCTTTCCGCTGAAATGATGATGATGATGAGATACGCACGCACATGCCAAAGGATACCTCGACCGTCACGATATTATCGTCCACGAAAATAAATATCGTGACATTAAAAATGATAAAAGCGAATATTTACGACCGGTGCTGTTTAAGCTCAATTATTTTCAGAAGGAAGACGTTTAGGAGAATGGGCTTGAGTAAACAAATTGGACCAATTAAAATGCTAATGTCGCGTAATGATTTCTTATCGTTCCAATTTGGGACAGGCCTTGTTCAGAGAAGCTGCGTTGCTCCAGTAGGTACTGTAAAGGTTGTCTGCAAAAGTTGACCTTATTTTGTGCAGCCTGGTATAGAAAAATAACTCTGGTTGCATTCGAAAATTCAAGCGAATTTAGAATGAGCTTTCAAATTTTTTTTTGGAGGTTTTTTTTTCAAAAAACATTAATCAACAGTGATAATATTAGTGCGTTAGTGTAAATAAGTTCGCTTGGAATTAATGTAATAATTATAAAATTGTGTCATTTTATAGCCCCCACAGGTATTATACCTCTAACGCGATCGTTTGAGAATTTTTAGGTTAAGAACACATTACTTAATTGGATTGGGTTCCTAGACCAAGTAAAGTAAAAAAAAATGAACAACTATTATACCTAAAAGTTACCTAGGTACCCAGGCACATATAGTAAAAGTAAAAAAAATAGTATCGATGGTTTCAACCGAAATATATTTTCATACTACCTAACCATTAAAACAAGTGAGAGTCGGAAGTACCTACCACAAGGAAAAAAACGCCATTTATTAACTTTATTTTATTTTTATTATTTTTTGTTATAGCGGCAATAGAAATATACCCTCTGTGAAAATTTCAACTGTCTACCTATTACGGTTCACGAGATACAGCCCTCTGTCAGTCATACAGACGGACGGACGGACAGCGGAAGCTTAGTAATAGGGTTCCGTTGACAACCTTTAGATACGGAACCCTAAAAACACATAAGCTTTTGCTAAATTACGGACTAGATACCCCATAGTTAAGACCGATGGCTCCCGCAAGTATCGTTATTGGTGACAAAGAGATTACAAAAGAGGAATGGCCATTTTCGACCACCTGTGGGTTAATAAGAATACACTTTGATCACAAACCGAATGAAAAGGTATGTATGACAATCAGTCACCTCGGCCTTTACTGAGGTTTATCTGAACGCCCATTTCCATGACGGAGGGAAGGTATATTTTCCTCCTAATATGAGAACACCAATAAATTATCTAGGTCAAACATAGGTCAAAGACTGTAATAATGAATGATTAACTCGACACCCTCAAGGAAATTTCTTCCTTATTCACCAACATTAAGTAAGTAATTTAACGTCAAATAAAATATTCATAAAGACTCGTGCACATTTTCCGCAAGAAAAAACAAAATCAAAATGCTCTTTTACACAAACACAGGGTTGGGAATAAGATAACATGTAGACATGTTCAAAATATGGCATGAATGATAGGTGAAAACTGAATTGTGTCACCCCGGGACCTTTTTGTGTGGAATGTATTTTTATTTTTTCAGTGTCTCAGTTATGTAACTGGCTTTATCTAGGCGAGAGTGTTTCGGAGCTCCGTAGATAGGTAAGATATTGTTTTTCGTATAAATGATTTGACTGTTTCTAGCCGACTTCAAAAAAGGAGGAGGTTCTCAATTTGGATAGGTATTTTTTTTTATAGATTCAAGGTTGCCACTCAAAGCGTCAAAAATCACACAGGGCGCAGATAAAAGAACCTTCCTGCCCTCTCTAAATCATGACAATAATAATAGGCAACTTAAATACTAATCACCGGTTTCCTCACGATGTATTTCTTCACCGTTTTGAGAGCAGTGGTGATCACAGAGTACTTTTTGATACAGTGGTGGTGATGAAATAATTTACAAAAATTATAGCGCCCGTCAGGGCTCGAACCATAGTAGAAATATAAAAACCATTATTTCTTACTAGCTGCGCCCCGCGGTTTCACCCGCGTAAATTTCGATCCCGTGGGAATATCGGGATAAAAAGTAGCCTATGTCCTTTCCCGGGACTCAAACTATCTCTATACCAAACTTCATCTAAATCGGTTCAGCGGTTTGAGCGTGACAAACATATAAACACACACACACACACACTCACACACTCACAAACTTTCGCCTTTATAATATTAGTGTGATATCTATGGTTCGAACCTACGACCTACAACTTGTAAGTAGCGGTCCTTGCAACTGAGCCACCACTGCTCAGCATGGATACATAGCTACCAACCCGCAATGGGCCCGCGTGGTGGATTACAGTCCACTCCCTCTCACCGAGAGGAAGCCTATAATATATCCCAGCAGTGGGAACATTATAGGCTGATTATGTTACGTTATTTTAATCACTACGCTTGTAAAATCATTGGGCACATGAGTAGTGTGCATTAGGTAATTAGAGCGGAGTTTCAATCATATTAGCAATTAAAAATACGAATACGGAATCTACTAGGGTTACATTTTTATGAATGAATGTAATTTTGATTGCCTTTTACAACATTTTCACAGAAAGGATTAAACACCATTGATAAAGTCAACTCCCGCTTATCAAAACGAATATCGCAAGCCAGACAAAAATTGCGTGTATTGTCAAATGTTAATAAAAAGAAAGACTGTTCAAAAATATTTCATGAAAATAAAATAAAAATCGTAAAGTAGAGCTCAAAAAATATATTGCGTCGCATAATTTTCAAAATGTTGAACGTAAAGTAGCATATTTTATGTAATAATAATATTACCTAAAAAATATTCCATTGAGCTGTGCATTTATTTTTTAATTTCATTAAAATAGAAAAATTACTTTTATTTTGGTGCTTCTCTTTCACTTTCTTGCTGTTTTGAACCTTATTTGTTGCCGCGATGTGCTATTGTCAATTAAGTACCTAAAAAATATTTTACCGCGCCCTAACATGGGTATTATTTCGATTTAAAAATCACAAACCTGACCACCAGTCCACCACCACTTTTGATAAAACCGGATTCGTTGAATTTACAGCCGCAATGATTCCTAATAATTCAATATCGCAAACGTTACAAATCTTGATAAGCCCAATCATGCGAAAACACGACAAAAGGCAATTTAAATCTCATTCCAACAAAATGTCCTACAATCGCCGCAGCGGAAATTAAAGTATGAATCCCAGATATTATTCATAAGAATAATTAGTATTTGGATGAGTTTGGATAAAAGAGAAATTTGCATTGTTAATACAGAAAAAAAACTGCTAAAATTGGCCACTTTCATCAATGACAGTTTCATTTCCAGTTGAAAAATCCAATTTCATTGGCTCTCTTTTTTTGCAAAATGATGATCTTGAATCAATTTAATATTGTGAGATTCCGTAATTTGCATTTATATGACAAAATCACGGAAAGCATCATTCATACCCAATGTTAATTTTGCGTTATTTCATTTTCAGGTCTGATATTGATTTATAACCAATAATTACCGATTAACGAGGTGGTTCGACAGAGAACCAAAGTTGGCGACGTAGCTCACAGAATAAGCAAGGTGGAGTGGCAATGGGCTGGCTATATTAGCCGTAGAACCGATTACCGTTGAGGTAGATGTGGTCTTGAGTGGAGACCATGACAATGCGACCGCGAATGGCGTGCACTGGAGAGGTCGACGCATAGCAGTGGACCGCTTTAAGATGATGATGATTATGATAATGAAAGAATCTAGTCACGAACAATGACGACCAAAATTACCCTAAATCGGCCAACGTAAGGTAGGACGCTAAGGGCCTGTGCACACCACGTTTTTTAAACGCGCTGTTGACGCGCGTTTGTAGCGACACAGACGCGATACGCACGCGAGTCAGACGCAGCCTGTAGACCTTCAGTAGGATAAAACGCGCCGTCGACGCACGTTTCTAAAACGGGCGAAAACGTGGTGTGCACAGGCTCTAAGATCGTCATCTTAGCAGGGTAGCTGGCAGTAGACCAATGAGAGTTGCTGAGGATCAAGTTTAATGGCGAGCAATATATAGGAAAGGTTTATGTCCACCAGCGGGGAATTGCGTAACACAGTGTAACAGTCATTCCTGGCCATGGACTTGTTTTATAAGTCCACGTTCTGGCTTTCATTTTGACAGTTCAGCAACATTCACTGCGTCATCTACGTTGTTTAGCAGACAAAATTTTTGGAAAATATGAAGTAATAATTTAGCAATATCCTTCAAAATGATTCAGATTGTGATTGAAAGTTTGTAACGCAATTGTCTGCTATAAGGCTGATAATGAACCTCTTAACCTTTTTCATGGGCCATCATATACTTTTCTTAGGAACTCATTCGTTGAACTCTCAATAATGAAGATACTTGTCAGTTGTCAGCACAGAGTACTTTTTGAAAGACTGAGAGTTGTCAGTGTATTGAAGTCCTAATGACAGCTGAGTAGTGACTTGATACAAAATAATTTTTTTATTGATTTCGTTGAACACAGCGATTTTTCTGGTATTCTCTTCATCAAATACGTGTATACCATCAATAGTTGCTAAAACCGAGCAAATTAACGTTGCATTCCATTTCTTTCCGAATAAAAAGAAACCTAATTAAAGTACACGATGAGTTATCCGATGAAAAAAGATCATTTGACTCAAGATTTCAGTCCCGATTTTCAACCGGAGTTTAGGCAACGATTTAAGAAAGAATTCGAACAACTGTATAAGCAAGACTTCAAGCAGGACTTCAAACAAGATTTCAAACAAGATTTTGAACAAGACTTTAAACAAGACTTTAAAAAGAATTTTTGATAGTAGGTAATGCTGTAATTCTGTTTGTACCTAAAGTAATATTTGCACAATGTATTTTTTTGGTATCTACTAAAAAAGATAAATCCCCTTGGTGGCCTTTATTTGCTTATATTAAAACTACTGCTGGTTTATAAGGCCTTTATCATCACGACCAATATGACCATGAACTAATTCAATATCTTTCTAATATAATAATAATCTCAAAAAGATCACAGTGCAGCTGCCTGGCACTTATGATAGGCAGACATACTTGTGGAAGCAACATTTTGCTAAGAAAAATGACACAGGCGTCTGTCATTTCTATAGTTATTATTATAATGTATAACAAAATAAATGATGAGATGTGGTGGCCCAGAGGTAACGGCCCGACTTACGAGTTGTAGGTCATGGGTTTGAACCCAGGCAGCCGCTTTACTTTAATAAATTTCAATCAGTGTAATAAATTTCATCACCACTGCTTTCAAAACGGCGAAGGAACACATCGTGAGGAAACCGGTAAGTAGGTGTCTAAAAACCAAAGACATGTGACGACTACCAACCCTCACTGGGCCCGTGTGGAAAAAGGCATACTTACTATACGCTTTCTACTTGATATTTTCTTGGCTTAGGTACTTGTAGGTACATATAATAACCCTCCTTCTGGCGCAGTCGGGTAAAAACAATACTTACTAATTTTATCTTTCTGTTGGATATAAGTAGGTAGGTACCTACCTACGCCATGTTGTGCCTACCTTGTTATTATTTTTTCTTAATATCTAGCTTGGTCAATGATTATTACATAAATTGGAGCAGCAAGCTAGTTTCTGGTACTCGAGTAAGTATTTAATTTTCTTAGATCTTGACTAGGTAGGTCAAAAAAAATAACATAGGTAAATTATCTATGTGATTTTTACAGTCGACTGCTAAACCGTCACTATTATTATTGAAGTAGGTACCTAAATAAAAGTCCATCCATATTATTACGTTTGCGATCACAGAGCATGTAACCTTTTATTTGCGATCGCATGACTGGTGCCATAATCAGAAATTTCAGTCTATCAAAAAGTACTCTGTGATCTGATCAGACAACCGAAATAAGGCTCGTACACACAGGCGCGACGCGACAGCGCGACGCGATTCTGCGATATATATCCGTAGAACAATTCCTATGGAAACGCGCGCGACACTTCACACAGGAGCGACTTGTCGCGCCGCTACACGGTCGCGGCGCGTCGAGCAGCGCGACACCAAGAGGAAGTTTGTATGGCGTCGCGGCGAATCGCAGCCGCGGCCGCGATTCGCCCGCGATTCGCCGCGAAATCGCCGCGACGCCATACAAAATGAACATTTAGTATGGTGTCGCGGCGAATTCGCGGCGAATCGCGGGCGAATCGCGGCCGCGACACGGAGAGGGTATAAATGCCAGAGCAATCCAAGCTGAGCTCAGTACTAGACGATCTTCGTCAGAGGACGAAGGCAGGTCTGTGCGTGTTTGCCCAGCGGGGGTAGGTTAGGTTGGGTTATGTCGGCCGACATAACCCACTATAACCTAAGTAGCAAACACGCATTGCTGAGCGTGGGGTCCAAGGTTCGATTCTCCGGTCGGCTGACATAATTATTACAAATCATTATTATTATAAATGTTGTTACTTATGTTTTTATTGTAGTTACGTATAATATGCGGGACAACTAAATAAAGTGACTAGTTAAACAATCGTGTCTCAATCTGTGATTTAAAAGTGAAGAGTGAACTGATAAGGACAGTACATAGTGTTAGTGATAGTTAGTATATAAGGTTTGTAGTCTTATATTATTAGTTAAGTTTCTTATCAGAATATTACATGTTTCTTATAGGATTTATAGTATTAGTTTTAAGTTAATTTGACCTTGTTTAAATTGATAGTTTTGATAGTTTGTTATACTCTCATAGTACTTAGAAGTAGGAAGTTAAATTTATGATGGATGACTGATAATTTTATGTCATGTTTTCCTATATGTTATATTTTTCTCGTATAGATTATAACCAACTCGTAGATTCCAAAAACAAATAATTTAAAATATGTTACCATTTAAAAACATAGTGAAAAACGCAAATAATGTCACGCGGCTCTCATTACGGTAAAGTTTCGTTGTACTTAAGCCTACTGTGCCAAAATCGACTGTTCTTATTGGTCAAAATTCTCGTACTATGGTTGGTTGTCCAATCAGAGGGCCTACATTTTCTTAGGAAAAATCGTATAAAAGAGGTTTTCGGGTTCGACACTAATTCCGATCCAGCCTGTCCCTTGCCGCCCTCCCCTAGCGACGCCCTAAGCCGAGGTCTGTACCTCACAGGGGGTGCCCTTAGCGTGTAGTCGCTTAGTTTAGTAAGTTTTTAAGCCCTGGCTGGAGGCCTTAATTTTGAGGCATCCACAGGCAAGCCCGGTTAAGCAGACGACAACCTCATAGGTTGAACTGCGAGATGCCATTTTTAAAATAAAAAAAAACGGGTTCGACACAGTCGCTAGTCGGCGAGCAGCAGCCATAGAAGAAACTGGAAGAAGAAAATAAAGAAGAACTACCAAGAATCAAGAAGGCTTTTATTCCCCACCAACCCCAGCAAACAAATGTGCACCCTGCACATATAATTTTCTTATTATTATACAACTATTTCATGCATCAGTTGTTTTATTTCATGGATTCAAGGATTTTCGAATAAATATGGATCATATCGATTAAAAAATTGATGATACGAATCGATATGTAGGTGTAAGTACCTACATATGGATTCGTATCATCAATTTTTTTTGCGCTGCGGGTTTTTACGTCCGTGCCGACGTAGGCTTAGTTTTATCACACCCCGGACACTCCATACAACGCTCGCAAAATAATTACCTACTACTACTACATAAAAAAATGACGTTTGTATACGTATGAATGTGTGCGTGAGGTACTTGTGTTTGCGAGCGCTCTTGTTAAGAGTAAACTAGTCGCGAGCTCGAACTCACTGGTGGTCATGGCCAAAATCACGATGTCTAACTTGGCTTCGTGTCTGACGGAGCTAGTATCAGTGATGAGCAGTTAGACGCTAATCTACACGCACAACATCTAGTTCTCACGCACAAAAACACCGTTCCGAACTGATAGGCGCATAAAAATATTTGAGAAGTGCTTTGGAAAATCGAGTTCTATGAAAAATCCACTACATAAATCAATCACGAATAAAGTTTTTTGAATTCTTCGATAACTGAGCTTTGTCGGTACGGATTTATTTTTAATATTTTTCATTTCTTTTATTACTTATTTACACCCAAAGTTACGTTAAAAATAGCAAGAAAAACGAACCTTTGTTGGCTCATAACTTTTTAATGACTTGTTATTTTACAATTCTGCTTCGGTACAGACACAATTAATAATTAGACAAAACGATACAATGTTTAACTTTGGATGTACAATGTCAAACAGTGGAGTAATACTCTCCCGAAATTTGTATGGAAAAAATATCGAATAGTGGCACCTTAAAGAACTGCGACGAATACGCCGAAGTGCGGGGTGAGGTGCGGTAACTGATGTTAGTGCGGGGAAGGGAGTGGCCTTTCTGTACGTAGTACTTTAAGTATTCTGTGGTTTTATTTAAAGTTTTACCTTTGGAATACAAAATAAAATAGAATCATAAGCAAAATAATAACCATTGCAATGTGTCTCTCATTGTTTTACGGTATAAATTAGAATGTTTGATGAAATTTTGAAACTAAACCACCAACCAACCAACCATTGCAAACTGAAAAAGTCCTTGCAAATATCAATCATTCTAATTTATACCTTATTGCAATGAGATAAGACTTGTATTTGAATGACTCACTAATGGCATCAGCGGCGCGCGCGCGGCGCGGTCAAATCAATTTCACGTCAAGACTCAGACTTTCGAGCTTCAGACTACCCGTAACGACTGTCAAAGATCTACGAATGACAGCCGAGACCACTTTCTGAGCAGAGGTGTCTCGGTATGATAAGGATGGTCACCCATCCACGGACCGACCTCGGTAAACGTTGCTAAACCTTGAAGATCGACCCGTACCGCTGTTATTACTTAGCCACGAGCCCCTATACGGCTATGTATACCCACCTAACCTACGATTACCTACCTTTTTTTTTTTTTTTTATGGATGGGAAATCATCAAATGACCCCTCCCGCTCTGGGTGGAGCGAAGGGAATGTCAGACTCTTACTGACTAAAACCCATCCGTGTTCCTTCCTTAGCCCTTTATGTTCCGGGGTAGCGGTAACCCTTTCGGACAATCCCGCACCCCCGGCAGGCTTCGGCCCTGGCAGGCCCCTTCCTTTATGCTGACATCTCTTTGAGGCGCGCGTGGAACACGTACGCGCCGTCCGGCACGGGCCTGGTCCTGATCGGACGGTGAGCTACCCATTACTCTCCGTCCGCAGGCCCGCGCCTACGGTGGCCGGGAGTAGTCACGCGGCTCCCGACGCCCGGAGCGTCTCCCGCGGCGGCTGGGGTGTGAGGCTCTCTCCCTCAGCCGTTCAGCCACCTCCTTCGCTAGCATGACTGCTTCGCAGAAGGAGGTGACCGCCTCCCACTCCCTCTCGCCCCGGACCATGGCTTGAACCAGGGCCGGACGCGAGAGGTACGCTTACCTACCTACGGTACCGATTTCAGATTTTGATCATGGTAGGTAATCTAAAGATGTAAGTAGGTACTTACTTGTTGATTGTAGTTCCGTTGCAATTTGCCTCCATAGCCTGTCTTTTGCTGTTATCTTTGTAGGAAGCACACCTCACATCATAATGTAGGTACAGGCCTCGCCTGCACTAAAGAAATTAACAATTCAACGTTCATGTTTAGCTCTTTATAGACCTAAGACTTAGGTACGTAATCGGAAAATCGAAACCGTTATAAAATCGTAATCGTTATTATTGACGTAGGTAGGTAAGTAAAGGCCATAATTTTGTAAAACAAAGCTTTTTTTTTCCCCGACTACGGAGGGTATATGATATTTTTTGGTCACGAAACAACCCGCCCTAATACAGCAGAGATAATGAAATTAAAATAAAAACTTCCTATTCCTTTCGCTGGGAAGAAGTGGCGCAACAAACTCCCCAGCAACACAGATGTCTGTTCAGCTTCAGTTAAAAAATACTTGATCCTATACAATAGTAGATAATTATGTAAAGTAATTAACATTACGAGACACAGAACATTAAATTAAATTATTTGCCATAAAATATGTCAGCGTGTCATATTAACCTACGAACAATTTCAACGCAGGATGGTTCGGAATCATGTACTGAATCCATGGTGTTAGTTATTTTGGCATCCTATTTTTATTCTAGCTTTACTTATGTAGCCAGCACATCAAGCACCTAAAATCTGTTAAATTTCTTTAATATATTTTCAACTTTATCGCTACAATCTAAGGTTCAAGGTTGATTGAGAAAATTTGACAGTTTCGGGTAGCTTGATGTGCTGGCGTTGCAAATAAATTAAAATGAATGTTTTATGTTATAATTCAGATTACCTACAGTACCTAAATAATGTTATTCAAAGACGTGTTTATTTATGTTAAATTCAATACTTTTTGTTTAATTGCCTGTATTTTATGAAAATTAATGCTTAAAAACTTAATAAAATTAATTCAAATGTGTGTTACGGGCGCGTACGCGGTTCGGCATGGTGGCTTCTCTTTGAAACAGCGGATAAAGCGCCTTTTCTTTTGCATTATTTTATAGAATATAATGCTTTTGGCAGGTTTCAATGATTACAAAGAAATACTTTGTCAAACATTCGAGTCTGCAGGAAGTTTAGTTGTTCAATCATTTAGTTGGTGCTTCAATATTACAGTCAGCGGACTTTAAGACATCTGAAATTGTTCAATGCAAATATTGTTTGTTACTTATTTTTACCGACTTCACAAAAAGGAGGAGGTACTATGTTCGGCTGTTTGTATGTTTTTTTTTTTTTGTATGTTTGTTCATCGAATACTCCGCCAATTGTCGACGGATTTACAAAATTCTTTTTTTGTTCGAAAGTAGATAGTTCTGAGGTGGTCCCATTGTCACCAAGCTAGGATCTGATGATAGGATCTTAGAGAAATCGAGGGCAACCCTCAAATTTTATAGGCTCACTTATTGTTTTTCGCATATTTTATGAAGTATCTTGTTTATTTGCGTATGGTTGTCACCATCTCAGGTAGCTGGGCTGATGATGGAAGGTACATTTCCTTAACAGTAAGAAGTTACTCAAACAGGCAAGGACTGTTTTAGTAAATTGTTTTGATGTTTGATAGGGCATTTGCCACATTTGGTCTCATGATCATCAAGTCATGACCTGATGCTGCAGTCAGGATAGTCTGCAGAGTACCTAACTCCTCGACAACTAACAGCAGATATATCGTGTTTAGGCTCATTGAAAAGGGCTCGATGTGTGGATAAACGTACTGTTAATGAGGAACACCGAAGTACATAGAGACCTGATGCTGAAGCCAGGAGCATCAGAAAAAGTACAAACCTTGAGATAACAGCACCGTAGTCGTGTTTGGGCTCATTTTAAACAGAACTAAATTTTAAGTTCAATGCAATGTTACATAAGTCTGGCCTGATGCTGCAGCCAGTATTATCAGCATCTAGTCTAAAAATATCAGGTCAGGATTTGATGATGGGATCCTGGAGAAATCGAAGGAACTCTTCAAATATTATAGGCATTTGGGTATTTTTTATAGTAACTCGTGCACTTGCTCTCGAAAAGCACCATTTGGTGAAGTGGAACTGATGATGAAGACCACAGATGGCCACCGGAACTACTCAATAATATCTAAGTATTTCACGGGTTGCGATTCGATTACTTTAATATGGTTGCTAAGCAATGTATGCTCGTCACAATGTGAATGGTGATATGGAGCTGATGGTGGACCTGGAGAACTCCTCAACAATTAACTTCCCTGCATCGAGAAAAGCAATAATTTGTTTGTAAAAGGCGATGAGCACTAAGCTATTGTAACTTAGATAAATTATAAGCAGACCCACTAAAAAGCGTGAAATAAAAACTTTTTAAGAAAAAAAAAACCGACTTCCAAAAAAACACTACAAAGTGAAAAATAACTTTAATTTCGGAAGTCGGTGGCAAAAAACTAAAATACAGATCCAAAGACACCGACTTCCGAAATTAAAGTTATTTTTCACTTTGTAGTGTTTTTTTGGAAGTCGGTTTTTTTTTTCTTAATTTTTATTAGGTAACAATCAAATTACTTAACAAATTATTATCACTAATAATATCTACATAACTCTAAATGGGCGGGCGACGCAAGTTGCAACGATCTGCGTTCGTCGTACCTACTTTTAGCGGACGCGGTCTGTTGAGAGCGGGCGCCCGATTCATCGTAAGAGAGCGCTTGGGTAGGCTCCGCTAGGAGTAGGACACAGGCTAGGAGTCGAGTGCGTGATATCAGCTCTGCGGCTGTGCGTGAGTCAGTTCGAGGTCAACGTCTGAATTCGAACGGCTGTGTTACATTTAGCTACAACGTACAACATTGCAGCTTCCACAGGACCTCACGAGCAGTTGCACTTGCGACCACTACACCAACGACGCAGTCTGTTAGTATAACACTAAGTACTATATTTATAATTAGATCACTCATTCATTACGACATAATAAGTTGTAATTGATTATTTCTTAAACATACACGCATACATAACATCACGCCTGTAATCCCCAAAGGGTTAGTAGGTACACCCACATTTCGCCAGTTATGCTTAAACATAGGTATTGAGCATAATTTTACTAGTGAAGAATTCACGTAGATACCTACCGAATTGGTTTGATAAGTAGGCAAATTAGAAGTAACTACCTACTTAAGTTAGTTCCAATTTAAGTACTCCTATGTTGTTTTCAACTTTACGAATGTGTAAATTAAGATGATTTTAATATGGTAAGTAAGTACCTACCTTCTCATAAAGGCCACACAAATGTGTTGCATCCGAAAGTACGCATTACCTACTAAGTATAAATTAAAGTTATTTTTCCGAAATCACATAAATCTGAAACCAAAAAGTCCGTAAAAATAAATCTTAAAAATTATATTTATTTATTTATTTTATTATTTATGTACACACAGTGAAATACATAAGGATATGTCATAATTACAATTTGAGTACAAAGGTACTGCTTATTTCTTAAGAAATTTCTTCCCGCAGACCTGCGAAAGGAAAAGTAAAAAAAGAAATGTAGACAATACCTAAGTAATTAAAAAATCTTGGTTAGTAAATAAATACTTCGTAAAAGTAGGTACGTCCGAATTAGTGTCTTCGTTCGTGCTTGTGGACGACACAAGCGTCCGTCTAGCACTATTATATATTCTGTGCTTGTGTGTCAAGCTTAGGTACCTACTTAGGTTAATTTGGGTTATGTCGGCCGACATAACCCAACCTAACCTACCCCCGCTGGGCAAACACGCACAGACCTGCCTTCGTCCTCTGACGAAGATCGTCTAGTACTGAGCTCAGCTTGGATTGCTCTGGCATTTATACCCTCTCCGTGTCGCGGCCGCGATTCGCCCGCGATTCGCCGCGAATTCGCCGCGACACCATACTAAATGTTCATTTTGTATGGCGTCGCGGCGATTTCGCGGCGAATCGCTGTCGCGGCCGCGATTCGCGTCGCGCTGGTGTGAAAGGTGTTGCGTCGCAATAGTATCGCAGAATCGCCACGCGACATGTCGCGCTACAAGTCGCGCCTGTGTGTACGAGCCTATAAGCTCGCGGAGTTGTGCGGCATGAACGAGCTAAATGGGGGCCACCCGCCAGCCCCCCGCAACCCCGCATCGGCCTCATCTGTCTGTTTTACCGACCGCGGGCTCCGCGGCCCCCGCATCCCCGCATCGGTCTCATCTGTCTGTTTTACCGACCGCGGGCTCCGCGGGGCGAGCGGAGTGCGGAACTGCGGCAGACCGAGTGAGCCTCAGTTACTCGGGACGTGTAAGCAGGGGTTCGCGCGTCGTCGGTGAAAAAAAATGTCGGTATTTCGCTGGTTTCTTGGTTGTTACAAAAGATATTGAGTAAAATGGTGCATGCGACTTGTGCAGCCCTTCATTGTCTTTCATCTTCGCACATAGACAAGGATTTAAAATTCCATCAGTTTCCTCACGACGCAGAAAGGTAAGATTTTGTCTGATTTTGTTTTCATAAACTAATATTTACTTACGATTTTGAAGAAGTAAGTGTCTATAGTCCATTTATTATAATATTAGAAAAAAGAGGCTCGCAGAAGCAGTAGTACGAAACCTTTTATTTTCAAGTTAAGTTCAAACAATTTTAATAAACAATGTAGGTATGTGCTTTTTTTGTACGTAAAAATGTATGGCATACAATAAAGCATATTCTATCTATCTACTCGTCACGATCCTTGGATAGGCACATGAAATGAAACAATTTTTAGTAACAATCAGTTTATTAAAAACAACTATATAAACCGACAAAATAAAAAAACACGTGCTGCCACAACTTATGAAGCGAATAGGGAACCTTTTAGATTTGGTAGAGTTATAATGACATGAAAAACGTTCGCGGTACTGTCCGCCCCTGCTTCTTTTAGATTTTAAACATTGACACGACAATATTTTATGTAAAATCTAAATAATATTAAATGAAAGCTTTGTAATTTCAGAAGGAAGATAGGTTAAATAAGTACAATAAGTGTGGCTGTCGTTATTTAAATTGATTATATTTAACTCCACATCAATCTTGACTCATGCGCGGTCCGAGGGGGGGGGGTCGTGGGGGTCATGACCCCCCCCAAAATCATTCAGAGAATTCCATGTCGAGAGTCTGAATGATTTACCTACTTGCCTTACACTTAAAACTGCACTTGAGCCACGAAAACCCACTAATAACCTATAGCATATTCAAAAACATTAAGAACATCGGCAGACATGGGGACTGCCGACTGAAGTAAAAACTTAAAACTATGAAATGACGGTGGGTTTTTTAACGCGCCTAAAAATATTTTCCTTTAAAAAGCCTGTTATAAAAATATAGAATCTAGGATTCAAGAGCGAGCGAAACAAACTCGGGATATTGGGCACCCCGATCGTACGTACCTAAGGTTGAAAAGCTTAGGTAAGGCCAGATTCCAAAACCCAAACTGCTGTAAAACGAGTTTAAGCTTTTCGTCATCATTCGATAAAGTACGTTCTCTTTTTGTATGATGGGTAAAAGAAAACAGGGACTATAAAGGTGGGGTGCTAAAATTTTCAGGCTCACTACGGTCGTTTTTGCAATTTACATTGGTTCTTGAGCTTTTCTTCAAAAGACGACAAAACAAGTAATTCCTAGCCCTTTTGGAATGCTCGAAAGAAAATCAAACCTATCCGAGAGTGTGCAAAATTTTCGAGCTCGCTTCGCTCGCTCTTACATTTTAGGTTCTAATAGCTGCTTGAGCTTGCCTGCATAGGTCGACAATGTAACTCCTATTTGTACTTGAAAATATAAAACAAAACCTAATCAAACAGAGGCAGGTTCTCAAAATTTTCGAGCTCGCTTCGCTCGCTCTCCCCACCCTGCACAATTACCGTTCTAATACATACGACCAATTTGGCAGCATTTGAGTAACACACCTATGTAAAAGCTGCGTTCCTGAATAGCATAAGTAATGTGGAGCTGGAGATTTACATGCATCTTAACATATCATCATTCATCACGCCTTTAATCCCCAAAGGGTTGGGCAGGGGTGTAGCTTCATATAGTACATACACCCACATTCCGCCTGTTATTAAGTGAAATGTCACAGAGGGCGAGCCTACTGCAGCCAACCGGGCACAAATCCAGACTCCAGGCTGCTTCTGTGAAATTTCTGTTGGAAAAACCCTTTAAAACTTTACCCGACCTAGGAATTGAACCCAGCTAGGACCTTATGCTCAGCAGTAACGCTTACGACCACTAGACCAACGAGGAGATGTAGCTCCCTTAAAATATTCCTCGGCACCCAATGACCCCCCCCAAAATCTTGGGCTGCGACCGCGCCTGTCTTGACTGTAATAATGTTTGTTGTACTTTTATTACAGTGTGCCCCTAAAAGAGCCTTTTTTGACTTCTGTCTAATGCTATAGTAAATGGAGTATAGGTAACAATAAATACATGATACGAGTATAGTGGACACTTGTATTTCCGGTCAGAGAGTATTAATAAATTACCTAACTTTCGACCGTGCGTGTGTCATCATTAGCTAATCATATCGATCTATCTGTACCTACATATTCTGCCCTCGTAAATGAAAACACAGTAAAGATTACATTCCGAGCACAGCAGCAATGTGGCGCAGCAATGTCGCGTAGCACTGCTGCCGTGCTCGGAATGTAACCCATACTTCCATACTTTAATATTATGAATTCGAAAGTAACTCTGTCTGTATGTTACCTTTCACGCCTAAACCACTAAACGGATTTAGATGAAATTTGGCAGAGAGATAGATTGCATCCCGGGGAAGGACATAGGATAGTTTTTATCCCAGAAATCATCCTTTAAGGGGGTGAAAAGGGTGGAAGTTTGTATGGGGAATCATAACCGCTGAACCGATTTAGATGAAATTTGGTATGGAGATAGTTTGAGTTGTGGGGAAAGATATAGAATAGGTTTTATCACCGAAATTATCCCTTTAGGGTGTAAAAAGGGGGGTGGAGATTAAAATCAATAAAAAAGAACTATAATACTTACTGTTACCGCGGGTGAAACCGCGGGGCAAAGCTAGTCTCATATAAACATATACTAGAAAATGTATGGGAACCAGTTAACTGGTTCCCTTACATTTTCTTAACTGACTTAACTGAGTTAAGTGCTGCGGCAGCACTGCTGCGTGCTGCCGAGGTCGGAATAGATACTGTACTGTTTGTGTGTGTGTATACGGACGGTACTTTCACTGGCAGATAGGTAAAATGTTGTAAGGAGTAATTAGGCTACTTACTTTTATTTTAGAAAAAGAATTAGGATTCCGTGCAAAAAAATACTCACGAAATTCCGACATGCACGCGATCGAAATTAAATCCATACTAATATTATAAATTCGAAAGTAACTCTATCTGTCTGTCTGTATGTTACCTTATCACACCTAAACCGATTTAAATGAAATTTGGTATAGTTTGAGTCCCGGGAAAGGACATAGAATACTTTTATCCCGACATTCCCATGGGATCGAGACTTATGCGGGTGAAACCGCGGGGCGCAGCTAGTTTATAATACAGAAAACTCGATTTTTGGTCAAGTTGTAAACACCGAGCGAAGCAGGGGCGGGTCGCTACGTCGCTAGTTAAGTAATATCATAATAATGTAGTTTTTGCCTACTACACCACATGGTAATCTGAGTATCGGAGACATTCGGTCGGGTTAATTCGGTTATCTATCGTAAACTCAGACACGAAATCAAGTTACGACTAGGTACGACTGAATTTTTTTAGTTTTTGGTTTTCGGCAATTTTCGTTTTTGGTTAAATTATCTAATGTTTAAAAGATCTATCGAAGAACAAACATCAAGTATTTTTTTGTTGTTTTTGTTTTTCAGCCGAAAATGCATATTAGCCGTAATTTCGTATTCGTTATCGGCCGAAAAATAAACCATTTTCAGTCAGACTCAACGCTCCCCGGAAATATAAACCAGGCGCAAATATCCATACTATATGTATATGTATAATATTATAAATTCGAAAGTCACTCTGTCTGTCTGTCTGTATGTTACCTTTTCACGCCTAAACCACTGAACCGATTTAGATGAAAGGTATAGAGACAGTTTGATTCCCGGGAAAGGACATAGGATAGTTTTTATCCCGATATTCCCACGGGATCGAAACTTATGCGGGTGAAACCGCGGGGCGCAGCTAGTAACTTATAAAAGCGAAAGAGACGGTACGCTCTAACATAGCAATCACTAAACCTGGGATAGTACTATTAAGTATTCTGTGCTCGTACCTGGGCTCGGTGCACAACTACATGCAATGAAACCCATTCATCTGTGATCTGTCAGTGATCACAGTTGCATACTTTTACAGTTACCGATAGACGAGGACAGAGATAGGACTCGACATAGTCGTGCGAGCGCAACCGCGTTAGCTCCCGAATGTTTACGATTATTAATGACGACGTAGCGTCGTCGGCGAGAGCCGCGCGACGCGTCACATCGTATCTCACGCCTGTGTTGTATTATCTATCTCGCTCTCACAAAAATGGCGAAGGAAACAATAAATAAAATTGTAATTTACTACAAAATTAACATTTTTAGCTCTCCTTACGCGTGAAACGTAATCCTGTGTGTCTTAGTTTTTATTTCTGGAGCAATTAGAACACTTATTAAATACATAGTAATGCCATTATGATGCTTATGTATTATAATTAATGTATACAAAATATTGTAAAATTGCGCCGGCGGGTTTCTTGGCCGCGGACGATTTCGACTCGAGCTTGAAGGAACCGGAGGCACCCTTGCCCTTGGTCTGATACACAAAAACTAAAATTGTTAAGCTGTATCGACATGCGCTGTTTAAACAATGGTCCGCGTGTGACTGAGTGTAACTCTGTCCTTTGGACTTGATTCAGTAGGACCGTGCTGTGATCAAGTAACGCATCTTAGACCTACAAATTGTTCATCTGTGTATCCATACTAATATTATAAATGTGAAAGTGTATGTGTGTGTCTGTTTGTTTGTCCGTCTTTCATGCCTAAACCACTGAATCGATTTAGATGAAATTTGGTATAGAGATAGTTTGAGTCCCGGGAAAGGACAAAGGATAGTTATTATCCCGATATTCCCACGGGATCAATGCTTATGCGGGTGAAACCGCGGGGCGCAGCTAGTATCTATACACCGTTACATTTTGATCGTTTTAATCCTTAAAAGGGGTCATTGTACTCATCATTATGAACAACTTTTACTATGGGACCAACCCTGATATCGTAAAAAAAAATTTGCTGATCCATACATTTATGTTCGCATAACTCGACATAATGTATGGATCAACAGATTTTTTTTTCACGATTTCAGGGTTGTTCCCATAGTAAAAGTTGTTCATAATGATGAGTAAAATGACCCCTTTTAAGGATTAAAACGATAAAAAAAAGGGTGTATATTTTATATTTATGATTAAGATAGGAAAACCTATCTTAATATTCAATATTTTTTTCTTTTGCAGGCGTAAAATCTGGATAACAGCTTGTAAAAGATCCGATGTGATCGATAAAGACTGGAATTTTTTCAAGCACAAATATGTATGTAGCAAGCATTTTCAGAAATGTATGTACAGCAAAAAAGGTCATCTCAAAAAATCTGCAGTCCCATCACGTCATTTATCAGAAAAACCTTTACAACACGATTCCTCCACACAAACTATAGGATCCATACAATACGCCAATCAACAATCTGAAAATGATGTATCAATATTGTATGTCATGCCGAAGGTAGAAATAAGTTCTGCGACAGCTCATACACAAACAGAAGACTCTTTACCATACGATAATAAACACGTTAACATAAAAGATGAAATAATAACTCATACAAAGATTAAAGAGTCTGAATCTGTTGAACAAGATGTAGAAATAAAAACGGAGTATGATGATGACGCTGATCTAAATAGTGACTCGGAGGCATTTGAAGAATATGTAGAAATGAAAACAGAAATAGTTGAAAATGAAATATTACCTTTATTGAAGTCTACGCAGCCTTTACAATCTGTAGATCTCGAAATAACGAAAGATGGCGGGACACTTAGCACTCAGGCTAAAAACCTTTTACAAGATATTGGCCACGGTTTAACAGCACCTATCGTAAACAGAACTAGTACTTACCCTATAAATACTACTACGACGCCAATCTTGAAAACAGAAGTGGATGAATCAATTCAAACTGATAGAGTAATTGTTTTGAGTGAGAATGCCGATGGGAGTGCAGGGTCGATAAATCCTGAAGAATGCAGATGCAAAAGAAACAATTATCTTGGCATGAACCGTCTGCAATTTTATAAAGCTTGCAGTAAATTTTTGTCTGCAAACTTTGCTATCACTGTTAGAAGAAGAATGCATTTAGATGACGTAGCCAAAGCTGAAAGCAGTGGTAGAAAGCGGTGGAGTAAAACGCTTTCGTCTGAGAGTATTGAATACGAGGAAGTGGTCGTGCTTGATGACAATGACGACATTGCTAGTACAGAAACTGCTGCTGATAGCGCTGAAACTGACATGGACGCTGTTGACTGCGTTGAAGCAAGTGCAGCAGTAAGTGCGACTGATTGCGCTCAAAGGTAATTTGCTTTAGTATCAAGGCCCCGGGTTAAGGGTGTTGCTGCTATCATGCGCATGCGTGACATAATAACGGGTGTAAAAAGACACTTAACGAAGCCGAGAGCCACTTGCTCTCCCCATCATTCTAATATATTTTTCTTGTACTGGACCATACCTGGTTACGGTGTTTTTGTAATAAGTAGGTATCAGTTTTGTTGTAAATATTGTAATAGAATTTGACCGAGGTTTTGAGATGTTTTCTCTTTGACACTACACCCATAGTTCGTATCAATAAGTCAGGCCGTCACACTTACATGTATTAGTCCATATCTTGAAAATTACTGAATCGATTTTGATGAAACTTGCACTGTAACCTTATGTTGAAGTAAATGTACCTAAGCCAAAAAAAAATGGTCACGATCCGATCAACAGTTGCGGAGAAATGCGTGGACAAATATACATACATACATTTATTATTAATTAATATACATACATACATAAATTTTGTATATTTATTTGGAAGCTCTAATAGATTGTCAAATGTGAATATATTGCAGTTCCAATAATATTACAAACAAACGTGTCGAATTGTTAACCTCCTTTTTTTGAAGTCGGTAAAAAAGGAAGTTATCAATTAGAGACGTACGAGTAGGTATGTATGCAATATTATTGGAACGGTGTAAGTATGTACAGACGCTAGCACATCAAGCTACTACAATCTGTCAAATTTCTTTAATAGATTTTGAACTTTATCGCTACTGCATAAGGTTCAAGGTTGATTGGGAAAATTTGACAGTTTCGGGTAGCTTGATGTGCTGGCATCTGTATAATACGCGCCACGAAAGATGAGCCTATATACCTATGTACATAACTATTTTTAGGGTTCCGTAGTCAACAAGGAACCCTTATAGTTTCGCCATGTCCGTCGTCTGTCCGTCCACAACTTAGCTCAGACTCTTAAGTAATAAAAAGCTATAATTTGGCATGGATGTAGGTACATATTAATCACGCCTAGCGTTGAAAAAAGCAGGAAAAATTCCCGTTTCTTTCCAATTCCGTTGTTTTTTTTTCAATGTTTCATTCAAAACATCAAGCGAAACATTCGAAAGAATCCTATTTCTTTCCAAAGGATACCTTCCGTTAATTTTTCTATGTAACATGCGAAAAAAAACGGAAAAAAACCACAATTTGTATTTTTTTTCGTGAAAAAAACAATTTGTTATTTTCGGCATTTACAACGCTAATCACGCCGACAAAAAACACTTTTTTTAGGGTAAGTAAGTACCTCCTGTACCTATACACGTAAAGTGGGGATGATTTTTTTTCTCGTCTACACCATGGTGGTGTATCGTAACGTAGGTCTTTAAAAAAAATTGGTGGTCTGTAAAGTCGGTTTACGAACGATAATTTTACGTTATAACGTCATAGGAAAACATTGATGAAAAATTGCATATTTTTATGAATTGAATTGAATTATTATCACTGAATTATCATCGTTATACGGTGGTTGGCCGGTTCAACTTGTCATTTTAGACACATTGTTATGACATGTGTGAGGTTAAACATTACTTTTTAATTACATAAATAGCTACGCACGATCATTTTTTTCATTGAATACTAAATAAAAGCAGTTGACTTTATCGTTTATATGAGTCATAATATTCTTTTTTGTCAAAATTGTAACATAACCTATTATTACCTACTGCACGGAACAAGCGATAGAGAGACACGATCGGACTAAGCGTTCGGCTTGTGACGCATCTACATATCTCTCTTCCACTCCATAGCATGATGCGTCTGAGTAGAAGAGGGACAGCGGCAGCACACAACCTACACGTGAACTGTTTTGTCAACTGTTTATAAAGTGAAGTGAAAAGTTAATGTGGTTTCCATTGTAATGTTTATTACAACAACAATTGCGGCAAAAAAGGTAATTAATCTTGAATTTTAAGAAATTGACGTGAACTGTTTTGTCAACTGTTTATAAAGTGAAGTGAAAAGTTAATGTGGTTTCCATTGTAACGTTTATTACAACAACAATTGCGGCAAAAAGGTAATTAATTCTTGCATTTTAAGAATTTGATTAGCGATATAATCTCATATACTTATTTGTTTTTTGATTATTAAAAAAAAAAGTAGGTTATGTTACAATTTTGACAAAAAAATTATTATGACTCTTATAAAAGATCGTATAAAAAGTTAACGGCTTTTATTTAGTATTCAATGAAAAAAAAGATCGTGCGTAGCTATTAATGTTTAACCTCACACATGTCATCAATGTCTAAAATAACAAGTTGAACCGACCAACCACCGTGCGAGAAAATCTTCTATAAAATCAATTAAGGTTAAGGCGGGCTTTTTAAATGCAGCAATTTAAAAAAAAATATTTATTTGTCGAATTTCGTCATTTCAATTTAACAATTTATTGACATTGATTTGATTTCAGTTTATTTCTACATATAACTAATTGTTCGTGATTATATTTAAACAAATTATTTAAATTAAATTGGCAAAAATTGTAAATAATATTTGAAAATTAAAAATTAAGGTTTTTAACCAGAATTTTAAAAATATTTATGTTTTAATGACAAGTTAACGCACTGCAGTCTGTAATATATTATTATATCAAGCAGGTTTTGGCGGGCTTTTCAAAATCAACAGTTTCATGAATTTGATTTATGATTTCACTTTCATCTTTTTAGATTAACACTTCATTAACATTAATTTTATTAAAGTTTATTTCTAAAAAAATTGCTCATAATTATTTTTAAACCAATAAGTAATTCACATTAAACATGCAAAAATTTAAAAAAATCAAATCATGGTTGAATTTAATTAAGTGTATTGATTCGTATTTAATTATATGTATTTTCATCTTGCCTAACGCCAATTTAAAAAAGAAAACGCAAGTTGTCAAATTTTAATTAACAATGTATCAATAAGTACTTTTTCTTTGTTAAAATAATTTTTTAAATAAATTATTAACAATTTCTTTTGCAGAACCGCTTACAATCACACCATGGCAGACCAACCTGACGAACCTATGGATCTCACGGATTTGCCACTACCTTCAAGGAGTAATGTACTCACGAAGGCGCAAGACGCTGCCGCATCCACGTCTGCAACGCCATTCGCTGAGCCACCAACAATCGCTGCTCCAAAATCGAAGGCACAGAAACAACGTGAGTACAGAAAGCGTATAGCAGCATCCAGAACTCCTGCACAGGCGATAGCTGCGAGGAAATCAGATGCCGAAAGACAGCGCAACTGCAGACTACGCAAAGCTAACTCGACTCTTGTCAGTGGTTCATTAGAATCGACTACTGCATCCTCTTCTCGTTCAGGGGCAAGGTCAAACGACGCCCAAACTGGTACTTAACGACAGTTCACACACCAACAACGTCAAACTAACAAAAGTGAATGGATTTTCATATCCAGACCAACTACTAGGCCTACCACCGTTGGATCCCATCAGTGAACGATTGATATCGCCACGTCTGCCATTTATGCAAGTGCGTCGTCTGCGCCATGATTTCTTTTATGGAATCATAGGGTAAGTGATCAACGTACCAGTAGACGTACAAGAGATGGTAAAATGTTTGCCGCGCCAATTAAATGAGGACGACGTCATTAATGTTAACATCAAGCGAAACCTTGCCCACAAATCGGTCTACATCAGCGGATACATATCCAAATGTACAATCAGTGCGTGGCTAACTGTACTGCAGAAGCCTCCATTATATCGTTTGTACAAAATCAACGTGGATTTGTCGAGACTGCATCCTACTGTGCCGTTTCTTGATGACATACAGGATGATGCGCTCAACCGTATAAAAAATATGTCCGCTGAAAACACGCCTGAATCTGAGATTCTCGCTTCAAGACAACATACCATGATGTGGAACGAAGAAGATTGTCTCAATATCGTACCAGGACATCAGGCAACACCTCTCAACATCATTTATGACCGACATGCAGAAGAGTTGTCGTTTCCATCGATATACTTCGGAGAGCCACGTCGATTCAACATGGGAGTTTCAGTAACACCTTACATGATAGCGACCAGTGAGATACGACGTCGTGTCAGACGCGGAGCCACGCCTTAAAAAATCTTGTACGTTGCAATGAAAATATTGCGGCTGCGTTTGGTGGATGGAATTTACCGCACGTTTCGCAATATTTCGGTCACGGAGAATGTTACGCGACGTATGTTAGAGGACATAGAATTTCTGAAAGAATATGTCATACAAAACCTCGCATTCATGAAGACAGTGTCAAACTCCGTCCAATGCTGGGCCTCTCGCAAAGGAGACCTCTTTGTAATAATTCGTCAACTTGGTAAACCAACCGTCTTCCTTACTATAAGTGCCAACGAAATACGCTGGATGAAACTGCTCACTATACTTCTCAAACTGAGCAAAAAATATCCAGGAAAAACAGCAAATATCTCAACACTTCTGAGCGCTGTACTGTAGTCAGCGACGATCCTGTTACGTGCTGCATATACTTCTACAAGCTCATTGGATCCTTGATGAAAATGCTGAAATCCAAACAGTCTTACAATCCGTTCAGCAAGTATTTTGTTAAAGATTACGTCCTCCGTATTGAGTTCCAGCATCAAGGAAGCCCACACGCACATATTTTATTGTGGTTTAACGACGACCCACGTGAAACCGTGTCGGATCGGAAAATATGCCAAAAAACATCGATCTCATGGAAAATTTAAGTTCGGTTGCTCGAGATGATGTGCTAAACAATTCTATCTACGCCAACCGGATACACAAACATACTTTCACTTGCAGAAAGCGAGGCGAGACAACTTCCAGATTCGGGATCCCGTACTGGCCTATGCCCACGACCCGTGTACTGGTTCCGATACCTCAATCTGATGGACGCCGCCAAACGCTACGACAGAAGGCCAAGGAGCTGCGTACCTCTCTCGGTGAACGTCGATACGCATGCACGGATGAGTTTCTTAATGCTAATGGTTTGACTTACGTTTCATACCTCGACATTGTGCGTTCAACATTGCGCAAACTGACTCTGGTGTTCAGATGAAACTTCGACGAACTTATGACAAAACACGTTCAATCCGTACCTTGCCGCCGAAGTCAACTCTAACATCGACATTCAGTTCATCTTGGATGAGTACAGCTGCGCAGAGTATGTCCTAGAGCATGTAAATAATTCAGTGATAATATGTAATTCAATTCAATTCAATTAAAAAAAGTATGCAATTTTTCATCAATGTTTTCTTATGACGTAAAATTATCGTCCGTAAACCGACTTTACAGACAACCAATGTTTTATTTACGTAATGTAAATCTATACTTCTATACTAATATTATAAAGAGGTAAAATTTGTTTGTAAGTTTGTATGTAGGGGGTAATCTCTGGAACAAAAAAAAACTTGATTTGATTGATTGATTTTTTTGATTCTTTGGATTTGAAAAATTCTTCTTTCATTTGATGGCCCAATTCTTGAGGAAGGCTATAGGCTATTTAACATCACGCTATGACCCTTAGGAGCCGAGAAAAAAGAAAAAAAGTCAAAAAGAACGTTAAGTGATAACGCGGGCGGGTGATGCGATACGACGGGGTGGCTCGGGGGAAACAAGAAGTTTCACGCGGACGAAGTCGCGGGCTGAAGCTAGTAAAAAAAATAACTAAAACAAATAAAATAAATAACTATTGAAAAAAATCAAAGTCATTTAAGTATTGGTTAATATAAATATCACTATTATAATATACTAGGTACTATAACTACTATAAATAAAATATCTAATGGACTTCACTAAAAATGATCCCTGCGCTTATGACGTCACGATTTGGTCGTCTATTTGTGACCATCATCGCGTACAAGGGACTGATAATAACACTGGTAAACACTGTTTTTGTCACACGAACTTTGTGATGATTTTTGTTAATGTTAGTGTGTCCTCATTAACAATATATAATAATTTTGTTTCAATTACGTCCAGTTTTTTTGTGACAGCTACATATTCATTTCTGACCTCATTTATGTGTCTTTTTTTGAATAACTTAATTTAGACGACTGTATAACTATTGCATTCAACTTACATCTTATATACGTTTGTTACATCGTAAACATGCCACGAAAGTGTTGTAACAACCCCGACAGTTTTTGTTATGTGTGTGGAGAATTAACTTTTACATCTCAGCGTCGAAATTTCACATCACTAATTGAAACAGTGCTATTTAAACTATTTTGGATTTCCTGTCAGAAATCAAGATAAATCCTGGGTTCCACAAAAATGTTGTGTAACGTGTGTGAGACTGCTATAAGGTTGGGATAAACTGGAACCCAGACATATGCCATTTGCTAAACCAATGATTTGGACCGAACCAAAGGATCATGGTTATTTTAACCTGACGTGTCAATTTTTTTTCATTCACATATTTTTGTTTGCTGGCCCTAGTACATTCAAAATTTGATGTAAGTTTTCATGTGACAAAAAAAAGTTAAAATTTTGTTAACCAATAATCGGTGTTGCGCTAGGGATGCGCGAGATGAGATTAGCGAATATCGAAATTAGACCTGACTAGATTTTGTTTTTGACTCTATAGCTGCTATAGTGTGGTTTTATAAGACTGAATCTTATATTGGTTTATCCAGATACCAATTGATGCAAAAATAATATAATCACATTAATTTAAAGTTACCAATCATACGTCACGTCACTAGCGGTCACATATAGAAGACTGGCGTGTAAGAACACTCCTTTTTTATAATCAAAGAACAAATACATATATGAGATTATATCGCTAATCAAATTCTTAAAATGCAAGAATTAATTACCTTTTTTGCCGCAATTGTTGTTGTAATAAACAATGGAAACCACATTAACTTTTCACTTCACTTTATAAACAGTTTGACAAAACAGTTCACATGTAGGTTGTGTGCTGCCGCTGTCTCTCTTCTACTCGGACGCATCGGCCGATGGAGTGGAAGAGAGATAGATGCATCACAAGCCGAACACTTAGGTGGTTCGTGCCTGTCTGTCGCTTGTTCCGCGCTCTCCCTTGCACGCTCGGCTCAGGCGGTACGTGACAATGAGTCATGCTTTTTCGTGCGTGCAGCCGGCGTTCATCGATTTATAAGATGTTATCACGTCAAAAACATTGCGGGTTTGAGAAAGCCATTTTTTTGATTCAGGGACCCGTTTGTGAAATATTAAGCTTTAAAGTGCTAATTTTTGTTAGAGTCAAATGTCTCCCCCTGCTAGCTAAATGGTTGCTTTTGGATATGTGAAAAAAATCACGGCAGTAGTACATAATAAGGAAATTAAAAGGAAAACTATCACAGCTAAGTAGGCTTTACAAGTTTACGAGTAATAGTCGACCAACTTAAATTTTTAGTTGCAATGTATGGGAGAACATGATTTTCAACTAATTGTAGTGTAGTTAAGTTTGTTCTTGGGATAAATTCATTCCAACTACGCAACACTTCATTGTGCGTGGTCAGACACGCACTTGGTTGTTTTTTTTTTTATTAGCTTACATTTATTTCAACTTAGGGAAATGTGCAAGATTTTTGCCTTTTACTTCTTTGCGTAAAGAAATACGCAAAGAAAGAACTTGCATTTTTTATTTGCATTTTTAACACGCTTTTATTGGCTTCACATTATACATATACTGTATATAATACAATCTTAGAAGTCAATTTTAACCTACCCCTATTTGTCGTATCGAAATGAAACTTTGTACTTATGTACTTATATGTATGTAATTTAGATGTCAAAACTATAATTTGGTATCTTGGAGCTGATGTGATGATAGCGCCAGGAGGTGGATAGTGGAACTCCTGAGTGGCTACTTGTAAACCCCTCCAGTTTACTGTAGCCCCTAATCGTCATAACTTCGTTGACTTTATGCTTATTAACTTCATGTAGAATGTACTAGAAGCAAAGCAAAAGTTAATATAAAAATAGTAAAAACGTTTTTTTGAGTTTTTTCTTCTAACTACATTTTTTTTTTTTAATTTATGTGTCACGTATGTTTTAAGTGAGCGAAGACGTCCTCGTACACGAGGACCGCGACGTGGTAGAGGCGTGCGTGTGCGAGGTAAACGAGGTGGCATTGTAATGGAGGAAGTGGTGGTGACTGCACCCGATCGCGGTGGTCCTAGCCGGCGTGGTAGAAGACGCAGAGGCCGCGCCAATCTCCGTAACGAGCGACCTGGACTTCGCACTATTGACAAGTTAGATTTTATGCTTAATTAACCTTTCAATCGCCCGACTTCATATCAGTTATCGTGCCCCCAGCGCCCAAAAAAAAAAAACGAAAAATAAAATACCTGATAGAATACAGCGTAATAAAAAAATAAAAAAGCATATTAAACCAGCTGTGGTATTTGGTCGTAAATATACGACCCTGGCGAAATGGACACGAAAATATTTGTCGGATTAATCCGGCGTAAGCGGTTACAAGATTAACGCTTTCTTTTTATTTTTTCAGTGACGTTATTTATTTTTCACTAGGTAATTAAAATCATACTTTTGGGTATTACAATTGAATATTTTTTTAATTTTAGACTTGTGACCCGCGACATGAGCGAGATGCCGGAAGACCAGGGTCTTGAGACCGCCCCGCGCCCAAAAAGGATGCGCATGTGCAAACGGTAAGTAGTTCTACTTGTGTATGTTAGTGGTAGATATTATTCTGGTTATAATACTTACTAGCAAGTTTTAACTTTTGTTTTAAAATGTCCATCTAGAACAAACCTGGCTCCCGCACCACCACCGTCACCGCCACCACCATCACCATCATCGGCGTCATTTCCGGTGTCTTCGCTGGCAATGTAAGTCGCTTACTGTCATTTCTATTTTCCTACGGTCTACTATTTTGAAAATGTAAGTTTGCAGTCTTAAACTGTACGTGTATTGCTGACGCGGCGGCTTGCATAAGACGTGCGTCATGTTATTACTATAAATATACATACCTTACAACAAATGAGCGAGTGCGATTACTGCTATGCGGTGACTAACATTCGAGAAAGGAATCGTCTACAGTTTTACTTGTAAACACTATTTATACATAATAAACCTAACGGAAACTATGTGATCTTTTCTCTACGCGCTTCAAATTCTTTTTTTGTCGTGGGCAAATCTTCGTGGATACGATCCGTCTGGGAAGAACGGAGGGATATGTCGGACTCCTACCGACTAAAACCCCACTGTTCCTTCTAGTACCATGAGTCGGGGGCCCGGTAGATACTTGTAAATTCGCCGCACCCCACGCGCTTCTACCTGAGCCACAACCTCAACAACAACAACTCTGCAAGTGTACAAACCGTACAATAAGAAAAGTCAGAATCACTGAGCAACACCGAGCCATTTTAGAGCCATTTTTTGTCAGAAAAAGCCATATGTTAAACAACTAATATATTGCAAAATGCATAGAAAGTTCTCTTTGCTGGGACACAGGCCTCCTCTCGGTGAGAGGGAATTTGCCGTAATCGACCACGCAGGCCCAGTGCGAGTTGGTAGATGTCACATGTCTTCAAGTTTTTGGTTCTAGGACATGCTGGTTTCCTCACGATGTTTTCCTTCACCGTTTTGAGAGCAGTGGTGATTAAATTATTTACACAAAGTAAAGCCTGCCTAGGTTCGAACCCACGACCTACTACTCGTAAGTCGGGACCATCACTGGGCCACCACTGCTCACTAACTCTCTGCTCAGTAATATATTTTTTTTAATCTGATTTATTACTGTTACGTGTATTACAACCCTATGCGCAATATATTGCACGCAAAAAATTGTGATTACGGGGGCATGCAACGATACAGGTATCGTATTTTTAGGCACGTATTTAATCAAACTCCAAATATCTCTCATTTTGTTACCCAAAAATATTATTGAATACTTTAATATATTCATTGCGCCTCTTTTTGTATATACAAATAATTTCTATTTTGGAGACCTAAAGATACTTTATAGCCAAGTAACTGTGACCAAATTGCATGTAGCGGTCGCCGGCTGCTGCCGCGGCTCCGCGCTCGCTTCGCTCGCTCGTCTAGCGCGCGGTTGTTGCTGTTCTAACTTAACCTATTCCATTTGGTCGGGGTGGCCTAGCTTAGTTACTGCGACCAACTGTAAGAAAAAGCCAGAAAGATAAATAGACGCTTATTTGTTAAATAAAGTGTGCATCTTTAGAAACCCAAAAAGTTTTCAGAGATTCACTAAATTAAAAAAGGCGTAAATCATTAGAAGGCCTATAAGTTTTTACAGGGTCGGATAAATATTTTTCGTTTTTTTATTGCATTTGTGTTGCATACGGGTGTCACGCATAGTCATTCGCCTTGTAACATTGTATACAGGGTTACTGGTTATTGCTCACGATCCCGTGAAAGAAAATGGATTTTTTAAGTAGCCTGTAAAGAAGAGCGTTTATTTGGGACTACGTTCTTTCGGGATACAGTTTTTCGGGTTTTCAAGTTTCGGCCTAACGTATTGAGTTACCTTGTCACGAGATGGTGAGCAATAACCATTGTTTTACATTTGTCTAGTTTCCAATTTTCCCATGGAAACAGCTCATGACGTGGTGAATCAACCAGCCAACAAGGTTGGAGGTTGATTACACAGAGTACGCCGGACGTACTAAACTCCAAGGTATTGTCGCGCGGAAAGGCCCTTTGTTTGCCTAATCATAACATTATTTTTGCAGTGTCGAGCCAGAGCGTCCTGCTGCGTGCGACCTTGACAAAAAGGACTGGGATGTAACTGGGAATGATCACTATGATCATGTAAGGCACACGGTGAGTGACGTTTCACCGCCGGTATCTCTCCAAAGCGTACCTCGCCCAGTCTCAGAGCCCTCTGGCGTCACTGTTAAGAAAAAAAGAAAACGAAATAGAATAAGACGTTTTGCAGAGAAGATAGCCGAAGGTAGCGAATTTGATTCAGATCTTGACGAAAACTTCGATCCGGACGAAATCACTTCTTCCGGGGCTAGCATGGCTAGAAATATCCCGGACGATGATGACTTGGACGAGAATATTAGTAAAATCATTAATTCGACAGAGAGAGTAATGGATGATGCCATCGATCAATTGGTTAGCGTCCCCAATGATTTCAACTGGTGCGCAAACTTCGATACATTCCAGGGTGTTCCCGAAGAATTTTCGGGTCCTACCCCAGGGCCTATCGAAGACTACGATACGCCCTATGATGCCTTTACTGCTATATGGAGTAATGACATCATAGAGCATATAGTCAATGAAACCAATAAGTACGCCAAACAGGTAATAGATGAGAAAACGATAGCAGGAACATTGAAACCGTCATCGTATCTTCGTTTTTGGTCTAAAACCGACAAAGATGAGGTCTACATGTTGCTTGCATTACATATACTTATGGGGTTGGACCAACGGACCACACAACAGGAATTCTGGAAGTGTACTGGCTATCTCGAGATGCCTAAATTCCGAAAGTTGATGAGGTATAAGCGCTTCTTGTTGCTGAACAGAGTTTTTCACTTTGAGGGTGCGAGTCAGGATTTGCCTCAAAGTGAAGGGATTGCGCTCACTGCGAAGTGGCGCAAAATAGCTCCAATTGTCGGACATTTGAATAACAAGTTTTCTAACTTGTATAACTTGCATGCCGATATAACCATAGATGAGTCTTTAACCAAGGGTCGGTGTTCGTGGGGACAAGCAATTAGGTCGAAGACTGCCTGGAATGGTATAAAGTCCTATGAAGTTTATGATTCGTGTACTGGATATCTATATAAGTTCGAGATCTACACGGAGAAGAACAGTAAACAAGATAATTTTTCGTCTCGTAGTGAGGCCTTGGCTGAAAAGAGTCCGCAAGTCGTTATGGACTTGCTCACTGGCTTGGAGACTCGGGGTCACTGCATAACGATGGACAACTTTTATAATTCTCCAGCGTTTGCGCGGCATCTCAAGTCTCTAGGCTTCGATTGCTTAGGAACTTTGCGTCCAAATCGTAAAAATGTACCTTTGGAGATCAAGAACGTTCCGAAGAATATGGCGAAGGGGACAATCATAGCTCGCCATTGTGGTGACGTTTCATGTATTGCATGGCAAGATACTAAAATGGTGACTATGATCTCTACCTACCACACCAGCGAAACGTGCATAGATCGTGAACTTGTGAAGCCCATTGTTATAAGGGATTACAACAAGACTATGACAGGGGTTAACCTCAAGGATAAAAAACTCTCAATGTATCTTTTTGAAAAGAGGAGATTTAAGAGAAGTCAGAAATGGTATTTGAAAATCTTCTTAAGGTTGCTGAATGTAAGTGTGCGCAACGCTTTCATTCTCCTGTCGGGTTCTTTGAACCGTCGAGGTATGCCTCTTTGTACAGATCGTGATTTTCGAGAAGAGCTCGCCAATTCTCTCCTGGCGAATAGTCCCCAGTTACCAGAAGTAATTTCAGCTCCTATCAAAGGAAAATACACGCGGCTGAGGAAGGACATACTTCACGTTCCCAAATACCACACCGACGTCGCTGATCGATGGCGCTGTTTCATTTGCTCTCGTAAAGGTATCAACAAAATGGTATATTCTTCATGCGTCACCTGCAATGAGTTTATATGCTTCGAAGGTTGTTGGTCAGAGTGGCACTCCCTCCAAGAACTCCCATCAAGTATTAATGTTAGCTGTCAGAAAAGGAAGTGTTCTGCATAATATCTTTATTTTCGTATACCTTTGTGCGTGTGTGGCTGATTATGATCGATTTATGTTAACGGGGTTTGAAAATGTCTAGGTTGTTTTTGTGATTGTGTATCGTTTTTTCTGAAATTATCTTGTTCTTCCTCTTATATGTAGAATATATCGAATGGGTTAAATTCTGTTATGATGCTTCCTATACGGTGTTATTAGAAAAACACCAACAAGCTCTTAAGAGGTCATTGTACTCATCATTACGAACAACTTTTACTATGAGGCCAAACCTGAAATCGCGAAAACAAAATCAGCTGTTCACTACATTTATGTTCGTATAACTCGTCAAAATGTAGGGAACAGCTGTTTTTTTTTTCGCGATTTCAGGTATTATCCCATAGTAAAAGTTGTTCATAATGATGAGTACAATGACCTCTAAAGAAGTTGTTGCTGTTTTTCCAATAACCCTGTATACATGTGTAAGACCCACCCAATTCCGAATAAAAAGACATGCTCATTTAGGTACTTCATAAACAACTTATTTGGAATTAAATATCGGGAGTAAAAAGACGCTTTAGAAAGGACCTATTTGTAGCCTAGTTCCTCTATATTAAGTTTCTACATAAATGTATTATTTGTGTTTATTTTTAATAAATATAATGTTTGTGTTATCCTTGTTTTAATTCCTGAACTACATAAATCTGTTTGTGGTGGGTAAGTACGACTCCCGATATTATATATGAAAGAGGAGTCAAGGGCCAGGGGGGATACGTTGTACTTACTGTTAGTACATAACTTATTTTCGTGGGTTTGATTCCCGCTGAATGAAGATTTCTTACCGTTAGTCTATAAAAACGACCACATAATAATTATCGTCATCATAGTCTCCTCCGAGGCCCAGTTCAGTCCCAGTTGTTATTGGAAGGTTTATGGCAGCCGTTATTGATAGACATACCTACCTATACTACGTCCGCGATTTAGTTTCCCAACATGTAAACAAATATGTGGTTTTGGAAAAACAACCTTAAAGCCTACACATAAAGTTCAGATTGCGTTACAACTTCATACATTTTTCAAGTTTTCAGTAATTCTGAATTCAAATTAATTTACACTACTATTAAGAGCGATGGAGCGTAGCATCTTAGAATTTAAACTCACCAACCACATTCGCCACACCACAATACCCTCCAAGACAGGTATCGCCGATGTTGGTGATAAGTCTGCGCGGCTGAAGTTGGACTGGACGGGTCACACCTATGCCAGACGGTTCCTATCCATTTGCATATAATTTTAAGACCTAATAAAACTTTGCATACTTTTGTTTCTCCTGATTATATTTTCACATAACATTATTTACGCATAACAGCTTACGCATAATTTTTTAAGCATAATTTCTCTAATCATAATAATGATTAAGCATAACATTCTAAAGCATAAATTTAGCATGCTCGTTTTATTTCTAACGACGTCAGGTCGACGGAGCCCCGCTGCGCGGGGCTCCTATTTCTGTCTGCAGGGTTTAAAGGAACCTAACCAAACCGAACCTCGGGGTGCCCCTGACGTCGTTTAGTATTATGCGAATTAAATTTATGCCAAAACAAATTAGCCTTAAAGATAATTTTGCCGACATAAATGTATGCCAAAAAAAAATATGGCAAAGTAATATTATGCCAAAAGAAATTGTGCCAAAATAGTTATGCCAAAGTATATCTATTAGGAAAAAGAACATTATGCTTAAAGAAGGGATCCCATGCCAGACAGATGGGCCAAAGTCGTCACACAGCGAGTGCCTGAAGACGGGCGTAGTCACCGAGGCAGGCCTAAGAAACACTAGGGCACGCCACGATAGTGGCGATAAGACCCCTCTTTGAGGAGTGGCTAGAGAGGCGTCACGGCGTCCTCACCTATCGCCTGACGCAGGTCCTCACCGGACACGGATGTTTTGGGAGGTTCCTGCACATCATCAGGCGGGAGGAGACGCCCGGGTGTCACCACTGTGAGGATCGCCCAGAGGACACGGTGGAGCATACGGTGGAGGTCTGCCCCGCATGGGCGGAGCACCGTCGTGCCCTCGTTGAGGCGATCGACAGCGGCGGCGACCTCTCGCGTCCGGCCCTGGTTCAAGCCATGGTCCGGGGCGAGAAGGAGTGGGAGGCGGTCACCTCCTTCTGCGAAGCAGTCATGCTAGCGAAGGAGGTGGCTGAACGGCTGAGGGAGAGAGCCTCACACCCCAGCCGCCGCGGGAGACGCTCCGGGCGTCGGGAGCCGCGTGACGACTCCCGGCCACCGTAGGCGCGGGCCTGCGGACGGAGAGTAATGGGTAACTCACCGTCCGATCAGGACCAGGCCCGTGCCGGACGGCGCGTACGTGTTCCACGCGCGCCTCAAAGAGATGTCAGCATAAAGGAAGGGGCCTGCCAGGGCCGAAGCCTGCCGGGGGTGCGGGATTGTCCGAAAGGGTTACCGCTACCCCGGAACATAAAGGGCTAAGGAAGGAACACGGATGGGTTTTAGTCAGTAAGAGTCTGACACTCCCTTCGCTCCACCCAGAGCGGGAGGGTCATTTGATGATTTCCCATATATAAAAAAAAAAAAAAGGCCTAAGAAACGCTGGCGTGACGATTTGGACTCGTTCCTAATCGATTGGACGGAGATGGCACAGCACAAAAAAAAGGTCGAAGAATATGGGAGAGGCCTTTGCCCAGCGGTGGGACAATATTATAGACTAATGGAGAAAAAAAGTTGATATACGTTTAAGTGGATATAACATCAATTAGAAACAAGTACTTACTTGAATGTAGGTTTCCATTGCGTTAGAGCCATGATGGGTTGCACAATTAACAGCTTAGCCTGTTACCGAGACAGGCTTTCAATATCTATGGACCTATTATTGTTAGTTGGATACATTAAATGACTTAATTTGTGTGCTGAAACTAGAAAAATAATACCTATTTATTACAGAGTTGGTCGCATAACATGTACCTACCTATATCCCGTTCTAATAATTTTGAGTATAACCCTATACCTACTCCATTTAAAATAAGATTAGACGTTTAAATAAACCTTTTTTACAGTTCGTTCAACCGTGGAAGCGTGTGTGTGTTATGTGACGACGCTACTCGTCTTCACGCAAACATTCACAGAGTATTTGTACACTTAGTTACCACAAGCAAAGCTCGCGTCCCTTCGTGAGATAATAATACTGTAGTAAGGTAAGCGTTAGGGACGGGCCACATTGATAAACGGCGTTCGACGGTTTGTCCATACAAAAAGAGAGCAAAATATGTAACGACGTACCTACGCATCCTTTCACATCGACGGCAACGAATGCGCTCCGGCGGCGATGACGGCGCTCGACGGTATGTCCATACAAAAAGTACAAAAAGAGAGCATCCTTTTCAACCGGCAAAGTGCGAAAAGCCGTCGATCAATGTATTCCGATCCTTAGGCAGCTGATGTGTAGGTGTGCCTAGTACCACCCACGTTTCAGGGGCGAGCCTATTGCTAACAACCGGGCACAAATGAGACTGCTACTGAGAAATTAAATCTATACAGGGTGAAAGGTGAAATTAAAAACATGCGACAAATCGAAATAGGAGATTGTACTCATCTTTATGATCAACTTTTACTATGAGACCAAACCTGAAATCGCGAAAAAAAAATCAGCTGTTCCCTATATTTCGACCAGTTATGCGAACATAAATGTAGGGAACAGCTGATTTTTTTTTCGCGTTTGCAGGTTTGGTCCCATAGTAAAAGTTGTTCATAATGATGAGTACAATCTCCTATTTCGATTTGTCGCATGTTTTCAATTTCGACCTGTATAAATAAAAATGAATCGCCGAAATGTATGTACGCGTTAACGCGTATAACTTCCGCCGAACGACTAGGTAGGTACACCAAATTAGATACCTACCTAATTATTTTTATTTATAAAATAGCCTCCCACCATCGAAATATAAGTACTAGTAAGTACGTTAGTAGGTACTTATATCTCGATGCCTCCCACCCAGACGAAATAAGATATTTTAGAGATATACGTTTAGTATACTATAATACGAGTCAATCCTAAACAGCGTCTTTACTTTTAATTACAACAAAGCATAACTAGGTTCATAGATTCTAAACATACATAACTTTAAAAACATTAGGTAGGTACCTACTCTGCTTCTGGAGCACTCGGCTAAAAATTAGTCGCTGAGTTGAGTGACGTACGGCGCGGCGGCGATACAATGGTGGGACACGCAAATTCGACACAACCGGGCAACCCCTCCTCTGTGCGGTTCTCGGTGTACAAACTCGCGTATTTCGAAATAAAAATAATAACAATAGGTAATGGAGACGATGGAATCGCGCAGTCAGCAACCTAGAAAAATGTACTGTAGTATCATAGAAATAATGCGCACTTCACCGTGGCACGTGACATTATCGGCTGGACGATTCTCTCTTCTCTCTCTAGCACGTGCGCGCGAATATATATCACGCGTTCCGTCCGCGTGATAACAAAAAGAGGGAGATGGTATAACGCGCAGCTGTGTTAGAGGGAGCTAGAGATAGAACAATACGAAATGAAATGCTAGTTTCTAGAGCAGTGTCGCTTGGGACGTGACTTCAGGGTCACGCATGTTTGTTTTATTTCTCTTAACCACCGAGTTGTTGACAAATAATGGCGAATTTGACTTGTATGGCATTAAATTGTACGTCATCTCCAAGAAACAATGAGGATTTGAGGTTTTATCAAATTCCGTGTGATGAAAAAAGGTAAGAGTTATCTTTTAAAGGTTAACCTTGTATTTATATTTTTCTGTTGGTTTGAAACGTTTATTTTAGCGTTATTGCGTTATAGCGTTGCTTCAAGCAAGAATACTAAAATCACGATTTACGGAGTTGTTTTGTTTGTGAAGTATCTATAAGTGGCGCCCTCTGTGATTGCTCCTTGAAAGTTGAAACAATGTTTGAATGGTTTTGTTGAAAAATGTTAAGTAGGTACCTGCATAATTATTATGTTATAAATAAAACATCGCACGTCGCGTCGGAATCATTCGAAAACTCGATAGGTACGCTAAGGTAGCACGGTTTTTTTGGTGCAATTTTCGTACTTTTTATTCTTTTACTTGTGCTGTAAGACCTTGTAGGTATTGCTTCTTGCCAAATTTCATGAGTCTAGGTGAACTTACTGAAAGTAGGTTCCCTATTTGATTTATTTGCGAGTATTATTTGTCGCATAAATGGGCTTATTTTTTTGCGTTGACTTGGAAGGTTGATTTGTTTAGAGTTCCAAGGGACCGTAGAACTTGATACCTCCACGCCTTCTTAAAAAAAGGGTCTTGACAGACAGACAACTGTTTTTGCGTTCCGTTTTTCCTTTTTGAGGTACGGAACCCTAAGAAACAGCTGATCATTAAAATAGTGTGTAAAGTGCAAAACCTACACTTTCAAAATTTATGAAACAACTGTTTTAATAACTGACGATTATTTTTTTTTGCTGCATTCGATTCGTTTTCAATCTTCGCAAGTATTATCATGTATCCGCACATCGAGCGCTTTTAAAGTGGTTACCTGTGGTTACCTATCCGGCAGCGCGGAGCGTTGAGGGCTTTGACAACCCTGTTTTCTCTTCTTCACAAACCCACTTTTCCTTCTTATCTGACTTCTCTTTGTCAATATTTATGCTCTGCACACAGCAAGAATCTTCGGTCCGAGAATAATCGTCTTCTTCGTTGTCCTTCTCATCGCTCTGGTTTTATAAAGTCTTCTTTCTTTGTCCAGGCGGTTTTCCTTTGCAATGCGCTCCCTCAGAATATCAGGACGGTAACCAATCGGTTCACATTTAAAGTGAAAGCTCGAGAACACATACACAAGAAGTTGGCAGATTCGTCTCAGAATTAAGTTGTTATAGGGTTTCTTATCTATGTCTCATAATTATTTTTTTTTATATATTTATATTTTTGTACCTATGTACTCGTATGTATACATATATTTATATGTATTTATTTTTATATCTATTCTTATATCTTACTTATAAATATTTTCTTTTTTTTCTGTTATTGTACCTACTGTGTATTGTCTCTGCATCACCCTAAGGTAGACTGGTAGAAAATGCCCAAGGCATTAAGTCCGCCTTTGTACAGTTTTTTACTTGTGCATAAAGTTTTAATAAAAAAATAATAAATAATTTTAACGCTGGCGGATCTAGAATCAAGTACAATGAATTCATGGTAGGTAACAGTTTGCGTGTCAATATACAGACGCCAGCTGTCACATCAAGCTACTACAATTGTTTTAATAGATCTGTCTATTTTTTTAATAGATTTCCAACTTTATTGCATTAGGATCAAGGTTGATTGGGAAAATTTGAGAGTTTCGGGTAACTCGATGTGCTGGCGTCTGTATTTTACAAGGTACACCCTATGTAGCTAACTTATTATTTTATCTGCCCTCAACGTTCCTTTCATCGAGTATAACCGTTTTCGACCTTAAGCTCTATGCCATTGGTGACAAATAACAATCAAATTCATAGGGGATGTACCATAATGTGAAATAAATCCCATATAAAATCATATCGATTTAATTCGAATTAGAATATTTTGATACGTGTACCTGTAAAAGCATGCTTACTTTAGAATCGTAAAAGCTATGTAAACACGTTTTAAACACGAACGAAAAAAACAGCGCCTGATATTTTCGTGTAAGCATAGCAACATTGCTAATGTTGCTAACAGGAAACTTTTGGGGGCTATTTTAAACGACCTGAACAGAAACCAAGAATTGCTTGGGGCACTTTGTTTTAATACACTGTAGGTCTAAAGAGCAAGCGCACACACAGTGTTATAATTTAAAACGTGAGGGGTACGATGTGGGGACATAGTAACGCTGTGTGTGCAAGATATTTCATAGTAGGGCAAAAGGCTACAGTTTTTTTTTTTGCTTTGGGAATGGCATCTCGCAGGTCAACCTAGGAAGTTGTCGTCTGTTTAACCGGACTTATGTGGGTGCCTCAATAAATTAAGGCATCCAGCCAGGGCTTGGGAAAATTTAAAAACTAAGCGACTACACGCTAAGGGCACCCCCTGTGGGGTACGGACCTCAGCTTAGGGCGTCACTGGGAGAGGGCAGCAAGGGACAGTTTGGATCGGAATTAACGTCCACAGAAAAGCTCGCCACCACCTTTATAGCATGTTCATTCATTGACTTGAATATTTGAATAATCAAGTAATCCACACAGTAGTAACATTTAAAATATATCATTACACTACCCGGTTCTTTTATAAGTAGGTACTGTGAGTAGTTCCATGTGGGATGAGGATTCTCAAGCGTTTTGTTCAGCCACTGCGCCGATATTGTGGTATTGTATGTATTTATCCCAAATTCTCTTTTACAGGCGCATGAGCTGGATTATATCTTGCAAAAGGACAGATTTAATGGATAAACCCCCGAACTTTTTCAAAAACCAATTTGTATGCGGTTTGCATTTCTCAAACTCTATGTACAGGTACAAAAACCTCGAACAATGTGCTACCCCTTCAATACACGTGACTGCCAATTCTCGGGATTCTGGCACACAGACATGGGAATCTATAACATTCTTAGGGCCTACCCCAGATATAAGTGAATTATCTGATCTTAAAAAGATAGAAGTTAGAACATCCCAAACACAGACTGAAGAATTTATTCACTGTACTAATCATAACCTCGAAGTTAAGGATATTCAATGTGATGGACTAAAACTAAAATCTGAAAGTAAAACAAAAGAAGACGAAACAGAACTGACAGAAGAAGTAATCGACGAAGATAAAATATCAACAGATAGTGAACAAGAATCAGAGGACGAAACATCCGAAATGTCCATTGATAACTTCTTACAGCTAAGCGAGGGGCTTAAACACCAATCCAGGGAAGAACTAAGAAATAAAAACATACCACAGACACCAATTAAAAAGGAAACTAAATCTAAAGCGAAAATTATTATTGTTCACAAAGAATCTCAAACTGATAATGTAGTTATCTTTAAGATACCCAAAAATAATCAATGTTTCCAGCAATGTTTACGATGTGGCAAAAATGCGAGTAGGCTAGCGCCGAAGCGAGTAAAACCTGAACACCTCTTTACACTTGAAGATTTTGAAAGTGCTTGTGAACGGTTTCTAACTCCCGAATTTTGCGCTACTGTTAAAAATCAGATTCAGATAGAACAGCAGCTCAACCAGCTGCATGATAAAATAAAAACCGAAAAAAAATCGTCGTTGGATGATGTTTAGGAGAGTTATTCATTTTTAAAAGCTTTATGTTTTGTTTCATTTCCTGATAGTAAGCAGAAAAGAAAAATCAGGAAATAAATATAATTATTTTAATAATTCTGAAGACTAAGAGAGTAATTTTATTAGTAATAGCATAACATTATTAGTACCTACTGATTAGTAATTTATTGTTGTTAAGAGTGGCCCGAGTCCGTTAATAAGTAATGTTTGATTTTTAATAAAAAATTAAACCTAATTTATTTCATTAACTAACACCCCCCCCCCCCCCTCTCCCACTTTAACTTTGAAAAACTTGTCAAAGGAGCACTTTGACACGAGCCGTACTTTTCCTACAATTATAGGAACCTTGGTACTATAAATTATCTCAGCCTATTGAAGTCCACTGTTGGACATAAGTCTCTCCCAGGCTGTGCCACAACACCCTATCCTCTGCCTTTCGCATCTGTCCCCAGCCACTTTCTTTAGTTCGTCGGTCCACCTAGCTTGCTCCACTCCAGCAGTCGTCTGCTGCATCGGCCATTGGTCCTTCAGTTCAGTGTGCTTACTCTGCAAGCTATATCAATAAATCCGGTTCTTTCCGATTCATTTCTGATTTTATCCTTCAAAGAAACTCCGAGCAACTACTATACTTCGTGTTAACATAAAAAAGAGGAAGGAGAAGGACTCAACTCTGTTGCGGTAGGACTTATCGACGTGGAATCGGCTTGAGCCGATCACAAAAAGCTTTACGTCCATTGTCCATGCGATAAAAGCAAATAGTTCGTCGCGGTGTCGAGTCACATCGTCCGAAACTCCGAAACGAAGCGAGACGAATGACGCGTGACATCTTTTTCGCCATTGCATGGACATAGGCAACAAACCCACGAGATGAAGAGAGCATATTCACAATAAATATTTTTTTTACGTATAACCATTAGTAAGTCATTGTAATATAATTCTTATGATATTGTTTTAAAGTATAAATTAGAATTATTGCCAAGAGTTGTATAAAACTCACGGCATCATTCTAATTTATACTTTATAACAATGAGGTAAGAGTTACCTACATTGCAATGACTTGGGTAGGTACTAACTGCTCTACGAAAAAAAAAAAACGCGAGTATGCACCTTTAGGAGAAGGCGCATTACTCTTGCTGTCCGGTTTCTGCATCGATAAGTGTGGTTATTCCCTAACTTGTTCAGTTTCAGGCCAGTGAAATTCACCAAAATGACGCACCGAATGGTCACATTTCCACGTCCTACATTTTTTCGCAATAGGTAATGTTCGTTTCTAGCGATAAGTAATAAATTATATGCTAGTTCTAGTATCTACCTACGCGTCCTGTTAGCCTGAAGCGCTTTTAAGGAGTCCGATATCAACCCATTTGAACGAGATCCAGGTAAAACGATTCCAAACTTTAAATTGCTTAGAACCAGTACATAATTCTAGCAGGTACCTTTCTAATGTAAACGGCATGTATTCTATCTGCGTGTAAACTTTTTATTTTATGATATAAAATAAAAGTACACACACATGTCCTAGTGTATTTTATTGTGTGTACATAAATAATAAAATAAATAAATAAATGTTTATATAAAAGCCCTATCAAATTCTGTCCGGTCGGTAGGTATTTATATAGTCCTGGAATTCAGAATATGTACTTAAAAGTCGAAATAGGTATGTAAGTACGATAGTTTGTGTGTAGTTTGTTTGTGTTTGTGTGGGTTTCGCCCAAAAGTCTGACAACCAGTGTTACCAAGGGGTATATTGTTACCCAGTAACTGGGTTGTGGAGGTAAGATAGGCAGCCGCTCCACATAAAATACTGGTAGGTATTCAGCTGCATCCGGATAGACTGGAAGCCGACCCCAAAAATAGTGAGGAAAAGAAATATCTATCGATCAATCTTCTGGTAGAATAGCTTGATATTGGAGAGGCCTATGTCCATCAGTGGGCTGCTGTGGGCTGATGATGTTGTGAGTTTTCAAATATCCATCCCACGCAAGCAAGCCATGCATAGAACATATTTATTTTCTTCATTTACTTTTACAATTCGTTTATGTTTATGATTACGTAACTAGGGCAAACCTCGTCGAACAATATTATAAATGGATCTATCTGGTCTGGACTCTATCAGAGTTGTCCGACTCCCAAATATTCAATCCTAGTATCTACTTACAACAACAGTGTACGTTGTTGTAACCTACTGTAGTTGTAACTCTAAAATTTGAAATAATGGAAGTCATTATTTCCCACAATTATTTTTATCTAATTTCTTTATTTCTCTCATAGTAAAGTTCAGTAGTCATTTTTAATTTAAGAATGTCATCTGCCGCTTTACGCATGCGCGATGCTAGCACCCTTTCTGTTGAGCCAGTTTATTCCGAAACGCGCCTGAAAGCGGAGTGGGGTGTTTCGACTTTCGAGTCGCGAGATACTCACGTAACTACGAGTCCGAATAAATTCGGGTTCAAAAATGGAACATACTGAATAGTGACGTAAATAAAAAAAAGTGTGTTTTTTTTTCAGTAGATGCCAACTTTGAATTTAGTTTTAGAACATTGTTAAAGTGATTTTTACTGTGTGACTGGCTGTAGTGTTTTAAACGCAGAATTTGTTTTTGTGGTTGAAGTTTGAAGTGGGGAAAAAACTTTTAGAGAAACTGGTAAGTTCATTGTTAAAACTTAAGTAGGTACCTACCTATAATTCTTTTGTACTGTGTACTTATGTTGAGCTAAACACAATTTTGTCAAACTTTTTGAAAACTGTAGGTGAAAAAAAGAAAAGCTTGCGAAAAAAATAAAATGGACAAATTATACGATCAATTTCTATTTGCTCACGAATTTTTCATCCACTTCTTTGTAATATCTGGTTTCAAAAATAGAGCATTGATTAAACATTGAAATAGGTATATTGTGATGAGTGCTGACTTGAACTGTTTTAATTTTCAATTGTTCAATAACTTGAAAGTTTAATTTATGGTTCAAGCAAAGTATATTCTCCCTGTTTTGAAAGTTTTAAATTGCACTCTTGTAATTAATTTACGTTAGATGGGCCAAGTGAAGGATTGAATTTGAAACAGACAAGAATTTAAATAAGCTTTTAAGTAGGCTATACTTACAAGAAACTTTTAGATTTTGAAGTCAGTGCGGCCATTCGTTGAGTTGATTGATTAGAATATCAAGTGAAGTGATATGAATACTTAATTAAATTTATGTGAGTTTTAATAATGAATAGCGTCGTAACAATAATGTGATGTTTATAGACTGCATAAGTTCAGACGAGTACCTAGGTTTTAAAATCTCGGAGAGTAAAAGCTATATTAATTATTAGGTAGGAACCTACTTCTACCGAGTAGAGTATTGGCCATAAATGTTTCCCTGCCCGTTTTAGGATATTAGTTACGTATGGCCTGACAAACTCCCTTTTATAGTCCAGACATAATCTTGATTATTTCTGGACTTTAAAAGAGGCTGTGACCTCTGAGTTTTTTTTCGGTCTCTCTTCTCAGAGCAATCGGTTATTAGGAAACACCGAAATCATCTAGTTTTAAAACATTAATTTACATAAGTGTTTTTTTAGCCAATTCACTGAGTTTTGTTTTTTAATATTTTCTCTTGTATCAATCTATCTGTTTAGAAATTCAGACACAGATTCGAAGGCATGTGACATCTACCAACCCGCACTGGGCCTGCGTGGTAAAGTACAGTCCACGTCCTCCCGAAGAGAGGAGGCCTGTATCCCAGCAGTGGGAACATTAAAGGCTAATTGAGCAATAGGTAGGAATTTGTTATCAGACTTGTGCGGTACTTGTCCATTGGCAAATCCATGTTACGATTCAGTCTATATAATAATAAGGATTCCAAACAAATATACAATATAGGTGTAGTCTATAATAATAAAAATTCATTTAATTCAGGCAAAACTAAAAACACATATAAAATAAAAAATAAAATTCACATACACAAAAAAAAAATACATAAAATAAAATTTCATAATACTGCAACAGAATAGAATAAAATTACAATGCAATAAAAAAAAACTAATGTAATTAAGTATGTTTAATAGAACCTGAGGGATTTATCATCGTTTACAAAAACTCAACCATAGAGTATCCATGAAACATTCCGTCCATTTACGTGGTAGAAGTAAAGTTTTAAGAAAAAAAAAAGAAAAAAAGTCATGATATTCCAGTTAATTGCCGTAAAATGTGAAAAAGGGCATAATTTATTACTGCAGTAAAAGTAAAATAAAACTTTATGTCGAATTTCTGCTGAAAGTCGTTATGGTTATGAAGGAAAATATACTTAACTTTTATTTTTTAACGATTTTACTTTTAATTGACCAACTGTGAAAAGGAGGATGTTCTCAATTTTTAATAGTACTTATTATTTGACTGTATTAGAGGGCGGGGTATAAGTATGTTCTTTAATATTTTATTAGCCTATGTATTATTGATATATTATCTTAATAGTATAATATGAACTAAAAAACATCCGAATTGAGAACCTCCTCCTTTTTTGGAGTCGGTTAAAAAGGGGTTGAAGTATGTCTTAGGGGCGCTATGGAGCGAAGACATGAAAAATTTAGCAATTTTATTGCAGTATCTGAAAAAACATCATTTAGCTATCGCCCGAAAAAAATACGTAAATTACGAACAAAATATGTCGCTTAATTTTAATATTTATGAAGGCAGTTGTTTCTAATACACAGGGTCCTAGAAATCCTACAGTAAATAGTTAATTAGGTACTTATCTCATGGGTGCCGTAAACATCGATAAAAGTAAAAGGCTATCAGTCGGCAACATCCCTTTGTGCTAATTACGCCATTCTACCATCACTTACTCGCTTGTCAAGCGAGGTAATTAAAGCTATAAATCGCTTTATCCGTTTTTTGTAGCTGTTCATTAAGCTCATGATCAGCAGCGATCGTATAAGGGTAGAGTAGAGAGTGTGTGCATATAATACACACATCAAAAGTGTCTAGGGATCAACATATATTTTTGCAATAACTTTTCTCCTGATTGATATTAATTAAAATTTTCTTTAAGGATTCATCAAATAAAGTGTTTTCGTTTGTCACAGTAACGATAAACCAAGTCACCTTTGCATTAATAAAGAAATTTGCCATTTTCCTAATAAAGGGATTTTTGACATTTGAACCACTAACACAAAAGTTCGAAAAAAAGACTGAAATAACAGTTTTCTTTAAAATTTTATTGGGTAACTTAAACAATTAATAATCCGTGTTTCTACCGCGAACACTAACAACACAAGAACATCGGTTTGGCATACTCAAAATGAGTTCATCCAAATCACGCTGTGGAATGGCAGCCCATGTTCGTTGCAACAACAAAAAAAGGTCTTCTTGCGACTGGATACCCTCCATATTCGGCAGAGCTCTTCTCTGTAGCATATCCCATGCGTGCTCAATCGGGTTCAAGTCTGGCGACTGAGCAGGCCAGGGCAGGACATTGATGTTAGCTGCGGCGAGAGTCTGTCTTACAACTCTTGCGGTGTGCGGTCGTGCATTATCATGCATTAACTGAAATAAGGGACCGATTTGCACTTGTAGAGGAACGATGACGTCTGATACAATCGTCTCAGCATAAATTTGAGCGTTGAGGTTGCCTCTGATCCAAATCAACTCAGTTCTTCCGCCGATCCAAATACCCGCCCATACCATGATGGTTCCACCACTATAAGGATGGATTTCCTGGCAGGATTTTAATTACTGTTGGCGTCCAGGGGTTCTCCAGTGTCGTATACGTCTTGTATCCGGTCTCATACCAAAACGAGACTCATCAGAAAAGCACACGAAACGCCATTGTTCTTCTGCCCAATTTCTGTGTTCAAGAGCCCATTGATATCGAATCCTACGATTGTGCATTGCTATAGGTGGTACCCGTAGCGGTCTTCGGGAATGAAGGTTCACTTCATGCAAGCGGTTTCTGACTGTTTGGTCGCTAATTAAGTTCCCTGAAGAGTGATGAAGCCTCACGGCTAACATCATGGCGGTTATTGTTGGAGCTCTTCGAGTTAAGATTTGAATGTATCGGTCTTGTCTCCGTGTGGTGCAACGATACCGTCCTCCATGGCGCTCGGCCACGGTACCAGTGCTTCGGTAACGTGTCCAAAGTCGACTGATAACACTCTGACTTGTATTCAGAGCTAAAGCCACAGTACGTTGCCGGGAACCAGCTTCTATCATTCCCACGGCTCTGAGCATTTCTTCCCTGCTTAAATGACGTCGCCGCTCCATAATAACGTTGGTTTTAATCAGTAGTAGGGAAACAGTAGCACTAATAATGTCTTCAATGCGTTGTATGTTTTTATAGGGAAAATATTGACAGCTGATTTTCATCTTTTACTCGAATTTGATTCACAGTTCCTGATTCAAATTATGAAATGCACCAAAAAGGATCCATATAAATTTATAAAATCATAAATTTATTACAAAGCCACATCTCAATCTCAAGAAATCCGCATAAAAATGCTTGATCCCTAGACACTTTTGATGTGTGTATGTATCTTTACATTATTATATGTAAAGAGTAGTACCTACCTTCCATAGACACTGGACAGATCCACTGAATCTGTGTGGTTCTATCCTCAAAAGACCATTTCAAACGCCAATCTATAGGTATGGTCTTCACTTTTTCAGGTTCATGGCCCAAATGTGATCCGTAGCATCATGTGTTTAGGGTACGATGGGACTGTCATACGCATTGCGGTCATAAAAGTCCCTAATTAAATAAATAATAAAAAAAAAAAAAGGTCTTCACGTGATCTTACCAAGATTATGTCTGGGCTTTAAAAGAGACTGTGACCTCTGAGTTTGTTTCGGCCTTTCTTCTCAGAGAAGTCAGATAAGAAACGCCGACCTCATCTGTTTTAAAAAATATGATTGACGTGTAAAAGTGTTTGTACAAACCTACTTAGAGTTGATTTTTCAATCGACAGATAATATCGTATTAGTGGAATAAAATTGACGTCTGACAGATTTTATATGGAAGAACTGTCAAAAATTCAAAGTTATTCCTCGGATAAAGTTATCTGGCGTTGGAAAAATCTGCTCTTACAGAATTAAAATCATTTATCAGTAACTAGCTGCGCCCCGCGGTTTCACCCGCGTAAATTTCGATCCTGGGGGAATATCGGGATAAAAAGTAGCCTATATGTTAATCAAAAATTACAAAATTTTATCAAAATTGGTCCAGCCGTTTGAGCGTGAAGAAGTAACAAACATATGAACACACACCACTCACAAACTTTCGCCTTTTTAATATTATTGTGATAATTAATATAATACAGGGTGGCGCGACACTAAAATAATGAATTCAGCACATGTTTCTAAAAGCCGTAGCGTAGAAATTTTTCGTCGGTTACAAAAATAATCAGCTCTTTCATAGAAAAGTGAAAACGTTATGGAACAAAAAAAAAAAAAATATAACTCAGAGGAGTCCAGAATCATATAGGTATCATTGAAGTCATTTGCGCATCGGTGACAGAGATGTCACCCTGTATTATGAAGAGTTCGTTTGTAAGTTTAGATGTAGGAGGTACCTAATCTCCGAAACAACTCATCCGATTTCAAAAATTCTTTCACTGATAACTGACACAACGCTATTGCCGAGTGCTTTAGGATAATATTATACTTTATGGTTTTGTTGGCTTCCACGCAAACGGAGCCGCGGGCAGAAATACGTTGAAGTTATACCCCCTTATTCATAAAACTTATCAAACCTATTTTAGTTAAAATGGGGTTTGTCTCTTTCTTACACACAGAAATGACAACGTGACAGATAAAGACAAACGTTCTATAAACCTATTTTAGCTAAAATAGAGATAAAATAGGATTATGAATAAGGGGGTTAGAAACATGTTTAAAAGATAATGTAATGTAGTAATCAAGGCACTAATTTATTTACCTAAGAGAAAAATATATAAAGGCATAGCACAACGGTACCGCTTTGAAGATGTTTTGGAATATTTATAACTGAGCTAGTGAGCTTACACCCTATGTTTTGGAATATTTATAACTGAGCTACGCCCTAGGGGCTGAATAGTGTATTAATTAATTTATAGAATAAATTGGGGCTCGTGGCGAAATAATAACAGCCGCACGGGTCGATCTTCAAGGTTAAGCCACGCTTACCGATGTCGGTCAGTGGATCGGTGACCATCCATTGCATAGCGAGACTGCCTGAGAGGGTAACACGATACCGCTTAGCGAGATTGGTTGTCAAACTTTCGGGCTTTTGACGACCCGTAACGACTGCCAAAGATCTACAAATGACAAGAACCAACAGCTTCACGTGCTTTCAGAAGCATGGGGGATGCTCTGACGCCATATCGTTGTGCAACCATGTTCATTAGAAAGATCGCACGATTTTTAGTAGGACTGTATTTTTAGGTAAAAGTAAATTAATGTAATAATTAAATTTTGAGTTCAAAGTTCATCTAAACGAACGAAATACAGGCAAGTTTTAAATTGCCTTTCACATATAACAGCCACAAGACTTTGAAAGTCATGAAAAATGTCGAAAATCCTATAGTATCCTATAGTATGTTTGAAAAAGCAGTGACATAAAATTCAACAAAAAAGAACCTATAAGTTTCGACATTGTATCCGCTGTCAATTTGTCTAGTGACCGCGAACGAAGTTAAGCTCATCCCTTTTGTTACGTCTAATCGAGAGGATCGATTAGGTTCCGCATAATCGATCATGTGGTGACTACAGTTCTCGAGTACGTCGATATTCGATAGCTATTTTTAGATTATTACTCTATAAAATGTTAAGAATTTTTCGATAAAAATGTTTAATATAGGGTCGCAATGTGTTGCTATTTAGTTTAGTTTTTATTTTGTAAATTCCGGGTGAGTAAAAAGCAGTAATTAAAATATGGATTAATAGATGCGGTACATATTTTAAATGACATAGGTAGAGTTATTTAAAATACTTACGTATCTTTATATTATTGTCTTATTATTTCTTAGCAGCATGGATTTTGATATGGATTCGTAATTACATAGACCCCTATGTATTTTGGTAGGGAGCATCTAAATACGAGCTCTCTGAGAGGAGGCCTGTGTCCCAGCAGTGGAAACATTATAGGCTGATTATTCAGGTGATGTGTTTTTTTTTAAATAGGGACCTTTCCTCCCTTTCTCATATTACACGATCTCGATATAGGGCATATAGGGGTGTAATAAGGCTTTAAGTCATTTCACACGAGAAATGTATCGTCAATAGGTGCGATCCGAACATGTTATCTATTCTTTAGTAATTTCTGTAGAAATTACAAACACAAAAAAAAATTGATCTATTTTTTCTAGCTCTGTATACCTAGATAAATTTACAAAACAATTTTCTCAAAAACGTTTCAATTGACCCCAGTCTGCCCTATAGGTTCCTATTAAAGGTGGATCTAAACCTAATAATATGATATAAAGCTTTTATTTTCTCTACACAAGTTAAGTATGTAATATTGGGTTGCTCCACTGCGCTCCAGGAATGTATTCCACTGCGCTACAAAATAAAATATGTAGAGTCAGCATAAAAGGCAAACCATAAGTTGCGCAAATATAAATATCGGTAGTATTTTTTTACCGAGAATTCATCTCGTGTGTCAAAAATGCTTAAGGCTATTTCGCAGTTTATGGCCCTAGTGTGACTGAATGAACATACTTATTTGATATGCATTTTTTTCTTTTTTTATGATATTTAATATAATGTTTCATGCTTAATTTATTTTTTTGCTAACTCTACTCAACATTTCTTGGAGCGCAGTGGAATCAATGTATGAACATTAAAATTATGAGAACAATGGGTTTTGGAGCGCAGTGGAACAACCCGTAATATTTGACAATACTGCACGAATAAGGAGCTATCTTTGTGAAAAAGTGGTGTCTGAAATAGGTTTATTAAAAAAAAACATGCATTATAGGTCACCAGGGCCCTCTCGTTACTAGATGCCTGTGATTTGGACCATCATAACAATGTAGTATACTCAACTTATTTTTTATTTTTTGATTAGTCATTAATGGCCCACTGCTGGGCCAAGGCCTTTCTACTCACTTTCCACCTCTCTCTATCCAGAGCTGCCAAGGACCAATCTTTATTAAAGGAGTCCAGCTCATCCCGCCATCTCCATCTGGGCCTGCCGCGATGTCGTTTGCTATTAAGTGAGTCCCACTGGGTACTAAGTTTGGTCCACTGATCGTCTGACATGCGGCAGAGAAGAAGCATAGTATAAAAAAAAAATCAGAAAATTCGTGGAAATACAAAATTATAAGTTTCTCTTAAAAATAGATTTTCAACGAAATTGTTGACGTTATTCTTTCCACTCCAGGGATTTAATTTTCTAAGCATGACAGCTACATTATGTTCCTACGTTACCTAAAATAGGCAATCTAAAAAGCCTTGGTTTCATATTTTGCATAGAAAAACAAAAGAGCCTAACTTACAAGAAGGACGTAAATAACGAAGTGCCCTTCTAGTTTTTTTTTTTTTTTTGTAAATCGTCTATGAAAAGGATTTCTACGTAGTCTTTATGATCATACTAGTTTCTATTCGTGGCTTCACCTGTGTGGAGGTCGGAAATTATCCAACGGGAACGTGCTACCGGGATAAAAAGGTATTTTATGTCCCAACCCAGATCATGGTCTGTCCATGTCCCAAATCCGTTCAGCCGTTAAGGCGTGAAAAGGTAACAGACATTTATAATATTAACCCCCTTACTAATAAACGTATTATATCAGATGAATTCACGCCGATTTCTCTCTTTCAGTCGTAAGTTATTTGACTTTCGATAGAAGAAGACAAAGCATTGTAACTATACAGACGCTATACAACGTTTATTAATAAAGGGGTAAGTATGGATTCTCTTTTATTGTAGGCAACCAATGCAGTTTTTAAATATAATATTAGTATGGACTGTATACCTATCGCCAAGCGGTTAGTCGACTCTTCACGTGACCAGAGGGCTGGCCTATTTCTTGGCCAAAGAATTAGCATTGCCATACAACGTGGCAATGCTGCCAGCCTTTTGGGCACTGTTCCTGTTGACAGCGATGCGGGCGAATTATTTATTTATTTATTAAAACTTTATGCACAACCCAGTTACTGGTAACACGATACCCCTTGGTAAAATATTGGCGCCGATTCCCTTGTTCACAAACTAAACTAAATTTAAGTTCAGTGCATCTTTTTCTTTCTATTTCATTAAGAAAAGGACAGAACATAAATATTAGTTTAGTCCTGTTAAGGCTGTTAAATCAAGATACTCCATAGACAAGTTTATACGTACTTAATTAAAAAATTGGCTACTAAAAATACGTCAATTTATGTCAGGCGCTCACTAATTTGACAGGACTAGACTACTATTTATGTTCTGTCCTTTTCTTAATGAAACAGAAAGAATAAGATGAACTGAACTTTTTAGTTTAGTTTGTGAACAAGGGAGTCGGCGCCATTGTTAGACTTTTCGGCTTCTGACTGCCCGTAACGATTGTCAAAGAACACGAAAGGCACCCGGGCCCACCCCATCGTGCTTTTCGAGGCACGGAGGGGTCACGATAAGTAATGGATGGTCACCCATCCACAAACCGACCGCTGCAATCGTAGCTTAACCTTCGATCAACGCGTGTGGCTGTTATTATTTAGCCACGAGTCTACCTATCATATCCGCAAATTCATGATCCTTGACATAATCCTACATGTGTGGACACTGGAGAAGTGACATACCTACCTATTACAGCAAGTCGGTAACGCCCTCTGTCTTGGAACACCGCTTATAAATGAAGCCGTCAGTCCCCTAGGCTATCCTCATAACTAACTGTTGAACCACAACACTAGTGGTCAACGTTGAGGCACTGCACTATTAGTTAGTTCAGTTAGTTCATAGTACCTTAACCGCGCACCCATAAACTCCAAATATGAGACCTAGCACCTATATGCGTAACACTAACGGTAGGAATGGCAATCATTTTGACAGTTCAACAACATTCATTGCGTTATTTATGTTATTGAGCTGACAATTTTTTCGAACATATCAAGCAATGGATTAGCAATATCCTTTGATTGATGGTGTGTTAGGCAATTAGTGTGCTAATCTTGCGGTGGGGCTTGTTGAAGCAAATAATAATGAATGTAAGCACTTACCTACTTATATAAATAGGTATTATTATTTACTAATTTTACTCATTGAGAATAACATAACATTACGCCTGTATTTTCCAAAGTGCTGGGTAGAGGCGTACGGGTCTGTCACCTAAAGAATGATGGGCGTTTTATAAAAATTGTCGGTCGATTGAAAAATCAGATCTAAATTGACTATGATGGTGAAAACTGATTCAGAAGAACAACGTGGTCACACGAAAAGCGACTTTGTTTTATACTATGTATTGAATACAGCTATACTCCATAGGTTTAGGTAGTTAAATAAAGGTAAACAAAAAACCACATGACTTAGTTAACCGACCAAACGTCATACCAGTCTATTCAGTTGTCATGCTACGTCACAGTTGTATTCTTCAATTTAGAAACGTTATAATCATTAAAAAAGTTGCTAAATTGAAGAGTACAACTGTGACGTAGCATGACAACTGAATAGACTGGTATTATGTTTAGTCGGCTAACTAAGTCACGTGATTTTTTTGTTTACCTTTATTTAACTACCTAAACCTATGGAGTAATACGTAGATGCTTCATTTTCTATTAATACTTCGTTTCAAAATGAACATTGGAGTGACACATTATTTAGGGGAAGCAAAACAAGCAATTTACTTTGTGTATTTTGTTTTCTTACGAATTGTAGATAGGTATGTACCTACCTAACTTGTTACGTTACGGGAAGTCGTTTCCCGTTTAATCACAGCGAAATTGAAATTTCTCCTTTTACGTTTTGCTGATTCTTTGTGTTACTACCATATTTTAAGCATACTTTTTTCACTGCTTGCCACTGCATCTTTTTTATTACAAAAAATTTTAAAAAAATACCGTAGGTACAAAAACGGACTTAATGTCTGAGACATTTTCTACAAGTCAATCTTAGGGTGCTGCGGAGAGAAAACATGGCAGATGCAACAAAAGGGTTAGATACCAGTTGAATTTTTATTAAAAATAATTTAATTAAATAAATCATTTTTTTTATTGACTTTTATTTTTTTTTATTTTTTATTGAATTGTCAACATTTAATATGGTTGAGTACGAGGCTTTTGATTACGTTGTATGTGTATATTTTGTCTTTTTTATTATTTGTAATGTGCGTTTTGTTTGTGCAGAATAAACAATTTTTCTTTCTTTCTTTTTTATACCACGAAAGTAATTATAAAATACAAGAATATATACATAGAGATAAATACATACATATAAACAGAATCATCATCATTTAAAAGTTGTTTACTTGTAGAAGTTTATGTTCACAAAATAATCAGCAGTTTAATTCTACCTCTTTCTTTGTAATATTGAATTGATCTTAGATTACAAGGGCTCGTAGCTGTGAAAATGTAATTACAAAACGTTCAGCCGCAGCTTTCAAGAACTCGACCCTTTTACAATTGGATGCCTTTTGATATTTCAGCAAAAAGATAACGCTTTATGTGTGATACTTTATTCATTAGCGACCCGTGAATGTTTCGCACGACTTTTCCGGGTTACAAATATATGTTAATGTATTATTTCTACATAATTATAAACTAATAAATAAAAACTAAATGATGACGTAATAAATTCTCCAAATGATGTCGAAAACCGCATCAACATCCGTTGCGAAGTTTAGAATAACAACGCGGTCATAAAGACAGACACGAAACCCAATTTTAAGTTATAATACCCAATAATACCTAAGTATAGATAAGTGGATCACAAAAAATCTCTACCCGCTTATTATAGTGACAGTAACCCACTAATTCAATATTTTTCAACACACTTGCTCGTAAAATGGCTCTTAATGCACCGCTTTTAGGACCATAATGCAGTGTATTACAAACGCGTGCTTTTTCTTTACGTTATGGTACTTGTGCTTTATTTCCACAGGTAACTATTTAATTTACTAGTCGGAGGTCGGAGAAGTGCGTTTTTTTTTTTAATCTTTTCAAAGAGACTTCATGCCAAAAGGAATCCGCGAGCCATATTTCACTTGTTTTTTTTAATAGTCTGAATTGTCTTTGGTCCCAAAATGAACTAAAATGTATTTACCTTAAGATTAATGCGCAGTTGTAGCCCGCGAAATTCAATTTTTCTAACGTTTTTTGCAATTTTTAGGTCAGTGTCAGGTTGTATCTTGATCAAAATATGATTCGCGACTATAACAGGTATGTATTTACAGAATTATAATCATTAGAATCATTAATACATCTTTCTAAGTTAGATTTGTTCCATAAGAACAAATCTCTTATGGATAAGTTCTTAGGGAACAAATCTAACTTAAATAGGTATATTATATTAATGATTCTAATGACTTTAATTCTGTAAATACATGTCTATTATATATATATACATTTTGATCAAGATACCACCTGATACTGACCTGCGAATTGCAAAAAACTTAAGAAAATTCAAATTTCGCGGTCTACCACTGCGCATTCACCTTAGGGTGCATCCACACAGAGCGAGGCATGCGCCGCGCCGCAAATGATTTTTTTTATATGTATGGTTGCCTCAGGCTGAGGCATCTAACATACAAATAAAGCACTTGCGGCGCATGCCTCGCTCTGTGTGGATGCACCTTATAATAATTGTCCGTGGTCCCTCGCGGAACAAAACGGAAAAGACCATTGGCGTTCTATTATTGCGGATTCTCACTGAATTAATGTATATTTCTGTATGCCAATAGTACTTTCTAATTCCATACTAACTAAACTACAATTTGACATACGACAACACTACGATCAGTCTAAACATTATTTTGTGTTTACTATATTTTTTCTATAGGCTGTTTATCGGTTTGTCTGTGCCTTTAAATAAATAAACGCGCGCCATTACTTACTCTATGGGTAAACCTGCGCGCGCACGCTGGTGCGGCGCGCGGAAAAACAAACCCAGCTCACCATTATCCATACAAGTTAATATCAAGCCTGTTTTTTTCCTCGCAAGTGTGTTGAAAAACGTCGTATGATACGCGTGTGCATTGATCATTAAACTCTCGACATCCTTATCGCGCTCGCCTACGGCTCGCGCGAATAATACCGCCTCGAGTTTAATGATCAACATAGCACACATGTATCATTATATACTATTTTGTGAAGGAAAAATTCAAAGGACTATCATGACGCTAAGCTACAGAAGTTCTAGAAAGGCTCTCCCCCCCACACACGGGTTATTACGTATCGGTCGATAATATCGGGTGTGATATTTTTAGCGTGTGCGTGTAACCAACACTGTCACTGCGACACTAACACAGGTGTGTAAGATCGTATGCGTCTTAATACAAAATGTTCAAAGAACTCATAATTATCGGAATATCGCAGGATGGAGGAACGCAAGCGTCCCAATTCTATTGCTTCGTTATTATCGCAGCAGTGTGTAACTTCGTGGCCGTCCTAATACAAAATGTACTGAAAAATAGATATCGAATAGTTGTATTGTTCCAACGCAAAAACTAAGGACTTAGTTAACTATAGTGTTGTGCTAGAGTAACAATAGTTGAGTAAGACGTACGTTGCTGGATATCAGCTTTATTTTGACTCTTACTTCTGACGTTTGCGCCAAATTGTTTTTACTAGAATATATTTTATAAAACTTATTTATCCACCACAGACCATGCGTTTTTCAGCCTGTATAACAAGGATAAGTACTTAGTCGACAGTCGTGTTGACGTTTTTTGATTACAAAGGCAATCAATCGATGTTGAAATTCGACAATGTTTTTCACTTGTTTTCCGACGCACATGTGGGTAATTGTGAACATAAAAGTTCGGTCGTGCGTATTACCTTTTTGTTTGTTAAAACCATTAAGCGTTTTCCTTCTAAGTATTTGAGTACCTATTCATATTTCGAACCAAAACGAATTGCTATTAGGTATAAGAATTTGTTAAGAGTTTATTATGTAGAGTCCACAGCTCGTAATTTTTCAATTCACTGACTTGTTTCTTTCAAGTATTGACGTATAATTCCGTCATCTGTCATATTCAACGACTATGGTCGTTGGTCATATTGGTGAAGCTTTGTTTAAAACAAAAGATTTTTCAAACAAAATGGGAAGTATTTTTCGTTGTTATTTTTATAGGAACATTACAAGTATTGCGGTACTGATAAAGCCAGTATTTTTATTCTGACTTCAAGCGTAAAAGGATCTGAGGGGCAATTCTTGTAATTTAAAGAACGTTCACAGTCTGATCTCAGTCTCAATCTGTCAAAAATACCCCCAACATCCCTAAATTTTTGACAAGTTTTTGACATTGATTGTCGCTGAGATGAGATTGCGACTAGATTTTGAACGTTTTTAATTACGGGAATTGGCCTTCCGTATTCTATTTAAATAAGGCATATGAATAGGTTCATGACATGCCCAGTGGACTGTCAAACGATTTCCGTGGATAAAATTAATGAGGGAAATTCTGAGCGCGATGCTTTGGTGTCGGCCACGCAAAAACTTTCCCTCGTTTAGGTACTTTGTTTTTGCTCTGTGTCCCACGCAGACGATTATCGCGGGGCTAATGTACGTTTCGTTCGCGCCTATAAGCATTGGGTACTGCGTAAAATAAATTGTAATGCCTTTATTTTCTCATCAAGCCTTTGATCCAGATGTAGCAGGATAAAATAAAAAATCTACCGTCTGTTTCCGTTATTTTAGTTGGTTTCTTTTTAGGCCTCCTCTCTGTGAGGGGGAGTGGGCCGTAATCCACCACGCGGGATTTGCGGCGCGATTTTCTAATACACTCTCTAATGTAAAATTGGCGATTTTCATAATACTTAGACACCAAAAGCTTTCTAATAGCCAACGAAAAACGAGCGCAATTCACGAACAAAGTCACAAAAATAAGTTAGTCCCCAAGCGCATAATAAGTAATAAAATTACAAATAACCTTTCTTACATAATTTCATTTATGTCGCCCCTCTTCAATCTGTGAACGACCATCTTCGCGATTACTTCCTTCCCATTGACGTTATGACAAAGAAAAATCTTCCATGCCGCACAGTGGTTCTGACGCGGAATCATTTTGTGGGTAAAATGTCTTGGCAATCTGAACAATCGTTACGTAACCCCAAGAGGTACGTTGCCTGAACTTTCATGGAAAAGATAAGTAGGTTGTTGTAAATGGAAAGTGGTACGACTAGTACAATCTGGGGACAAATAAGTTTAATTGGTCTTTGCTGCCATTGAATTTTTTATACTTCTGTGGCGTGTTTGGAGTTCTAGTTACATTTGGCGTCAACAGATGGCGTTGTGGGTTTCAAAATGTCCACAGTGCTGTTTTTTGTTTCGCACTATAGGTATACAAATGCTATAATGCTAATATACATATAATGCCGAATAGTATTCGTATCTTTTGGTAAAAAGAAAATTATAAGAAAAGGGAAATCGTTGTAGTTGACTTTTCATCTATGTTATTTTATGGTAAACTAGCTGACCCCACAAACTTCGTACCGCCTAATAATTTTTTTCGTGAATGTTTCCCATGTTTTAATAGTTATTCTGCTATTCGGGACGGAGACAAATCCTACAAGTCAAAGATCATAAAAATCGGGTCAGTCCTTCTTGAGTTATAAATGACGTAACTAACCCGAGTTTGTTTTATTTTATAGATATGATTTCTTAATCCAATTAAGATATCTCATATTTTGGTAAAATTATTAGTCTGTTGCTGTATCCAATTACTAGACTATCATTTCTGACAAGAAATTATCGTCTAGTAATTGGATTATTTAACTAGTCCTCTCAATTTATTCATAGTCAATAAAGCGGGTAGGTATACCTAGATAAAATCTTTGGCGACGAATTTTGGTTTATGAAATTCATGATTGGATTTTTAGTTCCAAGTTTGTCATCATCTGGGATTATATGTTGGAGTCGGCTTCCAGTCTAACCGGATCCAGCTGAATACCAGTATTTTACATGGAGTGACTGCCTGTCTGACCTCCACATGCCAATTACTATGTAGGTAATACTAAATCCCTTGGTAAGACTGGTTGTCAGACTTTCAGGCTTCCGACGACTCGTAATGTCTGTCAAAGATCCACGAATGACAGCCGGGATTAAAGACTAAGGCGATTCTCACACTGCCCCGCATGATGCAGCGGGATGCAGATAACGCACCCACGCGCGTGATTTTTTACATACAAATTCAATAAAAACGCACTCACGCGCGTGGAATTCCCGCACACCGCTGCGTGAAACGCAGCAGTGTGCCAATCGCCTTAACGTGATTTCCGAGGCACAGAAAGCTCTTGATATGTAAAGATGGTCACCCATCCACAGACCAACAGCGGCAAGCGTAGATTAACCTGATCGATCGACCCGTACGGGTTTTATTACTTAGCCACAAAAGCCCCCAGTTATGAATTTAAAATTGTTTCGATATTCGAATTGATTGAAATAATATTTAATGAATTCGGTAGTTTTTCGATATTATTTGTATATTTTCTGATGGAAACTCATTGAAACAGGGTATTGCTTTATTAATATCTGTTATTGGGATACGTCTATTCATTATAAGCTATTGTTAAAAGCCGATAATTTTAATGAGTATGGCATAATATTGACAAGTTTTGACTGGTTCGTATGTACCTATACTTTTTGTGTTGTGGGCTACTCTTATAGTACCTATTTATCATGTTTCTATAGTTGATAACATTAGCGAAATGCGGGCAGAGTTGCTATATCTACCTCTGCCTAACTCTTGGGGAAAATTGGCGTTAACCTTATCAGTGATGTTGTCTTATGTTGGCACCTATGTTTTTAACATCAACTAGGTATAGAAATCGTGAAATAAAGAAGAATTCCTTCTCCGATTCAACTGAAGTTTTTTTAAATTGTACGGGTTTGATTCCTGGCTAGAAATATTGGTTTGGAACAAAGGACAATTCCTTCTCCGATTCAATAATTCCATGAAAAGATTTCCATGGCTTTGGTGAAGACGCACCAGCCTAAATGATATTATTTGTTATTCGTTTTAATATTAATTAACTAGACATCAAATCTGGAAAATAATTATTATATCAATATCGAAGCAGATATTCTGCAAATGACGTATTAATTACTAAACTAATTAGTAGCTGTCACTGTAATTCAAAATTAAATCAGGATAGTCCAGAATATCCTATCCTATCCTACTAATATTATAAACGCGAAAGTTTGTGAGGTTGGATGGATGGATGTTTGTTAATAGTTCCCGTTATTCCCACGGGATCGAAACTTATGCGGGTGAAACCCCGGGCGGTGCTAGTTAGACTAGGTACAGTTTAAGTTTTCTTCGTGAAGACCGATCAAAAACTTCTTGGACGTTTAGGGTAATTAGGTAAAGTTTGTTTTTTGCCAGAATATAAATTTATTTGATTTTTAAACACTAGCCATTAATAAGGCTTTAATCGCTTTGGATGTAGGCTAATGTATTTGAACGATTTATCTCTTGTTGTACATTTCACAGAGGACGGGCAATGACGTAACGGAACGATTCAAAATGGCGAAACAGGCGACCTTCGCCCGAATTGTTGATGCTTTTTGAACGTAAAAATGTCATTTGGTTGCAAATTGAACACTTGAATCATTTATGACCTCCGACTTAGTTCCGGTTAACTTTTTTGGTTGACGAATTTATACAAATGAATTTATTACCTTTGAATTTATCTGGTAGATAGTGCTTGATTGTCCATTGGATACAGATATTGTCCGACCATCCGTCCGTCCGTTCGTCTGTCTGTCAGCGAGCTGTATCTCATGAACCGTTCTAGGTAGACAATTGAAATTTTTACTTTAATTTTAAAAAGAGGTTTTCTTACAAGAGACGTGTTTTTTCGGCATTTTTTGCCTTATGGACGGAACCGTTCATATACAAGTCCGACTCGTACTTGGCCGGTTTTTTGTAATGTGCGTCTTATTTGTCTAGAAAAAACAAACAAATTTTCTCTCTTTAAAAAACAACAATTCGGTTGTTAGAGTATTTTTTCGTAGCGGCAAATTCTATTTAGGCTTACAGGCACGAACATTTTGTTCTAGTGTAGACGAGGTTTTAATAAACCACAGGAACTTCTGGTGTGAAATTTACTTACAGTAGGGAGTAACTTTGTCAAGGTGGTAGGGAAGTTTTGTTCAAATTATTCACGGCTACACTTACTGAGTTATTTATGGGACGTCTTTGTGCAAACTTGGCTATGAATATGTTATCTAATAAATATTGCTTCCCTCTTTTCATAACTTAAAAGCTTTACGCTTCTAATTTAATACTACTTACTTACTTAACTTAGGTACTTCTAGTTTAATACTACTTACTTACTTTTCTGAAGAAGGTGAGCACTGGGTTTTCTTTCATCAACTTCTTGATTACTTAACAAACTTACAATCGGTAAAAGTAGCTATACTCCATTTATTATAACATTAGAAAAAAGAGGCTCGCTGAAGCAGGAGTACCAAACCTTTTATTTTCAAGTTAAGTTCAAAAAATTTTAATAAATAATGTATGTGCTTTTCTTGTAAGTAACAATATATGGCATACAATAAAGCATATTCTATCTATCTACTCGTCACGATGCTTGGATAGGTACATGAAATGAAAAAAATTTTAGTAACAATCAGTTTATTACAAACAACTTTATATAAACCGACAAAATAAAAAAACACGTGCTGCTACAACTTATGAAGTTAATAGGTAACATTTTAGATTTGGTAGAGTTATAGTGACATGAAAAACGTTCCCGGTAGGTACTGTCCGTGCCTGCTTCTTTTAGATTTTAAACATTGACACAACAATGTTTTATGTAGAAACTAAATAATATTAAATGAAAGTCTTGTAATTTTAGAAGGTAGATAGGTTAAAATAAGTACAATTAAGTGTGACTTCTGTTATTTAAATTGATTATATTTAACTCCACATCAATCTTGACTGTAATAATGTTTGTTGTACTTTTATTACAAAGTGTGCCCCTAAACGAGCCTTTTTTAACTTCTGTCTAATGCTATAGTAAATGGAGTATAGATAGTTGATGATTATTAACTAGCTTCTGGCCACGGCTTCGCCCGCGTGGAAATCGGTCATTATACCACGGGAATGAACTATTCTAATTTTATACTGCTTAGTTTCTTGGGTAGGTACTTATCCTCTCAACTTAGAGTTTTCTGAAGAAAACTGGCACTGGGTTTTCTTTCATCAACTCCTTGATTACTTAACAAACTTACAATCGGTAAAAGTAGCTAGATTGTCCCGCGGCTTCGTCCGCGTGGAAATCGGACATTATACCACGGGAATGAACTACCGGGATAAAAGTATCCTTTATTCTAAACCAGATGACTTTCAACCACTTTCGGCTAGCAAAATCGAATCCATTGAATAGCTATTAAAGTTCCAATTGATATCAATTTGATCGAACAATGTTTTAGGGCAGTTTGCTAATCAGTAACTGAATTAATAACAGTTGGAAACCTTTCCAGCATCACGATTTAAGGTCAAATTTAAACTGAGAGAATATCTGTTTAAACCTCGGGTGGTCTTAAATCGTGTTAGTGATTTCTAGTTAATACTGTGGCGACATCTACAACGCCATATATTAACTACGCATCATGCTGACGTCACGCAAAATCCTGCATCGCGCAAGGGAAGTTTACCGCGGAACTAGCAAAGGCCCGACATCAACCGTCGGGCAATAGCCCACCAGACACAATACCCGTCTGGTCGGAGGATTCACCCTTTTCTATAGAGGATGAGTGAGCTTTACAACCTGTTCCTCATAGATCTATAGAACTAATCAATTACAAAAGAAGAGTTAAGGTTCTTAAGACCAGACAGCAAAAAAAAAACTCAAAACTCAAGGCATTTATTTTAAATAATAAACCAATCACATGCACTTTTGAATTGTCAAGGGGTCAATCTAAGAAAGATGAAGCTAGTTGCCCATTCCAAAGCGTAGTAAGTACCTATGGAGAAGAACGGGCAAGAAACTCCATGGACTATTCCAACTCCAGAGAATTTTATCCGAGGAATAATTTTGATTACAATATTTTGAGCATTTCGTTAATTGATAATAATTTGATGATGTAAACAGATTCATTGCATTTAATAGTAACATATATTATTAGGACTACAAAAAATGGCCTGTAAGGAATATTGCTATGTTTGTTGAACTGATTGGTAGTCCAACAATCAGTCAATTAAATATAGTTTTTTTTTTATAATGATCAATTAGAAAGTCCATGTTTGACAGTTAACATTTACGTCTCGATCGACTGGATCGGAGTCCTTATTTGATATAACGAGTACCTACCTTGACTTAGGCACCCTTAACCCCTCGTTATATTAAATAAATTCCTATTAATATTGAAAATCTACAGAAAAAAATACTTTATATACCTACTTACCTTGCTTAAAGGTCCTAACTTGGTAGACCTAGATCGCGATTACGATGTTGGTCCCATGGAGAAAGTGGTTCAGTTTGATGGTCGGTACCGCACCCTTAAATATGACCATGACTGTGATACACGCTGTATAAGCAACGTACAGACGCCAGCACATCAAGCTACCCGAAACTGTAAAATTTTCCCAATCAACTTTGAACCTTTAGCGATAAATTTGAAAAAGAAATTTGGCAGATTGTAGTAGCTTGATGTGCTGGCCAGTCTGTACAAAAACCTACTTGAAAAATGCAGAAAAGCTTAATCGATAAGTTATGTATCCAAGATTTACGGTCAAAACGAAAACGTGTCAAAGATCATACGGCCGTTTGACAAATGGTTGAACCCATCCAGACTGTTACCGACCGATGAGATCCACTATCCAACTCGTAAAAGTGTCGTCACTCATAGAATATTCTCGTAAAGACCCCCGATCGTTCCGAAGGAAACGCATTTATCTTGGCGTGTCAGCAAACACTCCTTGATCTTCCTTCAGAACGTGACAGACAAGTGAAAAGTTGTTTTTTTTTTTTCGGCAAAATTAGGGTTATGTGAATTTATATGAGTGTTGATCCATGTTTGGCTACAATTTTTTCTCTTATAGGTAAAAAAAATGTTAAGGGCAATCCAAAATCAGGATTCAGGAAGCGTTTGATCCCTTCTTGACGTTTGTATTTGATGGAGGTTGTATATTTTAGGATCTTAAAGTAGGTACTCGATTTTATTTTTATCTTTTTTAGGAATCCGCTCTGTCGCTGTATATCATATTCTCAAAAGACCACATTCGTAAAACATCACATTCGTAAAACACGATATTCGCAAAACATCATATACTCATAATATCATATTCTGAAAACATCATAATCTTCTAAGACCATTTTCGCAAAACACAATATTCTTGTGTTACCACATTCCAAGTACAGTTCAGTACAGTAAAGTTCAGTCTCTGACAGTCTCTGATGTATCATTTTTTTTATTAAAAACGAAATTAGTAACAAAATAAAAAAATATTAGAAATTCTTAAGTAATACTGTTTTTATGTAACCATTTCACGCCTTTACCACTGAACGGATTTCGATAATATTTGGCAAGGAGATAGATGGCATCCTGGGGAAGGACATATGCTACTTTTTGTTTAAACAAGCAGTGAGCCCGATGGGATTTTCCTTCGGCAAATCGACCAACTTCTATACAAACTCTCATACCTTATTTATTTCCCCTTTTAGGGGATGAATTTTCAAAAATCCTTCCTTAGTGCTAACTTTCGTTATAAAACGAACTCTTTTGCAAAATGTCACGCTTCTCTATACCCAGGGGTTTAGACATTGCGTTGTCTGTCAATGAATAAATGATTAGTACAAAATGTAGGTATGCATTGGTACCGCTAGGTGTAAAGAAAACTTAGGGGTATTAAAATTAAATTATTCACTATATGCGGCTGCACGCAGTGAAGTAGCATACATGCGTTCTGGTGTCGGATTGTCCTAAAATCTGTTTTATTATATCTGTTTGGTTTTACTAACATTAGCTCTTAAGTATTTTCGTGTTACTAACAATTTATATGGAGAAATCTGAAATAATTTATTATTATTATTATATTCCACTTCTACTTCGTCTTTAAATGTAATCTCTCTCACATCAGTAACCACCACTACTTACGCAAAAAATCATTGGTATTATTTGCAGAACAGTCAATCTGAATGCAGACAGTAGTTCGTATTATACGCCCTGCATGATCCTAATAAAAAATTGACACACCACAAGGTATATTAAAACCAAGGATACTCTCAAGTAGTTATAAGGAGAGTAACAGTCTAATGAATTTAACAAAGCAAACTAGGTGATAACGAGGGGAGAAATTGCAAAGGAGGGTGTGTCAATATGTTGAGCCGATGTTCTACGCCACTAGGGTATCATATGAGTAAAGGAATATAAAACGATGTGTCTATTGTTATATTCAAGGAGGTTTTAAGCTATAGGTAACTATTACAAGGACACTTTGACTATAAAGAATTAATTGGGAAACCTATTATCCACACTGCAATGGCAAAACTTGTAGTTTTGGGTGAGTCTAGTTCTAGATTTAATACTAACAGCTGGTATAGTACACATATAAGATATATGTAAGTAATAGCTTTAGTTATAGAGCAAGAACGACGTTGCATGGATAATTTAATATATGATGTGGCTAGAAAGGGGTTGGTGACTAAGGAAATTACTGATAGAGATAATTATATATATATGGAAGGAGAAGATACGCTGTTCCGACTCTAATTGAAAAGACGAAAAGGGGATGACGATGAAATAAGAGCAGTGTGAGGAAGAACTCAGTGATGAAGGAAAATTCACGTTCGTCAACGACTATGTTAACATCATTTCGATCGCCAAACCACTACGATTTATCAAAGGCCATTATGTCAGGACTCTCATCTCCAGTGAAGCATAATAAAGTTCCAAAATTATTCAAATTCCCAACAGTCACCTCTATATTGCAGTTTCGGCTATATCAAAGGTTCTGCTAAAGCGAGCGACGCTGACGTACGATCCAATTGACATTTCAACGAACTGTTGCTTTAGCTCCTACGTTAGTCACCCCTACGGGAATTTCAATTCTTGAAATGATGTAAATGTCTACGTATATGTGCTGCTTGATTTTACAGACTGAATTTATATTTTCTTAGGCGACTTTTAGTTTGGGACTGGATTTAAGTCGAAGTAAAAAATTAATGGGGGCGTAATGTGGGACACCTACTAGATGGACGGACGACCTTAAAAAGGTTTCTGGGACCGACTGGATGCGGAAGGAAGACAGGGTGTTGTGGTGCAGCCTGGAAGAGGCCTATGCCTAGCAGGGAACTGCCATAGCCTGATTTGAAAAAATAAATTATTCGCTTTTGGCTAGCTTTTTTTTATTCTAGTTTAAACATATTATTTTATCTCTACTTACCAGAAACCAACCATTTTTGTGTTTCAGTTATGCACCAGATCCCTCACAAAGTACTTTTTCATAAAAGCAAACGATTCCTTTTTGACATGTAACACCAAATCCATTAAACCATGATACCTCTATAGAAATACATATGACTGAAAAGGCCACAGAAAGCCCCGTTACGATGGATATGTCCCCAGGGATTCAAAATGAAATATATTCGGTTTTCATCACGATGCGAAAGGGCCAATAATATTTCGTTAAAAGTTCTAACCACAGGCGTGAAGAGGGAAAAGTGAGTTAACTTTACATATATCAAACTATTGTACATAGAGTGTCTAACTGTTTGCTTAGTTTCTCTGAAACTGACGCACGACACGCATGACTGCATGCATTTTCTAGTTGGTGTGATAGTAATACTTAGTACTTAATTTATTTTCTAAACCTCATTATACGTTACATAAATATGGTCACGACTCCAGAAGTCCAATTCTCGTAATTTAAAACGCTCAAAATATAGTCGCAATCTCATCTCAGTGACAATCAATGTTAAATTTAGGGAAATCAGAGGTATTTTTGACAGATTGAGACTGAGATCAGACTGTGAACGTTCTTGAAAATCCGATAATTGACCCTCAGGCTGTGAACGTTCTTAAAATTACGAGAATTGCCCCTCTGAACTAGGGCATTCTGTATAAAATTACTTCTAATTGATACTTCTGTAAATACATAGTCGCACTGACCTGCAAATTTCAAAAAACGTAAGAAAACTTGAATTTCGCGGTCTACCACTGCGCATTTACCTAAGTCAATTTCGTTGTTCAAATTAACAGAATGAATGTATCAATCTGATATGTCTATCATTATTTATTAAGGTATTAATTACATCACATTCCACGATTCCTGTCCTATATCTAATATGACAAATGACCTATATACCTACCAATTAAGATAGCACGGCTATTTCCCAATAATGTAATACACAAGACCAAGTTATGCGTAGCATCACGTGGAACACAGCGACCATTGAACGTGTTCGGTTCAATAATGGACTTGGACGGAGCGGCTCTTCCGGCTGATCTAATCTATTGTTTACGGGAAAATTGCCATAGTCTCATGCTTGTACTTTGTGAAGATAGAATAAATTGAAATTGCTGCTTATAATAAATAGGTAGGAAGGGACCATAGACACTGGTGCAAAAGAAAATTGAAATTGTTCTTTGAGCTGTTTTTTGTTCTTGTTTTTTGACCCAGATTGGCGCCGATTCCTTTGATCACAAACTAAACTAAGATTGTAGAATTAACATCTCTTACTGACTTAGGGCTAATTTCACCAATGAAACTGAACACGATTAGCATGTCTAAATCACGTTCAATAGCTGTCAGTGTAAATACACACATCAAAAGTGTCTAGGGATCAAGCATTTTTATGCGGATTTCTTGAGATTGAGATGTGGCTTTGTAATAAATTTATGATTTTATAAATTTATATGGATCCTTTTTGGTGCATTTCATAATTTGAATCAGGAACTGTGAATCAAATTCGAGTAAAAGATGAAAATCAGCTGTCAATATTTTCCCTATAAAAACATACAACGCATTGAAGACATTATTAGTGCTACTGTTTCCCTACTACTGATTAAAACCAACGTTATTATGGAGCGGCGACGTCATTTAAGCAGGGAAGAAATGCTCAGAGCCGTGGGAATGATAGAAGCTGGTTCCCGGCAACGTACTGTGGCTTTAGCTCTGAATACAAGTCAGAGTGTTATCAGTCGACTTTGGACACGTTACCGAAGCACTGGTACCGTGGCTGAGCGCCATGGAGGACGGTATCGCTGCACCACACGGAGACAAGACCGATACATTCAAATCTTAACTCGAAGAGCTCCAACAATAACCGCCATGATGTTAGCCGTGAGGCTTCATCACTCTTTAGGGAACTTAATTAGCGACCAAACAGTCAGAAACCGCTTGCATGAAGTGAACCTTCATTCCCGAAGACCGCTACGGGTACCACCTATAGCAATGCACAATCGTAGGATTCGATATCAATGGGCTCTTGAACACAGAAATTGGGCAGAAGAACAATGGCGTTTCGTGTGCTTTTCTGATGAGTCTCGTTTTGGTATGAGACCGGATACAAGACGTATACGACACTGGAGAACCCCTGGGCGCCAACAGCGATTAAAATCCTGCCAGGAAGTCCATCCTTATAGTGGTGGAACCATCATGGTATGGGCGGGTATTTGGATCGGCGGAAGAACTGAGTTGATTTGGATCAGAGGCAACCTCAACGCTCAAATTTATGCTGAGACGATTGTATCAGACGTCATCGTTCCTCTACAAGTGCAAATCGGTCCCTTATTTCAGTTAATGCATGATAATGCACGACCGCACACCGCAAGAGTTGTAAGACAGACTCTCGCCGCAGCTAACATCAATGTCCTGCCCTGGCCTGCTCAGTCGCCAGATTTGAACCCGATTGAGCATGCATGGGATATGCTACAGAGAAGAGCTCTGCCGAATATGGAGGGTATCCAGTCGCAAGAAGACCTTTTTTTGTTGTTGCAACGAACATGGGCGGCCATTCCACAGCGTGATTTGGATGAACTCATTTTGAGTATGCCAAACCGATGTTCTTGTGTTGTTAGTGTTCGCGGTAGAAACACGGATTATTAATTGTTTAAGTTACCCAATAAAATTTTAAAGAAAACTGTTATTTCAGTCTTTTTTTCGAACTTTTGTGTTAGTGGTTCAAATGTCAAAAATCCCTTTATTAGGAAAATGGCAAATTTCTTTATTAATGCAAAGGTGACTTGGTTTATCGTTACTGTGACAAACGAAAACACTTTATTTGATGAATCCTTAAAGAAAATTTTAATTAATATCAATCAGGAGAAAAGTTATTGCAAAAACCGGCCAAGAGCGTGTCGGACCACGCTCAGTGTAGGGTTCCGTAGTTTCCCGTCCGTCACAATAAGTGTTCCCACGTACAATTCGATAATACCCGACCCAATGTAATAAGTACCTACAGCGAGCGCCATCTCTCGGGGAATTGGGTTACTAATTAATACATAGACGTGCCAGAAGTTTTCGGTGGTAATTTTGGATTGCGAGAACAGATTTTAATCATTCTTTTTTTGTTTGAAAAAAGATACGTTCAGGATAATAAAATATGTAAACGAAGTTAAAAAAAAATGCTTGCATATACGATTATACTACGAACTTAGTCCAGAAATGATTTTGTACAACTTTTTGTCTTTTTTGTACAAAAACTGTTGTTTCTATCAAGTTCAAAATAATTTTCCTAGAAAGTCCTTATAAAGTTCTACTTTTCAGATTTTTTTCATATTTTCTAAACTTATGGTTCAAAAGTTAGAGGGGGGGGGACACATTGTTTTTTACTTTTGGAGCGATTATTTCCGAAATTATTGACATTATCAAAAAATGATTTTAGTAAACCCCTATTCATTTTTAAATACCTTTCCAACAATATATCACACGTTAGGGTTAAAATTAAAAAAAAAATCACTTCCCACTTTACATATAGGGGGGCTACCCTAATAAAACATTTTTTTTCAATTTTTATTTTACCACTTTGTCGGCGTAATTGATATACATATTGGTACCAAATTTCAGCTTTCTAGTGCTAACGGTCACAGAGATTAAGCGAGGACGGACAGACGGACGGACGGACGGACGGACGGACGGACAGACAGACATGGCGAAACTATAAGGGTTCCTAGTTGACTACGGAACCCTAAAAATATATGTTGATCTCTAGACACTTTTGATGTGTGTATTTCACAACTATTTTGACACTAATAGCTCTTGAACGCGGTTTAGATCTACTGATCACGTTCTATTTCATTGGTAAAATTGACCCTGATATGTCGAGAAAATGACGGTGACATATTAGAACTAATAACAATTTGTCGTTGCGTTTTGAAATGCGAACTTTTTTTCAACCAAAATGGCCAGCTCTTATCGTAGGCTCATATTATGTCCGTCCCTTGTTTAAGTGAGAAAAAGATAGAAATAGTGTAATAATTTCGTTTATCTGCACAAAGAGTCGGGACCATTTTTACTCGACTACGACAAAGCCAAAAGGAAGGTTAATGTTTTTAGCAGTCTAGATATATTTGTGTTTGCGTGTGTTCCACCATAGCGCCTAAACTACTGAACCGATTTTGATGAAAGAGGTATAGAATAGAGGCAAAACATATAAACACATATACACACACTCACAAACATTCGCCTTTATAATATTAGTGTGATGTGATTAGTGTGATAATCGGGATACAGTTTTTTAAACTAATTTTTTTATTAGTTATCTTTTTGACGTGGGTATTTTCGGTCGTTTGAATAGTTTACCCCTTAGTTGCTTCTAGCGGTCCGTCCCAGAAGTACTACCCCCTGGGAAGGCGTGTTTCCAGGAGCTATTACGAAAATAGCTACAGCATCAAACTCAAACTCAAAGCATTTATTTCAATTAAACCATTTACAGGCACTTTTGAATTGTCAAAGGGTCGGTCAGTCAGAAAGATGAAGCTAGTTGCCCATTCCGAAGCGTAGGTACCTATGCAGAAGAACGGGCAAGAAACTCCATGGACACTCTTTTAAATCAAAATAATATGGTTACAAAGTTTTGGTTAAATCATTCATGTTAAGAATGATACATGTGAGAACGATGCAGAACGTTAAAAGCGTCCATAATGAAAAGATAAGAAAAAACAACAATTCAAATATTAAATGGTAAAATAAATTAAGCCATGGCAGCAAAGAGATGACCAGTCCCTACTGACGGCGCCCGTTCACGAACATGACGCATGTATTATATGTTCGCATTGCATCATTTCGCATCTTTGATAGATCCTACCTGGCCCGAGTACGATGGCTGATAATAATGATTAAAAATTATATTCTTTCACTTTTACTACTTGGTCAACGCAGAAACATTCTCAAAAACTAGACAATTGTCTCTTTAAGAAAGCGTAGGTAGCAGCAAGTAATTTTCTCAAGAAAAGGACTCGTTATACCAACTGCAATTATTAAAATATACTCCGAAACTACAATGCAGGGACTGTAGAGAGGAACATTATAAGTTGGGAGAACTCGCAGTATTAACCTCATTAAGTGTATTCTAGACAAAGTCTGGACTATGAATATTCACATTCCAATAACTGTCGCAGTTTCTTTGTTCTTCAGATTTATTGCTATATAATTGTTGTTGGGGAAATTTTCTCTTTGTTATAAGTTTAGCGTAGTTGCCGAGTTATTTTGTACAGCGTTAGTTTTAGTTTTACGTCTTTACCTATGAAGGGGAAATCGGTGAACATTTTTATTAAATTGTTCTGAGTATTGTTTCAATACTTATCTAGTTACATGGCTCATTTCGGTGCTTGTTTCTTACCCTTTGGTATGCGGAAGCACTGATCAGAGCTTTAATAATATGTGTTGTGTATGTACACAACACGCAAGCAAGCAAGAATCATTAAAATCTTCTATTTACCTACCTACATACGTGAGTAGAAGTTTTAATAACAAGTTTGGATGATGATGATGACCTCTTCTTCTTGGTCGCGTACTTCATTACTGAAGGTCGTGTCCCTGAAAGGCCTTCGTGGCTTTATGTACGATGTTCTTCCACTTCGTTCGGTTCTCAGCTTCTCTCAGGGCGGTCGTAACAGAGAGTTCAGTGAGGGCGGATGATGAGCTACATGTATATAAAGTTAAAGTCAAGTAAAATAATTTATTTCAAATCCATCCATACTATCCATACTAATATTATAAATGCGAAAGTGTGTCTGTCTGTCTGTTACCTCTTCACGCTTAAACTGCTGAACCGAGTTAGATGAAATTTGGTATGGAGATAGTTTGAGTCCCGGGAAAGGACATAAGATAGTTTTTATCCCGATATTCCCATGGGAATCGACACTTATGCAGGTGGAACGGCGGGGCGCTGCTAGTAGGCACATAAAAGGCACTTTAGAGCGTTAAAGAAGAAAAATAAAAGAACATAAAATTGATTCTAGTCGCCCCATCCAAAAGGCAGTTTCGTTTAGAGAAGAATGTCAAAGTCAAAGTCAAAGGTAGTTTTCGTATGGAGAAGAATGGGCAAGAAACTCCACCGTTACTCTTTTAAAATGTTTTAGGTACAATATTTTGCATGGGTACATTAATTATATAATAACATGTGAGGACGATGCACCTAAAATAAAATTACTATACCACAATAGGTAAAAGAATTAAAAACGAAACCATGACATATAAATTAATTATCTGATAGATACATGGTGCTCCCATATTTACAAACATGGTACAAGCAAAACTATTTTTATAAAAAAAAAAATAAAAAAATACAAGTAATAAGTCAGGGTGTGAGTAATGAATGTAAAAACTAATAAAAAAAAAATTACAATTAAATTAGCAACCAGTTTGATTTTGTCTAGACTCTAGATTGTCCTATGGAGCAGGACCAGCATGTGTCCAAGCGTTCTTATCTTGGATATAATCTTCTAATTTATAGTATGCTTGTTTACAAAGTGTACGTTTAATGTGAGTTTAAAATTTTCTTTCATTTAATTGCATTATATCACTAGGTATTTTATTGTAACATTTGACACAGTACCCCATAAAAGATGTATATACTTTGGCTAATCTGAAAAATGGTTGATGTATTTTATCTTTATTTCTTGTGTTAAAGTTATGTCTATCACTTATTTTATTAAAAAGATTTAGATTTTTTCTTACATACATAATGTTTTCATAAATGACTTGGCAAGGTACCGTCATAATATTAATCCTTTTAAATAGTTCCCTGAGAGATTCGCGGCGACGTAGATTATAAATGGCTCTGACAGCTCTCTTTTGCAAAATAAAGATGGATTCAATGTCAGCAGCTCGACCCCATAGTAAAATGCCGTACGACATAATGCTGTGAAAGTAACTAAAATAGACTAAACGCGCGGTTTCTACATCTGTTAACTGTCTTATCTTCCTAACAGCATAAGCGGCCGAGCTAAGCCGCCCCGCAAGAGATGTTATGTGAGGTCCCCATTGTAATTTCTCGTCTAGCGTGATTCCCAGAAAAACCGTTTGATCAACAAATTCTAGTTTTTCTCCATTCAGTATGATGTCACATTCGCTACTTCTAACATTAGGTAATTTAAATCTAATGCATTTGGTTTTCTTGTCATTTAGTACCAAATTATTTACCGTAAACCAGTCTTGGACCTGAAGAATAGAGTTATTCACGTCGTCAAGATTTTGGCAAATTTTGGCAATGGGCAAGAAACTCCACTGTTAGTCCTTTAAAAATGTTTTACAATATTTTGTATATATACCTATGTAATTATATGGTCAGACAATGCACCTAGAATAACATCACATACTATACCACAAAAAAATAATCACACTAATATTATAAAGGCGAAAGTTTGTGTATGTGTGTTTATACATATGTTTGTTACTTCTTGACGCTCAAACGGCTGGATCAATTTTGATAAAATTTTGTATGGAGGTAGCTGATACCCTGGATTAATATATAGGCTACTTTTTATGCCGATATGCCCACGGGATCAACACTTATGCAGGTGAAACCGCGGTGCGCAGCTAGTTAAAAATAAAGCAAAGACAGGTAAATTACTTATGTGATAGATACATGGTGCTCACATATTTACAAATATTGTAAAATTAGATGATTTTCCTAAAGTGTACAGTTACAATACTAGCTGTAAGTCGCTTGAGGATTATTCCTCGCTTAGTAATAAAGCTTTTCGAACTCAGTTGTAATAAATCAAATAAATCCTCGTCATCCTACCGCTTTCACCTCTATTTGCTTGAATAAATTCAACTGTGCGGTTATTGAGTCTGTCAGAATTTTAGTTTAAATTTCGTCGCTATTCTATTGAAAATTATCATTTAAATTATCCATATTTAAACGGTTTTTGTATAATAATATGACCACGAAGGGCCCGTGGCTAAATGATAACAGCCCCACAGGTCGATCGATTAGGTTAAGCTACGCTTATCGCGGTTGATCTGTGGATGGGTGACCATCATCTTTATACACCGAGACCCCTCCGTGCCTCGGAAAGCACGTTAAGTTGGTCCCGGCTGTCATTCATGGATCTTTGACAGTCGTTACGGGTAGATCAGAAGCCCGAAAGTCTGACAACTAGTCTTACCAAGGGGTATCTTATTACCCAGTAACTGGATTGTGGAGGTCAGATAGGCAGTCGCTCCATGTAAAATACTGGTATTCAGCTGCATCCGGTTAGACTGGCAGCCGACCCCAACATAGTTGGGAAAAGGCTAGGCAGATGATATTGTGACCACGAATATTGAATAAGCTAAAATAAGATATTGTTGTTATTTCTTTGTATGTCCAGTAGTCTTGGTAATGAAGTGACATATTTGATTTCTAATTTAGAGCTTACTGCTGAGCATGTGGTCTTGGATTCGATTCCCTGGTCGGACTAAGTGTTATTGGGTTTTTCTGCCCGGAATTTCTTAAAATAGCAGCCTGGAGTCCAGACTCCAGGCTGCTATTTTGAGAAATTCCGGGAAAAAAAATGTAGGGAACAGCTGATTTCTTTTTCGCGATTTCAGGTTTGGTCCCATAGTAAAAGTTGTTCATAATAATAATTACAATGACCTCTTAAGATGTTGTTGGTGTTTTTCCAATGACCCTGTATATTATATGCAAGGCAATCAAGGCATCCTATTCACTTTTACCCAACTAGGCTAAATAAAAACTTTTTAACAAAAAAATTAAACCTCCGAAAAAACTGAAAAGCAAAAAATAAAAACCTTTTTTATTTTACCTTAATAAATAAGTTCTTAAACTAATGCAAGTATACCTAACTAATTTTGAGTCGGCGCCAAACAAGCAACTTAATATCGTTGGGAGTGGTCGTGCGGAGAGCGCATTTTTTGTTTGGAATGTTAATATTTAGCGCTGGAGATTTCACGTTGCATTATTAATTTGATTTGGCTATTTCTATAAATTTAAGGCAATTTAGTGATCTTTGTTCATTGATTGTTTGGCGCCGACTCAAATTTTTTTTTAGGTATACTTGCATTAGTTTAAGAACTTATTTATTAAGGTAATATAAAAAAGGTTTTTATTTTTTGCTTTTCAGTTTTTTCGGAGGTTTAATTTTTTTGTTAAAAAGTTTTTATTTTATAATTTTTTGAGGCTATAATTTACATATTACTGCATGCTTAATTTACATGGGACCAACTTCGAGGTATGTTCTATCCATTAAAAAAAGAATTATCAAAATCGGACTAATCTGTAAAAAGTTATGCGTGGTCATACATTACAATCAGTGAGTGAACTATCAATCATCCCCTGTTTTCCTACCCTTAGGGTTGGATTTTTTTTTCCAAATTTATATGGGACCACCTTCGGGGTATATCCTTTCTAATCGAAAAAGAAATATCAAAATCGGACTGCTCTGTAAAAAGTTATGCGTGATCATCAATAAAAAAAAAAAAAAAAAATATATATATACGCGTCGAATTGATAACCTCCTCCGTTTTTTCGTCGGTTAAAAAACAATTTTATTCTCACACTAATTCGTAGCGTCCAAACTTGCCTTGTAAAGTGTGACTAAAACATATCATCTCCTGCAACAAATTAGTAGACAGTTCAATTAAATTCTAAATCGTAGACACAGCTGAACGCGACTATTTCGTATGAAAAACGCATTTAATTAAACACTGGATGGTATGAATTAAGCAAATAACGCTTTTATTGGACTTCACTCCAAGCATGATATTGCGTGGATTCGTTGCCTAAGGCTAGGTACACACTACCTACACATCGCATGGAACGTGGAACTGTACGCTTTTCAATATTTGGTGTGTGAACACATAGCGGATAGATATTTGATTGAAAAACTTCAATTGACTCACGTAATCTACCATTTGGTGATTGAGAGGAGACCCGAGTCCCACTAGTGGCATTATAGCCTGATTATGTACGTGAAACTACTCCTAGCACGGAGTAAGGAGTAAGGACTAAGGAGAGGTGAAACGATCATTTTTCGCAGCAATCTTCCTAGGGGTGCGTACACAAATGGCTTAAAGTAAATTAAATATAAACGGAACCCTTATGAGAGCGATCGAGCGACAAATTCAGTTAAGCCAAATTTGTCCCGCGATTGATCCTTTTATTCCATTATCCATTCTTTCTATTTTATGTAATGATATATTTTCTATTTCTTTTCTGTAGTGTAGACTTACAAAAATAATAACCAAAAAAGAGGGTGTGTGCTTATGACCGCAGAATAGAAGTGAAATCTTACGACTGGAGCCGAGGATATCTGATTCAGCGACCCAAGCCCGTCACGTTCGGCTCGGCGACGCTGAATCGGGTATACCTACTCAGTTTCGTTCACTTTTCAGAAACAGCGCAATGTGCACCTAAAGATGTTTTCACTTCAAAAATGTACACACTTGGTTGTTTGAAGAACACTGGATACAAAAGAACGTACATTACAATAAGTACAATATCTTGTGTACACAGCCTAACACTCGAATAAAGAGGGTAATGTTTTCGAACGACCGTTGTTTGTTCAGGAATGTGTGTTGGCTTTGTACTCATCTTGCGACATCCGATGGAATTGTGTTCTCAAAGAAAACATCCTTAACTGGGCTGATGTGCTTGGCAGAATTAAGTAGGGCTTTTATCCGTAATATTGGTACGTTATGAAGTTATTGTACCTAGATTATAAAGTGGACGCTATGAAAAAAAGAGTTCTTTATAAATGCCTAACAAACAAACATAAGTACGCATTTCAGAATCATATCATTCGGGTATTTTGAAATCGTATAGCCCTATTCATCGTATGCGGCGACAGCGATCCAGATTTTTTTAAAGTTTCTTATGTAGGTAAGCTCTTAGATGACTTGCAAAACCGAATTTGGTTTTGAAAGCCCAAACATACGCGGACACGATACTTGAAACAGAATTTGTTTTCATATTCTCTGGTGTGCGGTTAAATTATAGATAACTTTTGCTATCTAATTTCTTTGGTAGGGAATTAAATTTTTAGCTTTGATTGAAGCAAAAAGTTAACATTGTAAAGAAATTGTAACTTAGTATAGACAGCTACTACAACGGAGACAGTTCAAAACTCATAAAACAGTGCCCGATGAAAGAATCCAGACATTTCGTCATTTACGCGACAGATGACCAATATCAGTCAAAGTTCAAGTGGCAAACATAAAAACCTGATAATGTCATCCTTTTGCAAGAATAACGGTTATAACCGAATACATGAATTCTGATATTATAACACTTATGTGACCGGGCGACAAAGGAATCTGTACGGCCAAGAACTGACCCATAAATCTTTCTTTTTTATGAGAAACTATAAATTACTGAGCCTTTCACCGCCCATGGTCATTTCTGTCTAACTGATCCCTGGACTTAGGGACGGAGAAATAGTAGGAGCGAAAGAAATTAAGAACAGTTACTGAAGCAATAAAAAGTAAGGGGCACCGAAGTAGAATTAAGGAGTATTAAACACACGTGATGGCATTGCCAAGTTCAATGAAAGTCCCCAACACTCGCAACAAGACATTTACTTTACGATCTCGGTGCGTATCGAGCAAATTAGTTGAGATTATAGTGAATGTTCCAAGATATTTTTGAAAGTAATTATAAGTTTCAATGTTGTGTGCACCTGGCTTTTGACTTTACGTCAATTGATGGCAAGTTTAATGAGCAGAACTAGGTAAATAAAGTCTATTCAAACTTTTGTTTTAAATTAATATTATTTCAAGTTAAACAAATATCAATTTTATTAAAATGGTAATTAGGTTGATTTCAGAGTGACTAGCACTATTGAAAAAGTTATAAAAATGTTTGAAGTTGTAGCGTAAACTGAACTTTGTTGTGTAGGGTATAAAGTAATTTTTCCATAAACTCATATTTGTTTAAATTTTTGGCAAATAAATCGCGAATGCAGATTACATTGTATAAGATTAAGCTTACTAATAAACTTTATAATATAATTTTAAGTAGTAGGTATGTAGTAAGGTGATGCATTGTTATGTAAAAGAGCGCCTCTCGCCATCAAACGTTTGGCAAGTTTAGAATTAAGTAACACGCTCTGTATTACAATATCATTAAATAAAAAAAAAACTTGAATTAATATTTTTTTATTTCAATGTAATTATGGTAGTAATATTAGGGACCTTATTGGTAATGTTGTTTAGAAAGGTCGGGTGCGTATTACTCGCAATTGACGTGCGTGTATGACAAGATGAATGAATGTAAACGAAGCAAAATGAGTACGTAAGGATCGCAGAAGGTGGCGTTCTGTATTTACAGCCTACCCCCATGGGAAGAAAGCGTGAGCTTATGTATGTATGTAATACTAGCAGCACATGTCCTAGAAGCAAAAATTCGAAGACATGTGACATCTACCAACCCGCACTGGGCATGCGTGGTAGATTACGGCCCACTCCCTCTCACAGAAAGGAGACCTGTGTCCCAGCAGTGGGAACATTATAGGCTGATTATGAATACTAGCAGCGCCCCGCAGTTTTACCATACGTGTCGATCCCGTAGGATAAAAAGTATCCTATGTTTTAATCCTGGTCATAAACTATCTGTGTGCCTTTGATCCAAATCCGTTCAGCCGTTTTTACGTGAAGAATTAACAAACACGCTCACAAACTTTCGCCTTTATAATATCAGTGTGATATAGATGCTAGCAACGCCCCGCGGTTTCACCCGCATAAGTCTCGATCCCATGGGGATATCGGGATGCAACATAATCTTATGTCCTTTCCCGGGACTCAAACTATCTCTATGCCAAATTTCATCCAAATCGGCTCAGCAGTTTAAGCGGGAGAGGTAACAGACAGACAGACAGACACACTTTCGCATTCATAATATTAGTATAGTATAAGTAGGATTAGGAAACTTGAAAGTTCAGTAGTACATTGCATATTCCATTAAACATAAACTTTTTAATTACTTGGAAGTCAAGTAATTAAAAAGTTTTCCTATAATAATCTCGTTTATGTTTCTTAACGCTAACAATTTTTAAACAGTTAGGGTACTTTTTAAACAAGCTTGATTTTCGAACACACCTTATTGTTTTAATAATAAAAGAAGCATAAAGTTTTATGAAGTAAAAAACTCAAACTCGAAACCGTATAAATACTGTAATAAAAAAAGGGTTCTATTGTTCATAAATTCATTTTGTTATCAAACAGCAAACCTCTTCAAGGAAAACGTAAAGTATAAAATTTCAACTTCATAACGTCATTTCAATGCTTAACCAACAGCTAAAGAAAAACATCTACAAACTGGATGCGACAGCTGCTGCTTCTCAAGTTGTAGGGGTCCGCTAAGAGAAATGGACTATTGTCACTAGTAAGGCACTTGAGCAATTCAATTTAGTAAGTTTTTTGTTAACTTGTGCTTTAAACGGATGGAAAACATCCTTTGTTGCAAGTGACTGCGTTTCTTGCTGTATTGCAAGGAAAAGATGAACGGTTAACTGGGCCACCCCTTAGGAGGAGCACGCTTAGCTTTGATAAGAGCTAAAATTTCTTGAGCTAGGAGTAGGCTTCCTGATCTCCCTACATAATCAGACAAGCTCTTTACTTTTTGTTGTATTTATTTTCATTACCACTGCTCTCAAAACGTTGAAGGAAAACATCGTGAGGAAACCGGCATGTCCTAGAAGGTTGTTGTGCTCCATGCCTAGAACCAAAAATTCGATGACATGTGGCATCTTCCAACCAGTACGGTAGATGTCACATGTCTTCGAATTTTTGGTTCTATAACATGCCGGTTTCCTCACGATGTTTTCCTTCAACGTTTTGAGAAAAATTCGAAGACATGTGGCATCTACCAACCAGTACGGTAGATGTCACATGTCTTCGAATTTTTGGTTCTAGGACATGCCGGTTTCCTCACGATGTTTTCCTTCACCGTTTTGAGACCAGTGGTGATGAAATTAAATACATAAAGTAAAGTGCTTGTCTGGGTTCGAACTCAGGACCACTCGTAATTCGGGGCCATCAGTCCTCCATGATGTCTCATATAATTTCAACATCATGATTACAGAATCATGATATGAAAATTTCCATCCTTCCTCGTGGTCGAACTTAATGGACAAACTGAAGCCTAAACTGGGTGTTAGGTTAAATGTGCGACTACACTTACTTTAACGGAGTATAGTACTCGCGTACACTGTTATATATAAAATACTGATATGGCTTCGTTATCTAATTGATTAATTGAATAGCAAGGCTGTTTAAACTCACAAGTCCTGGTCAGTGGGTATAAAACGTGTGTTTATTAAACCAACCGAAAAGGCCTCCGTAAATCTACAGTTCATGAATTCCGATGTTCTGCCTCATTTATCAGCAGCATAGCCTGACCTATTGGAAGTCTATTAGACCAGAAAATCCTCACATGAATAATGTAGGTAGGTACCATATTCTTCTTCAATAAATTGTAATTTTATTCTCCTGTATCCGTCCGGAGGCCTTCGGAGCTTTTTTTCATTACAGTTCGTTATTTCACTTGACGAGCGAAAGTAATATTCGGAGCCATCCGTCTAGAATTCGATTCCAACAGACAACAATGTTGAGTCTAGCGAAGTGAAGTCAAAAATATGTCTACTGTAGACGTATTATTTTAGTTTAAACATTTATTTTTCTAGCGAGAAGTCTGGCGAAATGAAATCATCATTTCGCCAGACTTCTCGCTAGAAACGTTCGTATTCACCGTACCGTAAAGAAACCGTGCCGTGTACAAAGGGCCTAATCACTCCATACTTCATTCTCATCGATTTGAAAAACTGCATGATATTACAACAGCCTGTTCTTACCTATAATTTGATAGGAAATTCAACACTGTATTTTACAAAATTAAAAGAGTGTGCCCTAAATTGTGTGCTGCAGTTTACCGTATATGTTTCTGATCTTCAAATACCTACAAACTTGAGACGGGTAAACTACTACAAACTAGGAAACTGTAAAAAAAGAAACACGATTTAAAACCTGCAATTAAACTGGGTCACGTGTATTTTTCTAGTGACTAATTAAAACCAGATTTGCTTTAGAATTTCTTTACAAAATAAGGGGAAAACATACGAGTATTCCGCACACGTCACAAGAAGAAAAAAATTAAATAAAGGAACAATGTTTTCTACTAACATGTTCATTCCTGAAAACTGTCAGAGAGCTTGAGAACAAGTCATGAACAAGTTACGTACTCGTAATATGTAAATGACAGGCTCTTTTCTTTACACAATTACATTCTGGCTTCGTGATTGATTTGTTTTTCAACAAATAAGAAGTAGGCACCTCGAGGATTGAATACATAAAATATATAACGAGAACATCGCATTGATTTAACGTAAATTGATAACTTTACTACGAAAACATTATGATAAATGATTTATTTTCTGTAAGTAGGTTTGTACAAACACTTTTACACGTCAATCATATTTTTCGAACCTAGATAAGATCGGCGTTTCCTATCTGATTATTCTGAGAAGAAAGGCCGAAACAAACTCAGAGGTCACAGTCTCTTTTAAAGTCCAGACAAAATCTTGGACAGATCATGTAGATTGGTGTCTGAAATGGTCTTTTGAGGAAAGAATCACACAGGTTGAGCGGACCTATCCAGTCAGTGCACGCATTTGTCAAAAATCGTGCAGCTCAACTCAGAACTCGAGGAGCTCAACGATTCGACGAATAATACCAAAGAAAGGACATTACACATACATATGATGGTGGTGTTCACATACATAATATGATGGACATATGATGGTGATGCTCTTCAGAAAGATTAGGTGTGTAGTACTCGCAACCAGCGTGTCATGTATGACCGTCATCAGCATCATCTTCAGCCTACTGCACTGTTGGACATAGGCCTTTCAAATTGCACGCCATATGGCTCGGTTCTCGGCAACTCTCATCCAGCTGCTACCAGCTACCGTGCGAAGATCGTAGCTGCACATAGCCTGAGAGCGACCTATCTTACGTTTGCAGATTTGCGGTCTCCACTTAAGAAAACGCCTATCCCAACAGTCATCGGTTCTACGGCTAATATGGCCGGTCCGGTAATATATTTGAACGTAAACGAAGCAAAAGGAAGGTTCACTGCAGTTGGCGTTTCTGCCTACCCCATGGAAATAAGGTGTGAGTTTATGTATGTCTGTATGTGTACTACGGAAAGTAAGAACTAAAGGGCGGACTAGAGGTTCCCTTAGATACACGTGGATGCTCATGAATTATGTATGGGGTTTATCGATCAATCTTAATTATATTATATTAGTTACCACCTAAGTACACATTATGGTAAAGCAATAAAGTATTGAGTATCGTTTTTGCTTATACACGCAGAATAGATTGAATATTTTTTTTTTAACTAGCCTGCGCTGTCCCACTCCTGCGCAAAGGCCTCCCTCCACTCCTTCCATTTGTCGCGAGCCCGCGCGTCCTGGGAGAGGAGATTGAATATAATTATAATGATTATTAAATAGATTGTTAAAACGACTCAAGTTGTACAATAAGTTTGGCTAAAAGGGAAAATCGTCGCCAGACAGTGGAACATAAATTCCATAAACAGAAAATAATAATATAACTCAAATATAAATGAATAATTGGGTTGTAACGCTAGAGTAATTAATTGTTAAACAAATTGAGTGACTACTTAAATTAGTTGTATGTTCAACTCACAACTGTTGTTCTTTGAAAGTTGTATGAAATGGCTATGGTCCAGTTTCTCGAACGAAAATTATCGTAAAATAATGTGAAAGTGGATGAAAACTTATTGATATCCACTCTTAATTAGCTAGCTTCGAGTGTCAGAATGGTTACTAGTTATTTAATAGGTATGTATGACAGTTTCGGGTAGCTTGATGTGCCGGGGTCTGTCACCGGCACATCAAACTACCCGAAACTGTCAAATTTTCCCAATCAACTTTGGACCTTATGCTTTAGCAATAAAATTGAAAATCGATAAAAAAAAAAAATTGACAGATTGTAATAGCTTGACGTGCTGGCGTTTAAAATGTTTTTAAAAAAGAACGTTGCCACACGTCAATGTCAATATCATCTGACAGCTGACGTTCTTATCGTGATTTATTGATGTACAACATCAATATGTGATCATGAATCACCAGATGGCCAATTCTCGTAATTTAAAACGTTCAAAATTTAGTCGCAGTGTCATCTCGGCGACAAACAAATGTCAAAAACTTGTCAAAATGTAGGGAAATTAAAAGTATTTTTTGACAGATTGAGACTGAGATCAGACTGTGAACGTTCTTATAATTACGAGAATTGCCCCCCTAATACTTTACTATAAGTATGAATGCGTTATTTTAAGAAACTGGCCCTAGAACCACGGCAAATAGACGTATCAAATTGACACAACTACGTCGTATTTTCGTACGTATTTTCTCTAACTCTACGTAAAGTAAACTTCAAAATCAGCTAAACATTAAATTATATTTCCTGCTATACCTAGTAAACTTAAATTAAATCCTGTTTTAATTGAGCCCCAGCTGCTCAGTAGGTGGCCGCGGTACAATGGGATAGTAACTGATAATCCCCCGTTCCCCGTCGACTCGCTTTGTTTCAGACTTGTTTTATAAGGATTATTGAATCAGCACTAACTCGGAACCCATTCAAATACGTACGGAAGCCAAATTAGCTTTGGAAGACAAAGGAGTTTTGTAATGCCCTTTTTGGGAACCACTTATTTTAAAAGTGTTTTCGTGTTCTGCGAGTCGATGTAAATGGGTTCTTTATTTTGTACTTTATGAGCTATTTCGTGTATTGGTGACCTCACTTGTTTTCTTTTAGGAAACAATACAGTGGGGTCGTATCACACTAATACCTCTAATAAATCGACATTTACGCGGGTGAAACCGCGGGGCGCAGCTAGTCATACATATATCTTACTACTGCTTGCACACACACACCACCAGCCACAGTTGAGCTAATAAACTTTCTTAAGCATTTAGTAAAAAGCTGTTATTCTGAAATTACAAACAGACACTTCAATTGTATTTATTTTTATAGATATAGATGAGTTTGTAAACCTGAATAAATCCACCATTTAGCTGTCGGAACTATCTAGGGACACCTGGAATTTGCAACACCCAGAAGCTTGCTAATACTTGGCCAGCTTTAAGTTCAAGTTGAATTATGGCGACGATAACCATTTATAATCTGTAGGAGCGTTGCCAACTTTTCAATTTTCATAATCATATTTCATCATAGAATCATATTTCTTTTCAGTTAAATTATTCGCCCCTTCTTCATATAATTAGACAGAGAGCCGTACCCTAATTCCGTAACACACTATCAATCGGAATCAGAATCATTTTGAAGCAAATTGCTAATCCATTGCTTTATAAGTTCGAAAAATTTGTCTGCTCAACACGTAAACAACGCAATGAATGTTGTTGAACTATCAAAATGAAACCGATTCCGATTGATAATGTGTTACGCAATTGCCCCGCCGCGCCGGCTAGAAGAACACAACTCATTTATTTGACTAGATTTCTTTAAAAAAAAATTAAATTGTCTGCTAAGTAAATCCCGTTTAATTTCATGAAGAGAAATAATTAGGAGTGCTACCTACTCATTAAGAGTCACTAATAAGGCCTTATTTAAAAGCCTATTAGGATAATGAATTTACAATTTTAGAAGGTTTCAAAGTAGGTATTAAATTCTCGGCTCCATTGGTTAATCCATAAGGAAAATCTCATTAGCAGTCTCGATTTTTCAGTTATTTTCAGGTAAATTGTAACTTAGCTACCTGGGTACTAAGTATACACCTCAGCCTACCTCTTAGTTAGAGGAATACGTTATGTTATACTTTATAATATAATACCACATTCACACACTACACTACACACGCAATCCTACAATAACATCACCTTACATTACACTTCACAAATATTATACCACCTTTATTATACAGGGTGTCCCTGGAAGAATGGATCAAATCGAATAGGGGCGTGGGCAAGGTCATTTCCAAACTTTTTAACCCTGAGAATGACAGTGAATTTTTTTACGGTTCAAAAGTTATGACCGATTTTTTTTTTTTCAATGTCTTCGCATAGTGCTCAAAGAAAATAATCATAAAAAATACTATCAGGGCTATCTAAAAAAATAAATTGATAGCTCTGATAGTTTTTTTTAAAGATTTCTTTAAAATGATTCGATTTCTCTTCTCTTTTTTTTAGTTTTTTTTTTTGCTAAAACATTTGTAAATGACCTTGCCCACGCCTCTATTCGATTTGATCCATACTTCCAGGGACACCCTGTAGATTTAAGTACCTCTCTATCTAAACTGTGTTCAAATAGTAATAATACGTATAAACTGAATCAAGGTGCCGTTAAATATGAAAAATGTTTAAAGGGGTGTGAGCCTGGAGATCTGTCATACAGGTCCCGAACCTAGTTCAGACTCCAGCTCTCCCAAAGGTTCTAGCATAACTAAGGCAAAATTGTATATATGTTGCAGTCAAAACTCATAACCAGTCAAAATTAGTACTTTTAAGTAGCAAAATCAGTCAAAAGTAGGTACTTTTGTAGTACTAATTTTGACTGGTTATGAGTTACAATACAATTTTATTATATATACTAGTACTACTATTTTATTATATATACAATTTTATTATAGTCAAAACTAGTTTTGCCCAATGGCGCTGGTTAAAAGTAGTTTTGACTGACTAATTTCGTTAAAAATAGTTTTGACTGGTTCGCGTCCATCTACGTCTAAAGAACATCGTGAACCCATGCCAGAAACAACATATACACACTACTGTACTGTGTGTAATGTACCTTTATGAGAGAAATAAATAAATATCAGCCTAATATTATCCCACTGCAGGGCAAAAGACTCTTTTCATACGGAGAAGGCACGTGCATCGATCACCACGCTTGCTCAACGGTTTGGCGATTTCAGACTTACAAAACTCAAGAAAAAAAATCTCAAAGCATTTAATTCAAATATATCAATTAGAGGGACCACCGACCGATCCACGACCCACTCCGTCTCACTGAGAGGAGGCCTGTGTCCCAGCTGTGGGAACATTATTAGGCTGATTATTATGTATGTATGACGTATGTAATTACAGGCACTTTTGAATTGTCAAGGGGTCGGTCAGTCAGAAGGATGAAGCTAGTTGCCCATTCGTTATATTAATATTATTTGTTCAATATCACGATGTTTACCTATTTATTTAAAATTAAAACTATTATGTTTATACTTACCTCATCCGGAAATCCAAACTTAATATCACACTATCACATCAGACTAATATTATAAAGGAGAAAGTTTTTGAGTGTGTGAGGGGGTGTGTGAGGGGGTGTGTGTGTCTGTTTATATGTTTGTTACTTCTTCACGCTCAAACGGCTGGACCAATTTTGATTAAATTTTGTATGGAGGTGACTGAAACCCTGGATTAACATAATATAAGCTATTTTTTATCCCGATATTCTCACGGGATCGACATTTACGCGGGTGAATCCGCGGGGCGCAGCTAGTAGTATTATAAAAAGAAAATATTTGATTTTTTGTATGTTTGTTTGTTACGCTTTCACGCTAAAACGGCCATAATGGGTAGACCATGACTTGGATCAGAACATAGAATACTTTTTATTCAGAGATTCCCACGGGATCTAGCTAGACTACTAGAACTAGAAACCGCAGGACGCAGCTAGTAATTATTATAAAACGGTGTAATGTAAAATAATGAGCAGCTTTTTTGTATACCTATTTAAGTAAGTAGGGAGAATGGTGCTTTAAGTTTTCTTGTTAACGATCTCAAATTAAGTAAATTGTTGCTTAGGGTAGCTTCACAATAGTAACTTAAGTGCTGACTCATGGTAAGAACCTTGAGATTGTTCTTGTGTTAAGTTTTAAGATTGTGTATCAAATTGTTTGAAAAGAAAATGTAGTAGCTATTTTCTCTAGGGACATAATTTTGCAACTTATTAGGTTACGTGGTGATTTATTGCTTATAATTATTGTGAGAATTAGGTCTAAGTAGGTGATATAATTTCTAAACCAGCTGCTTTTTATATTACGCAAATGTTACCTTTTTATTACTATACAGGATGAAATTGAATTCATGGGCATTCTTTTAAGGGGTCATTGTAATCATCATTATAAACAACTTTTACTATGGGACGAAACCTGAAATCGCGAAAAAAACTCAGATCTTCCCTACATTTTGACGAGTTAGTTGAACGTAAATGCAAGGAACAGCTGATTTTTTTTCACGATTTTAGGTTTAGTCCCATTGTAAAAGTTGTTCATAATGATGAGTACAATGACCCCTTAAAAGGAAGCCCATGAACTTCATTTCACCCTGTATAATGTTACCTTTTTTTAATGTTATAAAATGGATCTTATAGTTGTCCGAAATAAAAATGATTATTATTATATCCTTTATTCAACTAAATACATATAAATTATATTTTTAAATATTAGAATACCTATAAAAAAAAAATAGTAGCCCACCGGTATCGGGAACAGGGTCCAAGCTACCGGTGGTCAGGGCTCCAGAGAGAGGAACCTCCTAACAATGCGAGCCATGTCCAGAAGTACTGCTTTTTGAATGAAGCCCTTGATCCAGCTGCCCAACGGGAGCCTCCTCAGGTGTTGGCGAGGCTCTTGGCTATCTATCCATTGGCTGTAACGACTATCGGCACAATGATTGCTGAATTAACATCCCACATGTCGACAACCTCGCGAAAGTCAAGATACTTGATTTGTTTATCTTTCTCGGCTTTCACGAGGTTCTCATCATGCGGGACGGTTATGTCAACAATCATTTATTACAAGCTTTTATTTAACATGCCTTGCTAGTAAGTATGTTTTGATCAAATCTTGCAAGCTGAATTAAAACCACTTAAGTAAATTATCCCACGGAATTGAAATTTTACATGTTGATTCAAGACAATGTATTTTTTTTTAAACGTTTCTGCATAATTTGGCCTCGTGATTTTTTATTTATAAACTTATGTTTCTTATTTCTTTTCTTACTCTATGGTTGTATTTAATTCAGTTTGTGACCTGTGCGAGTCCCAAAGTACATTACTGCAGCGGCCAGCAAAGGAGGCATTGTTCGCCTCGGCCACACATACATAAGTCCATCAATGCCTAGTTGTGGCCTAGGCTTTAAAACTAAGTAGTATCTAGGTAAAACTTTTTTGTCAAATACAATTACTTTTCAAAATCAATGACGAATAACAATAATTTTTCCCGCGTTAAAGTGTTCGTTTGTTTTTTTTTTTTTCTATAAACAGCTTTCTATTAGCAAGCCAGTTCGAAATTTTAATAAAACCTTTGATAAGTGACCTCCTTGGTTGCCATGTTTCGGAGTAAAAGATCGTTCCATTTTTAAATTACACGACAGATATGAGTTTACTATGTATTTTATTTGGCCACTAAACCACGGCAAATATGGATTTTCATACAACTTTTGCCGACCGCTGCTCGCATGTTTTTGGCCAGGACAGCAATTTCGATTTATCTCGAAGAAGGTTGTCAAAATAGTGCTCAAATTTCCAATGTTTGAGAAAAATACTTTTTCTTTCTTTTTTGAGCCATAGTGACAGCCTTTCCCTCGCCGGAATTTTTACCTTTAACTTTCAAAGGTGACATTTACAATCCACTTCTGCGAGAAACGATATTTTATGTTATTTCCAATATCAGATTCACGTCATATTTTCATTTATGGCATGCACGATAATATATCTTTTAATATGCCTGAAATAGTGTCGCAAATATCATAAAGCTAATGGAATATCAGAGAACTCTATTTCTGGAATTCACGCTCCAGTTGTGATTCATTCATTCTTTGATAACTAGATTTCTGCTCTGATATAAAAGTATTAAGGTTTTGCCAATAATATAATAGGTATTTTGCTTTTATTATGATTTTACGTACATGGGCGTAATAGAGTATTTATATTTTATAAAGCGGGCTTTATTACCTAATAAAACTGATAAATGAAATTCTTCGACTCAGGCATCCGGGATCCGTACACAAAGGGTGCCAACGGAACCCTATCACTAAATCTCCGCTGTCTGTCCGTCTGTCTGTCAGCGGGCTGTATCTCATGAACCGTAATAGGTAGACAGATGAAATTTTCAACGACTGTGTTTTGCCATTGCCACTATAACAAAAAATAATAAAAATAAAATAAAGTTAATAAAAATTAATGGGGGTCTCCGTACAAGAAACGTGTTTTTTTGGCGTTTTTTGCTTTGTGGTACGGAACCCTTTGTGCAAGTCCGACTCGCACAGAGTCGGACTTGTACATGGCCGTTTTTTTTTAATTAGCAGCATACAATACTTACGTTGTACGTCGTGGGTTCAATTCAAACCCAGTAAAGCTGGTTACTTTGTGTAATTTATTACTTCACCACTACTGTTTTCAAAACGGTGAAGAAAACGTCGTGAAGACGATGTCCTAATACCAAACATTCGAAGACATGTGACATCTACCAACCCACACTGGGCCCGCATGGTGGATTACGTTCCCCTACTGTCTGATGGGTGATTGATATCGAGACGTTCTATAGTTGCGCTAAATCTGCTTGCGCGATGCAGGATTTTGCGTGACGTCAGTAGTTCGTATGTGTATAATCGCCACAAGCGTAGTTCACATGTGGCGATGTAGATGCAGCGACAACGCTAAACATATTTAAAATACTAGCAGTGCCCCGCGGTTTCATCCGCATAAGTTTCGATCCCGTGGGAATATCGGGATAAAAACTATCCTATGTCCTTTCCCGGGACTCAAACTATCTCTACAGGGTGTTACGGAAAGGGTATATCAATACAAACGGATTGAAGAGTGTATCTGGTCTAGGATCTCTGTACAAAATTTCAGCTCAAAAGCAGTACCTAACTTTGAAAATGCTTAATATTTTTTTATTTCGATACTTTATTAAATTGAAATCATAACAAACGTGTCACCGCACTACGAGAGTCATTATTCATTATCTGTAGTGTGTCTGTGCGCCTAGTACACGCACATCACGCCGCCGCTCGCCAGTGCAGCGCCGTGATGTCGAAATAAAAAAATATTAAGTATTTTCAAAGTTACTGCTTTTGAGCTTAAATTTTGTACAGAGATTCTAGACCAGATACATTCTTCAACCCGTTTGTATTGATATACCCTTTCCGCAACGCCCTGTATACTAAATTTCATCTAAATCGGTGCAGCGGTTTAAGCGTGAAGGGGTAACAGACAGACACACTTTCGCATTTTATAATATTATAGTATTGATTATTCTGTCTCTGATGACTACCAACTTCAAACGATTGACTAAACACTGATTTACTGATTTTTGGACCAAGTGAGCCTTATTTTGCAAATGCTTCTATTACCTATACTACATTTTTACTTTAATGAATAGGTACAGTTGCTAAATAATTTTTGTGACAGAATAGGGGTTTCATGCATTTTTAACGAGTTGCCTGTCGTTCTAGTTTTATAATGCTCAAATGGAATTTAAAAGTACCTATGCGCGAGCTTTGTGGGCGGAGTTACTCGTGTAGTGTTCCCAAGTGGACAAAATTAAGGACTTAGGACATATCCAAAGTCCTTAATTTAGTAATAAACGTAATATATTCTGTTTTAGACTAAATTCAAGCAGTTTTTATGTAAGAATTAGCAATGTTTATCTGTCTACTTAATTCAATCTTAATTTGATTAATTGATTCTTAGCTCTTGATATGATTATCGGATAACAAATAATGAATTTTCATAATTGACTCAGCAATTTATTTAATGCTAGATTTCAATTAGTTTTACCCTCATTTCCACTTTTCAACTTAAAAATGAAGTAACATGAAGTTCTCAGCGCTTAATTCGTTGAATTTGAGACCTGGTGTTAAGCCTATAATTAGTAAAATAACCAGTTACTCATTCCAAGCCATCTAGACAGAAAATAAGTTAACTCATTTCTTTTATAAAACGTTCATTACTTTCATCAAAGCGGTAAAGTATTGCGTGTTTTGATACGGTAGGTTTTTCTACGGCAGTTTATAATTATCCAATTATTTCTCTAGCTTTGAAGTTTACTATTTGAAATCATTAGTTATAGCGTCACGGAAGGCTTATTATAGCTTGACCTGGTCATTAGCTTATTTTTACCCGACTTCCCTAGAAAGAAGGTTTTGTTTTCTCAGTGGATTTATATTTGCAACAAAATTACCTATGATTTCAAAGTTTGACGGAACTTTTGATTGATAAGATAAGTTTTGTTTTGATTCCCGTACGCATCAATTTATTATTGCTTACAGACTTGTTCCGGGTTTGAATGATAATGTAAATGGATGTGGAAATTTGGGTTTGCGAATACGAGAATATTACAAAAAAATTCTGCAAGGCAACGTTTTTTCTCGATTGAAAATGTTTTATGTAACAGAATATCATATACGGATAGGCATTTCCCTTTTGTCTCTTATAACAATAAATTGAATTACCAATTCATGTGTCACTCGTGATTATTAAGTATAGCAATTTCCGCGTTGATCCAAGGCTGAATATGAATTCAGCTTCGGATTTTTCGGAGTGAAATAACGAACGATAGAATACTCTTTATTATGTACACCATATAAATTACAGACATAAATATAGAAACTTTACAATGGGTGACACAATGGGCGGTCTTATCGCTAAGAGCGATCTCTTAAAGACAACCTTTGGATGGATTATAAACGGGAAGGACCGACAAATACTGTAGGTAGTCTGTGGTGTACCATTTACACAATACAATAAATACATGCATAAAGTACTACTAATCTAAATAAATATATACATACAAAATATATATATTCGATATTCATAATTCTGTTAATCATAGTCTATTGCAGAAAAATAAGTCGTCTAGGGTCCTCATAGGTCTGCTTTTGTGAACCTGCGGAGCAATTGCGTATCACGCTTACTATAGCAATGCCCTTCGTTTTGACAGTTCAACAACATTAATTACGTTGTGGACGTTGTTGAGCAGACGAGTTTTGAAACATATGAAGCAATGGATTAGCAATTTTTATTCAAAAGGTTCCGGATTGTGTTTCAAAGTATGTTACGCAATTTGGGTGCTGGTCTTCATTCTTAACTTCTTTGGCATCAGAGAGCATCGTCGTTTTATTTGCTTTTTAGGGTGCCGTACCTAACAGGAAAAAACGGAACCCTTATAGGATCACTTTGTTGTCCGTCTGTCTATCTGTCTGTCAAGACCCTTTACCTCAGGAACGCGTGGAGGTACCTATCGAGTTGAAATTAAAACCATATACTCAGGTCTACAGTCTTTTGAAGCTGTGCAAAAATTAAACATCTAAGTTGACGTAAACAAAAGATACGGCCGTTTATGCCGCAAAAAAACGTATATTTTAACACTCTCAAGGGAATCAAAATTTATAGGGTACTTCCCACCTAGAATCATGAAATTTGGCAAGAAGTACGGCCATGTAGTACTAGTAAAGTAAAAATCCGAAAACCGTTGTAGTTACATTTAAAAAAAAAAACCGTGATAAACTATTAACATACCTATAAATTTGTACGGAACCCTCGGTGCGCGAGTCCGACTCACACTTGACCGGTTTTTTTTATCAAACACAGACGTAGACTCAAAATCCTACCTAAATAAATCACTATACGATATCGAAAAGGTCACCTATACCTTCTATAAATTCCTAAGCTTCCTTTACCTGAATAGAATATATGTATAGTCTAGATCTCTATCTTAGGTAAACTTTCGGCAAAAAATCTACTGAACTCTAGTATAGAAGGTTTAATGTCTGACCCAGCGTGCAAATTGACGGCGGCTGTTAGTAATGACGGTTCCTACCGCTTCTTTTATAAGAGCTGTCTTTTTAGGAACCGGGCCAACTGCGCAATTTTCAACTTTGATTGTACTGCTGTATAGACTTTAGGCACTTTTACTGTATTTATTACTTTGTTGACAATTTGTGCAGGTATCATGCTGGAATTTAAAGGTTTTTATGCCAGTTTTCAATAAGACTAGGCAGCAACTTAATGAATGCGGAAGGCGGAGGACAGGGTGTAGTGGTGCAGCCTGGGAGAGGCCTATGTCCAGCAGTGGACTGCAATAAGCCAAGTTGATTGACTTATACGGGACTACAAATCTTATCTACGTGTCTTGAGCGAGAAAATCGTTGATAGCTACTCGCTTCCTCGTCGGCGGTGGGATAGGTGCCTTAGAATCGTCGCAATGGTGCCTTCCACCTACCAAGGTGGAAGGCACAACTTGGCCAGTTCCGATCGCCACAAGCTGCATTATAAACAAAGGTTTTTATTTGAAACGTTTGTTTGGTAACAGCTCCATAAACTCAAACTCAATCTCAAGCATTTATTTCAAACTAGCTTCTGCCCGCGACTTCGTCCGCGTGAAATTCGTACTTTCCTCTAAAAGTTTCGAAAATGTATGTTGGTATGATCTTTATAATTAATTTAGATAAATAAGTATTCGGGCCAATTTTTAAGTTTATAGAACAAAGGAAACAGATTTTTCAAATAAACTGTATCCCCGCTTTTCACCCCCACAGGGGTGGAATTTTATAACTTGACTCAGTTTTTTTATACCAATTTTCGAGCTAATCAAGCCACGCGGTAAAATCCTCCCCTTTAAAATTAACTACCTCTTTTCACACAGTTAGGGGTAGATTTTCGAAAAACCCTGATACATGTTATTAATTATTTTTAGTCCTTAGTATAAATACTGAGTTTCAAGTTAATCGGACAGGGCGTTAAAATTCTTCCATACAAATTTTGACACCCCCCAATACCTCTTTAGGGGGTATTTTAGAAAAACGAAAAATTCTAAACTTCGTAATTTACTTAGATAAGTATTCGTGCCAAGTTTCAAGGTTATTAACTCAAGAAATAAGATTTTTCATACCAACAAAATCCCCCCCTTTTCACCCCCTTAAAGGTTTAATTTCCAAAAACCCTTTCTTATTCGATATCTACTCTTCACAAAGAACACACCCTCCAAAATTCATGTCCCTAGGAAGGACCAGCGATTTAGACTGTGCGTTGATATTTCAGTCAGGTCGTTCATCCCCCTTTTGGAGGAGAAATTATCAAAAACGCTGAGACACGTATAAATTAATTTTCAATCGTTAGCCTAAATACAAAATTTAAAGATCCTAACTTTTAAACTGACGGACTTTCATACACAACTTCATCCCCCCTTTTAACCCTTTGGGGGTAGAATTATCAAAAACGCTGAGACACGTATAAATTAATTTTTAGTCGTCAGCCTAAACACAAAATTTGATGATCCTAACTTTAAAACTGACGGACTTTCATACAAACTTTCATCCCCTATTTAACTCCCTTAGGGGTTGAATTTCAAAAAATCCTTCCTTATTTCTTGTCTACACAACAAAAATAAATGAAAATAAAGCTGAAACGCCTGTGCAATACTATCTACCTATACCTACTTCACTTAAAAATAAATACTTCTAACTACTTTAATTAATAAAAGTACCTACGCTTAATAATTTTTAATTTGAACGAATATTTAAACACTACCATAACAACTCATACCTATTTTACAAAATAACAACGAAAGAAATTCAAATAAACTATTTAAAGACTAGCCCCCTTATTCATAAAACTTATCAAACCTATTTTAGTTAAAATGGGGTTTTTCTCTTTCTTACACACAGAAATGACAACGTGACAGATAAAGACAAACGTTCTATAAACCTATTTTAGCTAAAATAGAGATAAAATAGGATTATGAATAAGAGGGTTAAAGTCGCGCTGATAAGCACGGTTTCTCAATATCAATTATTGTCTGTCAATAAGGTCGAACGCTCTGAACGCATCAACAGACAAATATTGAATGAAGCTCGCTCTAACCTTGGGAATCGAACCCGGGGACTCTCGAATACAAATCTACACGTCGTCCACATACGTCACTGTGACAATGAAGCTCGCTCTCGGACCTCCCCGCCTTTACCCTACCGCCGCCGCCGCGACCCGTGTCGAGCGCGGCAACCGTTACACAAAAATAATCCTTATAGCATGATTCAGACGTGGGACGGCGCGATGGCTTATTTCATGTATAAGTTTGGTGTTTCTATACCGATTTCTATGATTCTTTTTTTATTGAATAGGTAATAATGTTACCTTTTTTAAATTAGGGATGAGTGAGAGTATTATAAACATAAGAGTAAACAAATATAATCAGAATGCTCCGAACTGCTAAACTATCAGGAGTTACACGTGTTATTGTGAGTCAACCATAAAAGATAGACATATGCTGTTGAAGGATATTTTTTAGACAATTTTATGTAGAATATTTCCGTCATACATGATTTCTATGTAACTTTAACCATTAAGGCTGCACACGCGACGGAAGCTTAAAAAATGGAGTAACTTCTCCCGTTTTCCCAACATTTCCCTTCACTACTCTGCTCCTATTGATTGTAGCGTGATGAAAAGTATACTATAACCTGCCCAGGAGTATGAAGAATGATTGTACCAAGTTTCGTTAAAATCCGTCGAGTAGTTTTTGTTTCTATAAGGAACATACAGACAGACAGACAAAAATTTTACTGATTGCATTTTTGGCATCAGTATCGATCACTAATCACCCCCTGATAGTTATTTTGAAAATATATTTCATGTACAGAATTGACCTCTCTACAGATTTATTATAAGTATAGATAAACCATTTACAGGCACTTCTGGATTACCATGGAGTCTAAGCTAGTTTAAACTAGTTGCCCATTCCAAAACGTAGTACGTTTCTGTGATATTTTTAATCAGAATATTATTGTCCTGTACTGCGGGGTAATTGCGAAACACACTATCAGTAGCAATGGGGGTTCATTTTGACAGTTCAACAACATTCATTGCGTTATTTACGTAAAACTATAGGTATAACTCACACTGTATTGTTTTTGTTCCATTCGCAATCACCGACGCCATTTGTAACCTTGTTGGATAAGCTATTGTGCGAGACTTTCGCGTCAAATATATCAATAACTTAGATCGAAATGACAGCGAAAAACAGTCACAAAGTTAATGTTTTGAGTGCTTAGTTCTTCCAAAGGAGAATGCCATGGGACCGTACCAACTTGCGAGGGAGCGGGTCACAACCAAATGTAGTTCATAATATTACTCCTATTTTTTAAATTAGATTTACGTTTTTGTTATGAAAAAAATTCCCGGATTTCGGACATAAAAAATATGAAAGTATTTTTATTTACTTTGTACTTATTTTCTCTTATACACTGCCATTGCACTTCATTTCAGAATGTTGCTACTTACGTAAAAAATATAGGCCAGGAAGCATTTTAATGAAGAAGATAATTTCTAAGTGCCTACCGACACCGATTTACTATAATATTAGGTATATGTGTCAAAAAATATTTAGGTCACGCGTTGCGTTGTATTAGTTTAAATTATTATTTTGGAATACATTTTAAGCATTTAAAGAAAAGAGGACCAATTAAAATAAAAGAAAATTGTTTTTATTGTGACGTATTGCATTTGTTTTGTTGCGCCGTCACGGATGACGTTACTTTCAATGTTGGTTTCATCTAACTTGGTTGGTATTAACTAAAACGTTCAAGTGCTTTTCCATAACGTAGTCTTTGTGTGATATTCCTTAGCGATGCCTCCATCATTCATTGTCATCGTTCATTCGTCATTTTTCGAACGTAACCTCAAAATATTGAGTAGATAAATCTATACAGGGTTATTGGAAAAACATTAACAACCTCTTAAGAGGTCATTGTACTCATCAACAACAACTTTTAATATGGGACCAAACCTGAAATCGCGAAAAAAAATCAGCTACGGTACTCCCTACATTTTGACGAGTTATGCGAACATAAATATAGGTAAGGAATAGCTGATTTCGTTTTCGCGGTTGTTTGCTGTTATTTGCTGACATTTAAATATTTGTACGCCATTAAGGCCAAACATGACTGATCTAATAATGTATTGTGATAACTTGCATGCTCTGTATGTATAGGTACTCATGTTTCCAAAAATAAAGAATCTTGAATCTTGAATGACCTCTTAAGAGGTTGTTGGTGTTTTTCCAATAACCCTGTATAAATAAAAATGAATCGGTGAAATGTATGTACGCGCATAATTTCCGAACTACGAACACCAAATTGGATAATTCTTTTTTTGTTGTATTCGGTATTGCCAGGACAACGTTTGTATGAAAGAAAATTTTGGAAATTCGAATTAATAGTTGCATCCGCTAGTGGCAAATAAATACGAATTGCGGGCATCCATGTAAAAAATATTTAGCAATATAAGAAGGGCATTAAATTCTCTACCAAATACACTAGTTTTGGTTGTAACAGCGAACTTTTCGTTTGACACAGGGCGTCCTATATTTGACGGCATTCTCCTTTTGTAACTTTACATGAAAACATTCCATTAATTCGGTGCAAGAGAGAATCAAATAACACTCAAGTTATCAAAGAGATGGTCGACTGTTTTTCAAAGTTTCCTTTTGTTGAAGCTTACCTCGATATCTTTCGAAGATAGTTCAGCCGGAGTTCAGAGAATACACCTAATGCCGAGGAGAAAAATAGTTTTATAAGGTTCAATTTAAAATTGAGGCGAAATTTCTGTTTTCCTAAAGTCGTCTTCAAACTTAGTTCTATATAAATAGTTGGGTAAATAAGGCTGTAAAGAAGGAGTTTTATTCGGGTGTTATTTTCAGATGGTACCTCCTTCGTCGTTTTAGGCACATATCTATCGATATGTCCTCCCTCGTTCAATTTTAGACGATAGTAAACCGGTCCTCTTTAGCTGTTTACTCAGCTGAGAATAGGTTGCATATTATAATATATAGCTATATACAGTCCTCCAAAAGTTGTTGACATTTTTCCACGTCAGCTCTAGTGCCACATTATGATTTAAAATTCTAGTTTCAAATGTTTGAACTGTTTACTATAACGTTTTTATGTATTTATAAATTCATCTACCTATGATAAGGGATTACCTGATTATTTTTTATTTATATAAAAAATAATCAGGTAATTCGGGTTTTAGTTGTCAAATAGGTACTTGAATTAGCCACGAACAGTTAGCGTTTATAATTTCTGTGGATTTACAATGTTTATATGGTTGTAATATTATTTGAATAACATTTTTGGTATACTAAACTTGACTATTAACCTTCTGCAACTGAGGTGAGTTTCTAATCAACATTCGACTGAGGTGTAGTCTGTCAGGCGTCACTATATACAGCATGATTCGCTTATAACTTTCAGAAATATTAGAGCTCTAGTTTTATTTTATGATTAATGGGTTTATCTATAATGAAATAAAAATGAATAAGCTTTCTCAAAACAAATAACGAGTTTAGTATGGAATAATTTATTGAGATCGGTATTTTCCTTATTTTTACGCTTTAACTTACAAAACTATTAAAAAAAAAAAAGAAATTATAAAACTTCTATAAAACTGTTCATTAATATTTTAAGCATTATCTTATAGCTCTAATACAAAAAAATCAACGAGATATCACGGTTCAATTAGGCACAAACCAGTCTCAAAGTTAACCCTAAATCTAAAGCGTAAGTTTACAGTCTTGACATAGTGGAGAAGAACATTGTAGACAAATTGGCTTTTTGCATGCGCAACAGTGGTACCATGTTTGCCTCTTCAATCTACTGGGGCATATGCTGCATAGTTTCCTTCCAGCAGGACCTGGTAGCTGAGCCACGGGTGGAGGGGGAGGCAAATCATTGCCTAAAACTCGCGTTATAGTAAGACGGAGTTCTCTGGGCAATCTGTCATTATAAACGCGTTCTTTTAAGCCAGGAAGAACCAATTCTCTTGCCAAAGATAGTAAAAAGTCCCCTCTTCGCAGTTTGGTGCCTGGACAAGATTGGTATAAAACAAATGAATTATTTCCAGATAAAGAGCTAAGGGGCTCCTCGTCTTCAGAGTTAAAATCACTCTCACTCGATTGGGTATTCTGTTCCTCGAGGTCTTCGTTTTCCTCTTGCTGTACATTTCCTTCCACATAATTAGGGTCTTCTACGGAATCATCAAAATCGCTAAACTCGTGTTCTTCTTCTAATTCTTTAAGCCATTCCTCAATCTGCTCATCATCATTTGTATATCTTCCACTGCTGTCTCGTTTTGGTGGCCTACTATCTGTGCTTTGAGTCGTCATCTAAAAAATATAAATATTATAAGTAAAGCATGTGTGGTTATGTCTGAGAGACACTATACTAAGTATTAATATGTTACTGATGAAACGACTCTCAGACACTATGAACCTAAAAAGATATTGGTGAGGTGACGTCTATCAGAATCAACGTTTATTGCTGTACTTACGTCTGTGGGACACCGGCTGTCGAAAACTCCAAACGTACACACCGCTGCGCTGCTCGCGCCTCACTGACCGTTAGCGCGAGCCATTACAAGAAGGTACTGAGCGAGACAGAGCTACATCACGCCATGTTACGATCTGGCAACGTGTATTGTGATTGGTGGTGTCCGATAGACTACCACCTCAGTCGCAGAAGGTTAAACTAAAAATGTAATAAATTTACTTATTACTTTTAGTCATTGCCAGGATAATTATTATATTATATTACTTTATTCAAAATCAATATCAGAAGTCATTTATTCAAACTAGGTTGAAAATCAGCACTTTTCGAACGTCAAATTTACAAAAGACAGTCCCCCAAAACGCCCGCCTACACCGCCACACTATCACACTTCACACTATCACACTAATATTATAAAGGCGAAAGTTTGTGAGTGTGTGTGTGTGTGTTTATATGTTTGTTACTTCTTCACGCTTAAACGGCAGGACCAATTTTGATGAAATTTGGTATAGAGATAGCTTGAGTCCCGGAAAAGGACATAGGGTACTTTTTATCCCGATATTCCCACGGGATCGAGACTTATGCGGGTAAAACCGCGGGGCGCAGCTAGTTTGCAATATTACTTTATTCTGAAAAATATTGGCTTCGAGATGAAAATAAACCATTTAGGAAAAAAACAAATGTTATGTGTGAACAAGAAGAAATAGTTCTGTAAAAAATGGTTTCAAATCAGCCTTTGGGGGTACGAAAAACAGTAAAATGGAGTTTAGAACTCTTTCACTCACTCTTTTTATTATTTTACTTGAATATTTGATTCAGTAGGGAGAAATTTAAGAAGGTAATGTTACATTATTATCGTAAAAGCTTATCGTCAGGGAAATTCTTGTGTATAGAAATGTCTTTTACACAACATTGTCTGGACCGGTAATTTAGACTTTACGATCGTGTTTTTGCAAAAACAAAATGAAATGCACGTTTGACTGAACATTTGCCTATTTTTCGCTTCAAATAAGAAATAGCTTTTGTTCCCACGACATACAACGGGTGCTTGCGAGGAGCGCAGTCTAGCGCGGTGTCGTTCTGAGTTTTGTCGTGTCCAGTGTTTGTCAAAAACAAAATATAATATGGATGAAGAAAACTTATTTTTACAAAAAAAAAAGCTCGAACTGCACTCACTGCGGCCACTTGTATGAACGAGCTATGTGGCGTGAGATGCCCGCGCGCACCCCGCGCCGAGCTGCCCGCGCCGCTCACCGCGCCCGCGTGCCCATTATGGACGAAGTTCTTTTGTTTGAGAACGCCGCGCCGCGCCCGCCCCGCGCCCGCGTTGCAGTCTGGCCAAGCACTTACATAGTAATAACATCTAATCTCAACCCAATCAATAATGCCAACCGCCGGAAATTCCCGATAGTACATAATGACATTTCCTCCCCATTAGTTATGACATAACGACACATCATTAGTCATTAACTGTTCGGTATTTCTGTATTAATTAATAGTATTATTATATCAACAGATAAGACAAGGGCAGCTACTAACATGTAACAGTTTCTGTAATGAGCATTAAACTAGGTATTTGAGGACAAAGTTCTCCGTACCAAGTAATATTTTTTCTGTGCTTAGAGATGGAAAGTAGATCAAAAATCAAAATATTTTATTTCACTTAAACCTACATGGGCACTTATGAATCGTCAGAAACTAGGTGCACGGTTCCAATTGGTTGTTTCCTATGAACAAGAGCCGACAAGGTTACTCTTTTAAAAATAATTGGATTTTAAAATGTTTTCAATTTTTTTTTTTATGGATGGGAAGTCATCAAATGACCCCTCCCGCTCTGGGTGGAGCGGAAGGGAGTGTCAGACTCTTACTGACTAAAACCCATCCGTGTTCTTTCCTGAGCCCTTTATGTTCCGGGGTAGCGATAACCCTTTCGGACAATCCCGCACCCCCGGCAGTCTTCGGCCCTGGCAGGCCGCTTCCTTTTTGCTGACATCTCTTCGAGGCGCGCGTGGAACACATACGCGCCGTCCGGCACGGGCCTGGTAGTTATATTAGGTATGTGTATGTAATCTAATGACAGTAGAAGTTCAGTAAAATTGTAACTAGCCCCGAAACCACTTACTGATTCCTGCCTGAAATTAAAGTTTTCTTTCTATGCTATTCTATAAACCAATTTACTTTTTTTTTCTCTTTCTTTCTTTCAGCAGTCGCGATTGCAGCCTAGTGGCTGCTAGTGGCGAACTGTAATAAAAAACAGTCCCCTAGGACTAGTGTCATAGGGGACTGTTTTTTATTACAGTTCGCTTAATCACTTTTAACTAACTACTCCAGTAATTCTAGTTTCGCGTGTTGACAATCGAAATCATTTGCAGTTCATTACAAAGAGCTACTCCATTATTGTTTAGTATAATAAACTATCTAATAGCGTGAGTAATTAAATGTCAATTATGGGAATTAACCAAAATGTGAAGTCGTGTATGTTATACAGTTTAGTAACTATTCATTTGAATTACTTTTGTTAATAGTCAAACAAACCATGCTCCATGAATCCATGAATGACAGCATATTAAGAGGTAACTGTCAATTTGAAGCCTGGAATAGACAGAGGTACGGTCAGTGACTAAAATGATTAATAATAATATAATATTCCACAACTATCACACAACGCCATCTAGTCCCAAGCTAAGCAGAGCTTGTGTTATGGGTACTAGACAACTGATAAACATACTTATATATTTCTAAATACATACATATTATAGATAAATTACACCCAGACACAGAACAAATGATCGTGCTCATCACACAAACATTTGTCCTGGGTGGGAATCGAACCCACGACCTCCGGCATAGCAGTCAGGGTCACTAACCACTAGACCATCAGGCCTGTCAGTTAGTCAGATTAACACTGCTACATTTACACATCATCAAAATATACACAAATATATTGGATACATTGTATTTCAGCATTATATATATAATAGCTAAGGCAATTGCTCATTATTGTGATCAGTTAAGCTGTTGGTTGGTGCTTACAATTCTCAATCAAAGATAATATACGAATAGGTACTACTTATCATTATCTACCTAGCCTTTTCCCAAATATGCTGGGGTCGGCTTCTAGTCTAACTGGATGCAGCTGAATTTGAGTATTTTATATGAAGCGACTGCCTAGCTGACCTCCACAACCCAGTTACGGGTAAGTAGAATAGAATAGAACAGAACTTTATTATGTAGGTACACCATATAAATTACAGACATAAATATAGAAACTAAGTATGTAATACGTATTTCTTTACCTGTGTTAACAAATAAAAGTGATATGATTTGATTTGATTTGATTTGAATACGATAATCTCCCTTGGTAAGGCTGGTTGTCAGACTGTCGGGCTTCTGACGACCTGAGCCACGAGGCACGAAGGGGTCTCAGTATTTAAAGATGGTCACCCATCCATGGTCCGACTGCGTAGCTTAACCTGATCGATCGGCCTGTGCGGCTGTTATTCATAGCCACGAGCCCACCAGTAGGTACTACTTTATCGCGGTAATTAATTCTGCTTTGACTTAATACCAGACGTCAGCTGCAGACCTTTAGGGCTTGCGCCCATTGGGGGCACGGCACGGCAAGGGATTTTTATGCGACAAATAGAAATATAACTTAATAGTATGACAATAAAATTGAAATTTCAATGACACGACATGTCTCAGGATACCCTAGCTTTTTTTTTGCACCTATGATGATTATCATTGAAATTTCAATTTAATTAACATACAATTAAGTTACATTTTTATTCGTCGCATAAAAATCCCTTGCTAAGTGGTTATTATTCTAAGCTCAAAATAATGATGTAGGTATACTTTATTCCAACTGCATTTCAGTTTCCTAAATTCTAATGAGGTGCTTATTCATTTGTAAGACTGTCTGAGTAATATTTTTATTTTGACTTTATTATAGTACTTACTGGTACTTTATTGTTAACTGAAAACTTTTCCGTTATAAATGTTATTCTTTTAATTTCCTTAGACCTTATTAATGTCTTTTGGGATAATGAATGCTTCTGTTGTTTCAGAATAAATTTTTTTTTCTTCTAAAAATAAGGATGAAATTATGTATTCGTTTTATTTTACATGACGTATCTACACAATATCTATCTATAAACAATTTTAGCGAACAGTAATGCTTTTCTGTAAAAACTTCACCGTTAAAAACTTAGGTGAAGTGAGCTTAACGTGAGCTGTCAATCCCTGGCATCAAGTGGAATGACAGACGGTCGATTCTGTAAAAATCTCACCGTGAAAACTTAGGTGACGTGAATTTGTTTTTGCTAGGAATTGACACTATTGACAGCTCACTCCACGCTCACTTCACCTATGTTTTCACGGTGAGATTTTTACAGAATAGCACTGCAGTATATACTTTTCTTTTTAAGTTAGCCTACACTGTCCCACTGCTGAGCAAAGGTTCCCCCAAATCATTCCAGGCATCATTTTCTAGAGCCACCTCGATCCAACCCTTGCGGTACGCGTCTAAGCCGTCTCGCCACCTCTTCCTGGGCCAGCCTTGGCGGCGTCTTTTGTCCTCAGGCACCACGTCAGCTGCATACCCAGCAGTCACTGGGTATGCAGCTGACGTGACCCGCCTAATTCCATTTCATTATTCAAAATGTGAACATTATAATTAGGTATAAAGAATAATATAATTACTTAAAAAAATTAATTTGTTTTACTTCGGAATCTACTTTTAGACGCTTTTGCCCGTCGATATTGGACCTTATCTTTAGCCCAAAAAGTATAATAACCCCTATAATGTCAACTGTGCACTTTATTACCCCGTCTACTACCTACTACGATTGAAATCTCAAACAAACAAAACTTTTCTTTCAACAATATTAGTAGGAAGATAAAAACAAAACGTAATCCTTGCCAACATGTGAAAATAACGCTGTATAATCCACTTTAGCAATCCGTTCTGTAAAACCAGACAGGCTTAAGTAATATATCGTCTTACGCCATGTTCATCTTGATAAATCGTTCATGCATCAGGTACTATGCCACGATGTAGGTACTGCCGTAGAGTACCTAGCTTACGGGAAATGATCTTAAGAGGAAATGCGGGTAGTCGTTTCTCCATAGAAACGCTCTCGCCTTTTTTCTTTCTGGTTGATGACCATAAAGGAATGATTTTCTACAGAATAATAAATATTAACTACTTATATATCCCTATATTTTCCTTTGAGATACATTATTTTTATACGCACTAGAACCCTCAAAAAATTGCCGATTTTAACCGCTGTCAACAGAGGCCTAGTGTACAAATTTGACAACTATTAATGAAAAAAGAAAAACACTGGGACACAGTATCCTTCTTATTCAGTTTATAAAGTATCTTTTAAATTGGACCAATATTGGAGGAAATAGGCGAGAGCCGAACCTGGAATTATGACTTTTTACTTAGACTTTTTCAAAAGCCTCTCCGACCGCATTTCCTCTTAAGCTTTTATGAGCGACAATTTTATACAGGGTGGCTGGAACATCAACGCGCAAACTGTAACCATGAACTGAACACATACATAATTCTAGACCGTAGACATTTTTCGTCGGTTTTCAAAAAAACATAGGCGTAGTATAAAACATAGTTGCTTTTCGTGTCTGTCTGTGTGACTGCTTAGATCTTCTAACGCACACAATAGATTTTGATGAGGTTTATACCATCATTTAGAGCATATATCCGGATGCTTTATATGTATGCATCAATATTGAAGTGAAAATTTCTTGAGGTGCGTTGGGCATTTCTTGAGATGGGAAAAAACTATTGAACTTGCGCCACTTTTACCGTAATCGACACCGCTTCGGATGTGTTCGGCTGGCCTCAAGGTGTACTCGGTTTTAATGTTTATCCGATATGTCAGTGAGTGATGGCAAAGTATTCTGTTTGTGTTTTGTTTTCACTTCTGTCGGCACTCCCGGAGTGCCACTGTTTTTTTTATTTAACTTCGATTTCGCACGAAGATCTCGATGTGATGTCTTGTGCGAACAGGGGCGGGTCGTTAGCTAGTCTTTAATAAGTAGCTGTTTATCATTATGAGAGGGCCCTAACAAACTGTATTCATGCGACAAAAACACGTACCTAAATGTATATTTTTTACCAAATAAGTCGGGACTTCTGTAATCATCATCATCATTTATTCGAAAGACTTCCATAGCAGGACAAGGCCTGTTATTTGTAAAAAAAAATAGCTTTACGTGTTTCTTTTTTTAACATAAAATAAATTATTTAAATTAAAATGTGTCAAAAAACGAAAGTGCGGGGCCAACGTCACCGACTTCCGAAATTAAAGTAATTTTTCACTTTGTAGTGTTTTTTTTTGGAAGTCGGTTGTTTTGTTTTTTGTAAAAAAGTTTCATGAAATCGTATTGCATTTCACCATCTCCACGTGATGTTTCGCCTCACATATCTCGCTTAATACGATGGGTACGAAACGATTTGTCAAACCCGAAATAAACACGTGCTATTAAGAGCCTCCAGCAAAAAAAGAACGTGTCCGCAATTTCTAAAAGCTTTCCTTTTATTTGCGAACAGTGTCATTAGCAACAATATACGGGAGCGAGACGCAAATATATAACTATGCGCGTCTTTATTGCTTCCTGTGATAAATGGAGATAAGTGTGAGACTTAGTGGGAGTCTGATGGTGTAGCCACGAAATAGATAGGTACAGAAGTTCGGCTCCATACAATGATCAAAAAAGGGCGCACGTACACTAAGTCGCGTACGTACAACCGGAAAAAAACCGAAGTTACCGACATACCTTGCAGAGTAAGCAAACTGAAGTGGCTGTGACCGATTGCCGGTGGAGCAGACGAGTCCTGACGTGCAGACCGCGTATCGGCAAGCGTAGCGTGGGACACCTTCTAGCTAGATGGACCGACGACATTACAAAAGTGGCTGGGACAGACTGGTTGCGGAAGATAGAGGACCGGGTGTTATGCTGCAGTCTGGGAGAGGCCTGTGTCCAGCAGTGGACTGCGATAGGCTGAGTTGTTTGTTGCGATACTAGGAGCGTTTTCTCTAGAAATGTGTGTTAGATATATTATGCTTGTGACTGTATTCCAATCTCGCGAGTGCGCTTGCATTCTCTGTACGTGAAACGTGTAAAAATGTGTGTGTAAAAATGTGTATGAAACGTGTCTATGTGTGCGTGCGTTTTTACTCATTGTGTGGAGCCAACCTTTTGAACTATCTATTTTGTGGTGTAGTTGTAGTGTACATTGTATGGTGCTGTTGTAAATACGGAAGCTTTTACTCTGATTTGAGAGTTAATCGACTGTTTCCTGCCCCATTGTATATGTGGTTGTAGGTATACCCAATCGTTAATGGGTTGAGTATCCGTTTCATAAATTACAATCAGCTGATGTAAAAGATCCCCTTCAGTGTACATTGGGTTTCTCACCCTAATCAATTAATTAATTTACAATGTAGTGTATTCATGCTATGGATCAAAACTTGTTCAAAAAGGTGGCAGTCGGCAAGCCACGGTTTCATACAAAGCGTTTTTTGACACCTTATTGTCAAATACTGGTGAAAAATACAGATTTTCATTATGTTTGTTATAAACATGACGTAACGCTCTTTTAGGAAACCGTAGCTTTGTTCTTGTCAGCCATACTGTTCGTCGCTTTTTGACAGTTTTCTGTACTGCATACAGTATCGGAAAACATGGCATATCGAGATTCAGAAAAACTTTGGTTTTATAGAGCATCATTTCTCTCACTTATACCCGTTTGATACCCGTTAAAAAGTCTTTTTCTCTTTGTGTCCTATTAGGGCTATTACTCTATGGTCATCTAAAAATACGTCCGGGTAAGTGCCCAAAAGGCTGGCAGCATTACCACGTTGGATAGCAATGCTGATTCTGTGGACTAAAAATAGGCCAGCCCTCTGGTCACGTGAAGAGTCGACCAACCGCTTGGCGATGTCCCGAAATACTCAATGAGCACTGGAACCCCAAGGTCCTAGTGTTTCAACCCCAAACGGCTCAAATATATATTTCCCGATAAGGTTTTTATATTTGTGCCGTTTGAGGTTTTCAGCTCCTGCAGCAGCCGCCCTAGCACAGCCCACCGTCCTAGAAGATATAATGCGAAGGTGTCGACACTGGTTGCATCCTACACTAAAGGCCTACTCAACGTCCAACGCATTATGGTCATTCTGTCTGGCCTATCCCAACCGTCGCGTGCCAAGCCATTGGGTTCCAAAACAGCTGGCTCCCAAGACAAGAGCCCGACTGATGATGTCATTAATTTTTCCGTATATTCAAATCACAACAATCATTCTTTGGCAGTTGTTTGAAAAGGCTATAATACGGCAATTTGACGTAGGGTGTGAATTCGCTTAACATTTAGGGGTTTATTTATAAACGTTGCTTAAAGTTAAGTAATGATTAAGCGACTGTTCAACATAAATTTTTGACGTGTAAACGACACTTAACTTTATGCAACGTTTATAAATAAAGTGGTTCATTTTTCTAACGTCTACATATGTCGCAGTATTTTGATGATTCCGTCCCACTATTGCAAGTTCCACTCACAACAGATAAAGTAGATTTTCAACAAAAGCGTGCACAATACAAAGTAAAGTAGGGTGATTTATTTAGTTGTTTGCGACATGCGACAGAGTTGAATGCGCATGTAGCGCACGTTCCTTGACAGTCGTTTCTATCTTTACTTTTAAGTAGGGTTGTCACAGCAAAAGGATTATAGAATTAATATTTTTTTCATCATCATCATCTGCCTTTTCCCAACTATGTTGGGGTCGGCTTCCAGTCTGACCGAATGCAGCTGAATACCAGTATTTTACATGGAGCGACTTCCTATCTGACCTCCACAACTCAGTTATTGGGTAATACGATACCCCTTCGTAAGACTGGTAGTCAGACTTTCGGGCTTCTGACTACCCGTAACGACTGTCAAAGATCCACGAATGACAGCCGGGAACAACGGCTTAACGTGCTTTCCAAGACACGGAGGGGTCTCGGTATGTAAAGATGGTCACCTATCCACGGACCAACCGCGGCAAGCTTAGCTTAACCTGTTCGATTGAACCGTGCGGCTGTTATTACTCACCCACAAGCCCGTCTTTTAATTTATGTTTTTTCTGTAATGAAACATTATGCCTATCCTCCTGTCCTAAGAGCCTTCCACCGGAGCACGTGTTACCGTGACCGACTTGTAAATACCTAAATAGATTACAAACCCAAGTCGGCTATAGCAAAGAACAACCTCCATAGCAGTGGCGTGCATTGCATATAGGCATATAAGCAGTGCCTACCTCGATATATGAACATAAGCCTGTCAATTACATTTTAGTGTGTGTGTCCCACAATTAAGAAACTCACTAAGTTATTTTCATTTTGAACTTAGTTCCTACCGGGGGTCCCCCGACCACACGTTTGTTTTTCTGATTAGTGACCGCGTCTGCCTAGAATAGACCCGGCCTAGTGCCTACCTATTCTGAAAACCAATGCACGCCACTGCTCCATAGATGGGAGTTTATGCATGACTCGGAACTCAAGTATACATACGGCGTCTCTCCGCAGACAATAGCCCACCTCCCATCTTGCGCCGCATACCATGTCACCTGTGCACTTGAGGATCTTATGGCGTCAGCGAACGTGATTTGCGTGGCTGTATTTTGGGCTAAAAATAATGATTCCTTCCTCTCTTTACGCCGCTGCTACTGAGAAATTCATAATGAAAAAAAAAATGACACTTTGCCCTACACGAGAATCGAATCTATAATCACTAGAGTCTAGTGTTATGACATTAAGACCACAGAGGTATAATAAAGCAATAAAAAGGTATAATAAAGTTTGCTGAAGAAATGAAGAATTTTCAATAACTGAATAGCCGAATCGAATGTTGCAGCATGGGTAATCCAGCCGATTGAGTTGAATCTATCGAAAACCTCTCTAGTTTGTAGGCAAAAAAACAAAAGCGGTTTGTTTGAGTTAAACCGTCCGTCGGCAATACTACTGTTCAAGCAAAAATCAATCATGCTAGTGGCGGGTATAACGCTTTCATAGAAATTTTTTGGTTGCAGATTCGGTGAGCAAGCCACAGCAAAGATAGCTGAACTGCAGATTGGTTTTGTGGAATTCCTTTCTATGTGCACGCACCTTGCTAAAAAAAGAATTCCACAAACGAACTCCCAAACAAAAGCAGATGCTTTTGTTTGTTCATTTTGATGGAAAACATGGTTATATATCTACGCTATTTCATTACCAAGGTATATCAAATTGAGCTGACCGTGGAGTCCTGGGTTCGAGTCCCAGGTCGGGCAACGTGTTATTGAGTTTTTATTTATTTATATTATTATTATTTTTTTATTATTATTATTTGTTTTTATTTTTTTTATTTTTTTTTGAGTTTTTCTATTAGGAATTTCTTAATAACAGTCCTGAGTTTGGAAGTTGGCGGTGTGATACCCCCGTGTCTTAAAAAGGACGTAATGCCGTTGGTCCAGCGCCTGATCTCTCCCGGGTTGTGTCGTAATACATGCCGTTCCATCAGACTGAGAGTGAGGGAAGACAGAGTGCACCTATGTCTGCGCGTACACTTGTGCACTATAATATCTCCCGTGCCGAAGGCTACTCTCCGTTGAGATTGGCTGCCAAGGCCGAAATACGGTCTGGAGGACTATAATTATCAAATTGTGCTGCAATTTTTGACACGTTTACGAATAACGTGTTTTTCTTTTTTTGCAGAATGTGCCGAAATCGAGCAAGACCACACATGAAGTAAAAAGGTAAGATTCTTACCTCTAAAATCTAGACCATGAAGTTTTTCGTGCAAAAAGGATGGCAGCAACTTATGCAAAAAAAGAAAAAATCTTCAATAAAAGAACGCTCAAAAAAATTAAAGTCAACATACTTGAATAACTGGCGACGAATATCGAAAAGCTTTAAAAACCGCCTCCTCGTGAAGCTACTAATAGTGGTTCCATCGTATTATAACTTAGGGCCGTCATGGAAAAAACTTTTCACCAGTTGGTATTTCAAATTAAGTAAGGTATGAAAAACGCTTTGTATTTGAACAGCTGTTGTGTGACCATTCGCCGCTTTCTGAGGAAACCAACGCATTAGTTGATTCAGAGAAATCCGTACAAAATCCCAGTTTGGACATCCCTACTTTTGCGTCACGGGATCGACAGTAGGAACGCGCCCGGATTGCGCCGCTTGTCAACGCGTTGCAACCGCACATATCGTGCAAAATGTATGCAACAATATTTATTCACGTCACCAGTGACAGGCTTTGTCAATAACGTGATATGTGAATTGGCTTTTAATCCTTTGAATTATTAGTCTGTTTTCGTGCTGATGTTGAGCGGATTTTTACCTGTTGGTATGAAAACCTGTTGAATTTTCACCTGAAAAAACGTTTGACGGAGGGGCAAAAAGAAAATCGATTCTATAAATAAAATTGTTCAGTTTATTTAATGCAAATATACAATACAAGCTGCCTCCCGAGGTTTCACCCGCATAAGTCTCGATCGCGTGGGAATATCTATCTGTTTGTCTCTGCATCACCCAACGGTTGACTGGTAGAAAATGCCTGTGGCATAAAGTCCGCCTCTGTACATTTGTGTGCTTGAAGTATTAAATAAATGAATAATAAATATCGGGATAAAAAGTATCCTATGTCCTAATCCAGGCCATAGTCTAGCCATATGCCAAATCCGTTTAGCCGTTTTAGCGTGAAAGCGTAAAAAACATTAAAAAACAAACATACAAAAAATTTTTTTTTTTTTTTTTAATAATATTAGTTTAGACTAGCTAACTCGACAGACGTTGTCCTATCCAAACAATAGTTCATAGACAAATCCGTTTGCAATTTGAAAGCTCAATTCTTGAGAAAGGTTGTTTTGTATGTAGGTAACATGCTACGTCCCTTAGGAGCCGAGCAAAAACGAAGTAATAGCGCGGGCGGGCGATACTATGCGACGCGGTAGGTCGGGGAACAAGAATTTTCAAGCGGAAGTCGCGGGAAGAAGCTAGTTCAATATAAATCCAGGCTTAATGCAAGCTCATTTGCCAATAATTCTCTATAGGTAGTCTAATATATGTTATAATAATCTCCCACATCCTCGTATCGTATCTTAATGTATTTGTACATAAAAGCCATTATTCTCTGACTGCTATAAAAAGTTCTTTCATCCCAGAAAAAAAATACAAGCCGATTAGAATATTTAACTTTCATTCAGAGATAGCTGCGGGCTAAAGTTCTAATAACAAAATTCACTTCAGGAAATGAGCAAAACCGAGATCCTATTGTAAGGAGATTGTGTTGATATTATACTATTATAATTTATTCAGCTTTTCTTATTTAAATTTCGGTCTATAGGGATTTAAGGAGAAGACTACTTAGTTGCTTACGTAAATCGAGGCTCAAATTTCAGCGGTATGATGAAAATAATTCTTGAAAAATATTTATTAAGCACTAGCTGCGCCCCGCGGTTTCACCCGCATAAGTGTCGATCCCGTGGGAATATCGAGATAAAAACTATCCTATGTCCCGGGACCCAAACTAGCTCTATACCAAATTTCATCTAAATCGATCAGTGGTTTAGGCGTGAAAAGGTATCATACAGATAGACAGAGAGACTGAGTTACTTTCGAATTTATAATATTAGTATGGATTAAAACTAGGTTGAGAGAAACCAAGATAGTCAAAGGTAAGGTAAGGTACTCAGGAATTTGTTTAATGAAAATTAGCTTATTTTTCGTACATAAAAAATATATTCTTATGGCAACAACAATGTTTAACAAACCCCGTTATCTTGGCAATCCTTTATAAATAACATTAATATTATATTAATACTTGATATGCTTTTCTTTGTACATCGAAACCGGCCGAAGAATCGCTACATTACCAAATATTATTTTAGGATCGCATTTCGATGTAAAGCGAGGTTGCGTTTGAAAGAAACTTTTTCCTCAATGTTTTTTTGACTATTTTCGTTTGCAAAACGATCTGAATGAAAAAAAAATGAACGCAAAGCGACTGTGCTGCTTAATTTAACTAATTGAATACCTACCGTCCGAGGGGTAAAAAGTTTAACTGAAAAAAGACCCGTTTTGGCTGCCCTATCCAACCTACTTTACACAGTCCGTGCCACCCAGTCCCACACTAATTAAGTGTCACTCTGGATTTTAGCTTCTAGTGGAATACTAAAAGTATTTGTGGAATTTTTATGAGAACAAGGGTTTTTTAATTGTAAGTACAGACCTCAACCTCCCTGTTAGAATGTGACATATATATTAAAAACACTTTTCGTGTGCTCAAGAAAGGATTCCTAAAATGGAATTCAAGGTACATCTTCCTGAATGAAAATTCGGGACAGGAAGATATTTTGAAAGAACGCTTAAGTAATCGGATATTCCATTATGTTTTACAAAAAAAAGAGAGAATTTTATGCTCCCAATATTTAAATGCTTAACCCATTTAAATATTGTGAGCATAAAATTTCCTTTTTTTTTTTTAAATATCGTTTTTCTAAGGCTTCTTCCTTTCGGTAAATAAAATTTTTCTAAAGCTTCTTCCTTTTGGTAAATTTACAAAGGATGGAAAATCTGTTTTGTTATAGGTTTTGATTGAGGTATTATAATTTGTCGCAATTATTTTTACGTTTCCTGCAGCACCTTGTGGTAGGCCTTCCAACCTTACGTCTTCCGGTACAGGGTCGCAACTCAAGAATCTTTCGAGCTCATCGGCCATCTGTTCTGCGAGCAATGTGCCCTGTCCACTAGGTCAGCCGCCGTAGGAATCCGCTGGGTGTGGGAAGCACAGAACCGGTCGAAGTGACGTAGGTACTTGGGGGAGGCCTATGTCCAGCAGTGGATGTCTTTCGGCTGAAATGATAATGATTTTTAGGGTTCCGTACCCAAAGGGTAAAAACGGGACCCTATTACTAAGACCCCACTGTCCGTCCGTCTGTCTGTCTGTCTGATACTGCCAGCTTTCTGCGAATGTGCTCGCGAGCCTTAACTGATTATGTTATGTATGTTATGTTATGGGTAAAAAGCACAAGGCATAAGAAAAACAAGTTTTAAGAACCATGCGTCAGTCAGTTAAATCGTTATGGTAGGTATAATTACATTACTTAAGCTTATGGGAACCAGTACACCAACCAGACAAAACTAGCTAGATGTCTACCTAACCTTATACCATTGTGACTTTTGGTTCCCAAACAGTTAACGAAGATTAGTTGCAATGTTCATGCTGGTAGTTCGAAAGCTCGAATAATTTACTGTTCTATTTTGGGCAGGGACCTAAATTAGTATTTGTAGTTCGGAATATGCACATAGACAATGATTTCTGATTGGAATAATTAAATAAACGAGTTGTTCTATATATTCCGACTGACATAACGTTCTTAATACAAAGTTGACCACTCAGACCTGGGTTTAAAATCTGTTTTTGTATTTAGAACTTAAACCTCGTCGGTATGAAGTTCGAAATTCGACAATGCATCGATGGTTTAATTTTTGACCTAAGCTAAAAACATGTTTTGTAATAAGACCGTTATTAAGCTAGAAGCAAGAAATAGTTTTCTTAGGTTAATAATGAATCATTTTTTTAACTACAAAACACAATTTCATGTAAACTTATTTGGAGTAGTTCGACTTAGACCTCGATAGGCCCCATTAAAAATATGCACGAAAGTACTGCCATAAAAGGACGCTATTCACCAAAGATTTTTAGTGTCATAAAAAATATTCATTTATCATCTTCCTAGCCTTTTCCCAAATACATTGGGGTCGGCCTCCAGTCTAACCGGATGCAGCTGAAAACCAGGATTTTACATGGAGCAATTGTCTATTTTACCTCCACAACCCATAATATATATCCACACTTATATTATAAATTCGAGAGTAACTCTGTCTGTCTGTCTGTATGTTACCTTTTCACGCCTAAACCACTGAACCGATTTAGATGAAATTTGGAATAGAGACAGTTTGAGTCCCGGGGAAGGACATAAGATAGTTTTTATCTCGATATTCCCACGGGATCGACAATTATGCGGGTGAAACCGCGGGGCACAGCTAGTAAAAATATAAGATAATGCGATACCCCTTAGTAAGACTGGTTATTAGACTTTCGGGCTTCTGACTACCTGTAACGATTGTCAAAGGTCTACAAATGACAGCTGACACCAACGGCTTCACGTGCATTCTAAAAAATATTCATTCAAAGAGAAAATTTTATTCAAACACGGTAAAGTTCTCTACCAGTGCTGACCAAATATGTACCAACGCAAGGGGAATGCGCTCAACCTATAATAATTGTCTCCGTTGTTTGTAAAGCCAGTTCAAGCCTGAAGTTTGCTTTGAATAAATATCTCGATGAAATGGACTGAACCATTGTTTTCTAAAGCAATGCAGTTAGGATGATATTGTTGTTGAGAATTGAAAGAGATGAAACAGCTTACTAGTGATAAAGTCAATACAATGTTGGCTTGACCGGTCAAGCTTCGCGCGTCGCCTATAGGCGATGAAACAATGGACGATCAATTGTGTCTCATTAGCGGAGCTTGACAGATTAAGCTAAGGTTTGCTAGAAGAACGGGGACGACGTCATGTGACCAAATTTAATTGAATTTAATACAAGTTAACTAACTAATTTCTTAATATTAAAGTATCTAAAATTTGAACGCCGACATAATAAGTGATCGATATAATAATTATCTTAAGAACTTTATGTACCTTATATTTATGCAAATAACTGTAGTTTGGTTAGTATGCGAATATTTACAGAATTGGCTAACGAATTTGATGTAGCCCATTCTCTATATGTCTCAATCAACACGAAAACTAACAATAGTCAATCTGTTTCGATACTATATTCTATTTCGCAAAAAATTTATAATACCTAAATGGTGTTAAAAATACGAATCGAGAGAATCATAGGAACAAAAAGATTGAAAATAATACTACTTGTGGTTGTGATCTTGTTGTCCTAACTGCAATCATCTACAGTCTTCTTTTATTTTCGTTGCTTAAATATTTACCCCCTTACTAAAAAACGTATTATATCAAATGAATAGTTGCACACCGATTTCTCTCTTTCAGTCGTCAGTAATTTGACTTTCGAAAGAAGAAGACAAAGCTTTGTGTAACAGACGCTATACAACGATTAGTAGTTAGTTAGTGTGTATGTATTTATCTATCTATAATTTTGGATATGTATATATCTGTGTATCTATTTTCCTATTGTATACATATTTGCACCAACGACAGCCCCATTTTATGTCCAGGAAAATCACTGTCCATTCCAAGGTTGCCTGGAAGAGATCGCAGAAAGCGATAAGGCCGCCCATTGTATATTTTGTAGTGTTTGATGTATTTTTTCATGTTATGTATTTTTGTGGTGTACACACGGTTACACAATCAAGCTATACATATTCAGTTTTAGCTGACCTCGCATTGTGTAGATTTTTGGTGCAATAAGAAGTCAGATTATACTGGTTATGTATAGCTTGATGTGTAGCCGTGCGTGCAATAAAGTATATTATACTAGCTGCGCCCCGCGGTTTCACCCGCATAAGTGTCGATCCCGTGGGAATATCGGGATAAAAACTATCCTATGTCCTTCCCCGGGACTCAAACTATCTCTACACCAAATTTCATCTAAATCGGTTCAGCGGTTTAGGCGTGAAGAAAAGACAGACAGAGTTACTTTCGCATTTATAATATTAGTTTGGATAAATAAAAATAAATAAATAAAAGTAAAGCTTAGTTTATCATCATTTACCTGACCTTGTCCCATGTTGCTTGGGGTCGGCGCAACTCGTTTTCTTCTCCCATTCTTCCTTGTCAACCGTCACGGTATCATTCACTCCCTTCTCATTCATATCATTCCTCACACAATACATCCATCTTTTCTTTGGCCTTCCTCTCCCTCTCCATCCAACATTTATATTCATCACTCTTTTAGTCAAAATTAATCTAAGTTTATTCAATAAAATATTTCATTCATTCATTTTCATTGTTAGGAACTTCGAAGTTATAGCCACTATTCATTTTATCGTCATCGTAAAAGGACGGATGTGATAAGTTTCGAAGGGTAAGCTCGTAAATTCCAGATAAAGATTTCGATGTTATTATTTACTTTAAACTATCATTCTTAAATATTGTTACCCTTTATTTATTTATATATACTTGAAAATAGATAACAAAAAATTGATCGAACACTACATCAATAAGCGACCTTATCGCTTTATGCGATCTCTTCCAGGCAACCTTGGAATGAAGTGTTTGCCTGGATAAAAATGGGCCTGTCGTTGGTGCAATTGATAAGTATAGAATATACTAAAATGGATACACAGATGTACAACGTTGACTAACGCTGTTGTTGTTTTGGGTAGAAGTCCAGACCATGTTTATAGATAAACAAGCCTTGGTACCTACTCGATGGGAATTCCCATTGGCAAAAATGACGAATTTACACCCGGCGTTTAACCCCTTTAGAAAATAAATCAAAAATCTTTCCTTAATTCTCACCTGGTTTCCCGGTCTGGTTAGAGGTAGCGCGGGAAAGCAGTTCCAGGAAGGACTTGGGGGAGGCCAGAGACAGCGGGACTGTACAGGACAGTACAGGCTAAACAAAAAATAAAATTAGTGGCACTCCGGGAGTGCCGACAGCTGAAATGAAAACAAAACACAAACAGAATAGGTACTTTGCCATCACTCACTGACATATCGGATATACATTAAAACCGAGTACATCCCGAGGACAGCCGAACACATCCGAAGCGATGTCGGTTACGGTAACAGTTGCGCGAATTCAACGGTTTTTTCCCATCTCAAAAAATGCCCAACGCGCCTAAAGAAGTTTCCACCTCTAAAAAATCACCTCCGTTAAGAAACTCTTGTTCACCATTTTATGATAGTAGAATCAGCGGTTTATTTAGGCTGTGCGTTGTCTGGTAGCAAGTGAATGAATTTAAGATATTTATGCACACAGTCGCAAATCACAAAAAGTCTAACTACCATAGCTATTCACAACCATCCGACAGGCTATCGTATCGAAAATGACACATTTCGATAACCTGATTTGCATTGCCCCCGACAGCAAACAGCTGTCGGAAGAATAGTGATCGTCTATTTGATTTAACCTTTTAACCCCCGACTTCATATCAGTTGTCGTGCCCCCAGCGCCCAAAAAAAAAAAAAAAAATAAATACCTGATAGAATACAGCGTAATTAAATCAAAAGCAGATTAAACCAGCTGTGGTATTTGGTCGTAAATATAGGACCCTGGCGAAATGGGCACGAAAATATCTGTCGGATTAATCTGGCGTAAGCGGTTAAAAGGATAAACTAAAAATAATTTCGGGTTTTGGAATTGTAAACAGCGTTTAAAGGACTCCCACGATAACATTGATTGATGTTCGATACGGTACGGAAGCATATCGAATGGTTGTGAATAACTATGCTGGTCTGTAACTCATTCTTTAACTCACGACTTGATAAATTGTTATTTTGTCCAAGATTAATAACACTTACTTATTCTGTCATCAGCTTAGGTACAACAGCCCGCTACTGGACATAGACCTCTCAAATTGTATTAACGCCTTTCAACTCGATTCTCGGCAACTCTCAGCAACTTACTCATTCATAAGAGAGAAAACTATTCCTCATACCGAAAAGCTACCATGAAAGTTATTTTTGTTAGCCTATTTTGTGTCCCATTGCTGAACAAAGGCCTCCCCTTTTTTTTCCAAACCTCCCTGTCTTGTGCGATCTCTGGCCATGTTGGCCCTGCGAATGATATTAGATCGTCACGCCACCTTTGTCTTGGTCTACCTCGACGCCGATGTCCTGCCTCAGGCGTCCAGTGAGTATCGATCTTTGCCCATCAAACTTATAAGTACTTCATAATATGTAACTGCACAAACAGTAACACGCTCTAGTCAGCTCATTACAACTTTAGTTTGATACTTAAGTATGAGAGCAGTTTCTAAATATACTGGTTTATATTTTCGGGAAACTAGCCTGCTTTGTTGGAAGTTTATTGTTTCACCTCCTGATGATAAAATGTAAAAATCGGCCAAGTGCGAGTCGGACTCGCAAACGAAGGGTTCCGTAGCACAAGGGAAAAAAACGGTAAAAAAATAATAATAAGTGATGAAATAATTTACAATAAGTAAAGCGCCTGTCTTTTTTGTAAGTCGCGGCCGTTACCACTTGGCCACCACTGCTCTCTCTTTTTACCCAACTGGAATAAAATTTACCAAACCGACATACAGCCTGATTCAAACTTAAATATGAGGCGAGTCGCTGCGAAGTAACAAATTCACGTGTCAGCGGGGGTGAAGGGTGAGACACTGCGCAGCGAGTGACGCACTTCAAACCGCCATAAAATTTGAGTCGGGCTGTTCCTGCCTTTAATTTTTTGGAGCTCAAGTCATTTTTGTCTCTTCTAAAGGTTTTTTGGCGACAAGAAGACTGCTGTGTCTTCAAATGAAACTTTTATGCATTGCTGCTTTCCCTATTTCTACAACATAGTAATATATTTGCATTCAAACTATTGACTTCGTTGACCTTCATGTTAATAACAGATGGTACATCAAAGCGACGAAGCAGAAACCACTGCCACCGCTTATGAATTATTCTTACCTAATACATTAACACTTGATAATTTATTCCTTAATATGGTTCTTGGTGAGACTAGATTTGTGCAATATGCTTTGTAAGCAAAATAAGTAGGTAAAGTAATGCGCTTAACTATGGCAGGCATGTGGTCAAAATACCTTTTAAAAAAGTATTTGGAAAAAGTGAAATTCTTAAATTCATTCATTCACTGAGAGTCAACGCACAGCCTTAACATCTCGCCTGGGCCTATAGCAAACATGAATTTTAGCCTATAATATTCCCACTGCTGGGACACAGGCCTCCTCTCTGTGAGAGGGAGAGGGCCCTAATCCACTACGCGGGCCCAGTGCGGGTTGCTAGATGTCACATATCTTCGAATTTTTAGGTTTAGGACATTCGGCTTGTTAAAGGGTTAAATTAGAGATGGAAGTTTCTTTGTCATTTTTGCTGATGGGAAATTCTATCGGGCACACGGCTCGTCACTTTGACATGCACGATTTAAACCACAAAAAAAATCTCGATTCATTGCACGTTGCAAAAACACAAAAGTAACGTATTCCCTTTCAAAAACCACAGAATATATATATTTTCCAACACGGTATGGGATTGGTCTTGTATCGGCTTGCAAAGTAAAAATACCTTACTAAAGAGCAAAAGGCTTCAATGCAAAGCGCAGCGCTGCGAAAGGCACGTAGTTATAGAATCTGCGAACGCCGACCGCATCGCGATCATTTGCGTTTCGCTACGTTGCGTTGCGTTGCAGCATCTGATACAGAAGCAGATACGGATTGTGGAAATACGGAGTCACAAATGTAAAGCAATGGTAAGTTGTTTTCACATTAAGGCAAATCTTTTGCTTGCAACTTAGCTCTGAGCGGCAATAATAACTCTCGTAATTTTAAGAACGTTCGCAGTCAGAGGGGCAATTCTCATAATTTTAAGAACGTTCACAATCTGATCCTAGTCTCAATCTGTCAAAAATAGTACCTCTAATATTCTCTACATTTTGACAAGTTTTTGTCCTTTGTTTGTCGCCATGAGGAGACTGCGACTAGATTTTGAACGTTTTAAATTACGAGAATTGGCCTTCTGATCTCAGTCTCAATCTGTCAAAAATACCTCTAATTTCCCTACATTTTTGACATTGATTGTCGCTGAGATAAGATTGCGACTAGATTTTTAACGTTTTAAATTACGGGAATTGGCCTTCAGGTCTTGCTTCCATTCTTGAATATCTCTTAACCATTAGGACCTTTGATTCAATTTCCTTCTAGAGATTCTAAATAGTTTTCTTAGTCTTACTTACAATAAAAATTGAGTCCTGAAAAGAAAAATAGTGTATCACGACCGATTGGCATATTTTCGGTGATACCATCACAATCGCAGAAGAAGCTTTTGAATAGCATTTGAAGGACAAAACTTATAAAGAGTGTTTTATTGAAACAATATCGTCGTCAGTTCTTTGATTGATGTTTAATTGGCAGTGTCCGAAACCGTTTTCTCAATCTTGTTGTTTTTCTTAACGGTACAACCCGCGTTCAATAAGTGACGGGACAGACGACCAATCAATTATTATTATACTTTCTCTTCTCTGCTAATGAAAACAAGCCATAAAAGTTAGGGACGTATTTACATGACGAGGAGACCTATTGACTTTTGCCTATACGTAAAATACTTGTTATTTGTTATTTTTGGCGACGGAGTCAAACAAAGAAAGAACATACGTTCAAACGAGTTACCTTTTGGATTAAAACTTTTTGGAGACATATTCATGTCTATGATTGTCAACGGTTTTACTCTCGTACATGTTCGGGATTGATCGACTAATTCTGAAGTTGAGTCGGAAGCGCCAGGGTAGCGCGCGAAATCCAAAATGTCTTATGTTTTTTGCAATCTGCATGTCAGTATCAGGTAGTCATCATCATCATCATCATTTCAGCCAAAGGACGTCCACTGCTGGACATAGGCCTCCCACAAACGCCTCCACTTCGACCGGTTCTGTGCTTCTCGCATCCAACGGGTTCCTCAGGGTATCAGGTTGTAAGTTGATCAGATTATGATTCACGACCGTTAAAATATGCTTTTATGAAATAATAATGGGTTTCCAAGTTCAAATCGCCCTATTGAATGATTGCATGACATTAGAAACCAATTCCAACTTAGATAGTTTTACTGATTATTATAATTCGGTAAATGCATGTTTCTGTCGTAAAACATATTTTCATCAACATAAAATCTAACACTGACCTGCAATTGCAAAAAGCGTGTGAAATTTTGAATTTTGCGGTTGACTTAACAACTTTGCACCCGAGGTTACACAAAGTTTTTATTCATGAAGATTGACTTTATTCTTGTTAAAAATGACAAACAAGAAAACACGTAACAGCTTATCGTGTTATTAGATTTCTCCAACGCGTGTTGAAATACTGCTGGCGAATGAACGCTTATTGTTTTTCTCGTCAGCAAAATACGCTCCCCATAATTTTCGGCCCGTCAACGCCTTTGAATTCAAGTGCCTAGGGAAATAAACAAAGTTAAATGACTTGGCTTGTCAAATTTTGAATTCGCCGTCAATGCAAGATTTAGATCGGCTTGTTTTTCGAGTTACCCTCACGGGGCTTATTGAATTCGTCGAAGAAAATGGTAAACTCGTTTTGAACGAAAAAATTCGATTAGGGTGAATTGTGTTTGTCTTGACAACGAGGTTTTTTGTAATAAAATAAACGATTCTCTTTTAATGTATCGGAGCGCTTCTTGATAACTGGTTGGTATGTTTTTCAAAGTTATGGGAATGTGAAACGTCTTACATCCAATTTCCACACATATTTCTTTTTTATTGATACATCATTTCTCGTTTTCATTGGAAATACAAAAATACGTGGAATTGAAATGTGGTCTGGTGGAACCTATACTTGTTTGAAAGAATTGCTTAGTCATAATTACGTACGTAATTCATTCATTGTTTCCTTTAAAAATGTTAGAATCGGATAATTTTAATTTTATTCTTCCAACAATTCCAACAGTACAAGAGGAAATTATAAATAACTTATAATTTGTAGAAAGGGCAAAACAGCGAAAAAAATCTTATCTACTTATATTTTGCAGAGATCGGTTCGTTTGTGTGTAAAACTAATTAAAAAGTTGTTAGAGTTTGAATAACTATTTATAAAAACCGTAATTAAAATCGAAATCTTTTGAAAAGAATTTTAATATTATACGCATAACTTCTTCAAAAAGAGTAAAGGTTTTTAACTTTTAATATTAAAAGTACGCTTTGACTCTGACTTGATTTCAAGTTGACTTGTAATCTGAATAAGAATCAGTTTTCTAAGTTAACTGAGGCAGCTTTTAATTTAAGGTCCTACTTAGGTCAGGCAAAGGGGCATGTGGCTAAGTAATAACAGCCGCACGGATCGATCTTGCCGCGGTTGGTCCTTGCGTGGGTGGCCATCTTTACATACCAAGACCCTTATGGATGGGAAATCATCAAATGAACCCTCCCGCTCTGGGTGGAGCGGAAGGGAGTGTCAGACTCTTACTGACTAAATTCCATCCGTGTTCCTTCCTTAGCCCTTTATGTTCCGGGATAGCGGTAACCCTTTGGCGGCCTGGTCCTGATCGGACAGTGAGCTAACATACCAAGACCCCTGCGGGCCTCTGTTAACACGTTAAGCTGTTGATCCCGGCTGTCATTCATGGATCTTTGACAGTCGTTAAGGGTCGTCAGAAGCCCGAAAGTCTGACAACCTGTCTTACCAAGGGGTACTGTTTTACCCAGTAACTGGGTTATGGAGGTCAGATAGGCAGTCACTCCATGTCAAATACTGGTACTCAGCTACATTCGGTTAGACTGGAAGCCCCAACACAGTTGGGTAAAGGCTAGGCAGATGATGACTTGGGTCAGGTTATTGTAGCTAAGTACATAATTATCTCAATATCCATGAGATAAGAATAGACAATGGTTTTCTTTCTTGATGATAGTTTCTATTCCACCGGTAGGTAATCAAATTCCGGGATATGACCATAATTTCCGAACAGATGAAGCTAGGACTAAAGTGAGTGAAAAAAACTTGAACAACTAACAGCTATAAAAGTGATTACTTGATCATTATGATCGGTAGTTTATAGGGTGCTGCTCTCAAACGGTTCTAATGCGACAATAATTCTCACAACTGGATTTCTTCATCTGTAATCGCTGCTCAAACTCGTCCCACCCAAAGCCATTAAAAAAATACGACGAATAAAACGGACTGTTCTGCTTTGGTAAAAATATTTATAGGTAATGTACAGTCAAGTCTTTAGGACCAAGGATAGATAGTATCTTTTGAAGCTACGGCAATGAGTAGACTATTGCATGGAAAATTATATTAATCACTTGATAAGAAAGATCATACACTTTTGACCAATGTCAAGTTGACATCAATGAAATATATCTTAAAACCTTTTTAATGGTCTGGCCATTTAATGTTTTTTTTTTTAATGAAGTCGGCTGAATATCATTCTGCGGTATTGACATTACGACGCAATGACGCAACGACGCAATTTCGTCCGATCGCACAAATGGCCGTATCGTGATCTGCCTGGCTATTTCACGATACGCCTGTGGGACTCGCGTATCTATATACTTACGCCACATAAAAATATTCGCCGCACCAACAGACGACATGCCGGCCTCAGAAGCAAAAACGTACTGACGAGATGCGACAGCGCCGGCAATATTTATAGTGTGCGTACAGACGGTGCTATACGTCGCGCACGCGTCAGAGCGAGATGGGTGCGGGCTCATCGTGCCTCGTGGATCACAGAATATTTTGAAGTTTAAGAAATTAGCGTTCTCCCATTGGTTGATTAAAAATTGTATTTTGGTGAGCCTAGCACAAATAGTATGTCCTAAAATAGTACATAAGGAAGGATCTTTTTCAAATAAATGAGCAATTATTCCCTGCAACATATGTGTTTAATTTGCCATCAACTAAGATCCCAACACGCCATTTTATGATTTGGCCGGTTTTATCACGATGCACCTAATCGAAAGTCGGGAGGATCAACGAAATCAACTTATTTATCGATATTTCGAGCTTACCACTGGGCATATTGTAAAGTAATTTTTTTATTTCATGTCTTTATCGTGTAATTAGCAGACAAAAATAGATGACGATGACTAATATATTTTGGATGTGACTTCGGTACTTCGGGTATTTTTTCCTTATAATGTTCTCTAATTACCTATTGCCGATTTTCTTTGCCTTCCTTATTTACATTTATATTACGAGCATAGTTTTACCGTCGTGTATCACGCAAGCTAAATGGGAAACCAAATCACGGTATATTTGTTATAATGTAGCGTTGGAAGCGTGATTAGCAATCTTTCCGCTTCTGGCGTTTATGGCTGCCTTATATAAAGTAATATTAGAATAAGCTGATAAGAATATTAACTTGTGTGTCTGTGAGAAAAGCATAGAAACTGTATATTACAGATAAGTCCTTCGGCTAGTCGTAAAAGAAGTCTGAAGGAAATGGGCTCTGTTGTATGTCAATCTAGATGCTCGAAGCTAGTCGAAGAGGGCTGTCCATTTGTCGTAAAAGTTGAAGGGTTTATTTCGTTTATAACTTCGAATGCAGTAGGTATGGCACCTACGAATATTATACTTTAATTCTTTGAAATAGACTTTGGACAGTTTTCATGCGTTGTATGTTTGAATTGGCTTTGAAAATGCTTCAATGCGGCCGAGTTCATTTCGACTCCATCAGAAATTAAATCTGCGTCCATCAGAGGTCAAATAAATAATAAAAAGGTAGAATGAATTAAACCTCTCCAAATATGCAAATTACAGAACGAAATGCCAAAAACACTACGAATATTCAACAGCAGTGAACCGGCGACCTTCCACAGATATATTGTCTCTTCAACGGCATTTTAAGACTTCCAACGTTCATTAAATAGGAGGGACTACTAGATAGTGATAGAATTCCGAGATAGCAGTGTCGCGACGTACTAAACCGGGACAGTTTAGTAGCCTGTCGGCAAACAGACCTTTGCTTGAACACAAATTGTGCTAGCGTTTATTTCATGCGTTGAACTTTTAGTTGGTCGCAGTCGCTTTTTGTTTTAAAATGGCGACGGTCGTCAGTTGTTTTAAGATGGCAAAGTGGTAGTCGATTAATTTGTAAACGTATCGCTAATTCGTTAAAGTTTTATGATAGTTTCCATAAACAGCATACCTATTTCTACTTGCGACTGAAAGACTGGCCCTCTTGTTGAAACATTTTGGACTTCGAAGGTGAAAATCTGAATTTTGGGACTCATCTAAGGACATGGGCGGAGGTCCGAGTGCTCATGGTTTGTTCAACGACATCTCAAAATAGTTGCTTGGTACTTCCCGTGACGCAAGGGCTAGCTTTTACCTTGGCTCTGGCTAAGCATTGCCACACAACGTGGTAATGCCGCCAGTCTCTTGGGTACATTACCAGTCGACAGCGTTGCGGAGAAATTTTTTGACACCGTATTTTAGTTTGTTAATAGTTTTAGTTAGGTTAGGATATTATATTTTTTGTTTGGTTTTGTTTCCTAGGTAATTTAGTATAAGAAGTTTATCCCGTGTATATATTTTTATCCTCTTTATTATGACCTACGTCATATATCACATCTCCTAGGACCTAGAAGATTCATAATTATGGCCAACAATGGAATGTAATAAGTCGAAATTGAATGTAGGTGTGCCAAAACCGTCTGAGTTTAAAACCAAAACCCGATCCATAGGCTAAATACTCGCTTGGACGTGGAGTTGCGGATACTACCTACTTTACAATACTTCCCAAACCCGATTAATCATGACCCAGTACCCAAAAGCAGCGGGAATTTCATCACCGACCTAAATTACCATTAGCCAATGAGTTTCCAACACACACAGTACATTTTCGTTTCCGTGAACCGAAAACCGCCAACCGAATAAACTGTGAACGGAGAACAATCGTTATGACCAAATGCGCTCACTAAAGCTAATGTTGACTCATTTACGTAACTCTGGTTACGTTCCTCGTGTGTTGATGAGCTTGTTTTCTGTTACGAGATAGTTTTAAGTCTGTTTTAGGTGGCTAAATTGTGAATTAAGTGGCTAAATTGTGAATTAGAGGTGGCTATATTGTGAATTAGGTGGCTAAATTGTGAATTAGGTGGCTAAATTGTGAATTAGGTGGCTAAATTGTGAATTAGGTGGGTAGGTACTTACGGTCAGCGACAAAAGTCGGTTAACACTGCTACTTTTATACATCATCTATGTTGACACAAAATTATTCTATAACTAGCTTTTGTCGGGAGCTTCGCCGGCGTGGATATCGGAACTAATGTCACAGGCACGTTATACCGGGATAAAAAGTATCCTATGTGCTAATTGAAGTTATAAACTATGTGCGAGCCAGATCCAAATCCGTTCAGCCGTTTTTTCGTGATTGCGTAACAAACATCTAAACATATACAAAGTTTCACGTTTATGATATTATGTATGTACGAAATATTCATTTAATTTTACCTCTATTCCAATTTTAATTAAATGTTACGGTTAAAGAAATTTATTTCTCATTATGAAGTTACATGTTCATTTACTTGTAACATTTTTTAAAACTTATATTATAAGAACTTTGATATAAAAACTATGCAGCTATTGTTTTTTTTTACAACAAAATCATTTACGTAATAACATCGACTATTGTCGCTGACTGTACGTGTTGTATGGAAATTCTGTCTCATTGTTTATGACTCCTAAGGGAAATGTAGGTACTTGTGCAAATTGTATGAAAAAACTTTCACAGGTTATTTAAAGAATAGACTTATAAATTGGACCTACGTGGCCTTGCTAAGCACACGTCCTTCAAAGACTTAGTTGTAGGTAGGTAAGTTTAATCTGAACATATTTTTACTCACACTAGCTTTGAACGAGACCAGCATTCTTTCTAATTGCGTTAAACACTTTCAACCCCAATCTGAATCTTTTTGAAGGATATTATTGCTAATCCATTGCTTCATATATTCGAAAAATTTGTCCTGCTTAGTAACGTAAATAACTCAATGAATGTTGTTGCTAAGTAAAAGTTGAGAAGCTTATACTGGAGGATGCCCGAATGAAGATCAAAATGATAGCAGAGCTGACTCACCTCACTGTTGGTTCAGGGTAAACTGACCACCCCGGTGTGTTGCTTCTTCACGACAACGTCCCCACCGGTCTACACGGCGCATGTTTCCAAGGCTGCTGTGTCAGATTCTGGTTTCGAAGAAATTAACCACCCGCCGTATAACCCGGACCTAGTCCCGATTATTATTTGTTCCCTAATTTGAAAAAAGACCTTCGTGGTAAACGATTTTCCAACGATGAAGAGCTCAAGGCGGTAATAAATGCGCATTTTTCAGAGAATGAGGAAATTCATTTTTTACAGTGCTCCCTCCTACATTTAACCCGTCTGCCATCAAAGCAAGAGTGAACAGGCATCTTCTGGGCACGCTCGTTCCATCATAGACCTCATCCATCGCTTTCCATCAGGCGTGATCGAGGTCAAGAGCTGGCCCATTAACAATTAAAAAAATGGTAATATAGTAATACCACCAACGGTACAGTGCTGACCATGAGGTTCTGGGTTCGATTCCCAGGTCGGGCAAAGTGTCATCGGTTAAAGTTTTTTCTATCAGTAATTCCTCAGTGGCAGTTCGCAGTCTGGGCGCAAGCAACATGGGACTTACACATAACTAGGCAAGATGTGGGTGTACTATAGGTACCCCTCTGCCTAACCTTTCGGGTTACAAGCGTGATGTTATTTTAGTACAGTGAAAAGGAAAATCAAAGATAAACCATCCAAATGAAGCACAAATTACTACTACATAATGTCTGTTCAAACAATTATAGTAGCCTCAAAAGCGCAGCAACGCACTAATTTTCAAATCAATTCAATTCAATGTTGGGTTACGATTTCCTGCAACCAATTTGTTCAGTTAAGTGGTCAGTAATGAGCACTGTGGCGTCCAAAAACCGTGGTTACCTATTGAAATAATAATGTTTAGGAATATCTGTTGCAAGGGTATTATAACACATAACAGTACCTAACATAGCCAATATTACATATTGTTATGTTGTAAGTGGCTTTTTTATTTAGAAGGGATTATAAAGGAATAGCATTAATTAGTGCTTAGAGAATCTCCAGCATAGGGGATCGTAGTGGAACGTTGAGTGCTGTGTAGTCCTCTAGGGGATTGGTCTAGGGGATTTTAGTGGTACGTCCCATAGTACTCTAGGTAATCCTTTTGTTTTTTTTTTCTGCCTAACTCTTCTTGTTTTTAGGGTTCCGTAGCCAAATGGCAAAAACGGAACCCTTATGGATTCGTCATGTCTGTCTGTCTGTCTGTCTGTCTGTCCGTCCGTCCGTATGTCACAGCCACTTTTTTCCGAAACTATAAGAACTATACTGTTGAAACTTGGTAAGTAGATGTATTCTGTGAACCGCAGTAAGATTTTCACACAAAAATAGAAAAAAAACAAATTTTGGGGTTCCCCATACTTACAACTGAAACTCCAAAAATTTTTTTTCATCAAACCTGTACGTGTGGGGTATCTATGGATAGGTCTTCAAAAATGATATTGAGGTTTCTAATATCATTTTTTTCTGAACTGAATAGTTTGCGCGAGAGACACTTCCAAAGTGGTAAAATGTGTGTCCCCCCCCTCTAACTTCTAAAATAAGAGAATGATAAAATTAAAAAAATATATATAATGTACATTACCATGTAAACTTCCACCGAAAATTGGTTTGGACGAGATCTAGTAAGTAGTTTTTTTTTAATACGTCATAAATCGAAAACCGCAATTTACCTTTCACAAAGTTACAACGAACTACAAGAACTTTTATACTATGTTACTTGCTGCTACGGAACCCTTCATGGGCGAGTCCGACTCGCACTTGGCCGGTTTTTTAGCAGAGTTGCATCTACAGTGCACCCACATTTCGCCTGTTATGTTAAGTCGTAATCAACTATACAGGGTCCCATTAAAATAGATGGACAAATTTTAATACAGCGTACGTATCCAAGCAAAAAAAAAAAACATATTTTGACCTAAAATAATAAATTGCCGGCACATTAGTGTATTTTCGTTAGCCGATTATTTTTCTTGTAAGTATCTAATGCGTTTTTCTTATACACATATTTTTTTACCATCGTGCTTATTTTGGTGGTCTGAATGATTTCTAAAAGTTTGTCCATCTATTTTAATGGGACCTAATATAAATCATAAGCAACGAAGAAGTACGGTACTTCTTCGACACGATGAGGAGACCTTGCCGGCTGGCAAATGGGTATAAGTTACAACACTATGATATGCAGATAGACTTAGTAATAGGCGTAGGTTTAATAATGGGGCTCGTTTGTCACCCTTTGGGTACATGCATCTGCCTAGCCTTTTCCCAATTATGTTGGGGTGGACTTCCAGTCTAAGAATGCAGCTGGATACCAGTATTTTACATGGAGCGACTGCCTATCTGACCTCCACAGCCCAGTTACCTACTGGGTAGCACGATATCCCTTGGCAAGACTGGTGGTCAGACTTCCGGACTTCTGACTACCCGTAACGACTGACAAGTCGGGACCAACTGCTTAACGTGCTTTACGTGCTACCCCTCCATGCTACGGAGGGGTCTCGGTATGTTATGGATGGTCACCCATCCACGGACCAACCTTGGCAAGCGTTGCTTAACCCTGAAGATCGACCCTTGCAGCTATTATTATTTAGCCACGAGTCCCGGCACCCTATGGGTACATAACTCTAAAAAACTAAATAGTAGATTGTACAACTAAGGCATAAAAGAAGCTATTTTACCCCGAGACATTTATATCCACGCGAGCCGCAGGCGAGGGTGGATAGTTAAGTCGAGGGGTAAAATGGCTTGTTTATGCCTGAGTTATACACTCTGCTTTTCACTTCGATTGCGAGAAAATGAAACAGGCATAAAGTATACAGTACATAATTAATCAAAAATGTTGCAAAGCATAGCTAGTTCCCGCCACCACAGATAATACCGCCACGAAACTTTTTAAAAGTTTTTTTTTTTTAATTTCAACATTTGTCATTCGACTTGGGTACTTCATACTGCCAAGTCATAAAAACGTTTCTTTGCGTTTTTAAAATAATAAATGACAAATATTTTACCTGACTTTATTAAATTAACGATAGAAAACACGGAAGTGGTATAAATTAAAGAAAATGAAATAAATCACGACTATAATCTGCGAAGTTTTAATGTGCGTGTGGCTGTTGGGCCTGATTACTTGTCTCAGAAAAAAATTTACTTTATGCACTAGAACATAAAAAGCGATTTTATGTCGCCTAAGCACAACATAAAGACGAACTTTTAGAGCATGAGAAGTGAAAATTAAATTATATACGTAGGGTAAATCAAATGGACTGCATTAGATTATTATGTGCCTTTATTATAGAACGTAATGTAAATAAAAAGTAAACAAGTTGTAGCTAATTAGATCGCAAAATACTGAATTACGACTTTTTTTTTTGACGACGAAATTTAATTACGACTAAATTAATAAGAGCTCGACTGTGACTAATGAGGCACAATTACTTTTTCTATTGTTATAAATCAAATTTTTATTTTCCCAGAGTGGATATGGAAGAGGTTTCTTTTAATTGTAACATGTTCTTGTACCTAGAGAAACTGCGAAGATTTTATTAATCGAAGTTGCCCTTTTTTTTTTTTTTGGGTGGGAAATCATCAAATAACTTCTCCCGCTCTGGGCGGAGCGAGAGGGCGTGTCAGACTTTTACTGACTAAAACCCACCCGTGTTCCTTCAGTTGCCTATGCCAGGGGCCACGGTATCTCTTTCGAACAACCCGCGACCCCGGCAGGCTTCGGTCCTGGTAGACCCCGTCAGTTAGTGCTGACATATCTTTAAGGCGCGCGTGGAACACAACGCGCCGTCGACCCGGGCCTGGTCCTTACCGGACGGCGAGCTGCCCATTGCTCGCCGTCCGCAAGCCCGCGCCTACGGTGGCCGGGAATCGGCTATCGATTCCCGACGCCCAGGGCGTCTCCTGCGGCGACTAGGGGCGCGAGGGCGCCAAGATTGCCTCTCCCTTACGCGCTCCGCCTCCTCCTTCGCGAGCATTACTGCTTCGCCGAAGGAGGCAACGGCTTCCCATGTACTCTCGCTCCGTACCATGGCCTGGATCAGGGCCGGACGCGAGAGATCGCCGCCGCCGATCGCCGCCGTGAGGACGCGGCGGTGCTCTGCCCAAGCTGGACAGACCTCCACCGTATGCGCCACCGTGTCCTCCGGGCGATCCACACAATGGTGACACCCGGGCGTTTCCTCCCGCCTTATCCGAAACAGGAACCTCCCGAAGCAGCCATGTCCGGTGAGGACCTGCGTCAGGCGAAAGGTGAGAACGCCGTGACGCCTCTCCAACCACTCCTCAAAGAGGGGACTTATCGCCGCAATTGTGGCGTGCCCAGCACTGGGTTGCGACAGTCGTACTCTCCATGTCGCCATGAGATCCCGCCGGAGCTCTGTCCGCTGTGCCGCGATTTCTCGCGGCAGCGGAGTTATGCCCCGGCGTTTTTCCTCCTCTCGCCACTCCCATATGTGGGCGAGGACTTTAGCCTCTAGATCCCATGGCGGCAATCCGGCAAGGAGGCTCGCCGCCTCCCCTGAGACCGTGCGGTATCCCCGGATAAGCCGGACGGCCATGACCCTCTGAGACGCGTTCAGCTGGTCGCCGCCTCAATGAACGCGCCCACACCGGAGCTCCGTAAAGGGCCATGGACCACACGACCCCTGCGTAGAGCCTCCGGCAGGAGGCGTTTGGACCCCCTAGATTGGGCAGGAGCCGCTTCAAGGCAGCCCCGGCCCGCTCCAGTCTGGGAGCCAAACGTCGGAAATGCTCCACGAAGTTCCACCGACTGTCGAGGACAAGTCCCAGATACTTCATCGTCGACTCGACGCCGATATGAACCCCTCCTACCGTTATTTGGGAACCCGACGGTGGCGCGTTCCGAGGGCCATGAAAACACATGGCCTCGGACTTGTGCAGGGCCACCTCGAGTCCCAGTTGCTGGATCTTTTCAACGACTATCGCAACCCCGCGTGTCGCTAATTCAGCCGCCGCCTGGTGCGACTTCCCCTGCGCCAGGACCAGCGTGTCGTCAGCGTAGCAAACTACGCTGACGCCGCTAGGGAGGTCGGCGCGCAGCACCCAGTCGTACCCGATGTCCCACAGATGCGGCCCCAAGACCGATCCCTGTGGGACACCGCACGACATCTCTCGCCGGTTCCACTCTCTTTGATGACCGGGGTAGATGACGGCCCTGTCCGTCAGATAAGCCTCGACCACGCGACAGAGGTAAGTCGGCATCCGGTGATACCGGAGTGCTTCCCTGATGCAACTCCAGGGTAGGGTATTGAAGGCATTGGCGATGTCTAAGGACACCGCCAAGACGACCCCACCCTGGGCAACAGCATCCCCCGTCGTGAGGGCCCGTACGCGCATGATGGCGTCCACCGTAGAGCGCCCTCTGCGGAAACCAAACTGTCCCTCCGCCAGATCCGGCCCCACCCGCACCAGCCACCCGACGAGGCGGTCTGCAATGACTCTTTCAAAGAGCTTGCCCACCTCGTCAAGCAGCACGATGGGCCGGTAAGCGGACGGAGAGTCCGCAGGGCGCCCCGGCTTTTTAATGAGGACCAGTTTCCCCGTCTTCCAACGAAGTGGGAAGTGGCCCCTCTCCAAGCATGCGCTTAGGAGCCCCCTTAGTCGAGGCCTGAGAGCCTCCAAGGCCAGAACCCAGGCTTTTCCAGTTAAGCCGTCGGGTCCTGGGGCGGTATTTTTGGCATTCAGCCTACGTACCGCCACTCTCAGCTCTACCTCGGTCACTTCCGAAGCAACGTCGTCGTCGTCAGCGGTGTGGTCCGCATCGGGCACCGCAGGAGGCGAAGCCATGAGCGGGGATATATGTTCCCCTCGCGAAGGGAACAGAGCGCCCACCACGTCCTCCACGAGCTGGGGCCGGAGACTCTGCGTCAGCGGGGGAGCCCATGGGCGGAGTTTATCCCGCACCATTTTGTAGGGGCGTCCCCACGGGTCCCTGTTCAGAGTCTCCAGCGACTCCTCGCGGGCCAGTCCCCTGGCCCGCAGGATCTCCGTTCGGAGGGCGGTCTTCGCCACTCTGTACCCTTCGTACAGCTCCGCCTGAATGGCTTCCGTATCCAGAGGGCGGATACGGAGCATCGAAGTTGCCCTGGGGAGCTAGTTTAGGGGCCGTCTCTATGAGCGAGAGGATCGCGGCGATAGTTTCGTCGTGCCATCAAATTTTCGCCGCGGTGATATCGCCGTGTGGAGACACGTTCTAAGAGAGTGTATAGAAATGTGTGGCACGACGATAATATCGCCGCGATTCTCTCGCTCGCAGAGACGGCCCCTAAGGGTTCACAGCTCTTTTTACAAGATTGATAAAACAAATATATGATTTTTACAAGATAAAAAAACAAATAAGTGAGGTGACACGCTCTTTTTCTGTTTTTTAGGGTTCCGTAACTCAAAAGGAAAAACGGAACCCTTATAAGATCACTTCGTTGTGCGTCTGTCAAGACCCTTTCTCTCAGGAACGTGTGGAGTTATCAAGTTGAAATTAATATCAAATACTCACGGCTACAATCCCTTGAAGCAGTGAAAAAAATCAAACTTCTTAGTTAACGCAATCAAAAGTTATGGGCGTTTTTTGTTTTGACACTCGCAAGGGAATCAAAACCTATAGGGTATTTCCCGTTGGCCTAAAATCATGAAATTTGGCAAGAAACAGTGTCATGTAGCACAAGTAAAGGAAAAAATCCGAAAATCGTAATTTTATAGTTACGTACCTACAAAGTACGGAACCCTCGGTGCGCGAGTCCGACTCGCGCTTGAGAGGTTTTTTCTTCTTCTGGTGTTTGCCCAATTACTAAACGTTAGGCCATAAAACCCAATTTACTGCGCAAACTTAGTTATTGATTGATGGTCTAACGTGTAAATAATAATATATTGACACGTGAGACTGTCAATGAATAACTAAGTTGGCTACTACGTAGAACGTCTACGTGGGAACTACGTAGTTTCGTAAAGTAAATTCGGCTTCAACTTAGAATATTTTTCTAGCCATTAGTAACTATTGTGTCTACACAACAACAGCTACTAATGGCTAGAAAAATATTTACACACCAAAATCTACTAGTATTGTGTGTGCTTAAAAAGATATAGGGGAGCCTAAGGAAAACAAAGCATTAGGCGTTTATTTAAAGACATGTCTAAGTACCTAACCTATCGTCCTATATTACATGGTATAATCATGACATTGTTACGGCGTTGTAAGCGGCCTCTACTAATACAAATTGATATTAATTAGATATCGGATTCTGACACCATATCGTGCGTGTAATTACATTTTGCATCGCATCGCGTCCGATAGCACCTGTGACATGTTTAGGTGGATTCAATTTGCAATCTAAATTATCACGGAATTGATCGAAAACACGTAACATAACGACTGGTATTCCCCGATATGGCTGAGTATACTTACACTTCGTCAGTCATGTTTAAGTTAGTAAGGCACACATCCAGATTCCTTGTTGTTACTAAGACTCGGTTGCAGTCTGGGACTGGATTTGTGCCCGGTTGATGGCAATAAGCTCATTACGCATTTCGGCCAGTTATGTTTCACACATTTTTTCTTTATGTAGATATTTTTTTGTTTATATTGCTATATTATGGTCTATACATGCTAAAAAATCTACGCTCTACCTTCTTGTGCTCTTTTTCAGGTTTTTCAGAGTACATAAACAGCCTATATTGTTCCCACTGCTGGGACATGCCTCCTCTCTGTGAGAGGGTGTGGGCCGTAATCCACCACGCGGGCCCAATGCGGGTTGGTAGATGTCACATGTCTTCGAATTTTTGGTTCTAGGACATGCCGGTTTCCTCACGACGTTTTCCTTCACCGTTTTAAGAGCAGTGGTGATGAAATAATTTACACAAAGTAAAGCGCCTGTCTGGGTTCGAATTTACCACCTACAACTCGTAAGTCGCGGCCGATACCACTGGGCCACCACTGCTCTCTTCACTTCACTTCACTTTTTCAGAGTGTGTATCCTAAATGATATACTGGCCTACCAAACACTTTTGTTAGTTATCAAAAATTTGTTAGGCCATGTGTATCCTTTATAATACACATCACACAACCCATCTGGTAGGCACACTGAGGATTACATGATACACAATGCTTTGAACGCTAACGGCACGATGTATAATTTTTTATACACACTGTAATAACAAGCGTGTGCAAAAATGATACAGTGGCGGTAAACGTGTTAAGTCCCATGTGGCTCACACGGGATTTAAGGGGACTTACATGACCTCAAGCGCGGTCACTGTCGGACTGCATAGAAAAGAAAGAGAAGCGCGATGACACAACGCTGGTAATTTATTGCAAAATATGATGCAACTATCTATTTACAAAAAATCTATTGTTTGGACTAAAAAATTAAAACACTAGTGCTTTAGTATGTTGCTTGTAAAATAATCTAACAAAAAATCAGAATGATTGTATGAGTATGGATTTTATTGTAAAAATAAAGATTTTAGTGGGGTCTTCATGATTTTTTTCTATCGTATCAAATTAGTTGTATTATGTTTTCAACACACTATCTACCTAGCATATATCCTGAAAAATATCATACATTTTTCCGATTTTGTTTATTGTAGTCGATCATCACACTATCACACTACTCACACTAATATTATAAAGGCGAAAGTTTGTGGGTGTGAGGGTGTGTGTGTGTTAATATGTTTGTTACTTCTTCACGCTCAAACGGCTGGACCAATTTTGTACGGAGATAGCTGACACCCTAGATTAACATATAGGCGTTTTTTTTGCGTTTAGGTCCTGTAATCCCCTTAAACATAACTGGCGAAATGGGGTCCGTAACTTAACTTCAAGAGTCATATGTTCGATTAATGGAAAGTCGACTGAACGATTGTTCGAATGGAATTTATTGCGAAACATCCTTTTATCGCCAAACGCTACTTCGACTGAACGATTCATCGAATATTTATTAATCGATGGACTGCTCTTTCGAATGAGTTTGTTTGAGTTATTATATAGTTTAATAATTGAAATATGTGGGGTGGGTGTACTACCTATACCTAAACCTCTGCCAAATCTTTTGAGGATAACAGGCATCATGTTATGTTTCAACGAGCCAAAAAAAATGTCATATGACTTCTTTACCCGTTTAATTTATTTAGTAAGAAAATTACCCAGGTGTCTAGCTGCATCCATTATGCGAAAGAAGAACATTTAAAAAACTTTCAACTGAGTTTTCCATAATAGTTTCATTTTAATATTACGGTACTTTACAAAAGAAATTCCTGTCCACTTAAGTTACCAGATATTACAGGAAGCAAAAGTAGTTTGATGTACTTTGTGGAACACCGTTTATGATGAGAAAGTATAGTTTTTATTTAATGAGGATTGTTAAGAAAACTACTGTGAATATTTTTTCTTTGTACCATAGAGAATTTTTAAATGAAGGAAAAGTAGTTCGAAGTAAAAACTGGACATGCAAACATATCGCTTTATAAACGAGTTATACAGGGTGACAGGTACAGTCAACAAAAGAGATAAGTATGTAGGATCGTCGGATATAGTTAAAGTTTTCTAAGAAACCGATCAATCTTCTCAAATAAAATGTAATTTTATTAATAGAAAACAAACAGTTCTTTTATTAAATTAAACAGTCGACAACATCCATCGGTTTATTACTAAACTTCAACGATATCCGCCGATTCTTCATACTTATCTGTTTTGTTGCCTGTACATCGATGCGCAAACTGTAACCATGACTTCTGCACATGATTCTAGATCTTTCTCATAATTCTTCTGTTTCATATAAAAGTGCAATACCTATGCGGTCAAAATGTATAGAACAGCAGTTTTTTTTTAATAACGGAAAATGTTTAAGCGCTCGGGGTTCTGAATCATATACTGAATCCATGATAACAGGTTGCGCGTCCCTGACAACCTGGGTAGTTTGTATTCATAGAACTCTAGTGACATTAATAATCAAAGATAGTTAAGCTCGAGATGTTATATTTTATGACAAGACATACTTTACAACCCTGTAGCGGTATCTACAACGCCACATGCGAACAACCCATACCTTACCACCATACCTCATACCTTACCTCATATCTCTATAACCCTTTATAATGCACAGGAAACTAAAGATGATAGCTTATCAGGTCTTATAGAAGGCTAACAAAATTACAACTACTCAAAACGGTAAAGGAAAATATCGTGAGGAAACCGGCATGTCCTAGAAATAAAAATTCGAAAACATGTGACATCCAGCAACCCGCACTGGGCCCATGTGGTGGATTACAGCACGGTCCCTCTTACAGAGAAGAGGCTTGTGTCGAAGCAGTGGAAACAACATAGGCTGATTATCCTACACTCGTTGGTAAACCCCATCTTTATTTATATCTACACAACACAGATTTTCAGTTGACATTTTCACATTGACACCAGAGACCAGACAATGCTTTTAAAAATTCAACCTAAACAGAAAGCCATTATATTACTACGCCCAAATCCGACGTAAAAACATCATATTAACAAAGATACATGTACAACTCAGGCTCCTAAAATCCTGGTTATTTCAAATTTTATTTGTATTTCAGCGGCCATGTTCAACAAATGTGAAGGATGAATTAATTAGCTGTTATCACAGAGTAGTGAGTCAAAGGAGGGATAATAATTATATTGTTTTATTTTTTCAAACAAAAGCCTAATAACTCTCCTCTTAATTGTGAGAATTAACCCAGATCCTGCGACGGACCTTTTAAAAGACCACAAAAACGCAAACGTACGACATGCATACGCCCCCTATGTTACGACGGGCTTTTTAAAAGGCTACCTTTTTGGATTTTAAAAAATTGTTTCAGTAATAAATGAGTTATCAAGAGAGTCAGACCAAATGGTTTATGCAGAGGAAATGAGTCTGTTACTAGAAATTCATAATCAATTTAATCATCTGCTTCGATAATTTTTGATTTGAGACTGTATTAGTCGTTTTTTGGGATCATATTACATTTGTAAACTTCCACTAAATTTTCACCTTGCATTTTTACAGAAAATTGCTGATTATCGTCTTCATGATCGTTACAGCCAGAAATAATATTGTTAAAAAAGTATCATAATTTATAGAGCAATATGAATACTTCTTTATTTACCACGCTTTTTACAGGCTTCAGAAATGGCTTACAGGCTTCGCTTTTCAGGTCGACATTTGAAAACGTCTATTTTGCTATTTTGACGCTTTGCAATTTTCATGAATTTGACCATACGCGACGAAACGGAATATGAACACTCCACTCTCTCATTGCTCTGTGACTTGCCCAAATAACGTGAATCCTTGATGACAGGCCCTGGGAAACCGTTGTTAGTTTCTAATTGACCGTCCGCTAAAATTTCAACGCAAATTCATTTTTGTCGTACTCAAAGTTTTGGAACACTTATTTAATTAACTCGACATCGCCTAGTAACTAACTAATCTTTGATTTAAAGTGGTTAAGTAACTAATATAATTGTTGACTCAACTAGGTCTAAGTTGTGTTGGACTTGAGTTTCATGTTTGTCTTTATAAATGAATATACTGTCATTTATTTGAACTTTAGGAGTTAGCTTTGCAAATAGAATCTTATGAAAATAGAATCTAATTTAATAAAAAAGCCTTTCTTCGCGTTCTTGATTCGATGTAATTTGTAAAAAAAATATTTTTTTTGGTGGTTGGTCGATAAAATGGCGAAAAAACATCCCAATGAAGCCAGTTTGCCTAAACAAATTGTAATTAAAAAGTAATATTAACAAAATAACGGAGCAGTATTTACAAAGACAAAAGTCGTAAGTAAATATGACCTTAGTAAGTTCCGAAGGTTATATTTTGTTCGTGTGGATGTCAGAACTTTTATACTATACTCCTTATAACTTTAGCCATCTGCCAGTGAAAGTCCCGTCAAAATCGGTCCAGCCGTATCGGAGATTAGCCGGAACAAACAGACAGACAGCCAAATTTTTTAATATTGTTTTTTTGTTAAGTATAGATAAGTACTGTATAAACTTTCATAATACACATTTTGTAAAAGGGTGTTATTTTGAAATTACAAACAGACACTTCAATTTTATTTATTTGTATAGATGAAGAGTTAATAACGTCTTATTAGGCCAATAATTCTGCCTCTGAAAGTTTTTCGGATTTCGGATAAAAGTCTTGAATACAAAAAACAAAAAAATACAGACTTTTTGTTCATAAAATGCTCCGGTTTAGCGGTCTGTAAGCTGTACTCATGTTCAAGCTTAAAGCCGAACTTTACTACGTTACTACGTATTATATAAGTTGCAATTCACACAACATACACTTGGAAAGTTAACCATAATCCCGTGGTTAAGTGTAACTAGCTCTCTAGGTATCTGAAATCCTCTAACTAGCCTATCGCCTGAACATAAAACGGGTGCTGTGAACAGAATAATCCGATTAGCCAACATTTAGTTGGAAAAACCGGCCAAGTGCGACTTGGACTCGCAAACGAAGGGTTCCGTATCACCGTACAATATTTAACAAAATATATATTTTGAAATTTTCTATTGCCGTTATAATAACAAAAAAAACAAAAAAATTTTTTTAAGCCTCCCCCCGGAGGCTTAAAAAAATGTTTTTTTTGTTGTTATAACGGCAATAGAAAATTTCAACTGTCTACCTATTACGGTTCATGACATACAGCTAGATGGACGGACAGCGGAGCCTTAGTAATAGGGTTCCGTTGGCAGGGTCTTGGGTACGGAACCCTAAAAAGGCACATTTCTATTAGGTATTCATTAATATTTTTGACCCAAAAATCCTAGCTGGAGTTTTTGTTCCATTATGTAGAAGTAAAGAGTACCCACCTATGTTTTTTGGAAAGAGACCTTTTTATCCAAAAATATTTTTCCCATTATGATCGTAAAAACAGATTTAATGTTTAAGTAAGTACTTAGTTCGATACCTGTATCATGCGATATTTTAAAGGTTAGGTACACATAAGCTCGTTAACCCAAACTTGTTATTAAAAAAAAAAAACAGTTTTAGGCACAAAACAATATACAAAGCCTTCGGGGTGTAATTAAAAATAATGTTACTAATAAAATACTGTTGAAAAGTATATCCACATTGGCAAGTGTGTTTTTCTTTCATGATTTTATTAAAAACGAAACATAATTTTTTTTTTAATTTGTTTCCAATACATTAAACTAAGTAATTATCAAGCATATACCTGTCTAAATACCTTTGAAGGTTTATGTGACAAGGTGGAGGAAGCAAGTTCACTCACAACACATTACTCAAAAATATGTATTTAACAACTTAAGATGTAGGGGAGCGAGGGGCACGTTGTTACAGGGGTAAGAAGTTACACGCGTTTTTACCGGGATTTTAAACTCTTTGATGGACATAATTGGACTCATTCGTTTTCTTATAACATCGTGCATTAGATAAAAACAATCAGTGACCCGCCAAGCGCTAAGCTGCTAGGTTGTGTGCGTGTGTCCCGATTTCAACCAAGTAAGTAAAAAAATCCTTTACGAAATTTTTGATTCCTGATGACTATATTTTTTATTTTGTCAAAACTTTTAATCTTGGACGTTCATAATATATCTACCTTTAATTTACAATATTGTTTTATTCTACTATCGATATCCATTAATAATGACTTTAATTTATATTAAAAAACGTGACATGGGGCAAGTAGTTACAATTGTTTGGGGTAAGTTGTTACATGTAACAACCACCTTAATCGAACACAGACAGCCTAGATGTATAATCATCCAGGAAAAACCATGACGATTCATGATCTTCCTGCCGTGGTGAAAGATTCACTGCCTTTGGCCCTAAATCCTGCAAATATCATGCGTGGATTCAGATCAACAGGGATATAGCCCTTCAATCCTGACATTTTTCAAGACAGTGACTGTGCGCCTTCTTATGTCACTGATCGCCCTAATCCAGAAACAGATTGTCCCATGACTTCGCAGAACATCTCCAAAATCTGGAAAATCCAGAATTGTTAGATTCTGCACCTCAACTGAACATAAGCACCACTGAAATCATACAGGCAATAGAAACAGCAACAAATCCAATGCCTGACACTACTAAAAATATTCCTATTTCACCTTGTCGGAAAAAAAACTTAAACAATTACCATAATAGAAATTATAATTACTCATAAATGTTAAAAGACTGTATAAAGCGATCTCTATTGTTTATATCGTTTTGAAATACTAATAAAAAAATATGTATCACTGATGATTTTGTTTATTTATCTACCGTAACATCGTGCCCCGATGATGTAACAACTAGCCCCAATTCCGGGGTAAGATGTTACAATCTACTTGTTTAGTTAAATTCTCCATTGTGAAAAAATTACATAAATTTTAATAATTTTTCAGTCATATTTTAATAGCTAAATAGACATACTAACATTACAAGTAATCAAATGTATAATTTATTTGATAGATTTTGTCATATTAACAACTATCTAAAAATTGTAACAACGTGCCCCCCGCTCCCCTACGAGTAATATCACCAGTAATATAATATTTTTTTACATAAACAACCTTATGTTTTCGTATTTTTTTGTATTTTTGTATGTTATTTTTATACACAGTGTTTGACGATAATGTTTGATCTCAAATAGTTAGTTCTTGAAAAGCAACAATAACCGATTTTTATTTTATTTATGAACTTTGAAATAAGCACATAACATGTAGATTCAACTCAATAAATCAGTGAAAAACAAAGAAAAATTCTGCCAATATTCTACATAGATCTCCAAAAGTTGGTACAATCGAATAATCAATTTCTAAACACGTTGGGGTCGGCTTCCAATCTAACCGGATGCAGCTGAATACCAGTATTCTACATGGACCGACTACCTATCTGATCTCCACAACCCACTTACTGGGTAACACGATACCCCTTGGTAAGGCTGGTTGTCAGGCTTTAAGGCTTCTGACGACCCGTAATGACTATCAAAGTTCTACGAATGACAGCCGGGACCAATCGAATAAGCCTTAAGTGAAACTTGATAATCAAATAAAACTTTCCCACGTGAATACCTAACACGTTTGCTTCTAGGATAAAGATTAAAAAAATTGGGAAAATCCAAAAGTGCACGACCCGTAATGCCTCATTTGATCGTATAAAAAACCATAGATTAGTTTTTTATCAATTATAATTAAAAATACTTTGACTAGAATAGGGTTCCTCCTATGGGTAACACGAATCAATTAAAAGAAAATGACTCAATTAATTGATTTTTTCACTTTGCCCGAGAATTGTATCTAAGACCTCATGCTCAGCCGTCGTACTTGCGTCCACTCGACAAACGAGGCAATAAAATAAAAGAAGGTTGAATACCTTTCTTGTTTATCTTTTTTAATAACGAACCACTTAGCTTACACGATTAAGTTTACTACTGACGTAAAATAAAATCAATAAAAAAAAAAAACAACTATTTTGGGACTCTGCTAGTAGGATCGAAAACTTCTATTATTATGTAACTAACTTCGTAATGTAGTCGGTAAAAAGAATTTGAGTTAGAGAAAGAAATACTTGTTTCGATGCCTTTTATTTGTAAGAATACATAAAAACGTACAGGGATTACAAGTAACTTCTGAAAGTTTCAGAGCCTAAGATGAACGCACGAAGTCAAAGTCAAAGCATTTATTTCAAACAGGCACATAAAAGGCACTTTTGAACGTCCAAAATTACATTAAATTAAAATAGAATTGATTCTAGTCTGAAGAGTGTATCATTCATCTCATTATAATTATTATTCATTCATACAAATGGCTATATGGTGTTTCTTTAGAAAACCATTAACATAAGCAGCCGTAATGATCCCACTGCTGGGACACAGGCGTCTTCTCGGTGAGAGGGAGTGAGCCGTTATCCACCACGCTGGCCCAGGGTTGGTAGATGTCACATGTCTTCTAATTTTTGGTTTTAAGACATGCTGGTTTCCTCACGATGTTTTCCTTCACCGTTTTGAGAGCAGTGGTGATGAAATAATTTACTCTATATAGACCAGCTGTCTGGGTCGCCCTACCTATGACCTACAACTCGTTACTGCTCTGCTGCAGGAATAGAATAGAATACTCTTTTTATGGTACACCATATAAATCAAAAGCAAAACAACAAACAAACAAAACACAGGAAACAATAAGACAATTGTAAAAATGCCTTAGGCATTTTCTGGGCACGCTTGTTCCATCATAGACCTCATCCATCGCTTTCCATCAGGCGTGATCGAGGTCTATTCAGCAATAAAAAAAAACAACAACATTTTTTCCGCATTTTTGGGCGTAAATACGTAAAGATATTTAAATTAGATTACAAAAGCACTTGTAAACCAGATTTCAAGCAAAGTTAACAGGAAATGCTTTAACACTTAAATGCTGTGAAGAAGGTACCTTAACTTAATTAAATACGCCTTGACGCGAAGAGGAGTAATTCGATCAAACGGAAAGACATGAAACCAACAAGAGAATTACTGAAAATTTGAAAATTATAGGATTAAAGAATCGCTTTTAAATAATGTATTTTATTTTACAATAATAATATTTTATTTAAGCCAGACACAGTGATCCATATTTATGTTAGTAACCAAAGAATAAAATACATGCCACAATAATACTATTATAACTAAATTGAATAATTGAAGTACATAAAATCAAATTGTAAAATAAATTCATAAGTTAAATCGCAAAACATATTTAAATAACATACATTAAACATTTACATCTTTAAATTAATATCAACTAAAATCAAGAAATTCATCAATTTCTTTGCTTCAATTTTTCTATACAGAGTAGCAGTGTAAAGGCTCCTACACACATGCCGGCGGCACAGCCGGCGGGTTTTTGCCGCGCGGGTATGCCGCCGGCATAATCAGGCGGCCGCAGAGCATCATTTCAGTTGTGCAGCTCGTTTGTGCGGCAAAGCGTTTGTATGCCGCCGGGTGCACGGCGGCTTGGCCGGCGGCTTACCCGGCGGCCCTGCCGCCGGCACTGTGTGTAGGAGCCTTAATTGGCCGTCGGAAATAGACAAAAAAAGTGGCTAAATTCGCAAAGCGTGATGTAGTTCTGCATTTTTGGTATGTTGTATAGGTTTGTTAGGGTAATGTAAATTCAAATTTGCAACTTCGAAAAACTTGTGGAAACTGAGAAAATCGAGAAAAACTTCGAAATTTTGGGACTTTTTTCACTATTTGCTCTCCAGGGCCAAAACTGTGCATTTTTTTGCGAACAATGTTCCGTACACTTATAAATTGTATTAAATTGCCTACAATTTGAGCCCAAATGCAGCTCTATTGACCCTAAAGGAGCCAAGCTATGCCACTTTAAAGATGACCAATTTTTCTTGAAAATTGAAATTTTCAGGTTTTCCACACTTATTTCGCGAAATATTGGCAAAACCACTTGCCCTACGAAGAAAAGTTACTGAAAATATTTTATAGTACATTTATTCAGCTTTTATTAGAGCCCAAAACGAAGTCTGTGAGACTAGCAGTTCACTCACAATCTCAAAAAAACGAAAAGAAGGTATAATGGGTTATAGAGGCAAAAGACTCAATGTACACAGGGTTATTGGAAATTAGACCGGAATCTTATAAGGGGCGATGGGGGACATCATTTGCAACAATATTGACCCCAAAAGTAATATAACCTCTCCGTCCATAGCAAAAAGATTTGTAAATCGTAGAACTCTTTCTTTTGTCTTTGTTGTGTGTGGATGTCGATTGATGGCGTTAAGTTCACTAATGTACCATTGAAGTTAACTTTAATGGTTAACATTTTTTAATTTTAAGTGGTTATTGCAGGGATACGTTACATTTGTCTCGATTATTCCATTCCGAATATCAATAACATAAGCTGAGAGTACCTCCCCGCGGTGAAGGCGGTAACAGTGTAAGCAGTGTAAGCGTGTAATGCAAACACTTATGTAGTCGTTGATGGGGGATACCTCTTGCATACCTACTGTTTTTGGCATCGTAACTCATTTGTACAGGCAATTATAGATGCCTACGTCACGTATACGTTGAACCGCTTTGGCAGGAACGTATCAGTGGTGTTTGACGGGTACCCGGGACGAGAGTGCCGATCGGAGCACAAAACCTGCCGAGCGATTCAAACGATATCTTGATTCTTCAACTGAAATTATTTTTGATTCCTCCACGATTATAAAAGTGCCCCAGGAGAAGATGATGTCGAACGATCGAAACAAAGAACGTCTCATTCAACATCTCTGCTCTGCATTATGTCTCGAAGGAATTGAAACGAAGACAGCGACGGATGATGCAGACCGCGATATTATTCTAATGGCGTTAGAGAAAACCAAGAGCCACGCCCATGTGATCGTAATGGGAGAGGACGTAGACATGCTTGTTCTCCTCTGTGGGTTGGGTTCTAACATCCAGAACTTGCGCTTTCAGAAACGTGGACGTAACAGAAATGAGGCCGGGTGCATTCAGTATACCACTAGCGCGTTTAACCAAGGACAAGTTGAAATGCCCAATGGATTTAAACTGTTTATACACGCATTTACTGGGTGTGATACCACGTCCGCCCTTTTCTGGCAAGGAAAACAGAAATTGTGGGGACAATTTCAAAAGAGGCAAGACCTAGTAGACTCTGGCTACCATCTTCCTCCAAACAGATGCAACGCATGCGGATATTGCGGAAGCTGGCGTAAAGTGTCTGGTGGCTCTTTACGGAGGCGTTGCAGGTACTCAGACACTGCAAGACCTGCGGTCCCAGTTGTTTGTGAAGACAGCGGCAAGCGCAAAAGTGAATCTGGCACGTTTGCCCCCTACTACCGAGGCATCCTCAGGCATCCTCTTTTCATGCGTTTCGCACCTACCACCAAGTGCAAAAATGGCTGGGGGTAGAAAAGGATCCCACCGAGTGGGGTTGGGAAATTAGCTCCCGCGGCCTAATCCCGATCACAACATACAAAGAGCCAGCTCCCGCACAGCTTCTAAAAATGATAGCCTGCAAATGCAAAAGGGGATGTAGAGGGGCATGTAGTTGTTTAAAAGCTGGGCTGAAATGCTCGGCTCTTTGTTTGAATTGCGGAGGAAAGTCGTGTAATAACGTCGCGTTGATTTCTGTTGACGAAGACAGCGACGATTCAGAGCAAGATGAAGAAGGACTTCTTCCTCAGAATGATGGAGAAAGACACGAAGAGGAAGAAGAACATGAGCGCATTCTTTTTCATCTTTCTCAAAATGAAAACCATCCTGATGAAAGGGAATCCCAACCAAAGAAAAAACGACGATTGACTAAGAACAGTTCTTAGTCAATCGTCTTTTTTTCGGTTTGATTTTTTGGTTTTTTTTTAATTCGGTCATTGATTTTGTTTGGCCTAGAACTTAGATTCCAAATCAAACTTCGAGCGAGATTATTGCAAGTGACCTCCCACCAAAATTCCTGTCTCATTTCCAATAACCCTATATATATTTTAGTATTTTGCCTCTATAACCCATTATTCATTCTTTTCGTTTTTTTGAGATTGTGAGTGAACTGCTAGTCTCACAGACTTCGTTTTGGGCTCTAATAAAAGCTAAATAAATGTACTACAAAACATTTTCAGTAACTTTTCTTCGTAGGGCAAGTGGTTTTGCCAATATTTCGCGAAATAAGTGTGGAAAACCTGAAAATTTCAATTTTTAAGAAATATTGGTCATCTTCGAAGTGCCATAGCTTGGCTCCTTTGGGGTCAATAGAGCTGCATTTGGGCTCAAATTGTAGGCAATTTAATACAGTTTATAAGTGTACGGAACATCGTTCGCAAAAAAATGCATAGTTTTGGCCCTGGAGAGCAAATAGTGAAAAATGTCCCAAAATTTCGAAGTTTTTCTCGATTTTCTCAGTTTCCACAAGTTTTTCGAAGTTGCAAATTTGAATTTACACTACCCTAATAGACCCATACAACATACCAAAAATGCAGAACTACATCACGCTATGCGAATTTAATGTCTTTATCCGACGGCCTATAACCTATTACCAAGGATTCAGTATAATAATATGTATATGATTCTGATATTGGCTTTGAAATTTTTCGTCGTTTATATTAAAGAAAATAAGCTTTTCCATGCAATTCGACCACGTAGGAATTGCACTTTTCTATGAAACAGCAGATTTTTTTTGATAACTGACTGACGATGTCTATTCTAGGGAGTTTAGAATCAAGTGCTGTATTCATGGTTACAGTCTGGGAGTTTATGTCTTTGCCAACCTGTACATTTTTATCTTAAAAGTAATCAGTTTAGTAGTTAGTAGTAGTTTTAATAGTCTCAATCTCAAAGCATTTATTTCAATAAAACCGTTTCCAAGGAGTCAGTCAGTTAGAAAGATGAAGCTAGTTACTTGCACTAGCTTGTTACTTTGCAATGGCAAAGCGTAGTAGGTTCCTATGAAATAGAACGGCCAGAAAACTCCATGGACACTCTTTTACTAACATAACTCAACTAACACTTGAAAGTATTTAACAATACATGCCGAAAACACTTACTTAAGAGAGGCAATGAATGATAGGCGACTAACAAAAGTTATTCACAAGGAAGATGATGTAAGTGGAGATGTCCTTTTAGGACATATTATACTTAGTGACCTTATTAGTGATGTCCTTCAGAAAGATCAGGAGCGTAGTATTCGCAACCGGCGTGCGTGTATGACCAGCTGTATGAATGTAAAAGAAGCAAAAGGAGTATCCTTACGATCGTACAAAGTCCAGCACCCTAATTGCGTAATACACTATTAATCTCAATTTGAATCATTTTGAAGTATATTGCTAATCCATTCCTCCATATGTTCGAAAAATGTGTCTGCTCAACAACGTAAATAACGCAATGAATGTTGTTGAACTGTCAAAATGAAACCCATTGCTACTGATAGTGTGTTACGCAATTACCCCGCAGTTTTTGATAAAAATCTATTATATACCTACATGACAGGGTATTGTACCTACATACATTCGCCAATATATTCAGGTAAAAAAAATTACATTGTGTGAGTTCTGAGAGTTGGTCACAATAAAAGGCAATCCTTGTCGGGTAAAAAACTTTCAATGGGCTGTTATTTAGAACTTCCTGAAATAAAATTTCCGTTGACGTTCGAAAGGTCTACGGGTAATAAATCATTTAGCAGAAGTAGCCAGTAGTAGCTATAGTCCGCGCGGAACTAGTTGGCCGCGCCTTAGATATGTGAGCGATGGGACGGGGGCGCATTACTCAGTACGTGGGTTGCGAACCGCCGCCACACCCCTGTACCCACCTAAGCGGTCAACTAGTTCCGCGCGGACTATAGCGGACCGTGTATTCAATATTATGCTTTATGGGTCAACAATAATGGCAAAGTCACACGATGCATAGTGGCTGAAGCAGGGCATCACACTGCGCGGGCCTGCGGACGGTGAGTAATGGGTAGCTCACCGTCCGTTCAGGACCAGGCCCGTGCCGGACGGCGCGTACGTGTTCCACGCGCGCCTCAAAGAGATGTCAGCAAAAAGGAAGGGGCCTGCCAGGGCCGAAGCCTGCCGGGGGTGCGGGATTGTCCGAAAGGGTTACCGCTACCCCGGAACATAAAGGGCTAAGGAAGGACGACCCAGAGCGGGAGGGGTCATTTGATGATTTCATGATTTCATGTCATTTGAAAAAAAAAAAAGGGCATCACACTGCATGCTTTAGCCACACTGCCGCACGGTAGCTGCGGCGCCGCAACGGCACTGCTTCAACTTATCTAGAAGGACTTCGCAGCACCACAACGTATCATGTGGTGTGCGTCCAACTAACCTAACGTAAACAAATATAATGTTTATGAACAAACAACTTTAAAGCCCTTACATAGAGTTCGGTTTGCGCTACCACTTCAAACATTTTTATGACTTTCCAGTAGTAGTAGTCATTCTGAAATCAACTTTATATGTACTGGTATAGAGTTGCTATTCGTGTAAGCGGAAGTAATATCAATTGGAAACAGGGATTTGGATAGACTAGTTGTTCAATCATACATTACAAAAGAGCAAAGTTTATTTATGATACACGTGTGCCGTCCAATCTCAAACACCTAAAGCAAAAAATAACTTCCCCTTTGCCAATCCTTTAGTTGTCTTTTAAAACCCCTAAGGGAGGATATAGTTTGGCTTACAAATACCCTAAAACTACATTTTTTCTTCGGATTCACGCTTATTCAATCGGTTTTGTATTTGTGTTTTGCGTTACAAAACCTGAAACCATGCAGAACATATTCCATATGAGGCCCTTTGTACACGGCGCGGTTTCATTGCGGTACGGCGTTTAAACCGCGCCGTAGAAAAAACGTGTCCGTGTACAAGCTTCCATAGTGATCCATACAACACTGATTATCGTGCCTACTCACGGCGAATAAATCGTAGTTTTTCACGGCAAGAAAAACGTGTGTGTGTGTGTTAAAACGACGGCAACGTTAAAATAGTTAAATATTTTATTTCAGTATTTCGTACCATATGTGTCTCGAAAGTATGTTCCTACTCTAAATTCCTGAAAAGAAAAGTACCCTAAAATGTGTTTTAGTGGGTGTCGTCTGTAAATGTAAATAAGTGGTACTCTATCTGTCTCTCTGACGAGGAGATTATTCTTGTGGTATGCCTATAATCAGTATTGGACCTGAGTCTTGAACTGTAACTAAAAATAAAAGAATCTAAAGACATAATTTCTTCCAGCTTTTGTATTATTGCGTGCTGAAAAAAGTTAAAAGATTCTGTTATCTTTCTCTGCACACATTTTTTACAGGTTTATTTATTTAGTTAATACTTCAAGCACATAAATGTACAGAGGTGGACTTAATGCCATAGGTTTGCCGTACGAAAACTTTAACATTTACTATGCGTTGTGCTTATAACAGTTTCACACTATAGTCATCCAGACCGTATTTCGGCCACGGCGGCCAATCTCAACGGAGACTAGCCTTCGGCGCGAGAGATATTATAATGTACAAGTGTGTGCGCAGACACAGGTGCACTGTCTCTTTCCTCATTCGCATAGTCCGATGGTAAGGTAATCCGACGTGACCGGAAAGAGATCAGACCTAGGACCAACGGCTTTTACGTGCTCTCCGAGGCACGGGGGTATCACACCGATATTATCCAAACTCCGGGCTGTTACTAGGAGATTCCGTAAGAAATCCGAATTTCGAATTGCGTTCCAGAAAACTCGATAGCACTTTTGCCCGACCCGGGAATCGAACCCAGGACCCCCTGCCTAACAGTCGCGCTTGCGACCACGAGACCAACAGGAGTTTTCCACCAAGCTAGTGAAAGACACACGTCCTGGCATGCTGAGATAGGAGCCTTTTGGCCTCGTATAGGACTTTCTGTTTCATTTTTCTTTTTGTTACTTTTTACAAAATATAATTTGGTTTTTTATTTGTGACTGTGTTAAGTTTAGTTTGTGATTTTCTTGTACAAGTCGCAATAAATACTTTTTCTTTCTTCCTTTGTTTTTCTTTCTCGTAATAATGGGGTCAGGAACGAGAATGTGAATAATGTAAATGGTTAGCACTAAGAGCTTGCTCATTATTAACTGGCTGTTTAGTTAAGTGACGAAAAACGGAAATGGTGAAGGTGAGTTGATCTCTTACTTTGTAAGGGAAAGGTAAATTCTGTCTCCGTAATCTACCTCTATTCAACCCTTGTTGGGTCTTATAGTTGTTGTTAGTTTTATGATCTGACAGGATATTCTACCGAGAATGAAATTGCCGCAACAGCCGCTTCTAAATACATCATTGCCAACACTTTCTATATAAACCAAGCGTGTTACCGTTTACTCGCACCAAAACAAAAATGATGTATATATGTCGCAGCCAACTGGTTAAATTAGCCGTTTAGTTAACCGCCTGGCCTTTGGAAGTAGTGCTCGCCTCGCTTCGCTCTCTCGGCTCGCACGCGGTTGATCACACTTCTTACCTAACCCATTTGGTCGGAGTGCCTTGGCTTAGTTACTGCGGCCATTTCGGCTCGCGTGTGATTGGTTACTACAGTTCCAACCTAAATTATAATGTTGAATATCATTCAGGCCGTTAGTTAAAAGGCCGCCATTTAGTGAAAAGGCTCGGCGGTTAACTAAATAGCTAATTAAACCAGTTAGCTGCGACATATATAAACTGACAACGCTCAATGCAATTTCGGCGTCACGAATTTAATAAGTAAGTGCTGCCGTCCCTAGACTGTGGGCTTTTCTTGGGAACTTTTTTTTGTTTTATGGCATTCGGTTACTATTCAACACAAAGTTATGAACCGCTAAATTATTACAAGCAAGTTTTGTTGTGTACAAAATTCACTGAAATCTGCGCTACGAAACTCAACAATTGAAATGGCGTAGCACTTTCGTAGACACATGCTACGATAAAATTAATGCGCTACGAGACGCAGTTACGGCGCTTGTTACGTTATGTTTGTGTCCCAAAAGTTACATTCTACTTTTGTACGCGCTTCTATATTTATGCGAAGTTGAGAACGTGTGAATTTTTGGGGATAGAATAGGTAATCCCCGAGGATTCTAGGGACGGTATTGTCAAGACTTTCTATACAAACCAAGCGAGTTACCATTTACTCGTACTACGACAAAAATGACATATGAAAACGCTTTTAATGGCGATGGCGTTCCGTGGCGGAAGTTGTACGTTGCCGGCATGGGAATTTCGTGCTCTGTGGGGTTTTCTTTGGACTTTGTTTTTTTTTTTTTTGGTGGAAATGTTACTCGAAGCATTTCATAATTTTTTTTCTCTAACCAAGAAACTTGACATCGAAAACAAAAGAATGGTGTGCCTGCAAATCCTTCACTGCATTCTTATTTTCTTTCATCTGTCTAGCCTTTTCCCAATTATGTTGGGGTCGGCTTCCAGTGTAACCGGATGCAGCTGAATACCATTATTTTACATGGAGCGACTGCCTATCTGACCTCCACAACCCAGTTACTGGGTAATACGACGCCCCTTGTAAGACTGGTTGTCAGACTTTCGGGCTTCTGACTACCCGTAACGACTGTCAAAGATCAACGAATGACAGCCGCGACCAACGGCTTAACGTGCTGTCCGAGCCACGGAGGGGTCTCGGTATGTAAAGATGGTCACCCATCTACAGACCAACCGCGGCAAGCGTAGCTTAACCTGATCGATTGACCTGTGCAGCTGTTTTGCTTCAGTCTTTCTTCAGTCCCTCTTCTTCTCTTCATTTCCTTTCTTTGTAAGAAGTGCGGGCTCGTAAAATCAAGCGTCATGGAAAATCGCGATGTGAAAGTGGTCGCTAAATACGATACGTTCCTACAAATTCTTTAACTTGTTCAGTTTCTTAGTAGGAAAAACAGTGCTGACGATGTTGTTTATGAAAAATCTGCTCAACATAATTTTCCTACAAAATATTTTGCAAGTTTAAAGTACTGAACACTAACTTTTTACTTACAGCGATATTAGGTTTCGTGGACGAAGTTGGGTCTGTAAACTATAATTATTGACGATAAAGAACCGCGTCGACGAAACATTAAATAGAGTAGATTAATAACCAGCCCGCATTAGTTTTTGTACCGTAGGGACTAACATTAATATCAAGCTGTAGATTTCGGCAATAAACGAGGGTAATTTTTAAACCAGGGTAATGTAGTTCTGAAAAAAATATTGGCATAACTCATAGATTGGCAATCATAACTAAACCAATCCCCGGAGATAGCCTATTCTATCCCAAAATTCACACGTTCTCAACTTCGCATAAATATAGAAGCGCGTACAAAAGTGGGATGTAACTTTTGGGACGCAGACATGACGTAACAAGCGCCGTAGCTGCATCTCGTAGCACACAATTTAATCGTAGCACGTGTCTACGAAAGTGCTACGCCATTTCAATTGTTGAGTTTCGTAGCACAGATTTCAGTAAATTTTTTATTCAACAAAACTCGCTTATAATAATTCAGCGGTTCATAACGTTTGTGTTGAATAGTAACTGAATGCCCCGAAACAAAATAAAGTGTTCGGTGTTGAGTGTAATCCCGTTTGGGGACTACGGAGAGATTGGCTCGTTCCGCCTCATGAAAAAATATTGAAAGTTTATGTCCACAACGATGTTAGAGCTGAGCTCCGTTTAAATAATAAAGGCTCTGTGGATATTGTACTTTTATTTGTACGGGATTTATTTTTTTACATTTATATAGGTTACGGATTAACGTGAATGGCAAACAATGTGTTTTGAGTCGGTTTATACCAATTTGGTTTTCATTATAATTTGTTTAAATGTAATATTTGAGGACATGGTTTATTTTATGGTTACTAGCACTATACTTAATGCTTTTCATAAGTTTACATACACCGAAACATATACCTGTGCCCGCTTGAGTTTATCTATTTATTTATTTAATACTTCAAGCACATAAATATACAGAGGCGGACGTTCCGATGTCCAATGAGTATCTAAAATTAAAGCTTAAGACATGCTTTTCTTGCCATGAAAAATTACAGTTTATTCACTGTGTGTCACACTGACGACTGTGCCTACAAGCTTCCATAACCTTGTACACGGAAAAGTTTTTTCTAAGGCGCGGTTTATGAAACCGGGTCATGTGCAAAGGGCCTAACGCTATTCTTTTAGGTACTACCACTGCGGCTTGTAAAAATTATCCAATCTTCACGGAAAGTTTTTGGAAGCTTATGTTCCTGAAAAACCGACACTAATCCTTTTAACTGCCTTATTTTTAAACTAGCTTCTGCCCGCGACTTCGTCCGCGTAAAATTTCACTCTCCCCCATTCACCTTCCTAGGGGTGGAATTTCGAAAAACCCTTTCTTAGTGGACACCTACTCTTCACAAAGACCACACCCTCCAAATTTCATGTCTCTAGGACCAGTGGTTTAGGCTGTGCGTACTCGTAAATGTCAACGCACAGCCTAAACCGCAGTGAGTCAAGGCTTTGAATTTTATCTATATACAGGGTGGTCCAAATAGTGACGTCAATAATTTTTTTTTAGATTCCTCACACCGGGGGGTATCCAAAAATACCCCATGTATGTTCCGCGATTTTTTGTAGTTTTCGAGTTATAATTTTTTTTAGAGATTTTTTAATGTATTCTGCCAGCGAGGTTTCAAAAATTCGTATCTTTTTATGTAGTAAGTATTTTGCATTATTTTTTTTGTGTAATGATTGTCTTGAATGTTGTTTTAATAAAAAATTAATTCAGCTTCCTGAAATTACTCAAAGTTACCCAAAAAAGGCTTTACATTTAGAACTTTAGTTTTCAGTAGGGTTCACTCAAACATTCAACTTCAATTTAAAAATACAAAAAGGACTTTTCGTAGCTTCAGACTAAATTTAAAAAGTTTGCAGGGTCCTATACTATCTAAATCATCGAAAAAAAATAGTACTTTATTGGACTTTTTTTTTAGTAATCGGCCTTCGAAGGTGGATGGGCCAAAAATCATTGAAACACGTTTAAAGCATAAACATTTCTTTTTTGTACTTTTTATCATTCTGATGGCAAATTGAACTTAGACATGTAATTTGAAATTAATTTTAATTGAATTTTTTTAAAAATAACTGTAGCTCATGATTTTTGGTCTCACCACTGATTAAAAATGTGAGCATTTGTGAAAATTGCTGCTTGTGAAATTACACGATTTTGGATAAGAAATAAAAGGCACAAATTACTGAAAAATCATTATTATTATTATGATTACAGATTTATTATTATTTATTACAATAAATTTTCGAAATACCTTCCTCCAACCTGAATACATAAACGACAACGTCTTAAAAAGTTATCTTTTAACTGTCTGAAGCTACTCGAATATTCTTGTTTTATTTTTCTTTCCGCTTCTGTAAGTTTTTGTCTAAATTCTGTTTCATTCTTGCTTTCCGCCGCGTACACCAGCTCCTTGTAAAATCCCCAAATAAAAAAATCGATTGGAGGAAGGTATTTTGAAAATTGATTGTAATAAATAATAATAAATCTGTAATCATAATAATAATAATGATTTTTCAGTAATTTGTGCCTTTTATTTCTTATCCAAAATCGTGTAATTTCACAAGCAGCAATTTTCACAAATGCTCACATTTTTAATCAGTGGTGAGACCATGAGCTACAATTATTTATCAAAAATTTCAATTAAAATTAATTTCAAATTACATGTCTAAGTTCAATTTGCCATCAGAATGATAAAAAGTACAAAAAAGAAATGTTTATGCTTTAAACGTGTTTCAATGATTTTTGGCCCATCCACCTTCGAAGGCCGATTACTAAAAAAAAAGTCGAATAAAGTACTATTTTTTTTGGATGATTTAGATAGTATAGGACCCTGCAAATTTTTTAAATTTAGTCCGAAGTTACGAAAAGTCCTTTTTGTATTTTTAAATTGAAGTTGAATGTTTGAGTGAATCCTACTAAAAACTAAAGTTCTAAATGTAAAGCCTTTTTTGGGTTACTTTAAGTAATTTCAGGAAGGTGAATTATTTTTTTTATTAAAACAACATTAAAGGCAATCACGTCACAAAAAAAAAATAATGCAAAATACCTACTACATAAAAAGATACGAATTTTTGAAATCTCGCTGGCAGAATACATTAAAAAATCTCTAAAAAAAATTATAACTCGAAAACTACAAAAAATCGCGGAACATACATGGGGTATTTTTGGATACCCCCCGGTGTGAGGAATCTAAAAAAAAATTATTGACGTCACTATTTGGACCACCCTGTATATAAAAATGAAACCCGTTTTCCGTTGTCACGACATAACATGCAAACGGCTGGACCGATTTCGACGAAATTTAGTATAGAGATAGTTTGAGTTCCGGGAAAGGACATAGGATAGTTTTTATCCCGATATTCCCACGGGATCGACATTTACGCGGGTGAAACCGCGGGGCGCAGCTAGTATAATATATAGATAGATTTAACCATTACTTTGATTTTTTATGATCACTTTGCAGTACCTACTCACACTTACATAATAAATACATTAAGATTTCTCATAAAAATTGGTCTGTCATAAAAATTGTGAAACCGCAGCACGAAACGATGTAAAAGAAAGTTTACAACTTGTGTTGGGTACTATCCAAAATGGCAATACTTGTTAAAGAAACTTTGTCAAAAGAAATTCTTTTCCGTTCTAAAAGTAGTTACATCATAGTTTTTTTTTTAATCGTAGACCTTTATTGCTTTTTGGACCAATGCATATCTGGTAATGTCTCTCTTTTGCATTTGTTTTTCCAGTAACAGTTTCATACTGTCATGACAGCAAAATAAATTGAATCGTATCTCTCCAAGAATGATATTACTTTTATTTTGTTCTGGATACAAATTCACTACAAATCGTGCAGAGAGAAGTATAAATACAAGTCTTTCTGCACGATTTGTAGTTCTGAAATATTGCAATATTTGATCAAACCTTATCATGTTTTAAATCAAGTAACATTGTTTCTTAGAAAGTTTTCTGAAAATAAAACCTTTATCTCTTAAATAATGTAGAATCCTGTTTTACACACTTACATACCTAGACGCAATTTCCTGTAGTCTTTCTTTTGAACGCTAAAAATCACTCCTGATATCCGATTATAGATAAAGTTTTGTGAAAGTAAAAATTAGCATGCGTGCTGGATTATTTATTGCACTTGGATTATAAGAAAAACCATTGTCCGGAAAATTAGACTTTCAAGCGCAAAGTGACATCATTTTAAGTGCAAGCTACACAATATGTAGCTACTACTATCGTTTTAAAAATAAAACAAATGCAAGTCTGCAACCACAAAACACGCTTTTACAGATATTTCGTATTTTATTTAAATTTTAACACCCGCATCCCAGGTCCTGTCTACCGTGACCACCGTCGCAATGTATGTTCACGAAAAGGTCGTTCCATTTCAGGTGACCGCCATAATGAACGGAAAATTAAAGAAAAACAAAATAAAAATGTTTTAGTTGCTGCGTACACCCACGCTATTATGGAGGAATATTTGGAGAAAGGAAATGGCTATAAATAGTAGGTACCGTTGTTGGGAAAACTATCAAAAAATGTTTTTTAATTATGTAGAAATTGCATAGCATACAATATTGTTATACCAACCTGCACTGGGCCCGTGTGGTGGTTTACGGCCCACTCCCTCTCACGAGAAGAGGCCTGTCTCTCAGCAGTGGGAACATTATAGGTTGATTATGTACACAAAATTGGTACAAGAATTTCTTGATGAAATAACAAGGCATAATTACCTCATTATTTACTTCAAAATTTTAAGAAAGTATAGTCTACCTCAATTTACTTCAAAATAGCCTATTTTTTAAGTATAGTTTCAGTTAAAAATATGTATGTAATAAACTGTATTGGACTCAACAATTTAAGTGTTCTTATAACTTTGTAATAATAATGAACATCCTATATTTAACGCAAAATAGATTACGGAAAACACCAAGTTAAACTCACCGAGACCCCGGAAAACGATTACAGAAAATTATATAACGATACCCAAGAACCGCGACTCTCGATATAACTTTCGATAATCGATAACACTAATCGAATATTCGGCAAAGAGGATGATAAGGGAAAACATGATTATTTCCTTATTATTTTTCGGTAACTTATTCGAACCTTTGGTTATGTACTCGTACATGAAGAATCGTTTACCAGTTCGCCTCGTATTGTTCAACGTTTGTTTTTAGTTTACGAGAATATTGGATTTGTTTTTACACTGGAATAAAGTCAGTCTGTCAGGTACTTTGTGACATACCAACCCATACTTTGTACAATACCCTCTCGTATTGTTTATTCATAACGCGTTGAATCTGGCAAATGTTTCAATTTGTGGTAATGTTTGAGTTTGTTTGTTTGTTTAATGTTTGTTTTTAATGTTTGTTTTTGCTAAAGTTACTTCTTTTTCCTCATCTCTTTTGTTTACGTTTTAGGGCTTTTTATTTTGATTTTCTGTTTCTCTTTGCTCGGTAGCTTGTATATTATATTCAATCAGTCTATATAGGGTGGTAAGGATATCGACGTGCAACCTGTCACCAAGGGTACATGGTTCTGACGGGGTCCGCTAGGGCCGATGCCTGCCAGGGTCGCGGGTTGTCCGAAAGAGCTGTGCCAGTGCAGACACAGGTACAGGCAACTGAAGGAACACGGGTGGGTTTTAGTCAGTAAAAAACTGACACGCCCTCTCGCTCCGCCCAGAGCGGGAGAAGTTATTTGAAAATTTCCCACCCAAAAAAAAAGGGTATATACCAAGTGCAATACCAACGCGGTCAAAATGTAACTGCAGATTTTTTTTTTAATAACCGTGGTTACAGTTTTCGCGTCGATGTGCCTGCCACCCTGTATAATATTCCATCACCATTTTTCAAGTCAACAATCTGAGTTGCAATTCTCGTAACTTTAAGAACATTCACAGTCTGAAGGCCAATTCTCGTAACTTAAAACGTTCAAAATCTAGTCGCAGTTTCATCTTGGTGACAAACAAATGTCAAAACTTGTCGAAATGTAGGGAAATTAGAAGTATTTATGACAGATTGAGACAGATCAGACTGTGAATGTTCTTAAAATTACGAGAATCTCTCTCTTTACTCATTATTTTTTAGTACTTTTAAAGTAAGATCTGTCAAGACTTGGCCTAATTCTAGCAGTTTCCGTTTCATTACACACAACAAACATTGAAAATATTTTTTTCCGGGCAAACTATTATTTTTAGAGAAAAACGTTTCCAAACAATTATTCATCAGAATGTAAGATCTTTCGATAGGTATTTAAAAAAAATGGAATTTGTAAAAAATATCCCTATGTCCCTCATATAGCAGTTTCAACCCACTGTGCGCCGGATTCTTCGTTTACTCTCTCTTGTAATAGGAAGGCACAGTTACGTGACATAGACTGTTAATCTTCCTATCTTATGACGTTGACTTACCCTCCACACGTCAATTTTCCTCAAAAAGGCGGAGAAATCCTCTTCGCAATTTCCTGAAAATGAGGAAAAATAGGTCACACATGAAATGATACTTCATAGTAGAGAGTATTCCTCTCTTCCTTTGTTAATTAACGTCTTGCGTAACCTCCCTTAATTAAATCCTTTTCGTGTTCCTGTAATCTTCATTGTCGGTCGTTTGGAAGATTTTTATCAGTAAATTGGTACTCTTACTACTATGTTGCTTAATTTATTTTTTCAGGAACGTCTTCTGTAATTGGGCATCACATCTTATTGACTTATAATTCTAGGTATTCCCATCCAGGATCGGTTTTGTGTGTTTTATTTGTTTTGAAAATTTCCCAGAAGTTGCCATTTAAAATATCAGTTTTCCCTAAAACTTGTAAAACTTGGATTTACTGGAATCCTAGGGATTTTCTCCTAGGATATACGGAGTGATTAATCATTGCAAAGGGGTCCCACTATTACGTCCTTGAAGAAATACATTGAATTACAAGTTAAGTCATTCTGTATAATGTATAGGATAACTATAATTATATACATATAAGTTAAGTCAGCCTGAATAATAATTAGGATGAGTTAACTTGTCAAATATTATTCGTCTCATGCCTGATACCTAATAAGCTTATCCTACTGGATAAGCTAGAGAGTATGTTTATACTTAAGTCTTACTAGACTTAAGTATAAACATAATCTCTCATTTATCCAAAATCAAGGCCCTATCCTGGGTTGAGTAACAAACAACTTATATGATGTTAGAAATAAATTATTCAAGAGGGTTTCTCTAATATCACTGGTAAACACTGTTTTTGTCACACGAACTTTGTGATGATTTTTGTTCATGTTAGTGTACCCTCATTAACAATATATAATAATTTTTTTTCAATCACGTCCAGTTTTTTTGTGACAGCTACATATTCATTTCTGACCTCATATAAGTGTCTTTTTTTTATTTAGACGACTGTATAACTATTGCATTCAACTTACATCTTATATACGTTTGTTACATCGTAAACATGCCACGAAAGTGTTCTAACAACCCCGACAGTTTTTGTTATGTGTGTGGAGAATTAACTTTTACATCTCAGCGTCGAAATTTCGCATCAATAATTGAACAGTGCTATTTAGACTATTTTAGATTTCCTGTGAGGAATCAAGATAAATCCTGGGTTCCACATAAATGTTGTGTAACGTATGTGAGACTGCTATTAGGTTGGGCTAAACAAGAACCCAGACATATGCCATTTGCTATACCAATGATTTGGACCGAACCAAAGGATCATGATTATTTTAACCTGACGTGTCAATTTTTTTCCAATCACATATTATTGTTTGGTGGCCCTCATCATCATCATCATCATTTCAGCCGAAAGACGTCCACTGCTGGACATAGGCCTCCCCCAAGCACCTCCACTTCGACCGGTTTTGTGCTTCTCGCATCCAACGAGTTCCTGCGGCCTTCACAAGGTCGTCGGTCCACCTTGTGGGAGGCCTTCCAACGCTACGCCTTCCGGTACGCGGTCGCCACTCCAGAACCTTTTGGCCCCATCGGCCATCTGTTCTGCGAGAAATGTGCCCTGCCCACTGCCACTTAAGTTTGGCAATTCTTCGGGCTATGTCGGTTACCTTGGTTCTCCTGCGGATCTCTTCATTTCTGATTCGATCCCGCAGGGAAACTCCAAGCATAGCCCTCTCCATTGCCCTTTGGGTGACTTTCAGCCTTCTAATAAGGCCCATTGTGAGCGACCACGTTTCAGTGCCATATGTCATCACTGGCAACACGCACTGGTCAAAGACTTTCGTCTTGAGACACTGCGGTATGTGGGACGAGAAGATATTGCGTAGCTTCCCGAACGCTGCCCAGCCGAGTCGGATTCGACGATTGACCTCTTTCTCGAAGTTGGACCTACCTAACTGGACAGTTTGTCCTAGGTAAATATACTCGTCCACGACTTCGAGTGTAGCGTCTCCGATCTTCATGAGAGTGGGTGTTACATGGGCATTTGACATGACCTTCGTTTTGTCCATGTTCATTTTCAGACCCACTCTTTCAGAGGCTCTACTGAGGTCATCGAGCATTGTACTGAGGTCCTCCATAGTCTCAGCCATGACTACTATATCGTCGGCAAACCGAAGGTGAGTTATGTACTCGCCATTGATGTTAATGCCAGCTCCTTTCCAGTCCAGAACCTTAAAGACATCCTCCAGAGCAGCGGTGAACAGTTTCGGAGAGATAACGTCTCCCTGTCTCACACCTCGCTGCAGAAGGATAGGTTTCGAGATCTGGTCCTGGAGTCGAACTGACATAGTGGCGTTTTCGTACAGACACTTCAGCACCTCGATGTACCGATAGTCGATCTGGCACCGTTGAAGAGACTGCAGTACAGCCCATGTCTCGATCGAATCAAAGGCTTTCTCGTAGTCCACACACGCTAAGCAGAGAGGCAGGTTATACTCTTCGGTCTTCTGTATAACCTGTCGCAGCGTATGTATGTGGTCTACGGTGCTAAAGCCTTTACGGAATCCGGCTTGTTCGGGAGGCTGGAAGTCGTCAAACCTGCGCGCGAGACGGTTCGTGATGACTCTCGAAAATAGCTTGTAGACATGGCTCAGAAGTGAGATGGGCCTATAATTCTTAAGAAGGGCATTGTCACCCTTCTTAAAGAAAAGTATCACCACACCTCTGTTCCATGCCTGTGGTGTTTTACCCTCGAGTATGACGGAATCAAACAGCCTCTGAAGGGCCTTAAGAACGGGTTTTCCGCCGGCCTTCAGGAGCTCGGCCGTAATTCCGTCATCACCCGGTGCCTTGTTGTTTTTAAGCTGCTTCAGAGCCATCCTAATCTCGTACAGGCTGACGTCCGGGATGTCTTCGGTATAGTGTCGGGTCAATCTAGCTCTTGGGTCGTTTGCCAGATTCGTAACGGGGTTGCTTGTTGACGTGTATAACTGTCCATAGAACCTCTCGATCTCTCTCAACAGCTCAGGTTTGGCGGATACGATCCTACCATCATCAGTCTTCAGTTTCATAAGCTGGCTCTGCCCAATAGACAGATCTCTAGCAAAAACCTTGGAGCCTCTATTTTGCTCTATCGCTTCCTCAATACGATCTGTATTGAAGCGGCGAAGGTCGCTTTTCAAGGACTTAGAGATCTGTCTGTTGAGCCGCCGGTACTTTAGAACATCATCTGAAGACTGCAGGATCATCTCGCGCCTCTCCTTCATGAGCCGCAAAGTAGGATCAGAGAGCTTCTTTTTCGTATTCGTACGACGGGTCTTGAAGATCTTAGACCCGACCGTATGAACAGCTTCCACGAACCCATCGTTATATTCGTCCACGGAGCTCCCCAGGCACTCGAAACGATTCTGAAGTTCGAGCTGAAAGCTCTCGGGGTTTTGAACTTGGATCGGCGCTGGGCGGAGCGTAGACCTCATTAGTCGAGACCTTTCCAGCTTTATATTTAAGTTGGTGGCCCTAGTACATTCAAAATTTGATGTAAGTTTTCATGTGACAAAAAAAAGTTAAAATTCGAAAAATGTATTTTTGTAAGTAGGTTTGCACAAACACTTTTATACGTCAATCATATTTTAAAAACTAGATGATTATCGGTCCTTAAACTATATCTGGATAATATCTAGAAAATTGTAAATTGAAAAATTGAATATTGCAAGAATATTGTCGATACATCATTGCTGTAATAACATTTGTGTTGATCGATTTTGGTCTTGAACTTGACTAAGTTTTGGAAGGAAAAGAAACTTGAGGAAGAAAGTAATATCAAACTTAAACTAAACAATAACAAAACTTTCGCAATATGATAAAATCTAGGAGGGACTAGCCTAGTGATCCAAGGTAGTAGGTACCTATCCAGAAAAAGATATATTTATGATATAATGTATATGTATAAATATCCAAATTAATAATTATTAATTTCAATTTAAAATAAGACCAGCATCCTAAATGGCAATTTAAAAAAAATCAAGTGACAACTAATCCGAAGTAGGTTTAACTGGTACAGCCACGGGAGATTCTTCTCTATAATTAGGTAATTAAGATTCACGACATCTGAAATCAACCACCAACGTGTAGCTAAAAATAGTTTTTCGCTAAAGTAAACGCCCTCATCAAGACATCATAACGAGATTTATCCTATTTGTTACAATTAATTGAAAATAACATCCTGCGCAAGTTGCTCCTAACAAAAAAATTCTTTGACTTGTGATTCCGTCTTTGCCTCTAACTTTTCGTTGGCATCCTTTAGGTACGGAGCCCTTCTTTTTCTTTTCATGTCAAAGTTACTATTTGATTTGACTTCTTTTTAGGTACATATTGTTTGAGCCTAGTAGGTGGCCACGTTGATTGCAACTTAGGCGGATCACACGCTATAACGCGCCCACGCACGTGATTTTTGACATGCAATTTCAATAAAAACGCGTCACCATGCGGGGAATATGGCTCCGTTTCTCGCGCCCCGTCGTGCGGCGCGTTGTAGTGTGTGATCCACCTTACATTTACAGAACCCTCAAGATGTAAGAAAGTAAAAATATTTTCACACCACCTGCTCGTTAAGATCAAATTATATGTCTAGCCAGGCTGTACTGAATTTCATTATAACTCGCTGGTCAATGGAACCTTAATCAAGAATGTGCAAGAGCTTAATAACAAAAAAAAAAAAAACAAACATTGAATTGCGTTTTATTACCTCGCAGAACGCGTGAAACTGGAGTTTTCTCCGCGGGGATAAAGGCATCTTAGTCTTAGACGAGATTGAATCAATATAGCACCCATGACATAAGACACTGCTTTATCCCCTTAGTGAATAATTTATAATCATAAAGTTACTGAGAATTTTCTGTGTGTGTTTTTCCACTATACATATTTAGAAATTGCAAAACGTCTCTTGCAAAGGTTATTGATTTCAACGTTCACTTTACGTGCGTATGTAAAGTACATTCGTGTACTTTTTGCAGTGAAAATACATAACAGAATGCATGCTATCCAATTTTACTCTTTCCATATTTATAAACTAGCTGTGCCCGCGACTTCGATCGCGTGGATGTCGGAACTTAACAATATATTTTGTGTGCGTCGGTATCCTGCGAGGATACCGATTCAAATCTTTATTTTTTATTTATGCTAGTGCTTCTCTATAAACAACATTAGCTGTGGAACCATCTGGAGCGTACACAAAAAGGTTATTGGGGTTGTTTACGCGTGAAAGAGCTACGTATAGTTGACCATGGGAAAAGCATCCAATACTTAGGTCCACCCCCGCAACTCACTTCATGTTCTTCTTCTGATTCCTGGGACCTACTTAATCTCGCCCTTTTCGCATCTCGGCTACGCTGCGAAAGGTTTGTTTTTTTTTTCTAGAAGGCATTTTCAGAAAAAGAACTGAACCAAACAAATAAAATATTGAACAAAACACAAACTTTCAAAATGAGAATGAAGACAAATAAAATTTCAAACTACGAAGTAAATAAAACTACTTGACTCAAATTGCAAGTTATTATTTACTTCGCACTTTAAAATTTTGTCCAAAATTTACAGTTTTCTCTATCAATGTTACAGGCAACCCTCTAAATTACTTTATAAAGACCACCTTTTGAAATCAGCAGTTGGTTGTCAACAGGGTGACCCTCTTGGGCGAGTCATTTTTAGTTTGGCAATAAATCCAATTATTCAACAACTAAATTCTAAATTCAACGTAATGGTATTTGGATGACGGAACCCTAGGAGGTGATGTAGACACAGTCTTAAAAGATTTGCAGTTTTTAAAAGAAAAATTCAGTTCCATTGGCTTAGACCTTAACCTTTCAAAATGCGAAATTTATCTTCCCCAAACGACTGACAGACATACAACCATTGCAAAATTTAATACAATAGCTCCAAATATCAAAATTATGGAAACAAACTCTTCACCTTCTAGGGTCCCCAATTTTTGACGAATCCTTTCCAACGTTCATTGAGGAGAAGATACAAAATTTTAATGACGTCTCGGAAAGACTTTTCAAAATTAATATTCATTCGGCCTTCACACCCATTCGGTACTGTTGTTTTGGACCAAAATTTACTTATAGCCTTCGCTCCTCTCATCTATGGAAACATCCACAACTTTTAGAAAAATTAGACAAAATTATTAGAAACACATTAACTTCCATCCTAAATGTGGCCCTGGACGACCGTGCGTGGCAGCAAGCCACACTACCCATTCGCTTGGGCGGTCTCGGCGTCCGCAAAATTTCAAGTATTAGTTTACCAGCTTTCCTCTCCTCGGTCCACAGTACCGATAAATTAACCAGGAACATTTTATCTTCCTCACTGGTCGATTTTGAAGTGCCGTTTTTGACCGATGCGTTGAACGCTTGGAAAATGGCTTGTCCCAATACGGTTTTGCCTGATAACCCGTCTTCCCAGAGACGGTGGGACGTGCCGCTCTGCAGTATTATACGGAATACCCTTGTAAACACGTCACGTAATACTGTTGAGCGTGCCCGTCTGCTGGCTGTGGGAGAATGGGAGTCAGGTTTGTGGCTTCAGGCGCTCCCGTCATCCACCATAGGCACAATGATGGATGACTCATCGTTTCGGCTCGCTACGTGTCTCCGCTTGGGCGCACCTTGTGTTGCTCCGCATCGATGTCACTGCGGTGAAGCTGTCGACAGTCTCGGACACCATGGCCTGTCCTGCTGCAGGAGCGCAGGTCGCATAGCACGGCACGCCAGCATCAACGATATTATTCGTCGAGCTCTTGTCACCGCCGGCGTACCAGCGGTGTTAAAACCAAACGGCTTGGTAGGTACGTGATGATGAGAAGAGACCAGACGGCATGACGTTGTTGCCTTGGAAGGTGGGTAGGCCTCTGGTGTGGGACGCAACATGTGTCGATACCCTAGCGCCATCTCATGTTCCTAGCACTGCGGGCTGTGCTGGCGCCGCTGCTGCAGCTGCTGAGACCCTCAAGCGGCGCAAATACTGTAACCTTATGGGCAACTACAGCTTGAGCCGTTTGGGGTCGAAACGCTCGGGTCATGGGGCCCGAGCGCGCGTCTCCTTTTTAAGGAAATTTCTCGCCGGCTGGTCGATACTTCACGTGACCAGAGGGCTGGGTCGTTCTTTGGCCAAAGAATTAGCATTGCCGTTCAACGTGGCAATGCTGCCAGTCTTCTGGGCACGTTTCCGGATGACAGCGATGCGGATGAATACTTCGACGCCTAAGTGTCCTTTGTTTTTTTTTTATTTTTATATATTTGTATTGTAAGTTAGTTAGTCATTTTGTCCATAGATGGCGCTGTTTTAATATTTATTTCTGAAACACTTATAATTTTCTAATTTACATTTTTTAGGTGTGAACTGATTACGATGAAACAAAAAACTCAATGTTACTTCAATTATTAACGCAAATATATATAAACGTGAAGTTGTGAGACCAAGTGCACATTAACACACGTTAACTAATTTTTCTTCTGGAACACTTTAAATTCAAAAATCTTTTGATAGACTGAACCGATTGCAATGAAACAAAAACTAAATGTTACTTCAAGTTACGCTAAATCGTTGTGTATAAAAGTTATCTACATTGATGTCGTACATTTTACGTGATGCTCGGATAACTAAACATACAAACAGACAAACAGACAAAAGTTCTAAAAATGCTGGAAATGGGTTCTATTGGTTGTCCTTTAACACCCTGGCTATATTTTTTTATTTTTTTTTTAATGTACAAAAACTTCTTTTCTACAGTTTTATTATATGTATAGATTAAAGCTAGCTGTCAGTAAAATTTTTCTTCTTTTGTGATTTTGTGATAGGGGTATTCCACAGCCAAAATCAAAAAGGAAAAATACTCTAAACCCTTTGGCGTCAATTCGACTGTTTAGCAATTAAGTAGACAAAGTAATCTGGGAGGTAATTAGAAGCAGAAAAGAAAAACTCTTTTACCATTCCTTTAGGGCTTAGGGGGCTAAGTTTAATGGAGGTCAAAATAACCCCACTGCGACCAGACAGTAAATGTTTTTCCGGTATTATGTGTACCTTAAGTAGGTTTCTACTCTACTCATATTATAAAATGTAACGTCTCTCTGGTCTCTATATCGGTCGTTAGTGTACTTTTAACTCAAAAACCACTTATCCGATTAAGGAATTAACTAAAACTTCATAGAAATGCTAGCTAGCTTTTAGTATTTAATTTAGTCCGCACAAGTGGAGTTTTAATAAACTTTTTCAGTACATTTACAGAATTTTTCCGGTATTCATCTGGCGTATTTTTTTTTTCATTCGTGAATCAAATGGAAAATATGTCAGTCAGCTTTGTAGGTATATTAACTTTTTGCTGACAAATTTACAGATGTCAGAGATACAGGCAAAAAGTTTTATTTATGGACGTGTATATATCATTGAATTCCGAAATGTTTGGAAACTAAGGCAAACACCACGCAAGTTTTAATTGGATATACATCGTTACTGTTGAGATACGTTTTTGTTTAATGTTTTTGGGACCGATTTTCAAATCAAGTTCGGTAATATGATTCGGTAGTAAATCAATATTGACAATAATATTTGAAATTTGTTGCTAGGCAACCTAAAAGACTTTCCCAAGTTACGCATCGGCGAATCGGTGTCGTAACTTTAGTTGTGTTGTTTTTGTTCTAAGTAACTGTTTATTGCCAATTTCATCAACATCTAAACTGGATTCAAGAGCTGTCAGCGTCAATATTCCACAGCGATGATGACACTGACAACTTTTGAACGCAGTTTAGATATGCTGATCGCGTTCAGTTTCATTGGTGAAATCCGCCCTATCCGTTTACACAATACATTTAGGTGTCGCCTAGTGTTAATGAAAACGATTAAGAAAGCGTCTTATTGGCATAATTATGTACAGGAAACTAGCGAAATATTGGATTAAAAATAAAATCTAAGCACATCAGACAACTTAAATAATCACCTCAAGATCAACATTAACTTGTCAAAAATTTAAAATCACTCAAGAACTTTGAAGTGAATTATAATCCCTATTTCAAGATCACGTTTTCCTTTTTACGATCGACGTGGCCTTTCCAACAAAAGCATTGTAATCCATACTAAGGCCCTTTGTACACGGCACGGTTTCTTTACGTTACGGCGTAAAAACCGCGTCGTAAAAAAACGTGTCCGTCAACAAGCTTCGATAGTGATCCATATAACACTGACGACCGTACCTACACACGGAGAATAAACCATAGTTTTTCACGGCAAGAAAAGCATGTGTGTACAAAGGGCCCTTTACTTTTACATACTACAGCTCTTTGGATATCCGAACTCAAGCATAAGTCTGCCTAAATTTATGTGCTTGAAGTATTAAATAAATAAATAGATAAACTCAAGCGGGCACAGGTGTATGTAATCGCGAAGGAGGTGGCGGGATGGCTGAGGGAGAGAGCCTCACGTCCCAGCCGCCGCGGGAGACGCTCCGGGCATCGGGAGCCGCGTGACGACTCCCGGTCACCGTAGGCGCAGGCCTGCGGACGGAGAGTCATGAGTAGCTCACCGTCCGATCAGGAGCAGGCCCGTGCCGGACGGCGCGTACGTGTTCCACGCGCGCCTCAAAGAGATGTCAGCATAAAGGAAGGGGCCTGCCAGGGCCGAAGCCTACCGGGGATGCGGGATTGTCCGAAAGGGTTACCGCTACTCCGGAACATAAAGGACTAAGGAAAGGAACACGGATGGGTTTTAGTCAGTAAGAGTCTGACACTCCCTTCCGCTCCACCCAAAGCGGGAGGGGTCGTTTGATGATTTCCCATCCATAAAAAAAAGCGGGCACAGGTGTATGTAATCTTATGACAAGCATTAAGGATAGCTAGTGGCCTGAAAAATAGACCATGACCTCAAATAGTACATTTAAACAAATTATAATGAAAACCAAATTGGTATAAACCGATTCAAAACACATTGTTTGCCATTCACGTTAATCCGTAACCTATAATAAATGCAGAAAAATAAATCCCGTACAAATAAAAGTACAATATCCACAGAGCCTTTATTATTTAAACGGAGCTCAGCTCGAACATCGTTGTGGGCATAAACTTTCAATATTTTTTCATGTGTACAAAGGGACTAATATTATAAATGCGAATGTAACTCCGTCCTGCTCTTTGTCTATCGTTACCTTTTCACGCCAAATTCACTGAACCGATCGGTATGAAAGACAGATAGGTGGCCTGGGTCCTGGAGAAGGACAAAGGCAACTTTTCATCCGGGATTAAAAAAATATGAAATACTGCCGACCCCAACATAGTTGGAAAAAGGCTTCCCAACTATGTTGAGGTCGTCTTCCAGGGGAACACCCAAATACTCCGAAATATTTTATTCCGAATTTCGTTGTTCCGATTTTCAAAAGTCCGAATTTGATAATAGGTACCTAAGAATCATAATGTCTATTATTAAAAATCACGAAATTTATTTTACCGAAACTCATAAATGCGACTTGTTTGTTTTCCGATTTTCATATATTCGAAGAATCAAATGCTCGATGGGTTCTCGGTCCGAAAAACGACATTCCGATTTTCAATACTCCGAATTATTTCCGCTACCGCACCCGAACTCAACGAACGCAATAGACGACATAGGATGCAAGAGCGAGCGAAGGGCACCCCGAGGTTCGGTTTGGTTAGGTTACTTTAAGCCCTTTACACAGAAATAGGGGCCTCGCGAAGCGGGGCACCGTCGACATAGGATGCAAGAGCGAGCGAAGGGCACCCCGAGGTTCGGTTTGGTTAGGTTACTTTAAACCCTTTACACAGAAATAGGGGCCCCGCGAAGCGGGGCTCCGTCGACATAGGATGCAAGAGCGAGCGGAGGGCACCCCGAGGTTCGGTTTGGTTAGATTACTTTAAACTCTTTATACAGAAATAGCCCCGCGAAGCGGGGCTCCGTCGACATAGGATGCAAGAACGAGCGAAGGGCACCCCGAGGTTCGGTTTGGTTAGGTTACTTTAAACCCTTTACTCAGAAATAGGGGCCCCGCGAAGTGGGGCACCGTCGACATAGGATGCAAGAACGAGCGAAGGGCACCCCGAGGTTCGGTTTGGTTAGGTTACTTTAAACCCTTTACTCAGAAATAGGGGCCCCGCGAAGCGGGGCACCGTCGACATAGGATGCAAGAGCGAGCGAAGGGCACCCCGAGGTTCGGTTTGGTTAGGTCACTTTAAACCCAGAAATAGGGGCTCTATTGTTGGTTTTGTGCCATCTGTATTCTTACAATTGGAAATATGTGTTTATTTGTCTTGCTATTCAGTTTTACAAAGCGTTATTATTTCGGAATTCTAATTGATCGGTATTTTAATAATCGGAATTCGTATTTTTGATGTTTCGAATTATCATTAAGTCGGACTTTTTGTTATTCGATTTATTGAAACTCGGTATTTTGAGAATAGTAATTTTAAACGTTAGGGATATTGAAATTTCGGAATTATTGAAATAGTATGAATGATAAATCGGAGTTGTTATAAAAGGAATTTTGAACCATTCGGAATTATGAAAATCGGTATTTTGAAATTCGTATTTGTGACTTTCGGAATAAAGTTTTTCGTATTAATGTAGTGTACCCCGTCTTCCAGTGTAACCGGATGCCGATGAATACCAGTATTTCACATGGCGCGACTGCCTATTTGATCTCCACTACCCAGTTACTGGGTACAACGATATCTCTTGGTACCCGTAACGAGAGTCAAAGATCTACGAATGAGCGGCTCAACGTACTTTCCGAGTTACAGAGGAGTCTTGATATATAATGGATGGTCACCCATCCACGAGTTAACCGCGGTAAGCGTAGCTTTACCTACGATTGACCCGTGCGGCTGTTATTGTTTAGCTACGAGCCGAATGATAAATTACAAAAAAGTTTTAACAAAAAATTATACCGTCCAAAAAATAAAAAGAACTAAAAAGCGAAAAATTTATAAAACCTTTTAGCCTAACTAAGCTCCTAAATTAATGTAGATTACAATTTTTTATCGGTGCTTAATCAACGAAGTTCAATCAAGCTACCATAATTATACTTGGCGCCCTTTTGTTTGAAAAAAAAAAATGAAATTGTTTGAATAAAAATATAATTGTAGATATACAGGCTGTCCCTGGAAGTATGGATCAAATCGAATAGGGGCGTGGGCAAGGTCATTTCCAAACTTTTTAACCCTGAGAATGTCGGTGAATTTTTTTACGGTTCAAAAGTTATGACCGATTTTAATTTTTCTTTCAATCACTTCTCTTAATGTTCAAAGAAATTAATCATAAAAAAATACTATAGCCCTGATAGTTTTCACGAATTCGATCTTTCTTCTCTTTTTTTTAGTATTCTTTTTTTACTTTTTTTTTGTATTTTTTTTTTTTTTTTGCTAAAACGTTAGGGAATGACCTTGCCCACGTCCCTATTCGATTTGATCCATACTTCCAGGGACACCCTGTATAAACGTCGACTTAGAGACCATCCTCCTTTTTTCCGTCCGTTAATAATACACGCAGACGAAGTGTTCAGTCTATTATATCCAAGTATATAAAATAAGTGAGTAGGATATTATATTAAGGGCAAGTAAACCACTCAATAAGTTTGTAATGGCAGGCTGAACGGTCGTAGCGAACTCTGCCTAACAGCTGCGCAAGACATAAAAGAGTAAAAATTAAAAAGTAACATTCAAGTCGTACTTAAGGCAAATTTTACCAATGAAACTGTTACATTGGTGTATTTTACTTTATTTTTAAGTATGTACTTTTTATGTTTATTAAGAGGAAATGCGGTCGGAGAGACTTTTGAAAAAGCCTAAGTAAAATGTCGTAACTCAAGGCTTGGCTCTCGCCTATTTCCTCCTCCAATATTGGAACGATCTAAAAGGTATTTCATAAACTGAATAAGAAGAATATATGTATAATATACTGTTTCCCTATGTTTTTCTTTTTACTTTAATAGTTCACTAGTTAGTTAGTTTAATAGTTCTTTAGTATTTCTACACTAGGCCTCTGTTGACAGCGTCAATTTTGAGCCTTTTTTGAGGGTTCTAGTGCTTATAAAAATAATGTATCATCAAAAAGGAAAACATAGAGAACAAAGAACAAATCATTTCTTTTTATAATTATAAATACATATAATGTTAGTCACTTTTCCAGTACAGACTGGAAAAGTGACGTTTATCACACTGACAGTGTGACCAAGTTACTCTTCTAAACTACACAACGGATTTTAATGAGGTTTTCATCATCATTATATATAAAGAATTTATTGCGGAAGAGATTTATGTGAACAGTACATTAATATTAAACTTACATTCTATAAAGAAATCTCGATTTTTTCAAGTCGTAAAAACCTTGCAAAGCTGGAGTGGATCGCTAGTATCCAGTAAATACCTAGCTAATATGAAGGAAAAAAGGATACCACGGTACCTCTCTGCCTTGTCAAAGGTAATTAGCCGGTTACAGTCGCCCACACAGTGCAGTGGTTTTTATACCATATTTATGTAATATTTGCATAAATTAAAAACGTCTTTGTATAATTTTTCCCCCGAGAGTTCATTTGGTTTATATGTATGTATGAACGTATACAGGGTGTCCCTGGAAGTATGGATCAAATCGAATAGGGACGTGGGCAAGGTCATTTCCAAGCGTTTTAGCAAAAAAAAAAAATACTAAAAAAAAACTAAAAAAAATACTAAAAAAAAAAATACTAAAAAAAATAGAGAAGAAAGATCGAATTCGTGAAAACTATCAGGGCTATCAATTTATTTTTTTTAGATAGCCCTGATAGTATTTTTTTATGATTATTTCCTTTGAGTACTAAGCGTAGTGATTGAAAAAAAATTTAATCGGTCATAACTTTTGAACCGTAAAAAAATTCACGTTCAATTTAGAAATGACCTTGCCCACGCCCCTATTCGATTTGATCCATACTTCCAGTGACACCCTGTATATTCTTGTATTTTATAGTTATTTCCCAGCTAGTTATGCTGTATGTTGCACCTGTCATGTTTTGTCTCTGCATCACCCTAAGGTTGACTGGTAGAAAATGCCTCAGGCATTAAGTCCGCCTTTGTACAGTATTTTTTTTACTTGTACATAAAGTTTTAATAAATAAATATTAAAAGTTCCTTTTTACAAACCAAGACAAAAGCAACTTCACACAACATGAAATTATTTTAGATGCTTAGCGGTTTTTTTTTTCTTTCTCAGAGACACTAGCGAGGCAAAGGAAATTAATTTAATTAACGTCTCGTATGTCTGTCTTTAATTAATTTTCTCTTGGTGGCAAAAGTGCAGCTTATTATTTGGTTCGCGGAATTAATTACTGTCGTCTAGCTTCATAATTTTATTATTTCTAACTTTATCTTATGCGTACGTACCTAATATAATAACGGGGTTTGTCTTGTATACTTGTTAGTGGCATACTTTTTCAATACCTAGCTTCTACCATTGACATAAATATACCCTATGAGCTCAGTCGCGGCCGCGTGCACTAAAAGCGGCTGTCTGGGATCGAATCCAGACAGGCGCCTTACTCTGTGTAAATTATTTTATCAGCACTGCTTTCAAAACGGTAAATGAAAAGATCGTGAGGAAACTGGCATCTCCTAAAACCGAAAATTAGATGACATGAAACATCTACCAACCCGCACTGAGCCCACGTAGTGGAATACGGCCCACTCCCTCTCACAAGGAGGAGGCCTGTGTGCCAGCAGTGAGAACATCATAGGCAGATTAAGCTATATCCTATGACACTTGGAAATACTGTAGCTTCTCATTATTTAAATATTTTTTGTAATCTGGTCAGTAGTTTCGAAGATTAAACCCTAACATACAACCTCACAAAATGAACCTCTTTATAATATTATTAGTCTAAATGAATATTTCCTACGAAATTAGTACCTAAGCCATATTTCTTTGTCTTAGGGCTAAACTAAAGGCTATAACTGTGACTTATGTGCCCATAAAACGAGACATTTCCTAAGTAGACCTCAAGTTCATCGACTTATTAATGACCTTAGCAGCTGTGGCCGCGTGTAATGTTTTCAATTAATTTTTGGAGACGAAAAATAATTTCCTTCTATATTTTTCCGAGTGCCACGTTACCAAAATCTGTCTTATTTTTGACTTACAAATCATATTTGTGCTGTTGAGACTCAAACGGCGCAAATATGTAACCTTATGGGTAACTACAGTTTTGAGACGTTTGGGGTCGAAACGCTCGGGTCCACTTTACGTGGTTGGTTGTCACTTCACATGACCAGAGGTCTGGGTCGATCTTCGGCCAAAGAATTGGCATTACCATTTAACGAGGCAATGCTGCCAGTCTTCTGGGCATGTTTCCGGAAGACAGCGATGCGGACGAGTACTTCGACCTGTCCTTTTGTTTTTGTATTTATTTGTATAGTTAGTCATTTAATTTAGGACTTAGTGTTAAATATTGTAAAAGTTATATAAGTAAACCAATAAAAAATTGTTACTTGTTAATTCTATTGAAACATTTACACGACTGTTGATACATATGTAAGTAGGTGTGTGTAAAACCAATTTGGGGCAGACCAGTCTACCTGCCAATGCAAACAGAAACATAATAAATTAATCATATTCTTACTAATCATATCAAACTTATATTACTATAGCAACTACTACTACTATAATCTATGTCTACTATAATTTGACTTCAATAATGAGTCTTGCCAACCCGCATTGGGCCTGGTGATTACAGCCCACTCCCTCTCACCATAGAGAAGGCATGTGTCCCAGCAGTGGGAACGTCAATGTATTCAATCCATTTAATAATAACTTAATTTAGCAATGTATATTACATTTCTAAATGAAGTTATTTGTTTGATTCCATGTATATAATGCCTGCAATGATTATAAATTAGTAATTAGTACAGACATGTTGCGGTGCCCCAGCAGATATTTGAATATCTATGCAAACAACATGACAGTATTAAAAAAATATATATATTACGTTACGATGAAGATTGCCCTGTAGGTACAGATGCTAGCACATCAAGCTACTACAATCTGTCAAATTTCTTTCATAGATTTTCAACTTTATCGCTAAAACATAAGGTTCAAAGTTGATTGGGAAAATTTGACAGTTTCGGGTAACTTGATGTGCTGGCATCTGTACTTTAGAAGAATATAAGTCAATTCTGTCACCAGTTATTATTCTGCATTCATTTTACAGCACAAGAAAGTTCCAAGACTCAATTGTTTGCAGTAACTCTAGTGTAAATGCGAATTCAATTTTGTAGTGAAATTATTAGATTTTCCATTAAAACTTGTTTATATGCGTCGTTGACAGAGTTTCTCTTGTAGACTTAAAAAGTTGTGACCTGAATATAAACTTTATTATTACTTACTTTTTAAGCAATTAGGTAATTATTATTAATTATTATTTATATTTATTTCAACTTTATCTTGAAAATGCAACTTTTTAAATAACTTTACAAATCGGTCGTTCAATTTACCTAGTTTCTGTACCTACAAAATTTTATCTGTATCTTATTTCAAACAAGGCTTAACGAAAGGTATAGCTAAAACTTCAGTAGTGATTTGAATTGCATCTTTCTTTGACTAAAAGAAAATTGTTCGGCATTTTTTTCGACCTCAATCTGACTCACGGAATCACTTCGGTTTGCGTGACAAGCCGTAGTTCAGGTTATATTTGGAGTAGTTTTAAGGTTCCGTTGAAATGCGGATCTCATTACGGAAGCTCCTTTGTCTATCTTACTTCATTGGGAAGTGAGTCGCCTTTCCTTTGTGATAGTCCGTCCATTTGTACGTTTCCCGTGAGTTCTCAGTATTCAATTCGCTTGACTTTGTTCCTTGGGCTGGCAAAACTATAGTTTCAAAATAATGTTTGAACGACAAATATACGTTAAATATTTCATTTGGCAAACTTGTAACATTTTTATTTCGGTTTACCAGACATTTTATTCCGGAGTTACATTATCAGAAAATTAATTAATATGTCAAAAAAAGGGACTTACATCTACAACATTTATAACAAGATAATATAATTATAGAAGACTTACGCAAATACTTTGAATAAATACTCGTATACAGGCTGACTTGTAATTTGACGTATTTCTTCCAGGACGCAATAGTCTATTTAGCATCCCCTAAAGACTAGGCAAAAATTCATGCAATTCGAGAAAACGAACAAGTTTATGTTAATAAACTGGCGACCTGGCTACATAACGTAGGATGGATTGCTGGGTAGTAAGAAGGTAGAGGAGTAACATAACTAAATTAATTAGATTATCAGACAATTTTTAAATATTTCAACAATTAGAAAATTCGACCTTTGCCAGCATGAAATTGCGGAGGAGTATCCACCTCTTATATTTTGTATACAGTATGGAAACCACATACATACAGGGTGTTACAGAAAGGGTATATCAATACAAACGGGTTGAAGAGTGTATCTGGTCTAGAATCTCTGTACAAAATTTCAGCTCAAAAGCATTAACTTTGAAATGCTTAATATTTTTTTATTTCGACATCACGGCGCTGCACTGGCGCGCGGCGGCGTGATGTGCGTGTACTAGGCGCACAGACACACTACAGATAATGGATAATGACCCTCGTAGTGCGGTGACATGTTTGTTATGATTTCAATTTAATAAACTATCGAAATAAAAAAATATATTTAGCATTTTCAAAGTTACTGTTTTTGACCTGAAATTTTGTACAGAGATTCTAGACCAGATACACTCTTCAACCCGTTTGTATTGATATACCCTTTCTGTAACACCCTGTATATGCCATAAATTATACCACATACTTTTTGTCGCCTTTTTGGCCGATACACAAAAAATGAACGAAATCGGTCGCGAAAAAAAATCTGCTGTTTCCTACATGTTCGCATAACTCATTAAAATGTAGGGAACAGCTGACTTTTTTTTCGCGACCAATTTTGTTCGACTCTATTACATAACATTATGTCAATGAAGAACAAATTCGTGACTGAAAAACTATTTCTTTCGATTTGGATTTCAACATAGCCATAAAATTCTGTTTGTTTTTTCAATATAACTTCAGGTTTTCTCCCCAGAGAACACCTTTAACCTTTTAAGCGCTTGGCTAAATATCAGTTGCCGTGCCCCTAACGTGCGGCTACAAATTGATAAAATCAAGATAATATAATACCTACAATAAATAAGGAGGAGAAATCGTTGTATCGATTAAAAAATAGTCAAAAAGTTTTTATCGCTATTTAAAATGGTTTTAATTGTACCACGCAGTTAATTGGACGAAGATAGAACGAAAAAATCATGCATGTTCTCTGTCGCAGAAATAAGACACGGGAGCTAGGGGCACGGAAACATGTGTCGCATAAATGCGACACAAGCGGTTAAAAGGTTAAATAAGTTGACAGGTCTAGTTTAGTTTAACAAAGACTTTTTGTTATGAGAACGTGAACGGAACCCGTAGACTAAAAATCTTTATTTTACTTTTGAACTAGTATTAATTCCTCTAGCAGCTTGATAAGTGCAAATTGTTCCATACAATTTAAAGTAAACTGCGGTGAGGTAATTGCGACTAATTACACTATTATGTTAGTTTTGACATAATAGCCAGCAGTAACTTTTATAGTGCATGTTGAATTGAAAATTTACAACTGTGTTAGATGTAATTTTCTTTGGCATTTCAGTTTTTTGTGCGAACTTAATTAGTTATAACGATTTATGTTGCATGGAGGTGAATTATTCTGTGTAAATAAGTTGGTTACAGGTCAACGAATGGAATTGAACCTACGACCTCCATTTTCACTGTATGGTTATAGACATAATATCACGCTTGCATTTGAAGCAGTGGTGGGGTGGCCTAGTGGTAACGGCCCCGATTAACGAGTTGTAGGTCGTGTGTTCGAACTTAGGCAGGCGCTTTACTTTGTGTAATTTTTTTCATCACCACTGCTCTCAAAACGGTGAATGGATACATCGTGAGGAAACCGGCATATCTTGGAACCGAAAATTCGAAGATATGTGACATCTACCAACACGCACTGGGCCCGCGTAGTGCACTCTCACAGAGAGGAGGTCTGTGTCCCAGCAGTGGGAATAATATAGGCTGATTATGCACGCTTGTGTGCCCCGACTGGTTAGCCAGGGTATACCTAATAGTACAACCAGATTACGCCAGTTATGTTTAAGTCTCATATAATAGGGGTCGGGCTCAAAAAGGTGAAGGAAAACATCGTGAGGAAACCGACATGTCCTAGAACCAAAAATTCGAAGACATGTGCCATCTACCAACCCGCACTGGGCCCGCGTGGTGGATTACGGCCCTCTCACAGAGAGGAGGCCTGTGTCCCAGCAGTGGGAACGTTATAGGCTGGGTAATTAATAGGGGTCGACCCTATTGCCAATATAGCCACAATCTCTCTTCTCGTGTGTGTCATAAAGTTGAAATTAAGTCAAGGGACGTTGTTTACTCGATCGTCTCATAAGTCTTATCACACAGTATCTATTGTTTATTATGTAAAATATTACAAGGGTTGATTTCAAGAGGATCGATCCCTAGTAGTAGATTTCAATGTGTCAGTCCGGGTAGCGGTGTATTCTTCATTGATAACAGGACCGGACTGGTAGGAAATGCCTTTGGCTGATACATTTGGTTTGATTATAGGCCGTATTTACTTTTGCATAAAACATTATATATAAAAAAAAAATCTTTAATAATACTGTGACCACCAATTTGCTTTTAAATACGTAGTGTTTATTATGGCCGTATTTTTGTTTATTTTTTGTTTATTTCTTCATTTGTGAGATTTATGTTTAGGGAACATATTACCCGAATAAAAAATAATCTATGTTAAAAAAATACCTTGTGTGCCAAATTGCATCCAAATCCGTTGAGATCCAAACATACAATATTTCACGAGTATTTTTTTTTAGCTGTGCCCGCGACTTTTTTCACGTGCATGACGGAAAACAAATTGGATTTCATGGGCTTGCATTTTTGCGCGGAACTCTCTTTTTCTAAACTATAACATAGCGTATGGTATGGTATGGGTTTAATAATTGCCTGAAATAAATGATTTAATTTAATTTAAGAACTCCTTACTCAATAGCCTATAACTCCTTATAACAGCAGCTATCTGCCCATGAAAGTCTTGTCAAAATCGGTCTAGCCGTTTCGGAGATTAATTAGAACTAACAAACAGACAGACAGACAAAAATAATGTTTTTTTTTCCTTTTATAAGTACCGTATATACTTTTATAAGCATTTAATAAAATGCTGTTATTTTGAATTTCAAAACAGACACTTCAATTTTATTTATTTGCATAGATAGATTATAGTACGATTACCATAACGTGAACGTTACTTACTAACAGTACAGACTAAATAAAGAAAGAAGAAAAGAAAGAAAATACATTAATTACTTACCACAGACTAAAATACACACAATACACCAGATACATCAGATAAAAAAAATAAAGATCAAATAAAAAGCGTAAAGTCCGATGTAATAAACAAAATACAATTTTTTCTAGAAACTAATTGTTTCGTTTTTTCCTTTGTACACTATTTACTTTGTCTTAAGACATCGAGATACAATTCCTATCTTTACTTACATTTCAAACATTTTTATTTATTCAAACAGCGCCAAAGTATCTTTGGGAGTATTTTACAAGAATACCTCTTTCTTTTACTAAACGTATTTTCTTTCGTCTGGCGTTAAAACAATATTTCTAGAATTGCTTTTTGTGGCAGTGTCGGGTTATAAGTGCTATATAATAGCGATCGGATGCCAGCTGACGTAAAAACGCTCAAACGAAATAAAAACGTTCACTTTTTGTCACAAAACCGACAGCTTTATGTGTTTCCGTCTAAAATATAAACGAAGCGAACACGAAAAACTATGTCGTGTTTGCCTTACGCAAATCTCACCTTTCCCTCTTAAACAAACTTTCATGAAACTACCCCACTCACCTCGAATTCCTGAAAACCTCATTATATGTGTCAGTCACAAAGAAGTTATAAACCAAAAACTTCCACGAACTCCACAGGACGAACTAAAATATACTCCAATCTTTTGTTAAGCATCAGATTTATTGTTTTCATTGTATTCCTAAGCCACTTTTGTTTACAAAACCTCATTAGCTACAATATGATAAACGGAATGGAATTTCGTGCAGTTCAAATCAGATTATTGACCGTTATAGAACGTGTTTAAACTTCGAATAGCTGTTCCAACTTTGAAAATGGAATGCCTCTGTGGAACAAGTATCTATTCCATTGTTTCACTTTTGAATTAAACTCTTGAATGTAAACTGTGACATGTAAGTATTGTAGGTAAATTGTTTTTTATAGTTTTGTGTGTATAAAAAGTGTATGTATAGGTGTTTGGTAGATGGATCGACACAATTTTTTGAGGGATTGGGAATGTCATTTCTTGGCACAAAATATTTTATTTTTCATTTTTATTATGAATTTTTAAATTGAAATTTTTCGTTCCCTAACACAATTTTATGACTGGAAGCACCCAAGTCGTTTTCGAGAAATAATTGTTCATAAACAATATTGCGCTCTATTACAAACAAAAAAGTTTTCGACGATATTTCAAGTGATTAAAAAGAAACATAATTCTATTCCCTTTCGTTTCTAAAATAAACCGACGTCAAAGTATACTTATGTCATTTCACTGTTTCGTTTTTCACGTAAGTCATGAAAACCCATGAAAACAATTTTTCTTTTATAACTTAACCATACCTATTTATAGTCCGCCTAAACTATATTAAATAGAGCCAGCTTCAAAAATTGTACGGGTTGTTTTGAGTTTGCTATAATTTTTCAAACTTTAAAATCGCTCTCCTGTAAAATCACAAAAAGTGAGTTACGATGTTATTGCATGGAGGTGTCGATATGATACTTTCTATCCCTAAGAATATTGTGTCGGTCCTTCTTTCAAACAGCCTGTATAAAGGTGTTGTGATGAAAGAGGAGATTGATAGCTTGGCGATTAAGAAATCTTGAGCTCGAGGTTTATCGATTTGAAGCCAGTGAGTACCAATATGACAGACTTTAGAAGACTTTCTTAAGTTTATCTTGGACATCACTGATCATCAGCAAACATAGACTTATAACAGCCATTTTGCAAACACGCCTGGTGATTTATACTCACGCCATTTCTGTATGAAAAATGCCTTTGTCCTGCAGTGGCAATATTTATAGTCCGGTGTAGTGGTAAATGGTGTGTTATGTTGATGATTTAGCATGGAACAGCCATGTATTTGTATTTATTTCCACTTTCAAACGCAGTGCCAAATGTGCAGTATCTAGGCAATGTTAATTAACCTTCAATTTCAAGCGTGCTGCTTTGCATAAGTACCTATCTGTGTAATTTTATATGTTGATAAATATTTGGCAGTGGCATTTGAAAGAAACAAAGAAAAAGTATTTATTGCGAGTGGTATAGAGGAAGATCACAAACGAAACTAAATACAGTAAAAAACAAAAACCAAGTTATATAAAAAAAAGTAATAAAAAGAAAAATGAACAGAAAGTCCTATACGAGGCCAAAAGGCTCCTATCTCAGCATGATGCTGCAACATTTTAAAAATAAATGTCACGCTGTGCGCTGGTATTCTGATAGGGCCCGCTGTGATTTGAAAATCGCACGAATCTGAAAACACAACATAGTACGATAATTTAGAAATACACGTAGTTATTGGTAGTTGGAATCTGTCACTAAGTAGTATACAAAACAGGAGTGGACCGAGTATCGTGCCTCTAAAGGCGGGTACAGACATTGCGAGGCATGCGCAGCGCACGGCGCTCATCGAATGCTTCGCAATGTTTGGACGTTCATATTCGTGGTGAGGCTACTCGTTACTCGAGGAAAATTAATATCGAGGCGTGGGTGGCGGTGCGCGGCGCATGCCTCGCAATGTCTGTATCCACCTTAAAATCATCTGTGTTCCCGTTACCACTGCACATTGCAACATGTCACTTCAGCTGTTCCATATACCTACATAGGTAGTATAAGTACATAAACAGACCCACGTATTATTATCTCCGTGCCGCATACAGGATCCACTGTGACGCAATCTCGTTGAAGGCTTCGGAAGTTCATTATGAAGCCTCAGCAATGCCGCACGCTTTTATAAATAAAAATATTTTACTTTATCCAAGTACTATATAAAATATAAATAAACCTTGTTCATCATCATCATCAGCCTATAGCAGTCTACTGCTGGACATAGGAAACCAAACCTTGTTCCTTTCCTTTAATTAAATAAACTCAAACTTTAATTCAAGCAAATTGAAAACAGAAATATCTTGACGTAATTGTATTTATAACAGTCTAATTTGAGTATCAAAACCCAATTTTTTAACAAAAACATTGCTCGCTGTAATAATTCAATCATCGTCGCTCGAAGAAATCTGTAACAAAATAATTAAGCTTACTTACATTTTCTTTCGGCACCATGATAACGAAGTTGTTAACACGAAACTCGCAGATTGAACAGGAAGAGCCGCAAGGGATTTAAATGAATCGTTTGATAATACAAATCCTATTGATTGGACCTCCGTTCGGGTACAAAACAATTTTAAAGTTCGCCGTTACGCTGACCACAATCAGAAGAATGGAGTTTCGAACTTCATGGCTGTCGGCTGCCAACCTCGGGAAACTTGTCCTTATCAAAGTAGGTACTACCGGTTCCTCCGAGATAAATGAGATTCTCTCTTGTTCTTTAATCGCTTTGTCGCTATGTGTGCGGAGATTTATTTTCAAAGCGAGCGCCAAAATATTAATTTTGGTTATTTCCTTAGATGTACCTATAGAGGAAATGAGAACGCTTTGTGGCTCAAGTTGTAATATTATATCCTATTTAGGCTTGTGCTAATTCTTTATTGGGTTATTATGTATCGCGCCTGTTACCTCTATTAGGCAGAGTATCTTTTATTGCTGGGATTTGCTCTGCTATTAGGCCATTATTTCCGCTACCCCAATGCGGTGATGCGGTATTTTGGGCCAAATGTTTCTGTTGTAATTCTAATTATGCTCGAGGCTAAATAATAACAGCCGCACGGGTCGATCAAGGTCTCGAAGCTACGCTTGCCGCTGTTGGTTTGTAGATGAGACCATTTATTACATATCGAGATATCCGTTGGTCCCGGCTGTCATTCGTAGAGCTTTGACCGTCGTTACGACGAGCAGAAAGAAGAAGCCCAAAAGACTGACAACCAGTCTTAACAAATGGTATCGTGTTACCCAGTAACTGGGTTGTCGATGTCGAATAGGCAGTCGCTCTATGAAAAAAAACTGGTATTCAGCTGCATCCGGTTAGACTGGAAGCCGACCCCAACATAGTTGGGAAAAAGGCTAGGCAGATTGATTTTGTTTCGGTTATTAAGGTCATTTGCGAAGTCCCTTTGTTGCAACCTACTTTTCATTGAATGATCTTATCGAGACAAAATTTTGACAAGTCGATTTTTCGACCATTGAAACTGATTTTCTTGGCAAAGCCTTTAAGGCTATTTTATTTTATGCAACTAGTTTTCCTTATTCACTTTCCATAAAGCGAGATTTACAATTTTAAAAGTAGTATCGTGGAACAGTAGCTTGACTGTTCTGTTTCTGCTATAACTAACACCTGCTTTTTGAAACGCTGATAAATTCAAATAACACACTGTCATTCTATATATGTATATAAAATTCAAAGTCCTGACTGACTTATATATCAACGCACAGCCTAAACCGCTGATCCTAGAAACATGCAATTTGGAGGGTGTGTTCTTTGTGAAGAGTAAGTATCCACTAAGAAAGGGTTTTTCGAAATTCCACCCCTAAGAGGATGAATGGGGGGAGGGTGAAATTTCACGCGGACGAAGTCGCGGGCAGAAGCTAGTAGAGAAATAATAACAATTATGTCAGCTAACTTAGCAGTTAACCTGATATATGTCAGCGTGTTAGTTAAATTTATCACCTGTTTAAAAACCGGGTGTTAGCTATACCTACCTAGCCCGAAACAGAACAATCAAGCGACTGCAAACACGTTTAAGCATACATAAAGTAACTAACTTGATTCAGTAATTTCAGCCAGCGGTTAATATATTAAATTCTTTTCAGAACAGCTCACCAAAACATGCGCTATGGACAATTTTAAAGGTACCTACAAAAACAATAGAAAAATGTTCCAACCTTTTTCGTAAAATAGAATAGTTCTACCTACAAAAATCGGGGAAGACTGGCTGCATAATATTATAATACCTATTGTAAACTTAGCTCTTTGCCAGTTAACATTACATTTTAAAAAGCCTTTGTTTTGTAGTTTATTTAATAAGGCAAATGCAGCTTAAAAGTACATAGTTTATTAAAGTTCTTTTTATTAACATTAATTTTATTGGTCTATTAATAAAATACCCTTCCCGTTGTCCCCATTGATGCTTTCACGTTATGGGGACAACGGGAAGTCCTAAAATATCCTTTCAGGGATCAAAATTATGAAGAACTAGCTGATCCAACAGACGTTGTCCTGTCCTTTCAATATTTCATACTTAAAAGGACGTTCAGTTTTTCCAGAAATTTAAAGATTTTCCGGGAATATTTTCCAATTTTTCTTCATAATTCGGATTATTACGAACATTTTAAAACAAAAAATAGCCAAATCGGTCCAGCCGCTCTCAAGTGATGTGCTTACCAACGAACAGCATTTAATTTTTATTTATTGGATGACCAAAAATTTTCAACAATGCTTTTAATTTTCATTATTTCTGATGATGCAGTAAACATTCAGTAGTCCATTTGTATTTCGTCCAATAATTACTTATATGTACATACTATAGTCATGTATAATTCCGAATTGTTTTCCGCGAAAATCTAGCCCGAATTCTGCTTTTATAAGTAAGAAGTTCGTTTACATAAGTAACTAGCTTCTGCCCGCGAAATTTCACCCTCCCCCCATTCACCCTCTTAGGGGTGGAATTTTGAAAAACCCTTTCTTAGTGGATACCTACTCTTCACAAAGAACACACCCTCCAAATTTCATGTCTCTAGGTCCAGCGGTTTGGGCTGTGCGTTGATATATCAGTCAGTCAGTCAGGACTTTGAACTTTATATATATATAGATTATTTTAAACCTTAGTTGAATATTTCTCATCACTGTTTATATTGAAAATACCAACATGGTTATTGTTTGCAGTCGTAGGTACGAAGCATATTATCTATTCGTGTCCATATAAATCTACAGCAAATGATGAATAAGCTTACCGTGTATACGTTATCAGGAATCCCAATACAATACACAATATATTACTATAGTTTCACATCAACAATATTACAGAGATTCAGAAGCTATAACGGTTAATTACTATTGTCTACATAACGTCAGTAACATAAATTATATATGACCGAATGAATCAATCAATCATTCGTTCATTGATCAGAAGAATGAATAATGATGACGATTAATTTACGATATTTGTTTCTGTAAAGCGTTCAATCAACTCAGCCTATCGCAGTCCATTGCTGGACATAGGCCTCTCCCATGCTACCATGTCCTCCGCCATCCGCATACAGTCTGTCCAGTCACCTTTTTGGGTCGTCTATCCATCTAGCTGGAGGGCGTCCCACACTACGCTTGCCGATACGCGGTCTCCACTCCAGGACTCGTCTTCTCTACCGCGTTAAAGCGTGTGTGAAGCGTTAATACATATATTTACCTCTTGAGATCAATAAAGCATCCATTCATGGTGAAGTTTCCAGTATATTCTGAAGGCCTAGACAAGTAGTAATCGCTTTCAAAGCGTTTAGTATTTCTAATACGAATTTTTACCAGGGACTTGAAAACGAAATTAATTTCTTTCCGTTACCACTAATGTTATCGTGTAACGTTCCATTAGAAACGATACTAAAACCTAAAAATATCAATAACGTTATAAAAAAGAAAATTTTATAGAATATCATTTTTGTAGAACAATATTATAAGTAACGTTATAGGTATCAGTAACATTAAGCTTATCCGCTTGTAATCACGTTAAAGGTGAAATGTTATAGATTCATTTGTAACGATATTTTTAGATCTAATGAGAAAACAATCGTCACTAGATCCATCATGGATCTGGCCAATGGATCTTCTGAGAATGAACGTATTTTTCATACTTTTTCGTCTTTCGTCATCTTTTAAGTCATGAAGCTGGCAATGTTGGGTATCGAAATGAATAACGTTATTATATTGTTATACTAATAACGATATAGGTATTGATAATATTGTTATTAAACAGTTTAAGATTTCGTTCCATTTGTCAGTATCGTTATAGCCAAGGAATTAATTTTGTTATGATCCTGGTGGAACGCTTCAAATTATCGGTACCGGAACTACGCGTAACGTTATTTTGAGTAACGTTTCAAGTCCCTGCTTTCAACACAAACAAACAAACAGTATTCAAACAGTATTGACATAAGCTTTTCGGTAGCTTATGTCAAAGCTTATGTCAGTCCAATACCTACATGTTCGACTTTTCCATCGTCATTAACGCCGATAGAATGCTACTTTGTTTCGGCCTTCCGACTGTGTCTGCGAACGTCAGTCCTGTGAGAATAAACGCCGAAGTGGTTTTGTCTGATTGATACGTTTTTTGACTGAACTACTTTTCTAACATATTTCGACGCAACAAGGCATGGCCGGATATGGCATCGCAGGTTAGTTTGTGTTTATAAATATTAGTAAAAGAACTTAGGTGTATACAGGGTTATTGGAAAAATACGAACAACGTCTTAAGAGGTCATTGTACTCATCATTATAAACAACTTTACAACTTTTACTATGGGGCCAACCCAGAAATCGCGAAAATAAATCAGCTGTTCCCTACATTTTGACGAGTTATACGAACATAAATGTAGGGAACAACTGATTGTTTTTTCGCGATTTCAGGTTCAAAACAAACAAAACATAAGTGTCTACTTATGGGTTGTGTGTGTGTTTGTGTATGACTTTGTATGTGTGCGTATATGCCCAACTATGGACATTAAGCCTCACTTTTACACACGCTCTGACTACCGGATATACGTCGAACGGTAACCGGTGGTGAATGTATGAATAATCCAGGAGTATTGCACGTGTAGAAGCTTTCATACTTACCCATGTATAAACTTCACAACTGGGTGGCATCCGGCTCCGAATACGACCCGTGTGAAAAAACACCTGACATGGTAGCATGTCATAATTTCTCGGAATTTTTGTCAAAATGAAATAGTCTTCGCATGATCGCACTTTATTGCTTTTTTCTACTCTGTTACCGTTTGTTTTCGAGCGTTCTTGTGGTATTGGAATTGTGCTATTTTCGTGTCTAACGAACATTAGTGAAGACTAATAAATCAGATAACGTGTAGGCATAAGAATATACGATATTGATAAATTTTTTTTTCTAGGCGAGACCTAAACAATTGGGGCTACACAACTCAGAAATAAAAATTAATTTATTTGAAAAACTAAATTGATACGATCTTTGTGTAATAACGGAAAAATATCTACTGAAACTGATACTCAATATTGGTACCTATACAATAAAATCACAGGAACCACACAACAAACAAACACACGCAATACAAAAACACACAATACACACGCAAACAATACACAACACAAAAATACACAATATAAAAATTAACTCCATTTATTCTACTCTGTTTTTACTTACGAGTATTTGTCCTTTGTTGCTAAAATACTGAAATACAACTTTTCTATAATTTTTTCATGTTCTGCCATAAGGACAATAAATCTTAAAAAAAAAACATTTTATTTTACCAAAAAACAAAAATTACCCAAAACTTTTCCATCTTTACAGATAAAGTACGAACTTTGGTGATTACGCCACAACCAGTGCGTCGCAGTGCGTCGTGGTAATTCGGACTTCCTTCGGTACGCCCGGACAAGACTGCAGCACCGATGAGGCTTGTGAACCATGAGTGCTTGGTGTTACATCGCGATCATGATGTCCACTATCAGTACCAGTGTTCTAACACCAGCCCCGCAGAAGACTGAGGCTAAGGAAGCTTATGGTAAGTATTTGCAGTCCGCCCCTCAGGAGAATGTGTTCCTGAAACCTGTCAGTGCGACAATTCTAGTAAGGAATAAAGATCAAATTCCCAAAACACGTATTCGTTTGTATAAAACTGACAGGTGTCAAGAACGCATTCTCTCGGCGGCCGGACTGTACCTATCTATAGAATCCTTTTGATCTTATATTATTTTAGTTTATGCACTGGCTCGCTATCACACTTCACGCAGGGCCACTTCACGTTTAACCTTTTCCCGCCATTCATGGTGACTGACAGATGACATTAGTGACGGTAGTGACAGCAGCCACCTCACTCCTTGTGTGAATGAGACAGTGTTTACAGTCTTTTCACAGTTATTTTACCTCTGAGACCTGCAACCCTATTACAACAACAATAAAGATCACTGTAATTTTGACAGTTGCAGCACTTGACAGGTGACCAAATGGTTGCTGTTGGGTAAAAGCAACCTTATGGTCACGGGATTAAAGATCACTGTAATATTGACAGTGATGCACAATCGGAGGTAAAATTTGTAAATGTGAATAGACTGTACATACCTACTCGTCTCTATTAAATTGATACACTACACTATCTATTTTTAATTTTCCAACTGTACAATTTAAGCCATAACCGTAACTCAAAACTGCGATGCGCCTTTGCAAGGCTTAAAAGGTACTTACATGTCCGTGTAAGCTTCGAGTGTGCTTATAGATTTTGGCGACGCGAAAATTCTGCGAGGTGTTAAGTTTTGGCTCTGAAGGGGTAAATTGGCGTTAAGCTTTTGAATAGTAGTCATTCAGAACTGAAAACATAGAAATCTAATGAAAAATCTGAATGGAATTCATGATCCAATTGACATTAAGACACAACAATTACAATTTAGAAGCTAACACTAAAAAAAAAATTAGACAGCGATGCGGACGAATTTTTTGATGCCCAATGAGCTCGTACCTTTTTCTTTTTCTTCCTTTTTTTTATTGACATACTAAAAACGTATTTGGATAATGATGATGATTTTTTGAAATAGGAACACCTTGATATTTTATGAATAATTTCTATGCTCATATAGTTTCACAAAAAAGGCATTATGGTCTCGCGTTTTAGTCTCATTACCATGACTAACAGGCATAAAACCACACAACTTCATATAAATAAACACGTCAAACAACCGTTATTAAATAACAAGCATTTATGGCCCAAATAAACAAAATGCCTAGTTAAGCACCCAACAATACTAAGGAAATTTAAATAATGGTATCAACGCGGCAGAAACGACTTCCAGTCGTTTTCGTTCTGATTAAATAAGCTCGTTTCTTATTTGGCTCGTATAAATAATGGAGTCAGTTCACGAAATAAATATTTGATTATAATTGACGAAGGACGAAAAGGAAAGTTTCTTTTATGAAAGTAGAGGATCTTTGAAAACTCGTCATCAGAAGGCTAATTCTCGTAATTTAAAACGTTCAAAATTTAGTCGCAGTCTAAAGAAAAAAAAAAGTCTCATCTCGGCGACAAACAAATGTCAAAAACTTGTCAAAATGTAGGGAAATTATAAGTATTTTTTGACAGATTGAGACTGAGATCAGACTGTGAACGTTCTTAAAATTACGGGAATTGCCCCTCAGATCTTTTAGACTTGTTGGTCTATAACCAGTGTGTTCTGCCCACCATGACGTACGGTACTAAGACGTGGAGGCTGACGCAGGAGGCTGTGTACAGGCTGAGGGTTGCACAGAGAGCTATGGAGCGTTCTGTGCTAGGCATCAGGCTAATAGACCGAGTTCGAAGACGTACGAAGGTCTTCGATATCGGAAAGCGTATTATGGAACCCAGATGGAGTTGGGCAGGACACCTGGCATGGCGCAGTGATGGCAGGTGGAGTAATTTTGAATAAAATTCCTAATACATTGCTTCATTATTATTATGGAGTTGGGCAGGACACCTGGCATGGTGCAATGGTGGCAGGTGGAGTAATTTTGAATGAAATTCCTAATCCATCGCTTCATTATTAATAGGTTTTATAAATGCTGCTGTCTGCTCGACAGCGTAAATGACGCAATGAATGTTGTTGAATAGGCATGATGACTAATATTAAAAATGTTCGAACAAATAATTGTCATTTCAAAGGAGGCATATTTAAATGATATAATTGAAAATATCTGCATTATCGATGGAAATATAGAGCTACGTGCTTTAAAAGATTTTGGGAAGGGATTATTCTCGTCTTTGTCGCGCGATGCAATTTATGGCGCTTGTATAAAGTTACATCATCGTGAGTCGTGACGTCACCTCCGTGATAGTGTCTAGCAGTTTTTTTTTATCGCTTATAACGCGTCGTTTTTTTATTATTATTTTTTTTGTTAGCCTCTACTGTCCCACTACTGGGCAAAAGCCTCCCTCAAATCAATTTTCTCATTTAAAAAAAAAAATATAACTTTTAGCAAACAATATTTTTAGAGTTCAAAATGAAAAAAAAATTATTATCAACCCTATTGTGCAACTGTTATGCAATAATACCGTTTCCAGCTGTCGGTGTTGCGTCACCTGTAGCCTTGTTTGCTTTTTCTTTTTCACAATTTTGTCTTTGGCTTAGCGTGCTTAAGGACCGATACTAGTTCAGATTGCGAAAATTGCCTTAGCATTAACGGCTGTAGTTCCAACAGTTCTGCAGTTTTCACTTTGAAATTAATATACGATAAAGATGAGGACTACTGCGAGGTGTCATCGGTTGCGAAAACACGATTGCATACAATTTTCTCGATACAAAGAAGTCTCAAAGTTACCTCTAAACCGCAAAATAAAAGGAGAATATTCAATGAAAATTTTCAAATTAGGCCATGAAAATTTGCAAGCTAATCAAACTATGCATAAAGCAGGTGTCATAGGTTCGTTTTTATTTTTTTAATCGTTAAATTTAACGTAAAAAGATGAGATCCGAAATATCCAGCTTTATAACCACTCATACCTTGAACCGCTCTGCCGCCCGGCCCCCGACAGGACCCCGATTCAGTACTTGTCAGTACCGCTTCGGCTATCAGACGGGGAACCCGTGTCACTTTGCTTGCGCTCAAAAGACCCGATTGACAACGTTTTATGTTCTGAAGAAATTATGTAATAAAGTAAAATGAAATATAGATGTAAAATATAAGGCCTCGTATTTTTATTTTTTCCAAATTTTGTAGTTTTCATTCATAAAATAATTTTTGAAATGGTTTAAAATCGTAATCTCATGTCAATGTCAAAACATTGTCAAAAATTTAGGGAGGTAAACGTACCTATTTTAGACAGTTCCCAATGTGTAATGGTGTTTTCAATATATTCAGTAAAACTATTTTTATAAATAATTTTATCTATTTATTGATACAGGGTGTAAAAAGACTTTAGCCGTCGTACATCAAACTAAGTAACATTGCACAAAAGATCTGTGACAAAAGTAATTGCTGGAAATCGACTTTAATTTTTGGTGTAAACATTTGCTGTATGCGCACTACCACAAACAGTAAATTTTGCACCGGCATGTAACTATACAGGGGTCCTGGAGGTATTTAAAGTTGTGTTATAATATCAAAACTTGTTTTCGTAAAAAATATCAGTGAAAGTTGTAATTTTGACCTTAATAATAATATCTCCATAACCAGAAAGTTTCTAGTACAAAGAAATGATTATAATAATGGGGAGTACAAGTGACTCTCGGCTCGTTGTGTCTTTTTAAACCCGTTATGTTGTAATAGGAGACCAGAAACTATGATCTGCATTAACTAATTTTGAAAAAAAATACAGTCGGCATAAAATTAGCCAATTTACACAAAACCTTTATATTCTCTACGGTTTTCATTCATCGCAAGTAATCACAAATTACCACTGACAGATTTTGAGAATTAATTATGTACAGACGCCAGCACATCAAGCTACTACAACCTGTCATATTTCTTTAATAGATTTTCAGCTTTATCGCTAAAACATATTGTTCAAAATTGATTGGGAAAATTTAAAAGTTTCGGCTAGCTTGATGTGTTGGCTGTGCTTGATACATGTAATTTTTTTTGGTTTAAGTTAATACATTTTTGATCAATATTCAGCCCGGAGGCTGAGTTGTGCCTCTTTTCATCTTCAGCCTCCGAGTTGACGCAGATGCTAAACGATCTTGGCACGGCAAGCCTAGAGGTTGGACTTCAGATGAATATGTCAAAGACCAAGTTGATGACGAACAGTGCGCATCGCAGGATCACTGTGACGGGTGTGGAGGTCGAATACGTTGATGAGTATCTCTATCTCGGGCAAATAGTCTCTTTCCAGGCAAGACAAAACAAAGAATTTGCAAGACGCACCGAAAATGCCTGGATGAGCTAATGGGCCATGAAAGATATAATGAAGGGTGATCTTCCTTTGTCCCTTAAGAGAAGACTCATTGACGTGTGCATACTTCCCATCCTCACATACGGTGGTCAAACGTGGTCTTTGACAAATCAGCAGAGGTCCACGCTCGACGTTTGCCAGAGGGCTATGGAACGGAGTATTCTGGGTATCAAACTAACGGATCGGATAAGGAATACGACCATCCGTTCCATCATAAAGATAACTAATGTCACTTGCAACTCCAAAACAGACCAGGTCTCGATAAAGTCAGAAGCTTGCTCATAGACCACAAACGTAAGACAAAGGGGCCGGTTATACTCTTCGGATTTCTGTATAATTTTTGGCACTGTATGGATGTGGTCTATTGTGCTGTATCTTCCTCGAAAGCCGTCTGATCCGGTGGCTAAAACTCGGTAGAGTACAGTTCTTCGCGCTAGAAGATTCGTGACGATGCTTGAAAACAATTTATAGACACGTTACTAAAAAGTTTTTTGCCACCGCCTTCCGAAATTAAAGTTATTTTACACTGTGGATTTTTTGGAAGTCGTTTTTTTTTTGTTAAAACGTTTTTATTTCTCGCTTTTTAGTGGGTCTGCTTATAACTTATCTAAGCATAAATTGCTTCGCAACCAAAATTCCAAAATTCCTATGGGATTTTTCGCTTACAAACTGTTTTGAATTTAGCGACCGCATAAATAATAATAAACCTACTCAGGCTACAAAAATAAAGTAAGTACGGTATTTTTGCTGTCAATTTTTGTCAAATTGACACAGTGATTAGAAATAGAGTGAGCGTAAATACGAAAAATTTAACTAAAGATATAACTAAAAATATAACTAAAGCTAAAGGTACGATTCCAAAGGTAGGTCTTTGCTAGGTACGTACGTACTTAGGTTCATAATTTATGAAGGGCGAAGGTAACCAGTAGTTTATTTTCAGCCGGATGTGTCTTTCAGGTTTGTCTTTGTATTTAGGTAGTTACGTATTAAGAAATGAAATAATAATACTAATCTACTAAGTTGAATACATAGAAACCAGTCATGTCGCTGCGCTGTGGTCTGTCACAGCGATAGTTTGTTTACGGTAGCAGTTCCATCCGTAATTGTAGCTTTAAACTAGATTAATATTATTATATCATTTCTAATTAAGTAACTACCTACTTAAATACAAAGACGAACTTGTGAGACACTTATCCGGTTGAAATACTGCCTGTAATAATAATAATACTGTATTTTTGGCGTATGGTCGGGATGCAAAAATCATATCAAAACTGAAATTATACAGAAAGACGATCATTATTGGGCACAATTCATGGAACCTAAATTAACAAATTTTTACTTATTATACATGTTACCAGAGTTATGTGATCCCAGACATACACGGAATATGGAAATTAGGGATTTAAGGGAATTCACATAAATGTTCTTGCTTTCGTCATTCTCCTCCTCTTGATTCCTTTTTTTTTAATTTAAATGTTTTCATTAATAACAACTTATTTTAAAATTCGTTCTATTCTCCTCCTCCTCAAGTCGTACTCCTCATTACTGAGGGTCGTGATCCTCCCTTGAAAACAACTTTTCCCTGACGATGTTTCGCCATCTCTGTCTATCCTTGGCCAAGTGAAGCGCATCATGAAATTTCGTGTCAAGAGAAGAGCTTATCTGGTCAGACCATCGCAATGGGCTGCGACCTCTTGGTCTTTTACCATCCACCTTGCCGGTAACCATCAGTTGTTCGAGGTTATTGTGTTCTATTCTAAACCATCGTTAAAGCCAAAATGTATGAAACTTTCTAATCTTAATAAGCCGACTTATATGTACCAGCCGTTTGGGGCTGAAACACTACGGCCACAGGGTCCGAGTGCCCACTTAATTATTAGAGAAATCGCCAAGCGATTGGTCGACTCTTCATGTGACCAGAGGACTAGCCTATTTTTTGGCCAAAGAATCAGCAAAAAGAAAGTAATTTTAAGGCCGGCGCTCACTGACGGCATGGCACGGCGTGTCATGGCAGAGGATTTTATTACTAATCAAGTTATTTTAAATCTTATTTCAATGAGTTTAGAATTCATGTTACTGTATTTCGATACCACGATGCCGGGAAATGACGCTACGTGCCGCGGGACGCTGCGGCATGACGCGACGCGCCGAGGGATGCTGTGGCATGACGTGTTATGCCGTTTCATTCCACGTAATGCCGCGGCGCGCCATTGCATCCCGCGGGACGTGTGGGTCACTTTGTGTCGAGGAATTATGATTGCTAAGCTGGTTGAAATAAGGTTGAAACTTGTGCAGCGGTCATTTCGGTTAATGGGGCGCAGTCCAGTCAGGGCGGGCTTTCAGCAGGATTCCACGGAACGCCGCGGGATGCCGCAGCACAACCTGCCGTGCCACGCCGTCAGTGAGTGAGCAATGGTCTTTGGTCGGTCATAGAACACTAATGCAGTAGGTATATTGCGGATTTCGCGGTAAACTTTGCTTGCGTGATGTAGGTTGTGATGTCAAACAAAAGATTGGTGTAGTTCGTTTGTAGACGTCGCTACTCAAATATTATGTATAAATAACTTTGTCTTTGCTTTGTATTTGCTATGCGAATGATGAGCGTCCCATGTTTTTTTTGTTATTTTATTATTATTTACCTGTCCATTTAAAAGAATTTTATATATACTGCACATACAATGTGAAAGCTAATTTTTATGTGAATGTAATAAATGAATGTTAAGTTTAATCATTTTATTTCTTGACATCCTTCCAACAATAGTACAGTTCACCCTAACTGAATCAGTATGTCAGTGCGAGTGGGATAGAATGATACATAGCGCGGGGAAGTGGGGGCAAAATCTGAATTTGAGCTGAACTATTACAAGCCCTTAAGGACCGATACTAGTTCAGATTGCGAAAATTGCCTTAGCATTAACGGCTGTAGTTCCAACAGTTCTGCAGTTTTCACTTTGAAATTAATATACGATAAAGATGAGGACTACTGCGAGGTGTCATCGGTTGCGAAAACACGATTGCATACAATTTTCTCGATACAAAGAAGTCTCAAAGTTACCTCTAAACCGCAAAATAAAAGGAGAATATTCAATGAAAATTTTCAAATTAGGCCATGAAAATTTGCAAGCTAATCGAACTATGCATAAAGCAGGTGTCATAGGTTCGTTTTTATTTTTTTAATCGTTAAATTTAACGTAAAAAGATGAGATCCGAAATATCCAGCTTTATAACCACTCATACCTTGAACCGCTCTGCCGCCCGGCCCCCGACAGGACCCCGATTCAGTATTTGTCAGTACCGCTTCGGCTATCAGACGGGGAACCCGTGTCACTTTGCTTGCGCTCAAAAGACCCGATTGACAACGTTTTATGTTCTGAAGAAATTATGTAATAAAGTAAAATGAAATATAGATGTAAAATATAAGGCCTCGTATTTTTATTTTTTCCAAATTTTGTAGTTTTCATTCATAAAATAATTTTTGAAATGGTTTAAAATCGTAATCTCATGTCAATGTCAAAACATTGTCAGAAATTTAGGGAGGTAAACGTACCTATTTTAGACAGTTCCCAATGTGTAATGGTGTTTTCAATATATTCAGCAAAACTATTTTTATAAATAATTTTATCTATTTATTGATACAGGGTGTAAAAAGACTAATAGCCGTCGTACATCAAACTAAGTAACATTGCACAAAAGATCTGTGACAAAAGTAATTGCTGGAAATCGACTTTAATTTTTGATGTGAAAATTTGCTGTATGCGCACTACCACAAACAGCAAATTTTGCACCCGCATGTAACTGTACAGGGGTCCTGGAGGTATTTAAAGTTGTGTTATAATATCAAAACTTGTTTTCGTAAAAAATATCGTTTATGCTCACTAGTTCCTTCGCGTAGTTCCTTTGAAGGAACTACTGAGAATTTTTGGATCAGTAGTTCCTTTGCAAAAGCTGAAGGAACTACTGAGACTAGATATTTCCTTTAGCAGTTCCTTTGAAGGAACTACTGAGAACTTTTTGATCAGTAGTCCCTTTGCAAAAGCTGAAGGAACTACTGAGACTAGATAGTTCCTTTAGCAGTTCCTTTGAAGGAACTACTGAGAACTTTTTGATCAGTAGTTCCTTCGCAAAAGCTGAAGGAACTACTGAGACTAGATAGTTCCTTTGAAGGAAATAAACACATATAATGCTGCCCGCTGCTGCCGCATGCAGGACCGTAGGTTCGGTAGGAAAAGTAAGAGAAGCGCGATGACACAACGGTGGTAATTTATTGCAAATATGAAGCTATTATCTATTTACAAAAACTATTTAATAAAAAATAATCCATCACTGAATGCAGTTTGGCATCAGAAATTTAATGGTATATTTTTAATTATAATTAAAAATAAAATAATTTTACAAACCATTAAAGTAAAAATACTTGCATACGAAATTGTTCCATAGACTCTTACCACACCTCGGACACTCCATACAACGCTCGCAAAATAATTACCTATTACTACTACATAAACAAATGACGTTTTTATACGTGCAAATGTGTGCGTGAAATCTAGTAGCGTAAAAAAAATTGGCGCGGAAAGCAATTTGTGTCGGGGAACCGAACGACGACGGCGGTGGCGCTGCCCGAACGTGTGCATTATTATGAAGTGACCATGTAGTTCAATTGTTTATTTATATAGTCGGGTTCGTAATGAAATAAAAACACTAAAATAGTTTAGTTTAAATGACTTATCTGTAAATAATCGGTTATTAAATCGAATGTTATTAAAAATGCGAAATCTTACAAACAGTTTATGTAAATACGAATTCGGAAAAGCATCACAATATCCAACCATCGTGATTAAAACTTAAATAAAACTTTTAAATCGCATAATTGTGTGTTCGTATCAGCAATACAGCGCTGCGGTTCGCGAGCGCCCTTGCTAAAGAGTCGGCGACGAATACCTCGAAGTGCGGGGTGAGGTGCGGTATCTGATATGAGGTCGAGGAAGGGAGTGTCCTTTCTGTACGTAGTACTATTAAGTATTCTGTGCTCTTACTGATAAGGAGCATGATTGCATTTGCGAAAACAAACGCGGTTGTTGAACTATTTGAGTACCTACGTACTTGTGTGCGTACTTGGAAGCAAATACCTGGTGTAAAAACCCGGTCGCATAAATACGTACCTTTTCTACTCGCCCGATCACACCTTTCCGTAAAGGGCCATTTAGATGGAGAGAGTTTCTCGACTCGAAGATACGATTATCGAAAGAACATTAAAAAAGTCTCTTCGTGTAAACATTCACGATTGTCGCCCTGCCCCTTGGCCGACAATTGCCTCGCAATAGAATATATCTGTCTCCGTGTAAACAGAACTACAAAGCGAGAATTGTATTTCGAGTTTTTGTGCTAGTCGCTACCACGAGTGCAGTGCCCGAGAGTGCTTTAATTATATCTGCTCTTCTGAGACAATAATTAATAAAACGAAAACGGAAAAAAAGATATTGGGTTAAAAAATGGATAGCAAGAAGTACTTTTGGAGCATAAATTTCAATGAACTTAACACTATCGGCAGTACCTGAATGATTTTTGTGTCATTTTGAGAACAATATCGTAGTACCTAATCACTGGACTCGAATGGCAAATCTCGCACTCAAATCCGTTCAAACCGATTTGTACGATACTCGTATGAATTTGAAAAAATGTCATACGAGATCGTGTATAGATAAGTCGATAACTCGTAAGCAAGAATCTTCTTACTATATATTTCGTTGTCTAAACAGTCGCAGTAATTTATCGCCTAGCGATAATTTCTTACGAATCTCGTATGACATAATCGTAGGCGACAATTTCGTTCTTGCCTGTATGTAAACATTATGATACGATAGTCTTATGGCGATTTTTGCTTGCGATGGTAGCGTACGATTTCTCGCCAAGAAACGTTCGAGCTTTGATTATATACACGTCTAGATGGAGCAATGCAAACAAACGACGCGCAAAAAACGTCTCCAATTCCGCAATTAGTGTGAGTACCGCTTGCGTACTTATTGTAGTCAAACTGTCAAAGTGTGCGTGTTTAGGGATGCCTACTCCAAACTGTTACAACTTCCTTTCCTCGAGTATTTAATTAGATGAAGGTTACACAAAATAGGTTTAATAACGTAATTGTTTTGTAGATAAGTGTTTTATTTAATAAAGAAATTACATAAGTGTTACGGCACGCCAGCATCAACGATATTATTCGTCGAGCCCTTGTCACCGCCGGCGTACCAGCGGTGTTAGAACCAAACGGCTTGGTACGTGATGATGGGAAGAGACCAGACGGTATGACGTTGTTGCCTTGGAAGGTGGGTAGGCCTTTGGTGTGGGACGCAACATGTGTCGATACCCTTGCGCCATCTCATGTTCCTAGCACTGCGGGCTGTGCTGGCGCCGCTGCTGCAGCTGCTGAGACCCTCAAGCGGCGCAAATACTGTAACCTTATGGGCAACTACAGCTTTGAGCCGTTTGGGGTCGAAACGCTCGGGTCATGGGGCCCGAGCGCGCGTCTCCTTTTTAAGGAAATTTCTCGCCGGCTAGTCGATACTTCACGTGACCAGAGGGCTGGGTCGTTCTTTGGCCAAAGAATTAGCATTGCCATTCAACGTGGCAATGCTGCCAGTCTTCTGGGCACGTTTCCGGATGACAGCGATGCGGATGAATACTTCGACGCCTAAGTGTCCTTTGTTATTTTTATATATTTGTATTGTAAGTTAGTTAGTCGTTTATTTTAGTATCTAGTGTATATAGTTAGTTTGTGATAAGTGTTTTATTTAATAAAGAAATTGCAAAAATACAAGAAATGTAAGTATTTCATTTATTTTATGTAAATAGGTATTTAAGCTATCATTTTCGACATTTTCTGATCAAATAACTTAATATGCAGGTTCTATGGCATCATTTTATAATTTACGAAGATATAATGCCATTGTAATTGGTCTCCCATGGTTTCGGCAAATCTCCCCTGTAATTAACTTGCAACACCGGCCAATCTGTCAAACCTACAAAATAATCGAATAAATAAATTATAGTTTGTTAAAAATAGTGGTTAATAAACAAAACTTACCGATGAAATGTGATCTTGGTGTTACTACACGGTTTTCCCACATAATTGCGGCACAATTTGACTGCACAAACCGGCATAATTAATTATTTTTCGGGAGCACGTTACCACTAAGTGATCGAAATGACACTAGCGTAGGTGAGAATCGAGTCTACTAATTTTAGTAGACTTTATTTGCGCCGTTCTGTACGGCCAATGCGGCATCTAGACGTGTATAATCAAAGCGTTCGAGAAACTCTCTCCATCTAAATGGGCCTTAACGCGTTCGCCAGTTTACTCCCCAAGTCAAGCGCGCCTACAGAAGTTTCACTTCAAAAAATTTTTGACAAAAAAAACCGACTCCCAAAAATATTACAAAGTGAAAAATAACATTAATTTCGGATGTCGGTGTCTTTGGATTTGTATATTACTTTTTTGCCACCGACTTCCGAAATTAAAGTTATTTTTAGTTAAAAATCTTATATATCCAAAAAATTTATGTAATGTGCCGTCCATAAAACATGGAATAGAAAGTGAAACAACTGCCATGGAACAACTAGCATCAAATTTAATATTAAAAAAATAGAGCCTTGTGGTCTTTTTATTGATAAAGAGTTACCTTTTCTAGGTGCAACTCCGGACGGAGTTGTGCAGGGAGAAGACACAATAGTAGAAATAAAGTGTCCAATTTCTGCATTCAGGACTTCGTTGGACGATGCAATAGATTTAAAAAAATAAGGTTTTGGAGGAAAACGAAAGATGGATTTTCCATAAATTTGAAACATCCTTGGTACATTCAGGTGCAGGGACAACTACACATAACTGGTAGAAAAACATGTATTTTTGCCGTATGGTCGGGATGTAAAAATCATATCAAAACTGAAATTATACAGAAAGACGATCATTATTGGGCAAAATTCATGAGACCTACTTAAATTAACAAATTTTTACTCATCCATCATACATGTTGCCAGAGTTATGTGATCCCAGACATACACCTAATGTGGAAATTAGGGATTTAAGGGAATTCACATAAATGTTCTTGATTCCTTTTTTTTTAATTTAAATGTCTTCATTAATAACAACTTATTTTAAAATTCGTTCTATTCTAAACCTCCGTTAAAGCCAAAATGTATGAAACTTTATAATGGACATCAGTCATTCCGATGACGTATTATTATGCGTTATCACCATTGCGTGCTCTTGACAGTGCTGGGTTGCCAGCTGTTTTAGAACCCAATGGCTCGCGACGATTGGAAAAGACCAGACAGATTGACCATAATGCCTTAGAAGTTAGGTCGGCCTTTGGTGTGTGATGCAACATGTATCGACTACCTTGCGCCACCCCATCTTCCTATTACGGTTGGCTGTGCTAGTGCGATTACTGCGGGTGCAGAAAACCTCAAACAGCGCAAATAGATACTCTAATCTTATTCCGACTTATATGTACCAGCCGTTTGGGGCTGATACACTAGGGCCATAAGGTCCGAGTGCCTACTTAATTTTTCGAGAAATCGCCAAGCGATTGGTCGACTCTTCACGTGACCAGAAGACTAGTCTATTTTTTGGCCAAAGATTCAGCAAAAAGAAAGTAATTTTAAGGCTTTGTCATGGCAAAGGATTTTATTACTAATCAAGTTATTTTGAATCTTATTTCAATGAGTTTAGAATTCATGTTACTTTATTTCGATACCACGATGCCGGGAAATGACGCGACGTGCCGCGGGACGCTGCGGCATGACGCGACGCGCCGAGGGATGCTGCGGCATGACGTGTCATGCCGTTTCATTCCACGTAATGCCGCGGAGCGCCATTGCATCCCGCGGGACGTGTGGGTCACGTTGTGTCGAGGAATTATGATTGCTAAGCTAGTTGAAATAAGATTGAAACTTGTGCTGCGGTCATTTCGGTTATTGGGACGCAGTCCGGTCTGTGCGGGCTTTCAGCAGGATGCCACGGAACGCCGCGGGATGCCGCAGCACAACCTGCCGTGGCACGCTGTCAGTGAGCTGAGCGCCGGCTCGTATGTGGCTGTCGATGTCTTATGGTGACAAATATATGGCGGTAGAGCAATGGTCTTTGGTCGGTCATAGAACACTAATGCAGTAGGTATATTGCGGATTTCGATGTAAACTGTATTTGCTATGCGAATGATGAGTGTCTCATGTTTGTTTTGTTATACCTACTTATTATTTACCTGCCCATTTAAAAGAATTTTATATATAGTGAACATACAATGTGAATGTAATAAATTAATGTTAAGTTTAATCATTTTACATATTTCTTGACATCCTTCCAACAATAGTTCAGTTCACCCTAACTGAATCAGTATGTCAGTGCGACTGGGATAGAATGATACATAGCGCGGGGAAGTGGGGGCAAAATCTGAATTTGAGCTGAACTATTACAAGCCCTTAAGCCCCATTTTGTAGTATATTTTATTAATGTCGTAAGTCTTCCCGATAGATACACCAACATAAATGTATACCTACTGATCATAAACTCCTGCTTTATACAACCTACATAAACTTCTCGGGAACGCTTATACGAAAGGGTCTTCCTGCAATCTCAACAAAGTTATCCGATCAGTATCTAGTGTGTGCCTCTCGGACATTGATCTCTTGTTGAAATGTTGGATCTCGAGAAACTTTTTCTCTCTAAATATATTCTTTGTGGCTGTCTTTACTACATGTCTAAACTTGTCTACACTAATATTACAAAGAGGAAAGCTTTGTTTGTTTGAATTGAATAGACTCAGAAACCACTGGTAATATAATAAAGAGAAAAGATTTGGTTTTTTGTATGCTTTTTTGTTACGCTTTCACGCTAAAATGATTGAACGGATTTGGATGAAATTTGGCACATGGGTAGACCATGACCTAGGGAAGAACATCGGCTACTTTTCATCCTGGACATGATATGTGGCATATTGTACCACAATGCACATAAATGAGGCATATAGAATCAAAGGCAGCTAAGCGCCACACTTTCAAAAAATTAACTAAGTATGGAGAATAAACTCAGAGAGTATGAAAACCCCTGAATCTTAAATTAGAAAAACGTTTTTTTCGGTTCCTGAAAATTTTACATGGAGGCACTTAGCTACCTTTGATTCTATATGCCTCAAATGACCCATATTGGGGTTAGTGCTCTTTGTTCATTTGTACGGGTCTATGTCGTTGTAAACCTACGAATAAGTAATAATTATTTATTCGTAGTTGTAAACTGAAGTGGTTTATTTGTAGTTGTAAACTGAAGTGGCAGTGGGCTGACTATGTTTGTTGAAGGTCGATGGCCAGTGGAGGTGACGTGTCCTGGAGTAAAGACCACGTATCGGCAAGCGTAGCGTGGGACGACGGTCTGTCTAGCTAGACAGACCGACGACCTTAATTAAGAAAGTGGCTGGGTCAGACTGGATGCGAAAAGCGGAGGACAGAGTTTTGTGGCGCAGCCTAGGAGAGGGCTATGTCCAGCAGTGGACTGCGACAGGCTGAGTTGATTGATGTCATTGTCAGTTATTCACAGGTCAATTGATTGAGACTGATTGATTAATTTAAGTAATTTTTCATACCTATATAGACAAGGTATTAAAAGTCAGTTAAATTAATCATTTAACTATTAGATTTGTATTAGACTTGCCGACGTATTTCTAACTGAAACCAGTTTAAACCACATGGGTAAAAACTGATAAATATATTGCTCGATTTCCTAGACGAAATAGATTGGTCTCGATAACTTTGCGGATGAAAGTTTGTAATATTTACGTTTTCACCAACAAAGTGCGCCGGGCCCTGACTGTGGAAGTTATATTTTATTTATAGATTGTAAACTAGCGAATCGCCCGTGGGCTCCACGAAAACCTTCCTGGGAAATGGTTTTAGTATGGCGGAAAATGCGATGGAAATTTTTCAAGTTTCAATATTCTTTGAGACTATCTTAGGATTTACCAAATTGGTTGAAGATTGAAGACGATGTTGGGCAAAAACCTCACTCCTTTTTTTCAAATAAATCTAAGGAAGGACGTCAGTCTCATCATTTATTTTTCTACACAAAATTTTGTAGCTCACTCTGTCCCACGTCCCACAACTGGGAAAGGCGGAAGCCTTTTTTTACTCTCATTCCACCTCTCTCTGTCCAGACCTGCCAAGGACCAAAGCCATTATCCGTAGTATACTTTGGTAGATGGAATAAAGTTTTCTCGTTAACTGTGTCAGGCTGACCATACCAATTGGTTGCGGATAAGGACAAAAAAAAAAAACATTAATTCTAATCTGAGGTTATTAATTAAATTATCTTTTTCTATTAGCACAGAATTATTCGAAGCACATAAGTAAAGTAGAATAGAGAAGTACTTTACTCAGTAAAATGAAATTAAAACCTCAAAAATCCCATGCTAAGCTGTCGTTAGGCGCACAATAATCTTATTACCTCATTTTTCTAACACAGTTACTTAGTCGGAAGCCTTATGACTGGTGACTGAAGGCATTACTCGCACAACGACGCGACGTATGTTATATATACAACACTTGCAGCGCCCTGCGGTTTTACCCGCATAAGTTTTGATCCCGTAGGAATATCGGGATAAAAACTATCCTATGTCCTTTTCCGGGACTCAAACTATCTCTATACCAAATTTCATCTAAATCGGTTCAGCGGTTTAAGCGTGAAGAGGTAACAGACAAACAGGCGTAGACACTTTCGCATTTATAATATCAAAGTATGGATTGTGTTGTTGTTAGTGTACTATTTCTTTGTTGAAACAAACAGCGCTATTGTAAGTTTTGTAAACATTTATGTAAATAGGTAGTCTGTACTTATCTTATAAAGAGGTAAAATTTGTTTGTTTGCAAGTTTCTATGTAGGGGGTAATCTCTGGAACTGCTAGTCGGATTTGAAAAATTCTTTATGCATTTGATAGCCCAATTCTTGAGGAAGGTCTTGAGGAAAGATGGTCACTCATCCACAGACCAACCGCGGCAAGCATAGCTTCACCTGATCGGTCGACTTGTGCGGCTGTTATTATTTAGCTACAGGCCCCTCCAGTATTTCCATGTTATATTCTTCTATTTATTAAATGCTATACAAATCTGTCGACATTTCGATAAATCTGTTAGACATATTAATGCATTGACCACTAAACATGCACAACCTGCCAAGTTCCGTGCCGGTTCGGTGGTATAGACCGTGGTAATGTGTTTATAATGTACTTGAAATGGATCGCGTTGTTGACGCAGTGGTTAATTCAACATCGCTTTTGACCTTTTGACCACTTTAACAAATCGTCATTTTATTTATTTATTAGTCGTTTTATTTATTTATTTTACCATTTATGTACACACATATATAAACAGACAAGAAAAAAACAGAACAGAAAAATAGGTACAAAGGTGATGCTTATTTCATAAGAAATCTCTTCCAGCATACTTGCGATAGGACAAGAAATAAAGGATCTAGACAGCGTGTTAAAGAGTAAAGGAGACAAAAAAAAATACATAAAATCTAAAAACAATTCACTTAATAAAACTAAACAAATAATACAAGAATATACTTACATACATACAAATAAACATACATTTTATCTACCTATATCGCGCTTTTTTTTTTTACTTTTTGTTAATTACTAAGTTATGAGAACTGCCCCGTCGGTCTCGTGGTCGCAAGCGAGACTGCTGAGCGTGGAGTCTTGGGTCCGATTCCCGGGGACGGCAATCCGACACGACCGGAGAGACACCAGGCGCAGGACCAACGGCTTAACGTGTTTTCCGAGGCACGGGGGCATCAAACCGCCAACTTTAAAACTCCAGGATGTTACTAAGGAATTCCAAATGGAAAAACCTGCCTGCCTGTTATTACTGTAGTGTATACTAACGTTATTAAATCGTCGTCATACTCATAAGCCTACAGCAGTCAACTGCTGGACCTAGGTCCCTCCAGTCGCACGCCGAGATCACGCTAGTAGATCCCTGTGAATTGCCGTCATGCGCCCTCTGGCGGGGGCCTAGGTTCAGAATTCTCCAGGGCCAATGCCCTTTTCTCGAGGACATCTAACATCTCCTGAACTGTGGGGGCTACCTTTCGATCTCGCATCAGCTGGTAGTTTAATCTTGATCCTCAGAACCTGTCACATCTCAACACATTTTTCCAATTAGGTATTTTTATTTAGAATAATAAAATTTTTAATTGAGTACCTAGGTTCTGTACTTCGTGAGCTTCGAGTTCTCACTACTCGAATATAATAACGTAAGTCATTTTATAAAAGAGATCGAGCTGTCTTCTGATTGATGTTTCTTCGACTTTGGTATCAAGGTCGAAATGAAATTAGCAAATTCTAAGTAATTACCTTTTACTCTAGTGTAATTTTCCTTTTGAGAAAATGTAATAACGGTTTAATGTTCTTATGTATCACGGTTCACTATCACATATCTTTTTATCTACTCTCCTATCGCACGAATGCTGGAAGAGATTTCTTTAGAAATAAGCATCACCTTTGTACGTATTTTTCTATTACTTTCATTTGTCTATTTATAGGTATATAAGTACATAAACTAGAAAATAAATAAATAAGTATAATTTTATATTCTTTCTTTCACAGATCGCCACTACTGGTACGCGCAGGCGCAGGAAACGTTGCAGAAACGACTGCAGTACGCAGCTGATAAAAATCCTGTCGCAAAGTGAGTATGAAAAATCAAATGCTTTATTGCAATCTGTTTTTTTATACACACAGTTACTAAATCTTTATTTTAAGTAGTCTAATTATTATTAGTGTTCAAATAGATATTGACACAAGGAATTATAGTTTCTCTAGTCATAAAAATAAATATCATATCTTCCTACAGTCAGTCGTAGAAGTCCTACTCGTAGTCATACAACTAATTCTTTCAGATGGCCCATCAACCCCACTAGGTAGAAAGGTAATACGTTTCACGGCCAATTTATCCCATGTTTTTAGCATTGCGACTTTAAAAAAATCACTGCCACTGAAATGTGAAAACTCCTGGCCAAGCGTAAAAAAACCACACCAAAACTTATCAATAATTCCCAATGCAGGAACCAGGATTTTTTCGAAATCTGAAAGCTACATAAATCTGCTTTGTGGCGAGTACCCAGTATTTGGGATGCCTGTATGTCGCGGTTGGTTGTGTAGCATGACCGACATTTTCACAAAAGCAATACTTACGTGGAAAACTCGGTCAAGTTCGTATATGGGCCACATTGGACTTAAAGTTTCCAAATAGCGAAGTGTTGACTTGTATTTATACAACAAAAACGTTTTTGGTTCTAAGCAGATTTTGTAAGAGTAATTTAGGTTACATAAAAAAAAATAAGATTGATGTAGGACTGGGCAAATAATAAAACCATATTTAGCTTTTATTATTTGCCCAGTCTTATATCAGTCTTATTTTTTTTACTCATATTTATTTTTAATTTTCAAATAGATTTTATTATTACCTCTTTTGATCTTACATACGCCTCATAAACGTCTTACTGCCCTCTACACCCAGATATAACAAATATGGGACTTAATAAAAAAAATGCGAATGACTTATTTTTTTCCTAAAAAAAAAAAAAAATGACGGAACCCGTTTCGTCTTCCTCCTCCACAAATGTACGCCCCTCTGGCCTCATTGCCTCATTCGCAGCAAAATACCAACTTTCGCACTTGTTTTGTTTATCGAACAAACATACTCGACCCGAACTAGGATCTATGGGTCCAGACACAATACAGTACAAACAATAGGGAACTAGAGACAAATATTAGGATCCCCGTTGTACATACTGTAGCGAAATGAAACATAAGAACACTTCACCGACAAAAACGTTTAATTTTGTATATAAAAAAATCGAAAACACAAATATGAAAAAATATGAAAATACAAAAAAGGAAAAACTAAATATGAAAACTTGTCACATTTAAATAATAGGAAACTATTGCGTTATATTTTAAATTTAGGTTTTAAATGCTACGTAACGAATTATGAGTCGGTTGCAACCAGATCCGTAAAACGAAGACGTAACTTTTGTTGAGAATAGGTACGACCATAGATATCCGAGAGATATGCCTTCACTGCATATTTGTTCAAGTTCAAGTGTCGCCACATTTTCCCACTGCGGAAACTCCCACAAAAACAAAAGAAATAGATACGGCACACATGATCAAATTGGGCGGCTTTTTTGGCACACACTTTTGTGCTATCTTATTGCACACATGCTCAAAAGGGGCGGGCACTAGAAAGTATAGACACAGTCACGGAATGCACACATGCAACTCTAGCATCAACTAGGGAAGATGGGTTAATATAAATATTTGATCGATAAAAATATCGATAGATATCAACTACAAAAAAGAGGAGTGTTTTTGGGTGTATTTTGTATTATTTATTTTTCCTGCTTTCAACGTGGTATATTAATAAAAAACCAATAAAACCAAATCACGTAATAATATAATATATTTGTTTGCAAATGACATTTAAGTAAATAAGTAGTTTCTTTAGTTTCTCTCTTACGTAAAATTAAAACTATTTAACTATCGATCATAAAACAACAATTCAAATAACCTATTGAACATTTAATAAAAAAACGTTTATTAAAATAAACAGGTTCTTAATAATTAATTACAATCTAGCCTATAAGACGAACAAGCAATTTTAATCTAAATTTTTTACATAATAATTATTACCCGAATGCTGCGAAGCCCAAAAGGAGGGTTTTTTTAACCTTTTAACCGCTTACGTCGGATTAATCCGACAAATATTTTCGTGTCCATTCCGCCAGAGTCGTATATATACGACCAAATAACACAGCTCGTTTAATCTGTATTATTATTACATCATCACAGCTCGTTTCATCGGTATTTATTGTTCGTTTTTTTTTTTTTGTCGGGCGCTGGGGGCACGACAACTGATATAAAGTCGCCGGGCGGTTAAAAGGTTAAAACTTAGAATAGTGTTGATTATTGGTACTTTACAAAAGTACAGAACAAATTACAGATTGGTTTGAGGGAAACCAATTATTTTTCCTGCCTGTTGCATCTATCCATTTATTTTTAATTTCTGGATCTTTCGGGAAACTGAAAAAAATAATTATTAATTCTTGTAAAATTACAATTTATCGATAGCAATATCTCAGCGCTACGCATCACTAATGCATCATTTGACACGATCCATGTCAAATGACGTTGCTAGGCAATTTTCTCATGTCATCACAATAATATTTCACAACGAAATATTTGTAAAATTCTTAAATAATATAATTAGTGCAGTGATTTTTTACTTACCGGTGGTAGGACACGCCGCTTGTCTTAAGGTTTGTTGTGACTGATCTATTTTTGCAAATAAGGACGGAACAATTCGGCATTTTGTAAAAATACGAAATGACACCACACGTTTCGATACAAACATATGACTACGGCGCTTACTGCCGTCGCGCAACTCGCGCATCTAACATACGCCCAGATTACAAGTTATGGCCATGGTATTATATAATTGTACCATGGTTATGGCCTTTTATAGAGGCGACGTGCGCCACGCCTCCATGCCATATCCCTCGATATCCGTGGGTACGACTAAGTGTATTCAAAGATTGAAATAACGCGGTATTAAAATATTTAAAATTAACAGATTTTAAAAATAAAAAAGGCCAAATCTACTACGGGAAATAAAAAAAACTTAAAAATCTCCCATATCTTGTCCAAAACTTCGCGGTGACGTAGAAGCTCTGCCAGTTGTTCCAATACCTCACTTGCTGACCTCTGAGATATGAAGAGGATGTCCGCAGCGCAGCGCGGAGCCGCAGATAAAAGTTAGTATGTAGGTGGGTGGATGGAGCCGAATAAATCGGCTCGCAGAAAATTCGGACTTCTATCAGTCAAAAGGATTCAATCCAGTCAATAGGAATATACGTAGTCTTCCGTCGAAGAAGTGGGGAAACCCCGAATCAAATAATAGACATGCACGATCCAATTAAGATTTGTTGATTTCAATATTAAATTTGGGTGTTGGTTCTCAAAAAATTCCGGACGTCGTATCAGAGAGTATGTAGACAAGTGAAGTATGTCACCAGGAAAAAATCTCATGTCACGTAAAAGAAATTATTTCAAAATTATTATGAAAATAAAGGTTTTTGATAGGGCCAGTACAAAAAGAGGTTGATTATAATGTTGAAGAAGGACGAATGGCGAAAATAATCATCATGCAGTAACTACTAATGCTGCAGTACCTCCTTTCCAAAAGAAAAAAAAAAAAAAAAATATAGGTAAGTGAGAGAAGAGAAAAATTCTAAATATAAACGATGAGTAAGAACCCAATAAAAATTAACCTAACTTAGCCTAAACAATAAGTCCAAATGATAAGTAATCTAAATTAAACCTAAATGAACGACATCGAAGTGCAGCAGATACTGAATAAATACGAAAGCGCATTCCATCTAAACGTTATCAGTGCGAACTCCAGAAGCGTCGACTAAAATCTAGGAAATAATGAGAAAACTAGAAACTAAACTAATTTATTATCTAAGACTTAAGACCTAAGTAGAAAAGGAGGAACCTCAAAGAAATATAATTAAAGAGCAAAAGTTAAATAAATAACAAAGACGACGAAAGAGAAGACTTAAAATAATGAAAGAAACGACATAAAACAACCAAAGGACTTAAGCCAAACAAAGGCTTTTAGTCAAAGACAGAACTTTAAAAAATAATAAGAAACTTACGCATGTTTCTTATAAAAAGAAAAGAGTCATCGATAATTATAACGATTAACAGAAAGGAAATAAAAATAATATTTTAAACAATATATTATTGTGATGTTATCGATAAAAATACGTCGACAGTGTCCCGACACTAAAGAACAACTATCGATAAGTGTTAATCGACCGTTTCCCAACACTAGAGCTATTATGTCAGACGTCACAACATGACATGTGCATGTAATGACATCTACGGGCGTAGCCTGAACTATAAAGCATTGACACATAAGAAAAAGGTAGCTAACAAATTGTTTCGCTCAGGAAAAACTAGATGTCGCTGTTAACGTTTTTTGAAACTAGTAATTATGAATGAGCTTATTTATTTAAGTAAATATAAAGGGAATTTAATTTAAAGGGGTCAAACTAAACGTAAACATAACATTCCGAATGGGAATAAGTTAACGAGATTACGAGTTTAGAAATTGCCAAGAAATTATTTAAGAATATCTTTGATATGATATCTTCCAGAGTGGACAGAATCAATATCATGAAGTTCATAAGTGGTCCTAGAAATAACCCTAGTCACACGGCATTTAATAAAACGAGGAGCTAGCTTTCCCGAAAAATAATCATCGCCTGAAGATCTGGAAAAATTCCTTCTCCATACAGTATCACCAACATTCAGCGTGACGGCTGAACGATGCATATTATAAGCTCGTGAATTACGGAGGAAAGCCATAGAAAGATTATCAGCAACTTTCGCATAAACCTCTGTTAAGGACGATAAGTTCGATGCGTGCTGGGCCCGACTCTCAGCTAAATTTACGCTTTGAGTCTGACTATTAGCACGAGTAGGAACCATGAGAACTTCTCTACCAAACATAAGGAAGTTCGGTGAGAAACCTGTAGCTAAATTAATACAAGAGTTGAGATAAAGTTTAACTTTATGCAACATTTTAGACCAATTTCTTTGATTCTCACCAACCAAGATACCTAAACATGTAACCACGCTTTGATTATAACGCTCGACAGTATTTGCCTGAGGAGTATAATAGGGAGTATAGGTCGGTGATTCGATGTGAAATGATCTAAGAAAGTTTAGAAACTGATTACTGCGAAAAACAGTTGCGTTATCGCAGAGGATACTACGCGGAACTCCGAAATTGAAAAATATTTCCGACTCTAGAGCTTTAATAACAGAACAAGCATTAACTTTCTTAAGGGGTATAAGCCAAACGTACTTTGAGAAAACGTCAACCATAGATAGAATATACTTATAACCATAGTAAGCAACGGGCAAGGGACCAATGACATCGATAGAGATTACCTGTAGAGGCATGGAAACATCCTTCGGATAGCTCATCTGACCACGAGGTTGAGTATTCGCTATTTTATAAGCTTTGCACACCTCACATAGCTTTAAGGTCTCTGTCACGTCACGAAACATGTTCGGCCAGTAGAAGGTCTCTTTTAACTTAAGATATGACTTGGTAACGCCAGGATGAATAGATGGGAAACTATTGTGTACCTCCCAAATAGCGAGTGGAACCTTCTCTGCCGGTAATACTACACGCCATGGATCTGAAGATAAGGGACTGGTGATAGGCATGCGTCTTAAAAGTACACCGTTCTGTATAGCGTAAGCAGGAAACATTTGGGGTGAATCACGTGCCCCTAAATAAACCTTTTTATACCATCTATCGGTGGTGTGCTCTGGACCTTGATCGAAAGAAATAGGACTTGCATATACCCTAGATAGTGCATCTGGAACGACGTGTTGTGAACCTTTGCGATGAACGATGTCAAAGGTATATTGAGAAATAACAGTAGCCCATCTAGCTAAACGACCAGAGGGATTATTTAAAGTAAGAAGCCATTTTAAAGCCATATGATCGGTTATAACAGTAAACTTTATTCCATCTAAATAACAACGGAAATGCTTAATAGAGTCAAGAACAGCCAAAAGTTCACGTTCGGTGGTACTATAATTGCGTTCTGCTTTGGAAAAAAGCCGAGAGTAATAAGCAATAGGATGCTCAATATTATCAATATTTTGTGAAAGTACCGAACCAAGACCTACAGCTGAAGCATCACACTGTAAAATGAACGGCTTAGAGAAATCAGGACAAGCCATTACAGGTGTGTTCATTAGCGCCTCCTTCAGTTTAATAAAAGCATGCTCGGCGTCGTCACCCCAACTGATAGGATCACGACCTTTCCTTTTTCCTAAAAGGGAAGTGAGTGGAGAAATTATAGAAGAAAAACCTTCAACGAAACGTCTATAATAGGAACACATACCGATGAAACCGCGCAGAGACTTTGCGGTGGTCGGAGTAGGATAATCCCTTATAGCATCGAGTTTACTAGAATCAGTCTGTAGACCCTTTTCGTTTACAATGTACCCCAAATACTTTAATTCACTCTTACAGAACTCACATTTGTTTAAGTTAATTGACAAACCAGCTTCTTTGAGGCGGTTTCGAACCTTTCTGAGGAGAGCGAGATGACTATTAAAGTCTTTAGAAATCAAAATTAAATCGTCAACATAACCAAAGACGCAGTCATCACTAGTTGAGGTAAATTCGAAATTAACAATCATATCTGTAAGACGTTGCATCTCAGATGCCGCATTAGTGAGACCAAATGGCATCCTAACAAATTCAAATAAACCACGTTGAGGGACTATAAAAGCTGTCTTTTCACAACTCTCTTTATCCGCAAGAGGGATCTGCCAAAAAGCACTTCTAAAATCGAGCGAACTAATGTATCTAGCACCACGAAGATTATCAAGTATATCCTGTATGCGGGGGAGAGGATAAGAATCTCTGATGGTAACGCTGTTTAATTTCCTGCTATCGACGCAGAAGCGAACAGAACCATCTTTCTTAGTGACCATTACCACCGGACTAGCCCACGGAGAACGGGAGGGACGAATTACTCCGACCTCTAACATCTTATCTATCTCTTCGTTGAGAATCTTTAACTTAACAGGAGAAAGAGGGTAAAACCTCTGTCTTATTGGCTGTCCAGTTGTAATTATTTTGTGTGAGAGCCAAGTAGTCCTACCAAGACCAATCTTGTCTGACGAGATTTCCTCAAACTCATCGATCACCAGTTGTAAACCTTGCTCTTGGTCAGGTGTTAGAACGTTGCGAGGATGTATATAACGTACCTCACTTAAACAGGAAGGTTGGGAAAGGGAATGATTTACAGAAGAAAGGAACATGTTACCTTTAATATTTTTATTGAAAGCCCTACTAAAAACTGAAGTTAAACCAAATTTGTTCCAAAATTCAATCCCCAAAATAACTGAAGAAGACATACATCGAGCCACTAAAAACTCATGGTCAAAGGTCGTACCATTGAAATTAACTGGGAGATAAACAGTACCAAGAATATCGATTGGCGAGTTATTAGCAGAAATAACACGAGAATGCGAATTATTTGACTTCAATGGGATACCAAGATCCTGAATCAAGCTATCACTAATAAGAGACATTTGAGCGCCAGAGTCAAGAAGAGCCTTAACCACACGATCACGTAATAATATTTCAATAAAAGGTCGGTTATCTGATGAATTAGATTTAATCACCGGTGACACTGTACGGAGAGAGACGTGCCGCCGGCAAGTTATACATTTTTTGGATTACACTTAGGGCAATCACGAGAAATAAAGCCAGGGGTACGGCATTTAAAACATAATATACCAGGGAAATCTGGGCAAAAACGATAGGAATGTCCAGTTTTATTACATTTCCAACATTGTTGAGTTTGATCACAATTTGAACAAAGTTGGATACCGTTACGACTAGGTTGGGTTTGGTTAAGAACCGGGCCTGGTTGGGATGATCTAACTAAACTTGAAACAGTTTTCACAGATTTTTGTAAATAACTCTCAAAATGAGTTACAGTTTCGATTAGTGTATTGAAATCGGTAAATCTATGAATTGATAAACAGGGGAAATATCTATGATGCATATTATGTGTTACGATATCTAACAGATTAGATTCATCAATAGGTTTGCGTAGCGTTTGGTTCAAATAAGATACGCGAATAACAAATTCCCTCACTGATTGATCAGCTTTTTGTTTCAGGTTTCTGACCTCTTGCTCTGTTTTGAAATCGAAGTCAACCGTACCAAATGTACTCAAAAAGGCCTGCTTAACCTCGAGATAAGTCAAGCCAGGTCGACGAATTGATCTAAAATATTGTAGGGCAATTCCTGATAAAACTTCATGGAAGCGTTTTAAGAGGTAACCATCGGAAATATCATCTGCTTCTTTATGTTCTTCAAGACTCGTGAAAAATTCACGAACGCATGAATCGCCAGAATAACTAAGCCTCCACTTCATGAGAGAAAACTGTTTTTTAAATAATTGTTGATCTTCGGATCTCTTCGGGGAAAGAGCCATTGATGGAGAAGAGGAACAAGATGGCCTAGGAGGTATAGGAGGAGGTCTTGAGATAATAGGACTCATACGTCGCGGCGTCTCGCGAATAGAATACTCTTCCTCTGCCATGATAGTATGCCAAAAAGGACAGAACAAAACTAAATAGGCAAATGTGCTAAGGAAGACGACTACTACTTACGGTGTCTGTAGTGTGTCTGTGTACTTAGGAAGAGCTAGAAATTCAGTGATTAGTCTGATAGGGAACTGAACGGCAAAAAAAATCAGCAAAAAGAAAAAATTGTTGAGAATAAAAAGCAATCAGACCCTAACAAACTAACACTAAACGATAAGCAAGGCTGCAAACCAAAGCAGTTAGGCAACCAAAATAATCTAACCTTAAACTGCTATAGTAAAGAAAAAACCAGCAAATATACGGGTCACATTCCACGTTATAGGAAAGTGTTAGGCATCGGGTAATATGGTTGATATAGGAATGGTACAACAACGTGACTTCACAGGAACAGCTGGGCTAAGAATTCAAAGCAAAAACAAATAGAAACTAGGGGACCAACTGTACCAAAAAAGACAACGTACAGCTGGGCTAGAATCAAAAAAGACAAATAGAATCTAGCAATCAGCCGTGCAAAAAAAAGCTTACCTTAGTCACGAAGTCTACAACATTCACACACCAATCACACACTACAGGATGCTAACTACTTCTAACTAAGGAGTGGAATAAAACCCAGGAAAAAAATATGTATTTAAAGGGAAGAAATAAAAGCGTTTTATATGTTTTAAGGTTCTACAAAGTTATTATTATTTTATATTGCATCACAACACAGCACATTACAGTAAAGCAATCAATCAGCAATGGAAGGGTCAGCAGACGTTGTTAATCACAACATATTCCCTGGTAACTATGGCAACAGTCTTGTTTGACGGAACGAGAAAAAATTCCTCTATTCTGGTACCTGTAAACATGAATACAGAAATGAAAGATTAAATTTGCTCAGAAAGAGCAATCACCCTCACGACAGCAAAAAAAAAGATAATTTAGTAATTAGAATCAATAAAAGTGCTTACTTTTACTTCGGGCGCCATTTTGTAGCGAAATGAAACATAAGAACACTTCACCGACAAAAACGTTTAATTTTGTATATAAAAAAATCGAAAACACAAATATGAAAAAATATGAAAATACAAAAAAGGAAAAACTAAATATGAAAACTTGTCACATTTAAATAATAGGAAACTATTGCGTTATATTTTAAATTTAGGTTTTAAATGCTACGTAACGAATTATGAGTCGGTTGCAACCAGATCCGTAAAACGAAGACGTAACTTTTGTTGAGAATAGGTACGACTAAGTGTATTCAAAGATTGAAATAACGCGGTATTAAAATATTTAAAATTAACAGATTTTAAAAATAAAAAAGGCCAAATCTACTACGGGAAATAAAAAAAACTTAAAAATCTCCCATATCTTGTCCAAAACTTCGCGGTGACGTAGAAGCTCTGCCAGTTGTTCCAATACCTCACTTGCTGACCTCTGAGATATGAAGAGGATGTCCGCAGCGCAGCGCGGAGCCGCAGATAAAAGTTAGTATGTAGGTGGGTGGATGGAGCCGAATAAATCGGCTCGCAGAAAATTCGGACTTCTATCAGTCAAAAGGATTCAATCCAGTCAATAGGAATATACGTAGTCTTCCGTCGAAGAAGTGGGGAAACCCCGAATCAAAGTGTGATACTTCCTGGCCGCGCCACAGTGGAAAATTAAAGTAACACGTTTCTAGATAAATTGTACCCTTTATGTACTTCAGGGTACATGTAGTAAAAAAAATTGTACCTCAAAGAATAATGAAATATAATGAAGTTTTGGTGGCGCGGCTGGGAAGTATACTTCCTGGCCGCGCCACCACGGTTTTCGTAAACTATTAGGCGTACGCGGACATAGTGTACACTAAAGAATTGTACCAAAATTGTTCTTTTCCGTACACTATAAAGAGATTTGAAAATTTTACTACTTTAGAAATTATAGCCTTGTGTTGGTGGCGCGGCCAGGAAGTATACTTCCCAGCCGCGCCACCAAGTTTTATTAGGCGTACCCGGATATAGTGTACGCTAAAGAATTGTACCAAAATTGTTCTTTTCCGTACGCTATAAAGAAATTCGAAAATTTTATTACTTTAGAAATTATAGCCTTGTGTTGGTGGCGCGGCCAGGAAGTATACTTCCCAGCCGCGCCACCAAGTTTTATTAGGCGTACCCTGACATAGTATACACTAAAGAATTGTACGCATTATGTACTACCCAAAAACATAATAATATTACGGATGGCTGTAATATATTAAGAGAAAACATCAAAACAAGTTTAAGCGCATCAGCAGACTTGCTGATCTTTGTACCTACTAGATGTGGCCTCCAAATTAGAAGTAGGTACTGGAATTATCTCGGTGGGATGGTTGTATAACGTGCATAGAAGGGCGAGAAATAAGCAAAACAATACGAATCGATGTGCATAACAAGAGAAATTGACCTTCAGGAAGAAGATAAGAACTTGGTAGGTACTTAGGTATTAGGGACGGTCAGCAACGCAAATCGTTAACACTGTTACTTTAACGTGTCAATAATTATTTCAAAAACTGAAATGTTGATCTACTTCGTCGTTAATTATACCTACCTACAGTACCTACATATTATGTAATTTAAAAAGTTTAGGTACTTAACGACCCTATGATAAAAATATTGTGGCGCTAGCTATAAGTCTGAATTATGATTTATAAATGTAGTTCCAAATGTTTGAACTGCACACTATAACGTTTTTATTTACTTGTAATCCCTCAAGATTACCTGATTATTTTTGTACGAAATGAGAACGAACATTTTGAACAAATATTATTACCACAAAGCAACAAAAAACCACATTACCATTGTGAACTGTATGTCTAATGTATCTTATGTTTTAGACAAAATATTAATACACGACTATTATAGCGTAACATCCGAAAAACGATGTACCAACCAGAGTTGCAGCCAAAACCGTTCAGTACCCCGAAAATGTTCACATATGCCACTAAACGTGCTCACTCTGTCCGACAAAGGAATCAAAGCTCTTGAAGAAGCAACAGAATCAATGTTAGAGCTAGACAATAATCTGCATTGTAGAAAGATCGTCAATGATATTTTATGTACGGGCACACATAGGTATCATTAGCTATAATTTAAATGAAATCCTGATATTTGAATTAGATGATATAGATTTGATTGACATAAATGATATTGCAAACAGTTTAACTTTACAGCAAAAAACGTATGGTTTAGTTTCAGTAATAGAGTATTTACCTAATATGCGCCACTACAGAGCATTGTGTAGGCGTAATGGCAGATGGGAATGTTATGATGACCTAAACAACACAGTAACAGTATTAAAACCTACACAAAATATAATAGTACATTGCATTATGTACACAATAAGTTAAAGACGTAAGATGGCAGGACAAAAACAAAAGGCCCTTTTCAGGGCCACCAAATGTTCATGTGATACATTCACGTTTCTTGGATTTGGTTAAAGTCAAAACGTTAAGTACCTACTTACCTACTGTTTTATCGCAGTATAATGTTGAATGAAAACTGCAAATATTTGTATAGACTTTATTAAAAAATGTTTAGAAATATCATGCTGTTTCTATTAATAATCCGATTGATTAACTATAAATAGGTCTTATAAATTGTCTCATTATAGGTACGTCGTATAATAATATACAGTGGCCTCCCAAAAGTTAGTTGGCATTTTTCCACTTCAGCTTTGATTCCATGCCACATTATGATTTAAAATACAAAAATAATCAGGTAATCTTGAGGGATTACAAGTAAATAAAAACGTTATAGTGTGCAGTTCAAACATTTGGAACTACATTTATAAATCATAATTCAGACTTATAGCTAGCGCCACAATATTTTTATCATAGGGTCGTTAAGTACCTAAACTTTTTAAATTACGTAATATGTAGGTACTGTAGGTAGGTATAATTAACGACGAAGTAGATCAACATTTCAGTTTTTGAAATAATTATTGACACGTTAAAGTAACAGTGTTAACGATTTGCGTTGCTGACCGTCCCTAATACCTAAGTACCTACCAAGTTCTTATCTTCTTCCTGAAGGTCAATTTCTCTTGTTATGCACATCGATTCGTATTGTTTTGCTTATTTCTCGCCCTTCTATGCACGTTATACAACCATCCCACCGAGATAATTCCAGTACCTACTTCTAATTTGGAGGCCACATCTAGTAGGTACAAAGATCAGCAAGTCTGCTGATGCGCTTAAACTTGTTTTGATGTTTTCTCTTAATATATTACAGCCATCCGTAATATTATTATGTTTTTGGGTAGTACATAATGCGTACAATTCTTTAGTGTATACTATGTCAGGGTACGCCTAATAAAACTTGGTGGCGCGGCTGGGAAGTATACTTCCTGGCCGCGCCACCAACACAAGGCTATAATTTCTAAAGTAATAAAATTTTCGAATTTCTTTATAGCGTACGGAAAAGAACAATTTTGGTACAATTCTTTAGTGTGCACTATGTCCGCGTACGCCTAATAGTTTACGAAAACCGTGGTGGCGCGGCCAGGAAGTATACTTCCCAGCCGCGCCACCAAAACTTCATTATATTTCATTATTCTTTGAGGTACAATTTTTTTTACTACATGTACCCTGAAGTACATAAAGGGTACAATTTATCTAGAAACGTGTTACTTTAATTTTCCACTGTGGCGCGGCCAGGAAGTATCACACCGAATCAAATAATAGACATGCACGATCCAATTAAGATTTGTTGATTTCAATATTAAATTTGGGTGTTGGTTCTCAAAAAATTCCGGACGTCGTATCAGAGAGTATGTAGACAAGTGAAGTATGTCACCAGGAAAAAATCTCATGTCACGTAAAAGAAATTATTTCAAAATTATTATGAAAATAAAGGTTTTTGATAGGGCCAGTACAAAAAGAGGTTGATTATAATGTTGAAGAAGGACGAATGGCGAAAATAATCATCATGCAGTAACTACTAATGCTGCAATACGTGTAAATTGAATGTTATGTGAATAAATATTGGGGCAGAATCCTTCATTTGAAGGGTCTCTGTCTTCATAAATTCTAAGAGAATGTTAGGAAGATTGTTTTTATACGAGATAAAGAAAATAAACTTTCGACCTATTTATCGTTTCTTATCTAATTTAATATACTATAAACAGGAAAGATTTAATTTTTTGTTTGTTAGGTACGCTTTTACGCTAAAATGGCTGAATTGATTTAGATGAAATTTAGCATATGGGTAGACCATGATCTGGATTAGGACATAGAGTAGTTTTCATCCCGATATTCCCACGGAATCGAAACTTATGTGGGTGAAACCTTGAGGCGCAGCTAATTCGATTATAAAATCGAAAATACGTCACATTTTTAACTAAAGAGGAAGTGCAAAAACGTATTTCCCCTAAAGCAAACAGCAAGTACTTGTTGAATTTCATTGAATTCCACTTTCATAAAAAGAAGATAAAAACAATGTTAGAGTGTACGTATAAAGAAAAATATATTTTTTCAGTAAGTAAGAAAGTAAATTGTAATAATAATTGTAAAATAAAACTATTAAGAAGGTGCCCGATTTAATCATTTGAAGAAATATCTGACAACTCTTTGCCGGTACTTTGATTTTGAACGAAAAATAGTTGCTTGGACCTGGAGTTACGGACACCAGCCCGTTATGTTATACTATACTATAACTACTTTCAATGAAGTTAAGTTACTTCTTATAACATCTGCTATCTAGCCAGTGAAAGTCCCAGCCGAGCAGCCAGCAGCCAGAAATCTGTCCAGCCGTTTCGGAGATCAGCCGGAACAAATAGACAGACAGATAAAAAAAATTGTTTTTGTTATAAGTTCCGTAAAATAACAGCTTTTTTATTATAGGCATATGAAAGTATATATCTTTCGTATGAATTTAGTAAAAAGCATTTTGACATTGCAAACATACACACATCAAAAGTGTCTAGGGATCAAGCATTTTTATGCGGATTTCTTGAGATTGAGATGTGGCTTTGTAATAAATTTATGATTTTATAAATTTATATGGATCCTGTTTGGTGCATTTCATAATTTGAATCAGGAACTGTGAATCAAATTCGAGTAAAAGATGAAAATCAGCTGTCAATATTTTCCCTATAAAAACATACAACGCATTGAAGACATTATTAGTGCTACTGTTTCCCTACTACTGATTAAAACCAACGTTATTATGGAGCGGCGACGTCATTTAAGCAGGGAAGAAATGCTCAGAGCCGTGGGAATGATAGAAGCTGGTTCCCGGCAACGTACTGTGGCTTTAGCTCTGAATACAAGTCAGAGCGTTATCAGTCGACTTTGGACACGTTACCGAAGCACTGGTACCGTGGCTGAGCGCCATGGAGGACGGTATCGCTGCACCACACGGAGACAAGACCGATACATTCAAATCTTAACTCGAAGAGCTCCAACAATAACCGCCATGATGTTAGCCGTGAGGCTTCATCACTCTTCAGGGAACTTAATTAGCGACCAAACAGTCAGAAACCGCTTGCATGAAGTGAACCTTCATTCCCGAAGACCGCTACGGGTACCACCTATAGCAATGCACAATCGTAGGATTCGATATCAATGGGCTCTTGAACACAGAAATTGGGCAGAAGAACAATGGCGTTTCGTGTGCTTTTCTGATGAGTCTCGTTTTGGTATGAGACCGGATACAAGACGTATACGACACTGGAGAACCCCTGGACGCCAACAGCGATTAAAATCCTGCCAGGAAGTCCATCCTTATAGTGGTGGAACCATCATGGTATGGGCGGGTATTTGGATCGGCGGAAGAACTGAGTTGATTTGGATCAGAGGCAACCTCAACGCTCAAATTTATGCTGAGACGATTGTATCAGACGTCATCGTTCCTCTACAAGTGCAAATCGGTCCCTTATTTTAGTTAATGCATGATAATGCACGACCGCACACCGCAAGAGTTGTAAGACAGACTCTCGCCGCAGCTAACATCAATGTCCTGCCCTGGCCTGCTCAGTCGCCAGACTTGAACCCGATTGAGCATGCATGGGATATGCTACAGAGAAGAGCTCTGCCGAATATGGAGGGTATCCAGTCGCAAGAAGACCTTTTTTTGTTGTTGCAACGAACATGGGCGGCCATTCCACAGCGTGATTTGGATGAACTCATTTTGAGTATGCCAAACCGATGTTCTTGTGTTGTTAGTGTTCGCGGTAGAAACACGGATTATTAATTGTTTAAGTTACCCAATAAAATTTTAAAGAAAACTGTTATTTCAGTCTTTTTTTCGAACTTTTGTGTTAGTGGTTCAAATGTCAAAAATCCCTTTATTAGGAAAATGGCAAATTTCTTTATTAATGCAAAGGTGACTTGGTTTATCGTTACTGTGACAAACGAAAACACTTTATTTGATGAATCCTTAAAGAAAATTTTAATTAATATCAATCAGGAGAAAAGTTATTGCAAAAATATATGTTGATCCCTAGACACTTTTGATGTGTGTACTTTCAAACTCAAAACTCAAAGCATTTATTTCAAATAAACCAATTACAGGCACTTTTGAATTAACAAGGGGTCGGTCAGTCAGAAAGATGAAGCTAGTTGCCCATTCCAAAGTGTAGTAGGTACCTATGGAGAAGAACGGGCAAGAAACTCCATGGACACTCTTATTTGTTTAGATTAGTTTAGTCCCAACAGTTCTAGTAATGGGCTCTTTACTTTCAATGTAATTACGTTGAAAGGTAATAAATATACCTACTGGGTTCACAGTAATTACCATGAACATTATTGAAGACCTTAAGTGAATTGCGGAATAATACAAATGTTCTACATAATCAGCTTATAATGTTCCCACTGCTGGGACACAGGCCTCCTCTCGGTGAGAGGGAGTGAGCCGTAATCCACCACGCGGGCCCAGTGCGGGTTGGCAGATTATTGTTGGCATAATGTTCTAGTTATGCTTAGATCTTATTTATTGTGGTCAACGTTTACAATAACACATCACGCTTGTGTTTATCGGAGAGGCGGGCACGTGTTACAATATTGACGTCATTTACAATAACCCCCTTACTAATGAACGTTGTATAGCGTCTGTATAGTTACACAAAGCTTTATCTTTTTCTTTCGAAAGTCAAATTACTGACGACTGAAAGAGAGAAATCGGTGTGTTACTATTCATCTGATATAATACGTACCTGAGAGTATTCATTCAATCTTTTAATGCAATCCACAATCAGAGAATTAGCCCAGTTCTCAGTACAACCTTTGTTCTTATCGCATTAGCTTTAATCCTAGAAAATCCTAGGTACAGATAAGTTCTGAATTAATAGAATTCCACAATGCGGTGCCGGTTGCCTGTTAACGTGATTTAAATGAGCAATTTAATCCAGATTGTCTATGTTCGCACTTAGTAATTAAATGCATTACCATTGGTGTTGATTGTTACCGTGACGCTGTCAATTGCTAGTAAAATTACAGTTTGCTTGGGTTAATTACTTGCCTAGTGCCGGACGATGTCATCATCATCATCATTCTAGCATTTACCGCAAAATGCAATCTAAAATTAAGGCCGGCCGGCGCTGACCAGGCGACGCTGGCCAAGGATTTTCGTAAGCGGAAATGATTTTTAGTCTTATTTTCATACCCTTATTAGCCAACCACACCATTACTTTTAGCGTCACAAGGGGACTTAAGCGGCTACTGTAATAATTATGCTGGACCATTCAATTGTTGATGCTTTGTCGTGTCATGCCATAACGTGCTGCCTAGCGACTCTCGACTCTCGAAGTTGCTGGAGATCAGAATTTCGCTACCAATAAAGAATAAATGATACTCTAATATCAAGAAGTAAGAGTACTTTTTACTTTTTCATGGAGAGAGATTAGTTTAGAAAAAAAAAAGCAAGTAAACGGAATTTTATTTTATTATACGAAAAACAATAATATATACTGTTAGGAATCAGAAGTGAAATACGTTAAAAAAAACTAAACAATCTTTAATTTCTTCAAATTACACAAAGCAAAAAAATAATAAATAATTAGTACACACAAAATCACATAAACTAAAAATTACAAAATACGCGAAATGGTCAGGTAGCACGTCCGTTCCGAGCGCCGTCCAAGCAAAAAGTGACCGTTGCCGCACCGCGCGCCTCCTTTTATAGACTTCCATCGGTTTACAGCTGGTGGTGTGACTTATTTACGTCACTTCGTCTTCAGTTACTAACACGGCCTTTCCTGATGCTCTGGCGTCCTCGTCAGCTCCAGAAGATGGTCCCGCTTGATCTGCAGCAGTGTCCGATAAGACACCTGCGTCTTCACAGTCTCCTGTAATCAGACAGTCGCATTACATAAAAGATAACAGATGTAGAAAAAACATCTTAGAATCATAAGAGGTAATGCGCATTACTCGTAAAATATCATGACATCAAAATCTTAGCTAAGATTAACACACCAAATAAGTAATTTGGTCACGCTGCAGACAGAGGCACATAGTTAGCGTGCCTCACAGCGGCTGTCGGCATAGGCACTTAGTTAGCATACCGCCCAGACTTCTACAAACACCGTAGGCATAGGCTCTCAGTTTGCATACCTCCCAGTGGCTGTTGACATAGGCACATTGTTAGCATATCACCCAGACTTCAAAGCAATACTTGCCCTCAAAGAATGCAGCACACGTCTCAGGAGTCCACTCCCCCCTCCAGGGTACCATGAACTGTGCAGCAGCATATGTGGTTTTTCCGTAGGCACCAGCCAGAAGTTGCAGCTCGTAGCGGCCATGGTCCAGGACTCCAACTACGCGGTAAGGCCCGCGCATACCAGGATCAAGTTTCCCTGTGGACTGAGAATACTTGATGACGAAGACTAGGTCATCTTTGCTGTAGGTACGCGGAGACTGTCGGTCTTCATTAGCACGCCTGTCTTGATCGGCTTGATTTTTGCACAACCGTTCGGCCGTCCTTTGTCTCCTCATCTCCCGCAGCGGCTCACGGTTCTCACCAGACGATTCGATGGCAACGTCTCGGATTAGCGTGCGAATGACTGGGGTAGCTCCTTCAGCACCGATAAGCAGGTTAAGCGGGGACTGCTGGGTGGTCTTTTGTTTTGTCAAGTTGAGTATCAGCTGTAACCTCCACAACTGCTCAGACCATTCCCCTTTCCGATGGTTCACCTCGATCCTCAACATGTTAAGGACGGTGCGAACGTAACGCTCCACCTGACCATTGGCGTGGTGCATCTCGGGGGTAATATAATGAATCTGACAACTTAAATCATTCATTAAGGACACAAAACCAGATGATTGAAACATCCTACCTCTATCGCATACAATAATCTTAGGCGTTCCAAAAAGAGACACAACATTTTGCATAACTCGTTTTAACTCATTTAAGTCCTGAGTACAAATAGGGTTTAGTAAACAATATTTCGTGAAAGAATCCACAACAACCAAAACGTGTTTATTACCGTTAGATACTATTAATGGGCCTAGGGCATCTATATGTAAGGTGTCAAAAGGAACATTTGGTTTTGTCCATGAGTTAATTGGTTGTAGTGGGGCTCGTGGAACTCTTTTGTGAGCTATACATATGAGGCAGTGAGATATGTACTTAGAAATAAAAACTCTGAGACCAGGAAACCAAAAGTGTTTCAAGATAAGATCACTAGTTTTGTCAGCGTTAATATGGCTGTGTTCATCATGGAATATTCGGAGGAGGCTCAAACGATGTCCTTTTGGTATGTAACAAAGTAACCTAGACTCTTCACCTACGGGTGTGTAGCGATAGTACAAAATATTATTGCGTTTAACATAGCGTGAAGAGTCCAAGTTTCTCTCATCCAAAGACCTGATTAAAGTTTGAGTCTCCTCGTCTCCTGCTTGCGCAATTTGAGCCCAATTACGTGGTTTCTCAATGTTATTTACTGTATGTACAGGGTTACGGCTAAAATAGTCTGCGTGGGGTATCATTACCCCTTTCCTGTATTGAATGATAAAATCAAAATCTTGTAGATAGATCCACCACCTCGCTACCCTCGGGAGTAGATCTTTCTTATTTTGGGTGGCTTTTAGGGCATTGCAGTCTGTTACCACAGTAAATGGCATTCCTATGAGGTAATGCCTAAAATGCTTAAGAGCTTTTACTACAGCGAGCGTTTCCAGTTCATAAGAATGGTAACGTTGCTCACTACCTTTCGTTACCTGACTATAATAGGCAACTACACGCTTATTACCATCCTTATGAACCTGTAGGAAAACTGCACCATAACCTGCACTACTCGCATCTGTGTGAACCTCAGCGGGAAGCTCTGGGTCAAAAATGGCTAATATTGGCTCGCTAGTAAGACACTTAATAAGCTCTTGGCGGACGCTTTCCTGTTGTGGCCCCCAAACAAATTCTACCCCCTTACGCGTCAAACGAGCAATACAAGCTGTTTTTATCGAGTAACTAGCTATATACTTTCTAAAATACCCAGCAAGGCCTAAAAATTGTCTCGCTTGTTTGACGTTCTGAGGAACGGGTGCATTTACGAGTGCCTGGACCTTACTTGTTGATGGCCTGACTCCACCATTTGATATAATTCTGCCTAAATACTCAATTTCTTGACATAGAAATGAACATTTACGCAAGTTCACTGAGAAACCGGCCTTAGTCAAAACTGCTAAAACTTCATCTAGTATCTGTAAGCCCTGGTCAATAGAACAGGACAATAGCATACAGTCGTCGACGTACACCAATACTTTGCCTGCCTCAATGAATTCGCGGAGTGTGTTTGCAATAATACGTTGATACACTATAGGCGCGTTGGCTAACCCATATGGCATCTTCAAAAATTCAAAATGCCCTTCGGGCGTCACGAAGCCAGTTAAGGGTATTGATTGCTCATCTAATTTAATTTGTAAAAATCCGGTAGCCATGTCGAGTACTGTGAAGAATTTTGCCTTTCCTAGTCGATCAATGTGATCGTCTATTAAAGGCAAAGGATACCGATCCTTAACTGTAATTTTATTAAGTGCCCGGAAGTCCACGCACATACGATCCGATCCGTCCTTTTTTTTTACTAGAAGAATCGGACTCGAATATGGCGACTCCGAATCACGTATTATGCCTTTACTAAGTAGATCCTGAATAATCTCTCTAACTTTAAGCTTTTCATTGTAGGACATTTTGTAAGGGCGATAATTAATAGGTACCTCACTGTTCAATCTGATGTGCATACAACCTGTGGTAACTGTAGAGGTAGCCGTACCAGAAATCATAGATGCTGAATATTTATCGAGTATTTTTGAGAGATTCTCAAGATCTGCCCCGATTAATGCAGTCTTAAAACCATTGGGTTGCTCACCAGATTGAACCGTGGAAACTTTCGTTAAAACTTTATCATGAGTTAAACGTTGAGATTCCCTGGTCCTTATATAGGTTACCCCTTCCCTGTTCAATACATCAGTACCAATAATAATTGGTGCGTTCATATATTCAGTAGGTACAACAAGCAAATCTACTTCGAGGGTTATTTCCTCCAGCTCTATTACAAGTGTGACATAAGAATCAACAAAAATAATGGAATTACTTATTCCTTTCAATTGTTTATTAGTAGGTTTCTTCGAACAAGAAAAATGATTGACCACTGATGTCGAAATCAACGACACTTCTAACGCCCCACTATCAATCAAAATGTCTACAGGTATACCTTGAACCATTCCAACTACTACGTCACTGGACTTATTTTTAATAGAGGTAGAGCAGAAATTGACATTACTTTTATTGGGCTTATTATTATCTGCACGCTGTTTGGCAAAACAAACACTAATATCATGACCCGTCTTTTTACAATACGCACATACTGCCTTATTTGAAGTAGAATTCGACTCAGATTTTATCGGTTCAGATTTATTTAGTTCGGTCACGTTTGGTTTCGACTTTTTAGAACAACCCGCTTGTTTATGCCCCATTTGACCGCAACTAAAACATTTTGGACCCTGACCCCTAAATGAACGCTTAGAATTATTCTTATGTGGGCTCTTGTTATCTTTAGAACGCGAACTGTCACTATTCTGCTTAGGAATGGGCTTTACGAAGGTAGATAGGTAATTAACGAGATCGTCAGGCGTCAGATTTGCATTAGTGGCAGTTGCTTTGATTTGAGGGTCTTTAATCCCTCTAATGACAATCGCCACTATCAACTCGTCTGATAGACCTTTTACGATCCGTAAACGTAGTAAACATTTACGTGCATATTCAGCGTAGGTTGGATAACTGTCCGAATTAGAGCTCATTACTTCATACAAGATACTTGCCACGTCAATTTTCTTGACACAAAGTGACCGAAAATCTTTTTTAAAATTGCTCCATGAACGGTCATTGGTAACCCAATCATTAAGCCAAGTCTTAGCATCTCCCTTCAGACAGTTGCCAACACGGGAAAGACACTCATTTTGTGACCACTTATTCAAAACCAGAGCCCTGTCAACCTCGTCGAACCACTGATCAACGTCATGCACATTAGGGTCAAAATTAGAAATATAAAAGTGATGGGTGCTTACTGATTTTAACGACTGTATTGCCTCCACTATTTTCTCCGTGGTTGCAGTCGAAGCATCAGTAATAGTACCTGTAGTTTCCGGCGTGGTTATTACCCGTGAACGGTCTTCTAAAGCCTTCAACCGCGAGACAATTGTCTCAAGCGATCGTAGGTAAGGCGGTGACGCAGAGCTTCGCGTCCTCACGCGGCTCCCACGACGATCCCGTTCGTGCCTGGAGCGGCGATCGCAATCCCGAAACTTGCTACGTGACCTTCTACTCCGCTTATGGCGGCTACGAGATCGTTGAGAACGCGGGGCACTATTCCTTGAACGTGAACGACTTGATCTATCCATTGCTTACTACTTACTACCCGCTTTAATCTAAAATTGAAACTTGTGGGCGAGATGAATCTTTATCCCACTTCTGATGTTAGGAATCAGAAGTGAAATACGTTAAAAAAAACTAAACAATCTTTAATTTCTTCAAATTACACAAAGCAAAAAAATAATAAATAATTAGTACACACAAAATCACATAAACTAAAAATTACAAAATACGCGAAATGGTCAGGTAGCACGTCCGTTCCGAGCGCCGTCCAAGCAAAAAGTGACCGTTGCCGCACCGCGCGCCTCCTTTTATAGACTTCCATCGGTTGACAGCTGGTGGTGTGACTTATTTACGTCACTTCGTCTTCAGTTACTAACAATACTTAATTAACAAAAATAACAAAATTAAAACCTAACTTAACTAATACTATACAACAACTAAAACATAGCGTCGAAAAATTCATCCGGATCGCTGTCGACTGGTAATGTACTCAAGAGACTGGCGGCATTACCACGTTGTATGGCAATGCTTAGCCTTTGGCCAAGGTAAAAGCCAGCCCTTGGGTCACGGGAAGTGTGAACCAGCCGTTTTGAAATTTCCTTAAAAAGACCATGAGCACTCGGACCCCACGGCCCGAGGGTTTCAACCAAAGTCAAAAGTCAAAGTCAAAGTCAAAGAATTTATTTCAAATAGGCACATAAAAGGCACTTTTGAACGTCAAAAATGTCAACCCCCAGTAAACTTGTAGAATTAGTAAAGGACATCACATTTTCCAAAAAAAATCTGGATTCTTTGTGCCCTATTCGTTATTTTTGGAAATCCAGAACTGGTCCTATGAAAAGCAATTAAAAATTGTAGAGGCATTTTTTCCAGCGCGTCTTTAAAAGATGAATACCTAATACGCACTCGTGTACTGGGCTAAAATAACTACGCTTCAATATTAACGAGGATACGAGACCGTTAGGTACTGCACAGACAAAGTAATTTTTACCATCGAAGTTAGGCAACTAGAAACTGTTTATAACGTTTTTCATATAATTATAAAAAACTAGCTAGCTACAAGCTTCAACTTTCTGACTAAATGGCCGACTATTTAATTTTGACAATTCAAAAGTACCTGTACATGGTATAATTGAAATAAATGTTTTGAGTTTGAAACTGGTCTAACGTAGACGTTACTGCAAATGGCAACCATTGATCATCATCATTATTACAGCTGAAAGACGTCAACTACTGGACACAGGCCGCCCCCAAGCGTCACCACATCTACCAGCCTGTATTTCTCGTATCAAGCGAATTCCTATGGCCTTCATAAAGTCATTGATCCCGCTTGTGGAAGGCCCCCCAATGCTTAAATTTTTCGTTACGCAGATGGCGTTCCAGAACTTTTCGGCCCCATCGGTCATCCGCTCTGCGGGCAGTGTGCCCTGCCCACTGCCACTTAAGTGGCAACCAGTGACGGAAACCTTTTAAAAAGTTGCGTCACCCAAAGTTGCTACGTATGCGCAGCGCCTTAACATAAACAATATTCGTTAATCGGGCAAATCATTCAGCTCATTTATCATTGGAAAGCAAAGTCATCTTTGTTATAAAAACCCGTCAAGTTTGAAAAATATTTTTCGTGCTAGCAAGAAAAACTTCCCATTTCCCCAATCCCTCCACCAGGTAGGTACGGTCAGCATCAAAAGTTGATTAACACTTCAGTTTTTTTAATCTTAGTTATTGAGCAAAATATTTGGTCAAAATTGCAGCAGAAAAAAATTTTTTAGAGTATATACTCTTGTCTATTATGTGAAAAGCTAAAAATAAGTTTATTGAAAAAAGTTGTTGTCAATTTAATAACATGTAAAAATGATAGTGTTAATCGACTTTTGATGCTGACTGTACAAAAGATTGATATGTAATTAATGATTTTGTTTACATACCTGCCACTCGACCCTTTTGGGAGACAAGTTAAGCCCCCAAGCCCTCACATTGGCCTACATTAGTCTTAGGGAGCGTTGACACTGACAAATGTGATACAAAAAAATAGAAAAAGGGATGTGTTGTTATACTTTCGTCTTATTGTGTAAACGAATCTTGAAGATGGTTATGCAAAGCATGTAGTGAAAAATCGCGGCTTCAAAAAAAAGCTTCTTGCGAGTAATCTCACTCCATCGTCGACTTTGTCTCTGTCACACCTCTGACCTAGACTAGAGTCAAGAACAAACCCATTTCAAATAAAAAACAATAAAAAAAATCGAGTGTTTTCTTCTAAATTTATCCCTTCAACGGTCAAGAAATCTCCTATAGATCGGTAACAATAGAAAAAGTAATTCTGTCTCATTATTGACAGTTGAGCTACTACGATGGTAGAGCCAATACAAGCTACTACTGTACTAGCTTTTTCCCGCGACTGCGTCCGCGTGAAATTTCTTGTTCCCCCAACCAACCACGTCGCATCGCATCACCTACGCACGCTATTACTTCGTTTTCGCTTGGCTTTCTTTCTAACTTTTTCTTATTATTATTAAATAAATAAATTATTTAATAATCTTTTTATTATTAAATCCGGCCGGTCGTTCCAGAGATTAACGCGTTTAAACAAACAAACAAACTATTCAGCTTTATTATTAGTATAGATTGACAGAATACTATATACATATTTCTCAGAAATATTAGCGACTAAGTCGACGATTGTAATTCTGAGAAATGAAAAACTTATTCTAAGAAACTCGACAAACGATCTGTCAACTGTCTGTCAACTGTCTGTCTGTTTATTCACAAAGTAGATATTATGTTTAATTAAATAAATCATTCTCTCCAAGTTTTTATAAAAGTGATAACAAGCTATTCTACAAAGACTCTCTCAGTTTCTTCAAAGAATTTCTCAATAAATTTAACAAAGCTACAAGAAAAAAGCAATGAAACAAAAATAATTTTCTGTTTTTTATTTTCCGTTGAAAAGTTCTGGATCTCAGTAGAAAATGCTTTAATGCTATTTATTTAATACTTAGGCAAAACGCCTTTTTCTTGAAGAAATATAATATTATTCAATCTTGTTTTTGGCCAAAGGATTGCCATTCAACGTAGCAATGCTGCCAGCCTTTTGGGCACTTCTCCCGCGGACAAAGAATTTTTTGAGGCCCTATGATTTCTTCCCCCTAACCCCCTTTTATACAAGTACCTACATTATGTTTGAAGATATCTCTTAGCTTATAAATTCTGTACAGTCACGTCTAAAAGTATGTATTCTTGGCTTTATTCAAAGGCGATTTTCTCCTTTATTTTTGAATGAAATTTTATGTTATTACGAAAATAGTATTTTCGAACCCGTAGGTTTATATTAAGTGTCGTCGTTTCAACGTTGCATTCGTTATTTCACGAAAAAATCGCAATTGAAAATTGCCAAGTGTATACATACTTTTAGACGTGACTGTACCTACAATGTATTTCATGGTACTTTAAATAAAACAAAATAAATCGTATTTTAAATAGAAGAAAAAAAATCCGTTTGCATACGCAAACAGGCATAACTCTAAAAAAAAACCTTTGTTTCAAATTACATAATATTTATAAATACAAATTATTTTTGTAACACATTTCTCTATCGCCACCGCCACGTTATTTATCATAAAAAAATAAAACATTAAAACCTTTTTTGTGTACAGAAACGTGATACTAGTTGTGGGAGACGGTATGAGCCTGACTACAGCCACAGCAGCCAGGATCCTCAGAGGTCAACGACGAGGGCAGTCAGGTGAAGACACTGATTTGGCGTGGGACACCTTCCCTGCAGTCGCTTTGGCTAAGGTAAAGTATGCTTTATTAATTCATCATCATAATATACCTAAGCCGTCAAACGTTCAATAGAGTCAACACCCCAATTATTGCGTAGCTCACTTACAATCACAATCCGAACGATTTTGAAGGAAATTCACAACCCATTGCTTCATATTTTTAAAAAGTTCGTCTGCTGGACAAGTTAAATGATGCAATGAATACGTAAATAGGTAATTTTCAGTCTTGCCGTGATCCGTGCCTGTATTATCTTTTCGAAGCCACTTATGCAGTGGATTTACTGCCTTTCTAGCTAGCTCAAACGTCATATCGACAAGAATGGGCCTGACACCTGAACAGAGATCAACCAAACCTAGGTCACAGATAATATCATACGTGTTCAAATCATTACCTACATGTAGTATAGGAAAAGTTCGCGTGTCATGTGTTTTGACACACCTACATTAAAAAAAACTTATAAGCAAAATTATTTATTGTAAACCGTAACCAAATAAAAATAGCAACGAAAGGAAGTCAAATTATTAACTTTCATCACAGAATACTTAATGTACTACGTACAGAAAGGACACTCCCTTCCCCGCACTAACATCAGTTACCGCACCTCACTCCGCACTTCGGCGTATTCGTCGCAGTTCTTTAACAAGAGCGCTCGCAAACACAAGTACCTCACGCACACATTCATACGTATACAAACGTCATTTTTTAATGTAGTAGTAGTAGGTAATTATTTTGCGAACGTTGTATGTGGAGTGTCCGGGGTGTGCTTTCATCGAGGATTAAAATTCGCGATACATTTATTAACATATATAATTAAACGAAATGACTGCGTTTGTGGCGATGATTGAGTCACTTCTGCTACACAAGGTTTAATTTTAGCGGTTTCATCAGCGGCTTTACGATAAACTCTTTTCCAATTATCTGTCTATCATTAATGCTGAAATGAACCTTTTTAGCGCAGCCGTGAGGCACACACTATTGTTATTTGAAACATTATTTTTATTTTGTTAACTTTTTATTTTGTGTTTCACGAACTGTGTCCAAAGAAACTTTTTTCTTTCTTTGTAATAAATGCTTCAAGCTACGGTTTCCTAAAAGAGCGGTGGCCGCCACGTGACGGCCGCATTGACAGCTGTCATGAATGTGATGGCAGCGGTGTTTGAGTATACGGTGTGAAAAATGTTCTCTATTAAAACACACCAACTTACTTACATTAACCAGTTTATTATAGACTCTTTGTTCATAAATAACGTTTCTGTGACGTCATTCGCCTGTAAATAGCAGACGCTATGTGGCGTCGTGGCGTGAAACCGTAGCTTTAGGGTCAGGACACATTGATCGACGGCGTTCGACGGTTTGTCCATACAAAAAGAGAGCAAAGTATGGAACGACCTACGCATCCTTTCGCATCGACGCGACGAACGCGCTCCTGCGTAGTGTGCTCCTTTTCAATCAGCAAAGTGCGAAGGGCCGTCGATCAATTGGTCCTGACCCTTAGGCTGTCTGTCCATAGAGCGGTGAAGCGAAGAGCCATTAAAATATTAACGGATCGAATTCCAATCAATTCACGACTACTGGAATGGAGCGGATAGAGAACGAAAATAGTTTTTTATACAATGTGGAGACAACATTACGACAATAAATTAAAACACTGGCAATACTAATGCCTAAGGGTGTGGGATCCAACGAAAATATATCGTATTTTCGAACTATCCAGATTTTTTCCAACAAACTAAACAGTAGTGATTTTGCCAAGTTTTGATTAGTTAGCTATAGTGACTAAACTATTGAATATATTTGAACTATTTAATTATTCACAATAATTTCTGCGAGAATTCTCCAATATTTTGAAACTCGATCAGAACCTTTCATTACGAGCTGGTTTTTAGTCAACCCTCAAAATAATCTTTATGAAATAAAAATGTGATATTGACTTTTATAATAAGTTTGCTAATTATTTTTTATTAATTTGATAAATGATTTTATTTCTGTAAGTAGATTTGTACAAACACTTTTACACGTCAGTCATATTTTAAAAACTAGATGAGGTCGGCGTTTCCTATCTGATAATTTTGGGAAGAAAGGTGGAAACAAACTCAGAGATCACAGTCTCTTTTAAAGTCCAGACATAATCTTGGTCAGATCTTGTGAAGACCATGTAAATTGAAAGAAAGAATGAAAGAAAAATATTTTATTTGGGACACGCACAAAAAATGCAAACAATAAAAAAGAACAATAGATTGGTGTCAGAAATGGTCTTTTGTTATGATTCTTATTATCTATCGAGATAACACGTCTTCACAGACATGACTTAAAACTAATTAAGTTCTTCTTGCTTACTTAACTAGAGGATGTAATCAAGGTTGTTTTTAAACAACATGTATACGGTTCGTAGCGGTATTCAGTACACTGTTATAATCAAGATTAAGTCAACAGCTAGCAGCAACGTATTAAATTTTAAATGAGTGCAAATATAGTGAGCAAGTTTAAGTGCCCTGTTCAAGGGTTGTTTATAGTTTCCGTACTTACCGGGTTAATGTTTTGATGTATTATGAAAGCCGCATGACCGTGTACTATGAAACCAGAAGGGTAATTCTCGTATTGTTAATAAAGTTCACATTCTGATCTCAGTCCAATATCAATCTGTCAAAAAAACCTATGGTCGGACTTTTAATGAGCTGCAGTAAAATACTTCTTACCGACATTTCGTTAAAAATGTTGCCATATTACCTCTACTAGTAATGTGATTAAAACGCAATGAAACATCGTTTTAATTGAGATATTAGACATTGATCAATTTTGATTTAACGGTTAAACAATCAAATATTCTTTGTATTGATGGGATAAAAATATATGTTGTAGTTTCAAATCAGTGTAAATACATAATTTACTAAAGATAATATTGTTTCATTTTTTACTATAAAATTTCTACTATGTCGATTTAAGAAATCAATTTTTCTAATGAATTATAGTGTTCATTAGGAATGATGTTTACTATACCGGGTTATTTGCAAAATACCAAAAACCTCAAAAGTAAGAATATTTAAAATAAATGTTTGCAAATACATAGAATCAATGCGTTTTATAAATCCAATCCGATCAGTGATGTGATGACAATAATTAAGTATTTCAAATTTTTTTTTGTTGTAAACTTATATTATTTTTAAGATCATTATAAATAATAATATAATATCGTCTTTAGTAAAATCAATTCAACATTGATCGATTTTGAACTGAATGTTAATTGAATAAATCGATTATTTTTTCGCATCACTATTTAAATTTCGTTAAAAAGTGGTAACATATAAACTGTAATTTTATTGCAGCTAATTTAAAGTCCGACCATAGGTATAATTTACAAACTTTTTTGACATTGATTGTAGCTGAGATGAGATTGCGACCATTTTTTTTAAGTAAGTACATGAATAGTTGCCTTCACATAGGTCCTAAAAAAACAAAATTCAGCATTTGTTAATCGTTGAAAATATCCATTTGTGCCTGTATAATATCCTAAACCACAAAAGCATTCAACAAACTTTCAGGCGACACACTAAAATTGATACCATATTGTAAACTAAATTAAAAGAAAAAAAATTGTTCCTTGTTACTGGGCTCAATTTAGCTACTCCATGACTTCACGTGGTCATCGTTAAGTGATTATGCCGAAAGAACAGTATAATAAAGTAATAATTATTCTGTGCTAAAAATATTGGAAGGACAATCTTCCTAATCGCATTAGAATACATCACACGTGCAAACGTAATGGTCGCAACCATTCTTGGAAGCTGGTCATCAAAAAGTTTCTTATCCAGCATAAAAATATCGCGGTTCATTGTAATATCAGAAATTCCTGTAAAAACTTATTTGAATAGGTACTTCAAGATCACAAATTGGTTTAATAATTTGATACCACTAAAATTTGAATTGATCAAATTCATTTAAAGATACCTATACTTAAAACAACGTATAAAATCTACATGCATAATGCATATCATCAACGATAATATGCTAAACAGTGAATATAGGGCGCCATTTTATTTTATCTTTTCATGTGCCTTTATCACCAACTTCTGCTAATTTTTCCAGTCAATTTTCAGGGAGCATTTTTTGTGTTCTCCATTCACGTTCCATTTTTCCTTTATAGAGAACATTCCGAAGGCTTTTGATGCTAATCAGGATAATTTGAGACTGAATAGCATCCACTCTTATAGCATCATTTTATATTCTATCGGGATATCACTAACATAACATCATCGACCTGTCCATATTCCAGTTTATATTTTGGCGCAGTACCTATGTCTTCTTCCATACAAACATTATCTATCTATTAACCGTCATCTCGAGCTTCCCTATAATTTTTCACCCAATACGTCCATTGTTACCTTTATCTTCCCCTACTTTTTAATCTATCAGTAGCTTCTGCCCGCAACTTCGTTCGCCTGAACACTCTTGTTCCCCGACCCGCCCCGTCGCATCGCATCGCCTGGCCGCGCTATTAGTTCGTTTTAAGGTTCTGTCTTTTTTATTTTTGCTCGGCCCCTAAGGTTTCTGGCATGATGTTAAGTAACCTATAGCCTTCCTCAAGAATTGGGCTATCAAATGAAAAAAAAAAAAGTAAAGTAGTTCCAGAGATGAGCGTGTTCAAACAAACTCTTAAGTTTTATTATTAGTATAGTTCATCTGGCTAGACGCAATTACTTTCCTCAAAATGTTTATTGTAAAACTCTCTGACATAATTAATCAATATTGCGGCAGTGTAGGGATTATCGCTTGTGGCTAAGTAATATCAGCTGCACGTGTCGATCGATCAGGTTAAGCTACGCTTGCCGCGGTTGGTCCGTGGATGGGTGACCATCTTTACATACCAAGACCCCTCCGTGCCTCGGAAAGCACGTTAAGCCGTTAGTCCCCGCTGTCATTCGTGGATCTTTGACAGTCGTTACGGGTCGTCAGAAGCCCGAAAGTCACAACCAGTCTTACCAAGGGGTATTTTGTATTGCCCAGTAACTATAGGTTGTGGAGGTCAGATAGGCAGTCGCTCCATGTAAAATACTGGTATTCAGCTGCATCCGGTGAGACGTGAAGCCGACCCCAACATAGTTGGGAAAAGGCTAGGCAGATGATGTTTATTGTAAAACTCTCTGATATAATGAATCAATATTGTGGCAGTGTATGGATTACGGCATTGTTGGTACAAGCTCGCGCCTTGTTGCGGTCTTTGAGGCAAACCTTAAGCGTTGGATGTTTATGAGGTATCTATAAAACGTAGTTACGGTGTAAATAGTTGCAGTTTCCCACTTCACTCAACACAGTAACCTACTTTCTTTTGTTTACTTATAACTCGCGCCTGTGGAACAATCATCAGAAGAGAATTCCCTTCTTATATTTTCACATAAACAGTTATGCTCATAAGGCTTCCGGCATGAGTGTCCCATTGTTTTTCATGTGTGTCGTAAGCGCTGATTAAAGGATTATTCTGGGACTGCAGCTACCTGTGAACAAATATCTTTCTATTGTGATCACCATCCCATCTGTGCGTGGTGCTATAACAATTTTGGAACGCAATGTTTCAAACAGTCATCAAATAACGCAGTGTGGTTTTGAGCACTTAGAAATGGCACTTCGAGATTGTTATACTTTCTTGCCGGCCGTTATTATGACAATATTTCCAAACAGTTACTACTTACTAGGTATCGTTTTATTGCTGGATTTGAAACTGAATTTTTGGGGAGTTGCTTAAGATTTTAATAAAACATATTATGTTATTGTACCAATTTTTACATAAACTTAGACACGATGCAAATAGACAATGCATAATTATATTGGACTTAGATTGGGCACGGACATTATGTTTTTTAATAACACCTATAATGTTCACTGCTGGAACACCTGCCCCCTCTCTTTGAGAGGGAGTGGGCTGTAATCTACCACGCGGGCCCAGTGCGGGTTGGTAGATGTCACATCTATTCGAGTTTTTGGTTCTAGGACTATGAGGGTTTCCTTACGATGTTTTCCTTAACCGTTTTGAGAGCAGTGGTGATGAAATTAGTTACACAAAGTAAAGCGCCTGCCTGGGTTTAAACCCACGACCTACAACTCGTAAGTCAGGGCCGTTGCCACTGTGGGCCACCGCTGGTCTTACTTTATTAATACATAACTATAATTATCTATTCTCCGGCCACGACACTTCAACGATCCAGTACGCATTGTGCCATTGATTAAAATGCATTGGACGACAAAGGGCGTCGTGACTTGTCTGTTTCCGTTATCCACGTCCAATCATGTCTATGTGCATCGAGTCTTACATTTATAATAGGATTATGGTTTCTTTCTTCTAAATCTTATAAAATTTTCACCAGACTTACAACATAGATGCCCAAACTGGGGAGTCTTCAGCATGTGCAACTGCTCTTCTCTGTGGTGTGAAAGCACGGTACGAGACCTTGGGATTGGATGCTGGAGGCAGATTCAACAGCTGTGCTTCTACTATCAACTCCAAAGTCACGTCACTAGTTGACTGGGCACATGAAGCCGGTAAGCATTATATCTAAATTTTTGATGCATTTATTTTGTTCGCTCTTTTAAACAATATTCACATATGAAAGGAAAAGGATATTCTAAAAAACCAATCAATTAAAAAAAACCTTCCAGATTTCATGAACCTATTTCAATAGATTTTAAAACCTAAAAAGCTTTATTATTTACCCTTATTTAGTGACTAAATAAGGGTCAGTCAAGCAATTGAACCCTAGATTGTGATAACTATAGAACCACTCGCTAACAATGTCAGCAAAGATTCAGTTAAGCCCACTTCTTAAGCCGGGGTCACGTTGTGGATAGCGGTATTATAGTATAATCTGTACCACTCGATACCGGGTCGGAGAGAATAAATAACGGCTAATAACGGAATATAATATTATAAGTTTTACTTTATTTCTTTGTTACTAGAGGGAGTGGGCTGTAATATACCACGCGGGCCCAGTGCGGGTTGGTAGATGTCACATGTCTTCGAATTTTTGGATTTAGGACATGCCGGGAGATCATTATCTCTCTCGAAGAGAGGGGCTTTTGTCCCAGCAGTGGGAATATTATAGGTTGATTATGCTTATTTATTACCTACTAGCTGTTGCCCGCGACTGCGTCTGTGTGAATTTTATATTTCACAATATCCAGGATCAAAATATAACGTTTGGTTAAGTAGTTTAGGCGTGAAAAAGTAACAGACAGACAGAGTCACTTTTGCTGTTCGCATTTATACCTAATGTTAGTTCAGTATGGATTATTAGGTATAAGAAAAAAAAATTAAATGAAATACGTTCACTTGCGGTAAATGGGGAAAGACTACAAACAGTAGAATTACTAGTTGGGGGAAAAAAATATGCGACACATCCCCATAGTATAGATCGTGCAACGTCAGAAGATGTCATAAAGAACTCTTTTTATAATACACGCAATTTTAGCATTCCAATTAGGAATGCTAAAATTTATATTTTTATTCCAACACCTACAAACGGTTGGAACACTTTCTCAGACATCTTCAATTTCCAGACACAGCATTCAATGCTGTCGATATAATATATTTTCCCAATCTGACCTCTTTTCCCTTCCTACCAACCTTGTGAGCCCGTCACTTATGAGTAACGTCACAAAACAATGTTTTATTATACCCTCCATAAGGAATTCTGTGTATCTTTTGCCTTCAGAAGGAAACTATAACAACGATATTTACCCAAGGGGACCCAGTAGACGAATAGATATCATTGATTTTATCAAGTACGTCGTAACGTTTTCAATAATATTTGTTATGTAATGTCTCAAGGGTTTGAATACAATCGTTTCGCTCTTATATTTATTTGGAATGTGCAAAGGCACTTATAGAAATAATGAATATGAATGAAATATTAACGAATATCAAATGTTCATTATTTGGTAAAAGCAACACAATAAATATTTCTGGAATTTCAATATCGCCACAGGAATTTTAACCACGCCAAAGTTAGCTGATTAAAATGTCAACCACGAAGAATGTTGATTTATTTGCACGTTCACGAATGGAATTTGTTAAATTCAAGGTTGAATAGAACCAATAAAACTGATAATTGAATGGTCAGGTTTAATGTATAATTATTAAATTCAGGGACTGCAAACTTCTCCACTAAAATTTATATACCAACATTGGAAATATATATGCAGTGGAAGGGCAATTTTAAATTAGACAATCTCTATCACATATTACAATTCGACATTGAGAATCTAAAGCCTGAATGCTGATGCCTTAGTATTGAGGTCTGTTCGTATATGACGTGTTTGTGTCTGTTCAACTTACGTAACAAAAGGTCTGTATTCCACTTAGTTCCCCAAAATGGACACACAATTTACAAAACAATAGGCGATAGCGTCGAACTCAAGAGAACGAATCGTCACAATTCCAATGTCGATCGATCGGAATTAAGTTGTTGATAAAATATGGGTGCAATAGTTACGTCAAATGCTAGATGCTTATTCCTCAGTATCGAAATTCGTCATTCATCTATTTCAAAATTGTTCGTGGCTATTCAGCATACGTACCAAAAGGTCTGGCTTCATATTTTAATGCTGAAGAAACACAAAACCTCAAACATTAAATATCAAACTCTCTGAGTGAAATGTTCTGAGTAAGGCGAAATTGTCGCGTTGGTAAAATATGGGTGTAATAGTTATGTCGAGCGCCATTGTGTGGTCCATTCGCTTCGACGGACTGGCACTCAATGGACAAGTGTGTGAACGTATCTCGGCCATGTTATATCTAGTTATACGATGTGCTATATTGCTATTGTGAAGATAATGTTTCAGTTTATTAAATTTCTAGAATATGATGTTGTGTTGTGTTTGATAGTTCTTTTTGTGGGAAATGTTTTCAAGCTTGTTTCATGGCAATTCATTAACAGTAGACAGCTTTATTTGAGGTAAAAAATACAAGAATGCTGTATCGAGCTCTATTTCTCCCGTTTTACAATACCAATAATATTATGATGATAATGTAGATAGAAAAATTCAAAAGGTTACTAAATGTTTTGTGATTTCTAGAACAATTTTAAGACGAGAACATTGTAAAAAAATATTCACTCCGAAACTGAAAATATCATATTACAACGCTATTTATTTCGCTTACGCAAAGAAAATCGACAAAAAACATGAACATTTCATGCCTAAGCCCCGCTATATTTTCTGTCGAAACAATTGCCATTTCGTGACGTCACAAGCTTCTAAGCTAAACTTTAGATTATAATCATAAACCTAAAAACGACTGAAAGCTATCTTATGTTTTATATAAACAGTTTAGCATCAACCAAATGGACTTACTAAAGTTCATCGTTCAAGGTTCTTAAAATATTCAGCCCTTCTCTTTATATTTTTGCATTACTATTATTTTTTGAATAGTGTAAAAGTATACTTGATGCTCTGTAGATATTTTGTGCCATGATACTATTATTTTGAACTGTTGCTATGATAGGTTCAAGGCTGGTATTTAATTTTTTATGGACCTTGTCATTATGAACGGTTCCTAGTTAAGCAGTATACATAATTGATTTTCATTTGTTTTTTTACAATGTTCTCCGTACCTATCTATTATTATCTATTCATTTTGATCAATAATAATATTTCATTTAAAATTCAGTATTTGCTGCAGAAATTAAATTTTCCAGTTTTATTTTTAAAAAACTCGAATTTTGAACGTAAACTTGATAAAATTCCAAAAAATTATAAGCTTTTTAATGTCATTTCAAACATTCAACTCACAATCAAAATCAATACATATTGCTTATAATTTTAAATCTATTTATAAATCCATTGTCCAGGTAAATCCAGTGGTATTGTCACAACAGCGCGGATAACGCACGCAACTCCTGCGGCGTTATACGCGCATGCGCCGTCCAGATACTGGGAAGATGACAGCAGAGTACCCCCCACTGTCAGGAAAGACTGCAAGGATATAGCCATGCAGCTTGTAGAGAATGAGCCAGGAAGGAGCATAAATGTGAGTATGGAAGCATTTCAATGTAAAATACGTGTTTCTTGCATGCGAATATACTTGAAAATTAAAGCGGGTCTCCTTCAATTTTCGATTTTAATTAGTTTGTTTGTTTTTATAGCAGCCATAGTAGTACACATTCTGTGAAAATTTCAAGTGTCTACCCATTACGGTTCAAAAGATACAGCCCTGTGACAGACGGACAGACAGCGGAGCCTTTTGAGTAAATATAATAGGTATGAAAATTAGGTCAACTAAACGTTATATAAAAAGAGCATTATACAAATTGTAAATTATATGTAATGAACGTTATAAAAAAAGTTGAAGGTTATATGAAATATAACATTCGATCACTTTAAATAAGGTTATACGTTTTTATAGCGTATGAAAATTATATCATATAAACGTTATATTTCAAGTGTTATTATAGGTACTATCTGGTATCATGCCATATATTACACACCCTTTACAAATAGGGTCCAGTTGGCACCCTTTGGGTACGAAAAAGGCCAGTAGTGTGCGATGGTTCATACAGAATATACAAAGTGATACCTAGGTATATGTTGGTTATTGCATTGCAACGCAGCTTGGCTTAAAGAGTCATTCTAAATACTCGTAAACTGGTGATGTATGAACTACTGATGCAATTTGAGTAAGTTCTACAATAGGTCTTAAGAAAAACCAATAAGAACCTAGGCAATTTTCTTAACTGTAGGTAGGCACTTAATAAAAAGAAACCTTCTTAAAAGATGTACTCACATAAAATCTTATCTAAGACTAAATAAAACGCTATGAACTATCAAAAATCTCGGAAGAAGCAAACATTTTAGCCAAGTATAACCCTGATATTTGCATCAAAATAAGCACATTTACGTATATATCTTTTTACATAATCTACCCGTATAATTATCATGCAAAATGCGCACTAATTTTGTAAAGTTCATGTCCTCGAAAATGTTAAAGAAAATACAGCGCAATGTTTTGTTAAATTAAAGCTTAGGGGCATAAACTTGCGATGCGTCTGAAAAACAAAAGGAAGAGTTCTCGCTTGAATTTCTTTAAAGTACAAAATTAAGAATCTCTTTTTTTATTATTTATTATTAATAGGTCTCGGGGGATGAGTTAAAAACTGAATCCTGAAATTGTACAAAAGCCCTTTTTGTAAATTAGTAAGTGATGTTAATTAGATACGGCTAGGTAGGTACCTTCGTTGGCGTTTGTTAGGATTATCAGCGGGTTGCGCATTTTAATTGTTTAAGCTGTACTTTATGCTGAAGTTAATGTTCTGTTGCATTTCACTCTTTGCTAAAGTATTATAGCCAGTAAAGATTACAAGCCTGTAGGGTTAAGAAAGGAACGTTTATGAACATTGTAAGTTATAAGGATAATGGCGAAAATCCTCTGAATAGGGTTCACGGTACCGTGAGATGGGCGGAAGGAAATTCTGAGGTAATTAATTATTTAAAGTTGTATCTACTGTGGAAACATAATTATATGTACTGGAAATATATGTCGTGATTCCTTCAGAAGTTATTTATTGGAATTCAGTAGCATTGTTGTTTAGATAAGTGTCTAGCCAGGATATTGTTTATATCCTGAGTTTTACGGCTTCGAAAGACGTCAAATGATAAAATGTAAAAAACACTTTTTTCTCCGTTCTTTTTCTCAGTAAGATAAACTCAATGAACACAAATAAATTCAGAAGCAATCTACATACATATGGAAATGTTAATATTATTAAACTTACTAAAATGTAAATGAAATGTGTAACAATACAGTTTCTTGTGAAATTTAATCAAGTTTATATACTAAATACAGAATAGCTTTTCTGACAAGCTGCTCAAGAATGTTACCGCTTTTGCGTTCTTTGGAACAATCTGCACGGCTTACCTACAACATTGTGGAAAATAAACCACAGATTTTAGTAGAATCCCTTTCGTTTTATTTAGCGTGGGTGTGAAATTATATCTTTTCCCAACAACAGATTACCTAGTTTTCCTATTTCTAAAGGTTATCTATTTTTAGAGTTTTCTCGTAAATCAAATTCAGCTGGTATATTTTTGTGTGTTGAGTTTAGGTTTCAGGGATTTTTTTATGTATACGAGTAGGTACATAATGTGTGTATAATGATTATTACATTAGTATTAAGATCTCTTAAAAGTGTGTCAACATCCGGACAGACCTATTAAGGTTTTTGTGATGTTTCTGTTTATATTTTGTCTTGTTCCTTAATTCATATTTTTTTTTATTTATTAACTTTAGGCTGAGAATCAGCACTTTTCGAACGTCAAAATTGCATAAAACAGTTCCCCATAACGCCCGCCCTTCACCACTTCCTAGTGCTTTCGCTGGGAAGAAGTTTTCTGGCTTTATTGATAACAGGTAGCAACAATATTCTGACAAATTATATTATATGAATGATGGTATCACCATTTCAGCCGAAAGACGTCCACTGCTGGACTTAGGCCTCCCCCAAGCATCTGATCCACTTCAACCGGTTCTGTGCTTCTCGCATCCAACGGGTTCCTGCGGTCTTCACAAGGTCGTCGGTCCACCTTGATAGGAATAATAGGTAAAGGACCTGTTGAAATAATATAAACGCATGATTTGTTTGTTTTGAACAGGTTATAATGGGTGGTGGAAGAAGACATTTCCTGCCAACTGTTACCCCAGATCCAGAACATCCAAATCGTGAAGGAAGAAGACTAGATGGTAGAAATTTAGCAGAAGATTGGGCAAGAGAAAAGAAGAGGCGGCGATTGCGTGCTCAATACATTCACACAAGGGAACAACTTGCGAAGTTAGATCCAAGGACAGTGGATTATTTGTTAGGTAAGTAATTTTAATTCATAGAAAAGTATTTCTTATTATCATCACTATTAGTAGCCTTGTTCCATCCACTGCTGAGCATAATTAGCCTCCTGTCTGTTGTGATATGCTTCCCTGCTGGTCTGTAAGAATCACATTTAGGTCCACGTGGTCTTTCGAAAAGTGTTGATTTTTCTGTATTTATAATCTGGGCAGTCAAAACAGACGCCATTTGCATCCAACCATCAAAAATAATCCTCCAGACCGTATTTCGGCCATGGTGGCCAATCTCAACGGAGACTAGCCTTCGGTGCTGGATATAATATAGTGGGCAAGTGCGTGCGCAGACACAGGTGCACTCCCTCTTCCCTCACTCTCATAGTCCGATGGGACGGCACGCAATCCGACACGACCGCAGAGAGATCAGGTGCAGGACCAACAGATTAACATGCTTTTTGAGGCACGGGGTATCACACCGCCAACTTCCGAACTCCTTGCTGTTACCTAGAAATTCCAATGGAAAACCCAATAACACTCCGAACATAAAAGCGTGATCATCAAAGTGCACTTATTAGAAATCAGCCATTCATATTTAAACTGTGGCTCAATTCAGTGAAGATATTCGTGCAGATGAACGTCAAATCCCAGAATGCTCCTCTATTCACAAACATTTTGACCTGAAGATTCAATTTTAAGTTCTCTGCAAACGTGTCTGCGTTCACTATGCATTTCAATAAGTGCGAAAATCGATTCCCAGTAAATTCCGAACCCTCGGTTAGACTGTCAACTGTTTTCAAAGATATTGCCCAATCGATTTAGTAAATAAACTTAAGCTATATACGGACGATTAAGTTTAACTTTGTAGACAAAACATCTGTTCCCAATACTTCGTAATTTGTCACCGAAAATTCTGAGCTCGACGAAAAGAGGCAAAAAGCCTAATGCGATCAAAAGACGGCGTCTGATCTACATAATTCATGCCAAGGTCACAATATTGGGGAAAATATGACCGGCTGAGGTAGCTGATAGCCAAGAAAAAGTCAATCATGCTGGAAAGGTCTGTTTATATGATGTGAATCATGATATTCGATACACTATACATTCAGGGAAAAAACTGAGGCTATAAAAAGACCGACGGGGAGCCGAAGCTCTTTAGATATTGAAAATATTATGTTCGTTTATTTTCGTCGTGCTGATACAGTGTTAATCACTTCCTATAAAGAAAAAATTTGGTGGGGATTTTGTTGGTTTTATTCAGGTAGAATAATTACGTTTTAGCTGAAATTATGAATTTTCGTAGAAAATACAGTTCTATGGCCCAGTGGTATCGGCCGCGACTTACGAGTTGTAGGTCGTAGGTTCGAACCCAGACAGGCGCTTTACTTTGTGTAAATTATTTCATCACCACTGCTCTCAAAACGGTGAAGGAAAACATCGTGAGGAAACCGGCATGTCCTAGAACCAAAAATTCAAAGACATGTGACATCTACCAACCCGCACTGGGCCCGCGTGGTGGATTACGGCCCACTCCCTCTCACAGAGAGGAGGCCTGTGTCCCAGCAGTGGGAACATTATAGGCTGATGATGATGATGATGATTTAAAAAAAAAGGTTACAAAATATCAAAGGTTACCTCACGATTATAATAGATACCAAAACTTCTACATTATTAGGACACGGAAAATATTACTCCCACATTAAACTTTTACTTCCGGGAAAACTACCTAAAAACTCGTTATTACGTCTTTAAATTATGGCTTAAACCGTCAGTTTAAGAGCCATTACTTTTATGAAACTGCGTTTTTATACAAATTTTCTAAAACGCCTCATCTACCGTCGGATTATTTAAGAAAGTCTGGTCCCTTTTGTGTGCTTTGTTGGGTTTGTTTAAGGGTTAAAGCTTACTCAGCAATTTGAGTGCCCACAAAGCCGGTTTTGGGTGACTCCCGTTTTAAACCCGTATACCCGCATACAAGGAATATAAATTAAAAGGTATAAACAGGTTCTACTATTCGTTTTAATATTTGTTTTGGAGAAGTAGTTGTGTATTATTTGTTCCGTATATGGGTGTTTATTTAAAAACGTTGCTTTAAGTTAAGTGACGTTTAAGCGTCAAAAAAGTATGGCTAAATATTCGCTAATCATGACCTTACTTTAATCTGTTAAGCTCCGCTAATGAGACACAATTGATTTTCTATTGTTTGGTCACCGATCGGTGTCCCGCGGTCCTTGAGCGGTTAAGCAACGTTTATAAATAATCCCAATAAAGTATCACAGTTGATGATATTTCGATCGATCAGGTTAATCTACGCTTGCCGCAGGTTGTCTGTGGATGTGTGACCAACTTTACATACCGAGACCCCTTCGTGCCTCGGAAAGGACGTTAAGCCGTTGGTCCCGGCTGTCATTCGTAAATCTTTGACAGTCGTTACGGGTCGTCAGAAGCCCGAAAGTCTGACAATCAGTCTTACCAAGGAGTATCGTATTACCCAGTAACTGTTGGTTGTGGAGGCCAGACAGGCAGTCGCTCCATGTAAAATACCGGTATTCAGCTGCATCCGGTTAGACTGGTAGCTGACCCCAACATAGTTGGGAAAAGGCGAGGCAGATGATGAGTTGATGATATTTTATTCACATTACAATATAGCCTACTAGCTATAGGTAGATAATTTAGATATAACTTAAACTGCTAAATAACAAAAAAGTACGTAATAAATAACACATAGGGAAAGCTATTTTACAAGTACGCGAAGGCAGGAATTTAATACTTCTTTAAATAAAAAATGTCAATTGAAAAACTTACCTACAAATAGCTATAGGATTAATTAAATTATTATTAAGAGAACAGAAGCTTACCTTTGATTCCAGGAACATCGATTGATGCTTTAAATTTGAATTACAATTCGACGTGACGAATCATAGGGCATCAAAAACATCGTCCGAATCGCCGTCAACAGGAAAAGTGCTAAGACACCGGCCATTTTAAATTAAAATGGTTCCTTTAATATGTTTTTCCACTTATCTCAGCCTAAAAACTTGTCATCTAAGTAAGCCATTTCTAATCCTCTACTTACCAAAATTCCTGTAAGTTTTATTAAAATATGTACGAAGCAATCCCCCAACTTCCGAACAGCACTTAACTTTCCCGGATACGCCAAGATCAGGAAACGATAAACGTAATGAATTTACCGTGGAAAATTAATATAGGAGAGACAACAGGGGTGTGGAAGTCAGCATTTGGTTTAAGAAAAGTCGGACCAAAAATGTTTCCGGCCCCTTTTGCGGAATTTATGAAATAATTACGTTCGCCCAGATTACGTTTACCAAGTTTACATTATGATCAGTGCGGCCCGTTGTGTAATCCCATTTGAATCCTTTTTAATCTCACCCGCCCGACATAAAGTAGCATTTGCATTTCAAATATGGATTATGCTGTTACCAACATCCTTAATTCAAAAATTGTATTGTTAACCACGCTTCTTAGTATTTTAATTTATCTGTCACCTACATAAGTAAGTGCTCTGGATTGCAGGACCGTACTCGCTTATTCAATTATGAGGCCTTTTTCAGCTTTGTGATAAATGTGTTTGTGCGTGACTTTAATAATCTGGTTAAGAACTGCTGGTCTACTTTTATTCATAAAAAAATTCGCCGTAAAAACTTTAATGAAGTGAGATGTCATTCCACGAAATGCTATGGATTGACACTTTAAGTAGTTTTCACGGTGATTTTTTTTCAGCATAGATTGATTTAAACTTTTCGCACAAAAAGATACAAAAGCGGACTTAACGCCTTAGGCATTCTCTACCAGTCAACCAAGGGTGGTGAAGAGATTAGATGGCAGGCGCTTTGGTTGAGAGGAACAATCATAAAAGAAAATTATTAAAACTAGGTACGCAAATACATAAATAGGTTATATACAAATACATACTATTTACCATAGTTCAAATGGATAATATAATAGATAATTATGTATAGATCGACTGGTTGATACAACAACTTGAAGATATAAAATTAAATAATAGCAGGTACCTCCACTGTAAATGTATTTGATCAGTACTGCATATTTCAATCTTTTGCACGAGATGAGCAAAGGAAAACAAGAAAAGATAAGAAAAGGAAAAAAAAAATGCAAAGTAATAATATTATCGAACGTGACCATAACATTGATTCGTCAGCATCAGCGCGGCGGTTGCGAATAAGATTATACATATATCCGGCGTTAAAGCGCTTAATGATGTTACTGCACGAAAGTGCGTTTATTGCAAATAAATCATAAAAAATAAAATTCCATTTTTAAAATGCAGGTCTGTTCGAATACTCGCATATGGACTTCAACGCGGAGCGTGGGGCGGTGGCGGACGCGGAAGAGGGAGCGAGCGCGTCTTCTGCTGTAAAAGCGGATGATCCGTCCTTAGCTGATATGACACGAGCCGCCTTGTCAATTTTGACCAAGAACGACAAAGGATTTTTTCTCCTTATCGAAGGTAAAATTTGTTTTCTATCGCTTTAGCTTTCACGTGATTTTATTCGCTATCGCCTTTCATTTATTTATTTTATTACATATTGAAATATTTATTACAGCACTCTGTGACCTAAACCCGCACTTAAGTTACGTTTATCTGTGGCCTAAGTTGTCCATGTTTTACAAAAAAAAGCGTGACTTAAGTGTGCGTTTAGGTCACACGTGCTATAAAATAGTATACGATACGTGTGACTTAAGTAGTATTAATGCACGGCGTTTAGCGGCTAATTTCACGCAGTACAATAATGGACTACTTAAGTCACACGTTTCGTAATGTACTATTAAAATATCATACACCTTTCATAATTATTAATATTATATCAGAACAGTATTAAAAATTTAATTCGTAAAATATAAAGAATTTTTGCAGTAAATTATTTATTTCCGTGTTGTTTTAATCTTTTAAGTTAAGACGATTTTACGTTTTAATTTGACAAGTTTCAGAATATTGTTCTCTCATAATATAATATACATTTACTCATTGTAAAGTTCTTGTTTTCATTCGTAGGTGGAAGGATAGATCACGCTCATCACTACAACAATCCATATAGAGCTCTTGACGAGACTTTGGAGTTAGAAACCGCACTGTTGGCAGCATTAGAGAGGGTTAATCCCGCTGAAACTTTGATCGTAGTCACCGCGGATCACGGTCATGTAATGACTTTTGGCGGGCAAGCGACACCGAGAGGACACCCCGTTTTAGGTAACAAACTAAACGGAAAATTAAAACACAAATTCTGTTATATTATTTAAGTCTAGCCAATTCCCTGTTTAATACTCAAGTTGAAATGTGGATAATGGAAGCCAAATATGTATAGAAGCAAACAACATTTGGCATAGACTACAAAAGTTGCTAATTGAAGTCGTGTGCCAAACGTTTTTCGTTTACATGGTGTCCTTTAAACCGCATTGATGGCTATTGGCTCCGCCGTTGAAATTGCAGCGCAGAGTTCTGGAAACTAATCAAAAATTGTTTTAACTTCGATATTTTTGGGGCTTTAGAAGTATTTATATAGATATTTGAGAGTTCTGTATAGTACTTAGTAGAAGTTTGAAGTGTGTGTTTGTGTTTAGGTGCAGATACGGTGGTCTCGGATATTGATGGCCTGCGGTATACTACTTTACTTTATGGCACTGGTCCCGGTCATTCGGAACCAAGGGCTCTGCCATTGAATACGACGGCCTCCGCGGCTGCTTCGGCTGATGCTGTTCACGCAGCTGCAGTTCCTAGACAATGGGCTACTCATGGTGGAGAAGATGTGCCTATTTGGGCTCTAGGTAATACTCATGTTCATGATAAAAACCTTTTATAACAAAAATAGTCGTACAATTTTAATTATAATCAATAATAATCATCTTTTTGCTCTTTCCCAGGTCCAATGGCCACGATATTGTTCGCGGGGGTTGTGGAGCAGAGCTATATCCCTCATGCAATAGCGTATGCTGCCTGCATCGCCCATCAGTCTCGGAGATGTCAAGAAAAAGTCAACTTTACACAACCACTGGTAAGCATCTAAAAAGACAAAAGAAGTTTTCCCTGTTCATGAATATTTCGACTCAGACCCAATATTTTAACATAAATAACTTTCAGACAAAAGAAAAATTAGGGAAGTGTTCAAGTTCTTTTCGCATTTTGTAGAAGTTTCGTGTCTTCACGTCAGTATTGTTTCATAAATTTCCACACTTCTTCAATAAAAAAATCTTGGAACGCCTAATTCTTTAGTAACTTCATTGGCGACGAATAAATTACGCAAATTCATAGGGAGAAAAAAAAATACCATAGGGAGAATCTAACGGAAATTGTATTATTTATAGCAGGAAAAGCCTCCAAACTGCGTGCCTCCGGAGGTTAGCAGCGTTTCAGCAGCGGATGAGACTAGAAGCGATGGTTCCAGCGGACGCCGCATCGTAGTCGCGTCAAGTGTCATGGCGGATGAGCGCGCGCCGCGTTCTTCCGCCCCGCTACCGTCTACGCTTATCAGCTCGTGCAACCTTATATCAAGGCTCATCGAATACATCACCCGCCTAAGTTTTGTTTGGTTAGTCATTAAATTATAAATACTTATAATATGAAAATGTAAATAAGTAAATACTTTTACAAGATTACAGACAGTACAGTGGGCCATGAAATTTTGCTGTTGGCTGTTTAAATAATAATTGAGAGTAATATATCTCCTTGGTGATCAAAAACATTTTGTACAGGATACGATTGATAATTGTAAATACGCAGATCGGAATGTAAATACAACAGTTAATTGTAAATATAAAATTAAAGTGACGATTGATATTTATTTAGTCTCATCAATAAATGGATTTTTAAAAGAAACGTTGTTTTCTGGCTCGTCCCTTTTGAGAAAATTGTGAAACTGATACCTTTTGAAACGGCTTTTCTTTTGAGTAATTCGATAACCCGCTTGATATAACTGAATCAAGTAAATTGGCTTTTCACCCCGCCTAACTCAATAAGAAACGTACCGAAGAATGAAAGAGGTCTGCATTTAACACGTCGGTAATTTACTCACAATAAATAGTTTGGTACGATTTTATACTTACACAGGCAGTGCATCAATGACCATTTTTGCAGAGGCACAACGCGACAACAGCAATAATTTTAATGAAAACTTTATGGAAATTATTCTACCAGAATCGCATCGCACCGTCGCGTCGCGTATATCTGCGGGGGAGCCTTATACTAATGAGTGCTGAAAGGAATATTTTTTTTGTTGCGTGTGTGTGAGGACTATTTGGCATCCCATAAGGCTGTAATTTATGAAAATTCGTTTGATGGTTAATGCTTAGGAGTTTATTACTCGGGCGTTGTAGATTAATTTTACTAGGTACCTACTTACTTCGTTGGCTTGACGACCTAAAATGTGCCTTGGCCTCGGATGCCGGTGATAAATTACCTACTATTTTAGTGCTCAATATATTACAATGGTGCTGATTCCTTTGTTCACAAACTAAACTAAATTTAAGTTCAGTGCATCTTTTTCTTTCTATTTCATTAAGAAAAAGACACAACAAATGTGCGCGCAGGCGCTGATTAATTTGACAGGACTAAAGTAAAATTTATCTTCTGTCCTTTTCTTAATGAAATTGTAAGAAAAATATCACTGAATTTAAAAGTTTAGTTTGTGAATCGGCATCAATATATGACTCTGAAAACTAAAGTGAAACTAAAAAAACAAAAGGAGCGTTTACAAAAATGTGCACGGCATTTAATATTCTAACGGTATCCGATCTTCGTGTGTGGGCTGAAACCATAAGAGGAAAATGCCATAATTTTATATGTCTTCCCTCAGTAAGGTAAAACCACCAATGGGGAGGCCCATTATAAGGTAGGTAAAATATTAAACATACTGCATACTAAATTAAACATGATTTATGGCGATTTTATTTTCATTTTGAAATTGCGTTGTATAGATAAAATTTTCAACATAACTGAGCTAATACAAGATTCTCAGGGAAAATTGTCTATCTTTTTTGGTAGGTATGATAAGGTTTTACCTTTTTTTTTGTTCGTATCACAAGGGTTGGATCGAGGTAGCTCTAGAAAAGGATGCCTGGAAGGATTTGGAGGAGGTCTTTGCTCAGCAGTGGGACAGTGTAGGCTATTTTAAAAATAAGAAGTTTTAGGTAAGTACCTGCTTGTGATTCAATGAAGAAGGAAGACAGAAATACAAGTTTTATTTTGAATACCTATTTTTTTTTTCTCATTAATAATAGCATCAAAAGTTAAAAATCGACCAGATGTCGGATAACGGCATTTTAGTTATAAGTACCACGGCAGGATTGTACTCATCATTATGAACAACTTTTACTATAGGACCAAACCTGAAATCGCGAAAAAAAATCAGCTGTTCCCTACATTTATGTTCACATAACTCGTCAAAACTTAGGGAACAGCTGATTATTTTTTCGCGATATCAGGTTTGGTCCCCTAGTAAAAGTTGTTCATAATGATGAGTACAATCTCCTATTTTGGTTTGTTGCCTGTATACCTACCTAACTCATTCACAATTATTATTCATCGACCTTGACCTATATAGAACACAACAAAACCCTGAAATGGTTCGGGTTGTCACTAAAAGCGCGAATGCTACTGGTTGACACAAACGGCGATAACGCAATTGTAACACCAAAATAGACGTGACAGCTTTTGTGGCGCTTCCAGTATGAGGTGTGTTCGCTTTGTTCCAAGATGAAAGCGCTGAAAGTGTGTTCAGCAGATTTATATCTAGGTAATAACGTGAAACCACGTTAGACTATCGCATTTATCTTGCGTGGGCCGCAGTTGGTGTAATGAATAATATGTTGCGCGTGTGTGTTGTATGTTGGTCGAAGTTCTGACCGAATTTCCAGTTTGTCGGGTCGGCGGTTTATCTGTATTTATTGATTAAATTGCCTGTGCAAAGTTGGAATACCTATTTGAATGATAAATGATTTTATTACTGTAAGAAGGTTTGTACAAACACTTTTACACGTCAATAAATGAATCTTTAATCACACTAATATTATGAAGACGAAAGTTCGTGAGTGTGTTTGTTACTTGTTCACGCAAAAACTACTGCACGGATGTGTATGAAATTTGGCACACAGATAGTTTATAACCAGGATTAACACATAGGATGCTTTTTATCTCGATATTCTAACGGAATCGAAACTTATGCGGGTGTACCCGCGTGGCAATGCTAGTATTTAATAAGCAAAAAAATCGAATTCAGCATTTCATTACCAATGCTCTAATTCTCGATCATGAAAGAATTATAGCTGACCACGTAAGTACCTATGTAGGTATAGAATATCGCAGAGTAAGAATGGAAGTACCTTTTGTCATTGACAAGCACTCTTCAATGGTCTGAGTTATTTGGGTCGACACCACTAACCTATATGTACTTGTTTTTTAGAAGTCAGCGACACACAACTCAAATAACATCAAAATAAAATATTTATAGTATATGACATCTTTCAGGTAGGACGACACATCAAAATTTTCCGTTTTTACAATTTTAATGTATTTATTTTGAAAAATTAATTAAGTATCAAAAAAATCGCAAAGAATGGATTAATGGAATTTGGATGGAGTATTGGAACTATGGAGTTGACGCTGTGTGAGCGTGCGTGTTCCATCGCCGCCCGTTCGATGTCCACCGCACACAGGATGGATGGAAAGCCGCAGATGAAGTAATTTTTTGATCCGTTGGTGAAATTGCTGTATGGTGTCCCAGTAGGAGGATACATAAATAAATAACCACAAAAGTTGTAAATAACAGGCACGCAGCTATTGCCTGCGTCCTGACATGCAGTTAAATAAAAAAGCATTTGTGTTCGCGTAGAAATTCATAAAGTTTCACATTTTACGGTTACAGTGCAATAAAAATGTTACAGCCACTTTATAAGCCGTTCTACTCAAACGTCCGTTTTGCAACGAACAGGCTAGATTTTTATGAAAAATTGTCTGAAAATAAAACTCTTTGTGTCTCCCTATTTATGACGTGTTTTCTATCATTGTAAGTATAATATTTGCCTGGGCACAAAAATTTTAATCTACATCATGGTACAATGAATGAAAGTGCATGTATGACCAGATGTGTGAACGTAAACGAGGCAAAAAGGTATGCAAGAGTTGTAGCAGGTGGCGTTATGTAGTTTCTGCCTATCCCCACGGAAAGAAGGCGTAAGCTTATGTATGTATCTATCATGGGAGAACTCCATAAATCTCAGTCTACCTTTTATCCTTTGAGATACAAAATAAGATAAAGCAAACAGCATTATAAGAAAGTGTTCATTTAAAAAAACTTTTTAAGAAAAAAAAACCGACTTCCAAAAAAACACTACAAAGTGAAAAATAACTTTAATTTCGGAAGTCGGTGTCTTTGGATCTGTATTTTAGTTTTTTGCCACCGATTTCCGAAATTAAAGTTATTTTTCACTTAGTAGTGTTTTTTTGGAAGTCGGTTTTTTTTTTCTTAAAAAGTTTTTATTTCACGTTTTTTAGTGGGTCTGCTTATAAGGAGGACGGGCAAGGATGTATGGAAGCCAGCCTAGGAACCAATAACAACATGCAATGCATCATTGGAAAGGTTTTTTTATGTACTTCAACTAATGTTATGGCGGGAAGTCCCAAATCGCTGTGTGAATAAAGTTATGGCGCAACAAAGCTCGACTTAATTCACAAAAATGCCGTTTCCTACTAATTGTTGACCAGGTGTTCTATGGCACCTCAAAATACCATATCTATGTTTGAATACACTGCGTGGAGTATTGTTTAACAGATAGTTCTGTTATTGTTATACTTTGTTAGTTGCACGTGTTTTATAGGGGTGCCTAAAACTTTTGGCCAAGGCTGCATCTCGGTATCGCTCTTTTCATGCTACAGGCGCTGGTATGCTTAAACTCGAAGTACTTACATACTAAAACTACTTTATCCCAGACATTTTATTTCTGAGAAAATAAGTAAGGTTTGGGGGACCTAAGGTCTTGTTTTACAAAATAAAACAAACAAGTAAAAAAAAATCATTTCTGAGACTTATTATCAATAACAAATTAATGTAAAAGTTTTTCAATATTATACTTGGCTTAAAGAAACATTTGAGACGGTCATTAGTGACAATAGATACAAGTAAAAGGATTTAAAAGGAAAACAAAAGTATTAATACTCCATCGCGCCCACACACTAATAAAAATACAATAATAAATCATATACATATTAGTTTTAACCGACTTCAAAAAAGGAGGTTCCGTATTCGACCCGTATGTATGTATGTTTTTATGTCCGCGATTTTCTCAAAAACTAATGAAGCAATTTTGATAATTATTGTGATCTACATACTGTCAGGAAGGCTTTAGTATATAATACATTAGGTAATTATTCTTATGGACGAAGTTATATGCATAAATGTACTGCATCTCCGGAATTCCTATGCGAATTTTGATGATTCTTCTAGTCGGTGTATTCAATTCTTCAATGCAGAATCTCCGGCTGGAGAATTAAACGGCTCATGCCTTCCTGCACCTAGATACCAGACAATAGATGTTATATGGGCACAACTCCTTAATGTCCGGCGCCCTGTCAAACAAGTGCAATAATATTGTGCTATCGCACTATTTAATACCAATCTCGTCTCTAATAACCAAAAGGTAACATAAATATATTTTTGCCCTTACATGGCGAGACTGTTTACGGCCTCTTCGCAACCCGACATTTTGAGGCATATTTTACCGTTGCAAATCCCTAATTAAATCGTCTTTTTTCACTTCAATTATAGGCCATGTGCAAATGCTCTGCACAATATGATTTAGCTAGTTTAAGCTGATATGATCCCAGAGTGAAAAGCTTTAAATTACTTGGTGTCAAACGAGGAAAGTCATCTAATTGTTGGTTTGCATTAATCGCCACAAACGCGATTCTTTGTCTATTAAGATTCTTATCATTTACGTAGGTAATTATATAAATGATGATTTGGTATGTTGATCCTTTGATTAATTGAATTTAATATCATTTCTGCGTCTATATTATCAGTCACAGGTTCACGAAAAGAGTTAATAGGGGCAATTTTAAAATAGGGAAACAGATTTCGTTGTGTTGTATTAAAATAATCTTGACGCAGTTACTTGAAGTCGCGTTTAAAACGACCGTTAATGACCTCAACTACCCAGCGACACAAAGTAACACGTCTCGATTTGTTGGCCTGTTCGGTAGACAGTTGAGTGTCATTTCTGTCCTTTTTTGGTGGCAAATGAACTTCATAACCGCAAGCTTCTAAACCCGGAACACAATCACGAAAACCTCTATCGAGGATTAAAACATCATAAACAAAGATAAACAAAGTCAAAGATCGTAGTCGAATAACAATAATGACAAATGACAATGGTGGAAAACGACGCGATATGGAAAAACACAAGAAACCAATGATACAGACAAGTTACGGTTAGAATACATCTTGACACAGACAGTGTAGATTTTGACTTAATGACACAGTTTGATATTTTTGCCGGTACTGGCTACCTACCTGTACCTACATAAAATAAGGTATTGCTTGTTGTTATACCATTTTATGATAAAAGGCTGAAAATCAAAACTTTGTCTCAACTCTGGCTTTATTGTGCAATAACTTTTTCCACACAGCGATTTGGGACTTTCCACCAGAACAATAGTTAAAGTACGTAAAAAAACCTTTCCAATGATATATCGCATGTTGTTATTGGTTCTTAGGCTAGAATGCCCGTTCTCTTTTATCTAAGTTTCAATAGCCTAGTGATCATCGCCTTTTACAAACAAAATATTGCTTTTCCCGATGCAGTGAAGTTAATTGTTGAGGAGTTCTCCAGGTCCACCATCAGCTCCATATCACCATTCACATTGTGATGAGCATAAATTGCTTAGCAACCATATTAAAGTAATCGAATCGCAACCCGTGAAATACTTAGATATTATTGAGTGGTTCCGGTGGCCATCTGTGGTCTTCATCATCAGTTCCACTTCACCAAATAGTGCTTTCTGAGAGCAAATGCACGAGTTACTATAAAAAATACCCAAATCGCTATAGGTATGCCTATAATATTTGAAGAGTTCCTTCGATTTCTCCAGGATCTCATCATCAAATCCTGACCTGATGTTTTTAGACTAGATGCTGATAATCCTGGCTGCAGTATCAGGTCAGACTTATGTCAACATTGCATTGAACTTAAAATTTAGTCCTGTTTAAAATGAGCCCAAACACAACTACGGTGCTGTAATTTCAAGGTTGGTACTTTTTCTGATGCTCCTGGCTTCAGCATCAGGTCTTTATGTATTTCGGTGTTCCTCATTAACAGTACGTTTATCCACACATCGAGCCCTTTTCAATGAGCCTAAACACGATATATCTGCCGTTAGTTGTCGAGGAGTTAGGTACTCTGCAGACTATCCTGACTGCAGCATCAGGTCATGACTTGATGATCATGAGACCAAATGTGGCAAATCCCCAATCAAACATCAAAACAATTTACTAAAACAGTCCTTGCCTGTTCGAGTAACTTCTTACTGTTAAGGAGTTGTACCTTCCATCATCAGCCCAGCTACCTGAGATGGTGACAACCATACGCAAATACACAAGATACTTCATAAAATATGCGAAAAACAATAAGTGAGCCTATAAAATTTGAGGGTTGCCCTCGATTTCTCTAAGATCCCATCATCAGATATTGAAATGGTGACAATGGGACCACACGGGAAGCACCAGCTTTCAAATAAAAAAAGAATCATGAAAATCGGTTCACCCAGTCGCAAGTTATGAGGCAACAAACATAAAAAAAAAAAAAAATACAGTCGAATTGATAACCTCCTCCTTTTTTTGAAGTCGGTTAAAAATCCACCCTGAATAGAGATGCTTCTGAAGTTGTACGTAGGCATCTCATTCAAAAGCCACACAATTGCTGCGGGTGTATTACAGTCTCGTAATCCTTTCCCCGTGGAGCGGGGTAACCGCTAATGGCGCGTCACGAAGTCAACATAAGAAATAAGATAACGTTACCGTTTTATACCGTCAGGGAAAAGGAAACTATACCAAATGTATATTTCACACGTTTCTCGGGTTTAGTTACACTTGTAACGGTACTGAACGGAATTGCTTCCCTCTTTATGCTACATAACAAAGGTGTTTGTATGGATTTTTAGTTCACGAAACCTTATGTAAGAACCTTTTTCGGTGTTTTAAATACATATTTCATGTGGTTCGGTCTAGACGTTTAGAGTTGGCCGGTGTGATGTGTTGACAACGAAACACAAATGTTTTATCGAATAATTGCGTATGTTTTTGTACAATTTATTTGGCCAACTGTGAAAAGCAAATTACAAACAATTTTATTTGCCATATATCTCGTGTAATGTTTTGTTTGTTAATAAGTCACACAACCTTTTTATTTGCAGTCTCAAGGTTGAATTTGACATAGTTCTAAACATGTTAAATTAATAATAATAATAATTTATTTCGAGCAACAAGACTAGACTAAGAATTAAGGTTACCTACACCTATTCAGTTATTTTTCCCTACTAAAGTCTCGTACGGAATTTACTCCACTGTTTGTCGACAGTGTACATTACAAATTATATCTACTTGTTTCTTCATTATCTAGCCCTGTACGGACACAGAATTAATAAAATATTGGTTTGAATGTAATGAGCTTCAAAACTTCTTTTTTTTAAGGCATCGCTGGGCGTAAATAAATAACTCCCGGAGTATGAAAATGGCAACATTGTTACCACACAGGGATAGATAATTTATTCAAAAATTCAAATACCTGAATTTTGAATAAATATATCCAGTAGTTTTTACATAAGACCTATACGCCCAAAGATCTGTTCATGAAACTTATGAATCATTGTCTATTTCACTAATTTAATTTTTATTTATAAATAAATACTAAATCAATAAACTAATACCATGCCTATTAGCCACATCCACCAACGAGTTCCAACCGTCGACTAGTGCAACCTTAAGTTCTGAAAAAAGAGCGCTGATAATTAAAACGTCATTTAAAATCGCCAACACAGGCTTCGGCCTACTTTGGAGTAAGCTAGTTATTTTATATGTAACATTAACACTTCCATATTTATGTTCTTCAAAAAATCTGAACGTTTACTTAGCTCACGTGGAAGACCTTTAGATCTACAAAACAATGTTATTTAAGTATATGAAACAAAAGAGATTCACTTAATAAAACATTGTAAAGGTAAGGGTATTACGAACCTACTCTTCATAAGAAGCTTTTAAGTAATTTAGGTAGTACCTCTCATCCAAAGACTACAAAAGGGATTTCTTAGTGCAAAAATCGTAGGTAGGTATTTCTTTTTATATGAAGTATATTGGTATTTATATTTGTATGCAAAACAATATCTACATATTTGACAGCCGAATTTTATGTACATGGGTATGTAGGTACAGTCAGGAAGAAAAGTTTGATTTACACGACTTTCTTTTACGTGGCATTAAAAATGAAACAAAATGATTCCATACAGCTTTTCATGTTATTACTTTCTTTAGGAGAGGCTTTTGCCCTCGTCTTCGCCCGCGTGGATGTCGGAAAAAATGTCCCACGGAAACGTACTACCGGGATTAATAGTACCTTACGTGTTAATAACCGTTGAGTTGTTGTTATAAGCTGTGTGCCAAAGGGGATTGAAGATTTTTATATGGATCCTCCTACTGTTGCACCATTTTGTTTTTTTTTTTTTCGAAATGGCGGCCCTGCATGAAACCTATAGAAATCGATAGCTGACATCAATGCAAACAGAAAACATAATAGGACCAAACCCCGTAAAGTTTCACGTTTCCGAGATAGGGTGGAAAGCAGCTTTCCACCCTATTCCTCATACCTAGTCTGTAAAAGGTATCATAATTCAAATTAATGACCGATAGAGCGCAATTTTTAAATGTATCGATCGAGGTAATTGATCGAATAGGTGGCGGCAGGTTATTCCACAATTTGGAAGCCGCATAACGGAAGCTACCTCTAAAAGCGGCTGTAGTTATGCGACTGAGTTGAGAGTTGCTGCGATTTCAACTTTATCTCCGTGTGAGTAAAGGTGATTTCAGAATAACAAGTGATCAAAAAGTCATCAAAATTTTGAAAACTGTATTTAAAAAAAAAAAAACATAATTTGTTTGGTTTTTTGGAAATTAAATTGCAAACGCAGGATACATACATGAAAACGTTAGACTAAAATACCATACATTTTCTATTTTCCTTTACAGTGGTAATATTGGCACAGAAATGCTGCCTTGTATGAGGCTTACAACCATAACATGGGTCTTATAAAAATTGTTCTAGTACCTACATGAGTCTCCCGGCTCGAAGCCAACAAAAACTGTGTTATCTTGTTTTACATTCTTATAGGAGATAAAAAGATTTTCGTAAAATATTTACTCGTGTACAACGTAATGAAGGGTCTCATGGGTAATAAAGTTTACTGATCGTTTCGTAAGGCTGTTGATAAAAATCCTCTCTTTCTACTAGCTTGGGTGACGTAAAATGCGACTAAGTGATTGTTTTTACTGCTTTTATTACTCATCGTGTTGGTAAGTGAGTCAACAACACTATCTGATCAACAGCTGTGTACAGTTCTAGCAGATTTAACTGGTCACGGGTCATTTTATAATTTCTTCGGTAACCCAGGTACCCTCCGTGAGACGGTCAGTAACATCAAGGCGTTGCTGGCCTTCCTTGAGGAGCTGGGGTCGATCGAATATTCGATTTTCTCACACGTACGCAAAATACTCGCATTGACGTGGAGCTGCGAAAACCAGTTCATATTACCTATTACACCTATTAACTAAGTGAGTAGGTGCGTTACATACAAAACTTCAATACTTACTCGATCCAAATGTATGGGACAGCTGATTATTTCTTCGCGATAACGATGTTGGTCCCATGTAAAAAGTTGTTCAGCTCTCTGATACATGCTGAACCTGTATGTAAATAATAGTAGATTGCAACTAGTGCATAAAATGGCTCGTTTATGCCCGAGTACACTCAGCTTTTCACTTCGTTTGCGAGAAAATGAAATAATCATAAAGTATATACTCGTAGTATTTTCACTGTTCAAATATGTTGCAGAATTGCTGATTCCCGACACGAAACTTTTTAAAAGTTTTTTTTTTTAAATTTTCATCAACTTTCATTCGACTTGGGTACTTCATACTGTCATAAAAAGGTTTCTTTGCGTTTTTAAATAATAAATGGCAACTATTATAAATCTGGTTTTATTAAATTAACGATACAAAACACAGAAGTGATATAATTAAAGCAAATGAAATAAAGTAACGACTTTATTGTGCGTGTGGCTGTTGGGCCTGATTATCTTAGTCTTAGAAAAAAAAAATTCTTTACGCACTAGAACATAAAAAGCGACTTTATGTCGCCTACGTACAACATAAAGACGAACTTTTAGAACATGAGAAGTGAAAAATATATGTTTATGTATACTATGTGTATATGCCACAGTATCATATAATCGTCAGTTGTAATATCAATTAATGTAACTGCCTCCGTACTTCTTGTGCTTTCTGATATCTGTGTGCTGTGCCTTGGAAAGTATTATAAGCCAGCTACAATACTACCTGTTGACTTTCATTTCATTGAATCACACCTGGAAGTATCATCGGCGAAAAGCTAGGATTTATCTATGCATATTAATCCTATAATACCTAATAATCAACAGTTGGTACCTATAGACAACAGAACATTTTCTTTCTTAAATAGATCAAAGAGCTGCACCTACCTACTGCCTACTCCTAAAACGTTTTTGCATAGACTCGGTGCCGAGCTAAAAATTCTATTACGTTCATATATTTTTCAGCATGTTTACCGTACCGGCCGTAAGTCGGGAGTACCTACCAATAAATAGGTCGGACGTGAGCACGCTTCGGGGTTGAACTTTGTTTTATAGGGGTTGGAGTTGAGTATGAACAACTATAGAGCGCTTCTATGGAAGTATGACAAGTCAACAGCAACACGAATGCAGAGACATGCGAGCAAAATTCGAGTACACGAATCGTGTCGCTCGACTTAACTACTGCGACTTAACTAAGCCATATGCAAGGCAACTGAAACTTTGACGTAGAATGCACGATGTTTGCTAGAAGCAGCATGTGAATTATTCGATTTGACACACCAAATTTTGTTTCCTAACACCTTCACTTGAAAGGTACTTGTAAAGACAAATCCAATGAACCCAAACACGCCTTTACACAGGTCATGAGGCTAACCGAGTTACACTATCCTAGTCACGACATACTTTAGCACGTAATATCATAATTAAATGCGTATATTAAATTTTGTATCTGTACCGTTGACCGTTGAGGAGTTTATTTACCTGGAGTCAATCCTGGGTGTAGAATCAGGTCATGCGTAATGCATAAAAATGCATTGTCTTAGAAAAAAATCAACGTGTAAAATTTCAACTCCGTTTTACGGAGTTGAAATTTTACACGTTGATTTTTTTGCATGACCAATACATACTAACTAATAAGGCAAGTTTAATGAAAGCTTATTAAAACGACTACATCGGTATAAGCTTGTCTTATTCATACTCAACATGCACACATCCTCATAGACTAGACTCGTACATTACCCACGTGATATTTCTCGTAATCCCTCTTCATTGCTTGTTATAAACTTGGTAAGTAGCAATAAAGATTTTTATTACTTGCGAGTATCGGTGGTTACCCACAGATTACGGTCCTGAGTTCCAGTAAACTGGCTAGTTCCAGGAATTAAGGCACTAAGTGTTAGTATTCAGGGATAACCTTTGTTCTGTCTTGTTAATCCTAGCTTGGCTTTAGTGCCGTTCTCGATTTGCTTAGTGAAAGATTTTCTTGTAACTAATTAATGCTAGGTATCTACTTACTGTTTTTTCTTTTTACTACTTTTATATAAGGTATCTATTTTACTACTTCAATTAGTAATTCGTTTACTCTGTCTTCCATCACCCTTACATAGGTAAGGGGGTAGGGGGACTTACATTATGCAGTTTGGAATAGTCCAAACTACATAATGGTTCTTTATACAGGGTAGCAGGGACGCACAATCTGCTACCGCGGAATCAGTAGGTACTTGATTCTGAAACCCTTGGGTTGAAATTTTTCATCGGTTATTAAAAAAAAATTGCTGTTCCATACATTTTGACCGCATAGATAGGTTACACTATAGGTTACACTTTTCTATGAAACAGCTGATCTTTTTTTTGTTAACCGTCGAAAAATGTATACGGTGGGAGTGGGTTTCTATGTTTATGTCTGTAATGGTGTACATAATAAAGAGTATTCTAGAATTAAGTGCTAAATTCATGGTTACAGTTTGCGCGTCGATGTGGAATGCCAGCCTGTATAATAATAATCAAAATATTTTATTACACATAAACCTACATGGACACTTATAAAACGTTAGAAACTAGCTAATCAAATGTACGTAAACGCATTAACTGATTTTCTCGGAGCGATTGCCACCCGACCTCTACAACTCAATTATTAGAAAATATCAAGTTATGCTAAGGCTAGACCGGTTTGAAATTTTGAGGCTGGGAATAGGTACAAAGCTACAGCTAGGAGGGCACCGACATCGAGGACCTAGACAAGCAATCACTTTGAAAGGGTTTCGTATTTCTACAACGAGTTTCAATAGCATTGACATAGTTTTTCCGTAGCTTGTGTATGTTATATGTGAGTTTGAGATGAATAACTTAAAAATGTATTATATCCAGTACATTTTTTACTTATTAACTGAAAGCATTTATTTCAATTACTTAAACTATTTACAGACACTTTTGAAATGTAAAATGGTCGGTCAGTTAGAAAGTTGAAGCTATTTGCCCATTCCAAAACGTAGATCTCTTTGGAGAAGAACAGGCAAGAAACTCCAAGGACACTTTTTCATTGTCATTATCGCTGATAGAATGTCAGTTATTATAGACCCTCCGGGACTGTAGGTTTCTTATACTGTGATGAATTATTGTCGGAAAGCACGTTAAACTGTTAGTCTATCCGCTAGTGTCGGATTACCGTCCCATCGGACAATGAGAGTGAGAGAAGCGAGAATGCACCTGTGTCTGCGCACACACTTCATCATCTGCCTAGCCTTTGCCCAAATATGTTGGAGTCGGCTTCAAGTCTAACTGGATACAGCCGAATACCAGTATTTTATATGGAGCAACTGCTTATCTGACCTTCCAACTCAGTTATTGGGTAATACGATACCCCTTGGTAAGACTGGTCCCCTTGTCTGCGCACCGCTTGTGCACTATAATATCTCCCGCGCGCATGGTTAGTCTCCGCTAAGATTGGTCGCCATGGCTGAAATTCGGTCAGGAGGACTTTTTGTTTTAGAAAATATTATTTATATAGGCAGCATATAAATTGTATGTATATAGCATGACAGTACAACGACTGATCCACAAACTCGTATTAATCTCTATGGGTTCTATATACAAAGTTGCTCATAGTGAGTTAGTTAGTGGTCGCTACACTAACACTCGTCTGATGATGATGATGATGCTACTACAAGAATAAAAATCAACCGTAACGTAAATATTACGAACAGTCGAATCTGAACAAAACTAATTCAGAGGGGTGCCATTATTCTAGATTGAAAGCTAGCACGAACTACATATCTCGATCGCCCAATACTCTGCTGCCTACTCAAAGCACTCTCTACTACTCGTTAAATGGTTTACACCTCGGTCACAACTTGCATGAAAGGCACAGCACATTCGAAACTTCTAGTCGAGTTCATGCTACGATCAGACGAATTGAAATCAGCCTGTTTTGAAAGGCTTAGTTCCGGCTTTTAGCCTATCGATATAAGCTTGGCTGCTGGTTGTTAATATTTTGTTCAACTGAACAGCTAACGTAATATCTTACACATGATTGACTATTGTGACATAACTAAAGATAACAAAAATGGTTGAGCTTATTCAGCTCAACCATTTTGTGCCGCTCCATGTGTCGTGTTTGCGAACGGATGCCATCAGTTGGAACTGATCATCTCTTAGCAGCCACTATTTTAAATTGTAGTCTATGGATATTTTTACCGTGCACGTCTTTCTTCGTCGTTCTCACATGACTGTATAATTTCAACTTGAATGATGTAACCAATATTTTGTTATAATACTTTGATTTAAAACAGTTTCCTACTACACATCCACCATCCCGCACTGGGCCCGCGTGGTGGATTACGGCCCACTCCCTCTCACAGACAGGAGGCTTGTGTCCCAGCAGTGGGGCTGATTATGCTTATGATTATGCCTACTACACTTTGGAATGGGCAACTAGCTTCATCTTTCAGACTCTCCAACTCCTTGACAATTTAAAAGTGCCTATAATTATTTTAATTAAAGTAAATGCTTTGATTTTGACACCAGACGCTTAAAAACATAGCCTCATGATTATTTAGCCTATGAAATGGTAAAAGCTTAATTCTAATAAAAGGTTTTGCTGGTCCTAACATTATTATTCCCATTAAATATTATATTCCCAAAGGCTAAGGGCAAGTGACAACGTATTTCCCGAACTTACATCAAAACTAATTTATTAGAAAAGAAATCCTATATAGAATCTGCAGCAGAAAAACATCATGAATGTGTATTATGGAGAAAAAATGTTTACTTATACGTCATAAAAACGAGGGCAAGTCCATATCGGGCGGTCTTCGAGCTAGTGACGTCACCAAAATGAGTTTGATCCTCTTTTTGCGGCAAACAGACTTGGCCCTTTATAAAAAAGGTTGTATCTCTTTATAGAGGTGACAGTTTAGTTGACGAAGATTTACGAGAAGTAAGACGGCGTGGCGGCGTGACCAAGGAAATTGTGTAAGTGATTAACTTCTAGCCGGTTCCGACCGAATAGAGGGACTGATGATGGTGCTTTGTGTAAAAATATTGATAAATTGTAGGTAGTTTACGGTTTGAATTAAATGAATTACAAAATCAGAAGAAAATTTGTCGTAAAAGTACGTAAAAATGAACAAATAATTGACAGGTACTAAAATACTAACCCCCTTACTAATAAACGTTGTATAGCGTCTGTATAGTTACACAACGCTTTGTCTTCTTCTTTCGAATGTCAAATTACTGACGACTGAAAGAGAGAAATCGGTGTGTAACTATTCATCTGATTTATTACGTTTATTAGTTAGGATAAAGTGCATCTTGGAAGAGACAATTTTTTTTATCAGTCTGTACTTACAAAGAAAAATTAAATAAAATAACTACCATAGAAAACTTGAACAAATTGAACTAAGCTAGCTGCGGTTCTGTTTAAGTTTGAACAACGTACACTAGATAGAATGCAACGAATTTCTAAATTGGGTTTTTGTTCCCACAAACTGTGACGAAACTTTCCCGACTTTATGGCTTAGGTTTTGTAGAATAGGTTAGGAGGTAAAGGGGACTAAACGATGTGCTTACGTTCGTGTGATAATTTAATTTATAAACCCAATCTAACTGTATGTACTTTTTCCACCCATATTTGGAAATTAATTATTTGAATATTAATTTGGAACTTTTTGATCCTTGAACCGAACATTAAAGTATCAAGTTTGTCAACTAAAACATGAACGAACAGTCACGAGCATAAATATATTACTACGAACAGCTCGGCAATAATATCCGATTGCATGGTTCATCCATTAATACAAGGTTGTAAAACGACCCATCACGTAACCGTCAACTACGCATTCTGTAGATACATCAAACTAAGTAAGTTTGTGCAAAAATAATTGCTGGGAAATGACTTTCACTTTTGGTGTGAAAAATCGCTGTTTGCGGTAGTGCGCAACGTAACGCACGCAAAGCATTGTGCTTAGAGCCAAAGCACACACGCTACTTTTTGCATCGGCGATCGGCGAGTTTGCGGCTGTATCGATGCTGCATCGCGTTTTGGCGACTCTCTGTGTTCGGACGCGGTATAGGAATCGCGCGTTTTAGCGACTGCTCCGATGCTGCATCGCGTTTTAACGACTCTCTGCGTTCGGACGTGCATCCGAATGTGTGCGGAGTGTAGCGTTCAGCCGCTGTATCGAGCTTCCGAAAAGCGACTGAATCGCCGCGTTTGGCGTTTTTAAGTGTGCGGTGTGGAATGCTTGGTCGCTGCATTTAGCTTCTAAAAAGCAGCTGAATCGCCGAAAGTAGCGTGTGTGCTTTGGCCTTTATGGGTGCATGCAACTGTACATGGGGGTATGGTTCGTGGGAGTCTTTAAAAAACTTCTATTCGTAAAAAAACGCTAGTATAAGTTGGAATTTTGACCTTTAATATCTCCGTAACCAGAAGGTTCCCAGGTATGATCCAGCACAAAAAAATATTACAACGACGGGGAGTACAACAGTACAAACAGTGTCTTTTTTCACCCTGTATATAACGGCAAATATATATTGTGATAATTTGTGAAGGGCATGTACAAGCGGCAGCATAATTATGTGACACCGAAAGAACATAAACTATCTGGCGAGACAAGCGACACCAAAATATATATAGGCATCATATCTGCATCGGCTTCAAATATTATATATCAATGCAACATTAACGGATATGACTTGCGGCATTGATATCTGCCTGCCTACTCATTTTATATCAGAAGAAGGTGATAACACGTTGTGATCGAAAACTACTGACATCACTTTGGCAGTATAAATACCTAACAGTATAAATAAAATTAATACTCACCTATTTTGAGATCCCGGCAAAATATCTGAAAGCTTATAAGGAAATTGCTCTTCGAGTCGTAATCAACACAACGGATCATTTTCAGATCCAAATTAAATTTTTAATTAACTTAATGAGTACTCGATTAAAATAAAGCTATAAATAAATAATTATGTAAAGTTTACGGTTACTGGAAGGAGTTCCGGTAATAATATTTTCCTAAAAATTTGTGGGGTTAATTAAAATAATATTAATTTTGTTGATTTTCATCGCCAATTAGTTACGGAATTGAATGATTAACTTACAGTCTGGTTGGAGGCCTACCTTCTGAAATTATTTACAAAATCCGTCAAAATTATACTGTCAATACTGATTAAATCGAACCCTTCAAGAAGGGTTCAAGAACAACAACGTAAATCCATGCCTAAGATTAACTCAAACCACAGACTAAGTCAACATCTATAAATGCTATGATCTATATAGGTTTATATTAGACTGATGTTCCACAATATTTTTGCTGTGTGTGTGCAATAAAGTGTTATTTATAGAATTATCTAACGTCAAGAAGGTCGATTTTAGGTAAGCAACTTGGCCAATCAAGAAGCTATCATGGCTTAAAGTGACTCATAGTACTATGTTTAAAAGTAGGATTAATTTTGCTGACAGAAACATTCAATTAAGCTAAATGTTGTATTTTCAAAGATTTCCATATCAATAGAGTTTCACCCTCATTTAAACAGATGTTACATCAACATGACAATCTGTCTCAACATAATACCAAAGTGAAAACAACAAAGTTAAGTAGGTTCTTTTCTCAGCATTCCAGAAAAGCTTGAAATATGTGTTCTTTCATTGTTCGTCGTGTCGTTCAAACGGAATGGAATTTTCTAACAAAACACAGCGCTATTCGAGGAAAACTGAAGTGTGTGTTACTAAAACGAACAACACATTGCTTCAAGGAGTTTGCTAAGAAAATGAATAGCTAGTGCTTTGCCCACGGCTATGTCTGCGTGGATTTTAAATTTTCTGACTTCGACACTCCATTTCACCCCTACCGGACTTGTTTTTATTATCTGTTATTAGTGTCTAGTGTGTAGTCTGTTATTAGTGTTCTCACAGTCACTTGCAATAAAAACATAAGATTTTCCTGTACTAAAATTGAATCTAAATCCGATCTGTAATTACTGAGCCATGAAAATTGGGCAAACAGACAGACAGAGATAACGCATTTATACCTTTAGTATGTTAGATTAGTTAAGTTAGGTGTGTTTAATTCAAAATATCTTAGGTTTTATGAAAATTGCAACACCGTTTTACGCGGTAGGTATGTTAATCGAAATTAAAAACGTGGCAAAAATATTTATAAAACTTAGGAAACAGCCAAGGTCTTGTCATATCTACAAAGGTTATTCACACGCGTAAATGACCTTAGACAAGATAGATCGAGTCGCTAGCGCAAGGACACTCGTTACGAGACATTTTACTTTTTTGGTTCTTTAGGTGTCATGCAGTGTTTTCTTTGTGTACATGAAAGTATGAACTATTGAAGGGTTCAGTACATCCCTGGGTTGACCTAACATACTGTGTCTAAACTAACCCCCTTACTAATAAACGTTGTATAGCGTCTGTATAGTTACACAACGCTTTGTCTTCTTCTTTCGAAAGTCAAATTACTGACAACTAAAAGAGAGAAATCGGTGTGTAACTATTCATCTGATATGATACGTTTATTAGTAAGGGGTATATGTATAGATACGCAAATACCCGTGGCCATTTTGTTACTATTATGTTGAATTGGTGGCCTGCGGAAAGCTAAAAGGATCATAAATGAAGTGGTTTCTCTACATCAAATTATGGGCACTTCCTTTGGACGAAAAGCTGTCACACGACGTAAGGGCTTATGCAGATAGAAGTACCTGAGTATCTGAATATAATTTATTTTGTTAATTTTAAGAAAACAACTAGTTTCATTTGTTAGTTAGTTTCTTTACTAAACATACATTGAGATTTACATGTTTCATTAAGACGGCATGCAAATGCGACTCCTTTATCTCTTAGTTCAAATTAAAAATTATACAACATTAAATTATCTTCACCCAACCTTACTAGGTAGTTTCCTTTAAACCTTTTGTGTTTGAGAATCGAGATTTGCTTACCTAACCAAATCTCGATTCTCAAACACAAAAGTTTTAAAGGAACCTAAAAAATATCTTTGATATAAGTAGGTTAACCATGCTGGGATCGGTGCAATTCATTCATTCATTCATTCAAGTAGGTACCTACTTATCTCAAAAATAATTTCAGTAACCAAAATGTTATGAGCAACTCGAGCAAGTATGTTGGTATCATCAATATTAAAAAAAATGTCTAAAGTTACTAAATATACAGGGTTATTGGAAAAACATCAACAACCTCTTAAGGGGTCATTGTACTCATCATTATAAACAACTTTTACTATGGAACCAAACCTGAAATCGCGAAAAAAAATCAGCTGTTCCCTATATATGTTCGTATAACTCGTTAAAATGTAGGGAAGAGCTGATTGTTTTTTCGCGATGTCAGGTTTGGTCCCATAGTAAAAGTTGTTCATAGTGACGAGTACAATGACCCCTTAAGAGGTTGGTGATGTTTTTCCAATAACCCTGTATATTCAGACGCGACAATTTTCACAAAAAAAAGTAGTCCAGTATTTTGCACCCCTTACAAAATCTCGTCAAAGTAAGGGCTTCCCACAACGGCGTCAAGGTCGCTTAGCGGCTTTGTGATCTCCAAGATTATCTTTATTTAATAGCCACTTGATTTCAGGCCTATCGGTTATTCATAAAGGACCTATTTCCATTGAACTTCGTTCTGAATGAACGTTCTGATGATAAGATGTCTATACTATACTGTCATAGAATAAGAAAAGGTACATAGAAGCGGCTGTCAATATGTAGAATGAAACTGCTACATACTCGAATAGTACAGACGCCAGCACATCAAGCTACTACAATCTGTCAAATTTCTTTAATAGATTTTCAACTTTACCGCAGAAATATAAAGTTCAAAGTTGATTGGAAAAATTTGATAGTTTCGGGTAGCTTGATGTGCTGGCGTCTGTACCTACTCCTTTTGCGGTTGTAGTTACGTACTTGGATTTGATTTCGTTTTATACCGACCGAGAATATTGATCTACGTTAGTAATAGTAGATTGTACAACTAAAGCATAAAAGAGGCTATTTTACCCCAAGACGTTTATATCAACCCGAGCCGCAGGCGAGGGTGGATAGTTAAGTCGAGGGGTAAAATGGCTTGTTTATGCCTGAGTTGTACACTCTGCTTTTCACTTCGATTGCGAGAAAATGAAATAGGCATAAAGTATACAGTACATAATTAATAAAAATGTTGCAAAGCATAGCTAATTCCCGCCACCACAGATAGCACCGCCAAAAACCTTTTTAATTTTTTTTTTTTTCATCATTTGTCATTCGACTTGGGTACTTCATACTGCCAAGTCATAAACACGTTTCTTTGCGTTTTTAAATAAATAATGACAACTATTTTACCTGATTTTATTAAATTAACGATAGAAAACACGGAAGTGGTAAGAAAATGAAATAAATCACGACTTTAATCTGCGAAGTTTTATTGTGCGTGTGGCTGTTGGGCCTGATTACCTTAGTCTTAGAAAAAAATTTTACTTTATGCACTAGAACATAAAAAGCGATTTTATGTCGCCTAAGCACAACATAAAGACGAACTTTTAGAGCATGAGAAGTGAAAAATATCTTTATTTTCTATACTAATATTATAAAGAGGTAAGTAAAATTAGTTTGTACGTAAGTTTATATAGGGGGTAATATCCAAAACGAAATATAGTAGCATTGTCGAGCGATGGATGCGACGCGATGGGTCAGGGCCGAAGTTTCACGCGGACGAAGGCGCGGGCAGAAGCTAGTAATTTATAAGCCAACTAGCTGCGTCCCACGGTTTCACTCGCATAAGTTTCGACCCCGTGGGAATATCGGGATAAAAACTATCCTATGTCCTTTTCCGGGACTCAAACTATCTCTATACTAAATGTCATCTAAATCGGTTCAGTGGTTTAGGCGTGAAAAGGTATTACAACTTATACCTAATCCAGTTACAAAATACATTAATTAAAAAAAACAATAAAATATCGTAACACCAAACCTAATAATAAAGTAATAAAAAAAGGCATCGAAAAATTCCTCCAGTTCGCTGTCGACAGGTAATGTGCCCAAGAAACTGGCGGTATAGCCACGTTGTATGGCAATACTTAGCCAAAGTAAAAGCCAGCCCTTGAGTGATGGGTATGACGTTAGTTGAATTGTTGTGCGTACTACTTGCGTTCTGCAGTCGTCCATCGCCAAAATTCCTTTACTACGCTGTGTTAGAACTAAAAATTTGAAGACATGACTGTGACATCTACCAACCCACACCGGTCTGCGTGGTAGATTTATAGCCCACTCCCTCTCTAATAGAGAAGGCCTGTGTCCCAGCAGTGGGAACATTATAGGCTGATGCAGGCACAAAGAAAAGACTATTAGTTTCGCTTCTACAAGAATTTCTTCTTCTACGGTCCTATGTACTCAGAGTCTCAGATGACGGGCATAGATAGCTGGGCGGTCGTAACATGACAAATGAAATCTTACGTAGGCTTACGTACATCAATATTAGGTACGGCTCAAGGATTTTACGCAGGCTCACAATGTCTGAGTAGGGGTTTCATTTGTAATTGAAAATGTGATCTACTATTTCGTTTAATTGCTTCGTTTGCGAAAGTTTATGAGACAGAGAGATCTGTTCGGAAAGTTTCGGACTTTTTATGGTTGTTGGAATTTTAATTTGTTTTATAGATCAGTTTCTAGAATTTGATTTGATTGGGACATTGTGTTGATAAAACAACGTATGTTATTTGAGCGCAATTGAATATTTCAAATATTGATTACGCTTTAACACATAAGATACAATGTATCGCTGTCTCATTTTTATTTTATTAAATATTGAAGCGTATTACCACAGAATACTTAATAGTACTACGTACAGAAAGGACACTCCCTTCCCCGCGCTCATATCAGATACCGCACCTCACCCTGCACTTCGAGGTATTCGTCGCCGACTCTTTAGCAAGGGAGCTCGCAAACCGAAGCGCTGTACTGCTGACACGAACACACAATTTTGCGATCTAAAAGTTTTATTTGAGTTTTAATCACGATGGTTGGATATTGTGATGCTTCTCCGAATTCGTATTTACATAAACTGTTTGTAAGATTTCGCATTTTTATACCATGCGATTTAATGACCGATTATTTAAAGATAAGTCATTTAAACTAAACTATTTTAGTGTTTTTATTTCATTACGAACCCGACTATATAAATAAACAATTTAACGACAAGATCACTTCATAATAATGCACACGTTCGGGCAGCGCCGTCGTCGTTCGGTTCCCCGTCACAAATCGCTTTCCGCGCCATTTTTTTTATTCGGCATAATTTTTCCTTTTGCATACAAATATTGACCTGTTATGCGGGGCGTATCATGCGAGACATTAAACTAAACTGAGCGAGGTTGCGACCAAGTAGATTAAGATGTTGTCCGATTTGGTCCCTTCTATCGTCAATATTCAAATGTATTTCGTTGAACAATCAACTTTCTAACTCATCTGTTCTCTTGGATTCATTTAGGATAGAATTGTCTCACTGCACAATGTAACGCGGCCTCATTTACGTTGCAACTAACGTTTTGTTGCAAGAACAGCAAAACAGTTGTGTGACTTTTTGGAATCTATATAAATATAAAAATGAATCCCCGAAATGTATGTAAGTACGCGCATAACTTCCAAGCGACTGCACTAAATTGGATGATTCTTTTTTTGTTGCGTTCGGTATTGCCTGGACAAGATTTGTATGAAAGAAAATTTTGGAAATTCGAAAAAAAAATTGCACCCGTGCGAAGCTACGTGCGGCCGCTAGTTTTAATTATCTACTGTAGTAATAGAGACAATATTGGCTTAATAAAACATCATCATAACCAACTTAGTATCTGTTTTTGAGTAGGCACCTATGCTTTTTGGATAAAAAAGTCAAAGTCAAAGCATTTATTTCAAATAGGCACATAAAAGGCACTTTTGAACGTCAAAAATTACCTTAAAATAGAATTGATTCTAGTCGCCCCTTCCAAAAGGTAGTTTTCGTATGGAGAAGAATGGGCAAGAAACTCCACCGTTACTCTTTTAAAAATTATTATTATGAGCCTGTTATGTCCCACTGCAGGGCAAAGGCCTCCCTTCCGTCTTTCCACATTCTCCTGTCTCTTGCTACATCTGGCCAATCCTTTAGATAGGCGTCCAATTCGTCACGCCATCTTTAAAATGTTTTGCAATATTTTGCATGCGTACATTAATTATATAATAATATGTGAGGACGATGCACCTAAAATAAAATAAATGTTTTAGGATAGATGTGTCTTGCTGCAACATACAATGTAACACTGTCTCGATTCCACTGCAACCAACGTCTCGTTGCAAGAACAGCAAAACCGGCAACTGAGGCCACAAACACGTGAGCGGAAACTTAGCCTGTTAGATAAAGTTTTGAGTCGAGGATGCTCGCGTCGTTTCGTTTAACAGTCATCGTAACTCGCTTCGGCACATCTGTGGCTCGCCACTCAGTGTGGCGGGGATGAGGCATGTGTTCTGGGCATCGGTTAGAGGTTTTAAAAAAGTTGGAAGCATTCGTTTAAAATTCTCGATGTGTCTTTATACTGAGCTCTGAGTAGCTATTGCAATTTGCAAGTGATGTTAACTCGAAAAACTCGAAAAAGTGATGTTTACTTCGGCGACTCCAGCTTACTTTCCTGCAAAAAACAGGTACCTACAAACTATACTAAAAATAATATCACCTATGAAGGAGCACAATTTTATTATAATTAACCATCCATTCTATTTCCATTTTTTTTTTAATATTATTCTTTTTTAGGGTTCCGTAGCCAAATGGCTAAAAACGGAACCCTTATGGATTCGTCATGTCTGTCTGTCTGTCTATCTGTCCGTCCATCCGTATGTCACAGCCACTTTTTTCCGAAACTATAAGAACTATACTGTTGAAACTTGGTAAGTAGATGTATTCTGTGAACCGCAGTAAGATTTTCACACAAAAATAGAAAAAAAACAATAAATTTTGGGGTTCCCCATACTTACAACTGAAACTCCAAAAATTTTTTTTCATCAAACCTGTACGTGTGGGGTATCCATGGATAGGTCTTCAAAAATGATATTGAGGTTTCTAATATCATTTTTTTCTGAACTGAATAGTTTGCGCGAGAGACACTTCCAAAGTGGTAAAATGTGTCCCCCCCCCTCTAACTTCTAAAGTAAGAGAATGATAAAATTAAAAAAATATATATAATGTACATTACCATGTAAACTTCCACCGAAAATTGGTTTGAACGAGATCTAGTACGTAGTTTTTTTAATACGTCATAAATCGAAAACCCCAATTTACCTTTCACAAAGTTACAACGAACTACAAGAACTTTTATATTATGTTACTTGCTGCTACGGAACCCTTCATGGGCGAGTCCGACTCGCACTTTGCCGGTTTTTTAAGATGTAAGGTCTTTCAGTGGCTTTAAATCACAACAATTGAAAACACTATAAAATGTCACCGCTGAACGTGCAACCCTACCAATTTAAAAACAAAATAATTTGAAGCCTGTTGTATTGTATCGGTGACAGTTACCTAGAATAAGTTTATTATGTTATCTTATAATAATGGAGTCACTTAGGGCCAAAGCACACACGCTACTTTTTGCATCGGCGATCGGCGATTTTGCGGCTGTAACGATGCTGCATCGCGTTTTGGCGACTCTCTGCGTTCGGACGCGGTATCGGAATCGCGCGTTTTAGCGACTGCTCCGATGCTGGTGCAAATGCCAAATCGCTGCGACCGGCATCCGAATGTGTGCGTAGTGTTGCGTTCAGCCGCTGTATCAAGCTTCCGAAAAGCGACTGAATCGCTGCGTATGGCATTTTTAAGTGTGCGGTGTGGAATGCTTGGTCGCTGCATTTAGCTTCTAAAAAGCAGCTGAATCGCCGATCGCCGATGCAAAAAGTAGCGTGTGTGCTTTGGCCCTTAGTGTGCACATAGACATGCGGCACGCATCAACCGCAGTGGCAACTTTAGCCGTCGACACGCGTCGACGGCTATCGTCGATGCGTGTCGATGGCTAGAGTTGTAGAGCCCCTCGCTTGTGTATGCACACTAAGTGGCTCTTTTGTCTTTTTGAGAACAATGTATTTAAACCTACCTATGTGATGTCGTTGAATTAGATATTTTTTGCGTTTTGCGTCACGTTGACGCTGTTTGCAAAAGGCTATAGAGAATTAGATGGATTGTTGACTTCAGTTAGTACAGACGCCAGCACATCAATCTACTACAACCTATCAAATTTCTTTAATAGTGTAATATATTCGGTTACCCACATTTTGTTCTTATCATTAAGTAGTATATAAGAGAACATACTTGTATGAATGTCAGTTTTTATTATACGCTTGTTATCGACTCACGCCTTTCATTTGCCCAAGTATTAACTTCTCAGTGGCGACGAGGATAAAAATGTCGAGTGGACAAATTGGAAGAATAAGAGATTTCGATGTGACGTCAGGGAATTGGACTTTGTACGTGGAAAGATTGGAGATGTATTTTAAAGTCAATAACGTGGACAAGAACATGTGGTTGGCGATCTTAATCACCGGCGTTGGTGATCAAACGTACGAGTTACTGAGCACTTTGTGCAGCCCAAGCAAACCGGCGGAGTTAACCTACGAAAAAGCCGTCACGATGTTGAAAAATCACCTTCAACCGAAACCAGCTGTCATGGCGGAGCGTTTCCGGTTTCGTCAAAGAAGGCAGAAGGACGACGAAAATATAACACAATACCTAACCGAGATTAAAAAACTGTCGAAAACTTGTGAGTTTGGCGGGAATTTGGAGGAGAATCTGCGGGATCAGATTGTGTGCGGAGTAAAGAGTGACGTCATCAGACAAAGATTATTTGCAGAGGACAATCTGACATACTCAGGGGCAGTGAAATTGGCTTGTGGATTGGAGGCGGCGGAGCGGGATGCGGCCGTGGTTGAACATAAATCAAGCGCGGAGGTACCAGCAACCGTACACGCGTTTAAGACAACACGCGGGCGTGATCAGCGCGGAGGCCGCGAGCGCGCTGCGCCGGACACGGACAAGGGCGCCGGTAGCTGCACGGCGTGCGGCTGGCGCGGGCATACCACTGATGACTGAACAAAACAAAGCGGACGGAGGACTTCGAATCTGTGCCGATTATAAAGTCACTTTAAATCCTGTCTTACTGGTCAATAGGTATCCGCTACCGAAAATAGACGATCTGTTAGTGAGTATCAATGGGGCAACGTTCTTCTCGAAAATTGATTTATCCCAGGCTTATAATCAGATAGAATTGGACGATTCAAGGGATTTAACAGTAATAAATACACATAGAGGGTTGTTCAAATATAATAGACTCGTGTTCGGTTTGTCGTCGAGCCCGGGCATCTTCCAGCGGATTATGTCGAACCTTCTTAGCGACATACCAGGCGTAGAAGTATTCCTTGATGACGTAATCATAAGTACGTCAGGTACACAGGAAAAGCATTTAAAAACTTTAGAAAGAGTGTTACAAAGGATACAAGATCATGGAATGAAGCTTAAAAGAAGTAAATGTTTATTCATGGTTGATGAGGTTAAATATTTAGGGTATGTTATATCTAAAGATGGTATCAAGGTAGATACGGATAAGGTAAATGCAATAGTAAAAATTCCTAGGCCGAAGGATGTTACGGAGCTGCGTTCTTTCTTAGGGCTAGTAAATTTTTATGCTAAGTTTGTTAAGAATTTGAGTAGCATATTGTCACCACTCTATGAACTGTTAAAAAAAAATGTAAGTTGGAATTGGAGTGATCAGTGTGAGGAAGCGATGGTAAAAGTTAAAAAAATATTAACAGGCGCGGAAGTGTTGGCTCATTACGACCCAGATAAGCACTTAGTGTTGACATGTGACGCCAGTGCACGTGGTATAGGTGGGGTACTCACACAGCCAAGCGCCGACGGCCGCGACAGGCCGGTGGTATATGTATCACGCGCATTGAATAACGCGGAGAAACATTATTCTCAGATAGATCGGGAAGCGTTAGCTATAGTATTTTGTTTAAAAAAATTGCATCAGTTTGTTTATGGTCGACGCTTTACTTTGCAAACTGATCATAAGCCATTAGTGAGCATATTTGGTCCAAAGCACGGCGTTCCGGCCATGGCGGCGAGTAGATTACAGCGCTGGGCGATCATTCTATCTGCATATACGTATGATATAGAATACGTCAACACAAAACAAAACGGTGCGGACGGGCTATCGAGATTACCGGTGCCTGGCAGTAGCGATGAGTCATTACATGCCCTCCCCGAGCAAACTTATTTACATTTCGCACAAAATGCATTGTTACTAGATTATAATATAATAAAGCAGCAGACTATGAGAGATCCGATGCTAAGCAGAGTTATAAGTTACATTCGAGATATGTGGCCTACGGATAATGAAATACGGGAATTACAACCGTATTTTAACCGTCGTAAGGAACTGTATGAAGAGTTAGGTTGCGTCATGTGGGGACACAGGGTAGTGATTCCGGAAAGCTGTCGAGCTAGGGTATTACGAGAGTTACATGAACCCCATATGGGTATTGTAAAGACGAAAGCGTCAGCTAGGAGCTATGTTTGGTGGCCGGGCATCGACGAGGCGGTGGAGGCGGCGTGCCGGGAGTGCGCGGTGTGCGCGGGGGAGGCGGACGCGCCGCAGCGACACGTAGCCACGCCGTGGCCCTGGCCCGCTAGACCATGGGCGAGGGTACATCTAGATTTCCTAGGTCCTATTTTTGGTAAAATATATTTAGTAATGGTTGATGCAAGGACGAAATGGTTAGAAGTATTTCCCGTACCTAGTACAGCGGCTTGTTTTACCATTGAAAAACTCACAGAAGTTTTTTCTAGATGGGGTTTACCCAGGCAAATAGTTTCTGATAATGGTCCCCCGTTTACGAGTAAAGAAGTATCAGACTTTTTAACAAATCTTGGCGTAGAACATATCTTTTCCGCTCCATACCACCCAGCATCAAATGGGGCAGCGGAAAATGCAGTACGTACGGTGAAAAGAACAATTAAAAAAGCGGTTAGACAAAAACAAAATATTAATTTATTTTTGAGTACCTTCTTATTACATTACCGGAATACAGAACACTGTTCTACCGGGGAAAGTCCAGCGACACTAATGTTAGGTAGGAATTTACGTACAAAATTGGATGCTTTAAGGCCAAACAGGGAAGAGAAAGTGAAAAGGGTTCAGGAACGGCAACAGAGGGTAGGTACGGAACGTTCTTTACAGTTAGGGGAAGAAATATGGATGAGGCAGTATAGGGGTAATGAAAAATGGCTGCCTGGGCAAATAGTAAAAAGAATGGGTACTACTGATTATAGGGTTGTGGATGGATCAGGGAAAGAAACACATAGACATATTGATCGCGTAGTTCTTTGAATTGTCCAACCAGTACGGCGGATCGGAGTTCTCTCGAGGCGGAGGGCTCCAAGGTGCCGGAGGTGACGCCAGCCCCTGTCAGCACAGAGGTACCACATGTTGAGTCGCGGGCCCTTCGGAGCGTAGGGGAGCGTAGTCCAGACCGGACCGCAACGATCGATGTGTTGCCGTCCACGTCCGCGGACAGCTCTGTTTCTGTCTCTAATGTTCCCAATACTGATTCCGGTATAAGTATTCCTAATTCCGAGAATCTTGTTCCGGAAGTACCTCGAACCCGTCCTATACGGGAGTGTCGGTTAAAACGCCCACCAAAATATTGTAATCGTTAAGTAGTTCTAGTTGGTTAGTTTATAATTTAGTGTCAATAAGATTGTAACTTTGTATTAATGATGTAATTCGTAAGTAAGGTTATTGATGTATTATTTATAAGTTAAAGTAATACATTTTGTTGAATTGTATTGTAGCCTTAATTATTGTACGGTAGGCTGGTTTGGCATTATTTTAGTTATATAGGCTTAGTGTGTAATGATTCCCGTTTTAAGGATATATGTATTATTTAGGGTGGAGAGTTGTAATATATTCGGTTACCCACATTTTGTTCTTATCATTAAGTAGTATATAAGAGAACATACTTGTATGAATGTCAGTTTTTATTATACGCTTGTTATCGACTCACGCCTTTCATTTGCCCAAGTATTAACTTCTCAAATAGATTTTTAACTTTATCCCTAAAGCATAAGGTTCAAAGTTGATTGGGAAAATTTGACAGTTTCGGGAAGCTTGATGTGGACGGTATTACTCATCGGCAAATAATTATTATTTTCCTATTCAACCCTTTTAAGGGGTAATTTTTCAAAAATACTTTCTCTGTGGTCACTTTCGTTGTATGAGGAACTCTTGAGCAAAATTTCATGCTTCTTAATCCAGCGATTATGGTTGTGCGTTGTATATCAGTGCATGAATGAATTTATTGTTATTAGAAGCTCGTCAGCTGAAGAAGGCTGTTGACCGATAACATCTAGACAAAATCAAACTGGTTGCTAATTTAATTGTAAATTTTTTTATTCTGTTTTTTTACATTTATTACTCACACCCTGACTTATTACTTGTATTTTGTTTTTTAATTAAAATCGTTTTTCTTGTACCATGTTTGTAAATATGTGAGCACCATGTATCTATCAGATAATTAATTTATATGTCATGGTTTCGTTTTTAATTCTTTTACCTATTGTGGTATAGTAATTTTATTGTAGGTGCATCGTCCTCACATGTTATTATATAATTAATGTACCCATGCAAAATATTGTACCTAAAACATTTTAAAAGAGTAACGGTGGAGTTTCTTGCCCGTTCTTCTCCATACGAAAACTACATTTTGGAATGGGCGACTAGAATCAATTCTATTTTAAGATAATTTTTGACGTTCAAAAGTGCCTTTTATGTGCCTATTTGAAATAAATGCTTTGACTTTGACTTTTTTGACTTTGACATCAACAAAATAAAACGAAGAACAAAGTAGGTACCAAGTTGTAGTCCATATACCCATTTAGAAGCATACTGATCTCATTTTATAGTTCACGTAACCAGGTTGTGTCAAAAAATGAGGGCAGTTTCATGGGATAAAGAAATAGAGGAATGGCAACCGGAGTCGATGAGAAATGAACAAAAATATAGGGTTTTACGACCCGACACGCGACGGTTCCACACAAAAGCAATAAGGAAAGAACAGCAAAATATAAGCCTGAAAATTGCACTGACATATCACACATTATTATGCCAAAATATCGCGGATGAGGAATAGAGGTAATAATATAGGTACATGTGAGTTATCCACACTAATATTATAAATGCGAAAAAAGTGTATATGTCTGTCTGTTACCTCTTCACGCTTAAACCGCTGAACCGATGTAGATGAAATTTGGTATAGAGATAGTTTGAGTCCCGGGAAAGGACATAGGATAGTTTTATCTCGATATTCCCATGGGAAACTTATGCGGGTGAAACTGCGGGGCGCTGCTAGTAAAAAGTATAGGAATATACTTGACACCTCTAAATTAAGGTTTTCAAGTTTTGTTAAATAATGGAAAGCTTATTACCGACATCGGTAAAGGAAATACATCTTTAGGAAACTTGGACTTATCTAGATTAATATTATAAAAAGAGAAAAGATTTGATTTTTTTGTATGTTTGTATGATTGTTTGTTACACTTTCACGCTAAAACGGCTAAATGGATTTTGATGAAATTCGGAACCTTATGTTTTAGCAATAAAGTTGAAAATCTATTAAAGAAAGGAGAATGGCAGAAGTTCATAGAAAGCTGGCATTAAACTTTTTTAGTTTCCACAGAAATAAAAGTAGCATGGTTTGATAGGGAATATTATGAGCTTTTGTTAAAAAACAAAATAAAAAATAATAACAATGGGGTTAAAGAGAAATCTTAATTTTTGTAAGAGGTTAAGTGCATTAATGTTTGTACTTTAATTGGTTATTTTACCTCTATTACTATTTTAACGCATAAATGTTTATTGTATGCATACAATATTGCTAGTTATGCTTTGTAATGACTTCAAAAATGATAAATAACTACTTGTTGAAGTTTGTTTAGTTCAATGATTTACCCACTGATCATAGACCTAATGACAGTTTCAAGTGTAGGTACTCGGTCAGTTTTAATTAAACTCAGTAGTCACAGAAAACTCAGGAGACTCTAGAGACTCACTTATCGGAATCTAAGCATATAATAGGAATAATAATAATAAAATAATAATCAAATAAAGCATAAAGGAAACGTCGAGGTCCAAGTCTAGCAACAGTCGTTCAGAAAGGTAGGAGTCTTCGAAATCCAAAAGCAAGCCAGGTCGTTGTAAAAATCCACGTAAAACTTTGGGCGCACAAAACATTCACACCAGCACAAAATAGTAGCGAGCGAGCGAATGTGACTTGTGAAGTTTTGTGTGTCATCTTAGTCTATCAAAAAGTACTCTGTGGTCATCTTCTAAAGAGTCATGTTTGTTTGTTTGCCATGACAACACTGTCATATAGTATAACAAGTTCAAAAAGCCTTGTTTCCGGCTGCTCAACTTACTCATATTTAACGAGATTTAATCCCAATTCTCAATAATAAAGTTAATCTGGCTATCAATACATAAAAATAAGCGCTTTTTTTTAAATAGCTCTGAATTCTGTACCTTTCCAAAATTAGCAATGCCAAAAACTGCCATCTCCTTTGACAGATTGTAGTAGCTTGATGTGCTGGTGTCTATACCTAATGCAAAGGTACAAAACACAGTAGGTAGGTATTACCTACACCAAAGACAAACTTGTGTGAGGTGGTTTGAACTTTGAAGTCCAGATTAAAAATACTACAGCAATATTGGATTTCCTGGAAGAAAACTCAATCTTAGGATAGCACTAAGTCCAATTTATTCTTTGAACCACTTACTTTGGAAAATTGTCGCTCCAATTGGAATTTAAGCCCCAACAACAAATTATGTTAGGTTATTATGCCAAAAGAAATAAGCCACAAGCCCCACTTGGCTTGTGGCTAAGTAATAACAGCCACACGGGCCGATCGATCAATTAAGCTACGCTTGCCGCTGTTCGTCCGTGGATGAGTGACAATCATACATACCCCTCTTTACTTCAAAAAGCACGTTAAGCTGTTGGTCCTGGCTGTCATTCGTGGATCTTTGACAGTCGTTACGGGTTGTCAGAAACCCGAAAGTCTGACCACCAGTCTTACCAAGGGATATAGTATTACCCAGTAACTGGGTTGTACAGGTCAGCTAGGTAATCGCTCCATGCACGCATGCAGACTGGAAGCCGACCAAGACATAGCTGGAAAAAAGCTAGGCAGACTGATGAAGATTTTGGCAAAAAAAAATACAAGATAATATGGGTATATATTGTGTTTATTTGCTCACAAACTAACTCACAAACTAATTACACTAGATCAGATAATATTATAATAAATAGATTGACAACCATCATCTTATTTACTGTAAGTACCTAAGAGGTAGGTACTACACACTTATTCGGTTTGGCATGATTCGTTAAATTACAGCCGGGCAGAAAAATCAAATATAAATGTAGGTATATTTATATGTTTGGGAAAATGCCACTCGGCTTAGCTCAAATTGTGGCAAGCCAAACTGAACATGATTCAGCGAGGGTAGATGCAGAACGGGGATTGCCAATCCGCACGGGCCGAATGATAGCAGAATAAGTGTATATCCTTCAGGTCGACTTTGTTGTTCAAGAAATACTGCCGAATCGAACGTGTGGTCCCGAACAAATTGTAGCACCCTAGGCTCATGTATATTTGGGCACGCCACGATAGTGGCGATAAGACCCCTCTTTGAGGAGTGGCTAGAGAGGCGTCACGGCGTCCTCACCTATCGCCTGACGCAGGTCCTCACCAGACACGGATGTTTTGGGAGGTTCCTGCACATCATCAGGCGGGAGGAGACGCCCGGGTGTCACCATTGCGAGAATCGCCCAGAGGACACGGTGGAGCATACGGTGGAGGTCTGCTCCGCATGGGCGGAGCACCGCCGTGCCCTCGTAGAGGCGATTGGCAGCGGCGGCGACCTCTCGCGTCCGGCCCTGGTTCAAGCCATGGTCCGGGGCGAGAGGCAGTAGGAGGCAGTCACCTCCTTCTGCGAAGCAGTCATGCTAGCGAAGGAGGTGGCGGAACGGCTGAGGGAGAGAGCCACACGTCCCAGCCGCCGCGGGAGACGCTCCGGGCGTCGGGAGCCGCATGACGACTCCCGGCCACCGTAGGCGCGGGCCTGCGGACGGAGAGTAATGGGTAGCTCACCGTCCGATCAGGACTAGGCCCGTGCCGAACGGCGCGTACGTGTTCCACGCGCGCCTTAAAGAGATGTCAGCAAAAAGGAAGGGGCCTGCCAGGGCCGAAGCCTGCCGGGGGTGCGGGATTGTCCGAAAGGGTTACCGCTACCCCGGAACATAAAAGGCTAAGGAAGGAACACGGATGGGTTTTAGTCAGTAAGAGTCTGACACTCCCTTCCGCTCCATCCAGAGCGGGAGGGGTCATTTGATGATTTCCCATCCATAAAAAAAAAAAGGCTCATGTATATTTTATTTTTAACTAATCTGCCTCACTGAACAAAAATGTCTTGATTACGCCTTTTCACTCACGCGAGCAGAATTCGATTCTATTTGTCCCTAGTCCTATCACATAATAGCTTATGGTCATGCCTGCAAGTGGAATATAGCCACATAAATGAACATATTCATCACAAGTTGGCAGAAACATCACAGTGCTGATTTGCAGGATCCATGTTCTCTTCTACTGATCGTTATTTCTTCTGACAAAGTTTATTCTGTTTATATGTATGTACCTACCTGTGTATAATGTCTTGTATTTTTTATATTTATCTTCTTGTTATTTCTCCCTTATGTTGCACTTACCATTCTCGGCATCACCCTAAGGTTGACTGGTAGAAAATGCCTTAGGCATTAAATCCGCCTTTGTACAGTATTTTTTTTACTTGTTCATAAAGTTTTAATAAATAAATAGCCAATAACGTTCCCACTGCTGGTTCACCGGCCTCCTCTCTGCGAGACGGAGGGGATCGTTATCCACCACGCGCGTGTGAGGGTTAGTGGATTAGCACACAGACGCAAGATACAGCCACATAATAACATCTTACTATTAATAAAGGAGAACATACAGCACTAACTACCCAATATTGAATTACAGTGAAGGTAGTTACGACCGAATGGCGACTGAGCGAACTTAATCGGTCCAATCCTCCGGAGACTATGTTACTGCTCAACGTTTAGCTAGTTTAGCGGTTGTATTACTACACAATACTTCGTTAAACAATGTTGGATGAACTTGTAATGCTATCTGGAATTAATTTAGATATTTCATTCATTGACTTACATAAACACACGCCTTACTCCCATGGGGTAGAAAGAAACGAAAGAACGCCACAAAGAACTGCTACTATTCTTACAATTTTTTTTTGCTTCGTTTACGTTCATAGCTCAGGAAGGCATTTCCTGTATTTTTGAGAATGTTCGCATTCTAATCTTACAGTGCAGTGGTGGCCCAGTGGTAACGGCCGCGACTTACGTGTTGTAGGTCGTAGATTCGAGCCCAAGCAGGCACTTTACTTTGTATATTTTTTTTATTTTTGAAGTGAAAACTTCTTTAGCGGCGTTGAACACTTTTTGTAATGGGTAAAAAATGTTAAACTCGCGTCAGGACACGTGACCGTCAGGAGAGATTCCCCCCATCCTCATCTCTTTCATCCCATCTCTTTCTACGGCGGCGCCAACCGAAGTGAACCAAGACGACAAAGATGGCCGAAGAAAATGACATTTGACGTACAAATGTTTGAAAAGTCAGTTTCGTAAACAATAGTACTTCGAGGAGCCGCAGTTGTATTTAATTTATTTTGAACTTCTGTTTAACCAATTTAGTTTATTATTATATACCTACCTACAATACAAAATAGAAGCGACGAAAAATATAACGAAGCACATTATAGCAACAAGAAATACTGTGGGACATTGCTGCTTTTGTGTGAAAACAATGCTTCCGTGTCGACCACGGAAGTTTACACCCTGCAGGGAGATGCTCCAGTAGGGTGTGGCTGTGAAGCTATGTTGCAAAACATGCTCCACTTCCTATCCTGCCTTATTTGTCCTACCCAAAACATGCAGTCAAAGTGACCTCTGCGCTGCCACCGACGACAACGTGGAAGTGGCAATATTTTGAGCCAACAAGATCTAAAGTAAAAGAGAAGAAATTTAGGGAGTAGTTCATTAATAAAAAGCTTGTATACAAATATCAGTTTATTTTTATAATACTTGTACGCACCGGGACTTACTGCTTAGTACGGCTGTTATTCCAAATGCATACAGTGTGGCTAAGTTTGTAACAATTGAGCCTGGTATCTATGGTTACCTCACCCTACTGATTATAAACCTACAGCAACTACTTAACACCCTAGTTATCCTAACACCCTAACCTATCATACAAACCTACGGGAGACCTACGGGAACAGACAGAATTTGGGTAGGAATAGGGGTTTGTGTACGTCGTGCAATGTGTACACAGGAAATAGTTTTGTGATTGCCGGTCCCACAGACTCATAGAACTGTTGATGGCTAAAGGTGTCTTGTCGTGAGAGGAATTATGGAAGATGAATCAAACTCTACTCCAGCTTGATGACTAATTTATTCATTTACTAATTACTAATTTATGTGGAACGAATGTATGTCGCTCTTGATGCTGACGCTGGCGTATGTAACTCTTGCCTGTTCACGGCTGAACAATAGGTACTCTAAACTCTAATTTGGCTTCTAAAACTTGTGCAAGCAGAACAACATTTTTAAAATGTTTGCTTTTCATTTGCCATCTGTGCCATCTCTTCTGTAGGCCGTTTCATTTTCTGCTATTCGTAGTGAAGCACCATCCTTACTAGTCCTATTGACCTGAAATACAAAACTAATGTTATAAATTCTTTCTCTTCATTATCTTATTTTTACTGATTTAATTAATCAGTAGCGGCATCAAAATAACAGTCATTATTATTCTTATGGCGGGTTTTTTTTTGTTACAATGAGTTTTGTACAGGCAAACGAAGTTCTTCGTAAAATTGTAAATTGGATAGGCCCCTAATTCGTAAATCATGCCAGGCTGCCCCTGTTTAGCGTTAGTGCTTGTGTCAGTGTTTTTATTTTCTATTATGGAGACCACTCCCTGACCAATTCTTCCAAAAAATCTAAGGATTAGAAGCCAAAGCAAGCATAAGTATAAGAAATTGAGAATGTTTACAAAACATAACTTACTTTGAACACATTTTAGCTGTAACAGTAGGTACACACCTTATCCTCCTCCAACCAATATTCAATTCGTTGCCCTTTATTGCAACTAGTCTCCAGTCTTAATTTCATTTATTTTAAATACAAAAAAAATATTCAAAAGTTTTTTAGTTTGACACATACAAAATCAAATTCATTCATTGACATATTCATATTGTTTCCATGACGACCATGACGTTGTCGCGTCAAAACTGTTGAAACTGTAGACAATAAATTAGTTTTTCATACGTAATAATGTCTATGGACACAAATATTCGGTTCGTAGACAGATATTCTCGTATGCCGATTTAATGTGTTGGCCAATTTGTTGTATGACTTCATTATAATGGCAACATTTAGAAGTTGTAGGACATTCTGTACTTGCTTCGGCAGTACATATACTAAAATTGGAACGATACAGAGAAGATTAGCATGGCCCCTGCGCGTAGGACATTCTAGTTATAGAACGTTTATGAAGCGTTTATGAATACAAAATTTTATCGAATGTTTTAAAGGCCTATTGAGCATTTTAACTAATGAATGGTTAATAATGAATAAGACCGAAAGTGTTTAAAATATGGAAATTGAACAAAGTGCATCTATTAATGAAAAAAGTGACGCAGAAATATTGAAAAAAAATGAGTAATATTAATTTAATTAATAATTGATTTATTTCAACGTTAATATTCAAGTTTTCACTTCTGCCGGCACTCCCGGAGTGCAACCCGTCTTTTTTTTTTATTCAGTAGTACAGCCCGCTTCAAAGAAAGGGAACCCCTTTTGGTAATGACATTAAACCCATTTAAGTTTTTTGTAACGTATTGTATATGGCGTGTTGGTCTAGTGGTTAAGACAGCGGCTTAACAATTCGATGGTCTCGAGTTCAAATCCTCGGACGAGAAGTTCTTTTTTTGTTTTTTTTTTTGTTTCTTTTATAGGTTATTATGTGATTTTTGTTAATTATTATTTAAGAAATCAAATGTTGAAGTAGGTATGAGGTTTGTAAGAAAATCTAGGTATGTTGCATAAACAATATTCATTTATTTCTCTAATTACATTTCTAGGACTTCATGGAATCCACTTCACGGTTGAATATACAGTTTTCTATGTGTGTTAAATTGGGGTTATTTACTTAGAATATTAACTAAACACAAAATAGATACCCTGGGTGAGGTTTAGAATGTTTAACATTAGATAACGGTTCATTTATAGATTTTTCTAGAAACAACTACAATAATATTTATTCATTTAAAGTTGTGAAAACATTAATTTTTTATACTTTGTATGATCTTATCGGAAAAAAAGATTAAAAAATTAAATGTTGTCATTTATGCCTGTGAATTACAGAGGAAGAACCAACATGCTAAACTATAAAAGTATAGCAATATACATCTTTCTCTTTTATCACATTTTCTGATAACCCTTATTTAACACAACATTAGAAATTATAAAAATATGTGAGGTCAGATGGTGCATCACACATTACAAGACTACTTGTAAACAAAAGCATCTGGATTGATAATAATAAAGGTTGTTTATTTTTGATTAACTACGAATTAATGATTCCACAAATATTGGGAATTATTAACACTTGCTCATACGTTCCAATGTAATTTTATCAGATCAGTTACACAATAAATCTGCCGAGTAAATTGCTTATTAATAACGGAGAGGATGGCCGTCACTGTCTATCACTTCTTGAAGTCACACTTGAACGCGTAGTTTTGAAGGGTGTCACTGAGTGAACTTCCACAATATTACGGTGTCGCCCCGATTCATTAGTGTAAACAATTATTGAGCGAGGGCCTTGGCGATCACATTTCACATCACCAGTTGCATGATACCTTTGTATCCATCTACGAACTGTTTTTCTCTGGAACGAAAATAATAATATTAGGAATACATAAAAAAATCCAACTTGTCAGTAATAATGCAACATGATTGCAACAATAAATACATATATGTGTATAACGTAAATCTTACCGTTATGGCCATATCTCGTTCTTTATGCTTTGTTCCTGTTCCCAGAGAACAACAATTTTAGAGTCCGCGTATCACTGGTCAGTTTCCCTCAGTCGTCAGTTTATTTAATTCTAGCCTTCAAAAAGTTATTAATCGAACAATACTATCGGTTAATATAATCAACTGTTCAAAAACTTAATAAATTGGAGAATATTTCGACGAAGATAATTACGCACAAGCGGATCGACACGAAAACGAAACGATTTGAAAAGTAATTATACCCTCAATCACAGTTTAGTAAATAAGGCGAAGAAGTATTCTAAATTCAACCTTAACTCGCAGTTCATACAGCTAGTTAAGTTTCTGAAGTAAAATTACGGTAGGTAGTGCAACAATCGGAATCAGGCACATTCTATTCAACCAAACAAGAAATCTATGCAAATTTCAACCTTATCTTTTAGTAAATTGAGGAGTTACGAATTGCATTTTGTAAAACAAGACGGTAAGGTGTTAGTATTTATAATACGTGGTGGAAGTTGAAATTTAAACCTTAATATCTAGAAGATTAGACCGTTATCAACCTTGTTCGATAAAAGGAGTAAAGCTATTAAAATTTTCGTTAAGATGGCTAACTGATTCAATAGTCTAGTGGTATAAGGCGCGGTCTATGTGATCGGCTGGCGCCTGGTGATGCAGGTTCGTATCCTCAATCGCACGGAAAGTGTCTTTTTGTAAGTTAAGTTATTCTTGGGATACGGTTCGGGCAACAAGCCGAAAAAATACCATATTATAATTATTTAAAAACTTGCAAATAATATTTGAGTGGGATCGGTGGATGCTCGGGCAGAGATGGATGCGCCGCGCCGCGCGGCAGCGGGGGAGGGAGCTGCTTGAGGCCAGAGCCACGTGACGCGCCCAAGCGCGCGCGCTCGAGCCCGCCATCGCTCGAGCGACGAGCGACGGCGGGCTCGAGCGCGCTCGGGCGATAATCTTTAAAGTCTTGGGGGGTTCCTTTTCTCTGAACCTGTCTGTACACATACATTTAATACATTTAAGTTGGTGCCAACATAAACTCATTAGAGTTTTACCGTGCACCAAAATCATCGACTACATAATTTATTTAAAGAATTATATAATTATATTTCATGACCAATGCTCTCAAAACGGTGAAGGAAAACATCGTGAGGAAACCGGCATGTCCTAGAACAAAAAGTTTGAAGACCTGTGACATCTACCATCCCGCACTGGGCCCGCGTGGTGGATTACGGCCCACTCCATCTCACAGAGAAGAGGCCTGTGTCCCAGCAGTGGGAACATTATAGGCTGATTATGATTATGATAAATAATCTCTGTCGCAATCTGTCAAAAATACAATTAATTTTTGACAAGTTTTTGACATTGATTGTCGCAGAGATGAGATTGCGATTTGAATTTAAACGTTTTATATGTACGAGAATCGACCTTCTGATCATACACGCACACCGGTTGCGAGTTCAACGCACCTAACCTTTCTACATGTAGAACATCGCTAATAAGGTCGCTAGGTATACTTATATCCTTCTAGGGCGGCCCCTCTCGTATTTTTCACTAACACGGGCATTGACACTGTACGTCAATTTACCGTGTTACAGCCATTTTATACTACTGCCAGAGAATGACAGTTTGCGATTTGAATATACGGACACTTTTCTAAATAATTTAAAAAAAAAGTTTCTTTATTAACTTCAGTTGTACAAAAACACTCATCTAAACACTATGCAGCGTTACAACAAAGGAAAAGAGTGATTTCGATGAACTCTAGCACCCAAAGTAAAATGTAACTTGTGTTTAGGGTGCCAGCGTCCTCGCCTATAATTTGCAACATATAAAGTAGAAAACGGTGGAGTTTCTTGCCCATTCTTCTCCATACGAAAACTACCTTTTGGAAGGGGCGACTAGAATCAATTCTAATTTAATGTAATTCTTGACGTTCAAAAGTGCCTTTTATGTGCCTATTTGAAATTAATGCTTTGACTTTAAGTTGGTAAGTAATTTGCTTAACAATTAATTTCCCTGACTTTATATTGATGAGTATGGCTATTCCAATGATCACCACAGTGAACGACTATTGAAAATACTCCAGCAATCACAACCCCTCATACGTACTTGGATCCTTTGTACTATAAATAATGACACCATTATTCTATTGACTATCATCATCATCTGCCTAGCCTTTTCCCAACTATGTGGGGTCAGCTTCCAGTCTAACCGGATGCAACTGAATACCAGTATTTTACATGGAGCGACTGCCTACCTGACCTCCACAACCCAGTTACTGGGTAGTACGATAGGCCTTGGTAAGACTGGTTGTCAGACTTTCGGGCTTCTGACTACCCGTAACGACAGTCAAAGATCCGCGAATGACAGCCGGGACAAACGGCTTAACGTACTTCCCGAGGCACGGAGGGGTCTCGGTATGTAAAGACGGTCACCCATCCACAGACCAACCGCAACAAGACATTATTCTATTGACTACTTATTTATAAATTAGACAACTAAGAATTAAGTCTGCATCACCAATCACTAAAGCTAAGTTTTTCTAGAAGAAGGTTTTCGTCATATTTGACATTAACCCAGCTACTTGAACAAAAAATATTTTTTTACAAAAAAAAAAAAAACACCGACTTCCAAAAGAGACACTACAAAGTGAAAAATAACAGAAAAATAACAAGTCGGTGTCGTTAGTTTCGCATTTTTGTTGTTTGCCACTGACTTCCGAAATTAAAGTTATTTTTCACTTTGTAGTGTCTTTTTGGACGTCGTCGATTGTTTTTTACGGGGTCGTAGGTTCGAACCAGGCAGCTACTTTGAGAAAACAATTTCATCACCGCTGCTCTCAAAACGGGGAAGGAAAGTATTGTGAGGAAACCGGCATGTTCTAGAACCAAAAATTCGAAGACAAGTAAAATCTACCAATCCGCACTGGGCCCGCGTGGTAGATTACAGCCCACTCCCTCTCAAAGAGAGGAGATCTGTGTCCCAGCAGTGGGAACATTATAGGCTGATAATGCATTTATTTATCGATGGTGCAAGTGGGTTTTAGTCCCTTGCGGTGCCTTTGTCTTCTATTCTCGGCTACGAATACATCTATTAATATGTTGCCTCTAGGTCTATGCAGCATTTATTAGACTATGAAAGACTGATTAGTTAGTTGATTGCTCCTTTGTCAGTACGGGCGGCACTAGAGAATCAATCTGTGAGATTGCATTTGCTTTGCAGATACTGAATGTGCACTGTGGAGAACCAAAAAGCGTTTCGGATGGATTATGATCTTTGTCTGTGATAGTGGCTATCAAACTGAAACTCAAAGCATTTATTTTAATAAAAACCAATTACAGGCATTTTTTTTATTGTTAAGGGGTCGGTCAGTTAGAAAGATGAAAGTATGTAGTTATCCGTCTATATGAAGAATAAGCGAGAAACTCCACGAATACTGTCTTGTTTAATAAAAAAAATATTAGTTATTATTGTTAAAATTACACATGTGACGTCCGGTCCGGAATAAAAAGATGAATGATAATAACATATTTTTTTTAGTTAATTGAAATATGCCGTGGCAGCTCAGAGATGAACAATGCTTACTGACGGCGCCACTTTACGAACATGACGCATGGATCAGCACCTATGATAAAAGTGCAAAACTATGATAATAGTCTGTAAAGCCCTGTTTATACGATGCAAGTTTATTACACTGCAAATTGATGCAACAATTGAAGCATCGTCTAAACAACACTTAAAATAGTTGCACGACACGGGCAAGTTAGTTGCCATTCAAAAGTTGGATAGGTGTAAACACGTACAATAAACCGCTTTATTACTTGGATCAATTGTACAAGGATGTGCAACTTGGTGTTTAGACGAGGCAAAATGGGTCTTGCATGCAACATTCTCCTTACAATAATTACCTTGGTGTAAACAGAGTTGCATTCAATTCTGGAATGGCAATAATTTAGAACTTGCCTTATTGCATGCGATTATTGCTCTTGAACGTTCCAGAAACTTGCATCCTGTAACAAAGGCTTTATTTACTACGTTTTCAACCATTCAATGAAACAAATGAACATTAAATAACTTTTATCTAGTTCATATTTCATTGCGCGCCATACTTAATTCATTCATATACGAATTTTAATGGATTCACATTTACAAATTAACACATTATTCAGTCAGAATAGCTGTAATTTAATTCTAGTTTAATAGAAATTAAACTGAGTTATAATCAGAATGAACGTTTAACAAAACTGAGCCTGAGTTTTATGTTATACGGGCGGATTCAACTCATATTATATTGAGCAAACCTTTGTCCTTTGTGAAGGCCTTTACCCTGCAGTGAGACATGCTCACTTTACCACAAATATTCTTATTTTAAAACAACTAAACCGATTTTGCGTATGTACCTATAATGGAGCAAGCTATTTGGTATTCAAACAAATCTATCCACTACACTGTCAATATTCAATAAATTGTGTGCGTCATAAGCTTTTAAGCTGATCCAGGCATACCTTTAGGGTGTACTCACATTTATCGACGCGGAATCGGCTTAAGCCGAGTGCGTATCACCAAACTACTAGACTTATCGCCGAGCTAATAGGCAAACGGCTCGTTTCGCCGTCGATCGGCGTCGCGCCGCGTCGTCTGAGCCGAGCCGATACGAATGGTAAGTAACACCCTTATTACGTAGACATAAAGGCTTTTTTGACCGGCGTTAGCCGATTCCGCGTCGATAAATGTTCGAAGACCCTTAGAGAGTGATTTGAAAGAATGAACTACTCAAAATCAGTTAGGTAGAACCAGCTATTCGGTACACAGACAAATCTCTCCGCCACACAAAGTTATAACGCGCACAATAACATTGTTTAAAAGTACGTTATGTTATGTGCATGTGTAATCAACATTGTTTAAAAGTACGTTATGTTATGTGCAAATAGCTTGTACGACTGCACATTTGAATACGGTTGCTTTTCTATCCAAGATCATTTTCGTAAGCATATAACTCCCACGTGTTACATTGGATGTCTCCGTCTTTTCCTCATAATTTCCTTTTATTTTATCTAACATCTTTAACGCGATAAAATCAGGAATTTATGAGCCTTTTACCTCCTCCGAAACATTTCGCTTCTTGCGGTTTTTCTTCGGTGTAATCTTGCCCCTTCTCCCCAGAAGGAAGTCATTTGCACGCTGTTACATTTTTTATGAAACAATCTTAAAAGGTTGCGAACGTTACGTGATGACCGGCTGGCAAATAAATGTTACCTTTGTATGATAGTTTTGTTTCTTGCAAGGTTTTCTGTGGGTTTGTTGACCTCGGGACCTAAAAGCAATTCCTAAAGTGCTGTATGGTTCTGTCCAATAAGTTTGTAAATGTTTTATAATATTGAAAAGCAGGTTGCAAATTTCGAACCTTTACCTATTATGTAGGTAAGTAATGACTTTGTCTAGCCGAACCCTTCGAGGATTACAGGTGTTATATTATGTAATTACTTTGTATTAAAATCTTATGCAATATTTTTTTCTAACAGACGTGTCTTTCTTTTAGAAAAAATATTGTATAAGTTTTTAATGTTTTTTCTGTCCAGTTTCAAGAGCAGGCATGTAATTAAAAGCAATGATGCAAACAAATTAATTATGCACACATTAAAGCAAAACTAATAAAATTTCGAAATAGGTCCTAATTAATTAATATTACATCAATTATTTTCAATATCCATACTAATATATTACTAATTACTAATCCATACTAATATTATAAATTCGAAAGTAACTCTGTCTGTCTGTCCTTTTCACGCCTAAACCGCTGAACCGATTTCGATGAAATTTGGTATAGAGATAGTTTGAGTCCCGGGCAAGGACATAGGATAGCTTTTATTCCGATATTCCTACGGGATCGAAACTTACGCGGGTGAAACCGCGGAGCGCTGCTAGTAAGAATATAAAGGAAAAATTAAAATAAGGGCGAACAATTTTTCTCAAGTTATGCCGTCGGGGGTTGTACATAATTTTGATATATTTACGGGTGGATCAGGCCCTATTCACTGTGGTTCTATTGTTAGAGAGATTGTTTGGGTATCATACCGGCAAATTGGATGTGCCAAGAGCCAAGGATGGGGTATGATGGACGCGGCATATTTACCGCTTATAATAATTAGGTATGTATTGGTATTTCTATGATAAACGTTACGTTCGACCTTAGCATTGTTAGTACCTACTCTTCGCTTCGGAATTGAATAAAGATCGAGCTTTTAGTGTTCGCAATTTAATTGTGTAACTAGAGACCCGCCCCTGCTTCGCACGGCTTTTATGACTTGACAAAACATCGAGGTTGTTTTACTATACGTAAGTTTAATAATAATCTATATACTAATAATAAAGCTGAAGAGTTTGTTTGTTTAAACGCGCTAATATGTGGAGCTACCAGATGGTTTTTTTTTATAGACCAGTTCTTGAGAAAGCTATAGGCTATTTAACATTACGATAAGACCCTTAGGAGCCGAGCAAAAAGAAAAAAGTCAGAAAAAACGCTAAGCGAAAACGAAGTAATAGTGCGACGGGATGGGTCGGTCGGGGGCCGAACACGCGAACGAAGTCGCGGGAAAAAGCTAGTGTATTATACACATAAGCCAAAGCCAGAACAAAATCTCTTAATGATGGTGAAAGGGGGAGGCCTATATCCAGCAGTGGACGTCTTTCGGCTGAAATGATGATGATGATGATGATGGTGAAAACCTCATCAAAATCCGTTGCAAAGTTTGAAGAACAACATGGTCACATACATATACAGACACTAAAAGCGACTGCAATATGAAATATGTATGGATCCGGATACTGAAGTGATTTCGGACTCAGACGATGTCTAGGTTGAATTGTAATTTGATTCGACTTGATCTGTGTTTTTACTTAAGATGCTTTCGACTAGGCACCTTTTTCGTTGTGAGTTGCTTTGCTTTCAGAATATAAATAGCGTACCTAAATGGTTTTTATTGTCTGTATTAAAAATTATAAATCTTTGTCGACTCAATGCCATGTCAGCCAGCAAAGTCCACTGCTGGTGTTTAACCGAATTCAAAAAAGGAGGTTCTGTATTCGACCCGTATGTATGTATGTTTGTATGTCCGCGATTTTCTCAAAAATGAATGAACCAATTTTGATGGTTGAATTTTGATGTTTCAATAACGTGATCTACATACTTTCAGGAAGGTTTTAGTATATAATAAATTAGGTAATTATTAGCTATTTAAATGTTCGCCACAGTAAACAATAGGTAATTGAAATGTACGTGAAAGTACACGTTGGCGAAAAATTAAATTTAAATAAGTAATAAGCCTAAAGGTCAATCAATTAATCAACTCAGCCTATCGCAGTCTACTGCTGGACAAAGGCCTCTGTAAAGCTGCGCCACAACACCCTGTCCTCCATCTAAAATTAGTACGTTACCATTACTATTCGTTACTCCACGTGATGATAAAATACATACGTCATAGATTAGCTAACATACGAGTTTACTCTCACCCACATTCCCCTATCGTAAAACCAATGATTTTAGTGAATGCGCCTCGGAAATCAGACATGGTTCGTGGGTGAAATTATCTCGCGTGCTCGGCCCGCTTATATTTAATCCATTGTCATGGCGTTAATTAATTCAGGACTTATTCAGAATCGGTTGTACCTTTTCTGAAATGTGACACATTATTGTATATCAGATAACACGAATTTAATAAGCCGCAAATTTTTTGTTTGCTGACGTCATTTTATAATGCTTTTATTTTGTAATTATATTTAATATTAATACTTGTTAAAATAAAGTATAGGAATTTAAAAATACGTGAGGATATATTTTCTTAACGAATTGACTTGGGTTAAGTGTGCCCAGTTCACCGCCTTGAGCGATGCGGCCCTGAACAGTCAGTCACACTATCAATCTTGCTGATTGGCTAAGTTTACGTAATAGCTTAGTCTTGGCTATTTTATAGTGTGTTAGTGTTATATTATAAGTATATCTTGCTATAAAATAACTAATTTATATTCCCCAAATGGATCTTGATGTCATTACCCTAATATCACAAACTATATATTACTGTCTGTAACTATATGTACGATATTTCAGGGATAAGGAAAGTAATATGAAACACCAAGTTATTTTATCATTCATTTATATTTCTTTGTCAACATCTAATTCAATATTCTACACCATACCATCACATCTTTTATTTTTCACATAATATCACTATTTATTGAGTATTCTAATATTTAAAATAATACTCCAACAATTCTACTGAGCACAGAATACTTAATAGTACTACGTAGCCTGAGTGTAATTATTTTCCTGACACAGCCACTCAGAACGTCGTACCTCCATCAGCGTCCAAACAAGTAGAGCACGTTGTCTTTCGGTGTCGCCAGTACAAACTGTTTTGCACTAATTGTACCTGTTTTGTGTAAAATATAATTATTAAAAACTGTTTTAATGTTAAGCAATTGTTTTTTTAAATTGTGTAGCCTTTTTTTTGTGGATGGGAAATCATCAAATGGGTCCCTCCCGCACTGGGTGGAGCGGAAGGGAGTGTCAGACTCTTACTGACTAAAACCGACGGGTTTTAGTCAGTAAGAGTCAGACACTCCCGCGGAGGGAACACGGGCACGTGTTCCTTCCTTAGCCCTTTATGTTCCGGGGTAGCGGTAACCCTTTCGGACAATCCCGCTACTCCGGCAAAATTGCGTAGCCTGGCATGCTATTTTTATTTTTTAGGAAATCTATTCCATGTGCACAGACTTTTTTATTTGCAATGCAAAAATACGAAATGCCCTCTGGTTATGTTGGTACAATTAAGTGAATACACAGTTGTGAATCGTGATTAGTGAAATATTACTATTGAAAACGTCAGTTCATCTAACTTTTCACGGTGAGATTTTTAAAGAATCAAAAAAATCAATTGTCATTTATTCAAATTAGGCTGAGAATCAGCACTTTTCAAACGTCAAAATTACATAAGACAGTCCCCCAAAACGTTCCCCCTTCACCACTTCCTAGTGCTTTCGCTGGGAAGAAGTGGCGCAACAACCTCCCCAGCAGCACAGCTGCCTGTTCAGTTAATAGATATGCAAATTAGTTAATATTAAGAGAAACATAACATTCGTGTATATAATCAAAGATAACATTAAATTAAACTATTTGACATATGTATGTAAGCTAGCCACACCAATGTACCAATAAATATAATGTAAACTATACTCAAGCAGAAAAAAAACTAAATAAAAATATTAATGAAAACAAAATTTAACACCTAAATAAAAGCCTCCATCCAGGCATAAAGGGCAAACAGCTTAGCTTATTTATGTAATGCTGGGTTATATCGTCGCTAATCTAACTAAGTGATGTAACTGATTCGAAGCATATTTTACAGTATCGTATTACTACTATGGTTATCGTGTTAATAATAAATATTTTAACAGATACGTCACTTCGCGAGATCTTTGTTTTTTATTTTGTTCGGAATACATAATCAGAAGGCCAATTCTCGTAATTTTAAAAGTTCAAAATCTAGTCGTAGTCTCATCTCGGCGACAAAAAAATGTCAAAAACTTGTCAAAGTGTAGGGAAATTAGAGGTATTTTCACACACAGACACACACAGATTGAGACTGAGATCAGGCTGTGAACTTTCTTAAAATTACGAGAATTGCCCCTCAGATATCAGATGCGACTGGAAAATGTATCAAATTACTATAGTTAGGCCGGCTTAGTCCAAAATGTCAGATACATCAGTTAGTTAGATTAGCGACGATATGGGGAATCGATCGGCTGGTGTGGATATCATGTTATTTAGGTACCTACGGACCTACCTAACGAACGGACACGTGATCACTCGTGAAGTTTAGTAAGTTGATGTATGGTGCAATATCGAATATATCAACAGTATAACAAAGACGAATCACCTTGAAAACCTTCACATTTTTCAGTCATTTGTCACGGTTCATCAACGTTGTTAGTAAAATCGTATTTTTTGTTTGTTGATTAAAACACGTATTTCAAAATCTGTTGTCGTACGGAATATATTGAATATTTGCACAATGTTTTATCGTATTTGTTTCGAATATATTCCCAGTTTTACATGCTAAAAGCTAGTACAGTTTTCGGGCAAGGGGTTGTATGTTTTTTTTTTATTTCAGCTTTGGATCTGAAATCCATTACCCAAACAACAAAGTTACACAATTAACTTTTAAGCCCGTTCAATAAATATGTATGTTCTGAAGTCAACATACATATTTATTGCAACGCAATTATGAATATTTTGTAAAAACGTGTCGATCCCACTAAAGTACACTATTCTTTCAAGAAACAGAATTTTCTTAATTTGAAGAGCAGGGGTCTTACGGAACATAAAGGGCTAAGGAAGGAACACGGGTGGGTTTTAGTCAGTAAGAGTCTGACACTCCCTTCCGCTCCACCCAGAGCGGGACCCCCATTTGATGAATTCTCATCCACAAAAAAAAGGGTCTTACTCATCTGTAGTAGCCATACCCATCCCTTATTGAAACAATACTGATGTTACGTAGGTTACATATTTTGGTAAATAAATGATCACTTACTTAAAAAATTTATGTCACAAATATCCCTTATCTACAAAATAGTCTACCACAGAGCCTTAAATGAAGAAAATGTTTTACTAGCATCGTTACAGAAAATATTTAGTAATAACTCTAGCAGGCAATAACATTATTCAAACGCAAGTAGAACTTGGCAAACAATACTGTTTGAATTAAAACACAGAGAGAAAGTAAAATATGGATTTCACATAATATATTTAATTATAAAGAAAAAACAATGGCGAGTTACACTCAAAAAGTTTCACATAAGTGACACTAAAGAGTCTGTGTTGCTACACTTAAAAAAATTACACAACACAACCAGAAAAACAAAAATATTTCATTTGATTCTAAATTATTATAAATCAGGTTAATTACTAATTACATTAATTTATAATATTTCAGAATATCAAAATATATTTTCACATTGTATTGAACAAATACTATTATTATTAAAATGAGTGATTTAAGGGCCAAAAGGTCAAAAGCACACTGGAATGAAGGCGAGGTTTTGTGTGGAATCTTTCATAGCGTCATTGAGCCAATTGAATGGGTTTACTTTGCTTAATAAGAGAGAGAACTAGATAGTAATTACGAGATATTTGCTCTGAAATTATTTCAGAGCTGATTTTTAGGGTTACGTACCCAAAGGGTAAAAACGGGACCCTATTACTAAGACACCACTGTCCGTCTGTCTGTCCGTCTGTCTGTCTGTCTGTCTGTCTGTCTGTCACCAGGCTGTATCTCATGAACCGTAATAGCTAGACAGTTGAAATTTTCACAGATGATGTATTTCTGTTGCCGCTATAGTAACAAACACTAAAAATAGAATAAAATATATATTTAAGGGGGTTCCCATACAACAACGTGATTTTTGATAACGGCAACTGGTAGACGCTTTAAATATTTACAAAATAGGTACTTAGTTGTATATTAACTTTAAAAATAAATAATTAAATTAAAATAAAATAAATTAAGGGGGCTCCCATACAACAAACGTTATTTTTTTATAATGTAGTGTTTATTATTGTACGGTGGTACGGAACCTTTCGTGTGCGAGTCCGACTCGTACTTGTTTAAAATTGTTAGTTGCGACCCGCTCGTGCTTTACACGGTTTTTAGGACTTGACAAAACCTTGAAATTTCTTTATTGTATCAATGTTTTATACAAACAAATCTTCCAGAATAAAGTCTCTAAATGATAGCGAAAATCGCATCAAAAGCTGTTGCGTAGTTTAGAAGAACAACGCGGCCACACAGACAGACAAGAAAAGCAACTCTAATTTAAAATACGTTTATAAGAGCTTCATGTGGAGTATCTATATGAACATAACATACGGATATAATACCTATAGGGTACTAGCTGTCGTCCGCAACTTTATAAGTACGGATGGAAGTCTAGTATAACATATACATAGCATAGATGAAAACTCTGATAAATAAGAAATCGAAGAGCCATCATTAAAAAAGTCATATCATTTATTTGGTACATAAAAGGCACTTTTGAACGTCAAAATTTACTAAAAATGGAATTGATTCTAATCACCCCTTCAAAAAGGTAATTTCGTATGGAGAAGAATGGGCAAGAAACTCTACCGTTACGCTTTTAAAATTTTTTACAAGATTTTGTATATATTCATTATATAATCATAAAATAACAGGACTAATATTATTATGAATTTAAATAAAGGAATATGTAAACGGCCACTTAACCTACTAAAGTTCTTGGCTTGTACCTACGAGTACGTCCTAATTATTCCTACATGGTTCAAGACAAAATAATTTATTTGAAAACGCCTGGCACTCGAACCGTAATGGTGAAAAGCTCAGATAGAAGTTTCAACGAAAATTCAGATGAACATCGCTAATTACAAACTTTTTGGGCTTTACGAAAAATTCCGATGCTTGTTGAGTCGTTTCGAAAAAACTCGAACAATCTTCCTCTAGTAGGATTATTAACTACAACTTTGGATTATTGCGAAATATCGCCTGGCTCGATTCATTCGTTAAATTTCCATCAGATATATTGCTCGAGAGCTTTTTCCAGTTCTTTTTAGCGTGAGGTTTACGGGAGGATATAAGAGCCTTTTTCAATGCATAGGTTGCTTTATAGTGTCTATTTTTAATGACGTTAGGTTACACTAATTGGAAGCTTTTAAATGTAGGTAGTTGAGAATTGCAATTGAGAAGGCCGTTATTCCTGTAAACGTTCTAAATCTAGTCGCAATCTCATCTCAGCGAAAATCAATTTAAAAATGTAGGTTTAGACGTTTATTTGAAAGATCCAGACTGAGATTATAATGTGATCTGAGCATTACCTACATAACTAGGGTTTAGGTTTAGGGTTTAGGATTAGGGTTTAAGATTAAAACAAAAATAAAATAAAACAATTAAAACTAAAAATAAGCCGTGGCAGCTAAGAGATGACTAGTCTCTACTGACGGCGCCCCGTCACGAACATCAGAATCATTCAGCTGTACCAATTTGAAGGGAATGTAATGATCCAACACACACGTTACCACCAGCGAAACATTTGAGTGAGCATGAAACCTTAATCGCCAGGGCACGTTCAAGTCAATGAGAGACATACCCACCTAGTCAATGGTAGCCTTATAGTAGGTACCGTCAACAAAAAAGATAAGAATGTAGGATCGTCGGATATAGTTGAAGTTTAGTAAGAAACCGATAGATTTTCTCGAATAAAATTTAATTTTATTAATAAGACAAACAGCTCATTTATCAAATTAAATTTCACTCGACAACATCCATAGTTTCCTACTGAACTTCAGCTATATCCGAAGATCCTGCATACTTATCTCTTTTGTTGACTGTACATGTGCTCACACATGTGCTAAGTAACTATCCTGTGATACGTTAGGCTTACTATCAGTCACTCGTGCAAACCTTTTGTTTGTATGTTATTGTAAAACCAATAAAATCCTGCATTGCAAATAAACAAAAAAATAACGCAAAAAATCTGAGTCTCACGGCATATGCTAATTTGCAAGCTGTGACCACAGCGTTTCATCGTTATTCATTCAAAAACGCGTTACAAAAACGTATGGCCTGAATTGTGCTTTTGTGCTCCGTGCTAAAAGATGCAGGTCCGTAAATAGTTGCACATGATAAATGAGTTGTGTTTCGTACACAAATGCATTTTGTAAATAAATTTATTGTTCAATGTGTTTTTCGTTAAATTAGAGAGAATTTTGATGATTAATTTTTCGACGCTTATATTTTAGTTTGTGTACAGTTTTATTTTGTTATTTTAATTAATTAATTAGGTATCAGTTATTATTTAATCACATATTATTTTAATTATAGAGGCTTGTTGCTAAGTGATAACAGCCGCACGGGTCGATTGATCAGGTTAAATTACGCTTGCCGCGGTTGGTCCATGGATGGGTGACCATCTTCACATACCAAGTCCCCTCCACGCCTCGGCAAGCAGGTTAAGCCATTGGTTCCGGCTGTCATTCGTGGATTTTTGCCAGTAGTTACGGGTCGTCATAACCCCGAAAGTCTGACAACCAGTCTTTCCAAGTATCGTATTACCCAGTAACTGGGTTGTGGAGGTCAGGAAGGCAGTCGCTCCATGTAAAATTCTAGTATTCAGCTGTATCCGGTTAGACTGGAAGCCAACCCCAACATATACTTTGGGAAAAGGCTAGGCAGATAATAATGATTATTTTAAGGATTAACAAATAAACTCATAACTCTCACTTAGGAGGAAAAGTTTTAAATGCATCTACACATAGTCAGGAAAATTACTTGCTAAGCAAATTGACTACCAGTATAAATAATTGTCCGTATATATTTAAATCACAACTGTCATTCTTTGACAGTTGTATCAAATGACTATAACAAGGCAAATTGAAGGAAGGTGTCAATTTGGCGTTTGCCGTGTCGTGTGTTAAATCCCTTACCGTATAGAACATGTATTCCCCAAAAGTAAGGCATACATACTATATATACTATCCAGACTTATATCCATACTAATATTATAAATGCGAAAGTGTGTCTGTCTGTCTGTTACCTCTTCACGCTTAAGCCGCTGAACCGATTTAGATGAAATTTGGTATAGAAATAGTTTGAGTCCCAGGAAAGGACATAGCATACTTTTTATCCCGATATTTCAACGGAAAACTTATGCGGATGAAACCGCAGGGCGCTGTTAGGAGGTTTATATTTCAGTCATATTTCGTCACTAATGTTTAAGCACAGAATACTTAAAGTACTACGTACAGAAAGGCCACTCCCTTCCCCGCACTAACATCAGTTACCGCACCTCACCCCGCACTTCGAGGTTACCGTCGCAGTTCTTTAACAAAGAGCGCTCGCAAACACAAGTACCTCACGCACACATTCATACGTATACAAATGTCATTTTTTAATGTAGTAGTAGTAGATAATTATTTTGCGAGCGTTGTATGGAGTGTCCGGGGTGTGGTTTAAGTCCCATTTTAAAGAATGATTCTTATATGCATATTAATTTTAGCTTTAGGTAGATCTACCCATGTCAGTAATTATTCACGAGTTTTCAGCAAGTAAGTAACTGATAAAGACAAAACAAAGGGTTCTATGAAAGCGGCAAGGAAACCAATGCCACTGTTGTCTGTTTTCAACCATTGTTATCTTCCGTTTAACAGCACCGGTGAGAATCAAATTACCTACTGGCGGAAAATGTGGTTTCCTGGTAAAGCGGAGTTAATGTTTACACAATAACGGCTGTCAAAATACACAGCGTTTTTTGACACCTTAATGGCAAAAACTGGTGAAAATGACAGATTTTCATGACAAACGTTTTACATGATAAGTGATTTTATTTCAGTAAGTAGGTTTGCACGTCATTCATATTTTAAAAACTAGAATAGGTCTGCGTTTCCTATCTGACTAGTCTGAGAAGAATGGCCGAAATAAACTAAGAGATCACAGTCTCTTTTAAAGTCCAGACATAATCTGAAATATGATAGACCCGCTTTCCTAGATTTAGGAACTTTTCAATAAGGAACATCTCTGGGTGACAGGCGCAATGCAGTAACACACGGGACCAAGGGCGGATTTCACCGAAAGTAATTAATTTAATGTCATTATTGTTGGAAAATATGGAAAGAAAAGAAAGAAAGAAAAAGTATTTGTTCCGACTCGTACAGGAAGATCACAAACTAAACTAAAGACAATATAAAAAAAATAAAACTAATTCATACATAAAAAAAGTAACAAAAAGAAAAAATTAAACAGAAAGTCCTATACGAGGCCAAAAGACTCCTATCTCAGCATGATGCTGCGACATATAAAACATAAATGTCGCAGCGCTGGTATTCTGATAGGTACCCGCAGTGATGTCACGGGCAGTTACAAAAATAAACATACAAAAATATTGACACTGACAGCTCTTAAACGTTTCAGTGGCGAAATTTGTCTTCAGTGGTAAACACCACTTTTAAAAAATCACATAGGTTAATTAACGATGTTAATTAAATGTGTCATCGCAATCTGACTTTAGAGTACCTACATTAGTGAACGTTTCATAAATATTAAAATAAAATGGGAATATTAAAATAAATATAAATACCTAATATGGTCCCAAAATTAAAATTCCTGGTAATAAGCAATTTTAATTAATTTAAGCTTTCAAGTAAACATAATTACCAACTGAGATTACCCTTGGAATCCATTCAGTCCGTCAAATATTAGTCTGACAAAACCAAATTCGGACCTCAGTGCGTCATTGGGCAAATTTTAGTCCTTTTCCGACGAAATTTTGTAGACCCTGGCCGGATTACTCGACCCTTGTTAAGGACAGTTGACCAGTGAATACAGAGCAAAGCAGAAAATGTAGTGGTTTAAGGATTCTTCAGATTGGTTTAATTTGGTGAACAGGGCATTTAAATATGATAAGATTTTGGTCTACTGAAAGACGATAAAAAATTATCGCACTTGTATGCAGACGCCAGCATAAATCAAGCTGGGTAGCTTCGAGTTTTGGGTGAAACTGTCAAATTTTACCAATCAACTTTGAACCTTATGTTTTAGCGATAAAGTTGAAAATCTATTAAAGAAATTTGACAGATTATAGTAGCTTGATGTGCTGGCGTCTGTACTTAGATATTGTAGCTCATACTAGAAAGAAAAAAAGAAAATTGCGGTTATTGGCATTACTACTACATAAGTAGATAGATGTGCTCTGCATCACTTGTTATTTTTCCATTATTCATGAAACAATGAGTATCATCATTATCTCACTGTAAATCTTTCCAACCCTATTTGCGTCATAATCAAATACAAATCCTAAGTACACACCCACGAGCAAATATCCAAAAAATCCAAATTTAAAGCCGCCTACGCTTTAGGTAGACGTATATCCTAATTTAATGTTGAGCTGTCCAGCGGGTACCTCCACAACGACATACTCGAACAAGTTGCGAAGCCTGCTGACGCGACGTGAACGTGTTAAAGGACTTTGTGCTGAAAAACGTGGCAACTGGAGTGGACTCGGGACGTAGAACGACCATTGTTTTTCGAATAGTGACGCCTGTCTATTCAAACTTGCGTGTTTTAGCCGAATAAGGCTGGATTCAAAGGTAGGGCTTTGTGGGTTTATGAGAAAGGACTATGCCTTGTGACGTCACAGAGATGCTAGTGTTTTTTGTCATAGGAGTATTTTATTTTTGGCTCGGTGTTTCGAATCTATAAATCTATCTAGATGTCGAATATATAGTTGCAATTCGTGTCTGTGTGTGACAGCGTCGTTCTTCTAAACTAATTAGTACGCAATGGATTTTTCTGCGGTTTTTACCATCATTTAGAGAAGTTTTATTTGTATAATTCCTACATTAATGTAGTGTTTGGGATCTCCAGGAAAACTTCAGTGTAGCACAAATTTTCCGTTTATTTAATAAAATACACCTTTCGCATCTTAACTGATCTTATCACGTCTTTTTATGTCTCTGTTTTAATGTTTGTTTTCGTCTAAATCTCTGAGCTAACTAAACGAAAACAAACATTACTTAAACTAAAATATTCTTGTATATCGATTTTATTCAATTTCGAGCGGCCATTGTTGTTTACTTACATCTTTGGCAAATCTAGCGCGGCCGGACCTTATGTGTCTTGATCCAGAATGTGTCTTTCTATACCTATTATTAAGATCTCACACGAAATTTTCTAGAGCCAACCCGCAATGGGTACACGTAGTGGATTATGGCCCACTCCTTCCCACAGAGAGGAGGTCTGTGTCCCAGCATTGGGCATATTATAGGCTGATTATATATGAGACAAGTAGACTTAGAGCATGTCATGAAATTTCTCACCATTCTGTTATCTTTTGCCATACGTATACGTGTTAGTTTATTCCACTTTTACAACGCAGTTAATAGACTTAATTAAGTTAAAGGTTCTCCTCGAGATAACAACGTGGTGACTCAAGTTGAGGGGACTTGGGACGTGGAACGGCCATTGTTTTACGAATGTCGCATGTCTATTCAAAGTTGCGTTGCATTTTACCCGACTGTGGTGAGGCGGAGTGTTGGTTTGCAATGTTGTACATACCTACTGCATGTTTGCAGGTTCACACTCTGTCTCAAGTACATGCATGACTGGAAAATGAGAAGGGGAAAAAGCCTAAACATTTCAGTAAATTAAGGAAATACTTGAGGTTGAGGAGCAGTGGTAGCCCAGTGGTAACGGCCACGACTTTTATTTCATCACTAATTCTCTCAAAATGGTGATGGAAAACATCGCGAGGAATCGGGCATGTCCTAGAACCAAAATTCGAAGACATGTGACATCTACCAAACCGCACTGGGCCCGCGTGGCGTGGTAGATAACAACCCTATCCTCACCGAGAGGAGGCTTGTAACAGCAATGGGAACATTATAGGCTGAGAATGAAATACTTAGGTAATTTAGAAAGCATGATAACCAAGCAAATAAGCTAACCCTTTTTGCCCAAACAGACAACCCTCATCAAGACAGATAACAACAAACCGCTACACATAAGCTCTTTTGACCATGCAGATATTGTCCTTATCAAGCCTAAATAACACACAGGTACACCTCCAGTTTCCTAACACCTGGCTTTACAAGGCCAGCTTCACGAAACAAACGGCCTACTTAACATCACAATAATTTAATCAACAGATTGTTTTATCTCCATAGTCAGGGTAGTTGACTCTCCATTGTATGTCGCTTAATCCATACGCCCGTGCATGCAAGACCACGAACAATGAGCGTATACCTATTGTCTGCCGCACTGGATTCTTCCCTTTGATATAATGAATACAAAAAAGATAGGCACAGAGGGTCGACTCCATACAACTAACGAAAATAGGCGCACGCACACATATAATTTACTAGCTGCGCCCCGCGGTTTTATCCGCGTAAATGTCGATCCCGTGAGAATATCGGGGTAAAAAGTATCCTACGTGTTATTATGATGTATAAGCTATATTACTGTAAAGTGCCATCAAAATCCAAAATCCGAAAGAGTACCAAACATCCTCACAAACTTTCGCATTTATAATATTATAATATAATATATAATATTAGTGTGAAGTGTGATGATTATTATTATAGTAGGAAGTAGGATTAGTTGGATTGAAACCACTCAACCGAATATCTATTTAATGTTGACTGGTAGAAAATGCCTATTGCATTAAAACCGCCTCTGTACATTTCTGTGCTTGAAGTGAATAATAAATAAAGGGGAATTATTAACCGTGCGAATATATAATATATGGATGACTGTTAGGGCCCTCGCCCACGGCGACTTTTTGTAGCGATGCAGTAGCAATGCTGTGGCGCGTCCGCATCGATACAGTCGCGAAGCGGTCGCTAGCTGTGTGCCCTCGCCCACGGGCCCAGATTCAGTTGTGATGCTGTCGCGCTTCTGTCGCGATGCAAACGCGATTCAGTAACGGCACAAAAATACCTGCGATCGCTACAGTTGCAAGATGGACTTCGTTGGACGTAGGATGGTTCTGAATTGCCATAATAAATGTTTCAGTGTCGAACAACTCCATTTTGCGCATGTGATGGACAACAGCACTCTCGACCTGTCTGTGTTGCACTGATGCTCGGTTCTCCACCCGACACGGTCGCGCGTTTGCATCGATACAGTCGCGATGCTGTAGCCAGTGGCGTGCATTGCATATAGGCATATAAGCAGTGCCTACCTCGATATATCAACATAAGCCTGTCAATTACATTTTAGTGTGTGTGCCCCACAATTAAGAAACTCACTAAATTATCATACCTAACAAAAAAACAAAATCTTCATACAAACACGGGCGGCAGTAGGCAGTCGCCGGACGGCCTACTCGGCTCCCGTACTATTCGCACATTGTCAATGGTCTTTACTCGTTCAAGTTAATACGACAAAATTAAAAATACGTACGTCTCACGCGTAATACCATGACGTTCGACCTTCGCAATTTATCACCCTTAAGTAGGCATGCCTACTCAAATAACCAAACTTTTGACCTCACTTTTTTTTCTGATTAGTGACCGCGTTTGCCTAGACTAGACTAGGCCCATTGCCTACCTATTCTGAAAACCAATGCACGCCACTGGCTGTAGCGCGTTAGTAGCGCGTTGGCATCGCTTCTGTAGCGCGTTGCAAATGCGACTAACACGCGTTAGTAGCGATGCTGTTGCTCGCTTACGAAGCGCGCGACAGCATCGCTACAAAAAGTCGCCGTGGGCGAGGAGCCTTAATGAGATACTTTAATACTCAACCGAGCGGCGTTAAATTAGTTTTGCGAAAAATTAACTGAACTGGCGATAATTATGAATGATTAAAATTCGTAAAATGAGCTACTAGCAGTGGGAAACAATTAATCTAAGCTAGCAATCAAAATTGCAAGTGTCCAAATTAAATACTAAATTGGGCGAAAAAAATACTGAGTGGACGGGCGCTTTGTGTCGGTTGCATGGTTGCGGTTGGTCGACAGGCGACGTAGGATGCAAGAGCGAGCGAAGGGCACCCCGAGTCACGAGTACTCTTGCGGCTTGCATTCGCTGTACGTAGACGCAGGTCTATGAGTGCGTACGCTTTCGCTTATTGCATGGTATAAACCTTCTGTACCTATCTATTCTGTGTTATGCAGCCGCGTGCGCTGTTTTTAAAGCTTACCAACGTTGTTTATTACATTCTTGGTATTAAGAGTGGAAACAACTAAGGATCGCGGGATACGGTTGTTGAAGACGCAAGGGAAATTACATTTGATTAAGTTTAAAATGTGTCCGGTGTTCTTGTCTGGAACGGAATTAAACTTTCCTTAGTGCGAGACGAAAATACTTCTTTACAACTGTTTGCAGTTTCACTTAAGTACCTACTGTTAGTCTGTAATGTTCTCACCCAAAGGAGTAAAGGTCTCTTTTTTTATTCAGAGAAAAAACCAGCATTGTTCATCTCCCTTACCTACCTTTTAACCGCTTACATAATCAGCCTATAATGTTCCCACTGCTGGGACACAGGCCTCCTCTCGGTGAGAGGGAGTGGGCCGTAATCCACCACGCGGGCCCAGTGCGGGTTGACAGATGTCACATGTCTTCGAATTTTCGGTTCTAGGACATGCCGGTTTCCTCACGATGTTTTCCTTCACCGTTATGAGAGCAGTGACGATGAAATAATTTACACAAAGTAAAACGCCTGTCTGGGTTCGAACCTTCGACCGACCGACACCTCGTAAGTCGCGGCCGTTACCACTTGGCCACCACTGCCGCCGCCACTTACGCCGGATTAATCCGACAAATATTTTCGTGTCCATTTCGCCAGGGTCGTATATTTACGACCAAATACCACAACTCGTTTAATCTGCTTTTTTATTTAATTACGCTGTATTCTATCACGTATTTATTTGTCGGTTTTTTTCGGGCACTGGGGTCACGACAGTTGATATAAAGTCGGGCGGTTAAAAGGTTAAATGTGATCGTGTGATTTGGAACTTATAATGGACCTGGCACCAATTACTTCCTTACGTCCGCTGATATCGCAAATTGACACCAAAAAGCGAAGTCACCTTCCAGGCCGTGCTGCTGCGAACGGGACACAATTTCCTGTAACATCATAAATATCATGTTTTTGACGGATTAAAACTGAAATCAGACTGTGAACGTTCTTAAAATTACGAGAATTGTCCCCCTGGTTAAATATCGTTTCGAAATCTATGCCGAAAATCATAATAGATCATTTTATTTCTTTTTAAATTTTTTAGTTATTTTGTATCTCTATTTCTGACATCGAAGTCTTCGTAGTTGTTCAAAATAAGTAAAGCCAGACACAAGAAGACTTACAAAACAAGTTATATTTCTATTAGACTAATTGCTTTTGTGAACATTATTAGTACCTACTTTGTTTTCTATTATAACTTGTAACTCCTAGTAATCTCTTCCTCGATTTGTTGCGTAAAACCGAAGGACTGTTATTGATTAATCCTTGTCAGCAACTGAGTAAACTATTCCAACTTGCAAAATGTCAGATAAACAGCTTAGTGGAACTGATTTACGTCACGACTATATTCCTTGTTTACATTCCGGCTTTTGGGGTTATGTGTACAGGTTCATTCATGTAAAAGTTATCTCCTTCACCTAAGGACCATTGCAGCACAACACGACTCTTGCATGAATGTTCGAACAAATTTTTTATTATCCATTATATCCACTGCACTGCTGGGCAAAGGCCTTTCTACTCTCTTTCCACTTCTCTCTGTCCAGAGCTGCCAAGGACCAATCTTTATTAAAGGAGTCTAGCTCATCAATGTTTTAACTAACATTCATACAATTTTGACACATTGCTACTTAAGTCAAAGATTCAACACCAGGTAAGTACAAAAAAAACCCAGTGCAACATCACTTGGAGAAACAACTACATATTTTCTGATTATGACGGTTTCAGTTCCTATTTAAAACTTATATTTCGAGGAATTATCACTTCTATTGAAACATTACAGCCGATGTATTCTGTAATGCTATTCTGTAAAAATCTCACTGTGAAAACTTAGGTGAAGTGAGCTTAAAGTGAGCTGTCAATGGTGTCAATCGCTAGCATCTGATGGAACTGTTATAACCCTTATTACAAGGCAATAAAGAATAAGTCAGCTTTTACTTACTTATAGTGTACTTTTCCTTCACTAAAGTACCTACTGATGTTGCATTTTTACCTAATGCACAGACATAATATGGATAATTGAGTTAGTTAGATTCTGCACGCTGCCGCGTAAACTAGTTACCTACCTAAATTAAGGGAGCAATTAAGAGGGACATTGCCAAAATATAAGTACCCAAGAACTTGTGTGCCTGTGTTTTTGTAATGTGGTGAATTAAAGTGGTTCCAGTAGAATAATTGTTTTTTTTTTTTTTAAAGACAAACGAGGTCGGCGTAATACCAGAACGACAGCTCACTTTAAGCTCACTTCACCTTAGAGCTCTTACACACGAGCGGCATGTTCCCAACGGCAGAGGTAACTGCAGCCGTCGACGCGCGTCGGCGGCAACCGTCGACGCGTCGACGGCAACAGTCGACGCGTCAACGGCAGCCGTCGACATTTCAACTTCGAAGATATAGGTCGACGGCTGCCGTCAACGCGTCGACGGCAACAGTCGACGCGTCAACGGCAGCCGTCGACATTTCAACTTCGAAGATATAGGTCGACGGCTGCCGTCGACGCGTCGACGGTTGCCGCCGACGCGCGTCGACGGCTGCAGTTACCTCTGCCGTTGGGAACATGCCGCTCGTGTGTAAGAGCTCTTAGTTATCACGGTGATCTTTTTACAGAATAGCACCGCTGTAAAAATCGCATCGTATGAACGGATTACTTGCATGTCGTCAGAAACTTAGGTGAAATGAGCTTTAAGGGAGCTGTCAATAGTTTCAATCCCCATCAGGTGGAATGACAGCTCCGCACACTCACTCACTCACTCGCACACCTTAGCATTCACGCTGAGGTTTTTACAGATAGACCAGCTGTACTGTAGGAGAGGTACACCAATAAAACAATATCTTTCAGACAAAATAATTATAACGGAATCGTTTTACGTCTCAAATGAATTCATCGGAGTTTTACGTGTTTACTTTTTTTCCTTGTCACTTCCGATGTCAGTCAAATCCGACGCCTACCGTTTTATATTCTCAATTCGTATTTGCTTTTATCTTATAATGTTATGCCATTATCTTATTATTACCAAAAAGGTTTCATGCCACAAACAGTACCTACACACTGCACTGCTACGTTACAAGCAAAAGTTATGAGTAGAAGTTGGTAGAAGGGACAAGTTGTGTGTCCAAGTCTTGGCCGAGTTGCACACAGACAGTGTCCGTATTGTCCACGGCGCGTTTAAGTTGTAGGTACATATATCACAATATGCAGCTGTCTCTTCAGCAAGTCTGTATATCTGGCTGTAAATTGCCATTGGCTTTGTTTCTTCAGTCTTATGCAAGCATAGTGCATGCAGATATTTTGCCACATTATATTGTTTTTTATAACTATGATGAGGTTTTCATTGTATTTGTTGGTATATTGGTGTAGCTAGCTGACATATAGCAAATAATTGAATGTTCTCATAATGGTGATTACTTTGGATACCTACTATTGTATAGAATCAAGTTTTTCTAACTGAAGAGACAGCTGTGCTGCTGGGACTGCCCAGCCACTGTTGCGCCACTTCTTCCCAGCTAAAACACTTGAAAGTGGTAAAGGGCGGACGTTTCGAAGGACTGTCTTACGTAATTTTGACGTCTGAAAAGTGCTGATTCTTAGCCAAGAATAAATTAATGACCTTTGATTTGGATTTGGTGGACCCAATGCCTTAATTTAACACGTGCAAATAAGATTAAAAGTCTCAAACAATAAATTTTATTTTATATTTAAATTCGACATACTAAATTCAAAAGCAACGAATTCACCCGAACACTGAATGAAATCAAATGAACAAAGGCAAAAGTTTTAAAGTTATGCGAGCCCTAACACAAGGCTCTTGGGTGCATATGGTGCAGTTAACCGAGCGGATGCCGATAACGACTTCCATTATATCACTTACGTTTAATAAAGTCTGACGGCTTTTTTGGCACCTTTATTAAGGTTATAGAGAGTTTTTTTAACGAAAGAATAGGGTTGCAAAATGACTCGCATAGAATGAGAACTAAGCAAAACACAAGGTTTTATCTAGTTAAATATATACATAGCAGCACATAGCTACATAGCAGCGAACAGTCGCTAAACAAAAATATAAAAAATACCTAATTATTAGAATGGAAAGAATTTACCTACTGCGAGAGTAAAAATCATGATTATTGCAATTTTGTTGAAAAAATCATATAGGTACCCGACTCTGTGTCGTAATAATATTACATTACATACATGCATACGTGTCGAATTTATAACCTCCTTTTTTGAAGTCGGTAATTAATATAAAGCTATTGTTGCGCGAATTCGCGCACGTCGCAATCATTTGTCTTGTCACTCATTTGTTCGGAAAACCTGAACGCCCTCTGTCAGCGCGACGACAACGCATTCGGTTTCACTGAATGTAATAAAAGATCGTGAATTTTCACGACGATCGTTTATATCAGGACACGGCCTCTATTTAGCCTAAATAAGAGTCATTGCTTAGCGGTATAAAATGATGCTTGCTTTTTTAGAATTTGTAGTCAAAGATTTATCGTACGTGTTAGGCCCTTTGTACAGACGCCAGCACGTCAAGCTACCCGAAACTGTCAAATTTTTCCACTCAACTTTGAACCTTATAATTTAGCGATAAAGATGAAAATCTCTGACGGATTATAGTAGCTTGATGTGCTGGCGTTTGTACACACACGTTTTTCTTGCCGTGAAAAACTACGGTTTATCCGCCGTGTGTAGGCACAGTCGACAGTGTTGTATGGATCACTATGGAAGTTTGTTGACGGACACGTATTTTCTACGACGCGGTTTATTTGCCGTACTGTAAAGAAACTATGCCGTGTACAAATGGCCTTAAGGTTTCAATATGCCTGTAGCACATACTTGTACAGAGTGTCCCTATTTCCATTATGAGGTTAAATTTTAACCGTGTTGCCAAGAAATTGCGTTATTGAAAATTCAGTTACGAACCTGGAAATAGAAGGCAGGTTCCCGTTATATAAATGTCAATATTTCCAAAGACAAACTAAGTATCGTATCTATGCTTGTGCTTGCTTTCTGTACTATAGTAGGAGACACACTATACTAGGAACTCAATTTCCGTGCTGTTTGAATTACCTACAGATATGTGCCCTGTCTTTATGCTTGTGCAAGTAAAAGTTCTTGTAACTTTTCGTTGTTCGTTGAACTTGCAGGATAAATTGTTGTATAGATTTAAGCTAATAACCAGATCATACATGGTCTTTTTTGCACACCACAAAAAGTACAACGCAATATTATGATGGAGAGCAGTGGTGGCCAAGTGGTAACGGCCGCGACTTTTGAGGTGTAGGTGATAGGTTCGAACCCAGACAGGCGCTTTACTTTGTGTAAATTATTTCATCACCACTGCTCTCAAAACGGTGAAGGAAAACGTCGTGAGGAAACCGGCATGTCCTAGAACCAAAAATTCGAAGACATGTGACATCTGCCAACCCGCACTGGGCCTACCTGGTGGATTACGGCCCACTCCCTCTCACCGAGAGGAGGCCTGTGTCCCAACAGTGGGAACATTATAGGCTGATTATGTATGATTATGTAATATTATGACCGCTACTTTTCCGAAAACTGAAAAAGACTTCCAATTAAATTCTCGTAAAAATGTTTGTCAAAGCAGTAAGTAGATCATTAAAAAAATATAATGTGCTAACATTTTCAACTGGAAAATACCTCTTACGCAGACACGGAGTGTTCTGTTTTAATATGGCGTTGGCAATATTAAAATTTAAAAGGAAATGAGTCTAAGTAGTAGCTTTAGGTAGGTACTGAATTATAAAACTACATGCCATGTAGGATAAGATTTTCCATCGGCAAATTTATGACTTTCATTTCCCATTTTACCCCATTTAGGAGATGAATTTTCAAAAATCCTTCCTTAGTACTTACTTTCGTTATAAGAAACTCTAGTGCAAAATTCATGCTTCTAGACCGCTGCGTTTTCTATCAGTGAATTAAAAGTAATATATTAAAAAAAAAAATGTGGTTTTTCTATTTCATGTAACTTGTTAAGTATTTAGAATAGGGATTTAACATTTTGGTATATGGTTTTTGACACTTTGGTCTAGTATCATGTAATAAGAATACCTCCACAATTCAATGAATTTTTCTCGATGCAAAAAAATTGCAAGTTTATATCTATTTTTTTACTTTTTACGACAACACGGCGTTACGCTTAAGAGTTATTCAATGGAATTTACTTTAAAATATATAAAATTATTAAATCAAAGTTTACTCAAAGTAGTTTAAAATTTAATTAATTAATTAATTTTGTTAAAAAAGGAGTAAATTCGTTTTGGCACACGTCGTTTTGTTCCGAGCGCACGCACATTATAGCCATCACTCTTCTTTTGCGTTTCAAAAGTAATTGCATCACTTTCGCTCGCTTAGTAGGTTTTCGAGGATTTTAGATTTTCGAGGTAGCTCCTTAAGATTTTTGTAGTCTTTATTACATTGTAAGCAAAATAAATAACTACCTTTACACTCAGTCAGTCGGTATTCATTTCCATGACTCTGTTCGCATGAAACTTTCAACTCCCTTAGTATAAACCCTTTATCCCATATGGGTTATCCCATATGGGTGAAATTTTAATCATCTAATTCCTTATTGGATGACGTAGGAGTGTAAAGTTCCGAAAGCCTTTAAGGTTCCTAAGATTATGGAATGATGTTTGTGAGTGAGCGAGAGGCTTGTGGCTAAATAATGACAGCCGCACGTGGCGATTGATCAGGATAAGTTACTCTTGCCACGGTTGGTCTGTCGATAGGTGACCAACAATTACCTTAAGTTTGCCGTATATCAATACTTCCCAGAATTCGATCCTTATTAGGAACACTATCGAATGGTGTAATAATACAGGGTTTCTTTTTCAAAATCAACGGGTTCGATTCCTAGCTAGAAATATTGATTTTTCAAAAATCCAATGACGTAGTTTTAGTTTTCATCAAAATCGAGCCCGAGACTCCTTTGAGTACTTTCCACAATTCCTCATAGTTTCGGATTTGGCCATCCACGCTCACTTGAAAAATTCACCCTGTGTAGTGACCTTATTGGACGTTCTTTAGAAAGGTCAGGTACGTGGTACTCGCAACCGATGAAAGTAAACTAAGCAAAAGGGGTATGTATGGATCGCAGCAGATGGCGTTCTAAAATTTTTGCTTACGCCCATGGGAAGAAGGCGAATTTAGATATGTATAATTGTGTATACATAGGTAAATAGGTATGAGGTAATACGGGCTGGTATCCGCAACTCCACGTCAATGCATGTATTTTGCGTACGGCTGGGAAATCGATTGCTCGATCCACCCCAGCTCCTCAAGGAAGGCCAGCAACGATTTGGAGTTACTGAAAATCTCACGGAGGGTACCTGGGATACCGAAGTACTTTGCCCTGTACGCGGCGACCACTGGGCAGTTTAGAAGCACATGTGCTGCTGTCTCATCGTCCTCCATACAGGCCCTGCACAGCGGACTGTCTGTGATTCCTATGACAAAGACGTGGCCAGTTAAAACTGCTGTAACTGTAGGCAGCTATTGGTTAGTTAGTCGGAGAACCTGTTTCGGGAGGCAGCCATCAATCGTATGGAGTACTTCCTTAGCCTGGGTAGATACGCGGGTATCGGTGTGGCAAGACCATGAGGCATTTTAACCTTTGTCTCTACAACTGCAATAGTTATCTGTGACAATAGTTTACAATAGACAAAACTAAACTTCTACAACTGAGACACATCTCACACAACCTTTTAGAAATGTTTATCTCTCTATACGGGCATTCCAACTTCAACAAAAAACCACTAAAGCAAATCAGAAAATAAATCATACTCTAATCATCATAAAAGCAACACGAAACTACGTACATAGGATATATGTATGTACCTAGCTATATAGTACAAAAAAGATGAACACAGCGAGACCAACTTTATCAAAACGTTTTACTCCGAAAGGGTAAATATATATTTTACGACGATACCATATTTTGGTGGCGGTAATTTAGTATTCAATCGTTGTGCAAACGCTGGCTGGAAACGCGTAAAATTTTCTAAAGAGCTTACGTTCAATGCAACTATGCGTATTTTATATCTGTGAATGCAAATATACCGAGCGCTTAGAAACAATGGAGATGGTATGAGAGCATTTTGTTGCCAGATTTTATTCAAAAAGTACCTCACCGTCTACTGCTGAACATAGTAATACCACTCGGGTCTCCACTACCCACATCGAGAAACATTCGTGGTGACAGTTCAGATACTTAGGTATTATTAGGATTAACAAAAGGCAAATGTGGGTGGAAACGCCGGGAGGGGGACGCTCTAGAAGGGCATATAGTGACCTTATCGGTGTTGTACTTCAGAAAGGTCACGTGCTTAGTACTCGCAACAATCGTGCATGTATAACTATACTCCATAGGTTTAGGCAGTTAAATAAAGGTAAACAAAAAAAACTACGTGACTTATTGTTAGTTAACCGACTAAACGTAATACCAGTCTATTCAGTTGTCATGCTACGTCAAAGTTGTACTCTTCAATTTAGCCACTTTTTTATGAATTATAACGTTGCTAAATTGAAGAGTACAACTGTGCCGTAGCATGACAACTGAATAGACTGGTGTTACGTTTAGTCGGTTAACTAAGTCACGTAGTTTTTTTGTTTACCTTTATTTAACCACCTAAACCTATGGAGTATAGATGTATGAATATAAACGAAGCTAAAGGAGTATGTAAGGATCGCAGCAGGTGGCGTTCTGTATTTTCTGCTTACCCGAAGGCGTGAGTATACATTTATGTATGTACTAGCAGCGGCCCGCGGTTTCACTCGCATTAGTTTCGAACCCTTGGGAATATCGGGGTAAAAAGTATCATGCGTGTTAATCCTGGTTATAAACTATCTGTGTGCCAAATTTCATCCAAATCTGTGCAGTAGTTTTTGCGTAAAAGAGTAACAAACGTCTATCCATCCATCCATTCATCCATCCTCGCAAACTTTCGCGTTTATAATATTAGTAGGAAGTAGGATTAGAATGAAAAAAAAAAATAGAACCAACTTCTCACGCCAGATCTTTGTCACGCGTGGAAACTCTTCAATGCGCCTAAAATTTTATTTAGGCAATCTAATCCTATTTGATACAAAATTTAAACACGGTCAAAAATGAATTAGTGGAACTTCACAGATGTGATAAGGTATCGATAACTTATCACGATTAAAAAATCTGTTTTTCTAAACTTTTACATATTTTTTTTAGAAAATCCTACTAATAAATCAATTGTTTGGATGTTTATTAGTCAATCACGCAAAAACGACTGAACGGATTTGGATGTTTTGCACACAGATCGTTTATAAACTGGATTAATTAACACATAGAGTACGTTTTTGCGTGGGAAGCCGCTGACAATAGCTATCATTTTTGTTCAATAATGATTAGCGATACGGGATCTCGTCAGTGAAGTTTCACCAGATAATTAAAATAGAATATCGCCGCTTTCCAGGCTCCACGGAACCAACACCTAGGAATGAAAATAACCGAGTTTCGATAACCGTTTGTCTAGATTACTGGAATACCTGTCGTGTTGCGAAAGTCGTGAGTTTAAGTCTTCGGCAAGTGAACACATTCATTTTGCGGTTGGTTTTATGTTTTAACGTTGAAATTGTTACAAGTTTTCGTGATAAAGATTGTAATTTTTGGTACAGGTTTGCGATTTTACTTTATTTCGGGTTTGCGTTGACTTTTTTGGTACTCAAATTAATGCTCTAATGCCTGGTTATAGTATACTAGCTGCGACCCGCGGTTTCACCCGCATAAGTCTCGATCCCGTGGGAATATCGGGATAAAAAGTATCCCATGTCCTTTCCCGGGACTCAAGCTATCTCTATACCAAATTTCATCTAAATTGGTTCAGCGGCTTAGGGTCAGTTCACACCGCGACGCGACGCGGCGCGCATTTTTCAAGATAGCAATACAATTATTAGACCCTTACCTTCTACACAAAAAGGTACACAATTCTGTGTGCCTACTACGTCGAGCTACGCCGCGCGGCGCAGCGCGGCGCCGCGCGGCCCTCCTCACTGATGTGTACCTTTTTGTGTAGTAGATAAGGTCTATTAATTGTATTGCTATCTTGAAAACTGTGCGCCGCGTCGCGTCGCGGTGTGAACTGGCCCTTAGGCGTGAAAAGGTAACATACAGACAGACAGAGTTACTTTCGAATTTATAATATTAGTATGGATTATCATTATTAGGTCCTCGATATGTAATATTATTATTAGCCATTAATTTCCCACTGCTGGGCAAAGGCCTTTCTATTCTATTTCCACCTCTCTCTCTGTTCAGAGCTGCCAAAGACCAATCTTGATTAAATGAGTCCCGCTCACCCCACCAGTTATCAGAAACAAGATAATTATGTAGCCAATAGCTCTAGCAATAAACTCCGGTTAAGAAACCACAGAAACCAGGGGTAAGTTATGAGCTCATCAGTCAGGCGAATGACTATAATTCGATTGCTAATGGAATGTATTTTATCGAACCTCAACTAATTCCCATTTTTTTGCCCAAAAATATAATTGAACACTCTAATATAATGAGTGCGCCTATTTTTTTGAACCTCAAATTATTCCTATTCTATGGTTGATCACAGTTCTAACCTAACCTTACCTATTTGATCGTGGTGCCTTAGCTTAGTTAGTGAGAAAAGGCCCGAACGGTAAAAAGAGGGTAAATACATTTTTCACTTCTCATGCTCTAAAAGTTCGTCTTTATCTTGTGCTTAGGCGACATAAAATCGCTTTTTATGTTCTAGCGCATAATGTAATTTTTTTTTCTGAGACTAAGGTAATCAGGCTCAACAGCCACACGCACAATAAAACTTCGCAGATTAAAGTCGTGATTTATTTCATTTTCTTTAATTTATACCACTTCCGTGTTTTCTATCGTTAATTTAATAAAATCAGGTAAAATAGTTGTCATTTATTATTTAAAAACGCAAAGAAACGTTTTTATGACTTGGCAGTATGAAGTACCTACCCAAGACGAATGACAAATGTTGAAATTAAAAAAAAAACTTTTAAAAAGTTTCGTGGCGGTATTATCTGTGGTGGCGGGAATTAGCTATGCTTTGCAACATTTTTGATTAATTATGTACTGTATACTTTATGCCTGTTTCATTTTCTCGCAATCGAAGTGAAAAGCAGGGTTTATAACTCAGGCATAAACGAGCCATTTTACCCCTCAACTTAACTATCCACCCTCGCCTGCGGCTCGCGTGGATATAAACGTTTTGGGGTAAAATAGCTTCTTTTATGCCTTAGTTCTACAATCTACTATTTAGTAGATCAGTTAAATATTTCCCGGTCAGTGGGTCGTCTTAGGGTTTCCATTACCCTTTAGAAAATACTGGCATTTACCAAAAAGATGGGACGAGATGAAAATAATACATCGGCACTATTTGGTGACCAAGACTGCAGTGTTATATAAGTATCTCGTGTAAGTAAGTAGTACTTATTGCCCGCCAGGTAACATAGTGACCTATTTCTTGAGAACACTTCGGCAACTTGTCTGTTGTGATAACGAACCGATACTGTATATTCTGTGTGTGGTTCTCTTTTTATCGCATTCTTGAAATACTTTCTATGACTCGTACTTACATTTCAAAACTTTCTTGTACCTACTGGTTGAATCGTAAATATGGAGGGAACAACGTTTATGGTCGATATTTTTCAAACGACTCATGTTAGGGACAATCAAATTTCAAATTTCTAAAGTAGAATTATTATATTACTTCATAATTAATTATTATAATTTTATATATTAAGGGCATACTACCAATAACTGTGTTAACGGGGCCCGAATACCTGCCTTCGATAACAGTATTGTCTATCATCATAACGTACCTATTTTTTCCAAATCAAAAAGCCTTAACCCCAGATATTGAATCCAGATTGGTTAAGATTTCATGATAATTGGAAGATATTCCACGTAAGTTCGAGACGAAAACAGCGACATCAATAAGGATGAAACTCTTTCCATAAATGCATACTTTTCCCATAATCTTGCTAGTAAACACATCGGCACTTGGATGTAAGTCTAATTCCTTTCCACGAAATGTATGAATTCGTCTGCTTCCTCCCTTAGATAATTCACGCAAAGTGCCGTGTACTTACTCTAATTCGTGGCAATCCTAATAATATACGGTCACTTACAAAACACGTCTTAGAAAATTGTACCTACAATTCAATCTTTACAACAAATAAGAGATTTCCTACGACTAAGCTCAAACTCGGAGCATTTACTTCAAATAAACAAATTTAATTTCTCATTTACAGATTTAATTACGTTTTGTTTTCATATATTTTATTTTGTTCGAGGAATTGTATTAAAGTGCATTAAGTTACAATATTGATATGCGTAAATAAATAAACAAATTACAGGCACTTTTGAATTGTCAAGGGGTCGGTCAGTCAGAAAGATGAAACTAGTTGCCCATTCCAAAGCTTAGTAGATACCTATGGAGAAAAACGGGCAAAACACTCTTTTAAATCAAAATATAGTAACTAGGTATGTATGAAGCGGGGATGTTAAGATAAAGTAAAGCTGCTTAGCTCAATTCAACTCGGATCCAAGACTAATAGTAGTCTATCTAACTAAATATAGCCTTACTTCGGAGGAAATTGTATTACGTAGTTGGTATAAATGATAAATGATTTATTTTCTGTAAGTAGGTTTGTAAAGACACTTATACACGTCAATCATATTTTTTTAAACTAGATGAGGTCAGCGTTTCCTATCTAACTATTCTGAGAAGAAACTCAGAGGTCACAGTCTCTTAAAGTCAAAGCGTTTATTTCAGATAGGTACATAAAAGGCACTTTTGAACGTCAAAATAGTCCAGACAAAATCTTGGTCAGATCATGTGAAGACCATGTAGATTGGTATCTGAAATGGTCTTTTGAGGAAAGAACCAAAATCTAGGTATTGAACTGGCAATAATAATGTAGAACATAATAATTATGATCCTCATTTTCGTCTTATAGTAATAGTAATCTAAATAAGCTCGTGAAAGATTACATACATACATTAACTTACGCCTTCGTTTTATGGGCGTAGGCAGAGACTACAGATCCCTGCTACGATCCTTACATACTCGTTTTGTGTCGTTTACATTCATACATCTGGTAATACACGCACGCCGGTTGCGAGAACTACGCACCTGACCTTTCTGAAGAACATCACCACTAAGGTGACTATGCAGGATGATTCTTTTTACCGGTTTCAAATTTTTACATCCGTGAATATGAGCAACTTTCACTATTGGATCAACCTTGAAATCATGAAAAAAAAAAATCCGTTGTTTAATACAAAAGTTCAATAGGGTCAGGCGGGGTAAATATAAGACATCCAACATTTCGGATAAAAATAAGACATGATTATAATTCCGTAGAAAAAGACCTAAAAAGAACATTATTTTATTGAAAAGTATGCTTTATGTGTATTCTGTTAGGACACAATTTTTTAAACTTGTGACTCATTGGGTTGAACACATTATAAGACATTTTGTTAAGTACAAAAAAAATTGACGCAAAAACTTTACATCGGGCACTACGAACTTTTCGTTTGAATCCTCTCATTCAAACGTGTGCGACGCCCAACCCCGCCCCCGGCATCCCTTGCGAGCCGTAGGTACTTGCGAGGGAGGGCAGCAGTTTTAGTATACGTGCAGTCAGTACTCAATATGACCAAACCATCTAAGCATAGTCTTTAAAAATGTTGTCCATACATTTTCTTTTAAGCAGCACCGTTGTCTTATCATACCATTCCTCAGCTTATCATTCATAGTTCATTCTGCGTTCAATATAATAATGCGCCCCGTTTCTGTAGTGCGTCAGGGGTGTTCGCAGATGCGCATGTAAATAGATTGCCTTTACGCAAGAATGCGTAAAAGGTGCGCTTCCCTGGTGCGCAGACTGTGTGGCAACTCCAACAGTGTCTTAAACATGGTTACGAGTCGCCTGGACTGTTTTTACGTGGGTCACTGTTTTTACGTGGGTCACTGTTTTTACGTGGGTCACTGTTTTTACGTGGGTCACTGTTTTGCCATCTCTCATGGGATGTCGCAACGGTGACCAACCGTTATTTCTTGTGTTTTTGTTTAATGTCTGGTACTTACTAACATAGTCGTAAGTTTTACTAACAATCTTGTTTGAGTCTTGGTTACTCCAATAAAGAAAAATTGTATTCTATTCTACAGTCGCACCACACGTGCTCCACAAGGAACGCATTTCCACAGCATTTATACTACATTCATGGTTCTTTTGCAACACCTAGCATTTACTTCTATACATAAGCAAAAGATTAAAGCCACAGCAAAGCCGATGTGAACGCACAATACGGAATCTCGGTGAAGGATAATTGAAAAGATAACCAACTTTACCTAATAGCATTAAATCAGAGTAGGCGAGCCATCACATTGTAATTTGTAAAAGAAATCAAAATAAACGCTTGATGTTCATTTTCTACGAAACACTGTTCAAGGGTCTTATTCTTAAGACAAACATGAAACCCAATTTCGTGGAAGTTGCTTTGAAGATGACTTTTTTAATTGATAATCTTGCTTGTCTTTGTTATTTATTATTTTTTTGTAATATTACTTTTGATTGACACTTATGGCTAAGTAATAACAGACGTACGGGTCGATCGATCAGGTTAAGCTACGCTTGCCGCGGATGCTCTGTGGATCGGTGACCATCTTTATTTACCGAGACCTTTCTGGGCCGTTGATTTCGGCTGTCATTCGTGGATCTTTGACAGTCGTTACTGGTCGCCAGAAGCCCGAAAATCTGACAACCAGTCTTACCAAGGGGTATCGTATTACCCTGTAACTGGGATGTGGAGGTCAGATAGGCAGTCGTTTCATGTAAATACTGGTACTCAGCTGCATCCAGTTACACTGGAAGCTGACCCCAACATAGTTGGGAAAAGGCTCGGCAGAAAAATACATCTATACATTACTCATACTCGTCATACTCGAGGGTAAAACACCACAGGCATGGAACAGAGGTGTGGTGATACTTTTCTTTAAGAAGGGTGACAATGCCCTTCTTAAGAATTATAGGCCCATCTCACTTCTGAGCCATGTCTACAAGCTGTTTTCGAGAGTCATCACGAACCGTCTCGCACGTAGGTTCGACGACTTCCAGCCTCCCGAACAAGCCGGATTCCGTAAAGGCTTTAGCACCGTAGACCACATACATACGCTGCGACAGGTTATACAGAAGACCGAAGAGTATAACCTGCCTCTCTGCTTAGCGTTTGTGGACTACGAGAAAGCCTTTGATTCGATCGAGACATGGGCTGTACTGCAGTCTCTTCAACGGTGCCAGATCGACTATCGGTACATCGAGGTGCTGAAGTGTCTGTACGAAAACGCCACTATGTCAGTCCGACTCCAGGACCAGACCTCGAAACCTATCCTTCTGCAGCGAGGTGTGAGACAGGGAGACGTTATCTCTCCGAAACTGTTCAAGGTTCTGGACTGGAAAGGAGCTGGCATTAATATCAATGGCGAGTACATAACTCACCTTCGGTTTGCCGACGATATAGTAGTCATGGCTGAGACTATGGAGGACCTCAGTACAATGCTCGATGACCTCAGTAGAGCCTCTGAAAGAGTGGGTCTGAAAATGAACATGGACAAAACGATGGTCATGTCAAATGCCCATGTAATACCCACTCTCATGAAGATCGGAGACGCTACACTCGAAGTCGTGGACGAGTATATTTACCTAGGACAAACTGTCCAGTTAGGTAGGTCCAACTTCGAGAAAGAGGTCAATCGTCGAATCCGACTCGGCTGGGCAGCGTTCGGGAAGCTTCGCAATATCTTCTCGTCCCACATACCGCAGTGTCTCAAGACGAAAGTCTTTGACCAGTGCGTGTTGCCAGTCATGACATATGGCACTGAAACGTGGTCGCTCACAATGGGCCTTATTAGAAGGCTGAAAGTCACCCAAAGGGCAATGGAGAGGGCTATGCTTGGAGTTTCCCTGCGGGATCGAATCAGAAATGAAGAGATCTGCAGGAGAACCAAGGTAACCGACATAGCCCGAAGAATTGCCAAACTTAAGTGGCAGTGGGCAGGGCACATTGCTCGCAGAACAGATGGCCGATGGGGCCGAAAGGTTCTGGAGTGGCGACCGCGTACCGGAAGGCGTAGCGTTGGAAGGCCTCCCACAAGGTGGACCGACGACCTTGTGAAGGCCGCAGGAACTCGTTGGATGTGAGAAGCACAAAACCGGTCGAAGTGGAGGTGCTTGGGGGAGGCCTATGTCCAGCAGTGGACGTCTTTCGGCTGAAATGATGATGATGATGATGATACATTACTTCTTCTTCTTTTCGTATTTCTTCGTTGTTTTTTTTAATGATAAATTACTGAAGTTCTGTACTTTCGAAGAATACAAAGTTAAACATCGAATGCTCAACTTTGTAAATGTAAAACACGATAGAAAGGGAAAATACTGCAAAATCTGCTCCCGTAACAGAATTTAATAATTCACACAGCTACTCAGAAATCACATAAACAATTTCGTTGCAACGCTTTACAATTCAAATGACTTATAGAGTTAACGTGAACTTAAATTTGTTTAAGTTAGCTGAGAAACTCTATGCAAAGTGGCATTAAAGTGAAGTGTTACTACAATTTCTAGTCGCGTAATGAATGTTGGGATTGTCAAATCAATTGTTTATATAAGTACTTGCTTGATAATTATGCAATAGGTATGATGCAATAAATAATTGTATCAGCCTATTATTGTCTCACTGTTGGGCAAAGGCATCTACCCTTACTGAGAAGACACAAGTATTGATCACCACGTTAGCTCAAGACGGGTTGGTGATTTCAGATTTATATTTACTACCAGCTTCTGCCCGCGACTATAGTCCGCGCGAAACTAGTTGGCCGCACTTTTGGTATGTGAGCGGTGGGACGAAGGGGCGGGGGCGCATTACTTAGTACGTTCGTTGCGAACGACCGCCACACCCCTGTCCCCACCTAAGCGGCCAACTAGTTCCGCGCGGATTACTTTCGCGTGTTTCTAATTCAACCCACCCCGTCGCATCACATCGCCTACCGCTATTATTTCGTTTTGACTCAGCGTTTTTTGGGACTTTTTTTTCCTCGAAGGGTCCTAGGGAAATGTTAAAAAGCCTATAGACTTTCTCAAAAATTAGGCTATCAAATGCAAAAAGATTTTTTCAAATCTGACGTTCCAGAGTTAAGCGCGTTCAAACAAACAAACTCTTCAACTTAATTCTTAGTATAGATCATTAGTAGTTTAGATAAGTCCAAGTTTCTTTACGATGTTATTTATTCACCGATGTCTGTAATGGCTAAGATAAACTCAGAAGGTAAATGTTAATTCAAAAGATTTTTGTTTTCTTTAAGAACTTGGTTACATAGACTAGAATAAATCGGGTTAGTTGATTAGTATTTTATCAATGTCACTTTCAGCTGTACTTTATTCAGTATATTATTATACTAAATTAATCCCTTATCTGCCTGCAGCAGTCCTCATTTTTGAACAATCCACATATTGAAAACATAGACGTATACGTCTATGATAAAATAGAATTATTTATATTAGTATGCAAATGAAGTAATTAATACATTTACATCTTAGAGAATTATAATGTTATGATGACTTATTTAAATTGAATTTGTCTTAAGTAGTCAAATAACCCGCCCCTTAACTGTTCTCGGCGCAAAGGTGCCCAAAATGCTTGCTGCATTGCCACGTTGAATGGCAATGGCCAACCTTTGCACCAAGAACGAGCCGTAGCGGAAGTCACCCGTTTTGTCATGAAGCTTGTGCCCTATCTGAATAATGTTTAGTTTTTCAACCCAAAGTTTTTGTTTGATACTTCGAGCTTCTTTAGATATTTTTGCAAAAAAAAAAACTCTTCAAGATCAAAAGATCCAAAGTAAATTGACCAAAATCACGCAAAATAAAGAGTTTAGAAAGACTAATGAGACAGGCGAAACAAAGCCCTCTCTCTCTATTAATAAGTGTCTTCGTCATAATGGCAACTCCAAAAGGCTCATTTCCCTCTTTTTAAATGTCCAAACGGACTTTAGGTCATTAAACAATTCCTTATTTACATCGCAAATTCCCGCAAATTAAGTTCGTTTAAATGCCGTTGTCGCTACAGACGTTTCAAATGGAAATTCCACTTTACCAACGGTTTATTCCATTTTCCTTTGTCCATTTTACGGTGTCTGAGTAAATGTTGTTAAAAATATCTTTCTTTTAGCTCCATAATTGCTTCAACTAAAACTTCCATATTAAAGAAATTATCGCGATTTGAAACAATTTTACATTTTTCCACGTGAAAAGTTCCACGTTCAGTTCTCGTAAACTAAGGTACGCATTTTAATTTCAGAAAATGAAGCCAGCATTTTTAAACGCTGAATATGGTTACACTCAACCGACGGTTTTTATTAAAAAAGGTATTTTTACGTAACCATCAACACAAATCCTGTGCGACCGAAATTGCCTGTTAATAAAATGTTGATTTATTAAAACAACTAAAGAGATGTCAAGCTAAAGTGCGCCGGAAGTGTTTTTGAATATTTTTAGGCTCCATTTTATTTATTTTATTCGTCGAACAAAATCACTTTCAAACATCAATGTTTAGGTAAAACATCACTAGGACGTAACTGGAATATGTCATCATCTGCCTAGCCTTTTCCCAACTAAGAATGTTGGGGTCGGCTTCCAGTCTAACCGGATGCAGCTGAATACCATTATTTTGGAGCGACTGCTTATCTTACCTCCAAAACCCAGTCACTGGGTACCGATACCCCTTGGCAGGATTGTTTCTCAGAATTTCGGCCTTTTGACCATTAACAGCTGTCAAAGATCTACGAAAGACTCTGCGTTCTTTCCGAGACATGGAGGGGTCTCGGTATATAATGGATGATCCACGGCCCAACCTCGGCAAGCGTTGCTTAACCTTGAATATCGACCTGCACAGCTGGCAATATTTAGCCACGAGCCCCTCCGTAATAACACTAGTAATGCGTATAACGTACAAATACGACCGTATGAATTCTACTTGAGAATAATTTCCGTTGCGCGAGTGCATCTTAAGAAAATTTAATTCATACAGTGCACTTCTTGTCGTACTTCACTACGTATGTCGTACTTACTATTAAAGAGAATCTAGAACGCTCGTTATCTCTTATGGGGTATAAGATACGTAGTCTCAACTCAGCCTATCGCAGTCCACGTGGCTGGACATAGGCCTCTCCCAGACTGCACCACCACACCCTGTCCTTCGCCTACCGCATCCAGTCTACCCCAGCCAGTCTACCCCAGCCACCTTCTTTAGGTCGTCCATCTATCTAGCTGGGAGGCGTCCCACACTACTGTTACACACTAAAATTAATCTTGCCGATACGCGGTCTCCACTCCAGGACTCGTCTGCTCTACCGACCATCGGTCCTTCGACAGACATGGCCAGCCCACTGCCACTTTAGTTTGTTTACTCTGCAAGCTATTTCGGTAACTCCGGTTGTTTTCCGGATAATTTAATTCCTGATTTTATCCTTCAAAGAGACTCCGAGTCTGAGCATAGCTCGCTCCATAGCGCGCTGAGCGACCTTGAATTTGTGTACCAGCCCGACCGTCAGTGTCTACGTTTCAGCACCGTATGTCATGACGGGTAGAATGCACTGGTTGTAGACCTTAGTCTTCAAATACTGCGGGATAGGCGACGAGAAGACTTGACGAAGTTTTCCAAATGCTGCCCAATCCAAATGGATCCTTCTGTCGGCCTCTTTCTCAAAGTTGTGTCTACCGAGCTGGATGACTTGCCCTAGGTAGACATAATCCTTCACAACTTCGAAAAGTGACCCTTCGATGTGGATTGGACTCGGCAAGACGTGTGAATTGTACATGACTTTTGTCTTGTCCAAATTCATGCCGAGACCAAATCGCCGGGAGAAAACTAAATGTAGCACGTAAATTGATTACAATTTTCGTTGAGAGCCCATCTTAGACCACATAGGGAAAAGTGGACTACTTAGTAGCAATACATATTAGCTCTGTTAGGTACAGAAACAGACAACATCTTCTTCCTTTTTAGGGTTCCGTAGGTACTCTCATTCATCCCTGTTAGCCATCACTTTATCATTAGAAGTACTGTACTGAATATAGTGTGGGGTCGTTTGAATGATACAACGTTATAATAATTACGTTTAGTCCAAGCGAGCGTATTTACCATTATATTCGCCTATTCTATCACTGTTTTTCAAAACAAAAAAAGCTACTAGAAATAATTTGAAATCTCGTTCTAAATTCGCTTGAATGTTCGAATGCAACCAGAGTTATTTTTCTGCCTGCCTGCACCACATAAGGTCGACTTTTGCAGACAAACTTTACAGTGCCTTACATAGCATAATAAGCCTAATCGCTCCCTTTCTGGGACACATGCCTCGCTGTAAAAAGGAGTGGGCCATAATCCACCACGCAGGTTTAAAGACCTCCCCTTTTTCCTTCCAAACCTCCCTGTCTTGTGCGATCTCTGGTCAAGTTGGCCCTGCAAATGTTATCAGATCGATAACGTTTGGTACATGCAATAATTAACTTATCAAAATCAGTGCACAAAACCAACACTCAAGCTAATAAAACGATATCTGAACAAACAAAAGGAAATAAAATAAACAGTTCATAGTTTTAATTACGTTTTCACATTAATATATTTGTGCGCAGCCATTGCATTTGCATTGCAAAAATTGCAAATGCGTTGTTGTATTGGGCATGGCCTCATGTGGCAAGGCCCTGAATGGGCAAGTGTCGTTTTGGAAACACTGTGCGGGATTATGCTCTCTCGGCGCTTAATAATTTAGCGTATGTTAATGAACATCAGTATTATGATTTTGCATATTTGTCTGTATACGTGAGATCCTTTATCCGTGTCTGTTAGTCAATGGGAAAGTCTGGGAAAGTGTTCGAATGTAGGTGGGTAGATAACAGCCTAACACACACACATACAGGGTGTAACGGAAAGGGTATATCAATACAAACGGGTTGAAGAGTGTATCTGGTCTAGAATCTCTGTACAAAATTTCAGCTCAAAAGCATTAACTTTGAAAATGCTTAATATTTTTTTATTTCGACATCACGGCGCTGCACTGGCGCGCGGCGGCGTGATGTGCGTGTAATAGGCGCACAGACACACTACAGATAATGGATAATGACCCTCGTAGTGCGGTGACACGTTTGTTATGATTTCAATATATAACCTATCGAAATAAAAAAATATTAAGCATTTTCAAAGTTACTGCTTATGAGCTGAAATTTTGTACAGAGATTCTAGACCAGATACACTCTTCAACCCGTTTGTATTGATATACCCTTTCCGTAACACCCTGTATATACCTACGTATAGAAAGGGATGGATAGATTCGTAAATATTACTATTATACAGGGTGTTTGGTGCATGGACCGACAACCTGTATTTACGCTTGCACACAATTATGTGATCACTAGCTGCGCCCCACGGTTTCACCCGCATAAGTGTCGATCACGTGGGAATATCGGAATAAAAACTATCCTATGTTCTTCCCCGGGACTCAAACTATCTCTATACCAAATTTCATCTAAATCGGTTCTGTGGTTTAGGCGTGAAAAGGTAACATACAGACAGACAGACAGACAAAGTTACTTTCGAATTTATAATATTAGTATGGATACATGTTTTATTTTAAATCGTAAAAGCCTTTTCAATTTTATTTGCCACTGAAATTCAAAATAAACAGTAACTAAAAGTTCAGAACTCAAATATGGATACGAACTGTAAATATTTCTACAAACTGTAAATATTTACTAAACTATCAACTTTTTTCGAGAATGTTTTCGAATACCTACAATTCGTCAGTGAATTTATTAAAAACTCTTACAGCGATCCTCTTTAAATACGCAATCGTCAATTAGAATATTGAATACGTTATTTGTATAAGAGTTTCGGTACGATTTTAGATTTTTAATCTAAGTACTAGCGTCCCGCCCCTGCTTTGCACGGTTTTCACGACTTGACAAAACATCGATTTGTTTATTATATGTACTTAAATTTGATATCAAAGTGTTACACACACATAACCTTTTCGGAATAAGTTCTCTAAATGATGGTGAAAACTGCATCAAAATCTGTTGTGTAGGTTAGAATAACAACACGATCACACAGACAGACACGAAAAACGACTTTGGGACTTTTTTGGGATGCATGAAGAAGCCTCCTCGTGTAGCGCAGTTTGTTCCGCCAGTTACTCAACTGAACCAAGCGCTCGGCGCATCCTGGACAGTCACACCCAACACCTTATTTGACAGGCCAATTCTTCCCTTGTGGTGGTAGGACTAACGCCCACCTGGTTTGCGACCACCCTCCCACCGGAGTCTGGCGTCAAGTAGCCTGCTGTGTTTCGTCGATGCGTGGGAGTTCCAGTGCCTTTAGGCATATTCTGGGCACGCTCGTTCCATCATAGACCCCATCCATCGCTTTCCATCAGGCGTGATCGAGGTCAAGAGCAAGCCCATTCAGAAATAAAAAAACAATTACAACAAGACTAATTTATAGCATAAGCATAAACGTACGTACCTATAATGCTCCCACTGCTCCACAGGCCTCTTTTCGAGAGGGAGTGGGCCATAATCTACCACGTGGGCCCAGTGCGGGTTGGTACTTTAATCTATAGGTACTAATACTAATACCAATTTGAAGAGTTTGTTTGTTTGAACGCGCTAATCTCTAGGACTACCTGTTGGATTTAAAAAAATCAGTTTGCATTTCTTGTGGAAGGCTTATAGTAGCCGAGCAAAAAGCGAATAAGTCTGGAAGAACGCTAAGCGAAAATTACACGGGCAGGCGATGCGACGGGGTGTGTCGGTGAAAGCAAAAATTTCACGCGGATGAAGTGGCGGGCAGAAGCTAGTTTATAATATCAATAATCGATACAAGTAGATATACAAGACGTAAGTACCCAATTCGTGAAACTTTTTCGATTTTCCACTATAAAGTATTGGAGGGATCTCCTTCAAAATATTTCCCAGGAGTCATGAGTGATAAATATTTTTGAATACTTTCGATATATTATCGAATGTTAGCAATATTCAATATTTTCATAATGCTCCCGAGGTGCGGTCGGTGTCACCACTCTGTAGATATTGTATGAAAAAATATTTGCGCTTTACAGTGTATGGTGTCTTTGATTTATTGGCAAACGCATGTTTCTACATAAAAATAACTTTGAACCATACGATTCAGCGGTTTTAGACATTTTAGCTTTGTAAATACCTACTTATACTTTATACTTTCATTAAAATTACAAACTAAAATTAAACATATACCTTTTTAAACGTATCGATTTTCAGAAAAAATCATACCTTCCTACTCTTTTTCCTTTTTAAACTAGCGTGCTAAAGACTTTGTGTTAATAAAAGTGCAGCAGACATCCCTGGAGAATTGGACATACAGACATATGTACTTTTATCGCTCCCTAGAATTCTCACCACAGTGTAACTTTTTCCAGCGAGTTGGATTTAAGTCGTGGAAACGTAGGTATTTTAATATTTTCACTTTAAAAAAACCTGTGAAATTTTTGTGAATTTTTTTGTTTTACTTAAAGTGTATTTCCTCTTATGTACAATCTATTATGGCCTAACAAAAAAAAAAAATATTAATTAAATTCATGGCAATTTTTTCGTCACATTTTCAACTCACATCTTGGTACTAAGAATACAAGGTCGTAAATGTGCAGGCAACAATGACAAATGAAAATATACAGCTAAAATAAACTACACAATTCAAATAATATACCAAACTGGTCATTTTTAATGAAGGCTTGTTTTAACAAAACCTTCTTTTATCATACTTCAGTACGACGCTTTAGCAACTATTAAAATGTTTAACAAAATAAACATTTTTAGGCTTCAAATGAGGATACACGGAAAGCGATTTTGAATTCAGCACAATACTTTTCAAAAGCCTTCGGGGCCGCTTATCAAATTCTTGGTAGGATTCAGAGAAAATAATGATTCTTTCGGCCTCGTGGCAAGGGGCAGAGATAAAAGGGACCGGTGCCTTAGGGCAAGTCAGTGGAAAATGATAAATCGTAGGCATATACCCATTTAACTACTGAGCAGAGTATTGTGATAAAATATTACGTGTCTAATGCAGGAATGTTATCGAAGAGAAGGAAAAGGCTTCATGACGTCACATCCGCCTCCTGACGGGAGGGCCGCACAGCAAACGAGCGTTTAATAAAAGGCCTATCACGAGTTAATTTTGAGCCCAGTTTGCGTGCATTTCTCAACGAGTCAACTGTCTACAAATTCACCCTCTGTCTGTGAAAAAGGGTAACAAGTACCAACGTGTGCATAAGTTATAACTATTTTGTAATTCCTAAATTAGTTTGATTGTGACAAATTAAGCGGAAATTATTAAATGAATATGATTTTTTATGTATTTTGATAACAATATGTGTATGCTTATATTAAATGAATATTATACTAATCTGTGTTATGTCTCACATATGCCTTACGTATTCTTGGAGATATTTTATAGGAGACTTGGTGGCCGAGTAAACGGTTTTTGCGGGTCACGGATTTTATTCTGATAGTTTTTCCGGATGTAAGTGTAAGCTAGATATTACTTACTTAGTCATTATACTATGAACAAACGAGTCTTTGTTCAGTAAATGCGATACAATTTCAAAAAGATTTTTCCTTTAGTGAAATTTCACTTTTCTTAAGTGATAAAAGATAGCTAGCGTTTGTTCCTACATCTACTTTCAATGGATGCGGCTGTGATATAGGTTAAGGTCTGATTCTCAAAACAGTTGACAGTAGTCTTATCATCATCTGCCTAGCCTATTCCTAGATGATGACAGCAGTCTTATATGGGTATCAATATTATTCAAACATAAGACCCCAAGATGAAATATAATAATCCGGCTTAAATAATCCACCGCATACATGTCTTAGGGATTATATCAAGACGAGAGGCAGTTGGTACCCATTTGTATACACTGGTAACATCTTACTGCGGTCAGTAATCTGGTTGATAAGCGTGTTGATTACAATATAATCTCCATGGGATCGTCACTTGTAGTGGTCGGGTTGGGTCATGTTATGCAGTGGTAATTAAGCGGTTAATATGTTGATGGGAGGCCGTTTAAGCCACCCTAATGTAGGCATAGTGCCGTGGACACTGACGGTCGGGCTGGTCCACAAATTCAAGATCGCTCAGCGCGCTATGAAGCTGGCTATGTTCGGAGTTTCTTTGAACAATCAGAAATGAAATTATCCGGAAAAGAACCGGAGTTACCGACACAGCTTGCAGAGTAAGCAAACTGAAGTGGCAGTGGCCTGGCTATGTTTGTTGAAGGACCGATGGCCGGTGGGGCAGATGAGTCCTAGAGTTGAGACCGCGTATCGCCAAGCGTAGCGTAGGATGCCCCCTAGCTAGATGGACTGACGACGTTAAGAAAGTGGCTGAGACAGACTGGATGCCCGGATGTGGTAGGCGGAGAATAGGGCGTTGTAGCGCAGCCTGGGAGAGGTCTCTGTCCTGCAGTGGACTGCGATAAGCTCGAATCGATTGAATGTACGCTCGTTGAGTCACATTGAATCATTACCCCGTGACCACGAGCTAGACGCTCAAGCGAAACGCGTCTTGCGACAGCGACTGCGGGAAAAACAAATGAAAGAAGTTGTATATAGCATGCCACGAGTCATCGTGACGTGATGGAGGGACGGTACTTACGCTAAGGAAACAAGTGACGCGCGCGCGGGTCACTTGACGAAAGTCACGTCGCAAGCCGCATCGCTCGAGGCTATGAACGGGGCCTCCATACTTTATATTCTGGACTGACGGACGAGAGGTCATGATTTCTGTCTCCACTTTAGCACTATTGTCACCCACTCTTAGGACAATATCAGTTTAGTTAGAGGGTAATAAAAAACATCGCTAGTATAGTACGGAGCTGTTAATATTGCACATAATCAAGTATAAGAACAAATTCGGGTTGGTGGAGCATCCTATTTGAAACAAATAATAACACTAACCGCATCTCAGTCTCTTTTTAAAACTTGAGGATCCATTTAAGGCTATAGAGGTATGAGAAACAGGGTGTTAAATTCACTCATCCTCAAAGGGAGGGTTTTCCGACCAGACATGCGTTGTGTCTGGTGGACTATTGTCCGACGATTGAAGTCGGGACGTTGTATATATGCTAGTCGCGCGGTAAACTTTGCTTGCACGATGCAGGAGTCCGTGTGACCGCGTTGTTCGCATGTGCCGATGTAGATGCCGCCACAAAACGCCTGGGAACCTAATGTAATCATTCAAGAAATAACCAGCAGAATACTGATCAATTCAAGCGTCCAATAAATAACTTGCCTTAGGGATAATAAATATTAATTACATAATAAATAATTATTAGTAAATAAAACAATAATGAATAATTAATTAAAAACCCTAAAAAATAAATGTTTTTTACAAAGTTGCTAAATAAATGAAGGTGTATAATTTATAAAACAATAATTATAATTCGTAAATTCAATTCTGTATTCATAAAACAATATAACTTACTAAATACTTAACTAATATTAAAATGTATCATAATAAACACCCAGTGTTCTTCCTCCTCTCTCCTACTATGTATGCTGTGCCCGACAGGGTCCATAATTGTGACTAATATAATTATTTCTCTACCAACTATATACATTATGGTACGCAATAAAGAAATGAGAATTCTAGATTCTCACCACGAAACAGTAGGTACGAAAAAAGTTTCTCAGCCTGAAAAGTTTTCCGACTTAAAATATTTTTAGCTCACAATCAGCTAACGAAGCAAACTTTTACCCCAAGTATCGGACGCACCTTGTTTACAACGAACCATCATTATTACTTTGATTGTTCAGAGTTTGACACCGGCTTTGCATTCGTAATATCACAGTGGTAACGGGGTCTCGTGGACCCAAGTTAATTAGGGGCAGAATCCCAAGGGTTAAATGTTGCCAGTGTACGTTGCATTATTGATGGGAACGGCTATAAAACACAGAGGTATATTTGACAGTGAAATTTAAACTTTATGCCAAATTTTCAGGGTTGATTTTGGTTTTGAGCGGTGCCATTTTGCGGTTTATTTGTGTTTTAGTTGTATGGTCTGTCGAAATAATAAAGGTGGATATGTAAACTTGCCAAAAATCTACATAATATGAAATATTTATACATACATACAAATTTTCATGAATAATGTATAATTTTATTTTTATATAATAGCTTTGTCAACCCTGTCTGCATGGATGACACTTTTTCTCCACAGTTTTAAATTTTCTAGCGTCATATTAAGGTGAAATATGGAGGTAGTTTGCTTAAAAGTAAAGTTCTTTTCTAGACTACATGATGTGAAAGTGAAAAACTCCTTATACTTAAATGCTAAACAGTTTTACCGAAAAGTAATATGTTATCAATTTACGGGCAGACATGTAAAAATCTTACCTACCTATGCTTAGTTATGAGACGCTTAGCTGGAGATTTTCTAGCACAATAGTTTTGTATAGAAAGTTTATGCGAATGAACACTGAAATTATAATTTCTAACATTATAGCATTCAACCTAGTTATATACAACTTCAAAATAAATATTTCATTGTATCGCTCATGTTTTTGAGATTTAAATAATAAATTAAGGGGATTTTATAATATACAACTTTTTCTTTCAATACCTATGTTTTCAGAACCTATTTGTAAACCTTAAAAATCTGTGTTAAGATTCTAAACAAGACCTGCCATTGTTTGATTCGAAGACATAAGAATTCGGGTCTTTGAAAAAAAATTGCTTTGGCAGCAGCGCCACGGATATCGAGGCAGCGCTATAAGAAACATATGCACATAAATAAAAGAGCACGTTACCCTTTTGGCTTCAGTGTCGAGTAATCAAGATAAGAAAAATCAATACCACTGCAGATGTCTTCGATAAAGTCGGAATCAGACTACACCCGCGGAGATGACGTCATGTCGCCTCTGAAATTATTGCCTACTCTGTGACTTGTTCACGACAATTTCCCTTTGTTTTTACGTATCGTTTGTGTAGTCTTCTTCTTCATCATGTCGATGGCACGACTGTGATTAAATTTTGTTGGGCCAAAACTTCGCTCCTTCTCTCCCATCGTCGTTGTAAGCGCAAAGATCGCTATGGCTGCATTTTTTGGGGCCCATATTTATATTTATTTTATTTTAATAGAGGGCACAGAGGGCAGGATTGTTGTTTGTCTAGTAAGAATAATACGATTTGTTAGCTTTAAAAAATAATTCCCATGTCAATTTCTGGCTTTGTATATTTATTGTTAACATGCGATCTCGTTTACTCAACGTTTAATTGATAAAGGGTGGATTGTATGCGAGACAATATCAACAACGAACATGTTACACAACACAGTGACCTTCAGTTAATCAAATAAGGTATAATTAATACAATATTTGATGAATAGTTGAAAGCTGTTGAGAGTTTAGAGACAGTAAAGCCCCATTTACACGGAACAAGGTTTTTTCCTGTGGCACACTATAAAAAGACATGGACAAAAAAGTACATTCCAAGTACACGTACATAGTAAATAATATTGTATATTAAAAATAGAAAAATGAATTAATACGTAGTTTTTAACCTCTCTGAACTCGTCTGTTTTTATTTCAAAATATTTAGTAATGCAAGATGAATTCAAAGTTCCGTTTGTCAACGTCCGCCATAGTGGACCATAGAGAAAGATAAATATATTAATGGGCGTTCCATACCATGCATACTACTTGTAGACATGTGACGTGGACGACAAAATGCTCATATTAGGAACATTTTATTCTTACGAAACTATCTTCATTGGTATTCGTTGCATTTAATAAAATTATATTTTCATAATATTGATGCGTAAGATATTTTTTTTTATATTTCACACACAAAAAAAATCATAAAACGGAACGCGTTTACTTGTTTGACAATGTGCGTTGCCTTGTCTATGTCGAATGTCAATGTAATGAAATAATGTTATTGCATATTCTTCATTGCGTACCTACTGTGTTTATGTTTTTGCGAATATTCCTATTTTGACCCCTGCTTATTCCTACAGACTGATACCTTCTACCACTCAATTACCTTGCTATTAACACTGGACTCTGATTTGCATTGCGTTTCGGATTTGTTTTGTGGATCAATATGAGGTGCATCAACTGCGTAATAGCCATGCAAAGGTTGCAGAGGCATCTCATATCCTCGCTTTCTGCACACCATCAAACAAGACTTTCGCGTTGGATAACCAATGCTCAAACCGAGGAAGCTGTCTGTTGGAAGCTATTTTAGGGTACCTACTATTGTAGTTGCCTTGTAGGAAACAGGACCGTTAGTCTGTTGTTGTTGTTGTCACGTTATGACAATTATCTGGTACCTTGGTTGGGCAAGACACCAAAACAATATCCAAGTTCCAGCTGGATCTTTAGACAACATATTATTAACAATTCAAAAATATTAAAACAATCTAACAAAAGGCTAATCTTTCTTGAAAACCATAATTACAATTGTAAAACAATAATATATAAATATACTTGTATTTTTTAACATGTCTGGTTATGTTTAAAGCAGCTATTTATGTAATTACTAAAGCCCTATACTTACACTTAATCCAGGTAACTGTATTTGTGAAATAAAAATTCTCTATTTTATACAAGCTGGTTGATTGACCTCACTCGGTATCTTCATTAACACTATCGCTGCAATTTATGTTATTTAGGTAGACATTTAAGATTTAATAATTATAATATAGGTAGCAAAATATTTTTATTATTTTCTCTAATAAATAAATAATTATTTTTACTCTTTTGCTTTATTTTGTGCTTCTCTTTTTTATAGTATATTGAACTACCTATTTAAAAAAGTATAAGGGTAATCTGTAAAAATGTACTTTAAAGAAAACCATTAATTTCGAATGTACTTTGTTAATTGTTATTATGACTGCCTCGTTGGTCTATTGGTCGCAAACGCTGCTGCTGAGCATGAGGTCCTGAGTTCGATTCCCAGGTCGAACAAAGAGATATAAACCCCATACCTCTCTCTTAATTTTTTCATCAGGAATTTCTCAGTAGTAGCCCGGAGTCTGGACTTGTGCGCTTGATGGCAATCAGCTCGCTCATGGGACTCAAAATAACTGGTGAAATGTGGTTGTGCTACACCTCTGACCAACCCTTCGAGGAATATATAGGCGCGATGTTATGTTATATTTGTTATTATTGTCACATTTTTTGAGACTATCACCCAGTTTCATAAAAATGTTAATCAATATGCAGTTTAAAATCCTTCATTTAGGTGGCCATCACTTTGTTTAAATGCTTAATAATATTAAAACCATATCAGTTATACGTAATAATATAATTCACAACTGTTCGCTATTTTAAAGCGCCTTTAAGTGTTTTAATAGCAAAATTATAATCTATGCACCTTATTGCTAGCGATCTGATTAAAAGGTTTAATGTAACTGTTTTTTGTCTAGTTTGTTGTACTGACAAGTTCTCTGAGTTTTTTATTTGTAGCAATTTAATGAGCAAATATTCACAAATATAAAACACCAAAAATCATAGGTGTACAATAAATTCGATAACTATGCCGACGTCCTTACAAAAACTGGCCATGTCCTTTAAGCCTTTGACTTGCATCGTCTAAACACTGTTTAGAGTCTTCAGCTTTTATTGTTGTCTTAACTTTTGGTATGCTACAGGCAATAAATTAACCCGTGTAAATCACACATAAAGCCCCATTTTTACACCAAGCAAGTTTCTTGCCTGTGGAATACAATGAAATTGAAGCAACATTGTGACATGCACTGTCTATTTTGTCTAATCATTGTTTGGACGATGTAACTTTTATTGTTACTTCAACTTGTGATATGACACAGTCAATTAAATCACACCATGCAAATCAGGCTTAAAGCCCTATTTACACGGAGCAAGTGTGTTGCCTGTGGCATGCAATAAAATTGAAGCAACATAAGACTTACATTGTCTAAACACTGTTTAGACGATGCAAATTTTGTTGTTACTTCAACTTGTGATATGACACAGACAATTAAATCGCAACGTGTATATTAGCTGTATATTACACGGAGCAAGTTTTTTGCTTGTGGCATACAATAAAACAGAAGCAACATTATGACTTTTATCGTCTAAACATCGTTTATATGGTGGAACTTTTATTGTTACTTTAACTTAAGGCATGCCACAGACAATTAAGTCACACCTTGTAAATGGAGCTTAATAATTATTTCAATATGATTATAACACTGCAGCGGAGCGCAAACTCCTAAGCAAATAGTCGTACAATTAGCAATTCGCTTCGCTCGTTCCTAAGAGATTTTGCTCTAAAATTGATAACTTCGCCACATTGTTTCAAGCTGCTTACTGCCTTGAAGATTAACAAGGAGTGTCGTCAATGCCTCGTCGTTAGGAATGCATAGAGCGTGTCGCAAAGAGACTGAGTCGCATGTCTCTCGGGATGTTGCGAGATGTTTATCTATTTTGTATTCATGTTTTGTCGGCATGCATCTTTGTGTACCGCCAAGATTTCTGTAGCAAATATGCTGTCTTGTGAATTGTTGTACAACATGGTTAATTTAGCAGTCAGTGAGTTACTTATTTATTGCGCTAAGGTTTTTGATAATTACAGACTTAATATATGGGTATATAAGTCTGTAATCATCAAAAACGTCCACCACGGCCACCGTAGGCGCGGGCCTGCGGACGGAGAGTAATGGTAGCTCACCGTCTGATCAGGACCAGGCCCGCGCCCAGACAGCGCGTATGTGTTCCACGCGCGCCTCAAACAGATGCAATGTCAGCATAAAGGAAAGAGTCTGTTAGGGCCGAAGCCTGCTGGGATTGCGGGATTGTCCGAAAGGGTTACCGCTACCCCGGAACATAAAGGGCTAAGGTAGGAACACGGGTGGGTTTTAGTCAGTAAGAGTCTGACACTCCCTTCAGCTCCACCCAGAGCGGGAGGGTCATTTGATGATTTTCCATCCAAAAAAAAAAACTATATGAGTGGGTACCTTATGTCTAGTGTAGTTACTTTTTGTATTTTAATTTACCCTATACATATTATAAACTATAGTCGCTCTTCGTGTCTGTTAGTGTGACCGCGCTGTTATTCGAAACTACATAACGGATTTTCAGCATTATTTAAAGAATTCATTCCGAAAGATTGACTTGTATACACTGCTAGCTGCGCCCGCATAGTTCTCGATCCTGTGGAAATATCGGAATAAAAAGTATCCCATTTCCTAATCCCAGGTCCCTAGGTCATGTTCTACCCATGTGTCAAATTATATCCAAATCTGTTCAGCCGTTTTAGCGTGAAAGCGTAACAAACAAATATACAAAAAATCAAATTTCTTATCTTCTGTTTAGATTTGTATTACACTAGCAGCGCCCCGCGGTTTCACCCGCATAAGTGTCGATCCCATAGGAATATCGGGATAAAAAGTATCCTATGTCTTATTCTGATGTATAAGCTATATTACTGTAAAGTTTCTTCAAAATCCGTTTAGTAGTATTTGCGTGAAAGTAACAAACATCCTCACAAACTTTCAAATTTATAATATTACCTACTAGCTGCGCCCCGCGGTGTCGATCCCGTGGGAATATTGGGATAAAAAGTAGCCTATATGTTAATCCAGGTTGTCATCTATCTCCATACAAAATTTTATCAAAATTGGTCCAGCCGTTTGAGCGTGAAGAAGTAACAAACATATAAACACACACACACACAAACTTTTGCCTTTATAATATTAGCGTGATATTATATATTATTAGTAGGAAGTAGGATAGTTAGGATTAAACTTACATAAATAATAAAAAAATCTCAATGTTTTGTCAAACCGTCAAAATCGTGCGACGCATGCGCAGGACGCTAGTTACATAATAAGATTTAATCCGTATAAAAATAATGCATTTAGCGTGACGTAGTTTACCTGTACCTAAGTTGTTTCTACCTTCCAAGGAACCAATACATTTGCGAATGATATAAACTTTATTGGAAACGAAAAGAATCTTACCAACTGCGACGCGCTTTTCCTCTTTCAAAGTAGAGATCTACATCCGATTACTTGCGGGAACTCTACGCGACACGCTTGAGGCTTTTTTCTGAAAGAATAACAAGATGTTGATAAAATCTTTATGCAATGAATGAACATTTCAAGGGGGTGCAGAGAAAAGTGACTTTACTTGGCGTGTTATTGTTAAAAATTCGGCTACGTTGGTCTAGGAGTGCGGATGGTCACTGGGTTGGAGAAAGCGTTATTATTTGCGGTTATACATTACACACTTCTATGTATCAGACGAGGGGCTTGTGGCTAAGTAATAACAGCCACGCGGATCGATCGATCAGGTTAAGCTACGCTTGCCGCAGTTGGCCCGTGGATGGGTGACCATCTTTACATATCAAGACCCCTCTGTGCCTCGGAAAGCACGTTAAGCCGTTGGTCCCGGCTGTCAATCGTGGATCTTTGGCAGTCGTTACGGGTCGTCAGAAGCTCGAAAGTCTGACAAACAGTCTTACCTTACCGTCTTAGTCTTAAGGTGTATCGTATTACCCAATAACTGGATTGTGGAGGTCACATAGGCAATCGCTCCATGTAAAATTCTGGTATTCAGCTGCATCCGGTTCGACTTAAAGCCGATCCCAACATAGTTGGGAAAAGGCTAGGCAGATGATGACTTCTGAGTATCAGACCGCAGTCTGAATTTGTTCCAGGTTAAAAAAATAGCATTCGTTTAAACTATTTTTTTACTAGTACTAATTACATTTTTTTTACAGGTAGGAAACCCAATACAACAATGTAGTCACAATTTCCACACTCCACCACAAACAAAATGAAATGTTTTAAACTGTCATATTTTGACTAATAGGCATAGAGAAATGTGAGTGTATCCTCAGCTTACTAATACCTCATAATAACTTTATCACCCTAAGGTTGAACGTGACCCGCATGTCATAAAACAAAAATGCCTATTTTTCTTTCAATACTAATGTAACTTTAGTCAAATCTAATAATACATAATCTTAACATTGTGAGTAGTGTACCTATTTGTTACCTCTATTATTAAGTTCTAACCTACGTTTACTTATTATTACACTGCTGTTTGTTGTCTCTAAATAAATAAACAAATATCAATGTACTGGAATTTTTTGTCAAAAGTGGTAAATCAATTACGAGGTCGACTATACCTACCTATCTTCAATCTACATAAATCACTGAGTATATTATAAGATGAAGTAATCCACTTACCTCAAAGCTAACTTTCTAGTTCAATGGTTTAAGAGCAAACCCCATGTTCAGCAGTTCTCGTATCCATTTTATTACGAATACTTTACTTGAGATCTTGATCAACGGAATTAACTGTTGGTTCAGACTTGAACAGGTAATAATGACGAAGTAAGTAGTTTACGTGGCGTCGTAAAATAACAGTTTATATCGTGTTAGATTAACAATTTTATAGTGCATTACTGGTGTCGTAGAAAAGTAATAGGAAGTTAGGAAATAGGAAGTTAGGTATTTCTGAATTGTTTTGTTTTTACGTTGACTTAAAACTGTCGTGCATTTAGTATTGAACTAAATGTAGAACGCCACCTGTAGGTTATGGGATAAATACACCCAAATAGGCTCGGATGGAACAGTCGATATTAGTGCAGGATATGAACTCAGGGCGGCGGCTGATGAACATCTAGCACGTCACAGGCAGCGCCCACGGACCCAGTCAGGCGGTCCACTGTACACCCACCAACTCGCACTAGACAAGCACGGTGGGTTAATTTGTCTAAACCCAGGCCTTTGCCCTGCAGTGGGACGTCACAGGCTAATAATAATAATAAATTTTTTTTTTTGCTTTTATCGTTTTTATTACGGACGCTTTTAACGTGCATATTTTTGTACATCGTTCTTACATGTATAATTTACACATAATGATGGAACCAATAATTTGTTAAAATAAAATGGATTTTTAAAAGAGTGTTCGTGGATTTTCTTGCCCATTCTTCTTCATAGGTACCTAATAGGCTTTGGAATGTGTAACTAGCCTCATCTTTCTGACTGACCGACCCCTTGAAAATTTTATTAAAAAATGCCTGTAATTTGTTTATTTGAAATAAATGCTTTGGATTTGAGCTTGAATCTCGTAACAGTGGTACAGTCTATGACAAAAGTCGGTTGACACAAAATTAATCGATTAATATTTCATTATTCTTTTTATTTTTCTTTCTGTCCAATTTTAATTTAATATTAAGCTGACCTTGTGAAGGCCGCAGGAACTCGTTGGATGCGAGAAGCACAAAACCGGTCGACGTGGAGGTGCTTGGGGGAGGCCTATGTCCAGCAGTGGACGTCTTTCGGCTGAAATGATGATGATGATGATTTAGCTCAATAATTAAGATTCAATACATAGTGAAGTTCAGAACCGGTAGAAGTGGCGGTGCTTTGGGGAGGCCTGTGTCCTGTAGTCGTTGTCTTTCAGCCGACATGATCATCATGATAAGACCATTTGTAGTGAAATATTATTTTTTGTAGTGTCGAAAACAGACAGTAATAAATCATAACACAGAATTGAAAAATGCTATTTTTATTCGTCAGATTTTTTTGAATATTTCCGTACCTATCTAAAAACAGCACAGCTATTCCGTTGCGAAGTTTTGCATAGGAAAAATAGCCGTTCTGTTTGTATTTATTTACTTTAAAATATTCGCTTTTGTTTTCCTCTTTGTGGTTCGTGAGTGAAGAAGAGGAGGAAGTGTTTACTTACACATATCCGTCATACTCGCGAGTCGGCGAGGCATCTCTTTGACCGCCTACTCTCTGGAAAACTGAGAGACTCTTCTACAATGTAAAGCTCGATTTTTTGAGTTTCTATTTCTTCCAATGTTTCTTTTTTAGACCTATTAAAAAAAACTGTCCGATCTTTTTTGATATCTTTATCTATCGAGGGAATCGTAGTTTTGTCCAATACATTTTTCTACTTAATTTTTTACTTGAATATGAAGATTCGCTGAAGCGGTATCGGCCCAAAGGGCTTCCATTGACTTTTAATAATCAATCATACATAAATACTATACCCGCAGTATTGTCTCTCCTTTTCCCTTAATTTATCCAAAGGTTGACTTTAAAAGATCACCAGTTGCCAGCACATCAAGCTATCCGAAACTGTCAAATTTTCCTAATCAACTTTGAAACTTATGCTTTGGCGATAAAGTTAAAAATCTATTAAAGAAATTTGACAGATTGTAGTAGCTTGATGTGCTGGCGTCTGTACATATTAAAGAGTAACCCTGTTATTCATAATCCTATTTTATCTCTATTTTAGCTAAAATAGGTTTATAGAACGTTTGTCTTTATCTGTCACGTTGTCATTTCTGTGTGTAAGAAAGAGACAAACCCCATTTTTACTAAAATAGGTTTGATAAGTTTTATGAATAAGAGGGTTAGTATTTTATCTATCATACCTACATAAAAACAAATATCGACTTTTCTGTTCTTTTCTGTGATGGTATTTTATTAATTTTATGCTACAGGTATTGCTATGGAAATAAAAATTTATAAGTAATATAACATCGTCTGCATTCCTATTTTTTTTCAAATGTAATGTTTCTTCAGAAAGAAGCACAGTTATTTTAGTACATTGTGGTGTCTTAACTACCTCGACTTCCGCTCGAACGAAGTCGCGGGCAGAAGCTAGTGAACTAATGTCTACGTAACGTGAGTTTTAGTTATGAAAACGAACGGTAAAATATTGCGCAACATTAACAAAATAGCCGTAAGTATTTCAGTCTAGACGAGTTTGATGTTTCGATTAAAAAAAAACAAAATCACAAAAAAAAGCCACTATTTCTTTTGATCGTACTTAAGTAATGTGCGCTGAAAAATAATACAATCCTGAAATCTGTATGGCAGTTAAATGATTGTTGATTTAACCGGTCAAGCACAGCTTTTTTTTTTTTTATTAGCGCGTCGTCTCCAATTGGAGACGCGCGGTGCTTGACCGGTTAAATAAAAACAAATTGCTTTTCGATGTTTTATCACAACTACGAGTAATTCATCAACTCGTCCTACGGCCCATTTAGGACGACTTGCAGAAAATTAAAATAAATTATATTTTCATTCTGCAAGTCGTCCCACGTTTTTTTTTTTTGTTTGGTTACTTACAATTATTTTTTAAAGTTTGGCATTGTAGAGATGATTGATGGTATAAAACTAATACCGACCAACATTTTCTTATTTTCTCGGGGACTTTTTTAATGGTTTTAAATTAATAAAAGATTCATTCGCAAGAATCACCTACTTACCTATAATAGTTTTTATCCGCCATACTTACAATTTACATGCCTTGGAAAGCACGTTTTAAGCCGTCCCGGCTGTCATTCGTAGATCTTTTCCAGTCGTTACGGGTAGTCAGAAGCCCAAAAGTTCGACAACCAGTCTTACCAAAAGGTATCGTGTTACCCAGTAACTGGTTTGTGGAGGTCAGATAGGTAATCGCCCAATTAAAAAAAACTGGTATTCAGCTATATTCGGTTAGACTGGAAGTCGACCCCAAAATAGTTGGGAAAAGGCTAGGTAGATACCTGCCTCCCACACACACAATAAATTAATTTCCCGGTACTTATGAGAAGTGCTAATGACGACGTCATTAGTTTCGGGTCATTAAGGGTCTTAGTTCTAACCTTATCTCATAGGCAGTAATGGCTATAATAATATACGTGCTAAATGGTAATGAGTTTTTATTAGCTCCATCAGTTTAATTGTGCTGAGATAATGTGGGGATGTGTATCTTTTGTTTGAAGGTTTTGTAATATTAATATAAGGTGTATATCTCAGGGCTTCATTAATATTCATCACACTTTAGCTTACGCCTTTAGTAACCTTTGATTTTGCGGTAATAATAAATCTTTGTTTTCATTTAATTTTCGTGGGACACATTCTTTTACACTAGCATACGTGTTTTTTTAACCGACTTCATTAACCGACTTCAAAAAACGAGGTTCTGTATTCGACCCGTATGTATGTATGTATGTTTGTATGTCCGCGATTTTCTCAAAAACTTATGAACCAATTTTGATAATTCACTAATGTGATCTACATACATATACATATGGAAGGTTTAAGTATATAATACATTACGTAATTATTCTTATGTACGAAGATATATACATAAATGTACTGCATCTCCGGCATTTCTATGCGAATTTTGATGATTCTTCTAGTCGGTGTCTTCAATTCTTCAGTGTTAATTGAATTTTTGTGGGGTAGGTACAACTAAAAAGTGAAAAATATTTGTTGATAAATGTTTTTTTTTGTAAAAAAAAAATTTCACTAGTTATTTATACTGGCGATAATTGAACCCACATAGTGTCGAGCATGCTTCAGCCGCAATGCTAATGAATGTATTCCTTCGAAAGTGCATTTTTGTCAGTCATTGTACAGGTGTAGTCATTCTGTGTAATCATTTTGCGTAATCATTCTGTATAGTCCTTTTTTGTAATAAGTCTGTGTAGTCTTCTGTCTAGTTATTCAGCATAATTTTTCTGTGTAGTCGTTGACTTCAAGTCTGAAAATATAAATAATACTTACAGAAAGATAACCATTGAGATCAATTTTTATTATATTGTATATAGTATGTCGTATTTTATATCGATATGAAAAACCAATTGAATGGACATTATTGAAACCTTTTGTTAAAGTAAACGTTTTTTTTTTTACTAACGATGTCCTACACTTTCGTCTTCCTTTTGTGTCTATATTTATTTCTTTCATTTTCTTCTGACACCATTGTAGTGTAAACTTATTATTTTTAATGGCCAAACACAAAAGGAAAAACTCTTTGATACGTTTTCTTGCTAACATTGTACGAGAATCAAATAAGTAAGGCAAGATTGTTTGGAAAAATATGGAATGGAAATAGGACACACAGGCGAACACGCCACATAGAACTGATTCCATTATTGTTTCGTATTCCTATCCAATTTACGAGGATCTCTATAAATAGACGTCTGTCCTTGAGCACCTATTTCTGTGTAAAGATATTGTATCACACTAATATTATAAAGGCGAAAGTTTGTGAAGATGTTTGGATGTTTGTTACTCAATCACGCAAAAACTACTGAACGGATTTGGATGAAATTTGGTACACAGATAGTATGTAATTAGGATTAATACAGAGGATACTTTTTATCTCGATATTCTCACGTGATCGAAACTAACGCGAGTGAAACCGCGGAGCGCTGCTAGTATGGAAATATGTGATTCTTATGTTGTTGAGGTTGTGGCATTCTTTTAACATATTAGATCCAAATATGTTAGAATTACGGTATGAAAGACTATTAGATACTACTACTTAGACAAATTATCTGGTAATATGAACCTGAGACTAGAGATGCCGATGCATTCCACCAGTTTCTACGAGTCTTTAAAAATTATGCTATAAAAGTACTTCCTCTCTCCTTAAACATCATCATTATATTTTCATTGCTTCTGTTTCATGTTTATTATTATGTAAATATATATATGTAGGTATATATTTATTTAGATTAGTATAATATACCTTATGTATGTGCTTATTGTATTGTGTAAATGGTACACCACAGACTACCTACAGTACTTGTCTCTCCTTTTTAATCCATCCAAACGTTGTCTTTAAAAGATAAGACCGCCCATTGTGTCACCCATTGTAAAGTTTCTATATTTATGTCTGTAATTTATATGGTGTACATAATAAAGAGTATTTTATTCTATTCTGAGTTCAACTGTCACTAATGAGATACAATTACATTTTCTATTGTTACCAAACTTAGCAGGCTTGCCAAGCAGACAAGGGAATAAATAACAGTTATCATTGGCAATAGTTATTCCCAAAAAGTAAGGCGATAAAGACATTTATTCGGTAAGCCTGAGGATTATTTCTTCGGGAGCATGGCACAAATTGTTTTCAATTGAAAACTCACAATATTCCATTACACAAATCCCTTTACGAGCCGATCTCCGAGGTGCTGTTGACTAAAAAATAAGTAAACAGCTTCTCAATAGATTGGTTTATTATGAAATTTTACTACAAGCTTCGATCACTGAATATTATCAGTGATCGAAGCTTCTGGTACAAAATTGGTACCACAAAATATATATTTGTTACAATGAGAGCATAAATATAATTAAAATATCATGTCCTCGAGCATATCCATCGATCACCCTGTTTTGTGTACCAATTAACTGGCATGTCCTAGAACCAAAAGTTCAAAGGTCGACGCTATATTTTAGTTTTTGTATAGTTTTAGTTAAGTTAGGTTTTAATTTTGTTATTTTTGTTAATTAAGGTAAATGGTTTAATTGAATAAAAATTTAAACCCATTAAACAATAAAAAAGTTCAAAGATATGTGACATCTACTTACCTGCACTGGGCCCGCGTGGTAAATTACAGCTCACTCGCTCTCGAAGAGATATAACCTAAATCCTCTAAAGTTGTAAACAATCTGGATTAAGTCAAATACATGTACATTAGTCTAAGTCAATCATAATTTTGATAAGAAACACAGACGAATATTATAATAACTCCTAGGCAACTTCTGCGTATAAATTACATGAAACATGAATTTAAATTTTAACCAAGCTCAGACACATTATCTTGCTTCTAATTGTAATATAGTGGTTTATAAAAAGGGGCGAAGACCTGTTACATGCATTTAGATTATAGTTTTGAGGTTTAGAATAAGTAATATAAATGGGTTTCATTAAGTAAAATGCTTTATCTGCTCTTAGCACACAGTTGTCCTAATTATACCTATTTAAGGATTATTATGATTGATATGAACATTAATGCTATACCACTGTCATAGCAAATGACTATGTTATTGCGATATAAAAAGTTTTAAAATTAATATTTATAAAAAACTAGCTGCGCCCCGCGGTTTCACCCGCATAAGTCTCGATCCCGTGGGAATATCGGCATAAAAAGTATCCTATGTCCTTTTCCGGGACTCAAGCTATCCCTATACCAAATTTCATCAAAATTGGTCCAGCCGTTTGAGCGTGAAGAAGTAACAAACATATAAACACACACACATACACTTACAAACTTTCGCCTTTATAATATTAGTGTGATGTGATAACTGGACACTCAAAATCTCTCTCTCGCTTGCCACGGTTGGTCCGGTGGATGGGTGACCATCTTTACATATCAAGGCCCCTCCTTGCCTCGGAAAGTACGATAAGTAGTTGGTCGCGGCTCTCATATGTGGATCTTTGGCAGTCTTTACGGGTCGTCAGAAACCGGAAACTCTGACAAACAGTCTTACCAAGGGATATCGTCGACCTCAATCTACGTCAACTATTCTTTTGAATTCCCTGTTGGAGTCTGTTTCTTAATAGATGAAACCTGGGAGGCTTCAAGTAAAGAGTGAATCGTATACCACCATTGTCGACCGCATCATCGCTTTGGCTTAGGCTCATCATCCACGACGCTACTCAAAACTAAAGTGTTACAAACTCGAATCACCAATGACACTGACACAGCACTAGTATTTCAATGGCGGTCTTTACACGACCAATCAGTAACTAGTGAATAAATCGCGCCTTACCATGGTCAAACAGAGGTCAAACTCAAACCTATCAGTTACAGAAAAAACTCTTTTATTTTACGTTTAACTTATTAACTGCTAATGTAAATGTTCGATGTTACGGCTAATACTCTTTACATGCGGATTATCTAAATTTAACGCTGGCTATTATACATTTGTACATGTTCTGAACTGCTCAAATATAAATGGCATTTTAGCCACTAACTAATTAAATAGTCAGTTAAGCCAAACAAATTATATGTGGTTGGACTAAATTGGAGGCTTTGGGACTACATAACAGCGCTAGGATCGATTAATCGAATTCACATCACAAGGTATGGTCCGCGCGGAACTAGTTGGCCGCGCCTTAGGTATGTGAGCGGTGGTACGGAGGGACGGGGGCGCATTATTCAGTACGTGCGTTGCAAACCGCCCGCGCTGCCTCACCCCTGTGCCCACCTCAGCGGCCAACTAGTTCCGCGCGGACAAAAGGAGTCAAGTGGTCTTGTGGTCACAAGCGGTACTGCTAAGCGTGGGGTCCTGAGTTCGATGTCCAGGTCGGGCAATGTGGGTTTTCCATTTATTTTGTAATCCAAATCTCCAAATCCAAAGCTCAGAGATTTGGGCAAAAGAGTTCTTAACTAATTGAATAAGTATCCAATTGAGCAAAATCTTATTAGTTACGTTCGGGTCAATTAATTATCAATGTTTCATCGGTCATCAAAGGGCAATAAAAAGGTCGAATAAGAGTATTATGAGTTTAGCGTGAAAATGTGAAAACGCAGGTCTGTTGCTAAAATGAGATTTAAATTAAATTATTCTGATATAAATTAATGCTTAAAATCGTTGTATCAATGCGTTTAATCGTCAAGCCAAAAAAAAAATCAATCAATTTGTGTATGGATGCAAATTAAAGCATCCAATTAATTAAAAATAATACTAAAGGTATTATGAGTTTGGAGATTTTTCAGAATTAATATTTTCGTTTATACATTACATCAATGGTTATTTATTTTTTTATATTTACTTATTAATAGGTACACCAACAGTTTCTGTGTATAATATAATTTAAGTAACAATTTCATAAACATAAAAGAAAATTGGGTTGGGCGGGTCACGTCACGACAGTGACCGCTGGGCAACAGTCCGCACACAGTGGGTGCCTGAGGATGGACGGTGCCTCCGAAGCCGGGCCAGGAAGAGGTGGCGAGACAACCTAGACGCTTACCGCAAGGGTTGGATTGAGGTGGCTCTAGAAAAGGATACATGGAAGGTATTAGTTGAGGCCTTTGCTCAGCAGTGGGACAGTGTAGAATAACATAAAAAAATATAACATTTACACGTGAGTCATCATCATCAACTTAACCTTTTCCCTACTATGTTGGGGTCGGCTTCCAGTTTAACCGGATGCAGCTGAATACCAGTATTTTACATGGAGCGACTGCCTATCTGACCTCCACAACCCAGTTACGAGGTAATACGATACCTCTGGGTAAGACTGGTTGTCAGACTTTCGGGCTTCTGACTACCCGTAACGACTGTCAAAGATCCATAATTGACAGCCGGGACCAACGGCTTTACGTGCTTCCCGAGACGCGTAGGGGTCTCGGTATGTAAAGATGGTCACCCATCCACTGACCAACCGCGGCAAGCGTAGCTTAACCTGATCGATCGGCCTATGCGGCTGTTATTATTTAGCCACGGGCCCGTCAACTTTTACACGTAAGTACTCGTATATATAAAACTTTAGAGATCGTCAATTTAAAACGAAGCAATTTCTTACATGGTGTTTACCGAAGAAAAACTTATTTACGAATAGCTTTTTGGAGTTTAACTTAACAAAAAATGTCTTAAAAAGCAACGTGGGTATTTAATGAGGCGAAAAAGCTAAGCTCGGCAAAGAACAGTGACTTCCCAAGAAAAGTGGAGCTTCCAGGAGTGAGGTATGCAGAGTAAACGAATATTTAAACGACGAACTCAAATTTTACTTTTTTGTTTTAGATTTTCTTCACTGGGTGACTTATTATAATGGGTGGCTTTTATGAAACGTTTGAATAATCTTTCTAGCTTATTAACGTCGAATGTTAAATGTTTGGTGGCCGAACTTAACTCATTACCTTCAGGAACTTATGAAAACGGTTTTATGTAGGTTGTACCTAGTCGCCGAGTCGGTGGATTTTTTTTTGAAGCTTTTGACAACATGGAGACTTAAGTGGCCTGCACCCTAATAATCATAATCTGAAAAATTGAAGGATATTACTAATCCATTGCTTGATATGTTCGCATTCGTCTGCTGAACAACGTAAATAACACAATGTATGTTGTCGAACCGTCAAAATGAAATCCATTGCTATCCTGCTAGTATTATTAACTCGATAGGAATATTCCTACGATTTTTACGTTTTCTGAAAATCAACAGAAGAAGTTTAAATGTTCCCACTTCACTTCATTGGTTTAATTGATGTTGCTGTAATACTAAACTCGTGTTAATCTAGAATTTTGTTATGTATGTAGTATTTCGATAGACTTTACTAAATACCTACTACCAAAATAGAAACTGAATTTGCACATTTCAAATCAACGAAGAGCCACGTACATATTCATAACATACAAAAATATATTATTTATGCGGCACGCTTCATTTATTATGGCACATCATCAAATATTCGATACACCATACACATTTTACATCGCTTTCTGATCAAGCAAAACTTTTTATAGGTATTTTGACAACCTTTTTAAAGCGTTAGATTTTATGTCGAAAAAAAAAGAAGAAAAAATTGGAACTCTTTTGTTTTATAGTCTCGAATATTTTTCTAGGGTTATCTGTGGGGAATACCATGGTATAACAATACATGGTATTCTCTTCCCGTGACAGCTGGGTCACGTGATTGGCCCGGTAATACGTCATCAGTTGCGAAGCGGTTCTCAAACTTTTTTAGTGGGGAAAAGATAAAAATAATACCCGGCCCTTGAGTAGTTTACAGAAATTAATTGGAAACAAGCTGATGATGGTTTCTATTTGAACTATACTATTACTACTGAACTCAGTCAGTTGACGGATCTTCGGTCCTTGGCTTCGCTCACAGGAGAGCACACGCGAACGCGGCCTACGGACTAGATGATCGCTTTCGTTACCTGGAGTGGCGAACTTCCCTCATCACCGGGATTCGGCTAAGTAAGGCCTTCCTGAACGTCGGATGATCACACTGCAAGGGATAACCAGAACAAATTTAGAAAAATAGCTTGAAATAAAATACATATGACTTGGCTGTATGAGCCAAGATCTCTTTGCCTGTCCTTAATCAGGACTAAAACAAACAAAAAATCACTACAAAACAAATGTAAAAAAGTCTGAAATGAAATAATATGTAGTAAGGTACACACGGCTATACATCAAGCTATACATTTCCAGTTTTCGCTGACCTCGCATTGTATAGGTTTTCCGTACAATTAGAAGTCAGCTTATAGCGGTTATGTATAGTTTGATGTCAGTGGCGGATTTACCAATAGGCTGAGTAGGCTGGAGCCTAGGGCGGCAGATTTTAGGGGCGGCAAATTTGGGGCTAACATTTTTTTCAAATGTCTTACTGAAATTAAAATGATTAATATTTATATACCAACTATGTTTTTTTGGAAAGCGAATGCTCAAATTCAGGCTTCTACCGTAGATTTTATCACAGTTGCCGATCTTTACAAGTTCAAGTTCAGGTCTTTCTTTGCAAGTTTTTCGTAGCTGATGAACGAGAACATTTTAATCATTTTGAAGAAAAGGCGAAGCAGTATACAAGACATGGGATATTATTGTAGAGGTCGATAGGGGCGGCAAAATTTGAATAGCCTACTGGCGGCAAATGTGTAAATCCGCCTCTGCTTTATGTGTAGCCGTGAGTACATACCTGTTCTTATTGTTGTTTTTGGTCTACAATATTGAAGCCACGCATTTGCTATTATCTCTTCTTAGGGAAAAGAAAAAAACCTTATTACACCGCCTTTTTTACTTCTGTTTTTACAGTTTAGTATGGAACAATTAACCATTTTTTTTCTTGCGTATCTTTCAAAGGTTACACTGGTTTCCTTTTCACAGTAAACAATGTTTGGGAACCACAGTATTTTGCTTACCGAGCGAAACAACGCTATAGGTATGAGCGACACGACGATAGCGATGAAATGGTGAGCTGACAGTATGACACTTGTCAATTCGATGTGTGGCCACTGTGTGTAATTGAATTACCTTAGCAAAATGCATTTTTTAACTTAACAAAGCAATTATGAACTAATAATTCAATAGTTTAATCAATTTAAAACTAAATAGATGAATCACACGAGTTACTAAATAGTTAAGCTAGTTAGTAATTTATTTTATTTTTATTAAATAAATGAGAAAGTCCCTAAATTTACTGAAAAGGACAATCAATGGCAACACTTATCGTGACGTAGACGAAGGCCATCGTGGGAAGAGAATACCAGGCGAAGTATATAATTGTACCATGGGGAATACGAAGCAGAGGTGGGGAGTATTTACAAAGTAAACGGGTTTCCGCAAACACAATATGCTCGTACCGTAAGCTCTTCGCCTTAATTAAGTGCTTCGCGAACCACTTTAGTTAGCAACGTTGGCTCAAATGATTATCAGTGAATATATTGGTGATGTTCGTTTGACTGTTGGTGGTGTCAAATAGGGCTGAAAAATATAACTTGCTGCTATGTGAAATTATCCACGTTAAGGACTGGATATTTTTCTGATGGTTTTGGTTGATATGATTTTCTTCTTACATAGCAGTTAAAGACAAATCACCTTATTCAAACAATCAATCAATTCTAAATAAAAAAAAGAAATAATTTCAATTCTTATTTTCTTGCAATTGCAATTGCGGGCAATTGTGTAAAGCTTTGGTTTCCTGGGAAAACTGTTTCGTCATATTGTAACGACCGTCATGATGTGAAAATCTGTCATTTTCACCAGTACTTGACATTAAGTTAAAACCCGCCGCCCAAAGATTTAAATCGCTAGATTTGCCCTCTCTTACGCACAAGAGAAAAAGTGTCCATACTGAGACGAGTGAGCTCACACATTATTAAAGAGCGTTTTCAAGCATCGATAGCACGATTATCTGGTCAGTCAAACCGTTAACAATATTCGAGGCTTATTTATATGCGGAATGGAAACAGATGTTGGGGATAATTTTTGTATCGTAGACTCGTCAGGCTTTAGTTGTCTGGCATTTTTGGTGAACCGTGCCGTTAAGCACACAGTCCTGCTAATTTTTTACATCGGACTTTCACTTTTTATTATTATTTTATTTTTTTATTAAAAAAGGTGAGGCCTTTGGCCAGCAGTGGGACACAAAATAGGCTAAAAAAAGCTGATGTTCATTATTTTATGTGATAAATAAATGTATTTTCTTTCTTTCTTTTTTTTTCTTAATAATGTGACTTCTCCACTTTCAAATTAAACAGAAATATATTAGGTGTGTCAAACGAAAAGATTATTGAATTGCAAATTAAAATACACCTGCGGAGTAATTGCGTACCACACTTAGACCGCTTTCACATTAAGGCGACTTCAGCAGCGCGCCAGTCGCGTGACAGACGCGCGACCATCGCCTAAGCCAGTGTTGTAAGTGCACGATATGCATCAATGGCGCCAATGGAGTACTATCAAAAGCAGGAGCAACAAATGTTTCCCCGTCGGAATCCATTTTTGAAATGAAGTGCGTCACACTGATTTAAACTGCGGCGCGGAAGCCGCACTGCTGTTGTGCGGCTATTCTTATAGTGTGAAGGCATCTGCTTCTGCCACGCTACTATTCACACCACTCAACACCAAATGACGCAATCATGGTGTTGAGTGTACGAAATGCCAGATATTGCCATTGTAAGGCCGCTATCACATTAGGACGTTAGCAGCGCGATAGTAGCGTGGCAGAAGCAGATGCCTTCACACTATAAGAATAGCCGCACAACAGCAGCAATAAATTGATTAACATTTTCCTTCAAAATCCTTCGGATCGGGACTGAAATTGTGTTACTTACGGAATTGAGGTAGGTACTCTTATATGTTCATTATTTTTATAAAAGGTAACTAGGAGTTGAAAGAAGAACAAACTATTTTTATTTATAACTAGCTGCGCCCCGCAGTTTCACCCGCGTAAATGTCGATCCCGTGGGAATATCGGGATAAAAACTATCCTATGTCCTTTCCCGGGACTCAAACTATCTCTATACCAAATTTCATCGAAATCGGTCCAGCCGTTTTCATGTTATGTCGTGACAACGGAAAACGGGTTTCATTTTTATATATATAGATAGATAGATAGACAAGTCAACACAGTCACATCACATAAATCCAAGCTTACATCGAACATTTCAGTAAAACACAACCTAATCAAGATCATGAACTATTTGAAGACGAGACCGGTATTAAAAACAACGTAAGAGAAGTTTATACTCCAAAGTTGAGCTTTAAACTTTCACAAGATTCGCAGCGAGCGATGATGCCCATGATTAGAGGACCCCGGATACTCCTAAAACTATTCCAACTTGGAGTAATAAAAACAAGTCCACGAGTTTCCGACTAGTACCTAGATACGGATTGAAGAGCTCTAGTTCCGTGATTTCTTGGTGCAGTGACGTAATAAGGAATGTTTAGTTTGTAGATAAAATGTGGTGCTAACCTAGTTTGTATGTAGGTCCTCTTGTTATATACCGTCTGAGCAAAAACAGGCAATAAAGGGTGAACAGAGTAGAAAGCCTATGGCACAGAAATTACTTTTTTTTTTTCGAAAACCTGGTATGAATTAACCCAATCAATAAATATTCTACTTACCTATTTGAAGAAAGCTTTCCAAATTAAAACAACAAATAAATCGACAAATAATATTAAAATTCAACTTATAGGCAACCTACTCTACGCGCGGAAATTATCAATGAATTCGTACCTAGCGATATTAAAAAAAAAACAAAGTATTTTTTTATGTTCACCTTTTATACTCCGTTCACCTTTATACCCTGTTTTTGTCCAGCCGGTAAAAAAAGTCACCCGGTACACTTAACGGCGCAGGATACCCTTTATCAGAAGTGGTCATCGTATTAGTGGTTCAATAGTTTTCTGGATTGTGTCGAAATATAGCAGTTCGTCGTGGAAGTGGTATGACAACGGCTATGATCATCAAAAGAACCGCCACGCAACCATCGATGCGACACTGCTAGAGTGACAGTAATCAGACAGTGTGACTCTTATCCGACCTCTTCGGTGGTTCCAATAACTTTGTACACAAAATTAGACAGCGCCATTTGCTGCGTAAAATTGCCAATCATTTTGAATGTGGACAGTAAACCAGACAGACTGTGTCTTGTTTTAAGAATCAAACATCACAGCTGGACACTAATTATAGATATTGAATGTGCATGGTAAAATAATGGCCTTAATAGACAAAGTTTATGACGTTTATGTTTTAAGCTCTAGCCAAACAGAAGCGGGCGAGCGAGCGGGATACGGGACGCGACTGCGCGCGATTTTGAGTCACGCAACTATTGAGCACCTTCATACAAGTTAGTTGACACAATTGGCGCCAGCGATTTTCGTTCCGCTTGGCCTCGTTCACTCGCTTCAGCTTGGCCAGAGCTTTAGCCCACGCTCGCACTGACGTAAAAATATTGCGGCGGGATTTTAAAGTGCACTGGATTATCAACTCTCGGTGTTGAGTCGAGCATTGAGAATCCAGCAGAGCGCATCCCAGCGCGTCAAAAAAACACTGTTGAATTTTCAATTTTCGACGCTAAGCAGAGCGTTGATTGCGCGAAAAAAAATCGCCGTGGAAGAAACGCTCGCGTGCCAACCTGGGATTACGGCCTGGCCCCGACCTTGCCGCTATCAGTGGTAGCTTAGCGCGGGGCGGCGGCGAGCGGTAAAAACAAAATATACAAAAATGTATGAACCATGCCACGACGCACCGCTCGTAGCGTCAACGCTAGCAGTATGACACCGCGCCGCTTCCCTCTAAGCCAAAAGTTGTGGCCAGGCTGTTAGTCCCACATATTGATGGGGTCTGAACTTACAGTTTTTTAAACAGCTATTTAATTCTCAAAAAATATAACAGGTAAACCACTTTCAACTATTACTCGATCCTTCTAAATAAATTGGTCTGGCTGCAGCCACAGAAACGATCTATTTAATATAGATCAGAAAATACTTTCAGATCAACGAAGAGGGTTTCTTAAGTGCAAATAAGCTAGGCATAAACTCAATTTCTTCTGCACTGCAGAAACCTTCGTAGCGTACCTACTCCTTCAACTATCTCTAGTAGGAAACCAACCTCGATTGAAATTCTGACAAACAAGCGCTTAAAAAGTAGTGGCCTACTTGCGATATCTTTGCTAAAAGATATAATTATTTGGCAGAAAAGATAGCAGAATTATTTGGCCAAGTTTTGAAGATAAGATAAAGATATTTTATTTTGCAAAAATGGGTATCTACATGGATAATATATGGAAATAATATATATAATAATATACAACGTGTTTTTTTTGATATCCCATAACTCTAGGGGGTCACTGTACTCATCATTATGAATAACTTACTATGGGACCAAATCTGAAATCGCGAAAAAAAAATCTGCTGTTCCCTACATTTTGACGAGTTATGCGAACATAAATGTAGGGAACAGCTGATTTTTTTTTCGCAAGAAACACCTTGTATAGTTATGGAATAGATTCAGCAATATTTTACCAATAGGCATGCATAAGTTACAAAATTATGAACTAATCTACTAAACTTTACCAAGCAGATTTTATTTTTGTTGGTTCAAACGAAAAAGACAGCATCATACTTCAATAGGTTCACAAACAATTATCTTGTCAGCTCGCTCTTCGTATACAAAAACAGAGTTGAATTAGAATCCCATAGTCACCATCTGGCTTTATGTAATCCTTTTCAGGAAACTGTTTTCCAGATCCTTCAGAAGTATTAAGGTGGGGATCACATCTCCGCTTCGAAATCATAGCAGCAAAATCGCAGTAATTCCGCCATGACTTATCCGTTATACGACAAGCGAAACTGCCTGTTCTAACGCACAGATTGGATTGTGATTCTATCTCTTTTCCGCGTGATTTCGCAGATCTGCTCGGAAGTCAGTTTCGCCTCCACGCTCAGCCCTATTTTGTTGTGTTGTATGGCGTTTGTGTCCCACGTATCTGTGGCAGTTTACAAGTTTATAAAGTGAAACTGATATATTTTTTTTTTTGTAAAATGGATGTTGGATTTACGGTAAAACGAATTTAAGAAATCCGAAGTTTGACCCCAGTTTTTAGACCTACACTGTATTTACTAAGCCGGAAGCGACGACATTTTGCTCCGATTGCTACAATTCAACTGACTCCCATGATGTTCCATTACTGGAATTCCTAAAGCGGTTTCCCATCATTATTTTCGCGGCAGAGGTGTGCTAAGGCCCTTAAAGTACGTATATATACGAAACGAGAACGTCAAAGTCCTGTCAATCATCGCCAGAACAAATTCGTCTTGGATTCTGACAGACGTTGAACCAATCACGGATATATTGGTTCGAAAATATGTACGTTTAAAAGTTTACTTAGAAATAGGTAATCGGGATTTGAGGTAGGAGCTTCGGGAAACGGTGACCGAAAGTTTTTAGTGCGGTATTCTCACAGATATAGATAGACCTAGATAACGCAAGTATCACGAACTGTATGAAAACTAAGCGTGCCACTTTTTGACTACCTACTATGACGTCACAAGCTCGCGCTCTCTCGCTCACGCTCACCCAGCCAGCAGAACGCAGGAGTGAGCGCGAAAGTGGCGGCTTATGATTTTCGAACGTAAGCTGGTGCGATTATTGGCACGCGAAGTAGTTGCTCTTGCGTTATGTAGGTGTATCTATATCTGTGGGTATTCTAGATAGTTAGCACCTAATTTTATTTTATTCCCAGATCGGCAAAGTGTTATTGGGTTTTTCCATTGGAATTACTCAGTAGCAGCCCGGAGTCTGGACTTGTACCCGGTCGATGGCAAAAATCTTGCCCCCTATTACATGGGACTTAAACAAAACGGGTGAAATGTGGGGGTGTACCTCCACAGGTACAACTCAGTCTAACCCTTTAGAAAAACAAGGTGGTGAAGTTTGGAATAGCGGTTTCTCGAGGGACCAATACGCGTTGTGTAATTTAGCGGGAAAATAATTTTTATGCGGGATCGAATATTGGACGACACAGAAAATTGAGCAAAATGAAAGTATGGGAAGAATATGACTTACTTGGGATCAATGGATGTCAGGTTGATGCAACGACTGCCGACGTGGTGGGCACGCGTTCACTTCACACTTGTCACTTTGTGTCACTTTTGTGTCGGCCAACACGTTAAATAGTTTATATTATAATGATGGTACAGCGGTTAAGTTAAAGTGGTGTTATGCGGTTGACTGCTTGAAGAGAACAGTGCGAATCCTCATGGCGACCTCTGTCAAGTCACTGCGGCGGAGACGCTTCTCATTGGTGTTGCGGTGTAGCACCTTTTTGCGGTATGGGGGTAGGACTGGAAAGGAAGCCGGAATATGATTGGCTCAATACTGTGGTCCAATATGAATTCTACCCTCAATATGTGAGACGCGTTTGGAAACATGATACCAAAATTTTTATATTGCTAACTTGAGTAAGCACAAGGCGTGTTATTATATAATATATATTTTTTTTATTTCAGTCAGGAGTCCATAGGTTACAATTTAACTTAACTTCTAGTGTTAGTAAGATACAGACAAAATAAATAATTATGCAAGTAAAATTCAGTGTTATGTTTATTTATGTTTTTTCTCCAAGCAAAAATATTATCATTGCTCCAAATAAACAAAATCATCAATTCTTGAAACACGCAAATACCCAATGTATACACTGTGTACCAGTAATAAATCCAATTTGAAACACCAATAAAAGTCTATAACGTAATAAAAGTCTTTCAGCAAAAATTTACATTTTAAATTCAGGTGGACTGTCGATAATAATTGGTTATTTCACCTATATCGACATTTGTTGTACGATTCGACTGCGTTCGATTTCGTATGAAACTGATACGTACTTATAAATTCAATTAATATACTTGATTTACTCGATACTATCGAAATGTTCATCTTCCTAGCCTTTTACCAGCTACGTTTAGGTCGGCTGATGCAGCTGAATTTTACATGAAGCGACTGCCTATCTGACCTCCACAATCCAGCTACTGGGTAATACGATATCCCTTAGTAAGACTAGTTGTCAGACTTTCGGGCTTCTGACGACCCGTAACTACTGTCAAAGATCCACAAATGACAGCCGGGACCAACGGCTTAACGTGCTTTCCGAGGATTGGAGGGGTCTTGGTGTGTAAAGATGGTCCACGCCCCAGGGGGACCCTGGGGCGGGTGAAGGGGTCTGTCAGATTCTTACTGACTAAAAACCACTCCGGTGTTCCATCTCACACCTACACTGGGGGTCGCGGGAACGTACGATCATTCCGCAACAACCGCGGCAAGCCTAGCTTAACCTGATCGATCGACCCGTACAGCTGTTATTGCTTAGCCACAAACCCCTGAAAATAGCTACCAGTCGACACAGAATATGGAATGTTAGCTTTACTGGTTTATCAATGCATGTAAATGAGGCAGAATGTGTTGTAAGCTTACACTGGACCGTAAATTGGTGTTATGTTCTGTTAGGTATAGCATAAAGTCATAAAGAAATAGCATATTGTTTGTGTGTGTGTGTTCTATTTCCTGTCAATTGCTTCACGACAGTTACACTTCACAAATTACCTTAAAATACCTATACAAAACCTTTGACAAATTACTACATATCGTGCCCAAAATCATAACACGACATACGAAAATGACACATTTCAAAATTAATTAAACCTCAGCCAATATTTGCCAACCCCTGTCTTTTTCCAGCATTAGCTAACAAGATCGGTTTAAATGTTAATAGACTCCACACGACTCGAATGTATTCGTTTTAGAACAAACAGAGAGTCTCCTGACACAGAATAGATAAGACACCTGACACAGAGTGTTTAAAATAGTAACGGTGGAGTTTCTTGCCCATTCTTCTCCATACGAAAACTACCTTTTGGAAGGGGCGACTAGAATCAATTCTATTTTTAATGTAATATTTGACGTTGCCTTATGTGCCTATCACACTAATATTATAAAGGCGAAAGTTTGTGAGTGTGTGTGTGTGTTTATATGTTTGTTACTTCTTCACGCTCAAACCGCTGAACCGATTTAGATGAAATTTGGTATAGAGATAGTTTGAGTCCCGGGAAAGGACATAGGCTACTTTTTATCCCGATATTCCCACGGGATCGAGACTTATGCGGGTGAAACCGCGGGGCGCAGCTAGTTTGAAATAAATGCTTTGACTTTGACAGAAGGGCGGCTCCTTAGAGAGAGAGCGAAAACACGCACACATAGACACGCTTCACGTAAAGCGACTGCAAGCGCACTCGCAACTGGCATTCGTATATGGCTGGCCGTATACGTATGGTTTCCTGATCAGGAATTTAGATTCGGAGACTCTGAATGCACGCATTTCATACAAAATCGTCTCTGAGCGCATACGTTCTTAAATATTACCGTCCGGAAAATATAGAAATATAGAATCTGAATTCCTGATCAGGAAACCGTACGTATGCGGCTAGCCTAAAACAGTTCGAAATCTTATGTGTGTGTGCGTCTATTGTCGCTCATTATATGAAGCAGAACTTCTGTGCCTATTTATTCTGTGCTCCTGCTGTCGGCGAAATGTAGTTAAACGCTCTGAAGACGTTAATTCCATTCATACGAACCCTTTCAAGGTTCGGAAGTGTCGTTGGTTTAACTTATGTAATAACATTTTGGGGGCGAATGTCTGATTCTGAATTTCGGAAGTGTAAAAGAAAATGTATTGGTATTTTATTTTAAGTAGGAAATAAGAAAATATGTACGCAGCATTTTCTGGGGACGGAAATAAAATAGACATTCAGCACAGCTATTGACAGTTTCAATCAGAGTTGAAAGTTCTCAGTGCCTCGGAAAGCACGTTAAGCCGCTGGTCCTGGCTGTCATTCATTCATCTTTGACAGTCGTTACCGGTTGTCAGAAACCCGAAACTCTGACAACTAATCTAACGAAGGGGTATCATATTACTCAGTAACTGAGTTGTGGAGGTAGACAGGCCGTCGCTCCATGTAAAATACTGGTATTCAGCTACATCCGGTAGGGCTGGAAGCCGACCAACATAGTCGGGAAAAGGCTAGGTAGATTATGATGAATGTGTTTATGAGGATAAAACATTTCGTTCAATATTGTTGGTCGCCCTTGAGTGTAAATATAAGGATCCACAAGATTTCGTGACGGTGCGTATCTGTATTGTGAAGAAAATTAATGATCCATCGGATATGTAGAGCAGCTGTGCTACAGAATGACCTTGTTCATCTCTTTGAGATAATATCTCAGATATTCCGGAAGAAATTACTTTCATATCTCTGAAGACATCAATCACCAACCAAGTGTGTTGTGAGCGACGGAATGTAGCATTTGATCCCGTTTATGCTTGTGTAACCTTCTAAGGATTATCTTATAGCTTTTACCCGTGGTACAGAATACTGATGAAGTCCCGTAGCTTCATTCGCGTTGAATCTTGAAACTAGGTGGACGCCCATTTATCAGATTTCAAAAAGGTTTAGTTTATTAACATTATTATTTGGATCGAAGCGACGATTCGTTTAATTGTAATTATTATTTATTTTTCAGATCACACAATCCAATTTGTTAGTAATTGGTAATTACTAACCAATTGGATTTTTGGTAAAAACTTATAATAATGTCAAAATCATCAATAACACAAAAAACTAATAAAATACAACATCAAATAAGCAGTAGCAGTAGTTTAGGCATTGAATTGAACCTTTCACATTGATTTATGACTTGAGTGAACCTAATTATAGTAATTTCACAACCAGTCCTTTGAGATGAGAAAAATATTAAAATTAATAACCACATTATTTTCTTAATTTTTTTTTATTATTTATGCCAATATCCGCAGACAAAACAAACTACATCAGCTTGTCATTTCTGAAATCTTGACTCTTTAGGCGGGTCACATTCTTCAACGTTTCAGGACGTGGGGTGCAGATAACGCGCCCCCGCGTGTCATTTTTTACATACAAATTCAATAATAACGCGCTTCCACGCGGAGAGTTTGTCTCCGTTTCTGCGCTCCGTCGCGTAGCGCATTGTAGTATATGATCCGCTTAAAAAAGGGAGATAAGATGCTGATGTCATCTATGTAAAGGAGGAAGCTGCTGTTCACGGAAACTTGACGAATGATACGAACATTAAAATTAGATATTTAAGTAAGAATCTAAAATTGAGTTCAAACAAATGAGAGGATATGGTTGATTCTTTGAAAAACAAAGTTTTGACCAACTACATACAGTTTTTAGGGTTCCGTAGTCAACTAGGAACCCTTATAGTTTCGCCATGTCTGTCTGTCCGTCCGTCCGTCTGTCCGTCCTCGCTTAATCTCTGTGACCGTTAGCACTAGATAGCTGAAATTTGGTACCAATATGTATATCAATCACGCCGACAAAGTGGTAAAATAAAAATTGGAAAAAAATGTTTTATTAGGGTAGCCCCCCTATATGTAAAGTGGGAAGTGAGTTTTTTTTTTAATTTCAACCCTAACGTGTGATATATTGTTGGAAAGGTATTTAAAAATGAATATGGGTTTACTAAAATCATTTTTTGATAATGTCAATAATTTCGGAAATAATCGCTTAAAAAGTAAAAAACAATGTGTCCCCCTACCCTCTAACTTTTGAACCATAAGTTTAGAAAATATGAAAAAAATCTGAAAAGTAGAACTTTATAAGGACTTTCTAGGAAAATTATTTTGAACTTGATAGAAACAACAGTTTTTGTACAAAAAAGACAAAAGTTGTACAAAATCATTTCTGGACTAAGTTTGTAGTATAATCGTATATGCAAGCATTTTTTTTTTAACTTCGTTTACATATTTTATTATCCTGAACGTATCTTTTTTCAAACAAAAAAAAGAATGATTAAAATTGGTTCTCGCAATCCAAAATTACCACCGAAAACTTCTGGCACGTCTATGTACTAATTAGTAACCCAATTCCCCGAGAGATGGCGCTGTAGGTACTTATTACATTGGGTCGGGTATTATCGAATTGTACGTGGGAACACTTATTGTGACGGACGGGAAACTACGGAACCCTACACTGAGCGTGGCCCGACACGCTCTTGGCCGGTTTTTTCAAAATGTTTTCAATAAACTTCAGCGACCTATGTAAAACCCAGACAGATTAAAATCTTATCCTTAACCTTTTGAACGCCATTGTCACATATATGTGACAAACGAAATCTTACCCTGAACGCCAACGTCACAAATATATGACAAAATAAACGTCGGTCGTCGTCGTCGGATATTCTGAAATAAACAATTTAATCATTACTTTTGTGTGTTTTTATTTATATAATTTAAAAGTTTAAGCTTCCGTCTATATTGTATTGCATGAAACTAATATAAATAAACCACCAATATCGAGAAATTTGTTGTTTTAAGTGTGTGTGTGTTGTTAAAGTGGCCTGGCGTCAGGGGTACGGCGGCGATACGTTTATACTCTGGCGTTCAAAAAAGTTAAAAAGCCAAGATGCTACTTAAGTCAAAATGTAAACTATTATTGTTACACTAAATTATTTATAGCATCCAGATTTACTTTAAAATAGATACAGTAAAAACAATTCCGATGAAAATTTATTTCAAAGTGTAAAAAGCCCAATCTAAGCATAAATTATATTATTTATTATAAAATAAAAACGATAAACTTTTCTCACCATAATCTGAATACTTAGTAGACGTCTTTGAACGAACTGAGGCTGAACCAATCATCTTTGAGTGAGCTATCCCAGCATAGCGCGTTACAGATTTAGAATGATTAATCGAAAAAGGTCTATTTTTTCTAAAAGAAGGCTGAAGAAACTAACGTGCAGTTGATATTGAATGACATCAATCTTGCTGAACAGTCAGCGACAAAAGTCGAGTAACACTTCAGTTTTTAAATCTTAATTATTCAGCTAAAAATTTAATTAAATTCAGAACAGGTGTAAAATTAACCGGTCAAGCAGCGCGCGTCGCCCATTGGCGACGAAACAATAGAAAATCAATTGTCTCTCATTAGCGAAGCTTGACAGATTAAAAGAATGTATCTTCATCGCTACATGCGAACTACGTATGACACTGACGTCACATTTATAATCCACGTTTTGAATCAATTTAGATGTTGTGTAAAAGTAGCAATGTTAATCAACTATTGTCGTCGACCGTACCAAATGTGGTACAAAAAAGTAGAGTTGAAAAAAATCTTTGACAGCTGTAAAACATGCTTAGTTTCTTAACCTTTAGGTAGGTATGTACGTCTAGCGATAAAAAGAAAACGAATGCTTATTAATCAGATGGATTCTCCTCAGTGTAATAAGGATTATTTTATAGCAATAAGAGCACGTTTAAAGCTCAAACCAATTAAAAATAAAGGGCAAAGAAGTCCACGCAATCTTTCGAGATTACAAAGTTTTCTCTCGGATCACTGGTATAAGGTCACTTTTAACTATAATATTATTTACAGCAGTTCAGTAAATTGCTGCACTATCCATCACAATTTTTCACACAGGATTTACAATTTTGGTCTAGCAGTCGCAAGCGCAATAGGCTGGCCCCCTATTACATGGCACTTAAACATAACTGGTGAATTGTGGATGGTCTAAAGGTACACCTCTGGCTAACCCTTCTGTATTACAGGTATGATGTTATATTACAGTGATTATAATACTGAATTATCGAAAACGGTCACACTACTCGTACGTACAAACAATCAACTCAGCCTATCGCAGTCCACTGCTAGACATAGGCCTCTCCCACTCAACACTATGTCCTCCATCTTAAGCATCCAGCCTGACCCAGCAACCTTTTAAGGTCGCAGTCCGTCTAGCTGGGGAGCGTTAGGACGCTCCCCAGCTAGACGGACTGCGATGCTGCGTAGTGTAGGCACTACGCTTGCCGTTACGCGCGGTCTCCACTCCAGGACTCTTCTGCTCCACCGGCCATCGGTCCTTTAATACAGATGGCCAATTCACTGCTATTTCAGCTTGCTTATACTGCAAGGTATTTCGGTAACTCGTTTGACAACAGGATAAAAAGTAAGTGATCCATTCCAAGGACGATGATAACCATTATTATCTTGTCACGAAAAGTCTCCTAAGAAAAAATAGCTTAGCGAAATAATGTTTTATGTATCGCAAACTTTATTACACAGAAACTAGGGTATTAAATCCCGAGACTTTTGTTTCAGTTAAAGCTAAGTCACACATAAGTCTTAGTTATACTGACTATTTGAATCCTTGGGTTAGATCAAAAGGATTTGGATGAAACTAATAGTGCCCTGCGGACACATGCGAAGTTAGGTGTCCGAAAATAAATGTAAGTGGAAAATAAACAGAGTTTTGTAAATTCCGGCTGTCACTATGCTAAATTGTAGGTTAGAAAATTCTCGTGAAAGCAACGTTTTGGAACTAAAATGCTGTTTTAGAAAAGTCAAAGCATTTACTTCAAATAGCCACATAAAAGGTACTTTTGAACGTCAAAAATTAATTAATAAAATAGAATTGAATCTAGTCGCCTCTTCCAAAAGGTAGTTTTTGCTTAAGAAACTCCACCGTTACTCTTTTAAAATGTTTTACAATATTTTGCATAGGTACATTAATTATATAATAATATGTAATAGGATTAATAAACACTTTATAAATAAACCCATTTATACAATATTGTATATTTGACGCCTTTACTATTAAACATAATAATTAATATCAAGACTTTTTATTAAGTTACAACCCGAAAATTTACTTTTGTACAGGGATGGGAAAAGTTATAAATTAAAGACTAATACAACATACAGCAACACTCTATTTTTAGGCAGCCATGAACACAGACAATAGCTCACCTCCCATCTTGCGCCGCGTGCCCTGTCAACTGCACACGTAAGGATCTAATAGCTGCGTCAGCGAACGGTATCAGCGTTGCTGAATTTTGGGCAAAATGAAAAGTAAAATTTTAATCACTGTTTTTGTACTCATCATTATGAACAACTTCTACTATGAGACCAGACATGAAATCGCGAAAAAAAAATCAGCTGTTCCCTACATTTTGACGAGTTATGCGAACATAAATGTAGGGAATAGCTGATTTTTTTTTCACGATTTCAGGTTTGGTCCCATAGTAAAAGTTGTTCATAATGATGAGAACAATGACCCCTTAAGAGGAAAACGGTGATAAAATTTGACGGTGTATATATTTGTGTTATTTTCGCCATCGCCACGCAAAAAGAAGATGAACAAATCCTTTGACGAAACGTGTACAATATTCAACGGTGAATACAAATATAGGTTAGACAGACAAACAAACAAATAGATAAGCTGCACACCTTCGTTCACCTTTAGAAAACATCAAGAGACAGAAATGGGATAGTTAGTAACTATGTAGATTTATTTATAACATACCAAAGGTGAACTCTCAAGAATAAAATTGGGCTCCATACTTCTAGTACTTTCGATGCAGACAGCTAAAATGAAACTATAAATGCATAGTGATGCATAATAAAATCCTCCACTAGTCTGTCGAATCTGCTCCCTAAGTGTTAGGATATTAGATTAAAGTTTGTTTCAAGAAGAGTTAGGATCCTCACTATTGGCTTTTTTACTAACGACAACCCAAATTAACAATTTTCAACCGTATGATCTAAAGCGTAGCTTGTTCAGTGGTTGCAATGCTAAGTTTGCAGTCTTCATGTGCCCGCTTTAAACCAGGGTTTTAAGGAAAGTGAGTAGCATTTTAAAGCAAAGAATCGATTACTGAGCTTTTGATATGGTTAGCTGGAATTTTGCAAGAGAGCACTAAATAATTTATTGGGAAACCAACATCACTTGAAAGATTAGTTGCTGATCGGAAGATACTCGGTAATATTTCAACTACGAACGGAGCTAGGGGTAAAATGTAGCTGAAATGGTGCACGTTGTGATTTAGGTTAGCATTTTGTAAACTATTCATACGTTAAATGTGCTCAAAGGCTAAAAACCGTAGATACTGACCATTATTAAGAAATATTATACTAAATAAGGATCACGTTTACCGAGTTTTGGCTAACAAACAAGTTTCAACAATAAAGTGAATACAGAAAACCGAGAAAATGTTAGCAAGAAAATGTCTAGGCTATCCATAACTTGTCTGTCGGAATCTCCACCCAAGTTAATGTCGACTAGGAATTTGTTACAAAAACATCATTATATAAGTGAAAAAGTACCTATAGTTCAAAAGATAAATCTAATAATGATAGCTTTGTTCCCACTGCTGGGACCAAGGCCTCCTCTCAGTGAGAGGGAGTGATCCGCCACGCAGGCCCAGTGAGAGTTGGTAGATGTCACATGTCATAAAATTTTTGGTTTCCTCATAACGTTTACCTTCACCGGAGAGCAGTGGTGATGAAATTTACACACACTAAAGCGAACGAACCTACGACTTACAACTTAGAACCGAAATAAACAAGGACAACGAAAGGTTTCCGATAACGAATGAACTCATCCCTTATCACACTCGACCCGTCCCATGGGAGGCGATTAAGAGATTATACCCATATGAACCTGATAGATAATACACCCAACTGTAATACCAAGCTCTAAATTAAATAAGCACACCTGTAAATTGTCCAATAAATGGACAGCCTGTATGATGAAAAAGAGGACGTTTGTACATTTTGTAAAAAAAAAGAGAACGTTCTCAGCTGTATTTGCTCGCGTCTATTTTTATATTTTTAGGAAAAGTAATTATAAGTAGGTCCGAATAAAATACATTAACTTAACATGACTTATTTGACTGAGGGTTGATTTTTCCATTAATTTTCATTTCATAGATTTTTCCGCCAGATAACTTTTATTCTAGGAATAAAATTGACGTTTGACAATTTTTGTAAGAAATTATTGTTAAAATTTCAAAATTATTCCTCGAATAAAGTTACCAGATAATTGAAAAATCAGCCCTTACTCAATTTGATTTGAACAAACTTCTAAAATGAAATCAACTAAGAAATTATTTAAATAATAAAAAAAAATAAGAATATAATTTCCTAACTTAAATCTATTAACAAACTAAAATATGGCGACGGAAAATTTGTTGCTGCACCCAAAATACTGTCGAATTTAACTTATTCGCATCCTACAATCCTACAAATAGAAACAAACTATAAGTATTCTGTCAATGTTGGGTCGTCGGAGAGTATAAACTACAAAATGCAAGAAGACATGATGGACGCTAGTGATGGCGCCAAACACATAGTCGAATTCTGGGCCGAATCCATTAAGATTGCCACCGACGCGCTAAAAAAAAAGAATTCAAGAAAAAGATATGAATGACAATGAAAAAACAAAACGAATTCAACAGATCAAATCCCTTCCTATTTCGACAAATGATTTTTCAATTGTGACAAAAATGAAGTCGGCACATACAAATCGCTGTAGCAATTCGATTAAAGGCTGTACCCGTGCTGAGCTAATTCCGCTCATGTTATTTAAGGATTCACACTCCCGAAACGGATGTGGCAAAAAGAAATTCTGGAACTTTTTTAGGAAAAGTATGAGGAAATACGGAGCAATATTGTGTATGTGTGATAAATATGTAAATGAAATTGAATAAACATGAAGTATGTATTTATTATCTTTGTAATTACCCTGGGATTTCCAAACATACACAGATACGCGCGTTAAGTTCGCACCTAAAGGCAGAACTCCGGAACAACACGTGACACGATACTTTAAGATCATAATCCTGGTTTTCGTCCACGATCTTACCTACATACGTAAACAAGTGCCTTTCGTGAGTAGAACGCACCTACCAATCATCTGTAAAGATCTCACGTTGAAAACTTAGGTGAAGTGCATCAGGCGGAATAACAGCTCACTTTACTTAAATTTTCACGATAAGATTATTACAGAATAATCCGACTGATCTTTTAAGGCACATTAAACTCAAACTTAAAGCATTTATTTCAATTAAACCAATTACAGGCACTTTTGAATTGTCAAGGGGTCGGTCAGTCAGAAAGATGAAGCTATTTGCCCATTCCAAAGCGTTACCTACGCTTTGGAATGGGCAAATAGCTTCATCTTTGGAGAAGATCGGGCAAGAAACTCCATGGACACTCTTTTAAATCAAAATAATATGATTATAAAGTCTAAAGATCGATCAGATCTTGCTAACCGACGCCGCTTGACCGGTTGTGTACTCGTATGTAAGATCTTTGCGCGGACTACCCGCTACATAATATGTTATTATAACATAAATATTATAATAAAGCGTACATTTTTTAACATAAATATAGGTAGTTTATTTATAAACGATGATTAAAATTAAATAACATTCAAACATAAAAAATGTATGGTTAAACAGTAGTTAATCACTACTTAACTTTAAGCAACGTTTATGAATAAATGGGTAAATATTATGTGGGTTCATTCTAAGCCATGCATACCTAGTAGTTAAACAATGCACATTATAGGTTAATTCATGTCAATTTTAATGTTTGTAAAAGCGAATTATAGCCTATGTAACAAAATTAATTTGTGTACGAATAAAATAATATCACTAAGCACTATTCCCCTAGGTACCTTTGTATTTAGTAACAAAAACCTTTTCAAATTAATCCATCAACAAGATCGGTGTATAACCGTCTACCTAGGGTATTCTCACTGTGTCCCGGGTTTATTACATGGAAGAAATCTACTTACATAAAGTTGTTTGCACTAGGTACCTCTAATCCTCATGAGTTTATCCTACAAAGTTCAACAGGTTAGAAACTGTGCAGTTTTGATTACAATCTATATATATATTATGTAGTTACATCCAAATTCTAGTTTCAAAACTAAGCTCACAACTCTATAAAGTTAACTCCATTAATGCAATCACAGTGTTATATGTAGGTAAAACTAGCTCTTGGCCGTAGCTTTGTAACGAAACTTTAATCATAAACGTTACTTAAAGTTAACTAATGATTAGCGACTGTTTATCCATACAATTATGACGTTTAAACGTCTCTTAATGGGTCTACATGACCTAAAGCGCGGTCACTGTCGGACTGCATAGAAAAGAAAGAGAAGCGCGAAGACACAACCCTGGTAATTTATTTCAAAATATGAAGCAATTATCTATTCACATAAAATCTATTGTTTGGACTAAAAAATTAAAACACTAAGTAGTTGTTGCTTGTAGAATAATCTGACAAAAATTCAGAATGATTGTATTTATATTAGTATGGTTTTTATTGTCAAAAAAAATTGTTTTAGGTATTATGTTTTCAACACACTCTTTACCCAGCATAAATCCTTAAGAATATCATATATTTTTCTGATTTTGTTTATTTACTGTAGTCGATCATAATATTATTTTATTGCTTCTAAAACTTGCGTTTTTTGCGTTTAGGTCCTGTAATCCGCCATTTATAAATAAACCCCTTTACGTTAAAGCGTGATGGGGTATTAGCAAGCAAACACACACTTCACTCACAAACTTTAACATTTAAAGTAAGATTTTATTCCAAAATAACGTTAGAGATAACAGTATAAACTGTAGCACTTTAAATAAAAATGAAATAGAATTTAACGTAACATTCAAGTTGTTCACGGACTGATTCGCGCGGCTCGGAATTAATATGCAGAGCTGAATGCCAACCTTTACTTACGTAGATAGTGTGCGCAGACCATTATATTAACGGTCTTACTATAGGAATTGTTACTACCTGAGAATATTATAGAACTGTTTCGTTCTGCTTCCTCAATCTAGCGTAGTTTTAGTTCTATTTGAGTGTCCGGCTTTTTGCCCATTCAAGAGACAGTGCGATCCTCTTTCTATGCAAGAGATGTCCGTCTGTGTGTCTGTCACAAGGCTTTAATTTTCATTAACAATAACAGTAAAAATTAACAGAATCGCATTTATTTATGCTGCCAATAAAGAGTGTTGCTATGTTTGGGTTTAAAAGGTATCTAGGTGGCGTTGTAATTAAAGGCATTTCAGCTTCGCTTCTTGGATGACGAAGAAGCTGTGTGGTGTGCCAACTTTCTCTCAATGAAAGAATGAACACTTTAATGTTTTATAGCCCTGAAATGTTGTATTTGTAGGTATTCTCTTGTATTGAAGATGACCATAGGCGAGGATCTACCTACCATCACGTCTGCTTATCTATATACACTCCTTTGCAAAAAAAACGGGCACTTTAGATTTTTTTCTCTACTTCAATGAAGAAGAATAAGAAAGAAGTTTTATTAATTTGACGATGTATTGGTATGTTATTTGAAGCATCCTAGCATGATTCTTCACGTTCTAAATTTAAATTTTGAAATTAACAAAAGAAAAATAATGATTATTGTGGATTATTGTAAAATTGCTTTACTACTGGCGCGAATTGTTGAAACGATTTTTTTACTGATTACTAAAATTTTAAAACTTTTTGTATATTTTCTGCAAATTAAACAATTTAATCTTTCTTTTTACATTAAATACCACTTTTTGATACGAGTGATAAAGCGATAAGGGTCGGTAAAATTATAGCCCTACTTGAAGAAGGTAGTTCGCAAACTTACGTGTCACAGCGGCTAAATGTGAGTCGTTCAACTGTCCAGAGGACTTGGCAACGGTATCAAGAGACCGGCTCGGTCAAAAGAAGACCCTGTTCGGGAAGAAAACGATGCACAGAACCAAGAGATGACCGCTTTTTGGTGAGTCAGGCGTTGCAGAATCGTCAGGCGTCAAGTGTGGACCTGAAGAAGAGCCTTGAAGAAGTAAGAGGAGTAGAAGTTAGCTTGTGGACGGTCAAGACGAGGTTTTTGGCTGCCAATATCAGGAGTTACCGCCCGGCTCGGGGCCCTAAATTACTCCGTGAGCACCGTGTTGCTCGACTTCAATTTGCTCGAAACTGTGCTTTATGGACACTGGAGGACTGGAATAAAGTATTGTTTTCTGATGAAGCTAGAATCTCTTTGTGTGGAGAGAACCGACACCGGCGAGTGCTGCGAAGACCACGGGAATGCTATGCGGAAGTTTGTTTCGAAGAAATCACTCCTTATGGCGGAGGCTCAGTTATGTTTTGGGCAAAAATTTATTTGACGGAGCGTACGGAGTCAATTTTCAGAAAAAATGGAACATTAAATGCATACCGGTACATAATGGAAGTCCTAATTCCATATGCACAACCCGCATTGACTGCACTTGCGGAAGATTCCATTTTTATGGACGACAATGCTCGCCCGCACCGTTCTGGCGACGTGGAAGCATACATGCAAGAAGTTGGGATCCGTCGTTTAGATTGGCCAGCTCGAAGTCCTGACCTCAATCCAATTGAGCATGTCTGGGATGTTCTAAAAAGACGGGTTAGATCAGTGCAACCTGCTCCACAAAACATCAGGGAGCTAAAAAGAGTCATTGCAGAAGAGTGCGAACGTATTCCTCAAAACGTTATTAAAAACATCGTGGAAATCATGCCCAGAAGGATTCAAGCTGTGATTTTGGCAAGAGGAGGTCACACTCTATTAGATTTTTACATTTGTAACTTTATTTAATTTAAAAAAGTAAAAAAAATCTTCTTGTCTTTATTGCCGACCACTTCTTATTGTTTGGCCGTGTACATCGCTTTTAAAGAATTCATCGAAAATTAAAAAAAAAAATTGTCAGAATTCACTTCACGTGTATTAATTTACACGATTATTAGTATACCTACAGATTACAGACTACGTCAAAAAAATAAATTTCATTTAATTAACTCAAATCGACCTGAGAACGTAAATTTCCTTAGGTGCCCGTTTTTTTTGCAAAGGAGTGTATTATTTAGCTTGTAATGTCCCGCTGCTAAGCAAAGTCCTGCCTTTCCCTTGTCCACACACGTCTGACCTCTACCATTGCGGGCCAGTCCTTTCGGTAGGACCATCCAGTAGTTTGCAAAATTGTTTGCCATTCAATCATACTATATATAATATTATAAAGGCGAAAGTTTGTGACTGTGTGTGTATGTTAATATGTTTGTTACTTCTTCACGCTCAAACGGCTGAACCAATTTTGATAAAATTTTGTATCGAGGTAGCTGACACCCTGGATTAATATATAGGCTACTTTTTATCCCGACATTCCCACGGGATCGACACTTATGCGGGTGAAACCGCGGGGCGCAGCTAGTATCTAATATTAGCAAGAGCTTTTTTTCCATCATCATATTGACCTTATCCCAATATGTCATTTTTAAATGTAAAACGTATGCAATTCTGCATGTTAAAGTTCAGTAATTATGATAAGGCTGCCCGTCCACGTCAGACTTTTTGCAGGTCCTACAATCGGTCAGATTATTTCGCCCTATGTTATTTAGACCGACGTTTTGAAGGACGTGTGCGATGATACATTTGATCTCTACTGTTTCATTTGGCTCCTACAGAAATCGGCCACCGATTATCGGACGTGGGCGGGCAGCTTTAACCGCTTTACTTCGTTCAGTTGTTTTGCATAACGGAGCTGTTTTGTGGAACAGCTGGTGGCTTTGTAAATCAGCGGATTCGACAATCCATCTACGAAATATATAAAAACTGAGTCTTCAATAAGTATTTATAATTGGTTTTAATCTGTCAAGCTCCGCTAATGAGACACAATTGATTTTCTATTGTTTGGTCACCGATCGGTGTCCCGCGGTCCTTGAGCGGTTAAACCGTCTTAGAATAGAATAGAATACTACTACTCTCTCTTTTTTCTTTGCTCTTTCTTTATTTTGTATGTTCGTCTTAGTTAAAGAAAGAAAGAAATAATCAGAAGCTTGTTCGTCAAAGAAATATAACCACGTTTACTCTTTGTAATAAGTACTTATGCTGCCGATCGCTACAATAGGACCCTCTTCATTATCACGCCCAAAGCAAACTCTCCAAGATTCCCCACACTGTCGAAACGTCATAACATATTGATGCATTATCGTACCACATAAGTCAACATGTGTATTGTTCAACAAAGTGCAAGTCACTCTAGGGACATTTTGTGTTCACCTGCTTACGTATGCAACACGGGTCCTGCAGGTCATGAACGATAAATTCTTGAGCAAGGTGAGGGTAGTGCGGAAAACAAGAATAATATGTAGTGTGTTTGATGTGTTATTATGGTATCTGTGTTGGAGATTGATAAAGGTATGATTTGTGTCATTGCATGTTTTTATAATATTGTGGTCGTTAGGGAATATTTTGGTGCTTTTAAGGATAAAAAACTTTTTTACAACCGACTTCAAAAAAAAAAACACTACAAAATGATAAATAACTTTAATTTCGGAAGTTGGTGTCAAAAAACGAAAATGCGGAACCAACGACACCGACTTCCGAAATTAAAGTTATTTATCATTTTGTAGTGTTTTTTTTTTGAAATCGGTTGTTTTTTTTGTAAAAAAGTTTTATTTTTCTCTTTTTCGTTATACATACCCTACACAAATTCAATTAACACTAGTGCATTGAAGAATTGAAGATACCAACTAGAAGAATCATCAAAATTCGCATAAAAATGCCGGAGATGCAGTACATTTATGCATATAACTTCGTACATAAGAATAATTACCTAATGTGTTATATACTAAAACCTTCCTGAAAGTATGTAGATCACATTAGTGAAAGAATTATCAAAATTGGTTCATTCGTTTTTGAGAAAATCGCGGACATATATACATACATACATACGGGTCGAATACAGAACCTCCTTTTTTGAAGTCGGTTAAAAATAGGAGCGAATGTAAATAGTTAAATAATGAAAGGATATGCTCACAGCGTAGCTAAGCTTTTCAATAAGTAACTGAATAAATTAAAATGGATCTATCGTTATCCAATACTTTTTGCTGATTAGGTTATTAGTATGGTCTATTCTATTCTATTTTTTGAATTTCTGGCTCCATCTATTAGTATGGTCAGACTTTTAATTAGCTGCAGTAAAATATGTGAGTGTGTCTTATGTGTTACCACTTTTTAAGGAAATTGAAATAGTGATGCTACAAAAGAATCCATTCATTCAATTATCATTTTATTATTTCGTTCGTGCCCCTTCACTGAGACGTTTAAACGTCAAAAATGTATGGATTAGCAGATGCTAATCATTACTTAACTTCACTTCAGTAGCTTGTTCATGTGCTGTTCTGTGGTACTTGTCCGCAGAAGCGACGGAACACCACGTCCTGCGGCCAGAAGTCTTCTTCCATGACGACGGGCAGATAAAAAAAATGCGTGGAATGAATGATGATGAAATGTGGTATTTAAGGTGGATGTAGGCAATTCAAAAATACGATATGACGCTTACTACGTTGGCTAGACTTAAAATTAAAACAGTTTACCGATTGTGCATTGATGGAACCGCTTATAATTTTATGGAGTATTAGTAAGTCAGAATGGCTACGTCTTACTTTTAAGCTAATCATTTTAAAATGCCTTAACCTATAACATTTTGTACGAACGATTCAAAGAAATAATACCATTTCCAAAGCACAGCACCCATTATTTACCTTTAAAATTGTCACAAAATTGCAATGAAGAATATCTTCCCGTTGTGTCTGTTTCATTCAGAAAAACGTACAAAATGGTCATCGACAACATTCATATTATTTCGTCTCGTTCCTCGTTGCATCAGTAGTAAATAAACAAATGAAGTGCATTATTCGTTCGTGTAAAAGATTTTAATTGAGATGCATTCAGACATGGTATTGCTTATTAGTAGGAATGGAAGTGTCCGTTTTGTTGAAATAGGTAATATTTTTTTAGAAGGTAAGTAGGAGGTATAAACTAAGGTCCTACTCGCTTGATTGTTTTTAGGGTTCCGAACTTCAAAAGGAAAAACGGAACCTTTATAAGATCACTTCGTTGTCCGTCTGTCAGTCCGTCAGTCAAGACCCTTTTTTTAAGGAACGCGTGAAGTTATCAAGTTGAAATTATTATCAAACTAGCTGCGCCCCGCGGTTTCACTCGCATAAGTGTCGATCCCGTGGGAATATCGGGATAAAAAGTAGCCCATATGTTAATCCTGGGTGTCAGCTACCTCCATACAAAATTTTATAAAAGCGCGAAGAAGTAACAAACATATAAACACACACTGACACTCACAAACTTTCGTTTTTATAATATTAGTGTGATTAGTGTGATACTCAGCGCTGCCTTGAAGCAGTGAAACATCACAAATCAAAAGAATACTGGCGATTATATCCCTAAATCAAAACCTATAGGGTACTTCCCGTTGACCTAGAATCATGAAATTTGGCAAGAAGCAATGTCATGTAGCACAAGTAGGTAAAGGAAAAAATCCGAAAACCGTAAATTTGTACGCCGCGTGAAAAAAAAGGCATGAGTTGGTTTGTGTATCTACGTGAATATTATAAAAAATGTTTCATCTTCGTAAAACGCGATTAGAATTTGAATCAAGCAATATATACATATACTAGCTTCTGCCCGCGACTTCGTCCGCGTAAAATTCGTACTTTCCTCTAAAAATTTCAAAAATGTATGTAGGTATGATTTAATCATTTATTTAGATAATTAGTAATAATAATAAATAATAATTAGTATGATCTTAATAATTAGTATTCGGGCCAATTTTTAAGTTTATAGATCAAAAGAATCAGATTTTTCAAATAAACTGTATCCCCGCTTTTCACCCCCACAGGGGTGGAATTTTGAAAAATCGTTCGTGATGTGTTCATAACTTGACTTAAAGAACCATACCCATTTTCGAGTTAATGGAAGCAAGCAGTAATATCCACCCCTTAAACTATATTACTTACCCTTTTCCACCTTGGTAAGAGTAAAAACACATACTTGTTTTATTTATTGTTTTAGTAGTACCGAGTTTCGAGTAATCCGACAGCGAGTTACATATTTTTCTAACCTATCAACTTTGTCACCCCCTAAATCCTCTGTAAGGGTTTTTTTAATCTAAAAGTGACTTGTCTTTATTATTTAATGACCCAAATATTGCCAAGTTTCACCAAATAAGTAAGATTTTTCATATAAACTGTATCCTCGCTTTTCACCTCCACAGTGGTGGAATTTCGTAAAATCGTTTCGGATGTGTTCAAAAAATGCCAATTTACTTATACAGGGTGATTGGAAGATGGGTGCAAAGCTTTAAGGTGAAGATAGTATAGACAATTTAGGACCATTTAAGCCATGGTTGTCTTAGACGAAGTCTTACCAAATTTTTTTAACCAAATTTTTAAGTTTTTTAAATTCTCAAAATTTAATGAAAACTGCATAATTATGGCCAAATTGAATGATAAATGAATTAATTTTTTATTTATTTAATTAAAGTAATGTGTAAGCAACCAAGCAAAACATGTTTTAGGCTTCTGTGTCATTAGACATTTTTTTTACAGATATTTAAACCTCAGAAAAAATAAAAAAATTGTACAATACGTCTTTTAAACCTTATTTAAAAAAAAAACGGAGGGTGCTTTTTTTGTTCAAACCTTTTTGAAGACATGCTTGATAATCGCTCTTTCTTTTGAGGTATCATTTATGCGGATATCTTACAAATTATTGAAATTAGGACCTAATAAACCAAATCGAGGGAGAAATTTTAAATTTTAGGCAGTCTAACAAAACACAAAATTTTTGCTTAAAAGAATACTTTATGTGCTCGAAATGATAACATTGTTCAATTCTAAGAATTTTTGGCACATGCAGGAACCAATTGAGGGGAACCCATTGAGGGGATTCTCTAAACAATGGCCACCGAGCGCGGTGCGACGGCATTTCCAGGTAGAACGCCCAATGAATAGCAAAAAGCGATAAAGAGTTGGTTTTTACAGCAAAATGGTCTTAGTTACTGAGGCAACAAAGTCGTTTTTCTTTAGTCAGGGTCAGTCGGTCTGTGATGAAGCCGTTACATCTTTTACTTATTAGTCAAACTACTGCCCTTGTGAGTGGACGTTGTCGTGTTGATTCACAATTTACCGTGTTCAGTTGTAGCCCTTTGCGTTCCTGCACGTGTTGTTTGCGTTAGTTTTGAACTTTTTTGTTTCACCGTGTCCAGTCGTAGCCTCGCGCTCCTGCACGTGTTGATTTTTGACTTAATTGTGTTGAGTTGACGTTTAGTGCGCTCCTACGCCGTTTTTCTTAATTGTTAAGTGACTATGGCTACTTTTTCCAATCAAGAATATGCGGATATCGTATTTATGTACGGTAGAGTAGAGCAGACGGCAATGGATCTTTGGCGCGACGGATGTATCAAGAGCGCTATCCGAATCGCAGGATACCGAATGTCCGAGTGTTTTACAACACGTTTCGTCGTCTTGCCCAAGATGGGTTTCACCGCGTGGAACCTGGAGTCAACCCGGGCAGACACGAAACTGCCGTCGACGAAGACATTTTAGCAGCATTTCAAGCGGATCCTACTACCAGTACTAGAGCAGTAGCTCGAAATTTAAACATTTCTCAATGGAAGGTGTGGCATACAATGCACCAAAATGATAAGTATCCGTTCCATGGCAGGAGTGTGCAAGGTCTAGTAGAGCAAGATCCTCAAAGAAGAATTCAGTTCTGCCGTTTCCTCCTCAACAGAGACATCGAAGATGCGTGGTTTCTGAAATCAATCTTGTGGACGGATGAAAGTAAATTTTCAAGGGAAGGTATTACAAACTTTCACAACATCCATGAATGGGCCGACGTAGACAACAATCCACATTTTAAGAAGCAGGTGTCATTTCAGATGAAATTCTCTGTGAATGTATGGGCTGGAATAATTGGCAGAACATTGATTGGGCCCCACTTTTTGCCTGATCCATTGAATGGCGAAAATTATTTGCAATTTCTGCAAATTGATTTACCACTGCTGATAGAGGAATCAGGTGTCCCGATCTTCGAAAGAGACCGAACAGTCATCTTTCAGCAAGACGGCTGTCCAGCGCATTGGACTTTAAATGTAAGGGAACACCTCAACAATTGCTTTCCTGATAGCTGGATCGGCAGGGATGGACCCATCCCTTGGCCCGCTCGCTCCCCAGATCTGACCCCGTTGGACTTTTTCGTGTGGGGCCGGGCCAAGGAACTGGTGTATAACAACAAAGAAATTAACACTAGAGAAGAATTGATACAAAGAATAAATTCAGCGTTTGAGACAATGAAGCAGGAGATGATGTTGAAAATAACGACTACAGAAGTTAGAAGACGGGGCCGTGCTTGTATTAGGAATCACGGCCGTCATTTTGAACATGAAAAATAAATAATTTTAATTCAAATGTTGTTTTAATTAGTCTGCCTAAAATAAAAAAAATTCTCCCTCAAATTGGTTTGTAGGCCCTAATTTCAATAATTTGTAAGATATCCGCATAAATGATACCTCAAAAGAAAGAGCGATTATCAAGCATGTCTTCAAAAAGGTTTGAACAAAAAAAGCACCCTCCGTTTTTTTTTTGAATAAGGTTTAAAAGACGTATTGTACAATTTTTTTATTTTTTCTGATCTTTAAATGTCTGTAAAAAAAATGTCTAATGACACAGAAGCCTAAAACATGTTTTGCTTGATTGCTTACACATTACTTTAATTAAATAAATAAAAAATGAATTAATTTATCATTCAATTTGGCCATAATTATGCAGTTTACATTAAATTTTGAGAATTTCCGAAAAAAAACTTAAAAATTTGGTTAAAAATATTTGGTAAGACTTCGTCTAAGACAACCATGGCTTAAATGGTTCTAAATTGTCTGTACTATCTTCGCCTTAAAGCTTTGCACCCATCTTCCAATCACCCTGTATAAGTATTCGTGCCAAGTTTCATGTTTATTAACCAAATAAATAAGATTTTTCATATTATACACTGTATTCCCGCTTTTCACCCCCATAGGGGTGGAATTTAGAAAAATTGTTTGGGATGTGTTCATTACTTGACTCAACGATTATTTATACGAATTGTTGAGATAATCAAGCCACACGCTAAAATCCTCCCCTGTATAATTAACTACCCCTTTTCATCCCGTTAGGGGTAGATTTTCGGAAAACCTTGATACACGTTATTCTTTATTTTTGATCTTAAGTATAATAACCGAGTTTCGGGGTAATCGGACCACGCGTTAAAACTCTTCCATACAAATTTTGACACCCCCCATCCCAATCCTCCTTTAGGGGGTAGTTTATAAAAACAAAAAAATGCTAAACTTCGTAATTTACCTAGATAAATATTCGTGCCAAGTTTCAAGTTTATTAACCAAATGAATAAGATTTTTCATATAAACTGTATTCCTGCTTTTCACCCCTACATGGGTGGAATTAAGAAAAATCGTTTAAGATGTGTTCATAACTTGACTCAAAGATTATATACGCCAATTTTCGAGCTAATCAAGCCACGCATTAAAATCTTCCCCTGTATAATTAACTACCCCTTTTCACCCCATTAGGGGTAGATTTTCGGAAAACCCTGATTCACGTTATTCTTTATTTTTGGTCTTAAGTATAAATACCGAGTTTCGAGGTAATCGGACCACGTGTTAAAATTCTTCTATACAAATTTTGACACCTCCCCACCCCAATCCTCCTTTAGGCGGTAGTTTATTGAAACAAAAAATGCCAAACTTCATAATTTATTTAGATAAATTTTCGTGCCAAGTTTCAAGTTTATTAACCAAATAAATAAGATTTTTCATATAAACTGCATTCCCGCTTTTCACCCCTACATGGGTGGAATTATGAAAAATCGTTTAAGATGTGTTCATAACTTGACTCAAAGATTATTCATGCAAATTTTCCAGCTAATCAAGCCACGCAGTAAAATATGACCTTGCAAAATTAACTACCCCTTTTCACACAGTTAGGGGTAGATTTTCGAAAAACCCTGATACACGTTATTCTTTATTTTTAGTCTTTAGTATAAATACTGAGTTTCGAGTTAATCGGACAGCGCGTTAAAATTCTTCCATAGAAATGTTGACACCCCCCAATACCTCTTTAGGGGGTACAAAAGAAAAACAAAAAAGCCAAACTTCATAATTTACTTAGATAAATATTCGTGCCAAGTTTCAAGGTTATTAACTCAAGGAATAAGATTTTTCATACAAACAATATCCCCCCTTTTCACCCCCTTTAAGGTTGAATTTCCAAAAACCCCTTCTTATTGGATACCTACTCTTTACAAAGAACACACCCTCCAAAATTCAAGTCCCTAGGACCAGCGGTGTAGGCTGTGCGTTGATATCTCAGTCAGGTCGTTCATCCCCCGTTAGGGGTGAAATTATCAAAAACGCTGAAACACGTATAAATTAATTTTCAATCGTCAGCCTAAACACAAAATTTGAAGATCCTAACTTTTAAACTGACGGACTTTCATACACAACTTCATCCCCCTTTTTAACCCTTTGGGGGTAGAATTATCAAAAACGCTGAGATACGTATAAATTAATTTTCAATTGTCAGCCTAAACACAAAATTTTAAGATCCTAACTTTAAAACTGACGGACTTTCATACAAACTTTCATCCCCTATTTAACTCCCTTAGGGGTTGAACTTCAAAAAATCCTTTCTTATTCCTGGTCTACATCATAAAAGGAACCATCGTGTAAAATTTCAGCTTTCTAGGTCCAAGGGTTTGGGCTGGGCGTTGATGAGTCAGTCAGTCAGTCAGTCAGGCCTTTTGTTTTTATTTATATAGATATTTGGCAAGCACGAACCTACGCATACACAAATAATAATAACGCATATTGCCTACAAGGTTTTAAAAGTATTTGAAGAAATGGAGTTTATATTAAAACACGTCTAGACGAACAAAAAATAATGATATTTACTTAACTTTAAATAATTAGTACTTTAATTATACTGTAAGTTACACACGTAAATCAGAACAAAGATAATGGTTATGTTTTTCGCATGAAGTTTTAAATTAATTATCATAAATTAGGTATGCTCTGTTGTTTTTTTTATTAGGTACTATCAACTTTGAATGTATTTTCAACAATTCTCAGCAGTCTTCTAAAATGTTTTTTTTTTACTTTTCAAATGATAAATTATTGTATGGGGAACACCCAAATACTCCGAAATATTTTACTCCGAATTTCGATGTTCCGATTTTCAAAAGTCCGAATTTCATAATACCTAAGAATCATAATGTCTATTATTAAAAATCACTAAATTTATTTTACCGAAAGTCATAAATGCGACTTGTTTCTTTTCCGATTTTCATATATTCGAAGAATCAAATTCTCGATGGGTTCTCGGTCCGAAAAACGACATTCCGATTTTCAATACTCCGAATTATTTCCGTTACCGTTACCACACCCGAACTTTTTGTTATTCGATCTATTGAAACTCGGTATTTTGAGAATAGTAATTTTATAAACGTTAGGGATATTGAAATTTCGGAATTATTAAAATAGGATGAATGATAAATCGGAGTTGTTATAAAAGGAATTTTGAACCATTCGGAATTATGAAAATCGGCATTTTGAAATTCGTATTTGTGACTTTCGGAATAAAGTTTTTCGTATTATTGTAGTGTACCCTATTGTATGACATCTACATATTGTTGTGAATTAGTGTGAATTAGAATTTGTAAAACATTATTAATTTAAAATACAGAATAAATTATTTCAGTAGTAGGTATACCCCGAAAGAAAAGTGCTGTCAAAGTAAGTAGTTACTATAAAGTGAGTGTTGATATGATACGTTTTAAATTCCTTGTTTTATATGCTACAATAGGTACACAATTAAATCTAGTTTCTTGCCTATTCTTCTTCATACGAAAACTAATATGTGCCTATCCTAACTAATATTATAAATGCGAAAGTAAGTTTGTTTGTTTGTTACGCTTTCACGCTAAAACGGCTGAACAGATTTAGATCAAATTTAGCAAATGGGTAGACCATGACCTGGAGAAGGACATAGGCTACTTTTCATCCTGGATTGCAGACGAAGTCGCGGGCAACAGCTAGTTTGAAATAAATGCTTTGACTTTGACTTTACGGTTTTTGTAAGAGCGGTGACCGCAATATTACGACGGCTGTCGTAAAAATTATTGCAGCGGGGTTTGACTTTACAGTATCAAAAAGCACTCTCTAGGAAAATACTCCAACTTACTTTCATAAATAACGTCTCAGTGACGTCATTCGCCGGTAAATTGCAGACACTATGTGGCGACTGTCACTCTTTTAGGAAACTGTAGGTTGCCGACGACTTGCTGGAGATTTACAAATCTCACTTCCACACACAGATTTTGACATCGCTAGCGACAAATGGGCTGTCAAAACCGGTATGTAGTACACCGACTAGACGTCCCAAAAAAAAGTAAAAAAAAAAAAGAATGAAAAAATACCCAAACATTACAATATTATAATTGGCTTAAATAAAATATGGGCTACCTAAATCATTTTTCACATTACTTCTGGCAGTGGCTTACTGCCTTCGTTCCTTAGTTCTTTTGAAGGCACCGGGTCTTCGCAGTGCGTGGGTATATTATCAAGACCGATCACCTATGACTTCGGAATAGTAAAGACGTATTAAATCCCTTCGTCTCACCGAGACGAGGCTTGTTCCTCAGAAGTGGGAACATTATAGGCTGATTATGTATGTATGTATGTATTATGTTCAGGTAATGTATCCCACTCATTTTCTGACAGTACAATATCTCATATTTTATCTGCATGCAAATCGGTGTATCTGCTTAAATATATCTTCGATGACTGATGTGTTTTTGATGTGGTGTTTGTTCTGCTTTTTTATCTGATGTTGCTCTTAATAGTTCATTTGTACCTACATAGTTTTTGGCTGTGAATATAAGTAGTTAGGTATTTATGTTAGTAGGCAATAGCTTTTGTATCTAACATGCATCCGTTAAAAAGGATTATCGTTGTTTTGTTACGATTTTTGTAAAGGTTTGTACACAAACTTTTTGTATTAATCATCAGTTGCCTATAAATTATTTTGTATATTCAATTGCACGTTTATTTAAGTATTATTTGTGATCATGACTTTTTGTTTACCTGCTAAAAACATTTCAAGTCTTGGCTTGTTTCTAATATTAGAGTGTTGGGCAAAATGGATATGGACAAAACGAATAGGTATCCGTTTTGCTCAGAACAAGCATATTATTAGTATTAGTTATCATTACCATTACATTATACCATTTCTGAGTAAGCAGGCTCCAGCAAAACTAAAACTAAAATATCCTCAGTCAAATAACAAAACAAAAATTCGAAACCAGATTTTTACTATTTAGTGTGCGCTGACAAATACACTGAACCACCAGCGGAAGAGATTCAGTGTAATTGCAAAATTTGGGCGCATCTTCATGCGCCCAAACACTTCCTATGTAGGAGTTGGCAGCTACTTCCGTGATGAATGCAAAGACTGATCTAAACTAATTCTACTTATTCCTTTTTGCCTAACCCCACCGGGCGAAACGGATAATTTATACTTTTTGCTAATGCTCATAATTATTATAGGAATTGTTAAATTTTTTGGATTTTAATGATAATTTTTCATAGATTATTAAACATAGTTCAAATTAAAAGTACAAAGAGTTCTATTGATTATTAGATTGTGTTTTTTTTTTACACTACCCCTAAACATATTCGTCTTGCCCGGGCTTCCCCTATACGTGACACTTCTGATTTCATAATGAATAACTGTCACTTTTGGACTCACTGTTTTGACGTTTGACACATAACTTGCTACTTGCGGAACTCAACTCGCTTCTCAAACAATGCCAATGTAAATTAGCCATAACAGACATTACCTTTATTTTTTTTCAGTTGGATACCTTCACATGGCGCCCAGGCTTTGGGGATAAGAACGGGGAAGTGTGGGATTTCTACCTCACTTAAACCACCCCGACGGTCACCATCTGTCCATAGAATTTTATTTAATTTTACCGTAACTGAATAAGGACAAGAGACCAATTGTTGGAAAGAAAACCAATAACAATTTAGAAGTACTAAAAGTAGTTACACCAAGTACTGGAGCAGAAACCACAAATTCAATTTGCTTAACTGCAAACTTAAGTCGACTTACAATATACTTACAGAAGCGTTCAAATCTTAAACGCAAACTCAACTGCTTGCAATATATTGGGTTTAAACAAGGAACTTAACTTTGCGCAAAACTTGGCGCAACAAAATAATTAAGCGCAAAACCAGAACACGGTGGGGCATCACTCTCGACGGGTCCCGGTGAGAAATATCCGGGCAATATGTTCGCTGGTATATCCGGAATAATCCGGGAACGGAGCGTTGCAATTTGTCGGGCAACCCCCGAACCCCTCCCTCTTGATGGCGCATGTCCGTACATTCAAGAGGGTTGTTGGATAGGCCCTGCTGAGTCGTGACCACCGTTTTGGTAGGCAGACATACTCATTATGCATCGTCATCTTCAGGGGATGTCTGTGCTTGGACTATCAGTTGGTTACCTCTACCTTGAACAAATAAACATGCACTACATACAACGTTAATATCTGCTCCTGATAATAACTTGTTAAATGCTAGGATCATCTTCGAATGAAGATAAAACTTATGCGCTCTAGTATTATCAATCAGTTGGCTGTCTGTCTTCAACCTTAGTGCCACTCTGATTGCACTCTCAATATTTTTTGATGTAATGAATTCTACCAGCCAGTAATATACCTAGACCTACATGAAAACTCCTAAAGCTTGATACGGTCACGAAAATAGATACGTTCATGTTAAACCCTTCTTTCAAACAAATTACCTCGCAGACTGTTCTCAGAAACTGTGGAGGCTATTTGGCCTCTAGCCATTTATGACCAGTAGGTAGTATCGGCAACGATCTTCAATACCGTATGACATTTAGAAATACAGAATTTCTAAGTAAAGCTGCGCAAGTGGCAAGTGATTTTGTCGTTTTGGCATATGCTGCCCTGATAATGCTTTGTCATGATTTGTCAGTGCATGAAGCTTTGCGCAAAATGGCTATACTTATGGTTTTTGACCAAATATCCTTACTGAAATATATTTTCAATTAACAAAATATTACGAATATGCTTCATGCTCCCATTAATATCCCAATAATGTCAATAGAATACACAGTCACGAGAATCTCACGTGACTGTATTCTATTCTTCGTATAAATCGTGAGCGTCATAGAATTAGTCAGAATTATTCGAAGTCATGACCAAAGGTCGGTACATAATATTCACTGTAACTTTACATGCATGAAATAGTAGATTGTACAACAAGTGCATAAAAGAAACCATTTTACCCCGAGACGCTTATATCCACCTGCGGCTCGGGTAGATGTAAACGTCTCGGGGTAAAATGGCTTCTTTTACGCACTAGTTGTACAATCTACTATTAAACGGTCAAGCGGCGCGCGTCGCCCATAGGCGACGAAATAATAGAAAATCAATTGTGTCTCATTAGCGGAGCTTGACAGATTAAGCTAGCTAAGATAAAGAACAATGGGTAAAGTTGTATGGGCCCCGTACCCAAAAAAAAAGATGACTGTAGCATTATGAGCTATATCGGTATTCGTTGCCCTCATGGAGTAGTTTAATTAATCCTAAGACAGCATGTCTGGATTCACTTGGAGAAAAAAGATATTTAAGGAAGTTAAATTGGTTTTGAGAACACGGTACCCAGAGACAAGGTTAATTGTAGCATTATGAACTATGTCGGTATTTGTTGACCTCATGGAGTAGTTTAATTAATCCTAAGACAGCATGTCTGAATTCAATTGGAGAAAAAAGATATTTAAGAAAATTAAATTGGTTTTGAGAAGACGGTACCTACCCAGAGACAAGGTTAATTGTAGCATTATGAACTATGTCGGTATTTGTTGACCTCATGGAGTAGTTTAATTAATCCTAAGACAGCATGTCTGAATTCACTTGGAGAAAAAAGATATTTAAGGAAGTTAAATTGTTTTAATAAAATAATAGGAAAGTTCATTATCTTTATTCATTATTGTAATTACCATACTTATATTGGTTCTTATTCAATACTAGCTGACCCGGCGAACTTCGTACCGCCTTTAATTTTTTTTTTGTTAATTTTTTTCCCATGTTTTAATAGCTATTCTGCTATTCGGGGCAGAGATTATGAGCTATGTCGGTATTCGTTGCCCTCATGGAGTAGTTTAATTAATCCTTAGTCAGCATGTCTGCTGGAAACAGACAATGCAGCATAAAATGAGATACAAAAAAGAAATAAAAACAAAACACAATACAAGTTCTAAATCAATTTTAATTAATTTTTAATCAAGTTCGGTTAATTTTCTAAATTGCTGGAGCCTTATTGAACACGTTCCGTGATCCATTGTAGAATAATCCACACGCTAACAATATTGTCAAAATAATAGAAGACAGAATTAACGTTTCCAACAGGTTTGGTGACTAATATGTTGTGGACTGTAATATCAACCGCCAAAGGGTACGTTTCACAGCGATGGAAGAAAGCGATGTACCATTTCCTAGCCTCAACGAGGAGGAACTTATTTTGTTTAGTTTAGGCACATACCAATTAAAACTCGCAAAATCATACGTGTCAGAGCATTTGCGAAGAGGCATGTAGGTACCCTATAGAGGTATGCGTAGGACCAAGTCCTAATATGAGATATGGCGCAAGTGATTGACTGTCGAGTAATTATTATTTAGTAAGATTATTGTAAAAATGGAAAATTATACCTGTGAGACCTACTGGTGAAGTATGTTTAAATATAATCATTTTCAAACGGGTGATTGATGTAGTTTTTTTTTTGTGCTTACCCTGTCTGAAATCTCTGTGCACGCCACTGCATGATTGCGACAACAACGAGGTTGTTAAACGTGGAATGTGGACTCAGCGATCATTGTGCCGATAGTCGTGACAGCCTATGGCTTTATAGCCAAAAACGTCGACTAGCACCTGAGGAGGCTCTCGTTGGGCAGCTAGATCAAGGACTTGATTCAGAAAGCGGAACTTCTCGACACGACCCACATTATTAGGAGGCTCTTCTCTCTGGAGCCCTGATAGCTTGGACCTGTTCCCGATACCGGTGGGCTACAACTTTTTTATATTTTTAAATGTTTTTATGTTCTAATATTTAAAAATATAATTTGTATAAACATGTATAATGAAATAAAGAAGTTAAAATAATAATTAATGAGAATAAATAACGTTCTATTATTTTATTCTATTTAATAAAACAATTTAACTTCCTTAAATATCTTTTTTCTCCAAGTGAATTCAAACATTCTGTCTTAGGGTTAATTAAACTACTCCATGAGGTCAACAAATACCGACATAGTTCATATTGCTACAATTAACTTTGTCTCTGGGTACGGTCTTCTCAAAAACAATTTAACTTCCTTAAATATCTTTTTTCTCCAAGTGAATTCAGACATGCTGTCTTAGGATTAATTAAACTACTCCATGAGGTCAACAAATACCGACATAGTTCATAATGCTACAATTAACCTTGTCTCTGGGTAGGTACCGTATTCTCAAAACCAATTTAACTTCCTTAAATATCTTTTTTCTCCAAGTGAATTCAGACATGCTGTCTTAGGATTAATTAAACTATTCCATGAGGTCAACAAATACCGACATAGTTCATAATGCTACAATTAACCTTGTCTCTGGGTACCGTCTTCTCAAAACCAATTTAACTTCCTTAAATATCTTTTTTCTCCAAGTGAATTCAGACATGCTGTCTTAGGATTAATTAAACTACTCCATGAGGTCAACAAATACCAACATAGTCCATAATGCTACAATTAACTTTGTCTCTGGGTACGGTCTTACTCGTTCTCCTTTAATCGACATATTGGGATTTATTAAGTTAACCCTATAACCTTTATTAAGGCAAACATGCACACTAATCAACTAGGTGGTGGTACTTTAAATTCGGTAAAATCAAAAACAATGATTATAAGTACGCCAACTCTGTACAGTGACTTCCTCATGCGGTTTTGCACGCGTCGGCCATGGAAATTAAAAAATGTTGAGCTTTTTATTGGACATTACTGTTCTGATACATCGAACGTCGAGCGATGTAACGCCTGGCTTGTTCCTGCATTTCGGAAAGATGTATATAGGCATTAATTTTAATAACGGTCTTATCGAAAGGATTATTGTAGCAATTGTTTACTCAATTATTTTGTTTTTAAGCTTTAAAATTGACTGTTTTATTAGTCTAGTAGGTAGTTGCAAGTAAGACTGTTGCGTGTTAAATGTTGGAAAATTGTGAAAACTGTTTAGAACATGTCAAATTGAGATGATGTGATGGGATAATGACGTGCCCTTTCAAACACACAATAGATGCGACTGTGTGGCTGTTCAAATCCGACATTGTCACCGTCGTCGTGTGTTAACTAATTCATCATAGCTTTTCACTTCTCACACCTTTCAACGGTTGAATGCCGTAATTACAGACAAAATTAAAAACCCATTGTGTCTCGCGTGGATCCAGGTTTAAGCATACGAAGGGTCAGGATCGGAGATTGGAGAAGGAAGGTGGATTTAAGGGCCTTAAGGGCCTTAGTAGACCTCGGCCGCAAAAATAATGATAAGAAATCGCTTAACGAATTCCGCTAAGAAACTTTACTATAAATTATGTCGCGATTCTAGTAGCGCAACATCATGAGAGTCAGTGGAATTGTTGCAATCGGAGCAAAATGTCGTCGCTTTCGAGACGTAGTTATCGGAGTAAATACAGTATAGGTCTACTTCTAACTCGAACTGCCTGATCTACAAGCAGTTTCTCTTCTGTTTCATTTGCTTGACAAGTCATGACAAAACTACAGCCTAGGTCTCGCGGGGGAGATGTGATACCCGCCTAAGTGCCTTTTCATACGTCCCGGCACCGGCTAATCGGTTGCCGGGTTGTGTGAAAAGGGCCTTATCGGATAGACGGCACCGGCTACCCGGTTGCCGGGACGTGTGAAAAGGCGCTAAAAGTAGAATAGATGAGTCGAATCAAACCGAATTGAAGCGTCAATTTCATTTTCAGAAACCTTTGAAAGCCAAGTGAAGCAGATAGTGTAGATGAAATTCAATATCTATTCAAAACAAAATTTTGAACCAAACTGCACTCAGAATGTGCAGCGATATTTTCACTTGACCTCAATATTTTATTTTTACTCTTAAATTTTATAAGAGGCTCTTATCGACAGTGGCTTATCAGCCTCATCATATAATATATGGAGAGCAGTGGTGGCCCAGTGGTATCAGCCGCGACTTACAAGTTGTAGGTCGTAGGTTCGAACCCCGACAGGCGCTTTACTTTGTGTAAATTATTTCATCACCACTGCTCTCAAAACGGTGAAGGAAAACATCGTGAGGAAACCGGCATGTCCTAGAACCAAAAATTCGAAGACATGTGATGTGACATCCACCAACCCGCACTGGGCCCGCGTGGTGGATTACGGCCCACTCCCTCTCACAGAGAGGAGGCCTGTGTCCCAGCAGTGGGAACGTTATAGGCTGATTGTGTATATAATATATATGATGAATGATAAATGATTTTATTTTTCTAAGTAGGTTTGCACAAACACTTTTACACGCCATCATATCTTAAACATCGATTATAATATCTAGATGAGGTCGGCGTTTCCTATCTGACTACTCTTGTCATAACTTCCAACTATTTATAACTAAGTCTAGAAATACTCTAGAAGTTATTGATGTGTGAAGACTGCGCTAAAACTTTAACATCGACCAGAATCATATTCATTTACTTTTATCGTACTCAGCAGTTTCTTTTTCTTCCCTTTCCTTCTTTATCTTAGGACACTCCATAAGTAGATGGTGAACATCTTATATTGTTCCGCATGTATCACATTGGGGAAAATTCACTTTATTCATCAAATTCTATAATTTAGGATCATTATTACATTTTTTTTTTTTTCATTCTGTATCTTTGCTTTTCCAACTTATAAAAATAATCCATTTCTTTTCAAAAAAAGTCCATTACATTTAAGTAAAACATAATTATGAATAAAAAATCACACATTCTCAATAAAATAAAACTCAAAAATACAAATCAAATAAAGTTAAAATACATACACAACATGTCATTCAAACAAAGGATATTGGAAAGAAACGTAGGTGGCATATGGGGGGTTTGCAACAAATTTGAAAGTAAAAGTGAAACAAGTGTCTTATGAAGCGTAGGTAAGAATATTTTTTTACCGTGGCGACATTCTTTATATACCTACTTATGTGGGGTACATCAGGAATATCGTGTCGGTCGTCACGCTGCCGGTAGCGTCTGACGTTTCGAAGAGACCCGAACCTAAGGCTTTTTCTGCATTCTTATAACCATATTGACATGTATCCTATGACTGTTGGAGGGTGGGGACGGGGCCCATACAAAATTCCCCATGGTCCTGAATAAATACAAACAAACTTACGCATAAGCATATACACACCATATATCCGTATCAATTTTATTAAGAAACATTAATCGTGCCTATTAGAGAGAAAGTTCATAAAATGTCATTTGAACCGAAATAATCTTTCAACAGGCAAAAATGTTGAGGGAATAATATTTTTTTTATGTAATCGCCTATCTAAAAGCCAAGAAGGAGGAGTTTCCAAGGATGACTGGATAATTACTCAGTAGTCTAGAAAGTGAAATGAAATCTTATCTCTTCAAACTTGTCAATAATTTTGCCAAATTACGCTTAAGGAACTTTTTAAGATAAAATATTCAGAAAAGTAAAGACGGGTAATTACTAAAATCTTTTTAGCGTCAATGGTGGTAAACTACTACACGGCAGATGGCGTCGTGTATCTCATTGGGTTTGTGCACGACATATATTTGTAACAGATTTCGCATATATGCGGGCTAATTGCGTAACACACTATCAGTGGCAATGGGTTTCATTTTGACAGTTCAACAACATACATTGCGCTGTTTACGTTGTTCAGCAGACACATTTTTCGAACATATCCTCACACTGGAACGCCATACGGCAATTACACCAACGGAATAACAAATCACGTAATCTGCTGCTTTCCATCCATGCTATGCGCGGTGGACATCGAACGAGTGGCAATGGATCACGCACGCGCACGTAGCGTCAAGACATTTCTCCATAATCCCATCACTCCTTCCATAAATTGCACACATTCATTGCGAATTTTTGAAACACAATGTGAATATGAATAATGGATTAGCAATATCCTTCAAAATGATTCAGATTTAGATTAATAGTGTGTTACGCAATTAGGGTGCTGACCATAATACAGGCAGATTGATTAATTACACAATAAAATAATTAGAAGAAAGAAGGATTTAGTTGTAGCTATAAGATGCAGGAGATCAAGACAAGAACATCACGACTGCATTCACCAGCGATCATCATAATTCTCCTACTCTTATCCCAATTTATTTGGCTTCCATATTTCTCTATTAGTCATTACCTCGGTAGTCACCCCATTTCTAACCATATCATCATTCACACAGTCCATCCATCGTTTCTTTGGTCTTCTCCTACTCTTATGGCCATCGATATTCATACTCAAAACTTTCCTCACGACGTTTTCCTCATTTCGCATTCACCAGCAATCCACTGATTGTAATGGCTTCATTATGTCATGAAGCAATTTTGCACCTTAATGGCTGGTTTATAATAACCAACTACTAAAAAAACTGTTTTATCATGCTTCAGCACCCAAAGAATAAAGCATTTCTATAATTAACACTTCATCACAGATTCCGTCGCGAAAGATAAACTCTTTTAAATATTGTAGGTGCGCTCAAATTCAAGCACTAAACTACCCTAAGTATTCAAAAAGTACAAAACATTTAAGATTTTGCGACGAGAGATTTAAATTAATTCACAAAACAAATCTTAGAAGAAAAACGTCAGGAAAAGCCTTAAGGCGCTTCGCTTGAGTGTTTTTAATCAAACTCGGGTTTCGGGAAGTTGGGGTTTGCCGCTGTTTTGCTACAACCCGTTACATTCAATTTCTGCTCACTTGAACGCAACTTTTTTGTTCTAAAAACATATACATATACAAAACATATCAGCATGGGGACGGAAGTGAATACTTAAAACTTATCACTTCTTTTTCCCAATTATGTCGGGGTCAGCTTCCAGTCTAACTGGATGCCGCTAAATACCAGTATTTTACATGGAGCGACTGCCTCCACAACCCAGTTACTGGGTAATACGATACCTTTTGGTAGGACTTTCGGGCTTCTGACTACCCGTAACGACTGTCAAAGATCCACGAATGACAGCCGGGACCAACGGCTTCACGTGCTTTACCCATCCGCGGACCAACCGTGGCAAGCGTAGCTTAACCTGATCGATCGACCCGTGCGGCTGTTATTACTTAGCCTCCAAATCCCTACTTAAAACTTATCGCTACATATTGTCCCCCGCCGTGTCTGTTTGAACGCAATAAACTCAAAAACTACCAAACGGATTTTCATACGATTTTCACCAATGGACGGCACAAATTGAATTTGGATGAAAAATGACGATCATTAATATAGACATTGTAAAAAGTCATGCTGACTGGAAGCTTTACTGGCTTACATAAACCAATAGAATTATATGAAAACCCCAGTAAAAAACCGGTAAACCCAGTAGTTATTCCCGTGGGATATTTTTCGAAAAACCGCGGGCAAAAGTTAGATATACATTCACTTTTGCTGTTGGCCACGCGCAATAGGTACGTCTTACTAGTACTAGTAGCTACAGATATACTGTTAACATTAGAATAATGAAGACGAAAGCCCAAAAGTTTTTCCCCTACCAAAAATCGCTCAACGTATCTTATAAAGTTTTCACTTCAAAACTTAGGTAACCTAAAGAGACTGTGTTCTTAGTATACCTAAGTATAATCAGCCTATACAGGGTGTTACGGAAAGGGTATATCAATACAAACGGGTTGAAGAGTGTATCTGGTCTAGAATCTCTGTACAAAATTTCAGCTCAAAAGCCCAACCCGCAGTGGGCCCGCGTGGTGGATTACGGCCCACTCCCTCTCACCGAGAGGAGGCCTGTCTCCCAGCAGTGGGAACATTGTAGGCTGATTATGGTTATGTTATTATAGTTTTAATTAGCCTTAGACTATGTATGCCATGATTGGTTTTGATTGAATGTTCACCTTTTGATAAAATTGGGTGTATTATATTATTGTAAGCGGATTATTGGCTATTAAACAGTTTATTATTAAATGGTTGAATGCTACAATTTACTTAGGGGCCATGTACCACAACCAGACCATATCACTGCGACAATGTGGGTAAGCAGTGGTTACGTGTGAATAGAGTCGCTGCAGCTTTTTGCAGTTGCGTTTTGGTTGGTGACTACAAAATCATATCTAATGGTCTCGGTGGTGGTTGCGTTGTGGCTACGACATGGTCGGTATCGCCGACGCGGTTGATAATGAGGGCTGATTATGGCCCGTGTGAATTAACTAATGCGTTGTTGTGTGTCATGTGGTATCGTGTGAATATATATAAATTAGCGTGTTGTCACTGTGGTGTGGTTGTAGTACGCGTGATCGGGCCCTTATAGAAACAGTAAAATAACAATTTTGCTTCGCATACAATTCATTTCAATTTTGTAAATATCAAGCATAATTTTTAGGGTTCCGTACCCAAAGGGTAAAAACGGGACCCTATTATTAAGACTCCACTGTCCGTCTGTCTGTCTGTCTGTCACCAGGCTGTATCTCATGAACCGTGATAGCTAGACAGTTGATATTTTAACTGATGATGCATGTCTGTTGCCGCTATAACAACAAATATTAAAAACAGAATAAAATAAATATTTAAGGGGACCCATACAACGGACGTGATTTTTAAGCGGTTTTTGCTCGATATTAATAACGGCAACAGTTAGACACTTGGAATATGTACAAAATAGGTTGTTAGTTGTATATTCGCTTTGAAAATAAATAATTAAATTAAAATAAAACAAATGAAGGGGGCTCCCGTACAACAAACGTGATTTTTTATATTATTTATTATTATTTTTTTATATGTAGTGTTAAATATTGTACGGTGGTACGGAACCCTTCGTGTGCGAGTCCAACTCGCACTTGGCCGGTTTTTTTAAATACATATTTCTATTAATTTTTTAATTGGTCGTAATCTCTCATAATACAGTTTTAAGCAAATAATTATTACAGCATTAATAGCTGTTTTCTGCAATGTTAACTGTAATGCCTGAACTTTTAAAAGCTCTTCTAACGCTTGACTCAGAGCCGAGACAAATCTATAAAAATTGAAAATCCAACGTGCAATAATATTTAGGCAGTACATTTAAATGTTCCCTATTGTTAGTTCAATCTCCACATAATGGGTGCCTGAAGATGGACGGCGCCGCCGAGGCTGACCCTGAAAGAGATGGTGAGATGACCTGGACGTGTACCGCCTGGGCTGGTTCGAGGTGGCGCGGGAAAAGAATCCCTGGAAGGATTTGGGGGAGGTCTTTGCCCAGCAGTGGGACAGTATAGGCTAAAAAAAATGTTACTGAAATTGGGCATTAGAAGCTTAAGGTTTGCCCAAAAACATGGCTCCTACCATGCGGGTAAGGCCGTGTTCTACAAAGAGATTCAACAAAACAGTCATAAATAACTACAGGATGGGGCAAAATTAATGTCATAATGTGAATTGGCTACCATTTGGCTGAAAATGAAAAAAATGGGCTCTGTTTTCACGGAAGGTTTACTTAAAGGTCTAATTTTTTTGACATTAAGTCGATAAAATGATATCGGTCAAACGACTACCGCCTGAGTTAATGCACAATTGTGCTCGTTTTACGGTATTTTGAACTGTTTGCTGCAAAGCATCCTCCAAATTAGTCATTTCTTCTTCAATGTTGGCTTTCAAGACTTCAAGGTTTGTGGTTTGTTGTGGTAAATTTATAAAGCCATTAGCGAAAATTATGGCATATTTACATTATGTTACTTTTGCCCCACCTTGTACCAGACGCCAGCACATCAAGGTACCCGTAACTGTCAAATTTTCTCAATCAAATTTGAACCTTATGTTTTATCGAAAAGTTGAAAATATATTAAAGAAATTTGACAGATTGTAGTAGCTTGATGTCCTGGCTGGGTCCTGGATCCACCAACCCGCACTGGGCCCGCGTGGTGGATTACGGCCCACTCCCTCTCACAGAGAGGAGGCCTGTGTCCCAGCAGTGGGAACGTTATATGCTGATTATGTATGTTATGTGATGTCCTGGCAGCTGTGCAAAGCCAAATTCCCATAGGATTGCGTTGTGTTCCACTAGACTCATTGGAATCAATGCGAATACCTTATCATCCTCAATCAGCGTCCCCACAACATCACAATGCCATTATCTGCATTGCTTTTGGTCTTGTTTCACCTGGATATTCCAGGTTTATTAGCAGTGCTAATTTCGTAATAAACGCTATAAGTCTAGTCAGGAATTTATGAAGCAATTTTTGCTTCCAGGTAGGTGGATAATTGTGATATGTTTGTGTGGGAAAATAATCAGGAAAACGCAAGTTTTGCGTAGCATGTATGTTACGAAGACAAATCCTTAAGCGCTACTGAGGATAAGGTCTTAGGTTCGATTCCCATGTCGGGCAAAGTGTTATTGGGTTTTCTATCAGGAATATCTCAGTATCAGCCCAGACGCTGAATTTGTGCCCGGTTGATGGCAAAAGGCTCGCACTCTATTACATGGGACTTAAACATAATTGGCGAAATATGGGTGTATAAAGTCTATTAACAATAATATTATTTCAAGTTAAACAAATATCAACTTTATTTTAATGGTAAATAAGTTGATTTCAGAGTGACGACTATTGAAAAAGTTATAAATTTATTTGAAGTTGTACCGTAAACTGAACTTTATTGTGCAAGAGTTAAAGTTATTTTTCTATAAACTCTTATTTGTTTACATTTTTGGCAAAATAAATCGCGAATGCAGATTAGCTTGGTACTTTTACATGGAGCGACTGCCTATCTGACCTCCACAACCCACTTACTGGGTAATACGATACCCCTTGGTAAGACTGGTTGTCAGACTTTCGGGCTACCGACGTCCCGTAACGACTGTCAAAGATCCACGAATGGCAACCGGGACCAACGGCTTAACATGCTTTCCGAGGCAAGGAGGGGTCTTGGTATGTGAAGATGGTCACCCATCCACGGACCAATCGATCGACCCGTGCGGCTGTTATACTTAGCCACAAACTCCTCTAACAATGATGCAGTAGTAAGTGAAAACAATGATGACGCTTATCTACTGAAAATAAAAATGGATGACAATAAAAATCTCTTCGAGTCCATAATCCTGGTTTTCCAATATTCCTTTCTTTATTTAGTTAAAGTCGACAATATAAAAAGTCGGCCCTTGGATGGCTGACTACATAAAACACCTGAGGACCCTTTCTGAATGTCAGTCAATAGCTGTCTCTCCCAAATATAATTCAGGGACAGTAAGGATTCCTTTACAATTGAGTTATAATATGACATACTCTTGGAAGCTTTTGTCATATATTTCGGCTAAGTGTGTCTTGACTTGTTGGGGTTTCTTAAGGGGTTGCCGTTAACCAATGTTCGGAGAATTTTTGCTATAAATAAAATATTTAAAACATGGTAGAAATACTAGATTGCTGGTGAATACTGTATATAGTGTATAACTTTAATATGAATGCATGTCAGCACTCGTAGACCATGACCTGGGTTAGAGGTTCCCGTCAGATAATAAACCGACCTCCACGCGGCGTATCCAGGGGCAAGACCAGTAGTACTTTTGTTTTATTATCGTTTTTCTCATCATATATTGATGTTAGTTTATCAAAAAAATAAATGAATTGGGTTACAGATTAGGTACTAATCACTGCAAACACAATAGGTATCACAATTTTAATATCATTTCAATACATTACACAATATTTTTTCTAGTTATCCAATATGCCAAGCTAATAGCTACAATTTAATCTAGTTCAAAGACTGCAATCGTAATGAGAAAATCTGAGATAAAAGCAAAAAATAATAAAAGACGTTGTCGCTGATCGAACGTTGTTTTCTTTCCTTCTAATAACAGTGTCGCAAACAAACTAACAACCTTTCTCGATGTGTTGGTTGCTGATAACTGCGTTATTTCTTAGGCATAAAGTCGAAAATGGCGTGCACTTAAGCCAAATGAAGTTGCCGAGTGGTTAGAGATAGGGGACTTGAAGTAGTACTCCGTAATGTTGGATGCTGCTCTGAAAGTATTTATGGGTATTTGATATCGAGTTTATATGAACTGGTTTTACAGATCTAGATAGAAGAAAAAATACGAAAATAAGAACAATATGTGAATTGCAATGCAGAATATAACTTCGGGATCTTACTTCGTATGCCAAGATATTTTTTTGAAATGTAGGTACTGGTATTCATGAAATGATTCAACCCAAATCCCAACAGTACATCGTAATCCTTTACCCTCACTCACACAAAGAAAAAAATCCGCAAAAAAGCTAAAACAAATACAAAAACCTTGTCAGCAAAGCAAATAAGTCCCTCAAAACCAACAAATTCATGTTTTCTCATTAGCAACGTCCGTATTAACACTTTATACGTTTTCTGTTTTCCGTGAACAATAACACTACCCTCAAAACTCACATCAAGAATATCAGGAAACATAAATTACAAGGGCTGTCGCATGAACTTCATTTCTCCATTAGTAGGGTCATGCTACCTTCGCTAAATTACTTCGATGATGGATTACGTGAAACACACCATTTCAAATTATAGCACCTTTGCGCGCACTTGCCGAGTTACGGCGCACTTCATATAAATTAAAGGAAATTACTTGCTTGGAAATTTTGCAAGGTTTTCGTTGTATTCACTTAGAAACTAGAAGACAAAAGATTCTGCTGTGTCCCGCCGACGTTAAACTCCAGCCCATTAGGAGAATTCAAAAGATGTTTGAAAACTACGAATTTTCTGGAAACTATCTTCGTAAAATCTGTCTACAAGTATTTTGAGATAAATTGGAGAAATTTTCGTTGAAATTTAACCTTAATTAATTTAACCTCAATTGGCTAAATACTTAGCTGGAATTTAATTATTACTTTAATATTAATGATGTGGTAGTTATATTTATTTTTCTACCAGACTGCCTTTTGATTAAACAAGATGGCATCCCCATCGACGCGCAAACTGGAACCGGAATACTGCATATTATGATTCTAAACCCGCTAGCGTAGAAATTAATCGTCACTTAAAAAAAATAATAATCTGCGGTTTCAAAGAAAAGTGCAATACCTACGTGGTCAAAATGAACAGCAAATTATTTTTTTAATAACCGGTTCAGAATCATGTTCTGAATACATGGTAACAAGTTGCACGTTGATGTCCTACCATCTATGTAATAAGGTGATACAAAAACAACTGCCACGGCTTCAATGGGAGACAGTATTCTGTATATAGATTACAATAGTAAAGATACATTATTATTGATCTTGTCATAAACTTGAATAATTTGAATTGATTTAGTTGCATGAAACCGTCCCACAGCAATTAGCTTTTGCCGCACCGTCATTTCATTTCGCAAAATGTGACGAAGCGACACATCGCGCGTAGTTTGTGAACCACGTTATGCAGAATAGAGTAAATGTTTACTTAATTACTTTATTTTCTCAAATTGATTTAGCTGTTTCGGGGTACAAAATTTCTTCACTACTGTAATCTATATACAAAATACTGTCTCCCATTGAAGCCGTGGCAGATATTTTTATAGCACCTTATATAATATATAAAATTCAAAGTCCTGACTGATATATCAACGCAGAGCCTAAACCGCTGGTCCTAGAGAGATGAAATTTGGAGGGTGTGTTCTTTGTGAAGAGTAGGTATCTACTAAGAAAGGGTTTTTTGAAATTCCACCCCTAAGAGGGTGAATGGGGGGAGGGTGAAATTTCACGCGGACGAAGTCGCGGGCAGAAGCTCGTCCTGTATAAAGACATAGATCGCAATATCAGTTTGATATAATATTAGTAGTCCTGTTTTTTATAGAACAAGCCGTGTGGCCGATGAGACATCACAATTAACCCTTTAAGGGATGAATTTTCAAAAGTCCTTACTTAGTGTTTACCTTCGTTATGTCGTTGTCTTGAGTAAAATTTCATGTTTCGAGACCCAGCGGTTTAGGCTGTGAGTTGTCTGTCAGTGAATGAATGAATGGATTTAAGATTTGTATTACGAGGATTAGTAGTAGCTCTACAACTCAGACGCATTTACGGTCTAATGCTTTGTCGAAAATCTAAGCTTTCAGAACCTCTAATCCTTTTGTTTCATTTACCGTTTCCATCTTCTGAGTAACCGCATTACCGTTCAAGGATTTCTGTACCAAAGTTCCTATTCAGAAATGTGTGCTAAAACAAATGAGTCCGCTAAAACTTCAAGTTACATTTTATTCGTAGCATTTCCTCTATTTCAAAAGAATAGTACCACAATAGTCTGATTTAAGATTTTGGGGTATAATAAAACTTGAGTAAACATACAGTAACTGTTATGTGGAACTTAGGTAGCGTTGTTGGCAACGTAACATGCGTTAGAGAATAATGAATAGGTAAACATGTAGCTTAACAGATCTTTGGACAATGCGGGTTCTAGTTGTAGGTATTTTTGGTTTGAATATTGGATTATTTACTATCAGAATAATAATAGTGACATGCGGTTGCGCAGTACTCGTAACCGGCGTATGGATTTTTTGGAATCTTGTGGGACGAAACTTCGGGACGAAACTTCGGGACGAACGAAGAATAAATCGACCAGATAATGAACATAGACGAGTCAAAAAGAGTATGTAAGGATTGTACCAGGTGGCGATCTGTAGTTTCTACCCATGGGAAGCATGGCTATATGTAATCTGCATTCGCGATTTATTTGCCGAAAATGTAAAAAATATGAATGAATGGAAACATAACTTTAAGTCCTGCACCATAAAGTTCAGTTTATGCTACAACTTCTAGTATTTTTATAACTTTTTCAAAAGTGCTAGTCACTCTGAAATGAACTTAATTGCCATTAAAATAAAGTTGATATTTGTTTAACTTGAAATAGTATTAATTTGAAACATTAGACTTTATGTAGGTATATAATAATAGTGATACCAAAAATTACATAGAAAAGGGGTCATTGTGTTCATCTTCTCCTTAGCGTGTCGATAGCAATCTAAATGTACTCGGCCCAGAATTCGGCTACTTGTTTGGCGCCATCACTAGCGTCCATCAGTTCCTGTAACGTGCAGCTGACAGGACACGCAGGGCACGATATTAAGTATCCCATCGTTTGTGGAACAGCACCACATTTACACTCCAAAGCGGAGTCGTCTATAAATCTCCACCTGAACAGGTTTTCCTTGCTTCGGCCAACCTGGGTCCGGAGTCTGTTTAAAGACTTCCAGGTTATCCAAGGTAACTCATTGTATTCGTCATTATGAACAGCTTTTATTGTTGGAACAACCCTGAAATCGCGAAAAGAAATCAGCTTTATTCATTTATTTTCACTTAACGTATGGATTGTTTTTTGCGATCCCATGCTTGGTTCCATAAGAAAAAGTAGTTCATGATAAGTTCCATGATCCCTTTTAAGGTTTTCAGTTATATCAATTGCATCATTTATAATGTTTATGGCCATGACCACAACATCATCGTTGAAGCTAAGCTGTGGTGTTCCATAATATTGTCACTGAATAAATAAATGTAGTTATCGGAAAATGTCCAACATAGAGGTCAATATCCGACTGGTAAATAGATAGATAAACCATTTATTTGGCTCCCACAAAAGACAGCACAACACACAAAAGTACAATTAGATGATAACCAATTACCTACATGAATTTAATATAAAACAAGGTGTCGGTGCTAGAGAGCAGTGGTAGCCCAGTGGTAACGGCCGCGACTTGTAGGTTGTGCGAGTTTTAGGTTGTAGGTTCGAATCCAGACAGGCGCTTTACTTTGTGTAAATTATTTCATCACCACTGCTCTCAAAACGGTGAAGGAAAACATCGTGAGGAAACCGGCATGTCGTAGCTAGAACCAAAAATTCGAAGACATGTGACATCTGCCAACCCGCACTAGGCCCGCGTGGTGGATTACGGCCCACTTCCTCTCACTGAGAGGAGGCCTGTGTCCCAGCAGTGGGAACATTATAGGCTGATTATGTTATGTATGTTATGTTATGTGCCGATATAAAAACAAAAAGAAAAACACAGATATCGAAGTAAAAGTCAAATTATGACAAAACAAAATAGAATGCAATAAGCTATATTTAATGATACCAAACCAAACAAAATATTCGTCAAGAATGAGTTAAAACGTGTTTAAATGTATAACTTTCGGTCCAGAAAAACATCAAAACCTACAAAAGACCAAATTAAAAGCCAAATTACAAACGAAATAGCACAAAAATGTACAAAACCAAGACTTAAACAGAATGTAAATAGAGAACAAACTTCTAAAGCTAAATTGGCGTACCACGTTGAATCGGATGTGGCGGTGTGGCTTCACTATCCTACTGAAAGCTTTTATCTGCCAGCGACCTAAGAAACTAAGGAAATTGCATTGAAATGGCGGATTGAATTTAACATGGCAATACCCACTGGCCACTGTAAATGGAATGTAGGTAGTCTATACTTAGTACTAATATACAGAGGTAAAATTTGTTTTTAAGTTTGAATGCAAGAGGAATTTTATTTATTTATTTATATAATATTAATATTTTTGTAGTGAGGAGCTTGTGGCTAAGTAATAACAGCCGCACGGGTCAATCAATCAGGTTAAACTACGCTTGCCGCGGTTGGTACGTGGATAGGTCACCATCTTGACATACCAAGAGCCCTCCGTGCTCCCAGCTGTCATCCGAGGATATTTGGCAGTCGTTACGCGTCGTCAGAAGCCCGAAAGTCTGACAACAAGTCTTACTAAGGGGTATCGTATTTACCCAGTAACTGGGTTGTGGAGGTCAGATAGGCAGTCGCTCCATGTAAAATACTGGTAGTCAGCTGCATCCGGTTAGACTGGAAGCCGACCCTACCATAGTTGGGAAAAGGCTAGGCAGATGATGATGATAATATTAATATTTATTGAATGCAGGAGTAATCTCTGGAACTATCAGTCGGATTTGAAAAATTCGTTTTTCATTTGGTAGTCCAATTCTTGAAGAAGGCTGTAGGCTACTTAACATCACGCTAGGACTCTTAGGTGTCGAGCAAAAAGAAAAAAAGTCAGAAAGGACATTAAGCGAAACTGAGGTAATAGTGCGGGCAGGCGACGGCGACGCGATGCTTTGAGGTTGGTCGGGGGAACAAGAAATTTTACGCGGACGAAAATAAATAAAAAAAGAAAGACAAAGATAACAAGAGAAAGATAACATTTATTTAGCAACAGTTTGTGAAGCACAAAATACATTAACTAACAAAATTGAATGAAAAAGGCATTGAATATGATGCATTTTTGATTCATTGTCAAGGATAGCAGCTGACGCATAACGTAAATACGCTTTCTAAGTGCTTTGTCATATTTAACTCATTTTTGCGAAAAAATACATTTACGAGTACGTCGATGTTTCTCCAAATGAGCGATATGGTGCCTATATTGAAGAACGATTAAACACGTTAAGCCATTGGTCCTGCGCCTGATGTGTCTCCGGTCGTGTATGGTCGCTGTCCCATCGAACTATAAGAGTGAAGGAAGAGAGTGCACCTAGGCTGTGTCTTTGCGCACACGCTTGCGATGACTAGTCTCTGCTGAGATTGGCTGCCACGATCGAAATTCGGTCGGGAGGACTATTATTACATTGGAGCATTTTTCAGAGTCTCTATTTTAGTTACCTACTTAGAGTTGAATTCTTTCTTCAGAATTTAATCTTACCTAGTATTCAATTAAGACGAATTATAAAATACCTATTGAGTTGACAAAAGATTGCAAAATGAAAATTTTAATGATTCCAATATTGTTTTAGCTGCAATGGAATTTGATTAGGTAGAAAATGTGCAGAAATTGGCAGTTATATTTGGAAGAAATTAATATCTAAATGACTTAGTAAAAATTAAAAAATTTGATAAAGGATTATTTATTATTTTCGATGTAGTTATTTATTTTTCCTAAGTCAATGTTTCCTAAACGGTGGTCGTGGGAAGTGGGCCACACGCTTCGCTATCAGACGAAGGATTACGTTCTGATTGGAATTAATTCACTGTGTCTTAATCTTGTTGGATGCTGTTTTCTGATTTAAGAGTAGTAGAAAATAATCTATACCTACAAAAAATGGATATTTTGAAATCTGGAGAAGGACATAGGCTACTTTTTGTCACCATACCACGCGGGCGAAGCCGCGGGTGAAAGCAAGTCGAATATAATATCATGAATGCGTTGATAGCTAGAGTGAGAAAATCTTTTTTTATTACCGACCCTTGTATGTGGTTGATAATTATGTATGCAACGATATCGTGACTAAAATATCTTCGGCATACGTAACGTTCATAAATTGTCATCAACGATTGTACTTATTATTTTTAGGAAATCAGACAAAGTTTAAAATTAAATGTGCGAATTAGTATGCGTTAAAACGAGTTGACAGCTAACACAGGCAAGGAAATCATTAAAATAGCTCAAAACACAATCATCATTAGTAACATTTCGCCGACACGCAATCAACTGGATAAACACAAACCAATCTACTGTGATCGATTTGAAAATCCTCAAATCGAGGCATAGCATCATTATCTTTAATTTTCATCTCTATGCTAATAGAAATAAGGTTCAAAACATTGAAATCGAACATCGTCATAACGATATGCAAAATTTTAGCGCTTGAGCTGTCGTGTGTATGTTCAATATTTAGCAAACGTGCATCAATTATTCTCTTTCATTGCTGAGAACAAATAAGTGATGGAAATTGTGTATCGTTTGGTGCAGCAATATTTTCATGGTTAGCTGTGAGTGTATGTAAGCAAATGATAAATGATTTATTTCTGTAAATAGGTTTGTACAAACACTTTTACACGTCAATTATATTTTTTTAAACTAGATGAGGTCGGCGTTTGCTACTCTGAGAAGAAAGGCCGAAACAAACTAAAAAATACTCGTACTTACCTTACATTTGGAAATAGGCCAGCTATAGACCAAATTCTACGAATTATTGAAAACAATTTAACTGAAACTAATGTTAAAATTATTTGTTGTTTACCACAGAAATACGAATGAAATTCCTGTTTGTTTCAACTAGTTTTGGTAGATAAAAGAAAACAAGGATAAAAATACTTAAAAGACACAAACACTGATAGAACCACAAGTTTAGCAAAAGAAATCTAGGACTTGTATTATATTGCACTTTTAAAAGCAGTTGTTCCTTTACTTAACAGCTGGATATGCACTTTTTATTTGTATAAATGTAGGGGATATGACCTGACCATTATAACTAGCTAGTTTCTGCCCGCAACTTCGTCTACGTGAAATTTGATTGTCCCCCAGGCTCCCACCATCGCATCGCATCGCCTGCCCGCGCTCGTACATCGTTTTCGCTTAGCGTTCTTTAAGGCTATTTTTTCTTGGCTTTTTTTAGAGTGATGTTAATAGCCTCTAGCCTTCCTCAAGAATTAGGCTATTAAATATATTGTTTCAAATCTGACTGGTAGGTCCGGAGATTACCGCCTACATACAAACCTAGAATTTATAATATTAGTATAGATTTGCATTTTCATTCTATGTACAAACGCCAGCACATCAAGCTACTACAATTTGTCAAATTTCTTTAATAGATATTCAACTTTATCGCTAAAGTATAAGTTTCAAAGTTGATTGGGATAATTTGACAGTTTCGGGTAGCTTGATGTGCTTGGCGTCTGTACAAATTTGACAGGTAAAAACACCCACCAACATGACTTATTATTAAACTAAGTAATTAAACAAACATTGAACGCTCGTACAGTTACCCCCTTACTAATAAACGTATTATATCAGATGAATAGTTACACACCGATTTCTCTCTTTCAGTCGCCAATAATTTGACTTTCGAAAGAAGAAGACAAAGCGTTGTGTAACTATACAGACGCTATACAACGTTTATTAGTAAGGGGGTTACTGTATAAGCCTACCTTTAATTGGTTTACGTCAGATTATCCGAGCTTTTTGATTGATTGATAAACGCTCTTTCCGAGCAAAATACAGCTCTATATCCGACTCCTAATAAATGGTCCTAGTTGTTAGATTTACGTGACGTTCTAGCTCTAAACTCTGACATAGACGTGACTAGAGAAGCGATAGTGTTTCAACTTTCAAGTGTGATTAGAATTGAAATGAATTGTTTATTTCTGTAAGTAGATCTTTTAAGACACTTTTAAACGTCTATATTTTAAAACTAGATGGCCCCAGCATTTTTTAGCTGAATGATCCTTGAGAAGAAATGCCGAAACAAAATCAGGTCTCTTATTGCATTAGGATTTTATGTGATTCTAATAATGCAAGGCCATGTCTGGAAGCACATGGGAAGGGCCTTTTGAAGAATGAGTCATTGCAGATTTGAGTTGACCTGTCTCAATAGACAGCGTGCATGCATCAGTCATCGTGTAGTTCAACCCTATTTTAGAGAGCTCAACGACCCGTCACACGACGCGACGCTACCAAATCTATAGGACGTTTGCGTAGGCCATATAATAAATAGTCAAAACCGCCAGATAGTAATAAATACATGTATTCAAACTAGCCTGCATGGTGCTCACATTCACAGTCAGTTTTCTTTTTAAATTTGAGTAGTCTGGGATTGTGAAATATATGTTAGAATGTTTTGGTACGCCGCAAAAGTTATACAAAATCAAGAATCACTTTTATAATAGATCACTTATTTAGGACATGGATCAGGTAGGCGTTGATAAATTAGGTTTTCAGCTTTTATAAATTGGCTAACAGGTTTATTTTAGTAATGCTGTCGACTATGAAACGGAACTATATACTAAATAATTTCCATATATTTTTTATCTTTAAAGCATTCAGGGATTGTTAACGATACTTATATTATAAATGCGAAAGTAACTCTGTCCGTCTGTCTACGGAACGGTTTTCGATGAAATTTGGTACACAAGTAGACTAACAGGAGAATTGCGTAACACACCATCTGTAGCAATGGCTTTTATTTTTACAGGTCAACAATATTCATTGCGTTATTTACGCTGTTGAGCTGACAAATTCTTCGAACATATGAAGCAATTGATTAGCAATATCCTTAAAAATGATTCAGATTGAGATTGATAGTGCTTTACGCAATAAGGGTACTGGGTTAGGACACCCAATACTTTTTTGAAGTGAAACTTCTTTACGCACGCTTGACTTGGGGAGTAAGCTGGCGAACGCATGACGTAAGCGTTACGAAAAGTGTGATCGGGCGAGGCGAACGGGAGTTGAGTGGAGGACATAAGCAAGAGAAAGCAGTGCGCGCGCACATTTTCTTTCTCTCTTCCTCTCATTGCATAGCCAAATACGTTTGAAGTTTCACTTCAGTCGTGTGGTCATAAGCACACTCGGTTTTTTTTTTTTACTATATTCCCATGGGAAAATTTCCGACCTCGCAGAAACCGCAGGCTAAAACTAGTCTCGAATAACTTTGCCAATATAAGGATTGCCTGATTAAAGGATATAAGGCAACATTCCTCTAGAAAAAGAAAACAAAAGAAACGCAATAGACCTTTTGTGAAGAGAAAAGTTAAAAGCTTTTTTACAACGTCCAGAAGTAAGGGTTGTCGTTGAAATGTAACAAAAAGGTACTTTGTGATAGCGGGTAATAAAAATTATGTCAGCCTTCGTACCTTGAAACTATTATGGCTAATTCGTGAATACGTAAAGCCCATGTCACGTGCTCTGAAGTATCTACTAGAATAGATAAAGGATGGACTGGTTATTACCCGACTTCGGCGAAGCAAAAAGGAGGGTTATGATTTGGTCCGGTATGTATGTATGTATGAATGTTCATCTGTTCCCTCATAACTTCTAAACTCCTTGTTATAATTGGACAAGTGAGGTATCGTTAGAAGCGTCTTGATAGTCCGCTGGTTATAGGCTATGCGACGTCACAATAAATTAAATATGGCGCACTCTAGCGGACATAAATTCATGACCTAAAATATTTTTTTTAATCATTTCATGTTGGGTAAAAACGAAAGGGCTTAATTAGCATATTTCAAAAATATAAATATTACTGAAATAAGCCTCAAAATAATTAAATAAAAAAGAAGTTTAAAAAAACTTAAACCCGACTACTGAAAAGGATGAAACAAGAAAGTAACTTCCCGTGGTCGCATGCCACTGTAAGGAAAAGGTATTTTCTTGTTTCATCCTTTTCATGTTCTTATATCATGGGATTCAACGGAAATAGCAAATGGGACCCATCGTTAATACCTAAAAAATGGGATTCAAAAGTGGGATCCAACGACAATAAATCTTAGTTTTTATTAAACTTATTTTTATTTTATAGGTAGGTAAGGGTATGCTTCGATGGTTGGTCATGTTAAGAGGATAAATAAACTACTAATAAGCTACTAACAAAAGGTTAACAAAATTAATATTTACAAGACAGATGTGGGTGGAAACGCCTTAGGACATAATAGTGACCTCATTGGTAATGTACTTCAGAAAGGTCAGGTGCGTAGTACTTGCAACGGGCGGTCATGTATTACAGTTCGACACAACTTAGATGTAGCATCGGCAAAATTCGTAAAACGTTCGTAATTCGTATTCGTAAATCTTTATTTTTTTTTTTTTTTTTTTTTTTTTTTTTTTTTATTTAGTTCGGATGTGATCGGTTTTACGAATTTTGCCGATGCTACATCTAAGTTGTGTCGAACTGTACCAGCTGATGTTATACAGGATGTTACAGAAAGGGTATATCAATACAAACGGGTTGAAGAGTGTATCTGGTCTAGAATCTCTGTACAAAATTTCAGCTCAAAAGCATTAACTTTGAAAATGCTTAATATTTTTTTATTTCGACATCACGGCGCTGCACTGCGGCGTGATGTGCGTGTACTAGGCACACAGACACACTACAGATAATGGATAATGACCCTCGTAGTGCGGTGACACGTTTGTTATGATTTCAATTTAATAAACTATCGAAATCCACATGGGAAGAAGGCGTGAGTTTATGTAAATTCTATTCAAATTTATGTTTCAAATGAATATTATTTCAAGTTAAACAAATATCAACTTTATTTTAATTGTATTTAAGTTGATTTTTATAAAAATGTTTGAAGTTGCAGCGTAAACTGAACTTGATTCTGTAGGATTTAAAGTTATTTTTCCATAAATTCATATTTGTTTACATTTTTGGTAAATAAATCGTGAATACAGATTCTGTATGTAAGAGTCAAAATGCACAACATTCAACATTTGGTCCAATATTGTCTGTTACGGGTAGTCGAAGCCCAAACGTTCCTACAACTGGTCTTACCGAGGGGTATCGTATCACCCAGTAACTGAGTTGTACATGTCAGCTAGGCAATCGCTCCATGTAAGTGCATACTGGTATTCAGCTGCATCCGGTTAGACTGGAAGCCGACCCCAACATAGAAACGGGCTATATATTTTTTTATCGAAGAGTGTCCGCTTTATATAAAAAAGAGCAATAAACCCTAGGACGAGCAATGAATAGCTAGTAGAAGCAAAGCCTAATCCGATTATTAGAGGGCTTTACATTAAAAGCTAGCTCACATTTTCCATGACAGAGAATGTTACCTTTTCCACTATAATTTTTCAGTTCAAAGTCAAAGTCAAAGCATTTATTTCAAATAGGCACATAAAAGGCACTTTTGAACGTCAAAAAATTACCTTAAAATAGAATTGATTCTAGTCGTAGTTCAGTATATAACGATGGGTCCTATGTATAAGGGCCAATGTGTAAATTGACAACTTTGTACATTGGCCCTTATACATGGGACCCATCGATAAAAGCATTCAAAGAATACTAACTAACAATAAAATATTTTCTGACGAGATTTGGCTTCATAAGGTTTATATTTTTTTTTTTTTTTTTACTAGCCTGCGCTGTCCCACTTCTGGGCAAAAGCCTCCCTCCACTCCTTTCATCTTTCGCGAGCCCGCGCATCCTCCTTCCAGTTTTGTGGGAACCTATCAAATATCTAAGCTTTCAGGAATGTTGCCAAAGGAATGATCCCAATGTTGCCTAGATTAAAAAAAAAGACGGGTTGCACTCCGGGAGTGCCGGCAGAAGTGAAAACTTGAATATTAACGTTGAAATAAATCAATTATGAATTGAATTAATATAACTAATTTTTTTTCACTATTTCTGCGTCACTTTTTCATTAATCGATGCACTTTGTTCAATTTCCATATTTTAAACACTTTATATACACGAATTTTACGAATACACAGCAGTGTGGCTACTACACAGACGGTCGAGCCATCAGCTGTCCATCCATCCATCCACATCCACGTCCACCATCACCTTCACCGTCACCGTCACCGTCCCCGTCACCGTCCCCATCACCGTCACCGTCACCGACATCGTCACCGTCACCGTCACCGTCACCGTCACCGTCACCGTCACCGACACCGTCACCGTCACCGTCACCGTCACCGTCACCGTCACCGTCACCGACACCGTCACCGACACCGTCACCGTCACCGTCACCGTCACCGACACCGTCACCGTCACCGTCACCGTAACCGTCACCGTCACCGTCACCGTCACCGTCACCGTCACCGTCACCGACACCGTCACCGTCACCGTCACCGACACCGTCACCGTCACCGTCAACGTCACTGTCACCGTCACCGACACCGTCACCGTCACCGACACCGTCACCGTCACCGACACCGTCACCGTCACCGTCACCGTCACCGTCACCATCACCGACACCGTCACCGTCACCGTCACCGACACCGTCACCGTCACCGTCCGTCCGTCCGTCCGTCCGTCCGTCCGTCCGTCCGTCCGTCCATCCATCCATCCATCCATTATCGTGTCTCACTTGGTTCACTTCGGTTGGCGCCGCCGCCGTAGAAAGAGGGGGGGGGGGGGAATCTCGGCGTATTCCCGTTCGTCCCATCGACTTCGTCCCCTTAAGGAGCCCTTAGAAAACAAACACGAAATTCGGAAAGCATTTATTGTATTTAAAACAACACAACATTTCTACACACAGAGATATTATTATATATGTCTTGTAGCTTAATTGGTAATGGTATGTTATCATTTTAAATGCTTAATCCCGTTCGTCGCACGACGGGGACGAAGTCGGTGGGACGAACGGGAATACACCGAAATCTCTCCTGACGGTCACGTGTCCTGACGCGAGTTTAACATTTTTTCCCCATACAAAAAGTGTGCAACGCCGCTACAGAAGTTTTCACTTCAAAAATTATTAATTGTATTCAAATAGTTCCTATTTAAAGTTTTTTCACAGTAAGAAAGCCTTAAAATACAGGGTGGAAGGGACATCGACTCCCATCAAGGGGGGGGAGGGTCATCGTGTTATCTATCCGGTAACACTACCTTGTTCTAACCAGGTAAAGTAGCCCATTTAAAACTTTACTTAAAATAAAAACAGTTTTAAAATAGTGGAAGCTAAAATATAATTTTTTATATACACTTCATCCTTTTCTTACTTAACTTACACTTCATTCTTTTCTAACTTAACTTAATTAAATTTAGTCAACTCACTTACCTATTACTTCAAAGTTACTACGGAAGAAAATGTGAACATCGCATTTACAATGCTTTGTTGAAAACTTTAAGAAATAGCTTTAAAAATCAAGATGAACGCCAGTGCAAGTAGGTAGTTCATTTATTTCTATTAATTTATTAATTTCTACATCGTTTTTTAGAAGTTCAAAAGAAATACTTTGATAATTTAGACTCGATTTCAACTTTACTATTTTTTCCGTCCGTTTTTAGAATATCGGTCATCGATTCGTTGTTTTTTAACCGACTTAAAAAGGAGGAGGTTCTCAATTCGATCGTATGTTTTTTTTTTAATAACCGACTTACAACGCACATCTCTTCTTAGCGTGTCCATGGCAATCTAAATGGACTCGGCCCAGAATTCGGCTGTGTTTGGCGCCATCACTAGCGTCCACCCAGTTCCTGTAACGTGCAGCTGACATGGCACGCAGGACATGATATTTTAAGTATTCCATCGTTTGTGGAACAGCAGCACATTTACACGCCAATGCGGAGTCGTCTGTGAATCTCCACATGAATAGGCTTTCCTTCGGTTGACCGAAGCAAGGACGGACAAGGACTGGTAGGTTTAGAATCATGTACTGTAGATATATGTATATATAGTAATAGTTTGCGTGTCGATGGCCCTTTCATCCTGTAGCACAAACATTCATAAACTCAGTTTTTCGTATGAGAGTAATCAGTAATCAGTGCCTCCTGTGATAAGTGATATAACTCGAGTTGTACCCTTTTTGTGATTTTCACATGAGCATTATCAAAAAAAAAAAAATACGTCTTTTTTGGTCTAACTCACGTTCTTCTATCTGCTATAGTTTCGGAGATAATTTTGTGCAAAGTGATACAACTATAGGGATTTTGGCTGTTTTAGGGATTTTGTTTTTGCTGTCCTGTAAAATGACGTTTTTTGACTTGTATCACTTATCACAGGAGGCACAGAATTAAAGAGCGCACGTGCTACGAAACTTCCATACTGCCTTTGTTTTATCCCATAGAGAGCTTCATCCACATACAATGCTAGTTGCAAGTAGAACACAGCTTATAACAGACATCATGATAATACTAACTCACGTTACAGTTACATAAATAATCCTTATCCTGGTCTTAAGGGATCTTATCAACCATATTCATCTCTCTTGGCAGATAGATTGGAGATCGTAGTATGGTGTTATTAATTCACAGGTGGTTGCTTCCCACCCGGCTCTATCATCTCTTACGATACTCTTGGGAAATTTCCCTCCCATATGTTACAGGTACAAGATTATGTTAGATAGCCTGGCCACCTAAAGCATAAACAAGACTTAAAAATAATGTTATAGAAGTACTGGCTGGAATGCTTTAAAAAATAAACAAAACTTTTTAAAAACAATGGAATACTACGTTTGAAAAGCTGTTAATGGAATGTTTAAAAATAGAACGCTATGCGTATGTTAAAAACACGTGGTTCCGAGAAAGGCATAATAAAATTAACAAAAATATTATTCTTGTTGCCAAAATCTAACTAAAAAGTTAGTCTAACGAAGCAATTTCAGCTGAATAGGGTTTATAGTTATTATGATTTCCCTAACAAAACTATCGCAATAACTTTACTGTGACAATAACTTTGCCCAACACCGTTCAGTCGGAAGTTCGTGGTAAACCAAAGTGCAGTGAGGAAATGGCTCTTTCCGTTCGACTGCACTCTGTGTTGGCTAAGGTTGGATAGACTTAAACTACGGTTTACTAGAAGATGTGTGGTCACTGCTCTTCTTGGAAACCGATATTTACCGGTAAATTGCCGACGCTATGTGGGTGGTCCCAATTAACCGGAATTTTCCTGAGAATGACGTCACTGAAACGTTGTTTATGAAAGTAAGTTGGTGCGTGTCACCGTCAAGTCAAACACCGCTGCCCAAAGATATAAATCGCTAGATTTACCTTCATCGTACTTAGTCACGCGAAAAAGTGTCCATACTGACAAGAGTGAGCTGATGAGCTCACGCATATAAAGCGTTTCCATGACATCAATTGTCCAGTCACTGCGTCATTGTGTGTCAGAGGTGTCTTTTGACGCGGTATCTAACGATTTAAATCTTTGCCGCTGTCATGATATTCATGACAGCCGTCACTGCGGCCGTTATATGCGGTCACCTCTTTTCTAAGAAACCGTAACTTTGTTGTGACGTTATTTTGTCGTGCATTCTTTATTTTTGTTTAAAACGTCTATCGCTGAAATCGAAAAAATATATTTTGAAACTACCTATCATATTAAATAAGGGATTTAATTAATTTTTACTGAGAAACTATTCGACAGATTTCCAGCACAAAATAATAGCGAAAAACAAAATACAAAGTTTTACATGTTACTGCTTGAACATAATTATTTTCTTGAAACTTAAACGCTGAATGCAGTGCTTAAACTTTTCAACACGCTAAACTGCAACTCAGTTAAGTAATTCATATACTCGGCTGCTTACACAAGTAATGTCTGACAAGGTTCTCGACTGTCAAAAGTGTTCCAGCACTTGCAACACTGTAGCAACTTTATTCCATTCTAACGTAGTTTTAGTCCAAAAAGTATTTTCAAAGAAAGTAACGGCGCAGAAAGATAATGTATGAGGGAAAGTTTGCATCTGCATTGTGGATGCACTGGGCTGAATTATTCACATTTTTAGAGGAAAAAAAGTCGTGAAGTGTGATTTGAATCATGTGGATAGTTGAGTTCCGTAGTCATCATTATCATTAATATACATAGGTAGATGAAACACTTCTAAAAATCCAACAGTAATGTTTAATTTAAAAAAAAAAGCGTCGACCGGTCGGCGAAAATATTCATTAATAAACACATTAACAATCCTTTGCGTCGCGCAGTCGGGTAAAAAGGAGACGGGCACTCGGGCCCCTTGACCCGAGCGTTTCGACCGCAAATGGCTCAAAGCTGTAGATACCCATACGGTCAGGTATTTGCGAAGCTTGAGGGTCTCAGCAGCCTCAGCAGCGGCGCCAGCATAGAAAGTCGTGCTAGGAATATGAGATGGCGCAAAGGTGTCGACACATGAGGCAGACACAACGCGCTAAAGTTGAAGCCACGGATGGTCTCGCGCCAAAAGGAACTTCCCTTAAAATGGGATTTGAGATTTTCAGTTTTGCAAGAGGTTTCTAAAAGAGTTGAGCGGATGAATCAGTTGTTAGGGAAGTGGGTATTGTCGGGCAGAATGAAGGCTATCCTACCCGTATTAATAATAAAAATCCCTTTTGATTACGGAACCCTAAAACCTCAAGGTATTACATGAACGTATTCACTAGACCCGCGACCAAACGTTGTGGAAAATGTATTACGTTATGAAGCCTTGTTAAAATAATAAATGGAAATGTGTGAACACATTTCTTATTATTCTGAATGTACATGAAGTTCATTCGGATGAAAAATCTTTTTTCCTCTTTAGGTAGGTGTAGTTTACACATATGTAAAGTCAAGTGTGACTGCTGTCTAGGTTTGCAGGATCACCATGGCCAGACATCGCACAAGACAGGGAGGTTTGGAAGCAAAAAGGGAAGGCCTTTGCAGAGGGACACAGAATAGGCTAACAAAAAAAAAGTTTGTGAATAACAAGATGCCTAGTTTATAAGATATTTTGAAACCGATTGGAGCACACTACCAACAATAGTATTATCGAATTAGGCCTAAGATAGTCGTAAAAGGATATTATATAATGGGTTTAAACACTGGTTAACAAAATTTTAACTTTTTTTTGTCACATGAAAACTTACATCAAATTTTGAATGTACTAGGGCCAGCAAACAAAAATATGTGAATGAAAAAAAATTGACACGTCAGGTTAAAATAACCATGATCCTTTGGTTCGGTCCAAATCATTGGTTTAGCAAATGGCATATGTCTGGGTTCCAGTTTATCCCAACCTTATAGCAGTCTCACACACGTTACACAACATTTTTGTGGAACCCAGGATTTATCTTGATTTCTGACAGGAAATCCAAAATAGTTTAAATAGCACTGTTTCAATTAGTGATGTGAAATTTCGACGCTGAGATGTAAAAGTTAATTCTCCAGACACATAACAAAAACTGTCGGGGTTGTTACAACACTTTCGTGGCATGTTTACGATGTAACAAACGTATATAAGATGTAAGTTGAATGCAATAGTTATACAGTCGTCTAAATTAAGTTATTCAAAAAAAGACACTTATATGAGGTCAGAAATGAATATGTAGCTGTCACAAAAAAACTGGACGTAATTGAAACAAAATTATTATATATTGTTAATGAGGACACACTAACATTAACAAAAATCATCACAAAGTTCGTGTGACAAAAACAGCGTTTACCAGTGATATAGGTAATGATCACAAAAAAAATATATATACTGAACACCAAAAAATTTTGTCTAAAATTACAATAGTTCTAGCTGGGCACCCCGAGGTTAGGTTTGGTTAGGTTACTTTAAACCCTTTACACAGCAATAGGAGTCCCGCTTGGCGGGGCTCCGTCGACATGGGATGCAAGAGCGAGCAAATGAGAATACAAATAACTTTGGTGATCATTTACTATTTTTGGCAGTAAAAAAGTGTTTTTTGATGTTATATTTTACTTTATCTGGTGATAATTTAAACATAAGCCTTATATAATTTCTATTAAAAAATATTATGACGGATTGTCAGAGCTTGTGGAGTTTTATTCAATTATACATACATATTTAAGGTTTGTAACCTTCAAAGTCAAACTAACCCCATTTGTACCAAAACGCAAAGTTCCCATGATTCATGGAAATAACATTGAAAATTATACAAAGCCCCTCTTCCATCATAATTAGAAGTATGCAAATAAGAATTAACGGTGATTGAAATTACACGCACGCACATACTTAAGAGTTTATAAAATATTCATGTACAAGGCGGAATAACTCGAAATTTTAATTGTTTTCAAGCTGTTTGGTGGAGAGCGTAAATCGGCTAACGTAAGGCATTATGCCCTCAGGCTAGGCAGAGCGATTATCTTTGCAAGGTGGCTAGTAGCAGCTGGCTGATTGGTGATTATTTAATCTATGGTTTTAAATATTAATTTTGAATATGAATGCAATGTTTTTTTTATATTATTACTAGCTTCTGCCCGCGACTTCGTCCGCATGAAATTTCACCCTCCCCCCATTCACCCTCTTAGGGGTGGAATTTCGAAAAACCCTTTCTTAGTGGATACCTACTCTTCACTAAGAACACACCCTCCAAATTGCATGTCTCTAGGACCAGCAGTTTAGGCTGTGCGTTGATATATCAGTCAGTCAGTCAGGACTTTGAATTTTATATGTATAGATTTTACTAGCAGCGCCCCGCGGTTTCACCCGCATAATATTCCCGTAGGAATATCAGGATAAAAACTATCCTAAGTCCTTTCCTGGGACTCAAACTATCTCTATACCAAATTTCATTTAAATCGGTTCAGCAGTTTAAGCGTGAAGAGGTAACAGACAGATAGACAGACACACTTTCGCATTTATAATATTAAGTATGGATTTATCATCACTATAATATTTTGAACATAATGTAATTTTTATTATTAAATAAATGACTTATGCCAGAAACGAATCGAGACGAATAGCCCGATAATGATAATGAAACTGTATGGTAAGTACTCGAAACAGTGTGCATTGTTATAAATTGGAAAGTGAACAAATATTGCCAGTTTTGGTGTTTGACATAGTAGAGTGACGAGAGTACTTTGCCCCTAAGGTGTCTGTAGAAACAACATCTTCCAATTCCAAGTGCTAATGATAACTAATTTTTAGTAACTAGTGCAAGCAAAGCTTTTTCTAGTAAAAGTATACTATCTATTAAGAGGAGGAGGGTTTGAGATTTTTATGTTTAACACCATTTTCATGTGGGTTGAGACGAAGCATCTTTCGTCTACCGTTTATATATGACCAGCAATCAGAACAAACATTTTTTTTTTAATTTTTCATTCGCATTTCTCGACCTCTTGCGCTTCTTTTTCAAAGATAAAGACAATACAGATGTAATTTCTACACATAACACAACACACTAAAAAATACAATATTATCTGTAACATAACAACAGGAAACCTCCCAAGAAAAGCCGTTTTACACGAAAACGTTTTACGTAGGTACTCATTACAATTGCCTGGAACAATCCCTTGTCCCCTATTAGACCGTTACGACAAATAGTTTGCGATATTTTTTTTACTTGCAGTATAATTAAGCTGTGATTAGGGTCCCTTGTCTGAATGTAAGGGATGGGAAATTGGAATATGTGACGTGAATTACTAATAAGAGCGAGGCCACACGATGCGTTAACGGTGTGGTACGGCACCGCACCGCAATTAATTCGAGCTATAGGGTACCACACGGGCGGTGCGGCACCGCAGTAGAACGCTGTTTACCGTGGTGCGCGCCGCAGCGCATTACCCCTCCCCGCCTCGTCTCGCAGGTCACAAGCGCGGCGGGCCTACGGTGCGAAGCCGCACGGCGGCCCAACGCATCGTGTGCCATGGCATAGTGATTCGTATGTAGGATGACGTTGCGGCACCGCTCCGGCGCCGCACCACACCGTTAACGCATCGTGTGACCTCACTTTAAGACTTGATTAGTCAAGCTTTCTGGAGCTATCATTACGGACTACTTGGTGTACGCCGTATATTGTCGGTATAGATTAGACGTCGGATTAATAAAATGCGACTAAGGGATAAAGAGGGAGAGAGGCGTTGTCTTTACGAACCTAAACAGCGTTTAATGATCATACGTCTGGGACTCAGACCTCCCCTCTGAAAGAAAGAGTGAGGGTTTAATCACATTTTCTTCGAATTCTTGTTGTAACACATATATTTTTCTCGGTCGGTTTTCTCACGTTACACGTTTTTCTTCTTCACCGTTTTTATAACAGTGGTGATGAAATACCACTAAGTAGAGTGCAAGCCTGGCTTGGGAAACTCGTAAATTCGTTACTTAGAAATAGTGAAATTATTTTGGCAGACACCAATTCCAAATAGGTAAATTTTATTTTGTATTTAATCGTCACGACTCAATGATAATTTGACACCTGTAACATTAGAACAGATTTTAGAATTTTTGCGGAAAATATTTGGTTTATTTTCCTGTACTATAAAAATTGTTGTTCTATCTACTTTTCAATATGTTGCACGTGGTCTCGGTTACTAATGTAATCTATTGTTTATTAATACGAGCTTTGCAAACAATGATTGAAGCTAAATTGTTTCTATGAGAAGAGTAATAACACAACTTTGAACATTTGTGTATTCCTTTTGAATTGAATAGAACACACGTTGGGACTTATTTAATTACATGAAGAGGAAGTTACTCGTGAAATAAAACCTAATCTGCATTCGCAATTTATTTGCTAAACATGTAAACAAATATGAGTTTATGGAAAAATCACTTTAAATCCTACACAATAAAGTTCAGTTTACGCTTAACTTGAATCATTTTTATAACTTTTTCAATAGTGCTAGTCACTCTGAAATCAACCGGGTTGCAAATAAGCAAATAAGGGTTAATTACCAATAAAATAAAGTTGATATTTGTTTAACTTGAAATAATATTAATTTTAAACATAAATTTGAATAGCCTTTACATAAACTCACGCCTTCTCCCCAAGTGACTACTCTTAAATACACTTAATTACCATTAAAGTTAATATTTGTTTAACCTCTTAATCACCGCTAATGAGACACAATTGATTTTCTATTATAATGGGCCGATATCGTACCACGCCGGGATTGAAATAATATTAATTTGAAACTTAAGTTTGAATAGACTTTACATTAAACACTCAGGAAACGAGCGTGACATAACAAACGTAATTTCACGCCTTGTTTCCCTGAAGAGTAAGGCAGAGGTGTACGTATTCAGCGGGATTGTCCGAAAGGGTTACTGCTGGCCCGGAACGTAAAGGGCTAAGGAAGGAACACGGGTGGGTTTTAGTCAGTAAGAGTCTGACACTCCCTTCCGCTCCACCCAGAGCGGGAGGAGTCATTTGATGATTTCCCATCCACAAAAAAAAGAGGTGTACCTATAGTAAACACACATTTCGCTAGTTATGTTTAAGTACCATGTAATAGGGGGCGAGCCTGTTGCCACCATCGGGCACAAATTCCTAACTCCGGGCTGCTACTGAGAAACGAGAATTTTAGTAACAACAAAGAGACGAGCGTGTTTTAAATAAATAATTTTAGTAACAACAAAGAGACGAGCGTGTTTTAAATAAATAATTTTAGTAACAACAAAGAGACTCTATGATATTGATGAAAGGGTGATGTAAAAGAGAATAATTATTGGAATCCAGGCATTAAAATTGTAGTTATTTATTTCTAATTTTGAAGAAAATGTATAATTTCTGTAAAATGTTATGTGTATAAGGCAAGCATTTTTCCATTTTTGCCTCAAAAATGTTACAAAATACTCAGATCAACCTCCTTATTTATGACAGCTTTGCGACCACTACTGAAATACTTTACTCTGGTGTTTTCCCTTCCCTGTGGCGGAAAGCCCATGTTCGACCACTGCCTAAAATCCCTAATCCCACTCTTCTTAGTCACTTTCGTCCAATTTCCATCCTTCCCTTTTTATCCAAAGTACTAGAGGCCTGTGTACATAAACAATTCTCCAACTTCATTCACAAAAACTCCCTCATCAGTCCATTCCAATCCGGGTTCAGGCCCGGGCACAGTACTGTTACTGCTCTCCTTAAAGTGACTGACGATATAAGGCGAGGAACGGAAGACACTAAAGTGACGGTTTTAGTGTTGATCGATTTTTCAAATGCTTTCAATACCGTCAGTCACGAAGTCCTTTTATCCATCCTCTCCTATCGCATGGTCTCTCACGAGGTTCTGGAATGGTTTTCTTCCTATCTTCGGGGGCGTCAGCAATCAGTTCTCGCTGGTGACTCTAGCTCCAGTTGGTGTGATCTTGAAACTGGCGTCCCTCAAGGCGGCATTTTATCTCCACTTTTGTTCTCTATCTTTATAGATCTCATAACTTACGAGCTTCAGTGTGCGTATCATCTTTACGCTGACGACTTACAGCTCTACTGTCAGGCAGGTGTTGACAGTTTATCAGGTGCGATCGAGGAGCTAAATCGGGATTTACGAATAGTCAAAAATTGGTCTGATCGCTTTGGGGTGGCGGTTAACCCAACCAAGTGTCAGGCTATCATTTTAGGGAGCCCCCATAGCCTGAGGAGGTTGAATGGTTCAACGGTGCCACCGGTTACCTTTGATGGCACAGTGGTTCCGTTTAGCTCTGACGTCAAGGATCTGGGTTTGCATGTTGACATTTGCCTTGACTGGCGTAAGCAGGTCGCGATTGTGAGCAAGAAGGTTACTGGAACGTTGCGGTCGCTCTATAGGTTGAAAAATATTCTCCCATCACACATTAAGGCAATGCTTGTACAGTCCCTTATCTTCCCCATAATTGACTATGGTGATGTGTGCTACTATGACCTGAATGCAGATCTTCTCAATAAACTTGACCGACTTCTTAATAGCTGCGTTCGATTCGTTTTCAATCTTCGCAAGTATGATCATGTATCCGCACATCGAACGCTTTTTAAGTGGTTGCCTATCCGGCAGCGCAGAGCGTTGAGAGCTTTGACAACCTTGTTTTCTCTTCTTCACCAACCCACTTCTCCTTCTTATCTGACTTCTCTTTTTCAATATTTATGCTCTGCACACAGCAAGAATCTTCGGTCCGAGAATAATCGTCTTCTTCGTTGTCCTTCTCATCGCTCTGGTTTTATAAAGTCTTCTTTCTTTGCCCAGGCGGTCTTCCTTTGGAATGCGCTCCCTCAGAATATCAGGACGGTAAACAATGCGTTCACATTTAAAGTGAAAGCTCGAGAACACATACACAAGAAGTTGGCAGATTCGTCTCAAAATTAAGTTGTTGTAGGGTTTCTTATCTATGTCTCATAACTATTTTTTTATATTTATATATATATATATATTCTTGTACCTATGTATGTATATATGTATTTATTCTTATACCTTAGTTATAAATATTTTCTTTGTTTTTTTTTTTTCTGTAATTGCACCTACTGTGTATTGTCTCTGCATCACCCTAAGGTAGACTGGTAGAAAATTCCCAAGGCATTAAGTCCGCCTTTGTACAGTTTTTTACTTGTGCATAAAGTTTTAATAAATAAATAAATAATGGCAAAAAAATACCTAGAATTTAAACCATCTTCCGTTAAAAGACTTACTTTGAAACTTTTAAGAGTTGATTACTTTGTACAAAAATATCATTCTGAAAGCTATTTAAAAGCTTCTGAGAATCAACATAAACACCACTACTACTTATATCAAATATCAGAATGAAAATAAAGTTTTCAAAGAATATGAGGTAGCATTATGCAGTCTGTACGCATCTCAAAGCAATAACTTGAATGTAGAAGACTTTGTTGGATATTTGCTGAATAAACGAACATATTGAACGAAGGATCATGACATAGTAGTATTTGTGAATTTTAGTACACACCAGACGGTTACTCGATTTTTATGACATTACAAGAGGCCATTAATGTGGCCAAACATAACATTATTTTTAGTTCACAGCATTCAAAATTGCTAAAGTCATCAATCACATTCGTTAGAAAGAAAAAAAAAGAATCTTTTATTTACTGTGGCCAAAAGAGGTTTCATACCTCTTATCAGCGATGGACTTGTGGCTAAGTAATAACAGCCGCACGGGTCGATCGATCAGGTTAACTTTAGCTTGCCTGCTTGGATGGGTGACCATCTTTGAATAGCAAGACCCCATCCGTGCCTAGGAAAGCACGTTAAGCCGTTGGTCCCGGCCACGGGTCCCGGCTGTCATTCGTGGATTCGTGGCAGTCGTTACAGGTTTTCAGAAGCCCGAAAGTCTGCTACCCAGGGACCTATCTTGTTACGCAGTAACTGGGTTGTAGAGGTCAGATAGGCAGTCGCTTCATGTAAACTATTGATATTCAGCTGCATCTTGTGAGACTGGAAGCCAACATAGTTAGGAAAAGGCTAAGCAGATGATGATCTCATATCAGACTCTGCCTGTAATTATATCAAGACGTCATTTGTTTTTTTTTTTTATTCTAAAATTAAAACAACATGAAGATGAGCTCTACTTCTTTGTTCCTCTTTCGACAGACTCATTATTTATCGATCATAAACAGTGACGTCATCGGGAGTGACTACCGGGAGATGACGATTAATAGAGAGGTATGGAAGTAAAAGGCACGTTGCACTGACCCGAATTAAACTGGGATAAGGGGGAGGTGATTGATGATGATGATTATGAATCTGACGCCGTCAAGTTATGGCTGCTGCCCCCTAACAAAGTTTCTATCCTCGTAAATATAAGATTACGTAGTCCAATGCATATGTGAATTCTTATGCTACAAGTTCCAGTCTTGCCTTTAACCGACTTCAGAGAACATGGACCAAGTTTGATTGGGGTCCAAAATTAATTCTCCCGCGGGACGGCCTGATCTAATTTCGGGAACAGTTATCAAGTGGCCGGGAATGTTTGGGTGTTCGGCTATATTAGGAATTGTGGGTAGAACACGGTACTGTAATCATTTTACCGTTGCGTTGCTATTAAGACGGCGGTATGGAGATTAAAAATATAGCGTGGTATGTTATTATATCTTAAGGTGATGCCTATAATGCAGATAAATTCAAATTCATTTTACGGCAATTAAGCTCTCTAAATTATATTTACTGCACCTCGTCACATTTTTACGAAATGGTCATAATTTCAGCAAGGATAATTTTGAGGTATAGTGATTATAATTTAGTATTTTTTTGTACCATAATTCTCGCGTATTGAATTTTGATCAACATATAAAGAAAACAGCGCTTGAATATGCTAAAAAAGTAAGAAATTATAAATTTCGCGATCTACATTGACGGCTCCCCAATAATACAAAATGTATTTACTTCCTTAAACTGTTTTGTTGGTCGCAAATGAAACTGTAGAGGTTTTTAGTGGGAGCACTGTAGGTACAGGTAGATACACTTCTGCATTCCCCTTTGGGGAATACAAGTAGGTAAGTACAATGTTTCCCTAGTATCTCCATCATTTTGGTTTTTGTTAGATATTAATATCTAACAAACTTCTTTAAAGAAGTGTGTGGGTTGTAGGTTATTGTTGACATCATCATCATTCTCCTGCCCTTATCTAAATTTATTTGGGGTCGGCGCAACATGTCTTTTCTTCCATTCGTCGTCATCTCGGTAGTCACCCCCTTTCTAACCATATCATCATTCACACATTCCATCCATCGTTTCTTTGGTCTTCCCCTACTCTTATAGCCCTCGACATCCATACTCAAAACTCTCCTCACGACATTTTCCTCATTTCTCCGTAACACATAACCTTACCATGACAGCCGATTAAACAACTTTTCAGTCATTGGTGCCACTTTCAAATTTGACATTTGCCTGATATTCCAAGTAAAATAAAAAATAAAAATATTGGCAACGTAAAATGTCAATATTTTAACTTAGATAAGCAATTTATAGTCTGATGAGCAACTAAATAACGGTAACTACGCATCTTACCCTACTTTAACATTGTAATAAATAGGAAAGAGATATTTTAGACCCGGTTTTCTAGGAGCCCAACCTTTTCCAAAGGCTAAATTTATATATTTACCTACTTAAGTGAGGCTCGTAACTCATGTTTTGTAAGATTATCTACTTAACTCGAAAGTACCACTCAAAGTTACGTCAAGAATTATAAGGGTTTCGAGTAATTTTAATTACTTTATGGATGGTACTTTAACTTACTTTGGAATACTTGGCCTCGGAAAGACTAAACAGTAATGAGTAAAGGCAATGGAAAATTACGAAATTCAAGTAATTGGCGTTAATCCTGAGGACAAACAAAATTAAGCCAAAATATATTGCTTTTACCGACCAAAGCAAAAATGAGTAGGAAGAAAGCTTTTGTCAATTAGTTCGCTAATTCGTTTTTGAATGACTGAGGTTCAGATTGAATTTTTTTTCAACATTAGTTTGAAAGCTCTCAGAACTGTTCACTGAAGAGCCATAGTCGTCCAGTGGGAACGGCCCCAACTTAAGAGTGATCGTGGGTTCGAATCCAAGCATGAGCTTTACATTTTTTAAATAATTATATCACCACTTCTCTCAAAACACTGAAGGAAAACATCGTGAAGAAACCGGTATGTCCTAGAACCAAAAATTCAAAGACATGTGACATCTACCAACCCGCACTGGGCCTGCGTGGTGGATAACGGCCCACTCCCTCTCAAAGAGAGGAGGCCTATGTCCCAGCAGTGGGAACATTATAGGCTGATTAAGTAATAATTGCAATTATGGGTACAGACACAGAAATAAATTTCAATCGGTTTTTCGATATACTTCATTCAGTATCCAACCAATGTAACACGCCCTCCCGCTCCGCCCAGAGCGGGAGAAGTTATTGGTAATTTGCCAAAAAAAAAGGACCTCCAAAATAAAACCAAAATGGATTTACAAAGGTTGACATAGGAATTCATCGTTAGAAATTATTTCCACATTTCTCTTTTTTAATGTTTTATGGTGAAAATAAATACTATAGGACTTCTTTTTTGTACCTAAGAAGTCTCTTGTCTGGCTGGATACAACTGATGACCTAAATAATTGGAGGTCAAATAATAATAATAATAACAATTTCTCTACGAGATTGTACAGTTTAATAAGAAAAAAAGTATTTTTATGAGATTGACAACTACCTTTCATGACTGTGGTCTAGACGAAGAATATTTTTTTATTTATATAATTGGCTATATGTTTCTCATGTCTATCATTTATATGATTGAGTGGGCCGATTGCAGATGGCTTTTTAATACTTTTCGTTTAGGTATTAAACAGGATGACAGGGACATCAACACGTAAACTGTAACCATGAATTCAGCACATGATTCTAGACCCCCTGGCGTAGAAATTTTCGTCGGTTTTCAAAAAAAATCCTGCTGTTTCATAGAGAAGTGCAATACCTACGCGGTCAAAATGTATGGCAAATTAATTTTTTGTAATAACCGACGAAAAGTTTCAACACATGGGGGGTACAGAAACATGTACTGAATGCGTTATGCGTCTAATCTGCGTTCGCGATTTATCTGCCAAAAATTTAAACAAATATACGGAAAAATAACTTTAAATCCTACACAACAAAGTTCAGTTTACGCTACAACTTTAAACATTTTTATAACTTTTTCAATAGTGCTAGTTACTCTGAAATCAACTTAATTATTATCATTGAAATAAAGTTGATATTTGTTTAACTTGAAATAGGGTGGGGGCGTGCAGCACTGCGCATTTTTACTATAAAGGTACACCCTGTATTTAACCTTTATTATGTTTTTAGAACCTTTTATAATCCAGAATTATAATGTTTTTAAAAAGGAATGGTAACAATGATACAAAATGGCAGATGTTCCCCTCCAAAATACGTAACAAAGCCTATTAATTTGAAAGCAAACTTTATAACTTCCATAACAATACAATGGTAGCAAATTTCCGTCACGCCATAATAAATGGAGCTATCAGTTGCATAAAATAATTTCAATTAATCCTTTCAAATTGTTTGTATTTCCAAAGACATTGCCCGGAAATTTCAATATTTGTTTCAAAGAAAGTAAAGTGTTTAAAAGTAAGATACCGCTGGTTACAATAGAGTGTACTTTTTAAGTCATTAACTTCATTGCGAGAAGTGTTGGCTCGTGACATTGTCAAATTTTCGTATTATATTTTAACTTAATTCTCTATACATTATCGCAAAGACGTTCAAAAGCTAGTTACAAGAATGAATAGGACAAGAATTGAATTTATTTAGGTACTGAAAGTATACACAGTTGGGTACAAAAGCATAAGTTATATTTTTAAGAATAAAATTTTTCTGCAAATCAAATAATAACATGACTTTGAGCCTAGTCTCCCAGAGGAGTTTTAATAATATAATTATCGAGATGGGCGAACGACATTGTTGCCATAGTGGGTAGAACCAGGATAAGGCTGGCAGAGGAGCATGGATATTGGCAGGTACAGACGCCAGCATATCAAGCTACCCGAAACTGTCAAATTTTCCCAATCAACTATGAACCTTATGCTTTAGCGATAAAGTTGAAAATATATTAAAGAAACTTGACAGATTGCAGTAGCTTGATGTGCTGGCGTCTGTACCTACACTCCGTGAGACGGTCAGTAACATCAAGGCGTTGCTTCCTTGAGGAGCTGGGATGGATCGAATAATCCTGTTTTCCACCTTTACGCAAAATAAGTGACGTGGAGTTGTGGACACCAGCCCGTATTACCTACATGGGTATTGGCACAAGAAAAAAGAGGTATATGCCCAGTAGTGGGTGAAGTTGGGCTGTGTATGATGATTATCATTATGTTCAATTTCCACCAGAAATTCGTGTCTAAAAATAACCGTCATTTGACGGAACCCGGAATTGATTTCAGGAAAAGCTATTAGTAACACGCAACAAAGGAAACTGTTCATGACATCTAATTACTCTCGATTGATTCTCGATGAGTCAAAGCTTGCCGAAGTGATTATAATTGTACGGCCGAGGCACAAAATAGATATTTACAGAAAGCCGGCACTATTCAACGAGCGAAAACGCACGCACAAATAGATAGACACGCGGCTTCACGTAATCTGCGTTCGCGATTTATTTGCCAAAAATATAAACAAATATGATTTAAAGGAAAAATAACTTTAATTCCTACACAATAAAAGTCAGTTTACTATACAACTTAAACATTTTTATAACTTTTTCAATAGTCCTAGTCACTGAAATCAACTTAATTGTCATTGAAATAAAGTTGGTATTTGTTTAACTTGAAATAGGGTGGGGGTTGACTGCACACTTTTACTATAGGTACAGGGACTGCAGGCAGACGCTCTCCGCGACTGTTATTTGTTAGACATTATGTATTTTGAGACTCCGTACCATTGATATAATATTATCTCCCTAGATAAATGGCAAAACAAAAACGAATTGTTTGACTGGCAAAATTTTATAATACTGCGAATGTCTGTCATCTGAAAAATGTTAAATCAAAATCATTTAAAAGAAAATTCCTTATGATTTTTATTAAATAAGTAAAAATCGTACGGATGCGTATGTGGCGCACGCATACACAGACGCATCCGTACGATTTTTATGGTTTGTCTATGGCGTACGGAGTCAGCCTTCTGTATCTATCTATTCTATGGTCGCGGTGTAGCTACTCCAGGGGAGAGATGGTTTAAACTTGAAGCGTTTCCAGTAAATGATTTGGGTTTTAATTTAATTAGAAGTGTAGAAACCTGACGAGGATCCATCTCAAGTTGTCGGCGATTGGATGGACTTGTCTGTTTTAGTGGAAAGTGCAAACTTTGTTAAAATCTCTTTATCGGATTAGTAGCGGCGTGAAACAGTTACTTAGTCAATAAATATTTTTTTCTGGTAAGTTAATTTCTCTTCTCTTTGAAGGATAAAATCAGAAATGAAATTATCCGGAAAAGAACCGGAGTTACCGACATAGCTTGCAGAGTAAGCAAACTGAAGTGGCAGTGGGCTGGCCATGTCTGTCGAAGGACTGATGGCCGGTGGAGCAGACGAGTCCTGGAGTGGAGACCGCGTACCGGCAAGCGTAATGTGGGACGCCCCCCAGCTAGATGGACGGACGACCTAAAGAAGGTGGCTTGGGTAGACTGGATGCGGAAGGCGGAGGACAGGGTGCTGTGGCGCAGTCTGGGAGAGGCCTATGTCCAGCAGTGGACTGCGATAGACTGAGTTGATTGAAGTTAATTTCGTAAGTAGTCAAAAGTGTTCGAGAAATAATTACTTCCTGATATTTATAATGTATGAACTTTGTGGAAAAAAATATAGTTAATAACCATCTTATGGTTACAAACAATTTTAAAAGAAAGAATTACGTTTATTTAGACACAGTTGGTGAAACACAAAATGCAGATAATAAAATGAAAAAGTGAAAATAATGTTTTAACTACAATAATGTGTGCCTCACGGCTGCGCCAAAAAAATTCATTTCAGCATTAATTCCAGACAGATGACGTTTTTTTTTTTGTTTTCTTATTTTTAAATCACAATTCAAACTATTTATTTGTTCTTTGATTGAACGTGTACTTTCGAGAATGATCTAAGTTCGCGTTGCGAATGACATCGCACACCTAAAAGAGCTTAGCGTGGAAGCTGCATACTTTCCTAACTCAGTAAAGTCATGTAAAGAACGCAGATGACTCGATGGGACCCGGAAAAATGGTGTTACTTCTTCTTGCCCTGATGTATGAACTTCCTTAGTATTCCTCCATCGTCCCCTAACAAATTTTCAAGTTTGTTTTGATAGCTGCCATCATAAAAGATGTCGGCCATAATATTACTTCATACTTTCATTTTGTCGAAACGCTGTAAATAAAGCTACTGCACGGTTTATGAGTCTACATTGCGTATTATTACGCTTTGCGTATTATTACATTTTTATTATCATCCCCATATTTTTATTTTGGTGCTAGTGATGTTTGCATTATTCGCATTCGTGTGGCATAAGAATGCCCAAATTTTACGTTTTTTTGATATCTCATATAACTTCTTTCAAATGTGAACACGTTTTATGAGGAGCATGAGGATATGATGTAGTTTGATATATTTGAATTTTTGTAGAATAAAGAAAACTAGTTTAAGTTTTAGTTTCCATAAAGAAGTTTGAAATTGGATCAATAAAAGAAAAATATATGTTAGAAATTATTCTCCTAGTTATGGACCAAACAATACTTACCCTATATTCTACGTCTCATAATATTAAAATTTCTCCTGTCATGGTTTTATTTTCTAGAGGTCAAAATGTACCAGTAACTCTCAAACTGACAAAACATTTAAAGGAGTTTGTTGATGAAGTGTGCATGCAATGTTACGTTTCGATTTTACTTTAAAGGTTTATAGTGTCTTCTACACCGACATGATTGTAACATTTCTAAATATCGTTTTTATCGTGCTTTTGTTTCTTTTATCAAAATTGTATTCTTCAGCAAAGGTTGGCTTGTCATTTTCACCGTTCACTAGTCAAAGGCTTCCTTATTTTTAACCGACTCCAAAAAAACGAGCAGGTTCTCCATTCAATTGAATATTTTTTTTTAATGTTTGTTGCGTCAGAACTCCTTTATTTATAAGCCGATTTGAAAAATATTTTATTTTTTATTTAAAGTGTATACAATGTATACATATTGCAGATTGGTTCTATAGAAATTTCATAAAAATCGGTTGAGTTGTTTGGTTTTTAAACCAAAATTAAAAATTCAAGTAAACGAAATTGTTTTTGTATGTATGTTACGTGATATCTCCGGTAATTGTAAATCGATTTCAAAAATTCTTTTTTTATTAGATAGAGTGGTCCCATGTAAATTGTACATATTAACTTTGCTGGGTATTTTTTGGGTTATAGCTTCAATAATACGTATTTTTGCCACTTAGTTTATATTGATGATGTTATAATAACTTCCTGACACTAATATTTGCATAGCAAGTAGTATTATATGAATCTGTGTGGGGTACCTAAGTACAACTTATAATTAAAAAATAAAAACTTAAAAAAAAAAAAAATACCGACTTCCATAAAAGACACTACAAAGTGAAAAATAACTTTAATTGCGAAAGTCGGTGGCAAACAACGAAAATGCGAACCCAACGACACCGACTTCCAATTCTTGCCATTTTGATTTGGCGCCAAATCAAAATGGTGGCCAAAATAGTTGTTTACATTCAAGCTTGTCACCGTTTTTTTTTAATTTTATGGTTATCATTTTTGAATAACCATCCGACAAACAACCGTGTGATATCCACTATTTATCTAGTAAAAACGTGGAAAATTCGCTATGCACCGACCGACCGAAGACACGATGACTACCACATTAACTTCAACAATGTTATCCTAAATTTCCTAAGCGGATTAAAAAACGACCCAATTCTTTTCGGCAAATCAGTACCGGTCTACGAATAACCAACTACATTTTAATTATAGAGGATAGGTATATAATCAATATGTTCACTATTGTGGATAAGAGCAATTTTTTTGATCACGTGGATCCCTAAATTATTCTTGTCTGACTGGTTAGGTTGAGTAATTACATAATTTTTCTTTGAAAAGGCTACAGAACAGGTGCTGCTGTTATTGCGACTAGCAATCGCAACAATGTAAAGATTTTTTAGTTTATTATTTCATCAAACCAATCAGTTAGACCTAGAAAAAACATGGTTCCAATAAGACGGAGCCAAAAACCGCAGTAGGACTAAACATAATCGATACAAATAATTAATTCCAAGAAATGTGGACATTAATTGACCCATAAAGTCACCAGATTAGACAAGTTCTACCTTACTTCTGTGGGATTATCTAAAAAGACATCGTGTTTAATTTGAAACACTAAAAGCAGAATATTTGTGACTGATAGTCGAATACCTAATAAAGTATGCAAATATTTGGAGGGAAGTGATCGCAATTTCAACCAGCAAAAAGTTCGAGATTTGGCGGATACAATTTTTCATATTCTAATAATTTAATAATAATTTTGGTTTGTAATCATAATAATCTTAATTTAAAGTTGTATACTTCGAATTGGCCACTCTGTATTTAAAAAGATAATCACTGTAATCGTAATTTTACTACATATTTAAAGAGATAATTCAACATTCGAGTGTGTTCAGTGACTGTAACATTATCAGATAACCATTATTTCCACAATTTATTAGTATCTACAGCTTCATTCTTTATTCTAACAAAGTAAATGTTAAAAAAAAAAAACATGAGAAAAATATTTGGTGTAATATTCCTCATGCAACTTCAAACAGTTGTCATTAGCCAAGAATACAAATTGATAAACAAAAGTTACATAATTATAACTTTTGTTTATCAAGTGTTCGAGGAGTAATCTCCTCGAACCCGGACCCACCCTACGAAGAAGAAGAAAGACTCGAGTTTAACCTTGCAGTGGTTAACAATAGTTATAACTGTCACCGTAACCGTTAAGAAAACCCTATCCGGATATTCTTGAAGTTGAAAAATGGATTTGAGAAATCAGGCAACATGATTAGACTACATTAGTCCATTGCTGGACATAGGCCTCTCTTATTGCACGCTTTTCAACTCGATTTTTTGGAACTCTCATCCAGCTTCCATCAGCTACCCTGCGAAGATCGTCGCTCCACCTAGCCTGAGGGTGGGCGTCCTATCTTAAATTTGCTGATTCGCAGTCTCCACTCAAGAACACCTCTACTTCAACGATCATCCGTTCTGCGGCTAATGTGGCCGGCCATTGCCACTTCAGCTTACTTATTATGTGAGCTACATCGATAACTTCGGTTCTCTGTAGGAATCAGGCAACGTAATTCACGAAATTGACTTTAAAGGATTATCCTGCAAAACTTTTGTCCCTCGACGAATAATAATATATGGAATGGCTAAAATGAATTTCGACCCTGAGACATCCCTAAAGGGAATTATTCTTTGAAACAATTGGAAATAACATAATTACATTGTGCCACGAATCCGACAAGATGGTTTTGGATCAATATTTTTTTATTTAAGTTAATATCAAATGAAAAGGAAAATTAAATAATATATAGGAAACGTTTTTTGTTTCCAAGCTCGTGCCTTATTAATAAAAGTTTAAAAAGGAATCTTAAATTTGATTTTTTTGTCGTTCACAATTAAGAGCCTATACTACCTCAAATGGCTTAGCGTGATCCTGCGTTATGTCGAAAATACTGCACCATTCATTTTGAAATAAATATATGGTAAAGTTGAGGATTAATGCTAAGTCTTATGTTAGACGAAAACACGATTCCATAAAATTTTCTCGATAGAAAAAAAATCCAAAGTTACCTCTAACCTGAATAATAAACCGCTGGTATTCTAAAAATACTTCAAATTAGATCATGAAACTTTGCATACTAACTGAACTTACTTTAAAGCAGGTCTTATGTTATTTACTTTTTTATAATTACCAAATACCTAAACTATTGGCGCTGCCTGCCGCCCAGCACCGTACTCTGTCTCGCTCTCACTCAGTCCGCGAGCAGTATCGTATGAGCGAGATAAAGAGTGAATTTTAGCTGAGGTAGTATAGGCTCTTAAAGTAGAAATTGGCCCAAATATTGTTCCACAATATATTAATAGCAGCAGCGCCCCGCGGTTCCACCCGCGTTAGTTTCGATCCCGTGGGAATATCGAGATAAAAAGTATCGTATGTATTAATCCTGGTTATAAACTATGTGTGTGCCAATTTTCGTCCAAATCTGTTCATCGGTTTACGCGTGATTGACTAACAAACATCCAAACATCTTCACAAACTTTCACATTTATAATATTAACTAGCTGCGTCCCGTGGTTTCACCCGCATAAGACTCGATCCCGTGAGAATATCGGGATAAAAAGTAGCCCATATGTTAATTGAAGGTGTCAGCTACCCTCATACAAAATTTTATCAAAATTGGTCCAGCCGTTTGAGCGTGCAGAAGTAACAAACATATAAACACATACACACACACTCACAAACTTTCGCCTTTATAATATTAGTGTGCTGATTAGTGTGATAGGACCGTCTACTCTATTTTTATAGAAGAACCACGGCGTCCTCTAGACCAAATCATTTTTCGTAGAATGTACAAAATTATTCCTAGTTTGTTCAAATGTGCTTTTTGACGAAACAGTTCATTCTAGGAAAAAATATTTACTACCCCTTTCCGAGTGTCGCATGTTGCAACGGAGAAGAGCTGTTAGGTATAACCAACTGAGGCTTGTTAAATGTGAGTATGGGAAAACCCTTGTCTTGCTAGAACTGACTGTTTGATGCACAGATATAGATAGACCTAGATAACGCAAGTATCACGAACTGTATGAAAACTAAGCGTGCCACTTTTTGACTACCTACTATGACGTCACAAGCTCGCGGTCTCGCTCACGCTCACCCAGCCAGCAGTACGTAGGACTGAGCGCGAAAGCGGTGGCTTACGATTTTCGAACGTAAGCTGGTGCGATTTTCGGCACGCGATGTAGTTGCTCTTGCGTTATCTAGGTGTATCTATATCTATGGTTTGATGAGACTCAGTTTGATAACGCGCTTTGAACACACATTCCTGCCCTTTTAATTGATAATTGTTAAAAAAAGTTTAGGTATTAATTGACAGTGTAGGAATGTGTGTGTGTGTGTATGTGATTGTAGTGTGGTTGTGAGTATGTAAGTAGTGGTGTGTGTAGGTTGAATTTTCAGTTCCTACATTATCTCGAAAATGTTAATTTAGATTCAGCTACAGCCTTTTTATAAAGTTCATGCACTGTGTGTCATATGTGTGTGTGCTTTAATTTATGTGATAGTGGAAAACTTCACACATGCTGTTTCTCAATGTTGGGATCAACTTGTAATTCTGCGTATGCTGCACCTGCTGCAAAAATTTGCTATTGTCACTGAAACAAAATGGCCTTACATATTTTACCTACTTGTACAGGTATTTTATAAACAGGAAGGAAGTAGTTAACTCGCAATTTATTTACCTACTGATAGTACAGCATTTGAATGTATTTATGTACTCATTGGCTGTGAAATTGTTTCGTATCTATTGACTTGATTTTAATCGGTAACTACTACGATTTAAACGAAACACCAATTAATTTGTCTATTGCAACTATGAAATATTAATGTCACAGTTCCAGCATGTTGCAGTTGCTATTAAGTAACGTACAAATTTTGATCAAAATATGAAATATAAATGTTGTGCAATATTGATCTTGCAACTTCTATCGGTTGTGTTTTGCGTGAAGTATAAAATAGTTTACAAAGGTCATGAACTCTGCGTGGGTCCGGATCCACCATACGAAAAAAATAAAAAAGTTGATGTGACCATGGCTTTGGTAAACGATAATGAGAACCTATACTACAATGTCAACTTCACTGTCAGAGAAAATTTGTATGGGTATATGAGAATTAAAATTGGATTTGAAAGATCTGGAAAAGTATATTACGAAAACGACTTCAAAAGATTGACCTGCAAAAGTTTTATTTTTAAAGAAATTTTTGAACTTTCTACACTCAAGTTTAACCGTAATACATGCGCAATATCCAAAGGGAATTATTCTATAAACAAATTGGAAGTAGCTGCATTAGATCGTGCTGTAAATTTTTTACCAACGAGGCGATTTGGAATAAGCGTGTTCTACTTAAGCTTCTATAAGCCTAAGGAAACCTTATTCTGTATACAATCCCGTATTCTGTATACCAAAGTTTAATAAAGCGTTAACTAATGAACTGGTGTTTCTGTGATCCTGGATCCAGATGATATATTTTTGTCCTTTTTCCACAAATCCTTTGAAGTTCATCTTTGACAACTTCTTTTTGGTGCAAATCCTTCCAGTTTGCTCTATTGATGAACCAATTGGCTGATCTCCTCACTTAAATAAATTTAAATCAGCAATGCCACAGACCACCACAGACACACCAAAGTGCCCGTGACACTCAAGGCATAGACAAGTAATGAGGTTACGCCTGGCGCGGATTAAAAATTATTTTTTATTTTATTTGCTAATATTTTACATGTTAAATCTATTTTAATATTTATTTATTTTATTTTATTTCTGTAACTGCCCGTGATATCACAGCGGCAGGCCCTATCAGAATACCAGCGTTGCGACATTTATTTTTTAAATGTCGCAGCATCATGCTGAGATAGGAGCCTTTTGGCCTCGTATAGGAGTTTCTGTCTCATTTTTCTTTTTGTTACTTTTTTGTTTTATATACTTGGTTTTTATTTTTTGCTGTGTTTAGTTTAGTTTGTGATCTTCCTGTACGAGTCACAATAAATACTTTTTCTTTCTTTCTTTATTCAATATTTACCTAAAAACGTTTTTGATGATATTGTCGCTAAAGGGCAAAAAACGATTTTGATGATATTGTCCCTTTGCTAGCACATCAGCGAAGAGGGGGGAAGGGTAATCTAGGTCATTAGCGTGTATAAGGTGCTCAATGTCTGTAAAATTGTTTTATATATAAAGTAATTAGGAACTGCTATAAAACAAATTACATCCTAATGAGCCGGTCAATCAGAAATCAGTACATCAGTAGTAAATAAGTATTCCGTCTAAAAATATATACTATGTAAATATGAAAGCTATTTTTTGTGCAATTAATTTTCTTGCATTGTCTTCGATTGTGTTTTGCGTGAAGTACAAGATTATTTACAAAGGTGACGAGTCCGGATCCAGATCCACCATACTAAGAACATAAAAAGGTTGTATTCAACATTGCTGTGTTCAACAATAGTGATAACTTCTACTACGATGATAATATCAGTGTCCTAGAAAACTTGTCCGGATATGTACGGAAAAACAAAAAAGGATTCGAAAGTTCGAGTTGGGATGCATGAAGAAGCCCTCCTCGTATAGCGCAGTTTGTTCCGCCAGATACTCAACTGAACCGAGCGCTCGGCGCATCCTGGACAGTCACATCCAACACTTTATTTGACTGGCCAATTCTTCACTTGCGGTGGAAGGGCTAACGCCCGCCTGGTTTGCGACCACCCGCCCACCGGAGTCCGGTGTCAAGCAGCCTGCTGTGTTTCGCCGATGCGTGGGAGTTCCAGTGCCTTAGGCATCTTCTGGGCACGCTCGTTCCATCATAGACTTGTCCTACAATTTTTTAAATTTATCTATGGAATGTCGACTATAAAGTATGATGACCATAAGACTTGCGACATACCTATTCAAACGAAATTATAATTCTTTTCATAAATTGGAAGCAACTAAAATCGATCGCGTCGCAGTTTTCTTTCCAACGACTTTCTTTACTATCGTACGCATTCCCAATCTTGGGCAAAGGCCTCCCTGTACTCCTTTCATCTTTCGCGAGCCCGCGCGTCCTCCTTCAAGTTTTGATGGAACCTATCCAACTCGTCCCGCAATCTCCTACTTGGGCTGCCGCAACCCCGCCTCACTGTTTCAGGGCATCAGTTCTGTGCAATTTGGGCCCACAGTTTTTCCGGCATGCGGCAAACATGTCCTGCCCAGTCCCATTTAAATTAGCCAACCTTGTGAGCCACGTCAGCTATCTTTGTTAGATAAATCATAAATAAAGATAAATCATTTAAATTAATTACTTTATAATTTAAAAGTGTACATTTTTTTTGCAAGAATAAAACTTCAATAAGTTAAACATCCCCATGCATTTTTATTTACGCAACTATATGCTCCACTCTATTTTACCATCCATATTCCATTGACGTGCCGGAACCTTGGCATGGCCTAATAAATAAGAATACTAATATTTTGTATTAAGCCGGATTTACATTACGAAACTAGTTGCACAAACTTAGCAATTCATTGATAGTTTCACGTGTAAATAGATTATTATCTACACGTAAAACGATCAATGAATAACTAAGTTTGTGCAACTAGTTTCGTAATGTAAATTCAGTTTTAGAATTACGTTTGGGTCTTTCTAATATAAAATATTAGGTAGGTGCTCAGTATACAAGAGCAAAATGTACTAAGTAAATTCTCGGTTACTCCCATCCCACTCACGTTGATGTGATTTACGACATAACCTTTAAGACTCTTAGAAGATGCCCAACCTACCACTACGTGATAATATTTTATACTTAAGGCGTTATATTATTATTCTGTCCTATAAAGCAGTAGTGCCCCGGTGGTAACAGCCGCGACATATGAGTCGTAGGTTCGAACTCAGACAGGCGCTTTATTTTGTGCAATTTATTTCTTCACCACTGCTCTCAAAACTGCGAAAGAAAATATCGTGATTAAACCAGCATGTTATACTAGAACCAAAAATTGGAAGACCAACCCGTACTGTTCCCGCGTGGTGGATTACGGCTCACTCCCTCTCACAGAGAAGAGGCTTGTGTCCCAGCAGCTGGAACAGTAAAGGCTGATAATGCGCATATGATAAATAGCTTCTGATCCCTAGAAACTTGTTGTTTTCCCATATTGCTGCATCCGGATTCCGCATTCCAGCTAAACGGTGAGACTCGGCAACAGGGATTTGGTTTGAAAATTAATTTCTGCAACAGGTTCTTAATTAGTTTCAGGAAATGGCTGGCAGTGTAGTCCGAGCAGTACCAACATACATGATATTTGTATATTGGCAAGCCGTGATCCCGGACGATGAGTATGCACATCGGCAAAATTTAAAAAAAAAACATAATAACTTTCATCCCTTATTCACCCCAACAGGGGACGAATTTTCAAAAATATTTCCTATGTGCTCACTTTCATTAAAAAACTAGCTGCGCCCCGCGGTTTCACCCGCATAAGTTTCGATCCCGTGGGAATATCGGGATAAAAAGTAGCCTATGTCCTTTCCCGGGACTCAAACTGTGTCTATACCAAATTTCATCTAAATCGGTTCAGCGGTTTGAGCGTGAAGAAGTAACAAACACATAAACACACACACACTCACAAACTTTCGCCTTTACAATATTAGTGTGATTCTTATACCTACTATTATAGAAGGTATAGGAATTTGCTTTGACTATTTTTGAGGTCTACTTAGTCTATTAGAAAATGGGTTGTAAGACGAATTGATTCCTGAAAAACGGGTAATAATTTTATAACTGGTATTTAAACATTATATCAGTTGGCTATTATGATCAGTAATTGAAAAAAATAAAGGGCAGTATTTTAATTTTTCGGCGGTTCTTAAATCAGTGTCACAGTAAAACATGAACAGTAATATAAAGAAAACTGTCGGTCTGTCGGTCGGTTATTTTATCGACACTTCCTACTGTATATCTGTACAAAATATATTCAAGTAGTATAATAAATGAATGGGCAGTAAAAATGTTGGAATGGGCCATTAGTGTGTACACACGAGCGGCACGCATCAACGGCAGAGTCGACATTCGTCGACGGCGGGCTTCGACAGGTGTTGACGGGTGTAGTAGGTACACTTAGATAAATGGTTCGGCAGTACATAGGTTACGTTAGAACTGTGACCAACCGCGGCAGCGGCTGACAAGCGCTACTTCTGGATTAAATTTCTTACCGAACATATCTGATTTGTTAACTGCCCTAACGTAACTGCCCGTTAAGTCATTTGTCTACTCAATTATTTATTAAATTACACATTTAAATATTTGTTATGCCTCATTTTTGTTTAGTTTACTTCCAAACATATTAATAAAGATGCAATTTGTAATTTTTCATTTACCAAAACTACAATAAACAACTGCCGCTTTAAATCAGTGCCCTAAATGACAAAAAGATTTGTTTTAAAGAATGTATTCCGTGATATGTGTGGGGGTGTGTGTGTGTGTGTGTGAATGTGTGTGTCTTGTCAGCTGCACGTTACAGGAACTAATGGATGCTAGTGATGGTGCCAAACAAGTAGCCCAATTCAGGGCCGAGTACATTTTTTAGATTGCTATCGACACGCTAAGAAGAAGAAGAAGAGTGATATACCAACATTGATCTGTCAAGCTCCGCTAATGAGACACAATTGATTTTCTATTGTTTCGTCGCCGATCGGTGAACCGCGCCGCTTGACCGGTTAATATCACAATTTACTCTTGAGAGCCAAAAATGATATTCGTCATAAATTGAACCTTAATGGAAAAGTTTAGAATCGATCACTGTATTTTGATGCGGACATAAACGTTTATAACTTGTTATTTTTCAACCTTATTTTAAAGAAATTAGTGGCAATAAATTCTCCTAAATACAGGATGATGTTTAGAAAATCGCACATAACGAGATTTAGAACGTATTTTAATTGGTCACTGCTGGATCCAATTGGTATGGCTATTTGAACCTTATTTGTAGTACAACCATTACGTTTTATACATGGTTGCCCAAAATTATTATGAAGCCGTCATGGAAATTTATTCTAACAATGGTATTAATTCAATTCGTAGTATCAGTGTCATCAATGGTGTTAAAAATAACGCTGCGTAGTATTGAAAAGTGTAGCAATCCTGAGCCACCATATGAGAGGAATCCAATGGTGGAGCTCAACGTCCAACCCTACAATAAAAGTGGCGGAATCTATTTCAGAGGAAATTTGACGATAAAAAAAAACCTGAAAGAATATTTTTGGAAAATAAAAACTGCCATCGAGAGACCTGGCAACGTGATAAAGCACATGAATACTTTTAAAAAGTTATCCTGTAAAAGTGCGATACCCAAGGTCATTTTAATGTCAGCTAACATCAGATATAATGTTAAAACCTGTGAGTTATATAAAGGGAGCTATTCTTTTGAAAAAATTGATTTAAACGGGTTGGATTCAGGAGCTTATTATTTTCCTATTAAAGAGATTGGTGAAACAATCGTGTTTTTCAGTATGTACAAATATACAGGGACTAGTTACTGTTTTAAGTTACGTTTCGTGGTTAAGAATAATTAATTCGATTGTTGAAATCTTTCATTAGTGAATGTGGAGAAAAAATAAACATACAGCTCTGTGTCATCTTATTGTTTTATTTAAATACAGCCGTATGCCCAATGGGATTTTTCATTGAAAAATTACGAATTTCCATACAAACTTTCATCCCCAACTAACTCCTTCAGGGAACGAATTTTCAAAATTACCTACGTCTTTCTTAGCTCACCTTCGTTATAGATGGAACATTTGAATTTCATCGAAACCAAGCGATTTGGACTGTGCGTTGTCTGTCGGTTAGCGATTAAATTAAAAAATATGTTAAAATATAAGGGTAAATTACATAGCGAAGATACCTCGCGATGGCAGTTTAGCTCGCTACCTCGATGTTATCTCCATGGAAAACAAATGGATGCTAATAGATAGGCACGCACATGCCAAAGGATACCTCACTGCGATACATCGTAGGGTTGCTTGGGGTTTACCTCGATGCCTGTACATGAAAACAAAGAATATTGTTTTTATATCGCGGTCGACGGCAAGCATCGATGTGATCTGGCTCGTTATTGGTCAAATCGGTTCAACTTGTTCTTCTGGAGTAGGTAGAGTATAACAAAAACAGAGGACTGGGTAACTGAGGTTTCAGGTACGACTGGACAGACACATGTTCGCACCCCTATACATGTAGAAATAGCGAGTATCAATATCGAGTTATCGACAAGCGGCCGCGATCGCGAGCATCTTCGGCCTGTAATTACCCTTACAAAGTAGATCCTTCCCTAATGTTGTTCTAACGGGTATAAAAAGACACTTAACGAAGCCAAGAGTCAGTTGTACTCCCTGTTATTTTAATTTTTTTTTATTAGACCATAACCTGGGACCCTTCTGGTTACGGAGATATTAAAGGTCAAAATTCCAACTTTTACTGACGTTTTTTTTTTTTACGAAAATCAGTTTTTAATGTTATAACGCAACTTTAAATCGGTTATTCCGTTTATCTACCCTAAGGTGGATACGCAGAAACGCATGTCCGAGAATCCACCCTAAGCCTTTAAATTCCGTTTATCCAACTAGGCCTAGGGTGGATTCTTGGACATGAGTTTCCACATATCCACCTTAGCGTGGATTTTTTGGGGTGGATAAACGGAATAACCCCTTTAAATACCCCCACGACCCCAGTATCGGTGCATGCCAAATCAATGGTTTGCGTATGTTACATCGCAAACAGCAAATATTTACACCAAAAATAAAAGTCGTTTCCCAGCAATTATTTTTATGCAATGTTACTTAGTTTGATTCAGATGTACAGAATGCGTAGTTGATGGCTATGGGTCTTTTTACACCATGTATATTTAAAAGTGTTTTCTAATGAAAGAGAAATACTGGTTTTGTTTTTAAATAGCCTACCCTGTTCTTGGCTAAAACCTAATAGGTAACACATTGCCTGGACCAGGTGTAAAAAACAACCGACTTAAAAAAAAGTATAAACTGATAAATGACTTTAATTTCGGAAGTCGGTGTCGTTGGTTCCGCATTTTCGTATTTTGACACCGACTTCCGAAATTAAAGTTATTTTTTTTATCACTGTAGTTTTTTTTTGAAGTCGGTTTGTTTTTTTTTTTTTGTAAAAAAGTTTTTATATTTCACTTTTTAATTGTAACCTACCCCACACAAATTGAATTAAAACTAGTGCATTGAAGAATTGAAGACACCGACTAGAAGAATCATCAAAAATTCGCATAGAAATGCCGGACAAGCAGTACATTTACGCATATAACTTCGTACATAAGAATAAGTACCTAATGTATTATATACTAAAACCTTTCTGAAAGTATGTAGATCACATTAGTGAAAGAATTATCAAAATTGGTTCATTAGTTTTTGAGAAAATCGCGGACATACAAACATACATACATACGGGTCGAATACAGAACCTCCTTTTTTTGAAGTCGTTTAAAAAAATGAGACCATAACCTCTAAGTAGTTTGTTTCGGCATTTCTCCTCAAGGATCAGTTAGCAAGGAAATGCAGGCGCAATCAATTTTTTTTTTTCATTGGACTACACTGTCCCACTCCTGAACAAAGGCCTCCCCTAAATCCTACTAGGCATCCTTTTCTACAGGCACCGTAAAAGTATCTTAAAATATCGATTTATTGCGGTCTGATCCCCTATTTGCATAAGTAAAAATTTCATTTCATTATTGAGTCAGTAGTACCTACAGTAATTCAGGACTTAAGTATCTGGATGAATCTAAATGTTTGTCTTTAGCACGTTGTTAGCAGTTGGTCTGGATCTAGGATTTTTGGTCTAATCAACAAGAAGAAATAAAAAAACAACTAAGTAATATTTTTGTTTAATAATATAATACTAAGACATTTATACAAGTAATAATTGCAACACAATTTTGTACAATTTTATCTTCCCGTAAGAAAGTCAAATATTTGAGTTGTAAACTTCAGATACTAAAGCTTTATTAAGTTAATAGTTTTAGGTAGATTCTTGAGGTTTTTGCTCTGCTGGCTCCTGGACTATGACCACTTGCTTGTTTGCCCTCCTCCTAGCGTGAGGTCCCAGCCTGATTCTGGTTGGCTCCCCGGCTACTTCTGATGTCACCTGAGTGGGAGATTTAAATTATTATTTCGATTTTGAATTAGTGTTGAAATACTTTCTGCAGTACGGAGATGACGTATGCTAAGAATTGTTATTAATCCTAGTCGGAGAGATAGTCATAATATCATCATCTTAGCCTAAAGACATTCACTGCCGGACCTAAGCCTTCATCTCAGCATCATTACAACGCTCATTTCTGCCCAATTTAATAAATTCCCCAAATCCAATTTTGGTCTGCGCTATGAAAGGTACATCATCAATATGTGCAAAGTTTTTTAAAAAATCAATGCAAAATAGAAATAGAATGTACAATTTTCCAATTTAGTGTAGCGTTTCGTTATTAAAAATAAAATAGGAAAAAAAAAACCGGCCAAGTGCGAGTCGGACTCGCCCATGAAGGGTTCCGTAGCAGCAAGTAACATAATATAAAAGTTCTTGTAGTTCGTTGTAACTTTGTGAAAGGTAAATTGCGGTTTTCGATTTATGACGTATTAAAAAAAAAACTACTTACTAGATCTCGTTCAAACCAATTTTCGGTGGAAGTTTACATGGTAATGTACATTATATATATTTTTTAAATTTTATCATTCTCTTATTTTAGAAGTTAGAGGGGGGGGGGGGGGGGGACACATTTTACCACTTTGGAAGTGTCTCTCGCGCAAACTATTCAGTTCAGAAAAAAATGATATTAGAAACCTCAATATCATTTTTGAAGACCTATCCATAGATACCCCACACGTACAGGTTTGATGAAAAAAAATTTTTGGAGTTTCAGTTGTAAGTATGGGGAACCCCAAAATTTATTGTTTTTTTTTCTATTTTTGTGTGAAAATCTTACTGCGGTTCACAGAATACATCTACTTATCAAGTTTCAACAGTATAGTTCTTATAGTTTCGGAAAAAAGTGACTGTGACATACGGACGGACGGACAGACAGACAGACATGACGAATCCATAAGGGTTCCGTTTTTTGCCATTTGGCTACGGAACCCTAAAAACAGTATTTAGATTGATTTCGCCTGCGGCATTGAAATCCATTCAATGCAGCTTGCAAAATTTTCCTATTTCACTAAAATAAAAGTATTTCACTCGTACGTACCTGAACTCTTTTCCTTCCTGCAACGTTGTTTTCTAAAAATTTGTTTACAGCCGACAGAGTGTTAATTGGTATCTATAAAAACACAAAGTTTTATGAGATAAAGATTCGAACGTCAAAAATGTAATCAAAAAAATTATAAAACCGTGCAAATAGGTACAAAGCGGTAGGTACTTACCAGACCAGACACCCACCCTTTTCATAACCTTGATAAAAAATAACAACATGTACACAGGACATGAATCGATCCATTTGTTAGTGTTACTAAAATACATAATATCGTTAATACCGTTTCCATATATAATTATTCTACCACCATAACCACTTTAGCTAACAAATAGAAATGATTGGAATATTCGTGTCGTAAAACTTCCACCCACATTCAACTTCTTCTGAACCCATCTTCGGCCACAGCTGAGTAATCAACTATTGGTTTCAGTTTATAACTATTTGAACTTATAACGGATGTCTCAGTTGCAGGTGATAAAACTATTCAATAGAAGGAAGGACATGAATAATACAAGGATTCTATTATCCTATAGGCCCTAGCACGAACGCGTGAATTAATAGTAGCATAAATTGGGACAATTTTTGAATCGAAAATACAACTACCCTATAGTATTAGGGTCTTCCCACATTTTATCGACACGGAATCGGCTAACGTCGGTCAAAAAAGCCTTTATGTCTACGTAATAAGGGTGTTACTAATACCATTCGCATCGGCTCGGCTCGGACAACGCGGCGCGACGCCGATCGACGGCGAAACGAGCCGTTTGCCTATTAGCTCGGCGATATTCGAGTAGTTTGGTGATACGCACTCGGCTTAAGCCGATTCCACGTCGATAAATGTGGGGACACCCTTATCCTCTATAGGTTCAAACGTATGCGACACGCATAATAAGTATCAACCGTACGTATGAATGAAGTCCTAAAACTGAATAAATAGTTTTTGAGAAACTAGTATTTTCAATTATAAGATCGTACAACGGAACGTTTACTCCACGCGTTCAGGCTAGGCCACATAAAGTTTGAATTTGATCGACGAGTCAGCCTCATCATGCTCTGCTACCCAGAAAAAAAATACTATATTTTGTGTTGTGCAAGTTTTTGTTAGCCAAACCCAACAAGCGTCCCAGGTTGATAAATTATATAGTTTGTTCTGCTCCCAGTGTCAAAAGCCAATTCAATTTGATCAATTTACAATTCACAACATATATTATTAAATTTGACAGAAGATTAATTAATCTAAAGTGGGTGATCGACAGGCGAGCCGTATACCGCGGTTTTGGAGACGACGGTTTTTACTCGCGGAGTCGTGGCTCGTAGGTGCTGATCGACTAGCGAGCAAAACAGTCGAGTGTGAACCGCAAATGAGGCAATATGTCTTGTTCGAAGATTGAAGTTTTGTGTTACCTCGGTATAGCATACCACACATAAAGTTTGGGTTAAAAGTTGGATTCAAAGAAGACAACAGTTGTCGTATACCCATTTGTCGCGGAAAACTGTCGGCTCGGCTCGTCAGTGGTGATTCGACACGCGGTCTTGCGCAGCGTGCCGAGCAAAAAATTAAACATAACTAACGAGCCACGAGCCGATCATCATCATAAAACCGCCGTTTTATGGCTCGTCGGTAAAGCTCGCCCGTGGATCATTGCAATACCGCGGTATTAAAAACCAACGAGCCCGGCTCGCGGCTCGTTAGTTATGTTTAATTTTTGGCTCGGCACGCTGCGCAAGACCGCGTGTCGATCACCACTGACGAGCCGAGCCGACAGTTTTCCGCGACAAATGGGTATACGACAACTGTTGTCTTCTTTGAATCCAACTTTTAACCCAAACTTTAGGGCGTCTTCGCTTTTTTTTATTCATTTCGTGGTATGCTATACCGAGGTAACGCAAAACTTCAATCTTCGAACAAGACATATTGCCTCATTTGCGGTTCACACTCGACTGTTTTGCTCGCTAGTCGATCAGCACCTACGAGCCACGACTCCGCGAGTAAAAACCGTCGTCTCCAAAACCGCGGTATACGGCTCGCCCGTCGATCACCTACTAAAGAGTGGATTAATTTTATTAGACTTTAAGAAACTGGCGAAAATTATTTTTGAATATCAAACGTGCATAACAAACTGTGTGAAAAACTATATACATTTGTGTTCTACATAATCATAAAGACATGCAAAAATCATAATTAAATTTTAAAAATCTAATTTGTCTTTAAAAGATCGCTCTTAGCGATAAGACCGCCCACTGTGTCACCCTTTGTAAAGTTTCTGTATTTATGTCTGTAATTTATATGGCATACCTACATAATAAAGAGTATTCTATTCTATTATATCATGCAAATTACACAAAACAGTAATGAATTAGAATTATGATCGTGCACTTACAGAGAATATGTCATCTATAAATGTGGAGGCATTCGGTGTCTGAACCGAGATATGAGCCTCGGATGCTGATGATGATGATGATGATGGAGAAGCATGCTTCGATGTTATATCTGAGTCTGTAGGAAAGGCAGAATTTTATGAGAAATCGTTCATCACAACAGGAATCTTATAGTAAAATACTAAAACCTGCTTAACAGATGAAGATTATAAAGAACTACCATACGATGATGGAAACGAAACAATAAAATGAATACTGGATATTAAGCAAATTTATAGATATTAGATGTATAGGTATCTAATAAAAGAGATCCTTTTATTTCTAATAAATGTCACAATATATCTTTTTAAATAATCGCTACACATTAGCAATAATTTACTAAACCAAACAAAACATCGGTTTCATGTTTTTGGAGATAAAAAAGGGTTTGTAATGTAATTTAATTTGAACTTCTAAATATTTCAGAATGAAGGTACTCCTACGTTTAAAATTAAACAAGTCACATTATTTCGAAGAAACAGAGAAATTAGAGCAAAGAGTTAAATTAGCAAGAAAGGGCAACGCCATAACTGTCAAAATAAATTCTTATTTTTATTAGCTACACTTAAATTTAAATAAACAAACCAAGCGGAATTTGATGCAGCTGTTATTTTGTGTGAATTTATCTATTCTTTTAATAAGTCCAACGAAGGCGTTTTGCTACAAAAGGGGGTGCTCGTAAAAATAAAAACGTAATAAAAGCTAGCAGATAAAAATATCATGAAGATTATGAGGGCAAACGAGAGGGCAAGATTATAGTGAGTTGTTCCCTGCAGGTCGCTTACAAGGCTTATCACAATTTGTAACAGCGACGTAAAATATTTTCAAATTTACAGAAGGTACTACTATTCTAATAAAATTTGATAAAAACCTGTTAATGTTATTACTCCAGAGACATTTTAGCTGCATACTTCAGTTGCAGACTTTTAAAAGCCATCATTATGATGTTAATTAACAATTTCGATCAACTCCAGTTTAAAATAAAAACTATTTGTGATTTTTATGTTACTTTTTATAGAAATGTCTTTATTACAAATCATTTTCTTGGTACCCGTCACTTGTAGTAATTGTATTAATTAACTTAAGCTCTAAACATAAAATAATTTAAAGATTATTTTTAATAATAGCTAGAATAGCCGGAATGTCCGGAATATCCAGCATTTCCAGAGACACCAGAGTAACCACCTGCTTTGAATGTAGCTGACTTTTGTACTGAAATGCCAGTATTTCCAGCGGTATTTGACAGAAAACCGCTCACTGCCTTCAAAGTAGAAATAGGGATCTGCAAAAGACAAAATATTAATTCGTCACACCAAAATGACATACACCCTTAATGTAGTTTATAAATTATTATATAAATAATCACTACACGTACACAGTGGATAGATTGAAATATATGAAATTGCTATAAAGGGAATGAATACTGAGTAATCGTTTTTTGAATTTGTTTGGCCCAAAATTCAGCATAACGCGAATACCATTCGCTGACGCAGCCATTAACCCTTCGTATGTAGATCTACGCGAGACACAATGGCTTTTTAATTGTGTCTGTAATTACGACATTCAATGGGTTAAGGCCTCACGAGTGTAAGTGACAAGGCATCCGGTGGAAGATCGGAGGTGAGCCATTTTCGGTGGAGAGACACCGCATACACACCGAAAGGTTGTCTCTCCGAGTGACGTTCCTCCGACCTTTTATTACGTCCGGTGCACCCCGGGCAATCGAATTCTCTCGATTGGCTAATCCTTTCACCACGATGACAAATATAAGTAATGAGATGATGGTAGAGAGTCGTGTCAATAACACTTAAAGAAGCGAAAACAACATATTGTGTCAACTTCAAATAAGATGACTACAGGAGAAATTGTATATACTCACATTGAAAATATCCTGGAAGAAAGTACTCGGTTTTGCGTTTGCATTGACGACGACCTCCTTGCTGTTACTGTAAGTAACTTTTCCTGGTCCGTAGTGTTCTCCGTTGATAGAAGCTCCTGCTCCACCATGTGCTTCAACATCAACATCAACTCTCTTCTCTACTGGCTGCACAGTTTTGTAGACTGTTTTTGTCTCTGGAGCAGCTACTTCACCACCAAGTCCTGCATAGCCACCAACGTAGACGGTCTTGTGTGAGTGATGTCTGTGAGGCTTGTGTTTGCGAACGTATACAGTTTCTACTGGTGCAGGTTCAACGTGTACCTTTGCAAAAACGATCCGTTTTAATTGATGGCGTCAGAGAAAGGGATAATGTTGATGTAAGTATTGAAGTAGGAAGGAGGTTAAAACTGCGTAATTTGCACCTGTTAGAAATTTAGGAACATTCATTGATAAACAAAAACATGAAAAATCGAAAACGGCTCTTTTTAAAGAGAGAACTAAAAACGTACGCTGAGACCTGCTGAGATTGGAAGATTTTATATCTCAAAGTGTTTGTCAAGATTCTATACAGGGTGTTACGGAAAGGGTATATCAATACAAACGGGTTGAAGAGTGTATCTGGTCTAGAATCTCTGTACAAAATTTCAGCTCAAAAGCATTAACTTTGAAAATGCTTAATATTTTTTTATTTCGACATCACGGCGCTGCACTGGCGCGCGGCGGCGTGATGTGCGTGTACTAGGCGCACAGACACACTACAGATAATGGATAATGACCCTCATAGTGCGGTGACATGTTTGTTATGATTTCTTTTTAATACACTATCGAAATAAAAAGTATTAAGCATTTTCAAAGTTACTGCTTTTGAGCTGAAATTTTGTACAGAGATTCTAGACCAGATACACTCTTCAACCCGTTTGTATTGATATACCCTTTCCGTAACACCCTGTAGAACCGAAAGTTTTTAATGAGTGTTATGTTCTGTGAACAGATAAATAAAAAAAGAACTAAAATAATTATTAGATACCAAAAAGTAACCGTTCAGGGTTATTTATTGTTGTATATTGTCTATTACTATGTTCTCTTTTTATTTGATGTGGTAGCATTTGTAATCATGATTGGCACCTAGACAAATAACACATATAGGTTAGCAAATGTCACGTAGAGATAGTAATGCACTAGTAGAAGTCAAATGTGTTATTATGAACAAGGTGCAAAGATTTTCGCAGCTGTCTTCAAGCCTCTAGGTGCACGTACAAATTCACCAAAGACGATTTCAACGAACCTGCTGAATATAATTATATTGTGGTGGAGGCACCCACATCGGTGGCCTATAACTTCTCTGTGGACTCCTAAACAAAGAACTCGTTATATCTTGAAAATGAAACTGAGGAACTTTACGTGTGTAAAAGTGTGGTCCTTTCCATGTACTCACTTCTTTTACAATGCCTGGCTGGGCGTTAACGTGAACGTGTGCGTTTGCTTGAAAATCAGCATTTGCACTAGGGGTAATTTCATTAGCAGCTTCGAATTTTGTTTCTGCATGCACGCTCTTGGGTACCGATTTGACTTCTTCCACAGGAATGACAGAAACTTCCGTTTCTTTTACGACTGGTACTCCAATAGATTTGTGGGCCGAGATTGAAAATCCTGATGATCCTGACACGTCTGATTCACCTCCCTGAAATGATAAAATTAATTTTAAACGTTTGTGTTTTGTTTATTTTGTTTAAAGTTCATGTCATGCATGACTTCCAAACATCTAAAATGATGGACTTTTCATATAAAAGTGTTGATCATTGTACATATTTTTGATACCTACACAGCATCCTACAAAGCACCATGCAAGGTATTTTGCGGCGTAACAGAGAAAGTGAAAAATGTGGTCCCAAAAACGAGACTCGAAATGACAAATGGACGTGCATTGTGAGTGCATGCACAGAGAAAACTTGGTACTTTTACCTTATTCCAGTAAGTAACCACCCCTTACTCGCATCTACGTCACGTTTTGTAGCAGATTTTTGATGACTGAATAGTAGAAAGACGAGATACCAGCCATGATCCGATAAGAAGGAGTTCCCATTGATATATTAATGATAACACATTGTTTGTTAGATATTTATTTCTGAATAAAATGAGTATTAATTTACGAGTATAAAAGAAGATATTATTTTATGATTAATACCCTCCATTCACATTAACTTGATCCATAAACGCTCGATAAGATTGCATACCAAACTTACCCACTGTATTTATTAATGTTTCAATAGCCATAGGTAAATACTGAAATAAAAATCATATTCAACTGTTACAAAATGCAGAAATATTTCTTATAGAACGTTTATGAAAGAGGGTAGTTTGTACATAAAATTATAGAATCCTCCACCAATCAATGACTTTTCAGCTCTTTGAGAAGTTTGTGCAACTCTTTCAGTCTTCGTCTGTCTTCTTTCCTCCTAGCTTTTTCGGCTTTGTCACCTACCAGGACAGAGGTAGCGGATTTGCCTCCTGCTTGAGCTGAGGAGTAGCCTCCGCCCACTGCTTTGCCTTCACCTACGACGCCTCCAAGACCTGCAGCTGCGTTAACGTTGCCTCCAGCTGTGGCACCAGCGTATAGTCCACCTGCATAACATAAAATGTTTGCTCTATCAATATACATAATGTTCATTTGGGTTACGTTAAAACGGTTGGAGCTACGTTAGCCCCTCGTCTGCCAGGCAAGCTTATTATTAAATTTGGTAACAATAGAAAAAGTAATTGTGTCTCAATAGTGACAGTTGAGCTCTTATAATAAATAATAGCCCCCTGACCGATTTCGGTTACGGTGACCAATCTCAACGGAGATTAGCCAGGTACGCAGGAGATATTACAGTGCACAAGTGTGTGCTCAAACACAGGTGCACTCTCTGTTCCTTTACTCTGAAAGTCCGATGGGACGGCAATCCGACACGACCGGGGAGAGATCAGGCGCAGGACGAACGGTTTTACGTGCTTTCCGAGGCACGGGGGTATTAAATCGCTAACTTCCAAACTCCGGGATGTTACTAAGAAATTCCTAATGGAAAACCTAATAACACTTTGTCCGACATGGGAATCGTACCAGGGATCCCACGCTCAATAGTTGCGCTTACAATCACAAGACCAAGGGGGCAGTCAAAGCTAATCAATGAAGTCAAGTCGAGCTCTTATACCATCATAATGTAAAATCATGTTTTATACATCCTAATTTCATAAACTAACCCTTCTATTATTTGATCTACTAAAACAATTAGTAACAGTTAACAGACCGTTATTAATTACATTTCAATTGTTCAAAATTAAGCCCAATATAATCTCCAAATCATTTTCTATTTCGATTGAACATTAGCACGTATCAGAAAACACCATCCATATTCAAACATTAGTCGCTAATAAATGAATGGTTGAACTGGTTCATATATTCATACAAATTAATATTCATTTTGCCTCTGATATTGGTTCAGCAAACGTGGCATATGCAATCAAGACAATGAGTTTTTTCCCACATTTTTCAAACGTCACAAGTTAATTGCAAACTGACTTCAAAGGTCGAGGTGGAGTTGACGCTCAGTTAATAGTTACTGCGATCATTGTGTTGAGTCTAGCTATATAAAATAGCGTCCTATAAGGTATTCTATTCTACAATCTTCTTGAATAAATCTTCACTTATATTATTCACATTGGAACAAAAAGGATTAGGACTTCATAATCCTTAACATCTTCATTTATTTTCTCACATTCGAGTCGTTATAGTGATTGACTTTGTATCTCACAAGATTTTTTATTTTGAACATTATTGTGATTGCAATGAAGTGGACTAGGGGTCTTTGGTCAACTGGATCCACTCGAACTGGACCCGCGGGTCCAGTTGACCGAATAGGCACGTGAGATTGCATCAAATATGTTTAATAAAACGCCTTTCTTTCTAGAGTACAAACTCAATTAATAATAATTCTAGTCATTCTGTGAGCAGTTAGTAAAAATAATTATTTTTATAATTATTTTGTTATGGCAGCTAAAACAAGGACGATAAGATTATAATTATTAAAAACCTACCTACAAAGAAAAGCGGAAACTATGGGAAAAAAAGCTATGCGTCGCGTAATTATAATATTATTAACATGTAAACCCTGGTTACACGGTGCAGTTTACTTGCCTGTGACATACCAAAAGTCGCAGCAAGAATCAAATTTGCAATGTCTTTACAGTACTAAGACGATGCAAGTTGTTTGTTACTTCAATTTAATTGTATACCACAGGCAAAATACTTGCATCGTGTAAATGGAGCTTTAGGTATTTCCTTACCAGCAGAGCCACCGTTGCCATCAACTGATCCACCAAGGCCAGCCTTTGCTGCTTGTCCAAAAGGTGTGCCGGCTTCAGCGTAAAGACCGCCTGCGGTGCGTGCATTTCCACCAGCTATAACAAAAACATTGCAATATTAATTGTTTATCATCGTTATCTTCAAATTCTGTTTTTGATGGTAGAATAGGCACTCGTTAACCGTGGTTCCGGTGGGTCGACCCATTACCGCGTCCATGGGTAATTTTCATTCCCTGTGGTTCCGTAGCATTAGGGATTAGTCCGGGACTTCAAAACCAGTATAAGCTGGTAACGTATTCTATTGAAACTCCGTAAAACATTAAACCAGCTCCAGGTCCCTTATAGTTTTACCACCAAAGACAAAGAAAAACTTAGTGACGCGTGCCACAGATTTTTAAAGGCTACCTAACTGCATTCGTACTTGTGCCACTCACACTTTACCGTCCTTTCCAGGAAAAGTCTCCTCTATGATGAAACTCCATCGGGTGCAGCGAATGCCACTACTGATCTTGATAGGCTTTTCGTACAATGAGAAGTTACCTTATACTTAAATCGTCGTGTGCATATCATACAATATTCTCCCAATTACTCATAATCAATGATATTTTTTTTTATTATGTATAAATTTATTGCTTCATAATAAGTAACTAACTATATACTCGTACAATAGATACTTAAATAAAAAAAACTTACTAACTTACAATACAAATAAATAAAAAAAAAACCAAGGAGACTTAGGCGTCGAAGTATCAGTGATATTTTAGAATTTAATATTTAAGATTTTTCCCGAATTCCAAACAAAAAAGGTGTCGTTGTAAGGAAGTCTCCACTTTATGTCTCTGTTCTCCGAAGTTTAGGTAAATATAGTCAGCCTATTCCGATCACAGCTTATAATATAAAAGACATTCTTGGCAGTTAGATTTCTTAAGTTAAAAAAGATAATATTGTCATCCTGTGTGATTACAGACCAACCATTGCAAGAACCTTATTAGCCACACTTTTATAATGGAATTTTACAGAAAATGACGGCATTTCAATCACATAACTGGCACTCGATAAAAGTTTAGGCGACAGTTAAGTTAAAGCTATTAGAGAATGAAGCTCGTATATTTTTGAATAAAATATATTGCCATATAATACTCAGCACACCTAAATCTAGATTAGCATTGAATAAATCTACATTTGCAATGAGCCAAACTTTCATAATCTATTATATTCTAAACCTTGTTCATTTTGTTTGAACTGAACAAATATATTTACCTGAGTAACCTTACTTAAATAAATATTTCAAATATTTGCGAAAGTAAATTTATAGACTAAAATTATTATGAAGAAAGACCAGAGGTCAAAAGATCTTACATAGGCAAGAGCCTCGTTAAATATCCTTAAGATAAAAATAAATGAGTGAGCAATTTCTCTACACAAAATAAGATATTATTAATGTAGGAAATTCATCAGTTTATTTTGATCCTCATATGTTTTATATGAAAGGAAAGATAAGATTTGATGAATGCCAAGTACTTAATAAAAAAATTAAACATTGTGACTAAATATTTTTTTTTCTTTCTGATTTCATGGCTTTTTTTTTGAAACTAAAAAGATGAGACTACTTTTTTTTTTAGTAGAATATGAAGCTATTCTAGACTAATTGTAAGAACTCCAAATAAGATAGTCATTAAGTTCAAAATCATTACTTTTGTACTTACTAATATTATATAAGCGTGCTGTACCGACAGACGCTGTCATGTCCTTTCAATAACTCAAACAAAGATCCTATAGAAAAAAAAAACGTTCGGTTTTTCCAAATTTCCCGGGAAACATTAAAAATTTTTCCTTCCCGCGAAACTTCATTCGTATTATCTATTACAAACATTACGGTAGTAGAGTGTGATTGTGGAGGTATGTCACAAACCTCTACCTCCTATCCTGCCCTCTGTGTCGCAAAACATGCAGTCAAAGTGACCTCTGCGCTGCCACCGCTAACGCCGTGGAAGTGGAAAATTTTGGGAAAATCAGATTTAAAAAATACAGTCATGCCAGCGACACGAAGAAGAAGATTATGAACATAAAAAAAGCCAAATCGGTCCAGCCGTTCTCAATTGATGTACTTGCCAACGAACAGAGATCAGTATACATAGATAACTGCAAAAGTAACACTGTCTTTTTGCTACCTTTTCATGCCTAATCGGGTAAACGGATTTTTATGAAATGGCGTAGGTACGAGTCTACCTGTACCTACGCCATTTCATAAAAATCCGTAATTTAGTAGTTCGTAGTTTTTAACGTAGTTCGTAGTTTGTGTTCCTTAAATGCCAAATATTTTTAAAAGAGAAACCGTGGAGTTTCTTGCCGGCTCATCTCCATAGGAAACGACCAATTGGAACCGTGCACCTAGATTCTGACGTTTCATAAGTGCCCATGTAGGTTTATGTGAAATAAAATAAATTGATTTGAAAATCGTTGTAAATTTACTACAGGAACGTAGGCACGTTCCTGTGGTAAATTTTCAACCATCACGCGGGCGTTTGAATCCCGCACCCCCGGCTATAGGTAGAGGTGGAACACCGCGGTGGCTTTAGCCGGTAAGAGTCCGGCATGCCCCTCTGTCACCCCCACGATAGAGGAAGTCCATGAGGATTTCCACCGCGAGAAGAAAAAAAAAAAAAAAAAAAACGTAGTTGAACTTGACCTGATAATATCTAGTAGCTTACGCAATAAACCGTTAATGGATCACAAATGATAGACTACAAAATATGCAAAACATGAGACCCACCTGAGCCTCCGAGGCCGACGCCAGCATGATATCCTCCGAAGTTGACCCCCAATTTGCCTTCACTGAAAGTAATAAACTGCGGAGCCTGTAAAGAGACAAACAATTAAATTAACACAAATTAAGTTGAGCACAACGTTAATAACTTTACTACTATTTTATGGCGCGGTAATTGATCAAGTTTATGAGTTAATTTATTTTACTTTGCGTAATTTTAATTAAATTATTGCTTTTGCGGTTTTTAGTACCTAGTAGATTTGGGGTGAAATTTTGTGGTCGGGATAAGTACCTAGTAAATTTCAGTGGACATTGGAGACACGTTCTCAATATCTAATGTTCTATTTTAAATAAATTATTTGTAAATGCGGATGAATACTTCGAAGCCTAAGTGTTCTTTTGTTTTTGTATGTATTTGTATAGTTAGTCATTTAATTTAGTACCTAATGTAAATAGTTGTGTTAAATATTGTAAAAATTATTTAAATAAACCAATATAATATAAATGAATATTAAATTTAATGTATTTGTAAATTATTCTCAAAAATATTGGTAATATCAGAATATGCTTAATTTTAGTCTAGGTGTGTATTATAAGATAAAGGAGCATAGGGAGCTTTATATTACAACGACGTGAGTGTAGCTGCGGGCTAAGTTATTTCTTAATAATATTATGCATGAAATCGGCCCTAAGGTGTATAGATGTTTTGGGACAATTTTTTTTACCTTGTTTTGGTAAAATAATTTGTATACTCTGTTTTTACCTATACGTAACGGTAGATACAATGTTATCATAGGTTGTTGACATTAAAATGATTCCTTGTCCATGTATATGTCTTTTTGGGGCTAACTGTACCTATCTATGGGCAATGTCGAGAATCCCTAGCCATGAAGCGGATTTTGCTCTTTTGTCTGTCTAATTGGTACTAATTGCGATTCATATGAGTGGCTTAATTTAGTCTCACGATCAATGATAATGCTAACAAAACACATAACCTAAAGCGCGGTCACTGTCGGACTGCATAGAAAAGAAAGAGAAGCGCGATGAAACAACGCTGCAAATTTATTGCAAAATATGACGCAATTATCTATTTACAAAAATTTATTCTTTGGACTAAAAAATTAAAACTCTAGTGCTTTAGTATGTTGCTTGCAGAATAATCTGACAAAAAATCAGAATGATTGTATGTATATTAGTATGGTTTTTATTGTGAACAGAAAGTTTTTATAGGTATCTTCATGATTTTTTCTATAGTAACAAAATTTGTTGTATTATGATTTCAACACACTATATAACTAGCATATATCCTGAAGAATATCGTATATTTTTCTGGTTTTGTTTACTGTAGTCGATCATATACTTTAAGGCATTATAAAACTTGCGCTTTTTGCGTTTAGGTCCTATAGTCCCCTTAATGTAATTGTGAGCAGTAATAAAATGAAACCTTATTACGTCATGAATTAATAATAGCTCCAGTAGGTAACGTTAATGGTAGATATTTAAACAGAATTAGACTCAAGAGAGTTGTTAATTGAAAACGTTATAGAGGTTAGGCTATAAATTGTGTTTTAGGAGATCCACTTAGTTATTTATTGGTTTTATCACAAAAATATGAGCTCCACCAACGTTTAGATTATGGCTTAAATAACTACTCTCCACTTTGTGGTACCTATTTTGTGTTATGAAAAAAGTAGCTAATAAATTAACTTAAAGAAATATACATTATTTATAAGTAAGCATAAGATGATTTATAAAATTTTACGTGTGTAAACGGTGAAGGAAAATATTGTGAGGAAACCAGCATGTCGAAGAACCAAAAATTCGAAGACGTGACATCTACCAACCCGCACTGGGCCCGCGTGGTGGATTACGGCCCAGTCTCTCTCACAGAGAGGAGGCCTGTGTCCTAGCAGTGGGAACGTTATAACATAATTATATGTATGTTATGTACCTAGGTATATTTATGTAGGTATCTTGGTATTTTTGGAACACGTAATATGACCTTTCCTGTTGTAACGCGTTCTGATAATTTTTATCTCAAAATATCCATAATAGCAGGTTTTAGATTAGGTTTATCTTAGTGTTGGATGTTAAAAATAAACAAATCGGATGCACTTAGCAAAGCATGAACAAAAGAACAATAACATAAGTAAAAACTCTAATTTTCCCAGCATTCATAATTACGCAAGAACTTATTTTTGTCGGAAGCCTCACAGTTAAGTTTTTATGGGTAGCGCGTTATGCAGCGGCTAATTGCGTCATCATCTTTCTGTCATGATTGACAACTTCAGAATCGCATTTTCTCCAAAACTAGCGCTCTATACAGGGTGTTCGGCAGAACGTTGAACACACGAAAATGGCAATTTGGTGGGATCGTCTGCTACCTACCCAGCCCAAAAAAATACCTAGGCCCATAGTTTTTTTTTTATAGCCGATTTTACTATTTGCACCAAACAATAATTTTAGATGAATCTACCAATGATGAGACAAAAATAAAAAAAGGGATGCCAGTTTCGTCTATCCTACATAAAATAATAGGCCTTGAAAGTTTTAAAACTCATGAATTTTGGTAACAAGAAAAATAAAAACTATGGGGCTTGGGTAATTTTTTTTGGGCTGGGTAGGTAGCAGCCACCCCATATATCTGCCATTTTCGTGTGTTCAATGTTCTGCCGAACATCCTGTATAAAAACATCCCGCCCGGACTTCGCAAAGGGTGTAATGGCGACATGTCAAAGCATCGATATTTCTGTACTATATGTGAATTAAATATTAATTTTTTATACATATCAGTATTCTGGAATAAATAGGTACTCTAAAATATGGTGAAAACGACATCAGAGTCCAATGTGCAGTTTAGGAGAAATAGTAGAAGTTGGGTATCCACTATATTCTTGCCTCTACAGTGTCCGCGCACCTCTAACGATGACGACCGTAATGCTAGAGTTGAATTTGATTTCTCTATTTCAAATTCTCAATTCAGAAACCAGAGGGGCAGTTCTCGTAATTTTAAGAACGTTCTCAGTCTGATCTCAGTCTCAATCTGTCAAATATACCTCGGATTTCCCTATATTTTTGACAAGTTTTTGACATTGATTGTCAAATTCTAGTCGCAATCTCATCTCAGCAAATGAGATTGCGACAAAATTTTGAACGTTTTTAATCACGAGAATTGGTCTTGTGGTGTAAGTTTGTTTGTTCATCAAACTTTATCTGCCTTCAAAGCAAAAGTAAACAGGCATCTTCTGGGCACGCTCGTTCCATCATAGACCCCATCCATCTCTTTCCAACACGTGATCAAGGTCAAGACCAGGCCAATTCAGCAAAAAAAAAAACTAACGAGTTTGACGGACGATTTTTCTAAGTATCGTAGGTATGTGTCTTTAAATTCATTAGCTACTTCAATAACATAACCATTAGGAAGCATAAAAACAACTTTTTATAAATAATTTATGGGAATTACCCACACATACTGACTCACAAGGCATACCACGTGTTTTAACTAAGTATATACAGCGTTGTGTACTGCATAAGTTTATTTTATTGGCAGTTATAAGGTGATTCTGATTACTAACGACTGTATTAGAGGTACTTGTAGTTACAGTAGTACCTACCTACCACCTACGTCTCATAGACAATGGCTTTTGTTTGAGATTGTAAGAAGTCTTATGTGCGAGATACATAATGCCCGAGATACACGGGGCTAGTTCCTTAAGCCAAGATAGTAAGCTAGTGCTAGTAAGCTAGCAAACTGGTAACTCTGACTTCGTGTGTACAGAACTAGCTATTACGCTAGAGTCTCAAACTAGGATAATTTAATAGGATGGTTCTATTTTTATGAGTCAGCAGCCTCCCACCACTGATTTTACTATCCTGACTTGTGAACTAGCTTCATGTAGCCGGCGAAGCTAGTATAATTTTTTTACGAATGCAAATAATTTTACTTCACGCACGCAATTGTATGTAGAGAGCAGTGGTGGCCAAGTGGTAACGGCCGCGACTTACGAGTTGTAGGTCGTAGGTTCAAACCCAGACAGGCGCTTTACTTTGTGTAAATTATTTCATCACCACTGCTCTCAAAACGGTGAAGGAAAACATCGTGAGGAAACCGGTATGTCCTAGAACCAAAAATTCGAAGACATGTGACATCTGCGAACCCGCACTAGACCCGCGTGGTGGATTACAGCCCACTCCCTCTCACCGATAGGAGGCCTGTGTCCCAGCAGTGGGAACATAATAGGCTGATTATGATATATGATGATGACGTAATCGTACTGGTTTAAAATTCTCTGGCATCATGTAAACAGCACCAGCATATGCCAAATCAGGACAGCAAGCCAAGATGGTATACTGAGGTTCTAGCGTCCTAGCTTTGAAAAAGTAGCCTCATGTATCTCGGGCATTACGCAAGCTAGAGTATAAGGTAAAAAGAAGGATCTAACAATTTGTTGTCTGTCAAAGAACTTAGAAAACAAAATATCAGATTCAAACAAAGACTCTAGAGACTGTGAAAGTATTCTATAGGTACAAGTAAATACAATCGAAGCCTCTGTTTGTAATACAATACATGCTACATACATATATACGCAAATAAATAAAATGGAGATGTCTCTTTGTAATGTCAAAATAACAGTTTTTTTTTATAAACGTATATGATACATTACACAAGCAAATAAACAATTTTAAACATTTTTTTTGTCTTTCTGTTTGTTCCGGCAAATCTCCGAAACTGCAAGACCGCTTTTGATGAAATTTGCTATGAAGATACTTTGAACCTAGAAAACGTGGGCGAAGCTGCGGGCGGAACCAAGTTATAAATGAAAACATTAATTTCTTTTTTGTATCTTTTATTCTCCAAAATAAGAAAAATGTTCTCGATTTCCTTTGATTAGTCTTTATACAAGACGTGGAGCAATACCATGGGTAGTGTGATTGTTCAGTCAAGGAATAAATGTGTTAATTACCTGAAGGATAACTTTCAACTCAACCCAACTCAAAGCATTATTCAATTAGCTAAATCAATTACAGGCTACTTTTGTATTGTCAAGGGGTCGGACAGTCAGAAAGATGAAGCTAATTACCCATTCCAAAGCGTAGTAGAATCCTATGCAGAAGAATGGGTAAGAAACTTCACGGACACCACTGATAAGGACGGAAACTCTTATATTCTTTTTAGTTTCACATAGGTTACACATTATATTTTTTTCCTACAAAGATTGACTTTGTTGCAAACATTTTGAATGATAATGACAGTTCAAAAAGGTGACATGCACCCGCTATGTGAGAAAGGAATTTATTTGAAAATTGATTAACATTTTTGCTTCTTGACCGTATGAACTAAAAAATGTTTTCATATTTTTCTTGCAATTTGTACTTTCTTAGCAACTAATAAGACTATGCTTACATTTACTTCTTTACCATGAATGGAGTTTACTAGAGATGAACACAATAAAACCCTTTGAGACATCGCTCCTTCCGCAAGCAAAGACTGTAGGTATACATAAATAAAACATCTACATAAATAATACATACATTATTACGCAATTACAAAGTTAATACTTATTAGGAAAATTGTGTTTTCGTAAATTTTCCTTTCATTATTGTTTGTTGTTATAAGATGCTCTCTCATATTTGTAATATTGTTTGTACACATCGACCAATTAGCGGGAAAAGGTCGGTTTCCTATTAAATTAATTATAAATACCGAAGCATTAATAAGCAACATAAATAATATGGTAAGCAAAAAGCGCTGTCTTTAATTATTAATTAGACAAAGATTTATGTGCGTACTTTTTATTTACATTGAGATATTAACGTACGCAAACGGAGTATGTAGGTAACAGCTGGTGGCGTTATTTATTTTCTGCCTACGATACCTAAGTACCCTTTAGCAATGTGAAGTTTACAAAAACACCAGATTTTTTTAAACTTATATTTTATGTATCAAACTACACTAATTATTACGGTAGTTGACCCCAAAAAAAGATCATCAGCTAACCGTCACGTCTGCGGAGTTTCGTTAACTAATTTAATTCGACTCTGAATTTAACCACATGCCCCATACCCTGATCAGGTTACTGATACCACCCTTTCTGACAATCCACTGAACAAGAATGACATTGTCTATTCTCGCACAACTTATGCTAACACAAAAGAAGAAGATCAAAAAATCTTCTCCATTTTAAATAACAAAAGTGACCCTAATGTCTGGTTCCGAGTTGCTATATGACAGCTCGGTACATAACCTACATATTGTGTGTCCCATTCTAAACCCCGCTCGTTTGCTCCACAAAAACCGCTCTTATTTCCCGCCTGTGTATAAGGAAAGTGTTCGATATAGATAGTGCTGTGATTGTATCTCCAACGTCGCTTCGTATCGACGGAAATGTGTTTGCGGTAAGGTGATCCGTTCCCGATAAATGAACGTGTTTTGTATAGAAACTAGTCGTGCGATTGAGAAATCGACACCGCAATGGGATTAGGTAGGTACATATGTGGTAGGCGGGAGAACAGATTATGTTGGTATCGACGTTGGTTTGCTATGGAATATTGCTTTGGCGATCTTATACGTATTGTAAAAGTCCATTGTTACACGTATTTGTCACCGGAGAAGCTTTCGATTAAATTGTGAATTATAAGACATTTATAAATCTGCGTTACTAAATAACTATAGAGCTATTGCAAAATAGATTCCCTTCTCATAATAATCATTTTGCAATATGACTCAAAATATTCTTGAGATCATGATCAGTGGATGATCGATTTAGTTTATGTTTTTTATCGCCTTTGATACGATACAAAATTTTAATTCAAATTTTGTTTTTTTTTTATTGAAGAGAAAAAAAATCATCAATAAAACGTATTCCATTTTATTGCACGCAGCAACATATCGAGTTTTATCCCCATACGTTATAAGTATATACCTACGTTACTTTATGGAATACTATGATAGCATACAAAGTGCTCCTCAAGTTGGGGTTAAGTATAATCGGGATATTTACTGCCAAACCTTGATGTCTGCATTATATGGTTCGGTATGTTTTATTTCTTGCCACTCCAAGCCTTGTTATCTAAGAAGGGTGCAGCCGTTAGTTATTGAGAAACCCTTTTCTTGATGATGGCGGTATTTATACATAAAACCCATATAGGATAATAACTAAGCAGATTTCATGGAGAAACATTTCTTTTTCTTTTTTTTTTTTTTGTCGTGATCTTTACCAGAAAAGATCGTGAAAGATTAACCCAATCAGCAATGTTGATAGTGAGTTGACTGTCTAAAGTACACACACAAATTGAAACAAAATGTTTATTTTTGTAAGTAAATCTTTAGGACACTTATACACGTCCATTTTTCGGTTAATACGTATATTTTAAAACTAGATGGCACCGTATTAGGTAGGTATCACCAGAGTAATATACGGTAACCTTGATTTAAAAAAAAAAATATCGTGCAAATTACAGAGCGTGTCTAATTTAATTCTACGGTTTGAACAACGTCTTCCAAATTACAGTCGTTCCACCAAATCTAAATGTTACGTTCGGTGAAGTGTATATTATCTTTAAGAAAGGTTTTACTATACATAATATTTATATTATAAATTGAAGTCGTTTTTTGATCTTCTTAACAGCACAAACCATTTTGATGCGGTGTTCACAATCATTTAGAGATTTTTTTCTGGAACGTTTATGTGTATTACATAACATAATCAGTCTATAATGTTCCCACTGCTGGGACACAGGCCTCCTCTCGGTAAGAGTGAGTGGGTTGTAATCCACCACGCGGGCCCAGTGCGAGTTGGTAGATGTCACAATGTCTTCCAATTTTTTGGTTCTAGGACATGCCGGTTTCCTCACGATGTTTTCCTTCATCGTTTTGAACACAAAGTAAAGCGCCTGTCTGGGTTCGAACCTACGACCTATAACTCATAAGTCAAGGCTGATATACATTACATTAATATTAAACTTACATATAATAAAGATATTTCGATGGTTTTTCAAGTCATAAATACCGTACGAAGCAGGGACTCGCTAGGTATTTATAACTCTTTTCCTCCACTCCCTATATCAACACAATATCGCAAAATCGTTCGAGGCCGCCATTATAATTATACACAAACTTACTCAATAGGAAACGATACTAGCCGTGATTACTATTTGCTGTTTTTCATGTGCAATGCTATCCGCTTTGAACGAACCTCATTAGCATTTTCGGGAAATTATATTTAGAATCAAATGGCGCAATAAGTATTATTTTGATATCAGTTACCCAAAGGGGCCCGTGGATAAATAATAACAGCCACACAGATCGATCGATCAGGTTAAGCTACGCTTGCCGCGGTTGGTCTGTGGATGGGTGACCATCTTTACATACCAAGACCTCTCCGTGCCTCGGAAAGCACGTTAAGCCGTTGGCCCGGTTGGCATTCGTGGATCTTTGACAGTCGTTACGGGTAGTCAGAAGCCCGAAAGTCTGACAACAAGTCTTACCAAGGGGTATCGTATTACCCAGTAACTGGGTTGTGGAAGTCAGATAGGCAGTCGTCATGTAAAATGATGGTATTCAGCTGCATCTGGTTAGACTGGAAACCGAACCTAACATAGTTGGGAAAAGGCTAGGCAGATGACCAGTTACCCAAAATACTATGACTGTTTGCTAACACTTTATAATCTCAAAGTCAAACAGCTGGAGGGCTATTTTGTCAAAAATCACTATCGCAGTAATTTCGTAAATGTAGGACGAATGGAAAACGAGGATGATGCAACTCCGAAGCTGACCACGATCCTCAGACATGAGGGACCGACTACAGAGAGAGAGAGAGAGGGAAAACGGAAACACCCAGTTTTGACATTAATTTTGACATTGACAATACAAACATTATTTCGATAGTTTTTTTTTTTTCGAAATGGCACTCTTTATTACGGAATTGCTATAAACGTACAGTTAACAAAAGAGATAATATGCAGGATCAACGGATATAGTTGAAATTTAGTAAGAAAACGATGGATGTTGTCGACTGAAATTTAATTTGATAAATGAGCTGTTTATTTTCTATTAATAAAATTTAATTCCATTCGAGAACATCCATCAGTTTCTCACTAAAGTTCAGCTATTTCCAACGAACCTGCATACTTATCTCTTTTGTTGACTGTACCTACACAAATATAATTTTGTCGTTGAATATTTTTTTTTAGGTGAGGAAAGTTTTGAGTATAAATGTGGATGGTTAAAAGAGTAGGGAAAGATTAAAGAAACGATGGATGGACTGACTACCGAGATGACGACTAATAGAGAAGTATGGAAGAAAAAGACATTTATTTTGCGCCAACCCCAAATAACTAGGGGATAAGTACTTGCAAGAGAATGCCTTTATCCTTAATTTTTGAATGATGAGGTTATAGTAAATGAGACTAACCACAACTTATAGACACCATCCTATCATCAATAGATACTCACGCTACTCTAGGTTTCCAGTAAAATCATAAATTTTACCAGCTATGCGTTTAAAATAAGAAATATGTACAATGTTACCGCATTGTCTGGTTATGGTCCAGTCATTCTCTATACAACCAACTTTCGTTGCAACGGGTTTCATAACGTTTGAACCGAGGCAGCGCCGGACAATGCCCTATGATTCATTCGACGTTTATTTACAAATAGTATAGTATTGGCAATAATTTTCTAAACTAGTATCAGTCAAGTCATTGTCATACTTGGAATATTTAGAAAAAAAAAACACGGATATCTACCGTTTATAGAATATAAATTGCAATGCCCCTATGAATGATCGCAACCAAACCAAATAGGGAACAATTTCTGTCTCCGTACTTACATACAGACAACAGATTGGCATGCACTCAGGCAAACCAAATTGTTTTGCAATTTAATACGTTTAAAAAACAAAAGAATATTCATTATCCTGCCCGTATGCCAATTTATTTGGGATTGGGGTAACATCACTGAGATAAAGTACTAGTAATATGGGCAACATGTATTTTTTTCTTCCGTACTTCTATTTGTCGTCAGTTCGATAGTGACCCCCTCTCTAGCCACATCATCATTCACACAGTCCAACTGTTAGGCACTAAAATAAAGCCAAGTAAGGTGCAGTTGGGTATAATAAATATAGATCACAAAAGGTAAAAAACACGCAAGTTTCCAGGTCGCTAGCCAACCAACAATAATAAGCCCCTAACAACCGGGTTGCCAGATCTGTCGCCAACACCAACAATCCAAAAAAAGAATAGGTATTATAATATTTTTATGTTTAACATTTTTACTGTTATTAGAAATATATTTCATAAAACAATGACCTATGAATCACAAGAGGGGTCATTCTCAGTTACAAAATACAGCTCATCATAATTCACTCTATCGCAATCTGCAACTTATTCAGAATCACTCACGTTATTTTCTAAAGGGTAATTTTTTAATGTGTCAGATGCATGGTTGTGTCACCTATTGTTCAAGAATGGATGTGTCCATGGCCCGCGCTGTTACGGCAATTACACGATGTAATTATTACGGTGATAATGTTACGACATACAAAGATACTGCGCGTAAATTATTTTACGTTTTGATATGCGTTAATTAGGATTACTAGCCTAATAATAATACTAGCCTATTACTGTTCCACTGCAGTGCAAAGGGCACTTCTTATACAGAGAAGGCGCGAGCATCGTTCACCACGCATGCTCAAGACGGGTTGGTGATTTCAAGCTTATATTAATACGAGTATAAGTTAAGCCGATCGAATCTGTAAAAATCTCACCATGAAAACGTAGGTGAAGAGAGCTTGGAGTGAGATGTCAATAGTGTCAAAATCAATAGCATCAGGTGAAATGACAGCTCACTTCACCAAATTTCCAAATTTTTACCGGTAAGTTTTTTACAGAATCGATCGGGTGATGTTTTCCTTCGCCGTTAGTGAAGGCCAAGATAAACTCAGAAATGTACAAGCCTAAGTTTTTTAATTTAATAATATAGACTTTTTGTCTCATTGGTCCAAGCAGCTCTCATATAAGAGACCAGGATCGATTTCGAGGTCAAGCAATGTTATTAGATTTTTCGAGTAGAAGCCAGAGAGGAAAATTGGGACCTTTGAACTTCGTAAATGGATTGCCACTATAGACTGAATAGAATACTTGTGAGATCGGTTTTCCTATTATATTTAATGTAAGCTATAGGACCGACATTTATTCATATAACAAGTTGTTTATTTCCGTAGTTATTCATGAACGTTGGTTTTTAATCATCTCGCGCAAGTCATTAGTCAAATGAAGAAAATGAATGGACTTTGCTTGCAACGGAAATTACTCAGTGTTGCGGTTATGAGTCTTCCCCTTTGAAATCCATTCGTTGCATCTTAAGAACGAGATTGCTGTTTTATTTTGAAGAAGATGTTGTTTGAATAATATTTTCGCATTTATTCAAGCGAAATAAAGTATCAATAATAAAGGACGCTCAAAAATTTCAAAAGTTCAAGCAAGGAAACATCAGAAATAATTATTTTCCCAATATTGTAAGCCAATTACAAGTTTCATTCACTAATCCAATTTGTAACTCAATTTCAAGATGTTTCGTACATTTTGATTCCTTTGAGTAATATTAAAATGAATTATTCAGATTTGGTCATTGATTCATTTGGCTCTCGAAGTAAATTTTGTCAGTTCCATCATTAGGGGATAGCAAAAGGCGGATGGTCCAATTAGTTGTTAATAGGATAATTCATTTGGCATGCTCCGTTGGCGATTATTTGATGGGCTGAAGAAAGTTTGTTGTAGCTATTTCTGAAATTTACAACTAAAATGTTTTTGTCATTTTCCTAACTTTCAAGTTGTATTATTTAAGGACCTATTTTAGGGAGGTGATGATAGACAATCCCTTATAGTAAATAATAGGAAAGGTGATAGGAGGGTGATTGAATGAATTCTGTACTACCTACCTACATAATTTGTAAAACTAGCAGTAGGTAAGTAACTGAGCAGAAGAGCTGGCCTATTTGTTGGCCAAATAATTAGCATCGCCATAAAACGTGGCAATGCTGCCAGCCTTTTGGGTAATTTTCCTATTAACAGCGAGCGGATTTTTTTTTTAATGGCCTATGTTTTTTCGTTCTTTTTTTCATATACATGTATATATTATTAATATATAAATACAAAACAATAAAACAACTAGAACTAAACTAGTACATAAAAATTGTCAGTCCTTAAACCATAAAGAAAATCTTCACCTAACATTCGTGTAGTAACTTGGTTAATAAACATATAATTTATGCTATGATGTTCGCCAGTCAGTTCACCGTGTTTTTCCAAACATTAAAATTACATTGGGTGAAGGCTAATGCATTATGACATCAGCAGTAATCACTTGCTTACTGAGAAGTGTCTATGAAGCAATGTGGTAGGTAAAACGTCAATGGATATTTGAGTGGTTTTATAGTGTTCATTAAAGTACTGAGTATATCTATACTATTATACTATTTCACTATAATATAATACTAATAATAAAGCTAAAGAGTTTGTTTGAACGCGCTAATCTCTGAAACTACCAGTCGGAATTGAAAAATTCTTTATGCATTTGATAGCCCAATTCTTGGAGAAGGTTATAATAAGCTATTTAAAATCCCGCAACAAGCCGAGAAAAAAGAAAAAAAAAAAACTAAAAGAACGCTAAGTGAAAACGAAGTACGAGCACGAGGATGTGGACGTGGTGCAACCAGAAATTTCACGCGGACAAGGTCGCGGGCAGAAGCTAGTTTCTTAATAAAGATAACCATTGCATACTAATTGATCTGTAATCCAAAAGATAAAAGTAAATAAACTATTATAGTAATAATAAAAAAAAATTGTTTAAGACGTCACAGATCATTCTTTTCTTCTTGTTCTCACACACTATTGTCTAAATTTATTTATAATTTCTGCTTTCGAAGGTCCGCTGGAAGAAGTTTCTTAAGAAATAAGCAGTACCTTTGTAGCCAATACTTATATAATGTCGCATCTGTACCCATCTGTTTTACTGTGTGTACATAAAATAATAAAATAAACAGTAAATTAAAATCTATAGCAACTTTTGTCTGTAATTCGATGTGAGGACGCTTATCAGTGAATTTCGGGAATGAAAGCCTCAAAATTAAGGAAAAGGGAGTGAATGATAGCATGACGGTTGACAAGGGAGAATGGAAGAAGAAAACGTGTTGCGCCAACCCCAAGTAACATGGGACAAAGGCAGGAAGATTATGATGAAGATGATGGAAGCCATTAATGGACAAGGACCTTCCCGAAGTTGCACAATAAGTAAGTATAGACAGTGTTCTGTTTTTGTTTGAACTGATATTAATTGAGTATGTTAACGCTTTGTTTAGCCCCGTGGCAGCACAATATTTTTCATTTGTTTTTTTAATCTGACTTTTAAATATGGAACAGTTTACGTGCATATTTATTATGCAACTGTTTTTTTATGCCGTAAGTTAATAAAGGTACTGCAAAAAGGCCGAATTGTATACTTTTTCCTTTAGAAGATAAGTTAATAAAATAACTGTAACGCCGAAGGATAGCCTTTACAAGAAGTGTTTATCGTATAAGTGGTTGAGCAGCTTCAATATCATCAAGATTGTGCTGAAATGTAGCAGTTCTCGTAGACGTGGTACGACAGCGGCTCCTCCCTGAGATCATCTCTGACACCAAAAGACAGCCGCCACGCAACCATCGATGCGACGCCCCACTAGAGTGACAGGAATCAGCCAGTGTCACACTCACGGAGTAAATACAAAGTTACTCCGTGGTCACACTTATCTGACCTTTTGGGTGATTCCTAGTAACGTCATAAAAAACTAGACGGCGCCACTTGCAGCGCCGTCAACTGTATTATAAAAAAAAATATTTAACCTTTAACCCCCTTATTAATAAACGTATTATTTCAGATGAATAATTACATACCGATTTCTTTCATTCAGTCGCCAGTGATTTGACATACGAAAGAAGAAGACAAACGAAGAAGTGTAACTATACAGACGCTATAACGTTTATTAGTAAGGGCTAAGTATTTGACGGTACCTACTAAACATGTTATAGGAAGTTCTGAAGCAACGAATAGTTCGAACGAAGCTAATAATAATTGGCGTGAATGCTAATTGACACGTCCTGTTGGTTCAGGCAATAGTTTCGTCAGTTCCTACATAATTTGTTAACCTTACTTGTAGGTCACGCTGTCTGAATTATTATACATCGACTATTTCCATCCATCAACATACCTACCTATGCACGGTTCATAACTACCGTTAAACCGCGATATTAATTTCTGAAATGGTGCTAGAGGTAAAAGTCAATGTCTTCCTTGAAGCCAATAGTTTATTCATACGTCTTTATCTGTACGTAGGTATTATAAATTAATGTCGCATATCGTGTCTGTCTGTCTGACCGCGTTGTTCTTATAAACAACGCAAATGATTTTGATGCGGTTTTCTCCTGCCTTTATTCCAATTTATTTGGAGTTGGCGTAACATGTCTTTTTCTTCCATACTTCTTTAAGGGGTTAAATATAATGCCACCAAAAAAATATACTAAACACCAAAAAATTAAGTCTAAAATTACAATAGTTCTAGCTGGGCACCCCGAGGTTAGGTTTAGTTAGGTTACTTTAAACCCTTTACACAGAAATAGGAGCCCCGCCATGCGGGGCTCCGTCGACATAAGATACAAGAGCGAGCAAATGAAAATACAAATACCTTTACCTAGGTATTTTACAATAAAATAGACCCTTGGGTTTGGTAATCATTTACAATTTTTGGCAGTAAAAAGTGTTTTTTTGATGTTATATTTTACTTTATCTGGCGATAAGTTAAACATAAGCCCTTCTCTAATAGTCGACCATCTCGGTAGTCACTACGTTTCTAGGTATGTCATCTTTTATACAGTCCATTCATTATTTCTTTGATCTTCCCCTACTCTTATAGCTACCATGTTCATTCGCAAAACTATCTTCATGACCTTTTCCTCATTCCGTCGCATCACATTCCCATTCCATGAAAACCGATTTTCACATATCCTTTCAGTTACCGGTGCCACTTTCTGTTATACTCATTTCTGATTATTTTCATTCGTGTAACACCACACATCCCTCTTAGCATTCTCATCTCAGTTGCGTCATGTGATTTCAAAAGTAGAATCTTTCAAATGTCGACGTAACGGATAATTTGTTTGTTGAATCGTAAATTAATTTTATTGTAAATATTTTTTTTTGCAGTTTGTAATTTAAAATCATTGGAGCTCATGGGAAAGATTTTATTAAATAATAATAAATTGCTTTTTAATTTTGGAGCCGCTGGGAATAAAATTATGGAGCACATGGGAATAAGCCCATGCAATCAAGTAAAAACTGTACAAAGGCGGACTATTGCAATATTTCTATTTACATTGGCAATTGCCTTTCATTCATCCCTTTCGTAGCAAAACATTTTGATCCGTACAGGACAGCATTGTCCGACTGTGATAAATAGAGATGTTATTTCTTTAACATGACAACTAAAATTAACAGTAACTTACTGTAACTAAGTATGGTGTTATTTATGCATAGTTAATGTACTTATATTTATTCTTAGTAAGTTCGTGTATCGGTGTCAATCAAGACACTAAGCACTTATTGCTAATATTCATATTAGCTCAAGAAGTCAAGTCAATGTAATCCTACAAGTCCATGACAATGGGCTTAAAATATTATTATTTAAAATATATACGCCACCTGCTACGCATGTATGTACACACACATGTTTAAGCAAAAAAAATCTTATCTTATCTTAGCTACGGTCGATAATCCTGCTTCATTTACGTTCATATATCTGCGAGACAACACACTAACAGTAGGAATGGCTTTCATATCGACAGTTCAACAATATTCATTGCGTTATTTACCTTGTTGAGCAGACAATTTTATCTAACATAATTATGAAGCAATGGATTAGCAATATTCTTGAAAATGATTCCGGTTATGATTGATTGTGTGTTAGGCAATTAGGGGCCTGGTCATACACGCATGCCCGTTGCGAGTACTATGTACAGACGCCAGCACATCAAGCTGCCCGAAACTGTCAAATTTTCCCAATCAACATTGAACCTTATGTTTTAGGGATAAAGTTAAAAATCTGTTAAAGAAATTTGACAGATTGTAGTAGCTTGATGTGCTGGCGTCTGTACCTGACTCACGTATATTGACTTCTAGGGCGTCCCCTCCCGGAGTTTCCACTCACATCTGCCTTGTAATACAGGGTGTTACGGAAAGGGTATATCAATACAAACGGGTTGAAGAGTGTATCTGGTCTAGAATCTCTGTACAAAATTTCAGCTCAAAAGCAATAACTTTGAAAATGCTTAATATTTTTTTATTTCGACATCACGGCGCTGCACTGGCGCGCGGCGGCGTGTTGTACGTGTACTAGGCGCACAGACACACTACAGATAATGGATAATGACCCTCAAAGTGCGGTGACACGTTTGTTATGATTTCAATTTAATAAACTATCGAAATAAAAAAATACTAAGCATTTTCAAAGTTACTGCTTTTGAGCTGAAATTTTGTACAGAGATTCTAGACCAGATACACTCTTCAATCTGTTTGTATTGATATACCCTTTCCGTAACACCCTGTATAAACTTTAAATATAATGTTGTAATTTCGTCACGACACGACGAGCCTTAAAAATAAAGCTTTAATAAAAATATAGTTAGACAGTTAAACTTCGCAACCATCACAAGCATACTTTCAAAACAATCCGACTTAGTTTGACTTACCCAAAATGCCACCAAAATTAATTAACTTTGTTAATCAACATAAAGTCTCTCCTTTGCTAAAGTTACAGTCAGCTTTGGCTATTTGCATGCTTAAAAGTAAATTCATTTGGAAAACATCGTAGAAAATTTCAAGAAAATGAAAAATTAATCTCATTTATTGTAAGATATTTTTGGCCCGTTCTGACCTTTAACATAAGCATAATCAGCCTATAACGTTCTCGCTGCCTCCTCTCAGTGAGAGGGAGTGGACCGTAGTCTACTCCGCGGGCCCAGTGCGAATTTGGTTCTATAGACATGGCGGTTTCCTCACGATGTTTTCCGTCACCGTTTTGAGAGCAGTGTTGAAGAAATTAATTACACAAAGTAAAGGGCCTGTCTGGATTCGAACTCACGACTATACTTGTAAGTCGGGGCGGATACAAAGATTTATTACCGTTGGATCCCGTTTTTGAATCCCATTTTAATATTTTTGGCGTTGGATCCCGCAAAACATTATTATGTATTTCCGTTGGATCCCGAATTTAAAAAATGCAAGATAATTACGTTTTATTGTCGTTGAATCCCGAAAAGTATTTCCGTTGGATCCCGAATGCTTAAAAAAAAACCGGCCAAGTGCGAGTCGGACTCGCCCATGAAGGGTTCCGTAGCAGCAAGTAACATAATATAAAAGTTCTTGTAGTTCGTTGTAACTTTGTGAAAGGTAAATTGCGGTTTTCGATTTATGACGTATTAAAAAAAAACTACTTACTAGATCTCGTTCAAACCAATTTTCGGTGGAAGTTTACATGGTAATGTACATTATATATATTTTTTTAATTTTATCATCCTCTTATTTTAGAAGTTAGAGGGGGGGGGACACACATTTTACCACTTTGGAAGTGTCTCTCGCGCAAACTATTCAGTTCAGAAAAAAATGATATTAGAAACCTCAATATCATTTTTGAAGACCTATCCATAGATACCCCACACGTACAGGTTTGATGAAAAAAAATTTTTGGAGTTTCAGTTGTAAGTATGGGGAACCCCAAAATTTATTGTTTTTTTTCTATTTTTGTGTGAAAATCTTACTGCGGTTCACAGAATACATCTACTTACCAAGTTTCAACAGTATAGTTCTTATGGTTTCGGAAAAAAGTGGCTGTGACATACGGACGGACGGACAGACAAACAGACAGACAGACAGACAGACAGACAGACAGACAGACATGACGAATCCATAAGGGTTCCGTTTTTTGCCATTTGGCAACGGAACCCTAAAAATATGAATGCGGGTACTTTCAACAGCAAAATTGTTTATAATAAAATGAGGGGTTCACTAATGTTTCACCAAAACTCCATTGACAAATTTTTAGTTTACAACCAACGTTTCGTATACTATTTATTTCACAAACAACTCATTTTCTATATAATCTAGTCGTTTCTGGCACTCGCCGGCCGCTGCCGCGGCACCGCTCGCTTCGCTCGCTCGGCTCGTGCGTAGGGGTCACAGTTTTAACCTAACCTAACCTAGCATTGTTTTTTTTTTTAATAATTAACCTAATCTAACTAGTTCGGTTCCGGGTAACCCACTAAAAATAATCTCTTTTTAGTGTTTGATAAAGGTAAATCACTTTTCTTCTGAAATGTACACATGTTGTTATAATATGGGATTCAACGGAAATAGCAAACGGGATCCATCGGTAATACCTAAAAAACGGGATCAAAAAACGGGATCCAACGGTAATAAACGGATACAAATGAGCCGCCACTGCTCTAAATTCGAAATGATTAATTCTGCTAAAATTTCAAGGCATTGAAAAATATAACCTATTTTGTAATAGTTTTAGTCTATTTCAACCAATCAATCAACTGTAAATAAAACTACTTACCATATATAAGAACTTAAGAAATTACCGAACATAGAAATCACTAGATAGAAAGTTAGAATAAATAAGAATACATTTATTTTGTTCATTGTTACAGAGATGACCTTACAACTTTTCTTTTACTAGCGTACGCTATCCCTTTTTTTGCAAAGGCCTTTCTCCACTCCTAAAGGTGCATCCAGACAGGCGATGCATGCGCCACAAATGACTTTTTTTATATGTTAGATGCCTCAGCCTGAGGCAACAGTACATATAAAAAAAATCATATGCGGCGCATGCCTCACTCTGTCTAGATGCACCTTTACATCTTTCGCGAGCCTGAGCATCCTCCTTCCAGTTTTTTTAAGTACTGCAATTAAATAGTAAAATACGAAATCCTACTTGTAAATATTGAATAAATAAAATCTTTATACTCTTTATAGGTACAGAAAATCCGAAAATCTGACAACCAGTCTTACCAAAGGGTATCATATTACCCAGTAACGGGGTTATGGAGGTCAGATAGGCAGTCGCTCCATGTAAAATACTGGTATTCAGCTGGATCTGGTTAGACTGGAAGCCGACCCCAACATAGTTGAGAAAAGGCTAGGCAGATGACGATCAGTCTCTATAGGTACCTAAACCTAACTCAAAAACTAACTTTGGAACTATGTTAAAGTTGTTGCTATAGGGTAAAACCACGGTAAAATAGACTATAAAAGTAGATACGAAACTAATAAAAAAAGTATCCATCTAATCAAACGACCTCTATCTACGCTTCGTGAGGATTTTAATTGGTTTTCCTCGAAGTTTTCGTCAAAGGATAGTTTTACGCAAACATAACATTACATTATACTAGCTGCGCCCCGCGGTTTCACCCGCATTAGTGTTTATTCCATGGGAATATCAGGATAAAAAGTATCCTTTGTGTTATTCTGATGTATAAGCTAGATTAATGTAAAGTTTCATCAAAATCCGTTCTGTAGTTTTTGCGTGAAAGAGTTACAAACAGCCATTGCGCGTTTATAATATTAAGTAGGCTTTGAACTGGACACAGTTTAAGCATATATTTCTGGAGCCCATAGGCATTTTTATTTAATTTTATCAATGGTACTTCTACATATTTCAAATCCATTTTGTTATGAAAGTTGTATACTTATTTTTTTTTACATTTCCTCTACCTTTGTAAGAGTTTGATTTACGTGTTTTATTGGATTTTAATGTGATAGTGAGTCTAACTTTTGAGTTCTTTTTTACTAACAACTTATAAGATATTGTTTAAAAAAAAATTCCCTATATTTTCCACTACCAGCATTCAACAATTCTACCTCCTTACATTAAAATCTGTGCGAAAAAAGAGAATCAATAGACATACAAACACAGAGTGATATCATCAAGTTTTCCTTTTTGCCAATTTGAGCATGGAACACTAAAAACGAACGCTAGAGGGCGAATATTGCTTTTCTCAAATAGGTGTGTCATAGAGTATGAAATATCAGTACGTTAACATTTACTGCTGGACGCAGGCGCCTTCAACAGTCTGTAGTCACCAGCTGTTAGGAGGTTATTGCTGTACTCATTGGAACACTGGTTTTCGTAGCATGGTATGTTGCTAAGGCTAACACGTGTTTGCAAGTGCTCCGACTTTGTACCGTAGTAGATACCTACTAAGATACATATACATGTACAATTTAAAATTTCGTCGATGAAGATAAGAACTCCCGACTCCCTCTCACAGAGAGGAGGCCTGTGTCCCAGCAGTAGGAATATTATAAGCTGATTATGCGTGTGTATCACACTAATCACACTTATAAAGGCGAAAGTTTGTGAGTGTTTGTGTGTTACTTCTTCACGCTCAAACGGCTGGACCAATTCTGATAAAATGTTGTATGGAGGTAGCTGACACCCTGGATTAACATATAGGCTACATTTTATCCCGATATTCCTATGGGATCGACATTTACGCAGGTGAAACCGCGGGGCGCAGCTAGTGGATATAAATGCCAGACCATAAATTTGGCTGTTGGCTTTAGCCTCACACAGGTATTTCATTGAACCCTAATTTTGAGCCTTAACCCTTGTTACGAAAGGTGATGCGTTAACCCATCCATGTCATAGGTAAAGACTCATCTCCTACTAATCATCGGATTAGTAGCTAATGAGCTAGCTACTTTGGGGTAGGCTTCTAATCTATACATTTTCATTTGGTAGAAGACATAAAGGAGAATTCACGGCGAGAACTAAACTCAATTCCGGAAAAAGCGTTTAAGAAATATTTTGATGATTGGATTATTCGTTGGCATAATTGTATCGATTCTGAAGGAGCATACTTTGAAGGCGATAAAATAAATTTGGATGAATAACTAATATTTTGTTTTTGTGTGTATTATTGATCTTTTCCTGATAATTTTTTGATAGATTAGTATGGTATTTAAACATAATTGGCGAAATATGGGTGTACTATCATTACGGGTACACCTCTGATGTTATATTTTGTGATAATTTGATGAATGCTATGAACAGTCGTCGTTTTATATGTCAAGTTTTATCATAAAATATGTATAAAAATTATAGCTACATGCAAACAGAATTACGTCTCTTTTGTCAAAAATTCCGATAAACGCTGATCCGAAAATACGGACTTTTCACATTTTCCTTTATTACAGAAATGTACTTATTTACTTTCAAACTGTGTTTGGAAATGTGTAATAAAATGTATGCAATAAAAATAAGCTTTTTCAGTTCCATATATTTATTGCAAAATTCAATATAAAATATTAATCCTTTTTGAGAAATGAAAAGTCTATGGTGCGTGCATAACTTTACGAATTGCAGGTACTTATTTCAGTACATCAAATTGAACAACTTTTTCATGGGACTAACATAGTAATCGCGAAAAAATAACCAGCTGTCCCATATACAAGGTGGGCAAAAATTCGTGGATCAAACGAAACAGGGCGATAGTTGGGGTTATTTGCAGTAAAAAAATTCTTTGTGGCAGAGCCCTAACTTGATCTCCGTAAAAGTTATGACAATTTGAGTGTTTACAGTAAGGTTCTAAAGTTACAAATATTTTTTTGTGAGAATTGAAAGATATTAAAAAAAGTGCCAATACTGATAAATCATGGTACTCACTGTCATAAAAGCACTGATGATACTTTTTTTATTCTTTTTTTTTGTAACTGCAATTAATCCCAACTATAGCCCTGTTTCGTTTGTTTCACGATTTTTTGCCCACTTTCTATTTCGGTCGAGTAGGTATTGAAGGTTTGTATGGGACAGTTGACGACGAGCAGAAGACGAGCCCTAGAGTGGAGACCGCGTACCGGCAAGCGTAGTGTGGAACGCCCCCCAGCTAGATGGACGGACGACCTAAAGAAGGTGGCTGGGGTAGACTGGATGCGGAAGGCGGAGGACAGGGTGCTGTGGCGCAGTCTGGGAGAGGCCTATGTCCAGCAGTGGACTGCGATAGGCTGAGTTGATTGTTTATGGGACATTTGATAATGTTTTCGCGATTACGATTGTTGGTTCTATGGGGAAAGTGGTTCAGTTTGATAGTCTCTACACCCTTTAGTATGATCACATGTTTCTGATACATGCTGTATAGGTAACTAGACAAATTATGGGGAACGTTGCTGTTTTCAGCGTGGTTTACGTTATGGTTTTGAAAATCTTGCTTCTGCGTTGGAACGTAAGATAAATATCATAATAATCGTGAAACAGCAGGTAATTTTTTTAACGTTTTAAGCAAGCACATAGGTAAGTAATTTGCGTTGCTTCGATTTTCACGATAATTATAATTATAATGGAATGGAATGTTTGAAAATAATGACCGTTGCAACGTAATTATTAACGACTGCAATTATTTGCTTAATATATTAAATAAAAAGATGCAGACTATATGCGAAACGCGTAATAGTGAGTTCTTAATTTTTGCAAAAAAAAATATTGATACAATCGGACCGCTCTGCAGTCGACGATGCGAAACGAACTACCGGACAAACAAGTGACGGTCCACAAGTAGAACCTGTGTTTCACAGCTGTCATGACGGCTGAGAAAGTAATATCATCAAAACGCCATGACACTGACATTTCATTCGGGCATCGTTTTGACATATGTCCAGAAGTATACATCATCATTTCAGCCGAAAGACGTCCACGTCTTCCGGGTGTATACTTTCTATTATTTATTTTCATTTATATAAAAAACAAAGTCGGGTTAGTTACACCATTTATAACTGAAAAACGGCTAGACCAATTTTCATGAACTGTATTTGTTGGATTTGTCTCCGACCCGAATAGCAGAATAACTATTAAAACATAGGAAAAATTCACGAAAAAAAGAACATTAAAGATAATTGTTTTTCTCATACATTTAAGCGTACAAAGATCGCCGGGGTTAGCTTCTTACTTAATAAAAAAATGAGAAAAACTAAACAAATGACAATCAGTAAAGTGGACTGTGAGGGCTGAACACTGTTGGAAACCAGAAAAATACGCAAACCCCGTGTACTCTTAAATCATGCAACCAAAACACAGCACATTCTAAGCTTCTACACCATAGACCTTCAAAAATGATTATTACACAATATCCCGAAAACGTAGCCAAAGCCGGCTACCGGGTACTGACCGCATAATATTTCACAAGTCACATAGCGCTCGAGGTCCGTGTGACAATGATAAATCGTTTAATTCTCCATATGAACTCGGTCACGCAGGCCAGCTAAAATAAACAAGCGTTTTTAGAGACAGTGCCACACGTCTAGGCAAAACTTTATGAAGGTTGGCACACATTATGACAGGGCCAGTGGCTTGTGTTATGACCATACGAATGTAATTGTTAATGAAGATTTTAAATGAATATGAGCTCTAAAATGCTTGAAATGTCCATCAATCCACCATTAAGAAGCATCGGATCTATAAGGTTGACTGTGAATTCATTGCTATAATTCTAGAGAATAATGGAAAGCTTAGCTATGCTCCATTCAACACGATTGTGTATCAACCCTAGGGGGCCGTCTCCACGATAGTCTCGCCGTGCCATCAAATTTTCGCCGCGGTGATAACGCCGTTTGGAGACACGTTCTAAGAGAATGTATAGAAATACGAGCCACGACGATAAAATCGCCGCGATTCTCTTGCTCGTGGAGACGGCCCCTTAGATATTATTCTAGCCTTCTTACACAGGACCTGTGCTTGACTGATTGACGCGTAAAGTAAACATGACACAAAAAGTTCATCGCAATAGATGGGCTTGCCCAAAAACAATTGATAGACGACTGCTGATAAATATTTAATAGAACCCCATTGTTTGATGACGTCTTCTGTTTAAAAATGAAAACGGTATTCGTTTGTTTTAAAATATTTGTATTTGTCACTGCAATATTTACGAGTCTCGAAGTTATTTAGAGTCAAAGGTTGAGATTAAAGTTTTATCTATGATATTTATAAAACTTGAAACTCATTGCGTAAAATTTACTCAAAGATATTAAGCAAACACTGTTTGATGGAACACACATAAAATATTAAAATTCTCATCAATCACGAATGCTAATGAATCCACAAACACGTTTGGTGATCCATACTAATATATAAACGCGAAAGTGACTATGTCCGTCGTCTATTTTTAACCTTTTCTCGCCTCAATAACTGAAGGGATTTCGATGAAATTTGGCACACCGGTTGACCATAACCTGGGCTAGAACATGAAATACTTTTACATAGGATCCCGGTAACAGGTTCTCGTAAGATTATTTCCGACATCACGCGGACGAAGCCGCGGGCAAAAACTAAGGTAAAATAAAACGAGACTGGTTTTCACACTACTTATACGTCTTCATCCATCTTCCTTTTAATAAACTAAACGTAACACGACCTACAAAATTTTCATAAGTGACACATTGTTAGAGGCAAACTTGTAATAAATTAAACGATTTTCAAGCCTTGAGGAAATTATACGAGATTCTCATTAATTATACGAGAAATCATATAATATTACGAGAATTTATATAATATTAAGTCTTCCAAATATTATTCTGATTAGTCCTTGAACTTATGTACCTTCTTCAATGGTAATCCATACAAGAATTTGATTGTTCTTAGATAAGTTGTTGGGTCTCTAAATAGGTTTCCAAAACGGTGGTATGTTTAACGATAATATATTATTATATATACAAATATTAGTAGTACCTAATTAAAGTCGTCAGCCTCTGTAAGTCCTTGGCGTAGTACAAATACTTGTCCGAAACTCCGAAGTGATTGTAATTGTATGATTTATGAAATAATTTAAATCATTAAATTAGGTTAGGTTCGTCGACATCTGTTTATGAGAATGATATATAGAGATACTAGTGACCCGCCGCTGCTTCGCATGGTTTTTACTACTTGACAAAACATCGAGATTTTTCTGTATTATAAATTTATGTTAGTTCATCCCGGAACTTCGTAAAGCCACAGAATCATTAAGAATGAATGTATGAGAAAATAAATTATCTTAATTTTTTTTTTCGTGAACTTTCCCATGTTTTCATAGTTAATCGGCTATTCGTGGCGGAGATAAATCCAAGAAATCAAAGATTATAAAAGTCGGTTCAGCCGTTCTTGAGTTATAAATGGTGTAACTAACCCGACTTTGTTTTATTTATATAGACTAATTAATTAGCCCTTATTAACCGACGAAAAAAGGGGATGGTTCTCAAGTCGATGCGTAAGTTTTTTTTTTACCATTTTTCATAGTTATTCCTCCTTTTCGAATACATAATAAAATAGACACTCAATTACAATTACTAAATACTCAAAAACTTGATCATTACCGCCAAAATATTGTCATCAAAGTAAAGGTATGATGGAAATAATGTTACTTCGATTCAAAATCGCTTCATTTTTATATGAATTATAAAGTTAATAAAAAGAAAATTACTTACCGAGTACGCTTGCACGACAAGCACCGCTAATATTATTATACTTGATTGCCTCATCTTTCCTGGAAGAACAAAAAAAAAAAAAAAATTAAATGTTTTTCATTTACAAAATATTCAAGTGACGCAGAGGTTTTCGGTTCTACTTTTAAGGTAGAGGGTTTAAAACCGAGTCTTTTAAAATGTTCCTAATTTATTTCCTACCTACCTATGTTATTTCTGAGTTCCTGGTGATTCGACTCTAAACGCTGGTTTAGACAGGGTAAGTAACAAACTCGAAACAAGTCAGTGCTGACCCGATATTTACCTAGTGTAAATTGAATTTGGAGTAAGTGGAGTCAGTACTACTCAATTTACACTAGATAAATATCGGTTCAGCACTGACTTGTCTTGAGTTTGGAGTCAGTTTCTTACCCTGTCTAAACCAGCCTTATAGTTCGTCACTACCTTCAGTCCTGCGCCTCTAATTGCGTAACACACGAGTCACGATCAATCACAATCCGAAAGAATTTGAAGAATGTTGCTAATCCTTTGCTTCTTATGTTCATAACATTTGACTGATCAGCAACGCAAAAAACACAATGAATGATGTTGAAAAGTCATTGCTACTGATATTAAGTTATACAATTACCGCAGGTTCTACGTGTAGTGACTGACTTAGCCGTGACCAAGGCCAGTCATAAATCATCGCTGTAGATTTGTAGAATATTTATTTCTAATCTAAATACCTATATCACATTTACTACAGATTTTGACATTCATATAACTTCGATCAGGTAATGAAAATCAATAGATCCTTCAAAAGGTTGAAACTGCAAGATATTGACATAACATCCACGGTGTGATATTTAAAATTCATGTTGATTCACAGACTTCAAAGCCGGATTTACAAATCTGGACCAAGAAAATGTTTTCAAAGTTAAATAATCACCGCGGAGAATGAGCGAGGTTATGTTGAATAGGTATATTTTTACGAAAAGACTGACAGAAATATCTTTGAGCGAAAAAGCTCACACAAATAAAATTCCAGACCGCTTTCTTTCATTCATTCGAATTCTTCAAATAAGTACCTATAAATATATAAAAATTGTCAGCATGTCGGTACTTATTGTGAATGAACGCAAATTTCACCAACAATATTTTTTATGTCTTTCGAATCCGTAAAATTCTTTCATACGATGAACGTAAAAGTTTTCGTTTTGATGTTCGATTTGGAATGATGTGGAAACTTTGCGTTTTAAAGATGAAGTAAACTGAATAACGCTTTTTTATTGATGCTGTAACAACTAAGTTTATCGATAGGTACAAAGCATAACCATTAGCATAATCAGACTATAATGTTCCCACTGCTGGAACAGAGGCCTCCTCTCTATGAGAAGGAGTGGGCCATAATCTACCACGCGGGCCCAGTGCGGCTTGGTATATGTCACATATCTTCGAGTTATTGGTTCTAGAAAATGCCGGTTTCCTCAACTGCCGGTTTTCCTTCACCATTTTGATAAGTAAGAGCTCCGAGAATCTATCTGAATTGTTAATGGGTAGGTAACCGAATAGATGAGTTATGTGGATAGCTAACCTGATGAAGATGAATCAGATAGACGATGCTGTAGACCACACCATAGGTAACTAATAAATATGTATAATTTATTTAGTCATATTTCCAAGTACTTAATTTGAATTTCATGCATGTAATGCCGAAATAACATCCTCATGATCAATAAAAGGACAATACGTGATAAAAATTCGTTTGACACCTACAGTTTGTGTAGGTATTCATATCACCCACAATAGTCAGGAACGTTTGTGTGTGATAATGATACCATTATCTTCTATATTCTATGAGGAAAGATTCTAACTTTATACAGGGTGAAATTGCACACATGCGACAAATCGAAATGGGAGATTGTACTCATCATTATGAACCACTTTTACTATGGGATCAAACCTGAAAGTGCAAAAATAAATCAGCTGTTCCCTACATTCATGTTCGAGTAACTCGTCAAAATGTAGGTAACAGCAGATTTTTTTTTCTCGATTTCAGGTATGGTCCCTTAGTAAAAGTTGTTCATAATGATGAGTACAATCTCCCATTTCGATTTGTCGCATGTGTTCAATTTCAACCTGTATAGTCTAGTCTAGCTCTAAAGCCGTAACTGCACAAAGTACAAAAGATTTCTAGTATAAACAAATGCTTTGCTTTTCTCGATGTAGAACAATTTTAGACATCAAGCTACCCGAAACTGTCAAATTTTCCCAATCAACTTTGAACCTTATGCTTTAACGATAAAGTTGAAAATCTGACAGATTGTAGTAGCTTGATATGCTAGCGTCTGTATGTACCTACAGGCGAAATGTGGGTGTACACTGGACTATAGGTACACCTCTACGTAACCCTTTGGAGATTACAGGCGTGGTGTTACGTTATGTAGTCGGTATGTCTACACACCTTAAGAATAACAAAATTATGTATATTTCATTTAAGTCCAAGTTGTTTTGATATTTATTGAAGACAGTAACACGGGGCCCGGAAACGTTTCTCAGACCCGCAGGGCCTTTATTCATGAGCACAACGCATGTCGACCCAAAACGACGTCCCATGGAAATGGCGTAACTCGAATTTCAATAAGCGGCCAATAACGTCACTTGGTTACAATCTGTTCTGGGTTGGTTGTACCAATTCAGCTTAGTTAGTATGTTTGAGGTTTAGGTCTATAAGTAATTTGTTAAGTGAAAACTTCTTAAGGCGCACTTTGCGCTTTTTCTGATCAATAAACGAAACTGACCTGTTATGCTCGGGTCGATGACGCTGATTCGGGTATACGGGTATACGACTATAATTTTTTGCTATTTATTATTGGTTTGGTTTGATTTTATTGATTTGGAACTTAGTGTAAATTATTTCACCACCACTGCTCTCAAACGGATGGAGGAAAACATCGTGATCATCGTTCCTCACGATGTTTTCCTGCATCCATATTCTAATATAACAATCGAAAATATATGACATTCACCAATTTGCACTGGGCCCGCGTTACGACGCAGGCCACATCAGGCACATCAGGTCCAGTTGAAAGCCAGCGTCAGGCACTAGTTGTCCGTCTTATTGCTGAACTGGGCCTTTTTGGCCCAGGCGTGAGGCACACTTTTCTGCTTATTACTTATATCGGACTTTACGCTTTTTATTTGACCTTTATTTTTTGTTTTTTTTAATCTGATGTATCTGGTGTATTGTGTGTCTTTTAGTCTGTGCTAAATAAATGTATTTGCTTTCTTTCTTTCTTTCACTACCTCTCCCAGAGTCCTGTGTCCAGCAGTGGGAATATTATAGGCTGAATATGGTGTATGTTATGTAAGTACATACTTGCTAGAAAAATAACTTAACTTCAAGTCAAACTCTTCCTTCACTTCACTTGAAACACATCAGCATCACTATACTATGTTTGTGTCAAAGTACTGTGATAAATATCCATTTCTCAGAAACATTGACTTACACTATGCTGTGATAATGTGGACTTTATTCAATGATCTTCGATTAATTAAGATTCTACTTCTAAAGCAGTTGAATTAATGGGCCACCTGCCTAATATAATTTGACTTCATTAGGTTAATTTACCCTATTTCTACGAATATATCTAATTAATCAAGGAGCAGTGGTGGCCCAGTGGTATCAGCCGCGACTTACAAGTTGTAGGTCGTAGGTTCGAACCCCGACAGGCGCTTTACTTTGTGTAAATTATTTCATCACCACTGCTCTCAAAACGGTGAAGGAAAACATCGTGAGGAAACCGGCATGTCCTAGAACCAAAAATTCGAAGACATGTGACATCCACCAACCCGCACTGGGCCCGCGTGGTGGATTACGCCCCACTCCCTCTCACAGAGAGGAGGCCTGTGTCCCAGCAGTGGGAACGTTATAGGCTGATTATTAATCAAGTTACGGTATTTGCCATTTCTTAGGTTTCTTCGCTGAAATTTTTAAGAGTTTAGTTTTAAGCGAGTGATAAAAGCAACTGGCGGTCTAATTTACACATAAGCAAAATATGATTGATTGACTTTAATATAATGCCAGCCAGTCTGGAATATTCAAACATTCCAGACTGGCTGGCATTATAATTATCAAGCATGTTTACGTGTATAGCCTTGAGGCTATACACGTAAACATGCTTGATAATATATTATGTACTGTGTTTCTTATTATTTTACTCTTTTAATAATAATAATATCCAAATTGTTGAAGAACAGTAAATTTATGTATCACTTTGAAAGTAATAATATGCGAATTACAAGTATTTTTAATGAAAACTTTCAATTCATGTTCAGATTTTCCTCAATTACATGTTGAATTAAATTACTTAAGATAAAATAAACTAAACTTAATCTAGCAATTAATAAGTATGTAGCTTCTTTATTTTATATTCGTATACTAATAATAGACTCCGTTTTAACCTTGCTTTAACTGTAAAAAAAAATACCAACATTTTTTTTTTATAATGGTTTTGTTTATTGTTGACGATAATTGTATGATTATTTCAGAATTAAAAAATTAAGTTAAATTTTTTTTTAGTTTGTATAGCAATTCCAAAATATTATCAGGTACCTACCAGATTTTCCTCAAAAAAATCCCAGGCAGCACACAAATAAAGTTTATGTGCATCTTACTTCAGCGCGATACGCAGTAAGGTTGGAATCATTGCATCAATCTCAAATGCTTGTGTCGTCATAGCTACTTTCACTTCATCCTTACGTCACCTTAGAGTTATTATGACATATGCAATCTGATAACCCGAACTTTAATTGTATAAGTGGTAAATCACAGTTAGTTTTATTGCAATCGAAACGTGTGTGTTAAAATCTATATGTAAAAAAAAGTTAAATGTAACAGCATCACTTTTTAAAATGTTCATAATAATCCCAACAAGGTTTTTAGGGCAGTTGAATTGAAAAAGTTTCTCGGAAAATTGGAAAAATAAGAAAAACTGAAAGTCCTATTTTCTATGGGATTTTTATATAAAATATTGCTTGGACAGGAAAATGCAATGTCGGGTCAGTCTATACATAAGAAAATAGTAACGGAGTCAACACAATACTGTGTCAAACATAAAAAAAATTTGAAAAAAAAAGTAATAGCTACGAGGTTTGAGTTTGATGCCGAAAATATTATAGTTTTTAGATATTTTTTCCCAGTTTATCTGTATCTGGATGTATTTTCCCGATTGGCTCAAAAACGGCTGAAAGTATTTGGATGGTCACACAGATAGTTTATACCCTAGATTAACACATGGCACTTTTAGTCCGGTAGTAGGAACGTTCCTGTGGGATATTTTCCGACACCCATGCGGGCAAAACCTAGTATTTAATAAAAACTAAATACCTACTGAAAGTTGACTGGCAACATTTTCAATTAGGTACGCGCTGCAACTTTATTTTTCAATATGGCAATGTTTACAGTAAAACGAGTTCGGGAAGTTTAATTAGAACTTCACTTATGTATACTCTTTAGGGATCGGTTTGTGTGTAAAATTATAGTACATGCAAGTTCGCTCTTTTTATCCAATATTAAATCAACTGGTATTGGTTTAGCTATATATGTATGTAAATAAACCAATACTGAATTCATTTTGTCAATATACATTTTATTAGCATAGTTCTTTCTAAATATTGCGATACCGGAAATATGAAATAACGTAAGGGACAAAACTAAGGTTTACAGGAGAGCAAAAATAAGATATTTTTTTACAAAAACTGACTATAACTTTTTAACTATATGTTTTATGTAAAAAGTGTCTAGGACAAAGTTTCTTAGATTTCTTCATTCTTTTAAGCTAAAATAGCAAACATTGATTAAAACCTATAGTTTTAAAGATAGCATGTCCCTTACGTTAAATAATAATGAATACAGGTGACATACGTTAACAAAATTTGAGATGTAAATGAACAGCATTGATGTAAGGGACATTATAGGAAATAAACAAATAATGTTTTTTGATGTAAGGGACATTATGGGAAATAAGCAAATAATGTTTTCTGATGTAAGGGACATTATAGAAAATAAACATTTAGTGTTTTTCAAAGTAAAGGCCTCTTAATGGTGTACTCTTTATTGCTTACGCTGTTAAAAAATTTAAAAAATAGATTTTAATACATTCATGACCTACTGCGCGTATCAATATAGTTTAAACCTACTTGCTGACATAAAAGGATATAAAATAAACGAATAAAATAGATTAAAACTTTAATTTGTACTCACTAATCCTCTTTTATAAACGCAAATAACTCGCATAAATTATGCTAAGTACAACATAATTGCTCGATAAGCAAGAGGACTTTTTCTGGCTGATTCCATAAATGATGGCCACTGGAAAGGTCCCCAAACCATCAGTTTTTTAATCTCCCTTTGAATGATAACACGCATGCTGTCTATTCATCCTGCGTTAACTGCTTAACAAGTTGTAATTTTTACATGACCTACTTACTACACACAATTATATATCATACTTACCAATATTTTACCTAATGGAAGGTATGTTTTTATTAGGATTCGAATTAACCTATCTCAATCAATCAACTCAGCCTATTGCAGTCCACTGCTGAACATAGACCTCTCCCAGGCTGCGTCACAACACCCTGTCATCCGCCTTCGGCATCCAGTCCGTTCCAGCCACCTTTTTTAGGTCGTCCGTCCATCTAGCTGGGGGGCGTCCCACACTACGCTTGCCGATACGCGGTCTCCACTCAGGACTCGTCTGCTCCACCGGCCATCGGTCCTTCGATAAACATGGCCAGCCCACTGTGTATGTGGGGCTGGTGGGGTGGCAACTGTTTACTCTGCAAGCTATGTAGGTAACTCCGGTTCTTTTCCGGAAAATTTCAATCCTGATTTTATCTTTCAAAGAGACTCCGAGCACATCTCGGTCCATAGCGCGCTGAGCAACCTTGAATTTGCGGACCAGCCCGACCGTCAGTGTTCACGTTTCGGCACCATATATTCTGACGGGCAGAACTCACTGGTTGAAGATCTTAGTCTTCAAGCACTGCGGAATAGGCGACGAGAAGACTTGACGGCTTCTTCTGTCGGCTTCTTTCTCAAAGTTGTTTCTACCGAGCTAGATTATTTGCCCTAGGTAGACATAATCCTTCACAACGTCGAGAAGCGACCCTTCGATATAGATTGGACTCGGCAAGACGTGCGAATTGTACATGACTTTCGTCTTGTTCAAATTCATGCCGAGGTCAACCCGCCGAGGAGCTACATTTAGGCTGTGCAGCATTTGGTTTAGCTATTCCAGCGTCTCTGCCATTATGACGATGTCATCGGCAAATCGAAGATCTGAAATGTACTCGCCGTTCACGTTGATAGTCCAGTTCAATCCAGCGTCTTGAAGACGTCCTCCAACGCATTTGTAAACAATTTAGGGGATATAACATCCCCCTGTCTCACCACTCTGAGCAGTTGGATGGGGCTGGTTTTCTGATCCTGGATCTAGACAGTCGTCGTGGCAGTGTCATACAAACATTTCAACACTTAGATGTAGCGCCAGTCAATTCGACATCGTTGCAGAGAGGCCAGAACTGCCCATATTTCGATGAAGTCGAAGGCTTTCTCGTAGGCCACAAATGCTATACACAGCGTCGGTCTTCTGTTCAATTTGCAGAACAGTATGGATGTGGTTTACGGTGCTGAAGCCTTTTCGAAAACCGGCTTGTTCTGGCAGCTGGAACTCGTCAAGTATACTGGCGAGACGATTTGTGACGACCCTCGGGAACGCCTTGTATACGTGGCTCAGAAGTGAGATGGGTCTATCGTTCTTCAGCAAGGATTTAAGGTTTTATTCCATCTAAATAGACCAATTTTTTAATTACTGAACTCCATTTATAATTAAACAATAATTTACCAAAAGCAGTAAGAAATAATAACCTGTTTATGTGATTCCTATAATGTTCATAAATTTTTGCCTGCGGGCTAGAGAAGTGAAGATAACTTTTCATCACTCATGTTTAGAATCCAGATAAAACTTTCACTAGGTATTTGTAGTTAGATCAATGAAAACGATGATGTATTACTTAAATGAAGATGTGTAATGTCACAGTGTTACGAAATACTAAGTAAGGGTCACGGCCGCGCAGGTAAAATCAAACACAAAATCCGTATTGCTATCTAGCTCAGACATGTTGCACCGTTTTGCGTGTGACAGAGACGTATAATAATATTCGTCTAGATAAGTTTCAGATGTAAAGGACAGGTCAATTATTTTTGATGCTGACAAATTAACGTATGGGTCAATATGATTATGATAATTCGAGCCACAATTTAACGTAAGGGACATGGTATTTGCACCTATTCAGGGAACACTAATGTATAAGACCTGTTGTAAAATGTTCTCGATTTTTTTTTAATGTAAATACCAAATACTGTGAGTAAAGAGACTTACATTAGTTTTTATACAAATATTAATTTAAGACGTCCTATACAGCCAGTTTTTTTTAAAAAAATGGTGTAGTCCTGCGGAAAATATGTAATGTAAGGGACATTTTTTTGGAGATATTGAGATTTTAAATATACCAATCGATAGAGCAAGAAATTTCGAATCAAATGATATATATAACTCATTTTCGACAAAATGTCCCTTACGTTATTTCATATTTCCGGTATCGATTGGTTGAACACAACTTTGGAAGTTGCGTGGACAAAAAATGCGTTCTCATCGTCTATGTTTAGAATAATATCCTTTACTTACTTATCTGAGTTATTGAAATTTTTAAAGCATAAAATTTGCATGGTTGTGTACTTATTCCTATTCAAAGTATTTAGAGTATTCACTCGAGAATACTTTAAATGGGAATAAGTACGTAGTAGTAAAGGATATACTTAGAACTATTTTGTTTAACAGTATATGTCCTACTGTGAATGATAGCAGTAATTATATCATTTAAGTATAGCATACCTGACAAGCAAACTAGCTAAGCAGATAATTTAATATAAAATCATATTCAGTTGGAACGTAGAAACTGGGGGTGTGCGGGTTGAATATGTCCATGAGTACATTTACCTCGGCCAAATAGTATCCTTCCAGGCGAGACAGGACAAAGAAATCGCTCGCCGCACAGAAAATGCCTGGAAGAACTATTGGTCGATGAAACATCTTATGAAAGGACCTCTTCCGCTTTCACTAAAGCGAAAGCTCATGGACATGTGCATTCTTCCCACCCTCACCTACGGAGCGCAAACATGGTCTCTTGCAAAGCGTCAAAAGTCCGCACTTGGAGTCTGCCAACGGGCTATGGAACGAAGTATACTAGGTGTCAAACTGACTGACCGCATTAAGAACTGCATACTTCGTTCCAAAACACAAATAGCGGACGCTGGCCGCACAGCTGCTGGATTAAAGTGGAACTGGGCTGGCCATATCTATCGCATGTCGGAGCAGCAATACGCAAAAGTCACCACTCAGTGGATCCCAAATGGCAGGAAACGACTGCGCGGCAGGCCCAGAAAGAAATGGTTGGATGAGCTGGACTCCTTCTTAAAGGATTGGCCCACAATCGCGGTAGACCGAGAAACGTGGAAAGAGGGAAGGGAGGCCTTTGCCCTGCAGTGGGACAATACAGGCTTATAATAATAATCAGTTGGAAGACTTCCTATACAGTTGTGGTTTATCAGCTAAAACCATGATGATGATTAAATCGTTATCAAATAAATCAGCAAAGTTTTCCAAACAACATAGGTGACATAACATAATCAACCTATAATGTTCCCACTGCTGGGACACAGGCCTCCTCTCAGTGAGAGGGAGTGGGCCGTAATCCACCACGCGGGCCCAGTGCGGGTTGACAGATGTCACATGTCTTCGAATTTTTGGTTCTAGGACATGCCGGTTTCCTCACGATGTTTTCTTTCACTGTTTCCAAAACCTTGTCTAAATAGTACCATTCCACAAAGCTACGTACTGGTAACATAATACTATAAATTCGTTCAATATTACGAATATTCCAATTTTCTGCCAGAGTGGACTCTCCATTACGTACCTGCGCTGGCGACAAAAGGCCCGTCTGTTTGAGGCACAAAGGGAACATTACACATAGCCTATTAAGAGCTACTTCATGTGACCGATGCTTCGGTAATATGATAGTGAACGGATGTGATGAAATAGGGTTTAGATGGACTTTATTTGAAATGGGAAGTCAGGGTTTAGATGGACTTTATTTGAAATGGGAAGTCATTATTGTATGTAGGTTCTGCTAGTCAGATTTATTTTAAAAATGATTGTTATAAACTATGAGAAAAGAATATCTTTGATAAGATATAAAATAAATTATTATACTAGCAGTGCCCCGCGGCTTCACCCGCATAAGCCTCCATCCCCTATGGGATATATATCCCGATATTCCTATGAATATCGGGATAAAGGTTATAAACTATGAGTGTGCTTTTCATCCAAATCCGTTTAGCCGTCTTTTTCGAAAACTTGAAAAAATACCTTTAGATTTTTGACAAGTTTTTGACATTTTGTTTGTCGCCGAGATGAGACTGCGACTAGATTTTGAACGTTTCAAATGACTAGAATTGGCCTTCAGGTTGCGCGTGGAGTTCCCTGCCATATATGTGTATAGTATCTCTAGACATCTACAACTTGAAAGCACTACGTGTACTCTTAATATTATCCATGTGTTTCAAATTAAAAACAAAGGCAATTTTAAATACACGGCATAATGCTTGCATACACAAAAATGCATGGCCGCAATTACCTACTTCACTTATTGCCGTTGAAAATAATTAAATTTTACTAATTACACTGAAAACCCACTATTACAGGTATAATGTTGATTAAAACATAATTATAATTTGTTTTTGAATGCCTACTTTTCTTATTAAATCAGTTATGAATTTGTAAGTAAAATTAATCAACAAATCTGTTGTATTTGTTTATCATTTTGTGTGGCTTGTTTATAACGTTTTATAGTTTAAACTGTTATGTCGTTTGTAGTTTTTACCGGTCTCATCGATTAAAAGATTGACGCGAGCAACATCCTCAAACATCTAATGTAAACCGTTACCAATATAACGGTTTGCGTTAATTAATTTTGTTTGATTTGTATGTTTGAGTATTATTTTATTATTTAAGTGTTATTATCAAATTAGAATTTCGGGTTTAGGTATTCAAATAATTGAATCAAAGCACTCATTTTGAAATTGGCAATGTTGGTCCACGGGGGCAGACGCCAGCATATCAAGCTACTACAATCTGTCAAATTTCTTTAATAGATTTTCAACTTTTTCGCTGAAGTATAAGGTCCAATTTTCATTGGGAAAATTTTACAGTTTCGGGTAGCTTGACGTGCTGTCGTCTGTACATTTTCTGATTTATTTGTTTACATTTTAATCGGATATCTACTTTTGAAACAGATCATACCTGAAAACAAACAGCTAAATTAAATGGAACAGAATTTATCCAAATTGGCTGAACATTATATAGGCTTCCTGATCCTTGGATGTTGGCGGTTGTGTTCATAGTATTAAGGCGAATGGGTAGTTGTAGCCCGCGAAATTCAATTTTTCTTACGTTTTTTGCAATTTTCAGGTCAGTGTCAGGTTGTATCTTGATCAAAATATGATTCGCGACAATAACAGGTACGTATTTACAGAATTATAATAATTAGAATCATTAATACATCTTTCTAAGTTAGATTTCTACCGTTAAGAACAAATCTCGTATGGAAAAGTGTTGGTGGTAGAAATCTAACTTAAACAGATGTATTAATGATTCTGATGATTATAATTCTGTGAATACGTACCTGTTATAGTCGCGAATCAAATTTTCATCAAGATACAACCTGACACTGACCTGAAAACTGCAAAAAACGTAAGAAAAATTGAATTTCGCGGGCTACAACTACGCATTCACCTTAAGACTTCCGTGGTTCCCACCATAGATACTTGATCCAATATTTAAATTACTTGGCTTTATCTATGTAATATCGCCAATAATCAGTACAATAGGCTGGCGTATTATTAATTAATGTATTATATTAATTACTAGCTTCTGCCCGCGACTTCGTCCGCGTGAAATTCGTACTTTCTACCTCTAAAAGTTTCGAAAATGTATGTTGGTATGATCTTTATAATTAACTTAAATAAATAAGTATTCGGGCCAATTTTTAAGTTTATAGAACAAAGGAATCAGATTTTTCAAAGAAACTATCCCCGCTTTTCACCCCCACAGGGGTAGAGTTTGGCCCAAAACTGGAAAGGACTGGGGCCGCCTTTAAGCGGCTCTTGCCCAACCTGAGGGGGCCAAACGCCTCCTGCCGGAGGCTTTACGCGGGAGTCGTGCGATCCATGGCCCTATACGGGGCCCCGGTGTGGGCGCGTTCTCTGCGGCGGCGAGCCGCCCACTATCTGAACGCGCCCCAAAAGGTGGTAGCCGTAAGGCTGATCCGGGGGTACCGCACGATCTCGGGCGAGGCGGCAAGCCTCCTTACCGGACTGCCGCCATGGGATCTGGAGGCGATAGTCCTCGCGCGCCTGTATGAGTGGCGCGCGGAGACACTACGCCGGGGGGAAACTCCGCTTCCGCGGCAAGTCGCGGCGGAGCGGACAGACCTCCGGTGCGATCTCATGGTGGCATGGAAGGAGCGGCTTTCGCAACCCAGCGCAGGGCGCGCCACGATAGTGGCGATAAGACCCCTCTTTGAGGAGTGGCTAGAGAGGCGTCACGGCGTCCTCACCTATCGCCTGACGCAGGTCCTCACCGGACACGGATGTTTTGGGAGGTTCCTGCACATAATCAGGCGGGAGGAGACGCCCGGGTGTCACCATTGCGAGGATCGCCCAGAGGACACGGTGGAGCATACGGTGGGAGTCTGCCCCGCATGGGCGGAGCACCGCCGTGCCCTCGTAGAGGCGATTGGCAGCGGCGGCGACCTCTCGCGTCCGGCCCTGGTTCAAGCCATGGTCCGGGGCGAGAGGGAGTGGGAGGCAGTCACCTCCTTCTGCGAAGCAGTCATGCTAGCGAAGGAGGTGGCGGAACGGCTGAGGGAGAGAGCCACACGTCCCAGCCGCCGCGGGAGACGCTCCGGGCGTCGGGAGCCGCATGACGACTCCCGGCCACCGTAGGCGCGGGCCTGCGGACGGAGAGTAATGGGTAGCTCACCGTCCGATCAGGACCAGGCCCGTGCCGGACCAGCAGGCTTCGGCCAGGGCCGAAGCCTGCCGGGGGTGCGGGACTGTCCGAAAGGGTTACCGCTACCCCGGAACATAAAGGGCTAAGGAGGGAACACGGATGGGTTTTAGTCAGTAAGAGTCTGACACTCCCTTCCGCTTCACCCAGAGCGGGAGGGGTCATTTGATGATTTCCCATCCATAAAAAAAAAGGGGTAGAATTTTGAAAAATCGTTTAAGATGTGTTCATTACTTGACTTAAAGTTTATTTATACCAATTTTCGAGCTAATCAAGCCACGCAGTAAAATCCTCCCCTTTAAAATTAACTACCTCTTTTCATAAAGTTAGGGGTAGATTTTCGAAAAACCCTGATACACGTTATTAATTATTTCTAGTCCTTAGTATAAATACTGAGTTTCAAGTTAATCGGACAGGGCTTTAAATTCTTCCATACAATTTTTAACACCCCCCCATTACCTCTTTAGGGGGTATTTTAGAAAAACGAAAAATTCCAAACTTCATAGTTTACTTAGATAAGTATTCGTGCCAAGTTTCAAGGTTATTAACTCAATAAATAAGATTTTTCATACAAACAAAATCCCCCCTTTTCACCCCCTTAAAGGTTGAATTTTCCAAAAACCCCTTCTTATTCGATACCTACTCTGCACAAAGAACACAACCTCCAAAACTCATGTCCCTAGGACCAGCGGTTTAGACTGTGCGTTGATATTTCAGTCAGTTCGTTCATCCCCCTTTGGGGGAGAAATTATCAAAAACGCTGAGACACGTATAAATTAATTTTTCAATCGTTAGCCTAAATACAAAATTTGAAGACCCTAACTTTTAAACTGACGGACTTTAATACACAACTTCATCCCCCTTTTTATACCCTTTGGTGTTGGAATTATCAAAAACGCTGAGACACATATAAATTAACTTTTAGTCGTCAGCCTAAACACAAAATTTGAAGATCCTAACTTTAAAACTGACGGACTTTCATATAAACTTTCATCCCCTATTTAACTCCCTTAGGGGTTGAATTTAAAAAAATCCTTCCTAATTCCTTGTCTACATTAGAAAGGGAACCATTGTGTAAAATTTCAAAATAAATACCTATAACTACTTTAATTAATAAAAGTACCTACGCTTAATAATTTGTAATTTGAACGAATATTTAAACACTACCAAAACAACTAATACGTGGTCCTAACTTTAGCTACCTTACACTTAAAATCTAAGTGACTATTTAAACTAAAATATTCTTATAGAATTATAACCAGAAATATATTATACAACTCACAATAAAAAAGAAATGAAAATAAAGCTGAAACGCCTGTGCAATACTATCTACCTATAACTACTTCACTTAAAAATAAATACTTATAACTACTTTAATTAATAAAGTACCTACGCTTAATAATTTTTAATGTGAACGAATATTTAAACACTACCAAAACAACTCATACCTATTTTACGAAATAACAACAAAAAAAATTCAAATAAACTATTTAAAGACTAAAAGTCGCGCTGATAAGCACGGTTTCTCAATATCAATTATTGTCTGTCAATAAGGTCGAACGCTCTGAACGCATCAACAGCCAAATATTGAATGAAGCTCGCTCTCGGACTCGGACCTCCCGCCTTTTTATACCTTACCGCCGCCGCGACCCGTGTCGAGCGCGGCAACCGTTACACAAAAATAATCCTTATAGCATGATTCAGTATTCACGATGGCGATGCGCGATGGCTTATTTCATGTATAAGTTTGGTGTTTCTATACCGATTTCTATGATTCTTTTTTTATTGAATAGGTAATAATGTTAACTTTTTTAAATTAGGGATGAGTGAGAGTATTATAAACGTAAGAGTAAACAAAATTAAATATAATCAGAATGCTCCGAACTGCTAAGCTATCAGGAGTTACACGTGTTATTGTGAGTCAACCATAAAAGATAGACATATGCTGTTGCGGGATATTTTTTAGACAATTTTATGTAGAATATTTCCGTCATACATGATTTCTATGTAACTTTAACCATTAAGGCTGCTCACGCGACGGAAGCTTAAAAAATGGAGTAACTTCTCCCGTTTTCCCAACATTTCCCTTCACTACTCTGCTCCTATTGATTGTAGCGTGATGAAAAGTATACTATAACCTGCCCAGGAGTATGAAGAATAATTGTACCAGGTTTCGTTAAAATCCGTCCAGTAGTTTTTGTTTCTATAAGGAACATACAGACAGACAGACAGACAAAAATTTTACTGATTGCATTTTTGGCATCAGTATCGATCACTAATCACCCCCTGATAGTTATTTTGAAAATATATTTCATGTACAGAATTGACCTCTCTACAGATTTATTATAAGTATAGAAGATAGATGACATAGCTGACTGCCGATCCTCTGGATAATTATAATAACATAGATATTAGAAGATAATCTTAAATTAAACTAATTGGGTGCAGGTACATTATTAGCTTAAAAACTTGAATAATAAATAAGTTTGAGAGATTGATGTTGAGCAGAAGAGGGGCCCATCATCATCATTATCATCAACATCATCATTCCAGTCGAAAGACGTCCACTGCTGGACATAGCCCTCCCTCAAGCACCTCTACTTCGACCGGTTCTGTGCTTCTCGCATCCAACGGGTTCCTGCGGCCCGCGTCGCTGGGTTGCTGGCATGGCGTGGGTGGGTAAATAATAACAGCTGCACAGGTCGATCGATCAGGTTAAGCTACGCTTGCCGCGGTCGGTCTATGACCATCTTTACATACCGAGACCCCTTAGTGCCTCGGAAAGCACGTTAAGCCTTTAGTCCCGGCTGTCATTCATGGATCGTTCGATTTGTAGAAATTTTAGTTTAGTCCTGTCAAATTAATCAGCGCCTGACGTAAATTGACGTAATTTTAGTAGGCGAGTTTTTAATCACGTCTAAACTTGTAGGAATGGAGTAGTGTCAGGCGCTGAGTAATTTGACAGGACTAAACTAAAATATATTTTCTGTCCTTCTCTTAATGAAATAGAAAGAAAAATATGCACTGAACTTAAATTTAGTTTAGTTTGTGAACGAGGAATCGGCAGCATTGTACAGTTTTAAAACAAGTTTACTGACTAAGACTGCTTCGTTGACCTCGTTGGTAGCAAGCGCTACTGCTGACCATGGGGTCCTGGTCGCGATTCTCTAGTCGAACAAAGTGATACTGGGTTTTTCCATCAGGAATTTATCAGTACCAGTCCGAAGTCTGGATTTTTAACCGGTTTATGACAAAGGTTCGCCCCGTATTTCATAGGAGTAGGTGCAACTCTGCCTAACCCTCAGAGGGATTCTGTAATTCCTAAGCGCTCCTGCACACGATGCCGTTACCGCGCCGTCGCCGCACCGCCGCCGCGCCACTACACTGTAGATACGAGTCGCGCGAAGCCCGCCACCGCGCCGCCGCCGAGCTGCCAACGCGCGCGCTCCCTCTGTTTGATTCATTCCATTACCGGCCGCGGTTCAAACGCGTAATGGAATGAATGAAACAGAGGGAGCGCGCCGCCGCCGCGCCACTACACTGTAGATACGAGTCGCGCGAAGCCCGCCACCACGCCGCCGCCGCGCCGCCTCCGCGCGCGTTCCCTCTGTTTGATTCATTCCATTACGCGTACGAACCGCGGCCGGTAATGGAATGAAGCAAACAGAGGGAATGCGCGCGGTGCCGGCGCGGCGGCGGCGCGGTGACGGCATCGTGTGTATGAGCGCTAACACCATCCACATGCGTGTGCGTGATGTAAAAAAGTAGGTTACAAAATTGTGACTCATAATTTTTTTTCGAGGTTTTAATAAAAATATTCCTGTATAAAAATACAGGCTGAAAAATGCTGATTCATTTCTAGATTCGATCGGTACTCGATACGTATCTACCTTATCCATAGTGATTGAATTGGCTGTACCAATTACCGTGTTTTGCTTTTGAGAGCTGTGTACGTAAATTCTAAAGGGTTGTTTTTTTTTTTTGTTACTTTCTATGTATTCAATTCGTGTTAGGTGCTGTTAACTTAACACGAAAGACCTTGTATCTAGGTCGATTTTTTATTAAAATATTTCTTTGAATCCAGATTATATTTCGTAACCCTTATAGAAATAGTTTATAGTGATTGAATTGGCTGTACCAATTACCGTGCTTTGTTTTGGAGAGCTGTGTACAGGAATTCTAAAGGGTGGTTTTTTTTTGTTACTTTTTACGTATTTAATTCGTGTGAGGTGCTGTTAATTTAATAAAAAAGTCCTTGTATGTAGAGATCGATTTTTTATCAAAATATTTCTTAACAAAGGAACATCAACGATTAATTTATTAGGTAAAATGAACGCCAGTTATTAATCCAACTTGAATCCAAATAATATTTCTTCGAAAGCAGATATGAATATCTACCATTGATAACCATAAACACTGATCACCCTAAAGCTTGGAAGGCCTACTTAAAATATCTACTTATGTTTTAAAAATCTTCTTAAATAGTCCTAGTCCTACTTACTTAATAGTCCTTCAGTCTACAGCCAAAAACTTCAGACGACCCAAATTAGTTTATCTTACATTTCCAACACAAAAACCTCAATAAACAAGAAAATTTTCTTTCATAATATTTTGTATGGCAAAAATATTTTTTTAGGATCTCATAACGAAACTCCAAGCGACTCTTGCGTCCGCCTCAGTGCGTTACAACAATGAACTTGACCTGATGTTTTGTAGAACAACAACTGTGTTACAACTGCGACTGCGGCTGTAGTTACGTCATAACGGAGCTCCGGTTCTCGACTGCAATTATGATAACTTACTGGTTAAAAAATATGGTCGTTACTGAGTAATTTAGGTTGTTAGGAAAGTTACGAGATCTTCGACGGTCGGTACGGGTAGTCAGACAAGACAACCATTCTTGCCAATAATTTTTGTGTTATCCAGTAACTGGGTTGTATAGGTCAGACAATCAGTCTCTCTATATAAAATACTCGTAACTACTCAGCTGCATCCGGTTAGACTGGAAGCCGACCCCAACATACTTGAGGCAAAAGTTAGGTACCTATAGTAATAGTGCGCAGTGTTGGACATCCACCCTATTTCAAGTTAAACAAATATCAACTTTATTTCAATGATAATTAAGTTGATTTCAGAGTGACTATAGAAAATGTTAGAAAAATGTTTGAAGTTGTAGCGAAACTGAACTTTATTGTGTAGGAATTAAAGTTATTTTTCCATTAATTCATATTTGTTTACATTTTTGGCAGATAAATCGCGAACGCAGAATAGGTGATGATATTGAGGAAAGTTACGAGATTATCTCCTTTCTCGAGATCTTTGTCGCAGATCGTGTCTTGTCTGTAACACCTAAATCCAGTTCATCCATTGCCGTCATACTTTTTTTAACAAAATCATCCAACCACAATCTATTCCGTACATCCGTCAGTCCTAAATTCTAGTAAGTACCTGTATTTAAATTTGGATGTGACTCATTATAACACACTACGGCCAATATGCAATCAAAGGTCAATTATAAATTACTAGCAGCGCCCCTCGGTTTCACCCGCATAAGTTTCGATCCCGTGGGAATATCGGGATAAAAACTATCCTATGTCCTTTCCCGGGACTCAAACTATCTCATCTAAATCAGTTCAGCGGTTTAAGCGTGAAGAAGTAACATACAGACAGATAGACTTTCGCATTTGTAATATTAGTATGGAAGTATGGATATGGATTGCGATGGGATCGGATAAAAAAGTTTTATTGCAATAACGGGAAAAAGTAAAACTGGTTTTGTTTTTACATCTATTTTGAAAGCTTTTAGCCCACTTAAGGATACCTAAGTATTATACGATATTTTTTAACTAATTGACGTCGAATAGCGTCGCCGTTCATTGACCTCACTTTAGAGTAAAAGTATTCTAAAGAATATTAAATCGTTTGATCTCTCAATCTCAAACTTAATCAAGACCGACTCCAGCTTTGAAGCTACAGTAATTAAATTGGAAATAATTTCTTTTTGACAACACAGTGGTTTGTTTTTTGTTTCCTAGACACAAAGATCAACGAAAAAGGACAAAAAAAAAACTATAACTATGGACGTCTCACCATAATGTCACTTAGGCCCATTTGCACGTTCATGGGTTTTATAATATCTATATTAAATAACTCGGAGTTAACAGCTAACTTACGGTTAATCAATTATTCATCTTGTGTCATCAAGAGTTAGAGGTAAACCTAGATTAAACTAATAAATATTAAACCCTATGTGGGAGAGTTAAGTCACTAAACTCTGGGTAAGTGTTAGACTGTTAGTAATTTCAAAATCAATTGTGACGTTATAGTACCGCTGATAACTTAATTTGTAGATATTTTATATTGTTTGACGTTGTAGTAAGTGAAAATTCGGTACTTTATCAGCAGGTAATGTTTTCATGAATTCATATAAAAATAAAAACAAAAAAAACTTCAATCATATTTTTTTCTAATATGACGTTATCGTCCATCAATAAACTAAATCTCCATGGAAACCACATGCAATTCAATTAAAACGAAATCGCATGTTTAAAAACTAGAAAGTATTACCACAGTCTAAAAATCATATGATTTTTATACTGTGGTATTACGTATCGTAATGTAGTGTAAAAGAGATGGGTATACAGTTTCCGTTCATTGTTCATTCATTGATTTATGGTCGGATTACATATCAAGGCACAGATATTACAATTCTATTTTAACTGCAATGTTCCTAACTTAAAAAAACACTAAGTACATCAGGTCAACTAACACGGTGTTACTTTTTAGTGGGGCAACGCGTTATAAGAGTTAATTACTTAGTTCCGAGTTTACAAACTACATTTATTAATTTAACCCGACTAAACATGCAACTGCACCTAAAGAACATAATATGCCAAATGCAACCACAGAATACAGTCAGCTAAATGCAAGGAATGTCCAGATTCTGTGTTGCCAGTTTAATTAAAACATTGAACGCCAGGCGAGACGGACAGACATGCACCCATTTGTGTAGCGTTTAGTAATTAGTTTTGTGGTAACACGCTATAACGAGAATGCGACCGCTTGATAGCACGTATGTTAATTTTCAATTATAATAGTTAGTTGACGTTTTTGGGGTTACTAATAGTGGATACCTGCTGTAATTACTAAAAAAATGCTTTACAAAATATGTAATTACTACTTCATTACATATTTCGCGAAACATTTTTCCAGATAAAACTATTAAAATAATGAGGCGTTACGATGTGTGTGGTCAGAAATTGTTTTTGCATCAATCTAAATAATAATTATAATTTGTTAACTACCGATGTAATTTTGTGTAAAAGTATTAATTCTTATTACTTTTTAACAACAACACATACATAATATAACAATCACTTCTGCAATTTTTTTAAAGTCAATATTTTTATGAACCTCTATTAAAAAAAAACCAACTGCTGTCGGTTTTGAAATCTTGCGTCACAAGATTCTGAATATTTCTTAAGCCTAGATCACATCTGTATCATTTTTGCGTACAGACGCTAGCACATCAAGCTACCCGAAACTGTCAAATTTTCCTAATCAACTTTAAACCTTATGCTTCAGTGATAAAGTTGAAAATCTATTACAGAAATTTGACAGATTGTAGTAGCTTGATGTGCTGGCGTCTGTACAAACCGACGTTTGCACGGGCGTAAAAATATCGCGGTGGATTACATCGCACTCTGGATTTTGAACTTTTGGTCTTGAGTCAAGCATTGAGAATCCAACATAGCCCATCCCAGCACGATTTTCAACTCTCGCGGTCTATCGAACGTCGGCCAGCGGTCAACATCGATCCTTCAAAACATATGCAATATTTCAATATCGATCAATGAACGGGCGACCATGAACCAATATGGACGATTGATATTTGTTAATTCCACACCATCGATCGGCGTTAAAGAAAACACCACACTGAATCATACTGTGGGGCTAGCACGAACAGGCGGTGTAAACGTAAGGTTTAAAATTTAAAAATTCAAATTATAATTTTAGCACATAATATTTAATTACTTTTAAGGCTTTATATTTATATCTATGGGTGCATAACACTTGCGTAGTTTTTACATTTTTTTTATTTCTATGGGTGAATCTAATTGTGCATGTCCACAAAACCAAACAACTGTAGGTTAAAGTTGTATTTTCGATTAAAAATCCATTCGAATTTGCGACATATTTATTTACGTCGCGAACCTTAACAAATCCTTTCCATAACACCAAAGTTAACGATAATTTAATTTAATCGCATGTTTGAATGCGAAGTATTCATTTTATTGCATTAATTTGAACCCAATTTCACATTTGACTGGTTATGTTTATGAACATGATTATTTTAACTTTTAAAATCTCTGACATTGTGCAAACGATGCTAAACCTGTATTTTATATTGGTAAAAGTTATGTTGTTACTTGTTACACATAAAATGTTGAGTTTAGAATGCAGCAAGCAACGGTACAAACGGTGAAGGAAAACATCGTGAGGAAATCATCGACAAATCTTAGAACTAAAAATTCGAAGACATGTGACATCTACCACAACCACAACGAGGCTCCAATGCGGGCACTGGGCCCTCGTTGTGGATTACGGCACAATCTCGCGGAGAGGAGGCCTGTGTTCCAGCAGTGAACATTAGAGGCTGATTTTGCTATTATTATGCTAAGCAACATTAATTAATTTTTAAAGTTAAGTATTAGAAGTATTCAATTAAAAAATGGCATCGTGTAGTGCCCCTTTAACGTCCTTTTTCTCTTTGTAATTCTTTAGAGAACCTTTGCACTGCGGCCGACGAGAGAATGCGTTCTTGACAACTGTCAGTTTCATACAAACGCATACGTGTTTTGCGAATTAGATCTTTATTGGCTACAAGAATTGTCGCCCTGACGACGGTGTCAGGAACGCATTCTCCCGACGGTCGGACTGGAAGTACAATTTTAGAGCATTTGTAAAGATTTGAAATTACTTTTTTTAATTTTGGTAATGGATAATTTTTTGGGCAAATTTTGAAAACAGCATGAAATTTCTTGCTTTGGTATATTTTCCACCTGTTTGTGTCAAGATAGCTGAAGTTCTAATTATTTTTAAATTAGCATAAACTAAAGCATTTTTTTTTCTGGAAATGGCATCTCGCAAGTCTACCTAGGAGGTTGTCGTCTGCTTAACCAGACTTGCCGGTGGGTGCCTCAATAAATTAAAGCCTTCAGCTAGGGCTTAAAAAACTTAAAAACTAAGCGACTACACGCTAAGGGCACCCCCCTGTGGGGTACGGTCCTCGGCTTATAGCGTCGCTGGGAGAGGGCAGCAAGGGACAGGCTGGATCGGAATTATAGCATAAACTAAAGCAGATTTACATTTGGCCTTGGCCTTATATACTTTAGTACCTTCGCAATAATATTCCCTTTGGAATACATAGGTACATTTGTAAGTACAGCTAAATAATAATGAATGAACAAAGACAACCGCATTACTTATGCTATACGTAGTATGCGTCCATCGGATTGTGATCATTCGCTGTAAAGAATACAAAATCAGTCTATTGTTCTAGCTGTACATCTTGCCATAATAATGGTTTAAGTGACCAACAAGTGGAAGAAATAATTTAATTACTATATAATTATCATTGTAGTTATGTACTTTAGTTTTGCCTTGAAACGTTTCGCAGGTTGGATTTTATCTGGATTTAGTCGTATGACAATTATTATAAAATAAATAATAATTATGAAATTATTATAAATGAATATAAGGTGTGCATTCTGAATATTAAAACAGTTTATTTTACACAATACCAAAGTATTTATATTTCCATTAAATCATCATTGTAATATTCTGCGATTTTTTTAAATTATAAAAATAGTTTTTATTAAACGCGATGCACACCGGTCACACTCTAATAAAAAGATAAAAGAGACAAAGTTTAATTGAATGTAAGCACTCAATACATTTTCGCTCGTACAGTAATTAAAAATGTTATTACAGTAATAATTAACAAGGAAAAACTTACTTCGTGAAAAAGGACACTCCACAGTAAATTCAATTCACAAAATACTTTAAAAATTCGAGCGTAAAACGGTTCGGTTTCGATTTGAACGTCGCGTGCGCCGGCAGAGGCTTTGCTAAACAAACTATCGACCTGTAGGTGGTAGAGCATAGGCCTTGCCATTCTCCTGGTCACCGTCGTTCAGCAACCGGTGTACAACCGGTCCGTTAGACCTCATTTACACCGACAATTTATTAAAAAACCCAGTTTACCTGCCCTTACATTCACATCAAAACAGTTTATATTAAAAACTTTTTTACAAAAAAAACAACCGACTTTAAAAAAACACTACAAAGTGAAAAATAACTTTAATTTCGGAAGCCGGTGTCTTTGGTTCCGCATTTTCGTTTTTTGACACCGACTTCCGAAATTAAAGTTATTTTTCACTTTGTAGTGTTTTTTTTAAAGTCGGTTGTTTTTTTTTTGTAAAAAAGTTTTTATTTTTCACTTTTTAGTTGTACCTACCCCACACTAGCGCATTGAAGAATTGAAGACACGACTCGAAGAATCATCAAAATTCATATAGAAATGCCGGAGATGCAGTACATTTATGCATATAACTTCGTACATAAGAATAGTTATCTAATGTATTATATACTAAAACCTTCCTGAAAGTATGTAGATCACAATTATGAAAGAATTATTAAAATCGGTTCAGTAGTTTTTGAGATAATCGCGGACATACAAACATACATACATACATACATACGGGTCGAATACAGAACCTCCTTTTTTAAAGTCGGTTAAAAATAGCAGCTCCTTTCAAAATTCATGAATGTTTTAATGTACAATTCGCGTTGAACAATAAGAATGAAGTGGCATATTTATTCATAAAGTATAAAAAATTGAGCGTAAAATATTTCATCTAACTTGGACATGAAATATTAATAATAATAATATGTTGATAGCGTTGATTGAGTTTTTAATGGATGCTTTGTAATACTTTGGTAAGCTGTTGTTGGAGTTCTCAACTTCTTAGTGGAATATATTTGGATTTTAGCAACGCTCATGTTGTGTTTTGTTTTGTTTTGAATGTTTGATTAGTTTTTCAAACTCACACTAAGCTCGCGTTGTGAATCATGGCTCTAGTCACTCGTTTTCACAAAGAGAAGGTCTGTGTCCCAGCAGTAGGAACTTTATAGGCTGCTTATACTATAATATCTTAATTCGTATAATGTCAGCTGTATTAAAAAAAATATTATGACAAAATAAAACATTAATAGACGTATATTATCTTACCTGCCGTTGAGGCGTGCTAAGAAGCAATTTTTTAGGTATTTAACAATAGCGCATCGCAGCAACAAATAAAGTTCAAAACAGTTTGATGTTAGTTCAATCGAATGTTTACCAAAAAAAAAGTAATTTGCAGTTTTAATTAAATAAAAAAATATATGCACGGCTCACTGGAGTAACTTTTAAATATTTTTTTAGTTGATTGAATTCCCATGAAATTCCCTTTATTAATATTACATAAAATATGATAGTTTACGCTCAAAACGACGAAAATATTTTATCAGCTCTGTTTTACAGTTGTTTTATCATGATACTATGTTACTTTTTACAAAATATTTTTTATTAAGTCTTTTCTTTGAACATTTGACAATACACAGATTTTTTTCTAGCTACCTATTAATATTTACCAATACCCCTAACTATGCGATAAAAACTGAGCATTTTACGGTATCCTACGTTTGGGCCCATGCCCTTTGTCAATGCCCTTCTTAAGATTTATAGGCCCATCTCACTTCTGAGCCATGTCTACAGGCTGTTTTCGAGAGTCATCACGAACCGTCTCGCGCGCAGGTTTGACGACTTCCAGCCTCCCGAACAAGCCGGATTCCGTAAAGGCTTTAGCACCGTAAACCACATACATACGCTGCGACAGGTTATACAGAAGACCGAAGAGTATAACCTGCCTCTCTGCTTAGCGTTTGTGGACTACGAGAAAGCCTTTGATTCGATCGAGACATGGGCTGTACTGCAGTCTCTTCAACGGTGCCAGATCGACTATTGGTACATCGAGGTGCTGAAGTGTCTGTACGAAAACGCCACTATGTCAGTTCGACTCCAGGACCAGACCTCGAAACCTATCCTTCTGCAGCGAGGTGTGAGACAGGGAGACGTTATCTCTCCGAAATTGTTCACCGCTGCTCTAGAGGATGTCTTCAAGGTTCTGGACTGGAAAGGAGCTGGCATTAACATCAATGGCGAGTACATAACTCACCTTCGGTTTGCCGACGATATAGTAGTCATGGCTGAGCCTATGGAGGACCTCAGTACAATGCTCGATGACCTCAGTAGAGCCTCTGAAAGAGTGGGTCTGAAAATGAACATGGACAAAACGAAGGTCATGTCAAATGCCCATGTAACACCCACTCTCATGAAGATCGGAGACGCTACACTCGAAGTCGTGGACGAGTATATTTAGGTACCTAGGACAAACTGTCCAGTTAGGTAGGTCCAACTTCGAGAAAGAGGTTAATCGTCGAATCCGACTCGGCTGGGCAGCGTTCGGGAAGCTACGCAATATCTTCTCGTCCCACATACCGCAGTGTCTCAAGACGAAAGCCTTTGACCAGTGCGTGTTGCCAGTGCTGACATATGGCACTGAAACGTGGTCGCTCACAATGGGCCTTATTAGAAGGCTGAAAGTCACCCAAAGGGCAATGGAGAGGGCTATGCTTGGAGTTTCCCTGCAGGATCGAATCAGAAATGAAGAGATCCGCAAGAGAACCAAGGTAACCAACATAGCCCGAAGAATTGCCAAACTTAAATGGCAGTGGGCAGGGCACATTGCTTGCAGAACAGATGGCCGATGGGGCCGAAAGGTTCTGGAGTGGCGACCGCATACAGTCACGTCTAAAAGTATGTATACACTTGGCTTTATTCAAAGGCGATTTTCTCCTTTATTTTTGAATGAAATTTTATGTTATTACGAAAATAGTATTTTCGAACCCATAGGTTTATGTGAAGTGTCGTATTTCAACGTTTCATTCGTTATTTCACGAAAAAATCGCAATTGAAAATTGCCAAGTGTATACATACTTTTAGACGTGACTGTACCGGAAGGCGTAGCGTTGGAAGGCCTCCCACAAGGTGGACCGACGACCTTGTGAAGGCCGCAGGAACTCGTTGGATGCGAGAAGCACAAAACCGGTCGAAGTGGAGGTGCTTGGGGGAGGTCTATGTCCAGCAGTGGACGTCTTTCGGCTGAAATGATGATGACGTTTGGGCAGTGCCTTGATAAATCCACGTTTTATCAACAACATTGACGCTATCAATGCATTTTAGACTCGCTTATAGCCTCGTAAATAAAATGGCACCCACAAAGGATGGGTCTACTTTTAACTGTCGTGACCTGTATTTTTTTCGCTCTCTTTTGTGCAAGAGCTCTCATATTGCACCTCTGTAAATAAAATATGGAAATTCATGGAAGTCCGGTTTCATTATACCAACAGACGCGCTAGAAACAGTTTTTAATGTGTCAGGAATTTTCTATTCAAACAATAAAATATTTCATTACTAGCTGCGTTTATAACTATATCACACTAATATTATAAAGGCGAAAGTTTGTGAGTGTGTGTGTGTTTATATGTTTGTTACTTCTTTCCGCTCAAACGACTGGGCCAATTTTGATAATTTTTTATCTCGATTTTCCCACGGGATCGACACTTATGCGGGTGAAACCGTGGGGCGCAGCTATATATATAGTATTCACACACACACATACACACACACACTCACAAACTTTCGCCTTTATAATATTAGTGTGATATAGTATGGATAGAGTTGTTTAGGTTTTTAAAGGGTATTGTATCAGCTTAATTATAAATATTCGCAGAAATAGGTATAAATAACTGACTGCAATAAAATAATAACATCAATCTTGAAAACTCAGAACTTCACATAAAACTCTATCTTCAGTATATAATAAGAAGCCAGAATAAAAAAATTTTAATTTCTTCAAATCCACTGTTACGAGTACGCTTCGGTGTAAATGATGCTAGCGGAATATTTTGCAACTGATTTGCGTAAATGAATTAAAAGAAATCTTATAGTGGTATTTCCTTGTTCTATTTTATAAACAATAATATAATAGAGTGTAAAGTACAGTGTCATGATGAGTAACATAACAACATGAAAAAACAAAAAACATAAACATCACGCCTCGTTTCCAAGTTTTGGGCAGAAGTGTATCTTTAGTAAGTACAGTCACGTCTAAAAGTATGTATACACTTGGCTTTATTCAAAGGCGATTTTCTCCTGTATTTTTTAATGAAATTTTATGTTATTACGAAAATAGTAGGTATTTTCGAACCCATAGGTTTATGTTAAGTGTCGTATTTCAACGTTGCATTCGTTATTTCACGAAAAAATCGCAATTGAAAATTGCCAAGTGTATACATACTTTTAGACGTGACTGTACACCTACATTCCGCCAGTTATGTTTAAGTCCCATATAATAGGGAGCGAGCCCATAGCCATCAAACAGGCACAAGTCCAAACTCCGGGCTGCTACACTGTACCCGACCTGGGAATCACCCCGAACCTCATGCTCAGCAGTAGCCATTGCGACTACTACACCAACGAGGCTGTCTTTTGCAAGCAACATATCAATATCAAGCGCAATACATACAAAGAGCAGAATGAAAACTTGCCTTTCTAGTTGAAACTTGGACACAATAAAGCTTGCAGGCATTATTAGGCTTTAGGCATTTATTTAGCATCCCGAGTTGGCGCTGCAGTGTTCCACGCACGCCACTTGAGAGTGGGTGCGGCCATTATAGGAATAGGCGCACGGGGAGGTGGGACCCGCTGAAGAACAGCGGGTCGAGGCCTGCCGGGGGAGCGGTGAATGCTTATGCGAATCCCGCACCCCTGGCCATAGGTAGAGGTGGAACACCGCGGTAGTTTTAGCCGGTAAGAGTCCGGCATGCCCTTCTGTCACCCCCACGATAGAGGAAGTCCATGAGGATTTCAACCGCGAGAAAAAAAAAAAGAAAAGGTAGGGCATTTATTTAGCATTATGTATTTTCTATCTTTTTCTTTCTTTCTTTCAGGCGTCCAATGAAGTCCCATGTAACGAGAGCGAGTATATTTCCATCAATCGGGCACAAACCCAGACTCCGGACTACTACTAAGAAATTCCAGATGTATAAACCCAATAACACTTTGCTCAGGGACCGAACCCAGGACCTCATCTAAGCAGTAGCGCTTGCGACGACTAGGCCAACGATGCAGTCTTGATGATTAACTTAGTGGAAATCATCATAAACGCTGCCGTCTATGTGCTAACCCATCCTTTTTGTTACGTTAGAAACAAGAAGTCAATAGGTATGTATTGGCAACTTGTATTCATAGATGCGAGTCATTCGTTTCATCAACAACTTCTAAGGGCTCGTACACATAGCGATCCGTTTTATAGGTCCGTTATTTGATGGCGTATGTAGTTGTATGAGCGAGTTCACACACAAAACAGTAATCCGGATTCAGTAATCATGTCACTCCGGCAAATTCAGAGCTTTCTAGAGTTACGTAGAATAAGGCACTTCCACAATTTTGTTACAACGATATGTCTCACTAGAGCACTATAAATTTCTAAGCGTAACTACATGTTTGAAAATTAAAGCTTATACAATAAGCTACATTCTCTAAATTAATTTTGTGTAAACACTTGTTCCAATATATGTTCACTAAAAATTTGCTATACTAACGTTTTTTCTTTTGCATGAAGCTCTGATCCTTACGGCTATTGTCCACGACGTTACCCACAAATCACCAATGAGTAACCATGTCACAGCACTAGTAGGTATTTCAATAAGAAAGAAAGAAAATACGTTTAAGTATTTGTGGTAAGCATGACGTAGAGAAAAAACACAAAAATAACAAGTTGGGGGAATATATGCGTCACATTCACGCAAAACGGCCATCGCTCAACATAAAGCTACGACTTTTTGCAAGACAGAGCACTAGCGCTGGATTGGCGGTCCGTAAATGTTTACCCGTGATATGACATGATAGAGTGGTTATCAAATTATGTCAAACTTGTATGTCAATATAGAGCCACAGAAGTACATACATATTATTATGTATATGTCCGCAATAGAGCTGTTTCGTTTGGTACCAAATTTGATGTGAATGCTATTTCTACGAACTGCCTATGAACATTTCATTTCAATTTTCCGCATAGGCCGTTCCAATAGAGGATAAATAACACATTCACTGCGGCTGCGCTAGATTAAAACTTACTTCCAGTGCTGTACAAGTCACATACTTCCCGTATCAAGAATGCCTGATATGCGTTACGACGTCTATTTTCCCGTACGTAGTCCTGACTTCAAACCTCCACAGAGACATGGAAAGTCCACAGCTGATTTTTTTTGTTGTACCATTCAATAGGTTACATCCTTGTGTATACACAGCTGCAGTCGCACGGGGTTCTAAGTAATATCTTAAAAGTTACAGGTATTTTTGGAAATGGTTGATTTTACGGGAAAATACTTGTCATGGCGCATACAACAGTCATATTGCTAGGGATGGGGTGTAATAAGTAAAATATTTTTTTGTTTCAGATTTATTATTTATTGTTTCGAAGTTGGCGTTTGGAAAATTTTAATATTTCCATCGGTATTTCTAGATGTAGAACACGTTGGTGTATTAAACTGTGAAAACTCATTTCTTGAAAACTTACTTCGGGGTGTTGACAACAGTTCAGACACCATTTCAGAATTTAGTGATGTTTCGAGCGCTGGTACTAGATTACTCACAGAAATGTTGTCCAGGGATAATGAATCAGGATCAGTCTTTTTATTCTAATTAATTATTACTTCTTCTAATATACGAAATTCACTTCCTGTTGATGGACTTAAAAAAAAATGAACTGGGCGTTTTTGTACTAGATGGTTTGGGATTCGGTAAACTGGAACCAGTACTCTGCACAATAATGTTTCTAGCCTCTTTACCTTCTGTCTTTACACCTTTCCCCATAATAAGTTTTTTACGTGAACGTTTCATTGTTTATGTACAATTTACCTACTTAAGTGTGACGAATAAAATATTGCGTTCTGTAAAAACGTATTAACTGGGCACAGCACTACGACTAACTGAAGCTCCGCGCGCGCGCACGTTCAGTGCGGTACGAGGTCTTGGATACGGCCAAATAGTTCCCGTATCGCACTATTGTAAAATAATTACCTTTCTGTGCGTTACGAAAAAATAATTCCCGTACATTTTTATTCGTAAATTTTAATACACTTCAAGCAAGGACACCGGCAATGTAGGCGTCTCTTTTTTACTTGTACGAATACTTGAAAAAATCACCCCCGCACGGAGTGCAAAACAAGGACAACTAGCTGCCGCACAGAGCAGAACTCAATTACAACCAAATACTTCCCGTAACGCAGTGAATGTGTAACAAAAATAATCTGTGTAAATAAAAATGTATAAAAACTCCATTTGAAACTGATGACACAGTTACAACAACAAAAAATATTAAAAACAATTATCCAAACTGACGTTATTTCAGAAAATACTTTTATACATTGAAACGCTTTTTATAAATGTGTAATAACTGAATGTACCTAAAGAGTCGAAGCTTTAGGTACATTATTTACAAAATAAACATAAAAATCTTCAGAAAATGGAAAGCAACTTGCCCTAAAACAAACTAATTGAAAGAAAATCTTTGTTGCTTTCGTCTTAATAGCCATTTGCAGACCTTTTATGGTGCCTTAATGTTCAACGGAACAGCTGAACAAAAACACTCTTAATATGATCCATTAAACATTATGGCAACACTGTAATCAAATAACTTAAAAAAAATAACCACAAAAAAACTGTTTAAAAAAATAAGGCACCAATCTAAGATATGAAGCTCAAGAGAAAGCTTGATTTTTGATGCTATTTAAAAAACCGTCTAAGGGAGGAAGCTCACGGGCAACTCGGTTGCCCAGCAACTTTTCCGTCTCTGGTTTGGACGATGCGCACACGGGAGCGACAGCAACGCTATTCTGTCGACGGGGGCGGTTGAGCAGTAACTGGCTAGCCGGCAACCTTTTGTCGCCGTCTGCGCACTTGCATTGCAACCAATAGACGGGCGACAGTTGCGTCGCTAGCCTATCTCCAAGCCCGCGGACAATACAGTCTCACAGCTGTCGCGTCGCTACACGCGCGCACTTTCATACAAACCCGTAGACTTGATGTAAGAGACAAATTAGATACGGAGACAAAAGTTTCTCGTGGGCACCGGTTGCTCGTGGACGCGGTTAATAAAGAACCACCAACGAAAGCTTGATAATTATCAGTTTACAGAAAAGGCACAAGCAATTCATCTGTGTGCACACCACACATAAATAATAGATTAGTTTAAGGATGGGAAAACTACGGGACTGCTATTAAAATTACTAAACGAATCTATCTTTGCGATTTTGCAGCAAAACATACCTGCACAAACAGATTAGTTTTCTAACAAAGGAAAATACACTTTCAAAACGAAAAACAATAATAATTGAACAGGTTTAATTTTTTAGTTTCAGCTTAAAAACGATTTAATGTAATCGAAACCCTAAAATAATAATAACAACCGAGATTCCCATCACACAGCCTATTGTCCGCGGGATTAACTACACAAACTCTGTTCCTGTCACGGGAAAATGAGGAAGCGGACAGCACTATTCCCCGCTAGATAAGCTTGCCTTAAATACTAAATTACACAAAGGAAATTAAAGTACTTTAACTTTTCTGCCGTGTCCAGACGTGTGTAATGCAATGTATTGTGTAATGTAATACTCGTACAGACAGTACAAATGGCAGTTTGGGCTGAAAGGTTCTGGAGTGGCGACCGCGTACCGGAAGGCCTCAAGGCCTCCCACAAGATAGACCGTTGATCTTCTAAAGGCCACAGGAAGCCGCTGGATGCGACATGCACAGAACCGGTCGAAGTGACGGTGCTTGGGATAGGCCTATATCCAGCAGTGGACGTCTTTCAGTTGAAATATGATGATGTGTTATGTAATGTAGTGTGGATGGCATGCAGCGAGACCTTTAGTGTTCACGCTAAAAACCGACAACCGATGGATCAGCGCGAGCGCCAGTCCGAGCGTAACATGTAATCGTAGTGCCGTCTATTTTTTTTTTTTTTTTTGATGGGAAATCATCAAATGATTCCTCCCGCTCTGGGTGGAGCGGAAGGGAGTGTCAGACTCCTTCCTTAGCCATTTATGTTCCGGGGTAGCGGTAACCCTTTCGGACAATCCCGCAACCCCGGCAGGCTTCGGCCCTAACAGGCTCCTTCCTTTATGCTGACATCTCTTTGAGGCGCGCGTGGAACACATACGCGCTGTCCGGCACGGGCCTGGTCCTGACCGGACGGTGAGCTACCCATTACTCTCCGTCCGCACACATTACTCACGTCTGGACTCGGCTTTATACAAAGAACCTGTTGGCATTAAAGTTGCTGATAGGGCATAAAAAATGAACACTAAAAGCTAGTGCTGCGCTATTTGTATTAAGAAACTTGTTTTGCTGGCGAATGTATGATCGCAAAGGCTCCTGACATTTATTGCTGTAAAAAGGTTCTTGTGCCCTTTTATTGTAGTTTTATTTAGCTTGTGCTTTATTTTATCTCTGACTAGCTTTTGTCCACGGCTTCACCTGCGTGGAGGTCGGAAATTATCTCACGGGAACGTACAGATGCTAGCACAAGCTACCCGAAACTGTCAAATTTTCCCAATCAACTTTGAACATTATTCTTTAGCGATAAAGTAGAAACTCTATTAAAGAAATTTGACAGATTATAGTAACTTGATGTGCTGGCGTCTGTACTACTGGGATAAATATCCAATGTAATAATCCAGGTTATAAAATATCTGTGTGCCTTTCAACCAAATCCGCTCAGCCATTTTTGTGTCATTGAGTAACAAACATACAAACTTTCACATATATTATATTAGTAGAATTGTAGTAGTGATATTAACAAATACTCTATTCATAACTGTGGTTCAGAAACTAGTTAAAACCCTTTTATTAATTTTCTAAACACATTTACAACCAACATTTTCATTACTTGGAATTTTGAAAATAACCCCAATTCTATAAAATATAATTTTAAATGGCCAAAAAGGCCTGAGCTCTTCTTGTTTTATTAAATCATGTTATAACTTTATTTGCAAGATAAACTCGAAAATTACAGGTATAATTACATGAAAACGTTCCTTGCATTTTAGATTCTGCTAAATGAATTTCAGCTCATAGATTGTAGTCATAATTCTACAGAGGGTTATTAAGATCTTTGTGACCATCTGTTTTATGGCTAAGCTCGGCATAATGTGCATCTTCGTTAGTGTTCATACGGGCTACTATCGCTTAAGATAATCTTACGCTGTTACTAACAATGTTCCTTTATTTTAATATAGTCTGCTCTATTTCTACAGGGAATTATAAACTTTATGATGCGTTCAAAACTGTAAACAGTTTATATTCGATGAAAGTTGGATTCATTTTTTTTGTCACAAAATATGGAAATATTTATTTCCGATATGAACTAGAAAAATGCATTTGATGTTTTCATACAGTTAAAGCTTTTCCAATCAAAACGAATATTAGAAAATAGTGAGCATAGCTATCTACAAATATCAATCCATGCAGAAATAAAATATGTGAAAATACTTTTATTATTATTTACAGTGACCTAACACGTTTCAATTGCAAAAAAAAATGGCAATTCTTGAATGAATATTGATATCAATAGATGGGTATTTGTCTACTGCTTTTATCCAAGTGACACTGCCCCGTAGGTCTCGAGGTCGCAAGCGCGACTGCTGAGCGTGGGGTTCTGGGTTCGATTCCCGGTTCGGACAAAATGTTATTGGGATTTTTTATTGGAAATTTCTCAGTAACAGCCGCACGCACTTTTGCACTATAATATCTCCTGCGCCGATGACTAGTCTCCGCTGAGACTGAGACGGCCATAGCCGAAAATCGCTCTGGAGTACTTTATTTTTATTTTATCCAAGTACAAAGTAATCTAAACTGGGAATCTAAAGAAAACTGCTGATGTAACCATCGAATTTTCGGAAGGTGCTATAATAATAATAATATAATAACCGTAGACAATATTTCAACAAAAGATATAAGTCCATTCGATTCAATCACGAGAGGCAAAAACTAAACAAACAAAAGTTTGTAGGTATAAAAAGTCCGTAAGCATCAAAAAAGGAACAAATAAAAACATGTGAAAAAACTCAATTGACGCACGGTCTCGCGAGAGGCTCTCGTCCTTCCACATGGGACCAAAAAACCCAAAGTGCTATTAACTTTTAATAAAACATGACTGACTGATACGAATGTAATCCGCAAAAGTTTCCATTCGGTGTTTACGTATGAAATATTTTTATTATAAATAGAATGTGTTTCGTTTTACGACATATTATTACAGTTTGTCAGTCTTTAACAACTTTGATATACAGGTGTTTTGAAGCTGAGTGCAAAGCTTTAAGGGCGTGATAGTTAACACCATTTACAGCATTTCGAGCCATACATGTCTTAGACGAAGTATGTTTTTTTTATTTTATTCCCAGTTAAAATTGGTACTTATGTTAATTTTGACTAAAACTTTGTTAAAAAAAAAAACATTGTTTAAGACATGTATGGCTTAAAATGCTCGAAATGGTATCAACTATCATCTCCTTAAGGCTTTGCATCCAGCTTATAAACACCCTATATCATCCAACAAAAAAAAAAATGATCTTTTGGGTTATATTAAAGTTCTAACACAACATTATCCCTGTATTTTCCGAAGGGTAAGGCAGAGGTTTACCTATGCTAGATACTAGCAAAGTGTGTGTGTGTACGGTACACTTATGATTATGATGATCTCCCATGTATAGGCTGACTGCTTAACTAAGACGTTGCCTGAGGTAGCAGCGTGGTGCGGGAGGGGTGTGGTGACGTGATGCGAGAGCTCAGTGATTCGTCAACTTGTGACAACTGTCACCCCTCCTGCACCGCGCAGCTACCTACCTCAAGCAACGTCTCAGTTAAGCGGTCGGCCTATAGTAATAAGGGGTAGATCTTTATGGCTCTAAATATCTACAAATATGTATTAAGACAATGTATTAGGTACTTGGAAATACAAAGTACTACATTTGTATTTGTAGATGTTTAAAACTCGTAACGGATAGTCAGAAGCCCGATAAACTGACAACCAGTCTTACCAGTCTTATTGTATTACCCAGTAACTGGGTTATGGAAGTCAGATAGGCAGTCGCTCTATGTAAAATACTATGTATTTACGAGTAGCTCACGGATATCAAATTTAGCTGCACGTGATTACACTGGAAGCAGACTTATTATGTTCTTGGTCAGAACTAGTCTAGCTAAAACACAATTCGCTACTCGATTCTACATAAAATTCAGTGGATTCTCATACGAAATTGTTGCATTCAAACTGGATTAAGGCCCAAAATCTTGCAAATCCTGTTCAGCCTTCAAAATTCTAAAGATTCTTCAATGTTTCCCTAGCCTTGCACCTTTTTATAAAATCTCCTTATGTTGCCAGAACAAAATGTATGTAAAAGGTTTTCTCGCAACAAACTCGCAGGTAAAACTCTCATTGCATTTATCTAAGTGCAAAAAACCCTGCATTCCAGTTCGTGATCATTTCCTCGCTGGATCTAAGCGCAAGAACTACTTCCGCAGATTTCTATCGGTAGCTATTCGCGCTCAAGTAAATTAGATCGTTTGCTCTTTTTTCTCGGAAAATCCGTCTAATTTTGGTTAGATTTTTCCTCAGGAATTCTCTTAAAGAATAGCAGATTATTTTGGTGTTTTTGGTAAACTTATTCATACGGTCACTCAGAAACATGAAACTAGTCTATGCCAAAGCATAGAAGGTTCCTATGGAGATGAACGGGCAAGAAACTCCATGGAAACTGTTTTAAATCAAAATATTGTTTACATTATTCATGTTGAAATTATAGGCACCTACATGTTATGTAATGAACGATGTAGAAAGACGTGACCGTTAAAAGTGTCCATGATAAAAAGGTACTACTAACCTATGTGTACTGTTAAAAAATAATAAAGGATGACTTTAGTAACTCTTTGTTTTTTATTGTGTTCTTCCTCTCCAGTCTGCTGTTAGCGTGAATTTGATGTTGTGTGTGACCGATATGATGACTCAAAGTAGAATACCTTTTTTTTAACGTGGAGAAATGCTCATGCATTCTGCACTACCACGGAGAGATAGTGCAGTTATGTGAGATTACCCTACTAAAACACCACGGTGTCCTCCTCTACCGCTTACGGCGGCAATACGGGCAGGCTTTAACACTCATCCGAGGTGACACTAAGGAAAAACGACGAATTTTATTACTTATATTTCTTCATAAAACCGTTTCGTAATATAAACCGGTCCTAAGACTCATTCCAAATTGGTAGCACATTGTGATAATTAGATTAACAGGAAAAGTAAATAAAATCTTACCAAATAGGATAAAACATTGCAAGTGACCCAATAAATACAAATATATACGACTGATAATTATGATATTAATTACAAATTGCCTAATTGCCGTTTAATATTTAATTTCAAAAGGTTACTAAATTGCTTATTAATTTGGGAATATTAATGTTCAAAACAATGTATTTTATCCTCATTTAGAGTTTCCCCAAAAATACCAAATCATTAACGTGTTAACCCAATCATCTCTTTGTCTATTTAAAGAAAAAAATGTGTTGTTGCCCAGTGGTAACAACCTAACAGCAAGGTTAAGGTACCTTGACTAGTCAGTACTAATAGTCTGTCAAAGTCAAAGTGATCTTTATTATCTGTACAATAAGGTTGTAGTTGAGGTGCTGCTATCAGAGGTAAAAATTCTGTGAAAGGATTAGTGGTGTATGTGCAACTAAATAATTAATATAGATACCTGTTTGATGCAAACATGGTAGCTACACAAATACCGAAAAAAAAAACGAAACAAGAAACGAAGCTGTTATACTTATGGAAAAACGAAAAGAACAAGCAAACTAAGTGGAAAATCAAGACTCTTTACTCGTTCTACAAAACCAATACAAAACAAGAAGGGAGAGGATATCAAATAAGGTTTTTATTACCCCTATAAAGTCAGCTTCAATGGCGCACATTTACAACAGTTACGCTTCATTACACGAAGTATTTTAGTTCTTGCTTCGTTTCTATATAGTCTAATTACATAAGCCATTATAGAGACTCCATCTTGCTAGTCCGTCCAGTGGTTCTAGACTGTGTCGTTTGTATAGTGGTCGCAAGCAGAGGTTCTGGGTTCGATCCCGGGTCGGGCAAAGTGTTATTGGGTTTTCCATGGACAAAATTGTTCAGTTTGATGGTCTGTACCACACCCTTAAATTTGGCTGGTCTTTGAAAACTAACCCTGTAGAGTACACCCACATTTCGCCAATTACACATCAGTCTAGTCATGTTGTTATGTTAAGGTTTTAGTTCTTGTTTCGTAACTACATAGTTTAATTACATGATCCATTTAGAGATTCCATCTTACAAGTCCGTCCAGCAGTTCTAGAACTTCGGATGTTTGATGTTTGCAAGTAATTTTATGCATTAAGGAACCAGCTATGTTGCTGGATGCCTGGCGATGCAATTTAATATAATATTAGATGGAAATTGCTTGCAAGCTTCGAGTTAAGGTATCTTGATAATATTGCTTGGAGAGTTAATTAGTTGCTTATTAGGGTTATATATTAAATAGTTAAATATCTTCATGATGGAAAGGTTTTTATGCATTCCTAGCCTTTTCCCAACTATATTGGGATCGGCTTCCAGTCTAACCGGATGCAGCTGAATTATTTTAGTACCAGTATTTTACATGGAGCGACTGCCTATCTGACCTCCACAACCCAGTTACTGGGTAACACGATACCCCTTCCCCTTGGTAAGACTGGTTGTCAGACCTTCGAGCTTCTGACTACCCGTAACGACTGTCAAAGATCCAGGAATGACAGCCAGGACCAACGGCTTAACGTGCATTCCGAAGCATGAAGGGGTCTCGGTAGGTATGTAAAGATGGTCACCCATCCAAGACCAACCGCGGCAAGTGTATTGACCTGTGTGGCTGTTATTATTTAGCCGGGCCCAGGTTATGTTACCTACCTACTAAACCTAAACTGATTAATTGTTCAAAATGATGACCATTGTTTTCAATACATAGCTGGATTCGATGTCTCAAGGATTGTACTGCATAAACTGCATTCAGCATTACAATATTATTGATTCCATTAGAATATTTTCCAAACATCGTAATAGAAATTTGAATTTAAAACATAATTTTGTGAAGGTGGTGACTGCGCTGCGGGTGTGTTTATAAAATATTGAGCATCATTTCGAACAAGGTACGTAATGTAGGTATGAATACTTTAAAATAAGAAGAAGTTTATTAAAATTTAACATTTTCCTTAAGTTTTCCGTATGTCATTACTTCCCAGAATTTGATCCTTATTAGCGACACTGTCGAAAGGTGTAATAATACAGCGTGTGTTTTTTTTTTTCAAAATCAACAGGTTCGATTCCTTCAAAAATCCAATGATGCAGTTTTAGTTTTCATCAAAATCGAGCCCGCGACTCCTTTGAGTACTTTTCGCTATTCCTAATAGTTTAGAATTTGGCCATCCACGCCCACTTGGAAAATTCACCCTGTATATAGTTTGTTAGTGTGTTTGTATGTTTGTTACTCTTTCACGCAAAATCTACTGAACCGATTTTGATGAAACTTTATAGTAATATAGCTTATACATCGGAATAACACATAGGATAGTTTTCATCCCGATATTCTCACGGGATCGACACTTATGCAAGTGAAACCGCGAGGCGCTGCTAGTATATCATGACGTAGGGTAACCTTACGTGTAGATCTACATCTACATTATATTACGTAACTCTACAACTTCCATTATTAGCTCAGGACAATTTCGTAATACATTATCAATCGGAATCGGTTTAATTTTGACAGTTAAACAACATTCATTGCGTTACTTACGTGTTGAGCGCACAAATTTTTCGAGCTTATGAAGCAATGGATTAGCAAATTGCTTCAAAATGATTCAGATTCCGATTGATAGTGTGTTACGCAATTAGGGTTCTGCCCTTTCCGATTGGTTGATTGTAATAACAACAGCCAATCAAATCACTCGTCGCACAATTTAACAACAGATTAAATTCAACAAGCTTTCAGAGACCGGGTGAAAATGGTACAGAAATGTTTTGTCTATTCCGTTTAAATGGCCGCTGGAATAATAAGCCGTGTTTAGACTGCGTATAGCACACAGATTGCTCCTTCAATCTGTGGTATGGCATTATGGCACATAATAGTACCTACAGAAGGTCTACTTCATTTAGGACAAGTGACAATATTCGCACGTCCACATAGACGCGTACGTACAGAGATCAATGAACGATGTCAAACTATTAACTAATGCTAGTCGCAAGTTCACTTGCAGTCGCTGTACATGAAGCGTGTTTAGTCTAAACACGTTTTTAACTAAACTTTTTTTTTACTAAACACGTTTTTTAGTCTAAACACGTGTTTAGTCTACGTTGTAACGTTGCGGCTTTACAACATAATATTTAGTCGAGTAATGAGTAAGTGTCTAAGTCCCTGTTGCACGCTATATAAGCGGACGCTTGTCCAGAACGCTCTGGTCTTACGAGTACACTAAGCACCTCGACCAAGAGGTTCTACGACCACGTTGAGGGCAAAAGGAGTACGCACTGCACGCGGAGCTGAACCGTACGCTCCTTGCCGGCCTGATATCACTGCATGCTGTACTGAACCGAACGCTGCCAGAGGTCATACGTTCATAAGGGCAATTCTCGTAATTTCAAGAACGATCACAGGCTGATCTCAGTCTCAATCTGTCAAAAACACCTCTAATTTCACTACATTTTTGACAAGTTTTTGACATTGATTGTCGCTGAGATGAGATTGCGACTAGATTTTGAACGTTGTTAACTACAGGAATTGGCCTTCTGATCTACAAGACCTACTCTGCGGAGCCTACCACGTCTACCACGTGCTGCTAAGGGCGATACCTTCTTAGCCTACCCTAGTGAGTGCGAGAGCTTAGAATAGACTGTGACCTGTACCCACGACTTAGCCGTGTTACTTTTTTTTATTGCGACATGGGCCACCTCTTGATGAGGTCAAGACCCATTTCCTTCGCTTGCCAGTACTTTACCTGCCCAGAACTTTACCTTTAATAGAATTATACGTATTAACTTAACCTGGTAGTTTATTTTATGTATCTACACTACCTATTAGTAAACGGCCTGCGCAGTCTACCTGCAAAGCCCTTACAATGTGTGCGAGCCTTTTTTGAATGTTGTATAGAGCTGACCTTCTGTATCTATACTATGGCATGACAGCTAATTAACAGTTTGCTATTAGAAATGTGGAGTCAGAATGCAAATGCAATTCACACCGATCAGTGAGATCCTTGTGCGTCAGAAGTCAGAATATAAGTAGGTTATAATGTGCTAGACTTTGCTTAGACGCGTTTTTATAGACACGAATGATTAGAGTTTTTATTTTTGTTTGTATTGTTAAGGTTCATTTTTACGTCATCTATGACTTCTTGTCTTGATAATAATCGATATAATCGTTTATTGCCCGTGGTCCGACCGCGTAGTTCTACTAGTAGGACCACGGGCATTTTCCTTTTCGGTGGTTCTATCAATCGGACCATGGGCAAATCAAGTTCTATCAGTAGTACTAAGGGCAACTTTGTTTACCCGTGGTTCTATTAAGTGAGTAAACTTCTTTGCATGTAAAACTTGGTGGGGTTTCATCTAATACATGCTGCAGGGACATCGACGCTCAAATTGAAACCATGAATTCAGCACATATGATTCTAGAAATTTTTCTTCGGTTATAATAAAAATTGCTGTTCATAGAAAAGTGCAACAACGCGGTCAAAATGTATGGATCAGCAAAGTTCTTTTTTTATGAGTGGCCAAAATATTTCAACACCGCAGGGGGTTCAAAATCATGTACAGCCGCGGACAGTGGCGGTCGATCACTTTTCACCCTTATTTATTATTTATTTAAACTTTTCGCACAAAAAGACACAAAGGCGGACTTAATGCCTTAGGCATTCTCTACCAGTCAACCAAGGGTGGTGAAGAGATTAGATGGCAGGTGCTTTGGTTGAGAGGAAGAATGATAAAAAAATAAAAAAAAACTTTTACCCTTATGCCCTTGGTAATAAGGTTGATAAGTGGTCCACCGCCAGTGTCCGCGATGGTACCTACTGAATCAATGGTAACGGGTTGCGCGTCTAAAGCCCTACTACACTGTATAATAATCTTAATTGAGTAATGTACGTGAACTTATATAGCCTAAGGAGAATTTATTAACAACAATCTGAGTTCCGTGTAGTTAGTAGACAGACTGGAGTAACGTTGCTGCGGTTTGTGGTCGCCTGTGTGCCTACTACGTCAGGATATTAGTACAGATGTCTTGCCTAAGTATCTAGAATATTTCCTTACTACATATTTCAGACCGATTTAACTATAATGATGACGTATTTGTGGTGGTGCTATTTCGTCGTACATTCTTTTACATATTTGTAACTAGCTGCGCCCCGCGGTTTCACCCGCATATGTGTCGATCCCGTGAGAATATCGGGATAAAAACTATCCTATGTCCTTCCCCGGGACTCAAACTATCTCTATACCAAATTTCATCTAAATCGGTTCAGTAGTTTAGGCGTGAAGAAAAGACAGACAGACAGACAGAGTTACTTTCGCATTTATAATATTAGTTTGGATTTGCTAGGAGGAAAATATTTGTGTAGTGCAAGTTTGAGAATTGAGGCACAATTCTTGTCATTTTAGGAGGGTTCACAGTCTGATCTCAGTCTCAATCGGTCAAAAATTTATTTCAATTTCCATACATTTTTGACAAGTTTTTGAGATTTATTTGTCGCCGAGATGAGACTGCGACTAGGTTTTGAAAATTGACCTTCAGACTTTGAACGTTCTTAAAATTACGAGAAATCAGTTCTCAAACTTGCACTACACAAATACATATATTCCTCATATCATATTTTTATTTTGGAATTTTTCGAAACAATTACCTACTCGAACTTTTGTTGTCTTACTTCGAACTCATGATCACTTCTTCTAGTCTATTGATGTCTTACACACTGAATGTCTTAGAGATACTGAATGTCTTATTTCATTAGTATCAGGACAACTGCAAACTTTGTCGTGTTCAATTTTCTAACTCCAAGTTTTGCTACTTAGAAAGGCAAGTTACTTTCTGCTCTGTATAATTATTTTGATTGACATTGATATGTTGCTGGCGAAATACAGCCTTGTTGGTGTAGTAGTCGCAAGCACTACTGCTGAGCATAAGGTCCTGGGTTCGATTCTCGGGAAATGTGTAGCATACCGAAATCTAGACTCGTGCGCGGATGGGAATACTCTCGTTCCCCATTTCATTGAGAGTAGTGAAGGTACACTTTAGCCCAAACCGTCTGGGAATACAGGCACAATGTTGTTGCGGTATCTACAACGCCACATGAGAACAACGCGTCATACTGACGTGACGCAAAATCCTGCATCTCGCAAGCAGAGTTTACTCCGCAACTAGCGCAGATACAACGGCCCGACATGAATCATCGGGCAGTTGCCCGCCAGACACAACACCCGTCTAGTCGGAGAATCCTCCCTTATCTATAGAGGATGAGTGAACTTTACTTACACCCTGTTCCTCATACATCTATAATGTTATGTTATGTTAGCAAAAGACAGGTTTTCCGTTTCTTGGGAATATTCCCTGATTTTATCTATGATGCACGTACACGGTTGTGTTTTAAATGCAGCACTATTCCGTAGATTTTGGGCGGCAAAACCCAGCATTTTAATTCCAACATGATTATAATATTTATCACATTGTGGTTTGACCGAAATAGTTGTTTTTTCCTGTATATTTTTATAGAGTAAGAATTCCAACCAGCGAGTTCCATTTATATCATATAACATTGACGTTCACAGAACCACTTATATGTCGTAGCAAGCTTCCGTATAAATTTTCCGTGGAGGCAATTGAACTATCATAAACATTTTTAAAGTCAAGTTATTTAAAGACCAGCACTAGTGTTATTTACTTTTTTTTGCCAGTTACTTGTTTATACTTAACTAACAGCCGCCACTGCTTCGCACGGATTTTACTTGACAAAACATCGACATTTCTTTATTATAATCTAACATTAATAGCATAATCAGCCTATAATGTTCCCACTGCTGGGACACACGCCTCCCCTCTGTAAGAGGAAATGGGAAGTGGGTGGGATCCACCTCCCGGGCCCAGTGCGGGTTGGTGGACGTCACATAATTGTCTTCGAAGTTTTGGTTCTAGGACATGCCGGTTTCCTTACGATGTTTTCCTTCACCGTTTTGAGAGCAGTGGTGATGAAATTAAATACACAAAGTAAAGCGTGGGTTCGAACTCATGGTATTATTCAAGCAAAACTTCCGGAATAAATTCTGTAAATGATGGTGAAAACTGCATCAAAATCTGTTGCGTAATTCGCAAGAATAACGCGGTCACACAGTCAGACAAGAAAAGAGGGTTAAAAATTCAAATTTTTATAGATATATAGAAGTCGTGTTCTTTAGAATAAGGACCGTCTGAGTTTAATTTAAAAGACGTTGTGTTGAAAAAGCGTCACACGTCTGCTCGCATTGTAATAACAAACGCAGTTTATTTAAAGTCGTTTCAAGAAAATGCCTTTGTCTTGCTTTTGTAAACTTAGATTAAAAACTTGAATTTCATAGAGATTCTGTTTGAAATTGCCTGCCTATTGTACTTAATAGAATAGATACGAGTACTAGACTAGATTAATTTATATTTGAAGAGGTTTTACATTACTTTTTCGAAGAGTAAATAATTATAAATATCCAATGTAATTGAATAAATATTTTCGTTTATATTGAGTGGCAGGGACGTCGAAGCACCAACTGAAACCATGAATTCTTCAGCCCATGATTCTAGTTTCTAATTTTTCGTCGGTTATCAGCTGTTTCATGGAAAAGTGCAATACCTAAGCGGTCAAAATGTATGGAACATTTTTTTTTTTTCATTTTTTGTCTTTACCTGGTTTATTAACAGAAGTTGCAAAATCATATTAATTTCAGGCGAGACTGCATGGGCAGAAACCCTTTATGTATGGAAGGAAGCCTGGCGTGTTGACCGACCTTTTTATGCCTTTTGGGCGCATTTTCTACTCAATTAATTTAGGTGTGGGATAATTTATGATAACCCTGCGGGTAGGTACTACACATAAGATAGATAGATAGAATGCTCTTTATTATGCACACCATAAATATAATTACAGTCTAGCTTCTGCCCGCGTGAAATCTTGACCTCTGACCCATCGTGTCGCATCCCATTGCTCGCCCGTTTTACTACTTCGTTTTCGCTTAGCGTTATTACTGACTTTTCTCGGCTCCTAAGGATCGTAGCGTGATGTTAAATAGCCTTTAACCTTCCTTAAGTTTGTTTATTGGGCTAACATAATTATGCAAAAAGAATTGTTCAAATTCGACTAGCAGTTCCAGAGATTAACCCCCTACATACAAACAAACAAAGGTAATATTTTTTTTTGTTACGCGAATAGGTCCACCAAAAATTGTGGCGTCTACTAATGAAATGCATGTTGATTTGTTCCTTAAGATCTGTAGATTACAGTGGTAGTAATAATTGTACCACTTTATTATATTATTATTTAGTATAGATATTAAATGTAGAAATTTTACAAGGGGTGACTCGATGGGCGGTCTTATCGCTATAGGAAATCTTATAAAGACAACCTTTGGATGGATTAAGGGCGAAAGGAGTGACAATACTGCAGATGTATATAGCTACGTAAATACACACAATCAAATATATATAAAAAAGGAATATATTATGGAAGGTAAATAATCTATTAAGGTTGATTTCTATACCCTTTTTGAATTGAAGATAATACTACGGTTTTAAAAAAGAATCTTCAAAAATACCATTATTTTTTTTATTGCAAAGTCAAGATTTGAGATATTAGGCTCCCTAAGTTAAAAATAGATAGGTACAGTCAACGGCACATCAGTGGTAAGACTTGTACTACGAAAATCGCCCTTACTGCCACGATATAAAGGCACATAATACTTAATAGTATGAAAAAGGCACTGTCAATGTCAAATTTTCACCACTAATGTGCTAACTTTTACTGTACCTATCTTTGTACTTTGTTTGCGAAATTCACATTCGATCCTCCAAAACCCATCGTATTTTTACTACAGCAATACTTTTTCGTCAATATGCTTGCTTACGAACAAAACAAACAAAATTAAACTAAAACACCTAATAAATACGATTCTTTTTTTATTAGCAGATCGTGAGTGTTTTGACATGTCGCCTCGTTGTCTGTTTGTTTACAACCCGCAAACTTTATTACTCCTCTAGATCTGGAACTAAAAATTATCTCATTCGGTTTATGTCCCTCAAACTAGTATCACTAACGCCTGGGTTACATGAGGCTAGTTTATCAAGCCATATATCCTAATATAAAGAAAAGATTGTGCTAGTAAGCTAGCAAGCTAGTCACGTGTATACAGAACTATCCTAATTTTTAGGCTAGGAAGCTAGAGAGAAAGATAGTATGAAAGTGTGAAAGTTTATAAAGATGGGGTTCTATTTTTTTATTGTAAACTAGCTGCGCCCCGCGGTTTTACCCGCATAAGTCTCGATCCCGTGGGAATATCGGGATAAAAAGTACCCTATGTCCTTTTCCGGTACTCAAGCTATCTCTATACCAAATTTCATCAAAATTGGTCCAGCCGTTTGAGCGTGAAGAAGTAACAAACATATAAACACACACACTCACAAACTTTCGCCTTTATAATATTAGTGTGATAAATATTTTTGTACTTATTTTTGTTTTTTTTTTTTTTTGTATTTTTGGGCTAACAGGGCCACCACCACTGACTGGCTACGAAAAGCCAATGCGAGGTCAGCAAAAACTGGAAAAGTATAGCTAGATATGTCATCGTGTGTACTAGCCTCATGTTACCGGCAAAGCTCCAATCCCAAACATCCAATCGGATCATTTTACTCTACGGACTAAGTAAATGCAATGCTACTGGCTTAAAATCTCCAAGCATCGTGAAAACAGCTCCATATGCTAAGCCAGGATATTACTTGCTTGCAATTCCAGCTTCCATAGAGCGATATTCGAGCTTCATTAGAGACCAGTGGTGGCCAAGTGGTAACGGCCGCGACTTACGAGTTGTAGGTCGTAGGTTCGAACTCAGACAGGCGCTTTACTTTGTGTAAATTATTTCATCACCGCTGCTCTCAAAACGGTGAAGGAAAACATCGTGAGGAAACTGGCATGTCATAGAAAAAAAAAAATTCGAAGACATGCGACATCTGCCAACCCGCATCGGGTCCGCGTGGTGGATTACGGCCCACTCCCTCTCACTGAGAGGAGGCCTGTGTCCCAGCAGTGGGAACGTTATAGGCTGATTATGTATGTATGTATGTATTCTAGCTTCAGAAACTAACCTCATGTAACCCGGGCATAAGGCAGATTGTTTAGAAATGTCCTTGACATTAATTAAGTGTAATATTTATTAGGTTATAAAGATAAGAACAGAATGTTAGTAATAAAAGTATAGCAATCTATTACCTACATCTTGCTTAGGGCAAGATTCACAGACCGCACTAGAATATTTATCGTCATCATCAGCCTACATGGCCCACCTTCCAAGTTGCACTGTGTGCTGTCACCAGTGCAGTTGGTGATCTTATGACTGCGTGAGTGAGCGGAGTTCAAGCAGCTGAATTTTGGACCAAAGATGTTTGAACTTTTTGCTATCGATGCTTTAAGAAGAAGAAACCTACAGCAGTTTACTGCTGGACAAAAGCTTTTCCTATTGTATGGCATTCAGCTCGATTTACGACCACTTTCATCCAGCTGCTACCAGCCACTCTTCGAAGATCGTCGCTCCACCTAGCCATAAGGCGCCCTACCTTACATTTGGACTACCACAACGGTCAACGGTTGTACGTTAAATATGGCCGGCCCGTTGCCACTTCTGCTTATGCAACCAGAAAATAGAATAACAGAATATTAATGTATGCACATATATTCTGTTATTCTAATATTCATATTTGAATAAAATACTTGCTCACATTCGCTTATACGAACATAATAATTGCTGGCAATATAATAAGATTTATAACCGTATGAGACACTCGCTTTACTAAGTAAAGTACACACATCAAAAGTGTCTAGGGATCAAGCATTTTTATGCGGATTTCTTGAGATTGAGATGTGGCTTTGTAATAAATTTATGATTTTATAAATTTATATGGATCCTTTTTGGTGCATTTCATAATTTGAATCAGGAACTGTGAATCAAATTCGAGTAAAAGATGAAAATCAGCTGTCAATATTTTCCCTATAAAAACATACAACGCATTGAAGACATTATTAGTGCTACTGTTTCCCTACTACTGATTAAAACCAACGTTATTATGGAGCGGCGACGTCATTTAAGCAGGGAAGAAATGCTCAGAGCCGTGGGAATGATAGAAGCTGGTTCCTGGCAACGTACTGTGGCTTTAGCTCTGAATACAAGTCAGAGTGTTATCAGTCGACTTTGGACACGTTACCGAAGCACTGGTACCGTGGCTGAGCGCCATGGAGGACGGTATCGCTGCACCACACGGAGACAAGACCGATACATTCAAATCTTAACTCGAAGAGCTCCAACAATAACCGCCATGATGTTAGCCGTGAGGCTTCATCACTCTTCAGGGAACTTAATTAGCGACCAAACAGTCAGAAACCGCTTGCATGAAGTGAACCTTCATTCCCGAAGACCGCTACGGGTACCACCTATAGCAATGCACAATCGTAGGATTAGATATCAATGGGCTCTTGAACACAGAAATTGGGCAGAAGAACAATGGCGTTTCGTGTGCTTTTCTGATGAGTCTCGTTTTGGTATGAGACCGGATACAAGACGTATACGACACTGGAGAACCCCTGGACGCCAACAGCGATTAAAATCCTGCCAGGAAGTCCATCCTTATAGTGGTGGAACCATCATGGTATGGGCGGGTATTTGGATCGGCGGAAGAACTGAGTTGATTTGGATCAGAGGCAACCTCAACGCTCAAATTTATGCTGAGACGATTGTATCAGACGTCATCGTTCCTCTACAAGTGCAAATCGGTCCCTTATTTCAGTTAATGCATGATAATGCACGACCGCACACCGCAAGAGTTGTAAGACAGACTCTCGCCGCAGCTAACATCAATGTCCTGCCCTGGCCTGCTCAGTCGCCAGACTTGAACCCGATTGAGCATGCATGGGATATGCTACAGAGAAGAGCTCTGCCGAATATGGAGGGTATCCAGTCGCAAGAAGACCTTTTTTTGTTGTTGCAACGAACATGGGCGGCCATTCCACAGCGTGATTTGGATGAACTCATTTTGAGTATGCCAAACCGATGTTCTTGTGTTGTTTGTGTTCGCGGTAGAAACACGGATTATTAATTGTTTAAGTTACCCAATAAAATTTTAAAGAAAACTGTTATTTCAGTCTTTTTTTCGAACTTTTGTGTTAGTGGTTCAAATGTCAAAAATCCCTTTATTAGGAAAATGGCAAATTTCTTTATTAATGCAAAGGTGACTTGGTTTATCGTTACTGTGACAAACGAAAACACTTTATTTGATGAATCCTTAAAGAAAATTTTAATTAATATCAATCAGGAGAAAAGTTATTGCAAAAATATATGTTGATCCCTAGACACTTTTGATGTGTGTATATTCAAATGCGATCTGTGAATCTTATTTAGGATTGTACCCTTGACTTTGGATAAAGTTGGTCCTTTGAGGCGTGACATCATTGTTATAGAGATAGTTCTGTTGAGTAGATACTTAGCAAAACTATCTCTGTAACAATGACGTCAACGTAACAATGACCAGGTGATACTGTTATATGTATAGGTAAATGGGTGTAAGGAAGTTTAATAGAGGAGGTGCGTGCTGATTGATTATCTGGGACAATTATCGTCTACATGGATAGTTTCTTGTGTTCATTATTCATGCTTGGGGGAGCGCGTGATATAGTCTTGTTTATGCTCATGTTATAAAAGATGCAGACTTAGACACCTTAAAATAACTTAATTATGGACAAGGAAAAGTAATACGAAATATTGCAAAATTGGAATTGATAAAAGATACAATAAAATATATTCAAAGACTTTTCCTTCCTTAAGTTTTCATTTATTTCAAAGACATTTAATAGACTTCACTCGAGAAAAACAAATAAAGGGAAATATTTAAACAATTTTCTACTAATTTATTGATATATTATTGATGCTGGATACTTTTTAAAATTAATGACCCTGTAAAAACGTTTTGTGCTTCTAATGATGACCAACGTAACCGACATAGCCCGAAGAATTGCCAAACTTAAGTGGCAGTGGGCAGGGCACATTGCTCGCAGAACAGATGGCCGATGGGGCCGAAAGGTTCTGGAGTGGCGACCGCGTACCGGAAGGCGTAGCGTTGGAAGGCCTCCCACAAGGTGGACCGACGACCTTGTGAAGGCCACAGGAACTCGTTGGATGCGAGAAGCACAAAACCGGTCGAAGTGGAGGTGCTTGGGGGAGGCCTATGTCCAGCAGTGGACGTCTTTCGGCTGAAATGATGATGATGATGAATGATGCACAATTAGAAAAAAAAAGAATTGAATCACTCTTAAACTTTCTGGCGTTTTCTCACAGTTGGCCACAGCTACTAATTTGGAGCCACGACCAAACGGGTTGGAACTGCGACCAACCACGTGCGAGCCGAATTGGTCGCAGTAACTAAGCTAGGGCACCCCGACCTAATGGTTTGGAGTAGGTTAGAACTGTAACCAACCGTGACCAATAGATATTGTTAGAGGTTTACAAAAAGAGGCGCAATTATTATAAAAGAGTGTTCAATAATATTCTTAGGAACGCAAAATTAATTATTAGATGTTCGATGAAATACATACATACCAAACTTTTAAACACTAGCTATTTTATTAGGCGTTCACAAGACAGAATTTGGTCATTTATTTTTATTCGACCTTTAAAATACGTTAATACTCTCTTCGCCTATTCACGCAAGTAATATAAACAAGTTTTTATTATTTTTTAAACGGTCTAAGTTTGTTTTATTACTAAAATTTGAACTAGAAAGTCTTTGTCCGAGAGTCCTCTAGACCTTTCCAGTTCTCTATGACAGACAGACATGGTTTAGTGGATTTCAAGAGACGTTTACTTCACGAAACGTTAGTTAGACGTGTAGTGTAGGTACAGTTGCCATAGAATATAAATGTTGAGAAGTGAAACTCTTTGTTCTTAAAAATCCTTCTGAATGCCTACAGTGCCGGGCCGGTTAGGTAACGCGGGTCGGCGCGCTAGCATGAAGAAAAAAAGGTAATATGTTTATTTATGGCCAGTAGCATAAAAACGGACCAATACATGTAAAAAAACTTTGGGAAAATATATGTGCCATAGGTATATACGTACGCTGATATAGCGATTGTTCAGCACAATGCTTCTATCACATAACACAAACACATGCCTTATTCCCATGGAATTAGGCACAAAATGCAGAACCACACCTGCTGTGATCCTTACATACTCCTTTTGCATCGTTTACGTTCATACAAGCACGTCAGTTGCGAGTTCTACGCACCTGAACTTTCTGAAGAACTTGATTCAATAAGGTAACTATATGTCTTCCCAGAGCGACCCCTACTGGCGTTTCCACTCAAATCTGCTGCAATCACACATGCACGAATTAGAACCACTGCCCTGGTTTTCACCAGAAGTTTTAACTGTTAATTTTTTCGGCTAACGCAGTAAGAGGTAGGTCGCTTCTACACGCTTTTATATATTCTATCATTCGACATACATCGTCTTGGCAGTAGGTGTAACGGTCATTGGACCTACCTGCTCCCATCGAGGCAAGGGGACGAATAAAATAAATGAGGTAGCTGGTTTAGTTGGACTAGCAGGTCCACCAGCAGTCAAATATAAACAAAAGTAAGCAGCCGGGACAGGCAAGAATCCGGAACAAAAGAATTTAGTAAAAAAAAAAAATTGTTGTTATTACTGTTTATTTTGTATAATATCTAGGTGTTGTTTGAGCATAATGCTCCTGTGACACGCCCTAATCAGAACCACTGCGCTGGTTTTCAGCAGAATTTTAACTAAAGATTTTTTCGGGCTACGTAGAAAGGAAAGTAGGAATGTACCTACACGAGTTTCGCTTCTACACACTTTTATTATTCTATGACCCTACATACATCGTCTTGGTAGTGAGTATAGCGGTCATTGGACCTACCCACTCGCATCGAGTCAAGGGGACGAATAAAATAAATGAGGTAGCTGGTTCAGCTCGACTAGCAAGTCTTCTAGCGGGAGAATCTAAACAAAAGTAAGCAGCCGGGGCAGGCAAGAACGGTAACGAATGTTTTTATTTAATGAAAACGTAGTGGAATTTTGTTGCACTGGCTGAGTGTCAGGACAAGGGAAAGATGTTGTTTTGTTTCTTATACCGATGGACTTTTGAAAATTTTTGGTATTCATCGATAACTAAATCATCAATATACTTACATGAATACGTATTTTCATATAAATGTACAGTAAAATATATGAAATGTATAAAAAAATCTATCTGCCTAGCCTTTTCCCAACTATATTGGGGTCGGCTTTCAGTCTAACTGGATGCAGCTGAATTCCAGTATTTTACACGGAGCGACTGCGTATCTGACCTCCACAACTCAGTTACTGGGTAATACGATACCCTTTAGTAAGACTGGTTGTCTGAAATTCGGGCATCTGACGACCCGTAACGAATGTTAAAGTTCTACGAATGACAGCCGGGACGTGATTTCAGAGACACCAAGACCCCTCCGGTCGGTCTTGGTCAAATTTTCCCAATCAACTTTGAACCTTATGTTTAAGCGATAAAGTTTAAAATCTATTAAATAAATTCAACAGATTGTAGTAGCTTGATGTGCTGGCGTCTGTTCGTAAAGATGGTCACCCATCCACGGACCAACCGTGGCAAGCGTGGCTTAACCTACTCGTTCGGCCCGTGCGGTTCTTATTACTTAGCAATATACAACATTATTTTTAGTATATGCGAAACCTGAATATAGTTTGTTCAGAATAAGTAACTGAATCGATTCCAATAATTTTTACCCCATGTTATATTTTGGCCCAAAAATATTTAAAAAAGGTTAATAGTTGGACACCCCGAGTATATTATACTGTGCCCCGAGGAGCGACTAAGTAGGTAGTTATCTACCATACGCGCACAATGGCGCGGCGCCGGCGCACAGCGAGCGGGGCGACCGGGGCGGGGGTGCAGCAAGCAACCTCAGTCACCCGGGTACCACTGGTTGGCGCGCACGTGTCGCGTGGGTCCAACTGCATAATCGCGAGCGCGCGGCCGCCGAGTTGTTTCGGTTGATCGTGTACTTACCTATCGTATGTAAAAAGTGTCGTGTAACCATGACTTTCTCATACACAAACGTCCAGTACATAGAAACAACGATAACAGTGATAACGTATTCCTGGCAGTGCGGGCGGTACGAGGAGCAATCAGAGTATCGTGGAAACAATGCTTTGCCGTGATGATTAACATTTTTAAACACGCCAAGATGGTTAATTGTAGAAAGTTATTATTTGTACCTACAGCCTGCTGTGGTTAAGTAATGCGATGTTTAACACTTTTCATCCACTTTGAACAAATCGCATTGACTACATTGTATCACTTACGGCTTACGAATAAGTAATTACTTATTCGTAGCTTACGGCTGCATTTATTTACGAATAAAGTACATTATAATAACTACCTACACTTGACCATTACGACAGTCCAAAGCCTGCAAGTGTGATGGAAAATGTTATCACCAGTTAATTACAATACAATCGCCGCGCCCGTACGTTTGAGTGCCTACTAATTATCAATGAGCGCAAGACGCGAGCTGGGCGCGACGCAATGAGCATGTTTTAGTATGGACAAACAGGTAACATGACAAGCTTATAACTTCGTGATTATTCATGATACAGTTTTGAAATTTTGTACATAGATTCTTTACATAAAAATACTAGACACGTGTTTCGGGTTTCGCATATACTAAAAATAATGTTGTATACTATAAATTAGAAGATTATATCCAAGATAAGAACGCTTGGAAACATGCTGGTCCTGCTCCATAGGACAATCTAGAGTCTACACAAAATCAAACTGGTTGCTAATTTAATTGTAATTTTTTTTTATTCTTTTTTACATTCATTACTCACACCCTGACTTATTACTTGTATTTTTTTTAAATTAAATCGTTTTGCTTGTACCATGTTTGTAAATATGTGAGCACCATGTATCTATCATATAATTAATTTATATGTCATGGTTCCGTTTTTAATTCTTTTACCTATTGTGGTATAGTAATTTTATTTTCACTTCTCATGCTCTAAAAGTTCGTCTTTATGTTGTGCTTAGGCGACATAAAATCGTATTTTATGTTCTAGTGCATAAAGTATTTTTTTTTCTGAGACTAAATTAATCAGGCCCAACAGCCACACGCACAATAAAACTTCGCAGATTAAAGTCGTGATTTATTTCATTTTCTTTAATTTATACCACTTCCGTGTTTTCTATCGTTAATTTAATAAAATCAGGTAAAATAGTTGTCAATTATTATTTAAAAACGCAAAGAAACGTTTTTATGACTTGGCAGTATGAAGTACACAAGTCGAATGACAAATGTTGAATTTAAAAAAAAAACTTTTAAAAAGTTTCGTGGCGGTATTATCTGTGGTGGCGGGAATTAGCTATGCTTTGCAACATTTTTGATTAATTATGTACTGTATACTTTATGCCTGTTTCGTTTTCTCGCAATCGAAGTGAAAAACAGAGTGTATAACTCAGGCATAAACGAGCCATTTTACCCCTTGACTTAACTATCCACCCTCGCCTGCGGCTCGCGTGGATATAAACGTCTCGGGGTAAAATAGCTTCTTTTATGCCTTAGTTGTACAATCTACTATTTAGGTGCATCGTCCTCACATGTTATTATATAATTAATGTACCCATGCAAAATATTGTACCTAAAACATTTTAAAAGAGTAACGGTGGAGTTTCTTGCCCATTCTTCTCCATACGAAAACTACCTTTTGGAATGGGCGACTAGAATCAATTCTATTTTAAGATAATTTTTGACGTTCAAAAGTGCCTTTTATGTGCCTATTTGAAATAAATGCTTTGACTTTGAATATATTATGTAATGATATTCGTGATGCTTGTCCAGATACTCTCGACTAATTCTTATAATAAGTTCCTAGATTTGGATTTGTATCGCAAACTATGCTCCACCTCCTATCCTGCAATCTGTGCCCTAAAATGCAGCCAAAGTGACCTCTACACTGTCACTGTCGACGCTGTGGAAGTGATGAAGTTTTGAACAACATTAAATAAACTGTCGTGACATCGACATGAAGAAGAATAAGTTTCTTTGGTCTTTTGGTACAATTTGCTTCTAACTCCAAAGCTAAAACTTTACTAACACGCAGTGAGCACACAGTTTGGTTAATGCTTGGTCCTTCTCTGTGTGAGGCGAGATGAATGAAAAGAAAGAAAATACATATCTTTAGCACAGATAAAAAGGCACAAAAAATATTTAAAAAAAAATGCAAAAATAATTATGATGAGGCCTTTTGAGCTGAGCTTTTGCCCACCAGTGGGAACAATTATTATTAGCCTGTGACGTCCCACTGCAGGACAAAGGCCTCCCTACTGTCTTTCGACCTCTCTCTGTTCAAAGCTGCTAAGGACCAGTTCTTGTTGAAGGAGTTCAGCTCACTGGGACCGATCAATCAATCGAATCAACTCAGCCTATCGCAGTCCACTGCTGGACATAGGCCACAGCACCTTGTCCTCCGCCTTCCGCATCCAATCTACCCCAGCCACCTTCTTTAGGTCGTCCGTCCATCTAGCTGGGGGGCGTCCCACACTACGCTTGCCGGTACGCGGTCTCCACTACAGGACTCATCTGCTCCACCGGTTATCAGTCCTTCGACAGACATGGCCAGCCCACTGCCACTTCAGATTGCTTACTCTGCAAGCTATGTCGGTAACTCCGGTTCTTTTCCGGGACCAATAAAGAATATTATTTTCCAGTATTCATTTTAGTTCCTATTAAAATCCCACTGAAAGGCGAACATGTGCGGATAATATTATCAATATTTATCTAATTAAGCTAATCCATTATTTTGCCACAAGCAGAAAATTTTAATTAAAAGCTTTTATTATTCATGTGTAAATGGAACGCGAGCTAAAATATTCAAGCATAATCCAGAGTTATACAACAGTTTTAGTGCTAAATATTAAGGTGTTAGTTTTGTGAAAGGGTTAATTTTAACAGCAGCTCTATCTATTTTTTTTTTCACCATATTTTATTCTTTTTTGAAGTCAAACTGTAGTAAAAATAATAATTTAATCAATCTTTTAAAATAATTTTATTAAAGGTTCCTTCGTATCTAACAAACTTGCTAGACACGAAAAAACACCTTTAATTTTTTTGAAGTCAGGTATACTTGTTAATGCAGTCACCTACGTGAAGTATACACTATACAATCCATACTAATATTATAATAATGTGAAAGTGTGTCTGTCTCTTACCTCTTCACGCTTAAACCGCTGAACCGATTTAGATAAAATTTGATATAGAGATAGTTTGAGTCCCGGGTAAGGACGTAGGATAGTTATTATCTCGATATTCTCACGGGATCGGGACGTGAAACCGCGGGGCGCTGCTAATAACAAAATATAACAGGCATGTTAAATTTAGGTTTAAAGACAGGAAAGTTATACTTATTCTTTATTATTCGTTTGTACGTAGTATACAATGCGCTGTTGTGGGATTCACAAGGGCAAAAATATAAGCTACGTCCAACGAAAAGGACATGTCTGGTGGATCAATGGGCGAATGTCTAGGCAGTCAAAGAAAATGTTCAGTAATGATTGTTATATTATTATAATCGTCGTATTTTATAGTTTATTAATTAATAAGTTTCAGGAGTCAGGATCTTGCGTATACTGGTCAAAATAAGGATTATACGCTAGGGATTTTTCTTAACTTTGTTGAGTATAATGACATCTGTAAGCGAATACAGGTACTAATTGGTGGTATATCTTTGTGAGGTTAATGAAACATTTTGTTGGTCTGAGATCATATTCTACAGTTTTTTGGATATTTCTATTTCTGTAACAAAAATGTTAAGCACCTATTGTTTGTCACAATATTATAATATTATATTGGCATCATCTTTAATTCCGTATTTTGGTTTCTATCTTCAATACCCATAATATTATTTATATGTAGCTACTTGTTGATACTGAATTGGGATTATAATAAATAAAACTATGTATGTATTTATTGCAAAACAAATTAATTTATTGTAGATACATTCTTAAATAAAATGATAAAAAAATTAAACGTCTTCTTTAGACACCAAAACATTGTCCAAAAATGTAGCTGGTGCTAGCACGTTATTTTGATGCCTTGCCCAGCCAAGATACCATACTAGCGTCATGACGTGGCAGATCATTGTATGACCTAGTAATCTCTCATTGTCAGCAGCTTTGGTATTTAATAAATTATAACAATCGTGTCACTTGCGTATCCATCTAATGGGAGCTGGAACAATAAGACGTCATTGTATTTTTCAAATTATAACACAACTGCTCAATGTACTGCCTTTCCTGCATGGTTTACGCGACTGCCGTAGTATAGAGGCCTACCTGATTTGATAACCATCGAGCAAGTCTCACTTGCAGGGGTAACGCCAGCCTTGACACGATATGTCTGCGAATCCGCAGCACATTGATGCACCTCATCATAATATCCAAATCGAAAGGAAAAGGAGAATCCCATAAGTATAGCAATAGTCATCGTGTCTAGATGATGTCACTCCGTGTAGAATAGCAATGGTCGTTTAAAGAAAATATCCATAACAGAAAATAATCGCATAGTAAGCAAGGAACGCATTATACGCTACTTGGAATTGACAACCAAAAAATAAATGTCAATGCCATGTCAAAAAAGTAATAAATACTTACCTTCATGTTAGGAAGTGGGTATCCGAAGAAAAACACGTTTGATGTGCACACAAAAATATTTTAGTAATATTGTCGTATTGTATACGCAAATACGTTAATATATTCCTTTCATCTAAAATAAGCGGCTTATAATTATTGCTCACACTATTTAAAGATAATTACGGGATAAAATGGAACGTCAAAAACATTTTTAGTACTTCCCGTTTAAAATGGCAAAGCGGACGGAAGCTACGATTTAGTACTGTTTTTTTTGAGAATTATGTTACGCAAGTAATACTGAATTAATTAATCCATAGTAATTTAAATCTAAATTTTTAAATCTTACTGAAAAACCTTAAATCATGAACATTTATCTATACCAGAATTACCAGAGGGCAGAAACTGGACATGTCCTTTGCTCGCTACCTGTATAAAAAATACGAGTTAAATTGGTATCATCCCTAAGTATTTGCATCTACCAGTCTTTCCAGTAACCAGTAACTGGGTCGTGGAGGTCAGATAGGCAGTCGCTCCATGTAAAATACTAATATTTATTTGCTTCCGGTGAGACTGGAAGCCAACCCCAACATAGGTTGGGGAAAGGCTTGGCAGTTGATGATGTTCCCTATTTGTACCAGTCTCTCTTTGTTGCGAAAATGGTAGGCATCAACACGTTGGAAGTGAGACGTAAGTGTGTGTTGCTGACGCACTACTACTTATTGCTCAATAACAAGATCGATGACGCGACTGGTCTAGCTCGCTGTTCATTATTTTCTTCGAACCGGCTGCGGCGGTTGCGCGCCTTTTTTATCGTAGAGAAACGCTCATGCATTCTGCACTACCACGGGGAGATAGTGCAGTTATGTGGGACTCTAACCCACTAAAACTCCACGGTGTCCTTCTTTGTCGCTTACGGCGGGAACACGGGCACGTGTTAGCACTCATCCGTGAACCCGCCGCGGCTGTCCGTCGCCGGACCCTCCTCTGGGGAGTATTCCCCGTCACCAGCGCACCAGACACATAGCATCCCGTGACCACCGCAGGGACCAAACCAGCACATGGGTGCCAGATAACCCCGTGTCTGGGCATTCTTGGTCCCCCTGCGACGGGTCAGGTCATTGGCCCCACCGCCTGCCAGCCGCAGAGGATAGGGAGAGCGGCCAACGTCATACCAACACTCCGCCTCGCGGTGCCTGCTCGCGGCCTCTCCAGTGCGTACCCATACTGCTCGATATGCTCCGACAATTCAGACAATCAATCCGCTGAACACCTTGATTGCTCAAGAGCCGGATGTCGATATATTTATGTGCTTATATCAGTAAATCTATGTTTAATGTTTGTATGAAGTTTTTTAGTTATATGTTATTTGCTGGCTTGCTGCGTGCTTTGGTGTTTACTGTTAGTACAGCAAGCTGTTGTTATATAAATAAATAATATTTATGTTTATACCTACCACCCAAAACATTAGTCAAAATATTAAAGCCAGTTTAAGTTAATACATATAAGTTCTCTTTTTAGTGTACTTACCTATTTTAAACCTCGTTAGATCAGCTAATTAGTCGCTTGTAAAATAAGGTTTCGTTAGATGTTATAATTGTTTGACTTATAAGTAGATATTTAATTGGAATAATTACTTGTATAATTAAGAACAACCGGTATTATTACGGACGTAGTATGGAAGGTCAGTTGGATGGAAAATAAAAGATTGTTTTTGCTAGCTGTATTACCATGTAACAAAAATACATTGTTCATAATAATATTATTACTAGCTTCTGCACTCGACTCGTCCGCGTAAAAAATCTTGTTTCGCCCGCTCGCGCTTTTGCTTCGTTTTCGCTTCGCGTTCTCTCTGTTTTTTTTTTCTTTTTTCTCGGTTTGTAGCGTAATTTTAAATAGCTATAACCTTTTTTCAAGAAATAGACTATCAAGTGCATAAAGGATGTATCAAATCGGACTGGTAGTACCAGAGATTAGTGCGTTCAAACAAACAAACAAACTTCAACTTTAAATACTCGTACATGTGACATTTTATGACTTTGGCCGCCATAATTACATTGTGATTACAGCCCATTCGAGTTAGTGCGTATTTTCGTGGTGATTATTGTGCGCAGTGTCCATATCAAACTATCAAGGTCGATTATTCTAACACATTATTTATAAGCACGTAGACTAATAAGCACCTTCATTTACTGTACCATACAGGATATAGAAGTACCTGCTTACAAAGATATAAAAACCCATCATCTCGAAACAGTATAGCAATCAATCTGCCTAGCCTTTTTCCAACTATGTTGGGGTCGGGTTCCAGTCTAAGCGCATGTAGCACAACCACCACCACCACAACCACCAACACCACCACCACACCACCACCACCACCACCAACACCAACACCACCACCACCACCAACACCACCCACCACCACCACCAACACAACCACCACAACCCCCAACACCACCACCACACCACCACACCACCACCACACCACCACCACCACCACAACCACCAACACCACCACCACACCACCACCACCACCACCACAACCACCACAACCACCAACACCACCACCACACCACCACCACCGATACCATTATTTTACCTGGAGCGACTGCCTATCTAACCTCCACAAACCAGCTACTGGGAAACATGATACTCCTTGGTAAGACTGGTTTTTCGACTTTTGGGCTTCTAACTACCCTTAACTACTGTCAGAGATCTACGAATGACAGCCGGGACCATTCCGAGGTAGGTACGGAAGGATCTCGATATGCTTGTAATAGAATAGTTATATAATATATGTAATATTATAATATATAAAAATAAATATAATATAATTATGTAATATTATATCCTTAAGCTATTCGTAAACATAATTCTAAATCATAATAGCGTCACCTTTGTCACAATATGATTCCATTTCACAGAAGAAGGTACTCAGAAAACCCTAAAATATTCTGAAGCAAAACACAAAATCACCTAACTAGGTATTCAGAGCCGCGAAACTCATTTTATACTGCCAAAACATGGTACAACTACATAAAACAGCCATTTCTTCGCACGAACAGAATATTTTTATGGCACCTTCACACGTTTGACAAAATAAGCCTACGTCAGCCCAGATGTGTCACGAATGTATCTTGTCATAAAAAAAATAATGCTGAAACCGTTCAAACTCCTATATTAAAACGACATGAGAACGGAAGGTACGCTACGCGACGTGTGAAGCCGGCTTTACGTGTCAGCTATTTGGAATAGGGTTAAATGATAATTTTGAGCGGTAAATGTGATTGGCATGTAGTGATTGGCAATGTTATTGTTGTGAAATAAATTATGAAATTGATACCGTTGCACAGAGCACTAAACGCAGGTAAATACTGGTCCCATGCATGTATTCATTAATTGTGATTCTGTGTGCATTCTAAATCATAAAATCAAAAGTAAATTATTCAGACTAAGCAGAGAATCAGCACTTTCTGAACGTTAAAATTACATAAGACAATCCCCAAAACGCCAGAACTTCACTTCTTCCTAGGGCTTTCGCTGGGGAGAAGTAATGGAGAAACAAACTCCCCAGCAGCACAGCTGTTTGTTCATGGTTGTCACAAGAGAAAACCTCATTAGTACCTACTCATTATTTCCTATTTATCAGTTTTCTCTTTCTAAGATGAATGTTAAGAGAAGAAGAAGAAAGAGAGAGAGAGAGGTGAGAGTCTATTGGCATTAGAACAAAAAAAAACACCTTTACACTAATTAGATAAAGAAAACAATGCTTATACCTATTGCCAAAAGGGCCTCAGCTCAGCATAATGTTGGATGATAACACAAGGTATACCACCTGACGCTGATTGTTGTTTTCATCTATCTGTCTGAGATAATCTACTCTTGGCCGAACCTTATTACGGAGGTTTTAGAGTAGAAAGTATAGGAATATATTTAACTAGCTTCTGCGCTCGACTTCGTCCGTGTATTTCGGGCCCCGGTCCACCACATCGCATCGAAATTTTTAAGGCGGACCAGATTGCCATACATTGTTTTCAATTACATACAACTGTTTAAGCAGCACAAATAATTCTGTTTTAAGAAGTATTTCTTTCCGACTTGCTAGACAAAAATTGTGATAGCTCGGCTAATATCCATGATATAATATAATTTTCACTTCTCATGCTCTAAAAGTCCGTCTTTATGTTGTGCTTAGGCGACATAAAATCGCTTTTTATGTTCTAGTGCATAAAGTAAAATTTTTTTCTAAGACTAAAGTAATCAGGCCCAACAGCCACACGCATAATAAAACTTCGCAGATTAAAGTCGTGATTTATTTCATTTTCTTTAATTTATACCATTTCCGTGTTTTCTATCGTTAATTTAATAAAATCAGGTAAAATAGTTGTCATTTATTATTTAAAAAGGCAAAGAAACGTTTTCATTTTTTGGCAGTATGAAGTACCCAAGTCGAATGACAAATGTTGAAAATTAAAAAAAAAAACTTTTAAAAAGTTTCGTGGCGGTATTATCTGTGGTGGCGGGAATTAGCTATGGATGCAACATTTTTGATTAATTATGTACTGTATACTTTATGCCTGTTTCATTTTCTCGCAATCGAAGTGAAAAGCAGAGTGTATAACTCAGGCATAAACGAGCCATTTTACCCCTCGACTTAACTATCCACCCTCGCCTGCGGCTCGGGTGGATATAAACGTCTCGGGGTAAAATAGCTTCTTTTATGCCTTAGTTGCACAATCTACTATTATAGCTTATAGCACACAAAAATAATGTAGCATTGAACCAGTAAAAAAAAATTATAATTGGATCATTCGTTCCGGAGATTACCCCCTACATACAAACAAACATTCCTCTTTATAATATTACGTATAATATACATAGATAGCATTCATGGTTTCTAAAAGTAAATCTGTATTATGAGCGTTCCCATATTTATAAACATAGTACCTAGACTGCAAAGTCTTTAAGCTACCGAATCGCAAACAAAATTAATGTAATAGAGATAAGATCAAAGTCTCCAAGTTATGCCGTTTATAGGTAAGTGAATTTGAACCGAATTAATTGCACATAAGGTCGATAATATTTATCACTTTGAAATAAACTAGTCTTTGCTCTTATTTTACGAATTGACGTCATATTATATTTTTCTGTCTTATTGGAATTAGCCGGGTTTCTTCAAAAGGTTTAAAAATACTTTTGAATGTAGCCAATACAAGAACCGCAATCTCGTTTTGTAAAAGGTAAAGCCAGAGAACAAATTGGCTACCAACTCAAATTGTCCACATATTCAAATTGCAACAGTTGTATGAAATGTTGTACGGGAAATGGAAGTAGGTTGTTAATTTGTTTTACAATTAATTTCCCTGACTGTATTAAGTAGTCCGTTAACCCAATCAAAGCTGCTATAATTATAAGTTCTCTAGTAGACTGCTACAATCAACGGTCTGTCGGTGGGAAATACCACAATCACTTAGCAAACGAGCTTTGATTACTTTACCGTTGTTTTCTATAGAACTAGCGAACCGGCCCTGCGGGGTAATTACGTAACACACTGTCAGTGGCAATGGGTATCATTTTGAAAGTTCAACAATATTCATTGCGTTATGTACGTTGTTCAGCAGACACATTTTTCGAACATATGAAGCAATGGATTAGCAATATCCTTCAAAATGATTCAGATTGAGATGAATAGTGTGTTACGCAATTAGGGTGCCGCTTTAACAACTTGCCAAAATACATCCAGATTTCTTTGTTACATTTAAGTTTAATGACGACTAATAGAGATAAGAAAATGGCATGTTGCGCCAACCCCAAATTTAATTATTTATTTATTTAATACGTCAAGCACATAAATGTACAGAGGCGTTCTTAATCCAAATCAATTAGGATAAGGGCAGGCGCATTCGTCATATTCATCATCGTCATTACGATGATGAATATTATTAAACATTAACCTTCTGGAATAAATTCTCTAAATTATGGTGAACACTGCATCAAAATGTAAAGTTAAGAAGAACTACGCAAATAAAATGAATCAAGGTGGAACAGGCCAAATGTTAAAAGTACACCATGTAGCGAGCTATACCTTCAGTTTCTTTGATGCTCAGGAAGGTGTAACTTGGTAAAGGCCTAGTTATGTCAAGCAGATTTTTTTTTTGAGCACACTTTTGAATCGGCATTCTTTTTAAAACGCTAAGCGGTACACATCTGTGATCAGGGCTGATGATAGAATTAGGTGTGATCCTGTTAAGGGGCCAGTGCAAACCCATTAATTATTAGGCCCCTCGGTAATAAATCAGTTCGTAACAGAGAACGAAATTGCATTTTTGCTAAGCTTGCTAGCAAGAAACAGGAGGTAAAACAATCTCATTAACAAAACTAATCAATAAAAGAATTAGCATTCCCATTCAACGTGGCAATGCTGCCAATTTTTTGGCCATGTTTCCGGATGACAGCGATGCGGACGAACACTCCGACGCCTAAGTTTATTTTTGTATATTTATTTATTTGTATAGGTAGTTAGTCATTTAATTTAGTACCTATTGTAAATAGTTAGTTGTGTTTTAATATTGTAAAAGAAACAGATGAATATTAAAAAAAAAAAGACGGGTTGCACTCCGGGAGTGCCGGCAGAAGTGAAAACTTGAATATTAACGTTGAAATAAATCAATTATTAATTTAATTAATATAACTCATTTTTTTTTACTATTTCTGCGTCACTTTTTTCATTAATAGATGCACTTTGTTAAATTTCCATATTTTAAACACTTTCCCCCTTATTCATAATCCTATTTTATCTCTATTTTAGCTAAAATAGGTTTATAGAACGTTTGTCTTTATCTGTCACGTTGACATTTCTGTGTGTAAGAAAGAGACAAACCCCATTTTAACTAAAATAGGTTTGATAAGTTTTATGAATAAGGGGGTTTATCTCTGAATCTCTCCTGACGGTCACGTGTCCTGACGCGATGTCCTGACGCGAGTTTAACATTTTTTACCCATTACAAAAAGTGTGCAACGCCGATAAAGAAGTTTTCACTTCAAAATTGTTAAATAACTAAATTAAATAAGCAGATGACATGTGTAACTTTAATACAGTATGCATCCTCATTTTGCCATGTATATTTAAGTTCCATATAAATAGTAATAGGGGGCGAGTCTATTGCCGTCAATCGGGTGGGGTGGGGGATTACAAGTGTGATGTTATGTGTGTAAATTAAATAACTTAATAATACGAGTGGTCCTTAGGTTAAGTACACACAAAAAGCCTACAATGCCCTCTGAGTACAAAAAAAAAAGACGGGTTGCACTCCGGGAGTGCCGGCAGAAGTGAAAACTTAAATATTAACGTTGAAATATATCAATTATTAATTGAATTAATATAACTAAGTTTTTTTCACTATTTCTGCGTCACTTTTTTCATTAATCGATGCACTTTGTTCAATTTCCATTTTTTGAAACACTTTATATACACGAATTTTACGAATACACAGCAGTGTGGCTACTACACAGACGGTCGAGCCATCAGCTGTCCATCCACGTCCGCGTCCGCGTCCGCGTCCACCATCACCATCACATCACATCACATCACATCACCATCACCATCGCCATCACCATCGCCATCACCATCGCCATCACCATAACCATCGCCATCGCCATCACCATCGCAATCGCCATCGCCATCGCCATCACCATCCATCCATCCATCCATCCATTATCGTGTCTCACTTGGTTCACTTCGGTTGGCGCCGCCGTAGAAAGAGATGGGGGGGGGGGGGGGATCTCTCCTGACGGTCACGTGTCCTGACGCGATGCCCTGACGCGAGTTTAACATTTTTTACCCATTACAAAAGTGTTCAACGCCGCTAAAGAAGTTTTCACTTCAATAACATTTTCAGGGCACTGTTGCGGCTCCCGCGTTCTTGTAGTGCTTCAGGTATATTTGTGGACGCGCATATAGATGATTTCTATGCAATTATGCGGAAGAAAACCACGTTAGTCTTGAAAGCCGTGCGGGAAGTAACAGCATCCTGAAAATGATAGGAGATAGATTGGACGCGGCTGTGTGCAATCGATTCATCAATCTGAATGTGAGAGGTGCGGGTTGATGAAGCGACATTATTTACCACTTTTATTGTTTGCAATTAAATGAAAGAAAATTTAAAACTCTCATTAAACGTACACTTTGTAAACAAGCATACTAAAAATTAGAAGATTATATCCAAGATAAGAACGCTTGGAAACATGCTGGTCCTGCTCCATAGGACAATCTAGAGTCTAGACAAAATCAAACTGGTTGCTAATTTAATTGTAATTTTTTTAATTTTTTTTTTTTTACATTCATTACTCACACCCTGACTTATTACTTGTATTTTTTTTTTAATTAAAATCGTTTTGCTTGTACCATGTTTGTAAATATGTGAGCACCATGTATCTATCAGATAATTAATTTATATGTCATGGTTTCGTTTTTAATTCTATTACCTATTGTGGTATAGTAATTTTATTGTAGGTGCATCGTCCTCACATGTTATTATATAATTAATGTACCCATGCAAAATATTGTACCTAAAACATTTTAAAAGAGTAACGGTAGAGTTTCTTGCCCATTCCTCTCCATACGAAAACTACCTTTTGGAATGGGCGACTAGAATCAATTCTATTTTAAGATAATTTTTGACGTTCAAAAGTGCCTTTTATGTGCCTATTTGAAATAAATGCTTTGACTTTGACTTTGTTGTACCTACTAATACAGCTTTTAAGTTTTTGAAGTGGAAACTTCTTTAAGTGCGTTGGGCATTTTTTGAGATGTAAAAAAACCACTGAATTCGCGCCACTGTTACCGTAACAGACACCGCTTCGGATGTGTTCGGCTTTCCTCGGGATGTACTCGGTTTTAATGAATTTCCGATACGTCAGTGAGTGATGGCAAAGTATTCTGTTTGTGTTTTGTTTATTTGACGATTCAAAAAATACACACGCATTTGTTCAAGTTTTCACTTCTGTCGGCACTCCCGGAGTGCCACTTGATTTTTTGTAAATGACATTATGAGCCCTAGTTGTCTGAAAATATTTTATATTAATAGCAGCCTATTATTATCCTACTTCAGGACAAAATGCTCGTGGCTTCTCATATAGAGAAGGCACGAGCATTGATCACCACGTTTGCTCAAGACGGGTTGACGATTTCCGACTTATAAGTCATCATCATCAGCCTATAATGTTCCCACTGCTGGGACACAGGCCTTCTCTCTGTGAGAGGGAGTGGGCCGTAATCTACCACGCGGGCCCAGTGCGGGTTGGTAGATGTCACATGTCTTTGAATTTTTGGTTCTAGAACATGCCGGTTTCCTCACGATGTTTTCCTTCACCGTTTTGAGAGCAGTGGTGATGAAATAATTTACACAAAGTAAAGCGCCTGTCTGGGTTCGAACCTACGACCTACAACTCGTAAGTCGCGGCCGATACCACTGGGCCTCCACTGCTCTCACTGTACTTATAAGTATCACACTAATATTATAAAGACGAAAATTTGTGTGTTTATGTGTGTGTGTTTATATGTTTGTTACTTCTTGATGCTCAAACGGCTGGACTAATTTTGATAAAATTTTGTATGGAGGTACCCGACATCCTGGATTAACATATAGGCAATTTTTATCCCGAAATTCCCACGGGATCGACACTTATGCGGGTGAAACCGCGGGGCGCAGCTAGTTAACTATAATTTCAGGTTTCCTCACGATTTTTTTCATTCACTTATGTAAATTTATATAAACTTAATATACGCGTGAATTATTTTCACGACGTTATGTGTATCATTTTAAAAGGTTTTTTCGCTAGAAAAGAAATAGTTCGAACGGTTCGTTTAACTCTTAGGTACTTGTTCTACAGACCCTATCAAACTATAATATTAGTTTAGGGTTCATTTTCGAATAACTTTATTTTCAAATATTTTCACAACCTCTTTCGCAATATCTAGAGTTTCATGTCTCTGAAGTACTATAATCGTGTTCATTTTATAACCTTATACTCCTTACCTACTTATCAGAGCCTGATCAAATTTATAATTCAGTCGGGTTGTGTACTGTAAAGGTGGTCTGCTAAAGTAACCTACCTACTTCTAGAAATATTTTATTGACATTCTCTATCTATCTATCTATTTAATCTTCTAATAATAAAACCATAGAATTTGTTTGTTTGTACGCGCTAATCTCTGGAACTACCTTTTGGATTGATAGCCCAATTCTTGAGAAAGACTATAAACTATTTAATATCACGCTAAGACCCCTAGAAGCCGATTAAAACGTAAAAAGTCGGAAAGAACGCTATGCAAAAACGAAGTAATAGCGCTAGCAGGCGAGCGATGCAACGGACGATGGGTCGGGGGACATTTCTTGTTCCCCCGACCCATCGTTGGGGGAACAAGAAATTTCACGCGGACGAAGTCGCGGGCATAAGCTATAATAAGTCAATAAAAGTTTCAGAAGCAGCTCTCTTCAATCCTCTGTTTAGCTACCAAGGTTCACCCTCTAAATGGATAGCCATTGAAGGGATCCCTTCTTTTCGCATAATGTTCTTTGTCCTAATATACTTCGGCATAACGATTTTGGCACAATTTGTTTTGGCATAATAATACTTCGGCATAATTTTTTTAGGCATACATTTTATGTTGGCATAATCATCTTAAAGACTAATTTGTTTTGGCATAAATTTGATTCGCATAACGTTAGTAGGCCTAATGACTATTAGCATAACGTTAGTAGGCCTAATGACTATTAGCATAATAATATTTAGGCATACAATTAATATAATTTATACATAACATTATGAAACTTAAACGATTTTTCAATCGCGAGATAACTTTTATCTGGAGAAAAAACGACATTCCGATTTTCAATACTCCGAATTATTTCTGTTACCGCACCCGAACTCAACGAACGCAATAGACGACGTAGGATGAAAGAGCGAGCGAAGGGCACCCCGAGGTTCGGTTTGGTTAGGTTACTTTAAACCCTTTACACAGAAATAGGGGCCCCGCGAAGCGGGACTCCGTCGACATAGGATGCAAGAGCGAGCGCTTGAATGCTGCATGCTTGCTTGTTTGCTGCATGCTCGCTTGCATGCTTGCTTGCATGCTGTATGCTTGCTTGCTTCATGCTTTCTACAGCGAAAAAATAAAAATATGTTTTAATATCATTACGCGTAAATAAATTTATGCTTTAGGATATTATGCTTAAAAAAGTTATGCTTTAGAACTTTATGCTTAATAAATTTATGCTTTACAATATTATGCTTAATCATTATTATGGTTAGAGAAATTATGCTTAAAAAAATTATGCGTAAGGTGTTATGCGTAATTATATTATGCGAAAATATAATTATGCCAAACAAAGTTATGCTTAGTTATATTAGGTCTTAAAATTTTATGCAAATGGATAGGGAACCGCCATTGAAATATTCAAAGACCGAATTCAGTCATCTCTCGGTATCATAATCATCAGGCACTTTTACCTCAAAACACAAAAAGCCAATCAATCAATCAATCAACTCAGCCTATCGCAGTCCACTGCTGGACATAGGCCTCTCTCAGACCGCGCCACAGCACCCTGTGCTCCGCCTTCCGCATCCAGTCTACCCCAGCCACCTTCTTTAGGTCGTCCATCTATCTAGCTGGGAGGCGTCCCACACTACGGTTGTCGATACGCGCACAAAAAGTCATTGCAATAATTCTTTATCGTTGCTGGTAATCACTGTAACAGGTTAAAGCTCTTTCCTATCAAATGTTTAAAAAATACAGCATTGTGAAATAAACCAAACTCCGAGGTTTGCCAAAGAGATGTCAGCATAAAGGAAGGGGCCAGTTAGGGCCGAAGCCTGCCGGGGTTACAGGATTGTCCGAAAGGGTTACCGCTACCCCGGAACATAAAGGGCTAAGGAAGGAACACGGGTGGGTTTTTAGTCTGTAAGAGTCTGACACTCCCTTCCGCTCCACCCAGAGCGGGAGGGGTCATTTGATAATTACCCATCCGCAAAAAAATAAAAAAAACGTTTTGACAAAGAGCGATGGAGCCAAATTCGCAATACCACAATAGACTCCAAGATTGGTATCATCGATGTTGGCGATAAGTCTGCGAGACTGAAGTGGGACTGGGCGGGACACACCTATATATAGGATGCATCCAGAAACATGGAAAAAAGTTATGGGTGCCTGAAGACGGGCGTCGTCACCGAGGTTGGCCTAAGAAACGCTGGCGTGACGATATGAACTCGTTCCTAACTGATTGGACGGAGAAGGCACAGCACAAAAAAAAGTGGAAAAATATGGGGGAGACCTCTGCCCAGCAAGTAGAACAAAACAGATTCAATGTAAAAAAAATGTGATATAGACTTTATCACATCACTTACCAGTTTGATCATTTTGATGACGAAATACGTAGGCACATAATACCTTTGAACGTAAGTAAATAACGACTGATTTATTCAATTTTATTGATATTCTAATACACGTATTTGAAGAACTCACATTATGCTTATAAAATAGTCAAACAAATTGAAGAAAATACAACAGTTTCTTATTTGTTTTACATCATTTAGTTTTACCTGTGGCCTCACATGCACATTATTTTAAAAGTTTCTTTAAAGTGTACAACTAGAAAGTGATTTATGCGAATTTTAACACAATTGTTACTGAACGGCTTGATTCATTTAAGACTGTGTTGCACCCTAATTGCGTAACACACTATCAATCACAATCTAAATCATTTTGAAGGATATTGCTAATCCATTGCTTCATATGTTCGTAAAATTCGCCTGCTCAACAAGGTAAATAACGCAATGATTGTTGTTGAACTGTCAAAATAAAAGCCATTCCTACTGTTAGTGTGTTACGCAATTACCCCGCAGGACAGAGAAGAAACCGCTAAGTGCTTCAAAATACGTAAGTCAGGATAAAAAAAACCAAAAAAAAAAAATTAAACCACAAAATAATATAAAAGGAATTAAAAGCAGCATTTAACAATAACAATAATAACAAGATATCTATGTTAAGACTTGTGCTACTAAGAGACATACCTACAATTCCTACAAAAAGTCGCTCTTATTTTATTCTTATTAGTTAAGATTCTTGCAACGTTCGAAAGAATCTAGAATAAAATTCTCCACAGGCGACAAGGACAACCAGTGTTTCAAGGAAATTAAATTCACTGTAGTTTTTTTTTACATAAAATAAGACTTATATAATAATTTACATTAACTCGCTAAGTAATGTGGCGTACATTGCCCTTTTATAGAATTCGTATATTAAGAATTTGTAGATGACGTGATATTCGGCGTACGCGCCTGTTGTCATCCGCGAGCAATGCTCTCAGGAAGTCATAGTGCCTATAAGAATGTGCAAGTTTTTTTTTCCTATTGCTTGTCACCTATTCTCTCATGTTAGTACCATTTACATAAACTAACGCCTTTTGCTCATGGGGGTTTAGGCAGAAACTATAGAATGCATCCATACATACTTACTCTTTTTACGTCGTCCACGTTCGTATGGTTAGTGGTTAGACACGCACACCAGTTGTGAGTATTTAGTATATTTCCCTTTCTAAAGAGAGTAGTGTGAAGGCAGTGGTGGCACAGAGTGGTAATGGCCCTGAATTACGAGCTGTGCAGGTCGTGGGTTCGAACCCAGGTAGGCGCTTTACTTTGTGTAATTTATTTAATCACCATTTGCTCTTAAAAACGATGAAGGAAAACATCGTGAGGGAATATCTTAGAACCAAAAATTCGAAGATATGTGACATCTACCAACCCGCACCTGCTCGCGTGGTGAATTACGGCCCTCTCAGAGAGGAGGCCTGTGCCTGTGTGTGTGTGTGTCTATAATGTTCTCACTGCTGGAAAGCAGTGAGAACATTATAGACTGATTATGCTTAAATGCTTTCTAAAGAACATCAGTTAGATGTTTCACGAAAGTAAATTCGTAACTCACGAAGTGAAAATTTTGGCTTCAGATCTTAGCTTTTAGACGCCAAGAAAATTTTTGGTCGCTGTAATAGCTTTGTAGAGAAACCCTTACCTACTTATTTCTTCAAATACAGATAGTTATGACGTTGCTCATCGCTATGTAAATTTTGTAAAAGCCAGCTACAACTTAGCTAAAAGCATACTAAATACACCAAAGTGCATGCTATTCAATACTGAGATAAATCTAGCAGTAAATACTTCCGAACTGTCTATAAATACTGAGCGTTACGATACCGCTGAGGAGACACCTGCTCTTCCATATAGGTATACAATAGGTACTAGCTGTCGTTTATTCGCATATACTTCTTATACAAAGTTGAACGTACAGTCAACAAAAGAGATAAGTATGCAGGATCATCGGATATAGTTGAAGTTTAGTAAGAAACCGATGGATGTTCTCGAATAAAATTTAATTTTATTCATAGAAAACAAACAACTCATTTATCAAATTAAATTTCAGTCGACAACATCCATTTGTTTCTTATTAAACTTCAACTATATCCGACGATACTGCATACTTATCTCTTTTGTTGACTGTACATAGGACAGACTTAATTAATGCCACAGGCACAGGCATTCTCTGTCAGTCAACTTTCTCGCCAAAAAGATTGCCTTCAGTCTAACCTTCTGACTGACGATCTTCTGACTGCTAACTTTATGTCACCTATAACAGTTTCAATCTTATACTGTCAGCCCAAGGGGACATACTTCATGTATCCGGTTATGAAAAATTTCTTGTCTATATACGAGTTTTGACAACGTACGTCAGGCGTCAAGCAGGAACAAACAAATATACCCTCCGATTAATATTTTTAGCAGGTGAGAACTACCCTCGCCCGCAGTTTTACTAACTTTCTAGTAAAAATTACTTTATTCAGGGTGTTGTGATTCCTGACCCGACCACGACATGGAACGGAGATTTTACTATGGCACAAAATGGTTATTTTAATTGTGTTTTATTGTGCCACTTATCCCAGGAATTTGTGCCTTGTACTTTTTGAGTAATAAGAGTACGATTGTGGTCGGGCTGGGGATCACGGTTCCTAACCCGACCACAACCAGATCTAATAAAATATCAATAGTGGGAAGTTACTGATTATGCCAAAAATATGTGTCAAATTGTGCCTATGGCACACGAAATTCTTTTACTATTCATATCACAGAATCAGTCTGTACCAGGGCTCTGAACCGGTTTAAAAAGAGCGGTTAATTTCGATTAAATACCGGTAAATATATCGTTCCTTCATTAACCGGTTAAACAAGTGAACTGTTCTTATGTAACCCAAAAGATAAAGGTTACCGGTTACAAAGCTCAAACGGTCTTGACACCCAAATTAACCGGTTAATTCCGTAATTCGTATTATATTATATTTTCGTAATCCGTATTATATATTTTTTCGTCTACTTTTTAACGCTTCCAACAAGTTCTAGTGACAATAAGTTGACATCGCAACGTCCAGACCGTGCCCGCGAGAGTGGCGGGGGCCGGGGGGGGGTTCAAACTTGGTTTTAACCGGTTAATTTTCACTATTAAAACCAAAATTCATGAAAAACCGGTTTGTCGCATAAACCGGTAAAAACCGGTAAAGTGCAACCTTTAACCTAAATCGATTTCGGTTTGGGGTCAATGACCATAACCGGTTAAGAATTTCAACCGGTTTCCGAGCCTTGGTCTGTACAACTATTGTTATTTACGTAACGAGGTACGACTCTTTTTGCTTTTAGTTTTAAAGCTGAAACGTAGGTAGTTGGTATAAATTGTTCGTAAGTGCCTTATTTGAGTTATTCCTACTCATATCAGTTATTTAGTAAAAATGATTGTCGTGCTCCATGGTTGTCAGTGCCGTTAGAAGAACAAAAAATTGAATTTTTAAGACACAAAGAACATTTTACCAGTAAGATTTTTTTTTTTTTTTTGTTTAATTTGTAAGAATAATTTCAATTAAACCATATACAGGCACTTTTGAATTGTCAAAATTAAATAGTCGGTCAGTTAGTCAGAAAGTTGAAGCTAGTTCAAAATAAGTAGAATACATAGAGTGTGACTTGATGCGTTGTGTGTGCCATAGGCACAATTTGACACATATTTTTGGCATAATCAGTAACTTCCCACTATTGATATTTTATTAGATCTGGTTGTGGTCGGGTCAGGAACCGTGATCCCCAGCCCGACCACAATCGTACTCTTGTTACTCAAAAAGTACAAGGCACAAATTCCTGGGATAAGTGGCACAATAAAACACAATTAAAATAACCTTTTTGTGCCATAATAAAATCTCCGTTCCATGTCGTGGTCGGGTCAGGAATCACAACACGTTTCTACGAGTCTGAGTAACAAACAAACTTGAGACATCTTTATAAACTTTCACGCTAACAATATTAGGGAAGTATGAATAACTAAACAGACACCCAATTCAGCATCCTTATAATTTTCTCCGACAGTCTAAACACATAGAAAGCTAAATACGGTATTAATTTAGCCCCTCCGAAGCAGTTAGCGTAGATATTTGAAATTCAATTCGCCGTCTCAAATTGGGTTCCGTGTTTGGACTTGAATGCTGATGATGTACAGTTTTGTTTGGTAATTAATGGAAAATGTGCTTTGGAACTGACAAAATGTTTTTTATGAGTCATAATATCTATTGGTCATCTCTGTTGGACTTTTGTGGTCCCGGATATAAAAGGTCTACGAAACGTTTAAAGACAAAAATCTATAGGTGGTAAAGAAGCTATAGCAACGAATTTATTTATTATTAACGATTTTTTATTTTAAAATTGCCTAAGTCATTTTGCATAAAACCTTTACTCCGCTTCAGTAACATTAATACTACCTACGTAGAAACCAGCGTAATTGATGTGAAAAATATAAGAAGGAACCAGTATTTATTATACAGGGTGTTACAGAAAGGGTATATCAACACAAACGGGTTGAAGAGTGTATCTGGTCTAGAATCTCTGTACAAAATTTCAGCTTAAAAACAGTAACTTTGAAAATGCTTAATATTTTTTTATTTCGATAGTTTATTAAATTGAAATCATAACAAACATGTCACCGCACTACGAGGGTCATTATCCATTATCTGTAGTGTGTCTGTGCGCCTAATACACGCACATCACGCCGCCGCGCGCCAGTGCAGCGCCGTGATGTCGAAATAAAAAAATATTAAGCATTTTCAAAGTTAATGCTTTTGAGCTGAAATTTGGTACAGAGATTCTAGACCAGATACACTCTTTAACCCGTTTGTATTGATATACCCTTTCTGTAACACCTGTATTTTAACCAAAAATAATATACAAATAATTTAAAATATTATTTAACAAATTAAATAATTTAAAATAATTACTCGGTACACATAATAAATAATGGTTCCTGGTAGTAAGATTCAGATTAAGATTGACAGTGTGTTGCGCAATTAGGGTGCTGAATTTCAGATTTCTATATAAAACTATCGATCGATATACCTAACAAGAGCCTCTTCAGTAAACCCCACATTTATTATTACAAATCCTAATCGCTCCAGGGATTCCTTAACGGAAAAATATTTTGACTTATTATGATTCAAAAAGAAGGAAATTTCAAGTGTTTACCGTCCCAATTTCAAGAAGCACTCGAGCGGTTTTCCTCTTGTGTGTTGAGTATTTGCTGCTACGAACAGAAACTAACCGGACCATTCGTAGGAGTTTCTTTAATTTTCTACGAAAATGTATTGTACCCACTAAGTAGGGAAAAGGTAGTGGGAATACCGATACTTCTAATAAAGAATATTATACCTCATGTGAAATAGTTGTGTGTGCAACAAACAAAATCTGCCTACCCTTTTCCCAACTATGTTGGAGTCGGCTTTCAAACTAGATGGATGCAGCTGAATATCAATATTTTACATGGAGCGACTGCCTATCTGTCCTCCACAACCCAGTTACTGCGTAATACGATACTCCTTTGTAAGACTGGTTGTCAGACTTTCAGGCTTCTGACGACTCGTAGCGACTGTTAATGATCCACAGATGACAGCCGGGACCAACGGCTTAACATGCTTTCCGAGGCACGGGGGCTTGGTATGTAAAGATGATCACCCATACACAGACCAAGCGCAGCAAAAGTAGCTTAACCCGATCGATCAACGCGTGCGGCTGTTATTACTTAGCCACAAGCCCCTGTGTGCAACACACAATAATAATAAATTACTACAACTAAAAAAAAATTAATTCCCATCCATTGTTAAGTTTAAATCGGATATAAAAGCTTTTTGGCTCGATTCAACCGTATAAAAACAAAATCTTTTTGCTGGAAGTCATTAATTAAATACGTATGTAGTGTGTAAAAATAATTTTTCAAAAAAACTTTACCCGCTATTTCAAAATTCCACTGATGAAATGAAATTATGTATATTTATGTAAGTAGATCATATTTTAAGATACTTTTAAAAAATTTGGTCAATATTATAAAACTAAACGGCGCCGACATTTCTTAGCTGACTGAGAAAAAAATGCTGAAGAGATCATGGTCTCTTTTCTCTAAGTTACCTTGGATAACCTGGAAGTCTTTAAACAGACTCCGGTCCCAGGTTGGCCGGAGCAAGGAAAACCTGTTCAGGTGGAGATTCATAGACGACTCCGCCTTGGAGTGTAAATGTGGTGCTGTTCCACAAACGATGGGACCCTTAATATCGTGTCCTACGTGTTCTGTCAGCTGCACGTTACAGGAACCGATGGACGCTGGTGATGGCGCCAAACAAGTAGCCGAATTCTGGGCCGAGTACACTTAGATTGTTATCGACACGCTAAGAAGAAGATGGTCTCTTTTAAGTCCAAACATTATACTATTAGGATTATAATTATGCTAGTCTAACAATGCAGGGTGTAGCTAATTGCCACGTAACCTCTTAACCTCTATCATATCTACCATAAACGACGATTTACTCATCACCATTTTGATACAAAGAGGAATTAAGCCTTGATAGTGTAATATCCAGATTGTCAAATATAATTTTCTATTCCAAGGATGAAGCCTCAAGAGAGACAAGTTATGTTGAGGTAATAAAGTTACATGTTCCCAACTTAACGGAATCGAAATCATAATAGTATTGGGAAGTTTGATACTCTAAGGGGCATAAATATGTGCCTACAGGGATATAATATGTAGTAACGAATAAATAATACCTATGTGGAAGTTAAGTGAAACATAAAAGAGAAAATATGTAAAGAAAAGAAAGAAAATGCATTTATTTATTACAGACTAAAAGACACACAATACACCAGATACATACTGGTACTTACATCAGATAAAAAAAATAAAGATAAAAATAAAAAAGTGCAAAGTCCGATGTAAGAAATTAGCAGGAAAGTGTGCCTTACGGCTACGCCAAAAAGGCCCAGTTCAGCAAAAATGCCAGACAACTAGTGCCTGACGCTAGTTTTCCATTGGACCTGATGTACGGTCAGCATCAAAAGTTGATTAACACTTCAGTTTTTTTAATCTTAGTTATTGAGCAAAATATTTGTTCAAAATTGCAGCAGAAGAAATTTTTTTAGAATATATACTCTTGTCTATTATGTGAAAAGCTAAAAATCAGTTTATTGAAAAAAGTTGTTGTCAATTTAATAACATGTAAAAATGATAGTGTTAATCGACTTTTGATGCTGACTGTACTAACACATGTTCATCTTAAATACTTTTGAATGATCTATCCTGCATCAGAACTTAATAACAAGCATAATAGTATTTGTATTTTTCTTTTTACTTTATTTTTCTGTTTTATTTTAATTTGATTTTTTTCGTTTTTCAATTGCATACTTATTATCATGATAAGTGGAAGAGCGGAGTTCACCAAACACAAGCATCTGCTTGCTTAAAAGGTTATCTCCATCTAATGTGTTTTTCATTTGTATGTAATTGCAATAAACATTTTTATTTATTTATTTATAGTCAGCCTATAATGTTCCCACTGCTGGGACATAGGCCCCTTCTCTGTGAGAGGGAGTGAGCCGTAATCAGTGGCGTGCATTGCATATAGGCATATAAGCAGTGCCTACCTCGATATATATCACCACAAGCCTGTCAATTACATTTTAGTATGTGTGCCCCACAATTAAGAAACTCACTATATTATCATACCTAACAAAAAATAAAAACTTCATACAAACACGCGCGGTAGTAGGCAGTCGCCAGACAGCCTATTCGGCTCCCGTACTATTCGCACATTGTCATTGGTCTTTACTCGTTCAAGTTAATACGACAAAATTAAAAATACGTACGTCTCACGCATAAGTAATACCATGACGTTCGACCTTCGCAATTTATCACCCTTAAGTAGGCATGCCTACTCAAAAAACCACACATTTGACCTCATTTTTTTTTTCTGATTACCTAGTGACCGCGTTTGCCTAGACTAGACCTGGCCTAGTGCCTACCTATTCTGAAAACCAATGCACGCCACTGGCCGTAATCCACCACGCGGGTTCTGTGCGGGTTGGTATTATGTCACATGTCTTCGAACTTTTGGTTCTAGGACATGCCGGTTTCCTCACGATGTTTTCCTTCACCGTTTTGAGAGCAGTGGTGATGAAATAATTTACACAAATTAAAGCGCCTGACTGGGTTTGAACCTACGGCCTAGAATTCGTAAGTCGCGGCCGTTACCACGAGGCCACTTGCACTTACTAACTTAACTTAATAAATAAAAACAAAATATTGGTAAAGGTATGGGTTTACTAATCAGACAAAAATATGGTAGGTAAATATAGATTTATTTCCGTTGGATCCCGCTTTTGAATCTCATTTTAATATTTTTGGCGTTGGATCCCGCAAAACATTATTATGTATTTCCGTTGGATCCCGAATTTAAAAAATGCAAGATAATTACGTTTTATTGTCGTTGAATCCCGAAAAGTATTTCCGTTGGATCCCGAATGCTTAAAAAAATCTGAATGCGGGTACTTTCAACAACAAAATTGTTTATAATAAAATGAGGGGTTCACTAATGTTTCATCAAAACTCCATTGACAAATTAGTTTACAACCAACGTTTCGTATACTATTTATTTCACAAACAACTCATTTTCTATATAATCTAGTCGTTTCTGGCACTCGCCGGCCGCTGCCGCGGCACCGCTCGCTTCGCTCGCTCGGCTCGTGCGTAGGGGTTACAGTTTTAACCTAACCTAACCTAACATTGTTTTTTTTTTTAAATAATTAACCTAATCTAACTAGTTCGGTTCCGGGTACCCCACTAAAAATAATCTATTTTTATTGTTTGATAAAGTTAAATCACTTTTCTTCTGAAATGTACACATGTTGTTATAATATGGGATTCAACGGAAATAGCAAACGGGATCCATCGTTAATACCTAAAAAATGGGATTCAAAAGTGGGATCCAACGACAATAAACGTAAATATAAGCTACGGATCTTGTAGTAAACTAATATTATGCAACGGATTAACGAATTTAGAACGAGCATTCGGTGATGTTAGCATAAACACTAGGTACAAAGTGTTAAAAACTTTAATTTCGAAAGTCGGTGTCGTTGGTTCCGCATTTTCGTTTTTGTCACCGACTTCCGAAATTAAAGTTGTTTATCACTTTGTAGTTCTTTTTTAAGTCGGTTGTTTTTTTTTTAACCGACTTCTAAAAAAGGAGGAGGTTCTCAATTCGAATGTTTGTATTTTTTTTTTTTTTTTTTTGTGTTTGTTCGCGCATAACTCCGTCGTTTGCTAACCGATTTGAAAAGTTCTTTTTTTGTTGGAAAGGGTATACTTTCCAAATGGTCCCATGAAAATTTTATCGAAATCGGACAAGCGGTTTTTGAAAAATCAACAAAAATCTAAAAATTTATCTACATTGTCTACATTAACGATCTTTTTGTTTACTTTTTTGTGGGGTAGGTAGGTACAACTAAAAAGTGAAAAATAAAAACTTTTTTACAAAAAAAACAACCGACTTCAAAAAAAACACTACAAAGTGATAAAATAACTTTAATTTCGGAAGTCGGTGTCAAAAAACGAAAATGCGGAATCAACGACACCGACTTCCGAAATTAAAGTTATTTATCACTTTGTAGTGTTTTTTTTTTGTAAAAAAGTTGTTTTTTTGTAAAAAAATAATTATTTTTCACTTTTTAGTTGTACCTACCCCACACAAATTAATCTGTCAAGCGCCGCTAATGAGACACAATTGATTTTCTTTTGTTTCGTCGCCGATCGGCGAACCGCGACGCTTGACCGGTTAAATTAACACTTGTGCATTGAAGAATTGATGACACCGACTAGAACATAAGAATAATTACCTAATGTATTGTATACATAAACCTTTCTGAAAGTATGTAGATCACATTGATAAAAGCATTATCAAAATCGGTTCATTCATTTTTGAGAAAATCGCGGACACACAAACATACATACATAAATACGGGTCGAATACAGAACCTCCTTTTTTGAAGTCAGTTAATAAAATATCTACTTCAGCGTTCACTCAAGGAGTCTATAACTAGTAGGTACAGACTTTTCAAAGCTTTGAAAACGAACTGTAAACAAAGTAAAAAATTTAGTTACAGCAAGTAAAGAAGAAATTCTCGAGTACAAACTTGTATAAAAAGATTTTATGGAACGCTTCCAGATTGAAGCGTGTTTGAAAACTTAGAAAACAGATTATTGCAAGCTTGGCGCTTATTGGATTCAACGAATATAAAACAGGTTTTCTTTTAAGCCTGGTTGAAATGGAATCGGTAAGGATTACTCCTGCCAATACAAAGTTGGAATGATGTTTGTGTATCGAAATAAATAGTCTGTACTTTTGTTGTAAACCAAGCTTATTGCTAGGGCTTCCTAAGCCGGTGGCGGTCCCATAGCGTCCACAATTTTCCGTCGAACGTCGCCTCTGAAGCGTTATTTATGAAAGTAAGTTGGTTTGTTTCCCTAGAGAGGGGTTTTTAAGGTTCCGTACCTCAAAAGGAAAAACGGAACTCTTATAAGATCACTTCGTTGTCAGTCTGTCTGTCCATCTGTCAAGACCCTTTTTCTCGGGAACGCGTGGAGTTATCAACTTGAAATTAATATCAAATACTCAGGGCTGCAATCCCTTGAAGCAGAAATCAAACTTCTGTGAAAAAATTAAACTTTAAGTCAACGCAATCAAAAGATACGGGCGTTTATGTTTCGGAATCCAAATTTATTAAATTATTAAATTTCATGTTGACCTAGAATCATGAAATTTGGCAAGAAGCATTGTCATGTAAGGAAGTAAAGGAAAAAAATCCAAAAACCGTAAATTTTTAGTTACATACTTACAAATTTGTACGGAACCCACGGTACGCGAGTCCGACTCGCACTTCATCGGTTTTTATAACTTAAAGTCAAACCCGGCTGCCATCATTTTCATGACAGCTGCCACTGCAGCCGTTATGTGCTAGACGCCGCTGTCATAGAAAACTGCTTAAAACTGTTCCTTATTATAATACTAGCAGCGCCCCGCGGTTTTACCCGCATAAGTTTCGATCCCGTGGCAATATCGGGGTAAAAAGTAGCGTATATCTCAACTCAGGGTGTCAGCTACCTCCATACAAAATTTGATTAAAATTGGTCTAGCTGTTTGAGCGTGAAGAAGTAACAAAAATACACACACACTCACAGACTTTTGCATTTATAATATACTAGCTTCCTGCCCGCGACTTCGTCCGCATGAAATTTCACCCTCCCCCCATTCACCCTCTTCATCATCATCATCATCATCATTTCAGCCGAAAGACGTCCACTGCTGGACATAGGCCTCCCCCAAGCACCTCCACTTCGACCGGTTTTGTGCTTCTCGCATCCAACGAGTTCCTGCGGCCTTCACAAGGTCGTCGGTCCACCTTGTGGGAGGCCTTCCAACGCTACGCCTTCCGGTACGCGGTCGCCACTCCAGAACCTTTCGGCCCCATCGGCCATCTGTTCTGCGAGCAATGTGCCCTGCCCACTGCCACTTAAGTTTGGCAATTCTTCGGGCTATGTCGGTTACCTTGGTTCTCCTGCGGATCTCTTCATTTCTGATTCGATCCCGCAGGGAAACTCCAAGCATAGCCCTCTCCATTGCCCTTTACCACCCTCTTAGGGGTGGAATTTTGAAAAACCCTTTCTTAGTGGATACCTACTCTTCACTAAGAACACACTCTCCAAATTTCATGACTCTAGGACCAGCAGTTTAGGCTGTGCGTTGATATATCAGTCAGTCAGTCAGGACTTTGAATTTTATATGTATAGATGATATCGTCCCCGTAGTTGGAAAACTAAATAACTCCGATTTTCTAGTTTTAAGATAAACGCGATTTAGTGTTTTTTTTTCAATTAATGTTCATTTGTTAAAAAAATTGAGACAATTTTAGTGTCGGTAATTTTATAATTATGCATTATTCCATCTGAACGACAAAAATGGCTATATTTTTGGAACGGAATAAGATAAGTAAATTCCTGTAAGACTCAAACATGCGTCATCGAAAGTCTTTCAAATAAAACCACTAGAGGTCGAATTTTCGTACAAAATATCTCACAAATCATAAAACTTATGAAGCTGAAATTTTATACGCTAGTAGCCTTTGCCCCTAAATGTACGCTTGATTAAGCACTTCAAATGCCTCTCATCTTTATGGTGTACTCTGGAATCGGATACCGAATATATATATATATATGTCGCAACCGGTCATTCGTTTGACTATTCGGAACGCGAGCGCCATCTGGCGGCGCTTGACAGAGTCTAGCCTGAGTTCGTGGGGGGTCGACAACAGCGCGACAGAACGATGTGGAGCCTCTTGGACATCGGACATCAAACGAACAACATGCGCTTAGAAACTGTGCCGCGTTCCGTATCTGGTTGTATTGTATCGTGTACCTATAGTGTGTGATTTGCTAGTGTGATTAAATTGTTCGTGAAATTATAATCTGATTTGAACTGCAAACCGTTTTTCTATTGCGCAATACCCAACACATACCCATAGTTCGCCCACAGTAGTTGAAATATGGCTGATAATAACGAGACACACATGCCTTCTCCGTTATCAGGCGTGGGATAAATGTTGGTTTATGCGCAAAATCAGAAAATAACCGCGTGTTGACATTTGAAAAACAAAGTGCAAACATGCGAATGCTTATTAAATAATCGTGTGGATCTGTTCGAGTTGAACCCAGATAAACCAGATACGGATGCGCGATCGTAGTGCATGTTGTTTTGGGCATAGGCTGTATGCAGAATATGTGACGCGCGTGTATCACCTACCGCCATGTTTGAAAAAAAAAACAAGCGTGTCTCTAACGTGCGTTCGAGTTCGTCGTATCCCGTTCCCGTAATTAGAACACGCGGTAAGACGCATGTGCAAACGTAACAGCACACAGCACGACAGCTGATTTGCGTTTTGCTGAAAATTCACTGCAAGGTGGATAAAGGAGCAGCATCAACGTGGCCATCGTAAATAGCATACCAAGGACGTGGCGTGGAGCTACCAGCGACGTGGAGTGACTGAATCGAGCCAAGCAGCGCAGCCGTCAGCGAAGCCCTTCGTGTGCTGCAAGTGGAAAACCAGGACATATCGCGGCCCGGCGCACGAGCAGTGGCAGCCAAGCAGTGCAAGCGTATGGTGGCGCACGTGCTGCAACTGCTGCAAGCAGCAACGGCGAGTTGATGTTCGCGTCGTACAACTACCCCCAAACACGTTAGAAAATACAGGTGAGCTGTATTGTTTAGTTTACGATTGTGGTGCTGAATGCTTGTTAGTAAAGGAGAAGTGCAAAAGTGTTAATAACGTTGTTGTGTTGACTAGTATTGGTCAAACACGTGTATTCAGCACAGAATAATTCTTATGTAGTGTAACGATTAGCGAGCAATAACTTGAGATTTTATTACATTTCTACCCGACCCGACATTTACTTGCAAAGTAATATTATGATAGTATGTGATCTACTCGTAAGTAGATACAGTTTCTGACCAATTATTACCAAGGCTTAGAGGATTCTTTTCTTATCGATGATTGTTATTGTTTTTATTTCAATAACAATGTGGTCAGAATTGGCCGAGTGGAACAGGCACTGCTGTTGATTTTTTTCGGTTACAGGTTAACACACAAGAACGTCTGCAAGCAAGATGGCAGGGTCGGACGGCGCTGCACTCTTTGGATCTCCTGTACGAGGACTGACCCTAATTTGGACTATTACGAACATTTCAAAGCAAAAAATAACCGAATAAGTCCAACCGTTCTCAAGTGATGCGCTTACCAACCAACAGCGTTTCATTTTTATTTATATAGAATAGATAATCAAATTATTGAATACTAGCTGCGCCCCGCGGTTTCACCCGCGTAAGTGTCGATCTCGTGGGAATATCGGGATAAAAAGTAGCCTATATGTTAATCCAGGGTGTCAGCTACCTCCATACAAAATTTTATTAAAAATGGTCCAGCGTGAAGAAGTAACACACACATACTTACAAACTTTCGCCTTTATAATATTAGTGTGATTATCCACATTTTGTCATAGATCCTGACTTAATTATTAAGTTTTTGCCAACAAAGGTAAAATCAAAAATAAACCCACTAAGTACGAGTAACCTACCTATGTGTCCATTTTCTCTCCCTTGATGGTTTTAGTTCTCGATCCATCTCCTAAAGACATAATTAACTTACTTAAAACTACGAGTATAACCAACTAGAAGGAGTACCAAAACCTAATTGGGCCACAAAAAGTTTGGATATCATTTAACAATTGGGTTGGCAATCAGAGAGTAATTTACCGTAATTTGTAACCGCTTATGAAGCTCTTTCGAAATAAAGTTACGAGAACGGTAAACAGGGCTGACAAACTCTAATACGAGATACACATTATATCTCCATTAGAGATTGCAGAGGCATTAGGAGATTGTGAAATACATCAGAGGCACAAAGATTTTAGTCTGTTATTAATGATAGATTGATGAAATTCTTTGATACGCTAAGTGAAAAAATACAAATGCAAGTTTAGATTTTTTCGTTTTTATAAGACTATAAGTACATACTTAGGAGTATTTTCATTACAATTTGGAGATTATTTCATAGTGGAAAGAAAGATAAAGTCCTTGGCTGCAATCTTTTGGCAGTTTAAAGGTAGCTGAAACTTTTCAGGAGGTGGTGAAACAAAAAAATTATCGTTAATAGTTATGTACAGGTGCCACTACACCTGAAGTAAAGTTTTCAATTGAAGGATACGATGACTATGGCGGAACATTGTGACAAATCATTAACACAGAGAAACACCGATTTAAAGAGAGAGAAAAGTTGAAGATTCTCGGCTATTTAAAGAAACTGGACTATTTACACTTTCATCCATTACGGTTTCCAAGTGTAATTTATCAGGATGAATGTCTAAGGCGGCATTCGCTTAAGTCCCCGCGGCTTGGCCCAGCCTGGCCAACCGTAGATAATATTATTCTTGACTTGTTTGTATATTTTTACATCGCAAAATCCAAATCTTCATTTTTGTGGCCATAAAGTTAACTGCGAGCTGGATTTTTATTAAATAAAGCACGTAATCTGCGTTCGCGATTTATTTGATGTTAAAATAAATTTAATTCCTACACAATAAAGTTTAGTTTACGCTACAACTTCAAACATTTTTATAACTTTTTCAATAGTGCTAGTCACTCTGATATCAACTTAATGATCATTGAAATAAAGTTGTTATTTGGTTAACTTAAAATAGCGTGGGGGTGTGCACTACGCACTTTTACTATAAGTACTACCACCGCTCTTATGTTTAATTTTGGCCAAAAATTTAGTCACCGTCAGGATGGCTGGACCAAACGAGATATGTACTGTACTGTAGTTGTTCATAAGGCACCAAGTGCCTGCAAAAACATTGTTAGCAATTATTCTGAGAAGAGACGTACATAAATTGATTGTACAGGCGTTTTAGTGGCTTTTATTAATAACTTTTTATAGAAGCTTCTTAGAATTGTGTTAAAAATATATGTTAAGTTAGCAAACAGGTAGTAAATATTGACACTAACAGCGCGGTTATTACAACGCTAAAACTATGAGAACTTGGAAGTGGTCAGCCAACCTGACACCAGAATGGCTGACCACTTTATTTCTTTGATATATTTCTTAACGCAGAGGTAGCAAATATTTCATTATAGGTAGTAAATAGTAGCAAATAGGTATTAAATTGTGCACATCGTCTCATGCGTTTTAGCGGCTTTTATTAATAACTTTTTATAGGAGCTTCTTAGAGTTGTGTTAAAAATATATGTTAAGGTAGCAAATAGGTAGTAAATATTGACACTAACAACGCGGTTAATACAACGCTAAAACTATGAGAACTTGGAAATGGTCAGCCAACCTGACGTCAGAATGGCTGACCACTTTATTTCTTTGATATATTTACTAACGCAAAGGTAGCAAATATTTCATTAAAGGTAGTAAATAGTAGCAAATAGGTACTAAATAGTGCACATGGTCCCATGTACATATCTCGTTTAGTCTAGCCATCCTGACGGTGACAAAAATTTAATATTGCGATCTCATTGTGGTTATTATGGATTCAATTGTCATTAAGGATTAATTAGGTTTTGGTAAGTGTAGCATTGATGTCATTGACCACCACTTTAGTATTCCATAAATTAATAGCAATTGCATTTTCGATAGCTAATATATTGAAAATTATTGGTAGGCATCATTTTGCACGAAAGCTGTCGATAACAGCAATTTGATAGTTATTCCTGTAAGGTTATTCAATAGATACTTTGCATTGTTGGGTAAAGGGTAATTTTGTACCGATATTTTATGGAGCGCAAAAGATATTATACTTAGTAAGAAGATAAACCGCCACGACCCTATTATGTTGTCCTCACATTGTATAAAATTATTATTGCCTTGTAACTTATACCGTGTCCTTTCAGGAATATGTTTTTTTTTTTTTTAAGAATTGGATATTTCTTTTTATCGTGCTATTTGAATAATTATGATTATTTATCATCCCTTTTAAGTAAACATTTGTATTTGACCACCTCTAAATTATAACAGAAATTTATCAGCTTAAAATGACAAACTGTTTCGGTTTTTAGTTTCTCATATTAATAAAATTAAAGTGTATGTTTGTAATGTCAAAATAACAGAGGGGCAATTCTCGTAATTTTAAGATTTTCACTGGCAGATAGCTGATACTATAGGGAGTAACTTAGGTTTTAGAAAAAGAATTAGTAAAGAGGTACATTATTGTTTTCCGACATCCACGCGAAAGAAGTCGCGGGCACAGCTAATGATATCCATGAGACTTATATATAAACACAACTGACGAATGCAGGTGAAACCCTGGATTACAGAAATAATAAAAAAAAACAATTACGGAAAAAAAATCTCTGAAATACTTACATAAAACCGCTGTTTTAAGGGGCTCAGGTCAAGTGTACCTCCATAAGTGCGTCTAGAATCCGAGCCTCAAGTTATTCTTCAACAATCTCGCATCACTGATAACAGTCTCATGAGAGGCCCAGCTTTGTATCTTCACCAGATTTAACTACAAAAACCACAAAATTCTGAAACGGAATGAATCGGTACAATGATGAATTTAAATAAGATAAAGCTCGACGCCGGACCACCCTCCCACCGGAGTGGAAGGGTGGTCGCAAACCAAGCGAGCGCTAGCCTTACCACCGCAAGGGAAGAATTTTCCAGTCAAATAATTAAGGTGTTGGGTGTGACTGCCCAGGATGCGCCGAGCGCTCGGTTCAGTTGAGTAACTGGCGGAACAAACTGCGTTACACGAATTGAATGGAGTTCGAATAGAATCTTTTTCTCCTGACTTCAAAGATGGTTTATTTATAGAATTAGATTTTTGAAGTGAAACTTCTTTAGGCGCGCTTGACTTGGGGAGTAAACTGGCGAATGCGTTACGAAAACGTGTGATCGGGCGAGTAGGGAAGGTACGTAAAAAATAGCTGGAAATACCTGGTGTAAAAACCCGGTCCCGGTCGCATGAATATGCGACCGGGTTTTTACACCAGGTATTTGCTTCCAAGTACGCACACCAGGTACCGACTCAAAATACTTGCAAGACTATTAAGTATCTTATACGGCTACTCGCTCAAATACGTAGGTACTCAACCGCGTTAGTTTTCGCAAATGCGATCATGCTCCTTATCAGTAAGAGTCTACGGAACAGTTTCGTATGCAAGTAATTTTTACCGACTTCACAAAAAGGAGGAGGTACTATGTTCGGCGGTTTGTATGTTTTTGAAGGAAAACTTCTTTACGCGCGCTTGACTTGGGAGTAAACTGGCGAACGCGTTACGAAAAGTGTGATCGGGTGAGGTGAACGGGAGTTGAGTGGGGGATATAAGCAAGACAAAGCAGTGCGCGCGTACGTTTTCTTTCTCTCTTCCTCTCATAGCCAAATACGTATTAAGTTTTTTTCCTTTTGCTTATATCTCGAAAATGGTGCGTCCTATCGCAAAAATAATGAAAATTTCGACCCCCTTTATGAAACCCATAAACTCCTAAAACTCAACATGTAGGTAATCATTTTTCATATTTTCCATACAAAAAGTGAAAAATTCCTTAAAAAACACGCCAAGGCCGCCCCCTCCGCGCCTGCGGCTCTAAAAAACAATACACGGGGTTAGGGCAAATAAGTACAGACGCCAGCACATCAACCTACTACAATCTGTCAGATTTCTTTAATAGATTTTCAACTTTATTACTAAACAATAAGGTTCAAAGTTGATTGGGAAAATTTGACAGTTTCCGGTAGGTTGACGTGCTGGCGTCTGTACCACGTGTCGACGAGTCGCGATTGTCAAATTCGATTTTTGTTGTGTCAAAATTATTTACGTGAAACTTCTTTACGCACACTTGACTTGGAGAGTAAGCTGGCGAACGCGTGACGTAAGCGTTACGAAAAGTGTGATCGGGCAAGTAGGGAAGATACGTATTTACTCGACCAGGTTTTTGCTTCCAAGTACGCACACCAAGTACCGACTCAAAATACTTGCAAGACTATAAAGTACCTTATACGGCTACTCGCTCAAATACGTAGGTACTCAACCGCGTTAGTTTTCGCAAATGCGATCATGCTCCTTATCAGTAAGAGTCTACGGAACAATTTCGTATGCAAGTATTTTTTACTTTAATGGTTTGCAAGTATTTATTTGTAAACGCGATTTTGCTCCTTATTTATAGGAAGTCATTGATCAATTTCCTATGCAAGTAGTTTTACTTCCAACGGGGCTTTTGAATACGCGATTGTACTTCTTATCTGTATGAAGTTATGGATCAATTTTCTATGCAGATAGAAAATACTTGAAAGTATCTCGCTCCGTCGTGCCTCGACGCTCGAGTACGTAGGTACTCAAATAGTTCAACAACCGCGTTTGTTTTCGCAAATGCGATCATGCTCCTTATCAGTAAGAGCACAGAATACTTAATAGTACTACGTACAGAAAGGACACTCCCTTCTTCGCCCTCATATCAGATACCGCACCTCACCCCGCACTTCGAGGTATTCGTCGCCGACTCTTTAGCAAGGGCGCTCGCGAACCGCAGCGCTGTATTGCTGACACGAAAAGTTTTATTTGAGTTTTAATCACGATGGTTGGATATTGTGATGCTTTTCCGAATTCGTATTTACATAAACTGTTTGTAAGATTTCGCATTTTTAATAACATGCGATTTAATAACCGATTATTTACAGACAAGTCATTTAAACTAAACTATTTTAGTGTTTTTATTTCATTACGAACCCGACTATATAAATAAACAATTGAACTACATAGTCACTTCATAATAATGCACACGTTCGGGCAGCGCCGCCGCCGTCGTCGTTCGGTTCCTCGACACAAATTGCTTACCGCGCCATTTTTTTTACGCTACTAGATTTCACGCACACATTTGCACGTATATAAACGTCATTTGTTTATGTAGTAGTACTAGGTAATTATTTTGCGAGCGTTGTATGGAGTGTCCGAGGTGTGGTAAGACTCTTACTACACCTCGGACACTCCATACAACTCCGTAAGAGTCTACGGAACAATTTCGTATGCAAGTATTTTTACTTTAATGGTTTGTAAAAGTATTTATTTGTAAACGCGATTGTGCTCCTTATTTATAAGAATTCACGGGTCACTTTCCTATGCAAGTACTTTTTACTTCCAACAGGGCTTTTGTTTGATTACGCGATTGTACTTCTTATTTGTATGAAGTTATATATCAATTTTTGATGCAGATAGAAAATACTTGAAAGTATCTCGAGCCCTGGTTTTAGGGCCTGGTTTCTTAAGGTGGACGTACTTGGAAGCCCTGGTACTCGGTTTTGCAAGTACGACCCATGTCTACGGGCTACGGGCGAGGCGAAGGGGAGTTGAGGGGGGGATATAAGCAAGAGAAATCAGTACGCGCGCACATTTTCTTTCTCTCTTCCTCTCATAGCCAAATACGTTTGAAGTTTCACTTCAGTCGTGTGGTCATAAGCACACTCGTTTTTTTAATGGTCAAAGCTTGTGATACGTGTATTTTAAGTAGTTTATTAGGTACTATGTTTACCTAGTAAGGGAACTAAGAGAGATGGGGAGGGAGGGGGGAGGGGACTAAGGGATGCTACAGTATTTTTATCTCACGAAGTGACGTGGGCTTTACTTGTGGTAACCGAGTGTACGAACACGCTGTGAATGTGAGCGTGAAGACGAGTAGGTAGTATCAGCACATAACACACACACACACCCCCCCACACAGACACACCCCCACACAGACACACACACTTCCAATATATAAGTAATAGAATCACCCACACAGCCGTGTTTCTCGTTCCCACATAGTTAAAGTTTTAATTACTTCAGACACAGAATGTAGAAAATACGAGACACAATCTCATTACCTTGGCATCATATGGAAATAGCTGGTACCACAAAATGAGGCAATTAGTTTTCAAATTTGTGGGCACATATGAATAAACTAAGCGCTGAACTCAGAAGATATTAGACCATCAGTGGTGATGACGTGTCTGAAAATGTTTAATTAGCTAGAAAATTAAACAAATAATTAGGAGGAGATACAAGGTCGTGTTGCTGAGAGTTTTTTAATTAATTATAGAATACTTACTACTATGTATATAATAATATACAGGGTGACAGCACAGATTACTAAATACTTAGTTGTGGCAGGGACATGGACGGCAATGGACGCGCAAACTATAACCATAAATTCAACACATGATTTTACGCTAGGGGGCTAGCGTAGAAAGTTTTTGCCGGTTATCAAAACAAAGCAGCTGTTTCATAGAACGCATGTTTTCTCCCAAATTGTTATTCAGTTTTTGAAGTGAAACTTCTTTACGCACGCTTGACTTGGGGAGTAAGCTGGCGAACGCGTGAGGTAAGTGTTACGAAAAGTGTGATCGGGCGAGGCGAACGGGAGTTGAGTGGGGGATAGCAAGAGAAAGTAGTGCGCGCGCACATTTTCTTTCTCTCTTCCTCTCATAGCCAAATACATTTGAAGTTTCACTTCAGTCGTGTGGTCATAAGCACACTCGGTTTTTTTTTTTGTTTGTTTTTTTTTTTATGCGTCATGTTTGCCGCAAATAAACGTATTTTCTTTCTTTTTTTGTTTACCTACGCGGACAAATAAAATATGATTTCTGGCATTTTCAATCTTAAATAGCAGCCGCAGGTTAATGGTAGACATTCGTTGTAATAGTGAAAAATGCCCAAGAGGTAATTTCCCATAAGACAGCAGTACTTTTTTTTCTGGCCGGCAATTGAATTTTTGGGTACGGAAATGGTCCTTTCTCACAACAAAGCTTCCCCCCCTCCTTCTACCTTCGGACATCCAGGCGCACTGCAAGTTACCATCCCTACCTGGTTGCTGTTCCACCAATTCGCACTAAGCGTTTGCAAATGTCGTTTATAATGCGCACAGCAAAAGAGTGGAACTCTCTACCTGCGTCTGTTTTTCCGAGCACATACAACCCGAATCTCTTTAAAGTGAGAGTGAACAGGCTTCTTCTGGGTAAGCTCGCTCCATCGTCGACTTTGTCTCTGTCACCTTTGACCTAGGCTAGAGTCAAGAGCAAGCCCATTTCAAATAAAAAAAAAAAAAAAAAAAAGCTGAACAGTTGAATTAACTAGGCACTTGTTGCTAACTGTGACTTTGAGTGATCCCTATGCAATTAAAGTTAGCATGCACTTGACTTCCTGTAAGTCTTTATCTTTCTCCGTATAATTGTCCGTATAATTGTTTGTAATTTACGTTTTTGTAAGTACGAATAAATATTATTATTATTATTATTATTATTAATTTATTTTTTTCTAATTATTTTCTTAAAATACTATTGCATATCCGACTTGGGACTGTTGAAACAAAAAATGTAATGAATATGAACGTAATGTACACAATTATGCAATAAATATATCTTTATCTTTTACGAACTTTTTGGAAAATAGCATTCAAAGGATCATGGTACAAGTTTGCCATGTGATTTTTTACGAGTATTTACAATCTTTACATACTTAGCATAAAACAGAGTCGCCGAAATATCTGTACGCGCATAACTTCCGAATAACTGCACCAAACTGGTTAATTCTTTTTTTGTAGTATTTTGTATTGCCAGGACAAGGTGTGAATGAAAGAAAATTTCGGAAATTCGAAAAAGAAATGCACCCGTGCGAAGTTGGAGCGGACACTAGTTGGGGACTAATACTTGCATACTAGTTTAATATTATCGTCCCTTTATTGGTAAAACCGATTATCTACACTTTTTTTCAAAAATGAGTTATTTACACCAAGCTACTCAACTTTTTGAGCTCTATCTACAGGTAAAACCCATTATTCGATACGATGCATAGTTTCCGAGATAGATCCGCAAAAAAACAATTATAATACAAGTTTTTAGGTAACATCTGCATTCAATAACAGCTAAAGTCATAAACTTGTACGATTTCTTTGAAGCCTTGCAATCAAAAACACATTCAGTTTCATATCTTATTTTAGTTGCAATTTGCTTACACTCTGAACAAACTGTAGCATTGTACTAATACAAATTAAAATACTTTAGATGGTTCTGGTTTTGCTGAATTATTGGAAAGTACTTAGAATCTTACACATTAAAAAGAAAGTAAGTAGTTCTACTTGCTTTTAACAGAACATAATCCTTCGCACTTGTTCAGATTTTAATTCAATTAAAAGAGATTAAGCAGCTTTATTTGTTTTTTCTACAACATCAGAGATCGTATCGTTTAGATTTAAATACAAGTAAAAGCAACTATGCTTAAATAGTTGTTTTCCACCGAAGCGTATGGTGATATTTCTACGTAAATATTTTCAGCTAAAACCAATTAACGACGCTTGATCTTTTGTTTCACTCGCACTCCGCGTGCACATCTCTGACTTAGTCGCCATGTTTGATGGACGAATCGTGCGCCGGCCGGTTGTAGTGTTTTGTTTTTCAAGTTTATTTCTTTTTATCGTAATTTACGTAGTGTTTGTGGTGATAAAGTTTGAATATGAGTGCTAAGGAAGTTGGAGAATCATTGGATCCAGGAGGAAATGCTTTTCAAGAAGGTAATTGTTTGTGTTAAACAGTTTTGAGGTTATATTTACCGGTATTTTGCAAATAATCATTCATTATTCATAAAAATATAGGTACGAGGAACTATTTAAAGACTTGTTTCATAATTATGAATAATCATTGGCCTATTTAGCGATATCTTAATGTGATTGTCGTTTATTGTAGAAATAGAAGACACTTGGATGAATGATGCGCCAGAAGAAGATTTGTTCATATCTCAGGCATACGATTTAAATATGACCCAATCTAAGCAAAAGGTTGTGGATGACAATACTTCAGCGTCGAAAAAAGGTAAAAGCCATTACATACGGAAGAAATCAAAACGCAAGTATTTAGACAGAAACCTTACATTATGCAAATTGTATTCTTTGTACGTCAAAAAATGCGAAGACGAAAATATGGAACCTGTGTCGGAGATGACATATCGTAGAATTTTTTCTACAGAATTTAATTTGGGATTTTTCATGCCGAAAAAAGACCAATGTCTTTTATGCACTAGGTACAATCGCGCTAATCCAGAAGAACAAAATAAAATACAAGAAGAATATCAGACACATTGATAGGAAGCAAACTTGTAATCAGGAAAAAGATAAAGATAAAAAGAGAGCTGAAGAAGAAACAAATTTTCTGTCTGCTACTTTCGATTTGCAGGCAATTCTACAATTGCCATGCACTGATGTTGGTCTCCTTTACTATACAAGAAAATTAACTTTATACAATTTAACGCTTTACGAAAGTGCGCCTCCTAACGAAGCTTATTGTTTTGTATGGTCCGAGATAAATGGTAAAAAGGGAAGTTCAGAAATCGGAACTATTTTGTGTCACTATTTAATGAAATGTGTACCAGAGGAAGTCACGGAAGTCAGTTTGTTCTCTGACACATGTGGAGGACAAAATAGGAATCAGTTTGTGGCTGCTATCCTATTGTGGGTAATTCAAAACAGCAACCATTTACAAATCATAGAACACAAGTTCTTAGAGTCAGGTCACAGTTACATGGAAGCTGACTCAATGCACAGTGCGATTGAGTCTGCCAAGAAAAATGTTGATCTTTTTTGTATGACTGACTGGATTAACATTTTCAAACGTGCTAGATCAAAAAAAAAATACAGGAAAAACACAAAGACTATAACAAAAAATTGTTATCAAGTCAAGGAATTTAAATACAATGAGTTTAAAGACTTGAAAAAATTGGCTAATACAATAATTTTGAATAGAACCAAAAACACAGATGGACAGCAAGTGAAATGGTTAAAAATAAAAAGGATGAAGTACATAAAAGGAGACAAAAAAATATACTATAACTATGACATGTCAAATTCATTTATGGCCATTGATGTAACTGTTTCAGACACACAAAATAAGATTAGTATAAATTCAGCATCGACATCTTCAGCACATGGACACCACAGCTATGCAACAAGAAACAAAGCAAAGCGATTGCCAGCGGAACAGGTAATTGAACTACCAACTACCTCGGAACTCCAGTTCCCACCGCTAGAACAATTGTATGATGGACCTCTTCAAATAACGGAAGCTAAGAAAAAAGATCTAATTAATCTATGTGAGAAGGGGGTTATACCCGAAGAGTACCATGGATGGTACAGAAGTTTTCTTGTAGATGGGGATCGCATTGAACGCGTCCCTGATGTGGCCGCCTCTGAAGAGTCACAATCTGAATCATCTGTGGACTCATCAGCTGATGAATGAAAGATACGTTATTTTAGTTTTTCTAAGTATACTAAGCAATTTGTGTTACTATTAAAGTTACTAATAAAGTTGATTATTTCCTAATACATATATCATTCTTATTATTTTCCTACTTTATTCAGTTTTTACTTTCATGTAAGTAATGATTTTTTGGTATTTTTGTAATTATAAAAATAAACCAGGCTTGCTGTAGTTTGTTGTATGAAAATTTTGCAGATAGTCTACCACAATTCTTAATTTTACTCAAGCAAAACCAATTAATTTTTTTAAAATTTCAATTTGTAGAATGTTTCAGAGTGTTATTTTTACAGTTATTTTTGGTACCTTAATAATTTCTTCGAAAGGTTACGGTGAAGCTATAAGATAAGCTCCAAGTGATTTAATTAATGATATATAATGCTTATGTCGTTATTCAGGAAAAACCAACTAAATGACCTCCCTGAAGATAGTTTTCGGCATTTTTTCAAGCATTATCAATGAAGTACTTCTATTTTTATGACTTACAAACATACTTTATTAATTTTTTCATCATAATTACATGATTGCAGGTAAGATATACGTAATTTAGTTACATAATTATTCTGTCAAACTTTTAAATCATTATTGCCACAAGTTTAGTTTTCGGTAGATAATCGGTTTTACCAATAAAGGGACGTTATGTAGGATGCAGGGTCACGGATATTGACGCGCAACCTGTTACCATAGACCTAGTACATGATTCTGAACACTCCCGCGTTGAAATTTTCGTCAGTTATAAAAAAAAATGTATGGAAGAACATTTGCAAAAAAAAAGTGCTAGGTATACCTTTATTGCACTTTTCTATGAAACAGCGGATTTTTTTTAATAACTGACAAAAAACTCTACGCTATGGGAGGTTTACAATCATGTGCTGAATTCATGGTGCCTATTATTATTGATTTTTCAGGAATGTCACAATGTCGTGTGGGGGTGTGTTAGGGTGTGTGTGGGGGTGTGTTGGGGTGTGTGTGGGGGTGTGTGTGTGTGTGTTTCACTTATTAAAGAACTAATTACAAAACCTCTACTGCTTTGCTTACCATCTGACAAGTCGACAAGAATAACGAGATGTTCACCTCTTCTTTTACATTTTCTTATCCTTATATCAGTCGGGAATCAAAACCCGATTCTCGCGGGCCTTCCTCAAACAACTTAATCCTCCATAAAGTCCAGCATCGAATAAAACGAATAATAACTTAAGAAGTCAGTCTCCCAAACGACGTAATCTTATTGAACCCATTATAGTCTTCGGCGTGAAAGTTAATGTCTGAAAAAACACGTAATTTGAATAAGTAAAAGCTTTGTAGAGTGGCCCATGCAGACTGGCCCAATCTGGCCCACCTCTACAATAAATCGCTTAACGAGCGAGTTGTCTATGGAGCAATTTGTTAACATAATAATCCACCTTTCATATTTCCGTTATTAATTGTAGCCTAATTGCATGAACGAATTGCTGTTTGGGGATACAGAGAGTGAAAAGATTCTTTTTTGTTGTGCTCGCTTATGTGTTTTCGGCTGAAAATGTTTGCTGTTTTTGCGCTCATTTGTCCAATGATACGATTTATTTGTATTTATTCAACGGTTTTCACAGTAACTGGGTTTTGTTAGTTTCTCCAGTAAGATCAATTGTCTCTACTTTATCCTATTCAATCAAATTGATACGATTTTCGCACAAGTAGACCGCTTTTTGGATAGCAAAGAGTTGTGGAAAAAATATACTTTGCTCTGAGTTTTTGAAACTATTTACGCTCAATTACTTTTTGACGTTATGCCTCATCTTCTCGTTCTAATAAAACAGTACTACTTAAGTACTTAACTGCCCAAAATAACGGATTATTCCACTTTGCCCCACCGGCCGCCCCACTGGTGGGGCAAAGTGGAATGTCAAAAATTTTGCAGTGGAATCTGCCCCACTAAATCGAAATAGTGGGGCAGATTCCACTGCTTTAAAATCCTGTTGGATTCTGCCCCACTAGGGCTGGCGCCTTAGAATAAACGTACAAACATTTTACTATCGCAAATTTTGTATTTCCTAGATGTTTCTGGAAGGATAAGGGATGTAAATCGCAGATTAATTACACGATTTGTTACAAGCATTTTTTACATGCAGTGTTGGAGTAAGAATGACCAAAGCGTCATTTACCTACATAATAGACGTGCATTTGGCCATTTGCATTTCTTATCAGTATAGTTCACTTTGAGACCCACTCTTTCGGAGGCTCTACTGAGGTCATCGAGCATTGTACTGAAGTGCTCCATAGTCTCAGCTATGACTACAATATCGTCGCAAACCGAAGGTAAGTTATACAGGTACTCGCCATTGATGCTAATGCCAGCCCCTTTTCAGTTCAGAACCTTGAAGACATCCTCCAGTGCAGCAGTGAACAGTTTGGGAGAGATAACGTCTCCCTGTCTCACACCTCTCTGCAGAAGGATAGATTTCGAGGTCTGATCCAGGAGTCGGACTGACATAGTGGCGTTATCGTACAGAAACCTCGATGCAGCATCCACTGCCGCGAAGTATTTCCAACATTCCGTTTCAATTGGATTCGTAACAGCATTTCTATACTAAGACGTGGAAGAATGTTTTTTGGACAATTGAAGCAATAACTGAGGTTCTGATCGACTTTCATTCTTGGGAATAATGGGAATCGCGACTTTTTTGCAAATCTTTTTTATTTGGTTTATTATGCCAACCTTCATCATCTGGACTCTGCGGCTATTTTGCAAATCTTTTTATTTAGTTTATTATGCCAACCTGAAGGTTGGCATAATAAACTCATAGAATAGAATAATAAATGATGAATAATAGATGATGAATCATCTGGAGTGGGGCGGCCGGTGGGGCAAAGTGGAATAATGCAAACCGTTCAGTTATCTTTTCTTCTGGTAATAAGGGTAAGTCAGCTGCACTAAGTGCTACTTGTTTTCGCAAAAGTTTTGATTTTTTTTTCTTTTTTTGCCACTGCCTCAAAATCCGATTGAAAATTGTGGTTCCCATTCCGGAATCTGTAATTTTTCAACAGAAAAAAAAGCTGTGAAAACTTCTGTTGACTTTGTACTCATAACAGCGTACACGAATGGCACAATGTTTGTTGTGTTGAGAGCTACCCCAATCACCATGCAACGTATACGTCTTTTTTTTTGTTTTTGAAACGATTTTATGTAAGCTTATTAATGTGTGAATTTAGTTTATTTTATTTTAGTTCAGTTGTTTCTTATTTATAAGTTAATCATAAGACTGCATTATGCCAAACCAAATGATAATTAATGTGTGATTTTGAATAGTTAAATACTTAGAATAAATAGCATTTCGTTTTCTATTTACGGGAACGAATCGTACTCAGTTTGTGATTTTAAGCTTAAACAAAGTAGTAAAAACAAATCTAGTTGCCATTAATAAACAAATATTTAATTTAATTTAAAATCTTAATTTAATTTAAAATCGCATAATATCTGTGATTTTAAAAGTTTAGTGTACGTAGTTATATTTTATTAATAAAAATTTGCGAAAATAAAATGTTTGTACGTTTATTCTAAGACGCCAACCCTAGTGGGGCAGAATCCAACAGGATTTTAAAGCAGTGGAATCTGCCCCACTATTTCGATTTAGTGGGGCAGATTCCACTGCAAAATTTTTGACATTCCACTTTGCCCCACCAGTGGGGGTCGGATAGTGACCGCCGAATGGGACAGACGTGTCGTGTCCCGCTTTTGGTTTTTACTTGACGCAATGTGCACAACACGTGGCGGACTCGGAGTTTGAAACTCGAATTTGAAATACGAACGCTGCAGCAATTGTGGTTTATAGTGGGTGCAAATTAAAATACCTTAAAAAGGTGTTGAAGTGGCATACGTGTGTTCCCTCTACAAGCCCGAGACCTAGGCCTGCCGACCGAGGATCTTGGTGACGTCGAAAATCTGGTGAGATCTTTCCATAATTATATTTCAGGGATCTCCATTGGAAGCTGTATCCGGCTGCGTTTTACTTTGATAATTTCGAATTTTGAAGCCACGCGAATTTAACATCATTGTAAGCTATAAATAGCTAAGCTTTAGGGAAACGTTTGCATATTAATTATATAGTCTGAGGGTGGGATAAACTAATACACTCTATTATTCTAACTTAAAATACGGTATCGCTTTAGAATTCGTACTTTACGATTTCCTTAATTTACCATTGTACTAAATTATTGCATAGCTTGTAAGTCAAGTTTGTATTCGCGTCAATTTGGACTCGAAGTTCAAAAAAAAAAAAGGTTAAGTAACAAAAAACAAAAAACACATTTCTAAAGATTTCATAAGTGCGAAGTTCATAAATTTACGCTCGCCTGTCAGCTTTAGTGATTCCCAAACCCAACACGTGTGCCGAGAAGGTCTCGAAATACCATAAAAACAAAAGGGTTTTTAAAATGGCAATTGTGCGTATGACAAAAGACGGGAACTGTTTGTTTAGAGCTATAGCCCATCAAATAAATAATTTAATGGGTTTAACTTTTGATCACGCGTCTGTCCGTCAAGACCTCGCTTCATATGTTTTGGAGCATCGAGATGACGACAGAATTCACCTAGCACTTCTAAATAATATACAAGAATTTCGCCATAACAGCAATCTATCCCAGGAACAAAGGATAACAAAATACATAACCACCCAGTTTAACAAGACGTTCTGGGGAGGAGAGGACATTCTAATCGCCGCGGCCGAGTTCTATCTTGTAAATTTGCACGTGCACACGGATACAAGAGACACACTTGTGTATTCACCTACCGGCGAACCAGTACCCGGCAACATACACATCCTCTACAAGGACCAGCACTACGATAGCTGGGTCACGACCGACGACGAACATTACAACAGCAACCTGATAGATCTCATACAAGAAACAAACAACGTCAAAACAACACAACATAACAAGCCTTTAGTTAACCAATACAACCCACGTGAAGAGCAAGGCCAACCGACGAAACCCCAGTCTCAAACGGAAAGCCCCCAATTAGCTAGCTCATTAACACAGTATGAACGGCAAGCATTAATGTATACACAGTTATCAGATGTAGTCGCATAAACAGAATAAACAGAATTTCAAACAAAAAAGAAAACACAAAACACAATAATACACAAAGACAACAGCAAGCCGTGAAGGAAACAACAATTGCGGCCAAGGACTTCAACTATAAACAGTGCTATTACGCCGCCCTTAACAGTAAATTCACGAAAAAAAAATTCCAAGAATGCGTAAAAAAAAAACTAAAAGACATAGGATCAGCTCAACGGACGAAAACATCGAAATACCCTGGAATACCATAACGGAAATATTAAAGGCGGCTGCCCAGGAAACTCTGATTTTTCAGCCAGTTCTCTCCAGAGACCATCGACTAGCTCTTGCTAACCTACAAAAGGCGAAATTTTTACAAAGTAGGCAACCAGATAATCCAAATAGGCACAACCTAGTAAAAGAACGTCAGGCAACACTTCAAAAGGTCAAATATCAGGAAGAGCAAAAAGCATGCAGGACCTGCCTCAACGGTCTGGGGAAAAACCACCCTGCAAAACGCATGCAGATGTTATACTTTTTTTACGGCAGAAACAAACTTCAAACCAAACGTCGAAAAAAATCTACTTATATACCGATGACCAAATGGGAGCAAATATTAAAAAAATCCGAGGGCCATCTTATACCAATAGTTAATATAAAAAAGCCGATAACCGAAGTACAGTGTGATGGACCCACTGCGGATGACGTAATGGGAATCATTAATAAAATGCGGAACGGGACAGCTCCCGGAACTGACCAAGTGGTAATCGAGCTTTACAAAGCAATGCCCCAAATAATTCTAGAAGCCGTCACCAATCACATGAATAAAGCTTGGACACTAAACGAAGCACCTGACACGTGGCTGGAGACAGTACAGGTACCAATTCCAAAAAACAATAACCCTAAGGATGTGAATGAATATCGCCGCATATCGGTTTGCAATACGGGTTACAGAATTTACGCCTCCTACGTGCTTAAAAAACTAGATGAGATTATAACGGAATTAGGCAACTACCAAGCTGCTTTTTTAAATAATAGATCAACAGACGACCATATCTTTACGCTTAAAAGGACCTTAGACGAAGAATGGCGTGCAGGTAAAAGAATTTATGTACTCGCCCTCGACATAGAAAAGGCCTTTGACAACGTCGACCTCAATGTACTAAGGGATATCCTATTACAACGAACCAACAAATCGCTAACCAACAGGATAATCAAGGTATGCATGAATGAACGTACATGCATCAAATGGTGTGGCCAGCAAAGTAGTTGGATTATTAAGGGAAAGGGAGTTAAACAAGGTTGCCCTCTGTCCCCTCGCCTGTTTACACTGGTCATCGACGAAGTCCTTAGAACTCTCGAAGAGGAAACCCAATTAATAAAACTTGACCAGGATCGTGAAATCTCACTCCCCCTAGTACTATCATTTGCGGACGACCTTATCATCATTACAGATGACCTAAAAGGGTTAGAAGGTATCGTATACCATATTAAACCCCTACTAGATAGTGTAGGCCTCCAAATTAACGAAACAAAAACAAAAATACTAATTAGGGACCCCATAGCTACACAGATAACGACACACATAACCCTTAATGGAATAAATATAGCGACATGTGACGAAATAAAATACCTAGGTACATACATAACGTCTACATTAAGCAGAAAAAGAACTATAAAAAAACGTTGCGAACAGGCCATGAAAAACGCCAAATCGTTAATACCATTCATAAATAACTCAAATATGGACTGGAAATTAGCCAGACTTATGTATCGAATGGTGATCGTACCGTGCATGATACATGGTTTGAAAGTATCGGCACTTACCAAAGCCAACAGGTCAAGACTCAGAAGATACGAGCGAGTTATCATGAGAGACTTGATTAACCACTCTAGGAATAAACCAAGACAAAAGAAAATGCATGAAATCTTAGACGGAAAAACAGTAACCAAACGCATCAAGAACCACAGGATGTGCTACCTCGCACATGTCTACAGGCGCCGCAAACCACACCTGCTGCATGCAGCAATGCAGTACAAGGCCAAATCCAGGAAGGTCGGCCGACCTATTTACACATGGAACGACAATTTAAAACAGGACATGAAGTACTTTGACAAGGAAATCAACTTTTGGATGAATACAGCCGAAGACAGAAGTAAGATCAAGATTGCTGCTAGTGAGATTTACAAAAAACCGGAAACGGAGAGTAGCGAAACATCCGATGACGACATGGAAAACAGCAACATCCAACACAACACAACAGAGCAACGATACAAAAGAACCGAGAAAGCAGTAGAATCCCGCCAAAAGACTCAACGATGAAGCTCGACCTGAACCAGCCTGACGGCAAGGTCGTTAAAAGATGCCCATCCATAGATATAATTACCCGTCTTTCCACTAGTCCAATGCTTACTCTAGGATGCATATCCGGTAGGCTCTTAAATCCTTACCTATCCCTCGGGCACGTCTTCCCTACCATTACGCACACCAGGTACCGACTCAAAATACTTGCAAGACTATTAAGTATCTTATACGGCTACTCGCTCAAATACGTAGGTACTCAACCGCGTTAGTTTTCGCAAATGCGATCATGCTCCTTATCAGTAAGAGTCTACGGAACAGTTTCGTATGCAAGTATTTTTTACTTTAATGGTTTGCAAGTATTTATTTGTAAACGCGATTTTGCTCCTTATTTATAGGAAGTCATTGATCAATTTCCTATGCAAGTAGTTTTACTTCCAACGGGGCTTTTGAATACGCGATTGTACTTCTTATCTGTATGAAGTTATGGATCAATTTTCTATGCAGATAGAAAATACTTGAAAGTATCTCGCTCCGTCGTGCCTCGACGCTCGAGTACGTAGGTACTCAAATAGTTCAACAACCGCGTTTGTTTTCGCAAATGCGATCATGCTCCTTATCAGTAAGAGCACAGAATACTTAATAGTACTACGTACAGAAAGGACACTCCCTTCTTCGCCCTCATATCAGATACCGCACCTCACCCCGCACTTCGAGGTATTCGTCGCCGACTCTTTAGCAAGGGCGCTCGCGAACCGCAGCGCTGTATTGCTGACACGAAAAGTTTTATTTGAGTTTTAATCACGATGGTTGGATATTGTGATGCTTTTCCGAATTCGTATTTACATAAACTGTTTGTAAGATTTCGCATTTTTAATAACATGCGATTTAATAACCGATTATTTACAGACAAGTCATTTAAACTAAACTATTTTAGTGTTTTTATTTCATTACGAACCCGACTATATAAATAAACAATTGAACTACATAGTCACTTCATAATAATGCACACGTTCGGGCAGCGCCGCCGCCGTCGTCGTTCGGTTCCTCGACACAAATTGCTTACCGCGCCATTTTTTTTACGCTACTAGATTTCACGCACACATTTGCACGTATATAAACGTCATTTGTTTATGTAGTAGTACTAGGTAATTATTTTGCGAGCGTTGTATGGAGTGTCCGAGGTGTGGTAAGACTCTTACTACACCTCGGACACTCCATACAACTCCGTAAGAGTCTACGGAACAATTTCGTATGCAAGTATTTTTACTTTAATGGTTTGTAAAAGTATTTATTTGTAAACGCGATTGTGCTCCTTATTTATAAGAATTCACGGGTCACTTTCCTATGCAAGTACTTTTTACTTCCAACAGGGCTTTTGTTTGATTACGCGATTGTACTTCTTATTTGTATGAAGTTATATATCAATTTTTGATGCAGATAGAAAATACTTGAAAGTATCTCGAGCCCTGGTTTTAGGGCCTGGTTTCTTAAGGTGGACGTACTTGGAAGCCCTGGTACTCGGTTTTGCAAGTACGACCCATGTCTACGGGCTACGGGCGAGGCGAAGGGGAGTTGAGGGGGGGATATAAGCAAGAGAAATCAGTACGCGCGCACATTTTCTTTCTCTCTTCCTCTCATAGCCAAATACGTTTGAAGTTTCACTTCAGTCGTGTGGTCATAAGCACACTCGTTTTTTTAATGGTCAAAGCTTGTGATACGTGTATTTTAAGTAGTTTATTAGGTACTATGTTTACCTAGTAAGGGAACTAAGAGAGATGGGGAGGGAGGGGGGAGGGGACTAAGGGATGCTACAGTATTTTTATCTCACGAAGTGACGTGGGCTTTACTTGTGGTAACCGAGTGTACGAACACGCTGTGAATGTGAGCGTGAAGACGAGTAGGTAGTATCAGCACATAACACACACACACACCCCCCCACACAGACACACCCCCACACAGACACACACACTTCCAATATATAAGTAATAGAATCACCCACACAGCCGTGTTTCTCGTTCCCACATAGTTAAAGTTTTAATTACTTCAGACACAGAATGTAGAAAATACGAGACACAATCTCATTACCTTGGCATCATATGGAAATAGCTGGTACCACAAAATGAGGCAATTAGTTTTCAAATTTGTGGGCACATATGAATAAACTAAGCGCTGAACTCAGAAGATATTAGACCATCAGTGGTGATGACGTGTCTGAAAATGTTTAATTAGCTAGAAAATTAAACAAATAATTAGGAGGAGATACAAGGTCGTGTTGCTGAGAGTTTTTTAATTAATTATAGAATACTTACTACTATGTATATAATAATATACAGGGTGGCAGCACAGATTACTAAATACTTAGTTGTGGCAGGGACATGGACGGCAATGGACGCGCAAACTATAACCATAAATTCAACACATGATTTTACGCTAGGGGGCTAGCGTAGAAAGTTTTTGCCGGTTATCAAAACAAAGCAGCTGTTTCATAGAACGCATGTTTTCTCCCAAATTGTTATTCAGTTTTTGAAGTGAAACTTCTTTACGCACGCTTGACTTGGGGAGTAAGCTGGCGAACGCGTGAGGTAAGTGTTACGAAAAGTGTGATCGGGCGAGGCGAACGGGAGTTGAGTGGGGGATAGCAAGAGAAAGTAGTGCGCGCGCACATTTTCTTTCTCTCTTCCTCTCATAGCCAAATACATTTGAAGTTTCACTTCAGTCGTGTGGTCATAAGCACACTCGGTTTTTTTTTTTGTTTGTTTTTTTTTTTATGCGTCATGTTTGCCGCAAATAAACGTATTTTCTTTCTTTTTTTGTTTACCTACGCGGACAAATAAAATATGATTTCTGGCATTTTCAATCTTAAATAGCAGCCGCAGGTTAATGGTAGACATTCGTTGTAATAGTGAAAAATGCCCAAGAGGTAATTTCCCATAAGACAGCAGTACTTTTTTTTCTGGCCGGCAATTGAATTTTTGGGTACGGAAATGGTCCTTTCTCACAACAAAGCTTCCCCCCCTCCTTCTACCTTCGGACATCCAGGCGCACTGCAAGTTACCATCCCTACCTGGTTGCTGTTCCACCAATTCGCACTAAGCGTTTGCAAATGTCGTTTATAATGCGCACAGCAAAAGAGTGGAACTCTCTACCTGCGTCTGTTTTTCCGAGCACATACAACCCGAATCTCTTTAAAGTGAGAGTGAACAGGCTTCTTCTGGGTAAGCTCGCTCCATCGTCGACTTTGTCTCTGTCACCTTTGACCTAGGCTAGAGTCAAGAGCAAGCCCATTTCAAATAAAAAAAAAAAAAAAAAAAAAGCTGAACAGTTGAATTAACTAGGCACTTGTTGCTAACTGTGACTTTGAGTGATCCCTATGCAATTAAAGTTAGCATGCACTTGACTTCCTGTAAGTCTTTGTCTTTCTCCGTATAATTGTCCGTATAATTGTTTGTAATTTACGTTTTTGTAAGTACGAATAAATATTATTATTATTATTATTATTATTAATTTATTTTTTTCTAATTATTTTCTTAAAATACTATTGCATATCCGACTTGGGACTGTTGAAACAAAAAATGTAATGAATATGAACGTAATGTACACAATTATGCAATAAATATATCTTTATCTTTTACGAACTTTTTGGAAAATAGCATTCAAAGGATCATGGTACAAGTTTGCCATGTGATTTTTTACGAGTATTTACAATCTTTACATACTTAGCATAAAACAGAGTCGCCGAAATATCTGTACGCGCATAACTTCCGAATAACTGCACCAAACTGGTTAATTCTTTTTTTGTAGTATTTTGTATTGCCAGGACAAGGTGTGAATGAAAGAAAATTTCGGAAATTCGAAAAAGAAATGCACCCGTGCGAAGTTGGAGCGGACACTAGTTGGGGACTAATACTTGCATACTAGTTTAATATTATGTAGGATGCAGGGTCACGGATATTGACGCGCAACCTGTTACCATAGACCTAGTACATGATTCTGAACACTCCCGCGTTGAAATTTTCGTCAGTTATAAAAAAAAATGTATGGAAGAACATTTGCAAAAAAAAAGTGCTAGGTATACCTTTATTGCACTTTTCTATGAAACAGCGGATTTTTTTTAATAACTGACAAAAAACTCTACGCTATGGGAGGTTTACAATCATGTGCTGAATTCATGGTGCCTATTATTATTGATTTTTCAGGAATGTCACAATGTCGTGTGGGGGTGTGTTAGGGTGTGTGTGGGGGTGTGTTGGGGTGTGTGTGGGGGTGTGTGTGTGTGTGTTTCACTTATTAAAGAACTAATTACAAAACCTCTACTGCTTTGCTTACCATCTGACAAGTCGACAAGAATAACGAGATGTTCACCTCTTCTTTTACATTTTCTTATCCTTATATCAGTCGGGAATCAAAACCCGATTCTCGCGGGCCTTCCTCAAACAACTTAATCCTCCATAAAGTCCAGCATCGAATAAAACGAATAATAACTTAAGAAGTCAGTCTCCCAAACGACGTAATCTTATTGAACCCATTATAGTCTTCGGCGTGAAAGTTAATGTCTGAAAAAACACGTAATTTGAATAAGTAAAAGCTTTGTAGAGTGGCCCATGCAGACTGGCCCAATCTGGCCCACCTCTACAATAAATCGCTTAACGAGCGAGTTGTCTATGGAGCAATTTGTTAACATAATAATCCACCTTTCATATTTCCGTTATTAATTGTAGCCTAATTGCATGAACGAATTGCTGTTTGGGGATACAGAGAGTGAAAAGATTCTTTTTTGTTGTGCTCGCTTATGTGTTTTCGGCTGAAAATGTTTGCTGTTTTTGCGCTCATTTGTCCAATGATACGATTTATTTGTATTTATTCAACGGTTTTCACAGTAACTGGGTTTTGTTAGTTTCTCCAGTAAGATCAATTGTCTCTACTTTATCCTATTCAATCAAATTGATACGATTTTCGCACAAGTAGACCGCTTTTTGGATAGCAAAGAGTTGTGGAAAAAATATACTTTGCTCTGAGTTTTTGAAACTATTTACGCTCAATTACTTTTTGACGTTATGCCTCATCTTCTCGTTCTAATAAAACAGTACTACTTAAGTACTTAACTGCCCAAAATAACGGATTATTCCACTTTGCCCCACCGGCCGCCCCACTGGTGGGGCAAAGTGGAATGTCAAAAATTTTGCAGTGGAATCTGCCCCACTAAATCGAAATAGTGGGGCAGATTCCACTGCTTTAAAATCCTGTTGGATTCTGCCCCACTAGGGCTGGCGCCTTAGAATAAACGTACAAACATTTTACTATCGCAAATTTTGTATTTCCTAGATGTTTCTGGAAGGATAAGGGATGTAAATCGCAGATTAATTACACGATTTGTTACAAGCATTTTTTACATGCAGTGTTGGAGTAAGAATGACCAAAGCGTCATTTACCTACATAATAGACGTGCATTTGGCCATTTGCATTTCTTATCAGTATAGTTCACTTTGAGACCCACTCTTTCGGAGGCTCTACTGAGGTCATCGAGCATTGTACTGAAGTGCTCCATAGTCTCAGCTATGACTACAATATCGTCGCAAACCGAAGGTAAGTTATACAGGTACTCGCCATTGATGCTAATGCCAGCCCCTTTTCAGTTCAGAACCTTGAAGACATCCTCCAGTGCAGCAGTGAACAGTTTGGGAGAGATAACGTCTCCCTGTCTCACACCTCTCTGCAGAAGGATAGATTTCGAGGTCTGATCCAGGAGTCGGACTGACATAGTGGCGTTTTCGTACAGAAACCTCGATGCAGCATCCACTGCCGCGAAGTATTTCCAACATTCCGTTTCAATTGGATTCGTAACAGCATTTCTATACTAAGACGTGGAAGAATGTTTTTTGGACAATTGAAGCAATAACTGAGGTTCTGATCGACTTTCATTCTTGGGAATAATGGGAATCGCGACTTTTTTGCAAATCTTTTTTATTTGGTTTATTATGCCAACCTTCATCATCTGGACTCTGCGGCTATTTTGCAAATCTTTTTATTTAGTTTATTATGCCAACCTGAAGGTTGGCATAATAAACTCATAGAATAGAATAATAAATGATGAATAATAGATGATGAATCATCTGGAGTGGGGCGGCCGGTGGGGCAAAGTGGAATAATGCAAACCGTTCAGTTATCTTTTCTTCTGGTAATAAGGGTAAGTCAGCTGCACTAAGTGCTACTTGTTTTCGCAAAAGTTTTGATTTTTTTTTCTTTTTTTGCCACTGCCTCAAAATCCGATTGAAAATTGTGGTTCCCATTCCGGAATCTGTAATTTTTCAACAGAAAAAAAAGCTGTGAAAACTTCTGTTGACTTTGTACTCATAACAGCGTACACGAATGGCACAATGTTTGTTGTGTTGAGAGCTACCCCAATCACCATGCAACGTATACGTCTTTTTTTTTGTTTTTGAAACGATTTTATGTAAGCTTATTAATGTGTGAATTTAGTTTATTTTATTTTAGTTCAGTTGTTTCTTATTTATAAGTTAATCATAAGACTGCATTATGCCAAACCAAATGATAATTAATGTGTGATTTTGAATAGTTAAATACTTAGAATAAATAGCATTTCGTTTTCTATTTACGGGAACGAATCGTACTCAGTTTGTGATTTTAAGCTTAAACAAAGTAGTAAAAACAAATCTAGTTGCCATTAATAAACAAATATTTAATTTAATTTAAAATCTTAATTTAATTTAAAATCGCATAATATCTGTGATTTTAAAAGTTTAGTGTACGTAGTTATATTTTATTAATAAAAATTTGCGAAAATAAAATGTTTGTACGTTTATTCTAAGACGCCAACCCTAGTGGGGCAGAATCCAACAGGATTTTAAAGCAGTGGAATCTGCCCCACTATTTCGATTTAGTGGGGCAGATTCCACTGCAAAATTTTTGACATTCCACTTTGCCCCACCAGTGGGGGTCGGATAGTGACCGCCGAATGGGACAGACGTGTCGTGTCCCGCTTTTGGTTTTTACTTGACGCAATGTGCACAACACGTGGCGGACTCGGAGTTTGAAACTCGAATTTGAAATACGAACGCTGCAGCAATTGTGGTTTATAGTGGGTGCAAATTAAAATACCTTAAAAAGGTGTTGAAGTGGCATACGTGTGTTCCCTCTACAAGCCCGAGACCTAGGCCTGCCGACCGAGGATCTTGGTGACGTCGAAAATCTGGTGAGATCTTTCCATAATTATATTTCAGGGATCTCCATTGGAAGCTGTATCCGGCTGCGTTTTACTTTGATAATTTCGAATTTTGAAGCCACGCGAATTTAACATCATTGTAAGCTATAAATAGCTAAGCTTTAGGGAAACGTTTGCATATTAATTATATAGTCTGAGGGTGGGATAAACTAATACACTCTATTATTCTAACTTAAAATACGGTATCGCTTTAGAATTCGTACTTTACGATTTCCTTAATTTACCATTGTACTAAATTATTGCATAGCTTGTAAGTCAAGTTTGTATTCGCGTCAATTTGGACTCGAAGTTCAAAAAAAAAAAAGGTTAAGTAACAAAAAACAAAAAACACATTTCTAAAGATTTCATAAGTGCGAAGTTCATAAATTTACGCTCGCCTGTCAGCTTTAGTGATTCCCAAACCCAACACGTGTGCCGAGAAGGTCTCGAAATACCATAAAAACAAAAGGGTTTTTAAAATGGCAATTGTGCGTATGACAAAAGACGGGAACTGTTTGTTTAGAGCTATAGCCCATCAAATAAATAATTTAATGGGTTTAACTTTTGATCACGCGTCTGTCCGTCAAGACCTCGCTTCATATGTTTTGGAGCATCGAGATGACGACAGAATTCACCTAGCACTTCTAAATAATATACAAGAATTTCGCCATAACAGCAATCTATCCCAGGAACAAAGGATAACAAAATACATAACCACCCAGTTTAACAAGACGTTCTGGGGAGGAGAGGACATTCTAATCGCCGCGGCCGAGTTCTATCTTGTAAATTTGCACGTGCACACGGATACAAGAGACACACTTGTGTATTCACCTACCGGCGAACCAGTACCCGGCAACATACACATCCTCTACAAGGACCAGCACTACGATAGCTGGGTCACGACCGACGACGAACATTACAACAGCAACCTGATAGATCTCATACAAGAAACAAACAACGTCAAAACAACACAACATAACAAGCCTTTAGTTAACCAATACAACCCACGTGAAGAGCAAGGCCAACCGACGAAACCCCAGTCTCAAACGGAAAGCCCCCAATTAGCTAGCTCATTAACACAGTATGAACGGCAAGCATTAATGTATACACAGTTATCAGATGTAGTCGCATAAACAGAATAAACAGAATTTCAAACAAAAAAGAAAACACAAAACACAATAATACACAAAGACAACAGCAAGCCGTGAAGGAAACAACAATTGCGGCCAAGGACTTCAACTATAAACAGTGCTATTACGCCGCCCTTAACAGTAAATTCACGAAAAAAAAATTCCAAGAATGCGTAAAAAAAAAACTAAAAGACATAGGATCAGCTCAACGGACGAAAACATCGAAATACCCTGGAATACCATAACGGAAATATTAAAGGCGGCTGCCCAGGAAACTCTGATTTTTCAGCCAGTTCTCTCCAGAGACCATCGACTAGCTCTTGCTAACCTACAAAAGGCGAAATTTTTACAAAGTAGGCAACCAGATAATCCAAATAGGCACAACCTAGTAAAAGAACGTCAGGCAACACTTCAAAAGGTCAAATATCAGGAAGAGCAAAAAGCATGCAGGACCTGCCTCAACGGTCTGGGGAAAAACCACCCTGCAAAACGCATGCAGATGTTATACTTTTTTTACGGCAGAAACAAACTTCAAACCAAACGTCGAAAAAAATCTACTTATATACCGATGACCAAATGGGAGCAAATATTAAAAAAATCCGAGGGCCATCTTATACCAATAGTTAATATAAAAAAGCCGATAACCGAAGTACAGTGTGATGGACCCACTGCGGATGACGTAATGGGAATCATTAATAAAATGCGGAACGGGACAGCTCCCGGAACTGACCAAGTGGTAATCGAGCTTTACAAAGCAATGCCCCAAATAATTCTAGAAGCCGTCACCAATCACATGAATAAAGCTTGGACACTAAACGAAGCACCTGACACGTGGCTGGAGACAGTACAGGTACCAATTCCAAAAAACAATAACCCTAAGGATGTGAATGAATATCGCCGCATATCGGTTTGCAAAATGAAAATATTATGTATGTAAGAAAAAATCTACATCTTTTTAATAAAATAAGCGATAGACATAACTTTAATACAAGAAATAAAGATAAAATACATCAACCATTTTTCAGATTTGCCAAAGTACATACATCTTTTATGGGGTACTGTGTTAAATGTTACAATAAAATACCTTGTGATATATTGCAATTAAATGAAAGAAAATTTAAAACTCACATTAAACGTACACTTTGTAAACAAGCATACTATAAATTAGAAGATTATATCCAAGATAAGAACGCTTGGAAACATGCTGGTCCTGCTCCATAGGACAATCTAGAGTCTAGACAAAATCAAACTGGTTGCTAATTTAATTGTAAAATTTTTTATTCTTTTTTTTTACATTTATTACTCACACCCTGACTTATTACTTGTATTTTGTTTTATAATTAAAATCGTTTTGCTTGTACCATGTTTGTAAATATGTGAGCACCATGTATCTATCAGATAATTAATTTATATGTCATGGTTTCGTTTTTAATTCTTTTACCTATTGTGGTATAGTAATTTTATTGTAGGTGCATCGTCCTCACATGTTATTATATAATTAATGTACCCATGCAAAATATTGTACCTAAACATTTTAAAAGAGTAACGGTGGAGTTTCTTGCCCGTTCTTCTCCATACGAAAACTACCTTTTGGAATGGGCGACTAGAATCAATTCTATTTTAAGATAATTTTTGACGTTCAAAAGTGCCTTTTATGTGCCTATTTGAAATAAATGCTTTGACTTTGACTTTGACTTTGCAATACGGGTTACAGAATTTACGCCTCCTACGTGCTTAAAAAACTAGATGAGATTATAACGGAATTAGGCAACTACCAAGCTGCTTTTTTAAATAATAGATCAACAGACGACCATATCTTTACGCTTAAAAGGACCTTAGACGAAGAATGGCGTGCAGGTAAAAGAATTTATGTACTCGCCCTCGACATAGAAAAGGCCTTTGACAACGTCGACCTCAATGTACTAAGGGATATCCTATTACAACGAACCAACAAATCGCTAACCAACAGGATAATCAAGGTATGCATGAATGAACGTACATGCATCAAATGGTGTGGCCAGCAAAGTAGTTGGATTATTAAGGGAAAGGGAGTTAAACAAGGTTGCCCTCTGTCCCCTCGCCTGTTTACACTGGTCATCGACGAAGTCCTTAGAACTCTCGAAGAGGAAACCCAATTAATAAAACTTGACCAGGATCGTGAAATCTCACTCCCCCTAGTACTATCATTTGCGGACGACCTTATCATCATTACAGATGACCTAAAAGGGTTAGAAGGTATCGTATACCATATTAAACCCCTACTAGATAGTGTAGGCCTCCAAATTAACGAAACAAAAACAAAAATACTAATTAGGGACCCCATAGCTACACAGATAACGACACACATAACCCTTAATGGAATAAATATAGCGACATGTGACGAAATAAAATACCTAGGTACATACATAACGTCTACATTAAGCAGAAAAAGAACTATAAAAAAACGTTGCGAACAGGCCATGAAAAACGCCAAATCGTTAATACCATTCATAAATAACTCAAATATGGACTGGAAATTAGCCAGACTTATGTATCGAATGGTGATCGTACCGTGCATGATACATGGTTTGAAAGTATCGGCACTTACCAAAGCCAACAGGTCAAGACTCAGAAGATACGAGCGAGTTATCATGAGAGACTTGATTAACCACTCTAGGAATAAACCAAGACAAAAGAAAATGCATGAAATCTTAGACGGAAAAACAGTAACCAAACGCATCAAGAACCACAGGATGTGCTACCTCGCACATGTCTACAGGCGCCGCAAACCACACCTGCTGCATGCAGCAATGCAGTACAAGGCCAAATCCAGGAAGGTCGGCCGACCTATTTACACATGGAACGACAATTTAAAACAGGACATGAAGTACTTTGACAAGGAAATCAACTTTTGGATGAATACAGCCGAAGACAGAAGTAAGATCAAGATTGCTGCTAGTGAGATTTACAAAAAACCGGAAACGGAGAGTAGCGAAACATCCGATGACGACATGGAAAACAGCAACATCCAACACAACACAACAGAGCAACGATACAAAAGAACCGAGAAAGCAGTAGAATCCCGCCAAAAGACTCAACGATGAAGCTCGACCTGAACCAGCCTGACGGCAAGGTCGTTAAAAGATGCCCATCCATAGATATAATTACCCGTCTTTCCACTAGTCCAATGCTTACTCTAGGATGCATATCCGGTAGGCTCTTAAATCCTTACCTATCCCTCGGGCACGTCTTCCCTACCATTACGCACACCAGGTACCGACTCAAAATACTTGCAAGACTATTAAGTATCTTATACGGCTACTCGCTCAAATACGTAGGTACTCAACCGCGTTAGTTTTCGCAAATGCGATCATGCTCCTTATCAGTAAGAGTCTACGGAACAGTTTCGTATGCAAGTAATTTTTACCGACTTCACAAAAAGGAGGAGGTACTATGTTCGGCTGTTTGTATGTTTTTGAAGGAAAACTTCTTTACGCGCGCTTGACTTGGGAGTAAACTGGCGAACGCGTTACGAAAAGTGTGATCGGGTGAGGTGAACGGGAGTTGAGTGGGGGATATAAGCAAGACAAAGCAGTGCGCGCGTACGTTTTCTTTCTCTCTTCCTCTCATAGCCAAATACGTATTAAGTTTTTTTCCTTTTGCTTATATCTCGAAAATGGTGCGTCCTATCGCAAAAATAATGAAAATTTCGACCCCCTTTATGAAACCCATAAACTCCTAAAACTCAACATGTAGGTAATCATTTTTCATATTTTCCATACAAAAAGTGAAAAATTCCTTAAAAAACACGCCAAGGCCGCCCCCTCCGCGCCTGCGGCTCTAAAAAACAATACACGGGGTTAGGGCAAATAAGTACAGACGCCAGCACATCAACCTACTACAATCTGTCAGATTTCTTTAATAGATTTTCAACTTTATTACTAAACAATAAGGTTCAAAGTTGATTGGGAAAATTTGACAGTTTCCGGTAGGTTGACGTGCTGGCGTCTGTACCACGTGTCGACGAGTCGCGATTGTCAAATTCGATTTTTGTTGTGTCAAAATTATTTACGTGAAACTTCTTTACGCACACTTGACTTGGAGAGTAAGCTGGCGAACGCGTGACGTAAGCGTTACGAAAAGTGTGATCGGGCAAGTAGGGAAGATACGTATTTACTCGACCAGGTTTTTGCTTCCAAGTACGCACACCAAGTACCGACTCAAAATACTTGCAAGACTATAAAGTACCTTATACGGCTACTCGCTCAAATACGTAGGTACTCAACCGCGTTAGTTTTCGCAAATGCGATCATGCTCCTTATCAGTAAGAGTCTACGGAACAATTTCGTATGCAAGTATTTTTTACTTTAATGGTTTGCAAGTATTTATTTGTAAACGCGATTTTGCTCCTTATTTATAGGAAGTCATTGATCAATTTCCTATGCAAGTAGTTTTACTTCCAACGGGGCTTTTGAATACGCGATTGTACTTCTTATCTGTATGAAGTTATGGATCAATTTTCTATGCAGATAGAAAATACTTGAAAGTATCTCGCTCCGTCGTGCCTCGACGCTCGAGTACGTAGGTACTCAAATAGTTCAACAACCGCGTTTGTTTTCGCAAATGCGATCATGCTCCTTATCAGTAAGAGCACAGAATACTTAATAGTACTACGTACAGAAAGGACACTCCCTTCTTCGCCCTCATATCAGATACCGCACCTCACCCCGCACTTCGAGGTATTCGTCGCCGACTCTTTAGCAAGGGCGCTCGCGAACCGCAGCGCTGTATTGCTGACACGAAAAGTTTTATTTGAGTTTTAATCACGATGGTTGGATATTGTGATGCTTTTCCGAATTCGTATTTACATAAACTGTTTGTAAGATTTCGCATTTTTAATAACATGCGATTTAATAACCGATTATTTACAGACAAGTCATTTAAACTAAACTATTTTAGTGTTTTTATTTCATTACGAACCCGACTATATAAATAAACAATTGAACTACATAGTCACTTCATAATAATGCACACGTTCGGGCAGCGCCGCCGCCGTCGTCGTTCGGTTCCTCGACACAAATTGCTTACCGCGCCATTTTTTTTACGCTACTAGATTTCACGCACACATTTGCACGTATATAAACGTCATTTGTTTATGTAGTAGTACTAGGTAATTATTTTGCGAGCGTTGTATGGAGTGTCCGAGGTGTGGTAAGACTCTTACTACACCTCGGACACTCCATACAACTCCGTAAGAGTCTACGGAACAATTTCGTATGCAAGTATTTTTACTTTAATGGTTTGTAAAAGTATTTATTTGTAAACGCGATTGTGCTCCTTATTTATAAGAATTCACGGGTCACTTTCCTATGCAAGTACTTTTTACTTCCAACAGGGCTTTTGTTTGATTACGCGATTGTACTTCTTATTTGTATGAAGTTATATATCAATTTTTGATGCAGATAGAAAATACTTGAAAGTATCTCGAGCCCTGGTTTTAGGGCCTGGTTTCTTAAGGTGGACGTACTTGGAAGCCCTGGTACTCGATTTTGCAAGTACGACCCATGTCTACGGGCTACGGGCGAGGCGAAGGGGAGTTGAGGGGGGGATATAAGCAAGAGAAATCAGTACGCGCGCACATTTTCTTTCTCTCTTCCTCTCATAGCCAAATACGTTTGAAGTTTCACTTCAGTCGTGTGGTCATAAGCACACTCGTTTTTTTAATGGTCAAAGCTTGTGATACGTGTATTTTAAGTAGTTTATTAGGTACTATGTTTACCTAGTAAGGGAACTAAGAGAGATGGGGAGGGAGGGGGGAGGGGACTAAGGGATGCTACAGTATTTTTATCTCACGAAGTGACGTGGGCTTTACTTGTGGTAACCGAGTGTACGAACACGCTGTGAATGTGAGCGTGAAGACGAGTAGGTAGTATCAGCACATAACACACACACACACCCCCCCACACAGACACACCCCCACACAGACACACACACTTCCAATATATAAGTAATAGAATCACCCACACAGCCGTGTTTCTCGTTCCCACATAGTTAAAGTTTTAATTACTTCAGACACAGAATGTAGAAAATACGAGACACAATCTCATTACCTTGGCATCATATGGAAATAGCTGGTACCACAAAATGAGGCAATTAGTTTTCAAATTTGTGGGCACATATGAATAAACTAAGCGCTGAACTCAGAAGATATTAGACCATCAGTGGTGATGACGTGTCTGAAAATGTTTAATTAGCTAGAAAATTAAACAAATAATTAGGAGGAGATACAAGGTCGTGTTGCTGAGAGTTTTTTAATTAATTATAGAATACTTACTACTATGTATATAATAATATACAGGGTGGCAGCACAGATTACTAAATACTTAGTTGTGGCAGGGACATGGACGGCAATGGACGCGCAAACTATAACCATAAATTCAACACATGATTTTACGCTAGGGGGCTAGCGTAGAAAGTTTTTGCCGGTTATCAAAACAAAGCAGCTGTTTCATAGAACGCATGTTTTCTCCCAAATTGTTATTCAGTTTTTGAAGTGAAACTTCTTTACGCACGCTTGACTTGGGGAGTAAGCTGGCGAACGCGTGAGGTAAGTGTTACGAAAAGTGTGATCGGGCGAGGCGAACGGGAGTTGAGTGGGGGATAGCAAGAGAAAGTAGTGCGCGCGCACATTTTCTTTCTCTCTTCCTCTCATAGCCAAATACATTTGAAGTTTCACTTCAGTCGTGTGGTCATAAGCACACTCGGTTTTTTTTTTGTTTGTTTTTTTTTTTATGCGTCATGTTTGCCGCAAATAAACGTATTTTCTTTCTTTTTTTGTTTACCTACGCGGACAAATAAAATATGATTTCTGGCATTTTCAATCTTAAATAGCAGCCGCAGGTTAATGGTAGACATTCGTTGTAATAGTGAAAAATGCCCAAGAGGTAATTTCCCATAAGACAGCAGTACTTTTTTTTCTGGCCGGCAATTGAATTTTTGGGTACGGAAATGGTCCTTTCTCACAACAAAGCTTCCCCCCCTCCTTCTACCTTCGGACATCCAGGCGCACTGCAAGTTACCATCCCTACCTGGTTGCTGTTCCACCAATTCGCACTAAGCGTTTGCAAATGTCGTTTATAATGCGCACAGCAAAAGAGTGGAACTCTCTACCTGCGTCTGTTTTTCCGAGCACATACAACCCGAATCTCTTTAAAGTGAGAGTGAACAGGCTTCTTCTGGGTAAGCTCGCTCCATCGTCGACTTTGTCTCTGTCACCTTTGACCTAGGCTAGAGTCAAGAGCAAGCCCATTTCAAATAAAAAAAAAAAAAAAAAAAAAGCTGAACAGTTGAATTAACTAGGCACTTGTTGCTAACTGTGACTTTGAGTGATCCCTATGCAATTAAAGTTAGCATGCACTTGACTTCCTGTAAGTCTTTATCTTTCTCCGTATAATTGTCCGTATAATTGTTTGTAATTTACGTTTTTGTAAGTACGAATAAATATTATTATTATTATTATTATTAATTTTTTTCTAATTATTTTCTTAAAATACTATTGCATATCCGACTTGGGACTGTTGAAACAAAAAATGTAATGAATATGAACGTAATGTACACAATTATGCAATAAATATATCTTTATCTTTTACGAACTTTTTGGAAAATAGCATTCAAAGGATCATGGTACAAGTTTGCCATGTGATTTTTTACGAGTATTTACAATCTTTACATACTTAGCATAAAACAGAGTCGCCGAAATATCTGTACGCGCATAACTTCCGAATAACTGCACCAAACTGGTTAATTCTTTTTTTGTAGTATTTTGTATTGCCAGGACAAGGTGTGAATGAAAGAAAATTTCGGAAATTCGAAAAAGAAATGCACCCGTGCGAAGTTGGAGCGGACACTAGTTGGGGACTAATACTTGCATACTAGTTTAATATTATGTAGGATGCAGGGTCACGGATATTGACGCGCAACCTGTTACCATAGACCTAGTACATGATTCTGAACACTCCCGCGTTGAAATTTTCGTCAGTTATAAAAAAAAATGTATGGAAGAACATTTGCAAAAAAAAAGTGCTAGGTATACCTTTATTGCACTTTTCTATGAAACAGCGGATTTTTTTTAATAACTGACAAAAAACTCTACGCTATGGGAGGTTTACAATCATGTGCTGAATTCATGGTGCCTATTATTATTGATTTTTCAGGAATGTCACAATGTCGTGTGGGGGTGTGTTAGGGTGTGTGTGGGGGTGTGTTGGGGTGTGTGTGGGGGTGTGTGTGTGTGTGTTTCACTTATTAAAGAACTAATTACAAAACCTCTACTGCTTTGCTTACCATCTGACAAGTCGACAAGAATAACGAGATGTTCACCTCTTCTTTTACATTTTCTTATCCTTATATCAGTCGGGAATCAAAACCCGATTCTCGCGGGCCTTCCTCAAACAACTTAATCCTCCATAAAGTCCAGCATCGAATAAAACGAATAATAACTTAAGAAGTCAGTCTCCCAAACGACGTAATCTTATTGAACCCATTATAGTCTTCGGCGTGAAAGTTAATGTCTGAAAAAACACGTAATTTGAATAAGTAAAAGCTTTGTAGAGTGGCCCATGCAGACTGGCCCAATCTGGCCCACCTCTACAATAAATCGCTTAACGAGCGAGTTGTCTATGGAGCAATTTGTTAACATAATAATCCACCTTTCATATTTCCGCTATTAATTGTAGCCTAATTGCATGAACGAATTGCTGTTTGGGGATACAGAGAGTGAAAAGATTCTTTTTTGTTGTGCTCGCTTATGTGTTTTCGGCTGAAAATGTTTGCTGTTTTTGCGCTCATTTGTCCAATGATACGATTTATTTGTATTTATTCAACGGTTTTCACAGTAACTGGGTTTTGTTAGTTTCTCCAGTAAGATCAATTGTCTCTACTTTATCCTATTCAATCAAATTGATACGATTTTCGCACAAGTAGACCGCTTTTTGGATAGCAAAGAGTTGTGGAAAAAATATACTTTGCTCTGAGTTTTTGAAACTATTTACGCTCAATTACTTTTTGACGTTATGCCTCATCTTCTCGTTCTAATAAAACAGTACTACTTAAGTACTTAACTGCCCAAAATAACGGATTATTCCACTTTGCCCCACCGGCCGCCCCACTGGTGGGGCAAAGTGGAATGTCAAAAATTTTGCAGTGGAATCTGCCCCACTAAATCGAAATAGTGGGGCAGATTCCACTGCTTTAAAATCCTGTTGGATTCTGCCCCACTAGGGCTGGCGCCTTAGAATAAACGTACAAACATTTTACTATCGCAAATTTTGTATTTCCTAGATGTTTCTGGAAGGATAAGGGATGTAAATCGCAGATTAATTACACGATTTGTTACAAGCATTTTTTACATGCAGTGTTGGAGTAAGAATGACCAAAGCGTCATTTACCTACATAATAGACGTGCATTTGGCCATTTGCATTTCTTATCAGTATAGTTCACTTTGAGACCCACTCTTTCGGAGGCTCTACTGAGGTCATCGAGCATTGTACTGAAGTGCTCCATAGTCTCAGCTATGACTACAATATCGTCGCAAACCGAAGGTAAGTTATACAGGTACTCGCCATTGATGCTAATGCCAGCCCCTTTTCAGTTCAGAACCTTGAAGACATCCTCCAGTGCAGCAGTGAACAGTTTGGGAGAGATAACGTCTCCCTGTCTCACACCTCTCTGCAGAAGGATAGATTTCGAGGTCTGATCCAGGAGTCGGACTGACATAGTGGCGTTTTCGTACAGAAACCTCGATGCAGCATCCACTGCCGCGAAGTATTTCCAACATTCCGTTTCAATTGGATTCGTAACAGCATTTCTATACTAAGACGTGGAAGAATGTTTTTTGGACAATTGAAGCAATAACTGAGGTTCTGATCGACTTTCATTCTTGGGAATAATGGGAATCGCGACTTTTTTGCAAATCTTTTTTATTTGGTTTATTATGCCAACCTTCATCATCTGGACTCTGCGGCTATTTTGCAAATCTTTTTATTTAGTTTATTATGCCAACCTGAAGGTTGGCATAATAAACTCATAGAATAGAATAATAAATGATGAATAATAGATGATGAATCATCTGGAGTGGGGCGGCCGGTGGGGCAAAGTGGAATAATGCAAACCGTTCAGTTATCTTTTCTTCTGGTAATAAGGGTAAGTCAGCTGCACTAAGTGCTACTTGTTTTCGCAAAAGTTTTGATTTTTTTTTCTTTTTTTGCCACTGCCTCAAAATCCGATTGAAAATTGTGGTTCCCATTCCGGAATCTGTAATTTTTCAACAGAAAAAAAAGCTGTGAAAACTTCTGTTGACTTTGTACTCATAACAGCGTACACGAATGGCACAATGTTTGTTGTGTTGAGAGCTACCCCAATCACCATGCAACGTATACGTCTTTTTTTTTGTTTTTGAAACGATTTTATGTAAGCTTATTAATGTGTGAATTTAGTTTATTTTATTTTAGTTCAGTTGTTTCTTATTTATAAGTTAATCATAAGACTGCATTATGCCAAACCAAATGATAATTAATGTGTGATTTTGAATAGTTAAATACTTAGAATAAATAGCATTTCGTTTTCTATTTACGGGAACGAATCGTACTCAGTTTGTGATTTTAAGCTTAAACAAAGTAGTAAAAACAAATCTAGTTGCCATTAATAAACAAATATTTAATTTAATTTAAAATCTTAATTTAATTTAAAATCGCATAATATCTGTGATTTTAAAAGTTTAGTGTACGTAGTTATATTTTATTAATAAAAATTTGCGAAAATAAAATGTTTGTACGTTTATTCTAAGACGCCAACCCTAGTGGGGCAGAATCCAACAGGATTTTAAAGCAGTGGAATCTGCCCCACTATTTCGATTTAGTGGGGCAGATTCCACTGCAAAATTTTTGACATTCCACTTTGCCCCACCAGTGGGGGTCGGATAGTGACCGCCGAATGGGACAGACGTGTCGTGTCCCGCTTTTGGTTTTTACTTGACGCAATGTGCACAACACGTGGCGGACTCGGAGTTTGAAACTCGAATTTGAAATACGAACGCTGCAGCAATTGTGGTTTATAGTGGGTGCAAATTAAAATACCTTAAAAAGGTGTTGAAGTGGCATACGTGTGTTCCCTCTACAAGCCCGAGACCTAGGCCTGCCGACCGAGGATCTTGGTGACGTCGAAAATCTGGTGAGATCTTTCCATAATTATATTTCAGGGATCTCCATTGGAAGCTGTATCCGGCTGCGTTTTACTTTGATAATTTCGAATTTTGAAGCCACGCGAATTTAACATCATTGTAAGCTATAAATAGCTAAGCTTTAGGGAAACGTTTGCATATTAATTATATAGTCTGAGGGTGGGATAAACTAATACACTCTATTATTCTAACTTAAAATACGGTATCGCTTTAGAATTCGTACTTTACGATTTCCTTAATTTACCATTGTACTAAATTATTGCATAGCTTGTAAGTCAAGTTTGTATTCGCGTCAATTTGGACTCGAAGTTCAAAAAAAAAAAAGGTTAAGTAACAAAAAACAAAAAACACATTTCTAAAGATTTCATAAGTGCGAAGTTCATAAATTTACGCTCGCCTGTCAGCTTTAGTGATTCCCAAACCCAACACGTGTGCCGAGAAGGTCTCGAAATACCATAAAAACAAAAGGGTTTTTAAAATGGCAATTGTGCGTATGACAAAAGACGGGAACTGTTTGTTTAGAGCTATAGCCCATCAAATAAATAATTTAATGGGTTTAACTTTTGATCACGCGTCTGTCCGTCAAGACCTCGCTTCATATGTTTTGGAGCATCGAGATGACGACAGAATTCACCTAGCACTTCTAAATAATATACAAGAATTTCGCCATAACAGCAATCTATCCCAGGAACAAAGGATAACAAAATACATAACCACCCAGTTTAACAAGACGTTCTGGGGAGGAGAGGACATTCTAATCGCCGCGGCCGAGTTCTATCTTGTAAATTTGCACGTGCACACGGATACAAGAGACACACTTGTGTATTCACCTACCGGCGAACCAGTACCCGGCAACATACACATCCTCTACAAGGACCAGCACTACGATAGCTGGGTCACGACCGACGACGAACATTACAACAGCAACCTGATAGATCTCATACAAGAAACAAACAACGTCAAAACAACACAACATAACAAGCCTTTAGTTAACCAATACAACCCACGTGAAGAGCAAGGCCAACCGACGAAACCCCAGTCTCAAACGGAAAGCCCCCAATTAGCTAGCTCATTAACACAGTATGAACGGCAAGCATTAATGTATACACAGTTATCAGATGTAGTCGCAGATGTTACTGGGTTCACAATACTTAGAAATCAGCCGTCTACCGCAATAAAATATACTTGCCCAGACTTGCGTATTGCAACTTGGAACGTCCGTGGGGCCTCAAAACCGGCCAAAAAAGATAAAATAGATGCTGAACTTTCAATTAGGGGCATTCATGTAGCCTGCATACAAGAATCATTTATGAACTCTGGAACATTCAGCTCTACACACTACGCATGGCACCTCTATGGAACCGCAGGTAAAGCGCACCGGGGACTTATAGATGACGACATGGAAAACAGCAACATCCAACACAACACAACAGAGCAACGATACAAAAGAACCGAGAAAGCAGTAGAATCCCGCCAAAAGACTCAACGATGAAGCTCGACCTGAACCAGCCTGACGGCAAGGTCGTTAAAAGATGCCCATCCATAGATATAATTACCCGTCTTTCCACTAGTCCAATGCTTACTCTAGGATGCATATCCGGTAGGCTCTTAAATCCTTACCTATCCCTCGGGCACGTCTTCCCTACCATTACCGCGCCCCCCGGTCTATTCCTTGATATGCAATGGTCGCTGTAGCACCATGAAAATGAGGCTACAGGAGCTAGTGCGAATCTTGGGGTTCATTCGATTAATCGAGTCTGGTTTAACCACGCTGGGATCGGTGCAATTCATTCATTCATTCATTCCACTTTGCCCCACCAGTGGGGCGGCCGGTGGGGCAAAGTGGAATAATCCAAAATAACATGTTTTTTAATGAGAAATAAACATATTCAACATATGTTTTATCCAAAAATATTTACTTAACATTAATATTAGGAGGTAGGTATTTGACGTCATCAAAAGGACTGTGTGAGTGGATCAAACATGTTTAGGAATCGACTTTCTCATCCCTGTATTTCAGTCGTATTTGTAGATTTGTTTGCTTTTCATTCGAAATTCCAGGAACATTCACATATAGGTCATATTATGAGAGGCGATAGATGTATATTTGTTTAATGCGCTATTCGATAAATTCAGGTTAACCTGCAATAAAACTTTTTAAGTAGGTATTTAAGGAACATAGCAAATGGTTTTCTGTACATAGTTTATGAAGACCCACATGGGATAAAGGTGGGGTCTTATGTAATTACATATTCAAATTCACTTATTTGCCAGAATGTAGGTTTACAAAGTATGATCTTATTTATAACTATAAGGTGTTTCAAAATTAACCCAACGAACTTTAAGAGATGCTTTAGACCATCGAACTGATCAACTTTCACTATGGGACCAACTCTGAAGAAAAAAAATCAGCTTTTTAATACAAAAGTTATAAGTATGCCTACTTACTTGACCAAAATGTATGAACAGCTGATTTTTTTTTCGTGATATCAGAGTTGGTCCCAGTGTGAAAGTTGTTCAGTTCGATAGTCTAAAGCACCTCTTAAAGTTTGTTGGGTTAATTTTGAAACACCTTATATAAGTGCGCAAATATAATGTCAGATTATATGTATATGAATAACATGATGTTTACAAAGATATGGTAAGCTTCCATTAAAAACCTACTATATACAACTATATTCTCAATATCTGCAATCATTAGCAACACAGAGTCTCGTAAATATGAAAAATTCTGTTCTAACATCAACAAATCAAAAACAAAAAACGAAAACCCTCGAAGGTGGAATTGGTCGCTGGTCCCAGTTTCGAAGTGGAAGAGCTGCCCCCTAACCCACTCGTATCAACCAATCAAAGAGAACCTCTAACACCATGACCTATCAAAAATCAGCCATCTTTAGGTACTACAAACGAAACTAAGAGATCTCAACGAACCGCGAAACTCAAGAACTCAAGTAATCTGATATTCAGCGTTCGTATTTCATTCGCTAATTAAAGATTTCAAAATCTTGAACGCAATTAAGGAATTTAGTCACATAAGACGGTGCGGACATTATTCGGATCACGTAACATTGTTCATAACTCCAAGTTAGATGTTTGTGCCTTTATTAAATTAACCCTGAAAACACTCTTGGTGAATTTGACTTACGCAAAAACATTGTTGAACGTTTTCTATACTTTATTTGAAGGATGCTTTATTTAGGCTGTATCGTCGACAGTCAATGTGCTCTATACCTACTATCTTTAATGTACTACAACACTAACCTCTATTATTCAAGTGTATAATACAGGTTAGTGTGCTACAAGGATCTTAGCGCCTGGACAGGGTGGCGTTGTTGGAAAACATTTGTGAAATTGTGACAGAAATTCTATTGTTAAAATAAGATGGCGGCTTTATTTCCGATTTTGGCCACGCGCCAGTATAACCTTGTAGCGTTGTACACAGAATATTACTCTATGAAACCTATGATGGAATGCTCACTTGCAACGTAACAAACACACTAAAACACACGACAATATGTAGGTACCTATGACAACACTTTTATGACTCTGATAGTACGCACGTTCTTAAGGGCTAATTCCACTTGGCTGAATTCAGTCGTTTGAATTCAGTCATCTTTGAAATATCCCTCCTAAGAAAGCTTCTGTATACATAAATCAGCCTATAATATTCCCACTGCTGGGACACTGTCCTCCTCTCTTTTAGAGGAAGAGGGCTGTAATCCACCACATAGGCCCAGTGTTGGTTGGTAGATGTCACATGTCTTCGAATTTTTGGTTCTAGGAAATGTATTTCCTTCACAGTTTTGAGATCTGTGGTGATGTATTTGGGTTCGAAACTATGACCTACAACTCGTAAGTCGCGGCCATTACCACTGGGTCACCACTGCTCTATTCTGTATAGAAAACATTCAAATAGTTGCTGAATCCGTGTGCAGGTTTAATTAAATGTGACAGAGACGAAAGCATCGCGACCTTATCTTCTTTCTAATTAGCTTACTTTTTAGAAGTAACTTACTGAATGCGATTTAGATTGAGCATTTAGACGACTTTTAGCCAAATGAAATAAGCCCTGAAAGAAAGAAAGAAAAAGTATTTATTGTGACTCGTACAGGAAGATCACAAACTTAACTAAACACAGTAAAAATAGAAACCAAGTTCTATAAAAAAATAAAGTAACAAAAAGAAAAATGAGACAGAAACTCCTATACGAGGCCAAAAGACTCCTATCTCAGCATGATGCTGCGACATTTAAAAAATAAATTTCGCAGCGCTGGTAAATAAATGTCGCAGCCTGCAAGTAAACATGTGCCACTCACCGCACAGACTTCATTTACTCTTCCTTCTTCGTTCAGCCTATCTCTCTGTGGAATGCGCTCCCCCAGGAAATCAGGATGGCAACCAACCGATTATCCTTTAAAGTTAAGGTTCGCGAGCACATTCGCAATAAGCTGGCAGTATTATCACAACGGTAACATTTTCTCATTGTTTGTCTTATTTCGTTTTAGTAAGTATATTCATGTATTTATGTATATTTTTTATGCTTATATTTATATGTAATTAGGTATATATTATATTCATAGTTTTGATAGGTTTATGCGTATCTTTATATTTAAAATATTATTTCCTCAATTTTCATGATTGCACCTACCACTGTTTGTCTCTGCATCACCCAAAGGTTGACTGGTAGAAAATGCCCATGGCATTAAATCCGCCTCTGTACATTTATATGCTTGAAATATTAAATAAATAAACATGAACACACTCCCGTCCGTTCTTTGAGTGAATTGTTTATTAAAAAAACCTTTCCTTTTTCAGCCGTTTTATATAAAAAAAGTATGAATTATTGGAAAAGCAACTCTAATGAGCGTAAGTTGTTTATAATTGGCAGCATTAACTCACTATTTCGCTATTACTCCCAGTTTAGACTTCTGAAAGGAGCGTATTCACTGCAGCATTTAATCCTGCAATATGTACCTATTCAATATTATGATACTATGAAAGACAGATTATTAAATGTAGATATTACGAATTGTGGCCAACTTAAAATATAACATTCTCTTTTATAACATTATATTAAAATAGCTCTTATAAATGCTTTTTCATTCTGTACACGATAAATAAAGTAAAAAAATGTATGTTTTTTAATAGTAGATTGTACAACTAAGGCATAAAAGAAGCTATTTTACCCCGAGACGTTTATATCCACGCGAGCCGCAGGCGAGGGTGGATAGTTAAGTCGACGGGTAAAATGGCTCGTTTATGCCTGAGTTATACACTCTGCTTTTCACTTCGATTGCGAGAAAATGAAACAGGCATAAAGTATACAGTACTTACATAATTCATCAAAAATGTTGCAAAGCATAACTAATTCCCGCCACCACAGATAATACCGCCACGAAACTTTTAAAAGTTTTTTTGAAGTGAAAACTTCTTTAGCGGCGTTGCACACTTTTTGTAATGGGGAAAAAAGTGAGACACGGTAATGGATGGATGGATGGATGGACGGACGGACGGACGGACGGTGACGGTGACGGTGTCGGTGACGGTGACGGTGACGGTGACGGTGACGGTGACGGTGACGGTGACGGTGACGGTGACTGTGACGGTGACGGTGACGGTGACGGTGACGGTGACGGTGACGGTGACGGTGACGGTGACGGTGACGGAGACGGTGACGGTGACGGTGACGGTGACGGTGACGGTGACGGTGACGGTGACGGTGACGGTGACGGTGACGGTGTCGGTGACGGTGACGGGGACGGTGACGGTGACGGTGACGGTGATGGTGGACGTGGATGTGGATGGATGGACAGCTGATGGCTCGACCGTCTGTGTAGTAGCCACACTGCTGTGTATTCGTAAAATTCGTGTATATAAAGTGTTTAAAATATGGAAATTGAACAAAGTGCATCGATTAATGAAAAAAGTGACGCAGAAATAGTGAAAAAAAATTGTAATATTAATTCAATTCATAATTGATTTATTTCAACGTTAATATTCAAGTTTTCACTTCTGCCGGCACTCCCGGAGTGCAACCCGTCTTTTTTTTTTTATTTCAACATTTGTCATTCGACTTGGGTACTTCATACTGCCAAGTCATAAAAACGTTTCTTTGCGTTTTTTAAATAATAAATGACAACTATTTTACCTGATTTTATTAAATTAACGATAGAAAACACGGAAGTGGTATAAATTAAAGAAAATGAAATAAATCACGACTTTAATCTGCGAAGTTTTATTGTGCGTGTGGCTGTTGGGCCTGATTACCTTAGTCTCAGAAAAAAAAATTACTTTATGCACTAGAACATAAAAAGCGATTTTATGTCGCCTAAGCACAACATAAAGACGAACTTTTAGAGCATGAGAAGTGAAAATTTGATTTCGCAATTGTTTTACACACTATTTATTATTTTTTTGTATGGAAAAGTACATAGAGTTAGCAAAATACAATCATTTTGCTGTTAAGCGTACCTACTAATTTCAGTTATTAATTTTTGAATATTATATATATATTTATATATGTATATATATATAAATAACTGCTGCTCCCGGCTGTCCCAACCTTAATATTATGTTGCCTGCAGAATCTCTTTGACACACACGACAATAATTAAATTGAAATATATATCACACCGACGGCTAAGTACCTAATAATAGCTATACGGGTCGATCGATTAGTTTAAGCTACGCTTGCCGCGGTTGGTCCGTGGATGGTGATCATCTTTACATATCAAGACCCCTCCGTGCCTCGGAAAGCACGTTAAGCCGTTAGTCCCTGCTGTCATTCATAGAACTTTGACAGTCGTTACGGGTAGTCAGAAGCCCGAAAGCCTGACAACCAGCTTACCAAGGCGTATCCTATTACCCGGTAACTGGGTTGTGGAAGTCAGATAGGCAGTCGCTTCATGTAAAATACTGGTATTCAGCTGCATCCGGTGAGACTGGAAGCCAACCCCAACTTAGTTGGGAAAAGGGCTAGGCAGATGATATATCATACTGACGCCACAAAATGTATGCCATGCCAATTGTGTCGCCGCCATACCTACGAGGGCCGCACGTAACTCTCCGAAAACTGTGCTTGAAGTTTCATCTAATGTGTGCATAATGAAACGTCGCTACAGAAACTTTGAGTACTTAAACTAAATGAACTTTGCATAATAACTTGGCAGAACTGAATTTTCCTAAGTGCCATGAATTAATCAGCACCTGACTTCCATATTGCATTGTCTTACAGCGTCCCCGAGGGAAAACCTGACGAGATAATGTTATTTGATTCCTGAACATCCTGCATTCGCGAAACTTTTGCTATCTCTGCAGATATTTACACCCTACCTTCTGCCTGCGACTTCGTCCGTGTGAAATTTCAGCCACCGACCCACTGCGTCGCATCGCTACGCCCGCTCGCGCAATTTCAACGTTTTCAATTAGTGTTCCCACTCTCTTTTTTTTTTTTTGTTTTACTCTGCTCCTTAGAGTTGCAGCGTGATGTGGTAGGTATATAAAACCTTTGTCGAAAATTGGGCTATCAATTGCAAAAAGAGTTTTTGAAATCCGTCAGATAGTTCCAGAGATTAACGGGTTCAAACTTCAAACAAACAATCAAACTCTTCAGTTTTATTATTATTCGAGATAGATTAGTTCGATAAGATAAGTTTTTCCATCAAAGTGAGTATCGTCTAAGGCAAATTAGTATCCTTATTACCAATACAGAAGGTACGGCAACAAAAAGTACTTAGAAGTTTTTAGTTGACTCTGTTTAAATATACATGAGAAAGTTTCTATCTAAATCCCGAAAAAGGTCCTCGTACGATCGAGTTGTGTACCTGCGATACAAACTGTTCTAATTTTTGTCCCAAGTCAACATATCCACCGTTTTATTATGTATCTGGAGCCTTTACTGTAGCTCAGGCCATATTGCGAATGAATGACAACTTATTAGAAAAAAAAATCTTTTCAAAAATATACTTCGATTTCCAAAAATACAAAATACCACCGAACACAAAAGAATAAAATATCTTTAAAAAATAACATCAAAGCATAGTAACGAAATATATTTGTGAAAATCAGAAGGGACATTTTTTGGGCTCCGCCGCGTCAATAAGGGTCTCGGATTCATGATAAAATCTCCGATTACTTTTTGATTTTTTGATTGGCACATAAACCATATTAACTTCAAAAGCCTTTTCCCACCCACTTGCCTTATTTCTCACCCACTTTTGCAAATCCCTGAAGGCCAATTTCCGTAATAACGTTAAACGTTCAAAGTCTAGTCGCAATCTCATCTCTGCGACAATCAATGTAAAAAATGTAGGGAAATTAGAAGTATTTTTGAAAGATTGAGACTGAGATCAGACTGAACGTTCATAAAATTACAAGAATTTCCCCTCTGATGTTAATGGAGGAACACCAAAGGAAAGACCGTTCTAAGGATTTCAATAATATGTTTATTATCCTTCTATTTATATATTGGAAGGCGTGTTTACTAATATTATGTGAGACGTGTGATCCCACACAAGGCTAATTTCGCACTTGCAGCCATAAGTTCGGTGACAATTTCATCAAATATTAGTCCCCCCCTTTTAAGTCTGTCTGGCAGAGAGCCTTGTCTGGGTTCACTTTGCACAATTCATAGATTACGCCGGGTATTAAATCTAAAACGAACGCTTTCGGATTTCAGCCAGCATGAATTAGTACAGATAGTTCAGTGCTGAGTACATAGATAAACTAACCAGTAGGAGCCATACAGTTTTACTACTTTGAAATTTAAGATTTAGTTCGTTAATGTTTTGATGAGTGGCTAGAAATTAGACTGTTTGGACAAAGTTATCTTCTAGCACAGCTGAACTTTAGTGATAATGTAGTTTGTCTTTAACGCATTGATGTACTTTTTTTACCCACGACTGTACGGAGACGGTATATAATACGTTTGGGGTGAGAGGATGTGTGTTTGTTTGTTTGTGCAAACCAATGTTGCCATTTATCTCCAAAACTACAAGTCCGATTTTGATGCGGTTTTCAGCGATGGGTTTGGATTTGATTGGTTGTTATGAAGGAGGATGCGATAAGGTAGTCCACAAAATTCAAATTTACTAACGTATTTGCAATTTGCAGATCAGTGTTATAATGTATGTTGATTCAAATATGATTCGCGACACAACAGTTATGTCTTTACAGAATTATGAGAAATAGAATTAGCAATACAACTTCTTGGGTTCTACTACTTACTACTTATTATCCTTAAATGTCATGATTTCATGAAATATTCATTTAATAGGGTAATATGAACTTAGAGAGTTGTATTTATGATTATAATTCTATAAATAAAATATTTGTTACGGCCGCGAGTCATAATTTAGATTAATATACAACCTGATGCTGACCTGCAAATTCCAAAAAACTTAAGAAAATTTTAATTTTGCGGTCAAACCTGACGCTTTCGCCTTAAATGAATTGTAGATTTACGTTCTTATAAAAATGGTTTGTTTTAAATTGAATTAGATTATTGCAGTTTACGTTTAAAAGTTTGATACTTTCTATACATATATTCTTCATATTATTGTTAAGCAACTCTTCACCCTAAAACCTATTACGATACTTGAAATTCGTAATATTTTAACTTACATTAAACTTAATTTGAGAATGACAATACTATTAAAAGAACGTCAAGAACAGTTTTATTACCTACTAAACAAAATGTATTACTTATTAAATGTTCTAGTGCCAAACCACGCTAACACAAGTAAGTTCAAGGTGTTGGTAAATTTGGTTTTACATAATTCAAAAAGCTAACAGGTGGTAATACATTATATTACCTCTAAATTAAACGCGGTTGAGACTCGATATGTGACTTTTGATTATAACGCGAACTAATGCCGTCTGCAAAGCCATTCGCCCCTGGTACAGACGCTAGCACATCAAGCTGCCCGAAACTGTCAAATTTTCCCAATCAACTTTGAACCTTATGCTTTAGCGATAATGGTGAAAATCTATTAAAGAAATTTGACACATTGTAGTAGCTTGATGTGCTGGATTCTCTACAATTGTATGATCTCAACTCAATCTGTCTTCCGCATTTCAACATGTCTCACGTATCGGCAATCTGCGTTCCAATCATTTAGCAATTCTGGTAATGTATTTAGTGACAGAACTGCTACCTATATTATATATGACCCCATGTGTTGTATCGTAGTTATCGAGATCACGTTGATATTGTCTTTGAACCCTCAAGCAGAAGTGAAATTTTACTTAATTTAGGAATCGATCGATGACAACGATTAATCGATTAGGTAATAACCTGAGGCGGAAGCCAGAGTCTTTAGTGTCTTAAAAAACAGCTACGCTTGATAAAAATAGGTAGATGCCCCCCTAATGCTAGGGATACGGTCGGTTCATTAGGGCTCCCGCAGACAGGCCCGACGCGACTCAAATAGAGCAGTATCTATGCAAAACTTCACGGGAATTGTTCTAGAAGAATCGCGTCGCTGTCTGCGGGAGCCTTTATAAAAACCTTGCTTGTGTTTTTGCAAATACAAATATCATTCTTCCAGAAATGACCACCACGTACTTATGTATAATTAAGTGAAGGGCATCATGTCCTACTTATTTGCAGACGATAATTAATAAGATTAATTAGGCCTATTAGCATTTAATTAGTAATTAATGGACATGAAACGTGTCAATATCAATTGGCAATGTCCCAGGTATAGAACGAACAAGAAACCATTGGTCGTACGAACGAAATGTAATTTCCGATGCTGTCTGTGACACTCGTCGTCATCGTCTGTCCCACCGGCCGCCCCACTGGTGGGGCAAAGTGGGGGTCGGCTTCCAGTTTAACCATTATTTTACATGAAGTCACTGTCTATCTGAACTCCACAATCCAGTTACTGATACGACGATGTCGATACTGACGATATCCCTGGTTGTGGAAGATTCTGACTAAGAAAAAAGAAAGAAAAAAATACCTACATTTATTTAGCACAGACTAAAAGACACACAATCCATCAGATACATATAATAGATACTTACATCAGATTGAAATCAAATAAAAGTGAAAAGTGTGTGTGTGTCACTACCAGTAAAGACTGTCACAGATCCACGCATGACAGCCGGGACCAACGGCTTAATGTGTTTTCCGAGGCATGTAAAGATGCTCATCCATCCATGAACTAACCGCGGCATTGCTTAACTTGATCGATTTATCCGTGTGGCTGTTATTACTTCGCCACGAGCCTTCCTGTTTCACAGTCATTGTATAAAATCTAGATTTAACGGAAACAAAGTGAAAGAAACTTCTAATGAATTCAATGGAATGAGCTAACTTTTACAAAGAAGGTAGAATAATGAAAGTATTTACTTAGGACTTAAAAGTTTAGCAGAAGAACAACTTAAGTCTGTTAACAAATTATGTTTTATTGTACAATATTATTGTTTCAATATTATTCGCTTTAGATCAAAGTACATAAAAAGTTTCATTAATTTTTTCAAAGAAATCCGTCTGCATGTACTTCATGAAAAACACTTAATTAAATTATGTTTTCTAGAAAAATAAATAAGCTTCACTTTTTTTAGAAATTCTTTTAAAATTTGCGTCTGAAATTAAGTTCTTTTTGCACAAACGTTTTTAAACAACACAATAAAGTCGGGAGACATCTCAAGAAGAACATCGCCAGAATAATGGTTGCTATTCTTCGAAGAAATAACAAATTGAACAACAGCCACGTACCCACTTATAAATAGATCTTAAAACTTGAGTCATTGGGTTCAAATTCACAAAGCTGCGTAAGTTTCAAAAGAATTCAGGCATTATAAGCAACGAATCGTACGAAACCCCGAGAAAATGGAGTTTAGAGTGCAAATTGAATGACAAAAGCTTGCTCCGTCAAATCAAGACGGATAACGGTGTCAGTTGTGTCTTAATGCAGTTGATGAAATTGCTTTGAAAAAGAGCCACGCCGCCCACCCACGCTAATTTGGAAACTGGCACGCGAAGAATAATGCTAAAATAACAAACAAACGCTCGATTTCGCTTTGGAAAATTAGAACTATGTCTGAGAGTTTATTTTTATAGAATTAACAAAGAAAATATAGCTGTTTAAGAAAATGTGTAAATCAAATACAGCCCATAATTTTAAGACGCTCCAAAAACTGATTCAGTAATTAATATCTACACTTAATCGTACATCAAGAAAATATATACAATGTATGTGTGAGAGCAGTGGTGGCCCAGTGATAACGACTGCGACTTACGAGTTGTAGGTCGTAGGTTCGAACCCAGACAGGCGCTTTACTTTGTGTAAATTATTTCATTACCGCTGCTCTCAAAACGGTGAAGGAAAACATCGTGAAGAAACCGGCATGTCCTAGAACTAAAAATTCGATGGCATGTAACATCTACCAATCCGCACTGGGCCTGCGTGGTAGATTACGGCCCATTCCCTCTTACCGAGAGGAGGCCTGCGTCCCAGCAGTGGGAACATTATAGGCTGATTATGTATTATGTAATCGTACATACGTTTACACAATATGTACATAAACGCCTTTCTCTTACGGCGATAGGCAAAAACTACAGAACGCCACCTGCAACGATCCTTACATACCTACTGTTCTTTCTTCATTTATGTTCAAAGATCATCCAAAAACAATCCTATTACAAAATGTGATAATACAAAGAAACGATCCCGTTTGATTCCTTGCCAATGAAACTACAGACACAAATGCGACATTTCATCCGTTTCTATGGGTGACGGGAATGATGCAACGTCACGTAGACCACGTCCTTTCTGGACGTGACTTACGCACGAGGTATTGCAGTTGTAATGAGAGGTTACCACTTATCATAGATGGCTTCATTTGCCCATTCTCTCATTAAATAAAAGTGGCCGACATACATACATTTTTTTTTATTTTATTGCTAAGTGGGCTTGCTCTTGACCGTGATCACGCCTGATGGAAAGCGATAGATGAGGTCTATGATGGAACGAGCGTACCCAGAAGATGCCTGTTCACTCTTGCTTTGAAGGTAGACGGGTTAAATGTGGGAGGAAAACACAGATTCCGGCAGAGAGTTTCCACACTTTGGCTGTGCGCATGGTAAACGTGGAGAAGCGCTGAGTACATCGGGATATCAACCAAGTGTGGATGGTACGCTGCAGTACGTCTGGTTTTCCGGTGGTAGAAGGGCGATGATGGGATCAAGATACATAAATTGACGCCTTTTTCCCATGGGAAAAAGGGTAGGCAGTAAAAAAGAACGCCCCTTGCTACGATTCTTACATACTCATTCTGCTTCGTTTACGTTGATATATCTAGTCATACACGCGTGTACTACGCAACTAACCATTCTGAAAAACACAAAAAATAAAATGAGCTGTAATATCTTCGACAGGACCACGAATGAAGAAAATACGCTATTTAGTGTATTAGGCATAGTCTTTTAAACATCTAGCTAATCTAAATATAAAAAACCTTTCGTCTACATTTTACTTTATATTTGAAGAATCATCATTAATCTTAGAATAAAGACGTTGCAGTTTCCCAAGACACTCGATGATTGACAAGATAATTTTCGAGACGAAAATTCATTGAACATGTTCGCCTACGAAATGAGCCGTTGTCACGACATAATAAGTACTCACGGAAAACGGAAAGCTAATTTTATTCACAACTGTTCTAGCAATATTGAAACATCGCGGTTTCCGTACTATATTTGAGTAAAATATGAATGTTTTATACGCATAACCTTCCGGAATAAAAATCCTCAAAAATCCATATACGAGTAGATCCTAAAAATCCTTCCATCCGCAAATAGTATGGTTTAGTAGGATATCTGAGTGGTCACAGGTCAGACAGGTACGAAAAGGGACTTTGTTTTAAGCAAAGACATTAAAATTATATGTACAAATCTTAAATCTCTTTGGTTTTAAGTATACTATGTATAGTTACAAATACTCACAATTATATGCTAAACATGGCTCAAATTAAATAGCAAAGATTACGAACAAAGTCACAATCTACTAAACCCACGTACCTCATATTGACTTGGGACTACATTTAACTTAGGTATTGACTGGGGAACTGTGCTCTTGCCAACTCCTAAACAATCAGCTGAAAACGTTTGCGGTACAAAATTGTGTACTTAACCGGTAACTGTGTACGTTTGTAATGTACTAAACGGCCTCCATTTGTTATATTTTTGTTAGTATCGACAGTTATTCCGCTGAATTTTAATTTACCATACGTTCAACAATGGACTACATGACGTCGATTGCGATTCGGGAAGGCACAATTATTTTAAATCAGAACCAGGACTCAGGTGGGTGCCGGAGTTCATCGACCTTCATGTAATCCCAGCCTTATCTACGAGTATATCTATTTATATAACTATACAAATAAATTAAATTAAAGTGTCTGTTTGTAATGTCAAAATAACAGTTTTTACTAAATAGGTATATATGAAACTATACCTACCATAGGTATATTTTCATATATATTTAGTAAACATAACAAAACAAACCACTTTTAAAATGATTGTCTATCTGTCTGTTTGTTCCGGCTAATCTCCGAAATGGCTGTACTGATTTTGATGAAATTTGGTATGGGGATACTTTGAACCCTACTTTTTATCGACATAACACACGGGCGAAGCCACGGACGGAAGCTAGTTGTATAAATAAAAAACTTTACAGTCTACTTTCCAATTAAGGTAAACGCGGGTGAAGTCGACAGTGACCCAGAAGTCGTCAAATTATCTAAAAACATCAATATCTTTTTCTACTAAACATTTAACTGGCCCATTTTTATTGCAACATATTGTTGGTAACATATTGCACAATTTAAATAAAACACTGTGTTTTAAATGTAATGGTGGCTGAGATATCTCACTTAGAAAGTGTGTCCCACAATTTTTTAATTTTTTTGCAAGTTTAGCTGCTAAATGTCAAACTCAGCACGTAGTTTTGTGTTTTGATTTACGAACCTTCAGTGGGGTATGTGTTAAGTTTGATTGTTTGATGAATTAGTTAAGTTAATTTACTAATGATTTAACTTGAAATTTAGAACACTTTTATCATAAAAGTATTTCTTTTTTAACGTGACATCTATTGGTACCTAAAAATTCCTACTTGACCGAAATCTCGTCATTTTAAGTACTTTTATGACGGTTACTGGGACACGCTTAATACTTGCCTCTGAACTCGTCACTGTAAATATTTTCAACTTTATCGCTAAAGCATAAGGTTCAAAGTTGATTGGGAAAATTTGACAGTTTCGGGCAGCTTGATGTGCTGTGTACAAACATATAATAAGGTTTGGGCTACATTTGACGATAAAACTGGGTTTGTCTAAAGCTGTTTTCGCTTCGCTCACTCATTGCTTGAGTAAGCCGGCTCTGCTTAGTCGTCGCGTCATTGGGCTCGCTTCGCTAGCTCGGCACGAAACTGTGCTTGAGCTTCACTCGTGATAGAGCTCGCTTCACTTGCTCTTGTCATGTGTAAGTGCGTTCAGCTCACTCGTGTCAAAGATGGGCTCGCTTCGCTTGCTGGTTTAAGAAGCTGTTAAGACTAGCAAGAGAAGTAAGCCCATCTTATGATTAAGCGTACTCATCGTGCGATTAAGCGTGCTTTGCTTATTTGTATCTAGGAAGGGCTCGCTGCGCACGCTGTATCGTAAGCGCGCTCCACTCGCTCGGCCCGCAAAAAGTATTCTCAGTTCTAAACTAAACTGCCTTACTGGGAAAGGTATAATAATGAGCTGTAATAAGCCCCAAGACCCCAAGTGAGGTCACTCAGATCGAGCGTGGATATTACAATTCCAATCAAATCCTCACATATATAGAGGTGTCTTCTTACTAAGTCTTCTGCCGTTGAATCTTCCTAATGTTCTCGTAATCTTCACACATACTTGCACGATGACAGACCGGGGCGCCGTTCATTAATAACATGGCGATTGGCGATGATTTTAGGTATTACCCTAGCTTTTGAATTCGCTCATAAGTAGATTTTGTAGGATTATTGTGTTTGTTATGATTTAAAACTTTCTTTGATTGGCTTTTGATTGGGCTGATACTAGTCGGAGGTGCGGCGAATGTACAAGTAGCTCCCGGGCCCTGGACTCATGGTACTAGAAGGAACAGTGGGGTTTTAGTCGGTAGGAGTCCGACATAACCCTTAGTTCTTCCCAGACGGAGGGCATCCATGAGGATTTCCCCACGAAAAAAAAAGGCTCATTGCATTTCGTAAAAAGCAACCTTTCACCGTATGTGATATTTTTCAGTTCTAAGCAGATTTACAGTCGATATGAGATGACATTTTTAACTTTTATGCTACTTGCTGCAGATTTTCTTTCGTTTTCTGATACCGCCGTAGCTATTGTATTTGCTAGGTATTAGGCTTTTGAGGCTCATTGAATTCCTTATGATGCAAGCTTACTTTTATTGAGATGTTTTTCATTTTTGGCCAGACTTACGGCCGATATGAGACGACATTTGAAATTATTTTGCTATTGTCAACTTCAAATGCATTTTTAACTCGGCCTATATTTCTGTTGATTTTCTTTAGGCCCTAGTAGTGCTGTGTCAATTCTTGACAATGGCACCTAGTAGCTAAACATTTTTTTTGCGAATTGAAATTTCGACGCATAGTAAAAAGGAGAGTCAGACGCACTGCACCTGCGATGTAACGTCAAACACAAATTAGATCCTGCTTCAAAATTGGTACAGTTATGCTCAATCGTTACCCAAGTATTCTCGTAGTTATAAGCGGCTGAAATATTACATGTTATTGTCAGTCAGACATATTGAATTTACCACAGAGTGCAACGACGTTTTCACGTCAACAGGAGACCAGCCACGTTTCATACAGAGCTGGGCCCAAAACACAAAGTGACAGCGAAATAAAATTTATTATTAAGTACTTAGAATTTCTACGAAAAAAATCTAGTTTTACAAATTTTAATAAAATATATTAACTACCGATTGGCGAAAATAAAGAAAGGTGACCTTAAGGTGAATGGGTAGTTGTAGCCCGCGAAATTCAATTTTTCTTACGTTTTTTGCAATTTGCAGATCAGTGTCCGGTTGTATCTTGATCCAAATAAGATTCGCGACTATAATAGACATGTATTTACAGAATTATAGTCATTAAAATCATTAATATATCTCTTTAAGTTAGATTTCTACCACTAACACTTTTCCATACGAGATTTCTTCTTAACGGTAGAAATCTGTAAATACATACCGGTTATAGTCGCGAATCATATTTTGATCAAGATACAACCTGACACTGACCTGAAAATTGCAAAAAACGTAAGAAAAATTGAATTTCGCGGGCTACAACTACCCATTCACCTTAAACAAGTATTACCTACTATGACAACAAACCTCTGCGAGTGATACTATAACTATTTTTTGCATTTATGTATATTTCTAAAATCAGGTTTTTTTATGTATAAAACTTTATTTTTCAACTTAAAAAAACAGCTGAAGGAATGGTCGTAGAGATTCGGCGCAATAGAAAAAAATGATAAGGAGGTCTTCCCCGACCAGGGTAATACATTGTTTTCGTTGGCCGGCCATTTTGGGTTATGGGCCTAATATGGCTGATTTATTTATTTGTTTATAGGTATACTTTATTGTACACCACAAAAATACACAACATAAAAAAAAACTTTAAACACTTGATATACAATCTGATCTTCTTTATTCTGATAAAAACTGATTCTGTGATTCAGATAGTTATCTTAATTTTTTAAGCTAAAATATATTACAATTTACGATTTACTTTAGTCTTTTAACAGCTCAAAACCTTTAGTAATTTCTTGCGATTTGGTTTTCTACCTACCTTTTAATTTTTAAACTTGCCACTCATATGAAAGACAATCACAATATGTTTTAATGTGTAATTATCTTGAACTCTATGTTCAAGGACCAAAGGTTCATATTAGCGTCAAAAATTGACGACTACTGGGTCCTTTTGATGAGTAATAGTACAAATCTGGCGAGTACTGGTACAAATCGCCCTTTTTTCACATTTGCTTAAATAAGTATTTATTATCACTAAAAATTACAAAAATTAACAACTCATTTAGAATAATGGATAATTTTTCTATTTTGTCATGCAAAAAGTTTCATTCTAAATGAAATACTTCTCACGCAGCAGTTCTTCAAAGTCAGTGAATATCAAAACCCGACGAGTATTGGTACATTTACCTTACGTGCAATCGTTTTGCATTTGAATCTATGTTTACATTTCACGATAACTTCCGGTTAGTTGCATCGTTTAGGTAACAATTTTAGCAAGTTAAAACAGAGGGGCAATTCTCGTAATTTTAAGAACGTTCACAGTCTGGGTTAATGGAGGAACACCAAAGGAAAGTCCGTTTTAAGGATTTCAATTATATGTTTATTATCCTTTTATTTAAATATTGGAAGGTGTGTTTTCTAATATTATGTGAGACGTGTGATCCCACACAAGGCTAATAAAGTAGTAGTATCTCAGTCTCAATCTGTCAAAAATACCTCTATTTTCCCTACATTTGACAATTTTTTGACATTTGTTTGTCGCTGAGATGAGACTGCGACTAGATTTAAAACGTTTTAAATTACGAGAATTGGCGTTCGGTTTTTCAAGCAATGTTTGAAACATTTGTGACCAAACAAACATGACAAAACAAAACGCTTCTGGAATGGATGAGCAAAATGTAAAAGCTTAAATTACGTAGCAATGTTCGTGTTCTATAGTTGAAAACTTCGACAATTTGTCGAGTACACCGCCAAACTTTGACTATTTGTTATCACTTTTCGGGATTAAATACTTGGGCATACTTTGGAATCGTAAATCAAAAACAAAAAGGTTTTGTTCCTGGTTTTACAAGTACCTTGTTTTAGTCGTGCTGATAGACAGGAGCGCCGCCCACAAATGCGGCGGCGGCGTGCTGTTGAATTTAGTTCGGCGGTGGCGACAAAGTTTGAAGAAGGCCTAAAAAAATAACTACAGAATGTCACTATGAAATAACTCGCTTTATTAAATAAAAACATATACTTAAGTTCAACATTTCTTGAACTAAATTATTTTTGTATATTATAGATTTTGCATTCCTTGTAGTAGTCATGGATGAAAATTATTTTATTTACCCTATGTGGCATCATAAAGCACGGTTACAGAGAGTTTACTCAGACTAGTGTTTATCCGGTCAAGCATCGCGCATCGCCTATTGGCGACGAAACAAAAGAAAATCAATTATTGTGTCTCATTAGCGGAGCTCGACAGAATAAACTTGTAATTTTAAAACTAAACGCTGTAAAAAACCAAATGACGTACGAGCCGAACTCACGCCGAGCGGTAAATCGCGACGACGCGGCGGCGGCGCGGCGGCGGCGCGGCGGCAGCGCGGCGGCGGCGCGGCGGCGGCGCGTTCTATCAACGCGGCACGGAACCCATGTCTATGCCGACTGCTAATGTTTGCAGGTAAGGAGGATCTATATCTAAATCTCACCACGAAAACATAGGTGAAATGAGCTAGCTGTCAATAGTATCAATCCCTAGCATCGGGTGGAATGACAGGTCACTTCAAGCTACTTCAGCTACGCTTTCACGGTGAGATTTTTACAGAACAGACCAGCTGGTAGTCTATGGATGCGATTATACTAAGAGGGATTGGCAGCAGTATCTAAGAGGCTTACGTACACGATATCATGCAGCGATTACCTATTCTGGCGCCGGTCCTGATGTAGCCTACATCAGAAAATCATACTGCGGTCACCAAGTAGACATAATGATAGGAAAGTCATGGTCAAGTATACTAATAGGTTGATAATGAATACTATAACAAGGAACTGCCTCGTTGGTCTAGTGGTCGCAAGTGCTACAGCTGAGCATGAGGTCCTGGGTTTGATTCGCGTGTCGGGCAAAGTGTTATTGGGTTTATCCATTATGAAATTTCTCAGTAGCGGCCCGAAGTCTGGATTTGTGGCATGTTACATCGGACTTAAACATAACTGGAGATATGTGGGTGTACTTTACCCTTCGGGGTACTTATACAGACAATATGACGTTATGCTATGTTATAAAAAACAACAAAATGACAGTATAAAAACTTCGATCTCCTTAAAACATGCCACAGTAATTACAAACCCGTTGTCTGCATTGTACCAAAGATAAATTGGAGAAGCATCGATAAACTAAGTTGGGAGCTTGTCGAAACAACTTATTGCTTGGCAAGTGCCCAACTTAAATTAGAACAAATGAACTGGAATGTGGCAACGGTCATACGGGGACATTATCTATTTTAAGATATTATATCGGAAAATTGGTATGAATGGGTACAGTACCGAATTCTTGCCACTATTATCAACGATGTTCGCAGCTATGTCGTTTCTCAACTATTTGTGCTCACACACACGAGCGACACGCGTCAACGGTACAAGCAACTGCAGCCGTCGACGCGTCGTCGGCGTAATAATGTTCCCACTGCTGAGACACAGGCCTCCTCTCTGTGACAGGGGGTGGGCCATAATCTACCACGCGGGCCTAGTGCGGGTTGGTAAACGTCATTTGTCTTCGAATTTTTGATTCTAGGACATGCCGGTTTCCTCACGATGTTTTCCCTCGCCGTTTTTGAGAGCAGTGGTAATGAAAATAAATTACACAAAGTAAAGCACCTGCCTGGTTTGGAACCCACGACCTACAACTCCTAAGTCGGGGCAATTACCGCTGGGCCACCACTGCTCTGCCACTGCATATTGTGTGTACAAATAAAGAAAAAGTTGAATTCAAAATACGGACAGAAAAAAGCTGAAGCGGAAGAAATCATTCATAATGCCATTAAATGACTGACGAGGGCTATGAAAAAAAAAACAGTATTTATTATGATTGCCAGCTCATCAGCGTCAGCCGTAGATCACTCTTAGAGGCGCGATAAAAATTGGATCAGAAATTCTTTGCCTCCTGTCTCCAATGAAACGCGAGCGTACTATTGAAAACTGCAAGTAGGCAACCAAGTTAAATTGGCTTTAAATCTGGGATGCTTTTCAATTTGTGCAGTAACTGATGCCTTTTGAATTCATTTTTCTTAACTTCCATAAAGTGTTAAAAACTTTTCAAAATTATAACCATTTTTATTAAGATTGGACACGCATGCAAAATGTTTTTTATTTTAAATTCTTGTGAGAAGGAGTTTCTTATTAAAAGTTTTATTCTTAAGTTTCGAGAAAAGCTGAAAATATAGGTACTGCAAAATAACTCAATCCTACTTCAACAAACTTTATTTTATGAATTCAATAATTTAAATAAAGTTTTCGAAAAGTTTTTGTAAAGAATTAAAGAAAATTGACAAGCAAGTTTTTGGGTTGGATGAGAGCTAAATAATATAAGATTTCGTGTGTCAAATTATCGGCATTCTATTTTCATGTTCGACTTTCAAAGACAAATTATCGGAATTACGTCTTTCGAACATTATTTAGACGAATTACGGCATTACTTTTAAAAAGAGAGTAGTGGTAACATCCGCGACTTACGAACTGTAGATCGTGGGTTCGAATCCAAATAGGCGCTTTACTTTGTGTAAATTATTTCATCTCCATTTCTCTCAAAACAATGAAAGAAAACATAGTGAGGAAACCGGCATGTCCTAGAACCAAAAAATCGAAGACATGTGACATCTACCAATCCGCACTGGGCCCGCGTGGTGGATTACGGCCCACTCCCTTTCAACGAGAAGAAGCCTGCTTATAAATACATATTTCTGTCTTTTAACGTACTTCACATCCTTCTCGCCCCGCCATAATTTATTAATGTCAAAAAGACCCTTTTTACAATCCAGAAAACGTTTCAGTAATATGTGCCCTTTTATGTTATAAATAAATATTATATCCGTCCCATTCATAACTCAACTTAATACTCGTCCATTTATTTATAAACGAAATTCTTTAAAATTCGTAACTTCTGTATTACAATGTAATAATATTCAAACACGAGTTTGTGCTGGGACAAATTTATTTAGTCTCGTCTAAAGAGTTTATCTTGTAGTTTAAATTAAATTACCTATCTCAGAATTGCCAAAGCCTTATTTGAAACAAGGGATTGTTCAGTTGTAAGTATAAAATTCTCTATACTAATAATAAAGCTGAAAAGTTTGTCTGTTTGAACGCGGTAATGTCTAGAACTATGTACAGTCAACAAAAGAGATATGTTTACAGAATCGTCGGATATAGTTGATGTTTAGTAAGAAACCAATGGATGTTCTCGAATAAATATTAATTTTATTATACTAATAGAAAACAAACAGCACATTTATTAAATTAAATTTCAGTCAACGACATCCATCGGTTTCTTACTAAACTTGAACTATATCCGACGATCCTGCATACTTATCTCTTTTGTTGACTGTACCTGTCGGAGAAAAAATATTTTTGCATTTAATAGCCCAATTCATAAGGAAGGTTATGTGCTATTTAACATCACGCTACGACCAGTAGGAGCCGAGCAAAAAGAGGAAAACTACGAAAAAAACGCTAAGCAAAAACGAAGTAATAGCGCAGGCGGGGGTTGCGATGCGACGGGGTGGGTTGGGAGTACAAGAAATTTCACGCGGACGAAGTCGAGGACAGAAGCTAGTATACATAAAATAAAATAGGTAATTATGACAATACTGGACGCAGGCAAGAAGGCAGTCAGCCAGACGCAAGTGGGATGGAGAGGATCACATCAGACGTATACACGATGATCGCTGGACAAAAGTTTCCACACAATGGGTGCCTGAAGATAAAGGGAGAAAGATCGCTTATTAGAAAGAGGTGGCGAGATGACCTAGACGCGTACCGCGAGGGATGGTTTGAGGTGGCGCGAGAAAAGAGTTCCTAAAAGGACTTGGTGGAGACCTTTGCCTTTGCTTAGGATATTTTAAAAACTTGTCACGATAAAGTGACTGCTGAATCTTGAATACGTTCCCCGGATTGGGCAAAATGTTACCAATTTAGATTTTCCTTTAAGAAATTCTCAATAGCAGTCCAGAATCCGTATTTATGCGCGTTTAGTGGTAATAGGCTCGCCGCTTATTACAACTCATGATTTTTCAATAATGCTAGTCCTCTGAAATTAACAAATATCTTACATTAGGTGTGCCCGCGGCTTCGCTCACGTGACTGTGAATTCTATTGGCATTATAAGTTAATTGTAGAACTTGAAGTCATAGTATATTCATAACCTCCTCAACAATGTGTTTGCTGATAACTATCCAGAAATTAACTGTAAAAGTATCTTCAATCATGTCAGCCTATCGCAGTTCACTGCTGGACATAGGCCTCTCCCAGGCTGCGCCACAACACCCTGTCCTACACGAAAGTATCTTAGATGATTTAAACCTCTATCTTTCCAAGAAAATGAAACTAATCAAAACAAAAGACTTTTCCGTTGACTAATGGATATGTCGGTCTTCGTTAGGAAACTTTCAGAAGCTACCTTGAAAGTTTTGGATTTACCAACTCCTTTGAACATGTAAAGCAAGATTAAGGAACAGAGAATGTTTTTTTATCAAAACTATATTATGTACCTAAGTAAATGATAAAAACTTCATCTTGTCTTCATAATAATATTATAATTAATCGACTTATGACAACGCAGATAGGGTAATACTGATACCTAAGAGCTAGGAAAAAATGTACTCTGACAGAAAGCTCATTTACTTATTAAGGTGATATATTGAAAAAAAATGTAGTTTTTCTATTTCGTGTAACTTATTAAATATGTGGAATAAGGATTTAACATTTTGGTATATGTTTTTTGACTCTTTAGTCTAGTATCATGTAAAAAGAATACACGATTCAATTAACTTTGCTCCATACAAAAAAATTACAAAGTTATATCTATTTTTTTACTTTTTTTGATATCACGGCGTAACGCTTCAAAGTTATTCAATAGAATTTACTTTAAAACATAGATAATTATTATCATATCAAAACTCAAAGTAGTTTTAAATTTAATTCATTTATTTTTTTAATAAAAAGAGAGTAAATTCGTTTTGGCACATACGTCGTTTTATTCTGAGCACACGCACATCACTCTTCTTTTGCGTTTCAAAAGTAATTGCATCACTTTCACTCGCCTAGTAGGTTTTCGTGGATTTTAGATTTTCGAGGTAGCGCCTTAACAACTAGGTAACCCGGCGAACCTCGTACCGTCTCCGAATCAATAAATGTTGTATGACAAAATAAATTATTTTTATTATTAGTTACTCTGCTATTCGGGGCGGAGACAAATCTGATAAATCAAAGATCATAAATACGTTCCAGCCTTTCTTGAGTTACAAATGGTGTAACTAACCCGACTTTATTTTATTTATGTAAATAAACATAATAAGAGCGATAAAAAACGATAGACAATAGATATTAATCGAGATAAAACTCCAACCTCACAGCAAACTAATCCTATATTTAATTCTAACACAGTCAAGGATGCAAATCTAAACACAGCTTCCATCTTGGAAACGGCTCCTAATTCTAAGTAAATCGCTCTAGATGTCAAGATAGCGCACAAATTCAATTTGCCGCCAATAGACGAAAACTTACGGTGTCATCCATTCCAATTGCCTTCATTCTAAGAAAATTTAAACCAATTACTACAGAATTCCGGCTTCAGTAACCATAATTTCACTAATTGAACGGCTACGAATACCCGTTTCTTGTGTATGTTACTTAATAGTTTCAGTTACAGTCAGGTCAAGTGAATTTGTGTGAAACGTGAGGCAAATTAGAGAAATAGCTTACGTTGTTTGTTGAATATTAATTAACGAAACTTCAGAGGTAAGAGCCTATATCGTGCTCCAGTTTGACTTGCTTAATACTCGTAACAAGCTACGTGTGAACCAAGTGATGGAGCATGCTTGCAATTTCACTGTAGAATTTACTTCGAGCGGAGCAATTACTATAAGCTTTAATAATGCCTTGAAATAGAACGGCTTGGGTTTGATATAGCAAGGCTCTATGCACAGACAATATTGCATGCATAGATATGCGTCACGTCATCTCATATGTTTACTTGAACGCAGAGTTACTTCAAAATCAACCGAAGATGGTGTTATTTGCAGATGACACATCATTGATATTTAAGATAGACACAAAAGATAAAAGATAGGGCACAAAATCTTGACGACGTGAATAACTCTATTCTTCAGGTCCAAGACTGGTTTACGGTAAATAATTTGGTACTAAATGAAAAGAAAACCAAATGCATTAGATTTAAATTACCTAATGTTAGAAGTAGCGAATGTGACATCATACTGAATGGAGAAAAACTAGAATTTGTTGATCAAACGGTTTTTCTGGGAATCACGCTAGACGAGAAATTACAATGGGGACCTCACATAACATCTCTTGCGGGGCGGCTTAGCTCGGCCGCTTATGCTGTTAGGAAGATAAGACAGTTAACAGATGTAGAAACCGCGCGTTTAGTCTATTTTAGTTACTTTCACAGCATTATGTCGTACGGCATTTTACTATGGGGTCGAGCTGCTGACATTGAATCCATCTTTATTTTGCAAAAGAGAGCTGTCAGAGCCATTTATAATCTACGTCGCCGCGAATCTCTCAGGGAACTATTTAAAAGGATTAATATTATGACGGTACCTTGCCAATTCATTTATGAAAACATTATGTATGTAAGAAAAATTCTACATCTTTTTAATAAAATAAGCGATAGACATAACTTTAACACAAGAAATAAAGATAAAATACATCAACCATTTTTCAGATTAGCCAAAGTACATACATCTTTTATGGGGTACTGTGTCAAATGTTACAATAAAATACCTTGTGATATATTGCAATTAAATGAAAGAAAATTTAAAACTCACATTAAACGAACACTTTGTAAACAAGCATACTATAAATTAGAAGATTATATCCAAGATAAGAACGCTTGGAAACATGCTGGTCCTGCTCCATAGGACAATCTAGAGTCTAGACAAAATCAAACTGGTTGCTAATTTAATTGTAATTTTTTTTTATTAGTTTTTACATTCATTACTCACACCCTGACTTATTACTTGTATATTTTTTTTTTTATAAAAATCGTTTTGCTTGTACCATGTTTGTAAATATGTGAGCACCATGTATCTATCAGATAATTAATTTATATGTCATGGTTTCGTTTTTAATTCTTTTACCTATTGTGGTATAGTAATTTTATTTTAGGTGCATCGTCCTCACATGTTATTATATAATTAATGTACCCATGCAAAATATTGTACCTAAAACATTGTAAAAGAGTAACCGTGGAGTTTCTTGCCCATTCTTCCCCATACGAAAACTACCTTTTGGAATGGGCGACTAGAATCAATACTATTTTAAGATAATTTTTGACGTTCAAAAGTGCCTTTTATGTGCCTATTTGAAATAAATGCTTTGACTTTGACTTTGAGTAATCTATCTATATGTAACGAACTCTACTCGAAGCAAAAGAAAGCGCTAGTTAGGTTAGTTTTTGGTAAATGTATTATGTTTTGTAAAAAGTCATAGAACGAAATTTGTTGTTTATGAAGTTAGTTATACACTCAGTCCTAGAAGGTTGTTAGTGTTTTACCAATAACCCCGTATACAGAGGTAAGGCAAAAACGCCTGTCAATGGCCAAAGGGCACTATAGTAAGCCATATTACCAATTACTTAAACTAAATGACAAGATCCAATATTTATTTTTATGTTAAACTTGTCCTCCCAGATAATGACAAAAAGAAACAAAAGATAGCGAAAGTCAGTATGAAAAACTACAAAAGATAAAGAAAAAACAACATCGGAAATGAGAAAAGATAAAAGGAGCGCTGTTTCGACGTTGAGTTAGCTAAGAATAGAATCTATTTCACCGCTAACATTGGATCTGGGATCTTAATAAAAAAATCTATTAGAATTTGCAGTGTTCGTCCAAAATGCATTGTTAGAAAGAGAGCTCCCACTACGTTATTCATTCCATTACACCACCGCTTATTTTAACAGTTATTCAAATAACCTACTGGAGGAGTTCGTGGCTAAATAATAACAGCCGCACGGGTCAATCGAAGGTAGTTACGCTTGCCGCGGCCGGTTCGTGGATGGGTGACCATCAAAACATAACGAGACTCCTTCGTGCCTTGAAAAACACGTTAAGATGTTGGTCGCGGCTGTGATATGTACATCTTTGACAGTCGTTACGGGTAGTCAGAAGCCTGAAAATCTGACAACCAGTCTTACCAAGGGGTATCGTATTACCCAGTAACTGAGTTGTAGAGGTCAGATACTCCATGTAGAATAGGCTGGTATTCAGGCACATCTGGTTAGACTGGCAGCCGACCCTAACATAGTTGGGAAAAAGCTAGTGGATTGAAAGATTCGAATGAAGTACTACTGAAATGCTAAGAAAATGTTTTTCGATAAAGAAGATCGATTTCAAGAAACGTCTGATTAGATTCCTGAAGTGTTTAAGCTGACACACATATTTTAGTCAGCGGAAAATTTAATATCGATGAAGTTGATTACAGGAGCTCCTCATTTTTGTGTTTTGAGGTATTGCTTCCTATTAATTATCGTAATTATTTTTGACTTGACCAACTAAATTATCACACTAATACTATAAAGGGGAAATTTTGTGAGTGTGTGTGTGAGGGTGTGTTTATATGTTTGTTACTTCTTCACGCTCAAAAGGCTGGACCAATTTTGATAAAATTTTGTATGAAGGTAGCTGACACCCTGGATTAACATATATAGGCTACTTTTCACCACGATATTCCTACGGAATCGACATTTACGCGGGTGAAACCGCGGGGCGCAGCTAGTTTACCAATAAAAGTATGTATGGTTATTTATCAGTTATGAAAGGACTTGTAGCACATTACAGATGGTCGGGTTTTTTTAACAATTCGCTAAAACTAACATGCTACATTATTGATAGCAAATTATTTAAATAAATTAAGCTAATAAAATTGGTAAATAAATCAAAGTTATTAAATATTACCTGCGCCCCGCGGTTTCACCCACGTAAATGTCGATCCCGTGGGAATATCGGGATAAAAAGTAACCTATATATTAATCCAGGGTGTCGGCTACCTCCATACAAAGTTTTATCAAAATTTGTCCAGCCGTTTGAGCGTGAAGAAGTAACAAACATATATAAACATACACACACTCACAACGCCTTTATAATATTAGTGTGAAGTGTGATAAAATGCCAAGTATTGGTCAAATTACAATAATATGGTGCCATTTTTTTTTATTATTGTAAGCCTGTGTTGTCCCACTGCAGGGCAAAGGCCTCCCTTCGATGCCATCATTCACCGAATGGAATGATTTTTCTATAACGCTGTTTCAAATTGATTTATTGGTGGTTTCCTAAACGGTTTTGGTAGTTTATTAAATATCCTTATACCCATTGGATAGCACCTTCTGTGATATAAGTGGCTTTTCATTGGAGGAATAATTAATCAGTCAGGATATCTTGTCTTAACCGTATAACGCCGTCATCAGTTCATTAGTAAATACGAAATTTTGAGAAAATACCGCCCGTACATGAATATTATTTTAAATACATGAATATTATTTTAAACTAGCTGCTGCCCGCGACGTCGTCTGCGTGAAGACAGTACCAAAAATACCTAAGATTAGTGTCGCTATAGCATTATAAGTAAACAACTTTTAAAATAGCATTAAAATATAAGTTTTTTTTTGCAAGCGAAGCAAGTGAAGAGAGTTATATGGGAATCCTGCAGAGTTCAGTCATAAGATGTGACTGCAGGAAATAGAGAAAATAATTCAGGAATACATTCCAGTACACAAAAGAGTAAAAATACGTACAAAGGTATCATACCTTACAACACTTCCCTATAAACTACGTTGGTAGTTAGGCTGCCAGGTGCCAAAATGTAAAGAGAGTCAGGACTGGTGACGCGGGAGCAAGCGACGTACAGTTGCCCGTGTGAGAAGCAACTCGTTCTCAGGTCGACACCCGCTGCCCTCAGTGTCTGCCCCTGCGACTTATTGATGGTTATCGCGAAGCAAACACTCACGGGGAACTGTACGCGCTTGAACTGGAACGGGAAGTTATGAGGTATGAGGGGAATGCGTGGTATAAATACTGCCTCGCCGACGCCACAACCCGTAAGAATTTTCGCCTTAATGGTGTCTGTGGAGCGAGATGACTTCAAGGCGGGTCCCGTTACACAACTTCGGAGGAGATAGGTTCCGAAGAAGCATAATCGGGACACCGACCTTCAGCTTGATGGTATGCGCTGGAAGTCCACTTGCTGACAGGGAGTTCAGAAATTCCACGGGATAATGTGTGGCGTCATCTTGCTCGACAACAGTGTTTATCGAGGTGTAGACCACTTCATTCCCCTCAATTTCCGAGAGAATGCATTCGTTACTTGCTGCAGCCTGATCATTTTTGGGCGTCAAAATGGCCCGCTCGCACACCCAAGAATTCTGCTGGTGCGGTATACGACTAATGTCCCCGTACACACAGCGAATGAGTTCTTCTAAGCTGGATACCACTCTACCGAGAGAGTCTGAAAGCACCACCTCTTTTGGTAGAGTGCCTTCGCCAAGACTTAGAAGGACATCGGAGAATTCTTGAGCACGTGCATTGCCGCCGAGCCGAGCTCTCATATTAATGGTCAAGCGCGGCGTACGAACTCGTGACCACAACAAAGCATTCACCTCGTCAGCCCTCGGTCCCCGTGTCACCACGGGAAGCGTTTGCCGGAAATCGCCACTGAACAGAACTGTGACACCACCCATCAAATGTTCGTTCCTGCGGATGTTCTGCAGGGTTCTGTCCACGGCCTCAACTGCCTTCCTATTGGCCATCGTACACTCATCCCATACGATCAGAAAGCAATCCTTGAGCCCGTGTCCCTTATCGCTGTTACGTGACACACCACAAACAGGCGTTTCGGCGCTCTCTAAATCGATGGGAATTTTAAACATGGCATGTGCTGTCTTGCCGCCCGGAAGCAGTGTGGCAGCGATTTCCGACGACGCTACAGCAATAGTAATTTTGCCTTGCCTCCTGACCTCTGCAAGTATGCCAGTGGTAACAAATGTTTTTCCTGTTCCACCAGGAGCATCCAAGAAAAACTTTTTACCCTGGTTATGCCCAACGCTTTCAAGGACGGTGTCATAAATTTGTTTTTACACTGAAGAGAACAAAGCGACATGGTCATTACGTATGGTGGTCATTTCGCCCGGATCGTAATTTTTGTCTCAGCGTTATACTCCCGATTTCCACGATCTTGATGCGGTGATGAAATTATCCGGAAAAGAACCGGAGTGACCGACATAGCTTGCAGAGTAAGCAAACTGAAGTGGCAGTGGGCTGGCCATGTCTGTCGAAGGACTGATGGCCGGTGGAGCAGGCGAGTCCTGGAGTGGAGACCGCGTACCGGCAAGCGTAGTGTGGGACGCCCCCCAGCTAGATGGACGGACGACCTAAAGAAGGTGGCTGGGGTAGACTGGATGCGGAAGGCGGAGGACAGGGTGCTGTGGCGCAGTCTGGGAGAGGCCTATGTCCAGCAGTGGACTGCGATAGGCTGAGTTGATTGATGCGGTGATGATTGGGGAGCTGGTAACCCATATTCGATCAGTGGATTGCCGCCGATAGAAATGACCATATCTTGAAGTGAACTGAGACAGGTGTTCAGCACGCGTTCATCAGTTACTTCGACTTAGTCTCCAGTAGGAACATAACTTTTTTGTAATACTTAACACCGCGTTTTTTTTTTAATTGTCTTCCTCAACTCTGCTCAAGATTTTGAGGGTTTTGTTGGAACTCGAATTTATCAAAACGAACTATACGATACAACTTTTATGAAGAAAATGAACATTGCCATCTATGAATTTTAAGAATAACTAACTACTAACCTCGCCAACATGATCAAATTTAAATTAATTTCCAAAAAGTGTCAACATGTAACTTGATTTGATTTTAATGAAATCTCATAGATGGCGGGCGCTGCTTCAAAATTTTCTTTATACTACTAACATTCATTAAACTATGTTTCTCGGCCCAAATTACTTAAATGGCGTAGTTTTCATAGTGTAAAGCTAGATAATAGCATGGCTTACTGAAAAACAACATTTAAATATGCGTCGTTAGATTACACGCTGTCACAGAATGCGTAAGAAAAATAAAGATTCACAGCTCCTCCCCCGTAGGTGATAGCGTGATAATATGTAGCCTATATGTTGACCCGACCTCTTAGTAATACTCATGCAAAATTTGAAGTAAATCCATGCAGTAGTTTTTGAGTTTATCCCGGACATACAGACAAACAGACAAACAGACAAAAATTCTAAAAACTATATTTTTGGCTTCGGTATCGATTGTAGATCACGCCCCAAGTATTCTTTTAAAAAAATATTCAATGTACAGTTTTGACTTTCCTACGATTTTATTATATGTATAGAGATGAACCTCGTAGAATTATCTATACAAATAAATAAAATTGGAGTGTCTGTTTGTAATATTAAAATAACCGCTTTTTAGTAAATGCATATGGATTTATACACGGTACATATACCAAAACAACATTTTTTACAATTTTTGTCTGTCTGTCTGTTTGTTCCGGCTAATCTCTGAAACGGCTGGACCGCTTTTGACGGGACTTTCACTGGCAGATAGCTGATGTAATAAGGAGTAACTTAGGTTACTTTTATTTTCGAAAAAAATTTGGGTTCCGCGCAAAAAAAAATAAAAACGTTTTCCTTCATGCACGCGAACGAAGTCGCGGGCACAGCTAGTGTTACAATATAAATAGAAAGTGGGTTAATCTTAATAACGCTAATATTAAATTCAATAATAAGAAAAATTATTTAACGAAACATCTTGAAAATTCAGCCAAGTCGACATGAATGAAGGAAATGGCGAAAGCCAAAAATTACGCTTTTAGACGTTCGTGTTCTGAAACATCTGCAGTTCCCCGGAACCTTTAAATATGAGAGTCGACGCTTCAGGAAGTGTTCACGATCTTATCTTAAGTATCTCGAAAATGGCGACTCAGTGGATTAAATAAAGGAAAGATTAGGGCAATCTGCGCGAATGGCCTTAATGCGAAAACATGATAATGGGTCGTTTATGCTAGGTGGTATACGTGGGTTCACGTGTGTGTAGAATATCATGCCTTTGTTCTCTGATGCCAAGGGCAGAGCTGCTCTGTTTTAGATCCACATTTCAGCCAATGTAAGGTCCTGAGCAGTGATGGCTCAGTGTCGTTGGTTAGAACCCAAAATGGCACTTTACTGTGTGGGGAAACCGGCATGTCTTAGAACCAAAAATTCGAAGAATGTGACATCTACCATTTCTACCAAACGGCACTGGGCCCGTGTGGTGAATTACGGCCAACTCCCTATCTCAGAGAGGAGGCCTGTGTCCCAGCAGTAGGAATATTATGCTTATGCTAAGGTCTGCCGGTTTGCCGAATATCGCCCAAAACACTTGACTGGAACTCGAGACCAATTCTGAACCCACCCAATCGGTTTACCGATGCAGCACTAAAATCCACATTTATATTCCTTGATAACGTATCCAGACATATCGAACAGTCATTGTAACTGACGTTGCGCACCGGGATTTGCATATTTAAACACATAGCTGTTTCAATAGCTCCACCTGCACTATACTATGTGAATTTTGTGTGTGAGAAAACAACATGGTACCAAACAAGTACTTTGAAACTATGTAAGGCCCCGTTCACGGACTCGAGCGATGCGACTTGCGACGCGACTTTTGTCAAGAGAAACGCGCGTCACTTGTTTCCGTCCATGGCTCCGCGAGTTGCGTGACTCGTGGCATACTCTAAACAACTTCCTTCATTTGTTTTCTTCGCAGACGCTGTCGTGAAACGCGTGTCGCTTGAGCGTGTAACTCGTGGCCACGGCGTAAGTAAGGCATTGGAATCGGTTTACATTCGGTTTCATACAATAGTGAAACTCCAGACTCGACGCTAAATGAGTGAACTCAAATTCAGGAATAATTTTGAACGACGCCTATTATGCTGGCACGTTAATTAAGCCTCACACTAATGCCCGTTTTCACTAACGCTACGGGACTCCTTAATATTTTGCCTAATAAAACTGCTCAGGGTGAGAATAAGGAAAATGTCGTGAGGAAATTTCTGATTAAGAATGTCAATGGCTAAAAGAGTAGGGGAAGACCAGTGAAACAATGGATGAACTGTGTGAATGATGATATGATTAGAAAGGGGGTGACTACCGAGATGACGACTAATAGAGAAGTGTGGAAGAAAAAGACATTGACGCTGATCTCAAATAAATTGGGATAAGGGTATGATAAGGGTGTGATGAAAACTGCTCGACGTCTAGAGTTAAAAATCCAACAGTGCGCTTTTATTTCAGCATTCATTAACGTTTCAGCTAGGGTAAGTGAGATCGGGCATAAGCCTTTCACGTGTTAAGGCAAAGCCGACGCCAGATACCCGGTAGCCAAAGTGGCAACCAAGTAAATTAATTCCGTATGAAAGCTTCCATACTCACACACGGGTGCTAGATAAACGTGTGAAAAGGGGCTTATAAACGTAGCAAGTTCTTCCATTGGTAGCATTGTAACCACAACGATAACATGCAGGCGTCCGAATTCGAAAGCATTTGGCTTGCAACTGATCGTGCGAACAAACGTTTAATGTAAATTAGGTGTAATTCAGTCCAGTGAAACGCGGTTTTAGAAAATGGCACTGATTTTGCTATGGACTAAGCGCACGTTGGCTAATTGCTTTCATTTCTTCGCAGAAAAGCAATAATGAATAGAATATAATAGTCTTTATTATGTACACTATATGAATTACCGATGTATTTTTTTTTACATAGGGTAACACAAAGGGCGGTGTTATCGCTAAAAGCGATAAAATAACTCTAAAGAGAAAAAAATCAGCTGCCATTCAGTTTCAAAATAACTTCAGAACATGCCGCCTAAAACAGGCTGACAAACGCAAACTCACGCAAGCTATGTACAGTCAACAAAAGAGATAGTAAGCAGGATCGTCGGATATAGTTGAAGTTTAGGAAGAAACCGATGGATGTTGTCGACTGAAATTTAATTTGATAAATGAGCTGTTTGTCTTCTATTAATAAAATTAAATTTTAATCGAGAACATCCATCGGTTTCTTACTAAACTTCAACTATATCCAACGATCCTGCATACTTATCTCTTTTGTTGACTGTTCATACTTTGACAGCTCTAAACCATCACTGAAAGAAAGAATTAACCTTTCTTTCATTCTTTTTTTGACTGTCTTTTTCACGCGCATCCTGTTAAAAAAAGACAACAAATCCCTTTTTTTTTAGTTTACTTCATCATCATCATCCTACAGCAGTCCATTGCTAAACATAGGCCACTCCAATCGCACGCCATGCAGCTCGATTCTCGGCAACTCTCATCCAGTTGCTACCAGCCACCCTGCGAAGATCGGCACTCTACCTAGCCTTGAGAAGTTTACTTTGAACAGAAAAGCACTATTTCCAAATTGACATATGAACTTAATGCTCCTGCAGAGTAAAACTTGAAATGTTCGAGTCACCGGTGATTTACCTCTTCTCGCAGTCGATGGCACTTTGCTAGAAAGACGTATGCTTTTCGAAGACTCCAATGTTGGAAGGATATTTTCAAGTGCTTTTAAATTTTCAGTGGTACCTGGACAGGTAGACGGTTTATTTGTTGATTCAATTTTCAATTTCGTAATAAGTTTAAAAACCTTACTTTATAAAATGTTTGTCTATGTCCAGCGAAAGCACTAGGAAGTTGTGAAGGGCGGGTGTTTTGGAGGCTGTCTTATGTAATTTTAACGATCGAAAAGTACAGATTTTTGGCCTAATTTGAACTATTCTTAAAATGATTTTGATTTATCTTCACAGATAATAAAAATTAAAATCTTATGAATACATACTCAAAATCAAAATCAAAAGTCATTTATTCAAACTAGGCTTAGAATCAGCACTTTTCGAAGGTCAAAATTACAAAAGACAGTCCCCCAAAACGCCCGCCCTTCGCCACTTCCTAGTGCTTTCGCTGGGGAGAAGAAGTGGCGGAACAAACTCCCCAGCAGCACAGCTGTCTGTTCAGTTAGAAAATAATTAATTTTATACAATACTAAGTATGCAAAGTAATTAACATTACAGGACACAGAACCTTAAATTAAATTATTTGCCATAGGTTAACTAGCCACGCCAATATACCAACAAATACAATAAACACTATACGTACTCAAGCAAAAAAAAAATTAAAATATAACCAAAAAAAAAAAACTTACTGACCAAATAAAAGCCTCCAGGTATAAAGGGTTCAGGTACTCAGGTTAGCAAGTACTGAGATTTCATAGATTTTATTAATACAAAGATACGACAAAGTTCAATTCAGTACGGGTACACTAACTTCACATCAATTTCTTAATAAGTAGGTTAGAAGTCCACAAAACTTATTAACCCAATTTAACTTATGGAAACTACTGACAAATCTGACGATATACTAAAACGACCCTTTGAAGAAGTTTCATTATTGGAAACAGCTGCGCAAATTCTAGTTTGAAATGCCAATAAAATCGCGCCCCTAAAGGTAATTAAAACAAAAAGCGCTTTTGTAATCGCGAATCAATGCAATGCACGTCTGATCTCCTCTAAAAAGCTATATCACAACTTATCTATAGCACTTTGCATTAAACTGTTTGTATCGAGAGCCGCAATACATGTCCCGCACGGCCCACTTGCGTCCAATCGATCTACATAATTACAGCCAAACTAAAACCAACCCTATCTTTCCCTATTAAAGTTTAGTATCGCTCCAGCAAGGAGTCCAATGGCGAGTGTTGCCGATAAAAATGTTTTAAGCTCAAGAGGATGCTTCATACGCATTCGCCTACACTTTCTTTGTAACGGGAACATTATTTCGAGGTCTTAAAAGTTGGGTGCTTGCGTTAAGTACTTTTCAAGAGAATCGATCGGGATATATATTTAGATGGGGGACCAATGTGGAAATGTATGTCACTAGGACAGGAGAAGATTTTTCTAATATGTTTTTCTGTGGTATATGAACCAGGATAACTGTATGGCTTTGACTATCTCCGTGGCAAAAAACAAGACGTTTTTCTGGTAGTGCCGCAATGATCTATAATTTTTAACAGAAAGACTACAATCGAGTGTCGAAAAAATAGTTGCATTAAATTAATACACTCCTAAAATGTTCGGGAACAAGATACCCAAACATAGTTTCTTATCTACTTTTACTTCTCTTCAAACAAAACAAATTCACTTGCGAAAATTCTGTATACTCCGTAGCTATTGTCACTCGCTTTCCGTTCTAAAGACTTTCACAAGATATTTGCTGGAAACTTGTTTCACGACATACTCGCTTTAATTTCCTGATCATGCAAATAAGTTCCCCTACTTAGGCACGCTAAACTTAGTAAACACTTTAGTTTAAGAAAGAGGCTGAAGTCAGTCTTTGCCTTATCCAAAACAAGTGGAAAAACATGGTTCTGTCTAGGAAGCATTATTATTTTTCATTATATTTTGGTGAAAGTCTTGGATGTGGAGTCGCTTCATGTAAAAAAACAGGTATTCAGCTACATTCGGTTAGACTGGAAGCTGACCCCAAAAGGCTCGGCAGATTTATTGATTTTTAAGTTTTTGTGAAACACTGAAGAATAACCATTAACCATTGTTTTAAGGATTTTCGCACAGAAGAAGCCAAACGACGGAAATAATGTTAGCATGTATGTTTCACCTACACTGCATATATATACGGAGCATAAATCACTTGTGCATGCTACAAGCACCGTGTACAAGCACCATTAAATGCTCAGTAATGCCATGGACGCTTTTACTGCTGTCGCGTCAGCTGATGAATGTCTACAGAACAAAGGCGTCTGCTAGATAAAATAACAAAGCCTAGAGACATAACTCACCACCTCACATGACTAGCCAAGCGTTATTAGCATCATTTTTCCTAAGATATTATTCAGAACTCTTCAAATGAAAATCTTCAGGGAAAAACAATTTGAATCTGAGCGTTGAGCGTAGTAGGAAAGGCGCGGCCACATATCACGTTGTTTGGGAGCGAGCCAACGTAGTCGCGACCGGCGGCGACCCGGTCGACTTCGCGTCACTATTTATTATGTACCGGACCAATCTTTGTTTTACGTTTTATGTGTTCAAGCCATACTCCCGTTTCGAAACCGCTTGTTTATTTACGCACCTTCAGATTTATAGCTCTTATAGTTTTGTGTGAATTGGACTGTGCGATGAATATTTATGGGGTCGCGAAACATTTTTCATTGTTGCGGTTGAATATTTTATTATGCGAGAGAATATTGAATAGACCTTTTTACACAGTCAAATAATCAATTTTTAACTCAACTGTCACTAATGAGACACAATTACTTTTTCTATTGTTACCGATCTCTAGGAGATTTCTTGACAGTTGAAGGGATTACCTGCCATAACTCATATTCTATCTTATTTTGGAAAAAGGAGAGAGGAAGAGGAGGGTGGGGATTACATACATAATCAGCCTATAATGTTCCCACTGCTGGAACACAGGCCTCCTTTCTGTGAGAGGGAGTGGGCCGTAATCTACCACGCGGGCCCAGTGTGGGGTGGTTTATAGAGCAGTGATGATCAAATAATTTCCACAAAGTAAAGTGCCTGCTTGGATTCGAACCTATGTCCTACAACAAGTAAGTCGCGGCCGTAACCACTGGGCCACCACTTCTCCCACTGGGCCACCACTGCTATTAGTTTTCTTGTTGATTTTTACTGTTATTATGAATGGTTGTTGATTTTAATTATGGAATTACAGCCTGGCAACACATGATATATAAAATATTAGATAGTTTTGTAATCAATACGACTGATTTGGACTCTTCTGACTTCGCCTAATACAAACGACAACGATTAGAATAGGAAGTTTAAAATGTGTAGGTTTGTTTACATTGTTTATCTCGTCTCGTTGGCAACACTTCACCTAATTATGCATTGCCTTTTTCCAACTCTGCCGATGAGAGACTGGATACCATGTCATTTCAATGTAAAATTAAACATTGCAATAATTAATTATTCGTCAATTAAAGCGTAGAAAATTAAAAGCGAAAAACGGTTAAAAATTTTAAAGCTGTCAAATTATCGGCCGTTAAATGAACTGCTGCAGTTCTCGGGAATTTGAGCTTATATTTTAATTTTGTCATTTTTACCATCCCTCAATTGAATATTAACGCAATTATCTGGTTAAGCTACGCTTGCCGCGGTTGATCCGTGGATTGGTGACCAACTTTACATACCAAAACCCTCCGTGCCTCGGAAAGAGTCCCGGCTGTCATTCGTGGATCTTTGACAGTCGTTACGGGTCGACGAAGCCCAGAAGTTTGACAACCAGTCAAACTTCCTGACTGGGATGTATTACCCAGTAACTGAGTTGTGGAGGTCAAATAGGCAATCGCTCCATATAAAATACTGGTATTCAGCTGCATCCGGTTAGGCTGGAAGCTGATTCCAACATAGTTGGGAAAACGCAACTTAACGCGTCCATTTCGATTTCGTTAGCAGTTATCAAGATTAAAAGAGTGTCCATGGAGTTTCTTGCCCGTTCTTCTCCATAGGTATCTACGCTTTGGAATGGGCAACTAGCTTCATCTTTCTGACTGACCGACCCTTTGACAATTCAAAAGTGCCTGTAATTGGTTTAATTGAAATAAATGCTTTGAGTTTGAGTTCCAAAAAGTTTATTAATGCGCGCTCGTTACATGATATTCAATATTAGTGTAATTATGGTGTTGAAATCAGATCTTGGTTTTCCTAGCTACAAAACGATATGCTTGGAAATTGTGAAGATATTTCAAGGTGGACCGATGACTTTATGAAGGTCGCAGAAATCTTCTGGAAACGAGAAGCCCAGAACTGGCCGAACTGGCGATGCTTGGGGGAGGCCTATGTCCAGCAGTGGACGTCTTTCGGCTGAAATGATGATGATGGTGTTGATTCTCGGAATACCAGTGCTTTGATATTTTGGCCTCGTACAGAACTTTCTGTTTTTTTTTACTATATTTTTATCGTATTAGGTTTTTAATTTTATTTGTGATTATGTTTAGTTTATGATCTTCCTGTACTTACGAGTCACAATATATACGTTTTCCTTCTTTCTTCATTCTTAGATTAAATAAAACCCCTAAGTAAAGGAAACAAATAACGAAGCCAATAAGTTCTCTTATGGCAAACAACAAGAATCCAATGAGCGAAAACTCCCTGCATTCCGATATTAAGCCCAGTGAAATGGAATGACCAATCTCATCGTCAAATAGGTTTATTACCTTGAATAATTTACAAGTTTTTATTGGTTTCCATGAACTGTGTTTTATGAGGAAAATTTTTCAGCGTATAAATTGCCGCTGGCCTTTCATTTGACTATCTAGTAGTTAGTTTTCCGTGTGATGATTTCGATAGCCGTGATTCCAGTAAACGAGAATTTAATGTTTTTTACTGGAGTTGAATCCCCTAATAATTTTTTGAGGCACCTATTGCAAACATAGGTACGTCATCAGTAGAGGCCGACGGTTGATCTCATATATGTGAAGTCAAGGAAAAAAAAAGACGGGTTGCACTCCGGGAGTGCCGGAAGAAGTGAAAACTTGAATAATAACGTTGAAATAAATCAATTATTAATAACAGCTCAACAAGTATTGCCGTTTGCTCTTTTCGAAGTGGCTCCGCCGGCGGCCTCGACGGCCTGACACCTCAACACCTGAAGGACTTAATGTGTTCAGGCGCCGGGGAGGCTGGTGAGTCCCTTTTGAAGGAGCTGACGGCCCTCATCAATCTCATGATCTCCGGCAATGTGAACGAAGCCGTCATTGATATTTTGTATGGGGCAAATTTATGTGCCCTGCGCAAGAAGGATGGCGGCATTCGTCCCATTGCCGTAGGGTCCACTTACCGTCGTATCGCAGCCAAAATTTGCTGTGCTTTTTACAGCGAAACACTAGCCAGCAAATTCCAGCCCCTACAGCTAGGCTTTGGGTCTAAAGGGGGCTGTGAGGCTGCGGTACATGCATTATCCACCTATCTCAATAGCGATAAAGGAGAGGTCATTCCTAAGGTTGACATTAAGAATGCTTTCAATTCCGTAAACAGGGACACCTTGTTGACAGAAGTTCAAAAAGAAATACCCAAAATTTACAGTTTTCTCTATCAATGTTACAGGCACCCCTCTAAATTACTTTATAAAGACAACCTTTTGAAATCAGCAGTTGGTTGTCAACAGGGTGACCCCCTTGGGCCAGTCATTTTTAGTTTGGCAATAAATCCAATTATTCGACAACTAAATTCTAAATTCAACGTATGGTATTTGGATGACGGAACCCTAGGAGGTGATGTAGACACAGTCTTAAAAGATTTACAGTTTTTAAAAGAAAAATTCAGTTCCATTGGCCTAGACCTTAACCTTTCAAAATGCGAAATTTATCTTCCCCAAACGACTGACAGACAGACAACCATTGCAAAATTTAGTACAATAGCTCCAAATATCAAAATTACGGAAAGAAACTCTCTTCACCTTCTAGGGTCCCCAATTTTTGACGAATCCTTTCCAACGTTTATTGAGGAGAAGATACAAAATTTTAATGACGTCTCGGAAAGACTTTTCAAAATTAATATTCATTCGGCCTTCACACTCATTCGGTACTGTTGTTTTGGACCAAAATTTACTTATAGCCTTCGCTCCTCTCATCTATGGAAGCATCCACAACTTTTAGAAAAAGTAGACCAAATTATTAGAAACACATTAACTTCCATCCTAAATGTGGCCCTGGACGACCGTGCGTGGCAGCAAGCCACACTACCCATTCGCTTGGGCGGTCTCGGCGTCCGCAAAATTTCAAGTATTAGTTTACCAGCCTTCCTCTCCTCGGTCCACAGTACACCTACCGATAAATTAACCAGGAACATTTTATCTTCCTCACTGGTCGATTTTGAAGTGCCGTTTTTGACCGATGCGTTGAACGCTTGGAAAATGGCTTGTCCCAATACGGTTTTGCCTGATAACCCGTCTTCCCAGAGACGGTGGGACGTGCCGCTCTGCAGTATTATACGGAATACCCTTGTAAACACGTCACGTAATACTGTTGAGCGTGCCCGTCTGCTGGCTGTGGGAGAATGGGAGTCAGGTTTGTGGCTTCAGGCGCTCCCGTCAACCATAGGCACAATGATGGATGACTCATCGTTTCGGCTCGCTACGTGTCTCCGCTTGGGTGCACCTTGTGTTGCTCCGCATCGATGTCACTGCGGTGAAGCTGTCGACAGTCTCGGACACCATGGCCTGTCCTGCTGCAGGAGCGCAGGTCGCATAGCACGGCACGCCAGCATCAACGATATTATTCGTCGAGCCCTTGTCACCGCCGGCGTACCAGTGGTGTTAGAACCAAACGGCTTGGTACGTGATGATGGGAAGAGACCAGACGGCATGACGTTGTTGCCTTGGAAGGTGGGTAGGCCTTTGGTGTGGGACGCAACATGTGTCGATACCCTTGCGCCATCTCATGTTCCTAGCACTGCGGGCTGTGCCGGCGCCGCTGCTGCAGCTGCTGAGACCCTCAAGCGGCGCAAATACTGTAACCTTATGGGCAACTACAGCTTTGAGCCGTTTGGGGTCGAAACGCTCGGGTCATGGGGCCCGAGCGTGCGTCTCCTTTTTAAGGAAATTTCTCGCCGGCTGGTCGATACTTCACGTGACCAGAGGGCTGGGTCGTTCTTTGGCCAAAGAATTAGCATTGCCATTCAACGTGGCAATGCTGCCAGTCACCTGGGCACGTTTCCGGATGACAGCGATGCGGATGAATACTTCGACGCCTAAGTGTCCTTTGTTATTTTTATTTTTATATATTTGTATTGTAAGTTAGTTAGTCGTTTATTTTAGTATCTAGTGTATATAGTTAGTTTGTGAGCAAATAAACATTATAAATAGTTATTATTAATTGAATAAATATAACTAATTTTTTTTCACTATTTCTGCGTCACTTTTTTCATTAATCGATGCACTTTGTTCAATTTCCATTTTTTGAACACAATACACGAATTTTACGAATACACAGCAGTATGGCTACCACCAAAATTTCAGCTCAAAAGCATTAACTTTGAAAATGCTTAATATTTTTTTATTTCGACATCACGGCGCTGCACTGGCGCGCGGCGGCGTGATGTGCGTGTACTAGGCGCACAGACACACTACAGATAATGGATAATGACCCTCGTAGTGCGGTGACACGTTTGTTATGATTTCAATTTAATAAACTATCGAAAGAAAAAAATATTAAGCATTTTCAATGTTGAGCTGAAATTTTGTACAGAGATTCTAGACCAGATACACTCTTCAACCCGTTTGTATTGATATACCCTTTCCGTAACACCCTGTATGTCTTGCAATTAGTCAGTACCCTTACAACATAATTATATACTTTTGTTTATTTAACTTTTTCCTAATATCAATACATTCAATGGCTATAAAGTGGTTCAAAGTTTGTAGGTTAACAAATTCGCTCCGGTTTTTTTTTTACTAGCCATTATTTTCCCACTGCTGGGCAAAGGCCTCCTTCCATCTCTCTCTGTCCAGAACTGCCAAGGAAGAATCTTTATCTTTTCGCTCCGGCTTTATGTTTTTGTTTTTTTTTTTTAAATAAAATAGGAAATGTGTTTTCTGGATATACCTAATGTTGCTTGTGTAAATTCTAAAATTTTAGTTTATTAATAATAAGTACATTTATACCTATCGTCTATCGACAAACTTCTACGCTGCGTACAATTCTATTCCGACATTGGTACATATAAAAGTTTTTGTTGTTGTCATATGTATCGCTCCAGGTAAATGAATGGTCTATCCTCGGAGCCTGTCCATGTTTTAGAATACTGCCAGATTTTTTGTCTCGGCACAAAGAGATCCACAAAAAAAATGTACAACATTTTTTTGATAGATGCTTCCACAGATACATATTTTTGTAAATTGTAGACTACGGTAAGGAATTTGCATAGTGACTATAAAAATGTCCACCATTTTTCATAGGATTTATCCAAATAAAAGACTCTATTTTTATATTTCTAAAAAATGATCATTTTGCCTACATCGTAGTCACGTCTCATATAAACATTCGAAGCGATGTGAAAGCTTGAAATATAACTTTAATGCAAAATGTTTTCATACCACCATCGAGCAAAACATGAATGGTCCAAAATATAAATTGCTGTTTGAGTTAAAACTTTGCGCACGTTCATAAATAAAGCGCTTCTAAATAAACGACGCTTAAAAGATTGAGCGGTTTTCTTACTTTTACCAAAACATTTCAAAATTAATTATATTTATAATGCCAGCAGTTTAATTAGTAATTTTTATTATATCCGTGCATACAACAGATTTCATCATATTATGATGAAAGCTGTTTTCTCAAAATCATTTAAAAATACATTAGTAAGCCTTGTGTTTACCAACATTTACATCAACTAAAATACATAATTAATCAGTACCTACTATATTTACCCTAGGAAACTGTTTATATAGGTACCTAACCGGTGGTTTGAAAGTTCGTGAACACAGGCCTAAGTCCTAAAGTTGAGTTGATACCTAATTATGTATTATCTTTTCTTAATGTTATACGACTTACTATGTTTTGCTTTGTTCCCTGATAAACGCATCATCAGAGATTATTCACCATCCAAACATGGTATTTATCAGGAAATAATAACCAGCTACTAGTAGCAAAGAATCTATCCGCTCATTTTCGAACCGGTTTTCCATGAAAACTTTAACCCTTCACCGCTGCGGACTGTCACTAACTACAATGAATGTTTCCCTTCCATTTCGCAAACCGGCATTCAAACTACAACGTATGTAGCCTCTATGCTGTTTGTTTTATCTGTGGCCTTTGTGACAACAGTCTGGGTTGAGTCTGGGTTCGTTTTTCATTACGCACGGGAATCTCATTGCGTACGTCATTTAACAGGACCAGTTATGAGTTGCGCGTTCTGGTTTACACTCGACAACGTTTATGTTAGTAAATTTTATATTTGTTTTCTATGTGACACGTGTTGGGTTCATAAACTGTTAAACAGAGGTTGGGAAGTATGAGAGAAGTACGGAAGGTTCGGTATTTATCATATAGAACCTTCCCATAGGTACTTCCCAAAATCGATCATTCTCAATCGTTTTTTCAACTGTAATATAACTTTTTTCTTGTAAATTCTGTAATGTATAACTGCTTTTTGTCCCAAATAAATAAAATAATTAAAAAAAAAAGACGGATTGCACTCCGGGAGTGCCGGCAGAAGTGAAAACTTGAATATTAACGTTGAAATAAATCAATTATTAATTGAATTAATATAACTAAGTTTTTTTCACTTCTTCGTCACTTTTTTCATTAATCGATGCACTTTGTTCAATTTCCATTTTTTGAAACACTTTATATACACGAATTTTACGAATACACAGCAGTGTGGCTACTACACAGACGGTCGAGCCATCAGCTGTCCATCCACGTCCGCGCCCGCGTCCACCATCACATCACATCACATCACCATCGCCATCGTCATCACCATCACCATCGCCATCACCATCGCCATCACCATCACCATCACCATCACCATCGCCATCACCATCGCCATCACCATCACCATCCATCCATCCATCCATCCATTATCGTGTCTCACTTGGTTCACTTCGGTTGGCGCCGCCGTAGAAAGAGATGGGGGGGGGGGGAATCTCTCCTGACGGTCACGTGTCCTGACGCGATGCCCTGACGCGAGTTTAACATTTTTTACCCATTACAAAAAGTGTTCAACGCCACTAAAGAAGTTTTCACTTCAAAAAACAATTAAAAATTCTTTCTTCAGTGATAGATAATTATGCTTGAACAAATTAAGAAAATGCTTGATAGAAAATTATAAAAATCTTTAAACCTTTTGCCAATCACTCGATTGGCTAATATTTGCCTAGGTTCATTCCACTCACAGTTTACGAAAACTAAAAACACTTTTGTTCGCACTTAATTTATTAATTTACTAGCTGTGCCTGCAACTTCGTTCTCGTGCATATTGGATTTCATGGATTATATATTTTTTTGCGCGGAACCCTAATTCTTTTTCTGAAATAAGAGTAGCCTTAGTTACTTCTTATAACACCAGTTATCGGCAGGTGTAAGTCCCATCAAAAGAGATGGCTAAAAAAAAACCCAGAATCGCCAGAAACTTCATATATGGCATTTTTATAGGCATAATATGTACAACAAAAATATATAATAATATACTGCAAAAACCACGTGGTATACTAGATATACAGGGTGAATTTTTCAAGTGGGCGTGGATGGCCAAATCCGAAACTATGAGGACTAGCGAAAAGTACTCAAAGGAGTCGCGGGCTCGATTTTGATGAAAACTAAACTGCATCATTGGATTTTTGAAAAATCAATATTTCTAGCCAGGAATCGAACCTGTTGATTTTGAAAAAAAAAAACACACTGTATTAATACACCATTCGATAGTGTCGCTAATAAGGATCGAATTCTGGGAAGTAATGACATACGTCAAACTAAAATAAAGAGCTCATTTATAACAAAGTAAAAAAAAAAACATCCTGTATAAAGATTATTAATAATAAAACATATTAAAAGATGAAGGGTATATTTTTTACATTATTTTAATATATTATCATAATTATACTTACTAAAGAGTTTGTGATAAAATAAAAGTCAAGTAATCAATGTAAGTATGAATAACATAAACACACAAAGTATAATAACTTTTATACTGTATGGTTTAGGAGGCTGATTTTTTGAAACCGTACTGGGCTTACTATAGTGAACCCATTTTTATACATTTCGTTGCTGGCGATTCTGGGTTTTTTGTCTATGAACTTTTAGCCATGTCCTTTGGGGACGTCATTTCGGAGACTAGCCGGAACAAACAAACAGACAGACAAAAATTGTTTTATTTGTGTATTTAGTAAAAAGCTGTTATTTTGACATTACAAAAAGACTTCATTTTTATTTATTTGTATGTAAAGATTTTGCTTTAGTGAAAAACACTTTTCTTCTAAGATCAAAATAGTAACCAGTATTAAAATTTATGGAAAATGTGTGTGCAACCTTTTTCCAATCTATAGTGTTTACCATCACCGAGCTGTGAAGGGTGATCACATATTGTATCCTATATCCCACCCACTTAAACCACGTAATAATATTTTATGTAAGCGTCTTCCCCGATGCAGTAATGGCCGTCGTGTCTACTTAATGGACTCGTTACCCCGAGATTAACTGTTGCTAGGAAATTGGGTCTTTACTCCTAATGGATAGATCTTGAAAATGCGGAGTTTGCATCTCCCGACTGAGATGCGGACGAAGCGTTCCACTGAATAATTGGATGATGCAGTAGCAATGCTGTAATTGGTGTTTTATGGAGTGACAGTTTGACGTTCAGATTCTCATTTTAAAACGGTTGCAGCGAATCGTGAGTAGAATTTACTGGATGATTAAGAAGAAGACTCGATTGTCGATTGTTTTAATGTAATCGAATTAGTGTTGTGTCGATTTGGATTTGGAAGAACTTCACCGTACTGCTCTTTAGTGCTGTTCTTCATTTTCTCATTATGGAACTTGATGGGTGTCCAAATCATTGGACAAAAATTCGTTTTCAAATGTCACCTCGCTGCTGTTGTAGCTAACTACAGCCTTAATCCTTCGTAGATTCGGATCGTGGATCTGGAACGTGGATCTACGCAAGACAAAATGGCTTTTTAATTGTTTGTGTAATTACGGCATTCAACTGGTTAATAAACAAAATACGTGGTTAGAATTATTTTGGAATAACAATTGTGAAATCACGTACCGTGTGTACCATGCCTAACTCAAAAATAAAGCTTATTACTTCCAAAACAGCTCCAAGTACGTTTTTTTAACATTTCCGTCTTATTATTCACGTAGGCACAACCGTGCGTTGTCTCATTTGTGTTGCAGCCCAGACCCGAATATTGCCGCGATGTTTCTGGAAGATAAGCTCATTTCTTATCAGACGGGGTATGAGGGTAACAAATGAAGCCATTACTGTCGCTCCGAGAAATTTGTCATTGAGTAGAATGATTTCATGTGTACGCAAATGTGTGGGTGGTTTTAGGAAAATAGGAGTTGTAAGTACTAGCTCAAACAACAACAATTATTTATCAAAGAGAGTAGGTACGCCTATGGTACGTTTTATGACTAACATTTTGGTTCTTCTGTAATGGAAGTATACGTATGTAATATTCATTGTCATGTATATGTCGTGGTCAGATCATAGAATTGATCATTTCATGAAGTGTTCGATCATTTCATGAAATGGTTGTGTATCATGAAATGGCCAGCTAAGATTGACCATATCGTTTAAAAGTCAACGTTTAATGATATATCATTCGACGTTTGGCCATATCATGAATTTAGGGTTTGCATAATACTAAACTACGTCAGGGGCACCCCGAGGTTCGGTTTGGTTAGGTTCCTTTAATCCCTGCAGACAGAAATAGGAGCCCCGCGCAGCGGGGCTCCGTCGACCTGACGTCGTTAGAAATAACGAGCATGCTAAATTTATGCTTTAGAATTAATATTCTAAAGCATAAATTTAGCATGCTCGATCAGGAGTAGGTTACAGGCGTCTCGTTATCATCAGGCATATTTGATTAACTACTGTGGGCGTACTGTGGGTAGTGTTGGTTATTGCGCAATAGAAAAACCGTTTGCAGTTCAAATCAGATTATAATATCACGAACAAATTAATCACACACTGTAGGTACACGGCACAACTAGATACACAGTAAAATAATTATGTACAGTAACAAAGTAATTGCAAACAAATCGTAGGATCGATTACTGTTCGTATAGTGACAGAGCCACCCAAGTAAACCGACAGGTTTGTCGGGAGCTAGTGCTCTGTCAGGAGTCGAGTCCGAACACCGACTGACTCTCACCGACCGTCACTGACTGTCCAGCACAATCCAGCATAATTGCTTAATCATTATTATGATTAGAGAAATTATGCGTAAGCTGTTAAGCGAAAATATAATTAGGAGAAACAAAAGTATGCCAAGTTATTAGGTCTTAAAATATGCAAATGGATAGGGAACCCACAGAGGAAACCGATAATTATTTTATGATATGATCACTAATGTTTGGCTACATCATGAAGTAACCGTGCGTTTAACTGTTCATATCGTCAAACGTTGAGTAATCAATGATCTGGCCAGACCACATCACGATGTGGCCAATAGACAGTGAAACATTTCATGAAATGCGACCATTTCATGAAACTCTCGAGCATTTCATGAAGTAAGCAAATCTACGATATGGCCACGACATATAGTCAAATTAAATTAGCTAGCAAAGCTCCGCGGACGTGATTAGTTTAGATGAGGACTGCCTCGTTGGTATAGTGGTCGCAAGTGCTACGACTGAGCATAAGGTCTTGGGTCCGATTCCCAGGTGGGGCAGATTGTTATCGAGTTTTTCCATCAGGAATTTCTCAGTAGCAGCCCGGAGCCTGGATTTATGGCTGGTTGATGGCAATAGGCTTGCCCCTATTCCATGGTACTTAACCCCTCAAGTTTATTTACGTCGGAAGATCGGCGCCTGCGACCTTTTACTTGTCACAGCAATGCCACAGACACACCAAAGTGCCCGTGACACTCAAGGCATAGACAAGTAAGGAGGTTACGTCTGGCGCGGATTAAAAATTAATATTTTATTGTATTGCTAATATTTTACATGTTAAATCTATTTTAATATTTATTTCTGTAACTGCTTGGGACATCACAGCGGCGGGCCCTATCAGAATACCAGCGCTGCGACATATATTTTTTAAATGTCGCAGCATCATGCTTAGATAGGAGCCTTTTGGCCTCGTATAGGAGTTTCTATCTAATTTTTCTTTTTGTTACTTTTTTTTTATAAAACTTGTTTTTTATTTTTTACTGTGTTTAGTTTCGTTTGTGATCTTCCTGTACGAGTCACAATAAATACTTTTTCTTTCTTTCTTTCAAGTGTCAACGGTACCTACACCGTATGTACATAAGATAAAATGCTCGAAATGTCAACGGTACACCGTGTGTATACAACAGTGTCATTGTTCTTTTGTCATAGTCATTGTTAAAACAATGACTTTACTGCGCCCATTCAACTACTCCGACACGTGGGGTGTTTCGACAGGTAGACGGGCAGACGTGTGAGAGGTTAAACATAACTGGCGAAATATGGGCTTATTGTAAGTACATCACTGCCTAGCCCTTCAGGAATTACAGGATTGATGTTATGGTAAGTTGTGTGTAAATGAAGATGTGATGTCAATGCCACTTGGATGGGCATATCCAAGTGGCATTGACATATCGGACAAGGGGAAAAATACAAAGCTATTATAATTCTCACGCGCACATTTAAGCACCAACCTATTAATATCATAACAAATTCTCTTTATAACCCATAGACGTTTACAATTAAATTTATTCCATTCCGATGAAAACTGTTCTCTATCGGGAAATACACAGACAATTAGGCCTTATTCAGTGCTCTCCTGACGGTCAGGACTGACGTCGGTCTGCCGTAGCTATCGCTATAGAAACCATACGTGCATTCAGAGCATCACTGACCGCGTCCGCATACGCAATACTGACAGAGACGGTCAGTCGAGCGCGTCGGTACTGCGTACATCAGGTGACTGGCGCGCTATGCAATGCTTCAGAGCATTCAGTGCGTTGCGGAAGCGGGACTCGAACGGACGTAACTATACCCTGCGGTTCCATACGGTGGTCAGTGGAGCACTGAATGCAAAAAGCCGACCCGACCGTCAGGAGAGCACTGAATACGGCCTTAGATTTCACAAAAGACATTGTAAAATGTTGTCTAGGTTGTAGCCGTTTGAGGTTGAAACCCTTGGGTTGTAGGGTCCGAGTGCTCATGGCTTGTTCAATGAAATCTCTAAACGGCTGGTTGACACTTTCCGTGACCCAAAGGCTGGCTTTTATCTTGGCCAGAGGATAAATATTGACATACAACGCGGCAATGCCGCCAGTCTCTTGGGTACATTACCAGTCGACTGCGAAGAGGAGGGATATTTCTACGCCTTATTTTAGTTTGTTACTTTAAGTTAAGTTAATATATTATATTTTTATTTTAAGTTTATTTAGTACTAGAAGTTTTTCCATTTAATAAATAAAATCTTTTAATACTTGTGGAATGGGGAAATGAAAATACTTCAAAGGAATCTTCGATCAAGAAAGGAATTATGTAATATCGAATGTCTTTGCCATAATTTCGGAATTCATATTCATGTTTTTCGTACACCATTTTTCAGTCATTCATTATTTTCTTTAAGAATGGTTAAGATGTAGCCGAATTTTCACTATTATTATTTTAGAGTAGCTTGTGCCGCGTAACTTCGCCCGCGTGAAATTTCTTGTTTTAACTTAAAGTATATCCTATGACATTCGGCAATCAATCAACTCAGCCTATCGCAATTCACAGCTGGAGATAGGTCTCTTCCAGGCTGCGCCACAATATCCTGTCCTCCGCCTTCCGCATCCAGTCTGTCCCAGCCACTTCGTTCGCTTCATTCGCTCCCATCGCTCAGCGCTTCATCTTCTAATTAGTGAAAAAATTTCGGAATTGGATCAGTCATCATCATCATCATCATCAGCCTATAATGTTCCCACTGCTGGGACACAGGCCTCCTCTCTGTGAGAGGGAGTGGGCCGTAATCTACCACGCGGGCCCAGTGCGGGTTGGTAGATGTCACATGTCTTTGAATTTTTGGTTCTAGGACATGCCGGTTTCCTCACGATGTTTTCCTTCACCGTTTTGAGAGCAGTGGTGATGAAATAATTTACACAAAGTAAAGCGCCTGTCTGGGTTCGAACCTACGACCTACAACTCGTAAGTCGCGGCCGATACCACTAGGCCACCACTGCTCCAGATTGATTGGATCAGTAGTTCCGAAGATTATCTTCCCCTTACATACAAACTCAAAAATCTTTACAATATAAGTATGTCGTTATGAGTAACTATTTAAAGACTCCTATGGCCTAATATTGTCAGCTGATTTCCAAGAAAAGTTTTGTAATATGTATTTGTAAGCGGAAAACGTGTGAAGGGCTATCCCTTATTTGGTAATAGGATTTGGTAATATCCGCCCACACCATACATTCACTACGAACTTTAATATCAAAATATTCGACAAATAATTTATTATCGTCCTACACGAAAGCCATTTAATCAGACATACTCGTAGGCGTTTGAATTAGAAGTATATTGCTTAAATAAATCTATAACCTAACAAGAAAGGCCTGTAAGAGAACTTTAGTTTGATTGACTCCATAACTTAGATTATAAAGCACCTGAGAAATTACTTACTCATCACTGGGGAATCTACTCATCGCAGACAGGTCCGGCCCGGTCCTTCTGGTCATCGGTCTCTCAAGGGAGTGATATGGCGGCATCTACATGGCCACATGCAAACTACTTATCACAGTGACGTCATGAAAAATCCTGCATCTGCATCAAGCAGAGTTTCAGACAAGTAGACAACGCCCAGACATCAATTGTCGGGCAGTTGCCCACCAGACAGGACACCCATCTCGTCAGTCGGAGGATCCTCCCTTTTCTATAGAGGATGAGTAAACTTTACACCCTGTTCCTTATACATCCATCCCGCTAATTTCCCCACACATAATATTTCACACAATTTTCCACTTTTCTATTGTTTTGTTATAAGTATTTTTCAGTATGCGTTTTCATCATTGATTTAAATATGCTCTAATATATTGCTATGCTCAACTCCTTCACATTTACTGTATAACTAATTATATTTACATTCCGTGTGGCCCTGATGATCTAATAAATATTTGTGTAAGTATATAATATATGTATTTGTTTTTTTTTCTGATGTATGTACATACTTAACTGGTGTATTGTGTGTGTGTGTCTTCTAGTCTCTACTAAATAAATGTATTTTCTTTCTTTCGTTATTATACAGGAGGTCTACTCTCAAAGTTCGTCAACGAAGATACGGGCCCGTCCGAAAGTAGTTGATCCGTCAAAACAAGTGGCAAATTTAATTTTTCCCCTGGTACTCCTAGTGTAGAGACCAGCGCCTAATTGAACTTGAATGAGAAACATGATTGATGACATGACTAGTTGTTTTGTAACAATAAAAATAAACAAAATAATTTTACTGCTTGATTGCTTATTCTATTTAATCACTCATGAATTAAAATTATAATTATTATTGTTTTATTAAACCGTCGGAAACAAATTAATTGTTCGGTTGAATTTGTTATAATGAATAGTTAATTAAAGTGTGATGAGATAATTTCTGTCGATTAATATTGTTAAAAATAATTCTAGGCTAGCAAATCATACATAAAAAACTTTGGGATTTTATTTATTTATTGATTTTAAATAGAACGATGAGTTGTTTTAAATGGGTCGTCTTTTAACGTTAATTTCTCTCTAGGCGTTTATATATTTATTAAAAAAGGCACACCAACGACATATTTACAAGGATAGTAGCAATAGGTAATCACGAGTCTTCAATACTGTGTAAATTCATCACTTATAGGCATGCAGAACATTCTTATTAAAAGGTAAACAACTGCCTCTCCAGGAAGTGGAGGCAAAATATGAATTTCAGCTGAACTATTACAAGCCCTTAAGTATTCAAACAACAAAATCACTTCGGTAATGAGTTAAAAGTTTCTGAATGTCCATGTGCATGTTTAATAAGCCAGTCTAGACGAGTCTACCGTGTGTATTCGTAGAAAGCTTTACAATTTTAACGATCGTCTGACTGCAGTCCCGCTTTATATCGTGTGTAATTTTATGCTAGTTCCCTGAAATATCGCAAGATATTAGTCACGATGAACGGTATTAATCTGTCAAGCTCCGCTAATGAGACACAATTGATTTTCTATTGTTTGGTCAAAGATCGGTGTCCCGCGGTCCTTGACCGGTTAAAATAAACAAACTAGTTATTTTCAATTATAAATGACACTTCGAATTATATTTCCTACAAGACAGAAATTATGTAAATTCCTAAAACTTTTTCCTACAAAAAATCATAGATAAAAGATACAGTACTTTAAACTACTCATTTCATAAAAAAGTAATAAATTACAGACATTCTTCTAAAATTATTTTCAACAAAATGAAAACAATGTAATGTACATTGTTTTTTCCTTGAACGTTTTCCTTGAAACATCTGAAGTGCTCATATTTTTAATTAATTTCAAGCCTTACCAAGAATATTAATTTAGAAAAAATTGTAGAATCGCTCGACACTTTTCTTTTACAGTCCCATCGTAAAATAGAATTATTATCACTTATTTTTCTTCCATCAGATCTCCAGTTTCAATATTATTATACATTCAAATTGCGAATACCATAAAAACCTGAAACACTTTTTACATAAAATTACATTACGAGCGCCATTTTGAAATCTCTTTAACTACAAATCACGTCGTTCACTATTTCACACCAGGAGACAGGTTTTTAACCTCTCTGCTCGACAAAATTTTGACATATGACACACCAGCTGACTCGACGGGGTGTTGCGAATTACGTCATGATAATCAGAAATTTACTTTAACTTTCAGCATTCGAATTTATTAAGAAAACTGTGTTACCGCGCCTATTTTGTAAAATAAGTTTGTGGCAAATATCTTTAACTATATGCTGAGGTCGGTAAAACCGCGTCATTCTACTGTGAAAGTTGTATAAAATAGATATTACTACACCTATCCAAAAGGTAGACACCTGAAAATCGCTGAAAATATGTACATAAACCATCTAATCTCTTGATGAAAATATGCAAAAGGGAAAAATAAAGATATTGTCATTCTCTCTGCATTCTTACTTTTACCATTTTTCATACATAAACTACATAAAAAACATGATCAAATCTTGATAAAAATTACTAAAAATTGTGTTGCGACGTGACACCTCTTAGTGCTGACCATCCACCCAATTTTCTTATTCCGATTCAAAAATGTCATAAAGCCTAATCGATAATCGGTATTTAAAAAAAAAAAAAAATTGTTGAGACTGAATAAAAACTCTTTGGTATATTTTATCATTAATTAATAGTTTTTGAAATATAATCATTTTAATAAGTACAAACACGTACAGTGTGGATAGGGGTGTAACTTTTTATGGTTTCCTACGTCCGAATGAAAAAACGGAACCCTTGTAGGATCACTCGTGTGTCTGTCTATAGGTTTGTTACAATCGATTTGTTTCGAATCTACTAGACCGGTTAAGTTGAAATTTGGTACACATATAAATTTCTGTGACTCAAATACGGACGTGTAACATGAATAAATTAATTATGAATATGGGGTCACTTTTTGGGGTCACATTAGATAAAAAAAATACCATTATTATAGTTTCAAACTCAAATGCGTCCCGCCTGCTTCCAAATTTTATTTAATTTAAAATGGGCTTGTTTTTAGCTTTTCAGTTAGTTTTAGTACAAGGATGCAGTCGGGTTTTTTTAATTTTTCTAATTACTTTTTTTTTATTTCCAGCTTTTTAGTTTACAAATGTGAAAGATGTGTTTCGCAGACGATTTAGTTCTTGATACGTGTTTTTTACGATTTGTCACTTTGAATTACTTTTAACCATATAAGTTGTATATATTTTTGTAATCACCTTTTAAAACCCTTTATTTTGAGACCCCACTCGATAGGTATTGAGAAAAAAAAATTATTGAAGGCATAATATGGCGCCAAAAATCCGCCATTTTGTTTTTTTTTTATTTTGATATGCCCAGTGTCACTCTCACAGTAAATACATAACCCTCCTTCTAGCGCAGTCGGGTAAATTGTAGATTGTTATACAAGGGTGGAAAGGAATCTATTCCCATACGAGGTATTTAGACTATAGTCCGAGTAGGAATTGATGACTTTCACCCGTGTTAAACACTCTACTTTTCATTTCGAATATAATGAAAGTAAAAAATAGTGGTCTTTCTAAAATATTTATTGATAATAATAACATGAATAATAGGTACCTATTTAAAATTAATTGAAATATTAGAACAATTTGTGTGCTATTTTAAATATGGAACACACCGCGTCACTGCCGCGGGCCGTCCCGCTTGATAGGTATTTTTTTCACACTGGCTGTTTATACACTCACAAGACCGCAACATTTTTCTTAATTATGTAAAAATTTCGTAGCTGACTACTTAACCAATTTAGTTCTATTTTTAAATTCATTCCCGACCTAGAGAGGGAAGCAATTACTATGAGTCTTTCCCGCCTTAAGGTGGGAAGCAACGTCTTCCACCCGCTATTCGGATCAAACAAATACTACTTTCCGAGTATGAGAAATGAAAAAGCTTTGCTTACTGTAAGTACCGTGTGATATATCAAATGAAAGGGTTTGTCGTGAGGGTCACAAACATATTTTTTAATAACTAAAAAAAAAATATTTATTATTCTATTAAATAGAAACAATATATCTGAAACCACAGCCTAAAATAAAAAAAAAACTACAAAATATAGTTCTGTGATTATTCTAGATTCCAAGAGATCCTATCAGACGTCTGGTCTTCAAATAATATAGCAAATCTCTAATTCTATACTGCGTACATACTTACATTTGGTCACAGTCAAAATATGTTCGGGACGTTATATTCAATTTAAAGTTGGTATTTTTAAATGTTATGCTTAAAACACTTGTTATAAGAAGTCGGTTAAAAATAAGATTTTTGGCATTTTAAATCTCAATAGTAAAAAATGCTCAAGATGTTATTCCCCATAAGAAAACAGTAGGACTTTTCTTTTCTGGCTGGCACTTTAATTTTTGAGTAGGTACCTTATGAATGATGGGTTTATGAAAAACAAACTTATTTTTGCAGTGAATCAAATTAATGATGATGTACATTGTGCATGCGTGAATATTCAACCCTAACGGAACCTTTCATTGTGCGTGGTCCGACATAAACATGGAAAGTTTTTTTTAAATTTCGTTGGGAAACTACCACAAAAACAAACAATTACTATTACTCAAGTAAACTAATAGAAACAAAAACTACCAAGCTCATAAAACTAACAACACATATTAAAATGTAAAGTGATTGCGGAATACGCAATTTATACAATTAATTTATCATCATTCCCAAACTTCTGCTCAGCCTACCTAAAAAATGTATACTGGGCATTCTGTAGCAAACTATTAGAAAAGTATCAAAAATAAATACTTTATTATTATAAGCCTGTATTGTCCCACTGCAGGGCAAAGGCCTCCCTTCCCTCTTTCCACGTTTCCCGGTCTACCGCGATTGTGGGCCAATCCTTTAAGAAGGAGTCTAGCTCATCCCGCCATCTTTTTCTGGGCCTGCCGCGCAGTCGTTTCCTGCCGTTTGGGATCCACTGAGTGGTGACTTTTGCGTATAAAAAAAAAAAAAAAAAAAAAAAAAAAAAAAAAAAAACTACTAAAAAATACAAAAAAAATAAATACTATAAATACTTAATTGTAAAATAAATAAAAATAATTTTATACGACGAGCGCATTCGAAGAAAAATTCAAATATAGAAACAATTCGGCGCGAAATTCAATAAATGACTATGGTCTAAGGTCCTCGAGTGTTATTGACTCAGTTCAATTGAATGTCCAAAAAACTATTAAAATTACATTAGAAAAGCATAAATCATTATTATAAACAATGCTTATTGTATTTAATGCTTAAAATAATTTTATTTTAATTTCTGAGTATCGATTTCCGATATTCGACATATTAATTACCCGAGTCAATCGAAATTTAAAAAAAAAATCGTTTTGCATAATCGCTTTCGTACATCATTACGATAAAAAAAAACAATCATGGACGGCGATTTTGAACACAAATTGAGTAGTGGTAATGAATAATACGTGTTATTCGACCTGTGTTTCAATATTACGTTAAGATTTGGGCATTTTCGTGTTGTTAATAACATTTACAATAATATTTGTCACATTTTAAATCTTATCTACTTGTGTGTGTGTGATATTTTGTGAAAAGTAAAAATGTAAACACGCACTATTGGCGCGAAACTTCGACATTAGATATCAAAATACTTCATTACCACTACTTATTTTAACTTGAACAATGGATGAATTCGTCAAATAATTAAATTATGTATTATTTACTGCCCCTGTGGTGGAGTTTGGATGTTCGAAATCCCCAATTTTTATGTTTTTTAGCCTCGACCACCACTGTCAACAAAATGGCGATTATCGCATTTACAGACTTGAATTTTATAAAGGTAAGGTAATAAGCTTGAGCGCTAAATATGAAATATTTAATGGCGTTAACATATGAGTTTTTTATCCAACTCTCTTAATTAACGCACATTCATAGGATTTGATGCGTAGCTTAATAAATATTTACATAATCAATGTAGGGTGTCGTATGTCGTAATTCTTGGGTCCTAAAGGGGTCATTACCGAGCCGGCGGAGGTTTGTGTGTTCGGGTCCTAAAGGGGGCGCTACCGAACTATACGGTTAATCCATTTATCACTAAAATTAAATTCCAGATTTGTATGGAGCGAATGGTGTGCTGTAATGTGCCTTTGGTCACGGACTAGGCGACTGGCTCCTCGCCAAGAGTGGGCCATGGCAATAGGATGCAACGTCAAACAAATATGGACGAAGATGCTGTCGGAATTCATATTGCGACTTCTAGACTAGTGAGCGGTTTTGGAGATTTCAACTTTCAAGTAGTACGAAAACGGCGCAGATGTTTTGTGGAATTGTGGGCGAAGTTTGTAGTGAGTAACCGATTATTATAGTCGTGCAAAAACATGACACAGGTATCTATAGTTAGGTCTTTCTGATCTGTGTTGAATAATGTTGCCTCTTGCTGACTTTTTTTTTCCTTTATCGTAATGGATATTCTATTTGCAAACAGGTTGAGTATGTTTTGTTTATCCACATCTTATATCCATATCTTATTTCAATCTACCTTACGATGTGTTTCAAATCCTTTATTTTTGGTAGTCTTTCTTAAACATTCACGCTTGCTTGGTAGTCAAATGCAAAATTGGATTGAACCTTTCCTGAAAATCATTTTCATATTCCTGTCGTGAACTTTGAGAAAAAAGTTTTCTTGTACGTGCGTTATAACGTTGTTTCTACAAAGAGAAAATGTCTGTATAAATTACTTGCTATTGTCTTATCAGATACCTTATAGTATTTTATGGCACCATAATAAACCCATTTATTTGCATTTGCTTGCCTCTGCAAGTCGTAGACCTAAAAACGGGTGTATCGTCTAATTTTCATAATTTTCTGCTTCAAAAATAATAAACGAAACGTTTCGTAAATTATTTTTAAGAATAGAGAAAAGATTACTCATCGGTATTTTAGAGACTTGACTAGATCAATTAATGGATCAAAAATTTAAGCCCACAAAAATAATGAAGCTTCATCAATGAACCAATACGGCTTCCAGTCTCAGTCAATGTTACAATATAACTACCCTTGGCTAAAACAACTAATTGAATGCCGAATATATTCACCAAATCGACCCTAATATCACAAACTATAAATTACTGTCTAACCTAACTATATTACGATATTTCAGGAATAAGGAAAATGAAACACCAAGATATTTTATCATTCATTTGTTTCATGTCAACATCAAATCCAATATTCTACACCATACCATCACATCTCCTATTCTCCACGTAATATCACTATTTATTGAGTATTCAAATATTTACGATTAAACTAATAGGTTACTTTAATTTACTGTAGATCTTCAACAACTCTATGCCTGAATATATTTTAACTGACAGTGAGCTTCATCAATGAATGCCGTCATTATTTCAAAAAACTACAATGTTATCACAAGTACAAAACATCCCTTCATAATCATTTTACCTTACCTCATGAGCACGTGCTACACTCTTAACCGACACGCGTCTTGCGACTGCAACTGCGGAGAAAATTATTGAAAGAAATTGTTTAGATAGAGCATGCCACGAGTGACGCTAGTCGGTCGCAAGTCGCATCGCTCGAGGTCGTGCGTGAACGGTACCCTAATTGCGTAACACACTATCAATCATATTCTGAATCATTTTGAAGGATATTGCTAATCCATTGCTTCATATGTTCGAAAAAATTGTCTGCTCAACAACATAAATAACGCAATAAATGTTGTTGAACTGTCAAAATGAAAGACTGCTTCTGTTAGTGTATTACGCAATTACCCCTCGGGGCCTTATCCGTATGGCGCTTACCTCAATGCAATACAAATATTCGCAGTGCCTCTGACATTTGCACTTGTCCCGGTCTGTAGCGCCGAATTGGAGTATCCGAGTGTTTCGGTACCCTTTGAGTAACAGCTGCAATCCATAAACTAATTAAATGGTTAGGTTAGTAAATAGAAACTTGAGTTGATGTTTTGTTACTTTAATGAAACAGTCTCGTTCAGATTATCTAGGTGTCAGTGAAATAACTGAAAATGTGTCATTGTAATCGTTATCGTCATCGTGTAGAAATGAAGAAATCCACAGGAGAACCAAGGTAACCGACATTGCCCGAAGAATTGCCAAACTTAAGTGGCAGTGGGCAGGGCACATTGCTCGCAGAATAGATGGCCGATGGGGCCGAAAGGTTCTGGAGTGGCGACCGCGTACCAGAAGAACCAAGGTAACCGACATAGCCCGAAGAATTGAAAAACTTAAGTGGCAGTTTGCAAGGCACATTGCTCGCAGAACAGATGGCCGATGGGGCCGAAAGGTTCTGGAGTGGCGACCGCGTACCAGGAGAACCAAGGTGACTGACATAACCCGAAGAATTGCCAAACTTAAGTGGCAGTTGGCAGGGCACATTGCTAGCAGAACAGATGGCCGATGGGGCCGAAAGGTTCTGGAGTGGCGACCGCGTACCAGAAGACGTAGCGTTGGAAGGCCGCAGGAACTCGTTGGATACGAGAAGCATAAAACCGGTCGCAGTGGAGGTGCTTGGGGGTGGCCTATGTCCAGCAGTGGATGTCTTTCAGCTGAAATGATGATGATGAATCGTCATTATAAACATCATTATTTTACTAAGTGACAACTCAGAAAGCGCGAAAAAAGTCAATTATTCCCGAATCGATAAAATAATGAGGTATGGCGAATATAAATGTATGAAGCCACTTCAATTTTTATTCACAGTTGGTCCTACAGTAAAAATTATTCATAATGATGAGTACAATGAACCCTTTTGACATTTTAAGTTATTTCAATTACACCTCATAAAAGAAAATATCAAAAGACAATTTTAAAGTCATAACAAGATCAAGCTGGGCTTGTGGCTAAGAAATAAAAGCCGCACGGGTCGATCAACCACATTAAAGCTACGCTTGCCGCGGTTGGTCCGTGGATGGGTGAGCATCTTTACATATCAAGACCCCTCCGTGCCTCAGGAAGCACGTTAAGCTGTTGATCCTAGCTGTCATTCGTGAACTTTTGACAGTCTTTACGGGTCGTCAGAAGCCCGAAAGTCTGACAACCAGTCTTAGCAAGGGGTATCGTATTACCCAGTAACTGGGCTGTGGAGGTCAGATAGGCAGTCGCTCCATGTAAAATACTGGTATTCAGTTGCATCCGGTTAGACTGGAAGCTGACCCCAATAAAGTTGGCAAAAGGCTAGGCAGATGATGAACAAGATCAAGCTGGCTACGTGATTGTTGCTGAAACCTTTCATCAACTTCTCATTAAAAGTGCGACCACCATTTGTCAATCATCATACCTTTGTCAGTTTGCAGCTACATTCCCATTTCAACATTCTGCAGCTAAGGTTTTCCCCCTTACAGCCATTGATACGCTTTTTCTGGAATTAAATCTGAATTGCTAATTGGCATTAGAGCGATATCGATTCCACTTTAAAGTATTTCTTTGGACCATCTTGCTTCTCAGCGTTGCAAAAACTCTATGCTTATTTCTATAGACAGTCGGTTCAATAAACTTTACTTTTACGTTCAGAGCCAGATAATTATGTTAAAGATACAATGTTTATTTTTATTTCTCAGTAGCAGCTTGGAGTCTGGATTTGTGCCTGGTTGACGACACTAAAAATTCGAAAACATGTGTGACATCTACCAACAAGCACTGGACCCGCGCGGTGGATTACGGCCCACTCCCTCTCACCGAGAGGAAGCCTGTGTCCCAGCAGTGGAAACATTATAGGCTGATTCATCATCATCTGCCTAGCCTTATCGGTGAGAGGGAGTGGCCGTAATCCACCACGCGGGCCTAGTGCGGGTTGGCAGATGTCACATGTCTTCGAATCAAAGGAAAACATCGTGAGGAAACCGGCATATCCTAGAACGAAAAAAAATGTCTGTATTCCAGAAGTGGGAAAATTGTAGGCTGATTATATTATGAACACACACACTTACACCTACCTACCACCACCACCTACCACCTACATACCTTGTACACTTCTACCTAGCTCAGTGACACATTTAAGTACCTTTATAAAGTTAGCAATATTACTGTACTAATAGAAACAGTAGCTCTATACAGAAACCAGACAATGAAACTAAAATTCCGAATCATCCAAAACGATCAAGGCACTCCAGCCCTTTGAATATTAACTCAAAACAATCCCAAACTGCATTCTCAGCTACACACCCGTATTACGTATAAGTTGAATGTTCCAACAATTATTCGGCTCGGCGGATTCGATTTAGGGAAAGCTCCCATGACTCTGCATACTTTCAGGGATTTCAGTATTTGTGTATCCCACCCCTATAGCCTTCGATATACACCTGAACGCTGTGAGGATGAAATTAAACCTTTTTTCTGTTCGGAACATTAGAACAATTGGGTGTTACTACGGATGTGTGTCGGATTTTACTTGACATAGAGTTACAGGGAACAATAAATGAAAGTAAGACTAGTTTTCTTATGTAGGCTTCAAAAGTAAAGCTACTTTTTTGTATAATATTGCAATGAATGTTGTTGAACTTTCAAAATGAAAGCCATTGCTACTGTTAGTATGTTACGCAATTACCCCGCTGGCCTAGGTGATAGTTTACAGTGCGTACAAAATCAAACTCAAAAAATTTATATCAATAAAACCATTTACAGGCTCGTTTTGATTATCAAGGTGGCGGGCGGTCAGTTACTCAGAAAATTTACCCTATTATTCCCGATTTTTTTAAACCCGTTTCAAAGCATAAACCTTTTGAGAATGTAAATCTCCATGGAGAAGGCCGAGCAAGAAACTCCATGGACACTGTTTTTAAATCAAGATATTATAAAATACTCAGTGCATTATACTTGTTGCTCTTATAATAATGTGAGTACAAAAAAAAATATATTACAAAACAAATCAAAATGCATAGTACACTAGCACTTCACCCACTTTTCTTCTATTATTGGCCTGCTTCTAGAGTGGTGGCTACTTTTTTTCGCAGTAAACCTCAAGTATCTACTTAATAAACTTAAAAATATTATTAAGTACGTCTACTATGTAGATTGTAGTGCACTTAACTGTTTCTTTTTGAAATTGTGAATAAAGAACCAAGACGAGCGGTCCTCTTCACATAAAAAGTCTACACTAAGTACCTATTCAAATAGTTTGAGTGAAGATCAAAGACCTCTATGAATAAAAAGAAAACTTTTATATATTATCATACGGTACGAAAAACGTCATATTACTTATGATCTGTTCAAAAAGTACGTGATGAAAATGTATACAAATGAGTCAGAATACGTACCTGCCAATGCCAATTTGTAGTGCCACTTTTGATTATTTAAATCACCTTAAATATGTTTTTCATTTGACTATTATTGAGGTTAATTTGATAACCTCAGATTTCGTCGATAAGTTCTCAATTACAATTTAATAATGTAATTTAAACAATTATTGTTAAAATAAAATTGGTGAGATATGCAATTGAAACCTTTTAAACAGAGATGAATGTATTATTAATTCCCTTCATTGTATTATTATACAGGATGTCCCTGGAAGTAAGGATCAAATCGAATAGCGGCGTGAACAAGGTCATTTCCAAACTTTTTAATCCTGAGAATGTCAGCGAATTTTTTTACGGTTCAAAAGTTATGACCGATTTTAATTTTTTTTTCAATCACTTCGCTTAGAGTTCAAAGAAATTAATCATAAAAAAATACTATCAGCGCTATCTTAAAAAATAATAATAATAATAATAGCCCTGATAGTTTTCACGAATTCGATCTTTCTTCTCTTTTTTTTTAGTATTTTTTTTTTAGTTTTTTTTTTTGTATTTTTTTTTTGCTAAAACGGTTGGAAATGACCTTGCCCACGTCCCTATTCGATTTGATCCATACTTCCAGGGACACCCTGTATAATTTAACTAGAACAGGGTTTGTTTATACTGCACTTTCATCTGGTACTTTTAGAATAGACTATAGATAGAATGAATAACGATATCGAGATTTAGCGCCAATAACTATTGTATTTTCGATTTGCAGTTCAGTGTATCGAACAATAAAAGTCAGTGAACATTGTTAAGCTGTCAATATTGAAGCTACAAAAGAATTGAATAAAAATTCGGTGAAATCGAACAGAATTTTGAATTTATTCATAAAAAAAGTTGTATAGAAACGATCATTTAAATACAAAATGTTATCAAATCCAGCACACGCAGTACACAACGAGCATAAGTGCTTAAATATCACACGAATCCCATTTATTCCGGTGCAGTGTGTTTGTGAAAATTCAAGAGATAAACGTACAAAACTTAGGTAGTGTTGTGCGTCCATTTTGAAAATTTATGCCAGTTGTGGAACTACAAAAATATCTGGGCACCTCTAGCGAGTGCTATTATTTAGTTTAGACGTAAACGTTTATAAATTCACGGTAAAATGCTTTGTGATTTTAATAGGTTTTTGTTTGGATAATAGTTGGTTTTAATGTCCGCTGATTTTCATTATTATTCTTAACTTCAGAACTTTAAAAATCGCAAGAAGTGGAGTCGACCTCGTAGGTCCTTCATTAATTTTAACAGCAATTCCCATTAAATTGAAACTTCACTACAAGTCCTTTCACAGTTATTTTACCGCTGATATTGCATCACTGTCCAAGTCAAAGTGTTCTTTATTTTCATTCTAATAAGGTTGCTGCCATTGACAAGTTTGTCAAAATTATTGTGATCTTTATTCTCGTCTCGATAAAGTTTGTGTTAGATTGCTGCTGTCAAAGGTAATATAATAGTGAAATGACTGTATGATTGAAACTATTGAACTGTTATATGGGCCAATAAACCTTTTTGTTTTATGACGTGTCTGTACGCTAGCACATCAAGTTACCCGAAACTGTCAAATGTTCACAATCAACTAAATTTGACAGATTTTAGTAGCTTGATGTGCTGGCGTTTGTACAAGTACAAGTGACATTCAACCTTAAGGTGATTAAGAAGTAACGAGGTGGTTTACTATACCTACCAATCAACTCAGCCTATCGCAGTCCACTGCTGGACATAGGCCTCTCCCAGACTGCGCCACAGCACCCTGTCCTCCGCCTTCCGCATCCAGTCTACCCCAGCCACCTTCTTTAGGTCGTCCGTACTATACCTACCAATATTTGCTTTAATAATATAATCACAATCCCTGCAGTAATGCCTAGTTCTACAAAAACGCGGAAATAAAATCAACATTTTTTGTCCCTGCGACAGCGATCAGTCAAAGGCGCTATAATCCATTTCTCGTCGACCTTATTTATAAGAAGTCTGTACTTTTTTCTTTTCCTTCCACTCCAACGCTCAGTTTTAATTATTATTCCAAGATATATTGGAAGATGGGTGCAAAGCTTTAAGGTGAAGATAGTATAGACAATTTAGGACCATTTAAGCCATGGTTGTCTTAGACGAAGTCTTACCAAATTTTTTTAACCAAATTTTTAAGTTTTTTTTCGGAAATTCTCAAAATTTAATGAAAACTGCATAATTATGGCCAAATTGAATGATAAATGAATTAATTTTTTATTTATTTAATTAAAGTAATGTGTAAGCAACCAAGCAAAACATGTTTTAGGCTTCTGTGTCATTAGACATTTTTTTTACAGATATTTAAACCTCAGAAAAAATAAAAAATTTGTACAATACGTCTTTTAAACCTTATTTAAAAAAAAAACGGAGGGTGCTTTTTTTGTTCAAACCTTTTTGAAGACATGCTTGATAATCGCTCTTTCTTTTGAGGTATCATTTATGCGGATATCTTACAAATTATTGAAATTAGGACCTAATAAACCAAATCGAGGGAGAAATTTTAAATTTTAGGCAGTCTAACAAAACACAAAATTTTTGCTTAAAAGAATACTTTATGTGCTCGAAATGATAACATTGTTCAATTCTAAGAATTTTTGGCACATGCAGGAACCAATTGAGGGGAACCCATTGAGGGGATTCTCTAAACAATGGCCACCGAGCGCGGTGCGACGGCATTTCCAGGTAGAACGCCCAATGAATAGCAAAAAGCGATAAAGAGTTGGTTTTTACAGCAAAATGGTCTTAGTTACTGAGGCAACAAAGTCGTTTTTCTTTAGTCAGGGTCAGTCGGTCTGTGATGAAGCCGTTACATCTTTTACTTATTAGTCAAACTACTGCCCTTGTGAGTGGACGTTGTCGTGTTGATTCACAATTTACCGTGTTCAGTTGTAGCCCTTTGCGTTCCTGCACGTGTTGTTTGCGTTAGTTTTGAACTTTTTTGTTTCACCGTGTCCAGTCGTAGCCTCGCGCTCCTGCACGTGTTGATTTTTGACTTAATTGTGTTGAGTTGACGTTTAGTGCGCTCCTACGCCGTTTTTCTTAATTGTTAAGTGACTATGGCTACTTTTTCCAATCAAGAATATGCGGATATCGTATTTATGTACGGTAGAGCAGACGGCAATGGATCTTTGGCGCGACGGATGTATCAAGAGCGCTATCCGAATCGCAGGATACCGAATGTCCGAGTGTTTTACAACACGTTTCGTCGTCTTGCCCAAGATGGGTTTCACCGCGTGGAACCTGGAGTCAACCCGGGCAGACACGAAACTGCCGTCGACGAAGACATTTTAGCAGCATTTCAAGCGGATCCTACTACCAGTACTAGAGCAGTAGCTCGAAATTTAAACATTTCTCAATGGAAGGTGTGGCATACAATGCACCAAAATGATAAGTATCCATTCCATGGCAGGAGTGTGCAAGGTCTAGTAGAGCAAGATCCTCAAAGAAGAATTCAGTTCTGCCGTTTCCTCCTCAACAGAGACATCGAAGATGCGTGGTTTCTGAAATCAATCTTGTGGACGGATGAAAGTAAATTTTCAAGGGAAGGTATTACAAACTTTCACAACATCCATGAATGGGCCGACGTAGACAACAATCCACATTTTAAGAAGCAGGTGTCATTTCAGATGAAATTCTCTGTGAATGTATGGGCTGGAATAATTGGCAGAACATTGATTGGGCCCCACTTTTTGCCTGATCCATTGAATGGCGAAAATTATTTGCAATTTCTGCAAATTGATTTACCACTGCTGATAGAGGAATCAGGTGTCCCGATCTTCGAAAGAGACCGAACAGTCATCTTTCAGCAAGACGGCTGTCCAGCGCATTGGACTTTAAATGTAAGGGAACACCTCAACAATTGCTTTCCTGATAGCTGGATCGGCAGGGATGGACCCATCCCTTGGCCCGCTCGCTCCCCAGATCTGACCCCGTTGGACTTTTTCGTGTGGGGCCGGGCCAAGGAACTGGTGTATAACAACAAAGAAATTAACACTAGAGAAGAATTGATACAAAGAATAAATTCAGCGTTTGAGACAATGAAGCAGGAGATGATGTTGAAAATAACGACTACAGAAGTTAGAAGACGGGGCCGTGCTTGTATTAGGAATCACGGCCGTCATTTTGAACATGAAAAATAAATAATTTTAATTCAAATGTTGTTTTAATTAGTCTGCCTAAAATAAAAAAAATTCTCCCTCAAATTGGTTTGTAGGCCCTAATTTCAATAATTTGTAAGATATCCGCATAAATGATACCTCAAAAGAAAGAGCGATTATCAAGCATGTCTTCAAAAAGGTTTGAACAAAAAAAGCACCCTCCGTTTTTTTTTTGAATAAGGTTTAAAAGACGTATTGTACAATTTTTTTATTTTTTCTGATCTTTAAATGTCTGTAAAAAAAATGTCTAATGACACAGAAGCCTAAAACATGTTTTGCTTGATTGCTTACACATTACTTTAATTAAATAAATAAAAAATGAATTCATTTATCATTCAATTTGGCCATAATTATGCAGTTTACATTAAATTTTGAGAATTTCCGAAAAAAAACTTAAAAATTTGGTTAAAAATATTTGGTAAGACTTCGTCTAAGACAACCATGGCTTAAATGGTTCTAAATTGTCTGTACTATCTTCGCCTTAAAGCTTTGCACCCATCTTCCAATCACCCTGTATGTTCAAGCAGTTTTTGTATTACTTACCTACGTTACACGAGAACATGTTCCAAGATTAGGTACTAGGGCGGCATAAAAGATTAATGGTTTAAACGACCTCAATTACAGTCTGGTATTCCTAAAGTAGGTATTTAATAGAGGTTTTAAGTTACATCAATCCTTCATGCTGAACAGATTTTTTATCTATCATTCCATTGACTTAGACATTATATTTTTGACCTGAATTTTATTAAAATAGAACATGATTAGTGAGTTTTAGTCTCACACTGAATTCGAATTCCTTACATAAAAACCTGTGTCCATTTGGAAAAATGCAGCTAAATACCAGTATCTGCATCCTGTCAGATTATAAGCCTACCCTTAGTTCCTAGTATGATGAGAAACCTGTGTCCATTTTTCCAATACCCAAAAATATAAAAAAACACGTTCATTCCAAATAGTAATAAAAATTGAAAATAACTGGGAATCCACGTGTATGATAAAGTTACTGAAAGTCACGATGTGTTGGCATAAAGCAACGCGGGCCACCGGCGGACCGGAGCCGGCGCTGGCCCGCGTTGCTCTATGTGTGTTGGACTTAAAAACAAATATTTTAAACACTGGCAAAAACGATACCTTTGCCTCGCAAGACTTCAAGACTACCAAAAGATTTTGCGAACTCTACGAATAGTATATATCTGGGGGCCTACTAAAGTTTTCTTATAAAATCTTCCTTTTAACTTTATTTAAAAAAAAAAATCCTGTCAAGTGCGAGTCGGACTCGCGCGCCGAGGGTTCCGTACAAATTTGTAGGTATGTAAGTAAATAGTTTATCACGTTTCGGATTATTTCCTTTACTTGTGCTACATGATCTTGCTTCTTGACAAATTTCATGATTCTAGGTCAACGGGAAGTACCATAAAAATGTTAATTCCCTTGAGAGTGTCGAAATATACATTTTTTGCGGAATAATCTGCCGTTTTTTTTTTTACGTTAACTTAGAAGTTTGATTTTTTCACAGATTCAAGGAACTGCAGACATAAGTATATGGTTTTAATTTCAACTCGATACCTCGACGCGTTCCCGAGATGTTGACAGACAGACAACAAAGTGGTCCTATAAGGGTTCCGTTTTTTCCTTTTGAGGTACGGAACCCTAAAAAGGCCGAAGAAGAAACAAACCTAGAATTTGTACCTCCCTTCCTGAAATAAAAAGGTAAGAAATGAATTATAGCCACTATAAAATAGAATGATAACACTGCACGGACAAGCATCCCATCAAATCCGCTATGCAGATTATGTTTTCCTACCTTCATTTGTTTGCAGCCAAATTCAGTTCAACTGACGTTAGGTACCTACAAACGGGTTGAATAGGGCTGCAGGGGTGAATTGGAAGGAAACTTTAAAATAGATTTTAATGTTGAAATAATATAGTTTGTTGTCAATAAGGGCACATTAGGGTCCTTTTTGGCCACAAACTATGTTACTTTATTGTTAAAATCCCTTTTAAAGTTTTGTCCCGATTTACCCCTGCATCCCTATTCACCCCGTTTGACGGTACTCATAGCCCGAGATAAATCTAAATGTCACGACTCCAACAATACTGTCCTCCATCACACAATGGTAGTCCTCATCCGATCCCAGTGTGAGGTACTTGAGCCTACTCGCACTTGGCGATATAAGTACGTGCGCTGAATTTCGGTGGAATGTCGCTGGCGGGGTACAAACGTAAAGTTATGGGCACAACGAGACCGTTCGCATCGTGACACCAGAAATACTGGCGTGCACCGATTTTGCAGGTCGGAGGAGCGAATTTAGTGCTATCTGTGTTTCTGTGATTTCAAATGCGTCTGTGTTTTGGGAGCCGTGAGTGTAATTTAGTGGGGCATTTATAATTTTGTAAGCTTCTAATTGTAGAACGAGGAATGGTTGTATACACGTAGAAGTGGGAAAAAAATTTAAACACAGTTATCATAAAATGTAAGTTACTGTTCTTTCAAGACCTCTTTCTGACCTTAGTATTTCGGTTCTTACGTACTATATCTCAGGACTGTTTTACCAACCCATGTCCTTAATATTTCAACAGTAAGAAGTGTTTTTAATCTTAAATTCGTCGTGCGCAAAATAACACATCACCGTTTTTAAAGATAATTGTAGTTCTTTATAAATTAGCTCTCTCTCCCCACAAAAAAAAAAGTGTACCTTTTTTTCGTGAGAAAATCATGGATATCCTCCATCTGGGAAGAACGGAGGGTTATGTCGGACTCCTACCGACTAAAACCCCACTGTTCCTTCCAGTACCACTGCACACTACACTTTTCCCGGAGACAATGTAAGCTATAATATCAAGCTACTACAATAATTTATTTAATAGATTTTCAACTTTATTGCTAAAACTTAAGGTTCAAAGTTGATTGGGAAAATTTGACAGTTTCGGGTAGCTTGATGTGCTGGCGTCTGTACATTCGCGTCACTCCCGACTGGTTTTATAAGTTTATTTATTTCATAATCCACAGATTTTAACAAACACATTTTAGATGTCTTCTTTTAGATATAGAGATACCTGTAACAGAAGACCTCCCTCGTTCATGTCTATGCGTACACACACAAAGCCTGTTAATAAATGAATTAAAAAAAAATCCAATAAGAAAAATAAACTATAGAATTTACATATAATTAGTTTAGGTACTTAAATTCGTAATCTCAGATAATTTACATTTCATCCCCACTTACAGATAGCGCAATCCACGAAGACGCGCGCCAGTCTTCTTCCTGATCGCTTACAGTACAAGTGTGCAACATTCCGCTAGTGTTTTAGTATTGTCGATACACAGTAATTACTTATTAGTGGGTAATTAGCGTGTATCAAAAACTAAAACACTAGCGCATTTAACTAGCGATAACCACTAACGATTAGTAAGAAAAGTGGGGCGCGTCTTCGTGAATTGCACTATCTATATAAACGAAACAGCCCGCCATGCCTTGCGGGCTCCATCACCAAGTGCGGCCTCCGATTATACACCGTGAAATTTTAATCACCATTTTCCTCTTAAGGGGTCATTGTACTCTTCATTATGAACAACTTTTACCATGGGACCAAACATGAAATCGCGAAAAAAAAATCAGCTGTTCCCTACATTTTGACGACTTATGCGAACATAAATGTAGGGAACAGCTGATTTTTTTTTCGCGATTTCTTGTTTGGTCCCATGGTAAAAGTTGTTCATAATGAAGAGTAAAATGACCCCTTAAGAGGAAAACGGTGATTAAAATTTCACGGTGTATAATACTGCGTGCCACCTCTTTGAGCCTGACTGCTCAAGCGACGACGCAGTCAGCTCTCGGTACACCTCAATTCTTATATCAACTATCTCCATTATGTGCCTCTGCCTATATTAACTTTGATACCTAGCAGCCATAGGTAGGTATAGACGATAACGAAGCCTACGGTATTCCAGCATCCACGTAATTTTCTCATCGAAAACTTAGTATTGATAACTCATAACCGATATTGGGTTACTTGAAGGGTAATTAATTATATAATTAATATTGGGAAACGTTGCAAAACTTTGTTAAGGCGTGAATTTGAATAATTTGAAAAAGAAGTTAGTTACCTACCTGGATACCTGAATAGAAGCTTTGAACCTAGGTATATAAAAGCAAAATGTTATTGGGTTTTTCCTTTAGGATTTTTTTTAGCAACAACCTGGAGTTTGGAAGTTGGCGGTGTGAAACCTCGTGGCTTGGAAAGCACGTTAAGCCGTTGGTCCCGCGCCTGATCTCTCTCCGGTCGAGTCGGATTGCTGTCCTATCGGACTATGAGAGTGGGGGAAAAGAGAGTGCACCTGTGTCTGCGCACACACTTGTGCATATCTCTCGCACCGAAGGATAGTCTCCGTTGAGATTAGCTACCATGGCCGAAATACAGTCTGGAGATCTATTATTATAAAATAATATGTTCACCATAATTCTTTTATACAGTTTCCATTGAAACGAGGCTATTTCTCTCACAAGTGCCTCTTTTTGATAGAGAAGGCATGAGCACTGATCATCAATCTATGTATTAACGAGGTCTAGGTTTACAGGTAACATAAGTCAGTCTATATTAGTCCTTAGAAAGAAAGAAAGAAAGAAAATAAGTTTATTTGACCCGCGGTAAAGCACAGTACAATATTCACACAAAAACAAAAAAAAACTTAAAATAGTATTGTGTGCCTCACGGCTGCGCCAAATAGGACCAGCTTAGCATAAATGTCAGACAATTAAGTTAGACCAAGAATCTAGTAGTAGTAGTACCTATCACTATATTTTACAAATAAAGCAAACAAAGGTGGATGTGACTCTTCACTCCTGCCTTTTTTTAACTAATAAATAATACCAGCCTAATTTTGTCCCATTGCAGGGCAAAGGCCTAGAAACGAAGGCATTGATCACCATGCTTGTACAAGATGTGTTGGCGATTTCAGACTTATATGACTAATAGAGTCGAGGTTTTCCTTCACCGATGCACGATGTCAGTATGTCCAAGATAAACACAGAAAGTACATGCAGGTATGAATTGAAAAAGATGTACATGTACTTGCCCGGATTTGAACCCACAACCTAGTGCATGAGGGGCGAAGCATTTACCACTGGGCCATACGATATATTTTAACCAATGACAAACAAAATCAGTTGGCCAATCCCCGAAATTAAAAACGTTCAAAATCTAATCGCAATCTCATTTCAGCGACAATCAATGTCAAAAATGTAGGTAAACTAGAGCTATTTTTGACAGATTGAGACTGAGATCTGACTGTGAACTTTCTTTAAATTACGAGAATTGCCCCTCAGAGTGATTTCTTATAATCTCACCTTTATTTAGCCTCATTTTCATGCCCCTGTAATCTGGTAACCTCAGGCTGCCACCTTGCTCGTCAGTGTCCGGAAGATGATTAATGAGGTCGGTTCAGTGGAAGCTGTGGAGTATGAACTAGGCAATGAGATTGTGCCTGCCAAATAATAACGAAAATTAATCTTGGATTTTTAGCCAACAACCCGGTTTCTAAATTGAGAATTTGAAGTTGGAATTTGTCAAACTTTACTTTAGTACTAGTTTGTGCTCCGCGACGTGTTTTCGTTCGCGTGGAAGTAAAACTCCCTCAGCAACTTTGTTTTTGCTTAGCGTTCTATATGTTTTTTTTTTTTTCTAAGGATCGTAGCGTGAAGTTAAATAGCCTATAATCTTCCTCAAGAATATCTCAAGGCTATGCATTTGAATGTATAAAGATTTTTTCAGTATCGGACTGGTAGTTCCAGGATTAGCGCGTTCATACAAAAAAACTCTCCTCCTGCGTTTGTGTTGCCTTCCATGTGTAACCCGTCAGCCTTCACAGCAAGAGTGAACAGGCGTCTTCTGGGCTTGCTCGTTCCATCATAGACCTGATCCATCGATTCCCACCAGACGAGATTGAGGTGAAGAGGTGGGCCATTTTGCAATAAAAAACAAAATTCTATCTAGAATACTTAAGGTGATTTCTTCAATGTAGCCGCGAATATCGAATTTAAATAATCAGGCAGCAAGAATTCTAGACGTTTTCTTCGTGAAAGCGCAGAGCAAGGTCGTTATTTGCAAAATTATGGTCTTAATTTAGCTAATAATTTATTCCAGGTTTCGCTGAGTACCTAATTAACTTCAATATTTCATAAAAAGTGGCATTACATTCATTTGTTATTGCAGCTCATATGAAATCTGCAACTTTACCGTCTCCAAAGTTTCAGTAGCAGTCACAAAATACGATTTTATGGAAGAAAAATGTTCATTTCAGTGTTACTAAGGTATACTTACCTACCCTTTTTTTGTTCCGTTGTGGAAAATCCTCATGGATGTCCTCTGCCTTGGGGGGGGGGGGGTCTGTCAGACTCTTCTTGACTAAAAACCACCCCGATGTTCCATCTCACACCCACGCTGCGGAACGTACGATCATTCCGCAACCCAAGACTGAGGTATACTTACCCTGAGCTGAGTTAACACTGAAATGGCTTATCCCCTAACGTTTAACACATTCAAGGGAAATCCACATTAACCCAGAATCCGTATGAACTTAATTTTTTCTTAGTAAAAGATTTAACGTAGCTCGAGCCGTAAAAGCGCCATATTATTATGTTGGCTGCACGTGACGTTTTGTGATATTGCACTAATATAACTCTTTCTGTATTTTTATAGTGTGTACGGGTATATTAGTGTATGTGTTCCACAGCGAAAGTGTGGAACTCTCTGCCAGCGTTTGTGCTCCCTTCCACATTTAAACCGTCTGCCTTTAAAGCAAGAATGGACAGGCATCTCCTGGGCACGTTCGTTCCATCATATACCTCATCCATCGCTTTTCATCAGCCGTGATCGAGGTCAAGAGGAGGGTCATTCAGCCACAGACACGTACACATTTGAGTAAATTTTTATTTACATGTGATCTAAGTATTAATACAACATACACTTAGAAAAAGGACGAGTAATACATGCCCGCTCACCGCTGCTTTAAAATTTCGTGATTTTTTCATTCCGCGTGTTACATAACTAGGAGTACAATCGTACAATGTTAAGTCTGCGTACCTATTAAATCTTTTGTCTTGAGAAAACAACGTAGCTTCACGATGTGAGTTCGAATCTGTGAGTGTGTATAATAAAGTGTCGTTTGTAGTTGTGCAGCATTATTACTTGCGCCAAACTCCTAGATAGCTCTCCAAACCGTAACAATTGTTAAAGTTATAACCATGGCGCCGCGGCTGCAGCTTTTCAAGGGGACCACGATCCCTATGAGGATAGAGCACCAAGTTACTGAACGACTAATGAGTACAGTTTACTAACGAGGTTAATGATCATTGGAAAAAAAATTCTTAAAGCTTCTTTGCCGCCATTTATCCATATGAACTGGACCCTTTTTTAAGCTACCAAGCGTGTAACGAGTCACTTTGAAATAAAATGCCATACGGAAATTCTTAGCCTAAAATCAAGAAAGTGGTGTTAAAGTCAAAGTGATAGTCAAATTTATTTCAAATAGGCACATTAAAGGCACTTTTGAACGTCAAAAATTACAATGAAATTTATTCTAGTCACCCCTTCCATAAGATAGTTTTCGAAGGGTAAATACGTAGGTACATATGAAACTTAAACTGTTTCACATAAAATGATTATAAAAGCAATGACTACCTTTGTAGTTAACAAACTTTTAATAATTTGACGTGACACTAAAGTTGAACATGACACTGTTACTGCCGGATATACACAGGATTAACGACTGAATTTTTTTTCATAACCGACGCTAGGAGGTCTAGAATATTGCTTTGAAGTCATGGCTACGATTTGCGCATCGATGTCTCTCTCATCTAAAAGAAATCTCACCTTTAATAAGTAACAAACTTCAAGTGTTCACGTGAGAGTAAAGTTAGCGTGGCACTGTCACTGCCGGATACACACATGATTAACGACTGAACTTGCCGCCCGGTGGCAAACTTTTGATGGACTAGGAAATGTTGCCGTCTTGCCCGAAGTCGAGTCACGCTAAGTTTTTCATTATTAATTTTGCTTTGTGATTATTATTGTTAGACACTCTATTAGGATTTTGGTTTAATGGAGTCAGTGTTATGAATGAATAAGCTAATCAATCTATTTGATTTTTCAAATAAAGCTCTGTGATTTAGTTAGTTATTAATCATCGGAAAGAAACAAAATAATGAACAATAGGATGAAGGATGTTTGATGAACGTAAACGAAGTAATATAATTATTTGAAGATTGTAGGAGTTGGCGTTCTGTATTGTCTACCCCCATGGAAAAATGGTGTAAGTTTATGTATGTGTATGTAAATTCTATTCAAACATGTTCCAAATTGATGTTATTTCAAGTTAAACAAATACCAACTTTATTTTAATGGTTTTTCAGTTGATTTCAGAGTGACTAGAGTAGCGGTATCTACAACACCACATGCGAACTACGCGTCCTACTGACGTCACGCAAATCCTGCATCTCGCAAGTAGAGTTTACCGCGCATCTAGCATAGAGACAACAGCCCGACATGAATCGTCGGGCAGTTGCCCGTCAGACACAATACCCGCCGGTCGGAGGATCCTCCCTTTTGTATAGAGTATGAGTGAACTTTACACCCTGTTCCTCATACCTCTATACTAGCACTACTGAAAAAGTTATTGTTCGAAGTTGTATAAACTCATATTTATTTACATTTTTGGTAAATAAATCGCGAGTGTAGTTTAGTCATCAGGATGCAATTAAAATATAAATTATTTTGTTTTTCTTCGAAAATGCAATTCTTTCTTTGGAAGAGTTGCCCTGCTAAATGGTTTTTCTCGCCAATAAATTCAAATTCATTTATTGTTTGCTACAGGTGAAAAAGCAGTTTATACCTTAATAATAGATATATCGATCGCTGTAACATAGGGCGTACAATATCTAGTAGTCATTCAAAATCTATTATCATTAACATCATTATAAATTATGTCAAAATACATTATAATTAATTAGTATTATTACTCATGCCAAAATAAATTATAACTAATTATTACTATCACTCATAAAGAGCCTGAATATATCAGTTTCTACAACTGATAGATTTATCACTCCTCGAACACTTCTGTTCAGTCTGACATACAAATCTGTAGGAGTATCTATTTTACGCGCGAGCATCTTTCAGAATCTCGTAAATATATTCATGAGCAAAGTAGTTTATACTATAATATCCAAGCAAATGGGTAGTTCTGATCTACTTTAATGTTCTACTAGCTTCTGCCCGCGGATTCGACCGCGTGGATGTCGGAAATAATGGCATGGGAATGTGCTACTGGGACAAAAAGTAGCCTATGTACTTCTTATAACATCTGCTATCTGCTAGTGAAAGCCCCTTACAGCCGTTTTGGAGATTAACCGGAAAAAAATAGACAGACAAACAAAAGTATAAAAAAAAAAAAAGACGGGTTGCACTCTGGGAGTGCCGACAGAAGTGAAAACTTGAATATTAATGTTGAAATAAATCAATTATGAATTGAATTAATATAACTAATTTTTTTTCACTATTTCTGCGTCACTTTTTTCATTAATCGATGCACTTTGTTCAATTTCCATATTTTAAACACTTTATATACACGAATTTTACGAATACACAGCAGTGTGGCTACTACACAGACGGTCGAGCCATCAGCTGTCCATCCCTCCACATCCACGTCCACGTCCACCATCACCGTCACCGTCACCGTCACCGTCACCGTCACCGTCACCGTCACCGTCACCGTCACCGTCACCGTCACCGTCACCGACACCGTCACCGTCACCGACACCGTCACCGTCACCGTCACCGTCACCGTCACCGTCACCGTCACCGTCACCGTCACCGTCACCGTCACCGTCACCGTCACCGTCACCGTCACCGTCGCCGTCACCGTCACCGTCACCGTCACCGGCACCGTCACCGTCACCGTCACCGTCACCGTCACCGTCACCGTCACCGTCACCGTCACCGTCACCGTCACCGTCACCGTCACCGTCACCGTCACCGTCACCGTCACCGACACCGTCACCGACACCGTCACCGACACCGTCACCGTCACCGTCACCGTCACCGTCAACGTCACCGTCACCGGCACCGACACCGTCACCGTCACCGACACCGTCACCGTCACCGTCACCGTCACCGTCACCGACACCGTCACCGTCACCGTCCGTCCGTCCGTCCGTCCATCCATCCATCCATCCATTATCGTGTCTCACTTGGTTCACTTCGGTTGGCGCCGCCGCCGTAGAAAGAGGGGTGGGGGGGAAATCTCTCCTGACGGTCACGTGTCCTGACGCGATGTCCTGACGCGAGTTTAACATTTTTTCCCCATACAAAAAGTGTGCAACGCCGCTAAAGAAGTTTTCACTTCAAAATGTTTTTTGTTATTAGAACCGCATAATACTTTCTTAAGCATTTAGTAAAAAGCTGTTATTTTGACAATAAAAACAGACACTACAATTTTATTTATTTGTATATGTATAAATGTATAGGTTTCGTATTTTTCTCAAGCAAATAGCTAACTTATATGTCCACTGCTCTTAAAACGGTAAAAGAAAACATCGTGAGGAAACCGGCATGTCCTAGAACCAAAAATTCGAAGACATTTGACATCTACCAACCCGCACTGAGCCCGCGTGGTGGATTACGGCGCACTGGCTCACAGAAAGGACGCCTGTGTTCCAGCGGAGTGGGAACATTATCTTAGGCTGATTATGTGTGTGTATGTATACGCTATCCATTAGGCATATGCCTAATAGACCAATAATCTTGCTAATAGGAATATGCTTGTAACACAGTAAGTACCTACTTTACTAATTACAGACATCCATTCTGGAATATGATCGACACTTCAGCTACCAGCCACGCGTGAATCCTGATTGGATAGTTACTCACGGCGAACATGAGTGACTGTTTATTAGATTACGTACTGCGAGACAATACTTGACGGGCTCCATGAAGATTTGATCAATATTGGGACTTCCTTTGAGTATAAGACAACATGGTATGTAGATACGAGTATGTTGGCATGCTTTTCGTTAGTTCGATTTATTCCGATCTGATCTCCTAAGCCCCCTCGTCGATCCCCTTCTGATTGTTTGGAAAAGGAAAGGAACTACTATTTGCTTTGTTTTTTTTTTTAAGGATTTGTTTAAGAAAGACGTCCACTGCTGGACGTGCCTGTTTTATTTTTTTGGTGAATGGGCGCGGTCTTGACCACGATCACGCCGGATGGAAAGCGATAGATGAGGTCTATGATAGAACGAGCGTGCCCAGAAGATACCTCCCACGCATTGATGAAACACAGCAGGCTGCTTGAAGCCGGACTCCGATGGGAAGGTGGTCGCAAACCAGGTGGGCGTTAGCCCTACCACCGCACGGGAAGAATTGGCCAGTCAAATAAGGAGTCGGGTGAGACTGTCCAGGATGTGCCGAACGCTCGGTTCAGTTGAGTAACTGGCGGGACAAACAGACACACTAACATTACGTTACTGCTTCTGCCCTCGATTTCATTCGCGTGAAAGAATCATATTTTAGGGCAAATAGCAGCAATAGTGTAGCAGTCTTTCAGGGAAATAGTGTTTACCCAAGCCTACGGTGCTGGTCGCTCACCGAGTCGCAAAAGCTCCGCCTTGGAGTTTGCCAAAGAGCAATGAACGCAGCATTCTGGGTGTTATAAGACAGGACAGAATTTGGAACACTACGCTGCGTTCTAAAACGGGCGTACTGGATGTAGGAAAAAGGCTGCCAGGCACAAATGGGATTGGACAGGTCACATCATCTGTATACACGATGACCGCTGGGCAAAAATCTCCACACAGTGGGTGCCTGAAGATGGACGGCGTCGCCGAGGCCGGCCCAGAAAGAAATGGCGAGATGACCTGGACGCGTACCGCGAGGGCTGGTTCGAAGTGGCGCGGGAAAAGAGTTGCTGGAAAGATTTGGGGGAGGCCCTTGTCCAGCAGTGGAACTGTATAGGCTAACAAAATAATCGGATCATGCTTCCAGAGATTAAATACAAAAATAAACAAACAATTTTAAATCTTTATAATAGGTACTGGTTTAGGTAAAGTACAAACAAAAGGCAAGGCTTCTGATTATTCATTTTATAAATCTCCTCCAGCAAACCTGCGAACAAAAAAAACACAATTAATGTCACGATAGTACCTCAGTGTGTTTCTATTTAATATATTATATTAAACGACACACTGAGGTACTTGCAATTCAATTCCGGCCCCGATCATTGCAATTCTATTTTCCAATAAACGGTACGATCCTTTCGTATGCAGCAGTCACACTTTGCCGTTTGTAGATTAGAAAATTCAATTTGCTACAGGGTTTCCCTGTCCGACAAACATGTGAGGCACGATCGAGAGGGTACTCTACGAGTGCGAGGGTAGTCGATATTTAAAAGCACGATTTTATATACATTTGCATTTTGATATCGATATGATTTTCAATTTTGAGGTGAGTGCTGAAAGGGTGAACTGGTGAAATGGGTTTCATATTTTTGCTTTAAATAGAACGCGTTTTGCGTAGGCTATTTTAGGAAATTATGTATCACGTATGTAGGGTTGTATAGAATGTGCACATTATAATATTACCTACTCTTGGTTGTACCTACAATATTTAGTCAGATTTAAGAAACATCAATATTCTGAAATTTAGTGGTATTATTTGACTAAAAAATATTGATCTGAATTCAATTTAGGAACAAGTTATTTGGTCATTACGTAGTGCATAAAACATAAACATAATCAGCGTATAATGTTCCCACTGCTGGGACACAGGCCTCCTCTCTTTGAATGAGATTGAGTTGTACTCTACCACGCGGGCCCAGTGCGGGTTGGTATATGTCACATGTCTTCGAATTTTTGGTTCTAGGACATGCCGGTTTCCTCACGATATTTTCATATAAAAGTTCTGAGAGCAGTGGTGATGAAATTATTTACACAAAGTAAAGTGCCTGTCTGTGTTCAAACCTACCACCTACAACTCGTAAGTCACGGCCTTTACCACTGGGCCACCATTGGTCTAATATAAATACTTCCTTAATATTTGAAAAACTAGTGCATATCGGTAAGTCAATAAATTTTGTGCTTAGGGTAATATAAAATATGATTTTGATAAATAATATTCTCTCACATTACTTTCAATTCAACCATAGGTAGTACATTTTTAGTAGGCAATACTGCAAATTGCAATGGATGGGACAGCTCAATAGATTTGACGATCGAACGTGACACCATTTCCTGAATTCCATTTCATATCCCAGCACATTAAAAATACGATCACGTAACGACTCCTCTGAGTACAGTTTAATTCTTTATTGGACTAATCTTAAAATTATTATTCTAAAGGTATTTGTTATAAAAATTCGTCACAAAAAGTAATTAACGGAAAAGAAAAAGGGGGAGCTATTTCTCAGAAATAGGAGAAAAGCGTGACGATTTGAGTACGTTGTTGGAGGACCACATTGTGTACAGAGTAAAGTCAAACTCAATACAATTCAATCAATTATCTTGTTTTTTTTTGGTGTATTCCCGTTCGTCCCACTGACTTCGTCCCCGTCGTGGGACGAACGGGATTAAGCATTTAAAATGATAACATACCATTACCAATTAAGCTACAAGACATAATTATATAATAATATCTCTGTGTGTAGAAATGATGTATTGTTTTAAATACAATAAATGCTTTCCGAATTTCGTGTTTGTTTTCTAAGGGCTCCTTAAGGGGACGAAGTCGATGGGACGAACGGGAATACACCTTTTTTTTATGTTCATACAAAAATGTTTTCGTAGATAATCAACAACCAGAACACGAACGTATGAAATTGTATATGAATGCATTATCTAGAATTGCACGGTCCAATCCATCACACAGAGAGGAGGCCTGTGTTCCAGCAGTGAGAACGTGGTAGGTTGATTATGCTTATGTATTACAATGCGTGAATTCAACAAAATTGTTATTTATTTATCATTCATTCAATTTGACGACAACAATCCAAACAATAACCACGTCAACCTGCGTTTAATTTAAACGTAGGTAACTTATGTCAATTCAAAACAGTGGTTTTCCAATAACTCTATTCATAGCGTATAAATACGTCAATACACACTTAATGGAGCCTAAGTGCTTGGCCAGACTGGCAACGCGGGGCGAGGAGCGGCGCGGGTGCGGGAACGCGCGCGATCTGCCTGTCCGCAGTGGAGCGCGGCTTCGTTCTGAGTGTTGTCGTGTCCAGTGTTTGTCAAAATACAAATATGGATGAAGAGGACTTATTTTTACTAGATAAAAGCTTGAACTAGTTTGAGAACCCTGGTCCCTGCACGGGCCTCCCGTGCACTCACTGCGGCCACTTGTATGAACGAGCTATAGCGTGAGTTGCCCGCGCGATCCCCGCGCCAAGCAGCTCGCGCCGCTCACCGCGCCCGCGTGCCCACTATGGACGCTCAAATGAAGTTACCCTCGCCCGCGCTTGCAGTCTGGCCAAGCACTAACCCTATATATAGCAATGAATATAATTACTAGAGAGTGATTCCAAGCCGTAGTTCGATCTAGCAAGTGTCTTGGGATCTCCGGGACTAAGACGTCAAACTAAATAATTAATGGTTTAACCATGGCATTTGGCGAACGATCGATTGAGGGTTGAATGTAAGTTGAGTCGTGTTTCATGCATATGAGGGGTTGAATTGGAAGTTTGAGGTGAGATATTAGAGTGTGTGGTTTAGTGTTAATTAAATACAATGATGCGATGAAACCAATGCCTCAATATAGTGCGTAGGTATCGTTAAGGCATTTATTTTCGGTTACTTTGGTCACATTGCTCGTCGGGAACCAGATAAACTTGAAAAGTTGGTGGTGATAGGCAAGGTAGATGGGAAAAGACCTCGAGGTCGATCACCTAATCGCTGGTCAACTAACCGCTCTCACTGGACTCTCTGTTACGACCGCCCTTTGAGAAGCTGAGAACCGAACGAAGTGGAGGAACATCGTACATAAAGCCATGAAGGCCTTTCAAGGACACGACCTTTAGTAATGTAGTACATGAACAAGAAGAAGGCAACAATATTACGTAGGTACGGTCAGCAACAAAAGTCGATTAACACTTCAGTTTTTTAAATCTTAGTTATTGAGCAAAATATTTGTTCAAAATTACAGCAGAAGAAATTTTTTTGAATATAAACTCTTTGCTGTTATGTGAAAAGCTAAAAGGCAGTTTATTGAAAAAAATTGTTGTCAATTTAATAACATGTAGAAATTACAGTGTTAATCGACTTTTGTTGCTGACTGTACCTATTAGGTAGTAAGTTTACTTCATAAAACCAAGTTATTCTTCCACATAGTATACTATAATATTTCCTCTTACAATACATCTTTATTTTTCACTTCCACAGCAGCATTTTTATACCAAAATGGAAAAATGTTACCCCAAATAAGCTTATAAAGCTTACCGCTAAGGCGAACCGAATGGAACTTTTAAACCAGGATAAACAGTTTATCCAGAATCCGGATGTGGGTTAGCCATCGATACCATTACGCGTGACTCGGTATCGGTATCCGAAATATAATTAATGTTGCCGCTAAAATCGGATGCCATAAAGGAATTATTAATTGACCGTTAATAGCAGATGTTGCTTGCTGCCATTATCGTAATAATAATGGTGTATTAAATTTTCTTTTACGCTGAAAAATACGTATATTTTCAGGATCCTGCATGTTTCTTCTGAAACGCTGACGAAAAGTTTGTTTTTGATTAAGTATTTCGATGCAAATTATTTCTCGTTATTAACGTTTCTAGATGAAGTCCATTTGGTAATTGAATCAAAGTCGACTCCGGGCAATTGCCATCAATGTCGTCAACAGTCGTGACAACATTCATTCGTGACACAACAGACGTGATGGGTATCGGATATCTAAACATGATCAAACAAAAAAGAATTTAATTTGATATTATAGCCATTAAAGTATTGTTAACTTATTTCAACTTATTTGTCTATCTTTATTAGCCTCTCAAGCGTCACGTGTACACCAAGTGTACAAAGTGTTCGAAACGTCAACGGTACACCAAGTGTACCCAACAGTGTCATCGTTCTATTGTCATTGTCGTGCACCCATTCAACTACTCTGAAGCGTGAAGTATTTCAACGTTTAGGCGGGCAAACTTGTGAGAGGTTAAGAACACAAACGCTTCATCTTACTGAACCAGATTTTTAATTTTTTTTAAGCGCTTAATCCCCGCTAATGAGACACAATTACTTTTCTATTGGAATGGGCCGCTAGAGGCCCGCGCCGGGACGGAGCGATTAAACCCCTACATCTGCCCCACGAGATTATCATAATATTTTTGTTTTGACATATTCTAAAAGTCTCGGTTTATTTATCCCAAGACATTTCTATGAACTCATTGCTTTAATCCGTGTATACTCAAATGTTTAGCCTTCAGTAATTGGATGTAGTGATGAGCTTAGGTACCGCAGTCAAGGCATGTCCCAGAAGACGACAATGAAATAATTTTGTTAGGTCTCCACAGCTTTAATTACATAGTAATTACTGTTGTTAATTTGATTGTGAAGGTCGGTTCTGCTTAGTTCGCGCCCCTTAAGTACCATTTACTCGCTTGCCAGTGATTATTTTTTTATATTACCGAGGTAGAAGAAATTGCAGAACGCTGCGTAATGATCGCAATCTCAAATGTTTTATGTGTTGTTTACGACACGAGGAACAAAAATAAAACAAAAAATCTGGTACAATGATATTTACGTTGTCGTAGCATAATGTTGAGATTCGCCTCGCAGACCTCCTTGTTGTGAGAGAAAACGGTTCGTAAAACACAGTGCAGAAGCGACTAAGACACTACGTCCAGAAGATAATAGCATCGAGCATAGTATACAGCGATCGTTGTGTAGTAGTCGTTCTAATCAACCCTCGATAATTTCCCATGCATAATAACAATAGACATACCGCCACATTTTGCAAAGTTATGTTAAGTCCCATGTAATAGGGAGCGAGTCTATGGCCCTCAACTAGGCATAAATCTAGACTCCGGCCTGTTATTGAGAAATTCCTGATAGAAAACCCTATAATAACACTTGGAAATCTGAACCAGGATCTCATGCTCAGCAGTCGAGTTTTCAACCACTAAACCGAGGCAGTCCCAAACATCATGTTCATAACAAACAAAGTGAGGAACATTATCCGCTTAAGCTCTGCGGTGTAAAAACATACGTCTAGTCAATTTATCGGGGTACAGAAGTTACGTAACATTGCCGGAAAAGTGACGGCAATTAAATGGAAGTGGCATTAATTCGAGTAATTGCTGCTCGACCGCTGTGTACGCCGAAATATTAACTCGCGTGATGTTACTCGCTGACAATAATGGGGGGTCTGTTTGAGCTGGTGAGGTGTGTTGCCGCAGTCTTGTTGTGGATAACTAGTCCGTAGGTAATTGGCGCGTTGAGTGTTTTAAAGAAAATATCAGGACATTCTGTATCAAAGACTGATATCAGAAGCATAACATAACATACTCGTAACAGCATGCTTGTTATCCCCAAAAGGTTAGGCAGAAGTGTACCTATGGTACATCCACATCCCATGAAATAAGGGGCGAGTCTATTGCCATCAAACGGGCACAAATTACGACTTGGGGCCGCGCTACTGAGAAATGCCTAAATTTATCAGCAGTAGTCGCAAATTTTTGTGCCTGTAACACCATCATCATTATTACAGCCGAAAGACGTCCACTGCTGGACATAGACCTCCCCCAAGCACCTCCGCTTCGACCGGTTTTGTGCTTCTCGCATCCAACGAGTTCCTGCGGCCTTCACAAGGTCGTCGGTCCACCTTGGGGGAGGCCTTCCAACGCTACGTCTTACGGTACGCGGACGCCACTCTAGAACCCTTCGGCCCCATCGGCCATCTGTTCTGCGAGCAATATGTCCTGCCCACTGCCACTTAAGTTTGGCAATTCTTCGGGCTTTGTCGGCTACCTTGGTAGCCTGTAACATGTGTATTGGCATTTTGAGCTTTTGCCCGTGTCATTACTCATGATTGTCATTAACAACACCCTAGAACAATACAACTAAATGACATGTTCTTGGCCTACTGGCCAAGAACATGAACATGCCGTGTGATACTTTACACGGCATTTGTTTTGCTTAATAATCGAAAATCATTTACCTGAAACAAGTTACAGGGTTACACGTGCCTAAAATAAAATAAAAACGATAACGGGCCATTTTTTTGAAACAGTAGCTTCAGGCCTCTAACAACATATTTTAAAAAGGCCCGTTTGCACATACATTGACCGTAAGCATGTTTCGAGAACGTTCCCCGAGGACTCGCTCGTGACTGGGACAAAGAGCTTGAAATCTGGAGCACAACAATTTTTAAAACTTTTCCCCGCAAATATCTTCTTTGTGAGCGGGATCGGAGAATCGAGCGTAGGATTTTTATTGAGAAAGTACGGTTAGTTTGCCTGGTGCTTATTGTTTCTTTTTAAAACTTCCCCTTTGCGACTTAGAGTCAATATATTCGCGTTTGTAGCGATCCCACGGGATTCGCGAATGTGTAGGTACTTAAGAGAAATATTCAAAAATCTATCGCAATATGTAATATAATATCGTAAGCAATTTCATTACGATTTCCCATCAAAGAATCCTTGTCTTTGATGGGAAAGCGTAACGAAATTGCTCAGCGCTTTTTGAGAATAGTCTAAACTAACTTTTGCTCGCGGATTCGACCGTGTGGAGGTCAGAAATAATCCCACGGGAACGTACTACCGGGATAAAAAGATTTACCCGGTGATATTTTACCGGGATTTTATATGTGTCATATATCTGTATCAAAATTCGTTTAGCCGTTTTTGCGTGATTAGGTAACAAACATCTAAATATACAAACTTTCACTTGTATAATATTACGTACTAGCTTCTGCCCGCGACTAAGACCGCGTGAAATTTCACCCTCCCCCATTCACCCTCTTAGGGTGGAATTTCGAAAAACCCTTTCTTAGTGGATACTTACTCTTCACAAAGAACACACCCTCCAAATTTCATGTCTCTAGGACCAGCGGTTTAGGCTGTGCGTTGATATATACAGTCAGTCAGGACATTGAATTTTATATACTTATATAGATATATAGAAAAGATGAAGAAGGATATAGAGACTATCACTTGGGGGATTCCTTTTATCTTACCCAAAAAGCAAAAGTTAATGGGATATCCTTTACAATTAGGAGCTTCATCTCGATTCACTCACATTCATGAAAGAATACTTTACCTTTTATCAAAGGAGACTAGAAAGATAATATCTTGTATTTTTTGCGAAATTGAAAGTCCACTTGAATTCTTATGCATCACAGCTTCAGCAAAGAATTCTTATATAAACTTTTAGTATCTTGAATTTAATCAAATTGCAGAATTGGAACCATTCGTCAAATTATTATGGTAATTTATTAAAAAGATAGATAACCGGTTTGTTTGGGGTATTTAGCTCCGTTACCCGCGCTCCGTCGCGTGGCGCGTTGTAGTGTGAGATTCGCCTGCTGCAAACCATCAACCCATATCAACAAACCAATTCAAATCAATTTGACGTACGTATAATATTAAGACCAAATTCTTTTTACACTCCCTAGTTCAGTCAAGACTCGTAAAAATTCTCGAGGCATCGTCGGATTAACAACGTCGTCGCGTATCAAATTGAGTCAGCGGCAATAAAAGACAATTTTTAATATTGTTCTTAATTCTTTTGTTTTCTATTCACAGACGGGCTTATTCAACGCGAGATTATACAGTTTGATTTAAAAATGCCATTTTATATTTTTTTCTTTTGGAATTTTTAATAAACATTTTTAAAGAAAATTTGCCCACGCTTTTCTTATATATAGGTACGCGTTCTGACGAGTAACAGACATATTATGTGGATACTTACTTAATGTATATTATAACTTATTATTTTCTTACCACTAAAATATGCGCTGGGAAAAGAACGTAATAATGCTGACAACATTATAACAAAATACTGACAAATTAGCCGGAAAATTTATACATATTGTCCCAGCGCCGAACTTACCGCAACGTACTCTAATTGCAGGTAGGTACAGACGCCAGCATATCAAGCTACTACAATCTGTCAAATTTCTTTAATAGATTTTCAACTTAATTGCTAAATTTTAAGGTTCAAAGTTGATTGGGAAATTTGACAGTTTCGGGTAGCTTGATCCAGTCTGTACAACAAATATTAAAACAATCGCCCATGTCATATAAATATGAATATTATGTTTACAATTTGTATTCATCATTGTGAACAAAGTAATCAAATAATAACAATCACCAACACAGTTTGCATGAAATGATGCATTTGTTTTATTGAAAACGTTATACGTACTAAAATTGTTTTATCATTGTTGTTTTAGTATAATGGTAAGCCATTATAGCCAAATATGCATCGCTGAAATATCTGTCTACGTCAGTTAGAAATTCACGTGTTTGGAGACTAATATATTTATGATAATATAAATAAAATAAAATGATGTAAAGTCGAGTACCTACATAGGTATTGTTGTAGGTAATGTGATTCTGGCTGGACTCTGATGATTTCAATGGCAATGGGATCCCTTCTTTTCGCATAATGTTCTTTGTCCTAATATACTTCGGCATAACGATTTTGGCACAATTTGTTTTGGCATAATAATACTTCGGCATAATTTTTTTAGGCATACATTTTATGTTAGCATAATCATCTTAAAGACTAATTTGTTTTGGCATAAATTTGATTCGCATAACGTTAGTAGGCCTAATGACTATTAGCATAACGTTAGTAGGCCTAATGACAATTAGCATAATAATATTTAGGCATACAATTAATATAATTTATACATAACATTATGTAACTTAAACGATTTTTCAATCGTGAGATAACTTTTATCTGAAGAATATACATATTAGATGTTTTGACAGTTTTTGTATAAAAAAATATGTCAATCAGTTAACTTCTATTATGAGAAATAAATATGGCGGTTATTCCTCAGATAGAAGTTAACTGATTGAAACGGGAACACCCAAATACTCCGAAATATTTTGTTCCGAATTTCGATGTTCCGATTTTCAAAAGTCCGAATTTCATAATACCTAAGAATCATAATGTCTATTATTAAAAATCACGAAATTTATTTTACCGAAAGTCATAAATGCGACTTGTTTGTTTTCCGATTTTCATATATTCGAAGAATCAAATGCTCGATGGGTTCGCGGTCCGAAAAACGACATTCCGATTTTCAATACTCCGAATTATTTCCGTTACCGTTACAGCACCCGAACTCAACGAACGCGAATAGACGACGTAGGATGCAAGAGCGAGCGAAGGGCACCCCGAGGTTCGGTTTGGTTAGGTTACTTTAAACCCTTTACACAGAAATAGGGGCCCCGCGAAGCGGGGCTCCGTCGACATAGGATGCAAGAACGAGCGAAGGGCACCCCGAGGTTCGGTTTGGTTAGGTTACTTTAAACCCTTTACTCAGAAATAGGGGCCCCGCGAAGCGGGGCTCCGTCGACATAAGATGCAAGAGCGAGCGCTTGAATGCTGCATGCTGCATGCTTGCTTGCATGCTGCATGCTTGCTTGTTTGCTGCATGCTTGCTTGCATGCTGTATGCTTGCTTGCATGCTGTATGCTTGCTTGCTTCATGCTTCCTACAGCGAAAAAATAAAAGTATGTTTTAATATCATTATGCGTAAATAAATTTATGCTTTAGGATATTATGCTTAAAAAAGTTATGCTTTAGAACTTTATGCTTAATAAATTTATGCTTTACAATATTATGCTTAATCATTATTATGGTTAGAGAAATTATGCTTAAAAAAATTATGCGTAAGCTGTTATGCGTAATTATATTATGCGAAAATATAATTATGCCAAACAAAATTATGCTAAGTTATATTAGGTCTTAAAATTTTATGCAAATGGATAGGGAACCAATGGCAATACGTCACATTAAACATCCATTGCTTCATTTACGTTTCCAAGCAGACGAATATTTTAAACATAATTTATGTATCAATGGATGAGCAATTTCCTTCAAAATTCTTTTGATTGTGGTTTGTCGTTTTTTTCTTGCTTGGTTAGTTAGTATTTTCAAATTTCTTACGTTTTTGGACCATTCGGTTTTGTTACTTCTCATTGCAAAAAACTTTTTAATATTTGTAAATAAACATGTAAAAACATCGCATTCGACAATCTGTCAAAGTTCCCACTGCTGGGACTCATCTTCGAGATGTACTACATGACGTGGATCCCCTGCAATAGGTATATGTAACCATGTTCTCCGATTTCTGGTTCTAGGACATTCCGGTTTCCTCACGATGTTTTGCTTCACCGTTTCGAGAGCAGTAGTGATGAAATAATTTACAAAAATTAAAGCGTCTGTCTAGGTTCGAACCTACGACCTTACAACTAGTAACACGCGACCGTTACCACTGGGTCACCACTGTGGACAAGTACTAATAAGTTTATAATTTTATAATGTTTACAACATCATAAAGTAATATTGACACACACACACATTTTGTTCCAAAAGCAAGAACAGTACCAACTACCTACACGGGTTATAAAACTTTATATTGATTTGATGTCCCAAACGGGCCGTCACCAGTCGGCCTCTGATTGACATTGGTTTAACTTTCCGCACATTTACATTCCTTTTTACCTTTCTCTGGGGTAAGCTAAACTTTTATACCTTTTGAAATTTCTTTTAATATTACGTTAGAGGTTGACGGGGATATCAATATCAGTTTTACTCTTTTAGAGATTTGAACTTGTTTATGACGTAGTTTGATCCACAAACTGTGTACTGTGTTAAAGTATGGAGCCATTAAAAGTATGCATGATAGATTTTTTATTCAGTTGTACGGGGAAACCAAAACGTCATCGGAATGAACATTTAGTAAAGCACTAAATGTACTACTACACTTCTATTTCTTTGAATAATTATAACTCAGTCCTAACGGTCAAATAAAAGGGGGTTAAATATAATGACCACCAAAAAATATATACTAAATACCAAAAAATTAAGTCCAAAATTACAATAGTTCTAGCTGGGCACCCCGAGGTTAGGTTTGCTTAGGTTACCTTAAACCATTTACACAGAAATAGGAGCCCCACGAAGCGGGTCTCCGTCGACATAGGGTACAAGAGCGAGCAAATGCGAATACAATTATACAACATTACTGATTACCGAAATTAAAACTCCATTTTATTGTAAAATACCTAGGTAAATATGTCTTTCGAATACATTTACCTATCTAGGTATTTTACAATAAAATGGAGTTTTAATTTTGGTGATCATTTACTATTTTTGGCAGTAAAAAGTGGTTTTTTGATGTTATATTTTACTTTATGTGGTGATAATATAAACATAAGCCAAATAAAAGTGTTTTTGTTAGTATACATCTTCCGTTCATTTACTTAGCTATAAACAGATTGTAACTCTCAAAGTCATGGTGTATAAAAGCAATATTTAGTATGTAATTCAGCTGTATTCAACCTCACACCCGACCATGCACACTTTAATACGTACCTCCTCGTTCCAAAGGTCCATTCAGTTCCAAAGGTTAGTTCGATCCAAACTTTGACGCTTTTCAACTGCATACAACTAAGTCTGCAATTAAAAAAAAAAGCTTTGCTTACGGGACTTGGTGCCGTGAAACTTTATATGACTGTTATATTTAAGCCCGCAATTTGTGTGCAAGAAACGGGTTGCAGTGAAAAACCACTTTAGTTTAAAAAGTGTCAAAGTACTCACTGGGTAACCGTGAGGTCACAGAATTGAAACTTAAGGCGAATGGGTAGTTGTAGCCCGCGAAATTCAATTTTTCTTACGTTTTTTGCAATTTTCAGGTCAGTGTCAGGTTGTATCTTGATCAAAATATGATTCGCGACAATAACAGGTACGTATTTACAGAATTATAATAATTAGAATCATTAATACATCTTTCTAAGTTAGATTTCTACCGTTAAGAACAAATCTCGTATGGAAAAGTGTTGGTGGTAGAAATCTAACTTAAACAGATGTATTAATGATTCTGATGATTATAATTCTGTGAATACGTACCTGTTATAGTCGCGAATCAAATTTTCATCAAGATACAACCTGACACTGACCTGAAAATTGCAAAAAACGTAAGAAAAATTGAATTTCGCGGGCTACAACTACCCATTCACCTTAACTCGAAATTATACTTGCCAGATTTAGTTCTTATTGATTTTGCGTTTTTTTTTTTTCATTTTTGCACTACGGTTTGTTTAGCTAAGTCTAGAAGGTCTAGAGCTTTTTTGTTTTAATAATAAAAAAAAAATATTTTTGTCTTGCAATATAAACACGTGTACTTATGTTTTTTTTTTTTACATGAAATGTCATACAGTATTTTTTCATCACATTTTTCATGGTTCTTTAAATCTTTTATTTGTTATAAAGCCTAAAAAGCATTTGTATAATATTATTTGCACTGTTAATGACAAAATACAAATCAGAAGGAAATTACTTGAATAAACGTTGTTTAGACAAAGGATCATAAACAAATATTGAATAATAACGAATACAAAATGTTATTTGAGTATATCACTTACAGAATGGTCAATCAAAGCTGGATATATCATCAAACGATCCGCATAATATCGGATGATAACCACATCACCACCGTCGCGAAGGTCAATATATCATAAATCCGCGGCGATAGAATAAATAACAATATATAAGATATTTAGCTTATGATCACACATGAAAAACAACCTCAAGTCCCAATAGAATATTGATATTTATTGAAACACAAAAGTAGAAGCGACAGGAACAAAAATAAATAAGTGTGGGTGGAGAAACGCTAATCAAATTCTCGGAAAAGAAGACGCTAGTTATGAGAACGAACTTTCGATTATGACCAAGGAAAGAATCTTATATTATGTTTTATTGTTTAACGGAACTACCGTATTATTTTAGTGAACAGTCCTATTCTATCGCTCAGTTTTTATATAGGAGGGAAGCAATAAGGCTTAGACTAGATGTTTAATCTAACTTTGTACATACAAGTCTGCAGCGCGAACTGTTTGGGAGTCGCAGAACTGCTGAATCAGATGTATGACGAGGCAGAACGAATCCGCACGTATGTTTCAACCCTATTGTTAAATTTCAGGAATTGCGAGCGATATTAGTAAGATGGATAAGCTGGTAGCATCTATCATGTATTGAAAATGTTTTAATGTAAGCTGTACCTACCTAAGGACCAATCCAAACCTTGAGATTTGTTGCAGAGTTTTCTCGATAAAAAAATCTCATATTCACTTAAGAGATTGCACAGGAAATATTTCCTTTCAATAGATGCCTTTCCCTACATTAAGAGGAGGTAAAGATAATTATTTATACTTAGGTAGATTTGGGAAAAATTGCACTCCATTACACATGACAATCGTATTGAGATGAAACGGAAAAATTTTCTGTATTTTTAGAAGCTCGCTGTTCTTTGCTTCTTCTATTTAAGGTGCAATTAAGGAGTTTCATTCAAAGTGAAACGAATGGTGAGCATTTGAGCAGTCGGAAAAGGGGAATAGAAACAGTGGTGTTAAATCTGTCTTGTTCTAACAATGAGGTGACGGAAAGAGACATATATATTTTCTCGCTTGTGGAATAGGATTAGTTCGGTGGCTGGATTGTTGCTGGTTTAATTTATAGCGTGGACGGGCGTTGTTAATAACATTGTTACAGAAGATTTGACGTCTGAACAGTCAACTGGTGAAATAGGACGCTAACAATTTGTTCACTATCATTGTTTTACTGGTATTCAAGCTCATAAATTTAAGCACTAGCACTCATTCGTTTGGTTTAGAGAGTACAGTGAAATAGCGAGCTATGATTTTGCAGCTGCGTGGGATAAACAAATGTATGTCTATTTGGTAGACGTTATAACTATTGTAGACTACTATTGGTCCTGGATTAATTGACGTCTATAAACAAAGAATTAAACTGGAGAAAAAGGGAGAGCCATTTAACATCCAAAAAGGAGTCAGGCAGGGTGATCCCATCTCACCTAATCTATTCAACGCAGTTTTGGAGCATATCTTCAGACAGCTAAATTGGCGCGATGTCGGTATCAAAATAAACGGCGAGTTTCTAAGTCATCTCCGCTTCGCTGATGACATCGTTTTGATGAGCGAAACACATGCAGATCTTGAGAGCATGCTGAAGTCTCTAGATACAGAAAGTCGAAAATGTGGTCTCCACATGAACGCACAAAAGACATGCCTTTTAACCAACGGCAGAAGAGTACCAACGGTGATACAAAACACACCAATCGCGTACGTAGATAACTGTGTTTACCTTGGGCAAAGCATTACATTCAACAAACCGACAGAAAATGAAGTAGATCGCAGAATAAAAAGTGCATGGAGAAGATATTGGTCGTTGAAAGAAGTATTTAAATCACGCATCCCGATTCGCTTAAAAAAGAAAGCTATGGACACCATTATATTACCTACTCTACTCTACGGGTGTCAAAGTTGGACACTAACAAAGGCAGTTACAAACAAACTTCAAGCATTCCAACGAGCAATGGAACGGAGTATGTTAGGAATTAAACTCCGAGACCGTAAAAGAAGCAAAGACATAAGACTATGCACTAAAATAATAGATGCTGTGGAATTAGCTTGCAAGTTGAAATGGCGATGGGCAGGCCACGTAGCCAGAGCCACAGATGGACGTTGGAGTGAGAGAGTCCTCCATTGGTACCCTCGCGATGCACCACGCACCCGAGGCAGACCCAGGCGCCGGTGGTGCGATGATATTATGGCCGTGACCGGCCCCACCTGGACTAGAGTGGCCCAAGACAGAGAGGAATGGCAAAAGATGGAGGAGGCCTTTGCCCTTAAATGGGCACCCAATACTATTTAACAAGAAATTATTTATTTTATTTTATCCAATTTATTAAATCAATTTATTTATTTGTTAAAATGCATGATTCAATTATTATGATAATGAATATTTTATGTTAATATTGTAACTAATTTTATAAGTTTTTTTTTTTTTTTTTGTATTTTTGGGAATTAAAAGGCTTAAATAATAAATAAAAAATAATAATAATAAACAAAGGACATGGGACCCAGGTCGCTTGGGTAGAGTCCATCAAAAGTAGCTTTTTTTTTTTTAATTGAACTATTGTAGTTTTCATGATCAAAAATCTACGAACTTAAACACATTGACTCTGTGACAGAAAACGCACAGCCTATTCGCTGGGTCTTGAAGCATGACATGTGGCATAAAAGTTTTTTATACAACGAAGGTGAGTAACGTATAAAGGATTTTTAAAAAATCGTCCTTTAAACGGGCAAAATTTGAGATGACAGTTTGTATGGAAGTTCGTAATTTTCACTGATAGTAACTCCTATCTGGCACACGGCTTGTAATCCAATTAAGCTCCAGGATCCAGATCCAGCAACTTTGCACTGAAACTCTCGTCTTTGTTTACATGATGCGAAGGAGATTATGAAACCATAATCTGTACTTATAATAAATTTGTAGAAGTGAAAATTCTGTACATTGAAAATATCAAAAAAAATAAATGGCAGGGGGTGTTACTAGACCGACACCAAACCCAAAAATGTGATTAAAAAAATGTTTGTCTGTCTGTCTGTTTGTTCAGGCATCACCCAAAAACTACCGGTTCGATTACGACGAAACTTGGTATGATTATTCTTTAATATCTTGGGCACCACACTGTGTACTTTTTATCCCGGAAAAGTATATACATTAAAAAAGAAACTTCATTTTGCGGTTCGATCCCTAAACCCGATTACTGTACCAACCGCAAATAATAAGTTTGTCGTAGGTTACGTGGAGGGTGTGTTCTTTGTGAAGAGTAGGTATCCACTAAGAAAGTGTTTTTCGAAATTCCAACCCTAAGAGGGTGAATGTAGGGAGGGTGAAATTTCACGCGGACGAAGTCGTGGGCAGAAGCTAGTCTGAAATAAATACGCCTTTGATTACGAAAGATTCAATTGTGTTTATAAGCAAAGGGTATCCACGAATAATATTGCTAAAATAAAATTGTTACTCTATGGTTACAATCGATTAATCAACAGTGGAAGGTTACCATGTTCTAGGGCACTTTCAAGATAATTAATGTTCTATTTGAAGTATGTAAAACTAGGCGAATCTTTTAAACGTGGTCGTTGGCGTTCATACCATACTAACGTTTTCGTTTTTGTTTCTCCCTAATTAACGATACTAGTCCAAATATTTTTTACGATATAATTAATGTACGATTAATTACGATGTAATTAATCTACCACCGCAATGTTTCTTCGTTTTTTTTCATGGCGTAATCATACTTTTTTTTATATTTGGACTAGCATCATTGACCAGGGAGAAAACAGAGGAATACAGTATGGAAGTGTTAGTATGGAATTAACGCCAACGACCAAGTGACCGCGTTTCTTCTTAAAGAAATCATAGTTAATTGTTTTATTTATAATTGATTTTTACTAGGTACTCATTAGCCTTTCTCCCGTTAATAACCAGAAAGAGTATCGCAATCATCAATCAAAATGGCATAATAACAGTTTTTGAAGGTTCTATTACCTTATTGGTACGAATAATTTTTTATCCGTTATGTTATCCAGTTTTACAAAGCCTGGTCTTCGAATACGTTACCACCACGTTTCACAAATCCATCTGCTGTAGGAGTAGATACAGTAAGTTATGTATATTAACGTAATTTTCGTGTCGAAGCTACTCTAGTGCAGTATTCCACCAACAAAGGCAGCCGGACCATTGTACCTACGGCCAACAGTAGTGCCGGAAAATTGGATATGTCGCGTGTCGTCGCGAAACATATTGCTAGGTCCAACAAATTCCCCAGCATTTTGTACTGGAATTAAACATAAAAGCTCGTATCATAGGATTATTTTTAACTTTTCGAGGGCCTAGTAACTGGGTGTTTTTTCTTATGTTGTTTATCATTTACTTCTACACATAGTTATGATAGTATGTTAAAGTAAGTGTTCTTACACTCTAACTAAGCTAATAAAAATCCTAGAAGTTGCTCCAAAGACGATGTAGCAGGGGATCGAGGAGGGGGTGGAGGGGGGGTTCGGACAGCTGTTCCCTACATTTATATTCGCATAACTCGTCAAAATGTAGGGAACAGCTGATTTTTTTCACGATTTCGGATTTGGTCCCATAGTAAAAGTTGTTCATAACGATGAGTACAATGACCCCTTAATAGGAAAACGGTGCTTAAAATTTCACCCTGTATATAATAATAAGCGTGAAACAGGAGCAAAGAAAATATAATGATCATGTAGAAAAAAGAAGAGGTCTAGAAAATCTAAAGCAAGTAAAATAACACAAACCATCAAATATAACTTCCACGAAAGTTATGATGTCGTTAAGATGATTAATGTAGTCCCGGAATCTCGACTTGATTGGCATAAACTGAATTTAACTTTATTCCGAAAGGATCTTCTATTAAAAGATATCGGAAGAAAGATCAATATAAACGTAGGTAGCAGGTTACTTAATCACAATGTCATAGTGATAATTTGCCTCTCTTCAACCACTAGAACTAAGTCTATAAATGTCCCACAGTAAGTAAAATATGTCGGTATAATAGGGACTATAAAATTATACAACGTTATCGTTTTTTCCATGCGGACGCGTTTACCTAAACGCGCCTATTATATAACTGTTTTTGCGAAACAAAAAACCTATTCGAAATCATTTAAAAGCTTATTCCAAATACGCTTGAATGTTCCAATGTAAATAGAGTTATTTTTCAGCCAGCCTTCACAATATAAGGTCGACTTTTGCAAACAACCTTTACAGTACAAACAAGAAAATATCATCATAATATTATTGTTTATTTCAGCAACACAATATAATTTAACACAATTAAGCGCCCATTGAGGTCGTTTAAGCCAGAATGCCCGACAAACAGGCATTCCATACTACATAATCAAAATAACTCTCAATTTTGGCTCATTCATCTGTAATTTTTTTCATTAATCAAGATAGTATTTACAACAATAATTACAGACGCCAGCATATCAAGCTACCCGAAACTGGCAAATTTTTCCAATCAACTTTGAATTTATGCTTTAGCTTTGTTTAAAATCTATGAATGTTTATAGATTGTAGCACCTTGATATGCTGGCGTCAAAGTCAAAGCATTTGTTTCAAATAGGCACATAAAAGGCACTTTGGAACGTCAAAATTTACATTGAAATAGAATTGATTCTAGTCGCCTATTCCAAAAGGTAGTTTTCGTATGGAGAAGAATGGGCAAGAAACTTCACCGTTACATGTATATGAAAAAAGAATCAGGGCATCAAAAAATTCGTCCGCATCGCTTTCAACAGGAACAGCTCCCAAAAGGCTGGCAGCATGGCCACGTTGAAAAAAGAAAGAAAGAAAAAGCATTTATTGCGACTTGTACGGGAAGATCACAAAATAAACTAAACACAGTCAAAAATAAAAAACCAAATTATATTTAAACAATAGTAACAGAAAATCCTATACGAAGCCAAAAGGCTCCAATCTCAGCATGATGCTCCGACATTTAAAAAATAAATGTAACAAACGTAACAACGTATGGGTATAACGTTGTATGGCAATGCTAATTCTTTGACCAAGAAATAGGCCAGCCCTCTGGTCACGTGTAAATAAACGAATTCATAACGAATTTGTTCCTTCATTTATATAAATATTTCCCCAGCAAAATGGTGCGATCCATTGAAAAAAATGTAGGCATGCAGGATACTTAACGCTCAGAAACGCGGAAATAAGTGCTGAAACAATTTTGGGCCGTTTTTTGTATTGTTTTTATACAATTTGCTGTTTCCGCAACAAAGAGCAGATATACCGACTGCCAACAGCTGGTCGTTACCGAACATCCCTTTTTGCCTGATGTAACAAATGGTAGGTCTAATAAGACAAATTTCAGTATAATAGTTATTCAGGTCGGTCTTTATTAAAGAGGTTGGAAAATACCTTTCCTTTATGGACCAATTTATTTGCTTCATGTGACTTTGAGCAATAAGAAAGGGTGATTGCGATAAACCGTAGCTATGAAGCAAACCAATCTGCCTTTCTATTAACGTTCTTAACTTTATTCTCCGTTGACTAGGGTGAAGTACCAAAAATCTATATGGACATAGTATAAAGCTAAGTCGCCTTTCTTTCGATCGTCTGTGGGATATTGACGCAGTTTTCACCATCATTTCAGGGGGAAGCGCTAAGGTAGCCCGCGAAATTCAAATTTTCTAACGTTTTTTTGCAATTTGCTGGTCAATATTAAGTTGTACGTTGATCGACTTAACGGATAATTTGTTATGATGAAATCATAAATTAATTGTATTGTAAATAAATACATTTTTATGTAGTTTGTACTTTAAAATTTTTGGGTCCGCTGGGAATAAAATTATGGAGCGCATGGGAATAAGCCATTAAAATATGATTCGCGACCGTAACAAATATGATATAAAGAATAGAGTTATAATCATTAGAATCAGTAATACAATTTGTTAAGTTAGTATAATACTAAAATGTCAAGATTTCATGAAATTCATTCAGTAGGATTACTTACGAAATTTTAAACATAGAACTGATTAAATATTTAATCAGTTGATTTAAATGTTGGTGAACACAAGGCTTAGAGAGTTGTATTGACGACTTTAATGATTATAATTCTGTAAATACATATTTGTTACGGTCGCGAATCATATTTTAATCAAATTACAACTCAATACTGACCTGCAAATTGCAAAAAAAAAACCTAAAAAAGAAATAATTTCGCGGGCAACCCTGGAGCTTTCGCCTTAAGATATCTACTCCAGAATGAGTATGGTGTATAATACCTACATGTATATTTAGCACAGAAATCTCGAAGTCAACCGTGTGAAGCAGGGATGAGACGCTAGTATACATATATTGTAGATACTAGCTTTTGCCTGCGGCTTCGACCGCGTGAATGTCGGCAATTATCCCACAAGAATGTAGTACCGGGTCAAAAGTATCCTGTATCCTAACCTGACCCAGGCCATGGTCTATCTCTGTGCTATTTTATCTGAATATGTTCAGCTTTGAAGGCGGGAAAAGGTAACAAACAGAGAAATAGTTACTTTTGCATTTATATTAATATACTAGCTGCGCCCCGCAGTTTCACCCGCATAAGTCTCGATCCAGTGGGAATATCGGGATAAAAGTATTCTATGTGGTAATACTGGTTATAAACTATCTGTATGCCAAATTTCATCAATATCCGTTCAGTAGTTTTTGCGTGAAGAAGTAACAAACATAGAAACACACTCACAAACTTTCGCCTCTAAAATATTAGTGTGATTTTTGATGTGCAAGTCACTTTCCAGATTATTATTATTCTTGTTATGACGTACCGCTCAGAATAGAATGAAGTGTAATGTGTGTTTAGGAAGGAAAGAGTGACATAAGGCTACTCAGAATTTAATTTTGTTATGTTTAATTATGCTTTAAGTTCAGCTAGGAACGTAACCAACATGGCTGCCTGATCTCCGCCGTCAAAGTTTAAATTGTGTGTAAGGCTGTTATATGTAGTTGCAAACACGCCTATAATTTGATTCGCGCGGTTACGTCAAAGTTAGTTACTTACTCCTTAAGAAGGCGTTAGATCATTATGCCTCATTTCCATGTGCATGCAAAACTTTGACTTCCCGTCCTGTGCGTGGGATAAGGAAATTGCCTTTATCACCAAGGCGTATATTGTGGATGCATATTTTTGCTATTACATTGAAAGAAAGCTGCGGGATATTTGTTTAATCACTTCTTATTTACCACGAGCGAGTATACCTATGTTTTATTGTGAATTACAAAGAAATAAATTGAGACAAACACACAAGTACAAAACTCGTATAAAACAAACAGGGACAGTTACATATTGTCAATTAAAAACCCGTTAACGATGTTGCAACAAAATAAAAATAAAACTGCAGGAAACTAAACTGTCCATTCTAAAAAAAATATTATTTATCTTACACAGCGACGGAACGAATAAGCCAACCAATAAAACTCTGAATTCTGGTGTTGAAGCTCGACCTCTGTAGCGGCAGTAACAAATTGACCCGTCGCCGCCGCAGATCTATTAACGGATTCTGTTTTGCTCTGAGCCTTTGTGCACTGCATTGACGATTCTAGCACGAAGTAAATGGAAATGAAGACCGTGATAATCAAATTTATTGTGGTTATAGAGGAAATGGCTGTGATGCAAAAATATTCTTTCTATCCAATTATTTTTGAGGTGAATTCAGGCGTTTGTGTCGAAAAAGTGTTTCCTAATAATGTTAAGTTATTTGATTCTGAAACAAAGGGTAGATTATGAAATCTAGATGATTAAAATTGTTCATCTCTTCTGCCCAATCTCTCGTTATCCTAAAACGAATAGCCACGCCGTGGACCCAGGATATTGATGTAATAAAGGCATCCTGCCTTTTTGGGAGGGACCGGAATGTGAAGTCATTTTTCAAGACTATTTCCCGCCAAATATCCAACAATATGGCCGCGTGCTTGTTACACAAATAATTGAAAATTGATCCCTCGGGTATCTCTCAATCAAGGTCAATTTGATTGAGAGGTACCCGAGGGATCAATTTGTTTTTGTTCTATCTTCAATATTGAACACTGAGTTTTATCACTTGATGGAGACGTATGTTGGTGATGCTGACCTATTTCGGTTTATCGCTGCAACATCGGTAGTAGTAACAATCGATTTTCTGAACACCTAGCCTTAATCGCAGTCTTGCTATTCTAACTCGATACCTGATCAGATTGCTTTATGACTATAATTTATATTCCGTTCAGTAGACGACAAGTCACGTCCGATTTAGATAGGGTTGGTACCTGTTTCAGATGTGAACTTTTCACGGGTTAGTGGCTCCTAAAGAATGCGGGAACACGTACTGGCTAAACTTGCCAATAAAGGGAGCCATGAGCGAAGTGTTATTACAAAATGGTTGTAAGTTACCACTGCCCTTATTATGGTAATGTTTCCGCGAAAGTTTTGATTTCATACAATGGAGGTTATCCGTTATCTTTGTAGTCCCGGTTCAAAGTGAAGATGGAATTCAATAAAAATCAGCTGGTGGCGGTCCGTCATAAAATATTTCATTGGAATGCTTTGATGCATGAAATAAAGCATAGCGTAGATTTCAATGATTTAGAATAACCAAAATTGGTTCGCAAATATGGCGCAGTACAAAAATACGAGTAGGTATTTGCCTACCAAGCCTTTTCCCAACTTTTTGGGGTGTTTTCCAGTATTACCACATGCAGCTGAATACCAGTATTTTTAACCGACTTCAAAAAAGGAAGTTATCAATTAGGTTGAATTTTTTATGTTTGTTGCCTCATAACTTAGTTATTTATAAACCGATTTGCAAAATTATTTATTTATTTAAAAAGATATACTTTCAGATTAGTCTCATATAAATTTCATCAAAATCGATTCAGTAGTTTGGTGTTTAAACCAAAATTACTGGTAAAAATTCAAGTAAATTAAATGGCGTCGTTTGCTTTCCTATGACTTCCAAAAAAGACACTACAAAGTGAAAAATAACTAACTACGCTAACAACGAAAATACGAACCCAAAGACACTGACTTCCGAAATTAAAGATGTTTTTTTTACTTTTTAGTGTCTTTTGGAATTCGGTTGTTTTTTTTCTTGGAAAAAGTTTTTTTACATAAAGCGACTGCCTATCTGACCTCTACAACTCAGTCCCTTGGTAAGACTGGTTGTCAAACTTTCGAGATTCTGACGACCCGTAACGACTGCCACAGATCTACGAATGACAGCCAACCACCAACGGATTACCGTGCTTTCCGAGACACGGAGGAGTCTCTCAACCGACAAAACTTTAATTACTTAACTGTAACTAATATTCAAAAACCAACTATTTATTAGACCAAAGATCTTACGATTCCCACCTCAACAATGTTGGCAATTGCCCGGAGGCGACTTTGATTCACCTACAAAATGGAGCTCATTTAGAAACATTAATAACGAGAAATAATTTGCAATCACACTTCAGTCATTTTGTCAAGAACTTCGTTGCCCCGGGCGAAGTAGGTAATTGTTTTTATTGTAAACACAAAAATATGGAAAACGATTCTTCATATTTTGAGCGAAAGATTTGTAGGCAATTTTGTTCAGCCTCATGCTTTTGAATAATAATTAGGTGTTCGCACAAACAATTGAGTATATTCTTCTGGTATGTTTTAGTTTCAAGTATTTTCAAGCATTAAAAATTAAAACAAAATCAATAGTCATTTATTCAAATTACTTATTGTATGATCAACAATAATATTATTGATCCTTTTCAGCGGAAGAGGACCAATGTTTGGCTTCAGGCTTGGTCTTTTTTTAGCGACTAGAATATCGAAAATGAGATTACGCTGTCCCGCTCCTGGGCAAAGGCCTCCCTCCATTCCTTCCATCTTTCGCGAGCCCGCGCGTCTTCCTTCCAGTTTTGACGGAACCTATCCAGCTCGTATCGCCATCTCCTACGTGGTCTGCCGCGACTCAGCGTCACTGTCTCAGAACACCAATTCTGTGCTATTTGGGCCCACAGTTTGTCCGGCATGCGGCAGACATGTCCTGCCCAGTCCCATTTAAGTTGGGCAGCCTTTTGAGCCACGTCTGCTTTCTTTGTTTTGGAGCGCAGTATTGTGTTTCGAACACTAACTGTAGATAATTTATTAACTATTAAAACTGGTGAAATGAAAATCAATGATTAAGAAGTAGAAGAAAAGTTTGTATACGCTCCGTTACGTTCAGCAGTCTGTAAATATAATATTCTTACAAGCGTCTCGTGATCCAACCTTATCCTTCGAATCTTTGCGTTGTTGGATGCATATTTAAAATTGTATATTTGAGAGTTCTCGAAAGTCTACATCAATTTTATATTTACAAAGCGTTTCTAGTTCACTCGCATTGATAGGTTGTATGAGCATAACTTATGTAAATTGGATACGTTCTCCTGATATGCATAAAGTAAAACTATTGTTACTTGATATATAATATTCAAGATAATAATGTAAGGTTGTGATAGTTAATAGTAGTTATAACTAGCTCAACTGCAGTTCTTTTATATAGAATAGCTTTGGAAAATGTATTCGTATTATAGAAACAGCTTACCTATCTGTATACATAGATTTAAAACATACCGACCGATCTGTCAGATATAAAAATATGTTACCCTCCTCGCATGAAACTACATTCTAATAGCCTCTACGTAATGCCTATAAAAATATTTGATAAACTACCAGAAGTTATAAAGGATGAAACCAGCGATGCTACATTTATAAATAAGCTCAAGCAAATATTAAAGAAAAAAGCATAGACTACATGATAGACGAATACATACATAACAAAAAAATCTATTAAATACAAACAGACACCACACACAGCTAGCCGTATAGATACATTTTTACATAGATAGATAAATATTATAATATGATAGATGTATGTTTAATTGACCTTACCAAAAATTATTACGTACCACAACCTATAACAAACTGATCTCAATAAAACGAAATGTTACATTAACTTATTTAATGTTACTAACATATTTTAAAAATTGCCTATTGTTAATTTGTGTCCTAAATTTATTTTTATTTTAAGAATTAATTTTATACTTTTTGCTATGCCCTACAGGGTCCATAATTGTACCTTAGCTTTAAGCCATTGTAACACCTCTACAACATTATGGCATTCAAATAAATATATGAATAGTATAATTATCTATCGACAAAGCTCGTTACACATTGAACGCAAAATGCCTATGCCACATTAAGTCCGCCTCAGTACATTTCTGTGCTTGAAGTATTAAATAAATATATAAACGCACAACTTTACGACCTTATGTTTTAATGTGCGAACGGAAAAAAATTTAAGCTCAGAATTTTACTTTTCACTCAAATCAATCTTGTGACCTATAATTTCGTATTCAAGCCGAAGCAACTCAAGGAATTTAATACAAAAGAGCTTAACAATAATTACGGCCCTTATCTTTCACATACACTCAGTGGCATATGAGAGACCTGACTGTGAAGCGCCCTTTCAATGGCGCTAAATATCATCTCCATGTGCCGTAATATTAAATTTTCTCGAATAAAAGCCTATAGCAGTAGCAGGAACCCCGAAAGATTATTATGCCCTTTAGGACCGCAAGGCGCCTTTGAAGAACCCAGAAGTGATCTTTGATATTTCCTAAAAGTATACCTACAGGATATTGAAAATATTGATTCGGCATTTTCGTTTTACGTCACGTTTTTCGCTGGGATTTGTTTGCGCATTTTGTTAGCGTCATCGTCTTAGCTTTCAGTATTTTCATATTTTTGGGGAAAATGACTTTTCGTTTTTTCCGCGTTCATTAATTTCTTTCTAATCCAATGATCCTGACCAGCTGAGTACTTGCCTCACGCCGCGGCTTTCCGTTCTGAATAGATGATGTAAAGCGGACCGTTTTGTTCACTCGTGAAGTTTACTTTAAAGTTACTGTGGCTTTTATTGTTAGCATATTAGAATGCGTATAAAATATCATAACAGCGCGAAAATGTCCACATGAGAACATGAACTTTTCATACATCGTTATAAATTCGTACCTATATGAAAATGTACATCACCATACTCACGGTGGGACAAGGAGGGTTTTACTGGCCATCCCTATATTCCCCTTTAAGCTTTCACGAATCTGACGGCAACATGGTAGCTTTTCCACAAACACACGCATAGTCATTTCCTCCATAAAACCGATACACAGTTTCATGTTGCCAGTACGTCCAAATAAGAAGTAAAAGTTTGTAGTTTGCAAGTACGGGTGTGTACTTTGCGAACTGGATCGGTTCTGGTCGGCTAGTGAGTTAGTGCACTTAACGAAACTCCTTTTACACCGTGTCAGTAATATAGTCGAGAACTTTACGATAAGTTGTTGTAGCTCAGTGGGCCTATTACGAACGCATGGAGTAAACGTAATCAATAATCGAACGATTTTAAAATATTGTAAATACTCTTTTCGCCGCACATATTATTTACTTCGCTGGATGACTTTATTCATGTCTATGGGTGATACTTTTAATTCTCTTTGGTGATACTAATGCTTGTCGTAAAAATTCTGACCAAAATGTTATCGGATACTTGTGTTCTTTTTTAATTTAAAAATCGTTCGAATTTACGTTACATTGACGCTCGTGAGTTTGTGCTATGGTCTTCGTAATTAAAACAAGGGTGATTGTGTGGTGAAGTAGCAAGGCATGTATCGCTTCATGAAGTGCAAAAAATTCACGTGAAATGAAACAAAGTTGGTGAAATTATAAGGCAGATTTACAGATTCTTTAAAGAAAATATGACATGTTTTTAAAGATTGTATTGTTTTTCTTCCAGATTCATCAAGAAGGCAAAAGCTCCTCAGCTTTCCAGCCCTCTTGATAAGTCAAGAGGTCAAAATGGAAGTCGACTCAGAACAGCTCTACAAGGAAAAGGCTAGACTGATGTCCTTACAATATAATTTTTAGCAGTTAGAAAAGCCTTATGCCTGAAGACAACTCGACAGTATAACTTTCAGAAAAAGTTAAGTGCGTTCGTAATAAGCATACGGCCAATTACATTAAACAAAGCGAGCCTGCTATGAAAAGCTAGAATGAAAAACGTATGGTACAGACGCCAGCACATCAAGCTACTACAATCTGTCAAATTTATTTAATAGATTTTCAACTTTATCGCTAAACCGTAAGGTTCAAAGTTGATTAGGAAAACTTGACAGGTTCGGGTAGCTTGATGTGCTGCCGTCTGTACAAGGCATGTTTCCGCTACACATGCCCGTAGTTTCGTGAATGTGGGACATTTATTTTTATAGCCAGTGAGATTGTCATCCCTACTTGCATTCGAGTCTGCTTAATTGGCTCTTGCTATAGTGAGCATTGGTACCTACATACACGGTAGATATTGTTCTTCTTTTCTTATGTTACTACGAGAAGATACGTTACATACAAGCTACGTTAAATACGTTTACTTTAAATACCTACGAACTCAGTAAAATATGAAATGATTTAGGGTAAAGCCAGATGAGCGTAAAATGTTCGTTGTCAAAGCAACGTTGTGTTATCCATACTAATATTTTAAATGCGAAAGTAACTGTCTGTCTATCTGTCCGTTCAGCCTTTAAGGCGTGAGAGGGATTTCACTCCTTAAAGGCTGAACGGATTTTGATGAATTTTGGCACACAAGTAGACCATGACCTAGGTTAGGAAACACATGCGGGGTTCCTTTTATCCCGGTAGTACGTTCTTGTGAGATAATTTCCAACCTACACGCAGGTGACGCCACAGGCAAAAGCTTTTGTTTCACAAAATATTATAGTATGTGTAAACTAATTTTAATATGTCTGTTACTCGTCAGAACGTGTTGTGTTGTGTGAACGTTACCTAGATGTAAGAAAAGCGTTAGCAAATTTTCTTAATTTTTTTTTATTAAAAAATCCAAAAGAAGAAATGTACAATGGGCTTTTTAAATCAAACTGTGTAATCTCATCCGCTAATTCTTAAGCCGCATTGAATAAGACTGCCTTTAAATAAAAACGAAAGAATTAAGAACAATATTAAAAATTGTCTTTTATTTTTATACGAGCGACTCAATTTGATACGCGATGACGTTGTTAATCCGACGATGTCTCGAGAATTTTTACGATTCTTGACTGAACTTGAAAGTGGACGTATTTGGTCTTAATATACGTAAGTTCAATTACTTACTAATATAGGTTTAGGTACTGTCAAGGTGGCCATCTGGCACCCCAAATCACTAAATGAATTTAGCGCTAAATTAATTTAAAACCTTGTTATAAATCTGTCAATCTTTTGCAGTTAACAGATACAGAAAAGGTGTTGACAGACAGTGATCTTACATAAACACAAGTTCGTAATACATCACAATATTTTGGTTTTACCGTTGACCCCCAAACTAAGTATCTTGGGGGCTATCTTGGGGGTCGGAGCAGAAAGAAATATGCCGATTTTTAGGGCTAGTTTAATAAAGCGTGTATATGTTGTGTGTGTGTTTGTGTGTCTGTGATGTTGTTTGCTTGCACCTGGGCATGTCGACAAACGTTAGTGAAATTACTATGTTCCGGTGTATGTTAGCTCCAGAAACCTTTGATGTCTAGTGATTTGTAGACCTTGTTAAATGTGTATAGGTTAGAGTAAGCTGGGCTCCGTCTGGCCAAAAGGGACTTCGCAGGCGTTAAATGCATTTAGTAATTTGTGGTGCAAGCGGGCCCAAATATAATGCAATTTTCAAACAAATTCCTTTTTAACCGACTTTAAAAAAGAAGGTTCTGTATTCTTCAAATAGCGGGTGCCTCGCCACTTTTGAAACTTTAATTTTTATTCAAAATGATGGCAATGACGGACATAGTCTGAAAAATAATACGATACAAGTCAAAAGTAATCTTAAGACGCTTAACATATTTATAAAATAAGTGTACAAGCCACCACAACCACTTAATGCAGCTAGTCACCATGTAGAAAAAGCCTATAATGTTCCCACTGCTGGGACAGAGGTCTTTACGTAATGTATACAAAGACGAGAGTTTTAGTCCAAAGTTGCTGGATGTAAAGCTTTATTGGATTAGGTACCTAAGCTTTAAGCTGTGTGTCCGATAGAATTCCCATAGGCATAAATGACGAACGTCAGTACAAACTTTCTTCTCAAATTTAATAATAATAGTCCTACAGACCGTATTTCCGCCATGTCGGCTAATCTCAACGAAGACAAGCTTTCGGCGCGAAAGATATTAAAGTGCACAAGTCACAAGATATTGAAGACACAGGTGCACTCTCTCTTCCCTCACTCTCATAAAAAATCCAAAACCAAATTCCCAAATTTACCCCCTTTAGGGGTTGGATTTTCAAAAATCTTCCTTTATGCTTTACTCACCTTCTCACCCACTTTACCTAGGTATATAAATAAGTTACTCACCTCCGTTATATGTATAAGTAACACTTATACCACATTTCACGCTCCGAGCTGTGAGTTTTCTGTCACTGAGGCAATGAATTCAAGATTTTTACTACGTAGTTTTTTGATCATCGAAATTAAGATAGCTCAATTAAAAAAAAAAAATCCGCTTGTGCTGGAAATTACCCAGCGGTGGATACAGCTCCTACGTTCTTTGTTTATAAATGTCAATGAATCCAGCACCCATTGTAGGCTACAATAGTTACAGCGTCTATCAATTAGGTATACATTTGTCTATCCTAAGCATTTGCAAAAGCATAGCCCGCTATTTCACTGTTCTCTCTAAACCAAACGAATGAACGCTAGTGCTTAAATTTATTAGCCTGAATACCAGTAAAACAATGACAGTGAACCAATTGTTAGCGTCCTATTTCACCAGTTGACTGTTCCGACGTCAAATCTTCTGTAACAATGATATTAACAACGCTCGTCTAAGAAATAAATTAAACCAGCAACAATCCAGCCACCGAACTAATCCGATTCCACCAGCGAGAAAATATTTATGTCCCTTTCCGCCACCTCATTGTTAGAAAAAGACAGATTTAACACGGCTGTTCCTATTCCCCTTTTTCGACTGCTAAAATGCTCACCATCCGTTTCACTTTGAATGAAAGTCCTTAATCGCACCTTAAATAGACGAAACAAAGAACAGCGAGCTTCTAAAAATACAGAAAACTTTTCTGTTTCATCTCAATACGATTATCATGCGAATTAGAGGGTAAGTTTCCCCGAATCTTCCTAAGTATAAATAATTATCTTTACATCTCCTGTGAGGGAAAGGCATCTATTGAAAGCAAAATACGGTATTCGCGGAAATATTTTCGGCTAAAAAGCGACGTGAATCTGAAAAGCGTTTTCGCTTTTAGATACCAACTTCGTAATTTACGACTTGATCTAAATTGAAGTGAGGTCCAGTACCTAAACTACACTCGCCATGTAGGGTAAACGGGTAATAAATTAAAAGTTCTATAGCACCTACTTACGTGCCCTGAAACTGGGAATCTCTTAAGTGAATATGAGATTTTTTTTATAGAAGAAAACTCTTCAACAAAGCCCAAGGTTTGGATTGGTCCTCAGGTACAGCTTACATTCAAATATTTTCAATAACCATAGATGCTACCAGCTTAGTACGATCCAATCCATCTTAGTAATATCGCTCGCAATTCCTGAAATCTAACAATAGGGTTGGATCTGTTCTGCCTCATCATACATCTGATTCATCAGTTCTGCGACTCCCAAACAGTTTAGTTCGCGCTGCACAAAGTTAGGTTTAACATGTACAAAGTTAGATTGAACGTCTAGTCTAAGCCTTATTGCTTCCCTTCTATATAAAACTAAGCGATAGAATAGGACTGTTCACTAACATAATACAGCAGTTCCGTTAGTCAATAGTACTTCATATAAGGTCCCTTGGGCATCAATCGAGAGTTCGTTCTCATAACTAGCGTCTTCTATACCGGGAGTTTGATTAACTTTTGACCAACCACACGTATTTATTTTTCTTCCTGTCGCTTCTATTTTGTGTTTCCATTAATAGCAATATTCTATTGGGACTTGAAGTTGTTTTTCATGTATGTTCATAAGCTAAATATCTTATATATTGATATCAAATCTATCGCTGCGGATTATCGTATGATATTTTGGCGTATTTGTTTACCTTCGAGACGGTAACTCGTCGTGATTTGATGATGTAAAACATTTTTATTTTATCCAAGAAATCTCTGTTCCTTCCATTAAAAGCTAAACAAAGCGTAGTTCCAAAAAACAACAAAACGCAAAATCAATAAAAACTAAGCCTGTTTGTAGGCGCCCGGATAATCTATTATCCGAAAATCCAAAGTAATCCTTATTTAAAACGAAAACACTAAGCTTCAGTTCGAAATCATTAGCAAGTATAATTGCAGACTTAGATGCAGTCGAAAAGCGTCAAAGTTTAGATGGAGCTAATCTTTGGAATTGAATGGACCTTTGGAACGAGGACGTACCTATTAAAGTGTGCATGATCGGGTATGAGGTTGAATACAGCTGAATTAAATACAAAATATCGCTTTTATGAACACTATGACGTTGAGAGTTACAATCTGTTTATAGCTAAGTAATTTAAGCAAATAGTAAACTAACAAAAACACTGTTATTTAACCGTTAGAACAAATTTATTATTATTATTTAAAGGACAAGTTTATTATTATTTAAAGAACCGACCGGTAAAGGCCCGTTTGGGACATTAAATCAATAGAAAAGTTTTATAACAGGTGTAGGGAGGTACTTTTCCTGCTTTTGGGACCAAATATGTGTTTGTCAATATTACTTTATGATGTTGTAAACATTGTAATATTACTAACTTATTTGTATTTGTCTTCAGTTACAAAAAAGTTATACCTACTAGTATATACTATCACAACCTTACATTATTATCTCAAATATTATTTATCAAGTAACAATAGTTTTACTTTGTGCATATCTAAGGAGAACGTATCCAATTTACATAAATTATGCTCATACAACCTATCAATGCGAGTGCACTAGAAACGCTTTGAAAATATAGTTTTGATGTAGACTTTCAAGATATCTTCAAATATACCTACAGATAATTTTTAATATGCCTCCAACAGCGCAACGATTCTAATGATAAGGTTGTATCATGAGGCGCTCGAAACAATATTACAGTAATAGACTGTTGAAACATTCTACGAAGCATATGAAAGAAAATAAAAGTTTTTATACGCCGTGGCTCGATAGTGGAATAATTGATTTACAAATTCTCCAGTTTTAATAAGAATCAGCCAAGCAGTTCATAGACTATAATTATCATCTCATTATTGGAATTCTAGTCGGTAACAAAATGCAAAGCCTGAAACCAGCCATTGATCCTTTACCGCTGTTAAGAAACAATTTTGTAATTGTTGATTATACAATAAGCAATTTTCAATGCAAATACTTGAAACTGAAACGGTCCACAACAAAATAGTCAATTGTTTGTGCAAATACCTAATTATTTATTATTCAAAAGCATAAGGCGGAAGATAAATTACAAATCTTTCACTCAAAATATAAATCGTTTTTCATATTAGGTCCTTACATATGAAATTGGCGTTTTTCGTACTGGCCACTTTAATCACGAATTTCTCCTCTTTGGTAAGGAATTCCAAATTCAAATTTGTACAGCTATTTACTCATGTATTTGTGCTTCGATGACCGTCATTCATTTGTTTTTTTTCTTCTGTTTTTTCTGTTTGCGTCACTCATTTTACAAAATGGAAAATTTAAAATATCGCATTATTTACGAGTACGAGTTCCGCCGTGGCACTAGTGCTGCGGAAACGACTCGAAGGGTGAATGATGTGTATGGCGGTCATGTTGCAAAAGAAAACACAGTTCGTTTTTGGTTCCAACGTTTTCGTTCTGGAAATTTCGACCTGCAGAACAAGCCCCGTGGACGGCCTGAGACCCAAGTTGATAATGGAGAATTGAAGGCTATTGTGGAAGCGGACCCATCGCAAACCACGTCCGAGTTAGCTGCAGGCTTCGATGTTAGTGATAAAACTGTTTTAATTCACTTGAAGCAAATTGGGAAGATTAAAAAGCTTGAAAGGTGGGTACCTCACGAACGAAACAGACCACACACTGCGCAACAGACGGCTACCAAATTAGAAGAGCTTGAATTGGAATGTCTTAGACATTCTCCGTACTCCCCGGACCTTGCTCCAACAGATTACCATTTTTTTCGCAATTTGGATAACTTTTTGCAAGGGAAAAAATTCAACTCCGATGGGGCAGTCCAAATCGCCTTCAAAGATTTTATTGATTCCCGTCCGACTGGTTTTTTTAGTAAAGGGATCAATGAACTACCTATAAGATGGCAAAAGTGCATTGAAAACAATGGTTCATACTTTGATTAATTAAATATATTATATTAAAAAATATTCGACTTTTTGTTCCTTCCATACAAAACGCCAATTTCATATGTAAGGACCTAATATTTTTGTGTCGACAATAAAAGCAATTACTTCGCCCGGGGCAACGAAGTTCTTGACAAAATGAATGAAGTGTGATTGCAAATTATTTCTCGTTATTAATGTTTTTAAATGAGGTCCATTTTGTAGATGAATCAAAATAGCCTCCGGGCAATTGCCATCATTGTCGAGGTGGGAAGAAGCAAGCTCCTCGGACTAATAAATAACTGGGTTTTGAATATTATTTGTTGTTAAAATAATACCTTACAATTAATTATTTTTCTTTTGACCCGAAGGATCTCCTTTTAGATACATTTTTTGTTGTTAGTGGCATTTTAATTTTCTGGTCTTATACTCCGAAGTAATTTTTACGCCTGATGCGAAATGATCTCATAAAATTGGTGTTTTAAAATGAATGTTAGTGAAGTGGGCCGTAATACGCCACGCAGGCCCAGTGCGGCTCGGAGGATATCAAATGTCGTCGAATTCTTAGTAGTAGGATATGCCGGTTTTCTCACGATGTTTTCCTTCACCGTTTCAGAGCAGTGGTGATGAAATAATTTACACAAAGTAAAGCGCCTGTCTGGGTTCAAACCTACGGTCTACTCGTAAGTCGCCACCACAGCCACACTAGGCCACCACTGCTACTACAAATTTATATTGAATTGGTTGACAGGTTTAAATTTTCAACGTGATCAAGCTTTTTTTATACCGCGATTACGCAAAATATCCATCAGCCTCAAAATGACAAAAGAAATTCCATTTGCAATATATTCATTAGAACGATTGCAACTTTAATTCTGATAAATTTGTCTACTATTAAATACACTCAACAGACGTCTATTTCTGTATTGTGTCATATTAGCGAACCAATTTTGGTTATTCTGAATCATTCAAATCTACGAAATACTTGATTTTATTTCAAAGCATTCCAATGAATTATTTTATGCCAGACGTGAATATTTAACCATAAATATTAATGACGGACCGCCACCAGCTGATTTTATTGAAATCTAACTTCACTTTGAACCGGGACTACAAAGACAACAGAAAACCTCGATTCTAAGAAATCAAAACTTTCGCGGAAACATTACCATAAGAAGGGCAATGGGAACTTACAACTAGTACGTAACAACACATCGCTCATGGATCCCTTTATTGGCAAGTTTAGCAAGTACGTGTTCCCGCATTCTTTAAGAGCCGCTAACCCGTGAAAAGTTAACGTCGGAAACAGGTACCAAACCAACCCTATCTAAATCGGACGTGACTCGTCGTCTACTGAACGGAATATAAATTTTAAGTCATAAAGAAATCTGATCAGGTATCGAGTTGGAATAGTAAGACGGCGATTAAGGCCAGTTTTTAAAAAAATCGATTATTCAAGCTGTCTTTTTGCCTGATTTTGGTCCTTCGTAATGCTATGTTGACCACCGATGTTGCAGCAATAAACCAAGATAGGTCAGCATCAATACCAACATACGTCTCCATCACATGATAAAAGTATAAAAGTCAGTGTTCAATATTGAAGATAAAAATAAAAACAAACGGTCAATTTGATTGAGAGATACCCGAGGGATCAATTTTCAATTATTTGTGTGACAAGCACGCGGCCATATTGTTGGATATTTGGTGGGAAATAGTCTTGAAAAATGACTTCACATTCCGGTCCCTACCAAAAAGGCAGGATGCCTTTATTACATCAATATCCTGGGTCCACGGCGTGGCCATTCGTTTTAGGACAACGTGAGATTTTGCAGAAATGAACAATTTGAATAATCTAGATTTCATAATCTGCCCTATGTTTCAGAATCAAATAACTCAATATTACTAGGTAACACTTTTTTGACACACATATCAGTAACGCCTGAATTCGCCTTAAAAATAGTTAAATAGAATAAATATTTTTGGTCCTCTAAGTCAAGAAGGCTCTATAAGGACCACAATTATTTTTCTCTCAGCTGCCAGTTCACTGTGGAATAATTGAACAGCCATTTCCTCTAAAACCACAATAAATTTGATTATCAAGGTCTTCATTCTCATTGACTCCGTGCTAGAATCCTCAGTCTAGTGTACAAAGGCTCAGAGTAAAACAGAATCCGTTAATAGATCTGGGGCGGTGACGGGTCAATTTGTTACTACCGCTACAGCGGTCGAGCTTCAACACCAGAATTCAGAGTTTTATTGGTTGGCCTATTCGTTCCGTCGCTGTGTAAGATAAATAATATCTTTTTTAGAATGGACAGTTTAGTTTCATGCAGTTTTATTTTTATTTTGTTGCAACATCGTTAACGGGTTTTTAATTGACAATATGTAACTGTCCCCGTTTGTTTTATACGAGTTTTGTACTTGTGTGATTGTCTCAATTTATTACTGTGTAACTCCCGATAAAACATACACTCGCTCATGGTGTATGTATAAGAAGTGACTAACGGAATATCCCGCAGCTCTCTTTCAATGTAATAGCAAAACTATGCATCCACAACATATGCCTTGGTGATGAAGACGATTTCCTTATCCCACGCACAGGACGGGAAGTCAAAGTTCTGCATGCACATGGAAATGAGGCATAATGATCTAACGCCTTCTTAAGGTGAATGCGTAGTTGTAGCCCGCGAAATTCAATTTTTCTTACGTTTTTTGCAATTTTCAGGTCAGTGTCAGGTTGTATCTTGATCAAAATATGATTCGCGACAATAACAGGTACGTATTTACAGAATTATAATAATTAGAATCATTAATACATCTTCCTAAGTTAGATTTCTACCGTTAAGAACAAATCTCGTATGGAAAAGTGTTGGTGGTAGAAATCTAACTTAAACAGATGTATTAATGATTCTGATGATTATAATTCTGTGAATACGTACCTGTTATAGTCGCGAATCAAATTTTCATCAAGATACAACCTGACACTGACCTGAAAATTGCAAAAAACGTAAGAAAAATTGAATTTCGCGGGCTACAACTACCCATTCGCCTTAAGGAGTAAGTAACTAACTTCGACGTAACCGCGCGAATCTAATTATAGGCGTGTTTGCAATTATAACAGCCTTAACTACGTACTTAATTACGCACAATTTAAACTTTGACGGCGGAGATCAGGCAGCCATGTTGGTTACGTTCCTAGCTGAAACTAAAAGAAACGTTTTAACATAATCTGATAAAACAAAATTATGTATTTACCGTTTATGTACAATCAACAAAAGAGATAAGTAGGTATGCAGGATCGGATATAGTTGAAGTTTACTAAGAAACCGATGGATGTTCTCGAATAAAATTTTATTTTATTAGTCGAAAACAAGCGGCTCATTTATCAAATTAAACAGTCGAAAACATCCATCGCGGCATCGGTTTCTTACTAAACTTTCATTATATCCGACGATCCTGCATACTTATCTCTTTTGTTGACTGTATACTTATTTAAATAAACAGACAAGAAAAAAAGAACAGAAAAATAGGTACAAAGGTGATGCTAAACATTCAATTCTGAGAAAAATTAGTGTTGTCACACACTTCATATCACATTACACTTCATTATGACTCGTCTGAGCGGTACCTTATAATCTGGAACAAAGTGACATGCACAGCCATAATAATATTATAAATGCGAAAGTAACTCTTTGTTTGTCTTACCTTTCACGCTTTAACAATTGAACAAAAAGTATCGTAAAACTTTTTGTCCTGATAGTACGTTCCTGTGAGAAGATTTCTGACATCCATAATTATGTAGGCGTAGCAAAAGCTAGTAAAATCTGTAAAATACTAGTTATTCGCCCCTGGTTCACACGGTTGACTTCAAGATTTCTGTGTTCAATATTCATGGTGGTATTATACACAAAAACATTTGTTTTGTTTATTTGTTTATCATTGAATTTACAGGTGAATGAGCCAAAATTGAGTGTTATATCGTTTTTAGGGTTCCGTAGCCAAATGGCAAAAAACGGAACCCTTATGGATTCGTCATGTCTGTCTGTCTGTCCGTCCGTCCGTATGTCACAGCCAATTTTTTCCGAAACTATAAGAACTATACTGTTGAAACTTGGTAAGTAGATGTATTCTGTGAACCGCAGTAAGATTTTCACACAAAAATAGAAAAAAAACAATAAATTTTGGGGTTCCCCATACTTACAACTGAAACTTTGGGGTATCTATGGATAGGTCTTCAAAAATGATATTGAGGTTACTAATATCATTTTTTTCTGAACTGAATAGTTTGCGCGAGAGACACTTCCAAAGTGGTAAAATGTGTGTGTGTCCCCCCCCCCTCTAACTTCTAAAATAAGAGAATGATAAAATTAAAAAATATATATAATGTACATTACCATGTAAACTTCCACCGAAAATTGGTTTGAACGAGATCTAGTAAGTAGTTTTTTTGTAATACGTCATAAATCGAAAACCGCAATTTACCTTTCACAAAGTTACAACGAACTACAAGAACTTTTATATTATGTTACTTGCTGCTACGGAACCCTTCATGGGCGAGTCCGACTCGCACTTGGCCTGTTTTTTTTTTTTATATGGAATGGAATGCCTGTTTATCGGGCACTTAGGCCTAAACGATCACAATGGGCGCTTAATTGTATCAAATAAATTATTGTGTTGTTTAAAAAAACAATAATATTATGATGATATTTTGTTGTTTTGTAGAATAGATACTGTAAAGGTTGTCTGCAAAAGTCGACCTTAAATAGCTCTAGTTGCATTTGAACATTGATGCGAATTTTATAGGAGCTTTCAAATTATTTTGAATAGTTTTTTTTTCGAAAAGCAGTGATATAGGAGGCGAGGTTCGAATGGTATAAACGTAATAATTACTACCTTCAGCCCGCGACTTCGTTCGCGTGAAACTTCTTGTTTCCCCCGAGCCACCCTTTCGTATCGCATCACCCGCCCGCGCTATCACTTAACGTTATTTTTTACTTTTTTTCTTTTTACTCGGCTCCTAAGGGTCATAGCATGATGTTAAATGTAGTGTAATCAAATATAAGTCTGGATGACAACTGCTTGCATAGCCTATAGCCTTCCTCAAGAATTGGGCTATCAAATGCAAGAAGAATTTTTCAAATCCGACTGGTAGTTCCAGAGATACCCCCTACATACAAACTTACAAACAAATTTTACCTCTTTATAATATTAGTATAGATATAGATAACGTTGTTATAATACTGACTTATTTTACTTACAGTGGCATTTATACACTTAGCTATAGTGGTTGAAGAGCGGCAAATTATCACTGTGATATTGTGATCAGGTAATCTGTGGTAATAAATGGGGAACAATAAGTCTCAAGTCACACTGAGATATCAGCGAAGCGGCGAACAGATTCAGTGTCATACAATTTTAAACTTTATCTTCATTACTGTATTACATAATATCGCTTGAGAAACTTGAGTCGTCGGAGTGCTCGCGGCGCCGCGGGTGCCCGCGCAACCTTTTCAAGTTTCTCAAGCGATACTATGTACTATAGTAATGAAGATAAAGTTTAAAATTATATGACACTGAAACTGCTCGCCGCTTCGCTGCCATCTCGGTGTGACTTGTGCCTAATGCTTTGATGGGCTTAAGAGTAAACTAGTCGCGAGGTCGAACTCACTGGTGGTCATGGCCAAAATCACGCTCAGTGATGAGCAGTGAGACGCTAATCTACACGCACAACATCTAGTTTTCACGCACAGAAACACCGTTCCGAACTGATAGGCGCATAAAAATATTTGAAAAGTGCTTTGGAAAATCGAGTTCTATGAAAAATCCACTACATAAATCAATCACAAATAAAGTTTTTTGAACTCTTCGATAACTGAGCTTTGTCGGTACGGATTTAATTTTTAATATTTTTCAGTTCTTTTATTACTTATTTACACCCAAAGTTACGTTAAAAATAGCAAGAAAAACGAATCTTTGTTGGCTCATAACTTTTTAATGGGTTGTTATTTTACAATTCTGCTTCCGTAAAGACACAATTAATAATTAGACAAAACGATACAATGTTTAACTTTGGATGTACAATGTCAAACAGTGGAGTAATACTCTCCCGAAATTTGTATGGAAAAAATATCGAATAGTGGCACCTTAAGTAAGTATACATTGGAGCTGTTGCTCTAGGATTCGGATTAGCTTAGTTAAAGTTGACATACTATACGGGTACAGAGGGTCAAATTAAATCAGCTAGCGTAGCTCCGCAGATGAGATGGATATCGATATCTTATGACGATAAGAGACAAACAAGAGTTTTGCTAAACTCATCATTTCAAGTATCTATTCAACCAACAACTGTTTTTCCCGTAGATAGCTGCAGCACATGAAATTAAGGGTTAAGATTAAATATTCGTCTTGTTTAAATAACTTAAAATAGGAAATTTATTATCTTGAAAGTGGCCTTGCATATAGAAGGTTATTGTTGATCCATTTATTGTTAGTCTACAGTAATATGTGTTTTTTTTTGTATATGAAATCATCAAATGACCCCTAGCAGAACGGAGTGTCAGACTCTTACTGACTAAAACCCACCCGTGTTTTCCTTCCTTAGCCCTTTATGTTCCGGGGTAGCGGTAACCCTTTCGGACAATCCCGCTACCCCGGCAATTCGTGAGTACCCTTGACTTATAAAGACAATTGAATCTTTCGTAACTTAAGGCGTATTTATTTGAGATTATGGCTTCATAAACTCCTTTGCATTATGTAAACAAAGACGAGAGTTTTAGTCCAAAGTTGCTGGATGTCGAGCGTTATTGAGTTACAAGCGGTGTGCTCGGTGGGAGTTCCCATCAGCGAACATGATGAACTTCCATACAAACTTTCATTCCATATTTAACCCCTTTAGGAGTTAAATTTTCAAAAAACCTTTATACTTTACTCACCTTAGTTACACACAAAGAAGCCTACGGTATGGAAATCCCTTTTTTTCACAAAAAATAATCTCTTCAATCAAAGGATTTGAATGTGGCTACAAATTCATTGATAATTTCAGCGCTTAGAGTAGGGGGGAGCCCATACGTTGAATTTTTATATTATTTTTCAATTAGTTTGTTTTTTTTTTGTTTTTGTATCAAAAGTATGAAAAGTTTAATTTCATTTTAGGTTTTTGAAAAAGTGAAATCTCTTTTTTTTCTATAGGCTTTTACTCCATTGACCTTTAATAACTTGTTTTTGTTCAGACGGTAAAAGAAGTCAGTCGTCCGTCCGTCCCATCTCAATACGATTATCATGCGGATTGGAGGGTAAGTTTTCCCGAATCTTCCTAAGTATAAATAATTATCTTTACCTCCCCTTAATGTGAGGGAAAGGCATCTATTGAAAGCAAAATACGCCTGAATCTGAAAAGCGTTTTCGCTTTTAGATACCAACTTTGTAATTTACGACTTGATCTAAATTGTTTGTCCGCCAGATGGCGCTGACAAGTAAACAATGTTCACAGTTGTGCTCGCGGAAAAATAATTATTAAAACTATCAAATCTCACTCTTGGACTGTGTATTGTACATAAAAGTGTAACTGAACATTTAGACTAACTGTGATAGTGTTATCTTCGAAGAATAGTGTCGGGCTACTAAATAAATAGTGAATCTCAAAAAAGAGTAAATAGTGACTAAAACCTCAAGAAACAAACTGCTACGGTACTATATGTGACCCCTTTGCATAAGTCTACAATTTCAATGCAAAAGTGTTCAAAAGGATAACAATTATTATAATCATTATACACTAATTCAAATTTTGACCACAGAAAAATCGTTTTTTATTCAAATGTTATCGAGCACTACAGCCCCATCTAGTACAAATCACATGAACTAATTTTAACTAGTGTTGTCGCCGCTTCAACAGTGTTAACAGAGTTACACTAGTCTGCAATAAATATTGAAATAAGTGACATCTATTGTTGAGACAAAGACATACATTGATAAAGAGTTAGCAGATCGACAATTTCGCTGCCTTCAATACAGCACGCCTGGCTCTGTGGTGTATGTAACGACGACGTAACGCCGTGATCGCGCGTTCGAATCCAACGACTTGAAAATATTTTTGTATGTTACTTTGAAATTTAACTCATAAAATAATCTACCATAATGAATTTCTTCGAAAATGTAGTAGATAATATTACGTTCCGGCGCACGCGCACTAGATCGGAACAAAATAATGATAGCAGTGAAATTATCTCCCAAACATTAGATTGTACAACAAATAGTATGCCAGACATGTCAGATGCCGAGGACGAAACGAGGTTAACTAAGTATAAAAATGAGATAGAAAATCTTAAATCGCAGTTAAAAAGCGCACATCAAGAAATTGAAGTATTGTCTTTGGAAAATAGTAACTTGAAGCAAATGAATACTGCTTTATTAAAAAAAAATGAAATCTATAAACAAATAGCTAATAGCCCAGTTAAGCAGAAAACCCCAACACCGAAGAAGAATGTAACTAGTCGCACGAAGACAAAACAGACACAAACTTCAGAAATTATAACAGATCATTGCACACTACAAGTGGAAACTGGTACTAGTACTAGTAGCACTCAAAACACCACATCACTCGACGGTATTACCGAAAAGAAACCTTCGTCGCCGCTTGTAAAACATAATATTTGTATTCTAAGTAGTGAAGTGTCTAATAGAATTTATACAATGAGCGAAGGAACTCATATCGTTAGTAACTATAATATTTGTCATTACCGTATGCCTAAATGTGGATTAAAGCATATTTTAAGCAATATTGATACAAAAGTACGAAACTTCACACACTCTGATTACTGCATTATTCATATTGGCGAGGAGGATTTCAGAAAAACGCATAATTATATAGAACTGGTTACGTTTACTCGTGAAAAATTACAAACATTAAGCCACACTAATTTTATAATATGTCTACCGACTTTTAAATATATGGAAAACAGTAATATTATGTTTAACAGCCGTATAGATACTTTCAATAACTTAATTTACATGGATGCGGAGACATATAAATATGCGTACATACTGGACTCCAATCTCAACCTGCCATATACCTATGACACTTATATCCATCGTTATGGGAGTTTAAATAACAAAGGCATTAAGATTGTAATATCAGATTTGCAAGACCTTATCCTAAACCTAAGCACCATGAATGCCACTCAGTTAGAAGTTGATTGTCCCCAGGAAAACCAAACAGAGCTGGTAACTGATTTGCAATCGCATAAAAATAATCAGTTTTTTCTATAGTAATTACCTAAATATTCTTCATCAAAATATTGCAGGACTTATGAACAAATCGGATTTATTAACAATTAAGTTAGATGATCTTTTCAATAAAGGAATCAATATAGATGTTATATGCATCACTGAACATTTTGTTGAGACAGGTTACGAGAGCCTACTACATCTACCTAATTTCTACCTAGCCGCCTTTTACTCGAGAATTATTAAGCGAGGAGGAACCTGTATATTTGTTCGAATAGGATTACATTGCAGAGAATTAACGGATGTAGCTAAACAGTCGGTGACGGGTATTTTCGAGTGCTGTGGTATAGAACTGATATCTCATAATATTATTATTGTATGCGTATACAGAATACCTAAATTCAACTATAACGTGTTTTATGACCGACTGGACAATATATTACGAAAAATTTCCTCACTTACAAATAAGAATATAATTATAACGGGAGACTTCAATATCGATGTACTAAAAAGAAACAAAAGCACATTAGAATTTGAAAATTTTCTTTTGCAATATAATCTTAAACTAGCTCTCTATGAACCGACTAGATTAAGTAGTAAATCTTGCATCGACAATTTTGCACATTCTTACCGAAAAGAATGCAAAGCGGAAATAATGGATCTAGGTCTTTCAGATCACACTTCTCAGTTACTCAAAGTACCTATCAATAAAATCTGCACGCTAAAATTCTGGAAAACTAAAAAACAAGACACTTCAATTCGTAATTTATCCAAATTCAAAAATCACTTGAAGTGCTTATCTTTCTCGCAAGTGTACAAAGCCAAAGACGCAAATGAGTCTTATGAAAATTTTAAAGATGACTTTCTGTTATTATATCGTTTATGCTTTCCAGAAAAAAATATCACTATTTATACAAATAAAAAGACTAAATGGTTATCGCGTGGAATAAAATTATGTAGTCAAAAACAGAGACAGCTACTCTGGGCATATAGACTTAATCCTAATTCAAAAAATAAACTTGTCTTTAATAAATATTCCACACTTTATAGGAAAATAATAAAATTAACCCAGAAAGCCCAAAATAACCATTTTATAAATTCTTCAAAAAACAAATCTAAAGCTGCCTGGCAAGTAATAAAGAAATCAAAATTTTGTTTGCCCCAAGAGCCAATACTATCAATTACAAAGGATGATGCCATTTTGACGCACCCCATAGATATAGCAAATGAATTTAATAATCATTTTATTAAATCTGTTGAAAACAATCTACAAAAGAATTGTACGTCGACAAAAAAACTTGTTAATGAAAATCTCACGTCGCAGTCTTTATTTATGTTGCCTGTTACAGATGATGACATAATTAGAATAATTAACAGCCTTAAAAATACTAATACTGTCGGATACGATGGGATATCAACCAAAGCGATAAAATACGTCAAAGAAGTTATAGCGCCACCACTGTCACATGTAATCAATCTCTGTATTGCTGATGGTATATTCCCAAATAGTTTAAAAAAAGTAATAATTAAGCCCATTTTCAAAAGAGATGACAAGACTGACGTTAAAAATTATAGACCAATTGCAAAAATCCCGGTATTCTCAAAAATAATTGAAAAAGTAATTTATAATTCCGTATACTCTTATTTTGAAAAATTTAAATTATTTTGCAATGAACAAAAAGGGTTCAGGAAAAATGTCAATATTAATATGGCACTATTTGACCTACTATCTAGTGTCACGACATCTGTCGATAAAAGAAATCATGTTTGTGCGATATACACAGACATGACGAAGGCGTTTGATTTTGTGGATCATAAAATATTATTGCAAAAATTACATGGGTATGGCATTAGAGGGAACATCCTTAAACTTTTAGAATCGTACCTAAGTGATAGAGTACAATGTACGGAAATCTCTAGAATATGTCCTACAACCAAGTTAGAAATCACATATACCTCTGAAGCAAGGTACATAAAATATGGCGTGCCTCAAGGTAGCGTTCTAGGACCGCCGCTTTTCTTGATATATATTAATGACCTCCCAAAATTAACAGGACAAAAAATGGTACTCTTTGCAGATGATAGCACGGCTATTATAGAATGTAATAATCCAAACAATTATGAAAATGACATTAATAATTCTCTATATAAAATAATAAATTGGCTTAATGATAATAATCTCGTAATTAATTTAAATAAAACCAAAATTATGCACTTCCACCAAAGGCTTGAGAAACCACTTGTTAACGTTACATACAATGGTTCGGAAATTGAAGAAGCTAGTAATGCGAAGTTCTTAGGTATAACTATAGATGATAAATTAACCTGGAAACCTCATTTAGAAGAAATTTGCAAGCGATTAAGTAAATCAGCTTATATGTTATATCAACTTTCAAAAAAAGTAAACACTGATACATTGTTAACAGCCTATCATGGACTAGTCGCCTCAGTTCTGCGATATGGTGTTATTTTTTGGGGACAGTCCACAAATAGGGAACTTGTTTTCAGGATGCAGAAAAGATGCTTACGCTGTATGTGTGGTTTAAAAACAACAGATAGTTGCATCCCATACTTTAAAAAGTTAAAAATATTACCCTTACCAGCTTTATACATCCTGGAAACAGCATTGTTTGTAAAAACAAATCCCCATTTATTTAAAACAATAAGTGCAGTAAAGAAAACGCCGATGCGTGCTCAATACATGAACGAATTATGCCTTGTGAAATGTAAAACTTCTCTAGTGAAGAAAAGTTTCTTTGGTGTTGCTCCACAGGTGTATAATAAGATACCTGATGAAATAAAATGTATGCCATTGCAGAAGTTTAAGAAAACACTTAACGGGTTACTGCTTGACAAATGTTATTATACTGTAGATGAATTTCTCAATGACAAATTTCTATAATTATAATTCTGACATAAATTCTTTAATACTATAGATACACTAATAATAATCTTTTGACTTGAATTATTGACATTAAATTTTGACATGAAATGAAATTGACATTGATTCGTAATAAAATTGAAGTTGCATGCATGAGTTAATTTAACAATTATGTACTCAAATACTAATATAATTGAATTGTAATAAAGTTGTCATTGTAATTTAATAGTAATGATTGCATAGCTTTTAATAATATTAATCATTTGTATGTCAATATTGGCAAAACATAGCGCACTACCTAATATTTAAGACCTTTGTATATAATCACCTATGTTTGACAAATAAATTATTCTATTCTATTCTATTCTATTCTATTGAAGTGGGCTTCAGAACCTAAACTACACTCGCCATGTAGGGTAAACGGGATAATAAATTAAAAGTTTTGTAGCACCTACTTACGTGATAGGTATAATTGAGCCGAATACTTTTTTTACTGAAAACTCTTCAAAAAAGCTCAAGGTTTGGATCGGTCCTTAGATACAGCATACATTCAAACATTTCCAATACCTGATAGATGCTTAGTACGATCCAATCCATCTTAGTAATATCGCTCGCAATTCCTGAAATCTAACAATAAGGTCGGAACATACGTGCGGATCCGTTCTGCCTCGTCATACATCTGATTCAGCATTTCTGCGACTCCTAAATAGTACGCGCTGCAGACTTGGATGTACAAAGTTAGATTGAACATCTAGTCTAAACCTTATTGCTACCCTTCTATATAAAAGTAAGCGATAGAATAGGACTCTTCATTAAAATAATACAGCATTTCCTTTAATCAATAATACTTAGGTAATTACGATTCTTCCCTTGTGCATCAATCGAGAGTCAATCAACTCAGCCTATCGCAGTCCACTGCTGGACATAGGCCTCTCCCAGACTGCGCCACAGCACCCTGTCCTCCGCCTTCCGCATCCAGTCTACCCCAGCCACCTTCTTTAGGTCGTCCGTCCATCTAGCGGGGGGGCGTCTTACACTACGCTTGCCGGTACGCGGTCTCCACTACAGGACTCGCCTGCTCCACCGGCCATCAGTCCTTCGACAGACATGGCCAGCCCACTGCCACTTCAGTTTGCTTACTCTGCAAGCTATGTCGGTAACTCCGGTTCTTTTCCGGATAATTTCATAAATCGTAAATTTCATTTATTAAATCGAGAGTACGTTCTCATAACTAGCATCTTCTATAGGAGTTTGATTAACTTTCGTCCAACCACATGTGCTCATATTTCTTCCTGTCGCTTCTATTTTGTGTTTCCATAAATAGCAATATTCTATTGGGACTTGAGGTAGTTTTTCATGTATGTTCATAAGCTAAATATATTATATATTGATAGGTATTTATTCTATCGCTGCGGATTACGTATGATACATTGGCGTATTTGTTTACCTTCGAGACGGTAACCTGGCTTTATGTGGTTATCATCCGGTATTATACGGATCGTTTGATGACATATCCAACTGTGATTTACCATTTTTTGTGATCTTACATGATTTACTGAAACAACATTTTATTTTCGTACCTATCCAATATTTTTTTGGTCTTTTGTACGTACAAAGTAATTTCCTTTTGATTTGTATTTTGTCAATAACAGTGCAAATAACATGCAAAGGCTTTTTTGGCTTTATAAACAATAAAAGAATGTGGAAAAATGTTATGAAAACACATTGTAATGACATTACACATCAACCACCGCAACGTTACAAATTAATACACGTTTTTATATTCCAAAACATAAATACTTTTTTTTATCAAAAACATCTCTGGTCCTTACATTAAGAGCTAAACAAAACGTAGTCCCAAAAAACAACAAACCGCAAAATCAATAAAAACTAATTCTGTCCATCGGCGCCCGGAATTATCTATTATCCGAAAATCCAAAATAATCCGTATTTAAAATAAAAATACTGAGCTTCAGTTCGAAATCATTAGCAAGTAGGTATACCAAATTTAGAGTTTCAGTTCAGTGACCTCATGGTTACCGAGTGAGTACTTTGACACTTTGTAAATTAAAGTGATTTTTCACTGCAACCCGTTTCTTACACACAAACTGCTGGCTTTAAGTCATCATCATCTGCCTAGCCTTTTCCCAACTATGTTGGGGTCGGCTTCCAGTCTAACCAGATTCAGCTGAATACCAGTATTTTAGATAGTGCGACTGCCTATCTGACCTCCACAACCCTGTTACTGTGTAATACGATACCCCTTGGTAAGACTGGCTGTCAGACTTTCGGGCTTCTGACGACCCGTAACGACTGTAAAAGATCCACGAATGACAGTCGGGACCAACGGCTTAACGTGCTTTCCGAGGCACGGAGGGGTCTCGGTATGTAAATATGGTCACCCATCCACAGATCAACCGCGGCAAGCGTAGCTTAACCTGATCGATCGACCTGTGCGGCTGTTATTATTGAGCCACGGGCCCCGCAAAATAAATTGCTAGCTTAAGTATAACAGTCATATAAAGTTTCACGGAACCAAGTCCCGTAAGCATAGCTATTTAATTGCAGACTTAGTTGTATGCAGTTGAAAAGCGTCAAAGTCTGGATGGAGCTAGCCTTTAGAATTGAATGGACCGTTGGAACGAGGAGGTACGTATTAAAGTGTGCATGATCGGGTGTGAGGTTGAATACAGCTGAAATACATGCAAATATCGCTTTTATGAACCGCTATAACGTTGGGAATTCAATCTATTTATAGCTAAGCAAGTAACTGAACGTAGCGTAGGTAGAACTTACATAAAAACTCATTAGTCATTTTACCGTCAGGACCGAATTATACATATTGAAAGAATAAGAAGTGAAAGCGTGATAAAACCTAATTCTGATGATAAAGATGTTTTCCTTCTAACCTTCCTTTGCACACATTTGGGTTTCCCTGTACAATTTTTAGGGTTCCGTACTTAAAGGGTGTCTCTATGGTTGAGCTGTCCGGCCGTTCGTTTGTCTGGCTGTCAGAGGGCTGTATCTCGTGAACCGTAATATGTAGAAAATTTAAGTTTTCACATAGTATGTATTTCTATTGCCGTTATAACAACGAATAATAAATCCCTATCACACTAATATTATAAAGGCGAAAGTTTGTGAGTGTGTGTGTGTGTTTATATGTTTGTTACCTCTTCACGCCTAAACCACTGAACCGATTTAGATGAAATTTGGTATAGAGATAGTTTGAGTCCCGGAAAAGGACATAGGATAGTTTTTATCCCGATATTCCCACGGGATCGACAATTACGCGGGTGAAACCGCGGGACGCAGCTAGTTAATATTATAAATTCGAAAGTAACTCTGTCTGTCTGTCTGTCTGTCTGTCTGTATGTTACCTTTTCACGCCTAAACCACTGAACCGATTTAGATGAAATTTGGTATAGAGATAGTTTGAGTCCCGGGGAAGGACATAGGATAGTTTTTATCCCGATATTTTTACGGGATCGACACTTATGTGGGTAAAACCGCGGGGCGCAGCTAGTATAACATAGATTTAGTAAAAATTAAAGGGGGTTTCTATACAAGGAACGTGATTTTTCGGTGCTTTTTCCTTGTGGTACGGAACCCTTAGCCCCCGGTTTTTTTTTTCTGTCATGCTACTAAATATTAATTACTCAGTACTTTGACATAGTACAGTTCGTGGATCAAACTATATGTCATAAAAAGTTAAAATCTCTAAAAGAGCAAAATTGATTCCCCGTCAACCTCCAAAGTAATATTAAAAGAAATTTCAAAAGGTATAAAAGTTTAGCTTGCCCCAGAGAAAGGTAAACGGGAATGTAAATGTGCGGAAAGTTAAACCAATGTCAATCAGAGGCCGACCAGTGAAAGTCCGTTTGGGACAATAAATCAATAGAAAGTTTCATAACAGGTGTAGGGAGGTACTGTTCCTGCTTCTGGAACCAAATGTGTGTATGTCAATATTACTTTATGATGTCGTAAACATCATGAAATTACTGACTTATTTGTTCTTGTCTTTAGACTCATCAAACAATACACAACCGGAGCATAATATGTGTACCATCTGTCTATCTGAATGGAGGGCCTTTAGAACGTGTCGCTCAGTTTAAGTTTACATAACATAATCAGCCTATAACGTTCCCACCGCTGGGACACAGGCCTCCTCTCTGTGAGAGGGAGTGGGCCGTAATCCACCACGCGAGCCCAGTGCGGGTTGGTGGATGTCACATGTCTTCGAATTTTTGGTTCCAGGACATGCCGGTTTCCTCACGATGTTTTCCTCAGTTTAAGTTTGTGACTATTATAATATCTTATTTGAATTTTATTTGTTTTTGATTTAAGTAGTGACTAACATAGTTTTAAGAGCTGAACTAATAATTATGGACAAACATGACAGTCTGAAATAAATTACGTCGTCTACGTCTGTTAGAAATTCACGTGTTTGAACACTAATATAATTGTGATGTAAAACCGAGAATAGCTAACCTAATAAAACCTATGTAGCCGTGAATTACTAACAGACGTAGACAGACTAGTAACAGTTTTGTTATGTCAAGCAACGTGTTGTAGTATTTGACTTTCATTTCAATAACTTAAACCTGACTGTGATATTGTTGTACCGAAGTTCCTTAACGCATGTTAAACCCGCCACACTTAGCAAATGAGGAAGGAACATTTTAACCGTCACGATACTTTTGTTATTTTGTTAAAAGCGTGTAAACGCGAAAAGAGCTACTTTCCAACCGGTTCTACGACACCTCTAGCTTTTTGGACTATTACTTGGTCCTTTAGTTATTAGTCTTGCCTTTAAACACATAAAGTCATGATTATCCATTACATAATATGGATACCCATAATGTTCATGAAAACAGAGAAAGCTAAAAACATGCCAGTGATATTTTTGTAACGAAATACTCTGCACACTTGATAAATGAGAGCTAGATCGAAAAAAGTGTAACATTTTGACAACACTTTTGTTACAAAGGTTAATAGCGTGCAAAAGGAAATACGTTTAAATCAGGTGTCCCACAACACCTCTAGTTTTTTGTATTAGTACTTGGTCCTTTATTATATTTTCTCAGCCTTATGGACCATTATTTCAATTTCAACTACTACTCATTAATTCTATAGAAGTTTGCGATTACTTTATGTTTACCTACTAGAACTAACTTGAAATCAACTTCAATATACTAGATGCAAAAGTTAGGTACCATAACACATAGAGCCTTTTAACTTGACAGGAAAAATCTATTAGAAGGGTCGTCCTTTTAATAAGTTTTGCCTGTTGAATAAATGTGTTACAATGCTGTTACTCATACGCGAAAAGAAAATATCAATATTAATATTTGTGTGGGTGTATCTACGTCACTTTACCAGTAACAGGTTTATAAGGTTTCCTACCTTACGTAACAACTGTTATAAATAGAGATAAACTACTAAAATTCAGAATTAACATATTTCGTGTTATCTCTTTTAAACAAGCATAATCAGCCTATAATGTTAATACTGCTGGGATACCTACAGGCCTCCTCTCTGTGAGAGGGAGTGGGCCATAATCCACCAGGCCGGCCCAGTGCGGGTCGGTAGATGGCACGTCTTCAAAATTTTGGTTATAGGACATGCCGGTTTCCTCACGACGTTTTCGTTCACCGTTTTGAGAGCAGTGGTGATGAAATAATTTACACAAATTGAAACGCCTGCGTGAGTTCGAACCCACGACCTACAACTCGTAAGTTGCGGCCGTTACCACTGGGCCACCTGGACACCAAGACCAACTAATTACATAGCAAAATTCAGAATTAACTCTTTTGTGTTATCTCTTTTAAACCAGAAGCCCACTAAATTCATTCAATTTTACTGCAATTGCTTGCAATCACGTCAATGTTGATGATTATGGATCAATTATCTCATACACTACGTCCATTGACGACCATCCAATGACGATTAACGTCAATGACGCCGTCACCCATCAATTACAATTTTATAATTGTTCATGATTTGCGACATTGTTACATACAAATAACCGTTAAACAGGCTCTTGAAAAAGCATGGTTTAACTTTAACTGATAACGTAGTACCTATTATTCATTCTATTTGTTGATCCAAACCAGAACAATAATTTAAAGCCAATTACACTGATTAATTAATTAAAAAATTACGTTCAGTTGAATGAATTTGAAAATTTTCCGGGATACTTTTCATTTCAATAATGTTTATTTCCATAAAAACATAAGGGCTGATTTTTCAAGTCAGATAATTTTTATCAGAGGAATAAATATTGCGGTTTGACAGTTTTTGTATAGAAAATTTATGTCATACTGTCATAATTATTTTTCAGATAAAAGTTATCTGACTATTGAAAAATCAGCCCTAATCCGGACTATTACGAACATTGGAAATTAAAAAATAGCCAACTAGGTCCCACCGTTCTCAAGTAATGCGCTTACCAACGAAAAGCATTTTATTTGTATATGTTATACAGAATAATGATGCAACAATTCCTTTTTTTTTTCAAATATACAGGGTGAAATTGAATTCATGGGCATCCTTTTAAAGAGTCATTGTAATCATCATTATGAACAACTTTTACTATGGGACTAAACCTAAAATCGCGAAAAAAAAATCAGCTGTTCCTTCCATTGGCGAATTGGCGAAGGGCGGGCGTTTTGGGGGACTGTCTTTTGTAATTTTTGACGTTCGAAAAGTGCTGATTTTCAGCCTAGTTTGAATAAATGACTTTTGATTTGATTTGATTTATGTTCACATAACTCGTCGAAATGTAGGGAAGAGCTGATTTTTTTTCACGATTTCAGGTTTGGTCCCATAGTAAAAGTTGTTCAAAATGATGATTACAATGACCCCTTAAAAGGATGCCCATGAATTCAATTTCATCCTGTATATAACGTCTTCCTGAAAACAATGGAAAGCCGAACAAAACTCGACAAACGACAACCCTATCTTCAATTTAGCGTAATACAACCACCTTTACAAATTCAAACTCCAATCGCTTTCATGGAATCTTGTCGTTTCCTTTGTAGCACAATGATAAATGTAAATCGATTCGTAAACGATGAATCATTCGGAAATTAGCCGCTTATTTGTGATCAATATTAGGGCCAAGATAAATTGCTGGGTGTAATGAATATTGTAGTGCTTACGTCTTCTCTTTGTCTGGAAAAGCGTCGTTATACCGGTATTATTTTAGTCTGTAGATTCTACTGATGTATCCCTTTTCTTTTTAACGCTGACGCACGGTTGGAGGGGCCGCAACGCGCTTTTTTTGTATTGAAATGCGATGTGCTGTGGCCCTGTGGCCTAATGCGGCTGCAATTTGCCCTTGCCTTTAGATGACATTTTGCATTGGAAAAAAGGATTTTCTTTAGCAAAAATACAATCGTCATTGCTATTACTTCTTGAAAATGAAGCCTAATTTTATGCTTTAATCTCTTTAGTTTAGAACCAGCAGGGTAATTGCGTCACACTAACGATAGAAACGGCTTTCATTTTGACAGTTCAACAACATTCATTGCGCTATTTACATAGTTGAGCAGCCAAATTTTTCAAACATACAAAGCCATTTTGGAATAGCAATATCCTTCAAAATGATTCCGATTGAGATTGATTGAGTGTTACGCAATTAGGGTGCTGGATCTTTTGTACAGTTACAGACCTTAACACCATAAATAACTTAAGAACTAATTTTGAGCTCTACTGAGTGTAATATATAAAATCTTTACGTCATCATCAGCCTATAGCAGTCAACTGCTGGACGTAGACCTCTTCTATTGCACGCCATCAATTTGATTTTCGGTAACTCTCATCCAGCTGCTACCTGCGAAAATCGTCGCTCTACCTAGCCTGAGGGCGCCCTACCTCAAGATTAACGAAAAAAAAAAACTTTAAATAATACCTACCTGTAAACAAATTAGAAATTGGCGCTTATTTGTGAACAACACGGGTCGTGATTAATTGCTGGGTGTAATGAATATTGTAATGCTTTCGTATTCGCTTTGTCTGGAAGATCGGGTTATTCCGGTAAGATCTCCTGAACCCCCGCCTCACCCCCCCCCCTCCTCGATGCCCTACTAATTCTTCTTCTGTTTTAATCTCATCGTCGTTATACCGGTATTTGATTAATCTGTTGGTTATTTACATCTTCTTCAGTTTGTGTGATTGATGAAAATCCTGATTGTATTTTCGCTAACTTCGACAATCTTCGTCGCTGCCAGCCGTTTGGGGGCTTTTCCTGTTGATGGCGATAGTTTAGTTGCCCTGTTATTCTTTATCTTCCTTTTTTACATATTTTATTATTTTATTATTAGCCTGTGACGTCCCACTGCAGGGCAAAGGCCTCCCTACTCTCTCATGAGAGAGTAGGGGTTTAGACAAATTAACCCACCGCGCTTGTCTAGTGCGAGTTGGTGGGTGTACAGTGGACCACCTGACTGGGTCCGTGGGCGCCGCCTTTGACGTGCTAGATGTTCATCAGCCGCCGCCCTGAGTTGATATCCTGCACTAATATCGACTGTTCCATCCGAGCCTATTTGGGTGTATTTATCCCTTAGCCTACAGGTGGCGTTCTACATTTAGTTCAATACTAAATGCACGACAGTTTAAAGTCATATCGAGGACTACTATTTTAAGACGGTTACCTTATATTATGTCAATATTGTCTTAGAAATTGGAATTTTAAAGTTCAGAAGGAGGTGCGACAATATAATCAGGTTTACAATTCATGACTATACGGGTAACCACTAGGTATGTTAGTTTTATACAGAGGTCTTAGGTCTCCCAATTTTGAACTAGGATTATCAAAACCAGAATCATTATGAGTGAGATAAAGTAAAAGATCATTAAATACTATAATATTTTAAATCATCTTAATTAAATAAAGTAAAGTTGGGTTAATTACCTAAACTATTTATAACTTTAGAACGGGTGGACCGATTGTTATGATATTTGATTTGTTCGATTTCTCTCCGCACCGAATAGCAGAATAATTATTAAAGCATGGAAAAAATATACGAAAAAAAAAAGAATAAAGAATGAAATATGTTTTACTAGCTGCGCCCCGCGGTTTTACCCGCGTAAATGTCGATCCCGTGGGAATATCGGGATAAAAACTATCCTATGTCCTTTTCCGGGACTCAAACTATCTCTATACCAAATTTCATCTAAATCGGTTCAGTGGTTTAGGCGTGAAGAAGTAACAAACATATAAACACACACACTCACAAACTTTCGCCTTTATAATATTAGTGTGATTTCATTTTCTGATACATTTTGTATGAAACGGCGATTTTGATGAATAAGTTAACACAACATTTATTGATTCTGAGGCGGTACAAAGTTTGCCGGGTCAGCTAGTAATAAATAAAACAAAGTCGGGTTAATTACAACATTTATAACTCGGCTGGACCGACTTTTATGATCTTTTAATTCTTGGATTTGTCTCCACTCCGAATAGCAGAATAACTATTAACCTTTTAAGCGCTTGGCTAAATATCATTTGCCGTGCCCCTAGCGTGCGGCTACAAATCGATAAAATAATACCTACAATAAATAAGGAGGAGAAATCGTTGTACCGATTAAAAAATAGTCAAAATGTTTTATTCTCTATTTCATAATGGTTTTAGTTGTACCACGCGAAATAGAACGAAAAAAACATGCATGTTCTCTGTCGCAGAAATACGACACGAGCGGTAGGGTCACGGAAATAGGTTAAAACGAGGTTAAAAAGGTTAAAACGGGGAAAATTTACAAAAACAAAAAATTAAGATGATTAATTTTCTCATACATTTTGTATTCATTGATTCTGAGGCAGTACGAACTTCGCCGGGTCAGCTATTCAATCATAAAAGAGGCATATAAAAGCTTTACTGAATGAAGGCTCGTAAGGTAAAATCCTTAGGACAAAAATTAAATAAAATATAATACCCAAATAAATCATGCCGTTGAACTACCAACGCAACACCAAGAATAGGTATGCATAAAACACAATTTATTGCCAGAACAAAAATAAATAAAATCTATCCAAACCAGAATAAAGCTTCCGGCATCACGAGCAAGCTTAAAAGGTTGTCAGAATTTTAATCCTCTTAAAAGCGGAAAATATCTTGAAAATTTTAAGAGAGGTCACTGTTTGTTGGTTAATTACTGAAAATACTTTGGCTTTTTGTCTTCAAAGCGTCTCGGTATAACATGCAATAAATTTAAATAAAAATTCCGATGGTATTAAATTGTCAGGGCTAAAGATTTGCAGACGCGGTGTGGGTTCAGTATACTCATTCTTAATTATCAATAAGTATAAATCAAATCAAATCAAATTCTTTATTTCAGACCAAATATCCATATAATGTGTTAGTATCACCTTAGCCAAATTGTTAATAATAATAAATTAATTGGCGACATGGACGTCTGTGCGCACATGTCTTCCAGCCCAGTGTCTCATAAATGGCCCATAAATTAATATACCTACTGTTTTTGCTAAGATCTCCGTTAGAGGTAGAAATTATCATTATATTATTATGAATAGCTTCTGCCCACGACTTCGTCCTCGAGAAATTTTATGTATACCCGGCCCACCCCATCGCATCGCATCACCTAACATAAGACAACCTCTTCTGGATATCATCATTTAACTCGAAAAACGTCCACTGCTGGACATAGGCCTCTCCCAACACATCAACCGGTTTTTCATCTTCTTGCATACAATGGATTCCTGCGGCCTTCACAATGTCCACTCTCTTCTGGGTATATTGCAACATAACCAAAATACCTATTTAATCACTAAGTTTTTTATTCGTTCTTCGTAAACCATTCGTCTTGCTGTAGAAAACTTAAATGAAAGAAAACTGAAATAGAATAAATCTTTTTCGAATAAATGAACTTCATACAGAGCTAATTTAATTGTGAATCGCATAGTGTATTTTATTCGTCAGTGGACATACGGATTTAAATTCGAGCCTTAGCTCCTACCTATATAATATATTGAAAAAGTCACTTGAAAGGCAAACTTAACTTCGTTACTAGTTTGTTTAAAAAGGTCTACCCCTACGTAGATCCAGCTATACCTAATTTGGAAATGACAAAACATTATCTGGATAGTTTTACAGCCTACTATGAGAAACTTCAGGAAATAGCCATGTTTTCGAGAAAATCACTTACGCACTTTTACTATCAAATACGTGTTACCTCTGCATAATATAGTATCCATGTAAGTCCCTATGTTAGTAGTATAAAGAAATTAATCAAGGAGGTGAACTTCGGCTATGTACCTATGTATGTTATGTAGGTCTAATATTCTACACCATCTTGTGCAGAAATTTTTCGTCAGCTACCAAAAAAAAACAGCTGTTTCATAGAAAAGTGCAATACCCACGCGGTCAAAATGCATGGAACATATTTTTTTTTTAATAACCAACGCAAAATTTCTACGCCCCCTGCGTAGAAATTTTTTGTTCAGAATCATGTACTGAACAGGTTGCGCATCGATGTCCCTGACACCCTGTATATTCACCTCTTGTATATCAAACTAGCTTCTGCCCGCGACTTCGTCCGCGTAAAACCCTCCCCCATTCACCTTCTTAGGGGTGGAATTTCGAAAAACCCTTTCTTAGTGGATACCTACTCTTCACAAAGAACGCACCCTCCAAATTTCATGTCTCTTGGACCAGCGCAGCGGTAGAAGCTGTGCGTTGATAATCAGTCAGTCAGTCAGGACTTTGAATTTTATATATAGATATAGACTACGATATTAAAATGAAATAGCTCTCCCTCTTAACTTAGCACAATCATTCATTTGTTTCTCAGCTTATTTCGCAGTAGTTGATTTCCCATCAGACTTTGCTTCAATCTAAAAGGACATGGACAAAAAAGTACATTCCAAGTACACATACATAGTAAATAATATTGTATATTAAAAATAGAAAAATGAATTAATACGTTGTTTTTAACCTCTCTGAACTCGTCAGTGTTTATTTCAAAATATTTAGTAATGCATGATGAATTCAAAGTACCGTTTGTCAACTTCCGCCATAGTGGACCATAGAGAAAGATAAATATATTAATGGGCGTTCCATACCATGCATACTACTTGTAGACATGTGACGTGGACGACAAAATGCTCATGTTAGGAACATTTTATTCTTACGAAACTATCTTCATTGGTATTTGTTGCATTTAATAAAATTATCTTTTCGTAATATTGATGCGTAAGATAGTTTTTTTTTTATATTTCACACACAAAAAAAATCATAAAACGGAACGCGTTTACTTATTTGACAATGACAATGTGCGTTGTCTATGTCGAATGTCAATCATGTCAATGTAATGAAATAATCACAAAGTACTTTTTGATTGGAATTAATGTTATTGCATATTCTTCATTGCGTACCTACTGTGTTTATGTTTTTGCGAATATTCCTATTTGTCCCCTGCTTATTCCTACGGACTGATACCTTCTACCACTCAATTACCTTGCTATTAACACTGGACTCTTGATTTGCATTGCGTTTCGGATTTGTTTTGTGGATCAATGTGAGGTGCATCAACTGCGGAATAGCCATGCAAAGGTTGCAGAGGCATCTCATATCCTCGCTTTCTGCACACCATCAAACAAGAGTTTCGCGTTGGATAACCAATGCTCAAACCGAGAAAGCTGTCTGTTGGAAGCTATTTTAGGGTACTATTATAGTTGCCTTGTAGGAAACAGGACCGTTAGTTGTTGTTGTCACGTTATGACAATTATCTGGTACCTTGGTTGGGCAAGACACCAAAACAATATCCAAGTTCCAGCTGGATTTTTAGACAACATATTATTAACAATTCAAGAATATTAAAACAATCTAACAAAAGGCTAATCTTTCTTGAAAACCATAATTACAATTGTAAAACAATAATATATAAATATGCTTGTATTTTTTAACATGTCTGGTTATGTTTAAAGCAGCTATTTATGTAATTACTAAAGCCCTATACTTACACTTAATCCAGGTTACTGTATTTGTGAAATAAAAATTCTCTATTTTATACAAGCTGGTTGATTGACCTCACTCGGTATCTTCATTAACACTATCGCTGCAATTTATGTTATTTAGGTAGACATTTAAGATATAATAATTATAATATAGGTAGCAAAATATTTTTATTATTTTCTCTAATAAATAAATAATTATTTTTACTCTTTTGCTTTATTTTGTGCTTCTCTTTTTTATAGTATATTGAACTACCTACTTAAAAAAATATAAGGGTAATCTGTAAAAATGTACTTTAAAGAAAACTATTAATTTCGAATATACTTTGTTAATTGTTATTATGACTGCCTCGTTGGTCTAGTGGTCACAAACGCTACTGCTGAGCATGAGGTCCTGAGTTCGATTCCCAGGTCGAACAAAGAGATATAAACCCCATATCTCTCTCTTAATTTTTTCATCAGGAATTTCTCAGTAGTAGCCCGGAGTCTGGACTTGTGCGCTTGATGGCAATCAGCTCGCCCATGGGACTCAAAATAACTGGTGAAATGTGGTTGTACTACACCTCTGACCAACCCTTCGAGGAATATATAGGCGCGATGTTATGTTATGTTTGTTATTATTGTCACATTTTTGAGACTATCACCCAGTTTCATAAAAATGTTAATCAATATGCAGTTTAAAATCCTTCATTTTGGGTGGCCATCACTTTGTTTAAATGCTTAATAATATTAAAACCATATCAGTTATACGTAATAATATAATTCACAACTGTTCGCTATTTTAAAGCGCCTTTAAGTGTTTTAATAGCAAAATTATAATCTATGCACCTTATTGCTAGCGATCTGAATAAAAGGTTTAATGAAACTGTTTTTTGTCTAGTTTGTTGTACTGACAAGTTCTCTGAGTTTTTTATTTGTAGCAATTTAATGAGCAAATATTCACGAATATAAAACACCAAAAATCATAGGTGTACAATAAATTCGATAACTATGCCGACGTCCTTACAAAAACTGGCCATGTCCTTTCAACCATAATACCGATGAGGCCATACAAATTAGTTTTTGAACAATATCGTCATCTACTTTACGAAATATAATAGGTATATAATACCTAATTTGAATATGAAACCTTGTAAGTTTGGGTTCTGCTCACTGTAGGTTCAAGGTAAATTATGATCCGTCTCTGCGGATAAACTCAGTGGAAATTCAATATTACATACATAAATCCATAATCAGCCTATAACGTTCCCACTGCTGGGACACAGGCCTCCTCTCTGTGAAAGGGAGTGAGCCGTAATCCACCACTTGGGCCCAGTGCGGGTTGGTGGATATCAAATGTCTTCGCACGATCTTATGTTATCAGTAGAAAATAAAACTTTTGATATGGCGCTAATGAGATACAATTGATTTTCTATTGTAATGGGCCGCCAGAGGCCCGCGCCGGGACGGAACAGTAGCGAGTCAGCAATCTGGTAGCGGAACGGACTGCCCGAGGTGCGCCGGATGACCATAGCTTTTTCATGCACCCAAAAAAACTTCTTAAAATCTTACTATAAAAATGGGAAGGACACAAGTGGGAAAATGTAACTACGAGTACAACCTGGTAAAGTGTGGTTACGGAACGGCAGTAGGGTGTGGATGTGGAGTTACCTATGTCGCAAAATATGCTCAGTAGGGTGTGGATGTGGAGTTATGTCGCAAAATATGCTCAGTAGGGTGTGGATGTGGAGTTATGACGCAAAATATGCTCAGTAGGGTGTGGATGTGGAGTTATGTCGCAAACTATGCTCCACCTCCTATCCTGCCCTCTGTGTCCCAAATCATGCAAAACAAGTGACCTCTGCGCTGCCACAGACGACGCTGTGGAAGTGGCGAAGTTTTGGGCCAAGGAAGACCTGAGATCTTAAATACAGTCGTGCTAGCAACACAAGGAAGAAGACTATAACCATCCTTTAAAAGTTATATCTTATCAAGCCGTGCGCCCCGTGGGATTCCCATCGGCAAAAATGGCGATGGGTGTTCCTTTAGGGGATAAACTTTAAAAATCCTTCCTTAGTGCTCACTATCGATACTTAAGGAGCTCTTGTGCAAAATTTCATGCTTCTAAACCCAGCAGCTTACGCTGTGCGTTGTCTGTCAGTGAATTGATGGTACAAAATAGTAGATTATGACCTGCACCCTTATTACATAACACACAATTAATCTAAATCTGAATCATTTTGAAGAATATTGCTAATCCATTACTTCATATGTTCGAAAAATGTGTCTGCTGAACAACGTAAACAACGCAATGTATGTTGTTGAACTGTCAAAATGAAACCCATTGCTACTGATAGTGTGTTACGCGATTAGCCTGCTGGATACATACGGAACATATAGAAAACTTCCTATACGGATACGTGCAGTATTTTTTTTAAGAATACGAGCAAAACCGAGGGCAACATCTAGTCATACTGTGATATTATAAAAGCAAGTTTGTAAGTGTGTGTGTGTGTGTGTGTTTATATGTTTTCTACTTCTTCACGCTCAAACGGCTGGACCAATTTTGATAACATTTTGTGTAGAGGTAGCTGACACCCTGGATTAACATATAGGCTACTTTTTATCCCGATATTCCCACGGGATCGACACTTATGCGGGTGAAACCGCGGGGCGCAGCTAGTTCTGAATAAGTCCGTGCAGTAACATTTAAGCACATATGAACTTGACTGGTCATCGCACCTTTAATAGCCTGCGTAATCTAGAATCTCGATCTAGCCTTAAATACGAAACCTAAGCTTCGTTATAAGCTGCCTCAATTTAACTTCACTAACTAAGTAACTACCAATTATGTTGTTGAGAGCTTAAGCTAGGTTTCTAATTCGTTCGGTATGTTTCATTACAACGTTCTAGACGACCGAGGGTATTTTCTAGTTTTAGATTATGCTGAAATAAATAACTTCAGTGGAAACTTCAAGACAGCCTGTGTTTCTGTAAAGTTTCATTTTGACAGTTCATCTACATTCATTGCGTTATGTACGTTATTGAGCAGACGATTTTTCCAAACTTATGAAGCAATGGATTAGCAATATCCTTCAGTACTCTCGGAAATTTTCTTGAAAGTGTGTTTTGTAATTAGCTGGGCAGAGAATCGAAAGTCGAAACCTTACTATGACGATTGGCAGTGATAGATAAAATATATAATTTTTTTTATTTTTATTTTATGCCATGTTTCTAATTCGCTTGATATGGTTCATTACAACGTTCTAGACGACTTAGTTTTAAGTCTATGCTGAAAATTTTGGCAAGAAATTAATAACTTCAGTGGAAACCTCAGGACAGACTGTGCTTCTTTTAAAGGGGGAGGAAGAGGTCAATTTGGTAATGTAATGTTCATATCTAATTATTTTATTTCTATAGAAGAATTGCAGCTAAACGACTGCGAGATTTTCATCCAATATACAGGCTTATTTTTATCACCATCCAAATTTTTACAGGGTATTCTACCCATGAATATGAACAACTTTCACTATGGGACCAACTCTGAAATCACGAAAAAAAATCAGCTGTTTCATACAAAAGTTCAATACCTACTTGACCAAAATGTCCAACAGCAGATTTTTTTTTCGTGATTTCAGAGTTGGTCCCATAGTGAAAGTTGTTCATATTCATGGATAGAACACCTGTAAAAATTTGGATGGTGATAAAAAAATAAGCTTGTATATTATCAGTATAATATAAAGATATCAGTCCATCCACTGCAAAACGATTTCGGAAAACTCGATACATTTTCGTAGACCGAGAATGTCTAAATGAATGAATGAAGTGATTCAGTGAATCTCTCTTCAATCAACTCTCAATTCAAATCTATATTATGTATAAATAAAACAAAGTCTGGTTAGTTACACCATTTATAACTCAAGAACGGCTGGACCGATTTTTATGATATTTGATTTGTTGGATTTTTCTCCGCCTCGAATAGCAGAATAACTAAAACACGGGAAAATTTCGCGGTAAAAAATGTATGAAGATAAAATTGAAGTGTTTTTTTTTTTTCATATAATATTAGTTCATACCTATTGATTCTGAGGTGGTGATAAGTTCGCCGGGTCACTAGTATCGTATAAACCAAGAAAAGGTTTAACTACCCTACTAATATCTATAATAAGATCCACGCCAAAGTAGGTACCATTTTTTTTACGTTCAAACATTAACAATTTACATAATCTTCAGTTAACAGTCCATTAGCCTTAATGAACATCTGAGGGTACTGCGGTAAACGCAATTTTGTAACCCTTCAATGTATTCACAAGGCTTCACATACAGGCCTGAGATAATTAAGGAAGACCAACAATCTCTCCGAGTCCGCTATCTCCGAATCAATTATGCACAAGGCCTGATAACTCCTGATAATTATTAATGGGAGAATGGGCCGACACGTCACCCTTATTTGCATCGTAGATCATAGTGAATATATGATAATTACCTCGAGATTTATCCGTATCGTCAGTTTGATGGAGGGCCCGAACTTCGATCGAATGACGACGGTAGAGAAGTTTGTGACACGGTTTGTATCTTAGAGCTGTCGGAAGTTAGTTGTCACGTGTGAGGTATAGTGACGTATTGTATCGTTATCTTATATTGCTGAGCTACATAAAAAAATTGGGTTTTTCCATTAGTAAATTCTGAGAAACAGCCCAGGACTCTGGACTTGTGCCCGATTGGTGGCAATAGGCTTTCACTCTATTACATGGGACGTAAACATAACTGACGAAATATAGGTACACGTCTGCATAACCCATCCTGGGTTACTGACGTGATGTTAATGTTATCTATAGGTTAGTAAGCACCGCAACCAAATGCAAATGCCTGGAAGAGCTACTGGTCCATGAAAGAACTTATGAAAGGATATTGACACTAAAGCGAAAAATTATGGACATAATATGCATCCTTTCCATTCTGACCTATGGATCCCAGACTTGGTCTTTGACAAACATACAAAAGTCTAAACTCACGATTTGCCAACGTGCAATGGAGCACAGTATTCTAGGCGTGAGCAGTCGTGGCCTAGTGGTCACGGCCGCGACTTACGAGTTGTAGGTCGTAGGTTCGAACCCAGTCAGGCGGTTTACTTTGTCATCACTGCTCTCAAAACGGTGAAAACATCATGTCCTAGAACCAAAAATGGACATGTGACATCTACCAACCCGCACTGGACCCGCGTGTTAGATTACGGCCCACCCCCTCTCACAGAGAGGAGGCCTATGTCCCAGCAGTGGGAACATTATAGGCTGAGTATGAGATTCTAGGCGTCAAATTGACAGACCATATTCGCAACAACATACTGCGCTTCAAAACACAGATTTATGACGTTGCTCAAAAAGCCGGTAAGCTGAAGTGGGACTGGGCTGACCACGTGTGCCGCACCGTATGCCCAATGAGCCGTGGGCCAAAATAATGATTTATTTCCGTTGGATCCCGTTTTTGAATCCCAGTTGAATATTTTTGGCGTTGGATCCCGCAAAACATTATTATGTATTTCCGTTGGATCCCGAATTTAAAAAATGCAAAATAATTACGTTTTATTGTCGTTGAATCCCGAAAAGTATTTCCGTTGGATCCCGAATGCTTAAAAAAATCTGAATGCGGGTACTTTCAACAACAAAATTGTTTATAATAAAATGAGGGGTTCATTAATGTTTCACCAAAACTCCACTGACCAATTTTTAGTTTACAACCAACGTTTCGTATACTATTTATTTCACAAACAACTCGTTTTCTATTAATTTAGTCGTAGGGGTTACAGTTTTAACCTAACCTAACCATTTTTTTTTTAAATAATTAACCTAATCTAGTGTTTGAAAAAGGTTTACGTTTGTGTCAATCATAGCTACCCACCGGGGTCATCATCTCATAATACGGACAACTGGAAATCTGACAAGTGATAAAAAAGCATGAGGAAAGGGTAAAAGGGTACCTAGTTACTCTTACCTAATTTAATTTATTTTATTGGTTCACCAAAAATTTTAAACAGTCGTAGTTGATTTGAGTGAAAATAAACGACTGTCTTGCAGTTTATCTTTTCTAAAATCCTTGAAAGTTATTTTTCTTCTGCGTGCTATACTAATTATTGTCGTCGTTAAGTATATTCCGTATTTGACGGAGCGCATCAGAGGGCACCGGCGGGCATTGAAGCGCATTTTGCAATGAATTAAACGCTATGACGCGCTCCGTCAAGTGTAAATATCTAGTCTAGCGTGTCTAGTGAGGTTATATTTGCTTGGTAAATTAGTTGGTTAATTTTGATGTTAATTATTTATTTATGAACCCACATGTACAAAAGTGATACTTATTTCTAAATAAATATTGTCCAGCATACCTGCGATAGGAGTGTACTTATAAAGAAACGTTTCTAGTTAGCTCGGAGATTTAGAGGAAAAAAAACATTACTTAAAATAAATGTTCTTGTATATCGACTTTACTCAATTTCGAGCGGCCATCTTTGGCAAATTAAGAAACGCCGGACTATAGACAACGTGTGAAAGAGTAGAAGGGAAAACAAAATTCATAAATGCAAAAACAATTCTCTAATATACTTTAGGCCTGGATCGAAAGAGCTGGAATCCATGGTGCATGGTGCATGGTGCCTTTGCCCAGCAGTGGGATGATGCAGGCTAACAGTAACAGTACACAATATAAGAGTAAACTTACATACCTACATACATACTTTTAAAATAAATACTACTGAAATAATACTGAAAATCTGAACTTTACTATGGATATTGTTAGCCTAACTTTATACCTTTTGTGAGAGCCTAAGTCAAATACTCGAGCTCACACAAAAGATCTAGGTACTATCAGATTAATTGTAATACTAAACTACACGAAGCACTAGATAAACCTAAAATTATTGGACTAGCTTAAATAAAATTCATCTCAAACCCAAATTAACGCGGAGTAAAATTACAACCAGTTTTGTTTTAATCGAGTTCTATCAATGTTAATATTAGGTATAAGTAAAGATTAATCGAGTCCTGGAGTGGATACTGCGTATCGGCAAGCGCAGCGTGGGACACCCCCCAACTAGATGGTCAGACGACCTGGCAGCTGGCGACTGGCAATGGCAATGGTGACTGGGACAAACTCGATGCGGAAGGTGCAGGATAAGGTGTTGTGACGCAGCCTGGGTGAGGCCTATGTCCAGCAGTGGACTACGATATGCTGAAATGATTAAGTTGAAAGATTAAAGGTACAGACATCAGCATATCAGGCTACCCGAAACTGTAAAATTTTCCCAATTGAACCTTATGCTTTAGCGATAAAGTGGAAAATCTATTAAAGAAATTTGACAGATTGTAGTACCTTGATGTGCTGGCGTCTGTACAACTCAACAATAGTGGACAGCATAGTAGCAAAAAGGGCACTTTGGGCGATACACTCGATAAGTTTCAGATTTCCCATACATTTTACCGAGTTTAAGTTTGCCATAACTTTAATAAGGCGATTAATCTTTAATACGATTTGAGGCGATTAATATTTATTTATATATGCAAATGCAACAAGGTGGGAAGTATTGATGCAATAAATATAAACAAATCTAAAACATTAACATAACAATAATAAACCACATTCTTCAATCGGAAAAACTTTCAAGCTAATCCGAACCGATTTCCAACCAACAAAGGAACCAATTCCAATTGACAAGCAATTGCAGACACATCGTACGCATACCTTACACACGATAATCAAAAGGGTATGCTCTTGACTACTGCTACAGACAATCCAACCACTAGAGCGCTCAAGTCATGATTTATCAATGCAATATTGTACGGGCACTGAGAACTATCCTAAACATTAATGTCCTATCTAAAAACCCTCCTTGTTACACTTCAGATCGTAATACTGGTCCATTAAAGTCGAAAATCGAAGGACGGCGATTATCACTTAACACCTTTTTGGTATACAATCGGTCTTTGCCCAGACCTAAACGGAAACACATGGTATATAACTTCGCTGCAAACACTAACATATGCTGGCTAAACTATTCCGAAGCCAACTTATGATTAAATTAGTAATTAATCTTAATTAAGGGTTGTCGAACATGCTTTGCGGTTTAGCTTGGCGTTTCATATTTTGGCAAATTTTGGTTTGTTTCGAATAAAAACGTAAGTTACGACTGTCAAAGATTCACGAATGACAGCCGGGACCAACGGCTTAACGTACTTTCCGAAGCACAGAGGGTCTGGTAATGTAAAGATGGTCACCCATCCACAGACCGACCGCGGCAAGCGTCGCTTAACCTGATCGATCGACTTATGCGGCTGTTATTATTTAGCCATGGCCCCCACAACACTCATTTCAACATTGGATACATGATAATGATTAGCATGTACCCAATTCTCCATCTATTCCTCTGTTGTCTATACCGTACAGTGTCTTGAAGCAAATCTGATAGATACACAGTATATTGACACAGCATGTTTACCTGAACACAGAGGCCAGGTAAGCTATAAACATAGGGTCTACAGTGTATAGACATAAGGTCGAGAATGTCAGTCTTTCAATTAGTAGCGGAACAATATAGATTGGATGGTCGCATAATTTTGTACGTAGACAGGTTCATTGGGGCAGTAATTAAGATATAGGCGACGGAAACAATGCCCGGACAGTATACAGCAATACCTATAATAATGGTGATTTAAATATATTATACGTGTAAGGAAGGGCATAAGGTATTGTAGGATTGGTTTCTACAGGCAAAGTTATTAGTTAAACCGATAATTATTAACCCCCTTATTCATAAAACTTATCAAACCTATTTTAGTTAAAATAGGGTTTGTCTCTTTCTTACACACAGAAATGTCAACGTGACAGATAAAGACAAACGTTCTATAAACCTATTTTAGCTAAAATAGAGATAAAATAGTATTATGAATAAGGGGGTAAATCTTTAACTACTTTAGAAAAGAATACTCTCGGTTTCTCTTTTGCAATATCTTAGAATTTTAATAGTACCTCTGTAGCAGTATCTACAACGCCACATGCAAACAACGCGTCATACTGACGTCACGCAAAATCCTGCATCTCACAAGCAGAGTTTACCGCGCAAACGGCCCGACATGAATTATCGGGCAGTTGCCCGCCAGACACAACACCCGTCTCGTCGGGATTGATAAACATCATTTGATAATATCAACTCTTTAAAATTTACTCCTAAATAAAATCCTTACAAAAGAGCAGTGGTGGCCCAGTGGCGACTTGCAAGTTTGTAGGTCGTGAGTTCAAACCCAGGCAAGTACCTACTTCACTTTGTGTATTAAATTTCATCACCACTGCTCTGAAAACGATGAAGGAAAACATCGTGAGGAAACCGGCATGACCTAGAACCAAAAATTCGAAGACATATGACATCCATCAACCCTCACTGGGCCCGCGTGGTGGATTATGGCCCACTCCCTCTCACAGAGAAAGGGCCTGTGTCCCAGCAGTAGGAACATTATAGGCTGATTTTGAAAATTCTTCCCACAAAAAAGCTTATCTAAAGTCTTTATCACATTTGTACGGTGCCCTGTCAGTTCACCAAAAATTAATTTACAAATTTTTACTTGACAAACAACGATTGGCAAAAACATGATTTGTCATTTCATCATTATACAACAACAAGTTTGCCAAATAATTCACTTTACAAAATAATCACTAGATAAACTTTTGTTTAATAATGTGTTATTTAACAAGCAATTCATTTTTTATTCATTTTATTTCATAAAACAATGTTTGGAATAAAAACGTTTTACATATTGACTTATCATTAGGTACGCAATTTCCTAAAAATGAAACTCATTCTTTCATCGACTTGCGCTAATAGAAAAAAAGAGATTACTTTTAGTGGGCTACCCGGAACCGAACTAGTTAGATTAGGTTAATTGTTAAAAAAAAAATGGTTCGGTTAGGTTAGGTTAAAACTGTGACCCCCTACGCACGAGCCGAGCGAGCGAAGCGAGCGGTGCCGCGGCAGCGGCCGGCGAGTGCCAGAAACGACTAGATTTTATTAAAAAAAATACTTTTACACAAAATATGGGTGCCAGAAACGACTTGCGCTAATAGAAGATAAAAAAGAGATTATTTTTAGTAGGCTACCCGGAACCGAACTAGTTAATTTGGTTAATTATTAAAAAAACAATGGTTCGGTTAGGTTATGTTAAAACTGTGACCCCCTACGCACGAGCCGAGCGAGCGAAGCGAGCGGTGCCGCGGTAGCGGCCGGCGAGTGCCAGAAACGACTAGATTATATAGAAAAAAATAGTAGCCTGAAAATTTTTTGACCCAAATGGAGAATACCGTCATGATCACTTTGCGACTGGTTTAGAAAATCTTTACATAGTCTAAAACAAAGTCATTCCCCTGTCTGTAAGCTTAGACCTTTTAAACTACGCAACGGATTTTAATGCAGTTCTTAATGCAGTCGCTAGTGTATTATAAAATGATATTTTGAATAAACCTTTTAAACTACGCAACGGATTTTAATGCAGTTCTTAATGCAGTCGCTAGTGTATTATAAAATGATATTTTGAATAAACCTTTTAAACTACGCAACGGATTTTAATGCAGTTCTTAATGCAGTCGCTAGTGTATTATAAAATGATATTTTGAATAAACGTTATTTTTCCAAAAGAATCTAAATATTAAATGAAAAATGTATAAATGATTAAATATCATCCATAACATTTGTAAAGAGAAGCATTTGCCAAATAAATGTTTGCAAAGCGAGTGTTTATAAAATAAAAGATTTGCGGAATGAGTTATTTGTGAAATAAATAGTATACGAAACGTTGGTTGTAAACTAAAAATTTGTCAATGGAGTTTTGGTGAAACATTAGTGAACCCATTTGTACTACCATAAACAACCGGAACATGGTCACACGGTCACCAAGACAAGACAGTCCAACCAACCGTAGAACGCACACAAGACAGTTCTGGTGTAACCCACAACACTATCATCTGTCACCCTAGTAGAGCGTACACCAGCGAACTGATTCGACAGACCATTAAACCAGGGGTACAGCCATGGAATGAGAAAAAACAGAAGCGCCACTCACGTATTTCCATTTATGCGTGAGTTTTTTTGCCATCGTAATAATCATGTTAAACTCAGACTCAAACTCAAAGCATTTATTTCAATTAAACCAACTACAGGCACTTTTGAATTGTCAAGGAGTGGATTGTCAGTCATTCAGAAAGCTGGAGCTAGTTGCCCATTCCAAAGCCTAGTAGGGTACTTATGGAGAAGAACTCCAAGGACACTCTTTTAAAAACGAATGTCGCTTGTACTTATTTCGATAAAGTACAAGCGACACTCGGTTTAAGCTAAAACAATTGTTAATTTAGTTCAACCGACAATCTTGACTGTATTCACTGTATCCCCCCCCCCCCCTATCAGCACGAAAATTTTAGCATTCAAAATGCGTTCGGAACGAGAGAATCAATTATTTATTTCTTTATTTAAACTTTGTGCACAAGTAAAAAAAAAATACTGTACAAAGGCGGACTAATGCCTGAGGCATTTAACCAACCTTAAACCAATTATCTCGACATCATAAAGTAATTCTAACCAGAGCCTGTAAAGGCTATGGTTAGAATACAAAATCTTAAATAGATAAAGGTGTTTAAGGTAGAAGGGTCCTGACTTACAGATAATTTAGCTCTCCCAGATGGCACATTTTAATTTATAATTTACAAAGAATCGCTTCTATACGTTCTTATTCTATGGCACAACCGAACTATTTGTAACACGATTTATGTACCAGGCCGAATCTACAACCAGACTATATGTTCCTAGTGTTAGTTATTAGATAACGTGCATGTTGTGCCTACTAATCTTCTCGAAACTACTTGAAACCCTATTGTGTACCGCTAATAGGAAGATTCAGTGTAATTAACTTGATGGTACAGAACAGGGATAAACTGTGATTGAACAGTTACCTACTGTAGACATTGATTTGATTGTCAAAGGGTTTAAAAACAAAATTAAACTTTATTGATCACCCTGAATGTCGTAAATAAATCTAAATCAATCTGCTTAGCCTTTTCGCAACATAGTTGGGGTCGGCTTCCAGTCTAACCGGATGCAGCTTTTATCAGTATTTTACATAAAGCAACTGCCATCTGACCGCCACAACCCAGTTACTGGGTAATACGATACCCCTTGGTAAGACTGGTTGTCAGACTTTCGGGGCTTCTGACTACCCGTAACGACTGTCAAACATCCATGAATGACAGCCGGGACCAATGGTTTAACCTGCTTCCCGAGGCACGGAGGGGTCTCGGTATGTAAAGATGGTCACCCACCTACAGACCGACAGCAGCAAGTGTAGCTTAACCTGGTCGATCGACCTAAGCGGCTGTTATTACATAGCCACACACAAGCCTCCCGAATATCGTAAATATTGACAACTAGCTGCGCCCTGCGGTTTCACCCACGTAAATGTCGATCCCGTGGAAATATCGGGACAAAAAGTAGCCTATTGTGTCAACCATTGTAAAGTTTCTATATTTATGTCTGTAATTTATATGGTATACATAATAAAGAGTATTCTATTCTATTCCTATATTTAGTCCAGGGTGTCAGCTACCTCCATACAAAATTTTATCAAAATTGGTCCCGCCGTTTGAGCGTGAAGAAGTAACAAACATATAAACACACACATACACACACACTCACAAACTTTCGTCTTTATAATATTAGTGTGATGTGATAGTGTGATAACATGTAGTAACATGTAGCTTTAGGTACATCTACAAATCATTCCAAAAAGAATTGCCCTTGAACTCGAATCCTCGTTCCAAAGCCACTCATAAACCCAGTTAATTTCAAGCCTAATAAATGTAGGAATTTCATCGAATGAACTTGATTCATCAACGTCAAAAGTTGCCGATATAAAATTTCAATAGAAACTTCAGCGCCTGTACAATATCCTAGGACTTTATTTAGAGTAAACTGTAGGAAAATTCAATTACTGAATATTTAAGTAACAGGTGTAAGTGACGGCTGAAAAATATTGCTTCTACTTAGACATTTTTAGAGGCATTTTCTTAATCAGCCCCTCGTGTGGGGAAATGAGTTCGCTTGAATATACGAGTTCGCTCACTTCGCTTAGCGGGGTTCCCACTATCTTATCTCACACGTAATTTTGCACACTTGATGTAAAACTACGTTTAGTTAAACCTTCATTAACTGTAATGGTTACTTTAACCGTTTTCATTAAAATTGTCAAGATTTATGTGCGTTTTTATTTTAAGGTCATTGTGAATGTTTTTATTCTGTAAAAATCACTAATCCCCTTATTAATAAACTTATTAAATCAGATGAATAGTTACACATAGATTTCTTTCTTTCAGTCGTCAGTAAATTGAATTTCGAAAGAAGAAGACAAAGCGTTGTGTATACAGACGCTATACAACGTTTATTAGTGAGAAGTTTACTCTCTAAAGAGATAAATTAAAAGTCACACAGGGCGAATTTTGTTCTGACTTTGTAAGGTCTTCATTAGATATCGATGAGAAGTTTCACCAGCTTATTTGAACCTGTAGAAGTTACGTCCTGTCAGAAAAAAATGAAGGTAACTGAATAACCGCCCACACTTAACACCACGTGCTATGAGCGCCGGAAAAGCAATCGGAAACATAAAATTTAACGAGGCACCCCAAACGTATTTTATAGCTTCTATTTAACCGCAGGAACGAAAAAAATCGGGGACCTCAGTTGCTAATATTTTGGTGCGCGTTTTCACTTAAGATAAGCCCCCTCCCCGGACCGTATTTCACAAGATTAAGTCATCCCCACACCCCCACTCATTGTTTTAATCCGCAACAGATCCAGAGATAAATCGGCCATAACTGGCTTGAAATCTTAGGCAACGCTTGTTCACAATGGTACGATAAATAGCACCTACTGTTGTTTTTACACTGACTTCGCGATTATCTGTGCGATTACTGCGATTTGTTGTAACAACTTCATTGTTGTTGTCGGTGGGAATAATTATTTGTTGATGTGTTTTACCACAGTGCTGTCGGATAAGACTTTTTCATCGGTTTTCATTACAAAACCAATGCCTTTGAAAGTAATTTCTGTCTGGCATTAATGCTGAAATGACCCTTTTTGGCGTAGCCCTTGAAACACACACTATTGTTGTTAGAAACATTATTTTTATTTTGTTAATTTTGTGTTTTACGAACTTTGTCCAAATAAACTTTTTTTTCTTTCTTTCTTTGTAATTGAATAACAGAATATGCCTTCTTGATATTGATTGGACCCTCCCAGAGTAAAGTTATGATAAATGTGGGCACTACCACTTACTCATACAATTTACCTTTTAAATTGACATTTCGCTTGGCATAACTTCATTTCATATTTTACTGATAAAGACAGATATTTAAACAGGGCATGTGGTCGTTTAATGAGAATTAAAAATAAACGATATTTTCTCTTACTGAATTTCCTACTGCATAACGATCACAGAGCCCGCAAAAATCGCTGTGAATATTTTAAATCCACTTCAGACTTGCAAATACGAATTATCACCGCAATTCGATCGTGGTGCAAGTCGAAGGTGCACCATGGGCGGTTACCGAGGAAGCATTTTGACAGAGGATTTATAGCTCTCCGGCTTTGAATACTAACGTAGATAGGTACTATAGAAACTGTTCGTGCATTAATTCATATGGCGTCACTCCACAGTAACCCACGGCTAAGCTACGCACGTGTAGCGTTTGTAGCTTCGTTTTATATGAACACTAGCAGCGCCCCGCGGTTTCAGCCGCATAAGGCTTGATCTCGTGGGAATAACGAGATGAAAAGTATTCTATGTGTTCATCCAGGTTATAAACTATCGGTGTGCCAAATTTCATCCAAATACGTTCAACCGTTTATGCATGATTAAGTAACAAATATATAAACATTAACATTTATGATATTAGTAAGAAAGAAAGTACCTACGTTTATTTAACCCTAGTTTAGTAAGGCACACAATATTCACACAAAAACAAAAGAAGTACAGAAAAATACTTAAAATAGTATTGTGTACCTCACGGCTGCGCCAGATAGGCCCAAACCATAGGCCAGGGATGGCGAACCAATGGAACGCGTGCCACTGGTGCCACGTAAAAAAATCATTTGGGCACGTCATAATTTCAGAAATTTTGCTGTACATAAGTCATATAATATTTTGCAACAACAGAAGTCGCACTAATTAGTCATTTCATTTAATAAATATAAAATTGTTAATATTCACATTAATCCTACACCAACCAGGGATTGTCCTAAGGTGCACTTTTTTTTTTTTTTTTTTTTGGGTGGGAAATCATCAAATAACTTCTCCCGCTCTGGGCGGAGCGAGAGGGCGTGTCAGACTTTTACTGACTAAAACCCACCCGTGTTCCTTCAGTTGCCTGTGCCAGGGGCCACGGTATCTCTTTCGAACAACCCGCGACCCCGGCAGGCTTCGGTCCTGGTAGACCCCGTCAGTTAGTGCTGACATCTCTTTGAGGCGCGCGTGGAACACAACGCGCCGTCGACCCGGGCCTGGTCCTTACCGGACGGCGAGCTGCCCATTGCTCGCCGTCCGCAAGCCCGCGCCTACGGTGGCCGGGAATCGGCTATCGATTCCCGACGCCCAGGGCGTCTGCTGCGGCGACTAGGGGCGCGAGGGCGCCAAGATTGCCTCTCTCTTACGCGCTCCGCCTCCTCCTTCGCGAGCATTACTGCTTCGCAGAAGGAGGCAACGGCTTCCCATGTACTCTCGCTCCGTACCATGGCCTGGATCAGGGCCGGACGCGAGAGATCGCCGCCGCCGATCGCCGCCGTGAGGACGCGGCGGTGCTCTGCCCAAGCTGGACAGACCTCCACCGTATGCTCCACCGTGTCCTCCGGGCGATCCACTCCTAAGGTGCACTTGCATAGTGCGAACAGAGATAATCGTCGGTTGGTGTCTAAAAACGGCTAACGGGCCTCTGTGATTTGGATTCGGCCCCTCGTACACCATCCAAAACCAAGAGATTAAAAATAATAATAATACTTAATGCAAAAATATATAGTTTTTTTCCAGCATTCACTAAGCTGAGATCGTTTGTTAGCACGTTATGGCCGCATTTAATATTTATTTGGAAAAAATGGTACGTAGATGTTTAAGAGGTTTGCCATCCCTGCCATAGGCCATAGGTAGGATGAAGGCTGGAACGCTCACTGCGACCGACGGCCACGCTACGCACGCATGCGTGGGCCAGCAAACAAATGAACCGCGCAGCTAAATGTGGGTTACCTCTCCGTGCATATCCTACGTGGCAGTGGACGGTAAACTTTACCTTTTCGGCTCACGAACTAAACCTTCATACTAACTGAATGAATAATAAGCGACGTAGGGTAAGATGATACGAGATAAGCCGTTATTCGACGCTTTATTACATACTTTATTGTTATAAGCCTTTTCGTTACCATGAGAATAAAATGTATGGTTATGGTCGTCGTATATAATAGGCGGCGAAAGGGCGTTTTATTTTTTCCCCATATCGTTCAAGTTCGTTTGCGATAACCACGGAAGAATTTCGTGAATCAATTTGGAAGGGGACGAATACAATGGAATACTCTTTATTATGTACACCAAATAAATTACAGACATAAATTTATAGAAATTTTACAAAGGGTGACACAATGGGCGATACTGGGAGGTTGTTAAAATGTGTATGGAATAAGTTTTTTGTTCCAATTAAAAAATTCACGTCAGTGGCAATGGCAATAGCGTTGCCCCCTAGTAAGTAAGAAAGAAAGAAGAAGCACAGACTAAAAGGCACACAACATATTCTGCAAATTAAAAAATCAAATAAAAAATGTAAAGTGCGTTGTAAGAAATTAGCAGGAATATGCATATCCTACCTACATATCCTAAGACGATAGATAATTGATGGTAAACATCACACAACATGACCAAACTATACAACTTCTAATAATTTAATCATGAAACAGAACAGCCATTTTATATTTTCACTCTCTAACAACCCCAAAAGACTTTTCAACTCAATTTCGAAACTTACTAACTTTTAGTTTTAATTAACTGTTGTCATTTCACGCCTTTGCCCTGTATTTCGGTCTCGGCCACGAATTGGCTACCCGCTGCGCCAAAGAGAATACTATTAGGGAAATGGGACGCGCCGTGCAACCGCACATTATAACACAGTGGCGGAGTCGCCATGATTGGTTTCTGGGTTTCTGGACATGGATAGAGAGAGTGCTACAGGGACATTTTGACGATTGAATGACATTGCCGTTGTTGGTAATTTACCAACAACGCCAAAAACCGGCTGTGTGTCGGACCACCCACAGTGGAGGGTTCTGTAGTTGGGATGAATTTATCCCAAGAACAAACTTAACATTGTAGTTAAAAAACATGTTCTTCCATACATCGATATACGTCACGATCAATTCTCTAACTGCAAAAAGTTTATCATCGCAATTTTTTTTTGTACGTAATAATATGTGACAAAACTACCATTAGGCGATTATCACACTACCACGCATCACGCAGCGGGGTGCAGATAACGCACCCTCGCGCGTGATTTTTTACATAAAAAATCCAATAAAAACGCACTCACGCACTGGACTTTTTTCTTTACTTGTGAGCTAAGGCTAGGTCAACGGGAGGTACACTATAGGTTTTAATTGATTTGCCAATATCAAAATATGTCGCATAAATGGCATATTTTTTATTGCGTTGACTTAGAAGCCTGATTTTAGAGCTCCAAGGGACCGTAGACTTACGTATTTGATATTCATTTCATGTCGATACATGGGCGCACGTTTTGTATAGGAATAAGTATAGGTATAGTATACCTATGGTTATTCCTATACAAAACGTGCGCCCGCGCCTCGTCGCCGCCTCGACTCTAGCTCGTGTGGGCGACGCGCCTTAGAGGATCACTTCGTCGTCCGTCCGTCTGTTTGTCAAGACCCTTTTTCTCAGGAACGCGAGGAGGTATCGACTCTAGGTCGTGTGGGCGACGCGCCTAAGGGTGCCGTTTTTCTCCTTTTAAGGTACGCAACCCTAAAAACAAGATGGCGCCGTTAGTTCCGATTTTAACCACGCGCCAAAAGATCCTTGTACAGCTATAGGTATACTTACCTCGGTATACCTATAGGGGCATGGGTAGAACAGGCACAGAGCAAAAATATATACTTAAGGTCTATGTTTTTTTAATAGCAATCTATAAAATTCGCTTCGAACCTCACTGTCTTTTATTTATATTGGTATAATGTCGAGGATGAACACGGATTCTTAACTTTTTGAGTATCATTGTAATGTTTAAAGAATAGCACTTGCAGTACAGAATTTTTGTGCAAGCATTGTGAGAAATGTGTCTATTTACCTATTCAAACCCGACACTCATGATACAGCAGCAAAATTCAAGCACATAAAGTTCTTTTTATGTATTTTTATTACCGGCCCAGGATAGATTGGGCCCGTCTCGTAAAAGTTGATTAGTTCACCAGCAGAAGGTACCTACCTACGCTTGGCAACAGCATCCCACTTGGATTTGAAGGCATCTGTAAAATTCTCTCATAGTTTTACGGGTTATTTGTCCGTAATACTGTATTCCAGTCCCTGATTAGATTCCAGACTAACCCATTTGGATTTGACCAATAAGCGAACGTGTCGTGTACCGGAATTCGGAATATAGTCGATTGAAATTCAGAGCACGCCATATGGCCGGAATTTGGAGCCCAAATCCATGGGAGTGGACCCAGGAACTGAGGGTAAAATGATTTTAAATTCGTCATCAGTGCTGATGGATACATGGAACAATAGGACCCTATTTATGCGTTTAAGACCACGTGGTATAGATCATTGTAGTACCTGATCCTTAAGGCAGAGACTCGGTCACGTCTTGTGTTTTGTCTATAAAATCTAGGAAATATATAATATTTTCATGAAATATCAATAAAATTAATAGGGTTATAATATGAAGTGTATGTAACTAACTATTTACACTAGGTTATAAACTAAATGACAACTATACAAATAAATACAAAAACAAAAGGCGTCGAAGTACTCGTCCGCATCGCTGTCTTACGGAAACGTGCCCAGAAGACTGGCAGCATGAACATATACCTAGGGTTGTATTGATGATTTTAATTCTGCAAATACCTACTTGTTACGGCCGCGAATCATATTTTGTTCAACATACAACCTGACACTCACCTGCAAATTGCAAAAAAGTAATTTGAATTTCGTGAGCAACCCTTTTTTTTTTAATGGAAATTGTCAATGACCCCTCCCGCTCTGGGTGAAGCGGAAGGAAGTGTCAGACTCTTACTGACTAAAACCCATCCGTGTTCCTTCTTTAGCCCTTTGTGTTCCGGGGTAGTGGTAACCCTTTCGGACAATCCCGCAACCCCGGCAGGCTTCGGCCTTAACAGGCCCCTTCCTTTATGCTGACATCTCTATGAGGCGCGCGTGGAACACCCGAGACCCGTGAGCTACCCTGGCGCTTTCCCTTGAGGAGTAAAGCGCTGGAGCTCCCGTCTCACATAGGGTCGTAGCATTATGCTGAGCGATGGCCGTTTTGCGGGGTTGTGACGCATGTTTTTCCCTAACTTGTTATTTTTGTCTGCGTCATGTTTACCCCAAATAAATGTATTTTCTTTCCAAAATTGGCCTACAGGCAAATATCCGAGAAACAATAACGAAATTGTTTTAAATGTAAGAAAAAACTCAATGAACATTGTTTTCTGATACTTTAATTACGGAGCCACGTGTAATAGGACAGTCAGGCGACACTGGGATTTTATTTTCTAAGACATATCAACACATCAACACTAAAAAAAAATGATGCAACGTCTGAACACACGTACTGCCCACATTTTTTATAGTATTTATTTATGGTACAATAGTACATTATTTATAGTACTTACAACAACACTTGGAAACAAAAAAAACTAATCATTATTTTTTTCAATTTCTGCTCTCAGTCGAACTGTTTATAGAACTTTTACGAGAATTTAGACAACCTTTTTAATTTCTAAAGGTCTCGAGAAAATAATAAATATATTATTTTTATTTATTAGTGTTTTGTCATCGTAGGTACACAAGAGGTTATGTTACAAGAATTATGTATTAAAGCTACCAAACCAATAATTTATAAGGTCCTTCTGTAGGAATGTTGGCATAAGATAGATAGGTAGATAAAATAATAATCTTAAAAGAAGTGCATAGTACAAAGAAATATACATATGATTAAGAAGTATAAGTGTTTTTTTATCATAACTTAAAAAATGGATGGTTACTTAGTTAGTTACAAGTGAAGCTAATAAGTGTGTTAAAAATGGACACAGAATGAGCACGTCTTATCAACACGGGTAAGATATAAAAATATTTAAATATTTTTTATTATATAATATATAATCATTAGGTTTATGTGAAAGAATGTACATTTCGGAAAACATTTAGTGCTCAAGTTTCTTTATTTTTATTTTGAAAAAAAATATTTTACATTCTTATGAATTTCTGTATGTTTGTGAATTTGAATATCTGTACCTTGACCTATAATACCTACCGCATTTAATACCCATTTTACTTTTATCATTTAGTTACTTATTTATTTTTATTCCATTTTTCGACCTGCGGGCAAAGCCGTGTGCAAAAGCCAATACCTAATAACAAAATTCAAGTCTTCCAAAAAAATTACCTTTCAATTTAACATTTCTGGAGTGTGAAATTCCCCAATAAAACTGAAACTCCGGCAAACAAATCAAACGAGTAATATGAAAATTATCGACAATTTATAATGACTTTACAAACTTTAAAAGGTATCCGTTATAAACTTACGCAAATATTTCATCAAAGTACCTTCGAAGTTTCTTGTAAATTGGATAACCGATAAATGTTCTTCATTGGAAATTAACTCTGTGGAACAAGTGTAAATAATTATCTGGCAAATTATACTAAGTAATTTTAATTTTCCAAATAATTATTCACACTAATTGTTCGGTTACGTAATGCCTCGAGTTTCAAAGTTATTCTCCTGTAGCAAAATTACGTCGCACGTGTTATGAACGTATTCGGTATTGGTTAACAATTAGTTAAAGGTTAAATTACATATAAAGCTATTGAAACCCTACAGACTTGAAGAATATCGATGTCTAAACATAATAATACAAAAAAAAAGATTTTATTTTCTTTTTTCCGAGGTCAACGACCGCTGGGAGTTATTTGAAGTACAAGTTGAGAGAATTAGTTTTTATTTGTTTTATCAGACCGAAATAACTCTAGATATCGATACCCATCACGTTTGTGAAGTTTACACGAAAAAACTGACTTTATAAACGGATATTTCAATTAACTACACTACATAAGATAGTTGACTCAAAAAAATAATATCCAAACTAATATTATAAATGCGAAAGTAACTCTGTCTGTCTGTCTGTCTTTTCTTCACGCCTAAACTACTGAACCGATTTCGATGAAATTTGGTATAGAGATAGTTTGAGTCCCGGGAAAGGACATAGGATAGTTTTTATCCCGATATTCCCACGGGATCGAAAGTTACGCGGGTGAAACCGCGGGGCGCAGCTAGTAATCTAATAATTTTTAGCGTGTTTAGATATCAATATACTTCACATCTGCGGAGTTTCGCTAGCTAATTTAATTTGACCCTATATACTAGCTGTGTGAACAAAGTACAGGTGCCAGCACATCAAGCTACCCGAAACTGCAAAATTTTCCCAATCAATCTTGAACTTTATGCTTCAGCGATAAAGTTGAAAATCTATTAAAGAAATTTGACAGATTATATCTAGTAGCTTGATTTGCTGGCGTCTGTACATAATTAGCGACTGCGCTATAATAAATATGAAATTTCGTATCGCATTTAGCCTGCAAAATCAGGCACGCACCATGTAGAAGGAAGGTTAATATGTAGGTAATAACTTTTTCGCGGAAGTTCATACCATTATCATACCTACGGATATTGTGATCCGAAGTTTTGCCCTTTCCTGTTCAACGGGAAAATGATCTGCTAATATCTTTTTTACGTACCAACCCAAAACTTTGTTCACAGTGCCAGAAACACCAAGATGCCATAAACTTTTTGAAATAAGGAAAAAACAAAATGTTATTTAAAAAGCGAACTCGAATTCACGTGTTCCAATAGCTTTCGGATACTTTACTTTTTATGTGTGAAGGAGTTTTAAACCAACGAGGTTTACAGGCTCCCTTGAGATTAAAGTAGGCTTAGAACTGCTTAGAATCTTCGTACGTGCATGCATTTCGACTTCTTAAACCGGATCCAGACGTGTGTAATGTGATGACGAATTCTGTGTGTGAACGGCACCACGATCATTTAAGGCTCAATTTACACCGCCGCGGAATGGAATGGAAATGATTTTTTTTGTACAAAACATTATGTCAATAGTGTACTTAACGCACAAAATAGATATACCCATACGCACAAGTCGCGCATCTTCTGAAGAATTATCGCGCATTCTCGGGAATTCCTGCAGTAACAAACTCCTATCTAGTTTGTACGTTAGAAATTTGACATAAAATTCATTTTGCTATTACGAAAACTCGATTCCACTCCTTTCCGTGGCGGTGTAAATTGAGCCTTAAGCTCGGGCTGGCGCTCGCGCTGATCCATCGGCTGTCGGTATTTAGCGCGAACAACGGCAGTCGCAGTGGAACGCACACAGGATTCGCGTTGAGTTTGTATGCCGTCCACACTATTTGCATTATATTACACACGTCTGGACCCGGCTTTATAAAAAAAATAAACAAGCGATACCTACGGCATAAAAGGTTCTGTAGGTAATTTTCGTTAAACACTTAATAGTCCTCCAAACTGAATTTCGGCCATGGCGACCAATTTCAGCAGAGACTAACGTTCGACGCGGGAGGTATTAGGCACAAGTGTGTGCGCAGACACAAGTGCACTCTCTCTTCACTCACCCTCATAGTCCGATGAGATGGCAATCCGGCACGACCGGAGAGCGATCAGGCGCAGGACTAACGGCTTAACGTGCTTTCCGAGCCACGGGGATATCACACCGACAACTTCGAAACTTCGGGCTGTTACTAAGGAATGCCTTATGGAAAAAAACAGTAACTTTTTGCCCGGCCTGGGTATTGAACTCAGGACCCCACGCTCAGCAGTCGCGCTTACAACCATGAGGCCCAACGGGCCGTGAAAAGATTGAAAAAAAAATGCCTGAATGCCCAATGATGCCTGTAACTTGGTTCTTCACATTTTTTTTAATGGGTTTCAAACTCAAAGCATTTATTTCAATTAAACCAATTACAGGCACTTTTGAGTTGTCAAGGGGTCGGTCAGTCAGAAAGATGAAGCTAGTTGCCCATTCCAAAGCGTAGGTACCTACCTACGGAGAAGAACGGGCAAGAAACTCCATGGACACTCTTTTATATCAAAATAATATGGTTACAAAGTCTTGGTTACATTATTCATGTTGAAAATTATACATGTGAGAACGATGCAGAACGTTAAAAGCGTCCATAATGAAAAGATGAGAAAAAACAACAATTCAAATATTAAATTAAAATAATATAAGCCATGGCAGCCTTTGCTGCCATGGCTTATTTTATTTTCGGCGCCGTCAGTAGGGACTGGTCATCTCTTTAGATGACCAGTCCCTACTGACGGCACCCGTTCACGAACATGACGCATGTATGTTTGCTCTTGACTCTAGTTGTTTGCACCTAGTTCTTATTCACTTTTCTGATTCCGGCGATAGTAAAAGAAATGGAGGCGTGCATTACGTTTTATGTTCACATCGTAAGTTCGTCAAGGGCTTCACAAGTGGCTATGTATGGCAGATAAATAAATACTGCCGTATTTTCAGAATATATTTAGTTTTTTGTCTAGTTGATAGATTTAGAAAAGATTAAATATGTAGAATGCTATAAATACGAAATTGTAATTTGGCTGATAGTTACACTTCTGCATTTACAAGAAATCAATTTATCAACTATTACACCTACACATATTTTGTTAATCTACACTGGATTTGTTTTTAGTATGCAAATTAATTTGTATGGATCCGAATTTTAGGCCACAAGAGGGATGAATGAAAGGCAATTGCATGCAGCTGAGATGAGAATGCTAAGAGGGAACTGTGGTGTTACCACAGATATAGATATACCTAGATAACGCAAGTATCACGAACTGTATGAAAACTAAGCGTGCCACTTTTTGACTACCTACTATGACGTCACAACTCGCGTTCTCTCGCTCACGCTCACCCAACCAGCAGTACGCAGGACTGAGTGCGAAAGTGGCGGCTTATGATTTTCGATCGTAAACTGGTGCGATTTTTGGCACGCGAAGTAGGTGCTCTTGCGTCATCTAGGTATATCTATATCTGTAGGTGTTACACGAATGGATGGAATAAGAAATGAGTACAAAAGAGGAAGTCTGAAAGTAGCACCGGTAACTGAATGTCAACCGATTTCCACACAACTTTGTGTGGAAATCGGTTGACATGGTATGGGTATATGATACGGAGGAATGAGAAAAATGTCAAGAGGAAAGTTTTAAGTATAAATGTCGATGCCTATAAGAGTAGGGGAAGGCCAAAGAAACGATGGATGGACTGTGTGAACGATTATATGGTTAGAAAGGGGGTGACTACCGGGATGATGAAAAAGACATTTTGCGCCGACCCCAAATAAATTGGGATGATTCAGATTAAGTTTGCGGAAGTTATTAATTAAATTCGTAGCTGTGAGTTTTAAATTCTCTCTAGGGCCACGCCGCGATATTTAAATACGTACACAAACAAATATAAACCTCCTATATGACATACAGCCGAGCTCTTTGTTCAGACAAAATGAAACTATTGAACCTTTTTGTCAGAATTTCAGTGTTTCGTTAATTGACCGCCAGTTCGCACGTGAACTGTCCTATTTTGTAAATATATTGACCACCAGGGACAATGTAGTGACACAAACTGAATAATTGGTTATATTTTATTTGTTAAGACTGACTCGTTGTTGGTCTCTAGTGGTCGAAAAAAGCGACTGCTGAGCTGTTCCAGGGTAACATACACGGCACCCTAATTGCATAACACACTTTTGAAGGATACTGCTAATCTATTGCTCACATGTTCGAAAAATTTGTCTGCTCAGTAACGTAAATAACGCAGTGAGCGTTGTTGAACTGTCAAAATGAAAGCCAATGCTGTTGTAAGCGTATTAAGCAATTATTCCGCTGATCAGGTATTGTTTTTGAGCTGCTCGCTCTGCAAAGCGTTATCATAAAACCATAAAACTTGACATTTTAATCATTATGCAAAATCGCCATTAAATACCTTTATATGTACGCATTTAAATTGATGAATATTATACACAAAATGATATGAATATTTACTTTAAAAATAATATAATATAACGACTATAATAAAATATAGTCTGATACAGATATATTTCTAAGAATTAGGATACAATGAATTTAAGTGAGTAGACTAAAACTATATGAACTCCTGAATTCATACTAGGTAAAAACCTGTATCTTGAAAATCAGTGCTCTTTCGTGGCAGATTAGGTGTAGAAACTTACAAATCACACATGAAATCTCCAAATTTAATTGACTTAGGAGGTACTTAAGTCTACAATTTGACGGGTTACTTTGTAAATATTACATTACTTTCATTATTGTGAATGTGAGGACAATGTAGGTCATTTTTTATATTTATTTTTTCTTTCTGTATGTTTTAATGACAGCCTGGCAGTTTAAGTACCTCATGCGGCCTACCCAAATGTCCTCTTTCTATCTATGGTATTGTTTATCGATTCGTTGATCTCCTTAAGTTCTGAGTTGAGCGATTACTGACAAAATGCTTGCACTGAATGGACAGGTCCACTCAAATCTGTGTGGTTCTTCCCTCAAATGACCAATTCAGTTACTAATCTACATGGTCTTCACATGATCCAATACCAATATTATACCTAGACTTGAAAAGAGATTTTGACCCCTGAGTTTGTTTCGCCATTTCTTCTCAAGTCAGATAGAAAATGTCGACTCCATGTACCTTTTTTTTTTAATATGACCTAAAAATGATTCCGATATCTTATTTACAGAATCAATCAATCAACTCAGCCTATCGCAGTCCACTGCTGGACATAGGCCTCTCCCAGACTGCGCCACAGCACCTTGTCCTCCGCCTTCCGCATCCAGTCTACCCCAGCCACCTTCTTTAGGTCGTCTGTCCATCTAGCTGGGGGACGTCCCACACTACGCTTGCCGGTATGCGGTCTCCACTCTAGGACTCGCCTGCTCCACCGGCCATCAGTCCTTCGACAGACATGGCCAGCCCACTACCACTTCAGTTTGCTTACTCTGCAAGCTGTTTCGGTAAATTTACAGAATAAACAATTCAATTTCATTGTTAAAGGGTTTTTCTACTCGGAATTTCTCAATAACAGCCCAGTAACTGGATAAGTGCCCGCTTAGTGACATTAGGCTCGTCCCTATAAAATGCGAAATGAGCGCGAACTAAGATCTCTGCCTTTCCCTTTGAGCTAACTTATTGGTCTTATTGCCTGAACAACGTGGGCGAGTTTGATCCTACTTAGAATTTTCTCGGCACTAATAGATTCAAGTTTGAGTTGTACCTAAAATAAGATGAAAGGGTCGACTTCTTACTAAAACTACTTCACCGTTACCGTTATAATCTACGAAAATACCTAAACTAAATTCGGAGGATATTTCAGTCTCAAAGTAAACGGAACCTACTCTAATATCCTTGAAATTAGGTGAAGTGGTTTATTATACGTATGTTTATACTTATTGACTTTCTAATGATAGACACTTTTATTAAATAATGAACCTCTATAATCTTTTGCGTTTCTAATGATGCAAACTTTTTAAAATAGTTAAGCATATTTTTAACATTCTCCTTTTCTTAAAGTTGGTCGCAGTAACTAAGCTAGGGCACCCCGACCTAATCTTACCTAACCTTACCCATGACCAACCGCGCGCCAGACTAGCGAGCGCTACACCCAAGTTGGTCGCAGTTACTTGGACATTTTTTACTTTTATGACCCCTATAAGAATTATTTCAGGTTCACAAAAAGAGCCAGGCAATCATTACATTAGAGTGTTCAGTAATAGTTTTAGGAGCGCAAAACGGAAATCGTTAGAGGTTAAATAAATGCCATTTTTATATAGTCAGGGAAATTTATTGTTAATCTATACCTACACTAATCTGCCGAGTTATAACAATTTTATAAAGTTGGCAGAGAATAACAGTTCTGTTGTGATTTCAATACGAACAATTTAAGTTGGTAATCAATTTGCTAAACAATCAATTTTCCTGACCTTACAACCAGCGTAGATATTAAATTTTCTAGGTACTTATTGATTCCAGTGTATCCTATACTTACAATACAGAGTATTTAAATATACCAATCTAAAAAAAGGTCTAGGTATTGCTAAGATAAAACTACGGCGCACACAGTACATTCATATAAATCTAAATTAAGTTGTTGGTACATAATATGTCCGTGAAACGAAAATATATTGCTCGTACTCACGCTTCGAACTTAATGAAAATCTTACTTCGCTTTCAAGTATAGGAAAACCCTAACTTAGTTCTAAGAAGAACTCCAAGTCCAAGTGCATAGCACACCCTATACATTTACTTCTCTAAAGCCTGTTCGAAAAGTATTTGATGAAAATGTAAACAAATACTGTTCAGGTTAAATTCTGACGCAATCATTCACTAAAGGGAATTAGTAACACATTCACCTGTATTCAGAAGGTTTCAACTTTATATCTCACCACTTTTTTAAACGACTATTGTTTGAATAACATTATTAAATTGTAATTGAAAAATCATCGAAGAAAATTGAGGAATTGAAAAAAGAAAAAAATATACAAAAATTGGAAAAAAAATCATAAATTGAAATTGTTTATTTCTTCAATTTATCAAATAAAAAACATCTTAAAATTATTTAAAATAAGAATATCGGGCTTAAGTATTCAAATAATAAAAATAAAATACTCATTTTGTAAGTGGGACTATAAATTGGCATCCACAGGTACGTCTTCTGATCCATTTGATTACATTTTTGTCGGATACTTTTGGGACAGACCATACATTCAATCTGGTTCACTCCTGAGACTTTGCATCGCTGAACGATAAAAATGTAGGTTTTCGGTAGAAGGATGGATCTAGGAAAACTGGACACGACGTCGCATGACAAAAATCGAAATGGTCAACAACAATAGATTAACAATTTTGTGTTTCCAATCTATATTAATTAATTTAATTAAATAATAATATTAATTTAATTTAATTTTAAATAAAATCATATAGAACTATGCTATCATAGTTCTTTATGATTTTATTTAAAATTTGGTCAATAAACAATGCAGTCGCTTAACACAGGTGGTAAAACTATCCCGCGTATGACTAGGTCTAAATTGCTCTGGCTCGTAATCCAAGAAAATCTGGCCCAAGATCTTAATCAAATCACTCAATTCGCTTGGCCGAGAGCCAAATACCATGAGCCAGCTGATTTAGTACTATGTCATGAGGTAAATAAGTAATTTCGTCAGATTCTCGGTGTTGAAATACAAAATCGATATTGTTTGCTGAATGAATGGATTACTTTGTAAATCTTGGCTGTACTACTATTTTATGGTGCCTGTAGATTATAGCCAATGTTGGCCACGCGTCAACCTCCATTAAAAGGTTTAATAACTGCTTTTATAGGCCTACTATGTCAATGCGCGACGGTTGAAATGTCGCCAACATTCCATGTGCTTAAAGCCAGTAAATATCAAGTACAAAATATGTCGTGCATAATTTCAATGTATTTTTAAGAACGTCGTAGCAGCTCGTAGCAAGCGTAGCAGAATAATTTTGCTACGCGGCTACGAAGCCTACGCTACGTGATATTTGTGTTCCGTTGACTTGGTTCTGCGATGTTTCTCATGTTTTTCATTTCGGAATTTAAATAATGCAGTAGCGGAAAATACGTGTTCTATTCACAGGATTCTGTTGAGATTTGGTGTATATGTAAGGTTTACGAACAAATGTTTAAAATCATACATGACTGTGGAATGTTGGCTAATGTGTGAATTAGGTTTTATTCATTCACCTCCAAAATACATTACTGTTTATTATAAATCACTGTAAGTATACCTACTTAAATACTCAAATGAGATTTCAGAATCAAAATACACACAACTTTTAAAATATCGTCAACACATTAATCCATTAAATCGCTCATGATCTGGAATATTTTTCTTCATTAAAACGGAATGTGTAAATCAATGAAACTCCATACATTTACAAAGTTCGTCGCACTATCACCGCAAATGTTCGACTCCATGATATTGCTGTCATTGGAAATATTGAATTAATTTTGTAACTCGATAACGGGAGCAATAAATATTCGTTTCCGAACGCCCGATCGAGTCGCGCCTGCTTTATAAGTTTATAACCGAACATAAACTTTGCAGTTGGCAACACCGAAAATCGGCCAGTGAATGGATTAACTATTATTATTTATTCGATTATGGATGGCAATGTTTATTTAAGGAAAGCTGCAAATGGGTGTTTTCCTCCCTTGCGCTCATAGAAACATTATATTTATTATAACAACAAGCTATTTGTCGGGTTATGGAAAAATTGTCGCTGGATGTTTCTTTGTCTTTCAGTTAGGTAGCTCATCAAATTATTACGAAGGTAATAATCTTACGTATAACGAGAATATCGGCTTGTTATTGTAATACAGGATAAAACTCTCTTTGTATTACAGAAACAAAAAAACCGACTTCCAAAAAAACACTACAAAGTGAAAAATAACTTTATTTCGGAAGTCGGTGTCTTTGGATCTGTATTTTAGTTTTTTGCCACCGACTTCCGAAATAAAGTTATTTTTCACTTTGTAGTGTTTTTTTGGAAGTCGGTTTTTTTTTTTTCTTAAAAAGTTTTTATTTCACGCTTTTTAGTGGGTCTGCTTATAATTTATCTAAGTTACAATAGCCTAGTGATCATCGCCTTTTACAAACAAAATATTGCTTTTCCCGATGCAGGGAAGTTAATTGTTGAGGAGTTCTCCAGGTCCACCATCAGCTCCATATCACCATTCACATTGTGACGAGCATAAATTGCTTAGCAACCATATTAAAGTAATCGAATCGCAACCCGTGAAATACTTAGATATTATTGAGTACTTCCGATGGCCATCTGTGGTCTTCATCATCAGTTCCACTTCACCAAATAGTGCTTTCCGAGAGCAAATGCACGAGTTACTATAAAAAATACCCAAATCGCTATAGGTGTGCCTATAATATTTGAAGAGTTTCTTCGATTTCTCCAGGATCCCATCATCAAATCTTGACCTGATGCTTTTAGACTAGATGCTGATAATCCTGGCTGCAGCATCAGGCCAGACTTATGTCAACATTACATTGAACTTAAAATTTAGTCCTGTTTAAAATGAGCCCAAACACGACTACGGTGCTGTAATTTCAAGGTTGGTACTTTTTCTGATGCTCCTGGCTTCAGCATCAGGTCTTTATGTACTTCGGTGTTCCTCATTAACAGTACGTTTATCCACACATCGAGCCCTTTTCAATGAGGCTAAACACGATATATCTGCTGTTAGTTGTCGAGGAGTTAGGTACTCTGCAGACTATCCTGACTGCAGCATCAGATCATGACTTGATGATCATGAGACCAAATGTGGCAAATGCCCTATCAAACATCAAAACAATTTACTAAAACAGTCCTTTCCTGTTCGAGTAACTTCTTACTGTTAAGGAGTTGTACCTTCCATCATCAGCCCAGCTACCTGAGATGGTGACAACCATACGCAAATACACAAGATACTTCATAAAACATGCGAAAAACAATAAGTGAGCCTAAAAAATTTGAGGGTTGCCCTCGATTTCTCTAAGATCCCATCATCAGATATTGAAATGGTGACAATGGGACCACACGGGAAGCACCAGCTTTCAAATGAAAAAAGAATCATGAAAATCGGTTCACCCAGTCGCAAGTTATGAGGTAACAAACATAAAAAAAAAAAAAAAAAAAAAAAAAAAAAATACAGTCGAATTGATAACCTCCTCCTTTTTTTGAAGTCGGTTAAAAACGAAAATGGATCGCAGATCCGTTCTTACGAACGTTATGTTGGTGAGTAATTTCAGACATGAATAAATTGACAATTCTTCACTATTAGATAACATCACGCCTAAATTCCCGAAACGGTTAGACAGAGGTGTACAGTCAACAGCAAAAGTAGATGATGACTTTGTTTTATATACACGGATTGAGACCGAGATCAGTCTTAAAATTACGAGAATTGCCCATCGATCTGATTTTCTTATGTTTGTTTGTTGCGCTTCCATCTATATTGTGCGGATATATTCTCCTAAGCCACTTACAAAAAAAAAATATTAAATAATATTGAAAAAACAGATTTAATACATTCGAAAATCTCGTAGGTGAATTATGTAGAATACATATGATTATTATCACCACCAGAGCTTGAAAATGTATTACACAACACAGAAAGTACGCCCAAAACGGCACTTATAACCGCCTAACATTTTGTAAGGCAGAGAATTTCTATCAAAAATCCAATTATTCTCAAGCCCGCTAGTCACTGCTGTGCCTATTGAAATCGTCACGACAGCGTAGATTATAAGGTAGGCAGGTAGACTATTTACTTAACCTCAAGGTGGCATAAAGGCGCAGTTACATTATTACCCGGGACCAAAAATTTTATTATTATTATGTGTTTTCACCTATTTCTAAGATTGCTGGTTAACGTGTAATTGGCGACTATGTTAGTCCGAGGCTGTTGTTACCTAATTAATGTACTTAAGTTATGTTATACATAGAAGTTGTTGATATACCTGCCATCTAATCTCTTCACCACCCTTGGTTGACTGGTAGAGAATGCCTAAGGCTTATAAAGTATGATACGTGTTGGTCAGACCATTTGCCACTAATCATTGAGTGTGAATTAAGTACAAATATATGTAAAAACAGTCCGCGTAGTATAATATTAGTAAAAATACAGCTGTGTGGGGCTATAGGACTAAGGAGCAGATAAAGAATTATACAAATATGTGCAATAGTAAACTTAAGTTAATAGATTTTCCGGTTGAATTAAAGCAATGTAGTTATAATGTATGTAATTGTGTGGAACATAGATATTATTTAGACAAAATGTATAAGGACATAATAACGTCGCTAACAGACGCTGCCGTTAACACGTCTGAAACGCGGTCTCGCACACAGAGGAAGAAGAGACAAGTGACAGGCTGGAACAAACACGTATGTGAAGCACACAGGGAGGCCAGGAATAAGTTCTTACTCTGGGTTGCTCAGGATAGACCACAATTTGGAACAATATATGAGGAAATGTGTGAAAGTCGTAAAGTATTTAAAGATAGACTCAAATGATGTCAAAATAATAAGGAACAATTAAAAATGGATATAATTTCAGAATGTCGAGCCTCAAAGAATTTTAGTGACTTTTGGAAAGCAACCAATGATCTGAACCATAAGTCTGGTCTCCCTGTGAGCGTGGACGGTGCAAGTGATAGCGGGGATATAACTGAACTATTTAGAGAACACTTTGCTGTGAAATCACCACTAGGTCCGTCATCTGGAGATCCTGGGTCTACCATGACTGGTGACTTGTATAATGTTTCAGCCAAACAAGTACGTCAAATTGTTAGTAGGATGTCTAGGGGCAAGTCACCAGGCCATGATGGACTCAGTATTGAGCATTTGAAATACGCTGGCGTCCATCTGCCGCGTGTGCTCGCGATGTTCTTCACTTTATGCTTGAATCACTCGTACCTGCCCATGGACCTTATGAAAACGGTTGTTGTACCGATTGTTAAAAACAAAACTGGCGATTTTTCCGATAAGAACAACTACCGGCCAATCTCCTTAGCAACAATCGTGGCTAAAGTTTTGGACAGTGTGCTTGACTCAGAACTAGATAAACACCTTAATATTCATGACGCTCAGTTCGGTTTTCGCGCTGGACTTTCTACTGAAAGCGCAATTCTGAGTCTCAAGCACACTGTACAATACTATACGGAAAGGAGTACACCTGTGTATGCATGCTTCCTTGACTTATCCAAAGCATTTGACCTAGTGTCTTATGACGTATTATGGGAAAAACTCAAGAGGACAGGCGTGCCTACACAGGTGCAACGGATTTTTCATTTCTGGTATCAAAACCAGAAAAACTCTGTAAGGTGGGCGAACAGCTTCTCCGACACGTACAGGTTGGAGTTCTCAGAGTTCTCCCAAGCTCTTCAACTTGTACGTGAATGAGCTTATAGTTGGGCTCAGCAGTACTCGAGTAGGATGCAGGGTTGACAATGTATGCATGAACAACTTTAGTTATGCTGATGACATGGTGCTGCTGACCCCAACTGTAAACGCAATGAGACAGTTGCTAGCCATCTGTGAAACATACAGCAATAAGCATGGATTAGTGTATAACTGTAAGAAAAGTGAGTTCATGGTTTTCAAGGCCGCCGGTAAGTGTCCGTCATATATACCTGCGATAAAGCTGAATGGTAGTGAACTGAAGCGGGTACATCAATTCAAATACCTAGGACACTACGTTACTGAGGGCCTTGATGACCAAGCTGATGTAGAAAGGGAACGTAGGGCATTGGCGGTCAGGAGCAATATGCTGGCCCGCAGGTTTGCCCGTTGTAGTGAACAAGTCAAGGTGACACTATTTAGAGCCTACTGTCAGACTTTCTACACGTGCAGCCTGTGGTTCAGCTATACGCAGAGGACGATCAATGCCCTACGTGCCCAATACAATAATGGATTTAGGATGTTGTTAGGGTTGCCCCGCTTTTGTAGTGCCTCTGGTATGTTTGCGGAGGCTAGGGTAGATGGCTTCCATGCCATTGTGCGCAAGCGGCTCGCGTCGTTACTGAGCAGAGTCCGGAGTAGCACTAACAGCATCCTACAGGTAATTGCTCATAAACAGGACTCAAATATCCTGAAAGAATTTATTCGTGTGCAAATTTTATAACTCTCGCTTGTATTATAATATCTATGGACCTAGTCTGAAATAAAGATTTTATTATTATTATTATTTCGTTTATTTATTTATGTACATATTATTTTACATTTTTAAATATTTCTTAAAATATAAAAAATAAGTATAAAAAACATTTAAAAATATAAAAAATTGTATTCCGCCGGTGTCGGGAGCAGAGTCCAAGCTACCGGTGGTTAGGGCTCCAGTGACAGGAACCTCCTCACAATACGAGCCGTATCAAGGAGTACTGCCTTCTGAATCAGGCCCTTGATCCAACCGCCTAACGAGAGCCTCGACAGATGTTGATCGAGGCTTTCGGCCATAAGGCCATTGGCCGATACGACAATCGGCACAATGATAGCCGAGCTCACATTCCACATGTCAACAACCTCGTGTGCTAAGTCGAGATATTTAACTTGTTTCTCTTTCTCAGCTTTCACGAGGTTCCCGTCATGTGGAATGGTAACATCGACAATCATTGTGCGGCGCGCTAATCGATCTATCACCACTATATCAGGCTTATTGGCGACAATAGTCCTGTCAGTAATGATAGACCGATCCCAGTACAGCGTGGCATGGTCATTTTCAAGAACTGGGTCGGGCACATACTTGTAATACGGTACCTCAGAATCCACAAGTTTATATTTCAAAGCAAGTTGCTGGTGAATAATCCTGGCTACTTGGTTATGCCTGTGCAAGTACTCGCCGTTAGCTAGACGAGAACAACCAGAGATAATATGTCTGATAGACTCACCCGGACGGTGGCATGCCCGACACACGTCAACCGTCCCGTCCTTCATAATATGTCTCCGGTAGTTATTCGTCAAGATAACTTCGTCCATAATTGCACAGACGAAACCTTCGGTTTCCCCGAAAAGATCACCAAAACGTAACCAGGATACGGACGCTAAGAAATCTACACCGGGCTCATGGAGAGCCCGATAGAAGCGCCCGTGAAGCTCCTTGCTTTGCCATACATTCTTGCGGTCATCGGTAGTAAGTATTACAGGTTTGCGCCAGTTCTCTTTAACCATGGAGAGCGGGGTGAGCCCCTTGTCCACTGCGACCACATCACGGTGCATACCCACTTCAGCTTTAAAAAAATATTCCCTGAGACTGCATACTTCGCGGTTGTGGAGGGTCTTTGCATTTAAAAAGCCTCGACCCCCACACTTCCGCGGAATATACAGTCTCATCACCGATGATCGTGGGTGATGCATCCGATTTGCAGTCAGCAGTGTGCGGACCCTTCTATCCAGGGCGTCGAGTTCGGTTTGAGTCCATTTGAGTATGCCGAAAGAGTACATCAAAACCGGCATGACCCAACCGTTGAAGGCGCGCACCTTGTTTCCGCCCGAAAGAAGACTGATTAATACCTTCCTTAGGCGACAAAAGAAACGCTCCTTTAACGATTGCTTCATGTCAGCATCGTTGATGCCTAACGCTTCCGACATACCTAAATACTTATAGCTTTCGGATGAGGCGAGAGATCTAAGGTTTATAGAATCCGGGAGTTGAATTCCCTCAGAATCCATAATCTCCCCTCGCTTTACATGCATGACTGCACATTTGTCCACACCAAATTCCATCCTGATGGCGCTACTGAAAGTTTCAGTTACCTTCAGTAGCTCCATCAGACGCAATTTGTTGGGGGCAAAGAGTTTCAAATCGTCCATGTAGAGGAGGTGAGATATTACCTGACCACCACTCCTCAACCGATAGCCTAGACCTGAATCCTCCAGTAGTGTGCTTAGAGGATTCAGGGCTAAGCAGAACCAAAGTGGACTCAAACTGTCGCCCTGAAATATTCCCCGCTTAATCCATACAGGTTCATCATTCCCCTGGATCTGCCGACATCCTGGATAGCGAAGGACCGTCTTCCATTGCCCCATACACGACTCAAGGAAGGTGCGTAGAGTTGCATCTATCTTGTACAACTCCAGCACCCTCATGAGCCATGTATGTGGCACCGAGTCGTAGGCCTTCTTATAGTCTATCCAACATGTCGACATATCCTTGCGGGATCGACGAACCTGTTGGCTAATGGCCATGTCTATGAGGAGTAGCTCCTTAGTACCTACCGCGGGACCCATTCCTACATCCATTTTGAGAGGCAGACATAATCGATATTATTATTATTATTAAGTCCGCCCTTGTACCTTTTTGTGCGAAAAGTTTAAATAAATAAATACCTACCTAAATAAATTAATAAATAAACTACGTATGCTTCGCTGTGTTTGAAAATATAAGCGAGATCGACCACTGTGAGACGGCCACATGACGTCCGGATTACGCAGCAGTAGAAACCCGTCTTAAATAAACGTAACTACTAAAAGTTCAAACTTAGGCTTTATATTTTATGACGTCATAAAAAGGCGTTGGTAAAATACTCTACAAGCTGACGACATAAGGATAGAACCTTAACGGTTGTCAACTGAGCCTTTTATTCTTTGTCATAAAAGTTGACTTTCATCACATTGTAATAGGTAATGTGAGTAGAACAGGGAGAAAAACGGTGAGTTTCATCTTTGTTTTACAATATAACAGTTTGTGTTGAATTTGTTAGGAAAGTTAGGAAATAGTACTGCAATGACGTTAGAACTGTTACGAATGTTATTTTACATAGATACATTTGAAAACAAGCGTTATACGTGAACTTCTGTGTTTACGTGCACTTGATAAAGTATCCTTGTAAATATGTTTCCTTTGCAATTAATGATAAGTAAGCGACGCTATTTAGAGCAGTGGTGGCCCAGTGGTAACGGCCACGACTTACGAGTTGTAGGTCGTGGGTTTGTACCCAGGCAGGCGTTTTACTTTTTGTAAATTATTTCATCACTACTGCTCACAAAATGGTGAAGGAAAACATCGTGAGGACACCGGCATGTCCTAGAACCAAAAATTCAAAGACATGTGACATCTATCAACCCGCACTGGGCCCGCGTGGTGGATTACAGCCCACTCCCTCTTGAAGAGAAGAAGCCTGTGTCCCAGCAGTGGGAACATTAAAGACTATGACGACGTATGACTAGACGTATGTATGTTATGTAAGTGACACTATTTTAAACCGACTTCTTTTTACCGAATAATTTATTTGGGGCCAGCGCAGCATGGCTTTGTCTCCCACACATCTATCATCCATCTTCTCAGTAGTCACCCTCTTTCCTAACAATATCATTGGACTAATGTGATAAAACGAAAGAAAAACAAAGACGGGCAAAGGTAGTTTGTCCCGTAAAAAATACGGGAAGACTCTGGTGATTTTATAGGACATTACACACGCGTGTATAATGCATGAATAGATCTCAAGTATCAACGAGTGGGTTGCGTTGGCAGTTCGTGACAAACATAACAAGTGACGTCGTTTATCACTTCCTGTGCATCTCTGTGCTCCTGGTACTCAGAGTTATTCGAGCGATTTGCAACTTTATTTAAAGCATTTGAACGAGTATATTGGGTTAAACGAGCAATATTAATAGCGATTTATTCAATTCTGCAGCTTATCGAAATAATCCGCATAATTCAAATTTTCTTACGTTTTTTGCTATTTGGAGGTCAGTGTCAGGTTGTATATCTCATGAAATGATTATTCAACAGAGTTATATGAACTTAGAGGGTGGTATTGATGATTTTAATGAATATAATTCTGTAAATATATAAGTAGTTAGTACGGTCGCGAATCATATTTTGCTTAACGTAGGTACAGTCGAGTTCATTAATATATTCAGCAGTGACAATGTTTCAAAATATTGTAAGCGTTAAAATGATCATATAGTTCTATACAAACTCAGACATCAATAAAATGTTTTCATATAAACTGTTCATAAGTATGTTACGGTAGTCCAGTCAAAAATATCTGACTACTCTACGGAACATAAATATCTAAATACTCTAGATTTCAATAAATTTTTTGCAACCTAGGATTCATAAATATCTATGCAGCTTTGAATATTCAACTAAATGGCCATTACCATTAAATTTATTTTTGCTTGCCGGAGCAGAAGTTCGAGTAATAATGCAATATTGCCATTGAAGGATGTCATGACTGACAACTTCAAATTGATTTTGTTTCAAGATCTTTTTCATAGAAAAATAATTGCATAGATATTTGTGAACCTAACTTTGCGCTAAATAATATGAACAAGGGATTGCGCACAATTTTTAGAGGCCTTGTCTGTAGTAATATTATTGATATAATGTAGTCACATATTTATGATGTCACAGATTGTTTACAATTTATTGTACGGCAAAGCTGTTTAGAGTTTTATGAAACTTACTATTGCCTATATATTTTTGATTCATGAACATGCTCTGATATTAAAGAACTCGACTGTACCTGACACTGACCTGCAAATTGCAAAAAATGTGTCCATGTGTTTCCAATCATCATCATCATCAGCCAATAGCAGTCCACTGCTGGACATAGGCCTCTCCTATAGCACGCCATTCAACTCAATTTTCAGCAACTATCATCCAGCTGCTACCAGCCATCCTGCGAAGATCGTCGCTCCACATAGCCTGAGGGCGTCCCACCTTACGTTTAACGATTCGCGGTCTCCACTCAAGAACACGTCTACCCCAACGGTCATCGGTTCTACGGCTAATATGGCCCTCCCATTGCCACTTCAGCTGGCTTATTCTGTGACCTATGTCGACAACTATCAAAAGCATTAACCTTTCGAGTGTCGGCCTCCGTACACGCACATTACGTCAATGTCAACGCTGTTACGAGTAAGGTAATAACATAGTAAAATTAATAGTGAATGAACCATTTTTTTCGGGTACATATTTGAATGTCGAACATTAAAATACCAACGTGTAAAATGTCAACGTTCAAAACATCGAAAATTTAAATATCGGTTATATCATAATATCGAAAATTGTTATACCTAAGCACAAAATGTCTAACATTGAAATGCCGAGTTATAAAAATATCTAATGATTAAAAACATCGATAATCATTATACCTAAGTTCAAAATGTCAACATTCAATACACTTTAGTTCATTATATTTACGTTAAAAATACCTACTAGTTAAAATATCGAACTTGTAGGCAGACATGGTTGCAGGATGCAAGAGAGAGCGAAGGGCACCCCGGTGTTAGGTTAGGTTAGGTTACTTTAAACCCTTTACACAGAAATAGGGGCCCCGCGTAGCGGGGCTCCGTCGACATAAGATGCAAGAGCGGGCGCGGCCTACAAATGTGTTTTTTTTTTTTAAGTTATTTATTATGTGAAAATAATATTACTTAAGCATGCAGAGTGCAAGCGAGTATGCATCATGCAGCAGGCATGGGTTCTGTCACGGCTCCGGCGCTGCGGGGCTCCGGCGGTCCCACGCGAGCTTATCGTCGTCGATGGTTTTAACGCTCACCACCGCAGCTTCGGCTTGCTGGCCGGCTTCGCCGGCCAGCCTCAGCCGCGGCGGCGGGCTTTAATGCCACCTCCGCCTCAGCTCGCGGGCCGCCTCGCCCCTCTGCGCCTACGCGGGCTTAAATTACACTCTAGGGGTAGGGCAGACAAGACCACGTGGAGTCGGTTTTGCAGCGATTTGTTTCTGTCACTAATTTTTGTAGCACAACATATAAATAAATATCGATATTTGGACATTCGATACTCTGTACTTCGATATTTATATCATTAGATAATCTGTACTTCGATATTTAAGCCTTTCGATGTTATGTTTGTCGATAATTAGATTTTAGATATATTGGACGTAGATTATCCAACCATTCGACAATATAAACTTACGTTATTTTAATTTTCGGTTTTATGGTCGTTCGATATTTAAATTTTCGATGTTTTGAACATTGACATTTTAACCGTAGATATTTAAATTTTCGAAATTCAAATATGTACCCTTTTTTTCATATAAATACAGAACATATTGCTACTTGCAACACAACTACAGATATTAGGTCCTTACATATGAAATTGGCGTTTTTCGTACTGGCCACTTTAATCACGAATTTCTCCTCTTTGGTAAGGAATTCCAAATTCAAATTTGTACAGCTATTTACTCATGTATTTGTGCTTCGATGACCGTCATTCATTTGTTTTTTTTCTTCTGTTTTTTCTGTTTGCGTCACTCATTTTACAAAATGGAAAATTTAAAATATCGCATTATTTACGAGTACGAGTTCCGCCGTGGCACTAGTGCTGCGGAAACGACTCGAAGGGTGAATGATGTGTATGGCGGTCATGTTGCAAAAGAAAACACAGTTCGTTTTTGGTTCCAACGTTTTCGTTCTGGAAATTTCGACCTGCAGAACAAGCCCCGTGGACGGCCTGAGACCCAAGTTGATAATGGAGAATTGAAGGCTATTGTGGAAGCGGACCCATCGCAAACCACGTCCGAGTTAGCTGCAGGCTTCGATGTTAGTGATAAAACTGTTTTAATTCACTTGAAGCAAATTGGGAAGATTAAAAAGCTTGAAAGGTGGGTACCTCACGAATTGACTGAAGCAAACCGGCAAACGCGCGTCGACTGCTGCGTTACATTACTTGAATTGGAATGTCTTAGACATCCTCCGTACTCCCCGGACCTTGCTCCAACAGATTACCATTTTTTTCGCAATTTGGATAACTTTTTGCAAGGGAAAAAATTCAACTCCGATGGGGCAGTCCAAATCGCCTTCAAAGATTTTATTGATTCCCGTCCGACTGGTTTTTTTAGTAAAGGGATCAATGAACTACCTATAAGATGGCAAAAGTGCATTGAAAACAATGGTTCATACTTTGATTAATTAAATATATTATATTAAAAAATATTCGACTTTTTGTTCCTTCCATACAAAACGCCAATTTCATATGTAAGGACCTAATATTTAGCGACCAATCCTGACTTAGCCCTTAAGTGTCACTGTCCGACTTAAGACACTTGGAGCATTTTTTCTTATGTCGCACTGTGTAACATAAGACATTCGAGAGGTAGTGTTACCAATAGCAATGACAAATTAAGTACAAAACTAATTATTTAGGCTAAGTACTTAAATTAAATAACTAATGACTGTTATCAATTAGTTACTTAAAATATCATAACAAAGTAATATTCGCAATCTATTCTAAACCTCGGAGAGAATTAAATGTTACGTTTATTAGTTTCTACAAAACTTATGGAACGAATAGACTAAACTTCCACAACCAATTGTTGCATCAGAAAATAGAAAAAAAAAACAATTTAGAAAATCCAATGAAAAGGTCATCCACAATTTTTCAATTGAAATAGCCACAAAGGGATAACAACAATATTGTCGAATTCAAATCTCTAAAATGTTCTATTGAAATTTGCACAAACAGGAAAGATTGTTGAGCAGCGGAACAAATATAAAATATAGACGCGGTACAAAAGCGAACAAAGAGGGCTTATCTACCCGCTTTACAAAGCACAGTTTTGTTCTTAAACCGGCGCGGTCGGGGAAAAATCGAAAAGTAATGATTTACGCACTTGCTTAGTAAATCGCGCACGTTCTCTTGTATTCTGTTTGGGTCAATATTGATTTATTATACGCTGTCTGGCGAGTGCGAAATTGCGGGTTTGATTTCCAGACTGTGATATTGGTTTACTTTTATATAAATCAGGTTTGCAATAAGCCTCGTATTTTTTTAAATGTTTTTATAATATATTTTTTTGTATAACTTTCTAGTACCTACTTTAATTTATAATGCCGTGCTTTCCTTACATACATGCGAGACCTATGTATATTACGATAAAGACTTTGTGTTAATGCTGTGTGTTTTTAGTTGGTAAGCCTTTATATGTATAAAGAAACAAAGTAAAAGGAGTATGTAATTAACGTGCAGGTGGCATTCCATAGGAAGTAATAATTGAAATTGAAATTACTTTTTATTCTGTGACCGCTAGGGGCGTTGTACAATATTTCATACATATTATTTACGGAGACGCTAGCGCGTTTTGGCTGTGCAAACTCATGGAAGAGCTACTGTATTTTGGTAAAGTTGATAAATGACGAACAAAACATGATAGGTCCCTATTGGTTTACCAAATGTTAAGATTTAAGTCCCTATTTTTTTGTTACACTGTTTCAAAAATTGCTGGGTAACTGGGAATATGCGTGTATTTTAAACATATTAAGCGCCAAAAAAGCAATTGAAAGTACTTACTTTCAAAAAAGTTAAAAATAGCCAACCGTCACGGGCACCTTAAACGCCCTCCATTTTGGCGCACTTGGTGTGACGTCATAGTCTCCTCCGTCTCCTATAAAACACATTGACATTTATTGTTGTCATAGACTTTTAAATCACATTCGCTCTGACTAATAGCGTCGCTTTTCAAATATTTGAATTTCCCACAGATTCTTTGCGCTTTAAAAAAAATTATTTCCTGTTCAAGAAGAAATTATAATCAGAATATTGATGGAGCCATAATTCTGAAGTCTTAAAAAAATTGGCCCTTATATGAATCACATGCATACTCCCTATTAATCGAAGCAAATAGATGAAGAATTAAAGGTTCTCAATTCAGACATATTTAGGTTTATTAGCAGGTTTATTGTACGTTCCGAGTTTTGTCATAAATTTGGATACGTTAGCAGGTTTAAAAACTTTAATGCTAATTAAAACTTCACATTAAATCATGCTTAACATAATGCTCTGTAATAGGATTCATTCCACCACAACGCATTCTGCAAAATGTGAAACGTGAAACAACTGAACACAGTAACTTTCCTTTTTCCCATAAACATAATGTGCCACTTACGCCACTAACGTATTGCCCAGATTCGTCGTAATTCGTGTTTTTGCCCACAATTCCCCCACAGGGGCACTATTTGCATTGTGCCCGGATAAATCCCCGCAGAAACACATAAAAACATGTTCTGTAATAAATAAAAAAATGTCCGTGCTCCTAAACGGTGGTACACATTGTTGGTTAGTTCTTTTTGTCCTTTTTTATTGTGCATGCTATGGAATCTAGTTTGTACATTAAATGAATGGCTTTACTAACAGTCGTCTACACTTACTTGTGTTTGTTTGTACATGTGTTTCAGCGGATAAAGGACTATGCCCACTCAACTAATTAGTGTCGAAAGATCCAGCTACTCTATTACTGTTATCATCACCTGGTAAAGTGGGGCTACCTCGACGAAAGGGCAGCAGGGTGTGCGTGTGGAGCTCCTCCTATCCTGCAAACAAGTTTTGGGTCAGAGACGGTAGTTGGTGGCGAAATTTTGTGCCAACAAGATCAGAGAAAAGTCGTGCCAGTGACACGAAAAAGAAGAAGAAGATCATCACCACAGATATCTAATAGACTTAGATATCGCAAGTATCACTATGTGTATGAAAACCAAGCGTACAATTTTTTTACTACCTACTGTGACGTCACAATCACTATTTACTAATGGGAAAATCAAATCAATTCAAAGACGCCGCCGCGTGCGGCACCCGTCTCGTCCCACCCCCGGGGCCTAGCGCCAGCGCTCACACTCACCCAGCCAGCACTGCTACAAGACCGAGTGCGAAAGTGGCGGCTTACGATTTTTGCACGTAAGCTAGGCACGCGAAGTAGTTGCTCTTGCGTTATCTAGGTGTATCTATATCTGTGATCAGCACTATTATTGGTTATTTTGATAACTGTTTACGTTCTGTTTTTGATAAAGTGCCGAGGAAGTCCATATCCAGCATAGAGGTGTGTCGTGAATTTTTAAAATTGTATGTGAAGTAAATTAAAATAAGTATAAGTACATGTTGTTTTTTTTTTTCACTTGATTATATTTTGTTTTATTGTATAAGTTTTATTTCGTTTGTTAATTTTGTAATTTTTTCGTGTTTACATATATCTATTATATAATTATTTACTTAAATTATAGTTTAGCTAACCTACTTACGTAGGTATGTATGTCACCTTTGTAACACATTATAGTTTTTAAATTGCATTATACAACGTTTTGGCATTCTGTATTTTGTATTGTCGTGCATGCACAGTTACATTGAATAAACAAATAGAAAATTAATGGATCTGTAACTGTCATAGCGCTACTGCTAAGCGAGGTAGGTACGACACACAAAGAATAAAATTCAGATAGACCGATGCAAAAAACGTACGAATCGAGTTTCTAAACAATCTGGCCAAAAATTTAAACCAGCGTGTGTTAGCTTTGCCCAGTTTTAGAATTTTATTTACCTAACAAGGTTTAGTTTTCGTTTAATATTTTCTGGAATCCCGCTGGAATGGTCTGGTTCGCCGTAGTTGCAATATACTGCTTCAAAGATCAACAGGTTGAATTCGAAACAAACAAACTATCCGCCAAACTTTTATTATGCACGTTTTTACGTTGTTTAGAGAGCGCTGAATGAGAGAGCGGTAGATAAAGGCACTTTACTGATTTTTGGTATACAATTTGATTTGTAGATGCAATGTTTTTCCTTATGATTGAAGGGGTTTATGTACTTATTTTTTCTATTTACTTAAATGAAGTTTATCGTAGTAGCGAACGGTATCCCAATATAAACTAAGCATAATCAGCCTATAAATTTCCCATGGCTGGGACACAGGCCTCCTCTCGGTGACAAGTGTGCGGGTTGGTAGATGTCACATGTCTTCGAATTGGTTCTAGTACATGACATACAAGTTTCCTCACGATGTTTTTCTTCACCTTTTTGAAAGCAGTGGTGATGTAATTATAAATTATTTACATAAAGTAAAGCTCCTGTCTGGGTTAGACTCGTAATTCGGGATCGTACCACTAGGCCACCACTAAAATACCTCTTGTCTCCCTAAATTTTTTACAAGTTTTTGAAAAAGATTGTCGCTGAAAAGAGATTGCGACTAGATTTTGAACGTTTTTAACCGACTTCAAAAAAGGAGGTTCTTTAATTACAGGAATTGGTCTTCAGATTCTTTTTATCATAGTCTTTATTTCTTTTAACTGCCCCGTTGGTCTCGTGGTCGCTAGCGCGACTGCTGAGCGTGGGGTCCTTTTTTTTTTTATGGATGGGAAATCATCAAATGACCCCTCCCGCTCTGGGTGGAGCGGAAGGGAGTGTCAGACTCTTACTGACTAAAACCCATCCGTGTTCCTTCCTTAGCCCTTTATGTTCCGGGGTAGCGGTAACCCTTTCGGACAATCCCGCACCCCCGGCAGGCTTCGACCCTGGCAGGCCCCTTCCTTTTTGCTGACATCTCTTTGAGACGCACGTGAAACAGTACGCGCCGTCCGGCACGGGCCTGGTCCTGATCGGACGGTGAGCTACCCATTACTCTCCGTCCGCAGGCCCGCGCCTACGGTGGCCGGGAGTCGTCACGCGGCTCCCGACGCCCAGAGCGCCTCCCGCGGCGGCTGGAACGTGAGGCTCTCTCCCTCAGCCAACCCGCCACCTCCTTCGCTAGTATGACTGCTTCGCAGAAGGAGGTGACTGCCTCCCACTTCCTCTCCCCCCGGACCATGGCTTGAACCAGGGCCGGTCGATTCCCGGGTCGGGCCAAGTGTTATTGAGTTTTTACACTAGGAATTTCTTAGTAATAGCCCGGAGTTTGGAAGTCCGCCTCGGAAAGCACTTTAAGCCGTTGGTCCTGCACCTAATCTCTCTCCGGTCGGGGTGGATTGCCGTCCCATCGGACTATGAGAGTGAGGGAAGAGCGAGCCGCACAGACTTCATTCACTCTTCCTTCTTCGTTCAATCTATCTCTCTATGGAATGCGCTCCCTCAGGAGATCAGGATGGCAACCAACCGATTATCTTTTAAAGTTAAGGTTCGCGAGCACATTCGCAAGAAGCTGGCAGTATCATCACAACGGTAATATTTTCTCATTGTTTGTCTTACTTCTTTTTAGTTAGTTAGTAAGTATATTCATGTATTTATGTATATATATTTGTGCTTATATTTATATATAATTAGTTATAGATTATATTCATAGTTCTTATAGGTTTATGCGTATCATTGTATTTAAAATATTTATTCCTTAATTTCATGATTGCACCTACCACTGTTTGTCTCTGCATCACCCAAAGGTTGACTGGTAGAAAATGCCTATGGCATTAAGTCCGCCTCTGTACATTTATGTGCTTGAAGTATTAAATAAATAAATAAATAAGAGCGAGTGCACCTGTGTCCGCGCGCACACTTGTGCACTATAATATCTCCCACGCAAACTCAAACTCAAAGCATTTATTTCAATTAAACCATTTACAGGCACTTTTGAATTGTCAAGAAGTCAGTCAGTCAGAAAATATGAAGCTAGTCTGAGGGCTAGTCTCCGTTGAGATTGGCCGCCATGGCCGAAATACGGTCTGGAGGACTATCATAGTCTCTATGCCCACTATGTAAGTACTGTAAAGGTTGTCTGCAAGTCAAACTTATGTAGTGCAGGCTGGCAATAAAATATTTATGGTTGCATTCGAACAGTCAAGCGAATTTAGAATGAAGTTTATTTTTGCCTTTTGTATTAGGGTTTTGTTCGGAAAACGGTGATAATATAGGCGCGTTGATGTACTCGTACAGACGTTCGCTTGAAATAAACACAGTAAATATAACGCATAATCTTTACAATAACAAAAAAAAAAAACGCCCCCACACAATATTACACACACCACAGTACCCTAGTAAGGCGCCAACGAAAGAATGAAGATTTTTGTAACGTCTTCAAGCAAAGAGCCCTCAGTGCAGAATCGATGGCTACAGTTCCGAGTAGGTACATCTGCATTGTTAATTATAGGCACTTCATTATACCGCCTCGCTGACTTCACCCGGACTTTTTAAACAAGTTGAATTGCGAAATTCTTTTTCCTTAGCATTAAATCTCTTCGATAAATTAGATCTAGGCGCGTCTCGGACTCATTGGAGACGGTAACGACCCGCCTTCAGGGTTCTTTGTAGCCACACTGCAAGCCAAGACATTTATCTTTAAGGCGTACTACACACTTGCTTATTCGGCTTCGGCTTAATAGCCAAGCGGTAATAGAAGATATTACAGGAAAAGCCACTCCGATAGGGCCGAGCCAACCCGAATATGATTTGGGTCGATGCCGAACGGAGTTTGTTGATCGGCAGGAGCCGAAGGAAAGGCGAATTTATATATCAATTGCTTGGGGTCTGCTTGTTGTTTAACAATTACTGCCGAATCGAATTTGCCGACCCGGATATTAGGTAGCACCCCTAAGATGTCACCTACTTAAAATATCTAAAGAATATGGCTTCACAAATTTGCATAAAGTGTTAGGAAGGAAGCCGATTCGAAGTTTGCTTCAGTACGCTTGAAAAACGTTTCTTTTATCCGTGTTATCCCGTTTTCATTGTACTGTAATTATATTTTTCACAAAAGAGTTGATAATGCAACTGTTTTCTTTATAGGATCATCTGCCTGCTTAATATAAAAAGGAATCCCTTTGCGCCATAACTTACTTTGGTGCATACGTGCATACCTGGCGAGCCAAGAAAAACGAGCGCAATAACTTGCGCCCTTTACATGTCGCCCTGGTACCATTGGCTTTCATAACCCTCCCTTGTACAAGCTTATGAGATTCCTGAATAAATTTACGAATAAATTCGTTCAAACAAAGTCAGCCTCTCATAATGTTTCAGAAATTGAATGACAACAGTAGATTGTAAAACACGTGTTTTAATTATTTTTTCTCCGTATGTTATGTTCTGAAAATCAACGGGTTAGTATCCTGTTATCGACATCAACCTGCTCGAGTATAATTATACAGTGATAAATACATAATTATTAGTTATTGGTTACATTACCAGTCGACAGTGTTGTAGATATTTTTCGACGCCATATTTAGTTAGTTAATAGTTTTAGTTATGTTATTATATTTTAATTTTAATAGTTTATCCAACTTATAAGGAGTTTATCCATTGTACTCGTATATATTTTTATCAAACTAGCAAGGACAAGAAAAAGATAAATAAGTTGTCTAATTATAGATGTGTCGACACCCTTGCGCCGTCCTATCTTACTAGCACGGCGGGCTGTACAGGTACGGAAACACTCAACCGGCGAAAATATTCCAACCTTATTGGGAGTTATATGTTCGAGCCGTTTGGGGTTAAAACACTAGGGTTACGGGATCCGAGTGACCACTTGGTTTTTCGAGGCATCGCCAAGCGGTTGGTCGACTCTTCACGTGACCAAAGGGCTGGCCTATTTTTTGGCCAACAAATCAGCATCGCCATATAACTTGGCAATGCTGCCAGCCTTATCGGCACTTTTCCCGCTGACAGCGCGAGCGATGCGGACGAATTTTTGATGCCCATAATTCTTTACCCTTTTTTTTTGTTTTATACATTACATATTATTATTTTAAGTCTGAGTGAGTGAGTGTGTGTGTTTTGAGTCTGAGTGAGTGTGAGTGTGTGTGTTTTGAGTCTGAGTGTATTATAGTGTTGATGATACATTTTGTTGTTGATTCATCTGTACAATAGCAAAAAAAAAAAATTGACGTTAGAAAAAAACACGTACCTATTTCTTACAAATTCGAAAAAAGACCGAAAGTTTTGTTTATTCAAACCCTTTTTCCGTTCGAATAATCTACACTTCTAAAGACACAACTAATTATTCGGCGATTTGTGTCTTCAGTCCGAAAATACGTAAGCACATTTCTTTTACAAGGTCCGTTTAGGGAGTTAATGAATCGAGTAATTTGTTACAACGTAAACTAATGTTCTATCGACTTTAATTCCTTTTTCTGGGAACGTTACTCCTGTTGGGCTGGAATATTCTTAAGCATTAGGGCTCCCACAGACATGCGCGACACGACCTTAGTAGAACAATTTCCATAAAGTTTTTATAGAAATTGTTCTATTATAGTTGCGTCACGCCTGTGTTCGGGAGGCTTTTTTTGTAAATTTAATAACTTATATTGAAACAAAAACGCCTGCTTAAAAAAATTAGAAGACATAAATAATATAAAACATTTAAACATACACGAAGCTGTGTGTTACAATTATTTACACTCTTAGGCTGCCTGTCCACCGGAGCGGAGAGACGGAGAAATATTAACCAATAGGATTGCATAAAATCTCAATGGCATTTTCTATTGGTTAATATTTCTCCGCTCCGGTAGACAGGCAGCCTAAAGCCTGTGTAGGTACTAGACTAAAAAACCTTTTAATATGAATTAATATTAAAAGGTATATCCTACAAAAACACAAATTCAATAAACGCCAAACCGGCAAAAGGTTTTTATTGAAATCAATTAACATTCCGAAATTAAATTTTCACCCACCAACGTGCTAATCGTGGTTCGACGACCGCACAAAACCACGACGACCTTAGTTTGAACCAGCTTTAATGAAAAAGTATTTAATAATTATTGGACGGAATAAATGACATTGATTAAAAACCGAAACTCACTAGTGTCATTTTCAAAAATCAACAAGATTTGTAGTGATTTCAAATACTGAATGAAATTGAAAATATATGAAACGCCAAAACTATTTTTTTTTTTTTGAGTACAAGAAACTCTAGAACTCTGCCGCATGCGAATAGAACTCACATCTTTTTATACTCCGCTAGGAAATGATCTGCCAAGTTCACCCACATATTGATTTTTGTATCAGTGTAGTCATGTAGTTTAAAAGTATCTCATTTGAAAGTTACCGCAAAAGTACTGGTTTATAACGGAACGGACTGGAAACATAAGGTTTCGAAGTTTGTTCTCTTCGAACTTCAAAACCAAAAGGTTGTCTTCAAGAAAGTCTGTATTGATATTATTGAGTACCTAATTGAATAGTTTATTAAATATTGATAGATACCATGTTTGTATGTGTGCATGATTATACCTTAATACAGATATATTTCATTTCACTACTTGTGCTACAAAATCATCGAGTTAATAAGATCACAAAAACGAAAGTGTGTTTTGAACCGTTGCTGAGAATTTTCACCGAAAAATATAAAAGTTTTTAGAAATCATATATTTGTCACTTCTTCTTAGCGTGTCGATGGCAATGGATTTTGCTCAGAATTCGGCTATGTGTTTGGCGCCATCACTAGCGTCCATCAGTTCCTGTAACGTGATATTAAGTGTCTCATCATTTGTGGAACAGCACCACATTTACACTCCAGAGAGAATTTGTTACTCCAATCTGCATAAGTGACTCATAGACGTATCTCACATTTATCAACATATATTTAAATGTCTTCCAAATCTAATATTCAGAAATAATTTACCCTTTATGAATCACCTACCCAATAAACCAACCCTAGATTGTATAAATCGGCCTAATAGAGGCAAGGGTTGGGATTAAACGGTCTAAGAAGACATTTCTCTAATAGATATACAGTCTGTATAATAACCTCAAAGGCACAGTTTGAAGTCACCCTTCATGGACGTTGTAATGCAGTAATCACAGTATAAGTATAGATCAAGAATGTATCAGAAGTGAAACTCGCTTTGAATGCATTCTAAATGCCTATAGTTTCTGGCGTAAGAAACGTTCAACAAAGTCAAGGTTGGTGCATGTTACATAGGCCGGGTTCGTTTTTTTAACAAGGTGGCAGGCGGTAAGTGATCCTTAGGTGATTATTTTGCCAACATCGGTGGCAAAGGATGGTAGGTACAGCCAGGGATTTTTTTTCAAATTGACACACTTCGTCATTTTGCCGTGTTATAGCCATTTCATACAACTGTCAAAGAATGGCAATTGTGATTTGAATATACGGACAATTTAAGTTAGTAGTTAATCTGTGGAATTAATCTCTCTGACTTTACATAAGTTTCGCGTCTGTACAGTTTTCTTATTCTATGGTGTGAGGTCCTAATAGGTATCATGCTTTACTCAACCCGTCGAACAATATTAGGTTGAGTAATAAATTAATCCGGGACGAAGTACTCCTTTGAGGAGACTTAGCACCCTGATGTATTTACTTGGTCATTAGTTACGTTATGTTAGGCTTAAGAGGCTGAATTGAAACTTTGGTCGTGATGTGTCCTTGCGTATGTACTTTTGGTCTATTCGTAAATTATTAATTTATTTGCGTTTTCTTTGTATTGATATTAGGCATTCATTGCAAAGTTTATTGGTAATTAGCATTACACTTACTATTTCAGTATATTTTTCTTAGAAAATTACAAATATTTAGTTATTAGGGTCCATGAAAACTCATCGATATAATGTATCCTGCCCATCCTAACCTATGGTGCTCAGACCTGGTCGCTCACCGAGTCGAAAAGTTCCGCCTTGGGTTTTGCCAAAGAGCAATGGAGTGCGTGTTGCCAGTGATGACATATGGCACTGAAACGTGGTCGCTCACAATGGGCCTCATTAGAAGGCTGAAAGTCACCCAAAGGGCAATGGAGAGGGCTATGCTTGGAGTTTCCCCGCGGGATCGAATCAGAAATGAAGAGATCCGCAGGAGGACCAAGATAACCGACATAGCCCGAAAAATTGCCAAACTTAAGTGGCAGTGGGCAGGGCACATTGCTTGCAGAACAGATGGCCGATGGGGCCGAAAGGTTCTGGAGTGGCGACCGCGTACCGGAAGGCGTAGCGTTGGAAGGCCTCCCACAAGGTGGACCGACGACCTTGTGAAGGCCGCAGGAACTCGTTGGATGCGAGAAGCACAAAACCGGTCGAAGTGGAGGTACTTGGGGGAGGCCTATGTCCAGCAGTGGACGTCTTTCGGCTGAAATGATGATGATGATGATGAATGGAGCGCAGCATTTTAGGCGTTAAACAAACTGACAGAATACAATACACCACGCTCCGCACCAAGCTGTGACTGTGACTGCTGGGCAACAGTCTCCACACGGTAGGTGCCTGAGGATGAACGGCACCGCTGAGGCCGGCCTAGAAAGAGAGAGGCTAGAAAGAGGTGGCAAGACGACCTAGACACGTACCGCAAGAGTTGAATCGAGGTGGCTCTAGAATCGGGGGTTGCGGAAGGATCGTACGTTCCCGCGACCCCCGGCGTAGGTGTGAGATGGAACACCGGGGTGGTTTTTAGCCGCCGCCCGCGCCAGGGCGGCGGACATCCATGAGAATATTCCAACCAAGAAACAAAAAAAAAAAAGTTGGCTCTAGAAAAGGATGCCTGGAAGGATTTGGGGGAGGTCTATACTCAGCATTGGGACAGACACAAAAATAATGTAAAACCTAATATACTATGTATTTGTGTGAATGTGTCTACTTGATTGATGAGCAAATGGACCAGTGAACTTAATTTTTCCGTGAGCTAAAATAAAAATAGTAATTATTTGAGAATAGTATTAATATGGCTTTTCTAGTAGTTAAAGTATCCTAATGACTGTATATTTATTTCATTAATAAATCTCTGTCATAATTTGACACATAGTATGGGGCGGAATCAGGTCAAGTTACTTGCGTAACGGGGCCACACTAACAATATTATTATGACTAGTAAAGGATATTATTAACCCGTGGTTTGCTACAAATGTAGTGCCCCATTAATAATTTGGGTTATGAATGACGAAATAGTTAACAGTTACATTTAAAATATCAGTCTGTTTCGTCGTAGTAGATAATAATATAATTTATTCGATAGGTTTTGATTAAAATAGTAAATTACCAGATTACCTATATTTTATTTTTCATTTTATTTAATTTTTTTAATTTATTGCAAAAGATTATGGCTCTTATTCATAATCCTATTTTATCTCTATTTTAGCTAAAATAGGTTTATAGAACGTTTGTCTTTATCTGTCACGTTGTCATTTCTGTGTGTAAGAAAGAGACAAACCCCATTTTAACTAAAATAGGTTTGATAAGCTTTATGAATAAGAGGGTATGTTTTTATTTTTTTTTTAAATATCGGGCGTCGTCACTGAGGCTGACCTAATCAACGCTGGCGTGACGATTTGGACTCACACAGCACAAAGAAAGGTGGAAGAATACGGGGGAGGCCTTTGCCCAGCAGTGGGACAATAAAGGCTAATGGAAAAAAGAGAATATAATAGTATGATAAATACCAATGCAATACATAATACCAATGCGTCACGCACTACCGAAAAACAATCGTAGAGATCCACAAAAGATTACAGTCAACAAATAATTCCAGGGGTGCCAAAACTTTATATTTACTTACGCACACCTGACTCCAAAAAGGTTTATAAATTCACCCCTTAAATATACATACGAGGGAATTGACTTTTTGTGATTTTTTCGTAAACTACTGTCGGAATATCGACAAATAAGATGGCATTATATTTTCACCAATGGAGTTTCCAGATTTAAATAGACGATATTTTAAAAAGTACCTATCGTTTTGGGTGCGTTTTTTTTTCGAAAAGCTATACGAGTGTATGCCTATGTATATTTTTTTGGAAACCATAAAATATAAAAATAATGAGATGTTTCCAGAAGAATATAATTTGTTAAAGTCTGGACAAAAATTACCACGCAAAAGTAGATACATTCCTCTGACAGTGTTCATTGACAATCATAACCTCACTCGCATGGGAAGTTCGATAACTCCTCCATTGATTTTAGTGTGAAACATCCCGTCACATATATAAGACAAACTTATTTTCCTCTAGGTGGCGCAAACTTGTCTAGGTTTTCGTGAATACATGTCTTAAATGTTTTAGACATAAGGCTCAGAATGTACAGCCTATAATGGGTCTACTACCTATCTCAAGAACACATCTTGAGTTTCCTTTATTTAATAGTTACCGTCAAACGGGATGAATAGGGATGCAGGGGTGAATCGGGACAAAACTTTAAAAGGGATTTTAACATTAAAATAATATAGTTTGTGGCCAAAAAGGACCCTAATATGTTTACTGTAATTTAATTAACGTTTACGTGCCCTTATTGACAACAAACTATATTATTTCAACGTTAAAATCCATTTTAAAGTTTCGTCCCGATTCACCCCTGCATCCCTATTTACCCCGTTTGTAGGTATGTTGACTATGCTGGGCATTGGTGGCCAATCGTAAAGGCAGAGGATACAAACTTACAAAATCCTATATGTGCATCTTGTTTACTCGGTAGTGAAATCCGTACATTTGGAGCTCGTCACCGACCTCGCCACTGAAGCATACATGGCCGCTCTAAATTGTACGTAATTTCCATACAGATGTTAAAGTCATAAGAAGGTTTATCCTCATTTTTTTCAAACCCAACAACAATACACTAGACATACAAAATCTACCACAAAAAAAAACATTCATACACTTCTTACATTATTTTTCATCACGACGCCGACGCGACGACCTTAATTTTTAATTAGGGCAACATTCTTGAGTCAACGTGTCATTTACCGCCTACAAAAATATTCAAACTATTTGATTTTGTATCCTTATTAGTTTTGGGTCCCACTTAGTTGAAGAGACACCTGTTTCCTATTACGAAGACATTTGTCAGGTTCAATATTATTCCTCATTCGGGGCGACTGGTTAGGGGCAAGTTCTTCCATCATGGTATCGGAATTAAGGGAAAATAGACTGTATTGGCTGATTCTAGTTTGAATTTTAGTTCATTGAGTTCACAAGCTCAAAAATTTTATTAGTAGAGTCTGTTCGATACTATACCTTATCTAGCTGAGAATTCAGTGCAAAAAAACATGTCTTCTATGATTTTTACAGACTCAATTTCAATTCTCGTTTTGTTACTAAAGATCTGTAGCATTTGTCGGTACAACCCTGAGTTACCCATCTGCCATTTTACTAGATACTTTTTTTACCATATCAGGGTGCTTACTCTTGAATTTAATTCCGATAGATCGACATTAGAATTATGACGTTTCGTACTTTTGAGTTCAGTTTAATTAAACTAAAAGGTAAAATTGGATGATTGATTTTGGAGCCCGGCCCTAATTTCCACTTAGTTCACCAAAATGGACACCCAATTTTACCTTTTAGTTTAATTAAACCGAACTCAAAAGTACGAAACGTCACAATTCTAATGTCGATCTATCGGAATTAAATTCAAGAGTAAGCACCCAGTATTTCCAAATACCAGATATTACTTACTATACGCTGGCTATTAAATTAAAATTCTTGATATCTACAGGTTTTTTTTTAACTAGTGTGCAAACTGTAACCATGAATTCAGCATAAAAATCTTTCGTCGGTTGTCTAAAACAAAATCAGCTGTTTCATAGAAAAGTGCAATACCTACTTACGCGGTAAAAATGTATGGAACAACATTGTTTTTTTTAGTTTTTGCACTGGTTAAATTTTTCCTGTATACATAACCGCATACCTATGTACCTACATAATGTTCCCTCACATAAACAAATACCAGCACGTTTGCACCATCATGTTTGCTATTGCGTACGGTTTAACGGTACGTGAGTAACGTGCAAGTTATGAAATAAGGATAAACCTACTTTTAGACATTTTTTGGGCTCCGTACCCAAAGGGTGCCAACGGTACCTTATTGCTAAGCCTCCGCTTTCTGTCCGTCCATCTGTCACAGGGCTGTATCTCTTGAACCGTAATAGGTAGAAACTTGAAATGTTTACAGTGCGTACTACTAAGTATGGGTGCTATCACAACAAATAATAAAAATAAAATAAAGTTAAATAATAAAAGGGTTCCTCTTTAATTTTAAACTATGTATATTTTTTACTTTAATTTTGACCATACAAGAAACCTGTTTTTCTAGGCGTTATTTTTTACTAAAGCTTAAAAAAAAGTAATGTTAAATATTGAACGGGGGTACTAAAACCTAATTAATAAACCTAACCTAATAAATTATTTCATCACCACTGCTCTCCAAACGGTGAAGGAAAACATCGTGAGGAAACCGGCAAGTCCTAGAACCAAACATTCGAAGACATGTGACATCTACGAACCCGCACTGGGCCCGCGTTGTGGATTACGGCCCACTCCCTCTCACGGAGAAGAGGCCTGTGTCCCAGCAGTGGAAACTTTATAGGCTGATTATGATGATGATAGTAGTCCGACTCGCACTTGGCTAATAAGGATAAAATCACGCTGAAACTTGCGATCCACCATGTTTCTGGCAAATAAATATTCTATTCTATCAATTACGAAAGCCATCATAAAATAAAAAATAAAGGCGACTAAAAATTATAATAAACCTAAATTAAAATCATAACTCCAGTTTAAGGTAGCTGTACTCTAATCTATCACAGACTCTAGGTGTAAGAACTATTGCAGGGGTCGTCAATCTTATCCGACATTTAATTCCGTCCACTACTCACTTGCGGGAACCATATTGCATTTGTTGCCAAACATAAAAGTTAAGTCGTTCCACATTTTTCTCTTCCGACCTAGAAAGCAAGGACGTACTTAGATATATTTGGTCTGTTTCTGTGTAAATATTATTCGGCTCAGGTCTTTTGTAGAGAATTGACATCATTTTTCTTGCAACTTAAACCGTTGCACGTTGCAGTCTTTTAGCAACAAAATTTGGGCTGGAAAATGTTGTCGAGTGGATTAGAATTTCTTTGTTTGCCCACTTTACTTTTAGCGTTTCCTCTGCGGCTGTTTATATTTTGTTTTAGATACCTACTTTATATGTATTGATAAACTGCTTCAATAATCGAAAGTAGCCTTGAAGGTGATTTGTGCAATATTTGTTTCAACTTAGTACCTAAATAATACTGCCAACTTAATCATATTCGAGCCATAACTATATTTTTCTAATACCTACCCATTTTAATTTTTGAATAAATATTTACTATCCATACTCCATACTAATATTATAAATTCGAAAGTAACTCTGTCTGTCTGTCTGTATGTTACCTTTTCACGCCTAAACCACTGAACCGATTTAGATGTTTGGTATAGAGATAGTTTATAGTAGTTAAGGACATAGGATAGTTTTTATCCCGATATTCCCACGGGATCGACACTTATGTGGGTGAAACGGCGGGGCGCAGCTAGTTATTTATAAACGTAAGTTTTCTATATTCCTTCCAACTATTTCATTCATAATCTTAATGGATTTTACAGTTTTTGTTCACTTTTGAAAGCCATAGTTGTAACAGCTAGTAATATGGCCTTTTGTATTGATAAAGATGGCATTAACGCGAATACAGCCAATCAGTGACGGACAAAGAGAGAGCAGTAATTCATTAGAAACACTCAGTGGGCTCTTAGCGCTAAGAGATTTATAGTGATCGCTTGTCACTAATAGGTACCTGTTTAGAAGACTTTTACTATTAAGAGTTTCTGTCTTCCTTTTAATTTGAGTGATAAAGAAGATAGACGTTAATTGGCACGCGTTTATTTTCACCTACCTACAAAATAGCATAATCAGCCTTATAAAGTTCTCACTGCTGGGACACAGGTCTACTCTCAGTGAGAAGGAGTGGGCCGTAATCCACCACGCGGGTCCAGTACGTGTTGGCGGATGTTACATGCTTTCGAAGTTTTGGTTCTAGGACATGCCGGTTTCCTCACGATGTTTTCCGTCACCGTTTTGAGAGCAGTGGTGATGAAATAATTTACACAAAGTAAAGTGCCTGCTTGGGTGCGAACCCACGACCAACAAGACGTACGCCACGGATCACTGTTACCACTGGCTACAACTGCTCTCCCTCTTCAAAATAACTGATCGAATTTCCGAAGTTGGAGGGTTCAAAATCAATGAAAAACTTTATTTCAAGAATTAAGAATAAACAAAAGAAGCGTATAAATTCAATTAATTCTGTTGCAAACTAATAAAGTATACAAACATAACAATTGAAAGCCCTACCTTAGAAGCTTTTCAATTAATTCTGTTGAGAATTCATAAAGTACACAAAAACAGACAAATAAAAAGTTATCAACCTATAATGTTCCCACTGCAGGGACACTGGCCTCCTCTCCTCGAGAGGGAGTGGGCCATAATCTTTTTTCACTTTTTTTCGGGATGACAGGTACCCTATGTCCGTTTCTGTATACCTGACAACATACATATATGCAAAATTTCAGGATGATCGTTTCAGTGGTTTAGGCGTGAAAAGGTTACAAACAAACAAACTTACTTTCGCATTTATAATATTATATAGTTAGGATATGAAGATAATATTTAAACAATTGAAAGCTGCAACCTTGTGAATAAAAACAAAAGTAAATATTGTTACAGACGGCAGAACACGGAACAACAGTGAAAGAAGTAAGCTCTAATAGTCACGATACCTACCTTCTAACCTAGTTTCTTTGCCATTCGCTCCCACAGATCTTTCCTTCCAAGATTTAATATTTAGTTTAAAGTAAGTGTATTTTTATGTTTCATAATAAAATAGTCTCCATAGAGACTAATAAATTCAAAAAGTTAGATTAAATGGTCCTGTTCCTGAAAAATACTTTGTATTTTTACTGAAAACTCATCACCTGCCTAGTGTTTTCCCACCTATGTTAGGGTCGGCTTCCAGTCTAACCGGATGCAGTATTTTACATGGAGCGACTGCTTATCTGATCTCCACAACCCAGTTACTGGGTAATACGATACCCCTCTGTAAGACTGGTTGTCAGACTTTCGGGCTTCTGACTACCCGTAACGACTGTCAAAGATCCACGAATGACAGCCGGGACCAACGGCTTAACGTGCTTTTCGAGGCACGGAAGGGTCTCGGTATGTATAGATGGTCACCCATCCACAGACCAACCGCGGCAAGCGTAGCTTAACCCGATCGATCGACCTGTGCAGCTGTTTTTATTTAGCCACGGGCCCCTCTTTTATACTGAAAACTACAAAAAGAAAAACATTGCTTGGAACTCGTGTGATTTTCTTTTCCACTGTGATTTTCAATTATTCTTTCTACATATTCCACCGGAGTGCCTGGATGAAAAGGTCTGAGACATAAGGCTTGAAATAATTCAAGAGCCTCGACTCGCGATGTTTTACCACATCCCACATCGCCTCTCGTATGTCGTTCTGTCGGAATAAAGCGTCGAATGAAATGGAGACGGAAAACTTCTCATTTATGTATGATACTTTCTCAGTTGATTTTTTCACGTAGTTTCAATAATAAGTGTTCTAAATTATTTGGTAAACTTTGACTCTAGGATATATAGGCCCGCTTGTACCACAAATCACTAATCACGATATTTTATCTCTTTCAACTTGAAAAAAATGACAGAAATAACGTAGTCTTCGTTATTCGTTTAGCGCTAAATGCAATTATTATTTGTAATGGGAAGGGGCCTTATGTACATACCTCATACATGTACTTATCGACACATATTATAGAACTCATCATTTATGGAATTTGAACTAGCACCGATGCTTGCAACATGGAATGAAGATCAAACGTTCCGAAGTTTCAGCAACGACCAAACTTCCTCATGTTCGTATTCAAACGGCTGGATCTAATATTATCGAGTACCTAACATCGTCTCTAATATTACGCACTACTAGCGTTTGGCCGCGGCTTAGCCCGCATAGAGGTCGGAAAATATCTCACGGAAATTTACTACCGGGATAAAAACGTATCCAATATTCTAACCCAGATCATGGTCTTTCCGTGTATCAAATTTCATCCATATCATAGCGAAAAGGTAAAAGACGGATAGAGTTACTTTCGCATTTATAGTATTAGGATGGATGGATATGCTAAAGTACATTAGTGTGTACCTACGTATGTCTGGCTGTTCGATACTTGTTCAGGGGTAAACTGTCATACGATTTTGATGACTGAACTGTCGCTTCGTACGAATATTTATAATGCTTTTGAACTCTGGACTTAGTGTCTGGCCAGACTGGGGCGCGGGCGCGGGGCGGGCCCTTGTGCGGGAACGCGCGCGGCTGCGTTCTGCGTGTTATCGTGTCCAGTGTTTGTCAAAATATAATATGGATGAAGAAGACTTATTTTTACTGGAAAAAAGCTCGAACTAGTTCGAGAACGGCAATCCTCGCGCGGGCCGCCCGCGCCCGCACCGCGCACTCACTGTGGCTACTTGTGTGAACGAGCTATGGTTGCCCGCGCGCTCCCCGCGCCGAGCAGCCCGCGCCGAGCAGCCCGCGCCGCTCACCGTGCCCGCGTGCCCACTATGGCACTCAAAGGAAGTTCATCTGTTTGAGTTCGCCGTGCTGCGGATTTAGTGCCCGCCTCGCGCCCGCGCTACCAGTCTGGCCAAACACTTAGGTTTAAATACTTTGTTCTCAAAAAGACAAAAGAGCCACTTGCATGAGAACATAAGATAGCATATTGTAATAAACTTATTCTAGGTAATGGTTTCTGTACAATACAATAGGCTTAAAATTATTACTTACTCATTATTAGGACTTAGGTACATTCTGTATCAATCAATTAATCAACTCAGCCTATCGCAGTCCACTGGTGGACATAGGCCTCTCCCAGACTGCGGCACAGCATCCTGTCCTCCGCCGTCCGCATCCAGTCCCGCATTCTGTATGCCTATACTTTTTGACCTCGTTTCTCTTAACACGAAAAGAATCGAGCTCGAAAAAGAGGCTTTGCTATGCAGTGTGGAAATGCAAGCAAATATATTTTTTATGAAAGTGGTCTTTAATATCGAATTGAACTTTCTAGCTTCTAAGAAATGCATACAACTTCAAAACATTTTTAGCTAAGAGCGATTTTATATGACACCTACAAAGAAATTCTCATAAGGGTGGATTTGCAAAGGTCGTGGGCGAAACCTGCATAACGAACAGTTTCATGTACAACTGGTTTGTTCCCTGTGTTGACAATGTCGTGCTTAAGGCACAGTCGAATACTCACAAAAAACTTCCCTCTTGGCACATGCATACAAGAATATTACCTCATGCAGTGGAAAAAAGATAGAATGGAATAGAATACTCTTTATAATTTTATTTATATGTAGAATTTTTACATAAGGCAACACAATGGGCGATCTTGTCGCCAGAAGGGATCTTTTGAAAACAACCAAAATGTCAGAGGTGACAAAAAGAAACAAAAACGCGCCCTACCGCGTCAAAATTATCTTTTGACGCGGTAGGGCAAATCTAGCAATTTTAATATTTCGTCTAGGCTCTTCCAGAGGCACTTTTATGGCAAAAAATATGCTATTAGGGCGGAAATGTACTCAACTCCTTCTAAAATATGTATTGACCCAAAACTACGTTACGGTAAGGGGTACCTTACCGTAACATTTAATTAAAACACTCTCAGGATTCATTTCTCAAAACTTTTGAAAGTATTGAGATTTGAGAACAGAGAAATGATTGATGAGTTTGGGAAACATCAATTTATTAGAAAGAAAATTGAAAGGTAAATTAAGAAAATTACTAATTAACTGTTCCGTTCAATGATGATGATTAATTTCTCTAAAAGTAAACCTTAAAATGATTACTTAGTTTCTTGGATTACTTACTTGAAGAAGTCAAGCCTGCCCTTAATTGAAAGAACTCGCAACTATAAGGGCCAACGCAAACGGCCCACCGGATGCCAGTCCAGGCTTTCATTTATTCACACTGTTACACAAATGTCACTCGACCCACAACGATATGGGAACGCTTGTTACATTCTAGCTTTTATTGAGGGAAAACTACTCGTATTGTTTTCACTAGGCTGAATGAACAAGCGTGTTTTGCTAAAATGCACGTATGTTCCTATTATGAATGGAATTTAACCACAGACTGTAGTTTTGTATTGTGAGCAGATAAAAAAGTGAACAAAAGGTCGAAAGCCCTTATACCCATGGGTGAGTTTTAATCGCGTACTGGATTTTCATCGCACTGCTTAGCGCCGAGAGTTGGAAATCCAACGGTGTATTTTGTTTTTTTTTTTTTGACGAGCTGGAATTCACACTAATGGATTCTCAATGCTCTTCTTAAGGAGACTACATAACTTAAAGCGCGGTCACTATCGGACTGCATATAGAAAGACAAACGCGATGACACAACCCTGGTAAATTATTGCAAAATTTGAAGCAATTATCTATTTACAAAAAATCTATTGTTTGGACTAAAAAATTAAAACACTAGTGCTTTAGTATATTGCTTGTAAAATAATCTGACCAAAAATCAGAGTGACTTTAGTGGTTTTTATTGTGATAAGAAAGTTTTTAGAGGTATCTGCATGATTTTTTTCTATCCTATCAAATTAGTTGTATTATGTTTTCAACACACTATCTAACTAGCATATTTCCTGAAGAATATCATATATATTTCCGATTTTGTTTTTTTGATAACCGACGGTAAATTGCTGAATTCCTAGTTGCAATTTCCCAGCCACCCTGTATTAATATAAACCTTAATTTCGGTGGAATTAAATCAAAAGTCTTTTCAAAAGCTTCAAAAACACTGTCAAAATATTATTCCACGGAAGAATGATTTTTAACTTTCGCCTAATCTTACAAAATATTTTGCAAGAGCCATTCACGAGTGAGACTGCATTAAAAATTAAAGAGGGGAGAGTGTTTTAGAAGCGTAATACGTTTAGTGGTAACTGAAGAAATTCGAGAACAGTTGGTGTTGTCGTAGCAATTAAGGATTAATCCATCATTCTTATTATTGCACATCACGCTATGAGATTGACCGAAATATAAGCGCGGAATCTTTCGCCAGATTTTGTTACGGATAGCGACTTTTTTTCTTCACTTGACGGTTTGGCAGTTTTTTTTTGTTAGGCAGCCGCACAGGTCCGTCGATCAAGTTAAGCTACGCTTGCCGCAGTTGGTCTGTGGATGAGTGACATCTTTACACACCGAGACCCCTCCGTGCCTCGGAAAGCACGTTAAGCCGTTGATCCCGGCTGTCATTCGTGGATCTTTGACAGTCGTTACGGGTAGTCAAAAGCCCGTAAGTCTGACAACCAGTCTTTACCAAGTGGTATCGTATTACCCAGTAACTGGGTTGTGGAGTCAGATAGGCAGTCGCTCCATGTAAAATACTGGCATTCAGCTGGATCCGGTTAGACTGGAAGCCGACCCCAACATAGTTGGGAAAAGGTTAGGCAGATGAGTTGTAGAGCGGTTTTGGTAGATTGAGTTGATTGAGTGAGGGTTGATTGAGTTTGGTAAAGTGATTGATCTTATTAAGAATGTTCGCATATTTAACCTACTTCAAAAAAGGAGGTTCTGTATTCGACCCGTATGTATGTATGTATGTCCGCGATTTTCTCAAAAACTAATTAACCAATTTTGATCATTCTTTCATTATTTTGTTGTCTGTATGATCCAATGTTGAAATAACCCAAACAAAAACTACAACGCGGCTGGCTCAGCAGAAGATGAGCTAATTCCCTTTTCAATAAATTGGCATAAAATTGCATTAAACCAGGAAAATAGTAACCAGTTTTTTTTTTCATTGGGCCATATAAAGTCTATTCAAACTTATGTTTCAAATTAATATTATTTCAAATTAAACAATTATCAACTTTATTTTAATATTGATTAAGTTGATTTCAGAGTGACTAGCACTATTGAAAAAGTTATAAAAATGTTTGAAGTTGTAGCGTAAGCTGCACTTTATTGTGTAGGATTTAAAGTTATTTTTCCATAAACTCATATTAGTTTACATTTTTGGCTAATAAATCGCGAATGTAGTATTACATAACATACTCCCGGATTCTTCCCGTGGAAGTAAGCATTTATCATTGGGCCTTTAATTGACAGTAGGCACCGCGTACATTGCTATTATCACTAAAGCAATAAAGGACATCTGCAATTAAATTACTTTGCCCAATGATAATACCTACAGCAAATAAGTAGATAATATTAAACACTAAAAGCCGGACCGAAAATTGCCTTCAACTTTCGTTTAAACGTATTTTTCATTTACAAAATTATTATGTCGAGAACAGACAAGCACCGTTATAATTAAAAACAAACTAGAAGTTTCATTAATTTAGTGCAGTTTGTTTATTTTGGAGTAATGGCTGGCTTAGACATGTTGTTTGAACAACATGACTCTGCAAAAAACTCACAGATGCTTTTGTGAAAAAAAAAACAACTGACCTCAAAAAAAACACAACAAAGTGATAAATAACTTTAATATCGGAAGTTGGTGTCGTTGGTTCCGCATTTTCGTTTTTTGACACCGACTTCCGAAATTAAAGTTGGTCATCACTTTGTAGTTTTTTAATGAAGTCGGTTGTTTTTTTGTAAAAAAGTTGTTACTTTTCACTTTTTAGTTGTACCTACCCCACACAAATCAATTAACACTAGTGCATTGAAGAATTGAAGACACCGACTAGTAGAATCATCAAAATTCGCATAGAAATGCCGGAGATGCAGTACATTTATGCATGTAACTTCGTACGTAAGAATAATTACCTAATGTATTATATACTGAAACCTTCCTGAAAGTATATAGATCACATTAATAAATTATTAAAATTGCTTCACTAGTTTTTGAGAAAATCGCGGACATACAAACATACATACATACATACGGGTCGAATACAGAACCTCCTTTTTTGAAGTCGGTTAAAAAATAAATGTAATTATCTATATATATAAAAATGAAACCCGTTTTCCGTTGTCACGACATAACATGAAAACGGCTGGACCGATTTCGATGAAATTTGGTATAGAGATAGTTTGAGTCCCGGGAAAGGACATAGGATAGTTTTTATCCCGATATTCCCACGGGATCGACATTTACGCGGGTAAAACCGCGGGGCGCAGCTAGTTTAAAATAAAATAACTACCTATATTTATAGTTGTTTTCAAAAACACAAAAATCATAGACTCTTGGAAACGATTAAATACTTATTCACAAAACCACGTCACATAATATGAATTTAAAACATTAGTTAAAAAACTTATATTATGTGAAGAAATCATCTTTTGTAAGTATAGAAAATAATACAAGTTATGTAAGTATTGAAATATTGAAATCAACCCAAACTTTCTTTGAGCCTAAACAGATTTACAGGCTCATTAAATTCCCTCGAAACGTAACTGAAGGTTTAACAATAAAAAAATACGTAAGTTTTTATTTACGCCAAAAGGAAAACAGTTTCCGAAATTCACTGTTAGCGCACAATTCTAAGAGTGCTCACACAAACCACAAACCCACCCTACATACTATTGACACGTTTACAAGTACAAAACTTCTACCCAAACGCAAAACTAATTGAACAAGCTCAAAAACCGAGAGATTGCAGAGCCTCTAATTAAATGGAAAAGTTTTTCATCGCACGCGCTTTTCAGCGGTGAAAGCGCTGGCAGTGAAACCGTTCGTTATAAATTATAACTAGGGACCTACCGACCTACATGGTGGTTGGTGACTGTGGGTTAGTTCATTATGGAAGTTATTTCCCTTGAATGAGTCACTGTAGGTTGGGATGTGTTACATTGTATGGTAGGTTCTAGTGTTAAATATATTAACAAGTTTTATGGACACTAAAACAATCACATTTTTTGCCGCCTTCATTTCTAGGTCCTTGGGGATCGTCGGTTAATCACGTGAGGCTCGAAGGGAAGGTCGGGGGGGGTTCGGAAAAAACCACGAAATATCACAAGGGGGAGGGGATTGGTTATAAAGTTGCTAAAAACATCACGTCATTAATGGACAACCTTTTGTTTAGATAAAGTCTCTTCCATTTATTTCGTTCTACCTATGTTTAAGCTGTAAAGCTCAACATAGTACCTATTTTAAGGAAAAATTTTCAAATAACATTTTGTATCAGCTTAAATGAGACCACATATCTAGCGAAATGTGTGTTCCTACACACCTGTCTGTTTCTGTGATGTTATTCTGTGACTTATTATTATGTCTAACACAGCTTATCCTTACTAACATTATAAATTCGAAAGTAACTCTGTCTGTCTGTATGTTACCTTTTGACGCCCAAACCATTGAACGGATTTAGATAAAATTTGGCAGAGAGATAGATTGCATCCCGGGAAAGAACATAGGATAGTTTTTATCCCAGAAATCATCCTTAAAGGGGGTGAAAAGGGGGGTGGAAGTTTGTATAGGGAATCAATAATCAAAATCAGTTTTTCACTTCTCATGCTCTAAAAGTCCGTCTTTATGTTGTGCTTAGGCGACATAAAATCGCTTTTTATGTTCTAGTGCATAAAGTAAATTTTTTTTCTAAGACTAAAGTAATCAGGCCCAACAGCCACACGCACAATAAAACTCCGCAGGTTAAAGTCGTGATTTATTTCATTTTCTTTCATTTATACCACTTCGGTGTTTTCTATCGTTAATTTCATAAAATCAGGTAAAATAGTTGTCATTTATTATTTAAAAAGGCAAAGAAACGTTTTCATTTTTTGGCAGTATGAAGTACCCAAGTCGAATGAAAAATGTTGAAAATTAAAAAAAAAACTTAAAAAGTTTCGTGGCGGTATTATCTGTGGTGGCGGGAATTAGCTATGGATGCAACATTTTTGATTAATTATGTACTGCAGTGTTATTCTCTAAAAGACAATTTCATGGCTGTACGCTGCGACGAGCTCGTCGACGAGACAGCCTTGACATCAACCGAGCGCGCAGCGCTGATTCAAACCGTATTCACTAGCGTCATTGTGGTCGTCGTCGAACCCAAGGCTGTAACCTCCCGTCACTGTTTCGCAGACGAACGTAGGGCTTGCAACAAATTCTATAAATTATAATCGATCAATCTCGACTGAGAGTTTTATGGGTTTAAAATATATATTAAAGGTCTATCTTTAAGTATTTTAAGGAATACAGTAAAACTATAACCAATATCATAATTTAAAAGGGTTATTGCATATTTCTTATTACATTTTAAGGCTGAATGACGATTCCTTTGCTCTTTTCGAGCAACGCGACGGCGATGAATAAAAAGTCAACTCACAACAATGTCAAATGTCAACAAAACTACTTGAATTTCTAGTTTTTAACTTTTGGGTGCATTATGCATACGAATCATACGATATATATTATTTGTATTACCTAGCGAGTGCTTTGAACATAGGTATTTCTGTGCCTAATGTGAGTATTATGATATTTTCACTGTTATTACATGGATAATTATACTAATGTTTCTCAATAATATTGTATGATATTACACGAGTTATTACTAAAATTTAAGTTAATTACTTATTTAACTAATGTTTTACAATAATATGTACCTATAACTTTATTGTTGTAACGTAACATTGTGTATTTTAAGCATGCCAAGAAGTGCTAACCCAAGTGCGCAAGTAGAGAGAGATGTTAATAGAGTTTGGAAGAGCGACGTTGGCTTGCCACAGGGCACTCTCGGACATCACATCGGCATGGCAAGAAGTAGCTGGCAAGCTAAACAGTGATGGAAGTGGCTGCATTCAAAGTTGGAAGCAATAGCCAAAGGTTTGTTAACAACATGTACCTAGGTATTGCATTACTGGTGTGCTTCGTCAGCTTGCATACTTGGCATGCGTACTTTGACTGTTTCTTTAAGAACAAAGTTAAATAACCAGTACCTATGTACATTGAGTCTAATATTATAACATAGGACATAATGGATATTTAGGTAACTTTTTTTTTGTTTTAAGATCACCACCTGCACTGCCTCATAGGAGTAATGCCCCAATTGCCTCCTCATATAAGTTAATTTAATTATAATTTGGTTAATTATTGGTTTAGTGTAAAAAAAAACTACATAGGTAGTAGACGTGGTCTCACTTTTGACTCCCAGGTTCGGCTAATTGGTTGGGATTTTCTGTAGGTTTTTTCAACAGCAGCCCTTATTCAATCAACATGTATGTATATAGAGTACATCTAATAAGTATGTATACTACATTGTAATATCTATTCCTTCAGAGAGAGTCATGTGATGCTGTTATACTTACATAATGGTCTTTATATTTGTTTTACTTGTTTAGTAATTTGTTGCATTTTTATGTTCATAGTACCTCGTAGGCGTCGGACGGCACGCCGCCGTCTGATCCAGCGCTCATCACCTTCTCAAAGTCAATCACAAATGGCGAGCCTCACTGAACGTTTTCGCCATTGAAGAGAAGCATTTGGAAAATGAGAGACTCGTTATGGACAACCAGCAGAGGATGTTAAAAACTTAAGGAAATAAGTGAGTCATGGTCAAGGCAGACCCAGGCACTGCAGGATTTATGTACATCCATCAGACGAGGGAGTCCCTGAAACATGGATCTACCACAGATTTTTAATATAATATGTTTAGATATTAAGTTTATGATAGATGTTAAGAAATTTAAATGTTTGAAGTGTAAAAACTCTTTTTTGTAGTAAATGTTAATGTAGTGGAGTAGTTTTCATTGTATTTGTTGGTATAATTGGCATCTGCTAGCTGACATATAGTAAACAATTTAATTTAATGTTCTGTTTCTCATAATGTGAATTACTTTGCATTCCTACTATTGTAAGAATCAAGTTTTTCTAACTGAACCAACAGCTGTGCTGTTGGGGAGTTTGTTGCACCACCTCTTCCCAGCTAAATGAAGGGCGGGCGTTTTGTGGGACTGTTTTATGTAATTTTGACGTTCAAAAAGTGCTGATTGTCAGCCTAATTAGAATACATGAATTCTGATTTGATTGATAGATTGTTTTGAATGGTAAATAAAAAAATAAAATATTATTATGCAGATATTGTATATTTAATTTCTCATGCTCATACTGTATACACATTTAAAAAAATAGTAAAAATAGAGACAACAGTAAGTATAAAAATATGCACTTAAAGGCTAATAATTTTTGATATTATACTAATCATATACACCTTAAACACACACCATATTATGACATAATTATAATTATCATCTATGCACTTATTCTACATTAACATTCATAAATTATACTTTCATTTATTTAGTGTATCTAATCAATAATGGTAGGTATGTTCTATCTAAACATGTTTTCCACATCTGGAAAGGGAAAGATAGGAAAGCATACATTTTAAATATGACATGCTCGCCATAATTGATTAACTAAATCTCGCCTACTTATCAGCCCACTCTCTAAGTCACCATATGTTGAAGCCTGATGTGTCAGGATTCTAAGTAGGTAACCTAGATTCTTCATCTAAGTCACATTGGTCTAACATAGGAGCTGGTAGCCCGGCTCGATTACATGTTGTGGAAAACAGCAAGCTATCACAATTTTTCCCACTGTTATAGGATCATAGTGCAATACCCTATGAACTAACAAACATCAGAATTGCCCTTTCAGTATTCCAAGTCCTCTTCACACTGTTCCTTGCACTACTGTGCAAATTGTTATGGCTCTCTGGAGTCCCAGATTCTGGATTATTAAAGGGAGTCATTAAATAAGGCTTTTGAGGATATCCTGAGTCACCTGAAATCAAATAATGAAGCTGGAATTAAGTACAATCTTGACTTGTGTTTAAGTTATCATTGTATTGTAAATAATAACTTACCAACCTACACAATTTCTTCATTATTTAAATTTTACAAATGCTCCTTTACTGTTTGAAAAAACAAAACTATCATTGTGTTGCACCCCCAAGTCACATCCACATGCAAGATGTTCAGATCAGCATCATTAATCTGAAATAAGTATAATAATTACATACTGTAAGTAGGTACCTACCTATGTGAATTCTTTATAATTCTACATTATCCATATTTATAATTCTAGGTACATTATACTTAACATATCACAAGAAACCTAGCTGTAAACAAACCTTTAGCCTCTTGGTTAAACCACTGGAACGAACTCGCGGACGCATACATGTAGTTAGGTCATTTTCCAATATATTAATTAAATCCTCAGAATGCCTGTAAATATGGATAAAGTCTGTATCACGGGATATTGTTTTAAACTTTCTTATTTGTTTCGCCTGTCGAGCTTTCTTTAAATCATCACTTTTCTTGGCTTCTTCTAATAAATGTAGCTTTATAATTCACCGAGCTGCCATTTTTTCAAATAAGTATTAAAAGATTCGAGTACGGTTTATTATTTTCGTCAAGACTACGCACGAATATTTAGAGCTTTTGGATTTGACAGTTAGAATCGAGGCTGTGGGCGAGGCTGTGAGCGACTTCGACGCTGTTTTTTTTTACGGAATGCCAAAATGTATGAAGAACTGTCAATTTGCCCTCCCGTGGCTGTGTCGTTGGGTAGTTTAACTCACGGCCGTCACAGCCTTGAGCGCTAGTGTAGCTGTACGCAGCTTAGTGAATGCCAAACTAAGTTTCACAGCTGCGACAGCGCTGCACGCAAGGCTGTATCCTTAGAGAATAGCATGGCTGTATACTTTATGCCTGTTTCATTTTCTCGCAATCGAAGTGAAAAGCAGAGTGTATAACTCAGGCATAAACAAGCCATTTTACCCCTCGACTTAACTATCCACCCGAGCCGCAGGCGAGGGTGGATATAAACGTCTCGGGGTAAAATAGCTTCTTTTATGCCTTAGTTGTACAATCTACTATTATATACTTGTACATATGTATTATTATTTTTAGATTGTTAGCTTTTTAAATTATGTAAATATGTAAAGAAGACTGAATGTAACCAATTTAGATGAAATTTGGTATGGAGATAGTTTGAGTTGTGAGGAAGGGTATAGAATAGGTTTTATCCCCGAAATTATCCCTTTAAGGGTGTAAAAAACCGGCCAAGTGCGAGTCGGACTCGCCCATGAAGGGTTCCGTAGCAGCAAGTAACATAATATAAAAGTTCTTGTAGTTCGTTGTAACTTTGTGAAAGGTAAATTGCGGTTTTCGATTTATGACGTATTAAAAAAAACTACTTACTAGATCTCGTTCAAACCAATTTTCGGTGGAAGTTTACATGGTAATGTACATTATATATATTTTTTTAATTTTATCATTCTCTTATTTTAGAAGTTAGAGGGGGGGGGGACACGCATTTTACCACTTTGGAAGTGTCTCTCGCGCAAACTATTCAGTTCAGAAAAAAATGATATTAGAAACCTCAATATCATTTTTGAAGACCTATCCATAGATACCCCACACGTACAGGTTTGATGAAAAAAAATTTTTGGAGTTTCAGTTGTAAGTATGGGGAACCCCAAAATTTATTGTTTTTTTTCTATTTTTGTGTGAAAATCTTACTGCGGTTCACAGAATACATCTACTTACCAAGTTTCAACAGTATAGTTCTTATAGTTTCGGAAAAAAGTGGCTGTGACATACGGACGGACGGACAGACAGACAGACAGACAGACAGACAGACAGACAGACATGACGAATCCATAAGGGTTCCGTTTTTTGCCATTTGGCTACGGAACCCTAAAAAGGGGGTGGAGATTTGTAAAGGGAAACAATAAAAAAGGACTATAATACTTTTATCGCGGGTAAAACCGCGGGGCACAGCTAGTACTAAATAATCAAGAAACCCTATTAAGGCTCCTGACACACGATTTACAAACGAAGCAACAACGATCACACGACACTACTTGATTGATAACAGCCGTCAAGAACTTCGCCGGAATCTGCCAAGTGCAGCCAATTGTGACTGTGTAGCGGAAAATGTAATTTTAAATTTGTTTCGTGGTTAATTTAACGGTCTAGTTGAAGTTTATGCATAACTTACTGTCGCAGCGTTTGATTTAGTTGCTAATTTGGACGGTTTTAGATTGATTTTGCCTGTTTTGGGAGCCTTTGCCGCTGACATGACAGATGCATTGTTTTCGTTTTTGATTTGCACAGTTATTTGAAGTTAACTCTCTGGCACAGGCAACTGAAGGAACACAGGTGGGTTTTAGTCACTAAAAGTCTGACACGCCCTCCCGCTCCGCGCAGAGCGAGAGAAGCTATCTGACAATTTCCCAACAAAAAAAAAAAAAAGGGTGCAAATAAAAGTTGCACAACTCGATTGCGATTGATATTCATATGAATATTAGATGAGAAAGGGTCACGTCGTCTCTTATCGTGAGAGCCCTGGCTTACATCGGGGCTGGATGGGCAGTGTTCACTTGCAAATTATTAACACACTATATATTGTTAAGATTTCGTTATTATATCAGAATACACTCGAGAGCAATGAATCCGGGTCACTACCTTAACATCTCGGAAACTAACTCGGAAAGGTTTTTATTGGTGACCCGGATTCATTGCTCCCAAGTGTACTTAGACTATTAAGCCCGCTCACACCACAAATCACTAAATGCATTTAAAATATCATTTTGTTTTTGGCAATCGTTTAAAAATAATTAGTAAGTCAGAATAATGTTTTAAATGCGTTTAATCTGTCAAGCTCCGCTAATGAGACACAATTGATTTTCTATTGTTTCACGCCGCTTGACCGGTTAATACCTATTTTAATCAGGCTTTTATACTTAGGATCGGAAGTTAGATGTTATTCCAAATCTGCCTTTAAAGATAAAAGAAACGAAGATCTTTGGGGTCAGCTCTTTTCTCCTCTGTGAAACCGTGGTGATTTGGTGATTAACCAATCAGCACGATTGGTGGCAAGGATACGACAGAAATATTATCAAGAAATAGCAAAATTATTATTTACATGCAGAAGTAAATGGAAACGTCGAGAGGTGACGCTTTAGAAAAAGCATATACCGACCTTATAGGGTGTATAGATATTTTGGGACAAAACGTACACTTTGTTTTGGTAAAATAATTTGTATACTATGTTTTGTATGTACAGACGCCAGCACATCAACCTACTACAATCTGTCAAATTTCTTTAATAGATTTTCAACTTTATCACTGAAGCATAAGGTTCAAAGTTGATTGGGAAAATGTGACAGTTAGGTGTAGGTTGATGTGCTGGCGTCTGTACAGGGTGAAATTGAAAAAATGCGACAAATCGAAATGGGAGATTGTACTCATCATTATGAACAACTTTTACTATGGGAGCAAACCTGAAATCGAGAAAAAAAAATCTGCTGTTCCCTACATTTATGTTCGAGTAACTCGTCAATATGTAGGTAACAGCTGATTTTTTTTTCTCGATTTCAGGTATGGTCCCTTAGTAAAAGTTGTTCATAATGATGAGTACAATCTCCCATTTCGATTTGTCGCATGTGTTCAATTTCAACCTGTATACTGTGGATAGAACGTTATGGAACAAAGTTTGTTGACAATAAAACGGTTTCTTGTCCGTGTATACATCTTTTTGGGGCTGATCATGTGTATGAATGTAAACAAAGCAAAAAGAAGTATGTAAGGATCGTTGGAAAAAAGGCGTAAGATTATGTATGTTTCGCAAAGAATTTCAACAAGACTTTAAATGCTCACGAGTCTTTCACGAGGCACAAACGATCCTTTAACCGACGAACATAAACTAGATCACTAAATTTCGTTCTCCGAAGCGTTTCCACACATTAAAGAGCATGCACTTACCGATGTGTCCGCCGGGACAATATATTGTTCTTGTGGCCCGAGGAAGTGCATACTATGTGATTCAGGAGACCTGACGTAGTAGATTATCTGCCCCACAGCGCAGTCGTTAGGGACGAACACTAAAACTCTTTTAGAAGCTCCAAAATAACACAAATATTTTTTTTCATTAAATCACAAGTTTAGTTAATGATACAGAAAAGAAAAGCTTCTTTCGAAAACTAATGAAACTTGTATGAGCTACTAACTGTCATCGGTGACAACCAATTAGAAGGAAACCTACTTTTACGAACTAAATAGTCGTCACAATAAGGTTGATTTTAGGTTGCTACTGTCAGAGGTAAAATAATTGTGAACGGACTGTAAACAGCATAGCCTAATCAGCCTATAACGGTCCCACTGCTGGGACACAGGCCTCCATTCGTTGATAGGGAGTGGCCCAGTGCGGGTTGGTAGATGTCACATGTCTTCGAATTTTTGGTTCTAGAACATGCCGGTTTCCTCACGATGTTTTCCTTCACCGTTTTTAAGCAGTGGTGATGACATAATTTACACAAAGTAAAGCGCCTGTCTGGATTCGAACCTACGACCTACAACTCGTAAGCGGCCGTTACCACTCGGTCACCACTGTAACCAAGTACTAATAAGTTTGTAATTTTATAATGTTTACATCATTCTCCTCGCTGTAAACAGCACCTGCCTAGAAAATGTGTCAATTTGGTAATTTTTTAACAAATACACCATAATGTCAGTTATATTAAATAGGGCCCTGATTGTATAGATAGTTACTTATGTCGGTATCTTATGTTATAGTCGATGAATGCCTTTTTTTGACACCCACGAAAATAGAGATGGTGCTACAATCGTTGCTGGAAACAGCACGATCAGCGTTAAACAAATAAAGAGTTTCCGACCAAAATTCGTCGCGGTCGTATAAATTAATCTTGTCAGGTCTCTGTGTAATATATCAGAATGAGTGTGTCGTAATACACCGCATTACGCGTCGTTTGTACGCGGTTTGTCTGACTGGCTGCCATTTTGGCCGCGTGCTACAATACTATTCGTTTTATTACGTTTAAATTACGTATGAAATCATCAATTAATTTGATATGAGTGATTTGATTTGATATGTTTGTTTCAGCCTTTCTTCTCAGAGTAGTCAGATAGGAAACGCCGACCTCATCTAGCTTTAAAAAAATATGATTGACGTGTAAAAGTGTTTGTACAAACCTACTTACAGAAATAAATAATTTATCATTTGAGGTAGATTTTGACAAGGTATAATATATAAAATACAGTTTCGTCCGGTTACACTGGAAGCCGACTTCGACTTAGTTGGAAAAAAGCTAGGCAAATGATGATATGGTTGGTTTTGAGGTAGCCAACTAAATTAAATGTGTTTACCGAAAAAAAATGTTTTGTCGTCGCAATAGCGGCCCCCTTGGTGGAATGGATTGCTTTTTTTTTTATTTGAAATGGGCTTGCTCTTGACTCTAGCCTAGGTCAAAGGTGACAGAGATAAAGTCGACGATGGAGCGAGCTTACCCAGAAGAAGCCTGTTCACTCTCACTTTGAAGAGATTCGGGTTGTATGCGCTCGGAAAAACAGAAAAAAAAATACCATCGTCTATGGACATCTGCAATACTAGAAGCATCGCAGATGCGTTACCACCCTAGATACAAAGCTAAAATGGCTCACCTGAGCTACCGCTTTCGCTTTTAAACTTTGATGATATAAAACTTCGTTTTTAAGCACGAAAATGTAAAGTAACGTATTTCGCTAATGTTATAAAAGAGCCAATTACGAGAAATAGATGCGAGGAACTCTTTAATGTACGTCGAAAAAAGGCCAATGATGTAAATTTTCTTGTTAGAGCTCTAATGGTGCACATTTTGTTTTTAAACGATCCATTGTATGTTAAACAGCAGAAAGCAGACAAAGCTGTGAAATTTCTCCTTTTGTTTTCCAAATGCAGGTAGAAATACTTTCGTTATTCGTTCAATGTTCTAAAGCAACTAAAGCAACGACGTAAAGTTCTACTACCTCGTTGGTCTAGTTGGCGCAAGCGCATGAGATCCTGGGTTCGATTCCCAGGTCTGGCAAGGTGAGTTTTACCATCTGGAATTTCTCAATAGCGGCTCGGAGCTTGGATTTGTGCCCGGCTATCAAAGCAATAGGCTCGCCCCCTATTACATGGGACTTACACACAGCACCAACGGTCACATGAGCTAAAAGCCATATTGGTGTATTCTCCAGGGCCAGCCCTACCGAATCGCCTTATAAAATTTATGAAACAACACGAACATATTTAACCTTTTAACCGCCCGACTTTATATGAGTTGTCGTGCCCCCAGCGCCCGAAAAAAAAAAAAAAAAAAAAATAACGGAAAATAAATACCGATGAAACGAGCTGTGATGATGTAATAATAATACAGATTAAACGAGCTGTGTTATTTGGTCGTATATATACGACCCTGGCGGAATGGACGTGAAAATATTTGTCGGATTAATCCGACGTAAGCGGTTAAAAGGTTAAGGTACCTGGATGTATCATTAAAGATACACCGGCCTGGGAAGAGGTACCTCGGTATATAGTTAAGTAGATATACACCGGCGCTGAGTGTGTTAAACATAACTGGTGAAACTTGGGTGTACCTACTACAGGTATACCTCTACCTAACCCTTCGTGGAATACAGGCGTGATATTATGTTATTACATTGTAACTGCCCCGTTGCACGTTGGTCTCGTGGTCGCAAGCGCGACTGCTGAGGTCCTAGGTTCGATTCCCGGGTCGGGCAAAATGTTATTTAATTTTTCCATCAGGAATTTCTTAGTAACAAACCAAAGTTTGGAAGCTGGCGGTGTGATACCCCCGTGTTGGTCCTGCGCCTGATCTCTCTCTCTCCGGTCGTGTCGGATTGCCGTCCCATCGGACTATGAGAGTGAGGGAAGAGGGAGTGCACCAGTATCTGCGCGCACGCTTGAGCACTATATCTCCCGCGCCGTAGGCTAGTCTCCGTTGAGATTGGCCGCCGTGGCCGAAATACGGTCTGCAGGACGATACCTCGTTTATTATGTTATGTTCCAAAATAAAACAAAATAATGCGGGAGATCTCACTACTTATAGCAATACGTATTGAATAGAATAGAAATAGTTTATTTGATAACCTTAATCGTACAAAAAAAAATTTGAGATTGGAGCCTCCATTTAAGCAAAAGATGCCTGTATTAGGAGACTCCGCTCTTTCAAAAACAAGAAGTGTAAACTATACAATACGAGTACATAAAAAAAAAAATAACAATAAAATAAACAATAAACAAGGTGATTTGAGTGAATGAGGGCGGAGTGCGTAAGTGAGGGTGTGTGTGTGTGTGTGTGTGTGTGTGTGTGTGTGTGTGTGTGTGTGTGAGAGGGTGTGTATGTTTTTGTGGAGTATTATGTTAGTATAGTATTAGTGTATCTATTGTAGAAGTGATTCAGTCTCACTATAGGTTAGCTTTCTTATCCATTCCGTTAGTATTTTTTTGCATTCATAAAAATTCTTAGGGTAGATGTAAGTGTGTTTATTAATAGCATTATAAAGCTGAGCAGATCGTTTAAAAAGTTGAATACTGGCAAATAGTGTTCTTGTTTGTGGTATTTTTAATATAATGTCTTTTCTTCTTCTAGCCAATATTCTTGGGATCATAGGTTAGTGCTTTATGTTTTGTGAGAACAACTTGAGTAATGTAAAGCTTCCGGACCGTTAAAAGGTTACTGATTTGGTAAAGTTTTTCAGTACAATATCTACGCTTTTTAAAATACATGCACTTGATGAGAGCCCGTTGTGCTCGCTCTAATTCTAAAAATTTTGTTTTAGAAGCTCCCCCCCAAATAGGGATGCAGTATAGCAATACCGATTGTGCAAGCGCCAAATATATTAAATTTAGGAAGTTTTTATTCTTGCCTGAAGAAGTACATACATTTATAGGTATTATATGTCTAAGTGTCTTAAAAATCCAGCTTAGTTTTCTGATTCTGTTAGCAACTTGATCAATGTGGGGATACCAAGATAATCTCTGGTCGACAATAATACCCAAATATTTGATATGAGGTACTCTATTTATAGTTGAGCAGCTGCAGTGCGAGTGACTTCCAGCATCGCATAGATGAACTTTAAGAGTAAAATCAGTACTGGGTTGTGTACGATTGCACACACTGAAACATATGTAGTTAGTTTTAGATATGTTCAGTGTGAGCAAATTCTGTCCCAGCCATCCAGCAATCTCAGATAATCCCAACTCTGCACTAAGCTGAACATCTCGCCAAGAGTTACCCGTGAACACTACTGCAGTGTCGTCAGCGTACGAAAAAATTCTTGCGTTTGCAATACGCATGTTACAGAGTTCGTTCACATAAATAAGGAACAACGTGGGCCCCAATACGCTCCCTTGGGGGACTCCGTAAGACACTGCCATGTCCCCACTAATATACTGACCCACTCTAACCCTTTGCTTTCGATTTCTGAGATAATCTTTGAGAATATTTAACGGCAGCCCACGAACTCCAATAATTTCTAGCTTATTCGCTAAGAGTGGGACAGAGACGGTGTCGAAGGCCTTTTTTAAATCTAGGAATGCAGTTACACATTTCTTGCCGCTATCAAGTTGTTCGGTAATTAGCGCACTAAGCGCCGCAACTGCATTCTCGGTAGACATACCTTCCCGGAAGCCAAATTGAGAGTCCGATAATATATCAAAATCTTTTAGATAATTAAGTAACCTTATGTTAATAAGTTTTTCGATTATTTTAGAAATTGCAGGTAGCACAGATATAGGCCTATAGTTGCCGACATCGTCTCTGTCTCCAGACTTATATACTGGCGTAATGATAGCCTGTTTTAATGCAGCCGGAAAGATTCCCTGACCAAAACAAAGGTTGGCGAGATGAGTAATAATGGGAACAACATTGAAACTACCACCCACCCTAAGGTTTGACGCAGAGATTTTTATTAAATCAAATGTACTCCGTAAGCTGTTTATAAGAAAACACTATTCTGATGCGGATAGGTTGAACATAATATCCTTATTCCGTATCTCGCAAACCACTGGCACGTCGTAAAAGCTGTCTCCTCGACGTACGTATTCGTATATGTATTTACGAGCGATCTCGCCCCCAAGAGAATATTTTTCGTATATTTGCAAATTCTCGTATCAATAATACCGAATTCCGTTCAGAACTCGAGAATTGAGTGGAAGGATTTCTTTTGGTGTACCAATTTTTGACAAACTAAATGTTTTGGCCCGTTTGAGGTATCCCCTGGGGCGTCAGGTGACTTTTTCTTTGAATTAGGTGCGTAGGAACGTGGTGGTGTGCTATTCTAACTAATTTATAAAATTGATTTTTAGTACATTTTCTTTTTGTTGATCTTTTTACCACAGTACCGTCTAGCGTTTACATGGACAAGTATGAATCTTTTGTTCAATAACTAGATCGCTAAAAGCAGGAATAGCTACACTATAAGCTATAGTAGCATTACTAAATGTGTATTGTCTTTGGTTTTGATGTAGACCATTAAATTGTGACCTGCAGCCTAATTGCGGAACGCCAAATCGTCAAATGATTCTGATCAGTTGGCTTCATTTCTATCACAAATGGCTTCATTTTACGATTTTCGAATTGCGAAACTCTAGTTTCTGCGCAGGGCCTTAACGTTCATAATTGGTTTCATAATAAAATAGAGTTTTGCAATTCGAAAATCGTAAAATGAAGCCAATTGTGAATAGAAATGAAGCCAACTGATCAGAATCATTTGACGATTTGGCGTTCCGCAATTAGGCTGCTGCCCTTCCATCAAGCAATGAACAACATCAGACAGGTAATAATATAATAAGTCCATGCATCAGACAACATTGTCAAACTTTTAAGGTTTTGAATATGAGGCTTTTGGCTACTTTGTAGATATTAGTGTGTGTATTTTGTCTATTTTTGTGTAATGTGCGTCTTATTTGTGCAGAATAAACAATTTTTCTTTTTTGGAACGAATTTCTTTAACGCGGCTTGCGATTGGAGTATATACTGATAGAAATCGTCACGTAACGATAAACTGTTATGGGCGTTTTTTATTCCTTTTTTATATATGGGGACAGAGAGAGAGATATAGTGTTCATGGTTTTAGGGGGTGCTGAAGCCAATAGTGAAGTCATAATAAAAATCCAAGATGGCGGCAGCGAAAATTTTCAAATGTTTCATCATGGGAGTCTTTTTCGTGATTTCTAAGTGTGCTGAAGTTAATAGTGAGTTTTTTTTTATAGGTCCTTTTTCCAATCTCGTTAATTCTAAGTAATACCTAAATTACCTACAATTTGTGAGAAAGATGTGCTTTATTAGATGATAGATTAAAATTTTATTGATGTGCCAATTTTTACAAACCGCGTACATTAATCGAACATAATAATGGCCAAAATTATCATTCAACTAAAATAAATTACATTCCGAACCCAAAGCCACATCACAAATAAGCGAGTTACTACCACACTGGCGAATAAGGTCGTAAGCGACATTTAGTGAATAGTAGTAATTTACGCCAATTTGTTGGGGCATTCAAACCCAAGCCATTATGAATCGAGTCGTCCTGAAATCAATGAGGCCGACCATTTTGCTCATAGTTCAAATAATAATGGCTAATAGTTAAATTGTTCTAATTTTGCCGATTAAGCACTCGGTATTTATAGGTTTCATCTGGGTAGGTTTGATAATACAGGGTGAACGCACAACCTGTTACAATGGGTTCAGTACATGACTCATCATCTGCCTAGCCTTTTCCCAACTATGTTGGGGTCGGCTTCCAGTGTAACCGGGTACAGCTGAATACCAGTATTTCACATGGAGCGACTGCCTGTCTGACCTCCACAACCCAGTTATTGGGTAATACGATACCCCTTGGTAAGATTGGTTGTCAGACTTTCGGGCTTCTGACTACCCGTAACTACTGTCAAAGATCTACGAAGCACAGCCTGGACCAACGGCTTAACGTACTTTCCGAGACACGGAGGGTCTCGGTATGCAAAGATGGCCACCCATCCACAGACCAACCGCGGCAAGCGTAGTTTAACCTGATCGATTGACCTGTGCGACTGTTATTATTTAGCCACGGGCCCTCCTTTTTCCAGTAGATGACTCTGAAGCTGAAATAAAAGTTATGGTGGAATAAACTCACATGCATACAAACATATAATTATCAACCCTGAATACATTACACTCCTTTTTGGGCAGTCGTTAAAATGCTAAAAAACTGCTGTGCCATACATTATGGCCGCGTAGGTATTGCACTTTTCTAAGAAACGGCAGATATTTTTTTGTTAACCGACGAAAAATTTCCACGCTAGAGCAATTCATGGTTTCAATTTGCGGATCGGTGTCCCTGCCACCCTGCGTTATTGGACAGTGTGCCAGATATTCCGAGAATCCGAAAGAAATGGATTAAGGATAGAACTCCTTTCAAAAGGCTCAGTTTAAGAGGATTACAGGACCTAAACGCAAAAAACGCAAGTTTTATAATGCCTAAAAGTATACAGAGTGTTACAGAAAGGGTATATCAATACAAACGGGTTAAAGAGTGTATCTGGTCTAGAATCTCTGTACAAAATTTCAGCTCAAAAACAGTAACTTTGAAAATGCTTAATATTTTTTTATTTCGATACTTTATTAAATTGAAATCATAACAAACGTGTCACCGCACTACGAGGGTCATTATCCATTATCTGTAGTGTGTCTGTGCGCCTAGTACACGCACATCACGCCGCCGCGCGCCAGTGCAGCGCCGTGATGTCGAAATAAAAAAATATTAAGCATTTTCAAAGTTAATGCTTTTGAGCTGAAATTTTGTACAGAGATTCTAGACCAGATACACTCTACAACCCGTTTGTATTGATATACCCTTTCTGTAACACCCTGTATAATCGACTACAGTAAACAAAATCAGAAAAATATAAATGACATTCTTCAGGATTTAAGCTAGGACAGACGCCAGCACATCAAGCTACCCAAAACTGACAAATTTTCCCAAACATCTTTGAACCTTATACTTTAGCTTTAGTTTTTTTTTTTTCCGTCTACACTACACCACTAAGGCACTTAAGTTTGGCAATTCTTCGGGCTATGTCGGCAACCTTATACTAGAATCAATTCTATTTTTTTAAGGTAATTTTGGACGTTAAAAAGTGCCTTTTATGTGCCTATTTGAAATAAATGCTTTGACTTTTGACTTTTTTTTTACTTATTGTAACTATAATAAATATCACTGTGATTTTGACTGTGATTCAAAGTCAGAGGAAAAATAACCTTTGAATGGACTGTAGCACTCTAATCCAAACGTCAAACATATTTTTTTAAATTTAGAATCATCGATGGTTATGTACAGACGCCAGCACATCAAGTTACTACAATCTGTCAAATTTCTTTAATAGATTTTCAACTTTATCGCTAGAACATAAGGTTCAAAGTTGATTGGGAAAATTTGACAGTTTCGGGTAGCTTGATGCGCTGGCGTCTGTACTTCAATGTTTCCACCCAGTACCTGCACAGTAATTCCATCCAATAATCAATCCAGATTAGATCGAGCGATCGCATTAACAGTGTAATAAATTATAACGATAACATCACTAGCAAAATCAATGCTCATTGGTTGGAATTTATTTATTGTTGGATTTTAATTTGGCAGGTTAAATACTTATTTAAACAGCTTTATTTTTAGTGCCAGTGAATTTTGATGCCATGTTCATAGTATGGAAGTAGATATGATATGATGATGGATATGATCGATATATGATGGAATCAGCGGGGTAATTATTAGTAGCAATTGGTTTCATTTTGACAGTTCAACAACATTCATTGCGTTATTTACGTTGTTGAGCAGACACATTTTTCGAACATAAGAAGCAATGTATTAGCAATATCCTTCAAAATACATAATTCAGATTGAGATTAATGGTGTGTTACGTAATTAGGGTGCAGGACTGATTTTTAATCTCTAGAAATTTTGACATTAACATTAACGTTCCCACTGCTGGAACACTGGCCTCCTCTCTGTGAGAGGGCCATAATCTACCACGCGGGCCCAGTGCAGGTTGGCGGATTGTCACAATGTCTTAAAATTTTCGGTTCTAGAACTTGCCGGTTTCCTCAGGATGTTTTCCTTCACCGTACTGAGAGCAATTTTGATGCCATGTTCGTATTATTTTGCACGCATAATTATGATGGAATAAGAACTAATCTTTAATCTCTAGAAATGTTGTCAATGCTTTAGCAAAAACATCATAAGAAACTTGATATTCCACAAAATGGGACCAACTATATAGCACGTTTGATTTTCCGACTTATTTACCCATTCCTTCGATAATTATTATCTGCCTCTTACGTATTTTAACATAAAAAAATTACAATCCTAATCCATCCATACTAATATTATTAACCAGCTTTCTGCTTTCGTCCGTGTGAAATTTCGGCCCTCGACCTATCGCGGCGCATCCCATCGCTCACCCGTGCTACTAATTCGTATTCGCTTAGCGTTCTTTCTGACTTTTCTTCCTTTTGCTCGGCTCCTGATGGCCGTAGCGTGATATTAAATAGTCTATAACCTTCCTTACGAATTGGGCTATCAAATACTGAAAGAATTTTTTAAATCCGACTGGCAGTTCCGGAGATTACCCCATCCATACCTACAAACAAACTTATAATATTATATTATTCTATTATATAGATTCAAGAGTAACTCTGTCTGTATGTTACCTTTTCACGTCTAAACCACTGAACGGATTTCGATAAAATTGTCAAGAAGATAGATGGCATCCTGGGGACGGACATAGGCTACTGTTTGTCCCATTCGAACGTTCCCGTAGGATAATTTCATAATCACTGTCAATTCCAAGGTTGCCTGGAAGAGATCGCAGAAAGCAATAAGGCCGCCCATTGTATATTTTGTAGTGTTTGATGTATTTTTTCATGTTATGTATTTTTGTGGCGTACAATAAAGTATTATATAAATAAATAAATTCTGATATCGATGCGAGTGAAGCCTCGGGTAGAAGATAAAATAACATAATTTCAACAAAAAGAAACCGCAATTAGGACCAATACTTTGCCAAAGATTTCTAATCGTAATCCAGATAAGTAATTAGGACGAGTAGAACATAGCTAGCTAAGTGCGTACTGTAATCCCATCAATTATTCTCAATCCCTGTCAGAGCCGAATCAAATGACAACTATCGGGCCTTTAGACCTGTCAATCTAGCTTGCCAAGCGAACTTCGTACCGCTTGAGTATCAATAAGTGTGAGAAAATGAATTAAGTATCTTCATGTTTTTTTTTCGTGAATTTTTCCCGTGTTATAATAGTTATTCTGCTATTTGGGTCGGAGACAATTCCATCAAATCAAACATCATGAAAATCGGTCCAGCCGTTCTTGAGTTATAAATGGTGTAACTAACCCGACTTTGTTTTATTTATATACTTAGATACTTTATTGTACACCAGAAAATACATAACAAAAAATACGATTATTACTAACAAAACATACAATGGACGGCATGTTTTTATTAGCATTCAGAATATTAATGTGACACAATGCTATAATTTTCTACAATACATTTGTATTTTAAAAAATCGTATGCTGTTTCTCTTTTGCATTGCCAATCTAACGCTTGTAGTATACAGGGTGAATTTTCCAAGTGGGCGTGGATGGCCAAATTCTAAACTATGCTGGATTCGATGTCTCAAGGATTGTACCTACTGCATTCAGCATTACAATATTATTGATTCCATTAGAATATTTTCCAAAGATCGTAATAGAAATTTGAATTTAGAACATAATGTTGTTAAGGTGACTGCGCTGCGGGTGTGTTAATAAAAATATTGAGCATCATTTCGAACAGGGTACGTAATGTAGGTATGAATACTTACTTTAAAATAAGAAATTTATTAAAATTCAACATTTTCCTTAAGTTTGCCGTATGTCATTACTTCCCAGAATTCGATCCTTATTAGCGACACTATCGAATGGTGTAATAATACAGAATGTGTTTTTTTTTTCAAAATCAACAGGTTCGATTCCTGGCTAGAAATATTAATTTTTCAAAAATCCAATGATGCAGTTTTAGTTTTCATCAAAATCGAGCCCGCGACTCCTTTGAATACTTTTCGCTAGTCCTCATAGTTTCGGATTTGGCCATCCACGCCCACTTGAAAAATTCACCCTGTATACTAAATCTGTGCCTGTAAGGCAGTGACGTAACTATACCGTTTGGGCCCGTGGCAAATTTAAGGGATGGGGCTCTCCCTCAATGCAAAGAAGCTCAACCTACGTTATAGTTTTCTTTTTTACTAGCACTTCTCCCGCGACTTCTTCCGCGTAGATTTCATATTTTCGCCTACGAAATTTAACACCTGAATGCTTCGTTGGTCTAGTAGTCGCAAGCGCTACTGCTGAGCATGAGGTCCTGTCCAAAAAATTAGAGAAACAATGGGAAAAAGGTACAAAATGTTCGAAACCTGAATGATGTCCTTTGTTGCACATTTTCAAAAAAAGTTTGCATTTATAAACTTATGTTAGGATCCTCCTGTGCTCATGGCCCTCTCGGGCCGGGGGCCTCCTCTGGCTGGGGGCCCGTGGCATTTTGCCCCAATGCCACCCTATAGTTACGCCACTGCTGTAAGGAGATGATACCCTGTGGTAAAAGTAACCAAAATATTTTTTTTTCTATTTGAAATACCTATATTTTGTAACTCATCTATTTACTGAAGTACTTTGAATGTAGTCAACTGAAATAAGACAGTTCAATTGAAAGCGACACTTCAGATTTGCACTGTTACCCTTACGTAACGTAAATTCATTTCGTCTTATTCAAATTCCTTATTTCGACCTTAAACCCTTATTCTAGGTAGAATAAAATACTAGAACATTATTACTGGTCTGTTTGGCAAAGGCCTCTCTGTTATTGTCATAAATACGGCTGTGAAGGTATTTAAATATCCTGGCTTGCTAACATTCCTAGACCCTAGCAGTAATGTGAGAAATTCCTACCATCCTTTTGTCCCTACCTGAAAATAAAGATGGGGTCGGATTTTTTTCATTTAGGTAGGTACAGTCAGCAACAAAAGTCGATTAACACCACTTTTTTAACTTAGTTATTGAGCAAAATATTTGTTCAAAATTGCAACAAAAGTACATTTTTTTTTAATATAAACTCTTTGCTATTATATGAAAAGCTAAAAAGCAGCTTATTGAAAAAAAATGTTGTCAATTTAATAACATGTAAAAATGACAGTGTTAATCGAGTTTTGTTGCTAGCCGTACCTGTTTGCAGGCCGACTTTTTTTTATTTGAAATTGTATTGCTCTTGACTCTAGCCTAGGTTAGAGGTGACAGAGACAAAGTCGACGATGCAGTGAGCTTATCCAGAAGAAGCCTGTTCTCTCTCACTTTGAAGAGATTCGGGTTGTATGCGCTCGGAAAAACAGACGCAGGTAGAGAGGTCCACTCTTTTGCTGTGCGCATTATAAAGGACATTTGAAAACGCTTACTGCGAATTGGTGGAATAGCAACTAGGCAGGGATGGTAACTTGCAGTGCGTCTGGAGGTCCGAAGGCAGAAGGGGGCCGGTGGAATGAGGTCGTGGAGTTCTTGGGCACACTCACCGAAGTACAATCTACTTCAAGTTTTAATGCGTTCGCAATCTTCAGCCAGTTAACCGCATTTAAATTATACATAAATAAATAAAAAATATTTTAACTTAAACATTGTGTCATACTCCCTCTCACAGAGAGGAGGCCTGTGTCCCAGCAGTGGGAACATTATAGGCTGATTATGTATTGTGTCATACATACATTAATGAGGCAGCCCCCGTAAGTTACAAAAGTACTCGTGTCGGAGCCGTCTCAGGTAGCTTCACAATGATGAGGTCAATAAATAGAGAGTTTACAGGCTCCCGCAGACTGGTGCGTCGCGACCCTTGTAGATTTCCATGAAGTTTTCATAAAAAATGTTCTACTAGAGTCGCGTTGCGCTGTTACGTAATGTCTGCAAGAGCTTTATAGAAAAATTAAATACAAAAAATAAAACATTAATTTAGCAGCTCTCGGTGTATGTATACGTGTGTGTATGTACATAACACTGTATTTTCTCTGAAACACAGTGGATAGCTACATACCCTTGGTCTACCTATTTGTGACTCAAGCTAGAAAAGACAGGCAAATATCAAATAGGTACGTCCTACTGACTACAAGAAAAATTTAAGCACCTGCTGTAAAAGATCCAAAAAAAAACATGCTAAAAGATTTAAGTCACGTAATTAAGTGGAATTAAACCAATCCCGTTCCATAAACCCCGCCTCTACTAACTAAGTACGAGAATTTAAGATTCAATAAAACGTATAATTTGTTACTCAAAAGGTTTTCACCCTTTTAATGCCGAGAATAAAACATTTCAACATCTGACCAAGCAGAGGACTTAACGGGGGTGCTACGTTCCGATTTATAGTCCATAAAATGTTTCAACAAGCTGCAGGGGTTGCGTCGTTGTGACATTTATAGTTAGTCACTCCTCGGAGACCTACCACTTGTAATCTTCGATATTTCTAGTTTTGTTCGTGATCAGTTCGCGGTCGTGGTCGGAATATGAATGGTGTGAGAAATTTATCTGACGGATTTGTGGCGCAAATAGTGGGTAGTTGTGGGACTGAGATAAAGCTGTAACCAATAGTTGCGTCGACTTCGTGTCACTTCACCCGTCTTTTTTGATTCTATGTCCTTATTCCAATGTCCTTGGATTCTAATGACAAAAGCCGTCGAAAACAACTCTTGAAACCAATATTAATCGAGGTCAATTTAAAAATAATTTAAAAGTTGTATCTTTATCTTTTATCCTTAAAATCCCTTTGTTTTCATTCGTAAGAACTACACTGTAACGTAAAGTGCCTACACAGCAGCAGGTTTCAATTAGGTACGTCTCCCATACTTCATGTCCAACACGACGGATATCTATACTTAAATGTTACTCCGACATTACACACGTTACACTTTTACTCAAAAGAACGAAAAACATTTTTTTCCGGACTGGAACCAAAAAACTCGAACTCCGTTTGAATTTCTGGTATCCCTTAGTAGCCCACAAACTTAACGCGATTAAATAAATTAAAACGTAACATTAACGTACGTTTAAAAGGATCCTTAAAAGCAAGGACTCTTCAATTAACCTCTTTTTTATTGCTTCCTGATTTTGGTTTCGAAATTAAATACCCCTTTTTAGCGTGTGTATGTATACCGAACTCATAGACGAACATAAAAAAAAATGTATTAAGAAATATTTCGACCGACAATTCTGAACATCAGAAGGGGATCATGAAATTGTCGGTAGTAAAAAAAATATATTAAAGTCCGCATTAGTCCGTTGTAAAATTTTATCTGTCGACTTCTCCCGATCTCCTTGTTGCCATAAAATTTATAAGACTTTCTTGACTTCCATGTTATTGCCAGAGAATCCTGTTGAACTTTTGTGTTGAAAATGTTGGAAATCACAGTGCTATATCGCTTAAACGTAGGAAATAAAAATATATAGTCCGTGATATCGCTCTGTTCCGTACCAGTGTAGGAAATGCTATCCCAGACATTAAGGTATGTCTAGAAAGAACGGACGCGAATGCGTTGAACAGAAACGCTGACACTAGCGTTCTCAATAACATTGTCGCAAATTGCCAAGACATAGTTTCTTCCAAATATAACATTTTTGTTCATATCTGGCTGAATAATTTTTATTTGATAACAAATTACGGAAAATAACAATTAAAACAAAAAAAAAACCGAGTGTGCTTATGACTACACGACTGAAGTGAAACTTCAAACGTATTTGGCTACGACAGGAAGAGAGAAAGAAAATGTGCGCGCGCACTGCATTCTCTTGCTTATATCCCCCACTCAACTCCCGTTCGCCTTGCCCGATCACACTTTTCGTAACGCTTACGTCACGCGTTCGCCAGCTTACTCCCCAAGTCAAGCGTGCGTAAAGAAGTTCCACTTCAATAATATTTGAACCTACAACCGCTTATCGGTTTAACGGTTGTTAATTGTTTATAGATCTATAAAACACAAACTACTTGATAACTTTTCCAAATGTTACCTATGATCGTTTCTCCTATCCTACATATTTCGCAACAGTCGTGACATCCTCTCATGTATTCTTTCAGAAGAGTGGCTCCACTGAGATGAATCAAGTTGGCAGATACCTACTGCATTATTGATTGAACTAGTCCCGAGTTAGTTACCGCCTTTTGGAACAGTGTAACGTGTCACGTATCTTCGTGGATTAAAGCAGTGAAGAACGCCGTAACTTCGGCGAATAAGTTTTGTTAACTAAGTATAGAGTAGGGAACAGTTCGTGGATTGTTATGTACAGTCGATTAATACATACTTTTATTCATTGTGTTTTGTTTTCTGATTTTGGACGATGCCCTGCGATGCCCATATTAGAATATAAGGAACAGAGTGTAAAGTTCACTCATCCTCCATAGAAAGGGGAGGATCCTCCGACCAGCGGGTATTGTGTCTGGTGGGCTGCTGCCCGAAGATTCATGTCGGCACGTTGAATACTCGTATAATTATGCTAGTTGCGCGGAATACTCTGCTTGCGCGATGCAGGATTTTGCGTAAAGTCGGTATGATGCGCAGTTCGCATGTGGGGATGAAGATGCCGCCACAAGAGAATCTAGGTGTTCCGTGGTTTGCCGTGGTCGGGTTGTGGATGGTTGACCATTCATTAAATGATATATCGAGACCCCTCCATGCCTCGGAAAGCACGTTAAGCCGTTGGTCCCTGTCGTCACGGGTAGTTCGAAGCCCAAAAGTCTGAGAACCAGTCTTACCAAGAGGTATTACGTTACCCAGTAACTGGATTGTGGAGATCAGGTAATTAGGCAGTCTTTACATGAAAAATACTGGTATTTATTTACTATTCAGCTGCAACCGGTTAGACTGAAATCCGACCCCAACAATCTTGGAAAAAGACTAGGCGGATTAATTGAGTATCTACCTATAATTACTATTAACCTAGATACAAGTTAATCTCACTATCTCACTAATATTATAAAGGCGAAAGTTTGTGAGGGAGTGTGTGTGGGGGTGTGTGTATGTGTTTATATGTTTGTTACTTCTTCACGCCTAAACCACTAAACCGATTTAGATGAAATTTGGTATAGAGATAGTTTGAGTCCCGGAAAAGGCCATAGGATAGTTTTTATCCCGATATTCCCACGGGGTCGATATTATCGCGGGTGAAACCGCGGGGCGCAGCTAGTACTGCATAAAACCCTTATAATTTTATTAGTCAAAAATATATTCAAGACCATGTACAAAATAACAAAACACCAAAATTACAGAAATGCAATAAATAAACTCAGAATAAATATTATTTCGTCCCACGGTTCGTATTATCACCTAATTCGCAACAATACGTTACGGCCCACAAAGATAAGTGGCAAAGGTGAAAAATATATTTTTTATTCGTCTCTCTTTGTGTAATCTGTTGGGAGCTTGGGGAATCGGGGGCTTGGGGGATCCGGAAGAAGCTAGTGAAATGGCTCGATGCTCGTGTGTTGTCGACTGTACATAATATATTGCCAGAGTAACGATATTAACTTGTTTTTCTTTGAGTGTTTGTTGTTTTTTTTTTCGTGGAATTCATTTGTTTTAAATATGGTCGTTGTTTGGGGCTTGGGGCAATAATAATTTACCTTTACCTAGAGCTGTTGATGACTTTATATAAGTAATAATAACAGCTGGTGAACAGATCAGGTGTTCGCAGAACTTGTTGTAATTTTTGATGCTTCTGCTTTTTATGTCACCACGACTTCTTATATAGTTGCATCATTATTTACATTAAGGATTCGTTAGACAAGGAAGTAAATCAAAAAAGAAAAATCAATTTAAATCCAATTAAACTTAAAGCAAGTAATAATTTCCGTAATTTCAACACGAATGGGTTCATACAAAAACTTCAAGACGAAATTCCCGAATGGAAGACTAAACATAATCCATTTCAAGGACAGGCGCCTCAACTAAACAAGTTGAATACGGTGCAAAGCTAAGCCCAAACAGCCCCGACAGTAGGGTAAAATTGGGGGACCTGGATCAGGGAGATCCAGGTCACCCCAATTTTACTATTCATTTCATCATTCAAATATTATTTCATACTTTCTATTCAACATTCTATTCGAAAGACTGATCTAGTGTTATTTTGTATTAGGAACTGAATGATTTGAATAATCAATTTATAATATTTTTTTACTTTTTGTGGTTGGTTTGTGGTTGGTATCGTGAAAAAAGAAACAAAGTATGCTGTCAACTAAGTAACACATTTTATTATCATTATTCATAAAAAGCATGAGAAGAATAAATAATCGATTACAAAACATTTGATTTCTTGATCCACTGTTGACATTTCATCATAGACATTTTCCATAATTGCATAGGCTTCAGACATTGATTTCGGTTGGGCGAGCTTGAATCGTTTTCTAAAGAAATTAATACGGTTCTCATAGTAACCCTTTACCCTAGTTAAGTGACGTAAACGTGAATCAAGGCAATTCAGTAAATGATTCAGACACCACCACTCTTCACAACAGATGACGATCGATTTGGTTCCAATGTCAATTGTGACGAATTTTTTGCTTCCTTCTTCATGTTCAGGCAGGTTTATATACTTGATCACTTGTCGTTCTCGTTGCGGCTGCTGCTTTGGTAAAGGAATTGAACCAGATGTGAAGAATCCTGATATGTCAGAGGCGTTTTCCATAAATATCATGCCCCACTCGTCTTTACTTAATGTTATCCTATTAGCAATATCAATGCACTCTTCCAGTAATCCATTGATTTGATTTGATGGCTTCAAATATGTTTTAATATATGGAATCGTGGAGCTGGAAACTTGATACATATACTTGCAAAGTTCAAAATGCAAGAGTGGAATCGATGGAGTATATGATGGTTGTATAAACTGATACATGTTGTCGCTATAAGTGTTGATGATTAACTGCTCTATCAACTACACTGACTGCTCTTTTCATTCACATGAAACGACTTCTAATGAGGATTTTTCAGGACCAGGATGTGCGTTGCCAACTCGAGCAAATGTAAGGAACTCATTGTGACAACTCTTGAGTGTAAGATATTGCATATTTTCAAAGGTGGAATTTGCTGAGTTTTGCTCTGTGTTGTTTGTATTATCCTGAAGTTTTGATGAACTGGTGTTAATTATTTTCTGGTCAGCTATGTCTTGACTAAATAGAATCTCACCACTAGCATTCTTGAAAATAAGTTTAGAAATGCCCTCCAAATCAAATTTCGATGAATGGAGCATAATGTGAATAATATTAATTTATTCTCTCATGATGAAGCAAGCGTTGATTAAGATCGAACCATCACACTACAATGCTAAAAGTTTAATGCTGTGATGGAGATATGCGTATTTAATTATATACTCCTTTCCTTTCACAGCGTTCAAATAAAAACACTCAGGATAATGTATAGCATGTTGCATCCAAGGATCATCATAAATCTCCCAATCTTCGATAACACCTCCACATGAGAAACATGCTGCAATATCATTTATACTATTTCCATAATAAAAAAATCCTGCGTCAGCCATTTCCCTCACTAATCTTTTCTTTTTATTAAACGTCCTCCAGTAATAATTAAATGAAAATTCACGCATTTTAAACGTGTTATACATGTCATATCGAGGTTTGTATTCATTTTGAGACATGTTCTATTTACTTCTTATTCAATTATAAACGTATAATGATATCGTCCCGCTGTTGTCAACAACTTATAAAGACCGGACAGAGGTGGGGATAAAAAACGCTAAGATGTGTTTTAACTAAATAAAGAAAGAAAACAAGAAAATATTTATTTTAAAATTTTATTATCAAAGCACCACTTATTTAAACACAATACATTTTTTAAAGCACATACAGAGTCATGATAAATACAGTTATATAAATCTTGAGAATATTTATATTCATCGTATAAACTTATCAAACTAGGACAACCTTTATCTTCTAAATTGAATACATTACAATTACTATTTTCTAAAATATGCTTTAACCACAACACTTTTTCTGAACCTTTGACGTAGATACATTTATCTCTTAAAATATCTATAACCAAATTCTGATAATTAGAATAGGGTACAAATCCTTCACGCCAGTGTATCTTTCTGTTACGTTCAATCCAACTAACTTGTTTTTTTTCTTGTTTCGTTAATTTTCCAAATGAAAATGGTGGCTTAATTAAAAACACTTGTAATGTTTTATTATACAATATAGCGATTTCTTTTATTATAAATTCATTTGTTTCTGTTTTGAAGCCTTGAACATCCACGATAGCAATCATGATAACCTGCGCACAATGTTGCTGAGAGGTTTGTATTCCACAAGTCGATCGTTTATAATCAAACAATATGCAGTCGTATTATCTGGTATTTCTGTAGAACATTCAATTTCCAACCTCACGTCCACTGGACCTGTTTTTAGGCTATCATTTTGTCTTGAGCAGTCTAAGATAAAGAGAGGGGCTTTTTCTTTGAACTCTTTTAGGTCAAGCAACGGGTCTACTGGACAGTTGTAATACGACTGACGAAATTTCACAAACATTTCGTATAATATACTATATTTGTTCTCAGAAAACTTTAAGCCTAAAGGTTCATATGGATAATATTGTGAATTCAAAAAGAGCGTAAGGTTTGTTACTTCACAATGATCGAATACTGAACTGTCTTTAGTTTTATTATTTTTTCGATTGGTTTGTAAACAAAAAATTACATATCTGGGTTTTTCCAACTGTGAAGCAGTTTTAACTGACCAAGAATGCTTTGTGGTTTTAGGCAGTAACGGATACTCATATAAATCCCAATTTCTGAACGCCATCTGAATAGGTTTATCTCTTTCTAAATGTTTTAAAAGTGTCAGTCGTTCTCGGTCTGATACTTTTATGTGTGGCACCCTCCACTGGACTCTTTGTATATCTATTTGAAAATGAACAATATCATCAGTAAGGATAACGCTATTTAAGTTACTGTTACTTCTGTTCAATATAAGTTCATGTTTGCAATTTATCACTATTTTATTGTAATCTTCTGCAAACCCTAAAACCTTATTTAATGGTATCACAGCACTAAAACGCCCATCACTTTGAAATCCCTTTAAACTCCAACCCCATAGGGCAGCAACTTTATTTTCTGCTTCATTTAATGAGATGTATGATTTTATTGTTGATGTTATTCCAGAATTTTTTATGCGGTCTATTTCAATACCATTCATTTCGTATCTGATGTCTTGAAACAAATACATAACAGGGTTATTAGTGAACGTAACAGTTTTCTTGATTGGATTCCCATCTTTACCGAAGAGCTTCGCTTGTCCTTCGACGTAAATTGAACTGGCTGATGGTAGCACGTATATGTCTTGCTGGTGGATGGGAATTCTGATTTCATCGTTTTCTCTAAAGCTGTTATTGTAGGGATTGTATGAATGGACTTCATAACTTTCAATCGAAGTGTCGTAGTGCGGTAATTCAGTAATCTGTAGTATATTCATACTTTAAACCCTAGGGCTTTAAGAAAATCTTTATTTGCTTTAGTCAATTTCTTAACTTTTTTCTTACGTCTTTGCACCTTAGCAATCGCAGAAGAACTAAGACGTTTTTCATTCCCTTGGGTGTTTTTATAATACACTATCATTTTGTTTTTCTTAAATGAAGACGTAACTGAACTTGTTCCTCTCCAAAGTTAATACAGTGACCAAATTGATCTACAATCTTAACAGATACCGATGAAATTATATTTTTATTTACTGGAAAGTAAATAACATTTTGTGGTATTTCCATGCACTGATGACCTGGAGTAGTATCAGACACAAATTCATGAATAAAATGAGTTGGTAATCCGTTGCAGTACGAACCGTGAACAAGATCACATTCGATTCTGATTACAGACAGACCTCTGTTAATAATGGGAATATTTGGTCTTGATTTTAATACTGAAAAATATATCAAACCGCACTCGTATTGATCTGACAAATGCAGTGGTGGTTGAAAGTATGAAACCAATTCCGATTTATTTCCAGAGATGGTAACCGTAGCAGACATGCTTCAATACTGGCCTCTTTCGGAAGATCCTGTTTATTTTATTCCTTCACTACACCAAAAATTCTTCAAAAAGTTTAAACAAAGATGTCCGCAATTAAAAGGGTGATCACGCTGAAGATTATCATAATTATAGTTAATTTTGGATCCCAAGTATTTAATAAATTCCTTTGGAGGCTTAAGATTTCCGTAACTATCAAAATACTCAATATAATCGTTGCATTTTGCATAGGCTACCCAATGAGAACCAGGATTTTTAGAGCTATCTAAATTTATAACTCCACATTCTTTTTTAAAAGGGTGTTTAGGGAGCTTATCTCTCATAAAGACACCTCTGAAATAGGGAATATTATTTCCATACTTCAAAATGTCTAAATTACTCAAGGCTCGTTTGGGTAGCCGATATCTTAGTTTTTTTCTTTCGATACAAAAATTCCAAGCCCAGCTTTATGTGGTTTAAGGTGTAGTCCTTTTCCGATGCACAGAGCTTCCATCTTTTCGTTGTGTCTCTTCGATTCAGTCAATAACTTTTTAGCCATCTTGAATTCATTTATGGTTTTAGCAATACCAGCTGCACCGCCTGCTAGTGCCCCTGCGGCCGATAATCCCGCAAAAATTGGAATCAAAGGCAATACTCCACCAGTTTTTGGTATAGGAATTACACGAGGAAGTTTTATAGACGAATCATCAGCTAATTCTCTGACAGCGGCCATAGCTAATTCGATTGCCATTTTCTTGCATTTCGGTTTTAATTTTTCCATCTGTCTCTTCGTTTTGTTAATAACATTTTTAAATTTATTTTTCAACCCTTTTCCAGGTTTAATTTTAGGAGAACACTTTTTGCTATTTTTTTTTTTTAGGCCAAACCCAGTTTTAACTTTTGTTGACATAGCGCTGCTTACTAAGCACGCTGCCAATTTTTCCCCTACACTCGCATCTGAGGCAAGTGCTCGCTCTTTAGCCATATTTAACAAAACTAAATCAGCCTTGTGGCGATCCTTTAAGTTTGAAGACTTGTGATAGGCAATGTCGTGTTGTTTACAATATTCGTCTAATTTATTAACACCTTTAACCCCACGAGTAAGCCTTTTAATTAATTTAGTGCCAGGCCCACAATAATTGTATCCTGGTAAATGTAATTCAATTGGTAAATTATTTATAAGCCAATTGAGAATACTGCTCTCTCCAATACCCATCATAAGACTGATGTATCATGAGTTGAACATTTAATAAATATTCGATTTATCAATCCAACTGTTTTCAGATGAAGACAAACCTAACCATTTTACTAAAACTCTATTTCCTTTACTTCTAAGAACTTTCTCGACTAGATATAAATTGGGATGTTTCGTCTTTTGCAGCTCTTGCACATAAAATGCACCTAAAATGGGTTGGCCTCTGATTGCATCTTCAATTAAGTAGGTAATAGGAGTTGTATTTTGTATGTTTCGAATTTTAAATATTTCTGTCGACCAGTTGGGAGTATACCCCTTTTCAAATGTTCCTTTGTATTTACTGATACGTACATAATCACCCACTTTAAACTTGCTTTTTGTAGTATCGGTTTTTATCAACCTGAAATATCTCCCTAATATGCGTGTTTTATTAGTATTGTCCACGTTTGCCGGGATTTCATTAATTGTCCGATGATAGGTGTGATTGTATTTATAGATAACATTATTGAGGGTATTATCTATCCAATTATAGTCACCTTTTAAACTGAATTCCTTATATAGTTTAGATTTTAATGTTCTGATAAAACGCTCAACTATTGATGCCTTTTTTGTTGAGAAAGTTGAATAATGGTTTATACAATAAGATTTCATAAGTTTTTGGAATTTATTATTATAAAATTCTGTTCCATTATCCGTTTGTAGATTTTGGGGGACACGCCCTTTATCCAACAAAATCTTGAAAGAGTTGCATACAACATCTTTTGTCTTATTTTTCAAAGGAAAGGTCCAAGCGTATTTCGAAAATGTATCAATAACAGTAAGAATAAATCTGTAATTTTTATTTTCTTTGGAAATTGATTGCATATCAATTAAGTCTGCTTGCCAAAGGTCATCTATATCTTTCATAATAACATGTCTTCGTGGAAAGTTTACCCTCGCATTTTTATGAATTTCGTTTACCACATCAGCTTTACTCATATTCAAAACTCAGTATATAAACATTTGTAGTGAATCCAGAAATGATACTGAATGAAAATTATGTTATTGCTACTATTTATTCTTTAATTATGTTAGCTTCTTTTAATTCTTCAATTATCGATAGTATTTCATTATCATGGTTCGTATTGCCAGCATCTTTTGAAGCAACTAATAGTTTTAATCTCTCAACTAATTCGTTTGGGTCATCCCAATATACCAGGTCAGTATTTTTTTTATATTTCTTTAACATTGGCAAGTATCCCCCAAGTTTAGTGTGAATATTATCGTTTGATGTTTCGGAAAACAATGGTCTGATTATTTCACGATATTTTATTCCTTTATCACCTTTTATTTGACCTCTAGGATTGAAGTCTCTCTTATGAACATTTGTATAATACAATATATCCTTGTAAACAAGTTTATCTTTGTTGGATATTACTTTTAAATCAGGTTTTTTTCGAAGTAAAAGTTCTTTCAGCCCAGGAGTTAAATTGTAGGATTTATCACCGATTTTAATCAAAATGACATTTTCATTATTCAAACCGTCAATTTTAGAAAATGTTACTACTGAATTCCCCATCAATAAAGTTTGGTTTTCACTTCTTATTCCAAACGGTATATTTACACCGTCATAAATATCATAGATATCCTGACCCTCTAATGATATCTCTAAATCATCTGGCAATACCATTTCAGGAGACTCTTTAACCAATTGTGTAGAATTAGGTTTTGGTTCGTAACAGTCCACAAACTTTGTAGATGAGCTAGTATCCATTTCATCCAATTCAATACCTCCAGAATTAGTAAGTGTTGTATTTTCTAAATGTTTTATTTTTTCCATAGTTATATTCGAATCAACTAGAGTTTTAAGGGGGTCTGTGACAGGTTTTAGCATTTTATCGAGTGACAAGTTCATTGAGTGTTCCTGATCCTTCATTTGTTTTATTTTATTCTTTATGGAGTCTACAGACTTCATTAATTCTATTTTAATGTTTTTTTCCATTTTATATTATAACAACTGCGTCCAGCTATAGTACAAATTATACTGAATTTTATTTTGCATGTTAATTACTTATATGTACTTATAAACAGTCAGTCGAATTTAAAAAACATATCAAAGTTCTGTCTGTACCTTCCGTTATTTAATGACGATTCCTTATTAATAAGTAGAAAATTATAAGGTTTACTCCAAACAGTTCGACAAATGTTTCTGAACTCTTTCCATTGTAAATCAGAACTAACATGCTCTTCATAAATATGTTTTAAATTCACATCATCTTGTTTAAATATAATAAGAAAATTAACATTATCACGTAACAATTGCTTCGGAATTTTAGAATAGGTTTGAGATAAATAGAAACAGTCTATTTGCTTATGCCTACCCATACAGAAATAATTGCGGATATTTATTTGATTTTCACACGCAACATCATCAAAAATAAAAACAGAATTTGTTAAAGCTTCACTCGGAGAAATGACATCTTTATCATCATTGAACTCGTAAAAGTTTATCTGTGGCACTCTTTTTAATACTTCGGTCAAGAAACGGTATTTTGGTTGAAAAGAAGTTTTAGAGTAAAGATACAGATTTTTAAATTTGAGCCCATTTTCATGCAGCAGTAAACTAATCATAACATTCGTTTTACCACAGCTTGATGGACCGCATATTATACAACGAATGGTATTTGGCAATAAAGCGCTATGTCTGATGCGGTGAACAGAGTCACTTAATCTTATATTATTAACATTGAGAGATATGGGTTGTTTGATCAACTTCATAGTGCATATTAATCTAATTACCGCTTAACATACACTTATATAGTCGTTACTACATGAACCTCATCATACAACAAGCGTGAACTTGATGATGACGTTTAGGAAGTTGAATACGTTTGAATAAAAGTCCATTGTTTTAGACATATCATTTTATTATAAGTTCAAATAATAGTACATAACTTATTCTAAAATAATTATCATACATCATTTCTTTATAATACATTAATTTATTCTTATTTTAGTATTTTAAATCATATACTTCAAATGAATATAATTTAGAACAGTGGCTCTCAAGATGTGGATTATATTTAATTGGTGCTCAATTTAAACGTAATAAGTTGAATAAAAAGTGAAACGAACATTGGTTTAGATCATCGCATCATAAAATCCCCAAGGCAAAGTGTGAATTTGATCTGAAAGTATCTGAACTTTGTCATCGTTTCTATTTAGTACTTGCTTACTAACTTGTTGTGAGTACAATATATGCTTGATAGATCTTATAATATTCATTTTAAAAGATTGACTTTTATCTAATATCAAAGAATCGTTGTAATTACTTTGTTTTAAATGCTTAGTAACAGATTTAGACAAACCTTTCGCTTTTGTTATCCGTGTGTTTAAACTGCTAATGCAATACAGTTTTGCTCGTAAACCTGTAAATTCTGTAATTACATCACCCCCCATTTCGTCCTTAAATAGGCCAGGGATTTTTGAGTTAATTCTTGGTATGTTATATTGATTATCTATTGAAAAATTGCTAGTATCAAAATATGTTAAATTATCGTACATATCACGATAAAAGTCATCTGTATGAATTAAGTAAAGTAAACTATCAGTATCTGTATAACATAATTCAACTTTATCTCCATATTTCTGTTTTATAAAATCATAATGAAACTGATATAGATGTTCTTTGGCGTACTCCAGAACTGTAAATCCGATGTAAATTGGTCGGTCTAATATTATTTTTTCACGATTCAATTGTATAGCTACAAAATCCTCTGCGAATATTGACACACTTTTTAAATTAGGTTTTGAAATCAATTTCTGTGCACAAAGTTTCTTATTCGTGAAGTTTTTCTTATCATCCCATTTGGTTACCAGTTTTATCTCAACTTGTTTCCTTTTATTTTCTATAGTTTTGCCAAATATCGCATTATTTAAAAGTTTAAAAAAATCTTTTTCAAAAGAAGTTTTAGATTCCATACGCCGATTGGTATTAAGATCTATATATTTCTTTAAGAAATCATCTTGTCTAAAGGTTAGTATGCGATGAATTTTTTTTAACACCAAACCATTTTTTATGCATTGTTTTAAATGTACGTAATGAATAACATAATTTGATTTATCATACAGATTAGCAATCAACTTAGCTGATTTCGCTCCTAGGGGTACAAATTTCTCTGCAGCAAATGGTAAGTCTTTATGCTGATCATGAATACAATCCGGGTAATATAAATCTACTTCTAAAATAAAACCATACGGACTGTCATCTGAAACATGCAATACATTAAAGTTGTCAATTTCATCTTGAGTTAAAAATCTGAACTCCGAAACAGGCAATTTTTTAGTCATTGCATAACCATAAAGATTATTGCAATCTAAATATGTCAAATAACTCGAGGGTTTTAAATGATTATAATGAGGTAAATACTTATTATTTGCCTTAGCATGACGGAGGAAACATTGTGCCAAGCCCCCTCGTATACCTTTTTCAATAAATGTATACATTTCTAAGTCACTAATGAGCTCTAATTCAGCGTTAGTGTACAGAAGCATAGCATCCCAGCTCAAACTAGGTGAAGTCACATAGTGAGCAGGATCCAATTTGTAAAAATGTAAACTTGTCTCTCTAAATTTTTCAAATATGTCGCATAACAGCAAAACATCGCATTTCAAATACAAATCACTGTATTCGCCAAGCGTTGTTATCTCAAAATTGTTCCAAATATCTTGGGCGTGAGCATATTCGTCATCTGATAGAGATTCCATAGTTAAACTATTATAAAAACTGGACTTTGAGGGTAGTTGATTTTCATCAAATTTTGACCAGTCGTCCATATAATCATATGGATAAATACCTTTCTTACGTAATAAATTAAGTTTAGTTTTATCCGTAAATTCTCTTGACAAATGAACAAAGTCTTTTTCTGACAAGCTTTTACTTAAAGAATCTAAGCTTGAGCTAAGAAAATGAAATGAATCAATAAACTTAATCTGTACTGAACGAGTACCTTTTTTTGTCTCAATTAGCTTAGTTATTGTAAGATATTTTTCTTTAGTTTTTGGTATTATTTTAATTGAGCCTTCATACTTAGCCAACTCTCTTATAAATATATGCGAATCATAACCACTTAGATTATGAAATACTACCGGTATGAATGGACACACTTTATACATCAAATTACAATGTGAGTGCGCTGCCCCTCTATACTCGGAAGTAATATGATCATGATCTCGAACTTTATCTCCAGACAATGACTGATTACATATATGACACTTAGTTGTATTTCGATATTCTCGTTCTTGATTATAAGTTAAAGTTTTCATTGATAAATGAGTAGACAAAACTTTGTTTATCCGCTTTACATCTTTTACTAAACGTTTAATAAAGACTTCGACGCAATCTATGCCTCTGTACGTGACAAACTTGTTAAGTTTGCTGTCGTGACAACAACATATGTAATATGCAAAACTTGAAGGTTGATGCATTTTTAGTGTCTTAGTATTTTTAGAACTATTTTCATTGCAATTTATTAGCAAACTCTCAAAATCAGCATAAATAATAAAATTAATTTTTAGTTTTCTTTCATAATGTTTAAATTTCAATATGGTATCTTTTTCCGGTAGTATAGTTAGTATTTTAGAACAAGTGTGAGAAACATATTTCTTTTCATTCGTAAAAAATTGTAAACATGATTCGCATAAAAAAACTTTGCCATGATGATGAGTAACCTGGCGTCGCACTAATCGTATAAGATCTTTTATCAAACAGTAATGTCCTTTACCATTCCGTTCAAAGTATAATAAATTAACGTGTTTTTCTTTTTTCTTATTCGTCATGTATAACGGGCCAGTAACAACGTATTTGCTATCTAGCCCATAAATGGTAACGCTTATTGTAGGATTTAACCGTTCAAAAAGTTGGATGTCATTCTGTGAAAGAGGAAATAACATTCCTTGAATATTGAGAACTTGGCTATAATGAGGATAGGATGTCGTTCTGCACACATTATTTTCACGAGGAAATAATGCGGCTACGACGCACCATAAGAAACAATACTCGTCATCATTACGTAAATTCAAACAACTTTTAGTATTTTTTATTACTGAGGGCAACTCTATGTACGTGCCGCCTCTCATGGGGCAATATTTACATATGTTAATCTCAATATGACTTAGCGAAAGATATGTCCAACCTGACTGTACATGTTCAAATTCAGACATTTTGCGCATAAGTACATGTATTTTATTCAAAAAGAACTCGTGTATATCAGTATTTTTATAGATAATATCATACTTAGTGTTAAATGATTTCAGTTCTACTTGTTCGTCGTCAGATTTTAGCAGAAGAAACTTAGCAAAAAGCTCAAAATTTACTTTTATGCAATCATACTTTTTCAATATCATAGTTATTAATTTATCAATATCTGGATGTACAGAATTCAGGATCGCCTCAGGAGTGAGGTGCTCGTCATCCTGTGGTATACATGTCTGAATATTACTCGGGATCGCCTCACGAGTGAGGTGCTCGTCATCCTGAGGTATACATGTCTGAATATTACTCGGGATCGCCTCACGAGTGAGGTGCTCGTCATCCTGAGGTATACATGTCTGACTATTACTCGGGATCGCCTCACGAGTGAGGTGCTCGTCATCCTGAGGTATACATGTCTGACTATTACTCGGGATCGCCTCACGAGTGAGGTGCTCGTCATCCTGAGGTATACATGTCTGACTATTACTCGGGATCGCCTCACGAGTGAGGTGCTCGTCATCCTGAGCTAAGTTCAGACGAAAAGTTACTATTCTATTTTTAAATGCTGTTGCCACAATAAAAACATTTTTGAATTCAGTACTCAATAAGCTATTTGTCTTGTGTATATTAGTTCTCTTATGATATGCATATTGGTTTCGTGGTATTTCAGTTTCACATTTGGTACACTTCACAATTTTACTACGAGGTCTTGTTAATGGTGTTCTGCGATCTCTGGACTGTATAACTGTGAAATAATACATTAGATTTAAATAGCATAATATTTTATTTATCAATTGGCTATTTAGGTACAAGTATTTAGATATTATAAAGATTACTTATAATATAATGTATGTATAGGTATTATTCTGTAATGATTAAATGTTTTACATATATTTGTATAAAAACTAGCAAGAATACATAGTAAGTACTAATAGTAAGAATTTATAAGGGTAGTTGGACAATTACGAAAATCTTGTTCAACTGAGGACGTAAATCCTTTTAGATGGCGCCACATCTCCGTGTCCGTATCAACTTTTCTTTTAATTGTAACTATTGAATGGCGCCACCTATTTACTGGTGGTATGTCTGCGATTTCATCACAATTGTAAACTTTTACTTCTACGTAATACGGCCCCTGCTTTGTCTCACTTATTTTTCTGGCATAGCCTTTGTTAACCCTCTTAGTAAAATAAGAATGAAGAGGAGACGGTGTTTTACCAGTTGATGTGGACGGCTTCACAGACGAATCCTCTTCATCGCTCTCACTACCGAATAGGTCCCGTGCAGTTAGCTTGTTGTTGGTTAACGGCACCGGTTGTATCCTAGGCTTCTTAGATCCGTGCGTCTTAGATCCATCGATTCGATCGGTTTTGGGCCGCTTGTTTGCTGTCGATTTTTCGAGTCGGGTCGAAGAATAAGTCGATTTCTGCTTTGTCTGCGTCTCAATTTCTGACTCTTCATCCGAAGAAAACAGCTGAGGCAACGTAGATGAAGTTGGCTTGGACCTGAAACAATATTATTTGAAATATTATATTAACCTGAATACAAAAATAAATTAATGGTGGGATTTATTTATGGTCGGATAGGAAGAAAATATTTTGTATCATTCATTCTTTTATGCATTCATTCAATCTATACGTTCGTTCTGTCCTACATTCAATAATTCATTTATAAGTTCATTCAATTATTTATTCAATAATTTGTGCATTCATTCATTCATTAATATATGCAATCATTCAATTATTCATTAATTCATTCATACATACATGCATTCATTCAATCATTCATTCATTCATTCATACATACATTCGATCATTCACTCATTCATAGAATAAACCTTGTGATGACACATTTATACACATATAATAAATAAAATATTAATTATGATCTACTTACATTTTGAAGATTCTGGATTCTGGTTGAAGCGTAGATGCGATAGCGTTGAAGGTTGAAGGTGATGATTGTTTCCCTCGGGAGAGCAGTTTGTGATTTTGTCTGGCATCGATGCACTTTATATACAGCAAAATTATGACGTTGTACTACCAAATATGTCATCGAGAAGATGTAATGCTTATATTGCAAAACAAGATATCATATTAACCAATCCAAAAAAAATATATTAGTTATTGATTATGTTATACTATGCAAATACCATGGCTTCACTCATTCTAATTACTTATCGTACCTGCATTTTTTCATACAATAAAAAACTTCAACAAACAAACAAATCAACCGACACCATAATCAATATAGTGACTTACTTTTAGCATCAAGTAATAGTAGAACTCTGTCAGCATTTTATCCAAATATAGATTCATTAGGGTAAGGGCACATTGTTTGCTACACTTTATTTTAATCATATTTTATTGTATTACATTATACGTGTATAATAAATTAATAAGTACGGTTGACCAGTGACCACCTTAATTTTGATGATACATACTAACAAATTCCCCATGGTTTGCTTCCACATTACAGCAGATTACTTAGATGTTTCTTTTGTGTTAACTATGACTTTTTACTGCTAAAAACAATATTTTTTTTGAGCATAGCCGCGGGCAATTCCTAGTCATAAATATATTCAACTCAGCATTACGTTATTTTGAACTCTATCAGCAACAAAATATTTTATATATAAATCGGGATAAAATAAGAAACAAATTCACTTCAGTTCTTCCATTCCTTTAGTGTGCTACTGTTATATTCTACAATGTCTGTAAGTACCTAATTTTACAAAATATTTTACTTTTAATTATAATAATAATAATTATATAGAATGTGTTAAACCAGTGAAAATAAAAAATAATGTATGTATTCTGTTTCAGATACCGAGTTGGGTTTATTCACCAACTTCACCTCCGTTAATGATAGAACCTGACGTGATTGATAAAGTCGTAAATTATTTGGATGAGGAAGAACGACAACGAACCCCATGTGTTCCAAATACAACTAATAATAAGGAGTTGATAAGTTTTTACAAAACGGTCTCGACCGGTGGCACTAAAGTTATACGGATCGAAATTTACGATGCAAACCAATTTGAAAGTAATTCTATGTGCCAGTGCAGTGCTGAAATATGTGTTCAGCATGTTGTTAAGAACATTTACACTGATAACATCTACTTACGTGTCAAAGACATGCTACCATATTTAAACAATACTTTTTATCAATCCTTGTAAAAAGAAAAACGGACCTCACCTACAAGCACCTAGATCACCTACGGCATCTGTTAATTCCTAATTATTTTGTTTAATTAATTGTAATTATATTGTTTATTTAATTTGTAATTATATGAACTAATAAATACTTGCTTATTCATTACAATAATGTAGTTTCATTTCAAAAGCTGTAAAATTAAATCATCCGTAAGAATCTAAGTATATTCTCATTATTTTAATGTCATTCAGCAAATAATGTTCATTGAAAAAAAATCTATTAGTCATAACAGTGTGTTATAAATATCACGTAGCAACAATGCTCGTCCATTCACGAGATCATAGTTGCATTGAGCAGATCAAGTATCAAATTTTTGCTAGCTAAAATAATATTAGATACTCGAAACTAAGCACATGTGTAAATGATTGAGTTTAATGAATATAAAAATAATCAATTAGAATAGAAAGTATGAAATAATATTTGAATGTTGATGAAATGAATGATAAAATTGGGGTGACCTGGATTTCCTTGATCCAGGTCCCCCAATTTTACCCTACTCCCGACTTTATTAGGTAACAATGGGACAAACAAGTCAAAATACCCTCTTTCACAATAGCCATCCGGAGTCCGGTAGACTTAGGATAACATAAAACCAACATTAGCATTCACAAATTGAGATCATACTAATAAGACGGGTTTCTTTAATTCACTTATAGACGCTAAACGCCAGATGTACTGTTTTGGCACATTTGTGAATGTAACGATGTTTTGATGAGTCTAATTGGCACTTTAATTGTTGGGTTTGCATTTTGGGAGGAAGATAAGAGAATGGGTGTACCTTTTCTCCCAACTTCAATTAGAAGTTCTGACGACGGTCAAAAGCAATCCCATTACTTTGTTAATACAGAGTGGCAGGTACATCGACGTGCAAACTGAAACCGTAAATTCAGCACATGGTTCTAGACGTTTTTGAGATGGGGAAAAACTATTGAACTCGCGCCACTGTTACAGCAATCGACACCGCTTCGGATGTGTTCTGTTGTCCTCGGGATGTACTCGGTTTTATTTATATCCGATATATCAGTGAGTGATGGCAAAGTATTCCGTTTGTTTTGTTTTCACTTCTGTCGGCACTCCCGGAGCGCCACTGTTTTTTTTTTTAATTTAAAACTTTTTTCTATGCAATTGTTCGTCGGCTATCTAAAAGAAATCAGCTGTTTCATAGAAAAGTGCAATACTTACGCAGTCAGAATGTATTGTTTATTTGCATACTCAGAATAAAAAAGTGAGTTATCTTGTTTAGTTTTTTTCATGAATTTTCCCATGTTTTAATACTGTTATTCGGGGAGGAGACAAATCCAACAAATCAAAGATCATAAAAATTGGTCCAGCCGTTCTTAAGTTATAAATGGTGTAACTAACCCGACTGTTTTATTTATAAATGCAGAATTGCTGTTCCCTACATTTTGACCGCGTGGATATTTCACTTGTGTAGGAAAAAGCTGATCGTTTGATAAGTACTAGCCGACGAAAAATTTCAACACAGGGTGTTTCACAATCATGTACGGAATCCATGGTAACAGGATACATAAACACGATAACTGGATTGCGTAGTATAGACTTGACGGCATACGGATAGTGACCGACTAACCAGTGACTATGGCATGATGACTTTGGCGTTATCGGTAAAGGCTACTAGAGGAGTGCTACATATTCTGTCATCTTACGTTGACGAAGTCAGTGGCTTCTTACTTATAGGCCGTGAAAATGAACAGTTATACACAACTACTAAAATAACGTAGATGTCGCCAGCACATCAAGCTACCCGAAACTGTCAAATTTTTCCCATCATCTTTGAACCTTATGCTTTCTTAGCGATAAAGTTGAAAATCTATTAAAGAAATTTTACAGTAGCACAATAGTACAGAGTTGATGTACTGGCGTCTGTACAAGTTAGTTGACATTTTTCCATTTCAGTTGTAATGCCACATTTTAATTTAAAATAAAAAATAATCAGGTTATCCTGAAGCATTAAGTACTTGATTATTTTCTATGATAAGTCATAGGTTGAATCACATCACACTGTCACACTAATATTATAAATGCGAAAGTTTGTGTGTGTGTGTATTTATATGTTTGTTACTTCTTCACGCTCAAACGGCTGGACCAATTTTGATAAAATTTTGTATGGAGATAGCGGACACCCTGGATTAATATATAGGCTACTTTTTATCCCAATATTCCTACGGGATCGATATTTACGCGGGTGAAACAGCGGCGCGCAGCTAGTTAGTCAACAGAGGCCTAGTGTACAAAGACAAACATTAATGAAAAAAGAAAAACATAGGGACTTTTGAAACATATTTTAAATTGTTTCAATATTGGAGGAGGAAATAGGCGAAAGCCAAACCTCGAATAAATAAATCAGCAATACTACTCTTTTAGTTAGTGGCCTCAAATATCGTGACTGAAAAAAACGTAAGAAAATTTGAGTTTTGCGGACTACGTCAGGGTAGCCCGCGAAACTCAAATTTTCTTACGTTTTTTTTTGTCTTAAATAGGTTACATTCAAAATGAACTGTTTTCAATAATTTTTCAGCTTTCAGCCAGTACCGGATAAGACAGAACATCGATTTACTTCGTAAAAATTACTGAAATTCAGTTTACCTTCTAAAGAAAATCACCCTAATAGTCCCTAAGGGCTTAAGTAGACTTACTTTTTACCTTATTTAAATAAGTCTAAGCGTTCGTACTCTTTGAACATTTTCGTGCATAATTTTTCGGTACATTTTCACGTCTCTTAGTACCGGCTCTTTAATCACGTCGGGTTAGTTTTTGCTCAAGTCTACTAATTTGTTTTTTTTTTTGTTTTAATTTTGTATTTTCTCCGTTGTATTAAATACCATTTTCTATAGACATTTAGTTATTCATACCCAATGGATTATAACGTTACTACTACTGGGACACAGGCCTCCTCTCTGTAAGAGGGGGCGGGCCGTAATCCACCACATGTACCCAATTGATAACTGATGTCACATGACTTCAAATTTTTGGTTCTAGGATATGCCGGTTTCTTCACGATGTTTTCCTTTACCGGTTTGAGAGCATTAGTAAATTACCTTTAATTAAGAAGTTTTTAGCAGTAGGTATTAACAAAAGCTGAATAAAGAAAATCTTTCCAAATTGAAAAAAGCTCGTTAACGTTAGTGCCCCACGGCCGCGGCATCATCAGTAGTTACTACTTTACGAACGATGCCATAAAAAACTTTGCTAAACACGTAAAGGTAAATGATCCGTATCTAAGTATACCTTAACTTACCATCTAAACAGAATTGGGGCGTTCGAAAACATATTTTCTGAAGGCATTTTCTGTAAACATACGAACGAAACTTACGTCTCTTTTTTATTTGATACGTTTGTTTTTACCTTACGAAAAGTGGTAGCCTCTGTCTCTGCCTCTGTAGTGCCTCTAGTTAACCCTTCATTGAAAGCAAAACCTTCATGTTCGCGTTACGTCACCAGCACCGATACTTTTCACACCGAATCACAACATTACAGTATGGTTGTGGTACCTGATATTTCCTCTATTCAGGGGAAGCACCTAAACTTTACTGGATATACCTTCAAAACAAAATACGTAAGTAGGAAGAAAACCTATTTCTTATTAAGGTGATATGTTGAAAAAAATGTAGTTTTTCTATTTCGTATAACTTGTTAAGAGTGTAGAATAGGGATTTAACATTTTGGTATATGTTTTTTGACTGTTTGGTCTAGTGTCATGTAAAAGGAATACACTGCTCAATGAATTTTTCTCGATACAAAAAAAATCGCACAGTTATATCTATTCTTTTTTTTACTTTTTCGACGTCACGGCGTAACGCTTAAAAGTTATTCAATAGAATATGCTTTAAAATATAGAGAACTAGCTGCGCCCCGCGGTTTCAACCGCATAAGTCTCGATCCCGTGGGAATATCGGGATAAAAAGTATCATATCCTATGTCCTTTCCCGGGACTGAAACTATCTCTATACCAAATTTCATCTAAATCGGTTTAGCGGTTGAGGCGTGAAAAGGTAACATACAGACAGACAGACAGAGTTACTTTCGAATTTAAAATATCAGTAAATACTTACTGATATTTTAAATTCGAAAGTAACTCCATCATATCAGTAAATACTTACTGATATTTTAAATTCGAAAGTATCCATACGGATAGTATGGATTATCATATCAAAGTTTACTCGAAGTAGTTTTAAAAATTCATTTATTTTGTTAAAAAAGGAATAAATTCGTTTTGGCACATAGGTACGTCGTTTTATCCCGAGCGCACACACATTATAGCGTAGCTCTTCTTTTGCGTTTCAAAAGTAATTGCATCACTTTCGTTCGCTTAGTAGGTTTTCCAAGATTTTAGATTTTCGAGGTAGTACCTTAAGAAAAACTATATATCTCGCGGAACCAACCTTTATTGTACGTTATAAAAACAACAAGGAACCGGACTTTTGCCACGGTCCGCCACATTTTTCGCGTTCAGTGTCGATTTCCGGGCTATTTCGTACTCGAATAGTTTACAGTGAGCAACATGGTCGAAATTAATCTTTCATATAAATGATTGTGATACCTAAAGGCGAGTTTTGTTTGGTAAGCCATTGAAATGGAAATTAGTTTGTGATTGATTTGCGATTCAAGCTTCGAAAAGATTTATTAGCTTTTACCCGCTTTTTATCTCGCATAGTAGGAAAACTTTTTTGAAATGAAAACTTCTTTAAGCGCGTTGGGCATTTTTGAGATGGGAAAAAACCATTGAATTCGCGCCACTGTTACCGTAACCGACACCGCTTCGGACATGTTCGGCTGTCCTCGGGATGTACTCGGTTTTAATGTATATCCGATATGCCAGTGAGTGATGGCAAAGTACTCTGTTTGTGTTTTGTTTTCGCTTCTGTCGGCACTCCCGGAGTGCCTCTGATTTTTATTATTATTGCTGAACTAATAACTAAACTAATCCATGTAGGTACTCGTATTTGAAGTGTCCTTTGTGTTAATCCAGGACATGATCTGTGTGTGCCAAATAATCGAGCCAAACATAACTATCTCAAGATACTATAAATCGAATTAACTTTGACATTTCGACGATTCATCTTGAACAATCTGGCCACGAAATACCAAATTCTATTATCTAGCACAAGCCGCCTCAAAACTTAATTCTGTCCAAAATAAGCGAACAACAGATAATCTCAGTAGTGTGACTTTGCAGACCTATTGTTCCTCAGAGACGGGCCCTACATAACTAGGGTTACCAACCGCTCGGACATATCCGACCTTTTTGGCATTCCATCCGGTGTTCCGGACTTTGACAGAATTATAATTAAATGAAAAAAAATAATTGTCCGAGGGATCGAATTCGAAATGAGGTAATAATCGAAGAATAAAGCACACAAAATAAAAAAATAGAAGTGCCAATGGGCCGGCCATATTAAGCGTACAACTGAGAGTCAATTCTCGTAATTTTAAGGACGTTTACAGTTTGATCTCAGTCTCAATCTGTCAAAAGTACCTCTAATTTCCCTACATTTTTGACAAGTTTTTGACATTGATTGTGGCTGAAATGAAATTGCGACTAGATTTAGAACATTTTTAATTACGGGAATCGGCCTTCAGATCACTGTTGGCGTAAACGTGTCCTTCAGACGAGACTGCAAATCGGCAAACAAAAGGACTTCAAGCTAGGTGTATCAACGATCTTCGCAGGGTGACGTAGCAGCTCAATCAAGCTAAATAGCATGTAATTGAAGAATGACTGCTATATGCTAATGATAATGAAATTTCCCGGACGCTCTAGCAAAAATCCAGATTTTTGTCAGGACTTTTTTTTTTAATGGCAACCCTATTCACAACGGAATTCTGATCTTGTCCGTCAAAGTGGCCTGTAATTTATGAACGAGTCTATTAAACCCGCCCGTAATTAAGTCCAGGTCCTAGACAAGTAATGTTTGCCCTGAGACGAATACAAAGTAACGTGTCGCCATTTCATAAATAGTGTGACAGTTTGGGTCAAATAAAGCGTGCTCTTTATGGGTTAGATTTACTTTTGTAAGCAGAAGGAGGACTAAAATGTGGCCTGCGGGGTCATTGCGTAATACACTGACAGTGACCATGTTTTTTTACAAATAAACACTATGCATTGCGTTATTTACGTTATTAGGTAGACAATTTTTTCAAACAAATGAAGTAATGGATAAAGAATTTCTTTGAAAAACTTTTGGATTGTGATTGAAAGTGTTACGCAATTAAGGTGCGGGTTTCAGTGTTTGTACCTTACAAGGTTAAAATAAGAAAAGACCTTCAAGGATTTCGATTACAAAAGTAATTCCTAAGGTTGCGAAGGTCTAAAACGGATCGTGTTACATAACCATCAAGACGTTTTGAAAAGCCCAACTGAACCTTTGAAAGGATTCTGAGGAGATGAAGTAATTTCACCTGATTACTCTCCAATGTTATGTTAGTTATGGAAACTACGTTTCGATTTTGACGAAGATACACGAGTTAGATTTATCCATCTCATTACGGTCATAGAGCTTCTCTCAGAGGAAATGTTTCCATACGTAATTTATTACTGAAAACACAAAACAATTGCCCTATCACGGTACTTATGGCATCCGACATGAGCGCCATGTTTGCCCATTTCCACCCCCACCATCAATCCTCGCGATCATCATTATTTGTAGCGAGTGATTGGAAAGGCTCATTCCATTTCAAACGTTATCCTTGGGAAATGTACATTCAATAAGAAAAACAAACATATAAGGTACTAGGAAAACTTTATGCGATTTCATTTGTGGCAGAAAATGCCCAAGGCATTAAGTCCGCCTTTGTACAGTTTTTACTTGTGCATAAAGTTTTAATAAATAAATAAATGGACTTTCCGATTAACCGCGAATTACTTATGCATTTTCGGTTCAACGGATTGAAAAAGGCTTGAACGACACGTGCACACATTGAATAATTCAATGCTCAATTCTTTAACATGTTTGTACTTTTCCTGTTACATTGCAATACCTACTAATCTTATTATTCCACTACACACGCTCGATATACTCTCCACGTCAGCATCTACACATCTGACATCCGACGTTCGCGTACGCCAACATGAATTCCGAAGCCGGTCCCAGAAGATTCCAACGAATAAATCAGTCACTTGATTTGTACAGCGATTGAAGAGGTTTTGTCTCACAAATGCGCTGGAAAAATTACCAAGTCAAGTGGAATTGTGACGGACTTATTCGACAAAGGACCCGCAAAAATATGATAAGTTATATTTTGATTAGGACCCCGACATTTACCATCCATATTTGCTATTTCATTCATAAAAAAGTGAACATTTCTATCGAAGTGTTAAATAGGAAACCTAGTCACAATCGGAGGGCTCATTTCTATATTTTTATATGGATATCGGAAAATCGTTTCCGCTTGAATCTCTTTTAAATGTATGCAGGTCACGTCCTTTATAAAGCAGCTTAGGGTCTGATAACTAAATCAAATTTATTCGCAGGAACATTCCAGGCGTTGCAAAGCAACTTTTATAAGATGTTTCGAGTGGAATTTAACAACTTTTAATCAGATAGGAATATGGAGTTTTATGTAAACACGGAACATTAAGTATGTGTGTGTTCTGGTTGGTTGCAGACTCGCAGTAGGAGTCGAACTGCGGGTGCCGATAACAACTTGTGCCAAATATACAGACGAAACATTGTAGATAACAGTTTGGTAGAAGCAGTAACAATATCGAGCCCTCAACTTTCTGTATAAAGGGAACGGTTATTAGTTTCGTGTTACGTGTTACTTGTATAATTTGCAAGCGACTGGTTTTTATTAGGCGCCTCAATGTAACTTTGTTAGAGAAAGTGATGCATTTAATTGAATGGGACTATAGTTTCTATAGTAAACCTACTACGTACCTTCGTCGAGAATGAGGCTATCATGTACAGACGCCAGCACATCAAGCTACCCGAAACTTTCAAATTTTCCTAATCAACCTTGAACCTAATGATTTAGCAATAAAGTTGAAAATCGATTAAAGAAATTTGACAAATTGTAGTAGCTTGATGTGCTGGCGTCTGTACCTACATAACATTTCATTCATATTTCTAGTATTGACTGCCTCGTTGGTCTAGTGCTACTGCTGAGCATGAGGTTCTGGGTTCGATTTCTAGGTCGGGCAAAGTGTTGTTGGGTTTTTTTCCATCAGGAATTTCTCAGTAGCAGCCCGGAGTCAGGCTTTGTGCCCGGTTGATGGCAATAGGCTCGTTCCCTATTACAACATGGTACTTAACCTTTTGACCGCCACACTCATGTATAGATGACAAACAAAAATGTGCCCAGCACGCCACGGTCACAAGTTCACGACTACATGACAGACGTTTGTAGGTAATGCGTAGCTTGGCGCAAGGGCACGTTTTTGCTTTTTTGACGTGGTGGTGAAAAGGTTAAACATAACTTCGCAAAGTGGGGTATACTGAAAAAAGAACTAGTTGCCACAATCAAGATTTTGTTTAGATTGACTAAGTAACTTGTTTGCGTCTGAGCCTATCAAGCACAATGATCACAGCTACTACTTTTATTTGATTGAGATTTGAAACGGGATCTTGATTGGAGTTATCACAAAAACTATTTGCAGCAATCAAGTTGATCAAGTTGCTTGATTGACACAACTAACTTACTGTGTTGTTTTAACTCTTTCACAATGATGTCATGTTAAGGGTAATCAAGAAACTTGTTTGAGCGTTCAATCATTTAAAGTAGTATTGCTGCAATCATGTCGTGATGATCAACTTAACTAATATTTTGATTAATCTAAGCAAGATATCGTCAATCAAGCTAAAAAGTCACTTGATTGGAGTGCATTTTTTTCAGTGTACACCTCTGTCTAACCCTTCGAGGAACAAAGGCGTGATGTTATGTTCTAGATAGCTGAAGTAATAAGTATAATTAATCTTATTTATTGTATTTTTGTACAGCCTTTATTATAAAGTGCAATAATGGTTAGAACTCAACGCCAATTTTTACAACAAAAAAACCGTAAAAAGCTCGTTAGGTATTCCGCTATGCTATCTCGAATTAATTCCGGGCACGGTGCAATTTCGAGGAGCCTCCATGATAGAGTGGTGCAATAGTCCGTGCAACGAGAATTATTCTATGTATTTTAATATCAGAAAGACAATGGGAATATTTTTAATGTGCTAGCTACGTGGAACCATATTAAGTATTCTGTGGTGGAACTGTGATAAAAGCGGGTTTTAGCTACTAAAAGAAAAGAGATCAATTATTATTCGTCTCAACTCTACCTGCTTCAGTTTTTTTCAGTACCATGGTATTATAATTTTCGTTATTACACCTACCACTGTTTGTCTCTGCATCACCCAATGATTGGCTCGTAGAAAATGTCTATAGCATTAAGTCCGTACATTTATGGGCTTAAAGTAATAAATAAATAATCAAATGTAATGATATTATTGTATGCCAAAGGCAGCAAGAGTAGTCCATTCACAAAACAGCATAGTAAAGATGATCATCTTAGCGAAAAGGTGCATGGGCAGCGGTTACTATAAGGTTTCCATGTCGAATGTGTTACGCCGCAAAAAACAGGCGATTGTAGCAACGAGCCTAGCTACTACGCCATAGCCAATTGCGTACTAAGCTTTAGCCAAATGCATACTACACTCAGCCAAAAGCGTACTATGCATATTCCGCCGTAGCCGATGCGTACTAAGCCGTAGCCCATTTTAACTATACCCAAATCGCTTTAGCGTGGCAATGACCGTTCAAACTCAAACTCAAAGCATTTATTTCAATCAAACCAATTACAGACACTTTTGTATTGTCAAGGGGTCTGTCAGTCAGAAAGATGAAGCTAGTTGCCCATTCCAAAGCGTAGGTACCTATGGAGAAGAACGGGCAAGAAACTCCATGGACACTCTTTTAAATCATGATAATATGGTTACAAAGTCTTGGTTACATCATTCATGTTAAAAATTATGCATGTGAGAACGATGCAGAACGTTAAAAGCGTCCATAGTGAAAAGACGAGAAAAAAAAAAGCAATTCAAATATTAAATTAAAATAAGCCATGGCAGCAAAGAGATGACCAGTCCCTACAGACGGCGCCCGTTCACGAACATGACGCAAGTATTAGCACCAATCAGCACAACCATTTTGAAGGGAGCTAAATAATCCAACACATGCGCCACCATCAGCGAGACGTTGTCATTGCGCTTCCCTAATATCTCTCCAAACTATGTATGGGTTTTTGTTATTGGAGCATGTTCAAGATCACAACGGATATTTATTCAGGACGTTAACGGTCACTATGCTAGTTTTTTAAATAAAGAATGCTAGGAAAGGGGTGAGTCAGTGACCGCTATTGCCACGCTAAAGCGATTCGGGCATAAACCATAACTTTAGAAAGCCCTTCTTAATCTCTCCAGTATAGTAACCACAATATTTTATGAGCACTTAGATCTTTGTGAAGCAATAAAGCAGTACGTTGTTTATGGCCAGATAAAACCAGAAGCTAGCAACAAAATACTGTGGGTCAAGATAAAATAAAACTATTTATTTAATCGTATGAGAGATTTGTTCATCGCACTTGTTTCCCTACTATTGCGCGACCCTTTTTTGAATCTGACAAAATGTTTATCGAAAAATGTAATCCCTTCAAGAACTGGAGCTGGAGCAATCTAATCTAGAATGTTCTCATAGCAACAAACCGCACCCTGATTGCGTAACACGCTATCAGTCACGATCTGAATCATTTTGAAAGATATTGCTAATCCCTTGCTTCGTAGTATGTTTGAAAAATGTGTCTGCTCAATAACGTAAATAACGAAATGAATATTGTTGAACTGTCAAAATGAAACCCATTGCTACGGATAGTGTGTTACGCAATTACCCTGCAGTTTGGTAGGAATAAAGGTAAATAATTCCTCCTCAGGGTTGAGGTTTTTGATTAGATGATTTATACTGAAACCTCTAGTTTAGAAACCCACTGCAACTAAATACCTGTGATATAACTCTTTTTTTCTCATTGTCATCATCCCAATTTATCTGGGGTTGGCGCAGCATGTTCCATACATCTCTATGGATGTTTTTTTTCTATTTACAATAAATTGTTTGACTAGTTACCCATTGCATTGTATCCAACGTCCTTTTGTATCCAAGCTCATCACGGTTATCTTATCAGACCTAAAACACATCATGCACCTGTTCTAAGTTTATTTGAATACAACGAGAACTACAATCATCAAAGTTTATATAATGAGAAAAAATAACCAAATTAATGTGTCCGCAAATGTATAACCGAGACAGTTTAGTAATTTCACAGCAATGACGTGCACAGTACCTACGTCCACGGTTGCGTCCGTTCAACTTAATAGCCACTTAAATTCAGTGAGCGCAGCAGCCAAATAACGAACTGTTCGCAAATAACTAGCGAGGACTTATACAGTGTTACGTACTGCATATTAGACGCTTGGATGAGATTTGAGGCATTTAGTTTTTTTTTTTCCTATCGATGAGACATACAATTTATGTTGACAAATCTTAAATACAATATACGAGCTAACACTACAAATCACAATATAGTAATGTATATTATGTACAGACGGCAGTACATAAAGCTACCCGAAACTGTCAATTTTTTTCAATCAAATTTGAACCTTATGCTTTGGCGATAAAATTAGAAATCTATTAAAGAAAGGGGTTAGAAGATTTTTGTATGGAGGGTGGCCCTAAGGTCGGTCGCCATTTTGATTTTTTTTTAGAATCGCGGTGCACAACAAAAGTTATATATTTAGATAGAGGACACTTATACAAACAAAAAATGTAATTAATATAATATCCTAAAGCGTCAGGTTTCGGAGTTATTCACCGAAATATAAGTCGAAAACAACAAGGATTTTTTTGTTTTTTTCCCCTACAGGTAACCATATTGAACTACTGAGGTAATAGAAACGTTATAAAACCTTTATGGAGAAGGAACAAATGAAGAATAGATATTTTTTTAATAAATAATTAAACACGGCAATTTATTGATCCTTTTTTTAATCCCAGAGAGTATCTGACATTTAAGTCTTTTGTGTTTTCGTTTTTTTTAGTACAGAAGTTTGACATTACACTTGTCAGATTAGTCTCTGGGATTAAAAAAACGAACTATAAATTGCCGTGTTTAATTATTTATTAAAAAAATGTCTATTCTTCATTTGTTTCTTCTCCATAAAGGTTTCATAACGTTTCTATTACCTGAATAGTTCAATATGCTTACCAGGAAGGAAAAAAAACAAAAAAATCTTAGTTGTTTTCGACTTATATTTCGGTGAATAACTCTGAAACCTGACGCTTTAGGATATTATGTTAATTACATTTTTTGTTTGTATAAGTGTCCTCTATCTAAATATATAACTTTTGTTGTGCACCGCGATTCTGAAAAAAAATCAAAATGGCGGCTGATTTTAGGGCCAAAACCTTCAAACCCCTTTGACAGATTGTAGTAACTTGATGTGCTGGCGTCTGTACAATAGTATAATAAAAAATATAAAAACTCATTGGGCTAAAAGTTTCTCTCTATTGACGGTAAACATGTAACTAATGATATTTTTTTTATTTGAAACTCTTTTACGGAGAAAGTTCCTTAGACTTAACTAAATATTGTTGTAAAAAATAGCACGCTTTTATCTTACGTTGTGCTAGCAAACCTAATTGTATAGGCACTTACTGACTTAAACATATCTGCATAAAGTGTTAAATATGGAACTCTATCTATACTTTTATATGAAGAGCTTGTGGCGGCATCTATATCGCTACATGCGAAGTACGCACCACACTGACGTCACGCAAAATCCTGCATCGAGCAAACAGAGTTCACCTCGCGACTAGCATAGATGAGTGAACTTTACAGCCTGTTCCTCATACCTCTATGAGCTGTTCATTTGCAAACAAACGAGGTATACATCATTGATTGTTGCAAGAAGACGGACAAAATCTCCCAAAAAAAATATTGTTTTATTTAACAACTGAACAAAAACCACATTGGCCATTGACACCTGTCAATGGCCAATGTGGTTTTTGTTCAGTTAATGGGATTTCGAGTGAAATAGTGCCCTTGCAACCTTGCAAGGGCACTATTTTTCTGGAAATCCCAGAAAAACTATTATTCATTCTTATACAAATCTGTTCTGATTGGTCCTATAAAAAAATCGCAAACAGGAAAGCTTCTCCTTACGGATTAAAGCCTCGAGAGCCTCCAGTTTGTAACGCCTGCTATGGTGAACAATTTATGGGCACCCCTGAATACCGCCAGTAAAGGGTGTACGGTTCAACGAATTTATGTGTGGTTACCCCTTAAGGGTACCCCGCGAAATCCAAATTTCCTTACGTTCTTGTAACTTACATAGTTTTAATTATTTTTGGGATAAAAAATTACCTATATTCAAAATTACAGAAATCGATTTAGTGAATGATTGAACAAACTACTTTTATAATGTGCATTAATTCGTCGGATATGGTAGGTACAAAGTTGGTTAGTATAGTTAGTTCAGTTACGCATTGTATAGCTTGTCAATAATCAATAGAATATTATAAACTTACCGTCTTGGCTCTGGTACTCCACTGGCAATACACACGCTGATGCGAATGCGAAAACCAAAAACAGGAACATTAAATTTTTTTTTTTGTTTTTTTTTTTTAAGACATTTTATTCGAGTTCGGCGAAGCTCACAAGGAGGGTTATGTATGTGTTTATACTGGTTTATATATTATGATCTAGATATGGGACCAATGTAGGTTACCATTTATTTACAGAGCATAATCAATTATTATAAAATAAATTGCCTTGGCATTACTTAGTTTGCTATGATTATAATAATTTAATTAATATGTTACTGAACTAATCAGATTTTAAGACAAACTAGTTTCCTAATACGATATATTCTTAAGGAATCAGTAGAACTATTTTGTAAAAATATGACCGTGGAAAGGACATGGCTAAAAGTTCATAGACAAAAAACCCAGAATTGCCAGCAACGAAATGTATAAAAATGGGTTCACTATAGTAAACCCAGTACCGTTTCAAAAAATCAGCCTCCTAAACCATATAGTATAAAAGTTATTATACTTTGTGTGTTTATGTTATTCATACTTAGGTACATTGATTACTCGACATTTATTTTATCACAATCTCTTTAGTATAATATTATGATAATATATTAAAATAATGTAAAAAATATACCCTTCAATACATCTTTTAATTTGTTTTATTATTAATAATCTTTATACAGGGTGTTTTTTTTTACTTTGTTATAAATGAGCTCTTTATTTTAGTTTGACGTATGTCATTACTTCCCAGAATTCGATCCTTATTAGCGACACTATCGAATGGTGTAATAATACAGTCTGTGTTTTTTTTTTTCAAAATCAACAGGTTCGATTCCTGGCTAGAAATATTGATTTTTCAAAAATCCAATGATGCAGTTTTAGTTTTCATCAAAATTGAGCCCGCGACTCCTTTGAGTACTTTTCGCTAGTCCTCATAGTTACGGATTTGGCCATCCACGCCCACTTGAAAAGTTCATCCTGTATATCTAGTACCACGTCGTTTTTGCAGTATATTATTATATATTTTTGCTGTACATATTATGCCTACAGAAATGGCATATTAGGTGAAGACAGTGAATTTGAAGTGAGCTGTCACTCCACTTGATGCTAGGGATTCTGACACTTTGACAGCTCACATTCACGGTGATATTTTTACAGAATAGAATGTCAGGATAGGCCTAGTATAAATACGGATAGGTAATAGGTACTTTAGAATTAACTATTTGGAATAAATGTGGCAAAGTTTTTGGCGAACAAAACTTGAACTGTCGTGCCAGCGATACGAAAAAGAAGTACCTAAGAAGAAACAATAAAATTAATTATATAAATCTAAGCTCATTATAAAAAAAGCGGCAAAGTATGAGTCGGACTCGTACACGCAGGACTTCATACCACCGTACAATATTGAACACCACATTGTTTTTAAAATACTTCAATTTAAAAAAAAAATGTATAGGGGCCTCCTTTAATAGTAAAACGTGGGTGAGAATTCCTTCAAGATTTTCTGTACCTTAGTTTGAATGTAACAATGTCCCAGACAACATAACCGCGTTATTCTTTTTTTAGGAGACAGATATCAAAAACTGTCGAAAATTCAAAATTTACTTGCAGAAGAAAGTTACAAAAGTTTGGTTGAATCCTCCCTGATGCTTTGGTTAATAGAACAACCTTCCTACATGATAGGATTTGTCCAACGACTTTCTGTACATTTTACAACCAAAAGCTCTCTCGTAATTCTCAAGAAATTCTACTTCCAACGCTCTCTCTCTCTCTCATCGACTTTAATATTACGAACTGGATTTCAAATAGAAAACTTAAATCATCTCGAAATATGTAGATATTACCATTCCCGACAAGACAAACAAATATCTATTGACTTAAACACCTACTTAAAGTAATAAATAGTGTCTATTATACCGGATCCCAATAACAGATTTCGCCAAGCATAAATCGCAGACAACCCAACCGTTATTCAGCTCCGCTATATTGCCTGTGGAATAAAGCTACGAATTTTAAAACAATGCAAAATGATCTCTTACCCCTTGAAATAAGGTGCAGGTTCAACGCAACAGAAAGCCGGTAGTTTTTAACGTGCAGTTTCATAAATCGCATGCCGTGAGCATCACGACGCACACAAAACAAGTCTCACAAATTGCCTCCTGACATTTCGACGTAAAAAGTTGTGAAAATGACTTATAGCTCTGGTTTTATAAGGTCGCTGGGTCGCTTTATGAAATGCCGTGGCTGTGCAATTGTCGCGATCAAACAGTGCAGTTGGCAGGCTGCCTGCTTCAAGCATTTGAAATTCGAATAAAAGCTGATCCGCAGATTTTTGGTTGCCAGTACTTGACCCCGTTGTTCTATGATTCAGAAAATAGAAGGCAGCGAAATAAATGAGCATCTAACACAGTTTGCGGTTTTGGTGCCACTGCAGTAATAAAATGGCAAAATGTTCTGGTACAAAATAGATGGCATAGCATAAGACCCGGTAAGTTATCTTTCTTAAGTTTCAGAGCGTCTTTAACCTGGTTTACATGCTCTACAACGCTATAAACCAAGCACTCATTGTAACGTGTGTCTCACTGTAACGTAATACTGTCTCACTTGTAGCATTATCTCTTAGCCTTATTGCGAAAATGTATACAAAGAAGTATTACTTTTAAGTGCTTAAATGCAACCTTTACGTAGGTAATAGGTAATACGGGCTGGTGTCCGCAACTCCACGTCAATGCGCGTATTATGCGTACGGAACTTTTACGTAAATGGCAGAAATAAAAGACAAACTTTTTTTATAAAAACAATACAAAAAAACAACGGTAGGAATGAGATTTAACTGACAAGGGAAGTGACAAGGATAAACATGTAAAAAAAAAATAGAACCATCTTCTAGGAATAATTATTCAACTTATACGACAAACCGTTGTCTTATTTAGATACTCGTCTCAACAGTGAAAGCTCGTAAAGCTCCCACCCTACATAGCATAAAACAAATCGTTTTTCGTCTGTCTATATGACCTCGTCGTTGTTAGCAACAGATTTTGATGCGGTTTTCACAATCATTAATTTAGAGAATTATTCCGGAAGGTTTAATTGTAAAATAGATTAAAATTTAACTAAGATATAGCGGCGGCGAGATGGGCGGACGACATTGTTGCCATTGCGGGCAAAACCTGGATGAGGCTGGCATAGGAGCGTGGAGATTGGCACAAGAAAAGAGAAGCCTATGCCCAGCAGTGGGTGAAGTGGGGCTGTGGATTAGGATGATGAAGATATCACTGAAATCTCGAGGTTTTATCACCATATTAAAGCGACTACATGACCTAAAGCGCGGTCACTGTCGGACTGCATAGAAAAGAAAGAGAAGCGCGATGATACAACGCTGGTAATTTATTGCAAAATATGAAGCAATTGTCTATTTACAAAAAAATCTATTGATTGGACTAAAAAATTAAAACACTAGTGCTTTAGTATTTGGCTTGTAGATTATTTTTTGTTTATTATTATTCTGATTTTTTGTTAGATTATTCTAACAAAAAATCAGAATGATTGTATGTATATTAGTGTGGTTTTTATTGTAAAAAGAAAGTTTTTTATTGTAGAGGTATCAAATTAGTTGTATTATATTTTCAACACACTACTTATCTAGCACATATCCTGAAGCATATCATTTATTTTTCTGATTTTGTTTACTGTAGTCGATCATATACTTTTAGGCATTATAAAACTTGCGTTTTTTGCGTTTAGGTCCTGAAGTCCCCTTTATAGAATCCGAGCAAGGGCGGGTCACTAGTCAGTTATAACATGCCCGTACCTCTTTGGAAAACACAGATCCCGTACTTTTCTTTTATCAACTCCTGCACCGATTTTGATGAAATTTCTATAGGACCAATCTTAAAGTATATCCTTTCAAATAAAAACAGAATTTTGCAAATCAGTTTATAATAATAAGGGAGTTCTGAGGTAAAATTAAAAAAAATATTTAACCGAATTGAGAACCTCCTCCGTTTTTTGAAGTCGGTTAAAAAAGAAAAGTAGGTCTCAAATGAACGACAAACGAAACTGTAGAGAACCTACTGAAAAATTAAACCAACGGATTCCCTTTTCCAGCAGAGAGCATTAGAAAAACAAAGCAATCTGTCATACCTTGTACAACACCAAAAAAAAAACAGAAAAACCACGTTTCGTGCGTCAAAAATGTTTCCTAGAACAAACTTTTCTCCTATCCGGAGTCTATATCAAACTTCGAAAAATGGCCGTCGCAAATGATCGCATTGAAATATTTTGAAACATAAAATTTTTAAGATTCCCACAGAGATTTTGCGAGAGTAGAGATTACCATTTTTATTTATGATCTTATCCTGGAAAGGTATTAAAGATAGGTAAATAAAATCGCGTTTATCGAGTAAACAATAAACATAAAATAGAAGAACGATTCAGAGGTGTTTAACCGGTTATTACAGAAACAATTAAAATGCCATTGTGTCTCGCGTGGATCCACGTTAATACGAAGGGTAAAGGATGATCAATGTATTCATGGTTTGGGCGAATGTTCGCTTTTATAATTTGTAGCGTGACGATATTATCGCGGGTGTCCACGTCCACGTCACCACATGAGTACTTGAGTAGACAAACGGAACAGAGGCAAAGCTTCTTAAGAACGTGCAAAATTGTTACCTATTTTGGTAGGGTTGTCACAATAGGTTAAGACAAATTAAACAAAACATTTGTTAAATAGTTTTATTATTCAGTATGATTTACAAATTACTTACTCTAATAATTTTATTTTTATAATTTTTGTTTTTTAATCATTTATTATTTCTTTTAATGCTGTGGTAAATGCTTTGAGCTGAAACAAAAATAAAATGGAAATGCGAACCGAACACTATTATACAAAAGACATAGGTAGACCTATATTTTAAAGATTATATGTATACCTATTTTTATAATATTTATTTAATTTCAAGACCTACTAGTAGCGAGAAATAAGTACGATGTAGGTATTAATAATAAGTTTCGATTAAAAATGCTTTTTAAACTCGTATTCAAACTTTCATGATCATGCTATTATGGCCGTTGAAGAGTTCCTTAGTGAGGAGATAACCCTGGGTGCAGCGTCAGGTTATATCTTATTATTGCATTATCACCGAAGTTACGCAGGTATACAAAATTTCAGCTCAATCAAACATCGGGAAGTGGTTCAAACCTTACTTGCAATATTTAAACTTAACACACATACCTACTACATACCAACCCATCCACGTACCTACAAATATATAGTAAAAACTTGTAATAATAATAAAAAGGTAAAAACACACCGTGTACAACCGTCTTCTTATCAAAAAGGTCCTTACTTGAAAAAGAAGTAATCAAATATTTACCTACCTATTGTACTCCTTGGGATAGTTGCAGTATGATATATCTTTATTTTTTCTAGTATTATTCATACACACAGTACAATAAACCACCATTAATAACAATAATATACCACGTTTTTACATTAAAATATTCAAACTTGGAACTAACAAAACAAATAACGTGCGTCGCGCTGACCCTGAGATTGTCAACTAGCTGTGCCAGCGTAAACCGGTTTTTTCCAGTCTCGCCGCGTACGTGACAAGCGGCCAGTGGTCACGCACACATGCCCCGCGTGCTTGTAGTAGTGCAACCGATTCGCGCGGTTGTTTGAAGCTTTGTATCTGTTCCGTTTGTCTAATCATGTGACGTCACGGCATCACGATAACACAGGGAATTAAAATGTATATGGAAATATATGAAGACTAGCTGCGCCCCGCGGTTTCACTCGTATAAGTTTCGATCACGTGGGAATATCGGGATAAACACTATCCTATATCCTTTCCTGAGACTCAAACTATCTCTATACCAAATTTCATCTAAATCGGTTCAGTGATTTAGGCGTGAAAAGGTAACGTACAGACAGACAGACAGACAGACAGACAGACAGAGTTACTTCCGAATTTATAATATTACTATGGATTAGTAGTATGGATGCTTTTTTTCATCCACGATAACGTTATAATGCATGTATTTCGATATATTAGGGAACAATATCATAGCTAAAAAAAAAGACGGGTTGCACTCCGGGAGTGCCGGCAGAAGTGAAGACTTGAATATTAACGTTGAAATAAATCAATTATTAATTGAGTTAATATAACTAAGTTTTTTTCACTATTTCTGCGTCACTTTTTTCATTAATCGATGCACTTTGTTCAATTTCCATTTTTTGAAACACTATATACACCATAGATATATGTTTTTTACATTTCTATGATATACACGAATTTTACGAATACACAGCAGTGTGGCTACCGTAGAAATTTCTTTCATATATCTATGGTGGCTGCTACACAGACGGTCGAGCCATCAGCTGTCCATCCACGTCCGCGTCCACCATCACCATCACATCACATCACATCATATCACATCACAATCGCCATCACCATCACCATCGCCATCACCATCGCCATCACCATCGCCATCGCCATCGCCATCACCATCACCATCACCATCGCCATCACCATCGCCATCACCATCGCCATCACCATCCATCCATCCATCCATTATCGTGTCTCACTTGGTTCACTTCGGTTGGCGCCGCCGTAGAAAGAGATGGGGGGGGGAATCTCTCCTGACGGTCACGTGTCCTGACGCGATGCCCTGACGCGAGTTTAACATTTTTTACCCATTACAAAAAGTGTTCAACGCCGCTAAAGAAGTTTTCACTTCAACAGTTTTTTTTTATAACTGGATACGTTTAACTACAATGCAAAACGCCTTGTGTCGACAAAAACATGAATCGATTGGAAAAAGTATAATAAAATATAAAACTTGGTTTACGTCTGTTTGCAACATATTATAGCTGAAAAAATAAATGGTAATTTATTTAAACTTTTGAACGCCACGGTCGTGTATAGCCGACAAATGAAAACGTGCCCAACACGCCACCGTCGTCTATAGACGACAAGAAAACGACATTTTTTTAAAACAAAATAAATATACTAAATTAAGTTTTCTGTGTTTCTTTTTCCTATTATTTAAAACTACATTAAAGTTGCCTGGCGTCAGGGGTACGGCGGGCGATACGTTTATACTCTGGCGTTCAAAAGGTTAAACTAACAAATTTAGTATTTTTCCAGTTAGTTTCGATGTTAAGATATTCCAGTACCATTATTGTTTTAGTATTTCAATTTCTATATATATACTTAAATTTACATATCCTAATAATTATGGAAAAATTGAATCTGCCTAACCTTTTCCCAACTGTGTTGGGGTCGGCTTCCAGTCTAACCGGATGCAGCTGAATACCAGTATTTTACATGAAGCGACTGCTACCTGGCCTCCACAACCCAGTTACTGGATAACACGACAGGCCTTTGTGAGACTGAATGCCAGAGTTTCGGCCTTTTGTCTACCCGTAACGACTGTCAAAGATCTACAAATGACAACCGGGACCAAAGGCTTATCGAGCTTTCAGAGTGTAGAAACAAATGAACGTACCTTTTTTTTTTTTTTTTCTCGCGGTGGAAATCCTCATGGACTTCCTCTATCGTGGGGGTGGGCATGCCGGACTCTTACCGGCTAAAACCACCGCGGTGTTCCACCTCTACCTATAGCCGGGGGTGCGGGATTCGCAACAGCATTCACCGCTCCTCCGACAGGCGTCGACCCGCTGTTCCTCAGCGGGTCCCACCTCCCCGTGCGCCCATTCCTGTAATGGCCGCACCCACTCTCGAGTGGCGCGCGTGGAACACTGCAGCGCCAACTCGGGCCTGTCTGATCGGACGACGGACGCCCCTAGTCCGCCGACCGCAGGCCACCTTTCATGGAGGTCGCAGATCGTTTTGCACCCTTCTCGGGCGCCCGGTGCGTCTCCTGCGGGAGGGGAGAGAGGATGCGGCTTCTCTCTCCCGCTCGGCCGCCTCCTTTGCAGACATGACATCCTCGCAAAAGGAGGCAACTCCGTCCCATGCGCTCCCGTTCTCGACCATCGATTGAACGACGGCCGGGAGCGAGAGATCGCTCCCGCCTATTGCCGCGATGAGGTCACGGCGCAGCCCTGCCCAAGCTGGGCACTCTTCCAACGTGTGCTGCGCCGTATCCTCAGGGCAAGCCGCACAGTGGTGACACACCGGCGTCTGCTCCCGACCTATACGACACAGGTACTTCCCAAAGCAGCCGTGGCCAGAGAGTACCTGCGTCAGCCGGAAGCTGAGGGCGCCATGCCGCCTCTCGATCCACGCCTCCATGACGGGTCTTACCGCCGCTATTACGGCGTGCCCCGCAGTGGGTTGCGCAAGTCGCGTCTCCCATTCCGTCCTCAGGGCCTGGTGGAGCTCAGACCGCCGTGCTTTGGTAATCCGAGGCAGGGATCTCTCGCCACGCTCCAGCATCTCCCCGCGCCACTGATATAGTGACGCGAGTGCTCTCGCCTCCAGGTCCCAAGGCGGGGATCCGGCCAAAAGGGTCGCCGCCTCGAATGAGATCGTGCGGTACCCGCGAACAATCCTGACGGCCATCGCCCTCTGCGGCCTTCGCAAGATTCCGATGTTGCGAGCCGTGAGGTTGTTCGCCCACACGGGCGCCCCGTAGAGCGCCATCGACCGCACGACCCCCATGTACAGCTTCCGGCAAGACGTGTCGAGCCCCCTCAGATTGGGTAGCAGCCGCGACAATGCACCCGCGGCGCCCATCAATTTGGGGGCCAGCTGCCGGAAGTGCGGCCCAAAGTTCCACCGACTGTCAAGAACGAGCCCCAAGTACTTCATCGTCGACCCGACAGCGATGGTAACGCCTCCCACGATTAAGTTGGATCCCGAAGGTGGCGCGCGCCGGGCCCTATGGAAACACAGGGCCTCGGATTTGTTCAGGGCTACCTCGAGACCCAACCGCCGGATCCTCGTAACGACTTGCGCAACTCCTGCTGTCGCCAGTTGTGCTGCGTCTTGGTACGTACTCCCCCGCGCTGTCACCAGAGTGTCGTCGGCGTAGCAGGTAATGCTAATGCCATAGAGGAGCGTACCACGCAGCACCCAGTCATATCCGATGTTCCACAGGAGCGGCCCCAGTACCGACCCCTGTGGAACACCACACGACACCTCTCGCCGTCCCCATCCTTCTCGCCCAGGGTAGACGACACACCTGTCCGCCAAGTAGGCCCCGACTGTGCGGCGAAGGTAGTTTGGCACCCCGTGATACCGAAGTGCCTCCCTAATGGAACTCCAGGGCAAGGTGTTGAAGGCATTGGCGATGTCGAGGGACACCGCCAAGACGACCTCACCCTGGGACACTGCTTCCTCCGCCAAGGTCCTTACACGCATGATCGCGTCCACCGTGGAGCGCCCACGTCGGAAACCGAACTGGTTATCCGATAGGTCTGGACCCACCCCCGATAAATGTTGGACGAGGCGGTCTGCAACTACTCTCTCAAAGAGCTTGCCCACCTCGTCCAACAACACAATGGGGCGGTATGCGGATGGTGAGTCAACGGGGCGTCCCTCCTTCTTCAGCAGGACCAGCTTGCCCATCTTCCAACGCCTTGGAAACTGGCCCCGCTCCAAACATGCGCTAAAGAGCCTTTCCAGTCGAGACCCTAGAGCCTGTGAAGCCAGGACCCAAGCGCGGCCTGGAATGCCATCGGGCCCTGGGGCGGTGTTTTTGGCTTGAAGCCTCATCACCGCCACTCTCAGCTCTACTGGGGTTACTTCGGGCACGTCGTCGTCTTCGTCCGCGCTAGGTGCCACGGTAGGCGGAACCATAGGTGGGGGCGAGTGCTCATCCCTTGACGGGAAGAGAGCACTTACCACGTTCTCCAGCAGGTCAGGCCGGAGACTCTGGGACAGTGGGGGGGCGAAGGGGCGAAGCTTGCCGCGCACGGCCCGGTAGGGCCGCCCCCATGGATCGCGGTCTAGAGTCTCAAGTTGCTCCTCACGGGACCTGACTTTCGCCTGCGCGATGGCCTGCTGGAGTGCGTTCTTCGCTTCCCTGTACCTCTGGTATAGTTCCGCCTCCTCGTCTGCCGCACTCTGATCGCGGCGACGCCTCCTGCGCAGCCTGGCATACTGGCGCCTAGCGGCCACGCACGCAGCGCGTAGCTGCTCGATGTCTGGCGACCACCAGTATACCTGACGCCTGGCCGGACTGGACCGAACCCTAGGCATCGCCACATCGCAAATGTGCGACATTGCCTTCAAGAGCCATTCTGCCTCTTCGTCGATGTTGGCAGGCCTGTCCGGTGCTGTCACCCAGGCCTGGACGATTGCGGCTTCTAGGAATGACTCCCGATCCAACTGTTTCAGAGCCCAACGCGGGCCAACTTCTCTGGGGGCCGCTGGGGCTGGGCCAGTGGAGGTCTGGGAGGAGACGTCGAATCGAATGTATCGATGATCCGACAACGTCTCTACCTCCTCCATAACATGCCAGCCCTGAACACGGCACGCAATAGCAGGGCTAGCGAACGTAAGGTCCACTATGGAGCCGCCCCGCTGACGCACGCACGTTTGGACGGAACCACGGTTCAGGATGAGCAGGCCGTTTTCCACGGCCCACTCCTCGAGCACTCTGCCCCGCGCGTCAGTCCTCGGGGAACCCCAAGCCGTGGATTTGGCGTTGAAGTCCCCAAGAACGACCACGGGGCGAGGGTGCCTGCGGCCGACGACGGTGCCCAACTCGACCAAAAAGTCCTTAAAATCGGCGAGAGGCCTGTTCGGGGAGAAGTAAACCCCAACAATGACTACCTCCCCGAACAGCGCTGCGACGCATCCCCGTCCCCTGGCGACATCCTCAAAAGACGGGGAGCCAACTGCGGCCTGTGAAATTAAGGCCACTGAGGCGTGTGTGTCACTCACCCAGTCGTCCCTGGGTGGTACAAACCACGGCTCAGAGACCACTGCTACGTTTATCAACCACTGCGCCATACTCTGGAGCAAGAGATCCTGAGCGCGGGCACAGTGGTTGATGTTCGCCTGAAGGAAGCGCAAATATGGGGCCATCAATGACAGTCCATGTTGTGCTCCCCTTCTGGCTGCGTCTCACTAGACGCCAAAGTTTGGGTCGGCTGCGAAGGAGCCAAAACTCCCTGGGCAGCGGGCCCGCTCTTTCCCTTCTTTTCCTTGCCCTTCTTTTGGGAGGCGGCGCAGGGTTTGCTTCCCGCCTGATGTCCCGCTGGCCTGCCTGCCGCCGCACACAGAAGACAGTGCGGCGTGGCATCACACGAGCCAGCAATGTGACCGGGCTGACCGCAGCGATGGCAGACAGCATCGCAGTTAACCACGGAGGTACACTGCGCTACAGTATGACCGTTGGCTAAGCAACGGAAGCACCTCCGAGGCCTAGGCAGCAGGAGCTTCACCTGCGCCGACACCCAACCCACCAGCAGTCTGTGACCGTTAGTTAAGGTCTTTGCTGCCGCAACGGGACAGCTGACCACAATGGTCCTCGTTCCTCGGAAGCCCGAGCGCATAGTGCCGGGCTTCACCTGTTCGGGAGAACAACCCCCGAAGCTCGCGACAGCGGCCACGACCTCCTTGACTGTCACGGAGTCGTCTAGGCCCGCAATCCGCAAATCAGCGCATAGCGTAGGTCTGGACACTCGGATCTCTCCTTCAGAAAAGGATGCCCTCAACTTTTCAGCCAGGGCGTCCGCTTTCGACCCGCTAGTGTTGCCTGGTATCTCGAGCAGACGAGCACCGGCTGCGGTCTGCTTACATTGGATGCTCTCGATCCCTAACTCTGCCAAGCTTATTTTTGCCTTGGCTGTGGCCAAAATCTCGCCATAGGTCAAGCCCCTGCCCACCGCCTCGGGTTGCAGCGTGATGACCACTGCCGTAGAACCAGGAGGGCGAAGTATGGCTGCTTTCCTCCTCCTGTCAACTTCGGCTTTTTTGGCCGCCTTCTTTTTCTTTTTGTTTTCCGCCTTTTTGGCCCCAGCCGTCTGCCAGACCTCCCTTCCTTCGCGTTGGGAGTCAGCAGGAGGCTCCCGCGACTCTGCAGCCGTGGAGTTGAGCGCCGCCTTTGTCTTCTTCTTTTTTTGGTTTCCTCCCGAAACCTGGGCTGAGGAAGAGGCCTGAGTCGAGGGAGTGGCTAAGACTGAAGAAGAGGCTTGAACTGAAGTTGGAGTCTTGTCCGAGGAAGAGGCGTGTACCGAGGTCGAAGCCTGGGCCAATGCCGTGGGATCCTGCCTTTTGGAAGTCTTCTTCTTTGCCGCCGTGGAGTTTTGAGCAGCTGAGGCCGTTGAAGAGCGTGGTGCTGCTGCTTTTTCTGCATAAGTTGGTGCCAGCGCTTGTGCTGAGCTTTTTCCTGTGCCTAGAGGAGGTCGCAGAACTATACCTTCCAGCGCCGAAAAGCGAGATGAAAGGCTCGCAATCTCCGATTGGAAAAGGCGAAGCAACTCTGACTCTTTGGGCTGGATCGGCTGCGCCTGTTGTGGCCCATTACAGGTTGTGGTCTCGCCATGACAGCGCTCCTGGCGAAAGGCAGCCAGTTCGGCACGCATCTCCTCGTGCTCCTTGCGGAGCTCTACCATCTGTGCTAGCAGGCATGCGTTGGCTGCCTGAAGCCGGGCTGTCTCCTCCGAGGCCGACCGTGATAAGAGCGCCTCCGTAGTCTCCAGAATGGAGGCAGAGGCCTCCTTTAGGGCCTTCTGGCACGTGCCCTTCAGGCCCTTGGATGCCTTTGCGACAGATGTGATAGCTGCAACGGCATCGTGAAGCCTCGACCTCAGCTTCATCGCTGTCATTTCTTCTGCCTCTCTTTCCGTGGCAGATGGAGCGGGCGACCTCTCCACTGCCATTCTCGCCTCTCTCGTGGCAGCCGTTTCAGCTGCCGTAAAGTCCCTCTTGGCAGCCTGGTTGCTGGGTCCGGCAGCCTCGGTCGCTTGCCCCAACACAAGTGAATCGAAGGACATGTGGGACCCATCGGAGCCTTCACCGTTGCTCTCGCCACTAGGTCTGGGCGTGGCCGTGACGGTAGGCTTGATAAAGCGCCCTTTGGTTTCCCGTATCGCCCCCGCCGCAGCTGTCTGAGCTGAGGACGATCGACCACGTCCTTGCCTAGCCGTCGGCACTTTTGGAGCTGGCATGTTGTCCTCGCTTGTCGAACCCGCCGATTCTCTCGATACGGCTGAGCGCTTCCTCCTCGGGACTTTGGAGTTGTGCTTTGCCTCCTCGTCTTCTTGAGCAGAGTAGCTGCCTACTGCAGCTACCCGCTCCTCGTTGTGCACTGCGGGCGTGGAAAGGGCAGGATTGCCCGTCGCCACGTCAGCAGCACTTCTTTCCGCTTCACAAATCAGTGTCCGTAATTCTTGCCGTAAGTCATCGTTATTTTGGTTTTCGCCGTTTTTTGTTGTATTATTATTTTCCATTTTTGTTCCCACGAGTAGTAAGGAAATAAAAGTCCACCCAGACAGAGCCTTATATCGTGGGTAAGCCTAATACTGCAAAGGGCGGCAGGTACTTTGCAGGGGAAGCGCTAGGAACTGGAAACCCTCCAGCCATTCATCCTCTCGCCGCGCTTCAAAACTTAGGATTAGGTGGTTTTTTATCTAAGAGGTAGCCTTCCTCTGGGCCAGGCAATTAAGCCAAGCCCCCAACGGCGGCATTAGACATGCCTCCGTTCGCTGTCCGGCCCAACCGACTCAGCGAACCCGCCGAAAGTTCACTCCAATAAAAGGAGAGAACAAACGCCGCATTGGTGCGCCTGCACCGCCGTAGCGTCGGACCGATCGGTGGCCTGCATCAGACCATATCCGTCGCTCCTATGAGCTTGCAGAGCCAAAAAGGCCTTGTAGACTCACTCCTAGTAATTTTTTATGGAGGTTGTCTTCCTCGCGACTGTCAGCCGAAGCTGATGTCCGCCCCCTTTCTTGTGTCTCTTTTAGTCTGGTCTCTCCCTTTGGACCTGCCCGGCATGAGTGGCTCTACCGGCATAGCCCCAAAGATCATCGAGACACGCAAGCCCCACCACGACGACAACGTGGAGACACACTCGGTGGGGAAATGAACGTACCTAAAATAGCCAGTCGTAAATACCTGTACCGTACATAATAGAATCGAATAGATTTATTTCAGACAGGCAGTCCATATGGTTAGTAATAATTTTACTTAAAACTTCCGGTGTTATCATATCATAATCAGTCTATAATGTTCCCACTACTTGGACACAGGCCTCCTCTCTTCGAGAGGGAGAGGGCTGTAATCTACCACGCGGGCCCAGTGCGGGTTGTTACCTAGATGTCACATGTCGTCGACTTTTTGGTTATCGTACTAGGTAGTTTTACTATTATTAGATATGTACTTAGGTATTTTAACAATGTAGGTAGATAAGTTAAGGATTTATTTCCCCATTGTTTCCAATCCCACCGGCAAGTCGAAAATCTGTATTCTATAAAGGCAAAAACAACACAACGTCACGTCCCTATCCGTATTTTATACTAAACAAACACCACACACACACATGGCCATAACTTAAACCATTCCATTCTGCAGCCATAAAGAGAACATTATCGCCTTTTCAAATAAAATCGGCACCATACCTATATTTTACAAAGAACATTTGGAGCTGTAAAGCTATAATTGTGATAAAAATCAGATAGTCGGTAAACGCGTCACGTAAGGGTTGAGTAGGGTATTTCCGGGGCTACGGAGTGTCCCATGTCTCGAGACACCTCTTCCGTATTATTTGAGAAACCCACACTTGTCTTTACCTTAACGTGGCAGTAACTTTAATGAAAGTTGGGGTTCTTGTCTTAATTAAACACATTAAGAAGTATGTACCAAAAACCTTCGTAAAGTCTTATTTTGTGACATTTTTTTTAAAAACCCTCATCTCAGCGACAATATCAAAAACTTGCAAAAATTGTAGGGAAACTAGAGGTATTTTTGACAGATTGAGACTGAGATCAGACTGTAAACGTTTTTAAAATTACGAGAATTGCCCCTCAGATATTATGTAATGGACAGGCAGATTTCGGGGGACACCTATTGACATCAACCGAGCAGAAATCCAAGCCCCGAGCTACAGTAAATTGTAAACCCAAGAAGCAATACGCCAAAGCCACTCAGCATATATTTACCTAACTCAAAGCAGCCTCAGGCACCACATACATCTGTCTGCATTAATCCAATCAAGGCATTCTGAAAGCGTTTGGCAAAATTCATTCAGTTTTCGGATCAGATAAAGCGAGACACTGACAAATGATCGGACGAACTGAACGGTCGTCGCTCGCGCCCATGCTGACGGAATCCAACCTTCCCTATAAATCTACTTCGAAAAACTCAAATTAATCTTACTAGGGGATGTTTAGCTATCACTCTAAGATTCCCGGCTATTCGCGAGCCCCCTAAAGTCACCGTTCGAGCCGTTCGATGGGTGATTTATTGAATGAAATTGAAAAGTGTCTCGGTTATCTGTCAAGAATAACTTAGCTTGAATTCGTAATCGCTGCTGAGGGATTATTCAGAAACCAGATATATTACTATATCAACAAGGGTTTTCATAAGATCTTATAACTACCATCTCCAAAAAATGTTCTAAGTGGTGTCAGACTTTCAAAAGCTAGCTAACCTAGTTCTCAAAATTAAAGCGCGAATACAAAGGCAGAGAACACTTCAGTTAAGTGTTGTTTTCTGAAACAATACGCCTCTAAAATGTATATTCACCTGGAAGTAATATAAAATAGACTTCACAATAACTTAAGTATGAACACAACACAGTGATAATGTCAAAGTTACAAACTTGTGACATGGGCCAAAGTTACAACACCTTACAAACTTCACCGGGTGGTTCGCGTAAACTTTCATAAAGTTGTAAAAGTAAATTATGTGTAATTATTAACTTCATTCCGCTTAGGTGTGCAAAATGTTGTATTAAGTTACTGGCAACACTGGAAGTTTTAACGTCTCACTTTGTTTAAAGCAACGATTATCGCCTGGAGTGCCTAGTATGTTATGATGAATAAGTGATGCTGTATTGTTGTCAACTATGTTCTCCCAAAGTTTGGAACATTGCGTCCCTCTGGCTAATTCACTGAATACTTTACACCATTCTGTGTAATAATTTATTAAATTATGACCTAGTCGCGGAACAAAAGTTTGTAAATGATAGATCAAAACGTAACCCTTACCATCTGGTTCCGTACAAAACTGGGCCACCCCTTTTAACCTGTTGGATTTGTAAGTAACCTAGGGTTGGTGCTTGTTCTACGATCAAGCGAATGGGCAGCAGGATCCTTTCTGTCAATTATAACACAAGCATAATCAGCCTATTGCGTTCCCACTGCTAGGACTAGGACACAGGCTTCCTCGCTGTCTAATAATTGTTTGCTGCACCGAACGACGTCACTACGTCAGCGCCGGCTGTCGTTGAAAACCAGCGCTGGGGCTCTGTCTTGCATAGGGTCGCAGCATAATGCTGAGCGATAGCCGTTTTGCGTGGATGTGACGCATGTTTCCCCATATCTTTTCATTTTATTTTTTGTGTTTATGTTCTTTTTGCGTCATTTTCACCGCAAATAAACGTATTTTCTTTCTTTCTGTGAGAAGGAGCGGGCCATAATAGTGCCAGCGTGGTAGGCCACGCGGGCCCAGTGCGGGTTGGTTAATGTCACATGTCTTCGGACTTTTGGTTCTAGGACATGCCGGTGTCTTCACGATGTTTTCCTTCACCGTTTTGAGAGCAGTGTCTTATTATAGGTAACAAAAAACTGCAGACCTGATCGAGCACTATCCATCTGCCAAGAATGCTTTATTATGAAATCCCTTTTAATACCACTGAAGCTAATATTAAGCTCATAAGTCATTAATTTTTTTTATAGCCACATCCCAAAAAAATCCTATTCAAATTCATGATATTCAACATAATATTTAAGATGGGACACGACTTTTAACAGGCGTGTTAGTAACAGTAATAAAAGACTCAATGTTTTATGACCACTGGAAAAGATCCAAATGAATTATGCATTTCCATTTATACATATTTCATGACGACTATTTTTCATTGCAGGGACGTTAAGAGCACTTTTTTTTACTGAACAGAGTTGCGGATTCATTTTGTGCGGTTTTTACAATATGACGTTTGTTTCTTGGGATATTAGGTCCATTTATGGAATCGATCAAGATTCTATTACTTTGAGGTAGGCTTCTCTGCACTCTCATAAAAATAAGACTAAGATAATGCTACAGGTGAGACAGTATTACGTTACAATGAGACACACTTAATAAATACAATGAGTGCTTGGTTTATAGCGTCGTAGAGTACGTAAACCAGGTTAAAGACCTACTGAAACATAAAAAAAAAAACAGTGGCACTCCGGGAGTGCCGACAGATGTGAAAACAAAACACAAACAGAATATTTTGCCATCACTCACTGACATGTCGAATATATATTAAAACCGAGTACATCTCGAGGACAGCCAAACACATCCGAAGCAGTATCGCTTACGGTAACAGTGGCGCGGATTCAATGGTTTTTCCCATCTCAAAAAATGCCCAGCGAGCCTAAAGAAGTTTTGGGTCCGTGGCTTAGGCCCCCAGTGGTCGAGGCACCTGTGGCCGACGCCCCCGATTCGATTAATTTAATATCTTCTTTTTTATGTGTTTTTTCGCTTAGTACAGTAAATGAGAAAAGTGTTTCACCAAAAATATTGTTCCTTGCTAAACAAAAGTTCACTTCAAAAAACATAATTATGCGAGTGTCAGTTTACCTATAAATAACATAACGTCACGCCTGAAACCCCTTAAGGGTTAGACAGAGGTACCTATAGAACACCCACATTTGACCAGTTATGTTTAAGTCCCATGTAATTAATATGGGGCAAACCTGTTGCCATCAACTAGACAGAAAGCCTGACTCCGGGTTGCCACTGAGAAATTCCAGGTAGAAAAACCTAATAACTCTTTGCCCGACCCGGGAATCGAACGCAGGACCCCATGCACAGCAGTACCGCTTGCGACCACTAGACCAACGAGGCAGACATATTTAGCATAATCAGCCCATAATCTTCCCAACTGCTGGGACATAGCCTCCTCCCGGTGAGAGGGAGTGGCCCGTAAGGGTGCGCCAAAGTTCACCTAAATTTTCAACTCCGATAATTGGAAATCCGAAAATGTTCTTCCTAACATTTTTCATCCTAACAATCACAATTCCTAACTACTCTGTCTCTAATGTTCATAATTCCGAATCATTCAACTTCATAATGTCAGTAGCAATAAACATCTATTATACTTTTATTTGTTTTCCTATATTTTCTCAACATAACCATCTTTTACACTATTATTCAAAGTCATATCTTTTTTGTTTAGATCGTCAACATAGGATGCAAAAGCGAACAAAGAGCACCCCGAGGTTCGGTTTGGTTAGGTTACTTTAAACCCTTTACACAGAAATAGGGGCCCCGCGAAGCGGGGCTCCGTCGACATAGGATGCAAGGGCGAGCGAAGGGCACCCCGAGGTTCGGTTTGGTTAGGTTACTTTAAACCCTTTACACAGAAATAGGGGCCCCGCGAAGCGGGGCTCCGTCAACATTGGATGACATAGGATCAAAAAAAAAGTTTTTATCATATAGACTAAATAGGTTTTATGTCTATTGAGTGGTATATCAATCGTTTATTATACTATCTGATCATTATATCAAATAAAATTATAGGTTCAGTTGTTATATCTTGTAAATATTAGAGGTTTTGTAATTATATCATATATTACTTACCCGTATAAACTCCCAGGCCATGAAAATATTATGGTAATTATGTTTAGGGATAAAAGCGTTATGATAAAAAATAGTAGGAGTTTAAAATATTTACATTAATGATATTATTAATTACAATTTTCGGAAACATGAGTGTTATGAACATCGCCGGTAGCACTACAAATAGTATGAATGAAAACTTTAGGATGAAAAATTTTAGGAAGAGTGATCATTCGGATTACAAATCGTTAGGAAGAACAATTTCGGGTAAAGAACTTTAGTTGAGCCAATATGGACCAGCACCCTAATTGCGTAACACACTATCAATCGGAATCTGTATCATTTTGAAGCAAATTGGTAATCCATTGCTTCATAAGTATGAAAAATTTGTCTGCTCAACACGTAAATAACGCAATGAATATTGTTGAACTGTCAAAATGAAACCGATTCCGATTGATAATGTGTTACGCAATTGCCCCGCCGGCCCGTAATCTACTACGAGGGCCCAGTTCAAATTGGTAGATGTCACATGTCTTCGAATTTTTGGTTCCAGGACACGACGGTTTCCTCAAGATGTTTGAAAGCAGTAGTGATGAAATAATTTACACAAAGTACCTAAAGCACCTGCCTGGGTTCGGACCTACAAACTAGGTACTTACTACACGTAAGTAGCAATGGCAACTGTTTCCACTAGAAATATTTATTACAGTAAAATTATGCGTCAATTCCGGGGAACCATTACGAAAATATATTACTTTTAATTAGGTAACAAGAAAAGGTTATACTTACCTGTGACAATTTAAGCAACGCAATAAATTTAACTTTACCATCTTCCCAATTTCACGGAGGCGAAGATTTCTGTCGTCGTTAACAGATAAGCCTAAAACACGACGGTATTACTTAAGATGACAGATTTTATTGCTATCTCCTTTTCATTTTTATGACACACTGATTTATTATTCGCACAATGGCCGGAACTCTTACTTATTCCATTTGTTCGCTCACAGTGACTTGATCTCTTGTCGTATTTTCTCGTATTTTAGATTTCAAGAATATAAATAGATAGAATACTCTTTACTAAGTACACCATAAAAATTACAGACAAGTAGGTATATTAAGTTTACACGGGGTGACACAATGGGCGGTGTTATCGCTAAATGCGATCTTTTAAAGACAACCTTTGGTTGGATTAAAGGAGGAGGAAGAGACAATTTTGCAGATAGTCTGGGGTGTGCCATTTACATATGTATAAAGTATGAACATAGAGAGTTGTATTGATGCTTTTCATAGTATAATATTCAACAAATAAATATTTTATACGGCCGCGAACTATATTTAGATATTTAATTAATTTTTTAATCATATTTATATATGTTTGTTGTCCCTAAATAAATAAATAATTGATTTGCAAATTGCAAAAAATATAACACAATTTAAATTTCGCGGTCTATCCTGACGCTTTCGCCTTAAACTCAATCACGTCAATTTCGCTAACCAATCAGAAACCCAACCCAACGCTTTAGTAAGTAAGCTCTTTACCGGTCTTAGGAGCCAACAAGCCGCGTAAACTTTAAAGTTTAAACAACCTACCTGGCTTAAATACTTGTTAGGGTACACTATTGTAGCGGAATAATGTAACCTAGAGCACTGTCACACTGGCGATTTGCGAGCGTATTTCGTAGCTAGTTCGTCGCCTGTGTGTAGCAAGTTCACCGCAGGTATGTAATAAGTTCACCGCGTGTGAGTAGCAAGTTCACCGTAGGTGCGTAGCAAGTTGACTGTAGATGCGTAATGAGTTTACTGCAGGTGCGTAGTGAGTTCACTGGGGGTGCGTAGCAAGTTCACCGAGTGTGTGTAGCAAGTTAACCGCAGGTGAGTAGCAAGTTCACTGTAGGTGCGTAGCAAGTTGACTGTAAATGCGTAATGAGTTTACTGCAGGTGCGTAGTGAGTTCACTGGGGGTGCGTAGCAAGTTCACCGAGTGTGTGTAGCAAGTTAACCGCAGGTGCGTAGCAAGTTCACTGCAGGTGCGTAGCAAGTTCACTGCGTGTGCGTAACAAGTTCACCGCGGTGCGTATCAAAGTAGCTGCAAGTGCGAAATGAGAACAATTTACGCTAGTATGACAAAAAAAATCGTCTCACTAGAAACACGCTTGCAAATCGCTAGTGTGTTAAAACTCTTAGCGTGTTCTAAGATTGTAACAATGCTAAGTAGTTCCAGTTTCCTACAATTAATTTTAGTTGTAGCCACAATAAATTTAAAGTTTGACGTGATTTGTTATAAGTTTGAAAGTTGAAGCGAATGTGAGTTGATTCAAATTAGAATTTTAGTGAGACGAAGTGAAGTTTGGTGGTGAAGTTGTTGTACACATTTCGGTTTTTATAATGTCATGTTTATACAAGCCGTGCGCCAGATGGGATTTCCCCATCGGTAAAAATTACGAACTTTTATACAAACTTTCATCCCCTATTAAACCCCTTTTTTTAATTAGCCTATGCTGTCCCACTTTTGGGCAAAGGCCTTCCTCAAGTCCTTCTAGGCACTCCTTTTCCTTAACCCCTTTAGGAAAATAATTTTCAAAAATCCGTCTTTAATGGTCATAAGGAACTCTTGGTATTTTTTTTTATTCTTTTCGGTCCAGAGAAAGCTGTGCGTTGTCTATCAGTGAATGAAAGAATTTTAAATTTCTATTAAGAAAATGCCACCTAGGTTTTTCATGTGGATGTCGTATGACTGTATTATGGATATATTAGAACTAAATATATTAGAACATGCAGGAACATCATGGTTTTTGTGGTGGTCATGATACAAGAAAAAGTGATACAAATATTTAGGAGGTATTATTTTATTCCATATGCTATTAACAAACAATCACAACATTTTAATATTTAAACATAATATGAAATATTATAGATAATAAGAAAATATTAATAGATATAACCTAGACTAATTCTTATACCTAAGTACCTACATCAAAGAAACTTTAGGAGAACCTTACTTCTGTTTTTCCTGTTTCCAATATTCTGTAAAAAGATCACCGTGATAATTTAGGTGAAGTGAGCTTAAAGAGAGCTGTCATTCCACCTGATGCTAGGGCTTGACACTATTGATAGCTCACTTTTAGCTCACTTCACCTAGGTTTTCACGGTGAGATTTTTACAGAATACTCGGCCAGGTGGAATGAAAGCTCACTTTGAGCTTACTTCACCTCAGTTTGCACGATGACATTTTTACAGAATAGCCCGGTTGATATTCGTTGCGCGTTGCGGTTCATTTTGTTCTCAGGACCCTTCTGCAAATGAATTTTATTATTATGAGAATCTTCGATCAGATTCACTCCATCCAGAATTAAACAAAAAAATTCGTCCAACAATGGATCACAAAACATAAAAAAAAAACTTATGATTAAAAAGATTTGACATAAACATTTGCAAAAATACAGCAATGGTTCAGGTAGTGACAATCGAACCTCCGCGCAAATGCCCTCAGGACACCGCTGGAGCTAGCCTGAACTCTGCGCACCATGTGTAAATGAAAGACTCCATAAACAGTTCAGAAAACATATTTATTTCGAAATATTAAAACACTTTACAGTAAAATAAGCATAAGGATAAATACATGATTACCTTAAAATTAACACCAAGTGAACGCGTACACTATTTCCTTCTATGTTTACTAGGGGCCGCTCGACGATAGAATGCCCGAAATCCCGACATAATTCTCCTCATGGCTTCAAAAGCCCGCCACAACGCGTGCCTCGCTCCGATTGGTTAGCTATGCACCAATCGAATCCACGGACCAATAAGAGCGATTCGGCGTTGCCAGTTAATAAAAATTGAAGTCTGACAAGTTTCGAAGTGAAATGTTGCCAGATAATAAATAAAAAGGTGTAATATAAAATACAGATGCTAACAGCTCGGCCATCCTGCGAAAAGCGAGTCCCTTCGCGACACAAAAAAAAACAACATTTACGTGTAAAATTCTATTACAAGTTAAAGTAAAGCCTGACGGGGGTAGATTCCATACATAATGTACGACAAACTCTAGTACATGACTGTGTATACATAATTAATCTTAGAATCTACTTAAAGTTTGTCATAATAACATTGCCATCTTATAATAATAATTAGTACTAATATTATAATCTTAATATGTAACTCGTATAAGATCCATCAGATTTGATTGAATGATCTAAAAACAATTTTAATTTGATAACCTAGTTGACAGCTTTATATTTAACCACCGGGCATTCATCTTAAATCAAGCTATGACATTAACAGTTTTTCCATGGTAAGCTTATTGTAGCTAAGTTACGCTTATTATTATATAAATATTACATAATATTAACATGATATTAATTCTAATAATATTATCTTAAATATTACATCAGTGCGTTGTACGTACTTTACTTTATTAAGTATTGGATTATTTATTATATTTGGACGTAGATAAGCAAAAAGGATCCAACCCACAACATGACCGAAAATGAGTTAAGTATGCCAAACTGCTCGTCAAGGTCTATATTTTCGATTAGCAAAAAGAATCCAAGTAAAATACGAATATTTTGACATTAAAATGACACTGGTTACCAAGCCACATGTATGGCGAACCCCTATATTTTTAAACTTCAAACTGAATTATCTCAAAAGTGTAATTTTGTGGGTTGGATCCTTTTTGCGTATCTACGTCCATTTCATAAATCAATCTATTCCAATCTAGATGTACTCTCGTTAGTATATTGTACTAATTGGTAGGGTCATTACAGTCCTGATTAGCATTGTCTTCAGACTCGGACTCAGTAGAGTCATAATTCCTATCGAAAGCGAGCCACGGCTTAATTCTATCTATCGCTATTACATTTTCATATCGACGTTGGCCATGGTTGCGGGTTAACGGCGTATCTTCTATTAAAAACCTATCATTAGGCAGTACTTTCAAAATTCGGTATGGACCCTGAAATTTTGCCGCTAGTTTTTTCGATTTGCCATCGCTTGGCACCTCTCGCTTAATGCTAACTAAATCGCCCGAGTTATATTTATAAGCACGCTTATGTCTAGCATCATATCGGATTTTGTCTTTAACCTGTTGTTCGGCAATGCGTGTACCTGCTTTGGATCGTACCTGGCCCAAATCATCTGTGGAAAATTCTCTAACATCGTCTATAATATCGTTTAGGGCATTTTCGGAGCTACTACGTATGTTAAATCCAAGAAGTAGTTCCGAAGGGCTTTTGCCAGTCGTCTTGTGGACAGTAGTGTTCAAACCGATCTGTATATCCAGAATGTACTCATCCCAGTTCTTATCGTCTTTATTGTCCGTTTTAGAGGTGAGTGCACTTAAGATTGTCCGATTGTAACGTTCGCATTGTCCGTTTGCTCGAGGTGTAGCCACAGCATTAAGTATGTGCTTGATACCCATGGATTGGACAAATGTGCGAAAGCTGTTGCTGGTAAAAGAAGTTCCTCTATCGGTTATCAGTCTAGACGGTGCCCCAAAGTAACTAATATGCTCTTTAAAGGCTTTTATTGAGGTAGAACTTTTAGTGTTTCTAACTGGTTTTATATTTATGTATTTCGTAAACCCATCCACAATTACCAATAGATAGCAGTTGCCCTTTTTGTTCTTCACAAATGGTCCTACATGGTCGGCGTGAATTGTATGAAATGGAGTTTCAACTTTAGGGATCGGATGTAGTTCGCCCTGAACTTTCCCTGTATGGTCCTTACTCCGCGCACACTCTAAACAAGACTTGATATATTTTTTTATAAAACGGCGCATTTTGGGGAACCAATAGATTTGCTGAATTCGCGCAAAAGTCTTGTCAAAGCCGAAGTGGCCCAGGTCGTCGTGATTTATTTTGGCTATCTGCCACCTTACCCCCTTCGGTACCACCCACCTTAAATCATTTTCTTCCTTGCCTACAATTCGATAAACTTTACCGTTTTTCAATTTATAGTTTTTTATAATGTCTAGCACCTGGTCCGATTTAGGATCACTTAAAATCTCTCTAATACGTGCTATTTCGTCATCATTACTCTGTACCGTAGCTATCCAATCATCCGTGTCTACTGTTAGTACGTCTAATACATGCGAATCGTCCTTAGCTTCCCCTACCGGATTCCTACTTAGTGCGTCCGCATGGGACATACGACACCCAGGGCGATATTCGATCTCACAGTTAAATTCCTGAAATTGAACCCACCAACGCGCTATGCGAGGTATAAGGTCTCTTTTTGATAGAGTCGTTCGCAGCGCGTTACAATCTGTCAGTATTTTGAATGGAACACCTATCAGATAGACACGGAATCTGTTGAGGGAGGATACAACTGCCAGTGTCTCCAACTCAAATGAGTGGAGCTTTTGTTCATCGAGAGTAGTCTTCCTGCTAAAATACGAGACTGGCCTCAAATGACCAGCATCATCTCTCTGCAATAAAATTCCTCCTACCCCGTGTTTACTAGCGTCCATATGTACCTCGGTTTCGCGTGTTGGGTCATAAAGAGCGAGCAAGGGCCTCTGTACTAGTGTTGACTTAATTATTTCAAACGCGTTCACTTGTACAGGCCCCCACTTCCAGGTGGCATTCTTGCGAAGAAGGTCTGTTAGAGGCTTTGCGATTGTAGCAAATCCTTTAACAAACCTTCTAAAGAAGCTTGCTAAGCCGATGAATTGCTGTAGTTCACGTTGGCTTTTGGGTGTACGAAACTTCGAAACGGCTTCGGTTTTCCTTTCGCCGGGTTTAATACCGTCAGCATTAATTTGGAAACCCAGAAATTCGATGCTATCCATGAAAAAGTTGCATTTGTATAGTTTGAGCGTAAGACCACCCCGTTTTAAAAGGCAAAGTACTTCTTCAAGCCTACAGAGACCTTCGTCAAAAGACCGTGCTGGGATCAAAATATCGTCCATATAGATGAGAGCATACTTTATTTTCGCTTCAGAGAGGATCTTATTGATCGTTCTTTGGAAAACAGATGGTGCATTTACCAATCCAAAAGGTATTCGTGTATACTGAAACTGGCCATCGGGCGTCACAAATGCGGTTTTGTCTTGCGAATCCTTTTCAATAGGAATTTGGTAATAGCCGGACGCTAGATCTAATGATGTGAACAGTTTATTACCTGCAAGCCTATCGAGCTGGTCGTCTATTAGAGGTAAGGGATAGTGATCCTTTTTTGTGCGTTTATTTAAAGCTCTATAGTCTACACACAAGCGTTTCTCTCCGGTTTTTTTCTTGACCAGCACGATTGGACTCGCATATGGCGAAGTGGATTCTGTTACAATGCCTGCATCCGTCATCTCCTGAACCATATCTCTTACTAGCGCTCTTTCACCGTAGGACATGCGATACGGCCTGTATACCACTGGCTCTGCATCGTTAAGCTCTATGACCATCTCTGTTTCATTTGTGAAACCAAGATCTTTAAGACCAGAGGAAAAACACTCTTTGAATTTCGATAATAACTTTTGGATCTCGAGTTTCTGCTCTGGGGTGATAGTGTTACCGCACTGTACAGACTCATCCAGGGATTTATCATCGAAGGTTACCGAGTATACATTCTGTTCGTTCATGATGGGGATAGCACGCGTCAGTAAAGATCCCTGTTTTAGACGGACCGAACTATCGGAGACGTTTTGTAGTAGCAAATTACCAAAACCACCGCGTAATTCATACTCGCCCGGTAGTAAATAGTGTTCTTTACCTGTGGTGCCCCTAACGGAGCCGTTCACATACACGAAGCCAGTAAGACTAGTTCGTGACTTCACAGGTATCATAGTTAATTGTTTTGGAGCAATTACTACATCACCGTGAGTCATGAGGAATAACTTCTGATGGGAATCCTGTTCGAACACTACTTCGTTAGGGGTCTTTATGATAGTGATACCAGGTTTTTCCGTAAACGTATGACCCAAGAGGGCTGGGTGTTTCAAAGCGGCGTCTTCGACAATGAGAATCTCTATATTCTCTTTTATCCCTTGGACAGTTACATCGGCATTACATTTTCCCAGTGGTTTTATGTGAAAGCCACCTATACCTCGCAAGACTGGTAATCTGACCAAGCTTGTATTCAGCTTCAAACGCTTTGCTTCGGATTCCCTAACCAAGGTGCACTGGCTCCCTAAGTCTACTTGAAATTTGATCGGCTGACCATTTACAAGTATTTCGAGGACATACTTCTGATTAGTATCATCTGAATAGTCTACTAGAGCAACCTGCTTTTCATTCTTAACTTCACTACTAGGACGTTCAGTATTTTGGATAGCGGGTCGTTTAGATCTACAATACAAATCTAAATGACCTTCGCGGTTACACAGAGTGCATTTCGTTAGGGGTTTATTGCATTTAAAACTCTTATGTCCTTCTTCGTTACAATTGTGACATTTAATGACAAAAGTGGACCTCTTATTCATGTCAGATTTGTTCCGACTGTTATTTAGCAAAGAGTTCCTTTTATCTTGCCCGGACCTGTCCGCTGTTTCCTTACTTGTGCCTGGCTTAACAGTTTTAAAATATCTAAGAACATCTTCAGATCCACGAAACCTAGCCGCTTGCGCTCCTATCCGTACCGCCCTATCGTCTACGCCGTGTAATAAGCAATCGACTGCTTTTCGACCTACGATACCACATCGGTTCAGGAGATTTATCTTTGCGTAGTAATATTGTTCAAGGGGTTCGCCGTAACGCACACGCTTGGCCAACATCTGGGTTAGTAGTTCCGCATAGTCGTACCTACAGGGAAAAGACTCAATAAGCTTCCTTTTCCATTCTGTCCACGAGTAAAGCATCGTACTCAGGCCTTTATACCATGTCTGAGCAAGTCCAACGAGTTTCGGTAGAGCAAAATGAATTGTCTCGTGTTCATCCCAATTATAGATCTCCGCGGCTTCCTCGACTTTAGTTAACCATGTTATTATGGTTTGTTCGGTAGACGAAGGATCGAATTCCGGAATCACGTTTGTCAAAGAAAGCTTAGAGGTCGATTGTCCCTTTACATTATTGAGGACCTTCAGGAATTTATTTAAGATGCTATGAGTAGCATCAGGCATCTCAACATCCGTCAATTCATGTTTTGTACGGCGTGAGGGAGGACGAGTTCGTCCTCGCTTCAATAAGCGTCTAGTAGGAGTGTCATAGCTATCACTGCTACTGCTGCGATGACGACGTCGTCCTACCCTCGTGACCCGAATTTCATCATCAGATGAGTTGTCACGAAACCGTTTCCTACTACGATAATAATCACTAGAGTTATCATGAAGTCGAGTTCTATCACGACCTTTATCGACAGAATCGTCGCGATATCGGTCCCTTCTACGACAGTTATAAAGTCGATCCCTGTTACGACCGCGTTCGCTACTGTCTCTTCTCGATCGCCGGTTATTAATGTTTTTATTATAGTTTGGCTTTAAAAGAGTGCTTGCGGCTTTGCCTGTCTCCAACCAGGCTCCCTTCCGCTCCCTCACTCTCATTATCAGAATCATTTATTAAGCGTTTGCGGACTTGTCTGATATCCAGACTCCCTTCCGCTCCCTCGCTTTTACGAACTTGGCGTTGCTGCGGAGTCCGCCGTGGGCCCTCATTATGGTCCACACTTATTGGCTCATCCTCGTTATTGCAGCGACGTCCATCATCACTGCCCGCAGGCGATGAATCCATCGTCTGTAATTATGATTGAGTTTAACTAAGTGTTCATTAATGTATTTAATTTTAGTTTAATGCTATTTTTATGGTGGTTAGTAGGTTTCCACTTCATGATCAAAGTAAAATATTCATCGCGTCAGCAAGCATCGCATTTCCAGAGTGTAGCCCTGGCAATATGGGATATGTACGCACCGGGACTTACAGCTTAGTATAGCCGTTATTCCAATTTCATTTAATTTTATTTATTGTAATTTTTAATCGTTAATTTTTATTTTTTAATTTTTATTTTAATTTTATTTTATTGTAAATCGGACTGTATGAAATTATGGATCAATTAGTTACCGAAATAAACGAATTTTAATTTAATTTAATTAATTTAAAATGCGTAGAATGTGGTTATGTTTGTGGCAATTGAGCCTGGTACCTAAGACCCTACTGACCATAAAACCTGACCCTGTTGTCAAGACCTAGCACCCTAGTTATCCTAACGCCCTAACCTACCATACCAAACGTAAGTTACGTTAGTTTCGCGTGAGGGAAGTCTGTTACAAGGAGACCTACGGTAACAGACGGAATTGGGGTAGGAATGGGGTACGTGTACGTCGTGCAATGTACACAGGAAATGGTTTTCTCACTGCCGATCCCACAGACTCATAGGACCGATGACGGCTTAAGGTGTCTTGGCCACAGTGAGAGGAGTTAACTTAATTATATATACATACATTTATACATTATATACATTTTACGGTCACTACACATTGATACCTTTTTCAAGTATGTGCGTTGTGTGTGTATCGAGCCGATGATATGAAGATTGAGTAGGTCACAAACCGTTTTACGAGATTTATTAGGTGGTAAGTATGCATCTCATATCCAGAGTGTCGCCCTGGCAAAATGGGGTGCATGCTTAAAATAGTCCGTTACATCTCCGTAGGAGTGCCTCGGCAAGATGCAACAAACCTCCACATGGCGATTTTAAACATAACCTAACAATTAAAACGTATGCATCCCATTCCCAGAGCGTCGCCCTGGCAAAATGAGGTGCACGATTTTAACAGGATATTTATCAATTTTGTAATTAAAACAGCACAACTGGTTCCTGAATTAGGTATCTTAAACATGAATGTCAATAACTGAAGTCTTTAGAATTATCAATAGAATAACACGGTACTTACGTGACTGTCGAAATTTATCACATTAAAACACTTTATGGAGCTTTTCCTTTACAATGTATGTTAAGGGTGTGAGCAAAAGGAAAAAAAAAGAAGAACTAATAAGCGCGGGCGGGATTAGCGGATGGGCTTAAACTCTCGTATTTCACGAGTTAAAATCCGCTGATCCCACTTCTGAAATGTAAATGAAAGACTCCATAAACAGTTCAGAAAACATATTTATTTCGAAATATTAAAACACTTTACAGTAAAATAAGCATAAGGATAAATACATGATTACCTTAAAATTAACACCAAGTGAACGCGTACACTATTTCCTTCTATGTTTACTAGGGGCCGCTCGACGATAGAATGCCCGAAATCCCGACATAATTCTCCTCATGGCTTCAAAAGCCCGCCACAACGCGTGCCTCGCTCCGATTGGTTAGCTATGCACCAATCGAATCCACGGACCAATAAGAGCGATTCGATTCGGCGTTGCCAGTTAATAAAAATTGAAGTCTGACAAGTTTCGAAGTGAAATGTTGCCAGATAATAAATAAAAAGGTGTAATATAAAATACAGATGCTAACACATGGATGTGTATCTCTTTCGCATAGAATAGAAACAGTCTACTTGCTACTCAGCGAACATCCAGTTTTTATGTTTTAATAAAATTTAGAACATGCCTGCCACATGACTTCTTCTAAAATAAAGCATAAAAACTGGAGGTTTCCCATCGATAAAAATTATTTACAGTATTCTTGATCGCAGATGAGAATATAAAAAGTGGATGGAGACAATCATCAAACATCCTCATTATACACATAAACCCATCACGTGATGAGCAATCTACGTGGCAAACGCAGCGATGATAAACTCATGCTAAAAACTCCTGTGATAGGCTCACTGAAATAACAACAGCCAATTAGGTAAATCACGTCTTGTTACAGACAAGCCACTTAAATTTTTGTGTTGATTATTTTGTCGTTCAGAATATGGACGGTTACAGGAATAGGGGAAGACCAAAGAGACAATGGATTATGTGAAAGATATTATTTGCCTAGAAAAGCGCTGACTGCTGAGAGAACGGCTAATGGAAGAAGAGGACATACTACGCTAACCCTAAATGCGTTTTACGTGGATATGACGCATATTTTCGCTCAACTTGTTCTTTTTTGTGTTTTAACTGTGTCATGTTTACCGTAAATAAACGTATATTCTTTATTTTTTTTATTCTAAATAAATCGGAAAAAAGGTGATAAAGAGATAATGAATCTTTCAGATACCTGATGTCATTCTAGGTCTGGCGGACGCACAGGTACGCAGAGCTCGAGTCTAAAACTCCTGAGTTCCATAACTGTTGGCATAGCACGGCACCATTGAGCGCTTTTTAACTTGCTGGCTATCAAGCGTCCTATCTTGAGCACTGCCTACGAAAAGTTAGAACTTTTAATATCGACATCGTTTTAACCTACAGAAGAATAAATTTTAACATTTATGGGAAACACATTTGGCATTATAGGTAAGGCTGCTGATAAATTACTTTAAATACTAACTTACAGACCGAGTAAGGAGCGGTAATGTTGGTTGGATGTAAATTGGCGTCAAACCTAACAACAAAGATAATGGCACGAACATCTTCATGACATTGAAAGGCCCTGCAAACAATAGTTAGCATTTCTGAAGTAAAAAATACATTACGTTCGAGTGACGACGCTATTGTCGTAACTAAAACCAATAGCCATTTTCACTTACCAGGGTATAATCGGCATATGTACTTAGCAGAAGTCGAGAAAATGGGTTTCACAGCGGGATAAAAGTCTTGTGTCCTTTCCCAAATTCGCAAAATGTGTCCCTCCTTCGGACCTTCCACGTATAGCATCACTGTGTCCCCTGTATCTAACGCGAATCCTGTCAACAATCCCCCTTTACTCTCAGTTGGCTTCACTGACTCATTTATTTCACTTATTATATATAATAGTGACATTATAGCTTCACGATCACTAATAAGACAGTATAATCTAGAATATATTTCAGCGTCTGACTTAGGTTTACACCCAACGATGCCTAAAGATACTTCTATCATCATTTGTGCCTCTAGGATGACACTTGGCTGAATAATGAAGTCAGGTTTAACTGTAGCTCTCACTGCATTTACATCGTTTGTACAAACTCCTTTACGTTCCAATGGCACCACAGATGCCTCAGGGGGATATAACGGAAAATCTCCTTTGACAGATCCATTAATTTTTGTTAGTGCTCTTGCATCAATCCTTGTTTGTGCGATCAGAACATCTACGTCTTGATTAGGTATTGGAGGTGGCACGCCTATGCCAAAATCACGATCTATTTTTTCGTTGCCAAAAAATGTCGACTTTTTTGTTATCGGAGGAGGTATCCTGATTCCACGGAGCTACAATCACATATGCAAAACGTAAATATGCAAAATCATTAACATAATTATATTATTATTTTCAGGAACATACAAAAGCCAAAAACGTAAAAATAATACCAGTACATACAGTACCTTGAATCCCTATTGTTTTTTCTATAAATTAAGAATTGAAATACTAGTTTTGTTGTATTCAGTTTCCCAGTAGGATCAGAGTGTGACAAGGGTGCTCAATCAAGCACCCTTTGCTTGATTAAGCACCCTTGTCACACTCTGACTGGTTGAGAGTAGCCACAGAATCGAGACGAGTGGAGTGCGATTGAAGACATCCATGATCAGCAGCGGTCTGCTATAGGCTGATGTAAATCAATTACCTCTAATCGAAAAGGCTCATCCATGAATGTAGTCATGATATCCGATGCTACAGCACTTGGAAGTGGTACCGAATGATGATCATTGAAATCCACCTCGGTTCTGGGTGTTTTTGTTTGTAAGGATTGTTGTTCTGAATTTTGTTCTTCTTCACTGATCGTCCATCTTGTATAAATGTGTGTAAATCTGTAACGATTCGCACTATAAATCCAAGAATTCAATCTCAATTACCAATTTACCCAGCTTCATGTCCCCCACATGAGGCAATTTTTGCTCTAGATTTCTTCTTGTTAAGTTACCCTACACTATCTCACTGCTGAGCAAAAGTCTCCCTCAAATCTTTCCAGATATCCTTTTATAGAGCTAGCTCGATCCAGCCCTTGTGGTACGCGTCAAAGTCATCTCGCCACCTGTCGGCGCATCACATATGCACGTGTTATTGTAAATTACGTTATTACACCTATTTTAATACAGTCCACTACTTCTTTTATTATAAAGTCCCGATTGAGCCCATTCACCACCTCTTCCTGTGCCGCGCTGAATTACCTTACAAAAATTATTCCTTGGACCGACTTTGAGGAAATTTAAGATGTATAAAGTAAAACCTGCTAAAATGTGAAGGTAGTCAGCCTGTATTATAATATCGGCTTGAGACGAAAAATATACCTATTTTGCTTCAAATGTTCTATTGGAACCTCAGTGAGATTGCGTACATTTACAAAGAAAACTGGGAAGTCGTCTTGCGCCGGCAGATTTGTGCTGCTTATCAGTGCTATCACTTCTCCATTTCCTTTTGGACAATGCACTGGTCTTACAAATGGAGTGACTCTTCCAATTCCTAAAATTAAAATATATTTTATTAGGCATCTTGGTTAGCAAAACGATTTTTAGAATCTGTAATTACATTATTCTGCGAACACAAACAAAACCATTAGGTAATATAATACAAAGTACTTTACAGCACTAATATTTTAATCTGATCTATTCTTAGTATTATAATTAACTAGCTAACTAAATATCCAAATATCAGTAACTCATAAAAATCCCATAGAAAAAATATCGTTCAGTTTTTCCCGAATTTGAAAATTTTCCGGGAAACTTTTTCATTTTTTCTTCCCTTAAAAATCTAATTTGGACTGTTACGTAAAATCGGCCAAATCGGTACAGTCGGTATATAAAACCGCGTGAAATGAAAAAGTCAGATTGTAGATTTGAATTCCAAATTTTATCGCAGAAATATATAAAACGAGTAATATGAGTAAAAATGACCCTAACTCAAGTGAAAACAGCGATTTAAAGAAAAATTTTAATGTAAAGTTATCAGAGTTTTACATTAAATTTTATTAATTACTCCCTCTCACCGAGAGGAGGCGTGTGTCCCAGCAGTGGGAACATTATAGGCTGATCATGTGTATCAGAGGTTTATGAAAGTCAGTCTCAAAAATACTAAATGTCCAAGTAACTGCGACCAACTTGGAACTAGCGCTCGCCGGCTGCTGCCACGGCACCCCTCGCTTTACTCGCTCGACTAGCGCGCGGTTGGTCACAGTTAACCTAACCGAAACCAATTGGTCAAGGTGCCCAAGCTTAGTTACTGCAACAGATTCAGCATTAGTAGCCACATCAAACGCTTATTGTGACTGCAGATAAGCCATTCTGCATTACGTTTAAACGTGTGTAGGCAGCAGTTTTGTTAAAACTAACGCAAAGGCGATCCAGCTGAACGTTGTGCAACTGTTTAACGTTACTGAGTGTGCTAATTAAGAAATCGTTATTAGGTGTATCGAAACTTCTTTTAAAAGTTAGACAAGAAATTTTGGGCAGAAGCAGCCAATACTGCTGTATAATTAAAAATAGGTCTATTTCATCGGGATTGGATAAAACTCCATATGAATTGTGGTATGGAGCAAAACCAGATTTGAGTCACATACGTTTGTTTGGGAGCAAAGTCATGGTGCATGTCCCTAAACAGAAACATTTAAAATGGGACAAGAAAGCCACACAACACATTTTAATTAGATATGGTGAGAATGTAAAAGGTTATCGTGGTCTATAATCCAACCAAGAACACTGTTATCACCAGCAGAGATGTTATAGTGATGGAGGATGAGACAGAGGTCATGGAAACCAATGAAGAGTCAGCCATCTGGATTCCTAATGAAGAGACACCAGCAAACGGTCCGGTTGAAGAGAATAGTGATTCAGTGGGAGAATTGTCTCAGAATATTTCAGAAACTGAAGACCCTTTTGATTACTCTTCAGATTCTTCACAGTATGTTGATGGCAATGAAAAATTATTTGAAATTCCAACACAAGATGTTCCTGAACATGTAGTCCAGTCACCACCAACATCTGAGCAAGTGACAGAGGTGTATAGCAAGCATTAGAGAAGGAAACCAGAGAGGTATGGTGACAGCAACATACGTGTTTCCAGAGGCTCTTGAGGGGCCAGAAAGGGAGCAGTTACAACTTGTTTTATTAGAAATCCATATGCGACAGATAGATTACAATATTATTGTTCAATTACCTACCTATATTAAAAGTTAATAAGGTGCCCGATTCGCGGCAGTCACGAGGCATAAATGTTAGCAGTCATCAGTTTACAAACCTCCGCTTTGCCGATGATATTGTGCTATTCTCCACATCACCTTCAGTATTTGAGTAGTGAAGGATTTGCTGTGCTCCGATCTTGGAGCATTTCTTTGAAAAAATGCTCCAAGATCGGATCACAGCAAATGTTGAGGTTAGACTTTCAATGAAAAGATCCAAAACCACGACACGTAGAGTCGAGGTAGACGGCCATGTATTATAATTTGTCGATGAGTATACATACTTGGGCCAGATAGTCTTTCAAGAAGAGGCAAGACAAGGAATTCGAAAGACGAGTCCAAAATTCCTGGAAGACCTACTGGGCCCTTAAAGAACACATGTAAGAAAATCTCTCAATTACATTAAACATAAATCCTATTGACATGTACATTCTGCCCGTCCTAACCTGCGGTGCACAAAAGTCCAAACTCAAAATTTGCGTACGAGCGAAAGTGTCAAGCGTCCAGGTCGCGTTTAAAACACCACCCGCCACGTTACACAAATGCACCCGGAGAGATGGGCAAAGATCGTCACTCACTGGATGCCTGAGGGAAGACATCGCCGTCGAGGTAGACCGTGGCAAATGTGGTGTGGGAAACTGCACACAATAGAGAGATTTGAAAGGAAAAGGGGAGGCCTCTGCCCAGCAGTGGGACACAATGTTGGCTATAAACTAAAAATTTAAAATAATTAGGTACCTAAAAGGCTTAATGAAATTTGAATAGACAGTTCATATAACAAGGGCTTTTTAAAACCACGACTTTGTAAGAATCCATCAGAAATTCGAATGGTGACGTTTGACCGTTTCCAACTACAAATAGATTAGAGACCCGAGCTAACGTTACTTAAAAATAAACACTTTCGGATTTCTACGCTTGATCTCTTGTACTGTCTGTCGCGTCGCTGCATGCGCGCATTTTCATACAAACCCGTAGACTTGATGTGAGATACAAAAGTTGCTCGTGGGCGTCCTCCCTCATTCTACCAGTTATCGTCGGTACACATTTTTCATGTTTTTCTATTTACGCAGTACCACAGTAATGTTAAGAAAGTACCAGCTGTGATCCAATCACCGGATAACTTGAGTATGTATTGATTTTTTTTTTCTTCAGGAGGGGCTTCTTCCTTCTCTACCCGGCCATTTAAGATCACATCTTGTACTTGGTAAAGTGCTGCATCTTGATGCCTTACGTCTGTAATGTAGGACCAGTTTCATGAAACCTTCGTATAACGCTATTTAATTACTAAACACTACTATACATAGGCCTCTCCTATTGCACGACATCGCCATTCAACTCGATTTTCGGCAACTCTCATCCAGTTACTACCAGCCATCCTGCGAAAATCGTCGCTCCACCTAGTCTGAGGGCGTCCCACCTTACGTTTACCGATTCGCGGTCTCCACTCAAGAACATGTCTACCCCAACGGTCATCGGTTCTACGGCTAATATGGCCGGCCCATTGCCACGTCAGCTTGCTTATTCTGTGAGATATGTCGATAACCTTAGTTCTGCCGGATCACCTCGTTGCGGATTCGATCCCTCAGAGAGACTACTCCAAGCATAGCCCGTTCCATAGCTCGCTGAGCGACCTTGAATTTATGGACCAGCCGTACCGTGAGTGTCCACGTTTCTGCTCCGTAAGTTATAACTGGCAGGACGTACTGATTGAAGACCTTTTAACCTCTTTAGGCTCTGTGGAATACGCGACAAGAAGACTCGACGAAGCTTCCCAAACGCTGCCCATGAGCTCATAATAAAAAACACCCTGCTAAACACCCTACTAAACACCCTGGCTACTGCTATACCTACATGACTGATCACCCTGAATGGCCTAACACTGTCTCCTAAGATACAGGACTACCTAGTTTAGGAGACAGGGTTACATCATCATCATCATCATTTCAGCCGAAAGACGTCCACTGCTGGACATAGGCCTCCCCCAAGCACCTCCACTTCGACCGGTTTTGTGCTTCTCGCATCCAACCAGTTCCTGCGGCCTTCACAAGGTCGTCGGTCCACCTTGTGGGAGGCCTTCCAACGCTACGCCTTCCGGTACGCCTTACGGTTCCGGTAGGGTTACATAATCTGTGTAGATTTATGTACCACTAGCTTCGCCCCGCGGTTTCACCCGCGTAAGTTTCGATCCCGTGGGAATATCGGGATAAAAACTATCCTATGTCCTTTCCCGGGACTCAAACTATCTCTATACCAAATTTCATCGAAATCGGTTCAGTAGTTTAGGCGTGAAGAAAAGACAGACAGACAGACAGAGTTACTTTCGCATTTATAATATTAGTTTGGATTTGGATGTTATTTGTACATCTGCTCTTGTGTGTCATGAATCTTGTGTATCGTAATAAAGATATTATTATTATAATAAAGTATAATTACAATGATTACCTAACCTTGAACTGAATACGGCGTATCGAACAATCCATCCATATTCGAGTTTGGAATATGATTCACAACGAGACCAAATATCATGTCTTTGATACAGTTCTGTAAAGGATACTCTTCCTCTACAACTTCGCCGAACTGTCGACGGTCGCAGAATCGCAGACGAGGCAGGTATACTTCGGTGGCATTCCCGATTGTGGAACTGAATAAAAGTGAAAAAAGATTTTATACTGGACATTTTTTAAGAAAATCATTTATAACTGTCCTGTTCAGTGTTTTAACCTGAAGGGTAAGCATCTTTAGCTAAGTTTTTTAAGCTAGCGATATCTTGTGGCTAACTACATCGTCTGCAAGAGGGTAGCTCTTGGTGTGTCGTAAGTATCTATGAGTATACGTGTTTTCTATTCTATATGAAAGAATCTGCTTTCATACTTGGCGCTAAGTGACCGTATTCCGAAATTTGGAGTCAATGTCGCCACGAAGTTGCGTATAACTGTCACTCTTACAGGAAATGCGTGACGTATCGAGAACGCCAGCCATCTTCTTTCTAGAAACTGCCAAGTGCGAACCCAACCGTAATTGTTTCCGCAGACCACCTGGAGGATCATGAAAAAATATCCAGACATTAAAAAGTCTTATTATTTCAGTATATCAGAAAGTAAAACAGCCGCACTGGGCCCGCGTGGTGGATTATGGCCCACTCCCTCTCACAGAGAGGAGGCCTGTGTCTCAGCAGTGGGAACGTTATAGGCTAATTATGCTTATGCTATGTCAGAAAAGAAAAAAAAATGACAATTTTCTTTTATTTTCGTATTAATTTATGCTTTCAAGTTTCATGATTCGTGCAGAGATATAGAGATGACAACTTAGCGATGTATCAACGAAAACATGCGCGCCGAACCCAAGTGAATTGGGGTGAGAGCAAGAGGATGATGAAGATAAGCCAAAATTATTGGCATTTTTCAATTCACCCCAATCCACCTTACCTAGCTAGTGGAAGCTGTGCTTAAGTGGACTAATAATATCCTCCCGACCGATTTCGGTCACGGTGGCCAATTTCAACGGAGATTAGCCAGGTACGCAGGAGACATTATAGTGCACAAGTGTGTGCGCGAACTCAGATGCTCTCTGTTCCTTTACTCTCATAGTCCGATGAGACGGCAATCCGACACGACCAGGGAGAGATCAGACGCAGGACCAACGACTTTACGTGCTATCCGAGGCACGGGGGCTTCACACCACCATCTTCCAAACTCCGGGTTGTCACTGAGACATTCCTAATGGAAAAACCCAATCACACTTTGCCTGACTCAAAACCAATCAAACCCAGGACCCCACGCTCAGAAGTCGCATTAGCGACCACGAGACCAACGGGGCAGTTGGAATAATACTAGTTCATCAACGAATCCAAAACAAAGGACCTATCCAAAAAACCCATTGTATTTCAAACTCAAACTCAAAGCATTTATTTCAATTAAACCATGTACAGGCACTTTTGAATTGTCAAAATTAAATAGTCGGTCAGTCAGTCAGAAAGTTGAAGCTAGACAAGCTAGTTACCCATTCCAAAACGTAGATCTCTATGGAGAAGAACGGGCAAGAAATTCCATGGACAGTCTTTTAAATCAAGATATTCCAAAATCCTGTGTACATTATTCTTGTTTCTATATGTGAGAACAATGTAAAAAAAAAACACAAATGAAGAAACAATTCAAAATAAGCCTTGGCAGTTAAGAGATGACATGTCTCAGCCGACAGCGCCCGTTCACGAACATAACGTGTGGATCAGCAACATGCAGCTCAATCATTTTGTAGGGAACCGAATGATCCAATACACGCGCCACCCCCAGTGAGACATTTAGTACAGCACCTACCAAACGCATAATTTTAAAATATTATTGCTATAAACAATAACATTTGCCGTCACCTTCGCAACGTGTGGCCATATAACCACATCCACATCAAAGTTCTTTCCTGGATACAATTCGTATGATACTTTGACCCCTTGAACTGCCGGGCCGAGGTCAAGCCATCCCTCATTGCAATCGTGCCAGACATCAATGCCAACCACTTCTATAACAAAAGTGAGAGTAAAGGTACTTGAACAAAAATTAAGCTCTTGTAAGACTGGTTCTACTTTCTTCGGAGACTTCATACTCATTGTAACCAGAGATATGTATAAATGAAATCAATGATTGTAACTTTATCCCGTGTCGATAAAATACGCTTTATTTGTAATACTGAAATTATATTACGTTTCTATTTTGACATTGACGTCGTTCGATTGAAAATCGATTGACATAAAATGATTGTCTTTGCTAAGTTTATTTTCGGCCAGAGTCACGTCTTCAGTATTCATTAGTCAAAATCATAATAATATGGTGTCATATCCGTGTATTCGTCATTCGTCATCACCATGTTGTGAAGTAAGATCCTTCTATTAAATCGCCCCGAACGGTCAAATTGCCTATCCAGTGCTGTCAATAAAATACAATGCTATATATGTACTGTAATTTTACAGCAAACCTGAGTATCGCGTGGGATGCTTGCTGGCGTTTTATATATTTCCAATAATTTATCAATTAGAGGAATTCTTTGTAAATCATATGCAGGGCATTCAAAAATTATGTGATCTAGGGTCTGATCACTTCCTACATTTAAAACAAGGTATAAACTGCTAAAGACGAAGCTTCGGCCTTACTTACTTTTGAACAAGAAGGCTGAAATTGAAGACGTGGCTTTGGCTTTTATTTTAGTCAAGAAGGACAATAAGCACTGAAGACGAGGCGGTATGGTCCAAGACCTTAGCCTGCCCGAGTAGGGCGAAGGAAAAATAAAAGTCTTTGCTAAGTTCAAATGATGGAACTAGTAAGTACTGGTTCAAATAAAAATAAAACATTCTATATTTTCTAGGTAGATATATCTCCTTACTTACGCAACATATATTCGGAGGATTGTATCTCCGAGTATTCGAGTTCGCAGCGTGGTGCTTAGCAAGTTCACCGCGTGTGCATAGAAAGATCACCGCGTGTGTGTAGCAAGTTCAGCGCGCGTGCGTAGCAAAATCACCGTGTGTACTTAACAAGCTCGCCACATGTGCGTCAGCCCCTTCGAATCTAATCTGTCCGTGTCGGGGTGCCCTATGTTTCTGATCACACTTCACTCGCTCTGGTACTGTACCTCTACCATGAGTTGTTATCGAAAACTTGCTCGCTAGCGTATTAACGTGGATCGAATACATTTCAATAATGCTTGCACCATGAGTTTTACGAAGTGTTGGTAAACTCGATAGATCGTGGCGTCTACCTAACTTCACTCCATAGTTTTGTTTCTTTCTTTCTCAGTAATAAGAAGAGATAACGGCTTATATTGCTCAAAATGTAGTGCTCATGGTACGAATTCTGTCGAATGAAGAAAAATGTTTCGTTATTTTGTATACATATACAGGCTATAAAAATACCAATCACATAGCCATTATCTTTGTACGCATTATGTACAGCAACAATCTGTATTTTTAACCGACTTAAAAAAGGAGGTTCTGTATTCGACCCGTATTTACTTATGTATGTATGTTTGTATGTCCGCGATTTTCTCAAAAACTGAGGAACCAATTTTGGTAATTCTTTCATCATGTATTCTACATACTGTCAGGAAGGTTTTAGTAGGTATATAATACATTAGGTAATAGGTAATACGGGCTGGTGTCCGCAACTCCACGTCAATGCGCGTATTTTGCGTACGGAATACGTAATAGGTATTAGGTAATTATTCTTATTCACTAAGTTATATGCATAAATGTACTGCATCTCCGGCATTTCTATGCGAATTTTGATGATTCTTCTAGTCGCTGTCTTCTATTCAGTGTTAATTGAATTCGTGTCGGGTAGGTACAACTAAAAAGTGAAAAATAAAAACATAAAAAATTAACCCACTTAAAAAAAAAGCACTACAAAGTGATAAATAACTTTAATTTCGGAAGTCGATGTCAAAAAACGAAAATGCGGAACCAACGACAACGACTTCCGAAATTAAAGTTGTTTATCACTTTGTAGTGTTTTTTTTTTGAAGCCGGTTGTTTTTTTTTGTAAAAAAGTTTTTTTACGTAAGATTTTCTAATTTTCGGCTTTCAAATATGTACCCATTTCGGTATGTATTTAGAATGTTATGTTTATAGGCCACCTCTTCCGCTGAATGATGTAAAAAATTATGCCAGCAAGGACATCCCAGCCATAAACAAAATTCTGAGTTCAACAAACCCATACCAACCAACGAAAAATTTTACGCTATGGTAAAATTTTTTGTTGGTTATCTAAAAAAAGTTGTTGTTTCCTAGAAAAGTGCTATATCTACGCTACGCGGTCAAAATGTATGGAACATCGAATTTTTTTTAATAACCGACGAAAAATTAAACGAAGTGTTTTCAGAATAAGGTAAATTTTTATTAATGCAAAAGAATATACTTACGTAAAGTTCAATACTAACAATATCAAACAATCACAACATTTTATTAAGTAAACAAAGGCAAAATATACATATTTAAAAAATATTTATCTATACTATATACTTATCTATACTAATATTATAAAGAGGTAAAATTTGTAAGTTTGTATGTTTGTAAGTTTGTATGTAGGGGGTAATCTCTGGAACTACCAGTCGGATTTGAAAAATTCTTCTTGCATTTGATAGCCCAATTCTTGAGGACGGCTATAGGCTATGTAACATCACGCTATGACCCTTAAGAGCCGAGCAAAACGAAAAAAAGTCAAAAAGAACGTTAAGTCATAGCGCGGGCGGGTGATGCGAAACGACGGGGTGGCTCGGGGGAAACAAAAAGTTTCACGCGAACGAAGTCGCGGGCTGAAGCTAGTAATATTATAAAGAGGTAAAATTTGTTTGTAAGTTTGTAGGTATGTAGGGGGTAATCTCTGGAACTACCAGTCGGATTTGAAAACTTCTTCTTGCATTTGATAGCCCAATTCTTGAGGAAGGCTATAGGCTATTTAACATCACGCTATGACCCTTAGGAGCCGAGCAAGAAGAAAAAAAGTCAAAAAGAACGTTAAGTGATAACGCGGGCGGGTGATGCGATACGACGAGGTGACTCGGGGGAAACAAGAAGTTTCACGCGAACGAAGTCGCGGGCTGAAGCTAGTATTTTTTAAAAGTAGTAAGTTTTAAAAGTAGGTACATTTTAAAATTGTTATATCTACCTACTAAACCTAATAATTGATGAACCTTGCTTCGATTATTTCTTTTTCCAATTGATCTTCGTTACGCTGTGCACGGAGGGTCGCGGTTGTTCCCAGGAATCTGCTGCAGCTAAAATTTCAATTCATAATTAAGTACAATTGAAATTATAAAACACCTACAAACTGCCGTCTGTTCAAAACTTTGGTAAGCCGCGGGAAAAGATAGTCTGAATAAATAGGTAGAAGACAATCATGTGACATCTACCAACCCGCACTGGGCCCGCGTGGTCGACTGCAGGCCACTACCTGTCGCAAGCGAAGGGATGGCACATTCATATCACTGTCCTTTCACAGTTATTTTACTTCTCGACAGAAACTTGGGTTTCTGTCGAGCTGCAATCCATCAGCAACCTTAAGTATACCAATTATCATAAAAATCATTGTGATTTTTACACTAATACAAAATCAGAGATAAGATAACTGTGAAAAACTGTAAGGCTACGGACACGAAGTAAGCGGGCGCGGGGAGCGGCGCGTTTCAATGCATAGATTTATATGGAACTGGCCTCGAAGGTAGCGGCGCGGGGAGCGGCGCGGGGAGCGGCGTACGAGCGATGCGCACTAGTCTAGCGGTGCCTGTGCGTTTTTTTGCTTTTTAACGACTAACGTTTCAAAATGTCGAATCAAAAAGATGTCGTCGCTGTTTAGACATTTCGTTCGCGAACAAAGACACTAATTTCTCATAACACAACACTACGCCGCTCTAGCGCCGCACGATCTGCCCGCTGGCTTCGAGACCGGGTCTGCGTAGCAGCGCCGCTCAACGTGCCGCCCGCGCCGCCGCGCGCCGCCGCCGTTACCCGCAATCGCTGACTTCGAGACCGAGGCCTTAGTACCACATCAACCCGCCATTTTTGTCTCTCACTGACTCCCTCCGTGGCTCGGAAGGCACGTTAAGCCGTTGGTCCCAGCCGCCATTCGTAGATCTTAGAGTCGAGACGGGTCTTATAAAGCCCAAAAGTCTGACAACCAGTCTTAGCAAGGGGTATTGTGTTACCCAGGTTGTGAAGGTCCGATAAGCTGTCGCTCCATGTATAACACTAGCATTCTGCTGCATCCGGTTAGACTGGAAGCCAAGCCAACAAAATAATAGGATTATTTAATTGCTAATTTTTGCGCTGATAAACCTTGCATATACCTGATGTTATTCTGGGTATTGCCAAAATGTGAACGGGCAGAGGCCGAGGTGCTACGCAGAGCTCCAGTCTAAAACTCTTGAGTTCAGTGGCCGTTGGCATCGCATGGCAACATGGAGGGCTTTTGAACTTGCTGGCTATCAAGCGTCCTATCTTGAGCACCGCCTACAAGGAGTTACAGTGTTTAGAATTGATATCGTTCTAACCTATAGAAACAATAACGTCAACATGTCTGGAAAAAATACATATGGCAGGCTTATAGGCAAGGCTGCTGATATAAGTTAGATTATAAGATACGTAAATGATAAGTACCTACTCTTCTCCACATATCTTTCTTTTGCTGTGCCCGATAGGGTCCACGATTGTTTCTCTTGGCAAATATTTACCACTTAAGCCTACATTGTGGAATGCAATAAAGAATTGAGTATTTGAGTATAACAATACCAGCCTAATAATTTCCCACTGCAGGGTAAAGACCTCTTTTCATACAGTGAAGGCACAAGCATTTATCACCACGCATGCTCAAGATGGGTTAGCGATTTCAGACTTATATCATATTAACTATACGTTCAGATGTCTTCACGATGTTTTCCTTTACCGATGTCTCATGTCAGTAATGCCCAAAATAAACTCAGAAAAGCTGCTGATAAATAACTTAAAATACTTACAGACCGAGAAGGTAGTGGTAATGCTGGTCGGGCGTAAATTGGCGTCAAACCTAACAACACAGATAACGGCACGAACATCTTCATGATATTGAAAGGTATTGCGGCTAGGAGCAATTCTGAAGTTAAAAAATACATTACCTAGAGTCTATTCAAGTCCTTGTTTCAAATTTATGTTATCCACTTAAATTAATATTAACTTTGCATATTTGTCATAATAGTTATGTTAGAAGTTGTAGCACCAACTAAACTTTACATATATCTGGGTTTAAAAGTTGATTTTCCACCATAACCATAACCCATTATTTGATTACATGTTTAGAAACCAAATGGCGAACGCAGTATACATTTGTGTAAAGGCGCTATTGTTGTAAATAAAACCGATATCCATTTCCACTTACCAGGGTATAATCGGCATCTGTACTTAGCGGAAGTTGAGAAAATGGGTTTCACACCGGGATAAAAGTCTTGTGCCCTTTCCCAAATTCGCAAAATGTGTCCCTCCTTCGGACCTTCCACATATAGCATCACTGTGTCCCCTGTATCTAACGCGAATCCTGTCAACAATCCCCCTTTACTCTCAGTTGGCTTCACTGACTCATTTATTTCACTTATTATATATAATAGTGACATTATAGCTTCACGATCACTAATAAGACAGTATAATCTAGAATATATTTCAGCGTCTGACTTAGGTTTACACCCAACGATGCCTAAAGATACTTCTATCATCATTTGTGCCTCTAGGATGACACTTGGCTGAATAATGAAGTCAGGTTTAACTGTAGCTCTCACTGCATTTACATCGTTTGTACAAACTCCTTCACGTTCCAATGGCACCACAGATGCTTCAGGGGGATATAACGGAAAATCTCCTTTGACAGATCCATTAATTTTTGTTAGTGCTCTTACATCAATCCTTGTTTGTGCGATCAGAACATCTACGTCTTGATTAGGTATTGGAGGTGGCACGCCTATGCCAAAATCACGATCTGTTTTTTCGTAACCAAAAAATGTCGACTTCTTTGTTACCGGAGGAGGTATCCTGATTCCACGGAGCTACAGTCACATATGCAAAACGTAAATATGCATGCAAAATCATTAACATAATTATATTATTATTTTCAGGAACATACAAAAGCCAAAAACGTAAAAATAATACCAGTACATACAGTACCTTGATCCCTATTGTTTTTTCTATAAATCAAGAATTGAAGTACTAGTTTTATTGTATTCAGTTGCCCAGTAGGATCAGAGTGTGACAAGGGTGCTCAATCAAGCACCCTTTGCCTGATTAAGCACCCTTGTCACACTCTGACTGGTTGAGAGTAGCCACAGGATCGAGACGAGTGGAGTGCGATTGAAGACATCCATGATCAGCAGCGGTCTGCTATAGGCTGATGTAAATCAATTACCTCTAATCGAAAAGGCTCATCCATGAATGTAGTCATGATATCCGATGCTACAGCACTTGGAAGTGGTACCGAATGATGATCATTGAAATCCACCTTAGTTCTGGGTGTTTTTGTTTGTAAGGATTGTTGTTCTGAATTTTGTTCTTCTTCACTGATCGTCCATCTTGTATAAATGTGTGTAAATCTGTAACGATTCGCACTATAAATCCAAGAATTCAATCACAATTACCAATTTACCCAGCTTCATGTCCCCCACATGAGGCAATTTTTGCTCTAGATTTCTTCTTGTTAAGTTACCCTACACTATCTCACTGCTGAGCAAAAGTCTCCCTCAAATCCTTCCAGATATCCTTTTATAGAGCTAGCTTGATCCAGCCCTTGTGGTACGCGTCAAAGTCATCTCGCCACCTCTTCCTGTGCCGGGCTGAATTACCTTACAAAAATTATTCCTTGGACCGACTTTGAGGAAATCTAATATGTATAAAGTAAAACCTGCTAAAATGTGAACGTAGTCAGCCTGTATTATAATATCGGCTTGAGACGAAAAATATACCTATTTTGCTTCAAATGTTCTATTGGAACCTCAGTGAGATTGCGTACATTTACAAAGAAAACTGGGAAGTCGTCTTGCGCCGGCAGATTTGTGCTGCTTATCAGTGCTATCACTTCTCCATTTCCATTTGGACAATGCACTGGTCTTACAAATGGAGTGACTCTTCCAATTCCTAAAATTAAAATATATTTTATTAGGCATCTTGGTTAGCAAAACGATTTTTAGAATCTAAAATTACATTATTCTGCGAACACAACCAAACCATTAGGTAATTTAATACAAAGTACTTTATAGCACTAATATTTTAATCTGATCTATTCTTAGTATTATAATTAACTAGCTAACTAAATATACAAATATCAGTAACTCATAAAAATCCCATAGAAAAAATATCGTTCAGTTTTTCCCGAATTTGAAAATTTTCTGGGAAACTTTTTCATTTTTTCTTCCCTTAAAAATCTAATTTGGACTGTTACGTAAAATCGGCCAAATCGGTACAGTCGGTATATAAAACCGCGTGAAATGAAACAAGTCAGATTGTAGATTTGAATTCCAAATTTTATCGCAGAAATATATAAAACGAGTAATATGAGTAAAAATGACCCTAACTCAAGTGAAAACAGCGATTTAAAGAAAAATTTTAATGTAAAGTTATCAGAGTTTTACATTAAATTTTATTAATTACTCCCTCTCACCGAGAGGAAGCCTGTGTCCCAGCAGTGGGAACATTATAGGCTGATCATGTGTATCAGAGTTTTATGAAAGTCAGTCTCAAAAATACTAAATGTCCAAGTAACTGCGACCAACTTGGAACTAGCGCTCGCCGGCTGCTGCCACGGCACCGCTCGCTTTACTCGCTCGACTAGCGCGCGGTTGGTCACAGTTAACCTAATCGAAACCAATTGGTCAAGGTGCCCAAGCTTAGTTACTGCAACAGATTCAGCATTAGTAGCCACATCAAACGCTTATTGTGACTGCAGATAAGCCATTCTGCATTACGTTTAAACGTGTGTAGGCAGCAGTTTTGTTAAAACTAACGCAAAGGCGATCCAGCTGAACGTTGTGCAACTGTTTAACGTTACTGAGTGTTTTGTAAAACAGCTGGCGGTTATATAAAACCGCTAATTAAGAAATTGTTATTAGGTGTATCAAAACTTCTTTAAAAAGTTAGACAAGAAATTTCGGGCAGAAGCAGCCAATACTGCTGTATATTTAAAAATAGGTCTATTGCATCGGGATTGGATAAAACTCCATATGAATTTTGGTATGCAAAACCAGATTTGAGTCACATACGTTTGTTTGGGAGCAAAGTCATGGTGCATGTCCCTAAACAGAAACATTTAAAATGGGACAAGAAAGCCACACAACACATTTTAATTAGATATGGTGAGAATGTAAAAGGTTATCGTGGTCTATAATCCAACCAAGAACACTGTTATCACCAGCAAAGATGTTATAGTGATGGAGGATGAGACAGAGGTCATGGAAACCAATGAAGAGTCAGCCATCTGGATTCCTAATGAAGAGACACCAGCAAACGGTCCGGTTGAAGAGAATAGTGATTCAGTGGGAGAATTGTCTCAGAATATTTCAGAAACTGAAGACCCTTTTGATTACTCTTCAGATTCTTCACAGTATGTTGATGGCAATGAAAAATTATTTGAAATTCCAACACAAGATGTTCCTGAACATGTAGTCCAGTCACCACCAACATCTGAGCAAGTGACAGAGGTGTATAGCAAGCATTAGAGAAGGAAACCAGAGAGGTATGGTGTCAGCAACATATGTGTTTCCAGAGGCTCTTGAGGGGCCAGAAAGGGAGCAGTTACAACTTGTTTTATTAGAAATCCATATGCGATAGATAGATTAAAAGTTAATAAGGTGCCCGATTCGTGGCAGTCACGAGGCATAAATGTTAGCAGCAATCAGTTTACAAACCTCCGCTTTGCCAATGATATTGTGCTATTCTCCACATCACCTTCAGTACTTGAGTAGTGAAGGATTTGTTGTGCTCCGATCTTGGAGCGAGGTAGACCATGTATTGTAATTTGTCGATGAGTATACATACTTGGGCCAGATAGTCTTTCAAGAAGAGGCAAGACAAGGAATTCGAAAGACGAATCCAAAATTCTTGGAAGACCTACTGGGCCCTTAAAGAACACATGTAAGAAAATCTCTCAATTACATTAAACAGAAATCCTATTGACATGTGCATTCTGCCCGTCCTAACCTGCGGTGCACAAAAGTCCAAACTCAAAATTTGCGTACGAGCAATGGAGCGCAGTATAATAAGTGTCAAGCGTCCAGGTCGCGTTTAAAACACCACCCGCCACGTTACACAAATGCACCCGGAGAGATGGGCAAAGATCGTCACTCACTGGATGCCTGAGGGAAGACATCGCCGTCGAGGTAGACCGTGGCAAAGGTGGTGTGGGAAACTGCACACAATAGAGAGATTTGAAAGGAAAAGGGGAGGCCTCTGCCCAGCAGTGGGACACAATGTTGGCTATAAACTAAAAATTTAAAATAATTAGGTACCTAAAACGCTTAATGAAATTTCAATAGACAGTTCATATAACAAGGGCTTTTTAAAACCACGACTTTTGAAGAATCCATCAGAAATTCGAATGGTGACGTTTGACCTTTTCCAACTACAAATAGATTAGAGACCCGAAATGGCTAACGTTACTTAAAAATAAACACTTTCGGATTTCTACGCCTGATCTCTTGTACTGTCTGTCGCGTCGCTGCATGCGCGCACTTTCATACAAACCCGTAGACTTGATGTGAGAGACAAAAGTTGCTCGTGGGCGTCCTCCCTCATTCTACCAGTTATCGTCGGTACACATTTTTTCATGTTTTTCTATGTACGCAGTACCACAGTAATGTTAAGAAACTACCAGCTGTGATCCAATCACCGGATAACTTGAGTATGTATTGATTAATATTTTCTTCAGGAGGCGCTTCTTCCTTCTCTACCCGGCCATTTAAGATCACATCTTGTACTTGGTAAAGTGCTGCATCTTGATGCCTTACGTCTGTAATGTAGGACCAGTTTAATAAACCTTCGTATAACGCTATTTAATTACTAAACACTACTATACAATGATACCTGCAGTCACCACTACCGTGTTTATTAATTCAAACATTTACAGTCGGAAACATAAATCGATTCAAATGTCAACGGTTAAAATTCTCCAAGTGGAAAACAGAACCTCAAGCTTGCCTGTAGACTTTATCCAATGAAATTACTTATTCATTCTCGTAAATTACAGATAATTAAACAACACGAAAAAGTAATTCATGAACTTATCATCATCAGCCTATAGCAGTCCACTGCTGGACATAGGCCTCTCCTATTGCACACCATCGCCATTCAACTCGATTTTCGGCAACTCTCATCCAGCTACTACCAGCCTTTTTGCGAAAATCGTCGCTCCACCTAGCCTGAGGGCGTCCCACCTTACGTTTACCGATTCGCGGTCTCCACTCAAGAACATGTCTACCCCAACGGTCATCGGTTCTACGGCTAATATGGCCGGCCCATTGCCACGTCAGCTTGCTTATTCTGTGAGATATGTCGATAACCTTAGTTCTGCCGGATCACCTCGTTGCGGATTCGATCCCTCAGAGAGACTACTCCAAGCATAGCCCGTTCCATAGCTCGCTGAGCGACCTTGAATTTATGGACCAGCCGTACCGTGAGTGTCCACGTTTCTGCTCCGTAAGTTATAACTGGCAGGACGTACTGATTGAAGACCTTTTAACCTCTTTAGGCTCTGTGGAATAACTGGCAGGACGTACTGATTGAAGACCTTTTAACCTCTTTAGGCTCTGTGGAATACGCGACGAGAAGACTCGACGAAGCTTCCCAAACGCTGCCCATGAGCTCATAATAAAAAAACACCCTGCTAAACACCCTGGCTACTGCCTACATGACTGATCCCTGAATGGCCTAACACTCTCTCCTAAGATACAGGACTACCTAGTTTAGGAGACAGGGTTACATAATCTGTGTAGATTTATGTACCATGTTATTTGTACATCTGCTCTTGTGTATCATGAATCTTGTGTATCGTAATAAAGATATTATTATTATAATAAAGTATAATTACAATGATTACCTAACCTTGAACTGAATACGGCGTATCGAACAATCCATCCATATTCGAGTTTGGAATATGATTCACAACGAGACCAAATATCATGTCTTTGATACAGTTCTGTAAAGGATACTCTTCCTCTACAACTTCGCCGAACTGTCGACGGTCGCAGAATCGCAGACGAGGTAGGTATACTTCGGTGGCATTCCCGATTTTGGAACTGAATAAAAGTGAAAAAAGATTTTATACTGGACATTTTTTAAGAAAATCATTTATAACTGTCCTGTTCACTGTTTTAACATGAAGAGTAAGTATCTTTAGCTAAGTTTTTTAAGCTAGTGATATCTTGTGGCTAACTACATCGTCTGTAAGAGGGTAGCTCTTGGTGTGTCGTAAGTATCTATGAGTATACGTGTTTTCTATTCTATATGAAAGAATCTGCTTTCATACTTGGCGCTAAGTGACCCTATTCCGAAATTTGGAGTCAATATCGCCACGAAGTTGCGCATAACTGTCACTCTTACAGGAAACGCGTGACGTATCGAGAACGCCAGCCATCTTCTTTCTAGAAACTGCCAAGTGCGAACCCAACCGTAATTGGTTCCGCAGACCACCTGGAGGATCATGAAAAAATATCCAGACATTAAAAAGTCTTATTATTTCAGTATATCAGAAAGTAAAACAGCCGCACTGGGCCCGCGTGGTGGATTATGGCCCACTCCCTCTCACAGAGAGGAGGGCTGTGTCTTAGCAGTGGGAACGTTATAGGCTAATTATGCTTATGCTATGTCAGAAAAGAAAAAAAAATTGTCAATTTTCTTTTATTTTCGTATTAATTTATGCTTTCAAGTTTCATGATTCGTGCAGAGATATAGAGATGACAACTTAGCAATGTATCAACGGAAACATGCGCGCCGAAACCAAGTGTGAGCAGGAGGATGATGAAGATAAGCCAAAATTATTATTAATAATAATAATTATTATTGGCATTTTTCAATTCACCCCAATCCACCTTACCTAGCTAGTGGAAGCTGTGCTTAAGTGGACTAATAATATCCTCCCGACTGATTTCGGTCACGGTGGCCAATTTCAACGGAGATTAGCCAGGTACGCAGGAGACATTATTTATTTATTTATTTATTTATTTATTTAAGGACTTTGGAAGACTTACAGCTAAATACAATAGTGATAAATAACAGTATGATAATCTGACAGCCAATTACAAGTCTTCACGTCTAGAACTTGTCTGGTATAAAAGTACTGTGGAACAAATATACAAATATACACACTGCCAAATGTTGCCAAAGAAAAGACTAAAATAAATATAAAAAAATAAGAATAGAAATTTGCAAATAGACCATCACCTAAAATATGTAAAGAAAAAAAAAAAATTAAAAATACTAATATAATTGCGACTGGTTATTTCTAATCAGAACCAAGATGTTACAAATTCCATTTAAAGTTAATAAAAAGAAAACAAAGTCTGAAGAATTCAATCTTTAAAGAAATTCATTGCTAGACACTTTTTTGCCGAGGTCACACTTGTTTTAAAAAGATCAAAGTCGAACTGTTTGCACACTTTATTGAAATACCTACTTACACGCACAACGTACGAATTTTGTCTGTAGTTTGTAGTTGCGAATGGCACCCGTAATGGTGGATTGAACCGTTTAGATTTGCTTGGAACATTGAAATAGAGAGTTGACAAAATATCAGAACAATTTATGTCACCTCGAACCGTCTTCAATAAAAATATACAGTCAGAGATCTCACGACGATTGCTCAATGGTAAGAGATGATATTTTTTACATAGACTGAGATAGTTAACGGACTGATACGGTACCCTCTGGTGAAAGCATAAAAATTTAATAAATCTTTTTTGTACGCGCTCAATACGGTCAATATATTTGTGATAGCATGGACTCCATATTTCAGATGCGTATTCCAGGTGGCTCCTAACAAAAGTGCAGTATAGAATTTTTAACGTTTTAGCTTGCGTGAAGCACCTGGATAATCGCATTATGAAACCAAGGGATTTTGAGGCTTTAGCGACGATGGCATCAACATGCTTATCAAAAATAAGTTTGGAATCGTGATGAATATATAATTATAGTGCACAAGTGTGTGCGCGAACTCAGATGCTCTCTGTTCCTTTACTCTCATAGTCCGATGAGATGGCAATCCGACACGACCAGGAAGAGATCAGACGCAACACCAACGACTTTACGTGCTATCCGAGGCACGGGGGCTTCACACCACCAACTTCCAAACTCCGGGTTCTCACTGAGACATTCCTAATGGAAAAACCCAATCACACTTTGCCTGACTCAAAACCAATCAAACCCAGGACCCCACGCTCAGAAGTCGCATTAGCGACCACGAGACCAACGAGGCAGTTGGAATAATACTAGTTCATTAACGAATCTAAAACATAAAGGACCTATCCAAAAAACCCGTTGTATTTCAAACTCAAACTCAAAGCATTTATTTCAATTAAACCATGTACAGGCATTTTTGAATTGTCAAAATTAAATAGTCGGTCAGTCAGTCAGAAAGTTGAAGCTAGTTACCCATTCCAAAACGTAGATCTCTATGGAGAAGAACGGGCAAGAAATTACATGGACAGTCTTTTAAATCAAGATATTCCAAAATCCTGCGTACATTATTCTTGTTTCTATATGTGAGAACAATGTAAAAAAAAAACACAAATGAAGAAACAATTCAAAATAAGCCTTGGCAGTTAAGAGATGACCAGTCTCAGCCGACGGCGCCCGCTCACGACGCGTGACATGACGCGTGGATCAGCAACATGTAGCTCAATCATTTTGTAGGGAACCGAATGATCCAACACACGCGCCGCCACCAGTGAGACATTTAGTACAACACCTACCAAACGCATAATTTTAAAATATTATTGCTATAAACTATAACATTTGCCGTCACCTTCGCAACGTGTGGCCATATAACCACATCCACATCAAAGTTCTTTCCTGGATACAATTCGTATGATACTTTGACCCCTTGAACTACCGGGCCGAGGTCAAGCCATCCCTCATTGCAATCGTGCCAGACATCAATGCCAACCACTTCTATAACAAAAGTGAGAGTAAAGGTACTTGAACAAAAATTAAGCTCTTGTAAGACTGGTTCTACTTTCTTCGGAGACTTCTTACTCATTGTAACCAGAGATATGTATAAATGAAATCAATGATTGTAACTTTATGCCGTGTCGATAAAATACGCTTTATTTGTAATACTGAAAATTACGTTTCTATTTTGACATTGACGTCGTTCGATTGGAAATCGATTGACATAAAATTATTGTCTTTGCTAAGTTTATTTTCGGCCAGAGTCACGTCTTCAGTATTCATTAGTCAAAATCATATGGTGTCATATCCGTGTATTCGTCTTGTAAGGTCATCGTCCTTCTATTAAGTCGCCCCGAACGGTCAAATTGTACTGTAAATCTCCTAAATACCCGATTGGCTTACGGTACACCTCTAGTTTGAGGCAGCCCCAATAAAAAAAACTCAGTGGATTTAGGTCCGGTGAACGTGGAGGCCACAAAATTAGCCCCAGACGCCCGATCTGTTTGGGTCTGCACTATTTAAATATGCAAGAACAGGTACAGCATAATGCTCAGGCCAGCCATCATTTTGTAACCAATAAGATTCCTTCAGCTGTTCGAGCATCTCTTCCAATAAATTAGGAAGACCCGATTGGCTTACGGCACACCTCGTACCGTAAGCCAATCGGGTATTTAGAAAATTTACGTAGGCGTGTCAGGGCAGCCGCATCAAAAATAACTGAACGACGCTATACGAGACAGCTCAGAAGAGCATTTATCCACAGATATAGAGCCTGCATAAGAGTGGATGGCAAACAATTTAAACATCTATTATGAATAGATTAATCTCAAATAAAGTATTATTAATGTTTAAAGTTGTTTTTTATTAAACTCCAATGGTCCAAGGCAAAAATTAAAAAAAACTATGGGGCCTAGGTATTTTTTTTGGGCTGGGTAGGTAGCAGACGACCCGACGACCCCACCTATCTGCCATTTTCGTGTGTTCAACGTTCTGCCAAATATCCTGCCAACCAAAACGACGAACGAAAAATTTTACCATAGCGTAGAATTTTTCGTTGGTTGGTCTGAACCAACGAAAAATTCGACGCTATGGTAAAATTTTTCGTTGGTTATCAAACAAAAAAAAAATGGTTGTTTCCTAGAAAAGTGCTATAATCTACGCGGTCAAAATGAATGGAACATCGAATTTATTTTCATAACCGACAAAAAATTAAACGAAAGGTTTTCAGAATCATGTACTGAATCCAAGGTTGCGCATCGATGCTACCCTGTTTAACAGCAGTTATCGTGATACAAGAAAATAACTATAAATGTGTAAGGTAAATTTTTATTAATGCAAAAGAATATACTTACGTAAAGTTCAATACTAACAATATCAAATAATCATAACATTTTAATAAGTAAACAAAGGCAAAATAAAATTATTAGATATTCAAAAAATATGTATAATTTTTAAAAGTAGGTACATTTTAAAATTGTTATATCTACCTACACATTGGCGTATATAGGGGGGGGGACCGGGTGGGCACGGCCCACCCTAGACTGGTCTCAGGCCCACCCTAGGATGTTTGGGGACCTATTCGAAATTTTAAGCTGGATACTTTCGTAATATAACTTCACACAAAAGCAATCAAATAAATAATCTACCACCAAGACCTACCCAATCTTATTATAACCTACATAATACATTCCATTTAGTTACTTTTGTTATCACGAAAATAATTAAATCTACTAGATAATAAGCAACGAAATAAGCTGGAGTATTATTATGATTAGACGGCCCGGGGGCAAACGCATTGGCAATCGGCCATACAGGCCACGGCAGGGGTTGCGCAGGTCTCGAGGTGCCTTTGCAGAAATCTCAGGCCCTCTGATGCATGGGCCTCGGAACAAGCCACCACGCGATTTACACATAGTCGTAGGAGGCGTCCGCATCGGACTTGTCCTCGACAGCCGGTGGGACTTCGGGCCGCACATTCAGCGGCTAGTCCCCAGGTTGATGAGCATTGCAGCTGCTCTTGCGCGACTGCTACCCAATTTGGGGGGGGCCAACGCCTCCTGCCGGAGACGTGGGGATTGTGCGGTCCATGGCTCTGTATGGGTTGCCCATATGGGCGGACACTCTGACGGCCCGCAACGTTGCAATATTACGAAGGCCGCAAAGAGCGATGGCTGTTAGGGTGATAAGAGGATACCGTACGATCTCCTACGAGGCAGCAACTCTCCTGGCTGGATCGACGCCCAGGGATCTGGACGCAAAAATACTTGCGTCCCTATATCGCTGCGGAAGGAGCTTTGTGCGTGGTCAGCCTCCGGTTCCTCGGGAATTCGAGCCACGAAGAACTGAGCTCCGTCAGATCCTAGTGGCTGAATGGAAGGGAGTGACTTGCGCAACCCAGGTGGGGGCTCGCCACAATAGTGGCGGTAAGGCCTGTTATGGAAGAATGGCTGGAGAGGTAGCATGGCGCCCTGAGTTTCCGGCTGACGCAGGTGCTTACTGCGTCGCATAGGTCGGGAACGGACACCTGCTTGTCATCACTGTGGAGACTGCCACGAGGACACGGCGCAACATACGTTGGAGGAGTACAGATTGGGTCAACAGCGCTGTGCCCTTGTCACGGCACTTGGTGCGGGTGATCTGCCATTTTCGGCGGTGGTTCAGTCCATGGTCGGAAGCTAAAACGCGTGGGATGCTGTGGCCTCTTTTTGCGAGGAGGTGACGCATGCAAAGGAAGCGGCGGAGAGGTAGAGAGAGCATACCTCTCATTCCACTCGCACCAGAAGAGCAGCTGGGCGTCGAAGGGCGCTTAACGATTTCCGGCCACCATAAGAACCTGCAGGCGGCGAAATTGGGGCCGTGTCGTCGCTCGAGCAGTCGGGCTCAAAGAAGTGGCACGCAATATGCGCGCCTTATGTAATGGAAGGAAGTGCGGTCGTGGGATCGCCCGCACTTGGGAATGGGGCCCGCTAAGCATGGCGGGCTGATACCAGTCGGAGGTGCGGCGAATGTACAAGTACTCCCGGGCCCCCGACTTATGGTAGTAAAAGGAACAGTGGGGTTTTAGTCGGTAGGAGTCCGATATATAGAGTCCGTCTGGGCAGAACGGAGGGTATCCATGAGGAAGTTCCCACAAAAAAAAAGGTTAGGTAGGGGCCAGGCCCCCCCTTTTTTTTATGGATGGGAAATCATCAAATGACCCCTCCCGCTCTGGGTGGAGCGAAGGGAGTGTCAGACTCTTACTGACTAAAACCCATCCGTGTTCCTTCCTTAGCCCTTTATGTACCGGGGTAGCGGTAACCCTTTCGCGGACAATCCCGCACTCCTGGCAGGCCCCTTCCTTTATGCTGAGATCTCTTTGAGGCGCCAGGTTTTTTTTTTATTTTTTTTTTTATTTAGGGGCCAGGCCCCCCCTAGAAAAAGTCCCTACATACGCCAATGCCTACTAATTGATGAACCTTGCTTCGATTATTTCTTTTTCCAATTGATCTTCGTTACGCTGTGCACGGAGGGTCGCGGTTGTTCCCCGGAATCTGCTGCAGCTAAAATTTCAATTCATAATTAAGTACAATTGAAAACACCTACAAACTGCCGTCTGTTCAAAACTTTGGTAAGCCGCGGGCAAAAGATAGTCTGAATAAATAGGGAGAAGACAATCATGTGACATCTACCAACCCGCACTGGGCCCGCGTGGTCGACTGCAGGCCACTCCCTGTCGCAAGCGAAGGGATGGCACATTCATATCACTGTCCTTTCACAGTTATTTTACTTCTCGACAGAATCCCAAGCTGCAATCCATCAGCAACCTTAAGTATACCAATTGTCATAAAAATCATTGTGATTTTTACACTAATACAAAATCAGAGATAAGATAACTGTGAAAAATTGTTAGGCTACGGACACGAAGTAAGCGGGCGCGGGGCGGCTGCGACGGCGCCGGCGCGGGGAGCGGCCCGTTTCAATGCATAGATTTATATGTAACTGGCCTCGAAGGCAGCGGCGCGGGGAGCGGCGTACGAGCGATGCGCACTAGTCTAGCGGTGCCCGTGCGTCTGCATTGACAGTGTTGTGCATTTTATTTTTTGCTTTTTAACGACTAACGTTTTAAAATGTCGAATCAAAAAAGTAATTAAAAAAAATAAACAACCCGACTGCAACCTTATACTAAAACTAACTGAAAAGCTAAAAACAAACCCATTCTAAATTAAATAAAAGTTGGAAGCAGGCGGGGCCCGTACCATTATTATAGTTCCAAACTCAAATGGGTCCCGCCAGCTTCCAACTTTTATTTAATTTAAAATGGGCTTGTTTTTAGCTTTTCAGTTAGTTTAAGTATAAGGTTGCAGTCGGGTTTTTCAATTTTTTGAACTACTTTTTTTTTATTTCTAGCTTTTTAGTTTACAAATGTGAAAGATTTCGCAGATGATTTAGTTCTTAATACTGTTTTTTACGATTTGTCACTTTGAATTACTTTTAACCATATAAATTGTATATATTTTTGTAATCACCTTTTAAAACCCTGTATTTTGATACCCCACTCGAAAGGTTTTGAGAAAAAAAAAATTTTTTTGAAGGCATAATATGGCGCCACAAATCCGCCATTTTTTTTATTTTTTTATTTTGATATACCCAGTGTCACTCTCACAGTCAATACGAATCTAACGACACCTCTCAAGCTAAAATCCATCGAGCCGTTCAGGCCACAGAGCGTGCCAAACAATTATACAAACATACATACATACAAACATACATACATACTCTCGAAAAACATAACCCTCCTTCTGGCGCAGTCGGGTAAAAAGATGTTGTCGTCGCTGTTTAGACATTTCGTTCGCGAACAAAGACACTAATTTCTCATAACACAACACTACGCCGCTCTAGCGCCGCACGATCTGCCCGCTGGCTTCGAGACCGGGTCTGCGTAGCAGCGCCGCTCAACGTGCCGCCCGCGTTACCCGCAATCGCTGACTTCGAGACCGAGGCCTTAGTACCACATCAACCCGCCATTTTTGTCTCTCACTGACTCCCTCCGTGGCTCGGAAGGCACGTTAAGCCGTTGGTCCCGGCCGCCATTCGTAGATTTTAGAGTCGTGACGGGTCTTATAAAGCCCAAAAGTCTGACAACCAGTCTTAGCAAGGGGTATTGTGTTACAGTTCGACACAACTTAGATGTAGCATCGGCAAAATTCGTAAAACCGATCACATCCGAACTAAGTGCGCCTTAAAAATCACCAATCTTTATTACTACTTTAGGAAAAAAAGAATAAAGAAAATAAAGATTTACGAATACGAATTACGAACGTTTTACGAATTTTGCCGATGCTACATCTAAGTTGTGTCGAACTGTACCCAGGTTGTGAAGGTCCGATAAGCAGTCGCTCCATGTATAACACTAGCATTCAGCTGCATCCGGTTAGACTGGAAGCCACGCCAACAAAATAGTAGGATTATTTAATTGCTCATTTTTGCGCTGATAAACCTTGCACATACCTGATGTTACTCTTGGTATTGCCAAAATGTGAACGGGCAGAGGCCGAGGTGCTACGCAGAGCTCCAGTCTAAAACTCTTGAGTTCCGTGGCCGTTGGCATCGCATGGCAACATGGAGGGCTTTTGAACTTGCTGGCTACCAAGCGTCCTATCTTGAGCACCGCCTACAAAGAGTTACAATGTTTAGAATTGATATCGTTCTAACCTATAGAAAAAATAATGTCAACATTGGAAAAAATACATATGACAGGCTAATAGGCAAGGCTGCTGATATAAGTTAGATTATAAGATACGTAAATGATACGTACTCTTCTCCACATATCTTTCTTTTGCTTTGCCCGACAGGGTCCACGATTGTTTCTCTTGGCAAATATTTACCACTTAAGCCTACATTGTGGAATGCAGTAAAGAATTGAGTATAATAATACCAGTCTAATAAAATATTTACCACTTCAGGGTAAACACCCCTTTTCATGCAGTGAAGGCACAAGCTTTTATCACCACGCATGCTCAAAATGGGTTAGCGATTTCACACTTATATCATATTAACTGTACGTTCAGATGTCCTCACGATGTTTTCCTTTACCGATGTCTCATGTCAGTAATGCCCAAAATAAATTCAGAAAAGCTGCTGATTATTTATTGCTGCTTATTCCTTCATTTTCATGATTGCACCTACCGCTGTTTGTCTCTGCATCACCCAAAGGTTGACTGGTAGAAAATGCCTATGGCATTAAGTCCGCCTCTGTACATTTATGTGCTTGAAGTATTAAATAAATAAATAAATAAAAGCTGCTGATAAATAACTTAAAATACTTACAGACCGAGAAGGTAGTGGTAATGCTGGTCGGGCGTAAATTGGCGTCAAACCTAACAACACAGATAACGGCACGAACATCTTCATGATATTGAAAGGTATTGCGGCTAGGAGCAATTCTGAAGTTAAAAAATACATTACCTAAAGTCTATTCAAGTCCTTGTTTCAAATTTATGTTATCCACTTAAACGAATATTAACTTTGCATATTTGTCCTAATAGTTATGTTAGAAGTTGTAGCACCAACTAAACTTTACATATATCTGGGTTTAAAAGTTGATTTTCCACCATAACCATAACTCATTATTTGATTACATGTTTAGAAACCAAATGGCGAACGCAGTATACATTTGTGTAAAGGCGCTATTGTTGTAAATAAAACTGATATCCATTTCCACTTACCAGGGTATAATCGGCATCTGTACTTAGCGGAAGTTGAGAAAATGGGTTTCACACCGGGATAAAAGTCTTGTGCCCTTTCCCAAATTCGCAAAATGTGTCCCTCCTTCGGACCTTCCACGTATAGCATCACTGTGTCCCCTGTATCTAACGCGAATCCTGTCAACAATCCCCCTTTACTCTCAGTTAGCGTCACTGACTCATTTATTTCAGTTATTTTATATAATAGTGACATTATAGCTTCACGATCACTAATAAGACAGTATAATCTAGAATATATTTCAGCGTCTGACTTAGGTTTACACCCAACGATGCCTAAAGATACTTCTATCATCATTTGTGCCTCTAGGATGACACTTGGCTGAATAATGAAGTCAGGTTTAACTGTAGCTCTCACTGCATTTACATCGTTTGTACAAACTCCTTCACGTTCCAATGGCACCACAGATGCTTCAGGGGGATATAACGGAAAATCTCCTTTGACAGATCCATTAATTTTTGTTAGTGCTCTTGCATCAATCCTTGTTTGTGCGATCAGAACATCTACGTCTTGATTAGGTATTGGAGGTGGCACGCCTATGCCAAAATCACGATCTGTTTTTTCGTAACCAAAAAATGTCGACTTCTTTATTATCGGAGGAGGTATCCTGATTCCACGGAGCTACAATCACATATACAAAACATAATTATGCATACTAAATCATTGTTACAAAACACCAAAGCCAAAAACGTAAAAACATGCCAACTGGCTGAGAGTAACTATAGGATCGAGAAAAGTAGAGTGGGATTGGAGAGGCCTAAGATCAACAGTGGTCTGCTATATATTCTAAATAAAAACTACAGCTAAAATTAACCTTGTGATGAAAGAGACTGGGCCTCACGACGCAGGGTATCCTAGTGTGGGGTCCAGTGTTACTCGAAACCAGAATGTAAAGTTTTATGAGATTAAATAAATATTATTATTATTAATATTTCGTTTATTTATTTATGTACATATTAATTTACATTTTTAAATATTTCTTTAAATATAAAAAATAAGTATAAAAATCATTTAAAAATATAAAAAATAGTATTCCGCCGGTGTCGGGAGCAGGGTCCAAGCTACCGGTGGTTAGGGCTCCAGAGACAGGAACCTCCTCACAATACGAGCCGTATCAAGGAGTACTGCCTTCTGAATCAGGCCCTTGATCCAACCGCCTAACGAGAGCCTCGACAGATATTATATTATTATTTAGAGAGTGTTTCTTTTTTCTTTTTATTAATATTATTATTATTATACAGGCTGATGATGACGATTAACTAGCGCACACCTGAAATACTGTCGTACCAGTGTGCAGTGACACAAAGAAGAAGAAGAAGCGTACAAAAATCAACTACCTCTACTCGAAAAGGCTCATCCAAGAATGCAGCCATGACATCCCATGCCACAGCACTTGGCAATGGTACTGAGTGATGATCATTGAAATCAACCTCAGTTCTGAGTATTTTTGTTTTTAAGGGTTGCTGTTCTGAATTTCGTTCATCTTCACTGATCGTCCATCTTGTATAAATGTGTGTAAATCTGTAACATAAATCTCTTTTAGGTAAATCAATGAAAGTGTTAGAGCCAACAAGAAGGTATAAAACCTCTTTTTATATTTTATTTTTATTGTTCTTAATTTAAAATATTTTACGTCTTTTGTTTTTTCTTCTATAAGTTACATCTCATGTATGTGTCGCAGTCGCAGCCAAATGGTTAAATTAGCCGTTTAGCTAACCGCCTGGCCTTTGGAAGTAGTGCTCGCCTCGCTTCGCTCTCTCAGCTCGCACGCGGTTGATCACAGTTCTAACCTTTTTTTTTTTTTTTTTTTTTTACGTGGAGAAATGCTCATGCATTCTGCACTACCACGGGGAGATAGTGCAGTTATGTGGGACTCCAACCCACTAAAACTCCACGGTGTCCTCCTCTGCCGCTTACGGCGGGAACACGGGCACGCGTTAGCACTCATCCGTGAACCCGCCGCGGCTGTCCGTCACCGGACCCTCCTCTGGGGAGTATTCCCCATCACCGGCGCACCAGAACACATAGCACGCCGTGACCACCCCAGGGACCAAACCAGCACAGGGGCGCCAGACGACCCCGTGTCTGGGCACCCTTGGTCCCCCTGCGACGGGTCAGGTCATTGGCCCCGCCGCCTGCCAATTTTCGGCCGCAGAGGATAGGGAAAGCGGCCAACGTCATACCAACACTCCTCTTCCTCTGCGGCCCCACCGCGTCCGCCATCGGACGGTGGCGACCCCGTCAAGGCCGCGGAAGGTAGGGAGAGCGGCGCACCGCAATACCGGCACTCCTCTCCCACCGCGGCCTCCAACCCTCAGCCGCGATGCCTCCGATACGACATCGCGGCCCGCCTCAGCTGCGATGTCGCTCAAGCGGCACCGCAACCTACTTGTTGGCCGCTACGTCGTCGGCTTACCGGCAAAAGCCCTGACGAGCGGCCCCTCCTCGGGTTCCACTTCGCTTCACCGTGGGTGTCCAAGCCACGGCTACTGAGCCCCCCCGCCTCGACAATGCGGGAACCCACCGGGGGGGGTCACAGTTCTAACCTAACCTAACCCATTTGGTCGGGGTGCCTTGGCTTAGTCACTGCGACTAATTTGGCTCGCGCGTGATTGGTTTACAGTTCCAACCTAAACTATAATTGCATATCATTCAGGCAGTTAGTTGAACGGCCGCCATTTAGTTAAAAGGCTAGGCAATTAACTAAACGGCTAATTCCGTCAACAGGGCGCGACTAGGCCTCCAAAATCGAAACAACGCACTAAACCACTTGTTTTCTTTGTACTAAATCCCGAACGCCAAATTAGAGCGTCATACACCCTAATTGCGTAACATACTATCAATCGGAATCAGAATAATTTTGAAGCAAATTGCTAATCCATTGCTTCATAAGTTCCAAAAATTTGTCTGCTCAACCCGTAAATAACGCAATGAATATTGTTGAACTGTCAAAATGGAACCGATTCCGATTGATAATGTGTTACGCAATTGCCCTGCAGTTGACTGCGACATATGCACAAAAGCTAAATAGGTAAATATTTTATAATATTTCATTATTTTGTTTGTTTATGTCCATCAGAAAGACATCATCATTCATACTATAAATCCAAGTACTTAATCTCGATTTCCACCCCATCTAAATGTGGAGCCTAAACCTAACCTTACCTCTGACATACTTTTTTTATTGCGAAATGGGCCACCTCTTGACCTCGATCTCACTTGGTAGGAAGCAATGGATGATGACTATGGTGGAACGAGCAAGCCCAAAAGATGCCTGTTCACTCTTGCATTGAAGGCTGACGGGTTATACGTGGAAGGGGAACACAGACGCTGGCATAGTGTTCCACACTTTGGCCGTGTGAATAACAAATGTGGAGGGAAAGCGCTAAGTACGACTAGTCGGTATATCAACCAAATGCGGATGGTACCCTGCAATACGTCTAGTAGTGCGGTAATGAAAAGGAGATAGTGGGATCAGGTCGTGGAGCTCCTACGCACACTCTCCGATGTACAATCTATAGAAGACCGACAGGCAAGCAACATTACGCCTATGAGCCTTTTTGCTCAAGCTGGTATTTTGCTGAGCCATCTCATAAGTGGCTGAAATACGCCATACAGGAACGGACCTGAGCATTGTACAAACACAGAAGCTGTCTAGATATGAAGTATCGCGTCAACTTATTTACGATTATTAGGACCCAGCTTTGCGCTGTGTTTTTGACTCGATGGTTAAGCCGAAGTTGAGATCTGACGTCAACTCCGTGGCCAACAACTCCAAAGGCTATCGGTAACTGGTCTGCAGATGCAGATCGGAAAGTAGGAAATAATTGGAACTGGCTCTTTTTGGCACAGAAAAGTCAGGTCTGTCTTTTCCGAACGTTGAATTTGACCAGATTTTTGTCGCCCCTTTGGAAAACAAGATTTAGGGCCAAGTACCTACATTCGCACCACCATGGCCTCTCTAAGAGTAGGTATCTGTTGCCTCTCTGCTGGCTCTTGCACTAGACAGGTATCTTTATGAAACTGTGCTGTCAACTAAGTATACGCATAGACATATCACGTCAACAATTGCGTCAGCGCAGTCGGAAGGGTTGCGCGAGCAGAAGTCCGCCGCCATGGTTGAGATGTACAGAAATGCCGCATCTCATAACAGATGTTAGTGAATTGCACTTTTACAAAACCAACCAATCTGAAATAAACGAACATCCGAAGTCGCAATGTGCCAGCCCGCATTTTTCAAGGAAACCATGACTCACACTATTTATTTCAGATATCCTTGTTTGCCTGGATTGGCTTGCAATAAAAACTTTTTTACAAAAGAAAAACAACCGACTTCAAAAAAAACACTACAAAGTGATAAATAACTTTAATTTCGGAAGTCGGTGTCGTTGGTTCCGCATTTTCGTTTTTTGACACCGACTTCCGAAATTAAAGTTATTTATCACTTTGTAGTGTTTTTTTTGAAGTCGGTTGTTTTTTTTTTGTAAAAAAGTTTTTATTTTTCACTTTTTAGTTGTACCTACCCCACAAAAAAGTAAACAAAAAGATCAATAATGTAGACAATGTCCATAATTTTTTAGATTTTTGTTGATTTTTCAAAAACCGCTTGTCCGATTTCGATAAAATTTTCATGGGACCATTTGGAAAGTATACCCTTTCCAACAAAAAAAGAATTTTTCAAATCGGTTGGTAAGCAACGGAGTTATGCGCGAACAAACATTAAAAAAAAAAAATACAAACATTCGAATTGAGAACCTCCTCCTTTTTTCTCTCTTCTTATCTTTTTGTTAAAAATAATTGCGTTGACCGATTTAGAGGAAATATTATGGAGTTTGTAAAACCGACAGGCACTTTGTGAAAATCATTTCATCACCATTGCTCTCAAAACGGTGAAGGAAAATATCGTGAGGAAACCGGCATGTCTTAGAACCAAAAACTCGAAGACATGTGACATCTACCAACACGCACTGGAGCCTCTCACAGAGCGGAGGTTTATATCCCAGCAATGGGAACATTATAAGCTGATTAAGATTATGATATGCTTGTAAAACCCGCTCAAATGTCCCTCCACTCTATCTAAGTTGAACCTAGTCAACACAAGAATGAGCTACCCATACATGTCCAGCTACAACGAGTAAATAATTACCTGTTTTGTATCAAATTTTCTATTGGAACATAAGTGAGATTGCAAACATTTACAAAGAAAACTGGAAAGTCATCATCCGCCGGCAGATTATTGCTGCTAATCAATGCTATTACTTCTCCAAGCCCCGTTGGGTCCCCTGTTATTACAAATGGAGTTACTCTTCCAATCCCTAAAATGAAAACATGTTTTAGTGGATATTTTAGGTAAATCGCTCTTCGGAACCTAGCTGACGAACGATCTTCAGAATTTAATGTCACAATAGTGACCACCTTTTTTTCTAACTGCATTGATTCGAGATCAGAAATGACGTTAGTAACTTTAAAAAAACACGTTGACCGAATTACGCCACATATCATGTTTACAAATTATCACCGGTTTTTAGTCGTTTTTCATCTACACAGTACTACTACATAATATAAAGAAATTACCAGCTAAAATCCAATCACCGGATAACTTGATTTCATTTTTAATTTTTTCGGTAGGCTTTTTCTTGATATCTTTGGGTATATGTTTCCCTTTTGGTAGTTTAATGTCTTCTTCTTCTTCTTCTTCTTCCTCCTCTACCCGGCCATTTAAGATTACATCTTGTACTTGGTATTTTACTGCATCTTGATGCCTTACGTCTGTAATTAATGACTAGTTCCATGAAATGCTCTGTAATTACTAAACAGTGATATACACTTCTAGCGTGATTATTTATTCAAGCATTTACTCTCGAAAATATTACCTAATCGATTCAAATTAAACCCACCACGGTTAAAATTCTACAAGTGGAAAACAGAACCACAAGCTTCCTTGTAGACTTTAGCTAATCAAACAAACCACTTATTCATTCTCGTAAATTAAGGATACCTAATCAAACAGCACGAAAAACAATTATCAATTAGCTCATCACACTAATATTATAATGGCGAATGTTTGTGAGTGTCTGGGAGTGTGTGTGTATGTGTATGTGTGTTTATATGTTTGTTACTTCTTCACGCTCAAACGGCTAGACCAATTTTGAAAAAAAATTGTATGGAGGTAGCTGACACCCTGGATTAACATATAGGCTACTTTTTATACCGATGTTCCTACGGGATCGACACTTATGCGAGTGAAACCGCGGGGCGCAGCTAGTACGTAATAAAGCAGAATTACTATGATTAACCTTGAACGGGATACGGCGTATCGAACAGTCCATCCATAAACGAGATCGGGATATAATTCACAACGAGAAACCATATCATGTCTTGAATATAACTCTTGAAAGGATACTCCGCATCTACAACTTTGGCGAACTGTCGACTTTCGCCAAATCGCAAAGGAGGCAGGTATACTTCGGTAGGTAACTCGGCTTTTAAGCTGAAGAAAAGTGAATAACAATAAAGAAAATCCTTTATGTGTCTCGTCTTAACCTAATGGGTATGAATCTCTTTGCCAGTGAAATCTTGTGACTTAACAATATAGCCATCGTGTTGAAGTATCTATGATATGGCGGTAGCTAGTTAAGCTAGGTACTCGAAGCCTGCCGGGGGTGCGGAATTGTCCGAAAGGGTTACCGCTACCCCGGAACATAAAGGGCTAAGGAAGGTACACGGATGGGTTTTAGTCAGTAAGAGTCTGACACTCACTTCCGTTCCACCCAGAGCGGGAGGGGTCATTTGATGATTTCCCATCCATAAAAAAGGGGACATTCGGCGTGTTTTCTATTCTATAACATGAAAGTAACTGCTTTCATACCTGGCTCCAAGTACCCCTATTCCGAAATTTGGGGTCACTGTTGCCTCGAAGGTGCACAGGTCTGTCACTCTTACAGGAAACGCGTGACGAATCGAGAAGGTCAGCCATCTTCTTTCTAGAAACTGCCAAGTACGAACCCAACCGTAATTGGTTCCGCAGACCACCTGGAGTATCATGAGAAAATATCCAAACTTTTAAGTCTTCTTATTATTTTAGGTAGGTATGCCAGAAAGAAGAAGTTTGTCAATTTTGTTTTTGGTCTGCAGTTCCTTAACGCGGCTTGCGGAAGGAGTTGACTGGTAGAAATCGTCACTTATAGAAAAAGTGTTATGCCTCTCAATGTGACTTTCTCTCTCTCTCTTTCTACCTCTTTCATCTCATTATATGACGAGAATGACTAAGGTCCCCCTGCCGCAGACGTTTTTTTCGTCTATTATCTATCCCTTCATCATTCGGTGAAAAAGAATGATGGGCATTTTTGTATGGAGTCTGGCCTGGTGACCAATAGAGTTAGAGAGTAACGACTGTCAAATATTCGCGAATGACAGCCGGGACCAACGGCTTATCGTGATTTCCGAGACACGGAGGGGTCTTAATATATAAAAATGGTCATCCATCCAGGGACCAACCGCAGCAAGCACAGCTTAGCACAGTTATGACTAAGCCATAAGCCAACTAATATTATTGAAGACTGCAGTGAACATTAGCGTCATAAACTAATATGTTTACACGGTACTTGCAGCTCAGATATCTCTTTAACTCGGTATTTCACCGCCTTCTGCTAATAATGAAAATCGATGCTTATGATATTTATAAACCTTTGACCACCATTTGATGTGTGTGTGGTTTTTATTGGACATACCGGCCAAAACGCCCATCATTCTTTATCATGGCTAGAAGGCGGTACAGAGAGATAGAGATGATGACTAAGAGATTTATGGAAGGCGGACCCACACTTGCGCCGAACCCAAATAAATGGGAAAAAAGACGGGAGGATGATGAAGATAATGATTTTAAGGTAGTATGGCCCAAAATTTTAATAAATCTAGAACAAAGTCGGATTAGTTACACCATTTATAACTCAAGAAAGGCTGGACTGATTTTGATTTGTTGGATTTGTCTCCGCCCCGAATAGCAGAATAACTATTAAAACACGGGAAAAATTCAGGAAAATAAAAATTAATGAAGATAATTCATTTTCTCATATATTTTGTATGGAAAGGCTTTTTTGATGACATCTCGATTGACTGATTTCGATGGCGGTACGAAGTTCGTCGCGTCAACTAGTTTTTCAATATTTACAACCCAATCCACCTCAGGTAAGGTGGATGGGCTGGGCAGCAAGTGGCACGGTAGCTTAGTGGAAACTGTGCTTGTATGGAATAAATTCTTCATGGCTTTCTCCTGCAATTCTTCGAAAGTCAACAGAGCGAAATTATGAACCAAAAAAATATAGTCGGGTAAATAGTAACAACTCAACGAATCCAGAAATCTATCAATTATAAACCTATTTAAAAAACCCGTTGTATTTAGTACAGCATCTCCCAGACGCATTATTTTAAAATGTAATTTTAAAATATCAAAGCTATCAACTGTAAAATTTGCCATAACCTTCGCAACGTGTGGCCATATAACCACATTCACTTCAAAGTGCTGTCCTGGATACAATTCGTATGATACTTTGACCCCTTTAACTTCCGGGCCGAGGTCAAGCCATCCCTCATTGCAATCGTGCCAGACATCAATGCCAACCACTTCTATCACAAAAGTAAGCGTGAAGACACTTGGAAAGTATTTATTAAAGTCTGTGACTAAGCTTTTCGGTCCTTTCGTGTCTGATTTCTGTTCTACTTTCGTCGGCGGCTTCTTACTCATTGGATCCTTGTTCCGCCTTCTTTTGTACAAAAAAATATGCTTCACAGAGTACTTTTTGATAGACTGATATGCTTCTATTACATAATTATATAATAATTTGACTTTGACATCGTTCGATTCAAAACACAGAGTCCTTTTTGATAGACTAAACAATCAAAAGCAGCTAAACTTCGTTTTTATTTATTCCTAGAATAGTAATCCGACATTTAAGTCTTTTGTGTTTGCGTTTTTTTAGTCTAAAAGTATGACATTACACCTGTCAAATTAGTATCTGGATTTTAAAACCGGCCAAGTGCGAGTTGGACTCGCACACGAAGGGTTCCGTACCACCGTACAATATTTAACACTACATATGTATATTAAAAAATCACGTCTGTTGTATGGGTTAGTTGTGTTGTATGGTATACAACAGACGTGATTTTTAAATATTCACTTTATTTTAATTATTTATTTTTAAATTGAATATACAACTAAATATTCTGTGAATATTTCGAGTGTCTACCTGTTGCCGTTATTAATATCGAGCAAATAACGGCAAAAAAATCACTATGGGAAAAAATAAATATTAATTTTTTTTTTTTTTTGTATTTTTTGTTTTTTTAGTGCACTAGTGTTAATTGAATTTGTGTGGGGTAGGTATAACTAAAAAGTGAATAGTAAAAACTTTTTTACAAAAAAAAGACTTCAAAACGAAAACACTACAAAGTGATAAATAACTTTAATTTCGGAAGTCCGTGTCCAAAAACAAAAATGCGGAACCAACGACACCGACTTACGAAATTAAAGTTATATTTATCACTTTGTAGTGTTTTTATTTGAAGTCGGTTGTTTTTTTCCTTTTGAGGTACGGAACCCTAAAAATAGAGTTGTGTCATACATTTTGACCAAGTAGTTATTGCACTTTTGTGTGAAACAGCAGATTTTTTTATTTTTAACCGACTTCTAAAAAAGGAGGAGGTTCTCAATTCGGATGTTTGTATGTTTTTTTTTTTTTTTTTGATAACCGAATATAAATTTCTACGCTAAGGGGTAGGTAATCATGTGCTGAGTTCGTGGTTCCAGTCTGCGCGTTGATGCCCTGCCACCCTGTATAGGTAAACACTTAAATCTACAACTTGGTATAAGTACAGAAATAAATCTGTCTCTTGATAAATCAATAATATGGAAATATCAGTTCTCATGCCTCTTGCGACTTGCGAGGCTCTAACTTTACTTTAACTTCGCCAGTCGTGCATCTCGCAAACCAGCGAGAGGATCAAACTCGATTGAGAGAGCTATTCCATCAGCTAATTGAACACCGAAACTTGTCAGCGCAATAATCAGTCCAGGCATTGTTTGCTTTCACTAAGCTGAGACATCTTTAGGTATATACTTTACCTACGTAGAAACAAATGAAACACTTTTCGCCTTTTAGTACGAGTAAACTTTTTCCGAGTTTGAAACACCATCCTGCGCTCCATAACTCATGTAGCGGCTGTTGGAGACAAAACAGCCAAGTTGAAATAGGAGTAGGCGGACACGTCTCACGAATGCACCCGGAGAGATGAGTAAAGTTCACTCACTGGACGCCTGAGGGAGGACATCTTGGTAGACCACGGCGAAGCTGGTGGTGTGGTGATCTGAATCTGATAACGTTTGCAAGGCCAACATGGCCAGAGATCGTACAAGACAGGTTTGGAAAGATGAAGGGGGCCTGTGCCCAGCAGTGGGATACAATATAGGCTAAGAAAAAACAAAAACTTTTTCTATCGTTTGTAATGATCAATTGTTTCAAACATTGTTTTTAATAAGACTAGAGTATGTTTGTTTTTAGGACCATAGCATAGGAACTTCACAAGGCCTCGACATGTTCCCGGAAAATTTAATAATTTAACACTATTTAGGTTTTAGGTGGACGAAAAATAGATCAGGTAGGTACCTACTGTCCCATTTTTCGCCTTAAATTCATCGCAATTAACAGGAAACTTGATTTCCATGCATATGTTACCGGCCAAACCCGATTTCAGGACAAACTAGTTTAGCCTAGGCTAAACTAGTTCTTCCTATACGCGATAGGGGGTGCCCTTCGCTCGCCCTTGGATCTTATGTCGACGGAGCCCCGCTTCGCGGGGCCCCTATTTCTGTGTAAAGGGTTTAAAGTAACCTAACCAAACCGAACCTCGGGGTGCCCTTCGCTCGTCCTTGCATCCTATGTCGACGGAACTAGTTTAGCCTAGGCTAAACTAGTTTGTCCTGAAATCGGGTTTGGCCGGTAACACATATACAGTCAGCAAAAGAGATAAGCATGGAGGATCGTCGGATATAGTTGAAGTTTTGTAAGAAACCGATGATGTTCTCGAATAAAATTTAATTTTATTAATAGAAAACAAACAGCTCATTTATCAAATTAAATTTCAGTCGACAACATCCATCGGCTTCTTACTAAACTTCAACTATAGCCGACGATCCTGCATACTTATCTCTTTTGTTGACTGTACATACATTCATACTTTTTGCAAATTCCAAACAATCTATACATATTATAATAATCTGTACCTACCAATATTGCTGAAGTAAATAATAATAAAAATAAGCTGAAGAGTTTGTTTGTTCGGTAGAACGCGCTAATCGCAGGAACTACTGGTTCGAATGGAAAAATTATTTTGGTGTTGGATAGTCCATTTATCGAGGAAGGCTTTAGGCTATATAACATCACGCTACGACTAATAGGAGCGGAGCATCAATGAAAAATGTTTCAAAAACGGGAAAATTATTCCTGTTGAGAGCCTCCGTTGCATACGCTGAGCATCATGTATAACGGAATTGTTCCTCTTTAAAAGTTCTAAAAAAGCCCGCGATAACATATGTCTATCTTTTAAGGTTGACTTACTAGGTACCTAGAACCTATAAAAGTTTTTATTTCTCGCATTTTAGTGGGTCTTCTTATAATTTATTTAATAATAGCCTAATATCAACTTGCTCATCGCCTTTTACAAAATATTGCTTTTCCCGATGCAGGGACGTTAATTGTTGAAGAGTTCTCCTGGTATTTCACCATCAGCTCCATTTTATCATTCGCATTGTGACGAGCATAAATTGCTTAACAACCATACCTATTAAAGTAATCGAATTGCAACCCGAGAAACACTTATTTTTGAGTAGATCCGGTGGCCATCTGTGATCTTCATCCTCAGTTCCACTTCACCAAATGGTGCTTTCCAAGAGCAATTAATGCAGGAGTTACTATAAAAAATACAAATGAATGAAGAACCTCCTCCTTTTTTTGAAGTCGGTTAAAAATAACTCCGAGATACCTACCTACATAATATTATTACATTCCCACATTTTATAAGACCCCTTTATTTATTTTTCCTGTTCCCGTGACATTTTTTACTCTAATAAGATGTATAAGTTCCACTGATCATAGCGTGATGCTAAAATATCTTCTTAAAGTAATGTAGGTACTACTTTATACCTACACCTACCTACACCTACACCTACACCTACCTTAAGTAATACTTTATACCTACTCTTAAAGTAGGTAATGGAATATATTTTATTAGGTTTTTTTCCTCAAATTAACGCGGGTGAAACCGCAGGGCACGGCTAGTACAATATACAAGATAGTAAGTAGATAAAAAAACGAGTTAAAAAACAGTGAAGCACAGTTTTATTATTTAGTAGGTACATATGAGGATGCCACAGGGGACTGTTCGGTCCTATTGGATTTACGTTAGGTACTTACAATATTTTATGATACCTAACTAATACCTAATTTGTTAATACATAATATTATTATTGACACGAGTCTCGAGAATAATTAGGAGAAAACTTCAACAAAATTGATTTGAACTTTACTTCCTTTGTAAAACACATGTGTGCATAAATGGGGTTGAAGTCCTTTTATTTTCAGTTGGTAATAAGAAAGGTAATCCTACTGCGTATACTTAGACTAAGCACGATACTTTGGAGCTCGTTACTTCTAGTTCTAAACAGGCTTGGCACCAAAGACAATGAGGTTGTATAGTCATTGCTTGTCACGGACATCGATGCACAAACTGTAACCATGAATTCAGCACAATCACGATCTAGACCCTTTTTTAGCTTAGAAATTTTGAGTCAGTTATAAAAAAAAGGGCTGTTTCCATTGATATATAAAATAAGGCTGTTTCATAAAAAAAGCGCAATACCTGCCTACGCCACTGACCTCTAATAAAAAAAGATATAGGTCAGTGACCTACGCGCTCAGAATATACTAAACAGCATCTTTTTTTAATAACAAAAAATTTTTACGACCCTAAGTTGATATATTTCGTAGGTTATTTAAAAAAATGCTGTTTTGTGTTATGGTTCAGAATCATGTGCTGACTCTGAATCCATGCGGCCATGGTAACAGGTTTTACGTCGATGTCCTTGCCACTCTGTATAAAATTGCTAAGCAGAATCACTCTACGAGACATTTTGTAGTTAGGCTCCGCTGTTACAGCACACTGCAAGAAAAATCCGTTGCAAAGCCATTGTTTTTAGAATTAAAAAAAAACCGACCATTTTATTGTTAGTTGTTAGTCAAGTCAACACTGAATTTCGTTTTCGTTTCTAACAACTCTACGACGAAAAAAAGCGAGGTTGTGGTTATGTCATTAATGTCAAAGTAAAACTAAAAAAATCAAAAACCGGTGTTTATTTACAATTTATAATTTCTCGTTTATAACTACGAAAATGTGGTCTAGGAAATTAAGCAGATATGTTTTAGATAAGACTACGTATGTATACCAACCGTTGACAAAGTTATATTGAATTGGTGATGTTAATGTTTGTATTGGTTGATGTTATTGAAAACTTACAGAAATACTACATCAAAATTACCTCAATGGGGTTTCCTGATGTCCTCAAGACACATGCAAAGCACTGAAGTTCCTACACAGACTCGCCAAACTGTCGAGCCTCCTAGAAAGGCTCCCTCAACGATCGATGCCGCCGATGTGGAATTCTTTGCAAAACAAATGAATGAGTGGTGGGATCCTGATGGAAAAATGGCTCTGCTACACAGAATGAACATAATAAGGTAAGACGTTAATAAATGTGTCTTACAACTAATCATAGTTGAATTTATTATCATTCAGGATTTCAGGAAATAAGTGTGTCAAGAAACAAGCATCATCACTAAACATTATACTCTGATTAATTATTTTTCCTAGTCAGTTCAGTGGTTCAACCTCTCGGTTTCGAATAATAAGATGCCCAGGGTACCCAGACCTGCTATATATGTGACAAGCACACCGCTTGTGTGCAGTACCAGTAGCACTTTTATTAAACTAATCAAAATAGAAGCATAAAGCCTAGCAGTATCTATATACTGCTGGTTGCACATGGATTTAGTACATGATTCTGGACACCCCATGTTGAAATTTTTCATCAATTATTTAAAAATAATTGCCTTTTCTATACATTTCAACCGTGTAGGTATAGTCAACAAAAGAGATAAGTATGCAGGATCTTCGGATATAGTTGAAGTTTAGTAAGAAAGTGATGGATGTTGTCGACTGAAATTGAATTTGATAAATGAGCTGTTTGTTTTCTATTAATAAAATTAAATTTTATTCGAGAATGTCCAGCGATTTCTTACTAAACTTCAACTATATCCGACGATCCTGCATACTTATCTCTTTTGTTGACTATACACTTTTGAATGAAATAGCAGATGTTTTTGGTCTAGAATCATGTGCTGAATTCATGGTTTTAGTGTCAAGCAGAAGTAAGTGTCTGTTGGGTATACCAAACAAACACTTTTATAGATAAATGTTACCAAACTCAACAGAAACGCCCAACCTAACTAGAAAAGAACATCTCTTTAAAAGATGTCAGACTTAACTGGCAGCTCCTAGATTTAATCAATTATAACTCCTTTTTTTATATTTACAGGGTCCCTTTTATCAGAGATGGTCTAATATCTACTGCTAAAAAAGATTTGCATCCACTCAAGGGTAAAAAGATTTTGGATGTTGGCTGCGGTGGAGGTATACTTACGGAGGTGAGAACCACAAATAGTATCAATAAATTCTTCCACAGATAGAATATATTTTTTAGTTTACCAAAATTTAATCTATCTCATCAGCTCATGTACTTCAACAGTTTTTATTGTGTTAACATTACACTATTGTATGGAACAGCAGATTTATCTAAACTAATATTATAAAGAGAAAAGATTAGATTTTGGTACCTAGGTTTGTTTGTTATGCTTTCACACTATAACGGCTGAACGGATTGGGATGAAATTTGGCACCATGGGTACACCATGACCTGGATTAGGACACAGGATACGTATTATCCCACGGGATTGAGACTTACGCGTGTGAAACCGCGGGGCGCAGCTAGTTTTTCATATTTCTGAGTTTGTTTAATCATAAAAGTTGTTCATTTTCATGAGCAGGCACTACACTACATTAAAGTGAATCTGTTTATTTACCTGCCATCCATACTTCCACACTAATATTATAAATTCAAAAGTAACTGTCTGTTGTTACCTTTTCACGTCTAAACCGCTGAACCGATTTAGATGAAATTTGGTATAGAGATAGTTTGAGTCCCGGGGAAGGACATAGGATACTTGAAACCGCGGGGCGCAGCTAGTACTGTATAAATACTGTCACTGCAACCCAGTAACAATACAGGGTGGCAGAGCCATGTACGCGTAACCTGTTATCGTGGATTCAGTACATGATTATATACCCCTGCATTGAAATATTCCGTTGGTTATAAAAGTCAGCTGTATCCTACGAAACTGCAATACCTACTCTGTCAAAATGTATTTTTTCCGTGGTAACAGGTTGTGCTTCGATGCCCTTGCCACTCTGTAATTTTGTCCATGTGGAAGTTTACTTGTTAAAACAATTTCTGTAAACAATGATGAGAAAAACCTAAACAATTGGTATTTAGATTGTGAGATTTAAAATAATATGATGCTTAAGAGATAACATTTATTATAATCTTATAATTACAAAAACAATGAACAGTAGCTTATTTATACTAATTAAGTTATGGAATCAGGCGTTTCTTAACTCATAAATAACAATGATTATAAAAAGAGTTATTATAGCATTATAGCTACAATCATTGTTATTTTTAATAAATAATAGAATCAACACTATCTTTAGACAGGGTCACATTAAATTAGCTGGAGAAACTTCAATCACATGACGCTAATAAAAACACTAACAGTAATTTCAATCACATGACGCTAATAAAAACACTAACAGTAATTTCAAGTAACGTCAACGGGCAGAGAAACTTCAATCACATGACGCTAATAAAAACACTAACAGTAATTTCAAGTAACGTCAACGGGCAGAGAAACTTCAATCACATGACGCTAATAAAAACACTAACAGTAATTTCAAGTAACGTCAACGGGCAGAGAAACTTCAATCACATGACGCTAATAAAAACACTAACAGTAATTTCAAGTAACGTCAACGGGCAGAGAAACTTCAATCACATGACGCTAATAAAAACACTAACAGTAATTTCAAGTAACGTCAACGGGCAGAGAAACTTCAATCACATGACGCTAATAAAAACACTAACAGTAATTTCAAGTAACGTCAACGGGCAGAGAAACTTCAATCACATGACGCTAATAAAAACACTAACAGTAATTTCAAGTAACGTCAACGGGCAGAGAAAATCGTTTTGTTTTATCGTCATTTTATTTTGATTAGAGTTTCGCCAGCTTGTTTAATTTGACCCTGTATATCCAAAGATTTAAATAAAAAAAAATGTTTCAAACATAATGAAATATTCTAACAATTCACCATAATTATTGATACTGTCTTTGGTAATGAATAAAGTAATATTTTACTGGGATTGCTTGCCAGTATAATAATCCATATCTATATATCGACGGTGTAGTACCAATATCTAATAACTACAAAATCATGATTTTACAGGAGGCTTCATTTCTATATTTGAATAATAAAGTTACTTATAATTATGTACTTAATAAACAAATAGTAGGAAACGTCGTCGTCGATTCAAGACCTTTATGTCTTTGCAAATATGAGCTATTTCATATTTTACCTACGAATATGCAATAAAGTAAAAATCGCTAAAATGTTAGTTATTAGATATTGACACTTCACCGTCGATATACTAATAATAAAGCTGAAGTGTTTGTTTGTTTGAACGCGCTGATCTCTGGAACTACCAATAGGATTTCAAAAATCTTTTTGCATTTAATAGCCCAATTCTTGGGGAAGGCTATAGGCTGTTTAAAATCACGCTGTGACCCTTAGGAGCCGAGTAAAAAGAAAAAAAGTCAGAAAGAACGCAAAGCGAAAACGAAGTGGTAGCGCGGACAGTTGATGCAGATGAGGGGGAACAAGAAATTTTATTCGGACGAAGTCGCGGGCAGAAACTAGTACAAAATAAAGATATAATAATTATGTTCTTCTTCTTCGTGTAATTGTCGTTAGTTATTATATTATAATCAGCCTATAATGTTCCCACTGCTGGGACTCAGGCCTCACACACCACTGCACAGGTCTTAGGATGTCCACTAATCCACTACGCGGGCCCAGTGCCGGTGGGTGGATATCACATGTTTTCGAATTTTTGGTTCTAGGACATGCCGGTTTCCTCACGATGTTTTACTTCACCGTTTTGAGAGCAATGGTGATGAAAAAAATTACAAAACGAAAATTGCCTTTCTGTGTTCGTACCCACGACCCGTAAGTCGCGGCCGTTACTACTGAGCCACCACTACTATTTATAAAAAATGTATAATTTTCAGGGATTAGCAAGACTTGGAGCATCTGTGACGGGTATCGATGCTAGCGAAGACCTCATCAAAGTGGCCAAAAAACATAAAGAAGTTAACCCTAAAATAATAATGAATCAACCTGAATACATCCATTGTACTATAGAAGTAAGTATTTACATACAGGGTAAAATTAAATTACCTAGCGTCACTCTGCAGACGTGATAGGTCACGACATCTAAAAAAAAAAAGTTATTTGAGGATATATTTTTTTTTGGGGTCATCAACCGTAAGTAGATCTGTTAAAACATCTTTTTTTTTTAAGAAGAGTGGTAAACAAATGTATGGGGTCTGGGCCCACCCTTCAATAGTAACAATGGATATACCGTTGGATAGGGCTTTTTAAGCGGAACATTAAATACTAATAAAACTATGGTCAAATGGAATATGTCTTAAAGTCGTCTTAGTCTAACATAGTTACTGCTACCCCGGAACATAAAGGGCTATGGAAAGAACACGGGTGGGTTTTAGTCAGTAAGAGTGACACTCCCTTCCGCTCCACCCAGAGCGGGAGGGGTCACTTCACTTCCCATCCAAAAAAGAAAGAAAAAAAACAGTAACTTAGTACACTATCAGTGATTATTGACCCCTAAAAAAACATCAAATCGTATTTTATTATGTTTAGATATCGAAACCCATCACGTCTGTCGTATTTTGCTAACTAATTTCATTTGACCCAGTATTTATAGATAGGTACTAGTATTTAAATGCGTTTCCGTGAAATAAAATATTCTTAATTTTATATTGACACAGAAACAATAGCTATGGGTGTGATGGTCCCCCATTCTCTTTAGTTATTTTTTATGGCTCGAACCTTATGTTTTTTTTTTTCTTTTAGGAGCATGTAGAAAAGGCTTCAAACCTCTACGATGGAGTAGTGGCTTCAGAAGTCATAGAACATGTACAGAACCAGGAGTTATTTGTCAAATCTTGCATAAAAGCTGTCAAACCAAGAGGCAAATTATTCTTCACGACTCCTAACAGGACAATGCTGTCTCAGTTTGTAGTCATATTCCTCGGTGAAAATGTACTAAAATCTGTACCTAAAGGGGCCCATCAGTTCGAGAAATTTATTACGCCTAATGAACTCACATTTTTCTTAGAAAGAAGTAAGTATTTGCAATCAAAACAATTCATTTAAAAAAATTCCTTATCCACTTGGGGATAGTTTTACCAAGCAATGGGGTGGTAAACCCTTGTTCCTGCTCTTGTTCCAATGTTGTTCCCACTGCCGGGGACTTGGGGTCCCTTTGAGGGGGAATGGGCATTCAAGCTAGTGGCAGGACTGGCAGACGAAGTGTCGGTCTTCCGGCGGCGAGATAGGGGGACAACTTTGCTACAATCGCGGGTAAACCTGCATGAAGCTGGCACAGGAACGTGGGGATTGGCCAAAGAAAAGAGAGGCATGTGCTCAGCGATGGGCGAAGTCGGGCTGTAGATTATGAGGATAATGGACAGTTAATAAATGGCCTACCGTTTTCCACCATGCTGGCCCAGTGCAGGTTGGTATAGTCTATTCAAAAAGTGTCTGATGAAAGTTTAAACAAACCCTGTTCAGGTAAAATTCTTACGCAATAATTCACTAAAGGGAATTTGTAACACATTCATCTGTATTCAGAAGGTTTCAACTATATATCTCACCACTTTGTCCAAAAATTGTTGTTTGAATAACATTATTAAATTGTAATAGAAAAATCATCGACGAAAATTTTAGTTATATAATTAACCTCAATACTGTCAAATATGGGGCTTGTGGCAAAGTAATAACAGCCGCACGGGTCAATCGATCAGGTTAAGCTACTCTTGCCGCGGTTGGTCCGTGGATGGGTGACCATATGTATTTACAAACCAAGACCCCCTCCGTGCCTCGGAAAGCACGTTGAGCCGTTGGTCCCGGCTGTCATTCGTGGATCTTTGACAGTCGTTATGGGTCGTCAGAAGCCCGAAAATCTGACAAACAGTCTTACCAGGGGGTATCGTATTACCCAGTAACTGGGTTGTGGAGGTCAGATAGGCAGTCGCTCCATGTAAAATACTGGTATTCAGCTGCATCCGGTTAGACTGGAAGCCGACCCCAACATTGTTGGAAAAGGCTAGGCAGATGATGATGACTGTCAAATGAAAAAAATATTTAAGGTGATTTGTGTTGTGTTTAAATTTTCAAATAATCTACAAATTGGTATATATTTATTTGTTTTCTATTGCATTTGTGTATCATCAGATACTTTTCGAACAAACCATAGACGTCACCTTCTTCGAATTTTTGGTTCTAAGACATGCCGGTTTTCTCACCATATTTGTCCTTACATTAGACTTGTAATGCCTATACCATCTTTGAAACTGAAGCGAACAAACGATTATAATGATCTCTTAAGCTTCGGCCAAACCTGCGCGACAAAAGCGACTGCGGAGCGGGAACGTCAGTCGCTCGGCGGACGCTACTCATGTTTATCTATGGCGCCTTGCACACCTACGCGACCGCTGCAGTCGCGCAGGTGTTCACGTTTAACCTGCGTTCGCGATTTATGTGCCAAAAATGTAAATATGAATTAATGGAAAAATAACTTTAATTCCTACGCAGCAAAGTTCAGTTTACCCTACAACTTCAATCATTTTTATAACTTTTTCAATAGTGCTAGTCACTCTGAAATCAACTTAATTGTCATTGAAATAAAGTTGATATTTAGGGTGGGGGTGTGCAGCACTGCGTAGGTTCGTATTGTTTTCTCTCCTGCTTCACGTTCCGCGTACTTGAGGCGCCGCGCAGGTTTGGCCGAAGCTTTATACTTTTGCATGACTTAATTTTAGATCTTCATCTTCGTTTATTTCTTACAGATAATTGCCATGTGGAACAGACCTACGGCTTGACTTACAACCCGGTGACTGGCAAATGGGACTTCTCGCAATATCAACACCTAATGTATGCTATACAGGCTGCGAAATTAAGCTAATTTCTGTATAAAAAAGAAAGGGTTATCTAAGAAATTCTTCCAGTATATTGGTGACAGTCAGGACAGTTTTTACGTATTGAAAGTGTTGAAATAGAGCCGTTGTGTTATAATTTGTTGTTTATTTTTATTAAAGTTTTTTTAAACATGGAAACTTATCTATTTGATGTCACAGTAGGAGCTGTACGTCAGTGTTTCAAGTCAGTATAAGCTTATTCTATTGAAAATCCGTATCTCGCTAGGCCAGCTCAAGGTCAAAGTGTTACCATCGACGAATTGTCGACTGTACTGTCGTGAATTTACTCGCAAATCGACGGAAATAAACGGTAGCTACTGCCTACTTTTTATTTTATTGCCAAATGGGCCTGCTCATGACCTCGATCTGGTCTGAGCGAAGGCGAAAGCGATGTATGAGGTCCACGATGGAACGAGTGTGCCCAGAAGATGCCTGTTTACTGTTGCTTCGAAGGCTGACGAGTTATAGGTGGATGATAATAACTAGATACTTGGATGAACACTGGACCTGAGACCCAAAGCGGTTTTATAATATAATGTGTTTCCAAGCTATGTTAGTCTAGTGGTCGCAAGCACTATTACTGAGTATGAGGTCCTGGATTCGATTTCCAGCTCAGGCAAAGTGTTATTGGGTTTTCCCAGCAAGAATTTCTCAGCATCAGCCCGAAGTCTAGATCTGTACCCGGTTGATACGAATAAACTCGCTGCTTACATGAGACGTTAAAAGCATAACTGGCGAAATATAGGCACACATCTGTTGTGTTTCCAAGAACCAATTCATACTTTTTCGTACTTTAGTCTTTATCACAGACCCCGCAAAAATGGAAAAAATATTTGTCATCAAAATCTGCTGTCAGTAACAATGACTTTGACGTAGTACTTTTTGATAGACTCAAAGAATCATACAAAATTGCAAAAATACTTTGTATACTATGAGATAGACGTATATTTATAGCTTTTAAGAGCATTTAAAGTGATACATTTATACGATGTCACTAACAAAGCTCTTAAAAGCACCTATAAAACTGTTTAGGAAGGATGTCATTACATTTGTTACCATTCGACGGTATGACCTCGGCGGTAAGTACTTGTTCGAGTTATTCCGCTTATCAACCTGTGTTCACTTCGAGTGAAACATATCTATATATATAAAAATGAAACCCGTTTTCCGTTGTCACGACATAACATGAAAACGGCTGGACCGATTTCGATGAAATTTGGTATAGAGATAGTTTGAGTCCCGGGAAAGGACATAGGATAGTTTTTATCCCGATATTCCCACGGGATCGACATTTACGCGGGTGAAACCGCGGGGCGCAGCTAGTATATAATAAAAGACAAAAAGTGAAGCGCCTGATGTCTGCTTCATCATAATCAGCCTATAATGTTCCCACTGCTGGACACAGAGGCCTCCTCTTTGTGAGAGGGAGTGGGCCGTAATCCACCACGCGGGCCCAGTGCGGGTTGGTAGATGTCACATGTCTTCGAATTTTTGGTTCTAGGACATGCCGGTTTCCTCACGATGTTTTCCTTCACCGTTTTGAGAGCAGTGGTGATAAAGTAATTTACTCAAAGTAAAGCGCTTGTCTGGGTTCGAGCCTACGACCTATAACTCGTAAGTCGCGGCCGATACCACTTGTTCACCACTGCTCTCTATGATGTCTGCTCAACCACATTCAAAATCCTGAGAAAATGGTGTATGTGTAATGCAAGCGTCCTGCATAGCTATTCACAACCACTCGATCCGCTTCCGTACCGTATCGAACATCAATCAATGCTATCGTAGGTGTCCTCTAAGCGATATTCACAAGTCCAAAACCGGGAAATTTTGTCAGTTTAAATCAAATAGACGACCGATATTCTTCCGACAGCTCTTTGCTGTCGGGGGCAAGGAAAATCAGGTTATCGAAATGTGTCATTTTCGATACGATAGCTTGTCGTAAGGTTGTGAACAGCTATGCTGAAGTACCTACTTAATAGAACAATTATTTTATCCACTCCAAAAAAAAATCCGCCCTAATGGTGGATACGCGGAAACGCATGTCCGAGAATCCACTCGTAGGCCTAGTTGGATAAACGGTATAGGCTTACCCCCTTACTAATAAACGTTGTAGAGCATCTGTATAGACAACACTTTGTCTTCTTTCGAAAGTTAAATTATTGACGACTGAAAGAGAGAAATCGGTATGTAACTATTCATCTGATATAAGTACCTACTTAACACTCTCCCTGCCATGGGAACCGCCGGCGACCCCCAAAAAATTTTGTTCAGCAGGCCAAAGCACATTTTTTAATACTTTTACCACATTTTCCATAACAGCACGCCAGTAGTTGTAAAATCTATTTGAATTCGGAAGGTCAGGGCGGATCCCATGGCGTCCTGAAAGATATTTTTTTTTGGACCCGCCGGCGTATCCCACGGCCTCTTGTAGTACCTAATTTTATGTGCATAACTCCAGCTTCCTCATATGTGATAGAATAATTCTACCTATGCTAATATTTAAGGCATAATAGCTGCAATCCAAGTTCCCAGTCTTAATTTAGCTGCCACAAAAACTTCGTCAATATGAGTCGTTTAGTGTGTGTTAGCTAGAGTGACGTCATCCCAGCTTCCTCATTCAATACCAGGCAAACCAGTGAGGTTAGGGTTTTGGAATATAGTCAGAAAAATAAGGCATAATAGCTGCACAAGGAAGGAAAAAACTGAACGATAATACTTAAAAAGTGTTTAAACTAAGATAAAAAAACGTGTGTGTAAGCTGGAGTGATGTCACCCCAGCTGCTCATGTCGTATCTTCCAAACGAAAGAAGATATGATTATGTATGATAGCTTAAAAATTAAGGCATAATAGCTGCCATTGGCAGCAAAATTTTCAAATCTCTGGTCAAAATACTTTATGAGTTATTAAACCGATAAGTATGTGTAAGCTGGAGTGACTGCACCCCAGCTGCTCATGTCATATCTTCCGAACGAAAGAAGATACGATTATGTATTATAGCTCAAAAATTAAGGCATAATAGCTGCCATAGGCAGCAAAATTTTCAAATCTCTAGGCCTTGTAGTTTCCACGTAATAAGCAAAAAAAACTGTTCCGCGCCAAAAACATCAATTATTGCTTCGGAGATTGTAAACAGCGGCGTTGCCGTTCCGTGCGCTACATTATCAGTTTGAAGTAGTTTGAACTAGATTATAGACTGGGAGCCGACTACACATTTTTCTCAAACATGCTTGGAAATTTGAGCATTATTTTGACAATCTTCTTCAAGATAAATCGAAGCAAGCAAGCATTGATGGACTTACGTATATGTGCCTCGGCCCACATCATCCATCAATGCCTCTTTTGCTGGCCGCTGCAGTAATGTATTATTAATCGTACTATGTAAGTATTGAGTTATTTATAGTCAAATTGTGTGTTTAAACAGGACGAAAGAAAATTAAAGTTTAGGTACTTACACTCTTAATCAGTTCGCGGACGAAGTAGAAGAAGAGAAGAGAAGAAGAAGTATAGAAGTTTTATTATTAGGACGTATAAACATATATACTCAACCGCCAGCAAAATGTGATTTTACAAGCTCGAAATCTAATCTTCTCACTATTGACAGCTGATTTGCGTAGCAAAAATTATGTCCACAGATAAATGCAACCGTTTTTTTAGGCATTGAGGCATTGGTCTTTGAGCCATCTCTATTAGGGTTCCGTAAATCAAAAGGAAAAAACAGAACAATTATACGATCACTTTGATGTCCGTCTGTCTGTCTGTCAAGACCCTTTATGTCAGGAATGCGTGGAGGTATCGAGTTGAAATTAATACCATATACTCAGGTCTGCGGTCCCTTGAAGCTGTAAAAAAATCGAACTTCTAAGTTAACGTAAAAAAAAAAGATACGGCCGTTTATGAAACGTATATTTCGACACTCTTAAGGGAATCAAAATGTATAGAGTACTTCCCGTTGACCTAGAATAGGGAATGCAATCTCGTTCTCGCGATATCTCGGCCATATTTACCTTAATCTCGGTCAAAAATCGGACGAGATCTCGCGAGATTAACGATATTGCACAGGAGCATAAATATATGTGTTTCCCGTAGCAGAAAGAGCGTTCTCTTCAGCTGGTTATTTGGCTTGCAAAATTAGAACACGTCTGTCAGACGACTCTTTAACATTTTATGCTTTTTGCGAAGCTATTTTCAATAACTTTTACACTATATGGTTTAGGAGGCTGATTTTTTGAAACCGTACTGGGTTTACTATAGTGAACCCATTTTTATACATTTCGTTGCTGGCGATTCTGGGTTTTTTGTCTATGAACTTTTAGCCAAGTCCTTTGTACGGAACCCTCGGTGCGCGAGTCCGACTCGCACTTGACCGATTTTCTTAATGACATTTGTTCTGATTCGACATTACTTTAGTTTTGCTTTATGTATAGAATTGTTCAAATGTCACGATTTCATGAAAAAGTAATTCAATCGCTAGTAATAATAAGCATTAAATAGACCAATTCTATCTTATTTCATCAACCTCAGAAATAAAGCACAAACCAATTGTATTCAAAATGTGTTTACTGTAAGTGTACCTAGTTCTCTCGTCGTCTAAAGTTGATAAGAATCTACTTTATTACATTCATAGTTCAGTCGGCTCTTAGTCTATATCCTCAATATACAAAATTAAAAATATTTTGAGCGCAAGTTAAAGTGACTTCTAATAGAATGCACGCTAAGTGCAAACTTGGTTGCAGTATTGTAGCGCACGGAACGGCAACGCCGCTGTTTACAATCTCCGAAGCAATAATTGATGTTTTTGGCGCGGAACAGTTTTTTTTGCTTATTACGTGGAAACTACAAGGCCTAGAGATTTGAAAATTTTGCTGCCTATGGCAGCTATTATGCCTTAATTTTTGAGCTATAATACATAATCGTATCTTCTTTCGTTCGGAAGATATGACATGAGCAGCTGGGGTGCAGTCACTCCAGCTTACACATACTTATCGGTTTAATAACTCATAAAGTATTTTGACCAGAGATTTGAAAATTTTGCTGCCAATGGCAGCTATTATGCCTTAATTTTTAAGCTATCATACATAATCATATCTTCTTTCGTTTGGAAGATACGACATGAGCAGCTGGGGTGACATCACTCCAGCTTACACACACGTTTTTTTATCTTAGTTTAAACACTTTTTAAGTATTATCGTTCAGTTTTTTCCTTCCTTGTGCAGCTATTATGCCTTATTTTTCTGACTATATTCCAAAACCCTAACCTCACTGGTTTGCCTGGTATTGAATGAGGAAGCTGGGATGACGTCACTCTAGCTAACACACACTAAACGACTCATATTGACGAAGTTTTTGTGGCAGCTAAATTAAGACTGGGAACTTGGATTGCAGCTATTATGCCTTAAATATTGGCATAGGTAGAATTATTCTATCACATATGAGGAAGCTGGAGTTATGCACATCCTAATTTTGACTGTTGACTCATAGCGTTCACAAGCAGAAACTTTGGGACCCGCCGACGACCTCCATGGCCTTCTGGATTTAAAAAGTTTTGTAATACCTATATATTGTCGGCAGGGAGAGTGTTAATACATTTATTAGTAGGTCCTTAAGGGGGTTAGGGTGGATTCTTGGACATGCATTTCCAAAGTAGGTATTCACCTCGCGTATGTTTCACTTTTTGCCTTTCATTCGGCATGTTTCACTCGAAGTGAAACGTCTGAATGAACACAAAATGAAGTCTGATATCAACGTGAAAGTTTGCATATGATGCTTGGTTGTCGCAGTGGCTGAGCGATTAGCTTCAGTGCGTTCAAAGCCTATGTCCTTCTCTAGGATGCCATCTACCTCCAGGATGCCAAATTTTAACGTCATGCTCCCCAGACACCCCATCTATTTTGCTGTTTATGAATTCATATCGCAATTGTACGCAATGTGTACCGAATTAGTACATAATTAAAAAAATAAGTACCTACCTTAACAAGTAGGTACAGCTTAGGCAACTGAATTATGGCTTGCTGTAGAGCATCTCCCCAGCTACTCCAAGTATTTAACATTTGAATAAATTTTACATAGACACTTACTTATCAGGCAAACAAGTGGTTCATAAAAATTGTAAGTACTCTTATTTTTACCACTGGATGTGCTAGCTATGGCTACCTAAAACCTCGATTATAAACGCCTGAGAAAAAAATAGTAAAATGTATTTCAATCTCTTTCATTATCATAAAATTGGTACTTAGGTACTAATTCGGTACACATTGTGTAGGTACAATTGTGGTATGAATTTATATACAGCAAAATAGATGATGGGGTGTCTAGGGACCATGACGTAAATTTTATCGTAATCCGCTCAGTGGTTTAGGCGGGAAATGGTAAAATGCAGACAGAGTTACTTACTTGAGAATTTAATATTAGCATGGATTCACATTCCTAGGTACGTGGGTTTTCTTATTTTTAATATCTGTCCCATAGCATGTCATAACGTGTATGTGCGAATGATATTGGAAATGCAATTCTATTATTTATTTATTACCTTACCTTTAAATATAGAATAATAATACCAAACTGTCACTGTCCCACTGCAGAGCAAAGGCTTTTTCTCATACTGCATAGGAGACATTAGAGCATTGATGGCCAAGCTTGCTCAACAAGGCGGATTGTGGTAAAGTCTAGCCTAGGTGTCTAACCTAGCCACGATGTTTTCCTTCACCGAAGTCTGTGATCTCCAAAATACATAGGTAATGTAGGTACATTATCTATTGAAAAAGTCACATTGCTACATGCCCAGATGACCCACAATCTCATGCATAAGAGTCGAGGCCTTAACCACTGAGCCATCACGACATTATTACATTAATGTATTACCATAGATATATAATATTTCCAGTTCTCGAAGACAAACTCCGGTACATAGCAGTGAAGCCAACTGCTTCTACATCGGTGCTACGCCAAAAAGTGTGGCATTTGTTGGACCTGCCCGATTTTTGCGAAGAAATTATTGTGCTCAAGTCAAACCAAGATCTTGTGGTACCCCTGTTTGAATTGCGGAAGGGCAATGACCCCCAACATCCGTACGTTCTTGAAGTATTTCCGCCAGGAAATCGAATGCAAGGTGAATGTTAGGTGAAAGTTTACACAGAAAAATTATACATCTAACACAAAAGGCGCAAAATAATCATAAAATAAAATCGTCGAAAAATAAGTCTAAAACCACGTGGCAAATTATTAATCGTGCAAAATATAACATACCAAAATCTAGTATTACTAAAATTAAAAATAATAATAGCACTCTATCAAATCCCAATGACATTGCTGAAGCATTTAATAATTATTTTATCGATAAAGTACAAGGGAAACTTGATGTGACTAGCAAACCAAAATGTAACAAAATTGATACAAATAATAAAACAATGTTCATGGCCCCTAGTATACCACGAGATATAGAGAGAATCATCAATTCATTAAATAATTCAAATAGTGTAGGATATGATGGTATTGCTACAAAAGTACTAAAACATGTGTCTATGGAAATAAGCGGTCATTTAAGTTACCTTATTAACCTAAGTATTGGTGCAGGTTTATACCCGGATGCGTTAAAAATAGCAATAGTTAAGCCACTTTTCAAAAGAGAAAATCGGGAGCTAATGGAATATTACCGACCAATTTCATTGGTTCCAGTCATTTCTAAAATTTTTGAAAAGTATATTTATAAGGAACTTTATAAATTTATAGATAAACATGACATTCTGTGTGAGGAACAAAAAGGATTTCGGACACACAGGACTATTAATATGGCTATATATGATTTTTTGTATAGAGTCATTAAAAATGTTGATCAACGGAATCCTGTTTGTGGTATATTTTGCGACATGACCCAGGCATTCGACTATGTACATCATGCTACTCTTTTAAAAAAACTCGAAGCCTACGGGATTAGGGGCAATGTCCTAAATTTGCTTAATTCGTACCTACAAGACAGAAAACAAATGACTGAAGTCAATAAAATTAACATGGTAAGTAAACGTGAAGAGATATCTCGATCTTCGGAGCGTAAAGTATTATTTGGAGTACCGCAGGGGAGTGTTGTAGGGCCCTTTGCATTTATTTTATACATAAACGACCTACCGAAATCTATTGAATGGCCTATAACACTATTTGCGGATGATAGCACGATCACAATAGCTTGTAAAAATATTGATACATATGAGAGTGAAATTAATAGTAGTTTAAAACAGATGGTAAACTGGCTAGATGCAAATAATTTAAAAATAAATTTGTGTAAAACTAAAGTTATCCATTTTAGACAACAGACCTCTAGTATTGACTTAAATATACACTATAATAATGATACCATAGATGAAGTTGAAACGACAAAATTCCTGGGTCTCGAAATAGATAAAAAACTAAACTGGAAAGCACACGTTGAGACTTTATGCAAGAAAATAAGTAAGTCTGCATACGCTCTTCGTTCATTATCACCTATATTGAACACGGATGCTCTTCTGACTGCTTATTATGGGATAACAGAATCACATTTACGGTATGGGATCATATTTTGGGGAAATTCTACTGAAAGAGAGACCGCTTTCAAGGTACAAAAAAAATGCATTAGAGCAATGTTTAAACTTAAACCCACTGACAGTTGTGCACCGTACTTTAGAAATTACAAAATATTAACATTACCTTGTTTGTACATATTGGAAGTAGCTGTGTTTGTAAAGACAAATCCGAGTCGATTTAGACGACTATCAGATGTAGTACCACGCAATAGACGTGATAATAGTGTGCTATGTCTGGAGCCAGCCAAGACAGCACTTATGCGCAAAAGTGTCTACTGCATGGCGCCAGTCATTTATAACAAATTGCCGAAACCATGGAAAGAGCTTCCGCAATCATTATTTAAAAAGAGACTCCGAAGCTTTTTAGTGGCGAAAGCATATTATACTATTAAGGAGTTCCTAACTGAGAAAGAGTTCATAAGCTAGTGCATAATGTATAATTAATTAATATTTTTTGAAATTGTATTTTGTGTGTAATATTTTAAAATTGTATGTATAATTAATGTAAATGTAAAATTGTGTGTGTAATATTTTAAATTTTTATTTATCTAGTTATAAGTCGATGTTAAATCTTTTGCATGCCTACGTGGTAAAATATGGCTGTACTATTATATGTTTTTTTTGTCATCGTTATATCTTACCCATATTTGCAAAATAAAATTATCTTTATCTTTATCTTTATCTTTAATGGAGAAATTTTTTTTTTTTTTGAGTTTTCTTTATTAAGTATTTATATTCTTTAATATTAATGTTTAATACAAATAAACCTTCCGGAATAAATTATCTAAACACCACATCAAAATCCGTTCCATAGTTTAGACGAAATGTGGCTTTTGTCGGTTATTGTAGTCTCGGGTTCGATTCTCGAGTACAAAAACTTTCTCCTATAAAAATACGGAAATCTCTGTGCATGACATAGCCCACATAAACATATTAATTTATTTATGAACTTTCGCCTAGAAGAACTGCATTCCTTTTACTATAGCAGTAAGAACTCTGTAAACAAAAAGAGGTGATGCTAAATGATTCAACCACATTGCGTATGACGCACATTAGGTATTTACTGAGTAAATTGTCACCTTGAATATTAACAATGAGTACCTATTACCAAATATTCTATGTAGTTACAGCCTCGCCTGCGGTCCATAACAACATGCTAACCATCGGAAATGGTGACGATCGGGCAGAATATGCAAATAATAATCGAGTAACATCCACTGAAACGATATTTGAAAACGTCCGGCAAGACAATAAAGACGAAAAATTGTGTGGTTATAACAACTGTTTCTGTAAGTATCATCATTAATTTACCAAGATGTCTTCCTAAGTAGGTAAGTACCTACTCCTATATAAGTATAGACAGCAACAATTTAAGATCGATTGGCATTTCGGTTTTCTAAATCTTACTTAATTGTTGAGCAAAATTATTTAATTAAAATCGGGACAGAAGTAAAATTTACTCTTTTCTCTTAGCTTCTTCATAATAGGTACCTACACGTTTTCCTTTTTCATCTTTCTCGTACCTATTCAATGCGGAGGAATGAGGAAAATGTCGTGAGGAAATTTTTGAGTACGAATCTGGATGGCTACATTAATGAGTAGGGGAAGCGAAGACCAAAGACACCGATAGTTCCCATTTGTTCTATGGAACATGACGTCAGGACCATGACGTCATTAAGAAAAAGAAACGATGAATGGACTGTGTGAAAGGTGATGGCTAGTAATGGGGTGACTACTTAGCCCTCAGCCTATCGCGGTCCACTGCTGGACATACACGGCTTCCAGGCTGCGCCACAACACCCTGTCCTCTGCCTTCTGCATCCAGTCTGGGTGACTACTAATAGAGAAGTAGATATGGCAGAAAAATATATGTTGCGCCAATCCCAAATAAATTGGGATAAGGGCTAGAAAATGATGAAGTCTTAGCTATTATAAGAGCACACGAAAGAGCAGAACATATCAGTTCACAACCATCCTAAGAACTCATGGATTGCACTTGCTGTGGCCGAAATCGGCAAGATGGCATCATAAAGAATGCTGAAAAGCACTTACTTTAAGGCGACTACATGACCTAAAGCGCGGTCTTTGTCGGACTGCATAGAAAAGAAAGAGAAGCGCGATGACACAACGCTAGTAATTTATTACAAAAAATCTATTGTTTGGACTAAAAAATAAAAACACTAGAGTTTTAGTAGGTAGGTATATTGCTTGTAGAATAATCTGACAAAAAATCGTGATGATTGTATGTAAGTATATTAGTATGGTTTTTATTGTAAAAAGCAAGTTTTTAGATGTACTTATCTTCATTTTTTTTTTTCTATCGCATCAAATTAGTTGTATTATGTTTTCAACGTACTATCTACTTAGCATATATCCTGAAGAATATCATAGGTATATTTTTCTGATTTTGTTTACTGTATCGATCACATAGGTAGGTAGACACTTTTATTGTTTCTAAAACTTGCGTTTTTTGGGTTTAGGTCCCGACTGAATCATTTTGAGTCAATTTAGATGACGTTTTGTGTAAAAGTAGCGTCAATCGACTTTTGTCGTTGGCCGTACAGCTAGCAGTGTCGGGAATACTTACACATTTTAGTCAAATGCATCACTGACATGTATAATAATAATAGCAATTTCATACCTACATACACACTTTGATAAGTAAACCTAATGGCGCTCCCACACCGGGAGCATTCGCCTGTAATGTAACAATCGAAGATTCTCCTGTAACGGCTAGGACTTTGCAAGTAGGCTGCGCAAGCCATCAACTGTCAGATAGTGTAGAGAGATATTCTCATACATATAATTAACTATCTGCGCCCCGCGGTTTCACCCACGTAAATATCGATCCCGTGGCAATATCCGAATAAAAAGTAGCCTATATGTTAATCCAGGGTGTCAGCTGGGTTCAAACAAAATTTTATCAAAATTGGTCCAGAAGACGTTAGACCGTGAAGAAGTAACAAACATATAAACACATACACACACACTCGCAAACTTTCGCCTTTATAATATTAGTGTGACTAATAGGTCGGTTAGGTCGCGGGTAAAGATTATATTACAGGCGAATGCTCACGATGAAGGAGCGCCTTAGGTACCCGACACATTGACTCCTCATTGCAATGTTGCTAGATAGAAAGGAAAGGTGTTACTATGCAGTCAGCCATTTTAAAACATACACTTTCTAACGAACCAATAGGTGCACATACTAAAAAGGGCATTTCTATTCAAAGAAACGATTGTCATTATAATGTTAGTCTGTGTTCGAAAATGTATGCATGGTCATGGTTTGACTAACAATTAAGTGCAACTGATTGCTAATTAGACATTTCTATTTGAAAATTCTCCATAGCAGACTGGAATTAGAAAAATGTCTGACGAATGGCAATAACAGACGGTGAACAAGCGTATTATACGAATAAGAACTTTAAAGTTATATTAATAAGTACCTATTTTACTTAGCAAAGTCAAAATGCGGTCTGTTAATGTCGCCTTTGGAGACGACGACGGTGGCGCAGCGTGTCTGTTTAGTCCATACCTACTTCTCTATTAGTTGTCATCTCAGTAGTCACCCCCTAGCCATATCTTTCACGCAGTCCATCCATCCTTAAGGTCGTAGCACACGTATCAAACCGGAAAGGGATCGGCACCGTATCAACTCGAGCCGTTCAGTACCTATTCTTTGTATAAAACTCCCTACTGCAACGCACACTAATCGGAATCGTAACGTAATAGCCTCGCCTCGGGACAAGCTCACAAACCGCGGTGCGGTGCGTTACGGCTCGTCGTCCCCGCGCTTACCTACGGCTCGTTGTCCCCGCGCTTACGTCTCTCCGTACCCGAGCTTACGTCTCTTCGTGCAGCCTTGCCCCCTCACCCCTCCGGCCTGCCTGCTGCACCATCAACTAGCGGTCGGCGAGCCGTAAGCGCGGCGTCGCCTAGCCGTAGCCGAGCCGACGTATCGGAGCTTCTGATCCGCTTTGGTTCCGTGCTTACGTTAGGTTGACGCCTGTTTGACGGCGACGCGAAAGGCGATACGGTGCCGATCCCTTTCCGATTTGATACGTGTGCTACGATCTTTAGAGACGTCCGGCGTGATATTCATAATGTAACCTAGCTATATCGTTATAATTTCCAGCTCAATCTACAATATCGAATGAAACAGTGGCTCTGAATAAACTCCGTATTCCAGATAACCAAATCTCAGCGCATCACTCCATGCTTTCAGGATTCAAAAAGTCCGACTTATCGTGTCGTATTTCCAGTACCTCTATGTTCAAACTAGGTGGCAGGAAGAGTCGCGACAACTTTGCTAACATACTGTTAAAAATACAAGGTGATCTGTCTACATTGAGCAATAAATTGGAAGTTTTGGAAAAGAAGCTGCCGTCGGCGTGAATATGTTTCAGATTTTTAAATTAATTAAATGTACAATATTCTGTGTTTTTGCTGTCTTTTATTTTAATGTTGAAATAGACATTTAAGGTGCCCTGCCTACCTAATTATTGAATCATCATCATCTGCCTAGCCTTTTCCCAATAAGCGTTCCGGTTATTCCGTTTATCCGCCCTATAGTGGATACGCGGAAGCGCATGTCCGTGAATCCACCCTAAACCTACAAATTCCGTCACACGTAACTCGTAACTTTCTGAATATTGGATCTACGAATTTGCGATGTTGACGTAGTTTTTTTCTTCTACGACACTGTCCGAGCAGTTGAAACGGACACTCCTAGGGTGGAAACGACATAAATGAACAAAAAGTGAAGCGTTTAAATTAGCTTACTGCTGTTATTTGAACGATGAGCAGTGATATCGGCCCCGACTTACAGAGTCGGTCGTGAGTTCGAACCCAGCCAGGCACTTTTGTGTATTTAATTTCATCACCACTGCTCTCAAAACGGTGAAGGAAAACATCGTGAAGAAACCGGCATGTCCTTTTTTTTTCCTGCGGTGGAAATCCTCATGGACTTCCTCTATCGTGAGGGTGACAGAGGGGCATGCCGGACTCTTACCGGCTAAAACCACCGCGGTGTTCCACCTCTACCTATAGCCGGGGGTGCGGGATTCGCATAAGCATTCACCGCTCCCCCGACAGGCCTCGACCCGCTGTTCCTCAGCGGGTCACACCTCCCCGTGCGCCCATTCCTATCTCTTGAGTGGCGCGCGTGGAACACTGCAACGCCAACTCGAACCGGAATGTTCTAGAAACAAAAGTTCGAAGACATGTGACATCCACCAGCCCGCGTGGTGGATTATGTTACGGCCCACTCCCTCTTACAGAGAGGAGGCCTGTCCCAGCAGCGGGAGCTTTATAGGCTGATTATGCATTAATCAGCCTACAAAGCTTATTATTGCTTATTGCTGCAAAAATTATTTCCACGGTTTTTACAAATTAGTACACAGGACATGACTTCACATCGGAGGAATCACGACCCTTACTATTGTCGAATACGACGCGAGGAGCTACAAATTAGTAGTAAAACAACGTTTTAAATAAATACATCTCTATATTTCAAAAATAATTATTATTTAACAATGTAACAGTATTATATCTACATGGTATAAAATTGCGCTAGCTGATTATTATTTACAGTTCTCAGTTTTACACTGGTTATGTACAAAAATAATACTCTGCCGTCGGAGGTATTATTTGGACTAGTGTAACTGTTTTATGTTAGTTACCAGTTCATGTGAACAGAATCACCTTTGTGAACACCGAGTTAATTCTCGGTATGGTTCACAAAGGTAACGCGGTGAAGGTGATGGTGAATATAAACGTACCTTACTATTCTTACACAACACTACCACAACCCAAATTTTACACTGTGTAGGTAGTTATCTAGACTAATAAAAAATAAAGCTGTAGAGTTTGTTTTTATGTTTGAGCGCGCTTATCTCCGGAACTACCAAACGAATTTGAAGAATTCTTTTTGTATTTAATAGTCCAATTCTTGAGGAAAATTATAGGTTATTTAACATCACGCTACGGAGCCGAGCAAAAAGAAAAAAGTCAGAAGGAACGCTAAGCGAAAACGAACAAGAACTTTCACGCGGACAAAGTCGCGGCCAGAAGCCAGAGACGCTAGAGTAGCTACTATCGAATTTCGTTAGCGATATATAGGGCGTATAAAATGTTAACAAAAGTATGCAACATTACCTACGCTGTGCTCATTTGAAGCTCATATAATTGATGCCTAGCAAATGATTCTATTGAATCTTGTCGTATTACGTCCATGTAACCACGCGCGCCAAATAGCTTTGCATTTTAATTAGCCAGACACTATTCAAAGCTTCTATTGACTTTGTTCAGACTTACAGATCCCTTTACCATTTACAAAACAGACTAATGTTTGCTATTTCAAAGAAAGCTTAAAATGTAAGTTTTGGTATAGACTGTAAAAATATAACAACACTAAAGACCAGCCAAACTTGAGTTTTAAAAATGATTTTCTGTAAATGGACGTCGAATTCTGAAACAAACAATAAAATCATACTTAGTGTTTAATATGGTAAAAGAAAACATGATTAATGTGGGACAGACTGATTATTATCACGGTAACGGTAAATAAAAAGTATAGTTGCGATTGTTGCGAAAGACTCCGATTGGGACACTGCAACCTTCAATAAGCGCGTACAAAGTAAACAAACTTAGAAAATTAAAATCACATATAGACAACCTTTTTGACAGTTTCGTAATGTGTTTAAAAAAAGAACTCACCTGATACTCGAGGTTGTACACACTCTGTACACAACACTGGCTCATGATAACGAACCCGCACATCCGATCTTGCATGCCGAGCGCGTATTCTATGCTACGGATAAGATCATTCGTTTTCAATACTAGCAGCGCTTGTCTATCGACTTGCTCTAGACATTGAGTAACATAGTGCAAAATGTTTGGTAACTCATTTTGGAATGTTGATTTCTGGAAAAAATAAAAGACAATTTTGTTAAAAATGATTTATGGTGTAGATCTTTAAGGGTACTTTGAAGGACGAGAAAAAGTTTTTGTTCATTCTTTTTTCGACCTAATGAATTTTGAATAACAAAGTAGTTACTTATGTATTTTCTTCATTATGTGCATATTTTGCACTTCAGTCTTGAACCACTGATTCACAGCATACATTATACGAGGGGCGGCTGATAAGTTCGCGGCCTAAGGTACTTAATGAATGAAAATAATGGTTTTTTTTTTATTTTTCAATGTAGGGGGATCCCTCATGTGGAATAAACTTTTCACATCTCGTAAAGCCTTTATGCCACTCAAAAAATATTCTTTTGGTTACTCTTCAAAATAGCTTTCTACGGCTGCCTTCGTCTCACTGTCGCATGTCGTCCGAAAATCTTCGCCCACATAACTCATTTTTTTAACCAACTTCAAAAAAAGGAGGAGCTTATCAAATCGGTTGAATATTTTTTTTTATGTTTGTTATCTCAGAACTCCGTTATGTATAAGCCGATTTGCAAACATCTTTTTTTTATTTGAAAGGATATACTTTCAGATTGGTCCCATAGAAATTTCATCAAAATCGGTTTAGCAGTTTGGTTTTTAAATCAAAATTAAACGTAAGTACGTGTACGTACGTTTAAAGTAAACGTTCAAGTAAATGAAATTGTTTTTGTACGTATATTACGAGATATCTCTGGCAATTGTAAATCGATTAAAAAAAAAATTGTTTAATGTATGCCTCAGGGGTGGTCCCATGTAAATTTTTATTTATTTATTTTATTATTTACGTACAAACAGGAAAATACATAAGGATATGTCATAATTACAATTTGAGTACAAAGGTACTGCTTATTTCTTAAGAAATTTCTTCCAACAGACCCGCGATTTTTATTAACTTTGCTGGGGTAGTTTTTGAATTAGCTTCAATAATACGTATTTTTGCCACTTTGTTTATTTTGATGATATTATAATAACTTCCTGTCACTTATATTTACATAGCAAGTAGTGTTATACGAATTTTTGTGGGGTGAAAAAGAGAAAATTTTTTTTTTTTTTTGTACAAAAAAAAACTGACTTCTAAAAAAGACACTGCAAAGTGAAAAATAACATTAATTTCGGAAGTCGGTGGCAAACAACGAAAATGCGAACCTAACGACACCGACTTCCGAAACTAAAGTTACTTTTCACTTTGCAGTGTCTTTTTTGGAAGTCGTTGTTATTATTTTGAAAACATTTTTTTTATTAGAAAAAACAGTCACTGGGAGCCAGGTCCGGACTGTCGGGTGAGTGGTCCATTTTAAGGCAGCCGTCGCAACCCGAGCGGTGGAACGGGCTCGATGTCCTACAGAAACAGCACTCCGCGCTGCACAACATCAGGGTCGGAACCAGATAAAAAAGGGGGTAGTATTTATACTATCAATGAGACACGCAATTAGTATTATCAGTAACACGATGATGAGTCATCGCTAAGTACCTACTGTAGGCCGAAAACTTATTAGCCGCCCCTCGTAGAGGTTATAACTTTGCTTGATCATTTTTAAATGAGGAAAAGATATAAGTAAATATTATTTTGTATTACTAATATACTTGCCTCATCTGAAGTTGGTCTAGTCTTACCAATGCCTTTCATTATAGAGTCCCATGGTCTCCCCGTGACCATACAAGCAAACAATCCATATAACTCCTTGCGAATCCCCAATTCTTCGGCGTGGATCTTCATCTCATCTCGGTTCCGATCAATTATTGATAGCCATAGTTTTGAATAGTGATACCTAAACTTATCTGTCAATTGCTGGAAGAAAAAGTATATATTCAGGCTTCGGAATTTCAGAAGAATGTTTGGCCATAGTTTAGGCTGGGGCCAGATCTAAGTGGAAACTAATAACATCTGTTTTTTTTTTTTCGTTTACTGGGGTCCATATCATGAACTGTTAAAACCATCATGAATCCAGTATGCAAGAGATGGAGCTATGCAGAATGTATAGCACTGTCCCTTTTCCTCAATGGAATCAACATGGCTTTAACACTTTAGAATACGGCCTCTGTTCTACAATTAGGATATTTCAATTTGGAAAACGCAACGTGCACGAGCGTTCGCCCAGATACGAAAGTTTTGCCGCGTATTTTCGCAATAGGTACAAGGGTAGAGCAGAGAGCACTGAAAGGCCATTTACTAAAAGGCCGCCGACTAAAGTTCGTAGCACACGTATCAAACCGGAAAGGGATCGGCACCGTATCAACTCGAGCCGTTCAGTATTCTTTGTATAAAACTCCCTACTGCAACGCACACTAATCGGAATCGTAACGTAATCTCCTCGCCTCGGGACAAGCTCACAAACCGCGGTGCGGTGCGTTATGTCTCTCCGTACCCGAGCTTACGTCTCTTCGTGTAGCCTTGCCCTTCCGGCCTGCCTGCTGCACCATCAACTAGCGGTCGGCGAGCCGTAAGCGCGGCGCCGCCTATCCGTAGCCGAGTCGACGTATCGGAGCTTCTGATCCGCTTTGGTTACGTGCTTACGTTAGGTTGACGGCGACGCGAAAGGCGATACGGTGCCGATCCCTTCCCGATTTCATACGTGTGCTACGACCTTTATATCTGTGAATCATATCTGGCCGTAACCTTGTTTTTAATTTTTACATTCAGGACACGTAATTCGCGATATTCTTATGGTCAGTCACGAGTTCAAGTCTAATTAATATTTATTAATAATTCTGTATATAACGCCATGATATACGTCAATTGGTACTTTGCCAACAACACAAAAAAGTTCCTTCCATCATTCCATGCCCAATGTCACATGCTTTTATTGTTCAAGAACATAATAATTACTAAACACCAACTCAGGCCTGTATTACAAAAACTCACTCAAAACTCAAGCATTGCTTAAAACTCGCTTAAAGCCATTTCACTGGTTCAAACTAGTTTTAAGTAATGCTTGAGTCTTGAGTGACGTTCAGTAATGGCCCGTATTACAAAACCTCACTCAAGACGTAAGTTGGTGTTTAGTAATTATTATGTTCTGTAATATGGCCCTAAAACTACATCTACCTTATTGTTTTGTCATTCTAGATTGTATATACCTACCTAGAATAACTTGGAAGAATTCAATAGCAGACCTTTATACAAAATGAATGATTAATAGGCTACCAAAATGGAAACAGTTGGAGACTTGGTTGAGAAAAAACCACAACCGAAATTAAAAAAGAAAAACTACTACAGCTCCACTACGACTTAATACCTATTTGTTCTCGTGAAATATGATGTATCACATCCAATTAATTAGCCCACAAATACCTGTATGAAATACTTAGCTGCAACTTACAGCATACAAACCGTGGTCCAATAAGTAGACGGTAACATCCCTGTCTTTTGGTTCCCTCTTTACAAGTATATTGCCTGGATGTGGGTCGCTGTGCACAAAGCCACTGATGAAGATCATATGTGAATACAGGTCACCCAGCTTTTTACATAGATCATATCTGTTAATTCTGTGCTCCTGAAAGGGAATATAGTAAAATTTTGTTATTGTTAACCTGTAAAACAATCGCCTACTAGAAGCCGTTTGCCTGTAAGCGTTCAACGTTTTCTCAATTATATTCATTGTTGTTTCAAGTGTAATTTTCTTATGAACGAATGCTGGTTCATACAACATTAAATTTGTCAGGTTAAAACAAACTGTACCTTCAACAAAAGATATAATTAACCAGGCAGCTAATAAAATCTTCTTTACAAGCGAGCTTAGGAATGTGCTCTGTAGATAAATCTTTGACATTGTTCATTAGTGTATTTGGTTTAAAACTTATTATGCAAGCGATAATAATGAATATTGCCTAGAATAGGAAGTGCAAGAATGTTAATTTCTTAGCTCCTTACTTATTTATCTCTTTTATTGACAAGGGAAGATTATTTACAAAATTTTACAGTAAAATTTTTAACAATTGTTGTAAGAAAATATAATCATAATTTATGCAATTTCATCATTTGACTTCACTATTCTGTCTGATGTAATATTTAGTATTCTTATGCGCAACATTTTTTTTTTCATATATAAGTATATATGAAAAAAAAAATGTTGCGCATAAGAAGAAAAACACAAACTTGGTCAAGGTTACATCTAAGAGTTGATTCTCAAAAAATAAAAATGGGCATAGCAAATAATCTACACATATTAGTCCTTGTATTTGACCTACTCTTTGGTACTGTGTAAATTTTATGGTACAGCTCGATTCACTCTTTAAGGTGGCTCGGAACGGAACATGAGGGAAGTCGCTCCTGAGTAACAAATTTATCTGTTAGCGGGGGTGAGGCACTGCGCAGCCAGTAGTGCATTTTAGAGCCACCCTAAATTTTGAATCGGGCTGTACCTTACAATTTACACAATAGCAAACAAAGGCACAATAACATATGCAAAGTATGTGCATAGACGTGGAGTTGCAGACAACAGCCCGTATTACCTATGTTTTACCTACCAAACAAAGTACGCTAAACAAATACAAGGAGTATTACCTGTAGATTATTTCATAGCACACTGTGACTCTATAACTTCCTATGTTCATTCATGTGCAATATACAAAGGAAACTGTAAAACATGCAGCGTTCATACTTACATCAATATATTTTACATCATTAACTTGTCCACCATTTACATACTCCATGACAAGGACCCTCTCAGTACTGTAGTCCCAGAAAATCTTTGGCACCTTCAACCATTTGTAATTCTTAAATAAATCTGCTACTCGTTCAGCATTATGACCTTCTTGTACGAAATCTAATTCCTTTGCTATATTTCTTTTAGTTTCATCAATGAGCCATTGCATTTCAAAGTCAGGGAATATCTTCGACATTGTATTGATTATGAATTCCATCCATTTTAGATCTATTTTTACATTGTCTCTTACAAAGTAATGCTGAACTTTGACTGCTACCTCTGTGCCATCTTTCAGTTTAGCTCTGTGTACTTGGGCTAAGGACGCAGTGCCTAGAGGTTCAGGGTCAAATTCATCAAATAAGTCTTTGGGCTAAAAAGTAAAAACATTGTGCAATAATTAAGTAACATTTTGAGGAAAAAGTGACACAATTTTAATTGAAGAATCTAACTTATAACACTTACATCCTGTTTCAAATCTTCTCTCAAAACTTTATACAGCTCTTCCACAGAATTTTGTGGTGCATCTTTATGCAATATTCTCATAGTTTTCACATATTCATTGGGTAGTAAGTAGTCCAATGCACCTACATGCTGCCCAACTTTTATGTACACACCTTTATTCGCTTTACATAGCGTGAGCAATTTCTCTGCCCCAATTTGGTGAGCTTGACTCTTGACCTCCAAATATTCTTTCGAGCTTCTGTCCCAATCTTTGCTGTACAGCAAGGATTTATACGTTCTTCCTATTTCCACGGCAGTGAATGCTGTCCTGGATAGCCTGACGATCGCCAAGGAGTCGTAATCACCATCCTGAAGTTTTACAGCAGCCGTAACTGTACCGCCGATAGCTACACTACCACATAGCCCATACTTAATTACCCGTGTCAGTTTCCTCGATAACATGTTTAAGAACTACTATTTGCTACGTAATAGTCACATATTACTATTTAAACCACTATTTCCTACGTAAAGGCACTGAACAGTGCATGCAAATACGACCACAATACGACGTCGTGAACAGAACAACCAATCAAATCAACCAATGTCAATATCACATATCACTATTGCCGCGTTCCGAGTTACGACTGTAATCGATATTATCGATTTCAGCGTGCTTAAACCTAATTCGGTACGGGTTTAAGCACGCTCAAATCGAAAATATCGATTACAGTCCTAACTCGGAATGCACCCTATAATTATCACTATTATCACTCCCTCCCTCAGTCACTGTCACTGTCAAATCTTCAGTGTCAACTTGGTAGGCTTGCAGAAAAATATCGATAACCAATTTTTGTATCGATATATTAATGTTTTTTGTTCGATATATTGATATTTTTATGCGATATTTCAATATCAAGTATTGAAAATGTAGCAAAACCGATAAATTTTTTCATGTTTTATTAGTGTTCCTAAATGGTATGGTATGGTATTTATGTTTATGGCATTTATTTATTGTATACAAAACTAACCCAACTGAACCTCGTAAAGTATTTTTGTTTTAAAAAAAATCAAAATTTCACCGATATATCAATTTTTTTTTTCGATATATTGAAATCGATATTGATATTTCTTATAAATATTGATACGATATAATTATATCGATGTTTTTTGGCACTTCTTTCATCCTTACAACTTGGCGGTTGGGGTGAGGTTGGCACACATGGATGTTTTTTTTCTAAAGTTGGCGTACAGTTCCCTGGTGCTGCCAGTTAGAAGTTGGAAATAATTACTTCGAGAAACCTATTACTCCATTTACCATTTATTATAACATTAGCAAAAAAAGGCTCGCAGAAGCAGGAGTACGAAACCTTTTATTTTCAAGTTAAGTTCAAACAGGTTTAATAAATAATGTATGTTCTTTTTTTTGTAAGTAATAATGTATGGCATACAATAAAGCATATTATTCTAACTATCTACTCGTCACGATGCTTGGATAGGTACATTAAATGAAACAAGTTTTAGTTACAATCATTTTATCAAAAACAACTTTACCACATTGGCATGTCCATATTATGTTTTCAACAAACTAAACAACTACGACACAAAACACCACTTAACAATTTAGTCACTGCTTAAAAAAAAAACATGTTACTCACAGGGATTTAACATGTTGAAAATGTTACTCACCGGTAACGTTAGGTTATGCATATTGAAAAGAAACAAAAAAATGGTTTATATAATTATAGTAAGCGCGTTTATTAAAAGCTTTTGTTTGTCGGTACATCACGATTTAGTTACAAACATGAGAGGAACGACGTTCATTATGAAACAGCTTTTATCTAGGTGAGTAACGGAACTAACATGTAAGCAAAAATCGTTGAATAGTAGATATGGGATGTTAACAGTTACTTTTTATCCTATAAAACTATTCGCCTATAATCCCAAATTATGTTCGTTTCACACACAAATCACTTTCACCAAGAACAAAAAATGGAAATAGCGTCGTCTCGCTATTTCGTTTCATAATGTATTTTTATATCATTATTGTATGGAAACTGCTTTACATAGCCTGTGTTACTCATGGCCTATAATTGTGGGACAATATTCAAGTCCAAAATTATTACTCCATAGTTACTTAAAACCGTGCTTGTTGAAGTGAAACTTCTTTAGGCGCGCTTGACTTGGGGAGTAAACTGGCGAATGCGTTACGAAAACGTGTGATCGCGAGTAGGGAAGGTACGTAAAAAATAGCTGGAAATACCTGGTGTAAAAACCCGGTCCCGGTCGCATAAATATGCGACCGGGTTTTTACACCAGGTATTTGCTTCCAAGTACGCACACCGGGTAGCGACTCAAAATACTTGCAAGACTATTAAGTATCTTATACGGCTACTCGCTCAAATACGTTGGTACTCAACCGCGTTAGTTTTCGCAAATGCGATCATGCTCCTTTTGGAAAAATTTCGTATGCAAGTATTTTTTACCGACTTCACAAAAAGGAGGAGGTACTATGTTCGGCTGTTTGTATGTTTTTTTTTTTTTGTATGTTTGTTCATCGAATACTCCGCCAATTGTCGACGGATTTTCAAAATTCTTTTTTTGTTCCAAAGTAAATAGTTTTGAGGTGGTCCCACTGTCACCAAGTTAGGATCTGATGATGGGATCTTAGAGTAATCGAGGGCAACCTTTAAATTTTATAGGCTCACTTATTGTTTTTCGCATATTTTACGAAGTATCTTGTGTATTTGCGTATGGTTGTCACCATCTCAGGTAGCTGGGCTGATGATGGAAGTTACAACTCCTTAACAGTAAGAAGTTACTCGAACAGGCAAGGACTGTTTTAGTCAATTGTTTTGATGTTTGATAGGGCATTTGCCACATTTGGTCTCATGATCATCAAGTCATTACCTGATGCTGCAGTCAGGATAGTCTGCAGAGTACCTAACTCCTCGACAACTAACAGCAGATATATCGTGTTAAGGCTCATTGAAAAGGGCTCGATGTGTGGATAAACGTACTGTTAATGAGGAACACCGAAGTACGTAAAGACCTGATGCTGAAGCCAGGAGCATTAGAAAAAGTACCAACCTTGAAATTACAGCACCGTAGTCGTGTTTGGGCTCATTTTAAACAGGACTAAATTTTAAGTTCAATGCAATGTTGACAAGTCTGGCCTGATGCTGCAGCCAGGATTATCAGCATCTAGTCTAAAAACATCAGGGCAGGATTTGATGATGGGATCCTGGAGAAATCGAAGGAACTCTTCAAATATTATAGGCACACCTATAGCGATTTGGGTATTTTTTATAGTAACTCGTGCATTTGCTCTCGGAAAGCACTATTTGGTGATGTGGAACTGATGATGAAGACCACAGATGGCCACCGGAACTACTCAATAATATCTAAGTATTTCACGGGTTGCGATTCGATTACTTTAATATGGTTGCTAAGCAATTTATGCTCGTCACCATGTGAATGGTGATACGGAGCTGATGGTGGATCTGGAGAACTCCTCAACAATTAACTTCCCTGTATCGGGAAAAGCAATATTTTGTTTGTAAAAGGCGATGATCACTAGGCTATTGTAACTTAGATAAATTATAAGCAGACCCACTAAAAAGCGTGAAATAAAAACTTTTTAAGAAAAAAAAAAACCGACTTTCAAAAAAACACTACAAAGTGAAAAATATCTTTAATTTCGGAAGTCGGTGGCAAAAAACTAAAATAAAGATCCAAAGACACCGACTTCCGAAATTAAAGTTATTTTTCACTTTGTAAAGTTTTTTTGGAAGTCGGTTTTTTTTTCTTAAAAAGTTTATTTTACTTTAATGGTTTGCAAGTATTTATTTGTAAACGCGATTTTGCTCCTTATTTATTCGAAGTCATTGATCAATTTCCTATGCAAGTAGTTTTACTTCCAACGGGGCTTTTGAATACGCGATTGTATTTCTTATCTGTATGAAGTTATGGATCAGTTTTCTATGCAGATAGAAAACACTTGAATGTATCTCGCTCCGTCGTGCCTCGACGCTCGAGTACGTAGGTACTCAAATATTTCAACAACCGCGTTTGTTTTCGCAAATGCGATCATACTCCTTATCAGTAAGAGCACAGAATACTTAATAGTACTACGTACAGAAAGGACACTCCCTTCCTCGCCCTCATATCAGATACCGCACCTCACCCCGCACTTCGAGGTATTCGTCGCCGACTCTTTAGCAAGGGCGCTCGCAAACCGCAGCGCTGTATTGCTGACACACAATTATGCTATTTAAAAGTTTTATTTGAGTTCACGATGGTTGGATATTGTGATGCTTTTCCGAATTCGTATTTACATATACTGTTTGTATGATTTCGCATTTTTTATAACATGCGATTTAATAACCCATTATTTACAGATAAGTCATTTAAACTAAACTATTTTAGTGTTTTTATTTCATTACGAACCCGACTATATAAATAAACAATTGAACTACATGGTCACTTCATAATAATGCACACGTTCGGGCAGCGCCGCCGCCGACGTCGTTCGGTTCCCCGACACAAATTGCTTTCCGCGCCATTTTTTTTTACGCTACTAGATTTCACGCACACATTTGCACGTATACAAACGTCATTTGTTTATGTAGTAGTAATAGGTAATTATTTTGCGAGCGTTGTATGGAGTGTCCGAGGTGTGGTAAGAGTCTACGGAACAATTTCGAATGCAAGTATTTTTACTTTAATGGTTTGTAAAAGTATTTATTTGTAAACGCGATTGTGTTCCTTATTTATAGGAATTCACGGATCAATTTCCTATGCAAGTACTTTTTACTTCCAACAGGGCTTTTGTTTGATTACGCGATTGTACTTCTTATTTGTATGAAGTTATGGATCAGTTTTCGATGCAGATAGAAAATACTTGAAAGTATCTCGAGCCCTGGTTTCTTAAGGTGGACGTACTTGGAAGCCCTGGTACTCGATTTTGCAAGTACGACCCATGTCTAAGGGCTACGGGCGAGGCGAACGTGAGTTGAGTGGGGTTATATCCCCCACTAACCGCAAGAGAAAGCAGTGCGCGCGCACATTTTCTTTCTCTCTTCCTCTCATAGCCAAATACGTTTGAAGTTTCACTTCAGTCGTGTGGTCATAAGCACACTCGGTTTTTTATTATAAATGTAAAAGTTTGTGAAGATGTTTGAATGTTTGTTACTCAATCATGCGTAAACCGTTGAACAGATTTGGATGAAAATTGGCACGTAGATAGACCATTTCCTGGATATACTTTTTATTCTGATATTCCTATGGAATTGAAATTTACGCGGGTTAAACCACGGGGCGCTGTTAGTATTGTATAAAATAGCTTGATTTTATCCAACTAATTACAAATAAATTTATTTTTACTAAAAAGTTTATTGAAATCACACTTTTTGATAAACACAACTTTATTTTGTGCGGGTGGGAAATGCACATAATTATAACAAAATTAAAAAATATATACCTACAAATTATAAATATATATATGTCGGATCCGGAGTAGGTTACAGGCGTCTAGTTATCATCAGGCATATTTGATTAATTACTGTGGGCGTATTGTGGGTAGTGTTGGTTATTGCGCAATAGAAAAACCGTTTGCAGTTCAAAATAATCAAATTATAATATCACGAACAAATTAATCACACTAGCAAATCACACTGTAGGTACACGACACAACTAGATACACAGTAAAATAATTATGTACAGTAACAAAGTAATTGCGAACAAATCGTAGGATCGATTATTGTTTGTATAGTGACAGAGCCACCCAAGTAAACCGACAGGTTTGTCGGGAGCTAGTGCTCTGTCAGGAGTCAAGTCCGAACACCGACTGACTGTCACTAACTGTCACTGACTGTGACTGACTGTCACCGACTGTCACTGACTGTCCAGCACAAACGAGTGCGCTCAGTTATAAAGGTTTGTCCCCACCACGCACTCGCCCCACAACAACTCTGTCCAAATGGCGTACGGAAATACGTCATCGTGTTTACTTGATACAAAATATTAAAATGTGCTAAATCAAATAGATTCACATTATAACTCGCATTATAAATCGAATAATACAACAAGAATAATTGTCTTAAATAAACAATAGTGATTTCACAAAGTAAAAATCAAAGTAACATGTCATCAATTGGTTTGAATAAAACCATCGGTTACAATTATCAAAATAAGTTGCTAAAATCAATTAGCGCGTACACTGAGTACTCAATAAATTATGTTCCGATTTATTTGATAATAATTGATAGCAAAATCTTAATAAGAAAACCAATCATAACAAATTCTGTTGACTATCCCTCAAATTTAATTGACAACCGTCTCCGACATATATATTTTGGCACCCATTGTAAAGTTTCTATATTTATGTCTGTAATTTATATGATGTACATAATAAAGAGTATTCTATTCTATTTTGCAATACCAAGTAACAGGAAATGCTTGCAAGCTAAATTTCATGAACAAAACTTACAAAAAAAAAAGTAAGTTACAATACAAAAAAACTTCCTATATTTCTTTTACCCTAAATATACAGACATAAGCTACTACAATCTGTCAAAATTCTTTAATAGATTTTCAACATTATCGCTGAAGCGTAAGGTTCAAAGTTGATTGGGAAAATGACATTGTTCGCGAGACAAGCGACACCAGTGCCACCCGTGGCAAAAGTTATGAGTTTTCTTTCCCATTTTTCAAGAGTATTTATTCGTTCTCACTTTTTTCATATGGCAACATAAATAGACGCCATTTTTCTTTCGCGTCAGTGTTCCGCCCGGTCATGGGCGAGACGTCATGTGACGTAATATCAAAAAAAGACCTGTCAAATGCCAGATGTCACTCGCTGTGCGCGTGATTTATTACCCTGCTCACAAAAAATGGTCTACTGATGCTTATACGGGCTCAAGCCACTTAATGTAAACTGTTTTGGGTTGTTGAATAAACAGACCATAATATAAAATGCAAACGATACTCGTAATATGAGAATTGTATTTATAAACAAATGACGTCATCAGACAATAGGTTGAAAGTGTGTTCGTTCCCGTGTTATGTCGATTTCTGATAAAACTACTATATGAATTTACACGAAACTTTGCAAGTTACATTATGAATAGACAAGTAATCTAACAACAGCGTTTTTTTGAAAGTCCTACCTTACATTTTAATAATATTGAAACTCAAATTTCAGTGCGCCGAGCCGTTCAATTCCTATTACAAAGCAATGACTGCAAACGCCCAATCCTAGTCATATTCAGTTGTTTCTAATTAAAAAAGTGTTACTAGGATACTACATAAACCTTTATTGACTGATAACTACCTTTATCTTGTAAAAATATACCACTATAATTGTAAAATCATAAGATTTTCTTGAACACTTACGTAAAATTTTGTTTGACCAAAAAAAAAGGATTATTGATTGATTGTGATGTTATTTCGTGCAAATATTATCTACAATATTATCTACAAGGACGTATAATATGTTATAAACGAATATTCATCCACTTAACGTCGATTTTACACAAAAACTATTAAAATAAACAACATAGCATCATAACAAAACAGCACGCACTGCAGCTGCCATTAAGAATCGTAAAGTCTATTTTTAACTTTTTTTTTCAAATATTGCCAACCCATATTTTTCGTTTTGAATCATTTAGTCGATTAGTTTATCTACCGGACCATAGACTCAAACTGTTGCACAGGATATTAGACCGTATTTAGCAGTAATAATAGAGGTTGAAGCCGCGTGAATCGGGTGGTGATAAATGGTTACGCTCGCCTCTTAAAGGTGCGGTGACAAATGGTTACGCTCGCCCGTTAACGGTTAAATAAACAATAGTGATTTCACAAAGTAAAAATCAAAGTAACATGTCATCAATTGGTTTGAATAAAACCATCGGTTACAATTATCAAAATAAGTTGCTAAAATCAATTAGCGCGTACACTGAGTACTCAATAAATTATGTTCCGATTTATTTGATAATAATTGATAGCAAAATCTTAATAAGAAAACCAATCATAACAAATTCTGTTGACTATCCCTCAAATTTAATTGACAACCGTCTCCGACATATATATTTTGGCACCCATTGTAAAGTTTCTATATTTATGTCTGTAATTTATATGATGTACATAATAAAGAGTATTCTATTCTATTTTGCAATACCAAGTAACAGGAAATGCTTGCAAGCTAAATTTCATGAACAAAACTTACAAAAAAAAAAGTAAGTTACAATACAAAAAAACTTCCTATATTTCTTTTACCCTAAATATACAGACATAAGCTACTACAATCTGTCAAAATTCTTTAATAGATTTTCAACATTATCGCTGAAGCGTAAGGTTCAAAGTTGATTGGGAAAATGACATTGTTCGCGAGACAAGCGACACCAGTGCCACCCGTGGCAAAAGTTATGAGTTTTCTTTCCCATTTTTCAAGAGTATTTATTCGTTCTCACTTTTTTCATATGGCAACATAAATAGACGCCATTTTTCTTTCGCGTCAGTGTTCCGCTTCCGTTGACAGATTCTTTTCAGACTAAAACCTCCGAAAATGAAGGCTAAAGGAGAGGTGAGTCTCGTTATTTTTAACAAAATAAGTGAGAAATTCATTCAAAAACTACTAAATTTAGTCTACAAATTCTAATCAATACCAGAAACATGAAAACCAGTGGTTAAAAAGTGACAAATTCGGTATGAGTGAGGCGTACACGTTGTCGGTGCATTCCATCCAATTATTTTACTGAATACTTCATCGTTTACTGCTTGTGTGAATAAATTCTTATTCGTCGTGCAGGATAATACATTATTCAATATAATTTTCTCGTTAACACTTGGCGGATGCAGATTTATTGAAACATAAATAGGGGGTGCTTTTAGGTTATGTCATGTTGTGATGCCGTACGTTCTGAATCTCGTGTTTCAGAATTCTTCAAACAAATTGTTAAATAGTGGATATGAAGTTATTTACTTTACAGCTAGTTTATTAAAGTTTCCCAGCAAGTTTTCAAGATTTCAAGTTAACAAGAAGTTTTCTTTTATTCCTACAACAAGCATGCGCGCTGAAATGTAAATATCTGTTTCAGTTGAAGGAGTATGAGGTCATCGGCCGCAAGCTCCCTTCGGAGAGCGAGCCCAAGCCTCCTCTATACAAGATGAGGATCTTCTCCCCAGACCAGATTGTGGCTAAGTCCCGTTTCTGGTACTTCTTGCGTCAATTGAAGAAGTTCAAGAAGACCACTGGTGAAATCGTCTCCATCAGGGTGAGTATATCTTCCTACCCTAAATATTGTAGTATGTTTATGGAAACTGGCACCCTTTGTGTAGTTCCTATATAAACTGCTGAAATGCTGCTACTTGAAATCGTGAATCGTCTCGTCGTTGAATCATCTTAACATGAGCCAGGGTTAAAATAATTAAAAAAAAAAAAAATACTGGGAATCTACTGTATTGACCAGTAGTTCAAAGAATACAAACAGCTGTTTAACAGGCCTTCACTCAAAGAGCCTGAACAAATATGTTGAAATAGGCTTCTCAGACTTGAATATTGATGCAGCATTGCAAGAAGATTAAGATCTGTCTCAAGGTAGTGACAATACTAGAATTGTTATTGTACCAAAATTGTGCAGACAATCATCATCTATCTGACTTTATTCCAACTTATTTAGAGTAGTGCAGTATGTAGTTTTCTGCCATTCACCTCAGTCAGCCATCACCATGAAATACTATTTTTTTTTTTCACACAGTCTATCTTTTCTTTAGTCCGTCTCTTCTAATAGTGCTCATGGAACATATTTGATATTACTATTAGCCTGTATCCTACTGCTGCATCTAGTAACCCCCGCACTGTGCCCGAGTGGTGGATTACATTCCACTCCCACCCAAAGAGAGGAGGCTGGCGTCCCAGCAGTGGAAACATCAAAGGCTGATTATGTTATGTTATCCTACTGCTGGGCAAAGACCTCTCCCCATGACTTACATATGTGGAGTTGGTTGTTTGTTTTGCCTACCTCGTTCCGCCACCTTTTATGGGGTCGGCTGCGATGCCTTCTATTCGACTACATACATTCTACTTAATTAAAAATTAAGATTGCTTTAAGACAGGACCAACCTAACCATACATTACTAATTGCAGGAAATCCCCGAAAGGAGTCCAGTGAAGATCAAGAACTTTGGTATCTGGCTGCGTTATGAGTCCCGCTCCGGTGTACACAACATGTACCGTGAATACCGTGACCTCAGCGTCGGCGGCGCCGTCACTCAGTGCTACCGCGACATGGGAGCCAGGCACAGAGCCCGCGCTCACTCCATCCAGGTAACTTATGACATTTCTTATAATTTAAGCAAGCACATTACTTAGCATATTTCGCCAATTTCCAAAATATACATTCTCCTGACATAAAGTGATGTGCTGTACTTAAACAGTATACAACCATATTACTTATTTTTTCGAGTTTGCGTCAACAAATGCTCACCATAATGGTCATAGGTTTGTCTGAAACTAGGTGTGTGCTTCCGAAAGTCGCGTTAGCTTGTGATGCCATGAGAGCCTGTCTCAGATGCCGTAGGATAATCTGCTTGAACAGATAATGGTAAAATCTCAATTCATGAGATATGTTGTTCTTCAGGTTTTCATCACAGGTTTTCAGGTTTTCACTTATGATAATCCTGCAACAAAAAGTATGCTAGTTTTGCCATATTCATAGTATTTTCGATTGTTTATATTATGTTGCCTGATGAAAACTAGTATTTTTTATGCAAGGAGGATGCTTTTGCCTATCCTTTTAACTTTTAAAGTCAAAGTAATAATCTTTAACCATCATTATGAGGAGTCAGAAGCCTAAAAGTCGGACAAACCGTCTTACCAAAAGGGGTATTGTGTTACCCAGCAACTGTGTTGTGGTGGTCAGGTAGGCAGTTGCTCTATGTAAAACACTGGTATTCAGCTGCATCCGGTTAGACTGAAAGCCGACCCCAACATAGTTAGGAAAAGGCTAGACAGATTGATTAAAGTAAAAGTATTTGCCTGAAACACGGTTAAAAATAGAATGTTTATACATTCAAGAATAAAAATAAATAGTGTATATTATTTTTCACTTCTCATGCTCTAAAAGTTCGTCTTTATGTTGTGCTTAGGCGACATAAAATCGTAAAGTTCTAGTGCATAAAGTAATTTTTTTTTTTTCTAAGACTAAGGTAATCAGGCCCAACAGCCACACTCACAATAAAACTTCGCAGATTAAAGTCGTGATTTATTTCATTTTCTTTAATTTATACCACTTCCGTGTTTTTTATCGTTAATTTAATAAAATCAGGTAAAATAGTTGTCATTTATTATTTAAAAACGCAAAGAAACGTTTTTATGACTTGGCAGTATGAAGTACCCAAGTCGAATGACAAATGTTGAAATAAAAAAAAAAAACTTTTAAAAAGTTTCGTGGCGGTATTATCTGTGGTGGCGGGAATTAGCTATGCTTTGCAACATTTTTGATTAATTATGTACTGTATACTTTATGCCTGTTTAATTTTCTCGCAATCGAAGTGAAAAGCAGAGTGTATAACTCAGACATAAACGAGCCACTTTACCCCTCGACTTAACTATCCACCATATAAATGTCTCGGGGTAAAATAGCTTCTTTTATGCCTTAGTTGTACAATCTACTATTAAAAGCATTGCTGGATATTTTAAATTAATATTTACTTCACTGCAGTGGTTCTACTATTTATAAGAAAACGATTCTGTCAAATCTTCTGCTAGTCTGCTGTGAACCTAGTTTTCTGTATCTTTTGTACCTACCAAGGCATGTTTTATTGTTGAATTTGTATCAGTGATTATAATAACTATCACAAGCCGACATAACATCCCAAAGAGTGCAACAATAAATACAGGATCCTATTAAATAAACAATCCTTTATACACTGAGACACCTATCACAATTGAGAAAAAACCTACATCTTTTAGCGAAACAGAAAAGTGTAAATTCGTCATCATTAACTTTTTTTTTGTTTTTACAGATCATCAAAGTGGAAGTTATCAAGGCAGCGGCGTGTCGCCGGCCGCAGGTGAAGCAGTTCCACAACAGCCACATCAGATTCCCGCTGCCCAAGCGCGTTCACAACCACAAACGCCTCAACACCTTCGCATACAAGAGGCCCAGCACCTATTTCCTCTAATTTTATTATGTATGCAATAATAATAACATTAAAATCCACATCCTGATGTGGGAACAAACTTGTTTTTTTATTTAAAATTAATGATTGGTGGCAAATTGTAGCAATTAGGTGGCAATTTTTAGGGTCAGTTCACACCGAGACGCGACGCTGCGCGCACACTTTAAAAGAGTGACTCAAAAATATACTTTATTTTCTACACGAAAAGGAACACATTGCTTTGTGAGAGTTCAGAATACGCGTCGCGCTGCGCCTCGCGGCGTAGAGCGACGCAGCGGTACTTCGCCGGTACGCGCGGCGTGCGAGAGCGGCGCTGCGCCTCACGACGCCGCGAGGTGCAGCGCAACGCCGCGAGGCGCAGCGCGACGCAGCCGAGGCTGCCGTGGCGACTTGTCTCTGCTATTTCCGTCCAGACTTCGTGCAGAATTGATGCAGTACGGTCGAGTGATCGAGTGATATAGATCTTGTTATAATCGGACTTCTTGCAGAAGAGGAAGAAGAAGTACGCAATACATGTTGGATAATTACGAGAGCAACTTCAAAATGTGATTTTTTGTTTATCGAGATATCTTAAGGCCGCTTGTATACGTCCGTTTTTCGTCCGGCATCCGTTGCGTGCGCCGAGGGGAGGCGGCGGTGTATCCGGCGTAAATTGTTCGCCGGACCTGTGTCCGAGGCATGTGCACACATTCATTATAAACCATACACCACCGCGAATCCGGCGAAAACAAACGGTCCGTTGTCCGGTGAAAAAAACGGACGTATACAAGCGGCATAACGATGTTGGTGTCAAATGAAAGGTCGAGGTCTAAAACCGTTTTGTACGTTTGGATCATGTAAAAATATAGCTGCAACTTTTTACTTGAAGTATTTTTGCTCGTTAAATTATTCAGGCGTAGAACATGTCAAAAACGAAAAATTAATATTGTAAAGAAACTACTAAGATCTCCGTCACCCACTGTTGAATTTTGGAGGTACTAAATACTGGTTTGATCAGAATGTGTCCGTTACCCCAGCCAGATGTTGTCGAAAATGGTAATTTCAATCTTATAGATAATTAGTTTTGAGGCTTCTGTAATTGTTGCACACATTTTTAAATTTGTTGCGCTTATAGTTTTTTAATTATTTCACAAAAACATATCCTGCTGGGGTAACGTTACCCCAGCCAGACCTTTTTCTTTCTAATGGGAATATTTAAATAAATACTAGCTATACAATTAGTTGTCTATATGAAGTAAATGTTGTGCCTTATTTTGTATTTGTACTTTCTTCGGTTGCGAAGTTATTCGAGATTTTGCTGGGGTAACGTTTTTGGTTTTGCTAGATCTTTGAAACGGTTTAGCGGATTCTTATCATATTTTGTACATGACTTCTTAGGAATTAGTTTAAATTTGTTCTGCAATAAAAAAACCAAAATAATGCATAGCTTAAAGGTTATTTCATTAAATAGAAAAACACTTCAATTGGTCCCAGCACTCTCAATAAGAGGTTTAAAGACATACTTTAAACGTTATTTTGAAGCTTGTAATTGCCTTCAAATGTATGTGAAGTTTCATTAGTATCCTGTAAGTATTTAACAAGTTATGATGATATTCAGTTCTTCACGAGCACGGTCATGATGCGCGCGGTGTTATTTGGCCACTGATAAGCCTGTTTATGGATATATGAACTGAATGTTATGTCAATAATTAGTTGTTTAGTTCAGTTGTATATCAGTAAAATTTCAGCGTAATACATTGGATAATTAATGAGATAATACGATTAAAGTCATTAGGAAGTGAATGACCGTGGTAACCCGACCAAGTTTAGGTGGTTACGAAAAAGCGAAAACGCAGAACATTATGCTACCTTCTAAAATATGTAGGATAGTGTTACAAATTTAGTACAGACATGTACACAAGTTTAAAAAAAACTACATGTTTATTAAAGAATTTTTATTAACAGCTAAAATAATCAATTCAATTGAACTTTTAAAGTATTAATTATACTTAAAAACAATCACAGATTAAAATTACAGATAGTAATTTTGCTTTTTTGAAATTTTCCATTACTTTTTATTTAAATTATAGATTTCAGTATACACAGTAGGTACACAGTAGGGTGCTTCTTAATTGGGCAAAAATTTTTTTTTTATTATTATGATCCGTGTCACCCTTTTATTCTGTTCTAAGGCGCAAAAAACTAATATGTAATTTTTATTTTATTTTTAAAGTAATATTTAGGGGTCGCTACCAGCGAATGAAAAATAAAAAAAATTCTTTTTAAGTTCTAAAAAAGACAAGCATACACAAATAATATAACTATTAGAATAAAAAAAAGCTGTGACATATGCTAATAAAGTAGATTTCTTTGTACCAGGGTACTTTTGCCTGAAATTTTTCACAACCAAAAGAAGGAATTGTTTTTGTTCTTCGTCTGTGGTAATTAGTTTATTAAATTCTTCAATAAATGCTACACCGCGTTCCGCAATGTCGTTCACCACTCTCGTAGAACGTACAATTTCTCTGGAAGCTTTGTAGTCTTCATCATCTTCCCAAAGACGAGGTTCTTTTTAAAGAAACGCAGACGGAATTTCCAGGATTCTAAAAAGTCCTAAGGTGTTGCTGGTCACGAAATCCTCAATATTTTCTTCTTCAATGTGGCTTAGATCCAAGGTGATTCGCTTTGGGCTATAGTCTGAACCTTCCTTATTAAGAGCAATCACCATTTTTTGTTTGCTTTCAAAAGAAACTTCGTCATCAAAAAAAGCAAGCGCAACAAGTTCTTCGGACAGAATTATCACAAATGCCCCAGGAACTTCGTTAGAGCTTTTTTGGACATAGCTTTGTTTTAATTAAAAAGGTGTGGAATAAAATTAGTTGTCATGAATAGAAATTCACACCAACACCTCGACTTCAGGTGTAATCAAAATAACCCTCCTTTTTGTACTGTATCTTTTTTTTTCTTTAGCTTATATCTCGAAAATGGTGTGTTCTATCGCAAAAATAATGAAAATTTCGACCCCCTTTATAAAACCCATATACCCCTAAAACTCAACATGTAGGTAATCATTTTTCATATTTTCCATACAGAAAGTGAAAAACTCCTTAAAAAACACGTCAAGGCTAACCCGCGCGCCTGCGGCTCTAAAATAAATTCACGAAAAAAAGTGTCGACGAGTCGCGTTTGTTAAATTCGATTTTAGTTGTGTCAAAATTATTTTTTGATTGATTTTTTTTTTAATTTTCTTTTTGTTGTTTTTTTTTTAATTTTTTATGCAGAATAGCTGTAAGATTCTCATAGCAAAAAGTAAGGAATTTAGTGATAGTTTAGTTCGGTGTATAAGAGAATCGGCACCAGTGTCATGCATGCGCGTTTCACTACCACAGCGCAGTAATTTAAAAAAAGAACTTATAATTATGTTATTCGAATTCACGTCGTATTATCCCGCCGGCCGCCATTTTTGTTCCATATTAGTATTGCAAAAAAAAACTGTTTCAGAATCTTTTATACAGGATTCATAATATCATGGGTGTAGATAAAGTCTTGTATGCAATTGTACAGACGCCAGCACATCAACCTACTACAATCTGCCAAATTTCTTTAATCGATCATCAACTTTATCACTAAAGCATAAGGTTCAAAGTTGAATGGGAAAATCTGACAGTTTCGTGTAGGTTGATGTGCTGGCGTCTGTACATAATTAGGTATTAAAATACTCATGTGTAAAACCCACATTCGTGTTTTAATACCCTTTATTATAAAACAGTTGCATAAATTACTATTTATCATGTATAAATGATAAATATAACTGTTTTATGTACAATGAGCTGCAAGTTTTCATTATCATAATTTTTCAAACTTTGACACGAGGTACAATAGCGACCCCTAAAAACCTATCCAAAAAATAAATAAAAAGTATAGGTTCGTTTTTTAGGCGATAGAAGCGAATGGCGGGCTGACGCAGTAATTTTTCAAAAGTCGAAAAATAAGAAGCACCCCAGTACACAGTTACAGTTTTTATTTAAATTTACACATATTAAAATGTGTAATGATCACAGACAATAAATAATAAACAATGTTTTTTTTTTTCAGTTAACACTAAACTTACGTATGTCTACTAATACCTACTTATATCAATTAAAATCACAGATCAATAAAGCTTACCTTGTTCGTGAATTCATCAAGCAACACGCACCATAATTATGATCATCAATAGAAGCACTCCACATTAACAGTAATTCGCCACACTTATTAAATAGCTCTCACGCACTCGATAAATATTTGCAAAAACAGGAAACGGAACTACGGAAGCGCACGCGCACTCTACAAGATAAATTATGTGATTATGGAGCATGTTTAGTGCGTTATGCAAACAATGAATTACTCCTTCACCCCACCCCTCCCGCGTCCCACCGAACACGTGTTATCGGTGAAAGTATGTGCAACTGGAAGATAATAATATTGTTTTCATAGTACAGATATTATTATGTATATAACAGTGTACGCGTCTGTACCAAAATTGTAAGGTGTATTATACTAAACATTTCAAAAGATAGCATAATGTTCTACGTTTTCGCTTTTTCGTAACCAACTAAACTTGGTCGGGTTACCACGGTCATTCACTTCCTAATGACTTTAATCGTATTATCTCATTAATTATCCAATGTATTACGCTGAAATTTTACTGATATACAACTGAACTAAACAACTAATTATTGACATAAAATTCAGTTCATATATCCATAAACAGGCTTATCAGTGGCCAAATAACACCGCGCGCATCATGACCGTGCTCGTGAAGAACTGAATATCATCATAACTTGTTAAATACTTACAGGATACTAATGAAACTTCACATACATTTGAAGGCAATTACAAGCTTCAAAATAACGTTTAAAGTAAGTCTTTAAACCTCTTATTGAGAGTGCTGGGACCAATTGAAGTGTTTTTCTATTTAATGAAATAACCTTTAAGCTATGCATTATTTTGGGTTTTTTATTGCAGAACAAATTTAAACTAATTCCTAAGAAGTCATGTACAAAATATGATAAGAATCCGCTAAACCGTTTCAAAGATCTAGCAAAACCAAAAACGTTACCCTAGCAAAATGTCGAATAACTTCGCAACCGAAGAAAGTACAAATACAAAATAAGGCACAACATTTACTTCATATTGACAACTAATTGTATAGCTAGTATTTATTTAAATTTTCCCATTAGAAAGAAAAAGGTCTGGCTGGGGTAACGTTACCCCAGCAGGATATGTTTTTGTGAAATAATTAAAAAACTATAAGCGCAACAAATTTAAAAATGTGTGCAACAATTACAGAAGCCGCAAGACTAATTATCTATAAGATTCAAATGACCATTTTCGACAACATCTGGCTGGGGTAACGGACACGATCAGAATGATGTAATTCGTCGTAGTTTTGGAGTATAGGCATGGTCTCGTCATTATGATGCATCATAATGGCGGGACCAGTGTTATCGTGAAATTCCGTTTATGCCGTGTGAGGTACAAAATAGTACTAAATGGGTACTTAATATACGTGGTAGAATCTTTCAATTACAAGAGTTGGTCCCGCCATTATGATGTTTATTTTATTTTTCTTCAAAATTGAGGTAGGGACCTAATCGTTTTGTTTACAACTTTGACATGCTGTAACTATGGATTCCTTGGGTGCGGTCAGTGCCGGATTAAGACTAGGTACTAGATGCCCTAAGCAATCCACGCCTGTGGGCCGCCCTATCCTCTAGTCGCCTCCATATTTTTCTCAAAAAGACGACGAGCGATTTGTTAAGATTAAAAAGTGTTAAGAATGACTTTTGGGTCTTTGCTGACGAACAGCCTTGCCGTTTATGTCTAGCAAATATTTTTTCGGTGCTGTTATGTTATATTATACTTACACGTAGTTTTATGTTTTCACGTGTGTCGGTATTCCCCACGACTGTGGTCGTATATATACGACTCTGGCGGAATGGACACGAAAATATTTGTCGGATTAATCCGAAATAAGCGGTTAAAAGGTTAATAATAACAACTAGCAATGAAATATATTTGGTATAAAGTAATTGAGACTGCAAAAATCCAGTAGGGTATCACCTACGGGTTAGTACCTATACAGCCTATAGTACAGGTTTTCATAACTCGTTTTAGGTGCTGACGTTACCTACGTACCTACATACCTATGTAGGTACGTAGGTAACGTCAGCCAGCACCTAAAACGAGTTATGTTATGTGAGTTACACACCTGTGTAAAGCCACAGAGACATGACTGTGTCGTGTAGTGTAGTGACTCTGGATACCCACACCATTCAAACGAAGACTCGTCAAATCACGAGTTTGGATTGGCTAACACTGAGCCAGAAGGCGAAACGAGAACGACAACACTGTAATATGAATCCCACTTCAGCCAGAACACGCTTTATGCCGCCGATGTACCATGTACCATATTTACTTTAACAAATTGTGATTAAAAACTTAATTTTATTTAAATCTGGTTCGGGTCGGGCAGTCGATGCAGCGTACCATCGATATGGTGTACTGTCGATACAACATACTATCGATATGGTATACTGTCGATACAGCGTTCTATCGATTTGATGTACTGTCGATGGAGCGTACCATCAATTTGGGGTACTGTCGATATAACGTACTATCGATATGGTATACTGTGGATACAGCGTTCTATCGATTTGATGTACTGTCGATGTAGCGTACCATCGATTTGTGGTACTGTCGATTCATTAACCCGTCGATGAAACGTTTTCGATACAGCGACCGTCGATGTAGTGACTGTCGATATTATGAACCAGACCCTGTCATAACTCGGTTGATGATGTTATAACTTGAAGCAAGGTTTTGGTAAGCACCGTGGTATAAAAGCGTGCGGATTTATTTACGTAACCAGTGTCTCGAATTGAACATAGCCAGGAAATACGACCCGAAAGGGTTTACAAGAACAAATACTAAAAATAAACAAGGCAGTTTTATTTAAACTTTTTATTACAAATAAGTATCGCATACTAATAAATACACATCTAATAAAGGTACATAGGATCAGAAAATAAAATATAGGTACCTACTTAGGAATTTTCATAACGTAAGTGTAAATATAAAAAAAATACAGAGTTCGAATGCATCAAAATTTGCATGTACTGACTACAGTATACACCTATCATACGTATGTTTATACTAACAAAGCTGAAACTATAGAAATGCTTTAAAAGAAAGTCGTAAATATAAACATGTATGAATTAAAAATTTCAACATTAAAACCCAAAACAAGCATAGCAAACAGCGCCTGACTGTTGTCGTTTCGCTAAAATATCGCGATTTTTCTAATTTACCTATTATAGTTGTTTTTTTTTTCCGGATAAAATAATAAAAACATTTAAATAACGTTCCATTATGCTATGAGATTATCGAAAAAGAATTGCATAAAAAGTGGCAAACATACAAAAGGCCACACTAAATTTAATTTAAACGCTTACACTTATTTATCTCCATTATAATCCCAGTCATATTTAAACTTTCCCTGTATGAATGTCTTTTTACACACTTCCCTCTCCTTATACATTCATTATAAATAAATGTCTATACTTATTTTAAAAATCCGCTTAAGGTGAATGCGTAGTGGTAGCCCGCGAAATTCAAGTTTTCTTACTTTTTTTGCAATTTGCAGGTCAGTGTCAGGTTGTATCTTGATAAAAATTTGATTCGCGACTATAATAGACATGTATTTACAGAATTATAGTCATTAGAATCATTAATATATCTCTTTAAGTTAGATTTCTACCATAAACACTTTTCCATACGAGATTTGTTCTTAACGGTAGAAATCTAACTCAAAAAGATGTATTAATGATTCTGATGATTATAATTTTGTAAATACGTACCTGTTATAGTCGCGAATCAAATTTTGATCAAGATAAAACCTGACACTGACCTAAAAATTGCAAAAAACGTAAGAAAATTTGAATTTCGCGGGCTACCACTGCGCATTCACCTTAACTGAGACGTTGTCTGAGGTAGCTGCGCGGTGCGGGGGGGGGGGGGGGGGGGTGATAGTTGTCACAAGTTGACGAACCACTGAGCTCTTGCATCACGTCACCACACCCCTCCCGCACCACGCTGCTACCTCAGGCAACGTCACAGTTAAGCGGTCGGCCTAGTGTCTAATCCTAACAGAGAAGATTTCATTTCAATAGTATAACATATATAACACGTCTTACTTTTCATATTTTATTATATGAGAGAACACAATTAACAGATACTTATCATAATATTATCCTATCGAGACATGTATGCCATAATAACGATAATTAAACAGTCTATAAATGTTGACAATGTTCACATTATATGATTTATCTCCATCCTATGGGTCTTACAAGGTCTAGAAATGTTATAACCACGAAATTGGCCACGCAAATGGGAGTAGGTACATGAAATTTCAGACGGACTTTCTAAACTACACAACGGATTTTGACGTGGTTTCGCTCAATTTCATCATCCGAGAATTTATCCCGAAAGGTTTATGTGTATGCTAAATTAATATTAGGTACATAATTATAATAACGAAATCTCTATATTTTGTCAAGTCGTAAAAATCGTGCGAAGCAGGCGCGGGCAATATAATAATAATAGTTAAAAAATAATTGTAATTAATTTACTTCTATAAATAAATTCATTAAGTATAAAAAAATATATGTATATACCGGCTGAGTTTTTACCGTCTGGACAAAAACAAGGTATAAAAGGTGAACGCTACGAATTCATAATTTCCCCGCGTAGAGGAGTAGGGCCTATAAGTTGAATTTTTTATATTATTTGTCGATTTATTTGTTTATTGTATGAAAAGTTTACTTCGAATAAGTAATAGTGTTTATTGATAGGTTAATTTCATTTTAGGCTTTTTGCAAAAAAAAACAGATTTCTGTCTTCAGCCCCCCTATTCACAAGCATACGATTCACTATCGTATCGACAATGACACTTATTCGATAACCTGATTTCTGAACCGAAGGACTGGCAAAACGCTATTCAGAGATCCGTGTGGCAGGGTTTATTTCCAACCGATTATAGGTGTGTGTACGGGGAACGCTACAAAATGGTAGTAAATAGATATTCGTGGTAGAAAATTTTAAGTGGTACATAAATGATTTTTTTCGAGTATTTCATTAAGGTCGACTATAAATTATGCATTGAGTAACTTTTATCAAATAAAATATAGTAAACAATGATTTTATTAATAAATAAAATTTATCTGATTTCTATTAAACTTGCTTCGTAAACTTAAGTTTCTGTCAAACCTGGAAATCGGGAATAATAATTGTTTTTCCGACATTTTGGTTTGAACTAAAAAGATATTATTGTGAAGTGAATAAACGCTGCTAGGTACCTATTGTTAATTATTGAAGGTTTACCTAGATCCTCTCTATCACACATAAAAATTAAAGATAGCATAAAAGGTTAGAATAGTACTATTTGAATTTGTGCCTGGTTGATGGCAATAGTATATGTAATAATAATAGTGGGTGTATTAAACCACCTCTTCGTAACTCTTCTCAAGAGTGATGTTTTGATGATGGCAAGTACTAAGAAGTAATTTTGCTTAGATACTTACTTTTAATTCTACTGGGATTGCGGCTGATGAGTGCGTGTTATAAAAATATCTCTTGATCTTAAAATCACGTACTCCATCTACCAAATAATTAAAAAATGTCTAGAACGAGTTTAAGTGTTTCGTAGATACGTATGTAACCACTTAAAATTATATAAATATACTAACTTGGGTATGCAGCGGTCAAAACTATACCTTTAACTGCTAATTACTTTTTAATAAACAATAATTCTTCGTTTCGATAACGTTTCCGACAGCAAATATCTGTCGGAAGAATTGATGTGTTCATACCGTATATGAACTGTCAAAATTGTACGGTTTCCGATTTGTGAATAGCGATTATAGGACTTCGTCGATAACATTGACGTTCGATACGGTACCAAGCCGTATCGTAGCTTTGTGAATAAGCCTACTGATCCCCTTTATACCCTGTTTTTGTCCAGACGGTAAAGTCAGCCGGTATAATGAAGACGCTCATTGTGACCAACACCAGAATAAATGCCGCCATATAATTTAATGAATGGTAAAATAGGGTGAACAGAGGGCTTGAATCGAGACAAAACAATATGGTAATTAAATCAGGGCGTTCCCTTTAACCGGAAATGCTATACCGTCCAAAGTAAAAAAAATATTTTCATCCAAGAAAACAATTTATGTATTTCAGTGTAGGTACGGAGACTTCACCAGTAATAGCGGAAGCGTTGATACCTGAGTAAAATTAGGCAAAAATCACAGTTGTTGAAATTCATTTCAACAACTGTGATTTTTGCCTAATTTTGGTGGAAATTTTTGTTTTTAAATTTTTGATGAATGTAAGAAGTTGATGTGCAGGAAATATGTACCGTTTAACGATACGTATTTCTTGCATATCGGCTTCTTGTATTCATTAAAAATTCGGGGGCAAAGGTTTCCACCAAAATTAGGTGGAGGTCGTGGTTGTTGAAATTCACTCACCTACATTCTAAAAAATATATGTAGGTACTTATATATTTTTTTGGGTGTGAATATTTTTTTCGTAATAAACAACTTACTACGGCAACTAGATGCCAAGTTGACAACAAACAATAATTTATTCTGGCATTAAAAGATAAAAGACGTTTTGAACATCGAAAGCAAAAAAAACCGGCCAAGCGCGAGTCGGACTCGCCCATGAAGGGTTCCGTAGCAGCAAGTAACATAATATAAAAGTTCTTGTAGTTCGTTGTAACTTTGTGAAAGGTAAATTGCGGTTTTCGATTTATGACGTATTAAAAAAAAAACTACTTACTAGATCTCGTTCAAACCAATTTTCGCTGGTAGTTTACATGGTAATGTACATTATATATATTTTTTTAATTTTATCATTCTCTTATTTTAGAAGTTAGAGGGGGGGGGACACACATTTTACCACTTTGGAAGTGTCTCTCGCGCAAACTATTCAGTTCAGAAAAAAATGATATTAGAAACCTCAATATCATTTTTGAAGACCTATCCATAGATACCCCACACGTACAGGTTTGATGAAAAAAAATTTTTGGAGTTTCAGTTGTAAGTATGGGGAACCCCAAAATTTATTGTTTTTTTTCTATTTTTGTGTGAAAATCTTACTGCGGTTCACAGAATACATCTACTTACCAAGTTTCAACAGTATAGTTCTTATAGTTTCGGAAAAAAGTGGCTGTGACATACGGACGGACGGACAGACAGACAGACAGACAGACAGACAGACAGACAGACATGACGAATCCATAAGGGTTCCGTTTTTTGCCATTTGGCTACGGAACCCTAAAACAACAAACAATAATTTATTCTGGCATTAAAAGATAAACGACGTTTTGAACATCGAAAGCAAAAAAAGAAGAAAAAAAAAGTTTCCGGCTTATCTAAAGGCTCAAGACTTTAAGTGCCATTTTTGCGGCAGCCCGTTTCGCTTGAGACTTGTTATGACCAACACCGAAGACTGTGTGTTGCCGGTCGTTCTTGGTTATTGTAACCCCCACCCTTATCTTTGGTATGTCGGGATTAACTACTTCCGCTTTCCTGAAAATAAAACACAAATACTGTTGTAACATGCTCAGCTAAATTAATTTAATTTTAAACTAATAGTTCTAACTGTCTACTTAGGAAAAGTGGTCTATGGTTGCAATATTTGTAAATGTATAATAAGTACCATGTATTTATCAACATAATTAATTAAGCTGTGATTACTTAATTTTTATACATACAGTAATTTTATTCTAGGTACATTGTCTTTTCATATAATATTATACTGAAGCTCACAAATCGCATGCTTAATGGAATACTGACTTAACTCAAAAAAGAAGATTTTTGGGACATCGCAAAAGAAGATCTTGCTATGAGGACTTATCCTACTTGTTGACGCATAAAATTAAAACTGATTTGATTTGACTATTTATTAATCCATGAATGCTTGTATTTTAAACGTCTATAATTAACTATTGACGAGATCTGATTAAAGAAACATCTGTAACTCAATTCTGACCTATCTACTAATGGGTCAATGTTCCATTAAGCGTGCGAAATGATTTATAATAATGTCCTTATTACATTGCCATATATCTATGACACCCCTAAGAAATATACAGGCTGAAATTGAAAACTTGCGTCCATTCGAAACGGAGGTTACAGTAACTGTATAATCATTATAAATTGTCATTTCCCAAATCTAAATTCTTGTGAACAATCGTGTAATCATTGTCTTAGACAGTTCAAACAAAGTTTTTGCGTACAAGTAGAAATGAATTATCGGCGTTCCAGTAAAAAAATAAATATCATAATCTATCAAAACAAATAAGAAAATTAAAGAATCAATTTTAGCGCGCGCCCGATAAGCAATCCATTCATCACAGAGTTAACAACATAAAGCAAGTTGGCAACGCGTTGAACTAGCGGTCATTTACTTAAGAGCCTATACTACCTCAAATGGCTTAGCGTGATCCTCCGTTATGTCAAAAATACTGCACCATTAATTTTGAAATAAATATATGGTAAAGTTGAGGATTAATGCTAAGTCTTATGTTAGACGAAAACACGATTCCATAAAATTTTCTCGACAGAAAATAAACCCAGTTACCTCTAACCCGAACAATAAACCGCTGGTATTCAAAAAATACTTCAAATTAGATCATGAAACTTTGCATACTAACTGAACTTACTTTAAAGCAGGTCTTATGTTATTTACTTTTTTATAATTACCATTATTTTCACTGTAAAAAGCAAATACCTAAACTATTGGCGCTGCCTGCCGCCCAGTACCGCACTCTGTCTCGCTCTCACTCAGTCAGCGAGCAGTATCGTATGAGCGAGATAAAGAGTTAATTTTAGCTGAGGTAGTGTAGGCTCTTAAGTTTGACCGCTGCTACGAAAAAAAGGGCGGGCCCGGGCGCAGGCGCGACGACGCGCGACGTTGCCAAATTGCTCGCCTCCGCGCACGAGTGTACTTTCCTTAATGACATGTTCTATAGTTTCTTTATAGTAAGTACGTTGAATTAGATATTTTAATTTGGTGCACCTATTCAATTTCATGTACTATATCCAGCAGTGGACTGCTATAGGCTGATGATGATTCAATTTCATCCTGTATACAGTAGTGAAATGAAGATAATGACTAATTAAACTCACCCAAACAAAGGACACGCGTGAATCTTCTCGTACAGTATCTTAACTGGTTGTTGCGGTATGCGGCAGGAGAAAGAATGTATTTCCTTGTGCATAATACGGTACAACACCTTCCATACCTCCTGGAGGTTGCCGCCGCTATCCAGGAATATCGCGCCGGTCAAAGCTTCGAATATATCGCTGAGGACCTGTGATACCACATTTTATTTTTTTTAAAAGGGTTTCTTAGAGCTTTCTTTTGGGTAAAGAAATGAAAGAAAGAATTTACATTTATTTGCACTAAATTTATATGTTAGACAATAAATTTAAAGTCTTCGTAAAGTACAAAAACACAATAAGAACAAGTTCCCCCCACTCGCTCAATATGCGTCTCATCCACACAAGACGGCCATAGTTCAGCATAATGCTGTGACACTGCGAGACAAAGCCACAGACAAGGTTTTCAACGAGAGCAGGCGTTGACGTCATGACGTCAAAAAGCGCTTTTATAATGTTTAACGTGACAATATTATCGTGGACGTCCACTTCCACGTCCATATAGTGTATGGAAATACGTGGACGCTATAACGTTATCGTGGGCGGAAAGTTAAAAGCGTCTTCATATTTTCCCATACATTTTACTTCCCTGTGTTAAAGTGGAGGCCCACGACGATACTGTCATGTTAGAAATTGTAAACACGCGGCATAGGGAGAGATTAAAAAGTCGGTCAGAAGTATGAAAATAGTTTCATGTTGCAAAATACACGACGTAAAATAATAATACATAATTATATAATATAGTAAATAATAATAGTCTCAGAATTAAGTTGTTGTAAGGTTTCTTATCTATGTCTCATAACAATTTTTTTTATACAGGGTGTTACGGAAAGGGTATATCAATACAAACGGGTTGAAGAGTGTATCTGCATAGCTATTCACAAACACTCGATACGCTTCCGTATCGTATCGAACATTAATCATTGTTATCGTAGGAGTCTTCTAAACGCTGTTCACAAGTCCAAAACCCGAAATTTTTATCAGTTTAAATCAAATAGACGCCCGCTATTCTTCCAACAGCTATTTGCTGTTGAGGGCAAGTCAAATCAGGTTATCGAAATATCGTGTTTTCGATACGATGGCCTCTCGTATGGTTGTGAATCAGGGCTCCGGTCTAGAATCTCTGTACAAAATTTCAGCTTGAAAGCATTAACTTTGAAAATGCTTAATATTTTTTTTAATTTCGACATCACGGCGCTGCACAGGCGGGCGCCGGCGTGATGTGCGTGTACTAGGCGCACAGACACACTACAGATAATGTATAATGACCCTCGTATTGCGGTGACACGTTTTTTATGATTTCATTTTTATAAACTATCGAAATGAAAAAAAAAGCATTATATATTAAGCATTTTCAAAGTTACTGCTTTTGAGCTGAAATTTTGTACAGAGATTCTAGACGAGATACACCCTTCAACCCGTTTGTATTGATATACCCTTTCCGTAACACCCTGTATATATATTGTTGTATATATGTATTATATATGTGTGTGTTTTGTGAACGTATATATGTATTTATTCTTATATCTATTCTTATTTTTTTCTGTAATTGCACCTACTGTGTATTGTCTCTGCATCACCCTAAGGTAGACTGGTAGAAAATGCCCAAGACATTAAGTCCGCCTTTGTACAGTTTTTTACTTGTGCATAAAGTTTTAATAAATAAATAAATACCCACGCCACGCTCACGCTTCTCTTTAGAGAAGACATGAGCATTGATCACTAAACTCAATACAAACAGTCTAAACAAGTATAAATTTGACATCCACACTAAGCCTAGTGTGGATTTAAAACTCATATTTGTTATGTCTAGGTTTCCTTTCCTCACCATGTTTTAATTCACCGTATAGTAGTGATATCCAAGATTAGAAAATACTAGTTGATGACTTTTGTTTTTTCAGAAATCTCAACTTCTCATGTAGGTACTAGTGTTGTCACAGATTAGAAAGTGTTAATTACTTTTTTTTTTCAGATATCCCAACTTCTCCATTTATATAGTTGTAGATTCCGACAGGCTGCCAGAGAGATGTGGTTTTAGGCGGCAGAAGTTCAACATATCCCTACGTCTTACTGAGATGGGGAGAATCCCTGCGAATTTCAACTAGAAAAAAAAATGGTGCAGTACTAACCTTAGGAACTTCAACATATTCAGCAATATGACATTCTTCTTCATCTATAAGATAGAGAACGTCTTCTACGATCTCATGACCTCTTTGTTCTTGATGTTCCACGAACATTATGATAGCATTGTCTAAAGATGGATTTAGTTCGGAGCAGAGGAATCTGCAACAAAGTATAGTTTCTGAAAAAGATATTTCGATGCCGGAATAGAGGTTTATTGGGTACTAATTCTGCCCGCGACTTCGTCCGCGACTCAACGTTAATTTTCTAGTTAAAGATCTGAAAAATAATTGAAGATATTTTCACATGTAGTTGTTCCTCAATAAATAATATAATTATCGCCCGCGGCCAAAGCAACTTATAAAAAAAAATATATGCTCTAACTGGCATATTTAAAAAAAACAAAATATTCACAAAATTAAAAACCGTTACTTATCTATGTTTCGCATTTACAACTTGTGGATACTTTATTATATTTTTAATTTAATTACATCAACCATAACATGTACCTACGTGAAAAACAACTAATACCTAATTATTTAATAAAAATAACAAAATTATATCATACGTTAAAAAAACACACACAAACACACATAGTTTGTCACAAACTAAAATATAACGTTTTTTTAAACAGTTTATATCGAGTTAAAAATAAAAAAACCTGTATTCAAAAATAATCTTAGTATTTTTATTACTTACTTATGCAGTCCAAGTTTCACTACGTATGACGCAAAAGTGACGTTGTTGACGAGAGCGGATCTCAGGTCCGTCATTTCACCAGGTTTTAGTTCTCCACAGTTCTCAAATATATGCGCCGTTATTAGGAAATCCAATATGGCGTCGCCTAAGAACTCTAATCGTTCGTATGAACGGGTCAGTCTGTTGCGAATGTATGATGGATGGGACAGAGCCTAAAAAATAAACATAGAGGATATCGTCATTGAAGAACATAGGAAAAGTTAATATGATTCAAACAACTTGGATAGGTACTTCATACATTTAGAATTGCTACTACATCTAAAAGAGTTTTTAAATTTCAGTCAGCATCCGGGTTTACTTACATAATAGTGATAGTCTTGACCGTTTTCGGTCATAGCGGCCAATCTCAGAGGAGACTAGCTAGTTAGCCATCGACATGAACTATTTTAAACCCAGGTTGGCCGAAGCAAGGAAAACCTGTTTAGTATTACGTGTGTACCACGTAATACGTGTGTGTGTATTACGTGTGTGTGTGTGTATTGTTGTGTTTACCAACCATTTTTAAAACCGAAACCGAATATTTTATCAGTTACGACCGGTATTCTCCCGACAGTTGTTTGCTACTGGGGGCAAGGCAAGTCAGGTTATCGATACGATAGCCTGTCGGATGGTTGTGAATAGCTATGCAGGTGGAGATTAATAGAAGACTCCTCCTTGGAGAGCAAATGCGGTGCTGTTCCACAAACGATGGGACACTTAATATCATGTCCTGCGTGTCCTGTCAGCTGCAAGTTACAGGGATGGCGACAAACACGTAGCCGAATTCTGGGCCGAGTCCATTTAGATTGCCATCGACACGCTAAGAAGATACTGTGCAAGAGCAAGTGAACCTTACTTACATACATAATACATAACCTTACGCCTTTTTCCCTTTCAGAAACTACGAAACACCGAGTGCCACAATTATATACTCCTTTTGGCCTTTCGAATGATGTCGTCAATAAGATCAGTGTTTGTTGTTCTAACTAGGGTTTACTTATCCACTCAGACTCATTCTTCATATTATAATAATGAATGGACATAACAAACACCCCAGGAAGCATTTCATCATTCATTCATTGCGAAGCTGGGTCAAGGGCTTGATTCAGAATTCAGTACTTCTGGACACGGCACGCAGTGAGGAGGTTCCTCTTTCTAGAACCCTGACCACTGGCAGCTTGGACTCTGTTCCTACTGGTCCACTATTCTTTTTAATGTTTTTAAAAAATATTTTAAAATGTAATCATTCATATTCATTACATTTTTAAAGATTTTAACGTGATAATAGAAATGGACATCAAATGTGTTACTATTTACCTCTAGCAGGAACGACGGATCCTTGAACTTATAGTTCATAATTTTCTCCACATCAGATCTGCAATAGTTTAATAGGTAATCGATGCTTTCTTCATTCGCTTTTCCCTCTGTGATGACGGTCGACACTTGTCTGTGCAAATATTCTTCAAATTCATCCTAGAAAAAGTTTATTTAAGTTACCACAAATATATTATGATAAATTCGACACTTCAAATCAGTAGCGATAATCATTACTTACTCTAAATTATAAATAATATTATCAGTCGGTTTGTATCAATTAAGCGCTATTTACACGATGCAAGTTTTTTGCCTATGGCATACAATAACATGGAAACAACAAATAATTAGCACTTATAAGGCCAGGGGCAATAAAAGCGCTCTATGTAAATCAGGCTTTATTGTATTTCTAGACAAATAGGGATTTTTATTTTTTCATCACAATGAAATCATCACGTAAGTAAGTTTTGACTGTAGGTCCTCATAATAAATTACATACCTACTTGAAAGAAGTATAAATAGCATCATTATTATCTCTACCGATGGAATAAAAACCCTATAATTAAGGTTCTTATTCTAACGTAAATAGCTAATATACTTAGATGTTTCTAATTTATCAAATGTTTTGTTAGCATTTGAGTTATTATATGTTTTTCACGTACCTCTGGAGGTATGACCTTCATCCACTCAATTACTTTGACGGCACCTGTTATTCCGCCGTTTAGAAGGTAGGTACCGATGAGCGCTTCCACGCAATCGGCGACTGACTGAAAAAGTGGAAGAACGTTCTTAATTTATTTAATACCTATTGATTTATGTTTCAAAATATTTTCGACAGGTCCAACGGTTAGGTACCCAGGAAGGGCAAATTGTTACCTATTGGAGTTTTTCATTGGGAATTTTACAGAGAGCCTTTACGAATAATATTCGTGTCCGAATTTTGGCGCAACTGAGCGCAAGCCAGCTATCACAGGGCATTGTTATACTTGTCTCGGGCCGTCAATTTCTATGAGAAAAACTGTGATGTTGACTGACACGCTTGGTTTGTGTCTAACAGCAGTGTCTCTAGCAGCGGTCGCCACGGCACCTTAATAGGGGGTCAAGTCCCGTGTAATAATGGGACTTGACGACATGTGGGTGTATCATACACCATTGCCAACCCGGGAAAAGAGGCGTATTTCCTGTTAATATTTCACCAAAAACATTTTCAATAATTTGCCGTCTGTATCGGGCGGGATATTCAATTCCAATCTACCGCCGGTGGTCAGGGCTCCAGAGAGAGGAACATCCTAAAAATATTTGAAGGAGTAGTACCGCTTTCTGTATCAAGGTCTTGACCTAATGACGGCCTCTTTAGATTAGATACCTAGGTCGAGCCTCTTGACTATATCTATACTAATATTATAAAGAGAAAAGATTTGTATTTTTGTATGTAACGAATAAACTTAAAAACTACTGGACCGATTTCAAAAATTCTTTTGCCGTTAGAAAGCTACATTATCACTGAGTAACATAGGTTTTTTTTTGATAATGGTATAACTTACAATAAAAAAATCCCAGGGACAAACTTTCTCGATGGTTGGCATCGACCTAAGGAAAGAGTGCTTTTCTTCTAATATATAAAATTCTCGTGTCACAGTGTTTGTAACAAAACTCCTCCGAAACGGCTTGGCCGATTCCTATGAAATTTTGTGTGTATTCAGTAGGTCTGAGAATAGGACGTAAACATTTTTTTTTACTATTTTTCGTGTAGGGTAGTGGTAGGGTTGGAGTAGGGTAGCAGTAGGGTAGAGGTAGGGTAGGGGTAGAGTAGGAGTAAGGTAGGAGAAGGGTAAGGGTAGGAGTAGGGTAGGGGCAGGAGTAGGGTAGGGGTAGGGTATGGGTAGGGTAGGAGTAGGGTAAAGTAAGGGGTAGCACACCACGCGAACGAAGTTTGGCCGGGCAGCTAGTATTACTATAATTTCATTGCACGTAACGATATCAGCTCAATTACTGCATTAGTCTACATTCCACCTGTGAAACCTCGCGTGGCAACTGTGACAAGTCAATATTCTACTCTAGTATTTTTACGAGATTCCTAAAATAGAAAATAATTATTATGAAATAGAAATAACTTTAGCTTTGGATCGAAATTGCTGGAAGTCATGGGGAGAGGCCATTGCCCAGCTGTGGGATGATGCAGGCTAACAGTAAGTAAGTAAGAAATAAAATATACAAACATATATTAATAAAAGAATATAATTATCCATATGGCCATGCCAGGAACGGGCCACCAGAAGATATGATAAATTATTACGAGGGTTTTTTTCAGATGGCGTCAGTCTTGACTGTGTCAAAAAAAGAAAGACACGTAGGTATTTCTGTTAATTACCTAACTCCTAAATTGTTATTAATCATCATCTGCCTGGCATTTTCCCAACTATGTTGGGGTCGGCTTCCAGTCTAACCGGATGCAACTGAATACCAGTATTTTACATGAAGCGACTGCCTACCTGACCTCCACAACCCAGTTATTGGGTAATACGATACCCCTTGGTAACACTGGTTGTCAGAATAAATTGTTATTAATCTGTCTTTAATTCATTCATTCCTTCACTCATTGTCAAACAACGCAAACTGTATATACTCACAATGAAAGTGAGCACTGATAAAGGAATTCTGTTAAATAATCCCCTAAGGGTGTAAAATAGGGGATGATTTTAAAATTCACATGTAATATTTGTGTATACTTCTTTGCGTGTATGTGTGACTGATTTAACATTTAGTCTTTATTTATTTAATTAAATTCGGTTTACATGGTCAAAAGTTATTACAATATAAATAATTTTTGGTAAGAAATAAAGAATTACGTGTTACAACTTATTTGTAAAATCATCCCTATGGAGGTAATGCAGGTAAATTTACATAAGTCCACTTTCATCGACCCACGAAATCCTCGAAAGTAGTCACGCGAACGAAGTCGCGGGCATAGTTAGTTACTTAATATTTATCGAAATCACAATCAGATTCTATCAGCCAACAAAAAGTTGTAGCCACATTAAATAAATGTCATAGACCCAGAAACGACTCTTGGCACGTGGAAAACGTATATTATCATTAACGGCAAACTCGGGCACGACGGGCTATCGAATTAATGTCAGCGCCCCGTGGCTGGAAGGCACGTGTAAGCTTTATAGTTCCGCACCAAATCGCGACATGCGAGATACCTAATCATTTAGATAATTTTGTTTGTCACGTAAACAAGAAATTGATAGTATAGATATTTTAATTATAGCACAGAAGAATTCGTTGAATTATAAAAAACTAAACTATCTAATATATTAGGTAGTTTAGTTTAGTAACTTAGACTTATAATATATATTAGTACACATGACGACATAATATGTCGTCATGTGTACTAATATATTTCTGTGTTGATATTATCAAGCCATACATTTCCAGTTTTAACTGACCTCGCGTTGTATAGGCTTTTCGTACAATGAGAAAATTGTGATAAAAAAAATAAAAATATTCAAGTTAGCAACACAATATTTCAATGCATTTCGGATTTACAACATATTAACTCGTATGATGTTAGAGAAACAATACTTAAGAGAACACACGGCAACACATCTGGCTATACATTTCCAGTTTTAGCTGACCTTGCATTGTATAGATTATTCGTACAATCAGAAGTCACCTTATACTGGTTATTTATAGCTTGACGTGTAGCCGTGCGTACACACAAAAAAAAAAACAGTTTTAAATACTCAAATAAATAAAAAATGATGTACATGATACGTATTTACAAGTAAAAACTACCCACTTAAGGGGGAAGCGCCAGGGGTACGAGGGGCATGAGGGTTACGTTTTTTGCAATTTGCAAGTCAGTGTCAGTTTGTATGTTGAACAAAATATTATTCGCTAACGTAACAAGTATGTATTTACAGAATTATTCCACAAAGTATAGCATCTGGCTGGGTTCGAATCCACGATCTACATCTCGTAAGTCGGGATCGTTACCATTGTGTCACCACTGCCCTTAAGTAATAAAATGTAAATAAAATAAAATGTCTCGTTTTCGCATTAATCTCGGCTACGGAACCCATGGTCTGTGGAATGTGTGACGAATTATGAATCAGAGGAGCAGACCCGCTAGTGTACATAATCTGCTTAAAATGTAGAATAACAGTGTTAACAAGAGTTCCGTGAACTCGGAAATTATGCGAAAGTTGGCATAAAATAATCTTGTAGAACTTGATTGGTATTAAGTATACATAGTAAGGTTCAATGTATGAACAAACTTACAATATAATTTGTAAGTTCAATTAACACAACTTTACAAAAAATCACGCCTGATAAGTTTAATTAATACCTAATAGTAGTCACCTAGTCACACCTATTGGCACAACCAGAAAGGCACGGCACAAATCGAGACTCCGGGATGCTACTGAGAAATTCCTGATGGAGAAACCCAATAACACTTTGCAAGTCCTGGAAATCCAGGACCTCAAGCTCAGCAGTAGCGCTTGCTAACCAACAACCAACCAACGAGGCAGTCATGAGTCAGCTGTTTAATGCCTTCAATTGAACTTGACTTAATAACTTTGTCCATAAAACCTATTTCAACGTTTATCTATACCATAGATGTCTATGGTATGGTGTGTTCCAGTCGGTTTCTTATGAGAAATATACAGCAGCGTGTATCGGGAAGATATGCTTTCTGCATGGGACCGACATCGTCATCATCTGCCTAGCCTTTTCGCGACTATGTTGTTGGCTTCCAGTCTAACCGGATGCAGCTGAATACCAGTATTTTACATAGCTCTACAACCCAGTTACTGGGTAATACGATACCCCTTGGTAAGACTGGTTATCAGACTTTCGGGCTTCTGAATACCCGTAACGACTGTCAAAGATCTACGAATGACAGCCAGGACCAACGGCTTAACGTGCTTTCCAAGGCACGTAGGGGTCTCGGTATGTAAAGATGGTCACCCATCCACAAACCAATAGCGACAAGCGTAGCTTAACCTGATCGATCGACCTGTGCGGCTATTATGTCATCGTAATTGCTAAAAAATAATTACGTTCCATTAAAAACTTCAATACCTACTCAGCCTATGGAAGAGCTGATTATTTTTGAGCGACTACGATGTTGGTCCCATGAAGAATGTGGTTCAGTTTGATGTTCAGTACCACACCTAGAAATTTCATCACACCTTTCTGGTATACGTTGTACGGATTAAGGAAACGCCCATCAACTTTTTTGTTCCAAATTAAATTTTCAAAATAGAACTTGAATGAAATATTGTTGTATAGACAACCTCGTTATTGCTTAACCACTTTTGACAAAAACTCCCAGAATATTGAAACTTTATCTAACTGTCATATAGGTCTCAAACCAAAAATATTATAGACCTTGACGTTTTATGACGTGTAAGTGACATTTAACCGTGAACCAGTTACCTTCAACGACGTCTTTTGACGTCAGATCGCCGTACCCCGTCTATGGGCACTCCGCCATTTCTGCGCCACTCGCAAAGTATGTATCATCATCATCAGCCTACCCTTTTCTCAACTAACGCATGTAAAAAGACGCTTTACGAAACCGAATTGCAGTCCACATTGTTACGTTTTTTTTTTACTGGACCATTCCTGGGAACCTTCTGGGTACGGAGATATTGAAAGTTAAAGTTCGAAAACAAGTTTCTAATATTATAACCCCCCTATTCATAATCCTATTTTATCTCTATTTTAGCTAAAATAGGTTTATAGAACGTTTGTCTTTATCTGTCACGTTGACATTTCTGTGTGTAAAAAAGAGACAAACCCCATTTTAACTAAAATAGGTTTGATAAGTTTTATGAATAAGGGGGTATGTTTATAACATAACTTTAAACACCGTAGATAAAGGCTAAGTGATGCGTTTTTTACACCCTGTATGAATATGGGGTGCCCTATTCTTACCTTGTCTGACACAGCCTGCGAATGGACGTACAACTGCATAGCGTTCTGCGCGCGGCCCTTTGGTTCGATCTCTGCAGCGCCATCACAGTCAGTGTATCGTTCCCGTACCATGTCCATGCTCTCCTTCGACAGCTTGCCATCGAGGACTTCCGACGCCGGGAACTGCACACCAATCAGGAATATTGGCCGAATCTGGAAAGATTTACCGCTATTAATATGTAGGTTTTATTAGTTATTGATGTGAAACTTCTTTACGCACGCTTGACTTGGGGAGTAAGCTGGCGAACGCGTGACGTAAGCGTTACGGAAAGTGTGATCGCCTCGGGCGAGGCGAACGGGAGTTGAGTGGGGGATATAAGCAAGAGAAAGCAGTGCGCGCGCACATTTTCTTTCTCTCTTCCTCTCATAGTCAAATACGTTCGAAGTTTCACTTCAGTCGTGTGGTCATAATTTTTCTAATGACTATTAACTACTTATCCTTTTCACTTACTACATCTGTTCTGTAACTGTAACTTACGCTACGCTCTACTTAATATTTGTTTGGTACCGGTACAGAAAAGATACTGATTAGAAATACCAATAGTACAGGTACTAGTATTGTAATACTAGTACCTGTACTACTGGTATTTCTAATCCTTGGCCTTGGTGTGCCAAGGCCAATGACATCGGTTCCCAAAAATACTGGTATTTTAAGCCCTGCTTGCAAGGAAGTACATAGTGACACATTTTTTTAACGTCATTTACCACAGCATTTTACCTATGTGCCACAAATATATTTATTACGGAAATCAATCGATCAACGGGCTACCGTTACCGCCGCGGTTGTTATCATATCCCCGATAGATGAATAATTATTAACAAACCAAGTATTCTTATAGCCCCTCAGTAATTTATAGGAAACACAAACATTGTAACCCATTAGTTTGTAAAAAAAAACCTGGTACCCAAAAATGAAGGTAAAAAAAAAACAATTTTAAAGTATTATACTTAAGTAATATTCGAGGGATCAATGCTTCTGCAACGATGCATTTGGGAAACTGCCAATTTCATAAAAATCTGTTTAAAACGCACCAAAATACAGACTTTCGCTTTTATATGGGTCTCCATATAAAGGTGAAAGCCTGTATTTTGGTGCGTTTATCTGATTGTATTAAGTGAGATGATACTGAGGTTACCAATGCGCCTGATAACCGCAGCGATTAGGTATGTCAATATTCACAACATACCTTCAGAAATTGCCACATAATATATAAGTAGGTACTCCTCCGCAATTTATTCTCAATGCAAAGCAATTTAATTTGCTTTGACAATTTCGTACAGTCAGGGAAATTAATTGTTAAACAAATTGATACCCTACGTCAATTTGCGGTGTTGAAGTAATTTCACACTGGCAAAAATTACAGTTGTGATTTGAGTTTACAGACAAGTTTCTTTTTCAACCTTATTTATTTATTTACAAATTTCTTAAAATAATAAATGTGCAAGTTACAAGTATATAAAAAAGTGGGGAAATAATCAGACAGACAAGTTAACTTGGTAGTCAAATTGCATAACAATGAATTTCCCTGACTTTACATTATATTATTTATATTGTCTTTTTATAATGATAGGTATTTTAGTGTTTATACCTAATAGTTATGATCAAACAATAATGTTTTGCTAACTCACTCCCTTGGACAAACAAAAGTATGCAATTAGCCATAGTTATGTAGGTAACTAGAGTAAGGTAAGTTAAGAATTTGTAGCAAACGAAGCGATTTTTTTTATATCTGAATATGCTAAAATTCATTTGATGTCATGTCATGTGGTAAATTGAAGTAAAAAGATAGACAGATGTGGGGAGGTCTATTTCCGCGTTAACACTTTCGTCCGAACAAAACATTCTTTCAATGAGGTTATTAATATTAAAAAAAAAAACGGTCAAGTGCGAGTCGGACTCCCGCATCGAGGGCTCCGTACAAATTTGTAGGTATGTAAATAGTTTTAAATTTTTTTTTTTTTGTAATGTAACTACAAAGGGGTTTGAAGGTTTTGGCCCTAAAATCAGCCGCCATTTTGATTTTTTTTCAGAATCGCGGTGCACAACAAAAGTTATATATTTAGATAGAGAACACTTATACAAACAAAACATGTATAATATCCTAAAGCGTCAGGTTTCGGAGTTATGCACCAAAACAAAAGTCGAAAACAACAAGGATTTTTTTGTTTTTTTTTTCCCTCTAGGTAAGCATATTGAACTATTGAGGTAATAGAAACGTTATGAAACCTTTATGGAGAAGAATCAAAAGAAGAATAGACATTTTTTTTAAATAAATAATTAAACACCGCAATTTATAGTTCGTTTTTTAATCCCAGAGACTAATCTGACAAGTGTAATGTCAAACTTCTATACTAAAAAAAACGAAAACACAAAAGACTGCAATGTCAGATTAGTCTCTGGGATTAAAAAACGAACTATAAATTGCCGTGTTTAATTATTTATTTAAAAATTTCTATTCTTCATTTGTTTCTTCTCCATAAAGGTTTCGTAACGTTTCTATTACCTCAATAGTTCAATATGCTTACCTGGAGGGAAAAAAAAACAAAAAAATCCTTGTTGTTTTCGACTTATATTTTGGTGATTAACTCCGAAACCTGACGCTTTAGGATATTATGTTATATTGCATTTTTGTTTGTATAAGTGTCCTCTATCTAAATATATAACTTTTGTTGTGCACCGCGATTCTGAAAAAAAATCAAAAAGGCGGCCGACCTTAGGGCCACCCTCCATACAAAAATCTTCAAACCCCTTTACGGTTTTCGGATTTTCCCTTTACTTGTGATACATTGACATTGCTTCTTGCCAAATTTTGTGATTCTAGGTCAACGGGATGTACCCTATAGGTTTTGATTTCGGAACATATACGCCCATATCTTTTGGTAGCCTTGACTTAGAAGTTTGATTTTTTCACAGCTTCAAGAGATTGTAGCCTTGAGTATTTGATATTAATATCAACTTGCTAACCCCACGCGTTCCTTAGAAAAGGGGTAAGGGTTACGTTTTTCCTTTTGAGGTACGGAACCCTAAGAAACATATATAAATTGTATGTATAGATAACTATTTGCACTAGGTAGGTACAAAAACGAAAACACACTTAGGCGCCAAAGCTGCTGTCATCCGGAAACGTGCCCAGAAGCCTGGCAGCAACGTTAAATGGCAAGACTAATTCTTTTGCCAAAGAACGACCCAGCTTTCTGGTCACGTGAAGTGTCGACCAGACGCGGACGGTGAGAATTTAAAAAAAGAATGTACATATTTTATTGGAAATTATAGTTTAATTACTCTGTGTCAATTTCGCAGCATTTGATTCCAGCATTTAATAGACGAATATTGAGGCACGTGTCATTAATTTTATCGCAGCTAAGTAAATATGTAATGAGAAAAATGCGAAAACATTTCAGTCTTACTAGAAATCATCGGCACTCCAATTCTTTAAATTGTATCATGATGTAGGAAATTCTGAAGTCTTAAAAATATGCAACTTAGGTACGCACAGCTACACATCAAGCTATACATACATAACCAGTATAAGCTGACTTCTGATTGTACGAAAAACCTATAAAATACGAGTTCAGCTAAAACTGGAAATGTATAGCCAGATGTAGAGTACCTATGAATATAACAGAAAAATTAAATGATGACAAAGGCTAAAGTCGTTTTATTTTCTTCAAACATCTAGCCTCATTTGTATGCAAAAAATTAAATGACGATGCAGCTAAAATGTCTTATTGATTTTAAACCTATGGTTTAATTAATTGATGGGACTCAAATATCCCACACTTACGCACATACAAACTACGTATTAACGGTAGGCAGGTACACCTTTCTTAAATGTTTTAAAAATTCAATAAAAACTAGGATTCGTCCCTGATCCAAATCCCAGATTGATTGAGAACTTCCTTCTATAATTCCTTAGGGGCTACATAATTTATTCATTTTACAGTACGTACCTATGTAAATTTTAACACTCAATAAGGGCTTAATAAGGTCAAGGCCGGGGGTTTGCCGGTTGTCGGTCGCAGGTCGCCTGGCGGCGGCGTGCGGCCGGCGAACTCGAAACGACGGACGCGAGCACATTATCACAGATTCACAATATGATTTCGGTGATCACAGGCGGCGCACGTGTCACGTGCGATATATAAAATAAATACGTATAAGTTGTGTGATCGATATACCTAGACAATAAGTTATTCTTTTTTTTTTTTGTAGCTGGGTGTAGTGTTTTTAATTCTTAGCCTGGAGTGTACCGAATAACTGAAAAGTGAGTCATATTTTCATAAATAAGTACCTACCTATTGTTATTCAATATAATGAGTGAAAGTGTTTTGCACGGCTTCGATACGGCATCGACCCAAATTTTTGGTCGGGACTGAAAATAAAACTTTGTCATAAATCACCCAAAAAATATGGTAATGTCTACTATATTTTAATTCGCTCTATAATGCACAATAGATATTATTATTTTAAATTGAAAATGTACGTTTTTTTTATTAACCTATTCTGTCCCACTGGTGGGCAAAGATCTTCCCCACACAATCTCAAATTTTCCTTATTTTGTGCCTTCTCCGGCCAGTCGGTCAGGAAAGAGTCCAAATCGTCACGCCAGCGTTTCTTAGGCTTGTCTCGGTGATGGCGCCCGTCTTCAGGTACCCACTGTGTGACGATCCTGGCCCGTCATGAACATGTACTTTACTTGCCTAACATTTTCTAAATAACTACCTATTACATAAGTACAGGTACAGTCAACAAAAGAGATAAGTATGTAGGATCGTCGGATATTGTTGAAGTTTAGTAAGAAACCGAAGGATGTTCTCGACTGAAACGTAATTTGATAAATGAGCTGTTTATTTTCTATTAATAAAATTAAATTTTATTCGAGAAAATCCATCGGTTTCTTACTAAACTTCAACTATATCCGATGATCCTGCATACTTATCTCTTTTGTTGACTGTACATAAGTTGTAGATAAACATGTTTAACAATACAGTAGACAACGTTTATTTATAAATTTCAAAAGGAAAACTCTTATGTTGTTGGATTACATGACATAAATAAAACTAAGCTTGTGATATTTTTAGAAACGTGTGTGTAGTAGGCTTGATAACAACATTGAATATTTCGAGCAGTTTCCTTTTCACATAAATATATTCCGATGAGTATGATTGTCCTTCTTAAGGATTTTAATTAAATAGTTATTTCACTAGTGCAAGTCATCTCAGATTTTTTTGGCTTTAATATATGTAGGTACGAAATCTAATCAATAATCGATAATAAAACAAAAAATGCATTCTAATTATCTATACAAGTTAATTGGGTACAGTTAAAATTATTATGAAAGACACAAATAGTACAGACGCCAGCGCATCAAGCTACTATAATCTGTCAAATTTCTTGACCTTGTCACCTCTTGTAAAATTTCTACACTTATATCTGTAATATTAATGGTGTATATAATAAAGAATATTCTATTAAGTATATTTCCATTAGGAATTTCTTAGTAACAGCCCGGAGTTTGGTTGGCGGTGTGATACCCCCGTGCCCCGGAAAGCACGTTAAGCCCTTGGTCCTGCGTCTGATCTCTCTCTGGCCGTGGCGGATTGCCGTCTCATTGGACTATGAGAGTGAGGGAAGAGAGAGTGCACCTGTGTCTGCGCACACACTTGTGCACTATAATATGTCCTGCGCCGAAGGCTAGCCATTGAGATTGATCGCTAAGGCCGAAATTCGGTCTGGATGACTATTATTATAACCTAGAAAACCTAATATTTGTTCTATTTATTTTCAGATGAAGTTATTACTTTTATCGACGTTTGTAGTCATAGGAGCCATTTTTGTGGGACTTAAGTTCGTGTTAAATAAAGTACAGGACCTGCCAGAGTTGGATCTTCAAAAATGGTGGGGAACTGGCATCAGGCCCGAAAAGCAAGAAGAGTCTATAAGGCCTTTCAAGATCGACTTTAATGATACGGTAAATATAGAAATAATAGTAAGCGCAAAAAAAAAAAACAAGCAAAAAATCATATTTTTGCTGACTCAGCAAAAATGAGAGTTTATTAAGTGAGAACCAATTATACCTACTTATACAATTACTATAATTTATTATAGTTTAATCTTGTATCATAATTGATAAAATATAATGGTTTTGTATGTACCTACTTATATTGTTGACTCACATTTGATTAATCGATTACTGATACCAATCATCTACCAAGATAAATTGTAGGTATATTAGATTACTTGTAACTATTACAGATGATCTCAGACTTGAAACAAAGAATAAAAAGCAGACGGAGGTTGACAAAACCCCTCGAAGGCATACAATCCGAATACGGAATGAATACGGACTACTTACAAAAGATTCTGACCTACTGGGTCGATAAATATGACTTTAAAAAGAGGGCAGAGCTGTTGAATAAATTTCCTCATTACAAAACGAAAATACAGGGATTGGATTTACATTACATACACGTAAAGCCTAAAGTAAATAAAGGCGTTGAAGTCCTACCACTGCTCATGTTACATGGTTGGCCTAGTTCGTCCAAAGAGTTCGACAAAGTTATTCCAATGTTGACGACACCGAAAGAAGGATATAACTTCGTCTTCGAAGTTGTAGCTGCAGACTTACCTGGTTACGGGTTTTCCGAGGTAAGCAAAGTACTTATATTTTCATTAAAAAAAATAAGCCAATTAAATAACAACTATTTATATCTATGTGTAAATCTGGTTATCTCTACCGACATCTTCAATACAAAGGAAAAGTTACGAAAACCAGTTTTCATATTTAAGTATTTATAGATTTTAACGTAGGTACTTTGTCAACACAACTAAAGGAAGGTGATACAATGGGAGTAAGTATAGAATGGTCAAATATGTACACAAATTATAATTATAGATAGGCATTTCCATATTTCGAGACGGGAGGCGTTCAAACGGTCCGCGGTGACCTTTATAAGAAAACAGAATTATATAAATCCTTGAATTCAATTTTGCTGGTTATCTCAAATACATTGGACGTTCCACGTGCTATTTTTTAGAACGCAATTTGTCTGTAGCACAGAATAACTAATAGTACTAACGTCTTTAGGTAGATAGGTATAATTGACCTCGTAAATGCTTTACCTGTCTATGTGTAATATGTTGGGTCGCAGGTTTACACCATGTAGGTACTAGACCAGTAAAGCCGTAAACCGTGTCGTTTTACACGTGCAGCCTGTGGACTACGCAGCGGGCGTACAGCGCGCGGCGCGTGCAGTACAATAATGCTTTCAGGATTAGAGTTTCCGCAGAGTTGTAGTGCGTCGACTATGTTGTGTTTGCTTCGATACTAACTCACCTACAAAACTGCTCGAACAGCGTTCTGAAGGTATTGTCCGAGCGGTGGGATCTGTCCCTGTTGCAGAGGTGGATGTAAATTCATATCAACATAACATAAAACCACGTCTTTATTCCAAGAAGGGATAGGCAGAGGTGTACCTATATTAGGTACACCCACATTTCGCCAGTTATTCCTTATCAATGTCATAATTTAATACAGGGTGTTACGGAAAGGGTATATCAATACAAACGGGTTGAAGAGTGTATCTGGTCTAGAATCTCGGTACAAAATTTCAGCTCAAAACCAGTAACTTTGAAAATGCTTAATATTTTTTTATTTCGATAGTTTATTAAATTGAAATCATAAAAAAACGTGTCACTGCACTACGAGGGTCATTATCCATTAAGTATCTGTAGTGTGTCTGTGCGCCTAGTACACGCACATCACGCCGCCGCGCGCCAGTGCAGCGCCGTGATGTCGAAATAAAAAAATATTAAGCATTTTCAAAGTTAATGCTTTTGAGCTGAAATTTTGTACAGAGATTCTAGACCAGATACACTCTTCAACCCGTTTGTATTGATATACCCTTTCCGTAACACCCTGTATAGGTACTTGCATTCTGATTTAGGTGACGAGCAACTCACTATCTATTTTTACTTTTTTTACAGGGAACAAACAAACCAGGTTTAAACCCATTGCAGATTGGAATAATGATGCGTAACCTAATGTTTCGACTTGGTTACAAAAAGTTCTACATTCAAGCAGGAGACTGGGGTTCGCAGTGCGCTACACATATGGCTACTCTTTTCCCTGAGAATATTTTGGGGTAAAGTACCTTTTTTATCTCATAGTCACACTTTCCTTAATCATTATTAGCCGATAACTGAAAGTGCTGTATTATTATTTGCTATCTTATCGTACAGTGGCAAAACTAATAATATCTTGTATGTTTGACAATAAGTTTAATCCAAATAATTATGTACCTACATGATTTGCGGTATTCAGAAACAATTTCAAAGTACAAAAAATCTGATATAGATTAGTTTAGAACAAATTTTCAGACCATTATGTCATAGTAGGAAAAAAGACCCACTGAGTAACAATTAAAAATTTAATAACATAATACATCGGTTGGTCCATGGATTTAAATACCAAGACCCCTCCGTGCCTCGGAAAGCTCGTTAAGCTACTGGTCCCGGCTGTCATTCGTGAATCTTTGACAGTCGTTACGGGTCGTCAGAAGCCCGACATTCTGACAACCAGTTGTTGAAGAATTTCGCAGAATTTCGGACAGCAGTTGGGAAAAGGCTAGGCAGATAATGAATACATCAAGCCTGTATTTCCCGAAGAGGTCGGGAGGGCAATATGCCCTCATATTTTCACACCAATTGTGTTTAATTAAGTGAGCTTGTTCCGATTAAATGGGCATGCCGCGATTATGAGTGACCACAAAACCTGATTTTACCAAAGTCGGATATATTTTATCCGTGGAATAAAATTGACGTCTGACAAACTGAAAAACCGTCAAAATTCAAAATTTATTCTCAGAATAAGACTTATTCTAGGTATAAAAGTTTGGTGAAATTCGCCCTTAGTATAATTTCAATTATCTTTCAGATATCACTGTAACATGCCACTATCTTCAAGACCAATTAGCTACATAAAGTTACTGATTGGATCCCTGTTCCCAAGTTGGATAGACTCGGATCGTCCCGAAAGAGTATATCCCCTGAAGAAGCATTTTACTTACCTATTAAGAGAAAGTGGATATTTCCATATTCAGTCTACGAAACCTGATACTATAGGTAAGTAAGATATTATGTCTTATTTAGGGTTCCGTACACAAAGGCACAGATAATATAACACAAAGGGTACAAATGGAACTACTAAGCCTCCGCTGTCCGTTCGTCTGACTGTCAGCGTGCTGTATCTTATGAACCGTAATAGGTAAACAGTTGAAATTTTCAGTGTATTTCTATTACCGCTATAACAACAAATAATAAAAATAAAATAAAGTTATTAAAAAATTAAGGGGGCCTCCATGTGAGCTCCCTTCGTGTGCGAGTCTGACTCGGACTTGGCCGGTTCTTTAAAAAGACAGCTGCTACGCACTATATTCTCATGTAATCATGGGTGATTTTAGAAACACAAATATCACATTCTAACCCGGAAAAACTATATGAAGCCCATATCAATATTTGTGCCGAGCGAAATTTGAAGCTGCTGCTGCATTTGATAAATACAGTAAGTAACCGGCCACGTGCGTGTCGAACCACGCGCAATCAAGGGTTCCGTAGTTGGGATGAATTTTTACTAACAACAAACTTAACAATGTAGTTGAAAAACATGTTATTCCATATATTCCAACTGCAAATGTAAGTGTGTACACACGACATTGAGAGATTTACCATGCTATTTTAATACCATAGACTTCTTACAGGTTCTCCTGTAACCTATAAGCAAAGAACTACATATTTTCAGTATTTTCTTTTTTTTTTAAATTTGCTTCAGTACTTTCGGAAATAAGGGGGAAATGGTAAATATCCATCTACTTTCTTAAACTTTAAAACTATTTATTTAAAGAAACAAAAACATATTTGATTCGCTATCTACAAGCCCTTTCATGTGATATGATAAACGGTACAATTTGCTAAACTATTTTATCTAATTTGCCCCCCAAACACCACCCCCATATTCAAAATTCGTTCATTTACGTTACACGTCCGTGTTTGGATCAAAGTAATTTATATGTGCACCAATTTCAACTTAATCGGTCCAGTAGATTCGGAACAAATTGTCTGTGACAGACGAACAAACAGACAGATACACGAGTCATCCTATAAAGGTTCCGTGTTTTCATTCGGACGTACGGAAAACCTTAAAAAGCGTGTAACTGAGTTTTTATGTCGGCCAATGTAAATTTAATAAACAAGTTTGGCAATGGCCTTGGATAAAGCAGCAGTACAACAGTTTGTTTTAAAAATAAACTAAACATGTCTAATGTTTTTGAATATTAATAATGTTGCTATGTAAGCAACATGTTATGTTAACATTTTTTTTTAGCAAGAAGGTATGTTAAACAAATATACACAGACATGTTTATAATTTCTAAAGGTGCAACTAGAATGTTGTCTATAGAATAGAATACTCTTTATTATACAGAGTGTCCCTGGAAGTATGGATCAAATCGAATAGGGGCGTGGGCAAGGTCATTTCCAAACTTTTTAACCCTGAGAATGTCAGTGATTTTTTTTACGGTTCAAAAGTTATGACCGATTTTAATATTTTTTTCAATCACTTCGCTTAGTGTTCAAAGAAATTAATCATAAAAAAATACTATCAGGGCTATCTAAAAAAAAAAAAAAAAAATTGATAGCCCTGATAGTTTTCACGACTTCGATCTTTTTTCTCTTTTTTTTAAGTATTTTTTTTTTTCGTATTTTTTAGTATCTTTTTTAGTATTTTTTTTTTTTTTGCTAAAACGTTTGGAAATGACCTTGCCCACGTCCCTATTCGAATTGATCCATACTTCCAGGGACACCTTGTATTCACCATATAAATTGCTGACTAATTGCTGATTTTTGAGATTGCTGTCTATCATACTTATGTCACCTCATTTATCATGTTTCAAAATATGTATGTCGTAAACTCATTGATCGAAGGCAATCTAGTTCCACCTTTACTGTTACGTCATTGTAAGAATAGTCTTCAACTCAAACAGAGCATCCTCAAGCCCATCTGGGGCTGATCACGCACTCTTAATTTATTGACATACATAATAACTTACCCCCTTATTCATAAAACTTATCAAACCTATTTTAGTTAAAATGGGGTTTGTCTCTTTCTTACACACAGAAATGACAACGTGACAGATAAAGACAAACGTTCTATAAACCTATTTTAGCTAAAATAGAGATAAAATAGGATTATGAATAAGGGGGATCGTGTTTGGCATGAAATTGTGACATGAACTTCTCTATTGGCTTTATTTTTTGTTTTTATTTTGGTAATTGACATTCAATTACCTAAGTTATTTTGGATGCTTTTTGGCGGGACACAGTATGGACCAAAGATGTTTTATAAAACATTTGAACAATTTTACCCTATGTTCACAAAAAAAAAAAAAAAATGAATTTCAAGAATTAATTTTTATTTTTGCAGGAGTTGCGCTCACAGACTCTCCAACGGGTTTAGCAGCGTATATGATGGAGAAAATAGCGATTTGCAGTAACAGGGACCAATTGGACACGCCCCATGGAGGGTTGGAAAACCTTGACATAGATGACGTGCTGGACACAGTGACTATAACGTGGATGAATGAGTGCATTGTCACCGCTACGAGACTCTACGCGGAAGGGTTCTATTATCCCGAAATCAGTATTGTTCAAAAGTAGGTAGTTTCGAAAACTTATCCAATCTAAATTCACCTTTCATAAGTTAACATGTACACAATCTTATAAACAATTTTAGATAATTTACATGTATCGCCACTTAATCAACTATCTACTTCAACGTTTTGTAGTCTAAGTTCATTTTTGATTAACCATTTGTAATAAAAAGGTCATGAATAAATTTCGGTTGCAATGGAATCAGAACTTCGTCAGACATTGAGTTTGTTTTCCCATAACTTGATGAATCTGAGATTCTGACTTCAAATACAACATTGTTTTTTATAATGTTTACATGGGATGAATATGTAATTTTTTTATTACGGTACATTTTCATAGCGTTGCCAGGTGCCATCAACTAGGAAATGGAGGTATTTAACCTATAATGCGTTCGCGATTGTTGTCAAACACGTAAACAAATATGATTTTATTGAAAAATAACTTTAACACTACACAATAAAATTCAGTTTACGCTACAACTTCAAACATTTTTATATTTTTTTCAGTAGTACTAGTCACTTAATAATCACTAGAATAAAGTTCATATTTGTTTAACTTGAAATAACATCAATTGGAACAATAAATTTGAATAGACCTTACTTTGAAATCTGCCAAAACTTTATAGACTTTAATTTGACTAAACCATTTCCTAATTTTCTATTTCAGCATACCGACTGAAGTACCAACGGCAGCTATTAAATTCTTATATGAAGTCTCCTATCAACCAGACTGGATACTAAGAGACAAGTTCCTGAATTTAGTTAGATCTACTTCCTTCGACTTTGGAGGACATTTTGCCGCGTTACACACACCTAAGGTGTTAGCAGATGACGTGTTTGCTTCTGCTGAAGAATTTATAAAGTTCCATAGTATACCAAAAAATAATTAAATACACTATTGCGGCAATCTAAAAATGTACGTAAATTGCCGTTTGTTGAAGCGTATAGTACAGTCAACAAAACAGGGTTTATGCAGGTAAAAAGTAACATGTTTTCATACATTGTCATTTTCATTATGTTTTTTGCGTAATAAATGTTTAAGCTTACGACACACTAAGAAGAACAATGTCAAAGACTTTAAAATAAACACGAAGGCGAGCTTGCACCTTAAATCACGAAATATATTTGTGAACTATTTAAAATTTTGTTATATTTCTCTGAATTATTTGAAGTTGCCACAGGCTGAATGATATTGTTTATCGCTAAATGTATTTAGTGGTTTGGTGCGAGCGGGCCTTAAACATTCCTATGCCAGAACGTGGATCCACGCGAGTCACAGTGACGTGGATCCAAGCGAGACGCAGTGACGTGGATCCACGCGTAACACAAGGGCTTTTTAACTGTTTCTGTAATTACGGCATTCAACCGGTTCAAGTAGTTACTTAGTACATGCGTATTTATCTTTTTGTCGACTCTACAACAACTCTGTCTGACTAGCCAGTATTTGTCATATTTTTTTGTATTTTCTCAATTTTTTACTGACAAATCATAGTTGAGCGTTTTAAACAATTAAAAAGAGTAGTAACCAATGTCTGACCAATTCCTAACGTCATATTACGTCTGTGAACTTTGAGCCAGTAAATTATAAAATTGTTGAGTTATGACTTATGTAATTAAAACAACTGGCCATCGCGCCTAATGCATATTTTGAATCATCCAAACTAATATTATAAATGCGAAAGTAACTCTGATTGTCTGTCTGTCTTTTCTTCACGCCTAAACTACTGAACCGATTTCGATGAAATTTGGTATAGAGATAGTTTGAGTCCCGGGAAAGGACATAGGATAGTTTTTATCCCGATATTCCCACGGGATCGAAAGTTACGCGGGTGAAACCGCGGGGCGCAGCTAGTAAATAATAATAATAATACGTAATCACACTAATTGTTATACAGGCGAAAGTTAGCGAGTGTATTTGTATGTGTATCCAGGTCATGGTCTACACATATGCTAAATTTCATCCAAATCCTATTGGTATCCAAATCCGTTCAGACGTTTTAGAGTGAAATAGTAACAAACAAACATACAAAAAGTCAAATCTTTTCTAATAATATAATATTAATCTGTCAAGCTCCGCTAATGAGACACAATTGATTTTCTATTGTTTCGTCGCCAAGGGGCGACGCGCGCAGCTTGACCGGTTAAGATTAGATGAACATGCGATTTAAAAAAATCACATCTCGTGCGCGCTTAGCCTAATGCCTCAAAATGGGAACTGAGTTAGGCTCTCTTGTGAGATTCTCGTGTACGCTATTTGTGGATTAGCTGGTCAAGGCAAAAACAGCCAATAAAATGAGAATTAACTACAGATTAACCTTTTAACCGCCCGACTTTATATCAGTTGTCGTAACACCAGCGCCCAAAAAAAAAAAAAACGAAAATTAAATACCAATCGAAAAAAAAATAATATAAACGAGCTGTGGTATTTGATCGTACATATACGACCCTGGCGGAATGGACACGAAAATATTTGTCGGATTAATCCGGCGTAAGCGGTTAAAAGGTTAAATTAAATAAACCAGGGAGTTCTTTTGTGATTCGAGTTTGGGAGGATAAGGATTCAATCAATCTGCCTAGCCTGTTCCCAACTATGTTGGGGTCGGCTTCCAGTCTAAGATTGTTTGAGTAAAAATTAATTCCTACGTAAAAATAATATTTTATAAGTTTGCATTATTATAACCGCATGGAAGTGTATTTTAGAGATTCCAGTAAGCAATTGTAAGATTTTATACATTTAGATAAAAAAAAAATGTACATAAGTACTAGACATAAGTAGGGGATCAATTTCAATATTTTTTTAACAACATCAAGAATGCTGAATCGAATGAAAAATATGTAATTATTTTAATGTGGACGATATTTTTCAAGCTCCTTTGATAAAAAATATTGTTCTTGCAAAACTAGCCACGCAATGTATGTTCACTAGGATGGGTCAATGATAAAAGGTCGTAATGGTGAAAAAAATATTTATGTGATAGATTGTACTTATGCTTATAAATGAGCCCATAAAAAGAAAAATAAAGTAAAATATTACATTATTATTATTACATTTTGGCATTTATATACATATATATGTTAGTATACTTTGGCATTATGTATTTAAGTATACTTATGTTATTTTTATTGCATTATATGTGTAGGTATATTTAATTTTTTAGTTTTAGACTTCACACATTCATATTTTTCTCTTCTTGTTCTCACACACTATTGTCTACATTTCTTTTTTACTACTCCTTTCGCAGGTCTGCTGGAAGAAATTTCTTAAGAAATAAGCAGTACCTTTGTACTTACTCAAATTATAATTATGTCATATTCCTATGTATTTTACTATTTTTACTGCGTGTACATAAATAAAAAAATACTTAAATAACTTTAATTGTACCTTGTCTTTCATTTCTCCTTCGTATATGAATCATATAAAATTATTCATGCAAATTTTAGCATATTATTATCATCATCATTTTAGCCCGGAATCACTCACTACTGGGTCACACACGGCTGGCTCCCCTTTCTTCTACCATATTTCCCGGTTCCGTGCATCCCTCATCCAGGTGTTTCCCGCGACTTTGACAATATTATCAACCCAACGCGCTTTTGGACGGTCCTGCGTGGTAATTGCTAGTGTTGCAAAGAACTCGAGTCTTCGAGTCTTATATAAACGGACTCGGATGAAGAATTACAAGACCGGGAGAAAGGCTTAGATAAAAAATTGTATATTGAATAAGGATATTTTTAATCATTTATAAATATAAAATTCAAAGTCCAGACTAACTGACTGATATATCAACGCACAGCCTAAACCACTGGTCCTAGGGACATGAAATTTGGAGAATATGTTCTTTGTGAAGAGTAGGTATCCACTGAGAAAGGGTTTTTCGAAATTCCACCCCTAAGGGGTGAATGAGAGGAGGGTGAAATTTCACGTGGACGAAGTCGCGGGCAGAAGCTAGTCATTTATAAACATAATAATTTTTTTAAAATGGTTATGAGTTACATCATAACCACTAATTTAAACTTATCACCAGTTCAGAGTCTTTTCGAATGATGAGCTTCAAGTCTCATCTTCATGCTCCGAGTTTTTCTTGAAGACTCGAGTTCATTTTAAGACTCGAGTCCTTTGTTAGACTCAAATGGTTGTTCAATGACTCGGGCTCGGCTTGACTCTAGACTCCGAGTCTTTTTAGCACACTGAGTCTTGCATAATTGAGTCGAGTCTCTAAAATTACGACTCGAGGACTCGAGTCCTTTGCAACACTGGTAATTGCGCAAGACACTATCTATCAGTTGCAATGGGCTTCATTTTTACAGTTCAAAAACATTCATTGTGTAATTTACGTTGTTGAGCAGACACATTTTTCGATCATATGAAACAATGTATTAGCAATATTCTTCAAAATTATCCAGATTGAAACTAATAGTGTGTTACCCGATTCGGGTGTTGGATTCGCTGGCCTAACCTTGGCCATCATTCGATCACAGCTTTACCCCATCGGCCATCTCCTCGTCTAACTAGATGTCCTGCCCAACGCCCAACTCCACTTGAGGCGTATCGTCCTGTCCCCGTGGTCGTAGACTCGACTATTTTTATTATTATACTATGAATAATTTTCCCATTTCCATACCTCATTGGGCTAGTGGTCTAAAATAACACCCTAATTGCGTAACACACTATCAATCTCAATAATTTTGAAGGATATTGCTAATCCATTGCTTCATATGTTCGAAAATTTGTCTGCTCAACAACGTAAATAACGCAATGAATGATGTTGAACTGTCAAAATGAAAGCCATTCCTACTGTTAGAGTATTTCGCAATTACTCCGCTGGACTACGGAGCATGTGGCCCAAGTGTTGATCGCCAGGTTAGGCAGTGTTTTTGGGGTTTCCATTAAAAACATATGTCTATACAGGATGTTACGGAAAGGGTATATCAATACAATCGGGTTAAAGAGTGTATCTGGTCTAGAATCTCTGTACAAAATTTCAGCTCAAAAGCATTAACTTTGAAAATGCTTAATATTTTTTATTTCGACATCACGGCGCTGCACTGGCGCGCGGCGGCGTGATGTGCGTGTACTAGGCGCACAGACACACTACAGATAATGGATAATGACGATAAGGGACGAAAGGATAGTGACACGTTTGTTATGATTTCAATTTAATAAACTATCGAAATAAAAAAATATTAAGCATTTTCAAAGTTACTGCTTTTGAGCTGAAATTTTGTACAGAGATTCTAGACCAGATACACTCTTCAACCCGTTTGTATTGTTATACCCTTTCTGTAACACCCTGTATATACAGTGCCGGTTGACGGCAACAGGCTCGACCATTATTACATGGGATTTAATAAAACATAACAGGTGAGGGTGTATACAGGGTGTTACAGAAAGGGTATATCAATACAAACGGGTTGAAGAGTGTATCTGGTCTAGAATCTCTGTACAAAATTTCAGCTCAAAAGCAGTAACTTTGAAAATGCTTAATATTTTTTTATTTCGATAGTTTATTAAATTGAAATCATAAAAAACGGGTCACCGCACTACGAGGGTCATTATCCATTATCTGTAGTGTGTCTGTGCGCCTAGTACACGCACATCACGCCGCCGCGCGCCAGTACAGCGCTGTGATGTCGAAATAAAAAAATATTAAGCATTTTCAAAGTTACTGCTTTTGAGCTGAAATTTTGTACAGAGATTCTAGACCAGATACTCTCTTCAACCCGTTTGTATTGATATACCCTTTCCGTAACACCCTGTAGAATAGAATAGAATCGTTTATTTCTGAGTACATGGTATATGAAGATCTTAATATTAGACGGAATCACATATACTACCTTTGCCGGTGTAGAAATATTAAATGAGTATCTAATTAATTAATTTGCAAATTCACACAGTTATAGTTCACGCAATATTAAGTAAAATTAAAAAAATAATAATAATAATAGTGGCAGTTTTAAATGAATATGAGTAACTTTATGGACCACGTATTTTTTTGCAGACATAATTAAAAAAATATGTATAGTAAATCTCTGCCTACTTCTTTGGAGAAAACAAGCGTGATATTATGTATCAATTGCTTTATTATAATTACTAGCAACCCGCTCCTGCAATACCTCTGCATACTACTAATTCGTACGATTTTACGACTTGACAAAACATCGAGTTTCTTTATCATATTATTATAAGTTTAATATTCTGTATTATACGCACACACCTTTCGGAATAAATTCTCTAAATGACTGTAAAACTGCACCAAAATCCGTTACACTGACGCGGTTACACAGACAGACACGAAAAGCGACCTCCATATTTAATGGCCGACCGCTTAAATGAGACGTTCCTTGAAGTAGCTGCGCGGTGCGGGAGGGGTGATAGTTCTCACAAGTTGTCGAATCACTGAGCTCTCGTATCACGTCACCACACCCCTCCCGCACCACGCTGCTACCTCAGTCAACGTCTCAGTTAAGCGGTCGGCCTATAATAATATACGTAGTGATATAGATTGAGATGGACTAACCTGTTTTTCCGCAATGAACTCCTCAACCTCGCGCGGCGCGAAGAATCCTGGCAACATAAAATCTTTTCTTGGACTGAACTGCTCTATTTTCATCCGACCCGCTAGGTTGAAGCGCTCCGCAGCGTAGTACAGGTTCCTAAAATTAAATATAGGATTGAAATAAAAAATGAAATGTAAGTCAGTTTGTAAATATACCTACATATTTTAATTAAAAACTAGATGAGGTTTCCTACTCTGAGAAGAAAGGCCGAAACAAACTCAAGAGGTCACTGTCTCCAGACATAATCTTAGTCAGATCATTTGAGGAACATGCAGGTTAGTGTCTGAAATTGTACATATTTTTAGGAAAGAACCACACAGATTTGAGTGGACCTGTCCAGTCAGTACACAAATTTGTCAATTATCGTGCAGCTCAACTCAGAACTTAAGGAGCTCAGCTGAAATATTCTCATCAGTAATTTCGTCCTCTATGGAACACACCCTTAGGGGCCGTCTCCACGAGCGAGAGAATCGAGGCGGTAGTCTCGCCGTGCCATCAATTTTCGCCGCGATGATATCGCCGTGTGGAAAAACGTTCTAAGAGAGTGTATAGAAATACGTGACACGACGATAATATCGCCGCGATTCTCTCGCTCGTGGAGACGGCCCCTTAGGGTTAGAATGCACTCAATATTTGCCTTACCCTACCGAGATAAGAGTTACCTACATTGCAATGATTGACTGACTTTCGGCTGAATGATGACTGACTGACTGTTTTACGTCGATCGTCAATGTCCTACCAAAAACGACGACTGGGACAGACTGGATGCTGAAGGCAGAGAACTAGGTTTTGTGACGCCACTTAAAACAGGTCATTGCCCAGCAGAGGATTGGGATAGACTGGATGGATTTAATTCATATCGGCCGAAAGACGTCCACTGCTGAACGTAAGAATCATCCAAGCGTCGTCACATCGACCAATCATGTGCTTCTCGCATCCAGCGGATTCCTGCGGCCTTCGCAAGGTCATCGGTCTACCTTGTGGGAGGTGGATTGATAAATTGATTTATTTTCCATTAAAACTCGTAAGATTTTTATCATTAAATTAAATAATAATATTAATAATTACCTGTTACTAATCAGTCTGCACTTAATGTTTGTTAGTTGTCCTTCATTTAGGGTCGAGAACTTGTGGTATAAATATAAGCTCGCAGCGAATTTCAAGAAAGAGTCTCCCAAAGTCTCCACGCGTTCTAGATTGAACGTATCGTGGGATTTGATTGTTGTCAGTGCAGCTAGAATGTCTCGCAACTCTGGTCCTTTTCCTGAAGCCCCTTTTCTAAGGATTTCTATTTGGTCATTGTACCTAGAACAGAAAAAGAAAGAAAATATGTTTATTTGCAGTAAACATAACGCATAGAAAGAATACAAACACAAAAAAGGACAAGTTGAAGGAAAATATGCGACACGCTTAGCATGATGCTTCGACCCTATGCGAGACAGACCCCAGCGTCGGTTTTCAGCGACAGCCAGCGTTTACGTAATGACGTCAACCGGTGCAGTAGGTATACGAAGAGATACAAATAACAGAATAAGAATCATTATTATTTTAGATATAATAATATTACTAGAATCGGAATATGTTTAATGAAAAAGTAGATGTTTGGATGTATTTCATGGCATAGTCGCCCCTATTTTGTAAAGTTCTGCTTTATCCTCCCGCAATGGCACGAACTATAAATTATGAGAAAAGCTTATGCCGTAGTAGTAACAAGGGACTGTCATGTTTAGACCACGTACAACAAACAATTGTTTTCACAATGCCAGCAATGTGTTATAAAATTCGTTACATTACTTTGGGGGCTCAGGTATCACGCTACCCAGTAATTGGTTTGAGGAGGTCAGATAGGCAGAAGCTCCGTGTAAAAAGATACTGATATTCATCTGCATCCAATTACACTGGAAGCCGACTCCAATATACAGGGCGTAAAATAACCCATCACAAGGTCGTTATCTACGCATACTATACAATGTACAGTCAACAAAAGAGATAAGTATGCAGGACTGTCGGATATAGTTGAAGTTTAGTAAGAAACCGATGGATGTTTTCGACTGAAATTTAATTTGATAAATGAGCTGTTTGTTTTCTATTATTAAAATAAAATTTTATTCGTGAACATCTATCGGTTTTTTACTAATATATCCGTCGATCCTGCATACTTATCTCTTTTGTTGATTGTACATCAATCAAACTAAGTAACATTGAGGAAAAATTATTCCTGGGAAACGATTTTTATTTTTGGTGGTTAAAATATCTGTTTACGGCAGCGCGCAATGTTACGCACGCAAAACATTATGGGTGCATGCAACGGCACACAAGTTGTGGAGGTATTTAAGGTTTAGTTATTAAATAAAAGTTAGAACTTTGACCCTCAGTATCTCTGTAACCAGAAGGTTACCAGGTATGGTCCAATACATAAAAATGATCACAAGGACGGGGGTAAAAGGGACTCTCTTCGTTAGGCATCTTTTTACACGTGTTAGTTGAGAAAAGTGAAGACTGATATGGTACATACTTTGCGGGTGGCGCGGAAATAGCAGCGGCGGAGTGTCCATAGCCGGAGGGCGACGGCAACCTAACTTCATAGGGCGACGTGGAACCCAGGATCAACGGCGCAGACACGAACTCGTCATAACATTCCACGTCCATTACTGTCACTGTTGACAGGTTGCGGTCTACGTCAATCGGCTCCATCTTCTCCTGTTGAAAGTAGATGATTATGTAGATTTTGTTAGATTTTTCTTTCTTTCGGATCGATAGTAAACGTAAAATTATTTAATTAATTATTGTCATGGTATGGGCATGTGATACGGAGGAATGAGGAGGTCGTGAGGGAAGTTTTTGAGTATGAACGTCGATGGCTGTAAGAGTAGCGGAAGACCAAAAATATACAGGGTGATTGGAAGATGGGTGCAAAGCTTTAAGGCGAAGATAGTACAGACAATTTAGAACCATTTAAGCCATGGTTGTTTTAGACGAAGTCTTACCAAATATTTTTAACCAAATTTTTAAGTTTTTTTTCGGAAATTCTCAAAATTTAATGTAAACTGCATAATTATGGCCAAATTGAATGATAAATGAATTCATTTTTTATTTATTTAATTAAAGTAATGTGTAAGCAATCAAGCAAAACATGTTTTAGGCTTCTGTGTCATTAGACATTTTTTTACAGACATTTAAAGATCAGAAAAAATAAAAAAATTGTACAATACGTCTTTTAAACCTTATTCAAAAAAAAAACGGAGGGTGCTTTTTTGTTCAAACCTTTTTGAAGACATGCTTGATAATCGCTCTTTCTTTTGAGGTATCATTTATGCGGATATCTTACAAATTATTGAAATTAGGGCCTACAAACCAATTTGAGGGAGAATTTTTTTTATTTTAGGCAGACTAATTAAAACAACATTTGAATTAAAATTATTTATTTTTCATGTTCAAAATGACGGCCGTGATTCCTAATACTAGCACGGCCCCGTCTTCTAACTTCTGTAGTCGTTATTTTCAACATCATCTCCTGCTTCATTGTCTCAAACGCTGAATTTATTCTTTGTATCAATTCTTCTCTAGTGTTAATTTCTTTGTTGTTATACACCAGTTCCTTGGCCCGGCCCCACACGAAAAAGTCCAACGGGGTCAGATCTGGGGAGCGAGCGGGCCAAGGGATGGGTCCATCCCTGCCGATCCAGCTATCAGGAAAGCAATTGTTGAGGTGTTCCCTTACATTTAAAGTCCAATGCGCTGGACAGCCGTCTTGCTGAAAGATGACTGTTCGGTCTCTTTCGAAGATCGGGACACCTGATTCCTCTATCAGCAGTGGTAAATCAATTTACAGAAATTGCAAATAATTTTCGCCATTCAATGGATCAGGCAAAAAGTGGGGCCCAATCAATGTTCTGCCAATTATTCCAGCCCATACATTCACAGAGAATTTCATCTGAAATGACACCTGCTTCTTAAAATGTGGATTGTTGTCTACGTCGGCCCATTCATGGATGTTGTGAAAGTTTGTAATACCTTCCCTTGAAAATTTACTTTCATCCGTCCACAAGATTGATTTCAGAAACCACGCATCTTCGATGTCTCTGTTGAGGAGGAAACGGCAGAACTGAATTCTTCTTTGAGGATCTTGCTCTACTAGACCTTGCACACTCCTGCCATGGAACGGATACTTATCATTTTGGTGCATTGTATGCCACACCTTCCATTGAGAAATGTTTAAATTTCGAGCTACTGCTCTAGTACTGGTAGTAGGATCCGCTTGAAATGCTGCTAAAATGTCTTCGTCGACGGCAGTTTCGTGTCTGCCCGGGTTGACTCCAGGTTCCACGCGGTGAAACCCATCTTGGGCAAGACGACGAAACGTGTTGTAAAACACTCGGACATTCGGTATCCTGCGATTCGGATAGCGCTCTTGATACATCCGTCGCGCCAAAGATCCATTGCCGTCTGCTCTACCGTACATAAATACGATATCCGCATATTCTTGATTGGAAAAAGTAGCCATAGTCACTTAACAATTAAGAAAAACGGCGTAGGAGCGCACTAAACGTCAACTCAACACAATTAAGTCAAAAATCAACACGTGCAGGAGCGCGAGGCTACGACTGGACACGGTGAAACAAAAAAGTTCAAAACTAACGCAAACAACACGTGCAGGAACGCAAAGGGCTACAACTGAACACGGTAAATTGTGAATCAACACGACAACGTCCACTCACAAGGGCAGTAGTTTGACTAATAAGTAAAAGATGTAACGGCTTCATCACAGACCGACTGACCCTGACTAAAGAAAAACGACTTTGTTGCCTCAGTAACTAAGACCATTTTGCTGTAAAAACCAACTCTTTATCGCTTTTTGCTATTCATTGGGCGTTCTACCTGGAAATGCCGTCGCACCGCGCTCGGTGGCCATTGTTTAGAGAATCCCCTCAATGGGTTCCCCTCAATTGGTTCCTGCATGTGCCAAAAATTCTTAGAATTGAACAATGTTATCATTTCGAGCACATAAAGTATTCTTTTAAGCAAAAATTTTGTGTTTTGTTAGACTGCCTAAAATTTAAAATTTCTCCCTCGATTTGGTTTATTAGGTCCTAATTTCAATAATTTGTAAGATATCCGCATAAATGATACCTCAAAAGAAAGAGCGATTATCAAGCATGTCTTCAAAAAGGTTTGAACAAAAAAAGCACCCTCCGTTTTTTTTTTAAATAAGGTTTAAAAGACGTATTGTACAAATTTTTTATTTTTTCTGAGGTTTAAATATCTGTAAAAAAAATGTCTAATGACACAGAAGCCTAAAACATGTTTTGCTTGATTGCTTACACATTACTTTAATTAAATAAATAAAAAATTAATTCATTTATCATTCAATTTGGCCATAATTATGCAGTTTTCATTAAATTTTGAGAATTTCCGAAAAAAAACTTAAAAATTTGGTTAAAAAAATTTGGTAAGACTTCGTCTAAGACAACCATGGCTTAAATGGTCCTAAATTGTCTATACTATCTTCACCTTAAAGCTTTGCACCCATCTTCCAATCACCCTGTATAGTTATGTATAATTTAGAAGTATTTATTAAATTTTGTAAATGTAAGAACCATGGATCCGTTTATTATGATTTTTTGATGTTGAGTTGAAAGAGCATGGCAGTTGAGAACGTGTCATGCTCACTTATCCCGTTGAATGCCGTAATTACAGACACAATTAAAAAGCCATTGTGTCTCGCGTGGATCTCTGATGGTGGCGCGTGTATTGGATCATTCGGTTCCCTACAAAATGATTGAGCTGGATGGTGCTGATCCCCGCGTCATGTTCGCGAACGGGCGCCGTCGCGTCGGTTGAGACTGGTCATCTCTTAACTACCAAGGCTTATTTTTAATCATATATTTTGAATTGTTTCTTCATTTGTGTGTTTTTTTGAAGTGAAAACTTCTTTAGCGGCGTTGCACACTTTTTGTAATGGGTAAAAAATGTTAAACTCGCGTCAGGACATCGCATCAGGACACGTGACCGTCAGGAGAGATTCCCCCCCCCCCTCTCTTTCTACGGCGGCGCCAACCGAAGTGAACCAAGTTTAGTGACACACGACAATGGATGGATGGATGGATGGATGGATGGAGTGGAAGTGGAAGTCGAAGTCGAAGTGGAAATCGAAGTCGAAGTAGAAGTCGAAGTGAAAGTCGTAGTGGAAGTTGAAGTGGAAGTAGAAGTGGAAGTCGAAGTGGAAGTCGAAGTGGAAGTCTAAGTGGAAGTCGAAGTGGATGTCGAGGTGGAAGTCGAAGTGGAAGTCGAAATGGAAGTCGAAGTGAAAGTCGAAGTGGACGTGGACACACTACTGTGTATTCGTAACATTCGTGTATATAAAGTGTTTAAAATATGGAAATTGAACAAAGTGCATCTATTAATGAAAAAAGGGACGCAGAAATAGTGAAAAAAATGAGTTATATTAATTCAATTAATAATTAATTTATTTCAACGTTAATATTCAAGTTTTCACTTCTGCCGGCACTCCCGGAGTGCAACCCGTCTTTTTTTTTACATTATTCTCACATATAGAAGCAACAAGAACCCAGGATTTTGTAACATCTTGATTTAAAAGAGTGTCCTTGGAGTTTCTTGCCCGTTCTTCTCCATACAGATCTACGTTTTGGAATGGGCAACTAATTTCAACTTTCTGAATAACTGACCGACTATTTAATTTTGACAATTCAAGTGCCTGTAACTGGTTTAATTGAAATAAATATGTAGTTTGAGTTTTGAGTTTACACGCACACATCTAAAATCGCATGCAGCTGAAATGCAATACCCTTTAGTCGAAATAAACTTCAAACTGAAATCGAAAAGTACTTACGTCCCACGGAAATTCCTTGTTGAGCCTCTTCTGCTGCAATTTGTATAGGCATTCTTTCATAGATAAGATGCGATGTTTCCCCCCATCGCCATCAATAGGATTGTTAATCCTAAAAAAATAAAATATATTTCCAGCGTAATTTCGATTAAAATAAAACAACGTAAAGGCGCTAAAGTTTAAAAAGGAACTCGATTCAGAATTTCGTCAAAGAACTTGGATCAAAAATCAGGTCACCGACTCTTTGCCAATTCAAAAGTGCCTATAATTTTTATTATTTATTTCAATAAACCATTTGGTTTATTGAAATAAATGTTCTGGGTTCATAAAGCTGCCAAACTAAAAGCCGGCCAGTTCCTAAGATATTACCATCTAGCTTAAACATTTTTTTATAAGTCGTATAAACGACAAGCAGAATAGTAGCTACTTATAATGCTAAACAATGTTTCAAATTGCTTGGGGCAGGTTCACACCGAGTGTAACGCTCGCTTAAACTCAGCGTTAGAACTTTGAAGTGCTACAAGGATCTTTTGGCATCTTAATGACATTGACTGAAGGCCGTTGTTGGTAAACATTTGTGAAATTGTCACAGAAATTGTATTGAACGGACAAGATGGCGGCGTTGATTCTGATTAATTTTGGCCACGCGCCAAAATATCCTTGTACAGCTTTACGTTCACAGTCGGCGGCTGAAGTTTGGTGTAAAATGTCCCTAAAAACTATATAATCTCACCTGTCAACTGACGTAATTGGGGTTGGCTCCTCCACTTGGGCGAGAAGTGAGTTAGTAGCAATTTGTAAGTTGCTTTTTATCGGTTGCCAGTCTTGCACTGCAAGGAATTCAATAAAAAAAAAAAAATGACAACTACATAATAATGCACTTTATTTCGCATATAAGTCCTCGGTCTCCTCGTTAGAAATGCTTTCTACATATTATTATTATTCATTATTATTTTTTACTATATTATTATGTAAACTTAGGTTAAGGTATGTATCTATGGGTCTTTGTAACCTGAAAATAAATGGTTTATTATTTTTATTTTTCATACATTTGTTTTCCTCGGCCTAGCCAGATAGCTGATGGCACGGGCCTAAGCCAAGTGTTCATCAGTGAGGTTTATTGTTGGACTAATATTAGATACTGCGTGGTTATCCGCAGTAGGCTGTATGTTAGCCGAAACTATATTTGAGTGGGTGTTATGGTGCAAGTCATCCGACTCGCACTTGAGGAATTTTCTTACTAGCCTACATGTATTGAGAATTACTGCCTTCTGCAGCAGGTGGTAGGTGTTAGATGGCAGGTTGAGAGAACTAATGGACTGATGAAGCTGTTTGGGTATTACTCCTGGTTGTAGATAGCACTATAGGGACTATTGTGACTTTTTCAAGATGCCAAAGTCGGGTTATTTCGTCTTTTAACTCTGTGTATTTGGATAATTTTTCGGCTATTGTAGTCTGTAAGTTGTGTGTATTTGGCACGGATGATACTTAGTTATCTATTAAGTCTATTGTACAGAAATGGGCTTAGGAACGTTGAAAATAATTTTGTCAAGACTTGTTTCGGGGTTGAGTTTGAAATGTATATTACCTGTATAGTTAGTATTGTCGGCATTGTAAGCAAGCATGGTGTGATGTTAATGAAAAGTTAGCAAACAGTCAGCATGTTGCAGGATAACAGATTAAAAAAATAAAAAGCTACTTTATTATTGCTCCTCGAGTTTGTTTAAGAGGAACTAAATTAGTCTTTAATGATTCACCCTATGAAGTTATATAATGTTGAATTATAGCTTGACCTAAAACCAAATAAACTTGTGTGATTAATTAATTTTTAATTGTTCATAGTCATTTTAATTACAGTAGCCTCCAAAAGTTACTTCACATTTTTCCACTTCAGCTGTGATGCCACATTATGATTTAAAAAAAATATATCAGGAACTCCTCAGGGATTACCTACTTGATTATTTTTTATGATAAGTCAAAAGTAGTTGAATTAGTCAAAATAACAACGTCATAGCAGTTTAAACATTTGGATTACTAGAATTTTAAATCGTAATGTTCCAAACTCAAGATTTGCCAACGGGCAATGGAGCGCAGCATGTTAGGTGTTAAGCGTACAGATCGAGTTAGAAACACCACGCTGCGCTCCATAACTCAAGTAGCGGATGTTGGAGAAAAAACAGCCAGGCTGAAGTGGGAATGGGCCGGACACGTCTCACGAATGCACCCGGAGAGATGGGCAAAGATCGTCACTCACTGGACGCCTGAGGCAGGACATCGCCGTCGAGGTAGACCAAGTCGAAGGTGGCGTGACGATCTAATATCATTCGCAGGGCCAACATGGCCAGAGATCGCACAAGACAGGGAGGTTTGGAAGAAAAAAGGGGAGGCCTTTGCCCAGCAGTGGGACACAAAAATAGGCTAACAAAAAAAAAAAAATGTCACAGCTGAAGTGGAAAAAGCTTTTGGAGGCTACTGTATATTAATTTGCGCACTCTTTTAACCAGACTTAATGTTGTCTAAAGGAGAGTGTGTCGTCAATTATAAAGCCGTATTATTAAAATGAAGTTTTGATGATAATAATAGGACATTGACACAAGTGTGGAACCCAATTATTCAGGAATTTCTCAGTAGCAGCCCGGTGTCTGGATTTGGGCCCGTTGATGGCAATAGGGTCGCCCCCTATTACATGGGTGAAGGCGATTGAAAGTGGACGGTATGTATTAGTAGTTGGTGGAATGAAATAAAACTAAACCTCAGCATGATAAAAGGATTTTAGCGGGAAAATTATGAAAAATATTAAGTACATACACTACATACATTAGAAACTCAAAACAAATCTTTTGACAATTACAAGAAGTGGCAAAAAAAGAAAAAAATAACATTAGTCAAGGCCGGCTAATGAGACACAATTCTATATTTTTCTATTGTAATGTGCCACCAGTGGTACGCGCCGGGCCGGAGCGATTAAAATAAAAAAAAAAATCTAAAAAGTTTACCACAGCCAAGGAGTTTGCAACAATGGGACTTAAACATAACTGGCGTAATTGGGTGTACTATAAGATACATTTCTATCTAACCCTCCGGGGATTACAAGCGTGTGATTTTATATGTTATTAACAGTATAAACACAAATCGCAGACGTGGGCAACACAACCGCCAAACTAAAGTGGAATTGGGCAGGCCACATCTGCCGCATGTCGCAACAGAATTGGGCAAAAGTAGCCACTGACTGGATTCCGAATAACAGAAATGAGATGGCGTGACGAATTGGACGCATATCTAAAGGACAGGAGAATATGGAAAGACGAAAATGAGGCCTTTGCCCTGCAGTGGGACATAACAGGCTCATAATAATAATAAAAAAACAGTATAAATGCCTAGTTGAGCGTGTTCGTACAGTTCGCAGCTAGATGTAGCGTAATTTTGCAGTGTTCAATAAATTAGATTACACAAAAAAATATTTTACCAAGCAATCATTAATGTTCTTATGACAGCTGAGGGGTTAACTACCATGCACTGAGATGTTACCGAAAACTAAGCAAAAACTCACGTGAAATATCAGGTTCATTTCTGTACTTGCCTTTTTTACGTAACGGGGTTCCGTATTTTGTGTCCTCAGCTATTTCTACGAGCAATTCATGAGCTACTAGCAGCATAAAGACCCTGGAAAAGAACAAAGAGAACTTTATGCAGGTCTGTAGATTAGTTACTGTATACATTTACACCTTTGTACACTAGTTTTTGCCCGTGGCTTCGCCCGCGTGGAGGTCGGAAATTATCTCAAAGGAACTTACAAAATTTCATCCAAATCCGTTCAGCCCTTAAGGCGTACAAATGTAACGGATAGACAGTTACTTTCCCAGTGCAGGTGCGAAGCCTCTGATCAGATCATGTCTCACTTGCTGGAGTGCTTGTTCACCTTCTAAAGAATGTCACTGTTGACGCAATCAACGTGGCCGCCTACTGGGCTCAAACAATATAAAACATCGAAGAAGAGTACCATCGACACGAAAAGTATTATTTTATGTGAACCTTCGATAAATCTATAATTTACCTGTGTATGATGCTCGGCAACATAATGCCCTTGTACCAAAGAACGCCAGGGTAGTCGTATTTCACACAGAACTCCGCAACAAATATTTCCGCAAAGCCCCTGTTGGTCTTGTCATCTCCTTGGGAAGCCGACACCAGCTTCTTTTGTTTGTCCGTCAGAGAGTTAATGGTAGCCGCTCTGGGCAGTAAGCAGTTCATTCTTGAACTTATGTTGCGTACCTACGAAAATAGTGACAATATATATATATATTTTTTTTTTGATAGCCTATATTGTCCCACTGCTGGGCAAAGACCTTCCCCAAATCCTGCCAAATCTCTTGAACTCTTTTTCCGCGCCACCTCAAACCCGCCCAATAATTGTCGGCATGTCAGAAGTACTGTGAGAGGGATTTATGAAAGTTTTAAACCACAAATATAATTTATACAAAATATAACAATAGTAGTCAATTTATTGATAAATTAATTATTTATTAAAGTGTTGTTAACTTTGGTTTTAAGCCGTTTTGATTAAAGAAATAAATTGAAAACTCTTCTTTAAAACCTTAAAAAGGTCGACCAAAAACTAAAAAAAAAAGTGGAAGGAGTTTGGCAGAGGTGTACCTATAATACACCCACATTTTCGTAATGGTTACGTTGTATACTCGAAGGACTTACCTCTAATAAAGGTTGTGTTTTTTCACCAATAACTTCCAATTTATATTTGTCGGCGTAGTAATCAGCAAATGTCAAATAAGAATCTGAATCGAATTGAGATTGCGGTGTCATGTATTCTAGAACATTCGACACAATGTACCTGTAAAATAAAAAATAATATTGGCATGACGTGTCGTGACAACTATGACGTGTGAAAGTCATCATTATTCCAATGAAGGAGAGTATCTTTTTGCGAAGCGGAAGTGACGATATTAACATGCGTCCCCAGAAAGGAAAAATCGGTGTTTTAAGCCCCGGTTACTGGTAAAACTTACCTGTCTGGTAGAACTCTATACCAGGGCGTGACGACGCAATTTTTGTAGTTTTCTGGCGTTACTTCTATGAAGAGCCTCTCCTACAGAACAAAAACGTTTACAATTAATTTTCAAAGTGCTGCCAAGAACGGTACCGTTTTAACATTTTTAATTTACGCGTTTCATAAGAGCGCGGCAAAAATGATCCCGAAAATATGTGCAATCTTATACAGGTGTAATATACTACGCCTGTATAAGATTAATAAGGTCCAGGTGCCATATTACGAAGTATTAATGCCGTCATGATTTCAGTGCGAAAAAGGAATGGTGCTATCGGTCATGTATAGCTCTGTCTCTCATTAACACTGGAATCATGATGGCATTAAACCGTCATAATACTTGGCAGCACGTGGCAGACGTGGTGCCTAGGACGGTACCTTTTCTACCTAATTGTGTGCGAGTGCTCAGAACAGACTGTGACCTTTAGGTACTCGCGACCTAACCGTGTTACTTCTCATCGTCATATGCCTAGCCTTTTCCCAACTATTTTCGGGTCTGCTTCCAGTCTAACCAGATGCAGCTGAATACCAGTATTTTCAATGGAGCGACTGCCTATCTAACATCCACATCCTAGTTACAGCGTAATGCAATATTACTTGGTAAGACCGGTTGTCAGACTTTCGGGCTTCTGACAACCTGTTACGACTATCAAAGATCCACGAATAACATCCGGGAGCAACGGCTTAACGTGCTTTCCGAGGCACGGAGGGGTCAGAGTATGTAAAAATCTTAGTGTTATTACTTAGTCACAAGCCCCTCATAGTGTTACTTCTATATAGAGAACTAGCAGCGCCCCGCGGTTTCACCCGCGTAAGTTTCGATCCCGTGCGAATATCGGGATAAAAACTATCCTATGTCCTTTACCAAATTTCATCAAAATCGGTTCAGCGGTTCAGGCGTGAAAAGCTAACATACAGACAGACAGTTACTTTCGAATTTATAATATTAGTAGAGTATGAATAGTATGGATTATATGTATTAACTTGACCTGCTAGTTTCTTTAACTCTCTACACTAGCTATAAGTTGGTGGCCTGCGCAGTCTACGTGCAACGCCCTAGCCGTTACAGTGGCATATTTGTCAAGTGCGTGTACGTGGTTGCCAAACATCATCGTGAGTGAGAGTGAGATAGTGGTCAAACGTGAGCCTATCCAATACTATTAACGATTGGGTCATACAACAATATGACGGATTGGTGGATCACGGTCACTGGTTGTACGAGATTTTCACTGTGACGTATACGAGCGTGCAGAAACGAGCTTTTACACGTCGCTAATAAATGTTTTACAGAATAATAAATACCTCATAAGAAGTTGGTTGGACTGGTTGTATGAAGTCGTGTGTGGTCATAATATTCCAGTCTATATCGTATCCGTTGTTATCCTTTACGGGCACGACGTACATACAGTTGACTTTGCCCTCGAAAACTTGGAACTTCTTAGCAATAGCTAGTACTTGCTCGAAAAGGAAGTAGTGGAATCTGAAAGTTAAGGTGTTTATAAAACATCGTGATGTTTGAAAAATATTAAGTAGGAGAGGGAAAGTCTACCGAGCAAAAATGAATGTTGGTACTAAGTGGACATTTATTAAAAAAAATTAAATTAATTAAAATTATTGCAATTTTTGTTTCAACTAAATAAATTATCGTTTTCTCATTTAAAATTCCTCAATTCAATTTGACTTCCAAAGTTTTGATTTTTTTTTAAACTATGTTTGATTACTGTCTACTAAAATAACGTAAAATTAAGTACCACAAGTTTAAAAAAAACACAAAAAAGAAAACTTACTGTTTCACCAATTGGAACATTTTCGCATTGAGCTTAATAACGGCATAGTTCACATCGATGGAAGTAGCAACTTCCCCAACCGTCATAAACATAGGGAACTCGCATAGTTTCGGCAATGGTTTCTGAGTCAAGAAACCATAGCCTTCGCTCTGCTGAAGAAGCTTGTACAACGCTTTCTCGCGAGAATCTTTAGGTTCTTCAAACGCAGTCTTTAGGTTTATTATATGTAGATAGTATACGTCATCGTCTGGTACACTGTCGAGGACCGATGGAAACTGAAAATTAGTTTATTGGTGACGTTAGGATGATATTTTATTTCTTATTAATAGTACTAGCTTATTTTTGTCCCACTGCAGGGCCAATGCCTTTTTACATACAGAGAAGGCACGAACATTTCGAACCACGCTTGCTCAAGGCGGGTTGGCGATTTCAGACTTATATTAACTGGTCCAGCACCCTAATCGCGTAACACACTATCAATCGGAATCTGAATCATTTTGAAGCCAATTATTAATCCATTGCTTTTTAAGTTCGAAAAATCTGTCTGATCAACACGTAAATAACGCAATGAATGATGTTGAACTGTCAAAATGAAACTGATTCCGATTGATAATGTGTTACGCAATTGCCCCGCAGGTTTATTATTATTTTATTTATTTATTGATCAAAGTCGATGTTAAGTATCGAAACAAAACCAATATAATTATTTTCATTAAGATCAATCTGACTCAGGGCTGATTTTTTCCATCACCAGATAACTTTTATTCGAGGAATGAAATTGACGTTTGACAGTTTTTGTATGAAATAACTGTCAAAATTATTCCTCGAATAAAGTTACCAGATGATTGAAAAATCAGCCGTTAGTTTCGTTTCATAAGCATCAATCATCGAAGCGCTGTCAATCGTATGGGTGTTAAGCTACGATTTCCCAAAAAAGCGGTGGCTGCATCAATTTACGAACGACGTCACTGAAACGTAGGTCATTAAAGTAAGCTGCGGGGTAATTGCGGAACACACTATCAGCAGGAATCGCTTTCATTTTGACAGATGAACAACATTTATTGCGTTTTTTACGTTGTTGAACAGACAACTTTTCGAACACGTGAAGCAATGGATTAGCAATATATTACAATATGATTCAGATTGAGAATGACAATGTATTACACAATTAGGGTGCTGGGGTGTTTTCCTAGAGAGCGATTTTTGTCACCGTAAAGTCAAACCCCGCTGCCATCATTTTCATGATAGCCGTCACTGCGGCCTGTATGTGGCGGCCACCGGTATTCTATAGTAAAAGTGCGCAATGCTGCACACCCCCACCCTATTTCAAGTTAAACAAATATCAACTTTATTTCAATGACAATTAAGTTGATTTCAGAGTGACTAGCACTATTGAAAAAGTTATAAAAATGTTTGAAGTTGTAGCGTAAACTGAACTTTATTGTGTAGGAATTAATTTTTCCATTAATTCATATTTGTTTAAATTTTTGGCAAATAAATCGTGAACGCAGATTAGGACACCGTAGCTTTAGAGATTGAAATTAAGAGGCTATACTATCTCAGCTAAAATTCACTCTTTATCTCGCTCATACGATACTGCTCGCTGACTGAGTGAGAGCGAGACAGAGTGCGGTGCTGGGCGGCAGGCAGCGCCAATAGTTTAGGTATTTGCTTTTTACAGTGAAAATAATGGTAATTATACAAAAGTAAATAACATAAGACCTGCTTTAAAGTAAGTTCAGTTAGTATGCAAAGTTTCATGATCTAATTTGAAGTATTTTTTGAATACCAGCGGTTTATTGTTCGGGTTAGAGGTAACTTTGGATTTATTTTCCATCGAGAAAATGTTATGGAATCGTGTTTTCGTCGAACATAAGACTTAGCATTAATCCTCAACTTTACCATATATTTATTTCAAAATTAATGGTGCAGTATTTTCGACATAACGGAGGATCACGCTAAGCCATTTGAGGTAGTATAGGCTCTTAAGGGGGATGCGCTAAGATAGCCCGCGAAATACGTTTTTTGCAATTTGCAGGTCAGTGTCAGGTTGTATGTTGATGAAAATATGATTCGCAACCGCAACAAATATGACTTTACAGAATAATAATCATCATAATCAGCAATACAACTCCTTTGGCCTATAACGTCATGATTTCGTGAAATACAAAGTAGTCATTAAATAGGATAATATGAACATAGAGAGATGTATTCATGATTTTCGTGATTATAATTCTATAAATAAATATTTGTTACGACTCCGAATCTTATTCAGATCAACATATTATTATAACCTGCTGCAAATTGCGAAAAACGTAAGAAAATTTAAATTTCGCGAGCTACCCTGACGCTTTCGTTTATTTTTGAAAGTAGAAACTATTTGTAACACGAACCTGTATTCTGTGCTTCCGGACCCGTTTTTTTGTGCCTGGATATGGCATATCGGAGCCCTCTTCCCCTAGATCATCGCTACGCCAATTCGGGAAGCAAGACTTTATATCCGTCTCGTCAAAGTCTACTGCACTGTAATATCATTTTAATACGTTAATTATTAATAAGAGATCTACAATACGACCAAGCCTGCTATACAAGTAGTGAATCACTGAAACGTCGGCGTATATTTAACCTCACGATATTTTCCTTCACCGTTTTGAGAGCAGTGGTGATGAAATAATTTACACAAAGTAAAACGCCTGCCGACATAACCCGAAGAATTGCCAAACTTAAGTGGCGGGCACATTGCTCGCAGAACAGATGGCCAATTTAGCCGAAAGGTTCTGGAGTGGCGACCGCGTACTGGAAGACGTAGCGTTGGAAGGCCTCCCACAAGGTGGACCGACGACCTTGTGAAGGCCGCAGGAACTCGTTGGATGCGAGAAGCACAAAACCGGTCGAAGTGGAGGTGCTTGGGGGAGGCCTATGTCCAGCAGTGGACGTCTTTCGGCTGAAATGATGATGATGAAAGCGCCTGTCTGGGTTCGAACCTATGACTGATAACTCGTAAGTCGCTTACCACTGAGCCACCGCTGCTTCGCACTGCTGTTTGGGCTTGGATTTAAGTTATATCTCGGTTTGTAGAAGATGGCGTGTGTCATATTTACGGCCACATAGTGTAATTATAATAAGGAACGTACGTGTAACGGATGGGTAGCATTGTAATAGCATCCAACTCTCCTGCTTCGTACAGCTTGATACAAGCATTTAATGCTGCAGATCGTTTGGCAGCCTTCAAACTATATTTAGGCGCTCCCTGTAGAAGAAAATGAAAAATAATACTTCAGGATTCGTTGTGCATAATTGAGGTTTTGTGATACCTTACAGAAATAGTGGAAGAACCGTATACACCGGAAACATATTATATGCGCCATTGTTTTAGTAACGGGAAATTATTTTGCTGGCTTTTGTGGGATGATATAGTGGTGCTGGCTACATACTGTTCCTTATTCACGGAATTCCCATATTTTAAGAGATGTTTGCGTTTTAATTTCAATCTGTTGAAAATACCTCTAATTTTCATACATTTTTGACACGTTTTTGTCATTGATTGTCGCTTAGATTACATTGCGACTAGATTTTGAATGTTTTTAATTACAGAATTGGCCTTCCGATGTTCCGCGATTGTTGCTCAACATTGTTACCGGTGTAGACGGGCCTTGTAAAGTAACAAATGAATGCGTTTAATTTCAATAATGGTGATCATTTTCTTTGACACGTGATGTCATTTTAATAAAAGCACGCTTAAACTCGAAGCATTTATTTAAAATAAACTAATTACAGATACTTTTAACCTGTCAAGGGGTCAGTCCGAAAGATGAAGCTAGTTGCCCATTTCAAAGCGTAGTATGTGCCTATGGACAAAAACGGGCAAGAAACGCCACGGACACTCTTTTATATCAAAATGTTAATATACTCGTGAGAACGATTAAGAAAGACGTGCACGTTTAGAGCGCCCATAATAAAAAAGATAAACACAAAAAAAAAAACAGAAATTAAAATAAAATATTTTATAGAAGACTCATGACTGGATTTAGAAGATTCCAAATCTCAAGAGAGCCGTTTTCTATTTAGTAATTAAGGTTCATAATCATAACTAGCCTATAATGTTCCCACTGCTAGGACACAGGCCTCCTCTCGGTAAGAGGGAGTGGGTCGTAATGCACCACGTAGGCCCAGTGGGGGTGTTAGATGGCACATTTCTTCGAATTTTTGGTTCTGGGACATTTCGGTTTCCTCACGATGCAATTAAGGTTAGTCAAACTATAATAACTTACCAGTATTTCTTCTTTAATCGGACAGGAAATAGGCATAACAATGGTTACAAGCTTCTGCGTGACCCCCTGTTTGTCCATTTTATTTTCCTGAATCCACATTGGCGTTATAACAGTGAACTGATCGTGTGGCAATACTGAACAGTATCGGTTTAGCAGACTTATGGCTGATACTGATGATAAACGACCTGAAAAGGCGTTAAAAGTTACAGGATTAATAGACAAACTGAGTATGAAAGTGAGAAAAATATCGAAGAATTATGTTGAGTCAGAAAGAGATGATAAAACCAATAATAACTTTCGTTACGTATTTAAACATTTGGTTTTTTAAGTAAAATTCGTTGTTTATTACTTCTTCTTCTTAGCGTGTCGATAGCAATCTAAATGTAATCGGCCCAGAATTCGGCTACTTGTTTGGCGCCATCACCAGCGTCCATCAATTCCTGTAACATGCAGCTGACAGGACACGCAGGGCACGATATTAAGTGTCCTATCGTTTGTGGAACAGCACCACATTTACACTCCAAGGCGGAGTCGTCTATAAATCTCCACCTGAGCCCTGATTCACAACCATACGACAGGCTATCGTATCGAAAACCTGACATTTCGATAACCTGATTTAACTTCCCCTCAACAGCAAATAGCTGTTGGAAGAATAGCGGGCGTCTATTTGATTTAAACTGACAAAATTTTCGGGTTTTGGACTTGTGAACAGCGTTGAAAAGACTCCTACGATAACAATGATTAATGTTCGATACGATACGGAAGCATATCGAGTGTTTGTGAATAAGGGGGCTGAACAGGTTTTCCTTGCTTCGGTCAACCTGGGTCCGGAGTCTGTTTATAGACTTCCAGGTTACCCAAGGTAACTCATATCCAGGTGGGAGGTCTTCAGCGGGTGAAACGAACGGTTTGAGTAACAACGATGGCAATCCAAAGTTGTTTATTACTCATACATAATTATTAATTATGTACATTAAAAGAAGGAAGACACACCTGTGGTTTGAGAACTAGTATTAGAAATTGAATCCGAAATCTAGGAGCTCACGTTGTATAGTTGACCTCGTCATTCAGCCAAGGATTATTAATTTATTAGACAAAAGACTAAAGATATGAAAAGTTTCACAACCAGCTGAATTTTGGTACATATATTCTGTATGTGGTACTGAATCATTACCTAAAAGTCCCCGACCCTTCTCCACTTGCAAACTAAGATACAAAGGATGTTAGAGTGAATTTCGATGTTAAGGTGAATTCTGATCAAAATTCATATTTCAACTTTTTTAATGGCAACAACATATATCTTTTTCATACACATATTGCAACATATACATATTGCAACTGGAGCCTTCAGGAGGGCTCCCGGCATTAAACGTGTTAGGCTGGGCGCAAACGTCCGGTTTCCTGATTCGGAATTCAGTTTCGGAATTCAGATTTGGAAACCTGAATGCATTTCATACAAAATGTTCTCACTAGCGCACACGTGCTTAAATTTTCCGTTCTGAAACCCTGACGGAAAATTTAAGTACGTGTGCGCTGGAGAGAACATTTTGTATGAAATGCGTGCATTCGGGGTCTCCGAATCTGAATTCCGAAACTGAATTCCGAATCAGGAAAGCGGACGTATGCGGCCTGCCTTAAAGTGATGATGTTATTTCAACAACATACCTCCATGTGGTGAAATGTATGGGGGTGAATCTTCATCTTTGTAGAGTTGAACATTGATTTCGGACGGACCCGGTTCGTTGCGATCATCACTATTGCCGATCAGTATCTAAAAATATATTTTGAATTTAATTAAATACCTAGCGAAATCAATAATTATGGGTAATAGCCGAATGAAAAATAAAAAAAGAATATACGCGCCGACTTGAGAACCTCCTCCGTTTTTTCGTCGGTTAAAAAATTGTTCCAGTTAAAATCAAGTATTCAGAAAAAATCATAAAGAAAATGCATCAGGCTGAAATTTGATTACGGCCGAAAAAAAAAAACATTTTCCATTAGTCTATGTGAACATCTAAAGTAATTAACAAAATACAAACAGTTTCTTACCCTTTGTATAAGTTGTTCAGTATGTTGGAACGCTTTATAATTATTCATGAATTTCTTTTCATCTTGTCTGTCTACTAATATCACGTAATTGGATTCAGAACTCCTTGCTCGGCCTAAAATAATGATAAGTGGTTTCGAAATGTAGTGGGTCTGCATATTAATACACCAAGCGCCGAGACTCGAGTCGGAAATTAGCCGGAACAAACACAGACAGACAGACAACATTTTACAAAAATTGTGTTTTCGTTATAAGTACCGTATATAATTATGTACTTTCATAAATATGCATTTCGTAAAAAGCTGTTATTTTGACATTAAATAAAAACTGACAATTCAATCTTATTTATCATAGATATTGTTATATTTTACGTGACAAACTTCTGATATTTTTTATGACATTATAGAGAACACTGACTGTGAATGTTAGTATAGTTAGCGCCACGAAAGATGAGACTTGCCCCCCCCCCCCCCCTCTCCCGCGCTCTTTCCGCCGCGCCTATGACGTGCGGTCCCGTCCCGCACTCAGACCTCATACCGCTATAGAGACCTTAAATCGTGTACTGCGCATGTCAAACTGCCTGGTGTGTCAAGTCTTATCTTTCGTGGCGCTAATTATAACATGCAGGATAGATAGAATACACGAGTTTACAACTGTCTGGCGGTTATGGGTATTTTATGCGGCCTACGCAAATGTTCTGCAGATCTGGTAGCATCGTGTACGGATTGTTGAGCTTCCTAAAATAGGGTTGAGAGGTTGAGCTACACGATGGCAGATGCAGTCTATCGGGACAGGTCAATTCCAAGCTGCAATGGCTCTCTCTTCAAAAGGCAGACAGACACAGCCCTGCTGCATTGACTCGCATAAAATCATAATAACATAATGCTTGGACTTTAAAAAGGACCACGACATCTGAGTTAGTTTCAGCATTTCTTCTCGGGGATCAGTCAGCCAGTCAGGGGGGCAGTTTTAAAATATTTACCAAATAAATTTACGTGTTAAAGTGTCTTAAAAAATCTACTTACAGAAATAAACATCATGTCATGTACAAATGGATGTTGATCCCATTTTACACTGTAACGTATCGTCTAGTGCAGCGCTGTGTGAACGGCTGCATAAAGTATACAAACCTTTACTCTGTATATACGATCGGTACTCCAAGGGCGGGTCGTAACGCAGTACAAGCAAACATTGCGGTATGTCTATCCCTTCTTCTATTACACTTGTCGATATTAGACAGTTGAGGTCACTGAAAATGAGTAATTTATTGATTAGTTTTAAATGCCTTGTGAGTATTTTTTAAGTTGATATTAACATTGTCATTATAATAATCAGACATAATCCGCTGCTGGGACACAGGCCTCATCTCGATGAGAGGGAGTGGGCCATAATCCACCACGCGGGCCCAGTGCGGGTTGGTGCATGTCACTTTGGTTCTAGGAGATGCCGGTTGCCTCACGATGTTTTTCTTAACAAAGTAAAGCTCCTGTCTGGGTTCGAACCTACGACCTACAATTCGTAAGTCGCAGCCGTTACTACTGGGCCACCACTGCTCTAGTATAATAATGGTGATTAATCGATTGGATTGTCATTATAATAATGAAGTGTATTTTAACATAAATATGTGTTTAATATTGTCACATTATCATCGGCCTAGTCTTTTCACAACGGAGTTGGGGTCAGTTTCCAGACTAACCGACACTAACCGTATGCAGTATTATACATGGAGCGACTGCCTATCTACGACCCAGTTAATGGGTAACACGATACCCCTTAGGCCGCTATCCCACTGGCGTTTTACAAGCGTTGGCGCTTCTCCAAACGTCTGCGACTCTGCGCAGCGCCAACGTTGCGCAGACGCGACGTTAACGTCGCGAGTTTCAGTGGTAACCCACCCAGCGCCCACACAGACAGAGCGGGACGGCGTGATTGTACCTGTTGCCAAAAAACGCAAGAAACTCGCGACGTAGACGTCGCGTCTGCGCAACGTTGGCGCTGCGGAGACGTTGGAAAAGCGCCAACGCTTGTAAAACGCCAGTGGGATAGCGGCCTTAGTAAAACTGGTTGTCTGTCAGATTTTCGGGCTTCTGCATAAGTTTCCCGTGGGAATATCGGGATAAAAACTATCCTATGTCCTTTCCCGGGACTTAAACTATCTCTATACCAAATTTCATCTAAATCGGTTCAGCAGTTTAAGCGTGAAGAGGTAACAGACAGACACATTTTCACATTTATAATATGACTAGCTGCGCCCCGCGGTTTTACCCGCATAAGTCTCGATCCCGTGGGAATATCGGGATAAAAAGTACCCTATGTCCTTTTCCTTGACTCAAGCTATCTCTATACCAAATTTCATCAAAATTGGTGCTGCCGTTTGAGCGTGAAGAAGTAACAAACATAATTATGTATAAACACACATACACACACACTCACAAACTTTCGCCTTTATAATATTAGTGTGATTAGTGTGATATAATATGATATAGTATATATAGTATGGAAGTAAGGATTTGTTATCATTTAAGTATATTTTAATAGGCAGTAAATTAATGGTTTATTTACTGTGGTTTATTGTGTGTGGTGTGTGTGTGGTTTATTTATCGTGACTGCCTCGTTGGTCTAGTGGTCGCCAGCGCTACTGTTGAGCACGAGGTCAGGGTTCGATTCCCAAGTCGGACAAAGTGTTAGTGGGTTATTTTATTAGGAATTTCTCAGTAGCAGCCCAGAGTCTGGATTTGTACTCGGTTCATGGCAACAGGCTCACCCCTACTACATAGGACTTAAACATAACTGGCGAAATGTGAGTGATGCTTTAGGTACACCTCTGCCTAACCATTCGGGGATTACAGGCGTGATGTTATATTCTATCTATCTAAACTGACGATATTAAATGAGAGTATGATTAGTAAAAATTCAAGATATACAGCAAAAACTTACTTGTTCCTAAACTTCAGTAAAGCTTGTTGGCTGGACTTCTTGACATAGTATTCTTCCCTTGTGTTCTTCAGCGGGTTCACGTTGAATCCGACGACAAAATCGTGTTTTAGAAAGTCGAATTCCTTTGGATTAGCGGCCTTTACATCTTTCAGAAGGTTGAACAGAACTTTCGCTGCGAACCTTTGTTTTGTGAATATAATCGCTGAAAGCTGTTTTCTTGACTTATTCACTTTTAGTACGACTACAAAAGAAAAACGAGTTTTTGCTAGATTTAGGGCCTAAGACAGCGGTGCCGCCACATTTCGGTCTCAGTTTAGCGGCAAATAATGTCACAAAACCGTTATTTACACACCCTGTCGTCAACACTGTCGATATGATTAGTTCAAGAGTCAAGGTTTAGAAAAGTTCACTTAAAAATGACACGGATCTTTCAAATAAAAAATTTACATCATTTAAAAATACTTCTTTTTTACTTTAAAATCAGTATATGTTTTACAGTAAGTAATTAGAATAATAATATTTTTATACTCATCTACAATTAGTTAAGAAAATGCCAAATAAGGACTTTCTATATTGTATCACAGGTAATCATGTAATAATTTACAATTTCAACAGTGTTAACGATAGTGGTGTTACTAATCGGGAATAATCGAAAATTATTCCCGTTCGTCAACAGTGTGGACGACAATGTGTTACTGATCGGGAATATTCGGCCATAATCTACCCTGTGCGGGTTGGTAGATGTCACATGTCTTCGAAGTTATGGTTCTAAGACATGCCGGTTTCCTCACAATGTTTTCCTTCACCATTTTGAGAGTAGTAGTGACGAAATAATTTACATAAATTAAAGCGCCTGTCTGGGTTCGAACCTACGACCTACAACTCGTAAGTCGCGGCCTTTACCATTGGGTCACCACTGGTCCCCCTACTCTCCCTGATATTTTATAATGCAAAATAATTATGGAAGTTAATAGGAGAAATATATTTACCACCCGGAGTGTCCAGCATAGTTGGACTATATTCTTTCAATATATTCAACATAAGCAAAACTTTCTCTGAGGAGAACTTAATTATTTTCTCGTACCCAGTTTCCTTCTCCATCGCTCGCAATAAAACGTTTCGTGCGCTGCAATCATAAAAAGTTATTAAATATTATTGAAAAATCTTTCACAAAATATTGAGATACTAGCTAATAGGCGAGCTATTAGGAAGCTGCTGCACGCGGATTCGTCCGCGTGGTTGTCGGAAAGGAATGTGCTACCGAGACAAAAAGTATGTTACTCCTTATAACATCAGCTATCTGTCAGTGAAAGTCCCGTCAAAATCGGTACAGCCGTTTTGCAGATTAGCCGGAACAAACAGACAAACAATAATTTTAGTTTTTTGTTATAAGTACCGTATATTCTTTCATATGATAACGTAAAAACTGTTATTTTGACATTACAAACAGACACTTCAATTTTATTTATTTGTGTAAATTTTTTTCGCTGCTTTTGTTGTCTTACAAATATTTAAAGTCTTTTGCCATTCGTTTGATCTTGAAAAGAAAAGTTAATTGAATGCACACAGAGCTGTACAAAAAGTCATCAGTCTCATGCCGAATTTCCATTATTTGAATCTGTATGACATGAGGTTCAAATTGAACTCCGTTTACGTTTTACGTTCAAGGACCGTACAACCCCGAATATAAGTTAATTCTTTCGAAAGTGTTACAGATTGTGCGCCTACAGTAACGGAAAATGTTACCTCTTGGTAGCCTTTTCATAACACTAACGTTAGGGTAACCCTATCAATAAGTTAACTAGTACAAGATGTTACCAGCTCTTGTATAATTTCCAATTGAAGAAGATAACCCTTTGAAAGGGTTTGTCGGGGTAATCAAAGGGTTTTAAATCAAATCATTTTAAATTACGTACTATAATCGTATGTGTATGGAGTCGCTAGGGCCTAGACTGCGTGTTACGACTTGACGCATACCTGCCGAATGCATGCAGTTTAGTACTTTAAAGTAAAGGCACGAGAGATCAAAATTACAATACTTGTAGTCCGAATGGGTAACTCCGTTACTGTCGTTGAAGAGGTAACCTGTTCAAAACGTCTTACCATTAAAAAGTATAACCCACCAAGAATGGGTTTTTGAATACATATACAGGTAATCATGTCGAAAGGGTTTAGAAGAGGTTATCAATTGATGAGGGTTTTCGTAAAAGAGTAATAAATATAAAATTAGTTTTAAAACAACACTTTGTCAAAACCCTATCAAAAACCCTTTCAATGGGTAACCAAAATGGTCCCTGATTACGTTACACGATTTAGTAAACTATACAGACTGACTGTGAACTTCGATCGATGTGTCATATTAACGACCCAACACTGTATCTACACACTTGTTTAGCTTTATTAGCTTTTGCCCGCGTGGATGTCGGAAAGTATCCCCATTTTTGTTGTTTGTTGGGATATTTCCCGGCATCCACGCGAGAAAAACCGGATATATTTCCGAGATCTTCAAAATCGTCGTCATATTTCAGCCAATTTACACAAAACCTTAATGAATTTATACACCTAAACCTTCCTCAAGAATCACTCTGTTTATTGGTCAAAACCGTATGAAAATCCGTTCTATAGTTTTTGAGTTTATCGCGTTCAGACAGACAGACAGACAGACGCGGCAGGGTGACTTTGTTTTATGATATAAAGTGATACTTACTCGACAGAACGTGTTATAGCAATTTTGTAAAGATTTTCTTCTTCTTTTGTTGTCGCTTTCCGTTTCAAGCGCTCTAACAAAATAATATAGGCTAGTATACCCAAAGCGCCGCCGTAAATGCCCAATTCTTCTAAAAACATTATCATGGAAACTATCATGTTTTTCACTGCTTTTACGATCTATAAAATAGAAGTATATTTTATTTTATTGGCTGGCAAACAATTAATGGATAGGTAAGTCCCCGCTATCTATGGATATCTGGAGTACCAGAAGCATCACATCGTTTTCATCTGAGACAACCGGCATGCGTGTCGGGCCACGCTCAGTGAAGGCACACTATTGATATTATCGACACAATTTTTTTTACATTCCTTGCCACTCACCCAACTAGCGTTATGTAGTGAAAGTTGATTTTTAAGTGACCATTAACCTAAATAAATTTTGGTTGCAATGGAATTTGACATTTGCATGTCATTGTTTCAAAGACAAGATAATTGTCTATGATTCTGAATTCAAGTTTAAACAGTCAATTACCTTCTGAGGATCTGCACTAATGTCTTTTTGCCACTGCTTTAGTGGAATAGTGCGTTTTGGAGTAGTACTAGGCAATGTTACTTGCGTGATGAGATTATGGACCTCCATCAACATCTCCACTACTTTGTTAGAGACTGTAGAGGGTGACAAAGCTTTGTACAATTGAACCATCTCGTTAGGGTTCGTCGAGTAACTGAAACATAAAATGTAGTTTATACAACACAGTTAAAAAGTTGTCATCGCAGACAAGATAGAATCATATACATATACTTGCAATGTTATTGGTTTGGTTGGGTTCGGTTACTTAACTGGAGTTTATAATATATTTAATAGTCCTATTGGTTCAATATCTTGAATTCTTGACTCAACACTCGGGTAATGAATAAAGATTGTTTGAATCCGAATTGCTAACTTTGAATCAATAGCCATTGAGATTTTATCTAAAGATCATAAAATCTGAATAATTTTGAAGGATATTGCTTGATATGTTCGATACATTTTTCTACTCAACAAAGTTAATAACGCAATGAATGTTGTTGAACTATCAAAATGAAAGCCATAGCTACTGTTAGTGAGTTACACAATTGCCCCGCGGGCATAATTGTAAAAAAAATACATACTTTAAAACTTGGCCCAGCTCATCAACTGTAGCAATTGTGGCGTGAAAAGTAATTTCCAATTCATGGAGTGTCTCTTCCACCTTTCCCGTCTTCACATTTGCATTTAGGAGAGTCGCCGTTAAACCTTAAAAATAATCACATTAATAATCTACGCAGATAGGGAACGGCCAAACAAATGAAACAGAAAGAAGAAAAAGAAAGAAAAATCGTTTTTGGCATTACAGCGAAAAAAAAGTGTAATTAATCAAAATTTAGCTATGCTGTGCTGTTTATGACTAGCTAAGTAAGGAAAAATTATATTGGTAGCTTATTACCAAAGGAATTGCTACATTTTTAAACCAGAAGTAATTCTGTTTTATTTATTATTCCAACTAGCGGAACCCTAATATGTATAGTTTTATCTGTTATTATTTGTGGCCAAAGGAAGTTAATTGTCTATTAAGCGTTCATAAAAAAGCAGTTCACAGAAGCCATTACGAATAATTCAATGATAAATATTCCATAAACATAATATATTACCGAGAACTCGCGGCTGGTTTGATTTCGGGCAGTTCGCGAAGTGTTTCATGATAATTCGCATGGGATGGTCTACCACCGCGTGGTGGCATTCGTCGAATATCAACAGGTTAATATCTTCGATTTTTATGTACTGGTGTGTTAACATGTCACATAGAATCTGGCTTGTCATTACGATAACCTGAATAACAGTGAAGAATATAAAATAAGTAAACGCTTGTCGTGATGTACTTTGAAGTTTTTCAAAAGTTTCTTTTAAATTCTTAATTTATAAGTAGTATTCGTCAAGTCTCACAAATAACTCGAACTCTCGTTTAAGAATTTGGGTGTAAGAAGGTAGGTTCAGTAATTATAACGGGTGTAAAAAGACACTTAAGGCGACTACACGACCTAAAGCGCGGTCACTGTCGGACTGCATAGAAAAGAAAGAGAAGCGCGATGACACAACCGTGGTAATTTATTGCAAATATGAAGCAATTATCTATTTACAAAAACTCTCAAACACCAAACAAATAAAAACCGTATACTAAAATTCGGGGAATTAAATTGTCTTTTAGATGGTGAAAGTTTTATGAAAATACACCCGATAGTGTTTGCGTGATTATCGTTTTTATGTCCGCGGTAGACATTACTTTACAAATTAATTACACTATGTTAAAAAAATATAATTGCAAATATTCACATATCAAATTATGAAGCAAATGGTCTAGTATAACATTTATTTTTTTCAAAGAAATCAGTCCGGTCGATTAGACGTGATGTTGAATTTAAAATCATTAGAAGTCGTATATCTGCGCCTTAACGAAGCCGAGAGTCGCTTGTACTCCCCGTCATTGTTATCATTTTTTTCTACTGGACCATAACCTGGGAATTTTCAGGAACGGTAATAACATTGTCGTGCTTCTGGTTACGGAGATATTGAAGGTCAAAATTCCAACTTTTACTGACGTTTGTTTACGAAAAATTTTTTAATGTTATAAACTTATAACACAACTTTAAATACCCCCACGACCCATGTACCGTTGCATGCACCCATAAGCACAATGTTTTGCGTGTGTTACATTGAGCACTACCGCAAACAGTAAATTTTCACACCAAAAATATTAAAATGCAATTATTTTTATGCAATGTTACATAGTTTGATATACAGAATACTTAGTTGACGGTTATGTGATGGGTCTTTTTACATCCTGTATATATTTATTGCAGTCCAGAGAATAGGTAATACATCGACCGCCTTAGTTATCTCTGCCGGACAAATTAAAAAAGTTGTTTCAGAACATTTTCATTTGTGTAAACTAAAAAAAAACTTATGACTAACACTTTGAAACGAAGTAATTTATTACCTGGTTGTTTTCCAGTTCAGCGTCCCATTTGCCCTTATCCCAATAATCCACTCCTTCTTCACCGCTGTAAGCGCCGACGCCAGTCACAGCACACAGCTTCTCTATGACTTTCTTCTACAAAAAGAAATGAAAAAAAATCAAATAAGTAAGAAAACACTCATATAGGTTCATAAACTAAATTAAAAGCTCGTGGCTCAATGATAACATCCACACGGGTCGATGAAAGTTAAGCTACGCTTGCCGCGGTCAGTTCGCGGATGTGTGACCATCTATCCATTACGTACATCCCTCCGTGCATCGGAAAGCACGTTAAGCCGTTTTGTGGTCCCGGTTGTGATACGTAGATCTTTTACAGTCGTTAAGGTAGTCAGAAGCCCACAAGTCTGACAACCAGTCTTACCAAGGGGTATTGTGTTACCCAGCAACTGGGTTGTGGAGGTCAGATACGCAAGTCAAATACATGTAAAATACTGGTATTCATCCACCATCCATCCATCTCAGACATTAATCTGCATGGTCCTCATATGGCCTGACCAAGAGCTTTTAGAATTTTTAGAAGCGGATACGTTGATAGGTAGGTAAATGAATTTTCTTAGGGTAGGGCTAAGCAAAACACTGATAAAGAACTATGTCGATATCAACTGAAGGAAAATTTACGTATAGGTTTGTGCAGTTGTACAACTTCTAATTTTATTGCTGCAGCTGTATTATTTATTCACAAAAGTACTTTTCTAAAACAGCCTCAAACCGTATATCGCATAAGGTTCAAAAGTGAATGAAATGAGATAAGCATATCCCTGTAGGTTATCGTAATGCATTTCAAAACAAAAGCGCCTTGTTATGGTTACGACTTCTTGTTCGGGTACACATAATAATGAATCATAGTAATACGGTAATACCTACTTTGTAACATTCTGGAGTACTTTTCAAGCGTTACGTTTGACGGTTGACTGATTATTATAGGTTCCATTAAATTATCAGCCTTTCCAACAATTTACCAAGGAGGATAAATATTTTATGGTCAATACCTACATAAGCATAATTAATTGTGCCTCATTAGTCGACGCACAAATTCCGCCCGATAAGGCCTAACTAGATAGCTTTGTTGAATCATTAGGAAATGAGATTTTATATGAGGACTTCAGACGTCACCCTTCGGACTTCACTTCTTCATTCACACGGGCTCCTGGGTGTTATTCCAACGAATTAGTTTTAGAACCAATTAGCCTTCAATTAGCTGAAGAGTTTGTTTGTTTGTTGGTTTGATCGCGCTAATGTCTGGAACTATCAGTCGGATTTTAAAAACATTTTTTGTATTTGACAGCTCGATTCTCGAGGAAGGTTATAGGATATATGGGTTACCTATAGGTTTACCATCACGCTACGACCCTTAGGTGCCGGGCAAAAAGAAAAATATTCAGAAAGAACGCTAAGCGAAAACGAAGTAATAGCGCAGGCGACTCAGACCAAATAAAAAAGTCAAGACATAGCGCTGCGAATAACACAGTAAAGCATGCCAAAACTACACCTCCGCTCTGTGCATACACGCTCACACACACACACACATTTACAATCAAAATACACCTCACTAAGTGCACACATGTTTACGAAACCGGCTTCACTTTACTGTTGACAGCCTTCTGTCTTGGTTTTTTATTTGGTCTGAGGCGGGCGGTCGATGCGTTGCGACGGGGTGGAGGCCCGTGGAGGCCGAAATTTCATGAGGACGAAGTCGCGGGCAGAAGCTAGTTCACTCTAAAACCGAAATCATTAACTTGATGTTCGCAAAGCCAGTCGAACCATGTCTGCTGAAAGATTTGTGCTAGTACATTACATGACATACATAGATACTTGCAAGAATCGATTGCAGTTGTATTATATAACTACAATGGAAACTTGTACTATAACACAGCGAAGCGGTGACGATACAGACCGTGATGTTTGGGCGAGCTGAGGCGATGTAATATCGATGGGCTACCATTTCCACAAGACCATGCAATTTGATAAACAAGTTTGTTTGCTTTTGCACAGTCATATTAAGGTCCCAGTCACATAAATACTGCTCAATCTTAGAGCAAGATTACACGCTCATTCTGGCGTCATTCTGATCCATCAGTCTGGTCAGAATGATGGGAGAATGATCGTGTAACCCACTGATTGACAGAATGATGGTCCAGAATGATGAAAATTAAATATTTTATATAATTCCGTCAGTCTCGTTTTGAATGATGAAATACTGATGGGAGAATGATCGTGTAATCCGCTCGTATCATTCTGGCGTCTGTCATCGTCAGCGACGCAATGCGGAAGGACGTGTCAAGCGACATAACTACGAGCGCGCCGGAAGCGCCGCCGCCAACAACACCTCCGCCCCTGCCCCCGCCGCCACCAATTGAGATCGAAAAAGATTTTATAATAACTTTAGAGTCCTTGCCTGTTTTGTGGGACAAAACACACACCAATTACAGTAATATATAATAATAATAATATTCCACAACTATCACACAACGCCATCTAGTCCCAAGCTAAGCAGAGCTTGTGTTATGGGTACTAGACAACTGATAAACATACTTATATATTTCTAAATACATACATATTATAGATAAATTACACCCAGACACAGAACAAATGATCGTGCTCATCACACAAACATTTGTCCTGGGTGGGAATCGAACCCACGACTTCCAGCATAGCAGTCAGGGTCACTAACCACTAGACCATCAGGCCTGTCAACAATATAAAACAATATATAACAATAAGTATAAGAGGAATGACGTTGCAAAAGCTAATTAAAATACTAGTAAAAATTAAGCCCGGGGCAACGATCGAAGATGTAACGACTTCAAAAAAAAAACACTACCTACAAAATGATAATAACTTTAATTTCGGAAGTCGGTGTCGTTGATTCCGCATTTTCGTTTCTTGACACCGACTTCCTAAATTTATTTATCATTTTGTAGTGTTTTTTTTGAAGTCGGTTGTTTTTTTTTGTAAAAAAAAAAATATTTTTCACTTTTAAGTTGTTTCTACCCCGCACAAATTCAATTAACACTAGTGCATTGAAGAATTGAAGACACCGACTAGAAGAATTATTATCAAAATTCGCGTAGAAATGCCGGAGATGCAGTACATTTATGCATGTAACTTCGTACATAAGAATAATTACCTATTGTATTATATTAAAAAAAATCGTTTATTTCAGGCAAGTTTTTACACATACACCCATAGTAACAAAAATAAAAATTAAGTAATTTAAATTAAAAATGAAATGAAATGAAATTTAAACCATTTTTTTTATTTGAATTTGAATGTTTATATACTAAAACCTCCCTGAAAGTATGTAGATCACATTAATGAAAGAATTATCAAAATCGGTTCATCAGTTTTTGAGAAAATCGCGGACATACAAACATACATACGGGTCGAATACAGAACCTCCTTTTTTAAAGTCGGTTAAAAAAGAAGATCAACGTCACATCAGCGTACTTTCCATCAGTCTGCTGTCAGTCTAGAATTACCGTGTAACCGTCGAAAATCCTCCATCATTCTGGCATCAGTCACGTCAATCCAGAATGATGGACCAGAATGACGCCAGAATGAGCGTGTAACCTTGCTCTTATATCTATGGTCCCAGTACATGTTGGGCGAGCCCGTTGGCCGAATGCGTTTGAAAAATTGATTTGACGGTGGTGTTCACACGTTGGCGTACTTATTTCATTTTTGTGTTTCGTTTGCAAGCAAGATGGACGTAGAGACAATCGAACGCTCCGCAAACGTGTGATCGCAGTTTGCAACTTGCGCCAAATTCCATTCGATTCGTGCACGAAAATCAACAATGACGGATCGTATTCGAGGGTTGGTCGCAAACGACAAATACACGCAAAAAGGCCCAGTATACTATACGGTCACCAAGCTCGCCTAACGTGTAGTTACTGGGAGCTTAAAATGAAATGTTTAATTTTAAAACCACCACTAGGTAACTATGATGACGCAATATCGAGTGCACTTGTGCAATGAGACGCCGCGAAGTGGCGCGGACAGCGATCTGCTAGCACCATAGTAACAGCCTAACAGGTCGGGACACGTCACTGGCGGATCACGACATGAAAGGACACGTTAGGACGTGTGCCACATGAGTAGACAAACGGAACAGAGGCAAAGCTTCTTAAGAACGTGCAAAATTGTTACCTATTTTGGTAGGGTTGTCACAATAGGTTAAGACAAATTAAACAAAACATTTGTTAAATAGTTTTATTATTCAGTATGATTTACAAATTACTTACTCTAATAATTCTCTTTTTATAATTTTTGTTTTTTAATCATTTATTGTTTCTTTTAATGGTGTGGTAAATGCTTTGAGCTGAAACAAAAATAAAATGGAAATGCGAACCGAACACTATTATACAAAAGACATAGGTAGAACTATATTTGAAAGATTATATGTATACCTATATTTTAAATATTTATTTAATTTCAAGGCCTACTTATAGTAGTGAGAAATAAGTACGATGTACGTATTAATAATAAGTTTCGATTAAAAATGCTTTTTAAACTCGTATTCAAACTTTCATGATCATGCTATTATGGCCGTTGAGGAGTTCCCTCGTGAGAAGACCTGTCTGCAGCAGCAGTCTATGGTGAAGATCATGTTTAGCAAGCAAAATTAAATGTAAATAAAAAGTTTCACTTTCAAGTCCATGCTACTAACCGTTAAAGAGTTCCCTCGTAAGGAGACAATGCTGGCTGCAGCAGCAGTTTATGATAAATATCGTGTCGAATTATCAAAATTCATCTATCATAAAAATTTCGTGATCGTGCTACTAACCGTTGAAGAGTTCCCTAGTGAGGAGATAATCCTGAGTGCAGCGTCAGGTTATATCTTATTATTGCATCATCACCGTTCACCGTACAGTTACGCAGGTATACAAAATTTCAGCTCAATCAGACATCGGGAAGTGGTTCAAACCTTACTTGCAATATTTAAACTTAACACACATACCTACTACATACCAACCCATCCACGTACCTACAATATATAGTAAAAACGTGTAATAATAATAAAAAGGTAAACACACACCGTGTACAACCGTCTTCTTATCAAAAAGGTACTTACTTGAAAAAGAAGTAATCAAATATTTACTTATCTATTGTACTCCTTGGGATAGTTGCAGTATGATATATCTTTATTTTTTCTAGTATTATTCATACACACAGTACAATAAACCACCATTATTAACAATAATATACCACGTTTTTACATTAAAATATTCAAATTTGGAACTAACAAAACAAACAACGTGCGTCGCACTGACCCTGAGATTGTCAACTAGCTGTGCCAGCGTAAACCGGTTTTTTCCAGTCTCGCCGCGTACGTGACAAGCGGCCAGTGGTCACGCACACATGCCCCGCGTGCTTGTAGTAGTGCAACCGATTCGCGCGGTTGTTTGAAGCTTTGTATCTGTTCCGTTTGTCTAATCATGTGCGTGTGCCCCGACCTAAGGTTGGCCGCATACGTACGGTTTCCTGAGGCCTTACCACGAGCTCAACGCGATCCAGTTTAGGCTGTTGGAAAGAGACAGAGCTATACAAGTCGTCTAGCGCCATCTCGATCCCTGAGCGTAAATTGAATCGCGTTAAGAACTCGCGGTAGGCCACCTGATCGGAAAACATAGAACGTATGCGCTTATGCTGGGGCCAGACTATCGCGATAACGCGAAGATTTGCGCGATAAGTTGATGCTCATTGGTTGGACCTACGATGTCAGCCAATAAGAAACAACTTATCGCGATTTTCCCGTATAGTGGCCCCGGCATTAGAGACGATATTGTATGAAATGCGTGCATTCAGGGTCTCCGAATCTGAATTCCTGATCAGAGCCCTGATTCACAACCATACGACAGGCTATCGTATCGAAAACCTGACATTTCGATAACCTGATTTGACTTGCCCTCAACAGCAAATAGCTGTAGGAAGAATAGCGGGCGTCTATTTGATTTAAACTGACAAAATTTTCGGGTTTTGGACTTGTGAATAGCGTTTAGAAGACTCCTACGATAACAATGATTAATGTTCGATACGATACGGAAGCGTATCGAGTGTTTGTGAATAGCTATGCAGGAAACCGTACGTATGCGGTCAGCCTAACTCTCATAAAAACTCGACAACTTAAAGTCCTTACTTAATATAGGTAAGCAAATAACTACGTATGTGTCTAGTACAGCGTTGCCAGACGTCCCGATTTTGGCGGGACGTCCTGATTTTTAGGGTTCCGTAGTCAACTAGGAACCCTTATAGTTTCGCCATGTCTGTCTGTCCGTCCGTCCGTCTGTCCGTCCTCGCTTAATCTCTGTGACCGTTAGCACTAGAAAGCTGAAATTTGGTACCAATATGTATATCAATCACGCCGACAAAGTGGTAAAATAAAAATTGGAAAAAAATGTTTTAGTAGGGTAGCCCCCCTATATGTAAAGTGGGAAGTGATTTTTTTTTTAATTTCAACCCTAACGTGTGATATGTTGTTGGAAAGGTATTTAAAAATGAATAGGGGTTTACTAAAATCATATTTTGATAATATCAATAATTTCGGAAATAATCGCTCCAAAAGTAAAAAACAATGTGTCCCCCCCCTCTAACTTTTGAACCATAAGTTTAGAAAATATGAAAAAAATCTGAAAAGTAGAACTTTATAAGGACTTTCTAGGAAAATTATTTTGAACATGATAGAAACAACAGTTTTTGTACAAAAAAGACAAAAAGTTGTACAAAATCATTTCTGGACTAAGTTCGTAGTATAATCGTATATGCAAGCATTTTTTTTTAACTTCGTTTACATATTTTATAATAACGTATCTTTTTTCAAACAAAAAAAGAATTATTAAAATCGGTTCTCGCAATCCAAAATTACCACCGAAAACTTCTGGCACGTCTATGTATTAATTAGTAACCCAATTCCCCGAGAGATGGCGCTGTAGGTACTTATTACTTTGGGTCGGCGGGGCAATTGCGTAACAGTTTATTAAGGTGAATGGGTAGTTGTAGCCCGCGAAATTCAATTTTTCTTACGTTTTTTGCAATTTTCAGGTCAGTGTCAGGTTGTATCTTGATCAAAATATGATTCGCGACAATAACAGGTACGTATTTACAGAATTATAATAATAAGAATCATTAATACATCTTTCTAAGTTAGATTTCTACCGTTAAGAACAAATCTCGTATGGAAAAGTGTTGATGGTAGAAATCTAATTTAAAGAGATATATTAATGATTCTAATGACTATAATTCTGTAAATACATGTCTATTATAGTCGCAAATCACATTTTGATCAAGATACAAACTGACACTGACCTGAAAATTGCAAAAAACGTAAGAAAAATTGAATTTCGCGGGCTACAACTACCCATTCACCTTAATCGGAATCGGTTTCATTTTGACAGTTCAACAACATTCATTGCGTTATTTACGTGTTCAGCAGACAAATTTTTCGAACTTATGAAGCAATGGATTAGCAATTGGCTTCGAAAAGATTCTGATTCCGATTGATAGTGTGTTACGCAATTAGGGTGCGGGTATTATCGAACTGCACGTGGGAACACTTATTGTGACGGACGGGAAACTACGGAACCCTACACTGAGCGTGGCCCGACACGCTCTTGGCCGGTTTTTCTTGATTTGTCCGCCATGTCATAGAAACAAAAATTCGAAGACATGCGACATCTACCAATCCGCACTGGGCCCGCGTGGTGGGTACGGCCCACTCCCTCTCACAGAGAGGAAGCCTGTGTCCGAGCAGTGGGAACATTATAGGCTGATTATGTAGTATACATATGTATATCCTGATTTTTAGCCTAAAATTAAATATCCCGCGCGGGACAGGCTCAGTCCCGCTTTTCGGGGATAGAAAAATAAATAAGTTATTTGTAAGTGTATATTATTATACACAATAATATGCTTCCCCTTGTGGACACGTGAATGACAAGACGTTAGAACGTAAACAAAGCGAGTATGATGTAAGGTACTTAGCAGGTGGCGTTATTGTACGAGTATGTATAGTTTCTGCCCCATCATAGGAAAAAGGCGTGAGTTTATGTATTAATGGATTGCCACAATTTCTCATTCCATGTTTATGGAAAGAAACAAAAAATAAAGAAAAATATTTTATTTGGGACACACAAAGGAAAGAAAAAAGTAAAAAAAGGAACATTTAAAACTAACAAAGTTATGGAAGTCAGGATTAACCGCTTGAATGTCGTAATTTCAGAAACAATTGAAAAGCCATTGTCTCGCGTGGATCCACGTTCCGGGTTATGAGGGGTTAATAAGAATGATCAATATTAACATACCTGCTGGATGACCAATGGCACAGTGTTGACCAGGAAGAAAGTTCGTTTCCCTCCTTGTCCCCATGGTTTTTGCAGCGCTTTGCGGAATTTTTTGATAAGACAGATTGCAATAAATGTCTTCCCGGAGCCTGCAAGGGATTAACACGCTAAAATCTGTTCCATTTTCATGTAAGTTGCATAGTCTCTAAAGAAAGTCCTTGTGCATATTGTAAAGAGGAGAGCTATCTTTATTTTTGAAGTATTTAATTGTCATCATTATTGGCTTAGCACATACTATAGCCAAATATGATGGGCGATTGCAGTATGAAACCATACATACTAGAAGTAACTGAACCAAAAAAACGTTGTGAAATAGACATGTAACCTACTCTAAAAAGTTCAGTATCAAACAAAAATAAGAGGAAAAAAAGTAGGTAAATGATCAATAAACATAAAAATATAATTGTTATGCTGATAATTAATTAGTGGTTTGTGTCACACATTGCTAATTAAGTATAGCTTCTAAAACACTACTATTCAATTATTATACCTACTTAAATGACAAGTAGATATGTCTCCATTGTTAGCCTAGTGGTTGCATGTGCTACTGTTGAGCCTAAGGCCCTGGGTTCGATTCCCAGGTTGGGTGATGTTATTGGGTTATACCTTCAGGAATTTCTCAATATTAACCCGGAATCTGTATTTGTGCCCGGTTGTTGGCTTGCCCTCCATTACATGGGGCTTAAAACATAATTGACAAAATGTGGGTGTCTTGTATGTAGATACACCTCTGCCTAACCCTTCTGGATCACAGGCGCGACGTTATGTTATGTAGATAAAGTAATAAACAAACCTGTTGGTAAATATATGATTGTGTTATTATCTGTAGCAATTTCTTCCAGTTGAGCTTGATAAGGCCTGGCCTTTAGCTGGTCACTTCCGACTGCATCTATTTCCTGGCCCAACTCCATTTTGATGTTGTCTAAGCAAATAATGTTTAAATTGTGAATAGCTCTTTTTACACAACTGCCCAAAAAGGAGTGTAATGTATTCAGGGTTGATGTATAATTCAATGCAGTATGGCTCCATTTTGAAAAGTGATTTAATCAGACTTTAGTAAGACTGAGAATGTCTAAATGAGTGAATGGTTTCATAGATGATTAAGTTTTAATATTCTCTTAAAAAAAAAACAAATATATTGGATAAGATTAACGCAACACCATTTATTGCATCGTAGATGCGTGCTCGCGCATCTGTGTCAACCTTCTATCAATAAAGCTTGTCACTAAAATGTATAAAATAAAAATAATAATTAAAAAAAATTAAAAACACGACTGCTCTGCCAAAAAACAAACTAAAAAGTAAAAAACAAGTTGTATTCCCTGACTAAACACATAAGTAAAATTGTCATTGCAGTCGAGGGACCTCTTAGATTGAAAAGTGTTCCACAGAATGGTCCCCAGACTGCATTGACAATTTTATTTATCTGTTTAGTCAGGGAATACAACTTGTTTTTAACTTTTTAGTTAGTTTTTGGCAGGACAGTCGTGTTTTTAATTTTTTTTAATTATTTTTTTTTTCTAAACTATTACTGCACTTTTTTGCACAAGGTTTGATGTCTATGTTATTGGGATATTTTCGTCTGCTATACTTAGAACAGAAATCGGCTCCACTGTACTTCCTCACCCGTTTATTCGAAGCTTCACAATTTTAATAGTTCTACATTTCGTTATGTTAAACACTTTCGCAAAATCCCGCATTGTGAAAACTTATAGTTTTTGAGAAAAAAAATCTTAAAGTTACGGAAAATGTATCATGTGTACATAAATGTAACATGTTTATGTTTTTTTTGTGTTCCCGATTACACTACACACTAAACCAACATGATATACAAAAATAACACATTTGTAATGACAACTTAGGATGCAAGAGCGAGCGAAGCGAGCTCGGGACTTGGGGCACCCCGACTCGGACAGGTTAGGTTAGAAGGGGATGGCGGGGTCTAGTGAGCGAGCGCAGCGAGCGAACAGACCCCGCCATCCCCTTCGTGGTTATTTTTTTTTAGACCATAGAGCCCCGCGAAGCGGGGCTCCTACTACGCCTTTTAAGCAACTTTTAAGTGTTTTGAGGTTAGGTTACAAAAATCATTGGAAATTTTTTTTCTCGGCCACTATGGTTTGGCGAACTTTTCGGTTTTCAAATTTACACTAAAAAGGGTCTATTCTATCTAAAAAAAAATAGTTACTATAAAAATCGCAGGTTTTCAGAAAAAAAAAAATCTTCGGAAATTTTTTTCTCGGCCCCTATGGATTTTCACAATTTGCGGTTTTCAAATTACACTAAAAAGGGTCTATTCTATCCAAAAAAAACTACCTACTATCAAAATGCGCCGGGTGAGGAAGTACAGTGGTTCCCAGAAATCTTCAACTACCTTTATTTTAAACTAATATTTGTATGTCATTATTAATTTTGTATTTGATCAAGAAATCATTGTGAAATAGTATTCGGAGAAATATAAATATTTACCTATCTATAGAAGTATTGTGGTAATTACTAACTTTCACAAGCTATAAATGTTTACTAGTTTTTATCAATATTTTATTTATTTACACGATTAAAATGAAATAAAATACGATGGAATTGTTAAACAATCAATGCTAAATGAACACACAATCTAAGGATTTACTTACTCTTAATATTTCAGTGGAGCGCTAATATTTTGTATTATTACCTGAAATACAATACCTTTATTTACCGGCGTTAGGTATAGCTTAAATAAAAAATATTTATAAAACTGTAGTTATACCTACCTGGGTCAATAGGTGAGGCAACTAGTATTTCTTCAAGGTTTACAATAAGTAAGGTTTACCGTGCACTTGACTCATACTAACTAGCACCGAGTTCACTCTACAAAGCAATAAGAAAATAATTTAATACAGATCCAGTGGTCCCTCTCTCTACACTCTTCCACCTTTTGTTTTTAATGACAGTCCAAGGGCTACCATGCTCGCGAGTAAAATTTTCTAGGAATTTTCTTAGAAAATTCGTCACAGTACACTATTATTAAAAAAAAAAAATAACTACACAAATACTGTAACATATACTTGCTTTAAAATCCATTGCGAATCTGTCGATAAAACACAAAACCATTGAAAAATACGTGAAGATTTCTTAATTTCCCCTACGAATTTCCCCATATAAATGGTACTTTTAAAATATGGCATCTTTGGTTGTTGCCATTTTACGTTTCGTTTGAGGTGTTATATTTTAGCTTCAGATTTCATGTGTTATTTCATGATCTTTAAAATTGATAATTATAATTAATAAGCCAAATTTTATCATGACATACATAATGTTATACTTCAATATCTACAAGATCAAATTATAATATTTTTAAATTGAAAGTTACAAACGGAACGTTCTAATTTACTGAAGTGGTTATTCCCGTGTCATAGAGTGAATAAATACACGTCATGCTATACGTGGTCCAACCAAGCCGTAGACAGAGAATCTATACTCCCTCTACGAACCAAGCATTTCACAACAGATAAGATAGACCTAGAAAACGCAAGTATCACGCCGTGCCCACCTTTACTGCCCTGACACGACTTTTGGCTTAGCGGCAAGCGGCTCGGTTTCATTTATCTAGCGTTGACGCTGCATGATGGCATGGTTCATACATTTTCCTATATTGTTTTTACCGCTCGCCGCGCTAAGCTGCCGCTGATAGCGGCAAGGTCGTGGCCAGGCCGTTAGACTCAAAGCGAAGTCGAAACATTGTACAGACGCCAGCACATCAACCTACTACATTCTGTCAAACTTCTTTAATAGATTTTCAACTTTATCGCTGAAGCATAAGGTTCAAAGTTGATTGGGAAAATCTGACAGTTTCGGGTAGGTTGATGTGCTGGCGTCTGTACATACATAAACATAGCAAAAACTGCAAATAATATACCGTAGTGCGGCTTCGTTTGGTCAAGATTTCTGTTTTTCCCCACGCATCGACAAACTGCAAACATAGATGTAAAGTTTTGGATTATTAGTAGTCAAACAATAATTTATTAGCTTGACAATAATGCACTAGAAAAACTATGACACTTTTAACTTTTATTTATAAGGAAGCGTGGGGCACTTTGTTGTGAATACCAAAGGGCATCATTTATTTCGTACGGTACTTCCGCCCCGGCCAGAAAAAAAAAGTACTGCTGTCTTATGGGAAATGACCTATTGAGCATTTTTAACCGACTTCAAAAAAGGAGGTTCTGTATTCGACCCGTATGTATGTATGTTTGTATGCCCGCGATTTTCTCAAAAACTAATGAACCGATTTTGATAATTCTTTCACTAAAGTGATCAACATACTTTCAGAAAGGTTTTAGTATATAAGACATTAGGTAATTATTCTTATGTAAGTACGAAGTTATATGCATAAATGTACTGCATCTCCGGCATTTCGATGATTCTTCTAGCCGGTGTCTTCATTTCTTCAATGCACTAGTGTTAATTGAATTTGTGTGGGGTAGGTACAACTACATAGTGAAAAAATAAAAACTTTTTTACAAAAAAAAAACAACCGACTTAAAAAAAAAAACTACAAAGTGAAAAATAACTTTAATTTCGGAAGTTGGTGTCAAAAAACGAAAATGCGGAAACAACGACACCGACTTCCAAAATTAAAGTTATAAGTATATCACTTTGTAGTGTTTTTTTGAAGTCGGTTGTTTTTTTTTGTAAAAAAGTTTTTATTTTTATTTACTATTACAACGAAAGTTTCATACGTTTATGCCCCTCGGCTGCTATTTGAAATTGAAAATGCTAAAAATCATAATCATTTTTAATACCTAACAAGTTTATAGTTAAAACATGTTCAGGATGATTAAGTTGGTATTTTTAACCGACTTCATAAAAAAAGATGGTTCTGCTGTATTCGACCCGTATGTATGTATGTATGTTTGTATGTCCGCGATTGTCTCAAAAACTAATGAACGAATTTTGATAATTCTTTCATTATTGTGATCTACTTACATACTTTCAGGAAGGTTTTTGTATATAATACATTAGGTAATTATTCTTATGTACGAAGTTATATGCATAAAAATGTACTGCCTCTCCGGCATTTCTATGCGAATTTTGATGATTCTTCTAGTCGGTGTCTACAATTCTTCAATGCACTAGTGTTAATTGTATTTGTGTGGGCTAAGTACAACTAAAATCACTTGATAAAAAAAAATATGATTTTTGACATTTCCAATTTCAAATAGCAGCCAGCGGGTTAATTTTAGACTTTCGATGTGATAGTAAAAATGCTCAAGATGTTATTTAAAAACTTTTTTAAAAAAAAGACAACCAACTTCAAGGAAAAACTACAAAGTGAAAAATAACTTTAATTTCGGAAGTTGGTGTCTTTGTTTCCGCATTTTCGTTTTTTGACACCGACTTCCGAAATTAAAGTTATTTATCACTCTGTAGTTGTTTTTTTGAAGTCGTTTGTCTTTTTTGTAAAAAAGTTTTTATTTTTCACTTTTTAGTTGTACCTACCCCAAACAAATTCAATTAACACTAGTGCATTGAAGAAACGAAGACACCGGCTAGAAGAATCGTCGAAATGCCGGAGATGCAGTACATTTATGCATATAACTTCGTACATAAGAATGATTACCTAATGTGTTATACACTAAAACCTTCCTGAAAGTATGTAGATCACATTAGTGAAGGAATTATCAAAATTGGTTCATTAGTTTTTGAGAAAATCGCGGACAAACAAACATGCATACATACATACGAGTCGAATACAGAACCTCCTTTTTTGACGTCGGTAAAAAAATAGTACTTTTTTCTGGCTTTAATTTTTAACCGACTTCAAAAAAAGAGGTTCTGTATTCGACCCGTATGTATGTTTGTATGTCCGCGATTTTCTCAAAAACTAATGAACCAATTTTGATAATTCTTTTAATAATGTGATCTACATACTTTCAGGAAGGTTTTAATATATAATGCATTAGGTAACTATTCATATGTACGAAGTTATATGCATAAATGTAGGTACTGCATCTCCGGCATTTCTATGCGAATCTTGACGATTCTTCTAGTCGGTGTCTTCAATCCTTCAATGCACAAGTGTTAAATGAATTTGTGTGAGGTAGGCCGTAGGTTACAACTAACAAGTGAAAAATCAAAACTTATTTACAAAAAAAAACAACCGTCTTAAAAAAAACACTACCTACAGAGTGATAAATAATAATAATTTAATTTTGGAAGTCAGTGTCAAAAAAAGAAAATGCGGAGCCAACGACACCGACTTCAGGTTATATTATCACTTTGTAGTGTTTTTTTTTGGGTATAAATGTTCGACACTTGAATGATGTCTTACGTTATTATTGATATTTTATTTAAAATATTTGTATACCTATCCGTGGCGAGAACCCTTTTATGAGGAACATTATTGTGTCATGTTTTATTGGCAGTAAATATATTATTCTATTGTAGTCATTAAGACTAGGGTCTGTGTAATAAAAAAAATGTTCTGTTTCTACCGGTCGAAACGATCGAAATCTGACATTTTGATTTGACTAGTGACAGTGACAACTAGTGAAAGATAATTTTTTAGAGTCAGTGTCAAATTCGACGAATAGATGGGAATTTGCGAATAAGAGATTATTTGTTTGCTTTACCTGAAATGAAACTCAATTCTAAAAAACGGCTCCTGCCCTTATACTCTACCTTATTACTCATTATATTTACAAGTGCTGTGTCGCCTGGTGGTAAATTCATCATTCTGTTGTTGTAGGTTATGTATGTATTATCAGACTACCATTAGGCGTTTATTATTGTTTATTTTACTATTACAGCTAATGATTTACACTTCTATGATGGCGTTTCTACAGCAGACGTTATATTTGGTGACGTGTTTTTCGAAATATTAGATCCTCCTGAACTCAGGTATTCCTATAGAATCAGACCAGCCAAAGATTTTGGTACACCTTTTGTAAGTAATGAAAACTTATTGAAAACTTTGCATACTGTAACTTAAATTATTAATTGAATATTAATTAATCATGTACCTAAATATTTTTCAGAATGAGAGTATACAATTCCAGGATGCTCGGTTGGTACCAACTGTACCCCTACATAGTTGCTCTGATATAGTAAATCATGATGATATTGTGGGCCAGATCGCTTTGTCTGAAAGAGGGTAAGTATGTTCATAATTATTTGCACCATGTAATGAAAACCAAGGTACTTTGTATTCATTGGCTGTCCTTTTGTACCATGTTCAACCATGGGATGTTTTTTAGCCAGTGTAGAAAATTATTTCCATAAACACAAAAAGGATCCATATCCATAGATTTGTTTAAATTTTTTTTTTTCTGTAATGTACAATCAATTCTGGTTTTGTGGTCTATTTCAAAAATACTTTAATTTGTTCAGTTTGTGTTACTTAATAATAAATTCCAATTCTTATATATTTTTCAGGGAGTGTTCCTTTGTATTCAAGACAGCCAAAGCACAGCAAGCGGGAGCAAGGGCCATTATTATAACAGAGTCCGTAGACAAATGGGATGATTCCCTTGATCATCTAATAGAGATGGTGGATGATAAGTAAGGGCTTTTATTCCATTATTTTAGTTTTTGGTTTCTTATTTCTTTTATACTGCATTTTTATCTGTCTTTTATACTAAATTTTAATAGCCTTGTTTTACTATTTTTTTACCTACCTCCCAGTGAGTCACTCTTAATGGCAAACAACATCGCAGCAGGCCCAGACAGAGATGGTAGGATGAGCTGGACTCCTTTAATAAAGATTTTTCCTTGGCAGCTCTGGATAGAGATAGGTGGAAAGAGAGTAGGGAAGCCTTTGCCTAGCAGTGGGACATTAAGGGCTAATAAAAAAAAAAAACAGAATCTTGTTAAATACCATCATTAATGCTAATTTTTAATTGAATTTTGAGTTTCTAAGTGTATCCTGTTGTCAGATTTTTTTTAAGTTTTCTGAATCCAAAGTTGACAACATTTGCTGTTTCTGATTCTATAATTATTATATTTTTCAGAATGGAGCTAGATGTGAACATACCGGCAGCTTTTCTCCTTGGTCGAAGTGGCGCCACAATACTTCGCACATTAAGAAAATTAAAAAAAAGTTATGCAGTGGTCAATCTGCCCATAAACATGACACATGTGCCAGTTGGTAAGATGAACCAACCACCTTGGATTTCATGGTAATTTCGCACTTTCTTAATTAGTTTTAAGTACATAAGTAATTAGTGTTTTCATTGTTATGTGACATGTATTTTCATAACTCATAAAAATAATGTTTTGTAGATGTTTGTATGAAAGAAACATGGACATTAAATTTTAATGAACACTCTCGCCTACATTTATTGTTCTAGTAATTATTATTAGTGTGTCTATTCCGTTTGTAAAAGCAAATTCTTTATTTTATTCAATATGCAGTGTTGCACTAGTGTAGTAAAAAGAAAGAATATTTTTTTTACATGGGTACGCCAGCAAAGTAATTACGTAACCCAGTATACAATAAAGACAATCAATCAATCAATAAAGACATTGCTACTAAGCAATGTCTTTCATTTTGACAGTTCAACAACATTCATTGCATTATTTACCTTGTTGAGCAGACAAATTTTTTGACCACATGAATGATTCAGACTTTTTAATGAACAATGATTCAGATTGAGATTGAAAGTGTGTTACGCAATTAGGGTGCAGTTGTCCATTCTTCTTTCGTCTTATATTTTGGATTTGAACTAAAGGAATCATTAACTGCCATTGTTTATTTATTTATTATAATTTGCTTATTGTTTTTTTCATCTCAAGTTGATAGAAAAATACCTATACTTATATAAATCAAATCAAAGAGATTCAAGAAAGTGTACACACAATTTAGATTTAGTAATTTTCATTCCGTGAGTTATTATAATATTGATGTAACTGATAGTGATATGCCTGACTGCAGTTTTACAACCAAAATATAAGTACAAATTTATTATTTGTGAACATGTTATGTAGTTATTAGTAGGTACTTTTGTGCAATGAGTTTATAGTCTTGTTTTGTGATTGCTTACATAATTATTATTATATGAAACAGAACTGTCAAGTTCAAGAGAAATCAGATACAAAAATCTCTTGAATGTTGATGTCAAGTTATGAAGTGTATGTTAAGTGTTGTTTAATTATTTACGACTTAGTTATTTTTGGTTTATAAATTGAGAATTTGAGAACTTCAAAGGTTACTTTAGGATCACTTAAAGTAAAAGCTTGCGATTTTCAAAATTACTCAACAAGGCGTAAGAAATTTTGAATTGAGCGGGCTACGTTGAAGGACCTTTAGTACTGTTCGTGGCCAGTTCTCAAGTTCAAATTATGAAATCAGAAACCGGGTGTATGTAATATAAAGTATCATAATAAGAGCTGATTTCACCAAAGTCTATCTTTTATTTGTGGAATTAGATTGACAGTTCTAGTATGGAAAAGCTGTCAAAAATACAAAATTTATTTTCAGGATAAGACTTAGTCTAGGTATAAAAGTTTGGTGGAATTCGCCCTTAGGCGTATTATTTTTGTCGCTATATTTTAAGGCATCGTCCGTGCTTATTTAGTATGTAAGCCTTTGACAGCTAGTATTTCTTTTGTAAATATTTATTAAAATATTCTTTATTTCTGCGTTGTTATCATCACCTATTTTAAAACGAAGGAAGATTTGTAGGAAACAGTTGTTGATCTGTAATAAATAATTGAGTCTCACTTGCTTCAATTGTAAATGAGAATGGTAGCCAGAGAATTATAATAGCAATAATACATACATGATTTATCTAGCTTGAATTATTTTACATTTTGTTCTGTGTTTGACAATAGTTGTAATTACATTAAGTGTCTTAACAAATAAAGGTGATATGCATAGACAGCAAATCGTAAACAATTAAATTTTAGAATTTTTCAGGTATAGGTACAGGGTGAATCAGATGGATGTGGTCAAAATGAATGGTGTGGTAGGTGGTACAGACCATCAAACTGAAAAACTTTCTCTATGGGGCCAGCATCGTAATCACGAAAAAAACAATTAGTCGACCCATACAAAACTTCAATACCTACTCGACCAAAATGTATGGGAAGGCTGATAATTTTTTTGTGAATATTGTGGTCCCATGCTGAAAGTTGTTCAGTTTGATGGCCTGTACCACCACCACCACACAGTTCTGATACATCCTGTATAACGCGACATTCGCTATATTAATTTATTTTATAGCCCGGACATAGAATCGATCTACCTAGCACATTATTTACATTTCTTTCAAAATAGTCATTCTTTCATAATTATGAATACTGCGTAGATATGTTAATCTAAACGATTAATTTATCATTGATTCCCAACAGCCTGAAAATATCCTAACTGAATAATCTTTTTATGTTTTTGTAAAAGTACTTACTTACCTATCTTACACAACCTAAATATAACTTCTATTGTTTTAATGCTTGACATAGTGAATGTAATCGTAAATCAGCACGCGTAGCGTGACCACCATACCATTGAAACATGTTTGTACGGAAGAAAAGACAAAATGATAGATAGAATAGACAAAACGACGGGATCTTCAGAAATCAGTCTACAAACTGTCATTTTGTCTATTCTTACGTCGAAAAAACCCGTTTCTATGGTGGTCATGGTAGGCATGCACTTATTATTTTTTTAAATTCAGATATAAGTACCTTATTTTTTTTTTTAAGTTATTCCATTTTAATCCTAATTCATCGACAGTAGATAAATTATGTCAGAGCCACTTAGGGAGTAAACAATATTGATATTTTTTTAGGAATTGATATCAAGTGAAATTGGAATGGTTTTCAAGAGCAATCTACCAGAACTCTTAAAAGCAAAAAAGTGATATGATTACCGGATTCTTAACTCAAAGTATAAAATGAGTAATCTTATTTCTATTTACATGCTGTATGTAGTATGCACTGGCATACTCGATGGTCGACGCAATGTTTGGTACAATTTAAAAACTTTCAACTTATCACAAAATGTAAAATAAGTTCAGCGATGACCAAATTTTTCTTATTTTGTAACTGACTGAATTCGCAGCCAGTTATAAAATAATATTTTTTTGTGAATATTTCTTTCGAAAACAGTTTTAGTGCAAAATTGCTAGATAGTTTTTTTTATTTTAATTTTAAATTTGGAATCTTCTAATAGCCCAATATTTGATGGTAACATGTGGGCAAGCTCAAGATTTTAGTTCTAAGAAAGCACGTTATCAAAGCCTGCGGCTAAAAACGCACTTGTATTTATTGTCATTTGTTGCAGCTGAAATTTGGTCTGAAAATGTGCTAGGAAATATAAACTCTGTGATATATGATGTTAATTGTGAGACTTAGGTGGCTTCCGCAGCTAGTGTAGGCGTTTTTCGAACGTATACTTGACGCTAACGCCACGGCAACGCGACTCTGGCGCATCTTCTATGCGACAACTACCAACGCCCGATAAACGCGTGATTTATTCAGTCACCTCTAGTTATTCTTATCATTGTTATATTATATTTACCATGATTGATTGACCATTTAGTTATTTTCCTTTGATTTTTTATACTATTGCTAGTCTGCTTATGTTTTTTGTTTTTGTTACGCTTTAGTTTCTGTGTGTCGTAGTTTAACTCCATTATTCATTTATTCTAGACCTTTAAATTTAGATGATATTAATAAATTGTGACGTACTTACCTATCTACGCAGAACAAAAAAGGCTTAAGGGGATGCGCTAGGTAGCCCGCGAAATTCAAGATTTCTTACGTTTTTTTTTGCAATTTGCAGGTTAGTATCAGGTTGTATGTTGAACAAAATATGATTCACGAGTGTAACAAGTAAGTATGTATATGACTATTTCTTGAAATTCAATCAATATGATTATATGAACTTAGAGTGTTGTATATTGTATTGATGATTTTAATGATTACCTATAATTCTGTAAAATCATATTTGTTACGCTCGCGAATAATGTTATCAACATTCAACATAACACTAACCTGCAAATTGCAAAAAACGTAAGAAAATTTGAATTTCCTTGGCTACCCTGGCGCTTCCTTCTTTTTAGGGCTGATTTTTCAATAGTCAGATAATTTTTATCTGAGGAATAAATATTGCGGTTTGACAGCTTTTGTATAGAAAATATGTTGTCATATTTATTCTTCAGATAAAAGTTATCTGACTATTTAAAAAAATTAGGCCTTAAGGCGAATGGGTAGTTGTAGCCCGCGAAATTCAATTTTTCTTACGTTTTTTGCAATTTTCAGGTCAGTGTCAGGTTGTATCTTGATCAAAATATGATTCGCGACAATAACAGGTACGTATTTACAGAATTATAATAATTAGAATCATTAATACATCTTTCTAAGTTAGATTTCTACCGTTAAGAACAAATCTCGTATGGAAAAGTGTTGGTGGTAGAAATCTAACTTAAACAGATGTATTAATGATTCTGATGATTATAATTCTGTGAATACGTACCTGTTATAGTCGCGAATCAAATTTTCATCAAGATACAACCTGACACTGACCTGAAAATTGCAAAAAACGTAAGAAAAATTGAATTTCGCGGGCTACAACTACCCATTCACCTTAATGAATTAGCACTCAGGTGTTGCAAGCTCTTTGATGTTCAGCAGTTGATGTGTTAAGCTATTGTTGTTCCCAATTATGTATTAATATTTGTGTAAAAATTAATAGTCACCTTTTGCTTCAGGATTTTGTAAATAGATAAGTTGATTTATCGCCAGGCAGAAGTGGCGTGCAAAAGTTATCGCTTCGACCATATCTATCGAAGCACTCGGTCAATGACCTTTTATAATGAGGATCTCATTGTAAATAACTACAGCTAATATATTATGAAATATTACATTAATAATTTATGGCTTTTGTAATTTATTGTGTAAAGTATTAAAACTTGAATGCTCCAAATGAATCGTCTTGTTATTATTACTAATTTTGTTTAGACTAGTTCCTCAAACAAACTTTTCTGTTTATGGTTTATGTACACCCAGCAAGATACAAGGGTAGCATCCTCCGCAAGCAATAGTAATTGCTATTGATTACCTAAGTAGGTATAAAAAATAGACTGCTGTGATTCTTAAGTTAGTATAGGTACTGTTGTTTATATTTTATTCTTTTATTTCTTTTTATTCTTAAAACTGATGAAGATTTGTGACCTTTTTTCCACAAATCCCCATTATGAGCTCAATGAGACGTCAATGGGAATTTGTGGACGAAAAGTTCACAAATCCCCATTGATGGGGAATATCAATAGGGATTAGTGGAATAACCCCAAACGTTGCGTGTATAAAAATCCTACCAAGGAGTGTAGGGTAGGTGTAAAGGTTAAGCATCTCAAAGAACTGAACTATTTTTCCTTTAAAAAAGGTGGCTGGGGTCAAATTCTAAAAACAAAATAAATAAATAAACACTTAATCAGTTCAGAAAAACACAGTACAATAGTAAAAAAAAAAATCTAGTAACGGGTTACATAGGAGCCAAAGGTGCTAGATTTTTTACAAATTCTGTGGACCCCAATAGTATTCCGTGTCCTGGTCTCTTACCAAGTAAGGCAAACATTTTCATTTATTTAATCATGCACGTCATGCGAGAAGACGACCCATTGAACACTAGTTTGTGTTTTTTGTTTTATGAGGTGTACGGTAAAGTATTATACAAATAAATAAAACATAAATCTGAAGAATTCCTAGGAGTCAAATCTTGGAATACCACCTGCACGATTAATTACAATAATTCCGATCTACTGACCCTAGAATTAATTTACAGACGTCAGTTAATTCTCTTGATAATGCTATTAGCGCCACGCAAGATCCTGCTGTGAACTATTGACTGAACTAATCCGGATTGATCGTTCATGGACGGTTAATTATTATCCGTCTAAATACCGGCTAGAGGAGATAGACTTTCAACGAATACCTTGCAGATTCAATGTGGATTAGTTCAGTCAAGTGCCGCTTCATAATAAGTGGCGCTAGTGGTTCTATGGACTGATTTATTTCCCCGAATGTTAATTACTCGACAAAGGTACCTATGTACCAAATTATTTTAAAAAATAACCATGTCCTCTAAGAAATTGCCGCTGAAAATTTCTTGACCAGCTAACGTCTTACGAAATTGTGTTAGTCTGTGTTTATAGTTAAACTAGCTGCGCCCCGCGGTTTCACCCGCATAAGTTTCGATCCCGTGGGAATATCGGGATAAAAACTGTCCTATGTCCTTTCCCGGGACTCAAACTATATCTACACCAAATTTCATTTAAATCGGTTCAGTGGTTTAGGTGTGAAAAGGTAACATACAGACAGACAGAGTTACTTTCGAATTTATAATAATATTAGTATATTAATATTAGTAAGGATAATAAGTGTTAAATTTGTTTCATTGTCTCGTTAGGTGTTGTAATATCACAACGGGAAAAAATCGACATGATATAAAAACACCTCACTGCAAAGCAAAAACCAAAAATGACACATTCGCGTGTCATAAGCACAGCATGCGATCAGAGTATTACAGGTGTTTCGTTATTGAACAAACCCAGATATCTCGTGCAACGAAACATGAGGCTTTTATTTTTATTAAGTTTAATGGAACGAACGGCTGAATTATTTATTATAGGTCAACTTTTGCCGAGAAGCAGGTGACGTAGTAGCGGTTGAGGTCTGTTTGATTTTTTGCGGTTTTTTTTTTTGTCTTCTTTCCGAGATAAATGGACTACCTATCGTGTTGAAAAGTATAGTTAGCGCCAGGAAAGATGAGACTTGACCCCGCCTCCCGTGCTCTCCGCCGCCCCTATGACGTCCGGTCCCGTCCCGCGCTCAGACCTCATACCGCTAAAGAGACCTAAAATCGTGTACTCCGCAAGTCAAACCTTGTGGTGTGTCAAGTCTCATCTTTCGTGACACGCATTGTAATGGTCAAATTGAAAAAGCGCTCGTTACTATGTATTTGACATTACGGTTGTAGGTACCCTACGTACTCTCCAAGAATTAGTCAAAAGCAGCTTGGTACCAGAGAAGATTGCTACTTACCAGAAAACTTGACCGCTACTTAGCTAGCATAAATAAGAAAAAACCAGGCAAGTGCGAGTCGGAGTCGAACACGAAGGGTTTTTTACTACGCGGCAAAACGCCGAAAAAAACGTTTCTTGTATGGAGACCCCCTTTAATTTTTTACTTTATTTTATTTTTATTATTGGTTTTACTAGCGACAATAGAAATACCTACACAGTGTGACTATCTAGGTACCTATTACCGTTCATGAGAAAGTCCGCTGACAGACAGACGGACGGACAGACAGCGAAGGCTTAGTAGGTACTAGGGTTCCGTGTTCCGTTGGCACTCTTTGGGTACGGAACCCTCAAAATGCTAGGAAGAAGTAAGTATACAAGCCTTCTTTTGAGCCTTGGGTAATAATTCAGGCTGTAGGTATGAGGTAGGTACGGTAGCGGTCAAAAGCGGAGAAGCACCGTAAGGATTTTAGAAAGAAAGAAAATACGTTTATTTGCGGTGAAAATGACGCAAAAAGAACATAAACACAAAAAATAAAATAAAAAGGTAGGGGGAAACATGCGTCACATCCACGCAAAACGGCTATCGCTCAGCATTATGCTGCGACCCTATGTAGGACAGAGCCCCAGCGCTGGTTTTCAGCGACATTCTGATAAACGAGCGGGCGATTTTCTGATAAACGAGTGAAATGTGTAGGTTTTTTCATATCCCCATGCTATGATTGTGTACCATGTTGCGTACTTGCGTCTTTAATAGTCTTGATTGTAGACCGAAACACAACAGCGCGTAGGTAGGTACCTACTTACCCATTTATATTTGTAAAAGGGGTTACATAATATGGTGTAGGTAGTACCCATTATACCCACATAATGGGTACTACCTACGTAGTACCCATTATGTGGAGGACTAAGTTGTGGAGGTCCTACTAACTACAGGCTACTTCTTTCATGGGAATAAGTAGGGAACTAGGGATGTCAAAATTTTGTATAGCATTTCATTTTCAGTGTACCTAGTTTTCACACAGATACCTGAGTCTATACTTGAAATGTCTTGCGAATGCTACATACCACTTCCAGTCTCGCTCGCCCCTCGCAGACGGAATCAAACATTCACTGATAGAACTTGATTTGCCCATGGTCCGATTGATAGAACCACCGAAAAGAAAAATGCCCGTGGTCCTACTAGTAGAACTACGCGGTCGGACCACGGGCAATATACGAAGATATCGACGTTCCTTCCACCAGTGTGTCATGAGCATGACCCCTTGTTGGGCAGAAACAGCCGGTATATTCTGTAAAAATCGCACCGTGAAAACTTAGGGTTAGTACTAATTCCCCGTTCTTGTTTCCACCCGAAAATTTAAATACTTTAAAAATCCCGTTTTATCAGACGAAAACAAGTACCTACCAAAGAAAACAGGATGAAGCGATTATTACCTAATAAGTACTTAGGTATGTTCATTCCAGATCAAATTATTCTACATTATCACAATTCAAAACACAGCTTTCTTGAATAATAATATTAAAAAATATTTCTTAAAAGAAAATAAATATCTACTTAAATACCTATACTTACCTACTAAAATTTTACGTTTAAAAATATAAAACACCTTACCTATAGAAATAGTTCTAAATTATATAAATCAACAAACAATAGGTGTAAATGTTATACTTAATTACAATATAATATTAATATAGATAAGTACCTTTTTTAGCGTTCCGTAGCCAAATAGCAAAAAACGGAACCCTTATGGATTCGTCATGTCTGTCTGTCTGTCTGTCCGTCCGTCCGTATGTCACAGCCACTTTTTTCCGAAACTATAAGAACTATACTGTTGAAACTTGGTAAGTAGATGTATTCTGTGAACCGCAGTAAGATTTTCACGCAAAAATAGAAAAAAAAAACAATAAATTTTGGGGTTCCCCATACTTACAACTGAAACTACAAAAATTTTTTTTCATCAAACCTGTACGTGTGGGGTATCTATGGATAGGTCTTCAAAAATGATATTGAGGTTTCTAATATCATTTTTTTCTGAACTGAATAGTTTGCGCGAGAGACACTTCCAAAGTGGTAAAATGTGTGTCCCCCCCCTCTAACTTCTAAAATAACAGAATGATAAAATTAAAAAAATATATATAATGTACATTACCATGTAAACTTCCATCGAAAATTGGTTTGAACGAGATCTAGTAAGTAGTTTTTTTTAATACGTCATAAATCGAAAACCGCAATTTACCTTTCACAAAGTTACAACGAACTACAAGAACTTTTATATTATGTTACTTGCTGCTACGGAACCCTTCATGGGCGAGTCCGACTCGCACTTGGCCGGTTTTTAAACACAAATCAATAATAAAAATTGACAACTTTGAATAAAAACAACGAAATAATCATATTTTGGTGTGCATAGTTATCATTGAGCTGATTTCTTTTGCAGGAATAATTCATTTATTCATAAAAATTGGTTCCTAAAAATAATATTTCGGTGGTTGCACTTTCTCGCTTCACTGTACTTAATCGGGGAATCGAGAATGTAAATTATAAATTTAGGGGGGAAACAAGAACGGGGGGAATCAGTACTAACCCAAAACGTAGGTGAAGTGAGCTTGAAGAGAGGTGTCATCATTCCACATTGATCCGCTCAAGCATCGCGCGTCGCCTATTGGCGAAGAAACAATAGAAAATCAATTGTGTCTCATTAGCGGAGCTTGACAGATTAAAAGCTCACTTCACTTACTACCTTATACATCGACAAGAATTAATTTGATTATCGACAATTTGTGTTGCACGATACTGTGATCAATGTGTACCTAATTGTGGCTACGCATTGATACAAAAATATGGAACAATAATTATTGTGAACAATTAAATGAAATCCGCTGTTTCATACATTTTGGTGAAGTAGGTATTGAACTTTTGTATCTATTAAACAGCTGATTTTTGAAGTGAAAACTTCTTTAGCGGCGTTGCACACTTTTTGTAATGGGTAAAAAATGTTAAACTCGCGTCAGGACACGTGACCGTCAGGAGAGATTCCCCCCCCCCCCTCTCTTTCTACGGCGGCGCCAACCGAAGTGAACCAAGCGACACACGACAATGGATGGATGGACAGCTGATGGCTCGACCGTCTGTGTAGTAGCCACACTGCTGTGTATTCGTAAAATTCGTGTAAGTACTTATATAAAATGTTTAAAATATGAAAATTGAACAAAGTGCATCTATTAATGAAAAAAGTGACGCAGAAATAGTGAAAAAAAATGAGTTATATTAATTCAATTAATAATTGATTTATTTCAACGTTAATATTCAAATTTTCACTTCTGCCGGCACTCCCGGAGTGCAACCCGTCTTTATTTTTTCGTGATTTTAGAGTTGGTCTCATAGTGAAAGTTGTTCATATTCATGGGTAGAACACCCTGTACAAATTTGGATGGTGATCAAAAAATATTCCTGTATTGCCGATAGATGTAGATATGTAATTATTGTTTTGAGGCTGACTGTACCTACTTAGGTTTTTTTTTATTTACACTCGTATAACTCCGAGATAAATGTGGAGTATTTTATAAAGTCTTTTGTTTCTATTCTAAAAAGATGATGACGATGGGTGTTTTAAATGTTGTGTTAATTATTGCAATTTCAAGGGTTTGTTGAGATAAGGTATATTCAAAAGAAATTGGTTTATTCTAATAATTTTACCTGATATATCTCTTTTGTAACTTGGGAAGGCCCCTGACAACTTGACAAGGTGGACCGAATACCCAGTGAAAGTTGCGGGAATCCGTCGGATGAGGGCAGCTCAGGACAGGTTGTCGCAATCCTTGGGGGTTTTATTTTCAGCAGAGAACATCTTTCAAAGTAAAGTAAAGTCGTACCCCTTTATTTATAAATGTTGCTTAAAGTAAAGAGCCGTTAAAACGTCAAAAATGATGTTTAAACAGACGCTAATCATTACTTAACTTTAATCGTTTGATCACCGCTAGTGAGACACAATTGATTGTCTATTGTAATGGGCCGCTAGCGGCCCGCGCCGGGGCGGAGTTAAATAATGTTGAAAAAAAATGTGGTTTTTAGGGTTCCGTAGTCAACAAGGAACCCTTATAGTTTCGCCATGTCCGTCTGTCTGCCTGTCCGCGGTTTAGCTCAAAAACTATTGGTACTAGAAAGTTGTAATTTGGCATGAGTATACACGTTAATGACGCCGAAAAAGTGGTAAAACAAAATTTTGGAAAAAACAATTATTTAGGGTACCTACATGTAAAGTGGGGATGATATTTTTTTTGCGTTCTTCCCATAGTGTGGGATATCGTTGGATAGGTCTTTCAAAAATATTAGGGATTGGGAAGACCGTTTTTTGATTAAGTAAACCGTTCGTGACTTGTCAATTTTTGTTAGAGTCAAGTGTCCTGTGTCCTGTGTGTGTGTGATAGAGGGGGGGCCCTCTACCAACTAAACGGTTGTAGTTAGAAATTCAAATGGCACGGAAGTAGTACCTATATATAACGAAGTTTAAAGGAAAACTATCACACTTAAGTGGGCTTTACAAGTTTATGAGTAATAGTTGACCAACTTAAATTTGCAGTTGCAATGTATGGGACAACATGATTTTCAACTACAATGTTAAGATTGTTCTTGGAATACATTCATTCCAACTACGGAACCCTTCATTATGCGTGGTCCGACATGCACTTGGCCGGTTTTTTCTATTTCGTGTAACTTGTTATTTATTATATGTTTTTTGACTCTTTGGTCTAGCATCGTGTAAAAGGAATACACGATTCAATGAATTTTTCTCGATACAAAAAAATTGCAAAGTTAAGTAGGTATATCTATTTTTTACTTTTTTCGACATCACGGCGTAAGGCTTAAGAGTTATTCAATGGAATTTACTTTAAAACATAGAGAGTTATCATATCAAAGTTTACTCAAAGTAGTTTAAAATTTAATTCATTTATTTTGTTAAAAAAGTAAATTCATTTTGGCACATGGCACATACTTATGCCGTTTTATTCCGAGCGCCCGCACACTATAGCCATCACTCTTCTTCTGCGCTTCAAAAGTGATTGCATCACTTTCGCTCGCTTAGTAGGTTTTCGAGGATATTAGATTTTCGAGGTAGCGCCTTAGGGTGTACCCACATTTATCGACGCGGAATCGGCTTAAGCCGAGTGGTATCACCAAACTACTCGACTTATCGCCGAGTTAATAGGCAAACGGCTCGTTTCGCCATCGGTCGGCATCGTGCCGCGTCGTCCGAGCCGATCCGATGCGAATGGTATTAGTAACACCCTTATTACGTAGACATAAAGGCTTTTTGACCGGCGTTAGCCGATTCCGCGTCGATAAATGTGGTAACACCCTTAAGGTGCTATTTGGAACCGAGCTGCCAACGGCAACTGCCGACAGCACGTGCAACGACTGCATGCAATCGGCCGCTGGTTTGTATGTATTTATATGAAGCCGCTGCACGTGCTGACGGCAGTTGCAGTTGGCAGCACGGTTCCAAATAGCACTTTAAAGTTTAGTTTAAACATGGCCCAATCCAATGAAAGCTATTTTAACATTATTGATCCGTCCTAGGTAAGGCGTGAAGTTATCAGTAAAATATGACGAGTCCATAGGTAGTTAGACCTACATTAGATTATGTAGGTAAGGTAACTCGTGTATCTCATCATCATCAGCCTATAATGTTCCCACTGCTGGGACACAGGCCTCCTCTCTGTGAGAGGAGGCCTGTATCTACCGTGTATCTACCTACCTAAAAAATGTCGTCGTCATCCTTTATACCATAAGTAGGCCATACGTAAGGGTTATAATGGCCGAAATGACTCATGCAGGAGGTTGTGGGTTTAAATCCTGGCAAGAACATACCAATGTGGCTTTTTCAATTTATATGTACCTACTTTCTGAGTTTATTTTGATTAGGACTAACACCGGTGAAGGAAAAACATCGTGAGGAAACCTGGACTTATAGCGATACATAATAAATACCTAAGTAGTATGTTACAGAGTAGGTATCTGTATTACGGTATTGTGTGGCTAATAATGGGTTTCCCGCTGTAAAGGTATGATTCCGATCTCGGCAGCACGCAGCAGTGCTGCCGCAGCACTGCTGGTCCCCATATATTCTCTATAGGAATGTCGCGCAGCATTGCTGCCGTGCTCGGAATGTAATCTCATATAATCCTATAGAAAATGTATGAGGACCATTAGTGCTGCGACCGCACTGCCGCGGCAGCACTGCTGCGTGCTGCCAAGATCGGAATCATACCTTAACACTGTGTGGATAAGACAGACAGTCCGTTCGCATGTTTTATACATGCGAACGGACTGTCTGTAGTCTGTAGACTAACCCCCTTATTCATAAAACTTATCAAACCTATTTTAGTTAAAATGGGGTTTGTCCTTTCTTACACACAGAAATGACAACGTGACAGATAAAGACAAACGTTCTATAAACCTATTTTAGCTAAAATAGAGATAAAATAGGATTATGAATAAGGGGGTAACAATATTGAAGCGGTCAAGCTCCGCGCGTCGCCAATCGCCGACGAAACAATAGAAAATTAATTGTCTCATTAACGGAGCTTGACAGATTAAATACAAAGGATTCAGCTGTTTTAGGTAGACTTATATAACTTACTTAAGTATAAATTTTAGAGAATTTTTTTTTTTGATTATTAAGAAAAATAAGTTTTAATACTTAATTAATACCTAAGAGATTAGTTGTTTATCTTTTGTCTTCGTTTATGGTTTTTATTTGTTTTTTTTTTACAGTTAAATATATCCAATTGTGAGAAATCCGTGTTATAAATTCGAGTAATACAGGTCAATACACAATTTTTGGTATACCGCGACAGTCATTTTTCTTTCCCCCAATTCCTTTCGAACAACAGCTCCATATATTACAGAATTTTGATGTCCACAATTTGATTGTAAATAAAAAGAAGCTTGTAAAAAGACCCCTTCAACCATAAATATTCCTCTCTAAGGGACGGATAACATGAACCAAACAAAGTTTTATGAAAGTAGGTAGGTATTTGAATATTACATACGACGACGTTGACGTTGACGTGACGTTACTAAATTATCTGTCACGAAGTCATGGTAAGTACCTAGGTATTCAGTAGGTAGTGAGTAGGTATTTTAATTTTTATATAGGTAAATAGGTAGGTAAGTAAGTAGGTATCTACTAACGACCAGCCCCATCGAGCTAATTGAGTAGGTACCTAAGACAATAACAGTAGGAATGGCTTTCATTTTGACAGTTCAACAACATTCATTGCGTTATTTACGTTGCTGAGCAGACAAAATTTTCGAACATATGAAGCAATGGATTAGTAATATACTTCAAAATGATTCAAATTGTGATTGATAGTGTGTTACGCAATTAGGGTGCTGACGACTTGACAAAACATCGAGATTTCTTTATTTTTTGTAAGTTTAATATTAACCTTAACCTTTTATTTTATTTATTTGGGAAAATAAGATAAAAGAAGTTAAAATCCGCATCAAAACCCGCTGCGCATTTTAAAAGAACAACGCCGTCAAATAGGAAGACACGAAAGGCGACTTTGTTTTATAATATTTTTAGGCCGAATTTCACCAATTTTTTTTACCTAGAATAAGTCCTATCCTGAGGATAAATTTTGAATTTTTGACAGTTTTTCCTTACTGGAACTACTTAGCTGTCAGACGTCAAATTTATTCCACGAAAAAAAGATATCTGACTTTGTTAAAATCAGCCCTAAAAGCACCACAGAAATTAGGTATTAAGGCAAATAAAGAGGTATAATACAGGATGTTACGGAAAGGGTATATCAATACAAACGGGTTGAAGAGTGTATCTGGTCTAGAAATCTCTGTACAAAATTTCAGCTCAAAACCAGTAACTTTGAAAATGCTTAATATTTTTTTATTTCGATCGTTTATTAAATTGGAATCATAACAAACGTGTCACCGCACTATGAGGGTCATTATCCATTATCTGTAGTGTGTCTGTGCGCCTAGTACACGCACATCACGCCGCCGCGCGCCAGTGCAGCGCCGTGATGTCGAAATAAAAAAATATTAAGCATTTTCAAAGTTAAGAGGGCGCCGACCATAGTCGACCGTACAGTGGCGCCCTCATCGTTTTTTAGGTTATTTCTATTATTTTAGAATGAAAATGCAGAAAATAAGCACGTTAAGTTGTGCTCCACAAGATTGTACGTTAATATTGTTGCAAACGGTAGTTTTCCATTGTTTAGTTTTATTATAATCATTAAAACGGATAAAAGTGAGTGGCCACTTTTATCCGTTTTAATGATTTTTATGCTTTTGAGCTGAAACTTTGTACAGAGATTCTAGACCAGATACACTCTTCAACCATTGATATACCCTTTCCGTAACACCCTGTATAATCTATAACATTTTAAGTTATAGTTTGCGTCGAAAAATAACCTCTTTGAAAAGTTTAGGTAGCTTATAGTGCCTGGTAAATAAGTACCTATTTACGTATTTATAATTAAAGGGCAGTAGACGACATTCGTGTCAGAAATATTGTTGCGTGTTCCAAGCAGTAAAAAAGTTAAAACAAGCGAGTGAAAAGTACTGTTAAAGGCGTTATCAAACTAGAACAAATGTGAGTAAACTTAACTTACACAGTGTTGGTACAATCACCTTTTACCGTTTTAAATGAAGGTAATTCTTTGGTAAGCACAGCTTTGTAGATACAGAGAGACCGAAATTAACGAAGCTTTCTGTTACGCACCGGAAACATGGGAAAATTTTATGAAATTTTGTTTTCATGACACCATGGCGAACGACCGGCATCTAATAAAACCAAAAATTCGAAGACATGTTGTGACACTACCAATCCGCACTGGGCCCGCGTGGTGGAATACAGCCCTAATCTTAATCATTTTACAATACAGGTTGGCATCCGACATCGACCCCCTTTTTTTTGTGGATGGGAAATCATCAAATGACCCCTCCCGCTCTGGGTGGAGCGAAAGGGAGTGTCAGACTTACTGACTAAAACCCACCCGTGTTCCTTCCTTAGCCCTTTATGTTCCGGGGTAGTGGTAGCCCTTTCGGACAATCCCGCACCACATCGACCCCCCTGCGTTTAAATTTTTCGTCGGTTATATAAGTATAAAAAAATATAGCCTTTCGATACATTTTGACCGAGTAGTGCGCGCTTTTCTATGAAACAGTTGATTTTTACCCGACTGCGCCAGAAGGAGGGCTATGTTTTTCGAGAGTATGTACCTGTATATGTATGTATGTATGTTTGTATAATTGTTTGGCACGCTCTGTGGCCTGAACGGCTCGATGGATTTTCGCTTGAGAGGTGTCGTTAGATTCGTATTGACTGTGAAAGTGACACTGGGTATATCAAAATAAAAAAAAAACCAAAATGGCGGATTTTTGGCGCCATATTATGCCTTCAAAAAATTTTTTGAAGTGAAAACTTCTTTAGCGGCGTTGCACACTTTTTGTAATGGGTAAAAAATGTTAAACTCGCGTCAGGACATCGCGTCAGGACACGTGACCGTCAGGAGAGATTCCCCCCCACCCCCTCTCTTTCTACGGCGGCGCCAACCGAAGTGAACCAAGTGACACACGACAATGGATAGATGGATCGATGGATCGATGGATGGATCGATGGATGGATGGATGGATCGATGGATGGATAGATCGATGGATGGATGGATCGATGGATGGATGGATGGATCGATGGATGGATGGATCGATGGATGGATGGATGGATGGATCGATGGATCGATGGATGGAGCGATGGATCGACGGATGGATCGATGGATCGATGGATGGATCGATGGATCGGCGGATGGATCGATGGATCGATGGATGGATGGATCGATGGATTGATGGATGGATCTATGAATCGATGGATGGGGCGATGGATCGACGGATGGATCGATGGATGGATCGACGGATGGATCGATGGATCGACGGATGGATCGATGGATGGATCGATGGATCGATGGATCGATGGATGGATCGATGGATCGATGGATGGATCGATGGATGGATCGATGGATCGATGGATGGATCGATGGATGGATCGATGGATCGATGGATGGATCGATGGATCGATGGATGGATCGATGGATCGATGGATCGATGGTGCGATGGATCGATGGATGGATGGATGGATCGATGGATGGATGGATGGATCGATGGATCGACGGATGGATCGATGGATCGATGGATGGATCGATGGATGGATCGATGGATCGATGGATCGATGGATGGACGGATCGATGGATCGATGGATGGATCTATGAATCGATGGATCGATGGATGGATCGATGGATCGATGGATGGATCGATGGATCGATGGATGGATCGATGGATGGATCGATGGATCGATGGATGGATCGATGGATGGATCGATGGATCGATGGATGGATCGATGGATCGATGGATGGATCGATGGATCGATGGATCGATGGTGCGATGGATCGATGGATGGATGGATGCATCGATGGATGGATCGATGGATGGATGGATGGATCGATGGATGGATGGATGGATCGATGGATGGATGGATGGATCGATGGATGGATCGATGGATCGACGGATGGATCGATGGATCGATGGATGGATCGATGAATCGATGGATGGATCGATGGATCGATGGATTGATGGATCGATGAATCGATGGATTGATGGATCGATAGATCGATGGATCAATGGATCGATGGATGTATCGATGGATGGATGGACGTGAACGTGGACGTGGACGTGGACGTGGATGGATGGATGGATGGATGGACAGCTGATGGCTCGACCGTCTGTGTAGTAGTCACACTGCTGTGTATTCGTAAAATTCGTGTATATAAAGTGTTTAAAATATGGAAATTGAACAAAGTGCATCTATTAAAGAAAAAAGTGACGCAGAAATAGTGAAAAAAAATGAGTTATATTAATTCAATTAATAATTGATTTATTTCAACGTTAATATTCAAGTTTTCACTTCTGCCGGCACTCCCGGAGTGCAACACGTCTTTTTTTTTCTCAAAACCTATCGAGTGGGGTATCAAAATAAAGGGTTTTAAAAGGTGATTACAAAAATATATACAACTTATATGGTTAAAAGTAATTCAAAGTGACAAATCGTAAAAAACACGTATCAAGAACTAAATCGTCTGCGAAATCATTCACATTTGTAAACTAAAAAGCTGGAAATAAAAAAAAAGGAATTAAAACAATTTAAAAACCCGACTGCAACCTTATACTAAAACTAACTGAAAAGCTAAAAACAAGCCCATTTTAAATTAAATAAAAGTTGAAAGCAGGCGGGACCCATTTGAGTTTGAAACTATAATAATGGTATGGGCCCCGCCTGCTTTAGCTTTTCAGTTAGTTTTAGTATAAGGTTGCAGTCGGGTTTTTAATTTTTTTAATTACTTTTTTTTCTAACCTATAGGGGGTCTCCTCGAATCATATACCTACTGAATTCATGGTAACAGTTTGCGCGTCGATGTACCTGCCAGCTTGTTTAAGTAATTTTTCTTCATTAGGTACTTATAGTCCCTCATACATAAATAATACGATAAGCACTAGATATCCAGACTGAAATTATAGCTTCTAATAGAATAAGAAAGTAGCTACCTACGTAATCGCAATCGATGTTCCTTTGTCTATGGCTGGCTATTTGTGGGAGCAGGCACACATGGTACAATCAAACGTGTATTCTTCACTTGTGGCTCATTAATAGGTAATTGTCTTTGACTGGCTGTAAATGATGACTGTGTATTAATATTTCAGTAACTGGCCATCGGTTTTTGCTGTTGCTTGTGGATATCTACGATAAAAGAGAATAGAATTTATGTGAATAACAGCAATTAACATGAATAAGCTAACATACTTAGAATAATATTAATAATATGTACACACGCCAGCATATCAAGCTACCCGAAACTGTAAAATTTTCCCAATCAACTTTGAACCATCCATATGCTTTAGCGATAAACTTTAAAATCTATTAAAGAAATTTGACAGATTGTAGTAGCTTGCTTGATGTGCTGGCGTATATTATAATAAAAAAAATAGAGCGGGTTCAATAAAGCATATCACACTATAACACACTAATATTATAAAGGCGAAAGTTTGCGAGTGTGTGTGTGTGTTTATATGTTTGTTACTTCTTCACGCTCAAACGGCTTGACCAATTTTGATAAAATTTTGTATGGAGGTAGCTGACACCTTGGATTAACATATAGGCTACTTTTTATCCCGATATTCCCACGGGATCGACATTTACGCGGGTGAAACCGCAGAGCGCAGCTAGTACAATATAAGTAATAATGATAAATCCTAACCCCCTTATTCATAAAACTTATCAAACCTATTTTAGTTAAAATGGGGTTTGTCTCTTTCTTACACACAGAAATGACAACGTGACAGATAAAGACAAACGTTCTATAAACCTATTTTAGCTAAAATAGAGATAAAATAGGATTATGAATAAGGGGGTAATTATATACCTAAAAGTTACAGGTTGCTGTTGATCGAGAGAAAGTGCAATTTCTGTAAGCACTAGCGGAAAAGCGATGGACAACTACCCATCGAGGCATCGAACCTATGATTAGATGGTGCAATTTTATCAACTCTGAACCTAACATAATTGGCCGAAATGACAGACAGATTGCAGTTCTTGTCTTTAATGTTATCGTGACAGATTATTTCGTAATCTATAGGAGTCCTCAGCCTTAATTGTTACTTCAGTCTTTATAATGAGCTTACCTAATATCTTAGGTAGCAAGTAACAATAAAATACATACTTATCGTGACGATATTACTAGTACCTAACTTATGTAGAAAACAGACGATGAGTATGTTCGAGATGATTCTAGAAACGGATTTTTCTTTGCTCGCCAGTGGGAGAGTGCAGGCTATTAAAAAAATAATATATAAGGTCCCGGCGTTTCTAAATTTGCCAAAGATGTAAACAACAATGGCCGCTCGAAATTGAATAAAATCTATATACAAGAACATTTATTTTAAGTAATGTTTGTTTTCGTCTAAATCTCCGAGCTAATTAGATGAAACAAAATGGTAAAGTAAAATGGATTTGAAGCTATTGCTTCAAATACATTTTACCAATAGTCCTTCAGCTTAATTCATCGTCTGTAAATATGGTGTAGGTACATAATAAAGAGTATTCTATTCTATTCTATTCTTAAGTAGCCCTGTAGACATCATCATCATCATTTCAGCTGAAAGACGTCCTTTGCTAGACATGCTTCCCCCCAAGCACCGCCATTTCTACCGGTATGTGCTCCCCGCATTCATCCGGATTCAAAACGACAAGCACAAGTAGCCAGATCTACAATGAAATCAAAAACATATTTATGCAGCCGCGAACATGAATCCAAAACTAAGGAACCTACAGCAGTTCAACAATAACTTCTGCCACTATCAAGGGTCATCAAGCGAACGATTAAATCTAACCGCAGTATCGAAGTACCTTAGTTTAACTTAGTACGATCGATAATGACTCCTACGGTACATGCGGGCTCATCGCGTATGCGCATGAGTATCATGTAATTTGAATAGATGCGCCTGAACAGGCTTGAACAAAGGATAATCAACCGGAAGCGATAAACAAACGGGTTTCGTACACAACGTTGTTGGAAAGAAATAATGTAAGTCGTTTTGCTAGTTTTATTATAATTGTGACACCACACGATAGACCATTCAGTGATAGTTTATATTGAACTATCGTACATCCGCAATACCCTAGCGATACATCCCCAAGTCCTAATCACATAAAGCTTTTATATTTAGTTTCATCTTTCCCGGCGTCTGTCAGTCTGTAATCAAATATGTTCCCAGATTCCGAATGAGATAAAATTTTGCATGCATATGTAAATCGGATAACAAACAATGCAACATTATCATGACATGGAGCTGATCTGATGATGGAAGGTAGCCATTGGAACTCGGTAATAAAACGATGCAACCCCATCGAGTTTGGGCTGGTTTGATTTTGATGGAGAAAGAAGGTTCAACCTTGGAAGGCGGGTATGGGAACTCTATAGTAAAACGACGCACTCCGTAAGGGGTTCATAAAGTCCTATTAATTAAATAATTATATGTAAATTAGATAAAAAATTCTAAGTATTTTAAAAAATTATAAAAAATTCCAAAAAAAAATAAAAGTTTTTTTTAAACTAGCTTTTATTAGTTGTTAATAAAAAAGATATAGAAAGTATAAAACGGCTTATTTTACATTTCTTTAATCGGAATAAAATTATTTATAACTTTTTTATAACAACTAAGTAATAAAATATTGTTAAAAATATATTAGCATGTGCTGTCCCAATCCTGGGCAAAGGCTTCCCCCCTTTCTTCCACTTTTCCCGTATCACTTGTGCCTTAAATCATGTTAAGTTTAGAATACCAGAATGATTTTGCTGTCGCTCACCTCATGATTTAAACAGCCTTTTTGGTACGAGTGACAATACTTAAGTAGGTACGTCCGGCGCACCCTTGGCCATCAGTTCCGCTACTAAACTGGCTGCCTGACAAATCTTTATACCACGGACGCCATTATCTATTCTCATATGTGGCACGTGCTATCCCGAACACAGAACAAGAAGAAATAAGTATTCTTTTCCTTCGAACAACATTTCATTCATGGTTAGTCACGATAATCAAACATGGTAAATATTACCATTTCCATATATGGATAAATTAAGCTACCATGGACGGCACTCATGCGTGGTTACCCAGGGGCGTCCTTAGATAACTCCTAACTTAGTTGCATATAAAACACCCGAGGGAAATAATGGAATAGTCTCCGAAGCGACGCACGGATTAGTGATCCAATATTGAAAGCTTTTGTAGTGCTCTAGATATTAGCAGCTTTATATAAAATAACTGTTGTTTCTATGAATCAGTCGGTCTATTCTGAAAAATATCACCGTGAAAACTTAGGTGAAGTGAGCTGTCGCTTCACCATGCTAGGGATCAAAGAGATTTAAGATACGATACAAAATAATTTAATGTCTTTGCTAGGGATTGACATTATTGACCGCTTACATCAAGCTCACTTTACCTTAGTTTTCACAGTGAGATTGTTACAGAATAGGTCGGCAGCTTTCAAAGTGAATTGCTGCTACATCACAAAATGTCACCTCATCCCGTACATACATCCATATGCACGTATTGTATATTTATACGTTATTTTACCGTATCACGCTCTAATATTCTCTGCGTTTAGCTTCGTACAACAATGGCCGCAGTCACGCCCGTCGATTTCTCTACTGCGAACAATGTTTATGTAGAAAAAAAACTGTTCGCGCTTCAGTGGTCAAGCGTAACGGACACGGCGTGTGCGCAGTGCTCTATGCGCGCCATCTTGGATGCGCGGATTGGGTTGCGCGGCGCGGCCCGAGCGCATACCGCGAACACTTGGAGTTTCATTGACTTGCTATATCTACGGTTAATGTTAGTCAAGGTGTTTTTTGTCTCCTGTAAATATGTATATTGTTGAGAAAATACTGATTTGAATGAGATTTTAGCAACATTATTTTCTGTACCTAAATTATGTGCCATCACAAAATCTTTACTTGGTTCTAAGCTCTCTTTTTATATAAGTTGAAATTGCAAGGTACAAAAATGGGTTTGTAGGCCTCAACTTTACACAAACCTCCTTAATATGCTTCATCAACAACCTTCCTAGTGCTCAGTTAAATGCAGGTTTTTAACTCAAACAACTCTGCGCCGCTCTTCAGTAGGCTAGGATAGCGCAGTGCCAGCTAAGTAGATTTGACTAAGACCACCAAGATGAAGATTCAATAGACCAAATGTTAAAACAATATTTTTGATACGTTAATACTTGGCTATACCAAATACAGGATTTCAATAGCACACAATCTTGACTGAATCGTAATATTATAATACACAATCATAATATTGTTGCATTAAAGACTTGCTTCATAATCCAACAGTGCAATGCCGGATAAACATGTGGATTTCGGTCGCAATTAGGTGTAACATAGATACTTTAGCGCTAGAGCTCAGTTCAACTTAATCCACATAACAAATTAGCTGAAGAGAGTTAAAAGTGAACACGTTATGATTATTTTAATTTTTCGTTTTAGAATAAGGTAGCTACATATTTTTATAATAAAGTTATGTTTTTTTTTCTCGTGGCACGTGTTTTGTACTGGTACTAGAGAATAATTTCCAAAAGGTCATTGGCTCGTTGTAAAACCAAGCTATTAGTCAGCCTTTCAAGGTTCATTGTTGGATAATTTGTATTCATCATGATGGGATGGGGTTGGTGATTGAAAAGAAAGCCTTCTGGCACCAGTGACGCTGCTGTCTTTCTGCTTGCACTGGATCTTATCGTATTCTATCCTGAGGGCATAAGTAGTAAGTGGCAATCGTTTTCAACGCGTTTCGTTTTACTACAACGACTTTCAACAGGATCGGCATAAGATTTTCTGTAGCTCATGTCAATCTAATACATTTTCGATTTTGCCATCATCGTTATGTCACTTTATCTTGAGCCTCTGGTAGGGGTTTTTCTTGTTCCAAAAAACAAAAAATGTAACATGAATAGGTTCCAACAACAACTACAGGTCGAATTTACAAAATTATTTTACTAAGTACAGAATGTAATGTTTTGCCTATACAGGGTGTTTGGTAGAAGGACCGACACAATTTTCTTAAGGATAGGAAGTATCATATTATCCTAGTTTTCACCCATAACACCTGTCTTAAGTGTCACGGTAGGTAATTGAGTTAGTAATATGTTTCTTTTTATCACCCGAAATATCGTCACCACTTTTTTGTTTGTGGTTGTAATAGAATAGAGCGCAATAATGTTTGGTGTTATCTGCATCGTAGGTACATTTATGTACAATTGGTTCTAGGAAATTACTAGGGTGCTTCCAAAGTCGAAAAATTGTGTTAAGAAACGAAACAGTTCAATTTAAAAATTCATAACAAAAATGAAAAATAAAACAATTTCGTACTAACAAATGACATCCCCAATCCCTCAAAAAATTATGTCGGTCTTTCTACCTACCAAACACCCTGTATAATGACTGACAGGAACAACGTAGCCCCAATAGACATCGTGTTATTTAGAAGGGGTTAAAATTTATTAGTTGTCTAACAACCGCAAAAAGTTACCAGTAAAACACTGACTGCGCCCATCTTGACCCAGTTGATGTAAGTTTTGCGAACGAACGATAATCTTGCTAATTGACTCCCGGCCCAGTCGAGAGGTTTGCTTCTAATTGTTTGGGTAGCACGCAAACGCGTTCGACTCGGATTTCTAATTGTTTCTCTTAGCAGCCTTTAGTCTCAAGGCTTCTGTAATTTACAATAAACAATGGATCATAATGACTGAAATGATTGATATTAATATACAGCCTTCATCGAAATCTGATATTTGTTTGTTCTAGGTAATACGAATATTTTAGCAGTTGGATGGTGGTTCAGTTGGTCGTAAGCGCTACTGCTGAGAATGAGGTCTTGAGTTCGATTACCGGATCGTCAAAGTGATAGTGGGTTATTGCATCTGGAATTTCTGTCTGGATTTGTGCCCGGTTGATGGCAATCTCATACCTATTACTTAGGACTTAAACATAACTGGCGAAATGTAGGTGTAGGTACTATAGGTACACTTCTGCCTGACCCTTTGGGGAATAGAGGCGTGTTACTCATCGTTAGAAAATACCAGTTGGAAAATACAGTATCCGACCGTAAATATGGCACATTGTGTTTTAGAATAAGTTTGGCTTTGTAGAGCGTCGTCTCTGTCATTAAAGGCGGGTACTGACTGGCGTTACAGGGCGTAATGTAACGTGTTACACAGCGAGCGTTCGTGCAGTCAGTACGGGGAAACAAGGTTGCAGCTCTTTTATCAAATTAAATTTCAGTCGACAACATCCATCGGCTTCTTACTAAACTTCAACTATATCCGACGATCCTGTGTACTTATGTCTTTTGTTGACTGTACCTGTCATATGTATTTACGCCCTGGTTTATTTACTGTAGATATAAGTGCTTACTAGCGTAATGTGTGTAATCTGATGTCCCCCAGAGGGTAAGGCAGACATGTATTGTTGCATCGCTTTAAGTGCTTCGGTGACAGCCACTGTCCCATGTAGTATGCTGGTTTATGTTTTAGAAACCCCGAACCTAGGCTATTGAGGTATTTACAAAACATATCCTACTGACTTGTACAATCTATCCTGTAGGATTTTTACTATCTCTTAATGTCTTAGAATATTAAGAATCTTAAAAAAGAAAATCAAAATATATTTTCCTTCAATCTTTTTACAGAAAAATAAACTTAAATATTTTATATAAGCTAACACCAAAATATATAATATTATGTACAAGTATATAATAAAGGGGAACAGCTCATTGGGTATTAAAACTTAGTCCGCATCGCTGTCAATGGGAAAAGTGCCCAAACGGCTGGCAGCATTGCCTCGTTGTATGGCAATGAATCACATATTTTTGTATCCCCTTCCAAATAAGTACCATCAAATCATGAAACAAAACAAATCACAAAAAGGTAACAGAAATCCGAATAAAGCCAACAATAAACATGATCCTTCAACCTACCCCGTTCAAAAATAGCTCTCACATTCGATCGCATAACATTTTTGTAAATTAACCCAACAATAAAAAGAGCACCTTTTCCATATAGCCAGCTGTGATCCTACCCTACATGGTGGCTTCGTGCAATAATAATATGCTACCAGACCGCGGACAGGTGAACCCTATTCTCGATTAGGCAGTTTCGATGTAACTGAGATCTGAAATGTGTTTTGACAAAATTGGTTTTAGTGTAAACTATGCTCTATTTTTTTTAACAACTCTATGTAATTACCCATACTAGCAAATAAATGTATTTGAATTTGTAAATGGAAAATAGTTTTGTGATTAGTGTATATTGCTGTTCATTCCGTAGTTAAGTTGACTATTAGCCGATTCCTAATTTGATTTCGAATTTACGGACCGTTTGAAGACTCTTGCATAAAGATACAAGAGTCTTTAAACGGTCATTGGTAAAGACCAATAATCAAGCAAATATCTCATAGCTTTGCATAGTAGACCCTTTCATATGGAAGTAACTATCACAGATAAAATTAGCTTACGAATCTATTTAAATGCCTAGTTTGGCAATAAAAAAATAGTAAGCAAAATGATTCGTTATTGTTTATAGGAACCGAGCGTATTTATCACTTCACTGGCTCCACAGAGTACTTTTTGATATGACTGGCTCTCACTCTCACTACCACACGAAGCCATATCGTGTAAGCCTGCTTCACTTTTGTAACTTTTACCGCCATTTCTCGTGACTGTGATGACATTAGTGACAGCAGCTACGTCACTCTTGTGTGAATGAGACAGTCTTTACATACCTATTAAATAGATGCACTACATGTAGATTTTCATGCCGAGGTATCCAGTAGTATCATGCTGTGTAGCTCACTTCGAACCTCACTTAACTGATCGCATACCTACTCGTACAAGCTAAGGCGCTACCTCGAAACTAAAATCCTCGAAAACCTAGTAAGCGAGCGAAAGTGATACAATTACTTTTGAAATGCAAAAGTAGAGTGATGGCTATAGTGTGCGTGCGCTCGGAATAAAACGATGTATGTGCCAAAACGAATTTACTCCTTTTGTATTTAACAAAATAAATGAATAAAATTTAAAGCTACATTGTAGTACTCAAAGTAGTTTGATATGAGAATTCTATGCTTTTAAGTAAATTCCATTGAATAACTCTTAAGCGTTACGCCGTGATGTCGAAAAAAGTAAAAAAATAGATATAACTTTGCATTTTTTTTTGTATCGAGAAAAATTCATTGAATCGTGTATTCCTGCTATGCCCGGGCCACACCAACGGGAAATGCCGATAATTATCGCGATGACGGGCGTTAATCGTAGGTGCAGCCACAACTTATCGCGATAATTATCGGCGTTTCCTGTTGGTGTGGGCCGGGCATTACATGATACTAGACCAAAGAGTCAAAAAAAAAATATACAAAAATGTTAAATCCTTATTCCACTTACTTAACAAGTTACACGAAATAGAAAAACCACATTTTTTTCAACATAATTATCACCTTAAAAGTGACTTCACTTTTTTATTAAGTAGTAAAGATCGCGCTTAGAAAATGAAAATACAAACTGGTGACGAGCTGTCTATATCTTCACATCAACCCAGTAGAGTGCCTTAAGGAGTCTTAACTTTGTAATGAAGGAACGGCCATATTTAGTCACTAAATACGTTAACTGTTGGTAATTTTATTCAGTCCAACGTTACACTTCAACGCTTTAAATGTTACATAGCGTATGTGCTGGCAATGGTATCTTAATCCCAAGAGGCCTGAATTTCATCGCTTGTGTGCCAACGACTATATCGTTAAAATACTGTATTCAAATGTGGTTAACTGACAAGTGTCTCCCTGGTAACAAAAAATTTAACATCAATAACAATAAATAAGTTTATACTGAAGGAAAACATCAAGGTCTTTTAGAATTAAAATGAAATGTACGTAAATAACAACTTATAGGTACCTAATTAATTAATAAAATAAAAATACAGGGTGGCAGGAATATCGACGCGCAAACTGTAATCACGAATTCAGCACATAGCGTAGAAATAGAAATTTTCAGTCGGTTATCAAATAAAAAATCTACTGTTTCATAGAAATGGCAGTAAACTACCTGAGGTAAGATATCATGTTTATGTGATTTCGGAAAAGTAACTTTAATGTCTGCACATACAGTTTAGTTTCGATTGCTGCTCAATATGTTTATGACATTTCAATAACTACGCGGATAAAATGTATGGAACAGCAATTTTTTTTAAATACACGCCAAAAAAAAATTTAAGGCAGGTTTAGAATCATGACTGAATCTATGGTAACAGGTTGACCGTCGATGTCCCTGCCACCCTGTATTTTTATTTTATTAATTAATTAACCTAACCTAAGTAACCTAACCTAAGTAACCTAACCTTTTTTTTGTTTCCGGTGTGGAAAATCCTCATGGATGTCCTGCGCCCTGGGGCGAGGAAGGGTCTGTCAGGCTTTTACTGACTAAAAACCACTCCGGTGTTTCATCTCACACCTACGCTTCTATCTTACACCTACGCAACTAACCTAACTAAACAATTTGCAAACTAAAATATGAAATACGATATTCTGAAAATGTTCTATTCATAACTTATTCGATCGTAAGAACAGTCCATTTCTCCGGATAGTTTTACTTAACTGATTGTACAGTTAACTTTATCATTCAGACATGAAAGCCAGTTGGTGGGCTTGCATGGAGGCTGATGAAACCGTTGCGCATGTGCTCTTTGAGTGCACAGGCGTCACCCAGATTAGGTCAGAAACCCTCGGTACACCCAAATCTTACACAGATGTTTTCAACAGACCAGGAGAGGGAGGTGGGCTGGTTGAAATAACCACCGACAGCCGCCATGGCCCAAGCACAATGGTCCACTTGAAGGACTAAATGCGGAAACCAAACCCATGACATAGAACAAGCCAGTAGGTATGCAAACCCCACTAAAAGTAGTTGCTAAAACATTCAAGTTTAGTTAAACTAATCAGCAAACAATAATATAAAACTCTGTATAATTTGGTCTAATAACATGGTAACACACCGAGTTCCTATCCAAATGGACGGAGGTCGTCGGAATCCATTTTATTTCGAGCATTACCAACATGGTTATTCTTCAATATTTATATAAAATGTAAATTGTTCAGGGGCTCTGGGCCGTGACTGTGTTATACATTAACGTTAGAGACTTGTTTTTTCGTATGAAAATAACGTGCCCCGTGGAGGGTACTACACAGCGATGACGTAAAATTGTATTCTTTTCTCCGGTTTCTTTAACTGGCGAAATGTGGGTGTATTATACAGGGTTAGTTTTCAAAGACCAGCCAAATTTCAGGGTGTGGTCAGACCATCATACTGAACAATTTTGTCCCTGGGACCAACATCGTAATCGCGAATAAAAATTCAGCCATCCTATGGGATGGCCGATGAACGTATGCGTTTAGATCGAGTAGGTATTGAAGTTTTCTATGGGACAGTTCATAAATTTTTCGCGATTACGATATTGGTCCCATGAAGAAAGTTTTTCAGTTTGATGGTCTTTACCACACCCTTAAATTTGGCTGGTCTTTGATAACTAACCCTGTATATACACCTCTGCCTAACCTCTCGGGAAAAAAGGGCGTGTAGTTATGTGTTATTAAATACGCTGATTAGATTTCTTCCTGTCTCCCGTTGCAAACAATTTTCAATGATCTTAACCTTACTATTAAAACAGTTTAGATACTAGAATCATTGAGTAATAAGCTATAAATCTAGAAGTGACGTAATTTTCACCTGACGCGTAGATAGCAAACAGGCGATCGAAGTATGATATCATCAGAGTACACACAGGTATACAATTCTAACCGTGTCGATGAAGACAAAATTTGGGTAGCTATAACGGAAGATGGGAGTACCCGTTTCCTCACCATAGATCACCATACACAGGAGCACGCAATTACCCAACACTAATTTAAATAGCATAATATATTGTTAATATTACCGCTGAGTATAAAGTTACGTGGATCATTATCATAACAGTACAACAAAGCACAGTAAGTTCCGATCCATTGGCCGCTCACAAAGAACAATAAACCATTAATTTGAAGACACTTTATTGCTACCATTAAAACAATGCATTGCGACTACCGTGCGTAGTACAATATACCCTAATGTTATTGTTCTGTTGCGTGGCTCTGCTAGCTCAACTCAATGCGTGTGGAATTGTAGATAGTAATTCACGTGACTCATCATTGCAGTAAAACATTCTCTAACTTTAGAAAACGAGGAATTTCTGTACTTTTTACACATAATTATTTACCTAATAAATAATTTCAATTTGAGATATGAGGATGAGTTTAGCCCATTTGCGAGAGAAATATGTAAGCTTCTCCTCTCGCATCGGGATAAGATCATTAAATATAGCTCACAAACAGCCTGGTGGTACAGACGCTAGCACATCAAGCTACCCGAAACTGTCAAATTTTTCCAATCAACTTTGAACCTTATGCTTTAGCGATAAAGTTGAAAATCTATTAAATAAATTTGACAGATTGTAGTAGCTTGATGTGCTGGCGTCTGTACTTATTTCTTTCTACCATCACTATCGTGTCAAGATTCTTGTGTTTTTTCCCATAGGTTCATGTTTATTTAATTGAATGTCAATTTTCAATTTTCAACGTTTTTCATCATTGACAATACGACGCGCATGCTGTAACCATGAATTCAGCACATAACTTAGAATTTTACGTCGGTTATTAAAAAAAAAATATATATATAGAAAAGTGCAATACCTACGCCGTCAAAATGTATGGAACTACTGCTATATTGGCCGACGAAAAATGTCAACAGGGGTTCAGAATCATGCACTTATTGACTTCTTGGTTGCGCGTCGATGTGGGATGCCACCCTGTAGAAAATCCAAGTATCACCATCTAAGTATTTAAGTTGGTTTTAAGTCCATCTACATGCTACTTACATGCTACGAAAAGCCACCATTATCCACGTGGCGAATGCCGCCTGACCTCTGCAACAAAACACAGGGGATACTGGTATGTTAAGGTTACACAACATTACATTGTACATGAAACAATGTGTTTGTAAGTAAAATATCTTACCCCAAGGGTAAAACTAGGGCGCTTCAATAGTTTATTTATACGTATAACATAGTGCAGTGTTTAAATGTCGCCGTGACCGCTCAACCTTGAGGTTGTCGCGTTTTTATTGTCCTGCCGATGGTCGTAGGCTTATGGAGTTATGGTATAAAGCTTGTAAAGTATTTTCGGAATATCGCGGGGGACTTTATTGGCCATATTTCGGTTTTATTATAAGTTCTGTGTTGGTTTGGATACTTATAAAAGAAAATACTGCGAATGTTTTAACCTTTAATTTTAAAAGGAAATGTTACGTATGAAGAGCTTGCAAATACTCTGCATGCCTATAAACTTACTAGATATAATATGCATAGTTTCTAAAACTTTAAAATGAGTCGTTTATAATTGAAATATGTATATTGACGTCAAGAGAGTACATTCAACCAACAGATGACAGACATGCGTAGAAATCGTAGCGTGGCGTAGTCTTCGTAGCGTGGCGTAGTCTTCGTAGCGTGGCGTACCTAGTCTTCGTAGCATATCGTAGTTTTCGTAGCCCGGCGTAGTCTTCGCAGCATGGCGTAGTCTTCGTAGCGTGGCGTAGCCGGTAATCTCCCGAATTCTATGCTTGGCGTAGAATTGTAGTTTTTTTTTCGTTTTTAGTTTGTGATTAATTCAGCTGTATATTGGTGGTTTTTCGATTGGGAAACTGGTTCTCTATTATCTGCAACAATCAAGATAGACACTTAACTTACGATTTACATAATACATTATATCATGATGGATGAAGCCGAATGCATGACATGACATTTATGTACAAGACTTCCCGTTGTTCACTTTCATAGAGACCACGCTTATTATCAAAGCTATGATTTTACTTTCCTTTTAATGTCATATGTTCCTACTTCCTTCACTCTACGCTGCTTACAAGTTTTCTGACCTTTTTAGTAACATTTGTCCGAGAAAGTCGCGATTTCAATTCGTGTCGCGAAGTAAAATGATTTGACGAAATTTTAGCCCCCGTCCTTATCGCTAAGATTAGTTTTATTGCTCCTAATTATGCGTTAGAAAGTATGAATCTAAAAGCGAACGTGATTATTATAAAAATCTTTATTAATAATAATCACGCGAAGCGAGGTCATTTGCTTCCAGATAAGTGACCGCAAGAAGTGGTTCTTTGTATTTTTCTTTTATTTAACAAAGAAAATGTTGAAAAACATAAGAAATGCTATAAATTGTCACGCTATGCATACAGAAATAGCGTTTAATAAAGAAAACGTGGTCAGGTCAAGCATACTCCGTTTTGATCACAATCTTGAAACGCTACAGAAAAGTTTTTCTTACAACTGTATTATGAACCAAACGTTTTTTCTCCGTAAGTTAAAACGTGCTGCTATATGCGAACGTGTGTATTTTTAATTGTAGGTACGCAAAAAGAAATAATATATGAAGACTGTAAGTCATAATTATAATTACTCGTAAGTAAGAATACTCCAACTAATTAGTGGGAGTAAACCTACTTGCTTAGGTTCAGTTACTGTAAAGAATATTTACTATTAATAGCCTAATTAATTATACTTTTAATCAAATGTTACCTACCTATCTACACGTGTTTGTGTCAATGCCCGGGGTAGTATCGTTCTTTTGATTCACACTTCATTTAAATTTATTTTTATAGTCCAAGTCGTATCAGTAAGAGATAACAGGTTGACTCATAGAAAAGTCGGAAAAGGTCAGTAGATTTTTCCGTATACTAACGGGGAATCTAATAAAACATTATTTTATTTATTCTTCAGAAAGCTTACAGTCTAATAACTGGGTGAATCATGTACAATTAGCGCTAACAGTTGCCATTTACAAGCTTCCACAAATTCAAAATACACACAAAATTAAAATATATTCTTTTTAAATAATTTACTGGGGCATATCTCTCTGCCAGACCCGGCACAGACTAAAAGCGAGATGGGAAATAGAAACCCTAGACTCAGGCCAATATTCTCGAAACCGACAAAGCTATTTACTAACATGAAGCCTCAACCTCCAAGCCGCCAGAGCCCTGTTTTATCGACATCAACAACTTGTCAAAAGGGGGCCTACTGCGCATGTGCACACCATCTGACAACTCTGACATTTTGAGGCACGCTTAGAAAATCACTGCGAAGCAATACACCCTGAAATTAGAGCAAAATAATATCTGCACCAACATCAAATCTATATAAAAGTGCGTCTAAGATACCGCTCAGGTTTTCACCTCGCTTTGCCCGTCACAGTGACCAGTAGATACGCAAATTCTGTGCTTGTTTGTAGGCGGTTTCCCAATGTAATCTAAACAGCAAGTCGCCATAGCCCGGACGAAATATGAAGTGATAACAACATCGAAAGCCAACAGTGATTCTCAAGAATGTTAACAAAAGTGAACAGTATACCGACTCCTCTCAGCCAACCTTGAAGGAACTGATCATTACTGCGGCTATGAGGCATGCAAACAACATGTACAAGCAAGAAATGACATAACAAAAAACACGATAAATCTACTGTAGTGACGAATATTCGATGACTTAGCATATAAAATAATATCAAACAAATACATATCATAACTGTGCCTGTAGAATAATAATAAAACATCCCTTATATTTACCTTAAATTTATGAATATTGCATTATACCTAAGAGCATTTTACAATATTTTGGCGATTTTTAATATTAATTAATTATACGGAGAAGAGTATCTTATAAGTGAAAACTGAACTGAATCTTGAACATTCTACAAACTACCTCTTTTTGGAAGAAGACATCGTTTGGTGAGTAAATCTTATTACTAAGTAGTACCTATATAGTTGTATATGTATAATTATATACGTAGTTATTCACGTGTTTAAACGGATTGCCATAATTATATTAGTATGAGGATTTTCGATATCTACCTGGAGCTATAAGTAGGTGCTGTCATACAGTTTTCCCCGCGAATGTGGAAAACTATGATTTATTAGCTTTGAACATCGTTTATTGAAAAATTGTACAGAGCATTGAGTAATGTCTAAAAGTTACGATAATATAAATTTCAATGTTGAAAGACAATTTTTATGTCTTTCTAACTGCAATTTATTATAGACACATTTGTATCTGTCTTGGGTTGTATAGTAGACCTCGTAATTCCGTTAGCACTTAACAAAAACGTCCCGAACGTAAATTGAAACTCTGGGTTGTCTACTTCGGTAGGTTGAAACTATCAAACTCTCTCGTAGACAAATGGACCTTGTCGTTTTACGAAGTGCAAGTGACATAAAAACCATAGGGTGATAAAGAAATTATGAGGTGGACCATAGATGGCCCCTGTCCTACGTGAAAAGAACAATAGCAATTCTCTTAACATGCCAGAGGCTTGCCTCCCCATTACGTAGACTTAAATATAACTGGCGAAATGTGGATGTTTGTTATTTTAAAAACAAACACATAGTTTACGCGTAAGTGCGATAATCTGATTTCACAATTCCAAATGAGCCATGAAAGGAATTGCTTAAAATCACCACACTTGGCAGACCAATTAGTGGCAGACAATTAAACATTTTTTGATGTAACTAAAGAAAGAAAAAGAAAGAAAATACGTTTTAAGCTTTTGTTATGGCGGTTTAGAGGTGTGCTGTACTAGGTATTTTCGTTCTTGGTCCACCTAATACGAGTATCAAAAAATACAAAGTAAGTACAAATACTTGTTCCGAGCGCGTATTAAGTATTTACTAAAACCGAAGGCGCGCGGAGGGACGTAGCGAATCGTATGGTCCTTTCGTCCGTGCCTATAACTCTTACCACCACATGTCCATTGCGAGGCATAAAGTCTCTCTAATATATAGAATAACTTTTGTCAAATAAAACTACTACACTTTCTGATGAACTTTAAATATATTATGTAGTATAACACAACAAAGACTTTGTGAACTAAAAACTTAATAAAACCAAGATCGTTTATGTAATTAGGTTTATTTTTGCATAATATGAATAGACTGAAATAGGTGGATAGTCGATACATCAATACGGACTCTACGGATCGTGTCCCATATCGTAGAAATTTTAAATCAGTAAGTTTTTATGTAAAGTCAGGTATTTTAAGCACAATATTGTGCGATGTTTGGGGGTTGACATTGTAAAGCGCAATTAACATCATAAATCGTACAAATGATTTAAGAAAATACTCGATGTACTTCGTACTTTACGCGTAGGTGCGGCCTAGTCCAGAAAAATAGCTAGTTCGTATACCTGTTGCAGTAAATACGTCTATGTCTAATAGAGATAAAGAAATTCAATAAAATGTCACACTTTTTGTGTAGCTTAGGAAAAGCACACATTGATAGGTATAAGTACATTAACCTTCAGGTTGATCATCATGAGTGATTTCCTCAGAATTATATACCTAAACATTATGTTCTATTTCTCAATTCTTTATTTTGACAGCTCTACTTGGTAACAACACAGCAAAACTTTATCATGGTCAAAAATGGCTACAAGCTATAATTATAGCAGTATTTAACACCGGTAAAATATCGCTTTCAAACCGTTACAATATCGCGTTGCGTACATAATGTGTATTTACTGTGTCGTTTCCTTGATGGAGTGAAAATTTGGGGTAGTGACGGGAAGCCACACAAAGGTGAGGTAAGACAACATACACAATTCAAATTGGGTTTTTCCGTGAAATCGCCTTCGCTGTAATTTGGAAAGGTTTGGCATAGAGCTATTTATACTGCAGTGTTGTTGCTACGGTGTCTACATTGTGTAACTGAATTAATGAATATTTGTTCAGAATCGTTTACTGAATTGGTTTTTGTAATTTTTATCCCAAAACTAATTAAAATTACGTAAATTACAGTCTCACTACCGCTTTACAGTCAAAACAAACCAAAATGAACGAAGTACCTACTGCACCAATTTTCCCCCGCAATCAGTGTAACTAATTTAATAAATAAACAATGTTTTATACATAACTAGCAGCGCCCCGCGGTTTCACCCGCATAAATTTTGATACCGTGGGAATATCGGAATAAAAACTATCCTATGTCCTTCCCCGGGACTCAAACTATATACCGAATTTCATCTAAATCAGTTCAGCGGATTAAGCGCGAAGAGGTAACAGACAGACAGACAGACAGACACACTTTCGTATTTATAATATTATAGTATATAGTATGGATAGCAAAAATTCAGTGACTGTAATAAATTGATTATAAAATAACATAATATTTTAATTGGGGTGTTTGGTGGTGTGCATTAATTCCGGGACATGTTGTACATATAACTATGTTTTTGTTAATCGATATCGAAATAGTCTGAAGGAATACGTTGGTACTAGAAAAAAAATCGTGTACTGATCAATCCTTATTTTAATAAAAACTTATTTAAACTGGAAGCCACCGCCAAACAAGTTTGTTTCGTATATTGCAATCCAGTAATTTAATGGTACAGTCACGTCTAAAAGTATGTATACACTTGGCTTTATTCAAAGGCGATTTTCTCCTTTATTTTTGAATGAAATTTTATGTTATTACGAAAATAGTATTTTCGAACCCATAGGTTTATGTTAAGTGTCGTATTTCAACGTTGCATTCGTTATTTCACGAAAAATTCGCAATTGAAAATTGCCAAGTGTATACATACTTTTAGACGTGACTGTACTTGGCCCAACTCAGTACTATCAGGTTATCATGCAAAATATGCCAATACCGTTGCTGTACTAATAAAATATTTCAAATATGGAGTGCTTACTAATCAGTCATACTTCGCATACGTATGTACTTGATAACCTCCTAATTAGACCTCCTTAAGTCCGTCGCGTGTGGAATGAAAGGCATGAACTGCTTCAACTTTTTATTTGATTGGAGGAATGTTCACGAATAAAAAATGCTTCAACAGCGGTATTTGTGGGTTGACTTCCAACATTCGTAGCGGTTTAACAGTTAATCCTAAGATTTGTCAACCTATTTACTTGAAAGTCTAAAATAAACAAGGATATATTTGGCTTTGTATACACCGTGGAGGAAAGTAAATCGCAGGATTTTTGCGTAAATCTGAAAATTTTCCTCCATTCCGGATTTTACATAATAAAGTGCAGATTGTTTGTTTTAACTTATACAATATTATCTCTACGTGACTTTTAAACGTTGAAACAAAATATAGTTTCAATCTAATAAATCAATATCTATAGGTAATATCAGCTATCAGGTTTCAAGGCAACCACCTTGAAACCTTATAGTAAGTAGTTACCCTTGGTTTTAACAAATACTTGTCAACCTTATCACTAATATTCATATCGTAATAGAAATAGAAAATATTTTATTGTCTAAAAATAGGTTTATAGAACGTTTGTCTTTATCTGTCACGTTGTCATTTCTGTGTGTAAGAAAGAGACAAACCCCATTTTAACTAAAATAGGTTTGATAAGTTTTATGAATAAGGGGGTAAGTATACAGTAAGCAGGTTCACAGGTCACCAGCGAGTTGAGACGTCAAGAGTAGCTTAAAATACTACTTACAACTAGCTTACGATATATTATTTGCCAGCCCCAAACTAGACATAAACTTATTGTTTCATGAAATAAACAATAGAAATGGAATGGTTCTTAAGTAAGGAAAACTGAAGAAAATGTCGTGAAAAACCTTTATCATTTCCGTCGCGTATCAATTACATAAGTAATTAAATAAATTAACCAAATCAACATATTACACAAGAAAGTAACTTCATAAATAAAAAGAAGACATATTGGAGGATGTAGGTATTACGTGTTCCTTAGATACAATTTCCTTCCTCGCGAGTTTTCAATTGATAACGATGTGACGCCGCTTCACTCGCACTGCGGGTACTTTTACGAGCAAACAAGAACGTTATGTCAATAGCAGAGAACATTAGCTATTTCCCCTATAAAATGTTGACTGGAATGGAACACACCGGGGCGCGGTTCGCGTGTTCACAAGCGCTTGCGTTTCCCTCGCATGCTGACGGTACCTAACCTCCATAGTGGCTGCCTACATTTTTCCACATTTTAGTATACAGCTAAGCAATTATGGATATTGACGTTCGTGCTTTACTATATTTAGGCTTTCAAAGAAGAGACCGACTTCTGCGTACCTATTGTGTATGTAACCTAATTAATTCTATTACTACATTCATAGGCATTACTTGGTGTACCTACTGAATTCAGTAGACATATATGGGCTTTTAGTATTGGGAGTTGTTAATGAAGATTTTGTTGATAAAGTGGTAACAATTTTTGTGGAAGCATTTCGAAGACACGTGAGGAAATTCCACGATGACCCATAAGGCGGCCTTTTATAATACGACGCGTCTCAAAGGCTGTAGGTACAAGTGTACTCAGACATAGGTAGTAAGGGTAGTTTTGTAACTGTATTATAATGATGGATTTGTCACTTCTGTGAAATTTTTATCCAGTAAGATATAAGAGCTATTGTTTCTTGGGATAGGATGTCTTATTTTGTGCTAGCTAAGGAGTCAATTGAGAGTCTTTCTGTTGTGCCAAAATGATCTAGATAGGGCATGATTTGTCGATTAATTTTCCTTATGTTCTTGCAAGAAGAATCTGTCGAGGTATACAATCACGGTAGCGGTAGATATTCTTATTTCTCGTAACTGTTGTAACGGGCACGTAACAAACTTTACTAAAGCTCCACTTCTTCGAATGTTTTGAAAGTCACGCTTTGTATGATTTTCGACCCCAAAATTCAACTCAGGGAAGTTAGTCTTAATTACACCGACACCTTCACGCTTTGCGGTTTTGAGGGCTACAACATTTGGATCTCTGCTTATACAACAAGGGAATTATGCACGATCGGAGAACAAAGAAGTATGTGGTATGTCTTTATGCACTAGTTGCAAAAGCAACGTGAGTTGAATGATTTAACACTGCCCCGCTATATGCAGTCAAGCAAGACGCTGGTAATATATGCGGCAGAACTATAAAATACACAATGAAGATCTGATTCTGGGCATAGAATAATATCTTGATGTTTTGTTCGTGTTTCTTTAGCCTTGTAGAATAATCGATGAGTCGGTAGTTCGACTTAGTAATGCTTCTGATCGATTAGCCTTCGAAGGCTCTAGTTACGGTTTTAACTCAAGCAGGTTTTTCAAGACACATTAATTTCCTAATTATAAAGCATTGCCTTTATTATTTTTATTTTACTTTTAATAAATATTGGTACTTGGCAGCTCTGGACCGAGAGAGGTGGAAAGAGAGTAGGGAGGCCTTTGTCCAACAGTAGGATAATGATAATAATAATACGGTTTTGCCAATAAAGATCCAAGCTTAAGGCACATATCGGCAGCACACGCTGTAAACTGAACTCAACACTCAGCCAGCTACCGAGGTCAGAAACACTCATGAAAAACAGTATTATCAAACACCTGGCGGATGATGGAAATGCTTTCAAAGTAACCTATAGCTACCTATTCAAGTTGACCGAATCAGTAAAGAACCCCTCGTTTTTCAATCCATGAGCTCACTAGACCAATGAGGCGTTAAAACGGTTACCAAAAAGCAAGTAAGTACTCGATATTGTACAAGAGCGAAGGCGCGGTCGGCGGTCCGTAACGCATCAAAGAGCATCCTAATTGTCCGGTTGCGATTTCGAATCCGGCGCGGGCGCAGAGTGCCGTGACGTGCCGACAATTCTATCTATTTGTGAAGCAATCATTTCACAAACCATTTCGTTTTCTACTGTCTGGTCTAGACTGTTAAATTGTAAGTTTTTTTTGACGGAGATTGGTGAAAGAAGCGCGGAAAATGGCGTGAAGCGGATTTTAAATGTGTTTGGTTGTAAGTCGCTTTATGTAAGGCTTATGATTATTTATCGAATAACTCTTATTTTGGTGAGGATTAGGGTTCATTATTTTTTAAATACTTATAACTTAAAACTTGTGCGAAGTTTAGATGTAGTCTGTTGTAGGGGCACATGTCCGTGACCGTCTTCGTTGCTGGACTGGTTGGAAAGGCCCAGCCTGCAGAAGGTGAATAATTAATCAAAATTCATACAAAAAGCATAATACTTATACAATATTATTCAAAAAACGATACAGTTATAATAAAATGCTTGAAAACGCATGAACAATAACAAGCGCGCGCGCATCGCACAATAGATCAGCGGCCATGTCGGACGCGATTTCATTTCCGGCGGAGCGCGCGCGCCGACCCGTGGGCCAATTTCCGGTGACACTATGTACCAATTGATTGTACCATTATTGAATTGAGGTCGAATTATAAATCAATTTGCGATTTCACTGCACTTCATGTGTTGGACGAGCATTGATTAATTTTGTTATACGATGATCATTTGTTTGACGACAAATAGGTTATAGGGCGTGTCGATACGGGAAATCACTGTTACAAGGGTAGTTTTGTGCATTGTCGTAAATGTTTCAATCACAATCCTAGTTATTTTATGGTAATTTGTTAGAGAACGACTCGTTTAATAAGACCAGGAAACGTCTTTAAAAATGTATCCTGAAAATACAGGGTAACTCTGAAAGGAAATCAGGTTTTGGTAAAAACCATAATGGTTCCGTTTTTCCTTGATCCATAAAAAGGGGTATTATTAAACTTGTTCACATAATGAAGGTCTACGGACTGTCCTGTTCGTGACGAAGTAATTGTCCAAATTTTTACGTTACATTTTCAGGTTTAACGTTTGGGTTTTCATGACGCATTTTTCTATAATATTATTATATCTGATATGAGTCACGTAATAAATAAACGAGCAGCAGTACATTACGGTAAATAAATGGTTAATTTTCATCATAAATAAAATTGGTTATTATTTTTGTTGCGTGCACGAGCGGTATGACAGATTTTGAGATTTGGCGTGTTACACGCAGCCGCGCCGGCTGTCGTACGTTGACATACGATAAAATGGCGTTTGAAAATCGGCCATGCAGTCACAGGTTGTAGGTATTGTACGAGGCAAATACAGGAGCGAACACGTCCCCGATATATCTGCCTATATTTTTACCCGAAATGTGTTCACTTTGTTTATTACTGTAGCACTGAAAATGTGTGAACATTTTAGCGATATCGGATTGCAGATTGACTCTTTGTATGCAGTACCAATTTTATATTGATGTCGTAATTGCTATCGAATTTATTGCATATTTTTTAGAGCTTTTTTTTAATATTTTTTTGGTGCTGAATGAAATGGCTGTTAAATATGGAGATTGGGTTGAATCTGCTGAATGAATGTAAATAAACACTAAATGATTTAATTTTTTTGACTGTTAACTAACCGAAATTCAATTTATTTAATTGCTGTTCTAGCATCTAGTTTTATTTAGACGAGTCTATTGAATATTCATGTGGGACTCCCACGCTGTCAGTGGTTTTCTTGATTTAGGTCTCTTTAATTCCATATTCTGGTAAACGATTTAGTTGTTACTTTAGAAGTTTCGGAGTAAATCTAAACTCAGAGACAAAACGGGGTAGCATCTAAAAATCTAAATCAAGGCAAACTGAGAAAAACTGCTTAAAATATCAGTCCTTCTTTCTAGTGATGTACGATCAGCTCACAAAAATATCGATACATTTGTATACACATCTACGAGTATGTTGGTTTGTAATAAAGCGCTAAATTCTAAATACCCAATAATCGATTAACTGCAGCAACAATTCGCTGAATCCCGCCAGTAAATATCAACAGAATGTTTCAGGTCAGATTTTGTAATTGTTTGAAATTATCGATGTTTCGTTCCAATCGCAACATTCTAGTAACCTATTACAACCTAGATATTTTTTATTATGACGTCAGCAATGTGAAAGAAGTGGAATCCTTGGCATGTCGACTTATTCCATATTGATGTGGGAATGAAAGTTGTGCTTTTGTAATTATGATAAGGAGTGGATTCCGTTTCTTCATAGATTTTCTTTCAGCTTTTGTTATTGGCAGTTACATTATACATATTTGTTGTCGGCATTCAGTTTATTTTTAAAGGCCTAGTACGTGTCCTATTTTGTAGGATAGATAGATTAGTTGATTGGATTTCTGAACTATTCCTAAACAGATAGTCTCTGTGGCTAGATTATTAAAGCGCAATACAAAATTCATGCAGACAAAGTCACGGGCACTTAGCTGCTATCATTTATTACTGCCTAATCAGAATCACCCACTATTACCAACTAATTTGAAAGACCGCTTAATGTAATTCATACGCACTCACGCGCACACCACAAAATGTAATCTTATTAATTATTACCAAAATAAACACGCCACAGTATAAAGAATTCAGTATAACTTGTCCGCTTTCTTGGTCAGTGTGCGTGCGGAAGGCAGTTACCCTGTGGCATTTACCGACACAGAATTTGTTATAATAATGGTCGTCCAGGGTAAACTACCTTTTATGGCATCAATTACTAACATAACGCTTCTGTAATTTCACCGAATGTGTGCTTCTGAGGAGTTAGAACGGTCCGAATGTTCCGTAGATACTTAATTGAATATTTACAACTAACGTACGTAATTGCCACATATAATTATTGAGATTAACGGCTTTTTTGGTGTTTTTTGGAATGAAACTGCTGTAAGGCGAGCATATTGCTTGGCTTGTGGAATTTTAATCACGTGCAGTAACACTTCTACAATCACAACAGGTGAAAACAGTAGAAGCTATTGTAGAAAGTTCTAAACGAACATTACTGTAATTATAGTAGGCACTAACAAAATTAAATTTGAATATATTATGGAGCTCGCTAGCTCTACTTCAATTTGTTAAATAGAGCAGCTACTATTAGTCTAAGTAAGTCTACATCTAATATTAATGTTCGACGGCACTACATTGAATTGTTATTCAACCTTCAATTCTATAGCGAAGCCGCGGTACGAACCCTATAATTTGGTAAATACACAGCTAATACTGACTACCCTACGTCTGTCCTTATACGTTTTTAAATATTAAAACGCGTTCCATTTCCCGCGCGTATATTTGTTCGTGTGTGTTTGCATATATGTGTGTGTTAGCGTTGCAATCCACGTTACAACCAACAAACACATAAAACATACATAATAAGGTACGTTTGTGTGTGGAGCGCGGTCGGCGCCGCCGCGGCGTGTTGTGGGGCTCGGTTGCCATGACAACGCCCGCACCCCTTTCCCACACCCCCACAAGTTTCAGCTGACCCGCCGACCTCTAGTGACGAGTCGTAACACTGTCAGTGTTATAGGGATGGGCAATGGCAACGTTATCGATTAGTTTAAGTTATTTCGTTTCTTGGTTTGATTTTCTAACAGAATACTTAGAATACTCTTTATTATGTACCTACACTATATAAATTACAGACAGAAATGTAGAAATTTTACATTGGGTTTTATTTGACACAGTAATAAGGAATGGATGGGCGTAATGGATTGTTTAAGGCTATTAATCATTGTATGGAAAAGTTGCTTATTTAAAGTTTTTGCCCTGAAAACACCAAGTCATAATGGTACTTTATTTATACAAGCTGTGTCATACCAATACTTATCCCACCTCAGCTTGTCGAAAGTCTAGTCTAGAGATTGCTACTGAAATAAATATTGGAGTTTATTTATTAGTGTCTTTGAAGTATGGAAGAAAAGGAAATATTTTGCCGACCCCACACATCATTAGTGTCTTTGAATGTCCTATTTTTGTTTTCAATTGGAAAATAATCTATTTTCTCTCCAGTAAAAATGTAGGAATTCCGCATGCAAGATTTTGTATTCAAGATCGTGCATTTTCATGGAAATCCTATTTTCAGGCAAATGTAGCAAAAACATTCAACAAAGCATTATGTGTTACAAAATAACATTAAATTCGCATTTACGCTTCATATCACTAACATTGCAATAACAATTTACAAATATAGATGTTACGTTTAAAAAACAACAGTAACTATCGACTGTCAACCGTTATCCACCGCTACCGGTTATCGACACTTTTCCGCGTTGTCCCTTCCCTACAGGACCAAGTCTAGTCTAGTTCTCGACGTCCTCAGCTTTATGAATACTTGAAGCTTCAGGTACTTGCACATCGTACACTCTGGGCCAATAAAACGTAATGCCCCAAAAATCCACGGCTTACCGGCTTAGCAAAGAAAATCCTAGTTTGAGGTCATTTAAAAAAAAGTCTTGTTGTATTTCTTGGCGCGGCGTTGTTGCTCGTATTTTTAGCAGATCGATAGACTCAGTAATGACTTGATTCCGTGTATACGGTGTAGCTAAACTAATGCTATTCTATTGTACGGATAAATTGAATGGATTGGTAATAAAAATATTGAAAAACATTTCAAGAGGAACTTAAAGTTTAATATTCTTTACTGTTTACAGAAATAGGTTATTGTCGCGTTTAAATGCGATGCGGTAACGATTTGTTACCACGGTAACGATGATAGTTCTGAACGGGAATATGTTACCTTGCATGTTCCCCTGCAATATTGACTTCGCAATAAGTCGATAGGTACATTTTATATTCCGTGTGTCATATGGGGAAATAAAGCATGATACATGCATAATAAAAAATTAATACATTTAAGTACGGTATGGGGTGATTTTGTCCACCAGTGCAGAGTACGACCCGATATTTACTTTCAACGGCAAATGAGTGTCTGTCATAAAGATCAAAGGGATAATTATTATGGAGTTGCGCATTTTTATGCAAGTTTCTTTTAGCGTAAATGTTCATATATGTATAATTAATGAAACTTTAGGTATCTCTCATTATTTGTATGTAAAAGAACCTTTTTAAGGCAGTTTGAGTGAATATAATGACTACAGTCCGTTCACAGTTATTTTACCTCTGATTTTGCAACACTGTCCAAATCATAGTGATCTTTATTCTCACCCTTATAAGGTTGCTGTTGGATTGCTGTCACTGACAAGTCTGTCAAATAATTGTGACCTTTATTCTCGTTACTATAAGGTTGCTGTTAGGTTGCTGCTGTCAGAGGTAAAATAAATGTAGACGGACTGTAAGTGCGTCTACAGGGATTTCATTAGAAACATTTGCTGTAATCCACATAGCTTGTAAAAGGCATGCTTACATAGTCTGGAAAGCCCATAAAGAAAAAATGGAATTCGTTTTTTTTTTTAAATCCAACTGTTACCGCAACACTCATCTGAAGCCTCATCGGCTTAGCCGAAAGGTTTGCCCTAAATCATCATCATCTGCCTAGCCTTTTCCCGACTATGTTGGGGTCGGCTTCCAGTCTAACCGGCAGCAGCTGAATACCAATATTTTACATGAAGCGAAAGGTTTTCCTAAATAATCGTAAATTTAATGGCATATCAAAGTACAGTCAAAAAACCAATTTAATTTGCCGCACAACGCCCTCAAAGATTTTCACACCGGAACGAACAAAAATATTGAAAAATGGTACAACAACAAAGACATTGTTTCCCTCAATGGTTTGTATCTACAACGCAATCGCAGTAGCGTCGCGTTCCACATAAAAAATAAACCGTGGCTTTTCAAAGGACTTTTCACATACAAAAGGATAATTTCGCTTTAGTTTCCATTATGTGCGACCGCCATTGTAGTCCGTGGTTTAAACACACCAATTTGCAAATGCGCCGCTTTTAATTTTACCTAATTGACCGTTTTACGGTGGCACTGAAGACCTCGTGAATGTGCCAGGGGCCCACGGCTAGTTTTGTCACCGCACTCAAAGGGTTTGACCGTAAAATGTAGCTCATTATATGGCGATCCTACGAATCTCGCATTCTCCGGAATTAAGCCCAGAGAGGTTGAGCAACAAGTCGGAATGCTTGCCCTTGTCTGTCTGTATCAGAGACTTTGTACATTTATGGTATGTTTAGTATGCGTACTATGTTCCCAAAATAGGGATGACTTTCAACAGATTTAGAGTTGTTGAAGCTTATAGCAGAAACCTTGGCGCGCTCGTACCTACCAAATCTTGAAAGGGTTTATCAGAATGCAAAGTTGGAAGCAAGGCTCAGTGTACACTACAGGTGCTGAAGTATGGGTCATGGGGCTCAATAAATGCACGTCTTTAAAAAAACTAAAATCAAAAGTCTTGGTGACTTGGTGGCTGGCAGGGACATCGATGCGCAACCTATTAGACACACGGATTCAGTACCTACACGATTTAGGAACCCCGTTGAAAATTTACAGCGGTTGTTTAAAAAAAAAGTTGCTGTTCCATACATTTTGACCGCGTGGGTATTTCTATGAAACAGCAGTTTTTTTTTGATAACCGACTAAAAAATTCCAAGCTAGGCTGTATAGAATCGTGTTCTGAATTCAAGGTTTTAGTTTGCACGCCGAGGTCCCTGCCATCCTTTATAGTAGGTAAAAGCCCGGTTGTAGGTAATGTTGCTATTCAACTCACCTTTTCTCCCCTAATGAAGCCTATAGTCTAGCAAATTCTTCGCCGATACTAAATAACTCAATTATTCAAAGAAAAGGTCGAAAGTAACGCAAGGCGGGTCCTACACCTCCAATAAAATTGCGCAATAATTTTATTGTGCAATAATATTGAATCACCCCTTGCCCTCAAAGGATTAAATTGTCGCAATAAAATAGACGGCTCAAAAGCGTCAATGTTGTGTGAGCAAGACTTGCCTAAAGTTCTGTGTCAGACCAAGATTTGGCTGCAGCCAGTGTTGCTATTATGTGAATAAAAGTAAAAAAAAGAAAACGTCATTGGTCGAAAGAGTGGTATAAGAAAAGGCTGAAATATATTAATGAACATTTTTTAAAAGACTTGGCGTTGAAGAAAAGGATTTTTGATCGTTTAGAGCCGCCTTAGTAACTTTACGTGCATAGCAGCGGTCATACATAACGTTGATAAACCAGATGGTTATCGTGCGAACAAGTTGTGTCAACACCTACCTAGCTTAATTAACTCCATAGACTTAGTTAATGTTCTTAGGCGAGACGGGAACCCGTCTACATTTGCTCTGTCCGTAATCTTCAAGTTTTTGTTGGTTTAGTAACTTTAACTTACGCGTATGCAGTACTACGCACCTGTCCTTTTAAAAAAGGTCTGAGTTTATATATGCCTAATTGTTTATGTAGTTAAGATTTGAGTAATATGTTTCTACAAAAAGGCTGTTTTTAGCGTTCCGTAGTCAACAACACTAGACTAGGCAAAATTATCCTAAATACGGAACCCTTCATTGGGCGTGGTCTGACACGGTTTTTATATTGAAGGTAGATCGATTTTTTGGGCATTGAGGTTAATTTAATCGACACCTAATCCACTCGTTGTCTCTTCGCCGCCGCCGCTGTCACACTAAGAAAAGACTTAAGTAATTCAATAAATCAACTAAGCTTTTCTTTACTAAGTTACAAGTTACATTACGACACCGGGTTTTCTATCTCCATGATATATTTAGCTAGCCCACAGACAGTTTGTCTCACTAATTCTGCAAGTTATGTGAATGAATTTCGTTTTCTTCTGGCTAATCTGACTACGGATTTCTCTCTGCCTCTCGTCTTCTCTCACTTTTGATGTAGAATTCTTCGTTGTAGCTAAAAGAAAAACTGTGAGGCCCTAACAACTACAGTGAAATCTTGGAAACGAAAACAGGGCAGTGGTGGCCCAGTGGTAACGGTGTATTTACTTTGTGTAAATTATTTCATCACCACTACCTACTCTCAAAACGGTGAAGGAAAATATCGTGAGGAAACCGGCATGTCCTAGAGCCAAAAATTCGTAGAAATGTGACATCTACCAACCCGCACTGGGACCGCGTGGTGGATTGCAGCCCACTCCTTCTCGAAGAGAGGAGGCCTGTGACAGTGTCCCAGCAGTGGGAACGTTATAGGCTGATTATATATGTTGGAAACGGACGTTCAAATAAAGTGCAAATTCTAATTTGAAAGAATACGTCTCCTTGACTACGCTGTCACAGTTGGCTATCGCGTGTTCTATCTGAAAATTATACATCAGTGACCACTACTATGATTGGTATGATTCACTCTAATTTTACCTTTAGCATTTAGGCACTTTGTACACGCGTTTTTCTTGAATAACTACGGTTTATTCGCCGTGTGTAGGCACGGTCGTCAGTGTTGTATGTATCACTATGGAAGCTTGTTGACGGACACGTTTTTCCTACGCCGCGGTTTATACGCCGTACCGTAAAGAAACCGTGCCGTATACAAAGAGCCTTATATTTCCTCTATTTAATTTAACATTTTATCCTTATTGATGCGATATACCCAATTTATCTATTGACTGATAATGTTATTATAGACGCCCCTCAACTTTTGCGTGGTTGCTATCTATTATAATCTGGACGCTGTGCTGATAAATATATCCGATAGTGTAGTTTTCGGATCAATAGGATAAGCCGTTACTATAACAACCCCATGTAGATAAACATACGTTGAAACTGACTGTACTTTTCACATATTAACTTGTTGGTTTATGGGTTCATGTAATATTCAAATGTGGCGAATGGTTTAATTTATATAAATGCTTTGAGTTTGATTTTATTAATAAGTGAATTCGTTTGTTTTTATAAATTATCGATGTTTACTCCATTGTGGGGATTTATTCCATGGGTGCTAACGTTATCATCATTTAGTTTGTAAACGTCTACTATTGGTTTTATTTTCGGCAAATACCATCCCATTTTATAGGTGTAAATTATTTCATCATCACTGCTCACAAAACGGTGAAGGAAAACATCGTGAGGAATCCATGCAGGCATGACCTAGAACCAAAAATTCGAAGATATGTGACATCTACCAACCCGCACTAGGCCCGCATGGTGGATTACGGCCTATTCCATCTTACCGAGAGGAGGCCTGTGTCCCAGCAGTTGGATCATTACAGGCTGATTATGTTATATGTATTGCAAGTTGTGTACTAGATAAATTGTAATAGCTATGGGTAATCAGTTGTCGAAGCTAAGCTCTCAAAAAATATCCAATTATGTTGTCCTGATGATATCTCTTATTTAATTTGTATTGCAGAAGCTGCTGCTATAATACGTATATCCGTCTATTTGCTTTTTTTAAACTTCAATAACATCACCTATTTTAGCGAAAAAGAGCTTAATCAAGACCCGGAAAAGGATATTATAGTCTACTTTTTATTTGGAAATGTGACGTAGTTTCCCTCGGTTGCGATAGAAACCGCAGGCAGCAACTAATTATTTGTATTTAGGCCGGTCTAATCTCATTTGGAAACATACTAAAACCCAATACTAATACCTAACTAAAGAGCATATAATCGTATTAAATCACGTTTACGTCAATAATAATGTCGGTTACAGGAACAAACGAAAATTGTAGCTATAGTGTGAATGGATGTTAGGTAATATTGTAGTTCGATTTATCTTGGAGCCCATATAAGGGTTATGTTAAAGTAATGAGCTTATTATTGCCTCTGTTATGCAAACTAAATGAATTTTCTTTATCTACGTTAAAAAAAAATTGTTTTTTATCCGACTTTAAAAAAGGAGGTTCTGTTTTCGATTCGTAGGTATGTATGTATGTCCGCGATTTTCTCAAAAACTAATGAACCAATTTTGATAATTCTTTCACTAATGTGATTTATCCAGACTCCAGGCTGTTATTCAGGAATTCCAGATAGAAAACCTACGCTTGCCGCGGTTGGTCCGTGGATGGGTGACCATCTTTACATACCAAGCCCCATCCGTGCCTCGGAAAGCACGTTAAGCCGTTGGTCCCCGCTGTCATTCCTGGATCTTTGACAGTCGTTACGAGTCGTCAGAAGCCCGAAAATCTGACAACCAGTCTTACCAAGGGGTATCGTATTACCCAGTACTGGGTTGTGGAGGTCAGATAGGCAGTCGCTCAATGTAAAATACTGGTATTCAGCTGCATCCGGTTAGACTGCAAGCCGACCCCAACATAGTTGGGAAAAGGCTAGGCAGATGATGAGATAGAAAACCTAATAACACTTTGCCCGACCTGGAAATCGAACCCTCACGCTTAGCAATAACGCTTGCGATCTAGACCAACGAGGCGGTCATTAGTGAAATGGTATTTTTAATGTAATTTGTGGAGTCATTAATATCTTGTAACGTAGTTGCGTTGGCAAATTGTAGAGCCTTTAGCCCCGCAATGCGGCTTGGTTTTTTTGACATTTATCATATCGCACCGGAATACCGGCCCGCCTAGCTTTAATAGGCTTTTTGGAACATTACCAGGTTTCTGTTTGTTACCAGTTTACCAAGTTTGGTTACGCTTAAATGTTTCTGCTTCACAGCAGTGTTACATACTATGATACTGTGTTGGATTATGTGTGAATTAGTTTATATACAGCGTGTATCAGAAATGTGTAGTCATATTAAGGGTGTGGTAATCTATATGTTGCAGATGGATTGTAGAATCCGCTGTATTACAAAACAGCTCCGTTATGTAAAACAACTGAACAACGTACAGCTGGACTGTCATTGGTCTACGTTTTACAAAACTGCTACAGACGTTTAGACGTAATGCAGAATGGCTTATGCACAAATGGCTTAGTCACAATGAGCGTCTTTCTTAAACCTCTGTAAATTTTGAATTAATATTGTTCTTAAAATCACTGTTTTCACTTCAGTTTAGGTATTGCTTTTGCAGTTTAAGGAGTAAAAATTACTCCTTAAACTGCAAAAGCAACAACTGAAATTAATTCTTTCAAAGCTTTCAGTGATTCTTTATTCATTTTTCAAAATAATGAAATACTCAATTATTTATTTCTTCCGTTACATAATTGTACGAGCCCAATCAACTAGTTTCTTTTGTGCAATATTAATTAAATAATTCCGGATCAAAAGATACAGCACAGTTGCAATATGACGACGAACACGAAGATTGCTCATTGAGTGAAGGCTAAAAATATATTATGGGATCGATACAGTTGTTTTCAGAAAGTACCCTATGTGTTATTCATCATTCTCTTGCCTTTATCCCAATTTATTTGGGGTCGGCGCAACATGTCTTTTTCTTCCATACTTGTCTATTAGTCGTCATCTCGGTAGTCACCCCCTTTCTAACCATATCATCATTCACACATTCCATCCATCGTTTCTTTGACCTTCTCCTACTCTTATAGCCATCAACATTCACACTCAAAATTCTCCTCACGATATTTTCCTCATTACTCCGTAACACATGCCCATACATGACAACCGATTTCCACACAACTTTTCAGTTACCGGTGCCACTTTCATACTTCCTTTAATGTACTCAATTCTTATTCTATCCATTCGTGTAACATTACACATCCCTCTTAGCATCCTCATCTCAGCTGCATGCAATTGCCAAAAGTAGGTAACCTGTGTTAATTCAGGTTATAAACGATCTCTGTGCCTTCGGATCTCCCAAGTTCGTTCAGCCGTTTTTGCACCAATCTGGAACATACATACCAGACAAACAGACAAACGGACAATCTATTTTATTTTATTATATGTATAGATACTTGATACGAACTCAGTAGGTTTAGATAGATATAAGATTAAAATTCTTATTATTTTGCAAGTTCTCTTGGTAATTTCGACTCGTCAGGCAAAACCCGAAGGAAAGCCGAAGCTCAGAGTTGCGTTAATAACTTCAACGAGTGGCTTTTTTCTTAAGCTCGGAAATTAATAGGCTGTTACGTACTAACAAAGTCTGAAGTCTAGAAAACTCCACGGTGAACGGCAGAGCAATGAAAGTAGAAATATTTTTCCCTCCGCCATTGTACTGCGGTTTACTTGTACTCCAGTCTGTAAAAACATTTTCTGCTTCAGTTTTTCTAAGAATTTAATTATAAGTTTATGTTATATAAAAATAGATAACATGGATTTTTAAACGCCCGACTGAATTTTTCCGTCGCGAAAACATCCTGATACCTCCGTCTGTTACCTCTACTGACGAGTGGTAGCTTTCCTGGAAAATTCCAAACTGTTGTCTAACAGAAAATATTTTATCAAGAAAATTTATATGGAATATCGGCGTAGGTAGGTTTATTTCAAAGCCAACGAACGTGATGTATAATGTTTAAAAAACTTTTTAACAAAAAATTAAACCTCCGAAAAAACTGAAAAGCAAAAAATAATAAACTTTTTTTATTTAACCTTAATAAATAAGTTCTTAAACTAATGCAAGTATACCTAAGTAATTTAGAGTCGGCGCCAAACAAGCAAATTAATATCGTTGCGAGTGGTCGTGCGGAGAGCGCATTTTTTGTTTGAAATGTTAATGTTTATCGCTATAGATTTCACGTTGCTTATTTCTTTAAATTTAAGGTAATTTAGTAATCTTTGTTCATTGATTGTTTGGCGCCGACTCAAAATTACTTAGGTATACTTGCATTAGTTTAAGAACTTATTTATTAAGGTTAAATAAAAAAAGTTTATTATTTTTTGCTTTTCAGTTTTTTCGGAGGTTTAATTTTTTGTTAAAAAGTTTTTATTTTATAATTTTTTGAGGCTATAATTTACTAATTACTACATGCTTAATGTTTGATTACTTTTAAAATACCTACCTTACTTTAGACATTAACTGTTATAATCCAACTTTAACTATTATTTTTTGTGTAATATAATACTAAATAATATAATGTAATACTTAAAAAAAAACAGGCTTTATATACCAACATAGATAGGCCTTTTATTATTTTAATTGTAATACACAGCTCAGCATTAAAATCTGTGAATGAACAATAAATCACCCCTATTTTCCCACCCTTAGGGTAGGATTTTTTTTTCCAAATTTACATGGGACCAACTTCGAAGTATGTCCTATCCAACAAAAGAAGAATTATCAAAATCGGACTACTCTGTAAAAAGTTAAGCGTGGTCAAACATTACAATCAGTGAGTGAACAATCAATCATCCCCTGTTTTCTAACCCTTAGGGTTGGAATTTTTTTTCCAAATTTATATGGGACCAACTTCAGGGTATACCCTTTCTAATAAAAAAAGAATTATCAAAATCGGACTGCTCTGTAAAAAGTTATGCGTGATCATACATAAAAAAAAAAAAAAAAAAAAAAAAAAAAAAAATATACGCGTCGAATTGAGAACCTCCTCCGTTTTTTTTCGTCGGTTAAAAAAAGGGATCCCTTCTTTTCGCATAATGTTCTTTGTCCTAATATACTTCGGCATAACGATTTTGGCACAATTTGTTTTGGCATAATAATACTTCGGCATAATTTTTTTAGGCATACATTTTATGTTGGCATAATCATCTTAAAGACTAATTTGTTTTGGCATAAATTTGATTCGCATAACGTTAGTAGGCCTAATGACTATTAGCATAACGTTAGTAGGCCAAATGACTATTAGCATAACGTTAGTAGGCCTAATGACTATTAGCATATTAATATTTAGGCATACAATTAATATAATTTATACATAACATTATGTAACTTAAACGATTTTTCAATCGCGAGATAACTTTTATCTGAAGAATATATTAGATGTTTTGACAGTTTTTGTATAAAAAAATATGTCAATCAGTTAACTTCTATTATGAGAAATAAATATGGCGGTTATTCCTCAGATAGAAGTTAACTGATTGAAACGGGAACACCCAAATACTCCGAAATATTTTATTCCGAATTTCGATGTTCCGATTTTCAAAAGTCCGAATTTTATAATACCTAAGAATCATAATGTCTATTATTAAAAATCACGAAATTTATTTTACCGAAAGTCATAAATGCGACTTGTTTGTTTTCCGATTTTCATTATATTCGAAGAATCAAATGCTCGATGGGTTCGCGGTCCGAAAAACGACATTCCGATTTTCAATACCTACTCCGAATTATTTCCGTTACCGTTACCGCACCCGAACTCAACGAACGCAATAGACGACGTAGGATGCAAGAGCGAGCAAAGGGCACCCCGAGGTTCGGTTTGGTTAGGTTACTTTAAACTCTTTACACAGAAATAGGGGCCCCGCGAAGCGGGACTCCGTCGACATAGGATGAAAGAACGAGCGAAGGGCACCCCGAGGTTCGGTTTGGTTAGGTTACTTTAAACCCTTTACTCAGAAATAGGGGCCCCGCGAAGCGGGGCTCCGTCGACATAGGATGCAAGAGCGAGCGCTTGAATGCTGCATGCTTGCTTGCATGCTGCATGCTTGCTTGTTTGCTGCATGCTTGCTTGCATGCTTGCTTGCATGCTGTATGCTTGCTTGCTTCATGCTTCCTACAGCGAAAAAATAAAAATATGTTTTAATATCATTATGCGTAAATAAATTTATGCTTTAGGATATTATGCTTAAAAAAGTTATGCGTTAGAACTTTATGCTTAATAAATTTATGCTTTACAATATTATGCTTAATCATTATTATGGTTAGAGAAATTATGCTTAAAAAAATTATGCGTAAGCTGTTATGCGTAATTATATTATACGAAAATATAATTATGCCAAACAAAATTATGCTAAGTTATATTAGGTCTTAAAATTTTATGCAAATGGATAGGGAACCTTAAAAAAAATCACGAAGTCAAACTTTGCGATACAAAAATGGTCGTCCATTTTGCAGCTTTACAATGATTCAGATATCTTTTCTCTTTATCCTCATAAAATAAACCAAACCTACGCATCATAGGAAAGTAACCTTGACTTTCTGTTATTCTTTCATTTCGGGATCAGTGCGGATCCAAAAAACAATATTATTTTGAAGACCAGAATTGCAATTTGCAGTCGCGTTGGGTATTTTTACAGTGTCACTGTAAAAAGAAAACTAGTTAAGGATATTGCGACTTTTATGTGCAGGGTATAGTCTAGACTCAAAGCACCCTACTTATTTGCTAGATTCTAGAATTAGGGTGCGTTCAGATGTGGGGTGCCGACTGCCCGCGTTCGCGTCGGGAATTTAAAAACACCAGGCCAGCTTGCACCATATATCACAAAATGTATTTAACGCAAATTGTATTTAAAACATCATTCTGTCTCTGTCATCTTCAAATGATTGACAGAAATAGAAGATGTTTTAAATTCGTTTAGTGCTCGCATTTAGTGGCTTGTAATGCAAGTGGGCCTTAGTGCTTGATATGACGCGGAGTGCTAGTGAATTTGGGTGCTTGTATTACGCCGTAGCACGACTTAGTCCGAATTAAATTAAACCACCCATTTGCTGTAGCAGGCTCGGGAAATAGTTTTTTTTTAATTGAATATAACTAAAAATAAAATGTTCAAAATATATCAATTAATGCATTAAAATATTTCTCATTAATTCCAGTGAAATTTATACCAATTTGTTTAATGTAATTCCAATTTGTTTAGATGCAACGAATTTCTGTTACATGTCTTAAAAATAGCCCAGTGTTATATCTGGTTGACCATGTCTTCGGGGCTCTAAAGACCAGAATGTATGTTTGTCTATCTTAATTATTGAGCTGATGTCAAGGTAAGAAAGTACGAGGTCCAATCAGTCTTAGTAAGAATCCCAGTCAAGTCTAAATAATGTATTCAGTAGCATTAGAAATAAAAAAACCGGCCAAGTGCGAGTCGGACTCGCCCATGAAGGGTTCCGTAGCAGCAAGTAACATAATATAAAAGTTCTTGTAGTTCGTTGTAACTTTGTGAAAGGTAAATTGCGGTTTTCGATTTATGACGTATTAAAAAAAAACTACTTACTAGATCTCGTTCAAACCAATTTTCGGTGGAAGTTTACATGGTAATGTACATTATATATATTTTTTTAATTTTATCATTCCCTTATTTTAGAAGTTAAAGGGGGGGGGGGGGGGGACACACATTTTACCACTTTGGAAGTGTCTCTCGCGCAAACTATTCAGTTCAGAAAAAAATGATATTAGAAACCTCAATATCATTTTTGAAGACCTATCCATAGATACCCCACACGTACAGGTTTGATGAAAAAAAATTTTTGGAGTTTCAGCTGTAAGTATGGGGAACCCCAAAATTTATTGTTTTTTTTCTATTTTTGTGTGAAAATCTTACTGCGGTTCACAGAATACATCTACTTACCAAGTTTCAACAGTATAGTTCTTATGGTTTCGGAAAAAAGTGGCTGTGACATACGGACGGACGGACAGACAGACAGACAGACATGACGAATCCATAAGGGTTCCGTTTTTTGCCATTTGGCTACGGAACCCTAAAAACGCGCTTTATAAAAAAACGTGCTGTAAAAAAAAAAAGCTTGCTAGTCTGAACACAGCCTAATGCTACTCATATTACTACCATTACTTTGCGAAATTAGGTTACGGTTAAGTAAGCAGCGAAAAGCGTAGTTTAAATAGAAATATTACGTTTTTATTCGCACTTTGTGACTTCAGACTACCCAGCGACGAACTTTAACCTGCAGCTTCGACCGCGTGGAATGAAATAGACAGTTTGTTAGTAGGTACTAAGTGACGTTCCTAGTAAATATAACTATAGATGATGATAAGTATCTTTCAATTTCTTTATCTTTTCATAGAAAGCTGACTGTCTACTGTTCTAACATAATCAGCCTAAAATGTCCCCACTGCTGGGACTGGGACACAGGCTTCCTCTCGGTGAGAGGGAGTGGGCCGTACGTAATCCATCCACCACGCAGGGCGAATGCGGGTTGACGGATGTCACATATCTTGAATTTTTGGTTCTAGGACATGCCGGTTTCCTCACGATGTTTTCTTTCACCGTTTTGAGAGCAGTGGTGATGAAATAATTGACACAAAGTAAAGCGCCTCTCTAGGTTCGAACCTACAGCCACCACTGCTCATTAAAATAATATTGTGTAACATAATATAAACATTTCGGTCCTAATTCTCTTCATTTTTAAAAGATGATTGCATCATTATTTTCATTTGACAATTAATGCTAACATATAGGTTGATATCATATTGTAAGGCTTTATTAACAAAACACATTTTGACGAACACGTTAATCTAATCAATTCTGCACATTTACCCTCGTTGTTTAACAAAATAGGAATTATTTTCAAACAAGCAGAGCCTTGTAATGGGTGTTAAAATAATTTTTCCCCAAGAAACAGTGTAGCCAACATTAATAAAATTCCTCAGTCAAGAAACGCGAAACTTTTTTTTACTCTAGTTTTCTCCCAGCAACTTGGAGCATTTTTTCTGCCCAACTTAATAAACGCAAGAAGAATTTAATAAAAGCGTCATATTTTGAGTATCACTTTTTTGTTTCGCGCGAGATAAGAATATTGTGTAGGGGCTGGACTAGTGAAATTGGGAATTTAATTGTTTCGGAGTCGGCTAGGCAGGAAAATGAAAAAACAAAAAGTTGAAAGGAATTTAAGAGTCGTGCAAGTATACCTACTATTTTAAATCTCTTGGTGACTCATAGGACGCTGTGCCGTGTGATCAATTAACAAAACATTTTCTTTAATACAATAGATAATGGATATGATTTGTACTCAAAGAAAAGCAATTACTTTTCTGAATAATTCAAAACAATTAAACAAAAAGAGCCATTCAGATAGTATTACGATCTTAAAATAATTGTGATAGTTGCCTATTCATTGTGTTCAAAATAATTGAAATAATTATGAAATAAAATGACATTACACAAAAAAATTTGCATTTACTAATTGCCTATAAACTGAAAGATACAAATGCTTGATAAGCAGCGAGGTCGAATCATAAATTCAATGAATTTATTAATTGTTCCGGTATGGACTTTACGAATAAACATAATTATGTAACGATTTTGAAAGGATTATTTCATTACATACATGTTTTATGTATTTTATTTTAGTTTAAAAGTAATATCAATTGTCCAAATTAACAAAAATAACAAAATTAAAACCTAACTTAACTAAAACTAAACAAAAACTAAAATATAGCGTCGAATAATTCATCCGCATCGCTGTCGACTGATAATGTACCCAAGAGACTGGCGGCATTACCACGTTGTATGGCAATGCTTAGCCTTTGGCCATACAACGCCATATTAAAATAAATAACTAAATTGTCCAATGATGCATCAGTTAATTAGAGATACTTATCATCTGCCTAACTTTTTCCCAACTATGTTGGGTCGGCTTCCAGTCTAACTTGATGCAGCTGAGTACCAGTATTTTACATGGGGGCCACTGCCGATCTGTCCTCTACAATCCAGTTACTAGGTAATACGATACCCCGGTTGTTGGAATTTCGGGCTTCTAACGACCCGACAGCCTGAATCAACGGCTTAACGTGTTTTCCGAAGCATGGAGGGGTCTTAGTATGTAAAGATGGTCACCCATCCATGGACCGCGGTAAGTGTAGCTTAACCTGATCGATCGACCCGTGCAGCTGTTACTATTTAGCCACAAGCTCCTCTGTCAGAAATCAGAATGTCGGAATTAGAGATACTATATGGATGAATTATTTAAATTATTTTTTAACTGTTCAGTCTACACGGCTTACAACTCAAGTGTAATTCATTTGTTAGAGCTCCGAGTTTACTATTTGAAAATGAGTATGAATGAGGACTAATATGAGAGTTGACTAAATCATAACATTCGTATAACTGTCTAAAATAATTTGAATTTACAAACAGCTGTGTCCCTATTCGGGCGTGAACGTCGCCCGTCTAACGGGGATCACATTCGAGAAACTTTTAAAAGCCGGTAAGCCTCGACTCGCTACGAACGAAATCACAGCCTACTAAAGTATATTTCACCCTTTTGACGACACATTATGTACATTTGCAGCGCGTAACGACACGGGCACGGCTCACAATTTCCATTAAGGCACGCCGTAATAGGAACAGCCTAAATTTTAACCGCCGCGTTCAAAATTCGTCTCTAAACCGTTGTCGACTGAGTTGGATTCTCTTTGGGGTCTGGACGCATTTGTATCCTAAGCACACTGGTCTGAAGCCGCGCCCCGTGTAACACATATCGAATTAGCAAAAGGACGGTATCTTACTGCAATTAGCTTCAGCATATTAGGAGTGCCCAATTGTCCGCTGTACCGTTTTGGTGTATCAACGTGCCCAAAAATTGTGGGGACTATTTTGGGTCGTATCTATGTTATGCACGACATCCTGTTTTTTGATGACTAGTTCAAGCATTCAAACGTGAACTCGACCTTAGCTTTGTTTTAGGATTGACCACACACATACACACTGACATTTTTGTCATGTATGTATTTTGATCATGCTCTGATACTTCGCTGCAGTAAAATTAAAGCTGATTAAAAGTGGTTGAAACAGGAACGTTATTTTGTTGACAAGTTGCTTCGTTTTCTACAAGCGGACCTAGGTATGTCTTTTCTTTGACGAATGTACCACAACGTTTAGGGCAATTTGGCCATAGGGTTGCTCATCGTAATATACAGTGAAGAACACCAGCGACAAGTTATAGGTGTTTAAACGCTAGCCCTACCTTAATCGGTTTGAGATCTAAAGTATGATTTTATATTTTGTATAATGATGCTATGGAAATTAGAATAAAAATGGAAACAATTTATTGTTCAACTTTCAGAGTTTAAAAAGTCTCAAAATGTGTGTTTTGAAATTGTTTCATTTGAACTTTGCAAAAGTCAGAGATTGAGCAAGTTTTCCCGTATTTTAAAAACGTTTACGAAAGCAATTACTTCTAGGGTTTGACTTATGTTTTGTGTATAGAAATTAAGTTTTTTGTATGTAAATACGGTTTTTGGAGAGTAAATACTCTTTTTTTTCTCTATTGTTAATAAGTTAACAACATGCTAGTATTTCGCTTAAACGACTGGTCCTGTGTTTTTGGCATCCAGCGGCGATTCAGCAGTGAACTTCTTTCGACTGAATGATGATGATATTTTGAAGTGAAAACTTCTTTAGCGGCGTTGAACACTTTTTGTAATGGGTAAAAAATGTTAAACTCGCGTCAGGGCATCGCGTCAGGACACGTGACCGTCAGGAGAGATTTCCCCCCCCCCCCGCCTCTCTTTCTACGGCGGCGCCAACCGAAGTGAACCAAGTTTAGTGACACACGACAATGGATGGATGGATGGATTGGATGGAGTGGAAGTGGAAGTGGAAGCGGAAGTGGAAGTCGAAGTCGAAGTCAAAGTCAAAGTCAAAGTCGAAGTCGAAGTCAAAGTCAAAGTCGAAGTCAAAGTCGAAGTCGAAGTCAAAGTCGAAGTCGGAGTCGAAGTCGAAGTCAAAGTCGAAGTCGAAGTCGGAGTCGAAGTCAAAGTCGAAGTCGAAGTCAAAGTCGAAGTCGAAGTCAAAGTCAAAGTCGAAGTCGAAGTCGAAGTCGAAGTCAAAGTCAAAGTCGAAGTCGAAGTCTAAGTCGAAGTCGGAGTCGAAGTCGAAGTCAAAGTCGAAGTCGAAGTCGGAGTCGAAGTCAAAGTCGAAGTCGAAGTCAAAGTCGAAGTCGAAGTCAAAGTCGGAGTCGAAGTCGAAGTCAGAGTCGAAGTCAAAGTCAAAGTCAAAGTCTAAGTCGAAGTCGAAGTCAAAGTCGGAGTCGAAGTCGAAGTCGGAGTCGAAGTCAAAGTCAAAGTCGAAGTCAAAGTCGAAGTCGAAGTCGAAGTCGGAGTCGAAGTCAAAGTCGAAGTCGAAGTCGAAGTCAGTCAAAGTCGAAGTCGAAGTCGAAGTGGAAGTGGACGTGGACACACTGCTGTGTATTCGTAACATTCGTGTATAATTATAAAGTGTTTAAAATATGGAAATTGAACAAAGTGCATCTATTAATGAAAAAAGGGACGCAGAAATAGTGAAAAAAAATGAGTTATATTAATTCAATTAATAATTGATTTATTTCAACGTTAATATTCAAGTTTTCACTTCTGCCGGCACTCCCGGAGTGCAACCCGTCTTTTTTTTTAATTGTTTTATATTGTTCTCACATATAAAAGCAACAAGAATAATGTATCCACAGTTTAGTAATATCTAGATTTAAAAGAGCGTCCTTGGAGTTTCTTGCCCATTTTTATCCATAGAGTTCTTCGTTTCTTTCTGACTAACTGACCCGACTCTTTGACAATTCAAAAGTGCCAGTAAATGGTGTAATTGAGATAAATGCTTTGAGTTTGATGATTCTTTGTAAGTACTTAGGTACTTGGGTGTTTCCCATTACTGGGACACAGGCCTCCTCTCTGTGGGAAGGAGTGGACCGTAATCTACCACGTGGGCGCAGAGGATTGGTAGATTGTATAAGTACGTACCAACAATGAAATCCAAAACACAGAAAAAAGGTTTAAAAATTCAAATTGACTCTTCCCTAAGTGGATATATTAGTAACGAATTAAGCTGGATCTGCTTATCCGCAGCGGCACCGACGAGTGTAATTATTTATTAAAATTTTTGCCATACTCGACGCGAGTTGCGACCGTTTCCCTGCGTATTAGCTGCTGTGAAATTCTCCGGATGAAATGTAGGAGGTCCATTCATCCGACCCCATTTTGAGGATGAGATTTTTATTTTACCCACTGAATTATGCATTATGTTTATTACTACGTTAATGTTAATTTGCATACGCAGGAAAGTTGCGTGTAGAATGTGCGTAGGGTGGAATTTATTCATTTGTTGTTAAAGCTCTTTTCTCTTTTGAATTACGGTTTAATTTGTTTAAATTAAAACTGTTGTAATATCTGTTTCTGTAAGAGAGTAAAGGTCGTCTTCTGTTTACCCATCGACGTATTGATACTAAGGCTGTCATCCCGGGTATCTGTCTCAAAAATTTCGACATTTTCCCGGGAATTTCGAGACCGCATCGAGTCTCGATTTGTTTTCCCGGGACTCAGAAATGCAACGACACTGGACTCTTGAAATCATAGAGTAGTCCTTGTCATCGTCATTTTTTGCGGGCCGTTTAATATGCAATTGCTGTTCGTCTGTTGCTATGGTAAAATAATATCTTTCGAAGAAGCGTGATAAAAAAGATACATAACAGTACATCATGAATCAGTAATACTGTTTTTATTCAATATCCAAATCAGAAATAACAAAAACTTCCTCAATAATTTTTTGCTTTAGTTTTTTCTTACAATGTTTTCTTGAACCTCGAAAAAACTTACAAAGGAAAATGCTAAGCAATGTGCCTCTATACTTGAAGGCTTTTTATATGTAAAAAGAATGTTTCTTGGAAAATCAAGACAATATGCAAGTTGTCTAGGATGTGCTTAAAAGGACGAGTGTGTTCTGCATGTAGATAGCTCTCGTGAATATATTGTACTAGCTGCGCCGCGCGGTTTCACCCGCGTAAATGTTGAACCCGTAAGAATATCGGGATAAAAAGTGACCCATATGTTAATTCAGGGTGTCAGCTAACTCCATACACAATTTTATCAAAATTGGTGCAGCCGTTTGAGCGAGAAGAAGTAACAAACATATAAACACACACACTCACAACCTTTCGCCTTTATAATATTAGCGTGATTATGTTTAGCTTGTATACAGGGTGCAGGAACATCGACACGGGGGAACTGTAACCAATAATTCAGTACTGTTATTGACTCCCCATACAATTTTTTTCGTAGATTATCAAAAAAAAAAAAAAGACGGGTTGCACTCCGGGAGTGCCGGCAGAAGTGAAAACTTGAACATTAACGTTGAAATAAATTAATTATTAATTGAATTAATATTAACTCATTTTTTTCACTATTTCTGCGTCACTTTTTTCATTAATAGATGCACTTTGTTCAATTTCCATATTTTAAACACTATACGAGTATACACGAATTTTAAGAATACACAGCAGTGTAGGTACTACACAGACGGTCGAGCCATCAGCTGTCCATCCATCCATCCATCCATCCATACACCCACACCCACACACGCACCCACACACCCCAACACCCACACACACGCCCACACCCACACCCACACCCACACCCATACCCACACCTACACCCACACCGACACACACACCCCCACACACCCCCACTCATACACACACCCCACACCCACACACCCACACCCACACCCACATCCACACCCACACCCACACCCACACCCACAACCACACCCACACCCACACCCATCCATCCATCCATCCACTGTCGTGTGTCACTTGGTTCACTTCGGTTGGCGCCGCCGTAGATAGAGAGGGGGATACTTAGTAGTTAGGAGTAGTAGTTCTCCCCTGTGAAATCTCTCCTGACGGTCACGTGTCCTGACGCGATGTCCTGACGCGAGTTTAACATTTTTTACCCATTACAAAAAAGTGTGCAACGCCGCTAAAGAAGTTTACACTTCAAAAATCGGCTGTTTCATAGAAAAATGAAAAATCTACACGGTCAAAATGATTGTAAGGCCTGAATTCCTCTTACGCTGACGTCGTCGGTCGCGTACCGTCGGACACGCGTACCAAGACGCTGACGGTAAATGGACGTGTTTACTGTAGCGCCGACGGCGACGGTCAGCGAGCGCGATGTCGGTACGCGACCGATATCAGCGACTGACGTCGGCGTGACAGTATTTCCAGCCTTAACCTATTTTTTTTAATAACCTTCTGAAATTTCAACGTATGGGGTTTCAAAATCATGTACTGAATTCATGGTAACGGGTTGAGAGTCGGTGTCCCTGCCACCCTGTATAGCCATGTTATCACTTACATTGTTTGTACATAAGCTGGTACACGCCGAATGCTACTGCTCGGTACTGTAGCTAGTCACCTAGATCCAGGCTTTAAGTTGTGGCAGTAGTGAGAATGTTTTCCTAGCCAAGTATAAATACGAAAATACTCAATATCAACACGAACAAATATACTCAATATCAGTGTTGGTTTTGGTCGTGTAGTTCTTGGTTAAGTAAATGCTGTCAATACGGGTTTATTTTCACAGATTGGCTTAGATCAGAGAATAGGCAGTGGAGTCCTGAGTAATTAAAAATAAGTAATACCTACGTTTTCGGCTGAAGCATAATCAGCCTATAATGTTCCCACTGCAGGGACACAGGCCTTCCATTTGATTAGAGGCGGTGGACCGTAATCCACCACGTGGACCCAGTACGGGTTGGTAGACATGTCGTCGAATTTTAGGTTCTAGAACATGCTGGTTTCTTCATGATACGGTTTCTTCGGTAGTGGTGATGAAATAATTTACACAAAATAAAACCTACCAACTACAACTTGTAAGTCGCGTCCGTTACCACTGGGTCACCACTGCTGTACAGGCTGAAGCGCTATGGTCGAATTAGTTGTCGTGTTATCCAACCGTAACAGTTGTATTATTAACGTAAACCTAGTTTTTGGACATAATACCTACCAGTCTGCTACTGTCTCACTACAAGAAAGCCTCTTGGTATGACCATTGATCACCATTTTTGCTCAAGAAGTCAAGACGGGCTGGCGTTTTGAAACTTTTACAGCGTGTTGATTAGAAAGGTGGGGGCAAAATTAAGGTACACTCTTAATTTTTTTGTATCATACAAAACTTCAACGCCTACTCGACTCAAATGTGTGAGACGTCTGGTTATTTTGGGCGCACGGAGAAAATTGTTCAGTTTGATGGTCCTAAATTGGTTACGTCTTGTTGGTGGTTGGTTGGCGGCTGGTTGTTGGTTGGTATTGGTTGGTGGTTTCGTAATTCGTTTGGTCTTGGTTCCTTAAATTTGACCACACCTTTCCGATACAGGCTGTACTGTAGGAAATGTTGTAAGTCAACGTTTCCTCACGATTTTGTCCTTCACCGGTGTCAGAGATGACCAAGATAAACTTGGAAAGTACAGACGCCAGCACATCAAGCTACCCGAAACTGTCAAATTTTCCCAATCAACTTTGAACCTACTTTAGCGATAAAGTTGAAAATTTATTAAAGAAATTTGACAGACTGTAGTAGCATGATGTGCTGGCGTCTGTAAATATGAATTGAAAAATTTACATGTACCTACTTGCTCGACTAGTTAATCGTTATTCAAAGAAGCAGGTGGATGGTGCTGGTCTATAGCACCAACTTGTGCAAATAACATGATGCTGCAATCACGGAACCGCTAACTGTAGTAATTATGGGTTTACCTGCGAAGTGCGGTACATAATGGACATTTATGGACCAACCTGTTACTCCAGCTCTTAAAATTTAATCACAGCTAATTATACAGTATGTTTAGCATACGGGTGAGACAGTGTCTAAGCAATTAACATTATGGTCATCATACACAAAGCGTGGACCGCATTATGTCAGTGACACGTCGTTTTCGGTGACAGTATATTTTAAATGGTTCATTAAAGCTTGCTTTGGTTTTCGAATGTTTCACCACATTTTATAATATTGGCAGGTCTATTAAATGTCAGTTTTGTTGATGCAGTCAAATCGTGTTATTGATTTATATTGTTGTTTGTATTTTCCGTTTTGTTTACCGATCGATCAGGTTAAGCTACAGCTGGCGCGGTCGGTCCGTGCATGGGTCATGGGACCATCTTTACATACCTAGATCCCTCCGTGCCTCGGAAAGCACGTTAAGCCGTTGGTCCTGGCTGTCATTCGTGTATCTTTGACAGTCGTTACGGGTAGTCAGAAGCCCGAAAGTCTGACAACCAGTCTTACCAAGGGGTATCGTATTACCCAGCAATTGGGGTGTGGAGATGGGCAGTCGCTCCATGTAAAATACTGGTATTCAGCTGCATCCGTTTAGACTGGAAGCCGACCCCAACATAGTTGGGAAAAAGCTAGGCAGATGATGATGATTTTCCGTTTTGTGTATAAAGGGATGTAGTGCTAATGACTTGTTTTAAGTTAACACTCCAATGCCCTACTTAACCTGGGTTAAATAAACTTATTTTCTTTCTTTGAATATTAGTTATATCAATAATCAATATAAATTGGTTTTATTATACTTTGGTAGAAAAATATTATTATGTTCAAATAACTTTGGTCCACCTTTAGAATTTTGATGGATATCTATAACTATATATATAAAATTCAAAGTCCTGATTGATTTATCAACGCACAGCCTAAACCGCTAGTCCTAGAGACATGAAATTTGGAGCGTGTGTTCTTTGTGAAGAGTAGGTAATCACTAAGAAAGGGTGAATGGGGGAGGGCGAAATTTCACGCGGACGAAGTCGCGGGCAGAAGCTAGTTAGGTATATTTATCGACAAAAAGATCCAAGATAGGACTATTCAAACTATAAAACCTCTATTGCAAACTTTCGTAAGTAAATATATTATTAGGTACACGTGCAAACTAACAACAAGAATTTTCATTATCATTCCAACAAAGTAATATTATAAAATAATATTAAGTATTAAAAAATAATATAATTAAAAAGCTTCAGTGAACCCACCATGCTGAACTTTGCTGAAAATCGCCTGAATAATATATAACATACTCTCTCCGTATGCTCTGCCACAGCGCTACATGTAGAGCAGAGGCCTTAAATTTAATCTCTTAGTAGAGCACATCACATAAACGCAAGGAAAAGTAAAAGCCCTTAAATAAGAGAATGAAAAACGAGCAAGAAGCTCACACGATAAGCGTTTTAATCTCTTTAAGTGTAGCTACAGATGTGTATACAATACCTAGGCATATGTAGTAGTAGGTAAACATGACAGTTCGCTGTTTATTAAATAGTAGCTTCTGCCCGCGACTTCCGCGACATCTACTGTAAAAATACAGCCGATAATGTAGCTTTCTATAGGTGAGAGAACTTTTAAAATCGTTTACGTATTTTTTTAATTTAGGTATCTAGGTATTTACATTACAAATCAAATATTTTCTCTTTACGATATTAGTTTAGATATCGCTTAGTCTAATCTAAACTATGAAAACTAATATTATTTAAACATAATATCAGACATAAATTCACGTCTGTTTCCACTGGGGTATGCTACAGAATGCGCCCTGCTACGATCCTTAAATACTTCTTCTGCTTGGTTTACTTTATTTAGGGCTGAATTTTCAATGATCTGAAATCTTTATTCGAGCAATAATTTTTAAATTTTCACAGTTATTTCATACAAAAACTGTCAAACGTCAATTTAATTCCTCGAATAAAAGTTATCTGGCGATGAAAAAATCAGCCCTAAATATTATATATTATTTCTCACAAAGAGGTAAAATTGTTTGTTTTTTAGTAATAAGTAATCTCTGGAAGTACCGATTCGATTACACAAAATATTTCACTGATAGAAAGCAATACTATTGCCAAGTGCCATAGTATATGCTTCATGGTATAGTTGACTTCCACGTGGACGAAGTCACGGACAGAAGCAGGTACATTATAATAGGCCGTCTTTATTGCAGGCAAGGAGTTTCAATCTCTTAGTCGCTTTGAGACAAAGAAGAAAGAAGTCTCATCATACTGCAATAATTTATTAGCACTCAACATCTCCATAATTAGCTAGCCCATTTACAGTGACAACTAAGTTAGAAGCACCCTTCAGAATACTGAGAATAGTCTCTTGCCAGTGGACTTGTTTTAAAGATAGAGTATGTGGACCTAAGGACCAGCGGGGCAATTGCGTAACATATTATCAATCGGAATCAGTTTAATTTTGACAGTTCAACAAATTCATTGTGTTATTTACGTGTTGAGCAGACAAATTTTTCTAACTTATGAAGCAATGGATTAGCAATTTGAAATGATTCTGATTCCGATTGATAGTGTGTAAGGGACCAGTCACATCGAGATCGCAGCGAAGAGGCGAGCAGTTTCAGTGTCATATAATTTTAAACAATATCTTCATTACTATAATACATAGTATCGCTTGAGAAACTTGAAAAGGTTGCGCGGCCGTCTGCGAAGATAAAGTTTAAAATTATATGACACTGAAACTGCTCGCCGCTTCGCCGCCATCTCGGTGTGACTTGACCCTGACGCAATTAAGGTGCAGAAAGAGTTATATGAAAAACAATATTATTAATATTGAATATTGCAAATACTGTTTATTTCGACGTTACACATTATATGACAGCATAATCACGCCAGATATCGTACTGCCGTATCAAAAATTCAATTATAAAATTCGCCATATCCCGTTTGCGCATTGCAAAATTTACTGAATGCCAACAATTTGGCTACGTAACCTAGGTGCATTACATTAATTTCTAGCTGAAAGCTGGGGCATTAATTTGCGTCTGCCTCCACAGGGAAACCGCAAAATACTAGTTCCGTACTTCCGTTGCTATTCATAATAAAACCGGCGCAGGCCGCTAAGTGCTTCAACATCTGGGCGCAACGAAATACTATTATGATGACAAAGACCGTGAAATACTACCGCTGTTAACGCAGCCTTACTGATAAATACTGTATATTGTTAATTAAAATTGTTCGACATCGGAACACTAATGGTTTTATACTGGCTGGAAATACATTGTTGATATTTTCGGGTGGATAACCCGTTGTTGCCGGTTTTCGAATTCGTATGAGGTCGCAGCTCTAGAAAATGTGGTGCTTAAATATGTAATCCATATAACGACACAGGGTACTTAATTTGAAAGATCATAGTATTTTTGAATTGCAAGAATAAATGATAGATGTTTCTTTAGTCTACGAAGTCAATGTTATCATTGATTGGTCCTTCGATGCGAACACCAGGGTAGTCAAGGTAGTCGAACGAAGCTTGTATCAAGTTTTAACTTCAACCTTTCCATAATGCGTGATGTTTTGTTATGTATGAATTTTCAATAATGTGAAGTTAAACTAAAAACTATATTTAACTTAAAAAAAAGAAAGTGTCAGAAAATAATTTCTCACACTTTCTATTTATACTAGAACCCTCAAAAACCTCTGGTTTTCACGCTCTCATGATTTAGACAAAGATTTTGCAAACTCGCCTGAATTTCTTCGAAGTCAAAAAGGAAAAAGGGTCTTTCTAAATTATTCGCGTTACGTAATATGGGTTAGGTATAATGAAACAAATTATATAAGTTGTCCTGTTAACTTTAAGGTTTCCCTTTAAGCCTTGCATGAGGGAAAAGCTAAACGAATATGTAAATTAAAAATATATGTACTTATTGAGAACTTTTCTTCATGCAAGGTAATTTTTTTTTTAAATTTTGGTTTTCAACACTAGGGCTGCCAATGCGTCATCAACTTTGATGGCAACCTTGTAATTTGAACGAAAATCTACCGAAAAAAGCTCTATTTTTCGGTCAATTTGAATACACACAATCACAAAATCCCTTATCCTTTTGGTGATGGCATTTTAATGCCATGTAAATAACCAGCTGGTCTATTCTGTAAAAATCTTACCGTGAAAACTTGGCTGATGCAAGGGATTGACATAGCTGTTGACAACTCACTTTAAGCTCAATTTACCTAAATTTACACGGAGAGATTTCTACAGATTAGATCCGGCTTAGGATTAGGTTTAATAAAATATGTGGCCAATTATTTCGACACTCAAAAAATTTTGTTAGCGTAGTTGAAACCATACATAGACCTAGGGCAAAAAAGCGATCGGTAAAGCAAATGGGTTCAAAATCCTATTATAAATTAACGTATTTAATTTTCATACCAGACCGCGCTTATTACTTCAGTACATTATTCGCCAAACTCGAAAGCCTTCGCTTCTTTTGCTCTTTTAATAAAAAAGGCGATGCTCAACGGAACGCGGCATGTTATTTTGAAAGAGTATAATTTATTACGTTTGCTGCTTCAGCCACAAATGTCGTGGAAAAAACTTCTAAAGTCTATTACTTACGTCATGTTTGATAAAGTGATGTCAATGTTTGGAAACTTATAGGTAGGACCCAGAAGAGATAGTTTTTGGAAAGGCAGACTCCTTTGTTACGAGTTAATTGTAGTGATTTGGGCTTTTTAGTTAGTTTCTAACACTGACTATCAGTGTATCGTTTAAATTGCCAAAGGAATTATCACCTTTGAGCGATTCAAGATTTCATTAGATTAGCGGGGTAATTGCGTACCTAACACACTAACAGTAGCAATGGCTTTCATTTTAACAGTTCAACAACATTAATTGCGTAATCTTTTTCGAACATATGAAGCATTGGATTATCCTTCAAAATCATTCAGATTGCGATTGAATATGTGCTACGCAATTAAAGTTCTGTATTACCAATACAATGAATTCAAAATGATATTAATTGTGCATGAATGTTTTTGAAAATGTTTCGCGAAAAGCGTCTGAAAAAAAAATGCTTTTCCATTGCCGCCAATTTAAGACTATCTTGTTTCTAAAATCTATATTTCTTTAAATAGCGGGTGTAAAAATACCCTTAACGAAGCCAAGAGTCACTTTTTCTTCCCATTATTATGATTGAAGAATCTGGGAACCTTCTGGTTACGGAGGTATTAAACGTTAAAGTTCCAAGTTTGATTTGCGTGCGTTACATTGCGCACTAGGTACCGCAAACAGCAAATTTTCGCAACAACAATAAAAGTCGTTCCCCAACAATTATTTTTGCACAAAGTTACTTTGATGTACAGAATGCGTAAATCACAGGTTCGTGTAAGGTCTTTTTACATCCTGTAGGTAAGTAAAGACAACTTAGTGGTGGATAGAGCTTAACTATATTATTTTATTGGTTTTTTGGAGTGTTTAATGCTACGTCTCTGATCAACCATTTAGCAATGCAGAAACTTGTAAGTTACATCTTACGTGAACTTGACCTTCAAGTTATTGCAGCTGTAATAGTTGCCGTTACCGCACGCGTTTAACCATCTGCCAGTCTCATCACTTACGCAAATTAAAAGGCAGTTGGAAGTAAACCGTTTGCCGTTCACAGGGACTAAGTTGTGTGGATGTTAATAAAGGTCCTTTATAAATAGCTACAACGTATCAAAAGACTGTTAATGGATTAACCTCATTCGACTAAGAACACAGGACTCCATTTTGGGTAATACGCACCCAAGGTAAACACTCGACCTCGTAGTTCTATTGATAAACAAGAGGACCATCGGAGTAGCTACTAATCCAACCGTTGACATCGAATGGTTCTGTATAGATTCCTGTACGATCGACGGAAGGAAAAGGACCACTGAGGTGTGTGATTGACTTGCCGACTATTGCAGCAATGTAGTGCTGCGTTTGGTGTGTATTAGTTGATGCTATTGGTTTATTTTCATATTATAACGTATGATAAGGTTGTGTTAGGGCTTTTTCGTAAATGAGCTACTACTCAGTCATAGTAATGACGTCAAAAATAATCCTTAAAACTTTCGCACAGTCGAAAGTTTTAAGTATTTTTTTTTTACTTTCTCATTTTGATGTTTTTATTACATACAACGAATTCAGTTTATAATCTCTACACAAGAAAGAAGAACAGCAATGTCAAAATTTTTGATCCTTCGAGCCGAATCCTTAAAAATTACTATTGTTTAATTAATTTTATGTTGTGATTACTTAAGATCATCAGTTTAGAGCTTCTTAAAGAATGGGAATGAGCGAAAACGGGACACAAAACTGTGTCAATTTCGTCTTAATCCCTATAAATGCATGTCTCATAAATAACCACTCATTTTCACTTCACTTTATCCTGTATCGTTATACAAGGGGTCTATCAAAGTTGACCTAATCTATCCATTGAGGCTGAAGTGTGGTCAAACTGACCTTTCTGGATGAAGTCATAAGAATTCAGTGAGAGGGAAAACTGTTAGTAAGGTGTTCGATTGGCTGAAGTAAGAAGTAGCTAGCTATAGTAACACACTGCTGGGAGGTTTAAACCCAAGATGTTATTGCTTTCGTGGTCTTACCGCAGCTCATGAAAAATTTAGAATCAGGATTCAAGTATAAATTCGGAATAAGCTAGGTCGGTATTCATAGTTGTTGTAGTAAGGATAGTTTCAAATTGTTTGTGGGAATGAAAACAGTCGAAGTTAGATTGTTGGAGGCTTTGGAAGTAGTTTAAACAGCTGGTAGTTTTAAAATATTTTGTTTTCCTTTAAACGGGTTTTCAGCCTATCATTTATTGAGTTCTGTGTTCGGTTAGATATAGTGTCGATTAAAGTCTACTTTTAGGTAAAGCTTGCCAAAATTGTATGTTTTGATTCTATCGAAATTCCAAATATTGGCTTTAAAGCTCAAGTCGTTCGAGATTTTATGAAAGACGAGGTCGTTCAGCCAAAGCGTTCTCGATAACGTTCATAGGTAAGTGTGGCTCAAGTAATAGTGCGCGCCATAAACTAGGGTCGAAAGTTGTCGGCGTTGGATCGATACGAAGGTTTACTCATCCACGGACGCACGGACCGGACACATCGCGTGCCACCTTTAATACAAAAATATCGATTTTTCCACAAAGCCACGTCACCGCAATCAATATACCTTTCCGCCCCGTGCCTAATTACGCCCGCCTACATCACTCAAACATCCGTAAAAAGCCCCGTAATCACGCTCCCTCTGTACACTGATGATATCCATCCTGAAAAATAGCGCACACTGAATCATTGAAAGCGCACAGGAAAACGCTTCATTGTAAACGTTTTATTTAATTTTCCCTCCATTTACTTTTTATAATTTCTGCCGGGCATAAAAAACGATCCGCCGCCGCAGGAAGCGCGCATACACGCGTAGCCAGCCATATCTGGACGCACACAGGGATAGGAACACCTGTCTCGGGAACTGAAAGGTGTGCTCGAGCGTGTGCGAGCGAGACGACCGTATAGGAGCTGCGGGCGTAGGACAGAGAGGCGTTATGCGCGCGCAGAGTGTTGGCACGCCCGCCGCGCGTCCCGCTCGCTCGCAAGTCCGCCCGAGAGCCGTCAGTCTATCGCGCGCAGAGGCAGCGCTTGTACGTGCCGCCCTTTGCTCTGACGCGACCGACGCAGTGTCCGTAATCGGTGTTCGGAAAATTGTGCATGTGCGTTTTCCGACGAATGCAGTGTGTGTGCTTGTGAGATGTGCTATTGTTTTCTAGGTAACGGAGACTCTTGTTTGAAAAAGGCAGTCGGATGCAACGTATTAATAATTGATGCACTTGTTGGCGCATTTGTTAATTTCACTTTTATAATATTTCCTTCAGAGGTACTTTCGGAAACGCTGCCGGTTTATTAACAAAATATATACAGTTACTCTGTAAGTGAATTTGCACATAGCGGAGCATGTTATCAAAGTTTTGTTAAAGCGCGCAACTCTTATTAGTCACGATATGAATTTATGATCCTTTAATTGTTTGCGCCGCTTTAGATAAGGCTAACAGACTGTAAATGTTTGCCACTGCTTTTACTTTGAGAGAAGCTAAAACTTATCAGGCTCTTAAGAACTATTAATAATACCTTATAAACTGAACGAAAAATTAAAAAGCATGTTAAGTCAAAGTAAAGAATTGTATAAATGTGATTAAACGAAGAACATAATAAATATGTTATTTTAAACAGAAAGGCTTATATCTGAGAAAATGGGACTCGAAATGGGAAACACGCGTAGTCATGTCATTCAAGTGATACACAAAAGTCACAAAAGCGAGGCTCACAACAATAGCAACGTAGAAATTACTGCCAAGTATCGACAGCGGGAGCACTTTCTGAAACCACGCATTGTACTGGATCCAAACAATGAGGAAATACATACATAAGTAACAGTTATTTATCATACAACTTACTCAATTGATGCCGTTGATAAATAACCGAAATAAATATAACTTTCGAACAGACCGAATTCTATGCAACGATTAAAGAAAAGTTTGTCCCATAAGAAAACATTTGGAAAGTAAAGTATCAAGCCTTACCGAAGTATACTTTTAATTGCATGATTGAAAAAAGAGCAAATCCAAAACGAAACTGTATCAATAGCTGTTGATATTTCATAATGAAGAGAAAGCAACTTGTGTAATGATTTATTGAATGGTCAGTTTGGTCATAATGTAACACAATTGCGTGACGAAGAAAAGAAACTAGAAAACTCAAACAATAATATTGTTGAAAATGATTACTCGCTAGTAATTGTCGCTCTGGTTGCCAATATTAACGGAATGGTTGATCATATTAATGGAAACCACATCGATTTATTCCACGAGGAAAAGGATAAAATATTTTTAGATATTTCCTGATATGGGTTTAATAGGTATCAAAGTAGTGAAGGCTACTTACTTACTGTACTAAACATTGCTAAATCGTGCCCTAAAAGATCGGCTACAATGACTAATTACCGAACCGTATTTGAGATGTAACTGCTGTCGATAGCATTCTTTCGCAATATCAGTTTCAATGGCCGCAAACAATAGCTCTTGTTACAGAGATTTTGCATAACACGAGTTAGCGACCAGCGCTGAGTTTGTTAAAACTTTAACAAATTATTTGCATTCAAATACAGTGGCGTTTGTGGAATGAAGTTGATGTAAATGGATGACTTTTTTCACGGTTGATGGCCACACAAATGCAAGACACGACGAGCGAACTCCCTCGCCACGGTCGAATACTCGTCAACGTCGTTAGATAGACATGAACACCCATGAATAATGTTTTCGGAGACAGTGACAGAATCAACACAAACTGACATCACATACAGCAAACTTCAAGATCATTTTTGGACTCACCGTTAAATTATTACAACTATTCTTCAATATATTGTGTCAAAGAAATAGTGATTAATGTTACACCGTGACGTATTACAGTACTTTATTTAATTAATCCCGATAAATGAAAATGACCTCTACAATACCGGCGTGACCATTAGACTCCCTACCATAAGAAATGAGAGGTTAATTGAGTTAATGGAAGTATGCCCCGCCGTAAATTGAAGTCAAATTACATTAGGCGTTAGAACTTTGACGGATAGGCTGATTCAAACTTTTAATAATCCGTTAAAGTTTTTACTGAAGGTTCTATTTGGAACAATTCTAACAAGAAAAAGTTTACTGATACAGTTCAGCGCCGAGTAAAACACTAGCACAGAATAGTTAATAGCACCAGCGAACTAACGTGGTTGATTGCAGATCGGAGTGAAAGGTTTGTGAGTGAGCCTATTTTCATTCGTTCACTCATAAATGTGTGAGAAAATAAACAGTTGATGTAAACTGTTTGTCTCAGGTTCCCATATCGGCATGGAAAAATATTCTCAAGTAATGCAATCGTAATCACATTATGTCTACAATGTTAGCTACAAGCAGGTTGCCTGTGCGCAAATTGCTTATATGTTATTTGAAATTTAGTACATTTTCACGGCTGGGCCGGTTAAATTGATCAGGATGATTTTGGCTGAGTACTATTTCATTTTATTCAGTTCCTATTCTCGTTTGCGATTCTGACGTACTAGGTCATCATCATCAGCCTATAATGTTCCCACTGCTGGGACACAGGCCTCCTCTCTGTGAGAGGGAGTGGGCCGTAATCCACCACGCGGGCCCAGTGCGGGTTGGTAGATGTCACATGTCTTTGAACTTTTGGTTCTAGGACATGCCGGTTTCCTCACGATGTTTTCCTTCACCGTTTTGAGAGCAGTGGTGATGAAATAATTTTACACAAAGTAAAGCGCCTGTCTAGGTTCGAACCTACGACCTACAACTCGTAAGTCGCGGCCGATACCACTGGGCCACCACTGCTCTCACGTACTAGGTATTTTAGTTGTAATTGTCTTCGATCGTGATCGTGCCTCTTGGATGTTCCATAATTCCTAATTATCTCTCACTTAAACGCGTTCACCACGGGTTTAATGTTGCCTTTATTATTTCAATCCAATATATTTTTATTGTGAGAGGTCTAATTTCAATGATCATTCAGTATCGGTTTTATTGATAACGTCTATATCTTAAAATTGTATATTTTCCTTTTATTTTTTTTCCTATTCTAAAGTAATTTATTATTATATATATTTTTCCAGTTAGCAATTCAGACCTTACACGTGGGTTTATTGAAAACAAAGTGATTGAAAGCCACGTGTAGCTAGAACGTTTCTACATAGCTAGCAATATGGTAACAATGTGCAAACTCTTAAGCCGTCTCAACATTGACACTTACTGAATTACTTTCAGTGCCCCCAAATGATATTACAAAACATATAAAATTTTTGGGGCAAAGTCAATGTTTCAAAGTTCATCTGTTCATTCAGAGATGCTATACAGGGTGTTACGGAAAGGGTATATCCATACAAACGGGTTGAAGAGTGTATCTGGTCTAGAATCTCTGTACAAAATTTCAGCTCAAAAGCAGTAACTTTGAAAATGCTTAATATTTTTTTATTTCGATAGTTTATTAAATTGAAATCATAACAAACGTGTCACCGCACTACGAGAGTCATTATCCATTATCTGTAGTGTGTCTGTGCGCCTAGTACACGCACATCACGCCGCCGCGCGCCAGTGCAGCGCCGTGATGTCGAAATAAAAAAATATTAAGCATTTTCAAAGTTAATGCTTTTGAGCTGAAATTTTGTACAGAGATTCTAAACCAGATACACTCTTCAACCCGTTTATATTGATATACCCTTTCCGTAACACCCTATATTTGCATTTCTATTCTAAAAACAAATATTTTTGTTAACGATGAAAATATATACGTCTCTCTTATTTATGACTCACTGAAAACTGCCTCGGGTTTGTTTATCATCATTTAGCATTTTTTATCAGAGGTTCTTATGTGTTGCAAAATTTTTTAACATCAGCAACAAGCATGCCTTCCATTACATTTGTTCCTAGTTAATCTATTTTTATAATATTATTTGGTTGATGTAATTACTGCGCTAGTCATTCCGAATGGTAGATGTACCAAGGTCTACTATTGTGGTTGTTGCGTCACTTCGTGACATGACTATGCTCTATAAGGGGGCTAATAGCCGCTAGTTAAATTAATTATAGCCGCACAAAATATAGATTGATGTATTCCAGTCACTCTTTTGTAACCTTTGCAGGTATATAACGTTAGTAATAATTACGTCTGTACGCATCGCCTGCATGTTAGAAAAGGCGAGGTACTTTGTCCGCGACTCATTCCGATGCTTTTCGCGTCCAAAAAGGAAATTGTTATTTGAAACGTGGATATTAAAACATTCTTGTGTCAGTTTTAAGTAAGACAAATAGGAAAAGACAGCTTATATTATAATGTTTCGGAAGTTTTGTGTATTTCTTAATAGCTTACGAAATCCGCACAGAATTCCAAGCTTTACCGCAGACATTCGTCAGAAAATCGAAACAGAAATGGATATTTCCTTTTGATAAAATAGTAAAAGTCATATCTGAAAAAAAAATCAAAGGTAACAGCAACAACTGAATACTTGGCAAGAGACATCAAACCGTCGCATCGCGTGGCGCATAGGTATAAAATAGCTTTGATAGGATTTTCGTCGACTAGCAATTTGTTTTGTGTGTTTCGGAAAGCGATCGGATAGCATTGATTTGCAATAAAAAAATATTGCTTTGTCACGGTTTCCTCGGTGAGGCCTCTTTCACAACAGGCTGCAATGCCCCCCGCGTAATGACGAGCGAAAACGTTACCAATAAAAATGGATATTTATGAGATTTTATTAGGAAAACATGGATATCCACAGGTGGGCGATGCGATACGTATGATACTAATTACTGCTCCAGTTACGCCACACGCATGGAAATTGAGCAATCGGATGAAACGAATAGAGTTATGGATATTTGGAAAATTTCGAGCAATATCCAATGCGAACTAGATTTGACAAGCGTCATCGTATGTTTGTTTTCCCCATTTTTCATCAGTATTACGAGCCCTGACATACAACAGCACTTTTAGATGTGGTTGCAAAAGGAAGCACTGTGAAGACAGTTGTCATTCTCTATTTCGTTTATCTTGTCGTTAAAATCCAAACTACATTCACATACCTAATTGGAAACGTCTTAACCGACTAAGAAGCCAGGTGGGTTGCTGCAGGTACAACTTAGCCAGGTGGAGGTACTCCAACGAGCCACAGTGCCTGTGGAGCCACATCACAATCGATGCCTCACCTCTTGTCTTGCCTTCTGTGCAAAAACTGTCGAAGTGGCCGAATTCTGGTCGAAGCTTATATCAAATTATTAAAGGGAATCATCAATACGACGAAGAGTAAGAAAAGATAGTGTTGTAGTCATGGAAATGTTTAAGTTTTAACCATGGCAACACATAATATTGAAAGTTTCTTAAAAACCATAAAATATAGAAAGAAGGCGCACCCGCCTCGTTTGCACATTCGAAATAAAACTGGAGCACTGGTTACAGACATCACTTTACAGCAAATGTAAATATTTGCAGTAATAAAATCTATTTAGGTGATTAATTCAATGTAGCATGACGTGGTTTCTACCGAGCACTGAGCAACGTCTCAAGCGAGCTGAAAAATGCGCAGAAAAACCTTTTAAACGATCGAATTGATGGCCTACCGTGTTGAGTTAAAACAACCAAACACGATAGTTCGCTATTTTAATTGTCAAAGTCAAGAATTTGTTATGTGCTATTCTTTTGAGTTTATTACATTTTCTTTCCATTACTGCCGAGTCGTTAGTGAGGAACAACAATAAAATTAACAGTTACTGTTTATGCATCTGGTTAATGAGTAATTCCGAATACCGTTTTGATAGCTCAAGGTAAAGCACACTTTTGGTTTACATATTACTTGAAGAATGACGACTAAAAATTATTATATTCCTATCATACATTTCTAGTTCTTGTGCCTGAGTGCTTGAGTCATCCTAAGTCAAACTGTCGAGTCTAGCGGAAACACGATCCTGGCAGATGGAGCTTAATGAAGACAATCGCGCGACAGCTGATGTCACCGTCTCGTGAAAACTTCATTCCATAAACAGGTGGTCTGTGGGTGTTCAGTATTTCTGATCCTAAATGGGTAAATAGGCGCAATTTAGGCCACCACTCCGCCATCGCGCCAGGGCCGTCGGTCTGATTCAACACTTCGTTGCGGCAATTAGATTCAATTTGCGGGACGCTCCGCTCACTATGAATATGGGCTCGCGTGTAACAAAGGTTCATTTCTCGTGAAATTAGACTGAATTTTGTACGAAGAGACGCTAATTTCCACTGTAAATGTAACTAATTAGACACCATTGTGGAGAAAGTTCTTTGTACGAATGTTTTTCGGCGAAATTCGTTATGCAAAGATATTGTGGGAGAGAATGTTTAGTAGGTACGTTTTAATTACATTATTACTACAGACACGGATGGGAAGGTAAAAATCATTATAAATAGCTGTAGCTCGGTCTGTGTCCTGTCCAAATTTCATTACGCGAATGACTCCATCAGTCGTCAGGACGACGATGTTAATTGAATGGACTTGTTTTGTCAACCACATTCATGGCATAGCATTCAATTGTTCATCGATATGGTTTTCGCTATTTATAGATACGGCTTTTAAAACTATATGTAGTAACATCGATGTTTCAAACTGTGATTGATGAATATGGAGTACCTACTTCCTTTTAGAGAGGAACCAGTTATTTTTGCTACCATTTCTCTTTCGGCTTGTGATGCCACCATGTAGCAGGTTTTAGCTGACGATGTTAGTTATTAATAATATGCTAATTCTCCACTATAATATTGGCCATAAAATTGCTATTACGTAAATTGGACTAGCTCACTCTTTTTGCTAACTGGGACAATTTTAAATTAGTTTAAATTTTAATCGCCTGGTGTAACTATTAATCTAATGAAAACTGTGTCATTTTGGTCATTTCCCTCCAATAAATTAACTTGATGTGTGTAATATAAGTGATTAAAATCTTGAACTTTACGTCATTCGGGTAGTAAACTACTAGGTAGCTGTCACGTTAGTGGACAAGGCCTCGTTATCTTTCCAACAACTCTATTAAAGACAAAATCTATTACAAGTCTGCATTTGTGCCCGGTTGATGGCAATAGGCCCGCCCTAACACATGACAACACTTAGACATAACTGGCGAAATATGGGTGTATCGTAGTTGCACCTGCGCCTAATCCTTTGGGGAATAAAGGCGTGATGTTATCTATTAAAATTTGCAGCAGGATGTTTTTCACATGGAAATGGTTTTGTGACATTTATATTTTTTCTCTAAAAAGTTCCCAAAATTATCTAACCGTCCTTCAAGAAGTTGGTTTGGAAAAACTTCATATCTACCTGCACCAGAAGAGGAAAATCATTTCTTTTTTTTTACTTCCGCGAAAGTAAAAATTAATGAAGTTACCTTCGACCTGTCTCATAATATACGAGTTGTTTTTGTCAGTTTTGCAAACTTGGGCCACCACTACACCTCAGGATCCTCGCGAGGGCCGCTCCAACCAACCCAACTATTTCTTTGTGCCCAACCCCATAGTTTTCCAATTAAATTAAAGGAGTTTGTTGAGGCAATATGAATACTGCGCATTGACCGCAGGATTTAACTTTAAGGTTAGGGATAGGCGCGCAAGGGTAATTATTTAACGTAGATTAAGTACATAACGAAAGTTTAACCAACTAATCTAATAAGTGGTAATTGGCATAGAACATGGTTAACAAGTACTGTGATCACGTTATCCGCGTAAATTTCAACGGCTTCCGTCGTCACTAAATATAGTAAGAGATTTGTGTAAGGTTTAATATTAGAACCGCGGAACACGGCAAGTTAAATCGCGTATTTATTTGATCACTACGGCAAACGAACCAAATTAAACAGCGCACTCACTTCGCAGCGCGCTTATTGATTTTACTCTGTTATCAATAATGACGTTACTGTCCGATCGAATAATTTATTCACGGTATTTAACATCGATTAATAAATTGATGACATTGTATACTCGTGCGTAATGTAATTTATTGGTGGGGTACGTATCTTGAATGGCGGGAGTAGAACGCACAGTAGACCTGCCTATGAGTTAAAATATGTTTTGCCTACCGCACAATATTGTTATCGCTCATTATTCGAGCCGATTTTAATGAGGCCTGATAATGATTATTGCGATTATTATTTCAATTTACTTAACTCGGAATTGTGTTTGTTTAGAACATTGGACCTCTTAATTTCGTGAAAATAAGAAGACGAAGTTCTGGGGAAAAGCATTTCCCTATGGAAAACTTAACAGATCGATAGTTGCTATGAGTCTCATACATTTCATTTACCCTTTTCCAGTCCAACTATATTTTCCAATAAGGAAAACTTGGTCCTTCCCCTTTGTAAAAGAATTTTGTGCTGGAAAATTCTACGTAGATTTTTGTACTCATTTTATTTTTTCCCTATATCGTACAAAATAATACCCTTGTATTATGCACAATTTGGCTAACTAAAGCTTTAGGTAAGAAAAAATAAAGTTCAAGAGAGTTCAAGTTCTTTCTTTTTTTCTTTTAAGCAGCATGATCCAATCTCAATCCGACCCTGATAGATACCCAAATGTCGTTATGATTTGTCCAATTCAATCTACTTATCACTTATTCCGAACTTCTACATCCCGTAGGTACAAAGTCCCGCCCAAGTCCGGGATCTCGCCGGGACTTAGTAGTTATAACAAATGGAAACTGTAAGAGTTGGCCGGGACTTATTTACCGACACCACCGCAGCATAAATACACGAACGGATTAAAGTATTCAGCGAAGTAGGAAATATTGCGCGATGGAGTTTTCTACGCGTATGTACAATATCTATTTGTTTTAAGGTGCTCACAGACCTAGCGTTTGCTTGTAATGTGGTTTATAAGCTCGAATTAAATAAACATGATTCTAAATCTCAAACAAATATAAAAATACTTTGCGTATATTTAATTCTTAATGAAAGTAACGATAGATTTCTGTCTGCAGATTATGTTGTGTGTTGAGTTTAGTCTACACTTGTAACGCTATACAATTCTCGACAACACACGTCAGTCTTCAACTCTTGAAGTCTTCGACCACTACCTTTTATCAAATGTCAATCTAAAACAAAAGCGACCGCCGTTCCGAGCAATAGATTAACTAAACGCGCCATCGAAATGTTCCTAATTCGAATTTTGGCTATTACATCATCATCATCTGCCTAGCCTTTTCCCACAACTATGTTAGGGTTAGTTTCCAGTCTAACCTGATGCAGCTGAATACCAGTATTTTATACATGGTGCGAGTGCCTATCTGACTTTCAGAACCCAGTTACTTGTTAATACGATATCCCTTGGTAAGACTGGTTGTCAGACTTTTGGGCTTCTGACGACCCGTAACGACTGTCAGAGATCCAAGAATGACCAACAGTTTAACGTGCTTTCTGCGACACGGGCGTTCCCGGTGTGTAAAGGTGGTCACCCATGCACGGACCGACCGCGCCAACCGTAGCTTAACGTGATCGATCTACCCGTACGGCTGTTATTACTTAGCCACGATCACGACTTTTGGCTGTTACACAACACACAAACGCGACCGGTCAGTACCCACCCTTACGTTGCATGTTTGGTACTGGCATGGTCAGATGTAAAGATAAAATGCAAGTTTCAATATGTACAAGCTTTAAATATATTTGAAAAGTTTTGCGACAGTATTGCTGCTTCTTTGTCAAAGGAAATGTTGGAGAAACTGAACATACAAAACTGCTGTCGAATGAATGAAAAGTTGTTGTTGTTGCTTTTATTAATATCGGCGATTGTTAAACACGATTTATGAGTTGGCCAATAAATTGAGCTAAGAGTAAATTAAATAATATTTGCTCAGTATTTAGTTTGAGTAGCTTTTGGACTTTATACTTATCTCAGACTTAAACTATGACGTTATTTAAACTTCTAAATTACTTTGAAGTATGGATATTTTCGAAACTATAGAAGCTTCTATTCCAACGATGTCTGTAAATAAGATCTTAGACTTAAAATCTGCACCCTTATTGTGTAACACACTATCAAGCACAATCTGAATTATTTTGAAGGATATTGCTAATCCATTGCTTCATATGTTCGAAACATTCAATAACGTAAATAACGCAATGAATGTTGTTGAACTGTCAAAATGATAATCATTACTACTAGCTACTGTTAGTGCCCCGCTGTTTGAGTCTTTGTTTAAGGTCATTACGATCTTAAGTCCTCCGAATATGGGATGCAGAATTCGAGCGTAACTGTTAAAACAGTTCATTAAACCATAGCTATCGAACATAATTCACTTGTATTCAGAAGGTTCTTCTCAAATTGTGTGAATTCGAAAGCTTAATTTATTATTTTTTAATGCAAAAGGTTTTTTCCCAGACAATTTACTTTGTGCAGCAAGTAATTAGTTTACAAAATAACATTAGTAGTTCACACGTTTATTATTATTATTATTATTATTTATTTAAATCGAACACAAATGATTCATATTGTTGTTAGTAACACTTAGAAACTAATGTTAGTAACATTGTTTATAAATCACAATCAAAATTACAATTAAAATTAAAGTTAAAATTAAAATTAAAATCACAATCACAATTAAAATCAAAATTAAAATCAAAATTCAAATTCAAATCAAAATTAAATGAAATGTCTCATCAAAATAAAAATCAAAATATAACTAATTAATTTAAAAACCTATAACTATGTCCGCTTCCCGCTGCACCCGACCTGCAGCTGTGCATACGGGTCCAGTGCCCCAGGAACGGGCAATCAGGCTTATCCACTATCACCTTCAGAATGCTGTTGGTACTCCCCCGAATTCTTCGCAACAGGGATGCTGTTCTTTTTCGCATAATTGCTTGAAAGCTATCTACGTCCGCTTCAGCAAACATGCCCGATGCGCTACAGAACCGCGGGAGCCCCAACAGCACCCTAAAAGCGTTATTGTACTGTACGCGAAGAGCGTTGTAGGCCCTCTGCGTATGTCTAACCCACAGGCTGCACGTGTAAAATGACTGGCAAAACGCCTTGAATAGAGTCAGTTTCACTTCTTTGGTACATCGTGCAAACCTACGGGCCAGCATATTACATCGGATCGACAACGCTCTTCGCTCCCTCTCTATGTCATTGTCGTCATTCAAATCCTCATCCACTATATGGCCAAGGTACCGAAAATGCGACACTCTTTTTAGTGGTACACCATATAGGCATACCGGAGGAACTGTCTCAGGCTTTTTTGTACCCACCCTGAACACCACAAGTTCACTCTTCCGCACATTGTACACTAAACCATGAGCCGTGGCGTACCCCTCACATATCTCAAGCATCCGTCTGAGTCCATCGATCGAGGGACTCAGCAGCACCATATCATCTGCATAACTTATACTATTAATAATTTTTCCATCAATAGAGCATCCGATACCAGTGCTGCTGAGTTCCTCAATCAAATTATTGACGTATAGACTGAAAAGCGCCGGGGAAGTCAAACCTCCCTGCCTCACCCCGCACTCCAACCCATACGCCCCCGACAGAGCACCCGACCATCTGACCTGGTTGATTTGGTGGCCATACCAGTAGTCTAGGAGCTTAATGAGCTCATTTGGAAGACCTTGCTCACCCAATTTCGACCATAAGATTTTATAATCAACCAGGTCAAACGCCCTGGATAGGTCCAAGAAGGCAGCATAAACAGGGGTGTTTCTGTCAGTATAGTACCTGACCGTGTGCTTGAGCGCCAGAATGGCAGTTTCAGTGGACAGCCCAGCTCTAAAACCGAACTGTGCATCATGTAGATTTAGCTGCCCAGTAATTCTCCGCTCAAGCACACCGTCAAGAACCTTTGCTGTTACAGTTGCTAACGATATTGGCCTATAATTGTCTTTGTCTGAGACATCGCCGGTCTTATTTTTGACTATGGGCACAACTATCGTCTTCATGAGATCAGTTGGTAGATACGAGTGCCTCACACAAAGATTATACAGCACAGATAGGACTCTTGGGAGATGCGGACCGGCACATTGAAAATGTTCTATGCTGAGACCATCGTGACCCGGAGATTTGCCCCTGGTCATTGACTGTATGATGTTCCGTATCTCTTTTGATGAGATATTAATCGGAACACCAGACAATCCACTCTCAGCGACATAACCCCGATCCTCCGATTGAAGCCGCGACGATACTCCAAAATGCCTCCTGAACATGTCCGCAATCTCCCCAGGCTCAGTCATGCCATTGACGCTCACCGGAACCGCAGGCTTTGGGCTCAATCTTTGTGTGGACTTCCAAAATTTTTGAAAATGCTTGCTCTTATGCTCTGTTGCCAAAATGTTCATTTTAATTTGTTCCTCATTATCCTGACAAAACTTTAACTTTTGTTTAAAAACTTTTCTCGACTCTCTCATTTCCACAAACTGCTGCCCAGTATGAGGTTTTCCATGCCACACCCAGTTAAGAAAAGCCCTTCTCGCGTTCCCGTGAGCGTCCCTGACATACCTGTTCCACCCAATCACTGTGCGCCGACCCTTCCTTTCTGTTAATAAGCTAGAGCTGCCCTCTGCCGCCTCCCGAAGCGACGTCACAATACTACTGTACAATGTATCAATTACTTTATAATGTTCCTTGTTATGGCAAAAATGATCACAACAGTTTCCGAGTTCAGATGGGAAGTTTAGGGGAACACAATTAAGTAATCTTGCGGTCGTGAGGACAAAGTGGTCAAAAGGTACGTTTCGAAAACCGTCAGTACAAATCTTTGTTACTATTGTCGGACAAAATACGAGTAATTCTTGGGATTGCATACCTTGAGAAGTTCAGAGGAACTATGTTATTATCAATGTAACAACTGGAAGGGTTATAAAATCTCGATCTCGAATGGCCTTAATTTGTGCGTACTTACATCATTGTAATTTGGAAGTTGAACGTATGATCGCTTTTGTGAAGTACACTTTTTTACTTTAGATACCACCTCGGCTTAGTCACGGAGTTGAGGCAAAAAGCAGCCTTGGACTACGTAATGGTCTTACACGTGATTGTTACATATTAAGACTGTGTCCGGTTTTAACAACGCTGGTTAAGGACACGATATATAATGCTTTAGATTTTTCGTCTATTTACGTTTTGTTTTGACGACAGCCATGACAGTGGAGTCATTTCGGTAGCATGTTTTTGTTTTTGACTGATTGAATATAGAGGGTCAAAATAAATTAGGTAGCGAAACTCCACAGACTTGGTTGCGATCGATACCTAAAGATGATAAAAAAAAAAAAAAAATTAATGACATATATACTTAATATTTTGGGGCAACGACTGTAGGTACTTAGTCTATTTGCTTGAAATATCAGTTAAAAAAATCAGTTGTTATTTCTGTACCCATGTGTACATGAGTATCGATATCTAAACCCGATAAAACAAAAAAAAAACTGATTTTCTCAAGTGTCTACACTACCAGCGGTCATTGACCTTAAACAAAAATCATCTGCCTAGTCTTTTCCCAACTATGTATTAGGGTCGGCTTCCAGTCTAACCGGATGTAGCTGGATACCAGTATTTTGCATAGAGCGACTGCCTTTCTGACCTCCACAACCCAGTTACTGGGTAATACGATATCCCTTGGTAAGACTGGGTGTCAGACTTTCGGGTTACTGACTGCCCATAACGACTGTCAAAGATCCACGAATGACAGCCGGGACCAACCACTTAGCGTGCTTTCCGAGGCACGGAGGGGTCTCGGTATGTAAAGATGGTCACCCATCCACAGACAAACCGCGCCAAGCGTAGCTTAACCTGATCGATCGACCTGTGCGGCTGTTATTATTTAGCTACGGGCCCCTCGACCTTAAACAAAAATATAAGCAAATTTTTTTTTTTTGTTTTCTCATTTTTAGATATCGTTACACATCACTTCTGCGTAGTTTTGCTAATTTAATTTGACCCGGTATTTTAGTGGTTGGCGTATTTTTTTTGTTTGCTTAATATATATCTACTTATAAAATTCCGAAGATTTTTTGGTCCTTAATTCCAAACTCGTTTCCTAGCTGACAACTGATTTAATATTAAACTTCTATATGCATTTATTCGTCTAGTATTTGCTCATAAACAATAGTACGCCATCTAAGTAAATTACTGTACTGATATCATCAGTCTAGTCTGTAATTTAGAAGCTTCTAGATGTTTCCTGCTATGAATAACCGTTTAAATGGTTGACTACAACCCACACAATTGCAATCGGCACTCTTTTACATATAAAAATAACTATTTTATGCAGTGTGAATTGTGTCGTATACCGTTATGTATTAGGTGTAGAATGATTTAATCGGTATAGCAATATTTTATTGTAATTGTGTCGATAATATTTGTGGAACTTTTTATACTAAGAAGATCAGAAATATAGTAGTCATAACGAAATAATTGTTACACGAAAAACGCGTTAGTTCGCGTTGTGAAAAGTCGCGGAAAAATCCCAACCTACCTGTTTCCTTGTGTTATGTTTTTGGGGATGTACTGATGTAAATAAAGTCCAGAAATTGTAGTTTTATTGTTTTTATTTCACCAGAACCGAGCTTACACAGGTTTTTGAATCGGGTATTGGCGGGAAAGTCTCCACAGATAAACTATAAATAAGTCATACCGTCATTACGACATTGACAGGAAACACAATGTTGCCAAACTAATAATTATAATAAAAAACACATATAAAATGTTGCCACTTTTGAAGGCTTTATAAAGCCTAATTTACCTTGAGCTGGGAATTAATTTGTAATTTTTGAATCAGACTACACAACGCAAAAGAACTATTTTACTCCTCGTTCTCATAAACATAAATTAACTCAAAAACTATTTTCATCTTGGAAAAATGATACCTGAGTTTATTTTCTTGACTTCTCGCTAAAGATGTAATGAGAATGGCTAACGTTTTGTTTGAAGTACTAAGGAGTCTATAAAGTCATTCATTAGCGTTATTGTTATAGAAATGGCCCCACAAAGCCGTAACCAATTACTCCATACCTTTACGACTATTTACAATGCAACGTTACTATGACTTAGTTCATTTTTATTGAAATTATGTGCATTGCTCTGCGAATATTCTTTGAATTGCTGCTTCAATGTTTTTTACAGTACCTACTTATCATTTTTTGCTCCAAGTGTAGGTAGATAAGTACGTAATTTGGGAGCAAAAATAAGCTCTTCAAAATTAATGAGGATGTATGTGATACAAATACCTTTTTCGATGGCACTCATCGATTTAACAGAACGGTGCGTCATAAGAGGATTGTCTCTTGGAGCTCACAATATGGAAAATACATGAGTTAGGCCATCACTGAAAACGTAAAAAAGGGTATTTCAAGTGCGTTGCATCACTGCCTGTATTCCTATGTGTTTATTGTTTTTCAATTCATTGGTCTGACAGTTACGTTAAATATGTTTTCTTTTGCTTTCAGGAGTGGTTTACAAGCAGAGGAACAACTTATACGAATGAATACAAAAGTGCTACGGCGCTAAAATAAAAACATTCGCAAATAGCTGTTCTTTAACTATCTACTTTGATAAGTCAATTAATATCGCGTACCGCAACGAGCGTAGTGTTGCGCCGTTGTCGATACGTCGACATCGATCCCGCGACGCGTCGCGCGCGGTCCCTGACCTGTCGCTGCCATAGTCGGTGCTCGCCAGAGTCACGTGACTCGGCCGGCCCGCCCAGCCACAGCCGTGGATAACCTCGGCCAAAGCCCGCTTCCGGTGAAGAGGCTGCACGAAGCGCTGCAGAGTGCGCAAGTGAAGCGCCAGCGGCTCTCCCCCCCGTACCCCGCGCCCCCCTCGTCGCTCCACCCCATCCACCAGCTCGCAGTGCACCAGCACATCAAAGTGCAGCAGAGCATAGTGCAGCAAAGCATCGTGCAGCAGCACCAGTTGAACCTGGCGCATCAGTCACTGCAGAACCTGCAGGCGCAACAGAATCTACAAGCTCAGCAGAACTTACAAGCAGCGCAGAGCCTTCAGGCAGCGCAGAATCTGCAGGCGGCACAGAGCCCTGCAGCTACGGGCGGCGCAGGCGCGCAGCAGGCGGCAGGAGCGACACAAGGCGCGCTGGTGCCGCCGCAGCAGCCCTCGCCCCGGCCCGCTTCGCCGCAACACAAGAACATGGAGCTCGCGCTCTGTCAAAGCATGGACTCCGTCAACACTGCCACCACTGAGGAAGAGGTAAGTCGATACTCTTCTCTTACGATAATTAATGTGTCAAGTCTAATTGCTTCCAAAAAAAAACATTTAGCAAACATAATTAATTATACCCGATCGCTGCGACAATTGAACCCGTAATCCGGCCCCTTCCTACCTTTCATCTTCACGGTTCTCGTAAATTAACAATAGAGCTAGAACGCGCCAAATTCCCCTTTCGAAGAGGACTTAATGTATCGTTTCGCTTTAGCTATTTGTCATCTTACAATTGTAAAGTAATACCAAAGAGGTGCGGCTCCATAGCTCTTACAATGGCGAAAACGTTCGGATATACAATAAGCATTCGCTAACACAATAAAAGGAAATTTTCCTCGCGACAAAGGCGGCATCGAATCGAAAGATTATATTGCTCTCATCTACCATTATATTTTAGTCTTTATTTCTTTGGAGCTAGAGATACAATTAGGAAATTGATATCGATATAACAAAAGCAGCACTACGGGCCATGCGGCGCCATGTCACTTCCGGACAGAGTCGCGAGTTGTTTTCTGCTAACGCCGAATTGGGTTTGTGTATAAATTATAATTGATTATTGTTGTTGCACGTTTGTCAACTCCATTGAACTATCAAAATATTTTCACAATAACTTAAATGAAATCTTTAAGTATAATATTTTAACAACAGTTTTGTACGAGAAAAGTAAAAAATTGCAAGTCGTAAAATAAAATACTATAATGAAGAATACACAAACTTCAATCTCGTTGAAGTAAAGCTTGGATGTTTCTAAACCATAACGTCAACCAAAAACAAAGTAACAAGCACAACCCTAGAGAAAAAGCGATAAAATCCTTAACGCAAACTAGGAGGAGGCGACGCGACGAGAGAAGTGGCCAGCGGTTGTGTTAGCAGAGACAAATAGAGTAGATGTCGCTTCACCGCTTTCAGCCGCTTTCCTGAACGGACAGCTTTATAAATAGCTTGTTTTATTGTTACATTATCTTGTCTTTTAGATCCTATGCATTAAAGGAGGGATACTTAGTAATGTGTAATACGGAAGATTAGATAAGTGCGCTTGAAGAATTTCTCGGAAGAACTTGAGCTAATTTTATGCAGCGCTGCATGAGAAATGCGCATTCGAACTACAAGATAAATTCAGTACCAGCGATAGTACTCTGATCGAAGCAATGTGACATTTCTGTGTTCCAGATGCACCAATGTTTTGATTCCGTAGTATAATTTTATACCTGGCAAAAATAACTAAATGATCCGTACGACATTCTTCTGAGTATGAGTCGAAATGAATGAGTGTTGGTGGTATCAATGCAAATATTTATTTTTGGGTAGCGCAATGTCGGTTGATTCCGCAAATTTAACGTTTATTGCATTTAATTATGTTGTAGACATAACACTTTTAACTTTAGTGGAAAAGTCATAAACGTTCACTGCATACATTTTCGCTTACATTTACGATATTCAGTAAGTTGTCATGAGTGAATTTATAAAATTTAAAAGTTTCTTGATTCTTAGTATTCGGTGGCCTAAATAATTTATTTTCCTTTCATAGTGTCTGTATTTTCCAATCCATTGTCCCACTCTCAAGTTCCCAATAACATTACAAACGGACAATAACCACAACACAAACGAACGTAGTTAGTCAAACTTTGTTCTGCACGTTTTTGTGTAAATCCTTTCCATAATGAATCCGCCAAATAAATACTGTTGTCTGTCCAGTTCCCATTGTTTGGCAAGTTAGTGTTGATTTCCCACTTCGCTTTGATGTGAGTCCGGTCGGCGGAGCGAGGGGCTGGTTTATAAACAGGGTCCTTTGCTCATGAAGCGTAGGTGCATTCATTCATGCGGTCTACTATCTCTTGTACTATGTATGTTACTACTCGTATACACAAGTGCGAAGTGTGTAACGTTCTATCATGTGATACCCTTTGCTTTATTGGATATTGGAAAATAAATGAAAATTCTAGCCATACTGGGAATCGATTCGATTAGATTTATGCTCATTTTTTTTTCGTATTGGAAAATCTAATCCGAGGGCAGATAACGGACATAAAAATATCGTGCCATGTTTTATTCCATCATAGAATTTTCGATGTCGATAGATTCAGAGATATTGTTCACACATCAAACTAAAACATACCTAATAAAAGCATCTATTTTTATATCGGAAAATGTCTTCCTTTCTTTTGCTTTTGTTCAGTCGAATCGCAATCGAGTTTGACGTCGTTTCGTGTGTAATCTCGGGGGGTTACCGGGAGCCTGGGATGTCGGGAGCACGGGAGTGCGTTCGTCTGGTAGCATTGGCGGCAGACGAAGCGATGGCGCCGTCGGGTCTACCGCCCGACACCATCGTCTATTTTTACTCAACAATTGCGTATAATAAACTTTTATTTGACGATTTTTAATGCCAACCAGAGCGGAACGAGGCTTCGCGACCGGATACATTGATCAATTTAACATTGAGTATTGATTGCTCATGGATCATTTGGTTTGTTAAGCTACGCGTTCATCCTTATTTTTTATTCTCCATTCGATGATATGGCTGTCTAGTAATACAGCCGTCTCCTCATTCAAGCTCTAAGCGAAACGATCAATAAAACTGAACATAAACCTGTACATTGTAATCACGACGTCACTGATACCATCACATGTAACTACAGAGCGTTCTCCCTCTTCTGTCCAAACAACTCCCATAAAACCTCGACTAGTGACAAAAACACTTATTGCTTCGTATTTTGTAAGCATGATAAATGCATCGATCGTTTTCCCCTCGTATCCGGAGCGATCGGGTGACAAGTTGGGTGATACGTAGTCTGCCGGCCCTCGCAGACAACACCGCTACGGCTTCCTGAAACCTGTAACTACTTTTTGTTCAACGGTTCGTTCACTTTTGTCCGCGAAAGTTACGCGACGCTACAACTTCCCCGAACAACGCGGCCAAAATATTTACAAATGCTAATGTACGCAAATGTTTGTTTGTATTTTGTTGGTGTCATTTGCCTTATTAATTTACACGTGTTAGCAGTCTGAAATAGTCAATATTTGTTTATTATCTAGCTTCAATTGCTTCACAAATTGTTACAAGAGTACCGAATTCTAAATCTTTGCTTAAAGTCTCGTAAACACTAGAAGATATACATTTCAGATTGTGAACTTCAATCTAGGAAAGCATTATCTGCGGAAGTGCCAACTCTCAACTCTGTCACAATAAATTTAATGAAAGGACACTCATAAACATTGTAGGAGACTATCTTTATTTTCCGTCGGCCGTCTTCAAGAAAAACAAAGCGAGTTTTTTTCATTCCCGTAGTGTCTTTCTCCGACAGTGGTCAAAGAGATTGGGTTTCTTTTAAATAATTGGGTAATTTCGATGTTGAGGCGTCAATTGGGCAGTCCAATTTAGAACTTTGAAGAAAATATTTCCAATTTCATAAATGTTTTCTTTCGATAGAATCTTAACGAGTATTTTTTTGTTGTACTAATTTGATATTAAAGTTTTTATGTGGACTGGTTTCTGTGAAACCGATTTAGATAAGAGTTCGCTGTAGAGATACCAAACTATTGTAGCAAAATGGAAATATAATTTTAGTGTTCTATCATTTTTCGAAAGCAAACAGTAGACTTTTAACGTTCGCTTCGAGTCTCAATATCGCGTGACATGAACCCCACTTTACCCATTCGTTTGTGAGTGGTTTAGAAACATTGCTTCGATCGCAGACCAATGTTTTAGTAATCTGAATCCCTAATGGATCCAATTTCTTCCGAAGTGTATTACATAAATTTACATATAACTCGATTATTACTCAGTTTCAGTGCTGTTCCATTTTACGCGTTGCCTATTCCCTAAAACGCGCAATGAATTAGTCTCAACCACCCTCAAACATCGGACGAAACCCTCTTATCCCCTTTGTCTTTTACGAAAACCTAAATTACTTAAGTAAATTCTGACAGATAAATTACTAGCAGGTCTCCACAAAGGATAGATCGGTAAGGTCCCACAGTAAATTTCTTCGTCAATATGGAGAATTAGATATTTTGTAGTATAGTACATTACTGTAGCGGCCAGCAAAAGAGGCACTGGCGGACGAAAGTGTAAATGTGGACCGAGGCGAAGCCGAGGCACACATACGTAAGTCCATCAATGCCTAATTGTGGCCAAGGCTTGTATGCTTTTCTCAAATAATGCGCAGAAATTAAAACGAAGTAGTACCTAGGCAGAACTTTTTTGGCAAATACAATTACTTTTCAAAATCAATGACGAACAACAATAATTTTTCCCGCGTTAAAGTGTTCATTTGTGATTTTTTTTCAATAAACAGCTTTCTACTTGCAAGCCAGTTCGAAATTTAAATAAAACCTTTGACAAGTTACCTCCTTGGTTGCCATATTTCGGAGTAAAAGATCGTTCCATTTTTAAATTACACGACAGATATGAGTTTACTATGTAATTTATTTGGCCGCAAAACACGAAAGATATGGATTTTCATACAACTTTTGCCGGCCGCTGCTCGCATGTATTTGGCCAGTACACCAATTTCGATTTATCTCGAAGAAGGTTGTCAAAATAATGCTCAAATTTCCAAGCATGTTTGAGAAAAATTCTTTTAACGTATATGTTCAATTTTACTACCCTATTGTATTTTCTAATATCCGATACGAGTATAATAGTACATATTGACAAAAACTAATAACCTGTAAGCTGAAAATAAACAAGTAATAAAGATAAACTCGAAAAGAAAGAAAATTCATATAGACGATATCGCTTTCGTTCTTGAAAATCCTTTAAGTATCTGCCAATAATACGCAGATTGAGGGAACATCTCCATGGGAACTGAAGAGAAAATTATTACCTCGCTCGAGTTCAATCGCGGAGACATTCTCTCCCGAACGATTTTAAGAGAAGAATTTCCGCAGAGTGGAATATAGACACCTCGACCGTTTCAACAGTTTGTCCACCTAATTTGTTCGTCGGCGCTCGACTGTAAAAACAAATAGCTGCTCCCGCATTTCCCCTTACAGAACGATAAAGATAGATATATTCTAACTAAACGGGGAAAAAGGAGGGATAGTTTTCCAAGCTTCGCGTTTACGGGTCGCCTCAATGAGCGATTGGTGTTTACGTTCAAGCTTTTGTCTAGTTCAGTTGGGATCTTGTTTGCTGGGCACTGCAAAGAGGTTCTTTTTTCCATTAACAGAGTAATAATTAATCGAGCTTTATCTAATGTTCGTCGGTTTGAGTTACTCGTAGAAAACTTTTAATTGAATTTGTTGGTCGATTTTGGCTTTTTGACGGGAGCGTGTAACCAGCTTTAAAACAATTTTTAGGTAATGCTTTGCGAAACTTATTTAACCTGTTTGTGTAACTTCAGAGAACTGTCAAAGTTCTCACTAACTGTTAGGAGTTCATTTCAAGATCGTTGATAATGAAGGTCGCCCAAAAATATGATAACAATATAAAATATTTCGGGCAAAATGCCAGAAATATTTTAAAATTCTTGTGTTATAGTATTGGCATGAATCAAAATTATGATGAAGCGGTGACAGTGAATATGTTCAGGAAGTCTAAAAGTAGTTTAGCAATATTTCAAACATTAATCCGACATTAACACGAGACAGTTCCAATCGTCGCTATAACTCACCAGTGACACATGGAGATGGCTATGTTTTATGACAGCGTCGGCTTTATAAATCAGAGCACAGCAACATCAAGTAAGGTCAACTCGGTTGAGTACACTGGACTGACCGCGCAAACAGAGACGTTGCACATCGAATAACTGTTTTCCAATGCGCTGAGCACAGCCTCTCTATCGCTTTTGCACCTCGGATTACCGACGATCGTCCGCCAACCAAAGAGAACAAAAAGGTCTCGTTTGATGTTTTAAAGTCCAAAAAGGAAATTTAAAACGTGAGGGTTAATTATCCGTGCAGCTCCATGCGTCCGGCTTTATATCGGTCTAGCGAATTTTCGTTAACACGATTTTGAGGAATTTTCATTTAGCGCTTATTTTCCAAATTACAGAACAGTATTTCGTAACACGGCTATTTGAATTTTTATTTTGCATTTTACGGGTCGGTTGTTTTAGTTTAAATGTATAGAAGTATTTATTTTTAAACAAGCCATATCGTCCTCCACTACACCAGCTATATGCTACTTAATGTGAGTGAAGTAATTAAGAGTAGTCGCAGTAGTAGGTATTTATCGTGTATTGTGCAACCAACTTGGCTGCGTGCCAAAATGGACGCACCCTAAAGCTTTATGAATCCTAGCAATGTATTAATTCACAAATTGTTATGCAGAGCCTGATAAATGCGTCATCTAGTACCAAAAAAGTATGCAATTGTTGCTCTCACAGACGTTACGACAAAGCTACCGAGCGAGGGTCGAACAATATGGACGCAAACCGAATGGACCGTGGAAGTATAATCCAGAATGCAAGACGAAAATCGACGCCCGCATTGTGAGCGGAAAATCGAACTCGAATGTCGCAAGACGAAAGGCTCTTTGTGCGCAATCAATGGGCCCTCGATTGCTGATAACTTTCTTTGAACCCCGGGAAGTTTGAGTTCGAAACTGCTAGCCGGGCATATATTTAACTCTTCACTTAATAGTATTCCGTACTTGTGCTTCAGAATAGTTCTTCTTTCTAAAATACAACCATTCTGAAAATACATTTTTATGCGTATTCCAATAGAAAGAGATTGTTCTGAATTTTGGTCACGTTTAAATTCTTCAAACTTCGTCCTCCATTATGGGGACAAAATGGAAAGTGAATTTTTAAGAGAAGATATTCTTTGCTCAAAATAATTTGTGAGAAAGAATCTTATTAGATAATTAGGCATCTATTTAAAAAGTTTCAACGCAGTAGTGTGTTTTCTGCAGACATGGAGTTTCGGAGTTTTCTAGCCTTGAAGATTTTCTTATCATTTAAATAACTTTAGCTCACGAAATTAAATTTGTTGGTACGGTTCGGAGTAATCAAGGGGAGTTCATTTATAAGGATGTCTCAGATAAACTCGGGGGTAAGTTTTGGTGTAACGAGGAGCGGTATCACGGCGCCGACATCGGGGGGTTCGTGTTCAAACAGGGAGCATTAACGCGGCCAATAATTCACAATCTTCTTGTTACTGCACAAATTAAGTTCTTGGCTGGTTGCGGTCACGTGCGGTGTCGCCTTGTTTGAAATACGAAGGAGCTCATCGGTCGGGTTCGTTAAGCGTCGGAGCGTGCTTTTATTACTGCGAGGCGTGCGCCGCGGACGCGCGACTCTTGAATATTAAACGTATCGTACGCCACCGCGCCACTGGGTCATGCATATTGTCCCGCACCAGTAATAACCGGCACTGAACCCAACGCACTATTCGATTTGCGGCATTTGATCGCCTCCCTCAATACAGGTGGGCGACACTTAGTCATGTAATATGAACAGAAGGAAGATGATATGCAGCTATTTGAAAGATTTAATTATTCTCCTGTCTAGCACGTGAGATATGAGAAATTAATAGCACTTCTCGCAAAGGATTAGAACAATAGGAATGGTGGATACGTAGAATTTTAAAAACGAATCCGTAAACCGGTCTTTCTTTTTCGTTTCGACGGTACGTCTTTCTTTCTTAAATAGTTTGGGCCCAGTAAGTGGCCAAATTTATGGCGGCGTCTGAGGCGTTGTTCAGATAGTCAAGGTTGCAGGTGAGCAGACATTTGGGACACTAGCAGATGGGGCATAGTTTATTCAGGAGCACCGCGTTCACACTGGATGTTGAGTAACCAGTTAAAAAAACCATCCGATCGCGCCTCTCTATCGCTTGTTCCGCGCTCTCGCTTGCACACTCGGCTTGGGCGGAACGTGACAATGAGTCATGCTTTTTCGTGCGTGCAGCCGGCGTTCATCGATTTATAAGATGCTATGTTACGTGACGTTACGTTTTGAGAACAGTGATGATGATGAAATAAATAACACGAAGTAAAGCGGCCTGGATTCGAACCCACGACCTACAACTCGTAATAGGGGCCGTTACCACTGGGCCATCACTGCACAAACCTTCTACAATACATGCGTATGGAACTATGTAGGTACATATTTCTATAATAATAAAGAGCAAATTACTGCATAAACAACATCGGCGACATTACTTTAGTGTGCCAATGCGAATAGTTTATCGGTAAGCAATACAATACTAACTTTATTTCAATGCTACATCAATTATGACTCCGATACACGCATAGATTGTCCCTTAATACTTGTAATAACTAATTAAATTGTTTATAACTTGTCGTTCATGATTAATTGCATCAGATAGTTATTGTCTTTGTGTCGTGCTCGTGGCTAAATGATAACAGCCACACGGGTCGATCAAAAGTTAAGGAACGTTTGCCGCGGTCGCTTCGCGGATGGGTGACAATCTATTACATCTATTACATATACACTTCCGTGCCTCGGAAAGACGTTAAGCTGTTTTTCCCGGCTGTCATTCGTAGATCTTTGATATTCGTTACGGGTAGTCAGAAACCCAAAAGTCTGGCAACTAGTCTTACCAAGGAGTATCGTGTTACCCAGTAACTGTGTTGTGGAGGTCAGATAGGCAGTCGCTCCATGTAAGATGCTGGTATTCAGCTGCATTCAGTTAGACTGGAAGCCGACCCCAACAAAGTTGGGAAAAGGCTAGGCAGATTGATATTTATTGTCTTTGCGAATTATGCAACAATTATCGTGGGACAATCGAATGTAATAATAAATAGGTACTATCCTTCGGTTTCGACGAACATTCCCTATCGGTATGCGTATCAAACTTATTACAACAGATTTATTACATCGTCTATTAACTACGCAAGAGTATATTCAATTAATTCTTGATAAATGGCGATGATTCGGGCGCGTTTACATCGGTTTGTACACACGACGTCATATTAAGCTATACATTTCCAGTTTTTGCTGACCTCGCATTGTATAGGTTTTTCGTACAATGAGATGTCAGCTTACATTGGAAATGTATAGTTTGATATGCCGTTGCCGTTGTGCGTACTAGCAAGTAGTCTATCGTCGTTGTCAAACCAAAATCTGCTATGTGCCGTTTTATGAGATTTCAAGATTTTGACCACAGCTTATAGGTCACTGTGATATGAGCTATAAGCAACTGAAGGCATTTTCATTTTAGTTAGTTAGTTTTTCTAGCCAGTCAGGGCTCTTGGCAAAAACTGGAAGTGTTGTGACTACTTGCATTGTTGTTGCCTTGCTGTATGAGTTGGTGTACACTGTACCTAAATACAGCAAGTAATTTTTGAAGTGAAAACTTCTTTAGCGGCGTTGCACACTTTTTGTATGGGGAAAAAATGTTAAACTCGCGTCAGGACACGTGACCGTCAGGAGAGATTTCGGTGTATTCCCGTTCGTCCCACCGACTTCGTCCCCGTCGTGCGACGAACGGGATTAAGCATTTAAAATGATATAAAATAATATCTCTGTGTGTAGAAATGTTGTATTGTTTTAAATACAATAAATGCTTTCCGAATTTCGTGTTTGTTTTCTAAGGGCTCCTTAAGGGGACGAAGTCGATGGGACGAACGGGAATACACCGAGATTCCCCCCCCCCCTCTTTCTACGGCGGCGGCGCCAACCGAAGTGAACCAAGTGAGACACGATAATGGATGGATGGATGGATGGACGGACGGACGGACGGACGGACGGACGGACGGACGGACGGACGGACGGACGGACGGACGGACGGACGGACGGACGGACGGACGGACGGACGGACGGACGGACGGACGGACTGACGGACTGACGGACTGACGGACGGACGGACGGACGGACGGACGGACGGTGACGGTGACGGTGTCGGTGACGGTGACGGTGACGGTGTCGGTGACGGTGACGGTGACGGTGACGGTGACGGTGACGGTGACGGTGACGGTGTCGGTGACGGTGACGGTGTCGGTGACAGTGACGGTGTCGGTGACGGTGACAGTGACGTTGACGGTGACGGTGTCGGTGACGGTGTCGGTGACGGTGACGGTGACGGTGTCGGTGACGGTGACGGTGACGGTGACGGTGACGGTGACGGTGACGGTGACGGTGACGGTGACTGTAACGGTGTCGGTGACGGTGTCGGTGACGGTGACGGTGACGGTGACGGTGACGGTGACGGTGTCGGTGACGGTGACGGTGACGGTGACGGTGACGGTGATGGGGACGGTGACGGGGACGGTGACGGTGACGGTGACGGTGATGGTGGACGTGGATGTGGATGGATGGATGGACAGCTGATGGCTCGACCGTCTGTGTAGTAGCCACACTGCTGTGTATTCGTAAAATTCGTGTATATAAAGTGTTTAAAATATGGAAATTGAACAAAGTGCATCGATTAATGAAAAAGTGACGCAGAAATAGTGAAAAAAAATTAGTTATATTAATTCAATTCATAATTGATTTATTTCAACGTTAATATTCAAGTTTTCACTTCTGCCGGCACTCCCGGAGTGCAACCCGTCTTTTTTTTTTTTAAATATAAATAAACTAGCTTTAGCCCGCGGCTTCATCCTCGTGAATGTCGGAAAATATTCCACGGAAACGTATTTCCGGGGTAAAAAGTACCCTATGTATTAATCCACGTTATAAGTAGTATGTATCTGTGTGCTAAATTTCATCCTCCGTTCTGGCGTTTTTGCGCCAATCCGGAACATACGTCCAGAAAAATAGACAAACAGACAAACATTCTAAAAATTATAAATTCTCGGCATCAGACTCGTTTCCGCACCTCGTAGGAATTACTTTTTTTCAAAAATATTCAGCGTGCAGTTTTAACTTCGTCACTATTTTATTTTTCGTATCATAGATATAATAAAATAATAACGAAGTCAAAACAAATAGCTCTGGCTAGATATAGCTATGGCAGCCAACAAAAATAAGTAAGTAGGTAAACTAGATAGATATGAGTGCACTACTGTATAAGTTGAGTAACTCAACCAATGTAAACGTGCCCTAAACTGCTCCAGTGGTAATATAATTGACGCAATCAAGCGCAACAAATTAAAATGCACGATGCGTCGGATTCGATCAACTCGCGATGATCGGAATGAGGTCACCCAGCATTGTCTTTATTTATTGTTGTTTAGATTACAATTTACTATATAACTACCTATACATAATGCATCTAAGTTGAATCATTGCGAATATTTTAAAACTAGAGCATTCAGATTCTAGGGTGAGTTTGTGTTGAATTGCATTATTTTCCGCTTGAATGGTTTCAGGAAATATGTTGATGTGGATACTTTTGTTGCATACTCATGTCGGCGACTCTTGAAATATATTTCCGCGTTGGTAAATAAATCAGTATTGATATTAACTTGGAAAATAATTTGAATATGTGACCACATATTCGAATTATTTTCCAGTGGTTTTGAATTCCACTGTTTACATATGACCATTATGTAAACAGTGGAATTTAAAACCACTTTCGGCTTATATATGGCGGTAAAACAAATATAATTGGCTACCTTGTTACTATTGGATCTGTTCTACCAATTAATTAATCCATTAAATAAAATAATATCACACTAATATTATAAAGGCGAAAGTTTGCGAGTGTGTTTGTATGTTTGTTACTTCTTTATGCACAAACGGCTTAACGGATTTGCATGAAATTTGGCACACAGATAGTTTATAACCATTTTTATCCCGATATTCCCACGGGATAGACACTTATGCGGGTTAAACCGCGGGGCGCTGCTAGTAATCTATATATATAAAACACAATGTCCTGACTGATTGATATATCACCGCACAGCCTAAACCGCTGGTCCTAGAGACATAAAATTTGGAGGGTGCGTTCTTTGTGAAGAGTAAGTGTCCACTAAGAAAGGGTTTTTCGAAATTCCACCCCTAAGAGGGTGAATGGGGGGAGGGTGAAATTTCAGCGGACGGACGAAGTCGCGGGCAGAAGCTAGTATTATTATAAAGAGAAAATATTTGTTTTTTTTGTATGTTTGTTTATTAAGCTTTCACGCTAAAACAGCTGAACAGATTTGGATAAAATTTGGCACATGTGTAGACCATGACATCCTGGATCGCAGACGAAGTTGCGGGCAACAGCTAGTCTTAGATATTATATTAACCAATTTTAAATTATTGCTTTCCAGACAAACAATAGCAAAAACTTATCAGTTCACGCACAGAAAAACAAGGACATGCTTATTTATATACATAACTTTCAACACACATTTTTTTTTGTACCCCGTCAAATAATAAAGAAATTAATCCGAATCGAATTGGCATGGCATCATGAATCGTCTACGGTTAGAGAATTAATCATTCTAATCTATAGCAAAGGCGCGAAGGGGCACATGGAATCCTCCCTATGTCGAAAACCTCACGTACAGTCTACCTGCACCAACAGGTGTACTTATCGCTAGTATAGCTTCCCGATCGGTTATAGTACACTTTACCGAACGATGTACCTGTAGTATAGTCGGTTATCTAACCGCTAAGCAGACGGGAAGTAAAAGCGTTGTGGTAGGTACACTTTGTAGTAGGTACAGTCAACAAAAGAGATAAGTATGCAGGTTCGTCGGATATAGTTGAAGTTTAGTAAGAAACCGATGGATGTTCTCGAATAAAATTTAATTTTATTAACAGAAAACAAACAGCTCCTTTATCAAATTAAATTTCAGTCGACAACATCTATCGGTTTCTTACTAAACTTCAACTATATCCGAAGGCCCTGCATACTTATCTCTTTTGTTGACTGTACCTATGTGTTGAGTGTGTGTAAGAGCAGTGGTGGCCCAGTGGTATCGGCCGCGACTTACGAGTTGTAGGTCGTAGGTTCGAATCCAGACAGGCGCTTTACTTTGTGTAAATTATTTCATCACCACTGCTCTCAAAACGGTGAAGCAAAACATCGTGAGGAAACCGGCATGTCCTAGAACCAAAAATTCAAGGACATGTGACATCTACCAACCCGCACTGGGCCCGCGTGGTGGATTACGGCCCACTCCCTCTCACAGAGAGGAGGCCTGTGTCCCAGCAGTGGGAACATTATAGGCTGATGATGATGATGATGACCTATGTGTGTTCAGTAATATTTATGTATGACAACTTTTACGTTCTGTGCGTCGTGTGAGAGAAGGATGCACTATGCATGTACCACGAAATAAATAAATTAATTTAAATAATAGGTGGACTGACGACCTTGTAAAGGCCGCAGGAACCCTTTGGATGATGCGAGAAGCACAGAACCGGTCGAAGTGGAGGTGCTTGGGGGAGGCCTATGTCCAGCAGTGGAAGTCTTTCGGCTGAAATGATAACGAGTTGACATACTTAACAAAAAAAAAATATATATAAAAAAAAAAAACAATCGAATTCCAAAAAAAAAAAAACACTACCAATTGAAAGATAACTTTAATTTCGGTGTCTTTGATTTTGTATTTTCGTTTTTTACCACCAACTTCTCCTTTTTTTTGCAGTCTCTTAAAAATAAGGGCTTTAATATTTTCAGATTTTTCAGTCATTCATCATCCATGACTATATCTATGCTGCTGCTCTTCTAGACAATTTTAAATATTTTGCTTGAGCTTAATATTCATAAAAATATGTAAGCTCCAGATAAAACTCCATAAATCCTTTCGGCCCTTCAGATATTTTGATTTGCCGCCAACCCTCTAATTTTCATTAGAAAATGAAAAAAAAAAAACTCGTAATATCCTTTCTGAAAGTGCAGAGCAAACATTATTCGCCGCTGTAATCTCCACAAGGAAATTGTTTTATTCCTTGCACGTCTTCAAAAAGTTATCCCGAATCAATTTGAGGAAATCGCATTTTCATGCACGAGCTTAAATCGGAAAAATAATGTTGAGAGAAAAATATTCAATTTTAAAGAGACTGTCATTATGAGCGATTCGTTTGTATTAAAATATTTGTTTCATAAAGCAGCAACAGAAGATAAATCAAGTTCCGAAAAGGGTGATACGGTGCGAAGAAGTCATTATTCTTGCAACTACAGGGGTTTATTTATAAACGTTGCTTCAAGTTAAGTGACGTTTAAATGTCAAAAATGTATGGTTAAACAGTCGTTCATCATTAGGTACTTAAACAACGTTTATAAATAAAGGGTACAATGCATAATAATGTCATGATTCCGTCTCGGATTAACTGAGTTTGGTAACACTGAAGGTGTTTCGTCCAATCCGGTAGTCATGTGTGGACAGGGACACAAGCCACAAAAGGTACTATGATTTATGGCGACGCGACAAGGGAGTACGAAGTGCGGACGCAGTTACATTAAAATTCGCACCGCGCGTCTGTCAGTGCGTTTGTAGCCTTATATTGCGGGTGAGGTCTAGTTGAGTCATTATTGGGATGTAATCGCGTTACTACGATGAGTTCATGCTACGTTTGGCCTACAATAATGTTGCTTAAGTTTTCCATTTGTGTATTTAAATTGTCGATAGAGTTGTCTTTTCAATGCATAGGGTTAAAGTAAATAATTGAGACGTATTTCCGTCGTCGTCAAATGAAACTAATTGCGACGGAGCGAGGCAGTTTCTGGCAGGATATTCTCCAAAAAATGTCTGGAAAATGTAGCTTCCTCAATTTTTTTAGGAAACTAAAATATTTTAAACATCAAAGTAAGATGCTATTGTTAAATTGATTGGTAGTTAACAGTACGGAAGACATAACATAAATAACGCGAAATGTTTGTTTTTCATATTTATCGGGATAACGGTTCTGTTTTATAAGAAGATCTACGGGCATTATTTTTGGAGCTTTTAAATTGTTGCGTTTTTTTTTGGTTGGCAAATGTCATTTGTTAACTGAAGCGTAATTATAAATTGGTGGGTAGTTCGATTAACGATAGTCGCGCGTCGGTACGATATTACGCGACATCGCGAGACAGTTGGCGCCGTACCAACGTTGTGTCGTTGACTGCGAACTGACCATTCGGTTTTATTTTATGTTCTCATCAGAACCTTTACCGGGTAAATTACCTACTGGAGGGAGATGCAAGCACCTAATTCCTTGTAACGATTTGGACGTTTCTAGTGAGTTTATTAGGGAAAACTACATGAGTATCTACATCGTATTCATGATATCATTTACATCAGTAATGAATACACCTATTCATCACCGATTTTCCAGTAGCAATTCCCCAGTTTGTACCCAATAAACAATGATATTTCACAAATAAATAGTTACCTACATTTTTGTTTGTGTAGTTATTATTGAAAAACATGACAGGGTTATTCGAAAAGAGTTAGTTTTTAATACGCTTTTTCCATTAGCAAATGAATTCGTGGATGAAAATAAATAAACTGTTTTGTTTGTCAGATCGCAATTCTATTAATAGGGAGATACACTATAGTGGGGGTGGGTGAAAGGTGCTTACTATATTTCGCATAGAAATGGTAAACTGTTATTTTTATAGAGTACGATAAAATGTCGATTTTACCGCGCCATCGCTCGCAAAATGGCATTATATTCACTAACGAGAGTCCCAACTAGCGCCGCGGTTATTATTTAATACATATCGTGACGTCACATCAATGCAACTAAATCGTACAAACAAGATTATCTCTCATATCAGTTAACCCGCAAACGCAGCGTTGAATATTAAATTCACCTCGTTGTTATCAATGTGTTTGATTCAACCCTCTCCACATAATTTTCGAGCGGATTGAATGAGGTAAAATAATAACGAAAATCTGAATACATTGGGCATGTTTCGTATGCGGGCGGAGGCTTATTATGTAAATGCGACCCCTCATGTACGTTGTTGATAAAATTGCAGGCGCCTTACGGACTACACGCTCCAAATAGGAATGGTAAGCTATATAGCAGAAGTTTATCCGTGCTGACCGGAGGGAAGTGGGGTGGGGTGGAACACGCGCAGACATTCAGACGACAGACGTTGCACAAAACGGTCCGCAAGCTCCTTGAGTGCTTGCTTATGATAAGTCTCGAAATTTAAGCGACACGGTCGGGAAAGTTCGATTTTACACTTCCGTTTAAATACGGAACCCTATCATAATATATACGAGGCTCGAGGGTGTAAGGGACATCTACGCGCAAATTGTTATTTTGAATTCAGTAATACAGGATTCTAGAACGACTTGCTTAAACCGACGAATAAATCAAAATTTTTCGTCGATTTAAAAAAAAAAAAACATCTCTTCCACGTGCATATATTGATATTGACCCAGCGGCGGCGCTCCATTTACTGGAATCCCAGAATCATTAATTAAATCGGTGTCCGCGAACAGTACTGTCAGTCAGAAGTACGTGGCTTGCGATCTCGTGTGTCCAGCGGTGCATCTAAAATTTCCCACATCGCGTAATCGAACCTGAATATGAGCGCATAATTGCTTATTTGCCTCATTTCGGATTCATTCGCGGCTCAAGTACGTGGTATGGGTAAATACGTTCGGATACAGACATAGGGTTACGAGTGAAATTCGCTTTTGTCCCTGCTGGGGCGAAGGGTTAGCCCTTCGTGGGATTATAGGGTTTGTTACATAAAATACATCGGTAAAAGAGTTAAGAAGGGAACGGTTTCCATTTATGTGTATACGCGAAAAATACAGTTCGATTGTAGTAGTTGACTGGTATTGCCAACCTCTTAAACATTGAGTGGCAAAGTTAAGAATCTGTGCCAAACAGATCGGTAAATGAACCGACAGACACTCCTAAATGATCTCCAACAGTTTTCCGATCGTAAACGTTTATTTATTTCCTGTCTTTTCAATTGTGAACTAACAATGTTCTTTTTTTTGTTTCAGGTAAGTGCATCAGCAACTGAACAAAGGATTTATTCGAGTATAAAATGCAATTAGGAGGTTGACACTCAACCCTATGCTGGTTAACGTGCAAGGTATGTCCAGTGAGCAGGCCAACCGGCACTTACTCAAATGAGAAATTCATTACAAGCGCTGTTTTTGCGGATTTCGGTTATGTTCATAAAGCAGACGGTGCAGTTTGCAATACTCTGCATACCCTTTGTTTGTGCTCTTAACACTAACTTGCTCTGTGTTCACAATTTCAAAGCATTAGCGTTTTTTTCAGCTGAGAGGTAATTACGCGTACGTCGGACTAGCCATACTTTGCAATGTACAGCGTTAATGCTTATTTTCGTAGTCTATATTACAAAAACAAGCATAGTTAGTAGCCTGGCCGCATAAAAGAATAACACTTTGAAACTATATTTAAAAGTACGTAAATATTTGATGAATAATACGTTTTCTAGAATTGTTAAACTTAGCTCCGATATCTTCTAGTCTGATGTAGGTGCAGACACATTATAATGAATTAGTTTGTGAGTACGTAAGTTGTTGCATGCATTAGTAATTGAATAAATCAATGTGCTTTTGTGAATCAGAAATTAATGTTGTTGCCAGATATATGTATATCAGCCTCTCAGGTATTTCACTGGTAAGAAATGGGTAATCGACGTCGTGAGAAGAACAAGTGTATTGTAAATAACAAGAATGCTGCGTTTAAAGCAACTTGTCGATTGTTAGTCTGAATGTTTACACACTTTGACTGAATTAATAGCGAATTCTGTGCGAACGTCATTGCTTTTATTCTGACTTGATTGCAAGACAATAGATTTCATGTTGGCTATATCGCCAAACCAAACTGCTCTAAGGAGTCAGTTACACAGTCGAGTCAACCACAGTTTTGCATTAGTTCTACTAAATGTCAAATCCGACAGGAACTTCTAGAGATTAACGCGTTCCAACAGACCAACAAACTCTTTAGCTTTATTATTAGTATAGATGTGCCTTTGCACTTACAGGCGTCTTTGCACTTTTAGAACAATTAAATGTCTGAGCTCTAATAGTTGGTAAGTACCTACTACTCACCAACTATTCAACACCTATCAATATTTGAAAGTGCTGTAAAGTGATCAAGTCCTCGACCTGTCAAAATTATGTTGTGCCAGACATAATACAATGCATCTCAATCAATACGTATGAGTCGTAAGTATTGATTGAGATGCATTTTGATAACGAACATGTAATGTCATATGTTATGACATTACATGTTCAGACCTGACAGACAACATGACTCTTTTGTTATTCTGACATGTTTATTTCATTCGGATCCTTGAGGAGTTGTAAATTGTTTGTATTTGTTTAGTCTGCTTAAAGACGTTCTCATTTCATAAACAATGTCTGGGGCTGATTTGCGGTAGTCTCTTTAGGGTTCAGACTTCAGATAGATGAAGAAAGAGGAAGTAGAAGATATAGTGAGTATAGTCGACCTTGTAATTACTACCAGCCTAAGGTTGAATGTCACTTGTACATCATAAAGTGACTAGGTAAGCCATACCATAGAAAAGCATAGAAAATTATCGGCGTATATAAAAAAAAATCTGCTGTTATAGAAAAGTGCAATACATACACGGTCAAAATGTATGGAGCAGCTAATTTAAAAAAAAATAACTGACCAAAAATTTCAACGCACTGGGGTTCAGAATCATACACCGAATCTATGGTAACAGAAGGCCAATTCTCGTAATTTAAAACGTTCAAAATCTAGTTGCAGTCTCATCTCAGCGACAAACAAATGTCATAAATTGGTCAAAATGTAGGGAAATCAGAGGTATTTTTGACAGATTAAGACTGAATTACGAGAATTGCCCCTCAAGTTGCGCGTCGATGTCCCTGACACTGATATTTGTCTATATGACAGTTAGTTTCAACCTAAATGAAGTTTCAATTTACTGGGAATTGTCGAAAGTGGTACTGCTTACAAGTTCGACTATATCTAGTTATGGAACTAATTACCATTCTAAAAGCCAGATCAATCCGATAAGTGAATCTGCTGTCAGTTTTCGTGTTAGCTGTTGAGAATGATTGATCACAATAACAATAACCAGGCAACAGATTGAATTAAACGCTTTCAGAATCTCGAGGTTAGATTTAGATGAAGAGAAGGCCTATTCCATTGCAAATGTGACGTCAATTAACCGTTTCAAAGTCAAAGTCAATTAATGCTCTTATATTTCAAGTAGGCCATTAATTATATGTCGGAGTCATTCGTTTGACTATTCGGAACACTAGCGCCGCCCGGCGGTGCTCGACAGAGTTTAGCTTGAGTTCGTGGAGTCAACGAGAGCTACAGAGCGGTGCAGGCTCTTGGTTATCGGACATCGTACGGACAGAAACTGTCTCGCGTTCTGTATGAACCTACAGTGTGTGATTCGCTAGTGCGATGTTCGTGAATTATAATCTGATTTGAACTGCAACCGGTTTTTCTATTGCGCAATAACCAATACTACCCATAGTACGCCCACAGTAATTAAAATATGGCTGATAACCAGAGACACGTACCTTCTCCGTCATATATTTAGAATTGATTCTAGTTGCCCCTTACAAAAGGTAGTTTGGATGGTGTCAAATCTGGAGGTCTACTCGCTAGGCTCGTAATCCGTATTTTTGCCCGAAGTTACGGGCGATTCCTACTACGTATTACCTATTATATATTCTGTGGTATTACCTAAGGATATAAGATTAGTTTGAGGCTCCACCTAAGAATGAATGACACCACACCACGTTTTGACGTGGTGATTGACACTACGGAGTTGTCCCTACTCCTGATATGTTTTTGCCCGTCCGAAAAAGTTAATTAATGGGGTGAACAGTTTTCTCCGCAGTTTCAAAATACATTCGTACGGGCCTTTATCTTCGTTGATAGACTTAGAGAGAGACAATAGAGGGGGCCTACCCCTCTATTGTTATTTTAATGGTTATAATTTGGGCAAACCAATCACAACAGCTTACCTACTTTAGATTTGACAGCCTCGTTTACGGATATTCCAGCTTTGTTCAATAATTAAGGCTCTACACAAGGACAAGGGATTGCCAAACATCAATTTCCGTTTTAATTAATATTTTCAATTATCTTTTAAAACATAACCAAACAACTTTATAATTCAAGGAACTAGGTTAATTAGATTTCATAATAAAGAAACAAAGCCGTTGTATTCTTTACCATAAACAACATATTCAAGGTTTGCATTAAAGAGCTGTATATAATATTCATACTTAATGCTTAGGCGACAAAATAGCCAAGTGCTGAATCAATTCGCCTTTCGTCTAATGATTTTATTTTCTCCTGTATTCTCAAAGGAAAAGACAGAGTTGTACCAAAGGTACATCCACATTTCACTAGCGGGGTAATTGCGTAGGGTAACACACTATCAGTAGCATCATTTTGAGAGTTGAACGACATTCATTGCGTTATATAAGTTATTGAGCAGACAAATTTTTCTAACATATGAAGCAACCCACCGCGTCCCATTCTGTCGCCCGCGCGCGCTATTAGGTACTCCGTTTTCGCTTAGCGTTCTTTCTGACTTTTTTCTATTTGCTCGGCTCTTTACGATCGTAGCGTGATGTTAAATACCTTCCTCAATTGAGCTATCAAACGTAAAAATAATTTTTCAAATCCGACTGGCAGTTCTAGAAATTAGGGCGTTCAAACCAACAAACAAACTTTCAGCTTTATTATTAGTTAGTATAGATTACTAAAGGCAAGATTAGCACATACGAGTATACGTATGTGTGAGTCAATTATGTTATACAAGTAAGGGATACACAAAGTTTTGTATGCGCCGCGTATAACTTGAAATATTGGGACATCGGTGTCCCTTCCTCTGCCCCTCGCATACTAATGTAATTTGGAACACAATATACCGAAGCCTGGTGGATCTTCTTCTAGTATTGATTAGTTTGCTAACTAACATCACGCTTTGTTTCCTCAAAGGATTAGGTAGAGCTGTACCTACCTATAGTACCTATACCCACATTTCATCATTTATGTTTATGTCCCACGTAATAGGGGGCGAGCCAAGGAAAACTATCACATTTAAGTGGGATTAACAACTCATAACTAAAAAGAATAAAATAAAAAAATTAAATTTAAAAAATCAAAAAACCCGACTGCGCTAAAAAACATAAGTTAAAAAAAAACTGAAAAGCTAAAAACAAGCCCATTTTAAATTAAATAAAAGTTGGAAGTAGGCGGGACCCATGCCATTTTTATATTTTCAAACTCAAATGGGTCCCACCTGCTTCCAACTTTTATTTAATTTAAAATGGGCTTGTTTTTAGCTTTTCAGTTTTTTTTTAACTTATGTTTTTTTTGTTTATGTCCCACGTAATAGGGGGCGAACCTATTACCATCAGCACAAATCATGACTTCGAGCTGCTTCTGAGAAATTCCCAAAAAAAACTCAATAACATCTTGCCCGTCCTTGGAATCGAACCCAGGAACTCAGGCTCAGCAGTAGCACTTGCAACGACTAGACCAAAGAAGCAGTTTGCTAACTATTGGTTGGTAAACAGGGATTATTTGTACTATGTAATCGTGTTTTAGCCTAAGCTTAGTACAAGGCGAGTTGTAATTTATAGCCTGTTTAATATTGTGTATTGAAATTTATGCCAACGCGCGTATTAGATAGTCTGACTCATCAACAGGTTAAACTGTCTTGTTTGCAGGAAAGGACTAGCTATAGTTTCATGTACATTGTGGTGTACGTGTGTTACATTAGATTAGTCTTGCTTGAAGCCTACCAATTGTTTGCCTAATCAGCCTATAATGTTCCCACTGCTGGGACACAGGCCTCCTCTCTATGAGAGGGAGTGGGCCGTAATACACCACGCGGGCCCAGTAGGGGTTGTTAGATGTCACATATTGTCTTCGAATTTTTGGTTCTAGGACTTGATGGTTTCCTCAAGATGTTTTCCTTCACCGATTTGAGAGCATTGGTGATGAAATAAATTACGCAAAGTAAAGCGCCTGTTTGGGTTCGAACCTATGACCTACAACTCGTAATTTTTCCGTTGGTATATCCCACTGGTGCACGGCTTGTTATTAAATAAATAGGCAAGACAGTTACATTGGCAATGGTTATTATGTTTTAGTGTCTCATTTCTAAAAGTGATCTCTGAGTGAGGCTTTGTTAACTCAGCAGAAAAACAAAACACACTCGACGCAATTACATTCAAATAATCACATTCTTTCACTAGAAACTCGTTCAAAAGAACAGCCATTATGCGCCGTTTACGAATTCCACGGCATATGACAATGCATAACCACAAACATACTGAGACGGACGTGTCTGCTTGAATGTTTCGCAATCGGTGCGAATTCAGCAATATTGCACAAGAAAACAACATTGTACTTGTGACAATGCTCTGGGAATCTCGACTATACCGTGAAATATTACCGCGCTGTTCGGCAAGCATGTCGCTGAACAAGATGGTGGGCTAGCATATTAATAATTATGTTCGCTTGCAGCTTAGACTAAGACTAAGCTAGGAGCTAGCTCGAGAGCTGTAATCGCATGAGCTCGTTTCTCTTGCTTTACTCGTTGCTTAATTTCAATTTATTTTGTAAATAGCTGGAAGTGTTTTGAAAAGCTAGATTAGCATTGGTCACAGGGTTTGCAGCTTTCGGATGACATTATAGGTATTAATTTTTTCAGAAGCCAGCTCCAGAGCTGTAAAAGCTTATGTTAGGTCTTTTCTGGAGATTTAGTATTGCTTAATATATTGTGAATAACGTTATTGACTTTTGAGATGCTAGATCAGTTGAGGTCAGATTGGAATTAATTACAGGGCTCTTAAGTTTATATATGACATTATGACATATTAAATACCTTAAAATGTTTTCTCCAATCAACTCAATGGGTATGTATACCCTGTGTATACCCATTCAATGTATGTACAACAACAACAGAACAGATAGGTACCTACGTAAACCCCTGAAACATAAAGAAAAACTGATGGTGTTAAAAATTAGACACAAAGTTGTATCGTGTGAGTTGATTTTCCATTGTTTGTTAATAACAATAAGAATGAATTAGTAATAATCATGAAGATTGTCAGTTTCCTTTCGCTTCGATGACTGCTTTTCCAATCCACGCGGCCGTGTGTAGCGGCACTCGGCAGTAAATCGCCGCGGTCCAATGAATGAATTGACACAATAGTGAGAAAAAACACAACATTATTCAATTTAGATTGCAATCTGTTTCGACCTTAAGTTATTTGAAGTGTTATTAGCGTCATTTGTAAAACAATGTCGTTACAACAAAAGATATAATTTCTATGTAGCTGCGCGTGAGACGTTTTGTCTAGCGCCTAACTTTGACGTGATTTATGTGCCGAACTGCCAACGGTATTTCACATGATTTTATACAAGTCACGCTACTGCTGAGTGCTAAATTGCATGCTTATACACTTTATGGCCAAAGTTATGTAAGTAGGTTTATTAATATACAAAAATGTAAAAACTGTGCTTACTTATCTTAAATCAAGTTACCAACATACCATAAACCTACGAGTACATATTCATGAAATTAAATGATTCATGAAGGTCTCTTTAATCAAGTTAATTAATTATAATAAAAAATCCTAAAACCGCGTTCTAATTAAAAAAATAATTAGTTCTACTATGAAATAATTATCAGCGTTATGGTAATACTAGGGCGCGGTCACACAGCAGCGAGCAGGCGAGCGCGCTGTAAAGGCGCGGCCACACGCAAACGCACCATTAGCTCCTCTAACAATATTTCATACGCGCTCATATATGAAAGTGATGTGTCCGCATTTATGACACTTTGTTGGGCGACATAGAAAAAATATAATTTCGTGACAGACTTATTTAGTGTGAAACGTGTCATAAAGAAACTGTTTAGATTATTTTTTAGTTTAGGGGAAAATTTACTGCTTCGATGCATGTATTTATACCATTAATGACGTCTTTAAAATGGTTTTTCAAAGGAATAAATAAATAAAGAATTATGTCCGTGTTCGATGTTCGATTCGAGAATTTACTTTTTTTATGTTTATGTCGCAGCGAAATTTGTAAATGGTACTTTAATATATCTTACTAGCGGCCCGCCCCAGCTTCGCACGGGTGCAATTTTTTTTTTCGAATTTCCAAAATTTTCTTTCATACAAACCTTGTCCCGGCAATACCGATCACAACAAAAAAAGAATTAGCGAAATCGGTCAAGCCGTTTTCATGTCAAGTCGTGACAACGGAAAACGGGTTTCATTTTTATATATATAGATATATATTTAATGGCTTGGACAGAGTGGCAATACTCCACGTTTATATGAGCGTTAAAAGTCTTACATAGTAGCGGGGAGTATGGAACAATCCACCTATTATCTATCGTCACCATGTTGCCCCTGATTTGTAGCGTAGTGCTCCGACCGCCATTTCCTGTATCGCGCCTACGATAAACTGGATACCCATCCTCTCCGGTCTGGGTATCGTTCATGAAACGGCGAGGGTATTTTTTTGTGCAGACACCGTTCTTCATGCATGGTGCAGCTAAATTATGTTCTCCGCAGGGTCCATGTACCATATTTTTAGTTATAATGTCGTGTAGTACCGGATCAATTTGTTGATCGGGTAGCTCCGCAACTATGACACTGTCGATCTCATCTGGTTGTATTTTAGTTTCTAGCCAGAAAAGCAAATGACAATGAGGTAAACCGCGCTTTTGCCACTCCACACTTGCCATATAACATTTTACTTTACCGAATATCTGTTCTTTGACAAATAATTTGATGAATTTCTTCATCTTTAAATGAAATACACGTGAAATTATGTCATGACGGTCGAAAGACCGTTGTCCTGGTAGCAGCTCCGCTTTAATTTCAGGCCATTCGGGGTTACATGTAAAAGTGACAAATAAGTCAGGTCTACCATAATTTCGGACGTACGTCATCGCGTCCTGCGTTTTCTCGTGCATGAAACGCGGAGAACCCGTAAATGACGATGGCAATATGACATGTTGACCGATATTTGTTGGGTCAACATTTGCGTCATGATTTAAGGCATCTCTGAGATGAATGTAGTCATCAGCCCTCAGTCTTTGTTGATTCCGAGAAATATAATTTAATCTTTCCGATATCATTTTCGCCATCATGTCAACACAATATTGACTAAATAAGTCTCTGTAATAATGTTACGGATTAAAAGAGTTAGTTCTAAACATTAATCTAAATGCATAAAATTGCATGCACGAAACAGTTTTATTACGCGCAGAACCCTGCTGAGGGATAGTCAAATAATAACCGTCTTCTCCTGTCGCAAACATTATAGGATACTGTAGTGGATCATAGGACCGATGTAGCTCAGAAACTCTTTTGAGCTGTCCGTCTCTACCGTGTAAGACTATATCCCTGGGACCTTTGTCTTCATCGACCAAGAGAACGGCTACCTCGTTTACAGTAGGAGCATTATATCTGCCTCTGTGTGCTGTCTGTGGAGTGCGATCTGAATGAATAATTAACTTTAAATTATCTGAGGAGTTAAGTTCTAAGTTTTGTTTAAAACTTCGTATATACACGTTATGATTATTCAAAGCGGTCTGTAATTCACGAATTAAATCCATTTTTAAGGTTGGTGCGATGCTTGATCGCAACGATAACTGGTCTGCATCCGAAATAAAATATATTTGCAAGAACTGTGGGTTTTGGCCTGACGGTGGTAAAAGGCTACCAATGAGATGATACACCTGTCCTTCAATTTTAAAAGTGGGCATAAAATTTCCTTCCCTGATTTCTTTTGCGCCAAACGAAGTCATTTGAAATAGACTATTGTATCTACGTATGTTTGTTAAAAAATGACCAGATAATGGATGGTTATTAGTTAAAAGATTTTTTATTGGTTGTGGTGGCTCCTGAAGGTTAGGAAGACAAATTTTACCTGAAGCACAGCACATACCATTAGGTTCGTCTGTCCATTTCTTGGCAGAGCAGTTAGAGCAGATCTTATTCATGACTCCGATTTGGACGGACGCTTGTTGTGCATAATCAACCTGCGGATCATATCTGAAAGCCAGTCTGTTGCTGTTAGCTAAAATTCGATTGCGAACTGTGTTTGTGGACAACTGCTGTCTCTCTGCTTGAGCTCTAAGTCGCTGCAAAGGCTCGACACTCGACTCTCTTTCGCGCAACTGAGAGGTCCTTATATTTTGTTCATGAAGACGTTGGGAACGCTCCAGCCTCGACTCTTGAGCGCGTAGCTCGGAGGTTCTCAGACTTTGTTCGGCAAGGCGTTGCGAACGCTCGACACTTGACTCTCGTTCGCGTAAGTCAGAGGTCCTTACATTTTGTTCATGAAGACGTTGGGAACGCTCCAGCCTCGACTCTCGTGCACGTAACTCAGAGGTTCTCAGATTTTGTTGTGCAAGGCGTTGCGAACGTTCGACACTCGACTCTCGTGCGCGTACCTGAGAGTTTCTCTGATTTTGTTCAGCAAGGCGTTGTGAACGTTCAGGTGAAGATTCTCCCATACGACGTATTCTTGCTGCCCGTGCTTGAGAACTATGTTTAGAAAGTTGAGACCTGGCTCTCTTAGGCATTTTCAAATGTTTAAGAAAATGTTAATAGCGTGTAATAGTCTAGCTCTGAAAAGAACTGTTGTTTAGCCCTGAAAAGAACTGTTGGTTAGCCCTGAAAAGAACTGTTGGTTAGCCCTGAAAAGAACTTTTGTTTAGCTCTGAGAAGAACTTTTGCGTAGGTGTAGTTTTAAGAACGAAATCTAAAAAAAATCGCACGAAAATTATTAGACTTCGCGCACGACCGCTGCGTAGGGAGCCGACCTCGCGACTGAGCCGCGCGGGTACCTTACTCATAGATCTAAACTCCCCTCCCGCACGCGCACCCTCGCCTTGGTGACGCCCACTTCGCAACGGGCCGTGCAGCAGAAATCGTAATATTTTAATTTCGCCATAACTTCAAAACCAAACGTCCAATTTTAATCATTCAAAGACCAAATATTATCTCCATAAACTGTTCTTAGTGATGAAATCATTTATTTTGATAAGGATTAATAGCATGAGTAAAATAAACGCGTTTAAATGTAGTCCAAAAAAAATTCAAGATTTTTAAATAAAAAAATGGTTGCTGTGCCTCACTCGACATAGATGGGTATAGTGTGTCGCGGACTTTTTTGTAGATATTTATAAGATCTACAATTAATTAGAACATTTTATGGTTCTATCTTTTATAGTTTAGGCAGCGTACGCAAAATAAGTAACTTTTCTGGTTGATTTTTTACACCTTGTGTCCGAAAAACCCAAATATCTTACGGAACCCTATTTTTTTCCAAAATAAAATATAGCCTATGTTACTCGTGGATAATGTAGCTTTCGAATGGTGAAAGAATTTTTAAAATCGGTCCAGTAGTTTTTGAGCCTATTCAGTACAAACAAACAAACATACAAACAAAGTTTTCCTCTTTATAATATTAGTGTAGATGAGGTGATACAAACTAGTTAATGACCATCAGAAGTCAATAATTTATCACCGTAACATAATTTTTATGACAAATAAATGACCTCAATTAATTATTTTCAAATATCATTTTAAATAATCTTGTTAAACTGTGATGAAATATAACTAAGATGTAGATATTGAAATTAAGATTAAAAGCTTTTGGAATCAGTAAAAAATCACCGTGCAAACTTTAGGAAAATGAGCTTGAAAGTGAGCGGTCATCCCGTCTGATGCTAAGGATTGACAGTTCACTTCAAACTCACTTCACCTAAGTTTTCACGGTGAGAGCTTTACAGAATAGCATTACTTACAAATGATCAAAATTGTTTTTTTTTTCAACGTTCTGCATTTAATCCTTTTTAGAAATTTGTTATTTATTTATTTATTAAAACTTTATACACAAGTAAAAACCGTACAAAGACCGACTTAATGCCTGAGGCATTTTCTACCAGTCAACCTTAGGGTGATGCAGAGAAAATCAGGCAGGTGCAACATACAGGATAACTAGTTAGGAAATGACTATAAAATACAAGAATATATACATAGATACATACATACATATAAACGAAATGAACTCTCAGGGGAAAAATGATCGGTAGAGGAGAAAACGAATCCAGCAAATCAGCGCTGGGATGTTACGGCCAACTCAATTTCAGTTTTAGCAAGTGCTGTCTTAAAAACATTAGTAATTTTGCCAATTTATATTGTCTACTTACACTTTTCCCATTAAAAATAACAACGTTGGAGGCTAAACAGATAACTTAATAAAAGGTTAATGACGTAGAAAGCTGGGCTTGCCGAGGGCTGGCCATACGAGATAATCGCTACACACCCTCGGACAATTTCCTTGTGCCCGAGGACCCAATTAATTGAAAAAGTCGTTAGAACATTTTGATTAAATTATCTTATAATTCATTAGTGATCTTCGTAAAATTGGAGATCAAAAAGGAAATTACTTTCTCAATAAAAGGAATTCTTCCAATCATTAGCAGGAATGGTTCAGTATGGGATCGGAGCCATGTTATATCTGATAAGCGATTGACTGATGACTGTAGTAATGAATCAGGTGAACTTCAGTTCAACTGAGACGTTCAACATGTACCTGACAATGATAGATCACGACCAAGTCTTGTTGCAAAGTTTTGCTGAAATGCAGCCATTAACGTTCAAAGCATCGGTCATACCATACACAGCTTTATTGTTTGCGAAATCTTCCAGTCAGGGTAGTCCACGAAATACAAAATTTCTTAAGTTTTTTGCAATTTGCAGGTCAGTACCTATCAAGTTATACGTTGATCTAAATATAATTCGCGGCCGTGACAAATATTTATTTATAAAATTTTATTAAAAGGACTACAGGACCTAAACGCAAAAAACGCAAGTTTTATAATGCCTAAAAGTATATGATCGACTATAGTAAATAAAATCAGAAAAATATATGATATTCTTCAGGATATATGCTAGGTAGATAGTGTATTGAAATCATAATACAAGTAATTTGATACGATAGAAAAAAATTATGAGGATACCTCTAAAAACTTTCTTTTTACAATAAAAACCATACTAATAGGTATATAGGTATACAATCATTCTGGTTTTTTGTCAGATTATTCTACAAGCAACATACTAAAGCACTAATGTTTTAATTTTTTTAGTACATACAATAGATTTTTTGTAAATAGATAATTGCTTCATATTTTGCAATAAATTACCAGGGTTGTGTCATCACGCTTCTCTTTCTTTTTTATGCAGTCCGACAGTGACCGCGCTTTAGGTCATTCTAGTCCCCTTAATAAAAATCATCAATTCATCTCTCATCTCTCTAAGTTCATATTACCCTATTGAATGACTATTTCATTAAATCAATTCTAACTTAAAAGTTGTATTGCTGATTTTAATTATTATAATTCTATATTTGTTACGGTCGCAAATTATATTTGTTCTTGACGCAGAACGTCACTTTAATCAATGCACACCCTGACAATTACAAAAAACGGCAATTTACAAAAAACGTAAGTAAATTTTAATTTCGCAGGCTATCTCTGCGCATTCCCCTTAACCAAATAATCTAGCAAGAATAATACCTCTTGCTAGCCTCTTTGATTAAGTAATACATTATTTCGTTAATTTGCGCAGTGGGCCTATCTCTCCCATCCTGTTTTAAGTTACACAACTCATGCCCGCAGCCTAATTGCGGAACGCCAAATCGTCAAATGATTCTGATCAGTTGGCTTCATTTCTATCACAATTGGCTTCATTTTACGATTTTCGAATTGCGAAACTCTAGTTTATTATGAAACCAATTATGAACGTTAAGGCCCTGCGCAGAAACTAGAGTTTCGCAATTCGAAAATCGTAAAATGAAGCCAATTGTGATAGAAATGAAGCCAATTGATCAGAATCATTTGACGATTTGGCGTTCCGCAATTAGGCTGCCGGTTTCGACACCAAAAGTTATTATTTGCGTTTAGATGCCCACGTATTGTTTCGAAGCGGTTACAAAAGTTACATTACGGTTTATTGATCCACTGATAGCTTATCGCTCACATTTATCTCCACCCCGATAAGTATTGCATTGAAATAATACTCTTTAGCATATTGCCTTTATACTATGTACAGTATGTGTTCATTTTCCATTGTTTTGTGGAAACCGATAACGCAATCTAGCTATTGTTAATCCAGTATCTTTTTACCATCGAAGCGATTGAAGAAAATTACTAAAAGCCGAATTTAATTAACATAAAAACTTTTTTAGTAAGTCCTCGTAGTAGTTGCTACGAATGCTCTATGAACACGGAAACTGTGACGCGAAACTGGAGCGAGGCAAAACGACAATAGCGACGACTAACTCAAAAGCCAATTTTTTTGAAATGCATGACGCGAACGGATGAAAAGTCACAACACCACTGTATATCAAACCGATGCGTATCTACCCCCCTTGAAAAAATCTAATACGAAAAAAATATTAATGTCAACGTGAGAATGGGACGGTGATACGTAACGCGTGGGTGTGAAAGAGACGAAGAGCTATTGTTCTCCACCTGCCAGTAGTCACCTGGTGCGGGGTCTCGTCCATATTTGATTAGGTTTTTTCGGGGTTGTAGTCCTAACTATGAATGCGAGTGGCGAATTGAATTGTTTGGAATTTTGAACGCGATATTTTTGATACAGCACTGGCCGTGTCCACGATTCGAATGTCGTATGTTCTGAAATTAAATAAATTCGTAACATGCTGACATATTTATACAAAGTTATATTTTTATGATACATAGTTTGCCAACGGGGCAAATGAAAATATGAAATAGGAATCATGTCTATATTTTATTTTGCATGGACTATGATTTAAAATAACATGAAGTTTTGGTGCAAAAAATGTTTGAGACCCAAAAACACTAAATGAAGACTTCCAGAGGCCGAAGAAGTTACTGTTAAATTCCACTGTCAAACTGTCAAGACGGACGATAAGGCTTAGAGTAATTTTTACGAATACGTTCAGCCCTAGGGCGAACCACCAGCTGAATGGAACCTTGCTCTAAACCGGTTGTTTATTAGCTTACGGTGAAAATTCAAAGTGTTTATTGTTACCGAGCGCATGCCGCTCGCCTTTAAAGGTCGCATAATTTAAAGTATCTTAGATATACACTAGCTTATTAAATAATTGTATTCTTGCAATCGAAACCTACCTTGGAAATACTTTGAATAGTTGAATTTATTGATCCCTTTAGTTTTGGCCTTAGTTGCACGATCTATTTCTATATAGTATTTCCGATGTGTTCCGTAAAAATATCATTGTAAAAACTTTGATGAAGTGAGCTTAAAGTGAACTGTCATTCCACCTGATGCTAGGGATTGACACTTTAATGATAGCTCACTTCACGTACAGACACGCCAGCACATCAAGCTACCCGAAACTGTCAAATCCCAATCAACTTTGAACCTTATGCTTTTGCGATAAAGTTGAAAATCTATTAAAGAAATTTCACAGATTGTAGAAGTTTGATGTGCTGGCGTCTGTACGTTCTCACGGTGAGATGTTCACAGGGGGTCTATTCTCTTAGTCCGTCAACGAAAATTCGGGCCCGTTTGAAAGAAGTTACTTCTTAATGAACCCTACTCCCGATGAACTAACTTTTTCGGACTGACAAAAACACATCTGGGGTAAGGAACTGTCAATAAATGGTGTTGTCATTCATTCTTAGTTCGGGCTTCAAACTAATTGCACGACTCATAATGCGAAGCATTAGAGAGTGCTTTATGATCGAAAAAAAATTGCCTCCTTTCTGCAGCTGTTTCTATTGTTATACTCCTGCTAGTACACAGAACCTACTTCATTTATATACTATTGTATAGATCATTTAATGGAGATTAATTCTGTATTTTTCAAAAATTGATTTAATGCAATACAAAGGAAAAAAAATCAAAATATTTCTAAGTCTCAATCAAGTGTGAAACTTGAAAACATTGTAGCTTCCGAAAAAATCAATTAATTGAGTAATTTTTTTTTAAGATTCGTTTCTCCCGTCGGAGGAACCATGTTGAAAATGGCTCTTTTATTCAAAGTAGTTTAATTATAACTAATAAAAAACTAACTAATATAAATATCTATAGTTTTTATATGATCAAATGAGCATTATGAGTCGTGCACTTTTGGATTTTCCAAATTATCTTACGTCCGTAGGTGATACGGACGGCGTAGTTACGTCCGTAACTTCGGCCAAAACTACGGATTTCGTGCCTAGAGAGAGGACCTCCAGCCGGCAGGTGGAATGACAGCTTACATCACCTTAGTTTTCATATCACAGAACACTTCTTATATCTGTTCTGTGGTTTTCATAGGCCGACAGTTCTTTTGTTTAGATTTTACGAGTTATTTATCTGATGAAACAAAGAAAAATAAACAACGCTTATTTTATCTCCTCATAAAATAACCAGATATTGCGCTACTAAATCATCGTTATGCTTATTTCCCTTGCGAAGTAAGCAAAGCGAAAATGCATTCAGGCTGCGCCCGTAATTGTTACCAGAAATATAAATAAGAGAGTGTATGAAAATGTGGTAGCTGCTTCCTTTTATTGGGATAACGAACTATGTTAAAGTCAACACAAATATTCCAAAGCTTGTAATTCGTTGTTTACACAATAAAACGTGAATTACTCGTCTGTGTTCATTTACTCGTTTGAACCGTCCGTAATCCACGCCGACTGAGGGGCCGTGGTTCACCGCAGGCGCTCGCCGACTCGCAACTTTTGCCATGACCACTGTCAACTTGGAGTCGAGCGCCGAGAAATTATTGGTTTAAAGAGCTTACACAGAAATTAGCCTAAATACCTTTTGTTTTTACTTCGGCAAGCCGCACCTTGTACCTACGTCCTATCTAAGGTTAACAGGGAACCACATTTCGGGTGACTGAAGATAAGCCGGTGAAATACGGGTGGGCTGTCTTGTCTCACAATTTATTCGTATCTAAATGTTTTTCTACATACGCTGTTTTGTGTGCATTTATTACGTTTTTCTTGGGATTGTTTGTACGTTGTTATATTTTGTAGCTGTAGCGGAAATTCAACGTTAAGACTTTAAAGCTTGCAACAGTAGTTTGGAATACTATAGAACATGGACCAGCTAAAGTATTTAAAAGTTTATGCATAGTTATTCTTCTTTTTATACAAAACTGCTTTTCATTGAAGTGCTACATAAATGACAATGAACCAAACGAAGCACAATTAACAACAACACTTACACACTCACACACACACTACACACGCCATACCTGAAATCATCTCTCCAGTCTCCACACCGGAATTCGTACCCCAATCCCCAAAATACAGACTAACTGTCTAGTTTGGGGCTCACTGGACAATAATATATACATACATAAATATTTAACCTAGCAGTAGGTAATATTTTAAGCTACTTATGTCTTAACTTACTGTTAAACTTTAATCCTGCTTACTGTATTACCTGTACAAATAAATATATTCTACGAGTATTCTATTTCTATAAAGTTATGAATTTCAAAGGTTGAACAGTCCATTGGCCCTCGTTGAAAGCCAGGGCTCTGATAAAAGATATCTAATTCATTATGGCGCCTGCTCTATTACAGTTGAAGTAATCTGAAACTGAATAAACTATCTCTGTCCAAGAACTAATGGCCGTCGAGACATTCAAATATCCTTTGAAATAAGTCTCTGAAATTATTCACTTAGTAGGTCGGTACGATGGTAATGACGCCTAGTTGAAAAAACTGGCCAAGTTTGAGTTGGACTCGCACACTAAAGGTCCCGTAGATACCTCCAAAATAAGTATTACCGTTTTCAAGATATCTATAGAGATTTTCGGCTTATATTATTTTTTGGAAAAAATACATTTAGGTATATTGAGGTTTTTGTGTCATTTGGGTTTGGAGTTTTTATTTTTATTATTTTTGCCATCATAGCGGCTATAGTAATATTTACGTATTTTATGAAAATTTGAACTGGTTGGCTATGACGATGGTAATAAGTATCTAAATACTGTCTAGTATTAAGTTGTACAACAGTGAAACAGCTTAAAATCGAACGTTGGGTTTCTAAACTAGGCCTGTGTCTTAGGAGCCTATGTTTCCCGAAATTGCAGTGACATAGGTAGGTACAACTACGTAAAAATCGTGCAATTGCTTTTAATATTCCAAATACAAATCAAATCAAATGATGATGCTCAGTGTGTGTCAGACAGACTGACGGTGTAGGCTCAGCATAGAGTGCCAATGGCACCCCAGGTACGGAACCCTAAATAGTAGTCTTGCAGCATCACGAAGTTTCATTACCGGTTTTTTTATGGTTCAATGTCACTGAACCTGAACCTTTTGTATTTTTTCCTCTTCCCGAGTCTGAATAGCCTCAGAGAGAGACAGTCAAATTTATTCTTGAAGACAGTTTAATGGCGCATATAATTTGTTAAACGTACTAGTTCAAACGGCAAGTTAGTGGTGGAAGGACTTATGTTACGCATTGTTAGGGGACGCTAACTGAATATTGTACTCAGACCTTTATCTCGTGTGGTTACTTGCTGTGTGTAGTTTAGAAACGTCAGCTAATTACTGTTGCCTACGTGTTGAAGATCAAATTAAGTTTTGTAAAGGACTTTTACATAGAATAGAATATTCTTTATTATGTACACCATAAATATCTATATATATAATTCAAAGTCCTGACTGACTGACTGATATATTATCAACGTACAGCCTAAACTGCTGGTCCTAGACACATGAAATTTGGAGGGTGTGTTCTTTGTGAAGAGTAGGTATCCACTAAGAAAGGGATTTTCAAAATTCCACCCCTAAGAGGGTGAATGGGTTAGGGTGAAATTTCATGCCGACGAAGTTGCGGGCAGAAGCTAGTTACAGATATAAATGTAGAAACAAGGGATGACACAATGGGCGCGCATGCATACATAAAGTTCTACACCTCTTCTTCCTCTCTTCTCCTCTCTTCATCGCCATCTTGCCATGGGGATAGGTTAAAACTACAGAACGCCACCAGCTACGATACGATACTTTTGCATCGTTTACGTTCATACATCTTGTCATACACGCACGCCGGTTGCGAGTCTTGCGCGTACTACGCACTTGACTTAGAACATCACCAATAAGGTCACTATATGGCGACTACATGACCTAAAGCGCGGTCTTTGTCGGACTGCATAGAAAAGAAAGAGAAGTGTGATGACACAACGCTGGTAATTTATTGCAAAATATGATGCAATTATCTATTTACAAAAATCTATTGTTTGGACTAAAAAATTAAAACACTAGTGCTTTAATAAGATGTTACTTGTAGAATAATCTGACGAAAATCATAATGACTGTATGTATTATTAGTATGGTTTTTATTGTAAAAAGAAAGTTTTTAGAGGTATCTTTATGATTTTTTTCTATCGTATCAAATTATTTGTATTATGTTTTCAATACACTATCTACCTAGTATATATCCTGAAGAATATCATATATTTTTCTGATTTTGTTTACTGTAGTCGATAATATACTTTTATTATTTCTAAAACTTGCGTTTTTTGCGTTTAGGTCCTGTAAGCCCCCTAGAGCGTTGGTCCTGGTGTTTCCACTCACATCTGCCTTGTATTTATACCTACTGTAATACTTATCTAATCTTAAATACAACTCATTAGCGAACCAAGTCACAGTAGAACCACATTATGTCCCAAGTTAACGTAATACCTATTCAAACTCTTGTCTTATTATATTAGAAGCTAAAGAGAAGTACGGGTACGAGAAAGTACTATAAGTGAATTCCTTATCTCCGAGGCAAGGTTAATTCAACAGGCCTTGAGAGTACATACGTATTCAGCGCTTGGCGAATTTCTCCTCATGATTTTGTCAGGCCTAATTTAAGAACCCTCGGGGCACATTCCCTCATAAACCAAGCTCTTCATAGCATAAGTACTTACCTTATTTAATCCAAGCCTCAAAGTCCCAATATCTACATAAGTACCATCTTATGTATATCGACAAAATATTCTATGTATTATTATTCGTTCCCTCGCGTTATTTGTAAACTCCCGGCCAGAGTTTCGTTGACCGGAAGTGCTTGCGGGTGGAAGCGCGGGATTTGACCGGAAGTTGTGCAACCCCCGGGTTGATGTGTTAAGCTTTAGTACAGGGGCTTAACTGAGTTATTAATTAATGACCGCCGGCATCCGGCTCCTATCCAATGTGCCAACTTTTTATACCCTTTTTCATTCCTCATATTTTTTATATTAAACCCGCTAAGAATTTTAATGAAAATACAGGTTATTTTCACAATGAGTGTTCTAGGAATTTGTTCTTTCTTTTTACCTGCATATACAGCAACAAGTGCAGACTTTTTAAATCCCAAGAGCATGTAGTTTTTGTGCCTAGCCAGCCTTTTTAGTTTAATGCAGAAGCGTTGTGACGTTGAGTTAAAATTTTATTTGAATAATATTAAATTGTTCATCGTTTCGCTTTAAGGAGAGATTAAACTTTCACGACAAACCTTAACTGGGCAGTAAAAAGCATCTATAAAGGATGGCTATAATTTTAATATTTTAAACGATCAGCTGTTGCCGTAGCTATCAATAAAGCGGCTGTGTTTATGTAAAAGCGGGGTCGTTGGCATTCAGGGGAGGCATATGCGGAGTCACCTGCCCGTCGCAAACCCCTGTAACGATGCCCTCCCCCGACGTGGAAATATTAAATGTTATTGTTTGGTAACTTATGTGGGTTCTATTCACCTTCGCATGTACAATGTGGGGATGTCTAGTGTATTATTTTTTGAAAAAGATTATAATCTTTGTAAGTTACGTTACTGTAATCGAGTTACAAACGAGTCCGGTCCAAAGAGGCTATAAAGAACGGAATGGTTCAGCCTAAAGATAATTTCTGAGATTACTTAAGGATTTAGCTGTTGCCTCAGTTAAGTGAATATAATAAAAGTTAGAAAAAAAAGTAGCGCAGTTTTCAGTAACAGCGGTGACATCACAGTCACAAACCACATAAAGTGCTCAACACACAAGATAACGCGTGGTCGTAAATAAGGCTAATAATTTATTAGTATTGTGTAAGCTAACCATTAGAATATCAAATTACCAACTGCGAACAAAATGTAAATTGTTTATTGGCACTTTACTTAATCGTGCACTAAGTGGAAGCACCTATTTTGCGAACCCTACATAATTTGATTTTGAGCGTCTTATTTCTACAGCATTTTTCATCTTTCTCCTTCGCAAATGGTGCTGATGACCTGTTTTAATACTCTGCTAAGGTAGTTATTAGCTAAAGTAAATACCAATTTGGTCTGAGTTCATAATTATCTTGTTTGTAATTGTATACTGCAATTAGTGCTTCCAAGTATTTTAGCGCAAACACCAGCTCCCTAAAGGTGTAACATTGGCTGTCGGTATTTTATGTAAATTAAACAGTTCAGTGCCAGGGTTGATACTGGTTATCGCACGAGGCAATAAGCGGAACACCTGGCAAGTTCCGTTCAGTTTTAACGATCCTCCGAATAGAGGGAACTTTGCACCAGACGGTGGACATTGGCTCGGCTGATTGAATAGATAAAGTGATAAAACGCACAACGAATTTGGGGGACTGCTGAAGTAAAAATTACAAACAAAATACTGTAGCACCCCTATTTAGGGGAATGGTAAATACTTGATCGCTGTTAATGGTCCGCAAAGAATTGGAAAAAAGCAGCAAATCACTAAATGTTAATTTAAGTAGGGTTCAGATACGCGATTGATTTTTGCTCGAATAACAATTTGATTGATGTTTGAGTTTAAATTGACTGGTGCACAAACAATAAAGTTTCACGCACTAACGCTTTTCTCATCGCTCGGTACTTATTACTTACCAAGAGTTCGCGTTACATGAGATTTAAAACCAAAAATATTATCTCTATTGGAACTAACTAAAACTTAACAGTGGAACAACCTTTTTGATATAACTAAACTAACTTTATGATATTTTGATAGTGTTTTGATTCAATAAAAGATTATATCAGACATCCGAACATTCCCGTAATAAGAGAAGTTCTTAAAGCAAACTAAACCTGTAATTCGTGATCAGATAACGTGCAATTACGTAGGAAACCGATAATACCATATTACGTTACAATATCCATCACGATTTAGCTGTGTGCAATCATAGTATTGTAATCTTTAATAAGATGATCTGCAATATTACAGTAGTATTTGGTAACAAAAAAATATGTAATGATATTATAAATAGAACTGGTATCAATATCAGTTATATGTTGGTCCGCGGTTGGAGCGGTGGAGCGTGATTTCCTGTTAAAAATTGTGTTAACATTTTTGCTGTTATGATTAATTTGGTTAATCGTGTTGCCGATAGTCGCCTTTAGAGGATAACATATTGCTATCGTATTTAGCTGCACTTGGGGTGTTCTTTTCCAGGATAAAAAGTATCATCTCTAATAAATATTTTTCAGAAATAGATTTCGCTTTATAGGCGTTTAACGTCAAACAATGACCACAACAAATAATCAGTTGCAATAGGTTACAATATCGCGCAAATGTAAAGTTGTACACAAATTAATTAATTTTATAGAGGTTTCTATATCCAATGTCTTCCGCTAGCATAGCAGAGCACTAATAGACAGCCTATAATGTGTGGCTCTAATCTACATACAACGCGGGCCCAGTGCGGGTTGGTAGATGTCACATGTTTTCGAATTATTGTTTCTAGGACAATGCCGGTTTCCTCACGATGTTATTCTTCCACTACACGAAGACGAATAAGGAACATTGACACATGATTCTAAAGATTCGCGCCTATTTAATATCAATAGTGACGTAGCCAAAGAAGAATCTTACCAATGCATAAATCGTGAAGCGATATAAGTTTCCAGAGAGATGCGTGTCAAAGAATTTTATGATAGCCCACGATACAATGTTATATCTGATGCAAAACGTTATGGGAACTAGACACGCTCGCGAACGTTCGTACATCGCTGAATAATTATGTTCTAGGCATACCTAGAATGGAAGAAACAGAAGGTCAAAACAATCACCGATCTAAAAGCAAATGAAACGATAATGTGGGCGATGACATTGAGATCTCATTAATGCTGTCCTTACAGCAGTTGCTATTAACAATTGGAAATACACCTCATGACACTAGAACAGACATGGTATTGTCCTAAAAAAATTAACCCCTCACACCTCAGAAATTGGTTAAACACAAACCCTACCCTAGTTCACGCTAGGGTGAAAAGTATTATAGCATTGCAAACAGATACAAAGATAAACTGGCATATTGCTAACAGTCCCTATGAACTGCCAAAACTGGAAAGCCTGTTATAATTGTGGACAAAATTATGTTTAATTTAATAGGTACTTTAAGAACACAAATATATAGAGGCGGACTTAATGCTATAGGCATTTTCTACCAGTCAATCTCTGGGTGATGCAGAGACAAAACGGTGGCAGGTGCAATAGCGAAAATTGAGGAATTCATATTTATTTAAATATCATGATATACATACTACCTATTAAAGACTATAAATATAATATAAGTGTATATACCTAATTATATTGTACAAATATAAGCACACATACAAGAATATACGAGTACTAAAACAAATAAGACCAGCAATGGGAAAACATTACCGTATTTATACTGTTCATGTTTAATTTGGAAGTTAATGAGGATGCATCGATTTGATATAGTGAATTTTTTAAGTAAGACTTCTGTTTCTATCATATCTTGTGACAGTGATTCACCGAGTGAGTTCACTTCAAGGTCGACAACTACGTACACGGCGGTACCTAGTTCAGGAGTTATATAGTACCCAAGTTTAAGCTTTAATCTTTGATCAAACACGCCGAAGGAAGAATATCGGATACCGCGACATTGGGTAACAGAGAACATTGGCAAAATGATGAACATTTCACCTTAATTAGTACCTATTGTATCGTCTATTACACGTCTTTCCAAGGTTACTGGGTAAGACGATACCGTCCTACCCAGTAAGTGGATTGTGGAGATCAGATAGGCAGTCAGTCCATGTAAAATACTGGTATTTGGCTGTATCCGGTTAGACTGGAAGCCGACACCAAAAAATCTTGGGAAAAGGCTAGGCAGATGATGATAATTGACAAGTACACGTGTATAGAGTTACTAAGGAAAATAACGAGGTTTTTAACGTTCTTGCTTCTAAGAAGATTGTGAAGGCATATCATGTAAGAAAAGGAAAATAAAAATAGTCTTGGAGTGGGCGTTTGTTTCTTTCTAAACCGATGATTAAATTATGTCTAGTTGTCTAATTATTATTATAGGTTTTGCTATAATGTTGGTGTTAGATGTTAGAAACTAACCATTCTTCTTCCGCCACGTGTCATCACGTTTAGTTAATCCATCTCAAAAACAACTAGTTTTGAGTTAGATCTATACTAATAATAAAGCTGAAAGTTGGTTTGAACGCCCTAATCTCTGGAACCACCGCTCGGATTTAAACAATTATTTTTGCATTCGATAGCCTAACTCGTGAGGAAGGCTATAGGTTATTATTAACATCACGCTATGACCCTTAGGAGCCACCCAAAAAGAAAATAAATCAGAAAGAACGCTAAGCGAAAACGAAGTGATAACGCGGGCAGGTGATCTAATGCGACGGGGTGGTTCAGGGAACAAGAAATTTCACACAGACGAAGTCGCGGGCAGAAGCTAATACCTAATAAAAATTAAACTAACAAAATGGTTGCCTTGACAGTTAAAGCTGAGTAGAATCCTCTTGCAGTTTTTAGTACCGTTTAGTACTTTATGCAACTCAAAAATATAGCGACAAAAGTAATAGTGTTGTCCAGCAGTCCGCTGTAGGTGACTACTAAAGAATTCCATTACAACACTGCATGGCCGGCCCGTTCTTCGTAGAGTAGAAATAAATTAAGTTAATTAGAAAGATAGTGTGAAAGGTAACGTCCATTGTTAGGTAGCTTGTCATAATATTTATTTGCTACGTGTTAATGAAAATGTGTATCTGGTTAAGACTAATTATCATGTGTAATAAAGTTATCTTGTTGAATAAAAAATATTTCTTTCTCCGGTTTTAGAGTAGCTTCATAAAGGAGTTATGGGTTTTTTCAGTTGACGTTTATGATCAGTTTAGTGGTGGATTAGAAGAAAAACTTTCGCACAATTACATATTATTTATTTTCGAGCTTTTGTCTACGATTCCGGTCGCGTGTTCCACAAGATTTATAACTCTAGTTTTCGGAATCAATAAAACTGATTCGATTAGTCATAATTCTCCCAAAACCAATTCTTGGATTTATAATATCATTAATATCTATAATTTGTCTACAGAAAAATTTATAGATATTACATTGGTAGATACATCTACCAATACTTTAATTTCATCACTACTGCTCTCAAAACGGTGAAGAAAAACATCGTGAGGAAACTGGAATGTCCTAGAACTAAAAATTCGAAGACATGTGACATTCACCAACCGCACTGGGCTCGCGTGGTGGAATACGGCCCACTTACTTTACAGAGAGAAGGCCTGTTCCAGCAGTGGGAATATTATAGGCTGATTCAAAAATCTCGTGTCACAGTGTTTGTTATCGAACTCCTCCGAAACGGCTTGACCGATTTTTATGAAATAAGGTAAGTCTGAGAATAGGTCGTAAGGCTATTTTTTATACCCCTAGATTACAACGGTGGCCTTCTCCAGATTTTTTTTGGAATCGAAATGTATGCGGGTGAAACCGCGGGGCGCAGCTAGTATTTATCTAAAATTAAAACTGGTGACGCCGTCATATATTACAAGTCTACGGTGACGATCGACGTAACCAGCCCCGTAATAGAAAATATCAGAGAAATTTTCATAATGCTGCATCATCCAGTTATCTAGCTAAAAGGCTATCGAATGAAATCGATGCGACCGCCGTCGATGGCGAGAAATCGCAAACTGTCATCGTTGCATATGCGATGATATTGGCAATCGATCAGCCATGCATTTAATAAATCTTCAATTATTTGCTTATTTACAAATCTCTCTCAATTTTGTATACTTAAAGACACAGTCGTTAATGACACTCAATATCAAGTAGACTTATCAGTTACTAAAGAATTATGTTCATCCTAAAAATATCGGACATAGAAACAAAAACTCATGAAATACAATTTTGTTTTGTTTCAATAATTTGTCAAGACAAGTAATGCCATCGATATTGGGATTTTGAATATAAATAAGGCGAGCAGAAAGCTTTTGCTCGCAGTAATTGATGAAAGACGATTTTATTTTTTCGCTCCTTCCAACCCTCGAGGAGTGGCTGTCTAATATTGTGATTTATCGACTTAAAGTTATGAGGCGTGGGGTGCTCTCACAAATAGAAATTATTTACGAATAAAATTTTCTTTATTCACTATATCCTCGGTCTCTTCAGTACCTTTACTGACAGCTCTATACGAGTACTATCCGAAGAGTATCTCTTCAATTTTATCAAAAAGTTGCCATCCCAATGTTTATATTTCAGCGACTAGTTAAAACTTTCATGTAAGGTACAAAGTTCGTGAAGGACTTAAACTTTCATCTGCGTATTGTACTCGTAGTTGTTAGGGCGTTCTGAAAGAAAATCTTCTTAAAAAGCTTCTTTACGAACTTTAAGCTTTCAAAAGGTCTACAGAATACCCAATTTTAGTTTAAAATAGGTACTCCAAACACGAGAAAATAATGGTGTAACATTTGAATAGCGATCATGCACCAAGTTCGTTATCTTGTCGGAAATGTTCGTAGTTTTGGGCCTCGTTTCACGTTCAATGTCGCTCATTTGAAATTCGAACAATGGGTCACAGGCCAGTGTCGTAATCATAGGAGTATATGGCACGACAATGAAGTTTAGAATTAGATTCACGGGGACGGAATCTGGCGCGGATTATCTAAATTGGGAGCGATAGATTTATAAGTAAGTGTATATAGCGTAGTAAATGGAGTGGCGAGGGACTGGCTGAAAATGGACCGAGAGGATCGCTTCATTATTATATTAGTGAAGGGTCCCCAACAGGTGATTCCTAAAGAGACTCTTACTAGTCCTCTTGTCTTTGGTTAATTAAAGGTAATTTCACACTTGTAACGAAGGAGGATATCGTATTCTTTTCGGTTTGAAGTAAAGGATCTTTTGTTTGACAAACACTCGAGATAATATGTAAAATAGTCATGCAAAATTCATTACTTAATTTTTTCATTACAAAAAAGTTAAACATTGATTCGGCGCGGTCGATGGCTGCATCGTTTCGAGCTGTTTGTATAATTATAAATGCGTTGGTAGATATTTTATCATATATTTAGCAAGCTTCATAAGCTACCCGGTTACTAGACGCGGCGCATGCGTAGTTATGTTTGTTTGCTCATTCGCGTTTGTTTGTTTTAGTAAAAATTTATAGCGTTTCGTGGAGATTCGCCACGCTTGGGACGCTCCAGCCTTTGAACTGCTTTACGTGTTTGCACCGAATATGCATGCGTCTCTTTACTTTGTACTATTTCTTCTTACTGCCTCGGTTATTGCGCATTGTGTATATTAACGGTAGTACATATGAACTAAAAGTCCTTGCGGACGTCAACGTTATTTGGTGCGTATTTATTTTATCAGTCGTCTGTACATTCGATTGCTAATTAAGTTTCGGTAGCAGTCAAACCGCTCCTTAACACCTGCAAGTCATTTGTGTAAGTTCAGTGAGAATGTTTAACAAACAACATCAGGTTTAGTAACGTTCAATGTACAATGGCGTCGATACATCAGCCACGTAATTGTGTAATAAATTACACACAGACAACTAACCGAATGATCATTAATTGCCAGATTATTGCCAGGGAAAACAATCAAATGGACTTTAATAGTTAAAATATTTTCATTAGACCGCCCATTTAAGCCGTTGGAATCACCGTTGATTCCGATTTATGCACTGTTATTTTTATGGCTGCCTTTGTGAGTTTATTTGTTTGTCTCGGTTTAGGGTTGCGTCCAATTAAGAGGTATTAATTAACAATTAGTACGGAACAGACAGTGAGATCGTGCCAACATATTTCCTTGAATATTTATTGCAGTACTTTTAAGACAATATCACAATCATATATGTATATGTATATCGAATAATGTAAAATGGAAAATACCAAAGTATTTTTAACCTTTCATGCTTTCATTCTCACAAACAAACTTCAAAGGGCTTTAATGGTCGTTACAACGCATTGTGTGTTAAATATTATTATAATGAAAATGTTAATCATTAAAAATAATAATCACCCTCAAAATAATCCTCACATTTGGTACAAACATGAATCTACATAAAGATGTGGACGAAAAACCTCAATTAAGTGTTATAATCCCTGAGATAAAGAGACATAAAATTAAAGTACGTTACCGTATTAAAAAGAGTATCACCGGCCAAATGGACTCCGTAAATTGAGGTTATGATGACCAGCGTATGGCAGAATGGCAGCTTAAAATTAGTGTAGTCGCTAGGCCCACTCCCTTGAACACGTAATGGTGGCTATTAGCATTTAGGCGACAGCTGTAAATTAAACGGAAGAGCAGGTCCTCAATAAAGGAATACGCGGGTTACGCTAGAATGTTTTATCGTTATCGAGTTAGGTTAAACACAATTTGCAATTTCGCGTCGTTCGCCGACTACATCCTCTGTCGATAAACGTCGCCGTCTGGCACCGCACTGTTTGATATCGTTGTGGCACTCAAACTAAGTTTTATTTCAATGGTGGTAATAACCATTTTCCAACGGCAGTAACGCTGTATCCGCGTTACGCAGGTTACAGGTTGTCACCATACATTTGTCGTATTCGATAAAGCAGTTTTGGGAAAACAACTAGATTCGATAAATTTATACAGGAACGACAAAACGATAAGTTGGAAAGCAGATAGTTCAGTATTTACTGCAGAGCTTTGCGTTTTGTTAGGGATTAATGTTAAAGCTTCAATCAATCTCCCTCAAAGTCCCTTAGCCTGTTCGCAATACGTTCCTTGTTAGGGTGTTCCCAGTTTTCTATTATCTTTCAGCTGCCTTCTTCAGGTTCAAAGCCGCTTATTCGACTGATACGCAATATTCAAAGCCTATTGTTTCTAGACTGACGGTTTGTTAGAGGCTTTGTAACACACTCGGAGCGAAGGCCCAGGGGGTACCTTGCTACTTACTTTGTTTAGATTAGCCTAGTTAGGATTCTTTTCATTAAATGACTTAGGCAAAAACAATGAAATTGTTACAGAATATAATTTACGAATCGTATTTCTAGAACGCCGTCCTTACATGGCATATTAGACAGTTTGATGAATTTTGGGCTAAGAGTAAATAAAATTTTATCTTTGTTTATTTTTTATCAACCTTCCACATTCGGGGCCTGTTTCTTTCAATTCCGTGGGTCCCGGTAATAATTTTCATTTCACAATGATAACGCTGAGCGCTTTTGATGTTTATTTACGCCAAAAATTCCCGCAAAAAGACACACGCGTCTTGACAGTTTTACGGACGAAAAATCCTTTACATAGCAATGAATACGTAACTGGGCCCCTCCCCCGCTCCTCTCGTCTCATTCTCATCAATTGTTTCGCGTGTTTTGTTTGTGTTTATTCTCCGTTGCTTGTTTTCATAACACACTGTCTGTCTTTGATGGCGCTGTGTTTGTACAGCGGTTGGATTGCTCCGAGAACTTATGCTTGAGACACCGAATTTTCCGAGTGTTCGCTGAGGAACGATGTTTCTCTTTCTGCGTGTTCGGTTACAATATTTCTTGGTATTATTGTTATGAGTTATGACAGCCAATATTATAGATGGTGTTGAAGACTATTCTAAGCTTTTGGGAAATACTGAAATGTATAATTATGTAATGTTGTTATAGCGTAGATGAATGAAGACAAAGCAGAAACTGTACAGACTGTAGGTGAGCTTGTTTATAATAAACGTTGATCTAAAGAAAATAAAGTGTAAAGATGCTCGAGCAATGTTTTTACTCCACCAACTTGACTTTCTCACTGTTATTGTGATTTTAATAATTAACATTTTACAGCCATGAGCCAACGTATGCTTCCTAAAGTGGTGCTACAGTGCGGTTGAGTTTGAAGTTCAGTGAGCGAGCTTTAGTTTTACAAGCCCGTCTTTTCGTTCACCAACAATTCTCAACCGTGGCTTGAGAGTTAAATTTTGGTTCTCAGTTTTAAACGTTAGTGAATGGAGTTGTAATTGAGCTTTGAACCAGAAATAGCGTAGTAAGCATACTACTGTTCAGTATTCAGCATGGTTCTTTTGGATGCAGATATTGTCGAAAATTCACTTGAAACAGAATATAAATGAGACAGGAACATACCCAACACAAATACAGACAAACATACGTTAAAAAATACAATATTTTTTGCATGTAGTGTTGATCTCGTCCATTTCTACACGAGGCAGATTGCTCGCGGTAGATTACTCGTTAGTATCCCAGCGTGGGTTGATGTAATCATTACCTATGTTTTTAAAGACCTGCCCACATAATGCAGTATGCCGCTGCGCACCTACTACAACAAGATTAAATTCATCTCATTAATCATGAACAAGTATGACATCAATGTCTTTGTCACCTACTCAGCTTCAATCTGCACCCTAGTTCATAATATATAATGTCTCATTAAATATTCGCCGCAAATTATCTGCTTACCAAATTGTTAATCCTCTGAGCATTATGCGCTCGGCTGGCGTTTGGCCGTCGTCCACCACATGAATCTTACTGACTCTTGTGTTCTTCGCTTTGTTAATCCATTGTTATTTATAAGCTTTGTATCAGTACTTGTGGTGTAAGGAGCTCTCTTAGGTTTTGTACTTGGCAAATTAATGGAATTGTAATTGGTTATGTCTCGTTAGAATTTTATGTCGCTATCATCTATTTTTCCTGTTTTTCGTATTACCTCTAGGCTCTTTCTAGAGTGTAAATATACAGTTGTTATAGTCAACCAATGCTTTGAACTATCTAAGATTTATCGAAAGGCAATTTACTCGAGACCTGAGAGCATATATACAATTTGAATGTTCCAAGAACTTCGCCTTTAACTAGACTGTCAATTTATCTTCTAACGTGTCTCTGAACTTCTAATACTGACCATGTCTATACGGGTCCTGTATCTCCTATGGTTTCTCTATGACCATTAAGTACTGGCTATGTCTAAACGAGCCATATATCTCCTACGGTTTCATTACGACCATCAAGTACTGGCCATGTCTTCACGAGCCCTATATCTCCTACGGTTTCTCTATGATCATCAAGTACTGGCTATATCTGCACGAGCCCTATATTTCCAATAGTTTTTCTATGATCGTCAATTACCTACTGGCCATGACTACACTAGCACTAAAGGTTAAGAACTATAATTGATGTAATTATAATTAGCGGAGCATTCTTAATTGAGCAGGACGGACGTCGCGTTTTATAATAAGAAGAGATATGCACAATTATCATCTCCGGTAAGGTGCCGCTATGCTGTTAATAATAGAGGGCGATGTATCGTGGGTACAAGCACATGATGAAAAAATACAGAAGGCTTACTGCATCGAGCAAGCTAGTAAGATGTTGCATAAAATTCTGAAGCGATGTCATTAAGGCACAAGTGTCAGCTGCGATTTCTGTACTGCGCAATTAACTGGCACAACGATGACAACCGAAAGTTTAGAGGCTCCATTCGAATGAGTACAAGAATCTAGATTTATGTAGTGTGGGTTGTCGCATGACTGACAGGCTGGATGGAAGAGGATCAAAGGTGCCGTGGTAGACTTGGTCTAGCAAATTAACTACTTTTTTAGTGGTTCACCTCTTCAAGTTAACTGCAATTGTTTGAGTACCTCGATAGTTTTTAAAGGATCGTTTAGTACCTCGGAGTCTTTGCCAAGTCTTGCCTACAAATTGTTGTAAACAAGTCTTCTGTAATTTCTTACTCCCTGGTACACACTGGTTGCATGGTTGCACGCTAGCTGCTCACTGAACTTGAAGCGGAACGTCTGCTCGCATGCTGTAGCTTGCACAGTTAACTTTGCGCACACATAATAAAGTATAATAATCGTAATAGCAGTATACCGTTAATGATACAGCTTCAGGTAAATCTGAGTTACGTGGTTTGTGATGGGGCGATGAAAGTTTTTGATAACACGGTTGTTAGTGGAATTTGACTAATGATTAAAGCCTAACATCACGCCTGTACCCATATTTTGCTAGTTATTTAAGTCCCATAATATAATAGGGAGCCCTATTACTGTCTTTATAAAGACAGTTCCGAGTGAGGACGTGTACACTGGGAAGTTTACTAAGTTTAAACAAACCAATCGCAAAATCAATCGCGCGCTATTTATAGAATGTTATTAATTTTCAGAAATATGATGGATGGGAGTTTATCAGATGCCGAGGAAAAAGATATCAAACATTGAGAAATACTAAACAAACTAAAAGAAGCCCAATTTTAATGGAAAGTTATTTTATTCGGCAATCTTTTCTAAAGTGAATCGTTTGATCGTCTCCTGACTTGAAAAAGATTTTGTAATCGTAAAAAATCTCGCCGACATGATTTTTTTTAAGGCTGTAAGACCTCGTAAGAGTGATGGCCGTGGTCGTGATGAGACAAAAAAAACAAAATAACATCGATTTGTCTCGGATGACGAGCACTAGAGTAGCTGCAATACTCGTCGCGATTGGCTGCCCGTCCGGTCGTTGACTCGGCGGGAAGCATTCCTATTGGTCAGTAGCTCTCATTGAAATGACAGAAAATGCGGCAGCCGCGCGTGCGGCCAGTTATTTACAGTTTATTTTAATTAATAAAGCCTTTTTCGTTAATTTATTACTTATTCATGCTTATAGTTTCGCTGGCTGTTGTTTATACTTTTCTGTTGTTGTTTTTCGAGATATCACCAAGTAGTTGGTCGACTCTTCACGTGACCAGAGGACTGGTCTCTTTCTTGGCCAAAGAATCAGACTGTTCCTGTTGACAGCGACGCGGACGAATTTTTTGATGCCCTGTGATTATTTTGCTTCTTTTTTCATATACATGTACAAATTATTATTTTAAGTCTGTTAGCGTATATTGTGTAACTATGTTAAATAAATATTCATCTCCGTTTAAATGTTAGTATTTTTCATGTTTGATATGCAAGTATCGCATTGAATATTGACGAAATGACTGACAAATTAATATCATTACTTTTAGAAAGTTTATTTCATGTATCATGTGAGTTAACAATGGCCAAGCCTAAGATAATAATATAGCAATTCAATTTAACGTCATCACGACTCTTCGAAATCGATATAAACAATAATAATCCTCTTACATTTTTGTAACATACAGTTCGACACGCATTCTCTTTAAAAGTTTACACAAGCAATTCTTCAAAGATATGTTCTTGTGTTTTTCCTTGGCGGAGTGCACTTTTCCAGTATTCTCAGGCGTCTGCGGAGTAAAATCCATCAAAGGATTATGCGGCGAGGCGAAGGGAGGGTGTCTCAGCGTCACAATCGGTCTATCGTTATTTCCCGGGATGTGGAATAAATTATCCGCCACTTAACGCCACCTCGCAGATTTCACGTACCTACCCAACGAAGTAAACGAGTTTAAAATTATGCCATTTGATGTTAATGTACAGTAAAAGCGGAGAGAATTGGAGTAAAGTAACTGTGTTGAATTTCGTCAGTAAAAGTTCATGATAAAAGAGAAAATTCAATCGAGTAATTTCTCTGCGCTAAAAGTAGTCTTGATTTAAAAACAAACAAGGCTCTCTTGTGAAATGTAACATTTCTTCAACATTTCGTCGATCCGTTATGTCATATATTGTGAACATCACATAATGTATTGTTACGATATTTCATATTGTTTGATCACAATCAGCCATGACGAGATAAACTGTGAAGAATGGAGATACGATTGTGTTACGTGCAGTCATAACCGTTCACCGTTCGTCGTGTAGAAGCGAATCGCTCGGCAAGCAGTCGCGTTTCAATCAGTGCAGATTGAGGGCCGCACACAGTGGCGACGGGGGGATTATAGAATGCATGACGCGGCAACATTAGACGGAGCCCGTCATTTCATACAGATGGAAATTGGATGTGGCTTTAATGGGAACGAACTCGGGACGTTTTTATAAGTAATTGGTGGATGGCGGCAATATTCAGCGTCAAGTATCTAATCTACCTACATTTGGGTTTTGCGGACTTAATTAGTTTCTCTATCTCCTTCGGTGTATCTTCTTCATCGTATGTGATTAGGGTGTTTATTTTTTTCCTGCTAGTTTATTTTCTTATCTTACTGCTTCTTCGAAATTTCCCAGTGAATTACCTTCTTTTTTCCCTCCTTAGCTGTTTGAGAAGTCATCAGTACTTGAAACCATATAAAGGACTGCGACAAAGATATAAGTAGTGAGTTATGATGATCAGCTACGATATACGTCATTACGCGCAAACTAAATTTATCCAACTAAATCGAGGAATGAGTAAGATCATGGAATTGTTAGGTATTACAAGTATACTAGTACAACATTCTAGAATACGCTCAAAGTCTACAGAAAGCCAACTCGGTACTTAACACGATCTAATTTCCAATTTGCTTATAACTCAGAGTTGGCGGAAGATCCTTTACGGATTTCGTGGTATTGCTAACGGGTGCACTAAGGAAATACGTAGAAATCTCAAACTAGTTTCTTATATGAGATTCTCGTTCTGAGCGTATAGTTTCTGAAGAGTTTGCATGAGACTTTCCATGATTGTGTTCAATTTCCATAACATTATTTGGAACCGTGAAATTATCTCATTTCGGATACGTCACATTGATCATGTTTATTATATTTGTTTTACGTTTTATTTTATATGATCTCAGAAAATAACTCGTATAGTTCCAGAACCGAGCAGAAATGATTAGTCTGTTAATGCATCTGTGATATTTCGCAGAGCTTCGCTTCGCCTCGACCGCGACGACGGTACGAAGCTGTCACAATCGTTCACTGATTACGACCTTCCTCTGTTAGCAATTGTGTTCCGATCAAAGTGATTTCGATCACAAAGGGTTATAAAACGGCGGCATCACCTCGCAGGGGTTGGTGCCACCGTACCGATTAATTGTACCTCCGATACGCTAGTGGTACGATTGTTTGTGTCTAAATAATACGAATCCGATCACACAGAATAATAGCACTCAATGTGTTGTCTGGTTTTAGTGCTATTTAAATGTGTTTGCTCAAAGTGTATTTGGTTAATGATCATTAAATTCTCCCTGCTCCACTTTCGGGGAGTATTTGGATATGAACTTTTAGTCGATCCAGAGAGAGACTGTCTAATTAAAAAGTTAATGCTATAGAGTTAGAAAGTTTCCGGTAAGCCAAAACGATTATTTAAAACCGTCAAAAAACTGTCGTGACTACCTAACGGGAAATTTTGCATGGATATTGTTAACCGTGTAACAAACAATAAAAAAGCGTTAATTAGCAACAGTTGTTCGTTTTTAGGCCACGTATCGCTTGTGTGCAATTGACAGCAACAGTTTAACTCTGCATAGTTGAGCCGCGCACCGTTGACGCGTAATTAAGTCAATGCAATTCGGTGCGCGCGCGCAATGAAAGTGAGTGGCCACTATCGATATGGCACATGGAACGCAACTGCTATGTATTAGAAATAGGGTTGCTGACGTGATGGTCTACCTTTTTACTTATTTCTTAATTACTATTGTTTCTTTTGCTTACACGGGTTGTTCTATCCATTATCCAGTTTGTCGAGTCCAGTCGTTATCATTGCATGTTTCTGTCTATAAATATCACGATCATCTGCCTAGACTTTTCCCAACTATACTACTACTACTTACTGGAAGCCGACTGGCATTTATACCAGTATTTTACATGGACTGACTGCCTATCTGATCTCCACAACCTAGGTACTGGGTAATACGATACCCCTTGGTAAGACTGGTTGTCAGACTTTCGGGCTTCTGACGACTCCTAACGACTGTCAAAGATACACGAATGACAACTGAGACCAACGGCTTACTCGTGCTTTCCGAGGCACGGAGAGGTCTTGTTCTGTAAAGATGGTCACCCATCCACGAACCAACCGCGGCAAGCGTAGCTTAACCTGATCGATCGACCCGTACGACTGTTATTACTTAGCCACAAGCCCTCTATCTATAAATGTGTAATGTATTTATAATATTGTCCAGCTAATCTGGACAACATTATTAAACCACGAGGAAAAAGAAACAGGATAAATATATGTAAATAGCGGATAATGTTCATCGGATTACCTACTACCTAATTTCACTAAGTAAGTAGGGATTCTTTCCCAACATTATATCATATTTTCATATATTTTTGATCCAGTAATTTTTGAAATCCTGTTTGGGACAACCCTGACGCTTAGACACGCACGCCACGTCGCACGCGCATTCTCTTTTTGTACAGTCTAGTGCCAATGATGTACTAAGAATGCATCCATTAGTTGTTCTTTGTATGTCAACTGCAATTATACAAAGCTATATGGCCCCCAGTTTGATTTAACCTCGCAAAAAGGACGGACCTCTCAAGAGAGAAAGACATGAATATGAATCCTTTTTTTAAATTCTATTTTACAATGTGGAGAAGAAAATAATAAACGAAAATATATACTGTAATATCCAAATTAAAAAGGGTTTTTAAACAAACTTAAAAGTAGTCATGATCCGACTATGGGACAAGTCAATCTTTGACTAGCTATAGTGACTAAACCATAGGATATATTTTATTGCATTTTCATATGGCAGAATACGAACATCATTAGAAATACGAAGTTTAAATTATTGTTGTATCGTCGTCTCCACCTTGTACAGGTAGTAAATCAAGGATATCTCGAAGAACTAAATAGACTTTAGGTATTATGTCTTCAACATATTGAAAGATATAGGTTCTTTTCTAACGTAACTAAATATCAAAATACTTGAAACCATATCGCAATGGAGATATTGTCAACAATCTGCTTACTGGCGCAGAATTCCGCGTAAAATGTGAATAATATGAAATTCTTTTCGCTTCTTGTGAATGAGAGTGTAAGGAGAACGCTCCATATCATGAGACTAACGTCACAAATTGATTTAAAAATATCAGCACTCAAGAAAAGACTATCGATTGCTCTTTTAATGGTGGGGACCAAATATGTGGAACGTAACATGAAATGTAACATACGTTGAAATGAACATGCCGTTCAAATATATGCAATGCAACATGAAATAACACACGTTGAAAGAGATTTTTTATAGATTTCTTTACATTTATAATAACATGTCATTATGTACCCACCTTAAGGGCTACCACTATGTACACGATGATACATGGAGAGACAATGAAAACCGCCAGATCGGAATGATCCAGTCATCGTCCGAACGTGAGGCCTTAACAGCCACACATGGTACGGATTTTGTCAGAGCAGACGGATTTGAAGGTAGAAGTGACCAAGTACCTATCCTTTAAGAAGAATCACATCACAGACCTTGACAATTTTGTGAGCAACTTTGCAGATGATGCCCTTATTCTGGATAGGTTAGTGACAGATGATGATGAAATCAATCTTTACGTGGGGACTTTCGTTTCTTCCAAGCCTTGATTGCCTCCCAGCACAATGATGAAATGGAACATCTAACAAAGTTACCCAACTATGTTGCCTACGGTGAAAATTTGCCGGTCGGCGACGGGAACTCATGTAAGTGCCGTTAACGAAACATATTAGAAATTAGTTGCGTTACTCACCCTAATTGACGTGTAGGAAGTTACACTATCACTTTGATGGTAACACAACTTGCGAATATGCGTGTTTGTTTAAAGTGACGGAGTTTCAAGACAAACGACATTGTTTAGGAGTTCAGGTGCTGAGTTAAAGTACAGCGAATTAATAGTTAACACTCAATGAACGTCGTCGGTGTGGCGGTTTTAACGTAATTTTAGATTATTTTTATAGCGTTGCTAAAAATACGGAGAGCTTTAGACTCGAGTTTTTGTTATTTTTAGTGAAAAAATGTTTTAACAGTTTATTTTTTTAACCTGTTGGTACATTTAACGCACAATATTTTCGTAACTAATGATCAGCAAGCCAATTCTCGTAACTAAACACGTTCAAAATCTATTTGCAATCTCATCATAGCGAAAATCAATGATAAAATGTAAGGTAAAAAAATAGAAATTAGAGGAATTTTTGACAGATTGAGACTAGATTAATATGCGAACGATCCTAAAAATACGGGAATTGCACCTCTGAACATTTCAAATATAGCATGTTGACTTAAAATTAATAAAGTGCATACTTAATCACACTGAAAACCATACCAAAGGCATTACCTACTCCCTGCTCATATAATATTACTAACAATTAAGTGCAAATTCGCTCAGTTCAGTTTACATTCACGACCGACTGAACTGCTCGATTCATCGCCGACGCGGGCGCCAGCATTTCAATTTGAGAACGTCATTTAAACTACGAATGTTACTTTGACAGTTCACGCAGACACTACACGGAGGAGTTTGATTGAATTGAACTCGTTGTTTACGTGTTACGCGATATATCTATAATAAAATGGTGTGCGAGGGTGGCGGTAATGTGAGAACGAAACCCAACAAACTAGGTATTTAATTAGTCTTCATGTGTGCTGTTTTTTTTTGTAAACAACTGGCTCTTTTTTTAAATTCGTTAGGGATAGTGGATACTTTGTTTAACTGCCCCTTTGGTATTTTGGTTACAAGCGCGACTGCTGAGCGTGGGGTTCTGATCGATTCCCAGGTCGGGCAAAGGGTTATTGGGATTTTCCATTAGGAATTTCCTAGTAACAGCCCGGAGTTTGGAATTTGGCGATGTGACACCCCCGTGCTTCGGAAAGTTACGTTAAGCCACCTGCGCCTGATCTCTCTCCGGTTATGTCGGATTGCCGTCCCATCGGACTATGAGAGTGAGCAAAGAGTGAGTGCACCTGTGCCTGCGCACACATTTGTGCACTATATAATATCTCCCGCGCTGTGGGCTAGTCTCCGTTGAGATTGTTCGGTCGCCATGGCCGAAATTCGGTCCGGAAGACTGGCGGACAGTTACAAATAACAATCTAAAACAAAGTGTGTGTCACTTTATTTTAAATTGTCATTTCTAACTGTTTATGTTTACTTTAATCTTCACTGTTAATTTTAGCATCAGTCTGGAACTAGAAAGTGCTGTATAAAAGTTTATCGTTACCGACAACAAGACCTGCCACTTGTGACTTTACAAAGTTACCGTTGAAAGCATTCCAGTAACATAAAAGATGTTATCTCAAAAAAGATACTATGAAAGAAAATTATGAATAGTTCATATTTTAATCGCGCGTGCATTAAAGCTGTAGCAGCAACGGAAAAGGCTATTACAAATAGAGGTGAAGTAATGGCAAAGGCGAAAGATTGCGTGTGTCTCTTGCACGCCATTTTGTTCAGTAATCCAATAGTGGGGAAAAGATAAAAGCGAAAAAGATAAAAGGGGTGGTTTAATGGAATTAAACAACGGCGGGAGGGGGAGGAGGAGGCTCGTCGCCGCGGCTTGGCCGGTGCCGTAAGCCGGACTTGTGGAATGTCTTTGTTGGGATTGCTTTATTATAATTTTGGCTCACGACTTAATTTTTTCTTTGTTTTCTCGTGACGATTACAAGCGGCTTTCTTACTAAGCCGCGGTTTTATATTTCTTAACATTTTAAATCGTGTTATGTAACGTATTTCTTGGTGATAAACTGTTATAGTACGTCTTGAATAATGGACAATAACAGTCGCAATAAAATATAATTGCGGACTGTATGACAATAATCGATAATTAACGGCTAAATAACAAGACAGGTGGTTATTATAACGTGGAGCATAAATTCGATTAGCATCCGTTGTGTAGTAATCGAATCTATTTTCAATAATGTGCAGGGTATTGTCTGAGTGTAATAAAGTGCGTAAGTTGGTATTTATTCTCAGTGGATGGTGGGCTAACTGCTCGGCGGCCGGCGATTAGTAGGTCGATTAGCAGGCGGCCAAGAAGCGGCCGCGCTGTCGATATTCGATTATTTACGCAGGGCTGGCAAAAATATTAAAATTTGTTTAAATGTATTTATTTGTATAATATAGTCCTGCAGCTATAGAGGTATCTTGTTAGCCAGTAGGTAACTTGGTTGTGGAGGTTAGATAGACAGTCGCTCCATGTAAAAATACTGGTATTTAGCTGCATCCGGTTAGACTGGAAGCCGACTCCAACATGATTGGGAAATGGCTAGGCAGTTCGATTGATACGTACAGTCCTGCAGCACAAGAGTTCATAAACAGCTGTTATTTGTTTTACGGTAAGGTAATTATTATTGTATCTCATATTTTCCAGAACTGCCTTAGATAGTTTATTTATTTCCTTCTTTTTCTTTTTTGTTAATTAATTATAAGCATTGCAGTATTCATAAGACAATTATTTAATAAAGAGGCTTACAAATCCGCGGGGTAATTGCGTAACACAAGTAGTAGGAATGGCTTGACAAATTTTTTGAACATTATAAAGAAATGGATTAGCAATATCTTTCAAAATGTGATTGAAAGTGTGGTTCGCAATTAGGGTATAACTTAGAGTATCTTCTACTTAATATTTAGGAAGGCATTAGGTAGGTAGTTACTGGGGTTGTTAATTACAAAATCAATCAGTCCAATAAAATCGTTCCCTCGATTCAAGGAGTAACAATCGATAGCGTAATAATTGCGTGGATAGCTCATTAGTGGAAGAGCATCGTGTCGAGCCAGTAACGCGTCATTTGCACAAATTGCTCGGGAACTATCGCGATTAGTGCAAATTGCTTGGTTTGCCAAATTGTTGGATCTATGGTCCTTTGAGTGGTCGGATGCCCCGAACCCTGTGATAAATCGATTGCTTAAACCAACATTAGAGTTCGGGGCAACCCGAACAAAATAATTAAACCGCCAAAATATCTATTAATTCTCGACCTGTAAATATTTTGGGACGCGCATAATTAAAATTAATTAATATGTTCTACGTTTTAAACTATTTAACGCTGCCATTATGAAGTTATTGGCGACGACGTAAATATTGGCAGTGAAATATGTCAACGAAAAACGTTAAATTTCTCATCGTATCGATAAACGCGTCGATGGTGTGTGAATTATAATTTAATTAAAGTAATTGTCGGTTGTAGGTTGCGGAGCAGCCCTGTGGGATGCACCTGTCTCGATCGCTCAGCGCCAATGCGCCAACATCTGTCGAGGGCATGCACTTTTTATTTCTTTCCTTCTTGTTTTCCCTTCCTAATTGCATAGCAACAGCCGAATTCAAAGAGTCATCGCATTACGATACTTTACGATGTTTTACGACAAGGAATTTATTTCGAGAACATTTGGCTGTCATAAGACGTTGTCTAATATTTTGATCGGATTAATTATGTTATTTGCGAACAAAAGGAAATGTTTTTTTGGAGTTTGAAAATACATTGAGTGTTACGTTTTATGTAATAGATTTATTAATCTTTGTTATTTCTGGAGTTTTGTAAGACTTTCTAGACCAGTCTGAAGCAGGTAGTGTATTTATTATAGGAGTAACAAGACCACCTGTCATACATTAGTATTGTAACTGTTACCGTTCTACCGACTGCCGCCTCTTAAATGAAAGAGGTGTTATGATACTTATTATAATTGATTGAGATATTTATTCTCTTCTACATTAAAAGGAGTTAGTAGGCGGCCAGCTGTACCGCCATCATGTACAGAAATCAACGGTAATACGTTGCGCGTCGATTTCCCTGCCACCCTGTATTAATTTAACACTTTTGTTGTAATTTACGATTTGATTCACAACCTGCACCCTAATTGCGTAACACACTATTACATTATAATTAGAAAAATTTTGAAGCATATTTCTAATCCATTGCTCCAAATGTTCGAAAAACGTGTCTGCTCAACAACGCAAATAACGCATTGAATGTTGTTGAACTGTCAAAATGAAACCAATTGCTACTGATAGTGTGTTAGGCAATTACCCTGCAGTTTTAAATTTGAAATTTGAATTTGATTTTAATAAAAACTTTTCTTTTTTTCAGGTAAGACTTCCAAGATTTATTTTAGCCGAAAATCGAGTCTACCGGGAAGCTCTTGTCGGAAAATGTAAGTAGAATAGAAAGTGACAACTATCGAAGACACGTCGCTATATCCATCTATTAAAATTATTAATATCCTAGAATTATTAGCTTAACAAAAAACCAACAGCATCCGCAAGTGAAAAGTATACGTTACAATATTTACAGAATTAGTCTGTTATTTCAATAATTACATTTATCGCCCACAGCGAAACGTTTTTAGTCGAATTTATCCGAACAAAATTCACAATATTGCGAAATGTACTCGCTTTTTACTGATGAAGCAAATTTAATATTCGGCCGAGACGGCTGTTATGACGGCTGAGGGGGCACTGAGGGGCGCGGGGCAGCTCCTGAGGAAAATGGTTCTCTCTTACTACGACCTTGTGTATCAATCATTGTCTTTCTCATTTTATCCATCTACATCTCGTCTCGTTTTGTTATATTTTACACCTGCTATTAAGTATTGTTGTACAGCTACATAGTCTGCTGTGCCCGCGACTTCGTTCGCGTGCATGATATCGGAATACAAATTGTATTTCATGGTATTTTTTGCGCGGATTTCTTCTAAAACAAAAGTATTAGCTATCTGCCAGTGAAAGTCCTGTCAAAATTAGTCCAGCCGTTTCGCAGATTAGCCGTTACAAACAGACAAAAATTTTAAAAAGTGGTTTTTTTGTTATTTAAAATACCGTATATACTTTCACATGCATTTAGTAAAAAGCTGTTATTTTGACTACAAACAGACACCTCAATTTTATTTATATGGATGATGTATATAGCATGTATGTTTGTATAGAAAACAGACAGGACCCACACAATGAGATTAATTTGCCAACCAAAACAGTCTATGGATTATGACCGCGTTTTTAAAATACCTATGGTATTTCGGACCGCCACGTATAATGTGTAAGAATGTGTGTGTGTGTGAATTTTTTTGTATAAATAGGTGTTTGTGTATTCCCATCGTCAACCTGTTGTGTTTGCATCCCCTTTGTTTCAATTCCCGATAGGACCCGCGTAGCTCGCCATTCGTCCCGTTTCTTGGAATCCCTGATAGTAATTTATTTTCCCTAATTGCGTAATTCCCGTTAATCCCGGTGAGGAATTTAATTTAAGAAGCCAAATGTATATTTTCCTTTTTTCGTTTCCTAATTTATTTATTTCTCTCTTATCAAACATCATTAATTAAATCGAGATTGCATGTAATTGTTCAGCATATTTTTTATCATTATTTTGTAATTAAAAAAAAAAAAAACAAAAATAAATTTAAAAGTGGAACGTGGAGTTGCCGAAATCGGAAATTGAATAAAGAACAAAGTGACGTTCGGAAATTAGCTCGAAGAGCAGTTGAATTCGGTTCGGGCAACTCGAGATCCATGACCGGAATTGCGTCGATGGAGTTTCTTAGAAGTTTGTGTAAATTGAACGCAAAACTGCACGTATTTAGGTTTAACATTCGCTCCAGGTAACTAGCGTAATCTGCGCGTAGGATCTTTCTAAATATAACCCTAGACATAGTGCATCTATTATTACGCGTAGTTTAGCGAAAATTTCTCGCGACATTTCAGCAAATAAATAAACAGAACAGCGTATATTTATAAAGTGTGAAATGCGAATGGATGTCATAATCGCAATAAAACTAAAATCGCACGGCATACATGTGTCGGGTATTGAATAAATCTATTTCTCAATATACATGGCTGAATATTTCGTCAGTCGTCTTTATTGCTTACATCTGATCTATTTCTAATATTATAGAGGCGCGGGTGACAGCGTCCAAGTATGTCGAAGGATCGGGGTGTAGTGTTGAATCGATACGCGGCGTACACACCCGATCGTTTTTCGTACAACATGTGAGCTGGATTACCCTCCATAACGTCTTGATGTCGGACATCTGCCGCGTGCCCGGACGGCTTCGACCACATGTTTTTATCGGCCGTTTTTTAACTTACGATTTCCGAATTGACAGATCCGATTCGACATTTTTATTTGAAATAGACCCGTCCGTTAGGTCGGACTTGGGGTAGTTCTTTTTTTAAGTTAACAGCTGGCGTAATGTGGCGTGGCATTGTTTCTATTGGCTCTCTAAATGACGGTTTTGTTTTAGAAAGTGGTCTTTCGGTACAACAAAAAAGGTTTTCTGTACAGATTATTTGACATGCTTGACTTCACCGTTAGCAAAACGACAACCAGCAAGGTAATTGTGTAATACAGTATCAGTAGCAATGGCTTTCATTTTGACAGCTCAGCAACATTCATTGCGTTATTAACGTTGTTGAGCAGACACATTTTTCGAACATATGAAGCAATGGATTAGCAGTATCCTTCAAAATGATTCAGATTAAGATTGATAGTAGGGTGCTGCATAAAGTAAACACCACCACTGCTCTCAAAACGGTGAACGAAAACATCGTGAGGCAACCGGCATGTCCTAGAACCAAACATTCGAAGACATATAACATTTACCAACTCGCTCTGGGCCCGCGTGGTGGATTGTTCCCACTCCCTCTTACAAAGAGGAGGCCTGAGTCCCAGCAGTGAGAACATTATAGGCTGATTATGCTTGTGCTATAAAGTAAACGGATATAAGAACCAAATCACATTAAAACAAAACGGAATAAAACGCCAGTTGTTGTTATTTTGATGAATAATAAACAGGTTATAAATAAATTTTATGAACTATTGTTCTAAAACGTGGCAGTGCTAAATAGCGGGCGACACTGGACCGTGAGATTATACCTGCTAGTATACTCAGTGTAAATGCAATAATGTCGAATGATATACGATCGAGAGTGGCACGAAACCGGTGCGTAGAAGTTCCGCATACACTGCTTCACCGCTTGTAAGGCTACGACTTACGGTGCGTTTATAATGGGAAAATAGACCCGGTTTTGAGTGGCCCGTTAGTTGGACTTGTACGTTTTTTTTTGCTACAGTTTTGTAATAAACCGCTGCTTGGTATACTGATGTTGCGATTGCGTTATAAAGTCATGGGTTTTTGTTTACGCACGCGTAAACAACACTACATAATTATTAATTATGTAGTGTTGAATATTGTATGGTGCTACGGAACCCTTTGTGAGCGCCAACGTTTTGAATAGGTACTAACAATGACAGTTCAAAAATATTATATTAAATAGCTTTACCTTTTCGAATTATAATATTTTATTAAGACTAGTAAAAACTAAAACATGTGTCTTGTATGCTCCTCCAATTTTTTACTTTATTTTGTTTTTATTTATTGTTATTATAGCGGACATAGTAGTACACACTCTGTGAACATTTCAAGCGTCTATTTATTACGGTTCAAAAGAGACAGCCCTGTAATAGACGGAGGAACGTACGGCAAGCGGAGCCTTAGTAATAGGGTCCTGTTGGCACTCTTTGGGTACGGAACTCTTAAAAGAATGCGTCAGATGCGTGAAAGCGACACCTACTGGCTTTATAAGTTTTTAAAGGGCCTTACTGCATGTGTCAGTCTTCATTGAAACGGGCCTAAGTTGAAACGGGCCTATACAATACAAATACATAAATAAAATTAAAGTGCCTGTTTGTAAAACAAATATTCCAGTATATCTGTTTGTTCCTGCTAATCTCCGAAACGGCTGGACCGATTTGGACAGGATTTTCACTGGCATATAGTTGATGTGTAATGCATGTCTTGATGTGTATAGTTGATGTAAGGAGTAACTTAGACTACTTTTATTTTAGAAAAAACAGTAAAGATACTCATTATTGTTTTCCGACATCCATGCGAACGAAGTCGCGAGCACAGCTAGTTCATAAATAAATATATCATTTTTGTGAAGCTTCCTCTTGCTCTTGCCTCGTGACTTCATGAATGATGACATTATAGTCATCATCTTAAAAAAAATATATTAAATGATTTACTTTTCTTTTTATCTTCCTCTAAAATACTCGCGTCTTGTATTTTTTTTACATTCTTCAAAAGTAATGTGATGCTTTGAAATATAACTCGGAATCAATAGATGAAAACAGTCAACATAATCATCTAAAACAGAAATTTCTGGCAATAAATAACGAATGTTTGAAGTTATGTTCTGTATATACCTACGTAGTACGATAGTATACGTATTTAAATTTCCTTTCTTTCTTTCTCTATATTTTTCCAAAGATTTCAATCGCAGATTTGCCCTGCCGCGTCAAAAGATGGTCGCAGCTCTGTTTCGTTTTGACACCTCTGATATTAGTAGGTACGGTAAGGGCAAATCTAACGATTTAAATCTTTGATATTTTCGAAATTTCGGTATAGCACTATAGGTACATATAGGTATTATTTGTAGTATCGTAACAGTTTCTTTTAGTAATTATTAGAGGCATTAATCTACCCCATTTAAATAAACACTACATTGAATCAGCGGATTTATTTTGCTAAATACTTACTCTCAAATCCACTCTCATATCGCGCCGTCATGATTTCTACGCGTTTTATGATATAAACATGAAATCACGATGATCCGCAAACGTTATAATAATGTGAAATGTAACTGTTAATCGCAATAAAATATAATGTAATTCAACATACATTACCCGTTTTGTTAATACTTTATGTAATAGAAATATCATAAGCGGCATTGGTCAGCGAAACGCAGCTCGCAGCCGCAATTTAACGTTCAAAATCTGGACAACGTCCAACTGTGCTCAGGTGCGAGAAAAAGCATTTTAATGATATTTATTACACCTTTTAAAACAAATGCGGTTGAAATTTAGGATAATTTATGACATTTTTGGACACAAGATGCATATATTTTATTTTCCATGAAAACATGTTAGCTGTCAGTTGTGATTGGCGCATACCAAGGGATTATTTGGTGCGTGCGTACTAACTGACACGATAATTTATACGTATAAACAATTTATCCCTTCACTCCGTCTTAGAATATCCACCAGTCTTAACACACTTTGTACGTAGTTTTAATTTAGAACTTTAACCTACTTTTACTGAATAACAAGGATCTGGCGAAGCTTATTTCTTCTGCAAGCTGCTGATAGCTTTACCGATGGCCCGTCAGAGCTGTGCCAACCTCGTTGTAAGCTCTTCTTTCTTTAATTTCAGTACTGTCCAATTTATAATCTGTGGGATAATTGCGTAACACACTAACAGTAGCAATGGCTTTCATTTTGACAGTTCAACAACATTCATTGCGTTATTTACGTTGTTGAGCAGACAATTTTCGAACATAATTGAACCATTAGATTAGCAATATCCTTTAAAATGATACAGGTTGTGATTGTTAGTTTCGCTAGGTTGGTAGTTTTTACTTGTCAAACGCACATTTGTGGGTGATAGAATATAGAGAATATCTTCCCAAATATCATCATGTGTCTGGCTCTCAGTGAGCAAAGCATTATGAATATAATCTGCGTTCGCGATTTAGTTTCCAAACATGTAAACAAATATGAGTTATTGCGGAAAAAACTTTAATACCTACAAAATAAAGTTCAGATTAAGCTAAAACTTCAAAAAAAAACTAAGACAATTTCGACTACAGTAAATTTAATAGTTGTTTAACTAAAATAATATCAATCGGATATCATTAGGTACCTACGCACGACGACATATCAGTCTATACATTTCCAGTTTATGCTGAGTTCTCATTGTACGAAAAGACTATACAATGCGAGGGAAGCTAAAATGGGAAATATATAGCTTCACTACCAGCCCCCGCGGTTTCAGCCGCATAAATGTCGATACCGTAGGAATATCGGGATAAAAAGTATCCTATGTTATATTCTGATGCTGTAATGATCCTATGTTATATTCTGATGCTGTGATGATACTGTAAAGTTTCATCAAAATGTGTTCAGTAGTTTTTGCGTGAAAGAGTAACAAACTTTTATAATATTAGGATGAAGTATGATAATTATGTCGTCGTGTATACACAGTAAGAAACTAGAATGTTTTTTAAATAATAATGTGTTGTAAAATATTTTTCCGATTTTTCCCGAAAATAGGAGTAGGTAACGACCTACTCCTATTTTAATTTACAAGTGATCCCTCTTATATCAGAGGAACATTATTTCGTTTACCTTCCTGAATTTCAATTTCTGTCTCCGTCAGAAAAGAGCTTACAGCTTTAAATGGAAATTAATTATAAAAGAGACAACAATATTTTGACACTCGCGAAAAAAATAAGCTTTAACTCCAATATTTCAGAAGATATTTTTATGAAGGAAAATATTATCTCGTTATATCTGCATCTTGTTCGAGACAGAGTGATATCACGCGACCCACGGCTATAAAAAGTTACGATTTAACTTAAACAAGATGAAATTTTGCTTGTAATGTCACTTCTCAGGCTAATATAACTAGAGCCCGTCCCAACTTGTTTAAGAAAGGCAGATTTTTAGATAAGGTTGGCAACTTTTTAATGGCTACTGAATCTGTTTTATTTTTCCTCGAATTACTAAGTACTTTGTGTTTTACCTCCAATTATGGCAGAAAAATTATGAGATAGGTCGCAAATTGAAGTTCAAAGGCCAAATTATTTCGAGAATAATTGTCTATACCATTTCATATATCTATGGTCTATACCTAATAGAGCTTGTTTGTCAAAGTTTGAGGAACTCCAAAGCTGAGTTTGGTGGGATTAAACTATTTGAGAGCTTACTGCAGTAAGCGCATGAGAGCGACAATACTAAACCTGCTCTATCTGGAGCATTTCAGGGAATTAGCTGTGTAGTCGGAATTTTTGTAGATTCTTTGAAATCACTGCGAGCATGTGTATTGTAGTTAGTGCGGTGAGTGTGTTCGCGGTGTCTATTCCCTTCCTGAAAATAAGTGATCTTTTGTGTTGCTATTGTACTGTGTCTTTTTACATTTTTTGGTCTTGTTATAGCTTGAATCTCTTGAAATACATGTTATGATCAGTGGTAGCCCAGTGGTATCGGCCTTGACTTACGAGTTGGGTCGTGAGTTCGAACCCAGATAGCCACTGCTCTCAAAACGGTGAAGGAAAACATCGTAAGAAAAACCGGCATGTCCTAGAACCAAAAATTCGAAAACATAATTATGACATCTACCAACCCGCACTGGGCCCGCGTGGTGGATTAAGGTCCTCTCCCTCTTACCGAGATGAGGCCTGTGTGAGCAGTAGGAACATTATAGGCTGATTAAGTAATCGAACAATGTCTTTTCACTTATTGTTGACCTGAACTGGATATTTAAGTGTTTTATGAAATTATAAATGTATCTAGTTTAAACCAAAAAACGTCCTGTATCTTGATGTATCCTACTTATTACACAAAACAACGGTGTTGGTTACCATAACTCAACATTACGAGAAACAAGACAGTCAAATTGGCTAAGTAAATAACACCGTGAGCAGTTTGACAAATTGTACGTTGGCTCTGTTGGCCCTGGCCGTTGGGGCCAACATCCAAGTGTTTACGGCCAAAGCCCTTGTGCATGCTGAACATAAGTTCGCTATTCTCACGTATGTTGAAACTGAAAGTTATATTCACATAGTGTTCGTATGTAGTCAGTCGTTCGCAGCCACCGTTGTTTGTAAACGCTGCGCAGCAAACTAACTAGTGGTTGCTGTCTGTCGAGGTTTTCGCATAAACAATGTCGATGAATTTATTCATCAACTTCTGAATTCCTTATTTGGTATCGATAATACAAAGAATGTAAAGATGAAGTTTTCGCTTCATCAAAAATTTTGTGAATATTTAGATTATGTTTGACAGTTCGTAATAAAATTGTGCAAATTCTGCGTCCCCAGTATAAATCTCCGATACTGTGTTTATTACAGTGTCATGATTTCATGATCGTAAAATTTATATTTCCATCGGTCGTCAATCATCGCTAGTCACAAAATTTCACGCAGTTTTTATTACAGAATTAATTTCTAATTCAATATAAAATGGGAAATGCTAAAGACAGAGGAAAATCTACCTTGAAGCTAATTTAATTAAAATTTTTGTTTGTCCGTTTAGTGAAATATTATTCCAATATAAAACGTAATTAAAGCCGTCCATCATTCTTGTTATATAAAACCTGAAAGTATCTTTTGTCTCTAAAATAACATTAAAGGTACTCAGTTTTAAGTTTTGGACGTAAAGTCTTCCAACTTTCCTTAGTAGTGAAATAAAAAAGCTCCCCTTAAATAGATAAATGGATTCTTCTGCCTTGCGTAATTAATATGGGCTCTTTTATCTGGTTCCGCTTTTCAACTTAATTTCCTTTTTTATCTCAGTTGTCTAAATCCTGTTTATCTAATCATTGGTTGTGACAAGCAGCCTTCACGAACATGTTCACTTATACTAATATGAATAAAAATAACATATACAATTAAAATTAGGTCCTACTACAGAATATGACAAAATGTGCACCCGGTCCATTGTTGGAATATTTCTCTCTTTATCGTAGATATTACGTTTATCGATAAGTTTGTCGCCGTCGTCGTCTCAGTGCACACGGCACTAGTCGGCCGGTGCTTCCCACGGCACGGTTCTAATGAGCCGTGTTGTGTTGAGTAACAGAGGTGATGGGGAAAGGGGGAGGGGTGCAGGCTTTTTGAATAACTAACTATTCGCCAGCGTCAAATAGATAAATTATACCTACGTGGTTTATTTTTGTCTTGCTACGTATGGGTCTTTGGATCATTCTGTATGGACCAATAGGTATCTTTATATGACCTGTACCTTTAATGTAAGTGTAGACCATTTAAGGCTGTACTCTTTTTAAGCAATAGTAACCTCGAAATAGTCATTGAAGTTTTGAGAGCACAAAAGAGTTCTAAAGCTACCAGTTACACTGAGTGTCCAAACTGGGTCCATATTGGCTCAACTAAAGTTCTTTACCCGAAATTGTTCTCCCTAACGATTTGTAATCCGAATGATCACTCTTCCTAAAATTTTTCATCTAATTAATAATATCATTAATGTAAATATTTTAAACTCCTACTGTTTTTTATCATAACGCTTTTATCCCTAAACATAACTATCATAATATTTTCATGGCCTGGGAGTTTATACGGGTAAGTTATATATGATATAATTACAAAACCTCTAATATTTACAAGATATAACAACTGAACCTATAATTTTATTTGATATAATGATCAGTTAATATAATAAACGATTGATATAATTTTAATGTAACTAATTTCTATAAGAATAACAGACAATTAATATAAAATCGTTTGATGTACAACTCAATAGACATAAAACCTATTTAGTCTAATATGATAAACACTTTTTTTTTCATCCTATGTCATCCTGTGTCGACGGAGCCCCGCTTCGCGGGGCCCCTATTTCTGTGTAAAGGGTTTAAAGTAACCTAACCAAACCGAACCTCGGGGTGCCCTTCGCTCGCCCTTGCATCCTATGTCGACGGAGCCCCGCTTCGCGGGGCCCCTATTTCTGTGTAAAGGGTTTAAAGTAACCTAACCAAACCGAACCTCGGGGTGCCCTTCGCTCGCCCTTGCATCCTATGTCGACCGAGCCCCGCTTCGCGGGGCCCCTATTTCTGTGTAAAGGGTTTAAAGTAACCTAACCAAACCGAACCTCGGGGTGCCCTTCGCTCGTTTTTGCATCCTATGTCGACGATCTAAACAAAAAAGATATGACTTTGAATAATAGTGTAAAAGATGGTTATGTTGAGAAAATATAGGAAAACAAATAAAAGTATAATAGATGTTTATTGCTACTGACATTATGAAGTTGAATGATTCGGAATTATGAACATTAGAGACAGAGTAGTTAGGAATTGTGATTGTTAGGATGAAAAATGTTAGGAAGAACATTTTCGGATTTCCAATTATCGGAGTTGAAAATTTAGGTGAACTTTGGCGCACCCGTCCAAACTAAATATTATAAAATACTAGCAGCGCCCCGCGGTTTCACCTGCATAACTTTCGAAAGACACATGGCGCCATCTATCATCATAATAACGTTATTGTTTTCGGGATGAAAGGTACTCTATGTCCGTTTCTGTACACCTGACAACTTATATGCAAAATTTCAGGATGATCGGTTCAGTGGTTTAGGCGTGAAAAGGTAACAAACAAACAAACTTACTTTCGCCTTTATAATGTTAGTTAGGATTAATAAAAAAGAAGGTTCTACGATGAAAGTGAAACATTTCCTGCAAAAATATCTTTCTTTAAAGCAACATTAAAATTTCTACCAACCAAGTCCGTTCATTCACCGCGTCAACTCCACCTGAATAGAACCCATCCTCATTTAAGACACTGACCGTTACAAATTACATTGTTTAAGAAATACCTTAAAAATGTCAACCGGAAAAGCAGCCATAAAAGCACCACATTGCGAAATAAAGCAAAACAAGTGCGTCCTTTGTTTGGCCGGGGCATGTTGACTGTTCCTTATCCAGTATCGCCTGAACTAGAACTCTGCCGTACAACGACCTGACTGTACTATGGTAACTCGCTCCACAATCCGATTTGTCAACCTTTCGAGCGATACGGAGACAAAGCTATGAAACCATAAAATTTTAACAGACAGTTTACAGCTAGCTGCTTGCTAGCCTTTTGTGAGTGCTGAATTTTATTTGCCTGTCTATTCATCGTGGTCGTTAAATCAGTAATTATGCAGCGATCTTTAAATTTTGTGTCGTACTTAATCTTGATTGTTTTCAGTCTTTAATAAAATATCTAGGTAACCTGGATATTTTATGCGAGGTTTTATTTATCCGCCGCATCTTCAATATACAGGGTTATTTTAATTTGGCTAGCTAATCTCTGCAGACACGATGGTAATCGATATCTGAACACGATTAAATAAAAATAAATAGATAACGACGCCGATGCCCTTGTTCACAAACTAAACTAAATTTAAGTTCAGTGCATCTTTTTCTTTCTATTTTATTAAGAAAAGGACAGAAGATAAATATTAGTTTAGCTCTGTCAAATCAAGATACTCCATAGACAAGTTTAGACGTGATTAAAAAATTGGCTACGAAAAATACGTCAATTTACGCCAGGCGCTGACTACAATAACTGCGGTCGATGACCCTACAAAAAAACATCAAATTATTTTTTATTTTATTTTATCATGTTTAGATACCGATCGATACCCATCATGTCTGCGGAGTTTAGCTAGCCAATTTAAAATTATATTAAAATAATTTGAATAAAATGAATAGGTTCTTCGGTTAAGATTTCTGCTACAAAAGACAATCGACCATCGTTATGAATTGTGGGCTGTTTAAGGCTTAGAGTCATTAGTTCGAGTGTTAAATCAGAAGCATTACAATAGTACTGGTCATCGCAACTTTCTCGACCATTGTTCGTTCTTGCCGAGGCTATGTCGTTGAAGTGATTACGCGCATCTTTTTTTCTTTTTCTCAACTCAATTTGATGCATTACGGCTGAAAAAGAAACATTATGAAAGAGTATTTGATTTACCGAGACCATTTTTTCGCTGAACGTGCTTTAAACGAAAAATTGCTTTAAAACATTGGAAGAATAACAGCTTTAACGTTGATTTTTTATTAGTTTGAAAGTTTGGAGAGGTCTTTGAATGCATCAATAAAGTATTGTGCTTAAATAATTGCTAACAAGGCACAGCCAATACCTTTAATGGTCTAAATCTAGCGGAAGATTGGTTCAAACACTCAGAAGCCCATACAATAAATGGACGTTGAACTGTTGCAGCGTCTGTATAAAAGATTCAAATAACAATAAACAGTTTAGAAAGTGCTCTAATGATTGATGTGGTCTTTTTTTTTTTTTTGAGATGGCAAGATGTCTGACGATGTTGAAACTTGTTCCACGGAGACGTACTCGAGTGCCCCGGAGCATGACGATTAGAGGTAGTTATTACTCTGCCGAGTACTCTTGGCCGTAACATCGGGATACAATGATAGTAATGTGATGTAATTGAGACTAGTAGAACAAGCCATAGTAAATATTATGGTATGTGTGACGTTAAAATACCTGTTCTGAATAGCCACTGTTTTTGTTTTGACCAGTCTATGTTTCCAACCTGTTGATTATAAAATACAGAGCGAGCCTACTTACTAAAATAATTGCCTATGTCGTAATTTCACACAGCTTCTGTACCTGCGTCCCAAAATATGTAAATTCAGATCGTTATGCCTTGGGTTTTAACATTATTAACTTATTAATATCAGGCAGATTAGGGACAGACGTTAAACGGTAGTTAGTTGGTATATATGTATGAAGCAGTTACGTGAATACACGTTCTAGTAACTAAAATCTTATACGTCGTAGCGGTTGACGTGGAGTCTTGGACCGTGTCAGCAACGTTTCACGTACACTCTCCACCTCGTACAGACATTTTGCTCTAATGGTCTTGGCTGACGCATGTAACGCATAGAGAAGGACCTAAATCCTCAGTAACCACACAAGCCATTCCCGCCCTTATTCAAAAGTACTAAAACATATACTGGCATACAAGAAAATTTAATAATTATACCCTTATGTGGTTAAACGTACGTGCAGGTACGCCAGTTTAGCCAAGTTAAGACTTGCGACGCACTGTTTAGCTTATTCAGATTTGAATATCATTTACGTCTTTTCAACTGCGCTGGTTTGAAATAAATCTTGATAAAACTAACTCAATCTTGTAAAAGGAAGTTGTTTATGTAAAAGGCCGTTGTTGATTTATAATTTGTGTAGTTGATGATTGAAATACGACACCAATAAACGTTTAGACATTAATTAATAATGATGATAAATAATTTATAATTTCTGTAGGACGGCTTGTCTGATTGCTAAGCTTGAATTAACATGCTCCGAGGAAATTCGAGTTGAAAATTTCAATGGATTTCTTACCTGTACAGCGCAGACTATTCATCCGTCGTCTTCGAGATGTTAGCTTTTATTATAGGAGTCGTGTTCCAAATCAGAGTTATGCTGCGCTCGAGCTCACCTTACTTACTTAGCCGTATTTCCAATAGCGAAAGAGGATTAGAATTCTGATACCATTTCTTTTATAACTAAACCTTTTTGCAGAAATGTTCGATAGTTTGCTGATATCATATGGTGGAGGTACCTACACTATTTAGTTGATGTGTTTTTTAATTTTTTGCTTTCACCTAAGTATGGTCCAGACTATACCACCCTAGATATAGTCTACCTACCACCTTTTTTTTTTTTTTTTTTTTTATGGATGGGAAATCATCAAATGACCCCTCCCGCTCTGGGTGGAGCGAAGGGAGTGTCAGACTCTTACTGACTAAAACCCATCCGTGTTCCTTCCTTAGCCCTTTATGTTCCGGGGTAGCGGTAACCCTTTCGGACAATCCCGCACCCCCGGCAGGCTTCGGCCCTGGCAGGCCCCTTCCTTTATGCTGACATCTCTTTGAGGCGCGCGTGGAACACGTACGCGCCGTCCGGCACGGGCCTGGTCCTGATCGGACGGTGAGCTACCCATTACTCTCCGTCCGCAGGCCCGCGCCTACGGTGGCCGGGAGTCGTCACGCGGCTCCCGACGCCCGGAGCGCCTCCCGCGGCGGCTGGGGTGTGAGGCTCTCTCCCTTAGCCGTTCCGCCACCTCCTTCGCTAGCATGACTGCTTCGCAGAAGGAGGTGACGGCCTCCCACTCCCTCTCGCCCCGGACCATGGCTTGAACCAGGGCCGGACGCGAGAGGTCGCCGCCGCTGTCGATCGCCTCTACGAGGGCACGGCGGTGCTCCGCCCATGCAGGGCATACCTCCACCGTATGCTCCACCGTGTCCTCTGGGCGATCCTCGCAGTGGTGACACCCGGGCGTCTCCTCCCGCCTGATGATGTGCAGGAACCTCCCAAAACATCCGTGTCCGGTGAGGACCTGCGTCAGGCGATAGGTGAGGACGCCGTGACGCCTCTCTAGCCACTCCTCAAAGAGGGGCCTTACCGCCACTATCGTGGCGTGCCCTGCGCTGGGTTGCGAAAGTCGCTCCTTCCATACCACCATGAGATCGCGCCGGAGGTCTGTCCGCTCCGCCGCGATTTGCCGCGGAAGCGGAGTTTCCCCCCGGCTCAGTGCCTCCGCGCGCCACTCATACAGGCGCGCGAGGACTATCGCCTCCAGATCCCATGGCGGCAGTCCGGCAAGGAGGCTTGCCGCTTCGCCCGAGATCGTGCGGTACCCCCGGATCAGCCTTACGGCTACCACCTTTTGGGGCGCGTTCAGATAATGGGCGGCTCGCCGCCGCAGAGAACGCGCCCACACCGGGGCCCCGTATAGGGCCATGGACCGCACGACCCCCGCGTAAAGCCTCCGGCAGGAGGTGTTTGGCCCCCCCAGGTTGCCTGGTGGTGGTGGTGGGTGGTCTACCTACCACCTAGATACTTATAAGCAAAGGTGTCATAATGGCTGCAGAAAGCAGAGATGTAAGAAGATTATTAAAAGAGCTGTACTGCACCAATCCCAAATAAATGGTTATAAGCACCCTAATTTCGTAACACACTATCAATCACATTTTGAATCATTTTGAAGGATATCGCTTCAAATGTTCGAAAAATTTGTCTGCTCAACAACGCAAATAACACAATGTATGTTGTTGAACTGTCAAAAATGAAAGCTATTCCTATTTTAGTGTGTTACGCAAATATTAGTCCGTGTGGTGCCGGACTTAAAGAATAGCACCACCCCCCCTTCTTCCCATGGGTGTCGTAAAAGGCGACTAAGGGACGTACCGGAGAATGGGCAGCAGCGTTCTCTATGCATTTAATATCATACTGCGATCGCCAACCCGCATGCCAAGCGTGGCGATTATGGCAAATCCCCCCCCAAATGACAAGCACGAAAAATACTTGGCCCCTAGTGCCCGGCGGCCCGCCTACCCTTGGCTACGGTAGCGGCCAAGGCCACGGTGAGGCAAGGGGTGCTAAGAATCCCCGGAAGAGATCCGGCTACCAAAATAACCGAAAACTGGACCTGGCAACATACAACACGCGTACACTCCGGACCGACGAGAAGATCTCCGAACTCGAGGAAGAATTGAGCAGGTTGCGATGGGGCATAGTGGGATTATCTGAAGTCCGAAGAGAGGGGGAGGACTCGATAATCCTTAAATCTGGCAACTTGCTCTATTTCCGGGAGGGCGACCAGCAGTCCCAAGGTGGTGTCGGGTTTATCGTCCACAAGTCCCTTGTGAGCAACGTGGTGAAGATCGAGAGTGTGTCGACCAGGGTGGCGTACCTTATACTCAGAATATCCGCAAGGTATTCGCTGAAGGTCGTACAGGTTTACGCCCCGACCTCGTCACACCCCGACGATGAGGTGGAGACCATGTATGAGGATATTTCCAGAGCCATGCATGGCTCTAAAACTCACTTCACCGTTGTCATGGGGGACTTTAACGCGAAACTGGGTAAACGAAGCGATGATGAGCTGCGAATGGGGCAATTTGGAGTTGGACGACGGAACCACCGGGGCCACCTACTGGCTAGTTTTATGGAGAAGGAAGGCCTCTTTATGATGAATTCCTTCTTCAGAAAACGTGAGCACAGGAAGTGGACCTGGCAGAGCCCGGATGGTGCAACTAAAAATGAGATTGACTTCATTATGTCGACGAAGAAGCAAATATTCAATGATGTCTCTGTGATCAACGCGGTGAAAACCGGAAGTGATCACCGCATGGTAAGAGGCACATTGAACTTAAATATAAAGCTGGAAAGGTCTCGACTAATGAGGTCTACGCTCCGCCCAGCGCCGATCCAAGTTCAAAACCCCGAGAGCTTTCAGCTCGAACTTCAGAATCGTTTCGAGTGCCTGGGGAGCTCCGTGGACGAATATAACGATGGGTTCGTGGAAGCTGTCCATACGGTCGGGTCTAAGATCTTCAAGACCCGTCGTACGAATACGAAAAAGAAGCTCTCTGATCCTACTTTGCGGCTCATGAAGGAGAGGCGCGAGATGATCCTGCAGTCTTCAGATGATGTTCTAAAGTACCGGCGGCTCAACAGACAGATCTCTAAGTCCTTGAAAAGCGACCTTCGCCGCTTCAATACAGATCGTATTGAGGAAGCGATAGAGCAAAATAGAGGCTCCAAGGTTTTTGCTAGAGATCTGTCTATTGGGCAGAGCCAGCTTATGAAACTGAAGACTGATGATGGCAGGATCGTATCCGCCAAACCTGAGCTGTTGAGAGAGATCGAGAGGTTCTATGGACAGTTATACACGTCAACAAGCAACCCCGTTACGAATCTGGCAAACGACCCAAGAGCTAGATTGACCCGACACTATACCGAAGACATCCCGGACGTCAGCCTGTACGAGATTAGGATGGCTCTGAAGCAGCTTAAAAACAACAAGGCACCGGGTGATGACGGAATTACGGCCGAGCTCCTGAAGGCCGGCGGAAAACCCGTTCTTAAGGCCCTTCAGAGGCTGTTTGATTCCGTCATACTCGAGGGTAAAACACCACAGGCATGGAACAGAGGTGTGGTGATACTTTTCTTTAAGAAGGGTGACAATGCCCTTCTTAAGAATTATAGGCCCATCTCACTTCTGAGCCATGTCTACAAGCTGTTTTCGAGAGTCATCGCGAACCGTCTCGCGCGCAGGTTTGACGACTTCCAGCCTCCCGAACAAGCCGGATTCCGTAAAGGCTTTAGCACCGTAGACCACATACATACGCTGCGACAGGTTATACAGAAGACCGAAGAGTATAACCTGCCTCTCTGCTTAGCGTTTGTGGACTACGAGAAAGCCTTTGATTCGATCGAGACATGGGCTGTACTGCAGTCTCTTCAACGGTGCCAGATCGACTATCGGTACATCGAGGTGCTGAAGTGTCTGTACGAAAACGCCACTATGTCAGTTCGACTCCAGGACCAGACCTCGAAACCTATCCTTCTGCAGCGAGGTGTGAGACAGGGAGACATTATCTCTCCGAAACTGTTCACCGCTGCTCTGGAGGATGTCTTTAAGGTTCTGGACTGGAAAGGAGCTGGCATTAACATCAATGGCGAGTACATAACTCACCTTCGGTTTGCCGACGATATAGTAGTCATGGCTGAGACTATGGAGGACCTCAGTACAATGCTCGATGACCTCAGTAGAGCCTCTGAAAGAGTGGGTCTGAAAATGAACATGGATAAAACGAAGGTCATGTCAAATGCCCATGTAACACCCACTCTCATGAAGATCGGAGACGCTACACTCGAAGTCGTGGACGAGTATATTTACCTAGGACAAACTGTCCAGTTAGGTAGGTCCAACTTCGAGAAAGAGGTCAATCGTCGAATCCGACTCGGCTGGGCAGCGTTCGGGAAGCTACGCAATATCTTCTCGTCCCACATACCGCAGTGTCTCAAGACGAAAGTCTTTGACCAGTGCGTGTTGCCAGTGATGACATATGGCACTGAAACGTGGTCGCTCACAATGGGCCTTATTAGAAGGCTGAAAGTCACCCAAAGGGCAATGGAGAGGGCTATGCTTGGAGTTTCCCTGCGGGATCGAATCAGAAATGAAGAGATCCGCAGGAGAACCAAGGTAACCGACATAGCCCGAAGAATTGCCAAACTTAAGTGGCAGTGGGCAGGGCACATTGCTCGCAGAACAGATGGCCGATGGGGCCGAAAGGTTCTGGAGTGGCGACCGCGTACCGGAAGGCGTAGCGTTGGAAGGCCTCCCACAAGGTGGACCGACGACCTTGTGAAGGCCGCAGGAACTCGTTGGATGCGAGAAGCACAAAACCGGTCGAAGTGGAGGTGCTTGGGGGAGGCCTATGTCCAGCAGTGGACGTCTTTCGGCTGAAATGATGATGATGATGACGCAAATATCTACCCCGCTGGACAGGAAGAAGATGTTGATGATAATGGTCTGCGTATAAAGAACAATGTCATCGTCGTTAATAACTTACACCATCGCGGCTTTGTTACTTAACCAATAAAGGAGCGAGAATTTTGTAAAACCTAGTGCTCATTAAAAAGGCTTGTCAACAAATTTTACACCACAGCGCGACCAAGGTCTCTAAGCCCATTACACAAATTCAACATTTACTTAGTAGCTAATTTATTTAAATACCTAATTACTTGCGTCGTGAGAGGCAGCCGTGACTCTTCAGATTTGCCAACATTCCTTCAAACCTTAACCAAGCATTCAGGGTGGTTGATGCCCTCAGAGTTCCCTTATTGTAAGGTGAATTCCGTTAACGACCGTGACTCGTCGTTTTATTGTTCTTTCTCCTGAATTCCTGATAATGACTGATGGCTTTCTCTCTATGTCTTTGTTCGAAGTTGACACTGACGTGAAAATGTAATCATGGTGCGGCGTTTGGCCAACCGCGGCGGATGCAAACAATGAAAAATGTATTGAAGTTATACAGGAAGAGGCAATTAATTTCGCGGCAGATATTTATAACTTGCGGGTATTAAATTTGGGTAGCTGGAGTCATGCTGTTCTTTATGAAGGTCACTCTGTTGTTCTATGTGAAATAGGTGCGTAGAGCTTGTTTAATGAAACTTGTATTATTAAAACAGTAGCCTTCTATAACTAGCATGTTTCCCTGATTGTGCGATATCTAGTAGCAATAAAACATTTCTTGTTTATCTTTTACTTTTGTGTTGTTTTAACTGCGTTTCTTGTTAGTACGTCGGACAGTTAGCATGAAAAGTAGCAAAATTAAAGGAACGGTACTTCGTGACGCGTGCGCATTTAATATGTGCGTAACTATTATAGAGCATGTCGCTTTATTTACGCTTCGCGGCCGGCGCAGGCGCTGCTGTTGAATTCTGCGTAACTTTACTCACTATTTGGAATTACGAACTAATTCCTAAAATTAAAACGTCTTCCCAAATCAGCGGGGCAATTGCGTAACACATTATCAATCGGAATCGGTGTCATTTTGACAGTTCAGCAACGTTCATTGCGTTATTTACGTGTTAAGCAGTAACATTTTTCGAACTTATGAAGCAATGGATTAGCAATTTGCTTCAAAATGATTCAGATTCCGATTGATAATGTGTTACGCAATTAGGGTGCCGGACGTTAACGAGAAAAATATGATTCTGTAACTCAGGGGGTCATTTTAGTTTCGGTTAATTGGGTTTTACCAAATAAATATATTTCATGTCGCGATTTTATCTTAAGTATCTACATAGAGTTGAAATATTACAATTCTTACTGCGTATTATTCCAGACAATTTCCTTTTTAATTACGTGTGTCTGGAATTTAGCCAGCGGGTGTAAAGGATCAAGACGTGTATAAAATTGTTCTCCCAAAATATGGTAGATGGTTTATACTTATCTACATATTTCGAATTTACTCGTCACTTTAATAACACTGTTAAGTGAACACTTTGAAGATCCGCTTTGATATTCGTAAAGCTTATGATTTATTATTCAACAGCTCTACGAAATATTCAATTTCTAACGTCCCGTTTTATTTCTGATATTATCAAACATTTAAACTCGAAATGCTCTTATATATTTTTGAAACTATTGTTTTTGGCATCAAAGATACGTCGTTGAACTTAACTAAGTATGCTTAATCTATTATTACAAATTCTCATTAACTCAAGTACCTATTTAACAGTAACTTTTCTCTTCAATTTTCTTTAAGACAAGTTCCTCAAATTACTTGATGTTACAAATCAATGAAATGAATTTACGAGTAATTCAAACAACTCAGGTGTACGAAATGAATTCTTAAGAAGCCAAATCATCAATTTACCCGGAAAGGAACAAATGATAAAGTCAGTGTTCCGATTTTTAACAAGACTTTCGCAATTTCGCAGCTAAAACGTGTAGAAGTAGGTAAAGACGTTTCCATTGAGAATAGAGAGATTAGTTGAAAGAGTAACGGGACTGTGCAATGACAAAAACAGTACCAATTAACTTTTTTCTTTTTGAACTTCAGACACAAGTATTTCCAATCGTTCGGAGCATTCCGGCGGAGAGAGCGTCTTTAGTCGTGCGATTTGCTCTCGATACGGTAAAGATCGATTCGCTTTGCTCGTTTTATTCCGATTTAAATTGTATCGATGCTAGAGGCGATTAAGGCTTCCGTGCTTGTAATAGTAAATGCAGCGAGAAAAGAAAATTAGTTATTGTAGAAAATAAAACAACATAAGTGTGAATAGGAGCTATTGCACATACGGGTAATGGGTTATTTAGCATAATCAGCCTATAATGTTCCCACTGCTGGGACGCAGGCCTCCTCTCGGTGAGAGAGAGTGGGCAATAATCCACCACGAGGGCCAGTGCGGGTTGGTAGATATCATATGTCTTCGAATTGTTGGTTCCAGGACATGCCGGTTTCCTTGCAATCTTTTCTTTTACCGTTTTGAGAGCGGTGGTGATGAAATAATTTCACACAAAGTAAACCACAAGTCTCGACCGTTACCACTGGGACAGCACGGCTTCATGGGTTATTTATTTGGCATCAAAGTAAATTATTTGACCGATCAGAATTTTAATCATTTACTCCATTTATCGATTCCAGTCCAGTTCTCCCGTTCACACGAGTTACAAAATAATCCTGCGTGTATTGAAATATCATTGCATTGGAAGCATGTCAATACGAAGTTGGACGCACAGAAAATGAATTGGGCTTTTGCGGGCGGCAAATGAAAAATTTACAGCCGTTTATTCGGTGATATTGGGGATTTCATCGGCTATCGATTTTACCTACGAAAGAAGAGCCAACGTAATTGAATTTCATTTTGTACTGGTAAATCGACCACAACGTACAAAATATTCGCTGTTTTTATCAATTTTAAATGCTAATATTCTCAGTGAAATAATTATGTGGCGAATAATAACCGTAATAATAAAAAGGTACAACCATTTTAAGGCTCCGTCATCTTCAAGAAGTAATTAAGCTAATGAGACATTTTAATACTCCCAAAACGGTTTATACCCTAAAACATTTTACTCTTGAAGGTGGCAGTTTAACGCAAAGTCTAGCTGTAACTATAAACTTAAGTTCGGTCGTTAACCTAATCGTAGTACAATATAAACAAAACTACTCAAATAAAACAACCACTAAGGATGCCTCATGTACACAAAAAAACACGTTTTTTCATGCGTTTCTCACACACCCCTTAAGATAAAGTCGTAGACTTCCGTTCAAAGTTAAACAATATGTCAATCTGCGGTTAGCACGTTGAGGTGGTTTCTAAGCGTCTTCCGAACGATTAAGGGGTTTTAAAATGACGCTTCCAGCCGAATGGTTCATGTTTTCTCGCGGCTACTGTGTGTATTTAGATATCGGATTGATGGATATGGCATTGTGGGCTGAAAGAATTTGGGGGTTTAGGATAAAATAGAATTGGATGTCGAAAAGATTTAGTTTAGCAATGTTTTGCTCTGTTTCATGGAAAATAAGTACTAAGTCATTATCAGCTAGTCTCGTATAATAATGCCCCATTGATAAAATATTACACAATATATAATTTATTAACCAGTGTGAGAATTGTGAATCCGTGTTGAATAGAAGTACATAAATTATTCTGACATAATTCGTCCCCATTTGTCAAAAATTTCTTTATTGAAAATGTTAATATCCAACGATTAAGCAATAAGCACGTTTCGAGCGCCATTTTAGCTTTGGAACCGCGAACAATGTAGTTTACAGTTCACGACGCAGATGTTTAAAAAGAATCAACAGTTAACAACATCGTAAAAAAGGTCGGGCGTAAACAGCTACCGTTGAAATTTTACAGTCACTCTTGTTTCCTTGTTTTTTTCTTCCCGCTCTTCACACTTAACAGTTACTATAGCTGAAGATTTGTAACACCACGTATCTTCTACATTGACGGTCGTTTTATTTTTTAATTATACTTATCACGTATCGTCATCATCATCATTTCAGCCGAACTGAAAGACGTCCACTGCTGGACATAGGCCTCCCCCAAGCATCGTCACTTTGACCGGTTCTGTGCTTCTCGCATCCAGCGGATTCCTGCGGCCTTTATAAGGTCATCTGTCCGCCTTGTGCAAGGCCTTCCAACGCTACGTCTTCCGGTACGCGGTCACCGCTCCAGAACCCTTTGGACCCATCGGCTGTCGTTTCTGTGAGCAATGTGCCCTGCCCGAAATTCTTCAGGCTATGTCAGTTACCTTGGTTCTCCTACGGATCTCTTAATTTCTGATTCGATCACGTACTGCAACTCCAGCATACAACTCCATTGCCGTTTCGGTGACTTTCAGCCCATTTTAAGCGACCATGTTTTTGTGCCATAGGTCTGTATCATCATCAACTAGGAATAAAATCACACACTCGGTAAACACAGAAGTGACAACTAAAACCATAAAACCGACGCAGTCAAAATAGTAAATGCAGCCCCTATAAATATTAATGAGGAGAGCTTACAGATTTTCGCGTCATTACACCAAGATTTACATTTAAATCTACATAAAAATAAATGGATAAAGACAGTAAGTCTGCTACGCGCTAACGTATCTCGTTACTTTGTTTTAGTACAGCACAGTCGGATAAAAATGAATCTAATCAGTTTGAGTGCACTGCATAAAATGTATCTGGGCACCGTCACTGAATTCAGATGCTGCAGCATTTTTGGGTTCAATTTAACAATTGCGACAGAACAAAATTACCTAACCCTGAACTGGATATAACTATAAAATTATATATAGAATGGTGTAAATATTTAGGGCGGATAGCAACCACACGGTATTTTAATCTACATTCTATGATAATATTATGAAAAATACAATTTTATGGGATTGTTTGTTGGAACTAAATCAATTTAATTTTTCTTCTTAACGACACTTTTTTTCGACCACCATTATATCTGTCGTTAGGTATATAGGTATATAATTTTATATGTTTATTCATTTTTATTGTTTACATGTACATTTTAATAAACACAATGTTATGCGCTAACAACACTAACAAATCATCTTAACATGAAGTATGGAACCCAAGCATAACAAAGCCATTAATAATAACGATAGATAATTTAAAGGTTATCTAACAGGTAAGTCAATTTATCAAAATATACAACATTATTTTTAGTATATGCGAAACCTGAATATAGTTTGTTCAGAATAAGTAACTGAATCGATTCCAATAATTTTTACCCCATGTTATATTTTGGCCCAAAAATATTTAAAAAAGGTTAATAGTTGGACACCCTGAGTATATTATACTGTGCCCCGAGGAGCGACTAAGTAGGTAGTTATCTACCATACGCGCACAATGGCGCGGCGCCGGCGCACAGCGAGCGGGGCGACCGGGGCGGGGGTGCAGCAACCTCAGTCACCCGGGTACCACTGGTTGGCGCGCACGTGTCGCGTGGGTCCAACTGCATAATCGCGAGCGCGCGGCCGCCGCGGGCCACAGTTGTGTTTCGGTTGATCGTGTACTTACCTATCGTATGTAAAAAGTGTCGTGTAACCATGACTTTCTCATACACCAACGTCCAGTACACAGAAATGGTACGTACATCAGAGTATCGTGGAACACAATGCTTTGCCGTGATGATTAACATTTTTAAACACGCCAAGATGGTTAATTGTAGAAAGTTATTATTTGTACCTACAGCCTGCTGTGGTTAAGTAATGCTATGTTTAACACTTTTCATCCACTTTGAACTTGTTGACATAAGGTGCAACAAATCGCATTGACTACATTGTATCACTTACGGCTTACGAATAAGTAATTACTTATTCGTAGCTTACGGCTGCATTTATTTACGAATAAAGTACATTATAATAACTACCTACACTTGACCATTACGACAGTCCAAAGCCTGCAAGTGTGATGGAAAATGTTATCACCCGTTAATTACAATACAATCGCCGCGCGGTACGTTTAGGCACGCGGTGCCCATGATTTCATACGGACAAACAGGTAACATAACAAGCTTATAACTTTGTGATTATTCATGACACAGTTTTGAAATTTTGTACATAGATTCTTTACATAAAAATACTAGACACGTGTTTCGGGTTTCGCATATACTAAAAATAATGTTGTATTCAAAATTAATGATCCAAGATGACAATAAACAAGACATAATAAATTGCTAACATGCGTGAGTCTAAGCGCTTTTAACTGTTTATCATTTGTAGTTTATTCAGCAAATTCAACGTGTTTCGGGAAGTAATCTGACAGCAGCCTGCATTCAAACATCGCAAGTGCATACCAACGATGAAAATGAGTGTGCAAACACATACGTTCCGTATTGTAATAGTTTCAACCTTAATGCTTGACAGGCGCGCTCTCAGCAATTTCATTAAATTACAAATTGTTTATCTTTACTTAGAGTATTAGTGATTCAGCACAGTTACGATTGCCAATACGTTCTGTGCATTCATTGCGATAATTCACTGTTTTGCGATCAAATCCATCACTGCGACACGGCGTCATTGGCGATACTTGTGAACTAATTTTATTAATTATGGTAGCACTGTAAATACTGTATGCAGCACCATTTAGTTATCGCATCGATAAACGATTACATATTTAAATGTTATTGAGTATAATATATGAGTATGACCGGGTGAGATCATTACAAAATGTTTTAATAAATCCAGTATCAGCGAAATGGAATGAATCAAAATACATTTTACTCTAAACCGATATTCAGTTATTCTGGCATTGCACTTTAAGTAGTGTTAAACAAAAAAGAAATACCAAACTGTCGTGTCAGTCGCCATTGGCAAGCCGTCTAGATAGGTAGCTGGCAATGTTGCCACATCGGATAACTAAGTTAATTTTCTGGCAGAAGTGCCAACGTATTTTCACTAAGTGATTATTACCCAAACCGAGTTACATCTACATTTCGTTTGAAAACTATTTCTTTAGCGTTATTAGCCAGAAATTCGATTTGCACTTCTGCAACAGTTCTCTGATGATTATTATCAATGAATAATAAAATCTTAACTTGTCTTTTTTATGGAAATCGTAATAAGTCGACTTAGACTCTGGGTTCTACCAGATGGAGATCGCTTGGGCTATATTGATGATTTTATCTTTCTCTACTATTGTTTTTTTAGGTTTTACTTAACTGATTGGAACAGACTGATTTGTCATTATACGTAGCTTTTCCTAATCCTTGGCTATTCGGTACGTTTGTGACATTTATCACATTAAAAACCTTCTGTTCATTTTGCACTGGCTGCAAGTGTTACCGCTTGTTGTGGTTTGATAATCACGTCACCTCGACAATGACAATCGCAACATATTGTTCTGTTCCACGTCTCATTATCATCAAAGGGTACTTAAATAGTTCCTATAATCAATTGGTTCACAATAAAATTAAACGTCCCACTCCGACCTACATGTTTAAATAAATCTGTCACCGTTGGCGTAAGGTGCGCGTAATTTACGGGTTTTAGTGAATGTGGATATGTGCGCGGGTGTAATTGCAATTGGTTCTTATCAAATAAGATTTGTATTAACATAGTATCAATTGCATACCTTCCACCGATCCGCATCTAAAACAAATAATTCGCAAGGCTGCTGACATTGCCGATTGCCAAATAAATAAAGATGATCAAAGCGTTCAGTTTTCTTTTGTAATAAATTGGTATGTTAGCCAGTTGGCGCAATTAGTGTATCACCTTCAACAGTGTTACGTATGGGGCTCTAATGACAGCTCATATTTTACCCAGACCTTGTTGACTCACGTGACATTATGATTATAGTGATTTATATCTGTCTGTATTTCCATGTCAAAAATGAGTCCAACAATACAAATTGTAGGTAATTAACTATGTTTTTTTTCTGTTTCAGGTAATAAAAAAAAAAACATTTATGATATAGAGCAGTATGAGCACCGTAGAGGTAAGTAATTTTCATCAAATTAAAAGGTACTAGGGCGCTGTCGCACGTCGCGCAAATGACATAAGTGCCTTCTATAAAATATTTTCTGAAATTCGATCCTCGGGGGAGCGGGATGGAGTAGAGTGTGCTCGCGGGCTCGGTGGTATCGAAGTTGTTTGTAATTTTGATAGGTTGCTATTGTATGGGGAGTTCCTCGACCTTGTTTTGACATTTCTATCCTATTGATTTTCCTGTTGCGACAAAGCTGCAGGCCCTATATCATTTTTATAGCTCCCGGAGGAGCAGGCGTCGTGCGACTTTCTGTCCGTCCGCCCCCGGCACTTACTTATGTATTTTTATTACGGTTTCGTATGTCTACGACGATATTAATCTCTTTTCGTCAAATCTACTTTCGTTCACAATAAAATATTCTCGTTTTTTATTTTTGCTATTTGATCAAATGTTTTATTTTGATGTAGTGTTATTTTCTCTACATTAGACTTCTTTTCATTTATAAACCGGTTCACTGAAGTATTATTAGGTACCTAAAAGTTTAGCAGTAGGTAAGCGAGGCATGAAAACTTAGTGGAGTGTTTAAACTTACTAATTTATTTTGTGGCTTTTGGCTGCTGAAAACAATATTGTAATTAGTTATTAAGGTGCAAAATGCAAATAGTTAGCTGTTTATGTATTATACTTATCTTATTTAGAATTAACCACGCGCAGTATGGTTTCTAACAATTATAACAATAATAGTAATGGGATCTAAAAAATGGAAGTATCATATGACGTTAATTTGAATATGACAGAAGAGTGGGTCGGACGGACGCACAACCGCAACGGGGCCCACTATCCGACAGTCATCGGATATCAGACAACATTATGTGGACGGAAGTTGCATAGTGTACAGTTTCACTTACTGTAACCATGGCCCGTGGTCTCGATTTCACCACCGCGTGGATTGGACCGTGTCGGTTTTGTGAGCTCGCTGATTGAGTTTCAGATTAAACTCTTGGACGCCAGTTGTGTCATTCTTTTGATCTTACTACAGATAGCAATCCAGCAGCATCGAATTTTAAAACTTTCAGTCCAGTTACCGACTTTCAGCGTAGTGGTGTGCTATATTTTATCGATATAAGTTTTGCAAATGTATTGATTTGGATATAAAATTATTTTTATTATTCATCCCGTTGTGTCAAAGAGAATTTGTGAATGAATAAAATGAAATATGATTTTATCTATTCATAGATACATATTTCATCATTGTATATGCAATATTATGCAACTATTCACATTTCATATACCTACGCGACACGTGTCTATCGATGACTGTTTTCGATAATTACCATGTCTGAGTCATCAAGCTTAGTCTACACTCTACAGGTTCACTTTGAATATTTTGAATGAGGTGGTCTTGCCATGATGTCACGTATTTACAACTCCTTGACAGGAAGTCAAAACTTTAAAGGATATTCTAGGATCTGATAATTCAGCAATAGGTATGTTGCGACAACCGGTGATTTGCATTACAATTTATTCATTTGTCATACTTGTTTGAACATAGTCCGATACTAGAATACTAATACAAATCTTGATGTTGTTACTATGAGTAGGTACTATGACCAATGTTTGCACTAGACCCATAATCATTATCCTCTTTATGTAAAACAGCGTCGTTATCAAAGATCGTGTCTTACCACTAGATCTAAATGATAGTTGTTAAGATTAACCTGAGATTAATCTGTGAACTAGTTCAGCGGTAACTCCTTGCTCAACGTCTCCGCGTCGGTTCTCACGACATTGGATAAAATTACTGTTATTTGCCGCGCTCGCTCATGCCCCCGCCTCTGCACACAAGATAACATGATCGTAACAATATACACACGGCGACAATACGTTATAACATTTGTCAAACTACTTACGAGCTCATAAACGTTTGCTGAGGCGATAATACCTTTGGTACACGGTAACCCGTTTGAAGACAACAATGATAGTACTAAATTACAAGGTACTTTCGTGAGACATTACAAGGTACTTTCGTGAGACAGACAAAACTTTGCATAGACAGAGATTCGGAGGAAGTTGGCGAATGTATCTGAAACACATTTATCAATTTCGATGAATCTACAGTAGACCTTTGAGAGAAACTTAGTCTTCTATTCATAAATCGCTCACATTTGAGAGCTGTTGTATTGTTTTGATAACTCTGAAAATGTCTATATCAAACACACGCTTTAAATCAGTAAATGTATGAAATGCAAATAAGTACATAACGTAACGTTTGCGTTTATTATTTATTTATTTTATTATAATTTCACAGCATGCTAAATAACTTATGAACTAAGCCCCACAAAACTGTAGTAATGGTTCAACGGTAATCTTAAGAATTACCGTCACTGAAAAACCATAGGCCGACCGCGTAACTGAGACGTTGCCTGAGGTAGCAGCGCGGTGCGAGAGGGGCGTGGTGACGTGATGCGAGAGCTCAGTGATTCGTCAACTTGTGACAAATATCACCCCTCCCGCACTGCGCAGCTACCTCAGGCAACGTCTCAGTTAAGCGGCCGGTCTATAGACCTTTAGAGTTTCTAATTCATTTAAGGGAGAAGCGCCAGGTTAGCCCGCGAAATTCAAATTTTCTTACGTTTTTTGCAACTTGCGTGTCAGTTTCAGGTTGTATGTTGAAATGATTCGCAACCGTAAGAAGTACCTATATACTTACAGACATCGCTCGGGTTTGATAGATACTGCACTTCAGTTTTCGTCGTAAAAGAAAGCTTATTAAATTTCAGTTATTTGTGATCTCTGGCTTAAATACGATTTTATCAAGTCTAGAGCATTACCCCGAATGCCATATCTATACAGTTTTTTGACTAGTAATTTATGATCCACATGGTCGAAAGCTTTGGTCATGTCCATGTACATAGCCGTGACTGTTATCCTATTGTTCAGATTTTTGTAAATCCTAATAAGAAGATCGTAAATGGCCATGTTGATCATTCACAGACATACACAGAATCATTCAAATCATCAATACAACCCTATATGTTCATATAACCCTATTGATTGATATTTCATGAAATTTTCATTCAATAAGAATATAATACAACCTGACACTGACCTGCAAATTCCAAAAAACGTAATTAAATTTGTATTTCACCAGGCTACCTTATCGTATCCCCCTTAATTCTCTTTGAATACGAGAATTCCATATAATTCTATGAAAATAATTATATTTTGCTAAGATAATTTAATAAAACCAGCCATCTGTTATTTAAACAAATGCAAACATAGCTAGCAGTTAACGATATTACCATAGAGTTGTTTATACTAATTGAGACTAACAAGTTTATAATACTAGTTTTTACGAGCGAATTCGCTTCAGAAGTACTTTTTGTAACAGCTTCTATTTACTTACAAGTGGTATGCATTGCAGATGTTTTCTGGGAACATGAATTTTATTATCAACAATTAACAAAATTAACGAGAATTTGGACAAAACGCAATTGTGAAATATAAAGTTTGATACTTTGATAGGTTTCAGATTAAGTAGTAAGTACCTAAATGTTGTTGTACTGGGAAAACTTTTTTTATTTTGTTTTTCAGCAAAATTATTCGATTGGATGCTAACTTTCTCACCGCCCCTTAGCCTAAAATCTAAGATATTTCAACGAAGGCTTTTCATTGGTTCACTTCATTCTCAAGCCAGTCAACTCAAGGTACCTTTATTGTTCTAGTAGAAACAGTATCAATGGACTTTATATCGGTACGACACAGGATCGAAACACCGGAACCGCTCCACAAACTAGTTATCAAAAGCCTGAGGTCGAAACGCTGACCTCGGCCCAAAGCGTAACTACGCAAACCCGTCTTCCGTACACAAAGCCCAAAGACCACCACGTCGGTCAACAAGGTAGGTTAGTACCACCTACAGCCTCAGAGCCTACTCAATTCTCTTTCGTTTACAAACTAATCGCCTCCAGAGCCTATGTCACGTCACCAGTACGCAGCTACGGCCGTGTTATGTCTTACTGACAAGGACAAACAAGCCGGCCATCTACATAGATATCTGTATCCACGCCATTGTAGTCGGTAGTCCGAGAACAGTGATTACGGCGCCTCGCCCAAGGCCGTCCATTGTTCTAAGCTGAATTCTTGCACGTAATCCTTATGTTGTTGCTTTTTTGCAACTGTTCATCATCTCGGGTCAGTTGCGTTTGTTTTCGATTATGCTCACTCATTTGTTTTGCGAAAATCGTGTTCATTTGTTTCTCATTGCGGTATCATTCAAAAATGTAATACAGACATGTTTCTTCATAGCATTTTTTTTTGCGAGTCCCACTGCTGGGCAAAGGCCTCCCTTCCAAACCTCTCTATTTTGTGTGATCTCTTGCCGTCTGTGGCCATACTGGCCATCAGTACCGAATTAATTATTTAAATTGATACTTCGAACTTGCAATCACGGCTGAAGTTACGTTGCCTCTCGGAAAAATGCTTGGATTCAATTTCCTACGCACACAAGAAATATATCATTAGCTACAAGGTTTTCGTTCCGGGCTCCGGAAAATATTGTGTCCAATAAATTGTGGTGAAATCGCCCCCTTCACACCTAGGGATCCAATACTGCCATCGATGAGTTGAAGGTTTACGACGGTTTGTCTAGCCTTATGGGGATTTGAGCCTGACGTATTATATTATAATATGGCTGTATTATATTTAAATAAATTATAGAGGTTATTAACCTATGTTATACTGTGGAGGCAGGGACATCAATGGCCAAACTGTAACTATGAATTCGGCACATGATTCTAAACCCCTAGCGTAGAAATGATATGCCGGTTATAAAAAAAAACACTTCTGCTGTTTCATAAAACAGTGCAATACCTACGCGGACAAAACGTATAGAACAGCAATTTTTTTTAAATAACCGGGTTAGGTGGAGGCCTTTTCCGAACAATGGGACACACAAGCTAACAAAAAAAAAGTCGTCTAAAAATTTCCTGGATCCATGGTAACAGGTTGATTTCCCTGCCACTCTGTATAGCATAGCATCGTACAAAATACGGTTTATAGCAGAGTTATGACAGTAACTTTCGCAGGTACAGACCCAGCACATCAACCTACTACAATCTGTCAGATTTCTTTAATCAATTTTCAACTTTATTGCTAAAATATATGGTTCAAAGTTGATTGGGAAAATTTGACACTTTCGGGTAGCTTGATGTGCTGGCGTCTGTACACTCGTGGAACGTGAAGGTTAAGCAATTTTCCAACACAGTTGAAATTGTCACCTATTCGAACTGTCATTTGCATTTATCTGTATCGTGGCTTTTTATTCTGCGACTGTGCGTGCATCTGATATTTTTATTATCCTTTTCGAAGGTTTATGCTAAAGGAAAATTATACGCATAATTTTTCTATGGGAGGCGAAGTACCTAGGGTACATAAAATTTAATCCTCAACGTAACTAAGTTTAATATAAGTGCCAGTCAGTATCCTAAACTTTCAACTTCATTAATAATTTACAAACTTTCAAGATTCAATATTAAATCGTGTTTCGTATCTCTTTGATAACAAGGGATGATAAATTTAAGCCAATATTAAATTTTATTCAGTTTTGTTATAAAGTACTGCTTTCATCTTTGTGTTTAAGTGATTACGATATTAAAATTAAAACTCTCACAACAATTCTTCAGAAATTGGTCTTCCTTGAGAAATTTCTCATCTTTGCTCATCCATACTTTACTATCCATACTATATATACTATATATTATAAATTCGAAAGTAACTCTGTCTGTCTGTCTGTGTGTTATCTTTTCACGCCTAAACCGCTAAACCGATTTAATGTAATTTGTTATAGAGATAGTTTGAGCCCCGGGAAAGGACATAGGATACTTTTTATCCCGATATTCCCACGGGATCGAGACTTATGCGGGTGAAACCGCGGGGCGCAGCTAGTATAATATTTTAAGTTCGAAAGTAGCTCTGTCTGTATGTTACCTATTCACGCCCAAACCACTGATCGGATTTCGATAGGATTTGTCAAGGAGATAGATGGCATCCTGGGAAAGGACTTAGGCTACTTTTTGTTCCGGTAACACGTTCCCGTGGGATAATTTCTGACATCCACGTGGGCGAAGCCGCAGGCAGAAGTTATCTAAAATAAAATATGTATTTAATTTAAGATTGAAACGTGACACCTTATTGTTGAAATAAGCGTTGTTTGTTTGCTCAACTTGATTTTGTTTAGGTATTTTTGTAGAACCCAATTAATTAAGCGATTTGATTAAAATTATCCAATTTAAAGAAACTATTTTATAAAGATGATCGAACGCTTCGTTTAAGGTATCTGTGTCGAATATTTAATTTAATTTGTAAATTAAAGAAATCTAATAAAAGCTCTAAGAATGCAGTCATTCTTTTTACTATACCTACTCTACCTAATGATTTCAGTTGCAGCTGTTAGGATTGGAAACTGATCCCAAATTCCCAACTTACATACAATAATTCTTCTCCGCATAGCAGGCACATGTCACATATTCGAACTGTCATTTGCATTCACAATCTTGACAGCACGTAGGTTAGGTTAGGTAAAATTGTGTTCACTACTGAAGGTTCAACCTTTTCGTTCCTCGACTGTACACGTTGTTAGGAAAACGGTTAATGCTGGGTGCATTTAGGGCGGGTTATTTCACGTCTACTTGACGCACGCGTATACGTCAAAAATGGCGCTAACTACCGTCAAGTAAAAAAAGCGTAGTTTTAAATTACAATTCCAAAATTATGACCTTCCCGTACGTCAAATAATAACGAGTACGTATGTAATCGTAATTATTTGACGTAAGTGAAGGCCATCATTTTGTAATTGTATAGGTAATTTGAACTAACGCTTTTATTGGTTTGACGATAGTTAACGTCATTTTTGACGTAGACGCGTGCGTCAAGTGGACGTGAAACAACCCGCCCTGAATCTCGAATTATTAAACCCCATCACATTTCCGTTACGTCACGCATCCATGTTCACTCAAGTCCTAGATTCAAGCAGACCGGATAAACAGCTAGGGAATAATGGGGAATAAAAAATTCACCGCGCCACTGACCAGCAACGGTAACGCGACAGTAATGTTGCGGAAGTGGGATCGTCACGAAAATCCACGTTTAGTTGATCCGGCACGAATATTTGATGCCATCCTTGTAATGTGCGGGTAAGACGACGTCACGCTTACGGAATTGTATATTAGAATGGGGAACTTGGAATATGATGTATGGACGTTAATATTCGTCTGTGTTGCGATTGTATTAGTTAGATTAGCAGGGTTTGTTTTGGAATGGACGGAAATGTTAAAGCAAACGTTTCTCTATGGCTCCAGATTCAAGTCTTGAAATCTTCGAAGAAGTTTATAGTATTTCTATTTCTCGTGCTATTAAATATTGCCACGCATATATAAACGTATGCTTAAAAATGTGCATGTCGAATTTCTAAACCTGAAATCATTTTTGCAAGATACAAAAGACAAGTTGCCCAGCAAAGGCACACAATATGTTGTAAATAGATGACACTTTCACATAAATAAAACTGATAAAATAAGAACAGAAGATTAGCTATAAACATCACATAAAGACCTTGTATTCTAAGGTAATCGCAAGTATACGAAATATCCAAACATCTAAGTACACATCGTGGCTCATAAGCTCATAACTCAACCCATTGTTCTGAGGCTCTGGGCACTCCGGAACATGGCTGAGAATTCCAGAACCACTTGGCCTACAGTATTGTCCAATCCGTCTGTCTCACTGTCACACCCCTCCAGAGAAAGGATTTAGTCAACACGGGGTAATAGAGAAAGTGACATATACTCAGGCTTGATATAGGTAACCCACATTCCGGACTAATTTGATTGTACGAGAGCCAAACTCAATGGACATTGATAAGTTTATTTTTGTCTCTTGGAAGCTCCCACTATTCTAACACGTGTATTTGATTATTGGGTGATATGTTTATTTGAATGTTGATTTTGTGCATTTACCTTGTGGTTGATAAAGACGTTCCGGGGATAGCTACCTATCTATTCTATTCTACCTACAGTGCCCTCCAAAAGTTAGTTGACATTGGTGCAGATTCCCTTGTTCACAAACTAAACTAAATTTAAGTTCAGTGCATCTTTTTCTTTCTATTTCATTAAGAAAAGGACGGAAGACAAATTTTAGTTTAGTCCTGTCATATTAATCAGCGCCTGACGTAAATTGACGTAATTTTAGTAGGCAAGTTTTTAATCACGTCTAAACTTGTATGGAGTAGTGTCAGGCGCTGAATAATTTGACAGGACTAAACTAAAATTTATCTTCTGTCCTTTTCTTAATGAAGTAGAAAGAAAAAGATGCACTGAACTTAAATGTAGTTTAGTTTGCGAACAAGGGAAACGGTACCATTGTTTCACTTCAGCTGTACCTAATCCCACATTATGATTTAAAACTCTAGTTTCAAATGTTTGAACTGTAGGTGTACTATAACATTACGAAACCCGTATAATTCACTACATATTCTACCTATGAGAAGGGATTACTGAAGTATTTGGAGCACACCAGGATGTCGGGATACGGAGTCCAGGAATAAAACAGCTGATCACGATTACAAGTATATTCCGACTGACTCATACAAAGCGCCCGAGCGCTCAGCTACATTTTAGCCCCTTCTCACATATTCTTAATATATAGTTCTTAACAATAATTTCTATCTACCTTAATTCTAATACATGACAATTACTTACCTAGCATTTTTTTCATAATGTGGCATTGCAGCTGAAGTGGAAAAATGTCAACCAACTTTTGGTGGGCACTGTATACATATTATTCAGTGGTTGCGCTGTGCGTTGTCAAACAATCAGTCATGCAACACTTCAAACAGACATAAAACAGCTCCGTTATAAGTTATAACATTAGTCTGACCAACTATAAACTTAGACCAAAGCCTTAAACAGGCGAAAACAACTCCAAATACGAATACATTCGGGACATGACATGAATGTAATTAGCCCACACCTAAAGCTTTTAAAATAATGTACTACAAAGGTATTCTTTCCGTACTTTCGTCACCTGCTTGCCGGAGCCGGATGACCGGTCGACTATTTGCATGCAACGACGCGCGACCACCGGAAGGGGCCGTGCCCCCAAACTGCTCGCTTCCGGCGCTACACGACCGTCGATCTACTGTCGTCAGGTGCTATACCGTACCACACTTATATACGTACAGGTTATGATAACCTCTTTTACTTTGAAGGAAAAATGCCGGAATATTTGTGCATGGAACAAATTCTTCATTCTATGAAACTTGTGTGGCTTTTTTCATATTTCTATCGAATTTCTGAGAATTTTCTTTTAAGTTTTTAAGATTAAACTTTTTGTTGTTTTCTATGTGAAGGGCTATGTTCACCAAACATTTAGGTACCAAAAGCTGATTTTATGAAAATAAAATGAACTATTAACTTAATTAAAAGAAAACTAAAAAGGCCTTATTACAAAACAAAGTTTATCTTTAGACTCATGTTTAAACCATTGACCCATTTTAACATTTCAAACTATAATCCGACAAAGTTAAAGTTCTTGTTACAAAAACTGACGTTAAACCCGAGCTATGACCCGAGCCTAATTTGTCAATTTTGAACTTTACGGTCGTCGGAATAAAGTTTAAATTACAGTCTAAATAAACTGTCTCGCAGGTTTAGACTAGGTCTAAAGTTAGAACTCGCTTTGTAATAAAGCCGAAACAGTTTATTTTAAAATAATTTTCTCCATACATCTTGTACCTATGTTGTTTATTCTGCTATTATAACCAAGGGAGCCAAAGTAAGCACAACAACTTAACTAATAATAACGTAATAGCATCGAGATTATTCCATTTAATCTCTCATTAGTATTAAACCAATCAGATCATCTCCGACGAGACAGATTAATTAATCGTTAGACATTATTATGTGTTCTTGATATACTTTACTCTAATTAAGTTCATGTTTTGCCACTTAAGTTGGTGTTTTTTCAATACTAAGATGCAGATTTTTGATATTTCAGGACTTAAAGTAAATAAATCTATATAATATAATAATATATAAAATTCAAACTCCTGACTGACTGACTGATATATCACCGCACAGCCAAAACCGCTGGTCCCAGAGACATGAAATCTGGAGGGTGTGTTCTTTGTGAAGAGTAGGTATAGACTACTAAGAAAGGGTTTTTCAAAATTCCACCCCTAAGAGGGTGAATGGGGGGAGGGTAAAATTTCACGCGGACGAAGTTGCGGGCAGAAGCTAGTTCTTGTATAAAACACAGAATATTTTACCTCAGTTTCCATGTCTATCCATACTAATATTATAAATTCGAAAGTAACTCTGTCTGTATGTTACCTTTTTGACCATTAAGTTTGACCACGAGGAAGGAAGGACCTTTTCACGCCTAAACCACTGAACGGATTTCGATAAAATTTGGCATGAAGATAGATGGCATCCTGGGGAAGGACATAGGCTACTTTTTGTCCCGGTAGCACGCTCCGTGGGATAATTTCCGACATCCACGCGGGCGAAGCAGCGAGTGGAAGCTTGTATTATTATACGTCGTGTGATTTGACTTCTCCTCGGGTCTCTTTACATCTCACATTTGTAAACCTACAATTTCAACATATTCAACATGATTTTTGTCACAACACCGTGGTTTCGTCGGGACTATATATTCACATAATGACTGTAATTTGCCAGCTGCGTAATTTGCTTCGAAAAATGATCCCACAGTGTACTTAGTCTGATGACAGTGGTTAAGGCTGAGTCTCGAAGTGGGGCATTAGCTGAAGTTAAGCCGCGCACACACTCGCGGCGCTCGCCTCGGCTCGCCTGTTGCGCAAGATGACATCCGAGCCACAGATTAGCATAACGATAGTGCTGTGACACATTTATCGACAGTTTACTAAATTATGTTGTTTATTTTTTGCAATTTTGACATACATACTTCAGGAATAAAGAACAAAACAAGACCAGATCAAGCAGACCTTGGGTAGGTCTGCTACCCAAGGTCTGCTTGATCTGGTCATGTTCATTTTCTTTTATATACATTTGGAACTCTTGTACTCTTCATAAGCAAGAAAATCAGTTAATGTCCGTAAATGTATTCACAGACGTCCATTGTAATTGAAACTTGCATTTAATTACGCCGTCCAAGTATATCTCGCTCTAAACATTAGCAAAATTTCCCTACAACGTTGAACTTCACAAATAAATTGTCTAAAGGAAGTAATGCAATTGCAGCAATGTATTTAATAGCAAAGCACAATGCAAACGTTTCAACTAAGTACCGGGAACGCAATTTATTGACTCTTGCTGTATTTCCTAAACACACTTTGTTGTTCATGAATGTTCCCCTTCAAATTAACTGTTCAAGTATTATGTTGCGCCAGCAAATACCTTAGCTTTAATGCTTTCGTACTGTTGAGTCAGTTAGCATTTGATACATTTATAATAATAAAAGACTAGAATTTTTTGCAATGAAATATTGCATGTGGAATACATTTATTAAGTAATAACAGTAAAAAATCTACTAGCAAAAGTTTCAAAAAGAAAATTATTTAAGTGTCAATTTCAGTAATAAAAAAACTAAGAGAATGATCCGCATTAAGTCGCCAATTATAAACCGGACTATAAAAAATAAACTTTATTAGCAATAAAAAGCGTCTATCGACATGCACACTGGGTGGAGTGTGTCACTAGTGTTAAGATTCGAGGTCGTAATGATGTGACATGACGGAGTGCGCATGATTCACCGGCGCACGTCGTCGGCGTGCGCGCGTGCTCTTCTACCTACTGCGATGTAAATGTGGTTCAGTGTACGCGATCATGTTTCTGGTATAGGTAGGATCTAGTAACGGATGGCGGGTTGGTATGCATAACAATCTGGCATATTTCTTGGTACTTTTGGGGCCATAATGTATGATTACTTTCTCAACTTGTTCTAGCACCAGACATACCTTATAAGGATTGTAGGATCACCCTGTGAAACGTGTTTCTGTCCACATAATAAAGTTTTGAATACAATGTTTTGAATTGATGTAGTTGCACTTGCAATAAATAGTGTATTCGCAGAAATAGACGTGGTGACAGGTTAACAATCTGCCGCAGTTATTATACTTTTTAAATTGACCATTGTTACGTTATGTTCCGCGTATTTGAGCGTCACGCCACATTCTCATTGTCGTCACATACTTGACGGATATCCTTCTACCTTGTATGGAAAAAAGCTTTGTATATACTTGAGTATTATACAAGGTGACTTGTAATTTGACGTATTCATTCCAGGACATGATAGTGAGACCCATTTGAAACAATTAAGCACCCCATAAAGCCTAGTCGAAAATTTATGGGATTTGAGACAATCCAACACACAGCGCATACTCTAATAGTGATTTGAACTTTTAATGCTATAGTACAATTTTGAGATAACTGGTGTCAAAGTACGTTGTTGGTTTTTGAAAATGGTTAATAAGCTTCTTTCTCTAACTTTTACCTGTTTGATCGAAAGGTTTGTTAAAGTATGAGGTACAAAATGGAATAGCAATGAAGGCCATTCAATTTGAGAATATAAAGAAAAGTGATATTTAGTCACAAAATCTGGGAAAATTTAAAAAGTATATAAAAATTGGATTTTCTCGAATCTCATGACTTTTCACTTAGGCTTTATGGTGTGCTTAATTGTTACAAAAGGGTCACACACACACACACTATCACGTTCTGAAAGGAATACGTCAAATTACAAGTCACCCTGTATACTCGGACTTAGTTACTTACCTACACAGAGTCCTACTATCCTTCTAAAAACATAAAATTTGCATACGTTTGCAAGTGAGAATGGTTCTTGGTCAGACTATCAATAATAATCAGCAGTCAGGCAAGGACAGATTAAGTGATTTGGAAAACCATTCTTCATAGCTTTCTAATGAAATGCCTATCTCACGTCGTTGAAAAATCCCTGAATACTGAAGGAAATTGCAAACAACTGTAGCAATTAAAAGGTCCGACAGAAGTTGAAATGTATTATTTTAATTCTAATGTGTTTAACCACCCATCTGCGATATTTTATAATCGTACCGGATATTTTTAAATTTTATTTCGGACAGTATTTTGATGTGTTTTCGGCACAAATTTGATCGCGGCGCGGCGCGACGACACGGGAAGTCATAAAATGCGGGATCGCGCGTGTCGCGGGACTCGCGGGCGTTAAAGTACGGTCTCGCTGCTGCGAATATTCCTTCTTGTTAAATCCCTAAGTGTTGCCATAAGTTCCGATTCAATTAATTTGTGAGATCCGTGAAATGTTTCCGCGTCATAACTGTCAAACAGAACGTCTTGCTTAGTAATGTGTTTGTTTCGCTTTGTGTTTTAGGTTATTTGTGTATGCAAATATCATGAAATGGCGAGTTTCCTTGACTTGTTTTAAAACTAGAATCAGTTAGATACCTGTAGTTTAACGTCAGCCAACAGATTAGTTTTATTCGTGCCAAAACTATTTAATTAACCCTGCCTTACCCTGTACGTATCAGTGATTTTAACTTTTGTTTCAGCCATTTATTTCAGAACGTTTTATTATTCATATGAGTGGACCCGTTTTGTTCGGTATGTAGAGTAAGAGGGCTCTTATCTCTAGTCTAATTGTGTCCCCGTTGACAGAATTACGTCGATGGGGATAATATAGATCTTACGTGATATTTGTTTCGATATTTTTAGGGTTTTGCGTGATCATGTTTTTTTTTTGCTTATTTTCGGATTTATTAATAAACTCTCTGAGAATTTTAAAACTTAATCTAAACCATTTGATTAAATTCGCATTATTACAAAATAAATGAGATTGTGTATGGTTCGCGACCGAGTAATGTTTAGACGAAATGATAAATCATGTCAAAGTAATAACGTAGTGCGAATCGTTTTCCAAAAATGGGGCCTTAATTAATATTTTATGCTAAAATGGATCATAATGCTATGTAAAATTCTGCGCTCAGTCGACCATAGCGATCGTCTTTGGCACGGAATAACAAAAAGTTTCAAGCTTTCGGTAAAGAGACTCTTTGCATTTTTTCTGTTGTTTATAACGGTTTATGAAATAAATTCAAACACAAAATAAATACGTAAGGATTTTCTCATTTGTGCTAGAATATTCTGTATCATAATATTTTAGCCCGTGTTGCGACTGAATTCTGTTACTTTGTATCATTGTTGCGTTTGCAGATTTCTTGAGAATGTTTGGTACTCAGTCAGTTATAACGGCTAGTCGGCCTACTTTCCAGGAAACTCGTAGGCACCCTAATTAATCTGGCGTCGAATCCTCATTAACGTGTGTCCTGACAGATATATTATCAACAAGGCATTTATCGGGCAATACACACCTACTCGGTGCAAATAATGTCTGGGAAACGTTCCTTCTGATTTATGTGCCGTTTGATGTAGCTTCCAAAATATTATGAGCAATATAATACGGGAACTTTGGTTTTTCCCGTCATTTCACTAATCAATGATTGAAATTTCCGGCATCCAACTGTTTTCCTACCATATTTTCTTATTAGAACGAATTATATTAGCTTCCTTATTTTTATTCCTTTGTGTTTAATATGCTCTGACTTGCTTCATAATAATCAGTTCAAATGTAAACTAATTAGGATTATTTACTCTGACAAACTGACGAAAGATCGACTAGACAGTGACACATTTATGACGAAAAGTTGTGACAGATATAAGTCAAAACTTGGTTCGGATTTCCTCGGAGTTGGCCAATTTTCTCGCAAGCGTCTCAGTAGGCAATGATGTCAGGGATTTTACGGCCTGGATTTAACGATGTACCGATATTTTAAAATTACCCGTCAAACAAGCGAGAAATTGATTGGTTAATAATCTAGGCTGCAACATAGAATACTGAACACCAGTTTATCCTTTCTGGCTTTCACTGTCGTTTAATTTCAAAATAAAAGAGAAAGGCTTTGAATGATAAATCTATTTTACTGTTGTAGGTTTTTAATAAACCCGTCAGTTACGCTGACATCTCGACAGCGAGTTAAAACCCGGATAACTGCAATGATTCCAGCCGGACGGGTTGTTATGACATTATCAATCGCGCGACGGATCGCAAACTACAGCGGAGTAAACCGTGCATTGTTCATCTGTCCTCGACCGATGCTGAGGACTGAGTGTGCATGTAATACGGGAACACTGGAAATGGTGAAAAAGGTATTCGGAATTCAAGTAACTGGCGCAATGTGGGGTTAGTCGCGCTCGCCGGACACAACTCGACAATGTGTGGAGCGTTTTGCAAACACACGCCCGCTGTATGTATGTAATCGAAACGGATTTTATTACGAGCAACACGCGAATGTGACACACTTTCAAGTTTCTTAATAGATACATAGTATGATTTAGAACGTTCGTATACCTACTAGCTGGCTTGAGTACGCTCGCGGCCCGAGGGCGGCATTCTTTCCCCGTTACTCAAGACCATGATGTTTTGTCAAGATAAAATATATCTCACTTTATCAGCCGCTTCGCAATACAATAATGAAACCCCCATTTAGATTTATTCAGAGATTCTTGTTTGATGCGAACAACAAAAAAAAAGAAGGTAGAAACAGAATAATTTCCTCCCTCATGGGTTGCCCCGCGGAGAATAAAAACGGAACACACTCATTGTTTTCCTTTGGTGGAGTAATGAAGTAATTATGGATAATTAATACGTGTGTGCTACCTATTTGGTGAGTAATACGAGTATAGCACTTACGTATCATTTTTCCTCTACGATTTTTTTATTTATCTAAGAATAAATAATAACTAGGAATCGTATTTCTGAGCGACTTTTGGAAACACAAACAAATGCACGTCGTATTTTTGTTTGCTGAATTGCTTTCTCTAGTCGACAAACTGCACGCGATAGAGCAAAAATTCCATTCAATATTGCATTCAAAGTATAGCTAGCACATTTGGTGGTAGGTATAGCGCATATCGTGTGTAAACGCACAAGTGTCGACGCATCGGTGACACATTCTCGATGGGACACGGCGACACGGCGACACGGTCCTGCAGTTTTGTGCATTGCGCACTGATTTATTTGTGCCCGCATACCGATCGTCGCCTCTGCATAGAATAGTCTCATTTAAATATTTTATTTCAATGACTATGCTACAGCTTCCTTGATTTAGGTACGTCGGTCAAGCAATGTTCATAATAAAATATTACGATGTGACATCTTTTATAGAAATGTTTCCGTAGGTATGTTTATGATCAAAAATACCACTGCAAATAACGGTAAATGTCATAACGGGCATTGGTGTTGACATCTGTCACTGTCGACAGCTGTCAACACTAAAGACAAATATCATTTTGCAATTTGTTCTGAACGAGAAGAGATTATTTGTCGCGCGGTTTTACTCAGTGGAACCCCATACAAATGAGCTAAAAATCCGGGCAGTTTTACGAAAGCAAGGTTTTCCAACACTGTTATTAGCCCATACCGGATGTTCAATACGACAGGTGGTTTGCCGATATCTATTCTTAAGTCATGACAATATTATATTTCTAGCGATCGTTATCTGGGTCGTTGGCTAGATTTACTTTTCGATTGTCTTTTTCACTGCGGTCTAATGTTGGCTCTCATGATCGCTGCACATCAGAATCTACTCAAACACGTGCACTACTCGATGTTTATCTAAAGGTGAGTACACACTAGAGCATTTTCTCGAGAATTTCCATGTAATGTAACGTTCCTGCGAATGTTCGGCACGGTGTTCGCAGTAATGCTCACAACGATTGAGCATTTACCTGTAACATTCAAATTTTTTTAAATAGTTTTCGAACGTTGATTTATTATTTTGCGTTTACTTTTCTTTGAAATGTCGGGATGCGCTCGTGTCTTTGTTCAATGAAATGTTACACAAATTCGCTCGTTTATTGAAAAATCAAGTTGTAACAAAGCGTCGAGGGTCGAGTTCATTGTACGGTCGTAACAAGGTGAAACATTAGAGCGGCTAGATGTTTTGTTACAAGCAAATGCTCTAGTCTATACTCACCTTATAGTTATCTACACCATCTGAACGCATCATACTAAGAAGCTTGTGTTAAATTTAAACACAAATAAACACTTAAACCTGTAGATAGGTATGTACGTACTTCGCCATGGGATCTGGAGGCGATAGTCCTAGCGCGCCTGTATGAGTGGCGCGCGGAGGCACTGAGCCGGGGGGAAACTCCGCTTCCGCGGCAAATCGCGGCGGAGCGGACAGACCTCCGGCGCGATCTCATGGTGGCATGGAAGGAGCGACTTTCGCAACCCAGCGCAGGGCACGCCACGATGGTGGCGATAAGACCCCTCTTTGAGGAGTGGTTAGAGAGGCGTCACGGCGTCCTCACCTATCGCCTGACGCAGGTCCTCACCGGACACGGATGTTTTGGGAGGTTCCTGCACATCATCAGGCGGGAGGAGACGCCCGGGTGTCACCACTGCGAGGATCGCCCAGAGGACACGGTGGAGCATACGGTGGAGGTCTGCCCCGCATGGGCGGAGCACCGCCGTGCCCTCGTAGAGGCGATCGACAGCGGCGGCGACCTCTCGCGTCCGGCCCTGGTTCAAGCCATGGTCCGGGGCGAGAGGGAGTGGGAGGCGGTCACCTCCTTCTGCGAAGCAGTCATGCTAGCGAAGGAGGTGGCGGAACGGCTGAGGGAGAGAGCCTCACACCCCAGCCGCCGCGGTAGACGCTCCGGGCGTCGGGAGCCGCGTGACGACTCCCGGCCACCGTAGGCGCGCGCCTGCGGACGGAGAGTAATGGGTAGCTCACCGTCCGATCAGGACCAGGCCCGTGCCGGACGGCGCGTACGTGTTCCACGCGCGCCTCAAAGAGATGTCAGCATAAAGGAAGGGGCCTGCCAGGGCCGAAGCCTGCCGGGGGTGCGGGATTGTCCGAAAGGGTTACCGCTACCCCGGAACATAAAGGGCTAAGGAAGGAACACGGATGGGTTTTAGTCAGTAAGAGTCTGACACTCCCTTCGCTCCACCCAGAGCGGGAGGGGTCATTTGATGATTTCCCATCCATAAAAAAAAAAAAAAAAAGGTATGTACGTACTTATGCTTCGTATGTAATAACGCAATCCGACACGACCGGAGAGAGATCAGGCGCAGGACAACGGCTTAGCGTGCTTTCCGAGGCTATGAGAGTGAGGGAAGAGGGAATGCACCTGTGTCTGCGCATACACTTGTGCACTATAATATCTCCGGCGCCGAAGGCTAGTCTCCGTTGAGATTGGCCGCCGTGGCCGAAATACGGTCTGGAAGACTTTATGTAATAACGACGACGACGTGAAAAGAACATGAAGTGTAAACTTCTTTAGGCGCGTTGGGCATAATATTTTGAGATGGGAAAAAACCATTGAACTCGCGACACTGTTACCGACACCGCGCTACATTCTGATGTGTTCGGCTGTCTTTGGGATGTACTCGGTTTTAATGTATTTCCGATATGTCAGTAAGTGATGGCAAAGTAATATGTTTGTGTTTTGTTCAAGTAATTGTTCAAGTTTTCACTTCTGTCGGCACTCCCGGAGTGCCACTTTTTTACGCTGGGTGTCTAGAATTATGTGCTGAATTCATGGTTTCAGCTTGCGTGGTGTTTTCCCTGCCGTCCTGAATAGAAAACAAAAGAAAGAAGTTAATTAACGCCGTAAGCTATTTTATCTTAAAAAATAAATATCCAATAACCCGCATAAATACTGCTAATTAGCAGCTCCGAAAGTTTTGACGAAGAACAATAAGTCTTCCTGCCACCGCGAAACATAATAGGCAAGGGTGTGTAATCACTGCACGCGTCAGCCTCACTTCAATAAGCACATCCGACTGGCGGAGGGACAACCCTAGATTGATTATATCATCCCCTTTTCCCTCTTCACCCCTTTCGTCCCTTTTTGCGTATCACCGTATAGTAAAAAGGGCCCATTTTCAATGGTAACGTCGAACGGAGCATTTATCATGGCTGTAATGAATTATCGGGAATTTTCCAATAAAGCTCTCTGAGAAAGCAGTCTTTCGAAGTAGGATAACTTCTCTATTCGTGAAATTCACGATTTGAAGTCCAATTTGTTAGGGTGTTGTTGATATACATTACCTAATAGATTTTACGTGTAAATGTTGCATTCATATCTAAACATGATAAACCAAAAAATAAATTAATTTGATGGTTTTTTTGTTGTGTCATCGTCTGCAGTTAGTCACTTGAAATATCACTTTAAAAAATCATTTTTTGTTTATACTTCACAGACGTTTTCGATTTCTCTAGACTATAAAACAAAATAAAACAGATTTTCTAAATTCAAACTTCAAGTAACAAAACTACCAGCGGTCGTAGACCCCCAAAAAAATGTTTTGCTAGTTAATTTAATACGACCCTGTATATTCATAATTTTCATGAAGCTTCAGTTTTTCTGCAAGATTGACGATTTCGTTTCTCGTCTGCTATACTTCAATTTGAACTTCGAAATCTCCTTCATAACATTTGTGCGCCCTCATAAATTTTCCTAAACCGATACGTTAGGTACGATAATATAAAGAGTCTAGCATTTAATCTAGTACTGTATTCAGTTTCAAATAATCCTCTGGTTAAATGTTTTCTTTATTTGCTCACAAACTAACTATATACACTAGATACTAAAATAAACGACTAACTAACTTACAATACAAATATATAAAAATAAAAATAACAAAGGACACTTAGGCGTCGAAGTATTCATCCGCATCGCTGTCATCCGGAAACGTGCCCAGAATCCTCTGGTTTAAGTTAGACTTTGGCCAGTCCATTCATCTTTGAAATCCAGCAAAGACATGAAAGGCAATTAGCACAAATTCTGGTCAAAGTTTGTTTCTTAGCCAGACATTCTTGATCGAATACCTCAAGATATATTAAAGTCTTATTCAGCTTTGTGTGGATGGAATGAATTACTCATTTCAGTAAGTGCTAAAGGAATCCTACATAACTGAATTGTTGAATGTGTTGTACTAAAACTTTATATTTGGAGTACAAAACAAAATCTAACGAGATATAGCTAATAGTCGCACGATGGTTGGTTGTGGATCTCGAAGTTTCTTGAAGTGGTTGTTATAAGTTATAGATGGGAGAATAGACAACTGTTGGGACTGATAGATACTCATAGGTACAGATGCTAGCACATCAAGCTACCCGAAACTGTAAATTTTGTCCTATCAACTTTGAACCTTATGCTTTAGCGATAATGTTGAAAATCTATGAAAGAAATTTGACAGATTGTAGTTGCTTGATGTGCTGGCGGTTGTACTATGGGATGAAATATGGTTTGGAGAATGGTGCAGAAAGATGAAAATGCCTTGAAATATATGACTGTTGAAAATACAGTGAATGACCAGCGGGGTAATTGCGTAACACACTACCAGTAGCAATAGCTTTCATTTTGACAGTTCAGCAACATTCATTGCGGTATTTAAGTACATTGTAGAGCAGACAAAGCAATGGATTAACTATATCTTTCAAAATGATTCAGATTGTGATAGAAAGTGTGTTCAGATGATGTTGCGTGAATCTGATTCTTATTGATACGAATTTAATAATGTGACTTATTACATTATTCATTTCATTTTAATCAATACGTAATACGTAGAAATAGCTATTCTGAAATTCGTACAGAAATCTTCTTCACTAATGAAATAAGAACTTCCAATACGATTTGACATTTATAAAAGCTTGTAAAAATAGAAACGTACATCGACATCAACTCTGACGTGGCGCATTAGCCGATTACAATTTTGCTTTTTAACAAATTGGATTTTTATCAGCTCTATCAACTGAATTTTTGTACTTATAGAAAATATTATCCATGATTTATATACATGTATCGAACATTTATGATGGGGAATAAAATCTTTCACAGCTTTATAGTACAGGAGCGGGTGAAAATTTTATTCCTTGGTTATATTATACGGAAATGTCGTAATAAAAATGTGGCATCAAGCTATATGACACGCAAGTCTTGCTTTTACACCGGTACATCATTAGTAGACGCGTAATTAGTGAGTACAATTTAAAGAGAAACCTAGTGAATAAGATATTCAAATGTTGCCCGTCGTATGTGGTCGGTTGGGTTGCTTTTCCATGCAGAATATGCTTAGTACAGGGTGTATGTTTGTTTGTTTGACAACGATGGGAAACTACGTCTACGCTAATCACACTATCACACTAATATTATAAAGGCGAAATTTTGTGAGGATGGATGGATGTCTGTTACTCTTTCACGCAAAAACTACTGAACGGATTTGTTACACACACATTGTTGGCACAGATAGTTTATAACGAGGATTAACACATAGGATACTTTTTATCCCGGTATTCCCACGAAACTAAAACTTAAAAACTAAACTTATGCGGGTGAAACCGCGGGGTGCTGCTAGTTATGTTATAAAATAAATAAACTAAACAATGCATATTTCTTTTATATCTCATCACTAGTCATCACAGTTGTAGATATTTAGTTCTATTTAGTCGCATGTCACAAGAATTGAAAAGTTTGCAGAAAAAGATTTACCAAAATTTTACCCACATTCAAACTCGCTTCCAACAGCTTATATCCACATTATCAGCTCCACGAAAATTGTTAGATTTATTATTTATGGCGCATGCAGCGCTTTTTGCTGAAAACCGTGCAGTTGTTCAGGTGATAAACGGGACATAAAATGAAACGTAAATCATAAACCGCTATAAAATTAAAAGCTATTAAAGCGGCTGGAAGAACGTAACCAGTTCATAACAGGTGACTATGGGTGAATGGTTGCTAATAAATGATTTTAGACACGTTCATACAGAACTTGTTTGCTGTTCCTTCACTTATGTTATTAATTTCAAGAAGTTTGCAGGTGTTTATGAAACTAATTTTAGTTAGGTAAATTATTGGATTTACGAGTATTATTCGTGTTCCTAATAGGTACATATTTTGGCGATATTTAATGCACTACGATGCAATCTTCTTCTTAGCTTATCTTTCGTCATCAAAATTCAAAATATTCAGCTCCGACATAGTAAGCGATAGGTACATACTATTCATGTGGGACCTTGCAAAAACATATGAAAACTATAATAACTAATCATCAGAACTCATGGAACAACCAGAGCACATGTCTTCTAACACTAGTATTCGCGACGCGTATTTTCAGTCTTGTAAAATCCGTTTTCTTGTCGCCACCAAATATTAGATATCAAGTCGTGCTACGTGATGCGACTGCTAAGCGCGACTGTCGTACGCGACAAAATCTGCGTTTATTCCGTGACTGAACTGAACGCGACCATTAGACCTGTACCCCTATTCTCTAAGGTCATATCGTGCACAACAACCCTCGCATAACTCAACATTTGTAACATTGATCTGTGTAATCCAATAACTTTGTTGAATCATCGCCATTTTCATTTTGCTTTAATCCTTTTGCGCATTTGGCAACATTTTCAGCATACGTTTCAAATATTATAACATAGGCAGGTATACCTAACAATTCATTGCATCAATTTCCATTTCATTGAACTTTGTTTCCCCTGGCCCCGCGATATTGTGCTGAATTATTGAGCACTTTCCAGTCATGAAATTATTATAGACTGAATTCAATATCTAGGCCAACGCTACTTTGTATAACATTCCTCGTCGAATTTTCCTTCGTTACCGTAAATCTATGTTTTTATATCAAAAGTCTTTCGCGTCAGAATCCGTGAACCGAGACGAATGTAATCTCGCAAGATTTCAACTTTACATCCACGCGAAAACATCAGATAACAATTTTTTGAAGTTGCTGGATATTTTCGCTTGAACGCATTCAGGAGGACTGCAAAGAGAGGCAAAGGTAAAGATTGACGTCACGCAGAACAGAATGTCGTGTTACTTTGGCCTTTCCTGCTTTACAATAACGTACAATGTCTCAAAAATGAAACATTGCCGCCGGCAAAATTATTTCTTTGCAAAATATCTCAAGTTAACAAGGAAAACATGAAACTTCTGTCATTTCCTTTTTGGAATTTGTATTCAGTAAGCTTTTGAAATGATGAACTAAAATGAATGAGGCTTCATACTTTAATTTTTCGTGGTCTTGATTTTCCTCTTGTAATTTATATGAATTTCGTATATTGCCAATCACCGCGGGCTACAATGGATCACCAGTTGTAATACTTTATTAATTACCTTCGAAAAGACAAAATTATTCAGTCTCATCACAGCATCGTTCTATCAGGCCAATCAGTTCGACCCCACTCAAAGTTATAAAACATATTAAATGGTAATTTCAATATGGCAACTTATTTATATTCAAGGCTTATCATATTTATAGCTATAATCACAATGCTAACGATGTACTAACGTAGTCCTGCATTCTAAGTGCTATCACGTGACAGCGTACTTGAACTTGTAACCCCAAAGCTATTAATAGATACAGGTGAACTCAATGCAGTGTACTAGGGCTGTAGCTGTAGGTAGAGGTAGCGTGTATACGAGATGTCATCTCATCTGTGCCCGCGGCGACAAAGCATCAGGCAGGTCAAAGGGTGGGGTCGGCCGCATTGTTAACTTGCGACTCACGCTGAAGGGCTTTTGATGACGACACTTGCCTCGTACACGTCACAAGCTCAACTTCAAAAAAATGTATTTCAACAGGTTTTTTTGGGGTATAATAGTGAAAATCTCGACGAAAGTTGAGAAAAATGACAACGCGATAAAATATTTTTGTTTCTCTTTCGTTGCGGTCGGTGTTGTTTACACAGAAATGTTCGTTGTCTATTTTATCAGGACGTACGTTGACGAGTTCTCAACTTGCTTTTATCTAGTTTGGACTGTGAAGTGTGGTGTGGATCTAAATTGGGTACATCATGAATATAGTTCGATTTCCCATATATTCCGCGGTTAGCGCAAAAAAATTCTTACCTCACTTAAAGCATTTTATATTTAAGGCATCTTTAGAAAAAGATTTATGTATGTTAAGTACCAAGCTATTTTCCTTTACCAAAAAAAATGACCCAAAATTGAAAATCTCCAAAACCCTTCTTGCACAAAAGCCCTATGTGCCCTCTGCTACGCACACCCTCTAAAGGGTGAAACCAGGTTACATTCTAAAGGTGCTATTTTTCACTTTATCAAAGGAAGACGCCCTTCCTTCCTGTCTCCAATGAAAAGGTCGAAAAGGGAACATGCCATAAAACACTTTTTTCTTGAAGGCTAACTGAACCGATGAGTCGATGAAAAATGGCGGAATTATTCATATTATTCACAAACTTTAATGTTGTTACTGTGGATAAATGTTGCAAAATATTCGGCGATACCTTTGATACTCTTTTTCAAAGGTAAACATCTATTCTTTTGTATTACGACCATTGTTTTATGTTGTGGGCGGCCATATTCCTCGACTTGAAATACACAATTATGTCTTCCTATTTAGTTTCTTAAGTGTTTTTACTGAAGTTTTACAACAAGTTAGAGAGAAGCAACATAGTGATGATTCAATCGTAGATATGAGGCCCAATTTCCAGTAATTCACCGAAACTTATTCCCTACTTCTAGAAATCTCTGGCGTAACCTAAACTTTAGGGTTTTTAGCTCCATGTAGAATAGAAACGTATTTATATCTTCCTAAACAACCCCCTTGATATTCAACTTATCAACAATATCCATTGCTTTGTCTATTTTCGCAGGCGCTGTATAATTTCAACGTAGTTTTAACACTCGAATGGAATTCAACCGCAAATCTGTCGTCAAACTGTATCCCATCTCAGGACTAGTTTCAATTCGAACTTAGTCTCAGTCTGAACTAAAGTAGTATTCTTGTGAAGGCAGGATCCTGAAAGCGGGCGCGACAGACGGATCTTGACTCGCTGAAATTAATCCATCTTCGCTCTCAATAGCAGCAGGAAAATGTATTAATGTCGGCACTGGGAACACGATGGGCTACTTCCGTACTTACACGAGGTTGTGTAGAAGTTTTCTAGCTGAAAGAAAATTCTTTGATTCTTGTGTTGAAAGGCTGAGATGAGAAACACATGCTGGACTTCTATAGAAAGAAAGATGCGATGGTTTATCTAAGAAGGTATGCTAAAATTTGTACTACTTATCTATTGTAAGAAACTTGACATCATATTAGGTTCTAGTAGATACCTACACACGCTACACACAGTCACAATACAGTAAACCTAGCGCCACCTTAGTCTCTTGAAGTAAGATTTTAATAACCTCCTAACAATTCGTGATCGAGCTTATAATACTTATTTAATACATTTGCAATGCATTTAAATATTTTATGATGCGCAGCAGTCTTTGAAAGAAAATGCTCTTCAAGAGGATTGCGGAAATTTCAATTTCAATCTAGAAACTTATTTGACTGTTGATGTCGTCTCGAAATCCATTCAAATTTATTGAGGCGACTCTCCTCAGGAGATACCAAGTAGGTGCACTGGTTGGTGGTTCTACCCATCTAATAGAAGATAAAGTTCTGACTTTAAATCGGCACTGTAGAAGAGTTAAAATGTTTTATTTCACAAAATTTGTTTATGTATATTAAGCCAAGTCTTGAAAGTTTATAGGTACCTATAAAATATATTTATCAAACAGTCATTCATAAGTAAGCCCCTGCAGCGGCAAGTTCACTGCATACAAATGCAAACAAGTTGCTCAATAAAGTCGAGCAGGCGTTTAGACGACACCGCATCTTCTGTTCCAGCAATTTATATAGCGAAAGGACAGTTTTAAATAAAATGTTTTATGAACGTCTATAAAATGCTTTTAGTGCAACATGTGTTTACTCTTACGTCGTTAATCCAAACTTTGTACAGCAACGTCAGTTTATGGGAGAAAAGTAAATATTTATGGCGCGGCCTCATCTGTCATCAAGTATTTAAGTAATTTTCCGGCTCACCCCCGCTTCTAATCAGCTAGTGCTTCGAGGCTGGGTGCTTTCCCTAATTTTCGCGACACCCTATTAACCAGGCGCAAGTTATTGCTCACTCCCGAGGGATCACAGCCTGGTTGCCATGGCAAAGGGTACTTGTGTGCGTTAACACGCAGTTTTCTGGTTGTGTGGGTGTGAAAGTTGTAGTCTGCGGTTCTAGAACTTGTGGATTCTTATCTATCGGTTTTTCGTATACGGCGCTCAATGTAGTTTGATAGTGAAGCCGGAGATTAACCGAGCTGCCGAAGCTAGGTGAGCGTCGAATGCGGTGGTATCGCTGGCACAAAGTATTCTATTTCATCGAGCATTATTATAAAGATTCTTGAACTTAGGATGTTGAATATCCGTTGTGCTATCGATATACTTCTCATTATTTTCAAGTTTTCTTTTTACGTCAGCTTATCAAACATGATTTCGAACACTGCCTTAAAATTCATATTTTCGTAAAAGTTTGCTGCTAATGATGGTTCTTATCTGTACTACCTACCACAAATGTCTCTGGACCGATGAAATTTATCAAAAATCTAACGGCAATATTGTAATGGTTGAGATGATTAAATTCGCATTAACACTATTAGCAATCTTGATCCAAAAACACTACGAAATTTCACATAGCTTACGTAAAGCCCGTGTATCTGAAAACCCGAAGCTTCAGCATTCAGTGATGGGATCAAGACGATTCGAGTTCGACACGAAGTAGGCAATATAACGCAATAGGGCGGTCCCCCGGGATTGGGGTGTATCGTAAGTGTTGATACGAACAGTTTTGTGTCCTGCCCGTGTTGTCGGATAATATGTGTTGCTGACGTTTGGGCCGCTCTCTAACCAGAATTTTTTCACCGTTTTCTTTAACGAATACAAATAAAGATTCGCTTGTAGAGCTTAATTCTGTTGACAAAGGTTTGTGTCTTTCTTAAAGCTTGCTATAGATTCTTGTTATTAATTTTGTTTTGTTGCTTTCGGAATTGTTTATAAGTACTTGCCTATTTACTATTCCTTTAGATTTTATTTTTAGCTTAGCATAAGGTAAGGTTTGTTTGACTGCAAAGGTCAGAAAGTTTTCAACTTGATGAAACTCTCTCTTTCAATTAATTATTAAAATTTAATGATTTCAAACAAAATAGTTTGTTTGCTAATCTCTGATACTACCAGTCGGATTTGAATATTTCTTTTTCCATTTGATAGCCCAATTCTTGAGAAAGGATATAGACTATGTAACTTAACGCTACGACCTTTAGAAGCCGAGCAAAAAGAAAAAAAAACGTCGGAAAGAACTGTAAGCGAAAAAGAAGTAGGTAATAGCGACGGCGTACGATGCGATACGACGCGCGACGGGGTGGGTCGGAGGAACAAGAAATTTCACGTGGATGAAGTCGCGGGCAGAAGCTAGTTCTTAAATACAATTTGAATGTTTTACTCGACCGCTTTTGAAAGATGTTAATTACTTAAAGTGTTTCTTTTATATCTTTTTACGCCAGTTACCTGTACCAGTTCGCTTATTTGCATATTAATCTATATGGTTATGCATCGGTAGGTACCTATTCGCATAGCATTATTTGTAATTACTTAATGTCTGAAGAGAGTTCCTCAGGGTTCAATACTTAGCCCGTCTTTACCAGTAAGTATAAGACTTTCATATTTATTTAATGACAATCAATTTAGTGTTGTTTCAGTGGCGTGCATTGGTTTTCAGAATAGGTAGGCACTAGGCCGGGTCTAGTCTAGGCAAACGCGGTTCCTATCAGAAAAAAAATGAGGTCAAAAGTGTGGTTATTTGAGTAGGCATGCCTTCTTAAGGGTGATAAATTGCGAAGGTCGAACGTTATGGTATTACGCGTGGGACGTACGTATTTTTAATTTTGTCGTATTAACTTGAACGAGTAAAGACCAATGACAATGTCCGAATAGTACGGGAGCCGAGTAGGCCGTCCGGCGACTGCTTACTGCCGCGCGTGTTTGTATGAAGATTTTGTTTTTTGTTAGGTACTTATGTTTTATATAATTTTGTGAGTTTCTTAATTGTGGGGCACACACTAAAATGTAATGCTTATGTTGATATATCGAGGTAGGCACTGCTTATATGCCTATATGCAATGCACGCCACTGTGTTGTTTGCAGATAAAACGTATCTGTACAAAAAATATCAGACGTGCACATTATAGGTAGGTATCTTAATTGTCTCATTCCTAGCACCGCGATGATTGCCAAATTTAGCAAAATAATTTTCTTCTACAAATATAGTAATAATGAATTTCAAATCAGGGAACACAGAGGGTCAGGTCAGGTCAGGTCTTTAAATCACACCAATTAACCCAGCCATACACATTTTAGGGTATGGTCATACAACCATAATAAAACACGGACGGTCGAATAGTTCATAAAATTGACGACGCTCATTGGCTCAGATTTGAAAATTAGGGTTGGAAAACTCCTTCGGACGTTATCCATGTCCATTAGAACGACAGTCCTAAGCAAACATTGGTCGTGTGTGGCCACCCAGATAAGTGTTGCCACGCCATCTATGTTTTGTAATTAGAAAATTGTATGTGTGAGTGAATTTATTAATACTGGTCATACGAGCGGGACTGTGTGTTGCTGTTATGTGATATAGTACGAGTATATTGTTGGTATAGATATATTTTGTATTTTTAATAATGCGGATAATAAAATGGATGCAGTTGAAAATGTCGTAAGGGAATTTCGCACAGTGACTAGACCCTTTAGAAAATAATATTTTCAGCATTGGAAATATAAGGTGCTAGCTTCTGCCCGCGACTTTGTCCGCGTAAAATTTCTTGTTATCCGACCCACCCAGTCGCATTGCTTGCGATATTCCTTCGTTTTTACTTAGCGTTCTTTCTGCCTTTTTTCATTTTAGTCGGGCCCTAAGGATCCTATCGTGATGTTAAATAGCCTTCATCAAGAATTGGGCAATCAAATGCAAAAATATTTTTCCGGTATTCCAGACATTAGCGCGTTCAAACAAACAAACTCTTCAGCTTCTTTATTAGTAGGTATAGATAGATGACAAAACTAATAAAAACCGTTAAACCATACTACAATTCGTTATCGTTTCGCTTCAAAATTTCGAACACTGCAACCTCTTAATTGATATGGAAACTGGTATTTGTTTTATTAATTGTTTCAATTAGCAATAATACTAGTTTACTTTATAACATAAAATATCGCCGCATATGTAAATGTGGAACTAGATTATAGGTACAAAAGTAGACGTATAGTTCTTAAATAAACACTAGTAATATAATCTGCTTCATTCCAGGACAGCCCTAATTTAATTTACACCGAGTCCTGTTCGATTAAAACGTTCGACCCAACTTTTAATGAAACAGCAGTTCATTCTAGTATTTCAGAAGAACCCTTTTTCACAGTGGCTTTTGCAAATAGTATGCACGGATAAAACTGATGATTCACATCGTCTATTTGAAAATTAAGAATGTTGCTTATTCCACTATGTGTAGCAGGAATTCGAGCATACTGTAGCAGTTGAAGTACCATATCTATAGATTCTGCAAGACGTTAACATTAACCAATGTCCCATAATAGCATTTAGGCATATTAAAACCACTTCACCTGTCTAACGAGAAGCAGTCAGTATATGTCTCCATAAGAGCAACGTCACAAACGACAGGAAAGAAATGACGTCAAATAGCACAAGAAACGGTAACAATAAAATAAAGACTTAAAGACCGTCATATTTCAGTACCGAAGAGCAAGATGGGGGGAGGGGTGCATGACCTCCACATTTCCAATAAAATTTCCCGCCATGTATGAAATTCACTGAAAGCGTTTATAAAGTAAGCTTCATTACTTCCGTGAGAGGCATCTATTTTTGTGAATATTCTTTAAGAAAAATGTGGTGTGGAACGTGCCTCCGTGGCGCTGGCGCAGTCTGGGCCTTTCATATAAGTTCAAAGGCGCCGCTCCCGTCTAACGCGGTGACCAATTATTACGTCACTCTATGGAACTTGGTGGCGCTTTATTGATTTTTATTACGACCGCTGTAATATATATAAGTCACTAATGTTACACACAATTTAACAAGAACTAGGGCAGTTGTGCTGTTCACATTATTTAATTAACGTGGCTGCGCTAACGTAATTTGTTAGAGCACTATTTTAGTTTAATGGGTATGAAATCATCTTGTTTATTTTCAAAGAAGTGACATCAGAATTTGCTGTCTGTACATTGTATCCAATTTCGTCTGCTGATTCGTATCGTAGATTCCTAATTCCACCATCAAAAGGTGTTTAAACTGACATGAAATACGACAAACTGCGTAAAAATAAACATAATATCGTATCTGGTTACCCTCCACGCAAGTTTGTCTGACAGCGCCACACAAAACGCTCGCTTTAGCGTCGACTCCGCAAATATTTCCCATAAAGCCGCCGACGGAACCCGGGAAACGTGGCCCGAGTGAAATATGGACGTCCTAGTATTGCCATTCCGTAAAATGATTCGTGATTTACGCGCCGTGCTTTTGATACATGAGCGAGATTTGCGTCGCAGGTGACGGCGGGCGGCCGAACACCGCGCACTCTCATCTCGAATTGAATTGTTGTTCTCATATTGAATGGTGCGTTTATATATAAATATTGAACTATTTCTCACGTCTTTTCTATTGAAGTGTACACCAAGGGATATATGTGACACAGTTTTGTGGCAACTCTTATTACGAAAATGAGGGATTTATTAAACCTTTCAAAACATGTTTGTCACGGAAGATGTTTGTACAAATTGAACCTTTTGACACAGAAAGCTGTCTTTACTTTCTATGTACGAGAAAATTCTTCGCTGTTCTGCTACTTTAAGCCAATTCGGGTTGATAAAGTCAATTCTTAACAGAAGTACTCCACTGGTATTGTGTAGTGAATCATAATAAAATCTCCAACAGTATCTTAATAGTGATCTCCCATAAAAGCTACAAAGCTTATAATCAGTGTAAGCTCTAATTTCCTCGGTGTTTCACTACTGCCCTACTGTTAGCCGCCCCTAAGGAGGGCAGACGCGGTGGTGTAGCTAATGTACGCGCGACCGCAGCCACCGGCGGTACCCCGACTGTCCCGTACTATACAATAAGCTCGGGAGGGGACAACGAAGAACTCTTGCTCGATGTACCACGACTAATATCAACTTGTACCTATTATGTTCTTTCCAAAAGGGTGAATAAATCTTCAGCCAGTATCAATAAAGGAGGATTGCTCGCCACACTGTCGCCCATATGGTCCATATTAACCTGAAACTCCCTTTTGATTTCTATACCGTCGAGTTGTGAATGTTACTATAAGTTTGAATCAATAACAAAGTTATTATTTTGCTCTTCTGTATTTCATTATACTCATTTGTTATGTCTGGCATTGTAATTTTTAGTATATTAGAATCAAAAACACTGCGCCACTGGTTTATGCGAAGTTTCTTTACAATTTGCTCCAGTTTTCGACAACCACGTGAAATGAGAAAAGCGTATAATTCCCCAATGACTTTGATGCAATGTGGGAAGGAAAACGTGAACTTTTAATGAAATTGATCAACTTTGCAACTGGTGCTGACTTTGCAATTGAGATGGACTATTCCTCTCTATTCCCAAAATACTCCATATTATACAATTCTAATCACCTCAGATTGAACAAACATTAACGAATTAACTGACTCGAATTAATGACTAGATATATAATCAAAGCAAACTCACGTTGGCATACATTTGCCTAAACAGTTTGCGTTTGAAACCATGCCCTGATGTGTATCTAATGTCAAACTATCATTACAACCGCAAAGTTATGTCGTCGGATTTCTGGGAAATATCGAAGTGGGTCAATAAACGTGGTAGATAGTTTCTGTAATAACATTTGTCGCGGAATTTGTGGTGGGCTCGGGGGTCGGTGCTGGTGAGGGGGTCGGGGGGTATTGTAGCCGGAATCAATCCACTCACGTCAGGTCCGTTGTCCAATCAACTGACACACACTGTTCACTAGGGATCAACGGGCGACGGGCGCGAGTGCCCGCCATGTACGAAGATAAAGAAGGTTTTATTTTTCACGTGTCGGCCGCGGCGAGACGTTGATAAATGTCGCCGCTTAATTACGTGTTGACGTCTTATCTAAATTATTTCAGTCGTAGGGCTGTTGGTACTGGAAATGCAACTTTGTCTCGAAAAATGCGACTGAGCTTTGTTACAGATTTTTCTTTGGTTCTATTACTCAGATAAGATAATGTTATTTGTAAACAGTATTACAGCTAGGTACCGATTTTTAATAAATATTGTGACTTACTAATGTATTTTTTCTTTAATTTCAGGTAAGATTCATGACGGCACTCCTTCACAATCATTTCCTGGTCTGACTTTAGGCACGAGCTATTGGTAAGCAATAACATTTAAGCAAAATGATCACTTACCTACCTCCGTCCAATTTAAAACGTATAGGTATTATATCAAAAATAATAAATACGTGGTTCACCAAAAGCTTTAGTAGCTCTGCGGTGTCCTCATATAGCGGGGCCGGAGCGGGCGCCATCGTTGTGACAGCGACTGAGTGTAGCTGTCCCCCGATGCGGCCGGGCGGCCCCCGCAAACAATTAACTGGCCCCCAACTACACAGGCTACACACTAATAGAGATTTTGAAGAACTAAATGTGGAAATAGAAGGTTAGAAATACAAAGGAAGTTGCCCTAGTTTTTTAATTGATGGTTTTGAATAGATCTATGTTGATAGTTTGGTGTGTACCGCGTAGTGGAAATGTTTAATGTTTGAAGTAGAAAAATTGTAAACCGGTTTCAGAATAAAAGAGGAGCAACTGAAATACCTACTGAATACCTAAACAAGAACAAGCAAACTTTTTCCATTTAAAACATTAAAGTACACGAAAATTTCATCTCGACCCTAAAACCAATATTTTACATCGATACCCGATCGCGACACGAAAATAAATTCAAGTACTGTTTATACACAATAAGGAGAGCAAACAAGCCATGTCACCCCTTACACAATTCTGTCAGTTCGCCGGATGACAGGTCATATCCGGGGCCTGGCGGTCAACCGCCGCCGCTGTCGATTCTATTACACTGTGTCCGACAGATTGAGGTGGTCGCGCTACGCGTAAACTGACGTCCATTCTATTGACTACTAATAAATCTTTTTTCGCCATAAAATATTAATTTACAATGTAGAAATCTTTACTCACAGAGCCAAGTTTTTCGCGTTGTCAGTTTTCAGCAGATGAAAGTGGTCGTCGTGAATTAAAAGAGTCACGAACTATTTGGTGGTGAAAGGCAGTGATATATTGAGAAAAACAGAGATTTTATCATGAATGATAGTCCTGTCAAGGTTGTCGATTTATTCTGTAAAACTCTCAATGTGAAAAATTAGATGAAATGAGCTGTCAATAGTGTCAATCTCTATCATCAGAGCTCACGTCACCTAAGTTTTCACGATGAGGCTTTTACAGAAAAGACCGGCTGGTTTTTTTTTTTGTATTAATTCTACAGGGTGTTACGGAAAGGGTATATCAATACAAACGGGTTGAAGAGTGTATCTGGTCTAGAATCTCTGTACAAAATTTCAGCTCGAAAGCATTAACTTTGAAAATGCTTAATATTTTTTTATTTCGACATCACGGCGCTGCACTGGCGCGCGGCGGTGTGATGTGTGTGTACTAGGCGCACAGACACACTACAGATAATGGAAAATGACCCTCGTAGTGCGGTGACACGTTTGTTATGATTTCAATTTAATAAACTATCGAAATAAAAAAATATTAAGCATTTTCAAAGTTACTGCTTTTGAGCTGAAATTTTGTACAGAGATTCTAGACCAGATACACTCTTCAACCCGTTTGTATTGATATACCCTTTCGGTAACACCCTGTATATTGAGATTCACTAAATGTCGATAACAAGGAAAGTGGTTCCGAAATCGAACAAATTAATCAAGCTTACAATATCACTAGAAATGTCTTGTTGTTTCTGAAGAAAGTTCTGCAGAATAAGAAAATTTGGTTAAATACAACACTCCGTGCAATTGTCAGTATAGTAAAATATATATTATTTTAGCTATTTTATTACAAATTCACTCCATTCATTATCATTTTATAGGGTGGGTCGATACAGCCCGGACTAACAAGGTGCAATACATTTATCAGTTAACAAGGCGATAGCAATAAATTCAGCTGGTTGCTACACTAACGCCTCGCTACGGATAAGAAAAATAACACAGTTAGCCTTAGAACAATGCTCGAGTTTCAGCGACTCTAAATTAATCTACTGTAAAACTGAATATTTCGTTTAACATGGTAACTTCATAACTTGGTAAAGTATATAGATAGGGTATGTTTGGTTTTAAGTTTGTGTACTAAAAAGTTATACATGTTTACCTACCTAGTTTATTGTTAGATATAATATGAAATTATTTGAACATTTTCGAAATACAATGAAATATGCATATATAGATACGATTCTATATTCCGACTCTAAAATTTTGATGACAAGTTTATGAAATACGATAGACTACAAGCAGAATTTTCCATAAAAATACTGTCTCAAAAAATTACTTTACCAAAGGGTAATTAATCTATAAAATAGATACTTCCAAGTAACGAGTTGCCGTTAATGTTTCACTTTACGCTCGCAAACCTAAAGGGAACAATAAACACATGTGAAATAAGACGACGGGGCGGAATGGATGTAATAAAGAAATAGCTGGGAAGGTTCGCGCGAATAATTCCGAATGTTCGACAGAATAGTCATCCACGTGCCTTTCATACATTTATGCATATACAAGGGCGACATGAAATATCTTCTCACCTTTTCACCGGAGAGGCCGACTGGGTTAATACTCTTTCGATGCTCGTAATACCACTTTGGGATCGAATACGCCATCGATTTATGCTCGAACAGTTTACTCGATGTTAAATCCGTGATACTGTACACAGATTCAACTCAATTAAACTTTTCCTGCAGATAATAGAGCCACCATTGATACCAACAAGCGGTTTGTTCGATAGCCATCGTTTTTGCTTTGCGGTGGCATTTTCTTTAATATGATGAGTTTTGTTTGTGGTTTTGCTTATGAGCTAAACTGGAGCGTTGTTCTACAGTGATGGAAGACTATAGTCGATCTTTACCCTCGTGTATTACCAGATGCATGAACATAAACGATACAAAAGGAGTATGTAGGGATACATACTCCTTTTGATCGTTTATGTATGTAAGGATCGTAGCAGGTGGTTCTGTAGTTTCTACCTAACCCATGGCAAGAAGACGAAGGAGTGTTTGTCAAAATCAAAATTAATTTATTCAAATTAGGTTGAGAATCAGTTCTTTTCGAACGTCAAAATGACATAAGGCAGTCCCCCAAAACGCCCACCCTCTTATTCACTTCCTCGTACTTTCGGTGGAAAGAAGAAGAAGAAGCGCAGCAAACTGCCCAGCAGTGCATGTATGTATGTCTGTGTGTAATCTCAGTTTGTTTTTTTTTATGCCTTAACCTTTTGGTTTTTGTAATGAATGTCGATCACTCTAGTGTGGTGGTTGGTGGCTCTCCTCTTTACCCTTCCAAGTCGACTGATTAATATCACGACTTACCGTTCATATTTATCTTTAATATCGGTCAAAACTATCGCTCCCTTTGGTTGAAAGTAATAAATCGTAGGCCTATCTCTTGCACTAGACATTTTTTCTTCATAATATATTGGAATTTATATCCTATTATCGTTTTTTTTCGTAAAGGAAATAGGCAATTTATTAATGATTTATATAAGTGTACATGCACAGCATTACAGATTGAATCCCAAAGCGTTGTACAGAGCAATTTACAAACTATATATAAAAACTGACACACATACGTAGGTACTTCAGTAGTTTAAGTAAAATACAATAAAAAAAAAAATAGTATAGGTTTACCTACTTAAGGTGTGATGGCCAGTTTTATGAACATGGTTTTCGATTTTCCTTCGGGAAAATCCCGTCAAGGCACATGACTTTTATCAGTAGATAAAGTAAACGCATCAACTCAAATTAACTTTACGATTGTATTCAACGTGTTCCACTTTTAAGTGACTTCTTTGGCTAGATACCTAAAAACAGCTTCAAAACTTTACACCTCTAAAAAAAGTTACGGCACAGATAAAAAAGTGTTGAATAGTTGTCGCCAACAATCTCATAGATCAAGTTTATAGTGTGTTTCTACATATACCTACCCCCCTTTACAACGTGCTCTGATTTGACAGCTATGTACGCAAATGACTTGTTGAGTGGCCCACTCTAGCCCTGCGCTGTGTACTGCCTACCGTTCTCCAATAATATTTAGGTAATTGAGCGTTAATTATTGATTGGAATGCCCTGTCAATCTGCGGTTGATTAATTTGAGTTTAGGCTGACGCTACGCCAGTCAAAATTTAGCCTGACGCGAAAATTCCGATATGTATTTGATTAACCGTAATGGAATCTAGTTTGGTATTTACATTAGTGGAACATGCAGTGTTTGGATATCAATTTTAGCTCATACCTAGTCTGCCAAACAGGCAGTAGGCATTAACTAAAAGCTTTTGAAGGGTGTAAATCTGACATTCAACTCGCCGAGAGCTATGGAGGGAACTTAATAGTTTATTGTTTCAAAATCAACAACGCCTTTTTTCCAAATATTTATTATCCTGACAGGCCAACGCTGTCCTTCCATACCTATTAACACTGTAATTTGAAAACATTGTAAAAAGCAATTATTTTTAAAAGAGTAACTATGGAGTTTCTTGCCGGTTCTTCTCCGTAGGAAACGACCAATTGGAACCGTGCACCTACCTTCTGACGTTTCATAAGTGCCCATGTAGGTTTATGTGAAATAAAAAGATTATTTTTTCGAAAGCCTCAACGCTAAACAGCAACATTCCCAGCACCCTATCGCTCTCACAATAACAGATGCTGTTTTCATGGTTCCTCAAATAAAAATATTCACCTAAAGTCCTCTGGTTGATGAATGTAGGGTCTCAGCAATGAATAATGGGCGTCGCTTAATAACGGCGGCGTAATTGCGTTATCTAGGCGCCAGGGGGCGGGGGAAGCTCTGCTATCCATAACTGAGAACTCATAATTGTCACCGGCAGACGGACGAGTGCCCCCGTCCGGAGTTATGGTCGACATGCCGATATGTCTCATTGTAATTAGCTGCTTGTTATTAATTAGGTTGAAGGGTTTATCAGAACTTTGTTGTTGAATCTACTTAGGTATACACTTTTAGGTTTTAAAAAAATCATTCTTGCAAGAGAGAAAAGAGGTAGACAGGAAGAGAAAAACAAAAGAAAAAAAGAGAAGATTAAAGGTAGGTATTGGAGGAAATGTTTTAGGCACTTACACTTTACTATTGCCATCAACCAGACAATCCAGTATCCAGGCAGCTACTGTGAAATTCCTATTTGAAGAACCATATTTTCATTAAAGAGCGAGATTAATTTCTACTCACACAGCGTCGATAGGTACAATATAATTAATGTTACCTTCAGGCACCTCTGTAGGCGACACACAAGTAACAGTTACAGTTCTACTAAGTATATTATTAAAGATCTCGGAAACACACGTGCATGTTTCGCGGAATTGAATACGCCTCCGCTGCTTGAGGCTTCAGGCGATTCCAACTAGTGCTGTCTGAGGGCCATTAGTGTGTAAGTATTACACTTACCCCCTTACTAATAAATGTTGTATACCGCCTGTATAGTTACACAACGCTTTAGCTTCTTCTTTCGAAAGCCAATTTACTGACGACTGAAAGAGAGATATCGGTGTGTAACTATTCATCTAACATAATACGTTTATTAGTAAGGGGGCTAAAATACGACACACATATTACATTTAGGTTATAAAATGTACGGAATCTCGACATTATATGTGTATATACAAATAAATAAAAGTCTGTTTGTAATGTCAAAATAACTGCTTTTCATTGTTATATGCATATGAAAGTATATACGGTAGGTACTTATAAAGAAAAAACAATTTTTAAAATTGTTATTTCGGGTAATCTCCGAAAAGGCTGGACCGATTTTGTCGGCCTTCTACTGGCAGATAGCTAAAGTTATAGTAACTTAGGCTACTTTTATTTTAGAAAGAGAATTAGGGTTCCGCACTAATAAATTAATTCTTCCTTTTCAATGGAGGAGTGGTACCTACACTTTCTCTAAGCGACACATTATTGATACCTACACGACATCCACGCGAACGAAGTCGCGGGCACAGTTAGTAAGTCATAAAATTAGTGAACACAGTTCACAAAACCACAGCAAATTCCAAACTCTGTTCAATAAAGTGAGGTTGCTCTAAGTGTGAATATCTAGCGATCTTATAGCTATTGGAACGTCTGCTTAATTCCAGCACAAAAGATAAAGAAGATAGAATACTCCGTCTCGTTTGTCACCCTAAAGAGTGAAAGAGACGTAAGTTAAGAAGTGCCGAAGAACGCAATTGATCACGCTAATTCTCGAAGCTTTGCGGAAAAAAATGTCGATAATTTGTCACGATATAACGAGCAGTGGATTCTTAGGTAATGTTTTCTTTGAAGTGAAGACGGCGATTTTTCTTTATCACATTATGCGTGCTACATAATGGTTAGGTATATTAAATTCTATGGTCCTTATATACTATTATGTAAATTACTCCGGCTCACATTTGGTGACAAAATCTGAACATATTTTTAACGTGTGTATGTCTTCCAGCGAACGCATAAAATATGAAAACATATTTTGTTGAACGGAAAACTTTAATATTTTAACGCGAATGATCGTAAACTATCGCTGAAGCTTTTAAATTCATGTTTGGCCCACCGGTTGTATTAAACAATATGCATCTCGGCTTCCAGCGGATCCGTTTATACTGAATTATCAGCAGTGCTATCGCTGCACTCTGAACCGAATTTCCTAAAAGCAAATTTTGCTATGTGCAGTGACAGAACATTGTATTAGTCAGTCTGACATGCCGAGCAATTGAAATTGGACTCTATCCAGCTAAGTGAAGGACGATTTTAATGTTGTACCGAATCATAGTTCACGAGCTAGGTGCGTTCGGGTACCCTAGTAGGTGGATGAAATATGAAGGCACAAAGGAAGAATCTCATTCCGTTCGTGCCTGAAGCGTTGCTCTAGGAACGGGAATGATGTTGGATATTGAATGTATGAATGAATGAAATTGTACAAAGCAAATGAAGTGTATAGTTAGGTTATTCGGGCGCTGAGCATTGAGTTACTGAGTTTAATCCGCAGTTCATTTATTTGTACAGTTAGGTACCTCTGCTACCGTTGTAGAAATTGAGAAACTTTTACGAGTCCAATTTAGCAATACATGTTTTGAGAACTTCTGTATTGATATCAAATTCGATTTGTAAGATATTTTTAAATGTAAACCAAGACAAGACTTTAAAATCTGTACCTTTTACGACCATGCCAATAAAGAAACAACAGAAAGTAAAAGTGAATCGTAAAAACAATACTAATCCGGAATATTCCGGATGTAACCAAAAAATCCCGTACCGAAAGTGCCCACCCGGCGTTACTCCGAAAATATCGTCTGTTTTGATTTATGTGCCTTAAAAGCGGCCCTTGCTGCGTGCCTCGAGTTATTGTTTTTCCCCTTATGAAAATGGCGTATTTTTCCCACCCGCGGTCCACAGCCGAGCAAAGTTTCTTCGTGATTTATTCACCATTAAAGTTTATGTAGCGAAAAGCCGAAATATTGTATTTTTGAGTTTTGACTTTGTTAATAATTCCATCAGATAAGTAACTTAATTAAATGGTCATGTGGATAATTTAAATTAACAGTTTAAATGAGGGATATCTTTAAAAAAAATAAAAAATGAATGCAAAGCAATCTAATTATTATAATATTGCGAAGCTAATGTAAAACTATCTTGTCTCATTCCTTGACCAGCACCATAATTGCGTAACTCACTATCAATCTCAATCTGAATCATTTTGAAGGATATTGCTAATCCATTGCTTCATATGCTCGAAAAATTTGTCAGCTCGACAACGTAAATATCACAATGAATGTTGTCGAACTATCAAAATGAAACCCATTGCTACTGATAGTGTGTTACGCAATTACCCCGCAATAAATATCGTTGATTTTCCTAAACAGTTCGTTCATTTTAGACCTTTTTGTGAGCCCGCAAGTTTAGTTAAAACTGAAACTATTATAAGCAACTTCAGTACTTTAAAACAACATGTGGCCGTTATTAAATCACGCACCATATTGCGGATATTTCGTTGAAGTTTTGTCGCCTATAAAATATTTTATAGCTGCAAAAAATATAGCGCACTGTAATATGCATTTTATGGTACAGAGACACATTCAAAGTCATGTAAAACGTTTAATGGACGAAGAGTCTCTTTGATGCTTATGATTACCTAGGTAATTTTATAATGCCGACACGGGCCACGCCAGACTACAGTCAGTCTCGACGGTCGCGCCAGTCCGACCGTCGGCGTCGAGAGAATGCGTCCCTAATAGTGCGAAAATTCGGTCAAGATGACAATTCGACATGGAGCTAATAAAGATCAAATTCACAAACACGTATTCATGTATATGAAACTGACAGGTGTCATTCCCTTGTCGGCCGCACTTTAGATATAATTCTTTAGTCTTCTTTCAGAATAACCTTTGAGGGTAATCACCCCCTTGTTCATTAACACGGGGTAAGATTATACCTCGAAAAATGTCTGTAAAATCTGAAGCCAACACAGGTTGTATCTTTATTTTATTAATAAGGGGGTCAATATCTTCGACTCGGTCATCGTTTCAGCTACAACCTTTTCTTGTCATTATTTTTAAACTACTCTTAAAACATCGTCAAGATACAGAAGGGCAATTCTCGTAATTTAAAACGTTCAAAATCTAGTCGCAGTCTCATCTCAGCGACAAAGGAATGTCAAAAACTTATCAGAGAGATATTTTTGACAGATTGAGACTGAGATCAGACTGTGAACGTTGTTAAAACTACGAGAATTGCCCCTCTGATGTATTAATGTTATGCATTCATTACATTCTCCAGAATTACCACGATATTCATGATATTCCTTCAAACAATTTATCTTCCCTTTGATTTTCTGAGGAGAGGCATACCACGTCTTCTCCCTGTTCAAAGGTGATAAATTTGACACGTGCCCGTCAATCGACGTCTTTTCAGGTAATTTCAGTTGAATAATGCTGTCACTCATCATTAGGACTCATAATAAATGTTCTTTTTGATAATAATATGACTCCCAGTAAAACGAGAGCAGCCGTGGCCGCGACTTACGTGTTGTAGGTCGCAGGATCGAAACAGACAGGTGTAAATTATGTCATCACCACTGCTCTTAAAAAGGTGAAGAAAAAATTTGTGAGGAGACCGCCATGCCTAAGAACCAAAAATTGGAAGACATGTGACATCTACCAACCTGCACTTAGCCCGCGTGGTGGATTACGGCCGGCCCACTCTCTCACACCGAGAGGAGGCCCGTGTCCCAGTACCTATTGGAAAAATTATCAGCTGATTATGCAGTAGAAAGACCAAACAGGTTACGTTTGAGAAACGACCAATGTTTTAATGTTCGTTTTGTGACATTTTAATCCTCACAATTACAAGGAATATACTAATTTAAAAATCGTCGACAAAATTACCTACTTTGTGCGGTTCTTTTCTGACCAACGAATTCATTAAAAGACGTAACAACACACCTAGATAATGCTCTGCCAATGAGAGCTTATCCGTGGCAAGCGTGCATTCGGAAAGTGAAACAGAACACTCGACAAGTTGGTTTTGGTCCAACCCTTTTTTGGCTTCACACAGCAGAATAATTGGGTCTTTTGTGGTTTCCGGCAACGTGTGTCCCGTAATGGGCTTGGCTTTTTGTGCCTTTGAGCCGCTCCACTGTCTATTGGGCTCTTTACATCCAACATTGGCTCCTTTACTTTCCAGAAAATATTTGCTAACGTGCGGACGGGCTTTGCATGTTGGCACACGAAACTTTTTGTATTTAACTATACTTACCTAAAAATATTAACATTCATATTACGGGGACAAAGTTAAATATGCGAATATAAAGTAGCGTTCTGCTAAGTGTTTCACTTCGTTAAAGTTACTCGTATATCTATATATTAACGATGCTGATGGTAATTTTGATCTGCGAAAAGAGAACTTAAAATTGTGTTTTGAAGTAGATGTTTACAGTTTTTGCGAACACCTTGAAAGTCAGGGAGTGGGTGGGTAGGTACCTCACGCTATGACATTTTACGGCAGCGATAACTTTTTAATACCAGCGTGTCCGTACACCGTCAATCATTTTCGTGGACACTAATGACCTCACTTTGGTGACAATAACATTTCCATCTAAATTACGTAATAAAAAGCAAGTAGAGGAAAGTTCATTAATATCATAAACATTTTCGTTTCCCTCCCCTCTGCCGCGGCCTTGTTACAGTAGCCTCCGTGTAGATAAGAGCGCACTGGCTTTCCGCTGCCGGAGGGCTGCTATCTAATTCTCTCTTGTTATGATAAATGGCTTACGCATTTCCTAAACATTGATGTATTATTCTACGTTTAACATTCTTTCTAAATTACTTGACAGCTTTTGTTCAAATGTTAGACAGTTCTCGAAGCCGATGTTTATACTAATTGCTTCTTCCGAGGTTTAAAACAGATGTCCCGGATTTTCTTTTGTTTAAAGGGCACAAAACTCAATCTAATTTGTTTTTTTGGCATTGACATTTCGATGTCTGTTTTACCATTAGCAACGTGGAGCATAGATATGGTCCTTTCAGTCGACACGACACGACATATCGCGTGATGCGCGCGCCTCGCCGTAATTACGTTACATCAACCAAACAACAGGGAGCAATAACTGTAACCCATTACTCCGCGTTCTCGTGGAAACGCGCAAGTTTGCGTTAATGCCGCTAATGCCTCTTTAAGCTGTAAAACGCTGATGGCTTTTATGCTGTTCGTAAGTAACACGATATATTTGACGCGGTATATTAATAATTGAGTAAGTGTTCGCGCGGAATGCATGCGCGGCTGCGTTGGAATTTTGACCATAGTAAAGTGTGAAATTAATCCAAGAGAGGTAGGATGGAAAGGATCAGTAGATTGGTAAATTGTTGTAAACAGGATAAAGAAGATATTTATTTTCATTTAAATTGAAAATAATCGCGTAATAATTTGAAGAAATACATTTTCCGCTAGTCTAGTTTTATGCCTACGGCGAGTGGTAAAGCCTACTCCACTTTCACAAACCTGAGCCTAACTACTTAATTGCACTGAACACAAACGCATCGAAATAGTGCTGTCGTCTGGCCTAACCGTAATAATTTCGGAGAGTAGCTTCGGCTTAGTAGGCTTATTGTCGTGCGCCATAAGCTCGAAAGATTTCACCGTCTAGATTCATATTCACCAAAATTACTATTTTGACTCCCCGACTGCAATTTATAGTTATTTTCCAATTTAGCCCAAATGTCGTCTGGCGACTATTGCCACTGTACTGCATGTTGTTAACAGCCATCCTTGGGGGATCGATAATGCTGTAATCACTATGCTTGGCAGGCAGATTGGTGGCCGGGCGATGTTATTAGCACATAGATGAATGCTGCCCATCCTCACATAATCCCCCAATCGTATATTACAACACGGACTTGAAGTTAGGGGTGAACAGTGTTGTAGATCTCTCTGATGTAAAGTATAAGAGTATATAGATTTATTATACTAAAATATCAGTGTCAGCGCATATATGATCATATCATAACTAGGTAAGTATACATATTTTGCAAAAAAAAATCTCGTTTTCCTTCTGAAAATGTACTAAGAAGATTTTTTTTGTGAACCAGTGTAAAAAAAAATCTCAATCTAATCTAAAACGAGAAAAAAGACTACAGAATGTTTTGTGAGCAACGAAATATTATAAAAGCTTGGTTAGCTGTTTTACTAACCTGCTTTTATCAAATAGACGAATAACTTCATTGCAATAGCTAATACGGAAAACAAGATAATAAGCACCCATAAACCATATGTAAATCCCCACGACATGAAACGTGTACCTTTAACAGAAATGATTATATGTATTGTCTTTGAGGCATTACGTGGCTAATTTGTAGGTTCTATACAAAGAGGTATATATGTTGTACAAAAGAGCTATAATTTGAGTCGTCGCCTTGTTTGTGCCTTGTTGCTAGGTGACTGAACGACAGGTGGATTTTGTCCCGTGCTATATCGATTTTACCTACGACGTAGCTATTTCCACAGTACTTTGTGTTTTATTATTTCATAAGCTCGATTTGTAGCTTTGTCGTGTTCTGCTGTGTATTTTCGATGTGGCTCAAGAATTCAAATTGGTTTTTGATATGTGAAATGGAAATTGTGTTTGTTTGTTTGGCCTCAAGAGTATTTGAAAAATATTTGTAGCACGATTGTTTAATATTTTGGGGCTCGTGGCTGAGTAATAACAGTTGCACGGGTCGATCGATCTGGTTAAGGTACGCTTGCCACGGTCAATCCGTGGGTAGGTGACCATCTTTACATACCGAGACCCCTCCGTGCCTCGGAAAGCTCGTTAAGCCGTTGGTGTCAGCTGTTATTCTTGGATCTTTGACAGTCGTTACGGGTCGTCAAAAGCCCGAAAGTCTGACAACCAGTTTTACCAAGGAGTATCGTGTTACCCAGTAACTGGGTTGTGGAGGTCAGATAGGCAGTCGCTCCATGTAAAATACTGGTACCTATTCAGCTGCATCCGGTTAGACTGGAAGCCGACCTCAATATAGTTGGGAAAAGGCTAGGTAGATTTGCAGAATGAATTGTTTAATATTTTATGGTTAGTGCTATGTTCATAGAAATCATAGATATTTCATAATTGAAACCCCTCACTAACAATGTGACTAGTCTATCATTTCAGAAAAAATCGTGGAAAGTGCAACCCTACCAATTTAAAAACATTATCATTTTAAGCCTATTGTATTGTAGGTATCGGTGACCATTACCTAGAATAAGTTATCTTATATTCAATAGGCTAGTTTCCTAAAAAATTCTAATTAGTCCGTCAGTTAGATTATCGAAAAATAATGGACCCGTATTTTTTCTTTTGTCAATCAAACAAAAAATTACAAAGATAAAGCACGTCAAAATTTGGGAGTGGGGGGTCGTGACGTCACGCCGTGCTAAAAAGTGTCGCACGGCGTGACGTCACTATTATTTTTTTACCCAGGACACTACCCTATTGTATGTGGCTCATTTGCCTTTTGAGAATAAAGTTTTCAAACCATATTATGCACTTAGTATTTTCCAAAAATATCAACCTGTTTCAGTATTCTTTGAATAGGTAATCGATCTCCTTCACTAAACAATAGTGATATGGAACAAACAAGAATTCCCTTCCATAATTGCCTCTTCAATCTACAAAATGAAAGAAACGTAGGTACCCACATAAAACATACATATTTAGCATAATATTTAAAGTTGTAAAATGAACAAGGCTTCCCATCTGTTATCCTCGAACTGTTAGCTAGGCGGATAAAAAAAATAGTTACAGTTCATTCGGCACGAGGACTTCCGTCCTCGCCGTCGAGGCCCGTCGGAACGCCCCATAACATGTCAGCCCCGACCCTTGCTCGAACCAGCCCGCGCCGCTGAGCCTGTAGTTTTAAATTCGTCCCTAAATAATTCCAATCCAGGCTGTCCCTTACTGCTCTCTCCCAGCGACGCCCTAAACCGAGGTCCGTATCCCACAGGGGGTGCCTTTAGTGTGTAAGACCTGGCTGGAGGTCTGGCGTATTTATTGAGGCATCTATAGGCAAGCCCGGTTAGGCAGACGGCAACCTCATAGGTTGAACTGCGAGATGTCATTTGTAAAAAAAAAAAAACATTCAGCACGACAAGGGCATTACTCCCATGCTCTACACTTGTGGACAAAAACATTCACTATCCCTTTTTAGAAGGACATATTTTGAATTGGCAATTTAGATAAATATTGTTACGATTTTTTTTTGTTATTATTGAAGTGACAATTCTTAGGCGGCGATTCGGTAATTAAACGAGAATAATTATGAGTGTAATTTCAAGGACGCATCACGTTTAGACATATTTCGTTACATGAGAGAGAGGAAAGATATAACTCTCCCTGTCTCTCACACTAAATCACTCTTATTCTTAACTTTATAAGAAGCTTTACTGCTATTACGTGGGTATACTTTTTTCAATAATTTTTTTGTGCTCATATTTCGATAGATTAATACATATTGTCGTTACGTATCGTTATTCGTTATTTCGTATTAAAATCACATGCACTTGCTACAACTTAAATTGGACTAAACTTTTAATTTTAATAATGTGGTATTACTCAAATTAGTTGCTTCCTGGAATGTGGCTCTGGTTTTTAAAGACTTTATATCAGACCTTTTTTTTATACAAAACTTGCGTCGTGCGTGTCTACTTTTTGTTGCGTATTGTTACAAAGCGATATAAGTCGAGGTTTGAGGCTCGCATCGATCTCGGCAAGTCCCTCTAAGCCAGCCTTACAAGGGTCGAGAGAAATAACCTTCGAATATTTTGTAACGAGCGTTACAAGTGCGCTGTGCCCATTTTTATACTCGTAAGTATTGGATCGGAATAATAGAGAGATGTGCGACTATTTTTAGCCAATATTATTTCTGTTTTTCCGGGCCAATTTCACTTTCGATGAAAGATAAACAGAGGCGAGTATTTTTTTGATACCAAATACCCTTTTTTTATTATTTTGTCATTTCAGGATATTCCATCAATTTGTTTAATTAAAATGTTTTTTGATGGAAACAACGGTTTTAAATAACAAAATTCCTGGACAGGTAAGTGCTTCCAGAGAGGTTAAATATTTTATCTAGTTAAAAAAAAAAAACCTTTATTTAATTCCCTAAGCCTACCTTTATTACAACGTCATCTATTCTGTTTTATTATGTACTAGCTTCTGCCTGCGACTTCACCCGCGTGATTGTTCCCCCGATCCATCTCATCGCATCGCATCGCCTGCCCGCGCTATTTCTTTGTTTTCGCTTAGCGTTCTTTCTGACTTTTTTTTGCTCGATTCCTAAGGGTCCCAGTGTGATGTTAGGTAGCCTAAAGCCTTTCTCGAGAATTGGGATATCAAATGCAAAAAGAATTTCACAAATCCGACTGGTAGTTTCAGAGATTAGCGCGTCCAAACAAACAAACAAACTCTTCAGCTTTATTATTAGTATATACATAACTAGAGCACATCGTTCGCTTTCACTGTCACGTAAATACAAATAAAAGTCTAGACTGAGGTTGGAGCATGTTTTGCAATCCGCTGCAACACCCACAATTCCACAATCATCGATCGCCTAAATCCGACGTAAGCCGCTCTTGTGACTCTGAGGGGCCGAAAGGTACGAGGGGTGAGAACAACAAGACTTACAAGACCGTACTACTCTTTAAACAAAGGGAATTCCAACAATATAAATATAGTTAATCACAGACGCAAAGGAATTTAACGACACCCTTAAGGCGCTCGGGTAAGAAATTACCCCAAGTAGAGCAAATGAGGCCCGAGATGAAGGGTCTGACGCTGACAGAAACGTACACATGAAAGCACCTGTGGCCACAAACTCGAATTAAACTTGCCACGCTTATAACAATTTACGTATACTGCCATATAACTGCATATTACGCAGAGGCAGTTAAGCCGCAGGTATTCTCACATGTTCTTAACATGCTCGGTAACGTGTCGGTGTACCGCTGAAGTCAGATGTGAACATAATCAGCCTTTAATGTTCCCCCTGCTGGGACACAGACCTCCTCTCTTCGAGAGGGAGTGGGCTGTAATCCACCGCGCGGGCCCTGTGCGGGTTGGTAGATGTCACATGTCTTCCAATTTTTGGCTCTAGGACAAGCTGGTTTCCTCACGATGTTTTCCTTCACCGTTTTGAGAGCAGTGGTGATGAAATAATTTACACAAAGTGAAATGCCAGCCTGAGTACGAACCCACGATCTATAACTTGTAAGTCGCGGCCGTTACCACTGAGCCACACTGCTCTGGTCGGATGTGTAACATCGCCAAATGAAATACTTTACGCGGTTGAGGCCCTTGGTGCCTAATGCTATGCAACTGTTTTATACGAAACTAATCTTAAGTGATGACGGCACTCCAGTTTTCGGCGTACACTTTTGACCAATTAAATATACTTACTCAATACAATATTATGTTAATATTTTTAATATTAAAGCTTGATGTTCTATTAATTTATTTCAATAGAAAACCCAATTGAATTATTCATTCATGGAAAATGTGTTTAAAATCAAAACTATTCATAAATTACATTCTGAAATGTAGTTTATGTGCATACCTACAGTAAACAATTTAATATTAAACAAACGATTTGGCGAAATACAAAACACAGCTCTGTATAATTATGGCAGCTAAATAAACATAAATACTACATAGCTAATTAAAACGAGACCGGTAAATGAAATTAGATTAAACAACAATCCTCACTACGAACTACCACAACAAAGCTTCGAGGAAATATATAAGGAGCACCCTTTAATCTGAACGGCAGTGTATAAGTATTTCGAAGAGCTCTTTTGTTTCCCGAAGTATTGTTGCTCGGCTGCCGATCTGTTGTGTGAAAAGTTGGAGCCAAGTCGGCCGATTGAGGCAAGTTTCAGAGAAATCAGACAAGTTACATCGTATTCCTGGCGGCTTTTCACTTCCAAGTTGGCTGTTGCGTGACGTTGATGCGACCCAAGTTTGTTCTTTATACATTGAGACTTTAATTATAGTCGGAGGAAATCAGAATGCCTTCCCCTAATGGATGTTCTGTGGTTATTTTGTGAAATATTGAGTTTTGTTGGCGGTTGTGTGAAATTTAATTTTGTTAGGGAGTTTATGAATGGCTTGTTTTGCGCACCAAAACACTGAAATTAGCTTAACAAGACCCTATTGTCTAATAACTAATAATGGAACTTATTTGGATTAAGAATTTTAGATACTTCATTTTCTAGTTATTGAACACTAGCTTCTGCCCGCGACTTCGTCCGCGTGAAATTCGTACTTTCCTCTAAAAATTTCGAAAATTTATATAGGTATGATCTTTATCATTTATTTAGATAAATAAGTATTCGGGCCAATTTTTTAGTTTATAGATCAAAGGAATCAGATTTTTCAAATAAACTGCATTCCCGCTTTTCACCCCCACAGGGGTGGAATTTTGAAAAATGTTCGTGATGTGTTCATAACTTGACTTAAAGACCCATACCCGTTTTCGAGTTAATGATGCAAGCAGTAATATCCACCCCTTAAACTTTATTACTTACCATTTCCTACCTTGGTAGGAGTCGATTTTTGAAAAACCCTAATACACATACTTGTTTTATTTTTTGTTTTAGTAGTACCGAGTTTCGAGTTAATCCGACAGCGGGTTACATATTTTTCTAACCTATCAACTTTGTCACCCCCTAAATCCTCTGGAAGGGGTTTTTTCAAACTAAAAGTGACCATCTTTATTATTTACTGACCCAAATATTGCCAAGTTTCATGTTTACTAAACAAATAAATAAGATTTTTCATATAAACTGTATCACCGCTTTTCATCCCCACAGGGGTGGAATTTCGTAAAATCGTTTGGGATGTGTTCATTACTTGACTCAAAGATTATTTGTACCAATTTTCGAGTTAATCAAACCACGCAGTAAAATCCTCCCATGTAAAGTTAACTACCCCTTTTCACCCCGTTAAGGGTAGATTTTCGAAAAACCCTGATACACGTTATTCTTTATTTATGGTCTTAAGTATAAATACCGAGTTTCGAGTAAATTGGACCAAGCGTTAAAATTCTTCCATACAAATTTTGACGCCCCCAATCCCCCTTTAGGAGGTAGTTTATAAAAACAAAAAATGCCAAACTTCATAATTTACTTAGATTAATATTCGTGCCAAGTTTCAAGTTTATTAACCAAGTGAATAAGATTTTTCATATAAACAGTATTCCCGCTTTTCACCCCTAGATGGGTCGAATTATGAAAAATCGTTTAAGATGTGTTCATAACTCGACTCAAGGATTATTTATGCCAACTTTCAAGCTAATCAAGTCACGTAGTAAAATCCTCCCCTGTAAAATTAACTACCCCTTTTCACACAGTTAGGGGTAGATTTTCGAAAAACCCTGACACACGTTATTCTTTATTTTTAGTCCTTAGTATAAATACTGAGTTTCGAGTTACTCGGATAGCGCGTTAAAATTCTTCCATACAAATTTTGACACCCCCAATACCTCTTTAGGGGGTAGTTTAGAAAAACGAAAAATGCCAAACTTCTTTTTACGTAGATAGGTATTCGTGCAAAGTTTCACGGTTATTAACTCAAGGAATAAGATTTTTCATACAAACTTAATTCCCCCTTTTCACCCCCTTAAAGGTTGAATTTCCAAAAACCCCTTCTTACTGGAAACCTACTCTTCACAAAGAACACACCCTCCTAAATTCACGTCGCTAGGACCAGCGGTTTAGGCTGTCCGTTGATATCTCAGTCAGGTCGTTCATCCCCCTTTGGGGGTGAAATTATCAAAAACGCTGAGACACGTATAAATTAATTTTCAATCGTCAGCCTAAACACAAAATTTGAAGATCCTAACTTTTAATCTGACGGACTTTCATACACAACTTCATCCCCCTTTTTAGCCATTTGGGGGTGGAATTATCAAAAACGCTGAGATACGTGTTAATTAATTTTTAATCGGCAGCCTAAAAACAAAATTTGAAGATCGTAACTTTAAAACTGAGGGACTTTCATACAAACTTTCATCCCCTATTTGACTCCCTTAGGGGTTGAATTTCGAAAAATCCTTCCTTATTCCTTGTCTACATTATAAAGGAAACCACTGTATAAAATTTCAGCTTTCTAGGTCTGAGGGTTTGGGCTGGGCGTTGATGAGTCAGTCAGTCAGTCAGGCCTTTTGTTTTTATTTATATAGATTAAACTGAATGTCATACTTAACAAAGTTCATTGCAACTACTTATTAGGTTATACCTACTTACCTTTTTGTCACAAATAGTCACTCAAAAATCATCTTAGAATACATTTTACTAAAGAAGATAACTGATTAGGTGGCGATGGAATGTAAAAATATCTGAGACTAGCAGCGCCCCGCGGTTTTACCCGCATATGTCTAAGGATCCCATGGGAATATCGGGATAAAAAATATCCTATGTCCTTTCCCGGGACTTAAACTATCTCCATACCAAACTTCATCTAAATCGGTTCAGCGGTTTAAGCGTGAAGAGGTAACAGACAGACACACTTTCGCATTTATAATATTAGTATGGATTATGAATACAAGAAAACTAGGTATATAATACTTTTTCAGCTATATCTGGAAATGCTGTCAGCTGTTTTAAGTTAAATCAAAGTTGAAATTATATATTATATTTACTCTACATATCCAATACTTAGTAAAAATTTCAAACAATATCGTAATATTCTGGTCGTGTTTGCGCGGCCAATCAGGAAGAGTGCTGCTTGCCATTTGCCCTACCTTAGCTACGCCCATACATTATGTGATGGCAAAAAGCCTTCTTCCGCTGTTTATTTACCTACACGTACATTAGGTTTTGTGTCGCACCTGAAAACGACATGAAATTCAGGCCTGAAATACATTTTTGTTATGTATGTCAGCGTACCTTTTTCAACAGAAAACAGTGAAAACTAAAAAGAAAAACCAACTTCGAATGGAGTAATATTATGTTATGACTGAAACGGTTTCTGAAATCGACGCTTTGTAAAGTCGTCGTCATCCAATTTCTTTTGATAAATGCCAGAAACAGACAGACCCTTGCTATGGGTGTTCTTTATAAGTCAGTTGAAAATTAACTTAGTTTCCTCGCTTCTATTGTCGAACATTGTCAATTACATGTATGAAGTGCTTTTAAGCCTATCAAAGAACAATAATTATTTTACCTTGACCTTTGCTTGTGAATTCCTCTATTACCTTACAAAATATTCGACTACCAACATCTTCCCCAAGCAATAACGTAGGTACTCGTAGGTACTGATCATCGATTCATCACAACAATCTGTGCGTATATGAAGCGCAATCTAAAATTTATATTGTCCATCGATTGTTAGCTTACGATCTCCGCCATTGTCCGGCCGTGTTCAGTAATAGCGGACTAAGCAAACAAAGTGTAATCAGCTTCATTTGCATACACACACAATATTGAATGTGTAACTAATCATTGCACGCTAATACATATCATATTCTAATTGATTGGCAAATTAATTTTGACGTTACTATGTATTTGTTTGTAAACTATTCCATTGTTATTTTCCTGTGTATACTGAGAATTTCCTAAATACAAAATATAGTATGTTTTGCTCAATAGATTTTCTGTTTTCCCGAAAACACGCAAATTATGTAGGATGCTACAAACTGAACTGCAATTTAACCCCAATAGCAAATTAATAGGCTGCTGAGAATAGATGGTCTGATAATATTATAATTGTCGTAGTATTAACGATAAATCGCTTAGCAAACGTTAACCAGGACGCTTGACAATAAATAATCAGCGTCGCCCACTAAATTATTTTAGCCCATTAGCACGACAGAGCCGACACAAATTAATCACGGGAATGACAGCGTTCAACACTTTCCTGAGGCAAACAGCCCAGAAAAGCGACACGATGTAATGCCTATTACGGTGAAATAAGGTGCTAATAACTTGGCTAATGTTTTTCTCCGTGGGCCGTAGTGGCTCCGAAAATAAACAACCCGATATTGATTCAGATCTCCCTATAATATGTCCATATTTGTATATAACTCCGCAGGGTTTCTTTGCCATCTTGTATTTTTAGAATTTTGTTTCGGCAATAATTTTGGACGGGGTTGTTCGCTTATGATATAAACCGAAATTGATGTGCCTCGAAGTGACAATAACCTAGATAAAGTAGGCATCGTCGGGACACATTGCTCTTTCTAGATAAAAGTTAGTCTTTGGGGATGATCTGCATGGAGAGCAGTGAAAACAACTGTCTTTAGGTAAAGTTGAAGACAAATCACCCGTGCGATATGGCGTCTGCGTCATCTGTCACTATCGCAACTGTCAAACTGGCCTGCTAAATCGATCACGCGCGAACTAATATCGAAGTTGTGCCGACAAGTCGCGCGATTTGGGAGACCGGAGGCCCGACTAGTCGTACACGGCCAAACTTTTTACGTGCACCCGGTACTATGGCACACTTCGTTTTATTGGATGTTTCCGTGCAAAGTTGGCTCTGTCGTCTTTTTACACTCCTTGAGAAATCGACGTGATCTTTGAACAGCATTTTTGAAACTACAGTTTTATGAACGGCTATATTTGTCACTGGTTTCGTGCAGTTTATAGTAAACTCTCGTATCGTTATCAACTGACTACTACTATCAATTACCTAGGTAATTAATGCCTACAATATATTAGGCTAATAACCTTAAACGTCGCGTAATAACGAGTTAATAGACCGTCATGTGTATGTGTACTATATTATGAGTTAGCAATAATAGGCAAATTGGCTGAAAATGATCTGAAATTACACCGCTTAAGTACGTTAAATATGACTGAAAAAGATATAACTTTTCCCACATAGGTACTGGCTTTATTTTTCGTGACCGAGACAGATCCAATTAACTTGAACCGACAATCCAGAAACAGCTAAACATAATTGATTCCTCATTATGTCAATAATAGGAAACAAGAGTAAGTTTCTTGTAAGACAAAATAAAGCAAACGGCCAGACGACAATATAGGATTATCCCGCGATGCGATGGAACAATAAATAATCTTCGCGTCCAATATAACACCGGCTCGAATATGGTGTGAGAAAAAAAGACGTTTATATTTATATTTTTATATCCTCTAGCGACTCAACAAAGCACTTGTGTAAAGGTCTAGTGAATCTCGGGTTTCGTCGATGTTTGCCGAAGGATATCCCGGGACAAACGAGTCCGGGGCTGGCGATCCCGGGATCATGGCCGCGTTTAGGGACAACAATAGCGATGGAGGCGCCCTGATACCACGATATATATTATCTTTGTTGACACCGCATCATGTAGGTCGTTTTTTGTCGCCAATTTTCTCATTGTTGTTGTAAAATAACTTTAGTCCCGGGAAATGGTGTTTCTTTTTGTAAAGTAAAAGGATTTAGCTACGGTTAAAAACGTTATGTCGTCCCCTTCAATCGTGTTCAAACGTTTGACCCTAAAAATCGGAAATTCTATCCAATTTTTGTTCTTTGACCTTTGACGTTTTGTGGCAATAGTTAAAAACGTTATGTCGTCTCCTTCAATCGTGTTCAAACGTTTGACCCTAAAAAACGGAAATTCTATCCAATTTTTGTTCTTTGACCTTTGACGTTTTGTGGCAATATTTCGTATCAGGTAAAAGAAATAGGAAAATGATTATATTTTTCAATATAATTTCGTTATAGTTACGTATACTTACGTAACTACCTATTGTATCTCGCCAGTACTGGCAGCTGGAAGAATAGGGTTACATTGATCCGATCACTTAGTGTTTACTGTGAGAGATTTGCAAACATCCTTTGTGTGCGAAGCCGAGGTGATAATAACTCGTAAGCATTTTTGGTCCCTTTCACACAACAGGGGTTATCATTCAATCAAATGTCCATATTATAACTTGAATGCAAATGATATCATCGACATACAGGGTGTTACGGAAAGGGTATATCAATACAAACGGGTTGAAGATTGTATCTGGTCTAGAATCTCTTTACAAAATTTCATCTTAAAAGCATTAACTTTGAAAATGCTTAATTTTTTTTTATTTCGACATCACGGCGCTGCACTGGCGCGCGGCGGTGTGATGTGCGTGTACTAGGCGCACAGACACACTACAGATAATGGATAATGACCCTCGTAGTGCGGTGACACGTTTGTTATGATTTCAATTTAATAAACTATCGAAATAAAAAAAATATTAAGCATTTTCAAAGTTACTGCTTTTGAGCTGAAATTTTGTACAGAGATTCTAGACCAGGTACACCCCGTTCAACCCGTTTGTATTGATATACCCTTTCCGTAACATCCTGTATACACATAAGGGCAACAAGATATCTGTTAGCCGAGAAAGGGAATTCCGCGTTATTTTATGAACACCGAACTTTAGTTAGTTAATTCTCTGGGTTGTTTATGTCTCTTTTGAGTGGCATATAGAGAAATAAAAAATAAATTCCCATTTGGTTGTATCCCACAGCTAGACCCATGTCATTCGTCACCCATTATTACTCGGGTAATTTAATACAGATGATATAATTAATGTGCCCTAGCACCTACTGGTACATGACCATACAATTAAAGCACTTGACCCGGTCACAAGCGTGGCCCGTATGACGCCGAGTCAATGAAGATCGGGTCAAAATGTTTCAACCTCATTACTTGACGGTTTGTTGATTCATTATGGAATTACGTTTTAATTCTATTATTTCGACACTCCCTTAAATTAATTCTTCGTTTAGAATAAAAAGTGTTGGTTTCAGGTTAAAAGGTTTTGCCTATAAAAATAAATGTTTGAATAAAATATCGCCAGCGGCGAGTGAAAATACTAAAATTAATAAATCAAACGCCAGCATATCCTAACCTAACATAATTTTATTCCCTCTACCTTTGAAATCCTTTCATGCGAACGTTTAAGATTTAAGAGATTTCTATCTTCTATCACCGTTCTACTTTATTTAGGTATAAATCATGATTTTGTTAATATCAAAATTCATTGTATATTAATGAGTCTCCTTTGTCTGTTTCAGGTACTGTTTATTATCTTAAGTCCGTAACGCACGGGTGAGTTACAGAACATATTTCACCTCAACGCTCCGTTGCCCCGCTGGCCCTTCTGGAGCACCCTCCCAAAAACCTCATTCATAAAAGATTTTCGTATTATTCAGCGACGTATTCACAAAGTTATGCCCCATAAAGAAATGAAGAAGAATATTCTATGCTTTTACTAAAAAATGGGATATTTTGCGAGTTGTAGATCAAAACAGCGGTCTCCTCCCTAGAGTCAGAGAAATATTAAAATATCTGTACTTAGAGGACGAAAACACAAGATGTAAGAAAAGATGAGGCGAGCTCAATTTTGTCGATTCGATGTCCCCAATTCGTTTGCTGAATTTTTAACAGCGCCTTGGGGTCGGGTTCGGTAGGTAATCGCGACACTTTAGTATTTAATCCGCGTTTGCCACGCGCCCCACTGTGCATCCCGTAAACTTGAATTTAAACGAGATTCTATTTAAATTAATTTAGTTTTTTTTTCGAAATTGGCTAAGTTGGAGATCTACTTACGCCATTTCCACGTTTTCCTTGGAACTTATACGTTTGCTAATCTTTTAATTACTTCTTACGGTAACTTTTTCAGAGGGGTGGCTATTCTTAGAAGCAGTAAACTTTATTCCGTACCACTCGGTAGATTATAACGATTTACTTATATAAATCAAAATATGTATACTTCATGGCAAGGTTATTAAATATATATCACACAATCAACATAATATTGCTCACGGAATAAATAAAATATCAGGAATTTTACCGTGTTTTTGCGAAATATTCAAATCCCGGGCTTACATATTTATGAAAATTATTTGTATTGAAATAACAAAAGTGTTCGATACTGTTCAAATGAGTATAATCCCATGCTTAATTGTGGATTACTATGGTTGATTAATATATATAATAACAAGTTATTTTGTGAAAATATCACAAATAATATTTTGGAAAGCAGCAATCTAACAAAGAATAAATCCCTGTGTATTGTTGTGATGATAGAGCCTGTATTAACTGATATAACAATGTCTGTTCTTCGTGTTAATAAGCCAATTTTGTATAGACATCATAGGCCAGAGGATCATACGTTTTATTACCTTACCTACGTTTCCATCTTATATTATATTGAGCTTAAAAGATCCATACCGATAATTCAGTGTGTATTTAGGCCTACCTACTTATCCATCTCTAAGCCGTGACATAAAAGTAATTTATTCGGTCGAATATGTTTCTGACAGTTTAAGTGCATTTCCACATCTTCGTAGGTTACCTGTCACAAACAATGCTTATTTAATTTTCCACAGATGTCTACTCTGTGTTGCTTTTATCGGAGAAAATGCAAATCACATTGATCCCGTTTGAAATCATTACAACCTGTACAGAAAACCGTACATACTCGTACTTTAGCAAATTATAAATTCTCTCGTATAAATCTCCACCTACTCGTCGGTTTACCGTCCGTTCTAATTCCCGACGCCCCGTATAATTGATCTACATCGTCTCCACGAGATAATTTCGTTCCGACTCGATCCCGTCCTATCGCTTGTCACTGTTTTATTACCTACCCTCTGAGCGCGGATTGCGGGAACTCGCGGAAATGTCATCGCATTACACACTTCAATCTGTTGAGTCTACTTAGAGACGCTTTGGAATAGAGTACCTGCGCTAAGTTGGGGATTTTAAATTGCAAATAGATCGTGTAAGGAATTTATATTTTTAAAGAGAGAAGATCTCCAAGATCATAGATGTGATTCGATTTTAACCTAAACAAAATTATGGTCTGGTATGGAAATATTAGCAACCATGCTTATCTTTATCTCCTCATGCAAGCCACAACAGCAGCCAAAACAAAAGTTCACCGTACCATTCGAAGCTTTCATAACAAGAGTAAAGCAGCCAGTATAATGTATGTATACTATGCTGACAAACGTTTCTAGTCTCCAACAACGAATATTTAAACACATATTATTGTAAGCATTAAATACACAGTCATTAACCATAGTGTCTATTGACTCCCTTCACAGCACACAACAACATGTGGGTACCATTTAACATGTTCTGAGAATACAATTAGTATTTCATTTGGAGCTGTGCGAAGATTACAAGACGAGTGAGAGTACTTACTACTATATATTGCTTCTGTACGAGAAGATTTATATAGACACGCTCAAACATAACACTCAGTGTGTAGCGAACAAAATGGAATCTTCGTGTGATTGCGTATTTAGCCGGCACTGTTAGACTCCGATGATCGACGACTAGACTTGAGCCCAGATTTGTACACTCAAAGTTACACAAAGAAGTCACGAGTCTAGGTATCGAGTACATAAAACTAAGGACGATAACGATGACAATGTACCAGTAATAAAGGCAGAGGTTGAGTCTTTAAGCGGGGAACGAAACGACTGTCGTTGAACAGCCTCCACTACGCCTAATTGGTCTTACGATTACTACCCTCGCACCAGGCATTTTAAACAAAAAGCAGTTTAAAATACGCAAGCGTAAGGTCTGTATTGCAAAAAAGCGTGTTAAAATAAAAGCCTCCTGGAGAGCCGTCCGCCCTTTTTCCACGTGCTCGTTGTCAGTGTAATTGATCGTCTCTGGCGCTGCGAGATAATTCCGCTGTGACGTGATCCGCATTGTTGTGACCGTTTTATTACGCCCTCACTGCTTCCGAGATGCAGGGGAAATGCAAAACAAACAGACGTTAATTGAACCAGATATGACTCAATATACCGCAGCTGAGTCCCTTGTGACATTTTTTGAATGTGCGAGTATAAAGAAGACGTTTTCACGCGCTTGACAACTTTGTATGCCACATGAAACCCTCATTAACATAAATTATACCGAGATCACATGAATGATGGAAGGATTATCAGGAGGGAAACCACATACTTATAGATCCGTACCTACTTTTATGACCAAGATACGAACTTTTCTGGCAACATTAAGAATTTTCCCCAAAAGTTTGAAGCCGAAAGTATGATAAATGTTGCACTGAGTGATTTACATTTTAAAGATCTTCGTCCGAAGAGGCTTATAGTCTTTATTAAATTCTAACATTATAATAACGATATAAGTAGCTAATACTTGTTGATAGCTTGTAAGTTCCAATCAACCATATTAATCATTTCGTGGATCATTGCCTAAACCCTTTGAGGCTTCCTTTATTTCAGTAACACGAGCAGAAACAATTGTCTTTGAGGCTGTATACAAAGTTCCTCCGATTGAATTAATTCAATTGCTCTGTTTCATCTAGCGAATCAAATGTTAAGTTGAACATTGTACACGACTCTCGTACTTCTTAGTCTGCAAACCTTGATCAATAATACCTTCAAACAAGTCTGTTATAGGCTTCCCTTTACATACAAGGGTTCCAATAATATTACCATTACTTACAAATTGAAATACAACATACTCGTAGCAAACTTTATTTCTGTTTAAAGATCAAAGACGGAAGCACAAACTAAATGAAGCCTTTTCCAGATTTGTACTTTAACAAAACAAACTGTACTGTATTCATCTACAGTTTTCAATAGTTCTCAGTTGGTCTACAAAATAATAATTAAATATTTACTGGCATCATGTGTGACGTAGCGTGCAACCATTTTTTGCAAATCTCGCCAATACAGGACGTGTTGGGGTGGCGTGGTGGTTTCCATAAATTATTACAGTGGAGGGGTTTATCCGAGATAAAATTAAATTCACCAAACGCTCGTCCGTCGGAATTACACCCGCTAAATTACCGGTCATTGTGGCACCGAGCCGTTGTTGTTCCCTCGATTATTCCCAATGACGATTGTCACGCCAAATATTGATATAGATTTACACTTCATTTCACCCCCAATTCGTTTGTTTTTGTTTCATCACATTCTGAAAACAAACTGTACAGTGAAATATGAAATCTCCCCGCTCTACATCACTGCAAAATATAATCCAAATATTTTGAATGCTAACATTTCACCGACTGTAGATTTAAATATAGTTTTGTTATCAAAATGTTATTCTGTGTAGCCATATTTGAAAATGTAGATTTGAATTTGTCCTCCGGCTCCGCGGCATGTTACGCACGATGCATATCTAACTTTTCTAAAACTGACACTTGTCTAGATAATAATTTCACTGGAAATTGTGTTAAAATCGAAATAGCAGTGTGCTTTTTTCGAAAATTCAGCGACAATAAGTCGATCAAAAACATCTGACCGTAAAAATCCACTAAATTACATTAGGAAGAAAAGTAAAAGCTCTTCCATAAGGCTGAACTTAAAGTCATTTCAACTTAAAAGAACAAACTTGAATATAATTTGTATTTGAGTCAGTTCGCCTCAGTTCACATCGCGTCGGCGGCGGCTCCCAACTTTGTAACTGTGTAGCAATTATAATAATGGGTTACACATAAAGTAAATTGGGTGGAAGTTCATTCGATTGTTAGTACAAATGTGTTCCACATCGGAACAGTATGCGACCCACATAATTGCTTTAGAGGTGATCACACAAGATTGTGGAAGTTTTATATTGCATTTGTAGGAGTTAGTGGAAGCATGACACTTCGACATTGGGTGTAAGTAACGGTTTGGGAAATCCTCTCGCATAAAATAAGAAGAAATGCTTTATTCTGAATAATATATTTGTCAGATATAACAGTTATTCGTCATTTCAAAGCAAATAATTAACCCTTCAAGAATTGAAACGCTTAAAAGCCTACATGGCATTCGTTCCTGTTATGATTCATAAGTTTTCATCGGAACTTTGCAACGCTCAACGCACAAGGGAATTATTATTTATGACTACAACACCTGCGACAGGACGTGGAAAGTTTCCTTAAAAGTCTCACTCGGCTGGCCTGGGGTAATGGGGGGAATAAGTCTACGTTCCTCGCGCCTAATTTGGCAACCCGAGGCGCGGAATTTATAGGGGTGGGGCCTCTACAGCTTGAAATATTCGAAGGCTCCACTCGACCGTGAGTTATGAATGAATCCCGTTAAAGAACCCGGAAAATTTGTAACGGCACGCGTAACGGTTTTGACATGCTACGGGATCACTCACGTCTTATTACCGATATTGTCTCTTTTCTATATTAAAACGTAATTTAGAAACGTAAAAACGTATTTTTCTCCTTCTTATAACACTGGTTTACCTCTCTTTCCATGTCGAAGGTAATTGAGCTCATGAATGTTTAATTTACGCAAATGCTCATGTGGGCGTGAGTACGAAATTAACGAAACAATGTGTTCGAGTGATGCTCGTTTACTTTGCGAAAATTGTAGCACAAGAAAATGCAGTAAGAAGGCGAAAGCAAACAATCAACGCTGGCGAATGGAATATAAAAATAAAAGGATGAGCATTAATGGGCACTACATCGGTAACAGCCGCACGACGCGGCGGTCCGCATTCAAATCTGTTTGATTTATGCGAAGTAATCGCTTCGGCGCTCCTGCCTGATGGGAAACTGGAGAAAATGGCAGACTATATTATTTATGAGGGCAGACTGCGTTTAGTACGTTGGTCAAACAACATGCAAGAATAATAAATGAGCACAGGAACACACAAACTGAATACAAGGTACTTGAATTACGGATGGACCCGACATCGATTTTTGAACAGCAATTTTAGATAGAAGTTAAAAATGTATAGGACGGAGTGCTACTGCGGACCCAGTCGACTGTGGCTTCAAATTACCGGTGCCATTGTTACAACAAAACAGTCTGCTCGCTAGTCTGCGCGTGCTATTATACTTATGAAACAAGCTCGCTAGTGTCCTGCCTGAAGTTCTGATTCTACAACCATTTCTTTTATTAATTGTTCCGGGGTCGTAAAGTTTCAAGACGAAAGTTGACGAACGACCAACTTGTTCGCAGTTAGTGTCAACTTAATAAAAGAAGTTGGTTAAAAATATGTTCGGCTCGAAGCCACTGTTATAATAATGGAGGAACACTAAACTACCTTAATACTTTTACGTGGAAACTTCAAATTGAATTTCCAGTTGTGTGAATATTTCAGGAGCCCGCTGTTGACTTTAAAACATTGTTCCCTCGGCCCGCACATAACATTTACAATGTAAACATGTAGTTTCACTTTTACATAAATTTCCGAACAAATTAATTATAACGTAGATATGTTAGGATTTAATTGTTATTTGACCAGAGAATATTTTCAGGGCTTTTGTATTATCAGATTTCTACTGTTTTAAAATAGATAGAAAGCCATATTACAATAACGGTATAGTCACTAATTAGTTTCAAAATACCTAACTACATTATGAAGACTACCTTCATAAATAATCTATTGTGATGCCTGCATTTTGGAACTCAACATGTAGAAGCTTGTACAGTATTTCTCTCTCACGAAGCGACACGTGCTTTACTTGAGGTTAACAAGTGTACAAACATGCTGTGAATGTATGTAAAAGCTCTAAGTACCGTCCGAGACAATGGCGAAGTTGGAAGTTTGTGTGTGTGTGTGTGTGTTACGTGCTGACGCTAGTCACGCTAGTCGTCTTCGCTACGCACACATTCACAGCGTGTTTGTACCTACACTTGGTTACAACATGAAAACCGTGAGTCGCTTCGTGAGGTAAAAAAACGAAATCAAAGTTTACAAATCAACAACAGCACGATAAAGTAACAAGTAGGACATTGAAACTCAAGTCGCTAGTAATTTGTAAATGTTCACGTAATGTACATGATGTTACTCGTACATTTTCCCTCTAAAACAACTTCACAAAGATTATCTATAGAAAATCGAGTCACGTATCGGCTTTGCAGGCGTGAAGGTACTTGTTCACGATTGGGTGAAGATCCATCGACAAGATAGAGGAGACCATACATTGAAAACAAAAATTGAAATAGATTAACTTTCATAGACTTTGTACGTGATCGTTATTATCTGCGCCCATTTTTTCCAATGAAAAAACGTATTCTTTTATACTATTATTTTCCCTGCGGTTTCACTCGCGCTTTAGGACAACTAATTCAGGTACCTACACAGATAAAAAATATTGTATGTTTTAATCTAAAGAATTGTCTTACAGTGTGCAACCTTCTATTTTGATCCATTCAGCTGTTTATACATAATTTATAAGTGTACTATACAGAGTGTTATGGAAAGGGTATATCAATACAAACGGGTTGAAGAGTGTATCTGGTCTAGAATCTCTGTACAAAATTTCAGCTCAAAAGCATTAACTTTGAAAATGCTTAATATTTTTTTATTTCGACATCACGGCGCTGCACTGGCGCGCGGCGGCGTGATGTGCGTACTAGGCGCACAGACACACCACAAATAATGGATAATGACCCTCGTAGTGCGGTGACACGTTTGTTATGATTTCAATTTAATAAACTATCGAAATAAAAAAATATTAAGCATTTTCAAAGTTACTGCTTTTGAGCTGAAATTTTGTACAGAGATTCTAGACCAGATACACTCTTCAACCCGTTTGTATTGATATACCCTTTCCGTAACACCCTGTATATATTAAATTATTATTTATACATAATATATAAACTTATATATATAACATATTATGTCGTAAGTGGGACGGGGTTTGGAACTCCCGAGAGTTGTGAAGTAATTTGGCAGAGGCCTATGTGCAGCAGGGGACTTCGGGCTTACTCGATTGATTGATGAATTATTTTTTGTCTAATGGAACCATGTTCACTGAGGGACTTCAATCTGTTAAGTGACATCTAACTCAGAAGATTGAAATCCTTTGTAAATCGGGTAAGACAGATTATATTAGTTCAATGAATAGACTAAGTTGCCTGATTGACCACCATGACCTTCGGAAAGTATTTCTACTTTATTAGGGTGTACATTGTCTTTATTATCATTCATTTTATTCACAATAACTTCGCTTTAACAACAAAGTAAAAAATCGTAAACATTAAATTACCATACCTTCATTTCTATAATCAGATTTATTTGCCACATTTCCTCCACGTTAACGTTCAAAGGCGGGTTCCCACGAGCCATTTGGCAATCAAGTTAAAAATCGTCAAAGCTAACAGCGGCTGCATTTACAGTGAAGGTGAAACGTCACATTAATTACCGAAGCCCGATAGAGGTGTCTACACCAACACTGTAGTTGCACCATCAATAAAACAAGCGACAGGCGCGCAGGGCAGCCACACGCCAGCTAATTTTCATACTAAACGAACGGGTGCATTATTAAAATGTGCCGTGACGTGACAACCCTCTCGACCTGGGCGAGCATTTAAACTTGACTCGGTAACTGAGCTGTTAAGTATTTAAGGTGTTTGCTTCAGTGGGGTACTAGTTTATGGTAGCTTGCACTTTCAGCACAGAGTCGTAATGTCGCCGTAAATTGTGTACTACACAATTTTGGACACGTTATAACTTGTAATTTAGATGCTCTATAATAAGTAGCTGCTTTCTAGTCATCAATTTTGGTTGGGGGCTAACAATATGGATGTGACTTCCACTTCACTACTAATCCTAATTGTATTGCAAATTAAATACCTTTTTTTGTATTGTATAACGGCTGGTGTCCGCAAGTCCATGTCCAAGCGCGTATTTTGCGTACGGAATTAAAAAATCTTAATCACAATTAATAATAAAAATAAAACAGTCATAAACACGATTAAATCCATATTTATTTATATATACTTTATTGCAGAACATAAAATACATAACAAAAAATAATTGAACACTACAAATTACACAATGGGCACCCTTATCGCTTTCTGCGATCTCTTCCAGGCAACCTTGGAATAAACAGTGACTGCGTGGACATAAAAAAATGGGGTCCATGCATAATATAATAGTTTTCATGAAGTTCACAGTTCTCTTTATAAAAAATCTTCAAACCTTGTTAGGACAGTAATTTATTTTTATTTCGAAAGAAGATCTTGGATCTCGAAGCTCCACCATACAAAGCACGTGCTAACATATCTATCCATAATATTCCCAAACAACTAACAAACAACAATTTAACACTTAGTTAAAAGCTTTCGCAGTCCGACTCACGAGAGAGTGAAACAATACATTCTTCAGGCGACTCTCACAACTTTGAAACAACTGCCTTTACTCTTGACATGTTTGCGCCATCCATCTAGCAGCCGTATTTTCATAGTAGCTGAGAGCAGGTGTCAAAACTAAGGGACGTTAGGCTAATGTATGCAGATTGCATCTTTCGCTACTCCGGGCAGGTTGGCTGCGCTACTCTGTACTCTACTTGCATTACCGCATTAGCTTACGGTACTATATTTAATGCTCTATTGCGGGGCTTTGTGTTTTTTTTTCTTCTTGCACCCGCCTAATTACTTGCTTTAAGGCTGTGCATAATTTAGAGAGTGAAATGTAGATCGTTTATTTTGATTACCATAGCTGAAGCTGTATTTAAAATACTGCCATAACTAGGTCATTTGACATTTTTATGTCACCATCCTTAAAGATTTCGTTCCATGTAAAATGGAACGCTTGAAAACGCTTTAAGTAATTATTGTGTAACTGGTTTTGTTTACTAACACCTTTTTATTTTATTTTTTTGTGTGTACAACAATACTACTAACGCCTTCGTTGTAAATATTTTATAGACTATGTGTCTGAATTAAAGATCAATTATAAATATTATTATTATTAATTATAAACTGGAAGCCGACCCCGAACATAGTTGAGAAAAAGCTAGACAGATGATGATAAGACTTTTAAAAAATATGAAAGACTTTTATAGGATATCCATTCTTAGACAGACTAGACAGTTAGTCGACATTATTAGGTAATTTCGAATGAAACAACAATAACTAATATCAAACTATAAGGCAAAATAATTTCCCGACTGTCAGTCATAGTGCCTACGCACAGAATCCACAATATCTTGCGACGTCATTCAAAAATTCAGAAGGTACTAAGTCACAAACATGTTATGAATATTAGAAAACATCGCGCGTTCATGTAAATAGGGTACATAAGCTAGACACCACGTCATTCAAAACAATGTTACAAAATTTAATTAATTGTATAATTTCTCGTTCAACATACGTTTGCATATAACCACCGTCTCACCAAGTCATTGTATTAATTAAATTCAGGATTCGTACGCTGTGACAATAACGTGAACGTTAATATTTTTGATGTAACTGAAAATTATTCTTAGTACTAAATGGACACTCTATAAAGGAAGTAAGATGACTATTCAAGTTGATTCAAGTGACCCAAAGTCAAATGGAAAAACAACAGTGAAAGCTTTGCTTTTGTTCAGATGATGATTATAAATAGAAATCTCTATCCCCAAATACTCGCATTTCAATTAGACAGAACCATCAAAAACTTTCTCAGTCATCTTTCTAACACCACCTTTGATAAAATCCCTTTTGTCTCACAAAAATAATTATGCAAACAATAAAAACGAATGTACAACAATGCGAGCAGCCAGACAGGAACTCTCGTGCATCCTGAATGTCTCATTATGGACTGACAATAAGACGACACATAACACCCCTACGATCATATGTTGCTACTTAATTATTTCGTTTTCATACAGTTTGCTGCTTAATTCCGTAGGGGCTTAAGTCGAATTTTAACTCTTTGACAGTTATGTTCCCAAAATTTAAAGGTCACTTTCTATTTTCGCTTTAGGGTTATTCAAACACGCGACTGTCTAAAGGTATAATATCAACGTCGTCCTGTGTGTGAATATTGTCTTTTATTTACATACCGCGCTGTGTTTGCATGAAAAATACTGCTAAAGAACTGTGCTCAGCAGTAGACGTTTTTAATGTAACATCTACGAGTATCATCACTATCAACCTTCCCCTTGATTGAATTTTACAATTGATGTAATCTGAAAGTGGCATTTAATTTTAAACTTCACTTCTCAACCAACGTCGAAACAAAGCTGATTAAAACCCAAAATTAAGTAATACTATGGATATTACAGTTTTAATTTTAAAATCCCCGTTACACAAACAAGTGGATCGCAAACACAATTTACATTGACACTGTCAGTAATCACAGCTTCTGATTTTGATTGACTGGATATCGATTTAATTGAGTTTTATCTTGTTCGTGTTATTACATTACCTTTGCACGTCATATTTAAATTATGACGTTGTTTTTAAATGACGTCATTATGAAAATGAGCTTAATGTGCATTACTCTCATCCGTTTTATGCTCTACATCTGCTTCTTCGTATATTTCTGATACTGTAACTTTATTGGCAACACAAATACTTGGCGGCACGCTCTGGTTAGGTCCGCTGCAACTTCTATCTAATCCTAAGTTCTATGTTCTAGTCTAGTGAGGAATTACTTTTACAACGAAAGGGTTTTGGATCTTAAATTCTCATTTAGAAATTGCATATTTATATTAAATTGGCTCTCTAATTATCCATTTCGAACATTCATTAGGATAATATGGTAACTGGTATTCTAAGCTAGATGAGTTTTAATCACTAGCTCCACATTTAATGATCTTTCTTAACTACGTGCTCATATTCTAGTTTTCAATTAGCAGATCTAACGTTTACTATCCTCAAAGTAATTGCCCCAATATCTCTCTTACCAATACGTAAAACGTCTTGTCGTAAAAAAGGTATGAAAATAACATACGCTCCAAAGAAATTGCGTCTCGATTGGAGTTCCTTTCTTAAATATTAATAAAAGCGCCGGAGCACTTTTGAGACACTTTCGAGAATAGAGACGGCGCGATGCATATTTAAAACAAAGGAGTTAAGGGGGACTTGTCCACAGTGTCCCTCAATACGTATAAGGTGTAAATGGGGCAAAGTCTGTTCTAAAATTAACATTTGCCTTCACTGCTCACAAGAAAAAGGTGGCGTGGTCGGCAGGTTATCTTTATATCTCTCTATACCCTTTGAAATTACTACATAATTCTTCAGCCATGATTATTAAAAACTAAGCATAAGACAACTCTATATCAAAATTCGGCTTTCTCGTCCAGATAAAATATTTTCAGAACAAATACCTACCTTAAATCGTAAATACCACGTTAGACGGTTAGACAATGTCACACAAACTAAACTAACAAGATAACTTACAGATTTAAATCGTTGTGTAATCCTCGTGACGTGTAAGGTCCACACGATAGTAGAAAACAGAGCTCGTAGCAATTTATCTCAAGATAAATCCGACCACGCGTAAGACACCTGTCAGATGGCGGGACGGGCGCCGTCTTGTCTCGTCTCGGCGAACAGCTCGGGTATTAGCTCTCGGGGTAAATTAGAATATTTCCAACATAAATAAAACGATAATTAACGTTTAAACAAACCGAGTTGTTGGGATAAATTTTGTCAAGTTGTCGTCTTGTGACTTTATACCTTGTTTTCAGTACAGGCTGTGGTTCTGATGTTTTAATAAGAAATGACGCTTTGATCAGGATATTGAAAAAAAGTTATTTGTTTTGAAGACATTGTTTATTTCTTGTCCTCTTTTCAGTTCAAAGGAACTTGGTTTGCCTCAATTTTTGTTTGTCCCGCGTCAAACAAACCTGTTGTTTTCTTTCTAGTCTTTTGGACCACAGTCGCACATAGTCATAATACTTTTGCCTTCGAACCCTCGTGGAAATTTCTGGATTTTAAAAGGGCGCTCAGCGATAACAACTCGCCTACATTCAAGTATTACGCACACGTATTCTCCCTTCGGGGACAAGCGATACCAAGAGGCAATAAATGAATCCTTGGCGCTACTTACACGGAATAACGATTTGTTGATCAATTGTTGAACGTGCCAGCGAAGTAACATCAAAAGGTTTCACTTGAAACAGGTATATAAGTCAGTGTATTCACAATACGCGCGGTTCATGAATCTTGTCTCATTTCCTGACTCAGATCCAATTTGCAGAATTTAAGATAGTGCAAACATATTAATTTAGCGAAACCATTGCGCTGTTGTGTGTCTCATTTGTACAAAGGATAGCAGAACGCTAGTGCGCCGACTCGGGCGTTGCAATTTGTCCCGAGATAAATTCAGCCGTAGACAGATGTCGTCTGTACCGACCTCTCGCTTTTTATTAATACCATGCTGTTGTTTCTTTTAATATTAAACGAAGTACAATTTAAATAATAGCAAATATTTTCATTTTATTTTTGTCAATGTCTAAGATTCAGAGTTCTGTTTAGATTGTTTATCAGCATTTCGCGTTCATTATTAACTTCACGCAAAATGAGCACTTTCATTGTCAGCAGTTTGCGGTTTGTTACTGAAACATTAATTTCAACACAAACACCGGCAGTAATCGCCATGTCGGATTCTAAAATAGCTTTACGACCATTTTCTAACACTTCAAAGGAGGTCATTAAATGTCGAGGGACGTTCATATAAATTTCGATTTCCGAGACGTGCACCGTTCGCGACTGCCACCTGGCAACTGTCAACATGAACTGCCAATTTGAATTCGGAGTCGCCTAATTGGCCGACAGCTCGTTCCAAATATAAATATTAAAGGTCGAAAACAGATATCGCGTAACGAGGTGGACGAGGGATGCTGGAAAGGGTCGCAGCGTGAGTGCCTGATGGCCGAGTGCGATTTTTGCACACCGAGTTCACCCGTGCGTCAACTGGAACATTCGGATGCAAACAATCGCGGAATTTTAATACTCTGATCTCCCTTTGAGTTTTATTCATAAACAAATTGAACTAAAATGTATTTTGCTGTGACGGTGAAGAACATGCCATCGCCATTTATAGAGAGTAGGTAAGTTTTCCTGCAAACTTCTACCGTTTGCCCATTTTTAGTAAAAAAAATCGACAAAAATTCACCTTCAGTTGAAAACAATGTACTCAAGTTCCTCTTTAACTTTATGTAAAACAATAGCGTCGACTTAAGGATAAACCTTTCGTGGATCCCTCAAATTACGTAGCATATGGTAGCGTGATATTTCACATAGGCCGGGGTCCGAATAGGTAACCTTTCCGATTCACTGCGACCACCGCTCGTAAAATAGGGGGTGGTATTCTCCAAGTCATGAATACGTTAGTTCGTTGGGGCGGGCTGGTTTAATAGTTAAATAGGCGAGCTAGAGAGAAAGGGGTACGTAGTTACGTATGCCTAAGTCGCCCCCAGTCTAGGGAGGTTAGCGGAAAAACGAAAATAATCGCGTTTTGTTAGTAGGTATCTTTCATTAGATACCAACTTTAAGGCCTTTTGAACACGGCACGGTTTCTTTACGGTACGGCGTAAACCTAAACCGCGCCGTAAAAAAAAACGTGTCTTTAAAAAAACTTCCGTAGTGATCCATACAACACTGACGAACCGTGCCTACACACGGCGAATAAACCGTAGTTTTTCACAGCAAGAAATACATGTGTACAAAGGGCCTAACAATAGTTTTATGAGCTGTACGTATAACGCCAATAAATCAGCCACGACTTTAATAGACATATTTATAGCTGAAATGTTACAATACACATACTAGACTCGAAAGTCCAAATATTTCGGATACAACTCATCCCCAAACACCGAGTGCAATATAATGAAATCTTATACGTAATCAAAGTTTAGTCGATATGAACTAATTGTAAACACTCGTAACCAAGAGATCGGAATGCGTGAGTGGCTTCCGCAAACAAACCCTTTTGGGAGCAGTTCGCTATCGAAATTCTATTTGCGAGGGCAGAGCCGGCCGGCATACACACCCACACCCGATGAAGATTCCCGACTCCTGCTCAAATATTGTATGCTAACGCAGCGATTTGAATGCCGCGAGTACTCCGAGCAGATCGCGTAGTACTTGCTATGGACATCTTGGGAAAACCCTCACCAACTACCACTACGTACTCCTACTATTAACTTTCATACAAGGTGGGCGCATTTTCGTCGCTTCGCTATCCCGATGTTAATACTAAACGAGATTCCCTATAATATACGCACGTTTTTCTACGGCCATTCTTTACGCTAAACCGCCCGTTACATACGTTTTACGAGTACATTACTGTTTACGTGTGAATAAATATAGTTCATGCTATGTGTACTTACATGGTATGCAAGGAAGCAAGAAAGGTATGGAATCTATACAAGGTGTAACAGAATTAACGCAAGTCCTGAAAGTACTTTGTTCATAATTGACTACTGAATCGATTTCAGTAACTTTTGATGTAGGTATTTTTTTCAAAAATTATGTATTTTGCCATACTGACCGCTGATTGAGCCAAAGAAAATTAAATCTTATTTCGAGGCAATAAAAATAATATAGAATAAAGTGATGATACCGAAAATAATCAAAGTATCAACAATAAACTCTCACTCTGCACGGCTCAACGGAGAATCTATTTTGCTGCAATGAACAAGACAAAAGTACATCGTAACAATAGAGACATCGAGATAGATAAAGTTCAAAGTGAAGTCGAGTTGAAAAGAGAGGAGCCTATCCTTAATACTAAAGCTGAAATGAGCGAGTAACAGGGAATGAGAGAGGCTAATACAGGACTTTAGAGTGTTGCAGAGTCGCAGAGAGCAGTGGAGTGCGCTATACACGCGTTCGACACTCGCGCGGCAGCACTTGTATGGCTACCTTATAGTCAGACGTTGTTATCGACGATTAATGAACTTTTGTTACCTTCGTGTTTCTCTCGGTGTACTAGTTTTTGCCTGTTTTCGTATCTCGTAATTTGCATGGTTATAGGAAAATAGTCAATAAGATTACAAGGTTTTAAGAATTCTAAAGTTATGAATAATCCACTTATAAAAAAAATCTCTTGGTATATAAGGTAAACAAAGACGTAAAGTTATGTTATAAAAAGTAAATAAACGGTATAAAGAGCAAAGGAAAACACCACAAATCCAATAAAAACTCGTTGCCCAAGTGGACGCGTAATATTCGCTTTTTATTAAAGTTTTTAAAGACTTTTCCCTTATAGTAGGGTAAATATGTACCTACGTATCCTACGCACATAACCACATACAGAGATTTTCATTTAAAAATTTTATAGCGTGGCTTTGACTGCAGACTCAGTTTAATTTGTATGTTCATTCCAGTTACTAAGTTTGAAATAACCGTTAAACTAAATATTAATTTGTTGATATGACAAGTTATTAATGAAAAATATTGCGTTCAACGTATTTCAAAATTAATCGATTAAAAGACAGTGAACGAGACACAATAGAAGTTTTATTGCTATTACGTCTCTGGTCTCTTAGTGTCCGTCAATGCGTTAATATTATGTATATTAATTGATATGAAATACCAATTTTATTGGAGCATATTTAAACATATAATATTTGGAGCAAATCTTAAGCTTTCCTGGAAATATCACTATTACCTGAAAAACATCACTGGCATAGAGTAGAACGTATCAATAATAATTATCAATCATTAGAAGTGTTACACTGAAAAGCCGTAAACGCTCACTGGACGAAAATGTCGTCGTAGCCAGAAACAAACGTAATGGCATTTCCTCATTTCGTGCTCGCATTGAAATTCTAAAATGATGACAACACTATTTATTTAGATAGTGAATTCATAGTTACATTTTAACGTATTGCATGAATTGCATAATTTGAAGTTTGTAAATTGTTTTGTGAATAAATAAATGAAATGATAAAATGAAATAAACGAAATTTTCGCATCTCTACCTACTGACCTACAACCTAAATTCCCCGAAGACGGTATGCAGCGCCATGGAGTTTTGGGCGAGTTTATGCCATTTATCGAGTCCAATTCCAAACTTTGGGCCCCTAATGAAAATTTTCTTACAGAAAAACATAATACTTGGGAATTGAACTGAGGACCTCTCGCCCACTTACGACCACTAGATCTTAGAGAATTTATTGTTTCTAAAGGTTTCGATCAAATTGAATACTATATAGTATCTATATAAATATAGAATAGCACAATAAATACAGTTTCAAGCGTTGTTAGCACAGCCAGTGTTAATTACCCAGTGAGATTTAGAGCTTTCGTGGAGGTTATGTATCTCCCGTTATCTGCTTAATTGCCTTACAAACTGTTTTAATGTAATTACGTGCTACAAATATTTGTCACTTCTGGTTAAAATAACATGCGGTTTGAGTCTTAGTTATAAATTCATGGTTGAAGTTATTAAATTTAAACGGTCTCCACGTTTGAGAAAATACCCATATTTGGACTAAAAAAAAAAACAGTTCAAAAGAACAAATACTTCAAAAGCAATAATAAAACTTGGTAATGATGCCGCAGTCAATAAATAATAATAGTTGAAACGAAATAAATGCATGCCAGCCTCGAGCACCTATCACATAAACAGCACCCAGTTCAAACCGACACGCAAACGAATCGAGTGCCAACACTAAACACATTCGTTACCTGAAAACCCACTTAAAACAAATACAGTTACAGTTCCTTTAACGCGTGTGTAGGACACAAGAATCCCGCAAGGCAGAGCCCGGCCCATCTCATGTGAATGATGCCGAGTGCTCGGCTCGGCGTTGTTAAAACTCAAGTCGTGTTGAGTCGCGCTCGCTAATTGTGCTTCTAGGTGGGGCAAAACCCTCCCCCCACTCTGCGTAGTGCTCTACACTTCTTGTTTCGGAGACTTATTGTACGGAGAGAAAAACTTTATAACTGTTGACATTGAGCTCATGCTCTGTAAGGTCCGCATGTAAAGGGAACAGTCTTTTTAATTGTGTTTTATTGTTAGTTTTCTTGTCGTCACCTCATTAGAGCTCATTTTCAACTGTGTTAGGTAGGTATGTAGACATAAACACTCAAATCGCATGATATGTATCCGTAACCACTCATCAAAATGTGAGTACGGTGTAAGACCGAGGCTATTGTACTTGAGATAATTATATTATACATAGAAGCTGTTGGTGTACCTTAATAAACAATAAATCAATTTGGATTCACCAATGCCATTAAGGTCATTGTTGGACATTTATTCGACCATTCTAAAAATTTGCCTAACTACGAGTATTCGCCTAATTTTGGAAACACTCAGGCTGTCCAACGGAATTTACGTAATCTATCAATAACTTCCTTAATGATTACAAATTGCTGCTAATATCACTTTTTGCGTCCCAAAATGTTGCCAGCAAAACTAATAAATGCCGGACAAGTATTGCTAGTTTAATCGCAGCTGCACGAAACGCGGGCGACAAAACCAACCTCGGATCCGAACCACAACAACCGTGCCGAAGTTTAATTCAATCGGTGTGCCCCAGTGAGTGTTGGGAGGGTGGCAGGCTGAGGGGCGCGGGGTCGGGTGCCGGGGGTGCGTGCGGGGCGGGGGAGGAGTGCTCGCGAGGCGGTGTTAATTACTACTCATGTGGCAGGCCACATATCGCGAACTTTGGCGCCCAACGTGGGGCCCCCGCCACCGTATTTATCTTTTAATGTCAGCTGAGGGGGCCTTGTTTAATCTTGTTTGTTAACAATGTGGGATCATAGAAAAAGTTTTATTTCATTACAAAATTAGTTTTGGTCACACTTGATTTCATTAAACTATTAACACTTCCGGAAAATATCATACTCTGTTTACTATCATTGCGTCTATATTGAAACGTTTAAAAATAAGCGACCTATGTACCTAATAAAGTCACGTATGCCATTTTTATACCCTGGCATGATACCTATATTTACATTTAGAGCCAAAAAATATAATTAAGAAAAAATTCGATATTAAACACGTTCACGATTTCAATCAAATATTCCAGTCATATTCCGCGTGCTCGCGTTGGATACCTCAAACATTCCCGTCCCTTGTTAGAAGACAGCGAGTCCCGAGACATCTCTAGGAACGCAGCCCTCTTTCCACGACGCTTTCTCATGTAAATTTTAGAGATTTCCTCCCCAAATTCGATATATAAGTTAAACGGTACCAGAGAGCTTACTTGCCCCTTATATGTCAACGCTAACATTTGACAGAATTTTCTTCGACGTCGTCTGGAGCTCGTAAAATATGACTTAATCGTTTTCCTACTTCCATTAAACAAGTGAGGAGAAGATAACTACCCAAACAAAATGGAACGAAACTCTAACGCGTTTGCTGCACTTGTCGTTTTGTTAGAAGCTGCTGAGAAATTGTCTACGTCCTATATAGGTAGCATACAAATACAAATTAATTTTATTTGGAGGACTTAATATATAACAGATGCATAATTACTGTCTCCTACTATTGAAAACAAACTGAAACTATCTCATTACCGCATTACATTATTTGGCGCCCAACAGGGACCATCCCAATCTGGGCGCCAAAAATTTAAATAAGAGTTTTTGTTCACTATGATAAAATACTAAATGGTTAACATAAAATGGGCGGTTTGAAAATTGAAACATTTATAGGCTCTAGGCGAATCGATATCGAGCAGAGCGCCTCCGTGGGTCCATCGACATAAATTCGTATTAGTGCCACCTCAGATCGACTTTACGACGCCTCAGGCGTACTTATTGCTTGGTCTAGTTATTTACCCGACACGTTAAATGTTTAATGGAAATAAAAATAATGTTATTTAATGTGTTTGCCAGCAGAAGATTTGTTTGAACCGAAATTCTATTGCTATATTTGTCTTTTATAACGTATTCGAACTATTACTCTCAAACTACGAGACTTATGGAATTACCAATATTCATAAATGTAGATTTCCAAGTTTCAATCTAGTGTTCAAGGAAAAGTTGTGTTTTCAAATTATTTCGCATTTAAAAAGAAGACCTTTTAATAACTGAAAGCATTTTACAATCGTCGAGAATCTTCCTTATATCTATGAAGATTAAACTGATGGAAATTAACAACTAACAAATAAATAATTGAACATCGTAACAAGTTTTTAAAAGATTTCAACTCTGTACTTACAATAACGCTAAAAATAACAGTAATGGATACATAAACAAGATTGTTATCTAAAAGAGGTTTAATCGCGAATCTAAAACTACAGTAATTAATAGACCTTGAGCATTTTATATTGCTTTGTCTAATGCTTTATACAAAACTACATAATATTAAGGTCAGTTAATGAATAGCACTCGTTTGTGACGTAAACAAACGCATTTTATTACAAGTAATGTTATTCAAAAATAAATTATTTTGAACTGCAGCATCAGCATAAAATAACCACTATGGTATTGTTTGTCTACTAGATATGAATGAATTTTCTAGAATCAAAAACTTGTTGGAAAATAACGTACCTTTTCTAATGATTTTATTATTCCCGGATAAAAAAGTAAGTAAAAGTACTTATGGAGTTTGTAATGTTTTCCCAAAACCGCTGCATGCTGATATCTACAGTTTAGAATAGAATACTCTCGTTTAGCAGTTAACATTACTTATAAAAACTATGCGTTAACATTAAAATAAAAACATTGTAACTGATTAAAACAAAGCTATGAATAAGCTTACAAACTGGCACAGTACAGTATAACAAAGTAATATCCCTTAATTCGCCTGTCAGATTTAGGCCGTCCACTATTCAACGTTTTGAACAACAAATATGGCAAGACATCGGTCGGTGCGAAATTAAGTGAGTTTGTTAAGTGTAAACAGGGATAATCCTTGGCTTGACTATGATTAGCATATCGCGGCAGTCGGCGTTCGTTCCCGAGGGGCATCTGCAATTTAAATCAGGGACTTGGACGGCCCGGGCCCGCTCCTTAGCTGCGTACTCGGAATTTGAGATTTACTACGATTGGATGATTTGGGGTTCGATTTTCTGCTTGTTTGGACTGATTGAATTCGCTCTTTAAATTGACTCATATAACTGATGTGACTCTCAATCTATTATTGTGTTGACCGCGTTCCAAGACATTTTTGATCAATATATCACATAGATATTTGGTGTGGAGGACGAACGTCTTTCTTTTCGCTCTCAATCTTTTAACTTGCTTCCGCAAACATACTGTATAAACCGCAGTGTACAGGAGTCTATCTATCTTCGTACAAATTCTATAGTTGTGGAGATTAGAGCCATCAATCAGATGGTCTGAAGCGGTTGCTGAGATACAGCTATCGGTTTGGTGCAAGTTATGAGCAGCGGCCGGTACTTCCGGCTATAATAAAAGTATCCTTTGAGATAAACTTAATGTTTGCATGCCACTGTTTCGAACTCAAGCCATAAAGTACCAAAAGCCATCCAAATTTTAGCACAGCTTTCTACTGCTTTTTCTGAATGCCTTGGCTTTTATTATATTCTGTATTGCGTATAAGTCTAGTGCCTACTAAAGATTTGCTCACAGTTATATCAGCAACATTTTCGTACACCCGCGATGTTTAATGGAGCCTGAAACAAAACACTTTCTTACAATTTTTCCAACTGATAACCGAATTACTCAATTTCTTGGCAAAAATAAAAATGTTTCGAATAAAATATGATAGTATACGCCGTTATTTATCGACGTACATTAACTTAAATATTGTACCAGCTCACAATGCCGTGCGTCCACAGATATATCTTGTGAAAAATTGCCGTGGATGTAGACGTCGAGTGGAGGAATTTCTTCCTCCCCCACTACCTCAGGAATAAAGAATTTAATCGTGGCCCTTATATAGCTTACAGCTTTATACGCTACAAACTATACCTTGCTCGATAAATGATTTAATGTAGGTTACATCATTTGGAATGTTGTAATGAAAGTCATATTTTATGATCGATTCTGGGTTCACCCAAAACGACGGTAACCTAGGGTAGGTTACCGTCGTTTTGGGTGAATTATTAATTTAATTTTTAGCAACGAAACAAAAGCTTCGCTTGTTTTCTGGCTTTTCGGGTCTATTCTGTACTTCTTTCAGGATATGTCCTGGTTTAACGTAATCTATCGTTAGACCTCGACATCCCTTGTTTACCAAATCGGATCAAAAATAAACGACGATGTACAAGTTGATTATATTACCTTCCCATGCAAGTTAGTGAAAGCCGGTAAGACAAAAGGGATGCTATAATGTCTACCGATGGGCTTGAAAGCCATTATTATTAATGCAATATAGCCCTGTGTCGACCCAAGACGACACAAGACATTATTATTGAACAGGAATTATTTTCATGAAATAAATCTTTTTGACGTAGTAGGTAGCGTAGTAGCGATGGGTAGAAGAAACAGTAATTTGTAAATGGAAATTAAATATTTGTTTGAATAAGATTATCTGATTGACACATCTCGATCAATAATAGCACTAGATTAAAGATTAGGAACAAAAACACATCGCTCAAGTGGCCGCGATTGCAAATAATTTGATTATAAGCCTTATTTTCCCAACATGAAGTTTATTATCGTTTACTTTTACTACTTTGAATGAAAAATAACATGTTTTTGAAAATAGGAACAAAAATATCTATGGAAAAATAAAACATAATTTCTAAGCAATGAGGTTGAAAAAACTACGTTACAAAATAAAACCACAACATTATTTGTGGTCTTATTTATTCGGCCGTTTTTGATGCGCTCATCGAAAATCTAATAATTATTATGGTAGTTGTTGTTTGAGGACAAACACATCAAAATTGACGAATACAGTAGCTACTTTATCAAAGAGAAGATTTACAATGCAAGTTCCAACGCTAGATTCAATTGAGGCTGGTAAATCTAAACCGTACAGGAAGTTGAGCCCAATCGTATCCTCACCTGCACACGGATTTGAAATTCAAATAGGATGAGACAAACCCAGTTTCCTTGTAACCCTGTATGTTTATCGTTGCCAATAGTTTTCGTTAGAGACACCCCGCAGGTCTGTTCCGAGCTTTACAAAGGGATTATTTCGCTTGTGATTGTATAAACAAATATAGAATACGAAATCAAAGAAACGTTTTAACTCTCTCTATACCTCTGAACTATTTCAGGTTTAGATTATTTAAATACGCATTTGTCAATATAAAATATCGTTATATTTGCACAAGTAAAAAGCTTAGTGAAGTACCTACTCGACGTACTTGCCTCTGCTCGTTAATTTAATAAAATGGAAAATTTTAATTGCTAGCGACCCTCTCTTTGGGGTTCCATTAAAATAATACTACCGCGCTCAAGTATGTTTCTCTTGAGGATAAAATCGCAAGAAAGTCATAAAGTTCTAGCAATGCCAGGTGTCATAATTATTTTTAAACCACATTAAATATTTAAATAGCTATAGTTATTCATTATTATATAATTTTACTGTGAATTTGACTGACCACGACGCTTGGAACAAGGTCTACATTTTCAATTTTAAAAAATGCCACAAATTATACAACCACAATACGATATGTAAAATAGTAAATAAAACAAACCAGTGTACTCGGAACTTCATCATTTAGTACAGAAGCTCAAGTGGCTAGCGGCGGAACAAACAAGCGAGGCTTCACTGACAAAGGGCAAAACAAACAAAGTCCCATCGCACAGGTAATCTGAAAGGTCAACAGCGAAAAAATATCGCATCATTAGTCGTTTAAAGGTCATTAAAATGATATTATCCGTGCAATATAGCTTTATAATGATCGATCTATCCCGATATGGCCCTCCATTGTTATTGAAGTGAACAGGGACGATTAATTATCCATTGAACATAATTTGGGCGGACCAGCGGGACACTGCTGTAACAGACCGCTCCCTCCAATTTGAATTGATATCAGCCGTTGTCTCTTCATTATATTATTATCTTTGGCCATTATTGAATTACCCAAATTCTATCTTTAAACAAGGTAGAACAGGTACAAATACTATTTTATCCAAAACTAAGCCGATCAAAAGTTAATATCTTACAACGGACAGAGTATTCCCAAAAAGTTGACATTTAAATTCACGAAAAGAAGCGAGAGAAAGTGCGCAAACAACAAATGTACAACGAAATAAATACTTACAAAAAAGAATAATCGTGCATTGAGCATTTAAAATTAGCAAATTCTTTCGAGATTCTTAGCTATCAAAGGAAATAATAAATTGTTTTCCACCCACCTCCCAACAAGTTTTGTCTGCTTTCAAGGCGAAAGGCATCTTTATCGCTGCAAAACTTTTTCTTCCTTGTGTAGAGACGGAGAACCCCTTTTAATGAAACTTAAACCGGCCGTCTGCAATTTAGATAAGTATCCTACTTGCCTTTTAATTAAATATTGCTGTTCATCAACTATGATTGTACGGCTATTCTCGTGAAGATCTTTCTTAAAAACACTACATTCAAGAATATCTTCACAGAGTCCTTACGATGTTTTTTATTAACATACAAAATTCCTTCTTTTATGTCTTCTCCTAAATTAAGTTTACACGGTCCGTTCTCATCAGAAATGTTATTATACTTGTACATATTTACTTGGCTAATTTGAATAAAAATATACCCTGCAGATTAAAACTTCCACAAACTTCGGTATTTACTTGATGTTTTCACTGTAAATCGTCTCCCCTTGACTTGTTTTCCAAGATATTTATAATCAGCGACTTTCCCAACTTACTCGTAGTGTCGGCGACGAAATATCCTTTTAATGGTCGGCGGAGTGTTGGGTCGTCTGCAATTTAGATTAGTCCTTTAATTAAATTAACATTATGATCCCTATCTCAGCGGAGCAGGTGGTCGGCAATATTGCTCTGTTGGAACTCTTTCTTTACTTTCGTTTCTACTTTTGCTCGAATATTTTATTTAGATTTTGTTCATTTATCGAAAGCGTGGGAGCTGTTATTGGAACTCTAGTATATAAAATTGATTAGAAAAAGATTACTGCCTATTTTATTGTGGGCTCTCGTGTTACTAGGTGAAATAGTACCTAGTGGAGTCTATGTTCAACTTTTATTTATTCGCGTGTTCACGCTAAGAACAAGAAGTAAACTAAACTTTGTATATAAATCTGAAGACGCATGTGGTCTTGAAGATGATCCTTCTTCATGACTGGACGTAAATTTTCTTTTTCCAGATAGATTTTCGAAGCGAGTATTAACTAAAAGGTAACATATTGATACTTAATGTACTCGTATATCTACCCAATGAAGTACAATATCCGCGATCGTATTTCTTGCAAGTAATCCCCGAAAAGAGGTCCAAGTTATTAATGATAGTGGTTAAATAGACGTTTTTGCGCCCCCTGGAGGGATTTCTCAAGAAAACATTACTTTGAGAAGAGACAAAGGGTCTCAGATGAAGTCATTAATATTGTGATATCAGAGGATATTGTTTACTCACTTAAAAGTCAAAAATTTGTAAGTAATACGACATTATGAATCGATGTTTAATTACAGGAAAGTTGAAAGATTCAATCAAAGTTGCTGAAATAATATCTAAAAGAGCTCGGTTAAGTTAAATATTTGAAGTGTATTCAATGATTTCAATTAGTTGGTATATTCCGCTTATTCATCGAACGGCTCGGCTCTTTTCCTCTACTTTTCCAGTCTGTTTGCGTTTGTTTTATCTATTTTCCTAGTGCTACAATCTTGGCGGCGCAAGTCAACCGAAAAATTAGAAATATCTCTATCTCAGTCAATCGTTCAATTTAAGGAAAGCGTTCTTATTTTAGTGTTTACTGGAGGAAAACGCATTGCATCGCTTAAATATAAAAGCACTTACTGAAAGTCATTATTTGACTTCAGACATCTCTTATGTCTGCAGTCAAGTCAAGAAAATGTTTTAATGTTTAATTTACTATTGAAAGCTCCACTAGGTAATAGGTAATACGGGCTGGTGTCCGCAACTCCACGTCAATGCGCGTATTTTGCGTACCTACGTGCTAGGTACTAAGGCCAAGATCTTTAACAGTTGCTTAGACTAAGCGTAACTCTACTCACTGTCTCACAACTGACAAACTACAATTGCAAGATACTAAAGCATAAAGGGAACATGTCTAAGTCAAAGCGCGAGCTAAGTAACGATCATAGATTTTGGCCTAAACCAAACCTCCATCCTGACATTCACAATAAATAAACAAATAACCCAAATAATAACTCCACAAACTATTTACACACAAATTGGCCGAGTTGGTTTCCCTGGGCAACGTCCATCGAACATCCAGTCCGACCGGGATTCCCCAAGGCTTCGATATCTACGCGGCCCTGTTAAACTCGTGAAATATTGCCTCTGACATTGACGGCCCGAAGAAAAATTGCCCGGAGAAGTTTCAGCGCTTCATTTTGCAAAGTTTTCACACAGTTTGTTATCGGCACGCTCGCAGTTATTGATTTAGGTTTTTTTTCTAGGGTTTATTGCCTGCTTTGAAGTTGTCGTGTGTGGATTTGAAATATGGAGTTTTTTTTTTTATACACGGAAATAGTCGGAATATTTTGTCATACCTAATATTTTCTTTTAGGTCAAGTCTTCACACAGTTTGTTATCGGCACGATCTCAGTTATTTATTTAGGTTTTTCTTTCTAGGGTGTATTGCCTGTTTTGAAGTTGTCGTGTGTGGAATTGAAATATGGAGTTTGATTAAACGGAAATTGGTGAAAAGTTTTGACGTGTTTTCTAATTAAAGAGGATAGGATTTTCCTAAAATAGATTTTAATGAGTACGTAGGTAAAGAACCAGAACCCCACTCATTAAAATCTATTTCAAGAGTTTGAGTTTAGAATGATAATGGACGTGTCTATGTCACCGTAGGAATAGTGTAATTTTGCGTCGAAATGTTTAAATTCGAAACCTATAGATAGAAATGAATCCAAAACACGGCTATAATCCAATCGGTCATCCTGACTTCGTGGAACGACGGCTAATTCGGATTGCAATACAAAACTAGCCAGCAGAAAACAATGCGTCAGCACTGGTTTACTTTTTCATCCGGCGAACCGTAAAAGGAGAAAACAAATGAATTGCCAAAGTTCTCGTTAGAGTGGATAAAACAAAAGTTAACCACCGATTTTCTATTCAGCGCACCCGCTGTTTCAATCAACTACGGGAACCGAAATCGAAAAACACGACTATCGGCTACTGTTGCTGTGCCACGCAATGATGTAACCAAGTGTAATAATAATAATAAAGCCATCTTTATTTTCATACCTTTCCGTATTTTGACATTTCAAATGATGTTAGTAGTATTATTAGTTTCACTTAAAACTAATTATTGTTAGTACAGTTATTTTTTTCAGTGGCACGAATCTCGTTTTGAGTAAAGGCCTCCTCCAGCTGCTTCCATAATTCTTTGTCTTCACTTTTAATCATCCAGTCTTTTCCTGCATTGTTTACAATATCATCAGCCCATCGTTTAATAGGTCTTCCAACCTTTCTCTGGCCAAGTATTGGTCCAAGTGTATTTTGCATTTATTTAAAGGGCTATATTGAAAACCTTCCATAATGTACAGTCAGGGAATTTAATTGTTTATCAAATTGACACACTACTGAGATGACGATTAATAGAGAAGTATGGAAGAAAAAGACTTGGTGCGCCGACCACAAATAAATTGGGACAAGGGCAGAAGAATGATGATGATGACACTACTTCATTTTGCAGTTTCATATTCACTTCACACAACTGTCAAATAATGACAGCAAGAAATAACGAATAAACGTTTATTTTAGGTATAAAACATGACAAAAAGAAAACAAACACAAAAAGAAAAGATTAGGGGATAATATGCGCCAAAACCACGCAAAACGGCAAAATAATAATTTAAGTTGGAAGGCAATTTAATTAACAATTTTTTTCCCTGGCTTTACGTTAAAAAAAAATAAGTACAGACGCCAGCACATCAAGCTACCCGAAACTGTCAAATTTTCCCAATCAACCTTGAATCTTATGTTTTAGCAATAAAGTTGAAAATCTATTCAATAAATTTGACAGATTGTAGTAGCTTGATGTTGCTGGTGTTGTACATCGACTTTCTTAAAGGTTTGATTTTGTTGGAAGAAAATCTTTCATAAACAATCCTATGGAAATCCGAACAAAAAATGTATACGGTAATTTCAAACAAACAGAAGTTTGTTTATATGTTCTTGTTTGCTTGCACTACATCGGCTTCTTAGTCAACAATGGCTTCGAAAGAACTAAGACAAAACAACAAAGAGTACCAAGTTCAAAGTGAACCCTAAAGATAGCAATTCCAACCGTCAGGTAAAAATAAATGGTTGATTTTCAACCGTCAGGTAAAAATAAATGTGATTTTCACTTGTTTGCCTTTTATTGATATCAAACGCCATGACATTTAATTTCTATTCCTCTTTGGATCGTTGGATTTCGAAGCGTGGAAGCGTTTTTTATTTTTTTTTCCCCTTTTCTGTGTATCTACTTTGTGTATTTTTGTGTGTGGAATTGAAAATGATACGTCCTCACATCGCAGGCAGATGACACACGTATTCGATTTGATCAACCCACAAAGGGTTGTTGTCGTTTTCGCTGTTTCATATTGACATTTTAAACCTTTGTTTTACCCGACACTTATACTATATCACAAAGCATACTTCAATATAGTTATGAAATAACTTCACCAGTAGTATTGTGAAACGATATACCTTCCTCGACAACCTATCACCAGTGAAAGTCTACTTACTACAGACGCTAACAATCCGGGAAGTCCTAACGAGAACATCTTTATTGTTTCCTCAATAAACAATTGTTTTTTGCTCTTCTATCTCTTGTTTTTTCATATTTTAGATAAACTCGTTCTAAAGCTACACACAGCTTTTGCATTTTAATTCTAAAAGGGTTTTCATTTTGTATCAATATCCAATTTATAATTTTGATCGGGAGTTTGTTGACTCGACTCACTGCCGAGCGTCAGGTATATTCGGTATAGGTAATAGTTATTAATCACACTTGGTAAACATAGTACCTACCATGCGAGATTGCACGTTGAAAGTTAGGTAGGTACACACTAACGTATGATAAATTCGCTGTGCAGTGCCCCGGGCGTTTCCGCTCCAATCGGTTCGGATGCACGCCCGTGCGATCGATCGTGTGAATACACCTTTATCCGTATTTTATTTTTATTTTCATTTATTTATAGGCACTGTTTATTGAATGTCAACATGGCCCGCTTGCTTTCCAGGTTGTCGGGTAGATATAAAATATGATAAAAATAAAAATCTCTATAATATTTTTCCACGATGTTATTTTTATATTCTCGGATAACGCTGCAACCTAGTTACTTGAGAGTGGTTATAAAGTTAGATGTGGAGAATCACTTTAGATTTCTTGAACATCGAATAACAATATTTTTATTATGAATGACTTCCCTTTTAATTAATACGCAAATCAGCAACGTTAACAATTGAAATGTAACTTTTAACAGAATAAACGAATGAAATTAATTATTTTATTTTGAAAATTGTCGAAGCGTCGAATGCAATCGGCTGGCCAATTGAAACGCGCAATTACTATTATCACATCGGGCAACACTCGTAGGTATTAAATTAATATTCGGTCGCGTGTCGAAATCGGTGACGATTGTGTCGCACTACTGACCCTTGCTTGTTCAATTACGAAACTGTTGGTCAGATCAGCTTTGGTACTATTAACAACGCTGCTATGATAAGTATCGTCGTTTAATATAAAAAAATTGGGTATTGGTTGAATATTTAAAAATAAGAACATAACATAGTCAGCCTATAATGTTCCCACTGCTGGGAAACAGGACTTCTCTCGGTGAGAGGGTGGTCGATGTCACATGTCTTCGAATTTTTTACTCTACGACATGCCCGTTTCCTCACGATATTTACCTTCACCGTTTCAAAGCAAAATTAATTTACACATAGTAAAGCACCTGTGTGGGTTCGCACCTCCTGTCACTACTGGGCGACCACTGCTCTCGATAAATAAGAACATAATTATTTAGAAGAATAAAATGATAACATGAAAATATTTGAGAAGCGCAATATTAAAATAATTTATATAATCGTCGGAAAAACAAGCACCGATAAGCAACAACTTTCTTTTGAACAATTTGTTCCAAAACAATTATGTTAAAGATATGTCTAAAATGCCAATAAAATCATATATTCTACGAAATTTTGATTTGCTTCAATATAAAGTTACACCCAATAATTCCAAATATCGCAAAACAAAACTTTACATACGTACCTACACTTACATGTATTGCCAATTCACACATGATTAGGCACCATAGCTTGCAACTACCCATTGTGGAGTGCACTGAAACGCTCCACATTCCTCTTTGATTACTCATTCACGATTCTACACTAATACGATCATTATGTGTTATGTTCAACGCATTATCATATCAGACGATAAAGGGTCATTTGACGTGAAGGGACAAACATAATCAATCATAATCATAGGACAAACAGATCGGTGATCAGTGGTCATAATCTTGTTAGTAGCAATTTAAAAAAACTGTTGTCCATCCTCTTGGAATAGTCTGTGTGCGTTTTAAGAATCGCAAGAAGCTAACACAGTATTTTAAAGGGACTTTAAAATAGTACATGTTATATACAATTTTACATTAGCGGCACTGTTTTATTCCGCGACGCGAGTCGCTCGCATGCGGGGACCGCAGCTCACGCATATTGGAAATGTAGGCAATTTTTATTTATACCTTCTCGGTCGGTTAGTCTGCAGCAACTACGAGTAATTGCGGGCACGAGAAAATATATCACCGTGTCTTTAATACATACTTTATCATTATTAAAGAGGAACATAATTTATTTTTTGCGGCCTGTCACATTAACGTCAACTCGAGATGGTATCGGTCTCTCTGGACAGATCAAAATGTTCGTTCCGCTTTCAGAACCGTAAAGGCGTAAAATTGAGATAAGCTCAAAATAGACCACTTACACCACGCTGCCGTTTTCTGAGTGATAAAGACGTGGTCGAGACACGGAGATATTTTCATGGAAAAATTAAATAATAAAAGTAAGATACGCGTAAGTACAAGTGGTTTCTTTCATTAGGTAATTAGAATCTTTTTACAGGGATACGAGTATGCTTGTAAACATAGTAACGGCAAATAAGATTCCAACTAACATGATTTTAAAAATACATTTCTGAAAAGAGCTCATCATTCATTTCGAGTTCACCATAATCCGAAATGTAACAGCACAAAGTCATCACATAGATACTCTTAACGTAATTACTATAAAAACATAGCGACATCTATTACATTGGCGGACTCGCCTTTCATTTTCAACCATGCAGTGTCGCAAAAAGAAAACTTGTTATCACAGCGCGCAAACTTTTCAGTGTATGTGTTATTCGGTAAAATTCCCTTTCTCCCATCTCGGCTGAGTATGAAACATAACTCAATAGTGAGCGTAGGGATTCGGGGGCAACCGAGTGTAAAATGGTCGACATGGAGGGGCATTTTCAAACTGACCGGACAGTCGGCCCGGGCGCCCACCCTTCGCCTCCCTGAAATATGTTAGGTGTGCCGGTATTTGACATTCTTATATCCACACGCCGTGCTTTTAATACAAGTGTTGGATCGGAATTCATGTTTTATAGATTTCCTTTGATGGTATTCCGTGATAGAAACAAGTGTCCCTATGTAGATATTTTATATAACACGTACGCGGAACCCATGTTGAAGCCCTGACATAGGTATTTTGGTATATTTATAAATAGACATGTTTGTCACGGAATTCTTTGAACTTCAGCTTCAGCTTATAAGTTGTATCTAACGAAGCAATAGCTCTCCATGTACCACTAAACTATGTTATATTCGATGCCACATGTTAGCACTGTATAAAAAAATATATAACGTCTGATATAAAATGGTCAATAAACAAAATGTCCTTTTAAAAACTCATTTACCTAAGGTCTCCGAAAAAAGTGCAGAGACTTAAAACTCCTACTAATGTACGCGTAAATGTTACAAATTGTTCGTCCACAAACGGCGTTTAGAAGCTCGTTCTCTCTCAATTGACTTTTACAACTTCCGAATGAAGTTAAGAAACTGATACAATCTACGTTCTACAAACTCTCTGCAAAATAATTGTCCAAAGACAAAGTTCTGCCATTATTTCAGCACTAACATATTTCTTCTTTATTTCTTAAATTGATTTAACTATATCCAAGTTATCCCTCATGCTAGGAAATCCAAAGTGACTGCATATAACAGAAACAGATATTTATTACTCTCCCGGGATCCAAACTCACGACTCCCGTGATAGCTACACCGAGGATGCTGTACCTACCTATCTAACATAATCTATACTGATACATTTTATATTTCAAACTAAAACTCTTCCAACGTTGCAGGTTTTATTTTCTCTGCTTCGAGAAAAATGTTCGATAAAATAAAAGTGATCTCTTAAATTTTTCAGCGTTGAAAATTTACCCGTAAAATCGGGAAAATAAAGTTAACATAATTAATTTTATTATCATAAGATAGTGTCTAGACTCATGCTGGTAACTTCGATCAAAAGACTTATCTTTTGGTCAACTATGCTAAGTAGTTTACATGATCTTATTTTGATAAAGTTTTGATTGATTCACTGATGACTGACATTAGTAAATAAAAATGTTGCTTTGAGAAACCTTCGTAGCTCAACTTTTCTATCATTATACATCTGACAATTAAGAAGGTATCAAAAAAATCAACACAGCAACGCCTTATCAACTCCTCATTACAAATACACAAGTACCAGCCCTTATTTATGTAATAATTTCCTTCGATATGCCGTAATATTATAAAATGACGCTGTAAAAATATCGCGTTTCGCCGAAACGGGGAATTCCCGTGCATTCGACCGGAAAATAGCCGACATAAAGGTCCGACATTCTGCCACTGACCGGGGCACGGATGCCGATAAAATATATACGAGGACCGAGGACCTCCCTCGCCGCAAGTGTCCTAATGTTGATAAAACCTGATAAATCAACACTCCCCGGCCAAATATTATGCCCTCAGATCTTTATTTGCTGGAGCTGCGTCACGTTTCGACCGCTTTTTGTGGCATGGTAGCGTTTTATTTTTATACTAGTTTTAGTCAGAAAGGATAGTAAGAAACTTATGATCGCAACATATCAATAATTCTACTAAATATATTAGGCAGAAGCAGATGATTGAATTGTATTATTTTTCAAACCTAATTAAATGATTACATTCAGCTCACTTTTAACACCTAACGAGTAAGAAATGTACCTACCTAATATAACTATTTTATTACTCACAACTAACAAATAATTGATTACCGCATTCTAGTATGCGTACCAAATATAACTAAGTTAGCTTCCATTGTTATAACAACAATAATTTAATATTCCTTCAACTATGAGCTTAGGCTATGATTGTGTAGGCGTGGATAAACCACAGTCCGCAATAGTTCACGAGGTTCCCCCTTCGAACTTTGTAAAAGGTATGGATTTAGACGTCCTTTCGACCCGAAACGCCTCGGTCATTGGCTTATTGTCACCTAATTACTCGACTCAAAAGTGTAAGGTAATGTGGGAAGCGCACTCAGACGCATAAATAAAGTGCGCAACAAGATGGCGTCAGCGTCGGCGGCGGTCGGTGTTGCCAGCAATTAATCTCCATTTCCCGCACGCGCCAAATCGCGCCGCCATTACTGGCTCTGTTTTATTTCATTAAATGGACCCGTCGAATTAATGCGCTGCACCGTTTACAAAACCGATGAAAGAATCGGAAAAAACCGGCATTGAAAGTTTTCTATGCCTCCTTTGTGGCTGTTTGTGAAAATTGTCCGACATTTTCTTTGTTTATTGAGGAAAAATTGCCTGTTAAGTCTTCCAGCAACTCTTTTGATATCTTTTTGCGTTGTTTTCTGAATCTATTTGAACCTATAAAGTTTGACGTGAATATTCCGTCTTATTTTTTTGTTCTGCTAACAAAACGGTTTGTTGTAAATATTGCTGTTATACTTTTAGCGGTTTTACCGGCTTTCACTCAAAGTATTACGCTCTGTTTAGCAAATAATTGAATCGTCAATCATTGCGTTTGTAGAAAACTGTACTTAATGGTGTTAATCGACTTTCCGGTCTCCATTTCTCATTGTACAGTTTACTTTCATAGTTAGGGACAAAGAAATACAAATATAAAATGCTCACGTGGAAACACTAGGCACTTATGCGAAGTCATTAGGCGTTTGTAAGCAAAGTTTTATTCATACATTTATTTAACTAAACATGGATTTGCTTTTATTTTTGTAATTAATCATAACATCGGAATTTGAATTAACGGTATTTGGTGAAAACTCCATTACGGAGATTATTTATCAGATAAAACCTTCCTCTATATGTTCTACAGTTAAACAAGTTCGTAAAACGTTTATACAAAGCTATTAAAGCCGAAAGAGCTACATGTAACCAATTCCCCTTCAATAGAGAGGGAATGCAATAAAATAAAACATTTCAATGGACGTTGTATTGTTGCAGGTGCGAACACTGTTCGTCAGTGGGCTGCCGATGGACGCGAAGCCGCGAGAGCTCTATCTCCTCTTTCGAGCGTACGAGGTATGTTGGCAATTAATTACTTTATTTGTTACAGAGCTACATGTGCTTATATTGGGAAAATAATTGGCTAGAGTCGTCTATTTTGGAGTGTATTGATTGTCGGTATCATCTGCCCGGACACGAGTCTATTTAGAGAACTATTATATAACAATGTCGAAAAAAATACTTGATTAGTCTTCTAATTAATTGCCCTAAGAATAGCATGTTGTTTTCTTGTGTATTTACCTCGAAACACGGAATAATATCGGCCTATGTAAAACTTTCCTTAAGAAGTATCCGAAACTAATAGAAATGTCAAAATATTTATCGAGAGAAAATAAAAACGGGATAGCACCGTCGTCGTCACGCGACTAGATCTCGGTTCGGATTACTGTGCCGTAAATATCAAATGTCATGCTCCGATTCGTAATATTCGGATTGAATCGATTCTGTTTACCGATAAGGGGGATTACACTCGATCCTCGGCTGGCACGGATGGCACCACAAACATAAAGGTGCCTAAAGTTAAACCAGGGGTTAGTTTTAGTGAGGGTATCGCGTGACGACACCGCGCCTGGCACAACCACGTACCAGCTTTTTTCGGTAGTTTTAAACATTATTACGTCTGAATAGAATTTTACTGCGACATGAATGACACCGACGATTCTAGCAATTTGATAATGTACTCCCATCTAAAAGTTTCACCCAACATTAGACTCGTGGGGGGAAGTTTTGATAACAAAGTTAAAATAATCATTGTTTGTTTGTACAGGGTTATGAGGGTTCCCTGCTAAAGGTTACCAGCAAGAATGGGAAAACAGCTTCGGTGAGTTTGTACAAATAACGTACGCATATTAATTGTATTTAATATACCTAAAGCTAACGTGTTTGTAGTTCGTGTGAAATATATTTCCATTAATCAAGATTTTTTAAGTGAACAACTGTTTCGAACGTCAACGCGAAAGGCGGAAGCTACGCGCATGTTACGCCATTTAATGCGCCAATTTCGTATTGAACTAACAGCACGTTATGTGATATTTGTGGTATCTCAGTAATGCCATAAAATATTATATCTATGTTACATAAAATATAATGCATTACATGGTACATTTTCTTGCAGCCGGTCGGTTTCGTCACGTTCCACACGCGAGCTGGCGCAGAAGCAGCTAAACAAGATCTTCAGGTTGGTATTGTCACAAAGTCTAATAGCCCTAGAATTTATCCTAAACCGCTACTACTAAGCATTGAGTTTGACCCAATATCTCAGCGAAACCCCTTCAAACATTATTTGCCTCAGCATATTGGAGCGAACTCAATAAATATTTTATCCGTAGATAACTGACAGATAGAAAACTCAATAAAATCTTACTAAAATGATTTGATGTTTCCTACAATGCGGAAAATCACACAATAACAAAAAATATCCACGTACACTACAACGCCTAATCAGTTTGAATGGCTTCAGAACACAGTATGATAGGTAACACAAGGGCCGCAGTATCTCAATAAAAGACTGAGATATGTCCTAGGTATCCGAAGCTCAATATGCTATTGTAAATACTAAAACATGTATACCGCACGGTGTTACTAAACCTCTTCTCATCACATGCCTAAAACACAGCCAATGAGCACTATAGTTAATATTCTCATTGTAGACTTGGAATAACATTTTCCTGACTCGAGTAACCGCATCGTAATTTATGCTAAACCCATGCACATACAGAATAGACCACGTCGGGTCATCAAGTCGGTGTCATTGAGCTGTGAGGACCGCCGCGCGACGCCGGACTGTGACCGATCATGTTGCGGTGTAAATACGATCAGCAATGCATGTCACTGTTTGACAGGTTTTAATGTCACATCCCGAGCACTGTGTTCCGTCACCTTAGCAGGCGCAGGCGCGGACCTCTCGATTCGATCGAATGTATCCAATGTATAGACAAAATTGACGAACCAATTTCTATGTCCGATCCGAACCCTTACACATAAACTGACCCGTTTAGGTTACTTTTAATGAAATTTGTTTCTGGGATTAATGGTTAATGATGATGTTAGATAAAGATGTTGAAGCAATCCAAATAACTTGTTAATTCCGACGCCCTCCCAACTCGCTATCGTCGCTCCCAGCGGTCGCTCGGTACCACTGGGACTCGCGGCGCCGACCCTTCCATCGTCATTATATCGGAGCGCCGCACCGCTCGCGGCTGTTCACAGCAGGGCGTCCGGTTCGACCCCGACATGCCGCAAACGATTCGGCTGGAGTTCGCTAAAAGCAACACGAAGGTCAGCAAGCCGAAGCCGGCAGTTGCCACAGCCGCGCCAGCTGCACACCCCGCATTGATGCACCCACTCACTGGACGTAAGTACCGCCGAACGCACACACCGCCCGGCGCTCGCTCGAAGCCCCCACACCCATACCGTACCTTCACACTAATAAAATCGCACGACCTGTGTCTGTGCCGATCCTTACACTATAATGCTCGTATCCGCACTACTGCTGCCCGATCGCTAGGCTCTGAGAGGGTGTAAGTAGGCACGTAATGGGTACGATCGGGGCGTCGAGCAAACGCGAAGGGCAAGTATCTGTGACCGCTTACACGTACCACGCAAGGCCTAGCTCCGCGAAGCTATTGATTGATCTGTCGGGTTCTTACCACTGTTGTCAACTTTTACATGTTTTCATGATAACATTCATTCATGATGTTTTTATTTTTGTTGTCATCAACTACGAGATACCAGAACAGGTATTGGAAGAATTAATATGGTATCAAAACCTTTATTATTTCTTTATGTTCTTTGCAATAAGTATATTATGTTTTCAAAACCGAATATCGTAAATTTCAAGAACCGTGAAAACATGTTTAAAGCACATTGTAAATAATAATTTTCTATAGCAGTATTCTAATATCACATTCATAGTTACTTCGTGAACATTGAATCCGTTAACAGACTGACACAGCTTGTTTGATTGTAATGTGCGCTTGGTGACGTTGTTGTTATGGTGGACAGACCTAGCGAGTCCGTTCTTCCCGGGCGGCGGCGAGCTGTGGCATCACCCGCTGGCGTACGGCGGCGAACTGCCTGCGTTGTCGCACGGACTGGTGCATCCCGCCATCCACCCGCAGATGGCGCCAGTTCGGTCCTACCTCTGACTAGCTGCCGCCGATAGGCCACACCACGTATGTTACTTTTACAATACTGAGTTGCTAATATAGTCTACATTTCAAGGTTTTAACACAAAGGGGGTGACACGTCAAGACATGTTGTATAATTGCGTCTCACCCCCTCTATGTGTCGACACCTTTATGCTAATTATGCCAGAGCCTCTAATCATCGCACAATGCTTCCAAATATTGCTTGCTGTTGTTCTGTACTCCAGTCAGTTCAGATTGTAGTCTGCCAAAAAGCTCATCACGACCAAATATTGATGGCTGTTTAAGTTATTTGTTTTTCTTATTTTAACTGTGTGTTAATAGTAAGAGCAGTCAAACATTTTGCGTTCTATGTAATTTAGGAAAATACTCAACACAGCACATTTAGAAGAATCTTCTGCACTATGCACTGTCCCAGAAACTCGTAGAACGCAGAACGCTTGACCGCTCAATGACTGTGTGGTTTCTTACGTAATTCAAACTTTACTAGGAGTTTGGACCTTATTATCATGGTAATAATGTCCAGACCCCCCTGACGCTGGGTGCGTGCGTGCTGCCCGCGCCCGCCCTGGGCTCGCCGGGCGCGGCGGTGCCGGCTCACAGTGGCCCACCCTCGCACCCCGCGCACCCCGCACCTCCCTGCTCGACGCTCTTCGTCGCTAACCTCGGACAGTTCGTCTCAGAACATGAACTTAAAGAAATTTTTAGCAGGTACGACCGCAACATTAACTCATAAGCAATCGTATATGTGCAAAACGCTTCAAGTTTTCGACTGAAAATAACAATTTATACAGTCAAATATCTACACAATTTCAAATGAAACAGTAAAATAATATTTCCAGTCGAAAAATAACACGATGTTATGTGCATGATCACGCAACACATAAGGTAATAAAACATATGAAAGCATTCGAACTGTATATGAAGTTAATAAAATTTAACTTTCCACAGTGCATGTTGCACCGAATATCACAATGTCGCCCACGTAAAACATTATTGGGTTATAATTATTTTATGTTTCAATTTTGGCTCTACTATGTCTCAGATGTCTCACACAAACTATTTGATTTGATAAGAAGACACTAAAGGAAACTTTATTTGGTTGAGCCACATCGTTTGTGTGAGATCTGACGCCTGCACCCGTACCACCCTAAGCATGACGAACGTCACTATGTCTCCACAGTTGTCACAACTAGTCGTACGTTAGCACTGTAACACCACACAATATGAGAGCCGTGAATATTACTTTTTATGTCGTACGTATCGTGCCGCACACACCGACCGCGATATTTATATCCGCAGCATTAAAGAGGATGACAAATGTCGCACTGTTTAGTATATGTCTCTTAGAATTTAGAAGCACCATTTGAATAACATTGCTTTCTAAATAAGAATCACTAACTATTAAACATTGTTCAAAAATGTGGCATTCTCTGAATTTAGCTACAAGAATCCACAACATTAGGTCAGTCTCAAAGACACACAAAGTCATACTGAGGGGGTACGAGTGGGCACAATAGAGTATGATGGTACAGCTGTCCGGGGTTCTCTCGGCTGCGGCTGCTGAATGGCGGTAGCGGCGGCGGCAGTTCGGGTCCGGTGGCCTTCGTCGACTTCGCTAGTGCGTCGGACGCGGCCGCTGCGCTCGCTCGCCTGCAAGGCGCTCTGCTTCTCAGCTCTGAAGGCGCCATCCACCTCGAATATGCGAGGCATAAGATGGCACACAACGGCTGGATTCTCGCACATGAAGTATGCACGCGCACTATGTTTAGTTCTGATACCATCTGAATGATATTCTCTAAGTGTCATGTAGGGTCCGTCATTGTAGTCAACTGCTGAATTGATATTGCATCCACGTTCGTAAAGAATTAAAAAGCATATGTCAACATCGCATCTACCACTATAGTTGGTGACTATATATTTTTCTTACAAATCGATATAGAATGATAATTAAGTTCTGATAATGACACGTTCATTGTAAACAATAAGAAAAAATACTAAAAAGTATATTCTTAAGTGCTATGTGTTAAATTCGATAAAGCTTCGGCTCTCATGCACAAGAATCCAAGACATTTAACTGTAAGTGTCTGAGTGCGGAAGCGATCGACCCTACTAATGTTTCACCATGCACCTCGCACTATATAGAGTTACATAATGCCTGCTAACTCGTAAGCCTTAGAGACGTCGCTTTCAATGTTTGATGATCCACTAACGTGTGTTGTGTTACGCAGGGAGCCAAAGGCGGAGAAGAGGGCGAACAGCATTAATTCGTTCGTGGCTCTCGGCACTTGACAACCAGCTCACTGAGGGACGCCTGTCGAGATCCTCTGCATCGCATCGGACCCGCCAGGAGACCGGGCAGCACATCACTCACCCCTACGTCCTCACTAGGCGCTCTGTCTCCTCTTTTGTTATTATGTTCCCTGACTCCCAGCGTCAGAGGTGTGGTGTTATTTCGTTTATACCAAAATTAGCAAGTGTTAATTGTATTATTATTAACATTCCAGGTTTATTGATTACTGTTCATGATATATCAATATTATTTAAATCTATTAATTTCCTATAAATGTAGCCTGTTTATTTAATATTATTATTCAATTTATCGTGTAACATAAGATTTATTTACAACTAACTTATTGTACGGTAACGTTTGTATATTTGTTTTTACAAGGCCGATGTATACAACTGAGAGGATTTGTTATGAATATAGCGTATTACCAGAAATTAAACATTTTAGGATATATCTCATTCGAGTAAGCTAAAAACCAAAGGTGCCCTTCATAGAAAGATTACGTTTTGTTAAATAATATTTCAAGTTGAATGATTTAAATGAAGTTGTATGTAATAATACGATACTTTTGTTTTAGCCTCGATAATGTTAGCGTATTTAAATGAATTTCATGACTATTTCAAATTATATTTACCTAATACTTTCTTAGTAATGTTTATAATGTTCAATCACTCGTTGTCGCGCTGGCACTCTAGTGTTGGTCTTACGATCCTTTCTATCTGTAAATGAATTATTGCAATAATTATAATATTTGAGTAGGATTGTGCGATAGGACGGGAAGCCCTCGGAGCCGCTTGTCAAGTGCAACAGAGCGCTGAACGCGAGCGTGCGCACGCATCTCCTACTTCTTTCACACTGACCCGTTCAGTTTGTTATGACCCTTCTCTACTTAGGTGACTATCAAAATTTCTTGTGCCTTGCGAAAAAGAATCCTAAAATCATTTCGATTTAACTCTAACATCGTGGTTTCACAAGTTAGGGTGTTTATTTGAAAGTTCTGCATTGTACCAATTCGGGTTCCCTCACTCTTCGCGGTTAGTATGCGATGCGACACAATCGAGATCAGTTCAGTCTTGTCTCTTGTTGCGAGAATTTAGCCTTGGCCTTATGAGAGTTAAATAATTAAATGTAATCATTATATTAATTAATATATTATAGTTATAATTAGCCGGCGACGTGCGCGCCGACGCTGAATAGTGAAACATTATTCTACTATCTGCATGCTTTGACGAGCTTTTTGGTAATAATCTAATTTAAAATTTAGTAGTTACTTTTATTGTGTAATCGTTAGGTGAATAATATAATATTAGATAAGGGTATTTATTGTAGACAATCAGCATAGTTACATTACTATTTAATGAAAGTTATTCATACATAATAATGAAACAATGTAATGAAATTTAAATTTACTGAAATGTTAGGATTAATCAAAATGAAGATTAATATATTTTTTATTTTTAGCTAGTTGACTATCGCATACAGAATGAATACTTAGTTACCTACGTGTCGACGAAACGGTGACGACATAAGTACATAACAGCGCGAGATAGCAATAAACCAAAAATGAAATATTAATGTTATTATAGGTATTTAGTGACGTATTCTGCTGATGTAAACATGTAAAATTTACAAAAAAAAAAGTAAAAAAAAATCCCTGCTTAGGCTATATAAATAAGGTTTTGGATATTTGGGTTCCAATGTTGACGCGACAGAAATCTATTGAGGTACTCACGCGACTGCTGTCGGTCGCCGGCCAGAGATACCGCATGTGAATTCTTATGAAATCTCTTAGTCAATATTTAATAGAAATTTCGTCAATTTTTGACTTAGCAAAATTTTATACATCGTTTATAGTAACTGTAACTTCACAATGTACCGGACGTCGTGGCGTATAGACCAAAGATAAAGGATTATACATAATTTTAATACTAACCTCAGACCGTACCAAACTTGTATTTTGTAGGCGCATTGTACTGCAATGTTTAGTGGTCGCGACAAATTAATTATTTTGAAGCCACAGCAGTTTATGCAGAAACCATTTGTTACGGACCCAAGACGAGGCTGATGCCGTGGTGATACACGAGGACACCTAGTATAGGCATCTTATGTACTATTTCATTGTTACCTACTTTTGCTAATGTTAGAGACGAAAAGATCAATTTATTAAATCAAATATACAATTAGATTCAGTTTTATACCCAAGCCATTATTATTAAATGAAAATTAATCATTAATTATGTATAACAATGTTTTGTGTCACATGAAAACTCCTGACAATTCAGATTCTCTTATATATTATTAATTATTCATTGTCGGTTATAATAATTAAGCTAAGTCAATGTTCACTTATTTAATTCGATATATAATGCTAATTCGTGTATAAGTAATTGTGTAATAATGTAGTAGTGATCTCCCATACCTTCGGCGAGCGGCGTCCTCCTGCGCATACTAAAATACAACGAAAAGTTTATTTGTTCTTTTCAGTTGGTCTGTGTGAGTGTGTCGATGGCTTTATCACGTCGATGACGATCAATGTTAAGCTCTCTTCAGACATATGTGTATCACTCTTTGAAATCTCTATCATAGTTTTAATGTTCTGTAGAGCCATCGACAGACGTAACGTTTCGGTTAGCGATGTCCGATCGCCTGCCATGCTGCGCACGCACTATATCACGCGAGCGCGCGGCGCGGCAGGCGGCGGCATGCGCGCGGACGCCGTCGCCGCCATGATTCCGTCCAACAACCTTAGATAGCGAGTAAGAGACGTCCAGTGGCTGCGGACACGGCTACGTCACCTTTGCGGGACTACTCGATACATATCATCATGTAATATTTAATGTGTAATTAGGAATTAAAAAAGCGGTTTCATAGAGACGTTTATTCTGTATTCTCGTCTACTACTTATAATGCAATCGGCTATATGTCACGCTAACCCACTTTTACGTTTCCGACATACTATAATATTCGCTTCGCTGTCGTCTTATCCTTTCACTCGGATTTGTATCCACTTCTGATTAATTTAATTTCTAAGGGATTTAAACACAAAAACTTAATGTAAACCACAAAATGATATTTTCTTAACGTTTACTGTGAAATCGAGTAGATAGATGGTGATCGGATCGTCGTTGTTTATATAAAGACGCGTGACATTGGCCCGCATGTGATAGGGTAGTGTAGGGGTGTAGCGTCGCCTTGCAAGTTAGGTTAAGTGAAGCGGTATCACACAAACGCCGTGCATCGGAAACATATCAATTCTGTGCCCCTTAATAAATTTAGTTAAATACTATTCTAAGAGATACAATATGAATAGAATAAAGAAGACAAAATAATCGGAGTATCAAATACCTGCTAAGTGTTGTTTTCGTACGTTAATGATAATATCGATTAGATTGTGTTTGAACGTGAATCGTACGCATACTTAGTCCCCGAGTAGTGCCGCGCAAGTTTCCATTTGTTTTTCGCTGTAGAGTTTGTACGTTACTTTATTGTTATTTTAGAATATATTAACATGGCTTAATTACCAAATTACTTTAACAGATCGCTTCGTATTCAGTATTAAATGACATTTTATTTTAATGACGGTGACAAGAGTTAGTGCGTTGCTGAAAACTTATTTGTATATCGAGCAAAATAAACCATACAAACTATATAGTTAGTAATTAATTGTTAGATTTGTGTGACTTGGATTATTTAAAGGCTTTTAGAGCAAAGGTAAAGTGTTATTGTGGTTTAAGAAAAACATAATGACATTGTAAAAATAGTGATAAAATTAGCTTAATTATCATTATTACAACTTTTATAGATGTTCATTACTTTTCTTTTCTTACTTCATGGAGTATTGTGGCATTGGAGACGTCATTGTTAATTCAAATAAATTTGAGCTCATCCTCAATCGAAGTTTTTATTCATCTGAAACCCTGTCTGCGTCAGCCCGCTACTGAGCCACTGAGCTCATGGCCACTGAGCCACTGGGCTACTGAGCCACTGAGCCACTGGGTCACTGAGCCACTGAGCTTCTGATTGTCTCCAAGCATGTGTCTAGAACAACCGAACAACAGACGTATTCAGACATTAAATTAAAAAATGTTTTATAGATTAGCCTGTAGGTAACAGATCTTTTATTAACGAAGTAATATAATCATTGTTTTCTCGAACGAACTTATGTTCAATATTATGTGTCTAATAGTAAATAAAAATAGTACTTTTATAGGTGTCTAGTTTAGGATAACTGAAATTAGATATAAAATTTACAGTTGAGCTTTTAAAACGTTGCTTTGTAGACATGTCTGCTTTAGTGCGTCGTTTTGTAAAATGAATTCGGGAAAATTATATCAAAATACAACGTTTTCTTCAATTTAGTTTACAGAAGTGACGCAGTTACGATAAAATATAAAATCTCTTTATTTCGATAATAATTATTGCAATGTTGTATTTATGTTATTATTAGTTTTAAAGCATTATAGGGTCCAAAGATTGGGAATAAACATTATGTGACAATTAGTGTTCTTGTTTCTTTTACTACGGACGTATGACCGACCTCGACAAGTAGCTGGGGTAGATGACATCCGAAGATCTGATAAGCTAAGACGCTAAGTTTGAAATATGAATAACTACCATTCTATCCTGAAAAGCAATGAAGTAGTTATAAAGTCAACATGAAAATGTTGGATCATAAATTCTAAATTGTATGTGCAGCCCCAAAATTGCGGCATTAAAGTAGTTTTTAATGTCAACCAACTTGTTTAATCTAGTAACAAAGTAGGTGAGCGTCATTGGGGAGTTAGTAATTATTTAGACAGTCGAAACTTGGCATGGCCTCGTTCTGCGGCCCCGGCCAAATTAGTATGAATATCATTAATATCACATTAGCTACGACCGACGTACGTATGCCGGTTGAAATTGCGTTACCAGTTAATTTCAGGATGGATTTAGACCGGATTTCCCGTTTAACTAGTAATGTTTTGTAAGAATCAAGTGGAATAACAATTTGGCAAGAACAATATACACGCACAAGCCAACACAAGCAATTTCATAACTCAATTTTAAGTTCGTAGCATAGAATTTTAATAAAGCAGTAAAAATGAAATCTCGTAGCAATTTCGTAGCAAACTGCTACGAAACTCGATATCGATAATAATTTGCTACGGACACAGGGAGGCTGCTACACAATTGTTTACGTAGAGTTAGTTAGACGCTCATTCAATGCTCCTAATAATGATGGAGCTTTTGTTTTCGAATACAGACTTCAAAATATACCGACTTCATTTTCTGAGATTTTTGACGTTTGACATGCAAACAATGTTATTTACCAGAATATCTCAATAGTTTCAAATTATTTCCGAATTCGATATTTCATAATGGGGAATGTTGCTGAACAAATGCGATGCTGCCAAGGGGAGATGGTGAAACTGAAGATCGTAAGTATTAAAAAGAAGAGGGTAAGTAGAGAGATGGCACAAACCATACGGGCTGAAAAACGGTGAAGGAAAACATCGTGAGGAAACCGGCATGTCCTAGAACCAAAAATTCAAAGACATGTGACATCTACCAATCCGCACTGGGCCCGCGTGGTGGATTACGGCCCACTCCCTCTCACAGAGAGGAGGCCTGTGTCCCAGCAGTGGGAACATTATAGGCTGATGATGATACGGGCTGAAGATATTTTGATAAAATATGTCACAATGCCTTTCTTCATTCCTTTCGCTTGGAATTTTAATAATACGTGGCCTATAAAATACAGCACTTTTGTAAGCACATTGTCTTAGAACAAAGTAATTCTATAATACAGTATTCAATGCTACTAAATAGGACAATGTAAAATATCCTAATGAATGAATGGCCTTATATGGCGCTGCTGGGCATAGCATCCCAATGACTGATACAATGAACAGTTGTAATCACTTACTACGACATATAAGTATAAGGATTGGTGACCGCATTATGCAGGAATATATATTCAGTACAATAAGGAAAGAAAGAAAGAAAAAACATTTATTTGGCACAGACTAAAAGGCACACCACACAGCATTAGTAAAAAAAGAAATAAGTTACGGGTAAAAGCTTAAACCCATTACCTTGGCATTCTTGGCAGAACATCATATCACCTTGTACGACACCCTACATTGGCGAAGGGTTTTACTGAAAACACATCAATAATTTTGTGAACACAATGTGCCTGTGGTTACAAAAAAAAAATACGTCAAGCCTTGTACAGTTAGCGCCACGAAAGATGAGACTTGACCCCGCCTCCCGCGCTATTTCCGCCGCCCCTATGACGTCCTGTCCCGTCCCGCGCTCAGACCTCATACCGCTAAAGAGACCTAAAATCGTGTACTGCGCAAGTTAAACCACGTGGTGTGTCAAATCTCATCTTTCGTGGCGCTAACTTTACAGGATGGTAGCGACATCGACGCGCAACCCTATCAATCTCAATCTGAATTATTTTGAAGGATATTGCTAATCCCTTGCTTCATATGTTTGCAAAATTTGTCCGCTCAACAACGGAAATGACGCAGTGAATGTTGTTGAACTGTCAAAATGAAAGCCATTACTACTGTTAGTGTGTTACGCAATTATCCCTGTGTTACTACGGATTCAGTAACATTTGATTTTTTTACTGCTTCAAGGGATCACAGCCCTAAGTATTTGATAATAATTTCAACTTGATAATTCCACGCGTTCCTGAGAATATGGGTGTTGACAGACGGACAACAAAGTGATCTTATAAGGGTTCCGTTTTCCTTTTGAGGTACGGAACCCTAAAAACTAGCCATTCCATACGTTTTGACCGCTTTAGGCATTGCACTTTTTTATGAAACAACAGTCGAAGTCCCTACCACCCTGTGTACCCCCATCGTCTAAGCCTAAATATGTAAAAAACTAGATAGTCGTAAGAACGTATACTTATATCGAGATCTGGTAATGCTCATGAAGTTTTAAGTTTTAAATAAGGTTTTAACCGGAGTGTAGTAATGTGAATAAAACAAGTTGTGTAAGCCATCCTCTAGCGGTTATGTGCCCCTGGAGAATAAAGTTTAAAAGGACTTGGTGTTCTCAGCAAATTGCCTAGGTTCTATTTGGTACACTCGTTAAAACTGTTTCATGGTATATAAGAGCTTAAATGTGGTATTTACTATGTAAGATGTATGCTGTAAGTTACTTAGTTAACTAAAAATGCTGTTATCTACTAAGGTCTCGGAAATGTTCTTAAGAAAAATCGATATTGGTACTTTTTAGGAACTATATTCCAGTTTTGACAAGCGATTTATAACAGACTACAGAACAAAAATTCTTTTACTTTCTTTTATCTAACTTGTATAGCTAAATAGCATTATCATAATCAGCCTATAACGTCCTACGGCTGGGATACAGGCCTCCTCTCTTCCAGAGGGAGTGAACTGTAATCTATTTATTTTTAATTTATTTATTTTTACAATTTTAAGAAAGCTTACAGACTAATACAGGTAAATGGTAACGAAATAGTAAATTAATAGTAAATAATAATTACAATTTATCTAACACTAATTAGCACAACTGACAGTAATTAGCACAACTGCGTATGCGATTGGCTTGCTCTTACGGGATAGAATTCCACACGGAAGAAATCTTTCTATATATACCTAAATACAAAGTCGCTCAGCGAACTGTGGAACGGGCTATGCTTTGGAGTCTCTCTGAGGAATCGAATCCGCAACGAGGTGATCCGGCAGAGAACCAAAGTTATCGACATAGCTCACAGAATAAGCAAGCTGAAGTGGTAATGGGCCGGCCATATTAGCCGTAGAACCGATGACCGTTGGGGTAGACGTGTTTTTGAGTGGAGACCGCGAATCGGTAAACGTAAAGTGGGACGCCCTCAGGCTAGGTGGAGCGACGATATTCGCAGGATGGCTGGTAGCAGCTGAATGAGAGTTGCCGAAAATCGAGTTGAATGGCGTGCAAAAGGAGAGGCCTATGTCCAGCAGTAGACTGCTATAATTTCTTTAATCAACTCAACTTGACTGTAAATTCCTAGCACAGTTTACTAGACCAAGTCTAGCAGAAGCCAATGATTAAAACAAACAAACCTGAAAATGTTGCTATTGCGAGCTATGACACGATCTGTGCTCCTACTTCGTAGAAATAACTAACCACCTCGTCGATCAAACAGTACATTACTATCACACACACTACATCAGCGTCTGGTTTGGCTCATGCGAATCATCCCGCATACAGGTGATCACACTCGTGGGATGGTGCGGTATTGACTAATAGCACTAAATTATACAATATACAGGCGGCTTACACACTTATTTTTGATAGGATGATTGTTGTTTTTGATAGTTCTGTTCTATTTCGAAACGGTAATCTCTCATCACTCATCTGTGTAGTCTCTTACAATGAGATGGCATGAAAATCTGATTACACTCATGTTTTTAGATCGCAGCTCAGTTTTAAAAAGTTAGAACTCAAATGCTTTATATCAAAGATTGCTAGTATACAATATAAAAGATTAAAAATCCATTTATAAATATAAAAACCCACCGTTATCGGAAACAGGGTCCAATTTAAAGCTTAAAAAATATTATTATTAAGAAAATCGTGTTGAACCTAACCTAGTAATTGAGCCTTATTGCCTTGAAATAAGTTTTAATTTTCTTTGGCTCAATCGGCGGTCAGTGTGGCAAAATACATAATTTTTGAAAGTGACTGAAATCGATTCAGTAGTCAATTATGAACAAACTACTTTCAGGACTTGCGTTTATTCTGTTCGACCTTGTATACACGAATAACAATATACAAAGGTAGGTACAGGACAACACGTACGACATTTAATTCATAACTAGCCAAAGAAAAACCAAATTCAATGAAAACCGGAGCGTAAGCTTCCAGAATTCTAGATCACGATTACAAACCGTTATTTCTTGAAACACGAGGGTTTTTTTTTAATAAATGGCACTCTACATTTCATTACTTACTGCTGCCATTACCTATCTACTGGTAAAATAGATGAAACAAATTATTTACATTGGAAATACACGACGCCTAACGCATGAACATTCTACTTTACTACCGTATTTTCCGAAATGATATTGGCGCGAATACAAGGTATTTTGTCTGTTTATAACATTATCGTAAAGAAGTATTCAACAGATCACAATGAACGAGTAGGTAGGTACATGTAATACAGATGTATTTGAATATGGCCCTGATCAAGGTGTTTGGAAAAATCTGGAAGTGACGTCATCAGAAAAGCGAATTGATAGAACTCATGAGTCAAAGTTAAGTTTAATATTAGGTACTTTAAAATTAATTTAATTTTCGAAATTAATTTACTCAAAAAAGATTAATTTTTTACCATCAAAAGCAAAAAAAATAAACAGCGGGCTAATTGCGTAACAACATAAAATGGAATTGAATCGCAAATTCGCAATGCCTTTCATTTTGACATCCATTGCTTTATAAGTTTGAAAAATTCGTCTGTTCAACAACGTAAATAAAGCAATGTACGTGGCTAAACAGTCAAAATCAAAAGCATTGTGATCGATTGCCATTTTATGTCTGTTACGCAATTATCCCCCAGGACTTGCGTGGAGGCATACATCTACTATTTACGTTTATTACTCTGTGATATCATATAGGTACACCTATGTACCCACACTATCAAATCAATCAGTAACAATTACTCCGAAAATCAATCACGATTCCAAGTGTAGATATTGCTGTTATTGTCCTGATATTCCCAGAATCAAATTAATTCAACAAAAAAATATGCATTGTGTGATATATCTAAACATGAAAAACCAAAAAAAAAAAATTATTTGGGGTGAACGACTGAAAGTATATATTATAGAGTTACTAGATATATTGACAGTTTATAAAATCAGTTTTCATTGCGTAAACTTCATAGACGTGATGGCTGTCGACATCTCAACACGATAAAACAAAAAAACTGAACTTCTAAACTCAAACTACAAGTAACTACAATACATGAGGTCGATGACCACAAAACAAATCACCAAATCTTTTCGTTTTTGTTTCATCATGTTTAGACATCGGTGCACGTCTGCGGAGTCTATCTAGCTAATTTAACTTCACCCTGTATTTTCAATCCTCCGGAACAACTGTTTCCTTTATTTTTACCTAGCCATGATAACACAAATGGGAGTAAATTGTCTAAAGATTTTTTAAGGAATACTATGGAACGTGTCCGTTTTGGCTTGTGGTAGGAGTTTCATCTAATTAGTCTTATCAGCTTCATTTACGAAGTCGACGGAGACAGACAGTTTGTTCCAAATAAACTTTTGACTAACTTGGAAACTGGGAATTTCTGAAGAATCCTTTGCCGGAGAGTCGGAGACGATTCCATTGCTAAGTGATAAGAATGTGGTTGGGACTGGAATGGAACCAACTTGCCTGTAGTCGGAGCTAGTTCTACGGTGGTACCTTTTTGTATGAAATTACTTGTTCATGTTCTTTGTAGCAAATATACAATATAATATATGTATTAGACATAAATGAAACAGTAACGAAGTCAAAATTGTACATTGAACATTTTTGGCATGAAGTAATGTTACGAGGTTTGGGAACGAGTTTGATACCGAAAATATAGTTTTTAGAATGTTTGTCCGTTTGTCTGTTTGTTTGGACGTATGTTCCGGATTTCCGCAAAAACGGCTCAACGGAGTTGGATGCCCAGATAGTATATAACCTGGATTAACACGTAGGGTACTTTCAATCCCGGTAGTACGTTCCCGTGGTGGGATATTGTCATCAATGCGGGCGAAGCCGCGGGCAAACAGTAGTAAAGTATAGAGATAAATAAAATAAAGGTACCGTAAGCGGAATGCCATGTTTTTCTAAGAAGTAATTTCTTGGTTTCTTTAGTTATTTATTGTTCTTCCTTTTCGTTGTCATGAAACTGTTTCTACTGAGTCCATTCTACTTCCCTTCATCTTGGACATGTTTCTTCACATTATTATAACAATTTCTGAAAAACTTTAGAGAAGTTAGTGTGGTCAACACTAACCAAACGGGCTTCAGGGGCTTTTGGCTAAGTAATAACAGTCACACAGGTCGATCGATCAGGTTAAGCTACGTTGGCCGCGGTTGGTCCGTGGATGGGTGACCACCTTTACATACCAAGACCTGCCTCGGAAAGTTAAGCCGTTGGTCCCGGCGGTCATTCGTGGATTATTGACAGTCTTTATAGGTCGTCAGAAGCCCGAAAGTCTAACAACCAGTCTTACCAAGGGGTATCGTATTACCCCCAACACCCCCCATAACTTAGTTGTGGAGGTCAGATAGGCAGACGCTCCATGTAAAATACTGGTACTCAGCTGCATCCGGTTAGACTGGAAGCCGACCCTAATATAGTTGGGAAAAGGCTAGGCAGATGATGAGTGTAGACAACACTGGCTTCTCTAAAAATTTTCAGCGTGTAGTTAACGCTCCTACAATAACATATTATTATCCGACCTCAACTTACACCCACAGCAGCATCATTCTTCTAACCACGATCACCCCATCCTTAAAAGCAAGAGAATTACAAAAAAGCTGAACATTATTAGTACCTACATACAACGTATAACATATTTATAGCCAGCTAGCTATACGTGCTGAATATTTTCACAAGCGCAACTGTAAACAGAACGTTGATCCGATAAATCGCGTATCATTTCGGTCTCTTCGACATGTGAGAGACATATCCCAGATGCTCAGATGTTTCTGTGAATGTTGCCACATGAAAGGAGTAGCCTCTTTTCGTTTGGCTCATCTCTCGGAAAATTTGACGTTTCAATTTTATTAATACACAAACGTCCTTTGAAGAAGTGGACGTGTACGGATTTATTTTTTAAGATTTGTTTGTGTCTTTGGTTTAAGAGATTTTTTAAAGATGCCATGTCAGTTTACCCTAGTGTACCTACATTGGACCTACGTAAAGCAAATAATAAAACAATTCAAAAACTTTAAACCGATGAGGAAGATGCCTTTACGGAAGTTTATTCAACATCAATAAACCAACTGCTCTTTCGACTTCGAAAACTCTAACACTTTATAATACTTTCTTACCGTGTAGAATATTATACAAAAACTTCAACAAGCAACAACAAGTTAACTAAACAGATAAAAAGTTGCTCTCAAGAAGTATTCGTGTGCACTCCTCAACTACTTTTATTAGTTTCGGATCAAAGCTTACAAAACGCACACATTCTAACCGGAGCAGTGTGCTGTGTCGTAGCAATACTCGATGTTTATTTTATTTTTATGGCTTTACTAGACCATTAAGGGGATTTTAGACCTTGGCAATCATGGAATACCAGCTAAGAACACGTAGGTCTCAACGATTTTCTGTTAATGTCGAATCGTAGAAAATGTGTTAGTATTTTATATAAATTAGGTATAATGCTGATGAAGGCGCTAATTGCGTCGAATAACTCATTAGTACGTACGTATTTAGATTTTCCCTGAAATAGGTATCTACTATCGTTATTAAATGTTAGCTGTTGTACGCACTATCGACTTGTAATGTCAGCATTACGAATATTTACTACTTACTCAAAAGAATAACGTAGACAAAGCTAAGACATAAAACGCAAACGTAAAAAGTTATGTCGAGATTAAAAACCTAGTTTATACTCATACAAGAATATCTTTAATATAAAAACGGCACGCATCGCAAGAAGCTGCTTTCGGGTGTAATTCACAAAGTTTATACATAAAAGTTTGAAAGCAAGCATGTTTAGTGCACGGTATTCGGAGAAACGGAGTTAAAGTTGTATTCGTCGACGAACTATAAGGAACTCTCCCATATGCCGTTGCTTATGAAAAAAATACTGCTGTAATAGTCGACGTGTCGTAAAAAAGGTCAGGGTGATACTGAAAAACGGAATCGAGAGCGTGTTGAATTTTTTATCGCGGCTTCTATCTTGTAAGCGAGTGTTATAGCGATGTCACGACTCTTTACATAACGAATCGCACGCGAGGGAGATTGCTCCTACTAAATTTATAGGCGTTTAACTTGTTCAGTTTCGACTCCGTAAATCTTTATTTGTATGCTGAGACAATAACAATCCGGCCCTTCCCGCTGATTTAGGATCTGTCTATCGTTCGGTAAGTATTTCCAGTTTATCGGATTTCTTGGAAGCTTTTTGTAAATGGCGAAAGGAGGCATCTACAACAGAATACTTTACGACGTATGATTTTAAGATATTTTTCTCTCACTCATTTTGATGTCCTACCTACTGAATAATGTCTTTCCCCACGAGTGATTTCCTGTTAAAGAATGCATTACTTATTTTGTGTTTTCAACTTCTCAAACATGCTTTTCCGATTTTCCAGCGAGCGAACCATTTTCCACTTCAAACTTTTAACACTAACGAGCTTTTTGCAAATAACATTGTCATTTACCATTTGACGGGCGAAATATTTTCGCTACATCATAATTCACAGGCAACCTAAATAGTTTGGATTTTCGGAATAAATAAGGGTTACGCGGCGGGTCGGTAACGAGTAATAAATTACCGCGGTTACGTTGACTACATCAAAAGGAAACCGTTGCAAAAGAATCTGCCGACACCTCATAAACTTAAGTGGAAGTGACACGACCTAATAACATTTTGCTAATTACATGAACTTGGTCAGCGAATTTGCTGATGTGTATTTTTGAGATTACTGAAGTTATTTCTTTACATGAAAAGTTCTCTCTACAAATGTTCGGAAGATTTTTATTTGCTCAGAAAAATTACGAGTAAGCGATATATATATACGGAGTGAAGGCTAATTGGCCATTTTGCAATAATATTTTTTGTATAATTCCACCATAATATGGTACTCCATATCGGATTAATTTAAAACAAAAGAAAACATAAAATACCGGGAGCGAAAAACCTCCTTCCATTTTCGACTTTTTAAATATTCAAAGAAAACGCGGCTCACGATATGTGAGATTTTATTTTAAATTCCGAATAACGTTGGGGTTACCAAGCAACAACTACACAAATCAACTTGAAACTAAAAAAAAAAAAACAAAACGCGAGGATGCGATGCGGTCGGCGAAATCGGGGTTAACGGGAACGGTTTGTTTACATGTTTGGTCGGTTTTCAAACTGGAGAATTGCGGACCACTGCATCGGGATGTTTTAATTACCGACGTTTGTTTTACAATTCATTAACCGTGTGGATATCTGTTTTTGTAATGGAAATATTTTGACGTTTATTTCGTATTCATATTTAAATTTTGTGAACCGCAAATAGCGGTGTTTGTGTTCATTATCATCCTTTAATTCTAACTATGAATATTCCGCATTTTTTTAATACCTAATACGATAATTCAGCTGTAATCTGCCCGATTTTAATTGGCATGTCGTATAGTTGGAGATTAAGTACAGGTATTATCTACAGTTGACATCCTCATAATGCCATGCCATGTGGTCGGCTTCCAGTCTAGTCTGCAGCGGAATATCAATGTTCGCAGCGCAATTTGACTCCCGCAACCCAGGAAATACACATGTAGATATCGAAATAGTATCGGCTATTACTAATAATAACCGATCGCGGAAAATTACAGTTCTACTGCATAGCCAAGGAACATTGCCAACGAAAAAAAAAGGTATATGAAATAACAAAGTTCAGGATCCTAAGACCAGCCGGTGCCGGGGTGAAATGTGGTGGGGTGCGCGCACGAATATCAAGTAGCGTGCGGCATTACCCGCGCACGGCACTACAGCTCCGCACGTGTAATGGCGGGCGTGACGTCACGTCCGGATACGGCACAACGCGGTCTCAGTCTGTATCATGAATTACATTACCCACCTACGGCATGCAAAAGTGGAACATTGCCATTGCCCCCTCATGTCTTAAAAAAAAAAAAACATTTGAGATCGCACCTTCCCGGCATAATTTCAGTACCTACGGCCTTTTCTACACTTGTAGACGCAAAATGATACGCAGCCACGTGAATCATTTTCCGTCCGAACTAGCGATAATGATCAAACAAGACGGTGCCACGCAACGGAGACCTGATACGCCATAAATGATACAAGTGTGGACACGGCCTAAATTTTTAACATTCCCCGGTCTTGAAGCTACTGTTAAGAATTTTGAAGGCACGTGCGTCAAAGGAGCTGTAAAACATCTGGTAGTCGTGCCGGTTGAGCGAAGCAACAAACTTCTTAAAATATTTTCTTTGTGTCTGCCAGCGAACATCACTAGTGTGGATTACTTGCTTCATAAGTTTCATATTGAACAAGTTTCTGCCCTTGTAAGCGTCTAAGTTTAATAGATATACAACACAGAATATATACTTATTAAAAGAAAAAGCACGTTTCTGATATTATGATGCCGTGAATACTCTACTTTGTAATTAACACAGCAAGGTAGGTAGGTACTGTTGATAGGTACAAGGTATCTACAGGCTGGCTGGGACATCGACGCGCAACCTGTACCTAACCATAAATGTATGGAACAGCTTTTTTATTTTTAATAATCGTCGGAAAATTAAAACGGGGGTGTTCAGAATCCTGTACTGAATCCTGGTAACAAGTTGCGCGTCGATGTTGGATGCCACCCTGTATATGGGGTAGACGCTACATAAGAAAATAAGAAGCAATATTGAATTTTCGCTATTTATCATAAACCTCATCTATCGCTTCCCATCAGACATGATCGGAGTCAAGAGGGCCCATTCAGCAATAAACGATAAACGAAACGATTTATTTCAAGAGGACATACTCACTTTTACGCGCCTATCACATAACTGTCGTTTTTTGAAAACAATCGCCGCATAGGTACAGACGCCAGCACATCAAGCTACCCGAAACTGTCAAATTTTCGCAATCAACTTTGAACCTTATGCTTTAGCTGTAAAGTTGAAAATCTATTAAAGAAATTTGACGCATTTTAATAGCTTGATGTGCTGGCGTCTGTAGGTACATTTTTGCCCCAGAGTCAATGTTTCTACCACATTTTAAAGAAAATAAAAAAAGACCAAAGAAACGATGGATGGATGTGTGAATGATGATATGGTTAGAAAGGGTGTGACTACCGAGATGACGACTAATAGAGAAGTATGGAAGAAAAAGACATGTTGCGACGACCCCAAACAAATTGGGATAAGGGTAGGAGAATGATGATGATGAGTCATGTTTCTACCAGCCTGCATGATGTAAGGTTCCCTTTTGCAGACAACCTTTACAGTGGACACCTACATGCGTTTTTAAAGACTATGAACACGAGGGAAAACACCTCCAAGTGGGTCATAAAACTACTGAAACAGAAACCACTACAATAAATAAAATAAAAGAACACAGATTATTCTCTAAAACTAACCAATCTATTAAAGATACACCGCGAAAAACGAGAATTTATTCACCTAAATTTGGGGTAAACTTCTCTAAAACATACTCCTCTTCTTAAATAATAACCGCTAGTCTCATACAATACAAAAACGAAAACCTTTCGAAACCAAAACCCACTCTTTTTAAAACTATAAGACTAGGAACATTGATGATAATATTAGCGTATCATTAAAAACAACAGTCTAATCAATCTGCACTGGCTGTTTGTACTCCCCAGTAAATTGTTCGCGAACAGTGCAAAACAATAAATACACTAGCAATTGGTGGATTCTCGAATAACAACGTTTACCTTTTCGTTTTGTAAAAATTGCATCGGCCGCACTCGCTTCAACAATTTATTGACACTGACTGAGCTTGGAAAAATAAAGACTGTGTGGACTGTTCAATTTTAAATAAGTATTTAGAGACGGAATCGTAAGTTAATAAAGCTATTGGGAATTAACTGGGTATTATACGTCAAAGAGAATGTTTAGCATGAAAATTATGATTCATTCATGCGATTCCGGGATCGGGTCTGACGCAGCTCTAATTAGGAATCACCCCATTCACTCTCACAGCCACTTTAAGATTCTGTTTCAGCGCCAAACAATGTTCTGTGCCACTTTCCCTTCTTTTCTCCATTTAGCTCTTTTCATTTGTGGGAAATGAAAATGCTTCTGTATTTGCATTTCGCACTGTCGGCAATTTGTCAAATCGCAAAAGTTTTAAAAATCGAAGAAAATCCCATAAAATCCATGGAATTAGTAAGTAATGTGAAATCTTAGACTTCGAAATAGAGGTAACAAAAGAGATAAATAAAACCTACTTGTAGAATTATAAGTTAATCTTTTTTTTATTTTAGGGTATTTCCCGGATAAGGTTCGCTACACTGGTAAAACCTACGTGACCGGTCGGAGGTTAAGAGGTCCGACGCCGGGAGGTCGGATGTCGGCCGTTGCGTACAAAACATACGGAATAATTTAAAAGAATGGTCGTAAGCTTGCTAATGGGAATAATTGAGAAATCTGATTGTCTGGCATGATTTATTGCCTATTTTATCAAGTTTGTCTTTGATTTTCTTCTTTTATGGAAGTCAAGGGTCCTGTGAAGACTGAATGACTTTTTCCTAGCAAGGTCTATGTTTTCAGTAAACACAGTGCATTTTGTTTTCAAATATAATTAGGTATTTAGTCATTTCATTTAGTTCATAGTGCAAATAGTTGTGTTAAGCATTGTAAAAGATATAAATAATAAATTATGATGGATAAGGCTATCTAATTAAAAGGTTTTTATTATCATTCTAAACAAATAAAAATTGATACGTTACAACTTCAAATCGTTGTCTATTTAATCCAATATTATAAGTAGGTATCGAACTATAGACTCGGTCTATTTTAGGTTTGAACCGCAAAATTCAAACCGCAAATGTATCAATATGTTTTAGATACGCTTGTTCTTCCAATAAACTATCATTTATGTATTTGCTCAATTAATATTATTCCCTACGGTCTATATTATAGATTTAATTTATTGTAGACCCATCATATAACTACGAACAAAAACAACAAATTAATGTTATTATAATCAAAGGTATTACGTTATTATACACGAATAGCAATAGGTATTAAAATATTCAGTTTTCATTAGGAATAATTAACAGAGTTCGATAAGTAAACAAATGACATGCTGGAATATAGCGTGTTCCATTTAAACTCCTACATTTTGGGCATCGAGCCGATATCGATTTGCATCGATAAACCAATATGTGCCTTAGATAACAAAAATAAGGTGCAATTTCCAATGCAAATGTAGTTTGCTCCCCGGTACAACGAGCTCTTGCTAATTCCAATTCGCATGTGGCGATGACGGCAACTTTTATTTTTTGGTACTTTCCTACTGGAAATGTAGAACTATGAAACGCTTAGAGTTGTTGAGTTAGCTTCTTCCAAACTTTTGTCGCTAACGGATTTATAAGTTTCAAGATCCTAGCTTCAAATAGGTATTTTATTCCAGCAACCCGATGTTGAATTTCTAGAATGTGGAATGGTTTTGAACAAAAATAAAAGCATTTAGCTATTCAGAAAAGTTTAAAATGACTATCATTTTGTGCTTGCTAATAATTAGAAAAAGTCATGGTAACGAAGTATTTCTATTCAGACTCCCATAAGTATTCATTGTAAAAATAATACTAATTTAGATTAAATACTATTCAAATCAGATAATTTAATCATCGTCGTCAATATACAATCAATAATAGGTGTAGGTACGTGGAAAAGAGTCGCAACCGCTTTGTCTCCCAACTGGAATATCGATAACTCTCTAATTACAGTATTTCCCATCTCTAAACCTTCTAAGGCCGCACAGTGGTCGCGCACAGGCACGGAGTTGTGCGCAATCGGCCCTCCCTAATTACCGCCAGTAAAAACTAATTGCAAACGACGAGCGCACCCCGCCGGGTAACGTTGAATACGTTACCCGGCGGGGTGCGCTCGTCGTTTTTGATATTAAAAAAATATTATGATAATGACAAATATTGTGATTAATGCACTGTTTGCTCTGACTCCGAGAATTAGTCGGGTTATACTTCAAAGGGATTGCTCGTAGACCAAATTGATGCAATAATGAATTTTGGATAGGATAGTTGTGCGAAATGATTTCTGAATGAGATTGCGGTTGCTGAATATCGGATATCTATGGTAGATACTGTAAGCACCATAGAGTAAGCACGCTTTTGAACTATGAATAAAGAATAGACACCATTTTCTGGAATACTTATAGAAGAAACCCTGTCTTACAGTAGCAATGGCAATGGCTTTCATTCTGACAGTTCAACAACATACATTGCGTTATTTACGTTGTTGATCAGATAATTTTTTCGAACAATATGAAGCAATGGATTAGCAAAATGATTCAGACTGTCATTGAAAGTGTGTTACGCAATCAGGATGCAGGTCGACCAAAACCCAAATTATAGGTGTTTCTAGCTTATTGAAGCCAGAAAATACTTTGGGTTTTGGTTGACAATGTTACCTGGGGTTTCATTGTTGCTGATTCCAGCTACAATGAAACCCCAGGTAACATTGTCCACTGAGCTTGCGACTAGATAGGTAATTTAATTTTAATGTACCTAAGTATAAAAGCTCATTCAATCCTTTCAAGTAGATTTTCTAAAGTGCAAAGCATACACAATTTACACTCCAGGGGTTAAACAAAACCACAAATACTCAGTTAATTCTAACGGTTTAATGCATTAGCGTAATTTATACGAAGTTCTACCTCAATAGTTCTTTTTGCACATGAGTGCTCCGCGGAACGTTTTGTTAAACATCAACAAAACACGAGCAGTTTTTGTATTTTCTTTGCTCACCTAAGGTTTCCGATCTGTTTAAGTAAAATCCCACGCAGAGTGAATGCTTTGAGGAGTAACATCAAAGAACATTACCACATAAAACCGGATTTTCTCAAATGAATACTTATAAATGTTTACATAAAGAAGCTTACGATGTTTTCTTTTAAAAGATAAAGACGGCTCAGATTAGATAGATTCCAGCAATAATTTATTTTATCAGAAAATGTTTTATAAATAAGTACTAAGAATAGTGAAAGAGTTTGTTTGGCGCCTCCGACCACCGATTGAATCCCCAATCGTGTGAAGCTAGTGATAATCGGAAAAGGTTTTAAAAGGATCCGGCCCTTTCCTTATCTACAGGAGGCTAGAAACGCTCGGGGAATAAAGGAAACATACGTTTTGTAAGTAAGATCCCAAGAACCCATTAGCCAATGGCTACAGATGGCGATAAATCTATAGGCATACCTCTACATCTACTTCGTATTACCTACCATATTTAAAAAGATTTTAACATGGTCAATGGAATTTGTATCGTATTGTAGCGGCCGCTTCAGTTAAGGAACACGATTGAAGTTGATTACCTTATGTACTCTATGTAGCTCTATAGGTACTGCATGTTGGTGATTTCACACCATTACATGAAGATTAATAAACGTTTAGACTTGTATGGGTAAACTTCTTTGCTATTCCTGATTTTGTAGCGGCTAATCTATCCATTAAAAAAACCGGCCAAGAGCGTGTCGGGCCACGCTCAGTGTAGGGTTCCGTAGTTTCCCGTCCGTCACAATAAGTGTTATTCGATAATACCCGACCCAATGTAATAAGTACCTACAGTGCCATCTCTCGGGGAATTGGGTTACTAATTAGAACATAGACGTGCCAGAAGTTTTCGGTGGTAATTTTGGATTGCGAGAACCAATTTTAATCATTCTTTTTTTGTTTGAAAAAAGACACGTTCAGGATAATAAAATATGTAAACGAAGTTAAAAAAAAAATGCTTGCATATACGATTATGCTACAAACTTAGTCCAGAAATGATTTTGTACAACTTTTGTCTTTTTTGTACAAAAACTGTTGTTTCTATCAAGTTCAAAATAATTTTCCTAGAAAGTCCTTATAAAGTTCTACTTTTCAGATTTTTTTCATATTTTCTAAACTTATGGTTCAAAAGTTAGAGGGGGGGGGACACATTGTTTTTTACTTTTGGAGCGATTATTTCCGAAATTATTGACATTATCAAAAAATGATTTTAGTAAACCCATATTCATTTTTAAATACCTTTCCAACAATATATCACACGTCAGGGTTGAAATTAAAAAAAAAATCACTTCCCACTTTACATATAGGGGGGCTACCCTAATAAAACATTTTTTTCCAATTTTTATTTTACCACTTTGTCGGCGTGATTGATATACATATTGGTACCAAATTTCAGCTTTCTAGTGCTAACGGTCACAGAGATTAAGCGAGGACGGACAGACGGACGGACGGACGGACGGACGGACAGACAGACATGGCGAAACTATAAGGGTTCCTAGTTGACTACGGAACCCTAAAAAAGTAAGTTGCAAGTCTCATTTCCTACGAAATGTAGGTATGGGATTTTTTTGCGATTTTCACTTTTCTTTTACCCAAACCGCAGTTGGCCGGATAGAGATTTTCGTTCCTTAAGAAACAGGACCGTTTGTCATTAAAAAATAAATGTTTGGTCTGTCTGTACTTTTTTTTTCAAAATCTATATCTAAATGCAGATCAAAATATCTCCAAAAGTTAAGGACAGTCTCCTAAGACGATTTTCCTGTAACTAAAACCGTTAATGTATCTGCTCTTGCTGCCCCATCTCATAAATCATAACAGGAATTACGAAATTAAAAAAAAATATTTCTTTCGTCCCCGATACGGTTTAAGATACCTTTGGAGAACCCTGACACAAACCTACATGAACAATACTGTGGTCTTCTAAGTTGTTTAATTAAACAGAACAGAACTTATTATGTATTATTATCATGACTATAGACAGCCAGTGTTGAGTAACATTATGTTGAGTTCATTTCATTCGAGCCGGTAATCCGTCGGCCAGCAATAGGTACAACTGTGCTCGTAATTAAAAACAGGTGGTCCCACATGTACCTACAAATGATTAAACGGTGTCCACCATTTTGTAGACGAATCGCTTTGACAGCCAAATTGTTGGTCACACAAAATAAGCTTCCACGCTTCGGTAGGTTTCAATTACGTTAATTTATGTTTGTAACCTACATTATTATTTAAGGACGGTTGCATTAATGGGTTATCCTCTTTTCTGAGGTATTTTAAGGGACCTGTAGGGATATCTCAATTATTGCAGGTGACCGACGGTACCTCCCATATTTTGATACTAGGATGCTTATTATAACGAAAACACTTTTTTCTTGCTAATACCTTTTAATCGCACGACTGTACTTTTTCACAATCACAAAATTCGATGTTCGTGTTCACCATATTTTTGTTCGTTCGTGTGCACACGGCTTTATGTTGGACGTAGAGATTTCCTATTAATATTACCACCATATAAGAATGAAGTTTGTCTATTTTTTACATTTCTATGATCACCACAAGACAAAAGTTTAAAAGGGTATGCTTAAATGGTTTGGTTATGTTGAGAGGATGAGTGAAAGATGACTAACAAAAGGTATTTGGGTACAAAGCAGATTCATATCTCCTTTGCACCTAAATACCGAAAACGCCGAAACGCCGCCAACGCCGACGGGCCGAGACGCCCTATAAGAAGACTATAGTGACCTTATTGGTGATGTTTTTTAGAAAGGTCAGGTGCGCAGTATTCGCCACCGGCGTGTGTGTATGATTAGATGTATGAACATAAACGAAGCAATAGGAGTATGTAAGAATTGTAGTAAATGATAAATTATTTATTTTCTGTAAGTAGGTTTGTACAAACATTTTTACACGTCAATCATATTTTTTTTAAGCTATATGAGATCAGCGTTTCCTATCTGACAACTCTGAGAAGAAAGGCCGAAACAAACTCAGAGGTCACAGTCTCTTTTGTCTAGACAAAATCTTGGTCAGATCGTGTGAAGACCCTGTAGATTGGTGTCTGAAATTATCTTTTGTGGAAAGAACCACACAGATTGAGCAAACCTCTCCAGTCAGTGCATGCATTTGTCTAAAATCGTGCAGCTCAACTCAGAACTTGAGGAGCTTAACGATTCGACGAACAATACCAAAGAAAGGACATTTGGGTGGGCCGCATAAACTTCACAAACTACTACTCAGTATGTGGCGTTATGTAATTTCTGCTTACCCCTCTGGGAAGACGACGTGAGGTTATGTATGTATGTTTATTGCACATAAACTTTCTTAAACATCCATAAATAAACCTATGGCTCGTAGACCAGCACGAATTAAAAGAGCAATTTCCACACGAAGAAAATAATAGTATCCACGCCATCTTGTTACTCTACGCACACGTAGCCACCAAGTAAATGTACCGTAACGTTAACCTACGCAGTGTAACCTACACCATACAACTTTTAGCGAGTGAACCTCAACTCGGCATTAGGTAAACGTACAAGATAAGCACGGCTAGTTTACAAACTTGCTGCTTAGCATATTTACCTAGATATATAGGCACATCTACTTCAGACAGATCTGCTAGACATAACTGTAAACTTTAAAACATAAGCATTGAAATTTAACGTAGGGAATTATGTTGAAAACGGTTGTAATTTCTAGGAATCTGAATTTCAAATTTTATCAAAGCTGAAACAGGAAAATAGCTTCCTGTTATTACTTATGTATTCATTACATTCATATTTCCGCTAAAGGCAATATTATCAATATCAATCAATCTGACCCCGGGTTGGCCGAAGCAAGGAAAACCTGTTCAGGTGGAGATTCATAGACGACTCCGCCTTAGAGTGTAAATGTGGTGGTATGTGTGGTTGTGAATCAAGCCTGAGATGTCAATAATAAAACTGCTGTTCCCTATAAAAGCCCTACCTACCTATCATTCCAATCAAAATATACTTAATTATAAAACAGCTGTTTTTTTTTCAGGCCATTCAGGCCATCAGGATATTCATGACCAGTATCTCATAATCAGCCTAAAATGTTCCCACTGCTGGGACATGGCCCTCCTCTCAGTGAGGGGGAGTGGGCCGTAATCTACCACGCAGGTCCAGTGCGGGTTGATAGTATGTCACATGTGTTAGAATTTTTGGTTCTAGGATGTTTCCTCACGATGTTTTTCTTCACCGTTTTGAGAACAGTGTTGATGATATAATTTACACAAAGCAAAGCACCTGTCAGCTCCACAACTGCTCGAATAGTACCTATCTCACCTTAAAATACTTTACTTACATCACACTTCACACTATCACACTTATCACACTATCACACTAATATTATAAAGGCGAAAGCTTGTGAGTGTGTGTATGTGTGTACATTCATATGTTTGTTACTTCTTCACGCTCAAACGGCTGGACCAATTTTGATAAAATTTTGTATGGAGGTAGCTGATACCCTGGATTAACATATAGGCTACTTTTTATCCCAATATTCCCACGGGAACGACATTTACGCGGGTGAAACCGCGGGGCGCAGCTAGTAATATATATGTGGCGGCATCTACATTACCACATGCGAACTACGCATCACACTAACGTCACGCAAAATTCTGCATCGCGGAAGCAGAACTATGCTACTAGCAGGTTACGACACCAATCGTCGGGCAGTTGCCCACTAGACACAACACCCGTCTGGTCGGAAGATCCTCCCTTTTCTATTGAGGATGAGTGAACTTTACACCCTGTTCATAAGGAACACCCTGTCCACGTTCAGTATATATATGTCGCAGCCAACTGGTTTAATTAGCCGTTTAGTTAACCGCCTAGCCCTTTAACAAACGGCGGCCATTCAACTAACAGCCTAAATGATATTCAATATTATAGTTTAGGTTGGAACTGCAACCAATCAAGCTAGAGCCGAATTGGTTGCAGTAACTAAGCCAGGAGACCCCGACCAAATGGGTTACGTTAGAATTGTGATCAACCAAGTGCGAGCAAAGAAAGCGAAGCGAGGCGAGCACTACTTCCAAAGGTCAGGCGGCTAAATATACGCTAATTTAACCAGTTGGCTGCGACATGTACGCCAGCACATCAACCTACCCGAAACTGTCACATTTTCCCAATCAACTTTGAACCTTATGCTTTAGTGATAAAGTTGAAAATCTATTAAAGAAATTTGACAGATTGTAGTAGGTTGATGTGCTGGCGTCTGTACATTAATCTCTTGCTTTGTGATAAATACAATAACAGTATTAGTTCTTACTTACACTGTTATTGTTAGACGTTATAGTTATTATGTATCACTAAGCAAAATACACACATCAAAAGTGTCTAGGGATCAACATATATTTTTGCAATAACTTTTCTCCTGATTGATATTAATTAAAATTTTCTTTAAGGATTCATCAAATAAAGTGTTTTCGTTTGTCACAGTAACGATAAACCAAGTCACCTTTGCATTAATAAAGAAATTTGCCATTTTCCTAATAAAGGGATTTTTGACATTTGAACCACTAACACAAAAGTTCGAAAAAAAGACTGAAATAACAGTTTTCTCTAAAATTTTATTGGGTAACTTAAACAATTAATAATCCGTGTTTCTACCGCGAACACTAACAACACAAGAACATCGGTTTGGCATACTCAAAATGAGTTCATCCAAATCACGCTGTGGAATGGCCGCCCATGTTCGTTGCAACAACAAAAAAAGGTCTTCTTGCGACTGGATACCCTCCATATTCAGCAGAGCTCTTCTCTGTAGCATATCCCATGCATGCTCAATCGGGTTCAAGTCTGGCGACTGAGCAGGCCAGGGCAGGACATTGATGTTAGCTGCGGCGAGAGTCTGTCTTACAACTCTTGCGGTGTGCGGTCGTGCATTATCATGCATTAACTGAAATAAGGGACCGATTTGCACTTGTAGAGGAACGATGACGTCTGATACAATTGTCTCAGCATAAATTTGAGCGTTGAGGTTGCCTCTGATCCAAATCAACTCAGTTCTTCCGCCGATCCAAATATCCGCCCATACCATGATGGTTCCACCACTATAAGGATGGACTTCCTGGCAGGATTTTAATCGCTGTTGGCGTCCAGGGGTTCTCCAGTGTCGTATACGTCTTGTATCCGGTCTCATACCAAAACGAGACTCATCAGAAAAGCACACGAAACGCCATTGTCGACAATAATTACGAGGGTAATTATAGCATATACTTTTAATATTTTATAATTACCCTCGTAATTATTGTCATCAAATCATCGAATGATAAAAAGTACCCACTAAGTATCACCTGTATTCTTATAGCCATACTCATTATTCAGTGATTTATTTAGTAGTCTAATGCAAATTATCTTTAATTGTGTGGAAGTGTGTGAGTGTTTGTGAACGAGGAAGACTGACCTGCCGTGATACAGTTTTTACTAGTACGGAGGTCAGTGTGAATTAAGCCCAAACAACCGCATATACACAGGTATTTATTAGACATACGTTATTTATATTTATTTTTTTTGTACTAGTATTCACAAATCACAGGATTGTTGGGATTTGTGTGTAAGGTTTGTTCTTTTATACTGTCAATAAACTTTTACTTTACTTTACTTTTACTATTGTTCTTCTGCCCAATTTCTGTGTTCAAGAGCCCATTGATATCGAATCCTACGATTGTGCATTGCTATAGGTGGTACCCGTAGCGGTCTTCGGGAATGAAGGTTCACTTCATGCAAGCGGTTTCTGACTGTTTGGTCGCTAATTAAGTTCCCTGAAGAGTGATGAAGCCTCACGGCTAACATCATGGCGGTTATTGTTGGAGCTCTTCGAGTTAAGATTTGAATGTATCGGTCTTGTCTCCGTGTGGTGCAGCGATACCGTCCTCCATGGCGCTCAGCCACGGTACCAGTGCTTCGGTAACGTGTCCAAAGTCGACTGATATTCAGAGCTAAAGCCACAGTACCAGCTTCTATCATTCCCACGGCTCTGAGCATTTCTTCCCTGCTTAAATGACGTCGCCGCTCCATAATAACGTTGGTTTTAATCAGTAGTAGGGAAACAGTAGCACTAATAATGTCTTCAATGCGTTGTATGTTTTTATAGGGAAAATATTGACAGCTGATTTTCATCTTTTACTCGAATTTGATTCACAGTTCCTGATTCAAATTATGAAATGCACCAAAAAGGATCCATATAAATTTATAAAATCATAAATTTATTACAAAGCCACATCTCAATCTCAAGAAATCCGCATAAAAATGCTTGATCCCTAGACACTTTTGATGTGTGTAATTCGTATAAAAGCACAGCAGAAAAATTACCCCGTCACCTTTTACAAGCGTCAAGATGAATAACTCTGGCGCAAAATAAAACTCCATATCATGTGGACCCGTAAAATAAAATGGCCGGATTTTTATAACATATTGTGTGGACGTAAATCCTGACACCTGGTTATGAGTTACAGCCCTGTCCACGTTTTACAATGTTCCTGGGAATTAAATTACCCGGGTATAGGCGTCGTGTCCATTTTGCGCATTCCTCGTGAAATGGAATAGGTTTTTAAGCATCTGTGGCAATGTTATTGTATCTGACATGCAACAAAAAGAAAATTGTCGTGAAATTAAAATATACCCATTATTCTACATACTTAGGTCATAGATATTTTTTCCCTCGTACAAATGTTTTTTTTTTTTTTCTTTATACAGCCTGACCAGAGTAATCCTAGTTTGCTTGTTCCCACGAGCGTGCAAATCCATGGAATTAATTAGGAACAGGTCAAACAAAGAGCACAGATATAATATTTACCTTCACACATTTTTTTACTAGTTGCCGTAATTACAGAAATAATTAAAAAGCCATTATGTCTCGCGTGGATCCACGTTCATACGAAGGGTTAATCAAGTAAAACAACGTAGTATAGATTTTATCAATAGCTTAAAATAAATACATATTTTCAGTCGAAATAACCTACAAATGGAATAAGGTTACTTACAAAAAAATATTAACGTAAATAAAAGCATTTTAATAACACCGACATAATTTAAGCTCCGTCCAACATTCGTACATCAATATGATTTCAATATGGCATCAATGTTGATTGCGACCGGCAAGTTTAAGTAAACATGAATGCTTTGGGATTTTTTATTTCGATAAAATAATGCTTTGTTTCACATTATGTATAAATAAATAACTGGCTGAAAGTATTATTGCGTATCTATGCTTACAATACTGTAATGGAAATATAGAGTGAAAGGCCTATTTAGATTAATATAGCACCTAATTATTCCCAGATTTGCATCTACTTATTTTACAGCATAACGCCCACTATTCTTTTTTCTAATCTTCTATATATGAAATGTTTAGTGTTGTGTAGTGCAATGTCTGTGTCTGTAATGTTTACACCATTATAAAGAAAAGAAAGGAAGAAAATACGTTTATTTGCGGTAAACATGACGCAGAGCAAAAACACAAACACAAAAAAGGACTAGTTGGGGAAAATATGCGTCACATCCTCGCAAAACGGCCATCGCTCAGCATAATGCTTTGACCCTCGAGACAGAGCCCCAGCGCTGGTTTTCAGCGACAGCCGGCGCGCGGCTTTGACGTGAAGTCGTGAACCGGTGCAGTATACGATAAGATACGCATAACTAACACAGTAAGAAATAAAAAATAAAATAAATACACAATAAATTCTAAATGTTTATATAAACATAATATTTATGAAATGGTAACATTCCGGGCAACGACTCACGCGCCGCCGGCCTTTAGTAATCTGTGCGCGCAGCTGTCATAAAACTATATACGCTTACATTATACGAGTACGTACAGACGCCAGCACATCTAGCTACCCGCAACTATAAAATTTTCCTAATCAACTTTGAACCTTATGTTTTAGCGATAAAGTTGAAAATTTATTAAAGAAATTTGACAGGTTGTAGTAGCTTGATATGCTGGCGTCTGTACATGCCATCAACCTACAAAATACTCGGGAAGGTTGCATGGTAAAGCCATGCAGTATAAAACCTTTACATCAGCTACGCTCCTAATGTATAAACGTATGGAATTTCGGCAATTCGGACGTTCGATCTGATGACTTCGGGGAGTTAGCCACCGGGCATATGACATTCGATATCAAGCAGTAAGCCCATTTTAACCAACTGAGATAAGTGCCTAAGTCCAACCTGGTAAAGTGGGGCTACCTTGACGGAACGGGGTGTGATTGTAGGGCTATGTCACAAACCATGCTCCACTTCCTATCCTGCCCTCTGTGTCCCAAAACACGCAGTCAAAGTGACCTCTGCGTTGCCACCGACAAAGTCATCGAAGTGGCAAAGTTTTGGGAAAACTAGATTTAAAATACCAGCGACACGAAGAAGAAGACCAACTGAGATTAACACTACAATACCTAAAAAAAATTTTGACTAAGTATACCGAATTACCGATATCTGTTTAAATCAAAAAAGGTCTGCAGTACTTTAATTATTAGATATTTGTTAACGCTGATTAAGGTTGTATTAAACTTTACTGGTAAAAGTCGTTAAGAAGGAAGATGGATGAGGACAGATCAAGGCGCATAGAAATCCCTCGACGACGGCTTAAGAGAAAAAAATCTAGATTGTTTCTTAATACACCCTTATCTTGTCTAAGTATTCGTTGTTTAAATTGAGAATTTAGTCTTTTTTATTTTGGCTTCGCACGGTTTTTGCATTTAGAATTTGAAGTTGACAAACTTTACTTTGGCATTACCTACTTACTTAAGGTGACGCCTGTAAAATTAAATGTTTCTTTGCAAAAAACGTAAGAAAATGTTGAATTTCACGAGCGTCGAGCGACACCATGTAATTTTTTAATGAGTTTGACAAGTTCTCACTTCAAATACTCGGAAACCGGGTGTAGGAAACAGTGTCTACTATAACTCATTCAGTGTACCTACTGTTCCAACTTCAAAATCGGAAACTAGCCAAAAACAAATGAACAAACTTGAAAAACATAGCACTGTAATTTGTCAACATTTCTTCCGTATTACCGAAGTCTGCATTCTTCATGACTTCGATATCGACATAACTCAAAGTCTATATCACGGCATGAGTTACTGCCAAACTACTTATTTACAGCGAGTTCGTAAAAGATGTTTCTGTGATAAATTCTGGCATAGCGTGCATCAACCCCTTTAGCGATAGAGGGATGTGAATATGTTTCAATAAAACCACTAAAGTTGATATTATAACATCGGATATTATCCCCGCTCTACTGATAGTGCAATTGAATTTCATGTGTAAGTCAATTGAGTATGCAAATTGTGTTTTAAATTACTATAGAAATACCAACTCGAATTGACATAATAATTTTATATTTTTGTTGCTTTCAAATAATGAAATACTGAGTGTATTTAATTATTTCAGTAAAATAAAATTCATACATGACTACGTTTAGATCGGGGACCCCTAAGCGCCCCTAATTAACCTTCCCACATTGAATATAATAATAGGCCTCATTAGTACCAGGTTTCTGTGACATAATTATAGCATCGTTATTATAATATCTGAATGGAGACAGATATTTGCCTTTTAAAGGATAATTATATACTGCTAATTTTGATTTACTTGTACAGTCACGAGCAATAATATGTCAACACTTGGCAACTTTCAAATTGCGATATTTTCGTGAAATAACGAATGCAACGTTGAAATACGACACTTCAAATAAACCTATGGGTTCGAAAATACTATGTTCGTAATAACATAAAATTTCATTCAAAAATAAAGGAGATAATCGCCTTTGAATAAAGCCAAGTGTATACATACTTATAGAAGTGACTGTCATCATCATCATCATTTCAGCCGAAAGACGTCCACTGCTGGACATAGGCCTCCCCCAAGCACCTCCACTTCGACCGGTTTTGTGCTTCTCGCATCCAACGAGTTCCTGCGGCCTTCACAAGGTCGTCGGTCCACCTTGTGGGAGGCCTTCCAACGCTACGCCTTCCGGTACGCGGTCGCCACTCCAGAACCTTTCGGCCCCATCGGCCATCTGTTCTGCGAGCAATGTGCCCTGCCCACTGCCACTTAAGTTTGGCAATTCTTCGGGCTATGTCGGTTACCTTGGTTCTCCTGCGGATCTCTTCATTTCTGATTCGATCCCGCAGGGAAACTCCAAGCATAGCCCTCTCCATTGCCCTTTGGGTGACTTTCAGCCTTCTAATAAGGCCCATTGTGAGCGACCACGTTTCAGTGCCATATGTCATCACTGGCAACACGCACTGGTCAAAGACTTTCGTCTTGAGACACTGCGGTATGTGGGACGAGAAGATATTGCGAAGCTTCCCGAACGCTGCCCAGCCGAGTCGGATTCGACGATTGACCTCTTTCTCGAAGTTGGACCTACCTAACTGGACAGTTTGTCCTAGGTAAATATACTCGTCCACGACTTCGAGTGTAGCGTCTCCGATCTTCATGAGGATGGGTGTTACATGGGCATTTGACATGACCTTCGTTTTGTCCATGTTCATTTTCAGACCCACTCTTTCAGAGGCTCTACTGAGGTCATCGAGCATTGTACTGAGGTCCTCCATAGTCTCAGCCATGACTACTATATCGTCGGCAAACCGAAGGTGAGTTATGTACTCGCCATTGATATTAATGCCAGCTCCTTTCCAGTCCAGAACCTTGAAGACATCCTCCAGAGCAGCGGTGAACAGTTTCGGAGAGATAACGTCTCCCTGTCTCACACCTCGCTGCAGAAGGATAGGTTTCGAGGTCTGGTCCTGGAGTCGGACTGACATAGTGGCGTTTTCGTACAGACACTTCAGCACCTCGATGTACCGATAGTCGATCTGGCACCGTTGAAGAGACTGCAGTACAGCCCATGTCTCGATCGAATCAAAGGCTTTCTCGTAGTCCACAAACGCTAAGCAGAGAGGCAGGTTATACTCTTCGGTCTTCTGTATAACCTGTCGTAGCGTATGTATGTGGTCTACGGTGCTAAAGCCTTTACGGAATCCGGCTTGTTCGGGAGGCTGGAAGTCGTCAAACCTGCGCGCGAGACGGTTCGTGATGACTCTCGAAAACAGCTTGCAGACATGGCTCAGAAGTGAGATGGGCCTATAATTCTTAAGAAGGGCATTGTCACCCTTCTTAAAGAAAAGTATCACCACACCTCTGTTCCATGCCTGTGGTGTTTTACCCTCGAGTATGACGGAATCAAACAGCCTCTGAAGGGCCTTAAGAACGGGTTTTCCGCCGGCCTTCAGGAGCTCGGCCGTAATTCCGTCATCACCCGGTGCCTTGTTGTTTTTAAGCTGCTTCAGAGCCATCCTAATCTCGTACAGGCTGACGTCCGGGATGTCTTCGGTATAGTGTCGGGTCAATCTAGCTCTTGGGTCGTTTGCCAGACTCGTAACGGGGTTGCTTGTTGACGTGTATAACTGTCCATAGAACCTCTCGATCTCTCTCAACAGCTCAGGTTTGGCGGATACGATCCTGCCATCATCAGTCTTCAGTTTCATAAGCTGGCTCTGCCCAATAGACAGATCTCTAGCAAAAACCTTGGAGCCTCTATTTTGCTCTATCGCTTCCTCAATACGGTCTGTATTGAAGCGGCGAAGGTCGCTTTTCAAGGACTTAGAGATCTGTCTGTTGAGCCGCCGGTACTTTAGAACATCATCTGAAGATTGCAGGATCATCTCGCGCCTCTCCTTCATGAGCCGCAAAGTAGGATCAGAGAGCTTCTTTTTCGTATTCGTACGACGGGTCTTGAAGATCTTAGACCCGACCGTATGGACAGCTTCCACCGTGTCGCTCGAAGTGTAGGTTCCACGAACCCATCGTTATATTCGTCCACGGAGCTCCCCAGGCACTCGAAACGATTCTGAAGTTCGAGCTGAAAGCTCTCGGGGTTTTGAACCTGGATCGGCGCTGGGCGGAGCGTAGACCTCATTAGTCGAGACCTTTCTAGCTTTATATTTAAGTTCAATGTGCCTCTTACCATGCGGTGATCACTTCCGGTTTTCACCGCGTTGATCACAGAGACATCATTGAATATTTGCTTCTTCGTCGACATAATGAAGTCAATCTCATTTTTAGTTACACCATCCGGGCTCTGCCAGGTCCACTTTCTGTGCTCACGTTTTCTGAAGAAGGAATTCATCATAAAGAGGCCTTCCTTCTCCATAAAACTAGCCAGTAGGTGGCCCCGGTGATTCCGTCGTCCAACTCCAAATTGCCCCATTCGCAGCTCATCATCGCTTCGTTTACCCAGTTTCGCGTTAAAGTCCCCCATGACAACGGTGAAGTGAGTTTTAGAGCCATGCATGGCTCTGGAAATATCCTCATACATGGTCTCCACCTCATCGTCGGGATGCGACGAGGTCGGGGCGTAAACCTGTACGACCTTCAGCGAATACCTTGCGGATATTCTGAGTATAAGGTACGCCACCCTGGTCGACACACTCTCGATCTTCACCACGTTGCTCACAAGGGACCTGTGGACGATAAACCCGACACCACCTTGGGACTGCTGGTCGCCCTCCCGGAAATAGAGCAAGTTGCCAGATTTAAGGATTATCGAGTCCTCCCCCTCTCTTCGGACTTCAGATAATCCCACTATGCCCCATCGCAACCTGCTCAATTCTTCCTCGAGCTCGGAGATCTTCTCGTCGGTCCGGAGTGTACGCGTGTTGTAAGTTGCCAGGTCCAATTTCCGTTGATTTTGGTAGCCGGATCTCTTCCGGGGATTCTTAGCACCCCTTGCCTCACCGTGGCCTTGGCCGCTACCGTAGCCAAGGGTAGGCGGGCCGCCGGGCACTAGGGGCCAAGTATTTTTTGTGCTTGTCATTAGGGGGGATTTGCCATAATCGCCACGCTTGGCATGCGGGTTGGCGATCGCAGTATGATGGTAAATGCATAGAGAACGCTGCTGCCCATTCTCCGGTACGTCCCTTAGTCGCCTTTTACGACACCCATGGGAAGAAGGGGGGTGGTGCTATTCTTTAAGTCCGGCACCACACGGACTAGTCCGGCACCACACGGACTAGTCCGGCACCACACGGACGAAGTGACTGTACGCAAAACAAAAACAGTTCTAGAAAAATTATCGTCATTGCGATTATACGACACTAGCTTCTGCCAGCGACTACGTCCACGTGAAAGTTCTTGTTCCCCCACCCCACTGAATCGCTATAACTTACTTCGTTTTCACATAGCGTTCTTTCTGAATGTTTTCTTTTCGCGTGTCGTTAAATATAGCCTATAGCCTCGAGAACTATCAAGTGCAAAAATGATTTTACAAATCCGACTGGAAGTTTCAGAGATTAGCATGTTCAAACAAACTCTTCAACTTTATTGTAGATAGAATAATATAGATAGATAGATATAGCCTATTCCAAAAACATCTGAAGAAAATGTAAGCAAATAGAGCAGAAAACGTACCTGCGGATGGCAATTTGTACTATTTCGTACAGATGACGTGATTTTAAGGCTAGTTTCCTAAAAAAATCTAATTAGTCCGTCAGTTAGATTATCAAAAAATATTGGACCCTTATTTTTTCTTTTGTCAATTATATAAAAAATGATGAAGATATCGCCCGCGTAACGTCACGCCGTGCGACACTTTTTAGCACGGCGTGACGTCACGACCCCCCACTTCCAAATTTTGACGCGCTTTATCTTTGTCATTTTTTGTTTGATTGACAAAAGAAAAAATAAGGGTCCATTATTTTTCGATAATCTAACTGACAGACTTAATCTAATTATTATTTTTTTACCCAGGAAAATACCCTATTTGAAACACACACACATTTTTTTTTTGTGTCTATTATTTCTTTATACCACTGCTCTCAAAACAGTGAAGGAAAAAATCGTGAGGAACTCGGCATGTCTTAGAACCAAAAATTCGAAGACATGTGACATCTACCAACCCGTACTGTACCCGCGTATGGCCCACTCCCTCTCACTGAGAGGAGGCCTGTGTCCTAGCAGAACATGGCTGATTATGCATAATAAGTATTGCGTGGTTTTGCTATCGTCCTCCAGCTATGTAGTACCGTCCCCCATATTTCCTGATTCGTAATTATGCACATGGCACATCACTTCCGATGTAAGTGGAGCGCCAACATTTACCACACGTAATCCCTTAAGCCGACTGAAGTGCATTACGTAATTAAACAATATGAATGCGGTAAAAACCAGCCACGAACATATTCAGTATACGAGGATTATTAAAATGTGGACCCAATATTATAACGTGTTCTTTAACTTTAATCCAATTACGAAAATCGTCATTTCGGAAAATCATTGGCTGTTTAAGTAGTTACAAATTTTCGGTTACTGAAACGGAAAATGTTGATATTTTAAGTAAGAACGAAAAATGAAGTAAATCAATTTTTTATTATCTTAAAATGTTTACATAATTTTAAAGCTGAAATTTGTCTTAAAATAATAATAATATGTACAAGTATACAAAAAGAAAAAAAATCGTCCGCATCGTTGTCAACAGATAAAGTGCCCAAAAGGCTGACAACATTGTTACGTTGTTTGGCAATGCTGATTCTTTGGCCAAAAAATAGGCCAGCCCTCTAGTCACGTGAAAAGTCGACCAACTGCTTGGCAGTGTCTGGAAAAACTAAGTGGGCACTCGGACTCCATGGCCGTAGAGTTTCAACCTCTAACGACTCGAACAGTATAAAGTTGACAAAACACAGCTATTGGAATAGTCGTAGAACGCATGTCCTGCTTTGAACTATCAATAAATGTGGATATATTTCCTTTTAGACAGTCGAAGCAATCTACGGATCCCAACGGGTATCGCACTCACCTGGCCTAGACTATACTTAGCGTCAGCGTTTCTAGGAACGCATTCAATAATACAGCGGACTTTAACATTCTGTTCCTAGAAAAGCTTCTAATATTACCTACCCTAATAGTGCCCCATACCTGGAATCATTAAGGCACCTCATGTCTGCCGCCATCAACTGCGGTGACCTAGATTCAGCACCTATTTTGTAGCGTAACATCTCTAACAAGGCGATTACTTCACACTTATCCACTGAAAGTGATTTGGAGTTGAAAACTAAGTTCTTTGGAGAACACTGGAGCCAGACACAGGTGCAGAACTTACTGTAGACGTGTAGGTACTCAATCAAACATCAATCTAACGTTACGAACACGTCCGTTCTCGTTACTGGAGGAAAAACTTTTTAATTAGACACTCTGTTTGCTCACTAACTACGTTTCGGACTTCCTAATGTACTCAACTAATTGGTGTAATGCGTTAAGTGGAATCGAGGCCCGGAGCTCGATAGCCAAACTTACAAATATCTCTTTTTGTTTGCTCTCCTAACGCGCGGTAACGTTTACTTGTACGTTTGCCAGCATGTAACTAGGGACTCGGTTCGCTTGACTGAACTTGATTCAATTGAAGACATCAGTGAGAACGTTGCCGGCATGAAACACTTTTTCTGCGCGAGTAATGTTGATGGTTTCGTATTACTAAAGAGTATTTCGTGAAATGACGTTTATGGTTGAAACACCGACACGTTTTACGGGAACGGAGATGAGGCATTTATTAAAACTCCCGTCCGACATTTCTGCCCAAATATTGTAACAACGTGTTTTCTGAATTTGCCGGCAATGTGTCGAGTTCATAATAACTTTCCGAATCCCGTGTTAGCGGCACGCGTCGCTCTCAGCTTAGTTAACTTAAATAATAGCAAAATCGTTGTTTAACTATGAATCAATCATGCGTTATTTCATGAAATGGTACACCTGCTTCCTAGCTTCTAGTTTACAAACTACGAAGGTAGACTCGGCAACTATTTATGACTGAGTCTAGTGTTATTTATGTTATTAACATGCATCACAAAACAGGAGCTGAATGAATAGATTGAAAGTTAATTATGTAAGCAGTCGTAGCACAAAGTTCTAAAGATTCTTGTGCATGAACTCCTCGCTCTTAGAACCCAGACTGACGCATTCCTACATAAATGTGTGTGACTACATGTCGGTCCATACTTAGATAAAGGAATTATTTAGCAAGTACTCCTATTTCATGCGGATATAAAAATCCTGCAGCAGCACATGTGATGAGTAGGTATACATTACACACACAGCGCCGACTCAGTTGCTGAATTTTATACAGCAAATATTGCCTGAACGTGACTTCTGCAGTGCTCACACACACATGCGGCCACATTACTTATGTACCTACACACTATGTACTTATGTACATTGGTCTTTTACGTTTTTCACCGATATATTCAAAACTTCGCTGTTAAAAACATTTTTTCCATACATCAATTGTGTTGGTTCTGAACAGTGAGACACGTTTTTTTTTACTATTTTTTCAACGGCCACCGAAATAAGGTTTTATTCATGGAGCCGGTGACCGATGCGGGATCGTTTTACGATCGTCGATTTGCAAGTGTCTGGTTCGATTCCCGATGCAAATTCTTCCGTTTTACTGCCACACAATAAAACCGCTCGCTTTCATAATACATTTTCTTATAACCCAGGCGCCTCTGCCAAGAAATTTATATTGGTTTTGCAATTGTTATCAGATGACATGCCACTACATCATGTGAGGTTACGAACTGCCATACTTATGCTGGTTCTACGAATTATTGGTATTGTTCTTCAATATCAATATTGAAACATGAAACAAATACATGTACTTAAACCTACCTCGCAACGTGTTCGTTCGGAATGGTTCTTAGAAACAACAGTATTACACAATATGCTGGCGCCGCAGACTATGATTATACTCCACAAAAGATGAACCGGATGAGTATTCAAGTCCTGACCACATGTGGTGTCAGAGGATAATGCACGCTACGAGAACGCAATTTAGGCGGTCGCAGTCGGCCCCATGTTGGGCGCCAATCGTTCCCCTGCATGCTAATAAACTCGAAACCTTGTAATGCTACCTAAACTCAGGTAAAACGTTGTTTTTTAAATATTTTATGCACGGTAACTATGTATTTTCAGATTCTTACTTAAAATATCCTGCTTTTTTATTCAAAACCAAAATATGAACTCACGCCGTAACTAAGAATGATAAAGTAAAAATTACCATAAACGACAATAGCAATGGCGCACGAATGAAATAGCGAAATGAAAAAGCTAGACAGGAATAGCATGTATTTTATTCACGAGCCGCCAGTAAAGCTATCAGACATGTCCAAACTTCGCTGAGTGCAGCTTGCTTTATTTCCGTTTGACCTGTCCCGTTCGACGCTATTCCTGGAGCAGTAGGCTGCTCGCCCAGACATGTTCATTTCAGCGACAAGCCGAATGCAAGTCCTGACAGCGCCGCTGTAGCGACACGTCTCTGCACTACCCAATTTGAATATTTAATTGCGATTATTTTAGCGCAACTCTGACTAATTTATAAAGCAAATTGACAGCTCTAGTGTAGCTCGCACGCCACTAATGGGAAAGGTTTATTCCTGGACATTTCCGTTTCGAAATGAATCAATTGAATTTTAAATTCGCCACATTTGCATACACGTTGGCGACCGGCTCGGCGGCTACTTTACGATTGCCGACCAGTTTCGTATTCTTTGTTAGGTGTTTTATTTTGTGCATTTCCGAGCGAGAAAGGTACGTGATACGGCCGCGCCCGGGTCGCTCTTCTCTCTTTTCATGAAATATTTTCAGCTTGACATTCTACAATTTCAATTGAATATTTCTTCGAGACAACAGTGTTTGTTAGAGTAACGTTTTGTTTTATTATTTTTGCGTTTGAACGAAAATTTTCAATTTGCGTCCTTTGAATAGCATAGTTTAGTCGCGATGCGGTAAATGTGTTGACCAAAAATTCGCTGTTGGATGTGTCACGAGAGACACATATAACGCGACAAAGCCAGCTCTAACTTAAACTTAACTTAGATGTAGAGCCTCCAGGGGACCGCATTGAAAACCCAGGGTTGACATTATATACGCTGGGAAAACAAATTCATTGCGAGGAAAATATATTGAATCATTTTGTAAGCCTTTTATCCGCCGGTTCGTTTTATGACCTTCAACTATTAGACACATAATTACGAGTTGATGCATTACTTATTCAACATACCTGGATGTAGTTAAAGACTAATTTTCGGTACACAGGCATGTCTTTTGATATAGGTAGACATAAAACAAGCTAATTCGAAAGCCCTTGAGGAGTCTCAATTGGTCATTAAATTTTCACGTAACAGTCGCTTGAACACATAAATATTTGATGATCAAGTTTTAAGTATACTTATATCTTCAGTCTTGAACGCAGCGTCGTCTAAATGTCAAACAATCGAGTGAAGTTCGACACGTACCACTTGTCAAGATAAAATCGAGTTCGCACTTTGGCCCGTTTGAATGACAGATAGATTAAACTTTCACGTTCCCTTACTTCGACATTATCAAGACATAAATAGAAAATATGCTGTTAAGTTATAACATAATAGAATATCGTAAACGTTTTTAGGAAAACCCATGTCTTTGGTAAACTTGGGTAAGCTTTTCTATCCACTTCACATGAGGCAATACATTGGTATTTTTATTTTCTTCGGAACTGATTCTGTTCTGACAATAGCTGCCTCGTCGGTTCACCTTATTTATTATGCTGTGCTATTGAGAGGCAAGAAGTCCTCGATTTCAAAGGCCACGTGCACTGAAATAAAATTAAATAAAGGATAAAGCCTTGTGATCCGTACTTGGTTCTTTACCTTCGCGACATTTTGCTCGGTCGGTCGGTGAAGGTAGGCGTTAAATCGGACGGCATGGTGCGTAAATAAAGTGAGGCCATCCCCTGTGGGCTATCATTTTGGTAGATTAGATTGTATTATTATTTTAGTCCCTAACAATCGTTTAATCCATGAACAACTTTTTATATTCTTAAAAAATTATTTCTAGTTATTAGCAGTTTTCTTTAGGTAAGTACGCCGTATTATTTGAAGATAAGTACAGAAAAATCTGAACTGCCTCGTTGGTGCAGTGGTTGCAAGCAGTACCGCAAAACGGGGCTACTTTGACTTCCAGGGTTACTTTGACAGGCGTTGGAACTACTTTAACAGAGCGCCAAAATCGGTTTTCACGTGTGCTTAGCAAGTGTGCGTGACCTCGAGTAATATTGCGCGAGGCGCGGGGTGTGGGGAACGCGTCATAGCGTTGTGATCGACCTTGTCAAAGTAACCCTGGAAGTCAAAGTAGCCCCGTTTTACTGTACTGCTCTGGGTTCGATTCCCTAGTCAGGCAAAGTGTAATTGGGTTTTTCCATCTGGACTTTGTCAGTAGCAGCCCGGAGTCTGGATTTGTGCCCGGTTTATGGTAACAGGCTCGCGCCCTATTACATGGGACTTAAATATAACTGGTGAAATGTGGGTGATTACGTAGTATTATATTATCTGTGCTATAGTGCACCTATGCCTAACCCTTCGGGGGATACAGGCTGATGATTTTGTGTTTGTTACAGACAAATAGAAAAAAAAATGTGCCTCGCACAAAAATATTTTTCCTCCATTTCCAATACATTCATTAAATCAATAATAATTAAAAGTGTACATTGGTAACCTACGTTATAGGCGAGCTCTAATATTCCGACCGCAGTTCATTCATCGGAAATCAGCGGAGCGCGAAAAAGAGCTGAATGTGTGGGTCCGGTCGAATAGACACCGCGAATGAAAACCCTCTCAATTGAAATGTTTATTCAAACACAATGGGATATACGTACGTGTGTGTTGAACTGTACGGTGTACATATGTAAGAGAACTGCCGGGAACATTTTGAACTTTCAATTGATTTTAACGTTTATTTTAGGGAAATATTTAACTGATCCTGTAAAAACTTATTGAACTTCTAATTATGTACGCTTATTTATATTAATTTACCTCTAAAAACTTTTTGGGCTTCTTATTTCGCAAACTTTTTTAAAATAAATGAGCCTCTTTTTAACTTTCGGGCCTTTTCTCACAGTTGGTCGCAGTTTCTTTGCTATTCAATATTTTTAGGACCCCAGCTTGGGAAATGTTAGAGGTTCACAAAAAGAGGTACATTCATAATATAAAAGTGTTTAATAATTATTAGGAAAGCAACTGATAATTATTTGAGGTTCGATTTTTTTTTATTGTTTACTAGCTGCGCCCCGCGGTTTCACCCGCATAAGTCTCGATCCCGTGGGAATATCGGGATAAAAAGTATCCTATGTCCTTTTCCGGGATTCAATCTATCTCTATACCAAATTTCATCTAAATCGGTTCAGCGGTTCGAGCGTGAAGAAGTAACAAACATATAAACACACACACACACACACAAACTTTCGCCTTTATAATATTAGTGTGATTAATTAAGGAACAAAACAAAATATAAACAGAAACATCACAAAAACCTGAATAGGTCTATCCGGATGTTGACACACTTTTAAGCAATCTTAATATTAACGTAATAATCATTACACACATAATACATAGTTTATACAACATTGTGAGCTAGTTAGTAAATAACAACTAAAATTAAAAAACGACGACGACGCAGTAAAGCTTGCCTTTATTTTATATGTTTGACTAAATTGATAGTCAGAATCCTATTATATTGATAGCCGTTTAATCATCACTCAATTTAAAAATTTTGATTTATATTTAAGAACTTTCTTATTTATGAGCACTTGTCTAATAACACTTTCCGTAATGAAGTCACAAGGAAATTGATTACAAAATCATGCAACTCATTTAATCAAAACAATATCCATCAAAAAGCTAATAAGAGTCGACTCGGCTGACCAATTAGTCGAGTGAATTTAAATTAAGAACTCGACTGACGCCGCGCCGCCGACCAATCGGCCGCGTAATTTGACAAGTCTTTAGATTCGGATCAAGAATTTGCTTAATAATATTGAAAAGTAACTTCTCACTTTTCTTGTGTTTCAATAAAAACTCCACTTTTGTAAATTTATAAACGTCGCCATTAAATAAAGGATTTCTTTTTTGTTTGTTTCACGCAAATACTGCGAAGTTGGCGTGTTTTCTTCGGCGTACCTACTTTAAATATTGAAGCGCTGTAAATATTTTACAGCCAAACTAGTTTTTTGTACGGCTCCGTCTGCCGCGTGTAATTTTAAATCGCATAAAAACTTTACTGCTCTCTTCTCCGTCTGTTTTTTAATATTTGATTTGGATAGACAACCTATAGCTAAACAACAATACGCTTGTCTGTCTAATTTTCCTTTTCAGAAAAGCGAGATAAGAAAAACACCGAGTAAGTAGGTAGGTACCAAAAAAAAACATTTAACAAGAAAATAACGAGCTCATTATAAAAAAAAATATTGCCCGAACTTTATTGGTTATCGATTATAACCAACAAATTGCCTTTTTTTACAGGTACCTACGGAGTATGGAGGTATGGAGCCTATCCCGCCTACCCGGCCTATCGAGCCTTTAGGAAATGCCTGTACGACCGACGAGCGAAGCGTCTTCCGAAAATTATTTTAATTACGTGGCTGCTAAGATTTAAGCGACGATGCGATCAACGCTCTAATTAAAACTATAAGCTCGGGAAGCTGATAACGATGTGCGATACCTTGTTATAACGTGTAGCCATCATGCGTTAACTTGAGCAATATTCTTGATTGGTAGGTACATGATTTTGGGCGCTTTTTATTATTTTTTTGACTAAATATCAACACCATTCTACAGATTCGAAAGTCGGTCAAGTTCGGGAATGAACAGTCTTGAGGAAAAATACGTAACAAATTGAGCTAATCGCTGTTCGGCAGGTGGTTCGGTAACCGCAATTTTAGGACGTACATACCTACTTGAACCTAATACTTTCCTTTGTTACAGCTACAAGTAACGACGTTGTTTCAGTTTACCGTATACCTACTCTGTTACAGTATTGGAGTTTTTAATTAGGTTAGGTAATGCAAAACAATTTGTAGGACCTAAACGAATAAAAAAATACCATAAATGGCACAGTTAAAGCCATTATTTTTCTTGTAAACAGAAAAAGCCAATCACAACCACAGCCCATCTCAAAGCTCGAGTAAACCTGACTAGCATTTAATTGGGTAGTTCTTCGAAATTTGATTCTTCGACTGATCCATATGGCCAAAATTTAATTTCACTTTCAGCTCTGTAACACATGCTCATATGAAAATAGACATACCAAAGAACATATGTTTGTATGAGGGGCTCGTTTTTATAAAGTAGTTTTCAAGATATCGACGTTCGAATATTTTGTGCCCAGATGAATCAGAAACAGAAATAAAAAGTAATAAATACACCGTTAATTTTGATTGATAATTCTAAACAATAATTATTTATTCTTAACTAAGACTAAGACATATCAAAAGTGTCATATTTAGAACAGTTTTATACTCCTGTCACTTTTTAATTATTCAAAAGGTTATAGCTAAATAAATGATAATAAATAAGACTAGAACTACTGACTTGTACACGGTCAAACATTGGACATTATAATGCAACAAAAGCACTCCTTTCGTGCTGGAAAGGGGAAATCGAATTTATTTCATTAGTCATATGGGGGTTTTGACCATACGAATTAGGCACAGTTGAATCAGATTTTTGCCTACAATCATGCATAACTCATCATACATACAGACTTCATTATTGTTATTTTTCTACACGATTCCATAACCTAAAAGCATCACACGAAACACAGATTGAAGTTTTAAAACAATAAAATAAATTTTATAAAGTAGGCATTGTAATCATAGTGCTACCTGAACCAAACACAGGTGAATCAGATATTTTCCTTCGTAACACCGGGATCTAAGCCAACCAGCCGCAGGTCCACCTTCTAGCTCGTCCGTTGCACGACTGGCTTCCCCCCGCGCGGGAAGCCAGACTCTCATTATTATTACCTGACCAAGTACGGTCAAGTGAAGCTTACGCCACATTAATCAGTATTATACGCCGGACACTCCTTATTTACTTATTTATAAACAAAATAACGTAGTTATAACCAATACACATTTTTTTTGTAAGAGGACAACTCATTTCCTTTCGATATAATTATAATTTATATTGATGTATCAAAGGGAAAATGCGACATCGACCATTTTGTACCGAAAAATGGCAAACGGACGCGTTATATGAATCAGAAGAACACACTTCAAATATTTTTATTTTGTACCTAGACAGCAAGTATTTAAAAAATATCATTTGTCCTAGTAAGGCATAAAGCTAAACTGTTCAAAAAAAAAAAATTACATGCCGTTTTGTTAGTTGGTTACAGAAATATACCCATAGACATCGAAAATTTTGTCCCTGAAGAACTACCCAATTAATTCATTTAATTTGACAAAAAGACGATGAAATAAAGGAAAAAAAGTGAGAATCGCCGACACAACGGCGTGCTAATGAAAAGTAAAGATAGAGTTGTTCAAAGGTTCCGGTCATCGCACAATCTCGTCGCCAGATGGCTCTTCCGTACACCTAATTTCCTCACTTTTCCCGCTCACGACTTCTTTGCTAATTAAGGTGAATGCGTAGTGGTAGCCCGCGAAATTCAAGTTTTCTTACTTTTTTTGCAATTTGCAGGTCAGTGTCAGGTTGTATCTTGATAAAAAATTGATTCGCGACTATAATAGACATGTATTTACAGAATTATAGTCATTAGAATCATTAATATATCTCTTTAAGTTAGATTTCTACCATAAACACTTTTCCATACGAGATTTGTTCTTAACGGTAGAAATCTAACTCAGAAAGATGTATTAATGATTCTGATGATTATAATTTTGTAAATACGTACCTGTTATAGTCGCGAATCAAATTTTGATCAAGATAAAACCTGACACTGACCTAAAAATTGCAAAAAACGTAAGAAAATTTGAATTTCGCGGGCTACCACTGCGCATTCACCTTAAGTAACTAGCTCCTGATGGTTTAATAAAGGTTTGTAAAAAACGACACTTTCTTTCACCTTCAAGTATCGGTGATAATTAGTTGAGCGCGTCAGTTCCACGGAACGGGTTCAGAAGGCTATTGGATTTTATTTAATTATTCCGACCGGGTTAAGCTTAGCGTATAGTCGGTGAGTAATTAAATCTGGAAAATCCTATAGATACCTTTACAAAAATACTCGTAATTGTTGTTTGTAACAAAAGTACTTTTTATACAAAAGTCAGTTTGGTTTTTTTTTCACTTTTTAGTTATCGTACTAACCAATTCGTACGTAACCGCTACTTGCTATGAACACCCAAAAAATACCCTAATCGATATAGGTGTGATTTCTCCAAGATCCCATCATCAGATCGGTCAGCCGTCTTCGAGTAATCGGGGAACATATGTATGTATGTGGTCATAATATGTATGGTGTGGAGTCATTGTTTTACTCGTATTTATTTTATTTAAAAAAAAGATTCTGACAAACTGAGTACCTCCTACTTTTTTTAAGTTAATAAAAAAATAACTACGGCTGTTTATGTATATAAATATGTTACGTACGTACGTTTAGGCAAACATAATTCTGTTTATATCGCGATGGCCATTACCAGCTCCGCGAGTATGCGTAATATAAATGCACCACCTTCTGCCCGCGCTGGTCTTCGGTTTCTGACTTATTTTTTGCTCATGTCATAGCGTAATGTTAAAAACCTAACCTTCCTCAAGAATAGGGCTATCAAATGCAAAAAGATTTTTTCAAATCCGACTGGTAGTTCCAGAGATTAGCACGTTGAAACCAACAAACAAAAAAAACAAACTCTTCAGCTTTATCATTAGGATATAGAAGATAGATAAGCAAAACAGGAGAGGGGTGGATTTTCCAGAGAAAAGAAAAAGTTACTTGAAATGGCCTAAAGCAACGATCCGTAAAATAGTCTTGTGTCCGTTTCAAGGGATATCCACAAAACAGACATATTTCATGTGAAGGGATAATGCCGTAGAACACTCGTTTTGTAGTGACACGAATTGAGGACAAATCAATTTGATTTGTTACAACTTTATCGTATTGTTTAACAGATTGTAGACAGATTTTTAAAGAAATCTATCATTTTGTCTATGTTATTTGTCGTTTTGTCTCTTCTTCCGTCGACAAAACCCGTTTCCATTAAAAGGGTAATCACCCTTTTAATGGAAATTCTTTTGGAAAATTATTAAAATTAATCATAACAATATCTATTATCTATTTAGGATTTTAATTTATCATACACTGTATTCACCCCTGCAGAGATTGATTTTTTTTTAATCATGTAAGTACTATTTTCTTGAGATTTTGTGTTGGATTAATATTATGTATTTAATAAGTAGGGCAGGATCGAAGACATGTGTGACCTTCACAAATTGCATGCACTCATAAATACCTACTACATAATTTATCAAGAACGCAGTACAAAACGTAGTGCTTGTAAAATGCTATCTAATCTCAAATCTAAAGACACTAACTAATCACCATCTTATAAAGCTATTAATAACTCAATAAAATCGTGCGATCGCACGATCGTGCGTGACAAGAGTGATCTTGTGCTGCACGTAGGCCTCTCCCAGAAAGGCGAAAATTATGTGGAATAATTGTCAGGACACGTGGATTGGTTGGTGTTCCACTTTCTTGAAAGGGTGAAGGAAAAGATCGAGATGAAACCGGCATGTCCGAGAACCAAAACATTCGAAGACATGTGATATCCACCAATCCGCATTGGGTCCGCGTGGTGGATTACAGGCTAAGTTCTTGTAATCGAATGCGGACGACGTTACCTCGGCATCGAAACGAATCATATGACCCTAAACTCGAGGGGTTTATTTGTTGCCACTGAAGAGTTCCACTATCCACCTCCTGTCTCCATCATCAGCTCCATGATACCAAACTATAGTATTGTCATCCGAACAACATTACACATACAAAGTTTCATCAAAATGAAGCATACGACCGTAAACTCGAGCCGTTTACTGGTCACCAGTCAATAAAGAGTTCCACTGTCCATCTCCTGGCTCCATCACCAGACCCTCGCTCAACACCAAGCTACTATATTAGCTAGTATTGGACTCGTCAAAACATATCATATGATTCTATAGGAACTTCTAAGTCTGGAGTCTGGATTTATACCTGGTTAATGGTCCCTTATTATTTCATGAACTAACGAAATGGGGATGTCCTGTAAAACACCTCTGTCGATTGGAGCGTACAGGCGTAATGTTATCATATGTTGGAATATTAAAGTTCAAAGCCTCTTTTTTACCGGGAGGCTCATCAATATAATGTATCTGATTTTGGAATTCCTCAACTCAAAACACAAAATAATTTAGACAGAGTGTAGACTGAAGATACAAGTTTTAAGATAAAAAATTTATTAGGTTAATACATTTTGTGGTAAGCGGTTATTACATCAATTTCACTTTTTAATTTAATGGTGTGTTGCCCGACCACCGGGCGGTGGATGAAAGGACTCGTGCGGTGGATGGTGTGGCGGATGGGGCGGTGGATGGAGTGGCGGATGGGGCGGTGGATGGTCGGTGGATGGTGCGGTGAGTGATGCGGGTCCGGCCCGTGTCCCGGGGGATGACCATCCGAGTGGTGCGGAGGATGCCCAGGATGGGGCGGTGGTGGCGGCATTTCTGAAACAAAACAAATTGATGTTTTTTTTACATAATATGTAACTTGTAAATCTTTTGGTTTTCACAGGCATTAGAGGGAGTGTAGACTACAATTGAAATTGGCGAAGGATTTGTAATTCTGAACACCAACTCGTTTTTTTTAACAAACTCTGCTAATACTGCTGAGTACAATTAGCAATGGTTCCTAAGAACTATTCGGACGGAAATTAATCTGAAATCAATCAAATAGAACGCTTCGGCCGTCAAGGAAACCGGGATTTCGTAACTGGTTTCAAGTGGCTTACAATTCAGCAGCCCAAAAAAAGATTATTTGTCTTGGAAGGGGTTTACTCCTAAGATGATGGTTAATAGACATGTATGGAAGAACTTCTTTTTCCAACGTACAGCATGTCTTCACATGCTGTGCCTTGGAATGAAGGCAGGAGAATGATGAATTAGCTAGCTTGATCTTTGGCATGCACTCCCCATGTCTTTTAAATCTAGTAGGGATATTATACTAAGAAATTATGCAAATCCAATAGATAATTCACAATTAAATAAGCCAAGCAAGGTCCCTCGTTAGAGCCAGCATATTAACCGCAGTTTATCGGGCTCAGTTCCAATTCTAGGCAATAAACTTCAAACTTTTGTAACTTGGTGGCTTGGCGGGACATTTTGTGAACATACATTAGAATTAGAGTGTGCCCTGATATCGGAGCCAAGTACCACCAAGGGTGTTTATTATAACAAGAACGAGCTCAATACCAAAGATTTCAACCGTAGATTCGCCCTGCCTCGTCAAAACATGGCCGCATTTCTGTTTTGACACTTCTGACACACACAATGTTCCAATCCCCAATGGAGACCCCAGAGTAGAAAATCGTCGGTTATTAAAAAAAAACTGCTGTTTCATAGAAAAGTGCGTTACCTACGCGGTCAAAATGTATGGTACAGCAAAATTTTGTTTTAATAACCGATGATAATATCAACGCAGGTTCAGAATCATGTACTTAACCCATGGTACAGGTTGACCGTCGATGTCCCTGCCACCCTAATGTAGGTACTTAAAGCTCTAAATTCATAAAATGACTCACTTGTCTATTGGATTGGAACTAAAGTTTTTCACAGAGAATAATATTCCTGCGTGAAGCTTATCGCTAGTATTGTTTATTACTAATGAAATCGATCGATGAATATATACTGAGCTGGAGCACCCTTATCTACACCACCGCGCGGTAAATTGTTGTCTTTATCTTTAACAAGCGATAGCCAATACAAACATTATAGCTAATTCAGGTTTTTCCACATCAGTCACGCCACTGTCAATAATATTTCTTTGTACAAACCTGAATCATAACATTCACCGTTTTAGTTACAAGACAAAGTATAACTCAGTTATTAGAAACCACAAAACAAGAACAAATGAAACAAACGAAAAACCCCAAAGAGAACAGACTGTAAACAAAAACGAAATAGCTATAACAAAACATCCTTTTTGAAAATCGATTGGGAATTCCGCCCCTTCTATATCCCAACAGGAAAATTCCATTTTGCAAATACAAAACTGAGAACAGACGACACGAACCTAAATACCTTGTAAGTAAACGAGGCGCAATAAGTAAATAGCATTTTCTGCTTTGAGGGAATTTAAAAACAAACGGGCTATGAAAAACTCCAAACAACTTTCAACGGATTGCCGTTTCACTGATGAAGTAAAATTATTATTTGGTGGCCTATCGCTTCCAATGAACCTTGGTAAGTAGTTTGTCCTTAGTTAGTTCGATGAAATGTTTGCGGTCTCCTTTTCTAGAACGTTATTTACATCGGTTTTTATGTTTTCCTCTCTACCTCTCTTAATTTTTTTTCTTTAAGTAGGTAATTAATTTGTATGTAGTCCACACTTGGCGAGAAAGGAGTTGGCCTACCCTTTCTTCTTTCATTGAAAAAGCAAAGTAAATTAAATTTTAGATTAATCGAATGAGAAAAAATTCGTAAGGTCAGTTTCATTTTTTAGTATCTTTATTAGGTTCGCCAAAGAGCTCATGAAATAATGTGTTCCATACTTATCTACTTATTCAAGTAAAAGTTACCGTTAACTATATTTAGCCGATGATCGCAATATCTATGGTGTCCATAATTTACTTTCCGATGCTGCTGCCTATGTACCCCTGCCTTGGAGGCATTGGGTTGATCCTTTCACCTTATTTCAAGTAAGGGAATACCATAGTCAAAAAATCGTCACAGAGTATATGTATATATAAAAAATTTAAAAAAATATATAGCACTAAGTAGATACATACTAATTCCATGGTTGTCGTTCCTACACGTTTAGAAAGTGTTCCTTTCTATATTAACCCGTCTGCCTTCAAAGCAAGAGTGAACAGGCATCTTCTGGGCACTCTCGTCCCATCATAGACCTGTATTGCTTTCCATTAGGCGTGATCGAGGCCCATTCTGCAATAAAAAAAAAATGAAAACGTTCTTAAATAACAAATGAACACAAATCAATAATCATTGAAGAAAAAAAGGTTAGGTAGATGTAGTAAGATTTTTTTTTTATTCACCGACTAATTATTTTGAACCAGTGACGTGTCCATGAGTATTGATATCAAAACATGATACTTAAAACAAACAAAAATGTTTAGAGATTATTTGGAGTCAACGACCGCAGGAATTGTTGTTTCTTGAATTAGGTAGTCTTACAAAACAAACATGAACCTTTAGGTATAAAGACTGTATTTATAAATAAATAAAAATAAAAGGCAGGTATGATTTAGAAGTTTTTTTTTGGTGTAAGCTTCCCAAACGTGATTGATGTCAATGTTGTATTATGTTTAGATACTCATCACGTCTGCAGAGTTTCCCTAGCAAATTTAATTTCACCCTGCATTACATTATACCATTCAGTCATTTGAATTTATAAATACCTACATTTTCGAAAATAAATTGTGTGGATTCCTGGTAGGTAGGACCTGATACAGGAAATCCAAACCTAACATTTATACAATTTGTTTGCGTTTTCAATAAAGCTGAATAAAGCGCTTTGCTTATAGGCATAACTGGAACGGATTTAATAAAACACCACATATTTTATTATTCCAGTCCACGTAATAAATGTGGGATTCATAATATATTATGTTAACGGAAATGAGAGCTGATTTTATTATTAATAGATTACCGCATATTAAAATTAACCAGGTTCACTTAATTCACCGTGACGCACCAATTATATGCCCATCTCTAAAGCGGTTCGTATACCTATGTAAGTACTGCAAATATGAAGACCAAACATGTTTATCTATTTGATTAAAGTGTATATGAAATGTGTATAAGCATTGTAGCTTAGTGTATTCAAACTATCTCTGTACCAAAATTCATCTAAATCGGTTCAGCGATTTAAGCGTGACGAGGTAACAGACAGACACACTTTCGCATTTACAATATTACTAGCTGCGCCCTGCGGTTTCACCCGCGTAAGTGTCGATCCCGTAGGAATATCGGGATAAAAAGTAGCCTATATGTTAATCCAGGGTCTCAGCTACGCCCATGCTAAATTTTATCGAAATTGGTCCAGCCGTTTGAGCCTGAAGAAGTAACAAACATATAAACACACACACACACAAACTTTCGCCTTTATGATGACACCGAAAAACTACTTACCAGTATGACATAACGTATACCAACTGCTGTTTAAAAAACCCTCACCCACACCCTATCACACACACACCTCCACATACGCACTCTCACACATACACATACGAAACACATCTTACTCACGTCCTCACTACATTACTAACAATTCTAACACTATACAAAACATTTTTATTATTTTTTTTTGTTTTTTTTACCATTTTGTCTATTTAGTTTTCCATTCATGTATTTTTTTTTTTTTTTTAAACACCTTATGTTGTACTACAGACTCTAAAAGCTATTATACAACCTCCTAATTCAAAATTTGTTATATCACCTTTATCAATATTATCATGCAATGTATCGAACTGCTAGAGGGCGGAGACCTGGTGACCTGAAACACAGGCCCTTAAAGCCTACCTTAGGCACCAGTCTCCCACAGTAAACTAAACCAAATAATTTATCTTATTTAACAATGTCTGTAATGTTTATTGTGGTGAGAAAATAAATACTTCTTATTATAAATACTTATTATTATTATCTATACATATAATAAAACTGTAGAAAAGAAGTTTTTGTACATTAAAAAAAAAATAAAAAAATATAGCCAGGGTGTTAAAGGACAACCAATAGAACCCAATTCCAGCATTTTTAGAATTTTTGTCTGTTTGTCTGTTTGTATGTTTAGTTATCCGAGCATCACGTAAAATGTACGAAATAAATGTAGATAACTTTTATACACAACGATTTAGCGTAACTTGAAGTAACATTTAGTTTTTGTTTCATTGCAATCGGTTCAGTCTATCAAAAGATTTTTGAATTTAAAGTGTACCTACCAGAAGTAAAATTAGTTAACGTGTGTTAATATGCAATTGGTCTCACAACTTTATGTTTATATATTAATATGTTTATAATTATATAAATTGAAGTAACATTGAGTTTTTTGTTTCATCGTAATCAGTTCACACACACCTAAAAATTGTAAATTAGAAAATTCTAAGTGTTTCAGAAATAAATATTAAAACAGCGCCATCTCTGGACAAAATTAGTTAATGTGTGTTAATATGCACTTGGTCTCACAACTTCACGTTTATACGCAACAATATTTGCGTTAAAAATTATAAATTGAAGTAACATTGAGTTTTTTGTTTCATCGTAATCAGTTCACACCTAAAAAAAAGACGGGTTGCACTCCGGGAGTGCCGGCAGAAGAGAAAACTTGAATATTAACGTCGAAATTAATCAATTATTAATTTAATTAATATAACTAATTTTGTTTCACTACTCCTGCGTCACTTTTTTCATTTTACGTCCACGTCCACGTCCACGTCCATCCATCCATCCATCCGGATGGATATGACAATGGATGGATATCCATCCATTGTCGTGTGTCACTTGGTTCACTTCGGTTGACGCCGCCGTAGAAAGAGAGGGGGGGGGGGAAAATCTCTCCTGACGGTCACGTGTCCTGACGCGATGTCCTGACGCGAGTTTAACATTTTTTACCCATTACAAAAAGTGTGCAACGCCGCTAAAGAAGTTTTCACTTCAAAAATGTAAATTTGAAAATTATAATATGGACTACATCTGGAGATCAACTACGTGCAGTATTGAATATTAATAGCACTTCGATAGATGGCGTTGTTATGGTTTGCCCACACCGGTAGTCGATGGACAGAGAGTACGTATCAGAAATTAGTTACAATCCCGTGGAACTCGAAGAAATTTTACAAAATGACTGCGCAAATTTGACAGAGGAACAGCGCCAGACGTTTGATAGGAAATGCTGCAGTGTAGATAACGCCTCGGGTGAAATCCTGTTTTTAGACGCACCGGGTGGCACAGGGAAAACTTTCCTAACCAATGTTATTTTGGCTCGAATAAGGAACCAAAGTAAATTGCCCTTGCTGTCGCCTCTTCAGGGATAGCAGCCACATTATTGCCTGGAGGAAAAACGGCACACACAACATTTAAAATTCCTATCGACTTGGACCGTACGGAAAGCCCGGTTTGCAACATATCACGAAATAGCGATAAAGCAAAGGTTTTACGCGATTGTGTTTTAATTATTAGGGATGAGTGCACAATGGCAAACCGCAAAGCTGTAGAAGCAGTGAATAGAACTTTGCAGGACATAAGGCAAAATGACCGGCCGATGGGAGGCATTACGGTACTGTTCTGCAGTGATTTTCGGCAGACACTCCCGATAGTACCCCGAGGAACGAGAGCCGATGAAATTGCTGCATGTCTGAAGAGTTCTGTTTTATGGCGCAATATATCATCTACACACCTGAGCGTAAATATGCGTGCACAGTTAGGAGGCTGCGAAAATGCACAGGAGTTTTCCAATTTATTGTTACAAATAGGCGATGGCACATACCCCGTACAAGAAGATGGAAAAGTTAATTTGGTCGCTAATCTCTGTTCTTGCGTTACATCACAACAAGAGCTAATTTCTTCTGTGTACGGAGATTCCACAAATATGGGAAATCAAGCCGGTTCTTGGCTATGTCAGCGAGCTATTTTGACTCCCCGCAATGACCAAGCTGCGGCAATTAATTTAAAAATATTGATGCATGTGTCCGGGAATAGTAGAGAATACACCTCTATAAATACAGTTATGGAAGAAGATGACGCCACACACTACCCGTTAGAATTTTTGGATTCCCTCAACACACCCGGACTTCCCGCCAACAAAATAGTTTTAAAAATCGGTGTTCCAATAATTCTCCTCAGAAATTGATGTCCTCCCAAACTTTGTAACGGCACTCAGCTCAAAGTCACAAATCTGCAGCAAAACATTATCGAAGCTGAAATATTAACCGGTTGCGGTGCCGGTGATATTGTTTTTATTCCAAGAATACCTATTATTCCTAACAACTTTCCTTTCTCTTTCAAACGAGTGCAATTCCCAGTCAGTCTTTGTTATGCCATGACGAAGACATTATCCGCTGCGGGGGTGGACCTAAGTATTGGATGCTTTTCCCATGGTCAACTATACGTAGCTCTTTCACGCGTAAACAACCCCAATAACCTTTTTGTGTACGCTTCAGATGGTTCCACAACTAATGTTATTAATAGAGAAGCACTAGCTTAAATAAAAAATAAAGAATCGGTATCCTCGCAGGATATTGTTAAGTTCCGACATCCACGCGAACGAAGTCGCGGGCACAGCTAGTTTATAATATTAGTGTGATTATGGATACACTAAGCTACACTAGTCTTACCAAGGGGTATCGTATTACCCAGTAACTGGGTTGTGAAGGTCAGATAGGCAGTCGCTTCATATAAAATACTTTTATTCAGCTGTATCCGGTTAGACTGGAAGCCGACCCCAACATACTCGTAGTTGGGAAAATGCTAGGCAGAAGATGCTGAGCACGGTGGGTTGGGGGATCGGTAAACAAAGTATTGCCACTCTTGAAGGCTATTGAGTAGTAGAACACCTATACTGAGTGATGCATGATAAGCATGTTATAAGATATTAACGTGGCATTAAAAACACTACAGTCAGAAGTGTCAAGCCTTTCTTATCTAATTAAATGTTTTGTTTTTCTGGTATTAGCCCCTTTGTACACACACGTTTTTCTTGCCGTGAAAACTACGGTTTATTTGCCGTGTGTAGGCACGGTCGTCTGTGCTGTATAGACTATGGAAGGTTGTTGACGGACACGTTTTTTCTACGGCGCGGTTTATTCGCCGTACTGTAAAGGAAACCGTGGCGTGTACAAATGGCCTTAACCAATACCCGACTACTCAATATTATCAGCCCCACTTTCCGTACTTTACTTACTCGAAAATACCTGGAACGTGCTTGAATGTAAGTACGCTTATTCTAGTGGTAGGTTTACCACAACACTGTTTAAGGTAGAATTAGTATTTTAGATTGATTAGGTTTTTATATTTTATCTTTTTGATAGATTCTTTTATATTTTGTAAATGTGAGGACTTTGTAGGCCATGTAGACTTTAGATCTGTAGACCATTTTTTTTTATTTTATTAAATACCTGGTACTTGTTGACCGGCCTACGCTCTCCTCCCATACCTACAGTAATTTGAAGACATTGTAAAAGCCAATTATTTTTCACCTTGGAGTTTCTTGCCGGCTCTTCTCCGTAGAAAACGACCAATTGGAGCCGTGCATATAGCTTCTGACATTTCTTAAGTGCCCATGTAGGTTTATGTGAAATAAAATATTTTGATTCCTTACAGATTGTATACTTTTAGAAATAAAGATGGTGGGCATAGTTGCTTCGTACACCCTCATTACATCAGTCGTTTTAAGTCGCACTTAACAGTCGTGGCCCAGTGGAAACGGCTCTGACTTACGAGTTGTAGGATGTAGGTTCAAACCCTGCCAGGCGTTTTCCTTAGTGTAAATTATTCCATCACCACTGCTCTAAAAACGGTGAAGGAAATCGCATGTCCTAGAACTAAAAAATAGAAGACATGTGACATCCACCAACCCGCACTGGGCCCGTGTGGTGGATGACGGCCCAGTCCCTCTCACCAGAGAGGAGACCCAGCATTACACATTATAGGCTGATTATGTATTATACTGTTGTCTTATTATTGTCAACATGTACCTACGAGTATACCTACTATAAAAAACGTTTTGAGATAAGACTAGTTTCCAGTGAACGCAAATAATGGATTGGCTTTTCTTTAAGCTTATTTAAGGGTAGGTACATTCGTGGGTCATTACTGATTATACATAAAAATATAGTGCATTAACGGAAGAGTTATGGAGTGACCACTTACAACTTATAAGTTATTCACAAACACAAGTTAACATGTAGATAAGGTTAAATAATTTTTTTATGTTTTTTTTTATTGCTGAATCTGCCCGCTCTAGACCTCGATCACGCCTGATGGAAAGTGATGGACGAGGTCTATGATGGAACGATCGTGCCCAGAAGATGCCTAAGGCACTGGAATTCCCATGCATCGACGAAATACAGCAGGCTGCTTGACGCCGGACTCCGGTGGGAGGGTGGTCGCAAACCAGGCGGGCGTTAGCCCTACCACCGCAAGGGAAGAATTGGCCAGTCAAATAAGGTGTTGGGTGTGACTGTCCAGGATGCGCCTGAGAGCGCTCGGTTCAGTTGAGTAACTGGCGGAACAAACTGCGCTACACGAGGAGATTTCTTCACGCATCCCAAAAAAAGTATTTTATGTTCAAAATTAATTTATTTTTCAACAATTTTAGCTTATATCGCTTAAAAAACCTAAAACGAATAATTCAATATGAAACAGAGATTTATACAATAAAATCTTTCAGTATCATCACCTGGGCGGCTCCTAATAATTAATAGTTGAATCTTTACTGGCATTTAATTAAATTACCCACGGCAGCAGTTCCCAGTTTAATTTAAAAACAACATTAACATTTTTATCTTTATTCCTGGGGTCTTAATTCACTGAGAAGTCAGCGATTAACTTACGTAATTAAAAAGAAAATTTTCGTAATAAGGCCCTTAGTTTTATTTGAATACAAAATGTTTTAATTAAGGAACGGACCATATGGGCCATGAGTTACAACCTTCTATCTCCAAGTAGGTGGGGGTGGTCCATGGTGGTGTGGGTCACAGTGGGGTCCATGGTGGTGTGGGTCACAGTGGGGTCCATGGTGGTGTGGGTCACAGTGGGGTCCACCATGCGGGGGTCCATGATGGTGCGGATCATGATGGGGTGGTCCGTGATGGGGCGGCCCGTGATGAGGTGGGCCAAAATGAGGAGGGCCAAGATGGGGTGGTCCGAAATGAGGCGGTTCGTGGTGGGGCGGTCCGTGATGGGGTGGTCCATGGTGGGGTGGTCCGTGGTGCGGTGGTCCATGGTGGTGCGGTGGCCCGTGATGGTGCGGTGGCGGCATGTTGTCTGGAAATAAAATAAAATCTATGAGTATCTAGGTAACAGGTGCAAAATATCATAATACGTTAGCAAAATAATAGTGAGATGAGAAGAATAATTTAAATACATTCCGGTTTGCTTTTCTGAGAAATTTCGACGAAATCTGGATTAAATTAGTTTCAATTTCAGTATAATTTCCTCTTCTGAGAAATGACGATCATTTGATCTATTATGTTCGGTTGTTTTTGTGTTCGAAATTCTGGAAGTCTTGAAGCATTATGTTTAACATACATTAATGTGCACTCAATTATGCTGCTGGCGTTGCTACCCAATTCCTTCACACCTTATCATCCTTTATCAACACCTACGGAAAGAGTGAGGTGAAGAAGTATTTTGCTCTGACGCACAATTCTATGTACTTAAACACAAAGACACTGTTTTGAAGAACTTACGTGAGTTACCCATTTTAATCACGAATGGCTGACCAGTAGGTATTACCTGGATTTACAAAGCAATACTTTGGCTGAACACCACCTAATAAAAAAATTTCAAAAGAATATATAACAAAAACTCACTTTTGACAAAAGTACTTTCAAATAATGATAAGACAACTTGTCCGTACTGTATCAGCTTTTCAACTACTAATTAATACTTGTATACTCTTTCATATACCCTTAATAAGTACCTGCGCAGTGTTGTCTCGGTTTTATCGCATTTCACCAATATCCGAGTAACCGATAGCGATTTTTGTGAAAACATTCGATCTCAATTTATATTTATGTTTTCATAATTTCCTTAGAATGAGCCGGTGTGGTCCAATTAGGGCTATATGGCCTCTTCTCATATACAGAGCAAGAAACAGCCTGTAGATAAGGGCCCGCTTGCATCACAAATCATCGTTCCGTTTCTGTCAATCGTTTGAAAGTGGCAGAGACAGAATTATATTTTAAATAAGTTATAGCACTGTGACCTAAATCCGCACTTAAGTCACGTTTTCTTGTGATTTAAATAGTCCATTTTTACTTAAGCGTGACTTAGGTGCAGGTTTAGGTCACACGGTGCTATAATCTTATTTGAAATATCATTCTGTCTCCGCCACATTCAAACGATTGACAGAAACGGAACGATGATTTGTGATGCAAGCGGGCCCTTATCTACAGGCTGTTTCTTGCTCTGTATATGAGAAGAGGCCATATAGCCGTAGTTGGACCACACCAATACGTGTGACTTAGAACCCTCTTACATTTTGGTACTGAGCGAGCATATTCAGTCTATAATTTTCTCACTGCTGAGACACTGGTCTACACTCTGTAAGAAGGTCTTAATTGCAATATTTTTTTAATTATTTATGTTCCTTTGCTAATTTAATTAACTGTACGTTATTATTATGTTACTGCATGTTGTTAATACCTACTTCATGTATTAAATATTTGCATACCATCATTACATGGCGGAATGTGTCTTAGCACTACAATAATATTACATTATCATCTTTTGTACCACATTTTATGCAAATAAACGATTTTGATTTGATTTGAAAGGAATGGGCCTTACTCCACAACGCGGGCCCAGTGCAGGTTAAATTACGTCAAATTCACTAAAGTTGTGGTTTAGAAACGTCAAGAGTTCAACACCTAATGTGTTCTAAGATTATTTAGATTTCCTAAGTCAAAACACGATCACCGTGTGCATAGACACGTGCCTATTGCATTCACAATAGACTTGAATACAAAGAAAACGTACTATGTAGTACACGATGACACAATAGGCCCCTGTCAATAGGTGTCGTCGCTGATTGGACCGAAGGATTATGACAGACAAAAGGTTTATAATCTGGTAGATTGACGATATTGTTTGCGACTAGCTTGGTGATGGCGTCTTCGGTATAGAGTAGCTACACCTATCGATAAATCTATACCGCACACCAATCAAGCTGTCAATCAAACTATTATTGGAAGGATCTGTTAATTGGTGTACGTTTACATAACATTGACGTGTAAAAGTGTTTGTACAATCCTTTTTCCAACTATGTTGGGATCGGCTTCCAGTCTAACCGGATGCGGCTGAATATCATTATTTTACATAGAGCGACTGCCTATCTGACCTCCACAACCCAGTTACTGGGTAATACGATACCCCTTGGTAAGACAGGTTGTCAAACTTTCGGGCTTCTAATGACCCGTAACGACTGTCAAAGATCCACGAATGACAGCCGGGACCAACGGCTTAACGTGCTTACCGAGGCACGGATGGGTTGTGATATTTAAAGGTCACCCATCCACATACCAACCGCGGTAAGCGTACATTAACCTGATCGATCCACCCGTGCGGCTGTTATAAGTTAGTTATTTTAACAATTACAGTCATGATAATGCTATTGAATTTATAACCCGCAATCCTTGTCCAATTCTTGCATCAAATTAAAGTTATTTTACAATTTCGTATAAACCTACATGTGCACTTATAAAAAATCAGAAGCTACACGGTTCCAATTGGTCGTTTCTTATGGAAAAGAGCCGGGCAAGAAACTCCACGGTTACTCTTTTAAAAATAATTGACTACCTACAATGATTTCAAATTATACTGTTAGTAGTGAGAGGACAGTGTAGGATTGTCACTAAATACTAGGTCTTAACAAAATAGAAAATGATCAACAAATCGAAGCATCTATGAGCCTACAAGGTCTACATCCGCAGCGGACCTCTTCAAGCTAACCGATTGAGAAATCACACTAACATTATAAAGGCGAAAGTTTATGAGTGTGTGTGTGTTTATATATATGTTTGTTACTTCTTCGCGCTCAAACGGCTGGACCAATTTTGATTTTAAAAAAAATATGGAGGTAGCTGACACCCTGGATTAACATATAGGCTACTTTTTATCCTGCTATTCCCACGGGATCGAAACTTATGCGGGTGAAACCGCGGGGCGCAGCTAGTACCATATAAAGTACCTACACTACCCGACTGTCCCGTTAATCTAGTGGCGGAAAGCGCAACTACTGAGCGTGGGGTCCTGGGTTTGATTCCGAGGTCGGGCAGTGTTATTGGGTTTTTCCATTAGGAATTTCTCAGTAACAGTCCGGAGTTTGGAGAGTTGGCGGTGTGATACTCTCGTGCCTCGAGAAACACCTTAAGCAGTTGTGTCGGATTTCCGTCCCATCGAACTATGAGAGTGAGGGAGCACTATAATAATCTGCCACGCCAAAGGCTATGTCTCCGTTGAGATTGGCCGCTATGGCCGAAATACGGTCTGGAGGACTAATATCAAGGTTGGTAAGCCATTTTCACCGCAGTCAAATCATTTTAATTCGCTACGTAAATCTAAAACTCTTTGAAATAAGAGATGACTCACGCCAGATACATTCAAACAATAAATAATGTGTGTCACTAAAAACTAAAACCCGTATTCGCCAAGTTCCGTTTCATTAGAAAATAGTCCTTATGAACTGAGTTATTAGTCATCAATGTCACGTTGTCGATATCACTTTATCAGCCCGTCTGATAAGGACCTGCGCAGCTTACGAAAAAAACGATAAATAGGTACAGCGATAGGACCCTTATCATTCACTGTTGATTTCACCAGCAGTAAACAAGTTATTTTGCAAAATTATTGTTTTCTTTGTGAAAAAAATAAAGTAACAGTACCTACAAGGTAAGGAATTTTTTTCGTTCTTTTTAATCTTAATTTAAAGGATACTGGGCAAAGTTGTAAGGAATGTAGTCTATGGAGCAATAATTTATCTTGATAATGTTTTGAAAGTGCAAATATTTTTGTGTCGTCTTCAAATCGGAATTGACAGTTTTGAGACAACTCAGTTTTGTGGTTCATAGATCAATTTTGCCAACTTTGCTGCAATACCTTAAAAGTTCCCTTAACTTTTTAAAGAAACCACGAAATTGGATTTGTTTTTAAAGTTGTGTTTATTTTCCCCATTTTTAACAGTTTTACATCCATGGATTATTTGCGTACCTACTAACCGTGAGGCTCACACAATAATTTGATGATGTGGCGTCACATAAAGTGTGTTATCATCATGTTTATCGGTAGTTATCGTTGCACATTCCGCATTTGACTTTTCAGTAACTGAAATTTTAGCAAAAACTGTTTTGATTTAAAAAAGTGTCCGTAGAGCTTCTTTTCTTTCTTGATTTTCTTCTTAGAAACCTACTACGCTTTGGAATGGGCAACTACCTTCACCTTTCTGACTGACCGACCTCTTGACAGTTAAAAAACTGCCTGTAGATGGTTTATTTAAAAAAAATGCTTTGATTTTGAATTTGTACCTCTACCAACTAAATATACAAGACGAAGAACTAGAATTATTTGAATTAACGACCTGTTTTCTTCCAGCTATGCCCCCACCACACGCCCGTCCTTGCGGGCCGCAGTGCGGCACGTTCTGTACGCCGACCTGCTATCACCGTTCTCGAGAGATCCACTATTACCACCCGCCGCCACCGCCTCCGCCGCCGCCGCACCACTATCCGCATCACCCACCACCCCCGCACCATCACCCGCACCATCCGCCGCCACCACCGCCGTACCACCCGCCGCCACCGCACCATCCACCACCACCCCCGCATTATTCTCAATGGGGAGTCCAACCCCACATGCTACGATAGTTCCTGGAAGCCAGGGTTTACCATACACTCTTACAGCAAGTCAATATTGGACGAACGGTCATGCGACTTTGTACATGTTCGCATGACCTGCCTAGCAAATGATTACGGTACTTAAATGAATCCTAATCTGCGTAACTCAACTCAACTTGTGGAACATAACCAGGCAGCAATTCCTGCTACCTCGATACCAGAACTGTAATGGCTTTTACCTACAACAAATTCTTGGAACGTTGTAATATTGAGATCTGCATACTTATTGACTTTTTTATCTTTCTCAGTTATTAATTATCTTATCGTATTAACGATAATGTTGAAAATATTTACTTAATTGAAGTACAAAATATACTCAATGTAAGATGTACTTGTTATCGACACTGAAATAAATACATTTACGAAAATTAAACATGTGTTATTTTTTACCACATTACAACGAAATGAAAGATGGCGGTTCGGGATACCAAAGGCCACGTGTGTTTAGACGTTAAGAAGAGGCAAAGGATAGTTTGAGAAATGCCGAGTTGATAACTACAAATATCTATATCTCCAATTTCAAAATCCAATCTCGAATACTGTGTTTAAGCCTCTCCTTGATAGACTGAACTTAACATAATTATGTATGTAATAAGTTCCTAAGCAGTTGACTGATTCTGCGTATTATAGAAACGCTAAACAACAAAAACTTTATAAAAATCAGTCTGAAATAATTCAAAACAATCAATATCTCAATCAATAGCTATCAATCACATTTCTAATACATATAAACTGTAAACAACATGACCATATTAATTCCCAACCAGAACTAAAAAATGAACGGCTAGTTTTCTTCTCCGCGCCTACAATCCGAATAAATGGTCTCTTGAGAGAAAAATATTACTGCACTCGATTATTTCTCCAACACGAGGCTCACAGAAATAAAATCAATTAGAACGCAACAGACAGAAACACAAGTAATTATTTCATCGTTTCCTCTTAAGACTATGAAGGGAAATAGCAAACCAAACAGCGCTCTTATTAAGAAAGTTTTTCTTCATAACAAGATTACGTTCGCCAGATGTGTTGGATTGTGTTCGAATAAATGTTGGGAAGAAAGCGATACTGTGTAGCTATATTACTCACTTCGTAATCTAAGGAAGTTTGGGTAAAAAATCTAGACTATTTTTGTAGTATTTCCACGTAAGGTAAAGATTCCTGGGACAGGATATTTTGATAGTCTATACGAAACTTTACATTTTCTCTTTGCGTAAAAGCACCTAACATTGTTACTACCTAGGTGCTCTTACGCAATCTTGCCGAAAAGTCAATTGTTTTTAACAAAAGACGAATCATAATTATGGAAATGGTCATTGTATAAATTGTTGTTGGTAAACAAAATGATAAATGATGATAAGTAAATGATTTTATTTCTGTAAGTACGTTTGTACAAACATTTTTACACGTCAATCATATATTTTTAAACTAGATGTGGTTGGCGGTTTTTATTTTACTACTCTGAGAAGAAAAAAAACCAAAAGTTTTGAAGTCCAGCCATAATCTTGGTCAGATCATGTAAAGACCATGTAGATTTGTGTCTGAAATGCTCATTTGTGAAAAGAACCACACAGATTGAGTGGACGTATCCAGTCAGTGCCCGCATTTGTCAGTAACCGAGCAGTTTAACAGAGCTCAATGTGAACAACATTAATTTTCGATAAACGCACCCTACTGCATTCAATAAATACTTTGGTCCAGGTCAATAGAGTCAATTATTGCTGCTCAAATTAATACAACGGTACTCAACTGACAAGCGGTTGATTGTGTACCTGAAAGGTAATTACAAGGCAATTATTCGAAGATCGATTCCGTAGTAGGTAATATCAATAGTAGTTGTAGGCCTCATGTCATTGGCAACACTTTGACTTTGAGCTAGCCTAGCGAAGTACGGAGTTTCAATAGACTAAGAGATCAGCTTATACTGGTTTTGTTACCATTATCTGTACATAACTAGTTAAACTAGTATCACCTAACGCTAACCACCTAATTATGCTCACTAAAACCAGAAATCCAACGACCACGTTGTCCGGCGTTTCTAAATTTGCCAAAGATGTAAACAACAATAGCCGCTCGAAATTGAATAAAATCGATATACAAGAACATTTATTTGAAGTAATGTTTGTTTTCGTCTAAATCCCCGAGCTAACTAGACGAAAACAAACATTATTTAAAATAAATGTTCTTGTATATCGATTTTATTCAATTTCGAGCGGCCATTGTTGTTTACCTACATCTTTGGCAAAAGAAAATTATAGTTATTAGTTTATCTGTCGTCGAAACCCTGGATTTCTCAATCTACTGTGTTATCCGTTTGTCTTTGACCAAGTCTACAATACAGTAGTGAGTCTTCAAAGATCACATAATCAGCCTAACATGTTCCCACTGTTGTGTCACAGGCCTTCTCTCTATGAGAGGGAGTGGGCTGTAATCTACCACGCGGGCCCATTGCGAGTTGGTAGATGTCACATGTCTTCGAAATTCATGGTTCTATAACATGCCGTCACATTTCGCCACGATGTTTTCCTTCTCTGTTTTGAGAGCAGTGGCAATTAAATTATTTACACAAAGTATAGCGCCTGTCTGGGTTCGAGCACACGAGCACGACCTACAATTTCGTAAGTCGGAACCGTTAACACTGGGCCACCACTACTCTTCAAAGATCAATGTTTATTAATTATCGAAAAATAAAGTACACAAGAAATCTCAAAATTATTTAATTCGCGCAAAGGGTAATGTAGCGACCAATCTGTTTGATATAAAATCCCTTTGTAACCGTTTTCTACGCCCACGGGCAGTCTGGCTAACCTTTCGAGTTTCGTTTAAAAACAGAACTCGTTGTTGTTCATAGAATTTATATTATCTGTTGTCTATGGTTTATTTTCATCGTAGACTAATAAAGGTGTTTCTGAAGGAAAATTGCGTGGGTTCCATTCGGCTTCACTTATTGTTCATTTTTGTCTTTCATTCGGCCTCTGTTACTCGAAGTAATACGTCTTAACATTAGATGAGCGTGAATCAAAAGAAAAATGAATTAATTAGTGAACCGATACAACGATATTGGATTTCGACACCGATCTTTCACTGCCGAATGATCGATAAATTAAAATAGCAGATGAAAGTTCATTCCTTTATTTTTGTTCGCTAAATTCACTTTAAATTAATTATATTGACTGGAAATTAATTATTGACAATCACAACTATAATTTATTAGGTGGCAAACATGTCTAAACCTGTATTTTTTCTAAATGTTATCCTGCATGCACATTTTTGTTCTTGTATATGTACACAAGTTTCAACAAATAAATATTATCTTATCTTATAAGTATATTGTTTTCGGTGTCGTGTGAATGAGGAACTAAAGAAAAATTAACCTTCACGAGTGAAATATCTGATATCAGCTAAACAAGCCATTCAGTTCAGAATATAATACAAGTACTCGTAGGTACCTACGTAGAATCGTTGATTACGTTGTCTACGTAGGTATATTGTTTATTACTCATTATATAATGTCTAAGCTTTGTCCTTTGTTTGAGTAAATCACAAGTTCTGAGTACTTGAATGCTTTAACTACAATTACTCGTATCGACAGGAAATATAAAAGCTATTTTTGAAATAGCTTTGATGACAAATAATTAAATGTCACGCTTGTTACTTGCGACGGATTATACAGAATGCTATTAATTAAGCCACATAAAAAGAATTTTTTTTTAACATTTATTGTGTCCCACTGCTGGACAAAGTCCTCCCCATTTTCCTGATCCACATTGACCAGATCGCACAAAAAACAGAGGTATGGCCTCTCTTTTTTGTGCGATCTTTGGATATGTTGGCCCCGCAATCATGATTAGATCGTCGCACCACCTTCGCCACGGTCTATCTTAACGGCAATGTCCTCCATCAGGCGTCCAGTGAGTGACTATGTATGCCCATGTCTCCGGGTGCATTCGTGCAACGTGGCTAGCCCACTCCCACTTTAGCCTGGGTGTTTTTTCTCCAACATCTACTATTTATGTTATGGAGCGCAAGATTGTGTTTCTAACGCGATCTATTCTCTTGACGACTATTATGCTGCGCTCCATTCCAAAGAAGACATTAAAATTATATTGTAGTAACAAAACGAGGCAAAAACATGTTAGATCCATTTCTAAAAGGAGATACAGAGAATGGATGTGATCAAAGAAAAACCTCAGCGAGATTGTGAAGTCTTGGAACACGAATTTAGAATACCTCTCGAAACGGAAAAAAGATGGAACCTGCACTCACATGACCACCGTAGGAAAGGAAGACACGAAAGACAAGATGACAGATTCTACTGTCCTGCCACATTAATATTACCTCAGCAACCTAACTACAACCTCATTGTGACGAGAATAAAGATCACTGTTATTTTGACAGACTTGTTAGTGGCAGCAACCCAACAGCAACCTTATTGTAGCGAGAATAAATTTCGAATAGAATAGAGTAAAGTGAACTAAAATAGAGTATAGTTAGCGCCACGAAAGATGAGACTTGACACACCACGTGGTTTGACTTGCGCAGTACACGATTTTAGGTCTCTTTAGCGGTATGAAGTCTGAGCGCGGGACGGGACCGGACGTCATAGGGGCGGCGGAAAGAGCGCGGGAGGGGAGGGGTCAAGTCTCATATTTCGTGGCGCGAATTATACTGTAGATTATAATAAAGTAGAGTAGAGTATACTAGAACAGATCAGAATATTATGTATTGTTGCTACAGAAAAAAATTATACTGGTCAAAATTAAGAAAAAAGTATAGCCCTTGGGTGATTTTGACAGTGATGTAAAATAAATTCAGAGGTAAAAATTATCAGACTGTAGAAAGATTTCTACGGCACGATGTTAATAATGAAGAAATTAAATGTCAGTTTGTTTAACAAGAATTATGAAAAGAAGAATAGAATAGAGATAGAAGTGGTAATGATCCTACGCTTGCCGATGGGAAGTTATTTTAAAAAAATATTGTAACGGCTGAAATATGAAAGATCATCAACAGCAACGTTTCCCAAGCGCACTTACTATGCAATATATTTTATCGCCCACAATTTAACCGCGCGAGGTCTCGGGAAAGCTAACTTTGCGCAAATGTTATTATGTTCTTACTACATAAGTATGTAACACGCAACACATGGTAGTGCGCAGCATGTTACATTGGAAACTGTTCTCATAATTATAATTAATGTTTTTGTTACTAAATGAAATATTTTATCACTAGTGACTGGATTATAAATACAACTTGAAATTATAGAAAAATGCATGCAAATATGCATCATACATACTCGAAATATGCAACAAAATTGTATACATTAAGTTTATGTAGTAGATTTTAGGTAAATTAATATGCAATAACCTTAAAAATAGCCAATAAGCCAAAATATGCAAAATCAATCTGCCTGTCCTTTTCCCAACTAACTAACCGAATGCAGCTGAATACATACCGGTATTTTATAAGAAACCACTGCCTATCAGACCTCCACAAACCAGTACCCCTTGGTAATACTGGTTGTCAGACTTTTGGGGTCTGACTACCCGTAATGACTGTCAAAGATCTACGAATATAGGGACTAATGACTTAACGTGCTTTCCGAGGCACTGAGGGGTCTCGTAAGTAATGGATGGTCACCCATCCACGAATTGACCGAGGGAAGCGTAGCTTAACCTACAACCGACCCCTCAGTGGTTGTTATTATTCTCTATATTTATTTTCTCTGAAAACATGCAGTTTCATGAAATCTGGTTTCTATGCATTCACACCACATTGGTTACATATATGTACTACCGTGACATGTCGTTCTACCCAACTTACCTACCTATACTTATAATATATGTCTTGTCTTGTTATGATACAAAAGAAGAGGGTGTGCTCGAATATAACAAACTTTATGTCCACAAATTGTGTTAAAATAACGGTGTGGGACATTGTCTTTGTTTCCCAAAAATACTGCAAAGCGATAAAATAAAAACATAATAAAAAAATCGACAAAAGGTCGAGGGCAGGTCATAGGCTACTCTTTCCTTTAATACCGATTTTGTTACACGACTAAAGCCAAGGCCAAAGCTAATAACAAAGCCTCAGGGCCCATTAAAAAATAATACAACGTATATAATTTGTAAGGATTACGTATGACCCTGAGCTATAACACTGTGTATCGTTTTACTCCTCTCTAAGCAATAATGTTCTCGGAAAAAGTAAGATCGAAAAAAAGTCCATAAATATAACATTCGCACACAGTTCGTTACCCGGCCAAGGAAACGGAAGAAAAGTCTTAACTCGCGGAAATTTCGCCCTCGGCTTATTCAGCCAATGTTTTTTTTTTATCAATACGCTTAAGAAAGAAACTGGTGTGAATTTCGCTAAGTAGGACGAACATTTTCAAACGGTCCTAAATTATGGACACGAAAATAAAACTCAAAAATTAAAATAATGAAGAAACAACGCGTCAATATAAAAATCGCTACCGCGATCAAATTCAATGGAGCCACCTTTTCTTAATTAAGGAGACAAGTTGATAGTCCCACTGAAATTTTAACAAAGCCTAACACAGGTGCAGGCTGCTGCCCTTATTCCATAATCCTACCGCCATGCCTTACGAGCCCCATGGGCAAAAAGGGCACTTTCGTGACCGGGAACCCATGCCACTAATATTATTCTTTATTGTTAATCGATAAACAGTACACACCAATACATGTATTAGAGGTAGGATGAAACGATTCCCGGTTGACATATATTTTTGGACAAAATCGGGGATAATTTTGCTGGGAATGTAATGACCAATAATTCCGATAAAATCTGGCAACTGACAGTCTTTGTAGAACTTAGAAGCTTTCCCAACAATAGTGATAATGGTCAAAGAAGGATAAACATTTGCGTAAATCACCTTTATGTATTCACATAGCAATGCGCGTCTAATTGAAACGTGGAAATACTGTGAGTGAAACAGGCTCTGATGAAAAAATAATAGATTCTAAAGACACTCGGAATCTCGGGTTCTTCTGGATCTACAGAGGCGGCTGCGCTAAAATTGTATAAATTTTTATGTACTATAAAAATATATCAGGTTACTTTTGCCATGGATGGACTTTTTAGACTTATAAGACAAAAAATTAAAGAAGTCTGAAAGTTTCGAGGTTTTTTGAGCACCGCAGTTAGCACAGGTCTTTCTAAGCTGCAAAATTGGTTTTACACTATTGATATCTATCCTAAAAACATTCTATAAAATCAATACAGTGCTAGTTTTGCGACCTAACGCCATTTTTGTGTCTACGATGAATGACCTAATATTCTATTCTGAATAATTTAAACGAAAAATTTATTTCCACCCATAAATAATTGAATTGAACCGACACGTAGTTAATATAAATTGACGTCCAACATCACCTAAACACAATTTAATTGCCCAATAAATTGCCAGTTGTGACCCGAATACGTTTAATCCGAGCTATGTAGTGTGTACCCGAAGTTAATCGTCATCAATCGGGTGGAGGTAGCGGGGTACATAAATAGGTGCACATGTAACATCACTTTTGAACGCAGTCGGATGCTGGTACGTGAGTTACGGTTATGGCGGTCCCCGGCTCAGTTCCGGTGGCTCCCTCTACTTTCCGCTGCGATTGAAACACGCCCCTTAAATTTTTATAGGCCTTTAATAAGAAATGAGCTTCGTTTCGAGAAGGTATGCCTGCTTAACAAACAAGCTGAGTCTGCGTTGAAATTGGTGGGTGTGAGTTTACTTTATTTGATCATGAAACAATTAGGTAATAGCGAAGTAATAACTCTTTTATAACATCGTCTCCTTAATGACATCATGATAGTTTTACAAACAAAAAACTTCAGCCTAATTTTCTGTAATGTTGTGTTGTTTCATTAAACCGTACCCAAGATATAACCGTATGTATACTGACATCGAAACTTCGAGTAAGATGTAAGACATTCCAAAAGGTTAAATCCGACTCCACCGAATGGGCGTAAATCCACCTCACATCGTGGGGGTTAATAGTAATATGCTAGCATAGCAGTTCGTTCCAATTCGTTCACAGTATAACACTTGCTATGATTACATACATAAAAATAACAATCTCGCAAATATGAACAATACCCCACCGGGCCGTAAAGTAATCTCGACATAAGAAATTAGAACATTACTTGCTATTGTCGCGGGAGAGGCATCAAAATGAGTTCCCTCACGTTCCTATTCAAGTAAATTAAATTTTGATGAAATCGCCGTAATAACTGAGGACGTTATAAATTTAATATTTCCTCAGCTTGTCGACGTAAAAAATATGGGAAACGTCTTATTGCTGCGTTAAATTAACATTTATTGTTAATCAAAAGATTTGAACGGGAAGCCCGTAAACTTGTGTTGTGCGTGTATTGTTTGACGCCTGATACGGCTGTTTATATTTTTTTTATGAACGCTCTTTGCTTCTGATTGTATTAGAATAATAGGTATTAACATCATGTAAGTTTACAATATGCGAAGTAAATGTAAAGCTTTAACCATAAGAAACTTGTTTATAAATAATAAAAGTAAAGTTATATTATAACAAGTAGTGGAAACTAAAAATAAGAGGTTTTTAATAAAACAAAGGGAAAGGAGGGAGGAAAATATAGGGTACTTTACAAATAGAAAACTGTCAATAGATTTTAAATATAGTTTAGATTGAATTATTTTATTTGTTTTGTTTAAAAGGGCTTCGGAAAGCATGGAATACTTTAAAAATAGAAAAAAGTAAATACTTTAACAATAGTAAAAGTAGAAAATACTGTATTGTTTTTATTTTTCTTTGTAAAATTATGATGGGGATGATATTGTAATGGCAACACTAGCTGTAATCTGCCAACACTTATATAAAGCTTGCTACACGGACGCACCCCTTTCCGCCCTCGTCCCGGACAAGGAGACACCTCTGGAGTAATTGGTATACTATTAATACCTCAACAATATCTTTCATTATCATCACAAACATGAATACATCAGCATTTTCTGCGTAGGCACTTAATGAAAAATAGAATGCATAAAAGCTGCTACGCCGTAGACTGTCCAGTCTACGAGTGCTACGAAGCTCTACGAAGTTCTACGATGCAGGTAATCGGCATCCAGCGCTTTTCCGGTGATTATATCTACAATTCAAACACTATTGAAACGAGAATCTACTTATGCTGTATTTTCTTCTTCATTTCTTTGTGCAGTGATTCTGATCAAGAGTTTTCCGACCGATTTGAAATTTTACGGAATCTCACACCTCTATTCTTTAAAAATATTTTCTGCCGCAGAATAACTGGATTTTTCTTCCTTCAAACTGCATAGTGAAAGTAATTGCGCCCGAAAAATACCAATATCCTCGGCGTGCACATGACACCTAATAGCTCCATCGGGGAAACGAGAATCGGTTCACACGCTTTCTTTTTGGAAATAACCGACGAGCCTATGAAAACAATGTGTAACAGACTAAAGTATTGATTGTTGGTTTAGAATCTAGATCGAAGTCAGACATTTTTAATCTGATGTTAAATAATATCACACCCCGGACACTCCATACAACGCTCGCAAAATAATTACCTACTACTACTACATTAAAAAATGACGTTTGTATACGTATGAATGTATGCGTGAGGTACTTGTGTTTGCGAGCGCTCTTTCTTAAAGAACTGCGACGGTAACCTCAAAGTGCGGGGTGAGGTGCGGTAACTGATGTTAGTGCGGGGAAGGGAGTGGCCTTTCTGTACGTAGTACTTTAAGGCGATTGGCACACTGCTGCGTTTCACGCAGCGGTGTGCGGGAATTCCACGCGCGTGAGTGCGTTTTTATTGAATTTGTATGTAAAAAATCACGCGCGTGGGTGCGTTATCTGCATCCCGCTGCATCATGCGGGGCAGTGTGAGAATCGCCTAAGTATTCTGTGATAATATAATAAAAAAATAACATACTTGAAATTCGAGATCCATGATTAGGTATCAAAAAGAACTTCTGCTACGCCAAAATAGCATTATTATTTTGGACATAGTTCCCAGTTAGGACACGCAGAAAAACTGCACAAAAAAAACCTGGCACGCCGGGAGTGCCGACAGAAGTGAAAACAAAACACAAACAGAATACTTTGCCATCACTCACTGACATGTCGGATATACATTAAAACCTAGTACATCCCGAGGACAGCCGAACACATCCGAAGCGGTGTCGGTTACGGTAACATTGTCGCGAATTCAATGGTTTTTTCGCATCTCAAAAAATGCCCAACGCTGCCTAAAGAAGTATTCACTTCTAAAATAAAAATGTTTTGACAAAGTGAATCATTATTACCACCCTGTATAATTAGGGTGGCAGGGACATCCAGGCGCAAATTGAAACCATGAATCAGCACATGATTTTAGTACGAAAAATTTCAACGTAGCGGGATTCAGATTCATGAAATGAATCCATAGTAACAGGTTGCATGCCACCCCATATTATGCTTATTTAAAGTCGAATGCGTTATGTCTATTCTGTTACGCGATGTATAGAGCCTACCTACATTATACACACATCATCTGAATAGCCTTTTCCCAACCATGTTAGTACCGGCTTCCAGTCTAACCGGTTGCAGCTGAGCACCAGTATTTTACATGGAGCGACTGCCTATCTGACCTCCACAACCCAGTTACTAGGTAATACAATACCCCCTGGTAAGACTGGTTGTCAGACTTTTGGGCTTCTGACGACCCGCAACGACTGTCAAAGATCCACGAATGACAACCGGGACCAACAGCTTAACGTGCTTTCCGAGGCTCGGAGGGGTCTTGGTATGTAAAGATGGTCACCCATCCACGGACCAACCGCGGCAAGCGTAGCTTAACCTGATCGATCGACCCGTGCGGCTGTTATTTCTTAGCCACAAGTCCCTCCTACCTACATTATACACACATAGTAACGTAATGTTTGTATTGACTTATAAGCAAACAGACTGTTTCCTTTATACCTACATATTGCGTTGCCTAGTAACATGCAACAAATATACATACATAACAGTCCACTCACAGTTATTTTAGCTCTAACAGCAGCAACCTAACATCAACCTTAGCGAAAAGAGAATAAAGAACACAATTATTTTGACAGACTTGTCAGTGGCAGCAACCCAATAGCAACCTTATTAGAAAGAGAATAAAGATGACTGTGAGTTGGACAGGGATGCAAAATCAGAGGTAATGGCTAATATTCTAAGGCCGTTTGACGGAACTTCGTTGAGTCATACTCGACTCAGGTCGCCACTACTAAGGTCGCGAAAACGCCCCCAAATGGTATTTATTTTTTCTTTATTTTTAAGTTTTTTAGTATTACATGTCCACCCCACTAGTACATGATACACTAGTAAATAACCCAGAGATACAAAATATAGCGACAAGACCTCCTAAAAAACACTATTACACCCTATGGCATTAAATCCGCCTCTGTACATTTATGTGCTTGAAGTATTAAATAAATAAATAATACGTTTTTCAATGTAAAAACCTAAGGCCAAGAACCCTCCTCGAGGGTTCACTTTAGCGCAATTTAATTTTTTCATTTCATTTTTCAATAACAATTTACATTGTGTCTGCATGTGTTACATAAAAAAAAATAGTCAAAAAAAAAACTAAAAAAAAAAAGTACTGCCGAAAGTCGGTCACGGCATTTGGTTCGTAAGCTATCGAGACAACTTATTGGTTTGTAAATAATTTATTGTTCCACGTACCTAGGTAGGACAAGGTTGTTGATATTTATTAATTGGTTCAGTACAAATGTAGGGTACAGTAATTATACCCAGTATTGTAGCTTGTTGTATTCTGTAGATATCTTTCATAATTAACGTGGACTAATTGACGTCAGCGCTAAATAATTAATTTTAGTAGGTACTATCTTCCTTACAAATAAACGTTGTATAGCGTCTATATAGTTACACAACGCTTTGTCTTCTTCCTTCGAAAGTCAAATTACTGACGCCTGAAAGAGAGAAATCGGTGTGTAACTATTCATCTGATATAATACGTTTAAGGAGGTATGTGTTTACTGTTTAACTATAAACTAGCGACCCGCCCTTGCTTCGCATGTTACTATGGCGGCATGTGAAGACACAGAGATTTCTGTGATGTATTGCAAAAAATCCAGAATCTACTGATTGGGACAAGACACTGGCTCCTGTTACACAGATGTTGTTACCTAGCGCTGGAGTCAGGGTTTCACTATATTTGTACACATTTTTTATGCCACAATTCATTATTATTATATATCTAGGTTTAATACACACAACGAGAGAGAGCAATGGTGGCCTAGAGGTGACCGCCCCGAGTTACGAGTAGGTCGGGGTCTCGAACCCAGGCAGGCACTTTACTATGTGTAAATAATTTTATCACCGCTGTTCTCAAAACGGTGAAGGAAAACCGGCATGCTATAGAACCAAAAATTCGAAGACATGTGACATCTACCAACCCTCACTGGGCCCGCGTGGTAGATAACAACCCACCCCTTTCGAAGATAGGAGGCCTGTGTCCCAGCGCCCCGCGAATTCACCCGCATAAGTCGCAATCCCCTGGAAATATCGGGGTAAAAAGTATCCTGAATCCTTTCCCGGGACTCAAATTATCTCAATACCAAACATCTAAATCGGTTCAGCGGTTTAAGCGTGAAGAGGTAACATACAGACAGACAGACACACTTTCGCATTTATAATATTATATATAGTAAGCATGTATAGATATAAATACAAAACCAATCTTTTCCCACACATTTTTTTCCATACTATTCTACCACGCATGAAGATTTTTAACCCCATGTTACTTTGAAGTCTCGACTTATGTCTGTGCGAAATAACATCGTTTATCAACAGCTTACGAAGAAAACTACATTATTATGTGCATCTTAATAGAAGTTGCACTTTACTCGTACTACTTGAAACTCTGTCTTATTTTATATTTACGTGAACTTATATCGCTAGTATTGCTTAAGACCGTGTTTGGGAAATTATTATGAAAAGGAAAAAGAAAAAGTATTTATTGGGACTCGCATAGGAATATTACAAACTAATCACACTTATAGAAACATAAAAAACTAAACAAAAGTAAAATGAAAATAAAAACAGAAAGTCCTGTACGAGGCCAAAAGGCCCATATCTATAATATAATGCTATCTCAGCTTATACAACAACAACGGCGTATGACAACTTAGCAACTAATCAGGATGATGTTAAGTCGAATTAAACACGTTGCCGTTGGCAAAATATCCTAATACGTATTTACACCATTATCATATCACGATAAAAGAAAGAAATATCTAAAACTGGTAAGTTTTACTTGCGTAGGAGAGGTGTCATCGGCACAAACACTTCTAATCGACCACCTTATTCTCTCTTGCGGCCTTTCTTTCTTCCACAAAACTTCTCTTAACACAACTCGCAATAAACAAACAGGATATGAAAAGTAGCCTCATTTCGCTATAAAATGCATGTAAGAACCAGTCATTTCAACTGCGGGAAGAAGCAAAAAGGATCACGGCACTGCGCGACCCCACACTTAATTAAAAACATCACAACAGGTTGCTTCCCGCTGTGTTCAAGGAAAAACGATCACTATTGCAGCCCTCCTTGTTAATATAACTGTACACCAATCCATACGTATAATAGGTCCTACCTGCTAGCTCAACCATTGTGTCAAACCTCACACAATCAGTTTGATCAGTTATTTCAAATATTTAGACAAAGAGACGTCAAACAAAAACATCCGGAATTGAGGCTCTATTTTGGCATTACAGTGAAAGCCTTTGTTTCGGTAAACTAGTGGAAATCAAGGTGTGAGATCTTGTTGATACGCTTGACAGAGTATTCGCATCCATCATCTGCCTAGCCTTTTCCCAACTATGTTGGAGTCGGCTTCCAGTCTAACCGGATGCAGCTTAATACCAGTATTTTACATGAAGCGACAGCCTATCTGACCTCCGCAATCCAGAGAGTATTCGCATCCATCAGAGGTATATTGTAGTCCGAAGATTTCATACCTGAGTTCAACGCACAACAAAGCGAATAAAGTGAAGTTTGAATGGTTACTAATAAAAAGAGCCTACACCTACATACAGGGTGTACCAGAAAGGTGTGTTCAAATTTAAGGGTGTGGTACAGATCATCAGACTGAACCACTTTCTCCACGGGTCCATGCGAAATCGCGAAAAAAATCAGCCGTCCTATACATTTGGATCGAGTAGGTATTAAAACTTTGTATGGGACTGTTGATAAATTATTTGCGATTACGATATTGACCCCATGGAGTAAGTTGTTTAGTTAACATGTGTACAGGTACAGGTAAATTTTACAAGCTGCAAGATGGAAATAAAGCGTAGACGTCCGCGTAGGCACCCGCGTAGGTGCACGTGTAGGCGCTCGCGTAGCTCCGTAGCACCCCAATGTCGACGGAAGTGATTGCTACCAGAACGATTGCCACGTAGATATGTACGTGATATGTATGCAGATATCATACTCCTAAAGACAAATCATACTATACAAATATGTGAGTAAACATATGAAATTAAAATAACGGGAACCGTACAGTTGAATTTATTAAGCTTGTAAGGAACAACAAAGCGAATCCGGTATGTTATTGCGGCTCGTTTCGATGCAAAATGCCACTCGTTTGAAATATGCGACACCAAAATGAAATCATAAATTCCGGTAAATACGAAAGCAACGCGAGAGGTGCATCACAATGTTGTTCGCCTCCTTGTAATAAGCGTGCTCTTACGTATTGCTTTTTTTTATTAAATCTGCCTACATTTGTTCCATTAAATATACAAGTACCCAGACAAACTACACCAATAGAATTCAGGTTCTTTTGAAACTCCTTGCTGGAATTGTAGCATTATCCTTCAAAGATAAAACACAAACGGCCCTATTACAAAACAAGGTTTATCTTTAGACCTAGGTTTAAACCATCGAGCCATTTTTAAACAAACTAAAATCCGGCGTCGTTAAAGTTCTTATTTCAAAAACTGACGTTAAACGAGTCCAAGTTGTCAATTTTGCATTAAGAACTTTACATTTGTCGGAACAAAGTTTAAAATCCAGTAACTGGCTCGAAGGTTTAGGCTAGGTGTAAAGTTAGAAATCGTTTTGTAATAAGACGGATACAGTTTGTAATTCTTCTTTTTTACAAAAAGAGCAAAATATTTTTCGAACAAAAGCGCTCGTAAATAGCCTTGAAAAGAATCGGCGAGGAAGTTAGAAACATTAATTAAATCAGTAAAAAATTAAGAGAGTTATAAAGCTCTTAAAGTTTCAGTCAAGACCATGCCCTTTTTCATAAAATGGAGTGGGATTGATAATGACCAGATCTTTGAACAATATTAAATGTAGCTTCTGCGCTTTATCTCGATAAGAGTTATGAAATGTCACGTAATCTATCTATACTCATAATAAAGCTGAAGAGTTTGTTTGAACGCGCAAATATCTGGAACTCCCAGTCGGATTTGAAAAATTATTGTTACATTTGATAGCCTATTTATTGAGGAAGATTATGCTTAGGCTAAAGGTTAGGTTATGTAACAGCAAAGTCGCGGGTAGAAGCAAGTATTGCAAGAAACTTTACTCTTTTTTTTTTACTTCTTCATAAATAACATAACGTTACGCCTGTACTCTTTGGAGGGTAAGATACATATGTTTAGTACACCATAGTTCGCCAGTTACGTTTGTCCCCTTTGAATCAAGACCCTTTTTTTATGGGAAATCATCAAATGACCCCTCCCGCTCTGGGTGGAGTGGAAGGGAGTGTCAGACTCTTACTGACTAAAACCCACCCGTGTTCCTTCTTTAGCCCTTTATGTTCCGGGGCAGCGGTAACCCTATCGGACAATCCCGAAGACCCTGGACTGCAAATTAGAATTTTTTATGGAAAACCTTAATGACACTTGGAATCCAACCCGAGACTTTTAGCTCTAGAGTCGCGCTTGAGACAGCTACACCAACGAGGCAGACAAAAACTAGAATTCTTCTTGTTCTTATAAATAAAAATGAATTGCCGTTCGTTAGTCTCACAAAAACTCGAAAATGTCTCGACCGATTGTGATGAAAGTTATGGTGTTTGGTTGATGTGTGCGCGCCGGAGAAGGTTCCTGACAAAAAAGGCATTGCAACTATGCAACGCATTAGCCAGTTTTTGATAAATTAATTTCCCAATTCGCCAAAAATTGATTAGGTACACCATACCAAAATCTTACTCCAAGGCAAATCAGTTCTGACGAAACCATTTTCATGTCCCCGGGTTTATAATGTTCAATATCTCTTGCGGTCAATACCCTCCTTTGAAGCTTACGTAGCGAAATGGATGTGGTTTCAGTGACGGACATAATTGTCCCGTGGAACAGTGATATGCGATGGCAAACCGCAATGTAGTGGTCGCCAGCGCCACCTCGCTTGCGACTGGCATGCCGAACTAAATCTTGGAACTTAAATTATGTTTTAATTAAATGTTACCTGTAGGTACATATTTGGAAATGTTGGAAATAAAAATGGAATATCAATGAGTAGTAAGTCCGAAATACTTGATTAAGGACATTATATATTAATGAAATTACTGAGATAACAGCATATTTTCCCAATCGTGTTCTTTTACCACTTCGTTATGTCTGAATTAACACAATGAAAATGAAGAATCGATGGTTGTGAACTATTGTCACTATTGATTGTTTGTAAGTATGAAACAGAACCTATAATATTTGTATCACAAGATCCAACTACTAACTTAATTCCCAGGATCGCAAACTATGCCTATCGAAAATAGCTACCGAATAAGTATTTAAATTCTCGATAAGTATACCTACATGAGTTAGTACAGTTTGAATTTCTGTACTACAAAATCTCATAAAGATTTATTAAATTCCTCGCTCGAAAGAGCTGCTGTGGCTTCCACTTTAAATTTTAATAAAATCATTTTTCACACCTTGCCTTCATAATGTTCGTAACTAGGAGCTAACGTTTCATGAAGTCTAATGGTTGTTTCTTTAAGGTACTAATATGGACAACATGAAACAATTTTAGTGTTAGTTCAGTTAGCCAATTGGCTAGAATGAGAATATCTTGTCTGGTGAGTGTCCGCTGTTACAATGACGACACTGATATATATCTTTCAGAAGTCAAGTAACCAGTTCTTTGTCAGAAATATACAATATGAATGGTAGAAACATTTGGAAAGTAGGAAGCAAGAAGGCACAATTTCAGTAAGTAGTCTATCGCATTAATATTATGCAAGAGGGCAACGTTCAACACGTTCGTAGCCGGGGCTGCGCTGCGCTACAAATGCGAATCTAATGCCACTATAAATCTGCCCCCTCTCCTGCGCATATCCCCACCCTCGACCCACTCCCAGAGCCCCAATAAGTAGGAAAATGTAGCGTGAATTAGTATCGATTAGGAAGCGAGCATTTCAATCTCAGCCAATTCGATAAACTACAATTTCCATGTGAATATATTTTTATCGAAGCCCCTTAGTTCGTTTCAGGTGTCGGGAATGGGCTCCTTTTCTTTATACCCAGACGAAACAAAATACTTCACTAAGTCGGGTAAATATAATTTGTCACTACCGAATGGAAAGAATGGAAAAGGAACGCCTCCAGACATTTAGAAATTTATTAAACCCTGAGCTTATGAAGGTATCGTACGCAAGTAGCTCAAATGGATAAATTCAGGTCTTGATATGATTTTATTTTTATTTTTAAATCAATTTAAACTTTTACAAATACGTATCCAATAGTATAACCGAGAGATCAAAATAATTTTCAATAAACACCTCACCAGTCCGTACACGCCTACGCAAAAAGGAACGCAATTTTCAAATGAAAACGTAACTCAACACACCTTTTATTATTCACGCAGAGAGTACGTGAATAATAAATTGAATTTATCAAGCATCTGAGGAAGAGTATCCGTTACTTAAACAGGTAAAATATTGAAATAAGGTGAGTACTTAAATTATTTTATTTAAATTTCCATCACAGTGTTGCTGGCTTCCTAAATAAGAAAGTGTAGAGAGATGTACCGGTCTCGTTACTGCTTCAAGACGACCAACAAGGAGCCCGCGCATTCCGCATACATTACGGGAAGAGTGCGCTTTCTACTAAATTAAATTTTGATGGCTGCCTGGATAACGCTGAGTAAGCAACTCATTTTTTCATAACAGTCATCCTGAAATTGGATATTAATTTTTTTTCAGCGTGACAAAGTATAAAGACGTATTACGAAGTTTGAACTATTCTTTGACATACTTTTATTGAAATCAGAAACTCATCAAAAACGGTGATTTGTACTTCCATATAAAAATTTACGCCCTATTTTAGGATTCCGTACCCAAAAGGTGCCAACGGGACCCTATTACTATGGCACTGTTGTCCGTCCGACCGTCCAACCGTCCCTCCGTCCGTCCGTCCAACCGTCCGTCCGTCCGTCCAATCGTCCGTCCGTCCGTCCGTCCGCCTGTCTGTCACAGAACCTTAGGTTTTCTAATCCTCAATGAATAAGTTTAATTCTTTCGAGATTAATAAAGCATTACAAAGTTATTAGGTATATAATATTAATATCAAGAAATGCGATGCCAAAATCCCGAAGGCCGCAAATGTACAACTAGATGGCCTCACACAGTACCTTATAATGTTTATTTGAAATTTAAACGGCAAGGATGCAGCCGGGATGCTGCGTCGAGACAGAACTAACAAGTTTCCCAGGAATTAATGTGGCGCCTTCAGCTAAGTGTCGTCGTCCACTGTCTATTTAGAAACGATAGGGGAAACTCATTGGTTTAATAATTAGATAGAAAAACAAAGAAAGAAAGAAATACTAAAGTATTGAAAAATTGAATCACTACTAAACCGATCTTATTCTAAAAATCGATATGTCATAATTTAATCATTTACCCGTATGTTTTAGAAAAAAGCGGCCAAGTGCGAGTCGGACTTACTCACGAAGGATTCCGTACAACTGTACAGTAATTCAACACTACATTTTTTTAAATACTTTTGTAAAAAACACGTTCTTATTTGTTGTTGCTGCGGCCATAGTATTCACAGTCTGTGAAAATTATTCGGTCTGGAATTATTCGGTCTGGTCATACTGTATTTGTTTTTATGAATAAAATACAAAACAAAGAATTTTCCTATAATAATCTTGGCAGGAATGTGGAAAATGCCGCGATGAATCTTTCATGATTTTAGAAATGTCGAATTATTTCTGTGTAGAATTTCTCTGGAACTTTTGAGTGGCATCCTTAATTATTTTAACAATGTATTTTTGTTCGTAAACATTAACTAAATAGCAATTACCTTTAAATTAAATTGTAACATAAAATACATGATAGAAACTTGGAAGTAATGAAGCAAACTTGAATGTGTAATTCGACTTGGAAACGTTTTATATAAATTATTTCAGTCACTGGAAAAATACACTTATGAGTTATGATGAGTCCTTCAACGATACATAAATGATATCTAAACGTAATATAATATTATAAAGAGAAACGATTTGATTTTTGTTTGTTACACTTTCACGGATGAACACATGATGACACATGGGTAGACAATGACCTGGATAAGGACATAGTATACTTTTTGTACCAATATTCCCACAGGATCGAGACTTATGCGGGTAAAACCGCGGGGTGCAGCAAGTAAAGTTGCACGAAAGTTCCTCAATAAATCACATCACACTAATATTATAAAGGCAAAAGTTTGTGAGTGTGTGTGTGTGTGTGTTTATATGTTTGTTACTTCTTCACGCCTAAACCACTGAACCGATTTAGATGAAATTTGGTATACCTAGACATAGTTGGAGTCCCGGAAATGGACATAGGATAGTTTTTATCCCGATGTTCCTACGGGATCGACATTTATGCGGGTGAAACCGCGGGGCTCAGCTAGTATTTCATAATCATGGACCCGGATGAACGCTGACTTTTTTAAAAATTGCAAAGTGCTTATATACCTTATATTAGGTCCTTACATATGAAATTGGCGTTTTTCGTACTGGCCACTTTAATCACGAATTTCTCCTCTTTGGTAAGGAATTCCAAATTCAAATTTGTACAGCTATTTACTCATGTATTTGTGCTTCGATGACCGTCATTCATTTGTTTTTTTTCTTCTGTTTTTTCTGTTTGCGTCACTCATTTTACAAAATGGAAAATTTAAAATATCGCATTATTTACGAGTACGAGTTCCGCCGTGGCACTAGTGCTGCGGAAACGACTCGAAGGGTGAATGATGTGTATGGCGGTCATGTTGCAAAAGAAAACACAGTTCGTTTTTGGTTCCAACGTTTTCGTTCTGGAAATTTCGACCTGCAGAACAAGCCCCGTGGACGGCCTGAGACCCAAGTTGATAATGGAGAATTGAAGGCTATTGTGGAAGCGGACCCATCGCAAACCACGTCCGAGTTAGCTGCAGGCTTCGATGTTAGTGATAAAACTGTTTTAATTCACTTGAAGCAAATTGGGAAGATTAAAAAGCTTGAAAGGTGGGTACCTCACGAATTGACTGAAGCAAACCGGCAAACGCGCGTCGACTGCTGCGTTACATTACTTGAATTGGAATGTCTTAGACATCCTCCGTACTCCCCGGACCTTGCTCCAACAGATTACCATTTTTTTCGCAATTTGGATAACTTTTTGCAAGGGAAAAAATTCAACTCCGATGGGGCAGTCCAAATCGCCTTCAAAGATTTTATTGATTCCCGTCCGACTGGTTTTTTTAGTAAAGGGATCAATGAACTACCTATAAGATGGCAAAAGTGCATTGAAAACAATGGTTCATACTTTGATTAATTAAATATATTATATTAAAAAATATTCGACTTTTTGTTCCTTCCATACAAAACGCCAATTTCATATGTAAGGACCTAATATTTGTATTCTTTTCTATCGTGCTTGTTAGTGATTCTAAGATTTTTACTACATTTTCTGTTTTTACCCGTGAAAACCTGTAATTGGCTTTATGTCTCATATAATATTGTTATGCTTCTGTTATAGCTGTTGATTCTCCTATAAATAAATAAATAATTTTCAAGAGGCCGTAGATATGAAAAGGTAAGTACCTACGTTGTGTGTAAAATAATTTGATAATATAACATTTTTATAAAATAAATTAAATTCTGCTGGAACTGAAAAAAAATCCTTCAAGAAAACGCGATATTTTCTTGAAAAAATCTGTTTGTAGTTCAGTTTTCTCAGAAAACCGACGTCAGTGGAGAACGGGCCGGAAGGCGCAAACGTCCCGCTTTAGTCGGCACTCGGCGCCACAGCCTAATCTTTATCCTCGAACAGTATTCCAGTGTTCAGTTAGCGCTTCTGCCGCGCTAGCTTATTATAACTGCTTATTGCCACACTGTGCCTATGCTATGTCATAATTGTGGAACTAAATGTGTGAGGAAAGTTCATGCGAATATTGAAACTTATTACGCTTTGTGATTGTGGAGCGACCAACTCCTCTATTAGACACTTCGACTCACTAACTAAACACATTCCGAGTTTCAAACTGTCACTGATGAAAATTGTTTTACCGCTTGAACAAGTAGAAAGATTCAATTTTCTTTTTGGCTCTAGCTTCGAGCCAAAAAGAACAACTGTGCTAAGCATATCATACATTCCTCAAACTCTGAATAAGGCATGAACATTAAACAATTTAGAGTGGCAGGGACATCGATGCGCAACCTGCACCCTAATTGCGTAACACACTATCAATCGGAATTTGAATCATTTTGAAGCCAATTGCTAATCCATTGCTTCGTAAGTTCGAAAAATGTGTCTGCTCTACACGTAAATAGCGCAATGAATGTTGCTGAACTTTCAAAATGAAACCGATTCCGATTGATAAAGTGTTACGCAATTGCCCCGCTGGTATCATTCATTCAGTACATGATTCTGAACAACCTGGCTCACCGGTTGTATAAAAAAAACCGGTCAAGTACGAGTCGGACTCGCGCACCGAGGGTTCCGTACAAATGTGTAGGTATGTAACTACAAATTTACGGTTTTCGGATTTTTTCCTTTACGTGTGCTATATGAAATTGCTTCTTGCCAAATTTCATGATTCTAGGTCAACGGGAAGTACTCTATAGGTTTTGATTTCCTTGCGAGTGTGAAAATGTGGCATAAACGGAACATAAACGCCCGTATCTTTTGATTGCGTTGGTTTACAAGTTTGATTTTTTCACTGCTTCAGGAATTGCAGCCCTGAGTATTTCACATTAATTTCAACTTGATAATTCCACGCGTTCCTGAGAAAAAGGGTTTTGACAGACGAACAGACAGACGGAAAATGAAGTGATCTTATAAGGGCTCCATTTTTCCTTTTGAGGTACGGAACCCTAAAAATAGCAGTTCAATACATTTTGACCGCAGATACCTATTGCACATTTCTATGAAACAGCAGATTTTTTTTTATAAGCGACGTTAAATGTGGTAAACATTTAACGTCCCTTATAAAAAAAAAATCTAGGGGTTTAGAGTCATATGCTGAATTCATAGCCACAGTTTGCGCGCTGATATCTCTGTCACTGTGTATATCGATACAAAAGAACGCAACCAGTTTATTAAAGAACTTGGGCGACTCCGTTCATTTCCTGTCTTCATTCCCGAACTGAGCGCGAGAAAGGCCAATTTAAATTAGTTGTTTCTTTGACTGGTAAGATTGATGAAACTGTCGCGGGCACCGAGTTCAACACTTGAAATTATTTCCTTCAAAACTTTTGGAAAAGGTTGCTTCATTATTAGAAACCAAATATAAACTTGTTCTGGTTTAAACAATCTTAAATGACGTTTCATTCTTTGAGATCAAAATCTGCCTAGCCTTTTCCAAACTATGTTAGGGTTGACTTTCAGTCCAACCAGATGCAGCTGAGTACTAGTTTTACATGGAGCAACTGCCTATCTGACCTCCACAACCCAGTTACTGGGTAATACGATACCCCTTGGTAAGACTGGTTGTCAGACTTTCGGGCTTCTGACGACCGGTAACGACTATCCAAGATCCATGAATGACAGCCGGGACCAACGTCTTCACGGGCTTTTCGCCGTTCGGAAGGGTCTCTTTATGAAAAAATGGTCAAGATGGAACCATCCACGAACCAACCGCAGCAACCGTAGCTTAACCTGATCGATCGACCCGTGCGACTGTTATTAGTTAGCCACGGGCCACTCCGTTCCATTCTTTGAAAATATTATCCTGGTAAAAACGTACCTTGTTGAACAATACCGAAATAGCCTTTAAAACCATTCCATGCTGTAGGTAGAGTGGGGAATTACTCAGTAAATAAATTGCTGGATTTTTTGAAGGCTTTACGCATTACCGTGATCAATGGGGAGGCTTTGCAGTTTGTAATGGGAGGATTTAGCGTCTCATTCTATCGCGTTGGTATCGCTATGTTTCATCTCTATGTTTGAGTCTGAGGCTATTTCAAGAGGTCGTAGCCCATAAGTAAAGTAAAACAAAGGGCTGTCAGTTCTTGTTAGCAAAGATTTCGGTTGTTTTACTCACTGGTTTTCTGTCTCAGTTGATTGATTTTGAGTTCTTTACTAAAGGTGAAGTACGAGGAATCGAGTATAGAAATCTATACGAATATTATAAAGAGGTAACATTCGTTTGTTTGTTTGTTGGTTGGGGGTAATCTCTGGAACTACCAGTCGGATTTGAAAAAATATTTTTGCATTTAATAGCCCAATTCTTGAGCAACAGAAGGCTATTTAACATCACGCTATGACCATAAGGAGCCGAGCAAACAGAAACAAAATTCAGAAAGAACACAAACCGAAAACGAAGTGATAGCGCCGGCAGGTGATGCGATGCGATGCAACGGGGTGAGTCGGGGAACAAGAAACTTCACGCGGACGAAGTCGCGGGCCGAAGGTAGTATAGTATATTACTCAGGTTAGGTAGGTAGAATTTTGAATCATCTTATTTATAGCAGCTATACATCGTGTTTTTTTTTATATCCCATAACTCTAGGGGGTCATTGTACTCATCATTATGAACAACTATTGCTATGGGACCAAACTATATCTACTAAACTATTTAAAAATAATCTGGTGTTCCCTACAATTTGACGAGTTATGCGAACGTAAATGTAGGGAACAGCTGATTTTTTTTTTCACGTTCTCAGGTTTGGTAAAAGTTGTTCATAATGATGAGTATAATGACCCCTTAGAGTTATGGGATATCAAAAAAAAACACGTTGTATATGAATGAAAATATTAAATGTGAATGACATTCCATTAGCCAGTAAGTGACAAAATGAGATCCGAAACAGTGCACACGATTGAACTAAAAGCGTTCAAAAGCGGAACAATCAGAGCACATATCAAAACGATGACAAAATTTTGCATTCGTTAACTTTGTAACATGCAATATCACTTTACAGTACCGTCTAAAAGCGTGGAATAACAATGGCTGCATTTTTAAATGGGGTAAATCGAATGGAGCGATACATTTAAGTTAATTAGCGACTTCGGGTGGAAATAACCTGGGCTATTAAAGATTCAGATGGCAAAGTGCAAATCGGTGTCGCTGCAGTCACCGATGCATTTAGCCTGCCGCGACTGGACAGGTCGGGGCTGTGCACACTTACACATGCCGTGAACCGTCTGCTCCTCAAATAGACGCGCCGGTAGCGCGGGAGCTGGTGCCTTGACTTGTGCATGTTAGATGAGGCACGTGTTCATTAACACGTAACTTATCTAAATGCACAAGTCATCTTGTAGTGGGTTTGGTAAGTCAATGCCTTGAAGTGTGCTCAGTGCTTGACTTGAAGTTTTGTTTTGATCGAATTAGCAATACTAAACCAATTAGTAAAAAACTTTTTAAATTCGATTTTTTTTTTCTAATCTGAATTATTTACCGTGTTATTATTATAATTACTAGCTGTTGCCCGTGATGATGTCTATGATCTAGGATAAAAGTAGCCTATGTCCTTCTCCAGGTTATGTGCCAAATTTCATCCAAATCCGGTCAGCCGTTTTAGCGTGAAAGCGTAACAAACATACAAAAAAATCAAATCTTTTCTCTTTATAATTGTTCGTTTAGAAGTTTAGATAATATATAACAATAAAATGATTATTACAAACGACTTGCACTAATTATATTACGTCATTGTTGCCAAACTGTTAGATCGGCAAAGAATTCCACACATAAGAAGAAAATTAATTGAAGCAAACGCGGTCACACTAGCGATCCACTCTCCCGAACTACAAAGGTAGAATCCAGACTACACTGAAAATAGCGACCTGTTAACTTGAAAATTGATTTTGACACATAGCTCTATATCTGAACTGAAACTCGGAAAGTCTCTTGTATAATGCAAAACCTATTTCCGGAATTTACCTGTCTGCCCTCAGAATATGACAATTGAAATATTGCTTCTCCATTAGCCGGCAACGCTGGCAACACTACTTTTAGATTGGCTGTAAAACTTCAATTTAAGACATAATTGGAAGGCAGACGTTTAGACAAGTTTATTTTTGTGCTAGCTCGTGTCTGGACTGGAACTGTCTTTTGTTTAAAGTTGTAGAGGTGATTCGGAAGCCACTTTACTGTAGATGCTATTTTCGTGTTTGCTTTTCATATTAAATTAGTGCACTCGTCAGACTATACAGGGTGACAGGGGCATCGCCGAGCAACATTACCATGGATTAAGTACATAATTCTGAACCAAATAAAACTCAACGCAAAATGAAAGTATGTTTTAAAAAAATTTGCTGTTCCACACATCTTGACCGCGTAGGTATTGCACTTTTCTATGAAACAGCTGTTGTTGTTTTTTTGAAGTGAAAACTTCTTTAGCGGCGTTGTACACTTTTTTTGTAATGGGTAAAAAATGTTAAACTCGGGTCAGGACACGTGACTGTCAGGACACGTGACTTGATCGAAGACGTAAGACGGATGGAGAGTAGACAGCCGGCGCGGCGTAGGAGAGGAAGTATCCCCCTCTCTTTCTATGGTGTGGCGAAAATGTATGCCTGCTGTTTCGTTTAGGCGGCGCAGGGCGCTTGCGCGAATGTTCGTATGTGTTTATGTTACAGCGTGTCACGCGCATCCATGGATGGTGACAGCTGATGGCTCGACCGTCTGTGTAGTGGCCACACTGCTGTGTATTCGTAAAATTCGTGTATATAAAGTGTTTAAAATATGGAAATTGAACAAAGTGCATGTATTAATGAAAAAAGTGACGAAGAAATAGCGAAAGAAAATGAGTTATATTAATTCAATTAATAGTTGATTTATTTCAACGTTAATATTCAAGTTTTCACTTCTGCCGGCACTCCCGGAGTTCAACCCGTCTTTTTTTTTATAACCTACCAGGCCTTTCTAGGGGGTTCTAGAATCACGAGCTGAATTCATGGTTTCAGTTTGCGCGTCGATATCCCGGCCACCCTGTATTACCAGTTCTGATTTCTAAAATCAAAGACGTAAATCAAAGAAGTAATATTCCCTTCCGTCTGTAATAAATGATGATATCTGAAGGCAAGCGAGACTTTTTGTTTTCTTTGTTTAGGAGAAAAACTCCGGGAGAACTTGTACGAAGTTTCCAGCTGGGGATATTTATTTAATGACCCTGCTTCCATTTTGCCGAAAATTTTGAAATAGATGGCTACTCAATTAAATTGAAATAACCAATTTATACTCTAACAGAAATGGGAATATAGGTCCATACATACAACATTTTTATAAGATACTAGCGGCCCGCCCCAGCTTCGCACGGGTGCAATTTTTTTTTTTCGAATTTCCAAAATTTTTTTTCATACAAACCTTGTCCCGGCAATACCGATCACAACAAAAAAAGAATTAGCGAAATCGGTCCAGCCGTTTTCAGGTTATGTCGTGACAACGGAAAACGGGTTTCATTTTTATATATATAGATTTTAAATGATAATAACCGTGCCATAACCATCATCAAAGCTATGGGGGAAACCTTTACCTATCAGCGAGTCATTCAGGATGAGAAGAAATTCTGTTAGTAGACCCAAGTATAAAGTAAAATAAATTATATATTTTTATAAGTGTAGTACCGAATAAACTCAAACCATGAATAATGAAGTCCAAAACAAAAACTTCTCAAACCCCAAATCCGAAATTGTAGCAGACATACTTGATGTCACATAAGTAGAGCCAGATTCCGTCGACAAAGTTTATACTTGGTAAAGATGCAATGACAAAATATTTAGGCGGGGAGGCTGGGGGGGGGCGGACGCGGTCGGGAATCATTGAATGTTTCCTGCTTTCACAACTTTACCAGCGAGCCGATCTTGGTACGAACAAGTCTTGTTTTCATTGGTTTGTTGTACTTCACCGCGGCTGACGTGCCTTTCCAAACTTCCCCGTTGGCCGCGACTCGAGTGAATACTCGATACATTGTACAATTTGTATCTTGTGCTCGCCACTTTCGTACTCGCGTTGCGTATGGCTGAACTCGGGGCAAGATTTCTTTCTGTTCCTCTTTCAATCTGTACTTTTAATTTAAATACGACCTTTTTCCTGTCCAATTATTAGTTCTATTTGTGAGCTCTTCATAATCACTGGGACGTGAAGCATGCAATTGAAAGTTAGGCTTCACAAATGTGACGGGAGGAACCCACCTGAGATGTATGACATGTCCTATTTTGCGTGTCACGAGTTTCACATAACGAGCATGTAGTATAAGTTATTTAACTAATTCATTGTTAACGCCTTTTTCACTCCTTATTGTCAACATTAAACTCGTCTACAAAACTTCGAGGGTCGATAGCTTGAAACTCAATTGATTACAAATTTAGGTAAAGATATTAATATTAACTTATAGGTATAATAGCCTAATGTATCTTCCACTAATTGACATTAAGGGCACCTACCGAAGTTATTTCAACGTATTGCTATGTCTGAAAACTTGACTAACCATAAATTAATAACTAATCTACCATTAGTCCATTAACAAGGCAACTGGCTCGGAATCTATTGTCCGAAGGCTGGAAGCGATCAATGTGAGGTTTGCTTGGGGGGCTGTGAAGTTAGATAATTAATTACGGCTCCATAAAGCCTTGGTTTCGGTCGTTATAGTGCCCAGGAGCGTCGTAGCCAAACTCTGGCCATACAATACCCTATTGAATCTAGGTAATACGTTTTTGAATTACTAGCTGAATGGATTAGCGGCGGCAGAGGGGACACGTTCAGGAAATTTGAAGAGCGTCAGCAACACAAGTTGGATTACCGAACGATTGATTTATAGGAAGCTAGTGCCTCATTCAATAGACTGGTAGAGGGGAATTTGACTAAGAGGATCGGGAGCCGTGTTTTGCGAGTGAACTTGCCATTTTCGTGTCAGGTATCGCACGTATTGTTATAGAACTAGTAGACTGCAGATTTGTATACCTACCATTTTCTATTTTGTTAGTACTTGTTCACAGGCCAACACTGTGAGGACTCCCATAACTGTTAACACTGTAATTTAAAAAAAAAAAAGAAAGAGTAACCATGGAGTTTCTTTCCGGCTGTTCTCCATAGGATACGCACCGAACCGTGGAACCGTGTACCTATCTTCTAGCGATTCATAAGTGCCCATGTAAATATTTGGATTTGATTGATTTAAATAACAAATGAGCGAGGGTACCAAATGCTGCAAATGTTTCAAATATACACCAGTATATTTTGTATTTTTTTTTGTCCATAAATCAGGTTAATCTCTGTTTATTAAATGAATTTACTCACAGGGAAGAACTCATCTTAGTTCTTCTCTTAAGTGGCATAAAGGGCGGCTAAGTAGTACCTAATTACTTCTGAAAACACATCTTCATATCATATCTTTGTGCACTTATGTAGGCAACCTACTAATGAGCATTATTAACACAGTGTCTGTTATTTTTCTTCTGAGGAAATTCAACTTGAATATTTAATAAAAATATGTCGTGTAGAATGCTGGAAAACCCTAAAATGTAAAAAAATAACTTATTTCATGTGATAACAGAAATCTAAACGGATATTAGAGAATTTTTTTGCAACATCAACACTTAGAAAACATTACAGAATTGCTGAAAAAATGCCCAGCATTTTTTCAATTCAGTACTTCTAAGAAAATGAAGGATAATCAATTCATCAATCATCGAAGTGTAAGTAATAATGCCGAGAATGTTTTAATCTAATTCAGGTAGGAGTGTCATAAGTGAAAATTAAAGAGCGATTGATCAATCTTAGTGAAATCTGCAGTCAAGTGCCGGTGACTGAGCGCGAGATGTGTCAATAACGGAGGAAAAACGTTCCAGAGTGGAGTACTGTCGGGGACAGAAGGTTACACTTTCTCCTTGTATTATTTAGTAAGTTATAGGTAAGTTATATTGTTCTGAACTTAGTTTTTTGTTTGTTATTTCTTTTACAACCTACACTAGCACTTGCACACCTACCTGTCAGTTATAAAGTGTATACCTTTTTTTTGGGTTATCTATTTATAGATATTGGTAGTTTAAAAGTCATTAAATAAAAGTAATCAGACGATAACGTAAAACGATGCTCAACAAAAATAAATCCCAGTAGCAAGTACTCTCTCCATAGAGCTTGGCAGCTCCTAAAATATGTGCAATTTTTCATAAACTGTACAAAAATAAAAACCTAAAAAATACAAACAAAACATATAAAGAAAAAAAGCAACATTTCTTGTTTACGAGAGGAAGCTTTTATTACATTTCCAAACTCCATGTTTTACTTATGTCTAAGTTAAAGTTAATTATGAAAAATGGACAGTTAGGTCGTTCGAAGAAAATTTTGTTATACATATTTAGTCAGTGAACATATTTAAACAGAAATTAAAAGGTGGCAAGAGGAAACGGGCCGGAGGCAAATGGCAACGTGCTCTATCTACATCGTAACGAAATTAACTGGATACTACCATCTAACCTCTGTTACCCTCGCTTGTGGTACTTAATGCTATAACCGATTTTCATAACAGTGTAGGTAAACTCTATTTATTCCAACCAGGCATGCTTAAAAGGAAATGCGGTCGGAGTGACATTTGAAAAAGCCTAAGTAAAAATTCGTAATTCGAGGTTTGACTCTCGTCTATTTACTCCTCCAATATTGAACATTAAATATTGAAATTTAAAAGATATTTCATAAACTGAATAACAAGGATATATACTGTGTCCCTACGTTTTTCTTTTTTCATGAATAGTTGTCAAATTTTTACACTAGGCATCTGTTGGCAGCGGTTTAAATCAGCATTTTCGAGGGTTCTAGTGCTTATAAAAATAATGTATCATCAAAAAGAAAAACATAGGGACATACAAATTAATATTTATTTTCTGTAAAAAATCATTACTTTATGCTCATCAACCAGAAAGAAAACAGGCGCGAGCGTTTCTATGGAGAAACGACCACCCGCATTTCCTCTTAAGCATCTCTGTTTATTTTCAAGATGTGTACTAAAACGACAACCTTATTTACAGACTGTAAAGTTTCTATTCATTAGATCTCAGAGGCTAATTTAAAATCTTCCCCGCTTTTTTGTTAGTCTACCTTTCAGTTCAATCGTTTCCACTTAACTCGGTCTTTAAAATCCCTAATAGACAGTCCATTAGCAATTACAAGTATTTGCAATTAAATCAAAAAAATCTTTGCAATACTTTAAAACGAACCATTCTACGAACCTCGCTGAAGCTCTTCGCTCGTCTTACATCTCTCTTCATAAATAACGCTCGTTTAATTAATGTTCTATTGTTTTGTTTAAATAATTAGCAACTATTTATACTTTATAATACCTTCAACGTGCCTTTAAATCTTAGAAAATGGGTTGACATAAAGAATTCTAACGAAAAAAATGTTGCTCTATCTGTCTAGTTCTACCCGTCTTTATAGCTGTGTAAGAATATTAATTAACGTTTCATCGTCACTAGCTTCGAAGCTCAGCCACGATGTGTACCATGTTTTTTTAAACAGCATCAGCTGAAACTTTAATGAAAAAAAAAACTTTAATTAAACGAGTCCTAGGTATCTATATGAAATTATACTATTGCAGGCTGAAAAGTCTGAAAACACATTAATTTTTAATCAAGTAGAGTGCAGCTAGAGTATTCTAGCTCGGAGGAATTGACAGGGCCGTGGGGAAATCAACGCGGTTGCGACATGCGAACCAAGCCTAATTCAACTTTGTACCTACGTCTAAACGATCTCGACGTCACCTCATTTTAATTGCTTTAAATACGCAATGCTTTGCCAACTATGTATGGGTCGTTAAGCGCGTACGTAAACGACCCAGCCAGAATTCCTGACGATATTATTAACGGTAAACTTAGTATTGCACAGAAATCACAGACGTAAAGGTGACATTGTGGAGCTCGAGATACACTTATTTATAACGGTAATCTTATTAACTAAACTTTGAAATGACCTCTCATCAACCCTGACCCAACTGACCGTCACTTGGGTCAGGAATTATCCAGTAATTTTAGTTTTTTTAATCATCATCTGCCTAGTCTTTTCTCAACTATATTGGTGTTGGCTTACCCAGACACCGGGTAACACGATATACCTTGGTAAGACTGGTTGTTAGACTTATTCTTTTTAAGTATGAACTATGAACCCTAAAATACCTGGAACAGTCAATTTTAATACAATTGGATAAAGCTTTTCTTTGAACAAGAAACCTAAATAAACATTTACCTTTTAATCATCATTTCCAAACAACCAATTTCCCTCGTTCATTAATAACAAATGAGACATGTCTATCAAAAGAACTTTCTACATTATTAAGTATATTGATTCGAATTCCAGTAGGTATCTAAGTTTCCATAAAAAACAAACATTGTTTTCGTTGAGTTGTACAGCACTCAACGCCGCTCACTTTTCCCAAGACAATTGGTTTAAAAGCATCGGAAACATGACGCTTGCGAGTACTTACATTACTTCTACCACTTCTGTTTATCATAGCTGGACATACATTACATTTCGTTCTTAGTTTAGGCAGTTTTCAATCTAGAATATTTAAATACTTCGTGAGTTTTACAATCTTCCTTATTTTAGAATGGTGTTGTTAATTGTTTCTGCAAATGGTTTCAGTGAACGAAAACATTGTGAAGAAACCGACATGTCCTAGAACCAAAAATTCGAAGACATGTGACATCTAAGTACCTACCAACCCACACTGGGCCCGACTAAGACAAAGGAGACTAGTATCTACGACACGGATCCCCCGTGTGGAGGCTTATTATGTGTTTCCTGAACAATAAAATTTTTATTATTAACCCAAATTATGCATACAGTACCTAACTGTAATCCAAATGTTAGTACTTACGTCGAAACACCCAAATTTTAAGTTTTACATACGTAGAAAGTTTCTTAGATGTAATACACAAAGTATCCAATTTGCATTCTAGTCGTGGTTGTTTTCAGGCATAAGTTTAGGTACGGTCAATTTTCTCACTTAGCGGTCGAATGTCACCTTTTCAAACTGTAAAGTCGTCTCCTAGAAAACCGGTGGCTGCCACATAACAGTCGCAGTGTCTGCTCTTCTCCTTCTTTTTGTGTCGATGGTACTCTTCTTCGTTGTTTTCTTTTTTTTTAATAGGTATAGTTTTAGCCCAGTAGGTGGCCTCGTGGATTGCGGCATCAGTAGCATTCAGTAAGTCATCCGAAGTTCTGGTGAACGGGCACTTAGGACACTCCAGCAAGTGGGGCATGCTCTGATCAGGAGCACCGCACCGAGCTCCCCCTTCACCCCACCCCCCCTCGAACTCTGGGAATCTTCGTAAAATTTCATCATTTACCATATACGAGTATCAATAAAACAGTTGAACCAGTTCAATCACTCGAAACGGTCTGATACAAAGCCCTTAAAGTCAAAATTAAACAATCGTAGTATGGAATGCAGCCCTTTGCGGAATGTTGCGGTCGCGCTTTGAGCCCCGCCTCGGTTGAACGGTCCTGTTAAAATATTCCACTTTCATTGAAAAATGTTCAATGGAAGGCTACATTTTTCTTTCGTTTGTCTTCAAATTAAAGTTTTTGGATTGTTTGTTTCTTGTTCTGTTAAAATATGCTCAGTACGAATTAATAAAAATTGTTTCAGTATTTTGCAGATGCGATCCATGCCACAAATTTTTTTCAAAAGTTTTATTTTTGAACTAGCTTCTGCCCGCGACTTCGTCCGCGTGAAATTTCTGGTTCCCCCGATTCACCACGTCGTATCGCATCGCCTGCCTGCAGTATTACTTTCTTTTCGCTTAGCGTTCTTCTTAACTTTTTTTCTTTTTGCTTGGTTCCTAAGGATCCTAGCGTGTTAAATAGCCTATAGCCTTCCTCAAGAATTAGGCCATCAAATTAAAAAAAATCTCTGACCGGTTGTTCTAGAGATTAGCGCGTTCAAACAAACAAACTCTTCAGCCTTATTATTAGTATAGACTTAAGGAAATAAACAACCGATCTTGATCAAGGAGGTACTTATTGTTTTTCTGAAGAATAACAATCCTTCTTCAGTTTACAAGTGGAAAAACTCATATGTAGTAACATAAATACATAAATTAATTAATTAAACTAACTTAACCTGCTTACTTGTGTAGGTACACAATGTACTTTAATTGTTAGGCTTTAAGTAATCGATATGTTATATATCTGTGGAGGCTTGTTATTAGCAACTTGATAATGTGTTGTTGTTATCTATCAATTGTAATTAGTCTGTAAGCCTTCATAAATAAACTTGTATCTTCAGTAACGAACCGAGAAACACACTGAACACTTACCTCCACATCAACGTGTGTTACCTAACTAATCTACTTACATCCACATCAATATTTTATTAATTAACATAGCCTATACTAATCCATTAAGGGCTAACAATGCTACGTTTGATTGAGATTTCCTTTTGTTCGAAAACTGTGCGTACGAGCACAATAAATTGTAGTACCAAATCAAAGTGGGCCCAGAGAATTGCCCAAGAATCCGTTTTAGTATCCTGCGGTCAGAGTGACAGGCTGGGGTTCCGTATAGCATTGTTATAACTTACCCTAATGAGACCCTTTATGTGAACTGTTTGGACACAGTTGCTCGAATCAACTTTGATTCAATGGAATACTGTTGTTTTCAAACTATGAACACGAACTGCAGACTTATTGTTGTGGAGTAGAATAGACTTTTAATTTAGTATGTAAGTGGAAAAACCAATAATTTGAAAACTAATGTTTCGTAAAGAATATTTGATGAATGTAGTTTTGAGATTTTCTTCTAAATTATTTTATAATGTTTTGATTGATTTTATTGGCAATAGACTCGCCCCCTATTACGTGGGACCTTAATGCGTGCGAAATGTGGATGTTTATAGACACACCTGTGCCTAACCATTCGGGGATTACAGCCATAAAGTTAGTTAAGATTGATTTGAAAGAATTTTACATATATTTAGAATTTTACATAAAGAGGGTATATACAATCAAATTGATAAACGACTTCGTGAAAATTTAAACAAAGGAAATCCTATTTACCTTTTAAAAGTTCGGTTTAAAGACATTTATTTCTCAAAGGAACAAATTACTGTTTACTTAAAGAGAAACTTAACTAAATTAACAATAAGTTGTAGTTTACATTACGACGTTCAAGCCATCCAAGAAACTGAACACCATAGGTAGTTTCGTTTATAAAATATAGCAAGTATGTACTAAGTCTAAATAAGATAAGATATTTCCTTTATTTACTTTCCATACATATAAGATAAGCTATTATTGTTAGTTACTTTACAGGTAAATAAGGGAAAATTAAGTGCCCGCTCTATAAAACTTATTTGTAATACTGTTTGTTCCGTTCCCACAGACAAACCGTGAAAACGGTTATGCGGGGCATAGTTTTTAAGTCAAGTTTATTTTCTAAACTTGAAAAAAAAATCGGAAGAGTTCAAGCTAAACTTACGTGTTTAATATAAAAAAGCTAAACTTATGTATCTAATATAAGTTTGATAAGTAGTCAATTCATTATATTTTCAGAATTTAATATTAATACAGGAATCTTACAGCATTCAGAAATCAACAGTATAGCTATCAAAGCCAAAGGCATTCCTTTGACGACGTATATAAACTGAAATATGTACCTAGATTTGGTGACAGATGTTGGGTAATTTACCTACCTTTATCATACACAGTCGGCTAAAAAGTGCTCTACCACTTCAATATTAGAATCCCTTTAACACGTCATGAAGACATTAGTGTGTATTTTCAATTATTTACGAATGCTATCTATTGCATAACTATCATGATATTATATCATGCGTCACACTAAAAGTCATTTTTAGGGTTCAGTACCGCAAAAGGCAAAACGGAACCCTTATAAGATCACTTCGTTGTCCGTCTGTCAAGAGCCTTTTTGTCAGGAACGCGTAGAGTTATCAAGTTGAAATTAATATCAAATACTCATGGCTGCAATCCCTTGAAGCAGAATCAAGCTTCTAAGTCAACGCAATCAAAAGATACGGGCGTTTATGTTCCGCTTATGCCGCATATTTTGACACTCGCAAGGGAATCAAAACCTATATTAGGGTACCTACTTCCCGTTGATCTAGCATCATGAAATTTGGCAAGAAGCAATTTCATGTAGCACAAGTAAAGGAAAAAATCCGAAAACCATAAATTTGTAGTTACATACCTATTTGTACGGAACCCTCGGTGCGCGAGTCCGACTCGCACTTGATCGGTTTTTTTATCGTTAGATATCTTATCATTTGCTAGAAAATGTCAAAACTGATAGACTACTTTCTTGACCGACCGCACCAACTTAACTAGCATGTCAAATGTCAAGGGTCAATTTAAATTGGGTACATGTTGGTCTCGCTGGGTCGTGGGGGTCATTAACGCCGACATCACATCCACCGCAACCATTTTCAAATGAGTTGACCCGCAGGCCACATATGAATAAGAAACCTACGAGCATTTATTACAATTAATTTGGCGAGTTGATGTGTCTGCAACCGCCAGGCATGTCGTAGAACAAAAATTCTAAGACATGTGAGATGAGGGTGGATTACGGCCCACTCTGTCTCACAGAGAGGACGCCGTGTCACAGCAGTAGGTACGTTATAGGCTGATTATATTGCTTATGAAGTGTCTACTACTAAAATATTAGACTTAATGTTAAATAAAAAAATAAAGTCCTCCAGACCGTATTTCGGCCACGACGGCCAATCTCAACGAAGACGAGCCTTCGGCGCGGGAGATGTTATAGTGCACAAGTGTGCGCACAGACACAGGTGCACTCCCTCTTCCCTCACTCCCATAGTGCAGAGAGAGATCAGGCGCAGGACCATCTCGGCAACGACTTAAAGTGCTTTCCGAGGAACGAGGTATCACACCGCCAACTTCCAAACTCCAGGCTGTTACTAAGAAATAATGACTTAATGTTATTACAATGTCAATCAAGTACCGAAATTTAATAAATCAAGCCTTGCTAAATAAGGAACATAATTCCGATAGCAGTATCCTTTAAATCCGCTACGTATCCCGAAAATGTTTAGGACAGCACACTCACTCCCCTACCGACGCGTGCCCTTTCAATATCCTATTAATACAGGGTTCGTCCATAACGAAGTAACCCCAAAATACTCATTCACTTTGAATCAAAATACTCACATCCATTTTACTCAAACTTTATAATTTCTGCTTATTTATTAGCGCGAATCCTGCGCCAAAATTCATATTACCCATTTATTATAAGTTTCAACGTTTTATTAACTTTGACGCCATTACGTAGCTAATAGTGAATCAAAATGGCATCATTAAAAAGTTTAATTAAGGTACTCAGACTTTTCAATGTAATTTTAACGATCCTACATTAACTCTGAACAAACCATGTTGTTTTATAATAAAGTAGGAACCCTGACAAAACCTTACAACATCGTCCAACGCTGCGAACGAAGGGATCTCCAATAACAGTTTACGAGGAGTCGGCACAATGAGTCATCAGTCACACAAAGCCGGTAATTCAACCAGGACGTCGCCATGTTATCCGGATATAACGTAGCAGCTAGTAGTCTAGCTCGTGCTACAATAGGTACGTATCGAGCGAGTGGCAGGCACTAATCGCACGTCGTCAATAAACGGTAAGCTGTGAAACTGTCTGATGACCGAATACCGGCGATTAGCCGCCGTCACTTTATTACGCAGTGACAGTGCTCTGCATATCTTAACTTTGCCTTCCACCCGACATTTTGATCGGATCACTATGCTCCAGTTTGTTCAATTAATAGCTAACAATCATACTAGGATTGTCAATTAAATCAGTAGAAAGCGCTTTAATCCCGGTCGGATACTGGACACAATTATTCATCAGTAGAACAAAGCCGGGTAATCCGGCCATATTGACCGGTTTGGTGGCGGCGCCGCACCCCTTTCGTTGTGTGTACTCGCCCTTATTTGCTATTCAATAACGATAATGACAGTAGGTGTCCACCGGACGTGGCTGACCATCGTTAAATTTACTTTTACCCAAATATTTTGTGTATACATCCGCGTCGGCACAATTTCATTACTTTGATAGGTAGACGTACCTACCCATAATGATGTTCGTCAATAATGTTCGAAGTACCTCAATACATTATTGATTATCAGAAACCCTCTTTTGCAGAAAAGACTTATCAGCCCGTCTGTGTAAACTTTTAAAGCAATTAAGTCAGATTATATTCTTATTTATCCAGGGATTTCGTAGAATGTTTTCCTTGACGGATTATACGATTGGTATAGAGAGCGATTAGGTCTGACATTTTGTAGGCGGATATTATTGGATAAGGAATCAGAGTTGACAAAATTCCGGCGAATCTGACCACACTTTACGTAAGCAGATTACTAGCAAGTAGGTGTCGGGGGCTTCGAAATCTGATTACATGCATAATGTTGCGCGCATGTAATTTTATAGTCACCCCAAGTATTGTGGAACCAAGTTTCACTACATCGAACAGTGTGTACGCGTATGATTCTCAGTCTTAACAGACTACGAAATTTTCTGAATTTAATATGAATACAAGAATCCAACCGTATTTAGCTGTCAAGTCTACCTTGAATCAGGAATTCCTTTGACGAAGTATTTAAACTGAAATACATTTGGAGACAAACGTCGGGTAAAGTACCTACGCTCCTCTACCATGAATGTACAGTCGGCCAAGGCCTGTGTCCCTGCAGTAGGAACATAATAGCTTGATTATGCATGCATGCAAGTATTGTGGAACCAAGTTTCACTACATCGAACAGCGTGCGCGCATATGATCCATCAACTTTTAACTTTCAGTTGCTACTGGTTTTACTACTACAAGCAATTGAAAATTTCAGCACTTCAGCGAATTATTTACTTACACTTCAGCCTGCTAATGTTTTATCACTACAACAAGTTCGTAAAGCTAGTTATATTCCTAACATTAAAGTAGGTACTAGGTATAAAAAGATTTTATTACTCCTATACGAGTTGTATGTTATTCGAGGGCTATCTTCACACAGCAGATAAATAAAAAATAACTTCAATGTTACTCTAGGTGGAAGGCTTTCTAGCAAATGGCTTTAAAAATATTTCATTTCTGGAATTGTTTCGAGTCAGAAATAGCGCCAAGTGACAGTTGAACTGATGTGTTCTGCTCTGCAACTGCGAACGGTACATTTATTAAATGTCCCGACTTAAAAACGGAACAACTAGACTAGGTAGACGAACTCATCCGACAAAGTGATAACTGTGATAAGCCTGAGTTTTGGGTAATCACTTTGAATATTAGAATATTCAGACTAAAAGGTTTTAAATTGATTGGGTTTTTCTATTTCTACCTAATATATACAGCTACTAGGTATACTACTACTACTACAAATAAATAAAATTGAAGTGTCTGTTTGTAATGTCAAAATAACAGCATTTTTCGAAATGCATATGAAAGTAAGTAAGTATATAGGTAGGTACTGTACTTATTTAATAAAAATAAATTTTTTTTTTTGTTTGTTTCGGTTAATCTCCGAATCGATTTTGGCGGGACATCACTGGCAGATAACTGATGTTATAAGGAATAACTTAGGCTACTTTTATTTTAGAAAAATTATTAATAAAGAGACACATTATTGTTTTCCGACACCCACGCGACCGAAGTGCGCGTAGATGTCGGAAAACACACACACAGCTAATAGGTATGTTATTTATGTCATAAAATAAAGACGAAAATTTTAACAGTAAGTACGTATCGATCCATAGTTTCTAGAGTTTTCCTAATTATTGAAAACTTATAGTCAGAGTTTATTGCAATAAGAAAATTTCAAAGAAAAAATAAATAATTTTCACATTTTTTTTTCTTTCTGCATTTCCATCTCGTCCTATAGAAAGTTGTAGAGTATTTCCCTGTAATAGATATATTATAACTATGTTCCGCCATATGTAGCAGGCAGCACCTACGAAGCAAAACGTGACTAGACTTCGAAGAAATTCGATTGCTCGCGCGGTTGCCCCGGACGATCATCCCGAATCAATTTAAGATTAGATCTAAATTTCATATGAAATCGATACTGTGTTTAAGTTTTAAATGAACATGTGCGAAGGTTTAAGTTATAAGTTAGACAGAGAGTAGGTAGTATTTCAACGCTGTGTGGCGGAATATTTTATATTATATTTCACCAAGACGAAACTGGAGAAAATGTTAAAAGTAGGTACTTATATTTTGCAGTTTTAGTATTTAACCTAAAAACATCGTTAAAGCCTATTCTTAAAGAAGATAGAAGCGATTAACATTTTGTTCGCGACTGTCTAGTTTTCTTGGTGGAGTAATATTTTGAAGGATTCGATCACCCGGTTTCTGAATTTAGAACTTATCAAAGCCAGCTTCAGCAGCCAGATAGGTACAGCGAAATTCAACGTTTATTTAAAGAAATTCTCAACTAAGTACAAATTCTCAATTCAGAAACCGGGTACCTATATCAGTTAAGTACAGTCCGTTCACAGTTATTTTATCTCTGACAGGTGCACCCGAATAGAAACCTTATACTTAGTAACGAAACTAAAGATCGTTGTGATTTTGACAGACTTGGCAATGGCAGCAACCCAAAAGCAACCTTATTGCCACGACTATAAAGATCACTGTTATTTTGGCAGTGATGTAAAATCAGAGGTAAAATAACTGTGAACGGATTGTAGGTACGACTCTATGGTAACTCAGCCTTTTGGGACAACGTTCAATTATTTCTACATTATGATGCCTAGTTGTACCTACTTACAAGTTTAATGTATGTCCATGTAATTTAGTGTACTTACTTACCTTAATGTTCATTGAGTTTACAGTCGGCTTGTTGGTAGTTTCGTGGTTTGAGTGTTCATTCGCTTCAGTGAGGGTAGGTAGGTAGGTACTTCTTGAAGTCTAGACTCTAGAAAAACATAATTATGTTTATACAGGGTGTCCGTGGAAGTATGGATCAAATCGAATAGGGGCGTGGGCAAGGTCATTTCCAAACATTTTAACCCTGAGAATGTCAGTGAATTTTTTAACGGTTCAAAAGTTATGACCGATTTTTTATTTTTTTTTTTCAATCACTTCGCATAGTGCTCAAAGAAAATAATCATAAAAAAATACTATCAGGGCTATCTAAAAAAAATAAATTTATAGCCCCGATAGTTTTCACGAATTCGATTTTTCTTCTCTTTTTTTTTTTAGTAGGTAAGTATTTTTTTAGGTTTTTTTTTAGTTTTTTTTTTTTTTTTTGCTAAAACGTTTGGAAATGACCTTGCCCACGTCCCTATTCGATTTGATCCATACTTCCAGGGACACCCTGTATACATATGCCATGTTATCGAGACAATACAATATGTGTACAGGATGAATAAGAATATAGAGGGTGAATTTTCCAAGTGGGCGTGGATGGCCAAATTCTAAACTATGAGGAATAGCGAAAAGTACTCAAAGGAGTCGCGGGCTCGATTTTGATGAAAACTAAAACTGCATCATTAGTTTTTGAAAAATCAATATTTCTAGCCAGGAATCGAACCTGTTGATTTTGAAAAAAAAAAACGCACTGTATTATTACACCATTCGATAGTGTCCCTAATAAGTATCAAATTCTGGGAAGTAATGACATACGGCAAACTTAAGGAAAATGTTGAATTTTAATAAACTTCTTCTTATTTTAAAGTATTCATACCTACATTAAGTACGTACAAATGATGCTCAATATTTTTTATTAACACACCCGCAGCGCAGTCACCTTCACAACATTATGTTCTAAATTCAAAGTTCTATTACGATCTTTGGAAAATATTCTAATGCCGTAAAGGTCAATCCATCAGGTTAAGCTATGCTTGCCGCGGTTGGTCGGTGGATGGGTGACCATCTTTACATACCGAGACCCCTCCATGCCTCGGAAAGCACGTTAAGCCGTTGGTCCCGGCTGTCATTCCTGGATCTTTGACAGTCGTTACGGGTAGTCAGAAGCTCGAAAGTCTGACAACCAGTCTTACTAAGGGGAAGGGGTATCGTATTACCCAGTAACTGGGTTGTGGAGGTCAGATAGGCAGTCGCTCCATGTAAAATACTGGTATTCAGCTGTATCCGGTTAGACTGGAAGCCGACCCCAATATAGTTGGGAAAAGGTTACGTAGATTAATTTATTTATTTATATTTTATTTTATAAATAAATTATGGTTATGGTGGCGAGTCGACCTAGACGCGTACCGCAAGGGTTGGATTAAGGTGGCGCTAGAAAAGGATTCCTGAAAGGTTTGGGGGAGGCCTTTGCTCAACAGTGGGACAGTGTAGACTAATTAAAAATAAATTGCAATTAAATTTTAGAAACAATTATTTGTGTTTATCAAGAAACATTGAAACAAATTCCGCGTCAGCTTGTCATTCTAATTGTAATTAAAATAATCCGAGTTTGTTTGACATGGAGCCGGTTGGTTAGTCGACGTCGTGTCGACACTCCAGTATCAACTTATGAACAAAGGGTTCCAATATCCATTATAATATCTGAACCAGATGTTTCAAATTAACCCATAACTGTTTAATTAATTTTCATCTCGCTAGACTCGAGGGAGGTATAGTGCCATGTCAAGTTTGCCTATATTTATTATAGAAGTATCGAATATATTTTGCGTAAATGAATTAAACATAGAGCCGCATGTAATTTATAGCATTTGTATTGGAATTGTCAAAACATAAAACAGTTGGACGAATCAGTTGCACATCCAACGTTTTCATTTAGGTGAAAAATTCGGTTTACTATTATACAAGGTGTTGTTTTGCATCCTCGTCAAATTTCAGGTGGTTGTCATATAGGCTGTTGTATACAGGCTGTTGTTTTTATATCCCATTACTCTATGGTATGAATGAGACCATAATATCAAAGAATCAACTGGCATATGAATCATTTCTCAATAACTTATATTTTTTTTATTTGTTTTAATTTTTCATTCTTACATAGTATAAAATAAAGTCGCCGAAATGTCTGTAGGTACTCCGGTATAACTACCGAATGACTACACCAAATTTGATATTTTTTTTATTTTTTTTGTTGTTTTCGGTATTGCCAGGACAAGGTTTGTATGAAAGAAAATTTCGGAAATTCGAAAACAAAAATTGCACCCGTGCGAAGCTGGGGCGGGCCGCTAGTACAAAATAATTCGAAAAAGTCACGACTATTAATGTAAAACACCCTTACATGAAATATGACAACGCCGCATTTTCTTAGCTTTAAATATGAATGATTGGTTTGAATGAAAATGAATTACTCGTATTTATCAATGAAACTTAGATACAATGCTATCTTCGAAACTATGCATTTTTGGACCACATATTCTAGGATTTTTTTTTTATTTTTACTTATAGAATATAACCCTAGAGTTATGGGATATCAAAAAAACACGTTATATTAATCATCATCATCAATCATCATTTTAGCCCGGAATCACCCATTACTGGGTATAGGCCTCCCCTTTCTTCTTCCATACTTCCCGGTTCCGTACGTCCCTCATCCAGGTGATTCCCGCGACTTTGACGATATCGTCAACCCAACGTGCTTTTGGACGGCCCAACCTTGGCCTCCATTCGGACAAAGCTTTTACTCCATGGGATCTCAACCTTATTTTGCCCGCTTTAAGAATAGGTACCTATATTTTTTTCTAGAACTCCCCAATTTTAGTCTGAAACACCACGCCACGATTAGGTACATTTAAACGTGTAGTTTTATATAGTCTTAAGATAGGATATAGTTGAGAACCTATGCGTTACTCCATCGGCCATCTCCACGAACTACATACTATTAATGGAAGTAGATAAATCGTATTTCATCTACCAACCCGCACTTGGGCCTGGTGTGGCAGATTACAGCCTACTCCCTCTCGAAGAAAGAGGCCTGTGTCCCAGCATTGGGAACAATAACAGGCCGATTATGTACCTAAGCTAAATTGGGATTATCTTCAATCATGTTTCAGTGCATCAACACACTCAAGGCTTTATAATAACTGCTCGTGCCCCTTATCTTAGTGCAAAAACTATTCAACTAATAAGTAGAGATTAACTGTATCACCTAACGACCTATAATGGTCAGGTTCATTCCAAGATCACGCTAAATTATTGTTATGTGATCACGCGACTCTTGAAGTAATCGGTAACTGCATATTTTGTGTATTATGTCATCGTTTTAGGTACTATTTTTGTTCTTTCCATATCTTCAAGTGATGCATCAATCATTGATATCAACAAAGTAGTGACGTCAGAATGAAAATTAAAACGTGAAGAAACATGAATATTGTTTATGTATTTTAAAACAACATGGCTGTACCTCTTGATTCTTGTGTTTTCTTTCTTTCTTTTTTTCTTTTCTTTACCTACTCTTCAAGATGTAGATTTAGTTAACTATCTGCTAAGTTGGTACAGCACCATAATTGTATCATTTCATTACATACTATTTTTCACAATCTGAATAATTTTGAAGGATTTGCTAATCCATTGCTTCATAGGTTCGAAAAGTTTCTCTGCCCAACAAGGTAAATAACGCAATGAATGTTGTTAAACTGTCAAATTGAAAACTATTCTTACTGTTAGTAGCGGGGTAATCGCGTGACACGCAATTAACCCGCTGATTACGTACTTGGTATGAATGGTCAATTTTCAGCTGATAATCAGCAGGGATGGTGAGATAAAGGTGAGGCGGATTTACGACTCAAATACACCTATGTATTTGAGTAGTAAAAGAGTTCCATGTCAGAGGAACCCAATTTATTTAAATTACTTGACAAGAACCCAACCCCAAAACCTCTCGATTGGCAACCCTTTTTGCGAATCATAGCGCCATTAAACGGTCAACGCATTTAATCTAGTGGTAGCAGAAATAAATCTTTGTAACAGATACGGTATAAGCCCCAGGTCCCAGGTAAAATCCAATCGGATTTTCCTGCAGCATTCAAAAAATCTCAGCTGTATGTCGAGGTCGGAATTGCGCACTACGTTAGAGCCTCCTCGGGGCCAAATTGAAAAGCATCATCGGGTTTACATACGCACAACGACCTAAGTACATACTAGCAAGCCGAATTCGATTGCAATAGGAATAGTGCTTGTCCATCGGTAACGAAATATCAGCCTGTCTACTGAGGATTTTCAGTGTAACTTTAGGCAGTTTTAAATATTAGGTACCACAACAAGAACTTCATGTTAGGTATGAAGTAGGTAGGTAATCAGTTTCATGGCAGGTAGGGAAACAGGCAGGCAAAGGCATGGTAGGGAAACAACAAAGCGCATGCGCATGTAGGAACCTACTTGCACTTTAACGGGGCTTCAGGAATGTGTTATAACGATATCTACTTCTGTATTTTTTTTAACTAAGCTAATCACTTATTTACCTAAGTTTATTAAGTTTACCCTCTTCCAAAATAATTAAAAATGAACCTACCCAGGTAATTATAACTGGCATCTAAGTCATTGCAAATGACAAAGAGACTTATTTCTTACCTCAGAATATTTATTTTTCAGACGACAAAATTAGGCGTCCCTTAAAAGCCACGGGCGCGAACGCAAATCCGATTTGAGTAATGAAATGAGACTAATTAAAAAGTCGGAAGAATAATTATGAAAAAACAGGGCTTTATCTGAGAAGCTATTTGTTTTTTAGAACTTATAATGCCTTTGAAGTAGGTGTTATAAGACCAAATTTTCATACTTACTTAGAATTTTGTCCATTAAATAAAAATGTCACGTCTTCATAATTCTGGTCTGGGAATTACGACAAGTTTTTCTTTTATCTTTTCGTGCATAAGGTTCCCTTTACAGTGAAATAATATGAGGACAGTGGACAGTTCTAGGTTGTTAAATACCGATGATGGTAAAATATATTGAGAAAGACCAGCTGTTGCCGACTGTTTCACTAGCATCCTAGGGTAATTACTAATGATGCTCCCAGATAAAAGGTATCTACCCTTTACGGTAATCTAGGTTATGCATTCTATGGTTTTGGTCTACCTGTGCGCCATGTACCAAATCGGCACCCTAATTGCGTAACACACTATCAATCGGAATCAGAATTATTTCGAAGCCAATTGCTTATCCATTGCTTCATAAGTTCGAAAAAATGTGTCTGCTCAACACGTAAATAACGCAATGAATGTTGTTGAACTGTCAAAATGAAACCGATTCGGATTGATAAAGTGTTACGCAATTGCCCTGCGGTATCCGTCGCTTTAGATTGGCACCTTTAACCTATTACGAGTTTGTTGGTATAAACAACTAATTAATCTATTTCGTTGTGAGCTATAGGTACCCACTCCTACATCGCTGGTTCACCACTACAAGTTTAAATAAGAGCTTAACTATTTATGGCACGCAAGACCTTCTATTTAATTCTATTCCACTATACACGCAGCTAGAATTGCCTGTTATTTCCGCATAGGAGTCTTATCACCCTGTAAGGAAACTAGCGTGCTAACACAAGTACATAAACTAACATAGCAGCTTTGAGCCCATGCGTGATTTTATGTCGTGACCTTACTGAATCGACGACCCGCCAACGAATTACAGTTGAACAAGGAAGCTATAAACGCAGACTTTCAAAGCCGTCTTTCAAAGGTGCGTGTGTTAGATCGCGTGTGGCCCCGCCTTTACGTAAATGCCGCCCATAACAATATAACTTATTCACCTTGTTTTGATCTCGCCGAGTAACTTTCGATCAAAAAAAACCCAAACTCATATAAGTAGGTATCTGTTTCTGCTTTTAGTTTTTTGTTTCGAAATATGATATCCGTGTGGAGCTACTCCGTGTTTAGAACGAAACTTCATATTGGTTTGAAATAGGTCGAAGTACTTATCATTTTTCCGTACAAATTTGTAGGTATGTAAATAGTTTATCAATGGATTTTTTTTGTAATTTCACTATAAGTACGGTTTTTGGATTGTTTACTTTACCAAATACTTCTTGCCTTTCATGATTCTAGTTCAACGGGAAGTTACTTACCCTATAGGTTTTGATTCCCTTGCGAGTGTCAAAATATGCGGCATAAACGGAACATAAACGCCCGTATCTTTTATTAGAAGTTTGTTTTTTTCACTGCTTCAAGAGATTGCAGCTCTGAGTTTGATATTAATTTCAACTTGATAACTCCACGCGTTCCTGCGAAAAAGGGTCTTGACAGACGAACAGACAGACGGACAACGAAGTGATCTTATAAGGTTTCCGTTTTTCCTTTTGAGGGACCTACGGAAGTACAGAACGCTAAAAATAAAAAAAACAATTGATTTGATGATATATTTTTGGGAGTCAACGACCGTAGGTCATTTGCTTGAAATATCGATTAAAAATCGGTTTTTATTTCTGTAAACTTCACAGATGTCATGTCATTTTGTTTTATCATGTTTAGATATCGATACCCATGACGTCTGTGGAGTTTTGCTAATTCCCTGTCCATCTTGAGCATGATGACCTGATGATAGCTGCCTGGAGTTCAGCCACGGTCACTTCTTTTTTCTACTTACTTATTAACAAGCACTATTTAAATGTAAGCGTTTTTCATGAATATCTAAATAGAGCCTAAAACATTTTTCTTTTTACAGCGTAAATAAATACACGGTCCATGATTTATTTCCATAATTACTCGAACATTACAGCGAGGTTTTTATCATAGTTCGTTTACATTACTAGTCATTACCCTGTTTAAACGAAACGAGTATAATGTAGGTAACGGCGGCATAATTTCAGAAAAAATAGGAAAAGCTTTAAAAAAAAACCAAAATGGTCGGTAATCGCGGTAATGTACACGAAGGTTTGTCACGCAACGGGAACTTTCATGTAACGACTAGTGATTTATTTTATAAAAATGAAATAACAATTTCTGGCTTACCTACGCTACGCCACAATTGAATGTAATAAAATCCAATATGGAGGAAATGATTGATGATCGGCGCGTTGTATTGAGTGATTGATAAGACTTCGATTACAGCAGCTAACAATATTTTTAGCTTCAACGTATTTGAAAATATTGAGTGCATTTTATTCTTCGTAGACACCCACTTAAAATCGCAGTATTTTATCTGGAAGTCACAATACAACGAAAAATCGACAAGCAGATTATGTACTACACAATATGGTCCAATATCTGCTTGTTGATTTTGCTTGTTCCACCTACCATACTTCAAGTAGGTACCTATTGGTGATTCGGTAAATTAATTATTTATAAAAAAATATATAAGCGACACTATATTATAAGGGTTCCTTTTTTACCGTTTTGGTAACGGAACCCTAACAATACAAATACTAAAAAAAAATCGCTTTTACCCTTTGTACACGGCACGGTTTCTTACCGTTCCAGCGTATAAACCGCGACCCAGTAAAAACGTATCTGTCGACAAGCTTCCATAATGATCCATACAACACTGACGAACCGTGCCTTCACGTCGTATAAACAGCGCCGTAGAAAAAACGTGTCCGTCATCAAGCTTCCATAGTAATCCATACCACACTGACGACCGTGCCTGTAGTTTTTCACGGCAAGAAAAACGTGTATACAAAGGGCCTTACCCGTTTCCCGCCACTTGATATTCAGAAACACATCAGCTAAGTTGCTATTTCTTATACATCCACCAACTTTTTTAACAGACTTCAAAAAAGGAGGTTCTGTATTCGACCCGTCTGTATGTTTGTATGTTTACGATTTTCTCGAAAACTAATGAACCAATTTTGATAATTATTTCACTAAAAACACTTTCAGGAAGGTCTTAGTATATAATTCATTAGGTAATTATTCTTAAAAAACTTAGGTAATTATTCTTGCAAATAAATATATCATTCATTTATGTACGAAGTTATATGCATAAATGTACTGCTTCTCCGGCATTTCTATGCGAATTTTGAGTCGGTGTCTTCAATTCTTCAATGCACTAGTGTTAATTGAATTTGTGTGGGGTAGGTACAACTAAAAAGTGAAAAATGAAAACTGTTACAAAAAAAAACAACCGACTTCAAAAAAAAAACAACAGTCCAAAGTGATAAATAACTTTCATTTCGGAAGTCGGTGTCAAAAAACGAAAATGCGGAACCAACGACACCGACTTCCGAAATCAAAGTTATTTATCACTTTGTAGTTTTTTTTTTGAAGTCGTTTGTTTCTTTTTGTAATTTCTTGAAAGACTAGCGAAATTACCACTTTAACTCATTATTTTGACTCGTGTTAAGTAATTAAATAACTCGCACACTGACAGAATATTTTTCTTTTTGTTCATTTTAATATAGATAGTACGAAAACTAGTGTTTGATGCTATTTTTCACGTAGATTTCAGGCGAAATAATATGTAACATGAAGGAATGGTATAAAAAATATAAAACAATGTTTCGAGTGTAGATCAACAATATTTATTATTTAAATATTATCTTCGTGGTAAAACCTGTTCTTATAACTATGGATTTAAAGAATATTGTTACATCTAAATACAATCTTAAAAATTCTGCTCATATATCATAGGTATTATGCATTAGACAAAATAGCATTCTTTCTATTTTTATTTTTTCGTATTAAGTAATGTTTTGTTACAAAAATATTTTAAATAAGTCTTAAATAGTTAATACTTGCACAATGATACAGATCACTGACCTATAAGTAGTAAACAAGTACGCTGGCCTAAATCTGTATATAAAATTCAAGTCCTGACTGACTGATATATCAACGCACAGCCTAAACCGCTGGTCCAAGAGACATGAAAGTTGGAGCGTGTGTGCTTTGTGAAGAGTAGGTATCCAGTATGAAAGGGTTTTTCGAAATTCCACCCCTAAGAGGGTGAATGGGGGAGGGTGAAATTTCACGCGGACGAATTCGCGGGCAGAAGCTAGTATACTATACAAAATGACAGTTTGTATTTTGTGCCAATTCAAAGCGCCCGCTCGAGCGTCTCAGGAATTAAAATTGACACATTGTTGAAAATGGCCGTAGTGTTGTTTTGGTACGGCTCTGATGATTTAGGTCTAAACGTGGATTTTTTTGTGTATTTTGTGTTTACTACGAGATATTTAGACCATTTTTATCATGAGTATGCGCATTTTGTAAAACTCGCTCCTAAAAATATTATTTCCACGGACATTCACGTTGCTATTGTCTTTGTTTTGTCATTGATAGTATGAAGTCCAGCGTACTTGTATATTATAGGTCAGTGATACAGATACATATTCCGATTTGAAAGAATTGAATACGCTTTATAATAAATAATATCACATTATTATTCATATCAGGAATTGTCAGAGAATCCATTCACATACACAATAATAATATTTTTTATTACTATAGTGTATAAAGTCACAAATTATGTTAATAAATGTTATTACTTAAGGATAATTCAAGTTTTTACTTAACGATTTCACTATTTATGTATTTCTGTTTTTACGTTAGAATAATTATCCCTATGCAAAAAGAATTCGACACAAACTAGAACATTGACTAAACTTATGTACGATTAATTCTTACATTAGGTACACCAAACAATAATCCTACAAATTTATAAAACGAGCTACGCACAACACGCTTAATAATAATGGAATACAGCAAAAAAGATTCAAGATGTTCAATATAAGAAAATGTACATTTTTAATTTGGTAGGGTAACCCAGTAAAATCTAGCTCCCGTTAAAAATATAAGTTACATATTGCACGCTGCTTCTTACAATACTTCTAAAGATTGGCAATCGCGAAAATACCTTACTTAACTACAAGAGGAAAACCCTGTAGTAAAACTTAGGTCACAAGTACATACGGTTATCAGAAATCTGTTCTGCATAACGTAGCCCCGCGGGGCTCGTACGCTTTGTGCGTCTAAAACACGTGAAAAGGAACGTGTGTAATGTACTCCTTGTAAGCTTAGAACTACGCAATGAATGTGGTCATAGCATAGCAAAGCGTAACTCCTGCGAGAAGTTTCACATGGAGGTGGGCGACCAGAAATTCATTTCGCGTAGTTCTGAAGGTTTGGGGCGATACGCTTGAGGTTTCGCGGGTTTTGCTGGCTGCGTCGCTGGCTCGTGAGACATGCCGTTGATCGTCTCTTTTCTTTTAGGTGAGGGACCCAGGTTTTCTACTGATTCCGCAAGATGACCTGCCAAGAAAAAATATAATATTAGTTTAACGAAAACACAAAGTTGCTGTTTATGTCTGTGTGACCGCGTTGTTCTTCTAAACTACGCAACTGATTTTGATGTGGTTTTCACCATCATTTAGAGAATTTACTCCGAAAGGTTTATGTGAATAAAACATTAATATTTGACAAAGCACAGAAGTCTCGATTTTTTGACATGTCGCCACAGCACCCGTGCAAAGTAGGGTCGATAGTAATTAATATAAGTAATAAAAGTTAAAAAAAAAAAACTTGATATTCATGCAGCATGCATATTATTATATTAATTTCCTTCTTCTTAGCGAAAAAACACGAAGATATAGATATAAATATCGATTTTTTTCGTTTGTTTGGCCCAAAATTCAGCAACGCGGATAATTCTTTTCTGATCTAATTTCAATGCTATGTGTTATGCAATGTGCAAGATTCAAAATAACAAGAATGATTCAAGTTTACAAACATTACGAAAGCCTCGTCAAAATCTACATACCGTGCGTAAACGTGTGCACTTCAAGGCCGTCTTCCTCAGCCAGTGTGGAGGTTGAAGTAGCGAGTTCTTTCTTCAAGCCAAGCAGTGCCATAGACAACCACGAGCGAGGCGCGCCAGCATCCTCTACCGGCTCATACGGCGATGTGAAGAAACTGTAACAAATAAACAGTAGTCATATAGTTTTGTGTTATGTTTACACAAAGTAATTGGGGGAGTTGATGGGATATTAATGGAGGAGCGAATATACATAATTGTGCCTATTATGATTGTTATGTTATTGATCAGACTGTTTACTCTGTTACCAGTAAAAATCTGACCAATTCGCAGACTCGAGAATTTTCCCAAGTTATTGGGCTTCAGAAATCAGATGGTGATCACAGCTATAATACTAATGAAAATCTGAGACGACATTCACAGTATTTAGAGATATAAAGACTAGAGCAAATGCTGCTCTGAAACGGTACTGTGATACAGATTGACCTACATACTGATTTTCACGCTACGTTGCGATTCCCGCAAAATGATTGACAGCCTAGAAACATTGTTTTTTTTATGAGTTATAGTTGATACAAGAAATCCTGATGTTTATGGAAACGGTGTCGGTTACTTTCGTTAAATTTGTATAAAACGGATGCCGATTGATTATAATGTATTTGCGATATCGAATTAGGGCACTGTTGCTACGACATTTTATTTATGTTTCATAATAATCTTATCACCGAGTATTCTGCGAATATACCCGAATGCGAATTTCAACTTTATAAAGCAAAATAACCTTGAAATTAATCAAAGAACAAACAATTGGAAGTCGATAAAAGTTCATAGGACGTTTACTCAGTCAAAACTAAACAAACAAAGGAATAGGTATTCATTCGCTATAAAATCGTCTTGGGACTGAAATAACCTGTTCGATCTAGACTTGACGATAATTAACATAACCAGAAAACGGCTAAGAACATTTTTGACAAAGTCGTCTCGAAATAATGTTCTGTACAAAAACTTGTTTGTCCATGTTCGAAATAACTACTTGATCGAGTGATTATAATAAGTCTGCATAATGTTTAGACACTGGACCCCAACTGGTTCCTGGCGATCCTAGACAACACAAAGCTTCAGAAACACGGTAATTAGCAAACTCTATGTCTTAGCAATCTACTTTTCTATGCAGGGCCCCAATTCTGTACTATTCCTCGCGAAATCTTAGCACGTGCAAACCACGTCAATATCATCTCTTTTTAAGAGGACTACATGACCGCGCGGTCACTGTCGGACTGCATAGAAAAGAAAGAGAAGCGCGATGACACAACGCTGGTAATTTATTGCAAAATATGAAGCAGTTATCTATTTACTTTAGGAAAAATCTATTGTTTGGACTAAAACATTAAAACACTAGAGGTTGTCATTTTTTCAACACACTATCTACCTAGGATATATCCTGAAGAATACCATATATTTTTTTGATTTTGTTTACTGTAGTCGATCATATACTTTCATTGTTTCTAAAACTTGCGTTTTTTTGCGTTTAGGTCCTGTAAGCCCCTTAAAGACAAGGGAATCGAATTGTCAACCGTACGGGCAACATGTATTTTGACAGTTCAAACCACGCCATTGTGTCATAAGAATACGTTAATGGCAGATGTCGTGATTAACTACGGAGATGACGTGGTTTTGAAGTAAGGAATCGTTAAGTGGTCATAATGAATTAGTGCTCTGAGCCTTTTGTAGAGTCAAGATGTGTTTCTTTGCTTTGTACTGTCAACATCTTGCTGTTATAGTCAGTGTCATAAGTTAACACTAGCCCAATCTTGCTATAATACATACACCATGTCGCACTGCCGGTCTATTCTGTAAAAATCTCACCAAGAAGACTAAAGTGAAGTGAGCTTGAAGTGAGTTGTCAAACCCTAGCATCAGGTCAGGTGGAATCAGCTATCACATCACCTAAGTTTTCACAGTGGGATTTTTGCAAACACAACTACATCTACCGAAGATGTAGTTCTGTAAGTACATGTTATCAGTACGTACCGGTGGCCGTTCATTTTCCTGCGGCCGGTGGGACTTCCAGGGGGCGATTGTGCGGGACTGGCGGGCAGACTCTTACTGCCGCGCCGGTGCATCAACTTGTACTGATGCAGCTCAGGAGCTACTGCGTGTTCCTCTTCCGGAGAAGCCACCGTGAAGCCTCGAGACGACTTTGATGATATTATTTGATTTGCAACCTGTAATGAGAATAAAATAGTTAATTAGTGTTAGTTGTATTTTTATATTGGGTTTTCTGACTATACCATTATTTGCTATAGCAATACAGGAGAGCCTACATGTTAGGAAATCATTTCACCTTCTAAGTTTTATCAATAAACTTAGAAGGTAAAATGATTTCCTTACATATACTCAAACTTCATGTGTCGTCACTACACAAGGGGAATTGTGCAGACGTTTAAAACATAATATTGTTTGTGTCCATATTATGTTTAGTCAAGATTCCCTGATAGCGCTATCTTTAATTACAAAATAAACAGTTAACTCTGTTTCTTTACCACTTAAAGAAAGAAAAGAAAGAAAGAAAGAAAATACGTTTATTTGCGATGAAAATGACGCAAAAAAAAGAAAACATAAACACAAAAAATAAAATAAAAAGGTAGGGGGAAACATGCACTTCAACACTAACTTATTCTGCTAACTAAAATATGCATATAATACAGAATATTTGATGTCAAACCAATCACCTACAGCATGATGTAACAGCTGCGAATATGACTAGAGGCTAAAAACAAGTAGGTTGTTGATAAGAGCTAATTAAAAACATAGTCATTGCTAATCGGTAGAACGAGTTATCAAAGTGTTCGTGCGATACGGAGAGGTATACGGACCCCTCTACACGATTAAAAATATTCAACAACGAAAGATGATATACAATTTTTTTTTTGTAGGTACATACATAATACCACTGTTTGTTTTTATTCTAGCTTGTGCCCGCGGCTTCGTCCGCGTGGAAGTCACAAATAATCCCACGGGGACGTGCTACCGGGACAAAAAGTAGCCTACGTCCTTCCCCAGGATGCCATTCTCCTTGCCAATTTTATCAAAATCCGTTCAGTGGTTTAGGCGTGAAAAGGTAACATACAGACAAGAGTTACTTTCAAATTATAATATTAGTATGAATTATAGAATAGGTAGGTAGGTATACTAATGTCTCTATGTTCAAACCCACGAATATATAAGTCATGCATGACGTATTTTCTTACTAGAACAATATAAAACGTGTTTAAGTGCATGCATACTAAATTGCTAATCATGAAAGTCAATAGAAGATAACAGTCAATGTGATTCGGAAATCCCGGTTGCCATTTTATGGATATTATATCTATAATGTAGGCGGTGAACAAATGTATAGTCACATAGTATGACTATATACATAGTTGTAATATATGACTATCATATTATATAGCAGCGCCGCGCAGTGCGGTTTCACCCGCATAAGTTTCGATCCAGTGGGAATATAGGGATAAAAAGTATATTATGTGTTAATCCTAGGTTATAACCCATCTGTGTGCCAAATTTCATCCAAATCCGTTGAGCAGTTTTTGCGTAAAGAAGTAACAAACATACAAACACACTCACAAACTTTCGTCTTTATAACATTAGTGTGATTTATACAAGTAATATCATAAAGAGGTAATTATTTGATTTATTTGTTTGCAGGGGGTAATCTTCGGAACTACCTACTGATCAGATTTCAAAAATTCATTCACTGATAGAAAGTTACACTATTACCGAGTGCCATAGGATATAATTTCATGTTAAAATTACACGCGGACGACGTTGCAGACAGAAGCTAGTTAGTTATACAAGGTGAAGACGACCATACGACTATAAAAAAACACTGCACTATTGCCACGTAGGAGTAGAAACGCATAGGATTAAAAAAGTAGAGAACTATCAAATAAATCCTTACATCGAAATAACAAAAGCGATTTTTTCAAACAATCTTATGAGCGTTTACGACGTACGGCATTTCATACAAACTTTCAAGCCCTTGTTTTTCGAAACGAATAAACCGATTTTAATAAAACTTCATACGCATAAGCAGGATACAAAGGTCTAAAAAGTTAGTTAAGAAGATTTTCGAAATGTCTTATTTAAAAAAAGATAACTGGAAATCTATGTTTCTATGGAAAATTTAAAATCGGTATTTGGCTGTAACACTATTTTTCGAAAATGTTCTTAAATACCTTTTTAGACCTTTGTATCCTGCTTATGCGTACGAAGTTTCATTAAAATCGGTTCATTCATTTCGAAAAACAAAGGCATGAAAGTTTGTATGAAATGCCGAATGTCGTAAACGCTCTTAATACTAGTGAAGGGCCAATTATCCAATCTTTGACTAGCTATAATGACTAAACTATTGGACATATTTGATTAAATTTTTGTATGCAGACTGGGATCGTCATTAGATATATGCAGTTTCATTTATTGTCGTCTCCACCTTGTATAATATGACTTTTTTTTTCGACAATTACACTGTCTCATTACAGTATCCGGGCATTAATACGGCACAAAGATTTCTAGAAAGAGACTCTCACATTGTGTAAGTGACAGGAAGGACAATCTACAAAGCCGAAACTCGATGTTGTGCCATATTATTAGCCTTGTACTTTATCTGTCGCTCAGCCATTGGCTACAAACCTTGACAATCGAGGTGCCGCATGCCGCGCCCTCGCCTTTGAATCCGTCGTCTGTCCCCGCCGGCTTCGCCTTAGAAGAAGCCGGGTGCACTGAAAATAAACAAACGCAATCAAAACAACGTTGCGAAATGCAACAGCGACGATGACATTACGTCATTTTATTTGTATGGTGCGTGGCGTGGCGTCTTATTTACAAAATGGAAACTGCTTGTATAGAAAGTTATACAATCATAATTTTTGTTAGATACCATATTTTCGAGTGTAACATTGGCTTAAGGTGAATAACACAAGAATGACTACAGCTTTACTGAACGTTTACTTTAACTATTAAGTATTTTTATATTACATTTTCACGTAAAATACCTACATACAACTTCATTATTATTAAAAAGACTTTAATTAAACACAAATGTAGCCGTGTACCGGCCAATGTCAATGTCATTCGATAACCTTTTGAAATATACAAAGTGGTCTTACCAGATGTGTTGACTGGTGCAATGCCGTGGAGCACGTCTTGGCACGGCTTCGTGTGCTTCGACCAGTCTTTCTCCTTGATTATGTTATAAGCCGAGGGGGCTTTGACTTCGTTAGACTGCTCAGCGAACACTTTTGGTCCTTCCTGGTCGAGTCTCGGCTTCCCAAACAAAACGTCCGTTTTAGGGTATCTGATGTAGAAGAATGAATCCTCCGGAGCCGGTGGCGATCCCGCGAATGGTTCGAATTCCCTGCAGATAAAACAATTGTGAATTGGTATTTAATACAACACCACTCATTGGATTAGGTAACAAATAAGAAATGTACCATAACAAGCATGTTATAAATTAATACAACAATGGACAACTATTGTTTAAGAGGTTGATGTTATTGTCGGTCAATCTGAAAGCACTCACGATAAGATGTTGTTGAACTGAGCCACCATATTTCTCTTTTTGTACATTGTTGCAAGTAGTTTCTTTCAAATAAGTAGCTATTGAATTTAGTTGCTGCACAGCAATTGGTCTGATATCACAGGATGCTAAGATACAAGATAATTATCGCAAAAACCCGTTGACAATAAATTGTGCAAGAGATACGATACGCTGTCCGCTCTGTGCAAAATAACTAGATATTTTGTTCAAGTTTTCCTTTTTATATACCCTAGAGATAGGCACACGAGTTCACGATAAGAGTACACAATGATACGTCACTTTGAAAATAACTGAAATAACAAGCCGACGTGACGTCACGATAATGTTAACCAATAAGAGCGCGTGATTAGCACACTCCCCTTCTACAAGAATACATCACGAGGAATGGCACGCGCGACTGCTCGTAGCTGTAGAGGTTAAAACCAGAATCTTAAAATAACACAGTTTCTAGTTACGTACCTATAGATACATTTTGGCACAATATAAAATGTTGATTTTATCTAGATTTTCACGAAAAGAGATTCTATGACGAAATCGATAACATTGGTAACGCAATTGTTACGAAGAAGGCAGACTAAACTTAAAATAGAAGTGGACACGACACACAGAAACGCTAGCCAATATCCGGCGAACCAGGGCGACATTAGCTAAACTATATTTATGTTAGAATGGATCTTTATTTAGACAAACACGTACGACTTGAGAAGTAGGTACGTACTTTCAGAACATTTACGGTAGCAAAAACATATTCAAATTGGTATGTTATACTAAGACTTTTTTTTTTACACGGTGTTTAAATAAAAATGTCAATGAACCTTCGACTAAAAACCTTTGCCAAAGAACGTAGGGCCATTCGCCAATAAAGGTTAAAATACAACGTGAAATATGTATGCCACAGACTGAAAATATAGCCGTTGCGAATTTAAACCGAGAAGCGATATAAAAGTTAGTTAACTAAATAATAACATTTACCATTTTGATAACAAGAAATATTAAATGTACGTAGTGAGTTAGTGACACAATAGTTAGTCCAAAATCTTCTAGCTATAAAAAAATATGCTCAGGCGATCTTCAAAACAAAGCAATTAGGTATAATGTTAGCACAAAGACCGATAACGCTATCCGTGTGGGCAAGATTACAAAAACAAGTACCTAACTAAAATATTGACATTATGATTAAAAAGTCCGAGATAAATTATTTTTAGGGGTCCTATGGTGTTACCGACCGGACCCCGCTACTTGGGATTTATTATATTGGTCTGATGAAACCAGGATTACATGACGTGTCTTTAACAGAACTCTCAGTAAAAACTCGTAAAAGATCACAAATGCAATGCTTGAAGTTTGCATAATTAGCACATTTATAATAAGTTAAAGTTATTATTGTCTCCTTGGTAGTCTTGGAGTTACAAAGAGAAGTGAAGGAGGCTTATTATGATTTCGAATTAAAAATCTGGATTTGTTGGTATTACCACATTTGCTAAGCTCGCCCTTATTTAAAGAAAGATTTCTTCATTAATGTAGATTGATAAAGTCAAGTCTTACACATGGACTAAAACATTATCATCCACAAGCCTGCACAAGAATCTTTTCTCTTTACTTTATCATCCACAAGCCTGCACAAGAATCTTTTCTCTTTACTTTATCATCCACAAGCCTGCACAAGAATCTTTTCTCTTTACTTTATCATCCACAAGCCTGCACAAGAATCTTTTCTCTTTACTTTCATCCACAAGCCTGCACAAGAATCTTTTCTCTTTACTTTATCATCCACAAGCCTGCACAAGAATCTTTTCTCTTTACTTTATCATCCACAAGCCTGCACAAGAATCTTTTCTCTTTAGCACATGACCAAGTCAAAAGAAAATTGATAACTTCATCTGAAAAAACTGATGATGATATGGTTAGAAAGGGGGTGCCTACCGAGATGACGACTAATAGAGAAGTATGGAAGAAAAAGAAATGTTGCGCCGACCCCAAATAAATTGGGATAAGGGCAGGAGAATGCTGGTGATGTAAAATACTGGTATTCGACTGCATACGGTCAAAAACTGGAAGCTGACCCCAACATAGTTGTGATAAGCCTAGGCAGATGATGAAATACATGACAAGTCAAAATCATTTTAAGACCTTAATATTATTAGTGTTTTTTCTCAAACATGCTTGGAAATTTGAGCATTATTTTGACAACCTTCTTCGAGATAATTCGAAATTGCTGTACTGGCCCAATACATGCGAGCAGCGGCCGGAAAAAGTTGTATAAAAATCCATATCTGTCGTGGTTTAGCGGCCAAATAAATTACATAGTATGCTCATATCTGTCGTGTAATTTAAAAATAGAACGATTTTTACTCCGAAACATGGCATCCAGGGAGATAACTTATCAAAGGTTTTATTTAAATTTCGAACTGGCTTGCAAATAGAAAGCTGTTTATTGGAAAAAAAACAAATTAACACTTTAACGCGGGAAAAATGATTGTTGTTCGTTGTTTGTCATTGATTTTGAAAAGTATTTGATAAAAAAGTTCTGCCTAGGTGCTACTTAGTTTTAATTTCCGCGCATTATTTGAGATAAGTACTATACAAGCCTTGGCCACTCCTAGGCATTGATGGACTTACGTATGTGTACCGAGGCGAAGCCGAGGCACACATTTACACGTTCATCCATCAATGCGTCTTTTGCTGACCGCTGCAGTAATGTACTATTTAAGGGGAAAACGCTAATAGCCTGCGAAATTCAAATTTTCTTATGTTTTTTTGCAATTTGCTTTAAGTTGTACGTTGATTAAAATATGATTCGATAACAAATATGTATTTATAGAATTATAATCATTAGAATTGGTAATACAACTTGTTAAGTTAGTATAGTCCTAAAATGTCAAGATTTCATGAAATAGTCATTCAGTAGGATTACTTGGTCTTAGAGAGTTGTGTTGATGACTTTAAATTAACTATGTTACAATTCTCAAAACTTATGTTAAACATTGTTAAGAAATCAGTTGTCCTAATAGTAAATGTAAGACCTCATGCCGCCTGTGTATCGCTGGCGGCATGAGGCCTTACACTTCTATCCCAGTACGGGCATCATATTGTAACACGTACATATTATTTCTAAGATTTTATACTGAACTAGCGGCCCGCCCCAGCTTCGCACGGGTGCAATTTTTTTTTTCGAATTTCCAAAATTTTCTTTCATACAAACCTTGTCCCGGCAATACCGATCACAAGAAAAAAAGAATTAGCGAAATCGGTCAAGCCGTTTTCATGTCAAGTCGTGACAACGGAAAACGGGTTTCATTTTTATATATATAGATTTAATCAATTTTTATTTTGAATAAATATTTATATTTTACTAGCTGCGCCCCGCGGTTTCACCCGCGTAAATGTCGATCCCGTGGGAATATCGGGATAAAAACTATCCTATGTCCTTTCCCGGGACTCAAACTATCTCTATACCAAATTTCATCGAAATCGGTCCAGCCGTTTTCATGTTATGTCGTGACAACGGAAAACGGGTTTCATTTTTATATACACTTGGGAGCAAATAAATCGAGCCACTTCCTTTTTCATGTATAATGGTTATTATTTTTGTTATTATGGAACGTATCAAACCGAAACATGTATCGCCTAAGAGCTTATTTAATAACCTTTACAATGAGGGTAAATTATTGAATGATAAACCTTATTTAATGATAAATTATTGGCTCTGAAAGAAAAACGGTAATTTTGATAGAAAATTGTAGAGTTAAAAAAGTCCAGAAAAAAACAAAATTATGGTATAAACTTATTCTTAATTTCTTGTATTACCCCCCCGCGCCCTGATTTCGATAGATTTTCTGGACTGTTTTAACCTTACAATTTTCTATCAAAATTATCGTTTTTCTTTCAGAGCGAATAATTTATAATTAAATAAGGTTATCATTCAATAATTTACCCTCATTGTAAAGGTTATTAAATAAGCTCTTAGGTGATATATGTTTCGAATTGATACGTTCCATAATACCAAAAATAATAACCATTATACGTGAAAAAAAAGCAAGTGGCTCGATTTATTTGCTCCCAAGTGTATATAGAAGATATTACTCCTTAAAATATTAGTAATTTTCTTTTTACAGATATTATGCAAGCTGTAATGATTTAATTTTTTTTTGGCAACGTAGTTAAAAACACATGTGTTTTCATGTGTTTTTGCACGACTCATAATGCGAAGCATTAGTGCTTTACGATCGAAAAATTTTGCCTCCTTTCTGCAACTGTTTCTATTGTTATACTTTTATCTGTTCTGTGGTTATATTCCTGCTAGTACACAGAACTTACTCAATTTATATAACAATGTATAAATAATTTAGTGGAGATTAATCATATACTTTTCAAAAATTGATTTAATGCAGTAGAAACTAAAAAAACATCAAAATATTTTTTTAAAAATCCCGTCAATCAAGTGTGAAACCTAAAAAACATTGTAACTTGCGAAAAAATCAATTAATTGAGGCATTTTTAGGGTTTCGTACCTCGATAGGAAAAACGGAACCCTTATAGGATCACTTTGTTGTCCGTCCGTCCGTCCGTCTGTCTGTCTGTCTGTCAAGACCCTTTTTCTCAAGAACGCGTGGAGGTATCAAGCTGGAATTTATATCAAATACTCAGGTCTACTGGACCTTGGAGCTGTGAAATAATTAAACTTCTAAGCCAACGCAATCAAAAGATACAGCCGTTTATGCCGCAAATTTCCGCAAATTTTCGACACTCGCAAGGGAATCAAAACCTACAGGGTACTTCCCGTGAACTCAGCAGAATCTTGAAATTTGGTACGAAGCAACGTCTTATACTTAGCACAGATAAATAAAAATTGCGAAAACCGTAAATTTGTAGTTACATACCTACTTTGTACGGAACCCTCGGTGTGCGAGTCCGACTCGCACTTGACCGGTTATTTTTTAATAGATTCTTTTCATCCATAGAAAAACTACTCTTTTATTGAATTATAATTAATAAAAAACTAACTAATATAATATCTATACCTATGGTTTTTTATATGATCAAATGAGCATTAGAGTCATGCACTTTTGGATTTTCCAAATTTTCTTTTTTAATACATTCAATAAATCATTCGATCGGATAAAGCCTGATAAGAACCGACTTATAGTTAGTGTCATGGAGCAGTCATATCATGACATCATGTACAATCAGATACAGAAGTGTAAACAAAGTTTGGACTTTAGTAAACTTACATTGTATTCCAAAGGAAGTTTACAATATAACTCTAATTAACATAATTAGAGTTACATAAAAAGAATGGGATCCACTCTACATAAAGAATAATAAATTGTCATCGTACATTGTACATTACCACCTACAACTGTTGAAGAATTCAAAACATTTTAAATTAATTTTTCCATTATGTTAGGAATTCAAGTTTGATAAACTGTTTACAAACTTGATTCTACCATTGTGACTTGTGGAATTGGCCGGGGTATATTTCCGATGTGGACACAAACAAACATGGTTATTTATTCGTTTAGATTCTTGATGGTAATACCTACTTCATAACGGGCACAATAATTACAACAATAACAAGACAACATAATTATTTTCTAAATAAATAACCATTAGGTTAGGTAAATTATTTATATTTTACGTTCAAAAGTGCATTTTATGTGCCTATTTGAAATAAATGACTTGTCTTTGGCTGTGCTTACTTGAAAAATTATAAAAACCAAAGCAAAATACTTAAGTAGATGATAGAAATTCACATTATAATAAATTATAATAAAGAAAATGTAATGACTTCTACCCCTGAATGTACCTGTAACATAAAGTGACATTATCAAAAAGATTGATTGCACTACGTCACATATTTGTCTTTACAAAATATTATTATAAGTACATAACATCATACACATTATTATAGCTGGTAGGCAAATAATCATTTCGATCTCCGTAACAATTGATGTCAATATCAAAACAAACATTCAACTGTCGTTTCGCAATAACAATTAACATTTATCAGCATCAGTAACAATTATTTAAATGAGCAGAGGAACATTTTGAAACATGTGACTTATTATGTACGTAATGCTTATTGCTTACCAACATATTTGTATAGAAATGTCTTAGAAATACGCCTCTTTCTGTTGACCACGTTGAACACTTTAACCTCACAAGTATTGACTCTGGAGTGTTTGAAAACAAATGCCAACGTCTTATTATGAACCACTGTAGATATTATAATCAGTGGTTCAAATGACGTCAATGCAGAATTATAATAGTTTAAAATAATTGCAGCTATTTAACTCTAGATAGAAATTTCTTTTACAGGCGGTATTTAAGGGAGCTTTAAAAAAAAATTTAATATCTTAGAAAACACAACCTATTTAGCCATTAAATCACGGACGTAAGACAACAAAGGACGGATTTGATACATTTTATGCAATAAGAAAAAAAATTGCCTGTATTTAGTAAAAGCAAATACAGTATTAGTATTTATTTTACTTGTTAGACTTATATCTTGGGAACATTTTAAAATCCACATGAAAAGTTTCTAACTCTATTGAGAGTCCTCAGATTCATAAGCGTGACTGTGACATTGACGTGGGTTTAGTAAGAAGGTTTCTACCGTGGAATGTAAAATGCATTCTATAGGCGTCAAGGCAATAAAGAGAATGCCACTTTTATGGTGCTGATATAAAATAATGCCGTCCTACGTCATGCGTTGCGTAACTTGACTAACTTGTTATAATGTTAAATGCTAGCCAGCCCACACTTGCGAAAACAAAAATCGGTTCAGGTTGGTATTTCCATTGTGGTTAAGAATTTATTCCATTGTGGTTAAGAATTTAGGATAACATGAGTCAGCGACATTCATAGTCATCATAGCTAATGTTTTAGGTAGGTGCACACGGCTACACATCAAGCTATACTTATTCTAGTTTTAGCTGACCTCGCATTGTATAGTCTTTCCGTACAATGAGAAGTCACCTTATACTGAAAATGCATAGCTGGATATGTCGTCGTGCGTACCTACCAGTGTACCTACATATCAATGAATTATATTGTAGGCATTTAGGTAAATAATTACTCATAAGACTTAGTTAAATCATAATTTAATTTAATAACAAAAAAAATCGTAGCAAGTGGCATTCTGTATTTTCTGCCTACCCGATGAGAAGGAGTGAGTTTATGTACAGTCACGAGCAATAATATGTCAACACTTTGCAACTTTCAATTGCGATTTTTTCGTGAAATAACGAATGCAACGTTGAAATACGACACTTTACATAAACCTATGGGTTCGAAAATACTATGTTGGTAATAACATAAAATTTCATTCAAAAATAAAGGAGAAAATCGCCTTTGAATAAAGCCAAGTGTATACATACTTATAGACGTGACTGTACGTATGTATAAAACTATACTTAAAAGTAATGAATTTATAACCGTGTACAACAGCGTCGTGTCGAACAGGCGATAATTACAAAAACAAACAGGTATTTCTGTGACGTCTAGGACAAGCCTCCAGGCCAAGTTTATTGAGAAATCAAAACAAGTTGTTGATGCCATAAGTAGAAGTGTTAACAAACATGCAAACAATCGTGCCTCAGAGATCTGTGACGAACTGACGTGACGACGAGAATTAAAACATGGATTAGATAAAACTGGGATTTGCTGCGACCGCTATTATTTTATAAATATGTACTATCTCATGTTTTAACATTATCGTGGACGGTAAAATTTAAAACCGTCTTCATATACATATTTCCATACATTTTACTTCCCTGTGTTATCGTAAATCCGCGATGCAGTGACGTGGACGTCCACGATAATATCGCCACGTTAGAAATTAATTATAATAACGTACAATGGGTTACGGCTGTTTATTTATGTGTTGTATACTTAAATGGTTTTCCCTGGCTCCTGAGCTACCTAGTTAAAAGCTTTATTACATACAGGAGCCAGTGCATTAAAATAGTATTTTATAGGTAAATTACCTAGGCTACTAATAACTTCTGTTGCACGTGAAGGTAATTAGGTATTTAGCCAGATGCTAAATATTATGCAAAATTGAATAGCATTTTTGGTAATTGATTACGTTATCAAGTTCTCCTTATCAGAGATACGTCTAGCTCTTGTATCCGCATAAAGCATAATACATAACTTCCTCCAAATTGTTTTTACAGCCAGCGGCAGAAATATTTTTTTTTAATATTATTTATAAACTACAATGACTGCTCCGATAACAAACAACGTAAACAAGGAATTTCCTGGTAGTAAGCTGGTATTACCTGATGTTGTTTTGAAATGGAGAATTAATTAGTTCTGCATTTAGTCACTACTGATCCAGCAGGGTAATTGCGTAACACACTATCAGTAGCAATGGCTTTCTTTTTACAGTTCAACAACATTCATTGATTTATTTACGTTGTTGAGCGGACAAATTTTTCGAGCATATGAAGCAATGGATTAGCAATATCTTTCAAAATGATTCAGATTGAGATTGATAGTATGTTACGCAATTAGGGTGCTGCATTCAAAGAATACTATTCGATTCGCAGGGACATTCCGCGAATTTAAATGGTTTGCACACGGTGATGTTTGTGAATTTTGCACCTCAACTATTTTAGTAGGTATTTAAAGGTATGATAGGATGCGGTGCGCATGATTTGATGACTGATACATTAATAAATTCAAAATCTATGGCATATAGTTAGTTGGTAGATATTTTAACCCTGACCTAAGTAAGAATTGGCCGTTTGCCATGTCCAGTTTTAATCTAAAACCGTCTAATTCCTCAATAGTAATGATGCATTTGAAATACTATGCGTCGGATTCCGATACCAAAAATGTGTTCAGGCGCATGGAGTTGTATTTTCGGTTGTTTTTACTTCTTCTATGTATCTAAGGCAAAAAGTTTATAATAAGTAGTTTGACCCAAAATTCAGCTACGCGAACAGAACTCACTGACGCAATCATAAGGTCATCAAGTGCACTGGTAACAGGGCATGCGGCGCAAGATGGAAGGTGGGTTATTATCTGTGGAGAGACCGGGAGACGCCTCATACATACTTTAGATCTAGGCCGTCCATGAACCTCCGTCTATGGAGATTGTCTTTGCGCCGGCCGACTCGGATTCGAAGTCTATTTAGAGATTTCCAAGTCAGCCATAGTAACGCGTGCCCTGATGGAAGGCTCTTAGATGGTTCGATAAAATTGTCAAGGCGTTTTCAAGCTCCGCGTGTATTCTATTTGATACGAAACAATAGAAAATCAATTGTGTCTCATTAGCGGAGCTTGAGAGGTCACACAGCACCCGTCAGAGTTTGCATCTTGTTGTGGAAGCGTTGCCATTGACTGGGGAAAGTCAAAACAATGTTTCGCCTAAGTACATGAATAACGTGACCACAGGTAAATAGGTACAGAGATATTATTATCTCTGTACCTATGACGGGTCACGTTACAATCTGAAGAAATGGTAAACGTGTTCCTGCAATTATCTCATCATCTGCCTAGCCTTTTCCTAACTGTGTTGGGGTCGGTTCCTGCGATTACCTACCTAACAATAATAAAATGGATCTTACCTACATCAATCTTATTACCTACTAGTATAATACTTATTATAATTATGGTGACGTCATATCTTATCATCGTGCATTAGACTTTCTACGCTTGGAAACAGATAAACCTCTAAAAAACTACAATACAAGACTGAAAATCTTATCTTAGACAATCACAGACTTTACTGGCATATTATTGTTCATACGATTTACAGTTTTAACCGACTTCAAAAAAGGAGGAGGTTCTCAATTCGACTGTATGTTTTTTTTTTTGTATGTTACGTGATAATATCACCGGCAATTGAAGACGTGAGTGGATGAAGGGATATGTCACAAAATTCTAATTTCGAGAAAATTGAGTTCAAAGTTTCACATAAACGTCGATTTCAAAAATTCTTCTATTAACTTTTCTTGGGTAGTTTTTGAATTAGCTTCAATAATACGTATTTTTGCCACTTAGTTTATATTGATGATGTTATAATAACTTCCTGTCACTGGTATTTACATAGCAAGTAGTGTGTTATACGACATAACATCACGCCTGTAACCCCTGAAGGGTTAGGAAGAGATGTACCTGCAGTAAGCCCACATTTCGCCAGTTATGTTTAAGTCCCATATAACAAGGGCGAGCCTGTTGCCACAATGGTGAATATTCGCCTAATAAATTCTAAAAGTCCTCCTGACCCGGACAATAAAAAAAACAAGAAAGAACATCTTACTCGCAATCTCTATGTGCCTACATGTTCAAACATTAGAATTAATTATAATAATAATCTTAGTTCATCTTTATAAATCATGGTCACGTGCAACATACATGCAGCTACATAAAACAATTTCAAGAAATTGTGATCTTAGTTCATCTTTATAAATCATATACACGTGCACCATACATGTAGCTACATAAAACGATTTCAAGAAATTGTGATCGTCTTTCTATGGCATTAGAACATTATTTCAATTACCCAAGCAAACTATTCTATGCTTGCCAAGAACGTAGTTGTGCATTCATAATTTTAGTTCACTTATTGCTTGGATGCAAATACCACTTAAAACAATGCATATGAATCGTAATTACTTGAATCTTTGTTAAAGTAAAATAAATAGTAGCACCTTTATAGTTGTACCTACAGTATAAGTTAGTTTATAGGTGTACCAAACTTTTTGCAAAACTGATAAAAATGAAATGTTTTTAAGAAATATTTGGCATATACTGCAATCTAAACATCTTATGCAAAGTTTCTGCCTACCTGGACCTACACATAAACAGCCTTTTAAACACTACAATATTTTAGAATGTTTTATTTTAAAGGGTCCCCGAAACGATCAATTGCGATTGTACATTTTTATGTAATTGATACACAATGATGTTCAAATTGTTCGTCTAAATGCAATTAAATTGCTAATACTACTACAGTCACAACTGATCAATTTATGTTAATTTAAATGGCCTATTGATCAAAGTTATTATTTCAACATTGTTTTGGTTGATCAGCGAGAAAACTGATCAAACAGTTGATTTTTTATTGTAATAAAAACGAGATAAATTGATATAATATAGATCATACAGTAGAGTCCGGCCGAATTTCGTTTTCGATTTTCGACAATTTTCGACCGAAATATCCATTTCGGGCAATTTTCGTTTTCTGTCGAATATTTTTTTATGTTTTTCGGCAGTGGCCGAAAATATAAGTACCGGACCAATATTTTAAATATCACAATAATATTATAAAGGTAAAAGTTTGTGAGTGTGTCTGTATATTTGTTACTTCTTCACGCACAAACAACTGAACGGACACATAAACAGATTTGAATGAAATTTGGCACACAGATAGTTTATAACCAGGATTAACACATAGGATACTTTTTTACCGATATTCCCACGGTATCGAAAAATATACGGGTGAAACCGCGGGGAGCAACTAGTTATTAATAAATTTTGTTTGCTGTGCCAAGGCATTTATTGGATTGAGACAGCACATGAGTCAGTAGTGGCAGCATAAACATTGTGATATACACTGGGATTCCTTATTAGAGTAGTACCAGCAAGGATTATATTCTTTGTTGAAGTGGTCTATGGAGAGACCCTTGTTCCCTTGAGAAGGCTTGATGTGAATGATACTATACACCTCTGTCCAACCCATCAGGGAATGCAGGCGTGATGTTACGTATAAATATATTTATAAATGTATAAAATTAGAAAAGGTACTCACTTGGCAGGCTTGCTTTTCATCCAACCGGAAAGTGTGAATCCATCCTTAAGTTCTGGGTCACTTGAAGCCATTGTAATCTCTTTTTAATTAAATATAGAATAAAAACAAAACTTTTTAATAAAATCACTTATCTACTGAGAATAATAAGACAACTGTCTTGAAAGTACACTAAAAACTGAATGGTGTTTTATCTTGAGCAGAAATGATAAGATTGTTTCAGTTGGCAATATTGTGTGACAACATTATGAAACAAGAAACAAAAGAAATATTTTAATAACAAGTAATTATTGAACTAAATAAATTAACTTAGGTAGTGCTCAAGACACACTTTGGGCTTCACCAGACTTCATTGAAAGAGATGATGAAGTCATCTGAAACAAAACATTCAACAGTTATGAGAAACATGTATTTGTTATTATTCCCTAGAGATTTGATCAACCCTAAGTGTCATCTTAGTAATCAAAATGTCATTGATATAATTTATGACTGGTTTTTTTTTTATTGCTCTCTCTTGACCTTGATCTTAGATACAGTTGTCACAACTCTTTTGTGGTACTGTACCACAAGGTGTGGCTATACATCTGGTACAGAGGCTATTTTCACCATCCTGACATAAAAAATCTTCTAAACTAAATCACACTTATATTATAAAGTAGAAAGTTTGTGTGTGTGTTTACAATTATATTATGTTTGTTAATTTTTATAAAACTTTGTACGGAGATTTCTCTGACACCCTGGATTAACATACATAGGCTACTTTTTATCCCAATATTCCCACGGGATCGACCCTTACGCGGGTGAAACCGCGGGGCCCAGCTAGTTGTATACACTGTGTTCTTCACGTTATCCATAAAATTTATCAAACACTTCTAATCTTTTACAAATTAAATCTAACAAAGGAATTAGTACTTATTAGTACTTAAAGTTACAAAGATATTTGTAATTTCATTTAATGAAATTTAATTGAGCTATCCAGTAACAAAGGGTCTTTACTTAGTTTTGACAAGTTTCAGCCCACCAAATCTTATGAATGAAAATATGTTGTTACCAATTTGGATAAAGAGGCATGCATATCAGGTGATTTACGTCAAGGTGTTTAGTTTGTATGAAAATTAACAAAACATAAAAAATAAGAATTCATTAATGTGTCCATAATGAAAACTGCTTATTTCCATGGTCTGAACATCTGGTCGATGTTTCATCATTTCAGCCGAAAGACGTCCACTGCTGGACATAGGCCTCCTCTGCCTGGCCTCTCGCTGGTCGATGTTTATATACATATAGGTAATACGGGCCGGTGTCCGCAACTCCACGTCAATGCGCGTATTTTGCGTACAGGTTTAAGTTTATGTATATCGTCCGGAACACGGTGTATAATCCCTAGCCAACTTAGACTACAGTGAATAGTTTTGTTTTTAAGGGCTATAGGTTACGAGCATGTGCTCCGATGTGACAAATGTAACCTGTCTTGTATGTGAAGTTACATTCCCAGTGCAAACACCTTACAATTGTCTACATTTCTCTTTCATTTATCCTTGTACAGGTCTGCTGGAAGAAATTTCTTCAGAGAGAAGCGGTACCTTTGTACTGAAAATTATAATTATGTTGTGTGTGTACATAAATAATAAAAATAAATAAATAGAATACCAAAAAGACAGTATTCAAAATGTTACTCCTAACCCAGTATGTTGTTAATTCTCAGAATAAATTTATCACTTAAAAACTAAAAGAATTTCTGTAAAAAACAATATTATTTGTTAAAAAACACTCCTGACCTGAATCTACTCACCGCTGAGTATCAACATTAAGTGACTAAATTCAACATGTAGGCATTGCTTTTTCCTTGTTTATTCATTGGCTTGTAGCGTAGGTAATTTCCATAGCATCTCTACGGCTGCCAATGATAACCTACTCATAGTAATTAGCCATGTGCAAAACACAAAAGAACTTTTTATTCTAACAACAACAATATAAACTCAAAACTACTGCTATTGCCCAGAGACATTATACGATTCATGGACATTTTATTCAACTTAAAAAAAAAAATCCCATGTTTTTGATGCACAAGGCTCAGTTTGGAGACAGTTTGACTTTTGAGAGTTTAATTATTGTCAAGCAAGTGCAGATAAATTTATTTATTTTCTATAACATTAAAATTATGACAAATGATGATGGAAAGTATAGAAAGTTTAGTATCTTGACAGAAGTCAAGATTACTCAAGATACACTCTTTCTATACTTTTTGCTCAATCAAATATCGAACTACATGGGAAATAGGTGGGTTTTGATTTGATTTGCTGCAGAACTCCTACTTTTGCTGTGCCTAACAGGGTCCACAATGATCATATTCTGCAAAACTTACCACCTAAATTCACATGTAGAAGCATGTGGTGGCATATTGAATATTGTGTATTGAAACTCAGGCAGGTACACTTATCTACATTCTTCATGCAGTGAATCACTGCCAGTGACGCAGTCGTAAGTAACCGTTATATAGCGACATACACTGAAATCAATCACGAGGCGGATACACGAGACTAGAACGTTAGTTTCAATGCCATCACAATTACATATAATAACTAATCAGTGCACGTTCAGATCAATTGTTCTGGTTACGATTCTAGAAAGTAATATCTGGGCACGGACAGAGATAATGGCATAACATCCCTATAGTTACAACGAATGACTACATTGTTTACAAATAATGGTATCGTAAAACAATACAATACAATCCGCAATACAGAATTGTTGCATAGCCACAACATGCGGATAGGCTGAAACTATTACACGTAACATCCAAGATTGTCAAAGAACTACTTATTAAAGGTTTCCAAAAGTAAAAAAATGTATGTATTAACTTACAGTTTCAAGAATAATGTTTGAAGCACTAATAATTTTCAACATTATCACGAATTTACAATACAACCAACTCAATGAACAAGGTTCAAGCGAGAACAAAAATGGCAGGCATCATAGAGATGTCCCTAAGTATGATAGTAATAATGGCAACAATCAACAAGTTAGAAATCGCCTAAAAGTTCAGAAATTATAAAAATAATAAAATTATATTTCCTTTGTAACTATAATTTTAGGAGTCCTTTATTTGTATTAGTTGGAAAAAAATGTAACACTTTTGTATTACATTCCTGTATGCATACACACATGCATGCCCGACAAAGGGGTCGGTGAATTTATAATATAGAGGTCAGTGATGATGTCCGCCCATTCCCATAGACAAAAAACAGAAATCATTCGATTCATTCGGATTCCTTCTTTCATCATTCATTCTTGATAGCAGTCACTTTTGACAAGGCGATTTTTTTAGGTTATCATTTTGACAGATTTAGACAAAATATTTGTTGCGATGCAATAAAAACAAACTGTTGTAATATACAAAAAATACTACCTCCAATATAAATATTTAAGCTTCACCAATGATGGGTAATGATGAACCTACTGATTTGGACTGGGTGCAGCTCCGAAAAGAAATGGGACAGCACCAACATATTGAAACAACAAGTGAAAAATTTTCCAGAAAATTTTACGAAAATCCTTTTGTTCCTATAGGTATGCCCGTCGAAATAATTTTGAATTTATTCTGTTCATACTCATAACTGCTTTTACGACTCTTATAAGTATAATTTATACCTAGGCAAAAAAAAACTAGAAAGGGACATATTTTGTGATTAAAAATATTTATCTATTTCTGTATTCTGAGCTATTTAGGTAACTATGTACTTTAAAACTTATGCAATAATTAATATTACCTTCTGTGTTGTATAGAATAAATAGATTATCTTTTTTAGATCTTGTGGTGATGTCTATTATTTATCAAGTTCAAATTCCAATTCCTTCCTTCATAGGTTGGAAGGAAGAAGGAAGGAATTATTGTGACTGGGTAACAATTTTTTTTTTTTCAGGATGTCTGGCCACAGCAGGTGCGCTGTCTTATGGATTGTGGAGCTTCAGAACTGGCCGTAAAAAATTATCTCAACAAATGATGCGAGTCAGAATAGTGGCGCAAGGATTAACAATAACAGCATTAGTTGTTGGTGTTATGATGACCACAGGAAAAAGTCTCTCAAAGTAGATTGTAATACTCAACTTTATTTTTGATTTTTCAGCTTTCATTAAGACTATGGATATTTGTGTAGTATTTTATTAAAGATTAATCCAAACCAAGGCATGTTTTTTTTATTTGTTTGGTATCCACTTCAACTATGGTATTTATTTTAATTGTGTTGAAAAGTTGCCATGCACACAAAATTGACAATACAATAATAATTAAAATATAAATAACATGGGGCAGCACATATAAATAATAAATAACATGATGGTTTTAGATAATACACATTTAAGTACATAAATTCACGCCTTTTTACCATTTCTATAAATAACTGTTCATCCAAACTATTTATTTGACCTAAAAAGCGCGGTCACAGTCTGACTGCATGGAAAAGAAAAAAAGAAGCGCGATGACACAACACTGGTAATTTATTGCAAAATATGAAGCAATTATCTATTTACTTCATAAAATCTATTGTTTCGACCATAAAATTAAAACAGTACCTACGTTGCTGGTAGAATCTGACAAAAAATCAGAATGATTGTATGTATATTAGTAGGTAGGTAAGTTTTTATTGCAAAAAGAAAGCTTTTAGAGGTACTTATATTCATGATTTTTTTTTCTATCTTATCAAATTAGCTGTAGTTATACTTGTACCTATTATGTTTTCAACACATTACCTAGCATATATCCTGAAGAATATCATATATTTTTCTGATTTTGTTTACTGTATTCGATCTTTAACTATCATAAATGTCTTTGATCTTCAGGCATTATAAATCTTGCGTTTAGGTGTGGTTTAAGTCCTGTAATCCCCTTAAGGGCAATTTTTGTCGGATCCCTATCCATTTGCATAAAATTTTAAGACCTAATATAACTTAGCATAATTTTGTTTGGCATAATTATATTTTCGCATAAAATAATTACGCATAACAGCTTACGCATAATTTTTTTAAGCATAATTTCTCTAACCATGATAATGATTAAGCATAATATTCTAAAGCATAAATTTAACATGCTCGTTTTATATCTAACGACGTCAGGTCGACGGAGCCCCGCTACGCGGGGCTCCTATTTCTGTCTGCAGGGCTTAACCGTTAAGTCCCCAGCGTCTCCATTTGTCACATACCGGCGCGCACCCGTCAGGCACCACCGTCTCCATTTGTCACCACCCGATTCACGCGGCTTCAACCTCTATTATTACTGTTAAATACGGTCTAATATCCTGTGCAACAGTTTGAGTCTATGGTCCGGTAGATAAACTAATCGACTAAATGATTCAAAACGAAAAATATGGGTTGGCAATATTTGAAAAAAAAAGTAAAAAATAGACTTTACGATTCTTAATGGCAGCTGCAGTGTGTGTTGTTTTGTTATGATGCTATGTTGTTTATTTTAATAGTTTTTGTGTAAAATCGACGTTAAGTGGATGAATATTCGTTTATAACATATTATACGTCCTTGTAGATAATATTGTAGATAATATTTGCACGAAATAACATCACAATCAATCAATAATCTTTTTTTTTGGTCAAACAAAATTTTACGTAAGTACTTCAAGAAAATCTTATGATTTTATAATTATAGTGGTATATTTTTACAAGATATAGGTAGTTATCAGTTAATAAAGGTTTGTGTAGTATCCTAGTAACACTTTTTTAATTAGAAACAACTCAATATGACTAGGATTGGGCGATTACAGTCATTGCGTTGTAATAAGAATTGAACGGCTCGGCGCACTGAAATTTGAGTTTCAATATTATTAAAATGTAAGGTAGGACTTTCAAAAAAACGCTGTTGTTAGATTACTTGTCTATTCATAATGTAACTTGCAAAGTTTCGTGTAAATTCATATAGTAGTTTTATCAGAAATCGACATAATACGGGAACGAACACACTTTCAACCTATTTTCTGATGACGTCATTTGTTTATAAATACAATACTCGTAATACGAGTATTGTTTGCATTTTATATTATGGTCTGTTTATTCAAGAACCCAAAACAGTTTACATTAAGTGGCTTGAGCCCATATAAGCATCAGTAGACCATTTTTTGTGAGCAGGGTAATAAATCACGCGCTGAGCGGGTGACATCTGGAATTTGACAGGAGTTTTTTTGATGTTACGTCATAATGACGTCTGGACTTGAACGGTTAAAGGAACCTAACCAAACCGAACCTCGGGGTGCCCCTGACGTCGTTTAGTATTATTATGTGAATTAAATTTATGCCAAAACAAATCAGCCTTAAAGATAATTATGCCAACATAAAATGTATGCCTAAAAAAATTATGCCGAAGTATTATTATGCCAAAACAAATTGTGCCAAAATCGTTATGCCGAAGTATATTAGGACAAAGAACATTATGCGAAAAGAAGGGATCCCATTTTTGTCTGCTCATTGCATGATAGAATCAGCCATAGAAATGTAAAAAGCCGACTCGGCATTGAAATACCGTTTTTTTATTACCGATACCATTGCCATAGTAAAAACAAATAGGTAAGTGTGGCATCTTCACACATACGCATCGAACACGGTTTGTATGTGAGCGCGCTCGTACGTATGTGTCGTTGCACACATACACTGACAAAATTTATCGCTGAGGTGCGCGACCCGGGCCACACCAACGGCACAGAATGCCATAGAGGAAAATAATATATCGGGTAGTGCAGAAAGCTTAAAGTACTACGTACAGAAAGGCCACTCCCTTCCCCGCACTAACATCAGTTACCGCACCTCACCCCGCACTTCGGCGTATTCGTCGCAGTTCTTTAACAAGAGCACTCGCAAACACAAGTACCTCACGCACACATTCATACGTATACAAACGTCATTTTTTAATGTAGTAGTAGTAGGTAATTATTTTGCGAGCGTTGTATGGAGTGTCCGGGGTGTGCCAACGGGAAACGCTAATAATTATCGCGATGACGTGGACGGGCGTCGTCCCCGCGCTTACGTCTCTCCGTACCCGAGCTTACGCCTCTTTGTCCGCCCTTGCTCTCCTTACCCCTCCATCGGTCGGCGTGCCATAAGCGCGGCGTTGCCTAGCCGTAGCCGAGTCGACGTATCGGAGCTGCTGATCCGCTTTGGTTACGTGCTTACGTTAGGTTGACGCCTGTTTGACGGCTAGGCAAAAGGCGATACGGTTCCGATCCCTTTCCGATTTGATACGTGTGCTATGACCTTTAGACTCCGCTAGGAGCAAAGGAGTAACTCCTAGCGGAGTCTGCTAGTGCTCAAAAAGCTATTGTTCAAAGCTAGTTCAGAGTCACAGAAAAAACAACGAAAACGAATGCTGTCAGCTTTGGCTGTCAGACAGTTTTTTTTTTACACCATTCATTTTCATTCATTTTTCAGTCCTGTTCGTTCGATCGCCGAACAAATAATTTCATTTTTTGAAGTTGAACAACTTCATTCAATCAATCAATTTGCATCGTTTTGTTGTTGATGCTCTTCTTCCGTATTTTTATTTTAAAATAAAATAACATGAAAGTGTCTTATTTCTTAATAAATACAAGATAATGTTGACTATATTGTGACTTAATTTAGTGGAGAAGGGATTTTGGAATGACTTAAAACTACATGAAAAATGAATGGGTTTATCGCAGTCCACTGTGGTAAACATTTATTATTATTTTTATTTAGCAAACATTTTATTCATGAAACAGTTAAAACACGCAATTTATTGACATTACTCAAGACTAAAGTAAGCCTTAAAACTATTTCCAGGTGCTGGTTATCACAGTGACGCCTTGAAGAAGGAATATCAGAAAACCTGCTTCTTAGCGTGCAGAAAAGCCGCCGAAGCACTCCAGCAGGGTGGCAACGCCGTGGATGCTGTGGAGAAGGCCATAATTGGTCCGTACTTTGTATTGATTTTTCTATCTGCATTTTAGCTTAGTGTTAAAATCACTTAAAATTGTCTTCTTTTCTCCCCTTTATTGTTAAGGCAGCTTACCTAAATGTACTCTCAATTTGCCTACTATGTTTTACTTCTCTGAAATTTTCAGAATTGGAGAATAGTCCACTAACAAATGCTGGATATGGATCAAACCTAAGTTGGAATGGCTTTGTAGAATGTGATGCTTCAGTCATGAATGGTCAAACACTCCATTTTGGTGCTTGTGGAGCAGTATCAAATGTTTGGAATCCTATTACTTTAGCCAAACAACTGTGCATTAAACAATGTGATAACTTATCTCTGGGTCGAGTTCCTCCTTGCATACTTACAGGACGCGGGGCAAGGTCTTGGGCAGAACGAATGGGCCTTGAAATTGTAGATGATCATAAAATGGTTTCAGCCCGTGCATTTCGAAATTACAAGCATTGTAAAAGAAAGCTGAAACGTTACTCAATACAAAATGATGTTAAATTTAGCCCTTTAGACACGGTTGGGGCTATTTGTGTGGATTCTAATGGTGTGGTGGCCTCTGGAGCAAGTTCCGGTGGCGTTTCTCTGAAACATGAAGGAAGAGTAGGCCAGGCAGCATCATTTGGAAGTGGTGTTTGGGCAGTGATGAGCAGGGATGGCACAAAACCTTCAGTGGCGGCCTGTACTTCAGGTTGTGGAGAACATTTGATCAGAACGCAACTAGCTAAGAATTCTGCGGAAAGTTTGCTTGAGTCTTCCCCTGTTTTAGGTCTTGATAAATGTTTCAAAGAAAATTTCTTAGAATCACCATTTTTATGGGATGTTCCTGAAAGACTAGGTGGCACTTTAGCTTTAAAGTTTGATTCAATAAATGGAGAGGGAGAGCTACTTTGGGGGCATACTACAAAAACTATGTGTATTGGATATATGTCTACTGAAGTTGATAGACCCAAGGTACTTGTTTTTATAATTTATTTATCCTCCCACTGTAACACCATACTTACAGCTATTACACCAATGGAGCTAAAAATTACTTCATGTTCTGCTTCCCATCCATCCTGTGGACATTGAATGGGTGGAGATGGATCACGCATGCTCACACAGCGGCAAGACACTTTTCCATAGTTCCATAACTCCATCTATATTGCAAACATTCTTTGCAATTTTCGGAACTCAATAAATTGAAATTTTTAATCATACATAATTGAAAAATCGGAAAATTTTGTATTTATGTACTTTTTTTTTAATTAATTCAAATCTTTTTAAAGTTGATTTGGGTAAAATTTTAAAGTATTGTTTCAGTGCGTCATATCCTATCTGCCGCAAAAAGTCGAACCTGGACGGAAAGCAGTTGTATCTGGACAATCATTCAAAGTATCTATGCAGTCCTGCCCCGTGTTCGAGTGGGAGGTGAAGGCTGAACCCGGCTGTAACGGATCTCTTTAGATTAATACGACAATTATTTAGATGTAAGCAGTAAATATGTGAAGTGCAGTTGGAAAATAAACTTTATAGTGTAGGTATCTTTGTTTTTTTTTTTGCGAAACGTTTTCTGCATATCATATTGTCATGGTGTGGTTTCATTTACCAGATGTCGTCACCCCGGATTAAGACTACTTGATGCCCTAACTAAGCAATCCACGACAATGGGTCCCCTGTCCACTAGTAAACTAGTATAGTTGAAGTCTTCTCCGTAATTTGTATAGTTCATGCCATATTAAAATTTTGAGATAACTGGTAGCAACATTTATGTGTAAGTAGATGATACTTGAAAATTGTTAATAAACTTCTTCCTGTTTCATGTTTTAGAAATTTTAGTTTCATCGAAAGGTTTGCTAAAGTAAGTATTGGGTCTAGGGTGTCCCAAAAAAAATAAAGTTGTTTTTTTATAACGCATACCCTCTTATTTTGTTCGAATAATGTCAAAACTACCGTATATAAAATTTCATGTCATTTGAAACACGGCAACCCGTGCCGACTTACATCGAAACATGTGGGTACTTGTTTACTAGGCGCGCGGCAGCGATCGTACCGATATTCATGTTATTACTTGTTTGTTTAATCAGTGAACGCATTATTTTCGTACAATCAAGATGTCGGTCGAGTTACGCAGTTCAAAAAAAGATATTTTTTTAATAGGGAACGTAAAACACCAAATTACTGGTTCAAAACTTCCCTCAAATGGACAAATACTCGCAGTTCTATTCTACAATATTCGTGAAGTAAATTTAAGTGTAAGTGAAAGTGCGAATCTGGCTATTCGCGAGTGCATTATTTATTGGGAAAAGGCACGAATTCCAACTAAATCTTTTCCTAACTGCGTTAAGAAACTAGTGAATTTGTACCAAGTTTGGAGGGATTTGCAAAAGAATGCTAATAAGACGCAAAATGTATTTCAGCAGCGTAGACAGGAGTTTGTTACAAATTTAGACAACTTATTTGATATTGCACATGCCGATGCGCTGCAATTAATTAAGATTGACGAAGATAGGATCTTCTTACAACGACAGAGAGAACCAGGTCGGCCTGGTCACTTAGCTGGAGTAGACAAAAAACTGGCTGAAAAGGAAGAAAAGGCGCGCGTTAGAAGCATCGAAGAGCAAAAACGGCGTGCTAAACACTATTCAATTCTGGCGCCTTCAACTTCATCTTATATTCCTCAAGAAGATTCATCATCTGATTCTGAAAAAAACAGTTCACAAGAAATTTTTCATGCACCCGTTGAGAGCTCACGATCCGAGTCTAATATTTCTGTAAGGAAAAGTTTCATAACTCCAAAACTGGTTGCTGCATTAGATCGGTGTCAGATAAGTATAGCCTATGAGGAATTCTGTTTAGATTATAGAAGCAACTATTGAAGCTCTTGGGCATAACATTGACGAATTTCCAATTAGTAAGTCGACCATTCAAAGAATTCGTACGGAAAAGCGAACGGAGCGCGCAGAAGCAATTAAAGCTGATTTCCAGAACAAAGTACCAGATACTGTAACTGTTCATTGGGACGGAAAGCTTTTACCCGCTTTAGATTCACGAAAATGTAAAGAAGAACGACTTCCAATACTTATTTCATATGATGATAAAGAACAACTTCTTGCTGTGCCTAAATTGGACAACTCTTCAGGTCGTGAACAAGCAGAAGCGGTTTGGAATGCTCTGTTGGACTGGAATCTTGAGGACAAAGTGCAGATGCTCTGTTGTGATACTACTGCTTCAAACACAGGTCGAATTAATGGCGCCTGTGTGCTCCTGGAACAGAAATTAAACAGAGAAATGCTCATATTTGCTTGTCGGCATCATGTTTATGAATTAGTATTGAAAGGCGTATTTGAAGCTAAAATCAACCAAGTTACGACGAGACCTGACATCCCATTGTTCAAAAAATTCCGAGAAAACTGGAAAAACATAAATTCTGAGAGAATAGAGAGTCACAAAGAAAAGCTATCATGCCTGAGTGATGCAAAGATTAAGGAACTGTTAGAGTTTTACCGGAGAGAATTAACTAAAGATATTGTTAGAGATGACTATCGCGAATTAATAGAGCTTTCAATAAAATTTCTTGACGGTGATACAGAAAATAAATTTAAAATCCGGCCTCCAGGCGCTATGCACCAAGCTAGGTGGATAGCAAGAGCTATTTACTCTCTCAAAATATCATTTCTAAGCTCGCAATGCAGAATAGCAAAAAAGGAAAAAGAAGCCCTCCTCGACGTCTGTCTATTCATCGTCACATCTTATGTCAAACCTTGGTTGCAATGTATTTTGGCAGTGAAAGCTCCTTACCAAGACCTCTGCTTTTTAAAAGCCATGAAGGCCTACGAAGCAGTTGACAAAAGCATCTCAAAGGCAGCTTTACAGAAGTTCTGTCAGCACCTGTGGTATTTGACCGATGAGGTGACTATTTTGTCTCTTTTTGATGATGATGTAGACCAAGAAACTAAAACTAAAATGGTTGCTAACTTATCCAACACAATTCCATCAGCTCATGGTAAGCGCTACATGCCATCAAAACAAGAACTCTGTGGCCCACTTTACGAGAAAAGCCTCGAAGACTTTATTTCTGTCAAGAGCAAATCTTTGTTTATTCGCCTAAAACTTGATGACAGCTTTCTTAACGAGTCTCCCTCTTTGTGGTCAAATAATAGTCCTCTAATCACGGCGATAATAATAGGGCATTTTTTGTAATTTTTAGACGGTCATATTTTCTTTACTACTTTATTTTCTAATTAGTAGCTGAAAAAAAGAAAATGACGGGGACGCGTGTTTACAGCAGATATTGATTTTATGAAAAAAAAAAAAAAATTGCTCTTAGAGGATTCTTGGAGCGCTCTTAGAGATTCAGGAAGAAAAAAGGGGAATACATTTGTTCGCACGCCCTGTCACCGCCCAGCCACAACTTTCGGCTTAGCGGCCCTTTATTCCCGGTCGTCCCCGCCCCGTCATCCCCACTGGGCACGAGTGGGAAAAAAAGTTTCGTTCCTCCCCAGTGGTGACGATTGAAACTTTTTTTTTCCCACTCGTTTCGCTATAGACCGAGAGTCAAAATGCAATAGGTAATGGAGATTTCATGGATTGTTATTAATTACGACTTTCTGAGTAAACAATTTGATTAAAAATAATTTAAAGTCTGAGGCTATTAGTACAGTAGGTATTTGTGAATCACAGATCACAGGTACCTAATCAACGAATTTACAATAATTCTCTCAAAATAATATGGCATTATGGATGAAGGCCCTTCTAAGGCAACCGTGTATCATTGATATAACGAATTGAAGCGCGGTCGACTAATTTGGGGGATGAAAAAATAAATGGTCGCCCTTTGACGGCTGTTACTGAAGAAAACGTAGATACTAGAAGTGAAAAATTTAATCCAAGACAATACCTAATCGAGTTATGTATCAAGAGATTCAGCACATAGGTACTGCAGGTTGGATCGGAAAGCCTACACGAAATTCTACGTGTACGTTACCCCAGCAAGAAAGTGTCTCCTAGAGTTATAGGAGTAGAACGTATAATTTGTGCCTTATCTACTGTAAATGTGCCCCAACATAAAAAATGTGTGCCCCCTGTCGTTTTGGAAAAAAACGGAAAAAACGATTCTTGCTGGGGTAACGTTTTTCTAGCAGGAAAATTCTAAACGAATGATCGGAGAGAGAAAAAATGTGTATGGCCAGAGAGCTTATATGTGTGCCAAAATGTGCCCCCAAAAATAAAATCTGTGCCCCTTCAGGTTTTCGAGATATTGCATTTCCTGCTGGAGTAACGTTTTGATGAATCGTATATCTCTACAACCATTGCATGTGCCCCTGTAGAATAAACATACACGAGTAGCTCTTAATGTGTGCCCCTTAGTGCCCCAATTAGATTTAAGAAAATATTTATAGTTTTCAAGTTATCGCGGTTTTATGAAAACCCGAAAAAACATCGCAGCGCCTAAATTAGACAAGGCACAAGTTCGCTGAAAACTGTATTCGGTCCTTCTTGACGCTAATAATAACCATACAAAGTTTCAAAACTGTTCATGCATGCGTTTTTGAATAATCTCGCTAAAAGTCAAAACGATGGTGTCATAACTTTGACGGCAAAATACAAGGAACCGGCTGAATCCCAGATGTGTAGGTGTAAACCAAAATCATGTGCCTTTAGTCAGAAATATATGGTGAAAATATTCAGCTTGAAATGTTTCGCATTAAGTAAATATAAACAAAAAACCAAAATATGTAAGCAACGGCTAGTTATCCGACCAAAGGGTTTAGCCGTCCTTCCATAAGCAAACTGCCCCCGATAGGAACCTATATCGTAACCTATGTTATATTGTAGAGGGTACTAATAGTAGTTCATCGCGTAGATATTAGTTCTATATCTTAGGTAATTGAGGAGCTATTTGAAAAAAAGTGTCCATAGACGACTTTTTTTCAAAGTGATATATCTCTGTTGATTTCAAAGCTAGAAAAATAAAACCAATTCCAGTGTTTATGGTACACTTTACAGTTTATTTTATATAAATTTTCATGAGCCAAGCTTAAATAAAAATATTTAAAAAATGTTTTTTTTTTTTATATATATATTATTTCTATCAGATCCAATTGAATTACCACTTTGAAAAAAATATATAATAATTGTCTATACCTTGCCTAACAGCATGCCAAGTTTCATAATCCATTAGGTGCATCATGATGAAAAAAAATAATAAAAGTAAGTGGACCACCTTATGACAACTTTGTTGACGCTTTTAACTTTTAATTTTTCAATAATCTAGTATTTAATTAATTATTTAATTAATCTAGTATTGCATATTTGATTTTTCAATATTGGGCATGAAAGGTTTAAAAGAAAATGGAAGGATTTTTTCTCAGTAGTAGTTAAATCCATATTAATAAAAAAAGTAATTAAAAAACTTAAAAAACCCGACTGTAACTACTGTGGCTTGTTTTTAGCTTTTCAGTTAGTTTTAATATAAGGTTGCAGTCGGGTTTTTTAATTTTTTTAATTACTTTTTTTATTTCCAGCTTTTTAGTTTAAAAATGTGAAAGATTTCGCAAACGATTTAGTTTTTGATACGTGTTTTTTACGATTTGTCACTTTCAATTACTTTTAACCATATAAGTTGTATATATTTTTGTAATCACCTTTTAAAACCCTGTATTTTGATACCCCACTCGATAGGTTTTGAGAAAAAAAAATTTTTTGAAGGAATAATATGGCGCCAATAATCCGCCATTTTGTTTTTTTTTATTTTGATATACCCAGTGTCACTTTCACAGTCAATACGAATCTAACGACACCTCTCAAGCTAAAATCCATCGAGCCGTTCAGGCCATAGAGCGTGCCAAACAATTATACAAACAAACCAGCGTTGCCGATCTGGGGGGAATTCCCCTTTTTGGGGGGAATTTCACGTATGTGAGGGGCAAAAAAGGGTTATAAGAATAAAAGGGGAATTTAATACTCCATATGCAATAAATATATAATTTATACTTGTATGTACAGACGCCAGCACATCAACCTACTACAATCTGTCAAATTTCTTTAATAGATTTTCAACTTTAACTCTAAAGCATAAGGTTCAAAGTTGATCGGGAAAATGTGACAGTTTCGGGTAGGTTGATGTGCTGGCGTCTGTACATCTAATAAGGCTGGATGGGCTATGATTCTTTTGCCTGTCCCCTAAGTTGATAAAAAGAAACTAAAAAATAATGTCTGTGGCTGGACTTGTTAGCTGCGTCCTGCGCTCCCTAGAGTAAATATTATGTTCCTTGGTCCTGCGTCTCTAAGTGTTGGTTAGTTTGGTGGCACAGAGATGGCACTGTGGCACAGAGTCAGTCAGTCAGAGTAAATATTGTTTTGTGGTCAGAGTGTTTATTTTTCTTGTAAAGAGTTTTGCTAAGTCACGATGGATAAATTCATCAGTAAACTAACCAAAAGATCTCGAGAAAAGGTATATATTTACTCGACTATTATAAAATTATTTCGAAATTGATAAGTGGGCATTTCTAAAGTGTTTTACTATTGTATACCTAGTTAAATCATTACTAATGCAAACTAAAGACAGACCAAATAAAAGATTGTGTAAAATTTGAGCCAACAATAAATATGCTCAAAGCGAACCTATACAAAAAGTGATGTATTTGTTTTAGTTTTTGGAATAAAGTTTTCAGTAGTTAAACATTTTTATTCTGTTTTTCCTACATCATGAACTTCGAGGGGAATTTTGCTATAAATAGAGGAATTTTTCAACATGACGCGGGGAATTTACAAAACTAACTGTGGCAACACTGAAACAAACATACATACATACTCTCGAAAAACATAACATTGCTGTAACTGTGCAAATGGAAATCGAACAGTTGGGTGTTGCTCTCACGTGGCAGCAATTATATATTATTTATCAAATACAAGATATAAATCGCATATAGTTCGCCCAGCAGAAATATTATCCAGTGTTTTTTCTATAAATAAAGATCACGTTGTAATTAATGAAAATAGTGACGATGACTAATAAAAGCAATTTTTATTAATACGGATTTAACTATTACTGAGAAAAAGTCCTTCCATTTTCTTTTAAACCTTTCATGCCCAATATTGAAAAATCAAATGTGCAATACGATTTAATTAAATACTAGATTATTGAAAAATTAAAAGTTAAAAGCGTCAACAAAGTGGTCATAAGGTGGTCCACTTACTTTTATTTTTTTTTTCATCATGATGCACCTTATGGATTTTAATGAAACTTGGCATGCTGTTAGGCAAGGCAAAGACAATTATTATATATTTTTTTCAAAGTGGTAATTCAATTCGATCTGATAGAAATCAATAAAAAATTTTTTTTTTTCCATTTTTTTAATATTTTTATTTAAGCTTGGCTCATGAAAATTTATATAAAATAAACTGTAAAGTGTACCATAAACACTGGAATTGGTTTTATTTTTCTAGCTTTGAAATCAACAGAGATATATCACTTTGAAAAAAAGTCGTCTACGGACACTTTTTTTCAAATAACTCCTCAATTACCTAAGATATAGAGCTAATATCTACGCGATGAACTACTATTAGTACCCTCTACAATATAACATAGGTTACGATATAGGTTCCTATCAGGGGCAGTTTCCTTATGGAAGGACGGCTAAGCCCTTTGAATGACTACTAAAAAGCGACGGATTCATACATATCGATGACCTTCTTTACTTTACTCACTAACCGGTTCACACGTGTTGTGCCTGAGTACACTGACGTAGAAAAGTAATAAGTAATAAAATAAAGTTGTTATTGGATTATATTCTACTAGCTGTTTCTACGACCTTACACATGATTAAGTACATTATAAATAGTAGCCTAAGTGCTATTCCAAGGTAAGCTATCTTTCGATTCAAAATTTCATTAAATACATCCAGTAATTTATGTGTGAACGAAAGAAATACATCCAGATATTTGCCGGGTCTTTGACCCAAAACTTTATTGGTCCCAATGTTTAAAAAAAAATATAGTTCATGAAATGTGTGATGAATACCTACTACTAAAAAGAGGTAGCTCTTTTTTGTATATAAATAAAAAGCCCGTACTTGTCTTTATATATGAGTCGATTGGTATCAAAATTGGTCAAATCCATGATAAATTAATGGAATGTGACCAATTTTGATACCAATCGACAGATATATATATATTTATTGATAAGCCGTAGGTTAGATAAATTAACAGTAAGTTTTTCATTAAGGGGAATGCTCCAACCAGCCCGCAAAATTCAAAATTTCTTGCGTTTTTGCAATTTGCAGGCCAGTGCTAGGTTGTATGTTGATTAAAATATTATTCGCGGCTGTAAAACGTATGTAGTTACAGAATTATAATCACCAAAATCACCAATACAACCCTACAAGTTCATAAAGGCGTAGGAACAAAAAAAAAACAGAAAAAATTTGAATTTTGCGGGCAACTTAATTGCTTGAGTAGGTACTTCTGGAAAAAATTGAGCACAAAATTTTATATCCACGGATATACACAAACTTACATCCTGTAAAAATAGTGTAAATTTAATAGATTCAGGAAACTTTAAAACGTAAAGATAATATCAAAATTTCAATGTCGAGTTTTGGGCCAATTATAATTTAATAATTTTTTTACACAATATTATACTTAATACTGATCTGTGATTTTTTGTGATGCGAATTTACTAATTATATGTTAGACTTAGATGAAAAACTGATATGTGATTTAAATAACAATGACTACATAATGTGCAAATAATTTCTAATATTTATAGGTAGGAACTTTGATCTGTGATTTGATGCAATAATTACCTACTTTAAGAATTAAAATTAAGGGAATAAAAATAATAATTTCCACATCAACAAGCTGTTTCATTTATTATAGTCACAAGGTGCATTTAATATATTTTTTAATTAGCCCCCAAAACTTTTCAACGCGGCTGTACGAACAACAGCTTAGGTATAATACGTCCAATAAAGAAGGTCATCGATATGTATGAATCCGTCGCTTTTTAGTAGTCATTCAGATTTGGTCGGATAACCAGCCGTTGCTTACATATTTTGGTTTTTTGTTTATATTTACTTAATGCGAAACATTTCAAGCTGAATATTTTCACCATATATTTCTGACTAAAGGCACATGATTTTGGTTTACACCTACACATCTGGGATTCAGCCGGTTCCTTGTATTTTGCCGTCAAAGTTATGACACCATCGTTTTGACTTTTAGCGAGATTATTCAAAAACGCATGCATGAACAGTTTTGAAACTTTGTATGGTTATTATTAGCGTCAAGAAGGACCGAATACAGTTTTTAGCGAACTTGTGCCTTGTCTAATTTAGGCGCTGCGATGTTTTTTCGGGTTTTCATAAAACCGCGATAACTTGAAAACTATAAATATTTTCTTAAATCTAATTGGGGCACTAAGGGGCACACATTAAGAGCTACTCGTGTATGTTTATTCTACAGGGGCACGTGCAATGGTTGTAGAGATATACGATTCATCAAAACGTTACTCCAGCAGGAAATGCAATATCTCGAAAACCTGAAGGGGCACAGATTTTATTTTTGGGGGCACATTTTGGCACACATATAAGCTTTCTGGCCATACACAATTTTTCTCTCTCCGATCATTCGTTTAGAATTTTCCTGCTAGAAAAACGTTACCCCAGCAAGAATCGTTTTTTCCGTTTTTTTCCAAAACGACAGGGGGCACACATTTTTTATGTTGGGGCACATTTACAGCAGATAAGGCACAAATTATACGTTCTATCTACTCCTATAACTCTAGGAAACACTTTCTTGCTGGGCCCGGGTGGAATGGTGCCGTGATATGATACACAAATTTGAAGCAGACTCGTCTCGGCGTGTTTACGACATCATTACAGGTGATGAGTCTTGGATTTATCAATACGATCCAGAAACGTAGCGCCGGTCGACGGTTTGGGTGTTTCAAAACGAATCATCGCCTACCAAAGTAGGTACCTACATAAAGCGATCTAGAAGCGGGGGGAAGATTTTGATCGCGAGCTTTTTCAATTTGACTGGCTACTTGGTGTCAATTCCCTTACGGAACCAAAGAAGCATCAACGCTGAATGGTATACTACCAAATGCTTGGCAGAAGTTTTCTCCGTTGTGAGCAACAAGCGACCATACAGGGCTCCGCGGGCTACTCTAGAATCTAGTCTAGGGCGCACTAAAACATAATGTGTAGGATCTTGTTAAAATTATGAACTGTACCATGAGTTGAATTCACGATTCGTCTTTTGGGAGGATTTAGTCAGTATCATGTACCTATCTGTAACGTTACCCTTTTTTCACAGCTTACATTGCTTTCTTCAAAGTCCTTTCAATTTCAGTGCTCTCAGATGTGGTGACATATATTGTTTACTTGAGTTTTTATGGGGTACAGGGGTACTGTTTGAATTGGTTTGCATTTACATAGGTAACCCGGATCCGAGCGGCCCCTCCCGCCCCCCACCATGCTGTTACCACTTTCTCTCCATCGACGCCTCAGTAGGTATCGCGCGATTGCGTCTCAAGTCTCTCTCTTGCGGGTTGTAGGTTGTACACACGGCGACATATCATATACATTTCCAGGTTTAGCTGACCTCGTATTGTGTTGGTTTTTCGTACAATCAGAAGGCAGCTTATACTGGTTATGTATAGCTTGATGTGTAGCCGTGCGTACTATAAAATAACACTGAATGCAATGTTTATTAAAGAACTGTATTCGAGAAGTTATAAATGTGTGCTAAAATATAAATTCGGTGAGAGGCATTTATTAAGTACCTATATTAGTTATATTACAAATTATAACAGAAGGGGAGTTAAAATAAAGTCATTTCATTTTCAAGGTAAGTGATATTCGGTACATCAGTGTTTCAAATGCAGAATTGAGAAAACATTAGAATTTAATAGCCCAGCCTTGCAAACAATTAGGAAAAATGTGCTTCTACTGCAATCAGATAGTTAATTAATGTTATCTTTGAATAAACAGTACAATAATTACATTTTAAACATATTTCGGTAATGTTAACATTATTCACATCGTAATAATGAAGAGCACCATGTATAGAACCAATTATCAAGATATTATAATGTAGCCAAACTACAGCCAATCGTTTCCCGGAACGTTGGGCAAATTAAACTTATGGTGCTCCCACACTGCTGTTATAAAATGTTTACAAACATTTTCTAACATTGTGATCTAATACATTTAATCAAAAAGTTTTTCAGAAATCAGAAAGGTTTTTATGTTAGGTAATGTTAGTAAACATTTTATAACAGCAGTGTGGGAGCCCCTTTATGGGCATAAAAAGGCACTATTCCACAACAATCATGTACTTGTTGTTATTAAAAAAAAAAAAAAAAACAAACAAATTCTGTATAATTATGGAAACAAATTATTAGGTATATTTGATGATAAAATGCAGATCCAATTATGTTCTTCAATATCAGTGCTAAGTTTTGTCCATTCTATCAATGTGACATTGGATATTTTATCTCACCAAGTGCTAGCTTTAATGATCGTTAAAAAAAAATTAATAATAATAAACTTAATCTAGTTATGATCGCTAAGTAACACAATGCCGACATATCTGTATTACGTTCATTTGTACTAGAGCAAAATATGTGATGAAAAGCTATGTTGCTAAGATTACTGTAATATTCCATTGCTAATAAATACAAAACAGTGGAGTTGTAAACATAAAAATCTATCAAAGTAGGTACGCAAAGTACATGTACATTACATCTTAATTTTAAAAGAACATTTACATAATAATTATAAAAAAAAAAATATTTGTACATAAATGTGCTGTATATTATGCTTAACAGTTCATTACAAATTTAAAAAATAATTTGAAATTACATAAACACACTGAAAAACGAAAATGATTTAATATTATGTAATATCAGTAGTCACAGTATCACTGGCAAGGAAACATTATCTATAAAGAATACATCACAAAGAATGCCGATCAAATTATGAATTAAACTTATATTTACATTAAAAATATATTTATAAATTGATAAGTGGTAGCCTCAAAATATGTTCGAGTATTAATCTCAAATAGTAAGTTGTAAATAAAATAGATATAATCTAACATAAATCATTTGGTCCTGTAAAAATAAATTGATCATAAAGTACAATAATTAAACTTCAAAGACATTTTGTTTACTTTGTGTTATAAGGTGGAATGATTAAATCACCCTCCCACTTCGATGTTCTATTCCATTAGTATTTTAAGGGCAGAAACAAGATCTAAATAGATAGTGCCCAGGTATAACGCGCCTTTCACCTAGGCTTAAAAACATTTTTTTTATCAAGAGCATATAAGAAAAATGTATTTTTGTTTCTATTACAGCTACCATCTAATAATTAGTCCACCGTAAACAAATAAATTATGTATGTACTTAATTTTTTCATCCAAAAATAAAAGTAGCTGCCAGAAAGTTTTAGTGAATTAATAAAAATCTACTCATCTACTACTAAATACTAGTTAAATGTTTTACAAGTAATTTACGTACCATGTCATACAATGTTCACTGGTATTCATGTCACAAAAGTTTACGTTACAGGTCTTTAAAGCTTAAAGGAAATTTATTGTCACCCATATCAACAAATTAAATGCCAACTAATACTGCTTTTACAATAAAATAAAAAAGAAGTTTATCACAACATCATCAAATCATTGCCAATTTGTCAAAAGTATAAATGTTTGATTACTCCAACCACACTATCATCTCGAATATCGTAAAATTCGAAATACAAGGCATCTCATCAGTCTGTATTACATTCCACACATTCATCCTAATAATATAGTTAGTAAACATTTAAAAAAATACTTCATACGCAACCATACTCGTACCAAATTGCAGATTCTTTTGAGTTATCTGTTTTTTCGTTACGGTTTAAAGACCTTCTGTCATTTCTCAGGTCATCTCTTTCCGGCAAGGTCTCTTCCACTGCTGACCTGGAGTGTTCAGACATGGATCGTTGAAGATCTGCTGGCGGTCTATCGTTCATACTTTGACAGGCGCCGTCACCTATGACGGTGGATATTCGATTGTATACCAAGTAAGTTGGAGGAGTTTCCTTGATGGGAGTACTTTGTGGCTTACTATTCAGGTTGGCGCTAGGATCGTCGTCAGCTACGTACACCGTCCGACGAGTGCCGGCTGTACCAAAAGGCGTTGGTGTTGATGCTGAAAAAAAGTGTTCAGTTGGTAAGTCCAAATGCCATTTCCATCAAAAGTTATTATTTTGTTTCAAACATTTATGACATAATCTGATCAGTAAAATACTTTAACGAATATTGAGTATAATGAACTGTTTAAAACGTACCTGCAGGTAGTCCTGTGTCTAAGCCTTGTCCTTCTAAACCTTGGAAGCTATTTCTGTGTGACGGGGGCACAGCCTTATGCGGTCGCCTCCTTAGCGACGCTCTTATGAGCGCGTCATCACCACCACCACTGTGCAGCGATGTTCCGGAAAGCCTTCGCACAAAGTTACTTTCACTGTTCAACCTAGTTGAATCCAGGCTTGGTATTGATCCACTTATTTCAATATTATCAGATTTTTTCAGAAGTTTATCATCAAATCTTCTTGTAAAACTAGAGTCTATACTATGCCTCGGTGATTCCGCGCTCGGATTGGAAGAACCCTGATCTTGATCAGAATTTTTGGAGATTTTTTCCAATTCTTGGCTCCCGGGATCAGATTCACCTGATTCAGACCCAGCCAAGGTTAATTGAGATTTTGAGCGACTCGCGTCTTCAATTCGTTTATTATTTCTTGTCGGTACTTTATTTATCAAATCAGTGCCAGCCTTACGGACCCTCTTCACAAATGACGCCCCGAAGCCTCGTCTTTTTGTCGTGCAGTTGTCTAATTTCTTATAATGTTCCATAATTTTTTCTTCTAGCTTTTCCTTCTGACGACACAACGCATTTACTTTGTCAGCAAACATCTTTTCTTCTTCATGATAATGTTGCTTATCTTTTAGAGAGTGAGCAAGCAGTTCATGGTATTGAGTCAAAAGCTGTGATACATGATCCATCAGAGAACGCCTGTCTGCATCTAGGCTCTTATTCATTTGAATTAACATTTCACAATGTTGATTAGTCTTGTTAATTTCTAATTCCATGCTTGTAATAATTTCAACTTTAGTATTGATTTCACCAGAAATCTCTGTATTCCTTAGTTTCAGCTGTGTAACCTCGCTTCTCAGATTTCTGTATTCTTCTTGCATGTTTCTGTATTCATTCTTCAGTCTATCACTAGCTGTGAACAGGTTTCTAAAATCATCCTTCAATTTTGAATGCTCTGCTCTAAGATTAACTAGATTCCTAGACTCAATTTTCAAGTTTTCTCTTTCAACTTCGAAATCTGATACTTTTTTCTCCAAGTTCGTCAACTTTTCTTTAAGTTCACGATTCTCGAGTTTTAGATCTCTAACAGTGATTTTTACAGGCTCTCGTTCACTGAGCAATGTTTCATATTCGGTGTTCAGCTGTTCATGAAGTGTTTGTAGGGCAACTTGATCTCTCAGAAGGTTATCTTGTTTATCTTTTAGAACTTCCAGCTGTTTGATAATTTCTTCCTTTTCAGCAGCAAGTTGACTGTTAGCAAGTTGTAAAGTCATTTGTTGAGATATCAAGGAACCATTTTGAGAGTTCAAAGTTGCAATGTTAACTTGCAGTTTAGCATTTTCAGCTTGACTGTTTTCTAGGGAAGCTTGTAGTGCCGCAAGATCTGAAGTGAGCTGTTCAATTTGAGGGTTTACAATACTATCGTCACTATTCATGTTATCATTGTCATGGTTGCAGTCACATGGAACCAGCTTCATTAAGTTGGCTTTAGCAGCAATTTCGGATATTAATCCTTCATGGTCAACATTTGTAATGACTTTTTCCAACAAATCTTCTATACTTACATCTCGACTTAATACTTCAGATGCATTGATGCCGAGTTTATCCATACAATTTCTAAGTTTATCGAAATTAACCTTTTCTGTAATAAGATCTTTTTGCAGAGTTTGAATAGTTTCAGAATCGACTTTCTTTTGTGATTTAAGCTCTTGAGTTTTTTGTTCTAAGTCTTGTATTTTGCTTGTTATAGTGTGACTTATTTCAAGTTCTCTTGCTAACCTCTCTAGTTCTTTTTTCTTGAGTTCAATTTCGGTGGTGAATTTATCTAGAGAGACATCCTTTTCCTCAACTGCCTCTCTCAATTTGTTAACTTCTCTCTGCAAGTTGTGTGTGTCTCTTTCACTGTATGTTAGTTTAGTTTTTAATTCCTCAGTTAGAATGATAAGACCAGTTACCTTATCAGCTTCAGGCTTCACAAGGTTAAGTTCTTTAGTTCTGGCATCCAAAGACTTTTCCAATTCATCAGCTCTTCTTTGAATTGAGTCACATAACATTTGAATTCTCTGTTTATCTTTGGTTATAGATTCTAAATGTTTTTCGAAATCTTGCAATTTATTTTTTTCCGAATCTCTATCAATTGCTTGACGATCTATAAAAGTTTTCTGACTGTCAAAAGAATCTTGTAGCTTTCTATTTTCCTCTAAAGCGTTTCGGAAAACTTCTTCCAGCTCCGAGTTTTGAAGCATAACTCTGTTACAGTTTTCGTGAAGCTGTTCACATTTCAAAGACAACTTTTTCTTTTCTTTTTCTAACTCAAGTATTTTGTCACTACTCTCCAATAATGATTGTTCTCTTAGGCTGTCTATAGTTGATAACAGTCTTTTATTTTCTAGTTCAAGCTTTAAGGCTCTTGCTTGAGCATTGCTAGTCAATTGTTCTGATAAGCTGTTCTCGCCGGATTCCAGTGTGCTTTCACCTTCGTTGTCGGTATCTAAATTACTATTGTTGCTTTCACTCAGTACTGACTTTGTAATGTATTGTAGATGGTTATTTTCTTCGATAAGTTCTTGAATCTTTTGTTGGTCTGCATCTCTTTCCTATAAAAAATGAGAATGTATGAATTTACTACTGCTGTTAAATGACCTAAGCATGTGCCGTGTTATTACAGAACAAGTTCTAACTTTAGACCTAGCCTAAACCTTCGATCCAGTTACTATTAGTATTTTGAACTTTATTCTGACAATCGTAAAGTTCCTAATGCAAAATTGACAACTTAGACTCGGGTTTAACGTCAGTTTTTGTAATAAGAACTTTAACTTTGTCGGATTATAGATCGAAATTTAAAAATGGCTGGATGGTTTAAGACCTGGATAAAACTTGTTTAGCAATAAGACCAATGTTGTTTAACTTACCAATGCGATATCATTCGCCTCTCTCTTCAGCTTGATCATGGCTGCTTCTAAAGTGAGACATTGTTCAGCTCGCTTCCTAGCTCTCTGCAGTTGTTCTTCTAAGGCATCTCTTGTTTCCATTAAAGCTTTATTGTCTTCGCGAAGTTCTGTAACTCTCGTTTTATAGTATTCCGCGTCCGCGAGGCGATCACGGTAACGTTGGATTTCTTGCTCTAGCCTGTTAACAGAAAAACAGATACTTATCTCAGCAACACATTTTAATTAAATTACATATTTACCCGCACTGGGCTCGCATGGTGGATTATGGCCCACTCTCTCATAGAGAGGAGGCCTATGTCCCAGCAATGCGAACGTTAAAGACCATGCATACATCTTCATTATTTCAGCCGAAAGACGTCCACTGCTGGTCTAGGTCATAGGTCTTCCCCAAGCACCGGTTATTATGCTTACATATTTATGATTAAATAAAAAAGGCTGTTATACCATACCTGTCACATCGCTCAGCCTTTTCCCTTAGAGCGTCGACTTCGTCTCTATAACCAGCTGATTTACGGGCTTCGTTGAACCACTCCTGGCTGTCAGAGCGTAACTTTCCCAACACTAGCTTTGTGTGTTCCAGTTCTTCACGACATTCCGATAACTGCTCAGATTTTTCTTCCCTAAAATGTCACAATGGTCATATTAAATATTCAGAATATAAGTGGTCGTCAGCAGAAATATTTGTCTGTTCTGTTTGACATAGTCTTAGTGCTTTTGTGGAAAAAAAAAAACCTGGCTAAACAGAAGGTACAGTTAAACCAGATAATCTATATGCTTCGGCAATCTTCTTGTTTCCGAATTATCACTTTTAGTAGGGCGCCTATCATTGCGCGTTTGTATGAAGTTTTCTCTCTGTCGGGTTACCTACTCCGACTGCACATCGTTATTTGTCACTCAAAAATTTTGAAAAGATTTTTAGAATTGCATAGAGTTGTTAATCTATATTTTTTTAATTTAATGTAAAATAGGCAAATAACACAGTCCATGGTTGTACAGCAACAACAGCTCTATATTAGATCTCATCATCAAGTGTTCGTATTTTTGAAGGTAGACGACGATTCCCGACCCGCATTCGCTTTTCTTGGGATCTGTACACAAATATTTTCACAAAGATAATTGTTAAAATACCTACAATTCTTGTCTCTGCTTCCTTAGTCGTGCTTTCCAATCTGCCAGCTCCACAGCAAGATGTTGACTATCGCCATTATTCTGATTAACGTTCTGTGTCGATCGATTCTTTCCGTTTTTGTTTTCATTGTCGTTCTCACACAAACCTTCATGGAGAACTAAGGAAGCCCAGTTTTGTAGATAGTGATCGCGTTCTTTGGCCAGCCTTCGCATGTGATTGAACATCGTCGGTGATTGGAAGAGATCGATAGCATCTGGTGTCAATACCACTGTTTGCATGTCTGTAACCTTTAAAAAATGCTTGGTTATAATTTGCTGTTTACTTTTTAAATTAAGTAAGTCCTTGCTGAGCGGGTTGGCTATATCATCTAGTATCTTTACATGCAGGGTATGACATAAATAGTGGTAATTAAATTTACATAATTATTTGCATGTGATTTGTGATAGCACAGGTACTAAGCAGTTTTTTTTTGTTAGCCTATGTTGTGGCCCACTGCTGGGCAAAGGCCTCCCCTTTTTTCTTCCAAACCTTCCTGTCTTGTAACCTTGCGATCTCTGGTCATGTTGGCCCTACAAATGATATTAGACCACCTTCGCCTTGATCTACTTCGACGGCGACGTCCTGCCTCAGACGTCCATTGAGTGACGGACGATCTTTGATTTAACTTTGAATATTTTATTTCGATAAGATAGAAAAGTATTTTTTTTTTTTTAATAAAAGTAGCCTAAGTTACTCCTTATTACATCAGCTATCTGCCAGTGAAAGTTACGTCAAAGTCGGTCCAGCTGTTTCAGAGATTAGCCGGAACAAACACAGACAGATGAAAATTGTAAAAAATGTTATTTTGGTATATTATTATGTACTGTGTATACATCCATGTGCATTTAGTAAAAAGCAGTTATTTTAATATTACAAACAGACACTCCAATTTTTTTTATTTTTATAATTTGTTTTTTTATGATTTGTTCAGCAGTTATAACAAAAAAAAAAAAATGATAATTACAGCGAAATTTCTAAAAAAATATATTTATGTCTGAGACCTATGCAGCTATGGTAAAAACCGGCCATACCACTGTACAATATTTAACACTAAAAATTAAAAAAAAAAAACATGGTTCTTGATGAGAATACAAAACCCCTATCTTTATCCCTTTTTACCTTTATTTTATTTACAGCTATGTTTTCTGATCTATTGGTTTATATTTTCATAAGATACTATTGAAACAAACCATAGGTTGGCCTCATTTATTGGTTTTAGACTAATAAATTGTAGACTAACATGATTGTGCTGAATTTCGATTTGAAAGCTATATAATTGGCTGAGATGATGCACAAAGCCAATCATGTACAATCAAGTCAGTAAAAATTAAATATAATAACATAATTTTGCAATAAACTGAAGAAAACTATCAATCAAACATCAAGTATTGCATAGCTAGCTCAGTAGCTCTTGCGATATTTGACAACCAGTTAGTAATGTCAAAGGTTCATCAAGGACATCCTGCTTCACAGTCTGTTGTGACATCTGTTGACAGTTCCCATGTTAATGTAAACAAAGTGTGTCTTAACACGTTCACACTGAATGTACTTTAACCGGTCAAGCGGCGCGGTTCGCCGATCGGCGACGAAACAATAGAAAATCAATTGTGTCTCATTAGCGGAGCTTGACAGATTAATATCAGGGACTTGTGTTAATAAAAAGGAATAATTATCTATTTACATGTTATTACATATTGTCATTTTTAAATATTATTTCTTATTTATTTATTTATATAACAATTGCTTGCTGCACTTAAACACCAAAGTGCTCATTAAGGCAACAACATAACTTATACAAACTACCAGACCTACTGCCTATATCAAACTAGCTTCCGCCCGCGTGGTATGTCGATAAAAAGTGCCCATGTCCTTTCCCAGGATTCAAAGTATCCCCATGCCAAATTACATATAAATCGGTCCAGCCTTTTAGAGGATTAGCCAAAACAGACAGACAGTCAAAATTAAAAAAATATATATATTTTCTGTCATAAGTACTGCAATAGTTTCATATGCATTTAGTAAAAAGCTGTTACATATTTAAATATTACAAACAGACACTTTTATTTATTTGTATAGATACACCTATTTATTATCTAATCTTCAGAAACCACAAAAGTGTGTGAGCTTGTATTTTTAAAAGACAATTGTTAGTCAAGTCATGCTTGACTGGTTCATTTATCAGTTCTGTGACTGAAGCATGCTTGATTATGTAAGTGTGAACACTTCCTTATTCATAAATGGATGACTGACTTCTTTATCTATGAACAAGCCTCCATATATTATACCTGAATGGAACCTCAAAGCAAGAGCCTTGGAAACCTAATGCTAATTACCACCAAACTTAGAGGAGTAAATTACAATTTATTTGTTTTAATTAAAGTTTACTAGACAAGAATGTTAATCATACCTGTTTGATGCACTCCACAATGTTATGCTGCAGATCAACATTGAGTTCCTTGATCCTTGTGATAAACAGCTCCTTATTCGGACACTGCACAGCCGCACCAAGTAGAAGCAGTATCAAGAGCTTCATGGTTTCCAGACCCTCCCTTGATTCCGGTGACTTTCCCAAGCATATGCACTCAGGGACCACCAGTAGTGTCATCCCCAGTTCTTCTTCATACAAGCTCTTCACATTTTTAATAATGGCATCAAAGTTTTTCACTCTACCTAATATCAGGGCTTGGTCTTCTAACCCAGCTAGTTTTGTGATGTGACATGATGGTTCTGGGTCTATCTGGAGGTAGACTTGATGCAGAATGTCTCCATTGAACAGAGATGAATACTCTGTGATGACGTCTGGGTTTGGTACACATGATTTAATCTGCAATTAATGTAAGTGAAGTTTAATCAAAGTCCTGAAGCCTCTAGTCCTAGTTAGATGGACCGACAATCTCATAAAGGTGGCTCGGACAGACTGGATGCGGAAGGCGGAGGACAGGGTGCTGCGGGGCAGCATGGAAGAGGCCTATGTCTAGCAGTGAACTGCGATAGTCTGAGTTGAAAGTCCTAATAAATTATTTTATTAAAAAGGTATTCTCGATTATATTTAAAAGTACTGTACACTTATATAATTATATAGGTATCAAAGATTCTATTTTAAGATGAAATTGATCCAATATAAAATACATAGAAAGTTCAATTCATTAGGTGTATGATCAATTATGTGCTATAGGGCTCATCAAGACATTATGTGAAGAATTTCTCTTTGTTATTAATATGGGTATTCTTGATTCAATGGTAGCACACACCAACAATGGATCAATGAACATGTGTGGGAACTTTAGTGAGATGTAGTACACACATATTGAACACAAATCTCTTATAATAACACTTTATGTCTTTACCTGAATAATTTTCATTAATTTTTACAAATAATAATTTAGTCATTTATAAATTCCAGCCTTTCAGATTACATATTTTGTTCAGTGTGTTTTGTTGTTATGTCTATTTTTATCATAAACATTTACATGTCTATTTATAACTTTCATTTGATGAGCTTTGTAACCACTATACATTTGGTAACAGCTGGAAGGATGTAGTTATAAAACAATGGCTTTAACATATTAAATTATAAAGGGGATGTAAAGTAACTGCATAGTCTAACAACCATCCATTACAAAACAACTTGATCACTCGAGTATGACAACAGAGAAAACGATAACTACATTATTCTCTCACCCTTGTTAAGGACTTTAAAATAAATAATGACTAGAACATGCAGAAATGACCAAATAACACATTCATTCATATGGAACGGGAGATTAAATCCATCTCACGCTTCATTTTTACGCGCACAGTAATAAAAACAGAGGCACGAATCGTTGTGCACTCACCCACGAAACTAGAGGCCCGTTCAAGAACTCTTCGATTTCGGTACCAGACGCGGCCATCCTTGCCATGCGTTAGGATGAACGGAACCTGCTCCTCTGTGTTTGTCCGGCACGCATTGCATCGAAGCAGTGCTCAGTGTTAATACAAGCAGCAATTTCACTTAACATCTGCAGTAAATGAGAAAAATCCGTACTGTACCACTTGTTCTAAAACCAAGTTGACATTTGTTAATTGAGTGACGTTCGGCTATGGCACAGATAAAAAGCACGATGATATTCTTAGGCGATTTTTAGTGCCTAACGTGATTAAGGTCTAAGGATGTAGTTGTGAGACTGATGAAGACCATCAATCAATCGTTAAGCCAAGCCAGCTGTACACGATTGGCACTACGCATCGCAGTTGCTTGCAGTTGCTCAAGATTTCTTTGATTTGTGTATAAAAACTGTCCTGAATCGGATAAGCAGCAAGTGATTGCAAATCACACAAGCCAAGCTAAACCCCATTACGCAATGAGGTGTTGATAGCATGTCGCATCGAATAAGTGTTAGCGTACTTACTTCCTGTATAGTTACTATACTCTTTGGTACTTACAAGGTTACATGCTCTGTGTACTCACTTACAAGGTTGCATGCCCTACAAAAATTATCCATTTCATTTCATTCAATCCATTTGACGTTTTATTTTATGTCAACAAAAAACAATCAATGTAATGTCAAATGTCAATATGTCATGTAGTAGTTGATGCATTGTGTGGCATTGTGTATTTAAAAAGAAAATATATTATTATTTCATATTAATAATTACTGTAATGCGTTTATTATACTAGAATAAAAACAAAGCACAAATTCTTAAACCATGTTTAATAAATCATCTATAAACAAAGTGAAATTTCAAGATCAACAATTAGACGACTATGTTCTCGAGGTAAGAAACTATAATTTTATGCGTTTTGGTCCCGCATAAAATTATTTATTTTGCAAATTTTGTGGATTACTTACATGTCATTATAGCCTGTCAATTTCTAACTAAATATAGATAATCTAAAAGATCTGTTTGTAATGTTTTAATTTATTGGTCCATCTCAAATTGTTTCCAGAATTCAGTCTTGAAAAGTAAGTTACAGAGTAAGATCGATGCTCTATCTATAATGAGCAGGGAGCTGGACAAATGCAGCATGGAAAGGGACAGGTTCAAAGTATTAGTAGAACAGTTAATATGCAAGAAGACAGTTCCTATGAAATCTAGTCCAGGTGCTAACAACATTGCTTATAGACTAACACCTACTAACACTATCAGTGGTGGAGAGATGCTTGCTAAAACACAGGACCACAACAATATGCTGAAATTAGAGGTAATTGTACTTCTAAATTTAATGTATTTCATCAATAACTGCTGCTTTGGCTCTTTTTGTTTTGTCTAATACTAAATAACATAGTGACATAGTAAAATTCAAAATCAAGTCATTTATTCAAACTAGGCTGAGAATCAGCACTTTTCAAACATCAAAATTACAAAAGACAGTCCCCAAAGCGCCCGCCCTTCGCCACTTCCTAATGCTTTCGTAACATAGTAACTTGTCAGTAATAAATAAAACAGTGTTTAACAATTGCTTCTGTAATATAAATGTATACTCTAAAATAATAACTAACAGGAGCATGTCCACTGTAGAGTAATCTACCTGATGAATAAGTGGTGAAATTAATATTTTCAGGCAAATATTATATTTTTCTCTAAATGCCGAGATAGACCAGAATCTTTAAACATCTCTTCTTCACCACTAATAGAAGTGATTTCTAGACAATAAGTAAAAAAAAAAAGAATAATATGCAGTGGTGGTCACAGCATGCTGTTAATACCAGTCAGGAGTATGTTATTATCAGTATTAGTGCTATCATTGGCCATTTATAAAGGAAGCTTTAGGGTTCTATACCCAAAGTGCCAACAGAACCCTATTACTAAAGCCTGTCTGTCCGTCTGTCTGTCAGCAGGCCATATCTCATGAACCGTGATAGTTAAATAGTTGAAATTTTCACAGATTGTAGTGTTTCTATTGCCCCTAAACAACAAATGCTAAAAATAAATAAAAATGAAAGGGACTGCCCATACAAGTAACATGTTTTTTTTGTAATATCTACCCCTTTATTGATAAATGTTGCTTACAGTTAAGTCAAATCAAATCAAATCAAATCAATCTTTATTTGTGAACATAAGTACAAAAGGTGTTATTTTTACATTTTAGCTGATCTGTATGTTCGGCCAATACTCGGCATACAAATATAATATTAGTAAGCAGGTTATTTTTACTATCATAATTAATAAAGTCTAGGATAAAAGAAATGAAGCAATTGAAAAATGTCATGAGCCGCATAAAATAAAGTAATTGGATTATATTATTAATTATTTAGAATGTCAAGGAAATTTAAATTTAGTCATAATTTGTCATTTAAAAAGTCTTCAATCGAGTAATACGTCTTTTCAACTAGAAACAGGAACAACTTTTTTTTAAAATGGCTGACATTTTCCTCACTTCTGATACACTTTGGCAATTTATTGTATAATTTTGGAGCCATTACGAAAATACTGTTCTTATATAAAGCAGTTTTAGATCCAACAGTTTGTAGCCGGTCAGCTCGACGCTGACTACCTACTCGGTCAAATTTATACATATTATTTTTGATGAACATAGATGTCTGGTATATGTACAATGAGGGCACTGTTAAAATTTTCATACTTTTAAAATATTGTTTACAGCTGTCAGTGGTTTGCAAGTTACAGATCGCTCTAATACACCTTTTCTGACACTTAAACACCATATCTTTACCCGAGGCGTTTCCCCAAAACATAATGCCATATCTTAATGTTGAGGCTACTAGACCATGATATGCAGTTAGTACGGTGTTTCGATTGGCCGTTTTACTTAGCATACGCAGCGCATGAGAAAATTGGTTTACTTTACTACATACTTTGTCAATCTGGGTATTCCATTTTAATGTGCTTTCAATATTTAATCCCAGAAATTTTGTCACATTCGTCTCATCAATCCTTTTATCATTATATCTTATATCTAAATTTAAATTCTGATTTACTGTTTGTTGAAATTTCATTATTACTGTCTTGTCTAAGTTTATTACCAAATTATTATTCTCTAGCCAATTTATAACTGATTTTATGTTAGAGTTAATGTCTGATTCTAATGTATCTAATTGGTCACTGTTGAAAAGTAGAGTGCTGTCATCTGCAAACAATGTCATGGGATAGGTCGATGCTTTTGGGAAGTCATTTATATATATAATAAATAGGAGAGGTCCAAGTATGCTACCTTGTGGAACTCCATACATCACTGTTCTCGGGCTAGATTTAAATGCTGTTTCATGTTTTTTACATATTCTATTAATAACTGTTATTTGCTGTCTATCTTGTAGGTATGATTTAATTAAATTTAATATGTTACCTCTAATCCCGTATGCGTCAAGTTTATTAATTAATATTCTATGGTCTACGCGATCAAAGGCTTTCGACATGTCCATATATAGAGCCAGAGCCGGTTTTCTTTTATCTAATCTGTTGCTAACGAGTTTTAAAAAATCATAGATTGCCATGTCAATGGACTTATTTTTCCGGAAGCCCTTTTGGCTATCGACAAATAATTTATTTTTCTCGAAATATGAATTGATTTGATTGTATATTACTCTTTCAAATATTTTTGACAAAATAGGTATCAGTGCTATAGGTCTATAGGAAGACATGTTGTCTTTATTATCTTTTTTGAAAAGCGGTTTTATGATACTAATTTTTAATTCCTTTGGAAAAACACCATGCAAGATGCACATATTGATCAGGTGACTAAGGACGGGTGCAATTATTGTAGATACTGTTTTAATAATTTTTGTGCTAATACCATCATATCCAGTGCTGGGAGTATTCTTTAAAGACATAATAATTTTATGAATATCTTGTGGTATTGTAGGTTTCATAAACATGGACGAATTTGGAGTATTTATTGGTAATTTATTATTATTATTTGAACTATTAATTGATTTGACTTGATCCGCAAAATAATTGTTAAAAGCCTCTGCTATATCAAGAGGGTTGGTAAGTATTTTATCATTTGATTTAATTCTCATTGTGGATTGATTTGGTAAATTATGTTTGTTTTTATTTATGACTTTCCACGTTGCCTTACATCGATTCTTAGCCAAGTGAATGTAACGGTTATTGTGGGCTCTCTGCGTGAGATTGACAATTCTTTTAAGCCGGTTAGACAACGTTTTGAAGTTTGTTTTATTATGTTCAGTCGGTGATAACCTGTATTTCCATAACAAATCTCTTTTTTTCTTGCTACATAATCTAATACCGCGACTAATCCAGTTTGGTTTTACTTTCGTCGATATTTTTATTTTAATGTTAGGAAAACATAAGTCATATAGCAATTTAAACCAATCATAGAACAATTTGAATGCTTTTTCAGGGTCTGTTTCCTCATAAACATCAGAAAATGAAAATTGTTTCAAATAGTTTGCGAATTTTTCTATATTTTCTTTTGAGTAGTCCCGTTTTGTACAGTACCAGTAGTCTAAAAGGCACGTTTGTTTAACTGGACATCGTAAAACTTGTGCTGTGTGATCGGATACTGCTAGTTCCAAAACTTCTCCTTTAGCTCCTCGCACATTGTGGATTATATTATCAATGCAGGTCCCACTGATTAATCTAGTTGGAACGTTTATGGCAAATTTAAGATTATAACCCATTATTAAGTGCTTGAATTGCTGCGAACTTGTGGTATCTTTTAGCAAATCAATATTGAAGTCACCGCACAGAAGCACTTTTTTATTTGAGTGAATGGATAAAGAATTTAACAGACTGTCTAATTTAAAAATATTTCATGTTTGCTTTTTACTTCGGTACTATGTGGACTCCTATATAAACATATTATAATAATATTGTGGTCGGTGAGCTCCACTGCACAGCATTCAAAAATATTGGACACACTATATTTCGCAACAGACTCCAAAGGTCTATATTTAAAACCGTTTCTTATCATTATACATGTGCCTCCATGTCTGGATTCTCTAGTGAAATGTGTGGCTAAAGTAAAATTAGGTATATGTAATAGGTTTACATCCAACAATATCATATTGTGCTCAGAAAAGCATAATACATCCACTATTTTCCCTGAATTATGTAGTTCCTCTAGCAGTACAGTAAATACATTGGATTTATTTAAGAGGCCATTTATATTTTGATGCATAATATTGAGATTTTTATACACGAAAAAAACTATCCTCATCACAGTGCTTTGTGTCATTTATACTTAACAGAAATATCATGTTGTGTTATGATTTTACCCGTGCTAAGATTTGGCATACAATCAATATCTTGGTAGGTAGTATTCAGTGCGTTTAGGTTTGTAATAAAGCTCTCTAGGTCTCTTACAATAATATTTAAAGCTTTGTTATTTATACTGCCGGACCGTTGGTTATATGAGTCGTATGAATACGGCAGATTGAGGTTTGAGTCTAGAATATACGCATATTTATGCGTCTCGGCGTCCATGTAAATCAAATTATTAAAAATATCTACTCTACTATTAAACATTAAATTAGCATTTTTCTCCATATATTTAAATGTTGGAAGACTTATAATAAAATTAGTATGGTTTAATGGGAGTAGTGTTTCCCGGATATATGAAACAAGTTCCATATAGTTATTAGTTTGTCTGAAATCTTCTTCGCCAATAACTATAATACAGTAGTCAAAGAAAGTGAAATTACGAACTTTTTCATGAATATTACATAAGACATGTTTTAAACCACATCGTGGAGTGCGATAATGACACCTACTATAGTTAGCGATCTGAGTTCTTTCACTCATTTTATAAATCCTGTCAGATGTTTCACTGCTCACAATGCAGATTTTATGTCTCATAGGAAGTAGTTGGATCTTCGGCTGTTTGGTATCTTGAGGAGTGATTTTTGTCTTGTCTTCTTGTGTACATAGTTTAAATGTAGGGTCTTCTGTAGTTTGTGTTTCTTTTGTTTTCATGCTGCTGTTAATAGTGTTCTTCAACGGTGTTTTTACTTTTTTCTTGATTGGGCTACTTGCAATGTTCTTGAATATATCATTTTTCTTCATTAATTCATTGTTTATCTGTTTTAGTTCGCTGTTTTGCAGCGATAGCAACTCAATTTCGTTATGTGCACTTTGTAATTGGGATTGAAGTTTTTTGATTTCATCTTTATAGGCGATTAGTTGAATGTCCTCTTCGTCCTCAGATAACTCAGGCATGGTATTTGTTGTACTGTCCAAACTTTTTGATTTGTTTCCATTGTCGTCCCTTGGTTCCGAGCGTGTACGGGTGCGTCGGAATGTAACATGTTCCAAGAATGAATTCATAGTTTAAATTCGATTGATACTTCCAAAAAATAAAAAATAAAAATTAAAAGGAATCCTTTGTAGCTTCGATTACTTTTTACGCCTGACTATATATTGATGGCAAGATATATTGAAATATATTGCGACAAATCGCTGATATGCGAACTATGATATGCGAACTATGCGTGTAGCGGAGCGCAGTCCCAAAGTGCTGGTGTTTAAACTTCAAAGATTCGATTTCCGAACGACAGATTTTGTGTCATCGATTTCGTGGTGCGCTTGGATTGGTCAGATGTTTGTTTTTGTACAATATCGATGAGTCAGCTGTGATCTGTTTACATTCTTGAAAAAGCAACCGCTTTTCAATAATATGGTTATTCTTTAACACTTCTATCACTATTATATGAAGAAAATTACACTCACATTTGTATTTCCTGAGTGAATTAATCCTTTTCCATGCACAGTTCAGAAGTTTCGCCCTGTTTACAGACCAAATTCACCAACAGTCACCGGTATCGAATTCACCGGTTCGTTCACACAGACGAGATAACCCGCTGCTGCAAATATTCACTTGCAATTATTGCTCGTTAACAGGTTGGACCAGCACAGTTTTGTAGATTTTAGAACAGGATTACTATTTTTTTAAGTTATTTTTATTACAGAGCCAATTGTTAACCGTGACATTGACTAAGTAGTGATTAACCCAGTCGCTAATCACTACTTAACAGTATGCAATGTTTAAACGTCACTTAACTTCAATCATTGTTTGTGAATAAACCATGTATTGTTAAATATTGTACAGAGGTAGGTACGGAACCCTTTATGTGCAAGTCCGACTCGCACTTGGCCGGTTTTTATACTGACCATGGTAATTATTCCCAATTTAGGTAGAAGCTCTAAGAAGTAAATTAGAGGAAGCTACAGGGGACATCATAGCACTGAAGAAACAGTTGCAGAAAAGAGAGTGTCTCTCTGAAGAAGTCAATGGAAATAAGAAGTTGTCTACTATATTCAGTTATTCTCATAAGGATTATGAGCAGTTGGTAAATGAACTTGAAAAAAATCAGAAGAAGGTTAGTGTTACAATATAAAAGAAATAAATAAAATAAAACTAGTTTAATTCAAACTATTTAAATTCCCATATTTTGTTTGTACACATATTACATTATTTCAATATGTTAGTCATGAGGAGAGTCATAAAAATCGAAATAAATGATTGAAAATAAATTAAAATAAAATTGAAATAAATAATTGATATTGATAATACTTACCTACTTTTAATTTGAAACATTTGATTCGCCTTGATTTTATAGAAATTTTGAACAGCAATTTTTTTTTAATACCTAGAAGAACTTCTGGGAATTTTTAACAGTTTTTCTATTTAATCTTTCTTTCAGTATCAACAAATCCAACTAGACTATCGAGCAACACTAGATGAAAAAGAAGAATTGGTTTCTGACAGAGATTACTATAAGAACAAAGTTCAGAGGTTGAGCCATCAGATCAGTTACATTTTATCTAACAGGGCCAAACTTCAAGATAGTAACGAAATTGATCCACCAAAGCCTATTGTAGATATTGATGGTCTAGTCACTGAAAATAAATACCTTCATGAAAGAATAACACAGCTTCAAGTGGAAAAAGAAATTGTCAAACGAACATTGACAAAATATAAGGTTTCTATGCTTTTAACAACATTTTTTATTATGTACGAACAATGAAATATCAAGCAACACATTTCCAGTATAAGTGGACTTCTCATTGAGCGAAAAGCCTATATAATGCCAGGTCAGCTAAAACTGGAAATGTATAACTTGATATATCGTCATGTGAACAGGAAGTAAAGATAAGCATGTAAATTTTATTGTTTTTCAGACATTGCTGGATAATAGAAATAAAAACTACTCTAGCTATATGAAAAAAGGTTTTGCAGATGTCATGACACAAAACCAAGGTATGTTATATGGTACTAATCACAAGTGTGCATTTGATTGTAATTGACATTGACATAAGGTTTAAATTACAGTGATTTACGCGCGCTAGTGAAATGCAAAACCTGAACATTTTTTAAGATAATATTTAGGTTCTGTTTGTTGGAGGGGCTTGTGGCTAAGTAATAACAGCCGTACGGGTCGATCGATCAGGTTAAGCTACGCTCGCCGCGGTTGGGCCGTGGATGGATGACCATCTTTACATACCAAGACCCCTCCGTGCCTCGGAAAGCACGTTAATCCGTTGGTCTCGGCTGTCATTCGTGGATCTTTTACAGTCGTTACGGGTCGTCAGAAGCCCGAAAGTCTGATAACCAGTCTTACCAAGGGGTATCGTATTACCCGGTAACTGGCTTGTGGACGTCACGTAGGCAGTCGCTTCATGTAAAAAACTTGTATTCAGCTGCATCCGGTTAGACTGGAAGCCGACGCTAACATAGTTGGGAAAAGGCTAAGCAGATGGTGATGGCTTAGGTTCTGTTTGTTCTACTTTTACAGTACGAGAGTTTCTGGACAACATTAATTCGAAAGCTGGTTTGAAGCAGGGTTCGGCAGCTGAATTGAGGTCTCTATGTCTTGGCCTATTTGAAGCACTTAATGATAAGTCGGTCGCCCTACAACATCAACGGAAGACCAATCAGTACGTATTATACAAATAAGTATTTAAAATAAAATTGGTTATGTTAAATTATAAACTTTAACAATAAACTGATATTGTTATCTACCATCCCATATCCAATGCTTTTATATATCCGGCCGCAAAGAATTATCTCTAGTGTTTGGGATACAGTTATGCAGATAAGGAAACCTTGTTACATGTGTCTCGTACGGCTCGTACGGCACCCTTTATATTCAATATAACAATGCTTACCGGGTGTTGATGGGGCTGTACCGCCTCTGTAGCGCATCAGGGATGTTTGCTGAAGCTTGTGTCGATTGTTTCTACGCTACGATTACTACTACTACTCATTAGTGCGCCGGGTGCGGGCCAGCCCCAACATTATACTGCGGTGTATCGCGGGCAGACTGAACTGCTTGTGTATGAATCGCTGCCGCAAACTTTCCACATTAGTGTTGAGCTTGTAGAAGGGATTCTCATTAGCTATATGGAAGTGTTAGGTTAAGTTTACTATCTAGTTGTTAAGAAATATTGTTACTAACATATTTGAGTCCATTGTTACTTGTACCTATATTAAATATAGATAAATACATTTCTTATTTACAGAATTCTAGCCAACAGAATAACAGAACTAGAAAAAACACTAGAAAGCTGGTGTAATGGCCAGAAATACATTCCAATATTTCCTTCCCAAATGTTATTAGATGAGTTTCTCACAGACTCTGGGTCCGTGAAGTCAAATGACTCAAAAGAACAACAGTTGAAGGCTCACGACAACTCCGAGAATAATAGAAGCAAGTATTCCGATAGTGATGACGACATGAACAAAGAGAACAGTGATGGATCATCAACAGATCTGAGGAAAGCTTATGAAGATGATGATGATGAGTGCAAAGTGTCAAACGGCGAACACAGGAGCATGTCCAAAACGATTTTGCCACAGGACTTACAAGATTTAGTGAAGGAAGCTCTTGCTGAACTAAAACCTGTAGAATAATCTAGATGAATATGTTCACGAGTACAATGATCTGACAAGTTTTATTTAATTAGTTCGTATTTCGTCATTGTGATAGTTCTGTACCAAAGAAACATTCCATAAATGCAATTCTAGTTGTCTAGTCTGTTACTATTGATGTATGTCTAATTATTGTTATTGCAATTTTACGTCGAATTATATACTTAATTATATTATATACAATATTTTATGAGTGTTTTCTTTTTGGTGTAAGTATAAGGAAAGCCATTCAGTTGGTTCACAAAAATAATTTATTAAAGTAACATTATCTATATCATATACTCCAACTCCATTTTGAAAGCTTTTTCTATACACACATATCAAAATTATATTATCATAATTAATCATTTTACTTGTTTACTCTAATTTTTACTTGAATTCATAAATATTTAATGATAATTCTATTACAGATATAAAATAACCTAAAGCATTTTCATTAAAAAATTGTAATATGTATAATAACTTCTAAAAATACATGGCCAATAATATAAAGAGATACACTATGCATTTAAAATACAACATGAACAACAAAACGTAAGTTGCATTTTAATAATACGCAGAATAAAATATTAACCGGTCAAGCGGCGCGCGTCGCCGATCGGCGACGAAACAATAGAAAATCAATTGTGTCTCATTAGCGGAGCTTGACAGATTAAGTAAACAAAATGCTTAATTATTATTATTCCATCACCAACCTCCCAGAGACATGTGGGCTTGAAGGTTTTTATTCCTTTATACCAATCTCTTTCTATTTATTTGTACCAATGAAATGTCTCGATGCAAGGGCCATGGGACCATAGTTACAGGGAAGAAACGGGTGTAAATAATGCTAGCGATAAGGTAACAACTAAATAGGTTCGACAAACTTTAAATAATATCCAATAAGGAAAAACAAATACATAGGAATACCTTCTTACACTTCAGTATTTAATTAAAAACTAACTTAGATATGTAGGAGATAAAACAAATTATCGATACAATTATTGTCGTTACGATAACAAATGATATTTTCAAATCCATTAATTTATCATGTAACCACTGGGATAAATATGACGAATTATAGTGAAAAATATTGTTATCAGCGAAATCGATTTTTATCTATATGGTCAACTTATTAAATTATGGATCATCCACACTTGATTTAAACGATAAGATATACTATTAATAAAAAATACATAACTGGTAAAATCGTAATAATTACAATTTAAGCATAACATTTAAGATAACCAAAAATATACCATCTTTTAGCCGTATAATCTAATCTATAAAAAACTAGACGTGGACTAGGCTTAAATCATGTAAGAAGTATTTAATGTCATAAAGAAGTAAAGCAGTCACAGTTCTTTGGGAACTATAAACTGATCCTGAAACTTATCACATATTAGTTCAAAATATAACAAATTATTGGCTCATCAGTGCGCTTCAGACAATAGCCTAGATTTTTTGTAATTTAGACACAACATCAGGGGCGCAACACGGGTTGCGCAGGGGCAACTAGGCGCTAGATTTTTGTGACGCTTCAGGTCGATCTAACCACGAATTAGTCTTGTGTGAACTTGTTCACACGGACATAAAAATATTGATCCGTACGACCCGGAGTCCAGAAAGACCCGGAACTCTGTGGATAGCGCTTCAAAAACACAGCTGGTGCTCGCGCCAATAGAGTGATAATAAGTCAATATTTTCAAGAAATGCTAGTATAATGCTCAAGGGCGGCTGCGGTGTGGTGGTGTACGGCCGAGTTGTCACTCCTCTGCCGCGCGGCCAGCACTAGGCGCGATAGCAGTGGCCGGTGGTCCCTCTCTGAATATCGCTCGTACGATTCCAAACCTTCTTGTAACTTTAGGATTAGGCTGTCGTAGTTCTTTCTGACTACTTCTAGGATCTGTAAAATACAAAATAATTACAATATTGCCTTAATTAAGTATATCAAATATTATTGAAACTACACAAACGTAATCACACTTGTCGGGCGCCAGCTAACCAAGTTGGCGCCCAACAACAATTTGTTGGGTGCCAACTACCCAAGTCGGCGCCCAACCCAATAATTGCAATCGATCGCACACTATAAGGATCAACTGAAAGTTGATGACATGCCTGGCGTGGCATCTGTTATTAGGATCAATTCATATTACTGGATGATATGGACAAATACTGACCTGATCTTCAGTAGGCGTGGACAGATTTTGCGATGCCAGCCAGGCTTCAATTTTTGGCGAAAAGTGTTGAATGATAGCGCGTACGTTGACAAGACAGTTAGCTAGTCGCAACGCTTCCGCTTTGAATTCACCATCACTGGTTGAATAGCGTAACGCTGTAAAATATTAAAATAAATAATTAAAAAACCCATTTAATTTCTTAAAAATTATTTCTGTACCAATAAACGTACCCATATAGAATAGATTATCGAAAACTTGATGCATTCGAATCAGCTCATAATATAGTTGGTCATAAGACGCAGGAGTTGGTAGGAACGTGTCGCCAAATGTAATAAACAGGTTGAAAATGTTCACGACCTAGAAAGAAAATGCATAACAACAATAATTTGTTTACAAAAAAAGTATTAATGATTCATAGTAATGATAAACACACCTGTTGTGCCATGATAAAAATGTTATGTCTCCTTAATAAAGTGCTCTCATTAGTTACTAAAAACTTTAACAGGGCAATGAGTGCGGCCCATAATGGTCGCCAGTCCCTAGCAAGTCTTACACGACATCGCTTTTGATAGCTAAGCAACCGCAGCAGTACTCCCACGCATAACTGATACAATTCTCCAGGGAACTTCTTCAGTAGATGGCACATTATAAACTCGACCAGGAGATCTGTAATAACAAATAGATATCAGAACGAGAGTTGTTCAGTTAGTGAGTTGTATGTAGTATGTGTATTAGTAAACATTTTCATTTTTTTAAGATTATATCACTTTATTTTTATAAAGGATTGGCCCCACAATCGTATTAAACCAGGAAAAGTGGAAAGAGGGAGGGGTGGCCTTTGCCCTGCAGTGGGATAACACAGGCTTATAATATAATATAAAATACATTTTTATAACAATTACCTATCAAGGTTGATGCAAGGGGCTGCGACGGTGGTTCTTCTAGAACTATTTTTCTATGGCGCATTGGGAGCCTATACAACTGTACCTGGAAAAGCGAAAATGATCTTTATGTTTCAGAGAATCTAAAATGAAAATGACTAAAATTGAAATAATATTTACCTTAAAAGTAAGATTTTGGTCGTGCATAATAGAATTAGCAAACTGTTCTTCTACTATACACGTCAGTATAATGAAACAAAGACTGCATTTATTTATGCTGGACTCCGTCCGCGTATCAGCCATTACAATGGAACTGAAAAATAAAATAAAAAAACGTTATTTTAAAGCTCTGCAGTACTCTTTTCATCACATTAGTAGGAGTCCTTAAAAAAACTGTATGCGTACTCTTGCGCACATACTTACTTACCAATATTGAAAGAACGTGACTAGTAAATTCGTTGGTTGTTCGTTGTCAAGGGCTTGTATTTGTGTTAAATTAGGAGGAGTCTGAAACAATATGGGAATTTTGTTTACTTGCTGACAAAAATCTCTAGCACGATGCAATACCGTACCTAATTATCTACCTTGCAAACAAATTGCAAGCATTGCAACTTAGAAACGACAAATCGACTGCCGTCAAAATATTGGTTACATTTACCGATGAATACAGCTAAAGTTCAACTTTCTGATATTGGTCCCCGAGCACAAGTCGATTGCGGATTTAAACTTGATCTAGGACCACTTGTTTTGGTTGTTTTATTCCTCCTCCTCTATTTAAGGGCTCCCCTTGTGGGGTACGAACCTCGGGTTAAGACGTCGCTGGGGAGAGGGCAACTAGCCTAGTAGAGTTTAGGAAATAGCTGGATCTGGTTGGCATTAAAAAAGGGGTGAGTTTAGCAGCACGCTTATCGCAGGCTGGCGTTGGTAAGGGTCAGGATGGCTGTTGTGTACAAACGTATGTTATTACTTGATGTGGCGGCAACGTCGCCGGCGGTGACGGAGGCGCTGACGAAGCGGCGGCTGACGAGGAATGTGCCAGTGTCGTCATGAAGTTGCGGTTCAAGTGAGCTGCCTCATATAAAGCCAGTAACATTCCTTCTTCTCCGCCGCTGGGTGTCACAAAAATGTATTTTTAAATGGGTTGAAGTTAGAAAATTTGCCATAGATTTACTGTAAGTTGTATACCATTGTGACAGAAATTGTTGACCGCCATTTTAGTCACAAAATATTCCTCACCTGTTTCTCTGCCCTCTAACAACCGGCTGCGTCTCATCGCTGGTCAGGAATATCCCGCCGACCATGCTGGTCAGAGAAGAGAGCCATCCACCGCCCCCGCCGCCCCCCTGCATGCCGCCGAACGTCGACATCACATAGTCGTTCAGAGCTGCCGTTATAACTTGCCCGTATCTAAGAGAACGAAAATATTGTTTCAAATAAGGTTCACAGTTTATATGCAATAAATACGAGGGTGAATCAAAAAGTTCTTAGAAATGCATATATATAAAACCTTTTTGGGAGAAGTTCGATATTCAAATTTAAGAGCGTCTATTACACAATATTTATGCAAACTGTCACTTGTTTTTGTCAGTTCGTTTGCATGTAATAAATTTTTTTGTGCAACGAGTTGCTAAAAACCCGAAATTATGGATAAAAGTGAGTTACGTGCGGTGATAAAATATCTCAGTTTGAAAAAAATGTCTACGAAGCAATTTTTTTCGGACATTCAGCAGACATTAGGGGATGATGCTGTACCCTATTCTACAGTTGCGTACTGGGTGGCTGAATTTAAAAGAGGTAGATCAAGATGTAAAGATGACCCGCGTTCTGGGCGGCCTTCAACCTCCGTTACGAAAGAAAATGTCAAAAAGGCTGAGAGTCTGGTTTTGGAAGACAGAAGAATAACTATAAAACATATAGCTGAGATCCTAAAGATATCATTTGGTACCGTTAAATCTATTTTAATCGATTCACTGGGGTTCAAAAAAGTGTTGGCAAGATGGGTGCCACGAATGTTAACCGACGAAAACAAAAAGCGACGTTTGGAATTTTGTAAGCGTAATCTCGAAATGTTCCAGCGTGATTCAGATAATTTTTGCCGTCGCCTTGTTACCATGGATGAAACGTGGGTCCACCATTTCGATCCTGAAACTAAGAGACAAAGCATGTCTTGGAAACGACCATCCTCTTCATCCATTAAGAAATTTCGAGTTGCTCCTACCGCTGGCAAAGTTATGGGCTCAGTGTTCTGGGATAGTGAAGGAATCCTTTTTATTGATTAAATGCCAAAAGGCCAGACGATTACTGGACCCTATTATGCAGATTTAATCCCGAAAGTGCGTGAAGCGATTAAAGGAAAACGTCGTGGAAAACTGTCATTGGGCGTGTTGTTTCTTCAAGGTAACGCTCCAGCTCATCGATCAGAAGTTGCGCTCAATGCAATCCGCTGTGCTGGCTTCAACCTCCTTAACCACCCACCATATTCACCGGACTTAGCCCCAAGTGATTTCCACTTATTCCCAAAATTAAAAGAGGAAATTCGTGGAACAAAATTTCACGATAATGACGCGGTCATGGCTGCCGTAGAGGAGTTTTTCGAGAGTCAAGAAAAACATTTTTTTCACAAGGAATAAGGAAGTTAGAAACGCGTTATTTTAAATGTATTGCATTGGTAGGAGATTAAGTAGAAAAATAAAATATTTTTGTTTACATCTTGGCATTTTTTAATTTTGATTCCAAGAACTTTTTGATTCACCCTCGTACTTATTTCTCAAACATGCTTGGAAATTTGAGCATTATTTTGACCACCTTCTTCGAGATAAATCGAAATTGCTGTACTGGCCAAATACATGCGAGCAGCGGCCGGCAAAAGTTGTATGAAAATCCATATCTGTCGTGGTTTAGCGGCCAAATAAATTACACAGTAAACTCATATCTGTCGTGTAATATAAAAATGGAACGATCTTTTACTCCGAAACATGGCAACCAAGGAGGTAACTTATCAAATGTTTTATTTAAATTTCGAACTGGCTTGCAAATAGAAAGCCGTTTATGGAAAAAAAAAAACAAATGAACACTTTAACGCGGGAAAAATTATTGTTGTTTGTTGGTCGTCGTTGATTATGAAAAATTTGTATTTGACAAAAAAGTTCTGCCTAGGTCCTACTTAGTTTTCATTTCCGCGCATTCTTTGAGAAAATTACTATACAAGCCTTGGCCACAACTAGGCATTGATGGACTTAGGTACGTATATGTGCCTCGGCCCACATTTACACGTTCGTCCATCGATGCCTCTTTTGCTGGCCGCTGCAGTAATGTACTATATCTTTATTGACTAAATCCTCTTTGCGGATATTGCAGCTTCTTATTACCTACCTAATAAGTTTTTGATGATTTAGATTATGCATTCAAAAGAAGCTGCTACTTACCTAGCTCAGTTAAATTCCTGCTCGAAACATAAACGTATGGATAATAGGCGATGTTTTGAGTTTTTGCAGCCACTTACAAAAGTCAATCCACAAATAATAATGAAAAACAGTCGACACACTGTCGCGGGACACCTGGTTGAAACAAAGCCTGGTTGAACCAGGCTATGTTTCAACCAGGTCAGCATAGGCTGCATACGTAACAAATGTTGTGACGGTCAAAATGTTACACTAGCTGTCATTCGCCAAGTGTGCAGAGTATAACGTGCGATAAGAAACTTCGTTCCAATAAGTCTACAACCATTTACCGCCAAGTATACTCCACTTACCCATTTAATGCTAATTCATCATCTAGTATTGATAATTTCACAACATAAGGGTTAGCCGATTCCTGTTTCTTATAATTTACTAAGAACATCAACAACATGACCACATCATAACCTAAAAAAAAATTTAAAATATTAGAATTTAGTGAAAAATAAATAACTTAAAATGTACCCCACAGTAAAAACAAAATCAAGCTATGTAGGAAGAATTCTGTTATTTTTAGTTGATTGATGGTATAGATTTTGTCTTCAATATAATAAATATTAAACATAAAATTTTATAAAAATACAAATAATACAACCTCCAATATGTATTCAGTGTTATTCACTTGAAAATTCACTGGATCATACATAATATTATTTTTTACTTAGTCCTCGTCACGATACTGTTTGCAGCCTACTGATATAATAATAAAGAAAGAGAATATTATTACTTACCATGATGTTGTCTCTCTGTAGATGTGCATAGGAGTTGTATCAAAGGTTCGAACAGTGAGTTTTGCATAAAGTACTCAACCAAAGAGTTATCATCAATGTTGTCTATGCCCGTTGCAATTACTAAAAGAAGCTTTAAAACCATTGACTTTAAACTGTCTGGAACATCTCCTGAAAATTATTTTAAATAATAAGTTATCATCATTTTGATCACCATTACCAGTGATTGGATTAGGTAGTGCAATTTAGGGTCAACAAACTCAAACATTATCATTAGTATGGATAAGCCCACAGAAATCACAGTATATTTTTGAATGTATAAGGGAAGTGTTTATACAAGATTTTAATTGAAATGCCTTGTATGTTAGTGTGCCAATCAATCTACAAAAGAACAATTAAGTATATCTATCTCACAGTGACAGTCACGTCTCTAACACTCTTATAAGTTTCTGAGAAAACAATGTATTTTGGTAGTGTTCTAGTTAAGTTTATGAATAATAGGGCAGTAAGCTTTGACCCGGCCCATGGACAGCCTCATTAGGCAAATTTGAGAAACTGCAATTACTGCATACTTGAACTCAAATAATTATGTCAATTACCAAAACTGACTCATTTGATAAATATTACAACTTAGCATAACCAGTACATGGCACATTTGCTATTACTGGGAACCTAGCTTATCCATACTCTGATAATGTCATCAAATCCCAGTAATTGATCCCGAAAATCCGATCATATACAATTCTTCCAGCATTAATACTGACTGAAATCTTTAATGATAAATGCTCCACCATCTGATGTAATGGTGCCTCACTTTTTTTTTTCCAAAATAATGGACAGTTCTTTGATAAGAAAAAAAAAACACATGGAACCAATTAACTACAATATTGTTATCTTGTTTCTTACAAATCTTGATCTTTACATAAACTGCTACATACCTGATAATATGGTGCTACAATGTTCAAACAACTTTTGCATTTTAAAGTCAGGATTGTCGGAACCAATTAAAACAGTTTTGATATTAATGTTAGGGTCCTGTCCAGCTCTTTGGTACATAGTTATTAAAACAGCACTAAGAGTTTGAAGTGCATACACCAATCTGAAACATTAAACTTATTTAATGGACAATTTTGATGTTACTTTAATTGAAAATAGTGGTTAATTAAACTCATTATGTTAATGCAAAGACTAAATAAATAAGATACCCTACCTTATATGATGTTCTTGCCCTAACATTTCAATACATTGGGAAACCAATAAGTTCATACTTTCTCTCATGCTCATAAGCTGTTCCAAAGATAGTTTATGAATTTCGGCTTCTAATTGGGGAATTTTAGGCTTCAGGAGAAAGAATTCGTCCCAGAATGTAGCATTGTCAGTTGTTAAATCTTCGCCTCTAAAGAAAGATTCATATATTTGCACCACTTTCTCCTTCAGGTGTCTTTTAGACCCTGATCCGCTTCTCTTGCGTGTAGCCATATTTTTTATGATATATATTGGCGTATAATACACTTTTTTTGCTGTAAACCACCTTTTAAGTGTGCCAACGATGCCTTATTGGAGTAAGTTCTGTAATAAATTTCCATTGACCATTTATTAAATTGAAATTGATTATGAACGATAAAACTATCGTTGTAATAAATGAATTAATTACTGCACGAGGTCTGCCGTTAAAACTATCCAATAATTAAAAAACTGGTGAAAAAGTCAACAAATTGCAAACTTTCATCACTTGACTTTCATGACTTTGACACTTATTAGTGACACAAGTTAGTGAAATGTCAAGTATAAAATGACATTTCTGCCATGACAATATCACTAGTGCCGCGTTCCGAGTTAGGAATGTAATCGATATAATCGATTTGAGCGTGCTCAAACCTAATTCGGTACGGGTCACTGTGTTCCCAAATATCCTTGGACCTGACATTTTGAGTTATGTTCAGTAAGAGACGCATTTCAATACGACAAACTTCGGACAAGAACTCCCATGTGCTAAATCTTTATAGTTTTTGAAAAAAATACGTCTAAAGTTTATTTTTTTTTTTATTTAGAAAATTTAAAAAAATATATTACTTGGATATAAATAAAGCTGATATGTTTCTGGTATTTTCAATTTGTTAAGAATATAGTAAAGGATTTAATACACTTTACTACGGTCCGAAAATGTTAGCTTTTAATGAGAAAAAAAAAGATTTCAGTTTTTCAGATTTTTTTTTTTTCATTTTAATTATGCGTTAGTAGCATCCGCAATAAAGCTAAATGGTAGTTAAATACGTCACTTATCACCATAAAAAAAATCAACTGCTAATGCCATGGAAAATGGGAAATAATAGCTTCTAAATATTTTTCATTACAAAACGCCTGTTATTTAGATATGAGCAACGTGTTCAGACGTCGTTGCTATGAATGAGTGATCAGGCACTGTAAGAGTATTTTGCTTTTCACTTTCTAGTAGGAATTTTTGGTGTGATTATGTATTGTATGTAAATGTAACCAGTTCAGTGTCAGGAAAAGTTAGTTACCTAAGTAGGTATAGATACGGTGACTAAGTACGGTGTAGGTAACTAACTTTTCCTGACACTGAACTGGTTACATTTACATACAATACATAATCAATCACCATAGATCGGAATATGTAGAGCTGTTTTACGTACTTGGTTAGAATAATATGGATATTCCCCGAGTCCCGGCGGGATTTGGTTTTTAAGTAGTAAAATCATAAAAACTATTCACGCCTTCGGGACTAATGAAAGATTACACTTCCTTTCTGACGGGTAAATATAAGAAGGAAGGGATTAAGGATAGTATAATAAATAGATAAACTAACCACATATATTTTTTTACGTAACAATGGTGCCGATTTTCTTGTCACAAGTGCCTCTAAACTAGACTAAAAATCACTAAAATTTAATTTATCCTGTCAAGCGACGATTTCCCATTCTGAAATTGACTAAAGTGACGCAACTTAACTATATTTTAGTTTGACAGCACTAAGATGGCACTGAGTTAAATCTATTGAAGATGGCAATTTTGCTATTCTGAATTTCACGTTTTTCACCAAAAATTTTGATTGTCTAACTAAATCGAACTAAATCTGACTATTTTTAATCGCGATTAAAAAGGTGCGGAATAAAATTAGTTGTCATGAATAGAAATTCACACCAACACCTCGACTTCAGGTGCAAAAACAGTACTGTCTGTATTTTTTTTTTCTTTTGCTTATATCTCGAAAATGGTGTGTCCTATCGCAAAAATAATGAAAATTTCGACCCCCTTTATGAAACCCATAAACTCCTAAAACTCAACATGTAGGTATAAATTTTTCATATTTTCCATACAAAAAGTGAAAAATTCCTTAAAAAACACGTCAAGGCTGCCCCCTACGCGCCTGCGGCTCTAAAAAACCATTCACGGGGTAGGGAAAATAAGTACCACGTGTCGACGAGTCGCGATTGTCAAATTCGATTTTTGTTGTGTCAAAATTATTTTTAAATTTAGAGATTTTTTTATGCAGAATAGCTGTAAGATTCCCATAGCAAAAAGTAAGGAATTTTAGTGATAGATTAGTTAGTTTAGTTCGGTGTACAAGAGAATCGGCACCAATTTCTTATTCAAGAATCAACAATCATTTAAACATTTTTATTCTGAAGTTGTACAAAAACATATTACCATACAAATTATTTGTTCCTCATTAAAATCAAATCATTATCAAATAAAAAAAATTGTATTTACAATAAAATCTTAATTAAAATAATCAATACGCTTCAACAATAATTCACTTATTTAAACAAAAAATGTCATTGATCTGGTTCGTCTTCAGCTTCACTAGAAGTACTGAGTATGACCAGAGTTAAAATAAATCACCATTATTTTTTCTAAATTATCTAATTTTAATCTATTTCTTTTTACATCTAACACCCATTTATATGTGGAAAACGAGCGTTCAACATCTGTTGATGTTAGTGCGAATTTGTATGACAAAAATCCCGTAGTATCAGTCGGAATCCCGTGGAATATCCATATTAACATCAATGTTTGCGGTCAATGAACCTAAATAGCTCTACCTATTCCGATTACTGAATTAATCACACCAAAAATTCCTACTAGAAAGTGAAAAGCAAAATACTCTTACAGTGCCTGATCACTCATTCATAGCAACGACGTCTGAACACGTTGCTCATATCTAAATAACAGGCGTTTTGTAATGAAAAATATTTAGAAGCTATTATTTCCCATTTTCCATGGCATTAGCAGTTGATTTTTTTTATGGTGATAAGTGACGTATTTAACTACCATTTAGCTTTATTGCGGATGCTACTAACGCATAATTAAAATGAAAAAAAAAAAATCTGAAAAACTGATATCTTTTTTTTTCTCATTAAAAGCTAACATTTTCGGACCGTAGTAAAGTGTATTAAATCCTTTACTATATTCTTAACAAATTGAAAATACCAGAAACATATCAGCTTTATTTATATCCAAGTAATATATTTTTTTAAATTTTCTAAATAAAAAAAAAAATAAACTTTAGACGTATTTTTTTCAAAAACTATAAAGATTTAGCACATGGGAGTTCTTGTCCGAAGTTTGTCGTATTGAAATGCGTCTCTTACTGAACATAACTCAAAATGTCAGGTCCAAGGATATTTGGGAACACAGTGCGGGTTTAAGCACACTCAAATCGATAATATCGATTACAGTCCTAACTCGGAATGCACCCTAGCATTCGAGCATGCACACACACATAGCCGTCGCATCGCATCTGCGATTTCAAAATCTATCAAAATCTCACGGCCTGGCCACGACCTCTCCGTTATCAGCGGCAGCTTAGCGTGGGGCGGAAAGCGGTAAAAACAAATATACCAAAATGTATGAACCATGCCACGATGCACTGCTCGCAGCGTCAACGCTAGACAAAAGAAACCGCGCCGCTTGTCGCTAAGCCAAAAGCGTGGCCGAGCGGTCACATCTTGACAGCAGAGTGACCTGTGTGTGGACTTGACATTTTGATTTCATCACTGTTTCACAGACTAAATTCATAATAATAAATTAATTAATAATAGATTTGGCAACACTGCAGTACCATAAACAAATATTTCGCATTGCATATTTTCATTCAAATGCTATGATAATTTCTGATTTCATTCTTTTCATTCGTTCAGTTCAGGCTTTTTGTTTTTGGTATTGTGTGGTGCTTTGTGAAATTGTGATTTTATTTGATAATTTGTTGTAAGTTATCATCAAAAACATACATAAAATGAAATCTAAGAAGCGCCATCATACATCGTCGGAGGATTCAGATGAATCCGACGCTACCGGTAACAGCAGCTCTTCTGGGAGCGATAGTGACGACTCTTCATTATCGGAACACCGCTACAACAAAAAGAAAAGGAAACGTGCTGATTCTTCAGATTCGGAAAGCGATTCCGACGAGCAAAAACGTTCCAAGAAACGTAAGCATAAGAAAAAGAAGAAGAAGCACAGCAAGAAGAAGAGGCGTTCAGATTCCGTGGCAGAAAGCGTCTCAGGTCCCGAAGATGTGTCTTCAGTCAGTGAGGGCGAAATATCTTCCAAGAAGAAACGCAAACATAAGAATAAGCACAAACGGCAGCGGAGCACTTCAGTTAGTGTGAAAGGTGAGATTTAATAACATTTAATCATTTTTAATTACGTGTTGTTGTTTGGTAGATATTGAATTTCAACAACCACGACCTCCACCTAATTTTGGTGGAAACCTTTGCCCCCGAATTTTTAATGAATACAAGAAGCCGATATGCAAGAAATACGTATCGTTAAACGGTATATATTTCCTGCACATCAACTTCTTACATTCATCAAAAATTTAAAAACAAAAATTTCCACCAAAATTAGGCAAAAATCACAGTTGTTGAAATTCACTCATATATTAATTTTTTACACACGGTCACTATTAGAATATTATACTTGAAAATGATTATTCTATATATCGCCTCTTTCTTTCATTAGATGAAGAACAAATTCAGCGCCGCCTGCATAGTGTTGTAAAAGAACGTCGTGGATCTTCTGAAGAAGCAAATCAACCTATACGGACCTATTATAATCAGTAAGTTCTGTAGCAATCTCTAGGACTTCGCCCGCGACCTCATTCGCGTGGATTTAGTATTTGTATCTTTAAAGGTAGTTTTCTAAAATTTCCATCATCACCCATTTACTACTGGACTACCAGACGTACTGCAGCATACCATTCACACTTGGTTGATATCCCAACCATTCGTACTCAGCACGTCTACCTCACATTTATTATACGGACAGCCAAAATGTGGAACTCTCTGCCGGCAATTGGACCGATTTATGCAAAAATGATCCAACCCACAACCTCGACAATTTTGAGTTTTTGTGACCTATGTACTCCAAATAAGGTATATTTTAACATATCAAAGACTCAGAACTCTATGTTAATAATTGACAAAAATCCGTATAGTCCAACCCACAGCTGTCATGGCAAACATCATTTTTTATAATGCATAAGTGTTTCAAGCTATTTGAATCATTTTTGCATTTTCTTGGTTGCCCTGATATGTGTAATTATTTTTTTGCTATAATGATTCAAACTACTAGGAACAATTATGCTTTTTATAAAATATGGAAAATATTACAAAAATCATTCTGCTTAAATGTTCCAATAACCTTGTATCATTTTAACTCAATTCCAAATAACATTCGACTACAGAATACTGATTCAGAAAAACGATTCACGGTTAAATATAAAGTTATGATTTAATATCTGGGCTATAAAGTAAACAGAATATTATTTTTACACCGAAAACTTTAATGAAGTAGGCATTTATTTATTTAAACCTTCTATATTTTTTATTGCAATTTTTTGTACCTACAATAAAATTGTATGTTTTGCATGAAATTTGGATTGATTTAAGCAAAAATGATCCAGCCCATACAAACCTCAGTTCAAGATAATTGAGTTTAAAGTTTATTGTGGTATTTTTCTGGCTTGTGTTTTTAATTTTATGTTATTCTAAGTGTACTAAACTAATTTACATGCATGTATTTAGTAAATCAATTTTAATAGTTTAGTAGATATTCAAGAAAACTTGCGCGTGGATCATTATTACATAATAAATTTTGTATGGAATTAGCTGTGTAGGCTGCAGAAAGAAAAATGCAAAAATGTTCCAAAGTATGACAAAACTAGAAACTCAAAAATGTTTATTATTTTTATTTTATTTGAAAAATACAAAAGTTACCCTACTCCTCATCCAATTCAAAGTCAGGTTCATCACAATAACCATCTATATCGTCTATTATTGCATCGTCTCCCTTCATTTTTTTATAGTAACCAATGCAATCATTTGGTATAAGATGGAATAACGATTTCAAATTGTTTAACTTCTTTTTGTTAGTCTGTTTTCCTGAAGGCCATAATTCTTGCAAATCTTCTTCTACAACATGCAAATCAACACCTTTAAATTTCTTTTTAACATTCAGTTCTTTATAGTCCTCATTAAAAGAAGTTCTCATGAACAAAGAATGTCGAGTCTTTTTTGTCATTAAAATTTCTTTTGTTTTGAGCCAGTTTACCATTAAATATTTATCATTAAATATTTTTCTATTTACTATTTTCTTTTCTAAAATTTGAGATCCAACAAAATCACTAAACTAGCTCACTCAGTAAATTGGCTCAAAACAAAAGAAATTTTAATCACAAAAAAGACTTGACATTCTTTGTTCATGAGAACTTCCTTTAATGAGGACTACAAAGAACTGAATGTTAAAAAAGAAATTTAAAGGTGTTGATTTGGATGTCGTAGAAGAAGATTTGCAAGAATTATGGCCTTCAGGAAAACAGACTAACAAAAAGAAGTTAAACAATTTGTAATCGTTATTCCATCTTATACCAAATGATTGCATTGGTTACTATAAAAAAATGAAGGGAGACGATGCAATAATAGACTATATAGATGGTTATTGTGATGAACCTGACTTTGAATTGGATGAGGAGTAGGGTAACTTTTGTATTTTTCAAATAAAATAAAAATAATAAACATTTTTGAGTTTCTAGTTTTGTCATACTTTGGAACATTTTTGCATTTTTCTTTCTGCAGCCTACACAGCTAATTCCATACAAAATGTATTATGTAATAATGATCCACGCGCAAGTTTTCTTGAATATCTACTAAACTATTAAAATTTATTTACTAAATACATGCATGTAAATTAGTTTAGTACACTTAGAATGACATAAAATTAAAAACACAACATTTAGGATTACAAAGCCAGAGAAATACCGCAATAAACTTTAAACTCAATTATCTCGAAATGAAGTTGGTGTGGACTGGATCATTTTTGCAGAAATCGGTCCAATTGTGCTCCCTTCTACATTCAACATGTCTGCTTTCAAATCATCAAGAGTGAACATGAGTGAGTGAAGGCATCTGGGCACGCTTCACCATAGACCCCAATCTTTGCTTTCCATCAGGCATGATCAAGATAAGAGAATGCCCATTCAGCAATAAAAAAAAATATATTGATTAGGTACCTAGATTCTGGCCAAGTTTATAGATTAAAGAATTATTATTTTTCATAAAAAACTAACGAGGGAGATAATTTAATATGCCAAATCTTTCACTCCACAGGGGTTGATTTATGGAAAATATTTCATAACATTTCCATTATTTTGATAAAATGTGAGATCTACCAACATGCACTAAGCCCACATAGTAGATTATGGGCCCCTCTCTCTCAAAGAGAGGAGATCTGTGTTGTTCTTTAAGTTTGAGCTGATTATGCTATGTCCACATTGTCTAAATAAAGTGAAAGAATCTTTTAAATTGAGTGAGTTGTTTCATAGATTAGCTTCTACACCCAAACTTACCTTAGTGTAGATAAATGAATTTTGGAATTTGTATGAATAGTTTCAGAGATTACCTCCACCAAACTTACAAACTTTACCTCCTTATAATATTAGGGTAGATAATTCTCATGTAATGTTTGAAATTTAAAAACATTCAACAATAATTTTTCTAAAATGTGGTTTTTATTTCAGGAAAGAATATCAAAGATCAGTATCACCTGAAGAGTATGAAAGGGAGCGAGAAGTTCAGCGCTTCTACCGAGGTTCCAGCAAAGAGAGAAGGCAGCAGCAGTATCAGGAACAGTACCAACAATATGACAGGGATCATAATGACAGGTAAGCTAATTAGATCCCAGGCTAAAATGATATTGTGTAATATTCCATTACACTACATCATTAAATCATTGCAGATACACACAATATCGCCAAGACAAATATAATAGAAATAGAGAGAAATATGGTCAAAGCTCTCATTTTAATGATTCAAATGAAGAACATAATAGACGGCAGAAGGATTATGAGTATAAAAGGTACATTACAAGTACACATAAATGTTTGCTTGTAGGTTACTTATATGTGCTGGTCTTAGTTTGGGGCAAATTCATTTTAAAGAAACATAAACATTATTTAATTTCGTTAGGAATCAGAGGTATGACGAGCACAGATCTCCGAAAGATGAATACCAACGGAGACCGAGGGAACAAGAAGAGCGATATCATCAAAGAGATGATACAAGAGGTTAGTAATTGAATGTTTTTAAATACTTACTGCAGCATTGATGACCTCATTGGTTAACATCAAATGAGCTTGTGGTCAAACATGAGCGTATCCTATACATAAATGAATGTGAGTTAAATTCCTTTGTTGGCATTGTGCTCATATTCATTTTTTACTTGCTTTATTTATCCTAGGTTTCAACCGTTACAACCAGTATGAGGAGCGTGGAGGACCCAAAAGGCGGGAGTTTGAAGACAGGAGAGACTATCGTGAAAGGTATTGTGCCTAAATTACCAATTACAAGATTATTTTTTAGGGTTCTGTAGCCAAATGGCAAAAACGGAACACGCCTGGCAGTCCATCTGTCTGTCTGTCTGTGCATCCGTTTGTCTGTCTGTTCGACCGACCATCCGTCCATCCTTCCGGATGTGGCACAGCCATTTTACTCACAGACTATTACCACTATATCTTCTGTGCAAGTCTTTTCTTTTTGATATTTTACCTTTTTGTACCTTTTGTTTATGCTTTTCCTACCTTTTGGTATTTACTTTTGATTGACTTGTTATATACTTTGTTTTACTGCCAGAACCAGCGCCTTTTAATTTGGTAGTTAATATCTACGAAAATAGGAAAGAAGGCATATTATGTGCACTGCTAAACAATGATAAGTGAAATTACGAAAAAGAATATTAGGGGTGGCCGGTAAAATCCGATCGATACTGTGCATATGCGTAAATATTCATCCCGACTACGACACCCTTCACTGTGCGTGGTCCAACACGCACTTGACTGGTTTTCTATAAAAAAAATCAAATAATAGCAATTTAAAAAAAGTTTTTTTGGTTAATAATATTAAGAGTCCTCGACTTCTCGTGATATTGTGACGTTTTCGCTATCAATCTATTTGAGCTGAGAGTGGTCTGAGCCCTTGTAAATGACACCATTTCAAATAAAGTTCGACGCTATTCAAAACTCGTGGAATGTTTGGAAACAGACGTGTCCTGCAGTTCAAGAACTACTATGAAGATTATGTATAAATGATGTTTTATAATCTGAAGGCCAGTTTTCGTAATTTAAAACGTTCAAAATCTAGTCGCTGTCTTCTCGGCGACAAACAAATGTCAAAAATGTAGGGAAATTAGAGGTATTTTTGACAGATTGAGACAGATCAGATGCAGACTGTGAACGTTCTTAAAATTATGAGAATTGTCCCTGATCTATACTTATAAAGATCTCGAAATATAGACAGAAAAGAGCTCATTAAATTAGTACTTAATCAAAACAATTAAATAGGACCTCCTATTGAATTTTTTGACTGTATTAGAGATGTATGAAATAATAAAAACTTAACAAATGTAAATGTCACACAGTCATGCCATTTTCCAATTACCTTTAGCATTATTCCTAAAAAAAACAATACACTGATGAGTTATGTATGTATGACACTTATGACCACGGAAAAAATATAATTTGTGGTTATTACTCAGTATCGAAGTGGCAGTGCTTGGGGGAGGCCTATCAGTGGACGACTTTCTGAAATGATGATGATGATGATGACTCGGTATCGGTAATTATGTAATGATTACTAAGTAGCGCTAATTATTCCTTTGAAACCATAAAGAAACAGATAATAACAAAATAGGTACGAAAAGTATTCGGCGGTTTTAAGTTCTTATCAGTAAAGCATTGAAATGTAAGTGCAATCATACATTTTGGCAGTTAAACTAGCAAGACTGCGATAACATTGAAATAAAAACAGGAAAACTCACATTACAACACATTACTTTCCTTCCTACTTACTGTAGCGAAATAAAAACTTCAATGCATAGAACAAAAACATTTAATTTATAGGATAAACCAAATTTTAAATATAAATAATTGTAAAAAATAAACTAAATACAATAACGGTTATTAGTTAAGTACTAGACAATATTCCAGCTGTAAGAATATTAGGAAGACGAGAAATTAGAAGAGTGTCTCAATTTCAGAGTATCTTTTATATTTTTTTTTTGGATACAATTTTATAACGAATTTCACGAACTAGCGAATTGATTGCAATCGGTTTTTAGGCTCGTTAGCACTAATTTGCACAGATTTTAAAAGGAATTCAATCTAAAATACATTAGCTAAGTTGTCTTGAGATAAAAAGATGACAGAATTTGTTAGAAATTGTAGTTTCCTGGACACAGACGAAGATGGTCTCGATGCTCAGAAGCCTTCAACAGAACTGCTGGCGATTTAACAGCCAAACGACGTGGAATAAAGTCGTGCAGGTCTTGAGGTACAGGAATACTCTGCAGCTGGGTTGATGAATGCAACACCTCAGCCTGTTAGATGATCCGGTATCCGGGAAAAAGGACTAAGAAAGCGCCCTTTTTGACTGGCTCTACACCAGATTTGAAGAATTTCTTATACCAATACCAGTCAGTGTGGTCAACTTATGATGCGAAGCTCAACATCAAGACTTCAGACATCGCACACTCGTGGAGATCAGTGCATGCTTTTACAATATTATGCAGAAATTTGGAAATACATTACTAGGATTCCATCAATATTAAAATTCATAATCGTGTAAAGATTGTCCAACCATGTCGAACAACAAAAAAAATATATCTTCATCGATCAAATATATCTTGCTTGTCATATCAAAAATACGAATTCCGATTAAAAAAAAAAATTAATGACAAAATACCTAAGAGTGAGGTTTTAAGCGCAGAGGTAACACTGCATTACTCACAATTTTAGTATTTAATAGTCTGATGCTTCTGATAACACTATGAGCCGCAAGATACAAGCGACACTTAGTTTGTGGCTCACCGCACACGTCACATTGTATTGTTACTTTTTTGATGAATAAACTTATATATATATATTATACTATCCTATGTGAATGTTGTCTCCAGACGAGGTCCACCAGAGAACGAGCGCTTCCGCGAGAGAGAGTACCCCGACCGGAAGGAGAGGTATCACGAAGAGGGCTTCTCTTCTGAAAGGTACGTAAATCCGTGTTTCTTACCGTTAATTAGATGTAAGCAGCAGTTTACGCTATTAGGTTAGATATAACTGATAGTTTGTTTAAAAAAGATTCTTTCATCTATTCAAAAACATTTTTACACATACAATACAGACTGTTATTGCATGCGTGTCTGCTGGCCACAGCTGGTCAGTAACAGTGTACCTGCGACGTTAAATAACTATATTTATTTTTACAGTGACTACTCTACAGAAAAATATAATGATCAGAGCATGTCGGTGTTGCAAAGATATTTTAATATTTGCACCCTAAATGATACTTGCTATAGGCATGTGTGAAACCATCGATTGTTATAGATTTGTTGGAATGCTTATTAGCAAAAGATTACTATTTTCATTTTGGAATGTGCAGGCACTAAAGTGCTTTCAACGAGGGAATTCTTCTACACAAATATTTAATCAAATAATAGACAGATTAAATTAGATTTTATGTAGAACGACAATATGAAGACACGAGATAGCTGAAAGCAAGATGGGTTTGCGTGATGGATTAATCTTTAATGACATTATAAGTCTAAAGAGAAAAAATATTTTTTTAATTAAACACAGAATTTGTTAAGATGACGAGAGAAAGACAATGACGCGTAATATCGTCGACAGAATTTCAAAATAAAGAATGCTATATACCTATTTGAGGAATATGGATTTAGTTACAATATTTATGAAAATGAATCATATTGAGGAATGGATTTGAAGATTACACACACACTGGAGCTGGCTTGGAGTTTGTTTGTTTTAATTTGTTTGTGTTTATTCAGAATACTGGCTACTCTTTTGAACTGTATTGCTTTAGGTTCCAAAACGATTTTGATATTGGAACTCATACAGCTAGTAACGTTGCTGTATGCATAGAATGGAAATGCAGATTCAAGATTATTTACAATGTTCTGTCATTTGACAATTTACATAATGATTCAAACCGGAAAAATCACTTCTTTCGTCACTTCTATCTCCAAACTGATATCTATTTGGGCGCTGTATTACATTGGAGTGCTTCGACATCAATCATTATCATCATCATAACTAAACAAGTATACTATGGACACCAGCAGATTTTAACCCAAGCCCCTTGGAAATGGCTGCTAATGCATTGATTTATAAGCTATATAATTTCGAGATAATTTCGCTTGTGTTTACGTAAATGCAATACAATGTCAATTAATCGAAACAGATGAATCAAGAAAGACATAAAGAATCCAGATTTAAACAAGATAGAAACTATAAATGGAAAAGAAAAACATTTCATTCAAGATAATTCGCTAATATGGCCCGAGAGAAACCATGAATGTGAAAAGGAATAAAAATATGATTAATTGCGACAAACTGAGATACGAGGATAGAAGACTACACTTTTAATCATGTAAGAACGTAGATTCGCGCATCTTTTGTGCTTTGATGAGACAAAAAGAAAACAGTTGTAACTGGCCTTTAGCTTAGTTAAAAGCTAACCATTTGATTTATAACATCTATGTATTAATTAGTCAAAATATGAGAAGTTCACGAAAGGCTGAACGTAGTAGGTATGCTCGTGAAATCAACATTGTGTTTCAAAAGTAATGGTAAGTGTACGATTTAAAGGAGTGTCAAAATAATTGGTTCTTCGTGTTGAAGATAAATTAATGAATATATTGTTACGCTAAAACAGTTATTAAACTGAGGATGATTGCCTCTAGCATAATATTCTCTTATTTATGAGTCGATAGTGTTCGTCTTTTTTATCCTATTCCAAATAAAATTCTCACTTGTTCTATTGACCAAATAAAAGGATCTTTGGTAGGGCTTATAGGTTACTTCAGTTAAATAATAAAATTACAATATATTTATTATCATTTTTGTTGTATTTTTTGTTAAAGCTTGAAATAAAATTTATTGTGGTGGAGCACCCAGTTTGCAATCCTTGCCAATATTTGTAAATCGTCTGTGTTAGGAAGTGTTTGTACGGCTAATCAGTTATTATGTTTGTCGGTTACAGACCACGTGAAGTTCGGCGAGAGAAGCCCATAAGCACAGCTGCTAGACCCGACAAGCCGGCTGCATCACACCACAGGTACTATACATTTTATATCATTTTTGGCGAGTTTTGTTTTCCAAAATTAGTCTGAAATTTATTTCTACAACGTAAGGCGATAAGAAAACTTGTTAATTATTTGTTAGAGAACGGTCAAGATCGAGAAGTCAAGAAGATCGTTACAAAGAGCGGAGTCGTCGGCCGGAGAGGCTGGAAGGAAGAGAAGAGCGATACAGGGACGGGCGCGGGGATGAACGAAGAGAGCGCTCTGGCAGACCGGAAGAGCGCAATGCGGAACGCGGACGACCTTCAGTCAAAACCGAGGCTAGGTCACGAGATCGCAAGAGCAGGTTTGTGATGTTCATCAATGCGTAAAAAGGTCATATTCGTATGAATGCGTAGTTTATTTTTGCCACCCATAACATTGTTTTTGCGCTCTCATTGTAGCAAATATTAATGGATAAAGAGGTTTTAAAAATCGAAACCATCAACAAAAAAAAACTGTTTACATAGATTCGCAGATGCTGACGAGAATAAAGAATACGACTGGGGAAAGGGAGATGTTAAGACAGAGGACGGCAAAGATCCGGCTGATAAAGAGAAGCCGAACTTCGGTCTGTCTGGTAAACTGACGGCTGATGCCAATACGGTCAACGGAGTTGTGATTAAGTACACCGAACCTGATGACGCTAAGCAACCTAAAAGGAGATGGAGGTAAATATTTTGCTATTTATTTATGAATGAAGTTAAAAAATAAAAAAATATTGTTTCATGAATAGAAATATCTTTCTAATTTTGATATGCAGTGCGGAAAGAACTCATCCATTGAATTTGCTGGCATTTTACTTCTTTTCGTGTTATTTCATAATGCATTTATTGAGCAAACATTCCAACATGTTTGCTCAATAAATGCGTTTGACACCTTTCTGCGTTCCGAATTCATGTCATTAGCTCCTGTCTGTAATAGCATAAATATAATTTTCAGATTCTACCCGTTCAAAGGCGACAAAGCTCTACCGATCCTATACATCCACCGCCAGTCTGCGTTCCTGATCGGACGCGATAAGAAGGTCGTGGACATAGCGCTGGAGCACCCATCCATCAGCAAGCAGCACGCCGCGCTGCAGTACCGCGCCACGCCCTTTAGCCGCGCCGACGGCTCACAGGGTCGCCGGGTCCGGCCTTACGTCATTGATCTTGGTATGTCGATGTATATCACATCTAATTTGACTGAATTCGCTACGAGCCCCTCAAAAATAGTTGGCTATATGATAACTTGCTTACATCTTGTTGCATAGATGTTTGAAATAATCATTCTGAATGTTTAAAATAATCAAACATCTATGTAACAAGATGTACCTACGCAAGTTAATTATTATTATATTATATTTCGGAAACGTGACGCTTTACGGGGTTTGGTCCTATTTTGTTTTCTGTTTGCATTGATGTGAGCTATCGATTTGTATAGGTTTCATGCGTGGCCGCCATTTTGATAAAAAGTCAAAATGGCGGACAGGTGGATATGCCCGGCTCAATATAAAAATCTTCAATTTCCTTTCTCTTTTTTGGAACGAAGTTCTTTAATGCGGCTTGTGGTAGGAGTAAACTTGGTAGAAATCGTCACGTAACGAAAAAGCGTTATGCTACTTTCATCATGCGATTCTCAAATTTTTCATCAGGGGTGTCGTTTTCATGTTGGTTAGGACTTGGAACCTATCATGATAGTTATGGGTAGTCAAGATTGATAAATAAATTGATTTATGAATGTGTAATAGGACTTGTATGTATTATAGTGAAAATAAAATCCCAACCATAAAGTTTGGAAACCTGTGTGCGAGACTTCCAGTACTTACTAGAACTTGTTTATTTTTCACCAGAATCGGCGAACGGTACATTCGTGAACAACAAAAAGGTCGAGCCTCGTCGTTATGTGGAGTTACTTGAGCGCGATGTGGTCAAATTTGGTTTCTCTCAGCGGGAGTACGTGCTGCTTCACGAGAACAGCAAGGACGACGCACAAGACGACGACCACCAGGACCAGGACCCTCCCGCCATCGCAGGCAACGTCACCACCACCGAACAGTTGAAACACGAGAAACGCGTCAAGCAGGAAATTGCCGAAGACGGCGATTAGATACAGACTAGTAAATTACCGCATAAGAACTTTTATTTAGTTAAGAAAAGGTATATTTTATTTTTATTATTAGCTTTCGTTTGCGGTACCCGCGCGAAAGCATTTTTTTTTCTCGACGTGGTATCACGTCTAAACATTATTTTACTACCTCGATTTATTTTCCAGAATAAAAAGTGTAGTTTAATAATCATGTCTCATGTGAACGACTAAAAAGCGAATCAGCAATAAGTCTTAATGTAGTCGTCTTAATAGATGTCTGTACACTTTTAATAAAACTTGCTGTACAATGTGCAATCATAATATTATGCTCGAAGTCCTATAATCATGCCGTTGTAATTCGTTTCCGCTGCTGGGCACAGATCGGGCTTATATCCGCCAGCCTGCGGCTCGAAGACTGTTGACATTTGTAGTTATTGGGCTGAATTCATGTTCCGATGTACTTAATCAACAAGTGCATTGTTTTTAGTCCCCAATTTTTTTTTATTTACTATCTGTCTGTCTTACTGTCTTTCTGTCTCTGTATTGCCACGATTATATTTAAACGTGAAAGGTTACATAGAGGTGAGATAGGATTATAATTTTCACTGAGTCTTCTACTGCTCCCCTGAAAGTCTCAAACGCCCACGAGGGGGCGTTATCGCCCACGTTGAGAACCTATGATTTAGACGTAGTAGTCCGCCCGGTGTGTACCCATCATCAAATCAAAAATAAAGCAAAACGGCATTAAAGTTGTGGGATGCAATAAGTTTTACAGCATATTATAAACAAGTGAGTAAATGTTTCGGTGTTAAATTTTAATCAAACTATTTAATGTACCAATTGTTCACGCGTGACTTGTGACCCGATATGTGACGGATTTTATTATAACGAAAAGTACATCTCACTATACAGCTAAATAAAAACTATTTTCTTGGTGAATTAGCTAATTTAACTGTTAGAAAAGATGCACTTTTATATTAGTTGTAAAATATAATAACTTTAGCAAATAAATTAATCGTATATCAAACAAAAAATTAAATGTTCGTTTTTATTTTAATCCTTACTAATAAACTGGCATGGCATGTAACAGCATAATATGATCATAGTAGATTTATAACCATAACATTGAGCAATGATGCCAACATTTAGTAGCAATCGCGCGATGTTTGCGGGGACGTTTTACGCGCGCATGGATACTACACGCGTACACCGCCTATACCTAAGCTACAAGGTGCCAGCTGCCAATACATTCCGTTCACATGCTTAGTTAGTTTGCGACCGGTAAGTGGTCTTACAGTCATACGCGTCACGGCAGCCGTCGTCAACATGCTGCTCGTGTACTTGAGCACCGCGACGCATCGTCGGCGAGTGTCGACGGCTGCAGTTGCCCCTGCTGTTGACGCGTGTCCTTTGTGTGTGTGTATCCTGTTTGCACACCAAGCATTACGCGCGCAAGTGCAGAAATCGTCTTTTGTCGGCCAAAAAAAGTGCAATGTGCGTCTTAAGAAAAACTTGATTCAATTATATTTGTAAAACCAAACTACTATACAATTACTTTATGCTTCAATTGCACAAGTAACTCTAGTAATTTCGCTTTTTTGGAACCATTATCTAGGTTTTATAAGGTGGAGATGAGAATTCGCTCTCTTGGTGTAAAGCTTTGGCCATACTAAAGCGAATCCCCCCCGGGATTTTTCTAATTATTAGGAAGTAACGCAAATGCGCGTTAGACTCTCTTAGACTTCCATACAAGTTAGAAGCCACCTGGCGCGAGCGAATTTCATCCTCCATCCCGCGCTGGATTCGCTTCAGTTTGGCCGGAGCTTAAACGGACGTACAGGAATATAAAATAATAGTACGTAGACCAGATGATAGGCAATATATTTAATTAACTGGCTTTTAATAAATGCATTAATATGTTGTCTCGTGATGTTTTCTACGGATGCAATAATAATTGCAGCACAGCAGCTTATACTAATATGTACAACGAATTTATTCACCTCTATTTACAAACTGTAATCTAGTGAAAATAAATAATATTAAATATTCACTTAATTCTAAAACAGTATCCTCATTCGGTGGAAAATTTACACATTGCATAATTATTTTTTCTAATATCACAGTTCAAAATGGAGTCTTGAATACGTGTTTATCAAAGTCTAAGTCAACGCACGGTTGTTCTCGTGATGAACACGGTCTCGGCTCTCGAGCGCTAATTTCTTCACACAATGAAGCTCGCTTCACCAGTCCGTTCCGCAGGGGAATGATGGTGGCGTTTGGCGGGCGCGTGTGAGTTCGTAAGGAATGTGTTCTGTACAACGGTGGTTTGATCAGTCTATTTGGTGCGACACCGACGATGCTGTGTCGTGAGAATGGAGGCATGTACGTGATGGGCGCTCGCGGTATCTCGTACCCGTCGCAGATGGTGCCGGGAGCCGAGTCGCTGTCGTACATGAGTTCCAAGTACTTCGGAGTTCGTTCGGGAAGCAGTCGCGATGGTTCCATGTGGTGCTCCGGGAAGTCTTCATCTGCATTATAATTATTTTATCAGTTTCAAGAAGAGAGGGGAATAAAGGTAAGCTGCATGATATCATTCAGTGATAGTAGTCACGAACCTAAACAGGCGTTTTCATTCTCGTCCAATAGGTAGGTGCGGTTGTCGACGGCATCTGAACATGCAGCCCATGCACAATACATCGATCGGTTAGTTGGGATAACATGAAATCAAGAAAATTTATTTCAATTACTTATCGCATATTTTTATTAAAATAATAGCCACTTCTATATTTCAGATAACATGCTGATTAATGAAGATTGTGGAACTAGGTATTTTATGCAATACTCTGCCTATCTAAAAACTGGAAGGTCCCGTAAGGCTTGAATTATACCGGATCGGTCGCTCTGTCGCTTAATTACAAGAAAAAGTTTGCAACAATCGAACAGCTGCACCGCAGCTCATAAAATTTGTTGCGCACTGCTATCAGCAACCTCACGGCTATAGACATAGAGAACGGACTGAGCGTTAGCCTCACAAAAGTGACCTCTCTCTAGAAAGAGACAAAAGCGACTGCGGCCAAATACCAAATAAAGGTCTCTCGTTCTTTTCGGCCTATATTCACTGCACCACAACTCAATACTATGAATAGACTACTATGAATATACTATGCCTATGTTCACGATAGACAGACCGATCAAGCCACTTTAAAACGCGAACGAGGACCTATGTAAGTAAGGCCCGGCTATACGCAGCAAAAGTTTGTATAAAGGTTTGCGCAAACAACTTATGAGGTGTTCACACAATAACAGTTAGCACGGTAAACCGATTTACCGTCTTAACATTACATGCTTGCTAATGCAAATAGCAATTTGTGTAAGTTACATTAAGTGTGTAGCCGGGCCTTTAATTGCAATTCATGCATGTGAGAAATGAGTATGATGGTGGGTGTATCATGAAGAGGGGGCAACTACCAACTCTTCTTTATATAGCATTATTATTATTATTTTAATATTACTTCACAGTGGGAAAGAGATGCGAGTTATACGTCTTGTATAGCTCCATCTTTTTCTCACACTGAAGTAATCTTCTACTTAATAAAAATAACTGACAGATAACGCACAGCCTGAACCGTTGGTTGTAGAAGTATGAAATCTTGCACAAGACTTCGTTTTAAAATGAAGGTAAGCACTAATGAAGAATTTGAAAATTTCCTTAAAGGGGTTAATAGGGGATGAAAGTTAGTCATTTTGGCCGATGGAAATCCCATAGCGGACACGGCTAGTATCTATTAAAATAAAATTGCTATGAGAGGTGGTGGTACAGTCACAGTTGTCAGGCTTACCGTCTCCGAGTAGAGTGAGGTAGTGCGGCGCGGGCGTGGGCGTGGCCGTCAGCGTGATGTTGGGCGACGTCTTGTCACGCAGCGCTCGCACCACTTCCAGGCACTGACGGAACGACGGCCGCGCCTCCGCCGAATAACTCCAGCATTTTTGAAGTAAGTCGTAGCTAGAATATGAATGTTACTGTTTTAACAAGACTGGCGTTGCGGTTGCAGAGTGTGAGGACAGAGTAAGGTTCCAGCCCGAGCAAAGTGTTTTGACATTTCAAATTGGGTTTTTCGATTAGAAAGTTTTCAGCAGTCTGGAGTCTGGAAAAATGTGGGTGTAAATACCACACGTACGCTCACCTGTCCTCTGCTCCTTCAGGAAATACAAATGTATGTGACCGAGACTACCGACGCCGACGGTTGAGGTTAGTTAATAAATACATACTTTTCGGAAATTTACGGTTAACAGTGACCGACGAAGCTCTGACCAGACAGGGATAATCATTGTCCATGACAGCAACTTTATCTTGATTTAAGATTGTTGGAAATTAGGTCTAATAACTAGTAAACTCTTTGGAACCTCTCCAGGAGTCGGCCGTGTTGTACGCTTTAGCGACACTTATCAGGTGTAGTAGTACTTACAAAGCTGAAGGACAATTGGGTGGCCTGTCGAGGGTGCCTCCGGTGCGGACGTACGACAGTACTTGCCGGTTGGTGCGCGCAGGGTATGGTTGCTGACCCAGTGATAGTACCTGATACCACACAATAACATTATTTAAAATACAGCACGAAACAAAATTAACTGAGTAAAGATGGAAATCAGAAGATTATAGGTGCCCATGAGATGATTAATTATAATAATCATTACAAAAAAGAGTTGGCCTATCCACTATCCATGTCCATTAAAACCAGATAAATGAAATAAAAAGACCTGCCAGAAAAGTTAACCAGAACTTATCCAAGGAAAAATATACTACAGTTTGAAATTTAAAAACTTATTAATTGTCTAATGTCGATCTTACCTCCCAGCAGAGCACACCCCACGCCCACACGTCAGACTGGCAAGAAAACACGCCGTCTACCAAGCACTCGACGGCCATCCATCGCACTGGCAACAAACCTGCGGACACAAGGAGGTTAGAATCACGGCTACAATATTTTACTACACATAAGGTTACTTTTTCAAAATTTAAAAAGTCCTGACCAAGAGCCGGCCATTTCCAAAAAAAGTCCGGACATTTCATCTTTTCTTTTTTATAAAAAAAAATTTTTTTTTGTCGAAAAGTCCAAACGAAGGATAAAGCCGGAAAAAGTCCGGACGGGGGGCCGAAAGCCGAACATGCCCGGACAAATCTGGATGGATGGTAACAATACCCACAAAACATAATATTATTATCGTCATCATGCACTGTTTAATTGAAAGTAGTTCCAGGAAATATGATCACCCCCTGTTACATGGGACTTAAATATAACTGGTGAATTGTGGGTGTGGGTGCACCTCTGCCTAACCCTTCGGGTCATACAAGCGTGATGTTATGTTATGGAGTTCCAGGAGTGTGTCCTTCCCAATAGGGACGATGTTTTATTACCAGCTAGTGTACGTTAGGTAGTGTTGGTTAGGACAGAACATGGCGTTGCGGAATGTATGTGTGTTATCCAAGATTTGTGGTTGATTCAGCGCTACAACTTCCTATGAACTTAGATGTTGGCAGGAACTTCCCTGCACTGATTTGCTGGATTTCAACTGCAATGTTTTGCCTCTGCAGTACGGTTACCTACTGGTAGAAATGCCCCAGGCATGAAGACCACCCTTGTTCAATGTACAAAGGTGTAAAATATTTTTTTATTTGTGCATACAGCTTTAATTAATAAAAGAATATAGCTTACCTTCCCCTTCCTTCCTATAATAATCATTCTTGTAGATATCTCTCGCTAGTCCGAAGTCTCCGATCTTGACCACTCTACCGTTGGCTCGATGTGCGACAAGGCAGTTGCGACACGCCAAGTCGCGGTGGACAAAGTGCATCTCTTCCAGGTAGCGACAGCCTTTTGTCACGTCCACACACATGTTCAGGAGGTCTAGTAGCGTTAGGGATTCGGGGGTGTACTGTGGATAAAAGTAGCCAGTTAGAAATATACTTTTTACCTGGGTAAATATTGGTAATAGTTGGCTTTAGAGATTCAAAATCAAAATATTTTATTTCACATAAACCTACATGGGCACTTATGAAACGTCAGAAGCTATGTGCACAGTTCCAATTGGCCGTTTCCTATGGAGAACAGCCGGCAAGAAACTACACGGTTACTCTTTTAAAAATAATTGGCTTTTACAATGTTTTCAAATTACAGTATTAATACGTAAGGGAGGACAGCGTAGGCCTGTCAACAAATGCCAGGTACTTTATAAAATAAAAAATGGTCTACAAATCTACAATCTACAAGGCCTACAACGAAAGATTCTTTTATATTTTTTTAATGTTGTATTTGCAGGAGTCCGGAGCAAGTATGTTTTTCGTGCTTTAGTGTGTTTGAAAGCTTTCATCGTTATTGAGCTCGTAAGAATCTTGGTCTATGATTTCGTCAAATACTAGTTCCCGTTCATTTCAGCGATATCGTGTGAATCACTCGGCATCATGGCATACGAGTGCCTTTCAGTTTCATATCCCACTAATCTTTCATCCCCAAACCCAAATAAATTTGACGATAGTAGCGTTACCGATGCGAGTATGGACGGCATATACGTTTACTCGCCCGTTTGAGTTAATCAGGACCTGTCACTATTTTTGAAGAAACATATACTGTGAAAAGGTTATGCTTGCTGAAGTTTGCATACCAGTGAAACTCGTTTAGCCCTCAAGTAGCTTAGCAAGTCGCCTCCCTCCATAAGCTCCATTATTATGTAGTTCGGATCATTGTCGAGACACACTCCCAAAAGACGCAGAATATGTTCGTGCTTGAAGTTGGACATCAGCGCCGCTTCCTTTAGGAATTCAGTCTTTTCTTGTTCTGTGGCGCTTTTGCGTAATGTCTGTGGAGAAGAAATTGAAAATGTGGTTGATATTTTGAGAATATACAAAGTCTGATTAAGCTCTTATTCATGAACAACCATAGCCACTATTCCGGCTGGTTTTCCTGAACCAGAGTCGTATCATCTTGGCTAAATATGGTCATTTGGTGGCGGAGGGACCATTGCACATAATGCTTTTATTGTGACCACCAAATAAATGGACCGCTTTCCTCATAGGCGATATAGAACGGTCGGATTAGAAAATATCTATTTTCATTTGATAGCCCAATTCCCGGGGAAGGCTATATGCTATTTAACATCACGCTAGGACTCTAAGGAGCTGAGCAGATAAAATAATGCCAAGCGAAAACGAAGTAATAGCGCGGACGGGTGATGCGATGCGACGGAGTGGTTCGGGGAAACAAGAAATTTCACATGGACGAAGTCGCGGGCAGAAGCTAGAAATCTTTTTATCCTTTCTTGAGTAGAGTCATATTATTATTATGACTAGCAATGAACGTAGGCAGGATATACCGTTGCAATAACTTTACTCACTTTGACGGCCACTTTCGTATCAGCAGTGCTACCATTGATCTGCCTGGCGACGCCTTCAAATACCTCTCCGAATGCACCCGAACCCAGGAACTTGGTCAGCGTTATTTGTTCTCGGCGAATGTGGGGCAAGCTGGCCAGTTCTGCGTCCGTTGGGCAGTGGACACCCTGTGGCATAAGACAAATAAGGTTTTAGACTCTGTTACAATGAAGTCCCTAAGAATATGAAGTCTCGTTTAATGGCTGTATATTAAACGAGACTTCATATTCTTAGGGTTTTAAATCAACATAGACCGAGTCTTATAACAAAATAGGAAGGATGATCTTGTAGTTTCTATAAATAAACTTGCCTGATTATAAAGTATGTTTGTAGAATGTCTCGTCGGTAACTGCCTCAAGGTTGCAAGTTCCACATCGGGTCCTCTTCTTGCGGGATTCGTAGATATTTGGTTTTCAATAGCTGCCTTCTTCCGAGCTCGGGCATTGTATGCTGCTAATGTTTTCATAGAATTAGATTATTATAAGAACTCAGGGAAGTGGAATAGTGTTACATTTTTGTTTAAACTAAAATCGGTAATAATAGGTAAGAAACATAAGATTAGTGCTACGGAAAGCCCTCGTTAGTTCCCAAAAAATCAAATCAAAAACAGTGGGCTGCCCACCTGATGGTAATGGTACGTAAGTCGTTACCGCCGCCTATTATTATACGGAATACGATGGGCATTTCAGAAGCATTGCTATCTCTTCTCATACAGGGTTCTCTTAAATTGTTAAGAGTTTCACTTGTGAGTAACGTATTTACGGCCTAAGTGATTTTAGTGTTGTAATTGATTGAATGTACGTAAGTGTACATAAATGTAATATAATGTGAACATACCGTAGAACACAGCGGCTGCAACGGCGAGCAGCGCCGCGAGCGCGGCCAGCAGCGCGAGCGCCAGCGCGGCGGCGGGCGGGCGCGCGCGCGCCAGCGCCGCCGCGTCCAGCTCGGCCGGCGCCGACAGCGGCCCCCAGCCGTGCGCGTTGCGCGCCTGCACGCGCGCCAGCCAGCCCGCGCCCACGCCGCCTTCCGCGCCGCCGCCGCTCAACAGCCAGTAAGTCTCTACACCACGATACATACATTACTTAAAAAAGAAAGATAAACTATTTATACTCGCACCGGGGAAAATCATCGAACATTCATTGATAGAGCAATCATTTTTTTAAACTGAATTGTAGATACATGAGTATTTCCTAAACACTTCCTAATTTGTAGTACGTACATCTAATTGTACAGAAAAAATCCAAGCGGCATAAAATTCGATTTACAATATAAGCTTAGAAAAAGATATCTTTAAATATTCATATAAAGAAATTATGAAAAGAAATGGGACTTTTAGCTGACCTATGCCAAAATGTTTTAATTCGAAATCAAAGGTGTAAAAAAGAAATAAAAGGGTTTCGCTCAGCCTAGTTTGAATAAATGACGTGATTTTGATCTAAGTGTGTCTGTTGATTATGCATGCAAATGTGGAAAGCTGTCAAAATGGTGTGATGGTATTATAATGGTATGAAAGTGAATACGCGTTAGGGCCTGCGCACACCACGATTTTTAAACGCGCCGTTGACACGCGTTTGTAGCGATACAAACGCGATACGCACGCGAGTCTGTAGACTTTTAATAGGATAAAAGCGCGCCGGCGATGCGCGTTTCGAAAACGCGCGTCGCAGGCGCGTTTAAAAAACGTGGTGTGCACAGGCTCTTATATAAAAGAAAAAATATGAATAGATCCAAAACCTATGGAAATGCAAATGGTATTTTGAGGAATAATGTGATGAAAATTGATGAACTGACAAAAATTCAAAGAGTAGCTGGGATGGTGTGGTTCCGTTGTTGATATGTCACAAATGTATGAAAGTAAATGAAGCAAAATAAGTCCATAGGTATGTAAGGATTTGTACGAGAAGTTTCTGCTTGTTTTTTTATAGTGTACCCTCGTACACTAGCGTTAAATAAAAGCTTGAAAAAAAGTGACACTTCTAGTATAGAAAAACCACGCTCATCCATGCATGTATACCAAAGTGGAAACTGCTTAAAACTAGGTAAAAAAAAACATTTTGTAAAGAATCGTAAAATCGATAAGTGCTACGAAGCCTATTAAAAAAAAAAAACATCATATTGATAAGATGAAAGATGTTTTCGAAAAACCGTCCAAAATATTTTGATATTTCATTTAAATTTAGATTATTCAAAGGTATTAAATTTTCCAAAGTTTGAATTTGCTGTCAATTTGGCTGGACTACTCGTATATTCAACTATGTTAACACGAGATGATTGTGAACATCTCATGTCCGAACTTGGGCACACACCGGTTCCGTTATGAAGTAGCTCCAGTCCCTCCCTTGCGATGCGCATTTTCATCTTGTCATCGATGTCTGACGGCAGGTTTGCTGGTAGAAGCTCACTCAAATTCTTTGTTATGTTGTCATTCCCTTGCGCAATCCTGGCGGACAAAAAACTGTTCTGAATCTATTTTGACAACTAATGGGCCAACCTCTTGACCCTTTGGTAGTGAATAGGTATATTTTAGTGTCAAGCGACATCGTAGCAGGCGACAGGCCCAGACAGAGCTTACCGGATGAGATGGACGTTTTACAATTTTTCGGAAGGTTATTTTAATAAAGACTATTCCGTAGTAGCTCTGCAGGGCGTGTGGCTAAGTAATAACAGCCGCACGGGTCGATCGATCAGGTTAAGCGACGCTTGCCGCGGTTGGTCCGTAGATACATGACCATCTTTACATACCAAGACCCCTTCGTGTCTAGGAAAGCACGTTAAGCCCCGGCTGTCATTAGTGGATCTTTGACAGTCGTTACCGGGTTAGTCACTGGGTTGTGGAGGTCAGATAGGCATTCGCTCCATGTAAAATACTGGTATGTATCCAGCTGCAACCGGTTAAACTAGAAGCCTACCCCAACATAGTTGGGAAAAGATTAGGCTGATAAGTTCTTAGTAGAGCGTAAGTAGAAGAGTAGCGAGGTCTTTGCCTTGCAGTGACACAATACGGGCTTATAATAGGCAAGTGTTGGAATATTATTCCAAATTCTGGGACAACCACGTACCTAGTCTTGTCTCTAAAAACTAAAGTTTTCGTACCTGTGCTGCGGGCGTCCCCAAACGCGGTAGGCAATGATGGCCGAACCTCGTGTGTCAGGTTCCGTCCACCACACGCGTAATACTCGGTCACCTACTCCTTCCACACGTAAAGGACCTGGAGGGCCGGGCACATCGCCTGTGAAACGAACACAACGATGAAACAGTAATGTTTGAACAGCAAACTTGCCTCGAAAGTGAGTCTGGATCCTAATTGGGAAAAATGTAATGTGATTGATGACGAAGACTGAATCAGTCATGAAGTTCTGTGAGAGGGATTCATGAAAGTGTTAACTTTTTTAATGTTTTAGCCTTAAGATTATTGGAATTAGTTTTGACCGTTTTAATTTAAGTAAATAAAGAAATGAGTTGGTAATTATTGAATAAGTGTTAATCTTAATTAATTATGACTAAGTTTTACATGACACTTGAATAGTTACTTGGTTATAAGACAAGGCTTTCAAGCATCCTCTGGAAAACCGTAATCCGTAATGAAACGTGTTATAATAGTCCTTATTAACTTGATTATGATGTCCAATTTTGACAAGAACTCACCAAGAGTTTCAAAAGTGAAGCGGTCGTCGTGCGGCCAGTAATACGGCGGTGCATTAGAGACGTACTGCAGGCGCAGGCGGAAGCGGTAGCGGGTGCGGGGCCGGAGCTCGGTGGCGAGCCACTCGTTCCGCTCGTCTTGTGTGCACGCCTTCCATGTGGCACTTGATGGGGTCGCCTCTGTGTACTCTACTTTAAACCTGAGGATGATTGAAAATGTTTGGTAAGTATCGCAATATTATAATTTCGTCGGTCTTAAATGTTTAGTAAGTGGGGCAATATTATAATTTCGTTCCGTACGTAATGTAAAATCACTTCATAAATCGTAATGAAATACCAGAGAACAAAATGTCGCCGATTTACTTCTACAGTAGGTACATCGCGGCTATTAATATGAACCATTTTTACTACATTTCGATTTGGAATAAGGTGCCTAACAGTTCAAGGTGACTACGTCCACGAGTTGAAATTGTATTGGAGATTCTTACTGATGCAGCTGGTAGGAAGTAGGAGGCGGCCACAGCACACGTATCTCATAAGGCGTGACCTCCTTTGTGGCGAGAGGCGGCGGCAGCGGGTAGGTTCTCAGACGCAGCGGCGCGGAGTCTGCGCTCACCGCGCTGTGCTTGGAGCGCGCGCGCACCCACACTGTGTACGCCGTGTTCGGGGTTAAGCGCGTTATATTCGCGCTGCGGTCTTGCGATACTTCGAATGTGTTGTGCTCTGTTGAAAAACGACGACTGCATTCTAAATAGGTCTTATTTAAATATATACCAAGCTTGTGGTCTTTCCAACTGAAATCGTTAAGTAGTAACAGGCATAGTGCGTCCGACCTTGCAACTCGACAATTGATATTACTTTCGAGCTGATGGCAGCGTTTGCCTTTGCCTTTTTTTTAATATTTTTGAATAAGCTCATAAGAACCGTCAAAAGATTTCATTCAAATTTTGATTTGAAACGTGGTCACAACACAAACCACACCGTACTAACTCTGTATTGCTTACCCTTTAGCTTATGCGGAGAGTCATCGGTAGTCCAGTGCACCTCATATGAGAGTCCTGGAGCAGGCTTCCATTCAACGTGCGCGAGCACCGGACTTAACACCATTCCCGTCACGTCTTTTGGGGCTAATGGTGCTAAAAATATAAGGTAACGTGTTAGTTTTAGTCACAATAATATAAATTTACTGTACCTTAGAGCTTTAGAAAGGGATGTATCACCGGTACAGCCCAAATCAAACTTTATGGCGACTCGGAACATGAGCGAGTCGCTGCGCAGTAACAAAATCACGTGTCAGCGGGGCTGAGAGGTGAGGTACTGCGCAGCAAATAGCGCACTTCAGAGCCGCCATAAAGTTTGAACAGGTCTGTGTTAGTGGCAGGGACGATGTCTAGCAAGAGAAACTTTTTTTTTTTTTTCTAAAATACCATGTGCCATATTTACGACGGGTGCAGAGTAAACTATTATATGATTTCGAATTACCTTCAGCGGCTGTCTGTATTGTCATTGGAGTACCAACAAGTGGTTTCACCTCATGCAATTTCGCGTAGTAGTTAGTCGCTTCCAACATCACCGTATAGTTCGTGAACGGTTTCAACTCATTGATCATTACTTCTGTGTTCGTCGTCGTGACATATGGACACGATTCTTTATCACAAAGAGAAGTGTCGTTCTTCATCTGAACTCTGTAAAATATTGTGTACTCTGTCGTCGACATTTCGTACTGTAAAGAGTGGCAACGATTCGGCTTTTCTACTGAAGGCATGTGTAGCGTTATGCTGTTGGCCGAATTTGAAAGAACTCTCGGTCTTAAATGTAGTACTTTAGGAAATAGGCAAAGTCTCGTAGGGTACGGTTGATTTCCCGGATCCAAAGCCATGATTTTGTATCCATATGCAGTTTTTCTCTCCTCTATTCTGGTCTTATGATGTTTGGTGGTGTAAAATATTTCCTTTTGAGTAGAATTAAACCAGTAAACATATCTGCTGTCCACTGTGATGGACCTGGGCGTAAATCCGTACTTTTTCTTTTCGGTGGCATCAACAACTATTCTGCATTTACAAGCGTCCATATCTGTAGCGATTATGTGGTGCACCCAAGGATCGACCCAGTATAGATCATAGTTTTTATTTCTGGTCATGTCGATAACGAAAGGTCTTGCTACTTGCGGGTTCTCAGGGCAGTTACAGTCACGGCCGGAAGCTTCAGGATTCCTGAAGAATCTTTTGATATCGGAGCCGTTTAAATGAGACGTCATTATTGTTCCTAGTTCTGGGAAGCGGGTATCGCTTTCTTCGTACCAGAACAGCGATCTAAAACATTATTATTTATATAAGTAACCAAGGAGTATGGTATTTTCATCTCATGAAGCGACGCGCTCTTTACTTGTGGTTACCAAGTGTAAAAACACGCTGTGAATGTATGTGAAAGCGCAGGAGCTCCCGGTACCTTCAGAGACAATGGCGAAGTTGGAAGTGTGTGTGTTATGTGCTGACACTACTCGACTTCACGCATATACAGGATGAAATCGAATAGGTGCGACAAAACAAAATATCTAATTCAACGTGTTATAAAGTAAATTTAGAGCATGTCATTAAGGAAAGGGATGCACAACGTGCCCTATGCGAGCGATTTGGCAACGTCGTCGTCGCGCGCCTTGTTTTTTCCTAGGAACGGTCAAAATTAGGTAAATATCGCTAGTTCAACGCGTTGCCAACTTGCTTCATTTTGTGAACTCAGCGATAAATGGATTGCTTATCGGGCGCGCGCTAAAATTGATACTTTAATTTTCTTATTAGTTTTCAGTTTTGAAAAAAAAAAATCCGTCACGACGATAATTCGTGCCTATTTTAAGGCAATAACTTAGTTGGCACTATCTAAGGAAACAATTACTTGATTTTCAAGAATTTAGATTTGCTAAATGACAATTTATAATGATTATGTACCAGTTGCTGCACCTCCTATTTCTATTTGTCGCAAGTTTTCAATATCATTCTGTATTCACAACGTGTACTTTTAGTTACCACAAGTAAAGCGCGTCTCTTTGTGAGATAAAACTATTTTATGCGAAAATTAAAGTAACAGATTATAATTAATGTTCTACTCACTGATGTAGGGGTGCTATTTGCAGACTAAAGATTGGTTGCTTCCTGGCAAATACCCTCGTGATATGTGGACGGGTGTTGGGTATGCCTAAGTCAGCTCGGTACGTGACGTAAGATTCGATGGACGTGATCTCCAGCTGAGTCCAGTAAACAGACCTGCCCACCCAATCCACACACATACTGGTCGCTGAACCGTTGATAGACGTTAGCTAAACAATAATAAAAACGAATTAGATACATTGATCTACAGAATAACAACATGGTTGTTATAAAAGTTACAAAAAAGCTAATTTTAAATTTTAATCACCTTGAAGTGTCCACTGCCGTTAATCCTCGAAGAGAATATTTCTTCCAAGTTATTGACCCAGTAAACAATGTTTTCTTCAGTAGATACCGCAAAGTCAACAGGTATTCCTGTACTTTTAGGGATCGTTTCACTTTCTCCAGAGTCTAGGTCAATAATTTTGATAGATTCTTGAGAAGATACCATGACTTTCGGTATGGGGTTAACTTCGTCTGACGAAGTGGATACTACTTCGGAATATTGACCGAATCCAGCGTCGGTGTGAGCTCGGACCTAAAACGTAATAATGTTTAAAAATTGTCGTCTCGCAGTAGGTTTATTCAAAATTATAAAGCCTTTTTGGTTGACTGGCTTGCGGATCTAGTGCTCGCAATCGCGACCGCGAGTTTGGATGGACTTCCAGGTCGGGAAGTGTTATTGGGTTTTTGCGTCAGTTATTTTTAAGTAGCGGCACGGGAGTCTGGATATGTGTCGGGGGGTTAAAGGCAAAATGGTTGCCCTCTTTTACTTAAGACTCCTTCAGGGAATATCTGCAAACCTATCATTTTGGTTTCGCGAACGAAAATTATCGTAAAATTAATGCTGAGTTGTTTATAAATTATTCAACTAGTCACAACATTTTACGCGCGCTTGACAATTTGTAACATTAATTTTGCGATAATTTTCGTTCGAGATACTGGCCCTTAATCTTATCTATTCTTCTTACCTGAAAGAAGTACTTAGAAGCAGGTGTAAGATCCCTCAGCATGAGCTGGGTATGTGAGGGCGAGAGATGAGCATCAGCACAGGCAGAAGGCTTAGTGGGTGAGGTAGAGTCTGCGCCGACCACCCAGCACTGTGCCTCGTAGCCGCGGATCACGCCGTTGGCGCGGGCGGGGCTGCCCCACCGGAATATCGCTGATTGGGGACCGCCGCTGATAAAAAATAATGTTTTTAAGATGTGGATGGCTATAAAAGTAGGCGAAGACCCGAATAAACGATGGAAGGACTGTGTGAAAGATGATATAGCTAGAAAGGGGCTGACTACCAAAAAGACGACTAATAGAGGAGTATGAAAGAAAAATACATTTTGCTCTGAATCCAAATAAGGGCAACATAATGATAAATGTTTTGTTGGTATCAGGAACATTGGTCAATGGTGTATGCTACTTTTTCGATCTTTGTTATCAATTAATATTGGAGTTTTCTATTCAATAGTCTGCTCAGTGCCGTAGCTTCAAATACGTCCTGACTTTATAAAGGTAAGCATTTCTTAACTGACAAAGATACAAAAGAGTGTACCTTCGCGCGGGTTGCACGTAGATGCGCGGCGCCCTGGGCGCGGAGGGCTGTGCCTGCGGCGAGCGCAGCCGCGCGCGCGCGGCCGGCCCGCCGCCCCAGTGCGTGTGCGCGCGCACCGTCGCCTCCATGCTGCTGTACGGCGCCACCGACACCGACACCACCTCCACCCAGGACACTTCTACAGTCCTCTGACAAATACGTAAAAAATATTTATTCAAAAATAAAATGGATAAAATACTGTAAGATTTACTTATAAATAATGTAGGTATTACAAAGTTTGATGACGTTAGTATGGTGAAGTGTTCATCAACTACGAAAACCACCCTTACCGCTACGAAAAAAGGGATGTTATCAATGTGCATTGTTACAATAAACGTGGGGTTTATTAATTTTATTTTAATATAAATTTAAAGTGGGGTTGACCGAATCAGTGCTCGTTACGCCCTTTGTACACGTTTTTCTTGCCGTGAACAACTACAGTTTATTCGCCGTGTGTAGGCACGGTCGTCAGTGTTGTATGGATCACTATGGAATATTGTTGACAGACACGTTTTTTTGTACGGCGCGCTTAATTAATACGTAAAGAAACCGTGCCGTGTACAAAGGGCCTTATAAATACTTGAGTTCTAATGAAAATAGTTGCGTGTGGCACTCCTACTGATACTTATCTATATTTGTTAATTATTATCGATCCCAACGACAACATTTTCGGATTTTTCCAATGCATAAAAAATAACTGTCTATATTATTGTATTACCACTTGCGTATCGCGACAATACATGTCACCTTGCAAAATTACCCGTGTTGACTGATAAGATTCCGCAATTACGATAAATAACCAACGTATTGGCAACGTGAAATGAGACGAAGCAGAGATTTGATAAGCTTTTATTAGATTACTAAACGATGATCACTTGAGCGCGGTTCTCACCTCAATCTTGTATTGTCCAGGGAAGTGCAAGTTGACGTCATAATAGACTCGGCTGTTGTTGACATTGACGCGAGTGGCTGGGTCCCACGTCACGTTGAACCTGTCCCACTCGCCCGCCACTGCTATCGACGTTGAGTTTATTGTCTCCGGAATTGCTATCAAAGATTCTGAAAACGAAATAAGGATTAAGATATAATCATCTGCTTTTTGCTGAGGAGTATGGGTATTTCTCCATAGCAGTTCGGAGCCTGCACCCCAATTGCGTAACACACTTTCTTACACAATCCATCTTCGATCAATAATCACTATTGATCGAAGCAATCCATAGTATTTTGAAGGAAATTCCTAATCCATTGCTTCATATGTTTGAAAAGTTCGTCTGCTCGACAGCGAAAATAACGCAATGAATGCTGTTGAAATGTCAAAATGAAAGACATTGCAATTGTTTCGTATGTTACGCCGCTGGATACACCGCTGGATTTGTACTTGAATAACGGCAATAGCCAGCACAGATAGGCTCCCCATATTACATTGAATTTCAAACGGAATTCTCCAAAATGGCATAAAGGAGTTTTATTATGTGCTTATGGATTTCTTCCTTAAATGCAGGTTGACCCAATAAACGTCTGCATAGTTGCTGCCAATGGCACGGATCATCATAGCGGCATAGAACATCATCTCGCTAAATAATGTGCGGCTGAGCGTCTTTCACAAAAGAGGTAAGTTTATTTCGACTGTTGTCCATCCTTAGTTCTTTTTTCTAACTTACCACTGTCTGCATGCAGGGTCGGGTCTCTCACAGCGATGACATGAACTCTTGGCACCAGTTCGGCGGTGTACCTGCCGGCTAGGTCCGACACAACGGCTCTTGAAGCGTCCTGCACCCACACCAGGCGACCGCTGAAGTAGCAGAGAGGTCCTAAAGTTGCCGACTCGGATAAACGAGTCACCAGCGAACCGGATATCTATGGAGAATACAAATTGTAAGTAACGATCAATGTGACAGTTAGATAGTTTAACTTTAGAGAAGCTTACGTTTACTGGGAGTTTTTGTCAAAAGTGGTAAAGCAATATCGTGGTCCATAATTTTTTTTTGTTGTAGTTTCTAGTGCATGCGCATTGTTTTTAATATCGGTTAGGGTAGTCGTATGGGCATCAAACTGTACTGTTTAGACCCGTTGGGGTTTGAATGAATGGTCCCAAGAGTTATATGAGATAAGAGAGATTTTGTCGCAAGTACAACTGAAAGTAAAATTAGGTCCCGTGCGTCATAGCTGCGAATGCTTTACGGCAATTAAGATATTGATAATTAATCAGGTATAAATTAGATAAATTATGAAACACACCTCACTAACTCCGTGGGTAATTTGATCTGCTGTAGGAGCTCGATGAAGTTCAGATCCATCATAACTTCGAACGAGCCAATAAAGCCACTTCTCTTCCAAATCAGCAGTCAGTCCCATTACTTAAACAATTATAACATAATTAAAATTCATTCGGTTCCAAAAAAGCAACATTTTACCGTACATTTTGTTAGCAATATTACCTTGTTTCCCACTAAATAACTGCGCAGGATAGTATATCATCTTATTCTCTCCATTAAGCCTCGCCGCCTCAACGGCGTGGCCTGTATTCCAGTATATGTATGCGCCTAACGAGTCTATTGTAAGTTCTTTAGCAACCGTCACAATTGGTACTGGCTCTCGATTACTACCGTCTAAATTGCCTCGTGTTATCTAAGGAAAGAAAAATTGCATTTGAAGCAATATTATTCTGGATGAGACGTAGTAGATACAGTACCCAAGGGTCAATATTGCACATCAAGTTTTAGAAAAAATACAACTAATTTGTAGAGCGACATCTCTGCCGCTCATATAGTATTTTTTTTTTATCTCACAAAGCGACGCGCGCTCTAGTTGTGGTTAAAAATGTCCAAACACGCTGTGAATGTGTGTGTCCGAGATAATGGCGATGTCGGAAGTATGTGTGTGCGCGTGTGTATTATGTGCTCACGCTACTCGTCTTCACGCACACATTCACAGCATGTTTGTTCACTTGTTTAACACAAGTAAAGCGCGTGGCTTCGTAAGACAAACAAATACTGTTCTTGATGTGTCAATATAAGTTTAGGTACTGTAAGCATTATTTAGGTTCCTTACCAATTGCTGTTTTGGATTCGACCAGTAAATCTTCTTGCCGACCCAATCTACAGCTAAACTGCCCACGTTGTCCATGCTAGGCATGAAGCCTTTCTCATGAGTTGTAGTGTTATACCACATTACGGTAGAGACATTTGTGACCAAGTAAAGCTTGTCACGGTACCATGATATATCGGTGATTTGAAAGTTTTTTAGATCGGCCCTGAAATATAAACAATCTAGTTAAAATCAGTTACTTAGATATACTGAGTAGGTGCCACATATAAGAATTTTGCACAGACCAAACAACTGAGGATGCGTAGTACTTGCATTTTAGGTAGTAAAATTGTATTTAAAACGAAAATGGGCATCTAAAAGTGTTTTTCGAAAATCATGTGTTTTAAAACTGTAAATGCGAAAAAATATGACATGAATAAAGAAGCATCTTACCCGTGAATTAAGATTTGTAAATTGTCCCCTGTAAGATCAGTTTGCAACAGCCCATCGGGCCCTGACCATAACAAAGTGCTATGTAGAGTGTTCGGCGACGACGCTAGAGTTTTACCAACAAATTCTGAAGACCATGGACCTAAAGATATTACAACATTAGTATACGCATAAAACAAGATATCTCTATCTATCTATGTAGCCCGTAATGTCCCACTGCTGGACAAAGACCTCCCTTTCTCTTTTCATAAAGCAAGCTAACTCAAAGAATAGGCTTCAGTTTATCTTTTACCTGAACCAGATTCAGTTACGGCTGCGACTCTAATCACATATTCTGCACCTTGTTTCAAGTTTTCCACAATGCACGTCGATTCCGTTATGTTCATACTAAAATAAAACGAAATATTTTTCAATTTCAGTTGTAAATTTGTCTTACGAACACGTAATCGGATTTAAGAAGTAGGTACTTACATGTCTATTACATCTCCTGTTTCGACATGCGTCAGTTGGAGATGGAAAAGCCACTGCTGCCAGGCTCCACTTCCCTGATGACCCAAAAGATGGGGAGGCGACCACGAAACCTTTGCACGATTGATACCCATCACACTCTGCAAACCCAACGGTGGGTTCACAGGCACTGGGATAGGTTGACAACTCCTCAAGGCAACCAAAACCTGTCTAGTTGCTATCGTCTTGGTGTTATAAGCTAAAGGATATTCGTTGTGAAAATAACTGTTGCTTTGCTCGTGATATTCCTCCGTCAACATTTCTTTGCCATTCGTCCAATAAAAAAGACCGCCAGCGTATGCTATGGACCGCGTTGATAGAAACATTGGAGTTTGTGTGTTAGCTCGGAAATCGGCGACTTCTCGTCTGTAATATAACGAACACGACACATTAAAAACGGTAGGTATATCATCACAGATTAATAAAATTGTGAATTATTTGTACTCACCCATCAAGCGACACAGCTAACACTGTGTTCCTTCTAAGATGTGCTACAAGTATTCTGAAGTCTGCGTGATCTACTGTAAAGGCTCCTAGGTGGGCATCGCGAACTATCATTTCTGGAGGTCCGTCATGACGAACACCATTTGATATATTTGCCAAGTCGAGTCTGTATAGACCACCGCGATCGCCTCCTTGTTGAGCCCAGAATAAGTAGCTAAAATAAAACCGAAATTGAGGCAATAAAAAAGAAATTCTATTCGAATGGCTGTACTATAGTTTTAAATATAAAAAAATAACCAACCCATTGTAAGCGTCCACTTCAAAATGAATTGGACGAGAGTTAAAACCTGATAACGCAACAATTAAATTCTTCCCATCGAAATCACATCGCAATATTTCCCAGTTCGTAATAAATGTTACATTCGAGAAGTCTGCTCTTCGGTAGTGAACTTCGCCAAGCACGTACAAGTGACGATTCAGCCAATCAACTGATAAATCTTGAGGCTTGTAATTTTCGGGCGTAAGGATTGCTTCAGAAGTACTCTTCTTAGAGAGACTACTGCGATATACGTAACCATTTGATACTGATGTGAAAAGTGAGTCACTTGAAATATCAAGACCGACACCTGAAATCAAGACAATATCATGAACAGCGATGCCGAACTGGCTGAACTCAATTTTTTAACAGATTTAAAACCCTTTATTGGAAATAACTCTAGAGAAATCATACCAGTGATTGAGTATTCCGTGCTATACAACTCAACAGGATCTGATAGCATATCATTAGCTGGTGCAGCTAAAACATTTTGTTCTCCACCCAAAATTAAAATTGGTTGCTGACTAGGAACGGCTGAAAAAAAAATCGTCATCATGTGTTTGTTATCTCATCAGTAGAGGATTAGTACACAAAGTTTATTGAAAACTAGCTGTGCCCGCGACTTTCTTCGCGTGGGTATCGGAAAACCATAATGTATCTCTTTACTAATTCTTTTTCTAGAATAAAAGTAGCCCATAAATATAACATCAGCTATCTGTCAGCGAAAGTCTCGTCAAAATCGGTCCAGCCGTTTCGGAGATTAGCCGGAACAGACGACAGAAAAATTTATAACGTTGTTTTTTTGTTATAAATACCATATATAATTGTATGTGCATTTAATAAAAAGCTGTTATTTTCACATTACAAACAAACACTTCAATTTTATTGATTTGTATAGATAAAGTTTTTAAACTTACAAGTAGGTAAAGGAGGCGTGGATATTCTAACGTAAGCTCTAGGTCCTTCTCCCACCGAGTTTCGCATTGCCACTGATACTTCATACTCACGGGCTGGGTTTAAGTTTTGAAACATGTAAAACAACGTATAGTTTGATGCTGGCATGTCCTAAAAATAATAATTAATTTAAATTTATAGATACATAGAATACTCTTTATTATGTACACCTTTAAAGTTACAGATATAAATGTAGACAGTTTACAATGGGTAACACAACGGTCGATCTTGTCGCTAAATACATACCCCCTTACTAATAAACGTATGAATCGGATGCCGGTCGCATATGAAACATATGAATTCATCCGTCAGATGAATAGTTACATACCGATTTCTCTCTTTCAGTCGTCAGTAATTTGACTTTCGAAAGAAGAAGACAAAGCGTTGTGTAACCATACAGACGCTATACAACGATTATTAGGGCCAAAGCATACACGCTACTTTTTGCATCGGCGATCGGCGATTTTGCGGCTGTATCGATGCTGCATCGCGTTTTGGCGATTCTCTGCGTTCGGAAGCGGTATCGGAATCGCGCGTTTTAGCGACTGCTCCGATGCTGCATCGCGTTTTGGCGACTCTCTGCGTTCGGTCGTGGTATCGGAATCGGGCGTTTTAGCGACTGCACCGATGCTGGCGCAAATGCCAAATCGCTGCGACCGGCATCCGAATGTGTGCGGAGTGTAGCGTTCAACCGCTGTATCGAGCTTCCGAAAAGCGACTGAAAAGCCGCGTTTGGCGTTGTTAAGTGTGCGGTGTGGAATGCTTGGTCGCTGCATTTAGCTTCTAAAAAGCAGCTGAATCCCGATCGCCGATGCAAAAAGTAGCGTGTGTGCTTTGGCCGTTAGTAAGGGGTTTATAATATAAAGGTTGGGTATATTTTGGCATAACTGAGACCAATAATTCTATACATACCTCAACAGCGTCGTTGGTGTTAGGCTGAGTGTCCGTCAGTCGCAAGACGTATGATATCAGTGGTCCATTGGGGAATGGGCCAGGTTCCCAGGAGATGGCCACTCGACTAGGGTCAGGAGCCACAGCTCGTAAAGATGACGGAGCTGAACTAGGTTTACCATTCTCCAAAGTAGAGATAACCACTGATGGTGCGGAGTAAACTGGCTCCCCATTACCACCTCGACCAGATAGGAATATGGCCACTCGAAACTGTTAATAAAATTATTATTATGGTCCGGAAATATAATTTTTTTCGTACTTAAAAACTAGCGAATGGTTTGGGTAGTGTATAGCAGTGATTGCCATTACAGATGTTTAAAATATTTTGTTTTATCGTTTGGCCCGGTAAGGACCCAGTTTCAATAAAATAAAAGGAATCTCTTACCCTATATTTTGTGTAAGGCCTTAGACCGGCCACATGTATTATGGACTGATCCGAATGACTAGAATTAGAGTAATATTGCCACGTGCCGGGCAGTTCCTCGTAACGCCATTGTACCATGTAGCTCAGGTTGCCCAGATTGGGGGCTTCCCACACTAGCGAGAGTGATGTAGCTGTTAAGCTATCAGCCACCAAAGCTGGGGCAGTTGGTATCCCAATCAGTTCTGTGAATCAGGATAACATAGGTAGTTTTAGGGATTGATAGTAGTACAGACTACTATAGTGCGTGCGACTACAGGAAATAATAGTACGAATACAGATTCGTACTATATTTCCTGAGTAAAGTGCCAACGTACCTCTTAATTTTTGAAAGTAAGTATTCAAAGCCTCGTTACATCCCATAACACAGTACAGTTCCCACGAAAATACAGTCTCCGATGTGACATTCTGAAAATTAAACTTACATGTTAATTGATACTTTCTTGATATCAATATGAATTATGATTGTGATTACTTACGCAAACGATTTGACATGAATTTTCCAATCCTTCTTGCCATAAGCTACACCCCAGTTTGCACTAGAACAATAAATAATTAATGGCTTCTATTTTATTTCAAACAAACCAAGCAATTATGACAAAACACTCATGTATTTGTTCAAGCAACTAAGCGTGTGATAGGATATTTGGAAGTGGGATATTTCATAATGATGTTAGCCATCAGAAAAGTAATAACTTTATGCGTTATTGTAATATTATATGTTGCAGACCTTGATAAAGCGCCTGTGATGTAGAGGAATGAGGCGCAGGTAACAAGAAGTACCTATTACATATTATGAATGAAAGTGGCTATAAGAAAAGAGGTGGAATAAAAAAAAGATGCATGGATTGTGTGAAAGACGATATGGCCAAGAAGGAAGTGAATTCTGAGATGACGAAAAATTATGGAAAAAAGTCTTGCCCCCCCCCCCCTAAATAAATTGAGAAATGCAGGATGTTGATGATGACGGTGAGCGGAGCATAATATGAGCTCCCAGAGCAACGACAACGCTTCAAACCACATGCACTAAAACTATATGATCGTCATAAGCAATGCAATAGAGCTTTAGGTTTCTTTCAGATCAAGCGCTTTAATTACCTACTTTTCTGTAATTCTGTGGTATCGGTTTTCTTTAAATCTCATCCAGCGTTACCTCGCGTCGCGTGTTGATTTTTAAATAAGATAAAATAATTAAAAATTACCCAAGCTGCAATAGGGCAACAGTGATAGTAACTAAGAGCTTCCTTATTAGGAACATGACTTGTGTTGTCATATAATTAGTGGTGCGGGTTTTAATCCAATTAAATTACCAAGCCACAAATTCCTTATTTATTTTACGTCCAATAAACTTACTTAATCAAAATTTTCATGTAAATAGCTATGAAACCGTTATTTTTATTGACGTTGCACCTATTGAGTGAAATCTTTTGTTGGAATTAGATCAAGGTTCGCATTTTATTGCTCTGTTTCATTTGTTTTTAATTGTTCGGGAGTAAGCGAGTAAGAGTGAATTTTGCGGGTGTTTACGTCTCACATGTGCACGCATGGTCGTTGATCTTCAGCTTTTTTGTTAACCTAAATAAAGATGAAATGCAGACTCTTTCGAAGACACGTTTCAAGTGCAAACAAAGCTGTTGTGTAACAAACAAAAAGTGGCAACACCACTTTTTGTTTTGATGTATTATAAACAACTAAGGGAAACAGAAAGTAAGACAGTGCGTGAAATAAATTCAGTTGTGTATTCTTGTAACGGACTCCGTCGTTCCCATGGATGAGAAAGTAAAAAACAGGGCTCGTAACGGATTTTCACGGTTCGGTAACGTCCTTTACGGATGGCAAGTGACCGGAAGCCGCAGGTGCACCCCCTCTACAACCTTATACATTTCTTGAAGATACAGGTTCAATAAAACAAACAATTCCAAACTACGAGAAATAGACTCATCAACTAACACGAATGTGACAAAATATCGTGACAAGCTCACTGTAATAATAATTATATCTAATGAGGCGTTTGACTTAATAGATAAATTCAATTAAGTTTGTCAGCGGGTGCCCTTCGCTGGTCATGATGTTATCAATGAATTGTATGATAAAGCTTCTTATGGCCTACTTGGTAACTCATTAGAATACGTAGATGAATGCTGACACATCCGATGTAGCCTGTCTCATATTTCCCTGCTAATTACAAAGTTAGTTTCCGCTGGATATCACAGCGCGTTAAATGCTTAGTAGGAACAAAACGTTGTGACGCAGACAGATCTCATTTGAGTCATGTCCATTCAGTGTGATGAACAATACGCGTAACAATTAAAACGGATGCAAGGACCGGCGCGGGCGCGATCTGTGCCGTTTGTTTCGGGTGTATAATTGCGGGTCGCGGCCTGCGCACGCACTACCATCAGACGGATCATATATAAGTAGGACACTCGCTTCATGTTTGTATCTTCCATTCTGGATTGATATACTTACATGTATTTCTTTGCTTAGGAGATTTTGCTGATAACCGATTGCCGTCTAAAGTTACAATATTTTTTGCAACGTTTGGGCAGGTTTCAAAACGAATCCCGGAAGGGTAGGTGGAAGGGGAAGGTGGGAAGGTTTACTCATGGAAATGAGTAAACTAGTTTCCAATATAGGTACAAATGATGATGTATCGGAATCATTTGTTATGCCATTCAAGTACGAAGATATCCCTTGCTAACGCGCCTCTTCCGCCATAGATGTCACAACACCACGCCCAGACGCACCCTCCATGTCCAATTTATTAATATTTGTGACTGACGGATGAACTCGTTTTTGGACATGTTTATCAGATACTTGCATTTCCTAGCTGTCAATTTTTATTAAAGTGGTGATTGCTGCATTATGGTAATTGTAAGGAATTTCAGTATTTCGCCGTACTCGAATCACCCCTATCTATGCGTAAACGCTTGAATAATTTCTTATTTCTGTCTTTATTTTTTTCAAGCTATTTACGAAGTAATATGTATGAAAAGTGCAGTATAGCAGACCCTTATTGTATTTAATATTTTTAAAACAGTTTTCGCGGTAGAGTTCTCAAATGAGAACTGAAGCGTACAAAAACGTGAACCCTGACTTGACAATTGCAGAGTTTAGCGCCACTTGTTACGAGCATCACGAGCATAAAGTGCTTGTTTACGCCGACAAGGACATGTCACGCTACTAAGAACTGTTTGTAGGCACATGTTCTGTAGGTAATGTTATAAGCATGTTACGTTATCACGCAGACACCATGTTTTGGGAAAGTGCTGGGGTCTTCTTGAGCTTGCATTAATTAAAAATACATAACTGAAGCCATCAATTGCTTGCGCACAACGAGAAAGTTAAATAAAACTAATAAAGTAACGAAGTAAATTAACGCCTAATTACCCAGTTTCCTGTCTCGTGCCGTAATAATAACAAAACAATAACTACTCCCTTTACAGTCATTAAAATCGTCGCGTCAGTTCATTGTTGGAGCGATTTCGGAAACGCGCTCGGAAGTCCAATTGGGAGCGCAAGCGCACGCCGGACGCAGGGCGCTGTGAAAGCACTCACGGATAATTTACTTGTTAATTGCTTCATAGCAAAGTTCTCCTACTTATGTGATATGTCTTTGTTTGTGCAGAATAACCTAAATAGGCAAGTTTTAAATGAGATAGATTGATCAGGTGGGCGCGGCGAGACGAGCGAAACTGTACACCTAAACTAACTATTAGCTCTATATTGTGAAGTTGTTGGTTTCGTGCGTGATCTCATCTAAAATGAACAAATTAGGTCTCTGGGTAATTCAATGGTTTGGTAATCAATAGCCGTAGCGGGAAAAAGTACTCTAAAAAGTGCTGACATCTATACTTAAATCCAAGACTAGCCTCGAAATTTAAATGTCCACATTGATTTAAAGTAAAAGGATGCTCTTCCAGAATACACATTAACACAGGATGCCTCTGCCTTTTGTAAACAACTTAAGAAACTATGGCATGCTATTTACCTCGTATTTTTCTTTGTTCAAGTTAAGTTACGATATTGAGAATGCGCTGAGCCTTTGCAATGTTTTTTTATCACCGGCCAATGTAACAAAAATTCTACAATAGGTAAAAATATTTACATAGCAACAAATCTGGCCTGTAACCCTCGTAGATTATGCGTAACGGCTGCGATACTATGTGTGAAAATGAAAACAAGTGCAATTTTTATTTAAATTAATTAATGCCTAGTTATCTCGTTTGTAATTAGGCGCCAGTGGATACTAACTTGCGTGGAAGCTGTTTTTCTAATTCCGTACGTTACTGACCTGAGATAAACTTTCAGATAGCGTATCCCACATTTATTTCACAAATTGTTTATAAGCAACACACGAGTTGGTCGGCTGTCTATGGCATGAGAAACTGTGATCACTTTGTAGGCATTCAGGGGACATATTGTAGGACATGGTGGCAACCTTTAGGGTTAAGTCTGAGCGTCACGATGTGCAACTGTCGCGCCTGTTTATTATGCGTGTGCGTAAGTGCACTGGTTTATCTATGCCTACAGCAGAGTATTACATAATAAATGTCATCTTTGAGCTGCTTGTTCTAGTACAACTTGTGCCAGAATTCAGTGAGTTCAAAAAGGGTGACCAAGCCATGTCTGGCAGCTATTCTTGCGTGAGAATGACCAAGTTGACTCTAATAGGGCCGCTATAATATGTAATAAAAAATAATGCATGAAATAATCCTACTAAATGTATAAATGTAAAAGTTTGTACCTATGTTTTTTACTCTATAACACAAAAACGGCTGAACGGTTTTGGATGAAATTTAGCACACACACAGTCCTGGTAAAACATCTTTTCATCCCGGTAGTATGTTCCAGTGGGAATACGCGATAAAAAAAAACACTCATTCTATCGTTAAACGTAGCGTACCATGTCCTGCGTCTGCGTGCCCTGATACCTGCACGTTACAGGAATTAATAAACGCCACTGTAGCTAAGTTCTAGGCTGACCCAATTTAGACAACCACCACAATAAGAAGATCAATTCATATAAAATCATAAGAGCCTTGTAACTTTTTTTCATATTTTTTAGTTTCAAAGTCGCTTCTACACTCTGTCCACTAGGTTGTTTTTTGACAGCTGCCTTAGAACGTAACTATTCCAGACTATGCCTTAAAAATGCTCGACGACTAAGCGCGCTTGCAAGTCATCAGGATTACTTTGTAATTCTAAATGCCATAATAGTTCACCATGTTGCAACAAGTAAAATCGTTTTTTTAACTGATACTAACTACTAATAAGAACGTTTAGCTTACTCGTACCTAGCCAAAGGTGTTATTAGTGAAATGTATATTTTGCATTTTATTTTTCTTTATCATGTTTTAAGACTTGACTAATAATAATGATTGTACCGAATAACGAAATGTTTATCAAAAGACTGTTTTGTAAGTTTTGTTTCTGATACGTGTTTTTTTTTCTGCATTTTATTTTTCTAAAGCATGTTAAACATGTTTTAAGACTTGACTAATAACAATAACAATGCTAGTAATGTTGAATAAATAGTTTCTCATTAGTAACTGCATTGTTTTACTTTGAAAACTAACATTTACCGGTATCGGTAAATGTAATCATATAATCATCAATTTCTGACTTTCACCGACTGAATGATTATTAAAAGTCAGAAATTGATGATTATTATAGAACAATTCGGTCTTTTACCGGTGAGACTTGATTTACCGGTAAATCCTAAGATTTACCGCAGTTCGGGCTTTTACAGTAACATATATACTACAACACAATTTCTACAGAAAACCAGTGCATGCTTTATTTTTACGCTGATTTCCGCTATAAAACCTGCAAAATTAAAATCAAAGTAAACAAAGCGGCTAATATATATTGTTTTGTATTTAATAATAGTAAACACAGCCATAGAAACCACACCATTTCTTATTCGACAGTAAAAAATCGATAATTGATACTACTTAAATTAAACTGAAATTATCTAAATGTGTGTCAAAACATTGCTGCAATTACTAGTTCTATCTGTCAAAAAACGGTTAACCTAGTGGACAGATTTTAACCTTTTTGTAAATTCTAAACGCTAGTTTCAAGATTACATATTTCCAGATTTTCCTCATAAGTTTTGTCTCTCTGTGTGTAACCCATGCAGATATTATTATGTCATTACCTACACTCATCATGAATCACAACTTTATTATTAGTTAGTGCAAAATAATTATGAATTTAGATTGTGCAGATTAGACCATTTGTATTGAACCTATGGTTATAGGGACTCAAAATTTGAGAGCAGGTCACGCGCTGGCCCACGCCAACCATTTTATTCTGGCAATTGGATAATGCTGAGGCAAATTGGGGCCCACCGGCATGCTTCCCGCCGCCTCTGCCACGTTCTAGCCTCGAGAGCACTCCTCTCAATCTACCGCCCTATTGCTAGCCTTTATCAGTCGAATTTACAACGGCTAGATGCATATCCCGAAGAAAAAAATTGTTGTATTTATATGTACGTATTAATAAATACATAAGATATTATTTTGAAACTTATAATGCTTGTTGTTAGATTGATCTAGAATTCTAGGTGTTGTAGAACTTCGTCAAATCAATATATCGAACAGCTATTGATTTAAATAAAGATATCAAGTAGGTATCATACATGTTAAAAAAAACGATAAATATGGTCACCAAAATGTTCATGTCATATCAATATTTTTTTTTAACCGTTTTTACCGTTTATTGTCAATAGCTTCAATATGATCGTCCAAATTATTATGATGATGATCACATCTCTATTTGTTTTATTCGTGACCAACGGACGAGTGTCCAATAAAAGGACAATAAATCAAAACACTTAGCAGAAGCTGAGTGCACTCTAGGTAATTTCGCTCAACAGATTGGTATCGTGGAGTGTTGAAGGGGCAGTCGGGGGATAATGGCGCAGAGGGGAGGTGAGGAGACTTGTTGAATGGGCGCAAGCGCAACTCGCAAGCGGGGAACGGTCCACCTAATGAGGAAATAAGAATTAGCGGGCGACGACGAAGCGAGTGCAGTTCTTTATCATAACTGAGCGTCTCTTCATGATTTATCGTATTCACTGTTGTTGTTATTTGAATATTTGTGCTATTTTATTGTTCAATGCGTTTTTTAAGTTGTTAGAGAATAAATTAGATGTTCTCTCGTAGAAGCAAGGTAAAATAAATATTCAGTTCAAGGATTATATAAATATCTACCAGATTTGGTTAGGTTACCACTTACGTTGCGGTTTTAGATCCTTTTAGGTGAGCGGAAGAGCAGATGAGCGTTAAAATAAAATCTTCAAAAGGAGATCGGTAACCCAATGATGTTTACTTCATATTAATGGGCAAATTCTTGGAGAATATCCCTTGAGGTTGCCCACATATTGTGCATTTAAGTATGAAATATGCGTTTGTGATGGTTCAAAGAGATATTTGTTTGCAAGCTGTGTGTTAGGAATTAAGCCGTCTGGCTTTCAATTAACGCTAGACACTCCAGCCACAGATTAGCGCTGCCACTGCGCAGGTTGAATAGCGAAATAGTAACAATTGAATTAGGAACAACAATTAACATTACTAAAATTAGCACCCTGGTGACTTAGAAGTTGCAAGGTCTTTGTTACAGTAAATTAGGAGCATTCTTTAACAATTTATTTTAACAGGCCCAGTTTGTGTGGGCGTTCATATGTGGCTTTAAATGAAGGGTAATTTGCTGCTTAAATATAACTTCATATGATTTCGTATAAGAATAAAACCAGTAACAAACAAACATAATCAGCGTTTATTAGCTAATTGAAGGGCCGACTCGACTTCATATTGCACTTATTACAATTGATCCCTTAATTGTTACTTACACGATAAGAGGTCTTCGTACGCGTTACAAGAAGGTTCTCATGTGAAAGTTCATAAAGATTTGTGTTATTTACTTTGAGCTTATGACAATATTTGCTGCAATATTTAGGAGAGGAAAGTGCAACACTATTCGTAGATCACTAGCTGCAGCAGCAAAAGATGACGATGACGACAATATGTTGTGCAATAAAGATTTGAATTAGAATTTTGACGATGGTAAAATTGATTTGCTTTGTTTAGTTAGCTTGTAAGCCAAGCCAAAGTGCAAATGCACCTGATTTAAATTAATTATTATAATTTATTCATGCAGTTGACTTGGCGCCAACTAACAAAAATATTTGGGTTGACTTTCAAGTATCTTTCCCCCATGACTAAATTAAAGTTAAAATGCCACAAAATCCCACATTTTCACACAATTATATTGTTAATTATTCAGAATATTCATGAATGCACCTGACGCCGAATGCGGTCACATTTTGTTTACACGTTCCGCTACCAATTTGACTATCAGAAAAAGTACCTAGATATGTAAATAAAATTGAGACAGATACAGCCATTGTTTGTAAAGTCAAAATAGCAGGTTTTTACTAAATGAATGTATATAAGGTATTTATTTAAAACTACTTAACAAAAAAAAAAAAAAACATTGTCTTTTTAAGATGAAAGGTGGATGCGTATTTTGGTCCCACCCTCCAATAGCTCCATGTAATACATCGTTGGATAGACTTTCTTCTAGAATATTGTATCCTATTCTAAAACAAAGTTTGTGGATTACTTGTTACTTACTTACCATTTTTAATGTCTACGCGAAGTCTCCTTACGTAGCTCACTAGACATTTCTCGATCATGATCTTTAACGACCTTTATTTACGTTATGCAAGATCATGATATTGACTAGACCTAGTACTTACGTTTGACGTCAGTACGAGTTTACGTCAAAAGGAAAACTAATACGCTACTGTTACTAAGATATGTCGATTTATCTGCGTAAAGCAAGTAAGATTCTCGTGTTTGATGGAAATTAAATACTGACATCACTACCTTATGTAGTGATGTCATATTTGGTCCAATTCCAGTTCTATCAGTTGCGGTTCCAAATTGGAATTAAAATATAATATCTACAGGGTCAAATTAAATTAGCTAGCGAAACTCTGCAGACATAATGGGTATCGGTAGGTACCTAAACAAGATTAAATAAGATAAGATTTGATATTTTTTGAGGTGTCAACGACCGCTGCTGTTAATAATGCGTAATAATTGTGAGTGTGTTTTTTTTAGTTTTGTCGTGTTGAGATATACCCATCACGTCTGTGAAGTTTACACAATAAAAAGCTGATTTTTTACTAATATTTCAAGTCACTGAGGTCGGTGACCTCACAAAAAATCGTCAAATGAATTTGTTTTTTGTTTTATTGTGTTGAGATATCGATACCTATTACGTCTGCGGAGTTTCACTAGCTAATTTAATTTGACCCTGTATAGCTCATCTAATTATAACCCTATCGCATTCCTTTTTCAAGAACACCTACAGGCATAGAACTTGCATATTATACCAAATCATTTTCTCAACTAGCAACGCTGTACAATAACAGATTCCAGCACACACGATTCAGTCCAATTTCACACATAAATTATGAACTAATCGCAGGTACTACCTTTACTTCCGATAGATGATTGTCCATTTCCGAACGCAGCGCAACGAAGCGCGGAGGGGGGATTGAATTCCCTTACATGAGTTCAATATCCATGCATTGGTCACTTTATGGTCCACTTCTTTTGAAGTACCTTCAGTCACATTTTTTTAAAATGAATAACTATCTTTTGCCCGCGACTTCGTCCTCGTAAAATTTATTGTTCCCCCGATCCACCCCGTCGCATCGAATCGCCTGCCCGCATAACTACTTCGTTTTCGCTTAGCATTCTTTCTTACTTTTTGCTCGGCTCCTAAAAGCCGTACGTGATGTTAAATAGCCTTTCTCAAGGATTAGGTTATATGCAAAAAGGTTTTTTTTTTGTAGTTCCAGAGATTCGCGTTCAAACAAACTCTTCTGGTTTTTTTTTAGCATGGCGTCTGAAATAATCGTGATGAATGTGATGATGCAGTCGAAGATAGTGCATTCTTGTAAGTAAGAAGAATCATCACATCTATTCAGTCAAAACTTCGAAGATAAGCTATCAAGATCCACAGACTCTGGTGAGAAGATAATTTTAAAACAATAGCAGGTATGTGAACCTAATGACGGATTACACACGCAGACAGTATTTCGGTTGTCTATATCACTTTTCTTGGGACCAGTAAAATTTACTGATACTTTAATGAAATATTCCAGCTACGTTTAGGTCATCTACATAAACCGTCATATCTGTAGCGCCACGTTTTGTGACATTTAACTGTTTTCTCCGAAAGAGAAGATAAGCTCTTAGATAATTTAGTCGTTAATTCTAGCGTTCGCAACACGTGTACTGTCTAGATATCTATAATGCATGTATCTGTCTCATACATTATAAATACCCGGAAGATGATATAACCGTATACAGAGTAAACTAGGTAGGTACTTCATGGATAATCACCAACAGAGCTATGTAGGCTGGTTCAGTCATAAATTACCCATCTATAACCTGAACGCCTGGTAAGGCAAATTATGGACCTAAATAGTAACAACTACTGTTGAAACGCTCACCCAAATACATTTTATATCGTACAAATTAAAATATATTGGAAAACATTTTGGGGAAACCGGCATGTCCTAGAACCTAAAATTTGAAGACATGTGACATCTACCAATCCGCACTGGGCCCGTGTGGTGGATTACGGCCCACTCCCTCTCACAGAAATTAGGCCTGTGTCCCAGCAGTGGGAACATTATGGGCTGATTACGCTAAAATATATTGTCTCCTGATAAATTAGGCTGGATAAGGTTTTTTTTTTGTGAACATTTATCCTTTGTGGTAATACAATTGGTTAAAATAGCATCCAATGGTTATTTAGTCAGGAAAATGTTTTTTAACGAGAGGTTTCCCGAACGGGATACCGCAATTCTAAGTCAGCTTATATTAAAAAGCATGTTCTGTAAATGATAGAATAAAACGAATGAACTCTAAAATAGATCCGAGGGGAGCAAGCTGGCAACTAGAAGCTTCCTTCCTGCGTCCATCCGGCGTCGAGTCTCACGCGACCCTTGCGCAGGCGCAGCTCGCCAGCCGCACCATGCCACTGACCACCTATCACTCCATAACTACATCCCTTGCAGGATGAACATTTACATTCATCAAAACGAAACTGACTTCTCTCGAATTACAGCTAGCTGATAGTCCAACGCGGTACAGAGAATAGTAAACCAAAACGGTTCAGACTACTCTTTCTTTTTAAATTAATTTCACGAACTCGTTTAAATTAGGTATTTAGTTTAATATCCATGTCCTACAGCACTGTCTGAAATCTATAATTTTTTTTTTTCTAAGCAGACCGTCAGTGGTTTGTGCCCACTCCATGCCTATTATAAAAAAGAAAAGCCCGCCAAAATCAGGTAACGCAACGACCAATAGAATATATGGCTATGCTAGAAGGGGACCCAAGAGCCCTCCATTTAGACCCAGACAGAAATTATAAACATACTTTCCAAAGTAGAGAAGTAATTGGTATATTATGTAAATTGAATGAACAAATTCATAACATCAAAGAAATAATATGTAATCCATGCACTTTCAATTAGACAGGTACAAAATGTTATTCTAGTAAATAAGGGGTTGTCCATTAATCACGTGAGGCTCGAAAGGGGGGGGGGGAGGGGTCCATAAAAAATCACGAAATATCACAAGGGAGGAGGGGGGTGTAGTAATATATCACGTGTATTTATTTTTTCGGCAAACGCGCTATACTCAACCGAAAAGCGGCGTTACGTGTATTTATTTTTCGCATTTGTTTCATTATTTTTATGTCAGTCAAAAACAACCTGCAACCTTTCTGTCTACGTCTAAACGTGATTATTGTAGTCTTTAATTGTCTATAATAAAATTAGATGATACTTATACCTGTATTTTATAAATATTTAAAACAAAAATTAAGATTCTTTGTAGGTACTAAAAATACACGTCATATAGGGGGGGGAGGTAGTCTTAAACCTCACCATGTATCAAGGGGGAGGGGGGGGGTGTTAAAAATGCCAAAAAAAAAAACATCACGTGATTAATGGACGGCCCCTAATTTGTTGAAGGCTACATTAATAAATTAAACAAGTTGTCTTGTAGGGGAACAAGCGATAGAAGTGAGTTTGTTTAGCAGTAAGCAAAAGGAAGGGCAGTGCATTCGATGCTTTCTGTCTGGCACACCTCGCGACTTGACGAAAGATGTTGAGCAAAGCTTCGCAGTTCATGCAACGTTGATGCGATGTTCAGATAAATAAATTCCCATGCATTCTTTTAACACCGGAGGTGTAAAACACTCCCGTAAACAGAAACAACTAAACAGTCTGAACTTAACATTTAAACGTTGTAATTTCTGTATTTTAAATGATAGGGGAACACTAAACAGACGCAGAAAACTTTTAAAGTAATCTGTGCTCCAGACATATCAGTAAGCAAAGAAAATAATAGAGTCGTAAAAATAAAATAAGTAATTGTCAATTTATGTCTCACATTACTGCAGTATTGTTATTGTAATAGTAACAAACAATAATAAAATGGAAGCAAGTCAATTGACTTCAATGGTCGCGCGAGGGGTGCGCCCGTCCTACCCGCCGCCGCCACTTGAGCTTTTTTGCGCTGGCTGCGCAGGGGCGTAAATTGGACATAACTGATAATTTTGACATAAACCAGTAGTAACTGTTGGGACTTTGAACGAATGCGCCGTTTTATGTCAGTTTTGTTACATTATATGATGGATAAGTGTAACAAAACCATGCAGTTTGTACTATAATAATAAGTTAAAAATGAGTTCAGACAACAAAGGGCCAGAAAAATCTTTGAAAAAACACGCCGTTGCATCTGGTCTGTAGTTCATAAACATTTTCATTACCTATCATCCTTGATTTAGTTTCAGTACGCTACCTTTTTAGCTACATAATAGTGTACATTGCATATACCTACCTAACTGTGTCTAGTCTCTACTACAGTGAATAATTTAAATTAAGTTATTTTGCAACAAAAAAAATAGGATAGTGCTCACGAGCTCGTTTTGTTCATGTACACGGTCTAGCTAGCTTCAATGTGATTTAGTTAACAAAATGCTCTTTTGTAAGCGTATACTCTTGTCAGTTTTCGTTGCGACACGCCATTCGAACACTACAACCGAATAGAACTAACAGTGTGCCCAAAGTGTTAGCTTGTAAATATTCATTATCTTAATGTGAAACTTATCATATTATGTTTTGGAACCAGTATTCATTAAATACCTTATATCTCAAATAAGGTTATAGGTGAAATAGTGAGTAGTTATCGCACAGTAATTATAAACTTTTTGTAAATTATTTTAATATTTTGTCTGTAAACATGCTAACCCAAAAGATCCTCTGTAAAATTTAAAGAATAAATATGACAAATGTAATTTTAGACAGAGCCTATATTACAATTTCCGTTACGGGGCCGTAAAAATGGGTTACCCAATACTGGGAGTACATAAATATACTATAAACAAACTTATCGGACCAGTGAATTTTACGATTGCCTGCGTAGTTATGGGCGATCAGTTTTGACGCGTTATACATAACGTAAAACAATTAAATATGTGGGTGGTAAACAAACAGGGTGAAAAAATTACATAATTACTCGTGATAACGAAAACCCCGCAGCACGATCGCTGATATGATGTGACTGTGAACAAAGTGATCACTGAGGTGATGGTTGGTAAAGATGTGTGGGGAATAAGACGTCCAGATGATAAGGATTAAAGAAGAAGGATGACAATCGCCTAAACACGATTATAAACAAGGGCTGATTTTTCAATCGACAGATAATTTTAATCGTGGGATAAAATTGACGTCTGACAGTTATGGTATGGAAGAATAATTGTCAAAAATTCAAAATTATTCCTCGGATAAAATTATCTGGCGTTGAAAAAATCAGTCCAAAGACTAATAAAATTAAGGAACACATTTGTTAAAACAAGGCGATTTTTCATAATATCTACTCTAAACAAACACACATAATATCACGCCAGTATTCCACGAATGATTCGGCAGACGTGTATCTAGTACAACCACATTCCGAAAAAAAGTCTTCCTTATCAAAATCAAAATTCATTTATTCAAACTAGGCTGAGAATCGATTTCATCATACTTCCACCACCACCTACCACTTCTTAGTGCTGGGAAGAAGTTGCGCAACAAACTCCCCAGCAGCACTTGATTCTATACAATAGTAGTACTTTTAAATAGATGATGCAGAAATATGCTGGATTTGCAAGAACGAAGTAGGTATCTGAACATATAGTATATTAGGTATGTGATAGCTAGAAGGTCGTATGCAGGGCAAAGGGACATGTGCAGAAAAATGCTACGCGGCCTGCATTTTCTATTGAAAAACATGAGATAGAGTTATCTTAATTTTCCACGTGCTATATTGCCAAATTAATGCGACTTCAAGCGCTGTGTTGTGCTCAGAGTTCAATGTATTCCAAACACAAAGCTAATGCGACCTTTTTATCTACATGTAAATAGGTATTTTGATAGTTTCAAGTCATTGATACCCAATTATAAGTATGACTTACCTGTTGAACGCTGCAATCGGATCCACAACTTACGTCGAAGTGGCCATCCCCAGTTCGGTTCTATGAAAACAAAAAATATGTATAAAGTACTTAGAATTCCTATAAAAACGGATATTTCATTTAATAGGGTCATCACGGGATGTTCAACGAAGTCACAGTCCTGATAACTTCCGTTGCGACACGGTCGGCGCGAGCGCAAGCAACGAAGCGTGATAATCATTAGGTCTACCTGTGCCTGTAATTTAGGTGTGATTGATTTGTTTTTAGTCATGATTCTCTTGCATTTATCCCAATTTATTTGGGGTCGGCAGAACATGTCTTTTTCTTTCATACTTCTCCATTAGTCGACATCTCGGTAGTCACCCTTTTTCCAGTTGATTTGTTTTTAGTGTGGAGTCCCTCTCACCGAGAGAAGGCCTGTGTCCCAGCAGTGGGAACATTATAGGTTGATTATGCTATGCATTAGGTATCTCAGAAGTTTGAACGTGACCTTGTATGTATGATATGAAAATGATCTATAAGTATATTGCAATTTACATAAGCCCTAAACCATAAATTCATGGTCCTTGTTTTATAAGACTGTAGTCTACTGTCAAACATTTCAGATTGCGTAACACACTATCAGTACCAGTTGGTTTAATTTTGTTATTTAAATTACATTCATTGCGTTATTTACGTTGTTGAGCATTTTCCGAACATATGAAGCAATGGATTAGAAATATCCTTCAAAATGATAGTGTTTACGCAATAAGGGTGCTGGTTTTACTTATCTCTGTCAAAATCCGTGTATAGTCATTCATTGATATTATTGGATACTTTAAATATAATTTTTTTTCCTCTAAATATAAAATACTAGCTTCTGCCCGCGACTTCGTCCGCGTGAAATTCGTACTTTCCTCTAAAAATTTCGAAAATGTGTGTAGATATGATCTTTATCATTTATTTAGCTTTCCCTAAATTGGTGAAAAAATCTTACACATTCGGATGTCAATAATGTTGTATGGTCTATGCTCTGTAGGTATCTTGTATTATAACACACAACGGTAATTCCTGAATGGTTATTCTTATTAACTTTCTAAATACCCGCCTCTTGTCCAGTCTCCCTAAGGTACTAATCCTCATCCTGGAGACTAGCTCTAATTATCTGCTTTTCGGATACTTCCATTGAACGGAACTACACTCCTGTAAAACAATATTTTTACTGTACACCATCACTTTTTTAATAAGGTTTTGATGGGTTTTTTGCAAGCGTGTGACCGGACTTCACCGAGTGGCACCTTAAAGGCTTCACCCCGAAATCTGATCCATCCGCGGTTTCCATGTTTTGGTTTTTTTCCCACATTAGTTACCGACATTATGAGGTATCAATCTTTCATAGTGCCGTTTTATACCTATATGGATCTGCTCTAAATAAATGTCATCTATCGCCTACAGTTCTATTTTGCATTCGTACACTTGTGAATGCATTTAGGTGTGAATCTGCCAAAATTATTTGTCTACTTTACCGATTGATAGATAATGGGAGGATAATGTTGGCATTTATGGATGTCTCCGTTTGCTGTAAAATACTATACGAAGGCTTTATTTCATCAATTGTTAAAATATGCGAGGGACTTATCCGGCCACAACAGACTCGCTTGACGTTTAGGTACGCTGATCTATATTTAGCGCGTTTGCGTTGATTATAGTGGATCGCTAATTGTCGACAATTACTTAGATGTGCGTTGAACCTGCATGACAGTCGCCGCAAATAAACTACATAATAAACTAAGATCATCGTTTTATCCTCGACCAATAAACTGTTAGTTGCAATCTTTATCAATGAACGCACAAAGCGGAACGTTGTGTATGTATTTGTGTCATCTCCGTAATGACTATTCTTCTAAATAAAATTAAAAGTAACATTGGTGTCAAAGAGTGTACGTTGATTTGCAAAAAATATTGATTTAGATAAGCGAACCTGGAACGGGCATTTTTCATTGCATCGAGCCACGGCTTCCGCTCCAAATTTCTCGGTGATGGAACTGTAATCGCAGCCAATTGTCCGAGCGGACAAAGCCAATCCGAGCAGCGACAACACTAGCCATTTGTGCCAATTCAGCGGCGCACTCATTGTGCCCACCGACCACCGCCACTGTCGCTGAATTCACTCTTGTGCACCTTCACACGAGTCACACATTTTTTCCGAAATGTATCATTATTCCTTAAAATCACTGTATTTAGGTATCTTACAATCCTCTATATCAATACAAGTCCGTCTGATTCACGAGATCGTAAATTTAGTTTATAACTAAACTATAACAAAAAGTTGTTGCGCGATATTGACTACGCGGCGATTCGGCATACTCCTCCGAATTCGAAAAACGCGGCAAGGGAGTATTTGGTGCGCGTACGCAGCTAAAGCTACTCATGGACTGAGTCGCGCGCATCCGCTCGCCAGCGCACGCGCTGCGAGGACGAGGATGGTTCGTTTGGGCGCTACGGCCAGTTAAACTGTAGCCCCTACCTGTCGGCAAACGCACTTGTTACACCTATTATTCGATGTCCTCAAACATAAAAACTAAACGTATCAGTCTGTAAATATGTATGTAGCTAGGTTCAAATCATTTATATAACAGATTTATTTTTTAACTTTGAATATTCATTATTTTTCAGCAATTATCGATTTCGATGCAAGTTCACAAAATCTTAAGTATTCTGGATTTATCTTTCTTACGCAGCTGTCTTTAAGGAATTACAATAGACATTCGGCAAATATAATAAGTTTTAAAAGCAAAGCTGATTTATATTGAGCATGGATAGTAAGGTGTCACTCATGTCTATCTTATTAAAAACCTATTATTACTCTTGAATTTGATGCTCACGCAGTTAACCTCGTTGATCTTAATCTCAAAGTATGTTTTATAACGTCGTATATCAGCGTAAGGAGCAAGGCCGTCGAATGATACGAGAACTCTGAGCCATCACACGAAGAGTTCAATTAATTTAACTACTCTCCATGTATGACTTCCCACGCTTAGCTTAACTGACGAAGATATAAAATACTGTACATTAAAACTTCTAAGACATGGTGTTCATCATGTTTAGAAAGAATTCTAATGATTTTGTCAAATAATAATAAAAATAACACATTTTTCACAAGAGGCAGATGACGTTAGTGGTTGCACGAACTTTAATGCATCCGTTTTAGGTATTAGTTAGTACAATATCGGTATTATTTAATTACTAGCTGCGCCCCCCAGTTTCATCCGCGTAAATGTCGATCCCGTCGGAATATCGGGATAAAAAGTAGCCTATATGTTAATCCAGGGTGTCTGCTCCCTCCATACAAAATTTTATCAAAATTGGTCCAGCCGTTTAAGCGTGAAGAAGTATCAAACATATAAACACACACACTCACAAACTTTCGCCTTTATAATATTAGTGTGATAGTGTGATTTGATCTCCAACAGTGGCTATACACAATAGGCTAGTTGGTAGTCAGAAAAATACCTTATGAATTTTGTTTTGTGGTTGTGATCTAAAAATTTACAACATCAACTTTACCATGTAGGAATGATTTTAGATAATTTAAAATTTTGAGAAATAATTGCGTCAATAATTTCTTAATAGCTTTTACATAGTTATTGGTATTTTTATTTTGTCACGCTTAAAAACAATGATTTAGCAGTAACACATCATCATCATTCTCCCGCCCTTGTCTCAATTTATTTGGGGTCGGCGCAACATGTAATTTTCTTCCATACTTCTTATAGTCATAATCTTTGTAGTCTCACACTTTAGCAGAAAATAAATAAGTTTTGACACACTAGGGAAGCAGTATCAAACCTGTATTTTTTATAAACCATATAACTCGTATAATCTCGCATAACTTTTATAAATACCTGGAGTAGCCCATTAGTTGAAACCAACGGAGGTGAGTTGGATTGAAAGTAGATTGGTACTAGAGATGAGAATCTCTGTCCGGTAAATTGCCTGGTGACTTCAAGTTTGGGTAAATAGCGTGCATAGTCTAGCAAGCATAGAATAGCACGCACAGCATAGCATGCGTTACATAGCATGCATAGCATAGTATGCATAATTATCATAACATAGCACGCATGCGTAGCACAGAATGCATAGCATGGCATAGTATGCATGCAAAGCATAGCGCGCATAGCATATTATAGCGTGCATAGCATATAATAGCGTGCATAGTATAGCATTGCACGCATACTACAGCATGCATATCAAAGTGTGCATAGCATAGCAGGCTACCTTCCTAGCATATACAGAGTGGAAAAAAATCCAAATCAAATCAATGGGCCCTGAAGGGAAATCACTTTAAATCTTGAAGATAGATTATTTTACTTAAAGGAAACATTCCTTTATTTTTAAAAAGAAACAAAACTGTATTCACAGATTTCTCGACAAGCTCACCTAAACTGGAAATCGAACCAGCTAAAAAAAAAAAATAAACACGCTATTTTATTTCACTTGAAGCTACAGTCAATGTTAAAGATAAAATTTTCCAAGAAATATTAGGTCTTACACTCATCTGTCGTACAAGATATCCATGAAATCTAATATTTATTTAGTACAAAACAAAAGGGCTTTAATCAACATTACCTAGACTTCTGTTCTGTTCGCTTTCAACAAGGAAAAGACACGTTATAATTTTCTTTTAACTCTAACATCCAAAGACATTCTATGAAATACAAGCTTGCTAATTTATCTCTAAGTACCTTGTTGAAGACTTAGTTTAAAAAAAATCGTTTAATTGGTGATAATAATTCTATGCACGTTTCCTTCTTAGACGGGGCGTTCTGACGACAAGTTTAGAAATTGTTTGCGGTGCGGAACTGCAATTTTGAAATTAGAACGTACATTTTGGACATTGTAATCGATTTTGTTTTGCTTCCATTTCGTAATTATGTAATAATGGCGTAACAAGAACAATTCGATTTATTAGAAGCTTACTTTTCAAACAACAAAAATTGCAATTTAGCTCTACAGTGGTATGGCGAGGGGGCCATGTATAAAATGTTATTTACAAAAAGTCTTATGAGACTGTAGAAGGTGCCGTTGGTTACCGTAGGTTGGACCGTTGTAATAGAAAATGTTATGAGGAGCATTATGATACACCACACCACTTTGCAGAAGGCTACACGACGTGAATTCATCAATCAAAAAAGACTAAGTTGTGTATCCGTAACGAGGGGTCCCATTTCGAACAACTTATCAGTTAAATTAATCGTGTAACAAAACTGTAATTTTAAATATGTAGTTCAAGTATCAATGTGTTGCTAGGCAGCATTATAACTTTCTTTGGTATTTACGTGTCCTTCATATTTGAATTGATGATAAAATAAAATTAATGTTAGATTTCATGATCTTTTTAGGGTTCCGTAGTCAACTAGGAACCCTTATAGTTTCGCCATGTCTGTCTGTCCGTCCGTCCGTCCGTCCGTCCGTCTGTCCGTCCTCGCTTAATCTCTGTGACCGTTAGCACTAGAAAGCTGAAATTTGGTACCAATATGTATATCAATCACGCCGACAAAGTGGTAAAATAAAAATTGGAAAAAAATGTTTTATTAGGGTAGCCCCCCTATATATAAAGTGGGAAGTGATTTTTTTTTTTTAATTTCAACCCTAACGTGTGATATATTGTTGGAAAGGTATTTAAAAATGAATAGGGGTTTACTAAAATCATTTTTTGATAATGTCAATAATTTCGGAAATAATAGCTCCAAAAGTAAAAAACAAGGCGTCCCCCCCCCCTCTAACTTTTGAACCATAAGTTTAGAAAATATGAAAAAAATCTGAAAAGTAGAACTTTATAAGGACTTTCTAGGAAAATTATTTTGAACTTGATAGAAACAACAGTTTTTGTACAAAAAAGACAAAAAGTTGTACAAAATCATTTCTGGACTAAGTTCGTAGTATAATTATGCAAACATTTTTTTTAACTTCGTTTACATATTTTATTATCCTAAACGTATCTTTTTTCAAACAAAAATAGAATTATTAAAATCGGTTCTCGCAATCCAAAATTACCACCGAAAACTTCTGGCACGTCTATGTATTAATTAGTAACCCAATTCCCCGAGAGATGGCGCTGTAGGTACTTATTACATTGGGTCGGGTATTATCGAATTGTACGTAGGAAAACTTATTGTGACGGACGGGAAACTACGGAACCCTACACTGAGAGTGGCCCGACACGCTCTTGGCCGGTTTTTTATTTCTAAGACCAAATGTTTATTAAGGAGATTTTATCCTGAACAATAATCCTATCGATTAGTAAATAAAATAGCGAATGTTTTTTTTTTTTAGCTGATTCGATTCCCGGTTTAGGTAAGTTTGTCGAGAAACTTGTGAAGGCAGTTTTGTTTCTGTTTTAAAAATAAATGAATGTTTCTGTTAAGTAAAATAATCTATCTTAAGGATTTAAAGTGGTTTCCCTTCAGGGCCCATTGTTTTTTTTCCACCCTGTATAGGATCGGACAATTAACGGGCTCTACCTGTGTTACTCATATTATTAAGCATTTTCGTAAGAACTTTCCACCAGCCGCAAGTTTAACCGCAATCATGCTGCGGGCAACCGTACGACTGACCGTAATGCGGTGAGCCGTACAGATTGCAGGTACGTGCCCTGAGGGTGTGAAATGGCCAATTCCTCCGTCCGAGTCTCTCTAGCTAGAGTCTAAGTGAGGAGAGAGCCGGTTTGTTTATAGACGATAGCAGTCGGTTAACTAATGCCATCTCTACATTGCTATAGTAGACATTGAGATACTTGTAAGCGGTAATGTCATTGTATTTCGCAATACTATACCTAGAGACCGCTGCACGCGTTTACTCTAGTTTCGCACATTTGCAATAGGTGGCGCTACTGTATCGTTAACGTATCCAAAGAGTCAATCATTTTCGATAGATGGCGCTAAACGATGGACGACCATAAATACAGATCCATGCACTCGCACATAAACATAATTTGTCATGCATATTATAGTTTTGTAGCGATAAGTTTCTACGTCATCGTCAGCTTGTTTTTTCCCATATTTTGCCTGTCATCTAATTACACACGTACTTATAAAAAATGTTTTGACCAACAGCTCACTGCCTCTGACTAATATTATAAGCGGGAGAGTTTTCCATTGGGAAGTATTAAAGACCAAAAATGCTAAGGAAAACTGGGTAGCGTATTTAGTTAGCAATCGTGGCAAAATTATGTAACCGGGGCCAGTACCTTTATTGCTAAAGTATACCTAATATTAGAGGGGGGGGACGGACTATTTTTATTAGGGGCTCGTGGGTAAATAATGGCGCCGATTCCCTTGTTCACAAACTAAACTAAATTAAATTTCAGTGCATCTTTTTCTTTCTATTTCATTAAGAAAAGGACAGAAGATAAATATTAGTTTAGACCTGTCAAATTAGTCCGTGCCTGACGTAAGTTGACGCATTTTTAATAGCCATTTTTTTAATCACGTCTAAATTGTCTATGGAGTATCTTAATTTGACAGGACTACACTAATATTTATCTCCTGTCCTTTTCTTAATGAAATAGAAAGAAAAAGATGCACTGAACTTAAATTTAGTTTAGTTTGTGAACAAGTGAATCGGCGCCATTAACTGGCTTGTGGATAGGTAGATAGAGATGGGTAGTCGCTCTTTGTAAAATACTGGTATTCAGCTGCGTCTGGTTAGACTGGAAGCCGACCCCATCATAGGTGGGAAAAGGCTAGGTGGTCTGATTTTGACCTAATATTAAAAATATATAATGATACCTTTGTGCGAAATAAAAATATTGCGTCTTCTTTAACTTTGTTGATTGATAAACAAAATCCGAAAAAAACCGACATTTATGTCAAATACCGTTTGCAAAGGTACTTTTACCATACCTACATTTTATAAACAAAACATTGAAATACAGTGTCACTATCTTTAACAACTCAAGCTACAATTAAATAAGGAATTCTCCAATATTATCTAAGTACATACGCAATGATCGCTATAAAATTTATTGGATCAATAACTTTATTATAGCGACGCTTTATTGAAACGACTAAGATATTTTATGTCAGGTATAGTCAGTGGCCAACTACTTAAAAAAAAACTTACTTTTTTACTTTTATAAATAATGCGATGTTTCCTCTGAATAAAACTTGCGAATGTCAATGCTTAGATTTCCTTCCAGCCGCTTTTCTGGACTGAAAATTCAAGGGCACCCTGCTAAAAAATCTGCACAAAAAATTTAACCAGCGGTTAGTGATAGTCTTACAACAATTTTATTATTTTAAGCTTCTTCTTCGTGCTATGGATGATTCCATTTCCAATAAGTTTTAAATAAGTTTTTCAACAAGTCTGCCACTTCGACAGCATTAGCAATAGCATTGGCTTCGCAAGCCTTTCATAGTTCAGGTGTTATTGAACAGAGAACACAACAAGAGGTAAGGGATCGTTTGAGAAGTGGCTCCACAGTTGACAGACTAGTTGTACTGTGGCTTCATAGTCGGTTAAGCGATTTCCAGTTGGACCATGGCACTTGGTGACCCTCTGCAGGTTCAATAGACGAGGTTGTTATCGTGCTCAATGTCACCGCCTAGCCATTGTATTTTAAGTTTTCTGTAAGCCTGACGATTCCTCAGGTGTAATGAGCAAGATTAGTTTTAAACGGATTAAGAAACGGTTAGACCATTGTTCTCATAATATGTATTGAGATTATTCACAGTAATTTCGGGATTTGCTTCGGCACCCTCGAAGTTTTTTGTTCTTGTAGCCGTAGCCAATACCAGGTCATCTGCATAGAGAAATCTGTCAGTGTTGGTCTCTTTGAGCTGATCTTTGGTGTATATGTTCAATAAAGTGGGAGCTAGGACACTGCCTTGGGGGAGGCCATTGTTCAAGATGTACCATCTGCTTTTATCGGAATTTAAATGGACTATGAACAGTCGGTTGCGTAGCATTGTACCCAGGATGCGTATAAATGCTTGATCGTTAGTTAGGGCTGTTAGTTTGGATAGTTATTTCTAACAGTAATAGTGTCGTAAGCTGCTGATAGGTTGACTAGGGCAACGCCGGTAATGGAAGGGAAATTGGGCGGTAGATTTTTGCTTCCGTTAGTCGTTACTGGTTTGAGAAGCGCTAAAATTTTAGCTTTTCTCCATTGCTTGGGAAGTTTTATGTGTCTCAGACATGAGTTAGAAAGGGCGAGCAACCACGACGCTACTGGACCCAAGTTTTTTAATTGTTCCACAAACATGTCGTCCACACCAGCGGCGTTTCATTTTTTAATCTGTCAAGATCCGCTAATGAGACAATTGATTTTCTATTGTTTCGTCGCCGATCGGCGAACCGCGCCGCTTGACCGGTTAAGAGTCCTTATTGCTGAAAAGTGAGATGACAATAACGTAAATGATTTGGTGATATCGGTGCTGCAGGTCGACACGGTTACAGTTTTAGGTAGTTTATTCGGAGTTTTCCATTTAAAAGAAGTTGATGAGCTATCTGATTGGCAGTAAAGTAACTTGATTCGGTGATTTGGGCTCAGTTTTAAGCAGTGTTACTAATAAAGTTTTAAAATACGACGCAACTCTTAAGCAATTATTTCAATAAAACCAATAACAGGCACTTTTGAATTGTCAAGAAGTCATTCAGTCAGAAAGATGAATATTGTCGTAAAGTTGTCATTCCAAAGCGTAGTAGCTTCGGACGTTACGATTCCCGGTAAGTGTGGACTCCCTACTACTGGAGCAGCTAAAGCTCAGATCTCTTATGCAGTCGGGAAAAATCTATTTTTCTGATTTTCGGCCGGTAAGAAATTACTTTTTCGAACTAATGCCATCGACTTAGGATACACATGCAGATTATTATACATTCTGCGCGACCCGACAGAATTTTCTTGAGACTTTTATTCCAGAAAAAGCCTCGCACGGGAATTAAACCTCGGGTAGAAGCTATTACCTAAGCAATAAACAAATAAATAAAATGTACAGATAATTGTTATCGCTAAATGATAATCATATCCTCGGTAGTATAAAAAGAGAAATTCAAATTAAGTATTAAAAACATTCATGTAGATTGTTGTGCAAAAATCAGTCGTTTATTCAAGCAAATAAAATGAAGTTCTCCAACATTTTACCGTGTTGCCGCAAACGTGCAGATATGGCTACGAAGGTAGGACAAACATTTTCTAAGCAATTTGTCATACATCACTGAAGCGGGAAAATTAGAATGTATGTACGAATAATGAGGAAAAAATAATGAGGCGTATATTTCCTGAAATGAGAAACTAGCATTTACTACATGAAATGCAATGCCTTAGGTATTGGTTTATATAGTTTCAAATATTATCTGAAATGGAATATACCTTTGTAGGAAGGAAAGAAAAACAATATAAATATCGTATGTGTCATATCGGGGAAACAGGTCCTGACTATGGTCTATGTCTCAGTAATTCTAGAGTTTAGTGTTGGAGCATCAGACGTGTGTTACAAACATACTACTTAGTGTTTTAAAATGTCCGGTAAAATCATGAAGGTAATTGTACAACAATGTTTACTACTGTATTTTAAATAGCAAATTACCGAAGGCTTATTTAGTCCTTCGAGAACTTGCTTTTAAACTCAAATACAGGACCTACTCTTAGGTCTGACTTCAAATTCTCAAAATTACCTAGTTGTGGTTGTAAGCTTTTAGCGAAATCGAAATATAGCATTGCGGCCAAATAACTATTCAGGAGCCGATAACCTTTAATTTTATGGAGATATCAGTCAGTGTTGTATTTTTAGTATTTTTTTAAATATTGCTCTTAGACTGCGGGCTGCGGTTGTGATTGGGAATATGAAGAAGTAAGATTCGCATAAACCATTTAATTAAAATTATAATTATTCACGTTTATTCAGGTACCTACTAATGTGCAATGTTACCTACTAAAAAAACTGTTTCGGGATAGAAAGTACGGACACTGGGCATCTTTAAACTTTCCATCCCGAAACAGTTTTTTTCAGTGCATAACTTAAAAATTGGTTCGATTAACTTAGGTATGCCACATAAAAATCATTCATAACGAATAACTTTTTACCCAGATACTGGTTTCTAATTTATGTTACCTTACAGAAAGAACCTCACTTTTTTCGCATTAAAGGTTAAGGTCGCTTTGTAGATGTAATTAATGGAATAACAATAACTCGAGTGCGACTGCGACAAGAGGAAACTGCAATCATTTCATAGATTACCTACCTTAACTCTGCTTTCATACAACGGAAAATTACATGATAATATTGATAATTGTTTAACTATACTGTCAGTATGCTCTTAGTCCGATCACGTAAATGGACGCGGGAAATAGAACAGTGACACATCGGACTTAGCCGATATAGGTAATATGGGAACTTTGTTTTAACAACGTCTCTAAAATTCATGGATCTTTCATAAAGAAAATAAAACGTCCCGAGCGAAAATACTACTCGTATGTCCTATGCGTCCGAAGTGTTCTGAGTCTCATCTTCCCACACCTAGTTTGGGAGAGCTCCAAGTATCGTTATTTGAGTGCCAAAGTACGATCAGACCAGTGATTGTTACCTAACCATAAGACTCTCATTTTATTTTCTTTCCGAAGACCACCACGGCTAAAAATTTTATCAATCCATAAAAGTGAATTAATTTACTGTACATTTAACACCAGCGCGCGGTTAATTGCCATAGTTACTTTATGACACATGCGTATGTACTGTTATATAGATATAATTCTACCGCAATTCATTGGATGTAATTTAGATAAAGATTATACAGTGGTAAATGTCAAGATAAAGGATTTTATTGTGAAGCTTCATAGAAAAGACGTGTTGGAGAAATAATTGACTTATTTCCATATTAACTGTGATACAGAGTGCGTCGGTGAATATCGGAACAACCATCAATACCGAAAAATGGCTACGGACTTGGTTGATTATAAGGTAATTGATGTTAAAATGCCTGTATATACTGACTTGCATAAAAATATTTCTAGTTAAGTATTGGAAGTTACAAAAACACAATTTGCTATTTTCATTACGTAACCCACGACTTTAATTGGATAACAAGTCACTAATGTTTTTAGAATATCCACATAAAATGGTAGTTACTCGTTACAGTAGTATCTAAGGTGACATTTAATAGTAATAAGTATGCATTTTCACTCCAATGGAGTTTTCAAATGGAAATATAATTTCATTATTAGCATACCATGAAAAGAAAATCATAAAAAAAAAAAACATTTTCTTTTTTTTTACTTTTTAAATAAGTACAACAGTAGAATTTACTGTGTGGTTTAGATTAGATATCATACTAGGGTATTGATAGGACATTGATCAGAAAAACGAATCAACGATTCTACACACTTGGCTTCATGACAAAGTTTCAGAATTTAGCGACCGCTGCCCGTAACGCCCTTAGAGAATGAAAATATGACGTATGCAAATATCTAATACTGAACCACGAGTACTGCGTAGGTACCAAAATAAACAAGTTATTTGTTTTTGTGTCATGTAAAATATTTATATTTAAATGTGGTTATACATTTTCCAGTTTTAGCTGACCTCGCATTGTATAGGTTTTTCGTACAATAAGAAGTCACTTACACTGGAAATGTACAGCTTGATACGTGGTGGGACGCCCCTGAGCTAGGACGGATGACCTAAAGAAGGTGGCTGGGACGGACTGGATGCGGAAGGCGCCCTTGGCTTCCGCAACAGGGTGTTGTTGCGCAGCCTGGGAGAGGCCTATGTCCACCAGTGGATTGCAATAGGCTGAGTTGATTGATTGATAGCTTGATCTTCGTGCGTACCTAATAAAAGTTACTCTTAACTAAAGCCTGTTGAATTCTTCATAACTCTTAGATTGTTGTATTAAATAAACTTTTTAATGACTTAAAGCCTAATGCGCAGATAATTATCTACAGTTGATATATTACTGCTTAAATTCAAAAGGGCCACAGCCCACAAGTCGAAAAAATTACAAATCCTTTTGATCTGAAGTTAGCTACCTAAGTGTCAAAATGCAAAAAGGGCTGTTGTGCGATTAGCTCTGGGTGTCTTTTTCGAATATAAAAATACAGGCAGAATTGATACGATTTTTGCTTTAATCAAAAAGGATTTGTAATTTTTTCGACTTGTGGCCCTTTTGAATTTAAGCAGCGATTATTATGAATTTATGATACACTAGCTGCGCCCCTCGGTTTTACCCGCATAAGTCTCGATCCCGTGGGAATATCGGGATAAAAAGTACCCTATGTCCTTTTCCGGGACTCAAGCTATACTAAATTTCATCAAAATTGGTCCAGCCGTTTAAGCGTGAAGAAGTAACAAACATATAAACACACACACACACACACACACTCACAAACTTTCGCATTTATAATATTAGTGTGATAGTTTTGTCTGTTGTAGGCGTTATAATTATGCACTCGTTTGTTCAGGGGTAATCCCCACACAGAATGAGGAAAATAACGTTTTCACTTCTCATGCTCTAAAAGTCCGTCTTTATGTTGTGCTTAGGCGACATAAAATCGCTTTTTATGTTCTAGTGCATAAAGTAATTTTTTTTTCTAAGACTAAAGTAATCAGGCCCAACAGCCACACGCACAATAAAACTTCGCAGATTAAAGTCATGACTTATTTCATTTTCTTTAATTTATACCACTTCCGTGTTTTCTATCGTTAATTTAATAAAATCAGGTAAAATAGTTGTCATTTATTATTTAAAAAGGCAAAGAAACGTTTTCATTTTTTGGCAGTATGAAGTACCCATAGTCGAATGACAAAATGTTGAAAATTAAAAAAAAAACTTTTTAAAAGTTTCGTGGCGGTATTATCTGTGGTGGCGGGAATTAGCTATGGTTGCAACATTTTTGATTAATTATGTACTGTATACTTTATGCCTGTTTCATTTTCTCGCAATCGAAGTGAAAAGCAGAGTGTATAACTCAGGCATAAACGAGCCATTTTACCCCTCGACTTAACTATCCACCCTCGCCTGCGGCTCGGGTGGATATAAACGTCTCGGGGTAAAATAGCTTCTTTTATGCCTTAGTTGTACAATCTACTACTCTAGTGTTGTTTGTGTGTGACGTGGGTAATAAACCATTAAATTGGCTTTTGTACGTAGGTAGATAAGGTAGACAATTGGCTCCTAAATGATATAGGTATACACGGTAAACCAACCGCTAAATGGGAAATGCTCGGATGAAATGAGGTAAACAGAATGTCTCACTAGGTATTTACACATAATCCGAATAATTTCATCATACGTATTCATTTCGTGGGGAAGAAAATCGGCGCACTGCTACACATCAAGCTAACCAATACCTACATAACCAGTATAAGCTGAATGCTGATTGTACGAAAAATCTATACAATACGAGGTCAGCTAAAACTGGAAGTGTATAGCTTGTTATGTCGCCGTGTGTACTATGCAAAGTACTTAATTAAATTTATGATCAACTTAATAAATAATTATATCAATATAATTTGCTAGGCATATAATATTTAATATAGGAGATATCTAAGATCAAATGGTACAGGGTCTGCAGGTCAATCATAAGTATCGGTCATTAAATATTCTCAATAACAATCGGCGTTGTATTGAACGTTTGCTAGTTTCTGTGACCCTTTGTTACATTATCTCTCGATACCTTATCTGACAAGGGATGTAGTCAGTTATGTTGGAAGATAGGTAACACAAAAATTAGGTGGGTAGTTATGTACTTAGTTATCCTTATTTATAAACTTAAATAATTCAGTAATAAGTCACAAGTTGACACAATAAGTATGATATCTATCAATCAATCTGCCTAGCCTTTTCCCCAATTATGTTGGGGTCGGCTTCCAGTCTAACCGGATGCAGCTGAATACCAGTATTTTAAATAGAGCGACTGCCTTTCGGACCTCCTAAACCCAGTTCCTGGGTAACACAGTCCCCCTTAGAAAGACTGGTTGTCAGGCTTTCGGGCTTCGACTACCCACAACGATTGTCAAAGATATACCAATGACAGCATTCCGAGGCACGGAGGGGTCTTGATATGTAATTTATGGTCACCCATCCACGAATCGACCGCGGCAAGCGTAGCTTAACCTTCGATCGACCCATGCGGCTGTTATTATTTAGCCACGAGCTCCTCGATGTAGGTATATATGTTATACAGTTTGATTGTAAATCTAGTACAACATTTTTTCCTTTCCGGACTCCGTTTTAGGAAACAAAGGTCGCACATGAAGGTTATCCTTTCATTTAGGATTAAAGGAAGCTAACGTAAACGTGCGCAATTAGCGCCATTGTTTAGAAATTTTATAAACAGTGTGAATAACTTTCAAATTGGCATACTGAGATGTGAAATAATGAGTACGCTGAGCACGTGCGCTGTGTCACGCACTGCGGCACACAGCTCCTACCTATGCGTCGTGTTTGTGGTCCGTTGCGTTTTGTGAGTATGACTGGTATGACTGTTACAAACATACCTACATGGTTAGGGGCACGTCACGTCGTCGCTGACACACCCGTGGAACGGACCCGTGAAACATCTGTGTGGACACCCACCAACAAATTGAAAGTAGCCATTCATCTTGCGATTGATTATATTCTATCATCACAGGACATGGCGTCAGTTCTTACTACTATTATAGGAAATCGTTTTTTTACAGCCAGAAATAAGTACTTAATTATTTTTGTCATACTATATTTTATATACAAGTCAAATATACGTTCTTAGCAGTAGGTAGGTACATCTTTGTAAGCTTTTTTGCAATTTATTAAACTTCAAAGACCCATGATGATACTTAACTACCGTACTTTACTGTTTAGAATTCGGTAAAATAAATTACTGACGCAATATTACATGAAGGGCATCACGTGAGCAAGGTATCATAGCTGTAGCTGTAGTATAGTTCGCGGTAGCGGGGCAGGGGGGCGTGTGCGACGTGACGTCATGCTCGGCGCGCCGCGATCGGCGGGCGCGGGGAGCGGGCGGCGAGTCCGAGGGTGTGGTGCACATGCGCCGCGGCCCGCGTCGTCTCAAGGTGACCCTCGACTTGCCGAGCAAGTGTTCTGCGTGGCTCACGGCACTCTACTCCGTTCCTTTCACTTCTACACGGCTTAGCGGTCACCGATACCGGTATTTGCTAGAACGCGGATACAATTTTTGTCTTGTGCCCGGTTAAATTTATGTCAGCACCCTGTGGACTCCAACGTTACTCGTCCATCACCTATTATCTCAGTCATCGCGACTGACAAGACAAATCGATATGCGGCAAGCAAGAGATGTTGTGAGTATTACAAAGTCAAATATTTGCTCTGATTAGAACTTTTCCAATCCACCACAAACGAAAGGATGTTCTGCATTAGATAGGTACACTTATCAATCCTTATCTGTAATTCTTGTTCAGTCGCAAAGATAATACAAAACATTGAATCAGCCGGTAATTTACCGCAGGTAACTTTTTCGTCTGTCAAAATTATAATTATATCTACCCCCGATACCTTTATTTTTTATTATCTTTTGGTCTTAATCTCATCATAATGCATCCACTTATTGTTATTTTTCGCCCTTAAGGCGAATGGGTAGTTGTAGCCCGCGAAATTCAATTTTTCTTACGTTTTTTGCAATTTTCAGGTCAGTGTCAGGTTGTATCTTGATGAAAATTTGATTCGCGACTATAACAGGTACGTATTCACAGAATTATAATCATCAGAATCATTAATACATCTGTTTAAGTTAGATTTCTACCACCAACACTTTTCCATACGAGATTTGTTCTTAACGGTAGAAATCTAACTTAGGAAGATGTATTAATGATTCTAATTATTATAATTCTGTAAATACGTACCTGTTATTGTCGCGAATCATATTTTGATCAAGATACAACCTGACACTGACCTGAAAATTGCAAAAAACGTAAGAAAAATTGAAATTCGCGGGCTACAACTACGCATTCACCTTAAGATTCCTGGCTGATGCAGTGTAGGGATTCCCCTAGCCATCCAATGAATCATTATGATTCAGATAGCCACTTAGATGATTATGTTCCTGCAAAGCAATAAAATAATAGGTACCTATGTAATAGTAATTTCATCATTTTCGTAATAGGTTAGGACGCATAGTCCATAATGGTTTTCCCTAGAATCTATTGGTAATCTTATAGGTTAAACAGTAACGTAGCGTACTAATGTGGATTTTACTATTATTTAACTAGTATGATTAAACTTAACACTGTCATAAAACCAAATTATGACTTGCTCCATAATTTGGTTTTATGATAGTTTTCAGTCTTTGAACCAATATTTTGCCATCCCTTGAAGCTAGGGCTTAGTAGATACAATGAATAAGAATCCAAAACAATAACATTTCAGCAGGTATACTAGAGACAGCAAATTAATTTAACATGAATATAATAAGCGTTCTATTGATGAAGAAAAGCAATAATACCCAGCCCAGGAGATCTTTTTTGTCTGCCTGACGTGCGGACTCATTTTTTCAATGTATTTATGCTGACTAGAAATATATGTTACCTTGTTAGGACATATTTAAACATTTGTAATAATTAATTAGGGAATATTTAAATTTCGGAAATGAATATTAATTAGTAGGTTAGGATTTAAAATATGTTTTTGAGACCCTTGCCTAAGTGGCGTATCGGTGCTAATGTTTGGTTCTCGAGAAGGTCTTAATCAGTCGTGAATATTGAACTCGGAATAGTTTGTAGAATATATTACCACATGCTATTAGCGACGTTTTATCCCGATAAAACTAGTTTTGACTAGTAAATAGTGGCTTTTAAAACGTATAATCTGTTACTCACGAATTCCAATCTCGACAATCAAGGTTATAAAGATAATATTAATCTTAGATAGGTGGGTACTTGGATGTGAAAATAAATGTGAAAACAATGGCGACTTTGACTTGGGAAGTGCCCGAGCTAAATTAACCAGAGATTTATTACGAGATTTACTAATACAAAATCAATTTAGAAAGGCACCTGATAAGTGTTTTAAGTTCTTATTTACAGAAGAGATGGACCGTAAGTTAGTTATCAATGAGGTTAAATACAATTTTAATATATAGTAACGGGCATAAAGAAAAAACAGATATTGCAGTTGTTTTCGTTACAAAACAAGAAATTTCACTCTGACTCTACAATTTAATTGCGAATTGCTTTATCACTTTTATCAAAGAGGTATGATCACAAAGATAAATGAATCACTATAAATTGCTATCTAAATGCGATACGGTATTTTATCGGAGTACTCAGGCTGAAGTAGGACGATAATTCCGTCTAGCCAGCGGCACACCCTGATTTGTTTGTGCTAAGGAACACTAATTGTCAAGACGGATTTGCGTCAATGTCTTTAAATGAAATTAAGTTATAAAATGCTTTTTATAGGAAAATTCCACATGAGTTATTGTTTGTTAAGCTACTCATTATCAGCATTTCTTACGTCAAACGTAGTGAATTATGTAGATACTCGTGCAGCGTTGTCGTCACTCGTCAGGGCTCTGAACCGGTTTAAAAAGAGCGGTTAATTTCGATTAAATACCGGTAAATATATCGTTCCTTCATTAACCGGTTAAACAAGTGAACTGTTCTTATGTAACCCAAAAGATAAAGGTTACCGGTTACAAAGCTCAAACGGTTTTGACACCCAAATTAACCGGTTAATTCCGTAATTCGTAATTTTTTTTCGTCTACTTTTTAACGCTTCCAACAAGTTCTAGTGACAATAAGTTGACATCGCAACGTCCAGACCGTGCCCGCGAGAGTGGCGGGGGCCGGGGGGGGGGTTCAAACTTGGTTTTAACCGGTTAATTTTCACTATCAAAACCAAAATTCATGAAAAACCGGTTTGTCGCATAAACCGGTAAAAACCGGTAAAGTGCAACCTTTAACCTAAATCGATTTCGGTTTGGGGTCAATGACCATAACCGGTTAATAATTTCAACCGGTTTCCGAGCCTTGGTTGTCGTCGTCACTGTACGACAACACGAGTCTCAAAAATAAACAGAAACACTATGCCAAGAAAGTGCTTGAGTGTGCGTTTGTCGTGACGCGAAACGATCTCATTTTATTTATACTTTTTCCTAAATTATTTTGATGTTTACCAATAAAATAAGTCGCATTTGCAATTCTTAAATAGACAGCACCGACAAATATGCTGTTATGAAGTCGAACAGCCTTAATTTATTATTTTGAACTTACGGATGATATGATATAAAGATATTTTGAACTGTCATGTTCTGTAAAACATTAAACTATTAAGTACCTACTAGCTTCTGCCCACGACTTCGTCCGCGTCAAATTTCTTGTTCCCCTGACCCATCCCCTCGCGTCGCATCACCTGCCTTTTCGCTTAGCGCTCTTTCTTTTTCTTTTTGCTCGGCTTCTAAGTGCCATAGCGTGATGTTAAATAGGCTATAGCCTTCCTCAAGAATTACGCTATCAAATGCAAAAAGAATTTTGCAAATCTGACTGGTAGTTCCAGAGATTATCCCCTACATACAAACATACGCACAAATAATATTATTAGTATAGAAAATCAAAAGACCCATCCTTTTGATTTTTCTTAATGTCATGTTAGATACTACATTTATTTCGCTTTTGCGGTACATATTTTGCTATCATTACAAGTTTAAAGGTCATGACGTAAATCAGATCACTTAGTTTTTCCTTATCTGCTGAATAATATTCATTCATTCATTTCAGCCGAAAGACGTCCACTGCTGGACATAGGCCTCCCCTAAGCACCTCCACTTCGACCGGTTCTGTGCTTCTCGCATCCAACGGGTTCCTGCGGCCTTCACAAGGTCGTCGGTCCACCTTGTGGGAGGCCTTCCAACGCTACATCTTGTAGTATGCGGTCGCCACTCCAGAACCATTCGGCCCCATCGGCCATCTGCTCTGCGAGCAATGTGCCCTACCCACTGCCACTTAAGTTTGGCAATTCTTCGGGCTATATTGGTTACCTTGGTTTTCCTGCGGATCTCCTCATTTCTGATTCGATCACGCAGGGAAACTCCAAGCATAGCCCTCTCCATTGCCCTTGGGTGACTTTTAGCCTTCTAATAAGACCCATTGTGAGCGGCCACGTTTCAGTGCATATGTCGTCACTGGCAACATGCACTGGTCAGACTTTCGTCTTGAGACACTGCGGTATGTGGGACGAGAAGATATTGCGTAGCTTCCCGAACGCTGCCCAGCCGAGTCGGATTCGACGATTAACGTCTTTCTCGAAATTGGACCTACCTAACTGGACAGTTTGTCCTAGATAAACATACTCGTCCATGACTTCGAGTGTAGCGTCTCCGATCTTTATGGGAGTGGATGTTACATGGGCAATTGACATGACCTTCGTTTTGTCCATGTTTATTTTAAAACCCACTCTTTCGGAGGCTCTACTGAGGTCATCGAGTATTGTACTGAGGTCCTTCATAGTCTCAGCCATGACTACGATATCTTCGGCAAACCGAAGGTGAGTTATGTCACTGATGTTAATGCCAGCCCCTTTCCTGTCGAGAACCTTGAAGACATCCTCCAGTGCAGCGGTGAATAGTTTCGGAGAGATAACGTCTTCCTGTCTCACACCTCGCTGCAGAAGGATAGGTTTCGAGGTCTGATCCTGGAGTCGGACTCACATAGTGGCGTTTTCGTACAGACACTTCAGCACCTCGATGTACCCGATAGTCGATCTGGCACCGTTGAAGAGACTACAGTACAGCCCATGTCTCGATCGAATCAAAGGCTTTCTCGTGGTCCACAAACGCTAAGCAGAGATGCAGATTATACTCTTCGGTCTTCTGTCGCAGCGTATGTATGTGGTCTATGGTCCTAAAGCCTTTACGGAATCCGGCTTGTTCGGGAGGCTGGAAGTCGTCAAACCTGCGCGCGAGGCGGTTCGTGATTACTCTCGAAAACAGCTTGTAGACATGGCTCCGAAGTGAGACGGGCCTATAATTCATAAGAAGGGCATTGTCGCCCTTCTTAAAGAAAAGTATCACCACATCTCTGTTCCATGCCGGTGGTGTTTTACTCTCGAGTATGACGGAACCAAACAGCTTCTGAATGGGCCTTAAGAACGAGTTTTCCGCCGGCCTTCAGGAGCTCGGTCGTAATTCCATCATCACCCGGCGCCTTGTTGTTTTTGATCTGCTTCAGAGCCATCCTAATCTCGTACAGGCTGTCTTCCGGGATGTCTTGGTATAGTGTCGGGTCAATTTAGCTCTTGGGTAGTTTGCCAGATTCGTAACGGGGTTACTTGTTGACGTGTATAACTGTCCGTAGAACCTCTCGATCTCTCTCAAAAGCTCAGGTTTGGCGGATACGATTCTGCCATCATCGGAATAATATAAGGAAACAATAGTACAAGTTGGAAATTTGAGGCGGGAATAAGATGTGTCAGAAAAACAGGAAAACTTTTTGGATGGAATAGCGGTCCAAAACTTTGAAGCCAGCTTACCAGCTTGCTGCACTTGACTCGGTGGAACGCAGAGCTAGAAAGCTTATAGGCGACGAGACGTTGGTAGCTACGCTTCCCAGCCTGGCTCATCGGCGTAATGTCGCTTGCCTGACGGTCTTCTATAGACTGTACTACGGTGAGTGTGCGCAGGAGCTCCACGACCTGATCCCACCATCGCCCTTTTACCACCGGACAACCAGACGTACTGCAGCGTACCATCCGCACTTGGTTGATATCCCGATGAGTCGTACTCGGCGCTTCTCCTCCACTTTTATTATTCGCACAGCCAAAGTGTGGAACTCTCTGCCGGCATCTGTGTTCCCTCCCACATTTAACCCGTCTGCCTTCAAATCAAGAGTGAACAGGCATCTTCTGGGCACGCTCGATCCATCATAGACCTCATCTATCGCTTTCCATCAGGCGTGATCGGGGTCAAGAGTGCGCCCATTTAGCAATAAAAAAAAAAAAAAAAAAAAAAAAAAAAAAAAGAAGCCATCGGGAACAGCACCGCCAATAATCGTCATAAATATTTTTTAATTGTAGATAAAGGGTAACATTGCTACCGATTAGTCTTCGTAGACAGCCAGTCAAACAAATGGTAAAGTTTCTGATCCTCTTAAATATGGATTTTGTATAACTTCTCTCAAGCCAGTATAATATTAATCATTGTAAGATAAGGGGCAAAAATTATTGAGACATTTATTTATTTAATACTTTAACCACACAAATGCGCAGAGGCGGACTTAATGCAGCTTAATTACTTTTTTGGAGAATGACCCTTTTTCAGGATATATTTACAATAATATGAAATAAGGGCCTTTTCCAAAAAAGTCGCATGTAGGTAGTTTGCTATGCTTACAAAAGTTACGATGGTCTTCCAAAGTATTTTTCTGTAACTATTAGTTATATTAGTATAGCAACTTTTTTTTTAATTATAGACAAGTAGGTAAAACCTCAATATGAATGGAAAAAGTGAATACCACCTGGAGGTTAAATACATAAATCATTCAATAATGATTTTTAAGTTACAATAAATATTAAATTAAATAGAAGAAGTCTCGAACGGTGTATGTTTATTTAAATAATTCTTACATAAATGAAATATACTATCAGTTTTTCGCTAGATATACATAAAGAGCCACTCATAATAATCCTGTATTATTCCTGTTTCATACATTCTAGTTTCGCGCACCGAATAAACCGCATTAGCCATTTATCAACCTTTGTACACAATAAAAGGAACAACTCACAGAGTCACAGCTCACTACTACTCATGCAATCGTTAATGTGAATATCAAGGAATGCCATGACGTCAAGAGCGAGCCCACGCGATAGCCAATCAGATTCGTACACTGAGGGGCACGCCTTGGGAAACACGATAAATTGCTCTTTCAAATCATTAAATAATATGAACCTAAAGGCGATGAAAATGCATTTTAATTATGAAAACACTTTTTGCATGGGATTAGGCAACATTTTTTCTATATTTTTTATTTTAGCGAATCATGTATTCTCTACCTTTACCGTTCTAGCACACACGACACGAACTGGCTAAAACGAGATAACAATAGTTTACTATCATGAATGAAAAAAGACCGCGTATGTGAGCGCGTTCAATGCAGACGGCGACGTCCGTTAGTAGCTAGCTGGTCGTATTCCTCGTTTTCTTGCGCGACTGGCGAGACGTGTCGTACTTAATATTATAAACCGCGCGGTGTTATATTGTTTATTAAATAGTCAGTATACAAGTGTTTAAAAATGGGCATAGTAATTAATAATTTACCAAAGGTGAGTGCACCACATTTACTTTGATTTCAAAATGTATTATTTCAAAGCCGGCTTTGCATTGGAAAGCAACGGTAGTGTTGTAATGACCGCTTTGACCTTGTGAAACTCGCTCGCGATAATGAACAACTTGCTCGTACGTCTGCGTATTGCATATATTTTAGTTCCATACCAAAATTTTCAAAACTAGTTTGAAATAAAGTATTATTTATACTTCCTTTTAGAATCTGCTTTGGTTTTACTCATAAATATAAAATTAGGTAGAGTACTGTGGGCTAAATAAAATATACAAAGGGTGTGTTTCGTCATGTGTACCTATTGTATAAGTAAAATAATAAAACAGGTTTACGTGTGTTATTCTTATTATAATAAAAACTTGTTGCAAAGGTAGCATTTAATTTTGTTTATGTAGGTATGGATGCGACGTTGCACCAAAGACCTCAACTAAAACAACTTCTATCGACATACCGACGTACAAGAACATCTAAAATTAGCACCTGTGCCGTTTGTCTCACGTCAAACTTTCGAATAATAATATAAGTATAATGGTATCTTCGTTACAGATTCGCGAAGAATGCGAAATTCTACACTTGACAGACAAACAAATCAAGGAGATAATGAGCAGACTCCACAATGATTTGATCAAGGGACTTGGAAAAGACAGTCATGCTAACTCTATTGTCAAGTGCTGGATCACATACATTCAAGATTTACCCAATGGAAAAGGTAACATTTAACTTCTAAATCCTATACCCGTAGTCTGATAAGAATCCGATTTCTCCCATAAATATGATATAACATCTAAGTACTTATTCTTAATATAATATGTTTCTTTCAGAACGCGGTAAATTCCTTGCGTTGGATTTAGGAGGAACTAATTTCAGAGTTTTAATTATAAACTTAGGAGCAAATCATTTCGATATGCAGTCTAAAATTTATGCTATTCCAAATCATATTATGACTGGCACAGGGGTTGCATTATTTGACCACATAGCTGAATGTCTAGCAAACTTTATGAAGGTGGGTTACAGTACCTTTTACGCTAATTTAATTTGTAGGATATGCAAGCAGTAGGTACTTGTGATGGAACTAATCGTCTCGTATTATTTCAACTAGGAACATGAAGTTTATAAAGAAAGGCTGGCGCTTGGTTTTACGTTCAGCTTTCCTCTAAAACAATTGGGACTCACAAAAGGAATTCTGCAGCGGTGGACCAAAGGATTCTCTTGCTCTGGAGTTGTGGGAGAAGACGTCGTTCAGGGTCTCAAAGACGCTATTGCTCGACGAGGGGTGAGTTGACTTTTATAAGACATCAGTTAAAATGTGAACAATTCCAAACATGATAATCTTCACAATCTCCATTTACATCTGAAATAAGTGTAAACGAGTATTAGCATGATTATTGTTTCTTTAAATTCTTGTATGCATGAGTAGTGGCCCAAATTATGTAAAAAAAGAAATTTTACAGGACGTTTCCATATATGTGATGGGCATCCTTAATGATGCGACTGGCACTCTTATGTCGTGTGCACATAAGAACCCAAATTGCCGAATAGGGGTTATAATTGGTGAGTTGATGATGATAACAGCTCTCTATTAGAAATGTAAGGCATGATTACTATTGGAGTCTACATAAGAGAGCCAAGTAGAGGCTTTCAAAATAAGTAACAACTCGGTGGATATTGTTACTTGGTCTTGTCGTGGATACTAATTGTTTTTTGCGCGTTATTCACGAAATGAAGCATGCATATTATTTTCATATTTTATTAGCAATTCTATTGTTATTTCAAGTGCTGGTTATTTATTTTCTTAAAGAAACGAGAAATTGCTTTGTTTTTATTATTTTCAAATGCTAAATATCTACCTACCTACACTCAGTAAGTGGATTCTGATTCGTTACAATGGATGATTCAAAAAAAAAACCTCAACTTGTCAGAAAATAATCAGTTGTATTTCATAAATAATTATAACATTATATCAGCGATAATTTTATTATAATCACTACATCAAATTATCATTTAAACGCCCTATCATGATTGCGCCAGTTATCTAAACATGAAAAAAAAACAAAGAAGGGTTTAGACTTCAAGCATGCAATCCATAAACTTCGGAGGTAATGTTGGCACATGTTTCGCTACTCATCGTATTTAACAAACAGCTATTCAAAGATATGTCAACACATTATAATAATTTACCTACAATACCATTGTTATTTAAACGTGTGCTGTTGTCTCTGTATTACCTTTCTACGTTCAGTGTTTAATTTTGATGATACAACAGGTTAACGCTTAAATGTAAACTCGAGTGTCCATAATAATTTTTCCAATTTTCTTTTTAACTATAGAAAACAACAACCTGTGGAAGTGTAGATATAAATTCGTAATTTTTCAAAGACAACAGTTTGCAAAATTTTTACGTTTTTGATTATGTTGTAAAAAAAAGATGATTTTTTTAATGTCGTTGTGTTGGAATTAATATCGACAATACTAAAAACAAATCGTTAATCACCATAACAATTGGACATAATCTCATAAACAACTTTTTTTTCTAAAACATTGTAATAGAATGAACATTATCTAACGAGTTGATACGCCTCCTTGAAAGCCTCTACGAATCAATCATCTTCACCCTAAAACAGGTGTAGAATAACCTCTCATGTCTGCAACCTGGAATGATGATTACTATCTCACATCTAAAACGCATGTTTTCTCACTCTTGTAGGACGTACAGATTGACATATGCGCTATTCTGAATGATACTACGGGTACATTGATGTCATGCGCGTGGAAAAACCACAACTGCAAAATAGGACTCATCGTTGGTAGGTTTACCTTATTTTTGTGTAACTGTGTGTTTGTTGTGTCGCTTTAACCTTTTAACCGCCCGACTTTATATCAGTTGTCGTGCCCCCAGCGCCCGAGAAAAAAAAAAAAAACGAAAAATAAATACCGATGAAACGAGCTGTGATGATGTAATAATAATACAGATTAAACGAGATGTGTTATTTGGTCGTATATACAGGGTGTTACAGAAAGGGTATATCAATACAAACGGGTTGAAGAGTGTATCTGGTCTAGAATCTCTGTACAAAATTTCAGCTCAAAAGCAGTAACTTCGAAAATGAAAATTTATTAAATTGAAATCATAACAAACGTGTCACCGCACTACGAGGTTCATTATCCATTATCTGTAGTGTGTCTGTGCGCCTAGTACACGCACATCACGCCGCCGCGCGCCAGTGCAGCGCCGTGATGTCGAAATAAAAAAAAATATTAAGCATTTTCAAAGTTAATGGAAATTTTGTACAGAGATTCTAGACCAGATACACTCTTCAACCCGTTTGTATTGATATACCCTTTTTGTAACACCCTGTATACGACTCTGGCGGAATGGGCACGAAAATATTTGTCGGATTAATCCGACGTAAGCGGTTAAAAGGTTAACTGGGTGTCGCGTCGTGAGTTTGTAGCTTGCATACACACAATAACCATAGCAAACTGCTCTATAATCAATAATAAATTGGATTTGCACATGCCTCGTAGGTACGATATGCTACCTACCGTTCAAAATGATTCAATATTCATAAGAACTCATTGGGTTGGCCATTGGTATTTTAATATGGTCACAGTGTGCTGATATAATTGTTTATCATATTTCCTAACAACCATAGGGGCTTCCATAATTACCGCATGATTAATAATACCTAACAATAATGTGCTCTTAGCAATAACTATGACAATTTAAATATACTTACAATAGGAATGATGGTTATAAGGTTATTTTTGTCCCATGCTGTGACACTAATCAAGTTTCAACGAAACTGTTTACTGAGCCAAACCATGCCTAATCAAAAGCAATGACTGCGAGCTTTTTTGCACACCTGTAATAATTAATAATTGATTAATTTTAAATAAAATTATAACGCAATTATTTTTTATGTTATTATTGTTTGTAATTAATATATTTAAGCTAAATCGCTCCGTCCCGGCGCGGGCTTCTGGCGGCCCATTACAATAGAAAATCAATTGTGTCACATTAGCGGGGATCAAGCGATTAAAATGCTTTTGGTGTTATTTGAGTTACTTAATGTTTTATGTAACATAATATTCCGATTCTGGTTTTTTATTAAGACGTTGTTAATTTAGGTACCGGCAGTAATGCTTGCTACGTAGAGAAGACAGAGAACTGTGAACTATTTGATGGAGAACCTGGAAAGCCTGATCTTCTCATAAACACCGAATGGGGCGCGTTCGGAGACGATGGAGCCCTCGACTTCGTTCGCACTGAGTTCGACCGCGAAATCGACAACAACTCCATCAACAAAGGCAAACAAATGTAAGAACATTTCTCATTACCAACAGTTGTTTTTAGTCAAACCTTAAACCATAATTATCTTTACGCCTTAAACTTGACACTCCCAACAATATTATCAAGAATATAGATACCATGTTATCTATTTTTCATGTTTACCTACTCAATTTAAGTAGCGACTCATGATCCACTTATCTTTTCAATAATCAAGTTACCTACAAAGAAAACTAGAATAAGGTGGTTGAGCAGCCTTTTATCTCTTCAATCAACTCAGCCTATCGCAGTCCACTGCTGGACATAGGCCTCTCCCAGACTGCGCCACAGCACCCTGTCCTCCGCCTTCCGCATCCAGTCTACCCCAGCCACCTTCTTTAGGTCGTCCGTCCATCTAGCTGGGGGGCGTCCCACACTACGCTTGCCGGTACGCGGTAGTTTTATCTCTTGAAGAGGTGTAATTTTATATTGACATAACTGTCGCTATGAACACGCGATCTTGCACACAACAAGGGACGCGTTGTTTCGATTCCCTTAATTTCTGTATTGTTGGCGATAGATAGAGCTACTATAATGTTGTTCGACGCGATTCGCACACAATAGAAACGTTCAAACTTTTTTACTGGCACGCGATTAAAATAATTATGAAGGCACAATACCTTTTTATGCCCAACTTTCAACCAAATTGCATCAGCCGTGGTCAAGGCACATAATATTTTGTAAAGCATCGTTAGGTTTTAATGCGGTTTTTTTATCTGATTAAGATTATTTTAATCTGTATTTGATACCAATTTTCCTTTCATTTCAGACAAGAGAAGATGATTTCAGGCATGTACATGGGAGAGATAGTTCGTCTAGCGTTAGTGAAGTTTACGAAGATGGGACTGCTGTTTGGAGGCCGCGGTTCAGATCTTTTGTTCCAGCGAGGCAGTTTCTACACCAAATACGTATCGGAAATTGAGTCTGACAAACCCGGAGACTTCACCAGTTGTATGGAGGTTCTTGAAGAACTCGGTTAGTAGCTACTTTTAATTCAAATACTTATTTTCTTTGATAAGGCTTTTCAAATCTAACAAAATGGAACTATCGTCTACGATCGTTACCAATTACTTCGAGTTCTATGACAAGGGTTTCCACATAAAAGTTATGTAACCTCTCTGCTAATCAAAGTCGCGTAAGGAAAATCAAACCATACATGTTGCGTAACTATTTTTATAAGTGATCATGATCAATTACGTCATACCTAATACTTACATACGAGTACCTACGTATATCTGCTAGTTATGTACACATTAGAGTATGTATAGGACAGACTGTAAGAATTAATCAAACTCGCATGATGCAACAGGCGCGCCCCGTGCACGCACTTAGATTATCATTTTAATAATATGACACGAAAATTAATTACGGTAGATAGAAAGGTAGGTATGCATTTTACAAAGAAATAGGTTTAAAAAAAATAAAGATTATGGGTTAACACAACATTAACATCGTTACATAGTGGTTTTACTAACGTTTTCCTCGATCAGGATTTGAAAAAAACTCAAACGTAAACTTATACGAGTACATATCTATGATAAATGATTTATTTTCTGTAAGTAGGTTTGTACAAACACTTTTACACGACAATCATATTTTTTTTAAGCAAGATGCGATCGGCGTTTCCTATCTGACTATTCTGAGAAGAAAGGCCGAAACAAACTTAGAGGTCACAGTCTCTTTTATAGTACAGACAAAATCTTGGTCAGATCATATGAAGACCATGTAGATTGGTGTCTGAAATGGTCTTTTGAGGAAACACAACACAAACAGATTGAGCGGACCTGTCCAGTCAGTGCACGCATTTATCAAAAATCGTGCAGCTCAACTCAGAACTTGAGGAGCTCAACGATTCGACGAAAAATACCAAACAAAGGACATTTGGGTAGGCCGCGTAAATTACTCAAACTGCCAGATCATGATTAAAACTAACTATGGAGAAAAAAGAAATGACCCACATAGTCCTCACATTCACAATAATTAAATTAAATTTTAAAAAAATACTTAAGAAAATAAAAATATTCATGTATATGTATACAAAATTCATCAATGTCTATATAAAATAATGTATATATACATTAATTCTATACAGATAAAAGTTTATGTTTGAGTTTTTGACTCAATGCGATTGTGTCCATATTAGAATACTCTATCAATTAAACAAAAATAAAACATTTGAGTCATTATAATAATATCAAAGTATGTTAATGACAAAAACGCAGTTTCAGAAGTTACTATTGCCAGGTTTATCATTTCATCAATAAATTTTGCCTAGAAAGTCACCCCGCTGCGTCTGTCTGCTAGGAAGCACATTGCCACATGGATTTTATTCAAGTTTTCATAATTGGATAGTGCCTCCCAGCTAAGCCAGGGCGGGTCAGCACATATTTTATTCAAGTTTTCATAATTGGATAGTGCCTCCCAGCTAAGCCAGGGCGGGTCAGCACATATTTTTAAATTAAAAGAAAAGAAGATATGACATGGATAAAGTAAATTCCATTCCATAGACATAAAATATTATTACTATGGAAGTCAGATAGATAAATAAGATAAAAGTCAGTGAAACCTTGAGCTTCTTTGACATGTTTATGTCCAAGCGACATCATTTGAACTTAAAGAACTGGACTTTGTATCAATCCCATTTTAAATAAACAATAATAACTAAGTAATAAAAGATTAATATTAAACAAACAATTAGTTATCAACTTACTTTATCACAAAACAAAAAAATTATATCAGAAGCAGATTCTGTCCACTAATTAAAAAAATACTAATTAAGAATGTAATTGAAAGTTATCTACCTGACTTTTTGTAGGGTACCTATTTTTCTCACCTCAGTGCTAAATGAAATAACTAAAGAACTATAAAATATTTTCCTTGTCACTCTTGGTAATTTCTTCAGTGACTAATTTCAATTAGCAATTATTCGCCCACGTCATGAGGAAATGTAAAGTAAAAAAACACGTGTTTCCTTGAAATAAAACCTAATGAATAATCTCTTGCTTACATCTGTGTAAAGCCGTAAACTACATTGGCTGATGCTATGCTAATTCGTTTTATTTAGCGGTATTGACATAACAATGTCAACGGGTGTTGAAAATATATCACAGGAACAAATTAGTTCCGAGATAATGAGTATAATTGCACATCATTTCGATACCTCTATATGGTTCTTGCTTAAAAACATGTAAAATGTAGGTATAAGGTTTCTACATGGGTCGATAAAGGGCGTTAGGTCCAATGTTCCACTTTGGTAACGATTTCGTGCCAATGACGGGCTTTGAACTTTAGCCAGCTATATATAATAATATGAGGAGTATGCGAGAGCCATGTTTTAAGCCTCAGTCTTTGACCTTGTGTGTGAATAAGCAGATTCCGCTAGTAGAAGCAAAAATTTAAATAGAGTTAGAAAACATCAAGATAAAAAAAATAACCTTTACAAATATGCAATGTAATTTAAAAAACAGGCATTTGTAAATAACATTGAATATTTGCCTATAATAACTGCTTTTGTCCGAAGAGGAAAATTAAACTGCACATTTTTCTCTCTTAGTTTATAAACTCAAGCATATACATTATGCATATAACTATAGAGAAATAGTCGTTATCTATAGCCTTTCCAATTTCTCATTTTTACACTAAATTTACGATTACAGGTCTATCACATGCAACTGAAGCGGACATGGCTGCCGTGCGCCACGTCTGCGAATGCGTGTCGCGGCGCGCCGCCCACTTGGTGTCCGCTGGAATCGCTTGCCTACTCAACAAGATGAACGAGCCCCGCGTCACCGTCGGCATCGACGGCTCCGTCTACCGTTTCCACCCACACTTCCACACACTCATGTGCGAAAAGATCGCGCAACTTGTGCGGCCTGGCATTCAGGTATGTTAATAACCTTACTATGTTGTACATAATGAAGAGTATTCTATCCATAGAAATGTAAAAAACAGGAGAAGTGGCAAGGGGGCGTGTCTGTGTCCACGCGTCATGAGCAACATGCGCTTGTACTAGGCGAATGGCCGTCTCCGCGAACTAGTGCGCTTTTGACTGTGATCGTGATAAAATATAAAAATGCCGAGTTGTTCAGTGGTTTCCTGTAAAAAACGAAGTCAAAATAAAAACCTCGTATCTCGTGGAATCACTTACCATATATAAGTAAAAGTATTTTACTGTATTTGTCTTTAAAATCATGAAAAACAACAAAGCGTAAAATATTTCTTGCTTTTACTACGTTATTTTTGTTTTCAAATATCGCAGCGGCTATACTATTTTTGCAGCAAATACATTGCTTCGTAACCACTAGCCACTCAGTATGTCGTAAGTGAAAAGCAAGCAATGTAAAAATTACAAAACGATACTTTATTTTCGCCGAGCGTCGCATAGTACAGCCGCTGTGTCTTGCGGCGAGATAGTGATGTGGTTATGAATGTCCACTAACGTAGGCAGGGACCGAATTACCGTTATTTTTTTAGTAGCGTTACCAGTTACCGATAATGGTAACGATAAAAAAGTAACGATATTTATAACGATACCCTAACTAAGTTAACGTTACATAATTACTAATATTATTACCGGTAAAAGTTACAATTGTTATACCGGTAATTTATACGCCATCCCTTTCTAACGATGACGATGGGGAGACTAGGAACTTTCAGTGTTAGTACGATTTGCTCGTGTTGGTATATAATATCATGTCTTATTAGTTAGTATAGAATATCGTGTTGGAATAGAAAATAATTTTGGCGTGTAGGTATAGAATATTGTTTCTGTGCTGCGGTTACGAGAGATTACCGAGAGCAGGATGACGTGTAAGTACATAATTTCTGTATGTTTTAATATATCTGATTAAAACACTGTCCAGTTAATGTGTAGGTAGAGTCGACCAATCGTCTCTGGATACAATTTGACCTTGAACCGTAGTTCTTATTACGGGTCAAGGTCAAACTGTAATTATTGCGGTTTTCAGTAGTGCACGTGTATCTAAAGACGTGTTCCATGTCAGCAGTCTCGACACAGTTAGCAATCCCAAAAAATCGGAAGCCTTTTTTAAAATATGACTTAAAATGCACAAGACGAATTTTTGGGATTGATAATTGTGTCGATCTCGATCCTGCTGGGCCAGGTCGACCTCAACAACTCTTGTTCTCGACCCGAGCGTTGAGAATCCGACAGAGTCCAGCCCAGCGCGTCGTAAAGACGTTGTTGGATTTATACGCTGGGCTCAAACCGAGAGTTGTAAATCCAGTGCGCGCTAAAATAACGTCTCAAGTTTTTGGCATTCGTACGAACGTGGGTTTATAATAATGTAGGTAACTCAGTGGCGTGCTGCTCATACATTTTAGATCAAGCCCGGCTTGCCCTAATATATCATAATTATGATCATAAAGAATAGAAATGCTCTTAATAAAGCCTCTCAATAAAACAATTAAGTACAAAAGTAAAAAAAAATCCGATGTTATTGAAAGCCGGACACAAAGTACCTACACTTCAAATAATAAAAATGAAAAATGCTGTAATTGTTTTAGTTGAACGTTTTCGATTTTCACGATTCGCACGCTGTATACCTACATTATTATAACATCGTTATTAAATCGCTCGTTAATAATTACTATTCAGGGTATTTACGTTACGAGTATATGGGCAATAAATACATACGTGTTTAAACGAAACACATTTTCATCATCATCATCATTTCAGCCGAAAGACGTCCACTGCTGGACATAGGTCTCCCCCAAGCACCTCCACTTCGACCGGTTTTGTGCGTCTCGCATCCAACGAGTTCCTGCGGCCTTCACAAGGTTGTCGGTACACCTTGTGGGAGGCCTTCCAACGCAACGCCTTCCGGTACGCGGTCGCCACTCCAGAACCTTTCGGCCCCATCGGCCATCTGTTCTGCGAGCAATGTGCCCTGCCCACTGCCACTTAAGTTTGGCAATTCATCGGGCTATGTCGGTTACCTTGGTTCTCCTGCGGATCTCTTCATTTCTGATTCGATCCCGCAGGGAAACTCCAAGCATAGCCCTCTCCATTGCCCTTTGAGTGACTTTCAGCCTTCTAATAAGGCCCATTGTGAGCGACCACGTTTCAGTGCCATATGTCATCACTGGCAACACGCACTGGTCAAAGACTTTCGTCTTGAGACACTGCGGTATGTGGGACGAGAAGATATTGCGTAGCTTCCCGAACGCTGCCCAGCCGAGTCGGATTCGACGATTGACCTCTTTCTCGAAGTTGGACCTACCTAACTGGACAGTTTGTCCTAGGTAAATATACTCGTCCACGACTTCGAGTGTAGCGTCTCCGATCCTCATGAGAGTGGGTGTTACATGGGCATTTGACATGACCTTCGTTTTGTCCATGTTGATTTTCAGACCCACTCTTTCAGAGGCTCTACTGAGGTCATCGAGCATTGTACTGAGGTCCTCCATAGTTTCAGCCATGACTACTATGTCGTCGGCAAACCAAAGGTGAGTTATGTACTCGCCATTGATGTTAATGCCAGCTCCTTTCCAGTCCAGAACCTTGAAGACATCCTCCAGAGCAGCGGTGAACGGTTTCGGAGAGATAACGTCTGGGATGTCTCACACCACATTTTAATCTTGTTTATTTTTATTTTAGAAAGCCAAATCGAGGATAGCGAATACAGTCAACGATGGGATGTTTCAACACAATTAGAATCTCAGCAACAAAATACAACAATACAAGACAGTCAAGAAACAATGATGTTAGATTTATCTACAAATGATTTACCAGATAACCACACCATCCCCAACCCAAACCCGACCACAGCCAAAGATATAAGTGTTCAAACAGATTGTGGCAATAGTAACATAATAAGTCCAAATTTATCATCTAACGATGCCTGCACTCAAACATTACTCACAGAAGACCCTGAAAATTTACGAGTTGCCAACGAATACTTTGGTATGTTTGTTGCCCAAGAACTTTCGAATGTACCACTGATTAAGAGGCGTCAAATAATGTTTGAGATTGTTAGATTGTTAGAAATGCGATCATTTTGATTGTTTTATATTATTTGTAATTATGTATATTACGAAAATTTTCTTACTTATCTAATTATAACTATTAATTTTTCTTACTTATCTAAATACAACTATTAATAAAAAACAAATAACAACAAAAAAATTGTGTCTCCAACACAAACGATCAGCTGATTTTTTTTTATTCATTTTTTTTTACTGTATAACACATTGTTTCGAATCAATAAAATATTTTCAATTAAATCTGATTTTAAATTAGGTATACCTGTACTTAGAAACTACAAATTTAAGAGACGAAAATAGCCTCTCTACACTGACTTGTGATAAGTACTATGATCGGCATACGCGACTTTATACTGTATGTTGTTTGCTATCTGACTGAACTAAAACTAGAAAAAAGTAGTGTGCTTATGACCACACGACTGAAGTGAAACTTCAAACGTATTTGGCTATGAGAGGAAGAGAGAAAGAAAATGTGCGCGCGCACTGATTTCTCTTGCTTATATCCCCCACTCAACTCCCGTTCGACTCGCCCGTAGCCCGTAGACATGGCTCGTACTTGCAAAATCGAGTACCAGGGCTTCCAAGTACGTCCACCTTAAGAAACCAGGGCCTAAAACCAGGGCTCGAGATACTTTCAAGTATTTTATATCTGCATCGAAAATTGATCCATAACTTCATACAAATAAGATGTACAATCGCGTAATCAAACAAAAGCCCTGTTGGAAGTAAAAAGTACTTGCATAGGAAATTGATCAATGACTTCCTCCTATAAATAAGGAGCAAAATCGCGATTAAAAATAAATACTTGCAAACCATTAAAGTAAAAAATACTTGCATACGAAATTGTTCCGTAGACTCTTACTGATAAGGAGCATGATCGCATTTGCGAAAACTAACGCGGTTGAGTACCTACGTATTTGAGCGAGTAGCCGTATAAGGTACTTTATAGTCTTGCAAGTATTTTGAGTCGGTACCTGGTGTGCGTACTTGGAAGCAAAAACCTGGTCGAGTAAATACGTACCTTCCCTACTCGCCCGATCACACTTTTCGTAACGCTTACGTCACGCGTTCGCCAGCTTACTCTCCAAGTCAAGTGTGCGTAAAGAAGTTTCAAGTAAATAATTTTGACACAACAAAAATCGAATTTGACAACCGCGACTCGTCGACACGTGGTACTTATTTGCCCTAACCCCGTGTATTGTTTTTTAGAGCCGCAGTCGCGGAGGGGGCGGCCTTGGCGTGTTTTTTAAGGAATTTTTCACTTTTTGTATGGAAAATATGAAAAATGATTACCTACATGTTGAGTTTTAGGAGTTTGTGGGTTTTATAAAGGGGGTCGAAATTTTATTATTTTTGCGATAGGACGCACCATTTTCGAGATATAAGCAAAAGAAAAAAAAACTTCATACGTATTTGGCTATGAGAGGAAGAGAGAAAGAAAACGTGCGCGCGCACTGCTTTGTCTTGCTTATATCCCCCACTCAACTCCCGTTCACCTCGCCCGATCACACTTTTCGTAACGCGTTCGCCAGTTTACTCCCCAAGTCAAGCGCGCGTAAAGAAGTTTCCCTTCAAAAATACTTCCATACAAAATTGTTCCGTAGACTCTTACTGATAAGAATCATGATCGCATTTGCGAAAACTAACGCGATTGAGTACCTACGTATGAACGAGTAGCCGTATAAGATACTTTATAGTCTTGCAAGTATTTTTAGTCGGTACCTGGTGTGCGTACTTGGAAGCAATAGCTGGTGTAAAAACCCGGTCGCATAAATACGTACCTTCCCTACTCGCCCGATCACACGTTTTCGTAACGCATTCGCCAGTTTACTCCCCAAGTCAAGCGCGCCTAAAGAAGTTTCACTTCAAAAACACGCGCGAGCGGCGAGCGCGTAAGTAGGTACATCTATGCAACAATTACACTGTTGCCGCTCCGCTTAGAAGAACCGATCGGCGGACGAACAACCGAACGCTTGAACGGCGCGCGGCGTCACGTGTTTCGGTTTGGCAACGTTGTTATGATAGCTTTGAACAAAGTAACGTTATAAGTAACGCTATTTTTGTACCGGTAAATCCTATGAAATAACATTACTTTTAACGTTAAATAATTAACGTATGGTAACGTTAACGTTTTGGTAATTTTACCGGTAATTTTGGTGTAACGGTAACTGTCCCTGACGTAGGCTATCGACAACAACGTTGAATGCTCAACGAATATATTGCTATTATAGTTAATTTTTCAATTTGTCAACCATTTTAACCCGGTTTATAGAAGACCTGAAAATATGACGTTTAAATGGTTGGAAGGCCCTTGAGAAAATGCAAAATAATGTTAATTTTTTTTTATTAACTGCAATTACTTTTTTTACACATTTTATTGATTTATAATATAATAATATGTTCTGAACATATCGTTTTTTATTTATTTTATTTTCATGACCCTTTATTTTTCTTAGTACAATAATGAATTAAAGAATCGATAACTTTCCGATTTAGTCAATCACTAGCGTATATGTAAAATAAATGGCTTTTGCACAGCACAACGATAGCGATAGATGTTTTTGTGTGAGTGAGTTGTACGGTGCATCGTAAAATGCACGCTGTATGTGATGATTTAAGGTTAATAATTGATTGTGTAGTACGTTCTGATTTATGAATTGCAAGAGTGTGCGCGACTTTGTATCTATTGCTTTTACTAAACTACATCTGTAGTAGTGGCGCGGCGGTGGGGCAAACCTAGCGACATCGGGTTCTTATACATTTTCAACTACGGCGCATATCTCCTTCTTTCATATATCTATGATTCTATCTATCCTCGTGCCCTTATCCCATTTGATTTGTGGTAGGCGCAACATGTCTCTTCCATACTTCTCTATTAGTTGTCATCTCGGTAGTCACCCCCTTTCTAGCCATATCATCTTTCACAGTCCTGCCATCGTTTCATTAGTCTTCCTTTACTCTTATAGCCAATCCACATTCATATTCAAAACTTTCCTCAAGACATTTACCTCCTCCTCCTTCTCTTATAAACATACCCACCAATAACCATACTTAGTATTCCGTACGCCCGAATAAAATTCGTACTCAAAACTTTCCTTACGACATTTTCCTCATTCGTCTGCAACACATGCCGTCTCGCCCATATCTCAAATTATTTGGAGTCGGTGCAGCATGTCTTCCCACACATCTATCAGCCAACTTTCTGCTTAGTTGTTTATGGTATTCTTTGCTTTATAAAAATATGCCCAAATATATATTTTATCGTCTTGACAACTCAATGATAAGCTTGGTTTGCATAGCAAGAAGAAAAAAAACATTTTTGGGCAATGTTAGTACTGTTTGAAGTTAAAACATTTGAGATGATATTTATATCTGAGAAACCTGTGCAATTTATAAATGATTCTCTTTTATCCTGTTATGCACTTCATAAAAACCGGAACTGTGCAAGCTGCCAAAACGTATGTGACGTCCATGAATACATTTGTATATTTGTGAATATTCATAGGAATCCAATCACAAATCAAATAAAACGTTAAAAGCTAAATGTTATCGGAAAAATATCCGGGACGACCTCCACCCACACGCCAACGAAATTTACGTCAATAAAGCTCTATAGATAAAACCATTATCTATCTACTTTTAGTAATCAAGTAGAGTATGACGTCCCTATTAGTTTTGTCTGTGCTCTAGATTAGGTTAATTATTTTCTTATGGCGTTCAAATTCCAAACTGATAAACTTTTATTATTGTACAATATATTGTTATTGCTGACTTCTGATATATTATCCGAAAGTGGCAATAACTCATAATCTTAATAAAACAAACGACACACCCACTTCAAAGAATTTGTTCTCATGTTGATAGTTAGGTACTCATAGTTTAATAGAAACACGTCCACTATTATTAAATTTTTGCACTAGTTGTGGGATCTTTACATATAATATTATTGTTTTAGAAAATGGAAAATTATATTGGTATATAAGTAGGTTTCGGGCAATTTAGTTAGATTGCAACTCACATTGACTACCTACCTGTTTATAAATGTACCTACTACGAAAAATATAGAGAGCGTTTGTTATTCTCATAAAGACACGCCCTTAAAGTTAAATAGCGATATTGAGATTCTGTAGATATACGGGTTGTAAGCCGTAATCACAATAGCTGAATTACACAGCACAACCGGAAATTTAATCCTTCATGAAGATTCTAATCATGTCTATAGTTAAATGCCTATTTAGTCATAATTAGGGATTTAATACAGCTCAACACAATTACGTCATAATATATGTGATTACATCGTCTTTAAAATTAGAATTGATAGGTGGACACTCCACTCCACCCAACCTAACGTGTTCTTGATAAAGATGATAATGGAACAGTCACCGGCATGACTCTGCAAAACGTGATAGATATTAAATTAGACACTGTCATCGTTAAGCTCGAGATTATTATGAAATCTGACACACTAAGATACGGCAAAAGGGACAGGATGCCTCTCCAAAATCATGGTGCAACAACAGTAGGTAGATACTTATCTACTCATTTTTTCGTACTTCGCAAATAAGACCCAACAAAGAAATCCGGATGGAAAAGAAAAAGCCCGATACCTAAAACGAGAAGTTCTACAGAGTTCTTTTTTGATAGCAAATGTTATGAGCAAAATTATTTTTATAACCGTCCTTGGCAGTAAAATCAGTGTAGTTTTTTTTTTCAATAATGTATATTTTGTATTACAGTTTGACCTGATGCTGTCAGAGGACGGCAGCGGTCGCGGCGCAGCTCTAGTCGCTGCCGTGGCTTGCCGTCAGAGTGGTACGGTCGCGTAGGCGTCACCCACACCCACTCGTCCCACACCTCACTTGGCGATCTCTCCGACGCGCGGCGGCGACGCAACTCCCGAGCCTTCGCATGTAAGCCGCCTAAGCAAACAACAGACACTGCAGTGATCATTTCCTAATAAAATAGCAATATATTTTTAAAATGATTTACACCTATTGATATTTATATATCGTTCAATATCGTAATGAAACATTACACCGTAAGTGTGAATCACTCATAAATAAAACGTTATAAAAGCTGGTCTTTATAGTTTGACATTCACATTTATAGTCAACACGCAGCCGTTTAAAAAGGATCATACATAGACATTAAGACCAAGCTGGCGGCTATTTTAGCACGTTTGAAATAATTGTAATTATGTATTAAATAATAATGCCGCTGTGTGCTTCGATCCGACGGCTTTCATGCATTCGCTCTCTGTTGAAATACTATTAAAATTGTCGTTGCTATAAAAGAATTCTAAAATTTCTGCCCAAATCTTGTAGCATGTTAGACACTAAGATTCAATATTTTATCCAACATTACTTAATTTTACTTAATTGCGATTTGTTTGTACTTATAATGATGACTTAAATCTAGTCATGATATTAGGAGTTGGCCTCTATAAAGTTCTATTTATATCTATAACAGTGTTTGTATGTTTTAAGCTCTTTTACACTTTTTGTTTTTAAATAAAAAGCATAAGACTGATTTAAAGATGCGATCATCATCATCGACGTAATTAGTCTACAAAATTACAATTGATCTTAGTGTCAATCGGTATACCGCTATAACATTAAGCATTTCCTTGCCAGCACACAGTAATATGGCTCAGAATTCTCTTCAGTGATTTGTGTTATATTAGCAATAAGTAGGTATATAGTAATGTATATTTTATCGGAGAGAAAGCTCTTATATTGTTAAGTAGTTATGTAATTTTATATACTAATAGCAACTGTTGAAAAAGTAAATTAGAATGATGATATTATAAATTACTTAATAACTGAACACTTAATGCGAAATACTTCTTTAGATGCATTGTTTATTCATATACTTAATTATTTTATACAGCGACCACGTCGACTGATGTATTTTAGATAAATGATGTATACATATTTGGTTTATAATAATTACAGCATACATTGTATACAAAAGATGATATCATTATGAATGTTCTGACCAAGCTTATAATCTTCCCCATATTTTTTAAAGTGGTCCACAATGACAAGGTTTCAGATAGACCTTTCTCACTATTTATTTTTGTTCATACCGAAATCAGCTGAATTAAGAAGATTTATTCTGAATTTTCAGTGAGAATCTCAAAATAATGTATGCTGTAGGTACCACACACTTGTAATACCATAATTCAATCAATATGTTGATCATCAATTAATAAATACTTTATATAGATAACAAATTTACATACAATTAAATCAATTTATTTATGTAATGAAAATCATTAACAAATTTAAGTAGTCAAATATGGAGCTCTATTAGATTGTACATTGGTTCAATGAAATTAAAGAAGTTGCGTAAGTGTTTTGATATTTTACTGTGATAGAACTAGGTCTAGTTCAAGTATATTATTTTCTGCAAATGTTTTGTCAGCAAAATTTATGTATATTCAGCACCTAATACTGATTGTGTGCCACTAATTTGTTCTTTTCAAATAATATCAGTTAACAATAGCAAACATAAGCAATTTATTCAAAAGCAGTTTTATTGAAAACTATTTATCAATTATAATCGGGTTCATGGTTTCACAACATACACAAGTGTATATAAGTAAATAAATCACACCCAATTATAGTTCCTAGATTCATTATATAGGTGCATTTTAATTTATGTATGTGTTGTGTTGTTACATCTGTGTGCTGCACGCTGTAACGAACACTTAGAATTATTTATAAGTAATAATGGTGGATTAAGTGTACAGTGTTCTAGATTTTATTAAGTACATTATTGTTTAGTTGAAACTAATATTTAATTTAACCACGCCGAGCTTGTGAATTTCACTGGGCTTCATAGCAAGTTTTAATTTGTCATCAAATTATGGATGGAGTATAAAAGTACAATTAAATCTTTTCTATAATATTGATGTAAAAGATAGTTAATATTGCTAATAAAAATGATTGAAGTTTGCAGTGCTCTATTTATTAGTTTACAATTCTGCAAAGAATATATTCTAATAAAATAAAATTTATTCAAATTCTTTGCTCAAATGAAGAATTTTATTTAAAAAAAAAATGATTTTATGAAATGGTATGAAAATAAATACTTAACCTTATTTTGATTCCTTTTGTTTTAACTTCAGTTAGATGCATTATTTAAAGATATGGAAACTTTCTGCATCAAATAACAAAATACCACATTCCACTTGTAACTGGAGGGTCATAAATGTGTTGATTTTATTACTACCCGCAGAAAATGTACATATCAATTTCAATAAGCCAAAAATATCAGAAAGGCGTATTTATGTTAGAAATAATTATGTTTCCCAAAATGTAAATAATAATATAATTTGTGACATTGATAAGGTATATATTTTGGAGGTATTTAAAAAATGTTAATTTTGAAAATTATTCACATGCTTTGTAGATAATTATTGTAATAAATCGAATTATGTTTGAGCCCGTTTAAGGTAGTAATCAAATTCATTATGTACACGCTCTTAAGGCATAGGAGCTCCTAGAAATGTTATTATTTCAGAAATAAATTTGTATAAAACATGTGTTGTCTTTATTATATTTGTTATTAAGTATGTGCATACTTAACAAATTTATAACCCCTTTCCATTCTTCTTTATGTACAGTGAATACGTTCGGAAAATCACAAATCTATTTTAGCCAAACAGTTTAATCAATTAAGTAAAATGGACTAAACCTTAACCCAAACGTCGCTCACAAGGAAATTCATTGTAAGCCAATATAATAAAAAAAAAGTAAATAAAAATATTAAAAAACCCGACTGCAACCTTATACTAAAACTAACTGAAAAGCTAAAAACAAGCCCAATTTAAATTAAATAAAAGTTAGAAGCAGGCGGGGCCCCCATACCGTTATTATAGTTTCAAACTCAAATGGGTCCCGCCTGCTTCCAACTTTTATTTCAATCGCTCGCTATACAATTCAATGGAATTCCATTGAATTGTATAGCGAGCGATATTGTATCTTAAGATAAAATATTGTATAGTATCTTAGCCGTGTGTAGCGCCCTTAAGGGCTCCGGGTTTTCTATCTAGAAAGAGCTTTTTTGCACAAGTCGCCACAGGTTTCTTTATGAACTCCATTTCCACGTATCTTAATAAAGAACTGTAAATACCTATTTATTATTTTTAAACGCATTGTTAAGTCGACCTCACAATTGCTTTATCACTTTCGACAACAAATCCCAGTAAATTAAAACTTCGCCGAGATTGAAAATGCGTTGAAACTATCTAACCGTCACATTAGTCTTGAAAGCAAAATAGACGTTGTGGTTTTTATGACGTGTTAGCGGTGAACTAAGACCACCACAACATGGGTTACTGAAAACCACTGACGTATAAATCATATGGACTTGAAACGTTTGACTATAGAAAAAACAGTTATACAAATATGAGGCTTATCGACGCCAAAATCATAAAAATACTGCCATCTCTTTTTAACTTTCCTAATTTTGCGTAAGTGAAAAAGGATAATAGTGTTTTTGACAGTTACTATAATGGCAACCCTTCATTCCTAGCGTCACTGAAATACCTATTTGCGGCCGGTCGCCATTTTATCAGCTCGCTGTTTGGTACCAAAGGTGGGTACGTCAACCGTCAAATCTTTGTTTCTTGTTATGTTGTTAATGAAAGGATAGAGTAGTGCATTAGACATTTTTAATATTTATCGATAATGCTATTTTATGGTTCTTTATTGGTTTTATGTTTTACTTTTAAGGCTGCTTGCTAATAAAGGAAAAAAGAAAATTTGAGTGGAAACAATCGGTGTTGAAAACTTATAGATGTCAACAAAAACAATTTATATTTGTTCTCTTCACTTTGAAGAATCATGTTTCAACCGGACACTGAATAAAGTAACCTTGCGTGACGATGCTTTACCTTCACGAACCTTATTGGTAAGTAACATTGCGTGTTATTTTGTACATCATGATTGCGTAGGGGCTGATAATGTTTTATGATGATTATTGCAACACTTGTCTAATGGACACATACAAATGTGTTCGAGTAACATCATGAAATGCTCCACAAGATTATACGTTAAAAAAACGGACGGATAAAATTATCCGTTATAGTGATTATAATAAAAGTAAACAATGTAAAACTACCGTTTATAATAATATTAACGTATAATCTTATGGAGCACAACTTAACGTGCTTATTTTCTGCATTTTCATTCTAAAATAAAAGAAATAACCATAAAAAACGATGAGGGTGCCACTGTGCGGTCGGCGCCGCCTTAAACGAAATACCTAAGTTAGAAAACTTGGGGTATTTTTACTCGTAGATAATGTACCGTGAGTACGTGCGTGACACTAAGAAAACATTCTCACAATCTTTTATCGATGTTATTTTATAGAAATATCGATCGTTAGGGGCTGCTCTATTAGCCGCCATTTTATCCGCTCAGTAAAGTGTAGGTATACACGTTTTTTTTGTAGGTATGCCAAGTCCATATGATTTATACGTCAGTGCTGAAAACGGTCAGTCTGTTGTTCATTACACTGGGTTGTCTTATCGCTGACGCTGATTGCCCAAATGAAGTATCTAGAGAAATTGGGTGTATTATTTTTAAATTTTTTTAAGCCTCTTGAAGCTGCAAAGGGGTTTGAAGGTTTTGGCCCTAACATCAGCCGCCATTTTGATTTTTTTTTTTCAAAATCGCGGTGCAAAATATATGGGCATATATTTGGATAGGGGACACTTATACAAGCATAAAACGTGATATAACATAACATATAAAGCGTCACTTTTCTGAGATATTCAAAGATAAAAATAACAATTGTTGTAACGCATTTTAAGTATTTTTTTATTTTGTAGTAACATCAAATGTTAATCTTAATCAGACAGAGAAAGAAAACAAATATTATAATACTAATCATTTATTTTGTTCATTAAAAGCTTTTTAAAACAATCGGAATATAAAAATATGAGATAAATGTGTTGAATTAAAATGATAGTTTTGTAGGTAAACATGAAATAATTGAATACACCAGCTAGTGGATTAAACATAAGATTAATTAATCATATTCGGTATAAATAATATCATCCAAGAAGGTAGCGGGAGGCTGAATAGGATATTCTTGGTGTCGCGCCCATGTACCATTATAATACACATCACACGGGAGCAACATCCAAGTGTTCGTTTTCCTACAATACAATCACAATATTAGCCAACTATTTTATTTTATTCCTGCCTTGCAAATTATTATCGATCTAGATGCAGACAAAATAAATTCGATTGTTTTGGTGTCTTCAAGTGGATTCTGGCTCTTAAAAGCCAATTAAGGATCAGAAACGACAATGTTGTATTGACTCAGGTCATAATCGATTTAAATCGATTAAAAAAATCCTTGAAATAAACAACTCCGAAAACGGTAAATAACTCCGAAACCTGACACTAAGATATTATGTTATATTACATGTTTTGTTTCTATTAGTGTCCTCTATCTAAATATATAACTTTCGTTGTGTACCGCGATTCTGAAAAAAATCAAAATGGCGGCCGACGTTAGGGCCACCCTCCATACAAAAATCTTCAAACCCAACCAAGTACACAAAATTACTAAGGCCGCGGCCGCACTACTAAGGCGACTGCGACGCGACGGCGATTTCGTGAAAACAAACTCATATAAACTTAATAAAATTATGTCGGTGGCCGCACTGCAGAAACGAGAAGCGACATTTATTTGTTCATACCTAGTATTGTATAAAATCAATTATTTTCTAACTGAACAGACAGCTGTGCTGCTGGGGAGTTTGTTTCGCCACTTCTTCTCCCCAGCGAAAGCACTAGGAAGTGGTGAAGGGCGGGCGTTTCGGGGGACTGTCCCTTGTAATTTTGACGTTCAAAAGTGCCTTTTATGTGCCTATTTGAAATAAATGCTTTGACTGACTTTAACGTTCGAAATTTCATCTCATAGTCACAGTCCAAAATGTACGTAAATTGGAGGTATTTTTGACAGATTGAAACAGATATGCGAACGTTCATAAAAATACGGGAATTGCCCTTCTGATAGCAAAAGTATAATGAAAATTGCCAGAGAACAGGCTCGTACAGCGTGTCAAGTACGAATGGTGAAGTTCAGATTTGAATGTCAAAGCGTTGGATCGATATTTTGCGCAGCAGTATCAACCCATGACACGCACTATGTAGATAAAGCGGATCGCACACTACAAGGAGTCACGCGACGGGGCGCAGAAGCTGCGCCCACGAGCGTGATTTTTTACATACAAATTCAATAAAAACGGGGAATTGCGCTCTATTTCACTCGCCCCACGTGTGATCCATCTAACATGGCGTGAGTTTAGAACTGAAATGAGAGCCTGACTTTTAACTTAAGGGTTCAACACTATTTAAATAAAATCCAAAAACGAGATTATAACTAGTTTATCTCATCTCAGTGTATCTTAACCTGACAGACAGGACAAATGTGTGCAGTAAAATAACATAATAATTACAGCAAGAAGTGATAGCAACCCATTAATAATTTAAAATCACATTCATAATTGTGTAGCTATACATAAATCTATAATATCTAATCAGTAATCAGATCGTTCCATATTCCATATTTCTTAAATGGAGCACAATTAAATTGCCTTCATATACTTTGATACTTACATACGTACTTATTATAACAATAGCATTAAAAAAGTGAGACCGCAAATAAAACATTTGTGAATTCATTATCTGCCTGCAGATCATGCATTCTATGTAAACAATAAATATTATTATACATGACAGGCACAATCAGAAGGACTTCTTGCAGGTTTCTTGGGCGCACTAAGTCTTTTCGATGTACCAGTACCATATTGAATGCCTGAACCTATCCTCTCCGGGTCTAATTCTCCTGTTTCAATTTTAGCCAAAATGGTTTTGGAACATTTTAAGAATGCTTCTTCTACATTCTCTCCAGTTTTAGCACTCGTCTCGAGGAACATCAGTTCTGAAAGAAAATATACTTACAGAATTAGAAAAAACAAATGAAAACTCTACTAATTAATAATCTGAATGATGAAACGTGGGTGTACACTTCTGCCTAACCCTTCGGCATATACAGGCGTCATGTTAAGTTACATAGAAATAAAACAAATAAAAATATTTTTACATAATTATTTAGTCATGCTTACCATTTTCTTGGGCGAATTGACTAGCTTCTGTGAATGTAACTTCTCTTGATTCTTCCATATCCTTTTTGTTACCCACAAGTAAAATTACTATATTAGGGCTTGCCAGCGTTCTGGCATCCCTAAGCCAATTTGAGAGTGCATTGAAAGAGTCCCGAGATGTGATGTCGTACACTAGCAGGGCTCCAGCAGCGCCACGATAATAAGAACGTGTGACTGAACGAAATCTTTCTTGACCTGCAGTGTCCCATATCTGCAGTTTGGTAGACTTTCCCCCTATGTTTACAATTTTAGAACCAAACTCAACTCCAATTGTGTGACATCTATCTTCTTTGACTGTAAAAAATAGAAAAAATAAAATGATAATAACCGATTTTGTTAAAAGAGGGACCAAAGCATAAGACAGTGTGGTAAGTTTTCAATGAGTTTAATTCAGTTTAACAGCTTGTCTTTCTGTAGCATGATTAGAACTTGCAATTTGAGTATAGTAGACCTCGTAATTGCTTTATAACCCTAAGATTGAATGTTACTTTCACGTCGCAAAACGACAAGGTCGATTTGTCTGTATCACAGTTAGATTATTTCAACATTAGTTAACTTAGAATTTGATGGGAATTGTTACCAAAAGTGGTAAAGCAATTAGGCGGTCGACTATACAATGCAGTTTCATGTTCTCAAAAATCGAGCTCATGGTTTTTTTTTTAATTTATCATAGTATGAATAGGCTATCGCCTTGAAATCCCATCCCAAGAATTCACCCTGCATAAACTGAACTAATGACTACACTGTGTAAACGTTTTGAAATACATTTATGCAACTTACCACCTTATTCTTTGGAAAGTAATAATGATTAATGATAGAAACTAAAACTACCAACTAACTGTACTTTAGTACGGGGAAAGTAACTTACTGTAGGTGATCATGATGAAAGTGATAAAATATGTGACTTGGGTTTGAGTTTGTTTTTGTTAGGTAGTTTAGGGTGAGATTACCAAAAATATGTATAAACAGTGTTATGTTACATGCTTTAACCTTTTACAGCCTTATTTTTTAATATGTGCACAACAAGCAAAATATCAAATAGATTTTGAAATTCTCGTAAGCATGCAATCAAGCCTTTTTAAACCCATACAAACCCATAGCACAATTTGATTATTATTAATAATTAAAATAATTTGCAGTTGCTTTGGCATTATATTTACTGAATAGCCTCTTCATAAGGGCCACTTCTTGAAGCCAAACTTTTCAAGTGAAGTGCCTAGAATACTCTCTTGGTACTCTGTTTTTAATTAATGTACAGGATGAATTTTTCAAGTGGGCGTGGATGGCCAAATTCGAAACTATGAGGAATAGCGAAAAGTACTCAAAGGAGTCTCATGTTCGGTCTGCATCATTGGATTTTTGAAAACTTTTTTACAAGAAAAACAACCGACTTCAAAAAAAAATGTATATCAGAACGTTCGGCCAGTCGAGATAGGGAGCTGGCTGCTACTCCAGTTTTTAGTGACGATTATGTGACGCTTAAAGATGCCAGTCAAAGAATTTGTGACGGAACAGTTCGAAAGTTAGAAGCATTTATTTATGGCCGAACGACCTGATATCAGGTCGTTCGGCCAACCTGAATCTCCATAACTGAGGACCTTGGAGAAACTGTTACTGAATAAAGATTTAATGACGATTTGGTGACAAACAACCAATGCTTTACTTTTACTCGTAATGCCACCGGTTAAAAGTAAAATGAATTTTGGTTCCTGAAACATCAGGACGTTCGGCCAACGTAATCTCCATAACCGAGGACCTGAGAGAAACCGTTACTGAATAAAGATTTAGTGACGAGACTGAAACGAATTTTTATTGCTTTATTTTTTTTTTGTGACGGCCTCTTTATATAGTAAATTGAAAATTTAACATATAACGTCAAAACATTGGGATTATCGATTCCTCCACAACGAAGAAGCCCAGAGAAACCGTTAATCAATAAAGATTTAGTGACGAGACTGAAACGAATTTGTATTGCTTTATTTTTTTTTTGTGACGGCCCCTTTATATAGTCAATTGAAAATTTAACATATAACCTCAAAACATTGGGATTATCGATTCCTCCACAACGAAGAAGCCTAGAAGACTCGTAAAACCCCTGATGTGTTATAGTTTTTCAGTGCAATGGTGTCAGTATTTTTGTTGATTCAATATTCCGCACTATGGCGGATGGCGACTGAAATAGGGTGACCATGTATTCCAACGAAACAAGTATTTATCAAGTACTTAAGTACCTACCTTAACAATGAAGCAACACACCTCGTAATATTAAATTATATAAGTACAAGCAACGTTGAGCTGATGCCTGCATACCAGTGTCCACTTGTGAGGTTTTTTTTTATATTACTTGAGTCTATTTTGGCTATTTTAAAAGCAAACGAAAGTGGAAAGGTGACTGACATTGGAGATTGGGAAATTTGACTAACACACACACAGACAGACAGTCGGTTATAGCAATTAACTGACCCCCTTAAAAATTAAACAAAGTCAAAGCATTTATTTCAAATAGGCACATAAAAGGCACTTTTGAACGTCAAAAATTATCGTAAAATAGAATTGATTCTAGTCGCCCATTCCAAAAGGTAGTTTTCGTATGGAGAAGAACGGGCAAGAAACTCCACCGTTACTCTTTTAAAATGTTTAGGTACAATATTATTTTGCATGGGTACATCCAAACTATCCAAACTTCCAAACTAATATTATAAATGCGAAAGTAACTCTGTCTGTCTGTCTGTCTTTTCTTCACGCCTAAACTACTGAACCGATTTCGATGAAATTTGGTATAGAGATAGTTTGAGTCCCGGGAAAGGACATAGTATAGTTTTTATCCCGATATTCCCACGGGATCGAAAGTTACGCGGGTGAAACCGCGGGGCGCAGCTAGTAGTAAATATTGTTGAAATTAGCAATAATATATTACAAGTTAGAACAATATTCAAGATCATACCTACTTTAACACTGCGTGTTAAATCATTTTACGATTTTCGAATTGCGAAACTCTAGTTTCTGCGCAGGGCCTTAACGTTCATAATTGGTTTCATAATAAACTAGAGTTTCGCAATTCGAAAATCGTAAAATGAAGCCAATTGTGATAGAAATGAAGCCAACTGATCAGAATCATTTGACGATTTGGCGTTCCGCAATTAGGCTGCAGGGTAAAATGTTTTTCTTGGATGCTTCTGGTGGAACAGGAAAAACATTTGTTACCACTGACATACTTGCAGAGGTCAGGAGGCGAGGTAAAATTGCTATTGCTGTAGCGTCGTCGGGAATCGCTGCCACACTGCTTCCGGGTGGCAAGACAGCACATGCCATGTTTAAAATTCCCATCGATTTAGAGAGCGCCGAAACGCCTGTTTGTGGTGTGTCACGTAACAGCGATAAGGGACACGTGCTCAAGGATTGCTTTCTGATCGTATGGGATGAGTGTACGATGGCCGATAGGAAGGCAGTTGAGGCCGTGGACAGAACCCTGCAGAACATCCGCAGGAACGAACATTTGGTGGGTGGTGTCACAGTTCTGTTCAGTGGTGATTTCCGGCAAACGCTTCACGTGGTGACACGGGGATCGAGGGCTGACGAGGTGAATGCTTTGTTGTGGTCACGAGTTCGTACGCCGCGCTTGACCATTAATATGAGAGCTCGGCTCAGCGGCAATGCACGTGCTCAAGAATTCTCCGATGTCCTTCTAAGTCTTGGCGAAGGCACTCTACCATAAGAGGTGGTGCTTCCAGACTCTCTCGGTAGAGTGGTATCCAGCTTAGAAGAACTCATTCGCTGTGTGTACGGGGACATTAGTCGTATACCGCACCAGCAGAATTCTTGGGTGTGTGAGCGGGCCATTTTGACGCCCAAAAATGATCAGGCTGCAGCAAGTAACGAATGCATTCTCTCGGAAATTGAGGGGAATGAAGTGGTCTACACCTCGATAAACACTGTTGTCGAGCAAGATGACGCCACACATTATCCCGTGGAATTTCTGAACTCCCTGTCAGCAAGTGGACTTCCAGCGCATACCATCAAGCTGAAGGTCGGTGTCCCGATTATGCTTCTTCGGAACCTATCTCCTCCGAAGTTGTGTAACGGGACCCGCCTTGAAGTCATCTCGCTCCACAGACACCATTAAGGCGAAAATTCTTACGGGTTGTGGCGTCGGCGAGGCAGTATTTATACCACGCATTCCTCTCATACCTCATAACTTCCCGTTCCAGTTCAAGCGCGTACAGTTCCCCGTGAGTGTTTGCTTCGTGATAACCATCAATAAGTCGCAGGGGCAGACACTGAGGGCAGCGGGTGTCGACCTCAGGACGAGTTGCTTCTCACACGGGCAACTGTACGTCGCTTGCTCCCGCGTCACCAGTCCTGACTCTCCTTACATTTTGGCACCTGGCAGCCCAACTACCAACGTAGTTTATAGGGAAGTGTTGTAAGGTATGATACCTTTGTACGTATTTTTACTCTTTTGTGTACTGGAATGTATTCCTGAATTATTTTCTCTATTTCCTTCAGTCACATCTTAGGACTGAACTCGGCAGGATTCCCATATAACTCTCTTCACTTGCTTCGCATGCAAAAAAAACTTATATTTTAGTGCTATTTTAAAAGTTGTTTACTTATAATGCTATAGCGACACTGGCATCTTAGGTATTTTTGGTACTGTAGAGCCTTCACGCAGACGACGTCGCGGGCAGCAGCTAGTAAATAGTAAATTATAACTTAAGCAACAAAAAAATTTTCAAAATTTCAATTATTTTTATTCATGTGACAGTGACAGACACAGAAAAATAATAAAAAGTAGAAGCAAAGAGATCATATACGGTCATATAAAGAGTTCATAACGCATGTTGGTGTGTGTAATGATTTTTATAACAATTTATTTCTAATGCATATTATATAAAATATTAGTTATTTGCACTTCTTCTGATATTCCTCCGTCCGCGTATCTATTTATTTTGTTGCAATACCTACATCGTCACCGTATTTCAACTATTTCGATGTGTTTTGCTTCATGCAGTACATAAATAGGTACCGACTCGATAAATACTTGTTTCGTTGGAACACATGGTCACCCTATTTCAGTCGCCATTCGCCATAGTGCATTTTTATAGATTAATATTGAATCAACAAAAATACTGACACCATTGCACTGAAAAACTATAACACATCAGGGGTTTTACGAGTCTTCTAGGCTTCTTCGTTGTGGAGGAATCGATAATCCCAATGTTTTGAGGTTATATGTTAAATTTTCAATTTACTATATAAAGGGGCCGTCACAAAAAAAAAATAAAGCAATACAAATTCGTTTCAGTCTCGTCACTAAATCTTTATTGATTAACGGTTTCTCTGGGCTTCTTCGTTGTGGAGGAATCGATAATCCCAATGTTTTGACGTTATATGTTAAATTTTCAATTGACTATATAAAGAGGCCGTCACAAAAAAAAAATAAAGCAATAAAAATTCGTTTCAGTCTCGTCACTAAATCTTTATTCAGTAACGGTTTCTCTCAGGTCCTCGGTTATGGAGATTACGTTGGCCGAACGTCCTGATGTTTCAGGAACCAAAATTCATTTTACTTTTAACCGGTGGCATTACGAGTAAAAGTAAAGCATTGGTTGTTTGTCACCAAATCGTCATTAAATCTTTATTCAGTAACAGTTTCTCTAAGGTCCTCAGTTATGGAGATTCAGGTTGGCCGAACGACCTGATATCAGGTCGTTCGGCCATAAATAAATGCTTCTAACTTTCGAACTGTTCCGTCACAAATTCTTTGACTGGCATCTTAAGCGTCACATAATCGTCACTAAAAACTGGAGTAGCAGCCAGCTCCATATCTCGACTGGCCGAACGTTCTGATATACATAAAAAAAACACTACAAAGTGAAAAATAACTTTAATTTCGGAAGTCGGTGTCGTTGCTTCAGCATTTTCGTTTTTTGACACCGACTTCCGAAATTAAAGTTATTTTTCACTTTGTAGTGTTTTTTTTGAAGTCGGTTGTTTTTTTGTAAAAAAGTTTTTATTTTTCACTTTTTAGTTGTACCTACCCGACACAAATTCAATTAACACTAGTGCATTGAAGACACGACTCGAAGAATCATCAAAATTCACATAAAAATGCCGGAGATGCAGTACATTTATGCATATAACTTCGTACTGTATAAGAATAATTACAGTACCCGGCGATAAATATTGCACATCGATCTTTGGAAAGAGACAATCGGCTAATTTCGGCTTCGTAGAGCGTTATCTCTGTCGCACGAAATACAAACAGTCCGGTATCTATTAGGAGCTGTTAAAACAATTATGATTTGCTTCTTTTGATAATTCTTTTTATTCTTTGTATAAAATACACCAATTTTTCTATAAATGATTGCTTTAGGTTGGGGTAAAATAAAAAGGTTCCCCTATTTTTCCTAAAGATGCCATAGTACAACTTTAAATTATTTAAATTTGGGGGTGTTAACAACTCTAGATGTATATTTTGAACTGGACGCGACCGCACTCTATCGCACTTGAACAACGACTGACAAAACGTCAGTTAACGTCACATAGGTAGTGTGCGACAGAGATAACGCACTACGAAGCCGAAATTAGCCGATTGTTTCTTTCCAAAGGTCGATGTGCAATATTTATCGCCAGGTACTGTACCTAATGTACTAAAACCTTCCTGAAAGTATGTAGATCACACTCATGAAAGAATGATCAAAATCGGTTCGGTAGTTTTTGGGATAATCGCGGACATCCAAACATACATACATACGGGTCTAATACAGAACCTCCTTTTTTAAAGTCGGTTAAAAAATCAATATTTCCAGGCAGGAATCGAACCCGTTGATTTTTTATAAAAGAAACACACACTGTATTATTAGACCATTTGATAGTGTCCCCAATAAGGATCAAATTCTGGGAAGTAACTAATGAGTTAATGACATACGGAAAACTTATGGAAAATTTTGTATTTTAATAAACTGCTTCTTATTTTAAAGTATTCATACCTACATTACCTGTACCTTTTCGAAATGATGCTCAATATTTTTCTTAACACACACCCGCAGCGCAGTCACCTTCACAACATTATGTTCTAAATTCAAATTTTTATTACATTCTTTGGAAAATATTCTAAATGGAATCAATAATATTGTAATGCTGAATGCAGTACAATACTTGACCGTCGAATCCAGCTATGTATTGAAAACAATGGTCATAATTTTGAACAATTAATCAGTTAAGGTTTAATAGGTAGGTAACATTAAAAAAAAGTATTTTGTCAAAAATGAACTTTTTCTTTAGTTTGCCGTACTTATGTCATTACTTCCCAGAAGTCGATCTTTATTAGAGACACTATTGAATGGTGTAATTACAGTGTTTTTTTTTTTTCAAAATCAACAGGTTTGATTCCTGGCTAGAAATAAATCCTTTAGGCGCGATTGGTCCAATGTTCAAAAAGATGTCCAATTCGCAGTTGGTCCAATTCGCGATTGGTCCAATTCGCAGTTGGTCCAATTCGCAGTTGGTCCAATTCGCAGTTGGTCCAATTCGCGGTTGGTCCAATTCGCAATTGGTCCAAAATGGACAATGTTTCCGAAATTATACAATATATATGTATATACGATTTATAAGATTCTATCAATGAAAATATTATAATAAATTTGCACACTGCTAGAGGATTCAGGTCTAGGCTATCGGTTGAGGAGAGGTGGTCAGGTTATATCTCACCTCCTCTACATGGATGACCTAAACCTCTGTGTCCCCAACAATTTGAATTTGGTGTGGACAAATGTGCAGTCATGCATGTAAAGAGAAGAAAGATTGTGGATCCCTGGGAACCCAACTCTCGGATTCCACAAACCTTTGAGCTCTCTCCGCATCCGAAACCTATAAGTATTTGGGTATGTCGGAAGCGTTGGGCATCAATGTTACTGACATGAAGCAATCATTGAAGGAGCGCTTTTTGGCCTCCTGAAAAAAGTACTTAATAATTGTCTTCTATCAGGCTGAAACAAGGTGCGCGCATTCAACGGTTGGGTCATGCCGGTTTGATGTACTCTTTCGGCATACTCAAATGGACTCACACCGAACTCGATGCCCTGGATAGGAGGGTCCGTGCGCTACTGACTGCAAATCGAATGCATAACCCACGGTCATCGGTAATGAGGCTGTATATCCCGCAAAAGTGTGGAGGTCGAGGCTTTTTAAACGCTAATACCCTCCACAATCGCAAGGTGTGCAGTCTCAGTGAATATTTCCTAGAAACCAACGTGGGGATGCATCGAGATGTGGCCGCGGTGGACAACGGCCTCACCCCGCTCTCCTTGGCTAAAGAGAACTGGCGCAAGCCAGTAGTGCTTGACATTAATGATCGCATAGAGGTATGGCAGAGTAACGAGCTTCAAGGATGTTTTTACCGGGCCCAAAATGGACCCAATGTAGATCTACTAGCGTCCGTAGCCTGGCTGCGTTTCGGTGACGTGTGACGTCTTTGGAGAAACCGAAGGTTTTGTCTGTGCAATTATGGACGAATGTATGATGACGAACAATTGTCGGAGATTTATTGTAAAAGACGGCACGGTTGACATCTATCGGGCATGCCACCGGCCAGGGGAATCAATCAAGCTTATTTTCTCCGGGTGTTCTCGTCTAGCTAACGGAGATTACTTGCATAGACATAACCTTGTAGCCAGGATAATCCATCAGCAACTTGCTCTGAAATACAGCCTTGTGGAATCTGAGGTGCCGCACTACAGATATGTGCCCGACCCAGATCTCGAAAATATCACATTGTACTGGGATCCATCCATCATCTGACAGGACTGTTGTTGCCAATAAGCCTGATATAGTGGTGGTGGATCGATCAGAGCGGCGCGCAATGATTGTTGACATAAACGTCCCGCATGATGAGAACCTCGTGAAAGCCAAGAAAGATAAACAAATCAAGTATCTTGACTTGGCTCGCGAGATTGTCGACATGTGGGATGTGGACTCGGCGATCATTGCGCCGATAGTCGTGACAGCCAGGTTCCCTATCCATTTGCATAAAATTTTAAGACCTAATATAACTTAGCATAATTTTGTTTGGCATATTTATATTTTCGCATAATATAATTACGCATAACAACTTACGCATAATTTTTTTAAGCATAATTTCTCTAACCATAATAATGATTAAGCATAATATTGTAAAGCATAAATTTATTAAGCATAAAGTTCTAAAGCATAACTTTTTAAGCATACTATCCTAAAGCATAAATTTATTTACGCATAATTATAATTAAACATATTTTTATTTTTTCGCTGTAGGAAGCATGAAGCAAGCAAGCATACAGCATGCAAGCAAGCATGCAAGCAAGCATGCAGCATGCAGCATTCAAGCGCTCGCTCTTGCATCCTATGTCGACGGAGCCCCGCTTCGCGGGGCCCCTATTTCTGAGTAAAGGGTTTAAAGTAACCTAACCAAACCGAACCTCAGGGTGCCCTTCGCTCGTTCTTGCATCCTATGCCGACGGAGCCCCGCTTCGCGGGGCCCCTATTTCTGTGTAAAGGGTTTAAAGTAACCTAACCAAACCGAACCTCGGGGTGCCCTTCGCTCGCTCTTGCATCCTACGTTGTCTATTGCGTTCGTTGAGTTCGGGTGCGGTAACGGTAACGGAAATAATTGTATTGAAAATCGGAATGTCGTTTTTCGGACCGCGAACCCATCGAGCATTTGATTCTTCGAATATATGAAAATCGCAAAACAAACAAGTCGCATTTATGACTTTCGGTAAAATAAATTTCGTGATTTTTAATAATAGACATTATGATTCTTAGGTATTATGAAATTCGGACTTTGAAAATCGGAACATCGAAATTCGGAATAAAATATTTCGGAGTATTTGGGTGTTCCCGTTTCAATCAGTTAACTTCTATCTGAGGAATAACCGCCATATTTATTTCTCATAATAGAAGTTAACTGATTGACATATTTTTTTATACAAAAACTGTCAAAACATCTAATATATTCTTCAGATAAAAGTTATCTCGCGATTGAAAAATCGTTTAAGTTACATAATGTTATGTATAAATTATATTAATTGTATGCCTAAATATTATTATGCTAATAGTCATTAGGCCTACTAACGTTATGCAAATCAAATTTATGCCAAAACAAATTAGTCTTTAACATGATTATGCCAACATAAAATGTATGCCTAAAAGAATTATGCCGAAGTATTATTATGCCAAAACAAATTGTGCCAAAATCGTTATGCCGAAGTATATTAGGACAAAGAACATTATGCGAAAAGAAGGGATCCCTGACAGCCAATGGGTTAATAGCCAAGAGCCTTGACCAACACCTGAGGAGGCTCTCGTTGGGCAGCTGGATCAAGGGTTTGATTCAGAAAGCAGTACTTCTGGACACGGCCCGCATTGTTAGGAGGTTCCTCTATCTGGAGCCCTGACCGCCGGGTAGCTTGAACCCTGTACATAAAAATGTGTTATTTTGTTTAATTTTGGAAATGCTTTATATTGGATCAATCGCGAATTGGACCAACCGCGAATTGGACCAACTGCGAATTGGACCAATCGCGAATAAGGTGAACTGGACCAATCGCGCCTAAAGGATTAATAAAAATCCAATAATGCAGTTTTGGTTTTCATCAATATTGAGCCCGGGACTCCTTTGAGTAATTTTTGCTATTCCTCATAGCTTCAAATTTGGCCATCCACACCCACTTGAAAAATTCACAACAATAAATCTCAGGGCCAGTTAGTTTATCTGGCCCAATGGTATAAACAGAACTCAAATACATCAAGATCTAGCAGTTTTTGTGCAATCACCACCGTCACCGGGGCAGATGGAACTGCTGCACTATACTACAAAACAATATGTCAAAATGCTTTACATGACATTTAATATATACTAATAATAAAGCTGAAGTTTGTTTGTTTGAACACACTAATCTATGGAACTACCAGTTGGACCTGAAATTTTTTTTTTTTGCATTTGATAGCCTAGTTCTTGAGGAAGGCTATTTTAACATCACGGCAAAAAAGGCAGAAAGAGCCCTAAGCAAAAACGAAGTAATAACGACGGGGAGTTTTATAAAAATGTGGCTGTTGATTTAGTAAGTATAGGTGTTGTCTATCTTACGACTTCCATGCGAACAAAGTCACCGACAGAAGCTAGTAAGTTATAATAACAATTGGGTAACATTGGCCGTTAAGGTGGTAGAGACAGCACTAGACTTAACAGTAACTTGAAACTTGGTAGAAAAACATCAGGTTTATAGAAAAACAGCAATACTAACATTTTGGATTCACAGATCAATATTTTATTTTTTTGTTTCAATGCACAAACATTGCATGGTAACAATAGACCTACTTTTTGGGTAATAAGCCATTATTCATAATTTGGTTAATGATAACATTATTTTTTTTTTGTATAAGATTACTAGTTAATGCAGTTCTTATAAAATTCGTCAGTTTAGTAATGAGACATTCGGTCAGTGGGTCGTCTTAGACAATAACATATCGAAGTTGATTATAGCTACTTACATTTGTTTCCAATGAAATTATTGAGAAGGCTCGACTTTCCTGTACCAGCGCTTCCAATTACCAGAAATTTAAAAAGATATTCTGTAATAGAAATATACGAATTAGAAAACTTAATATTGTAAAAATTATACAAACAAGATTACAATAACAAAATACTATACCGTAAGATTCAGACATCGTGTATGTTCATACGGAAATGCAATGATGTTTACGTTACAGTGTACACAATCTTATAATTTTCACACTTATCTATCAGAACTGTTATCAATACATAATATAGCTATTAGAACTGCGAAGTTTCATAATGTTTCTGATCTGCTTTCACAACATAGGCACTTTCGTTTCAATTCAATATCAAAAAGTACTCTGTGAGTACTCTGTTCGTTCTGTCTGTTTCAATTTTCTATTTTTACATGAATGGGAATGAAATGAATGATTGATGTTGAACGAATGATGGGAATGATCTTTTTTTTATTATTTTAATGGCCCGGTTACTGGGATCTTTTAGCCAAATCTTTATTTGGTTTAGTCATTTATTTCACTAAACTTCGAAAGTGTTTATATATTTACATATTGCTCGATAACAAGTCTTATATTTTAATCATTTTAATAATCGTATCGTGTGTGCGTTATCAGTGTGTATGACCCATTAGGTTTATTTAGTCATTGGATCCATTTCACAGCTCAATGCGTGTGCCGTTTTCCCACATAATTATGATCATAGTTTATAATAGTAGTCGAACATGACATAAGTGTGGACTGTAAATAATTGTTAGGATAGTTAAATATGTTTATAAATAATTGTCACGAATCCATCTATTTATTTAATATTAAAATTCGAAAGTAACTCTGTCTGTCTGTCTGTATGTTACCTTTTCACGCCTAAGCCGCTGAACCGATTTAGATGAAAGGTATAGAGATAGTTTGAGTCCCGTGAAAGGACATAGGATACTTTTATCTCAATATTTCCACGGGATCGAGACTTATGCGGGTGAAACCGCGGGGCACAGCTAGTTTAATATATATTTTTGTCAGTCATGAATTCATGATTCAGTCTATCAAAAAGTACTCTGTGGTCATGGTTAGAGATATTCTGAAGTGCTCTGTGTATTCATAGCTAATGATTGTATTCATCATTTTATATACTTGTACTGTATAATTATTATTTTAAAATTGTTAGCTTTGTAAATATACAAAGAATAATTAATTCATCATTTGTTGTCTATGACGAATAAAATGTCATGTCTCATGTGACAGCTGACATGTCAAACGAGAAATTAAGGATAATAATAATTATGATGATGAGAGAAACTATAATTATAAGGATATTATGAAATGTGTAATGTGTACTAAACTACATCTTTACATTACAAAACTAATAACCGCCACGTAACAACTAATTCCATACGTACAAGTACGTAACAGTGACAAACATAATTATGTGACAATGACATGACTTTGACATTAAAATATAAATAATATCGACATCATCCAAAATAAAAAAATAAACAGTTTTGTTTATATTTGTATGTCAAAAAGACATGTCATTAGACGAGTAGGTAACGCTAACGACTACTAGATCCTCGTCTGTACAAAAATAAAAAGTGATACACCATTTTTTACTCGTATTTCTACTGCAACTGTATCTAGCATTTTAAAATGCTGTGTTCGTTAAGTCACGTACGTTGCCTTTGTGTTGGTGTTATATAATAATTTATGTGTGCATGTTATTAATGACTACCGGCTTATTTTATTTCTCCCTTCCAGAAAGTTCTAGGAGCGGTTGCTCCTAGGATATTTGTACCAAGAGACAAGCAAGTCAGAACGTTTTGGGAGTATGTTAATATGAGCTTTAATCGGCCTGATATCGACCGTATTAAACAATTTGGCCCAGATCGTACATGTGCTGAATGGGTACTGCGAAACGGTGGCAAGGTAGTCTGGGACGGTGGAAAAAAACTGGCTGATTACAACATGTTACCGCCAGAAAAACAACCAGTTCCAAAATTAATTGAAATTGATGGCACAGATTCTTCTATTTCACATTACGGCTTCCCTCATCTAAGTAGGTAATGTTGTGTGCAGAATGAAAATGTTTTAATCTGTCGAGCTCCGCTAATGAGACACAATTGATTTTCTATTGTTTCGTCGCCAATAGGCGACTTGTGGTGCTTGACCGGTAGACAGTGGCATTATGCATCACATATTTTATAATCAATTACATACTATTTATAATGAACTAAAAGAATAAGCCCTACTTTGATTCTTAACCCTTTGAACGCCAACGACGCTTACAAGCGACAAACGTAATCGGCCGCTAGAACGCCAACGACGAGTTTAGGCGACAAATGGATGTGCTACTTTATAATCTAATATTATAGAAAATAGGTAGGTAAAAGGATTATGTTTTTTAAATTTCGTCGTCTTCTCCTTTAACACACATATATATGGAAAATCTATTGTAGTAGCAGTGATAAAGGTTTATCGATATTTGTGGATAGGTACCCCATATCTAGCATTTTGTAGGTATTTAATAGTAAATAAATGGCTCGGCGTAGTGAGCATACTTCCTATGAGCTGCGCTTGGCGTTCAAAGGGTTAATAAAGTAGGCAATAGCATAATAAACATCTACTTATGGCCTTCTTTTTTTTAAGTTGGGTGCACAAAGTTGAGCAAAGTTATCCTGCACAACGCCAGCTACATTGATGACAGGGCTCTAAAGGGACTCTCCTATGGACGTGAATCAATAACATATCTCCAATTGTCCGAGTGTCTCAATGTCACAGATGCTGGAGTAAAAGAACTGATAGCTCTTGATAAACTGGAATCACTTGAGTTGTTTAAATTGGAGAGTGTCGAAAATTTAGAAGAATGTAAGCGTCTAATTCAACAGCTCCTGCCAAAGTGTAAAATACTAGATAGAAAAGGTAGGCATAGCAATAAATAATAAACATTGGGTGGCTCCATGTATTTGGGATTTTTATTTAGTCTTTATATTTTTTTGTTGTTTTCAGAAGGTGTTGAAATAAATGATAAGAAACAATGAAAACACACATAATAATTAGTATAGGTCTTCTTACCATGTTATAAGTAAATCATAAATAATTTTTTGTATAAATAATGAAACTATGAAACTATAAATAAAAACTTGATCATTGAGGTAGTATTTCATTCATAACAATCTTCTAATATTTAATTCCTTTACCAATTGCTTCATTGACATTGCTGTATCCGTCACGTTCAAGGAGTTCAGCTAATTCATTCTTTATTTTAGATACAACTGGTGGTCCATGATAAATCAAAGCGGTGTATATTTGTACAGCACTTGCACCGGCCAAGATCTTATCATAGGCATCTTGGCCTGTGAATACTCCTCCTACACCTACAATGGGAACTTTGCCTGGAACAACAATGTTTTACTTATCTACACTAATATAGTAAAGAGATTTTTGTATGTAACAAATAAACTTAAAAATTACTGGACTGATTTCAAAAATGCTTTTGCTATTAGAAAGCTACACACTGAGTAACATAGGCTATATTTATTACTAGAAAAAATTAGAGATCCGTGGAAAACCCTGCTAAAACCAACCTAAGGTGTAAAAAAATTAGCTTTCATCGCATGTGCTGCAGAAATTATTGATGATAGAACAAAAAAATGTTCTACAATATTATAGAACATATCAATATCTACAAAAAACTTCGCGAGACCATAATATAGCCAACTATTGTAGTTATGTCACTATAACTACTTTTTTACATTCAGACCATGTTATCCATACCTTTGTATTAATTCATATCCAAATAAATTATTTCGTATTCATGACTGTATCAATAGGTACCTGTTGATTGCTTTTTGAATTATTGAAATCGGACATTCCATTCAAGATATTACGAAATTAAAAATGTCAATATAAACAATAAATAAAAATACACGCCGACGCGACGCCGCCGCCGCCGCCGGTGTGGCTCCACGCAGCGCAGCGAGCAACGCGGCGAGAGAGTGGGCACCGAAGTGCGGGAAAAGGGTGTGCGCACCGCGCGGCGCACACGCGCGGTCTACTCCGTATGTAAAAAATTCTCGTGTCACAGTGTTTGTAAGTAACAAAACTCCGCCGAAACGGCTTGACCGATTCTTATGAAATTTTGTGTGTATATTCAGTAGGTCTCAGAATAGGACTTAAGCTATTTTTTTTTTAATTTTAAAACTTGATAGGGTAGGGTTAGGAGTAAGACACCATGCGAACGAAGTCCGGGCAGCTAGTTTAGAATAATTCAACAAAGATGTCTGGAGATCAGGGCAAATAGGAAATAGTGTTCAAACCTGAAAATACTACATAACATAATCAGCCTATAATGTTCCCACTGCTGGGACACAAGGCTCCTCTCAGTGAGAGGGAGTGGGCCGTAATCCACCATGCGGGCCCAGTCCGGGTTGGCAGATGTCACGTCTTCGGATTTTTGGTTCTAAGACGTGCCGGTTTCCTCACGATGATTCCTTCACTGTTTTGAGAGCAGTTGTGATGAAATAATTTACACAACGTAAAGCGCCTGTCTGGATTTCGAAAAATACTGTTACTGGAAAATATCAAACTGTGCAAAAAAAAACGAGACCTGCAACCTCATGGTGACCCCAAACATTATAATTAAAATTATCATAAATAATAACTCATATTCATGATGGAGTTCTGATATCCCAGTACAAACAACCTGCAAACTGTCGATAATACCATTAATTTAATGAAAATAAAATACTACCAACCTTTGGTCATTTTATACATCTGCTTAATCATTTCTGTGGATTTAACAGTAAGTGGTTTTCCACTTAAACCTCCTGCTTCATTTTGAAACTCAGTATTCTGTAGTTGAGGTCTGTCAACTGTAGTATTTGAGATAATCAGGCCATCCACTTTGCTTTCTTTCTTTAAGATCACTGAAACAATCTCACTCATTTCATCATTGCTTAGATCTGGAGCAAGTTTAAGAAGTAATGGAGGATTATTATTTGTCTTCAAAGCATTTCTTGCATTATTAACTTCTTTCAAAAGTTGATATAGTTCCTCTTTCTTCTGTAATGACCTTAGGCCTGGAGTGTTAGGACTGTGAAAAAAGTTGACGAGTTATTTTGTTTAGTTATTATCAAGACTGTTGAATTATGTTTTTATTTCCCAATACTTATTATGTACCTGCTTATGTTTATTACAAAATAATCAGCTACATTCGAAAACTTTTTTATCCCTAGAACATAATCCTCAGTAGCATTATCAGACAACTTATTTTTTCCTAAATTGATTCCCAGTAATCCTTTATCCAGAAGTGGTTTTTTTAACATATCTATTTTCTTGTACATATCTATTTTCTTGTACACTTCATCATGACCTTCACTATTGAAACCATATCTGTTAATGACCGCCTTGTCTTCAGGTAAACGGAAAACTCTTGGTTTAGGATTTCCAGGTTGTGCTTCTGGTGTGACGGAGCCAATTTCCACAATAGAGAAACCTAATTTTCTCAAACCAATTACAGCGTCACCATGTTTATCAAAACCAGCTGCTATTCCAATTGGGTTATTCAATTCACGATCAAGGAATTTTGTTTTCTGAAAAGTAACAATTTAATTTTTACTGTATTGATTGTGTTTATTAATAGTTATTATTATTATTAATAATCAGTGAACTTACCAATATTTGTGGATCGTCAGCCTTTTCCGGAGGGAAGAACCCATATTTTATAGCTGCCACTCCAAGCTTGTGTGCCCATTCAGGGTTAAGATATTGAATAAGTGGTTGCAGAACATTTGTATAGTATCCATCAAAATCTTTTTTGTAGTACATTAACTGATATACTAACGAGCCCCCAATAGTTACAGTACATAAAGATTTGAGTTTTTTCTGAAATAAATAGGTTTATGTATTATTTGTTATCTTTCCAATTTTAAAATTACGCAGGTTCCTATGGCTAATATATACTCAAGTTTATACTTTATTAGCACAAATTATACAATCCTATAACAGAAAGTTAGATGTTACTTACCATAGCTTCTTTTTTGTGTGCCATCTTTGTTAAATAATACTTTTTTAATCAATTATAAAAAAATAATATCTAAGATATTATTTTCGTTTGTTAGGTTAGAATATCATTATCAATCAATCGGCGTACCCCAAGTCCCCAAAGAGATTTAAGATACGTTATAAATAATTTTAATGTCTCAGCGCCCCAAGTCCCAAACACTATCGGCTATCCCAATCTCTATATTATTTTACTCTTTGATCCCAATCAAAGAGTATAAAAAGTACTCAGTGGTATATCCCAATCGTAGACAGGGATCACAGTAATTTACTGTGCAGGGATGAACGATCCCAAATTGAAATGCATCTGATCAATTCTCATCTGTCATTTCTGTCTTACTCAGTCGACAGTCAGTTGAGTTTGAGTCAGTCACTGTCAGTATGACTTATAAGTAAGTTAAAGTAGTGTCAAAGTGTCAATTATTAAGGTGAATGCGCAGTGGTAGACCGCGAAAATATTTTCTTACGTTTTTTGCAATTTGTAGGTCAGTGTCAGGTTGTATCTTGATCAAAACATGATTTGCGACTATAATAGACATGTATTTACAGATTTATAGTCAATCTCTTTAAATTAGATTTCTACCATAAACACTTTTCCATACGAGATTTGTTCTTAGCGGTAGAAATCTAACTTAGAGAGATGTATTAATGATTCTAATTATTATAATTCTGTAAATACGTACCTGTTATAGTCGCGAATCATATTTTGATTAAGAACCAACCTGACACTGACCTGAAAATTGCAAAAAACGTAAGAAAATTTGAATTTCGCGGGCTGCAACTGCGCATTCACCTTAACCGACTTCAAAAAAGGAGGTTCTGTATTTGACCCGTATGTATGTATGTATGTTTGTATGTCCGCGATTTTCTCAAAAACTAAAGAACCAATTTCGATAATTCTTTCACTAATGTGATCTACATACTTTCAGGAAGGTTTTAGTATATAATACATTATGTAATTATTCTTATGTACGAAGATATATACATAAATGTACTGCATCTCCGGCATTTTCTATGCGATTTTTGATAATTCTTCTAGGACGGTGTCTTCAATTCTTCAATGCACTAGTGATAATTGAATTTATGTGGGGTAGACAACTAAAAACTGAAAAATAAAAAACTTTCTTACTAACAAAACAACCGACTTCAAAAAAAAAAACATTACAAAGTGATAAATAACTTTAATTTCGGAAGTTCGGTGTCAAAAAACGAAAATGCGGAATCAACGACACCGACTTCCGAAAATAAAATTATTTATCACATTGTAGTGTTTTTTTTTTTTTTTTTGTAAGAAAGTTTTTTTTAAGAATACACAAACATGAACTTATTACCTTAATCTATGATATTACCTACGTCCACGTACACAAATTCAATTTCTTCATGAACATCGGTTAGACGTCAGACGCTAGCACATCAAGATACCGCAATCTGTCAAATTTCTTTGATAGATTTTCAACTTTACTACAAAGGAATAAGGTTCATATTCAATTGGGAAAATTTGACAGATTAGGGTAGCTTGATGTGCTGGCCTCATGGACCTATAAAAAAAGGGCTGGCCTCTGTATGTACATAAGTATCGTAGACCGAGCTGTCTACGATAAGTAGACAGCTGAACCGATCACTTTTACCACAGATTACTAATATGACTTTTTTCAGTCGGTCAGTCTACTGTAAATGAATTGTTAAAATTTTTCCTCTATGATGAATTGACACTGGACCAGCTTCAAATTCGAAGGCATTCGGGAGCCCTGCAATGTGAAAGCTCTTGCTGCCGATCGAATTAATTGTCGGTTTTTGTTAAATCAGTAGATGCTTGCGAAAGCCCATGCGATGCATTCATGTGATTGTGCAGGGTGTTGTGGCATAGCCTGGAAGAGGCCTATGTGCAGCTATGGACTATGACAGGATGGTTAATAAATATTGCGACACTATCTCTACTAATGATGTGATTAAAACGCAATGAAACATCGTTTTAAGCATTGCTCAATGTTTTTGTTGATAACTTATATTATCAATTTCATTATAAATATCATCCTCAAATGATATTATCCTCTTTTTTAAAAAAAAATTGAATTGTATGTTACTTTGTCTAATTCATGGTACAATTATTATACCATGGTCTAATTGATTATTTTGTCACGTCACTATTTAAATTTCGTTAGCTGTCATTTTACTGCAGCAAATAATAAAAAAAATTGCGATGCGATGATTCCGATTAAATAATAATGTTTTTGTTGTTGTTTCAAACAGAGAGTATTATATTAATGTACTTAGTTTGTTCTTCGATTCAGTTTGTGTTCTTATTCAGTTACTGTTTGGATATTGTTCATGCGAGAGGAAATTGGTCTACTAACTAAGTTTTCATTTTATTTGATACGACGATTTGATAACTGGTTACATTTCAAAAGTGCCAGTCCAATAATACTATTAATTACAAGTTCTTAACGTTAAATCACATAATAACTGATAAAAATGAAAGCTGCATTGGTATTTGATAGTGTTAACGATTTGGTGTTTGGAAAATGGAACTCCGCTTTCATCGAACGTATGAAGACGTTCGGTGTTCTGGCAAGTATTTTTTCAAATATTTTTTTTCGGGATTTTTTTACTCTATACATCCGAATAACTGAATTTATTCATCAAACGTTAGTAAGTAGCTCCTAAACCTAATATATAACTTACTATTTGCAAACAACATGTAATAGTACCAATAAAAAAATATGTTATTAATCAAGAATGGGTCTTTGTTTCTAAAGAAATAATATTAACCTAATAATATTTAACAGTTTTGGGAGCAGTGGTGGCCCAGTGGAGCAGTGGTGGCCCAGTGGTATCGGCCGCGACTTACGAGTTGTAGGTCGTAGGTTCGAACCCAGACAGGCGCTTTACTTTGTGTAAATATAAATTCATCACCACTGCTCTCAAAACGGTGAAGGAAAACATCCTGAGGAAACCGGCATGTCCTAGAACCAAAAATTCAAAGACATGTGACATCTACCAACCCGCACTGGGCCCGCGTGGTGGATTACGGCCCACTCCCTCTCACAGAGAGGAGGCCTGTGTCCCAGCAGTGGGAACATTATAGGCTGATGATGATGATGATGATGAATAATATTTAACAAACTTTCAATTTGGGTAAAGAATTAGTGTGAAAATATTTTTAGTCAGACTATGATGCCTAGTGTTTAATTAATTAATACTTAAACTTGTTATAATCCTTTCAGGAGAATCAGGCAGATGTAACAGAGAATAATACAGTGTCACAGCTACTGGCCCCTATCATAACATCCCAGCGAGTTATGGCTGCACAATTTGGTAACACATACTCTTCCATACAGTGTACAGACAAGACTACGCTAGTGTTTGATGAGGTAAGGTACTCTTATGAAGGTATATTTAATTAGAATATTTCCTCACACTAGATGTATGTCCTGATATTTGCTTTTTTCTATTGCAAAATTAATTTTATTGCATATGTTGGGTACAGTTTGTATAGGTCAAAATAGACTACTAGCTGTTTGTGTCCGGTGTCGCCCGGGTGAATTTCAGAACTCCATCTCAAGTTTTTTTTATTGAGATTTTCATCCATCCAAAGTTCCGACTTTTCTAGTGGGTTTTCCAAAAAACAAATCATACGAACCTTGTTCTAATAATGACAAACACAAAAAACAAAAGATCAGCCAGTTGCTTTCGAGAGATGATCTTTGATACATGCTGCAATTGTTTTTTATTTATAATGATGTATTGCTAGCCCAAGATGGTGTAATAAGTAATTCTTTAACATTTTGTGAATATCCCACAGTGGCTTGACCATGTGTTCATGATAATAAGTGAGGACTATGTTGATGATGCCCATCGAGAACTATTGGACTTCAAAACATTTGTGCAACACATTTGTGGCCAGAATATTAATCTGTAAGTTCATTTTATTAATTACCTATCATATTAACATAAGAGGGGCTTGTGGCTAAGTAATAACAGCCGCATGGGTCGATCGATCAGGTTAAGCTACGCTTGCCGCGCGCGGTAGGCCCGTGAATGGGTGACCATCTTTACAGACCAAGACCCCCCCGTGTCTCGGAAAGCATGTTAAGCCATTGGTCCCGGCTGTCATTTGTGGATCTTTGACAGTTGTTACGGGTCGTCAGTGGCCCGAAAGTCTGCCAACCAGTCTTACCAAGGGGTTTCGTATTACCCAGTAACTGGTTTGTGGTCTTGTGGAGGTCAGATAGACAGTCGCTCCATGTAAAATACTGGTACTTAGCTGCATCCGGTTAGACGGGAAGCCGACCACAACATAGTTGGGAAAAGGCTAGGCAGATGATGATTAACATAAGCCATCTATATATACAACATTATTTTTAGTATATGCGTAACCCGAAACACGTGTCTAGTATTTTTAACCGACGAAAAAACGGAGGAGGTTATCAATTCGACGCGTATATTTTTTGTTTTTTTTTTTTTTTTTTTTTTTTTTATGTATGATCACGCATAACTTTTTACAGAGCAGTCCGATTTTGATAATTATTTTTCTATTGGAAAGGATATACCCCGAAGTTGGTCCCATATAAATTTGGAAAAAAAAATCCAACCCTAAGGGTAGGAAAATAGGGGATGATTGATTGTTCACTCACTGATTGTAATGTATGAGCACGCATAACTTTTTACAGAGTAGTCTGATTTTGATAATTCTTTTTTTATTGGATAGGACATACCTCGAAGTTGGTCTCGTGTAAATTTGGAAAAAAAATTCCTACCCTAAGGGTGGGAAAATAGGGGTGATATATTGTTCATTCACAGATTTTAATGCTGAGCTTTATAAAGCCTGTTTTTTAAGTATTTTATTATACAAAAAATAATAATTAAATTAGGATTATATAACAGTTAATATCTAAAGTAAGGTAGGTAGCTATTTTAAAAGTAATAAAAAATTAAGCATGTAGTAATTAGTAAATTATAGCCTCAAAAAATTATAAAATAAAAACTTTTTAACAAAAAAATTAAACCTCCGAAAAAACTGAAAAGCAAAAAATAAAAACCTTTTTTATTTTACCTTAATATATAAGTTCTTAAACTAATGCAAGTATACCTAAGAAATTTTGAGTCGGCGCCAAACAATCAATGAACAAGGTCACTAAAATACCTCAAATTTAAAGAAATAACCAAATCAAATTAATAATGCAACGTGTAATCTCCAGCGATAAATATAACATTCCAAATAAAAAATGCGCTCTCCGCACGACCACTCGCAACGACATTAAGTTGCTTGTTTGGCGCCGACTCAAAATTTCTTAGGTATACTTGCATTAGTTTAAGAACTTATATATTAAGGTAAAATAAAAAAGGTTTTTATTTTTTGCTTTTCAGTTTTTTCGGAGGTTTAATTTTTTTGTTAAAAAGTTTTTTATGTAAAGAATCTATGTACAAAATTTCAAAACTGTATCATGAATAATCACCAAGTTATAAGCTTGTTATGTTACCTGTTTGTCCGTCCAAAAACATGGTCTCCCCCACCGCGTGCCGTTAGGTACGGCGCGGCGATTGTATTGTAATTAACTGGTGATAACATTTTCCATCACACTTGCAGGATTTGGACTGTCGTAATGGTCAAGTGTAGGTAGTTATTATAATGTACTTTATTCGTAAATAAATGCAGCCGTAAGCTACGAATAAGTAATTACTTATCTATTCGTAAGCCGTAAGTGATACAATGTAGTCAATGCGATTTGTTCAAAGTGGATGAAAAGTGTTAAACATCGCATTACTTAACCACAGCAGGCTGTAGGTACAAATAATAACTTTCTACAATTAACCATCTTGGCGTGTTTAAAAATGTTAATCATCACGGCAAAGCATTGTGTTCCACGATACTCTGATTGCTCCTCGTACCGCCGCGCTGCCAGGGATACGTTATCACTGTTATCGTTGTTTCTGTGTACTGGACGTTTGTGTATGAGAAAGTCCACGTCCAGTCCAGTTACACGACACTTTTTACATACGATAGGTAAGTACACGATCAACCGAAACACAACTGTGGCCCGCGGCGGCCGCGCGCTCGCGATTATGCAGTTGGACCCACGCGACACGTGCGCGCCAACCAGTGGTACCCGGGTGACTGAGGTAAGAGGTTGCTGCATCCCCGCCCCGCTCGCTGTGCGCCGGCGCCGCGCCATTGTGCGCGTATGGTAGATAACTACCTACTTAGTCGCTCCTCGGGGCACAGTATAATATACTCGGGGTGTCCAACTATTAACCTTTTTTAAATATTTTTGGGCCAAAATATAACATGGGGTAAAAATTATTGGAATCGATTCAGTTACTTATTCTGAACAAACTATATTCAGGTTTCGCATATACTAAAAATAATGTTGTATATATATCACAATATTTAGGTTAGCTTGCAAGTAATATACTTAGTATGTTTTGTTTTTCAAATTATGAATAAACTCCTTGTAATGATTTATTGAAAAAGGAAACCATTAACTATTCTGTGAACTACTAAATGACCATAAGGAGGGAGGAGGGTTATACTGTGTAGTACATAATAAAGAGTATTCTATACTATGACCTAGTGCTGTAATGCTGTTGTTCCAATAATAAAAAAGCACAACTTTGAAAAATATAGTCATACTTTAGTGGATTTCATTCAAATTCCTTTTTCAGGGAGCAAATTATACTAGGTACGAACAGCTTCAGAGAAAAGGAACCCCTCAAGACTTTAAAGATTATCGCCCGAGCGCGCTCGAGCCCGCCGTCGCTCGTCACTCGAGCGACGGCGGGCGCGTCACGTGGCTCTGGCCTCGAGCAGCTCCCTCCCCCGCTGCCGCGCGCCGCGTCCATCTCTGCCCGAGCATCCACCGATCCCACTCAAATATTATTTGCAAGTTTTTAAATAATTATAATATGGTATTTTTTCGGCTTTTTGCCCGAACCGTATCCCAAGAATAACTTAACTTACAAAAAGACACTTTACGTGCGATTGAGGATACGAACCCGCATCACCAGGCGCCAGCCGATCACGTAGATCGCGCCTTATACCATTAGACTATTGAAACAGTTAGCCATCTTAACGAAAATTTGAATAGCTTTACTCCTTTTATCGAACAAGGTTGATAACGGTCTAATCTTCTAGATATTAAGGTTTAAATTTCAACTTCCACCACGTATTATAAATACTAACACCTTACCGTCTTGTTTTACAAAATGCAATTCGTAACTCCTCAATTAACTAAAAGATAAGGTTGAAATTTGCATAGATTTCTTGTTTGGTTGAATAGAATGTGCTTGATTCCGATTGTTGCACTACCTACCGTAATTTTACTTCAGAAACTTAACTAGCTGTATGAACTGCGAGTTAAGGTTGAATTTAGAATACTTCTTCGCCTTATTTACTAAACTGTGATTGAAGGTATAATTACTTTTCAAATCGTTTCGTTTTCGTGTCGATCCGCTTGTGCGTAATTATCTTCGTCGAAATATTATCCAATTTATTAAGTTTTTGAACAGTTGATTATATTAACCGATAGTATTGTTCGACCGTTAAATCCCCGGCGTCTCCATTTGTCACATACCGGCGCGCACCCGTCAGGCACCACCGTCTCCATTTGTCACCACCCTATTCACGCGGCTTCAACCTCTATTATTACTGTTAAATACGGTCTAATATCCTGTGCAACAGTTTGAGTCTATGGTCCGGTAGATAAACTAATCGACTAAATGATTCAAAACGAAAAATATGGGTTGGCAATATTGGAAAAAAAAAGTTAAAAATAGACTTTACGATTCTTAATGGCAGCTGCAGTGCGTGCTGTTTTGTTATGATGCTATGTTGTTTATTTTAATAGTTTTTGTGTAAAATCGACGTTAAGTGGATGAATATTCGTTTATAACATATTATACGTCCTTGTAGATAATATTGTAGATAATATTTGCACGAAATAACATCACAATCAATCAATAATCTTTTTTTTTTGGTCAAACAAAATTTTACGTAAGTACTTCAAGAAAATCTTATGATTTTATAATTATAGTGGTATATTTTTACAAGATATAGGTAGTTATCAGTTAATAAAGGTTTGTGTAGTATCCTAGTAACACTTTTTTAATTAGAAACAACTCAATATGACTAGGATTGGGCGTTTACAGTCATTGCGTTGTAATAGGAATTGAACGGCTCGGCGCACTGAAATTTGAGTTTCAATATTATTAAAATGTAAGGTAGGACTTTCAAAAAAACGCTGTTGTTAGATTACTTGTCTATTCATAATGTAACTTGCAAAGTTTCGTGTAAATTCATATAGTAGTTTTATCAGAAATCGACATAACACGGGAACGAACACACTTTCAACCTATTTTCTGATGACGTCATTTGTTTATAAATACAAAACTCGTAATACGAGTATTGTTTGCATTTTATATTATGGTCTGTTTATTCAAAAACCCAAAACAGTTTACATTAAGTGGCTTGAGCCCATATAAGCATCAGTAGACCATTTTTTGTGAGCAGGGTAATAAATCACGCGCACAGCGAGTGACATCTGGAATTTGACAGGAGTTTTTTTGATGTTGCGTCAAATGACGTCAGGTATTTGGCCGGTTAATAACTTTTTGAAGGCTAGAATTAAATAAACTGACGACTGAGGGAAACTGACCAGTGATACGCGGACTCTAAAATTGTTGTTCTCTGGGAACAGGAACAAAGCATAAAGAACGAGATATGGGCATAACGGTAAGATTTACGTTATACACATATATGTATTTATTGTTGCAATCATGTTGCATTATTACTGACAAGTTAGATTTTTTTATGTATTCCTAATATTATTATTTTCGTTCCAGAGAAAAACAGTTCGTAGATGGATACAAAGGTATCATGCGACTGGTGATGTGAAATGTGATCGCCAAGGCCCTCGCTCAATAATTGTTTACACTAATGAATCGGGGCGACACCGTAATATTGTGGAAGTTCACTCAGTGACACCCTTCAAAACTACGCGTTTAAGTGTGACTTCAAGAAGTGATAGACAGTGACGGCCATCCTCTCCGTTATTAATAGGCAATTTACTCGGCAGATTTATTGTGTAACTGATCTGATAAAATTACATTGGAACGTATGAGCAAGTGTTAATAATTCCCAATATTTGTGGGATCATTAATTCGTAGTTAATCAAGAATAAACAACCTTTATTATTATCAATCCAGATACTTTTGTTTACAAGTAGTCTTGTAATGTGTGATGCACCATCTGACCTCACATATTTTTATAATTTCTAATGTTGTGTTAAATAAGGGTTATCAGAAAATGTGATAAAAGAGAAAGATGTATATTGCTATACTTTTATAGTTTAGCATGTTGGTTCTTCCTCTGTAATTCACAGGCACAAATGACAACATTTAATTTTTTAATCTTTTTTTCCGATAAGATCATACCTACAAAGTATAAAAAATTAATGTTTTCACAACTTTAAATGAATAAATATTATTGTAGTTGTTTCTAGAAAAATCTATAAATGAACCGTTATCTAATGTTAAACGTTCTAAACCTCACCCAGGGTATCTATTTTGTTTAGTTAATATTCTAAGTAAATAACCCCAATTTAACACACATAGAAAACTGTATATTCAAACATGAAGTGGATTCCTTGAAGTCCTAGAAATGTAATTAGAGAAATAAATGAATATTGTTTATGCAACATGCCTAGATTTTCTTACAAACCTCATGCCTACTTCAACATTTGATTTCTTAAAAATAATAATTAACAAAAATCACCTAATAACCTATAAAAGAAACAAAAAAAAAAACAAAAAAGAACTTCTCGTCCGAGGATTTGAACTCGAGACCATCGCATTGCTAAGCCGCAGTCTTAACCACTAGGCCAACACGCCATATACAACAAATTACAAAAAACTTAAATGGGTTTAATGTCATTACCAAAGGGGGTACCTTTTCTTTGAAGCCCACTGTACATACTTTTTTAAGAGAATGAAACAGAACATAAACTCATGAAGTCATGACTTTTCCATTGGAGATAAGCAGAAACTATATAATGCCACCTGCTAATTTATGTAAGTAACATCAATCATAATAATAAAATTATGACTAAACATTATTTTCAGCCTCCACTCTTCAATTTATCAAGATTGGCTCTCAGTTCTTCTGGACTGCCGCACCAAAGGCGACACGATACCCGGTGCCAATGGTGTGATCGGTGAAAGTGGAGCCACCATGGCTGCACTGAATGCCCTCAAAAGTGCTTCAAAGGATATCAAACTACCCTACTCGCACAGTCATCTCATGTTATTTGTTGGGGATAAGTTACTGGCACTTTATTCCAGGTACTTAATTAACTTTTTTTTACCCAACTGCGCCAGAAGGAGGGTTATGTTTTTTTCGTTCAGTATTGGCAATTTATATAAGTTATAGGCAAATGGCACGATGATATCTATACAATATACAATCTATACAAATAAATAAAATTGGTGTGTCTGTTTGTACTATTAAAATAACCGCTTTTTACTAAATGCATACCTATACGGTACATACCAAAATAACATTTTTTACAATTTTTGTCTGTCTATCTCTTAGTTCCGGCTAATCTCTGAAATGGCTGGACCGATTTTGACGAGACTTTCACTGACAGATAGCTGATGTAATAAGGAGTAACTTAGGCTAGGTACATTTAAATATTAAATAAAATAGGGTCCCACGAAAAAAATCCACGCGGACGAAGTCGCGGGTAACAGCTAGTATATACAGGGTGTCCGGTAATTAATGGATAACCTTGAAATGGCTTATAGCAGACCTTATGGCCGTTCAGAAAAAAATACAAAACAAAATATATCCTAAGTAGTACCTAAGATATGCTTTTTTTTTTTAAAAGTATACAAAAGAACGATGACCATATTTGTATGAGACCCGTCCCCCCCCTTCAACAGAACTTTTGTATGTATTAGTAGGTTCACAAAGGTCTATAAAAAGACTAGCAACCAGTTTTAATTTCAAAATCCATGGGGTTTAAAAATAAAATAAAAATTAAAAAATCGTTTTATTAATTTTTCCTAATTCGCTAGGCCCGTCCCCCGCCCTGCAACAGAACTTTTGTATGTGCTATCAGGTTCATAAAGATCTATAAAAGACTAGCAACCAGTTTTAACTTCAAAATCCATGGGGCTTAGAAATAAAATGAAAATTAAAAAAACGTTTTATTAATTTTTCTAATTCGCTAGGCCCGTCTCCCGCCCTGCAACAGATCTTTTGTATGTGCTATCAGGTTGATAGCACAGCTATCAGGTTCATAAAGATCTATAAAAAGACTAGCAACCACTTTTCACTTCATAATCCATGGGGCTTAGAAATAAAATGAAAATTAAAAAATCGTTTTATTTATTTATTTATTTATTTATTAAAACTTTATGCACAAGTAAAAACTGTACAAAGGCGGACTTAATGCCTTGGGCATTTTCTACCAGTCTACCTTAGGGTGATGCAGAGACAATACACAGTAGGTGCAATAACAGAACAAAAAAAAGAAAATATTTATAACTAAGGTATAAATAAAAATTAAAAAATCGTTTTATTCATTTTTCTAATTCGCTAGGCTCGTCCCCCGCCCTGCAACAGATCTTTTGTATGTGTTCTCAGGTTCATAAAGATCTATAAAAATACTAGCAACCAGTTTTAACTCCAAAATCCATGGGGTTTAGAAATAAAATAAAAAATCGTTTTATTTATTTTGGGATAAAGTAGTGTCTAGTTGTCGCGGGCGCTATTTTGAATCCTGAACGCAACGAAGGATTCTAGGTTTGAGTTAACTCCTGAGCGAAGCGAGGGAGTTAAGACTTGAATCCTGAGTGCAGTGAGGGATTCAAGCTCGCCCAAGACGAAGACACCCGCGTCTCCGTCGTGGACGAGCATATGGCAGTTGTCCCACCGCCGGCGAGGAAGCGACTAACTGTCGGCTGTTTTCTCGCTCAAGAAACGTACAATAGATATACATTCCGTGTAAACAAAAGAGATGCATATATTAACAGTTGATCTCTGACTGTTCACACTTCCGGCGAGGACTCGCTTCACTGGTTTGTCGCTAAGCGACAAGAGCTATCAAAGATAATACTCGCCTAGCGATACTCGCTCAACGATGGTCGCTTGGTGGTCAGAGCTCACGCTGAGAGAAACCCCTGTGAGACTAACCGCCCCGAGCGAGTGGTGCGAGTAATCGCCCGTCGCACTCGAAAACTCGCTGATAGCCCAGCGACAAAACTATCGGAACTACACACACGCTGCTCGCTGCTCGCCAACTCGTTTTCAGTTGCTAGTTCTACTCGCTAATCGTTCATCGCCGCCGGTGGGACAACTGCCTGCCTATAGGAATGAAAAAATTGGACGAGTAACAAATGACGTTTTCTGATTTTTAAATGGCATCTCCTAATTGATCTTGAGAGGTTTGAAAATCAAAAAATAAGGTTTAGTTACAAACTCTTATTTTGTGCCAAAAATGTTAACATTAAAAACTCAAAAAAAAACTCAAAACTCAAAGCATTTATTTCAATTAAACCATTTACAGGCACTTTTGAATTGTCAAGAAGTCAGTCAGTCAGAAAAAGTGAAGCTAGTTGCCCATTCCAAAGCGTAGGTACCTATGGAGAAGAACGGGCAAGAAACTCCATGGACACTCTTTTAAATCAAAATAATGTGGTTACAAAGTCTTGGTTACATCATTCATGTTAAAAATTATACATGTGAGAACGATGCAGAACGTTAAAAGCGTCCATAATGAAAAGATGAGAAAAAACAACAATTCAAATAATAAATTAAAATAAGCCATGGCAGCAAAGAGATGACCAGTCCCTACTGACGGCGCCCGTTCACGAACATGACGCATGCATCAGCACCATTCAGCTCAACCATTTTGAAGGGAGCTAAATGATCCAACACATGCGCCACCATCAGCGAGACATTTGAGTGAGCATGACATACTCTCAGCCGCCAGAGCACATTCAAGTCAATGAAAGACGTACCCAGTAAATGGTAGCTTTATAGTGTGTACATAGTACTCACACATGTGTTATGCAATTATACAATACTAGGAGATTGAATTTATACAATGCAAAGATAGACTTACAATCTTCAGCAGCTCCAACAGTATTTTCAAGTGTTAATCAATTAGTTGTGGTTGTGGAGCAGGACCAGCATTGAGCCAGGCATTTTTATCCGCGATGTAATCCCCTAACTTATAATATGCCTGCCTGCATAGTGTGCGTTTAATACAAGACTTGAATTTTGTCTCATTCAGTTGAAGAATGTGGGGAGGTATTTTATTATAACATTTTAAACAGTACCCCATAAAAGATGAGTCTACTTTAGCTAGTCTGAAACCTGGTTGAACTAATAGGTCCCTATTTCTAGTACTATAATTATGTCTCTCACCTCTTTTACTAAAAAGATGTAAATTTTTCCTTACATACATGATGTTTTCATAGATATATTGACAAGGTACCGTCATGATGTTAATTTCCTTAAACCGTTCTCTTAGAGAATCGCGCCTGCGAAGATTATATATGGCTCTGATGGCTCTTTTCTGCAGAATAAAAATAGAATCGATGTCTGCAGCCCGTCCCCAAAGTAAAATACCGTAAGACATGATACTATGAAAGTAACTAAAATAGACCAGTCTCGCGGTATCAACATCAGTAAACTGACGGATTTTTCTGACAGCATAAGCAGCTGAACTTAGCCGTCCTGCAAGAGATGTTAAATGATGACCCCATTGTAGCCTTGAGTCGAGCGTGATCCCTAGGAAAACAGTTGTATCGACGAATTCTAGTTTCTCTTGATTCAATATTATCTCGCAATCACTACCTTTGACATTTGGTAAAGAAAATCTAATGCACTTAGTTTTTTTTCCATTTAATACTAAATTATTAGCAGTGAACCAATTTTGGACCTGCAGTAGGGCGTTATTTACGTCGTCAAAATTTGTAGCACGTCTATTTACCTTAAAAATTAAGGAAGTGTCATCAGCAAATAACACCATTTGTGGTTGGTTTTTTAATAAATGGAGTAGATCATTAATATACACTAAAAAGAGGAAAGGACCCAAAATCGAGCCTTGTGGCACACCCATTTTTACTGTTAAACCATGTGAATTGACACCATTTATTTGAACTTGCTGTTGTCTATCATTTAAATAAGAACTAACTAAACTGAGCGCAAGTTTTCCAAGTCCGTAATGCTCAAGTTTCAAAAGCAAGGTTTCGTGATCGACGCAATCAAATGCCTTGGAGAGGTCACAAAAGATCCCTATGGCGTCTTGAGCCTCTTCCCACGCGTTAAAAATGTGTTTTAATAAGGTTACACCGGCGTCGGTCGTACAACGTCCTTTGGTAAAACCATACTGTTGATCGTGAAGGATTTTATTCGTGTTAAAATGATTGAGCATCTGATTAAGCATTATCTTTTCAAACACCTTGCTGAAAACCGGCAACACGGATACGGGTCTATAATTATTGGTGTCTTTACTGTCCCCGGATTTGTAAAGTGGTATTACCTTACTGTATTTCATTAAATCAGGGAAGACTCCTTGATCAACACACGAATTAAATACTAAGGCTAAGTAAGGCGCAATAGACTCAATTATGGAGGTGCACACTTTAATGGACATTCCCCAAAGATCTTCTGTCAATTTGATCTTAATTTGCTTAAAAGCTTTTATTACTACTGCGGGGTTAATATGTTTAAATTTAAATTCAACCGGGCAGGCTTGCACGTTCGCTCGTAATAAATCAATTGATACGTCGGGTGAGGAATTTAAGGCTTCCGTCGTTTTCAATGGTATATCTATACTAATATTATAAAGAGGTAAAATTTGTAAGTTTGTAAGTTTGTATGTAATGGGTAATCTCTGGAACTCATAATCCAATTATAACAATTTTTTAACTGGCAGAAAGCTACATTATTCCTGAGTGCTATAGGCTATAAATTGTTTCTATAGCATGTATATTAACCGAGCTATCACAACTTTTGTCTAGCAAGTCGGAAAAAAATACCACATAAAACAGAATTATTTGCGTGCGCTGCCTAAACAGTTGCTTAAAATTAAAAACAATGTATGGCTACCTGGTTCGTCTTCATTATTTCTACAAAAAAGTCCGCGATACCATATCTCTATCTTTTATATTTTATCTTTTATACTTCTTTTATTGCATTAAAAAAAATTTTTTTCGGTATACTTACGTTTGGTTGATTATTTGAGCAACAAAATATTAATTCTTATGACAATAAATTATTTCAGTATCACAAGAACATCATACAGATAAGATTTGCCATTTACAGTATATCAATTGGTCATACAGTTTCGGAGATAATATAAAATTACTAAAACGCAAAATGCCCCTAGCATAACTTTCATTGTGCAGACGTTTTACCTATTTGCCCATAGATGGCGTTCTGCAATTACGTCATTTTTCTGAATCGCGGTGTTAAGACTTTCCGTGGATTGATGACCCTCTCGAATTTTTATGCCCACGTTGTCGTTAGTTGGATTGGAGTTCCATACGAACGACGATTCGATTATGAGGTATCTAATCGTAATTTCGTTGTACGATTGTTTTCATTGTTTTGTATATTTGTATGTTCGTAGTTTCGTACTTCGTTCTATCGTAATAATCGATACGGGTTATTCGATATTACGATTGTTTAGTTTTGTAAAGGCGGACGGTGTTCGAGTCGCTCTCCCTTTGTTCGTAATTGTTTTCAAGTCTGTGCGTAGTTTGTCGAGAGCATGCCTAAAAGGAAATCTCAACTGTCCCGGCAGACATCACAGACAAGAGCCGCTCGAGTACGCCGTACGGAAGAATCTGCCCCTGAAAATGAGCAGCGCCTCTCGAGAAATAGAGAAAATATTTCGCAAGCACGCGCTAGAGAATCTAGCTCCGAGCGCTCACAGGGCCTCGCTAGCCAAAATGTGAGGACGTCGCGGGCCCGTGCTCGAGAATCTAGCGCTGAACGTGCGCAGCGTCTATCTGAGTTAAGGCAGCATGTCTCTGAGACAAGGGATAGGGAGACTAGCGCTGAGCGCTCGCAGCGGCTCGCTAGGCAAAATGCCATAAATAACATCACAGGCCCGCGCTCGAGAATCCAGCGATGAACGTGCACAGCGTCTATCTGTTTTAAGGCAGCATGTCTCTGAAACAAGGGATAGGGAGACTAGCGCTGAGCGCTCGCAGCGGCTCGCTAGGCAAAATGCCATAACATCGCAGGCCCGCGCTCGAGAATCCAGCGATGAACGTGCACAGCGTCTATCTGTTTTAAGGCAGCATGTCTCTGAAACAAGGGATAGGGAGACTAGCGCTGAGCGCTCGCAGCGGCTCGCTAGGCAAAATGCCATAACATCGCAGGTCCGCGTTCGAGAATCCAGCGATGAACGTGCACAGCGTCTATCTGAGTTTCCAATAAAAACATCATTTGCCCTGACTATTAACAAGTCCCAGGGACAAACATTCTCTTTGGTTGGCTACGAAAAGAATGTTTTTCCCATGGGCAATTATATGTTGGTCTATCAAGAGTGGGATCATCCGAAAAGCAGATTATTCTGTTACCGGAAAATAAAACAACCTCAAACATTGTATATAGAGAAGCTTTAAATTAAATAGATACCTAACTTAAATAAATAAAATAAGTAAAAGGCGACCAAGGGTTAAGTTACCTTGAGCAGAAAAGAGAACTTAGGTAATCTTTGAAGTTACTGATCTGATTCCAAACAATATTTTACTAATAAAATTAAATACAGTAATATCAATCGAGTGTTATCTTATGTTAAAACAAGAAATTTTCCGCGGACGAAGTCGCGGGCAGAAGCTATTAGTAAAGAAAGTTACAAATTCTTGAGCTACTTCTAAGTTAGAGCTTATGGCACCACGTGAAGTCTCCAACGTGTAATCAGTGTTTCGTTTTTTAAACATGATTAAAACATGATTTTTCTCGGAATATCCCACACTTTTGAGAGATGTCGTCATAGTAAAAATTGATCACCTTGCTAAGGCAGTTTGAATGAGATACATTTTAAGTTTGTTGGTCGATGTAAGGCTTGGGGGGACGTTGTGACGAAATTAACACTAAAACATGATTTTCTCGGAATATCCCGCACTTTTGAGAGATGTCGTCATAGTAAAAATTGATCAGCTTGCTAAGGCGGTTCGAATGAGATACATTTTAAGTCTGTTGGTCAATGTAAGGGTTGGGGGGACGTTGTGACGAAATTAACACTAAAACATGATTTTCTCGGAATATCCCGCACTATTGAGAGATGTCGTCATAGTAAAAATTGATCAGCTTGCTAAGGCGGTTCGAATGAGATACATTTTAAGTCTGTTGGTCAATGTAAGGTTGGGGGGACGTTCTGAATGATCGTCCTTTTACCTTATTTTACATTATTGTACGCTACGACCACAAATGAATGAATTCCATTGGTTTTTTGTTGTTGTATTATTATACGCTTACTAAAGCAGTAAATAGTATGTCTAGCTACTGCAATAAAAAAAAATAAAAAAACTTTAATTAATTTTTCAGTAAAAAAATTTCAAATAATAATTTATTGACAAAGTTTAAATGTCTTGGGAATAAAAAAATGTATGAAAACATGAGTGACCAATAATTTTAAAATAATGTCGGTTTCAAGTACATTTTATAATGGTATAATTTATTATTGTATCTTATGTAAATTGTGAATTATTGCTATTAATGTAGTAAAGGAGTTTTAGCTAAATAATAAAATTTAAAATATTGGAACAATTTTTACATCCAATTGCAACTGACCATTGGGGTTTAATAAAAAACAACATTTAAACAATACTTTACTTGAGATTAATCTATTCATAATAAGGGTCAGTTATCACCGCGACGCGACGCGGCGCGCAGGTTTCAAGATAGCAATACAATTATAGACCTTATCTACTACACAAAAAGGTACATATCAGTGAGGAGGGCCGCGCTGCGTCGCGCAGCGTAGCTCGACGTGGTAGGCACATAGAATTGAGTACCTTTTTGTGTAGAAGGTAAGGTCTATAATTGTATTGCTATCTTGAAAACTGCGCGCCGCGTCGCGTCGCGGTTTGAACTGACCCTTAATGTTCAAATTGTTTGCCATCCACTCTTACGCAGGATCTACATCTGCGGATAAATGCTCTTCTGAGCAGTCTCGTATAGCGTCGTTCAGTTATTTTTGATGCGGCTGTCCTGACACGCCTACGTAAACCTTCTAAATACCCGATTGGCTGACTTGACTTGACTTTGGCGGTCCGCGGTAATATGTTGGCTCGTAGATTCGCCCGCTGCACGGACCAGGTAAAAATAACGCTTTTCAAAGCGTATTGTCAGGGTCTGTACACGGGTGGTCTGTGGATCAGCTACACCAAAAGGTCGCTAGATGTCCTGCGCGTCCAGTACAACAATGTTTTTAGAATGCTTTTGAGACTGCCCCGGTTCTGTAGTGCGTCAGAGATGTTTACGCAGAGCCGTACTGATGGCTTCCACGCAGTTGTGCGGAAGAAAATAGCGTCTGTGGCAGCTAGAACCCGGGCCAGTGGCAACAGCATTCTAAAAACAGTGACTGAGAATGTGTTTTCCCCTTTTATGAGGCATTTTGTGGAGAAGATGACCGGTTGAGAAACTGGTTTCGTCTTCTTTACAAGGTGACTCATACCCTAATTGTTATTTATGTATATTTATGTATATACTAACACTAGGTATAAGGTACTTTACTAACACTACGGATCTCTGTTATCTGATTTTTGAAATAAATAATAATAATAATAATATTTTTTTTTTATACCCATTTAAACTTTGTCAAAAAATTATTATTTGAAAATTTTTCACTGAAAAATTAATTAATGTTTTTTTATTTTTTTTTATTGCAGTAGCTAGACATACTATTTACTGCCTATCTGTCGGCATAGTTAGCGTATAATAATACAACAACAAAAAACCGATGGAATTCATTCATTTGTGGTCGTAGCGTAGGTACAATAATGTAAAATAAGGTAAAAATTTGTAGTCTTTTAAAAAAAAAAAAGCATATCTCAGGTACTACTTAGGGTATATTTTGTTTTGTATTTTTTTCTGAACGGCCATAAGGTCTGCTATAAGCCATTTCAAGGTTATCCATTAATTACCGGACACCCTGTATATATATACGTGCGAGTAAAAAGTATTTCTTAATTTTTTGGTAAGGTCAGTACATTTTACGGACAAATAATTTTTTTCGAATCTATAAACTAAGTTTTACAGTACTAAAAGTACATTTAAGATGGCCGCCAAAAGGTGTAAAGTATTCTTTTGACAAAGTTATTGATGTGTTCTAGTCGCGGAAGTGAAGACTTATCGCCCCCAGATTTGATTTTATTAAGCATACAATGCATCGCCGCTCAAGAGTATTGGAAGGACTTTAATAACGAAGACTCGGATGAAGAAAATCTAGAAATTAATCGATTGCCTTGTGAGTATACTGAAAGTAATTTTTATCCTAAATTATTATCATTTAACGTGAAGCACTTTGACGCCAGTCCTTAAGAATATTAGAAGAGCGCATTTCATCTCGCCATCTCTTCCTCGGCCTGCTGCGAAGTCGTTCGCTACTATTTGGGACCCACTGCGTGATTGTTTTCGCCAATAGCTTGAGTGCATCAGTAATAAATCTAGCTCAATTTTACTACTACATTAATTTCATTTCCTTCGCTCCATTATTATGTTCAAGGTTGAATTTTAAATAAATTTTTGCAGGGTTGTCGACGGAGAATAGTGCTGTAGTGAATTTATGCGCGGGACCTGCCGGGAGTCCTTGTGCTCCGCATTCTATACATCTTGCTGAAGTCGCACCCAGAATTACATTCGTCGTCGTTGTGGACATGGACTTGAGGTAGGTATCCTGAATAATCCTTTATTATTTATTTATTGTAGTGCAGTGGTGTCTCAGTGGTAACGGCCGTGACTTACGAGTTGTAGTCCGTAGGTTCAAACCGAGACAGGCGCTTTCCTTTGTGTAGATTATTTCATCAGCATGGCAGCACTGCTCTCAATAAGTTGAAAGACGGACACTGTGAATAAACCGGCATGGCCTAAGAATGAAAAAATTCGAAGAAATGTAAAATCCACTAACCCGCACTTGGGAGTTGGTGGATGTCGCGTGTTACATCGCACGCCTCACAGCGTGGTGGATTACGGCGCACTCCCTCTCATCAAGAAGAGGCCTGTGTCCCAGCAGTGGGAACATAATAGGCTAACTATGCTTATTTATTTATTAATAACTTATTTTTACAAACATACATAAACTCTCGCTTTGTTTCTATGGGGTTAGGCAGAAACTACAGAACGCCACATACTATGATCCTTACATACTCATTTTGCTTCGTTAACGTTCATACATCAGCCCCTTATTCACAAACACTCGATATGCTTCCGTATCGTATCGAACATTAATCATTGTTATCGTAGGAGTCTTCTCAATGCTGTTCACAAGCCCAAAACCCGAAAAATTTTGTCAGTTTAAATCAAATAGACGCCCGCTATTCTTCCAACAGCTATTTGCTGTTGAGGGGAAGTCAAATCAGGTTATCGAAATGTCAGGTTTTCGATACGATAGCCTGTCGTATGGTTGTGAATCAGGGTTCTGGTCATGCACGCACGCCGATTGCTAGTATGACCAGATGGCTTATATTTCATTTACATTTAATAATATTCATTAATCTGTCAAGCGCCGCTAATGAGACACAATTGATTTTCTATTGTTTGTTCGTTCGCCGATCGGCGGACCGGTTGACACTAGAAGAGTTCATGCATGTGTAGTCTTTTTCCTTCTGGATTTACTTATGTTAAGTCCCGCTGTTGGCAGCCATAGCCTCAGGAGAGTGCTTATTATATTACAGAGAAGTCGGCATTGCGGCGTACATGTCAAATCAAATACTCTCTAATTTAAGAAGACTGTTGTTACAAAGGAATTTGGAGTTGTTGCCTACTACATTGGATTCTTTAGAAGCAGCTTTGAAAAAGGTAATATAAACTGTAGAATTTATTTTGCCTTCCAAAACGAACAACTTTTTGCTTTATGGGTTTTCTTATTTTCTGTATTTCCAGACGACAGATGCGCTGCGTAAAAATAAATCAAACTCCAATTTGTGTGCCCGTCTAACAAGTCGTATGTTGGAACTTCGAAAGTCTTGCACGACTACAACTCCATTAACTCCTGAGACAACGGCCACAGCAATGCACACGGCATTGGAGGCCGTCATTGAACAGTTGAAGCCCGATATCCCGAGCTTGAAGATGGAACAACCTTTGAAGGACTTAAGAGGAATATTGTCGCCCTATGTCGAGTTCCTATGCGTGAAAGCCAAGAGATACTTCAGCTTGGGATCATATCCTTTTCATACCAGTATTTTAGTTCCACATTTAACTTTAAACAGCAGCGTTACTTAACCAGCCGTATTGTTAAGAGACTGTTAGTTTATTTGATTTACAAAAACCAATCTAATCGATTCTGTAATAATCAATATGTTGCAGGTACTTATTTAAAAAGAAAATAAAATTCTCTATTAACGTCACCTTTATAATTCTTCACTTGTTTGTTTGCGCTTTTGAAGTGACTGACGTATAACCTTCCTAGTGATATTTATTTGGCTTACAATATATACTTACAATTATAAAAAGCCTATATTCGTTTTATTCAAGTGCCATAACCCACATTTCCTATAGGTTATGGGCCCAGTTACACTTTGTTAAGTACCACGCTATTCAAGTAAAGTGTTTAATTTATTTAAATCTACTGACTGTAAGTATTTCGATTTTTTTTTCACTATGGAGAATTTGAAAGTGAAACGAAACATTAAACCGTTCGACGGTGAGAAATACAGCGTTTGGAAGTTCCGGATTCAAGCATTGTTGACCGAGATGGACGTTACGTTGGGTTTAAAACTTCAAGGTGACACTACGTTAGTAAAGCACTTCACTATTTTTGATGATCTAATTACGGAATTACTGGCGGCTGGAGCGAAGTTGGAAGAAACCGATAAGGTAGCTCATTTGTTGCTAACTCTACCCGGAATCTATGATGGCGTGATAACTGCGATCGAAACTTTATCGGAGGATAATTTGACGCTAGCATTTGTTAAAACAAGGCTTTTGGATCATGAAGTCAAGTTGAAAAATGAATCCAGTGATACCAGTGTCAAAGTTTTACAAGTTGAACGGAAAAATGGACAGGAATTTCGAAAAAGAAAATTCGATCATTATCAAAATAATAAAGGGAATAATAACTACAACCAGAAGAATAACAAGCAGAACAAAAAGTATCAGTTCTTGAAGTGTCATCACTGTGGCCGCAAGGGGCATGTGAAAAACGATTGCTTCTACTTCAAAAGAGCTCAGCAGCAGAAAAATACGGAGAGGACAAGGACGATCCAGGCAGTTGAGATCAGTGGACCATCCACGTCAAGCAATTTTTCTGGATTTGCTTTTATGATGGGAGACTATCAAGCGGATGATGATGGAAAGAAAGTTACTTTCCTTTTGGATTCTGGAGCATCAGACCATATTATAAAACGAGAAGATCTTTTCATTAGTCACACCGTTTTGCAAACACCATTAAAAATTTCTATTGCTAAAAATGGTGAATATATTTCAGCTACCAAAAAGGGAATGATGTATGTGATCAGCAACATGGGCGTTCAAGGAGTTTTAGAGGACGTGCTCTTCTGTGCTGAGGTACCATACAACCTGCTTTCTGTATCAAAAATGCAACGTGCTGGGTTGACAGTCATTTTCGACCAGCAAGGAGCCCAAATACGTAAGGATAATAAAACCATTATGCAAGGTATGTTGAAAAATAATTTAATTGCTGTAGACTTAATGGCATGTGTAAATAAGTGTCAATCTGTCTCTCAAGTATGCAGTAATAAAAATATGTACAAATTATGGCATCAACGCTTTGGTCATATTAGTAAAAATAAATTCATTGAAATAAAAAATAATAAAATGGTTTATGACACCAGCCAAATTGAAACTGTAATGCCAGATGATGAGTTGTGTGAGGCCTGTATAAATGGGAAACAGAGTCGACTTCCATTCAATCAGGTTAAAGATAAAAGTCATGTTAAACAGCCATTATTTATTGTGCACTCAGATGTTTGTGGACCTATTACTCCCCCAACTAATGACAACAAAAACTACTTTGTACTTTTTGTTGATGGGTATACGCATTATTGTGTTACGTACCTATTAACTTATAAATCAGACGTGTTCGCTGCTTTTAAAGATTTCGTGGCTAAAAGCGAAGCTAAGTTTAATTTAAAATTAGTCAACTTATACTGCGATAATGGTGGTGAATATCTATCGACTGAAATGAAAAGTTATTGTGTAGAGAGAGGGATATCTTATCATTTAACAGTTCCGAGAACACCACAGTTGAATGGCGTTTCTGAACGTATGGTTAGAACCATTACTGAAAAAGCTCGTTCCATGATAAGCGGTGCTCAATTAGACAAAGTGTTTTGGGGCGATGCAGTACTGACTGCTGTTTATTTAATTAATTTGACCCCAACTAAAGCTTTGAAAATTTCAAAAACACCATTCGAAATGTGGCATGATAAAAAAACCTCAAATTAAATATTTGAAGGTATTTGGTTCAACTGTTTACGTTCATAATAAAATCAGTAAGACCAAGTTTGATGAAAAATCATGGAAAGGGATACTAGTGGGTTATGAACCAAACGGCTATAAAGTTTGGAACCCAGAATGCGAAAAATACGTAATAGTCAGAGATGTTATTGTTGATGAGACTGGTTTTCTTCAATCCAGGCCAGACCTCAAGTCTGAAGAGAATATTAAAAATTCTCACGGCAAAACTGATGATGTAATATCTAAGTCAGTGCCGGTAAAGTCTCATAACTCTGACAGTTTAAAATCAGATACATCTTAATCTGATGGGCATGAGTGTCCTAGTAAAATTCGCAGATCAAACCATGATAATTTATTTGAATCGGAACAAATAGTTGATAAATTTTCTGATAACCTGTCTTCATCAAAAGAAAACACAGATAATAATCCTGAGATTAGAAGAAGCAGTAGGCTCACAAATCGTCCACCTATTTCGTATAATGAAGACGATGATGATTACATTTTGTGTGCTCAGTCTATTCTGTGTAAAATACCAAATTCATTAGAAGAGATTAAAACTCGAGACGATAGATCTCAGTGGGAAAGCGCAATTAAGGACGAATTAAATTCTCTAAAGGTAAATAATACTTGGACTTTTGTACCAAGACCTGAAAATAAAAACATTGTCGATTGATAATGGATATTCACTATAAAAAATGATGAATTTGGAAAACCTATAAGATACAAAGCACGACTTGTTGCCAATGACTGATTTAAAAGAGATAAAATTATTTCTTGGTATAAAAATTACAAGGCATGCAAATGAAATTACATTAGATCAAAGTGCATACATAAACACGGTATTAAATAAATTTAATATGCACGATTGTAAACCTGTCAATACACCCATTAAAAATAAACTTAATTATGACGCATTAAACTCTGAAGAAAAATACAACGCTCCATGTCGAAACGTTGTAGGATGTTTAATGTATGTCATGTTATGCACTCGTCCAGATTTAAATACAAGCGTTAATATACTGAGCAGGTATACAAACAAAAATAATAAAGAACTCTGGCAATGTCTTAAGAGGGTGCTTAGGTACTTGAAAGGTACTGTTGATTTGAAATTAAGTTATAAAAGATGTGCCTACAATAATATTCTATGTGGTTACGTAGATTCAGATTGGGGTGGCAGTGATTCAAATGACAGGAAAAGTACAACTGGGTATTTATTTAAGCTCTTCGAGCACTGTTCTATAACCTGGAGTACAAAGAAACAAATGTCAGTTGCTGCCTCTTCAACAGAGGCGGAATATATGGCATTGTATGAAGCTGTTAGGGAGGCATTATGGCTTAAATCATTAGCAGCTAGTATTAAGATAGATATCGAAAAACCTATCATAATCTATGAGGATAAAAATGGCTGTATAAGCATTGCAAATAATCCAACCAATCATAAACGTACAAAACACATTGATATAAAGTATCATTTTTCTAGGGAACAGATTGAGAAAAATGTGATAAAATTAAATTACATTCCAACAGGTCAGCAGTTGGCAGATGTTCTGACCAAGCCATTACCTGCTATAACTTTTCAGCAGATGAGAAGCAAGATGGGCTTGGAATAAGACTGATTTTTTTGAGATTAATTTAATTATTATTTAGTAATGGTCTGATTAAGGTCTTCTGGGTTTTCCTTAATCCTTAGCAACAAATGTTGGGCCATGAGATGTATTTCCCAGCAAACACTAGGAAGTGAATATGTTTCGGTCAATTAGGTATTTACTTTGATTTATTTTATTTGTATAATTGGTAGATTAATTTTTGAGGGGGCGTGTTAGTTTATTTGATTTACAAAAACCAATCTAATCGATTCTGTAATAATCGATATGTTGCAGGTACTTATTTAAAAAGAAAATAAAATTCTCTATTAACGTCACCTTTATAATTCTTCACTTGTTTGTTTGCACTTTTGAAGTGACTGACGTATAACCTTCCTAGTGATATTTATTTGGCTTACAATATATACTTACAATTATAAAAAGCCTATATTCGTTTTATTCAAGTGCCATAACCCACATTTCCTATAGAGACCAGTCACATTGTCACATTGACTTGGGGAGTTTGGGACTGGAACATAAAAAATATGCAGTTTTTTTGAAAAGCTAAGTTTGAAGCAAATATTGAAATTTGCATTCATACATTATCTCATGACTGTACGCTTCTATTTTCATGCAGCGCGTAGGTATACATATATCGATGAGCGCGTAACCAAACAGATAATCATCTATACATACATAGAAATAAATACAATAGGGTATTTTCCTGGGTAAAAAAATAATAATTAGATTTAGTCCGTCAGTTAGATTATCGAAAAATAATGGACCCTTATTTTTTCTTTTGTCAATCAAACAAAAAATGACAAAGATAAAGCGCATCAAAATTTGGGAGTGGGGGGTCGTGACGTCACGCCGTGCTAAAAAGTGTCGCTCGGCGTGACGTTACGCGGAACCTTAAGGACCGATACTAGTTCAGATTGCGAAAATTGCCTTAGCATTAACGGCTGTAGTTCCAACAGTTCTGCAGTTTTCACTTTGAAATTAATATACGATAAAGATGAGGACTACTGCGAGGTGTCATCGGTTGCGAAAACACGATTGCATACAATTTTCTCGATACAAAGAAGTGTCAAAGTTACCTCTAAACCGCAAAATAAAAGGAGAATATTCAATGAAAATTTTCAAATTAGGCCATGAAAATTTGCAAGCTAATCGAACTATGCATAAAGCAGGTGTCATAGGTTCGTTTTTATTTTTTTAATCGTTAAATTTAACGTAAAAAGATGAGATCCGAAATATCCAGCTTTATAACCACTCATACCTTGAACCGCTCTGCCGCCCGGCCCCCGACAGGACCCCGATTCAGTATTTGTCGGTACCGCTTCGGCTATCAGACGGGGAACCCGTGTCACTTTGCTTGCGCTCAAAAGACCCGATTGACAACGTTTTATGTTCTGAAGAAATTATGTAATAAAGTAAAATGAAATATAGATGTAAAATATAAGGCCTCGTATTTTTATTTTTTCCAAATTTTGTAGTTTTCATTCATAAAATAATTTTTGAAATGGTTTAAAATCGTAATCTCATGTCAATGTCAAAACATTGTCAGAAATTTAGGGAGGTAAACGTACCTATTTTAGACAGTTCCCAATGTGTAATGGTGTTTTCAATATATTCAGCAAAACTATTTTTATAAATAATTTTATCTATTTATTGATACAGGGTGTAAAAAGACTTATAGCCGTCGTACATCAAACTAAGAAACATTGCACAAAAGATCTGTGACAAAAGTAATTGCTGGAAATCGACTTTAATTTTTGGTGTGAAAATTTGCTGTATGCGCACTACAAACAGCAAATTTTGCACCTGCATGTAACTGTACAGGGGTCCTGGAGGTATTTAAAGTTGTGTTATAATATCAAAACTTGTTTTCGTAAAAAATATCGTTTATGCTCACTAGTTCCTTCGCGTAGTTCCTTTGAAGGAACTACTGAGAATTTTTGGATCAGTAGTTCCTTTGCAAAAGCTGAAGGAACTACTGAGACTAGATATTTCCTTTAGCAGTTCCTTTGAAGGAACTACTGAGAACTTTTTGATCAGTAGTCCCTTTGCAAAAGCTGAAGGAACTACTGAGACTAAATAGTTCCTTTGAAGGAAATAAACATATATAATGCTGCCCGCTGCTGCCGCATGCAGGACCGTAGGTTCGGTAGGAAAAGAAAGAGAAGCGCGATGACACAACGGTGGTAATTTATTGCAAATATGAAGCTATTATCTATTTACAAAAACTATTTAATAAAAAATAAACCATCACTGAATGCAGATTGGCATCAGAAATTTAATGGTATATTTTTAATTATAATTAAAAATAAAATACTTTTACAAACCATTAAAGCAAAAATACTCGCATACGAAATTGTTCCATAGACTCTTACCACACCTCGGACACTCCATACAACGCTCGCAAAATAATTACCTATTACTACTACATAAACAAATGAAAATGCGAAATCTTACAAACAGTTTATGTAAATACGAATTCGGAAAAGCATCACAATATCCAACCATCGTGATTAAAACAAATTGTGTGTTCGTATCAGCAATACAGCGCTGCGGTTCGCGAGCGCCCTTGCTAAAGAGTCGGCGACGAATACCTCGAAGTGCGGGGTGAGGTGCGGTATCTGATATGAGGTCGAGGAAGGGAGTGTCCTTTCTGTACGTAGTACTATTAAGTATTCTGTGCTCTTACTGATAAGGAGCATGATTGCATTTGCGAAAACAAACGCGGTTGTTGAACTATTTGAGTACCTACGTACTTGTGTGCGTACTTGGAAGCAAATACCTGGTGTAAAAACCCGGTCGCATAAATACGTACCTTCCCTACTCGCCCGATCACACGTTTCCGTAACGCGTTCGCCAGTTTACTCCCCAAGTCAAGCGCGCCTAAAGAAGTTTCACTTCAAAAAATTTTTGACAAAAAATACCGACTCCCAAAAATATTACAAAGTGAAAAATAACATTAATTTCGGATGTCGGTGTCTTTGGATTTGTATATTACTTTTTTGCCACCGACTTCCGAAATTAAAGTTATTTTTAGTTAAAAATCTTATATAATCCAAAAAATGTATGTAATGTGCCGTCCATAAAACATGGAATAGAAAGTGAAACAACTACCATGGAACAACTAGCATCACAATTTAATATTAAAAAAATAGAGCCTTGTGGTCTTTTTATTGATAAAGAGTTACCTTTTCTAGGTGCAACTCCGGACGGAGTTGTGCAGGGAGAAGACACAATAGTAGAAATAAAGTGTCCAATTTCTGCATTCAGGACTTCGTTGGACGATGCAATAGATTAAAAAAAAGAAGGTTTTGGAGGAAAACGAAAGATGGACTTTCCATAAATTTGAAACATCCTTGGTACATTCAGGTGCAGGGACAACTACACATTACTGGTAGAAAAACATGTATTTTTGGCGTATGATCGGGATGTAAAAATCATATCAAAACTGAAATTATACAGAAAGACGATCATTATTGGGCAAAATTCATGAGACCTAAATTAACAAATTTTTACTCATCCATCATACCTACATGTTGCCAGAGTTATGTGATACCAGACATACACGGAATGTGGAAATTAGGGATTTAAGGGAATTCACATAAATGTTCTTGCTTTCGTCATTCTCCTCCTCTTGATTCCTTTTTTTTTTAATTTAAATGTTTTCATTAAAAACAACTTATTTTAAAATTCGTTCTATTCCAAACCTCCGTTAAAGCCAAAATGTATGAAACTTTATAATTGACATCAGTCATTCCGATGACGTATTATTATGCGTTATAACCATTGCGTGCTCTTGACAGTGCTGGGTTGCCAGCTGTTTTAGAACCCAATGGCTCGCGACGATTGGAAAAGACCAGACAGATTGACCATAATGCCTTAGAAGTTAGGTCGGCCTTTGGTGTGTGATGCAACATGTATCGACTACCTTGCGCCACCCCATCTTCCTATTACGGTTGGCTGTGCTAGTGCGATTACTGCGGGTGCAGAAAACCTCAAACAGCGCAAATAGATACTCTAATCTTATTCCGACTTATATGTACCAGCCGTTTGGGGCTGATACACTAGGGCCATAAGGTCCGAGTGCCTACTTAATTTTTCGAGAAATCGCCAAGCGATTGGTCGACTCTTCACGTGACCAGAGGACTAGCCTATTTTTTGGCCAAAGATTCAGCAAAAAGAAAGTAATTTTAAGGCTTTGTCATGGCAAAGGATTTTATTACTAATCAAGTTATTTTGAATCTTATTTCAATGAGTTTAGAATTCATGTTACTTTATTTCGATACCACGATGCCGGGAAATGACGCGACGTGCCGCGGGACGCTGCGGCATGACGCGACGCGCCAGGGATGCTGCGGCATGACGTGTCATGCCGTTTCATTCCACGTAATGCCGCGGCGCGCCATTGCATCCCGCGGGACGTGTGGGTCACGTTGTGTCGAGGAATTATGATTGCTAAGCTAGTTGAAATAAGATTGAAACTTGTGCTGCGGTCATTTCGGTTAATTGTAACACTGGCCCGTGCGTAGTTTACAGAAATTAATTGGAAACAAGCTGATGATGGTTTCTATTTGAACTATACTACTCACCACCGTGCTAAAGTAAATTTATAGGGTATATACTGCTAAGGAAAGATTCAATTAAACAAGTACCTTCTTACACAATACAAGTTTATTGGAATTAATACATAATTAAGGCACACATACAAACAAAGTGGCGAGCCACTAAAATAATGCCTCTTTCCCTGCTACTATGGCGTTCACCCACACAACTAGTCTCCGTACCTAGTGGTATGGGTGAAAACCTGCATGAGACAAATAGCAGTTTCTCAGAGTCGCTATGCGAGTCCGCGAGGGAATAGATCAATAACCTTACTAGCTCACGTACATGTGTCGACCTATTTGGACTGTGCTCATATGGGGAAAATAACTAATATGCTAAACAAACCCGAGACACAATATCTTACAACACTGGTCTTAACACCTAGCCTTTTTACAAAAGGCCTAACTCTCTCATAGGTTAAATTATACTCTTACACAATAACCTCTCAGTTTTGAACTCAGTTAATACCAATCAGTTAAAGTCTCTCAGTTGACCACATTCAGTTAGTTCTGACCTCAGTCAGTTGACGGATCGTCGGTCCTTGGCTTCGCTCACAGGAGGTTCCTGTGAGCACACGCGAACGCGGCCTACGGACGAGATGGTGACGCTTTCGTTACCTGGAGTGGCGTACTTCCCTCATAACCGGGAACCGGCTAAGTAAGGCCTTCCTGAACGTCGGATGACCACACCGCAAGGGATAACCTTAAAGCCGCCTGCGCTCTGATGAATTCCAAATCATCACACAACGGCGCAACATCCAGGCATCAATTTAGCTGCGCATAGCACCAATCAAAAGAAGGCTAGCATAACAAGCCAGACCTGTAACAACGTCCTCGTGTCAGAACACACATGCAAGAGACCTGGGCTATAGGCTGTCCAGCAAGAATAAAGCAAATGGTTTAATACTCACAGGATTCTGCTCTTACTGGAATTTATACTAAAACCCCATTGGGTTATTTGGGCACATCCCGTTCCTCTCAGGATATAAAGTCCCTCTCAAACAGCCCCCAGGCTCGTGTTCTTGGTCGTAAAAGACCGGACACGGAACACCGTTTTTTTCCAAACCAATCTGACAGTTTCTCGAATAATCTTCCACAGACTATATAAGATTATTAAGTATCGATTTTTATCTTTAATACATTCGACATTGTTTTTTAATTAAAAAATATGGTGAATAATGTATGTTTGTTTATTTGTTTTAATTTACTGTTAAACTGTAATTAATTTACTAAACACAAAACACCAACGCCATCTTGCGTCACGTAAACCACCATGACATTCGCTATTCCACGACAGGTGTCGCTAGTATTAGTTTTGCAACGTCACATAATGGAACGCAGTCCGGTCTGTGCGGGCTTTCAGCAGGATGCCACGGAACGCCGCGGGATGCCGCAGCACAACCTGCCGTGGCACGCTGTCAGTGAGCTGAGCGCCGGCTCTATTTGGCTGTCGATGTCTTATGGTGACAAATATATGGCGGTAGAGCAATGGTCTTTGGTCGGTCATAGAACACTAATGAAGTAGGTACTTATATTGCGGATTTCGATGTAAACTGTATTTGCTATGCGAATGATGAGTGTCTCATGTTTGTTTTGTTATACCTACTTATTATTTACCTGCCCATTTAAAAGAATTTTATATATACTGTACATACAATGTGAATGTAATAAATTAATGTTAAGTTTGATCATTTTATTTCTTGACATCCTTCCAACAATAGTTCAGTTCACCCTAACTGAATCAGTATGTCAGTGCGAAAGGGATAGAATGATACATAGCGCGGGGAAGTGGGGGCAAAATCTGAATTTGAGCTGAACTATTACAAGCCCTTAACGGGCGATATCTTCATCATTTTTTATATAATTGACAAAAGAAAAAATAAGGGTCCAATATTTTTTGATAATCTAACTGACGGACTAATTAGAATTTTTTATCAAACTAGCCTATTGAAGGTGTCTGTTTGTAATGTCACAATAATAGCTTTTTACTAAATGCATATGAAAGTACATACTTAAATCGAAAAAATATTTTATTATGTCTGTCTACTTGTTCCGGCTAATCTCCGAAACGTCTGGACCGATTTTGATGAAATTTGGTATGGGGATATTTTTAACCCTGGGGAAGGTCATGGCTTTTTATCGACATACCACGCGGGCGAACCGCGGGCGGAACCTAGTTGTCAATAAAAGCTAATGCACATTGATATCCTCTCGCCAAAGCCGCTTTATATCATGTTATTGATCGCATAGCACACACGACAAATAGTCAAGTACTTCATTGCTGTGTGTTTGAACACACGATTACTGAAATGCGGGTAAAGTGATAAGGGTCTGAGTCAGAACCTAGCGATAAAACCGATCCTAGGCAGTAGGCAATATTTTTTAGGTTGAATCATGAATAATTTAAATCTTTGGAAGTCTGTAACTTTTTGTTTTAGGTAAATAAGTACCTGTTCAGTAAATAAGTCAAAATTCATGTTAGCCGTTAGGATAAGTTGACCAAAACACCAATAACAACAAATTTTAAAGGACAGGTAGCGGATTGTACTGGATTTACTGATCCAGTACAGAGGCAGCATTCAATAAAAAAAAATGTTCATTAAAAATTTGTTTGTGTTATAGTACCTAAGCATTTGCTTTCACAAAGTCATCCCGATTCATGCTTATATCATTGTATTAAGATTGTAATTGTTTTGTGACACTCTCATTTTCAATTTTTTTACATCTCTCGTACTTAATGTCGAAGTTGAACCATCTGTTCAAATAATGAAAGGTCACAAAACAATCTATGTCATGTTCTAATCGATTATTTCGCTTAATGTGGGAGTGTCTGAGCACGGGCGAGACGGATGCGAGTTGTTCCCTAACGCTGCACAAGTATGTGGAGGAGTTCCCGGGTCTGATCCACTTCATCTACGTGGACCGCACCGTTGGGCGGTTCCTGGCTCCCGACATGGCTGATTGCGCTGACATGCTGGCTCCAGATACGGTAAGCTTCAAAATTGAGTAATGCGAGTAGTTGAGAGTTACGTAGATACAGCCCGATCCAAAGTTTATGGTGGCTCGAAACATGAGGCGAGTCGATGCGCAGTAACAAATTCACCTGTCAGCGGGGGTGAGGGGTGAGGTACTGCGCAGCGAGTAGCGCACTTCAGATCTGCCATAAAATTTGAATCGGGCTGTAGCATTTATTGCTTTACATTTTGAATGAATGAAATGAATCTATGGATTCCTAATCAGGTCGGGTTTGTATTCAACCGAAACGTCGGTTCGGTATATTATTATTGCGTAGCCAGACCTCTATTTCTTGTCTTTGGAACATTTACTTGGTCGAACTAAAACAAAATATTGAATCCTCGATCATGGGTTTTAGATCAATCTTAGAGCTCTTACACCACGTTTTTTTTAGGCGCCGTCGACGCGCCTCGCAATTTACCTGTTTACACGTTCATAAAATCGTAGATTCGTAGTATGCAGACGACTTTTTCGCGTGCGGTCGACGCGCTACTAGCGCGGAGTTACATCGATACAAACTCACACGTACAGCGCGTTTTAATCGGTCACACAGAGCACTCACGTTTCCAGCGCGATACACACACGTTTGTGGCTCGTTCGCGCGCGTGGTACGCGCGTTTTACTTTTTTCTCGTGAGTTTGCAGCGTTGCAATCGCAAGTAATCTGCCTTTTTCAAGTTTAGCAGAGCCGACAACGCGCATCGACAGCACCTGAAAAAAACGTTGTGTGTAAAGAGCTCTAAACTTTAAGCAATGTTTAAATAACATTTCAATTACTTACTATTTGTCATTTTGACGGATCGTAACGATTCATTCGTCTCGATGTAAATATTTCTCTACTTAGATATTATTTGTTTAGATAATGACTGTCGGATCATTACCATTTCTCTCGAGGATCGGTCGAAGAAGTGAATCGTCCCGTAGTAGGTATATAAAATAATAATAATACCATTTATTTCAGGCGAAACAAGCTTATAGATTTAGCCTTAGCCTAAACATTCATATTTTTATTATAGGTATTCAAAATCTTGTGTTATTATATAAGGCTGTGCTAGTAGCACTTCTCTTTGCACTAGCTTGACTTGACTTGGTGCTGTCCTGTGGAACTTATCAGCGGAAGCGACATATGGAGAGCCATTACCATGCTATGCCATTTATATGGAGAACCGCAAACAACAATCGCAGTAGACCGGGAAAAGTGAAAAGAGGGAAGGGAGGCCTTTGCCATGCAGTGGAATAACACAGGCTTATAGTCATTGGCGTATCTAGGGATTCTTTCTAGGGGGGGGCTGTCCCCTGACCTTTTTTTTTTACCCTCCGTCCGGGAAGAACGGAGGGTTATGATGTCGGACACCTTTTTTTTTTTCTCGCTGTGGAAATACTCATGGACTTCCTCTATCGTGGGGGTGACAGAGGAGCATGCCGGACTCTTACCGGCTAAAACCACCGCGGTGTTCCACCTCTACCTATGGCCGGGGGTGCGGGATTCGCATAAGCATTCACCGCTCCCCCGACAGGCCTCGACCCGCTGTTTCTCAGCGGGTCCCACCTCCCCGTGCGCGCCCATTCCTAAAATGGTCGCACCCACTCGAGTGGCGCGCGTGGAACACTGCAGCGCCAACTCGGGCCTGTCTGGTCGGACGACAGACGCCCCTAGTCCGCCGACCGCAGGCCACCTCTGATGGAGGTCGTAGATCGTTTTGCGCCCTGCTCGGGCGCCCAGTACATTTCCTGCGGGAGGGGAGAGAGACGACACGACCCCAATTGCGCCGCCCGCAGGCCCCTTCTTATAGTGGCCGGAAATCGTCAAGCACCCTTCGACGACCAGCTGCTCTTCTGGTGCGGGTGGAATGAGATGTATGCTCTCTCTCCCTCTCCGCCGCCTCCTTTGCATACATCAACTCCTCGCAAAAAGAGGCCACAGCATCCCACGCGTTTTCGCTTCCGACCATGGACTGAACCACCGCCGAAAATGACAGATCACCCGCACCAAGTGTCGCGACGAGGGCACAGCGCTGTTGGGCCCAAGCTGTACTCCTCCGTATGAACCGCCGTGTCCTCGTGCAGTCCACACAGTGACGACAAGCAGGTGTCCGCTCCCGACCTATGCGACGCAGGTATTTCCCGAAACATCCGTGTCCAGTAAGCACCTGCGTCAGCAGGAAGCTCAGGGCGCCATGCTGCCTCTCCAGGCATTCTTCCATAACAGGCCTTACCACCACTATTGTGGCGAGCCCCCACCTGGGTTGCGCAAGTCGCTCCCTTCATTCAGCCACTAGGATCTGACGGAGCTCAGTCCTTCGTGGATCGAATTCCCGAGGAACCGGAGGCTGACCACGAGCAAGCTCCGCCTTCCGCCAGCGATATAGGGACGCATGGATTTACGCGTCCAGATCCCAGGGCGTTGATCCAGCCAGGAGAGTTGCTGTCTCGTAGAAGATCGTACGGTATCCTCTTATCACCCTAACAGCTATCGCTCTTTGCGGCCTTCGCAATATTGCAACGTTGCGGGCCGTCAGAGTGTCCGCCCACACAGCGCCCCATACAGGGCCATGGACTTCACAATCCCCACGTACAGTCTCCGGCAGGAGGCGTTGCCCCCCCCCCCCAAATTAGGTAGCAGTTTTGATGAGCGTTGCAGCTCATCAACCTGGGGACCAGCCGCTGAATGTGCGGTCCGAAGTCCCACCGGCTGTCGAGGACAAGTCCTAGGTACTTCACTTCGTCGACTCGACACCGATGCTGGCGCCTCCTACTGCTATGTGTAAATCGCGTGGTGGCTTGTTCCGAGGCCCATGGAAACAGAGGACCTCAGATTTGTGCAAAGCCACCTCGAGAGCCAGACGCCGGATGATGATGATGGGGCTCCCATTTCCGCACTTAGACTCCCATTTGGTCCGTTGTGCTTGCCCCAGACGCCGGATCCTTCCAACGACCTGCGCAGCCCCTGCCGTGGCCTGTATGGCCGATTGCCGATGCGTTTGCTCCGGGGCCGTCTAATCATAATAATACTCTAGCTTATTTCGTTGCTTATTAATAGATTCTATTATTTTTGTGATTTCAAAAGTAACTAAATCGAATGTATTATGTAGTTAATAATAAGTTTGTGTAGGTCTTAGTGGTAGATTATTTATTTGATTGCTTTTGTGTGAAGTTATATTATGTACCTAAGTATCCAGCTTAAAATTTCGAATAGGTCCCCAAACATCCTAGGGTGGGCCTGAGACCATTCTAGGGTGGGCCGTGACCCCCCCCCCCCCCCTATATACGCCAATGCTTATAGTATGTATGTATGTAGTATGGAACCATAGTGTAAGTACCTAGATTTTTGTTACATCTATCAGGTACGTCGCGCAGTCTGCCGCAGCTTCGCCGTAGTGCGAGAGGGCTACTGCGCGGCCACGTGGCGGCGCGGCGCACTGCACGGCTGCGCGCTGGTGTGGTGGGAGCGGCGCGGCGTGCCCGTGCGGCCCGCCGTGCCGCCGCATCCCGCCGCCGTGCGCGCGCTGCCGCCGCCCGGGGACATACGCGGCACCTTCTACAGGTACGTGTGACCATCAGATGAACCAAGTTCAACATATTTGAGTCAAACCACTTTTCTTGGAGCTCATATGCCATGTCGCCATACATATTGCTAGTCGACAGTCCAAGCGGTTCACCGGCATTATGATTATGTTTTCGCTAAAGTGAAACCTCAGGGAGGGATCCTGGCATTAGGTTTGAAACCGTGTTATAAAACACTAAAACGTTATAGTGTTTTCAGGGGATTTTGTCGGTATACTTAGTATCTCTGGGGGTACTTTCATATCAATCACCTTTAAAATAGGTTTATTCCTTAAACGACAATTTTTGTCTGCTCATTGCACGATAGTATCTGCTTTACCGACTCAGCATTATACAGCGTGAATTTTAATTTGACGTATTCCTTTGAGGACGTGATAGCGTGACCTATTTGCAGCTATTCAGCACCCTATAAAGCCTAGGCGAATATTCATGGGATAGCCGTCCTCAAGAATTGGGCTATCAAATGCAAAAAGAATTTTTCAAATGCGACCGGTAGTTCCAGAGATTAGCGCGTTCAAACAAACAAACTCTTCAGCCTTATTATTAGTATACATTTTAAATTAATTAAATTTACAGGCAACTCCTCGAGCTCGCGTTCCCCAACGACTCTCGTGGGGTGACAGTCAAGGAGCTGATCTGCATCCACCTGGGTCTCCTGCCGGCTTCCACAGCAGTGCAGCAAGCGCGTCGCCTCGCGCACTCGGTGCACGAACTTGCGGGCGACGTCGCTACCGGCGCGGCTGATCTACTGTGAATCTAACATTTATAACATGGAGTTGTCAATAAATGGAGTGCATAAACTCAAAAGTTCTCCTAAAAGAACCTAATGCATTTTGACTGATAATATGTTATGTTATAGCGTCGGTGACTGTCACAATTTATGTATAGTTCATCATCTAACCTACATATAAATTAAAGTCGTTTTTCGAGTCTGTGTGTCCGCAGTGTTATTCTAAACTAAAAAACGAATTTTGTTCCGGTTTTCACCATCACATTAAGAATTTATTCTGGAAGGTACATGTGTAAGTATAATAAATTAATATTAAAATATATGATGATGATGTTTTGTCAATTCGGTAAGAACCGGGCGAGTTAGTGGCGCGGGCGGGTCGCTAGTATTATGATATCGGGCAACTACGTTCACACGCTAATCACTCCATTTATTACTACTCCGTAACAACGTTATATGTATGCAGTTCTTGTCAATGTTCTCTCGTAATGATGAATTTATAATAGTAATATTGATGCCGTATTACATGTTAACTTAATGTAGTACATTTCAGATATATTATTAAGAAAGTGTATGGTGAAGATTTAAATCGCATGTATTCAGGCCTTTAAATTACACTCCCCTCCATTGCTTGTTGCATGCGCATTCCAAATGTTTGTATAGAAATTTTAGTGGAGGGGCGTGCTGTTTTAAATTAGTGATGCTTACTTATTCAGATATACAATTAATATATATATACAAATAGTCCTTTATTTATAATAATCTCAACAGTATTGTCTAATTTTTGGCAGCATCTGACATATAGCTAGAGAAATGCTCATGTTGTAATCAGATGTTTTTATATATGCTAGTCAATAAAGTAGAAAAAGTATTGTGTCGGAATTTGCATCTACTTCTACACCCCGGATATTCGTTAGAGAGCATTCGAAAGTTACGGTTCCCACGATTTTAAATATTATATTGCGAATTACATAGTTATATGAAAAGGTGATGTCTAGAACCTCGCCAACAGGCGCGGATGAGAAAACCGTCGCCCCTATAGTTGCAAAACTTCTGAAAAATTCTGAATAATTCCGGAATACTTCTGGGAAAGTTTCTTTAAATCAGAATTATTCAAAATGAATTTTATTGAAATTTTTATTTTTTTTTGCTGAAATATCGTATTTTGCATCGATACTAGCATACAGATGCCTCATCCCATACAAAGAAATGTCCCGACGTAAAGAGCAGATTTCATCTGGCAAATTATTCTAGCTATTTTTGTACATCAATTGCGTTCGTTCCCAATAGATGGTGTTAGTGCGACTTTGCAAGAAGGGTTACATTATACTTTTATTCCGAATAGATGACGTTAAAAGCACACTGTACTTTTGTGCTGCTGCTACGTACTCCTATTATCAGTGATATTATTAAACAAAATTTAAAAAATCGAGATGTTAACCTTTGAAATTTAATACAGCGCCATCTACTGGTATAAATATTAATTGTGCATTCCAATAATCTTTGAAAGGGGTTTGAAGGTTTTGGCCCTAAAATCAGCCGCCATTTTGATTTTTTTTCAGAATCGCGGTGCACAACAAAAGTTATATATTTAGATAGAGGACACTTATACAAACAAAAAATGAATATAACATAATATCCTAAAGCGTCAGGTTTCGGAGTTACTCACCGAAATATAAGTCGAAAACAACAAGGATTTTTTTGTTTTTTTTCCCTCCTGGTAAGAATATTGAACTAATGAGGTTAACGAGGTGAGGAAAACGTTATGAAACCTTTATGGAGAAGAAACAAATGAAGAATAGACATTTTTTAAATAAATAATTAAACACGGCAATTTATAGTTCGTTTTTAATCCCAGAGACTAATCTGGCAAGTGTAATGTCAATCTTCTATACTAAAAAAAACGAAAACACAAAATTCTCTGGGATTAAAAAACGAACTATAAATTGCCATGTTTAATTATTTATTTTAAAAATGTCTATTCTTCACTTGTTTCTTCTCCATAAAGGTTTCATAACGTTTCTGTTACCTCAATAGTTCAATATGCTTACCTGGAGAGAAAAAAAACAAAAAAATCCTTGTTGTTTTCGACTTACATTTCGGTGAATAACTCCGAAACCTGACGCTTTAGGATATTATGTTATGTACATTTTTTGTTTGTATAAGTGTTCTCTATCTAAATATATAACTTTTGTTGTGCACCGCGATTCTGAAAAAAAATCAAAATGGCGGCTGACCTTAGGGCCACCCTCCATACAAAAATCTTCAAACCCCTTTGAAATAAAAGCTTATTGTTACATCATTTGGTGTGTATAAGAGTTGATTATGTATGAATAAACCTTATAAAAGTCAGTAAAAACTTGAAAATTACACTTCAACCATTAATCAATAAATGTCGTGCCATCTAGTGACATTTCTTTGAAACTCTTTGTTAGCGGTGATGCAGGCGATGGCGGTGCGGGGTGCGGTAAGAGGGGAGATGCTCCCCGGTGAAGTTTTCACCCGCGATGAAAGATTCATACCCCGCAATCGAATGTTTCCGCGGAATATTTCGCCCGAATTATTCAGGAATAAACGTGTTTATTTGTTGTGTGGTGGGTGAATTTATTTTTCAGTGGCACATAAGTAAGTAAAATATAAATGTTTATTTTATTATAAATATGATTGATTAAGTATAATATATTATGTTGATATTTTTATAGGTAAATATGTTATCCTGCGATTAACAGGATTTTTATTTCTTTGTGCTATTTTTGCAAATGCTATTTTTCTAAATGTTAGGTACAGTCACGTCTAAAAGTATGTATACACTTGGCTTTATTCAAAAGCAATTTTCTCCTTTATTTTTGAATGAAATTTTATGTTATTACGAAAATAGTATTTTCGAACCCATAGGTTTATGTTAAGTGTCGTATTTCAACGTTGTATTCGTTGTTTCACGAAAAAATCGCAATTGAAAATAGCCAAGTGTATAGGTACATATTTTTAGACGTGACTGTACTTGGTTGTGGAATAAAAAACCACCGAGCATATTTGATTTGTTTTTTGAAAAAGGATTACCTATGTTTTTGATTAGTTTGTATATAGTTCTTCTGTTCGCATCCCGAGTATTCGCGAGTCACATAGATAGGTATTAATCATTACTTATCTACTTAACGCGTATAAAAGTCAATAAAAACAAATAAAGGCAAACCTTGCAAGCAAACACGTTTTGATGCGGTTTTTAGAAAAGTACCTATTTGCTATACTTAGGAGTAGGTTTTGATATATATTAACTGACTTCAAAAAAAAGGAGGTTATAAGTTTGAACCGTATGTAGGTGTGTATATTTTTGATCTTAACCCATCAGAGGTAACTGTACTCAATTGAGTACAGCCTTATCCCGAAGTGTAAATTACAGATCTTGTAAATTTTAAGTGATACACCTTATTATTTTACTTTGTTACGCTGTACTCAATCGAGTTCAGTGACTTTTAATAGGTTAATACAATTTTCCCGGTTTTTTTTTGACAATTGAAATATTCCCAAAGTTTCAGAATATTTCGGAATACTTCCGAAGTATTCGACGGGAAAGATTCGGAATTTTTCCCGCCAGCATCTATAGTCGCCCCCCACCCCCGCCCCAGTTTAATCATATTAATTTTTCAGATATGTAGGACAGACATTGGAGGTTTGGTCCCTCCATCTTGATGCTCACTTTCCGCGCCTGCTCACCGAAAAACTGTGCTCAATATACAGAATATTCGGTTCAGAGTATCCTCTGTTCAATATACTTGTAGCCGTACGCTGATTACCCGCTAACGCTCGTGGTGTGGATGCAGGCTGACCTGGAATGGCATTTGCAAACGAAATTAACAAGACCTGAAGAAGTTGCAAGTTAATGTAATTAGACTAATTAGGTGTTAGATGTTAACATGACATTCCGAAGTGGACCTTCCAATTATTATTTTATGAAATAGATGGCTAGATTATCTTCAGTAAATTCTCTAGAATGTTATTTTATCCATATTAATAGGTATTATAAATGCGAAAATGTGTCTGTCTGTCTGTTACCTCTTCACGCTTAAATCGCTGAGCCGATTTAGATGAAATTTGGTATATAGTTCCCGGGAAAGGACATAGGATAGTTTTTATCCCGATATTCCCACGGGATCGAAATGTATGCGGGTGCGCTGCTAGTTCTTTTATAAATGAAATAGTACCCATCCAGGACTTATTGCTTGTGAGCATCAATTATACAAAAAAGTAGGAGACATGCCTTTTGAGCTTATGTGCCAAAATGAGTGTAGGTATAAAAATTAAAAATGTAGGCTAAGGAATAAGAAAAAAAAATCTGCAAATTAAAAGTGAGGTACGATGTAAGAGATTAGATAAACATACCATAATTGTACTTTCCAACATAATGTATACGTTTATTTTTGCATAACCAAGTCAAACGCTGTTTTAGTGAAGTAAGTCTAACCATTACTAATTGTAATTTTGTTTTTAATGTGCCATGTTTTATTTTTGTTATTCATAAATTAAACTTATTAAGAACAACTTTCTTTTTTCTTAGTTCCCAAAAAGTAAACTCAAATAATATAAAAAACTACTTTCGCTAATGACCGGCCGTCGCATCGGCCTCCTGATGTGTGTAGGTCCTTTTCTGTGAATTTGTCTAGATTGTAGTCGTGATTACGAATCGGTCATCATATTGTGTCACTGTTGGGCTATTTGGTTGACCCTGCAATAACTTCGTCCATTCTGCGACAATAATCGAATCCAGTCCATTACTACCAAATCTAGGCTTGGAAAACTGACATAATATTTGGCCTTCTGTGTCCAGCATCTAGTGTATACACAGATATAGATACACCTAGATAACGCAAGAGCACCTACTTCGCGTGCCAAAAATCGCACCAGTTTACGATCGAAAATCATAAGCCGCCACTTTCGCGCTCAGTCCTGCGTACTGCTGGCTGGGTGAGCGTGAGCGAGAGAGCGCGAGCTTGTGACGTCTAGTAGGTAGTCAAAAAGTGGCACGCTTAGTTTTCATACAGTTCGTGATACTTGCGTTATCCAATCGACAGCCATACATTCATCTCACAATACTATAGACATACTGACAAGTTGTTCTTCCATTCACCCGTGAACACATCACAGTCAGGCTTAGTGTCCAAGAGTGTTGAGAGCAGAGTATACGATTTAGTTGATCAGGCAACTACAACCTCTTCTTGCTAGGAGCAGCAGTTCTTCACCTTACAGCAACAACCAGTGTATAAATAAAATTGCTTATCTTCTTTATTTACACTTGTATTGATGTAATCCTATTAGTAAGTAGTAAGGCAAAACAATAAAGATAATGTTACGAGCTTGGGGTTCGTGACAATAAAAACTGCCGATTTAATAACCAAAAATAGACACTTTAATTAGAAACAGCAATTACAACTTTTAACACACTAATTATAAACCACAATCGCACTACTAATCACTTGAGAGTCGCACTTGAAGATCGCTTCGATGTTCTCGCTTGTATCGCTTATCCAACACTGATTGCCGGCTCGCAGGCACACCGGCCTTATATAGGCCTCGGATAGTTCCAGAACCTTCTACCGTAGAAACATCTAGAATGTTCGAGTACATACCGAACCCGACGGACCAGACGTCGATAGTTCTGGAAAGTTCTATCATCGAAGTTTCTAGAAGGGACCCGAATAATTATAAGTTCTGCTACTCGATACTAGATGGCGCTAGTGGTAGCTAATGTCGCCATCAATTGTGGCGCGCAACACTGCCCCCTCCTAAGACATGCTCGTCCCGAGCATTATTGGCCCCATAATAACGCGCCAGTCGATCCACATGGACGATCTTAGGAGTACCTCTTGCACCTTTCTGTATCCGGTAGGTTACGTCATTGATCTTTGTCACAATCCGGTACGGTCCGTCCCATTTAGCTTGAAGCTTAGGAGATTTCCCTTTGCTGCGGACTGGATTGTGCAACCACACTAGTGAACCTTCGTCGAACCCTTTATTGTTCATTTTGCGGTCATAACGGGTTTTCATCTTCTCAGACATTTGCTGGCCCGATTGTCTGACGTGCTCATAGATGTCATTCATTTTGTTCCGCAAGTCATTCGCATAATCGGTTATACTGCGTGGGGCGTCAGGTGGTATTCCGGTGATCAGGTCTGCAGGCAGGCGTAATTCCCTTCCAAAGTTTGCGAAAGCTGGTGTCACCGATGTACTTTCGTGAACAGCACTTCGATATGACAACAAAAACGGGTGTATGTGCTTGTCCCAATCTCGTTGCCGATTTTCCACAACTTTTGCCAGGTATCTCTCCAATGTCTGATTAAATCGTTCCACCATTCCATCCGATTGTGGGTGGTAAGAAGTTGTTCTCGTTTTATGAGTACCCATAACTCGACAAGTTTCCTGGAATATTTGGGATTCAAAATTCCTTCCTTGATCACTGTGAATCTCTAAAGGTACTCCAAAACGGCAGAAGACTTCATGAACCAGTTTATCTGCAACTGTTGAAGCTTCTTGGTTTGGAATGGCGAAGACTTCCGGCCACTTAGTGAAGTAATCCATTACAACCATGAAATACTTGTTACCACGTTCACTTTCCGGGAATGGTCCCGCAACATCTAGGGCTATCCTCTCCCATGGTGCACCAACATTGTACAATTTCAATGCACCTCTACTACGAGTCTGAGGTCCCTTTACAGCTGCACAACTCGTACATTTGCGGCACCAGTCCTCGACATCGTCCCGACAGTGGACCCAGTAAAACCGTTCGCGTATCTTCAGTAGGGTCCGTTTAACTCCCAGATGGCCTCCTGAACAACCATTATGGTACAGCAGTAGAACATCCGGTACTTGAGCTTTAGGGACAACCATTTGCAAATGACAGCTGTTTCCCCGAGCATTTTCCCATTTACGGCACAGGACTCCATCCTGAATCACCAAGCTGTCCCATTGGGCCCAATAGCTTTTTGTGATCGAACTCATCGCTGAGACGTCGCTCCACTTGGGCTTAGGTGCTCTGGCCTTTATCCACTCCAGAATCGGCTTGATGTCCGAATCTTCCTGCTGTGCACGCTGTAGGCTTTCCTTCCACTCGTTGCTGAGGTCTGTCCTGAGCATCCTTATAGGTACCACTTCCTTACCCTCTTGCCTAGTACCATACTTGCAGTCTTCAGGACAAGGTCTTCTAGACAATGCATCTGCGTTGCCATGAGATTTCCCGTCATAATTTTGTGTGATCGAAATCCTCGGGGCTCTTTGAACATCAGACAGCACCCGCCCCGCAGTCATGGCTATTACTCGTTTTCCCTGCTGCTGCTGGGCGGTGCTGTTAGCCGCACTACCCTCTGGAGACCAGCCATCTTCCCTTTCTGCAGTTCGCTTCGGGCAACTGGATCGAAGGTGGCCCCTTTCCCCACAGCCGTAGCACCTAGGGCTGTATCTTCTATTGCGGTCGCGAACTGTAGCCGCTGCAACCTCCCTGACGCGATAGGAACGATGATCCTGCCGCACAGCTTCCACCTCCAGTGCATGGGCCAAGGCGTCCTTAAGCGTCCCGTGGTGACCGAGCCTTACAGCAGCTCTAACTTCAAGGTCACGGATGCCGTCGATAAATACCTGCACCAGGTTCACATCAATAAGCGCTGGTACAGACTGGTATGCTTTCCGAACCAGCTTCTCAACTTCAAGGGCCCACTGCTGCAGGGTTTCGTTACTGCGTTGCACACGATCCTTGAGCTGCGCACGATACACGTGTTCCAGGTGAGCGTCACCATACCGAGCCTCCAATGCCTCAAGGAGCTGCTCGTAAGTCACTTCTTTGCTGAGAGCTTCCAGCACAGTTAAGGCCTGATCGCGCAGGCCTAGGGTGAGGGCAGTCATGGCCTGACTCTTATTCCACCCGTTCGCCTTCATAACAGCCTCAAACTGAACTTTGTAGGCCGACCAGGAAGAAGTTCCGTCGAATGGTGGCACTTTAAATCCACGTAGCGAAGGTGTTGTAGCTACGGGGGCTGCGATTCCGTCCTCAAGTTTAAGGTAATCCAGCGTTTTCTTCACATCAGCCATTACGGTTTTCTTCACGTCAGCCATCACGGTTTCCTTCACATCAGCCATCACGTTGTCAACCCGATTATTCACTTGGTCGATTCGGGTTTCAGCTTCCAACAGGCGGTTGTCGTGTTGAGCAACCTTATCCTTCACCTCCTTTATGTCTTTCCCGAAGGTAGCGTGAAGTTCCTTCAGAAGGAGCATCTGCTCCTCCTGTCGGCGGGACTGCTCCTGCTGACGGCGGGCCTGTTCCTCCTTATCTTGCTGGAGCTGTTCTTCCAGCCGACGAGCCTGTTCCTCCTGTCGGCGGGCCTGTTCCTCCTGTCGGCGGGCCTGTTCCTCCTTGTCCCGCTGGAGCTGTTCTTCCAGCCGACGAGCCTGTTCCTCCTGTCGGCGGGCCTGTTCCTCCTGTCGGCGGGCCTGTTCCTCCTTGTCCCGCTGGAGCTGTTCTTCCAACCGACAAGCCTGTTCCTCCTGTCGGCGGGTCTGTTCTTCCTGACGGCGAGACTGCTCCTGCAGCATCATCATCAGAGCAGCAAAATCTGGTGCTGATGATGCTGGAGCAGCTGTGGACGGGCCGGCCTCCGTGATTGGTAGTTGGCCCTCCGACGTCTGTGGCGTTGCTCCACCGAATCGCCTCTGGTCCGTCTCTTGCTGGCGTTGACTCCGGGTACGGATGCCCTCCATGTCGTCCTTCGGTAGAATCGGCATGATTTTAATCCTTGCTTCTGACACCAATTGTTACGAGCTTGGGGTTCGTGACAATAAAAACTGCCGATTTAATAACCAAAAATAGACACTTTAATTAGAAACAGCAATTACAACTTTTAACACACTAATTATAAACCACAATCGCACTACTAATCACTTGAGAGTCGCACTTGAAGATCGCTTCGATGTTCTCGCTTGTATCGCTTATCCAACACTGATTGCCGGCTCGCAGGCACACCGGCCTTATATAGGCCTCGGATAGTTCCAGAACCTTCTACCGTAGAAACATCTAGAATGTTCGAGTACATACCGAACCCGACGGACCAGACGTCGATAGTTCTGGAAAGTTCTATCATCGAAGTTTCTAGAAGGGACCCGAATAATTATAAGTTCTGCTACTCGATACTAGATGGCGCTAGTGGTAGCTAATGTCGCCATCAATTGTGGCGCGCAACAATAAGTAGAAATGTTTCATAGTCATTAAATTAACCTGATGCTAGCATTTGTAACTCCCAGCCAACAGAATTTAACTTAACTAGATAGATAGAATTAAGTAATGGTGATAAATCAACAATAATAGAAAACTAGACACCTATAAGGTGATATTGGCATCAAACAATTATTTGCACTGAAGAAAATTATGTATATTTAGAAAATGTTTTATGAGTATTATTAGTAACAAACAAAAGTGATATTACAATTATTAAAAGATTCACTTATTTGGTAACTTATTAAATATTTAAAAACTTATCTGAAAAGGCACTTGTTAATATTCCGGTGAACTATCACCACACTTCACATCTTCACTTATTATCAAAGTCTTTTTTTTTGTCATATGGTTATCTTCAACATCAAAGATGATCAAATCTTCACTGCCATTGTTTCCTTTCTGTAAGTATTAAAAAAATATATATATTATGTCTTCTTCTTAGCGTGTCGATGGCAATCTAAATGTACTCGACCCAGAATTCGGCCACTTGTTTGGCGCCATCACTAGCGTCCATCAGTTCCTGTAACGTGCAGCTATATATTATGTAAATGCTAGCTAAAAAAGCTTATATATTATGTAAAAATTCTTTATTTCTATGAGCGTTCAAATATTGGTTGCTAACAAAGTTGTAACCCCTTTTTCGATCTCTATACTTTTACACAGTGGGTGCCTACAGACGGGCATTGTCACCGAGGCAGGCCTAAGAAACTGGCATGACAATTTGGACTTGTTCCTAACTGATTGGACGGAGAAGGCACAGCACAAAGAAAAGTGGAAGAATAAGGGGAGGCCTTTGCCCAGCAGTGGGACAATATAAGATAAAAAAATATTTATATACTGATACAACACCAAAACAAACCAGCACTAGAATTCCTTATTTGATTATGAAGCCCAAAGATTGAAGTAAAACTTTCTCATAACATGTAATGATTATAATCAAGAACATCAACAATGAAAAAAAAAAACTTACACTAGTAGATGCTACGTCTTGTTTCGTTTTTAATGCGGCAGCATAATTAAGCTTTTGTTTTGATGAGCCTGAAGTTACCAAAGGAGGACTTGGGCTGATGCCTTCATTCTCGATTAACTGCACGGAATCCTCCATGTCAACATGGTGGTAGCCCATGGGGACATTTTTAACATTCAATATGTCCACTTTCAAAGGAATTTTTAATGCCTCCAAACATGCCTTGGCCATTTCAGCTTCTCGGTTTACTATCTTAGCCTCAACATACTTGTTATATGAAGCTTGTAAATCAAATGACTGTTTGTCTGATAATATTGTGGCCATTTGCTTGATTTCTGCTTCTAATTCTCTGATAGTACACTCATTTTTAGCAGCAACTTTGGCTTCTTTGATAAGTCTCACATCCACAGCCTCTTGAATACGTAAAATTGCATCGCTTGTGGTATTGCTTTGCACATTACTCTCTTTTACAATCTTAGTGAATATACTATGCGGTGACAATCTATGTGATTTCTTGTATCCAGTATATTTTTCACCTAAATTTGCTGTAATGTCTTCAATGTATTCATACATATCAAAACAGTTAATTTTTCCGAATCTGTACATAAAAGCGTGCGTAGATCCAGCAGATGACAATTTGTTCGACAAATTACATGTTACAAAATTTTTCTTTTCATGATACTTTTCAAAGTATTTTTGCAACCCTTTTGATATTAATTTATCTCTAAAAGTAGGTTTGATGTTAGTATTCTTTCGATATTTATACCAACCAACAATTTCATTAGCAGTGCTAGAAAGCAAATCAGTGAGGACATCTTCCTTTATTCGACCAGTAGGAAAATAAAACAGTGATACTGACGGCAGCGGGAGCACTGTTCTGATTTCTATTTGAGTGTCTAAGCGAGCATTATCACTCTGTGAATCGGAAATGTGATTGGTTATTTCTGAAGTCACGTCGCCGATTAAGAAACCTTCCTGCAAGTAAATACGTGAGTTAATAGGATTGGTAAAGCAAAACCAAAATCATAACGAATTGATAATAGAGTAAAATATGAATACCTGACTAGTAGCAGAGTTTACGCATTCATAAAACAGAAATGACAGAGCGGTGCCACTCAATAACACTTTTTCTGTGTAAGCCATTGCTACATTTACAGTTTTTACATAAACAGTTCACAACACTTTATAGTAAAGAATGTGAATTATATTAAAGGTTTAATTTATTATAATTTTATTGTATTTACAAAATTATTGGGCAGTCGCACACAAAAATTGACGATTTTGACGTGACTGAAGAAAGATTGCATACAATATGTCAATCAAACAAATCAAATGTCATTTTTTTATTTGTAGATTACAGATTACTGACATGGGCCGCTTTCCGAATTAAGACAATAGCGCTCACAGCGCGCATATCGATAATTTCCGTTCCGATTTAGATATCACGATTATGACAGCTGAGAGCTGTCAGCAATTCGGAACGCTCGTGAACGCGATCACAGTGCTTACTCAATGTCAAAACGATATTACAGCAGTATTTCTTTGTATACACACCACATTTCTTCTTTTTCTTTATTTAGGTGACGACTGTCAGCCAGAAGCACAATTTTGGAAATGCCACGTTAGTTTAAATATATGATGCATCTCAAAAAAACACACACACTCGCATTTTAGACAGCGCTCACGGTGATATTATTAGAAGGCATGGTCAGCGTTATCGCAAGATGGCGCATGTCATGACGTCATCTATGACGATTCACGGGACATCGTTATCGTGCTCACGCTAATTCGGTACGGGTTTAAAGCACGCTCAAATCGATTATATCGATAACATTCCTAACTCGGAACGCACCCATGATGTCATTCTTCAGAATACAATCTTCCTAGATTATATGGAATTAGTATGTGCTTTCCTAAATTACATGGTATTAGTATATACTATATTTTTGCTAGAATGTCGAGTGTTACTCCAAAAATTAAATATTTACATAATATAAGCTAAAATATAAACTATAATAATTTGTACAATTATATGAAAAAATACACAATCATTATAGGACATCAAAGAATTCATCCGCATCGCTGTCAACAGGAACAGTGCCCAAAAGGCTGGCAGCATTGCCACGTTGTATGGCAATGCTAATTCTTTGGCCAAGAAATAGGCCAGCCCTCTGGTCGCGTGAAGAGTCGACTAACCGCTTGGCGATATCCCGAAATACCAAGTGGGCACTCGGACCCCATGGCCCTAGTGTTTCAACCCCAAACGGCTCGAACATATAAGTCCCAATCAGGTTGCAATATTTTCGCCGTTTGAGGTTTTCTGCACCTGCAGCAGCCGCCCCAGCACAGCCCACCGTGCTAGGAAGATGGGATGGCGCAAGGGTGTCGACACATGTTGCATCCCACACCAAAGGTCTGCCTAACTTCCAGGGCATTATGGTCATTCCGTCTGGCCTCTTTCCATCGTCGCGTGCCAGGCCGTTGGGTTCTAAAACAGCTGGCACCCCGGCGGTGACAAGAGCACGACGGATGATGTCATTAATGCTGGCGGGCGTGCCGTGCTATCCAGCCTGCGCTCCTACTGCAGGATAGGCCATGGTGTCCAAGGCAGTCGACAGCTTCACCGCACTGACAGCGATGCGGGCCGATGCGGAGCCCCGCAAGGAGCGAAAGCGAAAGCGAGAGTGTTACTAGATTAAATAATTAACGGATTCCGAACGAAACCGGAGATCTGTGAGTCGGTCTAAATAAATAGAATAACTTTTTCCTTTTCACCTAAAATGTAAGGGTAACAGAATTAAACATTGTATTTAAAATATTTTCTTAATTTTATGTGCAATTCTTGATGTATTAGTGGTTATAATAAATATAGTAAACTCAGTGTACGCTTTGTAGTCGGATAAATTGTTATAAAAATACATTCATCTTATAACGTTTTAAAACAATTCTGTCAAAATAGATTTACATAAGACTGTCAATATTAAAAGTTATATATATGGTCAAATGGGATCATTGTTAAAAATGGCGGGAATGTTAGATGTACTTGAATAATATTGGGAAACTTTATAAGGTGTGGGCCCGCCAACTCTCGCTCTCTTGGATTCCAACTGATTCCAACGGTGGGGAAAGATGGACTACCGTCCGTTCATGTAAGTGAATTGATATTATTGCTGTTAACTGTGTTGCTCTATACCTAAATGTTGCTTTAGCTTTAAGAAATGGTCCAAGAGATTAATGTGATAGGTAACAATATTATAATTGTAGCAAATGTACAATGTTTTGATACAATAGTTTATAAAACAAGCTGCCATGAAGTTTGCTTGTCCTTCCTCCTTCATGATGACCTAGTTTGGGAACGGACAACTAGTTTTCTGTTTAACGTATTGAACTGACCAGCTTAATTGAAATAAATGCCTAGTCTTGTCTTTCTGTGCTTTTCTTCATAAAACCCTTTCCTTACACACTATATTCATAGGTACTTCATACAGTAAATAACTAGTAACCTCCATACACAGACACACAGTAAATAACACCAACCACACTCAAAGCTTACTAATTAAGCTGATATTACACACGTTTTCATTCACCTCCTTTCTGACCGTAGATAGAGAACACAGAACATTAATACTCAAGAGAAGAATAACAAGCGCATAGGAAAAAAATGAGACAGGAATTTACGCCAACTAGTGGTACCCCCCTAAAAACTTGACAAACCAAAATTAGGCGGGAAATTTGAATCTTGTGTACCTATACTATATATAGGTATAGGTACTTATATTTTTATTTATAGGTATTGGCACAGAATACTTAAAGTACTGCGTACAGAAAGGCCACTCCCTTCCCCGCACTAACATCAGTTACCGCACCTCACCCCGCACTTCGATGTGTTCGTCGCCTGCTCTTTAACAATGGCGCTCGCATACACAAGAACCGCAGCGCTGTACCTACCTACTGCTGACACGAACACATTATTTTTTTAAAGTTTTATATTTTGTGTTAATCACGATGGTTGTATATTGTGCATTATTTGGATGCTTATCTTCAACGAGGAACGATAAAGACAGGAGTTTCTTTCGGTTCCCGTAACATAAAAGAAGGTAAGGAACAGCAACTCAAATATCCTTTAAACCCATAAAAAATAAAAGCTAGTATATTACAGACAAACAAGTTAAGCCAGTGTTGTGATAATTTATTTTCATAATTTTCTCTATTATTCATTTATTTTCCAAGTTTTCTTCGTTTTAGAACAATTAAAACTTCCGTAATATTAACATACCAAATTGCTCTCTCTCTCTTTATTGTCTTAGTTATGTCTCTTTCTTTCACGTTCTATTCGTTCTTCGACTTGAAAAGTAGTACAATAGAAATGTTATTAATTAGATTTCTGTGAGTACCTAGTGTCGCGGCGCGCGGCGCACTATGGGCTGAAATTCGGCTTTCATAGACATTTTCATTTGATTTCTTAAGTGGTGATTTTTTTGGTTGGATGTGCTTTAGTAGACTAAGTATTTACTTAAGAATATAAGGAATATTAAATATAAGCGCAAACAGCTAACATAGAATAAAAAGTAAAAAAAAATGTATGGAGTTGACATTAAAATCGGTGATAACTCAGCCATTTCACAATTGCCCATAATTTCCTCGTAGGTGATTTTTCTATGATTTATTTAGGATTTTTTGGCATACTACTTAACCCTAGGAAAGCTGCGCGTTTTTTTTTAAAAAAGAAACAAATTTTTGTTTTTTTTTTGTACTATATTTCGAGCCTATGTCAAAGCTAAACATAATGCGAAGTAAATAAACTATTACCAGATTCCTAATTTACTTACAATTTAAAGTATGAACTCAGGGTAGGAGAAAAAAAAGGAAAATTTTCATACAAATTATAATATATTTTACAATTAAGAGATTATAAACAAAAAAAAGGCACGATTACAATATAATATGTAAAAGGAAATCAAATAATAAAGGACTTAAATTACTATACTTTTTCCGAGTCATTATCACTACAGTCTGATTCAGAGTCGGATTCAGGATCCAAATGAGGCACATTGCAGAACTCGATTTCATGGTCCAATTCGTGAAGATTCAGCAGACCCCATACTTCGTTAATGCATGCTTTCCTCTTCTTTGCATCCATAATGGGCCTTGTTGCTGAAATAAGTGGATCTGAAGAAAGAAGAAGTAAATTGAAAATGTCCTCGTTCGAACACACTCTGCTCTTTTTACGGGAATGTGTTCTCTATATCTTCTGATATCGTTATTGCGAGCCTCCGATGCCTCTTCAGATAGGCTCCCAATTGGTACAATTGCGTTATGAGCAATAATCTCTGCTCCATGAATTAGTATCTTGTGTACAGTAACTGGCATATTGTACCAACCATATAATGCTACGAACCTCTCAGTAGTTTGCGATGTACACTGATTGAACTTTTCCAGGCAAGGCAGGCAGGCAGGCAGGTGAACACATTAGTGTTCACCTGCCTGCCTGCCTGCCTTGCCTGTAAAATTACGGCGAATCTGCGGATCAATTCTTCATCCAGCCCCGTTATGTTAGCAGTTTTCTCCGGGAATTAAAAAACCTTCTGGCTGTGCTGCCGTCGTTGGTGGTTCCATAGGTCATGGTCATGTTTCACCACATCAATAAGCAGATTAAGTTCCTCCTTAAACCGCTTTTGAATCGCCTCCTGCCTTTGCTTCATCACATCTTGGTTCGCACCTCTAGCAGAGGTTTTCTTGAAGTCCAATCTGTATGAGATATGCAAGAGGCACTGCATCATATTAATGCGCGTATGTAGTGACGAAAGTCCAAGTTCTTTCATATCATCTGGTATTGGTTTATCTTTAACTTCTGTCAAGTCGTTCATCTGAGAAGGTTTTGTTAAACAGATATAGCATGTTACTGAAGATTTCGCTTCTGAAAGGTACATACATATCTTACCATCAACCATTGTTAACATAAACTTGTGGTCAACTGTATTGCTATCGCACACAGACGGTGTAAGATTTGATATTTCGTTTTTTATTCTCCTTTCTTCTTTTTTTACCACTGCTTCACATTCTTTAACAAATGTGAATTGCACTGGACGACAAAATGCTGCCGAGCAAGGCTTTGGATCCTCCCACACTGTCCCCCCTTCAAAGATCATCTTTAATGGTGCCAATGACGTCATGAATATACTAGAGTCATCATAGGCGGAATCCATCTTCTGCTTGTATCTGCTCTGACTTGATGCACCATCAAAGCCCCACTTGGAGATCAACTGCAATTGTTTGTTTTGTATATTTTCCGGCAAAGTTTTCAAAATCCTTATCGCTGTTAAATCTACAAGAGCTTGCAGAGTTATTGTAACAGAAGAGTCTGTAACTGTTATATATTTTTTTGGTTCAGGTGGACAACACTCGTGTTTTTCTTTCTGAATTCTGTAACAGGAAGGGTACATATTCTTTTGACCTTCTCGGATATCTGACTCTCTCAATGTGATATACTGCCACTTTGATAGGTGAAGTGATATTAGTAAGCCAAGTGCCTTCTGGGATGTTAACATCGTCATCTCTTTGTCGGATGGTTTTTCGGTGAGGTCTTGAAATTTTTCAACAGCCTCTGGGTGATTTCCTTTTACATATTATATTGTACTGTGTCTTTTTTTTGTTCATAATCTTTTAATTGTAAAATATATTATAATTTGTTTAGCTTTGACATAGGCTCGAAATATAGTACAAAAAAAAAAAAAAAAAAATTGATTCTTTTAAAAAAAAAAACGCGCAGCTTTCCCAGGGTTAAGTAGTATGCCAAAAAATCCTAAATAAATCATAGAAAAATCACCTACGAGGAAATTATGGGCAATTGTGAAATGGCTGAGTTATCACCGATTTTACTGTCAACTCCATATATTTTTTTTTACTTTTTATTCTATGTTAGCCGTTTGCGCTGATATTTAATATTTCTTACATTTTTAAGTAAATACTTAGTCTACTAAAGCACATCCAACCAAAAAAATCACCACTTAAGAAATCAAATGAAAATGTCTATGAAAGCCGAATTTCAGCCCACAGTGCGGCGCCCCATTGTTGCATACGTTCGGGCAGCGCCGCCCATAGAGTATAGTAACTAAAATGGAATAGAGAGGAAAGTCGACCATAAAAAACGGCCACGAAGAAAGTGCTGCCATCTATGAAACTTTTTCAGAACTTATGCCAAAGCCGTAGTTATAGGTACTTGTTTACGTATAGGTAAGTATACTGTATGTATACGTACTACCGCCGTATTTGAAAATTGAAAGTAAGTGTACTGCGAAGGCGACCTTTACACCGCAGCCGCAGTCAGATTTGCATTTAACAAAGAAAATAAATAGGTACCATAACAAAAACAATTAAATGCAAATAGGGCTGCTGGTGTAAGACCGCCTGTAAATAATAAAACCAAATTATTATAACATAATTTTTTAATCACTTATTTAGCTTTCATTTAGATACATCAATCACTGGGTAATTACGATAGCGGGGTATATTCAGATTTTTTTTATTATTTCTACCTACCATTCACATACAATCTCGTATTATAAAAATTATAAGAGATGAATAATATAATTATTTATTAACAATGCCACATTAAAATAAATATCGCTGCTTTTGGTGGTAATTAATAAAAATCCGGCTGTCGTAATTACCCCAGTGCACTATATTACAGTTATAAAAATATAAAAACAATAATCATGTCATTTACTTTTTTGGTTTAGTTTTATGTTTCATGAAGTATGAAAGGGCTGCTAATTTAATTTGGTCTTCACCATCGTAATTGTATTTACCTGATAAAATTCTATTGACGCTTTTGCACCAACTATACACTAACAGATTTGTTGAGATATCTGTAAAGTATTTTATAACAATTTCTCTATGTTTATTGCAATCGTGATATGAAAAGTCAGATATTATTTCTACAAGAGATTTAATTCTTTCTTTTAAGCCTGGTAAGTGCACATCGTGTGTTAAAAAATTGGATACCACAGATTGGATATGGCTAAAAGATAATGATAAATTTTTAGATGGATATACTAGCCAAGTTTTGTTTTTATTATACTCCTTTAATTTTATAAAATCGTTTCCTGGTTCGTTTTTACTGCCACAAAGAGAAAGCTTACATTTTTTGCACCCTTTTACAGCTTTTAATACTTTTGTTAGAGCCCATCCACAAACATAATTTCTTTGGAAGATGCCAGGAGTTTCGGTGTCCTCTATCCTAAACAATTCAAGTGGCTCACCAATGTGCACATTTTTATATTTGCCCGTAGCTTTTTCCTGACTCCCTGCATTGTAAACCAGTAAAAATTCTGGCAGCCTTGGACATACTACTGGTTACTTTAACAGATTTTCGTGCAATTCTTTCTGCCCTTGCCAGTCGGGTTTTGAAAGACTCTTCTTTATTTTTCATCCGAGTAACCATTTTCTTCAGGTTTGTGATTTGCCTCTGGTAGTTTTTGATCTGTTCCGTCCTAGGTCGGGTAATATTTGTTTTTCCTGAAAAGTTAAGATTGACTATTATATTATAAGATTCAATAAAACATTCGCCCTATTGTTATAATAGAAATTGGGAAAGTTTTTGAAGATGTTTGTGTTTTGATCATTGTCACTCAATCACACAGGAATTGCTGAACGGATTTAGATGAAAATTTGCACCCAGATAATCAGACATCCTGGATTAACACAGGATACTTTCTATCCCTGTAACCTGAAAGTTGCTAGTAAAGGCTAGACTATAATATTAAGACTATAAATCATCAAAATACCAGATTATTTGTTAAATTAAATGTAGAGGGGACACCACACACACATTTAAGTGCATGCCTCTTCTATTTGTAATCTTAGAAATATTTCTTAAGTAAGTTCAGTTGAGCTTACCACTTATTTATTTATTGTGAGTAACCCAAACAATAAATCAATTATCTACATAGACAAAATACTAACTTACCTTTGAATAATGATGTTTGCGATTTAGAAGGTTCTTTCTCAATATACGGCATACAAGCATCTACTGATGTTTGCATATCCACATGGCTCGTCAATGCAATGTCTATAAAGAAAAAAGTAATTATTCATAAGAAGGTACAGTTTTATCCAGTATTATGATATTTAAATCAATAATTTATTGTTATACAGGGTGAGTATACAAGTATACAGTGATGTAGTCCAGCAGGGCTAGTATGGCAAAAAAGGGGAAGGAGAGAAGTTTCTTTTCAGGACCAAAACAAATAAAGATGTGACAAGGACAACAAATTCATTTGTGGGTGGTTTAAGCGACAATAATTTTTACTCATATTAAGAAAGGCCTTGTATTTGTCTTCTGACATAGAGATAAAGGGGTGATAAACAGTTTTGACCACACTCCATGCTAGCCCTGCAAGCATGATAAATATTATGTATGACAATAATTATTTACCAGCATTCTGTGGTGTTGTACCGGATGATGATGGTGTTGCCATTTCAACATTGGCTGAGGAATCAGCTAGCTTCATCCTTGGTAAGCAATTATTATGTTCAGTATCCAGATTGGTTATTACTTTCGGCACACCTGAAACGTAATTTAGTGTTAGGTCATTTCTGGTTGACAGTAAGAGAGTGAGCATTAAGAGACAGGTTTTTACATTTTAACCGTACCCCTATATCTATAATATATTTGTAATTACAAGGGACTTTCTGCGATACGGGTAAGAACCATCTATCTAAAAGTTACTCACCTACCCGTTTAAGCACATATTTGTCTATACTCCATAGGCTTAGGTAGTAAAATAAAGGTAAACAAAAAACCATGTGACTTAGTTAACCGAATAAACATAATACCAGTCTATTCAGTTGTAATGCTACGTTACAGTTGTACTCTTCAATTTAGCAACATTATTAAATAACTTTGCTTTTTTGGAGTATAGTCAGAAGACCATGTCTTGGATTAACGCATAGGGGTTTTTATCATACAATTCCCCTAGGTTGCAGGTAAAAGCGCATGCAGCAACTGGTTATCAAATAATAATACCTAATAAAAAATCATTCACATGCATACCTATTAAGTATAAGAAAGTGGTGGAAAATATAATAAATAATCAGTATACATTTTACCTTCTAAATACAGACAGGGTATAGCTGTCTTAGTAATGCCATGGCCTCGTGTCCTGTGTTCTGGTTTAAAATGGTAGTCACACACTTTTAACGATTTAGGAAAGTTCTCAGGATCTTCATGAGCTATATTTTCGGGTATGACTGATACCCATGCAGTGTTGCCAGGTCCAATTTTCAAAAATCCGTAGGGCTACTCAAAAAAATCCGTAGAAGTCCGTAGATTGCCTCTACAAAAATCCGTAGATCTACGGACATTTTTTAAAGCTAAATAAACCTGACTATTTAGAGATGGACTGACCTTAAACTTAATTTCTTGCCGGTAAAGGAGTTTTTAACTAAAAAAAACAAGCGTGAAAATCTCCAAGACAAAGGAAATGTAATAAAAATTGTATTTAAAAAAAATATAATTAATTACTGTGGGCCGACCTCGACGGCGCCGTCCATCTTCAGGCACCCATTGCGTGGAAACTTGACAGTCAATCCGAGTGAATCCTCTAAAATTTCTACACCTCTGATTTTCTCTGTGGTGCGAGTGATTCCAATAATTTTTGCGCCTTTGGTAATCAATACTACATCGATGTCTTTGAGTTTGTCGGGATATGGATTTTTGAAAGCGGTGGCGAGATGACCTGGACGCGTACCGCGAGGACTGGTTTGAGGTGGCGCGGGAAAGGAGTTCCTGGAAGGACTTGGGGGAGGCCTTTGCCCAGCAGTGGGACAGTACAGGCTAAAAAAAAAAAAAAAAAAATTACTGTGGGTATAACATAACATAACAGCAGGTAACATGTGTAACTTTTTTTATCATATATTTTTTAATTATAAATAATTCAAAATGCTCCCTCTTTGCTTCTACGGTCTACCCCACAGAAGGTAGTTTTTATTGCACTTTTTATTTAAAGCAGTCCTTTTATAGATTATGTATATAATACCGCATCGCGGTAACAAATAAGGTTCAAAACAGCGATGCGTTTGACGTTAGTTGAATCGAATGACCACCAAAATAAAAGCAATTTTGCAGTTGATGGAATCGAACAAAAATCCGTAGATTTGCGACTAAAATCCGTATGTCCGTAGACAAGACCAAAAATCCGTAGATCTACGGACAAATCCGTAGGTCTGGCAACGCTGTACCCATGCTTCAAAGAGGGTAGGGCAGTGCTGCCAACCATACGATTTAAGGTGATTGGATACTGACACTTTTTCATACATTCTTTCGGGGTACAAATCTCGAAAAATAAACGATTTTTGCAGAATAAAAGCACGTATATTAAGTTGTTATGACTTATTATTGACGCATATCGACAAAAACCTATAAAAAAAACACTATTTCCAGGATATCTAGGCCTGACAAAATCGATAAATTTTTCTATGTGTGCGCGGCCGGAACACGCCCTCTGCAGGATATTTCAAAGAACTATCGAGAAGCAGAACACAAATTTTTGCTAAGGTTATCAACAACAATTGATCTTGCTCGTTAGATGGCGTTGTTTGTCAATGTCAAACAGGTTGGCCAATTTTATAATAAATCGTTGAATTATGCGTGTTTTTTTTGACAAGTTGCGAATCGTTGGTAGGTATGCAATATTTCTTACAAGGCTGGCGCGGTGGCTCTGCCCGCGCAGTTATATATTAAATCAATTTATCAATTGAATCATGAAGTGAGAAAAAATGCTTTACCTACTTATTGATAGTATTTGCGATCTACCCTGGGTTCGATATTACTGTATTGAATGTATGTACCTACATACTAAGTTTATGTAGGTACCTAAGTACCTACATAAATGTTAGTACTAACTTACACTTGAACTGTCTTCGAGAAATTTTCTGAATTAAAAATCTTTCTGCATTAGGCTGGTAAGTACCTATTGAGAGAGCCCTTCCCAGTTCCCACTGTTCCCAGACCGTCTATCCTATCGTCAACGCGGGCATAGTCAAAAGCTTGTTCACAGAACACTATTACCTTTCCCTAGCGGAGCTAAGCTTGTTTTTGTTGTTCAATCCAGCGCATTGTTTGAAAAAGAGGCAAAGCAAAAAGAGAGAGATAGCGCCTGAACGCTCGGTTGGCGTTCGGTTCGGGTTCGGTAACTTCCGCCGCTCACTCGCAGGCGGCAGCATGGACTTTGGGCGGCAGGCCCGGCCGGCACTATTGGAGCGCTTGGGTGGGTGGGTTAGCCATTCATTCATTATGTCGCATCGCACCTCGCACGCGCCTCGCTACTTGGCCGCGCGCATAAATGCACTAGTTTTGTAAATTGCTCTGCATGCAGGTACATATAACTACATACCTATAGTACGGACGAAGCGCTTGGCCCCGCGCCGGGGAGATGTGTGTTTGAATTTTTATCAATCTAGGTACCTACCGAACTAGCGTTATTTTTGACTATATGGAAATTATTTATAATATACTTACACAAATACTTTAGCTTTTTCATATTATGTTTGTTCCTAACTAATGTTGTAAATGCGCAATTGACTTTGTTTGTTCCACTTTCACGCTAAAACGGCTGAGCTGAACGGATTTACTTAGATGAAATTTGACACATGGGTAGACCATGACCTGCGGGGTAATTGCGTAACACACTATCAGTAGCAATGGCTTTCATTTTGACAGTTCAACAACATTCATTGCATCATTTACGTTTTTGAGCAAAAACATTTTTCGAACCATAGAAATGATATACATATGTTTCGAACATAGGTAATGCAAAGCAATGGATTAGCAATATTCTTCAAAATGATTCAGATTGAGATTGATAATGATTGTGTTACGTAGGTAATTAGAGTGCTGGGTTAGGATTACGACATAGGATACTTTTTATTCCGGTAGTACGATTCCGTGGGATAATCTCCGACATCCACGCGGGCGAAGCTGCGGGAAAAATCTAGTACCTCCATAAAGTACGAAAAAGTAAAAGTAAATAATTTTATTCTACCTATGGAGTAGAGTAGCAGTACCTACCTAAATAAATTCTTAATTCCGCGTTCCGTTACCTAATCTCAACTTCTTCAATAGACGTATTGAAGAAGTTGAAATTAGGCAACGGACTTGTATAAAATGTAGGTACGTACCGTATATAAATGTAATACCTAGTACCTACTTGTACCGCGCAGTACCTACAGGCACAAAATATAGAGAGTACCTACAGACTGCCATCCGCGCGAGACACGCGTAGCTGTGAAGTGCAAAAATGGAGTAACAAAAAAAAAAGTAATTATAAGTAACTGTTGAGTGGATGGTTGTTTAAATTCAACATTACGATGAATTATCGTTTTTTAAGCTACCAGTTGTTTCAGAGAGGTAAGTAGGCATTTGCTTGTATTTCGAACAGTTAGATAGGTAGGTAAGCGCCCCGGCCCCCGGCGCCGAGCCGTAAAAGCGAACATGACTTTGTGGCGTTGTAATATTTTTACAATTTATATTAGATATTTATTGTAGTACCTATAAGCTAAAAAATACGATCATTTCCTTTCTTGCTGTTTCATTCTCAACAATGAATCAAATAACTAGATACGAGTACCACTACTACACTAGTTTTTTGTGTTTTTTGTTTTGTGTGTTTTTTGCCAAAGTTGACAACCCCAGCGCGACCGCCGAGCGTAGGTATGAAAAGTGCAAGTACCAAATTACCTTTCTGTTTTGTGCGGTTGATCAAATAAAGTAATCTGAATACAGTCATTTATATTTACGGTACCTACTTTGAACAAAAAACATTTGTTGTTAATTTTTGTCTCTGTCTGTTTATTCCGGCTAATCTCCGAAACGGCTAGACTGATTTTGACGAGACTTCCACTGGCAGATAGCTGATGTTATAAGTTCCGCGAAAAAAAATAGGTGAAAATGAATGAAATTCAATACGTACAGACGCAAGTACATCAATCTACTACCGCGGTAATATTATTATGCGAGTCATACCTACGCGCCGCGAGTTCGGTTTACACTCGGTAAACAAACAGTCTCGAATGCTCCACAGTGACGAACGAACGCCGGACGATGTGATGGTTTTGTACGCAGTTACGAGCGTAGACCATATAGGTACATACCTACTGTTTGACAAATTGTACAGAAGACCGAGGAGTACAGTCAGCCACTGTGTATGGCATTTGTGGACTACGAGAAAGCCTTCGATTCCATCGAAGTATGGGCAGTTCTGGCCTCTCTGCAATGATGTCGAATTGACTGGTGCTACATCGAAGTGTTGAGATGTTTGTATGATGCTGCAACGATGACTTTCCAGATCCAGGATCAGAAAACCAGCCCCATCCAACTGCTCAGGGGGGTGATACAGGGGGATGTCATATCCCCTAAATTGTTTGTGAAATACTAGAAGAAATACTAAAAAGAAATATAGAAATACGGCAGTAGTACTTATATGTCACGAAATCAAAATCACAGCTGAGTAGACTTTACGAGTAATAGTCGACCAACTTTTAGTTGCAATGTATGGGAGGACATGATTTTCAACTACAATGTTAAGCTTGTTCTTGGGATAAATTCATTTCGACTACGGAACTCTTCATTGTGGTCCGACATGGACTTGGCCGGTTTTTCCTTGCTAATTTTAATGTAACTTAGGGTGTAAATAAGTAATAAAAGATGTATAGAATCTTCAAAACAAAGTCGGTACCAACAAAGCTCAATAATTATCGAAGAGAGAGAAGAGTTCAATAAACTTTATTTGCAACTAGCTGCGCCCAGCGGTTTCACCCGCATAAGTTTCGATCCCGTGGGAATATCGGGATAAAAACTATCCTATGTCCTTCCCCATACCTACCAAATTTCTTCTAAATCGGTTCAGTGGTTTAGGCGTGAATAGGTAACATACAGACAGACAGGCAGAGTTACTTTCGAATTTATAATATTAGTATGGATATAATATAGTATAAGTATATACAGGGTTATTGGAACAACACTAACATGGTCATTGTACTCATCATTATGAACAATTTTTTTTACTATGGGACCAAACCTGAAATCGCGAAAAAAATCAGCTGTTCCCTACATTTATGTTCGTATAGGTAACTCGTCAAAATGTAGGGAACAGCTGATTTTTTTTTCATTTTCTCATTTGAAATTGGAATTGTTGGTTTGAGTGGACGCTGGTGTATGTGAATTTGTTGGTTTTTAGGCTAAACATACAAACACACGTAAATAGTAAACACATAATACATATTACACATAACACTTATATACATATACATACACATACACACAACAGTAATAAAATTACACTAATAATTAAATACCCACAACCGTGTGTACACGGCCTAATAATTTCACGCGTCTGTACACTGCCTTACTGCCTGCGACGGCGGGCACGCTGGGCTGCGGTTGAATGATACATTATTATTATACCTACGACCGAAATTCGTGGAATTCCGTCGCGCCGCTGCATCTCTCGCGCACGACTCAAATAATCATTTTATATATTTTGTTTTATAGTAGCGTTTAATTATACAAAGAATCTTAACTGTCCCGTTGGTTTCGTGGTCACAAGTGCATCTGCCGTTCTCGGGGTCCTGGGTTCGATTCTCAGGTCGGACAGTGTTATTAAAATTGGGTTTTTCCCGTTAGGAGTTTCTTACTCTTTTTCTTTTTTTTTTGCCCGGAGTTTGGAAATTGGTGGCGTAATACCCCCGTGCCTCGGAAAGCACGTAAAGCCGTTGGTCCTGCGCCTGTTCTCTCTCCTGTATTTGCGCACACACTTGTGCACTATAATATCTCCTGCAAACCTGGCTAATCTTCTTTGAAATTGGCCACCGTGACCGAAATCGGTCAGGGGATTTATTATTATTTTATTATTTTTAAACCTAAACCTACCCTAACACACTACAAAAGCACCCTTAGAATAATTGAATAAGCAACTGACAACCCTTGTAGCAATCAAGTATTCTTTTCTTCGGTTTTTACTATAAAAAGTACGCTTTTCTTTAGAGAATGAAGGACAGTCATAAAAATATTTTCGTAAAAATATTTTATTTTAATTAACGCCACCTCTGGAAAACAAGTTCACAAACCAAGTTTATGAATACAACGCCATCTAGTTATATCGCAAGTAAAACTATACACGTAGTGTGTAACTGTACATGTGTGTGTAAAGACATAGTAAAGATATAAAGTGAAACGGCTAAATGTTTAGGGGTACAAATCTTTGTATGTGACGAGTTAACAAGCAAAGTGAATATCTAAAAAGATTATGTTAATGCGTTAGTTGACGCATATAATAAAGTTGTTTCGCAAAGCTTTCTGAGTTAGGCGTAAAAATTGAAAATGTTCGAAGTGCGAATGTGCCGCCATCTAGCGATAAAGTGGCTGGGAGATCATGTATTGAATAGCCTTAAATCGTATATATACGACCTTTTTGGCTCTTGTACGATGTACTATCGAGTTATCGAAATCGTATGCAAAATATACGATCTTTTCAATGAAATCTTACGGAACAATATATCTCCAATAAAAACATATTCTTTGCTATGAAAATAATAAAAGTAAAAGACTTGATAGAATTAAACTTCTTATTAATTATTGTCCTTGTAACTAATGTCGCATCCAATAATTTATTAATATCTGAACGCATCCATTTCAAAATGGGAATCCCCGCGCAATTTAACAGTTTTTATGTCATAGACAATCGATAGTAAAATACGTACGTTCGGCGCTGATAATTTTACAATACTTAAATAATTTTAATTTGTTTTCTTTCGTGCTGCTTGATAAAAGAGTGAACAGTTACGTGGTGTTGGTGTGTATAATTCTGTGAGTTTCATTACGAAGTGTAGTTGGTATCTTTTTGAATTTAACCTTTTTGAATTTAACTCTGCTTCTGTGCCTGACTCAGACAGTGACTAAGTTAATTAATCAAAAATTTTTATTTTTTCAAAGTACAACATGTCATAATTACGTTAATTGATGATTAATATCACTTGAAAATTATAATTACATCCGTTTTTAATTGATTTACGTAGTTTTATTGAAATTTCATTGCGTACTATTATTTCCTTGAATTTCAAGACAAAATACCATTTTTTTTAGGCTATGGTACGATCCTCTAAAAAATAAAGTTGGCAACACTGGGGTAGGGTATTTAGTTTTATTCGGAAAACCATGCATTGACACTCCTGGAAATAATAGTGTTGAATTATGATAGGTACAAAAAGAAATACTTTCTACAGGTGTATGTTTTCAGAGTTGTAATGTTAATGCTAATTGTTTAATATTTTATAATAGATATTACGCATAGGATAGCTAAAATCTTTAGAATTTCGAGCTTTGAAGTCACGGAATGCCAACATAGCTTAACGTTGATTGTGAAAACATTAAGTTGTTGAATAACTTAAACAATGTGTTTTAATATTACAGAATAGCCTTAAGTACATTTAACTTCATTATTAATTGCAATACTTACCAAAAGTGTCGCAACCAAAAATGCAACGAGCTTGGCGAGAACTCATTGCGAGAATTGCAATGAAAACACCGTAAATGAACACTTAACCTATTAATAACAAAAACTTAACAACAAAGAAACAGTAATAATAACATTAACAACACAAATAACAAAATAACACTTTGATAACGTAGAAAAACGAAAGTTTTTAACGAGAAGCAAGGCAACAGAAGTTTTCGAGTTTGAATTCAAACTTTCAAAGTCATTGAATGATTTCGCCGGCAGTGACACTTCCGTCAATAAAACAGTTGCTCAAGCAATAAGGCGCCATCTAGCGAGACTAAAATCACTTAGAAACTGTTTTATTGACATTTAGTTCTGCAAAACTTTTAAAGATAGCAGCACTAGTCTGTCATTAAGGTCGAAAATCGCAACAGTTCTAAGTTTCACGCCCCTGTTGTCAACAGAGCGACAATGCTAGCGATACAGATACAGCATTGCACCATTTGATCAGCAATAAATAAACCAGCAGTTTATAATGTATTCTATGCAAGTTTAATAATATTATGTTTTTATGCTAAGAAAAAGAAGGATACCAAAAATAAAACATTTTCTTCGTTTTTCTATTTTACCCAAGTCTTGGAACGCTGACCAAGTTCAGTGGTGAGTATCATGAAGAAGTTATTTATATTTCTATGCTAAAATTAATGTTTGGCACTATGAAAGGATTTAATAATTCTGGAGAGAGATTTTGTACTGTTTTATGTTTTGAGGTTTGCCTTTAGTAGTCGGAATTGAGTTATTTTCATGAGGTGATTATCTAATATTTTACCGTATGTACTTAATCGTTTTTTCCATTTCGTCGGTCATATTTTCCGAGAACAAGTAAGCCCATTTCACTTGTATTTGTAAATATAATGTTGTGATCTGATAATAATAGAGCTTATTTGTTTCATACATTTCATTTCACCCTCATAAAACCAAGTTTCCTAGTAAATTACTAGGTATTTCATCATACCTAAAGCAAACCAACCCATAATAAATAACAGAAATAACTTCTTTGTTATTTCACTATTGAGATGTCTATTTTTTTATTGAAATTGCTTATAAAAAGAGTTCCAGGTTGGAAGTTGGCAAGTACTTATTATGTAAAAACACTTCTATAAACACTAACTTCCAATCATCACACTTGCAATTCAATTCAAACAAAACCTGTCTGATAGTCTGCAAAAAATAATTTATTCTCTTAGCCTTACGAAGCAAATGTCACATCATTACAATATGATAATATAGGTAATAATTTTATTACTCTTGTTATTGTAATAATAATTATCATTGTTGTTATTCTGAAATTAAAACAAGATCAAAACTGTAATCCCACCACATAGAGATGTTTTAAAGAAATAAAAATGTTTTTACATCCTGAAAAATATATAACAATTTTATGAAATTATACAATGAACAACAACAATGCATGGCTGTGTGAAAGATGATAATAAAATTATGGCAAAAAAGGGGTGACTACTGAGATGATGACTATTAAAGAAGTATGGAAAAAAGGACATGTTGCACCAACCTCAAATAAGTTGGGATAAGGGCAAGAAAATGATGATTCACAGCAGATGTTTTTTTTTTACAGGCAAGAAATTTTGTTATAAGTTTGAAATAATCTGACTCTGCATGAACAGGCTCAAGCTACTAAGTATTATTCTAAGAAGACAATCAACCCTAAGACACTTCAGTGTTAGTTTTAATTTCTTTGAAAAAGAAACTACAGTTGAAACTAAAATTATGGATGTTTGTATGAATAAAGACTGTGATCCGACTCAGGAAAATCAAAAGCTTCCGAAGAAGTACTATCGCCGTGCAGAACACAGGTAAGAAAAGCTTAAAGTATTAAGTTATATAATTTGTTATGTAATTTTAAAGCAATGCTTTATCACCTACTAAGATAAAAATATTGAAAAACAGCATTGTGAAATATTGTGCCAGAATTGTTTTATTAGCAAGCTATTTCAGGAGCAAAACTATTATTGGATCATTGTTAACAACTAGTTTCTGCCCCCGACTTCGTCCACGTGAAATTATCCCCCTTCCGCATTTGATGGCCCAATTCTTGAGGAAGGTTAAATAGGGCTATCAAATGCAAAAAGATTTTTTCAAATTCGACTGATAGTCCAGATATTAGCATGTCAAGCAAACAAACAAACTGTTCAGCTTTATTAGTATAGATAGCTGAGATAATAATATGATAGAGAGAATATATAAAATCTGCATTCGTGATTTATTTGCCAAAAATGTAAACAAATATGAGTTTATGAAAAAATAACTTTAAATCCTACACAATAAAGTTCAGTTTACGCTACAACTTCAAATATATTCATAACTTTTTCAAATAGTGCTAGTCATTCTGAAATCAACTTAATATCCATTAAAATAAAGTTGATATTTGTTTCTTGAAATAATATTAATTTGAAACATAAGTTTAAATAAACTTTAGATGGATATATTAGGTACTTTAAAGACTCTTTACACTAAAAGTGTTAAGGTGTTGATGTATCAACAATAAAGGGACAAAGGTATTGATTATGTAGGTAATAGGGTGTCAATTGTTCGAAAATAAGTCCTTATAATGTATAGAAATACATGCACGTTATAACTTTATTGTGGATGGTTTAAAAGCGTTTTCATAAAGTTCCATACATTTTACTTTCTTTTGTTATCGTGATGCCGTTACGTGGACGTCCACATATCGGCGCGTTAAAAAAATAAAAGCGCACAATAAGTAGGTATATTATGATGATTATGGTTGCGCACAATCTTGTCTAATGCTGGGGCCAGACTATCGCGATAACGCGAAGATTTGCGCGATAAGTTGATGCTCATTGGCTGGACCTACGATGTCAGCCAATAAGAAACAACTTATCCCGATTTTCCCGTATAGTGTGGCCCCGGCATAAGAACTGGCACAGACTTGGAGACATGGTGTAGCGCAGGCAAGCGCGGTTTCACTGACAAATAAATATCAATCTAGCGTAATCCAAAGCACTTAAAGTTAAAAAAAATTAACTTTCATTGTTCCGAGAGAGCACCAAAGCTAGAGATGAGGCATGTCCCAGGTTATTTATTTCCGACTTTATATTAAAAAACGCAATGTTGATTTTTACTTTACTTGCAAAAACTGCGCTACGCTGCGCTTCACCATGGTTTGCATCGCATCGGCCCTAAAGCCCGTTGTACACGTTTTTCTTGCCATGGAAATTTACGACGATGCCGTGAAAAGCGTACGGTTTATGCGCCGTCTATAGGCGTATTGCATGTATGGATCACTATGGAAGCTTGTTGACAGACACGGGCGGCGGAACTACGGCACGGCGCCATCGCCGTATGCGGATATCCGCTCCGATGTCGCGAAATCTCCTACAGATCGGTAACAATAGAAAAAGTAAATTGTGTCTCATTATTAGTGACAGTTGAGCTACTACACAAGCTCACACGATTTTTCTACGGCGCGGTTATCACGCCGCCGTACCGTAAAGAAATCGTGCCGTATACACTGAGATAAAGTATACGCTAGAGTAATAATAGTTCTATGGCCGTATACGGGCCTAAGGGTACCATATCTTTATAGAGAGCCAGGCACAGCGCCACAGGTGTGGGTACTGGTTCTTACTGCTTACTTCATCTTGTAGGTTTAATAAACGACCGAGATATAAAACACGGAAATGGCCCTAAATAGTATTACAACATCACATCATAAAAATGTTCCTCAACACGTGTCAGTGTTTATTTATAATTTATTCTCCCATGTCTGTTTTTCAAGTTTTTACACGAACATACAGTCAATATTCTTCTGGCTTATATTATTTACATCACTTATTGGCCCGGTCAAGAGTTATCATCTCGCGAGGTTATCTTATGGTTTTTTTTATCTTTATCGTCTACTTGTTTTCAGTGTTATTCTGATGACGCCAGTTGTAGTTTAGCATTGGAACTAGATTGACTTACTTATCTTCGTGCTCAAATAAACTAAAAAAATGCCAGACGCGTTCGAAAGTGCCTATCCTCTGTCACCACCGTTAAAACCGCAAGATATACGCGCACGCGCAAACTCATCTACGAAGAATAAAAAACCAGTGGTAACTTTTTTTGGCGATGAGGCCGTTGAGGTACCCGACAAATCAGAGGCCGGTGTAGACAAGCCTTTAGGCCGAGGGGAGGTTGAACTCGATAGTATCGCAGTTTCGTATAATACAATGCATTCAACCTGGCTTGATAAAAGAGTGCTTGAGCACAGGTACGTATCAAATTCTTTTTTTTTAAATAATTCTACGTTCTAACCTAATTTCTCATTGTAAAAGCTCTTCCACCTTTCTCTCCCGAAATCCCTCTCAATTGCAAAAGAAGGTTTCGATAGATTGTTAAACAATCTCTGGAAGGAAATCCTATCTTATCGCATGGCCCTTGATGCTATCTACTGCTGTGTCTAAACATGATTTTCCTTAAAATGTTGATGTAATTAATTACGGGTCTAAACCGTCATTTCATGCGACCTTTACGAGTAGTCATCTGTCGTCGGTCAAACACCCAGTAATTTGCTATAAGAAGAACAAATGCTTTATTGTGACTAAAACTATTGTAACTTCATTGTTACTGTTCTGCTAAAAGTCCGTTTTGGGCTTCCAATTTTGGAGATAAAATTATGTACTGGCAGGCAATGAACCAATTAATTTTGCTTTCATTAACTGCAAGCAGGCAACATATCTTTGTAGTTTCAGAATCAAAACGGGAATACCTACAAGAAATAAAATTAAGCCAAATTAGTTTCCAATTTCAGGACATTGTTATCCTCGTATTCGTACCCAAGAAGTTTTTGCGAACCTCCACATGTCGGTGGAGGGTTGTCGTTGAAATGATTAATTCATGTAGCCAACATTATGACTGGAGAATCCAGCAGGGCCCTATTCAAATCTGGGTTTCTTGTCAATCAAATTCAAAAATCTTAAGATACCATATTTTATCTACAAACAACGCGTAACGTTTTGTCGGAAAAACGTAGAAAGTGCGTCTACGTATGCACTGTGTATACACACGAGTGACACGCGTCGATGATAGAGACAACTGCAGGCGTCGATTCGTAGGGCACGCCACGATAGTGGCGATAAGACCCCTCTTTGAGGAGTGGCTAGAGAGGCGTCACGGCGTCCTCACCTATCGCCTGACGCAGGTCCTCACCGGACACGGATGTTTTGGGAGGTTCCTGCACATCATCAGGCGGGAGGAGACGCCCGGGTGTCACCACTGCGAGGATCGCCCAGAGGACACGGTGGAGCATACGGTGGTGGTCTGCCCCGCATGGGCGGAGCACCGCCGTGCCCTCGTAGAGGCGATCGACAGCGGCGGCGACCTCTCGCGTCCGGCCCTGATTCAAGCCATGGTCCGGGGCGAGAGGGAGTGGGAGGCGGTCACCTCCTTCTGCGAAGCAGTCATGCTAGTGAAGGAGGTGGCGGAACGGCTGAGGGAGAGAGCCTCACACCCCAGCCGCCGCGGTAGACGCTCCGGGCGTCGGGAGCCGCGTGACGACTCCCGGCCACCCTAGGCGCGGGCCTGCGGACGGAGAGTAATGGGTAGCTCACCGTCCGATCAGGACCAGGCCCGTGCCGGACGGCGCGTACGTGTTCCACGCGCGCCTCAAAGAGATGTCAGCATAAAGGAAGGGGCCTGCCGGGGGTGCGGGATTGTCCGAAAGGGTTACCGCTACCCCGGAACATAAAGGGCTAAGGAAGGAACACGGATGGGTTTTAGTCAGTAAGAGTCTGACACTCCCTTCGCTCCACCCAGAGCGGGAGGGGTCATTTGATGATTTCCCATCCATAAAAAAAAAAAAAAAAAAAAAAAAAAAAAAAAAAAAAAAAAAAAAAGGCGTCGATTCGTCGGATGTCGGCAACAGCCACCGATGCGTGTCGCCGACAACTGACAACATGTCGCTCGTGTATTTGAGTAGATACGGTGCTCAAAGGTGCGGCTGTCGCCGACACGCGTTGACGCTTGCAGTTGCCTCTGTCGTCAACGCGTGTCCCTCGCGTATATGCACACCACGTTACCAAAAAAACCTACTCAAAAATTTTGCTTCTTTGACAAGTTACAAAAACCGGCCAAGTGCGAGTCGGACTCGCACACGAGGGGTTCCGTACCACCGTACAATATTTAACACTACATATATAAAAAAATTGCGGTTTACGATTTATGACGTATTAAAAAAAAACTACTTACTACATCTCGTTCAAACCAATTTTCGGTGGAAGTTTACATGGTAATGATGTACATCATAATTTTTTTTAGTTTTATCATTCTTTTATTTTAGAAGTTACAGGGGACACACACGCATTTTACCACTTTGGAAGTGTCTCTCGCGCAAACTTCAGTATAGAAAAAAGTTATACTAGAAACCTCAATATCATTTTTGAAGACCTATCCATAGATACCCCACACGTATGGGTTTGATGAAAAAAAATTTTTGAGTTTCAGTTCTAAGTATGGGGAACCCCCAAAATTTATTGTTTTTTTTTTTCTATTTTTGTGTGGAAATCTTAATGCGGTTCACAGAATCCATCTACTTACCAAGTTTCAACAGTATAGTTTCGGAAAAAGTTGATGTGGCATACGGACGGACAGACAGACAGACATGACGAATCCATAAGGGTTCCGTTTTTTGCCATTTGGCTACGGAACCCTAAAAACTGCTATTTCTAAGAAAATCGTCAAATGACCACCACCAAGGAAACCTTAACCAGTCGTGTCAAGGTGGAAATATGGCATATCAGTATCCCGGCAGTCGACACTGCTGTATTGGAAACATCGCGTCGGTCCAAACTTCTGTTTCTTTTTTTTGTGATTGAGCACACTTCCAAAATTAACACACATCCTAGCTACCGCAATCCATTCTGCAATCCGGAAAACCACGGGATCCTTGTTTTCCCAAGCCTGGAACTTTCGGGACCAGAAGTTGGCCGGGATCTGGGTATTCGATTTGAATTCTCTTAGGGTGCATATAACACACGAGCAACACACGTCAACGGCAGAGGCAACGAGCGGCATGTCGACAAAATGTTCTCCTGTATTTAAGCACCGTACTGAAATACACGAGCGGCATGCTTGGTGAAGTGCCATCCTGCGCCGTAGCTGAGCCTGTAGCTTTACATTCCCGACTGTGACCTCTGAGTTTGTTTCGGAATTTCTTAGAGTAGTCAGATATGAAACGCCGATCTCATCAAGTTTTAAATTATAAAAATTTGATCCAGCCTGTCCCATCTTGCTGCCCTGTCCTCAGGGACGCCCTAAGCCGAGGTTCGTACCGCACAGGGGGTGCCCTTAGCGTGTAGTCGCTTAGAATACTAGATATTCGCCCTGGCTGGCTGAGTTTGCTTAAGGCAACCACAAGATAGTCCGGTTAAGGAGTCACGACCTCTCAAGGTCAACTACGAGATGCCATTTATATAAAAAAAAATACACGAGCGGCTTGATGTCGACGGCAGGCGTCGAAACGAGTTGACGGCTGCCGTTGACGCGTGTCGCTTGTGTGTATGAGCACTAAGTAGTAGGACATTGTTTGAGTACTACCTGCCCCATAGAAATGTAAAAAACAGATATATCTATGACCTGCCCCAACATCACAGTACTTACTGTCATAACTTGTACAAATATCAAATAAGGAAGGAAGTCTTTCAATGTTAATTTTCCTCTGTAATTTTGAATCCATGTTTTACGCCTAAGATCCTAGTGTACCAAGCGTTTTAAAATGCTTAGATTTCTAGCCGTCGTTGCTGTGTTCTAGAATCATACAAACCCTATTTAGTGACGGAATACCATACTTACCTATGGACCATTTATTTAAAACCAGAGTTCTAATTTAAAGATTTTTTCATTTTAGAACATTCATTGCTATGGAAATTGAACGGCGCATAGCTAAATGCAACGATCATTCGATAACGCAGATTTATAATCTAACTTGAACTAAGGAGCCCAAAAATGTTATTTACGTAAACAGTCAACATTTATGTAGTAATAAAGATAAAGATTACATTTGTTCGAGATTAATGGTTAGCTCGCATAATTCGTGTCGTGCTGACTGTGCCATGAGACTACTATATAACCGAAGTTGACGAATCAGCTGTTAGCTACGGCCGCGGGGGAAGTGACTGTACCGTGGGGCCTTAAATGTATATACGACCGTCGACTCCGGTAGAACGTCAGTGTACGCGACGCCCTCGCCGATCCATATCGCACGCACATTAATTGATAGAATTCTGTTATCGCCGCGATTTCTGATACGTGACGTACATACATCTGTGTACACTGTGTTGTCAACTCGAACATAATATGTCAAACTAAACGTTGGTGGTTGTGTTTCGTTATATTTGTTGCTAGTGGTAGTGTTTTCCGTTCAATTTACTGCTTTAATAAAATACCATTCACACGAAACACTTATTCTGACAGTAACAAGGTTGTTATTTTAAAGCGTAGGTGGCGAGTCACTGTATGCTGCGCAAATAACATTAATTCATAATTTCTATTTTGTTGTGCAAGCGTTTACATCCAGTTTTACTTGTTTTGTTGACCGTCCTAGATTTTTGATATGTTAGTTAAAGGGAAAGTATTCGTATTAGTTTTTTTGTAAGCCTGTTTATTATGCAAGGTTTAAGAATTACAACTAAAAATTCATTGCGGAAAAGTTATTTTTTGACACTGTTTGTTTTTCTTGCTATGATTGATTATACTAGGCAGGCGGTGTATCACAGCGCACGATGCAGTTCGTGTGTTTTTTCAATTATAATTATATAGTTTTATTACAACTTTGTTTGCGATTTGAACATTGTTTTTAATGTAATTCCGTGCTTGTGCACTATTACTCTAGTCACGTACGGTACGTCATACGTAAAGCAGTATACTTGACACCACAGTCAGTATTAGACAGGAAAACATGAAAACAAATAATTTCAACGCAGATACTTATTCCTGGAATGATATTGATTCGTTCCCTGGCAGCCTCTCTCCCATGCGCCCTGCACTGCATCCCATCTCAGACAAAATTATCTCTATCGCATCACAGGCGACCCTACTTTTATACATTCATGAAATTTTGATGAGAATAGCTATTCGCTTGTTAGATATGGACAGCAAATTAATGAACAACGTATTGATCAACCGAAAAATTACATTACATAGTCCTATACTATAGAATTTTTATGAATTTACTGTCACACGAATTTTTTTTCCACTCTATCTGATCTATACAATTTTTTCTCGCAATTTTAGAAAATAAAATGTCTCCCCTCCCCAAAGACAATACAACTTATACAGGTTGTGTTATTATGACTTTCAGAGGAAAATGCATGTCGTTAACCTCGTCCCTATTGTTTAGCTAGACTCTTTTGATAAATGTGTCTGAATTTAAAGTCGTTTGAGCTATTGACATGGCATCAATGAATAAGTTTTAGATTTAGGTCTGCTTAACATGCAGGATGGTAGTCGTTAGAGTTAGTGTCATTGCAGTTTAAATATAATAAAATAAGACAAGCAATAAAGTGGTATTTGTTCAAAAATGTAAAATGGACACACAGGCCAAAATATAGCCATTCCTGGCATAGTCATGCTATGAATCAACATCATCAATCATCAGAATCTGTTATATCGTAAAATATTGTTTGTGACTAACAAAGACGACTCACAAACAATAGATGTGCACTTGAGACGTAAGAAGGCTAACTATAACCCACATGTTAAGTCTTAGACGAGAGGACCGGTCTCTTCAACCTTGTTACTGTCAAGGATATTCACTCAAATGCTTCCTGCGGTACACTAAAACGATTGCAGTGAATCATGAGAGACGTGTGAACCGCGATTACAATACAGTGAAAATAAATGTTTTGTTATAGTGAAAATACCAAATTCCGAGAAGCATTATCAGCTATAAGTGTATGATTGAATGGACATTATTTTTACCTCATTTTTTGTTGTGAATGGTGTAACAGAATAAGAAATTTTGCGAGTGATACACAATGGATAAACAGGCTATGTCTAACGGATCTGAATATCGTTTTGTGGACAAGTCCATAGTCATTGGTTCGTCATATGGCACAGGGAACAGAAACACGGCAGCGCCAAACGAGTGAGTTGATGTAGCCTTGGAATATTTCTATTTACCAACTACAGTAAAGCGTGTAGGTACGTAAAAGTAAATGAGACTGAAAGTCAGCCGTCAGGTTCTAATAATAAAAGTATTCAGTGACGATGCGAGACTTAAAATCCTGTGGGATGTTATGTTTAAAAACATGTTTATGAAAGTTTATGAATTTCATTGTTTTGAAATCGTGAAGTGACGTAGCGTTGTTTGCTTCATTGTTTGTATACATCTGGAGGACTGTATCACAGTAGAAAGATATGAACCGTGACTGTATTATTGTTTTAAAGCAAGGTATCAATTCTTGTTTCTCTTTGTCGGTTTTAGTCCATTTCTTTACTAGCCTACTAGCATCCCATGATCCCATCCATTATGTTGTACATAGGCTATGACTGGTCACATATTTCCAGTGAGAGGCCGGTTCCAAACCCGCACTCAAGCATTGATCTTTGTGATAAATTATTCGGAATTAGACGAGATCACGAATTCACGAGACCATGCGTGACAAAGCCAATTCTATCGTGGAATGCAACTTTCGGGCCTAGGCATCGCTAAGAAGTATAATATCGTGGTTGTTCGCATCAATGCCAAAAAATGTCGTCCAAAAAACTGGAAAAAAACATTGAGACATCAATAATTACAAAGTCACTACGAGAGTTATCGTTAGAAATATTGCAAATTATATACAATAGATCTAAAGCACACGTCTCCAGTGGTTGTCAAGAATTTCGCTTTCAAATAGTCGAACCTGTCCGTGTAGGAGGCTCAATCAGGTCATTCACGGAGGCAACGGGGAGCGCATTATCCCAGATCTTTTGGCCGAAAAATCGCATCTTTAATGTTAGACGAAATATATTTTTTTCCATTTTGGGAAAACGCAGGTGCTTCCAGTTTGATGTAAAATGTTTATAGGGGCAATTACATGCCGAAGATGCCTCACTGCGATACCTCGCGATCGCGGTTTAGCACGGTACCACAGACGATACCTCAATGTCACCTTCATTCATGTAAAACAAATGCATGCTAATAGACACGCTCGCACATGCCGAAGGATACCTTACTGCAATACATTGCGGGCTGCTTGGGGGTTTACCTCGATGCCAGGCATCAGCGTGCGTGTCGATGACATAATATAGCATAAGAAATAACAATCCCCATGGTGGGGACTTCTGGAATAAACCAGAATAATCAGCATATAATGTTCCCACTGCTGGGACACAGGCCTCCTTTCTAAGAGGGCGTGGGTCTTAATTCACTACGCGGGCTCAGTGCGGGTTTGTTGATGCCATAGTTGTTAGAAAATTCTTAAATAACCGAAAATACGGCCGGATGACGCAATTGAACTAAGAGAGTGTCCTTTCTGCCCCTAATTGAATCTGTCTAGAATTCTAAGTGCAGAATGATGGTACATAAGTCCGTCTAGATATAATAACAAACAAGACATGTTGGGGCTTGAGTTCGTTCGTTCGTTTTCGTGGTCTAGCATAGTAACATGGTCTTTTTAGCTAATGGTCTTTTTAATCATTAATCTTTTTATTGGCCCTACCTATCTTAAGACTAGTTACGACCTTGTGTACCTATTTATGAGTCAATCAAAATACCTAGTATTGTGGCAAACCTGTAGTTATTAATATTTCTACTTTAAAGGATTTACCCTTCGACTTGGCTATTGGCCGGATTACTTTTTAGGCTTCCGTACCCAAAGGCTAAAAACGGGACCCTATTACTAAGACTCCACTGTCCGTCTGTCTGTCTGTATGTCTGTCTGTCACCAGGTTGTATCTCATGAAGCGTGATAGCTAGACAGTTGAAATTTTCACAGCTGATGTATTTCTGTTGCCGCTATAAAAACAAATACTAAAAACAGAATAAAATAAATATTTAAGGGGGGCCATACAACAGACGTGATTTTTTTGCCGTTTTTTTTACTCGATATTAATAACGGCAACAGGTAGACGATTGAAATATTTACAGAATAGGTCCTTAGTTGTATATTCACTTTAAAAATAAATAATTAAACTAAAATAAATTAAAGGGCGCTCCAATACGACAAACGTGATTTTTTATACAGGGTGTTACGGAAAGGGTATATCAATACAAACGGGTTGAAGAGTGTATCTGGTCTAGAATCTCTGTACAAAATTTCAGCTCAAAAGCAGTAACTTTGAAAATGCTTAATATTTTTTTTATTTCGATAGTTTATTAAATTGAAATCATAACAAACGTGTCACCGCACTACGAGGGTCATTATCCATTATCTGTGGTGTGCCTGTGCGTCTAGTACACGCATATCACGCCGCTGCGCGCCACTGCAGCGCCGTGATGTCGAAATAAAAAAATATTAAGCATTTTCAAAATTAATGCTTTTGAGCTGAAATTTTGTACAGAGATTCTAGACCAGATACACTCTTCAACCCGTTTGTATTGATATACCCTTTCCGTAACACCCTGTATATGTAGTGTTAAATATTGTACGTTGGTACGGAACCTGTCGTGTGCGAGTCCGACACGCACTTGGCCGGTTTTTATACATACATATTATATTATATTAGGTACATATTATATTTATGATTACGATTTCAAATACCGATCCAGTAACATTGGCTTTAATTATGCATTCTGCCTCGTTTTAGCCTTCAAATTTGAAAGGCGAACCCCGACGTATGGGGGTACGCTCGTTGAAACGCAAATTGGCCGTATTTGAATTGATCATGAAAGAAATCTTTAACAATTGCTGTCCTCCATTTGATCTCCAAAAGAACTGCTCATAGAAATATCACGATGATCGAGAGAATTTGATTAAGATCGATAATTATCAGGATTGCGTCATTTCAGAAAGTGTTACAAACTTTCCTATTTCAAACTTTGTTTTGCCTTTTGTACTAATAAGATACGACCAAACGACACGTGTGCCAGTTGGTTTACTTCAAGGAGGGTGACACGATAACATGGCTACAAGTTTCACGTTTTGCTAAAATAAACTGTAAGAAACTAATATTGATATCTTCGAAATGATGAAACGTTGTTGGCAAAACGCTGGAATTCCACTCGATGCGTGTTTCTCTTAGACTGTAGGCGTGTAAGTCACAAATTTAAAACACGTTGCATATTGATAGTGATTAAAATGGACATCAAACTGGAGCCAACAGCAACGTTCCGTTCTGCTCGTTCTGCGTTATCGCCTGACTTGCATGAAGTTTTTCACCTTGTGGCTTGTGCGACACGTGTTCCAAAAATAACTAAATACATTGCTGTTATGACTGGAGAACGCTCGATTTAGCTAAAAGCGCTGGAGTTTGTAGTTAGGTGTCCAGTTTTCACAAATAAAATGAATTTAAAGTTACCAGGAAAGGTCAATAGGAGTTAGGTCATTTGAAGACTTTAGTACACTACTACAACTGCTATGTAAAGTACACCTATGCGTAAAGTGTTGTTTTAAATAAAAATACTGTGTGGATTTTCATTTAAACAAGAGGATAGTGTGTTATTGAAGGGTGAACTAAAGAAAGAAAGAAAATACGTTTATTTAGCACAGACTAAAATACACATAGTACACCAGAGACACATCAGATAAAAACAAATAAAAATCAAATAAAAAAGTGTAAAGCCCGATGTAAGAAATTAGCAGGAAAGTCTGCCTCACGGCTGCGGCAAAGAGGCCCAGTTCAGCAAAAATGCCAGACTAGTGCCTGACGCTGGTTTTCAACTGGACCTAAACTAACATGTGCTAAGTATCGAGATGTTATTGTAAAGATCTCCAATCCATAATTCATTTCACAACCTCGTGTAAGGAATTAAGGATAATTGATGCAATTTACCAGTTACCACGCAAATCATAATATCCCGTCGCCGATTTATTTCTAACATAGTAACACGATGTTTTCTAGCGTTGAAGATCAAAGTGACATAATCTTGGAAAGAGCACTTGATTTCTTATGTGTTCTCGGTTTCCTATTGATAATAGCTTATGTTTTAAGGCGAATGGTTACGCCAAACTTCAAAATAGACCTCTCTTTGAAGGCCTACTCCTCCCAAATGGATAGCCCAAATATATTTAAAAAAATATATGATATGTGAGATATGTTTACAAATATAATTTAAGTTTGATTTTTTTAATATTACTGTTAGTTTTAACAATAAAAAATCATATCCATCCTCTTATTTTACGCAAGAATTTTCTTTCTACTTTCAAACGCCTGAAGCGATTTTGATGATTCTTTCACCAAATTATAGCAAATTTAATGGTTTATAAAAATTAAGTTTGTTTTTTTTAATAAATATTATTTAAGTGGGAAAAAATCAATAACACCATGGTTTTACCTATACGGGCGCGGGCAGCAGCCGCCCGGCCAGTCTCGCTGTATCGTTCGCACGGGGAGGTTGTGTCGCATGTCGGCTCGCTCCGATCTGCATTTTTGTGGCAAAGACTAAATAGCGCAGATAGTACACTCGGACTGTTCGTTTACGCTTGGACGTTGATAGTATTAGTAGTAGTGATAGTTTGTTTGCGAGTGGACGCTATATTATTGTCTATTGAATACTAATATAATAATAATAATATCAATAAAACACGTTTATTCAGTATACAGTTCGTTTATTCACGTATACAGTTTATAAAAAAATACATTTACAAAAAAAAAAATTAAAACTAACTTATGACTAATACCGCTCTTAACAGTGGTAGTTTTTAGGGTTCCGTACCCAAAGGGTAAAAACGGGACTTTATTACTAAGACTCCTCTCTCCGTCTGTCTGTCTGTCACCAGGCTGTATCTCACGAACCGTGATAGCCAGAAGAAGGGTTATGTTTTTCGAGAGTATATAATATATACTCTCGAAAAACAATTATACATACATAATAGTAGATTGTACAACTAAGGCATAAAAGAAGCTATTTTACCCCGAGACGTTTATATCCACCCGAGCCGCAGGCGAGAGTGGATAGTTAAGTCGAGGGGTAAAATGGCTCGTTTACGCCTGAGTTATACACTGCTTTAGGTACACTTCGATTGCGAGAAAATGAAACAGACATAAAGTATACAGTACATAATTAATCAAAAATGTTGCATCCATAGCTAATTCCTGCCACCACAGATAATACCGCCAAGAAACTTTTTAAAAGTTTTTTTTTTAATTTTCAACATTTGTCATTTGACTTGGGTACTTCATACTGCCAAAAAATGAAAACGTTTCTTTGCCTTTTTAAATAATAAATGACAACTATTTCACCTGATTTTATTAAATTAACGATAGAAAACACGGAAGTAGTATAAATTAAAGAAAATGAAATAAATCACGACATTAATCTGCGAAGTTCTATTGTGCGTGTGGCTGTTGGGCCTGATTACTTTAGTCTTAGAAAAAAAAAAATACTTTATGCACTAGAACATAAAAAGCGATTTTATGTCGCCTAAGCACATCATAAAGACGGACTTTTAGAGCATGAGAAGTGAAAACACATATTATTATGTATGTATGTATAATTGTTTGGCACGCTCTGCGGCCTGAACGGCTCGATGGATTTTAGCTTGAGAGGTGTCGTTAGATTTGTATGTACTGTGAGAGTGACACTGGGTATATCAAAATAAAAAATACAAAATGGCGGATTTTTGGCGCAATATTATTTCTTCAAAAAAATTTTTTTTTCTCATAACCTATCGAGTGGGGTATCAAAATAAAAGGTTTCAAAATGTGATTACAAAAATATATTCAACTTATAATATGGTAAAAACTAATTCAAAGTGATAAATCTTAAAAAACACCTACCAAGAACTAAATCGTCTGCGAAATCTTTCACATTTGTAAACTAAAAAGCAGTAAAATTTAAAAAACCCGACTGCAACCTTATGCTAAAACTAACTGAAAAGCTAAAAACAAGCCCATTTTAAATTAAATAAAAGTTGGAAGCAGGCGGGACCCATTTGAGTTTGAAACTATAATAATGGTATTCTTCTGGCAATCACGGTTCGTGAGATACAGCCCGGTGACAGACAGACGGACAGAGGAGTCTTAGTAATAAGGTCCCGTTTTTACCCTTTGGGTACGGAACCCCAAAAACTACCACTGTTAAAAGCGGTATTAGTCATAATTTTTTTTTTTTGTAATTGTATTTTTTTATAATCTGTATACTTACGTGAAAAAACGAACTGTATATTGAATGAACGTTTTTTATTGATATTATTATTATTTTTTATTTGTCTCTAAGAAAGCAGTATTTTTACTGTACAATAGCATTCATACTCACAACATAAATATTGTACGTATTCTCGATCCATCTACACTCAGTAGGTAGCGTCATAAAACTGCCTAAGACAAAATGCGTCCCACGCCGCCGCATCTGCATGCGCTACGTACGAGTACGACACTCTTTGACATTGGGGAGGTAAGCGGGCGCGCGGGGTGAGGCACTGAGTTCGCCTATGCTCCGCCCAAACGCTCAAGGACATTCGAGGCTATAATCGCCTTAAGTCACTCAATTTGAAAAGCATTTCTTATCACACTCGAGCCTGACGTAATTCTTATCTACGTAGGTACATGAGTCTCAAGAAACAACGGAACGGATGTGGGTGGCATATTAGCGCTATAGTTAGCTGACTAATCATAAACATAATAACTTAAAGAACCATAATCAATACTCGGAACGCTTGCATATTTGTTCAACTAAACTTCCGACGACACACGTAAATTATACTTAGCACTAAATTAAATAAATAAAAACTAGTACCTACGGTCAGCAACAAAAGTGGACTAACACAGTTCAGTTTACTCTCGTTATTTTTTGTAAATAGTAACGAGTTTTTATATCCTTATGGTTGACCTTATCGATTGGTGCCGTAAAAGTATAGGATGCTATTTTTTCGGATTTTAGTCGGTTCGAGTCCCGGGTGTGGCAAGCGTATTTTTTTTCAAAAATCTCTAAACGCAGTTTTACTTCTTTTTAAAAATAAAGGAATGTTTCTTTTGAGTAAAATTTGCTGTCTTCAGTATTTAAAGTACTTTTCCTCCGAGTACGCTTCGAAAATACCACCCTGTACATATTTTTTTATGTATGTTCGGGCATAACTCCGTCATGTATAGACGGATTTGCAAAATTCTTTTATTGTTCGAAAGAAGTTTATTCCGAAATGGTCCCATTTAAATTTCATAAAGATTGATGATGAGTTTCGGAGACAGACAACGGAACTCTTCAATACATGCCAGCAAATCAATCGCGATTCCTGCTATCGCATAGGTATGCATTATTTACGTAATCACACAACATAACATCACGCCTGTACCCTCTAAAGGGGTACGCAGATGTGTTCAGTCAGTGTACCACGGTACACCCTCATTTCTGTCAAAGTTGTTATTAGGGAACCTCTAATCTTGCAAGTAAATTCGGGCATAACTTTTTTGTTTATAAATTGATTTAATTAGCCGACTTCAAAAAAGAAGGAGGTTCTCAATTTGGTTTATGCATTTTTTTTAATGTATGTTTGTTCGAGTAATAAAGGATAAGTATTCACTTTGTAGTGCTTTTTTTTTTAGATGTCGGTTGTTTTTTTTTTTTTTTTTGTAAAAAAGTTTTTTTTTGAATATAGTGTTCAATAAAAAATAAATAAAAAGTGAAGTGTTACTTAGGTAATCGACTTTTATTGCTGTAGCTCAACTCTAAAGCCAACTTTACGCGGTGCGATTTAATTGCCTGTGGCATATTATCATTGAAGCAACACTAAAAGTGGCAGTCATTTTGATACTTTAATTTTATTGCAGAAACATGCACCGTGTAAGTACCGCTGCTGCGTGTGTAACCACACGTCTTCTGAGTTTAGCTCTCTACCTCTATGTCACCTCCATGTAAATCAAATGCATGCTAATAGACACGCACGCACATGCCGAAGGATACCTTACTGCAATACATTGCGTGCTGCTTGGGTTGGGGGTCTACCTCGATACCTGGCATGTGCGTGCGTGTCTATTAGCATGCATTTGGAATTAAGTGCCCTAAGGGTTATTAGCTGCCGAAGATGCCTCACTGTGATACCTACCCCATGGTCGCGGTTTGGCTCGTTACCTCGATGTCACTTCCATGTAAAACAAATGCATGCTTATAGACACCCGCGCACATGCCGAAGGATACTTCACTGCGATACATCGTTGGCTGCGGGGTGCGTGCGTGTCTATAAGCATGCATTTGTTTTACATGAAGGTAAAATCGAGGCAGGTACCGCAGTTCGACATCTTCGGCAGCTAATAACACTTAGGGTACTTAATTACAAATGCATGCTAATAGACACGCACGCACAAAGACCGCAGTAAAACTGGCTAGTTCGTATTCATGGTAAAAAGTTGCAAAACATAGTTTTCAGCTTCTTAACTTTTGTTTCTCAACTTTTGACTCCCATGAATACGGGGCTTGAGGTTCGAGGTAAACGAAAACGTTAAATTCTTTAGGACTAATTTGAATGAGCTTGCGATTAGGTAGGTAAATTATGCAATTTAGCGAAAAAGGTGGCTACCACGTAAAATCTGCCCTGTATTCATAGTACTTAAATAAAAGTTGCGAAATATTGTGTCTATCCATCTTCTCAACTTTTGTTTGCACATTGGAGCGGTGTCCGGTGCAGTGTGATGATAACCGCCTAAAAGTTTTATAACCAGTACCTAGGCCGACCTTAGGAGGGGCTTGTGGCTAAGTAAAACAGCCGCACGTGTCGATTGATCAGGTTAAGCTACGCTTGCCGCCGTTGGTCCGTGGATGGGTGACCATCTTTCCATACCATGATCCCTCCGTGCCTCAGAAAGCACGTTAAGCTGTTGGTCCCGGCTGTCATTCTTGAATCTTTGACAGTCGTTACGGGTCGTCAGAAGCCCGAAAGTCTGACAACGAATCTTACAAAGGGGTATCGTATTACCCAGTAATTGGGTTGTGGAGGTCAGATCGGCAGTCGCTCCATGTAAAATACTGGTATTCAGCTGCATCCAGTTAGACTGGAAGTCGACCCTAACTTAGTTGGGAAAAGGCTAGGCAGATGATGAACTAGGCTGACCTTCAAGATGAATTTATTATTTAAAAACATATTACAAGCATCATAACATTCATAAGGATTAAACTACTCACGAAAGTAATGTTCACTTTTTGTTTTGTTTCAGAATCTTTGTCAACAGATCGCTACATTTAGAAAATGTAAAATTCTATGGCTTTGATATGGACTACACCTTGGCTGGTAAGTTTTGAACACACATATTTTCCAGCTTTCTAAGCCTTCAAAACGTGGGTGGTCTGCGACACCGCCATCGTTCATGCTATGCAAGCTATGCTTGTGCAAGATTCGATGCGTGTGATATCGTGATGGTTGACAAGGGAGAATGGAAGACGAAAACGTGTTGCGCCGACCCCATGTAACATTATTATGGGCTTTGTCTACTGGCAGCTTAGTCTTGAGTCCTGGCTTCGTTCCCCACACCATTGGGTGACTATTGCCATCTAAAATAAAAAAAACGGCTTGGTTACGCTAGGAATGTATAAAACATACTGTCACATTTTACTCAATGGCAATCTTAAACCTACATATCGGTTTAGCAAATTATTTGTCATAGGGCTTTTAATCTGATGATAACGATGGTCAATGTCAGTACCTATTTTAAATGGAGGACTGTCGTCGTCTGTATACTGCAACCAAATAAATTACCTAGGTAATATCTTAAGTTTAAACTAGACTGGGTTTCAGTGTCATCCTTTTGGGTTTTCGACATACACGTAAATTCGGCATTCAGCTCGGGTACCGACCGACTTCTCTCTGTGTAGAGAATCGCCATTCATCCACATCCCACATGTTATACATATAAAGATATAGAGTAGAGAGAGTACCTATAGAGATATATAGAGTGCGGAACTGTCCGCCCGGCGCCCTAAGGGCTCTTACACATCTGCGACACTGTGCAGCGACAGCTGTCGCCGACGGTCGCCGAAACCGATCGGCAACGGTCGTTGGCTCCGATCTGTGACGGTCGTCGACTGTCTGCGACGATTGTCGACGCCCGATCGCGGCGCTATCCAGAAGTCGGCAGCTAGGATATTAGTGTTCTGTGGTCGGCAGCGCATGGACGGAGAGACAGGACGTGTTTCTTTTCGCAAAAATGAACGACTTGGATAAAGATTTATTGATTGCTTCGATTAAAGAATATGAGTGGTTATGGAATTATAAAAGCAAGGAATACAGCAACAAAACAATAAAGAGTGGTGCATGGATGCCAATGTGAACAAAAAAAAAAAGAAAAATTTACTGTCTTGTTCTCTGTATGACTATATCTCGTGGACCCATATAGCTCGACGTTTCGGTTTTCGTTGACGTCTTTTGATTAACAGCAAAAGAAGTAAGTACCTACTTCTTCCTCAAAATCCATTTTTGAAACCTTAGCTCCCATACTTACTACATTCATTAGGAAACGATCTGGTATCTGTCCCGGTCGCGGGCAGTCGCAGCCCGCAGGCATAGACTATACACTAATATATGTCACAGGCGGTCGTGCAACGGACCCCCGACCGTCGCAGATCTGTAAGAGCTCTACTAAGCTGTGACTAATATTGCGACTTATGTTATGTACAATTTCTTCATCTTTACTCTACAGAGTAGATGAAGAAATTATGGATAGATTCTATACTAAACAAAACTTTTATTTACAGAATACAAATCGCCGCAATATGAAACTTTAGGATTTAATTTGACCAAAGAGAGATTAGTGCGCAAAGGTTACCCACAGGAAATAATGGAATTTGAATACGACCCTTCATTTCCAGTTAGGTGCGTATACCTACATGCTATGTACAACGAACCAATTTGTTTATGGCAAATATCTTTTAATTGTACTATATCTTTATTTTTCTTTTCAGAGGTCTATGGTTCGACACATTATACGGTAACTTACTAAAGGTAGACGCCTATGGTAATATTTTAGTATGCGTACATGGATTTGAATTCCTGAAACAGTAAGTCTACATTTAAAATTATAATATGTTGGGTCTATTTGTCTCATACGGACACAAATGTATAAATTTTAGCACTGTGTACATTTAATATAAAATAGTATGTTTATATTTGACGCTCGTTTTACGATTATGTCATTATCAGTTGATGAAGTCAGTTACCTAGTTGCGAATGCGACCTTCCAGTATTCAACTGACATAAATTGACTTGATAATCTGATGGATATTATAATTCCAAAATGGACTATCGGACGTGTTCGATAAAATGCGTAAGAATATAAAATTACATTTATTTTGGTCCTACTCTATAGATCACAATAAGAATTAACTGCATAAACACACAAGTTAAAACCCGCTAGCGTGTAAGAAAAACTTATAATTTCTACGTTTGTTTCAGTTCACAAGTATACGAATTGTATCCGAATAAATTCTTAACACTAGACGAGTCAAGAGTGTATGTACTGAACACGTTATTCAACTTGCCGGAAACTTATCTAATAGCTTGTTTGATAGACTTCTTCACGAATTCACCACAATACACAAGGTAAGCTATGAGTTACTGACGCTTTTAGAGTAGTCGTTAAAATTAATCAATCCTTTTACTCTTAATAGTATCCATAAATAAAACAGATGCAAATTGACATAAATTCGAACATAATTTAATTCTATTGTTGGTTGACGTTTCGCTGAACGAATTCCATTCAGTTTATTGTATTATAAATGTTAAAATTCAACTAATGTGGCTGTGACTCAGGAATAGCTAGCTCTCCGGCTGAAAGTGAATGGGCCAATAACGGTCACTCACCAAGTCGTCACACATAGCTGTTTTGCATTGCGTAATTCGCACCGTCGACCTACAAATGAACTACTCTTAATATGGCCGTCCTAGTTTATTATAGAAGAAAACAACTTGAAGCGTACATACTCGGTCATTATTACCAAACGCCTTCTATAAATAAAAATCTTTCGCAGAACAAACTATGGTGTACGATGTGGGGATCTCGCTATGTCATTCAAATCGATCTTCCAAGACGTCAGAAATGCGGTCGACTACATTCATATTCATGGGGAACTGAAGGACAAGACTACGGAGAACATGGAATTATACTTGAAGAAAGACGATAGACTGCCAATGTTCTTGTCGAGGATAAAAGAAAGTGGTGCCAAAATCTTTATATTAACGAATAGTGAATACAATTTCACGGATAGAGTTATGGAGTACCTATTCGATTTTCCATACGGCGCAAAGGTAAATATAAAGCCCGTAATACACGTGCCTGTAACATGCACAGAAGTATGCGAGTAGGTTGCATGCCATTGACCATTGAATAACAACTTCTGATTGGTGAATGTCATACTGGCGTGCAAGCTACTTGCTTATTTTTATGCCAGATACAGGCATGTGTATTACAGGCGTAACTTTAACCGAATAGCTATATTTGCATACGTATGACTGCATTACATCACGTTTGAAAAAAGTGATTGATCACATATTGTTTGTCAGAACAGCTGTCACTTAAACTGTTATCGTTAGGCTCCATAGATTTTCCACTCTAACCGATAATATTATACCCATATATTATTCGGTTACTTACTTGTAATAATGTTTTTAACTTCATGAGATGATTCTTCGCTACATTTAATTAAAGGAACTTCAATAATTTCAAGGTTATCAATTTATAAGAATACATTGTAAGAAGCTTATCTACAGGCAGATTACTAGGTCAATCTACTGTAATCATAAATATAAAAAATAAGTTTAAAAACTAAAACCCGACTACTGAAAAGGATGAAACAAGAAAGTACCTTCCCGTGGTCGCATGCTACCATATAGCTTATAAGTATATTAGTACAGCGGCATGCGACCACGGGAAGGTACTTTCTTGTTTCATCCTTTTCAGCAGTCGGGTTTTAGTTTTTAAACTTATTTTTTTTTTCATACTTTTTAGAGCGTGATTTTTCAGTAGCCGGGTTTTAGTTTTTGAACTTATGTATTTTTTATTTAAATTATTTTGGAGTTATAATTTCGTGATAAAGTATTAGGAGAGCCGCTTTAATTTTTTTTTTGTTAAGTTTTATTATTTTACATGTCTAGGTAATACTTATACCAAACTTATACAGGGTGTTACAGAAAGGGTATAACAATACAAAAGGGTTGAAGAGTGTATCTGGTCCAGAACCTCTGTACAAAATTTCAGCTCAAAAGCAGTAACTTTGAAAATGCTTAATATTTTTTTATTTCGATAGTTTATTAAATTGAAATCATAACAAACGTGTCACCGCACTACGAGGGTCATTATACTCAGTATCCATTATCTGTAGTGTGTCTGTGCGCCTAGTACACGCACATCACGGCGCTGCACCTGCGCCCGGCGGCGCGGGCGGCGGTGCGATTGGCGGCGCAGCGCCGGCGGCGGAATCAAACGAACGGATTAAAACGTGAACTCAGTACCTATCTCTTCCGAAAGTTTGTGCGCCTAGTACACGCAAACGATTTTCTTAAATTACACCTACACCATCATACAATCACTAAAGAAAATAATAAGTTTATCGAAATAACGGGGGTTTCTTTGATCCGCGAATCGTAAGAGGCGCCTCGCGCGGGGCGCGGCCCCTTTGCCTACGATGTTACGGAAAACGTAATAATTACGTGAAAATTAAGAATAAGTTGATAGAAGAAATCTTTGAAAGTAACTTACATTTTTATTGAAGGTGAGGTTCAATGTGCTGGCCTTGGCGTTGTACGCACAAAGCCGCACGCTCGTTCAGATTTCGCTGAACATTACGGAGCATATCCGGCGTTACACTCCTGAAAGCGTTTTTGATTCGCACTTCCATTTCGAGCACGGTATCACACTCCACTGCGTACACTGTATTCTTAACATACCCCCACAAAAAAAAGTCCAACGGCGTCAAGTCTGGTGATCGTGGAGGCCAAGCCACACTCGTACTACCGCGCCCGATCCACTGAGGGAACCGCGCGTCCAGATAATTACGCACCTCACGTGCGTAGTGCGCCGGTGCTCCATCATGCTGGAAGATCATATTATTATCCATCACAAGATCCACATATCTTGCGACGGGTAATACAGTGAGGATATCGTCCAGCTGATTTCTTAAAAAATCTAAATAATTTTGCCCATTCAAAATTTGCGGAAAAAAAACTGGCCCCACAAGTACTTCGCCGATTATGCCAGCCCACACGTTAAGTCGCCATTGATGCTGAAATGACGACTGTGATGAAGCATGGGGATTTGTATGGGCCCAAACATGGTCGTTATGCAAGTTATTTATTCCCGCTCTCGTAAAACTTGCTTCGTCAGTCCAAAGCACTTTGGAGCTAAAACCCGGCGAGGCGTCTGTTTGCCTCAGGTACCACTCGCAGAAGGTTACGCGAGGCAAAAAATCTCCTGGCGTAAGCTCCTGAGTGGGGCGGTAGTGATAGGGATGCTGGTGGTCTTGGCGCAGCACTCGCCATACGTCGACATGGTTCACAGCGCCCAGCACTAATGCAGCTCGTCTTGTACTTGTGCGTGGAGTAAGTTCGAAATGTTCTAACACAGCGTCTTCAAATCCAGGATCCCTCGTGTTTGGCCGACCTTCCGATGCAGGCTCATGGAATGAACCCCTGGAGTACAGACGCTGTGTCATCCGGGTGAAACATGCCCTCGAAGGCAGCGACCGACGCTCAGCAACTGGTCTTCCATCGATGAATCGCTGACGATACAGCTCTCGAGCAGCATGCAGATTGCCATTGGTTGCTCCAACACACATCATCATTTCATAATATTCACTATTACTGAGTGACGACATTTTTACGTAAATTGCACAACGCGCGATCACTGATCTAATAATCACAACTTCGCACCGATACGGGCATAGAGCGACTAAATAAAAAGCACACGAAAAAGCACACGAAAAAAGTCGGACATCCTATTATCCTAGTACTAAGGCAACTGACCCAATTATTGCTTTCGAATATTTTTTTTTCTTTCATAATAAGCTAATTGACCGACTTACGACACGAAACATATCATAAGAAGCATCTCCCATGCGTTAGTACACGAAATTGATAAATCCATTTGAAAATTAACTTTAATTAAATGAACTATGGTGCACAAACTTGGTCTTTGACTAACATCCAGAAGTCCAAACTTAAGGTCTGCCAACGAGCAATGGAGCGCAGTATACTAGGCGTTAAATTAACGGATCGTGTTCGAAACACAATACTGCGCTCCAAAACAAAGATAGCTGACGTGGCTCAAAAGGCTGCTCAACTTAAATGCGACTGGGCAGGACATGTCTGCCGCATGCCGGACAAACGGTGGGCCCAAATAGCGCAGAATTGGCGCCCTGAGACAGTGAAGCGGGGTCGCGGAATACCACGTAGGAGATGGCGGGACGAGCTGCATAGGTTCCGTCAAAACTGGAGGGAGGACGCGCGGGCTCACGGAAAATGGAAGGAGTGGAGGGAGGCCTTTGCCCAGGAGTGGGACAGCGCAGGCTAGATAAAAAAAAGAAAAAAAAATGAACAATACTTACAAACATTGTATTGTTCACTAAAGGCACAGAATACTTAAAGTACTACGTACTAAAGGTTTATTTTGAGATGAACATGTAAGTCTTAGTTCTTTGCTAAACTTTGCTTACTTGGATATTGGGGATAATCAGAAAATAAACAAAAGTTTTGAGCATGAAACAAAATTAAGCAATTTGTATGGTCGTAAATCAAAATGAAAAAATAATTTCATTAAAAGCAGAAAACTGCCTCACTGACCCTAAATATCACTGTGTGGGTAACCTTTGTTATCCTACATAATTGTAAAAGTACAAAAATTAGAGTTCAGTATTATTACTGTGACAATTTCCGTTACTCATGAAGTCCTAGTACTTCAAATAACTTCTCTTGCATAGTTGGAGACATTCGCTGATTACGGAAAATCCCGTTCAAACACGGCGCACGCGCCTATCATCGACGATAATCGATGTTTACAGTAAACTCAAACTCAAAGCATTTATTTCAATTAAACCAATTACAGGCACTTTTGAATTGTCAAGGGGTCGGTCAGTCAGAAAGATGAAGCTAGTTGCCCATTCCAAAGAGTAGGTACCTATGGAGAAGAACGGGCAAGAAACTCCATGGACACTCTTTCACTCAAAGTGACGTGTTTGGATACATTCAATAATTCATTTCTTTTTGATATTATTAGCGGTGTGCGATGTCAGCGGTTGTTAAAGAAGTAACTACAGCCATAACACCTACTTATTCAATTACTAAAAATAAAATAAAGTGCTGAACCCTCTGGCATTATTTGTACCAGGACACACATAAGTTACGTAGGAAAGTTTTCTAGGGTTCATTTTCAACTTAATTAAACCTTTATTTTTTTTTGTGTTGAGTAGTTTTGAAGTTTCCTATTATTGCAATTTTAACACACTTTTGTCAGCCATTTATCTCTGTTAGTTACAGTGTCAAAAAACACAAAAAAGGATGATTATGCAAAGGGAGATTTACAGATTTTTTTATTATTACTGAGATAGAAAATTTATTGAACTTAGTTGGGTAACTGTTGAGTGTAGTCATTTAATTCATAGAAAATTTGGGCTATAGCTTTTAGGAGTGTTTATTATCTGATATTAAGATTGTATGAAAAAAAGTACTCCTACTGTACTATTAATTACATACTAGGCAGTACGTTTGTTTACTAAAAAACAAAAAACTTTCCAAGTTACAATAAGGTTTTTGTAGGGACTCATTTGTGTTCAAGTGTGTGATATTTTGTGGAATAAAACTAATATGCGGAACCCATTTAGCAAATAGTACCAGGAGAAAAAAAATCTTTTACGGAGTTGCTTTTTTGTGTGTAGTTTATTGACACCGATCAGCTGACTTGGTCTAGTGGTACAAAAAAATGTTGCCATGTAGTTCATTATTACCAAAAGAATCCGTGCCTTTGATATGTACATACCCTTCCGAAAGAATTATCGGAAGTTCACGGTCTGTCGGTGCTGTTTGAGTGGTACATGGGTTTTATTGGTTTGAGCACGTTCAAATGGAGTAAGTCATTAAAAAATGTCTCAAAACTGCATCTAACTGTGGAAAGAAATTAAAAAGTACTAGGACCGCATGAGTAACAGGAATTGTTATTGCCGAATTGAAAAACGTTTGCTCACAGAACCCTGATTACGTCGTTACACACACAAATGTAAGCATCATAGTGTGTGTAAACCTAATGGGTTAGGGTCTTAGGGTACGTGAACCAATTGCAGTCCGTGTAGTTTCAATTACTCCTGGTAAATACAACTTCTACTTCAGACTTCTAACACAAAATTCTAACAAGATAACGCGGCCCCATAATTATGATCTTTAATGGATTAAATGAATGATTTTCAGGAATTGCGGGAATTTCCGGGGTTGTGGGAATGTTCTAACGAGATAACGTGGCCCTGGAATGCAAGGGCAACTGAAGGAACAGGGTGGTTTTTAGTCAGTAAAAGTCTAACACTTCCTTCCGCCCCACTCAGGGCGGGAGCCGACGACGACGACGATTGACAATTTTCCCACCCAAAAAAAAAAAAAAAGAATCGGTTTCCATTTGAATTACGTAATTGGTACTTTGCTCTGGTGTGTTAGATTTACTTAAAAGTTTAACGGAGTTTAGTTGAAATTATTAATAGGATGTAAAATAATCTTGAATTCTTGAACAATAATTTTTAATAGTAGTGGACACTAATAGGACAGCTACCCTATTAACGAAATAATTTTTAGGTACCAGAATAGCAGGGAATAGGAGCTTTATTTATTTAGCATTATTGTTATGGCTTTGCTCGTTACTGTCAGTCGACGTCCTGTTCCGCGTCTGTGCACTCGTTTTTATCCCTGTAATCCCGCGCATCAGTTCAGTACGATTACACCTAATTGAACTTTTTTTTTGTTGTGTTTGCAAAATTTCGATAAGTATTAGCGAATACGAAATGATGATGTGTGTTGGAGCAGAAGATGATAATTTGCGAGCTGCCTTCGTCGGCATGTTTTAGTCGGATGGTACATCGTCTGTACCAAACTGGGTCATTCCACGCACCTGCTTCAGAGGGTCGTGGGCGTGGTAGTAGAAGCGTGGCTTGGCCTCCGTGATCCCCAGACCCAACCCCGTTAGATTTTTTTTTGTGGTGATTAATTAAAAATGTAGTGTACCTACGCAGTGCAGTGTGATACAATGGATGAGTGGACCTAATGAAAGAGCGGATTGAGGCCGCTTTCAGGACAATAACACCAGACAGTACGCTATGTTCAGGTATCCATGAACAAGCGAGCGGCCTTTTGCATACACTGTCAAGGTCACCACATCAACCCCATCTTTAAAAATGTAAGTTAATTTACTAAATTAAACAAAGCTGTTTACTCGGTAATAAGTAATAATAAGGGATGAAACTAGTTAACCTACCTAAACTTTGTTTCGATTTTTTACGTAAGTTTTGTTATCTCAGTTTTTACGTGCAATTTCTGGCTTAATAATTAACGAGTAAACTGTAAATCAATAATTACGTCATTTTTACATCACGGTAAAGTAGGTATGGTTTATTGCGCGCGCGCGTCCGCTTTGGCGGCGGCGCGGCGCCGCGCGCCGGCGCTTCGTCAGTTCGCGCCGACAAAGGACACCGCTTGTGCGGTAGGCTTACTACAGTACCAGGCGCGCAGAATTACGGAAGAGATTTGTCGTGATATTGGCAAGTAACGTGGAAAGTTATTGACCTACGTAGTGCGGTGACACGTTTGTTATGATTTCAATTTAATAAACTATCGAAATAAAAAAATATTAAGCATTTTCAAAGTTACTGCTTTTGAGCTGAAATTTTGTACAGAGGTTCTGGACCAGATACACTCTTCAACCCGTTTGTATTGTTATACCCTTTCTGTAACACGCTGTACATAAATATGTTTGGCTCGAATCTGAGGCGTGATTTTATAGAAATTATTCCTAATTATCGAGTGCATGCCAGCAAAGCCGTGAGAAACAGCTGAGAACATACATAATAATTATGTACATATACATACAGGGTGAATTTTCCAAGTGGGCGTGGATGGCCAAATTCTAAACTATGAGGAATAGCGAAAAGTACTCAAGGGAGTCGCGGGCTCGATTTTGATTTGAAAACCAAAACTGCGTCATTGGATTTTTGAAAAATCAATATTTCTAGCCAGGAATCGAACCTAGTGATTTTGAAAAAAAAAACACACTGTATTATTACACCATTCGATAGTGTCCTTAATAAGGATCAAATTCTGGGAAGCAATGACATACGGGAAACTTAAGGAAAATGTTGAATTTTAATAAACTGCTTCTTATTTTAAAGTATTCATACCTACCTAAATTACGTACCTTGTCCGAAATGATGCTCAATATTTTTACTAACACACCCGCAGCGCAGTCACCTTCGCAACATTATGTTCTAAATTCTTTCTATTACGGTCTTTGGTAAATATTCTAATGGAATCAATAATAATTGTAATGCTGAATGCAGTACAATCCTTGAGACGTCGAATCCAGCTATGTATGTAGGGGACCATCAAAACACTTCCAATGATACCTCATTTGTTAAATTATGACAAATAGTTTAGAAGTTATAAGGGAATAGATCAATATACATACATAACGGTCAAAATCATAATCCTCCTCTTTGCTTCGCCGCAGTCGGGTAAAAATAAACTTACTATGGACCTGAACTTGAACTCAGAAATATCGAAATTATGCTATTTCATACAAAAATGCAAACTTACCCAATCAATCTGTCTAACATTTTCCCAACTATTTTGGGGTCGACTTCCAGTCTCACCGTATGCAGCTGAAAAAAAAAAACGTAGAAACTTACCCAATGAGTGTACCTAATTATTTACAGAAATTTGTGTAAAGTTAAAATGTTTCTTATATTGATTAGTTTTAAAATCTGCTCTTCATTAATTCTATTTATGTCATTGTTTAAAGCCTGGCGAGCCTCACAGGAACTGGAAGACTTATTTCGACTGGATCGTAGTGGATGCAAAGAAGCCGCTGTTCTTCGGAGAAGGCACCACGCTACGACAGGTGGATACTAAGACTGGGGCTCTGAAGATGGGCCACTATGTCGGCTCATTGCACGAAGAACTCGTTTATTCTGGAGGTAAGTTTATTTTGAACCGGGATGTATGGCAGAAGAAAGGGGAGGCCTATACCCTGCAATGGGTGATTCCGGGTTGGAATGATGATGAAGTCTATTTAGTCATAGAGAATAGACTTATGGTGGGTACACATAAATGTGATGACGTTGAATGTGTTTGACCTTCGAAAAGTGCTGATTCTCATTGAATAAATGAATTTTGATTTTTAAACGTAACATACGTTGAAACGAACATTTCATTTGAATATATGCAATGCAACATAACATGTTCTTCTGTGGTTTTTAGTATTTTATAATTTAAACTCTGCGATATACTTTTTTTTAAAAAAAAATAACAGAACACCAAGGCGAATTTGTTACACGTTCGCTTGTAGATGTCAAATGGAAGCCCGACCCTTTCTAGTTTCAGTAAGTTTTAAAAAGCCATGCGCGCGACTTTGAATCTAGACACAATGCCAGTTTTCATCCTCCTGTCTTTCATCATCAAAATATTGGTTATGCCAGATAACAATAAAGATAACAACAGTAAGTTTCTGAGTAGTTGAAATGATTTCACCATTGTTCTTGATATTACGATAGGTATCAAGGAAATGATGTCATATCAATATCTATTCACTATTAGTGACTAACATACATTAAAAGTAATTAATGATTTTTCCTTGTCGTTTCAAACGAACTGTTCAATCTTAATAGGATTAAATTGTATCGATAATGAAAATAATTGGCGTTTCAGCAAGACGAAATAGGGCGAGTAAGTATATTAAAGATAACGACGGCTATTAAATGGTACTTATTACGCATAAAGATAAACTGTATCATATTATCTAATATTGTTGCATACAACTATCTAATACTACTTATCCATACTAATTATTATAAAGCTAATGTAACTCTGTGTCTGTTTGTCTGTAACCTTTTCACGCCTTAACGGCTAAACGGATTTCGATGTAATTTGGCACACAGGTACACCATGACTTGGGTTAGAACATGTGATACTTTCCCGGTAGTAAGTTCCCGTTGGATAATATCCTACCTAAACAAAGGTGAATCCGCGAGCAAAAACTAATCGTTATAACAAAGATAATGAATTTAACATTTAAATAAAATACGCGTGTACGTAGTTTGTCACGTTCTGAGTGTTGACACGAGTGTGGAACATCAATACTTCAGAAACAGATAATATTATCTTAATTGGAATGCTATAAGCATAGCCACTCAACTGACTGATAACCGACAGAAAATTTACTATCGCGTTTATTGTCATATAAGCGAATGGAAGTTTTTAGTGGAACAATACAGGACGATGTCTTTAGGTATGGTAGTGCTCAAGCCGCGCAGGATGCAAACCGAAATTCATAATATTGACAACAGGTCAACAAAGTCACGTAAAATTACCGTCGGCTATCACAGGTAAAATTACCGTCGGTGCTCCATGGACCAATTGAAATTTGACCAATTGGTCTATGGGGAAAATTACATGTTTCCATCGTCAAAATACCAACTGGGCTATGGAGAATTGAGGAATCTAGAAATTTTCCGCTGCCCAGTTTAATAATATAGTAAAGCCTTGTCCATATTTAAAAAAATTATATCATAAACAATTTTTGACACCGCTTTTTATTTAATAATTTATTGAATAATCATGACATAAAAATTCATTTGTACAAAGATTACAATACAAATCGTGAACGTCGATCTCATTGACTCCGTTGGGATCCCAGAATTGGCGACAACAGTCTTCGCAATACCTTCATCCCGTAGATATTAACTGTCATTTGGCAAGTTATAGCAAAAAAAAGTTCATGCAAAGCATGCAAAGGCATGACATACTCGTATATTTTTGTGTATTTGGTGTCTTAACATTTAGAAGTTACGCCAAGATTTAATTCTTATTAAGTCACCCTTAATATTGAATCTGCGTATATATGACTTATTAAAAACAACAACACACCAAAGTATGATGAAAGACATCAGTCTATCAGATGGTTAGTAACCCCAATCGTTATCGTTTTTGTTATGTAATAAATTATGATTTCACTGGCCAATATTTTTGCCAATTTTTCGTTATCTATGTGTATATTATTGGTTTAGCAATAATATAAACCGATATCTCTCTAGACTTAACAGCGACCACAGAATACTTAAAGTACTACGTACAGAAAGGCCACTCCCTTCCCCGCACTAACATCAGTTACCGCACCTCACCCCGCACTTCGGCGTATTCGTCGCAGTTCTTTAACAAGAGCGCTCGCAAACACAAGTACCTCACGCACATGTGTGTGTGAGGTACTTGTGTTTGCGAGCCTACTACTACTACTACATTAAAAAGTGACGTTTGTATACGTATGAATGTTCATACGTATACAAACGTCACTTTTTAATGTAGTAGTAGTAGTAGGTAATTATTTTGCGAGCGTTGTATGGAGTGTCCGGGGTGTGCAGCGACTAAAGCTAGCCTGACCTTGATTGAAATACATAGCTCTCGATTTATGAATTCCCGTCGAGAGACGAGGAATAAAATATTCTTATCAGGTACATCTGTCGGTCAGACAAATTATAAGCGTGTTTATCACATTATTTACAATAGGTTAATTTAGTAAAAACAGGGTCACATTACAAGTAATAAAAAGAATTATGTTGTTGTCCAGTGGCTGGGGCAGTGGTGGCCCAGTGGTAACGGCCCCGACTTACGAGTCGTAGGTCGTGGATTCAAGTCCAAGCAGCATATTACTTTGTGTAATTTATTTCAACACCACTGGTCTCAAAACGGTGAAGGAAAACATCGTGAGGAAACCGGCATGTCCTTGAACCGATTCGAAGACATGTGACTTCCACCATCCCGTAATAGGCCCGCGTGGTGGATTATGGACCACTCCCTCTCACAAAGGTCTGTGTCCCAACAATGGGAACGTTATAGGCTGATTGTAAGTAGTTGTTGCAGAATAATAAAACTCAATTCAATTAAACTGAAGGAAAATGTAAATTAGTAGAAGCCTTTCAACGCTCAATGGGCCTTCAAGATACCGAGACAATTGATAAAATGCAATATAAACTAATTTACATAATTGTTCTAGGTTCCTGCGATGTTTTTACCGATATGATCGGTGCGAAGGGTAAAGACGTGTTGTACATCGGAGACCACATATTCGGTGACATCCTCAAGTCGAAGAAGATCGGAGGTTGGCGTACCTTCCTCATAGTCCCCGAATTAGTTCAAGAACTCCACGTTTGGACTGACAAATGTCAGCTGTTTGAGCAGCTACAAGACCTTGACGTGGAACTAGGACATATGTACAAGTATGTATAATTATCTATTAATACTTGCCTTGCCTACAGTTTTCACGAACGTTGTTAAACACTTCACCCGGCTGCGGTTGTTGGTGTTGTACTGGCGGCTGTTGGCGAACACGAGGCGCACGTCGCTGGCGAACTTAATGTGTTTTACTGACAACCTATAAAAAAGATAATTTCGAATAGGACATGAAATATTAAGATGCTTTGTTTATCGCATTTCCCTGTTGATTCTGAGAAGCTCATTTCGTTATGTTTAGAATTAACACAAAATCTCAAAATATAAAAAAAAAATACACTTGATATTTGAACTTTCTACTTATTGTATATAAATCCCATCCTGCACATAGCTTGTTAGAAGATATTTCTAATAAATACAATTGTATTGCAGAGATTTGGACTCGAGTACGAAAGAGAAGCCTGACATATCGAAGCTACGCTGTTCGATCCGCGACGTGACGCACAAAATGGACCTCGCGTACGGCATGCTCGGGTCACTCTTCCGCTCCGGATCCAGACAGACTTTCTTCTCCTCACAGGTGCGATATATTTCCACTGCTATACTGGTGTTTGACGACCCATCAGAAAGCCGTTTTACGCATTCTGTACATCAAACTAAGTAACTTTTTGCAAAAATAATTGCTGGGAAACGGTTTTTATTTTTGGTGTGAAAAATCGCTGTTTACGGCAGCGTGCATTTTAACGCACCCAAAACATTGTGCTTATGGGTGCATGCAACGGTAAGTATATAAGTTATGGGGGTATTTACAGATCGACATTTAAAACTTGTTTTTGTGATAAAGGTAAAAATAAAGTTGTAACTGACCTTCAATATCTCCATAACCAGAAAGTTCACAGGTATGGTCCAGTACAAAAAATTAATATCACTTTGACGGCAGGAACAAGTGACTCGCGTTCTCGACTTCGTTAAGCGTCTTTTTACACCCGTTATTTGCACTGCTATACTATTTTTATAAGGGCTATATTTTGAGTTAAGACAGTAAATGCTCGCAGGAACACAAGCTATTCTTCGCGAGTGTTCCACTCATTGCTGGCAGGCATGCAATGATGTAATGAATCCGGGAGCGATTAACGGACAAGGGGAACACGTGTGGTCTTACGGCCTGTCTCAATAACATAACTTCACTTTAATGTAGATTATATCCGAGATAAACTACAATTTGCAGCTATCCGTTACTGATCCCTATCACAAAACTTTTACCAGCTTATATTCGATTAATCGACGCAAATATCGAGAGATTAACAGTGTATACGAATTACGAGTTTCGTAAATATCTCCCTCTCACATAGAGTAGGCCTGTGTCGCAGCAGTGGGAACATTAAATAGACTGGTTATGTATGTCAATATGACTCAATATCACAGATTAAACTCCTTCCGCTTCAAGTCGAAGGACATCCAGGACGATTCCAACTCGTATAAAAAGCATTTTAAGAATATAAACGCATGGTTTACAGATACTTCTTTTTTGTTGTATCTGAAATGACGTGGGATTGCAATGCAATGTATTAATATTCACAACTTATTAATACACTCGTTTGGCGACATACCTTCGTATATGTAAACAAAATTCCTTGTAAATGTTGTTAGCATTATTATAAGGTCAATGTCCAAACAACCTGTTATTTGTTTATTAAGCAACGCACAAAAACAACATTTTACGAAATTTATCACGAATCTTCATTACTGTGAGCTATGGTGGCCCAATGGTAACGGCCCTGACTTACGAGTTGTAGGTCGCGGATTCGAACCCACTCAGGCGCTTTACTTTGTGTAGATTATTTCATCGCCATTGCTCTCAAAACAGTGAATGAAAACATCGTGAGGAAACACGTCATGTCCTAGAACCAAAAATTCGAAGACATGTGACATCTACCAACCTGAACTGGGCCCTCGTGGTAGATTGCAGCCCACTCTCTCGAAGAGACGAGGCCTGTGTCCCAGCAGTTGGAACATTATAGGCTGATTATGTTACTGTGTAAATGCATCACTTTTAGGCATGACTATTGCTGTGGAAAGAGCATAAAATTCCGCTTATTTAAATAACGAATATCTATCTATATCGAAGTTCTGTGTTCACAGTTGTCTTTGAAATGAATACACACGCATGAGACAGGAAGTAGAGTTCAATTACGAGTAGATTTGTACTTTGTAAGGACATCAGTGTAATTGTTTATTTTGTCCAGTCACTAGTCATTGTTTGTTTTTACAAGAATTCGGAACGATAAGCATAATGAATGAACAAACATTCAATAACATTCTTGTGTACATACATAACATTGTCATTTGTAATATATGGCAAGAATTACTGACAATTCCAGAACAAGTAAGAATTTAGGTCACTGGATTTTAGTTAATTTTGTGAAATAGGTCGAGTTGAAAGTTGAGTCGCGTCGCGTCTGGTGTGACTGTCTCAAATCTACATAATATGTATTAGAGAATCGAATATGGGATTCACATAAGTATCTCTGCCTATTTCATACAATGTCGAGACAACAATATGACAATAAATGAAAACACTGGCAATACTAATGCATAAGAGTATTTTGGAAATAAAAAAGTGAATTTTTCAGACAAACTGAATAGTAGTCATGGCTCATGGGCCGACTATTTGTTTTGTCAATCTTTGACTAGCTATAGTGTCTAAACTATTGGATACTAGCAGCGTCCGGCTGTTTCATCCGCATAAGTTTCGATCCCATGGGAATAACGGGATAAAAACTATCCTATGACCTTACCCGGGACTCAAACTATCTCTATACGAAATTTCATCTAAATCGGTACAGCGGTTTAAGCGTGAAGAGGTAACAGACAGACAGACACACTTTCGCATTTATAATTTAAGTATAGATATTTTATTGAATTATTGTATGTAGACTGGGAACGCCAGTAGATATACTCAGTTTAATTTATTGTCGTATTGTCCTCTCCACATTTTACATGGGTCCATGAATTACAGCTACAACTAAGCATTCTACTAATATTAAATGCGGAAGCGTGTATGTTGGTTTGTCTTTTTACTACGCAGCAGCAGGGCAATGGATCCACACATAGAGATTTTTTATGCCCCGGAGAGCGACATAGGCTTCTTTTTATCCCGGAACAACCCCCGCACGGGGGTGAAGCCGCGGGCAAAAGCTAGTTAGTAAGCATTAGACCTGATAACTTTTATGTTATGTGAGTCTTGGCAACCTCTTTTACTTGAACTACTTGAAATGTTTTTGATGGGATTTCATTTATATTTGTAGGTTTTGTATACAAACTTGCGCCTTCACCTCCCTTTAAGGAGGTTGGAGTAATGTTTTTGTTGTTTGTGTGCAAATCCTAGCTTACATTTCAAATTACAGCTTTCTAGGACTTCGGGAAGTGCCCTAGAGGTTTTGATGAGTGAGTCAGTGAAAAAGTGACGAAATCGACGTATTTTAGGTATTAATAGAATTCAAAGCAAAAGCTAGACAAATGCAATTCAGTGCCCCAAGATTGAGTTTTTCTATCAGGAATTTCTCAGTAGTTGCCTGTCTCGTCTGGCTTTGTGCCCGGTTGATGACAATAGGCTCGGTCTCTGTTATTATGTAGGGTTACCATCTTTCCGGATTTCTCCGGACTTCTAGACCTTGGTCCGGATTTTCTTCTCGCGAGGGTCCGCTACCATGCCTACTATACCACTGTAACTAAGTAGGTAATGTTTGGATTTTGTGACTAAAATGTTCGGACTTTTATTGAAATGTCAGGCTTTTTGTCAGGACTTTTCAAATTTCTAAATGGTATCTAACCCTAATTACATGGGACTTAAATACATATAACTGGCGAAATGTGCGTGTATTTATAAGTACACCTCTGCTTGACCCTACGGGGGTTACAGGCGTGATGTTATGTTATGTAAAATTAAAAGTCAGTAAAAATGTTAATTCCAGGTGGTGAGGTACGCAGACCTGTACGCGGCGTCGTTCCTGAACCTGATGTACTATCCGTTCTGCTACATGTTCCGCGCGCCGGCCATGCTCATGCCGCACGAGTCCACAGTGGCGCACGAACAGAGGTTCACCTTCGACCAACCTACCATTGACAGGTCAGCTCACATTAATATGATACTTATAGGACATACAGCCTCAAAAAGATGTAACATCGATAAGAATTTATTTGTCTACAATTTATTATATTCCGTAACACTGAATCAATTAAGTACCCAGTGAGTAGTATGTTTTGTGGCTACACTTTGATGTATACATGTTTTTGAGGGTGGCTGTACTCATTGTTGTGTGTGTAAATCTTTTAGTAGTAGTAACGTTCTGCTCTTTGTAGAGGAGATTAAATGCGGTCAATGAGTCCACACAGCCAGAACTCCGTTTGGCGTATGCCTCGCGATGTGCCATGATGCCAAACAATTCAGTACAGACTTGTTGCTGAGATAGTCAAACTTTGTTAAGTTTCGTAAAAGGCGCGGAACATCGTTATGTTCCAACCCTTTTGGTGTATCTAATACGATGCAAAAAAGCGAAACACTATTTGTGTCTTAAAACATTATTTTGCTAATGAGGTCACTAACTCAGTGCTAACTGAGCTGTGACCTCATTACCGAAAAAATATTAGGAGTCGTCAAGTACTGAGCGTTATATTTAGAAATACTACGCGTACTTATGATCTGTGGCCTTGAACGGCGAGTCGTTAGCACTACTGTACCGATTTTCTATTTTATAAACCACCTAGCGCCCCCATGAGAATTCTCGAAGGTAGCCATTCCTTAAAGATGAACGTCGCGAATCACATTGTTAATCAATATAGAAACTAATAAGTACAGAACTGCACCGTAAGAAAATTTGAATTTCGCCTTTCCCTTAAACTCTTTTCACATTGGCGAAGAGTTGAAGCGAAACGAAGCGTCAAATACAAGAGACATCGCGCGAATGTTCGCGTGCGGATCGTAATGGTGGAAGTGGTGGATAATAAAAACAGATACCGTTGAACGTTACTCAAGGAAACTCGTGTACAGTGGTCGACGTCGATCTTAGTATGATTGCTGAAGAGGTAAAACTTGGAGAGAAGCGAAAAAGAAAAGGCTCGACTCCGGCCGCTAGGCGACGAATATAAAGACGCATGGCTACGCGCGTCCATTTTAGTATGAGTAAATTCAAAGTTTCGAACTGACAGATAATGCTACCGTTCCGAATTTTAAATAGGTTGCAATGACTGTATATTTTTATAATACTCTTAGCGGTTACTATGTCAAATCTTATATTATGGTACGGTATCCTATCTATGGCCAGTCTAGTTTTATATAAGTAACACTTATTCGTTTTATAAATAAATAAAATTAATGTTTTCTTGTACACACCCACCAACTCGCACTAGACAAGCGCGGTGGGTTAATTTGCCTAAACCCCTACTCTCTCATGAGAGAGTAGGGAGGCCTTTGCCCTGCAGTGGGATGTCACAGGCTAATAAGAAATAAAAAAAGAAAGAAAGAAATGTTTTCATGTTGTAATTCAATTGATGCACTTAATTGATGCGTGCGCGCGATGCGAACAGTTTACTGCCCACCACAATAATATAAAAATGAATTGATAGATGTATTTATTGCTAGCAACCCGCCCTAGCTTCTCACGGTATTTGCGACCTGACAAAGATCGAGATTTCTTTTTTTATTTATGTAAGTTTATTAGTAATGTAAATTTTTGTAGTCATTTTTTAACACATAAACCTGCCGGGATAAATTCTCTGAATGATTTTGAAAACCACGTCAAAATCTGTTGCGGAGTTCAGAAGAACAACGCGGTCACACAGAGACACGAAAAGCGACTTTAACTTATAATATGTATAGATATAGATTTGTAGTGCAACTGCACCTATTGTCGGTTACTGTGCTAGCTACGCGGACCGGGAAAAGTGATGACAGATGTCAAACAGCACACGAGATTGTATCGACAAGTTTTATCTGACGATAGCTAATTACACTACCACTAACCTAATAATTAGGCATTCACCAATGTAAATTATATTTTTTTGCTGTCTATGCCATAAGGGGGCGTCCATTAATTAGGTGAGGTGATTTTGGCGATTTTTGGACCCCCTTCCCCCCTCAGTGAGATATCGTGACATTTGGCTCGACCCCCTCCCTCTAATCTCACGTGAGATTGTTCAAAATGCGTATTTTTAGTGTAAAGTGTGTACGTTAATCTATGCTTCATTGTGTTGGATTTATTTAAAAAAAAACAGTCTGTTTTTTATTTAAGACTAGTAATTCAACCCAGTTTTCTCGCAATTTTACACTAATTCTTGCGAAAAAAAAAATCATGATACTTGCTAGGACCCACCCTCTCCCCCATGTGAAATTGGGTGAGATTCGGCTTGATTTAGTAAACTTAAATAAAAGTTATAGAAATTAATTATATCATACATTATTGCAAAATGTTGGTCTCTTAACCTGCTGAGCGAAGTCTGTTGTACGTTACTAATGGAGATAAAGTTCGTCCATAACTAACAATCCATATTAAACTATATTATTATAAATTCGAAAGTAACTCTGTCGGTCCCCTTTCACGTCTTAAAATCAACAGGTCTTACACAGGTAGGCCATGATCTGTGTAAATAGCGTTTGTCCGCCGCGACCGTCAACAGGGCGTCAACGAGAACCGAGATTATATTCGAACCGAACTTGACGTCCCGTTGACGGACGTGCGGTGGACACGTGGCCATAGTAAATGTATGTATCGCTACTTCGGAGCCGTATCTCGTTCACATCCCGTTGGCGTGGAGGTGGACAAACGGCTTTGGGACCAAGGATACTTTTATCCCAGTACTACATTCCCGTGGGATGACATCCGACCAGCACGCGGGCGGAGCCTCGTGCAAAAACTACAGTATACTATAAAGTGTAAATACAGCCCGATTCCAACTTTATGGCCGCTCTGAAGTCAGCTTCTCACTGCGCAGTACCTCACCCCTCACCCCCGCTGACACGTGAATTTATCACTGCGCAGCGACTCATCTCATGTTCCGAGCCGCCATAAAATTTGAATTGGGCTGTACATGTCGTGTCGTGACGCTTCGCTTCGACTCTGCGCCATAGTGAATTGAGTCTTATACGATGAACACCACAACTTTGGTGTCACTTAGATAGCTTTATACCCCTTTCAGGGAAACAGATGACCAACAATTACTTCTTACTCAACCAACAAACATTTTGTTGTTCATCTTGTCTTGGAAACGCCTTACTAAAAAAAAAAAAAAATTCATTGAAAATCCTGTTGTAAATTTTATTTATTTTCAGATCCAGAAATTTCAGCGTACCGCACAGCATCGGCATGCCGGATTTAAACGAGGAAATAGCATCCGTGCAATCCTTGACTGATACTACTCTATTGAAGAATAAAAAGAAAGAAATAACGGTGAGTTCCTTTTTAATAATATTCGAGCTGGTTCAAATTAGGTCGGACCGACAGTTTGCCGTTCACCGACTGCCGGGTGTTGCTGTTCACACTAGACGCCGCCGACCCGACATAATGTGAATATAACTGTCGGTAAGGTCGTTTTACTGCCCGGCCTGAGTCGTCACAAAACAGTTGTGAGTTGGCTTTCGTATAGGATGGACGACGACGACGTTTTCATTGCAATGTGGTATTTAAATAAAAGGCAGAAAAAAAGAAAAAGGAAATATTGTGGGTGCATCCAATAATTGCCTAATTGTTTTAAACTTTTATTTTTGTACTGCTAATGTGAACCAGCTCGACTTAGGGGCGATATCGGTGTTGGTATGGGGTGCTGCAATAAAAATCGAATGTGTGTAAACATGTACTTTATTTATTGTTTTATAATTTTACAATGTTTAATAATATACAGTCAGCGTCGTATGTCTTAAACTACAGTTTTTCATAAGTTATAACAACACCATAATATAAAAAAAAACAGTAGGTACCTACATAAAAAATAAAGGCTTGCAATTTGGGTATTTTATAATAAAATCGAGTTGATACTGTCAACGGTTAGACAATGATATTGTGCTAAATGGTGCTTAAAGATCAAATGACACACTTAAAATTAACGAGTAGCCGTTTTATGATCAAAACTATAAAACATCCTCAGCTATTTTCTTTTTAACTTTTTTCAGTTCTAGAAAAGGAATAATTATTCAAATGAAAATTCTCTGACTTGCCACTTTATCGATGGTTAAAACCTAATTGGACTGGACAATTCACATATCCAATGCCCGCATTTCCCTTAAACTTAAGGGGAAGATGTATAAAACAAATTAGATCTGCTGTATTGTATGGATCAGAATGTTGGGCCGCAAAAGGGATGAATGAATGGTAATTGCATGCAGCTGAGGTGAGAATGCTCAGAGGGACGTGTGGTGTGAATAAGATATGTGTAGAATAAGATATGAGTATGTATAAATTGGGATAAGGGCAAGAGAAATATGATGAATTCACATATCCAACTTTATTTCAGACTACGACAACATCGGTGCCGCACATGCGCCCGGAGACGCCGCGCCAGCTGACGCACACACACGACGAAGACTGTTCCGATGACGAAGAAGTCACCAAGTCTGCACACACAAAATAAACCTGTCTTCTCGCATCGTCAGATAATTATGCGTACACAAGGTGGCCGGCGCACGGTCAATGTGACACTATTGTGACACTGATCGTTCTCGTTACGCACATGGTCATGTAATCTGGACGTGTAAGTTTATTTATAATTAAACAAATTATAAATACAAGACAAGAGTAGTGCCTAAAACTATATTGATATGTTTAGCAAAACATTTTCAGTGAATTGTTGTACCAATCAATGATATGTTTACAATAAACTTTATTTTGGCGAGATTCAAATGTCGAGATACAAACCATCTCGTTAACCAATAAATTGAAGTATTAGCATGGGTGAATTGAAAAATTTCTTACAAATGGATATTCAATTAATTAATTTATGAGTAATTTTTATTACAGCACAGTTCCAAGTCCTAATTAGTTATGATTGAATGAGGCTTTGATTATTATTGAGATGAGTTTTTATTATACTTGTGTTTCTGTTGAATTATGATTTAAGATTTTCTATAATATTACTTTTTAATAAATCTGACTATTATACCTACAATTATTTAGATTTAATTTTATTTACAGCATGTTATTAAAACAAGTTATTGGGAGGAGACATTTATCGCAGTTATTTTCTATAACTGCTGTATCGTTACGGTTATTTATTAGTTATCGTTTTTTTTTTTTTGAGTATATAGGTAAGATGACAAGGCGACAAAATTGAGAGCAGTAAATAATTGTGAACATGAATACAACTTCGAAAATAATATAGGTAGTTCTGTGGAAAAGTCTGAGGCAAACTGAACTAATTCAAACTTTTCTACTTACAAAGTCAATCACTATGTCCATTCATCGGCTGTGTACGTTTAACATTACAATTTAATATACGTCATCTGATTTTACTTAGTTATATGTGCTACAGTAAGGAACTCCTCTAACACCGGGGGGTGCAAATCGGTGTGACGTGGTCGGTGTACATTCGTTTTGTTTTCTAATGGATATAGATCGAATTGTAGGTATGGTCAACGCGCCCGTCGTTTGGAGGCCCTTACTGCTTGAAAAAAACATTTTTGGAATAGTTGTTATTCCACTTTTACATAATAAACAAATCTTACTGTAAGATAGCTTGCAATAAAACGATTTCCTAAATTAAAAAGTGTTTATTTCTTAGTTTATTTGACTTATTTACAGCAACAAGTCTTCCAGATATTCCTCAAATTCTTCCTCCCGCGACTTTTCTTCAGCTTCTTGCAATCCTAAGTAAAACAACGATTTCATTATAGTCCGAGTCGGTGCTAAGTCCCCGAAAAATGATGTAAATATAATGAGTAAAATATAAGAAACTATACCTACAGTCCATTCACGGTTATTTTACCTCTGATTTTGCATCACTGTCCAAATCACAGTGAACTATTCTCATTCTAATAGGGTTGCTGTCATTGACAAGTCTGCCTAAATCATTGTGATCTTTATTCTCGTTACTATAAGGTTGCTTTTAGGTTCCTGCTGTCAGAAGTAAAATGACTGAACAGACTGGTACAGTAGGTATAGGTAATATTACAACAGATGCCTAACGCGAATATGATAGTCTAGGGAAAATAACACAAATCCCGGCCATAGGCTATAGTATTGTTATCAGTACCTACCTACTAGAGAAACTAATCTACGAACTGGGAATCGAACCCAACTTTTTACATTTCGCCTGTTACCTGCATTACATTTAAAAGGTTGTGACATTGCTGGGGCTTTTCTGTCAGGCGTACAGGACAAATTAATCGCAACAAAATTTATCTAGGTAAATCATCAGCTCTCCGACCTCGTCACATCCCGACGATGAGGTGGAGACCATGTATGAGGATATTTCCAGAGCCATGCATGGCTCTAAAACTCACTTCACCGTTGTCATGGGGGACTTTAACGCGAAACTGGGTAAACGAAGCGATGATGAGCTGCGAATGGGGCAATTTGGAGTTGGACGACGGAATCACCGGGGCCACCTACTGGCTAGTTTCATGGAGAAGGAAGGCCTCTTTATGATGAATTCCTTCTTCAGAAAACGTGAGCACAGAAAGTGGACCTGGCAGAGCCCGGATGGTGTAACTAAAAATGAGATTGACTTCATTATGTCGACGAAGAAGCAAATATTCAATGATGTCTCTGTGATCAACGCGGTGAAAACCGGAAGTGATCACCGCATGGTAAGAGGCACATTGAACTTAAATATAAAGCTAAAAAGGTCTCGACTAATGAGGTCTACGCTCCGCCCAGCGCCGATCCAGGTTCAAAACCCCGAGAGCTTTCAGCTCGAACTTCAGAATCGTTTCGAGTGCCTGGGGAGCTCCGTGGACGAATATAACGATGGGTTCGTGGAAGCTGTCCATACGGTCGGGTCTAAGATCTTCAAGACCCGTCGTACGAATACGAAAAATAAGCTCTCTGATCCTACTTTGCGGCTCATGAAGGAGAGGCGCGAGATGATCCTGCAATCTTCAGATGACGTTCTAAAGTACCGGCGGCTCAACAGACAGATCTCTAAGTCCTTGAAAAGCGACCTTCGCCGCTTCAATACAGACCGTATTGAGGAAGCGATAGAGCAAAATAGAGGCTCCAAGGTTTTTGCTAGAGATCTGTCTATTGGGCAGAGCCAGCTTATGAAACTGAAGACTGATGATGGCAGGATCGTATCCGCCAAACCTGAGCTGTTGAGAGAGATCGAGAGGTTCTATGGACAGTTATACACGTCAACAAGCAACCCCGTTACGAGTCTGGCAAACGACCCAAGAGCTAGATTGACCCGACACTATACCGAAGACATCCCGGACGTCAGCCTGTACGAGATTAGGATGGCTCTGAAGCAGCTTAAAAACAACAAGGCACCGGGTGATGACGGAATTACGGCCGAGCTCCTGAAGGCCGGCGGAAAACCCGTTCTTAAGGCCCTTCAGAGGCTGTTTGATTCCGTCATACTCGAGGGTAAAACACCACAGGCATGGAACAGAGGTGTGGTGATACTTTTCTTTAAGAGGGGTGACAATGCCCTTCTTAAGAATTATAGGCCCATCTCACTTCTGAGCCATGTCTACAAGCTGTTTTCGAGAGTCATCACGAACCGTCTCGCGCGCAGGTTTGACGACTTCCAGCCTCCCGAACAAGCTGGATTCCGTAAAGGCTTTAGCACCGTAGACCACATACATACGCTGCGACAGGTTATACAGAAGACCGAAGAGTATAACCTGCCTCTCTGCTTAGCGTTTGTGGACTACGAGAAAGCCTTTGATTCGATCGAGACATGGGCTGTACTGCAGTCTCTTCAACGGTGCCAGATCGACTATCGGTACATCGAGGTGCTGAAGTGTCTGTACGAAAACGCCACTATGTCAGTCCGACTCCAGGACCAGACCTCGAAACCTATCCTTCTGCAGCGAGGTGTGAGACAGGGAGACGTTATCTCTCCGAAACTGTTCACCGCTGCTCTGGAGGATGTCTTCAAGGTTCTGGACTGGAAAGGAGCTGGCATTAATATCAATGGCGAGTACATAACTCACCTTCGGTTTGCCGACGACATAGTAGTCATGGCTGAGACTATGGAGGACCTCAGTACAATGCTCGATGACCTCAGTAGAGCCTCTGAAAGAGTGGGTCTGAAAATGAACATGGACAAAACGAAGGTCATGTCAAATGCCCATGTAACACCCACTCTCATGAAGATCGGAGACGCTACACTCGAAGTCGTGGACGAGTATATTTACCTAGGACAAACTGTCCAGTTAGGTAGGTCCAACTTCGAGAAAGAGGTCAATCGTCGAATCCGACTCGGCTGGGCAGCGTTCGGGAAGCTTCGCAATATCTTCTCGTCCCACATACCGCAGTGTCTCAAGACGAAAGTCTTTGACCAGTGCGTGTTGCCAGTGATGACATATGGCACTGAAACGTGGTCGCTCACAATGGGCCTTATTAGAAGGCTGAAAGTCACCCAAAGGGCAATGGAGAGGGCTATGCTTGGAGTTTCCCTGCGGGATCGAATCAGAAATGAAGAGATCCGCAGGAGAACCAAGGTAACCGACATAGCCCGAAGAATTGCCAAACTTAAGTGGCAGTGGGCAGGGCACATTGCTCGCAGAACAGATGGCCGATGGGGCCGAAAGGTTCTGGAGTGGCGACCGCGTACCGGAAGGCGTAGCGTTGGAAGGCCTCCCACAAGGTGGACCGACGACCTTGTGAAGGCCGCAGGAACTCGTTGGATGCGAGAAGCACAAAACCGGTCGAAGTGGAGGTGTTTGGGGGAGGCCTATGTCCAGCAGTGGACGTCTTTCGGCTGAAATGATGATGATGATGATGATGAAATCATCAGCTGATTTATTATCGACGTTTTCGGCGAAACGTTGATGATAGGACTTTCTCCTTATCCTTCTGTGAATACTATGGTAATAAATACAAAGGCATGCCTAAAGCAGCACAAACCTTTTTTCCATAATGACGCTTCATCGGTTTCTGTAGCTTCAGCCTCAGCGGAAGTAGAAGGTTCCACTAGGTCTTCTGGAGTGCCGGGGAAGAGCAGTTCTTCCTCCTCATCTTCACTTTCTTCCTTTTCTGGCTTTCTAGCCTTCTTCGATTTCTTTTGACTTTTCTTAAGCCTCTTAACTTCACGTTTCTTTGATCTGTAGTTTAACAGTTCAGAACATCCAGGGCATAAACCTATTAAATAGATGAAGCCATAAGTAGGTACCTACTTGCTATGAAAACTTAATAACCGCAGTTTATTTATTTATTTAAACTGCACACAAAAAAGGTACAATAGGCGGACTTAATGCCTTAGGCATTCTTAGTGGCGGACTAAGCCCGTCAGAGGCCCGGGGCGGCAAAGCTGAATAAGGCCCCCAGCTTAAAAAAAATGTAGTTTTACAAGCTTTTTATGCAGTTCACATTTCGCATGCTTAACGGAGTACTGACATAACTCAAAAAAGACGATTTTTGGGACATCGCAAAAGAAGATCTTGCTATGAGGACTTATCCTACTTGTTGACGCATAAAATTAAAACTGATTTGATTCGATTATTAATTAATCATGAAAGCTTGTATTTTGAACGTCTATGATTAACTATTGATGAAATCTGAGTAAAAAAAAAATCTGTAACTCAATTCTGGGTTTATTGGGCACTGGGCATGAGTGGGAAAAAATGTTTCGTTCCTTCCTTCCCAGTGATGACAATTGGAACTTTTTATTTCCCACTCGTTCCGCTATAGACCGAGAGTTAAAATGCAATAAGGGGGTTTTCAATAAGAGATTTCACGGATTTTTCCCACTCGTGCCCAGTGGGGACGACGGGGCGGTGACGACCGGGAATAAACCCAATCCTGACCTATCTACTAATGGGTCAGTGTTCCATTAAAGCATGCTATTTATATGTATAAATAAGTGTTTATGTTTATTTCGTTAAAATCTGGCAAGTGAAATTTAAATTCGAATGAAATTATTTAGGCTAAATAAACACACATACCTACAATATGGAATAGATATGGGTGAGGAAAATTTAATTCGAATCGATTGACAAAAAAAATTAGATAAAATAAATCAAAGTTTTTCTTTTTTAATTTTTTGTAGCGTGAAAATATGTGTTTTCGTGCCTTGCAATTTACTGAACAGTGCCGTGCAATTTACTGAACTCCTCAATTACTTCTGTAAAATCGATTTCTTTGAAAATTTTCTATTGAAAGCACGGCTAGATTAACCAGTCGCTCTTGACCCATTGTAGATCTAATTTTTAATTAGTTTATGTTTCGAAAAACTCCTCTTGCATGATGCAACCGAAATGCAAATGGTCAAGAAGTATTGAAGTAGTATAAGTAGTATTCAGGGATTCCTGGGGAAGTACCCGCTACAAAGACGGGAATTCCCCCAGCGTATTGGACGCGTTCAGCAAAGTTAAAAGAATATAAGTACCGCGTAAGAAGTCTAGATGGCTGTAGTGTTTTGATCTTGATGAAATTGTGTAGGTAGTAAGCACATTTTTAGTCTTATTTATGATTTGATCAGGGGAACGCGGAGGCATTTGGGGGCCCCCCAAGACCGGAGGCCCGGGGCGGGCCGCCCCTTCCGCCCTCCTGTTAGTCCGCCACTGGGCATTCTTTACCAGTCAACCAAGGGTGGTGAAGAGATTAGATGGTAGGTCCTTTGGTTGAGAGGAACAAACAACAAAAAAAACTATTAAAAATATATTATAAACTAGCTGCGCCCCGCGGTTTCACCCGCATAAGACTCGATCCCGTGAGAATATCGGGATAAAAACTATCCTATGTCCTTTTCCGGGACTCAAACTATCTCTATACCAAATTTCATCTAAATCGGCTCAGTGGTTTAGGCGTGAAGAAGTAACAAACATATAAACACACACACACACACACTCACAAACTCTCGCCTTTATAATATTAGTGTGATATATATATATATATAGTGTGATAGGTAAGTAAAATAGGTAAACAAGTACATAAATAGGTTATAAACTTATAACACACATACATAGTCAGCCTATAATGTTGCCACTGCTGGGACACAGGCCTCCTCTCACACAATAATACACATACATACAAATTAATTATAATAAATAGTAAATATGTATAGCAGTTTATAAGTTAGTTTACCTACGTATTATGGCAGTAAGCCCACGTTCGTAAAAATATCGCGGCAGGATTTTCAACTCTCGGTGTTGAGCCAAGCCTTGACAATCCAACAGAGCACATCCCAGCACGACAAAACAACACACTGTTGGATTTTCAGCTCTTGGCGCTAAGCAGTGCGCTGAAATTCCAGTGCCCGAAAAAATGTCGCCAAATATGCGCTTGTGTGTGCCTGGGCTAACAAGGAAGGTTACAGAAATGCTACCTATAGTGCTTCTAAGAGCCTAGGCGAGTTATTCATAGAGTAGGTACATTATACATACGGACAGAGTTATATACGCGCCGTTGACGCGCGTTTAACGCTGTCAACGCAACTAGTGCAGATTTCTCAAGTTTAGTAGGTAGGGAAAAAAACGCGCGTCGGCGACGGATTAGAAAATAGCGCCAAAAGGCAGACAAACGGACTGGGCGAAACTATAAGGGTTCCTTATTCTACTACGGCACCCTAATTGCATAACAGACTATCAATCACAATCTGAATCATTTTGAAGGATATTGCTAATCCATTGCTTTACATTTTCGAACGTAAATAACGTAATGAATGGTACTGAATTGTCAAAATGTAAGCAATTGCTACTGATAGTGTGTTACGCAATTACCTCATGGGACCCTAAAAAAGTCGTGTGCATGGACCCTAATATGGCTATAATCCCTCCCTTGGTGTGGCATATGTACAACGAGATCCAATTGGCGTAATTACCTCACGTCCGCTTCAACGAACTTGATGGCCGGTCAAGTACTAGTACCTACAGTAAAACCATAATTTCAAGGGTTATTTATGAAATGATGGATGGTTTACTTTGTCTTCAACAAGTAAGCTCCTAGATCATGATTAAGTTGAAATGATTTAGGCTGGCTAATGGATTAATAATATTTCAGATAAATTAATGTACTTAAGGCGACTACACGACCTAAAGCGCGGTCACTGTCGGACTGCATAGAAAAGAAAGAGAAGCGCGATGACACAACCGTGGTAATTTATTGCAAATATGAAGCAATTATCTATTTACAAAAACTCTCAAACACCAAACAAATAAAAACCGTATACTAAAATTCGGGGAATTAAATTGTCTTTTAGATGGTGAAAGTTTTATGAAAATACACCCGATAGTGTTTGCGCGATTATCGTTTTTATGTCCGCGGTAGACATTACTTTACAAATTAATTACACTATGTTAAAAAAATATAATTGCAAATATTCACATATCAAATTACGAAGCAAATGGTCTAGTATAACATTTATTTTTTTCAAAGAAATCAGTCCGGTCGATTAGACGTGATGTTGAATTTAAAATCATTAGAAGTCGTATATCTGCGCCTTAAGTATTTTTAGACTTACTTTGGTAAACGATACCGATACCTAATTGACTAAGCGCCGTTTATGTTCCTACGCTTCCCTTAGGTAAGTCTAATAGACATGTATCACATGTATGTAGGTACCTAACGAAGTATGTAGGTAGTATTTAACGGCGGCGCAAGTATCTCGGTCAGAACGTCCCGGATGACAGTGTTGATGTTGAGAAGCAGTAAAGTAAAAGAGAGAGAGATACTTTCTCCTTCTTTTTTAACCTTTTTAGACCCACAACGGCACAAAAATCCGAATAAAATCATGGCTTGCACAGGTAACAGCCAATGTGAATTTGCCTACCGTACCTTACACTTCTCTATGACGACATTGACGACCCGCACTTCGCTGGTTTCTATTCATGGGTACCTATTATTTTCAACTGGAATAAGGGCGAGAGGAAGATAACTAGCCGGTCCGTAGGTTTGTGTTCTTGCACATATTTATAGCACTTACATACCAATGTGTAAAAGTTCAAGTCAAATACAACCAGAAAAAGTCACGCGCAGTCGTGGAACTAAAACTATACATAAATCTGAATGTAGATGTGTTTACTTTTGTGCCAGATTAAATCGGACCTACATGTATAAATAATTCCTGCGCACTTTTCAGATCGTGCCTGCTACCTACCGCGTATCGTTTCGTTTGCAAGTCGCAATAATAAAGATAAGTAGGTAGGTACGTACCTACATCTACTGAATAGGTAGAAATTGTACAGATAGCTTTTTAGATAACATCAAACTTACGAAGCTTCACGAGAGTATTTTTCCTCTCGTTATCTTCCACGTAAGCGAAGTTGACCTCCCAGGACTTCAGGCCATCGCTTTTGTTGCACACCTTATTGCCGCATTGAAACTGACCCTTTCCGAGTACTACTTCTTTCTCGATGCGCCATCGCAGGGCTACCTAGTGTTTCATACATAATTTATTTGAAGATCTACATAGTAAACCTGTTTAGGAAACTAGTAGACAGGTACAGTAGCATCAAACATCAAAGCTAGCGAAACCATGAATCAAGCACGCGTGCGAAAATCATAAGGAAAAAATAAAGAATTCTACATATTATTTCAGTGCATTTGTATAATATGCACTGGATAAGACATCAAGATTACAGGGTAGCTGGAAGTACAAGGTAAGGTAGGTATACAAGAGAGTTACCATGCACGACTTCTGATTGTATTGTACTGACTGACACCTAAGTATTTAATTTATGTTATGTAAAGATACCAAAATAATAAAGACCGATTTACGTAGGTTGTACCTATAATTTATAAAATTTCGAAAATATAAAATTACACCGTGCCGCTACGAGCGTGTGAGCACAGCGTGCCTTTTTGTCATTGATTTTGTGTGAGACAAATGGGGATCGGCTGCGGCACGAATGGCCAGATGTGCGTTACTGTGTATCAATGCGGGTGAATGTATAGAGCTATATTTAGCCTACAGAAAGGCAGCACGGCCTTTGTTGCACTCCCTACTGTACAACACAAAGGAAGGTCTCTCGGAAAAAAATCGAGTTACATAAGGGATCGTCCCCATCTCGCAGCCATGTTTAAATTAGGGGAGAACCTTTATCGCATATTATGTGACCTTTAGAAGGCATTATTTGCTCCGTCATGATTTTTGTTATTTACCAATGAGAATTTCTGTTACAATGACGTTGACCGGTCTTTGGTATTTTTAGAGTTGAGTAAATTGATTTTATCTATCTGCGTTTAATTTACTTAAACTTACTTTGTTTTCTTTGTATCTGCTTAAATCACAGATGCAATACTCTTTGAATAGTTTATCGCAATACTTTTTAGCTAACTGCTTCTCCCATGTATCAGCAACATCGTCTTCCTCCCACACAAATTTGTGGTTTTCTCTTATAATATCGAGGTCAGTTCTGTCTCTGGAAGTGTCCCGTTTCAAAGACGTAGCAGAACCCTTCGTATTGAGACAATACACATTAACTAAGTATTTATGCAATTCATAGGGATTAAGATTACGTAACCTTGCAGACATCGTTAGTGCAACCTAGAACAAAGGGAAAAATATTATTCAATTCTGAAATAAAACATAATTTGCAACAAACAACTCTTTAATAAAATCGCAATTATTATTACACATTTCCATAAAATATTTTTATTATATCAAACGGATCTTAGTCTAATTGTCATGATGAGTTTTTAACAAGGTGCATTTTTGATAAATAGAAAATTGCAATAAACAGTATGAATAAATAATTGTTTTTGTGCACAAGTTAATACCTACTCTGAATATTATCGTCAGTCTTGTAGATTTTGCGTTTTTATTTCGTTTGGCTCAATATCGATTTCTTAAACCTACAAACAAGTCATGCAAAGTTAAATACCTAAAAATTAAATATAATAAATATATTAAAATATGATTATTGTCTATTTTAGATTTGATAAATCTAGACAATATTATAAGGCATTATATTACAACCAGTTTATGAAACCCAAGTGGCACAAAATAAATTAATTATAGCCTTTGGTTTTATAGCCAATTATTATAATAAAATATGACAATATTTAATCTTTGGGATTTTCATTACTTATTTTGGTCTAAAAGTCGTATAGCAGAGGGAGTCATACCCTTGCCTACAATATAGCATACTAATTTACTAATGTTCCTTAACAGTTACAAAATAAATATGTGCACTGTTAAATCATTTGTGATGTTTAATCAAGACCTCGTTTCGTAAACCTTAACTAATGTATCAATAATATAGAATAGTTGTTCAATGTCTTAACTAACAAATTAGGAGACCATCAAGAAGGAAAACTATTGAGTTCCTATATTTCATTCACTTCAAGAGAAGAGGTAACTTACTAGTTACCACTGAGTTTAATTTATTACATCTATTAACACTAATAATTAAATTATTTGGTATACTCGTATTTATAATAATTATTATAAAGAATAGGCACATTAAAAATGTTATTGCTTTGGTTACAACACAGTACAGTAATAAAAATCACTTGAAATACTTATCTAAAATTTGGCAAAAGTTCACTTCAACTGGTAGTTTAGTACCTCATAGTATAGGTTTACAAAAATATACTTTGTGACATATTTTGGAAAGGCCCCATATTGAATAACAAACATGTTTCCCTTTATCTAATGTAAACATTACAATAAGGCTATCGGACCTTTGGACATTCACCTACATAAATATCCACATATTAAAATATCACTTTATCATATCTAAAAGGCAACATTGGATTGAGATATGTGTGACCTTATTGTAGAGCACCTGCAAAGACATTTACTAATTCACTAATATTAACCCAAACATACAATTTAAAATAATATAAATAAAAAAAATCTTGAAAGCAATTACAGCAGCACACAAGAGTGTCTTTGAACACTCGCATAAACACAGAAACACACCATAATGACTAAAATATGAACTAGATCATGATAGGTTTAAATTTAGTATAAACACAATGTAAAAGTTCTATTCTTAACAAACATAAAACTAATTTTTTGGCAATAAGAGAATCAGAAATCATAGCTTGTTGAAAAGTATTATACCACAGTGTTTTTGGCAACAGAATTGACCAGACATTATTGACAATTTTGATATTAAAATGCAATTGAATTGCATCTTATATTATGACATTGTTCACAGTTTCATATTCTATTTCAGTTCTGTCATAAAACATTTACCCATGAGTTTTCTCATGTTTCTTCATGTTATCAGAGCGAGTGAAAGCTTTGTCACAAACTCCACAATAGTAAGACTTCTGCTTAGTGTGGACTGTCATGTGACGGGATAGTTCACTTTTGGTTACAAATTTCTTTTCACATACAGTACAAGCATGCTTTCGCACATTGAGATGGAATTTCATATGTATTGAGAGTGAACTTGATTGAGAGAATGCCTTGTGACAAAGTTCACAGACAAATGGTCGCTCACCCGTGTGTTTACGTAAATGATTCATGAATCCTGTTTTTGTATAGTCTTTTTGGCAAAGGTGACAGAAGCTTGACTTAGATTCCAACATTCCAGGAAAATGGCTACTTAGGTGTTTTCTTAAGTCCCAGTAGCTTGGAAATTTTTCTGAGCATACATGACAGGGGTATTTTTTTTCTTCGGTGGGTTTAGCAGTGCATTTGTGTGAGGCAAGTGAAGTCTCATTAGAAAATATTTGGTTACATTGGTTGCAAGTATGACTAGCCTCGGAGTCTGTTGATAAAGTGACCTCCAAATAGTTTTCGATCGACATAACATTACCGTTAGAACTATCCGCATCGTCGATGTGGATTTGTGTCATACGTTCCTTTGGTGAAATATCTTTTGCATCAATCTTTTCGACATATTCTCTGTAATCTAATGACTCTTTACCTGAATTATTATTGTCAGGTTCTACGAGACGTAATATAGGCGACTCACTGTGTTCCCTATCAGGCGACGTAGTTTTTTCGTTGTCGGAAAGATCGGGTCTGGAGGACACATTATTATCAGACTCCCAATCATTTTCCACAATTTCTACATCCGAATCAGAATCTTCTGCGCTCGAAACAGTATTGTTGACTAAGTGGAATCCAATATCGTCAAAACGAAGTACATTTGGTGGAAGTTTAACCCCGACGATAGCCTGAATCGCCTGCCATGAAAGCTCCTGGGGGTTGTTCTGCATATTAGATCGCACTACTCTAACCTACAAACGAGTATACATAAATTACTGATTGATACACTTACAAGCCACTAACTACAAAATAATAAAAAGTAATATGCTATAATTACCTTAAATGTCCACGATCAGTATTATTTTTGATAATTATTCAGATGACACCTTTGATTTCTACATCTAAAAATATTATGCACTTCTCTCTTTATGGAGTTTATGGTTTGCAATTTGCTCCTCTCCTCTTCTTGTCTCCTCCCACACTCGCTTTATGGCTTTGGTAGGATTTTTTTCTATACCACACAGATAAAAAATAATTATTTTTCTATCTACTTTGTGATAGAAACACCAATCGGCTATAATAGATAGATAAAACAGGCGTCATCGTTGTCACGCAGGCAGGCTGACGTGAAGGGGCGGGCATAAGTGGCCCATTTCACTTGGATGCACGGCCCAGGCTTTATTGCACACTTCTATGAGAATATGCCCGCCACAGACCGAACTATTCCCCGCGTAGGTCAACCATGACAGTGATTGTGATGATAGCAGTGCCGTAACTATAGGGTGGCATTGGGGCAAAATGCCACGGGCCTCCAGCCAGAGTGGGCCCCCAGCCAGAGGGGGACCCCAGCCCGAGAGGGCCATGAGCACAGGAGGATCATAACATAAGTATTTAAAAGCAAACGTTTTTGAAAATATGCAACAAAGGACATCATTCAGGTTTCGAACATTTTGTAACTTTTTCCCATTGTTTGTTTAATTTTTTGGACAGGACCTCATACTCAGCAGTAGCGCTTGCTACCACTAGACCAACCAAAGTCAGGTGTTAAATTTTGTAGGGGAAAATATGAAATCTAAGCGGAAAAAGTCACGGGAGAAGTGCTAGTAAAAAAAAAACTATAACGTTGGTTGTTTCTTTACATTGAGGGAGGGCCCCATCCCTTGAATTTGCCACGGGCCCCAAACGGTATAGTTACGCCACATCATAGTAGTGTGACGATCAGCAGGAGGTAGAATGACTTGATCAGAAAGCGCACAAAGTTGGACGAGGCTTTTCTTTACTGAGAATTTGAGAAACGAATAAGTAGAAGAAAAAAAAGGTGTAAAAAAAGAAGAATAATCATCACCATCTTGATAATAAGTCTTAGGCTGGGTGTATACATCCGAAATTCTCGGTAATGCCCGTCCACGAGCAACTTAGTTGCCCAGCAACTTTTTTGTCTCTGTCGCTGTCTCTTGCGCACATGGGAGCAACAGCAACACTACTTTTTTGTTGTTTGGTTGGGCCGCAACTAGCTAGCCGCAACATTTTTGTCACTGTGCGCGCATTTGCATTGCAACCAATAGACGGGTGACAGTTGCGTTTAAACCCGCAGACAAAAATGTCTCCCAGTTATCGCGTCGCTAAATGCGCGCACTTTCATACAAACCCGTGGAGTTGATGTGAGAGACAAATTAGTTGCGGAGACAAAACATGCTCGGGGGGTTGACCGGTTAATAATCTAAAAATTCAGAACCATCTTGGCTCAACACTAGACAATATCCAGCTGTCAGATTGATCAGCATCCAAGGAATTATTATTACTTTAGTAACAACATTCAAACATTTAAGTTTAATCCTATTTACAATTTTGAAATACAGAAAGCAGATTTATTTACATACGCCTTGTCTGAATCATTCTGTGCTGGAAAAAACCGGCAAGGTGTGTGCCATATTTATAGGAAATAATATGCTTATTGTTTCACTAGAGTTACGAGCACACAAAGCTTACAATGGTAGAAATAATATATTTAGCTACCACCCCGCTTTCACATCGGCAGTCGGCTTCTACGTCAGGTAACACTTAATTTTGTATGTCAAACTCAAACATGGCGCGAAGGCGCGAATATATTCTATACTCTAAGGGCGCGAAACAGTTTGTGTGACATTGTGGATCTGTCAAATCAAATTCAATGTGATAAACAGTAAACATTCACCAAACACAACCGGAAAAATATTTTAAAATAAATAAAGAACAAAATGATAAAATCACTGGAAGAACTAAAAGATTTCATAAAGTCTAAAGACAATTTTAACAACTTTATAAACTGTTCAGATGTTCCAGATGTTTGTAAAACCGCACCATGCATGCTCGGAGTTGACGAAGCAGGACGTGGGCCTGTTTTAGGTAATTAATGCTTGTGAATTGCAATATTTGTGCTGTTTATAGCGTATTAGCGATCTGGTAGAAATATTTTGTGGGCTTTAGTGCTGGCTCTTGGTCAACTCTTTATCATCGTGTTTTTATCTTATCAGTAAAGTCACAGTTCCGATTGCCTCTTATGAGCGGCAGGCTTAGTGGAATATTATCTTCCATGCTGTTGCCATTCCGTTAAAGTATAACTTTCCATCAGGCGTGATCGAGATCAAGAGCAGGCCCATTCAGCAATAAAAATGAAAAAAATAAACCCCGAAAAAACTTGGCCCTGAAGTGGCAGAACCATTTAATACCTTCTTGGGGTAGCCCTTAAATTGCTTTTAGCCTATGCTGTTCTTCAGTGGAACAGTACTGAAAGGCTAATAAGAAATAGTATCATTATGTCTCTATTTCAGGTCCAATGGTGTATGGGGTGGCTTACTGTCCAGTGGACCAAACTAAAATACTTCATGATCTTGGATGTGCCGATTCTAAAGCATTAACAGAAGAAAAACGAGATGATATATTTACAAAAATGCTATCTGAGGAAGATTCATTGAACAATGTTGGATGGGTTGCTGAAGTTATTTCTCCCAATTACATATCAAACTCTATGTACAGAAGAGCAAAACATTCTTTGAATGAGGTCTGTGTAATCTGTATTGATCTTTCACCTCATAATCTTTTAATCTTTCCTAAGAAGAAAAGGTTTATATTTTTTATTGTATTCTGATATTACAAATTTCATTGCTGCTATATTTTTTTGCCTATATTGGGGACTAAAATTGTCTTATGAAACTACATCAAAGTGAAGTAGTCTTTAATATCTGAATTATTTATATTTCAGGTATCCATGAATTCAGCAATTGCACTGATAAAGAAGGCAGCGGAGAGTGGTGCCAACATAACTGAGGTCTATGTGGACACTGTTGGTCCACCTGAAAAGTACCAAGCTAAGTTAGCTGCAATATTCCCCAACTACAAGATAACTGTAAGCATTGTTTACCTTGTCACTATTGTCTGCTGCCAGCCAAATTCAGCCAATGAACAATTTATTGTTATTGTAGGTTGCTGAAGAATACAATTACAATAAATTGGCTAAAAGTCCAAGTAAAATAAACGGTTAAGTACTGGTATTTAGGCCTACATTTAAAGTGGTTTAAAAATAGTAAGTTTCACAAAACTCAATGTGAGCCATGTGTACTGTTAGCACCGGGTGTACTAACAGCCCTGGGATCCTATGTGGGGTAGGCACGTTACGAAAAAAAGAAGCAATATTGTGTAGTGCTTACTGCCATATATTCCATTTTTTACCAGGCTGGATGATGTAAGGTTCCCTTTTGCAGACAACTTTACAGAACTGATGTTTATTAACCGGCCAAGCGGCGCGCGTCGCCCATTGGCGACGAAGCAATAGAAAATCAATTGTGTCTCATTAGCGGAGCTTGACAGATTAAATAAAAAGCAGATTAAACGATGCTGTGGTATTTAGTCGTAAATATACGACCCTGGCGAAATGGACACGAAAATATTTGTCAGATTAATCCAGCGTAAGCAGCTAAAAGGTTAAATAGCAGATTTTATACTATCTGTACTTAAATGTAGTTTCATGCTTGAGCATTACTTGAATGAGGGCTTAAAGATAAAACTTTGTTCTACTTTTATAACCGAAATGAATACATTCTTCTATTATTTTCAGGTGGCAAAGAAAGCTGATTCAATATACCCAATTGTGTCTGCAGCTAGTATTGTGGCAAAGGTGACAAGAGATCATGCCCTAAAAGTGTGGCAGTTCCGCGAAGGATTGGAAATGACACACACTGAATTTGGTAGTGGATATCCTGGAGGTAAGTTAAATAGACACAAACAAAACTCTATGAAACCAAACATAGAAATACACTATTGTTACCAAGGTAGATATTATAGCCTAAATGTCACTGAAATTAAGAACTATTACTAACTTTTTGTCTATAAACAAGACTTTTCTAGGTATGTTTGCAACAAGGCCAAGACCTCTGAGTTTATTTTGGCCATTATTCTGAGGAGTAGTTGGATATGAAATGCCATGGGGTTTTTGAAATATGAAAATTGTGTATGAGGAGATATGTTTTAAGTAGATGGATGACCACCTTTACACACCGAGACCCCTCCCTGCCTCGGAAAGCATGTTAAGCTGTTGGTTGCGGCTGTCATTTGTGGATCTTTGACAGTTGTTTCGTCGTTGGAAGCCCGAAAACTGACAACCAATCTTACCAAGGGTATTGTATTACCCAGTACCTGGGTTGTCGAGGTCAGATAGGTAGTCACTCCTTGTACAATACTGGTATTCATCTCCATCCGGTTAGACTGGAAGCCGACTCCAACATAGTTGGAAAAAGGCTAGGCAGGTACCCACTTACAGAAATAAGTAATTTATTATTTATCATAAACCATTTATGCTACTAAAGAGATTCAATACAGGCTGTTCTATTTTCAGATCCACAGACAAAAAAGTTTATTCGTGAACAAATCGACAATGTGTTTGGGTATCCAGCATTGGTCAGGTTTAGCTGGTCAACAGCTGAACATATGCTGCAGGATAAAGCAGCAACCTGCACATTTGAGGATGTGGATGATGAAGGAAACACTAAGAAGGCAAAGACAAAATCAATCAGTTCATTCTTTGCTAAACCTGATGAAGAAAAAGCTAGGAAACGACACAAGTATTTTGAAGAAAGACTCTTGACTGGTACTAATCCTTTTGAATAATATAGTAGTATAAATAAGTACTTAAATAAGAATAAATATCAGTGTTACTGATTTGTAGTTCTCAATTTATGGATATCCTTTTCTCATTTTATTTTGGGCTTATCTTATTTGTTATGTAAATGAGTTAATTTAGTGGATACTAGTTGTTACCCGCGACTTCGTCCACATGGAGTTTAACAAAAAAGCTAATGTTCAGTTTCGATTTTTTTTCGTCGGACACAATTTTTTTTTTCTAAAATAAAAGTAGCCTAAGTTACTCCTTATTACATCAGCTATCTGCCAGTGAAAGTCCCGTCAAAATAGGTCCAGCCGTTTCAGAGATTAGCCGAAACAAACAGACCGACAGACAAAAATTGTAAAAAATGTGTTTTTGGTATATGTACCGTGTATACATTCATATGCATTTAGTAAAAAGCGGTTATTTTAATATTACAAACAGACACTCCAATTCTATTTATTTGTATAAGAGATGTATAGATTATAATGAAGACATCTCCGTGGTAATGGTAAGAATAAAATAATTCTTGCCAGTTTTCTAGAAACGTCATCATTCATCAACCATGCATACATACAAGTATAAATTCACGGCTTTTCAACCACGTTGCTCAATAAATACTATTCAAGGAAGTAAAAAGGCATTTCCACAGTACAAAAATAAAAAAGCAGATTTCTCTTTGTCCCTCAAATTCATGCAAACCTTGTCTCCACATTGTCGTGAGCGTCAAATGTATTGTCATTCAAAGACTGCACTTTTAGCGGCGCGCGGCGCCTGCATTAAATCATGAGTTTAAAGAGGCAACAGTGCGTGTAGATATTTTGCTCTATTGTAGCGTTTTTTACACCTCTGCTAACCCTTCGGGCAAGACAGGCTTGGTGTTATCTTATGTTATATTTTTTGGCTAATCCGAAGTCCTTTGATCCATTAATTGATCATTATCAGCAAAGATAATTGCGTAACGCCGCTAGTAATATATGTCAATGCGTAACACATTTTGACAATTAACTACATTCATTGCGTTATTTACGGCGTTGAGCAGACAAGTTTTTCGAACATATGAAGCAAGGGTTTAGCAATATTCTTCAACATCATACAGACGCAATTAGGGTTCTGGAAGGAAAAACAGAATCCTTGTTTATAAGGTCACTTTCGTACATAGAACTATTATTACTCTAGCGTATAGAACCGACGCACAGTGGAACGAATGTATGGGAGCGGTTGGACGTAGACATGTCCGAAAAAAAAGAGTAAAATTATGCCAAACTAATGATGCCATCTTATTCGATTACTTAATGCCTTCATAACTTGTGGTGATGAATTTCTTCATAACTCCCATATTTCGGGAGTAATTTGAGAAAATGTGAAATTTTACTATGAAAATGAGTGTATCGAGCTCTCTCCCTCCTGATTCCGGGCTTGTTTCAAGTAGCGGTCTCTAATATCGTAATGCTATTACTAAGAGCTATATTTAATACTAAGACACATAGTGCGCCAAATGTGCACTTTCTGGGATAAAAGGAAATGAAAATTTAAAAAAAAAAAACGTTTTTTCCCCATTTGTATTTACTTTAAACCGCAGACAGACTTATTAAGAGGTCTATAAATATATTATATATATACAGAAATATATATTAACAAAAATATTCACAAGAACTGATGAGAGTATGACTTTTAAGTAAGTTGATAATAAATTACCTAGTTTCATTAAAAGTACAATAAATAATTAAGATGTAAGCTCTAATTTACTAAGTTACACATTTTAAAACAATAACATCATTTAATTATCTTCGTCATCATCATCATCATCAATTAATTCAAATTCAGAATCGATGTCCGCTAAATCATTTATGTTAACAAATTCGATATCACTTTTCTCAGAATCCGTAAGCTCATAAAATTCCTTAAAAGAAGATTTTTTTACAAACTTATTTCCTTTTGGACGGATACTTGTAACAAGTGGATCAGAAGACAGTAAAAGATTGTGCATAATATCTTCATTGCATGAGATACTGCTATGCTTTCGAGAATGCCCCTCTCTATATTTTCTAAAATCTTTATTTCTAGCCTCAGATGCCTCTTCGGATAGAAAACCAATGGGCACAATTGACATGTTCTGAACTATGTCTGGCCCATGCATTAAAATTTTATGAAGTGAAGAAGGCATATAATACCATGGGTATAACTCCACGTAAAGCTTAGCAGTATCAAAGCAGAACTCTCGGAATTTAGTTACGTTGATCTTCTCTCCTGATGAAATACACTGCAAGATCACACAGATTTTTCTTAAAAGCATAGCATCTATTCCGGTCAGTTCAGCAGATTTAGTGTAGTTTTCAAAAAATCTCCTTGCCGAGTTGCCATTGTTGGTGGATCCACTGCCTTGTTTCACAACATCGAGAAGTAAGCCCGTTTCTCTTCTTACAGCCTCTTGAACTCTTTTCTTCCTGTCATCAACTTGCCTTTTTGCTATATCACCCCTTACTTGCCATGATTTTATGTCTAATTTGTAGGAAATGTGTAATAAGCATTCCATTGAGCGAATCCAAGCGTGAAGGGTGCTTAAGCCATATTTATACATGTCCTCGTTTGCGTGTTTATCTTTGATTAACTCTAAATTATTCATTTCTTTAGGACAAGCCTTGCATATGTCACACACTGAAGCTGCTGTATTGGATATAATGGAATGAATTTTACCATCAATCATTGTCAACAGCAGTTGGTGTTTGACACTAATTCCATCAGTGATGGTGGATGGAGTTAAGGCTTCAATCTCTGCTTCGATTTCAGCCATCTCTCTCTGCACATTTTCTTTGGTTTCCTTTATAAACTTAAACAATATTGGCCGGCAAAATGAAGTGGAAGATGGTCGCTCGTTTTCCCAAATTGTTACACCTTTTGAGACGAGCCGCAGTGGTACAAGACTAATCATAAAATTACTAGCAAGATCGATTTGCTCATCTTCACTCGTCCTTTGATGATAAATGCTTTGGCTAGATGATCCGTCAAAACCCCATTTGCTGGTCAATACGAGCTGTTGATTGGGATCAACAGGGGTTTCTAACGACCTAATAAGTCTTCTTGAGGTTAAATCCATCAAGGCTTGTAATTTGATTTTTGCAGAGCTCTCTGTAACTGTGAGATCTTCTTTGGCCGGATAGCACTTAATTTTTTCTTTAACCAACATGTAGTAACTCGGGTATTGAAGAGCTCCTTCTTGAGTGTTGAAATCCCGAAGAGTGTTATAGCGCCATTTCGATAAGTTCATCGATACATAAAGAGCCAATGCCTTCAAAGGGGATATTTCCCGTACCTGAATTGATTTACCTTCAATGAAGGCTTTGATTTTTGAGGCCTCTTCTGGATTCTCCGTCAAGTATTTCATAACATAAGCTGTATCGCTTTGTCCTGCCTTTTGAAGCGCCCTTTCGGCCGAAAACATAATTTCAGCGCTGCTACTGCTGCATGAAAGACTATCTTCAGTGCGTCTTCTTTTTTGCCGGTTACTAAGGTCCTCAAAAGATTTACGAGGACTAGGATGTGTACAAGTTGAAGCATCAGATTTAGCAGGAGAAATTATGGGCTCGATGACGTCACTTATATTTTCTGTAGAAGGTTCCATATTTTCATTCTGTAATTCCGGCCATTGAATTGCAGCCTGTAGCCAAATCTCATGTTTCTTCCGAAACTTATCTGTGCTTCTTCCAGACTGTGTCCATTTTGCATAAATGCGGTAGCAAAATCGACGACACCAGTCTTTTAAACTTGTTTCAGCACTTTCACATAACTGAACACAACTGTTATCTTTTAAAACACTGAACAAATAGTTAAAGTCGCGTAAATCTTTATGTGCGCGTGCGCATAAAGCAACGTGAATATCAAGATTTGTATTAAAATTTGGAAAATACATTGCGAGATTAGCTTGGATACAACGAGGTGTAAATCAACACTGATTTTAAAGTTACTAATAGTGACCTATTTATATAAAATCCAGGTATCCCAGGTATCCTTTGTTAAATATTGCAAGGTAATTAGTTATTGTGATAATTAGTAAATGATGCATGCTAAATTAGTGTATTAAGAGCCATTTAGTAATTAAATAATAGCAATGTTCTTATCAGTAATCATTAGTGCATCAGTTTTATATGTAAACCTTAAGTCCCTAATTATATATCCTAATTAGCTTATATCTTCTCTAATTGGCTGCTCAGAAATGTTATTGTAATAAGGTAAACCTTTAGAAAAACGGTTTTAATCAACAAAATAAACAAAAAATAAAAAAATTGTGTTATAAAATAAACATCACTCTTTATCCCAGAAAGTGCACATTTGGCGCACTATGTGTCTTAGTATTAAATATAGCTCTTAGTATAAGCATTATGATATTAGAGACCGCTACTTGAAACAAGCCCGGAATCAGGAGGGAGAGAGCTCGATACACTCATTTTCATAGTAAAATTTCACATTTTCTCAAATTACTCCCGAAATATGGGAGTTATGAAGAAATTCATCACCACAAGTTATGAAGGCATTAAGTAATCGAATAAGATGGCATCATTAGTTTGGCATAATTTTACTCTTTTTTTTCGGACATGTCTACGTCCAACCGCTCCCATACATTCGTTCCACTGTGCGACGCCGCAAACCAGATTTTTGCGCCATGCTTTGTTGCCGACCGGCAACAACTCATTTTAGTCACTTGCATACGCTAAACGCGTAAACGCCATGAAATTCCCGGCGCTTACGACGTTTTGGTCGCGAGAAAACTATACGTTTTAAGAGGTCTAGCGCTGCATCTTTTATAGTTTGGTGAGACGACACCTAATGTTTACGCGCTGCAGCAAATGCTGAGTGAATCTACGGTACGCTCGCCCCGTCCAGCACCCCGGCTGTCATCCTGTTATGACACTGTTTTTGCTTCGGATAGCCTCTCTATACGTAGTACTTTATCTCAGTGCTTTCGTACCCGTCTGTGCATGAGTCACAGAGGTTTTTTTATGAAAAAAAAAGATCAGTTTTGTTCAAAAAATAAATACAGTTTTAGTTTACCTCAAAATCTATGGTTCCATTAACCACTTAATTTTCTTTACTAGATACTCATAGTTGATGAATTCGATAGAAAGTTGCAACTCAAAATAAATGCACTCCATATTTGAGATTATGACTTATGACCGTGGCCGTACCTATGGTTTTAGGAAAGGGGAATAAGCATTTAAGCTGCATATACATAGTAGATATTGAAATAACACTACGTTGCTATTGCGACCACGATTATGAAAATGCAAAGCGCATAACTTAGCAAACTGAAAAGGTCTTTTAGTTTCGTTTAACTTAGCAAGTGAAAATGACACACCTGTGCATTGCAGATCAGTAGAAATCGGCAACAATTTAAATACAATTTATGCTGTTGTCGTATGTTTTACCATACAACTTGTATTTTATCATTTTGGAGCCTGTCCCAATACGTTTTGGCTGTCGGAAATGTTGGCAAAATTTATTGTTTCGTGCACCGAAAGCTAAACAACCTTGTAAATATCTATGTAAAATCAAACGAACGAAATTGTTTTTATTTTCATGTTTGGATATAATAATGTTAAAACTCCAAAATTACGTACCGTATTTTGGAGTTTTATCATTGGGTGCTTCATAATAAAATTGTATTTTTTGTTTTTGCATGCCAGTATTTTCTAGAAGCGAAGCGTTATGCCCATTTTTCTTAGGTGGAGAGGTGTAGTTAAGTTGCTTCATTGGTTTGTTAATCTTTAGTAATTGCATGTAATATAGTTAATGTAGATTATTACATTCAACCTAATATCCTCTTACCCTAATAATTTCGATCTCTGTCTCGTCATCATCAAAGCCCGTTATTCTTCAAAGTTCATCCATTTATTCCAAGGTGCTGTAAATTCAGGGCCTGTAGTAATGGATATTTAAACTATTACGGGGTGGGCCTTTTAACACTTCGCCATCTTTTACAAATTCATCAAAGGCGCTGGAGAATACATAGCACCTAATAAAAGTCGTCAGAGACATTAGCGGTGTTCGTAATGTCGTCCTAATGTTAGGTTTGAACACTAATGTGCATTGTGTAGGCTGTTTCAATGCTATGAATCATTGCTCTTCGGATGGTCTTAGGTGACTTACTAAACATCAGCTGAAATGTTAGTACGCGATGATTTTTTACAGACGAGTAGAAGGATTTGAGGTTCTCAAGTTGACGTGTTTATTATTTTTCTTTTTTTTATTGAACCGACGAAAAAAGAATAAAACCGGCCAAGTGCGTGTTGGACCACGCACAATGAAGGGTTTCGTAGTTGGAATGAATTTATCCCAAGAACAAACTTAACATTGTAAGTAATTGAAACCATGTTCTTCCATACATCTACTAATTACTCGTAAACTTGTAAAGCCTATTTAGCTCTGATAGTTGTCCTTTTAATTTCGTTATATATACTTTCTATTGCCATGAATTTTTTTACATATCCGAAAACAACCATTTAGCTGGCAGGGGGGGGGGGGGGGGCACTTGACTCTAACCATAGATATAGAATTCCGTAGATTGGTAATGTCAACAATCAAACGAGACCAAAAACCATTGATCTAAGTATGCGTAAAATGTAAGTGTGTGCGTAATACATATATCTATATTTTATTTTGTTTGTTACAATAAGTACTTAAATATAATCTATTTTTCTAAGATTATGCATTTGTATGAAGCTACCTATCTTAGCTGTCGATATCAACAAAAATTAGGCTATCGTATCACTAAAAAGTGAGGTTATAACTCCTTCGTATTTCTCTATTTGTTATTTCTTAAATACGGTGGTTTTAGGCATGCTAATTCATCTAAATCGTAAGCATAATAATGTTCTCATCATATTTTGCTTATAGCCGGCTTATTAGTGCATTGTTAATGCAGAAATAACGATCAAAACACATTGTAAACTTACTGGTGAAACGAGTAATCCTGGGGGTTTTTCTTTTTGGAAGATTCACATCCTGGTACTGCACAAGAAACCATCGTATTATGGTTATTTAATCACAGGTTATCACTCTAGTTCGCTTAAATAATTGCCGAAACGCTCACGTAAACAGTCACCGGGGCCGGTATGGGCCGGTAGCAAATACGTGTTTGGCCCTGTTAACAGCATCACTTTCTCTCTCTTTCTAACACAGCAAAGTTCCGTTAAAGCGGGAGCTCTCATTCACTCTCATGCCCAATCTACGGAATTCTATATCTATGACTCTAACAAAAATTAGCACTAAAGCTTAATATATCACAAACGAAAAATCCCTGAATCGAAAAATGGTTTTCACATACCCGCAATATTTGAAAGACCTATCCAACGATACCCCACGCCATGGGCTAGACGAGAAAAAAAAAAGCCATCCCCACTTTACGTGTAGAGAGAAGGCACCCTAAAAAAATGTTTTTTTTTTCAAGATTTTATTTTACCACTGTCGGCGTGATTAATAAGTACCTATATCCATGCCAAATGATAGCTTTCTAGTACTAAGAGTCTCTGAGCTAAGCTACGACGGACGGACGGACAGACGAACATGGCGAAACTATAAGAGTTCCTTGTTGACCACGGAACCCTAAAAAATTTCTTTTAGGGCTGATTTTTCCTACGCCAGATAATTTTATCCGAGGAATAATTTTGAATTTTTGACAATTCTTCCATACAAAATCTTTCAGACGTCAATTTGTTTCCACGAATGAAAATTATATGTCGATTGAATAATCAGCCCTTAATCGTACTATGTCAACGGGTTGGTGTATTCCCGCTTGGTCGTGGAGTTGCGAACTCCAGCCCGTTATACAATACAATACAATCTTACTTGAAAGTAGGTAACTAGGTTTGAGGCGACACCAAACAATTAACGAAGATCAATCAAGATCCCTCATTGACGACCATCTGCCATTTTTCGATTTTAATTTTTTGTTAAAGTTTTCTCTATCAAATAATATTTGTATCGTTATCATAGAGACAAGGGAAGTGTACATGAAAGCTATATGTAGTTCCTAAATATTTACCGGCAACAGTGTCTTGTCAAATAGGTATTCCGGTTATGTTTACTGTAGCCTCGCCTCAGGCACAGATAATATAATACTCCCTCAGGAGTGGTGTGTTTTGTTAACTCTGCCTGGTGGTAATGGTGTTGCCCGATAAAATAAAATGCTATTGTACCGTCTTTTGTGTTGACTCTCGATTACATAATTATTTTTCTAAACTTGATTGATGAGCTTTCAAATGCGTATTTAACCTGGAGCGTCTTCCTTACCTAGTATTCAGAAGGACATTTGTAAACCTAATTCCGGAGCGCCACAGAATGTCAAGTGTTGCGTTTTCCGCTTTGTCAAGTATGAGGGTAGCGCAATCTGTTCACTGTTATTTCTATTTTGATAATTTTGATTTCCGCCCGGAGTACTAAGACCTAAGGTCCGGCCGTGCTAAATTTGCCAAAGAAGTAAACAACAATGGCCGCTCCAAATTGAATAAAATCGATATACCTACATGAACATTTATTTTAACCCTTTTACCGATGACGGCAATATACATGCCACCATCTAATAGGCATATTAATTAAAGCTTAATTTTGGTAAACCATACCTACCCCAAATTTTATTTTGCTGATACACTTGGATCTTTCTGCTGGTAAAAGGGTTAAGTAATGTTTGTTTTCAACAAACATTACTTTAAATAAATGTTCTTGTATATCGATTTTATTCATTTTCGAGCGGCCATTGTTGTTTACATCTTTGGCAAATTTAGCGCGGCCGGACTTTAGTTACAGTAGTCAACATCTATCTATCCAAGTATATCTATAAATAAACAAAGTCGGGTTAGTTACACCATTTAGACCGATTTTGTTGGATTTGTCTCCGCCCCGAATAGCAGATTAGCTATAAACACTTGGAAAAAAATCACGGAAAAATAATAATGGAGATAATTCATTTTCTCACACATTCGTTCTTATTGATTCTAAGGCGGTACGAACTTGGCCGGGTCAGCTAGTTGCTCATAAAAAAGAGTTAAATAGCTAATATCAAATATTGTTTAGAGCCTTCATAAAAAAGAAATAAAGCCATTCCAGATAGAGAAAGGAAGAGTGCACATTTCATCAGATGTAATTCTTATACTATATTTTTGTGACATGACCGATAAAACCGACGATAAAACTTTCACAGACAAATTGCGGTCTATTAAAGATTTCTTTATGCGATGAAAGGTCCCGATGTTTGGGGAGGTTCATCCAACAAGGCTCGTCAGGCGGGGCGCGACGGTCTCTGAGGTCCATTAGCATGCGGGCCGCGACACGCGCGCGCCTACTTACCATGAGCAATGCGGAACGCGCTGGGCTCACTCAGAGAATTTAATTGTGTTCCATTATCATATTTAGGTTCTTTTACGGTAAGTCAAAAGTGAAAACTGAATGGGAGTCAACGTCGCTTGTCATTCGTTAGTTGCAATCGATGGCGACAACTTCTTTCGGGCGGTAGACCGAGGATTAACAGCAACATGGCGTTCTTTAAATATACTGCTGTAATATTAGCGGTTAGCTCTTGCGTTTCTGCAATTGTCGGGCCAGCAAATGTAACAAAATCGACAGCGTCGAAAACCGATACGTATTTAGATGCATATTCTAAATCGCGCGTTGAAGCTGAGAAGGCAAAACAAGGTGTTGTGATAATAACAGCAAAAGATGGAGAAAAGAAGATTGCAAATCGTGATGACAGTTATCAATCTGGCTACGACTATTCTCCGTCGTATTCGAGTGACAGCAGTTTCAGTTCATCAGGATCTTCTGGATACTCTGGACCTTCGGCTTCAAACAGCTACTCGCCATCGACTAGTTATGGATCACCTGGGAAGTATGAGCCAGAAATAACCTACAACTCGCCTCCGAACACTTATGGTCCACCTTCTCCAAACTACGGGCTTCCAGCACATAGTTATGGTCCGCCTGCGCCGTCTTATGGACCTCCTGCTCCGTCGCATGGACCTCCTGCGCCGTCGTATGGACCACCAGCCCAGACGTACGGACCCCCAGCACAGTTGTACGGCCCGCCGGTTCACAAGCCCTTGCCTCCACCCATATACGGCCCGCCTCTGAAGCCATCTTATGGAGTTCCTTACACAGCACCAGCATTAGGATTTTTGGACAAACTGTCCCTGAAACTAGACATTTTGACGATAGCGAAGTTGCTGCTGAAACTTTTGATCTTCAAGAAGCTTGTGACTATGCTTGCTGTGGTTTGCATGTTGTTGGTGATACCGAAACTGATCTCATTCAAGAAAGGCAGCGGTGGTGGTGGTAATACTGATGCTGATGAAGATGAGCGCAGTTTTGGCAAGAAAAACTGTAAGTACCTCAGTATATTCCATTTTTTAATTATAGCTGTTGAATTTCCGATCAGGACTAGGTCATCTAGGCTAAAATCCAGCCTAGATGACCTAGTCCTGATCGGAAAAGCCACGGTCACACACAATATGTAACCAAGAAATAAGACTCATTAAGATTTATGTGGTAAACTTGAATTCCTTATAGTTCCCCGAATGCGATATTAGATTCAATTGGTATTAATTGTACCTACAATGTTTATATGAACGTCTTCCGTCAACTAACCTATATGATTATGTGTAAGCAATAGACAAATGCCGACTACTCATAGTAATGTGGAGCACACTGATTGTTAGTCCTGGCCGGGGTTCGGTTCCCAGGTCGAGTAAAGTGTTATTGGACTTTTCTATTTCCGATTTACCACTAACAGCCCGTAGTCTGGTTTTGTGCCCGATTAATTCTCGCCCCTAAAACATGTTTTTTTTTGTTGCGAAATCCGGGTGTACTATTAAGCTCTGCCTATCCTTTCGGAGACAACAGGCGTGAAATTATGTTACGCATAGGCAAAAAAATCTTAGGCCCACTTGCGCGTTCATGGGTTATCCTAAATAACTCGGAGCTAACAGCTAACTCAGGATTAATCAAATAGTTAAGGCCCACTTGCGCGTTCATTCATGGGTTATCTTATATAACTCTGAGTTAGCAGCTAACTCAGGGTTTATCAAATAATTATTGCGCCACCAAGAGTTAGAGGTAAACCTAGAGTTAAACTTTTAAATATTAAACCCACCGATGTGGGAGAGTTAAGTCGCTAAACTCTGGGTTAGTGTTAGTAATGTCAAAATAATTTGACGTTTTGAGGTACCGCTGAAAATTTATTTTATATTTTTCGACGTTGTAGTAGATAAGTGAAAATTCTATGCGATTCTATTTTATGTTTCGTCGATTGAACTGCAGTGTTCCGAACTCAAAAAATACTAATATCAGGTTAACTAACCCCGTGTTAGGTACATACTTTTCAATGGCGCAACGCGTAATAAGAGCATTAACATGTTAATTACTTACTTAACTCCGAGTTTACAAACTCTACATTATAATTTTAACCCGACTAAACACGCAAGTGGGCCTTAGTCATAAACACGTCAGCCAATAACACTGCCACATCTGGGTATCAAACTTGGAACGTCACGCTCGACGCTCATTACTTGCGCTTGTTAGGTAATATTTCTAATGAAGCAGTTCGTTGTCTCTTGTTTGAGAGACAACCAAACAAGTTGTCCGGAAAGCTGTGACTCACTGTTAAGTAGCTGTGATACATTGCTTTACGTACAAGCTATTTCATTATGCAATTATTTATGAAGTCATCTTGTCGTATATCGATCTATTAACGGGCGAACCCAATAACCTATTGACAGATTGCTACTGCCAGAACCAGCCAGCCAGTATAATTATAACGGTCAGTATAAAATAATCATACAGGTCGCTACTGATATAGATTATTGGGACGTTAAACCAGAGATAGATAGGTTTTTTTACCTCCAGTATGCCAAAGATAGGTAATTGGGTTCGGCCATAAGTTGGTAAAAAATATCGGTGGTAAATACATAATTATCTAATAATTATGTAGTCTGTTAGATTGGTTTGTTTTTGTATTCTGTTAAAATTGGCAAAAGAAACACTCGACGCGACGGTTCGGTGAAAAGCCTGCTTTACCACCTAGGTTACCGATTTGATCTATGTTTTACGGAAAGGAACAAATATCACAGCCTAACTAGTACTACAAAAATGTTTCTTGTCACAGTGGTGGAGTTAACATCGGTGCATCAGCTGCTGGAGCGAGCGATCTCCGTATATGGACAACAACAGCCGAATTGCGGCGTCACGTGTCGCGTGCGCCGAGTTATCGACGACATCTACGAATTTCAACCCTATTTTAGGTAAATAGAGCTGAAAATTAAATGTAGAACAGTTTCACATTTATAGACAAAACAACGTAGATCCAATTAGCAGTAAATTATTTAATTAGTAATTTGGTTCATTTCGCTTGATAATAAAAAGGTCATATTTTTAGCACAATATTTGTTTCTACTGTGCCTAAAAATAAGCCCAACCAAAAATAAAAACCCGTAGGCATATTCGTACATTCACCCTTTCTTTGTATATTTACATAATTTAAAAAGCTAACAATCTTAAAATAATAATATGTACAAGTATATAAAAAGGGAGGGAAAATAATCAAAGGGCATCAAAAAATTCGTCCGCATCACTGTCAACGGGAAACGTGCCCAAAAGGCTGGCAGCATTGCCACGTTGTATGGCAATGCTGATTCTTTGGCCAAAATAGGCCAGCCCTCTGGTCACGTGATGAGTCGACCAACCGCTTGGCGATGTCTCGGAATACTAAGTGGGCACTCGGGCCCCATGGCCCTAGTGTTTCATTCACCCTTTCTTGATTAAAATCGTTCGCGAAAAACATATTGCGTGAACCTGAATTTGCTCTAGATATACATAATTAAAGGCACAATATTTAATTGTATTGAAAGAAATAACTGTTCTCTACAATTACAGTTTAAATTGTGTCTTTATAGCATTTACTATTTAAATAATGAAAATTTTAGTTAGCTATACTTAATCCAAATAATGAATTGTATTTATTTTTCTTCCAGGGGAGACTCATCCTAAACATCTCGCAGTGCAAGTGCTGCCAACGGTCATTGTTATATTGGATTATTATAGCAGGTGCCATTGAAATTAGTCTGATTCAAGTCATACGACTTATTTATTTAAATTATTTGTAGATAAGTAGTTATTTATTGTGATTATAAGTTAATAAAAACTCTGTTTTAATTTGTTGTGTATGCTTTTGTAGACCAGCCTGTATTTAGAGCTAGAGAGATTTACTGTAGTGTGGAAAGTAACAGATAGTAAAATAGCCTTTGTAAACGTATTTTTGTATTAACAAGCACGTCACGTCCAGCTTATGTCCTTAAAATATTTTTTCTACAAAATAATTGTATTTGTGGCATAATCTTTCATCAAAAAAAGGAAAACAACACATGGTATGAATTGAAAACCCTGACCGCGTACGATGTATTTGTCAAATTGTGCAATTCGCTATTTAGGTGAAATTCTACTTTCTCTGTAGGTATCGGATTTGGGATCAAAGACCGAGACCTCGTATGCCTTGACAATGCTACGCACGGTCCCGTATGCGGACAGTGACTGAATAGTAATGCCACGGGCGATGCTTCATTGTTTGTCTTTGGACAATTAAAGAAAATTAGGTGACGTTTGAAGCGCGATTGGTATGCGCAGGATCCGGTGATCGATTTGCCGTGTAGGGAAAGTGGCGTATGAAAGTTATGTCCTTGTCCATATTGATGATTTGTTGCAGTGACCTCGATAAAAGTGAGAAACTTAGCGGGTTTAAGGATAAATAAATTTTCAAATAATCCCCGATGACACATTTAGGATTGAAGTACCTAATACCACAGCACTTGATACGCAAATAAGGATCGGAAAAAAATCAATGGTTTAATTTCTAAGCCACAATTTATATAGGGAATAAACACTTGTGCAATTGTTTATTTGTAATTTTGCCGGGACGCCCGAGGATTTGTCACCGCCCGATAATGGGACTGTTTCGCAACTTACGCAACTGAAGTTGTTATTTGATTAAGTATGTAAGTATGACCAGTTTGTGATACGATGGACTAAATGCATTTAATTTTGGGATTTCCCGAAATTACACAAAGAATAGGTCTGGACCCTTTCTTCATATTGTCCTTGATAAGAAGTCTTCTTAGCGTATCGTTAGCAAAAAGTTCAAATATGTTTGGCCCAACATTCAGCTATGCGAACTTCGTTCACTGACGCTGTCATGAGGTCATCAAGTGCATCGGTGACAGGGCACACAGTGCTACAGGAATCTAATCTAATATAACTAGCCTGTATTGTCCCACTGCAGGACAAAGGCCTCCCTCTCCCTTTTCTTCACAATTCTGTTTTTTGCTAGTCGGTTCTTTTGGTACGAGTCAAGCTCGTCCCGCCATCTTCGTCTCGGCCTGCAGCGATTGCATTAGGTACATAATAATATGTTGTTTTTATTTGGGGTTTCCAATTATACAATCCCTGGAAGCTAATGCAAGCTGAGTTTTTTCCTGTCACATACATAACGTGCTAAAAATATTTTTGAAGTCATTTTCAGCCTATTTCCTTCTAGGCTTTCCATTCGTCTCGATTTTTATCTTTTTAGGAATATCATGCCGTCATTCATGTTGGGAATCTATGCATATAATTCGCAAGATGTTAATGAGGTATCGTCTAAAATACTTCCTAGGAAAATTAACATGGATGATAATACGTTCCCGTCTGATTAATTGCCGAGACTTTATCCTTATTTCAGTTGAATCATCTATATTTAGATTTTGTGTTGTCTCTTAATTCAGCCAATTCAAAGCAATTGACATATTGTGCTCGAGAGGGCAGTTCACCGTGTGCGGGTGCAAGAGATTTGGATGTGGGACTTATTATCGGGTTATTGTATCTATTAACGCTTCTTTTGTCAGGGCAGCGCAAAACAAATAAAAAAGATTTTATTCTCGTGTGTGTTGAAGTAGAAAGTCATTTGAACCTAACTGTTAATATTTTATCCCCACACGTGCAATAGGTTTAATAATTGTATTTTTGGCTAAAACGATAGTAATGGTCTGAAATCGCCAACACCTTGTGAGCAACAGTGGTGGTCAATATTTGTCCTTCCCTACATGAGTAAAGGCATTCAAGGGGAATGCGCAGCTGAGCCCGACAAGGATTTTCATATGAAATATGTATTCTTAGGTGGCACAAATTTCCGAAGCTTAATTATTGATATGATTTAGATGGTTATTATTCAGTAAATATAATTATCATTCTTACAGTCGATAATCGTATTTTGATCAACATATTTTATGAAGTAAATCAGAGCTGCAATTTGCAAAAAACCGATGAAACTTTTAATTTGGCGTACTCAGCTGCGTATTTACCTTAAATCGTTACATCTTGTGTCGAATTTCCCGTAAATACCGTATATTTAGAGCCACATGCACATTATACGTAAATTTTCAAAATAAAAAAAATCTGTGGTTATCAACACAATGAAAACCTATAATGAATGAACAAAAAATATGTTATCACAAAAAGAAAAATCACAATTCGCTTAATGGAGGTAAAGTAGAGCAAAAAGAAAGTACATTTTACTTTTCTTTAATTCTATAAAGACCGTTTTTATCGTCTGCCTTAGGTACCATTCGACAGGCTACCTAGATCATTGTTCAAGACCAGTACCCTAATTGCATAACACACTATCCACAATCTGAATCATTTTGAAGGATATTGCTAATCCATAGCTTTAAACGTTCGAAAAATTTGTCTGCTCAACAACGTAAATAGCGCAATGAATGTTGTTGAACTGTCAAAATGAAAGCCATTGCTACTGTTAGTGTGTTACCCAATTACCCTGCAGACTAGGTAGTCAGATGCGCACAGATAGTTGATCTCATGGTAAAGTCCGGCGGGGTAATTGCATGACACACTATCAGTAGCGACAGATTTTTGGAAAATATAAATCAAGGGATTAGCAATATCCTTCAAAATTATTCAGATTGTGATTGATTTGTGTTACGCAATTAGGGCGCAGGTCCTAAATTTGATTTCTAGGACACGCTTCCCTTATCTTTCCCTAAATGTGTTCTCCTACCTTATTGTGGAATGAAGGAATGACCACGCATCTTTTTCATCTTGTGACAGATGAAAAAGATGCGTGGTCACTCCTTCATCTATACATAAATATTTTTTGTGTTTCCGTTGTTCCATTTTATTAATAGTGCTAAAAAAAATCAAGTGGTTAATAACGCGGTAACCTTGCAATTAATCAAGTGTTGACGTGATACCGACATCATCAAAATATCTTCATTATAATTTGGCCTAAATTGAAACTATAATTGATACCTAGGTATAATAGTTATCAGTCTGAAAAGTCACCGTTTAGCGAAATTATTGGTTGTGAACATGCTCTCATAGATTTTATAAGGGAAGCATCCGCTGGCTATCTTGTGGAACAAGTTAAACAACTACTGAGATGTTCCTGCTTGAAAGGATTAACATAAGAAGATAAGAGATGTGTCCGCTATTCTAAAATTACTCTGCCAGGATAATAATAAACACAATATAACCTCAGGCCTGTTTTGCCTTTTGACAGATGTGTAATCAAATAGTACTTACACCCAACCGCTGTCCTATCTAATAGGGACGAACCTATTGCCATTGTATGTATTTTTATTAAGTATATAATCACACAACCGACTTAAAAAAAAAACACTACAAAGTAAAAATAACTTTAATTTCGGAAGTCGGTGTCGTTGGTTCCGCATTTTCGTTTTTTGACACCGACTTCCGAAATTAAAGTTATTTTTCACTTTGTAGTGTTTTTTTTTAAGTCGGTTGTTTTTTTTTGTAAAAAAGTTTTTATTTTTCACTTTTTAGTTGTACCTACCCCACACCAATTCAATTAACACTAGTGCATTGAAGAATTGAAGACACGACTCGAAGAATCATCAAAATTCCCATAGAAATGCCGGAGATGCAGTACATTTATGCATATAACTTCGTACATAAGAATAGTTACCTAATGTATTATATACTAAAACCTTCCTGAAAGTATGTAGATCACAGTAATGACAGAATTATCAAAATCGGTTCAGGAGTTTTTGAGATAATCGCGGTCATACAAACATACATACATACATACGGGTCGAATACAGAACCTCCTTTTTTAAAGTCGGTTAATAATAAAAATAACTACGGAATTGTTCGTGGTCGAAAGTCTATTAAATAAGGTTGGGGTCACAGAGGGGCACGAATGCGACAACGACATGCGCCCGCGCCGCCGCCGCCGGTGCGACAATGAACTTGGCGGAAGCAGTTGTCACGCCCGCAGCGCCGAACAATGCCCCATGAAAACAGATAATGGCAATTAGCTATTCCATGGTGTTAAAACTAGAACACAGGTTTGAGACCTAGTACCGTAAGTCGTCGAATAGGTTGTGAAACAGTGAAACTAAGGTTCATTCATGGTGACGGACTAAAGTAACTAGGTAAAACGTTATCATGTCTGCACTTTTTATTATTATAAAATACTCGACAATTAAAAGGAAACACCCGTCGTTTAATCAGTAAGAAAACATGTCGGTAATGTGCACAGTGACGACATTTTGTGATGTAATGATAAGTGACAATAATGAGAGTATAGTAAGCCGTACGTATGGTGGGTGCTCTATTTAACCCATTGTTGCGATGGAGGCAGGATGGGCCGGTCCGTGGTTATTGCTGGCTGAGTCAAGTGCAGGAGCATTCGCCTGGAACGCTCGGCTCACTGTGGAATCTGCACGTGCCCTCGCCACACGTGTGCCTTGACGCACCATAACATCGCCGGGATTGTGTAAACTCAGACAGTGTACTCGACACCCTGCGTCTAAGCGATCCTAATGACTTTGGAAAAAGCGCCGCTTTTCAGTGATCAGTGTGGTTTCAATGAAAGTTTAATTAATGACTGTTGATGTTAAGCTTTACTATGTAAGTTGCGATTTAATTTTCTTTTGTTTTCTTGTGTGCTTTGTCTTATCGTACACCGACTAAAACATTTTCCAAGCCCGTAACCAAAATCGAAACGAACGCCAGCATGTAAGTTAATGTAAGACCGTCCAAAACAAGAAGTGGTTAACTTACCTCACATGAAGAATTCCTAAATATCAATGGTGTTTATACGTAGACTGATTAGAATTTCGAAATGCGTATAGGTAAGACCTACATACTCAGCTGCCGAGAATAAAATTACGTAATGACGGATAACGTTATACAGTCTGCTTTTACACAATACATGCTGTTAGATTACGATTGTGCTCCATTGTGGTCTTTGAAAACAGTTTCAAAATACTTGAACTCTTGAAGTAACAAAATGTACCTACTGACATCGTAAATAATCGAATTTATCTCGGTTCCCTCATGCGATAGGTACATGTTATCTGTTATCAGACTACCTCTACATGCATTGTTTGGAATGTTTGGTAAAAAAAACTGGAGTGTTATTGTCAAACAAGTTGTATTCGCGACAATAGCTCCTGTAAAATTCAATCAAACCGTTGGTATTCATTTAAATGAATCGATTATATTGATCGATTACCTCAATTCGAATAGCAGTGACGTGTGTAAAAAAGTTTTTTGTGCGTATGTAAGTACTATTTTTATTTTGATTCGATAGTGTATTGTGTAGTCACTGAATTGTTACCTACTGAATTCGGTAGTCAAAGCGTGATCTACCACAGATATTACTTGTATGCCTAATGTTTTATACACTTAATATACCTAAATTAAGAATTTCAGTAGGTAGCCTCCAATATAGAAAACTGCCTTGAAATATTGCCAAACAAATATGAATGGTCAGTTCTTATCAAGATTTCTGCGATAAAGATTCGATAGTTCCGACACAGTTCCTGTACTTTGTGTAATAGCCCATTGCCGGTGATAGGATGTAACTTGAGGTTAGGTACACATTTTCGGAAGGACGACGTGCCAACCGCGATTTCTAACGTCGCGACGTTAGAAATCGCGGTTGGCACTTCCTCTCAAATTGGCAGTTAGATGTAGAGTCGTTATGTTTTCGTGTCTCTGTTAACCCGCAGAATTTATTGTTCTAGGCCCTATCTTGTTTTCTTTGTTTAATTTTAAATTTAGAAAATGCGTTTGTAGCCAACTTTATCTATAGCCTAGTTTACTCCTATGATTTCAAGAGATGTTTCTAAACTATGCAAAACAACAGCTTGTATTCGATTGGTAATTTATTATACTCGTAAAGTACTACCCATAGTTTATTTGAAGGCCCGGGGTTAAGTATTGGAGTTGATAAAAAAGAACCAATTAATCATCTGCTGAAATGATAAAAAGGGTCCATGGACGTCCATGATCTTCTAGAATCATTCATCAGACAGGACCGCAAAGTTTTTACAAGAATTGGATCAACTAAGTAAGTAGGTCTTCTTCACAATAAATTATCAGATCCGTACTGACGAAGTAGTTAGCTAGGTAGGTTATGTACTTATAAACATCTTGAACGCGCTAAATAAACATGTGATAGTTATGTACTTCGATTTCAATCAACATACAGCACACATTGTAAATTGCAGTAGCATTGTGTCATGGAATTTGAAGGGCTTCTACATATCAAATTAGAGTTGTTGATTAACTAGGGCACTAATTGAAGGAACATCGAAATGCGACGACCTTTCGTGACTGAGTCCATTATAATGCAAATGTTTCCTTAGATATCCGATTGAAGGGAAGCGATTTGTATTGATTTTTTAATGTTTTGTTGCAGTCTTATGCAGTTTTATGAAAAGCAACATTAGCTTTGTGATAATTGCCAAAGAGATCACCAAATAAAGTAGTCCGTATTGAAAGAGTTAGAGATACCTATCATAAAAATGCCAGAGATAGGACCGATGATGCGCGCACTCGAGCTGCAGAGGCTGATAGAGGACAAAGTGGCCGAGTGGCGCGAAAGGTCAGCGAGGGTCGCCGGAGCAACTGTAGCCGACGCTTATCAACAGCCACTCAACTTCAAACGACACACATATAGACGTAAGAACAACGCTGAAATAAACAGAATTATCGCAAAGTACTCGAAGCCCACTAAGAGATCGGACGAACCCTATTCGGTGCGCCACACGCCTGATACTTCCCCGAAACGCCCACCGAGAGCTAAGAAATTATCAAACCTTAAAGTGCTATCAAAAAGTGAGGACAATCTAACAAGCATCGGCGAGATGGAAGTTGAAACGGATCCGAAACCAGAACCTCAACCTTACTTCACATTATCCAAGTACAACACCAAAAGTTGCGAGGATGTCACAGCGTTCGTCGATATTCACCAAAACGTGAAAAGTAAAAATTTTGAACAAAATAGTATATTGAATGCCAAGACAGTCGTGCAAACTAGAAGACCTAAACTTCTCAGCATTAGTGAAGGTGTTACGAACATTTCAGAGTTGTCAGACAGTGGCTTAGAATGTGATAGATCCACAGACAGAGCCTTTGCTACATCAACCCCTTTATCAAAAAGAAAAACATGTCCTCCTGGTGGATCTGTGTTGACATTAAGCTTTGAAAAGGTTGCCAAGAAACCTACCAGTGTTTGTGATTTAAGAAAAGGTGTTTCAGAACCGAATATCCTTAGTGCGGATGCTAGTGAAAGTGGAAGTTCAAAGACTATCGATTTTAGAAAGCGCTGGAAAATGTTAAAACCGCCGTTCAAAAAAGGGGCTTTCGATTGTTTACTGTTATGGCGTGGGAAGAAACAAACTCCACCAACAGAAAACAAGAGCCGGAGGTAAGTCGACTACTTTTTGCTATAGTTTACCTAATAGAAATTAAGTGACAATGATTTGATTTTTATTATGTGCGCAGTAAACAATTTGCGGAGATATGTTGAGCTCGACGCACGAAACGATACTGTATGGAATCTTAGTATGTGTCAGACATAGATAGCTTTTAAATTTAACCTTAAACGTGATCAATGTGGCTATCAACACTTAAAATACTCAAAGCTACGTAATTTTAAATCTTCATCTCTTTTTCTCTGCAATCAGGAACCATCCTCCTGCCCTTCTTATCCTTATTTATTTGAGAATTTAGATCTACTATCACGACATTGTTTGCGTTGCAAATGTGCATGACTAAGACAGTATGCTTTCCTGAGATAACTTGTAATTGTTTCCTCTTAGTGCGATACTGTGACGAACAGTTTCTAGATTACCGGGGTCGCCCGATCGCGAAACATGTGCCAAATGTTTATTATTGAAACGTGACGTATGAAGTCATAACAGTTTTATGCAAATCAAGTTAACTTTACTTTGGGACTTCTCATTAGCAGCCCGGAGTCTGGATTTGTGGCCGTTAATGGCAATAGGGTCATCCCCTTTTACACATATTCACACACGCCTCAAATATGTGTGTGGTACTATCAATACTTACAACTCCCCTATCCAGCTAATAACACAGAAAAAATATTTAATACTACAGCTGCTTTTCAATTAATTGAAAGAGAGAAAACTTTGTCACCTTTATAAAAGCTTTCGCGCTACGGTTACATGATTAATACAGTTAGTTAGGTTAATTAGTTTTAATTTGCTGCTCTCTACATTAATTAGAAATAATTTACCGTTGTGGCTGTTATTTTTAAAAATTCATGGCCGATTTCATGAATGTTTACTCTAAAAATAAAGATGAACTTACATTGACGAAAATGCTGTTTATGGGCACGAAAAGGCGATACAGGATGGTAGGTATCGACGCATCGCGCAACCTGCTGCGTTGTATTTTCGTCGGTAATTAAAAAAAAATGCTGTTCCATACATTTTGACCGCATAGGTCAGGGATGGCGAACCAAAGGCACGCGTGGCATTGGTGGCACGTAACAAAATAATTTGGGCACGGCATCATTTCAGGAATTCAGGTACCTAAGTCATATAGTTTGCAACAGCAGAAGTCGCATTAATTTGTAATTTTATTTAAATAAATAAAAACATTACATTAGTCCTAATACCGACCGGGGGTTGTCCTGAGGTGCACTTGCATAGTGCGAGCAGGACACGAACAGCGTCGGTTGGTGTCTCATTTAATTAAAAACTTCTAACGGGCCTCTGCGAGTTGGTTTTGGCCCCTCGTACGCCAAGTACGCTTTCCAAAGGACCAGCACCCTAATTGCGTAACTCACTATCAATCGGGATCAGAATCATTTCGAAGCCAATTGCTAATAATCCATTGCTTCATAAGTTCGAAAAATTTGTCTGCTCAACACGTAAATAACGCAATGAATGTTGTTGAACTGTCAAAACGAAACCGATTCCGATTGATAAAGTGTTACGCAATTGCCCCGCAGGACCCGAGGGTCCCGAGAAATGTTAAGAGAGATTCAAAATTGTAATAATAATGCGAGAGTATATACTTAGTTTTTTTTCCAGTACTTAATCACTAAGCCAAGATTTTTTGTTGGCACGTCTTGGCCGTATGAAATATTTATTTGGAAAATATGGCACGTAGATGTATATAGATTCGCCATCCCTGGCGTAGGTATCGCACTTTACTATGACACAGATGATTTTTGAAAAAAAAAATTACGCTAGGAGTCTAGAACTCCAGAATCATGTACTGAATTCATGGTTACAATTTGTGCGTCGATGTCCCTGACTCCCTGCTGTATAATGTCTATTTACTTATTTATAAGTATATACTTTATTGTACACCACAAAAATACATAGCATAAAAAACTGATCGAATACTAAAAATATACAATGGGCGGCCTTATTATTTATTTTGGAATGGACAGTGATTTGCCTGGACATGGAAACGTTTCTTGAGATGAGAGGGGTGAAATGGGAAAAAAGCACATTATACAAAAGGAAAAGTATAATTATGAGCTTGCCGGCGAAGGCGAATTGGTTTCGGTAATATGGTCCTATTTGCGCAAACCGAATATGAACCTTAAATACAAAAATTTCGTCAAAATTTGTCTATTAGTGGGCGATATACTTAAGTGCGAAATTACAGGAATTTATTACGCTATTATTAAATGTAGATAATAAATAGCCAGTAATCATACAACTCTACGTTCAAAAGAATAATATATCTCTTCTATACCCATTTAAAACAGTTAAGGGATATTGATAGTTAGTGTTGCGGTAAGCATCCACTTTATTTCATTGTACATACTTACATAATTGCAGTAAAATCGTGTACGTACTGTTGCGGGTGAATTCACGGTATTTATGAAAATAAAATTAGCATAACTTCGTAATTACTCATTATTAAATTGTTTGAGGGTCGTAATAAAGGCGAGGTGAAAAAAAATTTAAAGGATGCGCAAATAGGAAGGCTGCTTTAGTGGAAATCTAGTTTTGATCATGGTTTTGATGCATTTGATGACTGAAGTTAGTCACGTCGGTGCGCCATGGACCAATTGGAATTTGACCAATTGGTCTATGGGGGAAATGACATGTTTCCATCGTCCAAATACCAACTGGACTATGGAGAAAACTGGACATAAACCAAAACTATGTTCCGTTATAACATTATAACCCTGAGTTCACACCAGTTTTCTAAACTTTCGGTTCAAAGAAGCTTTTGTTATATTTTTTGGTTCACATCAAACTGAATTCAAAAATATATTATCAATAAATAAATATGTACAATATAATGTTAGCTAATTATTCAATGCCAGTTTAGACTAGCACATCTATTAGGTAAGTACTTTCTTCTTTTATGTTTTAGGTACAAGATATGTGGTTTACTTTTAAGTTTGCCAATTTTTTTTTTCTGTAACTTGCCAAATGACAGTATAAGTCTCCGGGATGAGGGTATTGCGAAGACTGTTGTCGCCAATATTGTGGGATCCCAACGGAGTCAATCAGATCGACGTTCACGATTTGTGTTGTAATCTTTGTACAAATGAATTGTTATGTCGTGATAATTCAATAAATGATTATTAAGCGGTTACAAAAATTCTTTATGATATATTTTTTTAAATAGTATGGACAAGGCTTTACTATACTATTAAACTGGGCAGTGGAACATTTCTCAATACTCCATAGTCCAGTTGGTATTTGGACGATGGAAACATGTCATTTTCCCCATAGACCAATTGGTCAAATTCCAATTGGTCCATGGAGCACCGACGAAATTTTCTTCCACGCAGTCGACGACGTGCACACTAAAATTGAAATAGAAACGATTTCAAATGACTATCAGATTTTGCTATAATAGCATATATCTATTAATCTCAATAACAAATTATAGTACCTACAGATATTATTAAATTGTAAAAAAACACTGCGCTTCACTAGCGCCTCTATCCGAAAACAGAGGAATGAATCGACGCTGAAATAATACAAGTTCGAACAAAACTCTCCAGGTGGCGCGGTCAGTCACCAAATACCAAATCACTTGGTTTTACCGTGAGAAAGTTGAACAATGCAAAACATTACGTATCTACGTTTGAAAAAGAAAAATATAATTTACCTTAGGAGGATGAAAAACCTGTTCTTTGATTAAGGGGTTCCTAGGGTTCCCCTCAGTTTCAACTAATTGAATAATTGCACATGTTGGATAAAATCCCTAATTCCTTTACAATTTGCCTGCAACTTTTGAAGGCAGATATAACCAAAAAATCTTTTTATGAAACCTTTTAATAATACCTAGCAAAAACAACTGCTGCCAGCGTTAGTTTATGTATTTTTAACTGGTAATTTAAAACATCATTATCAAAAATATATGCCATACTCGGTGAGTAAGCCCAACCTTGGGTTTGGTCATCCACACAATTGTGAACAGGTACTTTGCTTACATTACCGCGAGGTTGTGTAACACCAATGTGCGCTCAAGTAGCAACTATTGTTTGTTATTATGGCACTTCCTATACTATTGTGTCAATCGGATATAAGAAGGCGGTTGAAAACTTCGAATTTTGATTCAGTAACGCGCGTCTTGAAAAAAAAATATTCAGGACCCATTTCACAGCATCCGAAACTCCAGATTTTCTGGATATCAATCAGCTACGGCTACGATATAAGTAGTAAACAATGAAACAATATTACCTAATATATAATTTTCTGCCAGATAAGTGAACTTATCCGGAGATGGTGAATGAGGTCGAACTTCATTAATTAAAAAACATAAATATTTAGTAACTAGCTGCACCCCGCGGTTTCACCCGCATAAGTTTCGATCCCGTGGGAATATCGGGATAAAAACTATCCTATGTCCTTTTCCGGGACTCAAACTATCTCTATACCAAATTTCATCTAAATCGGTTCAGTGGTTTAGGCGTGAAGAGGTAACAAACATATAAACACACACACACACTCACAAACTTTCGCCTTTATAATATTAGTGTGATAGTGTGATTACCTAGTCTTTACTTCTTAACAGTACCTATCTTTTACAACAAAATAAAAACGGTTATTAATTACACATAATATTATGAGATAGAGCTCGGTAACATAAACTTTATGGGACTAAATGGGATGTAGTCAAGTTTTTATTAGTCTTCATTAGAATATGGTACTAACGGACTTAACTATTATAATTATTGTAGTTACACTAGAAGCCGGTGACCGAGAAGTTGTGTGGAAATCGGTTGTCATTGGTATGTGGACATGTGATGCGGAGGTATGAAGGGAACACAAGTCGTGAGGAAAATTTTAAGTAGGTACCTATGATGTGGATGGTTATAGGAGAAGAGAATGGTCAAGGAAATGATAGATGTGTGGTGTGGTAGACTGATGATACGGCTAGAAGGAAATTACTACTGACATTACAGATTATAGAGATTGGAAGTGATGGGTGTTGTAATGGTCTTAGGCTCGAAGGGAAAAGAAAAATGACGATTGTATGAGGAAGATTAATAAATATAACTTTAATTACGAAATAGCAGAAAAAATATACCTAATAGGTTTTTTTTTTAAAGACGATGACAGCACACCCAAAAAAACAAAAGTGCACGTCAGTTTCATTTGACGGAAAAAAAAAGTATTTTACATTCTGTAAGAAAAAGTCTTTATCAAAAGTTCCTACTTACTACTTTAAGGTGTATTACATTGTATGGAAGATGATATAAGGAGAGATACTGACATGACTGATGATAATAGATATGTATAGAGGAAGCAATGGATGTATTGTACCATGTATAACAAAAATGACGATGATGATGATGAAACTTTTTAGATTAGGTACATGATAGAGATGTAGCATGGAAGAAGACATGCAGCGCCGACCCTCTTGCCCTTATCCTAATTTACTTATATAAAATTAGGATAAGAGTAAGAGGATGGTGAGTAAAACTAGAAGCCAGTCGCAACATCAACATTTACGAAGAGCCCAGCAATCTATGATGACGTTTAGTTAAAAAATAATTGCTTTCAAAAGCCAAATTAATATGACTAACGGTAGATGTAAGTAAACTAACAACAGATGCATTTAATAAATGTGTGGAATCTTCGTTACACACGAACGCGCCCGTACAGACCACGCTCATGAGCGTCGTGATAAACATCTCATCATTCTGTTTCACCAAGAAAGACTCATTGTACGTGCTAAATGACTATGTTCTTTGTCTATGTCTACGTAACTAGTTACCACACACTGTATCGTTAAGAGTATATACCTAATTTTATACTGATACAGATAATTTATTTCAAATAAACGGACGACTTCCTTTGAAAACTGGCTAGTCCATTACTTGGAAACTGCGGGAACACAACTAGTTATACTTGCTTGCACTATAAATGTTTGCCTTACGGTATGATAACAAGGTGCAAGCTGTTATATTCATCACTTTTTTCTCCCTATTCAGGCATTTCCGTCACTTTTGCTCCTACAGCCTTTATGTAGAATTGTGGCGCCATTAAGTCCTGTTAGATGCCGAGACTTTATAAACCGCAATTATCTCACTTGATCGACTGAAAAATACTAGGAAAATTAATTTTAAATAAACAATCAAGCATCGCAAATGTTGTGGTCATGTGTGTGCTTAATGAGTTTGATAATAGATCTATAAGGGAATTCTACAATAATCATTACTCCATAATTGCAATTTATTTGCTGCAGAATAAAACATGTTTTGAGACCATCAATTCATTTAAGAACTGATGACCAATGCAAATTGCGTACGTAGGCATCTACTTTAGCCTAATATGTTCCGCGACAGTTCTAAGAACACAGCGGAACAACAATGACAACAATTCTGCCAAATGCAAATTATCTGCCTACACCGACTGCGTATACGTCGCCAACTGTTCAAATGACAATAATATTCCTTTTCATTGTAAGGCTATTGGCACACATTATGTATTATTACTTCTATTCTTTGCTTATTCTAGGAGGCAACGTAAGAATATATCATTAGGTAGCTATTAGATACGTAGTTTTTCCTCGGCACCATCACTTTTAAGACTAACTGCAGTGAACAATAGGGTTAAAGGTTGCATAGTTATAAATACTGTACTTATGTAATGCTATTCATAGAATGTTGAAGATTATCTAGTATGCCCTGTACGACGGTATAAAAATGGAGATTTTTAACTCCAACCACAGAATAACGAATAGTATGCTCCAACTAAACTGATTTTTAAGCTAGCACAAAGTATCCTTAAAGGAACTGTCTTACTATCTATTAACCACTAAAATGAGTGCCTTATAGCCCTAGGTTCTAAAGGTATGACAAAGGCATTGTGTTCTTCAAACACTCCACTCATATTTTTTTATTTTAACGAGTTCAACATTTTGTATTCAAAAACAGCACCCTTTTGATGGTGTACCATACCCAGTACCAATATTTATAATTATTATCTTCTACTTAAATTCACTGACAGACAACGCACAGCCTAAACCGCTACGTATAGAAGCATGAAAGGGGTTAGAAGATTTTTGTATGGAGGGTGGCCCTAAGGTCGGCCGCCATTTTGATTTTTTTTCAGAACCGCGGCGCACAACAAAAGTTATATATTTAGATAGAGGACACTTATACAAACAAAAATGTAATATAACATAATATCCTAAAGCGTCAGGTTTCGGAGTTATTCACCAAAATATAAGTCAAAAACAACAAGGATTTTTTTGTTTTTTTTCCCTCTAGGTAAGCATATTGAACTATTTAGGTAATAGAAACGTTATGAAACCTTTATGGAGAAGAAACAAATGAAGAATAGACATTTTTTTAAGTAAATAATTAAACACGGCAATTTATAGTTCGTTTTTTAATCCCAGAGACTAATCTGACATTTAAGTCTTTTCTATTTTCGTTTTTTTTTAGTATAGAAGTTTGACATTACACTTGTCAGATTAGTCTCTAGGATTAAAAAAACGAACTGTAAATTGCGGTGTTTAATTATTTATTTAAAAAATGTCTATTCTTCTTTTGTTTCTTCTCCATAAAGGTTTCATAACGTTTCTATTACCTAAATAGTTCAATATGCTCACCTAGAGGGCTAAAAAACAAAAAAATCCTTGTTGTTTTCGACTTATATTTTGGTGAATAACTCCGAAACCTGACGCTTTAGGATATTATGTTATATTACATTTATGTTTGTATAAGTGTCCTCTATCTGAATATATAACTTTTGTTGTGCACCGCGATTCTGAAAAAAAATCAAAATGGCGGCTGATTTTAGGGCCAAAACCTTCAAACCCCTTTGCACGACACTTCCTTTTGTAACGAAGGTGAGTACTAAGTACGGAGGAAGGATTTTTGAAAATTCAACTCCTAAAAGGGTACGAATGGTAGGGGGCGAAAGTTTGTATGGAAGTTCTACGTTTTGCCTATTAGAAATCCCATCGGGCGCGGCTTGTTAACATAGGAATGTTAACTACTTTTATTTAATCACTTTAATATGGACAACTCTAGTGATGATGACAGTTTGATACCACATCGCCTGAGGGGCATGCACTTAATTCTAGATTTATGTGGGATTTATCTGCCCGCGACGTCGCGGTCGTACCTACGCGTGGAAGTCGTAACACAATAGTTATACTTATTGAAATAACCGCCACATTTTTATGAAAACTTCCCTGTACACTCACACGTTTGTGGTTTTGTGGTCTCAGCAGCCAAAATATACAGACTGGTGACGCGGGAGTAAGCGACATAATATTATATTTGTTCGTGTAAGACGCAACTCATCCTGACTTCCTGAGGTCAACACCCGTAGCCTTCAGTATCTAATTTCCCATTGTTTGCGAACCTGGTGCTAGTTAGTTTTTAGTAATAGTTGAATAACTGGCTGACACTTCAGGCATTTTGCAAATACAAAAGTCTTACAGTAAAAATGACATTAATAAATAACTTGTAAGTATGAACATATCACAACATTTCAAATAGACCGAATCAATTTAATCAGATATGTTATTTATTGTACAAATTAATATTAAAGAAGCAACAGTGCCCCTCTTGCAATCTGCCAGTTAGCCTATTCAGAAGTTTTGCCGGTCAGATAGAGAAAACCATTCAACTTGCCATGGAAGGCAATGGCACTAACTCTGACCACCATTGCTACTGTGCGAAAAGACTGACTAAGCGAAAAGCTTGGTAATTAGTAAATACCGTTTTCAAGCACTTCCGTGCAATTTTGTAGGTAAGTACACGGCAAACCAAATTTAACGATACTAATTAAAATGCCAAGTATCATGGTTAGCATTTTGGATTTTACAATTGAATTAATATGCTAATGATAATGCGGGTTTTTACTTGAGATAGTATTCCCGAACGCTCTTATTGAATGGCTGCACGAACTGTGTACAAGTCAAGTGGTAAATCAATTAATGTTATGGTGTATCAAATACAGGGTGGCATACATTGACGCACAACCTGTTACCTACCATGCATTCAGTACATGACTACAGTACTTCTATAATAGTGCAATACCTACGCGGTCAATGGAACAGCTAAGTATTTTTTTTTAAATAATCGACAATAAGGGGATTGAAGATTTTTATATGGAGCCTGGCATACCTTCTGTCGCGCCATTTTGATATTTTTTTCAAAATGGCTGCCATACATGAAACCTATATAAATTGATACGATGATAATGAGTAGACGAAGGAGGATTTTCCTAATACAGTTACATAGGAACATAATAATTAGACTTGACAGAAAACAAACTCACTTTTAGATTAACACGTTGCTTTTAATTTTGTGTCAACTTACACTATATGACAAATTTGAGCTAGGTACATAAAAGTATAGCTGTATTAGTAGGTGCCAGCTTGACACTTGAGTAACTTAATAACTCTATTGTTGTGAGGGTTTTGTTCTAACGCATCAATTATAAAGTAAAAACTGGATTAGGAAAATCCTCCTTCGTCCGCACAAGTGTGATGGCGTTATAAATATTTTTTCGCACAGTTCCGTATAGGTATTCTACAATTATTTTATTCCTTAGATTTGATAAACCTTAAAATGATAAAAAAATTACAAGTCATAGTAATCAAAATTTTTGAGCAAAATATTTCTATTAAAACTGGCCTCTTACAAGTTTTTCTTACAATTCTCAAAAAACAACAGTTGACGTGAGAATTTAACGTAAAACGCACTAGCTGTTTAATTAACAATTGATCCTACAAAAAATGGTTTCCATGTAGCAACCTTGGAACTCTAAAAAACTGGAGTAGGTAAACCTCCAACAAACAAAGCTTACGGCATTGCAATACAGACAGGCAGTCGCTGACACCTCGCGCTGTCCGCAGCCTGAAAAATCGTTACACGCGCTATAGAGGAAAAACTTTTCATTTAAAATAGAGCATTTATATTTTTGTACTTTTATATAAACCTGTGCTATAGTTGAAAGACAAAGTGATAATTCAAAGTGAAAAGACATAAACAGTTAAGTAGGTACTGGGTTTTGTGAAAATGCATCCGAAAGATTTTGAAGATCCGTGGAGTTTCGTGTACAGGAAGTTACAAGAAAAGGAAATAATCAGCAAAACAAAGTGAGATTGATGGGTTTCGTTATATTTACTTACTTAATTTTATTTTGGTAATTAGAATTTTCTCACAAAATGCAAGAGCTCGTATATTTTATATTAACATAATATAGGGTAAACATTATTCCACTAAACAATATATCAGCTAATTTTAGACTTGTTTTGCAACATTTTGTTTTGTTTATCCTGTTGTTTTGTGAGGACATTGTTTTTTTTATTAAATAATTTGAAAGGTACGATAGGTTGAAAAAGTTACCTTTTAATAATAAGTATTTATGTACTTATTCGTGCAATTATCAATATCGGAAGTCGTTAATTTTCAGCTTATTTATGATCTAAGATATTCAGTATATTTCTATATCTAAGTACTTTACCAATTAGTGGTTTGTCAGTAAGAATTTTAATAGTTCTTGTATTTTGGTAGATACAACAATAAATAATCTGCATAAGTAGGTACCTAGAGGACAGTTTATTTACAGTTAGCAGTGCTAGCGAGAAAAGTCCTTTGTGAAAGGTCGGCAATGTAATAATTACCTACTGCATGCGAGGATAATGAACACATAATCGTCTTCAATGAATTCTTAAGATATTTTGAACGTTAGACTTGCAACAATTTTCTCTCGACAATTTTTCTCCGCACGAAGCATGAACGGGGCAAGGTAATTGTTTTATAATAAAATTGCATCGCTTTTTTGTTAGTCCAGCTTGTCATTGTTCATCAGTTCTCTAAGTGATCTAGATATTTTGCGTATCATATTTGCCATGACCTTCACCTTTCCATAGCCCGTAAAACATAATCTTATGGTTTTTGGCTTATTGCCTGCCTTGTCGCGTCACCCGATCGATTGTAGGCCCTGCCCATTCTTTGCCATAGTTTCACAAATGTAAAAGTATTTTTTTTTATCTACTAAGTACATGTAGGATTAAACACATTATATTATTATCATGAGACACTGATGACATCCCGTATGAGTAACAAAGTGTAAATAAATGCTTTTGAAGAGTCGTGCCACAAACACGACCGTGTCAATTGTTTAAATAAGACTTTGCGAAAGGGGTCTATGTACTTATGATATGGATATAATATGCTACATAAATTCCTTCCATTCGAAATTCATGTAGCTTAACCCCTTAAGTGTCAACGGTACACCATATGGACATAAGAAAAACCGGCCAAGTGCGAGTCGGACTCGCCCATGAAGAGTTCCGTAGCAGCAAGTAATTGCGGTTTACGATTTATGACGTATTAAAAAAAAAAACTACTTACTAGATCTCGTTCAAACCAATTTTCGGTGGAAGTTTACATGGTAATGTACATCATATTTTTTTTTAGTTTTATTATTCTCTTATTTTAGAAGTTACATCGGGGGTTGACACAAATTTTACCACTTTGGGAGTGTCTCTCGCGCAAAAAAATGATATTAGAAACCTCAATATCATTTTTGAAGACCTATCCATATCTATGGATAGGTCTTCAAAAATGATATTGTATAAAATTATAGTATAAAATTTTTTTTCATCAAACCCATACGTGTTGGGTATCTACCCAACACGTATGGGTTTGATGAAAAAAAATTTTGAGTTTCAGTTCTAAGTATGGGAAACCCACAAAATTTATTGTTTTTTTTTTTTATATTTTTGTGTGAACATCTTAATGCGGTTCACAGAATACATCTACTTACCAAGTTTCAACAGTGTAGTTCTTATAGTTTCGGAAAAAAGTGGCTGTGACATACGAACGGACAGACAGACATGACGAATCTATAGGTAAGACTTATCAGGAAGGGATTGTGACATCCGTTTATTTTCCAGATAAGTGTAGTGCAGGAAATGTTTCTTAAATTGGGGTCTTTCAATGAACAGCCAGTGGCAGAGGGACTAAACTCTCATGCAGAATTTGGACACATGAGTAGACAAACGGAACAGAGGCAAAGCTTCTTAAGAACGTGCAAAATTGTTACCTATTTTGGTAGGGTTGTCACAATAGGTTAAGACAAATTAAACAAAACATTTGTTAAATAGTTTTATTATTCAGTATGATTTACAAATTACCTACTTACTCTAATATTTTTCTTTTTATAATTTTTGTTTTTTAATCATTTATTGTTTCTTTTAATGGTGTGGTAAATGCTTTGAGCTGAAACAAAAATAAAATGGAAATGCGAACCGAACACTATTATACAAAAGACATAGGTAGACCTATATTTTAAAGATTATATGTATACCTATTTTTTAAATATTTATTAAATTTCAAGACCTACTAGTAGCGAGAAATAAGTACGATGTAGGTATTAATAATAAGTTTCGATTAAAAATGCTTTTTAAACTCGTATTCAAACTTTCATGATCATGCTATTACGGCCATTGAGGAGTTCCCTCGTGAGAAGACCTGTCTGCAGCAGCAGTCTATGGTGAAGACCATGTTTAGCAAGCAAAATTGAATTTAAATAAAACGTTTCACTTTCATGTCCATGCTACTAACCGTTAAAGAGTTCCCTCGTAAGGAGACAATGCTGGCTGCAGCAGCAGTTCATGATAAATATCGTGTCGAATTATCAAAATTCATCTATCATAAAAATTTCGTGATCGTGCTACTAACCGTTGAAGAGTTCCCTAATGAGGAGATAATCCTGGGTGCAGCGTCAGGTTATATCTTATTATTGCATTATCACCGAAGTTACGCAGGTATACAAAATTTCAGCTCAATCAGACATCGGGAAGTGGTTCAAACCTTACTTGCAATATTTAAACTTAATACACATACCTAATACATACCAACCCATCCACGTACTACAAATATATAGTAAAAACTTGTAATAATAATAAAAAGGTAAAAACCGTGTACAACCGTCTTCTTATCAAAAAGGTACTTACTTGAAAAAGAAGTAATCAAATATTTACTTACCTATTGTACTCCTTGGGATAGTTGCAGTATGATATATCTTTATTTTTTCTAGTATTATTCATACACACAGTACAATAAACCACCATTATTAACAATAAAATACCACGTTTTTACATTAAAATATTCAAACTTGGAACTATCAAAACAAACAACGTGCGTCGCACTGACCCTGAGATTGTCAACTAGCTGTGCCAGCGTAAACCGGTTTTTTCCAGTCTCGCCGCGTACGTGACAAGCGGCCAGTGGTCACGCACACATGCCCCGCGTGCTTGTAGTAGTGCAACCGATTCGCGCGGTTGTTTGAAGCTTTGTATCTGTTCCGTTTGTCTAATCATGTGATTTGGACCCGAAACTGAGAAACTGGTCCACCAACTAGTTGTTTGCAATGTTATGCTTGATCATTATACAAAGTGTAACGTTAAATGCGCAAAACCTCTTAAGGGGTCATTGTACTCATCATTATGAACAACTTTTACTATGGTACCAATCTTGAAATCGCAAAAAAAAATCAGCTGTTTAGTACATTTTGACGAGTTACTCGAACATAAATGTAGGAAACAACTGATTTTTTTTTCGCGATTTCAGCTTTGGTCCCATAGTAAAAGTTGTTCATAATGATGAGTACAATGACCCCTTAAGAGGTTTTGCGCATTTAACGTTACACGTTGTATAGATAATCAAAGCAACAAACCCCTATTTTTACTATTATAAGGATAAAATACTAAACTTAAATACCTACAACCATCGCAGCTTCCCTGGATGCCAGACGTAACCGGATAGTTCTGACATAACCACATTTCTTAAAAAAAAAAAAATGTTGGTCCTGTCCAGGAAGAGATTTCCACCCAAAATTCAGTTACTCGATATCTTCTGGCCCTGGGCGAGGCTCTGCACTCTGGTCAAGGTCCGCGTTTTTGGAATTAAATAATTATGGGGAAGTTTGGCCCCAGACTGTTTAAAAAGTTGGATATGAATTCTAAATCCTTGCGAGAATTATGATTCAGCCTTTGTAAGACATGATTTTGGCTACAATCTTCGTCATACGTTTCAATTGAAATGAAGTACGTAACAATGAATTCCTATTAGTCATAGTAACCTGGGTATTATAAACTTACAATGTTTCTACAATCTGCTAGAAACATTTAAATCCCACATTTTCATATTATGACAATTGACATAGGTTTGGGTATTTTATGTGACTACCACAGGCACTACGGTAGGTACACGAATTTTTGATTAAGTACTTAAGTATTTTAACGGTTGAGTAACTCAAGATTCGTGCTTTACCTTTTTGTACACAAATAGAGCGTTCTAAACAAAAACTTTTTAAGAAAAAAAAAAATCCGACTTCCAAAAAACACTACAAAGTGAAAAATAACTTTAATTTCGGAAGTCGGTGTCTTTGGATCTGTATTTTAGTTTTTTGCCACCGACTTCCGAAATTAAAGTTATTTTTCACTTTGTAGTGTTTTTTGGAAGTCGGATTTTTTTTTTCTTAAAAAGTTTTTATTTCACGCTTTTTAGTGGGTCTGCTTATAATTTATCTAAGTTACAATAGCCTAGTGATCATCGCCTTTTACAAACAAAATATTGCTTTTCCCGATGCAGGGAAGTTAATTGTTGAGGAGTTCTCCAGGTCCACCATCAGCTCCATATCACTATTCACATTGTGACGAGCATGAATTGCTTAGCAACCATATTAAAGTAATCGAATCGCAACCCGTGAAATACTTAGATATTATTGAGTAGTTCCGGTGGCCATCTGTGGTCTTCATCATCAGCTCCACTTCACCAAATGGTGCTTTCCGAGAGCAAGTGCACGAGTTACTATAAAAAATACCCAAATCGCTATAGGTGTGCCTATAATATTTGAAGAGTTCCTTCGATTTCTCCAGGATCTCATCATCAAATCCTGACCTGATGTTTTTAGACTAGAAGCTGATAATCCTGGCTGCAGCATCAGGCCAGACTTATGTCAACATTGCATTGAACTTAAAATTTAGTCCTGTTTAAAATGAGCCCAAACACGACTACGGTGCTGTTATTTCAAGGTTTGTACTTTTTTCTGATGCTCCTGGCTTCAGCATCAGGTCTCTATGTACTTCGGTGTTCCTCATTAACAGTACGTTTATCCACACATCGAGCCCTTTTCAATGAGCCTAAACACGATATATCTGCTGTTAGTTGTCGAGGAGTTAGGTACTCTGCAGACTATCCTGACTGCAGCATCAGGTCATGACTTGATGATCATGAGACCAAATGTGACAAATGGACAAGGTACAAACTTCTTACTGTTAAGGAGTTGTACCTTCCATCATCAGCCCAGCTACCTGAGATGGTGACAACCATACGCAAATAAACAAGATACTTCATAAAATATGCGAAAAACAATAAGTGAGCCTATAAAATTTGAGGGTTGCCCTCGATTTCTCTAAGATCCCATCATCAGATCCTAACTTGGTGACAATGGGACCACCTCAGAACTATCTACTTTCGAACAAAAAAAGAATTTTGAAAATCCATCGACAATTGGCGGAGTATTCGATGAACAAACATACAAAATAAAAATAATAATGATGATAATAAAAAAACATACAAACAGCCGAACATAGTACCTCCTCCTTTTTGTGAAGTCGGTAAAAAGATAAAAAACCAAAGAAGTTACACGAGTTTTAAAGTGTGTGGACCGTAAAGCCTGTGGCAGAGCCTCCCTTCAACCTTGAGTTTGAACACGACCTCGTGTTACCTCAGAATTTAGGCGAACTTTGCGTCATTCTCTGTTTGTTTAGTTAGATATCACTATCGTTAACTAGAGCGATAATGTTCTTGTCTTTGCTAATAAGAATATTGTGAGATGAATACTGTGAATTAGTGAACGTTCGCGAATGTATCCTAGATACATGTTTATCTGTCTGGTAGAATGGATTACGCCCACAATGTAACAGATATGGTAACTAGCGAGCAGCGGTGCATTGGCTGTTTGTTTTATTATCATGCACTAGTTGTGCCCGTGACTTGGTTCGGGTGCATATTGGATTTCATGAATTTTATTTATTTTGTTATAACATCAGCTATTTGCCAGTGAAAGTCCCGTCAAAATCGGTCCAGCCGTTTCGGAGATTAGCCCGAACAACGACAGACAAACAGTAATTTTTCAAATTGTTGTTTGTTTTAAGTACCGTATTTACTTTCATAATATGCATTTAGTAAAAAGCTTGTTATTTTGACGTTACAAACAGACACTTCAATTGTGTTTATTTGTATGTACAGACGCCAGCACATCAACCTACTACAATCTGTCAAATTTCTTTAATAGATTTTCAACTTTATCACTGAAGCATAAGGTTCAAAGTTTATTGGGAAAATGTGACAGTTAGGTGTAGGTTGATGTGCTGGCGTCTGTACCTACATAATTAGGTATCTATTATTATATTTGTATGTATACCTAGATATATTCATGCTTGTGATGCTTGCAGTTCCTTCTATTTGCGTCTGTTATTGAATTAAATAGGTACCTACTTAGTTACTTATGTCTTGAATATTCTTGATGGTCTAAAATTAATAAAGATCCTACTAATTATGACAACATGACTAATACAGGGAAAAGATTACCTACTCTCTTTGTAATATGTGATCTCTTTTGACGTACCTAATATGCTATTATTATGGATTTATCATAAGTAGGTTACATACATACTCAGCCTATAATGTTCTCACTGCTGTTACACAGGCCTCCTTTCTGTGAGAGGGGGTGGGCCGTAATCTACCACGCGGGCTTAGTGCAGGTTGGTAGATGTCACAGGTCTACGATATTTTTGTTCTAGGACATGCCGGTTTCCTCACGATGCAGATGTTTTCCTTCACCGTTTTGAGAGCAGTGGTGATGATATAATTGACACAAAGTAAAGCGCCTGACTGGGTTAGAACCTAAGACCTACAACTCGCCAGTTGCGGCCATGGGCACTGGGCTACCACTGCTCTCATAAGTAGGTTCCATGGTTGTAATTAATTTTCTATCGATATAGTCAGAAGTCCAAGGAACAATCCCTAATGCCATGGAACCACGGGTAATTAAAATTACCCATTGACCAGGTAATGGGTCGACCCATAGGGACCACGAGTAACGCAGCTTTACCAGCTGTGTTGTTAGTGCATAAAAACCCTAAGTAGACTTAGGGACATCTTGAACTTGGCAATTCATTTTGTAATAACGCAGCAGCTTTGGCTTCATGTAAAAACCTAGCTACATATTACATTTCTAAATACGCTGAATCAAATGACGTCATTTCTAGCAACGAAATCACCTTTACCTCGTCACGTAGGTAGCTTGCGACAGTCTGTTGAAAAACCCTTTAACAATATTGACTAAAGTAGCTAGGTACAAACCGTGCCACACGCAAACCCTAGATTGTTGAACAATAACCAGAGGAAATTACTACCTAATGATTTATGTCGGATGATCTTTGTCTCCTTGTGGTAAAGTGGACTGACTACCTAATTAGAAGCTCTTGGCCAGGGCCTTTTGAATGAAATTCGTATGGAAAATATGTGTACAGTAGGTTATGTGAAGGGTACCTACTTGGAAGCTGGAATTATCAGATTTTATTTTAGCCTTTGCACTCTTTAACTATTAAATGTCCTAATATTCATGGTATGGTACCTACTATGGTTTGACTCCGCCCCTAAGACGACTCACTGACCCTGATCCTGTCTTCATATGAATAATTCTTGTTTCTTAAGGCCGGCCGCATACGTCCGGTTTCCTGATTCGGAAACCGAATCAGGAATTCAGATTCGGAGCCCCCGAATGCACGCATTTCATACAAAATGTCCTCTTTAGCGCACACGTTCTTATATTTTCCGTTCGGAAACCCTGACGAAATCAAAAAACCAGGGTTGAATCAGAAAACCGGACGTACCTACCTATGCGCCCAGCCTTAGGACTATTCATGTGATTTCAGTTAGAAAGATGACTTATCCCATCCGTTTCTTTCAGTGACTCCACAATGGAAAAGAATCATTGTCTAAATGTTTACAGATTGATTGTGTGACATTACAAAAGCACGTGTGCTAATGCAGACCATTTAGTTTGCATGTTGCCGTGGCACGGTGAGTGGTGTGCGCAGAACGTTCGCCTGTTCACAGCCACGCCACCTTGAAATGTCTTGAATTACGTCAGCTTGGCCCGGTTGCCGGAACCGAAACCAAAACAAACTGAGACACGTTTACTCCAAATAATTTTTGTACGAGTTCAAACCAATACAGACTGAACAATGTTATTAAGTTGACGCGAAAGTCAATGTGAAGATTAGTGTCTGTGTCACTGAACTCTTCAAGTGTAGTTGGGGCCGCTTGCTCTCAAACCGCAGCTGTGAATAACGTTATTTCCGGATCCAATCTAAGACCGAGTTAACTGGTACTGTTTGCGTCATTTTCTTCCAGACCATATGACTCGATTATTTTTGTGATTCATTGTGTATATCGATGACCGTGGGTATCTACATATTATTTTAGTCTGTGTTGCTGGCCGGTCGCCTTTTGTTTGTGCTTAGTAAAAAAATTGTTGTAAGTAAGATCAGTGTAATTTTCTTATCATCATGGATGAAGAATCAATGTGGAAAGGTTTTTACGAAAAATTACAGCAACAGAAATCTATTGAAGAACAAGTGCACGATAACAGGTGACTTTATAAATAATTCCCATAAGTTTTTATGTTTATTACTATTTGTGCAATTTGATTAGGTAGGTATTTGTGGACATAAAATTTCAAAAGTATGTATAGTAGGTATCGTTTTACACAGATTAAAATTGGATAAAATCCGGCGAAAGGTTAAGCTTATCAGTACGGTCCTTACCTACTCAAACAACGACCCAAGTCGGTCACAAGCAAACCAAACACGTTCATAATTTATTAACAGAACAAATTGGTAGGTAGCCCAAAAAAACTACATGATATCTACCTTAAAAATTACTTAAACTGCGATTGGAACGTTTAAAATTGCAATAAGTATTTGTTTTTGATCTTCTCGTCTTCTCTCGTTAGAAATGCGATTGGAAAGTGGGTTTTGCGGCTAAAATTTCCATTAAAGGACCATCGATTTGGAAGTTCATTTTTTTTTTGTAGATAGTACTCATAAATAGAAAGCTTTTTACAAAATTTCAAACCGCGGAGTATCACAGTTTACGAGATATAATTTTTTAAAGTTTCCATACAAATTGGAAAATAGCTCGCCATTTGCAAATTTTTAGGTTAGATAAATTGTCATGGTAGACGTCAAAGTTGACATTTCACGTTCCATTGACGGTAGAGGTGTATTTAATTCAACTTTATGTCATACTTTTTATTTAAATTTCATATATTCACATATATTTGGTGTGTAATTAATGTGCACAATAATCGTGCTGTATTATGCAATTACATTCGACTTTTTTACACAAAAAATAATTAATTTTTGTTTAAACTGTGGAACGGAACGTAAAGCGACGCCAAAATTTCTTGTTTTTTATTCTCATTATATGAATATCCGAAAAATACCCAAAACCGAATCAGAGCACCCCACTTTCCACGTGGTCTTGTCTGCCCTACCCCTAGAGTGTATATAAAAAACCGGAGGCGCGGAGGGAGAGCAGCCCTCGCCCGCTGTGACGAAGCGCGGGAACCATGCGAGGTGAAGCGGCTGAGGCTAACAAGCCGAAGCTGCGGAGCCGAGCATGAGTGACCGTGCTTCGTCACGCAAGGGCGGAAGGGCTGCTCTTCCCGCAGCGCCGGAGATAAGGCGGAGTCAAACTAGGGGAAAAGGGAAGCTCTCCCCCAAGTTTGACTAAATAGCGCTATTCTAACCTAAAAACTTCAACCATGGATATCTCCATAACCATGGGGTTCTGCGGGATGGGGATGGTATAGGGGGGTAGCCGGGCCTTCCCGTACCATAATTCGATGGACATTTATGGAATTTTTTATTCTAACCTCAAAACTTTAACCATGGATATCTCCATAACCATGGGGCTCCGCGGTTTGGGGGTGGTACAGGGGGCAGCCACCCTCCCCCCTCCCCCTTCCCCCCCTCACCACCCCATAAATCAATGGTCCTCTAATGGAAATTTTAACCGGTTTTGCTTCTACTTAACTGTACCTTCTAAGAACTGAAACCATGTGGCTTGTATTTTTATGTGTGACATATATACATGTGCTCTGTGCAATGGCCCGTGGCAATCATGTGGCAATGGCCACAGCAATGGCTGAAATACAAAACACTACGCGGCTTATTTTGTTGCAATCGCAAACTAACGCCATCTAGGGATTACAGAGTAGCGGTTCCTTTTCTTGTAACGTTCCGTTTACAATAATATCTTAATATTAAAGAACTACTTCATTTCTGTCTACATCTTTTGTTATCTTTACGTTACTATTATTACAATGGCTTTAGTTCAAGAGAGCCTTATAAAGATATACGTTTTCAGTCTAACGTTTGTAACCGCTTGTAACGAAACGTAGTTTTGTTTGGTTGTGCTATGGTTGTGCTGTTGTGCACAAGCTTCTGTCAAAAGTGTCAAGTGTCAAATGTTTATCTATTATACTTGTCAAACAGCCGCCGTGCCGAACTGCCGACACTGCCGACAGGAAATCAATGTAATAAAAAATTAAGTGCTCGGACTTTGGCGGTGTGAAGATCATGTAACAGTTTTCTAAAATTTAAAGTGCCTAATTCGTCTTCGATTGTTACGACTTAGATATAAAAACATTAGATCACTGAGGTCAGTGATAAAGTGTGAAGGTGCCATTGAGATAATACATCGTATTGACAACATTATCTGTAAACATGGGATTCTTGCGTGCCGGTATTCGTAGAAATGTAATAGCCTACGGAAATCAGCATAGGCAAATGCATTTACTAAAAAATAAGGCGTACATTGAGGGCAGCTGGGTAGGTGCAGGAAGTGGGCAAACATTCAAGGTGTTGAACCCCGCCAATGACTCCGTTATAGTGGAAGTGTCGGACATGGGAGCTTCCGACGCCAAAGGAGCTATAGGAGCTGCTGCTAAAGCTTTTAAATCTTGGAAGAATATCACAGGCAAAGAGCGCTCAAAGATGATAAGAAAATGGTATGAAGTTTCTGAAGCACATATTGATGATGTAGCACAAATAATAACAGTTGAGAGTGGAAAACCATTAACTGAAGCTAAAGGTGAATTTGCTTATGGTAACTCATTTCTAGATTGGTATGCAGATTGTGCCCGTCACATAAATGGAGAAGTCTTATCAAGCCCATGGCCCAACAAATATGTAATGGTTACACGACAGCCACTTGGTGTTGTATCTGTTATTACTCCATGGAACTTTCCTTATGCTATGGTAACAAGGAAAGTAGGGGCTTTGCTGGCTGCTGGGTGCACCTGTGTTATCAAACCATCTGAAGATACACCTCTGTCAGCTCTTGCTGCTGCTGCTTTGGCAGAAAAGGCTGGGATACCTAGGGGTGTGATCAATGTGGTTCCATGTAGCAGAAAAAATGCCCCAGAAGTTGGAAAAGAATTGTGTGAGGATCCTAATATTGGATGCATTTCCTTTACGGGATCTACTCAAGTTGGAAAACATCTGTATGGACTAGCAGCAAAAGGTGTTAAAAGAGTTGGTCTTGAGCTAGGAGGAAATGCACCCTTTATTGTTTTTCCAAGTGCTAACATTGATCATGCTTTGGATCAAGCCATGCTTGCAAAGTTCAGGAACAATGGACAAGCATGTGTTGGCGCTAACAGATTCCTAATACATGAAGACATATATTGCCGTTTTATTGAAGGTTTTAAAGAGCGTATTTTATCCGGGTGTATTTTAGGACCTGGCACACAGAAAGGAGTAACTTGTGGCCCACTTGTAAATTTAGAGCAAGCAAAGAAGGTTTCCCATTTTGTAGATGATGCAGTACAAAAAGGTGCAAAAGCCTTGACTGGTGGCAAGATTGCTAAAAAACTTGGCAAAAATTTCTTTGAGTCTACACTATTAGTCGATGTAACATCTGATATGAAGGTGTATAATGAAGAAGTATTTGGCCCAGTAGCAACAGTTCTGAAGATTAAAAGTGAGCAGGAAGCCTTGCAAATGGCTAATAGTACCAGGAGTGGTCTAGCTTCATATGTTTTCACTAAAGACCTTGGACAAGCATTTAGAATGTCAAGAGACCTTGATTTTGGTATGGTAGCCATTAATGATGGTATACTGTCTGCTGCAGAGCCGCCATTTGGAGGCATTAAGGAGTCAGGCATTGGAAGGGAGGGCAGCATGCATGGTGCTGTAGAATACACAGATATTAAATATACTCTGATGTCAGGCCTGGATCAGTGAAAAATTGTACACTACCAAATAGAAGGAAAACCAGACTAAGAGTCCAGCAACGATAATTCCGCAAATTGCAATAAATGTACTTTACTTGAAGAACTTGACTAATTACCAAAAGTAACAGATAATACTTTATTTATTTTTTATTGCTGAAAGGGCACGCTCTTGACCTCGAACACGGCTTATGGAAAGCGACTATGACTATGTGGGAATGGTATTTGTTTTCAACAAATACCATATGAACTTTAACTTCTTAAAAAAATATGTAGTGTACATGAAATATGTTTTTTTTTTGAGATTTGGGGTGCTTTAATTTGTAGGTATGGAAAGAAGATAATACACATAGTGATTTGCATTAAAATGTTAAATTGCATACATATCTAGGTTGTCATATTCAATGCCATATTAATTTTATTATTATAAATGAATACTGGCTGTATTAAGATAAGATTTTGAAATTGCATTTATGTACCAGAAAGCAGTAATGAATGAATACTGTAATATTTATAATATTGGTCTATTGACATTGAGTAAAATAATTTTTCTAGTAATTTTAGGACTTGTGTTTAAGGTACCTATATCTTGAGTTGAAAGTATTTACAATCGCTTAAAATCCTTTCATTGAGCAGTTTGTTTTGAAATCAATACTTTTTCTGATTGTATTTTTTGTTGGTTCCTAATTTTTTTTAATGTTGTTTTTATTTGTAATTTGTTGTTTTATTAATTCTTGTTGTTTTATTATTTATTGTTGTTTTTGAAATATATCATTTATCCGCAGCGCAGAATAAGGTATATATTATATACCTTATTCTGCGCTGTGTGGCGAGCAGACTCAATTGTTTATTATGTGAGTCGCTGCTGCAAGCTGACCACCTCGGTTTTAGGCGTGTGGCAGTGATTCACATGTATTTATGGTTTTAGGCTAAGTGATTAGAATAGGAATACTAACATAGGTGTAAGGAATATTGTTACTAACATAACTGAGCCATGTTACAAGTAACATATCTTTATTCATCAAGAATCAAGATGAATAAAGATATTATTATTATATACAAAATAATATGCTATTGATGGATCTAGTGCTATGTTGGATCTAACTGGACAAGTAGGTACCTAAATAATGTTTAGGATAGACCTTACCTCTAATCAATCATTCCTGAATGAAATAAAACGAGACAATAAAGCATGTTTACTAAGGTTATTTTAATTGAATATATGAATGTATCTCAAATTTGTGTTACTTTATTTTTTTAAAACCTTTAAGTCACTATCAGTAGGAACTTTTTTTTAAGGGTAGGTACCTAGGTAAAACTATAAAATAAAAGAAACAAAAGATTTTACTAAGTGAAATCCATCTTTTCAGGACAAGCAATAGTAAAGAACAGGCACATTATTCATGAAATACATAAAATTTTAGAATAGTCCAAAATTCTTTGCAAGACTTGATAGCGGGTTCGATTGCCGCCTGAACATTCTTTAAATTTGAATTTGGTTAGGTACTTCTATTATCCCGTCCTTTTCCTAAGGAGTACTTACTTACACGTAGGTAAGTCCGCAGAACAAATTCAATAGATTCACGTAGAGAAGATTCCTACCAACAGCGGCGTCTGATTTACGGTAGCCGTTATAAATGTTACTATATTTACTGATATTTATTACAGAATACAAGAAGTAGACGACAGTTTCTTCGAAAAATTTGGTTCTATACTAAAACAAGCTTCGCAAAGGGCAGCATTAGAGGAATCTACACCGTTGGCACCTTTGAAAGAGGCTGAAGAGCAGGATGGGGAACAGAAAGTTGAGGGAGATTTACAGGCGGAAAGTAGAAGCATCTTACGCGACTCAGATAGTGGGAATGAGACCTTACTTGACACAGATTCTGAACCTGATGAGCATGACAAAATAGATCGTTATGCAGAGGCTGTTGGCTGGAACGTGAGTATATTATATCATTATTATTCAATGTATATATTTTTACTACGTTTAAAATGTAGCTTGTTTCTATAACGTTAAATCAATGAATCATGCCCACTTTAGCCCTGGATCGAAAGAGTTCGAAGTCATGGGGACAGGCCTTTGCCCAGCAGTGGGATGATGCAGGCTAACAGTAAATCAATGAATAGATACACAAACATACCGCTTATCTACTGAAGTAAATACTTACATGATTAGGTACTTACATAAATCGTTTATTGCGTTTCATACTTTTTGACAGCATCATACAGATGATTGTTTGTTAAATTAAGGATGAGCATCGTGGTTTGCAGTGGATATGAGGTACCTATATAGATATGAGGAGGATAGGTATCTCTGCGGTTGACTGCGTAGGTAGGTACTAAAACACACAGGCTCCTAATAAAACTTAGTGCAGCTGCAAAAGTTAGTTTAGTTGCATGCACGGGTGCAGAAACAGCTTCCTCAATCAGTTTGGCACCAGCATTTTATTTTTATCTGTTAAACTGTTGGGTCAAGACCATAGATATTTACATTTCTATGGTCAAGACCGTGAAGAGTTGAGACAAGACTCGAGAATATGTTTTTCACCCTGTTCACCAGCAACATTCCCAATAGTAAAAAGGCTCTTTTGGCTCTATTCGCTGACGACATTGCCATTTACTATACTATACGGATCGCTGTCAGGACTCTATCGCTCGCCGCACTCTCCAGACCTCCGCAAGCGTCTTAGGCGCTTGGTTCTGGAAATGGAGAATCGATGTCAACCCCAATAAGAGTCAGGGCGTTCTCTTCTCGAAACCGCGTCGACTCGCCCGCGTCGCTCGCCCTGCCCAGTCCGAACACTATGTATGGCAAGCCGAACCCTTGGGTGAAGCAAGCTAAATACTTAGGTGTTATCCTCGACCATCATCTTACTTTCAGTGAGCACATAAAGATGGCTCGTTCCCGCGCCTCTTTCGCTCTCAGTAGGCTCCACTTCATACTGACCGCCCGCAGCAAATAATCACTGTACTATTAAGTATTCTGTGACTCAAGTGCAAATTGACCTATGCTTGCGTCGTCTTAGTACACGCTAAACCTCACTATCTGCATAGAATGTAGACCCTCCAGAACCGTTTCCTCAGAAAGGTCACGAGAGCCCCCTTGAATGTCCGCAATGAGAGTCTAGTCTACACTTAGATCTCAGAATGCCCACCGTCAAGCAGTTCATGAAACGCCTCTCCAAGCGTTTCTTTGATACTGCTATAAAGCACCCCAATCCCCTGATTGCGGCGGCCGCCCGATACACTCCGTAACACACAGGGGGTGGCCTTAGCGTGTAGTCGCTTAGCTTTTAAGTTTTTTAAGCCCTGGCTGGAGGCCGTAATTTATTGAGGCATCCAGAGGCAAGCCCGGTTAAGCAGACGACAACCTCATAGGTTGAACTGCAAGAGGCCATCCATCCAAACTAATATTATAAATGCGAAAGTAACTCTGTCTGTCTTTTCTTCACGCCTAAACTACTGAACCGATTTGTGTGAAATTTGGTACAGACATAGTTTGGAACTTGAGAAAGGACATAGGATAATTTTTATCCCGATATTCCCACGGGATCGACACTTACGCGGGTGAAACCGCGGGGCGCAGCTAGTTTATATATAAAAAAAAGACAGTAATTATGTTTAATGAACAATTGGTTACTTACTTGAACGAATTCTACGTACCTATCTAAGTACTAGAGTCAGCCAAACTCTTCAAACTGTGATTTTCTGAAGGAAGAACTAGCCGTAATGTATTTACACAAGTTGACCCATATCCCTAAATTGGTTGTGCAGGAAAGTGCACAGACAATAAACATTTCATCGGGGCGGAAATCACTGCTCTCGTAACCCACGAGTCAGCCGAGTGTCGTTACGACATCCGTGGTATTTTTAGGTTTATCTATAACAACTCCAGTCAGGCCTAGCTTCTAATTGAACTAGACATTGGGCTATACCTATCCTGGGAAACTGTGTCACAGTTAATTTTGGGCTCCGCTGAAACGATGCAGTGACATTAACCTGTGGTATTTGCTATCATGGGCAATATTCCAAGGTGGTGTCACGATTGCATCGCTCGCTACGCTTAACCGTGTTATTGTTCTTGATTAAACGTTTGTATGTGAATACGTAGTGAACAGTAGAATGGAACGGAGGACCTTCATTTGTCTCAATAAAATCAGACGGCTGCAATATAAAATACTAATGAATGAAAAGCACATATCTATCTCTAACGACTATACCTAACTTTGGTTGACCGACATTCTTAAAAGGTGCACTGCGTTTGTTGGGTGGGACTTGAGAGTATATAGGTGTTTACCTATATGTAGTTGATATATCATGTACCAACCTCCAGTTAACAATTAATGTTCGTTGTGTAACCTCTTCCTTTTCTCAGTAGTATGTACACAACGATTGTGTGGTCTCAATCGCACAATGGTCGCGGTACTCGGCCGTGTTCCTGGCACGCACCCAGCTGATTTTCACTTTTGTCGTTTTATTTTGTCAACTTCCTCAACAAGGTTGATCTCAATGACCGTCGTCATCTCAAATGCGTCATTTCCAATGTCATTCCCCTTTTCTTTAAAGTTGGAATTTCCGACTGAACTACATATTTTTCCGCGTTCAATTCTCCTAATGGGCGTCGCGTCGCCTTAATTGCAGGTATAAGTGAAATACCTACAAAAAATTACCTAACACTTTTATTTGTGAACAGGAGATCAAACCAAGTGGTTCGTGAATGCATTGTACAGGGGTCCCTAATACACAACATCCGCTATGGAATGTAGATACCTATTATAGGAGATACAGAAGCGAATAAGAGGAGTTGTTAATCTATAACCAACTAAGATCAACTTCGAAGCCACTTTATTATTGGAACATTCTCTCTCCATGCCCCAAACCCAAAGCACTTTTGTTTTGCATCATCTAGATTTAGACAGTTATCCGCTTGATGTATTTGCCTGGATATACTCAAGATGCATTAACGTAATCTCTAGTCGGGTAGGATAGAGAAACTTGTAGGTTCAGAAGTTAAGAACTACAGATCATCATTTTGTTTAAAAATAGAACTGCTTTGAATCTGATGCAGATGGCTGATTAGATAGGCAGCAGGCACTCGATTTCTGATTTTACACAGTGCATTTGAATTCCCCAAACAGCACAATATAAGGTGAATGTGTATAGTAATTTTTTGTTAGATCTATCAGTAGCAATGGGTTTAATTAAGTATGACAGTTCAACAACATTCACTGCGTTATTAACATTGTTGAGCAGACACATTTTTCAAACATATAAAACTATGGATTAGGTCCTTCAAAATGATTCAGATTGAGATTGATAGTATGTTACGCAATTAGGGCGCCGATTTACCATTCCAGACTCCAGAATGATAAATGGTTAAGGCAACACAGACTGTTGGTTATCCGTAGTTCTGAATGATTTTGACAAATGTTGCTCGCTATTAGTCATTTGTGAGTCGTGTGTGGGCAGTTCAACGGTTAGATTTAAAACACCACCAGGTAGCAACCAAACATTTATCATTTACCCGTCTACCCTTCTGTTAGATATCATAAGAGATTCTTGTTTAAATACGCTTCAACGTATATATTTAGCTGAAGCAGCACGTCTTAAATTCTAAACTTGTTGAGAATACACTTAAACAGTTACGTACTAGTGCCTACTGAAGTTCAGTTATGTAAATAAATTGGCAATAATGTAAGAGAGTAGTTTCCGTTCCCGGCAGGCCGGCAAGCCCAAACGCACGCGGTTAATAAAATAAATAAATCGTTCAGCACGCGCGCCTGTTGCCCTGCAAACTGGGAACCTTGGTCTCTGATTGTGTGTTCAACACGACTTACATGTATTATAAACATTGCCGAGAAGTTTTGGGAAACTTTGTTATAAAACTTTTTCACCTAAAGAGTCTGCTCGAATAGGTATGACTGGTTTCCTTCCACCTCGTCCGCGGGGCAAATTTCAGTTTGAGCGGCTTTCTCAGTTCAGTCTTCATCATGTATAAGTCAACAGATCACTCTCGCTAGGACATAACGATAGTCTTTTTTAACTGTCAATTTTTTAAAGTAATTGCTCGCAGACGAGGAGTCTTAGCGGTCAAACCCGTTTTTGTAAAAAATCTAAGAGGGAAAGCTTTAGTTGAAATACGAGATACCACATATCGTCAGCTAGGTGTGTGTTACTGTTTTAGCACACTAATATTATAAAGGCGAAAGTTTGTGAGTATGTTTGTTACTTCTTAACGCTCAAACGACTGGAAGGATTTGGATGAAATTTGGCACACAGATAGTATATAACCAGGATTAACACATAGGATACTTTTTATCCCGATATTCCCACGGGATCGACCCTTATGCTGGTGAAACCGCGGGGCGCTGCTAGTATTGTAATAAATATTAAATTTATTAAACGCCATAACGGCCTTCCTCACGATTTATAGTTTTGGTTCAAGTGTTATGTATTTTTTTCGTAAGTAAAACTACATTAAGAATTCCATTAAACTTATGAGAATGTTCTGTTGTATGAGTTCTTTCTCTTTCTGAAGAGGAACATACTCGTATATTACACCTTCCGCATTAGTAGAGATGGATGTATAGGTATGAGTGTTATAGAGTTGGAGTCAGTTCAGAATATTGCGTCAATGGATTGAATAATAACGTTCAAATGTATACTTTCTATCGGTAATTTAGTATAGTTATGGAATCCGGAAAAAATTAATAAATTCAAGCAAATGTTGCTTGACAACTTTGAGACTTCAGTTAGTTTTTTCGATAATAAAAGCACGGTAATACCGTGATAAAAGCTATGGTGGAACTCTTAACAGGATATTTGGCCATTCCAACAAAGATGTCGGTCGAGTGAGACATCACATCAATGTGGTGTCTTTAAATATTTTGGAGATTTTTTTATTATTTAGGTGTGCTCTCGCATTCGTCTTCGTTGGCGGCGCTTTGCAAAAATAGATTTTGGCGGCAGTGCGGGTTCAATCCCGAGTCCCAGTCGGCCGGAGCCAGTGCACCGGCAGCTCTCACCACACTCATTTCTCTCCACTTTCCGAGTGTTTTTCTTCCCGAGTATCGACATATCGGTAACCTCAAGTGAACTGTTTAAACTGTCAATGAGAAGATGACGGGTTACCTCAATTTTCTCTTTTTATGACCGAGTGTTTACAAGTTATGTTATAATAGTGAATTTTGTGAATATGTGATAGTCAACAATGACTGCTTCTTTAGTCAAAATGAATGGCATGGGGACACTTCGGACTAAGTTCAGAGGCGTGAAGAAGGAATTGTTAGAGAGACAGACCAGCATGCTGATCCAGTCTATGACAGTTTGTACATCCTACACATTTTTATTAGCTACGCAAATTATTTTCATTGTTTGGGTAATTTTATTTAAAAAATATAGCTACTGTGAACTTTAGACAATCTTCGGTCTTTCTTGAGTTTTGCAGCATAAGAAAAAGCAATAGTTTTGTAATAAATCAAATTTGTATCGGGTTTGTTACGTGCAATTGCCGATAAACTTACATTCTTTACTGTGTTAGTTGATAAGATTGGTTCGAATAAGCTACGATTCAATCGGTCTAATTCGATTCGGATTCATTTGAATACAATGTGAGGAATGTGACGAGGAAACTATCCTTAAAATACAGTGATGAGTACTTATTAGATTTCCTGTCAGTTCTAACTATTGGGTTTTTTTTGGGTCGTCAAACTCAGCAGGTATCGGCCTACTATTTTCTCGTGCTTGGGTCGCATGGTATTTTAAAAGTCGTTTCGTGACTCAGCGTTCAAAGAATAGCGGCCTTCTTATAAAGTTCACTAGGTGATCAATCTTCTGCTCCGTAAAACAAATACAAACCCAGTTATTTTGTAACCAACCGACTGGCTAATCGTAAACACCACCTTTCTATCAGATCGATAGGCTTCCCACTACGGCGCAGTAACCCACCTAGTTTAAGAGGGTCACTAAAAACTCGGTGAGAACTCTTTCGATAGCTACATTCTTGTTCGGTCGCGCAGTCGGGTCGTTCCGGTGGTGGTGTCGTTTCCAGGACACCCTATCATTCAAAACTGTCGATGATTCATTCGGTTGTGGTTTTAGCTGCAGTGCGGAGGATATTGTTGTGCAGCTGTATACTCGTCGCATACTGATCCCGTCGACTGGTTTATGAAATTGCGATATTATTATGATTCGTCGGTGAGTGTTACCTCGGACTGAACCGATCTACCTACACTTAAATCTTTGGATGAGTACACAGTGATACAACCACTTAAAGTATCTGTGAGCATCATTATTGTCACGTTTTGAAGTGGTTTCTTACGCCAATTCTAGTCAACCAAATGAGTGGATGTGGGTTTTATCTTAAGTGGGTTGTGATGATACTGTAGAAATGTTAAAATTAAGTGGGATATTATCGGGAGCTGTATCTCTGGCTACTGAATATAAAATAACTCACGTGCGTTTGGTACGAGTTTACTAGTTATCTTGGGTGAAAGTGGTGTGTTACATTTTATAACGATTAATTAATAAACATCAATCAGTGCAACGTTTTCAATACCTATTTTATGATAATTTAGCAACTTAGAATAAATAGTGATGGTATTGTTTTTGCAATCCGAAACTGTTCTTGCCATAGCGGCTGTGTTTGAGTTGACAAAGGTGTCTAAACAATTTTTTTTGATGATTCGGTAATGTTCAATAAAAATAATGATTCCTTCCTATGTAAAATAATGCGGGGAAAGATAGCTTAAAAAAAGTACAATTCTTGCATCAATACAATTTGCATATATATAGGTATATGAAACTAGTTCAAAATCAATGTTGTGTTTGAATAGGTAGTAGTTATTCGGCTTTACAAGAACAATTTATAAATAAAATTGTCACGGAGACGGCTCTAATAACTTGTCTTTTTATCCTGTACTGTATGTCGGGTAGTTCGCAATAAATATAAGGTAGGTATAAGAGTAGATATTATTGGACAATAGGTTAGGAATCCCTAGGATTATATAACACCTGAGAACATGATTGTGTTAGAGCTCACAAAAGAGTTAATAGAACAATGTGTTGCATAAGGTTGTAATACAGTTGTTATTGTTTAATGTAAATTGCTCCAATTATTATCCTGCACTTAAACATATCTATTTATAACGTTTAATTATTGTGCAGGTTAGGACTGCAATTAACATCATATTAGGTAGGTAGGTAAGTATATCTATTCTAAATAAACGTTAATTTACAGGTCGATGAACTTTATCTGGAAGTACTTTACGAGATATTACACAATGTCGGGGGATGTGACGTAGGGTGCGAGGTGGGACAGCTCGCGATGCTGTCCTACATACAAGAAGCTTTCAAAATAGCTAATGACAAGCACACACAGCTGCTCACACAAGCTGAAGCGAAGGAACCACCAGAACTGATGCTGAATGTTGAAGTGGTTGAAGCCAAAGACTTGGTACCTAAAGACCCGAATGGTCTGAGTGATCCCTTCGTCACGATATACCTGATGTCCAACCCGACTCATAGGTACAACACTTCAGTCAAGTCTGGTACCCTCAACCCGTTATGGGAGGAACATTTTTCTTTGTAAGTATACTTAATTATGTTATTTTTGTTAGGGTTAAAGATGGAAAGGCCGTTCTAAGGATTTCAATAATAAAAAAAACGTAAACGTTTATTATCCTTTTATTTATATAAAGTGTTTTTACTAATATTACGTGAGACGTGTGATCCCACCACAAGGCTAAAAGTACATAATATTTATACGTTAGAAAGAGAAAGAGAGTGTTGAAGTAGGATCGATTTGTTTTTGTTTTGACAATTTTGTCGACATCGGCACCATTTCCATAGAGAAAATAGAATAGAATTATTTTTAAGAGTTTTGTATGAATGTACCTAATTGAGGTAGTTAAAGTCATAAAGATACAAGTAGATTAGATCGTCAAATGAACAAAATAAAATTCAAAAGATGAGGCATCTTACCGTTATCTTATGCTAACAGTGAATGCAGTGTTTCCGAGAAATGTAAATAAGTGTTATGTACACAGATAAAGGCTAAGAGAAACTCGGGCGTCCGACGATGAAGTCATGTGCCAAACAAATATGCGATTAAATGGCGTATAAAATGCTTTTTTAGATAACTTAGTGCTAAAAGACGCGAAAAATTTGATATTATGATAGTGTCACATAAAATATCAGGTTATTCCGATTGTCCTAGAAACTGTTTCATATAAACCTAATGACGTAGACAGAGAAATGTTCCACACAATCATAGTAAAATGTAGTAGAGTAGAATGTTGCTATACAAATTTACGACACCATTAGTGCAACTGCAAATAACCGTGGGGCCTTGTTCCTTGGCATACATTTCACACGGAATACCATTCAAACTTTGTTTATTTGTTGCTTGTAAATAAACGAGTAATTAAACAAATGTTTATGTTTTCAGACCTATGCCAGGAAGCGTTCAAGAAGACTCCCTTGTACTGGAAGTATGGTAAGTTCAAACACCACTTGTTATAAATCCTGTTGAATGAAATTAATTAAACCTGGCGTGACGAAAACAATTGAGTAACTAGAAAAACCCGAAATTAAACCGAGTGTTGTTCACCTCTGACTCCACCACCATTTACGGTTGTGATTAGCGATTTCACTGAACCGCGTTACCTGTGTTTTTAATAGTATTTTTATTAAGCAGTGTTACCTACTTAGCACGCAACTATATGAAACGTGTTCATATTCTTGATTTAATTACCCAGGTGACATAAAATGAATGTTTATGCCCTAGTAACAAATGCCAATGACTTTGTGTTTATGTTGTAAGAATTTCTGCAATTTACAAGAGCAATTTTGTACCTTTCAGGGACTTTGATCCTGCGGAGACGGTAAAGGAGAAAATGACGAAGATATTTGAAGTGAAAGGGGTGAAAGGACTCCGGAAACTTATGAAGGAGATAGCTATCACTGCTTCTACGGGGAAGCATGATAATGAACTGATTGGCACTTCTAATATTCCACTTAAAGTAAGAAACGGCTACTACTTTATCCGTCACTTGTTCCTACGCATCAAAACAGGATTCGACAAAAACGTTGCATAAAAAAATATTAAGTTGCAGACAAGAATTATGAATTAACGACGAATAATTTTGGAAAACAAAATCTATGCTTGAATGTTTACCGTCTAATTCCAAAACGAAATCTTACTTTCGACTTAGCCTAAACCTTCGAGCCAATTACCTCAAAGTACTTCAAACTTTAATCCGAAAAACGTAAAGATTTTAATGTAAAATTAACAACTTAGACTCGGGTTTAACGTCAGTTTTTGTAATAAGAACTTTAACTTTGTCGGATTATATGTAGTTCGAAATTTAAAAATGGCTCTATGGTATAAAACTGGGTCTAAAGATAAACCTTGTTTTATAATAAGGCCGGTAGAGTTTAGACTGATTTTAATCCTTAAGATGTTTAACAATGTTGTTTCATTGCAGTCAATTCCCGCGGGAGGTATGATAATGTGGTTCAGTCTCAGCAAAAAAAGCAAACTAAGACGTCAAGGCGTGGTCAAAGTGAGACTAAACTTCTCTTCGGAAAAGAACTCGCAAGTAGCTGCTCAGGAACACCGACACCTCCTTAGAATCATTCTCCTGCACGAGCTCGAAAACTCTAAGGTCAGTTTACTGCGTAATTGTGTAGCCAGTATTATTATAGTCGTAGTAGTTCAGTATTAGTCACCCATACAGCCGTATGCGAGGCATGCATACTAAACGGTGACTTCCTATAGGTAGGCACTGACCTAACGTACCATGTGGTAGCTATTATGAGGTAACTCCATAAAAGATTGTACGTTATTCAAACTATTTTTGTAGCGACAAGAAGTTATCGATGTCTCATTGTGAATGATCTCATTATGCAAACTGCATAATTCTCGGAGCAGTTGTCTCATATTCATGGAAATATGTCTAGGTATTACGTATCTCATCATAATACCTAGACATATTTTATATGAGATACAGGTCGACTCATTAATCAATTATACCTTTAAAACAATTGAAGGTCTCCAAGCTATTTTTGTCTTTGCATCATTTTATTGACTGACAGTGATACGAAAAACAATCGTAAAATTGGAGCTTTCGTCACTTTACGATCTCTGAGCGAACTTTTGAATTCGATTGAGCTAGATCTTACGTCAACTGTTTCGAGTTGGAATGTTTCGTTTTATGTTCGTAATAGATCTATCTGTTGGAAGTTTAACAGATAAACCACATACTAACCTTAACTTTTCAGTGTACCAGTTATACTTTCCGATCGTAAAAATGTCCCTGTTTGTGCTCGGGATAAACAAACTACTATAAGGTCATGGTCTGTTTCAGAATAACGCAGAATTTTGAAGTAGATAAATATTTTCCTATAGATCAGAAATGCTGATTAATTTATTTAAAATAAACTTTTCCTCTTTCACTACTTTAAAAATAACTACTTTTTATAGATCTGACATCAGACATGGTTTTTCTGAAGGTAAGTTTGATTGCACATGCAGCCCACTTTTTGTCTACTGACGCGTGAGTGTAGAAACTAGAACTTGTTTCTCAAAATGGTGACGTCCAATTATAATGAAGCTATCTAAACACAAATTTGCAATATTTTTTCTTGGCTGGAAGGTCAAATAATATAATTATTAAATGAGTATATTATGTTGTAACATTTACCGTTTAGTCAATGAGCTCCTTTGGGTCACCAAACTGGTACTGGTCTATATCTGTTCTTGAACGAGTAGACAAGGATTTTCCCTTACCTGATAGCTTATTACTATTAACAGAGCAAACTTATTACACAAACAACAATGAACTTTGTCATTCGTGACCAACCGTGTCGAATACCTACTTAATTAGCACCGTTGCTGTACGATCTCTTAGTATGTCCTGGCGTGAACCAAGTCGCCTGTCGTGTTACCGTTGCCATTGTTTATTGTTTGTTTCGTATCTAATCTAAGCTGACTTTTCTAAATATGTGCTGGAAAACAAGCAGGCGTTCCGCCTGATAGCACGTGTACAATACCAGAGTATTGCAGATGTAAATAGACGGTGACTTAGCCATCCCCGTTGCTGAAAAAAGCTGAAATGTGTCATACAGTACCTGTTAGACGTGCTACATTCTTGTTCGGGAATATACATGTCGACCCGGAAATGTGTGTAGTACCCTTAATTACCGATACTTTTCAAACCGGAACACATTAACGTTGCTTGGTGGCAGAAATACGTACTTACAGTATTTCACCCGACGATCTCCTTCGTCGAGACCTGTACGACTGCTCAGGACTATAAGTTTTGTACATCAGTATGTATCAGGTGTAGTGTACCATTGCCATCCTTGGTTCGCAGGTGGCACCCTACTGGTGGTGCGGCAACTTCAGCGCCGCCGCCGAAGCGATCCTGACGCAGCACGCGGCGCAGTCGGGGCTCACCGCCAACGACAACACGCTCGCGCAGTGGGCCGTGTACTGCGCCGTCACCAACGACCACCCGCTCAGCTTCGCACTCTTCAACACCTTGCTGGATAAGATCACCAAGCCGCTGCAGTCGGGTACGTGCACTTTCACCTTTATCGTCATCATACAGCTGATGTCGCGTCGTCCACAGCTGGATATAGGCCTTCCCTAAGTGTGGTCAGTAGACCGGTTTCTCGCATCCAGCAGATTCTCGCGATCGTCACCAGGTCATCGGTATTCCTTGATCTTAGTATGCTTCTAATAATTGTTTTTATGCCAGATTTTTCGTAGGTCCCGGTTTGAAATATCAAAAAGTCTTTTAAAATAGCAATACAACTAGTACCTACTGTCCAGTAGTTATCGCAAATCTAAGTGTATCGATTTCACTTTAACGTTTACCCTTTTTTCATTCCAGGTCTAGTAAATGAAGAGGACGTCAAGCTGTTCTGGGATGGCGCGAGGAAACTCCTCCCAACATGCTACAGTCACATTAGGAAACTAAGGAAAAAGACTGCTGGCGACAAAACTGTCATGAAAACGCTCAGAGAAGTCCTCAAGATTCTATACAAGCTGTCCGTTTTGGATGCTCCGGAGAGTTTAGACTTATTCCCGGTTAATTTGTATGGATGGCTGAGGGATGATATGGGGAAGTTGACCATCCAGATCGTGTTGGAACAAGCTGTGATACAGGGAGCATCTGACTGGTTTGTCCACATACTGGAGAACAACGAGTGTAAGGACGAAACCGAGGACAAAAGACTGCAGCATTTGATCAGAGCCATACAGTTAGTCCGGTCGGATCTGCAAAGAGCCGTCGAGTATTACGACAGAGTTTTCGTTGAGTAAGTATTCATCATACAATTTTCAATAACACCGTTTACTCATGCTTGAGTCATACCTATTTTTAGCACAATTTTCTTTGTTACTATGATTATTATGCAAATTATATTTATTCGTTCGCTAATTCCTTACAGAAAAATGAGTCTGCGCGACTACCGAACATGGGTTCGATTCCCAGGCTGGGCTAAGTGTTATTGAGTTTAGTGGCCAGGAATTTCTTAGCAGCACTGAGTTTGGATTTATGCCCAAATTGAACTGAGCTAACCAGTACATAACCTTATAACATGAGACTTCGAAATAACTGGCAAAATTTGGGTGGAACTTATCTTGGTGTTATAATTATGTTTGTGTGACAAATATATTTATTCGAGCGTTCTTTCTTTACAGGGTTATGAGCTTCCCCTATTCAAAGACACTATACGGGTTGTACGAAAGCAAGTTGGCCTCTTTAGCGGAGTCAGAGGTAATCGACGTTTGTAAGAGTTTGAAGAGGTTACGGTACAGTGAGGGGTCTACAACAACGCTGGCTGGAGGTATCAATGGAGACACGGGTCTTGGGACTTCGTCCGTGGGTTCAGAACCCTTGACTATGGGGACCACGCTGTTTGAACTGTACCTCACTCTGCAAAGGTTTTTGACGTGAGTATCAACATAATTTTATATACACAAGGCATGCGGCCGCCCGATGGGATTAGCCGTTGACAAAAATGAGAAAATTCAAACTTTCATCCCCTATTTAATTCCTTTAGGTACATCCGTACCTAAAGGAATTAAATAGGGGATGAAAGTAAATATCCATTTATAAAATCCTTTGCTTGGTGCTCATTTTCATTATATTTTTATAACGAAAGTGAGCACTAAGGAAGGATTTTTAAAGTTCCTAAGGAACTCTTCTGCAAAATGTCATGCTTCTACACCCAGTGGTCTAGGGCTGTCAGTAAATGAGTTTTTTTTTATTTATTAAGTAGAATTAAAAATGATAGTGACACGTGGTATCTATACTTTCTGCCTACCACTATTGGAAAAAAAAATCAATCGAATTGATAACCTCCTCCTTTTTTTAAGTCGGTTAAAAAGGCGTAACTTTTTCAATGTATCAACATACATGACAGGATATCTTCCATATCGTAAATTCATTACTTATTTACACGTAATGTTTTAAAACCGTGTGCAAACTTTACATAAAGCTACAATACCTTTCTTTTTGTTGAATGACTCATTTAAAAATGTATTTTATAGCTCTTTGTTGAATGAGACAGTCGTTTCTTAAGATAATTTATACCGCTCTCGTTTATGTAGGCCTCCATATCTTATTTACGCGATAGCGTTTCTAATTATGTAGTCTGACTGAACACTTTACTCTATCTGATTATTTAGTACTAGCTGCGCCCCGTGGTTTCACCGCATAAGTCTCGATCCTGTGGGAATTTCGGGATAATAAGTATCCTATGTCCTAATCCAGGTCATGCTGTCCCATGTTCCAAATTTCATCCAAATCCGTTCAGCCGTTTTAGCGTCAAAGCGTAACAAATAAACGTACATAAAATTAAATCTTACCTCTTTATAATATTAGTTTAGATGAACAGTTAACTATATTTTATTATTACTGATTATAATCGTTGCATGTATACTATGTCCTACATTAAAACAGTTGCAAATCACTCTCCGAATAATAACAGAACATAGCTAACGGGCGTTTTTTTTTAATTTTAACGTGATGATATTATCGTGGACGTCCACGGCATCACGATAAAGGCTCCCCCACAGCCGCGTTATTATCGGTTGATAATATCGGATGCGTTATTGCGATATCTGTGTTCAGTATATTTTTATTTTGTATTAGGACGGCCACGAAGTTACACACTGCTGCGATAATAACGACACAAAAGAAGTAGGACGCTTGCGGTCCTCCGTCCTGCGATATTCCGATACGAGTTCTTAGAAAATCTTGTGTTAGGACGCATACTATCTTACACACACCTGCGTTAATAACGTAGTAAAGTGTATTGCGGGCGGGGAACCTTTAGTGCAGGTTACACGCACACGTTAAAAATAAAAACGATAAAAACGCAGCTGTGTTGCAAAGAATCGGGACGCATTATCGCAATAACGCATCAAATATTATCGACCGATAATAACGCGCCTGTGGGGGAGAGTCTTTACACAGGAAAGTAAAATACATATATGGAAATATATGAAGACGCTTTTAAATTTCCGTCCACGATAATATCGTCACGCAGACATTATAAACGCACACAATGAGTGTGTCATTGTGTGCGTTTATCTTGTTGGTCTATGGAAACATAACAAAGTAAACACAATGTAATGGATTTTTCGTCACAGTATTTTTCAGTCATTAGTCTCAAGTGTTTGTGTTTCAATGTGTGCTTAACATATGGTTAGAAAAAGTAAACGACTCATACAATGGACTTAATAGCCATGTAATCTTATTATATATTTAAATGCGAGGACCGTCGCGTCTACCTTTTTTCTTTGTTTTTTAATCGCGTGAAAAATTACTGACGTTTATACATATTTGTATGAATTTTATACCTATCTACCTATTAGGGTGGTCCTTATTTTTCGACTTTTGAATTATCCTCGGGGCACTTTCTCATTTGATTATATACCTCTAAATATGAAATACGTCTTTTTATGTTTTTGTTTTTGTTAAGATTTAGAGGTCGCTACCGGCTGTCAAAATTTTTACAAATAGCGTTGAAAGACAGCTTACATAAAGGTTTCAATAATTTTTAATTTAGGTGTCTATATATATTTTGGATGGTTATATTAAAAGTAATAAATAAATTAAAAAACTGGCATACCTATTCAATTAAAAAAACGTCATCAGTAAAATTGAAAAACTGTCAAAGAATGGCAGAATCTAAAAAAAATAAAGAAAACAAGAAAAAACGTTCAGAAGCATTGAAGAATAACAATAACAATAATTTCATAATATTTTGTAAGACCTGAGTATAAAAATAAAGAATTCTAACAAATACAGATTTTGAGTTTTTATACTTTTTATTTAAAATTCAAACCTTGGTAGCGACCCTTAAATGTCATTTAAAAATTTCAAAAAAAATACTGAAATACTTTCTTATGGTATATAACCAAATTACGTGGTGCCCCGCGAAATTAAAGAAAAAATTTTTTTTTTCTTAGGAATAAGGACCACCCTACTACCTATGTTACGTATGTATGTCTGGGAATACATGTATTTATTTTGAAATATTTGCTAAACTGTTAAATCTGAAGTGTTTACTTTATTATTATTTCTATTTACTTACGTTGTTTTGATTACATATACAAGGTGTAAGAGAATAAACGCAAATCCTGAAAGTAGTTTGTTGATAATTGACTATTGAATCGATTTCAGTAACTTTTAATGTAGGTTTTTTTTTTTTAAATCCTGACCGCCCGCGACTATTGAGCCAAAGAAAATTAAATCTTATTTCAAGGCAATAAGACTCAATTTTATGCATAAAATAATGCTATGGCCAACAAATAGCATAGCATAGCATTGTATTGCTTTTAACTCAATACTCTAATTGGGGTGTGTGAGGTCTTGCGTTAATTATGTTACATATTGTATGTACGTTTCGTATGCCAAGAAATTCATGTATTTATTTGAAAATGTTTATTGAATTCTCATATCTGAAGAATTTGCTCTATTCTTCCCTATGTTTACGTTATTTTCATTATCTTTTGCCACTATTTAAACCTCTCATCATTCTCATTACAGATTAGGTCAAGGGCTGAACGAGACCGACTGGCAATCATACGCCATATCAAAATTCCACGCATGGTTCTTCGGTGGTGTGGCCCAATGGTTAGACATCGCCGCATATAAAGCACTCACGCGCATAGAGAAGGCCGTAGACCTTGACAACTTAGTCCCAGTGGATACGAACGTGAAGTATAGCAGTTCCGGAGTCGATACTTTGGCTATATTCTATCAAATTAAGATATTCTGGCAGCAGTTAGCCTGGCCTGATGTTGAGGGCTGTTATACGTTTGTGGCTAAGATTATTGATGTAAGTATACATGGTTGGATAAGTAAAGATAATAGCGTAGAAACGTGGAAAAAAGCCTAACCAAAACCTTCTCATCTGCAGGACATCTGCCGCTGCTGCGTTTTCTACTCGGACAAGATGGCCGGCCGCGTGGACAACGTGGGCCACGTGTCCAACGTGTTCGAGGAACGCTTCGAAGTGACCATCGAGTGGTGCGTCGCCATCAACAACATCGACTACGTGCGCCAGAGCCTCACGCCCTTCGTGACGGAGCTCGGCATGGACGAGATCATACAGAAGATGTGCGAGGCCAGGTCGCCCATGGAGGCGCAGAGGTGGGTTTTATTTAATTCAGTCATTCGACTCTACCTGACGTATGCTATTGTAGGTCATAGGTCCCTCTGAGGTTGCGTCACAAAATGGTTCTCCGCCTTCCGCATCTAGTTTATCTCAGACGCCTTTAACCGGTTGAATGCCGTAAATATGTATTGAAAAGACACTGTGTCTTGCGTGGATTCACATTCCCAGCATACAAAGGTTCATCTAACTAGGGACCTTGATGGCCCTAGTTAGGCAAGCGTATCGTGCCAAGGATTTAGTAATTGTTCCATCGTTCATCGACCCTTTATATTTAATTATATACTTAAAAAAATAGTCTCTGATCACAATCAGTAAATCAAGCTGGCCTGGTATGTTCTGTGATTATTAAAAAAAGGCAGAGGCAGTCTCAAAAGCTCTCGGGTAACAAACACTCCATAACTAACTTTATTAACATCAAGTTTCTTTCTTAATTTGCAGATGTAAGGAAACACTACAGAACGTCATCGCCAATGCAATAGATACCGTTAGAAATAAAATTGTAGATCTCCTAGAAGTTATGGTTAAAAAGGTAAGTTCCATTGATAAAAAAATTTAATGATCAAATATATTTGCTGAAGGGAAACTTATAAAAGACTGTCACTATTCCAGATGATGCCATCCATCACCCGTTTCCTGATCGAGGGAGCAGAACTCCTCCATCAAGACTGTTCAAGCATGGACCGCGTAATGCGCTACCTAGAAGCGAACTTAGATACTTTATTCCAGCACTTGAACAACGAAAACTTCTCAAGAACTCTTGAAATTGTATGGGAACAACTTGGCGAAGTGTTATATGAACTTATACAGGCTAATTTAGAGGTCAGTTGCTTTTTGTATGATTATTTGATAGATTTGTTTCTAACTTAGCTAACAGCTGTATAATAGCATTGTTTTAATACTCTTAACTTTTTAATCAGCTGTAGTTTTTGTATAGTCGCTGTAACTAGACATGAGCTATCAATTTAAGTGTCTACAAAACAGCCATTCAACACCAGTTTGGCACGATTTCAATAGATCTGCGATGTTGCGTCTGCGCAGGTTGTACTACATTCAGTTCAGTGTCCTCATATCTTAAACAAAGCTCATATCTAGTTTTGAGGACTGTAACTCATACCTACTTATTTAATATACTACTTTACCTTTTACTATATCAGTTAACAGTTCAATATTAATACTTGACATCTTGAAATAACTTACAATCACAACAGTCATGTTCACTCATACATAAGGTTTTTTCACAGGATTCACACAAAAACAAATAACTCTCTTACAATACTAACCCATTATTAATTTTCGTTTGTAGAAAGAGAAAATCTCCACCCGTATTCGCTTGTTTAGGCGTAGATATTTTGGAAAAAACAAAGTATCCCCCAACTATATTATGTTCAGGGTAAATAATGTTGCTTTTGTATCGCACGGTATTGCAATTTTTCTTTAAAAGTGTGCACTACACAAGAATTTTGTTTGATTGAGTAAACTTTAGAACCAACTCACTAAAATATTTAGAAAGAAGAAAAATTTTAAAGTAGTAAATTGCTTCACAAAAGGAAATAATACGCTTGATTTTATTTTTAGAGTTGTAGTTAATGAATTTAATCAGTAACAAATGGCGGCGTACGAATGAAAATTAATCGTCATTTGTTTCTGGTTAATTAATTTTATTTGCGGTGACGTTTGAAGGCCAAGCGTCGTCTAATAAATTTTCGCGAAGCCTGAGATATAGAGAGCACTTATTATAATATTAAGTACTTATTTAAAAAACTATTGTTTAAAAGTTTTGTTGTTTATGTTTGTTTTGATGTTTGTTTCGATATTGTCCGACCAGTTTCGGACTCAAACGGGCTCTGAAAGGATGTCGCTTCGACTCTAGTCGGACAATTTCGAAAAAAAAAATACCTCAAATACAATCTAAAAAAATTATTAAGTAACATGAATGTGAAGAGTTAAAAAATAAAACAGTTTTTGTTGTTGTTTTCAATAGCACCGAAGGGCAAAGATAACTCGCTATATCGACCCGCGCCGCTTGAGCAAATCGGCAGCCGCCAACCTCGAAGCGGTAAACCATAGTCCTAGCAAGCACTTTGTTTATGTTACTGTCTTATGTTGCTCTTATCCCGAGTTTACGCTAATTTTATGTACATTGCGGACTGCTATGTACTGGGTTAAATTATATTGGTTAGCAAAACTCCGAAAAATGACGAGTCTCGATATCTAAACATACATACATACATACATAATCAGCCTATAACGTTCCCACTGCTGGGACACAGGCCTCCTCTCTGTGAGAGAATCCGTAATCCACCACGCGGGCCCAGTGCGGATTGGTGGATAAACATGCTAAAACAAAAACAAAAAGGTTTGATGACTTTTTTAAGGGTTTACCTATCATTTCTGTCAAGTTTACACAAAAAGAAACTGAGTTTTAATCTAACATTTCAAGCAAATAAACTACCTGCGGTCTGTGACCCCAAAAGAAAAACTCATCAAATCCTTTTTTTTTCTTCATCGTGTTTAGATAACAATGACTGTAACGGCTGCGGAGTTGCGCTGGCTAATAAAATTTGACCCTGTGTCCATTGCGGACTGCTAACTATAAACAAATAGACGGCACGTGCGAAATGCGTAATGTATGTAAAATGACTTTTGGACTTGGCTTCGATGTTTCGTGTATGGTGACTAGAATGTTACACTAGTTGATGATTAAGTCATTGACGATATGTGTTAGAGTTTTAAGCTGTTATCATGTATAAATATGTTTGTATGCTTCTAAAAGCTTAATTTCCAAAAAAATGTGAAAACGTCAAATGTTGTTCGAGTCCTGTATCTTCGTCTTGCGTCTTTCCAAATTGTAGCATGTGCGGTATTGTCTAGTTATGTATTCTTCAGTCGCCTTCATGAGTTGAATTAAATAAGGAGATGCAATAAAATTTTAAGTCCAGCTTCTCAATCTCACTGATGCAATGAGGTTGTATTCATAGGTATAATTATTGCATGATCAGCATGTAGTTGACCTATCATGCGAACATTTCTAAAGCCCCACCCCCTACATATGCATGAATGGTGATGGTTTGAATATTATAACCGCTTTGTATCGTTTAATACCTACTAGCATCGTGGTGATGGGTTGTCTCTAAGGTGTATTTTTCTGTAATTGTATTATTTGGTAAACAAAAAATGATTATACTGAAACTTAAATAATTTCAAAATGTATGTACCTAAATGACTAATTTGATGTAGTTTTTGACGAAAAACCTATACAATGCGAGGTCAGCTAAAATTGAAAATGTATAGCTTGATATGTCGCCGTGTGTAGATACCTATTCTTCTTGCATAGATCAAGACGTAACTCAACTTTATAAGATTGATGCAAAATTCGTGACTTTGTACCGTGTTTGTTTACCAAATAACACATACAAGAAAAATTACACTGTTCAATGGACTACATATTGGAACAGTAAATAATAATAAAACAAAACATTACAGAAACGCCGACCGCCATCATTCTTCTCAAATCTACATGAATGTGTCAAAATAATGATACGGTCGTTCAGACAAGACAACAAAGACACCTACTCATCGGAAACGTTAAAACGTGTGGAGTATCTACTAAAGCTCCATGGTATGGAGACCAGGGAGCTGATACACCAGTACCATCTAGAAAGGTGGCAGGAACAGCAGACGATACAGGAACCTAAGATGGGAATGTTGACAGTTAGAGCGCAGTTCATAGAGGACAACTTGAAGATTGAGATTATGAATGCCAGGAATTTGACGCCTGCTGATTCTAATGGTAAGCTTGTGTACTTATTCTTAAACTTGGTTAACGATTTTATTAATAAATAATTATATAGTTAACGGATAAGAATCCCCTAATCTTTGTTGTGTAAAAGGGTATAAAGTATTTATAACTGGCTAGATTTTATTGGACAGCATACGATAGAACCGCTAAATCAACATTTTGAAGTATGATGACTTTTAAGGGTACCCAAAGAAAGCTGTTTTCAGTAGTATTCCTGTTTAGTAGTTTGTTTATTTAAAAAACGGAGTACTTATATTATAATGGTGTTAGGAGCAGCATCTAATCTGATGATCTGGCAGTTTGAGTAATTTACGCAGCCTAACCAAATGTCCTTTCTTTGGTATTGTTCGTCGAATCGTTGAGCTCCTCAAGTTCTGAGTTGAGCTGCACGATTTTTGACAAATGCGTGCACTGACTGCACAGGTCCGCTAAATCTGTGTGGTTCTTTCCTCAAAAGACCATCTCAGACATGGATCTACATGGTCTTCATATAACATGACTAAGATTATGTCTGGACTTTAAAAGAGACAGTGACCTCTGAGTTTGTTTCGGCCTTTCTTCTCAGAGTAGTCAGATAGGAAACGCCGACCTCATCTAGTTTTAAAAAATATGATTGACGTGTAAAAGTGTTTGTGCAAACCTACTTACAAAAATAAAATAATTTATCATTTAACACAAGTCTTGTGTACCCATTTCAGGTCTATGTGATTCGTATGTCCGAGTGGCTTTACTACCAGAGGATTCTTTCGTCAACGTTCAGAAGCCGAAGACACAAACACATAACAAGAACTTGTTCCCCTTGTATGATGAAATGTTCCTAATGTAAGTACCAAATTAATGTACTTTTACTAAATCAGTGGTTTAGAACTATGCCGGTGGCAGGGATAACGGCGCGTAACCTGATATCATGATCCAATACATGATTCTGAACCCCCTGTTGTCATTGAATTTTTTCGAAGGTTATTTAAAAAAAAACCGCTTTTCCTTACATTTTGACCTCCCAGGTATTGCAATTTTCTTTGAACAGCAGATTTTTTTTTAAATGTACGTGACATTTCTACGCTAGGGTCTACAATCATCTGCCGGGGGTGCGGGATTGTCCGCAAGGGTTACCGCTACCCCGGAACATAAACGGCTAAGGAAGGAACACGGATGGGTTTTAGTCAGTAAGAGTCTGACACTCCCTTCCGCTCCACCCAGAGCGGGAGGGGTCATCTAATGATTTCCCGTCCACAAAAAAAAGGTCTAGAATCATGTGCTGAATTCATGGTTTCAGCTTGCGCTTCGTATAACCCTTGTTCTGTATAACGTTATGTACCTACCAAACAATGAGGTACTAAGAACCTACTATCACTAGACTAATATAAATGAAAGGTAGTTTAAAATAATTACTGGGTGTATTTAATTTCGAGACTTACCACCGATTTGCAGAGGTTTTTAATCTCGAATCAATATGATAGATTTGTTATTTTTGTGCATAATATTTGACAGCAAATGTACTGATCACGGACTTGACGACGCTTGTCGTGATAAGGCTTCTACAAACGTCATATTGATACTAGCTAGCTAACTAGCCGATCCTTCTGGTGAAGTCACAAGTATTTTTGTACAAAGTAAGGCCCAGCCAAACCTGTTTCAGGGATGACAAGCAAGGTTTTATTAATCATACTTTTGAATGGTCTTCGGAAGCGATAGCGGAGTGTAGCAGTGACATTGACGTAATAAATACCGATACAGCTAATATTGGAAGAAGTTCACGGATCAAAATAGAGTATAGATGCCGTAGGCCAAATAATGCACATTATTTGGCAGAGTGCCGCGTTGTTTATTTTCACAGAACTGTATTTCTTTAAATAAGTTTCAAATATTTTGTTATTTCTGTCAATGCTATTTCTTGCAGTATCAGGGTAATGTCCTCTAATTTAAAATAGTAACTTTTTTTTATAATAAAAAACGTTATTAAATAATTTATAAATTATGCCACTTTTGCGTCTGATCGCTTTCAATGTTTTCAAGGTTACTTATAAAAACACAAAAAATGCTGCATTTGCAGACAGAAATCTTACAAGTGCAAATACCCAGACTGGCCTAGACAAGAAACAACTATCTATGTGCCAAGTATAAAATGTTTCGTGCGGAAAGCGATTGCCCAACCGTGCCGTCAATGTACGGTCACTAAAGGAGATAAGTAACCGGGGTCGTCGGATAGAGTTGCAAGTTTAGTGAGAAGCCGATGGATGTTTTCGAATTAAATTAATAGAAAACAAACAGTTCATATATCAAGTTAAATTTAATTCAAAAACATCCATCGGTTTCTTAATAAACTTCAACTATATCCGACGACCCTGGTTACTTATCTCTTTTGGTGACTATACATATGTATCTTATTCATACATAATTTTATTTTAAAGCCTATTATTGGCCTACTGCAGGGCAAAGGCCTCTTCGCATATAGAAACCACACGAGCATTGATCACCACGCTTGCTCAACACGGGTTGGCGATTTCAGAAGTAGTCCTAGTTACGTAAATATTTAAATCCTACAATAAAATAACCATCCACTATCTTTATCTTCCAGACCTTTAACTCCAGAACAGCGGCGCATAAGCGACGGGTTGATTCACCTAGTAATAAAAGACAAGGACATGTTCAGCGTTAGCAACACGTTCGTGGGCGAGGCGTACTTACACTTCAGCGAGGTGCCCGAAACACCTGCGCCTATCTCCAGCCTCCCGCAGCAGTTGTTACCGCTCTCCAGACCCACTAGTATAGGTTAGTATTACTTTTAATAGATTTACTTGCCAAACATGCAAACAAATATGAGTTATTGGAAAAATAACTTTAATTCCTACACGATAAAGTTCAGTTTACGATACAACTTCAAACATTTTCAAGACTTTTTAAATAATGCTAGTCATTTTGAAATCAAGTTAATTTTCACTGAAATAAAGTTGATATTTGTTTAACTTGAAATAACAACAATTGGAAACGTAGTATTGAATAGACCTTACATACATACATAAACTCACGCCTTCTTCCCATGGGGATAGGTGGAAACCACAGAAAGCCACCTGCTACGATCCTTACATACTCCTATTGTTTCGTTTACGTTCATACATCTGGTCATATACCTACGCACGCCGGTCGCGAGTACTACGCTCCTGGCGTTCTAAAGAATATAACCAATAAGGTAATTATATGACCATGTAGGGCGTTTCCAATCACATCTGCTTTGTAAATACCTTTTGTTAGTCACTTATTACTTTTAATATCTCATAATCTAGGTTAATACAGATATCATCATTCTCCAGCCCTTATCTTAATTTATTTGTGATCGGCGCAGCTTGTCTTTTTCTTCCATACATCTCTTTTAGCAGTCATCTTATTAGGCTCCCCCTTTCTAACCACGGTCATTCGTCATTCACATGGTCCAACCATCGTTTCTTTGGTTTTCACCTACTGAAGCTATACCTAGTGAATTCTGGCCCGCGTCAGCAGTACACACCTAATATTATGTGATCACATCCTTGCCAAATGCTGCTTGCTCGATGTAGGATTATACATATTGTGATGTCAATGGAACAGTGGCGACATCTATGATTTTCGTTTACGGTTTGATTACTTAGTACTTGTTTAACTATGTAGGTAGGTGTCGCTATTAGTGATGCCACAATTTTAAATGAGATCACGATTCGTCTTTTTTGTCCAAATGACATTAAAACTAGTACTTAACATCCTATGTAGGTACGAAACGTATTCAGAATGTCACTTGTACTAATTCAAAAAAGGCATATATTTTAACGATGTTATCGTTTGTTACAGATGGCGAAGCTATCAAAGCGCTAGAAACTCGACAAGGCGACAGACAAGCAAGAGACTTCATAAAAAAACAGAGAGCTAAGTTCCCTGGCACAAAACAGTTCTTCTCACTCGGTTGAGAGTAAATACTTCTTCCTAATACTTAGGATTAATTAAAGGATAACTATCTGAGCGGTAAATAGCAGGCGGTCTGGCTACCAATTTTATTCAACTGAACTAATTTGTAATGCAATATTAAACTGAATATATGAGTTGAAGGTAGGATTTAAATCAATGAGCAAGTAACAGATTAGTTTTGTTTATTGCGATGTATCAAATCATTGTCATACTTAGTTTATTTAGATCATGATTCAACTGACAGCTGTTAGCATAATTCTGCATATTGTATGCACATTGCAAAATGTATGAAATCGTCGATATTTATAAAACGTGGCAGTCTTAATATGTCAGTAGGTGAGGTTCCAACAATAAAGTATGTGAATGATGCTTGCTATATACATCTCAGTTATATTCCTAGACTGCATATAAATTGCTTGCTTTTATAACGCACAATATAAGCTCTAGGCTGTGGTATGTAGCTTTTATAGTAGAACCCGATTTCTGAAACGCTAATTTACACATAAATTAAATAATACGCTGTCAAACTCATGTTATTGGGTGACCAAAATAACAGCCAATATTGCAACAAGAATCTTTTGGCACAAGATGGCGGCGTTAGTTCCGATTTCGGCCACGCGCCAAAAGAGCGAACTTGAGATTAAATTCAGTAGTCTTTCAGAATTAGGGGAGAGATCAGAGCAATAACTTAAGTAATATTTAAAATCAATTAAAATTAGTCTGAAATATTTCTAGTTTTATTTATAAAACTAAGGAAATAATTGTGCTGTGTGTTTCCACAGATGAGTATTTTGAATGTTAGCGTAATACTCTTATTTTTGCGGCAAATCTGTAACGATGTGATGAGTGCCTATGGTCAAACCTGCCATTATATATTATTTTAGACGTATGTCCTCGTATGTATATGTATGTATGGTAAATGTAGTATTATAGCTATTATAAGCATTGATAAGTGTCAGTTTTAATACTTATAAGTGCTTAAACGTTGGTCGCTCCATTTGATAGCCGTAGTAATAAGATTTCGTGTATCGGAGCTATTAACGATTGTACAATATAAGTTGGCCTTTTCCACATTTTGTTTTCTTTTTTTTGTTCAAACTAAATATATTTTAAACTTTTACGTCAATTTATAGTAGACAATCTAAAGTACACCATGAATATAGAAATATTTTTATAACATATAGGTGTATGTATTTACATCATGTTGTAAAAACGGAACGCGTTGTAATACAGAAAAATGCATTGCAGTTAACACCACGTTTGAATTTTGAGAATTTTTATTGAGGTCACATAATCAAGTGTCACTCCTTAAAATGTAGGTAAAAGAAATAAATTGATTTTGATTATGTGTATCGGGTGCTAGGTATTATAATATGAACAACAAAAATGTTTTCTAAGCCTAGTCTACAAAATTAAAATAAAAAATAAAATGACATCAAAATCCAAATCAAAATTAAGTATCTATGAAATTGTGTGATACACAGAATCGTGACACTTTAATAGCGCGTGTGTGTAGCCCTTAATGTTCGTGCGTCACGGAATTGGAATCTCGAGGGTCTACGGCACCACGTAGGGACAATAAATTATCATTATCATACATTTCCCTAGTGGTAGACATTCTACCATTATTTAGATCTCATCTCATCAACATCATAATGGTATCTTAGTTTTTTATACGTGGACAGTAATTTATTGTTTCTACAGATTATGTAAACTTATTTCGAATGCATAATTGAATTATTACTTAGGCCATATGAATAATGTTGAAGTTTGGCACTTAATTACGTACGATTCTAATTAGTTGTCCATATAACTATTCAGAATCTCTTAATTAATTCGTTCTACTTTGTGCACAATGACCGCAGTCTGCGAAAACTAATTATGTACATTTGAAAATAAATATTTTATGGGTAAATGGAATGTTACATAGGAAGATACCTAAGAATAGACTAATGGTTGTTGTGCATTAAGTACATACGAGTGATTTTCCTTTGTTTATAAAGTAGTGAATCAAGTACATCTAAAGTTTGTATAGGTACTTTTTATACTGTTGAATAATATTGTATACAAGTATGTAGGTGTAGAAATTTTGTAGACGTTGTATTCTGTGATAAAGAGAAGTGCCTTATTTTTTAATTGAGTCTATATTTATTCATCTTAAATCGTACCTATATTTGATCAGGAGTATGTAATACTGCAACCTATTTCGTTTTAACTGATTGTCTTGAGATATTTGTTTATTTTTATTATTGCTGAGGTATATTTGAGGCATAAGATAAAGAACTATTCCTGGATGTCTGTTTATATATTTTATTTGCAAATAAAATTGTTTAAAAATTAAATACATAGCTTTTACTCCATTCCCCAGCAAAACAACCAAGTAGAAAAATAATATCCTTTATCGAGTTCGATTTAAAAACAACTTTTCTTACATTCAAAGTAGATAGCTCGGAGTCCCGTAATTGCCTTGTAATATCTACTAAAAAGCGATGTATAAACGTGAGCGAAGCACTAAACTCGTAAGTATGATAAAGCAAAGCAGGAATGTATAGCTAATGCGAGTTGTTTATGGCAAATTAATTACACAAGATGCCAGTAGATGCTGCTCTCAAAGGTACGGTGTTATTGCTTCATGCATATAAAGTAATAACTGCTACAATCTCTGTGTACTATTTCACTGGATTCCATGGGAACATACGGCACGGTAATTTAATTAATTTAATTTTCGTAACTTTTCCCATTAATGGTTTTGTTTCCTGTCAAATGGTTTTACGTAGGTCTTCCGTTGTTCTTGGCTTTGAGGGAATATACAATTAATATTTAGTATTCATGCACCTCTATTGTCAGTATTTTGTCTTTTTCATTTAGTTGGCTGACTGTTCCGTGTCCTCAATGATCTTTTTCCATGTCAAATGGTCTTTCTCCGCTAGTCTGCCGTTGTACTTGGCTTTCAGCGAAGAAACATTTATTTAATATATTGATTGATGTATCTCTGTCCGGTTTTTGACTCCTTCATCTTTAGGCTGCAAGGTTTAACCATGGCATTGGTGTAAATAACCTGGCATGAACCTACGGATACGGATAAATGAGTCTCAAAATGATTAAGTAGCAATTATATGCTTGTCAATCTGCCAGACACCAGATAAATGTTATATGTATTAAATAACCTACCTATATGATATAAGTACCAGTCCATTACCACAAGACCATCAGAATACTTTACCTTCATCATTTAAATCTGTAAACGTGTCATTCAAAATTAAAATCAAATTAATTAAAATGTCACATAACAAAGGGCCAATCGGTCGTGACGGGCGGCGGTGGACACGCGGCCTCGAATGAGACATCTCGGCGGACGGCGGCGCCTTTCAAGTTCCTCCCCTCGCTTTGATCGCGCCGCGCCGACAATCCGCTCGACTACTTATCGGTTCAGATTTATTGTGATTCGGAGGCTGTGGGCCGCGGGGAGTCGCGCTCCGCTACTGCTCTACTCGCCCATTCGTACTTCGCTTACAATGCTTATTCATGTGGGGAATATCATAAACAAAAGTGTTGCTATTGTTTATATTCGGCTCGAAGCACCACATTAATCTGTTGATGTCGATAACTTGTTATTAGGTACTTCCTCATCCTAAGTTTTGAATTGGCTCATGAAAGGGGTAATTTCAATTAAACCGTTTAGTAGTTTTGAAGCAATTCCTTTAACCATTATGGATGTTCGCAGCGTAGATTGAGGTCTACTAAAGACCGATTTCAAAACGAATTTAGAAACAAAACTGATTTTTGGTAGAGTTTTTAAAACCGTAAATAGATTCTGAAATAATTAAATGACCTAAGTATCCATAAACTATCAAAAATCATACTGCGATCATGAATTTGTCAGGGCGCTACGAAGGTCTTGATAATTACAGCAAGGATGATAGGTAATGATAACAGTGTAATCAGCCGTCAGGCCCACCATTATGACGGTTTATGAAGGAGATTTAAGTTCAATAATGACGAGGAACATAATGAAGGTAGTTGAGCATCCGCCTCGTTTGAATCGCGACTTGCGGCGCCTCTTACCGCATGTATTGGTTTGAGTCCAATTTCTAACACTAAATTAGCTTTCGATGTCAATTCGAAGTCTCCAAAGTTTGAAATAGGAGTGCTTTTCCTTACGGAGAAGATGGTATTCGCATTAAGTTGCCTAAAGGTATTATTAAAACGATATTTTTTTTACATTATAAGAACCGTTCATTATAAGAACGGTTCTTATAATGTAAAAAAAATATAATGTAAAAAAAAAAAAATGTAAGAAAACAGGTCGTTTTAATAAGTTTACCTTAGTATTTTCTTGAGCTGTCGATTCTATCTATAAGTACATATAAAGTTAATTATGGAGGCTATCCGCTATTCTAATACCGGTAATTGCATTTAGTTTAAAAGTTTACAGTTAATCTTCTTTCGTTTTGTCGATGTTGTGTGATTTTCTTCCATAACACATAACGCGTTGTCGCATTAGGCATTAATAGGATTAAATCCGGTTTATGATTCCTCATTCGTTTTACCATGTATTTCTAATTAAAAAACTATAGGTAGGTGAATATAAATATTATTTTATATTAAAACGGTTCTATTATAATCTAAAATGAGATCAAAATCATAAGAACTGTCACGATTCATGAACCCAATATAGGTATGCGGTGGTTTTCTAAAAACAGGAAAATACCACTCACAAAAGCAGTTAAAAACTATATTACAGCAATATATCTGTCACGACTGTAATCCCGGAACGAGATTCCTGGAGGCGTAGACTTAGATGTAACCGTTGACCTTTGACACAGTTCACCTACGATAATAGCTAGGTAATTTATTTTGTAGTCACTCTTGACGATTATCCTAACGTGATGGGCGGCAAGTCTTTTACTGAACAGCTCCAATCCGACCCGGGGATCAAACTCAAGATTTCACAGCGATAAAAGAACTACATCGCAATATACTTACTTCTCGACGTGATTCCGTCGGGAAGTGTACCGATCTTTGGCGTCATCGAGAATGAGTACCTACCACGTTTTTTTTTGCCTCCATCAGTGCAAACCCCGGTAGCGACCGGTGGCTACTGTAAAAAGTCCACCATTATTACTACGTTCACGAGGTGACTAGCGGTTTATTACATGATGCTACTTCTACCGATTGTACCTATGATAGGCAGGCAACCTACCCATATCATCTACGCATAACTAAATAGTATAGTTCGTGTATTTATCTAAAGTCTGTTAGTTGTACTAAACTTAGTTATTTATAACTTGGATCGCGAACTTCTAAGAGTTTATATCTGGAACATAAAACGAGCTAAATGTGACTGATGTTGTTGTATTATAAAATTAATGTGGCGCAATTTACCGCCTGCGAGAGCCCGACATTTTGCCAAAACATACTTGAAATATGTTTTCACGATAGAGAAACAATAACAAATTACTGTTACAAACTAAAATACAGACTAAAATATTTAGGTAGTTTATAAACACTCCTTTTGTTTAGAGAAATAACATGCTAAATATATTTGGCGTTAAGTCATAGATCTTAGTTGTTATAAACTGATTGCTAGTTTTAGAGCAAGAGTAGAAGCTCAATAGATTAGGTACCTAGTTTAAACTTAGTTCCTAGATCCACTTTCTTGGATCAGACGGGCACCCCGAGTAGATAAGATGTCACTAGGCAATCCGCTTACTGTTGCCAAAAATACGTAGGTTGATGTGCCTTTCTTACTCTTCTTGTCTTTTTTCCTCAGCCTACAATTTTCCAAAAGAGAAAAGCTTTTGTAAGTACGGGGTGTGTGTGCGTGATCCACCACCTTGATAACAGTTTTTTTCCCCGGTTGTCGCCTTGTGAGCTCGCTAGAGAAGAAGGTTCTTCAGCATTCTTTACATTTGAAACCATAAACAGTTAATGTAAAATCCATGTGGATTGTAGACCATACCATAAAGAACCATACGCAGCTGAACACTTAAGTTATTCTTCTTAGTTTTCAGTTCAGCGGGAAATGAACTCACTATCTTCGTGTAGTTAGTCGGAATACAAAGCAGTTAGCTCGTGTACTTTCACGAAACAAAGTTTTATCATCATCCGCCACTTCGGAGCGGCAAGATTGAGTACAAAGTACACATCTTGGTGGTTAATATATTCTTACTTATCTTCGCTCTTGTTGAAGTTAGTCGAGTGATCCCTATTTATTTAAGAATACCTAAGTCTCTTTCTTTGTAGTAATGAATAAGGTAGTTAATTAAGTTGATTGTGGTTGTCGTCAACTTATCCATTATTATACACAGAATAATAATGAATAAGTGCATGGAGTTATGTGAATTAGACAGCTTATTCACATTCAGGATAAAAGTATGGCTCTACCAATATTATAGTTAAGTATAAGGAAGACGATTTTCATCCTCAGATTCAATTTTTTCCTGCCTTACATACGGTCATTGCAAAATGCTACTCGTATTGGTTAACGACGGTTGTATCAGGTAAACAACTCCTTGCGAATATAGACACTAACCTGGGTACCTCCCACAAAAATAAAACAAGCAGTTAGTTTACAAAGTATCTTCATTATCACGGAGCTCACTTGCGTTTGTTGCATGACCAGCAGCAGTTTGTTTATTCAAAGTAGATTCAAGTGCCTCGGAAAAACACTAGAATAATATTTTCATTATTTATATTTGTACTTTTCCGTTATTATGATGCAGCTGTAATAGTTGTGTCCTTGTGCTGGAGAGCTGTTGACCGGCGTTCTACAACTTCATATTATTAGCATCGTTAGGAGATTTGCATTTCTCGTTCTAAAGAGAAAATCTACCTAGCTACACGTGAAATACTCGTAACGTAACCTAATATTGCAAATTACAACCTGAACAGATGCAATTATAACTCAGAGGTCTTTCATTTTCCCTTCTTCCTTATTGTATTGATTAATTGATTTGGTTTTCTTTGTTATTACCTGTTGGTTCCCTCCGACTAATTTAATGCGTGGCTTAACACGCAACGTTATAGCTCTGCAGTTAATGTGTCGTATTTTCTTGTGAGGACTAAGGAGTTTTTGTAGTAGTTTGTACGCGGGTTTGACAAAGTACTGTGACGTTATCTACACACAGACTAAGCAAAGCTGGACATAGGTAATTATCGTGGCCATACGAATCTACCATCATTAGTAGATTCGTATGGCCACGATAATTACCTATGTCCAGTTTTTTGTGTTTTCATCGAATTTTTCAGCAATTGACAACATTTCAAACCTGACACGACCTTAAAACAAAAATACTATTTCTTTGTTTTCGTATCCTGAGTTCAAATATATTTTTATTTTATTTTTTTATTTCTAAATTTCTGAGAAAAAAAAGAAAATCAAAAAACACGTGATGACGTCACATAAACGGCGGAATGAGGTAGTTACCTTTGCGCATTCCAATGTCTTTGATTGAAAACATTATATCAAACAAGACATGTCAATGTCACCTAAAAAGTGTAACTAGAAAACAACTAAAAAACTGAATTGAATTCAACAATATTTTTTCCTATCAACTCGACACGCTGCTTACTGTTAATATTATCAATTTTTGATTGATATTTCGCCAATAAAATGGATCCCAATGAAAAATATACGCCAATGACGGAACCAAAACAACGACTGAGACAAGTGACATCTAACAGTTTTTTTGACGGGTCACAATAAAGCAAAGGTAATATCGCCATTCTACCGTCATCTGGCACTTACATCGTTTTAGAATACACCGAATTTCAAAGTTAAAATTATGAATGAAAAGTACATAATTTCGAAAAACGAAAAAATATGGGTGCCCTAGATTTGAATTTACTTTTATATAACGTAATAATACATGCAGGTTAAAAATATGAAATGTTGTCAATTTGCTCCCATATAGATATGGTAAATGGCTGGGGTTGTAACACCTAGATGCTGATGACAGAACAATAGTGATATGTAAAACTCCATCGCCTGTAATTCTAGATCTACGTACCTACTTAACACCCTCAGCGCCAGACCCTAAGTGGCCGTTCTTTCAAGTTTTGACTAATTTGTTTTTTTTTTTTGTACCGATTCCCAGACCATTTATACCAAAAAAATGTGTCAGGCCAGGGCTTTTATTTTTGCGTAATAAATGTATAGAAAACGTGTTCTTAAAGGACAGTATACAGCGCATTTACTAATTAGAAAGATGTGTATACTTTTGGATACACAATGTTCCAGACACTGTGTGACAAAAAAATGCACATGGCGCCGAAGGTGTTAAATATTTTAACTAAGGTAGTTTTGCATACCAAAAGCAGAGGGGCAATTCTTGTAATTTTAAGAACCTTGACAAGCTTTTGAGATTGATTGTCGCCGAGATGAGATTGTGACTAGATTTTGAACGTTTTTAATTACGAGAATCGGCCTCCAGGTCTAAGAAATAACTAGAAAACGATTTAATTATTGGTTTTATCACTCCAGTTTCTGCAATGAGTTATAAATACCTACTTAATATAAAAGGAGAGTAGGTAGAGAAGCTTTATACATAGAGCATTTTATATTTTTAAAACATCTTTTATTGCTTAATGCTTATAATGATTAGGTAAATATTAAGCAAAATATAAAGAGAACGCGGTACGAAAAAATATTATGTTCATTGTTACAGAAAATGGGCTGTATAATGGTCTTTTATATTAAATGCTCTTATAAAGAGGCCGTCCCACTAAGTCTTTAATGGGATTGAATAATAAGCTATAAAGATTTTGAATGGTCTAACTAAATGGTTTATTCTTTCCGCCCTGTTTGTGAGCGGTAGCGCGTAATTCTTTAGATGCCCGATTTACTATCCGGGATAGCTAGATTGTTGTATTGGGAGTCGATAAAATAAGCTTAAATGGGTTCGGCTCGTATATCAGAGTCGGCATCATAAAGGTGGGTACCAACTGTCAAATGGCTCATTGTGGCGGCTTGGCTTTATGATGGCATTTTTACAGGCAGGTACACGCTTTGAACGTCTGCCATGCCGCCCGCCAATTATATTCTACTTAACTCGATGTCTACGTCCAGTTTTATACAGTTCGGACAATTTGCTTTGAAATAACACCTGCAGCCCATACATATGTCAAATCATACGATAAAATCTTTATTGACTTGAAAACTCGGTTCTTTACGTTAAAAGAAATTATTTTACGACACCTTGTTAAAAAGTGATCGTAAAAATTTAAGGGATTTCTAAATCATTGTCACTCTACAAAAACTCTTTAAGTTGCATAAAACGAAAGTTAGTAATAATCGTTAATAAGGTGGTTTGAATATAATGTTAAATTACAAAATTGGTACAGAGAAGTTAGGTCATAGATTATGTAAAGTTACGTTTTTGACACGGAATTAATGATTTTATGGTGCGGACTGGGAGATAAGACGAAAACCAGATTTCTAGCTGACATAAATACCAGCGGCTATTAGCGATGGGGATATTAGCCATTCATTCAGACTTTCATTTTGACAGATCAAAAATATCCATTGTGTTATTTACGTTGTTGAGTAGATAATTTTTTTGAACATATGAAGCAATGGATTAGCAATATCCTTCAAACAGATGCAGATGATGATTGATAGTGTGTTACACAATTAGGGTGCTGGTTTGTATGAAGAGGGAGTAAAAGCTCTATTTATCCAATCTAGTACCTAGGTATTCTACTCTGCCGGTTTTTCTACGTTTGCCAAATAAGTAGGCAATCTTAGTAATAACAACATTTATTTGTTCGACGTCAATGAAGCGTAACTTTATATGGCTATTTGTATAGTTTGATCACCAAACTATGGTCTCTATTTTGTTTTGTTTGTGCTAAATCCGCAGTAAGCCGATGATAGTAGCTCTAATGAGGCGACTTTCCAGTTTCAGCGGTGCTTTGTTAGGTAACTTCGAGTTTTGCACAGTTCTCACCGAAGTATTGCGCTTTGTTTTTTGATAAGGAACGTCGTTTATTAGCAATTCATTATTTAATATTTTTTGCTATAGAAGATCTACTGCCTAAGCAAGTAATCCGTAGTTTCGGCATAAGTTATAGGCGTTTTCTACTTCGTATCACCTACTGACATGTGGTGTCCGGTATGTTTAAAATAATCTTTCAAATAAATTTGTTATAAAAGTTTCATTGCCCTTGTTTATATTTATTCAGTTAGTTTGGGGACCGTCCTTAAAATCATAGATCAATATATTAATACTTAAAATGAAAGCCACCAAGATTTGACAGTTGTCCCTACTCAAGATGTGTTTTTGCCCGTCCAAAAAAGTTAACTAATCCGGTGTACGGCTCACTTCGAAGTATTGAACTACTTTCAGGCGGGCCCGTATCTTTGTTGACGGAGTTAGAGAGTACGTCCCCAAGTTACTCGCCGATATTATGTACATATTATTAAATCGCCTATCGCGCGGTTCTACTAAATTTTAACCCCTTATCCTAATTTATTAGGGGCCATGAGCATAATTCTCGTTCCATATATCTCTATCAATCATCATCTCAGTGTTTCCCCCTTTTCAAGTCTAATCATCTGTACATAATAAAGAGTATTCTATTCTATAATCCATCCACCGTTTCTTTCGTCTTTTTCTACCCTAGCCACATCCAATTTTACTCACAAAACTTTCTTCACCACATGAACATGTCCCTCATTCAGTCATTCTTCGCATGACATGTCTCATACAACAACAAAAAACCATTTTACCTTTCCCTGATGTATTCAAGACAAGACTGCACTTGCTCTAGAAATGTTTCATAGATTCCCCGAAATGCCTCATTCGGGAGTCCCCAATGGTTCCCGTGACCTTTTGCCATTTTAGCAGACTACAAGAAACGCGTCATTTAGCGCTATGGATTCTTAAGCGAAAAGACCACCGAAATCCGATAATGTATATTCGGTTTTGGTTCTGCTGGTTTTCAATCCAATATAATAAATACAGCATCTACTGTCATTTCTTCGATCTCCTTTGAATTTCAGGTCCGTCTTCACCAGTGAAAACAATATGTCGTAAATCAGCATGAACCATGGTATTCACGCAGCTCTTCCTGTATGTCCGACTTCAGAGCATCTAGTATCAGGTCCTCCTCTTGTTGATGATGAGAGCTCTGGGGATTCCATTGGTGAGTTCACCTGATGTAATTTTATATTTGTCGGTAGTATCGTCGTTAGCTTTGAGTCCGTCTGTTTCGCAAAACTTTTAAAATTTAGGCGTAAAATTATGCCTAAAAAGAACATAATATGGCTAATCTGTGAAGGAGGAGGCGGTGTGCGCGGCGCGGGCGCAGGCCGGAGGGCGGTCGTTTTGTTCGGTGTCGATGCCGTTGACAGGTGGAGGGTGCGCAGGGCCGGCGGGGGGCGCGGCGCCCGCGCAGCTCGCGTGGCCCTCTCGCCTGAGTCACGCGCGCCTCGTAATGCTTGCATAATAATAATGACGGATGCCGATCGCGCGGCGGCTCCTTTGATCTGCGGCGCGTTTGATCTCGCCGCCGGAGCCGGTCCCGCCGCCCCTGCCGCACAAACGAGCCGCCCGCTCGCCTACTCGGTCGGGCGGCGCAGCGGCGAGCGCTGGCCCTTCGCCCTCGCTCTAAATAGAGGCTTTATTTTGTAAACAGCGGGAGCGCTACCGTGCGCGCGCGTGGTGCGGGCCGCGCAGTGGTGCGTCTGCGCCCGCCAGTATGGGGTGTGCTCCGGCCCGCTGTCTGCGCCCGCGCTCCGACCACCACCGCCGGGAGCGATGACGCGCCTGTGCGGCTCGCTCCGCCGCTACGACCACTGGATTGTTTGGACACTCTGTGTACGCATTGCTTTATTATTTTGTGACATGTGTTTTTCACGCCGGTCTCAGATAACAGTGAGAGTAAATAGTGACCCCTTAATGAGGCGGAAGTTTATGTTTGTGGTCTCTGGCTTATATCTTTTGGAATCAATACTGAGATGAGAGATTGCGATTCAAATTTAGGTAGATAATATGTGTTTTTGTGATGACTTGGTTATATTTTTGCTGCAAGAAGTTGACAGTGAATGCAATTACTGTCTTGGAAAAGTACCATATTAATTGGCAAGAACTTTTTATCTTCTGAATGGCCTGCTCTTGGCCACGATCTCACCTGATGGAAAGCGACGGATGAGGTCTATGTTTTCAATTATTTAACCATTTTGAGATTTTTTAATCAAACCGTTTTCAGCTATTTTTTCAGAAGGTAAGTAACCCTAATCCGGTGTTTATCACAAACACTTGCCAACTTATCCACTTGCCTACTGCGTTTCATTAGATGATTCCATTTTCAAGTTTTTGTTTTACTCCACGGATATTCATAGAATTTATAGAAGCTATTGGAACACAACCTTTTAGTTCATAAACTCTTCCAAGAAGAAGTTATCTTAATTATTAAGACGGGTGGGATATATGGATGGGATTATAATATAATAGGGTCACTGGTTTTACACATGATTGTACATGACTAATCAAAACAAACAACTTTCCCGAAGAAATGATTTTTTTTTATTTACTAAGCGCATGACCCCAATCATCCCAATAGAATATTAAGTACCTAGTCCTAACAAGAATAATACACCATCAGCTGTAATTTAATTTAGTTACTAATCCCTTTTTACAAACAAAATTATTAGAATAGAATAGAATACTCTTTATTATGTACACCATCCCTCTCACTGAGAGGAGGCCTGTGTCCCAGCAGTGGGAACATTATAGGCTGATTATGTATGTTATGTATGTACACCATATAATTAAATAACACCACACACACCACACCATTAATTATTCCACATTTACCATGTCTTTTTCATTCATTTAACAACGGTACGGACCGCGCGCGGTTCTATTGTGTGATGCGCTTGGAAAATATAAAAAAAAATGTTTCTTTGGTAATGTTGTTTTTTTTTTATGATGAGTTATACAGTTTTTGCTTTGCTATATATCACGTGTTTAAGTATCGGTCACTAATAATTACCAATCACCCTATATAAGGTCTCATTAAAATAGATGAACAAACTTTTAGAAATCATTCAGACCACCAAAACAAGGACGATGGTAAAAAAATATATTTATAAGAAAAACGCATTAAATACTTATAAGAAAAATAATCAGTTAACGAAAATACACTAATGGCGCAATTTATTATTTTAGTTCAAAATAAAATCATTTAAATCACTGTTTTTTTTTTTTGTATGGATATCTTTGGTTAGACGTAGAGCGCTATGTTAAAATTTGTCCATCTATTTTAGTGGGCCCTGTATACTCTCGTAAATAGGATTAACAGAACATGAAAAGTTCAGAGTTCTTGTCATTTCGAAAAAAAATTTTTGGGGGTTCTGCATCTCCTGCAGCGTCAGATATTTTATAATTTTGATTGACTTTCGGTTGTGCATTCAGTACTTTTACCTCATCCAACACAATGAGATTCCCATCATCGTAGACTTGTGATGCTCTTACAGTTGTTTCATTGCTGTTGCTAACCAAGTCTATTCGTATACTAGAATTGTTGTTTCAGCTTTCGTGGAAGCAATATTCCATAGATTGGAATCTGTGTGTCAAGGAATACTTCTCTGAATCAGTAGATAGGTTTATTTTGTGATCTATCCTACTTGTGGTTATATTATATTTATCCACATGGTAAGTATTAACGATTGAGGCTAAGGTACTTGTTTTCATGTAACTAATGTAGATACCTATTTACTTTACTGCTTATAAAACAGTTTTGACATGAGAAATTGCTCTATTAAAGATACGAGAGTCCATTAGTAGCTGCGCTACATTCAAATGGGTATATTTACGTGGTCTTGAGTAAAATCATAAGCTAGCAAAAGTAGATCTCCGAGAAATATGAATACTTTGAATATGATCCGGCTATTTGCACCATAACTTATGTACAAATATGCAATAATTTGTATTGATATTGGCAACTGAACTGGTTATAAAGGAAGTTGAGTGCGATAAGAATGATTAAAATGAAATGATCTTATGAATTCATCTGCATTTTCATTCATAATTTTGAAGACCGCCTGGATCAGCTTTACTAGCCTTTGCTTACAATTGTTCATTGTCGTATAACGTTTTGGTGTTATCGTGGTAGGAGCCGATTAGCTGGCAGTAGTTGCTTGAAACTATCATTTTTAAGTTCATGACTCATGAGGCTGAATTTGAATCCATTTCTGCTTCCACTTGAACTATACCTCTATTTCGATTCGTTTAATTTCCCTACATTCTTAATTGGCGAACTGTGGATAGTCTCTAAATATTAAGTCCTTATGTTTTCTTTCGAATTTTGTTAGTTGGTGGTGCGTTCATTCATCGTAATAAAGGCACATTATAGAATCCATCGTATTAGTTCATCTTTCGTAAACCTTGTGATTTAGTTGAGTCCAGTTGAACTTTCTTTTATTTCTTATGGCATATTAATTTTTATTATGGAAAACTTGGTATCATAAGTTTTGAACAACTTAAAAAAAAAACACTTTAGTTCAATTTGGTACTAAAGAATTTGGTGGATACTTATGAAAGGACAATAAGTTGAAAAGTGTGACTGGCTCGGTAACCCATTTGTTAAATTATTTGGGTAACCTAGATGGACGTTATTTTATATTGAATTGTTTGGTTTAAAAAGCTAAGTGATTAGAACTGCCTATTACTTCGCTCATAGAAATGTACTTAGCGATAAGACCGCTAATTGTGTAACAATTTGTAAAGTTTCTACATTTATATAATGTGATTTATATGGTGTACACTATTCTATTCTTCGAAATTATAATACCTACCATTTTCGAAAACTTATCTTGTCTAGTTCAAAGAAAGAACAAGTTGGCAAATTGTTGCTTTAATAACAATATTTAAATACTTAAGTACATAGATTTAAAATTGTAGGATGGCAGGACGTGTTGTTTCCGGAAGCATCCGGCACTTTTGTAGGCGAATTAACTTTATTCATATCTATACTAATAATAAAGCTGAAAAGTTTTTTTTTTTATTTGAAAGCGCTTATCTCTTGGAACTACCAGTCGGATTTGATAAAAAGTTTTTGCATTTGATAGCCCAATTCTTGAGAAAGGCTATTTTATTTTTAACATTACGTTATGACCCTTTGGAGCCGAGCAAAAAGACAAGTCAAAAAGGACGCTAAGCGAAAACGAAGTAATAGCGCGGGCAAGCGATGCTGCGATGGGGTGGGTCGGGGAACAAGAAATTTCACGCGGGCGACCGCAACGCGGTCGCGGTCAGTAGCTAGTACTTAATAAGACTGCACCAGTAGTCTTGCAGTCGTTAGAGACTATTATGCGCTGGCTCAGTAAACGGGTATCGGGTTAGGGTTCCTAATTTTGTGCTTGTTAAATCGCAATAGGTTTACCACCAAAGCAAGGTCCGCTGCTGCCCACAAATTTTTTCTATTCTTTTGTTTTCAAGCCAGCGTTTTTTAGAATACAGAGTGATGATTCATAATCGATTAATTTAAGAAGAATTAGCTATTCATACATTTTGACCATACCTAGGTACCTATTTCATCGCTATTTTGTATAATTAAGTAGTTTTAATTATGTTCATAGCTTATTGAAGTGCCAGCTACAATACCATTTTTAATGGTACCCAATACCTATTCAATATATAGTTTTTTTTTGTAAGCCTATTATGTGTCCCACTGCTGAGCAAAGGCCTCCTCTTTTTTCTTCCAAACCTCCCTGTCTTGTGCGATCTCTGGCCATGTTGGCCCAGCAAATGTTATTAGATCGTCACAACACCTTCGCCTTGGTCTACCTCAACGGCGATGTCCTGCCGCAGGCGTCCAGTGAGTGACGATCTTTGCCCATCTATCCGGGTGCATTCGTGAGACGTGTCCGGCCCACTCCCACTTCAGCCTGGTTATTTTTTCTCCAACATCCGCTACTTGAGTTATGGAGCGCAGCGTGGTGTTTCTAACTCCCCCTTTATAAACTTCCAAACCATGACAGAACAAAATAAGTTTATTTTTATTTGGAATTATGTCGAAAAACCCTTAAAATTCAAATATCTCGAAAACTATTGAATTTCGGCCATACATATGGGGGTTCAATTTGTTGCATTTTGGTCCTGACGGATATATGTCGAATTACAAGTAACTGTACAAGAAGTATAGATAAACGATATTCATTTTAGAATATTATGATAATAATATATTGTTTCTTAATTTACTTTATTTAATGTAATGTGCAGGTGATATTGTGTGGAGTGTGCGAGAGCTCGGCACCACCCGACAGCCTGCGCCTCGTGTGGCTGTCCAACACTTCACTCACCTGCAACGATGGATCTCCTGCCGGGTACGACATAGCTTTATCTGTTCTGTAACATAGCTAATCCATCATCTACTACCCGTACCCGTACTCGTATCAGTAATCAAGTGCGAAGGTGATCGTATAGCCAACTCTTTGCAAAGTGGAGTGTAGCATTACTTGAACGTCAGACAGAAAGCCAGGTTAACCAGATGCCTATACGGTGAGAAAGCTGAATGTAATGCACTTTTCCCACTACATTTGTTGCGTTTTTATGCACTTTGGACCCAACGCAAGTTGGACTGTCTATAAATCTAAATACGAACAAAATGTTTTAGCAAAACAACTATTTAAACGGATTTACTGATTTCAGGTACTATTTCCGGCGTGGTACGAACAGTGATCACTGGGTGGTGTACCTCGAGGGCGGCGGGTACTGCTGGGACCCGGCGTCGTGCAACGCGCGCTGGCGACGCCGGCCCGCGCTCATGTCATCCACACGCTGGCCGCGGGCACGCCGCGCGCCTGCCTTGCTGTCCGCTGACCCCGGCGCCAACCCGTTGTGGCACGCCTCCAACCACGTGCTCCTGCCCTACTGCTCAAGTGACATGTGGGCCGGCACCAGGAACACTCGTCATCCAGGTGCCGGATTCGTGTTCGCCGGCCGCCTCATCGTTCGAGCTGTCCTCTCCGATCTGTTCCGCTATGGACTCACTGGTCGAATGCTGCTCGTGGGCTCCAGCGCTGGCGGTGCCGGCGTCATGTTGCACGCAGACGCCGCGAGACGCGCGCTGCGCTCGAAAGGTGTGCGCGTTGCCGCCATCGCCGATTCTGGCTGGTTCTTGGATCGTCCTGCACGAACACGACGCGCCCCTGCCGCCACAGTGGCCCGACTCGGCCACACTCTCTGGCGCGGTAAGCCACCAACGTCGTGTGTCCGCGAGCACACCGCCGAGCCGTGGCTCTGCTACTTCGGCTACCGACTCTACCCACACATTCGCACGCCTCTATTCGTTTTCCAATACTTATTTGATTCAGCACAGCTGGCTGCAGAGGGCGTGCGCGCTCCTCGGACTAGGTCACAGTGGGACGCTGTCCACAAGACGGGTGCAGCATTGTTGTCAAGTTTGGGTCCAGTTCGCGCCGTCTTCGCACCCGCATGTCTCGCACACGGGGCGCTCGCGCGTCCTGAATGGCAAGCTATAAACGTTTCGGGCATAACATTGCCGCGCGCTATTGCGTGCTGGGAACAGAGGCTCGGCGGTGGCAAGAGAAGGGCACGCGGGGGGTGTGCGCCGCGGAGGCTGGTGGAGCGGTGCACGTGGCCGCAGTGTAACGGCTCGTGTCCGCGGCTGCGCGACCCGCGCACGGGCGAGGAGGTGGCGCTGGCGGCGCTGCTGCAGAGCTTCGGGCTGGACGTGCGCGGCGCGGCGGCAGCCATGGGACTTGATGCGCGCGCGCTGTCGCGCATGAGTCGCGCCGAGCTGCTGCCACTGTTGGCACCCCACATGTGACGAAGTTTATACGGACTGTTTAAGTGCTTTCTGGCACGGTGAATCTACCTCGTTTTTGTTGCACAAGTACAAGTAATATTAGGTACGTATAGATGTTAGATATTATTTATTGTTCGTCAAACTCAATGTATTATTAAGTAAAGGGCTGGAACTCTTTAGTTTTGGTTTTCTTTCCATCTCACAGTTACTAGATTAGATAAGAATTAAAACTCAAGACATCTTTGGCACACTTGTATATTATAAGTATACCTACAAATTAATATCGATCCTTTTAAAGGACCGACAGACTAGTTTGGGTCTATCTACAAATAAAATATCTAAAAATATCTCACTACTTGTCCTCTGGGCGCTCTAGCTATGGCAGTGATGAGGCGGATGTTCACGATCAGCACGTAACTAGATAATTTGATTGGGTAAGTATAGCCGGCGCGGCGGTTCCAAGCGGTTCCGCCAGCGCGGGAGCCAGGGCGCGCGGCCTGGGGCGCTGGCGCGGCGGCGCGGTATGTTCACGTGCAGTCCTCCGCTTCGAAAGCGTTTATGGCGACGTCATAAACGAGAAGCACGCTCTTCGCTGATCATTATAGATACATCGACGACGTCGTTTCCTAAGAAGAAGTCGGTGGATACGATGTTGGCTCGAGTCCGCCAGCGAGTCATGAGGCGCGCGGTCACGTTGCGGTTGACTTCGTCAGCGTTCTCCCGCAGGGAGCCGCGCAGGAAGAGGATGTCGAGCACGTTGGGCGTGGTCTGCGCCATCGCAGAGAACAGCGGCGAGCGCGACGTTGGTTGCGGCGACGACTCGATCGCGCCGTCTAAGTACTGGAACAACTCCGTCGGACTGTTCTTGTTGGCCCATAAGTGAGGTAGAATAGGCCACAGCCACGAGTTGCCTGCAAATATATAATGTTTATGAGAAAAGTAACAAAAGATATCGGTTACAAACTGGCAAAGTAACTTTATCTGGGAACATGCTTTATCATTTAATTATCTGTCAACTATAATTTAATATCGGACGTCATTTATTGCGCGGATAATTAAATTAAAATGACAGTGATTGTTTCTTCTGTTTAATTATGTAGACAGATAACAGTTTAATAAAAATTAAAAGAGAAAATATTATTATAATGAACGTAGTTATGATTAATTTTATGATCTTATTTTTTGGGGTCATCAATCGCAGTTAACTCTTAGAATTCACTTGTCACTTGAAATTGAGTTTTTGTTGCAAACTTTACTGACATATCTAAACCGATAACACAAAAAAACCGTTTTTTTTTGTCAAATCTTGTTAATTTTTTCATGTTAGGTATATCGATACGCACGTCTGCAAAGTTTCGCTAGAAAATTTAATTTGACCCTGTATTTATCTGCATCCAAGAATCTCTTAATTCTACCTTCTTAGAAGATGATAATGATGAAGAAGCAATAGGACAATTTAGCATACTCACGAGAAACTATCGAGTTATCGACATAGCTGAACAGCAAACGCTTGTCGGCGTTGATCAGTGTCTGTAGTGTGGGCCCTTTGGTCCCCACGCCAGTGCCGAACTTAGCAGCTGAGGCCAAGTGGGGGCCCAGTTCCCGCTGCACTATCTCTAGGAGCCCTGCATGCACTGCCGGGATAGCCGACCCATCCTGTTGGTAGAATCCGACGGGGAAGTGGTGGGCGTCAAGGAATACTACCTGAAATCAGGACGAGGTTGAATTTAGTTGTACATAATTATGATTTACTAAACTATAGGTATTTTATTGCTTTATTTTCTTAGCAACACCCCACGGTTTCACCCGCATAAGTGTCGATCCCGTGGGAATATCCTGATAAAAAGTATTCTAAGTGAAGTAAAGTTTTAACAAAATCCTTTCAGTAGTTTTTGCGCGAAAGAGTAAAAAACATCCATCCACCCATCCTCACTAACTTTCGCATTTATAATATTAGCAGGATTATTTATTCCCCTAGCGGAATTGATAGATGTCCATAGGTGTGTCTGTCGTTTATGCTCACTAGTTCCTTCGCGTAGTTCCTTTGAAGGAACTACTGATCCAAAAATTCTCAGTAGTTCCTTCAAAGGAACTACGCGAAGGAACTAGTGAGCATAAACGGTGTCTGCGGCATTACAGCGGGCCCTTGTAGTACCTAATTGTTAGTTTTGAATGCTCCGTTTTTACTGTTTATATTTCCTGTGCGTGTCCTAAATAAAATATTTCTCTTGCTTGAGTTTGTGTCGTATCACAAGCATACAAAATATAGAATCTACTCGATTGTAAAATATGTGCCTACTATTATTTAAGGAATGCATTTGTCGTTAGTAATAATATAATAAAATTGATTTTCTCTCTTCTCTGATACTTTTGTAACTACCGCTTTTCTGGTGGTTAGAAACTTAGAAACTTAATTATTCGTATACCGTAAAAGTCAATCGGATGCGTGACGAGCATAGATAGATAACTTACCTCTTTAGTGGCATCAAGAAACGCTCTTATTTCTCTCAGAAGCGGAACCAATGGACGGATTCGAATTAAATTATGATTCAGCCAATATCTGAAAACGTATGAAAACAAAATTAATTTAGAAGTAATTTTTTGCAGCGTTAGCAAGACATGCATTTTTCCTTTCATTTGACAGCCAATTAACTGTCTGGAATACTTGTGGAATAACTTTGTAACCGAAGCAGCCATGCGAGACCATTGATCGCCTGACCGTTCAATGTTTGTTTGGTATTTGGAACAAAAGGTTTTACGGCCACATTATCTGCATTAATTTCTGTTACATCACTTCCAAGCAACCGCATGCTGCTTACGTGCTCGAATTGGCATACAGAGACGTGAACGATGTTTATCGACATTGCTGTGACACTTGTGACTGTGGCACGAATCGACCGACTTGCGAGACTAAGCAACGATTCGATGGCTCGGTCGAGTGTTGAATGATTGGCAGTTCTCAACCCATCTAGGCTACTCTGGGCATTGAAGAGCACTTTGGCCGTCGGTCGCGGTTGTATGACGTAAATACATGGGGCGACTGTCGTGGACAGACTGAGCCCGAAAACCTCTCAAGTAATTCAACTACAGGACGCTCTGACCGGATACTGGGTAAGTACTGGCATTATTTGTTTAGACCCAGAGGCATATCCAGTTTATAAAAAATTAAATCTTCAAGTTTCTATTAGGCGTAAAAAATCAAAGATGTAGATGTAGGTACCTGTCTTCTTTATTGTCATAGATCTCGTAGTAAGCGATCCTGAAGTCGAAGTATCGGATGCCGTGAACAAGTTGGCCCCAGATGGAGCGATCCTGGCACAGGATGAAGCTGTCCCGTGATGCGGAGCTGACTTCTGTGTTGAATTTCCACGCACCTGCATTATGCGTACCCGGTATCGCTAGATCACCGATACGCAGGTTGTTGATCTTAGACCTGGAGTTTGAAAGATATAATAAAAAGGCGCTGAGTAGACGATAGACCATTTACCTGTGAACGTATGAAAATCTATGCAATAACGCATACGTAGTATAACTGTTTTTTCTGTTCCGTGGTATAAATAGACTCGGATTTCAATACGATTCCAAATTGTCTCCGGACAAACTTGTCCACGTCTCCTCAGCGCTTTAGATAGGTAGGTACTGTTACCTAAATCTAAAAATAGCACATAACAGTCGTATTTTTAATAATATTTTACATAACGTGTACTTTGGGTAAAGGCCGCTTTTGATGAAGACGTTGCGAAAGCGACATAATTATTAATTAACTTGGTAAATGTTGTTGTACCAGGGATGTATCCTCGTTTACTGTTTTAGATTAAATTAGCATGACTGCGTTAGTGCTTTCAAAGATTTCCGCTACGACTTTTAAAGGGTAATGGAAAATTTATATATTTTTTATAATAAATCAGCTCACCCTATGTCTTCCATCCAAGTGGGTTGTATTTTTAAACAGTTGTAAGCTTGTATTTCAACAATGTTTCCAGCTGCCACCCATGGCCAAAGGCATTGGGGTCCTTTTGTACCCACGCCAGCTTCCCAGCCTGCGGGCAGACTCCCCTGTCCTAGGGACATGTTGGTGATCACATAGCCTTCAACTGCTCTCACCCTGAACACTGATAGAGCGTTGTTCCATGACTGTGGTCTCTCGTCAAATAGACCAATCTGTGGACAGGAAATAGGAGAAAGTTTCAGAATTTAGAGATTAAATAAGTCTTTGCAAGAAACACAAGATAAAGCTATTGGCGACTTAAGTAAAATTATAGGTATTCATGTTACCACTCAGCTCAATAATTTTCTAACTGCCAATAAAACTATGATTGCAACAATCTATAATATAAATCTATAACATATATACTAATAATAAAGCTGAAGGGTTTGTTTTTTTGCCTACCTACCTTGCCTTTGCCTAACTACCGGTCGGATTTGAAAAAATCATTGTATGTGATAGCCCAATATAGGCTAGAAAAACAAAAAAGGTCAGAGAAAACGCTAAGCTTTCGCTTAGCGTTCTTTCTGACATTTTTTGAAGCGATAGCGCGGTGATGCGATGCGATGGGGTGGGTCGAGGGAACAGGAAATTTCAGCAGAAGATACTAGGACAGGAGAAGGGCAGGAGAGGGCAGAATCTAGTAATTTTATAACTGTCAATAACAACATGATTGCAACAAAAGGAAATAAACCAAACAATGTACAGGATTAATAAAGAGATTATTTTGATTGCCCATTTCATTCCCAGGCTAAAACATGATACACGGCCGTTGATTTCCTGCCTGTATATTCACACGCAATGATGTGTGAATATGATCATTTATCGGTAGGTGCCATGTAAGTGAATACACTTCCACTATTAGGTATTACATTTCGTAACGGCTACTATTTGAAGGAGCAGTGAATGATGCCGTGAATAAAAATTGATTGTCAACGGACGAAGCGTCACGTCCGTGTCGTTGTCATACTTTGTTACGTAAATATGATTTGTAGCCTAGATTTTGTTTTGGTTTCTATTGTAAGAAAGAGTAGCTGTGCCCGTGACTTCGTTCACGAGCATATTGGATTTCATGGGTTTTAATTTTTCGCGCGGAACCGTATTTTTTTTTTTCTAAAATGGAAATACCTTAAGTTACTTCTTATAACATTAGTTATTTGCCAGTGAAAGTCACGTCAAAATCGGTCCAGCCGTTTCGGAGATTAGCCGGAACAAACAGACAGACACAAAAAATTCAAAAATTGATTTCTTATTATAAATAACGTACACCTATACTTTCTTATGGATTTAGAAAAAAGCTGTTAATTTGATATTACAAAGATACACTTCAATTTTATTTATTTGTATAGATGTATAGATTACTTTTATGGCTAACTTTGGCAATAAAGTTGGATAAAATAACAATTCATGGTAGATCGTAGCATGGTCTTGAGGAGGTTCCTTACTATTTACGGAAGAATCAAGTCCCTCTGTGGATTATTGCAGAGATAGGATTACGTACTCACTGTAACCTAACAGCAGAATAAGGTCGTTATACGCATTATTCTCACATCAACAGGACAAAGCAATGGATAATGAAGCGAGTGTTATGACTAACTCAGGCTCTGGCTTTATTAGTATCAATTTATGGAATTACGGAGACAGATTTGTTATTTATTGTGTAATGGAGTAGCTACCAAACAAAGGGTTGGAGCAGATCCGTTCAGACAGTTTTAATTCTATACTGTTGAGCTGCCAGTCATCATTTAGACGTTTAGATAAATGAACTTGACCTGACCCTAATGACCTGTTTGCTTCATCTCTCCTCGTTCCAAAATCTGTGTTAGGTACTTCTTAAACATTTAATTTTATAATAAGAAATCCTGACGTCCCATCTGGATGGAGATTGGTATGAGTACTTCCAACTTCTTCATATTTCATTACCTACTTTTCTTTCTGGTCTAGAGGTTTCATTTTTATTTTATAACTAGCTGCGCCCCGCGGTTCCACCCGCATAAGTGTCGATCCCGTGGGAATATCTGGATAAAAAGTAGCCTATATGTTAATCCAGGGTGTCAGCTACCTCCATACAAAATTTTATCAAAATTGGTCCAGCCGTTTGAGCGTGAAGAAGTAACAAACATATAAACACACATACACACACACACTCACGAACTTTCGCCTTTATTGTGATAGTACGAAGTGTGATAGTGTGATTAGGTTTACGATTACAGACTATAATTATATTAATTTTAAAAAAGTACGACCACTGAACAAGGTAGTAAGTAAACATTTTAATGTTACCTATGTACCTACTTCATAATCAGCCTATAATATTCCCACTGCTGGACTACAAGCCTCTTTTCTTCGAAAGGGAGTGGGCTGTAATCTACCACGTGGCCCCAGTGCGGGTTGGTAGATGTCACATGTCTTCGAATGTTTAGTCCTAGTTTTCTCACGTTGTTTTTCTTCACCTATGTATACTTAACTTTGTTTAATTACCTATGCTCACTGAAACAGCCATTGTGTTCAAATATTTAAAGTAGCTGTAACGTGTTTTGGCGATGAAAAAAATTAAATGGTTGGTTCATCTCGATACGTCACGCTTCGCGGTTCGGAAACTGCTTTGTGTGATTATTTTACGCTACTATTATGTGTAAAAAAGGAGGTCATGATCACTGAGTATGACATAGGTATGTGACCAAAAATTTATGGAATAATTGTTCCAAAATGGTCCACCAAAATCATCAGTTTAGTTAGAACATTCACACACGCTATCCTTTGGTCTCAGCATTGAAGACCTGCTAGCGTTAAACCTAATGCTAATGTGAATAGGTATATACCTAACTGAGTTTGTTACAACACTAAACGCATTGTCTTATGTAATAGTAAGGTACAATGTACATGCATACTGTGATCACCATGTTTGTAGCTGAGTGCGTGCGTTGTAGCAACGTTGTTTCAAGTTCAAGACTAAACATTGTAAATTCACAGAGAGTCGGAAATATCGTGTTCATACTCTGCTTACAGAGAAATACATGCTGATGACTTCGTGACATACTTACTTGTCTCGGTACAGAGAAACAGCCATTGAAATCCCAGTTAAGTTCCAGTGCATCCTGCAGGGTAATGGACTCTCCAAGCCGGATGTTAGGCGAGTGGACTGTCAGCCAAACTCTGCCACAACGTGACTTCTCCAGTATCTGATTTTCTGATGCTGGAATCAGAAGTATCGGAATCTCAATGATGTACCAAACTGCGGGATAATTGCGTGACACACTATCAGTACCAATGGCTTTTATTTTGACAGTTCAACAACATTCATTGCGTTATTTACGTAGTTGAGCTGACAAATTTTTAGAACATAATGAAGCAATGGATTAGCAAAATCCTTGAAATGATTCAGATTGTGATTGATAGTGTTTTACGCAATTAGAATGCTGGTTAGTTATAAATTAGTTGTTATTCTTAATAATTTACGATAGGTGATCATGTAACCCTAACGTGCCTAATTGCACAATCGGTTTCTACTATGAAGTTACCTATAACTTATAAATAAAGCAAGTTAAATGCATTATAAATGTTCAGCATTTCGGAAGCGATAAATCTATGTCCAAAAGTGTATTTACTGTGTGATTTTAGCTTATCTCGACATATCATAATTTGAATCTATATTACTAATATTATCTAATACCGTCAAAGTCCATATGTAAATGGTAGTTTGAAATTATGCCAAATTGTCTGGGTATTTTGGTTAGAAGTTTCTATCGATTAAATAAATTTTAGTTAGGCTAATAAGGAAAGAAATGGGCGTTAAAGGAAAACCTAACAAATCAGGATAAGCTGCAGGATTGGTTTGTTTTCTATAACCAGTTCTATAACCTATCTAATAAAGACGTAAAGAAACATATTTTTCCTGTACACATTTAGGTTAGTTACTGTAGTAAAGTTGTAGGTATTTTGTTTTTAAGGTTAGAGTAGATAGACAATGCATGCCACCAGCCACCAGGAGTGTGGTCCTTTGGAACCGAACACTTTACGTACATACACGTTTAAGAGTCCGAATGATCCGGCTCGGTTTTACGACCGGTACGACAACCGGTGACGCCTTGTGCGGTACTAATGAAACTGAAAACGTTACATGGATATTAATTAAATGCATACGAAGTACTATGTATGCTGAATCAAAGAATGATGATGTGTCTGAAATTAGATTAAAGAAAGATGGAACAATTATGTTTGGATGAGACAATACAGGTAAAGATAATTTACGATCAGTATCGAATCGACTGCGTAGCTTGCAAGATGAGATGGCTGAGTGATAATAAAGATAAAAGGTTATAAAATTTAATGACCGTTAAACGTATTGGTTTTACGTAAAGTACTCAATCCGGGATTCAATTTAACGTTCAGTGTTTTATCCTTGGCTTGACGCTGTCAAGTTGGCGTCAAGATTATGACCTTAGTTTGGAGGTGCGTCAATGAAAATGAAAATCTATCAGTCAGTCTACTAGATTTAGGGAAGGTTCACATCTGACGGAAGATGCGTCGGGCGTAACATCGATTGCGTCTATTTATTCGGTCGACGCACTAACGTATCATCGGTTGAGTGTGAACGGTCAAGTGTTTTTCTATAGATTTGTCGGTTCTGGCGTTGGTCGCGTAACGCCAGAACAGACAAATGTATAGAAAAACACTTGACCTCACTGCGATACATCGCGTGCAGCTTGGGTTGGAGGTCTACCTCGATACCTGGCATGTGCGTGCGTGTCTATTAGCATGCATTTGTAATTAAGTACCCTAAGGGTTATTAGCTGCCGATAATGCGTCACTGCGATACCTACCACATGGTCGCGGTTTAGCTCGTTACTTACCTCGATGTCACCTCCATGTAAAACAAATGAATGCTTATAGACACCCGCGTACATGCCGAAGGATACCTCACTGCGATACAGCGGGCTGTTTGGGGGTCTACCTCGATCACTGACCTCTATTATTACCACTGGACAGGCTGTTCCAAGCGTTTGACAGCATTTTTTTTGTGTCTATTTGAAGCGCCACTAGCGAGTGTCCAGAGAACTAATTTTGACATATATTACATTTTGGTTGGGCTGTTCCAAACAATGTAAACGAATCATCGAAGCAATGTGTGGGATACAAAGCAGGTTTTGAGATTAGATCTATCAAGAACAAAATTACATGTATTGATTGTTTGAGCGCTTGTGAATCAATACCGTCCGATGCCATATCTGATCGACGAAACGGTATCGCACTAATTATTCAAAAAAATAGAGGTGGACTAACTATTCCATCACAAAGCATCGTTTCTATATGTTTGTTAGTGGAATCACTTTTTCGACAAGCATGCAAAAAGTCCAATGGGAAGCCGCCGGTGGAAAAAATATTTCCGGCAGTTCTCACAGCAAAAGTTATAAAAGAATTGCTACCAAAATCAAATACTTTGTTTCCAGAACTACGCGTTCATTTTTTGGAAACAATGATGTTTGAAACTTTAAATAGTCATTATGATGTATTAATTAAACAAATTATATTTAAGTATATCGATGTTAGAATTTTTGCAACAACGAAAAATTACTCTTTGTCAATTACAGGTCAAAGTATACGAAATTTCTTAACCCGTCAAATAATCTGGGCACGTCAGTAATTAAAATCGCTTATGCTGTTAGGAAGATAAGGCAGTTAACAGATGTAGAAACCGTGCGTTTAGTCTATTTTAGCTACTTTCACAGCATTATGTCGTACGGCATTTTACTATGGGGTCGAGCTGCTGACATTGAATCCATCTTTATTTTGCAAAAGAGAGCTGTCAGAGCCATTTATAATCTACGTCGCCGCGAATCTCTCAGGGAACTATTTATAATAAATGCTTTGACTTTGACTTTGAAAAATATAAATTAAATATATAAAACGTGTTTTATTTTACCTTTTCGACTGTTACTTAATACATTCATTATTCCATTATTATTATTCATTATTCCCTGTAAATTGTTAATATAAGTAGTAATTATGATGATAAATATTATCAAAAGTTATCGATATTTGCTCGCTGATATCGACATCACTAGTTTTAGTACCACAGACACTCGCTACGGCTAACAGCGCCAAAATGGCGATTATCAATTAGGCACAAAAGCACTTTGACAGCCGCCAGTCCAGTGGTAATAATAGAGGTCAGTGACCTCGATGCATGGCATGTGCGTGCGCGTCTATTAGCATGCATTTGTTTTACATGGAGGTGACATCAAGGTAGTGAGCTAAACCGCGACCGCGTGGTATCGCAGTGAGATATTTTCGGCATGTAATTACCCTTGCAATGGGTGCCTTAATAACAATAAAATGAAAGTCTATCGACTACAGACTCTCTCACTAGGACAACCTGCATTACACTGGCATTGATATGATATATGAATCAATACTCACCAATCAAGTAACCAATACGGAAAACAATGAAACTTTTTATCAATATGTACCTACCGTGAGTTCCAACAATCGTTAAGTAAGACGATGCTAATGACATAATTACACAGGCGATGTGTACCGAAGCATATTTAATTATGTGTTTAGTAAATCTACCGCGTGGACCTCCTTTTACGGATGTTTCACATTATGTAAGTGCTGTTAGGTACTGTACTATTTTGTCGCTGGACGTAGAGCTATCGTAATGTATTGTTGCGAAATTGAAGATGACGCTTGAGAAAAAAGGCTGGTCATTATGTGAAAGATACTTATATAATGTATTTTCTTTTTCAATTTTCCATTCCATAAAGACTTTTCCTTGGAGGCTTTTGATTCATTATGATCCAAGTAGATTTCCTTGTTTTTGGTCTAAATGATTGCTATAGATAATTTTGCTTGGCTATTATAAATATAGTAAATGGTTATGATCCTTTAAATATTTACGAGTTTTTGAGATAGCCATCTACAGAGTAAAAAAATGTATTGAATAAAAACGTGGTAGAGAATAGATTGTTTCGGTAGTCGGTGCCTTAGGTTTAGTTTGATTGTATCAGCTTGACCTACCAAATATTTATAAGGTTAGATTCATAAAAGTAATTCTTACCATAGGTACAATGCAACCTTGAATATACCTTTACAGTATCCAGCCAGCTATAAGGGCAATTCACAAAGATTTTTTGATAAGCTACGAAAATTTTTCAGGATACATATTAGTAGATTTCCAATATTCCAATACTTCGATTTTCTTTTAGTGTTTATCAGTAGAAACTTGTAAATGGCCTTTTATTTCATATTGTTTAAGAACACTGTTACATAAGTTAGCTGTAAGTTTCCCGATTAAAATAAAATAAAATGATAAAACAGGGTGACATCGACGTGCAACCGTTGTTTATTGTGAGGTATAAAAAAAAAATGCTGTTCCATATATTTTTACCGCGTATGTGTTGCACTTTTTTTTTTATGAAACAGCGTTTTTTTGTAAAAAAAAGTAGCGTAGAAATATTTCTAAATACATGTTTACAGTTTGCGCGCCGATGCCCCTGCCACCCTGTACAGTGGTGTTCTATACAAAGTTACAGACTAAATGGACGTGACACAATGTTTTCTTGACCTTCATCCTTTGTAATGCCATTTAGAAAATTAATACTAGTAGCGACTGGTTTTCTAACTGAAATAAAACTTCTACTTTTAGAATTCTTCGCAATGTTTATCTAAAACAGTTGGAAATGTTAATTGGCTTTGTGCTTATCTTTTTGTTTACAGTTCAATTTGAAGTTATATTCATTACAACATGACTTTGCACTTAAAAATGATGTAAAAAGCAAATTGAACAGAACGTGTAAGTCAAATCTATGCTTCTCAATTCTTTTTTGTACCTAAGATTTATTTTGGTAAGGATCCGGGTGTTCGAGTCAAATTCGACCCGTGTAACATCGGCGAGACTTTTGCACTTCGACTAGGGGTCAGCATCCAAATCAGGTTATGTAATTCGAAGGCAAAACAGAATATGTTTACTTAATTATATATACTTTTTTTTTAAATTCTTATGTAGGGTCCCATTAAAATGGATACACAAATTTTAACACAGCGCTCAGTACGTCTAACCTAAGATATCCAAGCAAAAAAAAAACACTGATTACAGTGATTTTATTTTGACCTAAAATAATAAATTGCCGGCACATTAGTGTATTTTTTTTCGTTAGCTGATTATTTTTCTTGTAAGTGTTTAATGCGTTTATCTTATATATTTTTTTACCATCGTCCTTATTTTGGTAGTCTGAATGATTACTAAAAGTTTGTCCATTTATTTTAGTGGGACCTTATATATTTGTATATCTTTTAGCACTTTATATTTGCTTTATATTTATTCGTACATACATACGTAATATCACGCCTGTATTCCCCGAAAGGTTAAGCAGAGGTGTACCTTTAATACACCCACATGTCGCCAGTGTGTCTGGGTGTAATTTATTTATAATATGTATGTATTTAGAAATATATAAGTATGTTTATCAGTTGTCTAGTACCCATAACACAAGCTCTGCTTAGCTTGGGACTAGATGGCGTTGTGTGATAGTTGTGGAATATTATTATTATCTCCTTTATTTCACTATATACATATAAATTATATTTTTAAATATTAGTATCAAAAATATATAAAAACATTTAAAAATATAAAAAATAGTAGCCCACCGGTATCGGGAACAGGGTCCAAGCTACCGGCGGTCAGGGCTCCAGAGAGAGGAACCTCCTGACAATGCGAGCCGTGTCCAGAAGTACCGCTTTCTGAATCAAGCCCTTGATCCAGCTGCCCAACGAGAGCCTCCTTAGGTGTTGGTCGAGGCTCTTGGCTATCAAACCATTGGCTGTAACGACTATCGGCACAATGATCGCTGAGTCCACATCCCACATGTCGACAACCTCGCGAGCCAAGTCAAGATACTTAATTTGTTTATCTTTCTCAGCTTTCACGAGGTTCTCATCATGCGGGACAGTTATGTCAACAATCATTGCGCGCCGCTCTGATCGATCCACCACCACTATATCAGGCTTATTGGCAACAATAGTCCTGTCAGTGATGATGGATCGATCCCAGTACAATGTGATATTACCATTTTCGAGAACTGGGTCGGGCACATACCTATAGTACGGCACCTCCGATTCTACAAGGTTGTATTTCAAAGCAAGCTGCTGATGGATTATCCTGGCTACAAGGTTGTGTCTATGCAAGTATTCTCCGTTAGCTAGACGAGAACACCCGGAGATAATATGCCTGATTGATTCTCCCGGCCGGTGGCATGCCCGACAGATGTCAACCGTGCCGTCTTTCACAATATATCTCCGGTAGTTGTTTGTCATCATAACTTCGTCCATAATTGCACAAACAAAACCTTCGGTTTCTCCAAAGAGATCACCGCAACGTAGCCAGGCTACGGACGCTAGTAGGTCTACATCGGGTCCCTGAAGGGCCCGAAGAAAGCGTCACATTATTATTATTATTATTAGTTATGTTTAAGTCTCATGTCATGAAACAGAGGGCGAGCCTATTGCCATCAACTGGGCACAAATCCAGACTCCGTCTATTCATGTTCTTAGTTTTGTAAGTGTTATTGCGTATTGGGTTATTTCTTTCGTGCGCACTAAATACATTTTTTTATCTAATATCTTATTTTATCTATCTTATTGTAGGAATATTACTGTAATTAAGAATTAACAGATCCAGTAATCTAATCTAATCTGAATACTGATAAAGCTCAACTTGTTTGTTAATTGCTATCATAAGTATGAATGATTTATCCGGATTAATTAGGGATTAATTAATAAATCACTAGCCAAAAAAAACCATCCTTATTCGTATATAACATAACATAATCAGCCTATAATGTTCCCACTGCTGGAACACAGGCCTCCTCTCAGTGAGAGGGAGTGGGCCGTAATCCACCACGCGGGCCCAGTGCGGGTTGGCAGATGTCACAGTCTTCGAATTTTTGGTTCTAGGACATGCCGATTTCTTCACGATGTTTTCCTTCACCGTTTTGACAGCAGTGGTATTCGTATATATCCGTTTTCGGATTTATTATGACGTCAAACAGATTCTGTAATTTGCCATTGTTTTTTTGTTTGTAGTTCTATTAAAATTTCAAGAGAACGAAAATGAGTAGTTTTTGTTCACATAATCAAAATAAATTAGTAGATAGGTTTGCAATAAGTTAAGGTAACGACCTCTTAGGATAAAAAAGATCAAGAAAGGCACAGAAGATTTGATATAAAACAGCAACACAGTCAAGGGGCTGTGTTGCTGTTTAGGCAGACTGAGAAGCAAGGGCTATTCAGTCTGCCGCTAGTTAAAGTAAAAACATGAATACCTACCCTACCCATCAAATAACACGTTGTGTAAGGTCATGGTCGGCGACCGTGGTGCCACAGCCAGGGGGACATACATTATGTATGACAGATGAGAACAACTACCAAAGTTTAGGATTAACGCTGGCTGAGCGATTTTAATGTTGCCTAAGAGCGGTTTCGCATTACATCCGATCCGAATCCGAGAAATGCCGGTCCGAAGTGACCATAGTCCTATTTGTATGAGGGGTTGCGCACTAGATTCGAACTCTATCCGTCCGAATTTAGAACATTCCCAATTCGGATTGAAGTCGGATCTTTAATTCGGATTTGGATCGGATGTAGTGCGAAACCGCTCTTAGGCTACAGTTAAACCAGAAAAGGTATGCGCTTCGGCAATCCTCGTTTTTCCGAATTAGTATGAACACAACGCCACAGAGTCACTCTAACCCCCCTAATTTTGTAACCATTTTATGGAAGTACAGAATAGGTAAGTACTTCCATTCTTGTTACAGCTCTATATTAGATTTCATTATGGCACGTTTGTATTTCCGAGGATAATCGAAGATTGCCGAAGCGCATACTTTTTCTGGGAAATCTGTATTTGCTAAAAGACAGGCAGGTTAACTTGCTTACATGTGATTGGTTTTGTTAAACCAACCAGATGTAAGCAAGCACTTGTAGGTACCTAAATAGTCCAATGTTATTAAAGGTTTCTACAAAACTTTTTTCACCATGAGTCGGTATCGGAAATCCTTTTCACTAAATCATCTTTAAGTATCAAGAGACGGGAGGACCCAAGAGGCGGCTTAGTAGATGTGACCTCCAATAGGATTAGATTTACAAGTGAAGCAGCAGGATATTCTACCTTAGAAGAAACATTAGGGATTTCAGGCTGCAAATCTGTGTTTTTGTACATTCTCAATACTTAACATTAGCATTAAAACGCAGTTTCCATTGACATTATTGATAGTTACAGCATACTTCTATAAAAGCCGAATAATAAAACGTGTTTTATGTACAAAATACAAAAAAAAACGTAGTGGAAATGTACCTTCTAAGTAGCGATACATTATTAAAATAATCTAGATTTCCGGACCTAGGAAAGTACATATTATATTGTGTAAAATGATGCTGTGATGATTTAATCTATATAATTACGTAAATAACAAGTCGGAAATAGTTTACTATCACCTTATGTAACCCAGTCTGTCTGTATCTATTTTTTTGTCTGAAGCTATGTATATGGCTGTGTTTTGCTTTTGCTGTTGATGTAGGTATTAGATAGTATTTCTGCACTTGCATTTGGCGTCTCTAGATCATTTTTTTATTGAAATGACATTCACCTACATTCTTATTGGATGTTTTTAATACGGATCTTCGTTGACGTTAATTGCTATGCTATAATAAATTTATCCCTATGGAGAACTGGCTGGGTGCTACTAGGAATATCTTTAACAGTCAGATTTTAAGATTGAAAAAAAATAATAAAAAACATGATATGTAGGAATGTAGGAATGTGTAAAAACAAATTTTATTGCGACTGAAGAAAATGTTGCTATTAATTGCGTTTTAAAGTAAATACAGCCTATATACACAACAATACAGTGAATATAATGCAGGAAAATGTAAAGTTTACTGAATTTTAAACACTTTAAAATGATAGCAGTTATGAAAACATAACTCACATCCGATAGTGGCTCCGAGCGCGGTGACGGCGAGCGCCAGTACGGCGTACCACGACGCGGCCATCTCACTGCGGGACTCTCGCGCCACTGAACTACGACCACATTTGGCGTTCTTTATACAATTGATTGCTGCGCAGCCGCGCAGGAGACGTGCACTTACTCTAACTCCGCGATCCAATCTAATCGCATATCGTAGCTCGACGGGCTCGACCCGTTTTTGCGCGTGCAATCCAGTTTCGCACACACAAGCACGTCAGTGTATATTGTGCTTAATCAAACTCGTCGTGGGGTCCTAAGTGCGCAGGAGTAGGTACTGTAATGGTAGTGCGGGCTTCCGACAGCTCCCTCGTTTCCGATCGGGTGTCGCGTGCGTCGGCGCAACAGGCTGCGTCTGAACCACGTGCAGCCCACCGGATGTCACTGATCAGCTCAGAACGGCTTAAAAACAGATTTGTTTCATTGATCGAATGCAATTCAGTACACCCGTTTTAGGTATTCTCTTTGACCTATTGAATTGACTGCTCTGTGCTCTTTCTTGGGCCCATTTTAAGGGCATCGTCTGGGGTCCAGCTTTGTATCAACCATAGAAATGTAAATATCTATGGTATCAGCATTCAGACAACACACGTAGGACATCTACCTTCCATGCATAATATATCGAGTGTACTTGCATTTCTTTATCGTAGTGCGTAATACCACATAATATCACACATTTTTAAAACATTGTTAACTTTGACCCAGCAAGTCGGCCATCAAGCGCTGACCCGCATCTTTAGAACGTCATTAGAGACTGCAAAACAAGGTTCAAACAATTTCCTTTCTACACAAAGTGATTAAATTATAAAATATTTGTTCCATAACTCTGAGGAATACATAAAAGATCCTAACTTTCTTTAGAAAATTTGAAGTCATCTAAGTTCGGTGAGGAAATTGAAATCCAATCTGTTTACGTAAGAATTGCCGGATAGAATAATCTAAGGCTACAAGCACAGAGCAGTTGTGTTTTGTAGGTACTATAGGTATCTAATTGTGAATTTTAAGGTTAAAGGAACAAAGGAAAAGCATTATTATCCTTTTATTTATATACTAGCGGCGCCCCGCGGTTACACCCTGTCGATCCCGTGGGAATATCGGGATAAAAAGTATCCTATGTATTAATCCTGGTGGTAAACTATATGTGTGCCAAATTTCATCCAAATCCGTTTAGTAGTTTTTGCGTGAAAGAGTAACAAACATCCATACACATACACAGGCCATATACAGGCCTGATGGTCTAGTGGTTAGTGACCCTGACTGCTATGCCGGAGGTCGTGGGTTCGATTCCCACCCAGGACAAATGTTTGTGTGATGAGCACGATCATTTGTTCTGTGTCTGGGTGTAATTTATCTATAATATGTAGGTATGTATTTAGAAATATATAAGTATGTTTATCAGTTGTCTAGTACCCATAACACAAGCTCTGCTTAGCTTGGGACTAGATGGCGTTGTGTGATAGTTGTGGAATATTATTATTATTATTATATTATTATCCATCCTCACAAATTTTCGCGTTTATAATATTATAGTGGGATGGGATAGTGGGACTATAATATTAGTGGGATAGTGGGAAGTAGGATAGTAGGATTAAAAGGTGTGTTTACTAATATTACATGAGACAACACAAGGCTAAAAGAGTAGTACAGTCACTATGCGAAATTAAGGGATTTCAATCAAGTGATCAGGGCGTGTTCGGAAAGATCACTGATCATAATACATTTAAAAAAAATATACGCGTTGAATTGAGAACCTCCTCCGTTTTTTCGTCGGTTAAAAATAATAATAATGAGCTAGAAAGAGCAAGACGATACCTACTGTTGAAGTAGGATCGATTTGTTTTTGCTATACTCCAACAGTGAATTAGTTTACTTACATAACTTTTACAATATTTATCATAACTATTTACACGAGATACTAAATTAGTTAGTAATTCTAACCATACGAACTCATTCAATTATTAGCTTTATGTTGTGTTTGAATCACCAAGATACAGCCTGTGCCTAGTTTAAATTAGTCTAAGTTTTCTGTTGGCTAGAATTGCATGCTAATACTTTTATGTTTGTGAACTATGTGTAAGTATTAATTTGAATTTGAAATATACAAAAACAAAAGGACTTAATGTGAATGCTCTTCATCTATAAAATTCGTACAACGAATGAAACATTTGAAGTTCTGGATTTACTCTTTCCCTCATAGGAGTAGGGGAAATTCCCAATTGTTTTCAAGCCATGAGCTAATAATCAGATGTAGAAAATATTTTTTGGACACATAATCAGCCTATAAGGTTCCCAGTGCTGGGACACAGGCCTTTTCTCTTTGAGAAGGGATGGGCTAACAATCTACCACGTGGATTTAGGGCGGGTTGGTAGATGTCACAATGTCATCGTTTTTGACAGCAGTGGTAATACAATTATTTACACAATGTAGAGCGCCTGTCTGGGTTCGAACCCACGACCTCGTAAGTCACTGCTCTCAAAAAATTAATTTCTCTAAACATAAATTGTTTTTTTGTTCCAAATTGCTGTTACAACTTTAGTTGAATCGTCATCCGTTTACCCAAATTTTTGAGAATATAAAGATCTAACTTGACTTCACTAGTCTTCGATTATCATTAAGTAGGTAAATCAGCTCTCTAATTGCGTAACACACTAACACTATCAATCACAATCTGAATAATTATGAAGGATAGTGCTAATCCATTGCTTCATATGTTGGAAAAAATTGTCTGGTTAACAACGTAAATAACGCAATGAATGTTGTAGAACTGTCAATATGAACGCCATTCCTACTGTTAGTGCGTTACGCAACTACCCCGCAGTTCTTATCAGTTTGCAGGTGAACGAGAGATATTTGGTTTTTTAATTAATGGCGTTGGGTGTGACTGTCCAGGATAAGCCGAGCGCTCGGTTCAGTTGAGTAACTGGCGGAACAAACTGCGCTACACGAGGAGGCTTCTTCATGCATCCCAAAAAATCAGTTCATTCATCTTTATTTATTAACATTATCAATACGTAGATAAGAGTAATTAAAGCAATAAACTATTGATAAGAACACCCCGGTTAAGGTCACTTTGGCTTTGTACGATAAAAAGTTGATCTTGAGTTACAAAGTAATTAAAATATTTTGACATTTTCATTACTTTTATATTTTATTTACTTTGCTCAAATAAATAAAATATAAAATAACTATAAAATTCTATCAATTTGTATTCTAAAAAATCTTAACCATTTATGCAAAGATGAGTCAGCTTGCTCTAACTGACTGACGTACGTCTAAACGTGGTTAGCAGTTTTGAAAATCCAGTTGAACGTTGTTCAGCTGTTTTACATTTCGGAGCTGTTTTGTAAAACGGCTAGTGGCTAGGTATGTAAAACAGCATATTCGACAACCCATGTGCTACATATCGATGTAGTTTGCGAGTACCAACATTTTCTTGAAGTTGTACCAGTGGGTGTAGGTACGTCTGTTATGGTACGGAAAACTCGCATAGTTATTACAATGATTATGTTCGTAAACCCACGGTTAGGAACAGGTAGTACACGATCACAACGATTTTCTCGGCTTAGAAAGCAGTAAGCAAAGTAATCTGAAGGTGTACGGGTAACGGAGTTTGACGATAATAATTATGACAATCCTCTATGCCAGACAGGCGTGCTTACTTTTATGTACGTTATTCATCGGCACTATTCTCACGCTGAAGGAAAATATCGTCAGGCAGCTGGCACGTCCTGTCCATGTGACACCCACCAACCCTCACTGAACTCACTAGTGGGCCTAGCGCGAACGTGCAGATTAAACGTAACATAAATTCGAACGATTTTAAAATTGAAAATACTCGTTTTGCACATAGTTACTTAGTTTTGAGACTATGTTCATATACTGGGAAACATAACTTATATACTAATTGTGCTTATAGGATAATTGTATTTTCAATAAAAAATACTTCGAATTTAGGCGAACCTCACACTTCAACGCGCCACGCGACAGGGCGCGGGGAACGTAGCCAAATCAAATGCGTTTTTATTGAGTAAGTATAACGAGCCACGCGACGGGGCGCAGAAAATGTGCCCCGCACGTGATTTTTTTACATACAAAATTCAATAAACCGCGTTTCCGCGCGGGGAATTTGGCTCCGTTTCCCGCGCCCCGTCGCGTGGTGCGTTGTACTCAAGTACTCAATGTGAGATCTGCTTTACGTTTTCGTAGCCCACGTATGCACGGACGTAAAAATATCGCGGCGGGATTTACTCGCGCACGGGATTTTCAGTCAACAGTCGGTATTGAGAATCCAACAGAGCGCATCCCAGCCCGTCAAAAAAACACTGTTGGATTTCAACTCTAAGGGCTAAGTAGCGCGTTGAAAATCCAACACCCAAAAAAAAATCGTCACGGGAAAATCGCGCCCGTGCCCTCTTGGGCTTAGTGTTGGGGCCTCCGTGACAAAGAGGAGTCCTGTATCACAGAAGTGGGAACAGTACAGTAAGATAATCCTTTAAGATGTATGTAGAACAAGGCTACCTATTGCATCCGCCTCCGCCCAAAAAAACTAAAGCAACCATATGGTTGCTTTATTTTTTTTTTCCAGACTGCTACTTTGATGACTATAATCACTGTTATGATATCAATAGATGTTTTATTGAAGAATACTGTGTGAATGGATGTATTACAGGCCTATCATAATATTTTGTAAAAGACAGGAAGGTTTCTATCCTAGTCAAGTGTCTAGTCAAGTTATTTTAAAATAGTCTATTGTAAAGATAAACTGTTATACTCTGTTTTTTCAACTAAGTGCTCGTATAATACAAAACACATTCCATTGTTATCATGATTTCACTGCAAAGTATGGATCTGTCGATAGAAAAAATAACTACGTTGTTACCTATGTGACTTGTTTGCTATGTCCTGGTAAAAGCATCAATCTTGTTTGTATTGACATCTCTACCGACAAGAGGTCAATCAAAACACGCCCGATAACGCAGAAAGAAATAAAAATATAAATTCACCATATCCTCTGAACGCTCACCTTTGCTCATGTCTGTGCCATTTTACACTGAGTGTCAATTAGTAAGCCATATCGGTTTCATATTGAAAGTGTGTATAGATGTATAGTCCACCTCATAATTGCTATAACACCCTAAGATTGTATATCATCTGCTCGTCATAAAATATCTACAAAGTCTATTTGTCTTTGTGACAGTAACATACACACTTTAACTTTACAGTCCTTTAACAGTTATTTTACAGCAGCAACCCAAGAGAAACCTTACTGTAACGAGAATAAAAATATCGTTGTGATCTTGACATACTTGACAGTGGCAGCAATCCCACAGCAACTCTTTTACAAGGAGTCTAAAGACCACTTTGATTTTGACAGAGATGCAAAATCAGAGGTAAAATAATTGTTAATTGACTTTAGTGAATTTAACTAGAAATTGTCGTCTAAGCTGGTAAAGCAATGTCGAGGTCGACTATATCTATCTTCAACTAGCTCTATGTTATAGACTGCCATATTATGGTCACAACTAAGACTGCTGAACATGGGTTCGATCCGCAGCGCCCTAATTGCGTAACACACTTTCAACCAGTACCTGAATCATTTTGATTATGCTAATCCTTTGCTTCATATGTTCGAAACAATGAATGTTGTTGAGCCGTCAAAATGAAAGCCATTGCCACTGATAGTGTGTTACGCAATTACCCCGCAGGTCAGGCAAAATGTTGTTGGATTTATCCATCAGCAATTCTTCAGTAGCAATTCCGGTGTCAGTTGAAGGCAAAACATGGGTTTGGAGATATTTGACTGTATCTCTGCCTATACCTTCGAAAAATTCAGGCATTCATATATTAAATTATGCTATAAAATAGGAAGTTTGAATCCAGCCTGAATTTACATATTAAATTATGCTATAGAATAGGATGTCTGATCACGCCTGAATTTACATATTAAATTATGCTATAAAATAGGAAGTCTGAATCACGCCTGAATTTTTCGAAGGTATAGGCAGAGATACAGTCAAATATCTCCATGTTTTCCCTTCAACTGACACCGGAATTGCTACTGAAGAATTGCTGATGGATAAATCCAACAACATTTTGCCTGACCTGCGGGGTAATTCAGACTTCCTATTTTACCTATAGCATAATTTAATATGTTATACATATTAAATTATGTTATAAAATAGGAAGTCTGAATGATTAAATAAGGTTTTAACAACGACGTACCGCCAAGTTCTAAGCGGCAGCCACCTTGGAGTGTTTCGCTGCACTTTTAAGTGAACACATAAACATCTGTTGGTTACAGCGTGTGTTGCTGTTTATGTGTTGTTTTTTTCTAAAAAACACCAGCATCTTATGCTGCTTAGGTACTACTAACTCGCGCCGACGAAGCTTCATTAGCGTTTATTCATTTAGGTTAGCAAACGCTTTCAGCCCCAAAAATAAGATTCGCCGCTAGCTAGGAAATATTAGTCTATCCATGAACCTTAGTGCATGTATCTTTTATATTAATTTTCATTTGCTTATTTTATTTAGTACGTCAGAAGAGAATTTATTAGAAGACTAACTCTCCTGGACTCCCGGTGAACTTCGTATACCGGCTCAGAATCAATAAGAACGAATGTAGGTATGAGAAAATCAATTATCTTCATTATTATTTTTTTCATAAAATTTTCCCATGTTTTAATAGTTATTCTGCTATTCGGGGCGGACACAGATCTTAAAAAAAATGGTTCTGGTTTTATAAACGGTGTAACTAACCCGACTTTGTTTTATTTATTGGGCAGTAAAAAATAATTATATGATAGTGGAATACCCATACAACAAGGAACACACACAATAAGAAAACCCATATATGCCCACAATAAGAAAGTTTTCAAACAAATTCAAGCAGCAGTACCAATTGGACTAGACGATGACATGTTAGATATTCCAGATTGATTTACTAAAAGAATGAGATCCAACAATTGCTCAATGATTCCAAATTGTTATCGTTTGTCAGGAATTAGATAACAATTTACCTTACTTTAATTTTCTTAGCATTGGATATAAATTACTCTAGGTGAGGAACTTTCAACGTTCAGCTTCAGGCTGATTTCAAAGATCACACAAACATTTCACAACGTTTTTAATTATTAATTACAAAGTAAGATCAATTTGTTGTTAGTTAAAAGCTCACGACAATAGTTTATCAAACTTATTTGCACTCGAGCATTAGAAAATGAAATATAAATATATGCTTTATAGTTATTGAACTTCTTTTTCCAAATCCATAAACTGTTGAACAGATTTGGCTCTTTTCTCTCGTCGGTCGTCACTGCCTGAGGAGGCGATGGATGGAGCCCTGCTGGGGTTGCGGAGCACCGGCTTCCGGAGCTGGAAGAAGTTCAGCGAAGCCTTCAGCTCCTTGATGAACACTTCTTTGTGTGTGACCTGGAAATATGATGTTGCAAATTCCTCAGATTCAGAAGGTATGTTGACTGATAAGAACCATCTGGTATTCTTAGGACATGTCATTGACGTTTGTTGTTTCATATTGCGCCTACATATCAATCAATTCATCATATACCTGGGATTATTTGACAATCGATGCTATAAAATAGCGTCATGAAAACCATTAGTGGGAAGACGAGCCGTGTGCCCGATAGGATTCACATTGGAAAAAAATATGAACTTTTTTCCTCATTTAACCCTTTTAGGTGAGGAATGTTAAAAATCCTTCCTTTGTTCAACTGCCTTGGTTCAATAAGAAAATCATAGGCAAAATGGCATGCTTCTAGAGCTAAACCCAGTGGTTTAGGTTGTGCTTTGTTAGTCAGTGAATTAATGAATTTAGGATTTTTACTAAGTAGATGGAGCTGAAACTAGTGTCCACTATACATATGTATAGGGCATAAAATAATATGTATAATAAAACGGACCTGCTCCCGAACGACAATATTGCGGACCTCGTTCATGAACTCGATGGCAGTCATTATCAGACAAAACCCCAGTCCCACCACCAATACTACGAATGCACCAATCAGGTTCTCCATTTCAAGATCGCCTTCTATGTCATTCTCGTCGGTAACTGGCTGAAATATAGTACAAGAATACTTTCAAGTGACGTTTTTATAGGAAGAGCCCGGAAGGTCCTAGTATCCATCGGCAGTTTTAATGAAGTGGAATTAAAAATATTGTATAACTTTACATGGGAAATGCTAATAAGCATACTCAGCCTATAACGTTCCCACTGCTGGGAAGCAGGCCTCCTCTCTGGGAAAGGGTGTAGGCCGTAATCCACCACGGAAGACCAGTGCGGATTGGTAGATGTCACATGTCTTCAAATTTTTGGTTCTAGAACATGCCGGTTTTCTCACGATGTTTTCCTTCACCGTTTTGAGAGCAGTGGTGATGAAATAAATTACACAAAGTGAAGCGCCTGCCTAGGTTCGAACTCACGACCTTCAACTCGTAAGTCTTACCACTGGGCCACCACTGTTCTCATGCTAGTAAATATATTGAAAAATCTTTCCTACTAAAAACTTTTTCTCACTCCCTCCTTAAAATGGACGATGCTCTATGGATTTACTTTATGAATTTGCAGCTTAACTGATTGAATTGACACAATAGCTGTGAAAATAACTTTTAATGGTTCCTTACGTCACATTTTTTCGCTCCATATTTTTCAAGCCACCATTTATTTTTAATTTTGTCCAAAGTTGTTAATTCTTTTAGTTTTAGAATTGCCCGGTTTATGTCAGTTCTGAATGGTGAATCTGAAAATAAAAGTATGGTATTATTTACTTTATGGAAGAATTCTGTTTTTAAGAAAGACTCTGGCTACCGATAAACATTTGATTGAAGTAAAAGAGTTGATAATCATCACGAAGTAATTTGAGGTTATACTCACTAGCTGGCATCGCTATCCCGTAATCCTTACTATCCAGTTCACCTCCAACTTTTTTCAGGTCACAGTCTCTTTTTAATTTGTACTCTATGGTACTAGACTCCATAAAGAAAGCGTACTTGTTTTTACTTTTGATAACTCTTTTCTCTCCTTCGTCATTGCTTTTTACTAGGAGAGCCGGATTTGAAATCATGGTTTCGTACATGTGTCTGTATGTTTTGTCTTTGGAGCCCTGGAACATAATGACTGTATTAATGTTACACTTAATTTAATAAGTAATGACTATAAGTACTAAATGTCTATTAACAGTAATTTGTAGTTTCTGCGATATTTTTGTTTTAGTATAGTGAAAAAGCAAATCATATTTAATGGCATAGCAAAAAGGAGAATGGAGATCACAGCACATCCCTTGTACGGAAATTATTTGACGGACAGGATTACAAGGTTCCCTACCATAAAGAACTCAAGTGTTGATCCTCCATCGATAGCCCCGTATAGAATTTTGGTCTGCTTGGCCAAATCATCGACGCTGTTGATTGGTTCGTTTTCCAAGGCAGACGTCATAGAAGCTGACAGCTGGGCAATATAAGTCTGACACACAATCACTGCGAAGAACCACCACATACCACAAACCCAACGGGTGCCAAGAGCTCTGAAATTGTAAAGAACAGCGCAGTTTTTGAGGCATACTTATATATTAAAGAGGTATACAGCTGCAATTCTTGGAACAGTTATTAAGAATGTTACAAATATCTTTCTTCTCTAATCTCAGGTCAACTTCCGAAATGTATAATGGTTTAAAACAAAACAAATTCAAATAAAATTACTTAGGCAAGATGTCGCATCCTTGCGTCATAATGGAGCCCATTGTTAGCCAGGCGCAGTTCTTAAACGTCCATATATTTTCCAATTCCTCTGGATCTTTCTCGCATGGTTCTGGATTTTCCCAATCAGCTGGTGAAATTCTGAAATTATCAAGAAAAGTTGTAACAAATTGCTTTGGTGTAAATAGTTTTCACCTGTTTTTATAACACACCTTGCGTTCATCTGTTGTTAAAAATTATTATTACCGGTCAAAGACCGCGGTCCACCGATCGGCGAACAAACAATAGAAAATCAATTGTGTCTCATTAGCAGAGCTTGACAGATTAAGGATAATTTCAGTAAACCAATATAATAAACCTTTCCAGGAATGAACTTCGTACTTTCTACGTTTTCTTACTCAAAAATATACCTACGTATAAGGTTAATGTAAAAAATTTAAAAATAATATATACCTGGCACAAATGAAAAGAACCATGGAAACTACACAATAAGCGGTTGCCGTGTGCATCCAAACCTCAAAAGTATACGGATTGAGGAAAGAGAACATTCCTGGCTTCACTTTACGATCTTGGGTGTACAGGATACTAATTCCTAGAGACATGAAGGGCACTGAGAAGTCAACAACCTTTTTCCTCTCTTCCGTTATTGTGAAGTCACATACAGCTAAATCAGCTTTCTGTAAAGAAAGGTATTTATGGTACAAGGTTTTTGTGCTAAATAATATAAATCCCCTTTATTTTAGAAATTAATGGAAACCGCTCGGCGAGCAAGTCGAACTCGCGCTTCACTAGTTATACATATATTCTCAGCTAGAGGTTAATGTTAGATATTATTTATATATTTCATGAGTTCCGATAAATTTGTGTATGAAACTGCATATCATTAAGGATATTATTTTTGTCTCTCGAAGCGACGCGCGCTTTGCATGTTGTAACCAAGTGTACAAACACGCTGTGTATGGGTGGGTGAAGGCGAGTAGCGTCAGCGCGTAAACCAGACACACACACACACACTTCCGATTTCGCCATTGTCTCGAACGGTAGCGAGAGCGATGCGAGAGCGTGTTTTTATACAGTTAGTAACCACAAGTAAAGCGCGCGTTGCTTCGTGAGATAAAAATACTGTATTTAAGCACTCGTCAACAATTGCATAAACTATGATTAAATTATCACTGACCTTGTCTAATAACACTCCCACGAGTTCGGCGTATCCCATATCCTTTTCGTGAATGAATTTATAAGTGTAATTGAACTTTTCTTCTTTCAGTATTCGGAATATGTGCTTGACGAGGTCTACCGAGAAACCTTCGAATTTCTCATTAGGGTCATCATCTTCTTCTTTACATTCGTCGGTTTCACATTTTTCTTTGTACCAGAAATAGGGTTTCGCTCTACGTGACACTACCTGTGTTAGAAAATAATAAGGTTAGGGGATAGTTGGATTGTTGTGTCTTTAGTTATCAGTCAGAACTAATGGTATACTGCAAAAGTTTCAATCCAAGTAACCGTTCAATATAATACTTACTATAAATTCCTTACTTGAGTGCTTGGTGTTGACGCTGTTGGTAAGCGGTTTGGTTTCAATAATTTCGGTTCCATTGGCGGATTCCCATCTGCCGATGGTTTGTTGGACTCGGACGTGTATTTCATTCACATACAAAATGTAATTAATTCTTCGACCTTGTTGGTCAAATTCTACGTTACCACTAACTCCGTAGGTTTTTGTCTGAAAATGTTTTCAATTGAATTTTAATAAAGTTTAAGACAGTCGTGACAACTTTTCTGTAAACATGGATTAGGGTGTCAACACAGAGGGTACAGCGTGAACGTTCTATTACTCTTGTTATTCGAAAACAACAGTAATTGAACATGACGAACAAATTGATAAAGACAGAAGCGACTATTGAAATTGTTTTTGGATCACCAACAAATTCGACCATAGAAATGTAAAACCAACCTAGCAATGATCCTCTAGAAAATGTTAAATTAATATAGCATAGCATAATCAGCCTAAAATGTTCCTACTGCTTGGACACAGGCCTCCTTTCGGTGAGAGGAAGTGGGCTGTAATTCAACATTCGGGCCCAGTGCGGCTTGGTAGATATCACATGTCTTCGAATTTCTGCTCTAGAACCAAATGAATATAATTTTATTAATTTAATAGTGTAGGATCACCTCTAGTATTTTGCGTTGGAATGCAGCCCCTTGAGCCCAGGGCTCCTCTTCTCCGGTACAACCGAAAGAAGGAGGCTGACTCCGATCTTTTAACTCTTCCACATCCAGCGCCTTCACTAGGTGATTAGCAACGTCATCCATTATAAGTGATTCGAGCTGTATGAAATTAGAAGGAATAAGATTAATGTTATTGTGCTAATTATGAGGCAACTTTTATTTCTAATTAGACTTTGCCCGCGACTTATTATTAGTTTGTTTTCGCTTAGCGTTCTTTCTGACTTTTTCTTTTTGATCGGCTCTATCGTGATGTTATGAATAGCCTATATCTTTCTCAAGAGTTGAGCTACCAAACGCAATAATAATTTTTCAAATTCGACTAGTTGTTTCAGAGATTAGCACGTTCAAACAAACAAACAAACTCTTTAGCTTTATTATTAGTACAAATAGATTTTCTTTTTACTTTGAACTGGACAACGGATGGGGATTCCTCTTTAGACTGCCAGTTGCCCACTCTTGTAGCCAGGTAATGTCTTGCGTCCTTTAGCTTTTCATATTGCGTCATGCTCAGCCACGTTATGTTACATGGCATCTTCACCAGCTGCTCAGCCACTGTCGATGTGTCCATGGAAACTAAAATGAAGTGCTAAAACACATTGTGAAGATATAGCACAAGTGAATGTCAATAGTTTCGTTAAACACAAGAGATATTATGATTTTAGTATATTTTTTTATTTTAATTATGCTTGTTTAAGACTATACAGATATTAAAATAAGCGAGGAACATTCTTTAAGGCAGTGTAACAAAAAAGTTTTTTTTTTTTTTTGTACAAGGTACAAATATGAAAAACAAACTGCTGTTCCCTAAATTGTGTCGAGTTATGCGAACATACCTGTATAGATATATGAAGCAGCAGATTTTTTTTCGTGATTTGATCCTACTACACTCCCATAAAGTTTATCGCTCGTTTAACCTCACATACTGTATAGTAAGTTGTATAAAAACCTGTACCTGATATTCAGTAACTAATTTGGCATTTTCAGCTTCCGCTAGATATTGTAAAATACGGTCAGCATGACAGTCCAGTACGAAGCGGGTTATATGATATATACTGAATGTCTTGAAGATCTGAAAGTATCAAAAACTTTAGAAGATTTCTTACAGCCACTTGTGGCTGTAAGAAATCTTGTGTCGGTTCAGCAATGCAGCAAGTGATATAGTCAACGAATTGTTTTCAACATGTAACCTGTGGATCTTCGGAATTGATTGAAGTTAGTGTCCTTAGGTAATTTGTTTGTTTATTTAAACTTCGCGCACAAAAAGTTACAAAGGCGGACTTAATGCCTTAGGCATTCTGTACCAGCCAACCAACGGTGGTGAATAGATAAACATGGCAGGTCTCTGTTTTAGAGGAGATAGTAGTAATAAAAAAATTTGGAAAATCCAAAAGTGCACGACTCATAATGCTCATTTGATCGTATAAAAACCAAAGATATAGATATTATATTAGTTAGTTTTTTATTAATTACAATTAAACTACTTTGAATAAATAAAAGAGCCATTTTCAATAGGGTTCTTCCTATGGGTGAAACGAATCTATTAAAAAAATTACTCAATTAATTGATGTTTTCAGATTTCACACTTGACTGATGGGAGATTTTTTAGAAATATTTTGATGTTTTTTTCGTTTGAAAAGTAAAGAATTAATGTCCATTAAATTATCTATACAATGGTATATAAATTAAGTAGTATCTAGCAGGAGTATAACAATAGAAACAGTTGCAGAAAGAAGGCAAAAAAAAGTCATATATATACTGATATATAACATACTGAATTGTAAATAAAATAGGAACACAAGTGCATAAATTCCATTAAAAAATGTAGAATTGATAACACAGTCAATCAATCAACTCAGCCCATCAGTCTACTGGGTTGCTCATAAGTCTCTAAAATGAATACTTATGCTCTTTGAGAGTAAAGACAGACAGACTGCGTTTTATCATAATTATGGAAATATTACATGTCGGTTGTCGCCGTCTGGATCCAATTTATACACGAAGATTTGTGAATGTAATGATACCTCAGATAGAATCTTTTGCACTCTTAATAAACCTAGAACAAAAGACATACTTGTTAATTAAAACTAAAATATAATTTGTAAAAAATCCTTCTGTTGATGTAAAATTAGCTCATCAGTTAAAATATTAGAATGATAGATGGCGTTTAAAAATAATGTCATCTGTGAGAAAACGCCTAGGTATCTCATAAACGTCGCGATTTCAACTCTGAATCGTTTGCTAAATAATATTATCAGGATTTAATATTTGTAAAAAAAAAAACAGTTGGGTACATACCAAAGTTATCTTCGTAAAGGGCTGCGAAACTTGTCCATTTATAATACTTCACAAGTTTCCCGTAAGCTAGTGCAACGTCCTCAGAGTCCGGATAAAAGTTTATTGAAATCTTTTTAAAGGCTAATTCTTCGTCATCTTTTCCTTCTTCCTCGTTTTCCCCTTCTTCTGGACTAGTTTCTTCTTCTTCGTCATTTATTTCCAAGTCGGGGTCCAGAGGTTGCCACGTAGCTTGAATATGCGGTATGTTCGCAATAGCGCACTGGTCTCGAGTGGCGCCGTCTGATATTGCATTTTGTGGACCAAATACAGCCACCGGTTGTATTCCATTGGTTGAACACACTGGAATTGTAAAACAAAAACCTCTGTTTGTGCAAATAAAATCAATAGAATAATGTTTGTGCAATTTCTTTATGAGTTTTGCTGGAGTATCTAAGTAGTAAAAGCAAAGTAATTTTAATATTTTAACTTGTTCTTTTTGTAGCAAAACGGGTAACTTTTTACTCTAAGATTTTTATTGTATATAAAAGAAAAATTCAATGAAAGCTAATATCGAACATTCTCGTTACGTTAACATAATGCTCTCATTATGGTAATCAACGTAAATGCTGTACATATATATACACCATGTTTGATTATCTGTTATTTCAGTGATTGAGGAGGCTTTTCGTCCTATTGAGTTAATTCCTTAGTTACCTTTTATGATAGAATAGAAAACGGCGGGGTACTGTATTCTCGGAAAACAAAAACAGTGAACGTACAGTCTGTTTTGTACATAAGCCCGCTTTGAGTAATAGCGAGTTTGAACCATATCGCGAATTCGGAATACCCCGTCGTGCATTTTTAACAATTATGTTGTTAAACAATTTTAATCATAATCTTGTTGTTAAGGTAGAATGGCTAATGAGTATCAGGGATGGGCAGATTCGTGTGCGAAATTCTTGTCGTGGCTATCATGCTATACGACATGAAGAAAAGCCATGACGCGTATGGAATCGTATTATAATGTGACGCACAGTGATTTTCGATATGGGTCCTAATCAAAAAGTTTAGAGACCAGTAGAACACTGGTCTCGAAACTTAGTGATTAAGTAATAAATTATCGAACACAAATTATATTTAATTATTGGGAAACTACTTACAATTTATATAAAATAATTAGGGACTATAAATACTATATTTACATTTCTATGTTAGGGACAATTTGAAATTCTTTCAAGCAATAAAAATATTTAACACAAACATAATAAATGTTTGTTGGTCATCAGTAAACAATAACTATTTACTTAAATTAATTACTTGTATCAGAAATCACTTTTGTTGTGAAAAGTAAGTGTTTGACTTCTATTTATTTTTACAGAAAATATTACTGTAGCATTTTGAGTTGCATTTTATATTCTTTGAGCGACACTTGAACTTTTTATCAATACAGTATCTTTTACAGGGGCACATTACAAAACCTTGCTTACTTCTAGATGATAACATAGATGCCGAGCGAAGTGTTAATGAAGTTATGGGTTCATCACTAGTTAATGTTAATAAAGTTGGTCTCAGAAAGTATAAACTCATTACGTGCATAGACCTGATGGATGAATGCTCATAACATCACCCAAAACATGTCCGTCGTGGTATGGTTAGATACATCAACTAGTGCTCAGAACGTGTAATGGCTTTTTTGTCGTATGTTTACAGTCTTAAAAAAAAAACGTAATGCAGATTGAGCAGGTAGGTACTTACATTCTCTCCAAACGGAATAGCTATCAGACCTCAGCGGCTGCAAGGTGACGGGTTTTATCCGAACCTCCTGTAGGTGTACATGGTTCAAACTATCGTTGAATGCCGCCAGCTCTGTAGTGGCCTCCTTGTTGAATATACCAGCTGCAAAATGGAATATTCCATCAGGCGAAATTAATTCAAACTTAACTTTGGAATTTCGAATCAACTATCCTGAAATTACGCTCTCTATGTTTTGATAATTATTAATAACGCATGTAAGTAGAACATACAATAGATACAATGGTGTTAATCATACATTATTAATAACACGTTAAACCAAATTAAACCTTACCTATTTGGTAAGAAACTTCAGTAGTTTCCGTGAAAACAAACTGCGGAGTACATTTTTGAACACAAAGCAACAATACGAGTAAATACCAGCACATGGCGTAAAAACTTTAATGCGAATGCATAGTTTACTTTATAAAAACTATTTCACTATAATTTGTGGGCACACCGCTTAGCGAATGAGCGTCTGGGTAACTGTTCACTCAAATAAAATTAACTTCTTTCAGAGTTATGAAGAAATGGAGGAGGCATACCGCGACATGGAAATATGTCACGAGTTTTTGGCGGGACATTAATTAAAAGAATAAATTATTCAGTGTCAAAAGAGGAGGGAGAGAAGAAGTTTGAATTTGTTAGTGTCTAAGCTTTAGTTAGTCGTCGATTCATCGCCATAGTATTTCCTTAGAATTCACATCAATGTTATTCCAGACTTCAGTCGCAGCACGGCGATACGGCGACGGCGACGCGTATCGTGACGGCGCACGCGACGTGACCTAAAACTGCTTTCCAAAAATACTTCAGACGGCGGAGAGGCGGCCGACGCGCCGCATGCCCGCCCAAACAACGTATTGTATTCATAAATCAACATCAACTTCTACAATGATCACTTTCAAAGCTTTCCTCATTGTTACCTCTATTGTATTCGCACCGAGTACTCATGCACTCCGCACGGCCGCGTTTCCCATAGGTATGTGAAAATTTAAATACATTACAAACAACATTTTGACAACAAAAACAATTAGGTTGTGTATGTTTGCAGGGGGCCTTTTCAACCGGGAAACGCTGCCGAGTTCCTTGCAGGTATTTGACCACATGATTGAAGCAAACCGAATGATGACATACCACGGTCGCTCCTTGCACTCGAAGGTAGTCGACAGTTATTCCACTTCATTAGAACGTAAGTCATTACCTTCATAGATATCATATTATACCTAATTATGCATTCAGAGGGTTCTACAAGGGCCTCAAGTACATGCTTGTACCAAAAACTGTTAAACGTTCAGTCGCAGAATGTACCTTTCGCAAAATGCACCATTAGGCAAAACGTACCATTCTCAAAATGCACCTTTCTCAAGTTCTTGAGAAAGTTTCGAACCATATTTCGTAGGCACTACTGCACCCGTCGATGCCGTATTTAATAAGTTTATTTCTAGTTCTTCTTCCAGTTCTATAGTACTTATATAAAACTGTTGTTTCCCAGTGTGTCCATTTACTTCAGAAGACAAGGGGATCGTGGCTTTAATAGACGCTCGCCCGACTCACGGCATCTGCGACACTGCTTGTTTGTTGTGTAACAGATTAAATGTAAGTTATTCTTTATGTAATTTTAGACACGTGCCTAACATAGCAAATATTTCCTTTTTCGATAAAAAAATCAAATCGTTAGGTTTGGTAATGGAGTAAATAGAAAATCTGTGACGAAACTCAAGTAGGTAGGGACGCTTGGTAAACCTTGGCGGTTTGCTTCGCTTCTTTTCTTGTGCTAATCCTTGTACCAAGAAATGGACCCTTCTTTCCTCAGGCTAGCCAATACGACAAGAATAAGAATCGTAAGCACCGTGTAAATTAATAGCTTAGAGTTACCAGACCTCTATCGGTTACTGAGGCCATGTTTTAGATCAAGGCTACTCAACCCCAAGCCCGCGGGCCACTCAGTGGCCCGCCTAGGCATTTGAATTGGCCCGCCAAAAGCTATCAGCTGGCGATAGACTTTTGAGAACAGCTTTCAGGATTTCAAACCAGGTCTAAAACACTCACACATTTTGTATCAATGAGCCAACAATAAAACATATTTTCAGACTTGATTTTATTATTATCGCCAAATATTGATAAGTTTTTAGCATAAAAACCTCTAAAAGATTTTAGTGTAGTTTTTTTAGATTATTCAAACTATGAGTAACTTAAAGTTTTGTTTAATTTGAATAGCTGTAGGTAAGTTTTATTAAGAGATGGCCCGCCGGCTGACACGGAATCAAAGTCATGGCCCACCGTCAAAATTGGTCTGGCAGCCTTGTTTTAGATCAGGAGTTATCACAGGTCGGACCACGGTCCGGATCCGGACCACCGGCGCCGCTGACTTACGAGTATTTAAAAAATATTAAAATGAAAATTTTAATCTTTTTTTGAGTAATCGTCAACTAAACGGATCGCGAAAGACATATTATTTTAAAAAACGGACCCCCAATGAAACTAATTGGTGATCCCTGTTTTAGATTGTTGGTATACCATGCTGAGATGAATACCATGATGAAAGAAGGATAGAACAGAAATACTTTCTATTATGTACACCATACATTTATAATAAAGTATGTTGGGGTAAGTTCGGCACTGGTATAAGACCGTATGAATCAAATTCCCACCTAATGTGGCAATGTTTTTAATTTAGTAATAAACATTGGTGTTCTCCATCATTATTTTTATTCTGCTACGGCGAAGATCAGAGCAAAATTTAATTTTCCAGGCAAAGGATTTGATTCCTACGGTCTTACCCCAGCAACGATCTTACCCCACCATACTTTAGATAATTAATATGTGTCTTCAAAAATTTCAGGTAACCCATCTGTCCTTGGGATGGGAGCCTGCAGCGACCCTCGCTGAAGACTTCTACTCGTTCTCTTACCATCCACCACCAGAACTGATCTCGAAGGCTTATGCAACGCTCATCAGAGACTTGTCATGGGACAAGTTTACCATCCTATATGAAGATGATGGGAGTGAGTATATTTTATCATACTTTACAATATTGGTAAGTAATATAAACATAAAGGTCAGGTGCGTAGTACTCGCAACCAACGTGTTTGTATGACCTGGCCCCTTATTCACAAACACTCGATATGCTTCCGTATCGTATCGAACATTAATCATTGTTATCGTAGGAGTCTTCTCAATGCTGTTCACAAATCCAAAACCGGAAAATGTCAGTTTAAATCAAATAGACGCCCGCTATTCTTCCAACAGCTATTTGCTGTTGAGGGGAAGTCAAATCAGGTTATCGAAATGTTAGGTTTTCGATACGATAGCCTGTCGTAAGGTTGTGAATCAGGGCTCTGATGTATGAATGTAAACGAGCCAAAAGGAGTATGCATTCAAGGATCGTAGCAGGTGGCGTTCTGTAGTTTCTGCCTACTCCCAAGGAAAGATGGCATAAGTTTATGTACATATTTTTGAACGTTCTTACATGGATAGCGCCGAGTAGAATAGAACATAATATTGTTAATTGTTGCTATAGGAGGGGCTTGTGGCTAAATAACAACAGCCGCACGGGTCGATCGATCAGGTTAAGCTACGCTTGCCCCGGTTAGTCCGTGAATAGGTGACCATATTCACATACCAAGACCCCTCCGTGCCTCGGAAAGCACGTTAAGCCGTTGGTCCCGGCTGTCATTCGTGGATCTTTGACAGTAGTTACGGGTTGTTAGAAGCCCGAAAGTCTGACAACCAGTCTTACCAAGGGGTATCGTATAACCCTGTAACTCTGTTGTGGATTTCAGATAGGCAGTCGCTCTATGTAAAATACTGGTATTCAGCTGCATCCGGTTAGACTGGAAGTCGTCCCCAAAATAGTTGGGAAAAGGCTAGGCAGATGGGTTGGTTAATAAATATGGTTAAAATTAAAGAAAAGTATCTCTACAACTCACCTCTAGGATGTACAATAAAAATAATATTCTAACATCGATAGGATAACAGAGAACTATTATTAGAAATACAGGAAAGATATAAAGAAAGTAGGTAAAATTCTAGGGAGTCTTTTCTTGGGAGTCTTCAAAATATTCTTTACTAGCTGCGCCCCGCGGTTTCACCCGCGTAAATGTCGATCCCGTGGGAATATCGGGATAAAAACTATTCTATGTCCTTTCCGGGGACTCAAACTATATTTATACCAAATTTCATCTAAATCGGTTCAGCGGTTTAAGCGTGAAGAGGTAACAAACATATAAACACACACACACACACACACACACACACTCACAAACATTCGCCTTTATAATATTAGTGTGATTAGTGTGATAGTGTGATTATAATTTAGTAATAACATTTCTGTAAAAGTAAAATACGCAGTGGTTTTTTAAATATTATGAGACTTTCATTAGTTTTTCTTAATTGAGGCGTAGTCTCATCACGTGCTTGTTATACAAAGTGCTTGGTTATTATAAAATAGAATCCATAATTATGGTTGACTAGCTGCGCCCCGCGGTTTCACCCGCAGAAGTGTCGATTCTCTATGCCAAATTTTATCGAAATCCGTTCAGTGGTTTAGGCGTGAAAAGGTAACATACAGACAGACAGACAGAGTTACTTTCGAATTAATAATATTAGGTCCTTACATATGAAATTGGCGTTTTTCGTACTGGCCACTTTAATCACGAATTTCTCCTCTTTGGTAAGGAATTCCAAATTCAAATTTGTACAGCTATTTACTCATGTATTTGTGCTTCGATGACCGTCATTCATTTGTTTTTTTTCTTCTGTTTTTTCTGTTTGCGTCACTCATTTTACAAAATGGAAAATTTAAAATATCGCATTATTTACGAGTACGAGTTCCGCCGTGGCACTAGTGCTGCGGAAACGACTCGAAGGGTGAATGATGTGTATGGCGGTCATGTTGCAAAAGAAAACACAGTTCGTTTTTGGTTCCAACGTTTTCGTTCTGGAAATTTCGACCTGCAGAACAAGCCCCGTGGACGGCCTGAGACCCAAGTTGATAATGGAGAATTGAAGGCTATTGTGGAAGCGGACCCATCGCAAACCACGTCCGAGTTAGCTGCAGGCTTCGATGTTAGTGATAAAACTGTTTTAATTCACTTGAAGCAAATTGGGAAGATTAAAAAGCTTGAAAGGTGGGTACCTCACGAATTGACTGAAGCAAACCGGCAAACGCGCGTCGACTGCTGCGTTACATTACTGAACCGGCACAACAATGAAGGTATTTTAAACCGAATCATTACCTGTGATGAAAAATGGATTCTTTATGATAATCGGAAGCGCTCAGCGCAATGGTTGGATCCTGGCCAGCCAGCCAAATCCTGCCCCAAGCGAAAATTAACCCCAAAAAAGTTACTTGTAAGCGTTTGGTGGACTAGTGCCGGTATTGTTCATTACAGTTTTCTCAAATCTGGCCAGACTATTACAGCTGATGTCTATTGTCAGCAATTACAAACCATGATGGAAAAGCTAGCGGCTAAACAACCAAGGCTGGTCAATCGCTCCACGCCACTGCTGCTTCACGACAACGCCAGACCACACACTGCGCAACAGACGGCTACCAAATTAGAAGAGCTTGAATTGGAATGTCTTAGACATCCTCCGTACTCCCCGGACCTTGCTCCAACAGATTACCATTTTTTTCGCAATTTGGATAACTTTTTGCAAGGGAAAAAATTCAACTCCGATGGGGCAGTCCAAATCGCCTTCAAAGATTTTATTGATTCCCGTCCGACTGGTTTTTTTAGTAAAGGGATCAATGAACTACCTATAAGATGGCAAAAGTGCATTGAAAACAATGGTTCATACTTTGATTAATTAAATATATTATATTAAAAAATATTCGACTTTTTGTTCCTTCCATACAAAACGCCAATTTCATATGTAAGGACCTAATATTAGTATGGATAGGATTATCTGTATTCCGTGGTAAGTGGCAGATAAACGACACATTAGAATAACATAAAAATAAGAATTTTCTACCAAACATTTCTAAATTCTGGGCTGCTACTGAGACGACTGAAACAAAATCTGCATTTCAGTGACCAACTTGGGAATCAAACTTTAAATTGGTTTTTTTCAGGTTTTTTACGGCTACAAGAAGTAATAAACTCGTGGTCTAGTGCCGAGGGCGTGGAACCGATTCTCTTCAAAAAATTAGACCCCAACAGTGACAACCGGGAAACATTCAAGTATATATTTAAAGTAGCACGAATGAACTACCACGTTCTGGATTGTAACGTAACTAACGTTCATAAATATATGAGTGAAATCGTACAAGTTGAAAACTCGACGGAGTACCAAGTATGTATAATGTTGTGTATTCATTAAAGTTCGCCACACGTGTACCTAGTCGTGAAAGTGCACCGACAACCAAATATGCAAAGTAATGGATTTATAAATGCAATTAGTTTTAATGAATTGACGCAAACTTCTATGGTCCTTTTCGAAGGATGAACTTCAAATCGACTAACAGCACTTCTTTTTCAGAGTTTTATTTTAACGAGTCTAGATGCATACAGCCTTGATTTTAAAGGAATTTCTGATCTCATGGCGAACGTCTCTACCCTGCACTTGACCACACCGAGTGAGGCAAGTTGGAAGGACAAAGGAATGCTTCAGACAAAAGCGTTGGGGGTAATGTCATCCATTCCATATTACTTTTATTATCATTTATCATAGAATAGTAAATACTGTAGTCCATATTTAGCTTCAAGCGCCCAGGAAGGGTCACTGGTCAATTGCGTAACACAATTTCAATCACAATCTGAATCATTTTGAAGGATAGTGCTGATCCATTGCTTCATATGTTCGAAATATTTGTCTGCTCAACAACATAAATAACGCAATGAATGATGTTAAACTGTCAAAATGAAAGCTATTGCTACTGTTAGTGTGTTACGCATTACGACATGTTTTCTGAAAGCCGAAATTACGTCGCGCAACTCGTACGCTGAACTTCCGTTGCGTATTTTTCCGAAGATGTTTTACTAAATATATGTAGTACAAAAGGCATCTTTTTTACATTTCAGCTCGAAACAGCTCTAACAGCTGATGCACTAAGTCACTTAGAAAAAGCGATCAGAAGCATGCAGATTGATGAGGACCCGCCTGAACCACCTGCTCTGTGTCTCAAAAATGGTAAATCAGAGTACGAGGATAGCGCATGGCCTGTAGGATACGATCTGCGAGAAGCTCTTCATAAGGTAACACGTTGCATTGATGAAAAGAGAAATTCAGGAAACATAAATAAAATTATAATCTAACTTCCGAAAAGTAAGTAACAAAAAGAGATCTCTGTTATTTTCAAGACATAACTTATGTTTTAAACCATTTCCAGACAACGACCAAAGGCTTCTCAGGTCACATTGAGTTTGATGAGGAGGGGAAAAGAGTAAACTTCAAATTGCATTATTCAAAATTAAACAAAGAGAGTCAATTTACGTATGCAGGCGATTGGGACTTCAAAACAAATGTTATCACTAAGAAGGATGTAGACGATAGGTCACTCGCCGTGAATTCGAAATCTAAAATTAAGGTAACAGTTTTTTTAATAATAAAAATTTAATCAACTTAAAAATAAACACTGATAATTACGCCTAGACAAATTTTCATTGTGTAAATAATTTAATCACCGCTACTCTCAAAACGAAGACGAAACGAGATCTCGTCATTTTACAAAAAACTAAACTCATGCATTTTCACCAGAGGTTACAGCCAAAAAAAGTAATCGCTGAATATAATGGCCACATCGTAGACACTACTTCATCATCATCATCATTATCATCAGCCTATAATGTTCCCACTGCTGGGACACAGGCCTCCTCTCTGTGAGAGGGAGTGGGCCGTAATCCACCACGCGGGCCCAGTGCGGGTTGGTAGATGTCACATGTCTTTGAATTTTTGGTTCTAAGACATGCCGGTTTCCTCACGATGTTTTCCTTCACCGTTTTGTGAGCAGTGGTGATGAAATAATTTACACAAAGTAAAGCGCCTGTCTGGGTTCGAACCTACGACCTACAACTCGTAAGTCGCGGCCGATACCACTGCTCTCCTCTACACACACACACGACACTACTTCAGTGACTAAATTCTTAGGAATGCAGATTGACGATAAATTGACATGGAAATCTCATGCTGAAAATGTATGCCAAAAACTTAGCAAATCTTCGTATGTACTCTATAACCTCTCAAATAAACTAAACATTAGTGGATTATCATGGATTAGTTGCTTCATTATTAAGATATGGTGTCATATTTTGGGGCAATTGCAGTGAGAGGGAAAGAATATTTAGAGCCTAAAAACGATGTATTCGATCAATGACAGGTCTTAAGTTTGCTGAAAGTTGTCAACCTGTATTTATATCCCTAAACATTCTGACATTACCTTGTTTATATATACTAGAAGTTGCCCTATTCGTTAAATTAAATAAACACCTATTTACCTCAATGATTGACATAAGGCAACGCACAGCACCAATGAGGTCCCAGTATAAAAACCAATTGTGCACAGGTGGTCATAAAACAGCCTTATTAAAAAATAGCATCCTTTCCAAAGGACCGCTTGTAAATAATAAATTATACCTGAAAATTAAAAAGACCTTCCCATAAAAATGTTTAAAAAACAATTAACAAAACTATTGCTAGAGGAATGCTATTACACTATTAAGGACTTTTTAAATGACAAAAATATATAGGAAAATGTTATCGATAAAATGTACGTTGTCTCTGCAATTTCAAATGTTTTAGATTATAATAATGACATTGTTGTTTATTTTTTATGATTATTGCTATATTGTAATTTGACAAACAGATTTTGACATTACCAGATTATGTAAAGATTATAAATAGTAATAATTGTGATTGTCGTTAATGTTTTGGATTATTTTGACATTAAGCATTTAATTAATTGATTATTTTGAATATTATTATTTTTTTTTTGTTTTAATCTGATCTGTAACTACATATTAAATTTGACTATGGCTAATAATAATCGTGTCGATAGCTGTATCTATAGTATGTTGCATGCCGTAAGGTAAAATGTATCGATATTCCAACTTATATGTATACCTACATTATCAGCAAATAAATGATTTCTTTCTTTCTTTCAAGAAGAAGGAAAACATCGTGAGGAATCCGGCATGTCCTAGAACCAAAAATTCGAAGACATGTGACATCTACCAACCCGCACTGGGCCCGCATGGTGGATTACAGCCCACTAAGTCTCGAAGAGAGAAGGTCTGTGTCCCAGCAGTGGGAACATTATAGGCTGATTATGCTATGTTATGCAATTTTCATTCAGGTGGTGACCAGAGTAGGAAGACCATATTTTGATATATTGAAAACTGCCAATGGAACAGTGTATCGAGGTTACTGCGTGGATCTAATTGATGCCATATTTAAACACATACGAAAAGAAAACAAAGTTAATCTAGACTATGAGTTTTACATAGCCCCAGAGAACAATTATGGTAGCCAGTTGGAAGGCACTAAAAAGTGGAATGGTATAATTGGAGAACTGTTAGATCATGTAAGTGATATTTTGTGGCATTAGTTTCCTTAAGTAGATATTATGTATATCTCATCGTTTTGTAGTTAGCTAGTAACGTACGTAGTTGATTATAGATATATATTTTTGGTGCCGACTCCAGTATATAGTGGAAAGGAAACGACACGATACGACTGTATTTTGATTAGATAGATTTCACTTTTTTCCTATATATTTAATTAATGTAATAATATAATGTTTTAATGTATTGTATACAATGCAAGTTGTCGTAGGTGTTATCATGAATTGTTGAAATCGAATGCTAGAGTTCTAAGACCGTTAAAACTGTTTTTAAAAACTTTTAAACATACTATAAGATTATAAATAAATTAAACCCATTTAACGTTCCAGAAAGCAGGTTTAGGTATCTGTGATTTGACAATTACCTCGGAAAGGAATGCCGTCGTGGATTTTTCGATTCCTTTTATGTCCTTGGGTATCAGTTTGTTGTTCAGAGAGGAAGACCCCGAAGCTCCGGACAGATTCTCATTTATTAAGCCATTGTCTTTGGATGTTTGGCTGTATTTGGCGACTACGTATGTGATTGTCTCATTTGTATTACTTATTTGTGCAAGGTTGGTATTTTTTGGTCTGTTTTTCTCATTTTCTCATGATTTATGAATCTTTAAGCACTGGTGAAATTGAAGCGAATTCCGCACGGGTCTCGGGATTCGACTGCACGTGTCCAATGATTGAATGATTAGGAAGTCACGAGAATATTCACGTCTGTTTCAAAACCTACATACAAGTTAGTTAACACAATGGGTGAAAGCGGATTTCGTCCCGCATCTCGCGCTGGATTCGCCTTCGTTTGTCATTATATACTCGTACATCATATTTTATGAGCGTATGATCACGGATCTGTGGTAATTAAATCATTTGTGTGCAAATTATTGCTTGACATTATCACAAATTTAACTTCGCATAAAAGTGCAATCTATTTTTCTATTCATTATTTTGAGCTGTTGTTTTGTGATCGAAAGTAAATGAAGTTGTGATAACCATAAGTTGGTATGTATCTACTTATTATTTTTTAGAATGAGCCAAGATGACTGGGTGAATCCTCATCCATGCAATCAAAATCCTGAGAATTTAGAAAATATATGGAGTCTTTACAATTGCATGTGGCTTACTATGGGTGCTATTATGACTCAAGGATGTGATATTTTACCAAGGTATGAAGATTTCTAGTTCTTTTGCAGCCTTAAATTCTTCATACTAAACTTCGGTTATTTTTTATTGAACAGGGCAGCAGGTTCGAGGTGGATCGCAGGTGTGTGGTGGTTCTTCGCTCTCATTGTGACTGCCTCTTATACAGCCAACATGTCGACTTTCCTCAGTAACAGTCGAAGAAGCAACGTCATCAAAGATGTCAAGGAACTTTCCGAACAGAACAAAATTTCTTATGGTGCTGTGTATAATGCGTCTACATACAAGTTTTTCCAAGTACGTTTTGAAACTGTCTTTAGTCCTAATACAGCCAGAGGCGTCGCGGCAGACTTCGTAGAAGATGGCAGGCCGAGTTGAACAAAACAAATGATCAGTTATTCACATTAGCTCTGGATCATAGGAGCTGGAAGTCATGGGGCCTTTGCCCAGCATTGGGATGATACAGACTGACAGTTACAACTTTAGCTATATGACACTGAAAATTATCTTAGCTTATCCTAATGTTGAATAATACAGGTTGTTACTTTTGTTGCCTAGCTAATTTTACTCATTCATTTACAGTCGTCAAACGATACAGTGTACTCAAAGATTTGGTCAGTGATGAGTTCAGCAAAGCCTACAGTTTTCACATACAGTAACGACGAAGGGAGAGATCGTGTACTCAGGAGTAAAGGGAACTATGCGTTCTTCATGGAATCAACGTCAATTGAATATTTTATTAAGAGAAATTGCAAATTGAAAATGCTCGGTTCTAAATTGGATTCTAAGGAGTATGGTATCGCTATGCCAAAGAGTAAGTTATGAGAATAAAGAACGTTTTTTTTTAAACAATAAATATTTATAACAGTTATTGCAGATGATGCTTATTTTTATGTTTTTAGACTATCCACACAAAGGAAAGGTTGATGGGGCAATTTTAGCACTTCAAGAAAAAGGTGAACTTGAGAAATTGAAAAAGAAATGGTGGGAAGACGAGGATAACGAAGAACATTGCGAGGTTTGAACATTTTTCTGTCTGATAGAGATAGAACACACAATATTTTTAGATATTCGATTGATGTAAGAATGTGCGTTAAAAAATAAACAGTTACATATTCTCGTTTTGTTACAGAAAAATGTCAAGGAAGAGGACGACAATGGCTCGCTACAGATGAAAAATACCAGTGGTATCTTCTTAGTACTGGGTTCGGGAGGACTCTTGGGCCTTGTAGTGGCCATTATAGACTTTATGTTCCACGCTCGGCAAATCAGTGTCAAAGAAAGGGTAATCTTTCAGTTTAACACCTATGTAATTATTACCTAGGCTTATGCCCCGCATGCAATGGATGGTGTCGGGGTGTGGATGTTAAGGATCATATAACTATTAGGTCCTTTGTACACATACGTATTTCTTGCCGGGAAAATCTACGGTTTATTCGCCGTGTGTAGGCACGGTCATTAGTGTTGTATGGATCACTGTGGAAGCTTGTTGACAGACACGTTTTTTCTAAGGCGCGCTATATACGCCCGCAGAACCATATTAAAAAAAAAAAAACTACAATTACTATCAAAAAAGTGTTTTCTTTGGTTTAAGAACTTCATTCTGCAATAACTAGGTATGCATAGTGTAATAATAATGTATGTATGCTAGCAAAAATATTATGGAAATGTTTGCAAGATAGTTTAAGGTAATTCGAAGATGTATGAGGCTCCTATAACAAGAACTCGTCGTGTTGCCATCTATAAATTTTGTAACTGTTGCATACATTTGAATCTAAGCAAGTGTCGACGTCAAAGTTTACAAAGTCAACTTGCCAAATGTATGGAGACCGGGTAACACGGTGTAACGGTGTAGATTCAGCCATACCAAGTAACGAGTTTAGGGAATTCAGGCAAGCGAAAAACACGCACATCCTTATAATATGATCGTTTTATGATAAGTTTATGTATGTACAACATATAATTTTCCCACAGCTGCGACTTGGGCTTCTTCTCTGTGAGAGGTAGTTGTGAGGTGTAAGGATACAGAATGAATGAACGAGTGAATGGAATGTTGATGTTAAAGTAGTATGTTAGAATGAATGCAAAGAGTTTCATGAAACTCTCGGCATTCATTCTAATTTATCCTTTATTACAATGAGATAAGAGTTACATTGTTAGTTGGTTTTCGTCAAAATTGATCATTCATAATATTATTTGATCGCGAATGTGCTACTTAATGGTGATCTTATTTCTCAGGTGACGTTCCTGGAGGCGCTATCAAGCGAGTGGCACGCATCCTTGAACCCACGTGTGCTGCACAAGCCTGCTGCACCCCCCCGTTCCGCACCCCCCTCTACAGCCAGCCCTTCTCCGCAGCGCGAGCGGTCCCAATCTCGAGCGGTCTCCGTGCTCAGGGCGGCCACGTCCTTCATCAACTTTGATGAGATTTATTGAGCATACACACACACACACTCATTCTACACTTAATTATCGGATCATCTTAGCCTATCCCAAACAGCTACGTTTGGGTTGATATTCATAGGACATTAAATTGGATTACAATTAAACCACACATTGATTTTTATGGTAATTTACTGTCAAGCGTTTCGTTGAAAAGCACCTGTTTTATGCGCCACCAGAGAGCAGACAATGGATGCCGGACTGAATTTACCTCAATGAAATGGCAGAACTGTCCGGCAGTCTATTTGTTATTGCATATATTTCCATACGTTCTATCGTCGCGGACAAATTGCCCATCGTCTGCTCAGCGCTTTATTAGAATTATCTGCTAGCAGCAGTTACACTAAAGTGTTTGCTTTTGAACCATCATAATTGAAGCAAATTAAAACGTTAACGTGTATTTTATAAATACATGTTTTATTTACAAAAGTTGACCTTTTAAACAAGAAATATTTTAGTTTTTACTACCTCAAAAAGATTGTTAATTTATGTTTTAAATAAAATTGTTACGTGCACAAGTTGTATTTTGTTGTCGTCATTTAGTAAATACGTCCAGATGGAACAAATCCACGGCGGACCGAAGTACGGATGAAGCTCTTGAAGCACTGTGGGAGCTCGAAGCACTGGAGGAAGGACGAGAATGTTTCACTGGCTTCTCTGTCTCCCAGAAACTCAGGGCAAATGTTAGCTCAGCCCACAGCGCTTCTGACTGTGTCATCTGCAAATAGAACAGAAAAAAACTGATTTATTCTCGCAAAATACTTAAGAATCTCCTAAATTATACAAGGTGTAGATATACGAAATAATAAACCCAAAATCTCGAAAAAAGAACAGCTGTTCCCTACATTTTGTCATGTTATGGAGAAGGTGTTTTTTTCACACGATTTTATGTTTGGTGCCTTAGTAAAGTTGTTCAAATGGGACCAGCATTTGTGCAAAAGAAAATTGCACTCGAAAAGACAACAAAATAATCATCATAACTTCTGCTTCTTGTAGGCGGTTGCTTGACTGGTTAATGGTGAGTATGTCATCAGCCTATAATGTTCCCCTTCCCACTGCTGGGTCACAGGCCTCCTTTAGGTGAGACGGAGTGGGCCGTAAACCACCACGCGAGCCCAGTGCGAGTTGGTAAGTGTCACAAGTCTTCGAATTTTTAGTTCTAGGACATGCCGGTTCCCTCACGATGTTTTCCTTTACCGTTTTGAGAGCAGTGGTGATGAAATAATTTACACAAAGTCGCCTGTCAGGGTTCGAACCTACGACCTACAACTCGTAAGACGCGGCCGTTACTACTGGGCCACCTCTGCTCTTGTACACTGTGCAATTATCCCTAAGTACAAGGTTTCCAGTTATTTAAATTATACCTTGTATATTTTTTCCATCTAGTTTGCAGCATATTCACCTACATAGGATTTTCAACCTCTGTACAATTTAAATTTTAACAAAACATAGCCAGAATAGCAATATAAGGATAGTTCGTCTATGCAAAACAGTGAACATATGGTATTCAATGTCGCTAAGGTCTTATACGCATTAGCATATGAATGCTATTTGGCGCTAAGTGAAATTCGTACCTTCTGCTCGACGGCGACTTCTCTGACGTTCCAAAGGAATTCAAATATACCCATTGCGACGGCCATGCTGCATCCTAAACCTAAGACTACGAACACACCGCCTACATTCTCTACTCCTAATTCTCCAGCGGCGCCTTCTTCGCTTGCTTCTTCTGCCTGAAATGTTAATAATTTTTATTCAAAAATAAGAATTTTAAACTCAGTTACAAGGAAGTTACTGCTACATAGAGCGGATATATATATTTCAATGGGTAAGCCGACGCGACGCCGACGGTCAGAGAGGTCGAGAGCTCGACTTTTTTATGTAATTCCCGTATGAATAATGATTTAATCTTATAATTCGTTTTGGATGTTGTTTGGTAAATAGACTATAGATACACAGTTCCTCAAAGGTTACTCTGAACTTACAACACAAGCTTCTTCCTTTGGTGCTTTCCACCAACGGTTTTTGATCTCCACAAGCTTGCCGCTTTCAGCTAATTTTAGCAAAGCATTGTCCACTGCTGTTCGATAAGATGAATCTATAAAAAAAAAATAACGTGAGTGATGAATATGAATATATATTTCTAGACTTTTATATAGAGGAATCATAGTTGAAGGAAGCGTTCAAAGAGCACATGTGTTTAAAATGTAAACATATGTTGATTGGAAAGTACTTATATTTACTTTACTAAAGACTATAATGCTTAAAAAATAAATATATAAGCTAACAGACTTAAAATAATATTAACAATTAATTAGATACATGATAAAAAGAGGGAAAATAATTAAAGGCATCAAACAATTCGGCCGCATCGTTGTCAACAGAAAAAGGGCCCAAACGGCTGGCAGCATTGCGACATTGCATGGCGATTTTATTCTTTGGGCAAAAATAGGCCAGCATTCTGGTCACGTGAAGAGACGACCAACCCCTTGGTGATGCCTCGAAAAACCAAGAGGACTCCAAACGGCTCGAACATATAACTCTGTAGAAGTACTGAAGTAACTTGTTACACAAGAAGTATTAGAATCTAATCATTGCTTACCGAAAGGCATAGCTATTCCATAGCCCTTAGAGTCGAGTAATCCACCAACTTGCATTAATTCGCAGTGTCTTTCTAGCTGGTACTCAATGGCTGTGGATTCCATGAAGTAAGCATAATCTCTTTTGCCTTTCAGCACTCTGTCCAACCCCTCGTCATTATTTTTGACGAAAACTGATGGTCGTGCTGATTCCATGGCACCGTAAATTCTTTGGTACATGGAGACATTGGATCGCTGAAAAAAGTCATTAAAAGTAACTGGCAAAATCACTGGAGGCATACTAGACAAAAATGCAGGAATATATTGCAAAACTTTTTTAAAATCTATAATTCTAAATCTATAGTGGCCTCCAAAAGTTAGTTGATAGTTTTCTACTTCAGCTTTGATGCCATATTTTGATTTAAATTAAAAATATAATCAGGTTATCATGAGGGATTACTTGATATTTGTTATGATAAGTCATAGGTTGAATTACTCACTAAAAACGCTAAGATACAGTTCAAACATTGGAATAACTAGAATTTTGAATCATAATGTGGTGTACCACAGCTGAAGTGGAAAAATGTCAACTAACTTTGGAGGCCACTGTACCTATATGTATATAATAGACTAACCCCCTTACTAATATCTAAACGCATTATATCAGATGAATAGTTACACACCAAAATCTCTCTTACAGTCGTCAGTAATTTGACTTTCTAAAGAAGAAGACAAAGCGTTGTATAACTATACAGACGCTATACAACGTTTATTAGTAAGGGGGTAAATAAATAATTTGCAAACCTTGAAAAATGAGTACGTGGAACCGCCTTTCAAGGTTCCATATTTAATTTTAGTTTGCATAGCTAGATCTTCGGCAGTTTTGATCGAGTCATCCATTGCAGCATTGGTGAGGAAAGCAGCCAGGTTGGCAGTGTATGAGGAACACATGATTAGAGCGAAGAACCACCACATACCGCACACCCATCGCGTTGAATAACCTCTGTTTTAGAACAAAACATAATATGTTGTGAAATTGTACAGTCAGGTAAAAGTTGTTTGTGTAAAAATTATACATATACAACTGTGAAAGAATGAAAGTTGTTATCTGAATACAACGAGCCGCTACAATGGCGACATTAATTGAAAATTGTAAATATATAATAACGTTTAATGAAATTAAAATATGTTCATGAAACAAAAACGTGAAAACGTATACGTGTGTTAAATTAATGCCGCCATTAAAGCGCCACGCTGTATACGCACAATTTAAGTTGGGTCAATTGGCTTCGCAATTATTTCCCCAGACTTTACAATACCAACCAAGGTTTTGAGAAAACACCACTGAACGACACTGTGCAGTTTGTCAGACTTACTTTGGTAAAATATCAGAACCCTGAGTCATAATTGAACCCATTGTTAACCAACAAGAATTCTTAATGTGCCAAATATTTTCCAACTCTTCAGGTGATTTGTCACAAGGATGTGGATTCTCCCAATCATTTGGAGCCAGTCTAAAACAATAAAAAATGTCGATTAATCATATACAGTCAAATTAAATGAGCTAGCAAAACTCACAAGACCGTGATGGTAATCGATACCTAAACATGATAAAACGACAAAAAAAATTGATTTGATGACAATTTATTTTAAGGTTTGTAGTGTATTTGCTTGAAATATCCAATTCAAAAAGTCTGTTTTTGTTTCTGTACATTTCACAGGCGTGATGGGTATCGATATCTAAACACAAAACGGATTTTCAACATCATTACCAGCGGTCGTTGACCCCAAAATAAATGACCATCAAATATATTGTTATTTATCAAATATATATCAAATATATTGTTATTATGTTTAGATTTCAATCACGTTTGGCGAGTTACGCTAGCTAACTTAATTTAACCTTGAATATAAAAGGCTAGTAGTCGTTTTTTTTTTATTGCAAGTGTGATTCGAAACTCCATAACTCACCTAGCCAAAATATGAAGCAGTAACGACACCATTAAATAAGCTGCAGCCATATAGATCCATACATCAACCGAAAATGGTTTAAGAAATGAAAATAGCTCCGGTTCGGGAGGAGTTGGCTTTAAATAAAGTATACTTATGCCCAAAGTCATGAAAGGTGTCGTGAAATCTACAGAAGATCGTCGTTCATAAGTTATAGTCAAATCACAAATGGCTAAATCAGCTTTCTGAAAAAACAATCCCAAAATGTACTCAAGACATTACTTTTACTGTTCTTTATTTATCATTAAGTTGTAATGCTACTCACGAACCCTTTCTAAAAGATGTCCCACTAGACCATCCCATTTTTTCGTGTCTTTGTTGTAAGAACCGTAACCATTACCAGGCACTATTTCGATTTCATAGTTCAAGTGTAGTATCTCTTTTAATATTTCATGTATTAAATCTTTCGAATATCCTTCATATCGATCGTTGCCGGTGAGAGTTTCGCCTTCCTTGGGTGACAGTTCGATTAAGTACGGTGCGCCGATGCGTGACACAACCTTGAACGTTTTGTTTTGCCATTTTTCTGCCAAGCGATCTGAAGTTTCGTCCGCAGACCGAACATATTCAAAACCAGCTTCTGGGTTCCACTTTGCAATACTGTTAAATCCACTGTTCGATAATTCCATTATTTCAACGTTAAAATTCAATCGTTCGCCCGTTATATTATCTAAATTGATTTGGTTTGTAATGCCGACAATTGGATTCTGTAATTAAGAACAGTCAACAATATAATTAATACGTTGATTTAGCAAACGTTGCTGTATTTATACGTTATTGATATCTAACGTTGTATTTTACCGTCAGCAAATGATTGGTAAAGTCTTCACCGCCTTCCCATTTGTCCTCAGAATCGCAACTTATTTCCTGGGCTTCTAATTTAAATTCTTCAGGAGCACTTTCGACAGCATCTGTTATGAGTCTGGCTGCATCACTAGCAAGTGCAGCTTCCACCTGAAATATCATTGTAATGGACACATTGTTTAATTTCTATTGCATACTAGCTTCTGCCTGCGACTTCGTCCGCGTCAAATTTTCTTGTTCCCCCAAACCCACTTCGTAGCATCGCATCACCTGCCCGCGCTATCACTTCGTTTTCGATTAGCGTTCTTTCTGACTTTTTTTCTTTTTGCTCGGCTCCTAAGGAACCTAGCGTGATGTTAAATAGCATTTAGCCTTCCTTAAGTATTGGGCTATCAAATGCAAAAAAAAAGTTTTTAATCCGACTGGCAGTTCCAAAGATAAGCGCGTTCAAACCAAACTCGCTTTATTATTTAAAATATTATAATATACATATATTATTAAATTATTATACATATAGAAGATTATACAGTAAGCTTTTTAAATTACGTAAATAAAAAAAATAACTTCTATTTATTTTAGTGCATTAACAGAGGGGTTTGTGGCTAAATAATAACAGCCGCACAGGTCGATCTATCAGTTATCGCGGTTGGTCTGTGGATGAGTGACCATTTTTACACACCGAGAACCCCTCCGTGCTTCGGAAAGCACGTTAAAAAGCCGTTGGTCCCGGATGTCATAACTGGATCTTTGACAGTCGTTACGCGTAGTCAGAAGCCCGAAAACCTGAGAACTAGTCCTATCAAGGGGTATCGTATTACCCAGTAATTGGGTTGTGGAGGTCAGATAGGCAGTCGTTCCATGTAAAATACTGGTATTCAGCTGCATCCGGTTAGACTGGAAGCCGAACCCAACATAGTTGGGAAAAGGCTAGGCAGATGATGCATTAACAGATTACAGACTTACCGTTATTTCGTGAGATTGTCGTGGAACTTTCACGTTGTCTGAACCTTTAACTTTCCAGTCTGCTAAGTATGATCTTGTTCTTGAGTCTGAGTGGTCGAAAATCCTCAAACAAGTGACGTTTGATAATCCATAGCGCAACTCTTCCAGATCTAAAGTGTGGGCGTCCAGTGACATCAAAACGTAGCTCTGGAAGATATAGTATTGTATAGCCTCTATTAGTATATATATAATGTTTTAATAGTGTGTCATTCACAGCATAATCGGCTTATGATGTTCCCACTGCTGGGACACAAGCCCCTTCTGTGTGTGGGTCATAATCCACCGTGCGTGTTGGTAGATGTCACATGTCTTTGAATTTTATGATGAAGGAAAACATCGTGAGGAAACCCGCGTTTCCTTACGATGTTTTCCTTTTCCGTTTTGAAAGCAGTAGTGATGAACAATGACAAGCGCCTGCCTGGGTTCGAACCCACGACCTACAACTCGTAAGTCAGGGCCGTTACCACTGGGCCACCACTGCTCTATATATAAAAGGCAATGCTATGTATGACACACATAGCATTGTCTTTTTATTATTATAGTGTCGAGGCATATTTTCGGTAGTATAATACATTTACCGAATGTATTTGCCTTAATTTTGGGACTCCGTTTGATTCTACAATACGCGTACTCACTATTGAGGAACGTGTATTTAATTTATTCTGAGTATTATAGTTATTTCGGGGTCGAAGATAATAATACTTTTAAGTAGCAGGTTTAGTAGCAAGCTTTGTTCAGATACAATCATGTTATGAGGGTAATTCGTCGAATCGTTTTGAGTCCGAACTAAATTGAAGGACTTAAGAAAACAGAAAACGATATTATCTCTAGTCTCTCGTGAAACGTTTCGGAGAATTTACAAACATTCTAAGTAATTGTGGACTTACCATGTAATCTTCAAAGAACTTGACTTCGTTAGCTTGTCGTAAGTATTCAAGGACTCTATCGGCCGGGCAGTCTAAGATGACTCTAGTTTCTCCGTTACCTTTCAAAGCTTTTAGTAATGGTCGGTTGTCATCACCAGGTACCAGTCTTCGTACAAGCCACTTTACCTCCGGGTCAGAATGTTTTAATATTTCCTGTAGTCTTATAAGACCTGAAACGGTAAAATAATATATTATGTTAGTTGTGTTTTTTTATGGAACTATCTTGAAATTAAATTGTAGGCTCAAGAGCCGGTACGTTTTTAGGGTTCCGTTGTAAAATAAGGAACCGTTTCAGATTTTATATTGATGCAGTGGCATTTCCAAAACCAGTGTCAATTTAAATAGATGAAATAATAATTGGGAAGACATACCAAGATAACTGGCAAAATGTGGTTGTACTATAGATAAAGTGCAACCACAATTACAACATCAAAAACAAGTGCGCAACTATAGTACAACCACATTTGGCCATTCTGCTTAAACCCTGCGCGGAAAACAGGCGTAATATTATGTTACATACCAAGATCATCATCGTATAATAGAGTGTAAGACCTCCAATCGTTGTCCTTAATGAATAGAGCCACTGCTTTGGACAGGGCTACAGCTTCCGGGTACAAGTTGATGCCCGGTGGACTCGGCTGCTGCAGTCCTCGAACTGGTGGCGGTCGCCAAACTGCCTGAAAATAACCATCCGTATTACGGGTGTTTAAGCACGCTTAACGAAGCCAAGAGTAAGTTTTACTCCCCATCATTGTGATTTTTTCTTGTACTGGGCCATACTAGGGAGCCTTTTGTTTTCGGAGATATGGAAGCTTTTTTTTCACGAAAACATTTTTTGAATGTTATAACTTAACTGTTCCGTAACTCTTGTACTGTTGCATGCACCCATAAGTACAATGTTTTGCATGAGTGCCATTGCGCGCTGCCGAAAAAAGCGATATTTTAAAACTAAAATATAGTCGTTTCCCAGCAATAACTTTTGCTCAGTGATACTTACTTTGGTGTACAGAATGCATTTTTTTATCTCCTTTATTTATTCGTTATAAATCGACATAATATACGAGTACTACACAACTAAAATTTTTCTTACACTACCTCTGCGATTAATACCAATGTTTACCAACCTTTACAGCTTACTGGCTGCTTCTGAAGCAGGAGCAGCAAGGGCGCTGTTATATACCCCAATCTCGCACATATTAATTATTGAATACTTTTACAGAATCCGTTGATAACGGCAATGACGGTCATTTTTAAACCCAGTACAAACCATGGCCAGTCTTTCAGCAGGCCTCTTTCCAAAACTAGATGATAGTGTCAGAAGCAACAGCTTTCTGAAGGCTGACAAGCTGCACGGCTTGTGCCACCTAATTTCAGTGTACGAAGAAATTACGCTTTGGGCATTTCCGCCGTAGATTTCCTTCCTTCTCTACAAAAGCAGGAAAAACGGGGAGGTACTCGTGAATTTATTAACCTGTTCAAAATACGACCTCACTCTTAAAGAGTTTCACACACAAGTTTTAATAATAACTATCCACATCTTTCGTCAGTCTTCTTGTGGCTAAGTAATAACAGCCGCACGTGTCGATCGATCAGGTTAAGTTACACTTGCCGCGGTTGGTCCGTGGATGGGTGACCATCTTTACATACCAAGACCCCTACGTGCCTCGGAAAGCACGTTAAGCCGTTGTTCCCGGCTGTCATTCGTGGATCTTTAAGTCGTTACGGGTCGTCAGAAGCCCGAAAATCTCACAACCAGTCTTACCAAGGGGTATCGTATTATCCAGTACAGTTAGTTACTGGATAATACACGATACCCCTTAGTATGGACCGACTGCCTATCTGACCTCCACAATCCAGTGGTTGTGGAGGTCAGATAGGCAGTCGCTCCATGTAAAATACTGGTATTCAGCTGCATCCGGTTAGACTGGAAGCCGAGGATTTTCGAAAGATCATCTTCCGAAAGACCTTGACTCTTTTTTTAAACCTTAATTTCCTAGGAAAGCTGTTCCGTCATATTATAAGGGCCGTCAAAAAAAAATCTGTCATTCACACCAGTATTTGACATTAAGATTTCAAAAAACGTGTTTGGACAACAGTTATTGTCTGACCGTTCACCGCTTTCTTAGGAAACCAAAGCTTTATTTGTTTTCCGAGAAGAGCGTGTCCATCATATTTCTCACGGACATCATGAAAATCTGTCATGTTCACCAGTAACAAACGCTCTGTATTTGGGCTTTACGGCTACACGTGGCGCCCAACTAGCACACTAGTGGAAATAGCAGCCTATTTTGCAACTTTTAGCTGTACAGTAGCGCTTTAGGGGTTCAGAAAGTGGTTTTAAGTTCTACTATTGCTTCCGTAACTGCTCATAGCTGTAAATATCACTAGGGGTAGCAGAAACTGAACCAAATGCCACTCTAGGTTTTATAAGAGTTAATTTTACAACCCATTTGCCGTCTATAGCTTTAAAAGAGAGTTAAAACATGTATGTTAAAGCTTAAAGCTGCTAAAAAGCTTCTATTGCCGCTGCTGTACGCTTCAGAACTGCATAAAGACTTTAATTGCAGACTTTTTAACGGAACTGTATAAAAGATATATTTATCACTGTTCTGCCACTGAAAGTTTCTTTGCAGAAGTGATTTGTTCTTTTGCGCAGATTTAAGTAGGAATTTGATCGACTGTTTTACTAATAGTGACATTAAGGCTTCACAATAGAAGCAAGAGAGTAATGGACATTCCCTACTCATTTGGATAATTCTGCTATTTTTATTAGAGAAATCAGATTTTATAAAATATTATGTCAGTTTAAAAGAAATATGGATCTGAATGCATGGAAGTTCAAAGAACTGGTGGATATCGCAAGAAAGTACGGAGTGTTTATCAGAATATGCAGAAATTAAAAAGGCAACTGTGTGTTAAGTTTTTTTTAACTCAATTACGTGAGAGTAATTTAGCTTTTATTTATAAAACTCTATTCATTTAATTTATTATTTAAGGGATTCATTGGAAACAAACAAAAATAATGCGCCAAGTTCGAGTTCAACAAACACAAGCGAGGGTCCCGTAGATTTTTTTTTTCTCAATTACTGATAACGGGCCAGTTACAGAGGAAAAGTAAGTTATAGCTTGGTGTGGCATATTATAAAAATAAAGTAAAATAACCTTCTTTGCTTAATTTATTGTTTCTTTTTTGTAGACTGGACTCGGCCAGCGAAACTGAATATAAACTAGAGTATGTCGAATGTGAAATAAAATGGATCTATCGCGAGCAAATACGAATTTGGGCGCTGAAACACAAATGTAGTCAAGTGGCTTTAAAAGACTTATTTCAAATTTTAAACCAAATTACTCCTAACGCTATGCCTAAAGATCCACGCTCACTACTTGGTACACCAAGAGAAATTACAATAAACTTCGTCGATCCAGGTGAATACTAGCAGCAGGAGTCGAATCTTCTATTTTACATAATTTTTTACTTTTTTTGTTCGGCCAGTGTAACACTCCATGTTTTTCCCACTTAGATGGACAGATGCAAAGTTCTTGTTTATTTTGTTGTTCATTATAAGTTTGAATTATTTAGAAAGGCATTCTGAAAACATGGTAAGACATAGTAAGTGTTAAACAATTGAAAGAGCGAAAAATATAGAAGCAGCTACAAATTATCATCGTATTTTAGGGTTTTCAACGAGTTCTACGGATCTCTACACAAATAACTATTAGTGTGGTTCGATATCTGCAGTAAGTACGAAATAAAAGTGATTGTAAAGACTTGAACTGCATTAGTGGTACAGGTATTACTTGGACCTTCAGAAGAGTGAAACTTAGCGCTTTGACGCGCAGAGAGGAAGTATTAAGGTTGAAGTTGCAAGTTAAAGCTGCTTCTCATAGACGACATGTTTACAAGACAAATATGTGTCATTACTTGAGAAATTTATAGGTTTTTATCGCAATTTGTAGTAAAATATAACTAAATATAGAACCAGCAACTTACTAAATACAAATGTAGTCAAGTATGTAATTTCAATATCGTGTAGGTATGTGATATTATAATATTTATATAATAATATTTTACATATTTTACGATATTCTGAGGTAATTATTGAGGCGCGTTAAAAATACTCCAATAATATCAACTATATGCACGATAAACTGATCTGCGTTTGTAGCCACTTGCATACAATACAAAATATAGCTCAAAGACACTATACTTCACTTATTATTTATTTGTATTCAGTAATGTCTGACTCAGGAACAACAAATGTATTTAATAAATGAGAGACAAGGTGAATGATCAGTGATCCTTTATTCGTTCAGTTAAACCTGTCATTCATTCAATCAATAAGCGCCACAAGAGCTTTAGTGTGGTGTTAATTATTAGCTGTAGCTCATGTAGCGCTTTTATGCCACTATTATGAAGTTCTAATGGAACTATAGATTGCAAAAAGTTGTGCCCCTTTGGCTCCAAAGCAGCTGCATAAGGTCTGCAGTGCACGCTCTGGCGCTTGAGCTTGGCGCCTTTGGGAATAATCGGATTAGCTCCAAAGCTCTTAAGCAGCAGTTTGTGCTAGTTGGGCGGTCACCACACTTTTAGGAAACCGTAGTCGTATGAAAACGATGACTAATGCTGAGCGACAGCCGTTTTGCGTGGATGTGACGCACGTTTCTCCCAACCTTTTCTTATTTTTTTTGTGTTTATGTTCTTTTTTGCGTCAAATTTATCGTAAATAAACGTATGTTCTTTCTTTCTTTCTATGGTGCTACTCTTTTCGTTCCTCATTTATGGTGTTATAATTTTTTGACTTTTGTTGACAAGTATCTTCACTTGTATATTTGACTTGTATCTTAATGAAGTGACTTGTAAGAATCCTTAAAATTAAAATTACTAGGTACTTCTATGATGTAAGCAGATTTTACTCAATACCTGTATACACGTACCTGTATGTGGGGTACACTGGCAGCCCGACAGTGTGCTTCAACTGCCGACGCCGACACCGGGTCGGTGGGTCCGAACACAGCTACCACGCCGCCAGAGAGCAGCTCACATGCTGCGAATACACGGAAATGTAATGCTGTACTAATACCTTTACTACACACAAGGGCACTTAGCTTTGCGTACCTGTAAAATAGCATACCCTTTCTCTGAGGCAGGTCACATGCTGCGTATACACAGAATTGCAACGCTGTACATTAGGTACTACATATAAAGATACTTAAGTCGTTGGTCCTCTCCGGTTGTGTCAGATTGCCGTGTTATCGGACTATGAGAGTGAGGGAAGAGCACACTTGTGCACTGTGATATGTTTCGCGTAGATGTTTAGTCTCCGTTGAGATTGACTGCCATTGCCGAAATTCGGTCTGGAGGACTATTCTTAGTACAAACTAGCTGCGCCCCGCGGTTTCACCCTCTTAAATGTCGATCCCGTGGGAATATCGGGATAAAAAGTAGCCTATATGGTGTCAGCTACCTCCATACAAAATTTTATCAAAATTAGTCTAGCCGTTTGAGCGTGAAGAAGTAACAAACATATAAGCAAACACACCCACAAACACACTCACAAACATTCGCCTTTATAATATTAGTGTGATATACTAAGCTTTTCGTGCCAGTAAGATAGTATAACGAATCTGCTATGAAAGAACGCGTACGTAGAGTTACTGGATTTACGTATTACAGATGAAAAAACATGGAAAAGTTGCTTGAACTCATTAATTATTCGTTTATTGCCCGTGGTTCGACCGCGTAGTTCTACTAGTAGGACCACGGGCATTTTTCTTTTCGGTGGTTCTATCAATCGGACCATCGTTATAAAATTATCATATTTTATTGGCACTGGTCCTACTGGTCGAGTAGAACTAAGATAAATATTTTTGCCCATGGTACTACTTACGTAGTACTTATACCTGTTACATTATTTTTGAGTTGCGGACACCAGCCCGTATTACCTTCATTATTTTACAAAGGAAAAAAAATACGTATAAGTAAAAATAAAATGTATAGTTATTAAAAAATGTTTTTGTAGCTACCTATTGCACTAAAAAGAAAACAGTACATTACTGCAGCAGCCAGCAAAAGAGGCATTGATGGACGGACGTGTAAATGTGAGATTAAAAATGTGAGAGTAAAAGAGTTAGCTGGTTTAACTAAAAAAAAGATTTTTGACAAAGAGTAAGTAAATGTGGACGAATATATATCATCGCAGCTTATCCAATGCATGTCCAACATTTATTTTGATATTTAGTAACTCCAAGTTTTACATGCAAAGAAGTTTACTCACTTAATAGAACCACGGGTAAACAAAGTTGCCCTTAGTACTACTGATAGAACTTGATTTGCCCATGGTCCGATTGATAGAACCACCGAAAAGAAAATTGCCCGTGGTCCTACTAGTAGAACTACGCGGTCGGACCACGGGCAATAAACGTAATTATTCTCCTGCCTTTCTCTTAATTTATTTAAGATCGGCGCAACATGTCTCATTTCTTCCATACCGTAAAACGGGGCTACTTTGAACAGGTTTTGGAGGTTTTTGGATTGTAACTTTTTTTTTACGGCTAGAATTTCACTTTTTTTACGCCAATAGAACAATGTGTCCTTTTTTTATCAGATCTATGGCAAATTTAAAACCTACCACCCCCCTAACTCCCTACTTTTTTTAATTTAATCAATGTCAAAGTAACCCCAGAAGTGGGGTTTCTTTGACAGGGCATTGAAATGCAACTGACGTCAAAGATAGTCACTTGAAATCAGTCTCTTAAGTAATAATTAATACAATTGAGATCAATTTAAACAAGATACTTAGGTAACAACTATGTTGGGGTCGGTTTCCAGGCTAACCGGATGCAGCTGAGTACCAGTATTTTACATGGAGCGACTGCCTATCTGACCTCCACAATTCAGTTAATGGGTAATACGAAACCCCTTGGCAAGACTGGTTGTCAGACTTTCGGGCTTCTGACGACCCGTAACGACTGTCAAAGATCCACGAATGACAGTCGGGACCAATGGCTTAACGTGCTTTCCGAGACACGGAGGGGTCTTGGTATGTATTGCGCCTCGCGCAATATTACTTGAGGTCACGCACACTTGCTGAGCACACGTGAAAACCGATTTTGGCGCTCTGTCAAAGTAGCCCCAAAATCTGTCAAAGTAACCCTGGAAGTCAAAGTAGCCCCGTTTTGCGGTACTTCTCTATTAGTCGCTATTTTGGCAGTCACCCCAACTATAAAACTCGCTCGACTTATGCGTGTCAATAAAGCTTTCATCTATATATATAAAAATGAAACCCGTTTTCCGTTGTCACGACTTGACATGAAAACGGCTTGACCGATTTCGCTAATTCTTTTTTTGTTGTGATCGGTATTGCCAGGACAAGGTTTGTATGAAAGAAAATTTTGGAAATTCGAAAAAAAAAATTGCACCCGTGCGAAGCTGGGGCGGGCCGCTAGTATCATATAAAAAGCGAGTACCCACGCTGTACGCATTTAATTATATGTTTATTTAAATCCTATGCAACGTTCATCAACTGTAGCTACCTACATAACATTCTCATCAGTGATACCAAAATGATAAATAATCAAAAAGTGACGGGTAGGTAATTATTATTCGTTTACATTAATGTCTAAACTACAAAACTATTGCCTCTCCAATAATGTACAGTCAACAAAAGAGATAAGTATGCAGGATCGTCGGATATAGTTGAAGTTTAGTAAGAAACCCATGGATGTTGTCGACTGAAATTTAATTTGATGAGCTGTTTCTTTTCTATTAATAAATAAAATTTTATTCGAGTACCTACATCTATCGGTTTCTTACTAAACATCAACTATATCCGACGATCCTGCATAATTATCTCTTTTGTTGACCGTACATGTCAAAATAATGCAAAACCAAATTGCCGTAAATAGGCAATAGGCATGCCCTAAATGTGGTACCTATTAATAATTTAAACTGTTGTGGTAAACGTATTGTGATCAGCGAATGCAAAATTGATCAAACACCATGTCGTGTTGTTTATTCACGTGTTTTGTGCAAAATTAATCTAACATTAATGGCGTCAAATAATAATGTGAAAGCACATAGTGTGCTTTGGGAAGCACTACATGTAATTTGTAGCTGATAGAGTTTATCGAGAGCTGTTTAATAAGTAAATATTTTGATCAAAACTCAATAAAGGTGTATCATTTTAGTTAATACTAGCTTCTGCCTGCGATTTCGTCCGCATGAAATTTCTTGTTCCCCCGACTCACCCCGTCGCATCACATCGTCTGCTCGCGCTGTCACTTCGTTTTCGCTCAGCGTTCTTTCTGACTTTTTCTGTTTTTGCTTCTGAAGGTTAGGACCCTCAGGAGGAAAGCTCAAGTAGCTTTCCTCAAGAGTTGAGCTATCAAATGCAAAAAATATTTTTTCAAATCCGTCTAGTAGTTTTTTCTGTTCTTTAGATTAATGCGTTCAAACAAACAAACTCTTTAGCTTTATTATTAGTGTAGATTTAAATATGTTCTATTAGTACGTCAAACAACATCATTTTAATTAATTTTTTACGTGACGATTTCATTAGAAATATCGATATTCTGTTTCAATTTTAACTTGTAGATGTTTTATGAAATCATGAATAGGTGCATTAATTACTATTACTTGCTCGTTTTCTATGCAAAATTAAGACGATTAAAAAACAAATACCGAGATGGAACTTTTCTCATCGAACTGGAAGAAAAGTGAAAGTCTCGTAGATATCTACAACACTATGTAAATAAAGAGTGTCCAACTCACCTGCCTTGGAAGCTGTGAAACTATCGCCAAACGGAGAGTAAACAGCTTTCATCACAAAATGATACTTTTCGCTTTCCATCGAGGCTCGTGCTAGAGCCGATGCGAAGGCCACTTCGGTTACTGTGTTCGGCGGAAATATTGCACCTAAACAAAAGGTAACACTTAAAATATTCTACTTTATGGTGGGTACAACTATGTGAAACGTAACATATGATGTTACGTACAATAACAGACATAACGTCCATATGAAATGTAACACACGTCGTAACAAATTCACCTTGTTGTTGTATATATGGTGGCCAGGACATCGATGCGAAAACTATAACCATGAATTCAGCACAGATTATCGACTAGACCCATAGGGTAGAAATTTTTCGTCGATTATCAAAAAAAAAAAAAAAAACCAGCTGTTTTATAGAAAAGTGCAATACCTACGCGGTTAAAATGAATGGAACGGCTACCTATTTTTTTTACAGTCAACGAAAAAGTGTGATCATGTACTGAATCTATGGAGACAGCTTGCGCGCTGATGTCCCTGTCACCCTTTACCTATACTTGGGTGTCATGTTTGTTTCAACGTAATGTTCCATTTCTTGTGTATCTACTATTAGATTTATTCTAAAAATAGTTTTTCATATCCTTTCAAAGAGAAAAAGGGCCTTTGATTAAAGGGTCCATATCCTAGAACGATCAATCATGAATCTTGATTTGCTATTAGTAGATTTGATCCTAATCTCGATTCAAATCTAAAAAAAATGGGGTAATCATGAGTAAGCATTGTTCTAGAATACGGGCATAATAGTTATAGACCCAATGATATTCTAGAGTCTAGAATATCATAAAGAATATTATAAACACATTGTTAACATGATTTGCAACAGTTTTGGCACTACGGATGGCGTTCTCCTTAGTATTCCAAGATATTATTCGCACAAAGTTGTGTCTCAGTCGTAAAACAACTCACCGATGTTAACAGTCGTCTTCAGAGTTTCAAATTTCCGAAATACGGCTCCAACGTTCCCGAGAATTAATATAATTGTTACCACCGTCACGTACACTCCTGCAAGAGCAATATTGCATTAAATAACTTTGTAAAGATACTAACTGAAAACAGATTTAAATGTCGCCAAGATAAACACGTGATTTGTAGTAAATCTCACTAAAGTAAAACTTGGTACTCGCCCCGGTGTAACATTTTCGAGACTGGATTTTCCGGAATAAAAGTAGTGAATTGGAACAATGAGATTCAGCGCGACACAGCTGTCGCATTACAAGTTTGCCGGTCGTCGGTGGGTGTTTACCCGACACATGGCAAACATTGGTGCCCGGATGCAGAGCGTCACCGAGCGTGATGCTCGCGCGGGGTGCACCGCGATACGTCCCCGCGCTTTCATGCACATTATCACAGCTGTTTTGCCAACTGTGGTCGGACCTATTATTAGATAACGCTAACTAGTGTAGTAGTACGATGTCCTAGTTTCAGGTTAACAGGTGACAACGATCAGCTGCAATTATATCTCACCTAGAATCTGTCACACTGCAGACTAAAGGCTATACTTACTACGCTCTGCTTCCAAAAAGGAACGAACATGATGTAGGTACCTTGTTTTCACATGACTGCTTATTTGCGGTTTCTAGACCATTAAATTCAGGCTTCCTCACAATATTTCGTTCACCGTAAGTGTTGTTTAATCTGAATTTAAAAAGTACTACGTTATAAAATATGCATCGTATTGTTTCTGGTCAGTCATCAATGTTTCCCTACAAACCGTGGTCCGTATTACCCAGTCAGTCTCAACCAAGAAAGACGATATTATAAGAAAATTTTGAAAAATTAAATGTATTACATATTTTACAACAGACTTCTACGTAGTTTAAAAGTTAAAACATGATGTTTGTAGAAAATGCTTTCAGCTGCAAAACTTAGCGTTATTGCTAGTATTATCTACAATTTAAATTTTTTTCAGTTCTTGCTTTACTCGTATAGTGAAATCATGGGAATTTACAGTGAAATATATGTTCATTATAAAAGCTAACAAACAGGTACCTACGAGTATATAAAAAAGGGGAAGAGCTCATTGGGCATCAAAAAATCATTGTTCTTTTGGGGGCATGTAACTGTACCGGAGTTGTGAGAGTTCTTAAAGATAAGTTATAAACTTATAACATTTAAAACTTGCTTTCGTAAAACAATGTAGGAACCTTATCTGTAACCAGAAGGTTCCCGGGTATGGTCCAGTACAAAAAAAAAAACACAATCACAGAAAGAACTCTCGGCTTTCGGCTAGTCTCTCGGCTTCGTTAAGCGTCTTTGTACACCCGTTAAATCGTTGATTAAATTAGAGCAAGCTAAATTACTATCGAACATACTCGTATGATTAAGTGAGTACGTAGATCGAACCAGGTGAACTGAATACGCCATGGTCAGACACTTTGGCGCTGGTCCAGTGTGTCGGGCTCTGTCACGATTACTATTATCGTTGGGGACTGCTGACGTGTCAGAATTAACTGACCAAATTGTTCCTAGTGTTTGTTCAGTGGTCTGCTAAGTCGGCATTATGGAACAGTTTTTCGTTTGACCTAAAAACTTGTGGTTTCGTTAAATGGATCGTTTATTAGTTTTTTTTTTTCTATTAGGGTCTCCTTAAACGGAACCTTTATACGAGTAAGATCACTTTTTTGTCAAAGTGACTTTTCTCGAAACGGAGGCATTAGAATTTTGGCACAATCGTATATCTCAATGTCGGGAACAAACGTCGCCTGTCAAAAACCATTTATTTTAGTTATATTCAAAGTCAAAGTCAAAGCATTTATTTCAAATAGGCACAAAAAAGGCACTTTTGAACGTCAAAAATTATCTTAAAATAGAATTGATTCTAGTCGCCCATTCCAAAAGGTAGTTTTTTTATTATTGGAGGACTACTGGACGTAGCACTGATTAATAACAGACCACAGGAAAAAGATCTAGATAATTAGTTTAGATCATAGGTTCTCAATATGGGAGATAACGCCTCCTCGTGGGCGTTCGAGACTTTCAGGGGGGCAGTAGAAGACTCAGAGAAAATTATATATCTTATTTTACGACTGTATAATTTTACACGTTTAAATATAATCGTGGCAATTGCTGTTTCAGATTCGCTACAGATGGTAAGTAAAAAAAATGGGGGAGTCTAGAAATAAAAGTTCTCAAAGTGGGCGGTGGGCAAAATAAGGTTGAGAACCTATGGTCTAGCTAAACCAAACACGATGTGTTGCAGGCTTCTTTCTACATTATCAGGTTATCATTAGTACCTATCAGAGCGTTATACTGTATAGCGCTATCCCACGGATATCTATGGTCTAGCTACAACATTGTATTCTACAAAATAACAAGTACCTATACTATAACTATCATTAGGGAGTGTAACATTTTGAATAAGAATTTTCATGAATATTTAACTATGTTTCATTACATTTTACAACCTCGGTGTGGGAGGACCATTAGTAGAGATAATTCATTATTCAGTTAGGTCGAGGTCGCTTAGTGCTCAGTTCCTATGTCCTCATCGGACCGGTTATTTCAAGTGAATTACCTACTCGGGCGATATTTATTACCTGTGAATTTCTGTGAACGTTACCAAAGGATGAAAGGGTCCTCGGTAAATTGGCGAAGGTCTAATCTTTGCCAATATTATTAATCTAAGGGTGAATTTCACCAATGACAATGAACGAGATCAGGACAACTAAACCGCGATCATGAGTTGTCACTGTCAATAGGTACTCGTATGCCACGAAAATGGTGACACTGCATGACCGCTCTTGAACACGGTTTAGTATGCATACACACGGGTGACACGCGTCAACGGCAGAAGCAACTGCAGCCGTCAACGAGTGTCGACCGCAGCCATCGACACACGTCGACGCCCGCCGTCGACACACGTCGACAACGTGCCGCTCGTGTGTTTGAGTACGGTGTTCATCACACACGAGCGGCATGTTGTCGACGGCTGTCGCCGACACGTGTTGACGGCAGCCGTCTACCCTCGTGGAAAGCTCCAGTTGCCTCTGCCAGTGTCACTCGTGTGTATGAGCACTTACATTTACTGATCGCGTTCAGTTTCATTGGTAAAATCCACCCTTAGTAGTAGTAAATAATAGTAGGACGTTGGCAATAAGTAGGAAGTTATAAGTAGCTTAATATTGATACCTATTTATTGAACCATTGAATAAAATAAAGACCCACAAATACATAATGTAGATCGGACTATGATCGGAATCGCTTTGGGAAATTAAAGGAGAATGGCGACATTCCATTCATGCCTGGCACCAATATTTTTTTTAACGTATACTGCTACTACTATCGAATTCTTCCAGATTATTATGCTGTGATGCTATTTTAAAAACAAATGTTCACTAAAAACTTACTGTTTTTTTTTATTTAAGTTTTTTTTAAATTATAGGTTATATCGATTTTGACATATGAAAAAGGAAGAAATATCGGTATCCGTAGGAAAGCAGAGGGTCAAGTACCTAATCACTAATCAGGTGGAGCCAAAACCGTGTAAAAGCGCGCAATACTTATCACAACGAAGCATGAGAAAGTATTGAGTTGACTTTTGAGTCTTTTGACAGTTGATCATTCGCAATGTCAGTTGGTCAGTCAAGCGTTTCATTAGACGTGAAAAAAAAATGTCATCGCCTTTTAAATATTTTTACTGTCTGTTACATAGTCTCTGTATTTAACACTAAATAAAATATAAACTCTGTTAGAAACAAAACATTATTATGGCTAGATATACTATTAAAAATCTTTTAAACGCCTAATGGAGGGATAGATAACTTACAACGGAACGTATGGAGCGAGATTTTGGGCGCGTTCCGAATCAATATCACCTTAATTAAGCTTAAAAATATAAGTTTATTTTTATTTTACAGACATACTGCTAGTTCTAAAAAATATTGATTTAGGTTCTTTAATATAACTTTAATAAAGCACTTTTTTTTAATATATTATGTCGCTATACGCAACTGGTGCCAAAGTCGCCATCATCCTTTATTTTATTCCGATCCATCTTTAAACAAAATTACTTCGTCAAAATAATAAAATAAAACTTGTTGGAACAGCAAAATCCTTTTCATCCCTTTCATCATAATTTAAAACGAGACTGAAAGTGACTCGGTAATGATCGCGGTGGATATTCTACATTTTCGTCAAACTTATAACTAACGAACACAGAGGCGCCATTAAAATTAATTGAATACGCTCTCTTGTTCAGATAACTTTTTGTAACAAATATACAAACGTATTTATGCTACAGAAATTAAGGCGCATAATAGTGCTGTGTTTTATTTTAATGAATAATAAAATTGTAACACTTGACTACTTATATTTACGGTTTCATAAGTGGTATTTTAGAGGTATGAGGAACAGGCTGTTCACTCATCCTCCGTAGAAAAAGCGTCCCTTTTCGTCCCGTCTGGTCGGAGGATGAGGATCCTCCGACCACGGGACGGTGTCGTGTGTGGTTGGCCACTGTCCGACGATTGATGTCGCGACGTTGTATACAGCAGGGTGAAATTAAATTCATGGGCATCCTTTTAAGGGGTCATTGTACTCATCGTTATGAACAACTTTTACTACATGGGACTAAGCCGAAAATCGCGAAAAAAAATCATCTGCTGTTCCTTGCATATGTTCACATAACTCGTCAAAATATAGGGAAGAGCTGATTTTTTTTTTTCGCGATTTCAGTCTAGGTTCCATAGTAAAAGTTGTTCATAATGATGATTACAATGACCCCTTAAAAGGATGCCCATGAATTCAATTTCACCCTGTATATGCTAGTTACGCGGTAAACTCTGCTTGTGCGATGCAGGATTTTTGCGTGACGTCAGTGTGGAGCGTAGTTCGCATGTGGCAATGTAGATGCCGCCACAGTATAATAATACCAGCTTATTATTGTCCCACTGCAGGGCAAAGGCCTCTTCTCATAATAATTCCAGACCGAATTTCGGCCATGCCAGCCAATTTCTGCGGAGACTAGCCATCTAGTGTGTGCGCAGACACAGGTGCACTCACTCTTTCTTCGCTCTCATAGTCTGATGGGATTGCAGTCGGACGCGATCGGAGAGAGATTAGGCGCAGGACCAACGGCTTAACGTGCTTTTTGAGGCTGTTACTGAGATATACCCAATAATACTTTGCCCGACCTGGGAACCGAATCCAGTACCTCACGCTCAGCAGTCATATTTGCGAACACGAAACCAACGGGGCAGTCAACAGAGAAGACATGAACATTGATCACCACGCTTGTGTCTTGAGCAAACGTGGTGGTCAATGCTCGTGCCTTGGGTTGCTGATTTCAGACTTATGTTTATAAAATATAAGTCCAGGTTTTAGCTGCTATTTTCGTGCAGTTCTCCAGCTACTCACATTAGGAATAAGCCGCTGACTGAGGACATGGGCAGAACTGTGATGATGAAATTAAGTAATCAGTGTCCAAAGATGATTAAATATTTTTCTTTCAATTTTGAAATACTGGGTCTTTGTCGTTAATATTATCTACCATTGTGTGTGTGTGTATAATTGTTGTAATGTGCGGTGTAGGTAGGTACCTACACCGCACATTACAACAATTATAATTATAGTACCTGTTTGTGCAAAATAAACAATTTTTCTTTCATATACTAAAGACAATAAAAAACATTACTTCAATGTATTTTATCAAAGATATATTTTCTTACATCATTTTCATTTTAAAATTAAAGACTCAAAGCGACATGGGCTGTTTATGCTCATCCATTCAGCATTTATGGAATTTCGCGCTTTATCATAAAGTTATTTCCCATACGCGAAAAATGTAGTCGTTTATTGGACAGGCGACCGGATTTAAAAAATGTAATAAACGTGCGTCAATCGAGGGTATCGTCCATCGCTGGCAAAAATATTTAAAACGGATTTTTTGTTACAGCCGGTCGCGCTTGAAAAATCACGGAAAATATTGTATGTAGGGAGGCTGTAGGACGTGCTTCAATAATATATAGGTAGGTATAAAAAGGCCGTTTTCAGAAAGGGGTAGACAGAATAAAACAGTTACACTCTTGACTTGGCAGAAGATTGGTAATCACGGTTTGGGGTTTTCCGCTTTCCCATGTAAAGAAATGACTTACTACAAAAATGATAGAAGTTGAGAACCAGCATTGATATTCTGTAAAAAATTCACTGTGAAAACTTGGGTGAAGTGAGCTGGCATTCCACATATCAAAAGGCAAATCTTGTAATTTTAAGAACATCCACAGTCTACTCTCAGTCTCAATCTGTCAAAAATACCTCTAATTAAACTACATATTTGACAAGTTTTTGACATTGATTGTCGCTGAGATGAGATTGCGACTAGATTTTAAATGCTTTACGAGGTTTGGGCCATCAGGGATTGCCACTGTTGACAGCTCACTACACGCTCATTTCACCTAAGTTTTCACGGTGAGATAATTACAGAATAGACCGCCTATATTTAGACTTTTACCATGCTATCTCATGGGATCAGCTTCACCATCAAAATCGAATAACTAAAGTATTTAAATTGTCGTCACGTACATATAAATCCGATCGACTTTAAAGCTCAGACTGAATCATTTCTAATTCTGCGCAATTTCCATTTTAAAGTAGCGTGGGAGCTTCCGAATTTCCGTTAACCCCTAAAGTCCTTTGCCGTCAAGGACTCAATTATAACGGGTTGGTTGGCGCGGTCTCCTTTACCAACCAACACTTAACTTTTCGTGTGTGATATAAAAGGGAACCGTACAACTTTGTAATTGTTCTCACTCCGACGCATCGTGAGCCCAAACAAGAGTAGTTTCGAAACTTATATGGAATTTAAAGCTTCCGTAATGAGTTGTGTTAATTTCTTTGAGTTTTGGGCGCTTGAAAATTGTTGTTTGATCTCATTGCGGCGTTTGTGTGGTGGCTAAACAAAGGACGAGCTAAAAACTACATCACAAATCATAATGTTTCTTCTATTCATAAAATCGATTTTGGTTAAGTAACCTCATCTGCCCTTTCTGAACTATGTTGGGGTCGGCTTCCAGTTTAACCGGATACAGCTGAATACCAGTATTTTTCATGAACGACTGCCTATCTGACGTCCACAACCCAGTTAATGGGTTGTGGAAACCCTTGGTAAGAGTGGTTGTCAGACTTTCGGGCTTCTGACGACCCGTTACGACTGCCAAAGATCGACGAATGACAGCCAGGACCAACTGCTTAACGTGCTTTCTGAGGCACGGAGGGCTTTTAATAATAATATGTAAAGATGGTCACCCAGCCACGGACCTTCCGTGGCAAGCGTAGCTTAATCTTATCGATCGACCCGTGCGGCTGTTATTACTTAGCCACAAGTCCCTTGGTAAGTAACATAACATTATGAAAGCAAATGAAATACCATTTGAAAATTAGGCTACTGAAGTATAGATACATTCGTGACGCAAGTGGTATTTGCGAATTGTAGGTTCATATTTGGTACGACCATAGAAATGTTATGGGTACGACATTAAAAGTAGGTAGGTATGTATTATTAATTACAACGTAGTACGAAATAAATCAATTCAAACTGAAACAAAAGGAAGTCGAATTCAATAACATCTAATACATTTCCACCGCAGTGAGTACCACAAATATCTTAATTCAATTTAAAAAGCGGATCCGACTGTTTGATTTCAGTGATCACGTGGTACAACTACATACGAAGTCTTTTCACTTTGTGAACAAGACAAATTACCACAACCAAGTCGTTTGTTACGTGGCAGATTCGCGAATGCGAATTGACTTTAACCACGTAACGCGTAGGTACCAGTAACTTAGGTATATTAGTTTAGGTTTAAATTAGGTATATTGGTTTAGGTTTAAAATAAAGTGTGTTTCGTTAAGCCTTGAAAGGTTCTGAAAGGGTTGAAAATACTACTCTTGTTTTTTTAATATACATCGTTATTGCGGCGAGTGGGCGCTACAAAATTAAATATCATACTTATATCCTTAAGAGGGATCCGTCAAGGTATTCCGCAAATTACTTATTTGATGGATATAGGTAAAATATAACGATTTGTAATGTTTTGAATGATTATACTCGTAATTTAGTAATTAGTTTATTATAATTGCCGCGAATTGAATTTAAATAACATAAAAAGTAAAGCAGTGCTGTAATTTGCAAAAAAAAATTAATATACATCGTTATTGCGGCGAGTGGGCTCTACAAAATTAAATATCATACTTATATCCTTAAGAGGGATCCGTCAAGGTATTCCGCAAATTACTTATTTGATGGATATAAAATATGACGATTTGTAATGTTTTGAATGATTATACTCGTAATTTAGTAATTAGTTTATTATAATTGCCGCGAATTGAATTTAAATAACATAAAAAGTAAAGCAGTGCTGTAATTTGCAAAAAAAAAAACATAAGATTGGCTGGCTACATTGAAGGAATCACCTTACATATTGATTTTTGTTGAAACATTGTTAAAATCACTTGTTTAATTTGTTGCCTACCTATGCAAATGAATACGTTTGTTTCAAGAATTACGTCGGCTTTATCATAAATCCCTGAAATTAATTCATAAGATTAGAAGGACCTATACCAATATAAAAAGGCTGTACTTTCAGGGAGAACTAAATAAAATTAAGGAGCAGAAGTCGCCAGCGGTCGTTTTCACATTCGCGGTCCGACACTTACTTGTTTTCAATGCCTAGCCCAGATATAGTGGCATAAAATTTTATAGACTTGTGTAAACTCGCTCTTGTTCAAGTTGGAAAAGTGGTAATGGCACCGCGCGGGGTTTGGGGATCCTCTCACAGGAATACGAATTGAAAATGGAAGAATATTTTCATGTAAATCTGCTCCGTGGTCGAGATTTATTAATCCAGTAATAGGAAGTAATGCAATTCAATGAATCAATGGAATATTCAGCCATTCTTCGGTTTTGTTTTCGTATAGACAGGAATAAATTGGTACATCGACGCGCAAACTGTAACCATGAATTCAGCATATAGTTCTAGAACCGACGAAAAATCTGCTCTTTCATAGAAAAGTGCACGATACCACCATGCCTACGCGGTCAAAATATTTGGAACAGTAAATGCAGCATTAAAAACTTAAACGCAGTAAAATTTTAACGCAGTGGGGGTTCTGAATCATGATATCCATGATATCAGGTTGCGCCTCGATGTCACTCTGTTTTAATTGTCAAACCCAGATATAAAACATGATAGATTTAGGCCATCTCCTATTGATTCGTGTTTCTGCTAATTTGCAAACAGCAGCTTAGTTTTTTCAATAGACACGCCACAAAGTGTTCGCTAACAAAGTTGTGTGACTAAGTTAGTCTGCACCGTCGGGCAGGCAGCGCTACGCCTGGATGGAACTTGAACGTTTCTTAACAGCTTCATTACCAACGGAAAACTTCTAACCCCTGAAAACCTGATGAAAACTAGCCAGCTGAGACTCCAGCTCTCTCAGTAATTGAAATTACTTCGAATGACGTCATTTCACAATTTTTTGCTGACAGAATGTCTGCGGATATTAAAATACGGCTACGGTTACGGCTTTTGTTCATAATACTAGTTACTACCTACGAGGGAGTAGTATGAATAAATTGTTCAGCTCTTTTATAGAACGAAATATCTAGGGAGCCCTCGATAGTATTCAAGCAATAAAATATATTTTTTAGCTGTAGGACGGTAAACTTTTACATTACAGTACATTCACAAAATATAACATTTGCAGGAAAACCTAAAAAAGCTTGTTGAAAGTTTCACATTTAGCGATAAAAAAAGGGTATATTGTTGAAAATACCTGGTTTCGAATAAAGCGGTAACAGTAAGCATAAATGGATGAAAAAACAGTACCTAACCAACAATGAAAAGGTATCCGATTATCCGCTCGAACTACGAATGAAAATCGTAGCTATCAATGAAAATAACGTTTGAGCTGCGTTCGTATTTGCGGTTTCTATAATTCGAAATATAATCGTGAACACATACGTTGTAATGTGCCGTTTAGATTCAAACTGAGGTGGTCTTTTAGTAAAGGTGGATTTATATAATACGTAACTGAAATTTTATTCATGGTTAAACACCTACGTAGTAGGTACGTACCACAGTGGATAATAAGTAGGTAGGTAAGCTATTTTAGTCAATGTATTGTCTTAATGAAATACCTTTCGGACGAAATAGAGAAACGTCTGGATGTTTCGCAGGAAGTGTTTCTTATGGCTAATCGGTTTTAATTTGTTTGTTTGCTGTTTTTGGGTGTTTCTAACTCGATTAGTTTGCTCCAATGGAATGTATTGAGTGGCAAGCTTTTAATTAAGAGCCTCCTTTTACCTATATTTATACTCCCATATTTATAAACGTTGCAAACATTTTTGACATTTAAGCAACATCTATATAAATATGAGGGTTGATCGATATAAATAAGCCGTCTAGTGTGTTTTAGAATCTTTATACAAACGATTACTTCACCTACGTCTAGTTCACAAATATTATTCTACCTGATCTTGACGTAAACTCCAATTTCATTATGCATTCCTCAAGCATGTCTAAGATCAAGGCGTCTTCGTGCTCATCGCGTCATGCTCAACGCTTGGCATGCAGCCAGTCCTCAGCAGGGACATGAGAGCTATCGAAATCTATCTACGAAGTACACCCTCCAATAATCCCTTACCTGTTGAATAATGGATGCTTCCACGTATTTATTCCTGCTCTCAGTCGCAAAAGAGATGGGTTCAGAAGGTTGGCTGCATACGACGTAAAAACAGGACATATATACTTATAATAAATCTGTAGAAGTGAAAATTCTGTACATTAAAAATATCAAAAAAATAAATGGCAGCGGGTGTGCGAACCCAAAAATGTGATTAAAAAAATTTTAGTCTGTCTGTCGGTCTGTCTGTCTGTCTGTCTGTCTGTTCAGGCATCACGCAAAAACTACCGGTTCGATTACGATGAAACTTGGTATAATTATTCTTTAATATCCTGGGCACCACACTGGGTACTTTTTATCCCGGAAAAGTATATACAATAAAAAACAAACTTAATTTTGCGGTTCGATCCCTAGACCCGATTACTGTACCAACCGCAAATAATAAGTTTGTCGTAGGTTACGTGGAGGGTGTGTTCTTTGTAAAGAGTAGGTATCCACTAAGAAAGTTTTTTTCGAAATTCCAACACTAAGAGGGTGAATGGAGGGAGGGTGAAATTTCACGCGGACGAAGTCGCGGGCAGAAGCTAGTACCTAATATAGGTGAAGTGAGCTTGATGTGTCAATGGTGTCCATCTCTAAGTTGGAATGACAGTTTACTCTAAGCTCATTTCTACTGAGTTTCCATGGTGAGATTCTTGCAGAATAAACCGGTTGAGTGTACGTACGGCGATCTCAAACTTCCCCAAAAGCCAGTAACTCACATCATAACTTTTCACAAAAGTGCATACTTTTGTGACATGCATATGTACTCGTTGGATGCGAGAAGCACAAAACCGGTCGAAGTGGAGGTGCTTGGGGGAGGCCTATGTCCAGCAGTGGACGTCTTTCGGCTGAAATGATGATGATGCATGTAGCTTGCAGAAACCCGTTGGATGCAAGAAGCACAGAACCGGTCGAAGTGGAGGTGCTTGGGGGAGGCCTATGTCCAGTAGTGGACGTCTTTCGGCTGAAATGATGATGATGATGCATGTAGCTTGCAGAAACCCGTTGGATGCAAGAAGCACAGAACCGGTCGAAGTGGAGGTGCTTGGGGGAGGCCTATGTCCAGTAGTGGACGTCTTTCGGCTGAAATGATGATGATGATGCATGTAGCTTGCAGAAACCCGTTGGATGCAAGAAGCACAGAACCGGTCGAAGTGGAGGTGCTTGGGGGAGGCCTATGTCCAGCAGTGGACGTCTTTCGTCTGAAATGATGATGCATGTAGCTTGCATGTCCATGTGCTATAGCATCTTCTAATTTGGTGGTAACATGGACATGTCACAATCACAATGGCAAGCAAGCAATTTCCATACTTTTGTGAAAGTTACTGGAACTTGTTTTCCTAGCTGAATGAATGCTAGTCGCGAATGCTTTTACACTCTCTGTAATTTGAACTGCGCTGTTTACTCTTGCATAACTACTACATATTTATTGTATAGAATCAAGTTTTTCTAACTGAACAGACATACTGTGGGGTTTGTTGCGCCATTTCACCTAGCTAAAGCACTAGGGAGTGGTGAAGGACGGGCGTTTTAAAGGACTGTCTTATGTCATTTTGATGTTTGTAAAGTGCTTATTCTTAGATTCATTAATACTTACGTAAAGCGTATCTATGTGTGCGTACATTTTTACTCATTGTAGGAGAGTTTTGAGTATGAACGTAGATGACTATAAGAGTAGGGAAAGGCCAAAGAAATGACGGATGGATGTACTGTTTAAAATATAATATGGCTAGAAAGAGAGTGATTATGGAGATGACGACTATTAGAGAAAGAAGTATGAAAAAAATACTTAGCCCCGAACCCAAATAGGTAAGCTTCGATAAGGCCAGGAAAATTATGTAAAGAGCTGACCTTCTGTACCTACAGCTATCTAGTTTGTGTCTCAATGTTCCCCAGAGTCCAGTTTCCACTCCTTATTTGAATCGCATTTAATGATGTTTACTACAATGGTCCAGAGGGTCCAAGCCGTTCGTGATTGTCAAATATTGAAATTGATTGGAATAGTTATTTAATGGGTGGGACCTTCAGGACCGTCGTTTTGTGTTTGATAGTTATACTTCTTTGTTATTGGAATATGTTTTCATAATCCTACTAATATTATAAACGCGAAAGTTTGTGAGGATGTATGGATGTTTGTTACTCTTTCACGCACAAACTACTGAACGAATGGCACACAGATAGTTTATAACCAGGATTAACAAGTAGGATAGTTTTTATCCCGATATTCCCACGGGATCGAAACTTATGCGGGCGAAACCGCGGTGCGCTGCTAGTTACTTTATAAAATACCCAGGCAAGTAGCGGTCAAAAGAAAATCATCATAATCAACCTATAACGTTCCCACTGCTAGGACACAGACCTCCTCTCTGTAAGAAGGAGTGGGCCGTAATCCACCACGCGGGCCCTGTGCGGGTTGGTAAATGTCACATATCTTGAATTTTTGGTTCTAGGACATACAGGTTTCCTCACGATGTTTTCCTTCACCGTTTTGAGAGCAAAGAAAATTTTCTTTTGACCTGTTTGCCTGAATGTTTTATTGCTGAAATATTACACTATTCATGTCTGCGAAAAAAAGGTACAAATAATGTGCAATATCTAGAATCACGCGCCTCGATGCTCGTTACTGCAAATGCAAGCTATACCTATGAATCACAGAAATTCTTATAAACAAAGACGCAGGTGTTGAATCATCCAATTTCTTCGTAATTTTACATGTGTGAGATACAGAAACATAAAAACTAGTCTCGTTGGTAAATATCTTGTTAGAATCTGTATACCTAGGTATCCCCTGTACCCTCGGTCTCAGTGGGATAAGCTGTTTATGTGCGAATGGTCACAGTCTGATAACATTTAGCGGAGAGCTCGATTCGCTTACCGGTAGTATACAAAACTTGCAGTGTCAGCGGAATTGCTAACTGTACAAAATACCGCAGATAATAGAGACCCTAGCACGAACGCGCGACGTAAACGTAAGTAAATACAAACGATTTTTGGATCGAAAATACAATTATTCTACAGTTTTTTGGTTTCGCGCTATTACTGGGCTTAAGGTCCTGGGTTCGATTTCCAGGTCGGGCAAAGTGTTCTTAGGTTTTTCTGTCAGGTGTTTCTCAGTAGCAGCCCAGAGTCTGGATTTGTGCCCGGTCTGGGGAGGCCTATGTCCAGCAGTGGACGTCTTTCGGCTGAAATGATGATGATGACGATGAATGGCAATAGGTTCGCCCCCTATAATACATAACTGGCGAAAAATGGGTGTATATACTAAGGTACACCTCTACTTAAAACTAATTAAATATTATGTGCGACACGAGTAGGTATTTTCAATTTTAAAATGGTTCGAATTTACCTTACATTAACTCCGCGCGTTCATGCTAGGCTCACTGGTTCCTGTAGATATAATTGGTTTGAATAATTAGATTGCTCTTCCAGAAGTATTTTGGACCTCACTAAAAAGTTTAATGTAAACGGATCATCAATCTATGGTGACAAGGACTATGAAAACAGAAGAAAGAAAAATGTCCGAAGACAGTTATAAGACCAGTCTGAATTTAAAAGGAATGAGTTAAATGGAAAACGTTTTAGTTTCCAAGTTAATAAATTCTCCTAAACTTTGAAATGAAATTGGTAAAGTGAATTAGCATCACTTGAAAGTAATCTCTTTGTGTTGGAGTACTTTCTTTGTTTCTCGAATGTCTAACAAAATTAAGTTCTACTGTGTCGAGCTTTCTAAGAAAAATTAGACTTGCTCATTGCAATACCTAGCTGTGAAAAGTATTTTAACATTTTTGCGATTGTTTTTTCATAGAGGGTGGTGGGGCCCGACGCACAAACTATAACCATGAATTCAGCACCCCTAGCTTCTAGACCCCCCTAGCGCAGAAATTTTTCGTCGATTACAAAAAAAATGCTGTTCCATGCATTGGGACCGCGTTGGTGTATTGCACGTTTCTATGAAACAGATGATTTTTTTTTTAAGTGAAAACTTTTTTTGGGCATTTTTTGAGATGGGAAAAAACTATTGAACTCGCGCCACTGTTACCGTAATCGACACCGCTTCGGATGTTTTCGGCTCTCTTCGGGATGTACTCGGTTTTAATGTATATGTCTTTTGTTTTCACTTCTGTCGGCACTCCCGGAGTGCCACTGTTTTTTTTCATAACCGACGTAAAATTTCCGCTCTAGGGGGGTCTAGAATCATGTGCTAAATTCATAGTTACAGTTTGCGTGACGATGTCCGTGCCACCCTGTATACTACTTATTTACATTTCAAGCATTCTATATTATATATTTGATTGAACGAATTTTGTCTCTCTACAATTCTTAGTCGCAAACAACATATTAGATTTCCCGTCTTCATAGAAGTAGACATGACGTGTAGGCTTATTTGAAGGTCTTTTATGTTTGTGCGTGTTTGTACTGTTTTGTCTATGTATTGATCACCATAACAACTAATATGATATGATTTTATGACAAAATTCTTATTTTATTATTTTATCTTAGGGAGAAGATGTATCTACGTTTGCTATTATTCATGCTGTTTTGGGACTGAAAACTTGCAGAGCTGTTGAATTCCAGTCTCCGGTGTCGCGCGACAGCGTGTCAAGTCAGAAAGCTGGTGCTCAAGTAAACGTGACAACTCGTAAGTATGAATACGTAGGTAAGCATTCATTACACGCATACACATTTGCATCTCGCCTGGCCGTATAACTTGACTCAACTCAATTTCCTAGCACTCAAATGGTTTCCCGGTCGCAGTGGCAGGAGGGATCGGGGGCATTACTCATTTCCGTATCATAAAGCACTTGTGTTATGCAAATTTGTTTACGCTTTATAGTACCCTGTGTAAGGTAATAACACTCGTATAATTGCTGTTGACTGTGAAGAGAACGCAATTATAAATAAAATTAATTTTCGATGCAGCTAGGTGGAATGGCGCGTCTCGTTCGTGGAACAAGCGACAAAAATATGGTCCCGTAATGGAGGCCGCGCGGCGGCGCGCGGCGGCTCCATTTCATAATTTTGAAATGTTTGGTACTTACAATAACATTTGAGTTTAAAATTATTTATACAGAATCGGACGGTGGAGGACCTTTCTTATGATCTTCCATTTAACCTGTACCTTATTATGGGAAATTAATAAAGGTTGGCATTCAAAGAACAATGGTAGACTATTCATAAGAAGGATACGTGTTTACAAGAGCGAATGACAAATAAAATATCAATTTTACCGATTGCAGCAAATATATTGTAGTTGAATCTGAGGTTACCTAGAGCACGTTCAATTATTTAAGATTTCTATGAGACGCTTTCCTTGCAATACGAGGAAATGTTTCATAAACGTTTATCCGACAACGAATCCGACAAACGATCCGGAAGATTTATCCGACATAATATTTACTTAGTCATTTTCAAGGAGTCACCAAACACCAGTCAAGGCGGTACTGTACCGACTAATTACCTTGATTATAATGGACTTTGATTTATTGCGACCAAATTAAATTGGGCAGAAGATTGTTTAAATTCGGCCGTGTCGCTAAGCCCATCTGTCAAAGCATTTTGTCGGAATAATCGAGAGTATTAGAGAGTGATTTAGGAACATCTGTCATTCCAACGGTTCAGTATTCCTATACACTTTTTTCAGGCTTAAATGGGTTTTTTGGTCATTAATCGTTTCAGTCATCGCGGGAAAGTCTATTGAAGTGAGTCTATAGGTGTCCATTACTGTGTTTAATTATTTTCGGAAAAAATTGCTGGTTTGGCTTGCAGCACGGTGGTTTTCAAGTAATTATTGTGGTCAAATGAGTTGGGATGCTGAGGCGGGTCGGAGCGGTTTGCGGCTCAATAATAGCCACCCGAAACAATCGATTTGCGAGGTTAAGCTGCGCTTCGTGAGCGGTCAGTCTGTGGATTGTAATCATCCCCTACTAATTGAGTCCCTTTGTACTTACGTTGGAGAGTAAGTAAAACGGTTGGTTCGAGTGGTCATATCTGTGGTATTCGTAACGGATAGTTGGTTTTAGTGCCCAGTAACTGGGTTGTCGTACCCCAGCATTTATGTACGACTCGTAGCAATGTTCTCGGCTGACAAAGATTGCTATCGACTCGCTAATAGTTAGAAGGGTAATTGATATACCTAGCATCACCGCGTCTAGGGGTGAATGGGGGAGCGATATCGCTTTACAACTTGCGTTGGTCTCGGAAAACAAATGGCGACAGTGTACAGATATCAAAGAACCTGTTACTTTGCATGTTTTAATAGTTTTAACAGTGATATGAAACTGATATCTGAAGCTGATTCACTCGAGTGATTGTTCATTTTTGTTTTGTTCACAGGACAAAATAGCATAGGAATGAACGTTCATCTGCTCCTTTAAATTCATTTTTCGATCATTCGGTAGGCGAGTGAAAGACGCCGAGTGCCGTAATCCAACAACGTTGATTCGGTTTACTAGTGAATACGTCTTTCACTTTTGATTTATTTTGTGTTTAGACATTTCATTTTGAGGGAAAAATGCCAAAAGGCAGACTAAAAGCGGCCAAGTGCTAGTCGGACTCGCCTTTACCTATTTTTAATTTTTATTATTTTTTGTTATAGTGGCTATAGGCATACTCCTTGAAAATTTCAAGTGTCTACCTATTACGGTTCAAAAGATACAGCCCTGTGACGAACAGCGAAGCCTTAGTAATAGGGTCCCGTTGTTGTCACTCTTTAGGCAAGGAACCCTAATTCAATAAACAAAAAGATACAGCGTCTGATATCTGCTTCGGTTATACAGAACTACATCGTGGGTGTGAGCCACTGCTGACTTAGGGGTAGTTAGTGAGGTACCATCGATTTTCGATTCTCGGGTCGGACAAGATGGTGGAGGGTCATTTTCATTAATTTTTTTATTATTATATGGGCCCGCTCTTGACCTCGATCACGCCTGATGGAAAGCGATGGATGAGGTCTATGATGGAACGAGCGTATCCAGATGATGCCTAAGGCACTAGAACTCCCACGCATCGACGAAACACAGCAGGCTGCTTGACCGGCGGACTCCGGTGGGAGGGTGGTTGCAAACCAGCCGGGCGTTAGCCCTACCACCGCAAGGGGAGAATTGGCCAGTCAAATAAGGTGTTGGGTTTGACTGTCCAGGAGGCGCCGAGCAGCTAGAGTGCTCGGTTCAGTTGAGTAACTGGCGGAACAAACTGCGCTACACGAGGAGCCTTCTTTATGCATCCCAAAATTTTCCAAAAATAGGATTTGTCAGAACTGCTTCTCATTCTGCCCAAGTCTGGTTCAATTATTTGAAACAAGCAGCTAAACGTCAGCGAAGTACACCTTTGGCCTCCGTTTCTCATAATACAAGCGGAAGTTATTTATAGGTACTATATAATATGATAAAGCTGAAGAGAGAATCTGTTATTTATTTGACCGCGCTAACCGCTAGAATTCCTAGTCAGATTTGAAAAAATATTTTTGCATTTGATAGCCCAATTCTGGAGACATTTAATATCACCCCGCCACGACCCTTAGGAGCCGAGCAAAATTAAAAAAGTCAGGAAAAACGCTAAGTGAAAACGCTATAGGATCATCATCGTCATTTCAGCAGACGTCCACTGCTGGACATAGGCCCCCTAAGCACCTTCACTTCGACCGGTTTTGTGCTTCTCGCATCCAATGAGTTCCTGCGGCCTTCACAAGGTCGTCGGTCCACCTTGTGGGAGGCCGTCCAACGCTACGTCTTCCGGTACGCGGCCGCCACTCCAGAACCTTTTGGCCCCATCGGCTATCTGTTCTGCGAGAAATGTGCCCTGCCCACTGCCACTTAAGTTTGGCAATTCTTCGGGCTATGTCGGTTACCTTGGTTCTCCTGCGGATCTCTTAATTTCTGATTCGATAGCTATAGGATATAAGTAATTATTTTATATTAAAACAAGAAATTTCATGCGGACAAAGTCGCGGGCATTAGCTAGTGTTATGTATAAGCAGTAGGTATAAGCTATTGGTACAACTAACTAAGCACCTATTTATTAGAATCGAACGGTTCCAATTGTACATTGTAATCTCTCCGCCTTTATACTCCGCGTTTCGTTTGTTTAGCCAATCCATCAGGCTTATTCCATAATTCATATTTTCTATTCTTCTATCGTTCTATTTGGGTCATTGATTGCGCAATACAGTTCTAATGGAACTTGATTGTGTTCTTATTGTACTAGTTTGGACGATTCACGCCTATTTTTATTAGAGACTAACTTCTGCCCGCGACTTCGTCTGCGTATCTACCCCATCGCATCGCATCGCCTGCCCGCGCTATTGCTTCGTTTCCGCATAGCGTTCTTTCTAACTTTTTTTCCTTTTGCTCGGCGCCTAAAGGTTCTAGCGTGGTCAGCTAATGGTTATATATTTTTAACCAGTTATTTAGTCATGTCATGGTAATGACATGAGCAGTGGTGGCCCAGTGGTAACAGCTCTCTATAGGTTGTGGGTTCAAACCCAGGCAGGTGCTTTACTTTGCGTAATTTATTTCATCACCACTGAAAATGGCGAAGAAAACAACTTGAGGAAACCGGCATGTCTTAGAACCAAAAATTCAAAGATATATGTGACAGCTTATCAACCTGCACTGGTCACTCCCTCTCACAGAGAAGAGGCCTGTGTCCCAACAGTGGGAACATTATTGGTTGATTATGAAGTACGAAGGTAGCCTTCATGCCTTAGGCATTATCTACCAGTCACTTGGGTGACAAAGAGATGACATAAAATTCAAATTATTTCCTATTTGCATGGATGATTGTGGTATATAAATATATTTGGAAAATCTCACAGACACTATGTATTAGCACAGGCTTAACAGTATGGTAAAAGCGTGTTAATTAATAAACAGCCCGAAGAACATTAAAAAAATCTTACCTGAAAAAGTTTAGAATATGATACCAAAGAAAATGGTGTGCTAATAACGTCGATGGCACTTAACGATCTATTATCGCTCCCTATACAACAGTTTGCTTAAGCTCCACTAACTTTGCTTCCAGTTTCAATGATGGATTGCTCCCTTTAGTTTACAAATCTGTAGGTTGGTCACTCCTTTGCTAACCTCTTGTAACGGTCGATGAACTTCCAAGTGGTTTCGACGTGATTTTAAGCGATATGTATAATTATGAAACCTAGCCATTACCGTTCCTCACAATCAGCCTATAAAATTCCCACTGCTGGGTCAGAGGCTTCCCCTCTGTGAGAGGGAGTGGGCCATAATCCACCACGCGGGCACGCGTGGTTTGTTTTCTTTCAACGTTTTGAGAACAGTTGTGATGAAATTAAATACACAAAGTAATGTGCCTGCCAGGGTTCGAACTTACGTCTTACAACTCGTAAATCGGGGCCGATACCACTAGGCCACCACTGCTCTCCCTTATCCTTAAAAAAGAAGAATTATTTTCTCCCAAATATTTGCGCGTCGGCATTATGTATTATAGAAAAATGCCATCTAGAGTGGCATAAAATGAGCATAACATGGCAATAAACAATTTCATTTTACAATCCACACTAGCCCGATCGTAAGATATATGGCGACATATTGAAGACAAAGCTCCCGCCTAAATAAGAGGTCACCGGGCGAGGACATTAGTCAACACCCGCCGGTCGATGCTAAACAAATAATATTAGGTCCTTACATATGAAATTGGCGTTTTTCGTACTGGCCACTTTAATCACGAATTTCTCCTCTTTGGTAAGGAATTCCAAATTCAAATTTGTACAGCTATTTATTCATGTATTTGTGCTTCGATGACCGTCATTCATTTGTTTTTTTTCTTCTGTTTTTTCTGTTTGCGTCACTCATTTTACAAAATGGAAAATTTAAAATATCGCATTATTTACGAGTACGAGTTCCGCCGTGGCACTAGTGCTGCGGAAACGACTCGAAGGGTGAATGATGTGTATGGCGGTCATGTTGCAAAAGAAAACACAGTTCGTTTTTGGTTCCAACGTTTTCGTTCTGGAAATTTCGACCTGCAGAACAAGCCCCGTGGACGGCCTGAGACCCAAGTTGATAATGGAGAATTGAAGGCTATTGTGGAAGCGGACCCATCGCAAACCACGTCCGAGTTAGCTGCAGGCTTCGATGTTAGTGATAAAACTGTTTTAATTCACTTGAAGCAAATTGGGAAGATTAAAAAGCTTGAAAGGTGGGTACCTCACGAATTGACTGAAGCAAACCGGCAAACGCGCGTCGACTGCTGCGTTACATTACTGAACCGGCACAACAATGAAGGTATTTTAAACCGAATCATTACCTGTGATGAAAAATGGATTCTTTACGATAATCGGAAGCGCTCAGCGCAATGGTTGGATCCTGGCCAGCCAGCCAAATCCTGCCCCAAGCGAAAATTAACCCCAAAAAAGTTACTTGTAAGCGTTTGGTGGACTAGTGCCGGTATTGTTCATTACAGTTTTCTCAAATCTGGCCAGACTATTACAGCTGATGTCTATTGTCAGCAATTACAAACCATGATGGAAAAGCTAGCGGCTAAACAACCAAGGCTGGTCAATCGCTCCACGCCACTGCTGCTTCACGACAACGCCAGACCACACACTGCGCAACAGACGGCTACCAAATTAGAAGAGCTTGAATTGGAATGTCTTAGACATCCTCCGTACTCCCCGGACCTTGCTCCAACAGATTACCATTTTTTTCGCAATTTGGATAACTTTTTGCAAGGGAAAAAATTCAACTCCGATGGGGCAGTCCAAATCGCCTTCAAAGATTTTATTGATTCCCGTCCGACTGGTTTTTTTAGTAAAGGGATCAATGAACTACCTATAAGATGGCAAAAGTGCATTGAAAACAATGGTTCATACTTTGATTAATTAAATATATTATATTAAAAAATATTCGACTTTTTGTTCCTTCCATACAAAAGGCCAATTTCATATGTAAGGACCTAATATATTGGCTGGGATCACCCATCGCCCACTCCCCGAATATGTTTTTATTCTGTGTCGTGAAAACCTTTAAGGGGGAATCGCGACATTCAGTTTTTCTTAAGTTTTTTGAAATTTACAGGTCAGTGTCAGGTTGTAGGTATGTTGAAGAAAATATGATTCACGACCGTAACAAGTATGTATTTAAAGAATTAAAGTCATCAATACAGCCCACAAGTTCATTTAATCCTATTGATTGATATTTCATGAAATATCAACTGAACTTATCAACCTGACACTGAGCTCCAAAGGGCATCATCGATATCCGTGGGCATCATTCATTTCGTACTCAAAAATAAAAGTGCCAGCCAGAAAAAAAGTACTGTTTTCTTATGGGAAATGGTCTCTTGAGCATTTTTACTATTACTACGGAAGTCTACAATTAACCCCTCGGCTGCTATTTGAGATTGAAAATACCATAACAAGTTTATAGTTAAAACATGTTCAGGATGTTAAATTCAATTAAAAGTTAATAGTAGCAAAATAGGTACTTTACCTAATTTTTGGGTATCAAATGTTCGACACTTGAATGGTGTCCATTCAAAAATCATTAAGAACATTTAAATTACGCGGGCTACCCTGGAGCTTCCCTTAACGACCCTATCTTGTTTCTTATTTCACCTCGGCTTTTAAAAAAGCTGTGTAAGTTTATGCGCGAAATGTCCCGGAAGATCATATACTTTGTTTTATAGGTCTAGACGTAGGGGCTCGGGGATTTATCGACAGGACTATTTGTTACCGTACAGTTATCTAAAGGATGTTTTGACGTGGCCCAGTAAGATAGGAAACTGTTTACTTAAGCAACTAGAAGCGATCAGGCTGAAACGTTAAAATCTAGTAGGTAGGTAACAGCAGATGCTTAGCTGTGCAAGTTCGGAAAATGCTGAAGTATTTTTAAAAAATAATTAAAAGTTTAGACGGAAGGAACCGCTGGAGTGGGCGTAGCGGGAATAAGAAGAAAAAGTATTAATAGAAGAGTTTGTTAGCTGTGGGCGATGTCGGGGCACTCCCGGGGCTAAGGCAAGCTTCGGCCATTTGCTGGTTAAAGAGTCCTTCTGGCTAGGCGAAAACGTTTACCATTCCTTTAAAGCCTCCATTTTGCAAACCCACTCACCTCCTGAGAAAATTAGAATACAGGCGGATGATTTGCTTTTACTGAACCATATTCCTTAAGTAAGGTTGGTATACTTTCAGTTAATTCAAACACGATTGCTGAATATTTTATTCCAAAAAGTAAGTACATACTTAGATGTTATCCTGCTCTCTTAAAATGTAAAAAAATGAAGATTAACAAATGACTTTCTGAGTGCTTCAACCGTTTGATAAGCCTGAAACACATTAATTATCTTTCTAAAATAAAACCAGCCAGTACAAAAAAAAAAAATACAAAAATAGAGCCGGATTATATAAATATACCAGAGGGGTAGGTAATTCTCGTAATTTTAAGATCATTCACAGTCTGATCTCAGTTTCAACCTGTCAAAAACACCTCTAATTTCCCTACATTTTGACAAGTTTTTGACATTTGCTTGTCGCTGAGATGAGACTCTGCGACTAGATTTTGAACGTTTTAAATTACGAGAATTGGCCTTCAGTTCTCACCATTTCTGCGAAGTTTACAATTAACTTAAAGATGGACGAAGCGACAGGCTTGGTCATTACCTAGTCTTTCTACGTAATAAAAGTTACGGTAACATGTTGTTAAATGATCTCCAGTTCCTATAGGGACTTACAATGCCAAAGAAAAACAAAGGAAAACCAAATAAAAACAAGAAAGCTTTTCTGTTTTGACTTAATTTTACGTTCGAAGAGGAAAACAATCACTGGTGGATTGGAAAGGTAATTTATTGGTTGTGTAAAAAATAAACGAATCAGAAAAGTAAATAAGCTTTTGTGGATCACTGGAGGAGTGTAATTTGTGTAAGTTATTGAAATTAATCAGCCGAGTGTGGTGTACGTTAGTTTGAGTTCTATTTAGGTTTGATTAAAAAAACGTGGAAATTGGAAAACGTCAGATTATTTTTACGTTAACAATAAATTTTCGCTAAACGATTTTAATCAGCAAGTTAAAATTATTTCCGGCTCTTTGAAAGCTTTATTCACACAATAAAATATTATTTATTATACCTATTCAAATCCAGAATAATTTAAAAATACAAAGTAATTGTATTTGAATTTTGTGTTGTAGAAAGGACGGTTTCTGCTGAAATTATTATTCTATAGAAAATAATAATTATTTCTATAAAGATAATTTATTTATTTAAACTAATACTATAATATTAAACTAATATAAAGCTTTGTATATGTATGAGCATAAAAAAGAGGGAAAGGAAAAAGGGTACCTATAAGAAAATTCGTCCGCATCGCTGTCAACAGGAAAAGTGTTCCAAAAGCCTGGCAGCATTGCCATGCAACGTGGCAATGCTGATTCTTTGGTTAAAACTAACAAAAAATTGGCCATCCCTCTAGCCACGTGCAGATTGAAATTATTTCTGATTCGGATCTCAGTGTTAATTATAGCGATTATTATGATACCAAAGGCCAGGGACAGTTACCATGTAACGACTCAACAGGGGACAATAAACCCGCGACTCCGTGAGGTCGCGTAATTGAATGAGATTATATCACGTGGATGAGCTGAAACCTCCGCACTATCAGCGGGCTTAGCACGCACTGCAGCGATACGGCATACAAGACGAAAACAGCACGGTATTTTGAACATCTCGTGCAAAATTCGATAAAATATCCTTATTGAGATTTTGAGAGCCTGCTTAATAATCAGCATATAATGTTCCCATTGCTGGGACAAAGGAATTCTCTCTTCGAGAGGCAATGGGTTATAATCTACCATGCGGGCCCAGTGCAGATTGACCTGCTTAGTAGGAACAAGCAAAGCAAAATTTGCAAAAATAAAATGTTTGTACATTTATTCTAAGGTGTCAACCCTAGTGGGGCAGAATCCAACAGGATTTTAAAGTAGTGGAATCTGCCCCACTATTTCGATTTAGTGGGGCAGATTCCACTGCAAAATTTTAGGCATTCCAAGGGCAAAGTGGAATAATCCAAAAATAAGTAACAGTAATTGAAAAATCCGTCGCAAGGTTTGAAACGAACAAAACAAGCCCAAATAAAACGGTGTTGAAGTCTTGGCTCTGCAAATAACAGGAAACTTATCTGATCTTGAACAAAGGAGGTTGGTTTACAGACAATAGTTTTTCCAACCACTAGAATTAGGAAGACTACATAATACGTTTCACATTGGTACTGTAGAGACTATTTGGTGCTTACATGCAACCTCGGCGAGTCACTTGAAAGTTATAGGCATGAAATACAAGACAAACAGGAAGATATATAGGTAATTAGAAGAGATTAGGCGTCAGATTAGGCTGATAAGCAAAAATATTAAGTCGTAAAAATACTTAAGATTTTATAGGAATAATTATTGAAGATACCTACGAGATAAACCGTAGTTTCATTTTATTCCTCCCGGTATAGTGAAGCTCCTGGAGAGCTTCACAGTACTTACATAGCTACAACTGGTTAATGGATTTCAGCATTCAATTACAACTTGATACCACAAATATGCATTTTAGAGTGGTATCACTTGTTAAAGTTATAAACTCGAACACTTGTACACATCTATATTGGTACTCAAGACTCAACACAGTAAAATAGTAATTGTAACGCGAGCGAGATCGCTTTCATTATCCTTTTAGTTGAGAGAGAAAATGCAATTTTTCAATATTCCCGCCGTTTTTCTATCCGAGGATTATCTATGGGTTGCCACAACCGAAAAGCATAAAATGTTAAAAAATGACAATGTTGCAACCCACAAATAATATAAGTTAAATAGTCGATTATTGTGTATGCTAACACACGTCTGGGTAGCGGAAACCGAACAACATTTAGGTGTATCCCCTCCATTAACCTCGTCCGTGTACATTTGTTATTCCTGTCGAAGATATTGCAGCACCCTTGTTGTTCCACGACCGCGCTCGTTTGTAATTGTTACTGGCGGTCTGTAGGGATCCACGCTTCAAAAACGTTACGTTATTCATGTGGCGAAATTCTCCAACTTCTATAACAGAAAAAATTAAGAATTCTCCGTCTTTTCATCATCATCATTTCAGCAGAAAGACGTCCACTGCTGGACACAGGCCTCCCCCAAGCACCTCCACTTCGACTGGTTTTGTCCTCCATCTTTTACCGCAGTGAAATTGAAGAATTACCATCTTTTACTGCAGTAAAACATGAAGAACACCGCCAGACAATAAAACAAAAAGAAAATATGTTTTTGCTTTACCTGTTATAATATTCTTTAAAAAGAAAAGGCTCGCATATTACCTTTTATTCACCTCGAAGCTAAATCATAACAGCTCTGTCAGTTGTCCACCCATTCTCTCTTTAGTCCTACAATTTTATAATATCCAGTAAGAATTCATAGTATTTCTTTCCCCAAAAGTCTTTTAGAAGAAGATATTATCATTATATATGTTGCCGGCAATCTATATAATTCAGGTATTCTATACAATACCTAGGCAATGTATAGAATACCTGAGGCGTCCAGGCAATGTATGAAATATTATGAATATTATTGTTCGTTACATACTTTGCCTAGGTAATGTATACATTTCCTAGGGATTGTATAGAATACCTGCTGGTTCACCGGCAATGTGTAAAGTAAATAGATTTGGTCTATATTTATTAATGTTATATAAGTACCATGGGAAAAACGAACATCTATACAGCGTAAGGACTATCTTGCTTGCAACCTACAGCCGCTATAGTAATACTTACTTACAGATGTGTTCATCGTGTGCACGTGATTTTTAACCGACGAAAATAAAGGGCGAGGTTCTCAATTCGACACGTATATTTTATTTTCAAATTGGTCAGATGTAAGTTTCCTCTAGGTATAGCTTACCTATAAAATGACGAACAATTATAACAGCTTATGTTTGCTCAAAATTAACTTTATTAAAATTAACAATTACTCATAAAAAATAATCTTTATAAAAAAGGTAGGCCGTATAATACTTTTTTTTGCAGTAGAATAAGAATCATTAGACTCAAAAATATTTATTAATTGTCGCGTGGAGTTTACTGCCTGCTCGCACGTCTTTCCCTTCCCCGCTTTCGTCTTTTTCACACATTGCCGGCTGCGTATTCGGTACTGTATAGAATGCCTAGGCAAAGTATGAAATAAATAATATTTCATACATTACCTAAACGTTTTAGGCATTCTATACATTGCCTAGGTATTGTGTAGAATACCGTATTATACAGGTTGCCGGTAACATATATATAAATTCCTTGTATTCCTTTCCAAAGTTGTTGAATATATGCAGCTCCTTGATGAGAGCAAGCTAAGTTGTTCTCTTAATGAGTTCTCGAACTCAAAAACTTTAGGCGGTAACTGCTCTTTTGACGAATTAATTTTGAAGTTTGACTTAATGGTGCTCTAGACAGACTTTTTGCATAAAGCCGAGGTGTATTATTACTTTTAATAATGGCTTCCGAAATACAAAGACGATAAAAATGTTCGCATTCTTTAACCTTTGTTAGAAATATTGGATAAATAATTGCACACCGTTTATTTTTTACGCCCTGAAATAAACAACTGGAATTTGTGCTGAATATAAAAGAGTTATTTTTATACTAGGTATTGTTCCTGTTCGTGAGAAAAAGCAATGTCAAGATATTTTGTGAAACATTTTAATTAAATGTCACTTAAAAAACTTGTAGCAAAAATGGAATAAACACTTTTGCTGTTGACAGGAGAGTGGTGCTGACCGCTTGGATTGCGGCCAGAGATACGAAATTTTGCGGCCATTTTTACACTACTTTTGAACGATTCGCGGCGTGTGTAACTCAGACGTGTCTATATAACTGGAGCACTTTATACGAGTATCTACGTGCGCAGACCAGTTGTAGGGTTGAAATATGGCTTTTATGAATGGACGAGTTTGTGCGGTTTTTAGGAAGCAACCTTTTGATGTTTGAGTAGCATTCCTACTTTTAGCTCACTTTGAAATATTTTTGTTTTTCTTTGGAAAAAACAAACCATTGTTAAGTAGCATACTTGCATCTACGTGGATTTAAACTTTCGTTCGTAAAGGGCGGGTTAACTGGTTTAAATTCGCAGCTCAGAAGCATTAAATTTTACCATTAACCTGAAAGTTTACGACGTTACACATTAATTACACTTGTAGTAATATAATTTAATTTGCGTTTAGTTTAAGTCGTTTGTTGGTCGACGGTCGGCTATTATTTTAGGTAGTTATGTTAAGTTATGAAATTAATTAAGTATGTACAGTCACGTCTAAAAGTATTATACACTTGGCTTTATTCAAAGGCGATTTTCTCCTTTATTTTTGAATGAAATTTTATGTTATTACGAAAATACTATTTTCGAACCCATAGGTTTATGTTAAGTGTCGTATTTCAACGTTGCATTCGTTATTTCACGAAAAAATCGCAATTGAAATTTGCCAAGTGTATACATACTTTTAGACGTGACTGTACTTAGGGAATGTAAGTAGGTACCTACATTGCACTTCATTGTTACTTCGTTTTCGCTTAAGTAGGCTTTAACCTTCCTCAAAAATTGGACTATTAAATGCAAAAATAATAAAATAATATTATTAATATCGATATAATAATTATGATACCTACTTACTAAGTACCTAATGGGGCTCAAGCCAAATCGGATCAAGCCAATCAATTCGACCGACATCAAATTTTTGTTCAAGAATTATTTATGTACCTATATGTTTTCATAATGATGAAGGAAAACATCGTAAGGAAACCGGCTTGTACTAGAACCAAAAATTCGAAGATATGTGACATCTACCAACCCACACTGGGCCCGCGTGGTAGTTTATAGCCCACTCCCTCTCGAAGAGAGGAGGCCTGTGTCCCAGCAGTGAGAACAATATAGGCTAATTATGATATGTTTTCTTAGCTTCCCCATTGCCAAGAGAAGATCATAGGAAGATCCTGAAAACAACTGAGGTTAGTCTTGCGACCCCCGCAGTAAGTAGTAATTACCTACCTGCTCCAAAACAGTGTTCGCTGATATATGTCTATCAGTGGATAGATATCGTGACATAATTCTATCAAATAACATTTTGCAGATTAAAATTTTTCCCTAGCAATACTTGACGAAAAACTACAATTTGGATTACCTTTCCCGAAGTGGCAATCTAATCGTAAGTTTCGGGGACTCACCAAATAACAATGGTTAGCTTTTTATTGAAATTCAAACCATAATATCCATAACATAGGGTTTATGGTATGTTACGTTAGTATAAGGTATTGCCCTATAGCTACTCGTATTTTTTTCCAATTTCTGGAAATCCCCTCACGCCTAGCTTTTGAATGCTTTTACTGTTCATTCATTATCGTTTTTGGCTTTGATGGAATAGTAACAACGATTATTGTTATTCATTAAAATTAAATTAAATTAAATATCATTTATTTCAGGCAATTATTAAACCCGACACATACTCTTAAATACTAATATAGGCATTAAAATAATAAAATTCACATAACATAACATAATAACAACACAGATAGAATATAATAACACATATAGAATATGAAAATACATAAATACAATAACTAAAAATAAAATATTAAAAGTCTTTTACCTCTCTCATCAAAGACAAAAAAGTAAAAAAAAAAGCCTAGCTAATAGTTTTTTCATTAAAGACTCCACTTTTTTAATAAAAAAACGTCAAATAATCAAACATAAACTATTATTCTAAAACTGTTACTGTTAGCCTGCATCACCTGGGCAAAGGCCTCTCCCCATGACTTCCAGTTCTTTCGATCCAGGGCTAAAGTGGACCACTAGAAACTAAAACACATATAAACCACTTACAGAATGAAAATAGCACCTTTGTTTACACGCGATATACTCGTATATCCTATATGATATTTATTATATAGATGATATTTATATATACATATATGATATTTTGATAATTATTTAATATAAATATCGGTCTTTTGCGAACCCAGCTCTAAAAGGAAATTAAGATTCTTCGCAATAAAGATTATAATTAACGACGTAATATCATAAAACCAAGCACGTGTAGACTTTCTCAGAAAACCACTTAATAAACATCAAAGAGAAACTTTCATAATTACCTTTCAAGTTCCCCAGACAGATTGCTGATCGCAGATTACTGTTATTACCTATAAAACACGGTATAAACAAATGCTCTGTTATCTTACATGTAAATGTATCTATCGCCTTTCGCCTTTATATGTATTTCAGCGTCTCATGGGATAACAACCGTGTTTCCTTATCTCCCACAAACTACTCTGAAAATATACGCAATGAATATTCTTAGTTCAGATGTCAAAGGAAATATATGTGGGTAGGTAGGTCCACGAGAATTTCGCTATGTATTAGAAAGTTAGTGGAAGATTTTATGTTTTATATGAAATTATTTATAAGTTAAAGGCGGCAGTACCTTAAACTTATAAATCCCGTGCCTTTTATAGTGGAATTACGTAGGTCATCATCATCATCACTTCAGCTGAAAGACGTCGCCACTTCGACCGGTTCTGTGTTTCTCGCATCCAACGGGTTCCTGCGGCCTTCACAAGGTCGTACGTAGGTATGTGTATTTATTTCCTGAAAACTATTACTGGACATATTCCTTCAAACGACAGACGACAGTAGCAATTTAATGAATCTCACGACAATCTTTAGCCATTTGCATTGGAGGAAAGTAGATGGAGATAATAATAATGTTTTTACAATACCTAATGAGATATCCCTATAGTTTGCATTTATGATTAGGAATAAGAACATAACATACCTAATACTAGAATATTTCCCGAATCATTGTACTAAAATTAATTCAAAATACAAACAGGACCCACGACTATTATAAACACTTTCAAAATTACAATGAAGTAACTACCTTTAGAAGCGTGTATTTTCTCGCTGAAAGTGTATAATCTTTGCATATCAATTCAAAAGGGTAGTTTTAGACTAGCTTACAACTATTTTGCATAATCTTACTAAAGTCGGGGTTAGGACAAAATATATCTTCGTTTAAAGTCATCCTCAGACAGTCCATAAAGGCATAAGCTTATATTTGCTTCTCCTTTCATTCTCCCAATAAATGTGATGTATATTTACTCGTCTGGCTTGAGAAGCTTCTTGTTAAATGTTCCGAAAAATATTTGTTTCTTACTCAGAGAATTCGAATTGCGATTACACGCGCAATTTACTTTTACATTGATAAATCAGAGATTAATTTTGTTACTGTGATAATGAGCAAACATTTATGATAAGAATTACTGTATTAAACTTCTTAATAAGAGATTTTAGCTTTAAAGTAAGGTTAATGGCGGCGAAGAAAAGGCCATTTTTTTTAGAATCAACCGTCCTTAAAAGTATTTCAATAGCTACTACTAACTATGAATGTACCAATATATCCATAAGCCCAAAAGCAAACCTAATTTTAATCCTTGTTTTAAACAAATGAGTTTTGATTTAGATTTATGCGGTGACTTTACAAAGCCCGTGGAATAAAAAACCCTTTTTTCTTAAAGGAGTTTTAGTCCTTTGAAACCACAGCTATGAAAAATTGCATTATGAGATCATCTTGGGAAAAGTCTCGTAGCGGAATGTTTTAGACAGAAGGCCAATTCTCGTAATTAAAAACGTTCAAAATCTAGTCGCAATCTCATCTCAGCGACAATCAATGTCAAAAACTTGTCATAAATGTAGGGAAACTTGAGGTATTTTTGACAGATTGAAACTGGGAACAGACTGTGTACGTTCCTAAAATTACGAGAATTACCCCTCAGGTGTCAATCGTAAGTAATGTATTGTCAAGGGGGAGCCAAACCATACAGGAAAATTGTTTATGTGACAGCCAATAGGGGTGAAAACATTTTTGTCTAACCCGACACACTTTGTGAGATTAATCTCTGCACAATACAACAATATTTTAAGGCGAAAGAGTCAGGATAACCCGCAAAATAAAAAAATATTACATACCTATATTTTTTGCAATTTGCAAAGACAAAGAGTAGTAAAAATAACAACGTTTACATAGAGAATTATAATCATAAATACAACTCTCTAAGTTCATATTACACTATTAAATGACTATTTCATGAAATCATGCTTTTTGAGGCCAATTCTTCCTCAAGGAGTTGTATTGCTGATTCTAATGATTATAATTCTGCAAATTAATATTTGTTACGGTTGCGAATTATATTCTAATCAACAAACAACCTGACACTGACCTGCAAATTGCAAAAAACGTAAGAAAATTTAAATTTAGCGGGATACCTAACGCATTCCCCTTAAAGGAAGCTGTTGTAAAGGGCTTATGTGAAAATATTGCCTTCAACAAATGTTAGATAACTTAACGTATTTCTTTTCATTCAACGATGACACATGGATAAAACCTATGAAAATAAAAGGCAAACGCTAAAGAGCCTCGAAGCCAAAGTATGATGAATTGATTGATTCTGTCTTCTCCACCAGATAAACAACCCTCCCACAAATACACTGATTAGTAGGGAACAGGCGAGTACTACCGATTCGATTAACACCAGTTCCGCCTGACCTGAAAATGTTGTTTGTTTTTTTGGTTCATGGACCGGTAACAGGGAGCTCGAGGGGTCTACTTTACTGGTTGAACTTACCCATTGACGTTAGGTTCTGTAGTTGCGGTTTTAACGTTTATCAGTTCATTTGTTCTTGTAGGCGTGTTTAAACATGAATTACGTCTGCCTTTTATGCTCTCGTACTTTAGAAGCGAGTGTGATTATTTTCACATTTGGCCTATAAGAACTTATTCCAAACATCCTTTTTCACAACACATTCAAAGTAAGAATCACTTATCTATTGGGGGCAAAATAACAAAAACAAATACGACTTAGATAAAAGAGCTTCCAGACCAAAAGGTTCGGTATCTGCATTCAAATGTGGCGGAAGCGGAACCCTTCAGTGAAACCAAATATAATTTTATTGTCAATGATTTCGATCTAAAAGCTTCCACACGACTCTAATATTGTACCACACGATATTACGCGATGACTCGCGATATTATCTTGAATGTCGACCCTACGAGAATATTATTCGGAATATGCTTATTACGAAAAGTTTTAGAAAAAATCCGAGTACCAAAAGGGACAGGGAACGCGGTGGGAAATTAAATTTCCGAGGACAGAGTTTGATTGCTTTTCTGCAGAATTGAAAATTAAAATTTTAGTCGTTATATTTGTATGTTAGGTATTTACCTACTTTCAATTTCCTTTCCGGAAATGGTAGCAGTAGACATCGGAAATCAGCGATATTTAAACGAAGTAGTTTCGAAGCATCGAAACTAGAAGTGCAACCAAATGTATACTAATACGAGTACGTTAGCTCTCTCATGGTAATTTCATTAGTTAATGTATACAGTTCCTTCTTTCTGGTGCAGGGTGAATCTGACCGTACTATTTCTGATCCTTTATAAATATTGAGCAATTATTTTAAATAGATTAACCGGTTGAATGCTGACCCGTAATTACAGAAACAATATTAAAAAGCCATTGTGTCTCGCGCAGATCCACGTTACGAACGGCTAAAGCGGAACAAAAATAATGACGACCTGACAAATAAAAAAAGTATTCAGTATCCATAAAAGTCCGTTCACTATGCTATCACAAGTTTAGCGTGTCATTTCTGCGGCTAAGGCGATCTATTCTCATGATGTGTACGTAAGCTCCGAAAAGCTTCCAAATACAAAAACACAGAGATTTTCCCGGCGGCGGCGGCTGGCTAGCAAAGCGTACTCGCACGGGATTGGCTGCTGCATACAGACACCGATTGTCAGAAGCTGGAAATGGATTCCGCCTCAATTCAGCTTGCTCTGTGAAATCTGGGAAATGGAAGCGGAGCAGACATGCGATTGATTTGTTTCTGTTTGCTATGAGGTTGATTATGTGAAGTGTGAGAGTTTTCGGGTTTACTGAATGTGTGATAGTGACTCCTGCTTTTTGGCGCTTGCTCATGGACCACTATGTCGTTTAACCTCATAAGTTCCGAATTTTCTGCATTATTCTGTCAGGTTGAACGTATCATCATCGTAATAATATTATTTTCGTGTCGAACTGCGTGAACTCAATCCTGAGGCAACTGACGTAGCATACATACTTAGGTACAAGAGTTTGTTAATTTCGTAAATGTAATAAAATATTGAGTATAAAATATCTGTATGTGAAAATCTTTTATAATTTTCTGGGTTTTATTAAATTAAAAATACACAAACAAATATTTACGGAAAAGCGAAAACATCCCCATAAACGTATTCACCGTGAATGCTTGAAATATATTTGTGTGTTGTGACGAGTGCACTGCGTAGGTAGGTACGAGTACATACGCCCCTATGTATTGATGTTGATAGAACTGAGATAGAACACGAAAATTCGCGCGTTGATTCAGCAAAAAAGTAGATTTCAGACGTGTCAGCATAAACGAGGTAACGTTAATCTATTACAGATTACAGCACCGTGTAGGTACAGAATCTGGGTCACACACTACCGGTAGGATAGGTCTTTTAAATCATAATGATTGGTGGGTTTTGAGTTAAAGGCGCGTTGAAAAGGTGTCCTGGTTACATAATGTTAAGGATTGAACAGACATCGTGTGCCTGAATTCGGAAGCCGGCCTTTATTGGAAGGAGAAAAATGTGTGTAGAATGCCACAAGTGCAGCGCGGCGTAGTACGGCGTAGGACGGCGTAGCACCGCGTAGCCTTCGCGTAGCAAAGACATTCACGTATGACCCGAATGTCTCACATTCTGTTTCTTAATAGGTCCCAGGTACATAATGCGGGACCAAGAAATAAATTCAGTTAGTAGTATTCAGGCTCAACGATTTCAGCTGTATACTATAACAGCCAGATATTATGATTTCCAAGTCGAGCAAAGTGTTATTGGATTTTTCCATTAGGAACTTCTCAGTAACAGCCCTTTCGCAAAGCACTCCTGCGCCTGACCTCTCCGGTCTTGTCGGATTGTCGTCCCATCGGACTTGAGAGTGAGGGAAGAGTGAGTGCGAGCGCACGCACTTGTGAGCATCCTTCAAAGGAACTGCTAAAGGAATTCAAAAATCCAAAAATTCTCAGTAGTTCCTTCAAAGGAACTACGCGAAGGAACTAGTGAGCATAAACGTTCCTGCGTAGGTGACTAGTCTCCGTGGCCGAAGGCTATGGCCGAAATGCGGTCGGGAGGACTATTATTACACTTATAACAACACAATATAACATTTAAACTTCACCAATATTTAATTAAATATTAAATAAATACAGAAAAAATACTCGTAATTAAGCTTAATCGGTTTATTCTGCAATAATTGATTATGTGGAACATAACAAATAATGGATGACACAGGTTGAATGCGGTGGGCGTGTTGGTATAAACATACTCGTACGAATATTTATAGCCGTTTAATTTGTGGAAATTTATTTGGGTCGGACTGTTTAAATATCTACTTTAATTATATTAAACGAGCCATAAAGATACCTTATAAGCCTCTTTCATAAAATAAGGTTTTACTTCGGAATACACCCCTGTATGCCCGTGGAGTCTTTGTTTAAAATGTTTGTAACATTTTCCTTATTAGAAGGATGCTTCACAAGAATTTTCCCACAATTTCCACCAGTTTCTACTCGACATTGTATGACAGCAATATTTTAAGTGGGTCCCCTTTCGTGAATTATTATGTTCAATGTTTTTTAATACTGTGCTATTTAGCTTAATTAGTTTTCCATTCAGGAACGGAAACCAAGCTACCATTAGTCGGGTCGCTCCTCAAAATTTGCCCAGAGGAGCTGTGTTCTGCACCAGCGTCCTTATTGCGTAACACACTTTCAATAATAATTTGAATCATTTTGAAGGATATTGCTAATCTAATTCTTCATATTTTTGAAAAACTTGTCACCTCAACAACGTAAAAAACGCCATGAATGTTATGTAACTCCGTCAAAATGAAAGTTCTGCTACTATCAATTGCCCGCCTGGTCTATTGAGATGTTAACTTAGGCTATTGACTAATAGGTAATAATTAGGTGATAAAGTAAATTGCCGAATCCGAGGTACATTAATTGCTGAATCCAGAAAAAAAGGACAAAAAGATACTGGAATAAATTTAAATTTTTTTTATTTAGTTCCGTTGTCCCCATTAACAGGAAATCGTCAATGGGGACAACGGGAATACATTTTAATTATTTTTATTTAGTTCCGTTGTCCCCATTCAATGGGGACACCGTTAATGGGGACAACGGGAATAGACGTTAAAAAAGGCACGACTCTTGGCACAACCAAGAACGTCCCGAAAATAAACACTGTTAGACACGTAAGCAACACACATTATGCAGCACTTCATGAATACTTAACAAGTTAATGAGATGCGTCAATATTACCCAGTTACTTGGGAGGCGAGCTACGCAAATACGTGTAGATACACGTTCTAAATAATTAGTGTGCCGAGCTAATAGGTTGCGGCGCGGTGCTAACGAGGGGTACCGGCCACATTTGCGAGTGAAGCGCGGTTCAGCGTCTTGTGAACTGTAAGGCAGATGCCACATAGACAGCGTGAGGGAACTACAAACTTAACCAGCATCACACCTGATCACCATAGTGAAGCAGACTTTGCTACCAACCTGCTTGATGACTAATGTTTACACCCTAGTGCTATTTTAATGTTACAAAATAACTCAGGATAAGAAGAACAGAATAGCATAATCAGCCTATAATGTTCCTATTGCTGGTACACACGCCTTCTATCTGTGAGAGAGAGTGGGCCGTAATCCACCGCTTAACTGAGACGTTGCCTGAGGTAGTTGCGCGGGGGTGATAGTTGTCACAAGTTGACGAATCACTGAGCTCTCGCATCACGTCACCACACCCCTCCCGCACCTCGCCACTACCCCAGGCAACGTCTCAGTTAAGCGGTCGGCCTATAGCTATCAACGATTTTTACGTTCAAGGAACGAACAAAAGATTTTAGGTCCCGTGTAACTAAAGTTTATCGCTGACTGTTCACACCGCCCACGCCGGCGGGTACTCGTTTATCGCAGTGACTCAAAGAGAGTACTTACTCGCTCAGCGATGTTCGCTTGACGCGCAGAACATTCACTGAGATGCTCACGCTTGGTACATATACATTCTAGCGAGTAATCGCTCGCAACTCGTTTTTAGGTGTTAGCTCTACTCGATTCTCGTTAATCGCCGGGGCGGTGGGACAGGTACTTTAGTTGCGATTTTTTTTCACGATTTTGCAAATAAATTTTTAGTTTCGCGGGCTACATTGAAGGTCACTTGACAAGTCAAATCAATTCAGAACCGCTTCAGAAGCGGGCAAAACCCCGCGGTCTTGCCCACTCCGCTCGTCACCCCGCGTGCAGTAAAGCGAATCCTATAATCAGCAAGGCCTTTTGCCCCTCATAGCCAATATGACATACACGACCTTTCCTTTGATAAATTATGCATATGTCACGCCTCGCGTCCTAGCATCATCGATGTTGTGACGGCTAAATAACACACGCTTTTGCTCAGCGACACTCGCAAAAGGAAAATTTACATGGAAGAGGAAAAGAGAATATATTTACTCTCGCATATTGCTTTGAAGATGTTTTACGTTGTCTCTCAACTGTATGAAAGATTCTTACACGTAAACGTAAGTGTAACCAGTAAATAAAACAGCAAGGCAAGCAGGTAAATATTTTTCATTTGGATTTCTCTGTATCTGACGTACGCAACTACAATATTAACTTCCATTGTAAGTAGGCTTATGGAATCGCAATATTTCTTGTAGTTTATGCTAACATAAAGTGCGATTTAATTGAACGTGCCTGCTGATATTATGTTAGGCTCCCCGGAGCTGAAATATTATATTCAATATTTAACCCTTATACTTACATGTTTAAAAAAATATTTTAGTAAAAACCCCTTTAATTTTTTACTTTTTTATTTTCATATTTTTTTGCTATAGTAGTACGCACTCTGTGAAAACTTCAAGTGTCTTAGTACGGTTCAAAAGTTCATCATCATCATTTCAGCCGAAAGACGTCCACTGCTAGACATAGGCCTCCCCCAAGCACCGCCACTTCGACCGGTTCTGTGCTTCTCGCATCCAACGGGTTCCTGCGGCCTTCATAAGATCGTCGGCCCACCTTGTGGGAGGCCTTCGAACGCTACATCATCCGGTACGGTTCAAAAGATACAGCCATGTGACAGACGGACGGACGTATGGACTGACGGCTAGAATAACAGCGGAGACTTAGTAATAGGCAGCCTTTGGGTACGGAACCCTAAAATTTAAGATGTTACTTATATGGTCACATGCCTAAAACATTAGCCAAATTAATAATGCAATCAAAATTCTACTTATTATTAACCTAACATTTCGAAAGGGTTGTAGAAATGAGAATCACTGATCATGATATTGGAGCATCAGTGGCTGTCTTTCACCAGTCTGATCTGGCACATTTCGGCGACAGATTGACATGAAAACTTGAAGTAGCTCCTGTATGCGCAGCGATTTATAGGCCGACCGTTTAACTGAGACGATGCCTGAGGTGCTGCGCGGTACGGGAGGGGTGCTAGTTGTCACAAGCTGTCTCGCATCACGTCACCACACCCCTCCCGCACCGCGCTGCTACCTCGGGTAACGTCTCAGTCAAGCGGTCGGCCTATAGAGAAGAGAATTCAAAGCCAGTGCCAAACTTGTTTCTTCAAGTATTTGCCTTCATCTTACTAGTATTTTGTCGTTACTCTTGTTACTTCTAACTGTCTAGGGTTCTCAAAGTTTTGGACTACACTTTATCAGAATTAGCAAAGTCAGGGCTAACACTGCATTTTGTTCAACGTTGAATTCCTTAAAACCATTTCGCTATGTTTTCTTAGGAAAAATTCCGTCATTATTTTAAGCCGAGCTCAATTTAACTCTGAAAACAAGTCCCCTGGGCGTATCCAAACAACCATTTGTAAACAGGCGGATCTTTTAACCGGATCACAGCAGCGGCGACGGCGAACATTTTAGCGTAAGTTCGTTTTTTGTTTTAAGTATCTTTTACTTAAATGAAAAACATCGAAGCGGCTGAACGGGTTCCGTGTCCTGAAAAGGCTGTATTATATAAGTTATTGCTCAGTAACGATATCTCAGCTCCGACATCACATGTCCAAACATCGTTGTGAGTAGAATGCCTTCCCCGGGGCGTATTCAGTGCGACGGTCGTCAATCTCGTTGCTATCCCTGCGGCTCGTCAAATCGTACCAAGTTGTCTATTGTATTTTCTATGTTTTACAACGTCCCTACGGATGTGATGTTCTGATCTCTATTGTCTTTAAGAGTTGCAATAGCGAACACGTGTCAGTGATTTTTCGGGCGTTTATTTGCTCAATTATACGCATTTAACTTAACAAAGTTTTTTGTTTTAATTTTTTTTATTTACTAAGGGAAAACAAACAATTGTATATTAAAAATAAACAGAAAAAAATAACAATAAACGTAACAAATATAGACTACCCACTACGTTTCCACAGTTTAATTACAACTCAGATATTTACAAACTGGTGGCAAACGTAATTGTAGTCAAGGCAAAATTAATTATAATCATCATCTGCCTAGCCCATCATCCCAACTATGTTGGGGTCGGCTTCCAGTCTAACTGGATGCAGCTGAATACCAGTATTTTACATGGAGCGACTGCCTATCTGACCTCCACAACCCAGTTACTGGGCAATACGATACCCCTTGGTAAGACTGGTTTGTCAGACTTTCGGGCTTCTGACTACCCGCAACGACAGTCAAAGATGCAAGAATGACAGCCAGTACCAACAGCTTAACGTGTATTTTGTGCATATAAAATAAATTAAGCCGCTTCGTAAGTTTGATCTACATTCACGAATACCTAAATTCTCATTACTCCTAAAAATATTAAGTCAAGACGTGTTTGAGTCTTGAATTTCCATAGTTAGTTGTTGTAGACATGTGTCGTTTGTTGAGAACATTCGGTCGATAACAAAGTGGGTAGCAATTTGTCGGTCTAGTGTTCGACTTAGGTGCTCTAACAGCTACGAGGCGGTTGCTAATGGTTCACATGTATGTACAACAATTAGTGTCTTACCCCGCGTTTACACCAAAGTATATAACAAGATGGGCGGACGACTTTGATTATTACGATCGTGGCGAACCAGCACCCTAATTGCGTAACACACTATCAATCACAATCTGAATCATTTTGAAGGTTATTGCTAATCCATTGCTTCATATGTTTGAAAACTTTGTCTGCTTAACAACGTAAATAACGCAATGAATGTTGTTGAACTGTCAAACTAAAAGGGATTGCTACTGTTAGTGTGTTACGCAATGACCCCGTTGGGTGTGGCACAAGAAAAGAGAGGCCTATGCTCAGAGATGGGTGACGTCGTGACTCGTGCTGTGGATGATGATGATGATTACACAAATGTTCTACATGTTGTATCTACTGTTTTCGTTTATAGTTTACACATAAAAGAAGTTGTAAAGTACATAAAACTTATAGAAAACTGTCACAATTGTCAACTATGACAGCATAATAGTAAACAAAACATGTCTGAAATAATGACAATACATGTTTGATTCATGTTATGATCATGAAAGCTTTTGTTGAAAATCAGTATCACAACTTGTATGTGTATGTAAACGCGGGGTTAGGTTGTAGTCGATTGTCATTTGTTTTGTGTAAACAAGGTCGCTTTTTAGTTCCTGATAATTTGCATTGTACTCGTATGTTTATTAAAAGAATCGACGACGATAACGACACTAAAACACGTACAAAATTCGGATAGATTTTGTACACATTTTAGTTCTAAGTACACTTTCCTGTCTTTAAAATACCTTGAGTGCCTTGTATAGAATACGAATGTATCTACTCGTAAAGCAAAATTCTTACAAAGAATGTATTTTCTTTATTCCAGCATCTATTGTTTACTGTCGTGTAACAAACTTGGACCTATATCTTCCTTTCGAACGATAAAAGGATTCTAAATTGAAATCATACCCTTATTTAAGTACCTAAGGCCCTTTCTTTACGCAGAAAATATCTAGGGTACAAAGAGTATATCTGAGTTATAAAGATGGCAATACTAGTGGTTACATTTCCATCCATTTTCTGTACTCGTATATGAATGACTTCTCGATGATGAGTTGTTTACGGCCCCGGAAGAAACCTCGGTAACAATCTGAAAGGATTTTTCTATACATACCTTTAACATATCTAACATGCATGTAATTCAAGGAGGAATAAGCAGGAATATGGTTCTTTGTGTACTTACGGTATACTATACTTAATTAAGTAACTGTTGGTATTAAATCCGATGAGATATGAAAACCTTGCGAGATTGTGATGTCTAAATCAATTAGTTGGTCTCATCAAAATTGACAAATTTTGTGAACCCAGTCCAGGAAGTAACTAAGAAATTTTTGTTTGGTTACCAATTTTGCGCCAATCATGGTTATTATCAAACTAACTTTCTTGCTATTAGGTAAGCCACACGAGCGTAAAAATCACGACAAAAGAATATTTAACAAATTCGTATAAGAAAATATGTCATAAACTCTCTTTGGTATTCCGTATAATTTGTTTTCAGAAAACTTACAAATATTAGAAGAATGTACTTATACGGTAGACAATTTTATTTCCGGAAACTACATAGTCAAATGGAAATATTGTAATTCATGGAATTCGTATGGATGTAACTTTTGTTGCCTGTGTCGAGAATCCTTTTGATAGCGCACTGAAATATGTATTCGACTATGTAATCTTTTGAATAAATTCACGTCACGATAACGTTGCTAGTAATAATATGTTATTATTTATGTCTTCTCCTAAAACATGGTGCGACGTGACAGAGGTTTATCAAAGGATGGAGCAGCATCCATCTATGTATGTAGATTAAACTGAGATCATAAATTCGTTTGTCAAACGTTGTCGAGTGGCAATATAGGATAACTACTTGCATTTGTAGAAACAAGGCAATCTGGAGATGCATAGTCATATTATCATTAATTATATTACTCGTATACCCCTACCTGAAGGCTGATAATATAGCAACTTATGTATGAGTTATATGTAGTCAGGAGACTTGAAAAGAAGGATCTTTTCAGAAAGTGGCTGCCTTTTTCGATTCGGGTAAATTTTCCCAGAGTGCAAAATAAAATCAAGAGTAAACCCAAGAAATCCTGTTCCTCTGAAATCAAAACTCGTTTTGTAATACATGAATTGATATATTTGTTTACATATAGCGAGCTGCAGCGTTGCTCGGGTGGAACTTCGCAGTCATTTGCATTTAAAGTACCTTTCAGGGATAGCCGTTTGTGGGCAGCACACACCGGTACCTACCTATATTGGGGATTTGGATCGCATAGAGATATATGTATACCTATGTAGATACGTATATTATAGCAATATTGTAAACAACGGGGTATTAAACAAAACAGACGACTGAACCAATCAAATACAATGTAGTCAGAGCTAACATATACCTCTATTTTATATCAACTGTCACTTGTTATATTTTATATTCCAAAGTTTGATGTACCGCATAATTTCACTCTGTTAACCACGTTGTTTTCATAAAAATGTTACCATAGGTCTATACATATATATTTTTCAGAACCAATTAATAATAAAAACCCCATTACTAATGTTTATAGATATTATTATAACCCGTTTATAACCTTAATAATTATAAACAAGATGGAAATCCAACCAGTAGATTAGAAGCAGCAATAAAAACTCTTTAAATCTCCGTGGCATCATTAAAATGGTTTGTTTCAGTAGACATTCATCAAGCGGTAGTTTAATTAAAACGAAAGTCTTGTGGCAACACTTTTTGCTGTTGACTGACCCAACAGGGTAATGTGATTACAGGACGACGTGGAATACGCTGAATGGAGTGTTAATATTATAATACTATGTCACGAAATTAATTTTAATATGTCCGCCCACGGTCACATGGGCCATTAACATAACTGACGAAATGTGCATGTTCCTCTGCTGAAGACTTCGGGAAATACAGGCACGATGTGTGGGTTTTGAATTAGTTATTAGTAATTATTGGTAAGACTGATTGTCAGACTTCATGATCTCCATCACTAAGTCTGACAACCAGTCTTACCAAGGTGTATCGTATTACCTAGTTACTGGGTTGTGGAGGTCAGATAGGCAGTCGCACCATGTAAAATACTGGTACAGATGATGATTGAGGCGATCACCGCCTGTCCAGCAGTGGACTGCTGAAGACTCATGATGATAAGAATATCGTGAGGTATACTCAGTTTAAACTTAGCTTCTTTTGAATAGATTATAACTTTTTAATCATCTCTATACGTAGCGACAGTCGCTTGAAAAAAATTCAGAAGTACCTGCGTGATTACTAGCTGAAAACGACAGAGATGCTTTTCGTATTCGATTAGAATGATGCCTATTCAAAAGAAGCCAAGTTTTAGCCAGTGCATGTGGCGATAAATCGCCACTACTATGATGCTGCTTATGCGAAAGATAGCTTTCGACTCCATTTCTTCATCCTCCATGTCCGGTGGCCATTAATTTATGCTAAATGCTGGCGGTATTACCCGCCGCTCGTGTAAACATAATGCTGTCCGATGCATTGAGGATAGAATTTAAATGTAAATTTGTTCTTTTTGCTCATTCTCGCCGCTTTTTTGTAACGTTTACATTTTGAGATACAAGGTTGATTTTGTATGGAATATCGTGAAGAGAGTTTTTGTGTTACCCGGATGATTTATTTGTATACGTGTACGAGTGAGTTGTATGCTGATTCGGCTTCGTAATTTATTGAAATTCACCATTCATATCTTCTTCTTTGATCTCGCCTTTTCCCGTTACGCGGGGTCGGCTTTCCCAAACACGCGACGCCATTTATTTCGAACTTGTGCGTCATCTTCCGTAAGTTCCATCTCCTTCTTGTCCTTTTGGACCTGCGTCATCCGTGTGGTTTGAGGTCTTCCTCTTCCCCTCTTCTTAGTAGTCATGGAAAGCCACTTTTTCACAACATGGTCCCCTATTCGTCGAAGTACATAACTGTATCCTCTTAGTATGGACTTCTTTACTTTATCTGCTGTTTCTGCAACCTTGAAGCTCAATCTTATATGTTCGCCATTGATATTTTTAATTTAAAACCAATATATGTACCAATTTTCGATCCAATCTGCTTTTCTTGGCTCAGTCTTCAAAAGACAGCTCAAAAACTACCATGTATTATTTTGTACATTTTGAACGTATTCAATAGGGTATAGTTTTCAGCTACAATACGAAATAGAACAGTGCACAGTTTTATACTTCTCCCGAGGCGATAAAATGTATCAATGGCGACAATTCTTCGGCAAACATCGATAAATTCGGTTCAATTTATATACTATCTAGGCTACTAGTATTGACACCATTTGTGGCGATATCTTCTATATATATCTCCATTTCTACCGATAAGTCATCCATTTACAATATCATTTTGTCAGGTAATGTGTTTCTGTGTCTTATCAATTTTCTCTTTTAATAAAGGTTTTTATTGTTAGGTTCTTAGACTACCTGCATTAAATAGGCAGTTAAAGTCGTGTGGTGGCTACACGTTCTTAACTATCCCGTCTAATTAAGTACTATTTATACTGGCTAAGCTACAGTTGTCTAGAAAAGCGCTGAACGCCCAATTAGCGTCCGCAATTTACCAGGGAATGACGTCACTGAAACGTTATCTATGAAAATAAGTACAAATGTTTTCCTGGAGAGCGTTTTTGACACCGTAAAGTCAAACCCCGCTGCCTAAAGATTTAAATCGCTAGATTTGCTGTCACCGTACTTAGTCACGCGAAAAAATGTCCATATTGAGAAGAGTGAGCTCACACATTATTATATAGCGTTTCCATGACAATCAAGTAACGTTACTGGGTCCTTGTGTCAGAGGTGTCAAAACGAAACAGGAACGCGACTATCTTTTGACGGCGTACTTATCTCACGATTTATATCTTTGCCGCTGTCATAATGATCATGACAGCCGTCACTGTGACCGTTATGTGCGGTCACCGCTTTAATAGGAAACTGACTACTAGAAATATACTATTCTGTTCTTATTCTGTGTATTTTCTGTTTATCTGTTTTCTCTCTATGCTGCACTCTGATGCGCCCAAAATGACCGCAGCCCGAAAATTTACGTACAACGCGCGTTACGTGCGTACGTGAGTTAGATTTACGATGGTTCGACGAGATCGAAAGATTTGGCGATGTCGGAGTAATCCGGGCTCGTGCGTCGGGCACGTTTGAATCGTCAAATAAGTTTGCTTTGTGCTCGTGGCACAAGGACCCTCGGGCGACGGCCCACAGTTTCGCACTTCCGTACGTGATCATTACGCGTATGGTGCTTCCATTCAATTTGCTCAGCTAACGAGACGCTGTATTGTTTTATAAAATACTGATTGTTTATAGCGTTCAGAACGGTTTTTATCAATGCATCAAGCAATAGCTGTAGATATAAATAATAATTTAAGGCGTTATGTAAAGGTTCTCCTTTTACGAGCGTAGAATTATAACTCGTTGGTTTTATTGCACAATCAAATTGTAAATACGATTCAAGAGAGGCCTTTTATAGTAAGAGAGCAATATTGGAGATAATAAAAACATAACGTATAAAAATATAAATAGCGTGGCACTCGTAGCAGGTGCCACGAAGCGTGAACACTGAGGTTATTATCAGCGCGGGTTCCGTCCCAAAAACCCTTTTCCTCTTAGTCGTCTAACCGGAAACAGGAAAACCCGTATTCAATGGGTTATCGTTGGAAATTGTGATTTCGAAAGCGTGTGAGTTTTACACCTCGTATTTTACATTTCATCACCCTAGTGCTTTTGAGATAAAAAAGGCGATTCGAGATGAATTGCTTTGAATTTTTCTTGCTTATCCAGTGTGACTGGATTTTCTTTTGGAGAAGTTTTACTGGAGAGCGTCGGTAAAAGCTCATGAGCACTAAAAACATTACTGAAATAAAAAATAATGTAAATACATTTTTCCATCTGGATTTCATGAATGCTCCCACACATATCATGACGCAATATGTTAAAAACATTTTGTTAGAGCTTTAGGTAAAAAACAAAAAAAAACCAGCATGTCCACATTCAGCCCGGGGCATGAATACAAAATGTTAATATAACTGGCATTCTGTTAACACGGAGCAGCGTGGCCGTCCGTTACAAAGAGTAAACAACGTAAACACACAAGTTATCCGCGGCATGCACGCCTCGCTCTCGCTTTGCTCCGATGCTCGCGTCGCTCCAGTCTCGCCCTCGCTTCGCTCCCGTCTCGCCCGCTCCACGTCGCGCCATTTTGTTTCGGCTAATTAACGTAGGATTGTCACAGTCCCCCGGGGACCTCGTTAATGTACCTATGTGTTGTACAAAATGTCTAGCTAGGGGTTAAATTAATATTGTTGGCAGAATTTTTGGGGCTGGTTTTTTTTGGGAGTTTGAGGTTTGACGATAGTGAAAGATTATTAAGGTCGTGGTGACTGTAAAATGAGTAATAAGGTTTTCACGAGGATTTAATCATTAACTAATCATCTGCTTTTAAATACATCGAGGATTAAAATAAAAAGTTAAAATAAACTTTATTATTCTGTTTTATGGTAGTAACGAGTACCGTGGCCTACTTGGAAAACCTTAAAAATCATACCGGAGTAGGCCGCAGCAAAGACCACCTCCAAAGTGGTGGTTCATGGACGGCTCAGATCTCCGGTGTGTATGTGGCGTCTTTCCATAGACAATGGCTCACCTCCCACCTCGCACCGCATGCCTTTTCAACAGCACACGTGAGTAACTGACTGCGTCAGTGAATGGTATTCGAGTTACTCATTTTGGGCCAAACAAAAAAAAAAAAAAATTTTTCTTCGAATTTTGCCATCGACATGCTAACAAGAAGATCGCAGCCTGAAGAGTTGTATCTACTGCACTGCACTGTAGGAGGTTTATGTTTATGGAAAGAAAATCATCTTACAGTGAAACAGGGATCACCACAATACTTTGAGCAATTCGGCAAAAATCTACTCGTACTTCATTTATGGAAATTGAAGGGGTCAATTTTATATAAATTTAATTCTGCGCGTACTGCTCTACATATAATCAAATAGTTTGTTTCTAGTTAGTACTAAACTTTCAGGCTTCAGCTTATATTTAGTCTGCAAAGTGACACATGCAAGTGCTGAAATAATGTTATTTTGCTACATGCAAGTTTTACAAAGTTCTGCAAGATTTGCGCTATAACAAATTTAAGTGGGAGTATAAAACATTTTTTCCCTTTTACCGCAAAACGTGATCACAGTAATATAACTTTTATTCTTGGTATAAAAATTCTTAGCTTGATATACGATGCTGTAAGTCATTCCTTTTACAGTAATAAGTCTTTTAAGACAGCCACACACTCTGGTGTAGTGTTAACAAACGTGGTAGGTGATTGCAAGGTTCAGTGTTAAGCTCATGGAGATGGTGCACCGAAAATGTCAATAGCAACCTGGCAATAGGCTCGTCCCTATAACGTAGAACCATAGCTATAAAACAGTACCTAAAGAAAAAGGTTTGGTATACAGATAAAACATTCATCTTCCCTCTATGAAATATATTCATTTTTATTGTGTGCGTGGTAATAAAAACTTTTATATTTTTTTTGACACACTTAGGTAGGCACCTAAGTGTAAATATAAGGTACCTAGGCAGGTACCTACCTATACTTAGGAATGTAAACTATAGTTACAACTGCTATAGCTATAGCTATAGTAGTAACTGTAGTGATGTGACTAGAGTATACTGTACAACGTGTTTTTTTTGACATCCCATTACTCTAGGGGGACATTGTACTCATAATTATGAGCAAATTTTACTGTGGGACTAAACCTGAAATCGCGAAAAAAATATCAGCTTTTCCCTACATTTATGTTCGTATAACTCATCAAAATGTAGGGAACATCAGATTTTTTTTCGCGATTTTGGGGTTTTTCCCATAGTAAAAGTTGTTCATAACGATGAGTACAATGAGAGAGAGTTATGGGACATAAAAAAACACACTCGGTAAACTGTTTAAAAGTATTTGCAAATTAACTGCCTCTAGGTATATTTATCTCTTTTATTGACAGCACAATAATACTGGCTTTTCCCCTCCGCGGTAAAAGCTTGACATTATTATCATTACCTTCTAAAGTGCCGCCAAGTTCCATCGACAATATAAGTAACACTTAACACATTGAACGTCGAGGGGGAGGGGGTCACACACGCAGTTACACAATTTCTTCATTGCTCTTTTGGGGGTAGAAATGACCGTTTTACCTATACGTATTTATGTAATAGAGCAGCTTCACACGGTAAAAAATTGCGAACATTTTTCCGTAAGCCGAAATAAATGGCCTATTATACATATAAGAAAAATGTGTTTGTGCGAACCTTGTAGCAAAAAAACTATTTTCAATTTTTTTGCTTTCCTTACTGAACTACATTCTTTTTTACTTACGTACTTTTCGAGCTCTTCTTTTGTTCGAAAGTACCGAACGAATCAGGCTTTTTGTAAAGAAAACTAGGGCTCTTTCAGCAAAAGTTGCAATTCCTAATTAGTTTGCAAATTGGTCTCACTGATATTGGATTTCAAACTGAGTTTCGAATTTATCATACTTCGTAGAACTTTAAGCTTTTTCTTTTCTGCCTAGACTCCTACAGTTATACTTCATAGTCTGCCAGCTTCATTTCATTATTTTTTTTCTAAAATTAAGTAAGATATACCTAATTTAGTTAGGTAGATTCGTTTTATGATACAAACGAGTCCGATATAAAAACAAAGAAGAGAAAGATCAAATGTCTATAAAAATAATATAAAGGTAGCTTTATGGCCTCTGTCAAAATATGCTTAGTAAATACTGCAAGAAGAAGTACAATAATTTATTATTTTGTGTGTAATAAAATATGAAAAAAACACTTTACACCGGTGACAAAGCAATATTTTGATAGGTGTTCTGGTTTACTACCGACGGCTCGTATAACCGGCGGCAGAACGTTACTCAGCGGGCTGGCTCGTATAAAAGTTGTAAAACGGTCGTGAACTAACTCTAACTCATTTAGCTGCCTCCTGCCTATTTATTTTATTTCTAGTTTTACGTTCTGCACCTGAATCACTCATTATCTTGTTTTGATAATAAAGATATGAAGACGATACATACCCATACCTACCTCTGTTAAAAATGGTTAAATTACTACTTTTGTTGATGTTTATCGAAACGAAACATGTTTGTCCAGCTCTGATTCATTTACCTGCCTTCTGTCTATTTATTTTATTTCTAGTTTTACGTTCTGCATCTGAATCACTCATTATCTTGTTATAATAATAAATACACACATCAAAAGTGTCTAGGGATCAAGCATTTTTATGCGGATTTCTTGAGATTGAGATGTGGCTTTGTAATAAATTTATGATTTTATAAATTTATATGGATCCTTTTTGGTGCATTTCATAATTTGAATCAGGAACTGTGAATCAAATTCGAGTAAAAGATGAAAATCAGCTGTCAATATTTTCCCTATAAAAACATACAACGCATTGAAGACATTATTAGTGCTACTGTTTCCCTACTACTGATTAAAACCAACGTTATTATGGAGCGGCGACGTCATTTAAGCAGGGAAGAAATGCTCAGAGCCGTGGGAATGATAGAAGCTGGTTCCCGGCAACGTACTGTGGCTTTAGCTCTGAATACAAGTCAGAGTGTTATCAGTCGGCTTTGGACACGTTACCGAAGCACTGGTACCGTGGCTGAGCGCCATGGAGGACGGTATCGCTGCACCACACGGAGACAAGACCGATATATTCAAATCTTAACTCGAAGAGCTCCAACAATAACCGCCATGATGTTAGCCGTGAGGCTTCATCACTCTTCAGGGAACTTAATTAGCGACCAAACAGTCAGAAACCGCTTGCATGAAGTGAACCTTCATTCCCGAAGACCGCTACGGGTACCACCTATAGCAATGCACAATCGTAGGATTCGATATCAATGGGCTCTTGAACACAGAAATTGGGCAGAAGAACAATGGCGTTTCGTGTGCTTTTCTGATGAGTCTCGTTTTGGTATGAGACCGGATACAAGACGTATACGACACTGGAGAACCCCTGGACGCCAACAGCGATTAAAATCCTGCCAGGAAGTCCATCCTTATAGTGGTGGAACCATCATGGTATGGGCGGGTATTTGGATCGGCGGAAGAACTGAGTTGATTTGGATCAGAGGCAACCTCAACGCTCAAATTTATGCTGAGACGATTGTATCAGACGTCATCGTTCCTCTACAAGTGCAAATCGGTCCCTTATTTCAGTTAATGCATGATAATGCACGACCGCACACCGCAAGAGTTGTAAGACAGACTCTCGCCGCAGCTAACATCAATGTCCTGCCCTGGCCTGCTCAGTCGCCAGACTTGAACCCGATTGAGCATGCATGGGATATGCTACAGAGAAGAGCTCTGCCGAATATGGAGGGTATCCAGTCGCAAGAAGACCTTTTTTTGTTGTTGCAACGAACATGGGCGGCCATTCCACAGCGTGATTTGGATGAACTCATTTTGAGTATGCCAAACCGATGTTCTTGTGTTGTTAGTGTTCGCGGTAGAAACACGGATTATTAATTGTTTAAGTTACCCAATAAAATTTTAAAGAAAACTGTTATTTCAGTCTTTTTTTCGAACTTTTGTGTTAGTGGTTCAAATGTCAAAAATCCCTTTATTAGGAAAATGGCAAATTTCTTTATTAATGCAAAGGTGACTTGGTTTATCGTTACTGTGACAAACGAAAACACTTTATTTGATGAATCCTTAAAGAAAATTTTAATTAATATCAATCAGGAGAAAAGTTATTGCAAAAATATATGTTGATCCCTAGACACTTTTGATGTGTGTATATGAAGACGATATTTACCTGTGTGAATTACTTAATTGGCACTTTTATTGATGTTTATCGAAACAGAACATGTTTTTCGGGGATTTTCTTTTAATAACTACGTGAAAATTGTTACAACGTTCCGTTTCTTTTTGTACCTATTATGTGTAGCTCCTGTTCGTTAATATTGGATTCACGTGTGTCTGCCGCTTTATTAACACAGCGCGACAGTGTACACAAACATGATATTTAATAACACGGACATTAAATAACAAGTCATGGATGTTAATAAAACAATTTATTTATTTAAACTCGGCAATGTAAACTTACAAAATATAGTACAGACAGTGAACAGGATATTTGGCACATGTTGAGCCGTCGAAACGACACCGATACCAATTACAATTTAAGTAGGTATGTTACATAGAGTATCATGTGGCATAATCATAATGCTCTCACGTTATGATCGGTTCGTTAGGTTTCATAGTTTTATTCAAATTTACACTAAGTTTACACCCAATTAACTATAACGTAAATATCTTTAATTATTTATCATTAAAATTTTCCACAAGTCAATTAAATTTGATCCATCATTATAGCGAAAATTAAATTATTAAACTTATTTATTCCGTTGTAAATTTTCCTAATTATTAAATCTACTTTGGCAGTACCACTGTATCGATTTATTTACATATTAATTTAACTGGAAATATTAACATTCTCTTATTCTATTTTTAATGAAATGTCAATTTATTCTAATCGATTCATAGATATAAAACATCGATTTATCTACTGATTTTATAACGCATTCGTCAAATCGATTTATAAAGGTATACAAGACTAATTCGTGGATTAGAAAATTATTTCAGACGCGCCAAGTGTGTAGATAACACGTTCGTATATCTTATAGTAAATCGTAAAATTTGGCACATGTATCTTTGGCATGCGGGACGCTACAAATCATGATTCATTTATAAAAATAATTCGTTGAAAACAATATCAAAACTTCGTAACATCGGTTCGCTTACATTACAACAGCACTTAGCCTATACAAATTAGATATGAATTTATTTACAATAATATATCGTAAACATCTACGCTACTCGAGTCGACAAACGAACCTTCAGCTAGTTTGAACATTCACAGCAGGTTGGGGGCCACTTGTGTAGCGACATGCGCCAGCCACTGGCTCCGCTGGCTCAGCTGGCTGGTAGCAGCGAGGGGGTTAATGGAGCGTCCGCCGCAATTGCCTACACATCGCTGGGGGGCGAGGCGGCGGGCTCCGGCCGCTAGTGAAGCTGACTCTTGGTACTGAACCCGTAGTGCAGGTAGGGCGAGCCGGCGCCGTCACGAGCGCCGCCCGGGCCGCCCCCTCCGCCGCCTGCGCCACCGCCCGGGCACTTTAGCGCTGACCGCAGCTCTGACGCCATTTCTGAACACAGCGACGCCTGCGCATGAACCAATGTCTTAAAAATGGTACCTCACGTACCAATCATCATCATCAGTGTATAGCAGTCCACTACTGGACATAGGCCCCTCTAACAGCACCAGCTGCAACAAGCTACCCTGCGAAGATCGTCGTTTGCACATAGCCTGAGAGTGTTTCACTTTACGTTTGCCGATTAGCGGTCTTAACTCAAGAAAACATTCATCGGTTCTACGACTAATATAGCCGGTAAATAGCAAAACCTAGCAAATTTCGAAATAACTTACCTCTTCCTTCTGTGATCCAGGCAGCATAAAAATATGGAATATTAGTGAGTATAGATCGAGCGAGTTAGTATAGTAGTAGAGTTAAAAAGAAGGCATAGCACATTCTGAGAATCAATTAATAACTTTGAAACTCAATGAAAAATTACTCTCAAGTATGTACTTAATTAACTTGAATACCTAATTAAAAGTGCCCGAGCTCAGAAAACAAACACAAAGAAATCAACATATGTATATTTTCGCTAATTAGGTATTACACTAGCGTCTACAAAACTGACGTAATAAGACTCACTTCAGAAAATGTTACCTATATTGTATTATTAAAAATAAACCTAGAACAAAACAAAAGCATAATTAATCATTAAACAAAATAAAAAGTTGCAACGGTAAAGAAAATTGTCATTAATCAGAAATTGTAAATAAATTAACGTCGAAAATAATGTTAATTAATATTACCCGACGAACTACGTTGCTAACCGGAAAAATATGAGCTTCTGGCAATTTTCCTGGTGATGAAAATTATTTGCGTGGAAGCGTTTGAACATCCATTTCCAACAAAGGGCAATATCACCAACAAAAAGGTCGGTTGGCAACAAATATTTGTATAGGCTACATTGCACATATTGTCAGTCTACCTTCAGATCCGTCTGATCTAGGGTTGCCAACTTTTTTATATCAAATACAGTATTTTCGAAGCCATTGCCTGTAAAAACATTAGAAAAAATAGTAGACGGCGATAAAAAAAAAAAACAACAGGTATGTTTAAAAAATATAGAATTTTTTAAATGCATATTTTTTGCTACTTTGAGCCTTTACCTATACTAATAATTATTATTAAACATCTCGCTATTTTGTATTGTAATTAATATAGTATTTTTTATTTTTTTAAAGAAATATTGTATTTAGGTCTCTAATATAGCAGAATAATACATATATTATTTGTAGTAGGGTTGGCAACCCAAATCTGACCTGACAAAATATGTATGGGTGTTACGGTTATAAAAACGATTGCCTGCGGTGCGGTGGCTGGAACTGTACCTAACTATTAGAAATTTAACAGTGTTTTTGTTTCGAATGTGTACACATCAGTTCATACTAATCTGGAGCTGTTTCAGCTGTTCAGATTGCTCTCCCATGTTGGTATGGTAACACTAACGTACGATAACGAAAAAGTTCTAGGTCAAATAATATTGAAAAAATCATAATATTACTCACCCGTTCGTCTACGGCGACTTTGCGCGACTTCCAGACGAACTCGCAGACGGCGATGACGCACGCTACGCCCATACCTCCCATTAGAACCACGAACACACCGCCAACGTTCGCCAATCCTAACTCGTTCGCTGTCGATGACGACTTCGATGTTTCGTCCTGTGGTCATCAGAATCATGGTAAGCAACACGGGATTTGGTACTACGCAATCAAGCACGCTTTACCATGCATAATCAGCCTATAATATTCCCACTGCTGAGACAAAGGCCTTATCTCTTCGAGAGGGAATGAGCTATAATCTACCACGCGGGCCCAGTGCGGGAAGGTAGATATCACATGTCTTTGAATTTTTTTGGTTCTTTGGCTTCGAATTTGATGTTTTCCTTCACCGTTATGAGAGCAGTGCAGTGGTGATGAAAATATTTATACAAAGTGAAGTGCCTGCCTGGGTTCGAACATACGACCTACAACTCGTAAGTCGGGGCCGTTACCACTGGGCCACCACAGTTCTCACTTTACCTTTGCCATGACGTGACAAATATTGCGAATTTTCTTGAAAACACATTTTTCGACGAATTCTGGGATACTATGTTGACATTATAGTTGGTTCGGTTGGAGTAGGTAATAGTAAGAATCAGTTAATTTTAACCGCTATTCACCAATAAGCTGCTTTTCCAAACGTTTATTTTATTTCAGTTTTATTACAAATCGTGAGGTAGTCTATAACGCGAGCAGAGGTCCCAGTTTCATTTTATTTCGTCATGATTGAAACATTGTTGAGTATACGTGACACATCTCTGCCCTTTTATATCTCCTATAATGCCCCATAAACGTTTAGTGGCGGCTCCTGACGTTTCCCGAACAAACATGCTAGATACAAGGAAAATTATTTGAGTTCTTTAGAAGGCTGTAAGAGGTAAAACGATAGGTTTTTAATGAAAATTCCTCCTTTGAGGCTGCTTTCAGTATTCTCAATAAGCTTTATGGAGAATGAAGCTAGAATAAAGGAAGCTCCTAATTAATTAAATAAGCTTGTAGTGAATTAAGTTGTGGAGTATTCTAATTCACTACAAGCTTATTTTTGCACACAAGCTTATTTGAAAATTAGAAAATTATACTATGCTTAAAAGCATAGTATAATCTTCTCATTTTCTTTTATGTATAAAGGTGAACATTTGTAGAGCCAAAAAAAAAAAAAGAATTGGGAATCCTCGTGTAGCCGTTAAACACCGCAGAGCAAAACTACAACTTCTACGAGTGGCTAATGACGCCATTTTCCCTTTACTTACTCTACAAGACCCTCCGCCACGTTTCTCTTTCCACCATTTTGTTTTCAGAATGTGCAATTTTCCTTCCTCTTGCAGCTTGAGAACGGCCCCGCTTATGGCCGTACGGTACGGCGAGTCTAAAAATAATTCGAACATTCAGGTAATTTAGACGTGAAGGTATGTAATCGTCTATAAATATGGCACATTGAGATATACAGGGTCAATTAAATTATCTATCTTCGCACACGTGATGGTATGGATATCTAAACACAATAAAACAAAGAAGAAATTAATTTGCTGATTGTTTTTTGTTATTTAAGGGCTGAGCTTTCCAACGCCAGATAATTTTATCCGAGGAATAATTTTGAATTTTTGAAAGTTCTTCTATACAAAAACTGTCAGACGTCAATTTTATTCCACGAATAAAAATTATCTGTACTTAGATTGATTAAAAATCAGCAGCAATATGTTACCGTAAACACCAGTGAGTTAAATGTTTAGTAGAAAAACATAGATGTCTTTAGACAATTTAACGACGACTTCTGGGTCACTGTCGACTTTACCCGCGTTTACCTTATCTAAACTCTGTAGACGTGATGGGTAATATATCTAAACATGATAAAATAAAGATAAAAACGATTTAATGTTATTTTTGGGGTCTTTGACCACTGTTAGTAACTTGAAACATTTTTCTCGATTTTCCACATACTTCAAGTAACTGCTACACAACCAGCGGTCATGACCCCAAAAAATAACATTAAATCGTTTTTATCTTTATTTTATCATGTTTAGATATTGATAGCCATCACGTCTGCAGAGTTTCTCTAGTTAAATTTGATCCTGGAGATACAGTTCGCCTTTGTGGAGCGACTTTTTCGTCTTTCATACCTCTGCGACAGTGGCTTCTCAAAGCTCGACGGTTTATGTTATTGCAGGGATTTGTATACAACGTGCTGCTACAATGGTGACATTGATTTAACACACGGGTAGATCTAGTGGCCAGTAATCATAGAAATTATACCTAACAACATAAAATAATTCATAAGTTGAAAACTGACGTCTGCGCCGCTCGCCGACATAGGGCGTTCTCTCTTTCCTTTAATTCGCCTACTCTTTGCACGTTATTCGTTTTAATTTCATTGATGCGATGTTATGATCCGTCATCCCTGCAAATGAGGCCTGCGCTACAGTTATTTAAGTACAGGTTGCTCAACGATGCTATTAAAAAAAAAGTTTAATCAGATTACAATCCATACTTATCCATACTAATATTATAAATTCGAAAGTAACTCTGTCTGTCTGTCTGTATGTTACCTTTTCACGCCTAAACCGCTGAACCGATTTAGATGAAATTTGGTATAGAGATAGTTTGAATCCCGGGAAAGCACATAGGATACGTTTTATCCCGATATTCCCACGGGATCGAGACTTATGCGGGTGAAACCGCGGGGCGCAGCTAGTATGGTCATAAACGCGAAACCGTACACGTGTGTTAAATTAATGTCGCTATTAAAGCGGCGCGCTGTACAAGACAATGGTCGACATTTTTCATTAACTCTAACACAGCCACTCCGAACCGAACCTATACAAAAATACTTTTGCACTCGTCGACGAACCTCGTTCATAACACTTGATATTGGTACAAAACTACGTTTTTGCCGATACAGTTACAAAACTTTTCTCATTATTCCAAGCTTATGTATGAATTGTTAGAACTGCAGTTTTGACCGTTTATACTAGTTTTGCACAAATGCATGGAATTATGTATAACTTTTCAATTTATATTCGGAGGAATTAATTAAGATTTTATTAATGCTAATTGCCATACAAATACAACGAGATTTTTTTAATAAAATGCCTCTGCCTCTGCAATCAAAAAGTAACTCTGTCTGTATGTTACCTTTCACGCCGAAACCACTGAACGGATTTTGATAAAATTTGGCAAGGAGATACACGGCATCCTGGCGAAGGACATAATGTTACTTTTTGTCCCGGTAGCACGTTCCCGTGGGATGATTTCCGACATCCATGCGGGTGAAGCCGGTAGAAGCTAGTACAAAATACAAATGGATATCACTTACTGGGAGGCATAGCAATCCCGTATCCTTTAGAGTCAAGCATGCCTCCCACTTGGGTAAGGTCGCAGTTCCTCTCCACCACATACTCGATGGTGGTAGACTCCATAAGGTAGGCATACGCGCCTTTTCCTCGGACCACTCTCTCTTCTCCCTCCTTGTTACTCGTCGCGAAAACTGATGGCCGAGCAGACTCCATGAAAGACCACATGCGTTGGTACGTGGAGAAGTTTGAGTCCTGTTTAATAGAAAATAAGCACAGATTTCATAAACAAAAGTTAATAACGGAATTGTTCGCTTGGTAAGATTTTGTGAAGTAAACCTAAATTGAAAATGAAATAGGGAAAGTTTTAGCATGAATAGCCCTATGTAACGTAATCTTTATAAACTCAATATGTCAACCTTGTCTAATAAAACACGGTACACGATAACACACCATAAATCCTTGACGTCACGGAACGTTTCATATTTATGAGGTATTTGAGCCGAGCCTAAATTCATAAGGTAACACTCTAATACAAAACATTTATTCTTGAGACAAAAATACGTCCCATTTACCGTAAAACCGTCATCTTATCTCACGATACTTTCTCCAGACAAGTGTTAAGTTTAAAAGCCAGTTTAAATTAAAAGGATGAAGCATCTTGCGGTGGCTTTGAGGTTTGCAAATCTACCGAACACAAATTACGGGAATTAGAATTCCTTTCGTTAAGCTGTCACCACCGACTGATAGAAATCGAGGAGAGTAATGGAGTGGATTACATTTTGATGAAACAAATTGCGTGAAGTTGTAGGTAACTGAAATGTAATTTATTTTATAATCGCCTTAAATATCTCGCGTGATATTTCAGAGTAAATAAACGGCAGAAATGTTTGTGCCAACAAGCAACTAGGCATTCACTTACATGTATATTATTTTGGCAATTTGGCACCTACGAGAACACTCACCCTGAAAAACGCAGCAGTGGAACCACCCTTCAGCGCGCCATACTTAATCTTGGTCTGCTTGGCGAGATCTTCAGCACTCTCAATGGGCGAGTCCATCCTCTCCACGGTCAGGAATGCCGCTAGGTTGGCCGTGTACGAGGATATCATGATCAGGGTGAAGAACCACCACATCCCCGCTACCATGCGGGTCGATACCGCTCTGGTGCAAACAACAGTGTGTTAATAACAACAATTTCAGTACAAAAGGTAACACTAACGAGCATTGATAAAATAACTATGTTGCCGTGGGATCTGCACTGAAGTCTGTGATATTAAAAGTATGCGAAAAAAAATTGTGAAATGAGTACGATTTTTGTTTCAGTGCAGTTCCAATTTCTATAAAATTGTGTATTTTAAGGTGTAAAATGCATTAAACAAACGTGTATTTTCTAAATTAAACAAGACATTAATTCCACATTAAAACTGGTTTAAAACCAGGAGATCACAATTTCAATGTGCAGTCAATATCTCAGGCTCATAAGTATCTAACAAATTTTGATGCAGCAAGCTGTGGATACTGCACAAGCAAGTCTCGGGTGCGATATCAGTAACGTTGTCGAAACTAGTTGTTTATTTAGCTACTAAATCAACTGTAAGTATTTAGCTAAATACTGTGAAATGGAAACCAAGGCTAGTCGAAATAGCCGACACGTCTCTATTTAAATTGGACGCTCTAGGCGACTACCGATGCTTGAAATTCACAAAGGGCTGTGGTCGCTTTGAAACTAATTAGTAAAAGGGAGTTCTTCATCCAAGCTCTGCAACTGAAGGCTACATTTCCGTTTTGTAATTACCGCGAGATTACTCTTCCACTTAATTTTACCCATTCTTATTACTTCTGATTACGTTAACCAGTGGCGACCATGGTCCAATTTTGGTCAATTTTATACAATGTGATTTGGTAGATGGCTTACTGTTTGTGGACTGTATCGGAATTGTAGCCATCAGAGGCATAAGGGACTTACTTCGGCGCGATATCCGAACCTTGCTGCATCAAGGAGCCGATAGTGAACCACAGCGAGTTCAAGAGAGTGAACTGATTCTCCAGCACCGGCGGCTCGTCTAGGCAGTTCCTGGGGGAGTCCCACTCGTACGGGCTGAACCTGCGCCCAAATACTGCCCGTCATTCATTTACAATGTATCTCATGATCGCGCGCCAACTTACTTTTAGTGAAATTTCAACACTCCGAATAATTTTAGCTAATGCAGCGTCGCACGAACATTTCAATTTGGCAAAATAATTGTATGGAAAAAACTCAAATGGTTCACGTATATTTTAAAGTGATGGGGTAATAGTTTTTAAGTGTTCTAGTATTTTAATAAATATTTCTTCTCCATAGTGTGAAACACTAGTATTTTTATTAGCTGTGATTGAACTTAATTTCATTATTTTATGTAGATATACGTACACGATGTGTATGACATCCGTCGCCGAAATGTTTGTACGCGCATAACTTCTGAATGACTGCACCAAATTAGATAATTATTTTTTTGTTGTGTTCTGTATTGCCAAGACAAGGTTTGTATGAAAGCGGAATATCGAAAAAAAAATTGCACCCGTCCGAAGTTGGGGCGGGCCGCTAGTTAATTATATTAGAGGAAAAAGTTATAGATACATTTCAGTATAACGCTTCCGGAATTGAAATTCACTTGCGAGTAAGTCGGCGAATGATTGAACAACCCCTCCTTTATGTTCATCTGGTGGACTTCGCTGAGTTCACTATTTTATCACCAGAAATGAAACGCGTGTTTAGAATGCGAACCAAGTTTTTATTAGTTTTCTCTCTTTTATAACATTTAAAGCGAAAACATGCTTAATTTCATTTCCGGCAAGGAACTGCTCGTTGGCAGTCTGGTACTAATAAAAGTTAATGTTAGGGGTCTTGCTAAATTATCTTACTTGGGCAAAAAATCACAGCTTTGCTGCATAAGAGATCCGATGGCAAACCACAAACAGTTTGCTAGAGAGAAAATATTTTCCATTTTCTCACCATCAGGTGTATGCGTTGGATGCCATTCGTATGGAGTGAACCTATCGGACAAATAAATTTAGCAACCTAATTACAGTCGGCACTCTTCCAACCGAGGCAAGACGATGTTCCAACTGAAAGATCGTCTTGCTTCAGTTGGCGCCATCTCCGAATTGAATCCATATACCGTAAAATATACGGTATGTTATATGCTGAATGGTGTGCAGACATTGCCAATTAGAGTAATTTGTTCAAAGTGCCAATATTAATAAAGATATGAAATTAAAGTGAACTTCAGTGTATCTGTTTCCACGTTCTGCAGGTGATATACACAGTGTGTCTACGCATACGTACCTTGCCAGTATGAAGAGCAGTACGGACACGCCGAGATACGCGGTGGCCATATAAATCCAGACGTCGAGCGAGAGCGGCGATAGGAAGGAGAACAAGTTCGGTGGTTGCTTAATGGGCTTGCGGTAAAGCACGGAAATGCCGAGATTCATGAACGGCATTGTGAAGTCAACCACTTGCTCTCTGCACAAACGAAAATAATACAATGAATAGGGTAAATACAATGCGCTTCAACGCGCCACAAAAGGCTGCCGGTCGAATTGTAAGCGAGATGCAAACAATATTTTAGTGCAATTGTTTTTCCACTTTCAAAAATGCTAAAAATATTTTTCTCAAATGGAGAAATAAGGGAACTTATTATTACATATTTTAATGTACCTGTCGTATGTAATGGTGAGATCAGCGATGGCGAGATCGGCTCTTTGTTCCAACAATTCCCTTATCATGCCGTCCCACTCTTTGGTCTCACGGTTGTAGGACCCGTATCGACCGTCAGGCGCCAGCTTGAATGTATAATTGAAGCCCAGAATTTTAGATATCTCGTGAATTAGATCAATGGCGTAACCCTCGAACTGTGCGTTGCCTGTTAGCTTCTCGCTGGCTTCTCTCCTCATACAATACGGCGAACTCTAGGGATTAACAGAACAGATTACATAAGTAAATGCGTTAAAAAAGAATTACTACATGAGTAAACAGAGTATACATACTTGGGGAATACACGTGAAATGAATTCGTAAACAGCGAGCTTGGAGAAATACTCGAGTGATTTTTTTATATTTAAATACAGGTTTGTCTGTCTTCTGAGTTTCTGTTTAGAGCTTTGTATGTATCAAGTCATGAATAAGGATATGTCTCGTATGAATGTTTTCTCTCAGGGAATATATTTTTACTGTATGCCAGTCTACATATAAATCCTCTTTTCGCTTCTCGGGAGAACATTCATATATATGTGCGATACGCTAATTTTGCTTTTGTGGGCCCTGAGAGAGTACTAAAATGTTTCCGGTAGATTAATGCCTATATCTTGAATGTTATTTATAGCTTACCAAAATTGTTGTTACGATGAGCGTCTTATTCTGCAGTATTTCCACTATCTGCTTTTGGTTCTCGCCGTAAGACCGAGTGTAATTAACGCCTTCTGAAGAGTTCCAAGTTCCAGCTTTTTGCAGTCCGTCCCTTGTTAATTCAATTATGTCTAGAGTGAAATCGCTTCTGAATCCTTGATGGTCAAACTTTATCACTCCGGTTAAGCCTTTCATTTCGACCTGTTCATTGAATTAAAGAGTTGAGTATTGTGGAAGTTATTTTGGTTATCAAGTTATGAGATCTATAATAATTAAGTTATACGTAGGTACAAACTTTTAGGTTAGATGTAGGTACGTTACAGTTTTCGTAGAGTCGTTGTCCTTGTTAATAGGGAGTATAACGTATTGATTATTGTTAATTGAAAACTGATTCACGTACACACGTAGCGTATCACGAAAATAAAACCATAATTATTTCTGTTCTGGTTTGGTCCATCCGATCTTTCGTGAGGTTATGACAATGGCGGGGGTTAAGTTAATTACCTACCGCTATTGAATCACCAATATTGAACCTATCAATTTGATCTCCCATTATTACGCACGGCACGCTCCTTGTGATTAATTTTAACATACATTTATGAAGGTACGTGTTGATATTTACTCTCAACAAGTGCCTTCTTCAGCTAATTACAATACAAAGTGCTCGTAGAAGCACACCTAAGTTAACGGTTAGTACAACAAGAGCGGCACAGATTGACATAAAAAGCGAAATCCCGGGGTGCTTAAGCTGAACATTGCTGGAGCAGTTAATCCGTCAAGTCTCACGTTCCAGCACTTAATCCCACTATGTTGGTCGCAGCTTTGTTCAATGACCACTAAACTTCTCTTTTTATTGCGAGACTTCAGTACGCTTTTAACGAAAATCAGAGTACGTTTGTAGATAGATTTTTAACTGAACAGCTATTGTAGGTATTGCGAACGAGTGTTATAACATTGGTAATTAATGTTGCACGCTTATACAAGGTGGGGCCAAAGTAATGCCATTACGTGAATGTGCCCTAATTTTTGCTAATGGCCTTATAATATCACTGTAATTTGATAGATATGTTGTAGTTAGATAGAGAATTAGTTGACAATGCAAAGGAGCGATACACACAGTCATACAGCTCATGCAACGATGGAGATTTTAAAACACGAATTTCGAGGCCGTGTGATTTACCGTTTTGGCGATTTGAACTGGTCGGCCAGGTCGCCAGATCTGAGGGCGCCAGACTTATTTCTTTGCGGCTTTTTGAAATCTCGCGTTTACCACATAACAAACCACAAATCTGAAAATCAACATTGAAGAAGATATCACCAATTTAGGGGATATTTTGCGAGCAACAATTCAAAATTCCGTAAAACGAGCATAAATGTGGATCAACTCAGGAGGCGGTCGTTTGACCGATATAATTTTTTCGACCATGTCATAAATAAATACATAATCAGCCTATAATATTCCCACTGCTGGGACACAGACCTCCTCTCGGTGAGAGGGACTGGGTCGTAATCCACCACGCGGGCCCAACGCGGGTTGGCAGATGTCACATGTCTTCGAATTTTTGTTTCTAGGACATGCCAGTTTCCTCACGATGTTTTCATTCATCGTTTTAAGAGCAGTGGTGATGAAATAATCTACACAAAGTAAAGCGCCTGTCTGGGTTCGAACCTACGACCTGCACCTCGTAAGTCGCGGCCGTTACCACATGGCCACTACTGCTCTCATAAATAAATACCTACACTTTTAAATAAACTTTCCGTGATAACAGAGCCCAATTTTTTTCATCTCCTACCAAATAGCAGCCAATTCACATAATTACGAGTACATTACTTTTGCCCCACCTTGTACTATGGAAATGTAGTCAAGTCATCAATCGTCCGTTAAATTCGAAAAGATTTATCTAAACAACAGGCATTTTTAACGGAAGATTTATGCGATGAATTAAACATGTATGCAGATTGGACTTACGATTTTCATGTAATTGATGAGGCTGTACCCGTGGGGCCAAGTGTCTTCAGCTTCGCAGGAGAGAGGTCTCACGTCTATTTGCTGTGACGTATCAAGATCATGCAGCGCCTTAGCGAATAGATGTACTGCATCATACATCAGGGCCGTCTCCGTCTGTATACCAACAAAGGAATCCTTTCAGAGAAAATTAAATAAAAACTTTAAAGTAACGAGGGTCAAGGGAGATGTTTAGGGATCTAATTCTAAGGAATCGAGTGAAAAGGAATAACTAAAGGAACAGGAATTGTAAAGAGGGCTATGTCGTTTTAGAAATTTATGTAACACTTTTTAAATGTAATAATGTAAGATGATAATTAAATTGTCCTCACCTTAATGAAAGTCATGTTCTCCTGTAAACAAACAATTAATTTTAATACAGTCCTGCTTATATGTTTACACGGTTTACTCTTACAAATATGTAACTTTAACACTGGCCTACATACAGATAGGTGATTACCTTAGCCGTAGTGTGTCCCAGTTGGAGTTTGCGTCCTTTTCGGGCTTCGTCGTAAACCCAGTCCCTTACGACTCTTTGGACATCAGCACGTTCAGGGTCAAGTAATCTTAAAGCTGTAATATTTGTGCCGCCATATTTGAATTCTTCTAAATCTACGCTGTGAAGGTCCTGTTGACAATAAAAAATTTCTATAAGTATCCGAAATATTTTATAGCGTTTTTATTTGTTATTTTCTAAAGACTTACCAAAGAAGTTATTAGGTAACTATGGTAGTCAGACATCATTCCAATCTGCTGTGCTTGTTGAAGCACATCCCTTATCCTTTCTGTCGCACAATCCAATACAATATGTGACTCTGCTGAATTCTTTATTTGTTTCAATAGTGGCCTGCAAAGGAGTTTGGACTTTAGTACAGATACTTAAGTATTAATGTAGTTTGTGGATCAAGACGTACCTGTAATCATGAGAATCTGGCAGTTGTCTCACAGCAACAGGCAGTTCGGATGGCCCGTGAGCTTTGAGCAACTCTTGCAGACGGACTAAGCCGTCGCTGTTCTCGTAAACTATTGTGAAAGATCTCCATCCCCATGCTCTCACTAAATCCACATAAGCCTAAAATAAATGAAACTTTTGTTACAGTAATGTTTGGTTAATATTATGTGATCAACTCTGAAATGTCGACAGTCACTGTGTTTAAATAACTAGCTAATTGGCGTTAATTTAACTAAGTACTATGTTTCAGATTAGTACTATTACCAATATGTTTAGTTATTAAATTAAATCCAATGTTCCAATATAACACTAATTCTGAATACATTATACTATAATTAATTTTGATATTCATATTGAAATCGTGTGCTGGAAAATTGGCATTTGTTTCATAATGTTTCTTGCTTTGCAACGTTTGAATGCTTTTGTATTGTGTGTGTCCATTCTATACAAATGGGCGATCGACCTAATTGCGGATGTCCAATCTTCCGGGTGGGTGGACAATTTCATTTTTACCAACGACGGAGCCGCAGGCACATGTGCGTTTAATGGCCGTATCGTTTTAGTATTCGTTTTAAGTGGTATATATTACATTTTAGAAAGATGGCGGATGGGACGAATTTAGATTATACATGTGTAGGACTGAAAATAGCTGATTAATGACGTTAATATAGAAAATATTATAGAAAACAAATATTATGTGATTACAACGAGTTTCTATTAGCACGAAAATTATTACTAAGTTTCCTTTTTGGCGAGTCCGTGGACACCTTTTGTTTATTTCAATCATGCTTGCAAAAGGCCGAATGAATTAAAATCTTTGCAATGCGTAACAATTAATTTGTAAGAAAGAGTCAAGTTTAATTATGGACAATGTTTTGTAAAACAATGAGTTGTTCTAAGCCTTTGAGATCTTAAGTGCAAAGATTTAATTAATTTTTAATCTTAATTTGAAGAGTTCTGAACTGAGAAGTTGTAAAGCGTTGGAAATCGAAAGTGGGAAAGCTAAGTTCAACAGTTCCCTTGAACTGTTGAACTGCGTCATAGCTGAAGTGGAAACATGTCAACTAACTTTTGGGGTCACTGTATATGCATAGTAAAACAAAAGACTAAGTTTTTTCTGTAGGTACGTAGATTTAAATAATTATAATTTATATGTTTGTGGCTATATTATATATCCTTGGTCCTCGATATCGTCCCTTCGGGAAGAATTGTCGTTTCCACAAGGAAAACATTTTGAATGTGTACGCCATTCTCGCGATAGGGTCGACTAAGTCTCGCATACCGCCGCCACTTCCCGCAATTAAGATAATTAATTAACAAAGTTTTCTGTGACAGTTTCTAAGCCCCGCAATGTAGGCTTTCATTACTTGGGGAGTGGTCAATGTTTATGTTTCCCGCAGAAACTGTTTTAGTGCTCCTCAGGTTTATTCGATTACATTCCCGACTCCTAAATCTAATTTTAGGCCTAAGAACTAATTAAAAGACCTTAGTAGTTCTAAGGTCTAAAATTAGATTTGAGATGGGGTCATATGGTCAAGAAATAGGTGTAAATAGGTCAGTGTTGACGAGATTTTTTATCAAAGGAAATGCAAATACTCTTAGTTTCTATTGTTTTATGGCGTTCAAACTAATTTCAATCTTCAGGCTCGGGAGCAGGAAGGCCCGACGCGACGCTGCGGGGCAATTCTGGTAGAACAATAAAATTTCAATGAAGGTCTCATAGAAACTGTTCTACTTGAGTCGCGTCGCGGTAAGTGTCCTATAAAATGTCTTATTTTAAATCGTGATTGATAAGTGTGCAGTGTTCTAGAACACAGGGTAGAGTTTTCATAGACATCTATATTATATTCATGGAATGGTTCCAGCGATGCCTAATTAGTTCACAGCACACGATTTCTAATCTAGGTAACATTCGGGTAAACAATTCGATAATTACCTAGCTAATATCTGTATTATACGCGATCCTACACATTAGTTGTAATATCACTAATTGTTACTAATTATAACAGAAAATGTATTGTTACGGTAACAGCATTTCTAAGCAAGGGGGGTACAACGCGTTTGAGGGTGGGCAGAAACAAGAGAGCACTTATTGCCATAATATACCCCTTGTGAGACTTCCGCATACATTCTGTAAGTGCCTACCGTCCCTTTGACAAGGTGTCAGGTTGTCGAAACGATAACGGTGAGAAGTTATATTAAGACATGGGTAGTTTACTTATACATTATACTTACAGTTAACTTTTCTGTGACTACATTTATAACTGATATTCAATTATTCATGATGATGATGATTCAATAGCCAATAGTCAATCAAAGTTTATAATAAAAAAAATGTTTTTTTATTGGTCCAAATAAAAATGTTAAAAACGTTTTCAGAAAGAATTTTTCAACCAAAAATATTAAAGGCTTAATAAAGCTTACCGACCGTTAGCTGAAATCCCTATTCGAACAGTTATTAAGAACATTTTGTCAATAACAAAAATGTTAAAACACTCACTCGGCTTAACGCAGCTGGATGTGGATATAGGTTGACAAGGCAGGATTCCCTTCTCGTCCGGTAGTCCCACCTGGTCTCCAAATGTGGCAGTTCCATCGTGTCACATATTGACTGGACGTGGGCCGCAGCTGGGGCGGATTGGGGACCAAAGATGGCCGCCACGCCGCTTCGTAGGAGGTGACATACTGCGCGGAGAAAAATGTGTGTCAATGTTTTTATTAATTTATTTATAAAAATTACATGGTTCAAGGAAAAATGGGAAGCGTTAAACATACCTACTGCTGCAAGGTGTTATAGTTAGAGGACATGACTTTATAATTACGTTTGAGTATAGGTAGCTCCTGAATAATTTATGCTCTTGTAGTCCACAACACTATTTTCTCAGTGGTATAGTTTTAGACCCACCATACCACCACGGGTATGGCCAGTGGTATGGTGGGTCCGCAATGGGGTTTTAAGCGATTAAAATACGTCTAAAATTATTTTGTAGTAGACGAAACTTATAACGATAACGTGAATTTAGACATATTAAAAAAAACTATCGAATACTTAGTGACTAAATATACATACGAAAATCTAAACAAAGACCTTGCTTTAATATCTACCTACATACATCAGGGTAAACGAACCACGAACCACGAATTAACAATATAACATCTTAAAAAAATACACGAGTAAATGAAAGAAAAGTATCACGTTCGGTACGGTCACGTTGTCACGGCACTGTGTCGTACGTGATCGCAGGGGGAAAACTATTACGTCACACATCCCGCTCCAAACGGATTGTATCCGTGCGGGATCGGACGACCGGACCCCGGCACCCGACGGTTACATAAAACGGGCACAACTACGGACCTTATTATAACGAGGACATTAGTTCTCACCCAGCTTTGTACACAATAAAAGGTATATTTTTGTGATTTTTCTGAAAGATTGATTACGAATGGTTTATTTGACAAGCCTCAGCCTTTTTTATCGAGAAGGCATTTCAATAGTAAATGTTTTAGCAATAATATCGGCGAATAGACAGTTTATTCTTGACTTATTTGATGTTTCAGTCGAAATTAAAGACTGATATTTTGTCTGGGTTTCTTTTCATTGCCTACCTAAGAGTCTGTCAATAAAATTGAGGAATCTATTGTTAGACACGTCTTATTTTATTTTACTTTTTAGTTTGATTTAAAAACCTATTTTTTGTGTTATAGACTGCCATGCAAAGCTTTACGTAGGCAATAACCGTGTTTGCCGATACGATGCCAATCTTAAGAGGGAACGAGTCCTGCGAGGAATTTAAAAAATAGGTATTTGAAGAAACTATTGCCGTCGCCTTACCTCAAGTCTGCCCCTGTAGTGTGTGATAGGGACAGCTGCAGCTCAGACCGAAATTATCGAAATTATCACAAAAATTTTGACGGGATCGACGTTTCGTATTCCCCTTTTTCTCCTCGAAAACTGAGCTGATTCAATTATTTTTTAAATTAACATTTTAAGAAAGAGTATGTTTAGGTTCCTATATTTTTTTTATGTTAAAAACTTTTCTAATTTGTCTGTTAGCCCTCTAATCACGGCGGTAAAAATAGGGCATTTTTTTGTAACTTTTAGAGGGTCATATTTTCTTTACTCATTAAGTTGCTGAAAAAAAGAAAATGACAGGAACGTATTTACACCAGACCTTGATTTAATGAAAAAAATTTGCTCTAGAGGCATTATTCAGGAAGAAAAAAGGGGAATACATTTGTATGGAGAATCGCACGCCCTGTTCCCTCTTAAAGACCAAAGTTAAGTAGTTCTGTAATTGCTCCATAATAATTGAAACCAGAGCACAACAATCAAACACACATTAACACACCACAAGCCATTACCACAAGTCACAACAGTGTATGGTCAGTTTCTTCCCTCGTCACTCAAGTGCTATATAGACGAACATCCATCTATCTTCATTAAATAAAGGGTGAGAGGGACATAAAGAAACGTCGGGTGATATATTATGGCGGAAAGATTATGCCTTTGAAGTAACGCCGACGGTGACGGGGCGATAACGTCCTCGCGTTAGTGGTACCCTACTTTGAAATTTGCCTTTCCTAACAACTGCCTACCAAGATGGGTGGGGAAACTTATGGGTATAAGTTTGAAGTCACGTATAGGAGTTATGTGCCAGTTTTAGCCAAATGGGATCAAATAAATTCAATTTATTACAGTCTTGATTACTAGAGTTACGATCGGTAGAATTTTATTCCTTGAAAGATGCGAAACCATTTAGGAGTTGCATTTACTAGGCAAATAATACCTCTGCCATACCTCCCCCGACATGTCTATGGGCGAAAATAGCCCCACGTGTCGCAGGTGACGCCGGGACATTTTTTACCTAAATCAATACGAGGCTTTAGTTTTTTGTGCCTTTTATTTACACCATTAACCAATTCGAGGCTATTTTGGGCCTGTATTGAAAAAAAAAGTATTCAACAAAGCGGAAATTTCTTGTCGCAGTAACTAAATATTTTGCCACCATCACAGAAAGAACTCTGGGACGCCATGGCGACGTCGCCGGCTACGTATCCAAACAATTCGTATTGAAATATTTGACAATTAACTTACTTGGTCGGTCTGGCGACGTGGCGACGTCGCCAGACCGACCAAGTGAGTATTTGGAAGCGTAGCCACGACGGACCGGATCCTACGTGGAGACTCTGGCGAGCTGGCGACGCGAAGCCAAGTCGCTAGTATTTTGTATACAAGTAAGTTCCGCCTCCCTCACTCAGTGGCTAACTGATCGCCAGAACTGAGAGTCAGTGTCCACTGACTACTTATTTGGCAACCTCATTTGGCTACGCTAGGTAACCAGAGGTAGGCATGGCTACGTAGTCAGCGACGTCGCCATGGCGTCCCAGTTGTGTTAGCGCTCTAAAGTTCCCACAGACAGGCACGTCGTGACGTGATGGTACGACACGATTCTGGTAGAATAATTTCCATGAAGATTCCTCAGAAAGTTATCTACTACAGTCGCGTCGCGCCTGTCTGCAAGAGCCTTTAGCAACTTTTTTTATTGTTCGACGTTTATTGACCTAGGAACAATTTAACCTGTGTCTTCACAAAAAAAAGGTTTAAATATTTGGCTACGGTGATAGTGGAACGTTGTACATGTATTTAAGGTGAATGCGTAGTTGTAGCCCGCGAAATTCAATTTTTCTTACGTTTTTTGCAATTTTCAGGTCAGTGTCAGGTTGTATCTTGATCAAAATATGATTCGCGACAATAACAGGTACGTATTTACAGAATTATAATAATTAGAATCATTAATACATCTTCCTAAGTTAGATTTCTACCGTTAAGAACAAATCTCGTATGGAAAAGTGTTGGTGGTAGAAATCTAACTTAAACAGATGTATTAATGATTCTGATGATTATAATTCTGTGAATACGTACCTGTTATAGTCGCGAATCAAATTTTCATCAAGATACAACCTGACACTGACCTGAAAATTGCAAAAAACGTAAGAAAAATTGAATTTCGCGGGCTACAACTACCCATTCGCCTTAAGTATAAATTGTTATTGTATTTAGGTGTAAATTGTTGTTGTCTAAATACAATAACTATAGCTGTAGTGGTTAAATACATTTTGACAAATAAACAACGTAATTATTTTGCAACTGGCTTCTGCCCGCGACTTCGTTCGCGTGGGAGACAAAACACCACAAATACATACAATTATTCACGTTTTGGTACCCTAACCCCTAAAAGATAGTTGGTCTCTCTCAAATTTTTGTTTGCTTAGGTATGGTCTATCGATAACTAAAAAGCATGGCGAAAATCGACTGTCTAAATGGCAATTCGCCTAGAACGCAGGTGACTGTAATCGCAAGTGACTAAAATCGAAGGTGAAAATGCTCAGTCGTAGGCGATCGCCCGCCGCATGAAGATTTGAAGCAAAATGTCACCTGCGATTTTCTTTGACCTGTGCAAGTGGGGTGGCGATTCGGCTTGTGAGGCGATTTGGTAAGCGATCAGCCGCATGGTGAAAATCAACATAGTGTAAATCCCCCATAACAGTTAGGTACTGCCATTTGTTCCACTGACAATATTAGAAGATTGTTTTAGTATCGAGGCATGTTGTTGTTAAAAAAATATTGTTGCACCGACAACTTACTACGTGCCAATAAAAACATTGCCTTACGGACTATTCTCTATGCTCGGCTTCCCCCAGTTAAAGTTTTGTTGTCGTACCAACAATGTTTTTTCTCAGTGTGGCCTTCTAGTCTTTTTATTGTTAATTCTGTATCGTCCTACTCTCTTTACCCTCCTTCCACTTTTTCTATTTAAAGCTACTAAAGCCTTCTTCTAGGTCCAGATAGTCCCGCCATCTCTTTGGCTTCCAACCTTATATATTTATAAAAGACTAGCAGTGCCCCGCGGTTTCACCTGCATAAGTATCGATCCCGTGGGAATATCGGGATAAAAAATATCCAATGTGTCATTGTGATGTATAAGCTATATTACTGTAAAGTTTTATCAAAATCCGTTCAGTACTTTTTGCGTGAAAGAGTAGCAAACATCTATCCATCCTCACAAACTTTCGTGTTTATAATGCATATTAATAGGATAGGATACAAACCTCGTTTAGATGCATGGAAGCTATCCTGCGGCGAGATAGTCTCCACTTGCGCCAGTAACTTGGCTCTCGGCAGCACTGCCCTGTCCGCGTTCACTCGCTCCACCGCGTAGCGAAATGCTACCTCTTGTTTTTCGTCCTCCGGGTGGAAGAGACCACCTGTGATGAAACACGATTGTATTCATATTGAGATGATTATTATAAGCCTATATAGGCAGTCGCTCCATGTAAAATACTGGTACTCAGCTGCATCCAGTTAGACTGGAACCCAACCAAGTTGGGAAAAAGCTGGGCAGATGATGGCTTAGATGTCTCTAGATGAATACTGCATAGTTATTCACAAACATTCGGTACGCTTCAGTGCCGTATCGAACATCAATAAATGCTATCGAAGGTGTCCTCTAAATGCTTTTCACAAATCCGAAAACCGAAAATTTTGTCAGTTTAAATCTAATAGACTACCCGGTACCGGGGCGAAGCAAATCAGGTAATCGAAAGTGTGTCGGTTTCGACACGCCACCTTAGCGAGTGGTTGTGAATAGCTATCCTGGTCCACTAATGGACAGCTGCCTTGATTTTAAGACACGATAAAGTGATGGAGCGTTCTATGTGAGGATTCTATGCGCGACGCTTTTATTTTAAATTGTCTCGCAGCTATTTGATTTTTGGACCAGACATTCAAAAGTTATAATTAATTACCACGCAGAGAGAACTGCTATCCTAGATTCTCAATCTATCTCTTGCCTATTTATCACTCTAGTTATTTAAACAAAAGCCTAGAAGCATATAATTATTTATAGCCTGTTAAAAGCCGAAAACAAGAAGTTTCTACAGAATCACGACATTCAACATGAAAGCATCATAAATTTTGAATCTGTCATTAATAAATATTATAGTCTACAGTCCTTTCAGTTATTTTACCTCTGACAGCAGCAACGTAACATCAACCTTATTATGACGAATATAAAGATCACAATTATTTTAACAGACTTATCAATGGTAGCAACCCAACAGCAACCTTATTAGAATGAGAATAAAGATCACTGTGATTTGGACAGTGATACAAAATCAGAGGTAAAAAAATAACTGTGACGAGACTGTAGTACTTCTAGGAATTTTCCTTTGAAACTTGAATCATCACTGAATTAATGCTTAACTACGTTAACTTAAATAATTAGTACATTGGCGGGATGTTAAACACTTAGATGAGCCATGTTTTCCTGTGATGCCCGGCTAGAACCACAATAACTTCGTCCTTTTTCATACATACAATTATCTGTAACTTTTGACATACTACACATTTTGTATGATTCAGTTACGTAAGATGACCTGGCAAAACCTACGCAGAGTTATTAATGTGTATAAGCATAATCAGGTGTTCCCACTGCTGGGACACAGGCCTCCTCTCTGTGAGAGGGTATGTATTCGATTACAATTACTTTAATAACATTTAAAACAGCCTAAAATTAGAACAAACCTACACAGCTAATTAAGCAAAAATTTAAGTTGCAATACAACCTAAAACAACCTTAATGAATATTTGATCGCCCCAAGGCTCTACTCCTAAGACCCAATTTTATTCAGATCATTGCTTTAAAATAGATTTTTGAAATAACACCCACGGTTACACATAAATCAACGTTAAATTCAGGTTTCGTTATAATTAATTATTAATTGTTATAATTAAGTCAGAAATGTAATACTTACCTATTCGGATGGTGTCGGGCAGGGCAGAGAGATGGCCGAAGAATAAAATGAGGAATATTGCGTTCGCCCCTCTCATCCTGAAACAAAAGAAAAATGACGTCATTTTTCGAGACTCGGAAATTTAATTTTGTAAAACATGAAAGGTTTATTTTCTCTTGACTGTACTTACCTGTCAAAAAGAGTAACCATAAAGTGGATAAGACAGAGATTAAAACAGAAGAAGAACTAGCAGAGGATCCATGGGTGGAGGGGGGGGGGGGGGCTCAGGGGATGAGATCGGAATAAATCGATGCTGAGATGGATTGCAGAATGATCAATCAAGTTTTATTCAAGTTGATGATTTGAAACATTGATTGATTTCCTTTTTTTCGGAATTATTGTGGTGTATCGACGTTTCCCTTATTAAAGTCATCACTTTTATCAATGCGTATAAATATTTGGTCTATTTTAATTTGGACATAACCATACTTTTCCTGTTGACAATGATGCGGACGATTTTTTTTGTGCCGTATGATTCTATCCCTTTTTTACATACTTGTATTACTTATACAATATACATATTATTTTAAGATTAGGCTTTCAAATTATGTAAATATTTTAAGATAATCAAATATTTAGTATCTACCTGTAAATTGGTGTAAATAGTCAGCATACGTGCATTTCGTTTTGGAAGTTATCTTGTCAGGTCCATTACATTAAAAAAGTCTGCAGTTTTCGTTTCTGCCTAATCCCATGGAAAGAATGAAAGAAAGAAAGAAAGAAAATACGTTTATTTGCGATGAGTTTATGTATGTATCTAGGAATAACATCATAAGGTAGTTTTTGATAATTGAATTTTCTACACTGTCAAAGAAGGACACACAACATAATTGGTAACAAACTTGTAACTTAAAAATATTGTATTAAATAAAAAATAGTATATTGGAAATGATGAAAGCGGTGTAAGTTATGAGTAATTTGGGAAAATTATTCGTCTGATTGATAATTATCTAATGGAACTCAAGCATACTCTTCTTCTTTTTCTTCCTGCTGGGTACAAGTATATTGTTCAAAGAAAAGTTTTTATTCAAAGAAAGTTTTATAATTTTAGAATTGTAAAATATATATATGCATACGCCACGAAAACTAATATTTTTGCTTGTATTACAGTTCTGTAACGTATATAAAGGTAATTGACATACTACATATTATTAAGAACACAACTTTTTCAACTTTTTGCATCGCTATATCTCCGAAATGGAGATTCTTAGGAAAAAAGGTTAAGAACATTTCTGTAGTTAATTGCATGATGAACAATTTTGTCTTAGCTATTTTTATGATAAACCTTACCGTTTAGCTGAAAAATGCACAAAACTGATTTTTGCAACATTTGAACTTGAATTTTTTTTTTTGCACACGTCGCGTCGGATCGATGCACGATGGGGACTTGTGACAATTTATTTGTAATGGTGTTCTTAACATTTATACCAATTTTCAGCTTTATGCGAATTAATGTAACCCTACCCCTATTTCTGAAGCTAACTTGACCGGACTATATAGTTTGGTTTCTGTACGCAAGTTTTTACAAACCGGGTCACATTACGCTCAATGACCTTTGACACGTGTTCCTGACGAAATCCCTAACGTGTGTACTTTATTGGTTACCGGAACAATAAGGAAAGGTTTTCCTTAACGTACGACTCGCGGGGAATGTCGACCGAACAATGTGTGATTTGTTTTTTCTAAAAATAGCATTTAATTTACTTTAGAATCGTGTTGTTCGTATTCAAATTATACGTATAGACAAAAAGTCCTACTGGTATTTAGCTGTTAGCCGTTGTTAGACTTGAAGCCAACCCCAACATAGTTGGGAAAAGGCTAGGCAGACTGATTGTATTAAAATTACGTAGGTACTTAACATGGTTACAAATAAATGGCATAATGATAGTATAACTAGCAGCGCCCCGCGGTTTCTCCCGCATAAGTTTCGATCCCGTAGGAATATCGGGATAAAAATTAGCCTATGTGTTAATCCAGGGTGTCAGCTACCTCCATACCAAATTTGTGCGTGAAGAGATCATAGAAAAACATCGTAGGTACTTAAATAAAAAAAGGTTTCTCTAGAAATTAGGATATTTGTAAGGTTAGCTGGGGAGGTCGTTTCTAAGCCAGTTTTTTAGTTTCGGATGTCTGGATATTTCTCATGAGATTGGGACAATACATTTCAATTACCTACAGACAAAAACATGAAAATAACGAAAAGTTTATTGATTGATTCTCAACCATCTGTGACACTTTGTAATACAAAGTTGTAATACAAAGATGGCGTCTTTACCTACTTCATTCCGCACAGCCGCACGGGTCGATCGAAGGTTAAGCATCGCTTACCGCGGTTGGTTCGTAGATGGATGACCATCCAGTACATATATCGACACCCCTCCGTGCCTGGGAATGACGTTAATCCACTGGTCCCGGCTGTCATTTGTAGATCTGTGATAGCCATTGCGGGTAGTCAGAAGCCCAAAAGTCAAACAACCAGTCTTACCAAGGGGTATCTTGTTACCTGGTATCTGATTGTGGAGGTAAGATAGGCAGTCGCTCCATGTAAAATGCTGGTATTTTGGTTAAACTGATAGCCGTCTCAAACATAGTTGGGAAAAGGCAGATATTGATCATTAACTAACGTTATGTTGCAATAACATCATTATCCTAAAACTACATTGTACAGAAACTACGGAAAATAACCCGTACAAAAAATTGTAACGATGTACAACAATAAATTATTATGGTAGCGCGAGTTTTCTCCCATTGATCTCGTAATTTGAAGAGGAAGACAATCAATTGATGTCCTTTTGTTTATGATTGGGCTCCTTCTTTAAAATTAACAGCCAGTGGATTGGGGGACATTTCGTGAGGTATGATTTGAGCATGAATGATGATGGCTATAGGAGCAGGCAAAAAGAAAAGGTAAGAAAAGGAAATTGTTAAAGATGAAATGGCCGGTAAGGGAGTAGATGCTGAGATGACGGCTGACAGAACTAGGGCAGAAGAAGATATACCTACTCGTAAATACAAATCTAAATAAAAATATAAATTGGTATAGGGCTTAGATTTAACTTCTTCTGTGTCTTCGTGTCGCTACCGCTGGCACGACTGTATTTTAGATATTGTTTGCCCAAAACATTGCCGCTTCCACAGCGTCGTGTGTCGTCGGTGGGCAACGTAGAGGTGATTTTGACTGTATGTTTTGGGACACAGAAAGCAGGATAGGTGTTTGAGCATGGTTTGCGACACACCCTAACAAGCTTAACTTATCCGCCTTTAAGTTTATCTAAGGAATAAGGGCAAGATTAACATGATAGTTAAAAATTATTCCAGATATATAATAGGTTAGACCAAAACCGATTATAGCTTGATAGTATCACAGTTTCTCTTTACAAAAGTTGTAAAGACTGCCTTTTGTCCCAAGGTATTTAATTTAAAGTACATGTCAACAAACTGCTACCAAATTTTCAATTAGCAATTATTTAGGTCACTATCAGCCCGAACAAAGGGACTGAATTGATTATATGAATAGCTATTTAACATTTCGTTAAGTAACTAAACCAATAAAGAGTCTAAGGTCGACGTTGTCACATAAAGTAAGTAAAAAAAAAGGTTCTTAAGATAACTTTTTCAAATGTACCCAACCAAATTATTCCTCATCCATAACGCCCACTGCCGTTCACGAAAAGTCGTTAAATATACAATAGACATGACAGATCCAGGGAACGAACGAACAGGGAGTAAAGTTAACAATAAAAGGACTCTCTGTCGGTAATACTGTCAGGAAAATTAATTGTCAGGCCAATTGAAACCCTACGTCAATTTGAGCAGGGGTGGGAACAGAGGTGGCCCGGTGGTAACGGCCGCGACTTACGAGTTGGAGGTCGTAAATTCGAACCCAGACAGGCGTGTACATTATTTCATCACCACTGCTCTTAAAAAACGGTGAAGGAAATCATCGTGAGGCATGTCCTAGAACCAATAATTCGAAGATTCTACCAACCCGCACTGAGCCTGCGTGGTGGATTATGGTCCACTTCCTCTTACCGAGAGGAGTCCTGTGTCCCAGCAGTGGGAATATTATAGCCTTTTTTATAAGCTGGTTATGTATGTTAATTTGCCGTGCTATTGCCATTTCTAACAACAACAATGTCAAAGAATGATTTCAATAAACGGTCAATTTAAGTTTTGTAATCAATTTGCTCAACAATTCATTTACCTGACTTTACATGCCAACCTTAAAAGTAATTACGACGTTACCGTGCAAAGGTCATAGCTGTTTGCGAAGTTAGTAATAGGTGTAAGTGGAGTCACGTCTCGCAATGTAGCGAAATTGTTGTTGTAGCTAACTCCATACACGCTGCAGCTGAACGAACTGCTAACTACGTCACAGGTAAGTACGTTAGCTCCACGCTATAATAATTAGTCTTGCTGATGAGAATATAGAAAGTGTTTGTTAACGGTATGTAATTATTTCGTGGTATTGAAAATGTTAACATTCTAATATAATCTGAAACTACATTTGGTGGGCTAAAAGCTGTAATTACGTCAAGTATTTGGTTGGATGGGTAACTGTTTTTACAAAGCCCGAACCTGCTGTGGCTCAGAATGTTCAACCAAGTATCGCACGTATACTTTCACGTCCATCTAACGATAACCACCATTTAATGGCGAGCATCATAATTATACTTGGAAAAGAGAGAATTGAAGAAGACTCTTTTTTCCAATAGCAATGACTACCTCTTTGGTCTAATGGTCGCAACCGCTACTGCTGAGCTCGAAGTCCTGGTTTTGATTCCCAGGTCAGGCAAAGTATTATTGAGTTTTCCACACTGAAAAAAATAATTTCTAACTACACCATATTAAAGTGATTTCATTAAGACTTACTGACTTTATATACAGTAAGAAGAAATGTTTGTAAAACAGTAACTTTTAATGATTGAACATACTATTTACTGAAAAAACAACAAAAAAAAGGAAAACTACCATTACTGTAATGTAAGTAAGTTTCCATGGTTTGATCCATATCACCAAATTAATAAAACAGTTAGTTTTGTGACCTTTTTGCTACTTAAAACGTTAAAGTTTACTGTCATGAGTTCATGACGGTAACATTTTGCCTCAAGCTTTAACTGTTTTCGGATCAGTAAAAAATACTGTTAACGACAGGCTCATATGAAACTGTTTAAAGCAGTTCAGATCAATGTTTTTTCATTTTTATTTACTACTAATTTCTTACAGTGCATCAGGAACGTCTCAGTAGCAGCCCGGAGTCTGGATTTTCGCCCGGTTGATGACAAAAGGCATACACGGGACTTAAACATAACTGCGTGAAATGTAGTTGTAACCACAGGTACCTACACCTCAGCTTGACCCTTGGTGGATTACAGGCGTGATGTTATGTTACTAGTTAGCAATAGCCCCATTGTGAGTTAATTTGGTACTATTCATGCACGGACAATTCGAGGAGTCTTTGTCTAATGCTTGGCCAGTCGCGAGCAGTTAATGAATGCATTGAAACAGCTCAACCGCACAATGGAATTGTACCATGCTACTGACTGCTATGTGCGGTCAAGTAACAAGAGAGTCACTGGTAGATTAGTTTAGGTTAGTGGCTTAAGAAAGAAGGTAGTACATCCATATAAATAAAAATTAAATGCTGTTCGTAGGTCACTTGACAACGGCTAGACAGATTTGTTTATTCTTTTTAATGTTCATAATAGTCCGATAAGGCTTTTCTGGAAAGAAAAATTGGAAAAGTTGCCCGGAATTTTGAACACGCTTTTATTAATATTATTTAGGGCAGTAGTGGCACATTGGTAACGGCCCCGACTTACGAGTCGTAGGTCGTGGGTTCGAATACAAGCACGCACTTTACTTTGTGGAAATTATTTCATCACCACTGCTCTCAAAACGGTGAAGGAAAACATAGTGAGGAAACCGGAATACCCTAGGACCAAAAATTCGAAGACATGTGACGTCTACCAACCCGCACTGGGTCCGCGTGGTGGATTACGGCCTACTCACAGAGAGGAGGCCTGTGTCCCAGCAGTGGGAATATTACGACAGTGACAGTGGGAATATTATACCTGATCATGCCATGCCCGGAATTTGGACAGGACAACGCCTGTCGAATGAGCTAGTATTTCAATAAAAGTCAAATATGTCTTTGTGCCAACATACAGACCCCCTACAACATCATGCTTAAGAAGTGGGTCAGCAAACATCGGCTCGGATGTTTGCTGACCCACTTCTTAACCACGACCACGACTTCAGTAATTAAAACCAATGGCTTGTTTTAAACACGGTAGCAATTGTTTCTAGTTTAGTTTAAGGCTCGAGCGACACCTTAGAACTTCTGTTTGTAATCCAAGAGACAGAAGTTACATTGACATCAAACGGACCGAGTTACTTTGAAAATGTTAGATGCTCAATAATGTTTCATAATCCGTGATTATCGTTCAAAGCTCTTCCGAAGTAGGTTCGGGATCGGTTTTTAGTACAATACCTAAAACTTTGAGGTCCATCGTCAAAACAAACTGATTGTTAAGATAGTTACAGATAAATATAATTATGTTATATTTCTAAGGTCATCTTTGTAACAGTCATCTACCTAGCTTTGTCCCAACTATGTTGGGGTCGGCTTCCAGTCTAATAGTACACAACTGAATACCAGAGGGGCAATTCTCGTAATTTTATGAACGTTCACAGTCTGATCTTAGTCTCAATCTGTCAAAAATACCTCTAATTTCCATACATTTTGACAAGTTTTTGACATTTGTTTGTCGCCGAGATGAGACTGCGACTAGATTTTGAACGTTTTAAATTACGAGAATTGTCTTTCAGGTATTTTATATGCAGCGACTGCCTATCTGAGCAACACAACCCAGTTACTGGGTAACACGTTATTACTTTGTAAGATTGGTTGTATCCATTACAAAATAAATTTCTTATTCTTATCTATTTTATGTGCAGCCAAGCTATTTGAACGTCGCATTTCGCTCAGTGGAGGAGCTGTACCAACTGCAGATACTGTAAGACAGTTGTCAGATTTCGGGCGTCTCGCTGGCTGACTGTCACAGATATTCACAATACAGCTGGGACCATTTTGTGTAGCAACATCTCTCAGTTTCGATTTAGCATTGGACTGGTTTAGCACTTCTGTTTATTTAGGAAATAGTGTTGGTTCAATTCCCAAATATCGTCTTTACTTTAGTCGGTTTAAGCCCACTACTGAATAATTGAAAATTGGGTTTCCTAAAAACGGACACTGTGAACGGTTAATGAGAAAACTTCCATAATCCCAATCAATCTTATTATAGCTGTTATCGTGTTATTGATGGCTCAGTAGGTATATATTCTTCTATCGATGCCTCAATGAGGCAAAGTAACATAAAACCATACAAAAACGTCGGCACGAATTCTCATTATAATTGCCTTTCCAAAGAAGGAAATGTTTTCTCTCCACCTTAGGCAGTCTGTATGACGAGCAAACTCATTTTTCTCGTCTGGCTGTAACTTTGGTATGTTTACATATTTCCTTGTTGTTATAACTATATCTATGTACTGGTAAACATGCGTATACTATGATGGAAAGTGATCACCGTCGCCTATTAACAATGATAAGAGTCCTACGTGCCTTTTACTTTACTATGTTTGTGTAGAGTTGCCAAATTACATCAAGAACCTCACACTTAGCCCTTAGTGCTCATAATCTTCACCCTTCAGACCAGACCTTATTATGCGAGACATGTAAGCCGCCCGTCACGATCCACGATATTATAACAACGGAGGAATTATCCTTTTTGTTACGCGAATTAACACTTGACTAAGAGCTCTTAGTCTTCTCGAGGATTTACCAACTAACTATCTAATAATTATATGCCTTCAGCTTGTATCTTCTTGTCTTTGTTTTATTAATCCTGAACCGTGTACTAATGAGAATGTGTCTCCTAATGAACGGACATATCGCCGTAATACTGTAATAACCAAACTTGCAAGATGGTTTGCTCTTCTCAGGTTAGTTTTATTAACAGAAAGGAGGTCGCACTGCTTCCCATCCTGTAGCCTTTTATGGCACCTACGTGATGTGGGAAGAAGGTGCTAAAATGAATGTCCGCTAAATTCACTGTCCTTGGTTTGCAGTCGACACTGTCGTCAGCGTTGGTATCATTTAATGTTTCAGGGTAGAAAGAAAGAAATGAAAGAAAGATAGAAAATACGTTAGAACCCTTAATACCAACCAAGGCAAACCAAACAAAACCAACCAAACCAAAACCAAACCTACCACCAGACCAAACCAAACCTTTAATGATACCAACGGATAGAAAGGTTTTTAGCTGCCACAATGAACACTCGTCATCATCACCACGCTTGGCAGAAGAAGTGCTGCTATTGCGGCTACCATAAACAATCCTTCGAGTGACGGTGGCCTTTAAAAAAAGGGAAATAATATATGCATTTTATGACTAAATAGCTAATCATTAAAATGAAGCTGAACCGCCCCTAAGACGACCCACTGACCGAAAATGGGCTTTACTGATACTAATCTATCCTCTCACAGAATATTAAAATGACCTCATAAAGAAATTATACTACAAGGCAAGCGGTAATATTTAATTTCCAATTACACCACAAGGAAAAATCTCGATAAAACGAACTGGAGTGAATTAATAACAGAATAAATTTAGAATCTAATAAAGTATGTAAATGTAGATAGCATCTATGTATTTCCGTGCAAGGTTTGAATGAAAAGGTTTTATGAGACAATGTACCTATTACATAAAGACAATTCAGACACAAAGGAACGTTTTGTATATTTTGTCTTCATTTTCTTCTAACGGTATGATTTGGTAAGACCAGACGTCAGATATGTCACACACGAAAAGAGGCTTTATCAAATTTCAGGTTATTTAGGGTACAATAAATATATGTCCGTTTAAAACTGACATCACAATAATGTACATGTATCACCTTATTTAATATTATACAATACAAAGAAAAACATGATTCTCCGGTTATGTGAAAAGAGTATATGAAAGGAAACTGAAATACCTGGTTTGCTATAAATAAAGGAGAATTGCTTCTATTTATATAGGACCTTCAGTTGTTGTACAGCGGGCTCAGGAATAGAACCTTTTATTTATAACCTCAGAAATCATAAGATTTCTCTTGAACTAGCTTAATAGTTTTGCTCAATGAAAAACGTTGGAAAATGACGTTTCTAATTAGCAATTCAGATCCGTTGTTTTTTTTTTTCATTTTATCCCTTTAATGTTAATAAAACTACAATACATACCTGTAAAACTACTTAATGTCACTCTCACACGAAACACCTGTGTTATGTACACATCGTCACCAATTAATTTACTACACGAATACACACCATCCATTCACTAACACCAATCACAGATAACATTTTTACATAGTAATTAGCGCTGCGGTACGTTAATGTGGTCGGAAACTGTCAATTGTTGCGTTTTGAGCATAGGATTCGTTTGGCACGTTATTCGTCTTGATTAATCGGATACGTATCGATTTGTATTCGAGTGAGAATCGAGTCATGTGTGTACGTAGGCCGGTTGAGCGTGCGGCGTCCGCCCGCGCCCGTGGCGTCGTCGAGCTGCCGGGCGCGGGGCGCAGAAGCCTCAACGCGCCTGCGTGCCGACACCCTGCTGATGGTCGCCCATCCACTAAAATTGTATACTAAATCATTTTAAATGCATGACTTATGAATGGTCAATGATAATATTACTATGGATTTTTATTGTCATAATTTCACAAAAGGAGTTTTGTAAGTTTTTGTGGCAGTCCATAGAATTATTTACCCGAAAATAAAACTTTTTCTTTTGTTTTAGGTGTAGTATCTTTAGCTTTACTGATACAAAGACAAAAATAAAAACTAAAAAAAAAAATTAAAAGGTATTTCTTAGTTTAGATTCGGAGTCAAAATTTAAATAAAACAAACACTAGATGGTAGTTCTAGGGCGCTAGTCCGTCTGCCTCACACGCACCCCGCCACCGTCCGTTGAACTTGCGTCGAGGATTCGCATCGTCAACGCAAATTGTCTTTTCATTATTCACACCGCGATTATTTCGCCCTTTGACAGTAGACAATAAAACTTTGTGCACAAGAATGAAAGCGGTTCTATCGTGGAGACCTCAAAAATCCCTCTGCATAGAACCGAGTGAGACAGAAAAACTACGATTTTTCCGTTTCATGTTATTTTACTGTTTCATTTTAATGAGTGAATACGTCGGGTTTAATGAACATTTTACACGGCTAGCTTCGTTTTACCTACTGATCAATACATCAATAACCCAAATACCAATTCTGGGATTTTTTTAAAGGTAAATAATTATTAAACCGGTCGGTAGTAGGTAAATGTTTCAGTCGTGGCTTTCATTGAATCATTTATTAATTAAAGTTGAATAAGATTCTCGGCTTCTATTACATTTAGTCGGAATAAACTATAGTCACATGAAATCAAGTATTAATAGTAATTAGTAGACATAAAATCAACCTAGGTAAATAAAACATGAAGAATAGATTAAATGAGATTAACAATCTCATTAAGTGATCTCAATTTTCATTCAAGTTAATGTTCTGTTCAAACACTCAATCAGATTGCTCGATTACATTTTTAATTTCAATAAGTCTTTGCCCCCTTTGTCCTCTTTTAGTAACTTATAGTGAACTTAAAGGAGATTGTAAGATCCATTATACACACATGTTTTTAAAGATTATAAGATTGCTTAATTTTTTTTTAATTTCAATAAGTCTTTGCCCTCTTTGTCCTCTTTCAGTATCTTATAGTAGAGGAGAATGTAAGGCCCTTTGTACACATATGTTTTTCTTGCCGTGAAAAACTACGGTTTATTCGCCGTGCGTATAATAGGCACGGCCGTCAGTGTTTTATGGATCACTTTGGAAGCTTGGTGACAGACACGTTTTTTCTACGGCGCGGTTTATATACCGTAGATAAATCGTACAGTGTGTAAAGGGCCTTAGAGTTGTTAGCGGTTGATGTATCAGCTACTCGAGCTCCGCTCGTTGAGTTCTTGGTTACAACCAATTTCCTAGAACAAACTTTGATAAAGTGCTGAGATTGTAAGTAGTTGTTGGTAAGGAGTCAATCTAGCTCTATCCGCCAGCTACGATATTAATTGGATTTATCCTGTCAATATTGGCCTTTTAGAGATATACATGGTGGTAGGTACGGTCAACAAAAGAGATAAGTATGCAGATAAGACTGAAATTTAATTTGATAAATGAGCTGTTTGTTTTCTATTAATAAAATTAAATTTTATTCGATTAAATCCATCGGTTTCATACTAAACTTCAACTATATCCGACGATCCTGCATACTTATCTCTTTTGTTGACTGTACACCGACGAACAACCTGTCTGTTACCATGAATTCTGTACATGATTCTGAACCACTTGCGTTAAAATGTTTGCACTTTTCTATAAAACAGCTGCTTTTTTTTGATAACTGATGGAAAATTTCTACGCCAGGGGTCAAGAATCATGTGGTGAATTCATGGTTTTAGTTGGCGCGTTGATGTCCCTGCCACCCTGGATGTACCTATGTGGAAGCAAAGCACTTGGTTTAATAAAATGCGATGGACACAGGTCGTGTCGCTGTCATTTCCATGTTGGACTCCCGCCAATACCGATATACCTAGCGAAGTTTTCACTAAAAACATATAAAAAATTCCAAAAGTGGACGAAGCTACCAAAGTTCGGTTATTATTAGGAGACAAAATTAGATTACACCGTTACGACGTGACGAATTTATAAAGGTTTTATTATTAGATTTCCTGATAGACCCGGAAACTTGAAGGCGCTCTCGTGTTAGGTTTTTTTTTAAGAAAATGGGCGATAAGTTGCGAGGTCGGAAAATAATCGAGTATGAATGTTGCCTTTTTTTTGATAATTGCTTTTCTTAATATTTTTGAGATCAAAATGTTAACAGATCATAAAGCAAGATTTTTCTACAATAAAGTACACAAAAAAGTCTGTATAAATAAATATTCGGTAGGGGTAGTTGAATATCTAATTCATTTTTACACATTGATGAATTGCCATCAATTGTAGATAATTATAGTAATATTGTCAATCGCTTTAATTGCATTTGGACGACGATTAATTTGCGTATCAATGTGTATCAAACACGTAAAAATTGATAAATGCGATCTATCGTTATGGGGACCATTTAGCAAGTTAATGGTTTGTCTTAGCCTATTCCATAGATATCTATTCGCTAAGCAGCCGTAAAAGTATGCTTTTAGTGGGATTTTTCAATAGCACCGCGAGGGTACTAAACTTGCCCGACAACTTGAGTACCAATCCAACTCTGGCGCTTGTCCAAGAGATAAAAGTCAAGTCAACCGCGGCAAACGTACACAGCATAGCATTTTATCAATTTCCTGCCCACGTTTGATATTAATCATTCGTGCGAGATTACCTACTCTGTGGCTGAAAGTTATTCGGTTTCAATTTATTTATTTTTTCCCTTCTCTATTATACTAAGCTTTTCCGGTATGTACTGCTGCGAATCCTTGAATCAAAACAAACTCATGACTAGTATACAGTTGAAATCAAATACAATAATATTTGCTTTACATTATCACGCTCCCCGAAGGTAGTTTGTACATAAATAACAATTGAATTCGTTCTGCAACATGGTCCTGCGACGGGGAAGTTCTGTATTTGTTTATTTTTCTTTCATATAACTGATGTTTGAATAGGTAGCAAAAGTTTCGAGCCTTTAAACAGTACAAAGGGAGCAGGAAAGTGTAGGAGTTATATTTCGAGAGGCACACTAACAAGCAGTGACTGTATTTCAAAGGGAACGACCGAGAAAGATACGCGAATGTTGCGTTTTCTGCTTTTATGTTACGATTTAGAAAATGGCTAGTTTCTTAGCATTATTTGATGTTTACTGCTGAATAAAGGGTTATTGATATTTACTTTGTAATCGGCAAAGATTTCGAAGGCTTTCATACGATATTCTTTGCTCTATTGTTGTATAATTTCAACTTATCTTTTATATTTATAAAGGAGCCAGTTAGGATGTCTATTTTAGAGTGATTTATCAATAAGCCGCCACATAAAACATACTACCTCCTGTGGGGAGCTTTTTAACTGGCTGTAATAGGCTTTTAAACTACGTTAACAATATACGAGTACCTACGTCTATGGTACATTTCATAAAGTTAATAGTGCTTGAGATATAGATAATAGTGGTTGGTGGGTGGGGTGGATCTTCAGCTTTACATTGAACATGATTAGTGTGTCAAATATGTAAAAAACCGGCCAAGTGCGAGTCGGACACGCATAGGAAGGGTGCCGTACGACTGAACAATATTTAAAAATGCATATAAAAAACACGTTTTTTGTATAAGGACCCCTTTATTTTTTAGCTTGATTTTATTTTTATTATTCGTTTTTATAGTGGCCATAGTAGTAAAAACTCTGTGAAAATCTCAAGTGTCTACCTATTACGGTTACAAAGATACAGCTCTATGACAGACTGATGGACGGACGGACAGCGGAGCCTTAGCAATCCGTTGGCACCCTTTGGAACCCCAAAAAGGACACGCGAATAAGAACCAACATGGTATTTCAGCGTATCTATTTATCCGACAAGTTTATAATAAAATTATAGCTGAGATTGCAGTTCTTACGACAGTTTCCAAACTCGCCGGGGACGTCTTATAAACGAGCACTTTTTAAAACTTTTATATCATGTGTAACTAAATAGTTATAAGTATGCAGGCAAGTTATATACCGCTAAAGTTATAATTGCATGCACTTGGCTTTAAATTAATTTAATACTGTGTGGAGAACAGCACATATAGTTAATTTCCAGAGATTATCTCAGTGGAGCATATCTAATAACGTGCTAACTCGTAAACAGGAACACTGCACTGTGGTTTGCATTGTCTCGGTGGCCAAAGTTACGATCGCGCAATGCGCCTCCCTATTGTTCCGAACTTGCTTTTATTTTTACCTCATGGTGGGCAAGATTAGTGGTCCTATACAATACTTAATCTGGGTTGAAACCGGCTCACGGATAGTTTATTTATGACCCTACACATTGCGGTAGTGAGTTATCCTTCCGGCAGGAATTTGATTCTTTCCGCCTTTTCTGTTTTAGGCTGAATTTAACTCTAAGCTGTATTAGTTTAAATATTTATCTAGCAGGATAGTATTGTATCAACACTAGTTAGGTATGTCTTCTTTACATAGGTGCTAAACTATCAGCAAGAAAAACCAATTAAGAATTATCAACTACATTTCCTAGAAATTAGAAATGAAGAGATCCGCAAGAGAACCAAGGTAACCGACATAGCCCAAAGAATTGCCAATGCTCGCTTTCGGCCGATGGGGCCGAAAGGTTCTGGAGTGGCGACCGCGTTCCGGAAGACGTAGCGTTGGAAGGCCTCCCACAAGGTGGACCGACGACCTTGTGAAAGCCGCAGGAACTCATTGGATGCGAGAAGCACAAAACCGGTCGAAGTTGAGGTGCTTGGGGGAGGCCTATGTCCAGCAGTGGACGTTTTTCGGCTGAAATGATAAAGACGTTTCCCAATACCTAACTCAAGCCCTGTTATGAAAAGCCTCCATACCGTGCAAAACATTGAACCTACCTTTTATTTTTTGTCTTCAGCGTAAGACATTCCCTTCTATAAAAGATAGTGGAACTATCCTAGTTCTCCAATGTGTTAAGCGCCGTAGCGTTGGGAGGCATTCGTGAGAACTGTTATTGGCATCTAAAATTGAAATGAACCATTAGGAGGGATGCTGTTTCTCGGCCAGGAATTCAATTACGTAATGGTTATGTGAATACATCTCCATGATATCGACATTATTGGATAGATGGAGGTCGCTTCAATGTTGAGTCTTACATTCTATGCTATCGTCATTGTGATTAGCCTTTTAAAGACGTCAACTGCTGAATGGGTACCAAGGCGTATCGTATTACCCAGTAACTTGGGTGTAGAGGTCAGATGGGCAATCGCTCCATGTAAAATAATGGTATTCAGCTGCATCCGGTTAGACTGGAAGCCGACCCCAACATACACGTAATTGGGAAAAGGCTTGGCAGATGATGAACTGCTGAACATAGGTCTCATAAACACCATTGCTTTCATATAGTCATTTTACTAGAATGATAAATTGAAATCCATACTATCCATACTAATATTATAAATTCGAAAGTAACTCTGTCTGTCTGTCTGTATGTTACCTTTTCACGCCTAAACCGCAGAACCGATTTAGATGAAATTTGGTAGAGAGATAGTTTAAGTCCCGGGAAAGGACATAGGATATTTTTTGTCCCGATATTCCCACGGGATCGAGACTTATGCGGGTGAAACCGCGGGGCGCAGCTAGTAATACTATAAGGTTACACGTATTCGGGTTTATCCTGGGTTTATTGTGCTGCCTATTTTCATTAAAATCGTGAGTGTCTTGATATTAGAACGGCAATTATTTTTAAAGAAATCCAGCTTCAGTAGTAGGTAACTATAACGGTATACAAAATATAAAAAAATCATAATCAAAAATAAATTATTTTTCATCGCGAATTTATAGAACTTGCCAATTAATATTTTCTTAAGCTTCCACACAAAAACATCTTTGAATGAAAAATTGTAAGTATACCTACGTATCAAAGTCATAATGAATCGCTAATGAGGTCGTCAGGACATCCTACGAGTAACAATATGATACATAAATGCGAAAGTAAGTTTGTTTGTTTCTTACGCTTTCACGCTAAAACGGCTGAACGGATTTCGATGAAATTTGGAAAATGGGTAGACGATGATCTGGGTTGCGACATAAAATACTTTTTATCCCGGTAGTACGTTGAATGCTTATAAAACGATATTCTGTTCAGGACACTTTTTGCACAATTTCTGAACATAGACTTGCATTAATTCATGATGGTATTTTCATTAGTATTATGCGATAATATTTGGATGAAATTTGTGACATACAGGTAGTTTATAACCTGGATTGACACATAGGATACTTTTGACCCCCACGCGGGTGAAGCCGCGAGCAATAACTAGTAATCAATATTTATCAAAATGAATACTGGCCGAGACAAAAATATAGCCAATTAATAACGAAACAGGTTTTAAACAAGGTTTTTCAATAGGTACCTATAATATTTAAGTATAATGTCATTATGTTTCAACAGCCAAAAGCTTTTAAGTATCACACTAATATTATAAAGGCGAAAGTTTGTGAGTGTGTGTGTTTATATGTTTGTTACTTCTTCACGCTCAAACGGGTAAACTAATTTTGATAAAATTTAGTATGGAGGTAGGTGACTCCCTGGATTAACATATAGGCTACTTTTTATCCCGATATTCTTACGGGATCGAAACTTATGCGGGTGAAACCGCAGGGCGCAGCTAGTTATTAAATAATTGTAATATTGATGAAAAACGTTTGTGTTTCAGCAGAGCGGAAATTTAATGAGCATTCTTAATTTATTTTTGGGTAAGCATTACGATTTTTAAATTTGTTTGGTCCTGGGTTCAATTCCCAAGTCGGGCAAAGTGCTAATGGGTTTTTCAATCTGAAAATTCTCAGTAGCAGCCCGGATTTGTGCATGATTGATGGCAATAGGCTTGCCCCCTATTACATGGGACTCAAACATAACTGGAAAAATGTGTACTACAGGTACCTACACCTCTACCTAACCCTTTGGGGAATACAGGCGAGATGTTATGTTATATTATGTGTAATTGTGCAATTTCCAGAAGACTATGCAACACTCATTTGTTAATATTTACTAAGGGCGGGTTGTTTCACGTCCACTTGACGCACGTGAATACGCCAAAAATGGCACTAACTATAGTGAAACCAAAAAAAGCGTTGTTTCAAATTACAAATACCAAATTATGTTCTTGACATTCGTCAAATAATAACGATTACGTAATCGTTATTATTTGGCGTACCCGTTTGAAATAACCGGTGGTTATGTTAAAAGTGCAGGGTATTTTTTCAGGTTATCACTTATGTAAACGTAGCCGGTGGTGACTGTGTTTCTGATTGTGGCACTGAAATAAATTTTAATTCAATGTCCATTTACTTTTTAGGGTCTAATTTCCATTTCAAGTTAATAATATAATAATGCTATATAATATTGCTTCACTTCAAATATATAAACTTTACGTTAGTCCGACTCCAAATCGACCTCCGAATTAAGGTCCTCAAAATTTTCTCGCCGCGACGTCAGTTTGTAACAAAATATGAAATTAAATTATACTGGGTCAAATTAAATCCCCCCTTAAAATAAAATTAAATTACCCTGCAGACGTGATGGGTATCGATAACTAAACACGATAAAAAAAAGTTAAAAGAATATGACATTTCTTACAACAACCAGGGGAAGAAAATGTGCTGATGAACTCCTTACCGTTAACTGCAAAGCTGAAAGGCCGCCCAAGGTATCTCCGTTCATGAATATGGTGATTTTGACCTGTGCCTTCACAGATGTGGGTACGGCTGACGTGGTCGCATGTTGCGATGTTGCATACGTCAACGTGTTGGTATAGTCATTCCAAAAGCATCTCATGAAATGTAAACAAATGTTATATAATTACCTATATTTGTTCACATTTTATTTTGATTACGGATGGCAATTTTTAGTGCCACTTAAAGTCGTTATTCTAATTTTAAATCATCTTAAAGATGTTTTTCATTACACAATTGAGGATAATTTCATGACCTCAATTTTCATGTAATCAAAGGGCATAAAAAATTCTTCCGCGTCGCTGTCAACAGGAAAAGTGCCCAAAAGGCTGGCAGCATTGCCACGTTGTATGGCAATGCTAATGAAATTTAATCATGTTATTCAAGCAATATTGTTAGAAATAGTGAGAACTGAGTTACTAATTTCCCTTAGTGGGTGATTCCGTAAGAATGTAACCCGACCTGGGTTTGTTTATGCTTTTACCAAATACTTTTGGAACAGACTATAGGTAGAAATTGTGCACAGGTTCCTACGTAGTAGTACATAGGTACAAGTTATGATCGCAAGACTTACTTACTAGCATATTTCTTTCCTAGATTTTCTTTACTAGTGTTGCTACGTGTTGCCTATATGCTATTCTATGCGACATAATTGTGAAGGGGTACAGTCACGTCTAAAAGTATGTATACACTTGGCAATTTTCAATTGCGTTTTTTTCGTGAAATAACGAATGCAACGTTGAAATACGACACTTAACATAAACCTATGGGTTCGAAAATACTATTTTCGTAATAAGATAAAATTTCATTCAAAAATAAAGGAGAAAATCGCCTTTGAATAAAGCCAAGTGTATACATACTTTTAGACGTGACTGTACCGTCAGTTGGGACCGGTCATCGCTTAGCCACGGCTTATTTTATTTTTGAATTGTTTATTTTTTTGTTTCTATTTTCTGTACCTACTCTGGACGCTTTTAACGTGTACCTACGTCTTTTTTACACCGTACTCATATATAATTATAGCTTCAACAGTAATCGTGTAACTATTATTTTTGAAACAATATAATTTAAAAGAGTGTCCATAGAGTTTCAATTCCAAAGTACCTGTAAATGGTTTCTATGAAATAAATGCTTTCTTATTACAACACAAGGTTTTTTTTTCAGATCAGGCTTAAACCACCGAGCTAGTTATTGAATTAAGAACCTAACTGTTATAGAAATGCAGTTCTTTCTACAAAAATGACTGCTTAGTTCGGTGCTAAGTTGTCATTTTAGTATTTTTAAGAACTTTGCATAAATCGAAATAAAGTTCGAAATGCTAATACTGGCTCAAAGGTTTAGGCTAGAACTAAAGTTACATTTTCTTTTTGTAATAAGACGGTTCGAGTTTGGGTTAATAATATTGTATAATAACCAAGAACAAGCACAATTCAACATCATGTAACGTAAATCGTTACCTCCCTATTACAGGTACCTAAGTGGGTTCTTCAATTTCCTTATTTAATAATCATCTAAATTCGAAAGCCTATCAGTGCAGAGTATCTACGTCACTGTTAGTACAAGCTTTTAAGTGCCTTCAATAATTCCCACAATTTCTGCCGCCATTAACTGATAGCTCAATATTTAATCAGAAAGCTCTCCGCTCAGAGTACGTACCTGTTGTAATTGCATTTGATTGCTGTGTCTGCTCGATTTGTACTTTTTAGTTAATGGTATTTTAAAGGTTACTGAATGAAGACCTAAAATCATTGATTAGCATAATCAGCCTATAATGTTCCCACTGCCGGGACACAGGCCTCCTCTCTGTGAGAGGGAGTGGGCCGTAATCCACCACGCGAACCCAATGCGGGTTGGTGGATGTCACATATTTTCGGTTCTAGGTCATGCCGGTTTCCTCACGATGTTTTCCTTACCGTTTTGAGAGTAGTGGTGATAAAATAAATTCCACAACGTAAAGCGCCTGCTTGGGTTCAAACCCACAACTTGTACTCGCAAGTTGGGGCCTGGGCCACTGCTCCCAAATCATTAATTGAAATTCCCAAAACCATAAAAAATATGGTGCATTTTCCCGACAATATCTCAGGTAAATAGATCTTTGTATCCGATAAATCAGATATTGTCAATTAATGATTTTTCTTTTCACCATTTTAATGTCGCAAAGCTTTTCTCCTGTGACTAAAATAAAATTCTAAAAGAATCATAACAGCGAAATAAATTCAAAGCATAAAAGAAGCAGCAATGTCAGTGAAATAATGACCTAATTTATTTTGCCAAGCAGTTGCAGAGGAACTGAATATAAAACAGGTACATCTCAGCGATTTAAGACTCAGCTTCAACATTTAAAAGATTTAAGTATCATACATAATATAAAACCGACATTTCGTGTCTTTTATAAAATGTATTTGCTCCAAAAATTGGCAACATAATAAAATATCGCTTGGTTAACTTTAGGGTTCCGATATGAATAACATTGGGATTATTCCACTTTGCCCCACCGGTCGCCCATATATAAACCGCTTACCATGAAGACGTCAACAGGCAGAAGGTCTAAGACGGCCTGGATGCCTGGAATCCTCCTTGGAAGGCACACTGTGGTTATTAACTAAGGCAACAAGATCAATAATGTATAATGTTGATGGCGGAGCGTTGTGTTGACCTTTTGAAAGTTCCGGTGAGGTCGCCCGGTGGTTCGCAAGATGAGGATATTAGGCATCCGCCCTTCTGTTTAATTAATGGAGGCTTGACCCCCGTCTAACTTTCGCTGGCTGTATTTAAGAGACCTTTATATGTACGTAGGGATGAAAATATAGTTTCATTGTGTTTTTATGTCAGTTAGCAGTCACTTGGATAATAGGTATATAATTTACAGCTCAACTGATGAGCTGCTTTTCAGCGTAAAAATGCTTAGGTATAAATCTACTGTATAAATGTTAAAAGATCACAATTAAATATTCCTACTGAGCGAAGAAACGAATCCATCCTTTGTGTTCAAGCTTAGCGTAACAAACGAGAATGTAAGTCTTGATTAAAAGTAAAATCAAAGTAGTAAGCTCCTTATTCCCCTGCTTCAATTCATTACAAAGTTCAGTATATTATGGTTACGAGTGTTAAAATACCAAGAAACTCGATTATGAATATTTATGTATAAGCATATGAGCTGATGAGCTACGCTCAGAGCTCAGTAACTGTAAACAAAGTTTATGCATACGAAACGTCGTAAAGTCGTACGTCACGACAAAGCTGCGACAATTTTCCTCGCTATATAAATTCGTCGAGTCTCTGAAAGTAGACAAGTTAATATGAGATTTCATATCGTACGGCGGAAACAACGGTGCGTCGAGCTCTACGCTAATGAATAAATAACACGCTCTATGTCTACACTCGCTCGATCTCCCACGAGCCTGCATAAATAGCCCTTATTTCTTTGAAATGTACAAATGTAAATAAGGCACATTGTATGTAAAACATACCCATGTTTTGTGGCAATTAAAAATTTTACTGAAAAAGGCTAACTACACAACGCTTTTGCTGAGGGGCCCGTGGCTAAATAATAACAGCCGCACAGGTCGATCGATCAGGTTAAGCTACGCTTGCCGCGGTTGGTCTGTGGATGGGTGACCATCTTTTCATACCGAGACCCTCCGTGCCTCGGAAAGCGCGTTAAGCCGTTGGCCCCAGCTGTCATTCGTGGATCTTTGACAGTCGTTGCAGGTAGTCAGAAGCCCGAAAGTCTGACAACCAGTCAGTGGGGTATCGTATTACCCAGACTAGGTTGTGGAGGCAGTCGCTCCATGTAAAATACTAGTACCTATTCCGCTGCATCCGGTTAGACTGGAAGTCGACCCCAACATAGTTGGGAAAAGGGTAAGCAGATGATGACACAACGCTTTTGCTGTTGTTTAATTGGCATCAATGCTACCGCGTTATACAATTCTCCATTCGGTAATGATATTATTGGCTGGTAGGATGAAATCGGGAAATCGGAAGTGGTGACGGAGTAAAAGGATAATTAAATTTGCGCCCGGTTAAGCACGGCGTATCACGTATCGAGCTGTTTCAATAGGTGTGACACTCGATGGCGGTGCTGCCGTCAATTGCCCGGGGCGTCGCGTCCGCCCGGGCGGCGCGGCGGCGCGCGGCTCTCGGCCGTCACCGCCGTCACCGACCGACGACGAGGGCCATTAACGTCACGTTCACGGCTTCCAGCAATTTTTTAATTTTCGAATAACGACTGTATTATTTTTATGACAATGACGATGACAAATGGTGCTGTTTAGAAACCACCTTTGTCATCATAGAATTTAGATTTTCTTACAGCTTTCAGACGCATCTGTTTATAAACTAGGTATTTTGCTTCTGAAAACCGAACAAACAAGCTTTCTGTTTTGAAATGTATAGGGTTCCTTTAATAAATAAAAAAACGAACTTAGATCTTCTGATCTAAGATCGTGATCGTTTTGTCTGTGGTTTAAATGAAAAATCTTGTCGCACCTAATTTTGAACTAACAACAAAGGTTCTGTAAAATGAAGGATAAAAACAAAGCCTTTAATGAGTTTAAGCTAAACACTGTGTGGATCCACAGGTCCCCTTCAGAATAAAACCAAATCACTTAAGCACCATTTACTCGATTGGCAACGTTAATTTCAAAGCCAAAGCCATTTAATTTACCGCGGCCAGCTCTGCACGCCAAGAATTACTTCTATCCAATGGTAAGCTGGTAGATAGTGCCTTAATTGTATTTAAAAGATAAAAAGAACTTTGCCTTTTAACAATCCATTATCGCGTACAAAGTAAGATGAAACGGACGTTTTATAACTCGTCTTTTTAATGGTCTTTCAATGTTTTAAAGCTGTGAGATAGGTACTTAGCTACAAAAATTACTTTGTAACGTGTTTCAACCTGATTAATAATGGCAAAGTTTTCTCGTTACTCCTTTACTGATTTTCTGAACTCGTTTTTACTTGTCCGGTGAAAAGCTATCAGTAAGTCCGACCTTCTTCAATAGATAAAAGTTTGTATCTGATAACATTGATTTTAAGCTGAGAATGGAAAACGAAGTGTTGGTACTTACTATCATTAACTTTCTTAAAATAATTTGAAGATATTCCTCGATTGATTCAGCTGAATTTTCCTATTAATTTTGCAGAAGTTTTCAGGTATAAATGAATGTAGGTAACTAACTCACACCCTGACTTATTACCAGTGATCGGAATAGGTAGAGCTATTTAGGTTCATTGACCGCAAACATTGATGTTAATATGGATATTCCACGGGATTCCGACTGATACTACGGGATTTTTGTCATATGTATAAATTCGCTTTACTAACATCAACAGATGTTGAACGCTCGTTTTCCACATATAAATGGGTGTTAGATGTAAAAAGAAATAAGTAGATTAAAGGAGACTGTTAAAATTTGTATGGGAAGTGGTCTATGATCCAATAGCGATACTGTAGAGGTATTTCTGAGGGAATACCTCAACTATACCCTTGTGCAAAGGGGCATCAAAATCTAACGCGGCAGTTTTGAGAAAAATAATAATTTTAAAATTCACATTTCTTGCTACATTTTTATATTTTAAAAACGTTTTAACGGGTATTTCTGCCATTATACTACATTAATTAATGTGGTTTTCTGCTAAACAAAGACACTTACCACCTCGATAGTGCTGAATTTCAGTTTTTTTTTTCGTTTTTAACCGACTTCAAAAAAGGAAGGAGGTTCTCAGTTCGTCGGAATGTTTTTTTACATTTTTAATGTTTATATTCACCGATTTCTCGAAGACGGCTTGACTGATTTAGAAAATTCTTTTTTTGTTTGAAAGGGTATACTTTACCAAGTGTTCCCATTGTCACTTGTCCCCTCAACTTTTTTTTTGTACTTACCGATTTTTAGGCATTTTTTAAATATTTATGTAGGAAGGATACGTCTTAAAATAAGAAGGAACTCTATTTGTAGCAGCGGAAAAAAGGGTGTATGTAAAAAAAACTTTTTATACATCACTACATAGTATAAAACAAAGTGGCTTCCCGCTGTCTGTCCCTATGTATGCTTAGATCTTTAAAACTTCGCAACGGATTTGAAGTCGGTTAAAATCGAAACAAATACTAAAATCTAGGAAAGAAACACATTAATTAAGTATTGTAAAGTCAGAAATACCCTTTAAAACGTTTTTAAAATAAAAATGTTATCATGAAATTATGTATTCTAAAATATTATATTTCTCAAAACTGCCGGGTCAGATTTTGATGCCACTTTGCACAAGGGTATAGTTGAGGTATCCCCACAGAAATGTCGTAACAGTATCGCTATTGGTTCATAGACCACTTTTTAATGTTATCATGAAATTATGTATTCTAAAATATTATATTTCTTTAAACTGCCGGGTCAGATTTTGATGCCACTTTGCACAAGGGTATAGTTGAGGTATCCCCACAGAAATATCGTAACAGTATCGCTATTAGTTAATAGACCACTTTTTAATGTTATCATGAAATTATGTATTCTAAAATATTATAATTCTCAAAACTGCCGGGTCAGATTTTGATGCCACTTTGCACAAGGGTATAGTTGAGGTATCCCCACAGAAATATCGTAACAGTATCGCTATTGGTTCATAGACCACTTTTTAATGTTATCATGAAATTATGTATTCTAAAATATTATATTTCTTAAAACTGCCGGGTCAGATTTTGATGCCACTTTGCACAAGGCTATAGTTGAGATATCCCCACAGAAATATCGTAACAGTATCGCTATTGGTTCATAGACCACTTTTTAACAGTCTCCTTAGATAATTTAGAAAAAATAATGGTGATTTATTTTAACTCTGGTCATACTCAGTCTTCTAGTGAAGCTGAAGACGAACCAGACCAATGACATTTTTTGTTTAAATAAGTGAATTATTTTTGAAGCGTATTGATTATTTTAATTAAGATTTTATTGTAAATACAAATTGTTCTATTTGATGATGTTTTGATTTTACTGGTGAACAAATAATTTGCATGGTAATAATTATGTTTTTGTACAACTTCAGAATAAAAATGTTTAAATGATTGTTGATTGTTGTGTCTAGTACTTTTGTAACTTACTGGGGCTGCTTCAATTTATGTATGACACAATGTTTAAGTTGTAAATAAATATTTTTGTATTTTATTTTAGGTGCATCGTCTTCACATATGTTTAATAATTAACTAGCTTCTGCCCGCGACTTCGTTCGCGTGAAATTTCTTATTCCCTCGACCCATCTCGTCGTATTGCATCACCTGCCCGCGTCTCCTGCTCTATCACTTCGTTTCCCTATAGCGCTTTTGCTCGGCTCCTAAGGGTCATAGCGTGACGTTAAATAGCCTATAGCCTTCCTCAAGAATTGGGCTATCAAATGCAAGAAGAATTTTTCAAATCCGACTGGTAGTTCCAGAGATTACCCCCTACATACAAACTTACAAACAAATTTTACCTCTTTATAATATTAGTAAGTATAGATGTACCTATTGTAGCGAAATGAAACATAGACACGCACGATCCAATTAAGATTTGTTGATTTCAATATTAAATTTGGGTGTTGGTTCTCAAAAAATTCCGGACGTCGTATCAGAGAGTATGTAGACAAGTGAAGTATGTCACCAGGAAAAAAACCTCATGACACGTAAAAGAAATTATTTCAAAATTATTATGAAAATAAAGGTTTTTGATAGGGCCAGTACAAAAAGAGGTTGATTATAATGTTGAAGAAGGACGAATGGCGAAAATAATCATCATGCAGTAACTACTAATGCTGCAGTACCTCCTTTCCAAAAAAAAAAAAAAAAAAAAAAAAAAAAATATAGGTAAGGAAGAGAAGAGAAAAAATTCTAAATATAATCGATGAGTAAGAACCCAATAAAAATTAACCTAACTTAGCCTAAACAATAAGTCCAAATGATAAGTAATCTAAATTAAACCTAAATGAACGACATCGAAGTGCAGCAGATACTGAATAAATGCGAAATCCGGACTTCAATCTAAACGTTATCAGTGCGAACTCCAGACGCGTCGACTAAAATCTAGGAAATAATAAGAAAACTAGAAACTAATAAGACTAACTAACTTATTATCTAAGACTTAAGACCTAAGTAAAAAAAGGAGGAACCTCAAAGAAATATAATTAAAGAGCAAAAGTTAAATAAAGAACAAAGACGACGAAAGAGAAGACTTAAAATAATGAAAGAAACGACATAAAACAACCAAAGGACTTAAGCCAAACAAAGGCTTTTAGTCAAAGACAGAACTTTAAAAATAATAAGAAACTTACGCATGTTTCTTATAAAAAGAAAAGAGTCATCGATAATTATAACGATTAACAGAAAGGAAATAAAAATAATATTTTAAACAATATATTATTGTGATGTTATCGATAAAAATACGTCGACAGTGTCCCGACACTAAAGTACAACTATCGATAAGTGTTAATCGACCGTTTCCCAACACTAGAGCTATTATGTCAGACGTCACAACATGACATGTGCATGTAATGACATCTACGGGCGTAGCCTGAACTATAAAGCATTGACAAATAAGAAAAGGTAGCTAACAAATTGTTTCGCTCAGGAATAACTAGATGTCGCTGTTAAAGTTTTTTTTTGAAACTAGTAATTATGAATGAGCTTATTTATTTGAGTAAATATAAAGGGAATTTAATTTAAAGGGGTCAAACTAAACGTAAACATAACATTCCGAATGGGAATAAGTTAACGAGATTACGAGTTTAGAAATTACCAAGAAATTATTTAAGAATATCTTTGATATGATATCTTCCAGAGTGGACAGAATCAATATCATGAAGTTCATAAGTGGTCCTAGAAATAACCCTAGTCACACGGCATTTAATAAAACGAGGAGCTAGCTTTCCCGAAAAATAATCATCGCCTGAAGATCTGGAAAAATTCCTTCTCCATACAGTATCACCAACATTCAGCGTGACGGCTGAACGATGCATATTATAAGCTCGTGAATTACGGAGGCAAGCCATAGAAAGATTATCAGCAACTTACTCATAAAACTCGACAAGGAAAGAATGATTCTATGCGTTTTTGAGCCCGACTTTCAGCTAAATTGACGCTTAGAGTCTGACCATACGCACAGGTAGGAACACATAAGGGCTCCCCTATCGTTGTCACTGAGAATAAAGGAAATCGAAAATTAAAAAAAAATCAGAACCACCTTCTTCGAAGTCGGTTAAAAAAAAGAGGATCAGACTCAAAATAAGGATGGTTTTATTAGTCTTTCGTATTAGAATCTGATAGGAATAATCAAAATAGACATTTTGAGAAAATAAATTAATAAAAATGATGGGTTAATTACGTAACTTGAAAACGAGGTTTTTTGTTTATAGAAATATTTACGTGATTTTAGTGTCGTATGAGAGGAAAACGTTTAAAACGAATATTTACGTTTGAATTAAGTAAATCGGTCCACGGGTTGTAGAGTTAGAAAGCATTTTGCAAAATGAAAACATGCCCAAAGACCGATTTTAGAAAGTAAATGTTTTAAAAAGTTTTTAATGTATAGAGATAGGAATAACCTTCATCTGCTATGTTAGGATGCAAAAAGGACAAAACCAAAATTAAATAGGCAAATATGCTAGTATGAATGTATTTAGAAAGAGTTAGAAATTTAGTAAATAGTCTGATAGGGAACTGAACGCCAAAATAACAGCAAATAGGAAAAAGAGAAAAAAATGTTGAGAATAAAAAGCCATCAGACCCTAACAAACCAACACTAAACGAATAGCAAGGCTGAAATCATGATCAAAAGCAAACCTAGGCAGTCAGGCAACCAAAAAAATCTAACCTTCAACTGCCATAGTAAAGAAAAAACCAGCAAATATACGGGTCACATCCCACGTTATAGGAAAGTGTTAGGTATCGTGTACTATGGCTGATATAGGAATAGTACGACAACGTGACATCACAGGAACGGCTGGGCTAAGAATTCAAAGAAAAAAAACAGATAGAAACTAGGAAACCAACTGCCCCAAAGACAACGAACAGCTGGGCTAGAATCAAAGCAAAAACAAATAGAAACTAGGAAACCAACTGCACCAAAGACAACGTACAGCTGGGCTAGAATCAAAAAAAGACAAATAGAATCTAGCAATCAGCCGTGCAAAAAAAAAGCTTACCTTAGCCACGAAGTCTACAACATTCACACACCAATCACACACTACAGGATGCTAACTACTTCTAACTAAGGAGTGGAATAAAACCCAGGAAAAAATATGTATTTAAAGGGAAGAAATAAAAGCGTTTTATATGTTTTAAGGTTCTACAAAGTTATTATTATTTTATATTGCATCACAACACAGCACATTACAATAAAGCAATCAATCAGCAATGGAAGGGTTAGCAGAAGTTGTGAATCACAGCATAATCACTGGTAACTATGGCAACAAAACAATCTTGTTTGACGGAACGAGAAAAAAAATTCCTCTATTCTGGTACCTGTAAACATGAATACAGAAATGAAAGATTAAATTTGCTCAGAAAGAGCAATCACCCTCACGACAGCAAAAAAAAAGATAATTTATTAATTAGAATCAATAAAAGTGCTTACTTTTTCTTCGGGCGCCATTTTGTAGCGAAATGAAACATAGACACGCACGATCCAATTAAGATTTGTTGATTTCAATATTAAATTTGGGTGTTGGTTCTCAAAAAATTCCGGACGTCGTATCAGAGAGTATGTAGACAAGTGAAGTATGTCACCAGGAAAAAAACCTCATGACACGTAAAAGAAATTATTTCAAAATTATTATGAAAATAAAGGTTTTTGATAGGGCCAGTACAAAAAGAGGTTGATTATAATGTTGAAGAAGGACGAATGGCGAAAATAATCATCATGCAGTAACTACTAATGCTGCACTATGCAAAATATTGTAAAACATTTTAAAAGAGTAACGGTGGAGTTTCTTGCCCATTTTTCTCCATACGAAAAACTAACTTTTGAAAGGGGCGACTAGAATCAATTGTAATTTTTGACGTTCAAAAGTGCCTTTTATATGCCTATTTGAAATAAATGCTTTGACTTGACGTGACTTGTACAAATAGTTATAAAACCAAAATTACAAGTTCTGCTCCCACATCAAGTAAAGGTTATCTAAACGGTTCGTTTTATATCTTGGAAGCAAGAAACACTCATACAGTTAGCGGTGGCGGGTGCGATACAAACCGCAAGTCACGTACCTTCCCTGCAAGTAGCGGAACTTGCAATTGTACTTGTAGGAGGCCCCGGAACAGCTGCCTCCCCAGATGTATGTGCAATAGTTCCCCAAGGAACTCCCCGGAAAATTTAAATACTTTAACTAGAATAACAGGAAGAATTCTTAACACAAATGGAAACAAAAGACTTTTAATTTATAGCTTGCAGGAAATGTTTAATTTTAGTCTGTAGGGTTGTGCTAGAATTGGATCAGCAATAAACAAAATAGCTTAGTAAAAACAAAACAAACAAATGGACTTTCAGAAACATTTAAATATCTGTGGCTTATAAATCACAAATAATGGGTCCTTACAAAAAACTTTAGAGTCCCTATGAAATTAAGAAACAAAGATTATTTTCCTATACCTGAATAATCATAAAAGCTAATTTCGTAGCATGTTTTTGAACTTTGTTAGGTACTTTAAGTTTCGCGGCACACAAAGAACATAGAATAAGTATAAAGATACCTAATTACTTTGTTCAGAGAGTTTTACGTAGGTATCTACCTTAATATTGCTGCACCTGTTTATTTTACCTCATAATGCTTTGTATATTTTTTAAAGAAATGAACATTTTTCTTTGTCTTGTTTCGCCTTCGTAAGAAATCTCAAACTCATAAGCACAAGGTAGCCCGCGAAATTCAAAACTTAAAAGAGAGAGAGAGAAGAAGAGAAAGAAGGAGAGAGATTTATATGAACTTAGAGTGTTGTATTGATGATTTTAATTATTATAATTCGGTAATACATACTTGTTACCGTCATGAATCATACTTTGTTCAACATAATTATTATACAACCTGACACTGACCTGCAAATTGCAAAAAACGTAAGAAAATTTGAATTTCATGGGAAATACAGCAAAAAGCAATACTAAACCAATTGCCGAGTTGCAGAATTAACCATTAGATAACAAGTACGTAAGCTGAAGAAACCCAGCATCTAAGCATTATCATAAACCAACAACAAGATACAGAGGATAAATATTTCAGAAATCAAAAGAAAACCTGAGGGATCCATTACCTCAACATTGTTGTAGGTATCAACTCAGTTAGGTTAATAATTTTTGAGTCGGATCGCGCTAGACTACCGTGAATAACACAATTAAAAACAAGTAGTTTATTCTAAAATTGCTGGCGAACTTATCTGACAGAAGAGTAATGAATATTACATTACTGCAGCGGCCAGCAAAAGAGGCATTGACGGACGAATGTGTAAAGTAATACGTAAGTCCATCAATGCCTAGTTGTGGCCAAGGCTTATATAGTACTTTTCTCAAATAATGCGCGGAAATTAAAACTCAGTAGTACCTCGGCAGAACTTTTTTGTCAATCACAATTACTTTTCAAAATCAATGACGAACAACGAACAACATTTTTTTGCCGCATTAAAGTGTTCATTTGTTTTTTTTTTTCAATAAACAGCTTTCTATTTTCAAGCCGGTTCGAAATTTAAATAAAACCTTTGATAAGTTACTTCCTTGGCTGCCATGTCTCGGAGTAAAAGATCGTTCCATTTATAAATTACACGACAGATATGAGTTTACTATGTAATTTATTTGGCCGCAAAACACGACAGATATGGTGTTTCATACAACTTTTATCGGCCGCTGCTCGCATGTATTTGGCCAGTACAGCAGTTTCGATTATCTCGAAGAAGGTTGTCAAAATAATGCTCAAACCAAGCATGTTTGAGAAAAAGTATTTAGTCAATATATAAATAAGGTCCTTTGATTATTTCATTGTTCTCCAATATTTCATGATGAGAGATTATCAATAGAATCAGCATTGAAGAGAATTGGTATAGACTTTAATGGAACTGGCACAAATTGGCTAAGATAGGAGCCTATTTGGCTTCTCACATGTCATTTATTGTTTATTCTATTGTTTTGTTTTCCGTTTCATGCTATTTTTATGAGTTTTAATTGCTCCTTTTTACTGTTTATATTTCCTGTATAAAACATTGTTCTTAATTTCTCTTCTTTCACAGACAAAAAGAGGCTACGCAGCAGTGGGTGAAGACGGGTGTTGTGGATGATGATAATAAAGTCAAAAAAGTTAATGACGAAATTTTTTTTTGGTGTGTTTCGTTTGTTATATGGTTATTCCAATACAAGTTGTAGACTGGTGCATCGTACATTTTACATTTGAGTAAGTTACCTACATAGGTATAACACAGACACGTATTCGAATAATTCATTTTAATGGCCACCTCGAGGATAGTGGAAGAGATATATGTCGTCTTAGTATTAAATATTTTATCCTTTATGTATATTCAGATACTTTTGTTTCGCCATAAGTACAAGATGGTGAATTAGTTTTGGGAATGGATCGAGCAAATATATATTCTCATAAGCTTCACAATAACACATTAGCTGGAGAAGAAATGGCAATTCATAAAGATTATATTATTTATTCTAACTTTGCCCCTGTAATAAGTGAGCCTTCACGGGTGATGATACTGATGAACACCTGGCGTATCCTCGATCACCCGCTAACCACATTTGCTAGTCCCTCATAAGCGACCTTTTTGATGTATCCCCCTGTTTGCTTGATTAGGATTGTAACCTAGTGTTTGCATGAAGGAAAACATCGTGAGGAAACCAGCAACTCCTATATAGAACCAAAAATTTGAAGACGTGACATCTACCAACCTGCACTGGGCTCGAGTGGTTGATTACGGCCCACTGCCTCTCAATGAGAGGAGGCCTGTGTCCCAGCTATTAATTTAACACAAGTATACGGTTTCGCGTTTTCGTTTTATGAACATACTAGCTGCGCCCCGAGGTTTCACCCGCATATGTGTCGATCCCGTGGGAATATCGGGATAAAAACTATCCTACGTCCTTCCCCGGGACTCAAACTATGTCTATACCAAATTTCATCTAAATCGGTTCAGTAGTTTAGGCGTGAAGAAAAGACAGACAGACAGAGTTACTTTCGCATTTATAATATTAGTTTGGATTTTAATTTCATTACACGTTATTATTTATTTACAATTTTTTAATATAGCATCTTGAAGCAACCTGTACTTAAGGAACTGTAGATGATCATGTATATGTTACCGGCCAAACCCGATTTCAGGACAAACTAGTTTAGCCTAGGCTAAACTAGTTCTTCCTATACGCGATAGGGGGTGCCCTTCGCTCGCCCTTGGATCTTATGTCGACGGAGCCCCGCTTCGCGGGGCCCCTATTTCTGTGTAAAGGGTTTAAAGTAACCTAACCAAACCGAACCTCGGGGTGCCCTTCGCTCGCCCTTGCATCCTATGTCGACGGAACTAGTTTAGCCTAGGCTAAACTAGTTTGTCCTGAAATCGGGTTTGGCCGGTAACATATACATCATCGTATCAATGAAATTAAAACAATTAACGTGAATTGAAGGAAAGCGAGAGAGCCCTATGTCGCATGTCGGTGAGCGGCGCAGGCGGTAGATTTCAAATTACGAATTATTTTTTGTTGTTATAATTTTTATTATTACTGGCCACTAGCCCTACCCGTGTGTTAAATTAATGTCGCCATTATAGCGGCACGTTGTAGACTGATTGCGTTTCCTGATCCACAAAATCAAACCAACAGCTTTTACATTGTTTGCGACTAGTTCTCCAGTATCTGAACAGTAAATCAAAGCTCTAATCGTGTACACGGTGTTCTGAGTAATCTGCTTGTTGATCGGGAGTTACGAGTGCGACAACAGTGTCGTGGTCACAATATGTTGACCAGCGGCTTTACGGCCACCGATACAGCCTCGTTGATTGGAATATCGATTAAGGGTGGTATATGCCAGTGTGGTTCTGCGTGGAGGACTTGTTTGCTTTCTATTTGAGGGATAATAAACTGGCTTTAATTACTTGTAGGTGAGTCTAAATGTGATTAACGTAACACTTTAGAATCCTACTACAATATAAATGTGAAAGTTTCTATGTTTGGATTTTTACGGCTTAGCGGATTTGGATGAATTTTGGCGCACAGTTAGTTCATTACCTGGATTAAGACATAGCATTTTGTTGACTTTTTATCAGTTCCCGTGGAATATGTTCCGAAATCCACGCGGGCGAAGCCGCGGACAAGTGACTAAATAATATAAACCAGGTTTGTTCTCAACATTTCTCCTGAAAACAAGCTGCTGTTGTACCTTTATCATGTATTGATGTGCCTTTAATATGGGATCCCTTCTTTTCGCATAATGTTCTTTGTCCTAATATACTTCGGCATAACGATTTTGGCACAATTTGTTTTGGCATAATAATACTTCGGCATAATTTTTTTAGGCATACATTTTATATTGGCATAATCATCTTAAAGACTAATTTGTTTTGGCATAAATTTAATTCGCATAATACTAAATGACGTTAGGGGCACCCCGAGGTTCGGTTTGGTTAGGTTCCTTCTAACCCTGCAGACAGAAATAGGAGCCCCGCGCGGCGGGGCTCCGTCGACCTGACGTCGTCCAAACTAATATTATAAATGCGAAAGTAAGTAACTCTGTCTGTCTTTTCTTCACGCCTAAACTACTGAACCGATTTAGGTGAAATTTGGTATAGAGATAGTTTGAGTCTCGGGAAAGGACATAGGATACTTTTTATCCCGATATTCCCACGGGATCGAGACTTATGCGGGTGAAACCGCGGGGCGCAGCTAGGTAGAAATAAAACGAGCATGCTAAATTTATGCTTTAGAATGTTATGCTTAATCATTATCATGATTAAAAAAATTATGCTTAAAAAAAATATGCGTAAGCTGTTATGCGTAATTATATTATGCGAAAATATAATTATGCCAAACAAAATTATGCTAAGTTATATTAGGTCTTAAAATTTTATGCAAATGGATAGGGAATATAATAATATATACGTACCTGTTGATAAAAAAATAATCACAATATGTACGCAAAATGCGTGAAAGGGCAACCTAACTTTGCATGTCATGAGGTGGCACTATTTCCACAGTTGAACGAACAAGCATAGCCAAACGGAGCTCTGGTATTGAGCCTGGGAGGTTCTGTGTCTACGAGATAAATGTAGGCTCGAAAACAAATGTGGGAACTTATTGTACACTATTTCGTTTACGCAACCTAAATGGATATTGCGAACAGTTTTACCCTGTTGAAATGGAATCACTTGACATGAGGCAGGTTCCCATCTGCTGAAGCCTCTTGTTTTTATTTCCATCACAATTTATGCTAAACATCTGATATATTTGGGTTCAAACGATCCGGCCAGAGGCATTTGTATGTAAACCAGTACAACATCTGTCGTAACTTTCAGTTGACCTTACTTACCCTTTTGATTTATACTTAAATGTTTTGTATTAGTTTCATTGGAAACTTCGCTGGAACCTAGTATACATCTGTTCTCTGAAAATTCTCGGCCGTTCTTCCAAAATATTTATTTTCCCAAACTCCCAAGAATTATTCCAAAGCAAATCTTCAGAGTTTTTAAATAATCACTTGGTGGAAAATCTTTCTTTGATCTGTAGGTACGTGCGAAAAGGTAAACACGTGTGGCACGTCCCACCTTGCAGTATATTTCATGTAAGTAGATATTCCGCGCCATTTCCTTGATCCCACTTTACAAAGAGCAATATTGTAACATTTTGGGAGTAATTCTTGAGCCAGGCAAAATTAATTTTGAACTAAGTATATGCAGGGTATTAAAATAACTTTTGAAGAAGGTGCAACTTTTGTAAACAAACCGTTATATTTATATAGATTAGTATAAGCTTTATGTTTTTTTTTGTATTAGGTATATAAATGGCAGTGTAGTCTCTCCTTCCCCTTTTAAATCCAGTCAAAGGTTGTCTTTAAAAGATCACTCTTAGCGATAAGACCGCCCATTGTTTTACTCTTTGTATTTCTACATTGATATGATGTACATAATAAAGAATATTCTATTATATTCTTAACTAACTAATTCGCAGTTTACCGATATATTACGAATATATAATGATTCTACTAAGTAAAGATTTATTAGAATAATATATTTCAGTATAAAATATAGCCAAAATATTTAATAGGTACTCTTGAATAGGTTTATTAGAAAGCCCCGCTTAATCAATGCCTGTCATGTTAAACAATTTTATAAGACCTTGAATATAGAAATTCATGTTATTATAATCAAAGTATAAACTAGTGAAGTTACGAGCTACGAAAATGCCTTTAGACATATACCAGCGTGAATTCAAAGCCGATTTATACCTACAACAACTTCGATCTGTAAGTTATTTGAATAGAGTCTAGAAATCCAAACGAGATAGAAGCTCTCAAAATCGGGCAATCGTGTAATATGGTTGGTCGACACTATCGGGATTGCAGACAGCTATGTAACCTGGATTTCAGCATTGAACCAAAGTTTAGTACAAAATCGCAGTATTCCCTGAGTGTATGAGGCATGACGCATGACACAGAGAGTATTTAAAGGACTTCATCAAAACGTTCTTGTCGAGAAAGGCAAGCTCTATCTATAGATAGAGCTAAAGGAAAATAAAGGAAATAAAGGTATACCTTTATTTGAAATATCATCCAACATCATTATTTAGTTCATTCAAAAGAGGTACCTGTACCCTTACCTGGCTAGCCCCTAGACTCGCTACAACATTTTGCTTAAAAAAATATACATGCCCTGAACAACCCGAAACTTCAAATCCAAATTTCTAAAAGCCCAAAAAGAAACGTTAGTATAAAAGCCCAAAAAGAAACGTCAGTAATTTGTTAACCAAATACGTTTATCCCAGAACTCAGTACCTAATTTTTAGAACACAGGTATTCTGGTTAAAACATCATCACAGTAAAGTAATTTGTAGATGTTCTAAAAAATGAAACTAATTTAAAATTCTCTCCTTTCTCCAGAATTTCAAGTTATCCTGAGTTTAAAACAATCCTTAATCCAGGATTACAGGGATTATGTTTCTTTCTTTAATTGCAGGTAAATTATAAAACTTCTAATAGCCTTATATCCTTTATTCATAAAGGCTAAGGCTTGCTGCGCGCTTTGTTGTTTACTGTAAGTGCAGCAAGCAATTGTTATTTAAATAAATAAATGTTGCTTAAAGTTAAGTAGTGACTAGCGACTGCTTAACCATACATTTTAATCGTCGTTTATAAATAAACCCCTGTATTTTTAATACCATGCAGATGGAACATGTTTCCGCGATAGTATTACAGAGTCTAGCTTTCGAGGTAGAAGGAAGCTTTATGCTGTTGCTGCCTTTTATACAGCTTGAGTCGAAATTGAATTAGAATGATTTAAAATAGGTTGAGAAAGTAAAGGTTACTGCGAACGAGCCTCAGTGGCACTGTTATTTGAATTAATTAAATGTAGTTAGTGTGTCTAATAGTTTCTGCTAACTCAAATATTATAAATCATTTGGAACCTAGATTAACCACTACGTGGTGTCCTGACACAGCTAAAAGGCGTCGCCGCAGCAGACCCCATAGAAGATGGCAGGACGACCTGAAGAAAACAAACGGCCAGTGGTCCACTTTAGCCCTGGATCGAAAGCATTGGAAGTCATGGGGAGAGGCCTTTGCCCAGCAGTGGGATGATGCAGGCTAACAGTAACAGTATAGGTAAATGGCATAATGTATGTGTCAGCATGAATAAATTTCCATTTGATGAAGCAAGAAAATGTATAGTTATTTAAATAGAACTGCCGTAAGAAACCAAACTGTATCCGCCGCTAGTTACGTTATGACTAAAAGAAAACAAAGCTTTTGTTTTCGAAAGACATTTCTTAAAATAACATAACATTCCACCTGCAATTCATCCTGTATTTACCAATTTTAGGCTTAGCGTGGAAGCGGTTAGGCGGTTAGCGACAAAATCCGAACAATCTCCAAGTTTACGATGCGATCCCAATCCGCCAGCGCCACAGCTTTCGGTTCCCCTGAAATACTGTGACACTTTCCTAATTATTTGTTGGTATGCCTGTGTAGGAGATGGTTGCGTTGAGGGTAGGTAGGTTAGCTTAATGTTATATTATTATGAATATTATACTTAGGTATGACAGCATTAACAAAAGTCTTAAAACGTCCTTAACTTATGTTTCGTTTCCATGAATACGAAAAAAGATACATATGTTCAACTCATTTATATACCCGCGTATGCTTAAACTTTATTAAAACAGTACGAATACTTTTAACTCATTCACCTCCCACGAAAAACATCCAAGCTGAAGCAGAGCGTCATCTAGCGGTGGCAAAAGGAAAACGTTTTCATAAGTTCGGACGCCAGATAAAAATTCTGTTCAGAAATGAAAATTATACAGGCGTTAGTAGGTATTAGGAATTATTTATAGTTATGCCGAAAGGCAACACTAATACAGTAAGGATTCTAAGTCAGCGCCATCTAGTGTTACAACGTAAAAGTAACAGTGGACAGTCCCCTGTAACTATTTGGCTTCAGGAATGTTCAGCGTCGACAAAACCAGGGTTTTGTCGACGCTGAACATTCCTGTATTCCTTTTACTGTAGCAGTGCAGGCACTGCTACAGTAAAAGGAATACTGCGCGATGTATGAAACTGAGGATAGAGGACGCTATCAATGTTTAAAACAATATTATGCTTTGGTTTAGATTTACATACTGTAGCTCTAGTCGCTAACAATGATTTTAAATACATTTAATGAAGCTGCATGGAAACTCTCTCGTATTTTGATTTAACTTAAACTTTAAATGACTTTGCACAGTTTATCCTACTAATCCTACTATCCTACTAATATGATAAATACGAAAGTTTGTGAGGATGGATGGATGTTTGTGACTCTTTCACGCAAAAACTGCTGGACAGATTTGGATTAAATTTGGCACACATATAGTTTACAGCCTGGATTAACACATAGGATACTTTTTATCCCGGTAGTACTTACGTTCCCGTGGGATAATTTCCGACATCCACGCGGGCGAAGCCGCTGGCAAAAGCTAGTACTGGATAAGAATGCCATAAACTAATCTACTGTATTGTCATTTTAATACTACAGTGTAAGTTGCAGATTATAACGTGTTATAGGTATATACAAATCGGGAGCAGTGCTAATTTTAGCATTGCAGTTAGGTGTTAGAGCCAGTAGAATAGCATTCGAAACAATTATAGTTAGGGCATCCGTTCCCGCGTGGACATTCAGGTCAAGTGGTTTCGTTTCTTGTGGAGATTCACTAGATCTTTCAGTGGGGTTTCTTTAAGTCAATAACAGGAATAGTACTTAGATGTTGTGTTGGTTTGTGATTAATCATGCAAATGTCAAAGTTGTTGCTGAAATGGCTTACAACAACATTTTGTTTACTTCACGCTCTTGGAGATAGAACTATTGGTATGTTTTATTCTATTTAATATTCTAATATTTATTAACGTACCTCTTCGTTTTCACTAAAAGCAAACCCAGTGGTGTCTTTTACCGGTTTTAGTCCATCTTTTGTTACCAGTCTTTATATTTTGTTTATTTAACTCAATTTATTTTGTCTGTATTTAAGAATATTAAATTTTCGATTACCGTCCTAGGTGCTATTTTCGATGACGGAACATTTTTATTAGAAGCCGCTTTCAACATTGCACTTACCGCGGCATCCGAAGACCAAGAAAATCCATTTGTAGCAAGTGTCATACGAACATCTCCTGGAGACATATTAGAAACAGAAACGGCGATGTGCACGCTTTTAGAGGTAACGTTCATTTTTCAAAAACTTCTCAGTAAATTGAAATTGTTCATTCGGAAAGGTGAATTTATCAAGATTCTGTTACAGAGTAATGTGTTCGGAGTATTCGGGCCAACTAGAAAAGGCTCACTACAGCATATTCAGTCTATAGCAGATTCCCTTGAGATACCTCACGTTATCACAGATGCGATAGAAACACAAAATCGTAACTGGTCTGTCGTTAATTTGTTTCCACATCACCTGGCTTACTCACAGGTATTTTAAATGTTTTATTAATTTATTTGCTTTTGTTTACAAAACATTACCTATTGTGTTCTATTTTTGCAGATGTTCGCCGACCTCATAGAATTGAAAGGATGGACAGATTTTACTATAATTTATGAAGGTGCCGAACTTTTGCCATTTTTGGACAATATCTTGTCAATGCAAGATTTAGATACTGGTCAGAAAATTTTAATCAACATTGTTCAATTGCCTGATGGTGACGACTTCAGGCAGGTTCAACTTCCAATTTAATTTACTTTCAGTTTATCGTATGATGATTTAATTTATGATTTTTTCTGATTTGTTTCATAGGTCTCAACTAAAGTTTATAAAAAAGTCAGGGTCTGTGAACTACGTCATAAACTGTGGCAGAGAAACGTTGCCAAAAGTACTAGAGCAAGCACAACAAGTGGGAATAATGTCTGATGAACACAGTTATCTGATTATGAATCCAGATTTCCAAACAATAGACATAGATCCATACAAACATGGTGGCTCTAGTATAACAGGTATATTTTACTAAAAGATTTAAAATTGCAAATGAATGAAGTTTCATTCTCTTAGTCATATCACAATTTTGAGAGACGTAAACATGTTGACTTGTTACAATAATGACATTGTTTTTCATGTTCAGGAATTCGCATGTTCGATCCAACCTTAGAGCCCATTCAAAACTTTATCACATCTTTAAATGAGAAAGTAGCTGAACTATCTGAGAACAATATAGAAAATGCGATAGCAGAAAATGGTCTGACTCTAGATTTAGCTTTGGTATACGATGCCGTTACTTTATTTGTTGCAACTTTAAATACCATGGAACTAGAAGAGGGTTCTAATGTAACTTGTGATGCTGAGGAAAGCTGGGCTTTTGGTTCCAGCATCGTGAATTATGTTAGAACTGTGAGTAATTTTCAACAATATTTTATCTTGAAACTTAAATAGGTTTTAATTTCCACTAATGTATGTATGTTCTTTATTGCAGATGGAAGTCGATGGCTTGACAGGAATTATAAAATTCGATGAAGATGGCTTTCGTTCGGAAGTAGAAATAGACGTACTTGAAGTCAAGACCTATGGCTTAGATAAGGTATAAAGTTAATACTTGAAACTTAATAATTGTTATGAAATAAAATAAAACATTGTTGATCTTGTCGCTATTCAGGTGGGAACATGGACATTAGAAGATGGTTTTGTAGAAACTAAAGATGAAGTATCAGCTGCAGAACAAGAAGGATCTGAGTCAATGAAGGGCAAGCATTTTATTGTTCTTACAGCTTTGGTAAGAATTCACAACATATCAGTGAATATGTTTAATACTGACCACAAATTAAAGCTATGTTTATTTCTTGTAGAGTGCTCCATATGGTATGCTTAAAGAATCTTCAAAAAAACTCGAAGGCAACGATCGTTACGAAGGATTCGGGATTGAACTTATTGATGAATTGGCAAAAATGAATGAATTTAATTATACATTCGACATACAAGAGGATGGTGTATATGGCTCATACAATAAGAAGACTAAAAAATGGAATGGCATGATGGAGAAAATAATGGACGGTGTATGTTGAAACTTAAATTGGTTTTAGTTTCCACTAATGCCTGTATGTTCTTTATTGCAGATGGAAGTCGATGTCTTAACAGGAATTATAAAAAAATCATCATTTGCCTTATTTTGGACCAATGGCACGAAATATGTGACAAGTTTTTATCTGGTATTAAATAGTTGTGTTTATAAAAGTCTGAACAGTTTATAACCTTATTGATGTATGTTGTCAAAATCCTTCTATGTTACAGAGAGCAGATTTCGCTATAACGGACTTGACCATAACAGCAGCTCGACAAAAAGCAGTTGATTTCACCAGCCCATTTATGAACTTAGGCATAACTATATTGTATAAGAAACCGACCAAAGAACCACCAAACCTTTTCTCTTTCATATCACCATTTTCAATGGGGGTAAGAACTCAAAGACTTTGTCAGACCGGTTGAAATCACTGTGCTTTTGTTTTATTTTTTCACATCTTTGTTTTACCATTGTAGGTTTGGGGATGGCTCGCAGGAGCGTTTGTTGGCGTGTCTGCTCTTTTATTTATATTAGGACGACTAGCACCAGAAGAATGGCAAAATCCTTACCCATGTATTGAAGAGCCGGAAACTTTGGATAATCAGTTTACCTTGGCGAATTCCTTTTGGTTTACTTTGGGAAGTGTGTTAACTCAAGGATCGGAAATCGCACCCATGTAAGTCTTCGCACTTAGGTTAATATGTACTTGCGGTTCGGTAATAAACTATAAGTCGTCAAGGCATTATTGTTTTGTTTTAGAGCTGTTTCAACTCGAATGGCTGGAAGTATGTGGTGGTTCTTCACTTTAATCATGGTTTCATCTTACACCGCCAATCTCGCAGCTTTCCTTACAGTTGAATCCAAGTTTTATGCTATTAAAAGTGTAAACGATCTTGCAAATAACCCGTATGAAATAACTTACGGAGCTAAGAAGGGAGGTGCTACCTTCAGTTTCTTTAAGGTAATAGATATTCTCCATGAATAATAAATTGAATATCGAGGGAAATATCGTAGAATGATAGAGATTTAGAGTTATTTTATTAAAAAATAAATTCAATTGTGTTTAGGAATCGGATAATTTACTTTATCAGAAAATGTATCAATATATGGAAGACCATCCAGAATATCAAACAGCTACCAATGATGAAGGGTTGGAGAGGTAAGTAAGAAACAAAGAAAGTCTAAAAACTAGTTTGTCACACTGTACACCTACCAAGAAATATTTATGTTTTCTTTCAGGGTGAAATCAGATGACGAAAACTATGCATTTCTAATGGAATCGACATCAATCGAATACATGGTTGAAAGAAACTGCGATGTTGCGCAAGTCGGTGGGCTATTGGACAGTAAGGGATATGGAATCGCTATGAAGAAAAGTAAGACCTTCTGCTCCTCATGCGGACTTGCTTGTTATTTAAGGTCACCAAGTATACACAATATAAAGTTTTATACAATGTTTGGTAGGGTGATATAAATCTTACCCTCCTGATCAAAAGGTCTAAGTAGCTAAATGTCCAATAGCGCGCAATGTCTAATGTAGGAAATCTTAGTAGACGAGGAGAGATGAACAAGTTATTTTAACCCCAGATTCTTCCATGATTGTCTGATTCGTGAGAAATTTACACTTGTGAATAATTTGTATACTAATGGAAAATAAGAATAAAGTTTTCGAAAGTTGCCAAACCAAACATCCAGTGTAAAGGCTTTGTTGAAGCCGTTTATCACCCATGTAGATATAACTTTTTTCAGATTCACCATATCGCCAACCGATGAGTGAGTCGACACTACAACTGCAAGAAGAAGGAAAACTAACCAGAATGAAAGATAAGTGGTGGAAAGAAAAAAGGGGAGGCGGTGCTTGTGCGGTACGCTCTAGCTTTTATAATTTAATTCGAATAAGATTTATTTTAATTGAGAAGTTACAAGCTGTGCTTAATAAGCTTCACTGGCGTGCTATCTTTTAAATGATGAATACTATTTTTTATTATTTAAAAATTGCAAGTCTTCCAAACAATTTTAATGCATATGTACAGACGCCAGCTGCAGCACATCAAGCTACCCGAAACTGTCAAATATTCCTAATCAACTTTGAACCTTATTAGCAATTATTAGCAATAAAGTTGAAAATCTATTAAAGAAATTTGGCAGATTGTAGTAGCTTGATGTGCTGGTGTCTATACATATCTATTACTTTTTCATACTGCTTCGTCAAGATTCGCACTTTCATTAAACTGTCAATCCTTTGACGTTGAAGATATTATCGTTGACAATCCCCTGAACCATTAACAAAGTTCTATCGATCAGGATGACGACGCAGGCGGCGGTGAGGCTCAGCCCTTAGTTCTCGCGAACGTGGGAGGCGTGTTCATTGTACTCGCGGCTGGTTCGGGTATGGCCGTCATCTGCGCCTTTATTGAGATGATCTTCGACGTATGGATGATATCTCGGAAGATGAAGGTACAGTGTTGCCACAGTTAGTTTTGTAAATTCCCCGCGTCATGTTGAAAAATTCCTCTTTTTATAGCAAAATTCCCCTCGAAGTTCATGATGTAGGAAAAACAATAAAAATGTTTTACTACTGAAAACTTTATTCCAAAAAATAAAACAAATACCGGTAAACTGAGGTTACTTTGATCAATTTTGAACTTTAATTGACTGTAATTTTTGAATGTGTGGTTCTAAAAAAAATTAAAAAAAAAATTTAAATATCGGTTTTTATAGTTCTCTCTGTAAAAGTAAAAAAAAAAATAAAAAAATCGATTAGTTTTTCAGAAAAAAAAATAAAACAAAGTGATAAAAGTTAAAATGATTCTGGGGTTACTTTGGAACCGCCCGTTTTTAACATAGAATCTGAAAGTAGCCCCAATAAATCATTTTATCTGGTAAAAATGGGTATTGATAAAAAACTTACCTTTTTTGCATGAAACAATATAGATAGATTTTCAACTTTATCACTAAAGCATAAGGTTCAAACTTGATTGGGAAAATGTCACAGTTTGGGGTAGGTTGATGTGCTGGCGTCTGTACATACAAGTATAAATTATATATTTATTGCATTTGGAGTATTAAATTCCCCTTTTATTCTTATAACCCTTTTTTGCCCCTCACATACGTGAAATTCCCCCCAAAAAGGGGAATTCCCCCCAGATCGGCAACGCTGTGAAGGTACCACATGCCATTAATATTCATTACTTTGTGATTCGATAGTGGTTTTACGTGCCAGCTTGCTCTTTACACGTCAGTGAGATAAATGATAGTTTGGTTAAAGAAGAGCGAAGTTTAAAACAGTTTATAGATTTAATGGCCTGTTTATTTTGTCTAAATCTTTCATTATTATTAGATTCTTGTTAGTGAGACTTTATGCAGCTCAATAAAACTATAAAAAATAGCTAAGAGTGACTTGCCGTTTGTTGACCATTCTTCTTATGTCAACCTGTTTATCTTATTCCATTTGTGTTTACGTGGATATCCCAAGAAAAAATGAACATTGACTGCGATCGCGTCATTACTTTGTAAATATGGACATTTTACTTTGAATTTCTGTTTTTTCGTTTTACCAGAATTGCATGTTCCAGTGTGACCCTTCACCAAAATATAGTCGCTTCGTGTCATTCTCCGTAGTCCTTATTGTTACCATTGGTAAGTATTACACCATCCTATACATATACCTTCCAACCTGCCCTCTAGTGGTAAACCACTAAAAAAAGAAAGAATTTACAAAACGAATGGCATTTTGGTTTACCAAAACGTCGATCGTTTTCTAAATTATTTTTTCAACTAATCTATCCCAACAACTGGTCTCTTGAATTCTAAGTCGCTGAAATAAATTACAGGTATCATTCAGAGAAGAATTGATAGCTGAACTGAAATTCATACTAAGCTTCAGCGGAGATACCAAGCCAGTTCGCCATAGAGAATCTAGTGGCAGTGGTTCAGGTGAATCAAAAGGAGATGACGAAAAGAATGAAGGAGATCCGGAATGTGCAGACGATGACGATAGACCTGATCCATCACCAACCCCACGCTCCGAGAGATCCAATCATTCTCGACATACTTTGCAGTTGAGCAGGAGACAAAGCAATGCAGTGCAAATGGCGAAAATGAGGAAATATAGTTCAAGAAGTGCTATATAGTGTTAGAACAGCGTATTCTATTTGAAACCTACTTGGGTACATATATCATGTTTATGTTTATTTAAAACAATTTTTCTTTCTTTGTGTTCTTGGTACACTTCGAAAGATAATCCTTTGACAGAATTCAATATACCAGGGTCAAATTAAATTAGCTAGCGTGTAACTCCGCAGGCGTGATGGGCTTCCAATCACGTCTGCGGAGTATGCGTTTATTGGCTTTCCAAATGTATTGTGTACTTTCCGCTATGGATAATAATGAAACGGTAATCTAACTATCACGAGTCTCGTTATAATGTTAATTAATACGGTCACGTCCAAATAGGTAATTATTCTGCAATTTATGTATGTGTTTAGTGTTGGCTTCATTGTATATTTTCCAAATACACATGTGACAAGAAAAGTTATTAGTTTTATTTCTGTGCATCTGTAGTTACTTACCTACCTGCTAATATTTTTTAATGATAAGTATCTTGATTCTGCGCTATCGAAACGATAGGACATAACTATAAAAGTTTCTTACAAAATGTTCATAATTTTATTTTATTGCTTGAATCTGCTTCAACATTCTAACTAATATGCAAATCACTATAAGTATTAAAATGTTTAAGACCTAAACTTAAGAAGGCATAGTTATCTATACCTACCTACATATTTTTAAATTAAACTTGTTTTTCGTGTTTGTCTGTGTGACCGCGTTAAACGTCTAAGCTGCGCAACGGATTTTGATGCAGTTTTCACCATTCAATTTATTCCGGAAGGTTTATGTCTATAATGCATAAACACGTTGCAGGACACTTAAGCCCCCCAGACGTAATAACAATATAACTTTTATTGTATCTCCTTCAACCTGTGTGTCTCCTTAAACTTACACATAATACAGAAATCTAGATGTTTTGTAAAATTGTAAAAGCCGTGCGAAGCAGGGACTGGTCGCTAGTCTCTCATAAGAGGCATTATCCTCCATTTTACTGAGCAGCGCGGCGTCTCAAATTCCTTTTCCACAAACTAGTCGATAGTATGTCAAGTTGTTAATTAGTACATGGTTTGAGAAATGCGCGGCTGTCCGTCCTTGTAATATGTCGAGCGTGAGGAGGGTACGGTAATGAAAGACCTTGATTGAGGACCCGCCACTTCTTGAGGTCATTCCTTATATTTCAGGACTGTTGATAACTAGCCTTAGAGAAAAAAGGTGGAGATTAAATACATACCTACTAGATACGTATGGATCCAATGTCTGCCCTATTTGGGATTAAAACTGAGCTTATTTTGTGCTTAAGTTTTGATGAAACTTTTGTTAAACTGCAATATCAAAATCATGATAAAAGAGGAAGATAAAAAATTAAGATAATAGTAAAACGTAAGTTTGAAAGTGACACCGGTAACTGAAAAGTTGTGTGGAAATCGGTTGTCATGGTATGGGCATGTGATGCGGAGGTGTGAGGAAAATGTCGTGAGGAGAGTTTTGAGTATGAATGTCGATGGCTATAAAAGTAGGGAAAGACCAAAAAAACGATGGATGGAATGTGTGAATAATGATATGGTTGGAAAGGGGGTGACTACCGAGATGACGTCTAATAGACAAGTATGGAAGAAAAGACATGTTGCGCCGACCCCGAATAAATTGGGATAAGGGCAGGAGAATAATGAGTAACGTTCATTCAAACATAATTATATGCTACTTAATCCAAACCAATGGTAGTTCCCATGACTGAGCGGTACTCAACTGAAAAACGTTAACCCCACAAGTCCAAAGTCATTTATAAGGATCCCTACTAAACTGTAACCAATGGCAGTGAACCCACGCCTTCTTCCCTTTCGGGTAGGCATAAACTACAGAACGCCACCTGCTACGATTCTTACATACTCCTTTTGCCTCGTTTACGTTCATACATCTGAGGGCCTATTCTCGTACTTAAAATACGTTCAAATTCGAGTCGCAATCTTCTCTCAGCGACAATCAGCTTCAAAAACTTGTTAAAAATATAGGAAATTATGAGCATTTTTTGACAGATTGAGACTGAGTTCAGAATGCCAATTGTCGTAATTTAAAACGTTGAAAATCTAGTCGCAGTCTCATCTCGGCGACAAACAAATGTCAAAAACGTGTCAAAATGCAGGGAAATTAGAGGCATTTTTGAAAGATTAAGGCTGAGATCAGACTGTGAACATTCTTAAAATTACGAGAATTGCTCCTCAGAATGCGCACGCCGGCTGATAGTACTACACATTTGACCTTTTTGAAGAACATCACTAATACGGCGTCCTCCTTTAAGCGTTTCCAAACACATCTGTCTTGTAAATACCTTTTTTCAGTCGCCCTTCATTCATCCACAAACATCCATACTAAACTCAAACCAATGGTCGTCATGACTGTACGATACCTATGATACCTAGGTATCTACTCGACTGCAAAACCATAATCACAAGTAATATATCTTGAAACCTTTCGCAAATTGTAAATTAAACCCAAGATCATGTTTCTCCATAATAATTTATTTGCTTAGACCGCAATAACTACTTACGTGTAAACTTATACAAGTTGGTGTCGGGCAATTTGTTAGGCTAATGGAACCGCAGTGAAAGATGGTGGTCACAGAGGTCGGTCTCCATTTCGCGCTGGACTCTGAAATAATGGCCTTATGTATCAAAACTATGTACCTACTTAGAAAACGAGTTGTTGCTACGAAGAAAATACTTTTGAAAATTCTGGTAAACTAGTCAACTACTTTTTCTCAAATGGCTTGAGAAAAAGTAGTAACTCGTGCCAAAAGATTAGCTAACTATCTATTGGGTCGTTAAGGCTCTTTAAATGGACGACTTCTTATCTCGTGTCAAAAAGGCGACTATTCGTTTTCCTTATTGCTACATAGCTGTGCCCGCGACTTCGCGTGCATGTCGGAAAATATTGGATTTCGTGCGTTTTTCTTTTGTTTACGTGGAACCCTAATTCTTTTTTTAGATCTTGATCTAGTAGCCTAAGTCTTTATGACATTAGCTATCTGTCAGTGAAAGTCCCGTTAAAATCGGGCCAGCCGTTTCGGAGATTAGCCGAAACAAACAGTCAAAAAGAAAATAAATAAAAAAAATGTTTTTTTTTTAAGATAATTAAGATAAAAATAATATGCATTTAGTAAAAAGCTATTATTTTGACATTACAAGCGGACAATTAATTCTTAATTGCGGACAATTATTTTATTTATTTGTAGGAATAATTTACTGCGATTATCAATTATTTTCCCAAGCATAATGCAATGTGTGTGGCAGACTCATCCCTCGCGACTCATCATTAGAGGTTAATAAGGACGGGACGCCGCCGTGCCGACGGCGACGGATAGGAAACGGCTAAAATCTAACGGATAAAAAAATGTGCTAATAAAAGTGTATTACCGGATCTGAAAGCAATAACATTTTGTTTTATGTCATTGTTGGATTATTTCGGGAACATTATAGACCATGTAGATCGATGTCTGAGGCGGTCTTTTGAGGAAACTGACTGGACAGGTCCACTCAATCTGTGTGGTTCATAGATTGAGTCAGTGTCAGTGATCTGACTGTCAGTGCACAAATTTGGTAGAAATCCTGCAGCTCAACTCAAACGATTCGACGAACAATACCAAAGAAAGGACATTTGGGTAGGCCGCATAATTTACTCAAAATGCCAGACCATAACAAAAACGAACATAACAGAGAGAAAAAAGAACAAAAAATAAATAAATTGATCCACGTAATCTTCATTCACAACAATTAAAATAATATATAATGATTTACTAAGTAAGCAAATGTCAATTTATATTAAAAAATCACTAATATCAATATGTGAATAAGAAAACAAAAAAAAAAACATTCAGTATGTAAAAATTGGAAGTTGCTCAATCCCAAGCCTTTTTGCCCTCAATATAATCGTTAACGGTATACAAGGCTTACTGGCACAACTTACATTTAATGAATGATTCAAATTTATTAAGGCTTAAATTTTGAACGTTGCTAGGAAGTTTATTATAAAAGTGTATATATTGGAATCTGAACGAGCCACCTATTTTCTAGAGCTTTGTTGTAGGTACAACAAAGTGTTTGTTCCTAGCATTTATATTATGGATATCACTGCATTTTTAAAACAATTTGATATTTTTATGGGCATATAATTTGTCTCTGAGAGATTGCCTCGGACTTAATTTATGAATTGATCGAACAGCTCGTTTCTGCAAAACAAAGATAGTCTGAATATTGGCGGCATTTCCCCACAATAGAATAGAGTGTGACATTACACTATGAAATTAAATCTATGTTGTGCTCTATGTCAGTTAAATTACGAATTTTTCTAATAGCGTAAGCCGCGAAACTTAGCTTTTTTGACAATTTATCTATACGGTGGGCCCCACTGAAGCTTAGCATCCAAAGTTACGCCCAAGTAATTCCATCTTATTTGACTATGAAAATGCGCCCACTATGAGAGTAATAATAGGAAGGAATCCCATTGTTACCCTCAAAGCATAGTGGGACAACTTGGGCTTAACTTAACTTGGGCATTAAGCTCATCTAAAGAGTTGTCATTAGGTCGAGGTCACTGAATGTCGCCCTCAGACATAATAGACGCATTACGCGAGACCTATTTTTTTATCCCACTTGACGACAATCATAAATCCAGGAGGCGATGACATATGTGGAGAAAACAAGTCGTTAAGTAGTTGCCGGAAGAGATTCTGTTTCAGAAAGCATTTTTGTAAAAGCCAAGAATAAAACGAAGTAGAACATTTTTAATTAACATTTATTATAGTTTAACAACAATTACATAATTTGTTAATAATAAAATAATAAATGATTTCATCTGTCAACAAATACAATGTATTATTTTGTGTTAGAAATTCAACTACTTTCTTGATTCACCCACCAGTAACTCTACGCTCCTTCCGATTAAAAATCTGACTAAAATTACTGCACATCTTTATGCATCCAAAAGTTTATCGAGTGACGAGATGACCACAAAACATTTAGTTCGGGAAAGACAATGCAGATCATGACTCCCCTATTGAACTGGAAAATCTGAAGAAGTGTAAGTAGGGAGCCCTTACGTACGTACTGACAGGTGGCTTGCTTAGCGCCTAGACTCCTACAGCCTAGTGATTTAAAATCCTTGTATACACGCTAGGCGACTAGCGAAGGCGCCAAGCGCGCAGTGCGGTCAGTTGCGAAAATTCTAGAGAGTTCGTTTCACTTCACTACTCGCAAGGTGACACGCTAGGCACTACGCGCATCGCGGTAAGCAAACCACCTGTCAGTGCGAACGTAGCCTCACGTTTAGCAGCACCTACATTAGTATCAATTTAGCTATAAGATCGTCGCTTAGCAAACGCCACACTGAGACTGCGTGAGGAATGCCTGGAGCTATGTGAATGATGTGTCCGATGCGTTTCAGTAGAACGGATCGAGTGAAGAGAACGTATGTCGTCTTGCCCTTCAGCTTTGGCCAGCTCTTCGAAGCTACCTGCCACGGAGTTCTTCTGAGTACGCTTTACTGGTTTTATATTGCCACTGAACTTTATGACGAATTTGAGCTCTTCTACTAGTTCGTATCTGAAGGTTGTCTGTAAGAAATGTATGCAAGATATTAGTTTGATCGTTGTCAGCGGTGGCAAACCACTTTCCGGCATCGGGATTCAAAGTTGTTTGAACTTTTAAAAAAAGCCAATGTATTGCTGAACAACTGATAAATCATTTTTTTCAAGAATGAGCATTGAAATACCTGTCTACCCTTACTTTAGGCGCATGTTTCGATCTGTCAGGTTATATAAATTTAGCTTTTGCCCGCGACTTTGTCCGCGTGAAATTTGTTGTTCTCCGACCCACCCCGCGCATCGCCTCGCCTTCCCGCGCTATCATTTCGTTTTCGTTTACCATTCTTTTTTACTTTTTGCTCGGCTCCTAAGAGTCCTAGCGTGATGTTAATAGCTTATAGTCTTTCTGAAGAATTGGGCTATCAAATGCAAAAAGATTTTTTCAAATTCGACTGGTAGTTCCAGAGATTAGTGCATTCAAACAAACAAACGCTTCAGCTTTATTACTAGTATACTCTTCAGTGTTATTATTAGTATACATAACACCATTGTCACCATATAGATTTTTAGACTGAGTTATTACTTGCTCGTTATTGAACAATTCGATGAAGATTAATATCGTTACTAGGACCTTTATCATGCTCATCCTATTGCAGCTATGCGTCATAATGTTCTGACAACATGAAACCGTTTTGCAGCAATTTGCGAGAATATTCAACAACAATAACACAGTGTCTCAAGAATTTCTACTACTGTTTTGCAGGAGACACTCTAGTTTAATTAAGTGCTGGTCCAAACACTTATTGTCGTCACGGTACAGATAACGATGGTGGTAACAACACTAGATTTTTTTTTTAAGGTCTAGCGTTTTTTCTAGACCTTGAAGTTAAATCTTAGCTGACGTTTTGATCTCACGACAATTTCCTCAGACACCAGAGGTTCTGTAGTTTTAAGAACGTTCGCATTCTAATTTTAATTTCAATCTGTCAAAAATACCTGTACCTAATTTCGCTAAATATTTGTTTTTGACATTGATTGTCGCTGAAATGAGATTGCGTCTAGATTTTGAACGTTTATTGGCTTTCAGAAAGTCATTGTACTATTTAGATACTGTCTATTGTTCATTGATTACCAGTTTGTCGACTGTCTTTCTTTCGGGGTTTTTATATTTATGCACCACGATGTAAATATTTTCTACAACAGGTTTTTTTCGTCCATAGTACAGCAAAAAGTTAATTAATGCCAATTGCCATTTTTATGTCTGACTGACAACTAAAACTTCAGGATATTGGTTAGTTTTCTTGCTGCATAACTAATAATTCTTTCCTCGAGTAGGAAGCCGGAAATAATCAAGAACTCAAGATTCCGTAACTTTTTAACTATAACGAGGTTGTTAGCAATGGCAAAAACAAAAACAAAAGAAGAACAAAATTCAACCACAATAGCGAGAATCCAACAAGATTTTAAAGTAGTGGAATCTGCCCCACTATTTCGATTTAGTGGGGCAGATTCCACTGCAAAATTTTAGGCATTTCACTTTGCCCCACCAGTGGGGCGGCCGGTGGGGCAAAGTGGAATAATCCAAAACAACACTTACTAGGTTTGGAGAATAGATGTGGACATAGAAACTATACGTGAATAGATTGTGAAATAATACATGAAAAATATAATAATTTTCAGTCTACAAATATCTTGAATCTGTAGAACGGATACCCACAGTATTATGATTCTAAACTGCAAGCCTTAAAAAAGTAGTGGTTTTCACGAAGTACATAATATTATATATTTTAGTATTACCTCATATATTATTCAATGTTAATAAGTAAATAAAGGAAAGTATTCCCGTTTGAGCACCTATTTTTAGAGCACCTATGCATTGAGCACCAAAGGTATTCCCATTTAGGTCACTAAGTAAATATACAGGTGACAATGCTACCAAATGTTTACGAATTAGAAATCACTAGGTATTATCATTTGGTTAGTGTACTCACGCTATATTTGACGGATCTCTTGAACACCCCCCACAGCATATCTATGATGGACATGAAAATCCCTACGAGGCAGCCGACGCCGAGCACCACAAACGCACCGAGCATGTTCTTCATACTCAACTGTTTCTGTTCCTCGTCACGTTTCTCCTATTATAATACATGTTTGTTTATTAATTTATCGTTTTCTTTGGCATAAGGGTAATTTGATTTTATAAGTTTTCACTGTATTTTTTTTTCTTTTCACTTCTTTGTACTTAAGGGCATGACGCAAAAATAGCTGGAATCATGCAAAAAGTTTTTGTTTTTGTAATGTCCTTTTAAGCAGTAGAAATATTTAAAAAAATGTCTGCATGTATGTTTGTTTTTGTGTATATGCCTGTTTTATGTCTTCTAGTTCGAAAATAATAATTAAGGACTTATGTTACCCCGCACTTTCCACCGCCTCTTTTCTCCTTCCACCATAAATTTCTCATTTTTTCAATTTCTCCGTTTTCCTTCATGTGTAGCAATGCGTCATCTATATATTTCTTGTATGGCGATTCTAAAAAAACCAACACGGAAATATGAATGTCAAATGATAATAATCAGTGGAATATAATCAAATAATCGATGGATGGATTGTGTGAAAGGTGATGAGAGATGGCTAGAAAGGGCTACTGAGATTTCGACGATTAGGGAAGTATGGAAGAAAAAGTCATATGGCGCTGACCCTACATAAATTGGGATAAGGGCAGGAGAACGATGATGATGAAAAATTTTGTATACAAGTTGAAATTGAAAACATGCGACAAACCGAAATTGGAGATGGTTTTCATCATTATGAACAACTTTTACCAAGAGACCAAAGCTACAATCGCGAAAAAAAATCAGCTATTCCCATTGATATATTTATATATCAATGGCTGTTCCCTACATTTTGACGAGCTGTGCGAACACAAATGTAGGGAACAGCTGATTTTATTTTCGCAATTTCTGGTTTGGTCCCATAGTAAAAGTTGTTCATAATGATGTGTACAATCTCCCATTTCGATTTGTCGCATGTTTTCAATTTCACCCTCCTATAAAAAAAAAAAAGTATTCATACTCTTCTTCATTCCGATGCCATAACTTTTGGAGTCGAGCAACCCGCCGACTTGCAGTAAGTCACAATGTCTTTCTATATAATATTCTAGAGACGTTGATTCCATGAAGAAGGCATACTGCTGGTTTTCAGCCCTGAAAATAGTGAACATTTGTGAATTGAGAACTTTCAGGCTATTAAAAACATTTAGATTTAGGATAAATCAGGATAAACTAGCGACCGGCCGGGTAATTGCGTAATACATTATCAGTAGCAATGGCTTTTATTTTAACAGTTCAACAAAATTCATTGTGCTATTTACGTTGTTGAGCGGACAAATTTTTGGAACATACGAAGCAATAGATTAGCAATATCCTTCAAAATGATTCAGATTGAGATTGATTGCACCTGCACCCTAATTGTTACGCAATTAGGGAGCAGGTCCTGCTTCGCATGGTTTTCAAAACAATGAGATTTCTTTAAAAATGGGATTTCTTGTATTTTTTTTATACATAAACCTTACGGAACAAATTCTCTAAATTATGATGAAAAACCATATAAAAATCCATTGCGTAGTTTAGAAGAACAACGTGGTCACACAGACACACGCAAAGCGACTTATATTTATAATATATATACATATACATGTATATAGATTTAGGTAACTAACTTTGCGACTCCTATGTCGTTGTCATCGACGAGCCAACCGTGTTGCACCATTTTGCTGTACATTCCCTGATATGTTGGATTTGTGGAATCCTGTAAGAAATGTTAAGTAGTTTAGTTTTTTTTATCTAACTGATGGAAGGATTGATTGTGACATCAAGTAAGTATCTACATAGGAATTATGCAAGTAATTCAAAACATTTTCATTATTTATTTTTAAGTTTTAATTCGTTATTTTCTGTTTCCATTTTTGGTGGAACGGAACGCAAACTCAAAACCGCCGGACGTGACGTCAAAAGCCGTGTGAATAAACGTCTGTATTATTAGCAAACTGCTTGAATTCGCACTAAGTAAGACGGATTTCTTGTCGAAAATATTTTTTTTTTTTATGAAAAGGGATGTAAACAGAGCAGTATCGAAGATGATGACGTCACATCTTGGCCGTCATCATCATTAAATTTGTCTTTTAATACTTTCCATGGGTTTTCATTGTTGTCCTTTATTAATAAAATGAATAAAAACAATTACATGCACATAGGATATTTCATAAATAAATACCTCAAAAAACTGTTTGGTGGACCCCAGCTTCTTGGCTCCATAGGAAATTGACTTGTGGTTGTAAAGCTCTTCAACCGTATTAAAAGGTAAGACATTTTTTTCGACAGTAAGGAAGGCGACTAATGTACCGACGTAGGAAGCGACCATCACCATGGTGAAGAACCACCACACACTGGTGATCATACGCGGAGCTAAGGCGCTGTAAAGAATAATTATGCTATACGTTTTCTTCGTTGCGAAAGAAAGAGTAAATATACACACATAACATCAAGTCTCTATTCTTACTACGTATAGTACCCCCACAAGGATAAAATATAACGTCTACTGCATAAAGTTCCGCACTTAAAGTACCAACGACAAAAAAAAAAAAATGGTAAACAATCTTATAGGTTAGCAAATCAAATCTATATCTATTTTTTTACTCTAAAGCTATTGAAAGTTAACTAATAATATATCGCATTACCTATTTTTCTGTGTGTAAATAAATAATAAAATAAATAAATACACTTAAATAATAATTACTTACATTGGCGCAATTTCAGAACCTTGCTGCATAACAGAACCAATAATCAGCCACACTGAGTTGGCGAAACTGAACTGATTGTTTAATTCCTCGGGAGACTCAATACAGGGCACCGGATTCTGCCACTCCTTGTTAGATATACGGCCAACGAAGATCATCGTCACACCCAGAGCCAACTGGATCAGCATCATGTAGTACCACACCTGATTACATTGATAGGGATTATGCTATAGAATAGGAGCATACAAAGTTGAAAGGAAATTAATAAACAAAATAAAAAGTTTTTTTTTAAATCAGGCACATATATTCAAATATTAAAATCTTTTAAGAAAGAAGATAAAAAAAAATGAGCATCACCTTTGTACCTATTTTTCTGTTCTGTTTTTTCTTGTCTGTTTATATATGTGTGTACATAAATGGTTAAATAAATAAAATAAGATGAAAAGGTTACTGTTTAGAATGAGCTTTCCTAAATTCACGGGCTGGCGAAAGAGTGATCGTGAGTTCAATCCCCGCGAGTTGTTTTGCTCATTTGTAGGTACTCACACACTCACTTATTTGTACCACAAGCATTAAAGCTTAAAGCTTAGTCTGAATTAAAGTTATTTTTTATTTGAATAAATATAAATATGAATTAAATGAGTACCACAAAGAAAAATCTTTCTCGCGCAAGGAATGATGAGGAAGAATAAGGACAAGTAGAAACTGTTAAGAATTTAAAGAGTCAAGTTATGAGTCATCTCATCATCATCATTTGCCTAGCCGATTCCCAATTATGTTGGGGTCGGCTTCCAGTCTTACCGGATGCCGCTGAACAAACCCATTATTTCCAAGAAGCGACTGTCTATCTGATCTTCACAATCTACAACCCAGTTACTAGGTAACTCGATACCGCTTGGTAAGACTGGTTGTCAGGAGTACCACTGGTGATAAAATTCTGCTTAGCTTGGGACTAGATGGCGTTGTGTGATAGTTGTGGAATATTATTATTATTATTATGCAGAGACAAAATGTAAATATATGTAGTTCATAAAAATACCTCCTTAGAGAAGACAGCCATGAAGGAGAACATCTCAGGTGGCTGCTTACTGGGCTGCTTGTAAAGGATACCGATACCGAGAGTCATGAATGGCGTGGAGAAATCGATACCGGTCTGTCGCACCGCCGTCATCGTGAAGTCGCATATTGCTAGGTCGGCTTTCTACAACATTATAGTAAAATAAGAGTGACCAGTCTTGCAATGCAATGGCTTTTATTTGAACAGTTCAACAAAATTCATTGCGTTATTTACGTTGTTGAGCAGACAAATTTTTCGAACATATGAAGCAATGGATTAGCAATTTCCATCACAATCACTCATTGCGACTGAAAATGTGGTACGCAATTAGGGTGCAGGAGGCGAATTCAATTCCCGTAATAAAAAACGTTCAAAATATCTTCTCAGCGACAGTCCAAACTGTGTCAAAAATGCATGAAAATTAGATTTCGTTTTGACAGATTCAGACTTAGATTTGAATGCGAATGTGAACTATTTTAAACCATAACATTATAATTAAGTTTATTAAATACCTCTTCGATCAGTTGTAAGGTCATTCCACTCCAGCCAGATTTGGTTAGAGTACCATAATCATTCTCAACTTCAAATTCGTAATTGAATCCTAAGATTTCACTTAGTCTTTCAATTATATCAATCGTGAACCCTTCATACCGATCGTTACCTTCTAGTTTTTTGTAATCATTTTTTAAGTATCCGTATGGTGGAGCCTGTTGAAAAAAAAAATCGGCTTGAATCAGTACTTTCAGAATGTCAAAATTACATAAGACAGCCCCAAAAACGCCCGTCCTTCATCACTTCCTAGTGATGGGGAAACGTTTCAAGTTAAAGCCAAGTTAATTAAAGGACGAAGAAAGAATCAAGATCGAAATAATATATAGCAGAACATTTAATACAAATATGTTTATGTACATGCATGCTAATTCTATGTTAAAATCTAGACTCGGAAGCCATAAGCACTTAAGTCAAATATTTTTGGCATGCAAAAAGATTTGAGTTAAGTGCAAGCCATAAGAACTTAAGTCATTTTCGCATGCAAAAAGATTTGACTTAAGTGCTTAAGGCTTCCGAGTCTAGAAATATTATTCCCGGTCGATTCAAACGTATAGACAGGGTTTTGGCGTTGCTCGTAGGCTTGCAAGCACTTATTATGACCTTACCCTGTTTATATTTATTTGTAAATGTTAGTTTGGGGTGCCCCAACATTACAAACTTAAAAAAATGACTAATAAGACTTACCTTGATTGTTATTAGTACTTTCAATGTTTTGTTCCTCATTGCTGCTTCTTGTGTTATTTCTGCATCAGCGACAAACGGCCTTTCTATTTTCAGTTTGTTGTTTTTCCATGATCCTATCTAAATGGAAACAATTAGTTTATGATATTTGTGGTAATGTAGTAGATATATCTGTTAAGCCTATTAGCGTAAGTTTTTGGAGCAAGTTTATATTTTATTTATGAATAACTTAGAAAAGTTTTTGTTTACAAAATTAAATTAATATTTTCTCCGGTCGATAAGGTAAGGTAATGTTGATTAAATAATCACTGCACTACATACCTTCCCCTTACTGGCTTCGATAAAAACGGGATGCCAGTCAATGTACTTACTGTTTGATTGCCAGCAGAAGTTAATTCTAGTATATCGAAAGTCACATCCGTACGCTCTCCCAGCCCGCTGAATATCAATGATCTTGTAATTCCATACACCTTATTCTGTAACAAAAAAATCTTCAATCAACTCAGCCTATCGCAGTCTACTGCTGGACAAAGGCCTCTCCCAGACTGCGCCACAGCACCCTGTCCTCCGCCTTCCGCATCCAGTCTACCCCAGCCACCTTCTTTAGGTCGTCTGCCCATCTAGCTGGGGGGCGTCCCACACTACTCTTGCCGGTACGCGGTCTCCACTCTAGGACTCGTCTGCTCCACCAGCCATCAGTCCTTCGATAGACATGGCCAGCCCACTGCCACTTCAGTTTGCTTACTCTGCAAGCTATGTCGGTAACTCCGGTTCTTTTCCGGATAATTTCATTCCTGATTTTATCCTTCAAAGAGACTCCGAGCATAGCTCGCTCCATAGCGCGCTGAGCGACCTTGAATTTGTGGACCAGCCCGACCGTCAGTGTCCACGTTTCAGCAACGTATGTCATGACGGGCAGGATGCACTGGTTGAAGACCTTAGTCTTCAAACACTGCGGGATAGGCGAAGAGAAGACTTGACGGAGTTTTCCAAATGCTGCCCAACCCAACTGGATCCTTCTGTCAGCTTCCTTTCGCAAAGTTGAAACAAAAAAATCTTGATCAGCACATAAACAACCGTCTCAGAGCATCGTCTGACAGAATCAAACAGCTATAGGTACTGACTGTGTCGCGGTTCCTTGGGAGCAAGCCTGTCTATTACATTTTACGTAATCATTGTAGAGATAAACCATTTTAGAAATGTCCGTCCACTGCTTGTTGCATACACATTCCAAATGTTTGTACCTATATCTATATAAATTTTAGTGGAGAGGCGTGCATTTTCAGAATGGTTTATCCCTAATAAGACATGCCATTTGCGTCTCTGTTGCGAGCCCAAATGTACAATCTATACATATAATAAAATCGTAGGAAAGTCAAAACGGTACATTGAATATTTTTTTAAAAGAATACTTGGGGCGTGATCTACAATCGATATCGAAGCCAAAAATATAGTTTTTAGAATTTTTGTCTGTTTGTCTGTTTTTCTGTTTGTCTGTTTGTCTGTATGTATGTCCGGGATAAACTCAAAAAGTACTGCATGGATTTACTTCAAATTTTGCATGAATATTACTAAGAAGTCGGGTCAACATATAGGCTACATATTATCACGCTATCACCTATGGGGGAGGAGCTGTGAATCTTTATTTTTCTTACGCATTCTGTGACAGCGTGTAATCTAACGACGCATATTTAAATGTTGTTTTTCAGTAAGCCATGCTATTATCTAGCTTTACACTATAAAAACTACGCCATTTAAGTAACTTGGGCAGAAAAAACATAGTTTAATGAATTTTAGTAGTATAAAGAAAATTTTGAAGCAGCGCCATCTATGAGATTTCATAAAAATCAAATCAAGTTACATGTTGACACTTTTTGGAAATTAATAATTTAAATTTGATCATGTTGGCGAGGTTAGTAGTTAGTTATTCTTAAAATTCATAGATGGCAATGTGCATTTTCTTCATAAAAAATGTATCGTATAGTTCGTTTTGACAAATTCAAGTTCCAACAAAACCCTTAAAATCTTGAACAGAGTTGAGGACGACAATTAAAAAAAAAATGCGGTGTTAAGTATTACAAAAAAGTTATGTTTCTACTGGAGACGAAGTCGGAGTAACTGATGAACGCGTGCTGAACACCTGTCTCAGTTCACTTCAAGATGTGGTCATTTCTATCGGCGGCAATCCACTGATCGAATATGGGTTACCAGCTCCCCAATCATCACCGCATCAAGACCGTGTAAATCGGGAGTATAACGCTGAGACAAATTACGATCCGGGCGAAATGACCATGTCGCTTTGTTCTCTTCAGAGCAAAAACAAATTTATGACACCGTCCTTAAAAGCGTTGGGAAAAAACCAGGGTCAAATGTTTTTCTTGGAATGCGTCTGGTGGAACAGGAAAAACATTTGTTACCACTTGCATACTTGCAGAGGTCAGCAGGCAAGGCAAAATTGCTATTGCTGTAGCGTCGTCGGGAATCGCTGCCACACTGCTTCCGAGTGGCAAGACAGCACATGCCATGTTTAAAATTCCTATCGATTTAGAGAGCGCCGAAACGCCTGTTTGTGGTGTGTCACGTAACAGCGATAAGGGACACGTGCTCAAGGATTGCTCTTTGATCGTATGGGATGAGTGTACGATGGCCAATAGGAAGGCAGTTGAGGCCGTGGACGGAACCCTGCAGGACATCCGCAGGAACGAACATTTGATGCGTCGTATCACAGCTGTTCTGTTCAGTGGCAATTTCCGGCAAACGCTTCCCGTGGTGACACGGGGATCGAGGGCTGACGAGGTGAATGCTTCGTTGAAACTATCTTCGTTGTGGTCACGAGTTCGTACGCTGCGCTTGACCATTAATATGAGAGCTCGGCTCGGCGGCAATGCACGTGCTCAAGAATTCTCCAATGTCCTTCTAAATCTTGGCGAAGGCACTCTACCAGAAGAGAGAGGTGGACAGGTGGTGCTTCCAGTCTCTCGGTAGAGTGGTATCCAGCTTAGAAGAACTCATTTGCTGTGTGTACGGGGACATCAGTCGTATACTGCACCTGCAGAATTCTTGGGTGTGTGAGCGGGCCATTTTGACGTCCAAAAATGATCAGGCTGCAGCAATTAACGAATGCATTCTCTCGGAAATTGAGGGGAATGAAGTGGTCTACACCTCGATAAACACTGTTGTCGAGCAAGATGACGCCACACATTATCCCGTGGAATTTCTGAACTCCCTGTCAGCAAGTGGACTTCCAGCGCATACCATCAAGCTGAAGGTCGGTGTCCCGATTATGCTTCTTCGGAACCTATCACCTCTGAAGTTGTGTAACGGGACCCACCCTAAAGTCATTTCGCTCTACAGACACACCATTGAGGCGGAAATTCTTACGGGTTGTGGCGTTGGCGAGGCAGTATTTATACCACGCATTCCCCTCATACCTCATATCTTCCCGTTCCAGTTCAAGCGCGTACAGTTCCACGTGAGTGTTTGCTTCGCGATAACCATCAATAGAGGCAGACACTGAGGGCAGCGGGTGTCAACCTCAGGACGAGTTGCTTCTCACACGGACAACTGTACGTCGCTTGCTCCCGCGTCACCAGTCCTGACTCTCTTTACATTTTGGCTCCTGGCAGCATAACTACTAACGTTGTTTATAGGGAAGTGTTTTAAGGTATGATGCTATTGTACGTATTTTTACTCTTTTGTGTCCTGGAATGTATTCCTGCATTGTTTTCTCTATTTCCTTCAGTCACATCCCCCACACCACACTGAACTCAGCAGGACTCCCATATAACTCTCTTCACTTGCTTCGCTTGCAAAAAAAACTTATATTTTAATGCTATTTTAAAAGTTGTTTACTTATAATGCTATAGCGACACTGGCATCTTAGGTATTTTTGGTGCTGTAGAGCCTTCAGGCAGACGACGTCGCGGGCAGCAGCTAGTAATGTAATAAACATCTCACAGTGGATTCCAAAGTACAATTCATTTTGTAAAAAGAATGGAACATAGGTAGCTACACTCGCTTGAACCATAATTCACTAAATACGTATACCGCTAAACGAATGTATTTAAAACATCGCTCCTTTCTGTCAACCCTTTGAAGGTGACAGAGGGTGCACTCTCTAAGTCCGTCAACGAAGATCCGAAAGTAGTCCGAAACTTCGGAGTGAACCCTACACCCAATTAAATATTTTCTTCGGACGGGTAAAGACACATCGGGAATAAGGACAACCGCTGTCAAATAGTGGTGACCTTCGTTCTTAAGTCGGGCCCCGAACTAATCTTACGTCCGTAGGCGATACGAAGTAGAAAACGCCCGTAACTTTGGCCGAAACTGCGGATTTAATGCTTAGGAAGTAGGCCTCGAGACACCGAATGATGTGTTAAATATATTTAGCGCTAAACGCATTTAATGATTTGTGGAGAGAGAGCCTCGTTGACAAAATAACTCACCGTCTTCATAAAATTCAGGAGAGTTGATCCGTAATCCCAGGCTTTATAATTTTCGCAGCTCAGTGGTTCAGCTTCCACGTTTACTTTCTTGATGGCTGCGGCGAACACTTCCACCGCATCGTGTATGAGGAGTAGTTGGGTTTTAAGTTCCTCCGGTTCTAGGGTCTTCCCGGTTTCTTGGTTGAACGTCGTCGTAAAGTTCCACAATTTTTCATTGTCTTTGTTTTCTAGTTCTACTATACGAAACCCTAAAAAAATATGGTTACTAAAAAGTCATCTTTTTCGGGACTTGAATAAATCTTCTAATATTTTTAGCGGATCTCGCTTTATATTCTATTTTATTGTGTCCAAACACAATAAAATTAAATAGCCAGCCAACTGGCTTACAGTTAACAATATAACAGTAGGTATTAGTGAGGTAATTCGCGACAACTCATTTACATACCTGCACAGTTAGAGTATTGTTGTACAAACTATTCATTTACTTTTAGTAAAATTGAAAACATTATAAAAATTATTTATATCGACCAAATAAATTATTAGATATTTCTGGCGTTGTATTGAAATGTGTCACATTCTCAAGGACTGTTGCCCCACATTTTGTTGCCTATTTTTTCACCTATTTCTATAAAGTTGTTATACTCACACAATAGAACTCACCGGTCATATTAACTCCGCCGTATTGGTACCGACTCATGTCCAGGGAGAAGAGGTCGGGCGACACGAAAATGTACGAATGCTCTTCGGCCATCATGCCCACCTGTTGTGCGTGGAGCAACATCTGTTCCAAGTTCCTAGACGGACAATCCACCACGAAGTTCGTGTAGCCGTTGTGTTTAGCATCTATTAAGACTTCCCTGAAACGTGAAAAAATATGTAACTAGTATATATTATTGCTAAAACTAAAGATTACATAGACACCTTTAGACAGAAGATAAAAGGTGTATCTTGATATGTATCAAGATACACCTTTTGTCCGACGTCTATATCTACAAGGCATTCTACATTGTTCAGTTTAGACCATATAGTTGAAATATATAGTAACAAGCCTTCATAGATATTCGAAACTAAAAAAAATCATATTATTTATTGATGCTTCATACCCGAAAGCTACTTCTGGTCTTTATATTATACTCACACGTTAGAAACCACATCCTCCTTTGGCATACCAGAAGTATAGAAATCAGACTGTTTTGTACGGTTCTCTCTTTATAGTTTTACAAGTAGGAGTATAAAACGACGCCCATTTAAAAAAAATAAACGCTGTTACACGGCGCAGCTTGCAGAATGACGCCTACACTTGACGAATACAAAGAGAGAGAGAGATTATTTTATGTTTTACAAATCAAACGCAAACTGTCTAGCCAAGTCTGAAATCCTGCATATAATTATATGAACGTACGTGTAATAGCCTGTTTATATCGGTGTATTATTCACGTGTGCAATATAGTCGTGGTGTCGTATGGAAAGTTTAGTGGAAAAACATGTATATTCTTTGTTTCTGAAGAAAATCCTAAAATTTTTTTGCTGGCAAACAAGCTGCCAGTCATCCTGGTCACTACTGCCCAGGGATGACCTAAAACATCAACAAAAATTGCTTGCTATCCTAGAGACAAGGTCTCATAAGCCTGTGATGTCACGGGCACTAATCCTAAGTACTTCCCGGGTCGCGCTCCTTTACAAACTATTGGTTATTAAAAAGTAAAGGTTACCTGTAGTCATCGCCGCTAAGTTCTCTCAAGGTAACTACGTACGGGTAGGTGTCGTTGCCAAGCTGCAACAACTCACTCACGCGCAGCAGACTGTGTCCCTTCACGTACAGTAACGTGAAGTTCCGCCATTCCTTGTGTAATATCAACTTTTCTAATACCTGGAAAATTATGACAATACAACAATAAATATTTTAAGCGTATTTTGTTTCTGTTGGTACGTTTACTCTTACGTAACCTTCTTTGCGATCCCAATATTATTCAGGTATTTGCTGAAAACTAGTCAAGGAAATGTACAATTCGTTTTTATGTAGTTTGGAACTTTTATAGAACAACAGGATCCAGTCCAGGTCGATGCTCCTCTGCAAATCTACGTAATGCTATCAGAGCTTTATACCTACCGGCCGCTCTAGCCATGATGTTTTAGGAACATAGTTATATCAATTATAATATACAACATGAAAAGCGTTTTTTAAAACCAATTTACAAAATTAAATATTATTTGTCATTTATCGTGATAACTATAGGTACAGTGTGGGTAAATTGAACGAAGGTTTGTCATATATAACTTCGATAATATATATTATTCCTAGAAAACCGTTCTAAGTTTTAATACACGTTTATATAATTATTTTCATTATGTTCTTGTATCATCATAACAGATGTCAGCTAATCTGACCACCCCTGTTTTTTCTGCTATTCTATATAAAAAATAATGTTTGTCTCGTAATTCTTGCCAATAACTTTTAATACATAAACGTCAAATATGCTATAATCTCTACAGTAGGTACATACATTTTCAGTTTACCCTTGAGTTTACAGGTCGGTTCTTTAAGTGACTGTGCCTAATATGAAAAAGAAACAAAAATATCATCCACAATATGGCCACAGTATAATAAGGTCTTCCTAGAGTTAAGTATTACGAATATCGAGTAACACGAATAAGGAAATGCTTTTACCAAGATATAGGATTTGGTGACACCCACGTGTGGCGAAATAAGTATTACTTAGTTTTCTTTTTGTTACAGCTATCAATCGAATAATAATAAAAAGAAAACCGACTGTGAATGTGAGTACCATGAAGGCTGGATTGAATACATGACTTTATACTGTCTGGCGGTTTTGAGTATTTTGTATATGGCCCACGCAAATATGTGACGGGTCGTTGAGCTCCCAAAAATAGCGCTGTACTACACGATGTCTGATGCATGCCATCTATTGGGACAGGTCAACTCAAAGCTGCAATGGCTCTTTCTTGAAAATGCCCTTTCAGACATGGCCCTGCATTGTTGGACTCACATAAAATCCTAATAATATAATGTTTATACTTTAAAAGAGAACCTCTGAATTTGTTTCGGCATTTCTTGTCAATGATCAGTCAGCTAGGAAATGCCAGCGCCATCTAGTTTTAAAACCAACAAAATATTGACGAGTCTTAAAAGATCTAGTTACAGAAATAAACACTTAATTTAATTTCATTTCCATCTTTCCCATTTTCTGTACGTATATCTACCTACTGCATCTAAATTTAATAAGCAAACTGTAATAACAAGAAAACAAAACAAAAAGATAACTAGATATAGCAAGTAGGTACCCGAAGAATTGACCTAACAAAGTTTCTTCGGTCATTGCTTGAAATATTTATCTGCAGCTACGGAGCGGATTCCAGGAAACGAGTGATATACCTACCTACCGATTGTTTACCTACCTACTTATTTCTGCCTCCCTCCTTCAAGTCTTAACTCGATCTATTAATTAACTTATGAACACGAACAGAGAAATTATTTATAATTATGTATGATTTCATTATCAATTCTAACAATTAGGGCTCCCGCTGAACTCTTTAGCCGATAACAATTGGCTTCTTCTTTCTTCTTAATAACAGCACTGTTGTCTATTGAATTCGAGAAGATTTCCTAAGCTTCCATCATGGAGAAAAAGGAGCGAGGCGTAGATCAGATATATTTAGCATGACACCTTATTTTGCTGAGGATTACAATCATGTAAACCGCTGAAAGCGTGTAATAACGAACCCATAGCATAAGATTAACATCGACAAAGAAATAAGTAATTAAAAACACTTTCAGTTTTCTTTTAAAAGGCAAAGCTTCCGCAAAATCAAGATTTCGAACGAACAGAGAAGCGAATACAAACATAATACAGCTGCTGGCTATTATGTAAGAAAAATAACTGATTTATTCTTATAAATCAGTTATTTTTCTTCCAAACTAAGTATTTCTTTCATTGGCGTACTTGTGGCACATGTATGTATGTGTCTAATGTCCGACGATTACGATACTCAAACTTTACTTATCCAATAAAAGGCACGTCCTTAATTTGAGGGTGAAAACGCGGCCACAGAATAAAACTCCTAAATATCACAGCACTGTCCCGTATTTTACTTTCATTGTGCTTTTTTTTAAGCTTATAAATATTTCATTTTAATGGCATAACATATCTGTTTAACGAATTAATACGAGATGTTATGAGGGTTTTTGAGTAAAAGCTGTTTTAATTTATGTTATCTATTATACATGCTTTTTTTTCGTAGAATACCTAAATTAAAAAGAAAGTATCTAATGGCTTTTCGTAATAATTTAAAATAAATGGATAGCTAATTCTCATACGTGATTCTACAAATATTACATGTCGAAGAAAAAAGGTTCCATTACATTATCATTCAAAATACAGGCACCTTTGTCACTAAAAATAAAACAAAAAGCCAAGAAAAAAATAAAAATAACTTAATGGCATCTCGTGAGTTTTTGAAGCTCGAATGGCCAGTTAGCACCTAAACGACCAGGAAAAAGGCCAAATAAAAAATGATATCCTACTTTTGTAATATCCTGAAAAATTGTTTTTGTCTTGTGAACGTGCAGTTATAAAATTGCTGGACCGACATTTCTTAAATAAGACGAAACTTTTTTGAGGTAGGTCTGATTAATAAGAATTTGGAAATATTATTAACACAAATACCTAAATACCAACACCTAACCTAAAATGTAGTACTATTAAGTATTCTGTGCTAAAATCTTACCATATTATAAGCAGAAGGGCTGGGATACATGTTCAGGACGGACCATTCGTCATTAAAGAGATCGTTGTGCTGTATACTGACATGGGGCAGTTCGAGCATGTCACATAGTGCCTGGATGTTCTCGCTAGCTCGCCCGCCTGTCCCATCTATGATGCCGATCACGCCTTCCTGGAATTTAGATAGGGAATTTGTATCAATTTTAAGAAGAATTTGGAAGAAATTGTGCAATGATACTTTGGGTGGAGATTAGGTACCTACTGATTAGAGAAAAGAAAACTTGTTGTGAGATCTACAGAGGCAAACCAAAATAGATTTCTACGTATAGTAATAGGTTCTATACTGCAAAATACAGTTGAACCGTACCCATTACTGCTTCTGGAATTAAAACCAAACAGACAAAGCACTTTTCTTTTCCAGTTTTTTCTTCCCAGCAAATATAATCATAGCCTAAGGTTACCGCTATAATCATATTTCTTTGTGTTTTCATGGGAACTTCTGTTTTCTTATAAGGATATCATAAAGACTTGTGATATTATTGTGATTTGTGAATCTAACTGTACATTTTTTAAAGTTTCTTGCTTTCTTGCTCTTCTCCATAGGAAACGACCAATTGAAACCATGCAGCTGGCTTCTAACGTTTCATAAGTGCCCATGACGGTGTATGTAAAATAAAATATTTTGATTTTTTGACTTTGTGTGGCTTGAACACAGTTGACTAAAGTGGAATTGATAAATCTATATACTTATACCGCGTAATATACTAAATTATTTTAAATTAAAAAAAAACATTCCAAAGAAACTTTAAGAGATCGTAAAATTGTAACATTCATTTTCCACTAAGAGACGAAATTCAGTTTGAATCTAAGATGAACACAAAGAAAGTTTGGTGTTCTGAACCCGAATCATCTCAAACCATGTAAAATAGGTGAGCAATGAAAAAGAAAAGAACAATTGGAAAAAGTCGTAAAAAAGTTGCGTTTTACAGTCAGATCAATGAACAAAACTGAAAAGATAGAAAATTTAAAAAGAAAGCCATATCAATCGCAGGATCACATTACTCTTCCACGCGAGTAAATTCAAATTGAATGAGCAGATGAAGTAATTTCAATGAATTTTAATAGCAATTAATTCTTATTTGCTTTTGAACTCATTTCGAGTTTCATTTAGCTGGTTTTATTTAACTGCTTTTATTTATTTATAGCCAAGCATAGCCCTCGGGCTATGCTTGGAGTTTCCCTGCGGGATCGAATCAGAAATGAAGAGATCCGCAGGAGAACCAAGGTAACCGACATAGCCCGAAGAATTGCCAAACTTAAGTGGCAGTGGGCAGGGCACATTGCTCGCAGAACAGATGGCCGATGGGGCCGAAAGGTTCTGGAGTGGCGACCGCGTACCGGAAGGCGTAGCGTTGGAAGGCCTCCCACAAGGTGGACCGACGACCTTGTGAAGGCCGCAGGAACTCGTTGGATGCGAGAAGCACAAAACCGGTCGAAGTGGAGGTGCTTGGGGGAGGCCTATGTCCAGCAGTGGACGTCTTTCGGCTGAAATGATTTATTTATACATATTTTATTATACACCACAAAATACATAACATAAAAAAATACATCAAACACTTTCTGGGATCTCTTCCAGGCAACCTTGGAATGGACAGTGATTTTCCTGATATAAAATGGGGCTGTCGTTGGTGCAAATATTATGTATGTAAAATAGATATCTACACAGACATACCTAATCATTATCCAAAATATTTTTTTTATTTGTGTCTATAGTAATGAAGCCACTATTATAATCTCTTCTATTTTATATTGGTCCACGTCTATTGAGTTCGATATTATAAGTTTTTCAATGAAAAACAGACTGTATATTTTACGTTAATAATCAATACATTGTAGTCTGTACATACCTCCGCCAGTTCGCATACATATTTGCTTATTTCTAGAACTTCTCCTCTTACAGATACTTCCTTTATGGAGGTCCTGAAATTAAAACTTTTCGCGCTCACATCCAGCGCCACTTTCATGTCATCGGAGTCTTTGTAAAATATTCCTCCTGAAACATAGAAATTACCTACATTTCAATATTTAACTTTTATTTTGTAAGTTATGTGACTCTCTCCAATGGATATAACTATGTAGGGTAGGTACTGAGTGTAACCTTTGTTTATATACTCTCTGAATATGTGCAACGAGTCATGTCATTTGAGAAGAAACGCATGAAAATTACTAAAGAATTTTCAAACTGACGCAACTTCAACCTGCCTAATTCAGTAGGTTATATCCACAACCTAATTAATAAGACAAAAACTTTCAAACTAACCGATAATAGGTCCTTCTTTCTCTTCCTGTGCAAAAACACATTGTGATAACAAAACCAAGACAAACGGCACTAACACAAACATATTTCTAAAAAAAAATATGTCACAACCACATCATATTGAAATAAACACAATCACGAAAAATCACAACACAACACCGACATCGTCTCACATTTCCGCGTTCGCACAAACTTTACAGATTATAAAATTAAATGAGTTTAAAGTTTACGTCTTAACACTGTAATTGCGTTAAAGTTTACAGTTAATCAGTGTTTTAAAACATTGTCGTAATAAACGTTCAAAGTTTGGGCGGTGCGTCGGTAATCTGTTTAGATTGGTATTGGACGGGCACACGGCGGCGCGCGCGACACGCCGCTTCAGAAATAATCCCGCGCCTATATTTAGGACGGGTTTTCCACAAAACGACATACTTTATCTCGATGCCGTCTGTCTCGGTCTGGAGCGATGTCGCGAAATCCGATTTACGAACAAAAACTATTGCTTTTTTTCTTCTAACTTTTGGCGATTTAATACGAAGTTTCCGATCTTTTTTTGCAGTAGTAAAGAATAAAAAAGATTGGGAACAATACAAATATAATAAATTAATAACAGGTGAGTTTGGCCTGAATATGATTGAATAGTGACTTGTGGGAATTTTCCATGCTCTTATCTGTAGATACCTCATCATCATCTGCCTAGCGTTTTCCCAATTATGTTGGGGTCAGTTTCCAGTCTAAACGGAGTGACTGTCTATCTGACCTCTACAACCCAGTTACTGGGTAATACGATACCCTTTGGTGAGACTGGTTATCAGACTTTCGGCCTTCTGACTACCTGTAACGCCTGTTAAAGATCCACGAATGATAGCCGGGACCAACGGCTTAACGTGCTTTCCGAGGCACGGAAGGGTCTCGGTATGTAAAAATGGTCACCCATCCACAGATCAACCGCGGCAAGCGTAGCTTAACCTGATCGATCGACCTGTGCAACTGTTATTATTTAGCCACGGGCCCCTCTTATCCTATCTGTAGATACCTAATTAGTCAAATACTAAATGAAAAAATCTTTCTCTCCTTATCTCATAGGGACGGATATTCAAGGTATAAACTTTTTAATTAGTGACCTATTTATTTATTTTATTATTTATGTACACACAGAAAAATGGATACAGATATGTATTGAGTACAAAGGTACTCCTTATTTCTTAAGAAATTTCTAATTACATATGTGTTGTGGGACCCCGATTTGATAGAGGAATCTAATATTAAAATCCGTATCACAATCAAAATGAATAATTAAGTATAGGTGGTATTTAGCACGATGCACCGAGATTTCATGTGGTAATACATTAATCTGACTGTATAATCGCAAAACGCCAGGAGCCATAATGAAAATGACCAATCAGCTTGATAGCTGCCATCAATGATATTACGAGTATAAGAAGTGTATTGCTTATAATATCATTGGCTGTCATCGTTTGAACAATGTTCAGTCACGTCTAAAAGTATGTATACACTTAGCTTTATTCAAAGTCGATTTTCTCCTTTATTTTTGAACGAAATTTTATGTTATTACGAAAATAGTATTTTCGAACCCATAGGTTTATGTTAAGTGTCGTATTTCAACGTTGCATTCGTTATTTCACGAAAAAATTGCAATTGAAAATTGCCAAGTGTATACATACTTTTAGACGTGACTGTTCGTCCATACTCTTCAGATTGAAAGCAATTTACTAAAGCGGACAAAGGGAATTTACAATCAATATCGACTTAGCATCGCGTATTATTCGTACTATTGTTAGGAAGATTAACAGAGCGTTTATTTTCTGCCGTAATTGGCTTAGCAATAAGTTCATTCTTCTTTAATTTTCCATTCAGATTTTTGTAAAGGAAACTTCATTATTCATTCATTTATTTATTTTTCAGATCATAAAATGCACTTACCGCAAGGGTTGGATCGAGATGGTGCTAGAAAAGGATGCATGGAAGGATTTTGGGGAGGCCTTTGCTCAGCATTGGGACAGTGTAGGCTAAATAAAAAAAGGAATTTGTTAGTACTTACATACACAACTTAAACACTAGATAGTGTTAATTACATTCATAAAAAATTTTAGTTACAAAGGTCTTAAAACTATGTTAGTATTATACAGGGTCTATTTGAATTATAGTTAGCGGAGAGGGGATCAGACCGTAATGAGAAAGTTTATAGTGGATAAGACAGAGATTAATACAGAAGAAGAACTAGTATGGGATCCAGGGAGGAGGGTGGAGGGGGGGTTCAGGGGATCAGACAGGAATAACTCGACATGGATTATGGGTAGGTACCGATATCCAAAAATGATAAAACAAAAAAAAAATTAAGTACATTATGTTTTTTTGGGGTCAACGACTCTTTGTTGTAGGTGAGAAATTATAAAAAGTAAGCAGGTTTCTTTATTGTCATATTTAGGTACATTATCAAATTTGTTGTAAAGCAGTAACTAAGGATGAAATTTTCAAAAGCAAAAGACATAAAAATTATATTTTACAAATAAATTGTATCGTCAAACAGCAAAGTTATCTTTAGCGACTATAAACGTTTCATCGAACTTCTGACAGGTAAACTCTACGTGTAAAAGGTTTGCACTTAGTGGAAACTGGGTCGCCATAACACGTCTATAAGGAAAAACGCATACTGGTCCCAGTTAACAGAACTCTGAATCCAATTGTTCCACATTTCGTGCAGATTAGTTGGTATGCACGCGAGTGCCGACCATTGAATCACAGACGTGCCGTAATGTACTATAGGAAGAAGACAAACTTACTTCGCAGGCTCAGAAAATGCGATTTTCTTTTGTTTGAATATAAGTAGGGAGAGTATGAGAAGCCATGTTATTTTTCAAAGTAAATAGTAACAAGTTGTTACTATTTAGGTATTACAAGTTGTTACTATTACCACGAACGAAGTCGCGGGCACAGCTAGTTGTTACTAACAACTAGCTGTGCCCGCGACTTGGTTCGTGTGGATGTCGGAAAACAATAATGTGTCTCTTTACTAATTCTTTTACTAAAATTATGTTTCGGTCGTTTCGGAGTTTGGCCAAAACAAACAGACTTAACTAAGACAGAAAAAAGAATTATTTTTGTTATAAGTACCTAAGTACTTACACACTTAATTATAGGTACTTACTTAGGTACTTTATAAAAATATGCATTTATTAAAAAGCTGTTATTTTAACATTACAAACAGACACTTAAAATTTATTCATTCGTATAGAGACAGACAAAAAGTCCGAAAAAATACCTAAACAAACCATTCTAAATTGCATTGATAGTAACTGGTGAAAAAGGCATAAGTAAAGGCAAATCCAATTAAATTCAGCCGTAGATATGCATTGTCACGGCTGTAAAAACCGAAATAAACACTGGTTCAATCACTTGCTAGCTAATTTCGTCGCACGCTACGAAGTCTTTCGCGTGGATTGATCCTAAACAAACACCAAATGGAAATTTACAATGGCGCGATCGATGAGAACCAATAAAATGTTTACGAGCATGATTTCCAAACTTCTGTTTATGAGTGAACCTATTGCTAAATACACTCAACGGCAGTACATGTAACCCAAACTCTACACGTGAGTTTGTGATCATCAGTGATCGGAATAGGTAGAGCTATTTAGGTTCATTGACCGCAAACATTGATGTTAATATGGATATTCCACGGGATTCCGACTGATACTACGGGATTTTTGTCATATAAATTCGCTTCACTAACATCAACAGATGTTGAACGCTCGTTTTCCACATATAAATGGGTGTTAGATGTAAAAAGAAATAGATTAAAATTAGATAATTTACAAAAAATAATGGTGATTTATTTTAACTCTGGTCATACTCAGTCTTCTAGTGAAGCTGAAGACGAACCAGACCAATGACATTTTTTGTTTAAATAAGTGAATTATTGTTGAAGCGTATTGATCATTTTAATTAAGATTTTATTGTAAATACAATTTTTTCTATTTGATAATGTTTTGATTTTACTGAGGAACAAATAATTTGTATGGTAATATGTTTTTGTACAACTTCAGAAGAAAAATGTTTAAATGACTGTTGATTCTTGAATAAGAAATTGGTGCCGATCCTCTTGTAAACTAAACTAACTAAACTATCACTAAAATTCCTTACTTTTTGCTATGAAAATCTTACAGCTATTCTGCATAAAAAAATCTCTAAATTTAAAAATAATTTTGACACAAAAATCGAATTTGACAATCGCGACTCGTCAACACGTGGTACTTACTTCCCTACCCCGTGAATGGTTTTTTAGAGCCGCAGGCGCGGAGGGGGCAGCCTTGACGTGTTTTTTTAAGGAATTTTTCACTTTTTGTATGGAAAATATGAAAAATTTATGCCTACATGTTGAGTTTTAGTAGTTTAAGGATGTCATAATGGGTGTCGAAAATTTCATTATTTTTGCGATAGGACGCACCATTTTCGAGATATAAGCAAAAGAAAAAAAAAAAGATACAGACAGTACTGTTTTTGCACCTGAAGTCGAGGTATTGGTGTAAATTTCTATTCATGACAACTAATTTTATTCCACACCTTTTTAATCGCGATTAAAAATAGTCAGTTTAGTTAGACAATCAAAGTTTTAGGTGAAAAACGTGAAATTCAGAATAGCAAAATTGCCATCTTCAATAGATTAATAACTCAGTGCCATCTTAGTGCTGTCAAACTAAAATTTTGTTAAATTGCGTCACTTTAGTCACTTTCAGAATGGGAAATTGTCGCTTGACAGGAATAAATTAAATTTTAGTGATTTTTAGTCTAGTTTAGAGGCATTTGTGACAAGAAAATCGGCACCATTGTTACGTAAAAAAATATATGTGGTTTAATGAATCAAGTTTATCTATTTATTATACTATTTTTAATCCCGTCCTTCTTATATTTACCCGTCAGAAAGGAAGTGTAATCTTTCATTAGTCCCGAAGGCGTGAATAGTTTTTATGATTTTACTACTTACAAACCAAATCCCGGGACTCGGGGAATATCCATATTATTCTAACCAACCAATTATTCTAAGCAAGTACGTAAAACAGCTCTATCTATTCCGATCTATGGTGATCATACTAAACGTATTCTGTAATATTTTTTTTTAATGCGAATATGTGCTTACCTAATAGCTTTTTTGTTGGATAAGAAGTCGGTGGTTATTTTTATAATAAAGGACATAAGTATAAAGTTATAGTAGGACGTAGGTAGGTAAGTGAGGTAAGTATACATATAATAATAGGAGAAGATTTTTTTCAAATTAGTTTATAAATGACGGAGTTCTGAGGCAACAAACATAAAAAAAATACAACTGAATTAAGACGTCCTCCTTTTTTTTTGAAGTCAGTTAAAAAACCTGACGTATGCAAAACCTTCTTTTTTAAAAATTTGGTTAAAAAATCACACACCATGGCACCTATTCTCATTAAAAAAATCCATAGAATAGGTGTAGAATAGAATACTCTTTATTATGCACCATATAAACTACAGACATAAATATACACCGTTACATTTTGATCGTTTTAATCCTTAAAAGGGGTCATTGTAATCATCATTATGAACAACTTTTACTATGGGACCAACCCTGACATCGTAAAAAAAAATTTGCTGATCCATACATTTATGTTCGCGTAACTCGACATAATGTATGGATCAACTGATATTTTTTTTCACGATTTCAGACTTGGTCCCATAGAAAAGTTGTTCATAATGATGACTATAGTGCCTCCTTTTAAGGATTAAAACGATAAAAATGTAATGGTGTATGTAGATAAAAAGATGATAATAGATGTTGATGATGATAGATGTAGGTTTAGTTTGGTCACAAAACAAATTCACTTTTAGGGTTTGGACTACATTTACTGCGAGTTATTTCGGTCTGATCCCCTGACCACCCCCCCTCCGCCCCCCCTCGATCCCCTGCTAGTTCGACTGCCGCTGAGTGTACAATCAAAATATTGCAATAAACAACTGTAAATTCAAACTAATTTATTTTGTGCAATGACTGAAAGTGAAAACGAATGAAGCTGTTTAAACTGCAAAATAGTTCGTTTAATGTTTTCATACTCTGCAATTAAGTTATTTAAACTCCAGCTTCGTCTATGCATACCAGCTCAGTGAATTAAAACTTGGTAAGTATGAACTTTAGTAACGACTATAGCACACCTTTTAGACTTGTTTATTTTATACTAGCTTCTGCCCGCAACTTCGTCGGCTTGAAATATCTTGTTTCCCCGATCCACCCGTCGCGTCGTTGCGTCGCATCGCCTGCCCGTGCTAGGTATTACTTAGTTTTCGCTTAACGTTCTTTCAGATTTTTTTTTTCTTTTTGCTCGGTTCCTTAGGGTCCCTAGCGTCATCATCATCATTTCAGTCGAAAGACGAATTGGGCTATCAAATCCAAAAATATTTTTTCATTTCTCATACTCGGAAAGTAGTGTTTGTTTGATCCAAATAGCGGGTGGAAGACGCTGCTTACCACCACAGGGCGGGAAAGACTCATAGTAATTACTTCCCTCTTTAGGGTGGGAATGAATTTTAAAATAAAAATAGAACTGTAGTCAGCTACGAAATTTTTTACATAAATTAAGAAAAATGCTGCAGTCTTGTGAGTGTATAAACAGCCAGTCTGAATTAAAAAAAAAACCTATTAAGCGGGACAGCCCGCGGCGATGACGCGGTGTGTTCCATATTTAAAATAAAAAAAGACAATAGTATTATTTGGCTGAATACTAACCCTGTAAGCTGTACCGAAATTCAAAAACTTTGCATGTTATTGTTATCAATAAATATTTTAGAAAAACTACTACTTTTTACTTTCCTTATATTCGAAATGAAAAGTAGAGTGTTTAACACGGGTGAAAGTCATCAATTCCTTTCGACCCTTGCATAAAAATCTACTATTTCATATCCGACTAGTAGTACCTACCAGAGAATACCGCGTTCAAACAAACAAACTCTTCAGTTTTATTATTAATATAGAATAGATAAATATTAAATTCGCTACTTCGCCGAAAAATGTTATAAAGGAAATCAGAAAGCGGTACCTTGGGTACAGACGCCCAATTTGATGTGTAAACAAGATAGGCAAGATAGACGTTTTTGTTGTTATTTTTCAAGCGTTGTCTTGTATTTTTAGGTAAAATCAATTCGTTGATACAAGTCATGAAAGAAATTGTTTATTTTCAGGTGACTTGCGTTTGTGTGTAAGGGAAACAGTCGACAAACGTAGAATAGAATGCCAATTTGGCAATATACAGGGTGTTACAGAAAGGGTATATCAATACAAACGGGTTGAAGAGTGTATCTGGTCTAGAATCTCTGTACAAAATTTCAGCTCAAAAGCATTAACTTTGAAAATGCTTAATATTTTTTTATTTCGACATCACGGCGCCGCACTGGCGCGCGGCGGCGTGATGTGCGTGTACTAGGCGCACAGACACACTACAGATAATGGATAATGACCCTCGTAGTGCGGTGACATGTTTGTTATGATTTCAATTTAATAAACTATCGAAATAAAAAAATATTAAGCATTTTCAAAGTTACTGTTTTTGAGCTGAAATTTTGTACAGAGATTCTAGACCAGATACACTCTTCAACCCGTTTGTATTGATATACCCTTTCTGTAACACCCTGTATAGTAGCAATCTACTTCGTTTAGCCAAAATTATTTGGACAATGTCGATTCCAATGGTATGTAGCCAAGAGGTGTGATAGCAAATAGCATTAGAATAAATGGACACCAAGGACCAAAACGAGGAATCGAAAAACTCATACTTACCTACATTCGGAAAATAATAGGCAAAAACTGAATGAGAAGAACTAACCACTTAGGTGACTGACAACCAGTGGAGGATACCTAAACTCGGCATAAAATGGCCAAGAAACGAGATAGAAGCCAATAAGAAGATTGTTTCTCAGGTACCTATACACTTGTAGTGATAGGTCCCATGAGGAGATAAAGGTCTTAACGTATGTAGGAATTATACCAAATTAAAAAAAATATCTATAGGCAAGATTCACAAATGGATCCATCCACATTTATTGGTGAGCAGTGGTAGCCCAGTGATATCTACGAGTTTCAGGTCGAGTGAGTTCGTACCTAGGCAGGCACTTTACTTTGTGTATTTAATTTCATCATCACTGCTCTCAAAACGGTGAAGGAAAACATCGTGAGGAAACCGGCATGTCCTAAAACCAAATATTCGAAGATATGTGACATCTACCAATCCACACTGGACGCGCATGGTGGATTATGGCCTATTCCCTCTCAAACAAAGGAGGTCTGTGTCCCAGCAGTGGGAACATTATAGGCTTATTATGCTATGCTTATGCTACATCTAAAATCATTTTCCTAAATGTAAACATAAAAGTTTCTGAAGTAAACGAAAACATGAAATTGCAAGAATTTATCCGCTTTTTTGCCTATTATTAGTGTATTAAGGTCAAGACACGTAGGACCACTGAGCGTCTTGCGTGAAACCGTTCAATTGAATTTCTCGAGAAGCGCTCCCACTTAAAAGCGTGGAGGTTTGAACAACGTTAATTTCTATCCCAGTAAATATTATCTCCTTTATATTCTGCTTTGGAATTAGGGCTGTATTTTTAAGTACATAATTAAAAGTAAAAGCTAACTTAAAATTATATTATGAAATTAAATTCTTGGCCGTAAATTATTTTACCTAGTATTCTAGGAATTGTACTGCGCCTATCAACTTTTTAATTTATCAATGGTGTAACAATAAAGCGGAACCTTCTTGGAATTTTTCAATAAAACAAGGAAAAAAATAAAACAATGTTAAGAAGTTACAGTTATTTTATGAAATACTAGTTTCTGCCCGCGACTTCGTCCGCATGAAATTTCTTGCTACCCGGACCCACCCCGTCGCATTGCATCGCCTGGCCCTATTACTTCGTTTTGCTTAGCGTTTTTTCTTACTTTTTTATTTTTACTCTGCTCTTAAGAGTCTAGCGTAATGTTAAAGAACCTATTACTTACCTTCCTCAAGAATTGAGCTATCAAATGCAAAAAGATTTATTCAAATCCAACTGGAAGTTCCAGAAATAAGTAGGTACGTTCAAACAAACAAACTCTTCAGCTTTATTATACATATATCTAGATTTTTTTCGAGAGTCCCGTGGCTAAATAATAACAGCCGCACAGGTTGATCGATCAAGTTAAGCTACGCTTGCCGCGGTTGGTCTGTGGATGGGTGACCATCTTTACATGCCGAGACCCCTCCGTGCCTCGGAAAGCACGTTAAGCCGTTGGTCCCGGCTGTCATTCGTGGATCTTTGACAGTCGTTACGGATCGTCAGAAGCCCGAAAGTCTGACAACCAGTCTTACTAAGGAGTACCTATCGTATTACCCAGAAACTGGGTTGTGGAGGTCAGAGAGGCAGTCGCTCCATGTAAAATACTGGTATTCAGCTGCAACCAGTTAGACTGGAAGCCGACCCCAACGTACTTGGGAAAAGGCTAGGCAGATGATGATGATATCTAGATTTTCAAAAGGAAAATAATGTGTCTATTTCCGCTTATAAATTCTTTGTAAAAGACAAGAAATTTGATCCTTACAAAATGAATAGTCGGTATAACAGGGCAGTATAATTATACTTAATTGTTATTCATTGGCATGCCTACGCCAAAAAATATTAACGCAGCCATTTAGCCAGAAGAAAAGAAAATTGAAAAGCTTTAATGGAGACAAAATCATTTCTGTTACCAGCCAGGAGCCAGGTGCTTTATGTTCGTAACATAATGACTTTTATTTTTAACTTTAATGAATATAAATCATTTTTTTGATCGCTAAAGCCTGCAAAGTCTACCAACAAAGACAGTAAAAGGTGGGATACCCCTGAAGCTGAGGACATGTTGCTAAAACCACCACGCTTATCTAAGGGTTATAATCACAGAGGAGTATTACTGCTGCCAATTAATTAATTCATCATCTCCATAATGTCGTGATTTCTCCGCCTCTCATGCACGAAGTAGTGGTTTCAATTTCGGGCAAGTACCAACCAATGTGCCTTTTTCAATGCATATGTACTCTTAATGCATATAGTCTAAACATAACATCATACCACTCATATTATTACCGAAAAAATCTTCCTTAGTTAGTAACCGTTTACGATATTCAGGACCGGAGAAGAAATTGCCAATTCATATAGCAAAAAAAAATATGGAACGGCAGATAACTCAAGAGTAACAAACGGCCACTTACCGCTAATCGGTACAAGTACCTACGTGGCTGAGTAGCGCAATAATTCAATACTAGACTCCACTATTTATACTACCATTAGTGGGATAACGCTAGACAGCGGGGCTACGGGGTTAAATACTAAGAAATGTACAGACGCCAGCACATCAAGCTACCGGAAACTGTCAAATGTTCCCAATCAACTTTTAACTTTTTGCTTTAGCGATAGAGTTAAAAGTCTATTAAAGAAAATTGACAGATTGTAATAGCTTGATGTGCTGGCGTCTGTACCTTACGCACCTTTTAGAACCGTTGAATTGGCTAATGGAGGTTAGGGGTAAGTGTTCCTGCGGTTTTCTTATTTGTCAAATTAGGTAATTCGTGTTTCCAAGACCTACATAACAGTCACTGCTTATTTTTATCCACACAATAGCATAATCAGCATATAATGATCCCACTGCTGGGATACAGGCCTGCTCTCATCGACAGGGAGTTGGCTGTAATCGCCTGCATGTAATCAGCTGTCACGCGCGGTGCGGATTAGTATATCGAATTTTTAGTTCTATGTCTTAATTCACCGTTTTGAAAACAGTGATGATGAAATAATTTACACAAAGTATAGCGCCTGCTTGGGTTCGAACCCACGACCTACAACTCGTAAGATGGAGCTGTTATATATACAATGCAACTGCATCTTTTCATATCAGTCGGATCCGCTTATCTTTTCATGAAGCCTTCATGAATCCACTTATGGGCAAGCGTCCTCTATTCTGATCGGCATAATAGTATAGTCAAAAATACCGTGCACTGCAAGCGGTAGATCTGAATTTTCATCTCATTAAGAAGTCGTGGTACCCTCCAAGTGCGACCATTCCTTATATAAAACAGAAACTGCTCTACATTCTACATATTTGCATATAAACTTGCTCTGTACGATTAGTATCTTCAACATAGTATAAAGTATTAAAATACAAGAGGGCAAGTTGTTGAAATGACGTCATTAAGGCAACACTGGGTCCCCACGACAGCACGTTACCAGCAAGCGGGTCATCTATTGGTACCTTTGTAATTAAGCTGTTTCTGCTGCAGACAACAACATGGGACATACGGACTTTTAGTTTAGCAAGCAAGAACTCCCCCTTTTTATGCAGACATGAGAAAAAACATTTGAAGGTAGTGCAGAACCTGTCAATGTAACAACTATTGACTGGCTGGCCTAAGTCCAGCAGTAGACATTTCATCATCATCATCATCATTTCAACCGAAAGACGTCCACTTCTGGACAAAGCCCTACCCCAAGCTCTGCCACTTCAGCAGGCTCTGTACTTCTCGCATCCAGCAGATTTCTGCGGCCTATACAAGGTCATCGGTACATCTTGTGGGACGTCTTCCAACGCAGCAGAGGCTTATTGACGATAAAATACTGATGACGAAGACCAGCACCTAATCCATTGCTTCATATGTTCGAAACATTTGGCTTCCCAAAAACATAAATAACGCAATGAACATTGTTGAACTGTCTCAATGAAAGTCATTGCTCCTGTTAGTATGTTACGCAATTACAAACGCTGTAGCATCCTCGTGTCTGCTGATAACATCAAACTGTGATTCAGTTAGTTTGCCAAGTACAGACGCCAGCACATCAAGCTACTTTCTGTCAAATTTCTTTAATAGATTTTCAACTTTATCGCTAAATCATAAGGTTCAAAGTTGATTAGGATAATTTGACAGTTTCGGGTAGCTTATGTGTTGGCGTCTGTACCTGTGGTGATTATGGCTTCGACCGTCCTTTTAAGAATGAAAGGCCATAAATCCAGCAGTCGTGAATAGCAGGCCTGAATGTAGTCTGTTAAGCTCCTTCCTCCTCCTTGATTCACCTTAAAACAGATGTCGCATTTAATTTTTCTTTTACTGAAAGTAAAAGTAAGGTGTAGATAAGCTTAATAATAAAAGCTCTAGGGCCTCCTAAACTTCTAGTTTATGATGCTAAGAATTTGATTAATGGCCATAAGGTTAAGACTAAACTATTATTTATTTAGTTAAGTGAAGCTAAATCTCGTTTTAACGTTATTTAAAACAGTTTGCTGTTATACTATATAATAACCGTATTATACCTCAAACATTTAATTACAAGTATTTACATAATTTAAAAAGCAAGTGTTAAAATAATAATTATGATATGTATATACAAGTTTATAAAAAGGAGGGCAGATAATCAAAGGGCATCAAAAATTCGTCATCAACGCTGTCACAGGAAAAGCCAATTACAAATCAAACTAACTTCCCTGTGAGTGATGTTCGATTTTAATTATGTGAGACTGTCGGTCCAAATTATAATAATGACTCAGAAGCGGCTACTGAAACGTGCACAGAAACTAACGTGAATCATCAAATTAGCACTAAATTGATACTGGTTGATGCAATCAGTCAAAATTATAACGCCATGTTGTATATACGTTCTAATTGTTATTAACACACAGGAGTCTACTGCCTTCTACCAAGTAGTTTTCTAGAACACCTATGAAAGGCATGTGAATGATATTATGTGTATATATGTCCGGGAATAGTCGCTCGGCTTAGCTCAAATTACGTTAAGACGACTCGAACATGATTTAGCAAGGGTGGATGCCGAACGAAGTTTGCTGATCGGCACTAGCAGAATGAAAGCCTAATACGTGTAGGTATTGCTTCAGGTCGGCTGTGTTTTTCAACAATAACTGACAAATTAAATGTATACAACATAATCGGCCTATAATGTTCCCACTGCTGGGACACAGGCCTCCTCTCTGTAAGAGGAAATTTAATGTACCCGAACATTTTTTATTTAATATATTTACATAACAGGCAATATATATACATACATACATAACAGGCCCCCATATGGCACCCCTTACACCATAAAAAATAGACGTGATGAAGACGCTAAGTGAAATTACCTATGTTCTCCATTCCTGTGGACAGTGCGACTGCTTGCAATTCTGACAGTAAGTGGATTTAATATGGCGAACAGGGCTCGCGTGCTCGAGTCGCTCACAACCCACTGCGGACCACTCTACGACACTTTATTTGAAACTGCTGTAGTATTAATTAAAATTTTCGTATAATAATTCTGCAAGCCAGTGTAGGTATATGAAAACAATATACGAGTAAATAGCTCTGAAAAAAATATGTGATCGAATATGAACGAATGTTCACTATCATGTGAATAAAGTAAAACTTTACAAAACTTCCAAAAAAAAAACACCATAAAGTGAAAAATGTAAGTCTTTGGTTTCGTTTTTATTTCAAATTTTTTTTTTTTACTTTTTACATGGTAGCCAACCGAACCTAACCTCTCACCAATTCAGACAGGGGGTTTTATAACATCATCAACATTTACACCAAGTGGATTAAATAGGTACGTATTGGAGCTAATTCAAATACGACCCAAACAAAGTAAATATATGGGACCACCGCGCAAGCTTCCTCTATCAAATTAAAGTAGAATTTTCAATATCGATGATATCAATCCACAATCGATGAAAATATCGATAAACATGCATAAAAAAAATATATACAGACGAACATAGAACATCCTCCTTTTTGAAGTCGGTTAAAAGTAGCTTTAGAATTCCCAAAGCACGTGTAAAGTAACGTGATAATGAGAGACCAAAGATGGCCGCTTTGGGCCAAACACTAACTTGATAAACTATCAAAGTCGTAACCTTCAGACAAAGTAGTTTATCACTCACAGTTTAATTTTATTACATCAGACTTTCGCAGCCTCTTCAGCCAGAAAGTATAAAAATAAAAACATTTTTAATATCACAGCTGTTGTTTTATTGCTATTATATTGTTCTCCTGCAGTTGGTAGACATGCCATGAATATGAAGATGCGTTCCAAGACGTGATTTTCGATGAAGGCATAAACTTTACGAGGAGCTTGCAAATATCAATAGTGCATCATGAGGGATAATCCACTTTACTATACGATCATGCAAATCCTAGTCTACGATAGATAGAAATAAATTGGTCATAAATAAAGTCTTTGACCTTCCACTGAGGTCCCACCGATCAACAAATAGATCACCTAAGCTGTTTATGTAAATTTATTTATAGATGTTTCAACGAATTATGGCATTTGATGTGGCTGGGTCTTAAAATGTGATTCATAAAGTTTTGTGTAACTTATAACTGGCCAGCGATCCGCCCCTGCTTCGCACAGTTTTTAGGAGTTGACAAAATATCCAGATTTTATTATTTTATTTAATTATACAGGGTGTTACGGAAAGGGTATATCAATACAAACGGGTTGAAGAGTGTATCTGGTCTAGAATCTCTGTACAAAATTTCAGCTCAAAAGCATTAACTTTGAAAATGCTTAATATTTTTTTATTTCGACATCACGGCGCTGCACTGGCGCGCGGCGGCGTGATGTGCGTGTACTAGGCGCACAGACACACTACAGATAATGGATAATGACCCTCGTAGTGCGGTGACACGTTTGTTATGATTTCAATTTAATAAACTATCGAATTAAAAAAATATTAAGCATTTTCAAAGTTACTGCTTTTGAGCTGAAATTTTGTACAGAGATTCTAGACCAGATACACTCTTCAACCCGTTTGTATTGATATACCCTTTCCGTAACACCCTGTACACGTAAACCTTCCGGAATAATTTCTCTAAATTATGATGAAAACCGCATCAAAATCCGCTATATAGTGACTTTAATTGTGTAATATGTACAGATGTAGATGATAATTCATTAAAAAACAATCAAGAATAATGCAAAAACTTGTTGCTTCATAACACTTAAAGAGAGAGGGATAAAATACAAAAGCAGAACTAATGAAATGCATCGCTTTTGTTCATAAGAATGGATCAGGGAATAAATGGCCCTGAACGAAGACGTACCAAGAAACACAATGCTAAGTGGGAATGAGGACGGTGCATCTGCAAAGGTGTTTAACAAATTAATGGGTTACCTAGAAATGTCGAGCTTTCTTTAGAAAATGAGGTTGTACTCAAAGTAATTAAGTTTTGCGGTCTCACCTTGGAATTAAGTATTCACTTCTTTTAAAGAATTGCTTGTTCACTTGTTGTAAACTCGAAGAGCATTTGTTACTGTTTTTATTTTATCGTTTAGCTTGAAAGTGCCAAGAAAGGTCCACGATTTGACTGTGGACTGTAACTGTCATAGTTTGGAGACAGTTTTAATATAGTTCAAAAGTTTTGTTGTAAACTATCAGTTTTTACTTACTAGTTTCATTGCAATTTTTATAAAGAATGTCAGGTGGAGTAAAAAATGTACTAAAAACGGTTATTTATCCATGTATGTCGTCATAAACGTGATACGTTTTTCTGGATGTTTTTGTCTAGACAATGCTGCGAATCTTCGAAACAGACTTTTCTCTAGCTATCACAGATATACGCTTAATTCCGCAGCTGTAAAACGAAATTCGTTCAGTGACGTAATTGCAAGGTTTGATCCTTTCGCGTTGTAGTTCGCCAAACTTTAGACAACTTGAAGCGGCGCTATCGATCTAGAACGAATATTGTCTAATACTCGACCGAACCGAACTTTAGTTTGTTTGAATTACTTTTTCTGAGTAAACAGTTTTAGAAGAGAGAATGCGTACTTAAGGACACAGGACGTGCACCCGATCGATTTTGTTTTCAAACTTTGAAGACAGTAATGCATGCGTTAAGGTTTGATGGAACGGTTTACCTTTCCATTCTTATCTTTCTCAAGACCCCTTAAAATCTATAGCTTGGTTTATGATTTCAGTTTGTGAGACGTCAATCCTCTTCGAACGCTATTAAATTTACGAGGATCGTGAAAACAAACCCAGTCCCTTATTCTGCAGTATATTATTTTATCTGGTCAAATCAATCGAACCGCACATTGGAACTTCAATAACTATAAAGTGTGTTTTGAAATTGTAATTAAAAGCGACTTTCAAAAGGAAAATGCGAGCGCTACATCCAAGTTGGTTGCAGTTACTATTTAGTATTTTTAGGACCCCAAAATATAAATTATTTGAGGTTCACAAAAAAGGTGCATAGTATTACATTCATCATCATTTCAGTCGAAAGACGTCCACTGCTGGACATAGGCGTCCCCCAAGCACCTCCACTTCGACCGGTTCTGTGCTTCTCGCATCCAAGGGGTTCATGCGGCCTTCACAAGGTCGTCGTTCCACCTTGTGGGAGACCTTCCAACGCTACGTCTTCCGGTACGCGGTACGCATTACATTAGAGAGTTCAATAATATTTTTAGAAAAGCTTAGTGGGAATTAAGTACATATTTGAGATTCGATACGAAATACCCTATAAACATTGGAAATAATTGACGCTGTGTCGTTTTTGAACTGAAATGACGTTCATATTGGAGCCATTATTAATATTCCCATTGCAGAGTTAGTCACCGTCTGAATGCAGCCTCTCGGTCTGAATTCCTAGAACCTACATCTTAGTCTCTGCAATCCGAACATATTCCCACAGGATGACATATCATATTCGTTTTGTCGTAATTCATTTTGTCTTGGCTTACCTACCTTTTATGTTTACATTATATTGAATTTAACTGCGGAGTATATTTTAAAATCCTTAAATTTTTTACCAATGTGTACAGGTACACATGTTCTTTTCCTACCCTATTCTAATGTGTAACAAACCTATTTTTGGCCGGGAAATCATCTCTCCCTCATTGTCCAAAATGCAAGATTTTGTACTAACGATATCCACTTTGGTCTAGTAGTCGCAAGCGCTACTGCTGAACGTGAGCATATTATTATTATTATGTCCATCTGTACACATGCATGATTTGGCTTTCAAACAAATAAAGATTGCACTGAAAAACAACTCCTCCATTCGTTGTCCGTAAGTTCAGCGGCTGTCTAGCGACATAAGTGTCATAAGTGTCATACACTACACTAACGAGACGTCACTTTCACAATAAAAAGAAATGTCTCACTATTTTTGAATTATTCAATAAAAATCCAATGAGAAGACATTGAAACAAGTCGCAATGTGTCGGGACAATGCACGAATTATAATAAAATATTGAAGTTTTTGCATGAGAACGAATCTGTCGTCGATCTAGTCGTCGTAGTCGTGGCCGTTGTTCTCAACGTGGGTGATAACGCCCCCTCATGGGCGTTTGAAACCCAGAGAAAATTACATATCCTATCTTACGGCAGTATAATATTACACGTTTAAATATATTCGTGGCAATAGCTGTTTTAGATTCGCGACAGATGGTAAATAAAAAAAATTGGGGGGCTCTAGAAAAAATATATTCTCTCAGTGGGCGATGGGCAAAATAAGTTTGAGAACCTATGATCTAGACAAAGGGGAGAATTAAAATCTTTTTTATGTCTGACCCTTCCAAAATTCCAATAACGTTAGTATTTCGATAGATTGTTTTAATATCTATCTACAGAACCTTTCGAAGTGTTCACTGATTTAAATATTTTAATTTAATTTGAATAGCTTAAGGGACTAAATTCAAATTCAGTACCGGTTCAGGATTATTAATGTTTGTAGCCATTTGATGTTTTTGATCCGTACCTGCCTCTGTATTTTAAAGTACGCACATTTATGTAATTTTGAAATACATAATGAAATACTGAAAATTATATCTTCATCTTTCTAAATTAATGTCTAACCACTCATCACAACCCAACACCCCCGACAAGACTAAATATCCTGAATATTATCGAAACGTTAGGTTTTACGATAACTGCAAGTAATGTAGAATCGGGAAAGCATTTAGTACCTAAAGGCATTAACTACAAAATCCATTTCCTCGTATGACTGGGCATGAAAGAAGACGTCACTTCCAGTTATCGATGTTCGTGACGTCATTATATGAAGGATGACGTCACTATACATTGTCCACCGCTCGATTTATTACAAAGCATTCGTGTAGTTAGAATAATTCATCAAAGAAGAGAAAAAATCGTATCGAAGTTAAATTCTTATCAATACAAATGCAAATATGAAAATGACTGTCCATTTGGCAAGCTTACAAGGCTAAACTACAGACTCGATTTTGATGAAATTCTACACAAAGATAGTTTTGAGATTTGAGATAATTTTATTCTCTTAAGAATACAAAAATTCACTTACATGAGAATCATCACCATCATCTGCCTAACTTTTCCCAACTATGTACTCACATGAGAATATTACGACTATAACAGAAGTCGATATTGTTGAGAATTTTACAAACACTAGACATTTAAACAAAGTGGATCGATAAAAAAAACCGGTCAAGTGCGTATAAAGGACGATGGGCAAAATACTATATACCCTAAAGGTTTTGATTTCGAAACACAAACGCCCGTATCTTTTGATTGCGTTGACTTAGAAGTTTGATTTTTTCATTGCTTCAAGGGATTGCAGCTTTGAGTATTTGGTATTAATTTCAACTTGATAACTCTACGCGTTCCTGAGAAAAATGTTCTTGACTGATGGACAGACAGACAACGAAGTGATCTTATAAGGGTTCCGTTTTTCCTTTTGAGGTACGGAACCCTAAAAAACTACAAACAATTCAATGTTCGCTTGATACACGGGCTCGGGCGGTTTTTTAAGATAAAACCATACTTTTGACTTTTCATCCCGGAAAATTGGATTGTATTCCCGTTGGCAAAACTGCTTTAGCTACTGTAAAATGTAACATAAAATAATAGGAATCGGAGAAGTTTTAAAATTTGAAATTCAGTTGCTGTAGGTAGTGCAAAATGTAGGCCGTTGATTGGCTAGTGGTAGTTGGCTCAAATACAACCCTATGCCCCGATTGTAGGTAATCCACTCAATGCATGCAAACATGTAGGTATTAGCAGGAACAATTCGAGCAGATCGTTGCTAAATAGATACCAAACGTGGTAGTTTGATGAATCCCTGCACCGCACCCACACCTTTGACTTTATTTGACTAACAAAACATGCAGTCAAAGTGACATCCGCGCTGCCACTGAAAACGCCGTGGAAGTGGTAAAGTTTTGGGAAAGCAAGATTTCAAATATAGTCATGTCAGCGACACGAAGAAAAATAACATTAGACTGACACTTCATCATTGTGACGTCTGGATTATCCCATCACTGATCATACAACGTTGAGATCTTCAAGTTATGAGGTGAGCTACACGATTACTGACAAATGCTTGCTCTGAATGGACTAGTTCATTCAAATCTGTGTGTGGTCCTTTCCTCAAAAAACCATTTCAGGCACTTATCTATATTGTCCTCACATGATGTGATCAAGATTGTCTGGACTTTAAAAGAGACTTTGATCCTTGATTTTGTTTTGTCATTTCTTCTCAGGGATAGTCCGATAGTAAATGTCGAATCCATTTACCTTTTTTTTATTTTAAGCGGCTTTTTCTCAATTCGACTTGTAGCTTTTTTTTTTGTATGTTTGTTACGCGATATCTCCGGCAATTGTAAATCGATTTCAAACATTATTTTTTCATATAAATTTTATTAACTTTCCTTGGGTAGTTTTTGAGTTAGCTTCAATAATACGTATTTTGCCACTTAGTTTATATTGATGATGTTATATTTAATGACTTCCTGTCCTGATATTTACATAGCAAGTAGTTTTATACGAATTTGTGCGGGGTACAACCCCGACTTAAAAATTAAATACCTACTTGTAAACTTTTTACAAAAAAAAAAAAACGAATTCCAAAAAAGACACTACTAACACTAATTTCGGAAGTCGGTGGCAAACAACGAAAATGCGAACCCAACGACACCAACTTCCGAAATTAAAGTTATTATTTTTCACTTTGTAGTGTTTTTTTGAAGTCGGTTGTTTTTTTTTTTGTAAAAAAATTTTAATATTTTTATTTATAATATGCCGTGTAAAAGGTGATTCCGATATCCCATTTACAGAATAACCAATTTAATTTCATTTCACTGGCAACTAATTTTGACAAATAGCTAATGTCTCACCATAAATTCTGACAAGCGGTGGAACCTTCATCATCATCATCCACAGCCCGACTTTGCCCACTGTTGAGCATGGGCCTCTCTTTTCTTGATAAAAATAAAAATGTGTACAGAGGTGAAATTCCACTTTGCCCCACCAGTGGGGCGGCCGGTGGGGCAAAGTGGAATAATCCGAAATTTTAGATACCTACTTTATTTATACGCCGTCAACGGCAAAACATAGTGTACATAATATTCATATTTTATTTACAACACCTGTTCTTACACCCACCTATAAAAACTTTTGGTATCGTCCAGTAAATAAGTATTAAATTGCAGTAGCAGTATGTAATGTTGATATAATATACATAGACTAGGAACCCACTCCCACGAAATATGATAGAGAGAGATTTGTATCATTTGGGGGTGTGTGTGTGCTACGTAAAGGAAGATACCTAATAATGTTGAATCAAGTGGGCGAATTCTTGCTAGACGCTCTTTATTCGGTCGCACCTTTCGATCTTCAGTGGCTGTCGCTTGCGCTCGGAGCGTAGGTGGCGCTTAGTACCTTTTGAAGTTTCCGTCAAAAGAAAATGCTTTTGTGTAAGCAAAATACATAGACTACAAAATATTACAAAACTTGGTATACAGAAGAAACTTCCATCTAGTAACTAATAAAGTTAATTTGAAATAAAAAGCATGACGGCGCTTAAGCCTTTGACGACACATGTCATCACATTTTCTACGCTCCAAAAAAAACAAGAGCAAATTCACTGCTCGGAAACAAAACACCTTTTTTTATTTCGGTCACCCCGACTGCTGCTACAAAACTTGTTATGAAGATTGTTTTTGCGTAATATAATTTAGTCATTTTTGTTTGCCAAAGGCTGTGCGCAAACAGCGGCACACTTTGTATACAGTTCACTGTAGGTATACGTACATGTACTGTTTTTCATACATCAATCATTCACTCTGTGTACATAACTCTCAATACGCTTCGTACCTGCCAAACAAGAGCTTATTAAAAGCCAAAATTGATGTACAGCGGTCTCATTCATAACATGGAGTAATAAATCGCTGCCATTAGGTAATGCGTTTGTACTGTACAGTGTAAAGTGTCGCACTGTGCCAGGCATTGTCAACATTCTGCTATCATAAATCAATCCAACTTTACCCACAACACAGATTACCCGAGCAATACAATGTACTTGAGTTTCGACGAAAATTCGCACGTAGCCATTCATTCTGTAAAGTCAATTTCCGTACAATTTCTTTGGAATAAATTAACCCATTTATTACTTCTAGAACAACAGTCTTGGGAAGTAGTACGGAACTCGAGCCAAAATCGTTTTCAAAGTATACTATTGATCCGGGATAGAGTGACTGAATATAATATGCATGAACGAGCGTTTGTGTAGCTTGCAGTAGGCACGCAGCCCGGCTTATGCATTCAAAAAGAATAGTAAGCAAATGGAGTACTCAATCTAATATTTTATCTGCCAGATCTCCTTTATGGATTATAACGATATCGTGGTGGCGCAAAGGGGAGCAACGTCTAAAATTGAAATTGCAAGTCATGGCATGATGGAATTTCTGATGAGCAATTCAGCAATCGAGGAGTAATGAAGTATTCATCGTAGATTCAATCAATCCACCAAGGTATTTTAATCCCGCACTTCGCACTTTTTAACCAGAGTTAATTCTTATTTATTCGCTTTTTACGACACAGGTAAGAAAACCGTGTTCCGAGAGTCATTTCATTTACTACCTTCTCTGTGGCACTGCTCCAAGCTCCTAGCACACGTGTGCGAACGTAACTCATTTTGGCTAAGTCAACTGTGTGTAGGACGATCATGCGCTATCTGTGCAACAAACAGACGTTCTGTAAGCTGGCGGTTTTTCAAAAACTTGAAATAAGTAGTTTGATATTTATGGATTTACTTTTTCGTCATCTGAATTCAAGAATATTTAGAAGCAATTTTAAAGTAATGAATCTTCAAAGTTGTTTTGTAATGGACAATCTTCTGCCCTGATTTAGTTCGCGTGAAATTTCTTGTTCCCCCTACCCACCGCGTCGTATCGCATCGCCCGCCCGCGCTGACACTTCGTTTTTGCTTAGCGTTCTTTCTGACTGTCTTTTTTTTGCTCGGCTTCTATGGGTCGCAGAGTGATGTTAAAACCTTTTTCAAGAATCGGGCTATCATAAATCCGACTTGTAGTTCCAGAGATTAGCGAGTCTAACAAATAAACAAACTCTTCAACATTATTGTTTGTATTAGTAAATAGATATAGCTTTATGTCGATTTGATAACCCATTATATTTTTGTCTTTAATATTCAGGCAAAGTTCTAATAAACTCAAAAACTAGGTTACGATGGAAAGGCGTTTTACTGAAAAGAAAATGACTTTAAAAACAATTTAAAGCAAGTGGGTGTTCGACTAGTAGTAAAGATAAACTTGTATAATTAGTTTATACTTTTCTCACTGCTGGAACCGACACTTCGACAAAACGTAATATAAATTAGTGCACTTATCAAATCAAAACTTTTTAAGTAGGTCACACACATAAAACAAGAGAGCCTAGTACCTTGGTACGTATATAATTCCATTAACCACAGTATTTTATTAAATTTATAATAAATCTCGCTACCTGTAATAATAATAAAAGCACATAATAATTATTTGTTTTGGTTATTATCCATAACATAAACTATAAAATCCTCGGAATATTAATATGTCGATCGGCCTCCAGCTGTTAATTGCGGAACGAATGTAAAAATAACAATGAAAATGATGTGTGTGACCCGATTGCAATAAATTGTGAGTAAGTAGGTACGATAATGGTGTAGAATATAAAAAAGCACTTTCAACACGACTAGCATCCTTATAAAAACAGTAGTGGAGTGTGCGGAGCTACGAATTTTATTACATGCTCCATGGTGGTTACATCATTTAGCATTGCACAAGGCGAACCACGAAACGGATCACAAATTAACATATTTTCGAGCGGGTTAACTGCAATTACATGCAGTAGAACAATGGCTGGTACTTGATTATTCTGGCACATAGAAAAACATTAATTTTATAAGAATAGTTTTTGGAAGAAAAATAAAGAAAGAAAATACATTTATTTAGTAAGACTAAAAGACACACAATACACCAGCTCCAGCACCAGCAGCACACAATACACATGAGATAAAAACAAATAAAAAGTGTATAGTCCAATGTAAGAAATTAGCAGGAAAGTGTGCCTTACGGCTGCGCCAAAACATACAATTCCGTTAATTTTTCCGTAGTTTCAACCCGACCCCATATGTATTAGCATTGCAGTGGCGTGCATTGCCTATAGGCATATAAGCAGTGCCTACCTCGATATATCAACATAAGCCTGTCAATTACATTTTAGTTGTGTGCCCCACAATTAAGAAACTCACTAAATTATCATACCTAACAAAAAACAAAATCTTCATACAATCACGTAGGCAGTCGCCGGACGGCCTACTCGGCTCCCGTACTATTCGCACATTGTCATTGCTCTTTACTCGTTCAAGATAATACGACAAAATTAAAAATACGTACGTCTCACGCGTAATACCATGACGTTTGACCTTCGCAATTTATCACCCTTAAGTAGGCATGCCTACTCAAATAACCACACTTTTGACCTCATTTTTTTTCTGATTAGTGACCGTGTTTGCCTAGACCAGACCCGGCCTAGTGCCTACCTATTCTGAAAACCAATGCACGCCACTGTAGCATTGTTTACAGAACCTTAGACCTACATGCATGAACTTTAAATAGGTATATTCTACTAAGGAAACCTAATCATATTCTAACGTGGATGAGGGAAATTACATGCGAAGGACACGCACAACCTTGTTAACATACAGTGATTCAATAAATATTAATCTCGCTACACCATCCGCTTACGCTAACATTAATGACTGTCTTTATTATACAGTCTGGGAGGAAGATTATAGCTCTATTACTTGGAAAATGTATATTATCAACACGTTGGTCAACACAAGCATTAGACTTTGAATGTAATGTTTTTTTTAAAATTCAAAATATTTCACTTATGTTTCAGAAGCTAGGTGCAGGGTTTGAATTGGTCGTTTCTTATAGAGGAAGGCGGAAAGAAATTCCATGGTTACCTACTCTTTTAAACTATTATGTGTTTCTGATTCCTTTGGTTTTTGAGCTACTACCACAAATGTAATGTAATTAATTTTATTTATTTATTTTATTATTTATGTACACACAGTAAAATACATAAGGAAATGTTATAATTATAATTTGAGTACAAAGGTACTGCTTATTTCTTAAGAAATTTCTTCCAGCAGACCTGCGAAAGGAGAAGTAAAAAAGAAATGTAGACAATAGTGTGTGAAAACAAGAAGAGAGAAATATGAATGTGTGAAGCCTAAAACTAAAATATTAAATAAACCTACACATATAATGCAAAATAAAATAAAAATAACATAAGCATACTTAAATAAATACATAATGCTAAAATATATAAACATATATACATAAATATATAAATACTCACAGTACAGAGGAAAGGTAATGCTCTTTTAATCTACATTTAAATAGAGAAATAGTTTTTAAATCACGAATGCTAGGCGGAAGTGAGTTCCACAATCTCACAGCATGGACAGAGAAGGAATAAGAATAGTAGCTTGTTTTATGAGGATGTGATTTAAGGAGGGATCTTAGGTGTGATCTGCACGGTGCGTCGCTAGGGCGAGCGTAAGAAAAACGCTCACGCAGGTAGGAAGGATAAGACGGGTTGTGTAAGATGTTGAAGAGGAGACATAAAATCCGAGTATTCCTGCGAAGGCGGATTGGGAGCCACTTGAGTTCCTTGCGAAGGTGAGAAACATGGTCATACTTTCGAAGACCGAAAACAAAGCGAATGCACAGGTTTTGCAAGCGCTCAAGCTTGTTTAATAGCTCTTCAGTAGCATCCAGGTAGCAGGCGTCGGCATAATCTATAATCGGCTGAATAAGTGTTTGTGCCAAGGAAATTTTAGTCTTCAAGGGCAGAAGACCCTGAAGGCATTTCAGCGAATGAAAGGAGAAATGTACCTTCCGGCTAACCTCGTTGACCTGAGCACGCCACGAAAGGTTGGAGTCATAACTACACCCAGATCTTTAGCGGTTTCAGTATAGTCAATGCGAACACCATCGAGATATAAGGGCATCAGAGATGCAACATCAGCCGCATTGCGAACGAATCTACTGCCTATGATCATGGCCTGTGATTTAGTTGGGTTAATTTGCAAACCAAATGACTTAGCCCAAGCGCTGATGCAAGCCAGGTCATGATTCATTGCAGCAATTGCAGAATCCGCGTTCGCTACAGTAAAATGTCGATAAAGCTGCAAGTCATCTGCGTAGAGATGAAAACTAGAGGAGATTACTCTGGAAACAAAGTTTATGAAAATTGAAAAAAGAAGAGGAGAGAGAACGCTACCCTGAGGAACACCCTCAGTGAGGTTACACCAATCAGAGAAGGACTCCTCCAGGCGAACACACTGAGAGCGTCCCCGAAGATAAGAACTGAACCAGGCTAAAGTGGAAGAAGAGAAATTGATAGATTTAAGGAAACCTAGTAAGATATCGAAATCTACTGAGTTGAAGGCGCTACTAAAGTCAAGCAATACAAGAACAGTAAGGGACTTATTCTCCATAGCCCAGCGGATGTCGTCAGTCACCTTCAAAAGCGCGGTTACAGTACTGTGACCCGCGCGAAAACCGGATTGAAAAGGGGATATTATCGAGTTAGACGCCAAGAAAAATGACAATTGTCTATGAACTATATGCTCAAAAACTTTAGAGAGAAATGGGAGAATAGAAATAGGTCTATAGTGGGTTAATAAAGTAGGATTGTTAGTTTTAGGTAAAGGTATTATGTGAGCCTGTTTCCAAACTGATGGAAAGGAGCAAGAGGAAAATGAGTGATTGAAGATGTGAGTGAGAACAGGAAGTAATGAGGAAAGGATAAGAGTTATCATTCTTGAACACAACTTATCATTACCGACTGCTGAAGAAGTAATCGCAAGTATAGACTTCTTAACGTCATCCTCAGTAACATCGTTAAAATTAAAGTGAGAATATTGTGGTGACGGCAAACTAGCAAGACTCTCGAGTGTCGCAGCCTTGACAGACGGATCAAGAGAAAAGGGAAGGAGAGAGAAATGCTTATTAAGATCATTAAGGTTCACATCCTTACACTCAGGTGACTTGCCTATGCCTACAGATTTGAGAAATTTCCATACATCGGAAGAACTGCGGTTATTGAGTTGGTCGTGGAAATAGCGTCTCTTAGCAACCTGACACAGATGACTGCAGCGATTACGCAATGATTTGTAATAAGAGAGATTCAGCTCTGAAGGTCTGCGCTTATATCTGCTCTTAGCTTTATCCCTGCGAGCCATAAGCTCTTTAATTTGCAGCGTTATCCATGGTGCAGGGTTATGTCTAACTTTGACACGTCGATTAGGGGCATGCTGATCAAATAAGTCGAGGACGGTTGCGTTAAAACATTTCACCTTATCGTCGATGTCATCGATCTCAACCAGAGGGGACCAGTCGAGATCGCTGGCATCGCGCCGCAAAGCTTCCAGATCTATGCCCTTGTAGTTACGGAGATATAAAAGCTGGGACTTACGCTTGGGAACACGGATACGATACGAAAGGTAAATGAGATCGTGGTAAGAAAAAGTAGCCGTAAGTTGACCATGGTGAGAAACATTATTAGGAGAGGAGACAATCATAAGATCTAGAAACGATGGTGTACAATTAGGAAAATAGTGAGTTGCAGAGAGAGGCAAAACTTGAAGATTGAAAGAAGACAAGAGTGAAAGGAGTTTAAGGGAGCGAGTGTCATTTTTAATCAAGCAGGTATTAAAATCACCCATTAAAATAACGTGCTCATACATGGGGCAAAGATCACTGAGTATGGAGTCGAGAGAATCGAAATAGTCTATGTGAAGATTAGGACTGTAGAGCACTGCAAGCAAAACTTTTGTGTGATGAACAATAATTTCAAGAAACAAGTATTCAGCCGACTCAGAATACCGTGAAGGAGACGAACTGACCACCCTGTAGGGTAAGTCAGCACGCAGGTAGATAGCAACACCTCCTCCACCTTTGCCGGTCCTATCGTTGCGGATCAAGACGAAGCCGGGGAGTGAGAACTGAGTAGAGAGGAGTGATGGCTTCAAAAAGGATTCCGATATTAAGAGCGCATCCAGATGAGCACTGCTAAAGGATGCCAGAAGGTCAGAATAGTGACGAGGAACACTCTGAGCATTTATGTGAGCTATATGAAGATTCTTAGGGTCATTAGAGAAAAGAGAAGAGATTTTATCATGTAAAGTAAGTGGTATGGAAAAATCACTGTCCGCACTAACAAAACTAGTAGAAGAAGAGCACGAGAAGAAGCTGTCGTTAAGATCAGCTACATCATCCATGAGCATAAGTACTTAAATTATAGTATAAATATCAAAATATTATAAATATCTAAAATACAAGAATAATATTTAAAATAACGTAAATAGGTACTAAAACACTATCAATTAAAGATTATTGTAATTAACTTAAAAACCAGTACAACAATAACAGGGGTCATAGGACTCCCTTTTCCTGAACTAGGCAGAAAAACCTGTCTGTATCTTAGGAAAGAGTATCCTTATATAATGGGTCTTAGTGACGGTTACAAAATAATTGGTGTGTGCAGTGGGCGAACAAAGTACTTATTTAATATCTAAGGACAAAAATAAAAGTAAAAATGAAAATGAGCGTGTGGTAGTGTAAAAAAATACATCCATCACCTTTGTTTCTTCGCTATCAGCATCATTTGGCTTATCGTTCTGTTCATGTTTATCAACATGAGCTTCTTCTTTTAATTGTAAAGCCTTGTTGTCTAGTGCAAGCCTTTTCCCTTTGTTTTTAGGTTAATCAACCTACTCGTACGTTTTACAATTTCCCTTCTTCTATAATGTACATTGTTACTGTTAGTATTGTAACTTGCAGGGTTTCCACACGACCCAATCAAAATGTCCTTATTATTGTGTGTAAGATCCATTAAGCTTTGCTTGACCCTTACAACCTAGTGCTATTCAATAATATATTGAAAGGGATCTAAATTCTCGTCACCTAGATCTTAATTACCAAATAAGGTCTTAGTTATTATTAGCAATAAGTAGCTTTTTGCTTGCTTATTAGCTTTTACGGAACCTCCCTCCTTTTATACTGGGACAAAAGACCACAATATACAGTTTGATTAATGTCTTCGTCCATCTTGGGTTGTATGATTGATAATAAACTATAGATTATGACATTTCAATTCTTCATACAAATAATGAAAATGCAATTGTTGTATAAATAAGTAATTTAGTTGAAGTTGTCGATATTGTTAAATAGGTAAGTGAACAAGAACCTGCGGTGATCAATCTGCCGCGTGCGATTATGGCAATTTCTTCTTTGACCTTTCATGGCAGTAGTATGTGCTAGTTAGGTATTGAGCGTATGTTTAATGCAGCAGACCTTTATAGGCTAATGAGTTGACGTAATTTATTCCTAGGTAAAGTTACGACTAGGCCATAAGTAAACACAAATTCTGTCAAAAACCGGATTAGAATAATGTTTTAGGTATGCTATTCCACTAATTGTAAAACTCTCTTTTCCCTCTTTCTATTTCTTTATATTTTTTTCTTTTATTTATTTCGCTCTCATATTGTGAAATGATGAAAGAAAGAAAACACGGAAGATTTTTGATTTTTTGTGTTTTTTCGCTGCGTTATGTTGCCGCATATGATCGTATTTTAAACTAGTTTAAAGCCATTTTCTATAAACTAGTTTTAAGTAATGCTTGATATTTAGTGGAAGGGGCTTGTAGCCAAGTACCTAATATCAGCCGCACGGATTGATCGATCAGGTTAAGCTACGCTTGCCGCGGTTGGTCCGTTAATGGGTGACCATCTTTTCAAACCAAGACCCCTCCGTGCCTCGGAAAGCACGTTAAGCCGTTAGACCCGGCTGTCATTCATGGATCTTTGACTGTCGTTACGGGTCGTCAAAAGCCCGAAAGTTTGACAATCAATCTTACCAAGGGGTATCGTATTACCCAGTAACTGGGTTGTGGTGGTCAGGTAGGCAGTTGCTCTATGTAAAATACTTGTATTCAGCCGCATCCGGTTAGACTAGAAGCCGACCCCAACATAGTTGGGAAAAGGCTAGGCAAATGATGATGATTGAGTGGAGGTACCTACTGCAATACGGACCTTAGATAGAAAGACTACCATTGCTCATAATTACCACACTAGAGTGTCAACTGGTTGATCGGAGTATGATATCATTATAACACAGATTATGTTCCCCATTTTTCTTCATTTATTTATTACTCGCTGCGCCCCGCGGTTTCACCGGCGTAAGTTTCGAGTTTCTAATATAATTCAATCATGATTCGAAAGACACGTGGCGCCATATATCTATTATCATAATAACGTTATTGTTGTTTTCCTCGAGAACGGCACTTTTTTTCGGGATGAAAGGTACTCTATTATCCGTTTCTGTACACCTGACAACGTATATGCAAAATTTCAGGATGATCGGTTCAGTGGTTTAGTAGACGTGAAAAGGTAACAAACAAACAAACTTACTTTCGCATTTATAATATAAAGGAAGTTAGGATTGTAGATTTTCCTGGAACTGGGTACGTGGGCAGTGATCGAGCAGCTCTATTTGTATACTGTTCCCAATACAGCAGACCTTTAATAAATTTACCATTCATGTATTTATTACATTTGATCAAAGTAAGATAAATATAAAACCGACTTTATTCATACACCCACTTTGTAAAACGAGGATATTTTTAGGCCCAGTTTTATCACTTCGAATCAAATAGAAATAAACGTAATCTGGAATAAAAACCGGTTGTTCATGAATATAGATTTTTTCATGGGGCTAACTCTGTCCGAATTAGTATCGAAATGGCAAATGGTTCATGAAAAATTCGATCAGATCGCGTCGTTTGGTCTTTGTTCACGGGGTATTACCTACCTCTTGTGCTGGCAACTGATTCGATCACTTTCACTCAATTAGGAAAGCTGTTTAAAATGGCCACGTATAATGTATTATTAATTGATCGAGCAATCACTTTTTTACTAAGCTCATTTTAATTTTTGTGTTTTAGGAGGCAGAACATTGATATATAAAATCAATGAGGCAGAATTAATAAAGTGTCGATGACTAAGCCGTGTCAGTCCATTATGGTCCACAGTGACTTATGAGCCTCCATAAAATAAAGCCTTAATCGAACGTATTGGGATCGCAATTTACTGTCATTTATAAAACTCAGAAAAATGATACTGCCTATCTCCTGCTACCAACAATGAATAAAGATCTGCCTAGCGTTTTCCCAACTATGGTGTTGTCAGACTTTCGGACTTCTGACAACCTGTAACGACTGTCAAAGATCCACGAGTGACAGCCAGGAGTCCGGGACCATCATCATAATCAACATGCTTGGTGAACTGTCTGAATCGCAGTTTAATGTTAACAGCAGACACGAAGATGCTCACGCCTTCATCATCTTCCTGGCCTTGTCCCAACTATGTTGGGGTTGGTTTCCAGTCTAACCGAATGCAGCTGAATACCAGTATTTTACATGTAGCGACTGACTTCCACAACCCAGTTACTGAATAATACGATACCCCTTGGTAAGACTTGTTGTCAGACTTTCGGGCTTCCGACTGCCCATACCGACTGATGAAGAACCACGAATGACAGCTGGGACCAACGACTTAACGTGCTGTCCGAGGCACGGAGGGGTATGTTAAATTAGCCACCCATCCACGGACCAACCGCGGAAAGCATAGCTTAACCTGATCGATCGACTCATGCGGCTGTTATTACTTAGCCACGGGCTCCTCCCACAATGAATGAATGAATAAAGACCGTTACCATTAATTGCTGTACTGCAACAGAAAATACCAGCTCCAATCTAATATATAACGTTAATGTTCACACCATGAGTTCCCGAGGACACCTGTAAGTACCTATATAAAATTAAACTACCAATCGCCATATTAAATTACCACTGCTACGAGAAATACGTAAATAGTAGGTGCGAACACATATTAACTGTGTGCGTACAGTTGGACAATGTCTGTCCATTTGTTAATTAATTGGTCTCTGGATCCATAAATAATAAAATAAATAAATAAATAAATAAATAATGTAGGTATGTTCGATTCGAATCCATCAATCTAGGTATTCCCGTAACTTACTAATCGTTATTGTCTCTGACTCACGAAGCCATAATGTGAAGTAAAACTCTTTTGGAAATTAGAATATTGAAGCGACTACGTCATTTTTCTATTTCTATACATTTCTTCAACGCAGGAACCAAAGAACTGCTCATGCATTTTACAATAGGCTTAATAGGCTTTTGGTACATATGTTCTTACATAGAAAAAGAAGGTGATATCAAAATATCATCAGGGTTATTTTAAATTGGCTAGCTAAACTCCGCAGCCGTGATGGGTATTGATGTCTAAACACGATGACATAAAAAAAAATTATATTTTGTTTTTTTTTTTTTTGGATCAACGACCGCTGTTAATATCGTTACTTGAAGTATGAACTGAGAAAAACTGTTTTCTTATGTTTTAAGTTATCTATACCTATCACGCCAGAGAAATAAAAAAAAAGTGGCACTCTGGGAGTGCCGTCAGAAGGGAAAACTTAAACAATTACGTGTGTATTTTTTGAATCGTCAAATAAACAAAACACAAACAGAATACTTTGCCATCACTCCCGAGGAGAGCCAAACACATCCGAATGTAGCGCGGTGTCGTTAACTGTGGCGTGAATTCAATGATTTTTTTCCATCTCAAAAAATGCCCACAAATGCACCTAAAGAAATGTTCACTTCAAAAACATTTTTATAACTTATATTTCAAGAGACTGCAATAACTGCGATCGATGACCCCATAAAAAATCATCGAATTTATTTATTTTTTGTTTGCTCAGGGTCCCTCTTAATGGCAAACTACATCCGTGGCAGGCCCAGACGGAGATGGCGGGATGAGCTGGACTCCTTCAACAAGAACTGGTCCTTAGCAGCTTTGAACAGAAAGAGGTGGAAAGAGAGTAGGGAGGCCTTTGCCCTGCAGTGGGGTCACAGGCTAATAATAAATCATTGTTTAGACTGATATCGATACCTATCTGCGGAGTTTAGATAGAAAATTTAAAAATAACCCTGTATAAACACAGAACATGAGGTAGCAAATTAACGATGCCTCTACACGATACACGACGGTCGAACTCTGGACTAAATCCAACCAGCACAGTCGGTTAAATAAAGTGTGACATTAGAACCACATCTGGAACACCTTCGTACATTTCTATGCTGATTCGGGAGAGACCTCGGGCATATAAATACTAAATACTTACTATACTGGGTGGCCATAATTGTTGGAAATGGTCGCCTAACCTGTCTCTAACTAATTAAGCCCTTTTACGGCGACTGTAGAGCGCCAAGTTGTATAACTTATATCTTTTACTTAAGTTTTTTGCTTCAATAAAATGTAAGAAGTTTGGTTAGCGAACTACATATTTCCATAGATTAATTTGTGTAGTGGACCTGTGGCTTCACATGCGTGAAAAGTAATGACTTGTACTTATTTTGATATAGGAACTAAAGTACCTGTCCAAACAGACCATAGATAAACTAACTTTGCGCATTTGCTATTATATTATTGAGCATACGATTAGAAACTGCACAGTGAAACACTTTGCGCAACAAATGTAAAAAACTCATCATCACCTGCCTAGCCTTTTCCCAACTATGTTGGGGTCGGCTTCCAGTATAACCGGATGCAGCTCAATACCAGTATTTTACATGGAACGACTGTCTATCTGACCTCCATAACCCAGTTATTGGTTACTGACCAAATGTAAAAAACTGTTCGTCTAAAAACGTTTTTGCTTATTATTGAGAGCTTTACAGGATTCTCACACCAATGCATCTTTGCTGCGATTATAAACAAGTGAAAAAGCAACACAACTACAATATTATAACGTGGATACACATTTAACCTGTTCAACATGGAACACCTGAAACTTTTCACCTGCCAAACGCGGTGATTATGTCAGCCAAATATAATCGTTGACACATCCCAAGGGACACCTTTATAGGTCATATTCCGATGAGAACATGCTCTTTAAATATTGATGCTGCAAATTACCAGTTTGTCCATAAACATTTTGAAATTTATTAAAAATCAAATATTGTCAAATCAGTGTTTGCCGTTTCACCTCGTAATACTCGCTGAAATTACATTTACTACCTAATAAAAGTAATTTAACGAAAGAGATTGGGCAAAATTGGTATAAAGAGAAAAAAAGAGGAGGAGGAGGGGGGGAGGGGGGGGAGGAGGTTGTAAAGAGTATTCTATTCTATTCTATACAAAACAATGCCGATGTGGATTTTTTGTACAATATGTAGGTACGTAGATGATTTTTGTTTATTATGACCGTCAGCCCCCTCACTAAATGTCAACAAGTTATAATTTTTCGAAGCACACTTGTAAATTCGTCGAAAAATTTAAATTTGTTTAACCACATCTCAAATAGTAGATTACTTCCCATAGGCTGCCTCACCTACAATTTTGTCCTTTTATTTTCGTACCTCACTCTCACCGAAAGGAGGCCTGTGTCCCAGCAGTAGGAACATTAAGGGTGATTATGCATTTATTCGTATGTAAAAACTAGGGATCGGGTCCCGGGACGTCTCGTGTCTCGAAGTTCCGGAACTTTTTGTAAATTTAGTTGTCAAGAGATTTTCGGTCGAGACTCGAGACACTGGCCACCACAGCTTACAGTCCCATAATATAAATAAAACTGCACTTATAGCTTTTGCGGAAAGAAAAACTGTACCTATTGCAAATTACTTGAAAATATCCCTCGTAGGTATCCAAACGCCAGATTTGGAAAAAATGGTCGCCGACCCTAGTACTAGTAGCAATACAGTACAAAACAAACCCGACGAGTCGTTTCAAAGTCAAAAGGAACAGCAATAAAGAAAATCGAAGAAAAAGAACCCAAAATTCTTGCAAAAAAAAAACAAGAGCAACATTACAAAAGGAGTTCCAATTATTTGAAGCAACCGGAAAACGTACTAAAAGTTTGAGAGTACTTAACAAAGCTATAAACACAATAAAACCGACATCTGTTGAAAACGAGAGTGTTCTCACACAAATCGCAAACAAATTTCTTTTTTTACTGACACGTCTGGCCCAAAATCATCTTGACGAGACTACCCAAACCCTAATAAAACGTTCAACCAGTCAAATTCTACACCTGTGTTTGTGCGTGTCATGCATGATAAATTTCCCACCGTATAAATTATGCAATGAGCAACCAGTCAAGCGTACCAATTGAACTAGCATAAAAATAGAAACACTTCAAGGGTTCAACTTGTGGTTTTTAAACACAACACCGTATGTTACAAATGAAAGGAAAACATCGTACTGTAATGGCGCCCAGCTGCAAACCCTCATCATCAGATGAAACGCTATGTATCTCGACGCTCATTAACGAACTTACTTTCATCCTCCCCACATCAAGAGTTGCCTTACTCAAGATCGGTTTTCAAATTCTGTGTTACCTACAAACGAAATATTTTCCTAAACATATTCACTGACTCGTTACAAAAACTATTTATCGAGTATCGGAATAACATTATGTACACCAACATGCCATCTCTGGAAATGTAAATAAAATCCAACCGCTGAATGGAGTCCAATTTCCTGAAATGAAAACGCAAAATGAAGATAACAAAGAGCAAAACCTCCCGAAGGTTTATTCCCCTGATAATATGCACAGAGATAAAGGTAGGTGTACATAGTGGGATGCTATCAGTACTCTTTATCAGAAGCGGGCAGTGCGAGTCCGACTACGGCATGGGACACACGCGCAGCTAGACGGCGCGGCGCGAGTCACCGGTGACGCGATTTACGTGAACGCGATCGCGAGTTAAAAGTTTTTAAATACGGTAAGTAAGTACATAATTATATTTTGATTTGTTATCAGTGACAGTTTATCGGAGTATTTAGGTACAGTAAATTGAGAAACGAGGCACTTTTGACTTATTGAATGCGTTGCACCCACACATTTATTAACCTAATTGATAATTTATTTATTTAAAGTTGATTAAATCGGTATAATACCAATTAGGTAAAATAATTAACATAGAGACAATTATTACGTTGACAATAATATAATTTAATTTAAAATTAACATGGAACAGTGGACTCCCTTGCATACTTTCTCTCATAGAACACCAGACCTACGCATAATTTTACTCCATTCATCCGCAAACAATCAAATTCAGGGTTGGCAGTCAGAAGGGCATTCAGCACCTTTAGAGTACGAATGACTGTGATGTTATGAATTTATCGTCATTCCCAATTACTGTGTGTGTACTCATTCATTGGCATTTTAACTGCACAAATACCGAAATGCATTCGTAATTTCCATTTGCATTAATTTAACATTGCAGCAATAATATAATATTTGAATTTATCGAAGCACTGCCTGCACTTTTGACCGGCTTATTAAATTCATATCAGCCTATCAAAAACACATCAATTCATTGTTATCAACCCAAAATGTCCTCCTAAATCAATTTGCGTGTTCCTACATATTTAAAAAGTACCTTCTGTAAATTACATTTTGTTTTTGGTTAAATAAACGAACATTTCAACCCGCGAAAAGCAGAAGCGTTTTATAACCTCGTCATGAAAACAATTTACTTCCAAAATTTTCCGTTTAACAAAATTTTATTACGAGAGCAATCAAGCAAAGATTCTGTTAAACAAACAATAACATCGGCAAAGGGCTTTTGTTTTAAGCACTTACGAAGCACGAAATTGATGATGATTTAATGTTTTTCCCATTATGTGTAAACTAGCTGTTGCCAGCGACTATGTCTGCGATCCAGAATGAAGAGTATATAACTGTGTGTGTGAGGGTGTGTGAGGGGGTGTGTTTGTGTGTGTACTTCGTGTGCGTTAGTTTTAAGAGTACTTAATTATAATGTTGTATGTATTCAAAGTATTTTTAAGTTATATTAATATTGTATTGAATGTGTTTATATGGGCCTCTAAATCCCTGAAATAAATGGATAAATAAATATAAGCCTCTGTCCTTTTGAAGGTCCTAGGCTACCTATCTATAAAATTTCATCCAAATCCGTTCAGCTGTTTTAGCATGAAAGCGTCACAAACAAACTCTCTTTTGCTTTTATAATACTAGCTGCACCCCGCGGTTTCACCCGCATAAGTTTCGATCCCGTGGGAATACCGGTATAAAAACTACCCTATATCCTTTCCCGGGACTCAAACTATATCTAGGTATGCCAAATTTCATGTAAATCGGTTCAGCGGTTTAAGCGTAAAGAGGTAACATACAGGCAGACAGACACACTTTCGCTTTTATAATATAAGTATGGATACTAGTATGGATTAGTTAGGATAACTAGCTGTGCTTACGGATCTGCCTACGTGTAGCTTTTAACTTTTATTTAGGCGTGAAAACTAGGCAGGGACTTAATTTTTTATTCCAGATGCGTACCAGAGCTACTACCTTGTCAATATAAGGCCACCTGGATGGTGAAGCTGGGAAAAAGAAAATAAACTGAAAGAAACAGGCAAAGGAAAAGAAAGAAAAGTGTGACAATAAGCAAACCCTCTTGCGCATATTTATTTTGTACTAATCATCATCTTTAATAGATTAATCTCATTTTATAATATTTTCAACAAAAAAAAAAGCACAAACTGCTATGCAAAATTAATAAAGTAATCCTAATGCAATGCAAAATTCTTCATAAAACTTTAAGTTCATACAAAGTTTGTAATAGCCTATAAGGAGGTTTTAATTAAACTTCAGATCTGTATTTTTCCCTGCAGACGCCAATATTAGACGCATTATATTATGAAGAGCTTAGGCAGAATTAAGAAGAATAATTTTCTAAAATCTTTTTATCTTTGTTATTTGCACAGAACAATTTTCAAATTATGTTTCGTGGCTTGATTAAATTTTAAATTCCAGAGTTAATTAAATATTGTGATTAGTTTTTATTTCATTGTATCTGAAACTCATTCTAAAAGTACATCTATTGTAGCTTCAATAATTTGTAACAGTACTTTGTCCGTCGTAAAAGCTGGAGCATTCATTTAGCTTTTCAGTGTAACAATAGGTGCGAAAATAAACCCTTCGTACATTTTGGTCATAAAGTATGAAATCAACTTTTCTTACACGAGAAAGGTCGTAATAGAAGCCGCACTTTCAGCGTTAGTATTTTTTTCATGATGTTAGCCGGGGGCGAGGCATGAGGAGAATGCCTGCCTGGCCGCATTCCGGAAGGTCCAAGCAATTCTGACATGGAGTAGCAGTAAATGGAGTATTCGTATGTATTAGGTATATTCATAACTCAATAAACCCACATTGTGCGAGTGTTGTGCGCTGAGGATACTGTCTCGAATCTTATCAAACAGCTTATAAAACGTTGAACGCCAACTTGGTCTATTATGACCCGCCGGTCGCTTGTATACAGCGTCATTGTAAGCTTTTCAACCACTGTGGCCCTCCGACCTATGTAATACGCAAAACAAAAAGTTGGAAAATTATTAAGTTACGAACATCTCAACGACTTTGGTGAGTGTCAAAAAGATTCATAATATGTACATATTTTATGGGGGTTTCATGAACAAAATGTTTTATTATATTTAAAAAATTAGGAACTTTACGACATTGACCCATATTGCTACACATGAGTTTGAAAGTTTTTAGGGACTTATATCAACACTCCAATTTAAAGAACATTACATTATGAGACAAAATGTGAACAAAAAACTTGTACCTAAAACACTCCATTTTTAAAAAGGAACGATATATTCAAATATATACCGATGGGTCACATTAAAACAGGGTTTGTTAGCTTAGGACGGTCGTTGCAAAAGGTTTTAACTTAGCTTTAGCACTCGGAACAAGCTTTTAAGCATTTTGGTTCCTATTCAGAATCGAGCAACACATCCTGACCCGTGTGGCTTGAGCGGTAGAAATTACGATAATCTTTCAGAGATGGCTACGTCAGACAATGTCGGGCGATGGTATTTATTTCGAGAAATATTAATATTACTAAGGTTAAATCAGTCAGTGGTTTAAAATGCATAATTATGTCGTAGTAATAATTTGAAAAATGCTTTTTGATTATATTTAATAAATTTTGTATCGCTCATGGGTAAAATCAAGTATCGCCCAGCATTATCCAAGATGGCGTTGAACGTGATAAAGCAAAAGAAAGAACAATGGGTTTAATTCTTACACAAAACACGTCATCATCATCATAGTTTCAGCCGAAAGACGTCCACTGCTGGACATAGGCCTACCCCAAAAGCACAAAACACGTGCATTCAATAAAATAAGTATCGTTCGGTTGTTTTAAAATACTTAATTGTATTTTCGATTAACACTTGTAGAAGATTAGCACTTTAGAGGATGGTTGTTTTTTTCACACTATTCAACACAATAATAGCACTCCGTTGGTTGACTACTCTGGGTTCTCTCCGGAGTAGTTCAAACCGCAAGTGAGGGAGGGTTCTTCGTCATCAACTGCTACATTTCCGACACATATCATCCATTTTCCTATTACGTCACTTTTGATGTATAATTTCCTGTTCTTGGTATGAATAATATATTTACGCCTACTTAGTATGCACGGGCAGACATTCCTATTTATAATATTAAAGGCATTATTTTCTTTACCGTGCGTAATTTAACTTTTTTTTCTGTAAAAAGGTCGCTTACCTTGTCGCGTTATTTTTTATTTACTGGTTTACTTAGGTACAGAATATTTTAAAGGGTTCCTGAAAAGTCGCGCAGTTGCTACATGTTTCTATTTTACAGTCTGAATGAACGAACGCATTAAAAGGGTAAAGGCTCTCCCCCAAAGGTGCGTTATTATCGGTCGATAATATCGGATGTCTTATTGCGATATCTGTTTTCAGATCATTTTGTATTAGGACGGCCACGAAGTTACACACTGCTGCGATAATAACGACGCAGCAGAAGTAGGACGCTTGCGTTCCTCCGTCCTGCGATATTCCGATATGAGTTATTAGAACATTTTCTACTAGGACGCATACGATCTCACCTGCATTAATAACGTAGTAACGGGTAGTCCTTGCGGATGGTCTGTACTGTAGGTTACACGCACACCGCACACGTTAGAATTTTGGGACGATAAAAACGCAGCTGTGTGGCAAGGAATCGGGACCCATTATCACAATAACGCACCCAATATTATCGACCGATAAAATGCGCCTGTGGGGGAGAGCCTTTATGCGTGGGATATGAATTATTTTTTTACAACTGATAATAAAATACCTATACGTTTTATTTACAAACATTCAGACAGCGAGTTTAAATGTTAGCACCATTAACATGAACGAATGTCGACGATGTATGTTGATATATAAGGTCGTGTCCCGCTGTTAAATTTACAGCCGCGCCTACGATTTAACCCGCGATTTTTTTGTAAACTCCGCAAATTATGGAAACCCCGACCACTGGTATACAAAATAGAACAATAACAAAGTAACATCGGGGATCCGTTGGTAAATAAAACTTTTGTGGTTGAAAAAGTTTTACAAACGCGGATGCAAACGGTACCTATCGGTATAAAGTTCGGTCCGCTTTCGCTTCACTTCTAATACTGTTGCGCTACAAAAAGTTATGAGCACAATAAAATGTTATCACTGGAGCACAGAGTTACTGCTAAGTGTTAAGACTGACAACGTAACAGAGTGCACACGGAACTTCAGTTCCCACAACTAGCACGGTAATTGCGTAACACGCTAACAATGGCTTTTATTTTGACAGTTCAACAACATTCATTGCGTTATTTACGATGTTGAGCAGACCAATTTTTCGAACACATGAAGCAATGGATTAGCAATATGTATCCTTCAAAATGATTCAGTAAGTACCTATTAGGGTGCCCGGACATTTTCTAGACTGTTTCAATTACAAAAGAAAACTGTTTCCAGCACTTTCCCTCGTTACTCTTACGGAGTAAACATGGGAGTAGTATTGGAATTAGGTATACAAACAACGTAATTACATTACAGCAGTAATCAATTTACAGGCGCTCCCTAATGTAACCTTTACCTTTGCCTTTTTTTTGACTGTCCCGTTGGTCTCGTGGTTGCAAGCGCGACTGTTGAGCGTTGGGTCCTAGGTTCGATTCCCAGGTCGGGCAAAGTGTTATTGGTTTTCCATTAGGAATTTGGAAGTTTGGAAGTTGGCGATTTAATACCCCCGTCTCTCGGAAAGCACGTAAAGCCGTTGGTTCTGCGCCTGATCTCTCCCCGGTCGTGTCGGATTGTCGTCCCATCAGACTATGAGACTAAAGGAACAGAGAGTGCACCTGTGTTTGAGCGTATAATATCTCTTGCGTACCTGACTAATCTCCGTTGAGATTGGCTACAGTGACCGAAATCGGTCGGGAGGCTATTATAACCTTTACCTGTGAACTAACCGTGTTATTATACAGGATGAAATTGAAAACATGCGCCAAATCGAAATAGGCGGTGCAGTAACTGCTACATATCGTTATAAATTGTCATTCTAAATTCTTAAAAAAAAAAAACGAATATCGTATAAAGTATACATTTTAGCGCGCGCCCGATAAGCAATTCATATGGTCCGGTTAAGTAGTCACGACCTCTCAAGGTCAATTACGAGATGCCATATAGGAAAAAAGATAAGCAATCCATTCATCGCTGAGTTCACAACATGAAGCATGCATGATGTTGACAACGCGTAGAACTAGCGTATTTACCTAATTTTGACCGTTCCTACGAATAAAAGGGCGCGTGACGTAGTTGCTAAATCGCTCGTCTACGCGCACGTATGTGCATTCCTTTCTTTAATCACATGCTATAAATTTACTTTATAACACGTTGAATTAGATATTTTAATTTGGCGCACCTATTAAATTCCATCCTGTATGTATACCTTATATTCTGCTGGTTTTAATGATAATTGAAAGGTATCTCTACACTAACTAGCAGTCGACGGCCTGCACAGACTTACGAAGCCTCACCCGTTAGGTGGAATCTCAGGGACAACATTACATATTAAAATCCCCCATAATAAGTTAAGCCTTCTCATAGGACCACTTTGTACTTGCGTGGGATAGTCCCCCGTGGGAAGAGACAGTGGTGTCCGACAGTTTTGTTGGCGAAATTGCTGTTTTTCTTACAGATTTTAATCTGTGTTTTATTTTTAAAAGTACCATGTCGTTATGCACTAGGTATAGTTGCTGCGTTTTAACATGTCAATAGCGGTCATTGCCCTTTCACTAATATCTCCTTGTAGGCGCCCGAACAATAAAATAATTATAGTTTTTCATTAGTAAAAAAATGTTGAGAATCACTATAGATGTCGATTTAGGACATAAACGGTCTTTATTTCCATTTATGAAATAAGGAATTTCAAAAAAATTTGGTGGGTCAATAACTGCTATTTCCATGCTAAATGGCGACACCTATAACTCAAGGGCTGTAAAAAATGTGTTATGGAATAAAACCATTAAGTACCTCTGATTTTTTCAATGACAGATAATTTTATCGGAGGAATAATTTTGAATTTTTGACAATTCTTCCATACAAAAACTGTCAGACGTCAATTTTATTCCGAGAATAAAAATTATGTGTCGATTGAAAAATCAACCCTCAATAAAATTTCGAGAAAAAGGGAATTGGGAATTCATTAGCGCTGAACAGGTAAAACAACAATGAGTTTGGCTACCAGCTAAAATATTAAGGTGTCATAAATATGTAATTAAGGAATAAATAAAACAAGTTAGCGGCGACTCCCGGTGGCGCCATCTGTCAAATTTCGCCAACTTATTTCTATACAATACGAAATTGTATAGAGTAGTTCAGCGTTAACTTTGTGAACAGTTTGTATTGTTATACGAAATGTTTTTGGCAAGTTGAATTGAGGGTCGCTGAAAATGTTCAACCACAATAACTCTTGAAAAAGAGTAAAGTAGAAAGTTGTTTGTAAACCATTTTGTATTTAAAATTGTCGCAATATTCTGGAACCTCTTGTTTTCCTTTATAATTAAACCAGCTCATTTTGAATTACCCTGTTAAAAGTACTATAAATTATGTAAAAGGGGGATATACTAAATCTCTCTTTTACTTATATCCTAAATCTTGTATATAATTATGTACAAGTCATCAGTATACAAGATTTAGGATATGAGAAGGCTTTGTTGTTGTTGACTCCCTAAGGTCCCATAGCCACAAAGTTGGTTCGTTGTACCTATACCTATAACAAAGCATTGTAATTAAAACTTTTATAGGTAAGTGTATCTTCTTAGTATATTGCCCTGATTTTTCCTACTCCTACATAATTACTTGTGGTACTTTTCGGAGATATATTGACTTTGGTAACTATCGACTTTTCTTTTATGCCGTCGTTAAATCCATTAGCAGATTTATGTAAGATTGTATTATTTGTTCCCATTACTCCGTTTTTGTTAGACAAAGGAGAATTACTGTAAGAATATTAATTAATTCAACCATCGTCAATTCTCAGTCTAAAATTACACGTCCTATACTTTCTAGTTTTTGACATACCTAAATGTATTTTTTACCGGTTGTTGAACTCTTACAACACTAGAAAAATTACACTAAATTAGAATTAAACACTCCGACCATTGGGGCAGCGAGCAGTGGAGCCCAGTATTATCGGCCCCGACTTTCGAGTAGATCGTGGGTTCGAACCCAGCCAGGCGCATTACTTTGCGTAAATAATATCATCACGACTGCTCTCAAAACGGTGAAGGAAAACATCGCGAGGAAACCAGCGAGTCCTCGAACCAAATATTCAAAACAAGTGACATCTACCAACCCGCACTGAGCCCGCGTGGTAGATTACAGCCCACTCCCTCTCGAAGAGTGTAGGTTTGTGTCCCAGCAGTGAGAACATTATAAGCTAATTATGATGACCCAAACAAGCCTTAATTATAACACAAATTACTCGGTTTGCCACGACTGTGTAAACATTAGAAACTTTAATAACAAATGTCATTACAATAAGCACTTTTTAATAAATTGTGAGTGCTAACGATAATTTTCAGAAAAAGTTGAACTATCAAATTAATTTCAGTCTAAGCTAAAAAGGATTAAACGTTATTTAGACGTTTAAACGTTCTAAGCGAGGAATAAATTAAGAACTTTTAAACTTTTCAAGAGTTAAATTATTATTACAAGAAAATATTCTAAAATAAAAAGGCCATGTTTCTATATCAACATCTTGAGCCCTTTGTTGTGGCATGCTACAGAAGTATTCCGTGACACCAGAGGGGCAATTCTCGTAATTTTAAGAACATTCAAGTCTGATCTGTCTCAATCTGTCATTTATGACAAGTTTTTGACATTGATTGTCGCTGAGATTACGACTAGGTTTTGAGCGTTTTTAATAATGGGAATTGGCTTTCTGAGAGATTATTTATTCAGCAGCTTTATTTATTACCACCAAAATGAAAACTAACTTTTATGTATTTATACTTAAGCACACAAATGTACAAAGGCGGACTTGATGTCATAGGCATTTTCTACCAGTTAACCTATTTTACCTGTTTTTATTTAGACAGTAAAACAACACTAGTTTTCAATTAAGTCGAGGCAGTGAAGCATAATTTCATCGGTGGCTTCCGTAACGTCGAAGCGTAACGTCATTCTATAACAACAGAAACTAATATGAGGAATTTTCAGTGGCGCGCCGCTCTGCCACCGCACCGAGTTCCATACGCGTCCGAGGCGAGTGACCAGGCATGTAATTTGTGGCCCACCCGGCCCACAATAGCAATGCAGTATGAATACTGACCGACTACATTCGTTATAACAATCAGTAGTCGAAAATTCTCGAGTCGACCTTTAGGCAGATTTAAAATTAGATTATTTCGAGTAGAGTACCTATTCAAAAAATCAAATCAAAGTACTCAACTTGTAAGTGGAATTAAACTTGGCATCCACGAGATGCCAATTTTAATGCCACTTATAAGTTGAGTGCTTTTATTTGATTCTTAATTTTAAATTTGCTTAAAGGTCATCATTGGACAGTTGAAGTTAATTTATAACCTTTTTATGTCAATGATTTTTCAATTACAATTTAATTGTAACAATAATTGTTGAAACAAGTGGTGAGATATTAAGATGGAATCTTCTAAATACCTACAGATAAATGTGTTACTAATTGCTTTTAGTGAGTAATAAATTATACCTATTAAACCTAGACAGGGTTTGTTTAAAATTCAATCAGATACTTACTTTTGGGGACAAATTGAAGTAAGTAATGTTTGTTTTTATTTTATTAATTTTGTATTTTGTGTTTCACGAACTGTGTCCTAATAAACATTTTTCTTTCTTTACATTACTTCAATTTGTGTTTCAGTTTTCATTCAACAATAAACAACAGAAACTCTGTATTTGAATTGTTCTAATGAAATACTGAAAACTTGCTTAGTTTCAGCTTTACGAGTGAATATATATAATTATACATATAATATTGGCTCTTGTGGATATACATCCACAAGAGCCAATATTAAAAATTGAGATAAGTATAGCTGATACAGTGAGAGCAAACATAGGTCGGAAATTGTGATACTTATAGCATTAATTGGGTAGCCTGTGGCTCTGACATGAATACATTCGTTCGGGTATCTCACTGTTAAATATTTCCAATATGTCGAGGAGTGTGCTTCAAATCGAATGTTACGAATAACACAGAAATATGTGACCCATATGCAACAGCATATGGGTCGAGTACCTGTCGGTTGCACCATATTCGTAAATGCTTTTATTAAAAGTTAATTAAATGACTACCTCGTTGGTCTAGTGGTCACAAGCGCTACTGCTGACCATGAGGTCCTGTGTTCGACTCCCAGAGTGATTTTCCAGTGTACAGTCAGCATCAAAAGTCGATTAACACTATCATTTTTACATGTTATTAAATTGACAACAACTTTTTTCAATAAACTGATTTTCACATAATAGACAAGAGTATATATTCTAAAAAAAATTCTTCTGCTGCAATTTGAACAAATATTTTGCTCAATAACTAAGATTAAAAAAACTGAAGTGTTAATCAACTTTTGATGCTGACCGTACTACGTGATATTACGCTATGTTTTATGGAACTTAATATAAGTACCTACTTTTTATTAATACAGTCAAGTATTACCCTGATAACAAACAATCACTAGGTCAGGAAACCGAACAATATAATATGTATATTAAAAACGATATCTATATTAATGTGACAATTGCTAATGACTCACTGTGAGCATAATATTGTAAAAATCTCCATATCTAGTACACTGCACGCAATTAAGTGGCATTCTGCCCACATATTGTCCACAAAACGCTATTTACCCTAGTTTCAAACGACTTCATATGATGAAGTATTTTAATATCAATATATATTCCAATTTCAACTTAGAAGTTTACTGTAATGTAGTAGAGGAAATAGGGGAATTAATATAACCGCATGAGAGTATAGCTGAAGTTGTTTGTTGTTGTTGTTGTTGCTGCTGTCAAAGTTAATATGACCATAAAAAGTAATATCGGTGAGAGAGGTCGACAATAAATCGCTTATGAGGCATTAATTAACTGATAAGAAAAACTCGATAAGTCATAAATATGGCACATCGAGTTTTAGAAAAATCGCCCAAATGCGAGTCGGACTCGCACACGAAGGGTTCCGTACCATAAGTCAAAAAATGCCGAAAAAACACGTTTCTTGTAGGTCCATATAAGAATCCATTTAATTTTTACTAACTTTATTTTAATTTTTTTTTTTTTTTATTATAGCGGCAATAGAAATAGACACTGTGAAAATGTCAAACAACCTTATACGGTTCATAAGATACAGCTCTCTAAGACAGACGGACGTACACACAGCGGAGGCTTAGTAATAGGGTTCCGTTGGCACCCTTTGGGTACGGAACCCTAAAAAGAAAGCTTTGTACAACGTCGTCTCTACCACTTATACCCTGTTTGAGAGTCTCTTTCTTTAAACAAGATCAACGTGTTTGATTTCTGAGACAGTCTTTTTTTTGAGGCTATTTTTGTTTCCTGTGTTTGGAGTGTTTGGTGTTCTGCACCCTAATTGCGTAACACACTCTGAATATATTGTACCAATCTCTATCTGAATCATTTCGAAGGCTATTGCTAATCCATTGCTTCATATGTTCAAAAAATTTCAATCAATGAATGTTGTTGAACTGTCAAAATGAGTGCCACTGCTTCAAATAGTACCTACGTAACGCAATTACCTCGTGGGTATGTATACCCGGGTACTGTACTACAATGACTGTAGAAACTTAGAAACCCTCATTTACAAATATTCAGAATTTTTCAAAGCCCTATGTCAATTCTTTTCCGTTTGAAATATTTTATTTCCTAGTTCCAATGCCTAGTTCCTGCTTCTAGTATATCAGCGAAAACTTTGTCCAGTTAATCCGCTCCTGTGTTTGCATACTGCGTGGGCTTCGCAAGAATAAGTTGCCCTCTCATCACTCAATGGGAGCACCGTAGGAGGTAACTGAGAGATTACATCCGGTGTACCTATGCAGCCACGGATGTCAACTGAGAATGCAAGCGGGTTCGTTACATCATAATCATTATGACAAACACGAAGCCTGCCAAGTCAATAAAAATTATTGCGGTATTTAATATTTATGGTTATTACTCTGAGGATATCAGCAATCCCATCACGGCCGCTGTCTATAGTGGTCTGCATGACCCTGTGACTTGTATAAAGACGTAATAGAAACATGTCTTTCTTTTCCATTTCTCATTTCATTGTTTTGTCATTTATTTGTGTCGTGTAAAGTTCGTTTGGCCACATATTATCTTTGTAAAGCTTGTTTACAGCAACAGCTATTGAACAATGAATGCTCTCTAACGAAAACAACCGGTATTTCTGCAACATATTCCCCATAACAACAACACTTCGAGGAGATAATAAGAGCATTATATTCGTATAAAACTTCCACAATTATTTTGTTGGAATTCAAGAAAAAACTACGGAGTCAATAACTGTCATCATCCCTTCTGAAATGAAATCTTTTTAAGCGATTATAAAGTAGGTACATAATATCGTAGAAAACGCCTCGTCTAGCCGGGTATTAGCGTTTAAACCCAACTTCTGCTAATTAGAGTGCCGTTTTATTAATTTCATTGGAATCTTACAAGACTCCGGTAATTTCTTGATTGTTTTCTTCTGAAAAACTTTTGCAAATATTATTTAAAATATTAGATTAGCCTAGCTGAGAAGACGAAGACTTAGTTCTTAATTGAAATCAATAATTGAACCTAAACATGCAAATTGTGTCTGCACTGCATTCACAAACATTTTATATGCTTCCGTGCCGAATCGAACATCAATCAATGTTACCGAGTTCTCTAAACGCTGTTAACAAATCTGAAATCTGTCCAAATTTTCGTCTATTTAGTTTCAACTTTCAACTAAATAAGCTAATTTTAAACTAATAACGACCGCTATTCTTCGGACAGCTGTTTGCTGCCAGGGACTATCGATAGCGCAAATCAGGTAACCAAAAATGTGTCATTTTGGATTCGGAAGCCTGCCGAATGGTTGTGAACAGAATAGCTATGCTGGTATATGTAGATTTCTTTTGTTTTTAATTTGGTGAAATTGCACTGAAATAAGAAAACAATCAGACGTTTCTAAAAACTTGTCAAAGTCTTGAAAGAAGCATAAAGTTCCTAAAAGCTGTCAACAGCAGTGTTTACTTCCTTTAAATCCAATAGAATTCTCTTAGATTGTATTAGAATCAAAATATAATCCAGTTTGTTATTCTGAGGCAAATTTTCCATATTCACGGTGCCTTGCCGTTAATTACATCTGCTCCTTCTATAAAGGGGAGACTTGACAAGATTCCACAGTTTAGACCCGTCGTCTAGCGGAACCGTGTCGAAATATGAGTGCTAGTGTGGAAACCCGGTTCTTGCATTGTGAATATCGCAGAAACACAAGAAACGTTTGACATATTAAACGTATAATTAATAATTATACGTCTAATATGTCAAACGTTTCTTGCTTTTGAACGTAGCTTCGTACGCGTGGTATCGGAAAATATCCCACGGAAACGTACTACCTAGATTAAAAATCCCTAGAGGAATAATTCCGTAATACATTGTTTTCATCTCAACTCTCTACTGGTTTACGCGACGCGAGCCAGGAGAGCTCCCAGTCGGCATGATTTTTTCCGACATCTTCAACAATCATCGTCATATTTCAGCTAATTTACACAAAATCTTAATGAATTATACACCTAAACCCCCTCACCACCTCTTCTTCATGAATCACTCCTTTCATTGGTGAACACCGTATGAAAATCCGTCCGGTAGTTTTTGAGTTTATCCCGTTCAGACAGACAGACAGACCGGCGCGGCGGTGGAACTTTGTTTCATAATATGTAGTTATTGATATGAGTAATCGTGATAGTTACTAGGTAAATGAACAGGCCCTGCAATACTAATATCGAAAAGCAGAATTATTCGTAGTTGTTCTTACTAAATCTTTTTCCAGGAAAGTTATAATGGATCTACATATTATATTCCAATCATAGTTTCAATACTATCATAATTCACTTTTCTAGGTGTAATATTGGTTTGATATTATACCTACCTAAAGAAGTACCTTAATAACAAATATCGCTTTCTTTGCCCCCAAAGAAATAAATTCAGAAGTTCGGAAGAACGTTCTGTAACCTTTACAAACAATCAGTATAAAATTACACTTATTGTTTCGGTTTTGGCTAAGTTGCCATAAGTAATTTATGTACATAATACAAGTCGAAAGCCGAGATAAATGGCTCCCACTCCAGCCTTGAACTCCAGCCGCAGTAATGAGGATCTTGTTGACAGTATATTAACTTACAAAAAAAAGATTGATGCGAGTTTGGTAGAACGAACTAAAAATAACGGTTATAATAGTTCTAAGTATAGCATCGGTGTTGGACGAAACAAAGACACAGAATCCCACTGAATTTCAAATATATTTCTGGTTTAAATCTAGCGTGAATCAACGAACTAACCATTTGATTAACGAGCTTTCTCCACCGCGACTTTAACTAATAGTCCACTACCCAGCTGGACAGTTCATGTCCTATAAATTGCTTTATTTTTAAATTGAACACATAAACATCTTGGAACATGTTTAGATCGAATAATTTGCTATCTAAATCTTTCTTACCAAAAGTTCCTAATTAAAGTATCTGCAGGAAGCGTGGGTGGTGAGCCGTCTACAAAATTATTACCATGAGATTCTTATCCGTACCCACGCAGACGTCTTCCAGACTTTATCGATAAGTAGCCAACAACTTTACCACCTACTCCATGAAATTGATTAATAATTCTAAAGCAACAGACACACACTCCTCACAAGTAGCTTTTAAGCCCAATCAATAAATATGTATGTTAACATATTTAAATAATAATATGTGCATATACATATATGTAAAAAAATCATAGGGCAACAAAAAATTTGTCCGCATCGCTGTCACCAGGAACAGAGTCCAAAAGGCTGGCAGCATTGCCACGTTGTATGCTGATTCTTTGGCCAACTAATAGGCCAGCCCTCTGGTCACCTGAAGAGTCGACCAACCGCTTGGCGATATCTCGAAAAACAATTACGTTACCTCTTCCCTCACTCTCATAGTCCGATGGGACGGCAATCCGACTCGGCCGGCGAAGATCAGGCGCAGGACCACGGCACGGGGGTATCACACCGCCAACTTCCAAACTCTGGGCTGTTACTAAGAAATTCCTAATAGAAGGAACAACTCAATAACACTTTGCCCGACCCGGGAATCGAACCCAGGACCCCACGCTCAGCAGTCGCGCTTGCGACCTCCTCCTAAAGTATACTGTCCTTCAAGATACAGCATTTTTCTAGTTTGAAGGGCGGGGGTCTTAATCATCTGTAGTAGCCATACGCATCCCTTATTGAAACAACACTGATGTTACCTAGGCTAAGTCTTTTTAGTAAATAAATGATTACTTACTTAATTTGCTACCGTCCTTCATAAAATCAATTTATTTATTTACACAGCCTTTGGAAACTCTGTTTACTGCCACATTATTTTGTTTATAAGTCCTTCAAATTAATACAATTTCTCTTCAAATAATATTTTATGTTTGCATACAGAATTCACTAAAACCACTTGCGAAATTGCTTTGTCCGTTTTTTCAGGCTGAAGTCACGTTGCCGCAAGTCGAACCAATTTAATACAATTTGATTCACAACGGCTTTCAGAGGGTTTTAATTTTTGCAATCGTTCCATTAATTATTCAAATGCAGTTTTTGATTAAAAAAGAAAAAAAAAAACGATAGATGGATATGGTTAGAAAAGGGGTGACTACCGAGATGACGACTAATAGAGCAGTATGGAAGAAAAGGGTATATTGCGCTGCCTCCAAATAAATTGGCGTAAGAGTAGGAGAATGATCATCATGCAGTTTTTGAAAAGATCCAATATTAATTTGAGTTCATCCAACCGTTGAGCCTAAAATAGAATATCTAGTGATTTTAAAACGATTAATGAACGAATGGAATGAAAATGGAAAACGTCAAAAAATACGCACAGCTGTTGATTGTGAAACATCACTTGACGGAATTGAAAATTAAATCACTATGCAGGTTCATCAAATAATATTCACGGTGAAACGAAAAACTAATATCAATGTATGCTCTAAACAATCAAGTTTTTATCGATCGACAAGTTTGACAACGAAACCCGACCAAAATTACACAGTGGATAGAAATTATTTAAATACTAGTTACTGCCCGCGACATCCCGTCGCATCGCATCGCCTGCATCTATTACTTCGTTTTCGAAAAGCGTTCTTTCATACAATTTTTCTTTTTGCTTCGGTTCCTAAGAGTGCTAGCGTGATGTTAGCCTATAGCCTTCCTCAAGAATAGGACTATCAAATGAAAAAAAAAACAAAACCGACCGGTAATTAAAAAGATTAAGTAAGCGCATCCAAACAAACAAATTCTTCAGCTTTGTTATTAGTATAGATTACAATGAATTATAGTTGGAATATTAATAAGTCGTAACTCTAGCAACATTAAGAGAAAGAATGCTTGATGAGGTCGGCTGTTGTCCCAAATGGAGATTTGAATATCTGAATTAATCAAAGTCAGAATACCACTGTGGATAACAGCGCGTTTTGTCGAAATATTAAATATTTATCTCTTCCAAGCGAAATTAGCTGCGATTTCACTATTAACACTCTTTTTACTTTACTAAACACGTGATTAATTATTTTATTTAGTTTTGAAAAAGAAATTCTGATGAAAATAGAACAGTTACTGGCTCTATTTTTCCGTTGGACGAAGCATTAACTTTTATGAGGACCTAACTGTCGTGAAACGTGGTGTCAACGACACAAATTACCGACGGATTAAATTAGTTTTAATACAATAATAAGGATTTATGAACTGTTACTACGTACGTACCAACAATTAAGGTTGATTTACTTCTCACTTCTATTTACTGACGACCAAACTTTGCCATGTAATTTGTTTTTATTTCGGGAATCTGTTCGATATGAGACCAGGCAAAAAACATTTATTTAAAAAGTTTTCACTGTATACCATCAGACTTAAAAACGTCTAAGCGCTTTCGAAACTATGTTCATAAAGTATTATAACTCGGAATTTAAATAAAACTTTAAATAGCGCAGTATTTTGAAAAAGTTTTTCGCAAGATGTCTTACAATAGATCATCGTAAGTTAGTCAATCTCAGTGTATCTGTAGTGTATAGTACACTAATTAAATTGCCTCACTCTCTCCAGTCTCTTTGGTTATGTTTTAGATCCAACAAGTATATTTTAAAATCTGTATCATTATTGGTAAATATATGGTCATAAGTTTAGTACAATGGTCTCATCACATTCTGCCACGTGTGGCATCTTTGTTATAAAAATATGAAAACAAATACATAACACATCAAACTATTCTGCCCGTGAAAATCCGTCTACCTCAAAATGTAAAGCTATTACCAGATCGATGGATATCACTCCTAAAATTCATAGCCCAGACACATTACCATACAGCAAGCACTAGTTGAGCATTTACTATAAAACCCACCGATAGAAGACTGTCTAGGGATCATCCGAGGATACCAAAAAGATTTGAAATTCAATTGTCTGCCAAAGCGAGGAAAACAAAAGAATCCGCGCATGTAATTACCGACTGAATGAATGGGCAACAGAATGAAATGACGTCTGAAAAGTTCTAACATTCAACCCCTCATTATAGTGTTAGTTCACATTCAATTTACAGACGAATTTTACGTTTGTTTTAAACTGTCTTTGAACGCTTTGAATGTTTAGTTAGAGTTTACACATTCATTCATTTATGATTTAAAACGGTATATCGGTGGTAACAGTATGGTTAAATAACGGGCAGATTTACATTTACGATAGCTCTTTTTTATTAAAAATTAAAAAATGATAATCTCTAAAACAACCACAATTTTCTCTTTGACTTCAAAAGTTTTCACAACCAACCATCGTCGATTTATTGGAAATTCGCCAGACTTTAAAAATATGGAGGACTTAAAAACCACTACAACAGCTTTATTTTCAGTATCACTTTTCAGCATGGACAACTTTCTAACTCTTAAACAAAAGTTGTCTGATGGTTCGACAAATTGCCTCTGTTTTATTTAAGAGCATTCCACTCACTAATCGAAATGCTTATAGTATAACAAAACACATTCGTTAGCCCATAAATTCGTGACTGTACATCAGGACGAATCAGCAATTAAAGTTCAAGATTTAAACACACTTCAAGACTATTCATCAGATCAGTATCACTAACAAATTATTGCTTTTAATTGTTTGGCAAACATCCCGGATTGATATCTTGTTCTACGCCATCATTGATCCTTCACATAACATTAAGCGCTGGATAGAGTTTATAGTCCTCAAGTGTTTTATTTCACCCTTTCAATAACTGCATCGTATGGAATAATTGCTTCGAAATTACCTTTCTCAAATCCAGATTAATCATTATTAATCCTCCCAGGATTATTTCGGATACACAAATGTTTAACATTACCGAATCTCTTTCAGCTATCGGACTATTGCCTTCAATTTCCTAAATCCCCTTATTTACATAACATTTTGTAAATTTATGAATATTTCATGAGAATATTAATAGCGGAGCATTATTTTACCTCAGGTACTACTAAAGCAACCTTTTTAAGAGATTTAGATAGGTAAATACTTAATATTTTCTCCATTCACAATATTATTTATCTACTTCCAAAATAAGGCTACTAAGTCGTTATCTTAGCCATGTCACGTCGCTGAAGTTGAGGTATCCCAAAAACTTTTTACTCGTAACTAATATTCATGAAACATTATCCCTATTTTGCTAACTATTTTTTTTCTTGTTTCAGATAACGTTTCGTAAATTTCGCAAATGTGTCAGCAGTGAAAGTGATACATGAATAGCTTTGCTTTAAAAATGAGACCTCCAAATCTAAATGACAATGACGCTTCGCCGGTCTGACAGCTTGCCCACGCGACTTCGGGTGGCGCCGGTCCCGTCAGATCCCGACAACGGTCGACCGGGGGAAAAGATACACGATTCTTACACCGTCCCTAATTTTAGTGACACGCCGGCGCGTGAGGAAGTTATCGCGACTTGGAAATCCCTTCACACGGATGTCAAGAAAATAAAAAATGGATTCGCACCCCCAAACGACCAACAAAGTCATTGTGAAGATAAGAACGAGTGCGCACCACAAAGTTCTTTGGCATGCCGTGGTAGAGATGGCCAAAAGCGAATTTCTTATGGCCGGCAAGTCGAAGTTGGACCTCGTGAAAGCAATCGTTGCACGTCATTCCTTCTGGATACAGGCCAAACAGGTACAATTGAGTGCGGAAAGGACTCGGCGCATCGACGACGATCCTTGCTGCAGCGTCTATTGTCATGGAGGACTCCAGAATGTGACTGTCGTGAAAAATTTACACCAAAGTACCAGCCAGCTCCTAGACTACGTGCGGAGGAATTGTTGTGCACGTGTGGCGTTAGTGGCAATAGGTTTAAACTTCCGAAAAAGTGCAAACAAAACCGGGGTCGTTCTAAAAGTGTAGGATATGAAGCGGCGCGTGAAGTGGCTCAGTTTCGTCGGTTAGTGCAGTGTATTTGAAATAAGTTTGTAAATGGTCTACTGGTTGGGTTTTGTTTATGGTGTCTAAAGTGTTTTGGTGCGGTAGGTGTGCGAGTGCTGGCGCGACAGTGGGTGCTGAGACGGCGGCTGCGCTGCGGGCGCGTGCGGCCCTCACTCTTGCGCGCCGGTACTACCCCGAAGGCGGGTGGGGCTGGACCATTACCGTGGTGGGCACTATCGTGCAAGTGCTCTCCCACGGTCTACAGCTGGGTGGCGGCGCTGGACCCATAGCTTGCTCGGCTGCTGTCAAGTTCCATGTTTCACCTTTGTATACACATGGTAGGTACCTATCTGCTTATTTTAACTGTTACTGAAATCCACTTCAAATCGCTTCTGAATTCTCGGATGAAAACTTTGGACGAATCTAAAAAATCTGAACTAGGTATAACATTTTATAATACAAAGAGATCGATGTCTGGCAGTTATCGCTACGAATTCCCCGGTACGCGATGACTGATACTACCAACACACAGCTATTCTTCACACATCTCTTCTGACTATTACGTACATATGTTACAATATTATGCCTTTATTTTACATTTCAAACATAAATAATTAGCGACTGTGTATATGTTTCTTGTCTGCGAACGTAGGCCTGTCCAATTTGGCCCGTCAGAAAATGTTAACTAATCAACTTTTAAGTTGTAATAATGAGGAAATTACGTGAGGACTTCAGGATTACCATATATACATTTTGCAAGAAATAACGCAATTGAACGATTAAGTACATTTTCATACATTTTTTTTGTTAACCTATACTGTCCCACTGCTGGGCTAAGGCCTCCCCCAAATCCTTCCATGAACTCTTTTCCCGGGCCACCCGAACCAGCCCTCGCGGTACGCGTCCAGATCATCTCGCCATCTCTTTCTGGGCCGGCCTCGGCGGCGCCGTCCACCTTCAAGCACCCATTGTGTGGAGATTTTTGCCCAGCGATCATCGTGCATACGGCTGATGTAACCCACCCAATCCCATTTGAGCCTGGCAGCCTTCTTTCCTACATCCAGTATGCCCGTTTTGAAACGTAGCGTAGTGTTCCGAATTCTGTCGTCTTTTAACACCCAGAATGCTGCGTTCCATCGCTCTTTGGCAAACTCCAAGGCGGAACTTTAGCGACTCGGCGAGCGACCAGGTCTGAGCACCGTAGGTTAGGATGGGCAGGATATACGTGTCGATGAGTTTGCGCTCCAGGGAGATCGGTAATCACCCTTCATTAGCATCTTCATGGACCAGTAGCTTTTCCAGGCGTTCTCGATTCGGCGATCGACCTCTTTCCTGCCTGTTTTCGAAGGAAACTAACTGGCCCAAGTAGATATACTCATCAACATAAATTATTTCCTGCCCATGTCCCTAGGCTTAGTGCAGGTCATTAGTTTGGTTTTAGACCGAATCATCGCAAGCCCCATCTTGAAGCTAGCGTACCACGGAGCCGTACACAGCGTTTTTCTTACTGTAAATAAAAAATAAATCTTAATTTCCAGTTTTACAATTTACATTACCACTTGGTACAACATGATAAAAATGTTATATAAATTCTAGATTCATACAGAGTTATAAACAAACTTGTGTTATGGGTGTCAGGACTCTCAAGTTAACACCAGTTAGGGCAAATTTTTCAACGCCAAATAACTTTATCGGAGGAATAATTTTGAATTTTTGACAGTTTTTCCATACGAAAACCGTCAAACGTCAATTTTATTCCACGAAAAAATATCAGATAGTGGACGTACTAATAAAAATAAAAAAGAAGTAGGTAGTTTATTTAGGTACTTACTTGGTTAGCTACCTAGCAATCATTTTTAGGGTTCCGTAGCCAAATGGCAAAAAACGGAACCCTTATGAATTCGTCATGTCTGTCTGTCTGTCTGTCTGTCCGTCCGTCCGTATGTCACAGCAACTTTTTTTCCGAAACTATAAGAACTATACTGTTGAAACTTGGTAAGTAGATGTATTCTGTGAACCGCAGTAAGATTTTCACACAAAAATAGAAAAAAAACAATAAATTTTGGGGTTCCCCATACTTACAACTGAAACTCCAAAATTTTTTTTTCATCAAACCTGTACGTGTGGGGTATCTATGGATCTTTAAAAATGATATTGAGGTTTCTAATATCATTTTTTTCTGAACTGAATAGTTTGCGCGAGAGACACTTCCAAAGTGGTAAAATGTGTGTCCCCCCCTCTAACTTCTAAAATAAGAGAATGATAAAATTAAAAAAATATATATAATGTACATTACCATGTAAACTTCCACCGAAAATTGGTTTGAACGAGATCTAGTAAGTAGTTTTTTTTTAATACGTCATAAATTGAAAACCGCAATTTACCTTTCACAAAGTTACAACGAACTACAAGAACTTTTATATTATGTTACTTGCTGCTACGGAACCCTTCATGGGCGAGTCCGACTCGCACTTGGCCGGTTTTTATTAGTAATTTCACTTACCTTTTTAGGTTGTAGTAAAACTACATAAAGAACGTTCTAAAGAAATGAAGTTTTTACGTGAAAATGTGTTTGTAACTACGCAATATTATACCTAAAAATGTAATCCTGGTAAGTAGCCCTTCGTCAACTCGACACAAAAAAGTTTTTAATGACATTTTGTGTGAAATAGATAAATAATCCATTCAAGGGTTACCCTATTTACGACCTTACCCTTTTTATAACCTTACCCTTTTGTGACTTTTTCAATCCTGGCAATTGCCTATTAATATTTTTTTTTCTCATAAATTAATAAATTCAGTGGTCAATTCAATTACTACTTAGAATCAATTGATACTAATGACGCATTCTGATACTAATTCTATTGATAGGAAATTGTATTGAAATACTCATGTTCAGTAGGCAGTGGACGTTAATAATTATTCATTCAAATAATTCTATTCATTTAGGGCTTTACTGACGTAATTAGCCTAATTTATTCTGGCTTTCGAATTACGCATATTATCTACTAGCTGCGCCCCGCGGTTTCAACCGCATAAGTGTCGATCCCGTGGGAATATTGGGATAAAAACTATCCTGTGTCCTTCCCCGGGATGTATAATTTGTCTCTCTGCCAAATTTTATCGAAATCGGTTCAGTGGTTTAGGCGTGAAAAGGTAACATACAGACAGACAGAGTTACTTTCGAATTTATAATATTAGTATGGATATTCTTGATTTTTGGTTTTGGAATTTCCATTTTTAGGAATATTCTATGAAAATATTTCTAAAAATGGAAATATGCTAATGTGTAACATTGTATTGCGTTATCTTTTTCAATGCAAAATTAGTATAGTACCTACAGGTACGTATAACGGCCACCATTTTTAACAATTTTTTATTCGCTTCACTGCATCTAACTAAGACTAACAATGTAACAAAATCTTAGAAGTCAATTTTAAGCTGCTTCTAATTGTCGTATCGAAATGAAACTTTGTATGTATATGTAGTTCGGAAGACAAAACTATAATTTGGTATATTATAGAATACTGTTACGTCTTCCAAACCGCCTCTTGAATCTAATATAAAAACGCTCGAACGTAAGAGCTGAATGGCTACGTAGGACCGCGTTTAAAGATTAATGAAGTAACAGTTAATTTATCATGTAACGTTTCTTGATGGGCCTCACAAAAGTTCAGATCCATGACAGCCGCTTCCGCTTGATCCTCCTGACATCGCAGATCACGAGATACGCTTACATTTGAGAGTTTTATGAACTGAAAAACATGTTTTTATCGGTTTTTACACTGTAACGATGAAAATTTCTCACAGATTTTCCAAAACATATTTATGATCAGTCTACATGGCAATGATTTTTGTCAAACACATTAATGTAAGTCAAAAACGTGAGATTCAAAGGTTTCGTGTTGCCTTAGCCCTTTGTACACACGTTTTTATTGCCGGGAAAAACTACGGTTTAATCGCCTTGTGTAGGCACTATCGTCAGTGTTGTATGGATCACTACGGAAGCTTGCACACGGACACGTTTTTGCTACGGCGTGGTTTATACGCCGTACCGTAATTAAACCGTGCCGTGTACAAAGGGCCTTACGACAGGTATGCTTCAGTGTTGACACCAGCTGAGTTAGCATACCTAAACCTATTGTGTTTACCTGAACAACACACAGACTCTGTGCCTAGCACGACCGCTCGACTTAAACGTGACGTACCTAAATTCGAAGAATTATTTAATCGTATCCTATACAACTATCCTGTAGCATTTTTGATTACATTTTTGACACAAATAATATGAATAAAATTTATTTTATTCATATTATTTGTGTCAAAAATGTAATAAATATTATATGATGGTAGGGGAGCCCAGACGGTTTTTGAGCAAGCATGTTCAGGGCGAGAAGTTGATAGCTGAGTAGGTCTGGCATGAGGAGAGAACATAGAAAATATATTTGAAAAGTTTCTGAGCCCCGTGGTCAGGAGTCCACTTTCAGATTTTCTTTCATATTTATTCACACACTGGCCTACAGGAGCCTGTGTATTGTTCAGGTAAACATTATGCAATATGCACACCTACGCAGACCCGGGACGTAGACTTTAGTGCACGATTTCCGTAGCTCCGCTATTTTTCATTTATAAAATGATCTTTAACCCAGTAAATAGTAATTTATATTTATTCTTTGTAAGCGTGGCACGGACATCGACGCGCAAACTGTAACCATGAATTCAGCACATGATTCTAGACCCCCTTACATTTTGACCGCGTTTTAGTTCCTTCAAAGGAACTGCTAAAGGAACTATCTAGTCTCAGTAGTTCCTTTAGATTTTGCATAGGAACTACTGATCCAAAAATTCTGAGATACTAAAGGAATTAGTGAACACAAAGGGTTGATATTACACTTTTCTATGAAGCAGCATTTTTTTTTCCGACGGAAAATTTCTGAGCAGGGCTTCAGAAGTATGTACTGAATATTCACCATGTCACCATGTATTATTTTCTCGATGAGGACAGAGTTTCCCAACAAAATCTATATAAAACCTGCAACAAAAAAGGCTACGTTTCTTTTAAAGTTCAAAGATTTCGAATTAACGCCCGTCGGGAATTTTATTCAGATTTCCCTATTTTTATAGTCTTTTTGGTTCCTTTCCTTTCGATATTCAATTTTATCTTTTCTTATTTTGTACTATTAGGAACAGAGTCGGAACAAAATAAGGAGCAATCAGTGTCCTGTTCAATCGACAATAGATATAAGGAAATTGGTTATGTGTTGCTTAGAGGCATTTTTCTAGCCGATAATAAAGGACAATGGTGCTTATTATCTTGTTGGAGACTCGGTGACGGCCACTACCTGTCTAGTCTAAGATACTAGAAAATTTTCATCATAAAAGTCATCACTCATTACAACAGCACCGCGGCTCCGTCAAAACAAATAACTTTTCATTCAAACTAGGACTTTAAATCAAACGTTTGAAAGTAAATTTTACGATGACAATACAGAACAGTGGACGGCAGCGCGCTTCACTCATTGCAATGAGTGATGATGAAATTAACACAGCTGTATTTAGTAATAGTTTAGTAGGTACTTACTTTAGTTATAATACAAGATGTTATGTTTAATTCTTTCGGCAGCTACATTCTCAGTTCTCGGCATCATTAGGTATGATCTTCAACGTAGCCTACCACAGTACACAGCTGGTCATAGGCCCTATCAAAAAAAATCTACGTTGACCGTATGAAAATGAAACTCATAAAAAATATTATCATATTCAGCTATGCAGGATCTTCTGCTCGTCTGAAGAAAGTACAACCGTAGAAAATTGAACCGTTTTAAACGATTCACACTTGAATAATGGGTACTAAAATGAAAGTGGCAAAAGCCAGGAATATATTACATCCCGGCCACCAACGTCATATTCGTAACTTACAATTTGAAACTCTAGCTTCCTAGAGTTAGATGTTATAAAATCAACTTTCCATGTAAAACCGCTGTCATCAGTTAAACTGTGGTTACTTTGTTATTAGTCAACATGAATTTATAGCAGTCTTCATAATCTCAGATAATTTACATTCCATCGGCAACTTTAATAAAATGTATTCTAAGTTGATTTTTGAGTAACAAAAAGGTCCTATTAAGTTTTTGGTTGCAATGGAATATGAACTTTGTCATATTGTATGACATTCAGTTTGTTGTTCTATAAATTGAAAATTATCTCAAATTCTTAATTCTAATGTAGGTGAAGGTGATGGTGATGGTGCTGGGTTTAGTTTATTTCTCAGTAGCACTACGGAGTCTAGGTTTGTACCCTAGGTTATTGATGGCAACAGGCTTGCCCCCTATTACATGAGACTTAAGCATAACTGGCGAAATGTTCGTATACTATAGGTACACGACTGCCCAACACTTCGGGATAACAAGTCGTGATGTTATGTGAATTTAGGTCTTCAGCCTTTAGAGAAGAAAGATCTTATTTCAGCAGCATTTTAGCGTCCTTCTTGGTGATTCATCAATCACCAAGATGGGCGCTAAAATGCCGTTTCACTTAACCGATCATTTATGCTATATTCTTGTCGTCTGATGGTATTGTTGGTTAAGCACCTATTCTTCAGTGTATTCCTTTACAACAAAAAACTGTCTGAAGAAGTCTTAAGTTAAAAGCGTTAGGGTAGCCCTTGAAATTCAAATTTTCTTACGTTTTTTTGCAATTTACAGGTCATTATCAGGTTGTATGTTGATCTAAATATGATTTTTTTTATAGAATTATAATCATAAAAATCATCAATACGCCTCTCTAAGTTCATATTACCCTACTAGATGCGCCCCACGGTTTCACCCGCATAAATGTCGATCCCGTGGGAATACCAGAATAAAAAGTAGCCTATATGTTAATCCAGGGTGTCAGCTACCTCCATACAAAGTTTTATCAAAATTGGTTTAGCCGTTTGAGCGTGAAGAAGTAACAAATACATAAACACACACACACACACACTCACAAACTTTTGCCTTTATAATATTAGTGTGATACATATTATATAAGTAGTGTGATGTCCCGCAAAACACATTTTGATCAAAAAACATTAAAAAATTTGAATTTCGGGCTACCTTAGAGCGTAGAAAGAAAGAAAAATTAGTTTATTTGTCACAGAAATACTTGCATACAAAAATTTAATTAATTCTAATAATATGGGAAAATAAAAACAAAATATGTCTATAATAATGAATACAAAACAGAAATAGTCGTCGGCTGTACCTACGTCATGACTGTGACAAGAAGGCTTCCACTCTTGACGCTGCATGTTGCTGTGCTATAGGGGGACCCACAGCACAGCGCTGATTTTCAATGGTTACCCAAAATGGACTTCGGAAAACAAATCACGGACCACTTACGGGAACCATAGCATGCCTTTTACTCTCAATAGCCAGAAAAAGTATCGTCTCACTCAAGTTTAAACCAAGATTTGTTGGAATAAAGTTTTTAAACGACAATAGAACGCCCTATCCATCTTTGTCGCTTATCCACTGGCCTCGATTCGAATAACCTTCGTATTAACAACGTATAGTCAGGGAAATTAATTGTTTATCAAATTGACATACTACGCCAATTACCCGTGATATAGCCATTTCATACAACTGTCAAAGAATGACAGTTGATAATGATTGATGATATACGGATAATTTAAGTTAGTAGTCACTTTGCTTAAGAGGGGCTTGTGGCTAAGTAATAACAGCCGCACTGGTCGATCGATCAGGTTAAGCTACGCTTGCCGCGGCTGGTCCGTGGATGGGTGACCATCTTTACATACCAAGACCCCTCCGAGTCTCAGAAAGTCCCGGCTGCCATTCGTGGATCTTTGACAGTCTTTACGGGTCGTCAGAATGCCGAAGGTCTGACAACCAGTCTTACTAAGGGTTTTCGTATTACCCAGTAACTGGATTGTGGAGGTCAGATAGACTGTCGTTCCATTTAAAATCCTGGTACTCAGCTGCATTCGGTTAGACTGGAAGCCGACCCCAACATATGTAGTTGTGAAAAGGCTAGGCAGATGTAGTCACTTTGCTTAACAATAAATTCCCCTGACTTTACTATAAAAACCCGCAAAAAGAACAATTTTCTTGTCCCTAGAGAATAAAGCCCGGCTTTTCCCAACGAACCGAGGCTTCCGTATCAATCTTTCCACTCTAACTTGAAGGAAACGTGATAAGTAGGTACACGGGTTACTGTTTCATTCATTTTATTTATTCACTCATAAAAAAAAAACTAAAGTATTTTTTTTTTTGTAGTCGTAGCTTTAAGTTTGATATAAAAATAATAATTATTTATGAATACATGTATGGAGCAATGGCGGCCCAGTGGCAACGGCCCCGACTTAGGTACAAGTCGTGGGTTCGAACCCAGTTAGGCACTTTTCTTTGTGTAAATACTTTCATCACCACTGCTCTCAAAACGGTGAAGGAAAACATCGTGAGGACACCGACATGACCTAGAACCAAAGATTCCAAGGCATGTAACATCTACCAATCCGCCCTGGGCCCGCGTGGTTGAAGAGAGGAGGCCTGTCTCCCAGTAGTGGGAACATTATAGGCTGATTATGCTTATCGTTCATTCTTTATAGTCATGATAGTCAAAAGTCTTCCGTTAGTCGAGTCTTTCAATTGAAAATCTCTTCTATCTCTTTAATTACTTTCATAAAATAGAGCACTGTAGCTGAGATCAGGAAATCAGTAAGCATTCTGAATTTTTATGTCAGAAGTTTCTTGCTATTAAAATGTTTTTATGTGCTGTCGACCTGTCGTACCTAGTCCGTAACAGTTCAAACTTTGCATAATGTTTTATACGCTCTAATATAGCAGGACTCTTCTAAACACTGATATTCAGAAGGTATTATTCATTATAATCTTGTTTGAGCCGATCCAGCCTGTCCCTCGCTGACCCTAACCGAGATCCGTCCCACACAGAGGGTACCCTTAGCGTGTAGTCGTTTAATTTATAATTTGTATACCCTGACTGGAGGCCATTTAGAAGGTATCCACAGGATAGACTGGTTAAGTAGCCGACAACCCCCTAGGTAGACCTGCGAGAGGAACTTTAGAAAAAAAAATCCTGAAGGGCTTACTCATATGCTTCCTGACAATATCCCTGCAGCATGTCTTCTTCTATAGATTTCTATCAACCGTCTCATTTAGTAGGTACTAGCTGAGCCCGCGACTTCGTTCGCGTGCATGACGTAAAGCGTTTTATTTTTTTGCGCGTAACCCTAATTCTTTTTCTAAAATAAAAGTTAGTTACTCCTTATTACATCAGCTATCTGCCAGTGAAAGTCCTGTCAAAATCGGTCCAACCGTTTCAGAGATTAGCCGGAACAAACCGACAGACAGACAATAATTGTATACAATGTTATTTTGGTATATGTACTGTGTATACAAATGTAGTAAAAAGCGGTTATTTTAATACTTATTACAAACAGACACTCCAATTTTATTTATTTGTATATTTTTAGGGCTAATATAAATTAAGTAACTACGATGTGTGCTTTCTCTTGGTAATAACACACTACTAATTATAATGAATAGAATAGAATAGAATACCTCTTTATATACGACTAGCTTTCTGACCGTGACTTTGTCCGCGTAAAATTTCTTGTTCTCCGACCTACCTCATCGCATCGCATCGCCTGCATGCGCTATTACTTCGTTTTCGCTTACCGTTATTTTTAACTTTATTTCGGTTTGCTCGGCTTCCTCAAGAATTGGTAAATCAAACGCAAAAAGAGTTTTTCAATTCCCACTGGTAGTTCCGGAGATAAGCGCATTCAAACAAACAAACTCTTCAGCTTTACTCGTATTAGTATAGATTAAATTGTAACGTACGTAACAATAGACACATATTTTAGATAGGTACAGCCTAAAAAAATGTGGTTTTCAAAAGACACGCTCGAGAAACAAATGTTTACACGGTTATATCCACAATTCCACACGAATGCCAACTGCTAACGATGATTTATAGATGTTAGCTATAATATATTTACTATATAATATAACACAAAATGTTATTTGTACCCATTCGCACTGTGTTTTAATACGGTTAGGCGCCCACGATATAATCATACCTAATTGCGACTCTCAGTCTGTTAAAAGGATTTTCATGCAAATTTTCTTAGGCTGCTCCCTGCAGTCGTTAATTTTTGAGTACATCCACCTACCTACCTACATCTACACCTACCTACATCTATTTCTGGACTAATTAATTGTCAGTATGTTAAAATCTAGTAAAAATATACCAACCTACACTGGGCCCACGTGGTGGATAACAGCCCACTCACTCTTATAGAGAGGAGGCATGTGTCCCAGCAGTGGGAACATTATAGGCTGAAAATGTAAAAATATAAATACATCTACAGTGAACTACCTAGATTCTAGGCTATAATAATATAATATACCTACCTATTACAATAATTGATATTGTACATCTTTGACAGTCGTTACGGGAAGTCAGAAGCCCCAAAGTCTGATAACCAGTCTTACCAAGGTGTATCGTATTACCCAGTCACTGGGGTTATTGGAGAGGGCTATGCTTGGAGTTTCCCTGCGGGATCGAATCAGAAATGAAGAGATCCGCAGGAGAACCAAGGTAACCGACATAGCCCGAAGAATTGCCAAACTTAAGTGGCAGTGGGCAGGGCACATTGCTCGCAGAACAGATGGCCGATGGGGCCGAAAGGTTCTGGAGTGGCGACCGCGTACCGGAAGGCGTAGCGTTGGAAGGCCTCCCACAAGGTGGACCGACGACCTTGTGAAGGCCGCAGGAACTCGTTGGATGCGAGAAGCACAAAACCGGTCGAAGTGGAGGTGCTTGGGGGAGGCCTATGTCCAGCAGTGGACGTCTTTCGGCTGAAATGATGATGATGATGATGATGATGGGGTTATTGAGGTCAGATATACAGGGTGTTACGGAAAGGGTATATCAATACAAACGGGTTGAAGAGTGTATCTGGTCTAGAATCTCTGTACAAAATTTCAGCACAAAAGCATTAACTTTGAAAATGCTTAATATTTTTTTTATTTCGACATCACGGCGCTGCACTGGCGCGCGGCGGCGTGATGTGCGTGTACTAGGCGCACAGACACACTACTGATAATGGATAATGACCCTCGTAATGCGGTGACACGTTTGTTATGATTTCAATTTAATAAACTATCGAAATAAAAAAATATTAAGCATTTTCAAAGTTACTGCTTTTGAGATGAAATTTTGTACAGAGATTCTAGACCAGATACACTCTTCAACCCGTTTGTATTGATATACCCTTTCCGTAACACCCTGTATGCAGTCGCTCCATGTAGGTATGGTATTCAGTTGCATCCGTTTAGACTGGAACCGACAAACATAGTTGGGAAAAGGCTAGTCATATGATGATGATGACAAATTGTCTTCATCACCATCATCTGCCTAACCTTTTCGGCAGTTTGGTAGGGTCAGTTGGTACCCTAATTTTGGTTGGTGGTAACCTATTGAGGTTTTAAAGGTAGTTCGTTGTAGTCTCCCTACCTGCGCAAATACGATAACATTGTGTCAGTTTTATGTGCCTAACTGTAAATTGAATTGGACTGAAATTACGTCAGTACGACTGACGTAACGCTTTAGGGATATTTACACTGTTAACAGTATTCAAACATATGGGCCATCTGTTTGAAAAAATAAATCAAACTGCCCAATATCGGCGCATTACCCTATTTGTTTCACGATATTGAGAACGTGATTCGAGTTTTTGATGTATTCGAAACAAATGGTAGATCTATGTCCCAGTAAATTCTGTGTTACTCTCTACATCTATATTCCACAATACTGCTATATGCAAAAGGCTAGGATTTTCTTTTATCACGTAGGTACTTACTGGTCTAAACCACTGGCGGTTTCAGCTTCCAATTTTCTTTTTTCCTCTGACGCGGTAACAGCAATGTTCGATTTCCTACGAATAAATAAATAATGTCAATTTTCGGAACCAAATGAGGTTTCCATTGTCTGTGGTTGAGTCTGTTCAGTCAATTTGGATTCGGACCACAAACTATCGAATAATAAATAGCAATCAAGTATGACTGTGGCGAACTAGAGAAATAATTAGTCAGACACAATAGAATAGACATTTATTTTGCTAATACAGGTAATACATACCTAATATAGGTGTTATAATATGTACATTAAAGCTCAGCCATATTTCATTCCATTCCATTGCCATTCGGCATGCAACAATACAATATAATTATGTAAGGTCCGGCCGCGCTAAATTTTCCAAAGATGTAAACAACAATGGCCGCTTGTAATTGAATAAAATCGAACATTTATTTTAAGTAATGTTTGTTTTCGTCTAGTTAGCTCGGAGATTTAGACGAAAACAAACATTACTTAAAATAAATTATATTGCCAAACTTAAGTGGCAGTGGGCAGGGCACATTGCTCGCAGAACAGATGGCCGATGGGGCCGAAAGGTTCTGGAGTGGCGACCGCGTACCGGAAGGCGGAGCGTTGGAAGGCCTCCCACAAGGTGGACCGACGACCTTGTGAAGGCCGCAGGAACTCGTTGGATGCGAGAAGCACAAAACCGGTCGAAGTGGAGGTGCTTGGGGGAGGCCCTATGTCCAGCAGTGGACGTCTTTCGGCTGAAATGATGATGATGATGATGAATGTTGTTTACATGTTTGGCAAATTTTGCGCGGCCGGACTTTATATTACAATACGATATGTGTGTGTACTATGTAACCACCTATTTACATTCTCGTTAATTTTGCTTTGGTTGACATTGTTCTTTTAGCATTATAGTTTGCTTTTTCATCTCTATTTATGTAAAGCTCAAAAGAAGTATATCCACGAAATATGAACAAAATGCACTGCTCAGTTATTCAGCACCTATTCTGTGATAATGCTATTTATGGCTTGTCATTATGTTGCCCGGAGTGGCTCTCAGAGCTTCATAGTAAAGAATCTTCTCAGAGATTATGTTTAGGTACGAGAAAATTCCTGAATTCCTAGAATACTGGATTAAAATTTTGTGAAGAAGTCAAAGATATTTTTAGCAATAAATAAATAAACTCCTCCAGATCGAATGTCGGCCATGGCGACCAATTTCGGCGGACTGGTTGGTCAGGCTGGTCGCCTTCGGTGCGGGGGATATTATAGTGCACAAGTGTATGCATAGACACAGGTGCACTCTCTCTTCCCTCACTCTCATTGTCCGATGGGACGGCAATCTGACTCGACCGTAGAAGAGATCAGGCGTAGGGCCAACGGCTTAACGTGCTTTCCGAGGGCTGTCCCGTTGGTGTCATGGTCGCAAGTGCGACTGCTGAGCATTGTGTCCTAGATTCGATTCCCGGATCGGGCAAAGTGTTATTAGGGTTTTCCATTGGGAATTCATTAGTAACAGCCCGGAGTTTGGAATTTGGCGGTGTGATTTTAGCAATAGCATAGGCACATGTGTTTATAGACGTGATATGTTCACGGTAGTATTCCCAAAACGCGTACGAAAACGAAGATATTTATAGCAGAAACACCCACACTTTAGTTAATTTGCAGTACCTAGGTGATAACTTTGAGAAAATAGCTTCATCACGAACTTTAGTTTCCAAAATAGAATACTAATAGCCAGAGCCATCTTGGCTCAACATAACAGAAGGCTCTTAATTCATATTCAAAACATACAAACTACTTGATAAGTTCGCTTCAAGCATTATCATTCGCTCATAGACTACTAACGAACAGTTGCCAAAAGACGAAGGCAACATCTAAAATATAAATACTTATGGTAGTAGGATTCTATCACGTACATTAGGCCATTTACCTCGATTCCTCGTACCAGACGTGCCAAAAACTACTTGGCAATAATCGCTTTTTGTGGCTGGAACTGTAATATTGACCGCTATTTTAATACGTATTTAATGCTCTGCACACAGATTTGGCAATTGACATCTTAACGATTGCAAGGCGATTTAGCTTCTCGTCTCGTGTCGTGGGTTTGTGCAACAACAACGACTGATGCTATTCTGTTGTTGTTTTTGCTTTGTGTTATTTGTATGTAAGAAAAGATTTTCTCTGATGCGCAAGATTCGGGGGAGCGCGAACGGAATCTTATGAATGATCTCTGAGTGGCCAAAGTCTGCAGTGCTGTGGAGATTCATCCAGCTACATATTACGAGATGACACTATGATTTTGACATAGTTTTTTAATCGAGTGATTTCGTGATTTCATTATTTGAATTTTATGAATGATGATTTGATTTAATTTTGATTTTAGTATTGACTAACATACTTTTAAAACCTTTGTAACTTACAATTACGGACAAATAAATTAGTCTGAAATAAATTAATTTAATTTATTCAAGGCGGGCTTTGTGAACCGGCAACCACCAGTGTCAATCTGGTACTTACCTTAAACAAGACGAGTCCATGAATAGTGCTAATCAATTTTTAACAGGGAATCCAGCTTGTCGCAAACACCAGAATAAGAGATGCCCAGCTGTTTCTAGATCACCGCAACTAAGTTTGGTATATCTACCAAACTTAGTTGCGGTGATTACCACAATAATAGTGGTAATTTGATTATCACATTAATTGAAACCACGTATGAATAATTAATAACAATTAAGATTCTAGTCATAGGACGTTTTTTTTTTTTCGTTTTTGTATTTAACAACATTAAACTTAATTTATGATTATTTGGTGACAATACCATAAAGTTTGTGTTGTATTGTCGATCCATCGCCCCGCGCGTGTCTAGTGCCTTATTATCAAGGATCAGTCAAGGATGGCTTATTTCGTGCCAATTTTTACGCTATTTATTTTGTTTGAAAAATTTCGTTTTCATTTTTAGTCGAATTGTTTATTCTGTTATTTTAACAGACTGATAACAACATGTTTAACCGATGAACTGCTTAATGTGATAACCCAATGGCTACTCTGTATGTAGGACTATGGTATGCGACTTAATAGACGCAGCATCCTGCTTTCGAAAACCAGTCGCTAATCGCTGGATTTTACGCCTGCGCTGAACGTTAGGGACAGTTCAAACCGCGACGCGACGCGGCGCGCAGTTTTCAAGATAGCAATACAATTATAGACGTTACCTTCTACACAAAAAGGTACACAATTCTGTGTGCCTACTACGTCGAGCTGCGCCGCGCGGCCCTCTTCACTGATGTGTACCTTTTTGTGTAGTAGATAAGGTCTATAATTGTATTGCTATCTTGAAAACTGCGCGCCGCATCGCGTCGCGGTGTGAACTGACCCTTACTCATAATTAGTTTGATTAATTAATTTTACGTGCAATAACTGTCTAGAAAATGTCTGCTATCTGTTCCACAGAATATTTATTTTTATGAATAACTCGATAAACTAGATCAGACTAGGCTAAGCTAACAGATGGAAACACAATTACTCCGAATCCGTTTGGCCTGAGAAAGACTTCAATTTATCCAGTAATCGTATTTGTTCGGGAACCTATATGTGCTTAAATAAGGGTTAGGTGCTAAACTAATAATGGATAAAGTTGAGGTCAGTTCTACAAGTAGAATTTGCTAAAGTTGTAGATTTAAGAACCGAATATAAGGTTAATGCGTAAACTATGCCTTTTATTTAGATATGAGCTTAACCCATAATAATCCCAAATCAATTTTAACAATCAGTTGACGATCATTTTCCGGAATACGACAATCATACTAAAATCAATAAGTGCATTGAAAACCGGCCCGGCCGAAGCAATTTCTATAGGGCCACCAAACATTCCTGGCAAATCTGAAATGCTGCCCGGCTCTGAAATAGTTGGCCAACATCATTAATACTTTACAAAACGATCCGAACTGCCTACGATTCATTGCCTTCTATTGGTACGAAGAATCGAATGGACGTGTGTGGCCAGCTTCAACCACTGTGTAGATGAGTCATTATCCAGCATCGTTAGTGTTAGATGGAAGGATTTACTCTATTATGTGTTCCGTTTGACGTCCGAAGTCCATTATGAGAGTGCACGCTTCGTTCCATGAACAGCTGCTAGTTGTCCTTACTTTTCCACCTCGTAATCGCACCACTAATGCCCCCTAACGTCACATCTGTGAACTACTTTCAAAAACCGCATACAAGCCGCCATGATGAAGTGTTATGTCATTGTTGCGTCGTTTTCCGAACTGTGCGCAGCTTTGTTAGATTGTCAGTTATATCGTATAAAGCGATATTTTTTATTTTTAGAACTTTGAGATTAAAGTAGAAAGTTCATTAGATTAGTATTTTAATAACTTTAATTAATTTTCCGTCTCGCGAACTGTGTTTATTTTAAACAAAATGGACGGTGAAACTATCGCGCCAAACGATACTTCGCGGAAAAGGACACGGAGTTCGAGTTCTTCATCGTCATCGAAAGGAGGTGATACGGTGTCATCGGAGAGCGATGCAGGTGATCCAGCGCCGCGAAAACGCCCCCGGCAGGTACGCGAGCGCTCCCTCTCGCAAGATTCCGAACTGGATCGCAGGTTTGATCTACTATCCCAGCAGTTGGTGAGTCATGTAAACAATGTTTTAACAAATTATATGATCGCAAATAGTGCTCCATTAGCACAAAGCCTACCCGCCACGCAAAATATTGGCACCGCGTTACCTTCAACATCGACTGTTCCTACCCTCAATTTACAAGAAAATTTCTTACGACCGCCGCAGCTTACCCCTTGCTTAGAAAATATTGCAAATCTAGACGTTTCCGTGAAGGAACCTAGTGTACCTAAAGCAAATCCAGAACGCGTAACGAAAATAGCAGAAATGCAGAGGTTCGATTCCCCGGATTGGAATGCTGTACGTTACACAGAAGTACAGAAAAAATATGTAGCTTTTCCTAGTTTTATCGAATTGAAAGTGAACGAAGAATTGCGGCGTTTTGAAGATCCATTTTCACCATTAAGGTGGTTTCAAATGGAACGCAGTTTTGCGGCGTTATCTAATGCTTTCCTAACTCAAAACGAGCACGTGAACGCGGCATTACAGAAACTAATTGATTGGTCTGCTAGTTCGAACGTCCAATTATCTTCAACTAACCTCTATGACAAACTAAAAGAGTTGTTTGGTACTGAGTCATCTTATAAAACGGTATCTCATGATATTCTCCAAATTATTTGCGGTAAACGCGCTGAGGTCATAGAGACGCGGCGCCGGTCGTTATTAAAAAATGTTAAAAGTAAATACATACGCGACGACATAGAAAAAATTCCACCCTCAATCGAATATATATTCAATCCTCAAAATTTATCGCATTACCTACAAAAAATCGGGGGTATAGAAAAATTAGAAAAACAGAATAATAGTGCGGGAACTAGTCGTCCGATATCTTTAGAGCCTTCGACGTCTTTTCAAGATAATACTTTTCGTTCGCGACAAAACAAACCGAAGCGAAACGACAAAAAAGACAACAAACGAAATTACGATTTCTCTTCAAAAAAGAAGGGGGGGCGAAAGGATAAGAACGGGAGGCGAGCAGGACCTAAGCATAAATGACTATTTAATACCGAGATTTTGGGGCGGCTGTCTTCAGCATTATATAGAAATATGGAATCGTTTCGACCCTCCAAAGACTATTTTAAAAATGATATCGGGAGCTCGTATCCCCTTCAATCAGGCACCGCCCTTAATTCTACCTACTTCGGACAACCTGTCAAAATTTCAAACCCCTGTTTCGGAAAAAATGACACTAGAAATTCGCAAGATGATTCAAGAACGAGTGTTAGAGCCTGCCCCTTCGACCCCATCGTTCATTTGCCCCCTTTTCATGATCACAAAGAGCAATGGCAAAACTCGAGTGATATTCAACTTGAAAGCACTAAATTTATACATGGAGCCAAAGCATTTCCATCTTTTCCACCATCAACAAATGCCTTCTTTTCTGCAACAAGGCGACTGGATGGTCAAGTTGGACCTCAGCCAGGCCTATTATCACCTCTCAATACGCACAGAACACAGGCGCTTTTTGCGCATCAGCTACGGAGGTCAACTTCTGCAGATGACATGCCTACCATTCGGCCTGGCTGCTGCTCCCAGAATGTTTGCTACTATAACAAACTGGACTGCAGAATACCTTCGCACAAAAGGTCTGCGCCTCGTCGTGTATCTAGACGACTATTTATTAGTCCACCAGAACAAGGAAGTACTCAGCACGCATCTAAACATAGCTGTACGCTTCTTGTCAAGTCTGGGCTGGTGTGTAAATCACGAGAAATCGATCACCAGGCCAACGAGGTCGATCGAATATCTCGGCATCGAGTGGGACACCCAAACAAACCGCAAGTCCCTACCACCAGAGAAGGTAAGAAAAATTCGACAGACCCTCTCGACCAGACTCACAGCGGGCAGTTGGACCCTGAAGCAGGCACAACGCCTCTTAGGGCTTCTGAACTTTGCGTCCTTCATCACCCACCGGGGAAGGATGCATTGCCGTGCGCTGCAATGTCACATCAAAGTACTGCGTCAAAATCCTCTCGGAGCAGTACAGCTGACACAAGACGTTCGCCAAGAACTCGAGTGGTGGATGGAGAATGTAGGTCAAAAGACAGCAATTCACACAGATGTGCTACCCACAAACTTTGTCATCACGGACGCTTCCGACATTCTGTGGGGTGCCCTGGTCAACAACAACAAAGTACAAGGGGCATGGCAACCCGACCAGAAAAAATGGCATTGCAATCTCAAAGAGATGTATGCTGTAATTGCTGTGTTGTCGAAGGAATCCAGAGCCCTCCGGGACTCCAGGATCATTCTACAGACCGACAACAAGACAGTGGTTTCGTACATTCAGAAGGAAGGCGGCACGAAATCACACCGATTGATGGAATTGACGCGGGAATTGTTGACTCTGATAGACGACCTCAATGTTATACTAATCCCTCACCACCTACCAGGGGTGTACAACACCGAAGCCGATCACTTGTCGCGAAATCGCGCCGGCAGCGAGTGGCACCTGCAGGTGGCAGCAACTTCAAAGATATTTCAGACTTGGGGAAAACCGGACATAGACTTGTTCGCGTCACAAACCGCACACGTCGTGATAAATTACGTTTCTCTAGATTCCTCAGACTCCAACGCCTGTTATCACGACGCGTTCAGCAGATACTGGCGATACGACCTCGCATGGGCGTTCCCACCGCCGGCGTTGCTTCCACGAGTTCTTCACCACCTCAACTCGGCATCAGGTCGGTACATAATAGTAGCACCCAAGTGGAAGAAACCTTTTTGGCGACCAGACCTGAAGAACCGATCCTTGGCACGGCCGCTGAAGATCAGAGACCTGAAGAAGACCTTGGTGGACACGGTGACCGGCCAACCACCAGCTCATGTCAAAGATCTGCAGTTGGAAGCCTGGCTCATTTTGGCTGGGACACCATGACAAGCGATTGGTCTCCACAAGAGAAAGATCTTCTTTTATCTTGCTGGCGACCTTCAACTCTTAAAACTTACACACCTATTTGGGGAAAGTGGTCTTTGTGGTGTAGTCAAAATAATGTAAATTTCCGTACACCAAATCAGACAGATGTTGCGAAATATCTAGCATATCTATATCTTAATCAAAAGTTAGCTTACAGAACTATTCTTGTGCACAAGTCCGTTATCGCATCTATTTGTGAAACTGCTTCAAATATTAGAATTTCTTCTAGTCACATTGTTAAGCACATTTTGAAAGCAATTTCAATTGCAAAGCCGTTGCCACCTAAGGTGCCCATATGGGACGCCAGGGAATTAATTACTTATTTAAAAGATAAAACTCCTTGCATCAGTAGTTTGTATGAGGTGTCTAAGCGAACGGCGACTATTTTATTATTATGTTCGGGACGTCGTGTACACGACCTATCCCTTTTGCATATTGACTGTGATCATTTTGTAGATAATGGGGATTCCATAACTTTACACCCGGTGTTCGGGTCAAAGACAGATAGTGCGACTTTCCAGCAATCCAGTTGGATTTTGTTGGCATCCCAAGATCAAAATACAAATCCTTTATATTGGCTCCGCACGTTAAAAAAATTATCAAAAGAAAGACGGGGTTCATTAAAAAATTTGTTCATAACTACTAGAGATCCCATTAGAGCAGCCACACCAACTATAATCGGTGGTTGGGTAAAACGTGTTCTATCTGATGCTGGAATACAAGCCTCTCCAGGTAGTTTTAGATCCGCTGTCTCATCATTAAATTGGCTAGAAAATTATCCTATAAATGATATATTATCTAAGGCAAACTGGAGGCATGAATCAACTTTCAGAAAATTTTACCGTAAAGAAATCAGATCTAATGCCGAAATGTCCTCGGCGCATTCGTTATCAAGATTATTTCAAGTCCCCAATTGATTCTAAGTTAACCGACGTATCAAATCAAATTGATTCAGGTTAAAATTACAAATGAAGATATTACACGATTGCTTTCAATTGTCTCTTAATATATTTATACTGCCAGTGCTTAATTGGCTAGATTTTTGTTCATATTTAAAACCTGTGTATATGAAGGTACCTAAGGTATAAAATGATGATTAAAAATAATATTGGTTTATAATTCACATTGTTGCTTTTCATTCATACAATCCACCAGGAGATAACAAACATATCTCTCATAATGGACTTCGGACGTCAAACGGAACACATAATATAAAAATTTTACCTTCAAATAAAATTTGTATTATGTTTCCTAAGACGTCCGAAGTCCAGGTAAGGTCTTCCTGGTGCATACCTACCTACCTTTGCATCATTATGAGCCCAACAATGACATAACACTTCATCATGGCGGCTTGTATGCGGTTTTTGAAAGTAGTTCACAGATGTGACGTTAGGGGGCGTTAGTGGTGCGATTACGAGGTGGAAAAGTAAGGACAACTAGCAGCTGTTCATGGAACGAAGCGTGCACTCTCATAATGGACTTCGGACGTCTTAGGAAACATAATACAAATTTTATTTGAAGGTAAAATTTTTATATTACTTGGTCGGGTACTCGTGACTTTGAGTGATGTTGCCGCTCTTTGTGTCGATTCTGTCGAGTTGCGCGCTCTATATTCGGTAATAGACATTTATTTCAAGATTCGTAATATCTATAAAGACATAAACTGATGTGAAGTCTCGTCTATAACCAGTTATTGGTCCATAAAAAGTTTTACTATTTTCCGGGGACAAAATAGAGCCCACTGAGATTTCACAAAATCAGCTAACATTTTCTCTTTCCCCAATCAAGCAAACAAATTCATGAAGCGTAGTCCAGACAGGTGCAGTGGACATAGTGCAGTTGTTGCTTGTAACACGGAAATGTGATTGTATCCGTGTTACAAATCATAATATATCTTCCTATCCGATAACTTATGATACATGTCTTCTCACATTCCGCACACCGCCTTTTCTGTGTGAATTGCACAAAAGATGAAGTGCTACAGGATTCTGTATGAAAAGGGTGGAAAATGGGCAAATGTCTGCGCCTCGAGCGTGTCTATTGTCCACGTCTAGTCCTATGTCTTCTATGTATATGATTTGCGTTGAGAAGAGGAGTGACAAGTAACTATTATTTGGTCGATATAATAAAGACGTTTGATGCAGTGCTTATGTTTTACAAGCCGGATGGTGCCCGATGGGATTTTCCATCGGCAGAAATGACGAATTTCAATACATACTTTCATCCATATTTAATTAAGTGTTAAATAGCGGAATGAAATTTTGAACAGAAGCTAACGTAGGTACCAGGAACTCTTGTGCAAATTCAATGTGAATATTGCATGCTTCTAAACTCAGATGTTTAGGTAGTACGTTGCCAGTCCGTGAATGAATGAATTCAAGATTTTTATTAAGTAAGATTATTGCTTGCGTTCCGAAGAGAATTGACGTCTTAATTGTGATGTTAAATGGAGTCGACGATCTGAAACTCCCAGCCTGCATGCAAATGGCTTCATTCCCACATTATTTGTGTTGAAAGTCGGATTTAGCCCAGCTATATTCAGCGATAGTGTTAATATCTATATTAACGAGTCTAAATAATGTGGACTAGTAAGTAGGACGGGGCTTAATAATAAAATTGAAAATCCTGATCGTAAATTGAAAATTTATTTGTCATACCTAGGTAATTTACGTAACATTAATAGCTACCTACTTAACTGTTATAAATACTTTCAATTTATGCTATGCTAAACAACATCTATTTACCTCCCTCAACTAATACATTTTACCTCAATTTTATTGCACATCATTTGTAAAATCTTTTCTATTTATTTATTTTACATTGCTTCATGTAACTAAGTATATACACTAGACTTTAAATCTTTTTATTTTTCACTTACTAAATTAACACAAAACTTGTTCTTTATTTTATTAATTCGGCCCTTAATCAAGGACTGACCTTAAAATATGGGCATATATGTAATATGGAGGCTGTTATACGCTGACTATAATTTAAAGTAATTATCTATAACTCATTATTAAACGATATCCGGTAGACAAAGCTTCTGAATAACGTTAGTGACAGCATAATTCGAATTTCCGATCGCCGCGCGGCTTCCCACTACGTGTAGGGTGAAAGAAACCATGCATAGATATTTATCATATGCGACATGAATATACCAACTTTTATAAAGGACAGCTCATCCCATACTGATATAATGCCAATAGTGATATTAGCATTATAACCCCAGTAGTCATAACTGCTAGCTAGCCGATGTAAGGAAGGTACCTACTAGTCTTCATCGTTACCAATATTCAGATTTTTTTGATCCTTTGGTATTCAGAAAAACCGGCCAAGTGCGAGTCGGACTCGCACACGAAGGGTTCCGTACCACCGTACAATATTTAACACTACATATATAAAAAAATCACGTTTGTTGTATGGGAGTCTCCCTTAAATATTATTTTATTCTGTTTTTAGTATTTGTTGTTATAGCGGCAACAGAAATATATCATCTGTGTAAATTTCAACTTTTTAGCTATCACGGTTTATGAGATACAGCCTGGTGACAGACAGACAGACGCACAGTAGAGTCTTAGTAATAGGGTCCTGTTTTTACCCTTTGGGTACGGAACCGTAAAAAGGACCTAGCTAATGCTCATCGCAATCAAATATTTCGATTTATCCGTCTGATCCCCTGAGTCCCCCCTCCACCCCCTCCCCCTCCTCGATCCCCTGCTAGTTCTTTGTTTATAGGTACGCACGGCTACACCTTAAGCTAGACATAACCAGCTGACTTCTGATTGTACAAAACACTGCTAAAACTGGAAATGTATAGCTTGATGTGTAGCCGTGCGTACGTTGGTTCCATTTAACGTGTTCAATGTAGACTTCTTCCCCATACCTAATGCATCATACCATGTTTTAGTTTAAACCAAACTAAAATTATATTTTCAGCTACAGCTATATAAGGTGTAAAAAAATTAACTGCAAGAACTTTAAGAGGTGCTTTAGACCATCGAACTGAACAACTTTCACTATGGGACCAACTCTGAAATCACGAAAAAAAAATTAGCCGTTTCATACATTTTGGCCGAGTACTTAGGTATTGAACTTTTGTATGAAACAGCTGATTTTTTTTTCGTGATTTCGGAGTTGGTCCCATAGTGAAAGTTGTTCAGTTCGATGGTCTAAAGCACCTCTTAAAGTTCTTGCAGTTAATTTTTTTACACCTTATACAGAGTGAATTTTCCAAGTGGGCGTGGATGGCCAAATTCTAAAGTATGAGGAATAGCGAAAAGTACTGAAAGGAGTCGCGGGCTCGATTTTGATGAAAACTAAAACTGCATCATTGGATTTTTGAAAAATCAATATTTCTAGCCAGGAAACGAACCTGTTGATTTTGAAAAAAAAAACACATACTGTATTATTTACACCATTCGACAGTGTCCCTAATAAGGATCAAATTCTGGGAAGTAATGACATACGGCAAACTTAAGGAAAATGTAGAATTTTAATAAACTGCTTCTTATTTTAGAGTATTCATACCTACACTACGTAGGTACCTTGTTCGAAATGATGCTCAATATTTTTATTAACACACCCGCAGCGCAGTCACCTTCACAACATTATGTTCTAAATTCAAATTTCTGTTACGATCTTTGGAAAAAATTCTAATGGATCAATAATATTGTAATGCTAGATGCAGTACAATCCAGACGTCGAATCCAGGTATGTATATAATAATAATAATAATTCGCCGTATCTCTACGTTGACGTCGTGGTGGGGCTTGCGCGCTCCTTACTCTAGGCCTGAGCCGGAAGAGTTCACTTTGCTGGAACAGGTCTAGGGTGAGGAGCCAGACCAAGAGAGATACAGAAACCCGCAGGGCAGCATGTGGCGAGCTGTTGGGCAGTAGCGACCCCACGGACCCTATCTCCCGGGAGAAGTCTTGTTCCTCACCTCTGGCTTGCCTTTATTGGACGGCTGGAGTGAACAATGACGAGGAACAGAGCTCCCACCTCATTCTTGCCTTTGTTGGCCGGCTTGAGTGGAGATTCGCAAGAGCAAACGTGCTCGGAGGAAGGAAGTATTTCAGTAAGATGCTGGTAGGGATCTTGACCGTACTTCCGGGATTGTCCTGATAGCCGTGGAATACCTCTCCACTCCTCATAAGCACTTCAGGACATGTTGCCCCCTTGTCGCTACGTCACTATGTGCTAGCGACCGTTTCCGGGGGCCCATTATTGAGTGTGCAAGTCACCCCCTGCTATTTTATCCGTGTATATATAAAACATTGATTGGGCAGGGGTCATAGTTCTTCCATAGTTATTGGTAACCAGTCCACTTTAGCCACCCAAACCTATAGTCCAATTTTTTATTTTTTCATATCCTGCAATAGTCCTACACCAACCGGGGATTGTCCTTGGGTGCACTTGCATAGTGCGTACAGGGATAATCGTCGGTTGGTGCCACATTTCATTAAAATTTCCAAAGGGGCCTCTGCGGGTTGGCTTCGGCCCCTCGTACGCCTTCCAAAGGACCGGGACCCCATGGTCCCGAGATACGTAAAATCAAACAATAATAATAATAAATGTTTTATAATAATAATAATAAATGTTTTATTTTTCTTCCACAAATAACACTTATTAACAAAACTTACAATGGAAAAAAGAATAATTGTGATGAGGGACAATGTTCATTTGTGGGAGACTGGTGCCTAAACTAAGCCGTGACTTGTATTTCAGGACACCAGGGACTCCCCCCTACAGGAAAAAAATATCATAAAAAAAAAAACATTATAGACAATGCACGAATGTAACACTATTATGTTTAAGAGCGAACTATTTGTTGGAAGAGAAGAGAAAAAAAAAAAAAAAAAACAAATAACTAAAATAATAAAATCTTTTTGTACGAAGTGTAGTGGAGTCAAGGTGTATGAGGATGTAGTGAGGGTATGGTGTATTTTGTATTTGACTGTGTGTGTGTGTATGTGTGTGTGTGTGTATGTGTGTGTATGTGCGTGTGTGTGTAGTGTTGAGTGGGTGAGAGGGTATGTGAGTGGGTTCAGGTCCAACTAGACGAATGGTTCCTATCATATTATTTTATTATGACTAGTAGCTCTTCTGTTTTTGTGTAGTTTAATTTTAGTAGCCAGTTAGTCATTACAAGTTTACATTTAGATTTATTGTAATTAAAAATACCTAGTTCTTTATTTAACTTATTATAGAGTTCAGGTCCTCGGAAAGTATAAAATTTTTGGGCAAAAGCAGTTTTACATTTGATGGTGCTACATATTGCATACTGCCTCCTCGTTGTTAATTTAAAAAGATCGAAAGTGGATGTATCTGAATGTTGCCGTAGAATAGTAAAAAGGATGTAAATTTGCCTAACAGTTAACACCTCAGCTTCCTGATACAGTACTTCAGTGGGATAGAGACGTGGTTTAGAAAGGCCAACTTTCAGAATCAACCTTTGGGCTCTCTCTATTTCCAACATTTTAGATTTACCGGCACCACCCCAAGTTGTTACACAGTATGTCAGTATAGATTGAACAAGGGCAAAATATACCATTTTAAACGTTTCACCATTAGCTACCTGTCTAAGCTGTTTAAAAATATAAGTTAGTTTCCGTACTCTTTTGCATAAGTTGTGAATGTGTTCATCAAAGGATAACCTTTTATCAATGATTACACCCAAATAACGGATGCTTTGTGTCGGCTGTATAGTTGAACAGGTACATTGATTCAGGGGAGGAAATGAACACTGATGAACAAATATGGGAGGTTTATCTTGTAAGAAGGTATCTACGCTTCTGATTACAAAAGGAATGTATTTAGTTTTATCTGCGTTAAGCGTGAGCGAGTTTGCAGCGAGCCAGTGGCAGACTGTATTCAAACCTGCTTGAGCTAAGGAGTATACTTCTTCCCAAGAATCACCCTTGAAAGTAAGAGTTGTGTCATCTGCATAAGATATTATTTTGCAGTTTTCAAGATTAAGTTGACATAGCTCATTTATATAACATAGAAACAAAGTGGGACCAAGAACACTTCCCTGAGGAACTCCGTGCTCGACAGGAAGTTCATCACTCATGTGGTCCCCGATCCTTACTCGCTGCATACGATCGGATAAATAGTCAGTTATTAATATCAGTTCATTGCCCCGTATTCCCATATTAGTTAATTTACGAATTAGGGTGGGGATAGAGACTGTGTCAAATGCTTTGGCCAGATCGAGAAAGATGGTTAGGCATTTCTTGTTTTCGTCCATGTTCCTTACCACGAAGTCAGAAAAAGTGTGAACAGCCTCATCAGTGGATTTGTGTGCTCGAAATCCATATTGTGTTTCAGCAAGAATTTTATTTGACTCTAAAAATTTTATTAGTCTATTATTAAGAGTACGCTCGAACACTTTCGATAGTGAAGAAAGGATAGAGATAGGCCTATAGTTGTTGACACAGCCTGTATCCCCAGCCTTATGTATGGGGATTACAATTGATTTTTTTAGTGGTTTGGGAAAGACACCTGCATCAAAGCAACGATTTATGAGGTCAGTGATAACGGGAGCCACCACATCCACAACATTTTGCAATAGCCTAGATGAGATGGTGTCCCACCCAGGCGAGCATTCACTCTTTAAATTTAGGATAGCAGTTTTAACTTCCATAATATCGACTTTGAGCAGTACGAATGAGTTGCAAGGGGAGGTGTCCCCGATTACAGCGGCATTATCGAAAGATGGAACATTCGAGGGTATTCGTTGAGCTAGTACTTTTCCAATTTTAGAAAAAAATGTATTGACATTATTAACAGATGTTTGAGGGCTCTGATCTGTATATAGTAGTTCTTCAGGAGATTGTATGTATTGAAAACAATGGTCATCATTTTGAGTAATGAATCAGTTAAGGTTTAGTAGGTTGGTAACACAATCCGGGCCCGGCTAAATAATAACAGCCGCACAGGTCAATCCATCAGGTTAAGCAACGCTTGCCGCGGTTGGCCTGTGGATGGGTGACCATCTTTACATACCGAGACCCCTCAATGCCTCGAAAAGCACGTGAAGCCGTTGGTCCCGGCTGTCATTCCTGGATCTTTGAGAGTCGTTACGGGTAGTCAAAAGCTCGAAGGTCTGACAACCAGTCGTACCAAGGGAAAGGGGTATCGTATTACCCAGTAACTGGGTTGTGGAGGTTAGATAAGCAGTCGGTACATGTAAAATACTGATATTCAGTTGCATCCGGTTAGACTGGAAGCCAACCCCAACATAGTTGGGAAAAGGCTAGGCATCTGCCTAGCCTTTCATCATCTGATGATGAGGTAGGTAGGTAACATAAGAAAAATAAAAAAAGTATTTTGTTAAAAATGAGCTCTTTCCTTTAGTTTGCCGTATATCATTACTTCCCAGAATTCGATCCTTATTAGCGACACTATCGAATGGTGTAATAATACAGCGTGTGTATTTTTTTTTCAAAATCAACAGGTTCGATTCCTGGCTAGAAATATTGATTTTTCAAAAATCCAATGATGCAGTTTTAGTTTTCATCAAAATCGAGCCCGCGACTCCTTTGAGTACTTTTCGCTAGTCCTCATAGTTTCGGATTTGGCCATCCACGCCCACTTGAAAAATTCACCCTGTATAGCTCCACTCCATTGACATTACCTTTTCACCCGCAGGTCTGTGAGCTCCGGTATCAAAGCTCGTTATTTTTAGATGATGTTGTTGTCCTCAAATTGATCCAATATCATATTAATATTGGCCTGAATTGTTTTATTGTTCCACAACGTCCCAATAGATAGTGTTTTATTGCGTAACTTGTAGTGACAAGGAAACAATGGCCTAGACCTGAATAGATAACCCAGGATAGGATGTATCATATTATATTTGACGGTACTATGATGGATACAATGATAGTAAAAGTTAGTTCATGTTCAAAAGTGTTTATTTCACATTAAACTTCTGAATCAATATGTAATTTTATTGCGAACGTATTATTCGTTCGCGATGCCAATCAGAAAGCCGAGAACTTTCTTGAGTCTTTTATAGTCTAAACTTTTGACGTTTGCAAAAATAACAAATATCTATAATTATTATACTTAGTGGAAAGTCACCAACATTCTTTGTAGCACCATGCAGTATTCCTGAAACACATAATATTCAAGATTTCAAGTAGAAATACGAACATATTTCAAAAACATAGCTTTACAACCACGATTAGCATTCATTTTTCTTGAATACCTACACAGGACATAAAAGTAATAGTGACTCCTGTGAATAGAAACTAGAGCAAGCACGTATTTAGGAACATAACTATATTTTAGTATTACTGTGGTATTACACGCGTCGACTTTTTCAATGACAATTGCTCGTTACAAAATATAGTCTATCTATCCGCAGCTGAATTTCTGTTGATTTATAACTTATAACAGACGTAAGAAAACTTTCCTTCAATAATGGCTGAATGGGGAAGTTTAAAACAATGATTTTGCAACATTACGATGATCGATGAGTTTCCAATATAACTTTTGACTTTTGGACGTATTTATCTAATATCTGTTGAGTCTTGAGAAGCTGTTCTACAATCTTGATCAGGAATAGCTAAATGTCACTGACCTTTGAACTTTTGAAGTGCCTTAATCTACGGGATTTCTGGCCAAAATAAACGTATTTCTTTTTTGTGATTGTCATTTGTAGCAACTAATCCTGTTTACTATGAAGGATATAAGTAGTTACATAGAATAAAAATAGAAATACAAAAATATCTATTTTCCAGATAATACAGTAAGCAGGTTCACGGGTAATCAGCAAGTTGAGGCGACATGAGTAGCTTAAAATACCACCTACAGCTAGATTACATTATATTACTTACCAGTGAGCCCCAAACTAGACAGTCTGTAGTACTAGAGAAATGATTTGAGGTATGGTGTGGTACATGTGTTTGTGTAAGTACGTGTGTTTGTGTAATGTTGGTAGTGGTTGGTATGATCTGTGTGTGGTGTGTGTGTAAGTCTGCGTGATTCATTGTGCTTCGTTTGATTTGATGTCAGGTCAGGGTCTTTATATCAATAATTGTTCCGAATCATCATAACCAGTACTTTGTAACATTTTTGGTGAAGTTGGGATAGCGGTTTCTCGAAGGACCAACAAGCGTTGTGTAATTTAGCGAGAAAATATTTTTTTATGCTGGAGCGAATTTTGGACGACACTCGAAAATTGAGCAAAATGAAAGTATGGGAAGAATATGACTTACTTGGGATCACTGGATGTCAGGTTGGTGCAACGACTGCCGACGTGGTGGGCACGCATTCACTTCACACTTGTCACTTTGTGTCGGCCAACGCGTTAAATAGTTTATATTATAATGATGGTACAGCGGTTGAGTTAAAGCGGTGTTATGCGGTTGACTGCTTCAAGAGAACAGTGCGAATCCTCATGGCGACCTCTGTCAAGTCACTGCGGCGGAAACGCTTCTCATTGGTGTTGCGGTGTAGCACCTTTTTGCGGAATGGGGGTAGGATTGGAAAGGAAGCCGGAGTATGATTGGCTCAATACTGTGGTCCAATATGAATTCTACCCTCAATATGTGAGACGCGTTTGGATACATGATACCAAAATGTTTATATTGCTAGCTTGCGTAAGCAATTTTCTTTACTATTTTTTGCAACCGAATGAGGTAGTATTTTTAATTTCGCAGAGTGTTCGTCAGGTGTCAGGATTCTATAATTTCCGTTGCATATGATTGATGTGTGACCACACATCAATCTTATCAATGAACAAAAATATTGTGAGCAGGCCCGACTGGGTCTGCTCACAATACTTTTGTTCGTTTTAGCGCAGACAGAAAGAATAAAAAGCTGGCGGACTCTGAAGACTCGTTTCGCGATAGAGTACATCACTAGAGAACCGGTAGGGCTTCTTAAAAATTACTTTAAAAAGCGCTCTCTGTGCTCTTTCAGCTTCAATCAAGTAGGTCTTTCCAGCACTAGCCCACACGCTGATGCAATACGTACTGAATTATCGATCGGCACACATGATTGGTCGTTGATCGTTGTAATGATTTACATAAGAGATTATTGCAGCGTTCTCTTGTATGCTAATTAGGTAACTAGGTACACAATACTATCACTAATCCTTTTAATGAGCGTGGGATTATGACAATGTTCCTTTATTATAATACCTAACAAATACCTAATGTTGCCATTATTCAAGTATCAATATCTTTTATTGGAGAAAACTTCAATTCAACTCAAGGGTGTGAATTTTCTTAAATCTTTTCTTAGGGAAAAAAGAAAAACCGTTTATTTGCGGCATTGCGGCAAACATGACGCATAAAAAAACATAAACAAAATAACAATTTGGGAGAAAACATGCGTCACGTCTTCGCAAAACGGCCATCGGTCAGCATAATGCTAAGTCCTTATAGGAGAGCTCCCAGAGCCCCAGCGCTGGTTCTCAGTGACAGCCTGCGTTGACGTGATGACGTCAGCCAGTGCAGCATACGATTAGATCTAAATAAAAAACACCAATCAAAATAAGAAATAAAATAAATATCCATAGGGCTCACTTGCACCATATTTTATGGTGCTCTTGAGCAAATGTTCATGCTTCGTATAGGTTGTGCTTTGTCTGTCAGTAAAAGAACGAGTAAGCTGTGTACCTGATGGGATTTCCCATGCGCAAAAATAACGAACTTCCATACAAACTTTCATCCCCGATTTAACCTCGGGGAAGATTTTTATTAAGGGGACTACAGGACCTAAACGCAAAAAATGCAAGTTTTATATTGCCTAAAAGTATATGATCGACTACAATAAACAAAGTCAGAAAAATACATGATATTTTTCAGAATATATGCTAGTTAGATACCTACCCTGTTATTCATAATCCTATTTTATCTCTATTTTAGCTAAAATAGGTTTATAGAACGTTTGTCTTTATCTGTCACGTTGTCATTTCTGTGTGTAAGAAAGAGACAAACCCCATTTTAACTAAAATAGGTTTGATAAGTTTTATGAATAAGGGGGTAAGTGTGTTGAAAACATAATACAACTTATTTGATACGATAGAAAAAAAAATCATGAAGATACCTCTAAAAACTTTCTTTTCACAATAAAAACCATAATATTTTTTTTGTAAATAGATAATTTCATCATATTTTGCAATAAATTACAGGGTTGTGTCATCGCGCTTCTCTTTCTTTTCTATGCAGTCCGACAGTGACCGCGCTTTAGGTCAAGTAATCCCCTTAAGTAGGAGACGTTTGGAATGTCTTGGTGATACTTACCTACCTACAGGTCCCCAAAATGAACCTTTACTTTAGGTCAACACACATTGTTGACCTAGTGGCTTATGGAGCTTTCCTTCTTCATCTTTGAGTCGTTTAATAAATCCCAAGGTTGCTGCCTTCAGTGTGGAGGACGACCGGATTTTCCTTGAGATGAGCCTCCGCAATTTGATGATATCTATGGGCTCCGGTTATGGCGGAATTTTGTTCCTTCCTGTAATACGGGTTCCTGTAATATGAGAGCAAGGTATGTAACAGAATATAGCCTGTAGTTCGAGGTCCAATTTAGTGAAATGTTGCTTCAGCTATAGGTACCTATATTTATCCTTCTTTTTCTTTCTTTCCTGAGGCAAATTATTATAAAACGCAACTTACGCAACCTGCAGTCTGTTAGTGTGCTTACGGCTCGAGAATCAATCCAATTTATGTTTTAGTTTTCTCTTGTCCGCACGAGTGGAGCCGTGGACACAGCCAGTGGATGAGGAATGGATGAAATATCTCAAATATTATTTTACCTGAAGGCCTATTCTCATAATTGAAAACGTTCAAAATCTAGTCGCAGTCTCATCTCAGCGACAAACAAATGTCAAAAACTTGTCAAAATGTAGGGAAATTACGTGTGTTTTTGACAGATTGAGACTGAGATCAGACTGTGAACGTTCTTAAAATTACGAGAATTGCCCCTCAGGTTGTTACAAATGAGATACTAAACCAAAACATTTTTATGAGTTTTATAATAAGCCGCAGAAAACCAATTTTATGGTACATGTATTGAAAATAGGGTTAAAAGTCTGGTTTATGAACTGAACAAACAAATAAAACTTCAAATAATTGAGTACTCATTTCACGTTATAGAATGTTCGTAAAACTTGCGTAAGAGCTATGCTCATTGTTTTTTAGGTAAGTGCGATAAAATAAACCGTTACATATTTATAGCATCTAAGCTTTTCTTTGTAGAACTCTCAGTAATGTAAATATTATTAGTTTGAGAATAAATATTTTTCATTTCTCATACTCGGAAAGTAAGTAGTGTATGTTTGATCCAAATAGCGGGTGGAAGACGCTGCTTCCCACCACAGGGCGGGAAAGACTCATAGTAATTACTTCCCTCTTTAGGGTGGGAATGAATTTTAAAAATAGAACTGTAGTTAGCTACGATATTTTTTACATAAATTAAGAAAAATGCTGCAGTCTTGTGAGTGTATAAACAGCCAGTGTGAATTAAAAAAAAAAACCTATTAAGCGGGACAGCCCGCGGCGATGACGCGGTGTGTTCCATATTTAAAATAAAAAAAGACAATAGTATTATTTGGCGGGATACTAACCCTGTAAGCTGTACCGAAATTCAAAAACTTTGCATGTGATTGTTATCAATAAATATTTTAGAAAAACTACTACTTTTTACTTTCCTTATATTCGAAATGAAAAGTAGAGTGTTTAACACGGGTGAAAGTCATCAATTCCTACTCGGGCTATAGCCGCCCTCGCTGCGCTCGGGCGTCTAAATGCCTCGTATAGGAATTGATTCCTTTCGACCCTTGCATAACAATCTACTATTAACTAATACTGAATACCTATTAATATTTACAATCTTGTTATTGCACAGTTCGTTTAGGTATTTACTTAGTACTTTTACGAAACAGTTCAATTAGGAGCAGATAGTCTGACTAGTCAAAATTGCACTTGCCTGATTGTAAGATATTTCATAAATTAGTTGCGCAACTGATGTTCGGTAATTAAACCACCAGCATAAACCCAACTCACCTGGCTGCTGTTATCATCATCATTATTATTTCAGGCGAAAGACGTCGTCTGCTGGACATGGGTCTCCCCATGCACCTCCACTTCGACCGGTTCTGTGCTTCCCGCACTCAGCGAATTCCTGCGGCCTTCACAAGGTCATCGTTCGAAGGCCTCCAGGCCGTCCAACGCTACGTCTTCCGGTACGCGGTGTAGCATAACATAACAAGAACCGAAAACATAAAGCAACTACTTCCCTATAAGTCTAATCATTGAAATCTAGTCTAGGAATGTTCCTAAAGTAATAAAACCTCTTTACATGACTAAATACATACAGCGCAAACTGGCCATTTTCCGTCAAAAAATGAAATGATTGCATTAGAGTTTTCTTTCTTTATTTTTTTTTTGTGAATTATACGGTTTCCAAAATGTTTTTCAGTTAAAACAGCCAGAGATAAGATTCTTTTTAATGCAATCTTCTTTGCTTTGAACTTTTATATTTAGGCATTGTGAAAAAGGTTTTCAATTTAACAATATTAAAAATAGTAATAGATCATGAAAGTTAATTCAATATCCTACACCTCGAATATAATCTCGGAGGTATTATATAAACTATAGCTGAATATTGGACAACAAAGTGAAAATATTTACACCATCAATCAATTACTGCTGAAAATTAGGTCAAATTGAGCATCAGAAACGGGCTAAAGCATTACATAAATAATATTTAAGAAGTTTTAGTGTCAAATATTAATTTTCTCGAAATATTTAGAGCTCTGTATAAAATAATACTTTACCTAGTCTATTCGGAAACAAAGCTGGTTATTTAATTAATTAAACGTCTTTCATTAGAGAAACGATACTTTGCGATAAATTTGATTAATAATAGAGTTTCTATCAGTATCAGTTACCTACTCCTCTGACAGCTGTCATTGTCAAAATTAATTAAATGTTTTAATGAAGCTGAAAGACAGAATAAATTATTTGAGAAATTATTTTAATTACACGCAACGAAAAAAGTGAAATTATAACGAAAAATTCCATAGTTTATAATTATTTTCAGTATTGCTTACATAAAAAGATATTGATTAATACAAGAGAACATTACAGCTGTACCCCCTTATTAATAAACGTTTTATAGCGTCTGTATAGTTACACAACGCTTGGTCTTTTTCTTTCGAAAGTCAAATTACAGACGACTGAAAGAGAGAAATCGGTGTGTAACTATTCATCCATACTAATATTACAAATTTGGAAGTAACTCTGTCTGTCTGTCTGTCTGTATGTTACCTTTTCACGCCTAAACTACTAAACGGATTTCGATAAAATTTGGCAGAAAGATCGATTGCATCCCGGGGAAGGACATAGGATAGTTTTTATCCCGATATCCCCACGGGATCGACACTTCTGCGGATGAAACCGTGGGGCGCAGCTAGTCTGATATAATACGTTTATTAGTAAGGGGGTTAGCTTATACTGTTATAAGTACACATGCGAATTCCACACTTACCTAAATTTTACTTCCGAGACAGAAAAGTATGTTGGCTACTAAAGAAAACCAAGTACCAACAACAGCGAATTTTATGTCCCAAAATTTTGCTAAATAATTTTCGTTTGCAATTTTAGTATTCTCTCCTCTCCCTCTTTCTCTTTATTCTAATTCGTAACGCATTATTTCTTATTTCTTGACATTTTCCGTTTTATTAATTTATATCTTTGTCTATGACACTTTCCGTTGTCGCAGCCTACTCGTATATTTAGGCACCTAATGTCTCAATTTTTTTAATCTGTGGTGAAAATTCTGCGTCCACAAAAAGAAACATACTGAGCTAGTTTTCTGTGTTGTTTCTGACTTAAAATGTTCCACTTACATATTCATTACATTCGATCCTCCACGACTTTCTTAAAACCTTTTTATGATATAAGTACTCGTATCTGATATAATATAATGGTAGTTTCAACAATTTTCTTTCGCCTTTCCAAGACCTTAAACATAAATGTTAGTAAAAAAGTGACATTCTGTCAGCGGTAAAAATGATAGAAAAGTCAAAAATGTATTGGATTGAAAAGTTTATGTCCAAGTTATTGTAGAAATACGAAACGCTTTGAAAGCGATTGTCACTTGTCTAAGCCTCTGTTATACTCTGTATCATTGATATATATGTTACACTAGATCAGTAATTACCGCGCCAAGGCGTTGCCACTTGTCATAAGGCCACAGCCGTATGCGTAGCTAATGTCACTTCAGTGCTCCGTGTGGCGCCAACCGAAGTGAACCAAGTGACACATGACAAAAATATCGCCAAAATGGGTAAATTCGTAGTGAAAGAGTGCGATTCAAGATCACAAAAACATAGTAAATTAACCAGAATTACTTTCCACACGTAATTTTATTGTTTCGGTGTTTATATCAACGTAAAATAAATAAATTGCAGAATTTTGTAAATTAGGTTCAGTGTTACCACTAAAAACTTAGTTTTAGTTTCCCACATTTATGGGAGTTTTTAATTTATTGGAATAAGTGATTTTAAATATTTTTTAAATAATAACAACGTTGCAGGGTGCCTAAAGATGCAGCACGCCGTGATAAATGGGTGGAAATAATCAGATTGCTGAGAAAAGAGACTAACTGAATAAATAAACAATATTTAAAAAGAAAATGTCTTAATTATTGTCATTAGTTATAAACTTGAATAAGAAATACATAATTCAAATATTTTATAAATAATTTGAACTAACGTTTTTTTTGAACGTCATGTATGGTTTAAAAAGTTGGGTAAAATTTTGCATGGGTAGGCAACCCCATCCCGCCATTGCATGTTTATATTGCGGTATTTGTCTAATCTAAGTGACGGTATTATTCTTGCGACTTGTGTAAGTGAGACAGATATATGTTTACTTTTAAATGTTTAGTGGTTTCAAAGCTACGTCGTCACGTTTAAATAGTGGTTACACTTTTTTGACACATTTTATTGAGGTTTGCTTCTCTAGTTATTTAACTCAATGCTCTGTATGCTTATATTAACATCTAAGGGGCCGTCTCCACGAGCGAGAGAATCGCGGCGATATTATCGTCGTGCCGCGTGTATTTCTATACACTCTCTTAGTACGTGTCTCCACACGGCGATATCATCGCCGCGAAAATTTGATGGCACAGCGAGACTATCGTCGCGATTCTCTCGCTCGTGGAGACGGCCCCTAACTATCGCCATTCTGGCTGTCAAACATAGTACGGTTACGGTATTATCCCACAAGAGTGATTGATTGTTCGTACAGCTACCGAGATCAACATAATATTGCGCTAAACATTTACGAGCTTACGACATTTATGCTTAAATATTGATTGCCCTAATTGAGTCTCGCTTTAATATGTTAATCTACATTTATAAATCACTTCGTTCGCGTGCATGTCGGAAAACAAATTAGATGTCATGGACTTTATTTTTTTTGCCCGGAACCCTAATTCTTCTTCTAAAAGAAAAGTCCATCCTAATTTACACCTTTTAACATCAGCTATCTTCCAGTGAAAATCCTGGCAAAATCAGCCCAGCTGTATCAGAGGTTAGCCGAAACAAACAGACAGACAAACATTTAAAAATGTATTTATTTGTATGTAGAATGTATGATGTGATTGTTATACAGGGTGTTACGGAAAGGGTATATCAATACAAACGGGTTGAAGAGTGTATCTGGTCTAGAATCTCTGTTCAAAGTTTCAGCTCATATTTTTTTATTTCGATAGTTTATTAAATTGAAATCATAACAAACGTGTCACTGCACTACGAGGGTCATTATCCATTATCTGTAGTGTGTCTGTGCGCCTAGTACACGCACATCACGCCGCCGCGCGCCAGTGCAGCGCCGTGATGTCGAAATAAAAAAATATTAAGCATTTTCAAAGTTAATGCTTTTGAGCTGAAATTTTTTACAGAGATTCTAGACCAGATACACTCTTCAACCCGTTTGTATTGATATACCCTTTCCGTAACACCCTGTATATTTTGTGAGATACAACATGATAACGTGCGAACCAACTCGTTTTCAAATCACAGAGCTATGTATGGTAAATGACATCTAACTGCAGTTGACGATCGAATAACAGTGTATTTACGTTGTCACATGTGTTTTGAACAATAATAATGGTCTGTAACAGTCTATGGCAGGCTGTTTTCATACTTACTATAGTTTACGATATACAAATGTGATCAAAAAATTTTCTAAAGCATTTCGATTATTATTGTAACTTCTGGCTACAATATCTCTAATAAGTAACTGATACATGATATTGTTTAAAGTTCACAATTAATTCACGATTTATAAGTCAAATATTTGTTAAACCTGCACCCTTATTGCGTAACACACTATTAATTACTCGGAAAGCACCTTAGACCGTTTGTCCCGGCTGTCACTTTGACAGTCGATAAGGGTAGCCAAAAGTGTGTTTGTGACACTTGTCTCACCAAGTGGTATCGAGTTATCCAGTATCTAACTGAGTTGTGGAGGTCAAATAGTCAGACGCTTCATGTAAAATACTAGTATTCAGCTGCATCCAGTTAGACTGGAAGCCGACCCCAACATAGTTGGGAAAAGGATAGGCAGATGAGTCACAATTTAGAACATTAGCTAATGTTATTCGGTGTCGTCGTCAATATGTACTCCATCCATCACACGTCGTGATGCATGACAATAGAATCGCAAATTCACAATAAAAGTCAAGTCAGAGAGAAGGTGTTAGGTAGATACGTGCGAGAAATTTTGTCAACGCTATTGGCAGACGACGCTTTGTCTAAAATAAATGAAGAAAAATTACTCGTAGAAAGTAAAATACAAATATACGTTCTTTATTTACTCTTATTTAAAGATACGTTGTATTGACCAATACCCTAATTGCGTTACACAATTACAATCAAAATCTGAATAATTTTGAAGGATATTGCTAATCCATTGCTTCAAATATTCTAAAAATTTTTCTGCTCTACAACGTAAATAACGCAATGAATGTTGTTGAACTGTCAAAATGAAAGACATTGCTACTGTCAGTGTGCTACGCAATAACCCCGCCGATTCTTTCTTTGGTTGTGATTGTCACAATTCTTCTTGGTTCTTTGTTGTTTATTTTAATTAGGAACATATTTTATTTATTAGGTATCAGCCGTTTGTGCCCCAGTATAGGGCAAAGGCCTCCCTTCTCCCCTTCCATTTCAGATCTTAAGTTGTTTAATTCTTTAAATTATGTGGTCGATGATTTTGATGCACTGTAAAACTACAATAAGTTTATTATAATTACATCAACTTAAATACATATATTTTTGTACTACCCCTTATATATTTTTTCTGAATCTTGTTTTCGTAGAAGATGATACTAACCTCCAAAAAATACAAAATTCTAAAACCATTTTCATAAAGTCTGTAAATTAATTTAAGGCTAAACTGTATTTACTTTAACGTTAATGGAGCTTTATAAAAACAAACAGCTCAGAAAGCCTACTCGTAAATGGCTGATGCGCTACATTTCACCCTCACGAAGTAAATTGACACCTTCTCTCTCGTTTTCTTTTTTTTATACCTCTCATTATTGAGTAGGTAATTACTGAGATATATTTCCATAAAAAAGGTCGTAACTGTTCTAAGATAGTAGTTAGTATGTTGTTTTACTTGTAAGCCAAAATGTTAGGTATGTTCAAAGACTGTTTCATGGTTTTAGTTACAGTGCAACGAAGATCTTCGGGTGCTCAAATGACGGTGACAGGGTGGCGCTGTAAGTATTATGCGGATGTTATGTGAAAATTAAATGTATAGAAAAAACAATATGGCGCTGCGCCACATTCTTGCATAGCTTTGTTTTCTCTGCAATTTCACGTCCCTCTGTAACTCCCGTGAATTCCGATTTATTCCACGAACCGTTGACGAATGAAGTAACTGCGACTGTGTTCCAAAGATAAAATGAAACTTAAATGGATTTAAGTCCCTTTTGTACTTTCATTCAACTGTTGAAAAAAGTTTTGTTATTTTACAACGTTCAGTCGACTAATGCCAACATTACCTTTGAAGTTGTTGTAACACGACCTCTTCACAGACTCAATTCGTCTGTTTGTGGGCACGTAGTTTAATTTCCTGTTTTATCGGTGTTCACAAATTTACATTTACGTAATAAAGAGTATTTTTAGGAACGAAAACATTTTTTCAGCTTAAATCGACCTGGCTATGAAAAAGTGTCGAATAATTTAACTACCGTGTTTGTTAAAAAAAGGATGAGTATTTAACACACCCGCCTTTCAGCACTTTTTTTTTTAAGTAATGGACCTAGCATAGAAAATATCTTCTATGGGAGAAAACATTGCTTGGAAACTAAAATTCACCAACTAATCACTTGGAATCACAAAATAGTGGCAAATGTTTAAAAATAGTGTCTATCCTAGACAAACTTACGAGTAAAAGCGGAAGATACGGTACGCTCTGACATCGCAATCACTACTCTGAGGGTCGGTGCACAACAACATGCAACGAAACTCATACATCTGTAATCAATCACAATTGCATTCTTACAGGTACCAATAGACAAGAACAGAGATAGGAACCGACACAGTCGTGCGAGCGCAACCGCGTTAGCCACCGAATGTTAACGAATGACATTGTGGTAGCGAGGGAGAGTCGCGCGATGCGTCGCATCGTGTCTCTCACGCCTGTTTTGTATTATCTATCTCGCTCTCACAAAAATGCCGAAGCCAAAATAAAATTATAATTTTCAACAAACAACATTTTTGGCTGTACTTACGCGTGAAAAGTAATCCAGTACGTCTTATTTTTCTTTCTTGAGTGAGTAGAACACTTATGAAACACAAAAAGGAATTTTGATTAAACAACCAAAATAACAACAACAACTAAAATTATTAAAAAACAGTATCAACATGCGCTTTTTAGACTATAGTCCGCGCGGGACTGAGTGCAACTGTGTCCATTGGACTTGGTTCAGTAGGACCGCGCGCTGTGATCAAGTAACGTATCTTTCGCTTTAAGTTTGTCTAAGATTCCTATTTTTTATTTCAGAAGCAAACGTATAAGACTCATAACCTCATCCATTCTAATACATTCCTCAAATAATAACCGAAAAAACATGTGCCATTAAATAATTTGGTTCGCTATCAAAAGATAGGATTTGTGTAATCGCCCCGATGACTAGTCTACATTGATGGATGGTTCATCTTCCGATTAATACCGAGTTCTCCCGGACACTCCCGATTAACTCGCTCCTTCTAATTTGGGTAATAGCAGGGTGATTCGGCAGATATGAATATCTACCTATTGACCAACCTGTCCATCATTGCATGCCTCGGTTTCGTGTTTACAATTTGATGTTGGTTTTGGCGTTGAAATAATAAATAATTAGAGTTAGAGTTTGTTTTTAAGAATTCTGGTTGTAAAATAAATAGATTTATCATCATCTTAATGGATTGTGGATGCTTGATAGTACAGCAGCCCCGAATTTCCGCCTAGGCTGACTTCGCTCACTCCTGAATCATAGTTTTTCTTATTTCTTTTGTTTACTGCGTAAGTCAACAAAGTAACTGCTATTTCTTTCTTCGAATTGTCAAAAGAAGTATAAACTTTCCGAGACGGACGTAAGAATTAATTTTAGAGCTCGCATAGGTTGCTATTTCATCTTATTGTTAGTTAATCTTCATTCTTAAACATTCTTGCATAAGTCGACAAAGTAACTCCTATTACTGTATGAATTGTTATGAGAAACCTAACCTTTCTGAGGTGCTAATATTTTCGAGCTCGCTTTGCTCGCTGTTGCATCCAAAGTTCTCTTACAAAGATCACTGCCGGCACCAGCTATGCAAAAAATCAATCATGTAGGATTTTACAAAGCTCTGTAATTAGGAATCTTCGAAGAAAGTAAGTTGGTTCAAGTACGTAACTTGAGTAGAGGTTGAGGAGGGGTTAAGGAATACAAGGAAATAACGTCTTTGTTTAAAGGTTGATTTATGACGACCGTTACAAACTTACAACCGGTGCGACGTTTACGTATATGGTGACGTACATAACAAAGACTGCGTTATTTCTTTAAGTAATAAATTAAAGAAATTAAGTTCGGCTGTATATGCAGTAAGAAAAATAAGGCACTTGACTGATATAGCCACAGTAAGTTAGTATACTTTGCTTATTTCTACGGTATTATGTCTTATGTCCCTCTCACAGAGAGGAGGCCTGTGTCCCAGCAGTGGGAACGTTATAGGCTGATTATGTGTGTGTGTGTGTGTATGTCTTATGGTGTTCTGCTGTGGGAATCGACAGCTGACATAGATTCAATTTTCATTTTGCAATAAGAGGGCAATCCGCGCTATCTATAAAATTGGTCCTCGCGAATCTCTGAGAAACAAATTCAAAGAAATTGGTATACTAACTCTGCCTTCTCTTTATATCTTAGACAGTATTTTGTATGTTCGCAAAAACTTAGGACTTTTGAAACTAAGAAGCGATTTCCATTTGTAGGTTTATGTGAAACGAGCTTCGTCCGCGTAAAATTTCACACTCCCCCATTCACCAACTTAGAGGTGGAATTTCGAAAAACCCTTTCATAGTGGATACCTACTCTTCACAAAGAACACACCCGTCCAAATTTCATGTCTCTAGGACCAACGGTTTAGGCTTTGCGTTGATATATCAGTCAGTCAGGACTTAAGCACGGGTCCGACCCCGAATTTCACATGTATAGATAAAATATTTTGATTTTGGGACTACTACTTAATATATGTTAATTTTCATAAAATTGATCGTATAAGTATTATATCCTACTAATAATACATAATATAAACGCAAAAGTTTGTGAGGATGGATGTTTGTTACTCTTTCACGCAAATCTAAACTGATTTTGATGAAACTTTACAGTAATATAGCTTATACATCAGAATAACACATAAGATACTTTTTATCCCGATATTCCCACGGTATTAATACTTATGCGTATGAAACCGCGGTGGCGGTGCTTTTCATCCATATTTTTCCTCTTACATACAAAAATTATATTAAAACGCACGGATGATCAAACAATCAGTCAACTTAATTAACGATATAAACCAAAACTGACGCTGAAATATTATTTTTGAGCTTAAAGCAAAAAATACCGGAACCTTGTCCATGTGAAAACGATATGTTTAAATTGACAGCGTAGGTACGTAAAACACTGTTGCTCAAGTCGAGCATCCGCTCTCTATACGCTATTTAATATAATTTATTTTTAAAGTGCTTTCAACACCGAATGATGCTTCTATCTGCATCCTGTCTGTAGCGACAATGCCTAAGCTAGCGAACTTAGGCATTTCCAGGCATGTATTTCTCTTTCAGATAGTTGTACTTTTCAGGTTTAACATCTGAAAACAATCCCAGGACCTCTAACTGAGTAGCTGGACCTGGACCTAACTAACAACCTACTTTCTCATGAGAAAATTGGACAGAAATTATTTCCAAACAATAAACTTTACCATTTTTTTTGTGCTGGGCTACGCAAATTGAAAATATGAGAAACATCCTCCTATCGAGACCATTAAAATTAATGTAAGAATAATTTCGAGGTGACCCTAAAATATTGGGCTGTGGGCAGCCCTGCGTCTCGTGGTCGTGAAGTCCTAAGTCCTCTATAAATTACGGGCCTAACCTAACCTACGTCAATTTTCTTTCTGAACCCTCTGGGCACTTGATATACCTAACTATACGAGTATACATGAGGATAAACATGTTGACATTGTGAGGCTTATTTATAAAAGTTGCTTAAAGTTAAGGAGATTACAGGACCTAAACGCAAAAAACACAAGTTTTAGAAGCAATAAAAGTATATGATCGACTAGGTACAGTAAACAAAATCAGAACCATAGGTACATATATATTCTGAAGATATTTTTCAGGATATATGTATGCTAGGTAGATAGTGTGTTGAAAACAGAATACTACTATTTTGATATGATAGAAAAAAAATCATGAAGATACCTCTAAAAACTTTCTTTTTACAATAAAAACCATGCATACAATTATTCTGATTTTTTGTCATTTTGACTATTCTACAAGCAACATAATAAAGCACTAGTATTTTATTTTTTAGTCCAAACAATAGATTTTTTGTAAATAGTTAATTGCTTCATATTTCCAATGAATTACCAGGGTCGTGTCACGTCGTGTCATCGCGCTTCTCCTTTTTCGTTTTCTATGCAGTCCGAGAGTGACCGCGCTTTAGGTAATGTAGTGGACTTAAAAGACGATGAAAAAATAAAAAATGTTTGGATAAACAGTCGCTGATCATAACTTAAAAACAACGTTTATAAATAAAGATGAATAGAATAGAACAAATAGAATATAAAATTGATAGAATTTATATGGTGTACTACATAATAAAAAGTATTCTATTCTATAAATAAAGATACTTATGTTTTAAAGGCTTACAGCAAACTGTTCCTACATATAAAATACTTACTAAATTCTACGCGTTTCCATGAAAATCACTCCTTTGACAACACTTCTAAGGGTAGCATAGCAACCCGATAAGCAAATCTAAACGCGAAGCCTCCTAGCATTAAGAATAAGTGTTTGATGTATTTTTATGTTATGTATTTTTGTGGTGTAGGTACAATAAATGTTATTGATACTAGACAATGAAATAAATTCTTGTCGAAGAAATTCTATTTAAGGCTGACTGTAAGCACCTGTAATATAATCTCTCGTGCAAGGAGATCGCAGCCTCAGGGAATCAAAGTCACGCGAGGTCTCCGCCAAGGGCCACCAAGAATTTACGATTCGTAAGTATAGTTCGTAGATTTAAACCTAGTGTTTCCCAAGAGTCAATATACTTTCAGTAAGGCAATTCTCGTAATTTTAAGAACGCTCACTGTCCGATCTCAGTCTCATTCTGTCAAAAATACTTCTAATTGCCTTACACTTTTGGCAAGTTTTTGACACTTGTTTGTCGCCGAGATGAGACTGCGACTAGATTTTGAACGTTTTAAATTAAGTAGGTACAAGAATTTGCCTTCTGATGATATTACCTATTTGATTGCGAACGTGATTATATTATTGCCTGTACTTAGTGTCACTTTTCTTAGCTAAAAAGTACGTCAGCACCATGAAGTAAGAAAATCAATCTTATTGCAGAACGTGACTCGAAAATTTAATAGAGGTTTATATCACCCAATAAGATTAAAGACTTTCCTGATTTTCCTTATTCATATCTTATCTTATTAGCAGCGCCCCGCGGTTTCACCCGCATAAGTTTCGATTCCGTGATAATATCGGGATAAAAAGTATCCTATGTATTAGTCCTGGTTACAAATTGTGTGCCAGATTTCATGCAAATCCGTACAGTAGCTTTTGCGTGAAAGAGTATCAAACATCCATTCAACCTCACAAACTTTCGCCTTTATAATGTTATAGTAGGATAGGACTAGTTTCTGCCCGCGACTTCGTACGCGTGAAATTTATTGGTCTCCGTGCCATCGCCTGCCCGCGCTAGCACTTCGTTTTTGTCTAGCGTTCTTTCCGACTTCTTTTCTTTTTGCTGGGCTCGTAAGGGTCATAGCGTGATGTTAAATAGCCTATATCCTTCCCCAAGAATTGGGCTATCAAATGCAAAAATAATTTTTAAAATCCAACTGGTAGTTCCAGAGATTAGCGCGCTCAAACAAACTCTTCAGCATTATTATTAGAAGTATTAGTAAATAAGAAAATCCTTATCTATTCAGAAACCAAATAAATATTTAAACTTGGACCATTAGCTCGTTAAATAAAATTGTAATACAACATTTTACAGATGCTAACTTTAGCATCTCTTCCAAAAGCCTCTTCCATTTGAATACAATTTAAATAACGAGACATTTTCCTTATGTCTGTAAAGTTTATCCGAAGTTAATTCGCTTAATCAAATGAAAAATTGGAGTAACAAGCAACAGTGTTCACAGTTGCGTCAACATTGAGTCGTGTCGCGTTCATTCTCATGGAACTAGGGTGATGCAAATAATAAACGTCGACGAAAACGTAGAAAAGTTTTGCGTTGAATAAGTTCTTCAGTTCACTCACACTTCATTCTCTTTTTAAAAGTGCAGCACCCTAATTGCGTAGGTAACACACTATCAATCATTGTAACTCACTATAGTCTGAATCATTTAGAAGGATACCTATTGCTAATCCATTGCTTCTTAATTTGAAAAAATCGTCTGCTCGACAACCAAAATAACGCAATGAATGTTGTTGAACTGTCAAAATTAAAGCCATTGCTACTGATAGTGTGTTGCGCAACTAACCCGCAGCCTACGTATGACTGATAGGCTGTGAAAACTAAGAAAAGTAACAAAAAACGGAGCATCGCCCAACATTATCAATCTGCAGAAGTATTCTCTTTACCAATTACCTGGGTGTTACAGACGTTGCCATTTATTTGTTTCATATTTAATGCAAGCTTTTGTAGCACTGCACTTTTCACTGTAACAATGTTAGATACGTTTTAGTTTCCAATTACACCTAGCCGACTTTCTTGATATTTGTAGGTACTATTTGGAATTTGCGAAGTTCTTGTCTAATTACATTCCGGGGATGCTCGATTTCTATTACCAGAATAGGGTGCATTAGAGAGTCTTCACGAGTGGCATAAAGTAAGTCTGGTGTACCCTTTGTAGTTTGTAAATCCTGCTACCTCTGGTTTTCTGACTGAATGGCTAATGACACGGCATGACCTAGTCTTGTGATAGTACAGTTGATAAAATCACAGATCCACTATATAAGTGTCATCTCTTCTTATTTTAAATTCAACATAAAGTGGATTATCGTTTCACATGGTCTACAAACATAATTGGGAAGTCATTTTTTTTTTTGCGCAAGGGTAACACGGAAACTTTCAGCGTAATGACTTTTCATTATGAGAGCTAGCTATCATATAGGTAAGCTTACAAAAATATAAGCTAACAGACTTAAAATAATATTAATAATATGTATTTGTACATAAAAAGATGGAAAAACCCACTTTTGGGTATCTACTTTGTGATTCAATAAAATTTCGCCATATTTGCAAAAAGGCTTCATAGATCCATCAGATATATTCACTATATCTCTCACTATATATCAGATATATTCACTATCGGGTAATGACTGTTAGGTATTCGCCCTGAATATCCTTTTAAACATGGTGCAAATCTGAGTTTTCAAAGTCGACAGATTTAGGTAGGGGAAGCACCCAATTTCTTCATCAGTTTTGCCTATTTAAGGCATTATAGGTTAGACCGCACACGATCATACCAAAATCAACGGCTCTGAAGAGCACTTTAGTTTTGGCCCCTTTTTTCGAAATCTGAAAGTGGTCTTCTGACCACGGGCTCCTATCTGAAACTTATCAAATACATTTTCGGTGTTCGCTCGTCATACCGCACCTACTCAGCTATCAACTTTTCGGCCTGCATAATTATGCTTGCTCAAAAACCCTCTGGGCTCTTAAATTCAACTTTTTTAATAAACCTACTTCATAGAAATAAAACAATTTTATTTTTTTCTAGAAATCAATCTACAGCCGGGAAAATATTACATTAGGTACTTAGTTAATTTTCTTAAGAAAGTATAAATTAACTCTGGTTTTATTGTCACACATTTGTCTTCAACATTTCATTGTCATCTTCAGAATGAGGTTTTTATACAGAGATAATCATCATTATTTTCCGGCTTTTTTTTTGGTTGGGAAATTATCAAATAACTTCTCCCGCTCTGGGTGGAGCGAGAGGGCGTGTCAGACTTTTACTTACTAAAACCCACCCGTGTTCCTTCAGTTGCCTGTGCCAGGGGCCACGCCGGTAACTCTTTCGAACAACCCGCGACCCTGGCAGAATTTGTTTATTCTCTTTTTGTGCCACGTCGCGTAATATCTATCTAAGTTCGACTGAAATGTTAGAACAGTTGAATTATTTACTCATGAACACAGCAAACAGCTTTTTCTAGATAATAGGATTTTCTTCGCAACCATTACACACACACTAGCTACTTTTCAATAGGTTTCGTTAAATCAGAGAACACACAAAATTAAAAATTCCATTAAGTCCGTTTCATTTGTTAATCGGCTTCTAAAATGAACACAGCTATGAAGCGAAATGCATTTCCTCGAAACCAAATTAATTATAGAAACTAGAAATTAATTATCTTTGCAAACGTTCTGCAGCGTCAAGTTTCAATGGGTAAGTACTCGAAGTAGCAGGAACTATTGATCAGTCAGACATCAAATGCTTCCGACATCACGTATCCATGATATTGGTCCATTTCACATTTAAAAGAGGTATAAAGAACACTTTGAAGCTTGCCTATTTCTAAGGCAATGGCTATATTTTATAGTCACGGAAACACCTGACATCTTGTCCATTACGTTTCATTAAACAAGAAAACTTTTTGTCGTAAAAGTAATGAAGTAGGTACTTTGAATATTCAGAGGACCTAGCACGAACGCGCGACTAATATCTACAACTATCCTAAAGCATTTTTGGTTATAGTTTTCACGACAAGCACAGTTAGAATAACTCATAGTTATGATTAGTATTAAGTCTTAAAACTAAGTAAATATTATGAGCAAAACGAGTATTTTTCAATTCTAAAATTGTTCGAATTTACGTTAGGTTAATCCGCGTGTTTGTATTAGGCCCACAGATTGATTAGGTACAGCCAAATCCAGTTTAACTATCCTATTTAAAAATTGACAGGAACAAAATTCAAAATCGAAAAATAAAATAAAGATTGTAGGTACTGCTACTGATTGAGTTACAAATTATAGGTAGAGACGCCAGCACATCAAGCTACCCGAAACTGCCAAATATTCCCAATTAACCTTGAACCATACTCTGTAGCGATAAAGTTGAAAATCAATTAAAGAAACTTGAGAGATTGTAGTAGCTTGGTGTGCTGGCGTCTGTACATAGGTACAGATAGCGCCATCCTTGAAAATCCGCCCCACCCTTCTTCCTAATTGCTTACAGTACAAGTGGACAACATTCCGCTAGTGTTTTAGTTTTGTCGATACATAGTAATTACTTATTAGTGGGTAATGAGTGTGTATCAAAAACTAAAACACTATGTAGCGGAATTAACTAGCGATTAGTAAGAAGAGTGGGGCGCGTCTTCGAGGATGGCACTATCTATAATTACCTAAAAGATTTCAGATGAAGGAAAATTGGGTTTCTCAAATAATGGTGCAGAATGGTGAGGTAAGTACAATAATAAGTTCCGGTACCTTCCTTAAAGTAGCCAGTATCGTCCGTATCATTCTGAAATTACCCCTCCCTCTGACCCGGACGCTTGTCATCCATGAGGATGTCAACTCGATAAGAAAGTATCTACTACTTACCTAGATACTCAATTGATACAACTCCTAACAGACCCGAATTCGATGGAAAAACAAAGTGGAAACGTGACGAGGTGAAAATTAATCGAATTGGATCTCGTAAAGTACAAAATCAAGTTTGGAACGATTTTTTGCAACTAGAGAACATTTGAAACAACATAAAGTAGAGCAGTGTTTATGAACAAACATTTTGTGAAATTCAGTGTTGGTTGCACTGCATAGTGCAGATGATGGCACCATTCTTGCCAGTGCTCTGGCAGCGAGACTTGACCTCCGGAGTTCCGGACAGATATTCCGCTACATTTCAAGTGACGCCGATAACCGCAGAGATTTCGTGGCGATAACGCTCCAATTTCTAGTTCTCTGTTTGAAATTCTGTACTTTTCGTTAGCATTTTCTAGAGTTTTAGTAAAAACTTTGAATAATACGGGCCCAGTTACTTTAAAACGGGTGAGAGAATCTTTAAATTTCATTCTGAAACTGCATTGGGTTCTTAAATCATTTATGTAGGTAACTGAAATGAGAATATTATAAAAAAAAGCTATACTTAAGCTAATAATAATATTGTTAGTAGAACTTACCTATGGTAAAAGCGGACAGTGCTGCACACCCCCACCCTATTTCAAGTTAAACAAATATCAACTTTATTTCAATGATCATTAAGTTGATTTCAGAGTGACTAGCACTATTGAAAAAGTTATAAAAATGTTTGAAGTTGTAGCGTAAACTAAACTTTATTTTGTAGAAGTTAAAGTTATTTTTCCATTCATTCATATTTGTTTTCATTTTTGGCAAATAAATGGCGAACGCAGATTACATTACCGCGCGCCACTGCTGCGGCTGAAAAGGTTCACTTTGTGGAATAACTAAGTATATAATAAAATTTCTATTATAGTGAGCTAACAAAGTAAAGGTAGAGAAGGACATAAATAAAAGTCCCATTGTGCTTGAAAAATATAACAAACGGCGGCACTTAGCTCTTGTTCATAGCTACACTTAGATACCTGCCTATTCCTATTATTTATTCTAAAGATTTGCAGTGTAAATCTGTCAGAACTAAGTGCTTATCTGAAAATCTGGTTCTAGTCTAGCTATTAGCCTAAATATGAGATATTTTTGAAGACTTTTAGGACGTTATTCTGGCAGCAGCACACGCAGGTGCTAAACGAATTAAGTAGATCTATGATATTGCCATGTCTAAGGATTTCTCATACATTTTACACGCGTGAAAGCTTTCCTTCTTCAACGATTTTTCTTGAGACCACATAAATACACATAGGTACCTAAGCAGAATTATGTAGGGAAAATAAAAACCGTAACCAATGAATCTGTTATTTTGCATATCTGGTGTATGGCGAATCCGGTGCTTTGCGAGTCTGGTACCTAATTTGCGAATCTGGTATCTAGCGATTATGGTATTAAGCATGATCTACCTACAAGTAGGTATATAAAACAGAAAATGAAGTCGATTAATAACACTTCAGTGTTTAAATTTGATTTGAACAAAATAATTAAATACTTTTGCCCGCTTTCGTAATCGGAACAAGTGTAGGTATATAAATTTAGATGAAATGAAAAAGTAACAGTGATAATGGACTTTCGTTCGACATCTCCATAAATGTACCTACCTAAAAGAAAAACAACATGCTTACCTAATTAATGAAAGCATTTAATTTTGTTGCTTTTAAGGAGTAGATATAGTCAGTAGGTAAATAGGTTCCTAGGCGACGCAACCTTATTCGTTTGGCTGGCAGGCTGCAAAAAATGTAAAGCGCCCATTAAATAATTGTTTATGATTTTATGTACTAATTTTTTTTTGACTCTACGCTTTCTCACACTGTCTAAATCTCTCTATCTATTATTGTCCCATCGCAGGTATGCTGGAAGATGAATTAAGCATCACCTTTGTACCTATTTTTCTGTTCTGTTTTTTTTTCTTGTCTGTTTATAGGTATAAATAGTATGTGTGTACCTACATAAATAGTAAAATGAACAAATAAATCTTTTTTTTAGCATAATAGTTTCTTAGTTTGTTTTTCGTCATATTCGGCCAGGTAGGTTGTACCACGACAGATTATAAAATATGTACCTATTCTTATAATGCAACCTTTTTCATTTAACCAATTGTTGCAAAAAAAAATATTCCATACAATTCAAAAGTGAAGTGAAGTGAAGCTATTGTTATTGTTTTTCAGTGTGTTTACCATTAAATATCTTCATAGCTACTTTCTAAACTTTACTATGGATACATGTGGTTTTCTGTACAGCGCCATCTATCCTGAAATAGATGAACTCAAACGAATGGAACACGCGAAAGCACCTCGCAGCTGTTTCTTCCATAAATGTCTCATGAGTTGTTAGAGGTGGAACATAGATGTCAGCGTAAGACACTTTCACCAACTTTTACTGTAGTTTCATGTTAGTTTGCCGTAGATGGCAGGACCAGGTGAAACATACGATGCAAAAGTTAGTTTTTATACAGGCTACGGTCTTTATTATTAAAGTAACGGGATTACAAGGGCTTTCATTGATACTGACATCAGCTGAAAGGTACTTCATTGAGTAGGGAGTTGAGTATTAACGGATCGGGAGAAAAGTTCACTTATGTGATAATATTTTAAAACAAAACTTCAGAAAAACTTCTCAACTATAAGCTTTTCAAATTCCTTTTGTGTGTCTTTTCTTAACCGTAATTTATGAGAGATGACAAGCCTGGCTAGATATTTAATACATGAAAGTACCTACTAATTACCTTTCCTCATGAAGTAGGTAGTTACCTTAGTAAGCTTTCAGGCTGTAGATATTGTTGTCACAACAAGATGACTAACCTACTTTAGAACACCTGTATACACAGCCTTTAGAAATTCAGGATAATAGACTAATTTGGTAAACTAGGTACTGTGGCACCTAGGCCACGGGGGGATTCCTAAATCAAACTCCCTTTTGAGTTTACTAGGATATATTTTAGGAGTCTTTTTATCATATTATATGATTATCGACTTATATATTGGACGTCAAACCTACGACTCTCTATATGACACATGCTTGAATGTTCGAATGGAACTTCCTTCAAACACAAGCGGTCTGACTCGCAAGGAGGTCAGAATCTCTCAAAGAGGTCTCTACAGTACCTAGGTAAACGTACCTACCTTTTTAAGAGTTCATAAGTTATTTCTTGAAGAACTTCTTCTGTTCTGTTCCTCGGCCTCGTGTTGATTGTTGATATTATCATCAATACAATAAATTTATCGTGGGCTACAGTTGCACAAAAACAGATAAGGTGGGCAAACAGGAAAAATCTGTAGGTATCTACCTGTCTCCTTACAACAAACACTGAAATACCTAAATACCTCAATCAATCTATGTAGTCTTTTACCAACTATTTTGCGGTCAGCTTTCAGTCTAACCGGATGCAGTTGAATACCAGTAGGTATTTTACATGGAGTGACTGACTATTCGGCCACAGCCCAGATACTGGGTAACAAGATACCCTTAGTAAGACTGGTTGTCAGACTTTGGGCTTCTGACTATATACTCGTAACGACTGTTGAATATCTATATACGAATGACAGTCGGTACCAACGGCCTAACGTGCTTTCCGAGGTACGAAGGGGTCTCATGTAATGGATGGTCACACACACACTTCCGACTTCGCCTGTGTCTCGAACGGTACCGAAAGCTCCTGCGCTTACACACACATTCACAGCGTGTTTGTACACTTGGCTACCACAAGTAAAGCGCGCGTCGCTACTTGAGATAAAAATAATCTACCGATGAGTAAGTACCAAACTAATACGAATAATAAATACCATGTAACCTTCATCCTTACACATAGCTACACTATCGTAACTTATCAGTGGCGGCGTTCATCACAAATATTTACAACAACCACCATCATTCACTTTCATTAGATAGCAGCATACCAAACTTCCTAGACTCAATAAACAACACATAAATAAAAATATGTCCGTTGTAGTTTGAGGATTGATATTATAGGTCACTATAATGTTCTGGATATAAAAAAAGCCTATTTTAATACGGAGAGGCATAACGTGTTGCAATACATTTACTTTGCGTATTTCTTTTTTTTTTCAATTTTAGACGATAAGCTAACCCAACTATGTTTTTCCTCACCGTGACACACATAGGTAGATACTCAGGCATTTTTCTAGTTCAGGGAAAAAACCATATTAATATTTCAGCCCGTTTAAAACACGGGTCCCCAAATTAAACTTACGTTTTTGTTACAAAACCTTGTTTCCGATTGATTTTGTATCTACTTAACAAATTACTTAGGTACTTAATTGTACTTACTCTATGTGTGGGTTCTAAAGTAGTTTTTCTAAAACCACATATTTGATTACGTGTGTGGAAAATAAATCACGAACGCAGTATATGTATTACCTAACAAAATAATATTGTATTTTTACAAGCTTTTCATTAAGGGGGATGCGCTAGGTAGTGCGCGACCGCGAGATTCAAACTTACGTGTTTCGCAATTTGCAGATCAGTGTCATATTGAATGTTAATAACTAGGTATTTCATGAAATATCAATCAATAGGATTATATGAACTTAGAGGGTCGTACTGTTGATTTTAATGTTTATAATTCTGTAAGTACATACTTGTTACACTCGCGAATCATATTTTAATTGACATTCAACACGACACTGACCTGCAAATTGAAATATAGGTAGGTACGTAAGAAAATGTGAATTTCGTGGGCTGCGTTCCCCCCTTAATTTAGTTCGTTCGTATGTGATTCCGGTTACTCTGTTTGTATTCCATTATTCAGCAAGTAACTAAAAAAACACTCAGTGAGCTACATATTTGACTCTAGAGAATAGTCAATTACACAAAAACCGCATTGTTTTTTTTTTTCAGTTGTTTTTCCAACAAGTTTCGGATAGCAACCGACTGAAAAACGCAAACAAGGAAACAAAAAGCAATAAAACCGACAACAACTAGCGTTTAGGTTTCCTGTCGCGACGCTCTCACTTGGTCACTCGAACTGGAATAAATTGTAATATCGGTCAAAATCATGGAGTATGCACAAATGGAGTCCAAATGTCCAAAAAACGTTAAGCTGCCTCGTTGGTCTAGGGGGCAATCCTATTGCCATCAACCGGGCACAAATCCAGACTCCGGGCTGCTACTGAGATATTCCTGACATAAAAACCCAAAAACACTTTGCCCGACCTGGGAATTTAACCCGGGACCTCATGCTCAGCGGACTAAAAAATAACTGGCGAAATGTGGGTGCGCATGCTAATGTACACCTCTACCTAACCCTTCAGAAAATTACAGGCATGATGTTATGTTATGTAACGTTAAAAGCAAAGGTTTCTTCAATTTTTATCCCGACTCATGACTGGTGAAAAAATATTGAGTTTTTCGCCTTATAGTGTGACGGCCATTAATTTCGTCTTCCATCTACATACTATACTATAATTATCATAAAAGCAGTTGCTACACAACTACATAAGTATTCTCCCGTTAGTGCCACTGCCGAACTCTCATTTCTAATTCAGCACCCTAATTGCGTAACACTTGTTCAATTACAATCTGAATCATTTTGAAGGATATTGCCAATCCATTGCTTCATATGTTCGAAAAATATGTCTGCCCAAAAACGTAAATAACGCAATGAATGTTGTTGAACTATCAAAATGAAAGCCGTTGCTACCGATAGTATGTTACGGAATTAGGTACCCCTGATCATCATCATATCACCATTCACATTGACAAAGAGTGAGAGACGTTGGATCGCTTTTTGTCTAGGTATGTATCCTCTTTTGTAAGGCCTAGACTTTTATCATTAATTATTTTACTAAGCCGGACTTACATTACGAAACAAGTTGCGCAAATTTAGTTAGTCGTTGATAGTTTCTCGTGTAAATAATTATCTATTTACACGTAAAACTATCAATAAATAACTAAGTAAATACGGCTTTCTAGTAGCGAATCGCGAAGTAGCCATCTGAACTAAGAGTATCACAAAATAGGACACATTTGCCTATTAGCACTCCATTCGCATTATATCTTGGTCCAAAAACAGCAGCCCTCTCGCACGGTGATTTATTGTTTAGGCGGTTATTTATCAAATAAGCGAGGCGGGCGACGCGACGTGGGGCGACGACCGCGCCCTCCGCGTTTTTAATACATTTTTTCCGAGTTTTTGTATCGTCAGCGAGATAACGAGCCGTTTGGATACATTATCTACATGCGCTTCTTTTGGAGCAGTGATGGCTCAGTGGTAACAGCCGCGACTTACGTGTTGTAAGTCGGTTCGAATCCAGCCAGGCGCACTTTGTGTTTATAATTTCATCACCATTGCTCTCTAAATGGTGCCAAAAATTTTTCAATGGAGTTTTGGTGAAACATTAGTGAAACCCTCATTTTATTATAAACAATTTTGTTGTTAAAAGTACACGCATTCAGATTTTTTTAAGCATTCAGGATCCAACGGAAATACTTTTCGGGATTCAACGACAATAAAACGTAATTATCTTGCATTTTTTAAATTCGGGATTCAAAGGAAATACCTACATACAAAATGTTTTGCAGGATCCAACGCCAAAAATATAAAACTAGGATTTAAAAGCGGGATCCAACGAAAATAAATCGAAGGAAAACATTGCGAGGAAACCGGCATATGTCATAGAACCATAAAATCTATGACATATGACATCTACGCCCTGGGCCCGCGTGGAGAATACGGCCCACTCCCTCAAATTAAAGTTTACCCGAGAGAAAACCTTATATTTATCTAACAACGATATGCTTACGAGAAAATCGAATCACATAGAAAATTCAAAACACCTGCAACGCAATACATGGCAACAATAGTCTCGAATGACAAAACTTTTGGACTTCTGACGACCCGTAACGACTGCCAAAGATTCACGAATGACAGCCGGGACCAACAGCTTAACATGCTTTCCGAGGCACGGAGGGGTCTTGATATATAAAGATGGACCCCCACCCACGGACCAACCGCGGCAAGCGTAGCTTAACCCGTGCGGCTGTTATTACTCAGCCACAATCCCCTCTATACATCTATGATTCAAGCATCACATAGATACTTACATTAGATTAATATTTGCAATCACGAACACCCACGATACATAGGAAATTCCAAGTATGAAAAAGTTTTATTAAAGCCACTTCATAACCCTTGACTCCAACCTCATTTCCCCTCTCTCTGACATTACTTACAACTCTATAACATAATTTGTTGCGTTCGCACTTTACCGTACGTACGGTCGAACAAGCTTTTTGGTATACAGGCAGCTAACTTGCAACTACTTTTAAACAATGGTGTGCTGAGTTATTCAATTATTTTATACCGCTCTATTTAATTAAGAATGCCATAAGCTGAAAAAGTTATAACGCACAAAATAAAACTAAATATTGGCTGTGTAGTGGAAAGATGAATATTTTTGCCTGTAGGTATACCAAATAGCTTGTTCGACCGTACAGCGAAATTGTTCTTTCACTCTTTACATTTGCGTGTGACACAGTTCTCATCGAGATATCGAGCTGAATTCAGCGTTTCTTTACGACGGAGGAACATTCAGAAGATAGTGTATCGCACAGTTTATTGTTTCACACTTTATTGTTATAGGACAGCTGATAATGTAGAGTATTTGTATAGAAATGAGCAGAAAATTTCTAGGATTTTGTCAAAATTTGCTAAGATAGAATATTCTGTAACTAGGTAGAGGTACCTACTGAAATTTCTCTAGCAAATTCTCGTATTATAGACTAGATTCTAAACAATTGGGAGCAGCAAACACCAGCCCCATTTTAAATAGGTACCTACCTACCTACAATCAAGGTTTTCTGATAATTCTACATATCACCTACACATAGATATTAGTATTTCATATTATTTATTTAGGAAATTTGCTGCTCCCAATTGTTTAGAATCTAGTCTATAATACGAGAATTTGCTAGAGAAATTTCAGTAGGTACCTCTACCTAGTTACAGAATATTCTATCTTAGCAAATTTTGACAAAATCCTAGAAATTTTCTGCTCATTTCTATACAAATACTCTACATTATCAGCTGTCCTATAACAATAAAGTGTGAAACAATAAACTGTGCGATACACTATCTTCTGAATGTTCCTCCGTCGTAAAGAAACGCTGAATTCAGCTCGATATCTCGATGAGAACTGTGTCACACGCAAATGTAAAGAGTGAAAGAACAATTTCGCTGTACGGTCGAACAAGCTATTTGGTATACCTACAGGCAAAAATATTCATCTTTCCACTACACAGCCAATATTTAGTTTTATTTTGTGCGTTATAACTTTTTCAACTTATGGCATTCTTAATTAAATAGAGCGGTATAAAATAATTGAATAACTCAGCACACCATTGTTTAAAAGTAGTTGCAAGTTAGCTGCCTGTATACCAAAAAGCTTGTTCGACCGTACGTACGGTAAAGTGCGAACGCAACAAATTATGTTATAGAGTTGTAAGTAATGTCAGAGAGAGGGGAAATGAGGTTGGAGTCAAGGGTTATGAAGTGGCTTTAATAAAACTTTTTCATACTTGGAATTTCCTATGTATCGTGGGTGTTCGTGATTGCAAATATATCTAATGTAAGTATCTATGTGATGCTTGAATCATAGATGTATAGAGGGGATTGTGGCTGAGTAATAACAGCCGCACGGGTTAAGCTACGCTTGCCGCGGTTGGTCCGTGGGTGGGGGTCCATCTTTATATATCAAGACCCCTCCGTGCCTCGGAAAGCATGTTAAGCTGTTGGTCCCGGCTGTCATTCGTGAATCTTTGGCAGTCGTTACGGGTCGTCAGAAGTCCAAAAGTTTTGTCATTCGAGACTATTGTTGCCATGTATTGCGTTGCAGGTGTTTTGAATTTTCTATGTGATTCGATTTTCTCGTAAGCATATCGTTGTTAGATAAATATAAGGTTTTCTCTCGGGTAAACTTTAATTTGAGGGAGTGGGCCGTATTCTCGACAGTGACCCAGAAGTCGTCAAATTGTCTAAAAACATCAATATCTTTTTCTACTAAACATTTAACTGGCCCATTTTTATGGCAACATATTTTTTGGTAACATATTGCACAATTAAAATAAAACACTGAGTTTTAACTGTAATGGAGGCTGAGATATCTCACTTAAAAAGTGTGTCCCATAATTTTTTCATTTTTTTGCAAGTTTAGCTGCTAAATGTCAAACTCGGCACGTAGTTTTGTGTTTTGATTTACGAACCTTCTGTGGGGTATGTGGTAAGTCTGATTGTTTGATGAATTAGTTAAGTTAATTTACTAATGATATAACTAGAAGTTTAGAACACTTTTATCATAAAAGTATTTTTATTTTAACGTGACATCTATTGGTACCTAAAAATTCCTACTTGACCCAAATCTCGTCATTTTAAGTACTTTTTTGACGATTACTGGGACACGCTTAATACTTGCCTCTAAACTCGTCATATTGTAAATATTTCAACTTTATTGCTAAAGCATAAGGTTCAAAGTTGATTGTGAAAATTTGACAGTTTCGGGTAGCTTGATGTGCTGACGTCTGTACAAACATATAATAAGGTTTGGGCTACATTTGACGATAAAACTGGGTTTCTCTTAAGCTGTTTTCGCTTCGCTTACTCATTGCTTGAGTAAGCGTGCTCTGCTTAGTCGTCGCGTCATTGGGCTCGCTTCGCTAGCTCGGCACGAAACTGTGCTCGCGTTTCACTCATGATAGAGCTCGCTTCGCTTGCTCTTGTCATGTGTAAGCCCGTTCGGCTCACTAGTGTCGAAGATGGGCTCGCTTCGCTTGTTGGTGTAAGAAGCTGTTAAGACTAGCAAGAGAAGTAAGTCCATCTTCTGATTAAGCGAGCTCATCGTGTAATTAAGCGTGCTTTGCTTATTTGTGTCTAGGAAGGGCTCGCTTCGCACGCTGTATCGTAAGCGCACTCCACTCGCTCGGCCCGTAAAAAGTATTCTCAGTTCTAACCTAAACTGCCTTACTGGGAAAGGTATAATTATGAGCTGTAATAAGCCTTGGATAATTGATGGTAGTTTTTTAACAGTACCTCACTCAGATCGAGTGTGGATATTACAGTTCCAATCAAATCCTCACGTATATAGAGGTGTCTTCTTACTAAGTCATCTGCCGTTGAATCTTCCTAATGTTCTCGTAATCTTCACACATACTTGCACGATGACAGGCCGGGGCGCCGTCCATTAATAACATGGCAATTGGCGATGATTTTAGGTACTATACCCTAGCTTTTGGATTTTTAGTCAGTAGGAGTCCGACATAACCCTCAGTTCTTCCTAGACTGAGGGTATCCATGAGGATTTCCCCACGAAAAAAAAGGCTCATTGCATTTAATATACCTTTCACCGTATGTGATATTTTTCAGTTCTAAGCAGATTTGCGGTCGATATGAGACGACATCTTTAACTTTTATGCTACTTGCTGCAGATTTTCTTATGTTTTCTGATACTGCCGTAGCTATTGTATTTGCTTGGTACTAGGCTTTTGAGGCTCATTGAATTCCTTATGATGCAAGCTTAGTTTTATTGAGAGTTTTTTCATTTTTGGCCAGACTTACGGACGATATGAGACGACATATTTTGAAATTATTTTGCTATTGTCAACTTCAAATGCATTTTTAACGCGGCCAATATTTCTGTTGATTCTCTTTAGGCCCTAATAGTGCTGTGTCAATTCTTGACAATGGCACCTAGTACCTAAACATTTGTTTGCGAATTAAAATTTCGACGCATAGTAAAAAGGAGGGTCGGACCCACTGCACTTGCGATGTGACGTCAAACACAAATTAGATCCTGCTTCAAAATTGGTACAATTATTACCCATATATTGTATGCTCAATCATTACCCAAGCATTCTCGTAGTTATAAGCGGCTGAAATATTACATGTTATTGTCGGTCAGACGTAGGTATTGAATTTACCACAGAGTGCAACGACGTTTTCACGTCAACAGGCCGAAAACACAATGTGACAGCGAAATAAAATGTATTATTATTTAGGACTTCTACGACCATTTCTTCAGTTGTTTTTTAAAGTAAAAAAAAATCTAGTTTTATAAATTTTAATAAAATATATTAACTACTGATCGGCGAAAATAAAAGAAAAGTGACCTTTAACAAGTATTACCTACAATGACAACAAACCTCTACGAGTGTTACTATAACTATTTTTTGCCTATATAGTTCTAAAATCAGGTTTTTTTTAACCTGATTTTAGAATGTATACAACTTTATTTTTCAACTTTAAAAAAAGTTGTAGGAATGGTCTTAGAGATTCGGCGCAATAGTAAAAATTATAAGGAGGTCTTCCTCGATCAGGGTAATACATTTTTTTCGTTGGCCGGCCATTTTGGGTTTTGGGCCTAATATGGCTGATTTATTTATATACTTTATTGTACTCCACAAAAATACACAACATAAAAAAAACATTAAACACTTAATATGGGCTCCTTTATACTGATAAAAAACTGATTCTGTGATTCGGACATCTTATTTAAAAAAAAAAATATATATTAAAATAAAAAAAATAAAAAAAAAAATAATAAAATATATTAGAATTTACCTACCTAGTCTGCTAACAGCTCACAACCTTTAATAATTTCTTGCAATTTGGTTTTCTACCTACCTTTTGTTTCTTAGACTTGCCACGCATATGAAAGGCAGTCACAATATGTTTTAATGTGTAATCATCTTGAACTCTATATTCAAGGCCAGAAAGTTCATATTAGTATCAAAAATTGACGACTACTGGGTCCTTTTGATGAGTAATAGTACAAATCTGGCGAGTACTGGTACAAATCGCCCTTTTTTCACATTTGCTTAAATAAGTATTTATTACCACTAAAAATTACAAAAATTAACAACTTATTTAGAATAGCGGATAATTATTCTATTTCGTCGTGCAAAAAGTTTCATTCTAAATGAAATACTTCTCACGCAGCAGTTCTTCAAAGTCAGTGAATATCAAAACCCGACGAGTATTGGTACATTTACCTTAGATATATTTGCAATCACGAACACCCACGATACATAGGAAATTCCAAGTATGAAAAAGTTTTATTAAAGCCACTTCATAACCCTTGACTCCAACCTCATTTCCCCTCTCTCTGACATTACTTACAACTCTATAACATAATTTGTTGCGTTCGCACTTTACCGTACGTACGGTCGAACAAGCTTTTTGGTATACAGGCAGCTAACTTGCAACTACTTTTAAACAATGGTGTGCTGAGTTATTCAATTATTTTATACCGCTCTATTTAATTAAGAATGCCATAAGCTGAAAAAGTTATAACGCACAAAATAAAACTAAATATTGGCTGTGTAGTGGAAAGATGAATATTTTTGCCTGTAGGTATACCAAATAGCTTGTTCGACCGTACAGCGAAATTGTTCTTTCACTCTTTACATTTGCGTGTGACACAGTTCTCATCGAGATAATATCGAGCTGAATTCAGCGTTTCTTTACGACGGAGGAACATTCAGAAGATAGTGTATCGCACAGTTTATTGTTTCACACTTTATTGTTATAGGACAGCTGATAATGTAGAGTATTTGTATAGAAATGAGCAGAAAATTTCTAGGATTTTGTCAAAATTTGCTAAGATAGAATATTCTGTAACTAGGTAGAGGTACCTACTGAAATTTCTCTAGCAAATTCTCGTATTATAGACTAGATTCTAAACAATTGGGAGCAGCAAACACCAGCCCCATTTTAAATAGGTACCTACCTACCTACCATCAAGGTTTTCTGATAATTCTACATATCACCTACACATAGATATTAGTATTTCATATTATTTATTTAGGAAAATAAAAATATATACACTATATAAACTTCTAATACAAAACAAACTATTAAAATATATATCTTAACCTTAACTAAAACTATTAAACAACCTAAAATAATAATATGTCGTCGAAAAATTCCTCCGCATCGCTGTCGACTGGTAATGTACCCAAGAGACTGGCGGCATTGCCACGTTGTATGGCAATACTTACCTCTGGCCAAGGTAAAAGCCAGTATTACTTACTATCTATAAACCGGAGAAAGCAATACACAGGGAAGAGTGGAAAGCTATGGCGAGACTTCTGAACAGCAGCATGTGTATACAGGATGAAAAAACAAAATTAAGACTATGTTTTCGTATTCATGGACCTAAAATTCATTTTCTCCACATTCCGCGTTTTCAAGTTTGGAGAATTGCAAAGGCTTCTAAATCTCTTTGTTATCAAACAACTGTTTGATTCATTCGAAATACTTCAGGTCATTGTAAACACATAAAGGGCGTGGAATAAAATGGCATATTAGCATAACACCATTGTAAATAATCTAACACAATAATGTTAGCCAAACGGCTTGAAGGCGTACCTAAGTTATGTTTATACATAAATAAAGAGGTTTCACTATTGTTTCCAGATAGGGATTAATCGATCATAAGCCTCAACTAATCTACATTAACTCATCTTAAGACGAGGGCATATTAGTAATTAAGCCCTAATTGGTCTATTGATTAGTAAAACAGTAGGTATGTGAGCTTAATCAGATTGTCCTAAATGTCGTGTCACATATTATTTTCATAAGTTTTTTTTTTTTAATACTAGATACGCCTAAGTGCCAAGTGGTAACGGCCACGAATTACGAATTGTAGGTCGTAGGTTCGATTCGACCCTGTCAAGCGAAAAATTCGAAAACATGTGACTTCTACCAACCCGCACTGGGTCCGCGTGGAGAATACGGCCCACTCCCTGAAATGAAAGTTTACCCGAGAGAGCACCGTATATTTATCTAACAACGAAATACGAGAAAATCGAATCACATAGAAAATTCAAAACACCTGCAACGCAATACATGGCAACAACAGTCTCGAATGACAAAGCTTTTGACCTGAAAACTGAAAATAATAACAAAACAAACGAACAATAGTTAGTCGGACGGAGGTTAACTACATCTACATGTCATTGTTTTTCGAACATGGGGTGAATACAATTTATAAAGCCCTTTTAGTCGAGCGTATCAAAACGGGCGTAACTACAGCATTTTGATTGATATTGTTTTTGTTGTTGTTTTCTTGTTTGGTCATTTTGTATTACTTTGCGAGTTGGTTTTGAATACTGAGACTGTACATACTTATACTTACACATACCTACATCCATACAAGTAAAACAACATGACTCATTTTAGTATTTTATTTTAGTTCCTAGTTCCTAACCACTGACACCGCTATGCAAGCTGTATACAATTTATGTTACCTATTGAACCTTTGTCTTTTAAAGTTGGAGACATTCTTTTTTAGGCTGAAAAAATACGAACAAAATCGAATTCCACAGTGGAATAATACTTGCCTTTTGAAGAATTATCCGTAAAATATCTTAAGCTTCTTCTTATTGTAGTCAAATAAAATGTTTATTTACTTTTAACTTTATAATTTATCTCTAAACTTCATAAAGTCATAATAAGGACAACCCACGGTTATCTCTCCAGACTCGATTTATTTATAGAAACCATTTCTTACAAATATGAATGAATCTGTCTGCAGTTTCGTATCTTATTTCAATATACTCCCACATTTGACTATTTACTGCGGCCGTTATCGGACCCTTTGTTAGTAAATAATAGCAATAGATGTTATTTAAATTCGATGTTATGTTGCACATTAATTTAATATAAATCGCGTGCACGATTGTAATTGTGTTCAAGAATTTTTTTTTTTTTTTTTACGTAAAATCTTACCATTAACCAAACAGAAATCAGTAAAATAGTAAATTATTTCAATACCTCGGTACCTAATTAAAATGATGCAACGGCACGGGAACAAGCGCGAATAGTTCACTGTGGGTAGGTACAACGGGATACCTCGTTCATTTCAGGCCCATTTACGCAGGCTGAATAAATATTCGAGAGCGGATCGTAAAGTACCTATTGAAACTCCATCACTGGCCACAATTACCATTCGTTTGTACCCTATGATAATGTGATCGTAACATTCAAGTGCCGTCCTCCGTCTGTAACCACCCTTGAACGGAAGCCTGATATCCGCGCGTGGGTAGTTGTCTACGAACATTACAGTTTCTTGCTAAGGGCTAATTAATCACGTTTTCATTACAGAATATTAGTTTTCTCTTACATTTAATTAGTGTAATAATAACAAAATATGACGTCAGTCTACGACCGCAGTTCCCGCCTACGCACTGAAAGTTTATCCGATGTTTGAAAGAAGATGTTTGTAGTTTATTTGTTGTTTTTAAAGCTTCATATCGTATAACAATGAAGGGAGGTGGATTAAGTGTAAATATTTGTCTTAGGTTGTTTCACCTCGCTTGGTTAGGTATACAATTTTCTTTTGTTTAACAGATTATAGCCTATAACGTATCTACCTACCTATTAACTTCTTATCTATCATCATCTAGTCTTTTCCTAACTAATTTGGGGTCGGCTTCCAGTCTAACCAGATGCATCTGAATACCAGTATTTTACATGGAACGACAGCCTACCTGACCTAACTTACGTTCTTATCAAATAAAAATGAAATCGTTATCACAATTTATTTCAGATCATAAAATCCACTTTGTTAGTACTTACATACACTAATACATCCATAATTATTGTTAGCTACAAAGGTCTTAAAACTATGTAAGTATTACACCACTGCAGACTAAGGTGCACTTAAAGGGTACTATAAAGGTATTATTTGGTGCTAAAATGCTGTTCGTTGGTAAGCGCATCACTTGAGAAAGATTTGGCAATTTGTTGTTTTATTGAAATGAAAAATTTTAAAAAAATCCTAGAAAATTTTCCTTCCTTCTTCCTATTTCTATGGGATTTAGTATGAACTCAAGATAGCTAGGTTATAATTAAAATTCAATACGAATTGTAGGCCGATAATTGTAAACAATTTCCTTCACAGTACCTACGGTTAAAAAGTAATCTTAAAATATAAATAACATCTGGATGCATTCAAGAGTCATAATTAAAATTAAGTAAGTAAGCATGTAGGGAGGTTCCATGCTTGCATACAAATGAACTGATAAACTCATTACTACAGTAAGATTGCAGATCTTCTGCAGAATTAATTGGTGGCTGTTTTAAATAAAAATATTATCCGTAAGATAATGCAGGTGCTCATTGACTGAAGGTAAACGGTGATGTAATAATTGTATGGTCCTTGTACACGTCACGTCGAGAGCAGTGGAGGCCCAGTGGCAACGGCCGCGACATACGTTTTGTAAGTCCTAGGTACGAACTCAGACAGGCAATTTAATTTGAGTAATGTCCGGCATGTCCTAGAACCAAAAATTCAAAGACATGTGACATCCACCAAGCCGCATAGCCGCGTATTAGGTATGTTACCCAGTTACTAGGTTGTGGAGGTCAGATAGGCAGTTGCTCCATATAAAATACTGGTACTGGAAACAGAATAGATTCACCAACAAAAGAACCATAATGCCAAGTTGAAAAGTTCTACAAAAAATAAAACACCTATCCAAACAGATGAATCAGTACCTACCTATCTAGTTTTTGTTGTGAAGTAAAAATGATGCAATTTAATACGTTTTGTAATTTGAACTCTGCGTTTAGCCAGCTAATGTTTAAAATGGTCTGCACGAATGAAATAACTTGGTTTATTTTAGAAAGTACAATTTTATGGATGATACAAATAGAGGATCTTTGTAACAGACGATGTAAATAGAGCTTTATTTCAGCTGCGTTGGTGGTGTAATGGTCAGCATAGTTGCCTTCCAAGCAGTTGATCCGGGTTCGATTCCCGGCCAACGCACATTTTTGCTGTCGATTTTCATTCTGCAACATTTTTAATAGAAAATCTAAAAACCTTTATAATATTATAAAGAGGAAGATTTTTTTTTTATGTTTTTTTATTACGTTTTCACGCTAAACGGCTAAACGGATTTGAATGAGATTTGGCACATGGGTAGACCATGGCCTGGATTAAAACATAGGATACTCTTTATATCGATATTCCCACGGGATCGAGACTTATGCGAGAGAAACCGCGGGTTGCAGCTGGTGTAAGATGTTTTAAATACGCACATGGCTGATAACTCACGTTGATGCTCTCTGAAGCAACACACCTACTCAATATGCTTAGCACATAATATGCAAAGTTTCAGGGATATTATGCTCAACACAGTTTAAAAGGTTCTATTGATGATAATATTGTAACGGTACCTTTAATATTTATATATAGTTAACATCATTTCAGCCGAAAGACACTGTCCACTGCTGAACATAGGCCTCTCTCATAGATTATGGCCTCTCCCAAGCATCGCTACTTCAACCGGGTCTATGTTCTATGGTTATAGTTCCAGGTATCATCATTCTCCTGCCCTTTTTTTATGTTTCTCCTTGGGGTCGGACAACATGTCTTTTTCTTCCATACTTCTCTATTAGTCGTCATCTTTGTAGTCACCCCCTTTCTAACCATATCATCATTCACACAGTCCATCCATCGTTTCTTTAGTCTTCTCGTACTCTTATAGCCTTAATTTATAGTTCTAGGTAATTCTACACATTTTTATTAGCCTTTATTTACGAGATGTCCGCATACTTGTCGGTACTAACATTGCCAACTTATTACAGAAAGAGCTATAATATGTAATGTGACAATCTCAGGATCGTAAACGCGGATATTATTAGTCGTAAAAATAACCCAATGTACACAAAATGTTCACCGAACAATGAACGACACTGGGTTCGGGGTAATTATGTCTGGTATTTATGTAGCTATATTAAACTACTTTTCACGGAATTTATTAATTTATGATACACTTAGGTACGGCAGATTTTACTTAGTCAATTCGTTCACAGTCAGAAGGCCAATTCTCGTGATTTAAAACGTTCAAAATCTAGTCACAGTCTCAAAAACTTGTCAAAATGTAGGGACATTAGAGGTATTTTTGACAGATTGAGACTGATCTTAGTCTCAATCTGTCAAAAATACCTCTAATTTCCCTACATTTTTGAAATTTTTTTGACATTGAGTGTCGCCGAGATGAGATTGCGACTAGAATTAAAACGTGTTTAATGCCGGGAATTAGCCTTCTGATATCTTTTATCTGTGGCATAAAATTTACCTCTGACAGTTCTAGTATGAAAAAACTGTCAAAAATCAAAAAAAAATTCTCAAGGTTAGAGTAATTCTAGCTATAAAAGTTTTGTCAAAGCCCTTAGGCTCGCCCCATATTTTGGAGGAGTTGGAGTTAAAAGGCGAAATGTGGGTGTCCTAAAGGTACACGTCTGCCTAACCCGTCAGGCGTCATGTGTGTCATGTTATGTTATGTCTACTAATTATGGTTGTAGGCAAGTACTGCATCATAAACATACAAATAACAAATTCGGCTTGATGACATTACCTACATAGTTTGTTACTTATCGACTACTAAGTAACTAACTAACTATATATTTTTTTGTCACAGTCATTGAACTCAAAGAGAAAACTCGATTCTCACCACAGAATTCGCACTTTTTGTTACAAAGTAAATTGGCAATAAAAACCAAAAAAAGTTTTGAAAGTTTACATTAGTGACTATAAATCATTGTATAATTGATTCCTAGCGCTATTCATCGCCGTTATCATTGAAAGTTTATTGCTCGATAATAAAATGCGTCCCGAAGGCGTAATCGTAAGTTCAATGAACTTATCCTTCCACTCCCTCCGTTACAGGACACCGTAAAAGATATTTGTTACTAATGCGTTTAGTTCACCCTAATGGCACTATTGCCGAATTTCCCTGAACGAAGAGGGTCTCGATAAAACATCCAACCCACTTGTGTCCGTTTCCATCAAATCGATACATAACTGTAACCGTACACTTACTAAACAAGTTTAAACAAGACTCATATTTATGGTTCAATAAAAACTTGTCTTAATTACATAGTTATTACCGACTCCATAATTTTTAAAATTTATATTCATTACATAAATATCATAAAAACTGTAATAAGCAAAATACTCGAATTTCGGTTTTGGCTTCTCGAGACCTGGTTCCGAATAACGAGATACACAGGGTGTGCCAATTTAGGTCCAGTTTTAATAACTTGTTTAAGAGATAAGAAGAATGTCAAACAAAAATAATATACACGCCAAATTTTCATGAATATTATCATAATAAATAATATACATCTAATTTTGATGTGGTCAAAATATTTATGGTTGCAAGATCAGTATCATAATACTTATAATCTATATTTTTAATACAAGATCTTAAAGACCAATTTTACCACGCCCATTTATAAAAAGCGCTTGCTACGTATCTGACTAAAAAAAAACTCAACAAGGTCACTGTTTCAATAATAAGTACATATAACAACAATCGTGTGGGTGATCACTGTTTTCCTAGCTAGGTTATGAAAACCTGTGTTAAAGAGAAACTGTCGGATTCCTTAAAGTATAATGTCTTCAAATTACATGAGAGTGCCTGTGTTGTTACTGTTACAATTTCAGAGTATTGAGTTTCACAATTTACCAGTTAATACCTAGACGTTTTAACGTCAAAAATGTATGCTTAAACAGACGCTAATCATTACTTAACTTTAAGCAACGTTTATAAATAAAGCAGGATAAGTTAAATTAAAATAAGTAAATGTATGCACATTTTTACAAAACTTGAATGCTTGAAACGTTGAACTGTCAATGATAACAATTTCTTCACGCATCAATGTCAGTATTCGTTACAGTCGTAAATATTACACGTCGCAAAATATGTCTTGCATTTACTTGACTAATTATACAATTAGTCAGGCTAATATTAATGCATGCCGTTTACTGTTTGTATCTTAATAGTTATTAGCCTTACATTATTAGGTACATGTACAGGGTCATCATGCTCCCCAGGGATGTGCCCTAAGGGGTGTTGCACTAAGGGGGTTCCGGATTGGTCTATTAAGAGGTAAGGGGACCCCCTCCATGTGCTGGTGATCATCGGGGTGGTTTTAGTGAGGTAAGAATTCCACACTATCTGATCTTTTTCCCCAAAGTCCAGGTGCCTTTTGAAGGTCAAACCTCCGGAAAAAAAAGGGTGGTCATTCTACCGTTTTTAGTAAGGTACATTACTCTCTCTCTACTCAGTAATATTCGTAACTGCTGTACTTAAAATGTGTGTATTCAGACACTTGTATTGAGATGTCTATTTATAATTTACTTCCAATAAAATCGAACAACATGTAAATGTTTACATTGTAAACGTATTGAAACAACTGTGTAATCAAAAATATGTGAAATCATGAAACTGTTACAGATTTAAATAGAGTACTTAGTCGTCGGCGTTGGTGGTGTAATGGTCAGCATAGTTGCCTTCCAAGCAGTTGATCCGGGTTCGATTCCCGGCCTACGCACATTTTTGATAAAAATGTTTTCCACTGCTTGAAGCATCTGTTTCGTGATACCTTTTTTATATTTTAAGTACCAAAATTTTTATCTTGGTCCCTTAAATCGCGAAAATGAATAGCTGAAAGCTTGAAAGTTGTGTATAAAACGAATATGAAGACAGGAAATGGTTTTCGCCTTCCACCTCGAATGGGGCAAATGCACAATGTATCAATTTCCGTGTTAATACACGGGGTAAAGCAATGCTTTGAAACTTGAAACGGTCGCAGGCACTCGCAGGTCGGATGAACAACTCGCTACAAATAAAAAAGCAATGCAGGAGAGCACCCGACGGTGAAATCGGAGGATTGCATCTCCAACTCTCGATTTCCTAACAAACTTCTAATAAGAAAACTTGCACTGAAATAAGATTATGAGTATATTTCCTGACGCCCCGCTCCTCATTATTTACCTCGCTTCGTAGAGCCGTAACAAAAGGAAATCATATTGGAGAAAAGAATTTCCAAGAAGGAACAAAGAGTATTAGAAAAGGGTTCTTACACTTACAGATGAGAAAGCAAATTATAGATAGTAAGAATAGGTTTTATGCCATAAGTAGATCTTGGGAGAAAATTTAGCTTTCTGGGACCACTGAACTGAGCAAGCGTTTTATCGGGCAGAATTATCGCCCACAATGTAGAACAAAGGAGAAATTATACCGAGCAAGATATCTTGTCGGTATAATTCGTCGTAAAATTGTCGCCTTAATAAAATTAAGTTTAGTACCTACCTCCTTATCACAGCAATCAAGTGGTCAATCAATCAGTCTATTAAACGAGCACTGTATTTTTTATCTAACAGCTGTCCGAAATAACACCGAAAAATAAATAAGAATTAACTGGAACATTAAAAGCACTGAGGTGTGCTCGAATATTACAGATAACAAGACGATAACATCTTAATGGACTTTGACTACTTGACAGACAGCAACGAGAGGGCAACAGGGCAAGTGCTGGGACCAGTATAACTAGACACTTCATTGTAGCGCTGGTTTTAAAGCCAAAAAGTTCAAATACAAAACGTTAAGGCATCTGAACCACCGCCGGTGATTAATGAGAAGCGAGTAGCGTTATAGCAACTAAAAAGAAGCTGGCGAGCAACGTACAGCAAGTGCGTGACGGCGACGAGCGATTACTCGCTGGTATCCGATGTAGGTATCATCCCCAACCCGCACTGGGCCCGCGTGATAGGTTATGGCCCGCTTTGTCTCATAGAGTGGACTTCTGTGTTCCAGCAGTGGGAACCTTATAGGCTGACTATGCTATGAGGATGTACTAAGCGTTTGTCTCTCGGTGAGTGTTCTGCTAGCCAAGCGAGCGTCGCTAAGTGAGTTTTATAGCTCTTGCTTACTACAAACAAGTACTCGCTGGGCGTGGTGAACAGTCAGCGATCAACATTATTATTTGTATCTCTTTTATTTACACGAGACCTACAATCTTTCGTACGTTTCTTGAGCGAGAAAATCGTTGATAGCTAGTCGCTTCCTTGTCGGCGGTGAATCAGGATGCCTTAAAGTTAGTTCGCTTTTTTGTCGCGGGTCAATAAACAGCGGGTGCAAATAAAAAAATAAAATAAAATCCGTAACGAACCTGACAGGCTGCACTCTTAATTCACATGATACTGTTGCCCCACAAATAAGAAAGGTTTTCGAAAGTGAATGTAAGTAACAAGTGCATGTTTATAGGAACCGGCTACTCCCTATAATGTTAACCTTTGCATGTCATTATTGACGTGGCACGTGCCGCTGAGGACGTAATCAGGAGTAGACTTAAGGGGGATGTGCGATAAGGTAGCCCGCGTAATTTAATTTTTTCAATGTTTTTTTTGCAATTTCCAGGTCAGTGCCACGTTGAATGTTGATCAAAATTCGCGACCGTAACAAATATTTACAGAATTATAATCACTAGAATATAATCGTTATCGCTCAGCGATAAAGCCCTTAAAGAAAAAAATAAATCAATACAGAAGGTCTCTTAGTAGGAAGAGGCCTCAAAAATCATGATAATTTAGAGAGTGGTATTGATGACTGCAAAAAACGTAAGAATATTTGAATTTCGCGGGCTACGCTGGCGTTTTTGCCTTAAGAACGTACTCGTACTGTTGCTAAATAATGGAAAAAGTGTTAAAATAAATTTCTCCTGTTTTACAAGCCCGAAGGAACAAGTATCATTCAGCTTTTTGAAGGCCTAGCAGTCCTAGCACGAACGTTTTGACGTAGGTAGGTATCGTAAATGTGAGACAACATTTGGTTTAATTTTACGCAACATGCCCAATTTGTATCAGACAGAGATATTAATGAAGACTTCCATTTAAATATGTGGCAAGCGAATATTTTTTCGGGTTTTGGCATTATACTATATTTAATTATGTTAGGTTAAATTAAAAAAAAAAAACACAGCACGTTGACAATGGAGTTTCATACACTTTTTCGACCGCACATTTGTACTACAGTAATGACGTACATTCTGCCTCATTTAAAAAAAATACCTAATAAGTTACTTTCCGAGCAGGTATAGAATAAATATAGTATATACAAGTAAATGTAAATAGGAAGAAACAAATCCACATGCATTTTTGACAAAGTTGGAACCGGAAAATGAAACTCACTTAAACTTTTGGCAGACGATTCTGACCACTAATGAAAACTGCTAAACGATTGCGGCAGAACCTACAAAATCACAAATTAGATAGAATAAGGTTAATTACTTCGTACTAAAATTAAGTTATTGCCTGTTAACCCAACATCTCATTTTCGGATGGCGTTTACGGTTCCCTTTGCTCTGGTAACTGCTTATAATAGATATAGGGTTCACTTGAGTATCACAAATTATTGCAGGGTAGCTGTCAGTTTTATGACGAGCACATAAAATAGGTTGGTTTTCCCATCAAATAGTAGGTTACAGATGCAATTAAACCGAATCATTAGATCTGGCTGAAGAGACCAATTTGACACGTGCTTCGGCAATTTAGTTTTTGAGTAGAAATCTTACCTATCGTATTTTGTCTGATTTCGTAAAGGAAACGAATGGATTACGTTGCAGTGAAAGATATCTGTTTTTGAGACTAAATACCTACTACTCGTAAAAAGTGAAAGGTTTTCTTCGCTTTAGGACTTCGATTTAATATTCAGTGTTCCGTGTCAAACTTAGCAAAACTGAACGATGTTTTATCCGTGCACGCATTATCTTTTGTACTTTAAATCAATCATGTTCGGTGGTAAGCCGCATGGGTCGATATAAGGTAAAGTTACGCTTGCCGCAGTCGGTTCGTGGATGGGCACCATCGTGCCCGTGCCTCCGAGTTGGTCCCGGCTGTCATTCGTTGATCTTTGACAGTCGTTACGGGTCGTCAGAAGCCTAAAAGTCTGTGAACCAGTTTTATCAAGGAGTTTCGTGTTACCCAGTAACTGGATTGTGGAGGCCAGATAGGCAGTCACTCCATGTAAAGTACTGGTATTCAGCAGCATCCGGTTAGACTGGAAGCCGACCCCAACATAGTTGGGAAAAGGCTAGGCAGATAATGGTCGGTAGAGTACGTGGAACCTCTGACTGTATGATTTCATTCAATCATTAATTTTAAAAACATCGGAATCATCCATTTTTGGCAACTTGTATCTTCTAAAGATAAATAAAAATGTTTATTTTGATGTTGAGAAGTCGATAAGGAAAATAATTAAGACGTGTTATGACATAAACTGATATTAAAATCAATTAAGGTATATCCTCGAGAAACTTCAGTGATGACAAATCGATTAATCATCCCGCATCAGCAGTAATCTTATACAAATATGGTCGCGGAGGATAATCAGAAACATAAACAATAAATTTCACAAGAGAATTGCGATTTATAAATCATAAACGATCCTTGACATGAATGCTGTGGCGTGAAGATGGATCGTAACATGCACTTGATGGCACCCGAGACACATATAATTTAGACATATAATTTAGAGTTTTCTTTGTCAAATAAACAAGACATCCTCCCCATTTGATAGAAATAGAATAAGGAAAAATCGGAATAGAATTTGATATATGCTATATACTTTTTTACTAACTGCAATAAATAATAAAGAAAACTTTATTTTCAGCTATAAATCAGCAAAGATTCCATCAGTAAACATTCCTAAAGTATCTCAATCTATACTGGGCTATCGTCCATTCTAAATTTAGCGAATAAAAATGTATGAGTCATTGGTTTGCCAACCCTATACCTAATGGTTAGGCCTAAAACGTTTATTTTAAAGTCAAAGGTTGGTACATTCTACCGGCATATAGGTAGCTACATGTAATTACAGCACAACCACAGTGTAATATTAGTACTTCATACAGTTTTCAGCTTTGCTAATTATGGTCACTTAATTACTTTGCCATGAAAAACAACCCGACGAATAAATCTGGGCTAAACTTTGAATCATTATTAAAATGATTTTGAAAGAAGACTTGAGAGAAGCCCATGTCCAACACCTACGATAAGGCTAGCCTTCACCAAACAATAACATACACGAACACAGTCATAACTAAAACAGAATACGTTAACCTGAACACCGTGTCCCGGGTTACAATTGCAAAGGAAGCTTGGCACATTAAACCAGCCACTTCTTCCCCAAACTGTCGCGTTATTGAACTGTATAAAGTTAGACTGTGGTCCAACGATGTTGACGCCACTTTACACAATTTTGAACTTTTGACACCGCGGCGTTTCGCTTCATTACGTGCCATCAATCTTTCCGAGCGAACACGCCACACGTCATGATGCGACACCGCGATAGCTATTTGTGTTACCTATAATCTCGGTAACGTGCTATAATCAACGCTCACACAACATACGGCGAGCTCGATAAGAAAGTCAGCGAAAATATTAATAACATATGGACGAACCTAGGCCGGGGTCTTGCGAAATTTTAACAGCTGTACCTCGTTTTGGATTGTATCTGTATCGTTTACTGCTGAAGATATAAGCATGCCTCAACCGAGAAAAGATTTACTTTTGAATAGTCATTAGTTTGTTAATTATTTTATTTAGTAGCTAGTATAAATATGTAGTTAGTTGTATAAGAAAATAAGTATGCAAGGCAGATAATAAAAACTCAAATATCTTTAGTATTTTCTTTGTGAACATTATGCGTTACTCTTTGTAACATTTTATTACGTTTCCCAAAATGAAGACGTATAAACAAGAACGCTCGAATTTTTTATCACATGTAAAACATAACATAGTAATAAATTCGGAAATGTACACAGTACGTGTTGATTGTATTGTGTGTCGAACAGTGTGTTTGGCAATAAGATTAATGGGTATTGCCTGTATACATTGTAAGATGCCCCCTTCAGTGAATTATGATAAGACTGCAGAAGCAATATTTTAAACCCAGGACGTTCTTTTCCCCTAATAAATGGAGCCACGTTCAATAAATGCACTTTAAATATTAAAATCCGTGTGCAGTCAGACCTTTCGAAATTTACGACTGAAAGCCGAACCAGAACCGTATTGAAACCTAGACCATAGCATCTTCTAGTCTATCCACACCACCTGATAAAAGAAAGTAGTCGTGCGTGACGCGCCCAAAATAATTCATAAAACAAAAAATAATTTACAAGTTACGAGTTATTGGTGAAATCATAGAAATGTAAAATCTATGGGTGAAATGATCAAAGTTACGACGTTTCGAGAGGAGAAACGGAATCAATTTCCCCCGTAAGATTATTGAGAAGTTGTTTTTCTGTACATGTTCCGGTATATGAAAAATAAGGCAAATGCTAATAAATCATGTTCTCTTCCAGGTATGAGGAATGTAATACGTGGAAGTGAAAATGTTCATACCTACATATAAAAAATACAAAATAAGTAAAACCAATCAAAACACAAAAAATAACTTTTAGTAAACCAGCTAACTGAAAAATAACTTAGAAAAAACAGCCATTCAATGAAAATCATAGGACAGAATAATATACGTGGTACAGAAAACTTAATAAATAGAGACGCACCAACGGCTCCGCGACTATAAATCTTAAGTTCGATTTCCTTTTTTAAGCCTAAGCCTAGGTTTCCTGAAAAACAAGGTATTAAAACAAAAGGATTTCCATTTCAGTAATGGCTTATTTTATTTAAAAAAATAGGATCTTTTTCTACACTCTAGTCAATCAACCTGCCGAGCCTTTTCCCAGCTATGTTCGGGTTGGCTTCCAGTCTAATCGGACGTAGCTGGATACCAGTATTTTACATGGAGCGACTGCCTATCTGACCTCCACAACCCAGTTACTGAGTAACACGATACCCCTTGGCAGGACTGGTTGTAAGGCTTCTGACTAAACTGTTTTAATTATTTTTTACACTCTAGTATGAAAGTTAAGTCAAAAATTATTCATGAAACAAGCTATGAAGTGTCCCTTGAGCAACTCTAAATAACCCAATTCACTGCGGCTGCATTTCTGCAAACAGTGTTGCACAGTGCCCATACAAATTGTTGAAGCAATCCCTGATATTAATCGCACTTTTCCGCCGCCGCTACTGCACAGAATTTTAAAACTGACTCATTAATAAAAGTCAGTGACGAAGATACTTGTGGACTGTCCCCAAATTAGTTTCTTTATCTTAACTTAATGTACAATCTGTTTGCACGTCACGAAAACCCTTTAAAAGTATACTCCATCTACTCTATCTTAAATTATAATCAAACTTCTTATTAAGGAGACGAAAACGTTTAAAACTGGTAAATGGAACAATTTGCTGAGCGCAAGGATCACTGGACCATCTTGTGTCCTTGTAATAACTGAAGTCGTGGAAACTAAAAGTAAAAATGTGCGTTTTGTATCTCGTCAGCAGGTTAATTGCGTAACGTACTATCAGTAGCAATGGCTTTCATTTTGACAGTTCAACAACATTCATGGCGTTATTTACGTTTTTGAGTAGACAAATTTTTCGAACATAAGAAGTAATGGATTGTATATATAGCAATATCCTTCAAAAAGATTCAGATTGGGATTGATAGAGTTTGACGCAATTAAGGTAATATTGGCAATTTTCCTATTAAGTAGGTACCCCGTACTTATATCAAAAGTAGACCTTCTAAGGTGCGGCGCAGACGACAGACGCACTTTTTATTATTAAATAAGTACCAATAAAATGGAAACTGTAGATAAAATAATAACAGGATATACCTGGAATAGTTGAAACGGACATAGGATGATGTCGCGTTCTAATTTTCGGCTACTACATATAAAAGCTTACTTAGTATCAAAGAGACATTTTGTGCGCCACAGACTCGATCGCGCAAAAAGTGTGTCGTCTGGGCTGCACCTTTTTTTTTTTTTTTTGGGCTGCACCTAAACATCAGATACTTTGGCAGTCCATACTCATGTAAGCTACTTCCAAACATATTTATAAGGAATGTACATTGGTACTGGTGACGCAGATCCTCTATAACGTTATATTTTGAAAACATAAAACCTCGTATCCCTGAACTGTCTGATTTATAGCCGGATTGACTTAGTGATTGTATTGAACGGTGCACCGACACAAATCAAGTGGGACATAAATCTGGGAGGTGAATCGCTCGTACTTCGCACCTCGTAAACTGTCGCGGTGGCGCGGCGCAACTGTCCCGTCGAGATATTGCTCGCTTTTCACTGTTACTGCCGCACACGGTGGTATACCAAATACTGGACAATATTTAGTAGGTAATTTTAAATATATATTGAATTAGAAAGACAGTTTTTTTTTATTATTATTAGGTACAGTTTGCAAGGAAAACTAAACACATTTGAACAACATAAATTAGTAGGAGACATTCTGTGGTTTATGCGTAACTCCATGGGAAAAAGGCGTGAGTTCTTGTATGAATAATGTATGTAGGTATAAACTAACAAATAGAATAGGCGCCAAATAGGTCGGAATTTTTGTATTTGTGATTAGATTATTAACAGATGAACGGAATGAACATAAATGATAGGGTTACATTATTATTTTTCACTATTATTATAGAAATATTTGTACGCATGAGATATGCATGTATTTGTATGCATGAGGTACATTTTTATACTATCTTGTGTTTTATGTCTGTAATTCTTGACAGCTAAGTAGCAAGTTACAACAATAGACTTTTAGCAAATAGCAGTGTTTTCGGGTTCCATTGGGAACATTTTAGGCCCTGCGTGTAAAATGACTCTACATTTTTGTTTTAAATAGATGATTAGCATTTGACGCAAGTGACGCTACTGCTTACTCATTGCGAATTCATACAGACCACGATCAGAAAAGCAGCAAAGAAAAATAACTGTTCAACTTTGACAACAAAATGAACGTAAACAGAAGATAACAAGTCATCTCTCCAAAGCTCCTGACAACAAAACGTACGTGATACAACGCACGAGGAAAATACACGGGTTTATTCAAAGCTCACGTGCTCATATTATCAACCATCTGTCTTTTACACTACAAATAACTCGAACAGGCTTGTTTATGTGGATTCAATCCTATAAAGTCGACCGTCCACTGCAATGCAGGATATGCACGGAGGATTGTCACGTTAGAGCTACGCTGCTCATTTGAAGCCACGCATTCGCGCGTAACGTGGCAGTTGGTCGCGGTGGATGATCCCGCCATTTTCTTACAAAGTGAAGCTAAGTACCCGGTGCCTACCGTAGCCATGCGCTGCTGTGGAGCGGTGCCTTAGAGCTCGTCCACAACATTCCGGGTTTCAAATTTTAATAAAAGCGGCACAGCTCACGTAGAATCTCTTTTTTAAATTCCACACGCGTGTGCGACAAATTTAACTTTATTGTTATAGTCGGAGATGCGATTTCGTGGATCACCCCTTGCAATGTTATTACTATACTTAAATGTTATTGCAATGCTTTGATCTCACCACGGGGCGTTACAGTCCGTTAAATAAAATTAAGTACTAAGCAAGTGCGACTTCGCCCATTCTTTTGAACAAGACATCTGAAAAGTAATGTGGTCTATGAGTTAAATTGCACTAGTTAGTCCACTGCGATTATGAATTTTCTTGGTCGTAGTTCGTTCTCATTATTATCTTGGGAATAGTATGAAATGATTCTGTATCTAGTAGTTAGTCCAGTTCCAGTTTGTATTTCGAGTTTAACTCCTAAACACATTTAGCTATATCTTTATTAAGCCTTATGTCCCGAAGGGCCCAAGGAAGCTCAACCCTAGGGGTTGAAAAAGCATCCTAGAACAACATGGTCCTTTCCTGCCACGTATCAAATATTTTCCTGGAGGTCCCAAATAGAGCTTTATGGTTGACTAAGTTGAAAAATAATCCTAGATCAATATGGAAGGACCATTTTGGTCTATGATTACTTTCCTTGCCCCCTTTTCAAATATTTTCCTGAAGTATGCCTAAGATATTATAGGTATCTCTACGATTGACTACGTAAAAGAAGCATTGTCTACCAACATACTCCTTTGCTGTTCTCTCCTCTGCCAAGTATTGGAATTCCAAAGCAACTCCATTTTTGGCTCACCAAAGTACCTAATATAAATGTGTAATGTAGGCACGGCACACAATGCTGTCGTCGCCCGGTGGCCCTCCGGCACTCATGACGTTACGCCCTCCGTACGCCTCCGACTGGCTCCGACCACGATTTGTAATTGCCGATAAATTCGCAAAGTACAATTTTTGTCTCGTAAATAACGTAAAAATTGCCGGTGGTGGCCATTTAAAATCATTTTAACATACCAATTAGTTAGCGAGAATCTCACAATTCGTCATCAATTTTCCAAAGCAATTAAGGTTGTTTGTAATAAAATTCGTATATTATAACTTCGATCCGCGCATATTTCTTTTTATTTTTGGACCACCCCGAAAAATCGATTAGTGGTATAAGTACATCCATTACTAAGTGTAAACATTTTAAATGAAAAACTGTTGGAAGATATTGTTGGATTTGTGCAGAAATAAAAATATATAAACTCATTCCTTTCCATCGAATAAAATTGGTTATGTTTCAAAATTATTGTTGTCAGCTGAATTTCAATATGTCTTCGTTTAATTTAGGAATTAAAAAAAACAAAATTATTTTTTTTTATACTGAAAAATGATCGTCAGGACAATTACTTGAAGACTACAAATTAAATAGATATCAGCCCTGGCATTATTCCTAAAATGGCGTCCAATTTTCGTAACCGCGCATTTCTTTGCTAATGAAACTGTTGTTATTTGTTTCAACAAATGTCTTTGTCTCTTGCTGATGTCTGCTGTTCAGCTTAACAATGCAATTTGCTTTGCAACAACCTTTTTTTCTCCAAAGTCAACAAATAAATTGTGTGAAGAACGCAAATGTTTTAGTGCTTGTTAAGATTTTATTTTTTCCAGATCTAATTCTTGATTTCACAAATTCAACTATAGGTACGAGCTTAATGTATAAACTAAAGCAATCTACTAAAGTTATTACATACCTCTACGGACACATATATCAATTCACAAAAAATGAAGAAATGTTTAAATTCAACTCATACTATTTATAGTGAAAACCACTCGATTCGAATTCATTTCAAAGTTTTGCAAGTAAATTCACTCCGTTTACGACAGTCGGTGACAGGATTAAGATTACAAATTCTATTTATATACTTTGTTTCATAGAATTTCACTCCCCCTTTATCTTTAAAGTTTCTATGAAAAAATATTTTCAGATTACAGGAACTTCATTGTTTACTAGCTGCTGCCCGCGACGTCGTCTGCGTGAAGGCTCTACAGCACCAAAAATACCTAAGATGCCAGTGTCGCTATAGCATTATAAGTAAACAACTTTTAAAATAGCATTAAAATATAAGTTTTTTTTGCAAGCAAAGCAAGTGAAGAGAGTTATATGGGAATCCTGCCGAGTTCAGTCATAAGATGTGACTGAAGGAAATAGAGAAAATAATTCAGGAATACATTCCAGTACACAAAAGAGTAAAAATACGTACAAAGGTATCATACCTTACAACACTTCCCTATAAACTACGTTGGTAGTTAGGCTGTCAGGTGCCAAAATGTAAAGAGAGTCAGGACTGGTGACGCGGGAGCAAGTGACGTACAGTTGCCCGTGTGAGAAGCAACTCGTCCTGAGATCGACACCCGCTGGCCTCAGTGTTTGCCCCTGCGACTTATTGATGGTTATCGCGAAGCAAACACTCACGGGGAACTGTACGCGCTTGAACTGGAACGGGAAGTTATGAGGTATGAGGGGAATGCGTGGTATAAATACTGCCTCGCCGACGCCACAACCCGTAAGAATTTTCGCCTTAATGGTGTGTCTGTGGAGCGGGATGACTTCAAGGCGGGTCCCGTTACACAACTTCGGAGGAGATAGGTTCCGAAGAAGCATAATCGGGACACCGACCTTAGCATGATGGTATGCGCTGGAAGTCCACTTGCTGACAGGGAGTTCAGAAATTCCACGGGATAATGTGTGGCGTCATCTTGCTCGACAACAGTGTTTATCGAGGTGTAGACCACTTCATTCCCCTCAATTTCCGAGAGAATGCATTCGTTACTTGTTTTTGGGCGTCAAAATGGCCCGCTCACACACCCAAGAATTCTGCTGGTGCGGTATACGACTAATGTCCCCGTACACACAGCCAATGAGTTCTTCTAAGCTAGATACCACTCTACCGAGAGAGTCTGGAAGCACCACCTCTTTTGGTAGAGTTCCTTCGCCAAGACTTAGAAGGACATCGGAGAATTCTTGAGCACGTGAATTGCCGCCGAGCCGAGCTCTCATATTAATGGTCAAGCGCGGCGTACGAACTCGTGACCACAACAAAGCATTCACCTCGTCAGCCCTCGATCCCCGTGTCACCACGGGAAGCGTTTGCCGGAAATCGCCACTGAACAGAACTGTGACACCACCCATCAAATGTTCGTTCCTGCGGATGTTCTGCAGGGTTCTGTCCACGGCCTCAACTGCCTTCCTATTGGCCATCGTACACTCATCCCATACGATCAGAAAGCAATCCTTGAGCACGTGTCCCTTATCGCTGTTACGTGACACACCACAAACAGGCGTTTCGGCGATCTCTAAATCGATGGGAATTTTAAACATGGCATGTGCTGTCTTGCCACCCGGAAGCAGTGTGGCAGCGATTCCCGACGACGCTACAGCAATAGCAATTTTGCCTCGCCTCCTGACCTCTGCAAGTATGTCAGTGGTAACAAATGTTTTTCCTGTTCCACCAGGAGCATCCAAGAAAAACATTTTACCCTGGTTATGCCCAACGCTTTCAAGGACGGTGTCATAAATTTGTTTTTACTCTGAAGGGAACAAAGTGACATGGTCATTTCGCCCGGATCGTAATTTGTCTCAGCGTTATACTCCCGATTTCCACGGTCTTGATGCGGTGATGATTGGGGAGCTGGGAACCTATATTCGATCAGTGGATTGCCGCCGATAGAAATGACCACATCTTGAAGTGAACTGAGACAGGGGTTCAGCACGCATTCATCAGTTACTTCGACTTCGTCTCCAGTAGGAACATAACTTTTTTGTAATACTTAACACCGCGTTTTTTTTTAATTGTCTTCCTCAACTCTGCTCAAGGCTTTGAGGGTTTTGTTGGAACTCGAATTTATCAAAATGAACTATCAACTTTTATGAAGAAAATGAATATTGCCATCTATGAATTTTAAGAATAACTAACTACTAACCTCGCCAACGTGATCAAATTTAAATTATTAATTTCCAAAAAGTGTCAACATGTAACTTGATTTGATTTTTATGAAATCTCATAGATGGCGCGCTGCTTCAAAATTTTCTTTATACTACTAAAATTCATTAAACTATGTTTTTTCTGCCCAAGTTACTTAAATGGCGTAGTTTTTATAGTGTAAAGCTAGATAATAGCATGGCTTACTGAAAAACAACATTTAAATATGCGTCGTTAGATTACACGCTGTCACAGAATGCGTAAGAAAAATAAAGATTCACAGCTCCTCCCCCATAGGTGATAGCGTGATAATATGTAGCCTATATGTTGACCCGACCTCTTAGTAATATTCATGCAAAATTTGAAGTAAATCCATGCAGTACTTTTTGAGTTTATCCCGGACATACAGACAAACAGACAAAAATTCTAAAAACTATATTTTTGGCTTCCATATCGATTGTAGATCACGCCCCAAGTATTCTTTTAAAAAAATATTCAATGTACCGTTTTGACTTTCCTACGATTTTATTATATGTATAGATAATCTACAATTAAAGTTTTGGGTAAATATACAAATGATACAATAGGTATATATAATATCCAAATCTGAAATCTTTAACTGAAATATACTTCATTCATCGCTTACCATCAGGTGTGATCGAGGTCAAGAGCAGAACCATTCAGAAAAAAAAATAAAAAAAAAAATAGCAATATCATACTATCTACTGACGTAGGTAATAATAAAATTATATTGCGATGTAGGTACACCAATAAGGCGTGTCCATACAACAAGAGTATGCTCCTCTAGCTAAATAAAGAAACCGCAAACAAAATGACACTAAGAAAAAGTCACCTGAAAACGAAAAAGAAAATTATTTTTCTATTTAGCACGTAATGTCCGGATCATGCCGGATGCGACTGTATAATCATAATGTCTTTGCTTTGAAATATAATAAAACAGGTGTCTCCTGTCACATTAGCAGCGCGGGTGCTTCAAAAGATAAAACATGATGAATTTCTTAAAATTAGATGAATTAAAATATGCCCGATGAAGATTGTTACCTTCATAAGATGATGTTGAAACTGAAACAATCATACAACTGAAAGCTCGAACTTGGAATATTCGGGTTAAGATAATCACGCTAAGGGCTGATTTTACCGAAGTCAGAAAGCCAATTTATTCCCGTAATTAAAAACGTTCAAAATCTAGTCACAATGTCATCTCAGCGACAATCCATGTCAAAAACTTGTCAAAAGTGTAGTAAAATTTTGACAGATTGAGACTGAGATCAGACTGTGAACGTTCGGCGTTCTTAAATTAAAATTACGAGAATTGCTGCACAGATATCATAAAGCCGTGAAATAAAATTGACGTCTGACAGTTTTAGTATGGAACAACTGTCAAAAAATCAAAATTTGTTCTCAGGATCAGACTTATTCTAGGTATAAAAGTTTGGTGAAATTCGCCCTTAATGTCGAAACATAATGTCGACGAAAATTTGGTCAAATTATGACTAATGAACCTTAAAATATAGTATGCGATTCCACGAAAGGAACGTGACTATACATACGAAATATTCACAAGTAGTCATTGAATATTTGATTAGTTAATCCAATTCTTGGACACATGAATTTAAAACTTTACGACACATATAAATGGGTTATGAGACAGATACAAAATACGCTACGATTAGTTCATTTGTAAGGGAGGACTTTGTTTGACATTTTGACACAACCTTGTACCTACGGTTTTCCAATCTCATTAATCCCTTGGATTTTGGATGATCTGAATTTTAAAACTAACATCGAAGATGTTTAGCTTGCGTTACACCAAGAGAATAAAATTTTACTCGACTCCTTTATCTTGCCAACCACCATTGGTTTAAACTAAATGTCGCACTAAGTTACCGCCGCCGCCGCGTTAGGCCGCCCATTGTATATTTTGTAGAATTAGTGTAAATTAAAGTACCTATACATAAATAATAATAAAGTTACCGACAATTTTTCGCTTTATTATCCACGCGTTGTAAATGAGAGAAAATGATTTCACTGCTCTCGAAACGGTGAAGGAAATCATTGTGAGGAAAAAGACATATCCTAGAATAAAAAAATCGAAGACATGGGACATCTTCCAACCCGCACTGGGCCCGCGTAGTGGATTATATCCCACTCACTCTCACAGAGAAGAAGCCTGTGTCCCAGCAGTGGGAACATTATAATATAATATGCTGATTATGCTAAATGAGAGAAAACATTGCGTTTTTCACCATAGACCGAACTTTACAGAATAGTCTGTCAAGCTCCGCTAATGAGATACAATTGATCTTCAAAATGGTTGAGCTGAATGGTGCTGATGCATGCGTCATGTTCGTGAACGGGCGCCGTCAGTAGGGACTGGTCATCTCTTTGCTGCCATGGCTTATTTTAATTTATTAGGTACTAGCGGCCCGCCCCAGCTTCGCACGGGTGCAATTTTTTTTTTCGAATTTCCAAAATTTTCTTTCATACAAACCTTGTCCCGGCAATACCGATCACAACAAAAAAAGAATTAGCGAAATCGGTCAAGCCGTTTTCATGTCAAGTCGTGACAACGGAAAACGGGTTTCATTTTTATATATATAGATTTGAATTGTTGTTTTTTCTCATCTTTTCATTATGGACGCTTTTAACGTTCTGCATCGTTCTCACATGTATAATTTTTAACATGAATGATGTAACCAAGACTTTGTAACCACATTATTTTGATTTAAAAGAGTGTCCATGGAGTTTCTTGCCCGTTCTTCTCCATAGGTGCCTACGCTTTGGAATGGGCAACTAGCTAAATTTTTTCTGACTGACTGACTTCTTGACAATTCAAAAGTGCCTGTAAATGGTTTAATTGAAATAAATGCTTTGAGTTTGAGTTTGATTTTCTATTGTTTCGTCGCCAATGGGCGACGCGCGCTGCTTGACCGGTTAAGTATCCGCCCTAAACTTCTAAAATGTAGGTAAACCGTAGATATCAGCATAAGCTAAAAGTATAATATAGTCTCCAGACTAAATTATCTCATTCCGTACCGGAAATAGCTACTTTATAACGCGCTATTTAATTATAACTCTCAGACTTTTGACTAACGACGATCGATTTTTTAATTTATATTTTGACAAGATATGAATCACATTAAATGGTAGGCAAACAAGAACGAATGTATTTCGGCGCCTGCTTATTATAGACCTTACACAATTAATTGTTTGTGTGCGAGCTTTCTGTTATTTATTGTCGTATTTATATTATTTCGACACCGGTGACTAGACTGGGCCGATAAACACAATACCGGTAATTGGCAATTGTTATTTCTGGTTACGTAGTGTACCTAATGGACTACTCGTAACCAGAAATAACAACTGTCGTAATAAGGGAGGTCGATGTAACAATTGACCTCCCTAGAAGGTGCAAAAGTATTCTTCGGTGATCAGGTGCAAGGAAAGAGATATGCTCTAATACCAACATGTAAATATCAAGTATATTCGGTGAAAATCCAATTTCCTTAAAGCTTGTCCGTAGAGGGAAAATCTTGTTGAAGGAAAATCGTGCAAGGCGACTATTGCTCAAGGGGTCCTGGGTTCAATCCTTAGGACAGGTTGCTGCAAAGCTTTTTTGGGTTTTTACATTAGTAGTTTCTCGGTAGCAACTCTGAATCTGGTTTTGTGCCCCTATTGCATTTAACTTAAACACAATGGCAAATGTAGGTATTCTATACACGCCTTAAAAATAGAACCAAAAACTGTTGTAGAGGTGATGTACTTACCAAAATATCAAAACTTCGAAATACATAATTACGTTTGATAGTGCGGTTATAAACAAGAGTCGCTAAAGTAGATACTTGCCGAATATACTAAGCCAATAAAGATACCGATAAATTGTTTCATCAATAAAAAAACTTTATCGGAAGCTCATCGTTTACATAAACATATCACTATATTATATATGTATACTTTTATTACAAATACTACTCGATATTCGCACAAGTTGGCTTCGGGCGCTCGAGTATAGAACGCTTAGAAGTCTAATCTCCATATACAGTGTGCCAATTACTTTATTATCGGAGCTAATAAGAGAGAACATAGAGTGTATCCACGTTGCGAAACCGTAATAGTACGTAATTGTATCGACACGTAGCAGGTAAGTGAGGTAATCCAACCAGGGGCAGAAGTTAACTGACTGCTAAGTTGTGGCCAGGCGTTGTGGGGAGCCGCGCCAGGTCGGTTAATAGTTGTGAATCTGTGATAGGGTTCCCACTTGAGGTCGCATATAAATGTTTGTTAGTTGCAAGTTGAGTACAAGTGATGAATTGCGTTTTAGGGATGCGGCTGTTGTGCATGTTTAAACAATTTAAGTAAATGAAGGGGTCAATGAAGCATCTTCGTTCCCCTCAAAGTTGATAAGTTTAACCGCTGGTTCCTTTCAAATTTTCTACAAAATTGTCGAAAATTGGTCCAGATAGAGTCAAAATTTGCAATCAGATGCACATGTATGGTAGTGTCAACCCTATAGGTGCACCGTACCGCGTATCACACCGGTCGTCGAATGTGGAGCAGGCGGCGAGCCAGCGGCGATGCCTCCGACAAAAAATCAGTGTAAGCTGTACACCAAGGCGCTCCGGTCGCGCGCTCGCTCCCGCCGCCAGCACTCGCCCGCGTGCCACTAGCGCACGAACTTACCGCTCCGGCTAAACTTACTCGCAACTTCCGAACGAATTCTCCGGTCCAGCCTTCCGATCCTCAACTGTTTCCCCAATCAACTAAGTACTCCAGTGGAAATCTAAAGTGAAAAGTGTCATATTGTTAGTTGGTGTGTAAGTTAACAACATATGGCCGTGGCCCGAGGTCCGGTCGTTAGGCTGCGATCGGTCGTGCCGCCTCGCCGATAGAATCACGACCGAGCACGTGTGTGCCTATTGCGTCTGGAGGCTCACCATTCACTTCACCTATTTTGTCATCTCACACTTGCATTGAACTGTTTTTATTTTCGAAAGTATCGATTGAAACTATATTAGTACCGTTCCTAATTAGGAATCTAACAAACTTGAATTGAGCGTAAACGAACAGCAATAAATATAAACACACATAGACATGATTTCACTTTGTTATGTATCGCGTGAGTCATGTTTCAGTTAATTAAAACTTTTATTTATTAGAAATTTCTCAATAAATCTACGAGATTTTTTTTCAAGGCAGTTTGATAAACAAATCAACTTCAATATCTTGTAGGTAATTGATTAATTTTTAACTGACATGATTTTTTTTTCAATTTCGTTGAAACTTCCGTCAAAAGTACAGTCTGGGTAAATATTTGGCGAGAACTTTCTTGTCTGCCACCGTCTGGTCCCTTTATGAAAGCGATTGAATACGTCTAACTTAGGAACTCCCACACAGTTTACTTTACCTATAGGTACACAAAGCATAATATCTTTGAAAAGTTCCGACTCGCATTTAATAACATTCTCGGAATCTGGCTCGCAATTTGCCGAATTCTCCTTAATTTAATTAACCGCTTTCGGAGCTTTGACGTCTATTGGCCAAGAGAGTGACCTCCCAGCCGTTTTTATTTACGCCCAACATTCCTCCAGAATCTTTATTGCCATTTGTACTGAAGGAAATGTGGGAACTTTTCTTCCTAAGCAACTCACTTCCATTCATTTATTACAGAGTCCGTCTATTCCGTCCAAAAGTTTTACATAATATCACACAAGTTTTAATATAATTCTATTAAGTATCGATTCTGAATTACTTACGTATTTCTGTTTCTTGCTTCGACGTGACAAGAATGTTTGAAAACACAAATGGCGTTCCCGAATTAAATTAAACCGAAATGCTTTACCCATAATTGAGATTATGAGTCTTCAGTACCAAACAATAAAATAATTACTTATATTAATTTTAAGATCACATGTTATCGCAAACATTAATCAAAAGCGAAACTAAAACTTGTTTAGCGTGTGTACATATACATAGTCACTTACTTAACACTGATTAAATATTACTAGGTCAATTAATTTCCGTTCTCATCATATGACGTGTATTTGTACGCTATAAAAATACAAATAAGATCAGCATCAGTATGACGTTAATACGAAGGATAACGAAATAGATCATGCTTACCGAAATAAAACAAAAGATGACTACGGAGAAAAAGAAAAAAAAAAGAATGGAGATGAAAGCTATTCGAAAAGCCGTAAGAAACAGTCTCTGGGACATAATTAGTAGATGAAGTTTCAGCCATCCCACTACAAAGGGATTTGAGGTAATTAGTTACCTTTAAACATGCGTCAAATAACTTCCTTATAACGGAAATATTTGGCCATCAGCTTAATGGTAGGAACTCAATGTAAGATGTTATTTACATCCTTTATTACTTACAATTAGAGCCTGACCACTATAAAGACAGATTTATTTCACTCGTCGCTGTAGGGAAGGCCGCTGTAATTAAATTGAATTACAAACTTGGGTTAAATAGCGAAGTTGACACGTCTGATAAATAATTGTCAAAGTCTAATTTAATACGGTTTTTTGGACTCGTAACTCAACCTAAGCACCATGACCAATAGTTATTTTTAAACTATCAATTGAAGATCCGTATCTGTAATTAAGAGATGGTTAATTATTACTTAGCGTTATTTATTACCGCTTACCGGGTTACAAATAGAAATACAACAGTTACCTACCTCTTTATTCCGGTGACTACCTATAGCAATTAAAAAACGGTTTGTTCCTATAATTTGTCTGATACGTGTAGGTAGGTAATATGGAAATCATAACAATGATCATCCAACCATATTTAATGGTGAGGGGAGATTTTAGGATTAATCAAAATTCTAGTAGGTATTGTCCTATAATAATATTGCCAAATCCTCGCTTGTTACTTTAGTTTTTGTTGAATCGCTGTATCAACTTGGGAATTTGGCTCCACAGTCCCTTTCCTACCAAAACATTGAGGCTCAGTAAACCCGATTACTTTTTTGTGAAGTTCAGCACGAGCCAGTGCAAAAGTTTTTGATATGCGGGTATTCATGAATAGGCAATTCACAATATTTCCGATCACGTACTGCCCCGACTTTGGGTCTTGGCCAAACGTTGCCAATAATTTTGTTTCAGTACTAAGCTACGCCACGAACTGTGAACTTTCAATAAGCTTGAAAATTTAAAGGTAGAGGAGCTTATGAAGGCAGCAGTGCAAACTTTCAGAGAGCTTTACTGTCAGCTTATCTCATACGGATTTATATGAACCAAAAATGTAAGTAGTACGAATTAACCCTGTTCCACATTTAGCTGGCGGATTAAGATTTGATATTATGGAAAAAACTTATAATTATGTAGATGTCCCAAAAGTTAGACTATAAAATTGTAACTTGTTGTCATTGAATTCAGAACCCCAATAGAATATATACCTTGATCTACAAAATCTGCAAGTAGTCTGGATGCCTACGCAATTTATATGCAATCTCTAATATATAACTGGAACCCTAAACCGTGAGAAAAAAAACAAGTTCCCTAATAAAGTTCGCAGCATATATCTTAAAGACATCTCGTAAGGAAGTGGCTATAAAAACGTTCGCTTGGCCGAACCCAACATAAGCTAGTAACTACACATATGATAAATCTTAGTAACTGATGCTTGACAACTTGTAACTGTTTTTTATTAAGATCGAATCCATATCGAAATCTTACGGACAAATATCGGTCGATATAGTATTGTTCGATGGTCTACAATCCAGTTCTGTCACAGAGTACGTGATATACTGTCGAACGTCGATGGAAGCCTCAATTGTGATAAAGAAACACTAATAATGATGATGATCATATTGGTATGTAATAAATGTTCCATTGTATTTACGGCTTATTCTTAAACTCGTATATATCACTTTTTGCTCTCGTCGTGATGTACCGTAACCTGTCTTTACTGAAGATCGATCGCTCGATACACAACAATCAAACAACAATGTATAATATTACAGTCGCTAAACTAATCACTTGACAGAGTACCTTGGGTCGCTCTTGTTTGTAAAACTTTACTACCGTCTCATAATTTTCAGCTTCATAATATTTCACGCACTTTCCCGCGTTTTATGTCTTCGCAGTTTATACGATTATTATTTCTTCCTGAGAGACACCTCCAATTTCCGAAGGGTCTTCTTAACTTATTTAAGTATCAGTGAGAATGTTGAAATTATTTACGATATTCATTGTCGCATTGACACAAAAACATGATAATAAAATATGTATGATTTGATCATCCCTGGTCGCGCTGCACCGTGGGACGTCGCGTGGCGGGTCTTGTCCTTCCTTTAACGGCTAGTATTCACCAAATAAATTGTCCGAATGTGCAGTTTTATCTGGCAGATTATAAAGTCGTAATAAATACGCGTAACGTTTCGAATAACGTATTGCTGAATTTGGTGTCGCGGTGCTGGATGTAATAACACGGCATTAATCGTATGTCTAGAAGGTGAGTAATGTGGTAGCGTCAAAGTTGGGACGTTTAAGAGCTTTGTGATTGATGGAGCCGCGCGGATTGTTTTAAAACTCGCCTCGCAAGTACTCGCCACTCTTGGGAATGCGAATGAAGAAGTGTTAATACAATTAGATAGCTATTCATTTGCCATCTTCATTAATTTCAGATTTGCGAATATAGTCCGCATTTTGTAATGATTTCATAATTATTATAACTTGATTTCCCAAGGTCCGATATGACGCACAGTGTAATTTAAAAACGACATGAATTTGTCTGTATTAGATCAAACATTCTTGTTTGTCGTTCTCGATATATAAATTAATGACAGCCTCGATTAGATCCATCCTCCGCTGGCAAAAAGGAAAGTAAAAATACAACCTAAGTACCTACGCCGAAAATAAAAACGCAATAATTAGTGATTTTTCTGATTCTTTATTACTTATCTAAAGAGAACAATGTACCAGGCGGTCATACTCGCAAGGAATACACCCATCAAATAACATAAGTGCCACGTCAGCCGTGGCTAGGTTGGCTGACCCAGTTGCATGCGTTACGCTCCCAGCAAGCATCTCACTCAATTCCTGTCAGCGGCAATCAACGCCCCCCGCCCATGACACATGGCTGCAAACCCTATCGTCATTCATATTCATGTTGTCACTTTGTCACTTCACATTGAACACAGGTCGACTATCATCCTATTGTCCATAGGTAGGTCGACACGTCATGTCGGTTAGAGAAAACATTATGATTAGTAGGCCTGCGTACAAAAACTACACAATTTAGACCAGTTACACACTATCAAACAAAAAACGTAGAAAATGTTTAAAGACGAATACCCGACCCGACGGCGACGGTCCGGTACGGTACCCGACTAAGTGAGTGCTCATTCACACTAATCCGTCAAAGACGATTCGTGTTTTTTGACGAATCATCTTTTTTCATGAATCGTTATTTTGATTTGTATGGGCGGCTATTCATTTTAATTGCCCGTGTTCACACTATTACGGAATCGTGAAAAATGACGGATAAGTCTTAAATGACGTTTCGTCTTCTTTCAAAAACCTTCAGTTTTAAATCACGAATCGTTATGACGGATCGGTCGGGACGACTATGCCTTGCACTGCACCCACACACTACTATCGTTCGTTGACTTGTAAAGACATGTCGCGCTGCAATATGTCAAAGAAGGAAAAACAAAAATTATTTGACAAAGACATAAATTGAGAAATTTTGATTACTTTAGTAAAAGACCGACCAGTTTTATGGAACAAATTTCGTCCAAGACTGAAGTCAATCACGAATTCAGTGTAAACATCTAATTCGGATATTTTGATGAATCGTGGAAAAACTCGATTCCGTATGCAATGTGAACGTTCATCCGTCATTACGTATAATCTTTTTTGACGAATCGTCGTTGACGGACCCAGTGTGAATGAGCCCTTACAGCAAACACAGGGTTATTTTTTGTTTCTGATGATAGTTTAGCACTTTAATATATCCATTATGTAGGAGTGACTCTTTCACTCCTAGTGGATTTAATAATGGACAGCTAATAATGCCTACTATTGCACAAACATCAATCAAAAGTTACGAACTCTACGTATTATTAGTAATTTGTAGATCTCATTGTTACCTAGGTAGAAGCATAATCTTAAAAAATATGAATTGAAAATGTATTTTCAGTGGAAAGAAAATTAGAAAACATATCATAGTAACAAAATATAATAAATTCTAAACAAAATCGATCATGGAAACTTCAAGGAGTTTTGCTGAAGTCGTGTTGATCGATTTAGTAGAGCCCAAACATTACCTAGATAAAATGGAAACCATCAACACGGCAATAGATAGTGTTACATTTATGTGGTAATAAAATTTATCAACTATTCGCCGCAATACGACCACACTCGATGGTATCTAAGATGAGCCATAAACCAAGGACAACGGGATATCATCCTGGATCTACCCATCAACAATATAAACTCTATTACACATAAGTTATAAATATATAATATAAGTATAAATTAGATTGACTTAGGGCTGATTTTTCACTAATCTGATAACTTTATTCGAGGCATTATTTTGAAATTTTGACAGTTATTTCATACAAAAACTGTCAAACGTCAATTTTATTCCACGAATAAAAAAATAAATAAAAAATCCGCCCTTACACAAATTATATGAGCATACATAAAGAGTGATAACCGAAAATATATAAGAACTTAATACTATTGTATAAAAAACAGATAGAAAGGAAATAAAATAATATTAGTAATAAGGAAAAACATAAATGCGCTCTTCCTCTCTCCTACTTATTTAAAATTTTGCTGTAAGGTCCAGAATTGTTTCAAGTAGGTACCACCTGTATGTCATGTGTACATTACGGATTGGACTTATGAAATACAACCAATTGATAAGTCCTGAAAAGGATATAAAGGTATCATCATAAAATGTATGAGAAAATGACGTCAAAAACACGTTGAGTAAAAATTTTTGCGTGTTGCATTTTTACTTTTAATTTTTGCCGTCCTTATAATAATTACCATAAAGAACATTCGTGCTCATACACACGAGGGACACGCGTCAACGGCAGAGGCCACTGCAGCCGTCAACACTTCTATAGCTACCATTGACAACATGCCGCTCGTGTATTTTTTTTTTTTTGGGAAATGGCATCTCGCAGTTCAACCTATGAGGTGGTCGTGTGCTTAACCGGGCTTGCAAAGCCGCTTGTGTATTTGAGCGCCGTACTTAAATACACGAGCGGCACGTTGTCAACGGCTGTAGTTGCCTCTGACGTTGACGCGTGTCGTTCATGTGTATGCACACTTACAGAATTCTCATTTCGGCTCCTATGTAAAACCGTCTCTACCAGCAATTTAAAAGGGCATGTCCTAGGACAATAACAGTCACCGTACTAATTAATAGTCCCATTTAATAAGCCGGTTTTCATTAAACCCAAAGGGCTTATATAGGCCATTGAATGTAAGTTAATTTCGTAAAATTACCCACATACGTTCATTAAGTGGTCCTAAAAACATGTATTTATAGTTTTCTCGGCCGTCAATGAAATTGCTTGTAAACAGCGTTTAATATTTCATCATAGCTTCAAATGATGCTGTAAGTACTTACATACATGTAGGTACTGTCGACAAAAAAGATAAGTACGCTGACAGATAACCCGGTACAACTCTTTATTAATTCATGTTGTGCCCGTGCTGTAGTTAGTCAAAATACTCATGTCATCGTTTGTCTGAGTGTCTCAATATTTTTAAAGGAAGAAAGGTGAAAGAATTATTCTTTATTTTGGTAAAAGACAGGTAGTTGCCGTAACCGGGTCTCCACCAAGATAATAAGTTCCATTGTCCTTTATTATCGCAAAATGTCTGTAAGCAAAACAATAACCAATTTCCGTAGATCTTTTGTTGACAGTAAACAAGTCACTGATTGTTCCTTATTTTGTTCCAACTCCGTTCCTAATAACAGCTACGTAATACTCAAAATAAGGAAAGATAAAAATAGAATATTGAAAGTAAACTTAGGGCTGATCTTTCCAACGCCAGATAACTATATCGGAAGAATAATTTTGAATTTTTGACAGTTCCTCCATACAAAAACTGTCAGACGTCCATTTTATACCACGAACAAAAATTATCGGTCGATCGAAAAATCAGTCCTTAAACATACGAACCGAAAAGACTTTACAATAATAGACAAATCTGAATAAAGCTCCCAACGTTAATGCGAAATCTTCGAACTTTAAAAGGAACGTAGCTTTTTGGTTTGTTTTATAGGTTTTCTTATAGAGGTAGTTGGGAAACTCTGTCCTCATCAAGAAAATAATAGTGTGACAGAGACATCGACGTACAACTTGTTACGGTGTTACCATGGATTCACTGCGATGCAATTTCTCGACGGTTATAAAATGGTAAGTGTTCGCGCGTCGATGTTCCTGCCACCCTGTATACGATAATATTAAATACATACATTCGAAAAACATAACCCTCCTTCTGGCGCAGTCGGGTAAAAAGGGCTATCAACACATCATTTTTTTTATAAGTCATATAATCTAATGACACCTAATATGTCACTTATAAATTTATATGTCTTAATTATGACAAAACATAGCGCACCCCCCCTATTTATGTAAACACCTATGTTTCACAAAAATAAAGTAGTTAATAGACTGATTGATCAGCACTATTGTCAGGTGACAATCACTACCTCAGTATGTCATTACTTCCTAGAATTTGATCCTTATTAGGGACACTATCGAATGGTGTAATAATACAGTATGTGTTTTTTCTTTCAAAATCAACAGGTTCGATTCCTGACTAGATTTTTCAAAAATCTAATGATGCAATTTTAGTTTTCATCAAAATCGAGCCCGTGACTCTTTTGAGTACTTTTCGCCATTCCTCATAAGTAGTTTAGAATTTGGCCATCCACGCCCACTTAGAAAATTCACCCTGTATATATCTCAAATAGGCAATATTCATTATTAAGTTGCTGATGCCAATGGTAATAATTATGTAAAGTCATATTTGTTACGATCGTACGTACTACCTGACACTGACCTGAAATATGCAAAAAACGTAAGAAAATTAGAATTTCGCGGGTTACCCTGACGCTTTCGCCTTATGATTTAGAATGATTTATTTCCAGCCTGCATACGTAACTCCTTTGTTGACTGTACATACTTATTGAGTAGGTAGACGCCATAAATCGTCCTTTCTCGCTACGAAAAGATATGCCCACATGAGTTTATCTACTTATTGCTCAAGTCTTTGCTTTGATTTCACTATTACGATACTGCATCGGGCTTATTGCTTTGAACTTAAAATAGGTACAGGTACGTACCCACTGTGTATACTTAGATTTATTCATAGCTTTGAATATCACTTCAGTTACTTAAATTATCAAAGTAGGAACCTAAGCAATTAAGATATTGCCACATATCTACAGTTAAATGTTTGAATTCGTCAATTTGCTTGAATATTATGAAATAACATAGGTATCTACTAAAATAATTAACACAGAAATCAAATAAAAAATCACAGTAAGAAATCATTTTTAGAAAGGAGCCAGACTCATAAATTATACACATTTAAGAAATTACACATTTAAGAAATGCTTGGTCACAGTTCTTTTAATCGAAGAGTTAGATATTTTCATGTTAATATCATACAAACGAGCACGCCATAATTCATATACTTTGTATGAAAACCAAACTTCCTTTCCTTTTGTTCCAAATATATTTAACAGACTGAAATGGCTTGGAAAGAGTTATGTGGATGTAAAAGTGACATTAATGCGCGCTCGAATAGTCGCGTTAATTAACTAAATAGTTCATTTATACGACGCTGCGACGAGGTACGAATCTGTAACAATCACAGCATGACACGTTTACGGCCTATTCATTATGTATAAACGCAACATCTTCATAATTTACATCGCTACGAAGATTACAGGGGGAGATAAAGTATCCCGAAATTAAAACAGAACTCCCGATATTGCATAATATTAATTTCGTTGTGAATTTATTATCACGTGTCAATTTTTGTCTGTGGGATGATATTTAAGTCCAATACAGCTATTATTCTTGAAAGTAATTTAACAATGTGATTATAATTATATAAAGAAGCTACACCATGCTAAATTTTATTAAATTAAAAACGAGTCGTTATCAAAAATTAAATTTAAAATTCCAAAGTAAAAAAGCGGCATTGAGAATGTCTGGACAGATCGCTTAATAAGGGTCCGTAACGAAACAGGGAGTAATCAAAAACAAGTGAAGTGCTGTTAGTGCTCATAAAAAGCTTTTTAAACTGTCCCAGGCTTCATAACTGACAAGCGCTTAAAGGCCAAAAATTTCACAATTGCTTCCATTTCAAGCAGTTATTCAGATTTCATTCGTTGCGAAACAGCAAAAATATTATTTTACATTGTTGCAGGAGTCCTCTTATTCAGGTGGAATCATCGATCACTAAGGTGGAATGTACAAAAATATGTAATACTTGCTTCATTAAGAAGGCTAAAGATATATTTAAGGTAACTGGTTACCTATCAAGGTAATTTTACCAAAATGTGATCGAAAGAAGAGCTAGGAATACGAATATTATATTAGTCAAAAACGAACCTTTTTAGTAATACGAAGTTATTGCATTCCAATGAATCTATTTGTCCACGGATAAACCCTGATCGATCTACATAAACGAGATTTAAAATTCTTTCTAATTTATTATGCGTCTCAGCGGGATCCCCCCGATAAAGCCAGTTGTCCCTGTAGATTTATAATGGAAATTTTATTGGGAATTTATTTTTAAAACGTTCAATTTCGTGACAGTTGGGAAAAATTATCACGCAATTAAAAGGATTCCCTAATGGGAACAAAAAGAGGAAGTTCGACCCATATTTTGAACGTTGTTAGCTGTGATATAGTGGTTATTGGAGGATGGTATTGTCTTGCTTACACTGTCGTGTGGGGAAGCAAGATAATACAATTATGTAGACCCCAGATGGCCCATCACTCTATTAGATACAAACGAGACTTGGATGTTAATACAATAGCACATACATTTCTCGTAATAAATGTATCTGTTAGCGATATTTGTACCTATGTAGATTAGTTTATTAACTTGTTAGTCTCTAATACTCGTTTAAAATAATAATAAAATACTTACTTTGCAGAAAATTAAAAGAAGTCCTTGACGAGGTACCTAAAACTCTTACGGAAAAACGGACTAGGTACTTATGAAAAATTATAAACACGATAAGATAGTAAAGTACAAAATAAGCTGTGGGAAACATCAAGGGTCTGAAGGTCATCTTCGTGAAAACGGTCGCACCCTCGTCATCGGAAATATAACGAGATCAGGTTTTACGAGCTTGTTTATCCGAATTCCTATAAACATTATACATAATATATACTTATCGTTTATACATAATATATCAATAGGACAGGGCCTCATCGACAACCTTAAGAACACAGAATAAAGGAATTAATTTTCTGGAAAAAATTTCCATCATGGTTTGGCTAAAGATGGCGGGCGAAAAATAAGCATATAATCGAACCCGTAACTCACAATAAGTATACCAAAACATCAAGCAAATGATCAAAAACAACGGTGTGGGAGCAACTACTTAGTTTCGCCATGTCTCCTTAATGTTTGGCAATAAATTGAGATGAACAAACAAGCGTCCTTATCTTATCCGTACCGGTGGGACTTGGCCGCAGTCGAAGCCTATCAAATATCTTTTCACAGTTTCCGCGCCATTGATTCGACAAATACTGTAACATGTCATGTTATTACACAGAACATTATCTCCGTGATGTTTTAAGTATGTAATAAAGAAGCTTTTGGACGTGTTTGTTTTTAATCTGGCTAAAGCCCATCACAGACGTAGCTATAATATATAATTACAGCAATCTTACCATACAGAGACGATGATATAATTATATATTTTGTGCCTTCATTTAATTGAGGGTCGGTCATACATATTATATTAATATGGAATAATATAAATTACAGTATATTATAGGTTGGTGACGTCATAGAAATATAGATAGTAGTGAAATAATATCGTACCAGCCTAGCTATGATTTATATTCACATAATTATTGTAGCTACATCTGTGATATTACTTTAAATCACGACCAAAGTACTGGCATCAAATTGATATTCTTGAAGATATAGAAGCGATTTACCTACTTCTGAAACTTAAATGATTAAAGCTCATCAAGTGAACGGGACATTCGCGGGCTAGTAATTATGATATTATAAAAAAAACTTTAAGTACCCTTTCTTTGTGGCACAGACATAAATCAAACTTACAATGATCGTCTTCATAAATGTATTAATTGCCTGAGTATACTTAAAGGTCATTGAGTGAGTGATGTATGTGCAATTAATGAACAACCGAGTATTTATTTTCCGTTCGTAATCTTCGTCAAAAGTAGGGTTCGCATAAACTAAATGAAAGTTCTAGTCTGTAGTTGTGGAAGGTAATTATTAGAGAGAAAAATTGGTGTCTTTGTTTTCAAAACCACCTATAACCTTTTTTGAGGCAAAAGCAGCAGACTTTTTATGTTACTTACTTCTTTGATGTTATTGCAGATACGTAGGTAGGTATGCTCTAATCCCCTGATACATGATTTTAAACTTCCATAATCTTCACTTTGCAACTTTGACAATGAATTTTATTTTTTACGGCACTCATAAATTTTTAACAAAAAAGCCCACACTTCTTTTATTCGCAAAATGTTTTTACTTTTTGTTTTGAAAAAAAACAAGGCGCTATTATTATTCCAAGGTAGAGTTTCCAAAACTTTCAATAGGTAAAGACAATTATTGTCAAACCAATCTACTTAACTAATTCGGAGATAGTTTGTCGAGATTTAGTGAATACTGAACACTGACGCTCAATCTAAGAAGATTTATATTTGTCTAGACAGACGGCTCCCTCAACTATCCTATCTAAACCTAGGTATACACAATAGTTACTGCTACGCATATTTCAGCATCCAATCCGGATGATCTAGATACGCTTGACTAGTTTTTTTTTTCATGATTTTCAATGCGTCCTGACATACCTACTTAACTCATAACTCATATTTTGGTAAAAAATAGTTTTATTCAACAAGTAGTCGTTAAAAAGGCGTTCGTCTAATTCTCATACGTAGCATGATCAGTAGGAATGGTGATCCTCCAGACATTATTGGCGTCAGGTTCATATTTTCTGATCTAACTAGGGTATCCTTTTCTTACCTAAACCAGAAGAAAAAATCTATTCAGTATACAAGTGTTCAACAAACTGTGTACCCGGACATGAGAGAGCGAGACGGTGTAAGTGCGGAGCGGCGGTGATGCGTGCGGCGCATGATGCGCGCGCGCATTGATGGAAGAGTCATGGTCGTCGGGCGGTGCGCCGCTGCTGCGCACGCGGTCTCTGCCGCTGGTGCTGGAGGCGGCCAGCGGCGCCGCACCCACGCGACAGGCCAGGCTCGACCCGCGCCAGTTACTGACGCTCACGCGCCACTACTACCCCGAGGGGGGGTGGGGCTGGGGGGTGGCTGCCGCTGCCACTCTCGTACAGATCCTCGCGCACGGCCTGCATCAAGCCTCTGCTGTGCTCGCCGTCGAGACCGTCAAACGGTTTGGTCCAGAGACTCGCATGCAAGCAGGTACAGTCTACAATACCATCGACAGCATATACAGAAGATAGCTTGATGATTGGCAGACCCCCGTAAAATACTGCAGTTTGGCTGGGAAGAATAATAATTTCGCGTCGATATTTATCAGTTTTCTCACAGGTAGATTAGATACTGAAATGATATGTTGCTTCTGTATAATAATGCTGGTAGGTATTCTACCGTCACTACTGAACAGATCTTCGCAGACAACCCCAAAAAAAAGATTTTATCCTCGAAACCTCAAGAGTCTTGACCCTTAAAAAGGTACGAGCCCATAAAAGATCCCAAACAAAGACGTTACATTTCAGCCTTTAACTTCGTATCTATCACAAATAAAATAAATCATTGTCTGACATATTTCTAGACCAATGAAATATTGGAAAGGTCAAGATGTTAACGATGTCCAATATTGTCCATGTGGGAAATAATAGACAGATTCCTTTTCTCTCTACATTTGTTATGTTCGACAATTTTCTGGATTACCGCGCCGCGTTTTGATGTATGGAATCCGTTCAAGATCAACATGAAATGACTACATTTAAAGAAATTGATATTATGACTCAAATTCGTGCGTACAGTCAGTGAAGCATTTTCAAATGGATCTTTCCTGGAAGGACAGCTTTGAAATTACCTTGTAATTTTGTTTGTAATCTGTTTTATTAGCTTTAATATTGGGCTTAGCAATATTAAGGATATCAATCATAATAAAATGACGCGAAGCGGGGACATTGTTGTCTCCAAATATGTACATAAATAATTTTGCTGATTATTTATTATGAACTAGACTTTCTTGGCGTTGTTTCTAATTAAACTTTATGAACTTTTCAATTATTCTTATTTTCATAACATCTCAAATACATATTGCCAAAATAGGTCAGATAATTTAACCGCCATCCCCATGATACGTCTTATCATTTATTTCTAGTAACTGTTGCGTCAGGTCCATCGCCAACGGGATGTGTTGGCGGTAGACATATCTCATTACATTTCTGTACATATGTTGGTTTGTTTGTCCGAGCAAAATACTGTAGGTGGCTCATCTTTATCAACATGTTGTACACCCAGACAGCAATCAGTTTATATTTAGCTTTTCAATCACGAGTTTCATAGACCATGTGAACGTCTTTTTAGGGTTCCGTACCCAAAGGGTGCCAACGGGACCCTATTACTAAGCCCCCGCTGGTCCATCCGTCCGTCCATCCGACTGTCCGTCCGTCTCTCTGTCAGTGAGCTGAATCTCATGTACCGTATAGATAGACAGTTGAATTTTTCATTGTGTTTTTGTATTGCCACTATAATATAGGTAACGTACGTTGGTACGGAACATTTCGTGTCGCACTCTCACTTGGCCGGTTTTTCCCTAAAGTATTTCCCTAATTTCACGATGTTGTCCTAAAAAACTATGCAACAATTTTTAATTAGAAACTATCGGTTTTTACTCATCGATTTGGGTGGCATCCAATTTTCCCTAGTTTACATGAATAAACAGTAAGCTCGTTATACGCTGAGGAAAAGTTTGCATACAAAAGCCAATATTTCCATAGCGCTGAGCAATATACTATTAAAAAAACTTTTGCGACAGAGGTTGAGAAGTTAGAATGGTCGTTTGTGCCCATTCAAGTCTCCTTCAACTCTTACAAGCAGTGATTACTGCCTATTATTGCCAGCAATTTGCTTACACTGTATAGTTTCGAAGGTTTTAGATAGGTATCAGAAAACGAGTTATGGGACTGGAGTTGGGCAAGGCACCTGTCAAGGCGCAGTGATGACAAGTAGAGTTATGCAGTGACCGAGTGGCGTCCAAAGACCGGGAGACGAAGTGTCGGTCGTCCGGAGGCGGCGGCGAGGTGGGTGAACGATATTGTTACCACCGCGGGTAGAACATGGATGAGTCTGGTATAGGGGCGTGGGAATTGGCACATGAAAAGAGAGGCCTAAGTCCAGCAGTGGGTGAAGTCGGGCTGTGGATGATGATATATGTATAGTTTCAGTAGTAATGTGCCTTATATACAGATGCTAGCACATGAAGAAACCCGAAACTGTCAAATTATCCCAATCAACTTTTAACCTTATGCTTTAGTGACAAAGTTGAAAATCTATTAAAGAAATTTGGCAGATTGTAGTAGCTTGATGTGCTGGCGTTTGTACCTACAGTTTATCGTTTCTCTGCCCGCATTCACAATTTCCCCACGTACAAATATTTTTCTGTACGCATGTAAATACACTTGAGTGAATCACGGGCCCTCTCAAACTTTGACAACACGCGGATCATTTTACTTGGGAGAAAAATGACTACATTTTTCATAAGCATCAGCTTTGTTATCGCTATTTGTTATCCACAAGGGAAGTTAATGTCACAAAGAAATTGAATCGTGTAACGCGAACTGAATATGGAAATGCAGATGATTTGCGTTCTCTTATTAAATTCATAACATACCATCACGACTTGTTTCCTCGATGGGTTAGGCAGAAGTGCATCTCTAGTACCTACACCCACATTTCGCCAGTTGTGGGTGTAGGTACTACAGTTAGTTCCAATTCCCTTCAGTCCCATCTAATAGGTGACGGGCCTATTGCCATCTACCGGGCATAAATCCATACTTCGGGTGGCTACTGAGAAATGCCAGATGCAAAAACCCAATAACACTTTGCCCGACCTGGGAACCGAACCAGGACCACATGTTCAGCAGCAGTGCTTGCGACCAACGAGGCATTCCATTCATATATATGAGATAATGTGACGTCACATAGCCTATAACCAGCGGACGATCAAGACACTTCCAACGATACCTCTTTTGTCAAATTATGACAAGTACATAGTTTAGAAGTTATGAGGGAACAAATGAACATACATACATACTGGTCAAAATCATAACCCTCCTTTTTGCTTCGCCGTAGTCGGGTAAAAATTCACTCAACTTACTTTTCTTAGAAAAGAAGAAGACTTTTTTTTTGTAGAAGTTGATTTATATAAAAACTAAAAGTAAAATCACAAATACGAATAGTGTCTTGGAGACTTCAGTCGAGCAGAAAATTTGCGATGTTCGCAGAATGAATGCATCATATACAGTCTAGTACATTAAGCTCCACTACTCATACATAACGTAACAAAGCTTCTTTTACACACTCTAAATACTTTTGTTTCGAGAAAGAATGGAGAAAGGTTGTTGTCCTGAAACCTATCTGAACGTAGAGAAACACCTAAAGATAATCTATACAATTATTATGAATTAAAGTCGCTTTTCGTGTATGTCTGTGTGACCGCGTTATTCTTCTAAACTGCGCAGCGGATATTGATGCGGATTTCAGCATCACTTAGGGAATTTATTCCTGAAGGTTTATGTGTATAATACATTAATAATAAATACATATTAATAAGGAGCAGTGGTGGCCCATTCAGACGCTTTACTTTGTGTAATTAATTTCATCACCACTGTTCTCAAAACGATGAAGGAAAACATTGTGAGCAAATGTTCCAGAACCAAAAATTCGGAGACATGTGACATCTACCAACCCGCCAAGGGGCTACGTGGTAGATTACAGCCCACTCCCCCTCGAAGAGAGGAGGCCTGTGTCCCAGTAGTGGGAACGTTATAGGCTGATTATGCTACATATTAATTAACTAGCTGCGCCCCGCGGTTTCACCCGCGTAAATGTCAATCCCGTGGGAATATCAGGATAAAGTATATGTTACTCCAGGGTATCAGCTACCTCCATACAAAATTTTATCAAAATTGGTCCAGCCGTTTGAACGTGAAGAAGTAACAAACATATAAACAAACACACACACTCACAAGCTTTCGCCTTTCGTCCCTTCACCGATGTCAGTCATCTCCAAGATAAATTCAGAAAGTATTATACATATGAATTGTAAAAGTCACATATTGGTACTTGCCCGGATTAGAACACACAACCTCGTGCATGAGAGGCGAGGCCTTTAGCAGTAGGATATTACGACTATTATTTTTCCCATCCATTTCCCATAAAAGTTTCTATTGTTACTACCATAAGAATGTCGTAAAAATAACAGTCGATAGATACAGAGAGATAATGTGTGTAAATGATCGTCAAGAACCCATTACTTGCTAAAATAGAGCCGTAACAGATCTTTATATCGGTCCATAGACACCTATAGAGGTGGAAGTGATAACTTTATGTTCACACTCCATAGGGTAATGACGTGATACGTGATACTGCACAGTGTACTTACTGCTTTAAGATTTGTGTATCAGTCATTTACCCCCTTGTTAATAAACACGGAGTAAAGTTATCCCAAACTTAAAACTAGAAAATGAATGGTAAATCTAAAGCTGCACTCTAATTGCGTAGGTAACACACTTTCAATCATAACTTGAATCATTTTAATGAATATTGCTAATCCATTGCTTCATATGTTCGAAAAATTAGTCTTCTCAACAACGTAAATAACGCAATGAATGATGTTGAACTGTCAAAATTAGAGCCATTCCTACTGTTAGTGTGTTACGCAATTACCCCACTGGTTATAGCTGGACTCCGCGTTTTCAATAAGGAGGATAGAGTTTAAACCATAGATATACATTTCTATGGTTTAAACGCAGGGCCCTAATTCACTATGACCACTCAATGATTCCTTATACTTCGAAACCACGTCAATTCCTTAGCCAACCACGGTGATTTGGCGTCCATTTCGCGCGGTTTCGTTCATTGTATCATAGAGAATACGCAGTTCGATAAACATTATTTTTTATTTCACTTGAATGACCGGTTCGTGCCATCGAGCATCGTGGTGACAGGATTAGTCGGCTATATATATAGACTCTGCGTTACCGAGTGCTAGGTGCGAGTGCGGGTGTCCAGGGTGTGCCAGGCGTTTGGGGGATTGGGTACCGATTTCTAACGTCACTCGGGGAGGCTCCTTTCTTGCACCCTAAAAAAGAAGACTTGATTTACATACAGTCATAATTTTGACGTTCCAAATTCTCCTATAGCGCAGAAGCTACTAGATGTTACTATTCGATCTATTTCGTGAAATAGATCGAATAGTAACATCTAGTAGCTTAACCAATCAATCTTACCAAAACCTATACCTATGGAACACTTGTGCTCGTCATTCTCATTATTTTCGATCTCGCAATATAGAAGAACTGACTCCTAAATAAAACGGGTTTTGTATATCTACTAGCTTCTGTCCGCGACTTCGTTCGTGTGAATTTTTTTATTCCCCCGCCCTAGCCTGTCGCATCGCATCGCCCGCCCGCGCTACTTCATTTTCGCTTAGCGTTCTTTCTGACTTTTTTTTCTTTTTGCTCGGCTTCTAAGGGATGTAGCGTAATGTTATACAGCTTATCTCTATAGTCTTTCTCAAGAATTGCGCTATCAAATGCAGAAAGATTTTTTTTTAATCCGGTTGGTATTCCAGATATCAGCGCGTTCAAACAAAAAACTCTTCAGCTTTATTATTAGTATATATAGCTTTCCAAAATACCGCAAAACGTGCGATACTGAAAATGATTTCCCAGCGTATCTAAGATAGGGTGGGTGCCCCAAATGTCAATCATCGCCAATCGTTTATTAGGATCGAGGCGAGACGAGAGACAGCAGGAGCGAGTGTGCCGACCTTATGCCACATTTATCATGTCATATAGAACGTTTAATATGTTTCAGTTCGGTGACAGCCGCCACGGTAATGTGTTGACGGCGAAAGATTATAATTCGCATGTTTTTTCAATCATGACATCATTTATCTTATTCCTAGGTCAGGTATTTAATATATGAAATGTTGTGGAAGATTTTGCGTGATGACTACCTCGTCGGTCTAGTGGTCGCAAGCGTGAGAATGAGGACCTGGGTTCGATTCCCAGGTCGGGCAAAGTATTAATGGGGTTTTGCCATCAGGTATTCTTCAGTAGTAGCCCGAAGTTTGGATCTGTGCCCGATTGACGGCAATAGGCTCGCCCACTATTTCATGGGACTTAAACATATCTGACGAAATTTGGGTGTACTATGGTACACTTCTGCCTAACCCCTCGGTGATAACAGGCATAATGTTATGTTATTACCTACTTTGCATAGTCCATTTCTTAATAAAGTTCCTTTAGCACAGTAATTCTGGATACATGAGGGCAGCGCGTTAGTATCCAATAAATAATGAAAGCGATAAATTACCTCGTATTTGAATAATTTGAATATAAAGTGAATAGATAATTATAATAGTATCATTCCAAATTTTCAGCGTAGCCTTTGTCAGCACATCAGTAACAAAGCGAAAAAAAAAATGTTTTCAAAAGTGTATTCTTTACTTTACAATCCAAACTTCCACTGTAAACCAAAAGTTAGCCAGTAGTTCACAATTTATTAGGCCGATAACATCTATGAAAAAGGTAAAGCAAATTCATCCTTTGTTCATACAACCTTTGTAAACATACTTTTGTGTTTTGACGAATCTGTCATCCTTTGGCTCTTTCGTCATCATTCATCATCATAATTCTCCTATCTTTTAGGGGTCGGCGCAACATGTAATTTTCTACCATACTTTGTCTATTAGTCGTCATCTCGGTAGTCACTCCCTATCTACCGAATATCATCTTTCACACAGTCTATCCATCGTTTCTTTGGTCTTCACCTACTCATGTAGTCATCCCATTTTATTATTCAAATCCTTTAGCTCTTTAGTAAAATGAAAAAAAAAAACTGTCTCAATGCTAAATAAAATCAATTAGAAAAACAGTACCAACTTGTGCACCTGCTTAAAATGCGGTTAATAATTTAAAATATGCTTACTTTTATACAATATGTAACATAATTAAAGCAAGACCTCCAATAACCTAATTAGAGTATCGAGTTAAAAGCATAATAAAACGAACATTTTTTTTTTAAGTAACGATTATTATTTAGAAAATCGTGTTGAACCTAGCATTATTTTATGCTTTTAAAATTGAAATATGATTTAATTTTCTTTGGCTCTTTCGGCGATCAGTATGGCAAAATACATAATTTTTGAAAGAAACACCTATTTTAAAAGTTACTGAAATCGATTCAGGAGTTGATTATAATAAACTACTTTCAGGACTAGGGTTTATTCAGTTACACCTTGTATATGGGACGTATCTCCGTCTCTCGTCAAATAAAGCGACCATATGGCCCAAAGATCAATTTGTTTGTGTGCTGCATATTCGTTTACCATATTTGTAGCGTCGCAAAAGTTTTTCTTTTTCTGTTTATTTTGTTGTGAATGAACTTATGAACTAGACGTGTGTCCGAATTTACCTCACTCCGACAGAATAGGGCCAAACAAAATAATATATGCCAACTATTGTCAGCCAATCATTATTTTCTGGAATAACTTGATAGGTACAGAGACACGGGGAGCTGAAAAATGTTGTCATGCGTAGCATTTTAAATTATGAAGCAGTAAAAACCGGAACAGCTACAGCTTTGAAACAATAGGGCATTAATGAACATAAATGAAAAAGGAATGTTGTGAAAGAAGCCAGCAGGAAAAATATTTGTACATGCATTTGCCAAAGAGAATTAGGTCCAATTGTGTATGTAGTAAACTTCTAACCAGACACACAATTATATTTACAGTGTCAAATTAAATTAGCTAGCGAAAATCTGCGGACTTAATGGGTATCGACATCTAAACATAATAAACTAAAAAAAATGAATATTTGATGTTTTTTTGGAAGGCCAACGACCGCTGATAGTTTTGTAACTTCAAGTAAGAGTTGAGAAAATCTGTTTTCTTTTGTTTTAACGTGTTTAAATATCGATAATCATCACGTCTGTGAAGTTTACACAAAAAAAAAACTGATATTTCAAGTGACTACACAAACTGCGGTCCATGGCGCAAGGGAAAAAATAAATAATTACTTCAATTAATTAATTTTTTATTTTATCATGTTTACCCATAACTTCTGCGGAGTTTCGCTACTTAGCTAATTTAATTTGAACCTGTACATATTTCCACTATCAATACGACATCGATTTATTGTCGCAAAGTTTTCAGTTTATTTTATATCAAACAAAATAATCCTCTGTTTTTGGGTAAACTATGTCACGACAACATACTAAGTTTATTTCAGCTGTAAAATGGCACAGACACAGCGGGTAATATGAAACTATCCGTAAAATTCTGCAGATGGTACTGCACCGTCAAATGTTTCATATCATAAAGTTAGAGGCTCCTCGCAAAGCTGCCATGTACTGTTGGACCCAAAAGTTAAATCAAACTTCAACTAACAAACCAGAATACTTGGTTTAGCAATACAATAAAAAGTAATCTTCGATAGAATATCGTAACTGCTGTCATTAAATACTATAGATATTAAACCGTGAATTTCTCAATCTTGAAAAAAAAAGTGCCTTTAAGAAAACGTTATTGAAGTAATAGAGCTACTTTTTCGATTTCATTTTATTGGATGTTCCATCACATATTAGCTGATAGTGTTCGATATGACTCAAAATAAGTTAAAAACTGACAATTTGCCAGTTATTTACAAGACGATGAGACTGCGCAATTTCTTTATTTCGATTCGATTGAGACGAGCGACCAAAAGCTCGCTTTATATGTTCCAGTGCATTTGTTGCCGTCGAAAGAAAAGCCCAGCTCTTATTTATAGCGGTATATTTCGCCTTTACTGCTCCCTTTTCATATAAAGTTTTATTCTTACCAAAACTAGGAATACATTTCGTAAAAAAAAACTAGAGACATCTAGGATACATTTGAGGAGAAACTACTTAAACATACTCATCATTTGAGGACAAACTACTTTTTAAAATGCTCGCAGTTTTTTCAAGACAGATGATTGAAGGCTTGAAGCTGAAAGCTGTTTATTTGTTAGAGCTGCAAAACAAAAAACAGTTCCCAAAAAACTTGCAAACAAAGCGACAGCTGAGGATCACGAATCACTCATCAATCCTTAGATCTAGACTAAATAACGTCTCGTGGATAAATTCGTCAGATTTGTGACCGATGGGTGATGCTCCTAGTTCCAAAGTCGACGAACTTCCCAAACGCCCTGTCCTCCGTAAAGTTTTTCAATAGAAATGTTTGTTAGACATCAGACGAAGCCCGCACAAATAGCTAGTGTACACTCAACATTCGTATTATTTTACAAATAACTCTTAAAGGCTTCGCTCGACAGTGGAACGCTTGATAGCATTGCGTTGTATGATTAGTACTTTTGAAGTTACGAGAAAATCTGTCTTAGCTAGACAGTATTGTATGCTTTCATTTATTGTTTAAATCCCTTGAAATAAATTAAGGGCTGTCTTCAAAGAAACTCGAGCTTTACTTACCTAAACATTATGGAGATATAGAACTCAGCACCCTAATTGCGTAACACGCTATCAATCATAATCTGAATCATTTTGAAGGATACTGCTAATCCATTGCTTCATACGTTCGAAAAATGTGTCTGTTCAACAACGTAAATAACGCAATGAATGTTGTTACTGTCAAAATGAAACCCATTACTACTGATAGTGTGTTACGCAATTGCCTCGCTAATCATTTTGAAGATTTGGTCCCCGCTATAACGCCCAATAATCTTATTGTTCTTATTTAAAGATTGTGGCCTTCGTCATACACACATAAAAAACCGAGGCAACAGAGTAAACTTTTCTGGCAAGAAAATTAGTAGTGGAAGCAACTATAAAAAAAAACTGAAATTCAGGACACTAGAAAACTACAAAGCTTTCGAACAACATAATAATAGACGCCAGCCGTTGCTGGTTTTGCATTGGTACACACTTACTGCACATGCCCAAAAGTAAAAAAAATACGCTCAAAAAGCAATGTTACATTTGGACTCAATAAATCTCGAAATCAAGGATTGAAAAATATTACGAAGTAAAATCGGAGTAAAACGATGCAGTTGCAACTTCATAGAAAATGCTTTCGTAATGGTGGACCCTAGAGCAGAAAGTTCAAAATAAGTTGTCCGTTCAGCTGTGTCGACTTCTACATCAGAAATTGAATAGCATAAAATTTACTTATTCATTGAATTCACGCCCTAACTCTTTCGGACGAAAGCGCTGACAATGACATGAAAGTAAGAGTATGTTATATTTTATTACACCATTGCTAAGAAAACTTGGAAAATGATGCCATAAGTAAGATTTCATATGTATTAAAAACATTCTTATTTCTTCTTATGCACCATGCAACGTGAAAATATAACAGATGGCAGACATAACTGATAATGAATATCTCTTCGGAGCTATAATCATTTAGCTTAATGGACTATTTAAATAATAAAAGGCCTTATATGGCAATAATTTCCATTTAACTAACGTGTCAAGTTTCATATAAAGTGTAGCCACTGTCGTTGCGCAGCTTAGGGATGTCACCTCTTCATAGTTCAGCGGAGTAATTGCGTAACACACTATCAGTAGCAATGGCTTTTATTTTAACAGTTCAACAAAATTCATTGCGTTATTTACGTTGTTGAGCAGACACATTTTTCGAACATATAAAGCAATGGATTAGCAATATTCTTAAAAATAGTATAGTATAGATAGTGTGTTACGCAATTAGAGTGCAGAATGAATGTTTATTTAACTTAGGTACATATCGAATAAAAAATAAATAACGAATTATCCTAGGTGGAGACAGTTTTTGTCACTTGCGTAGAACACTAAAACTGACACACTGTGGACTCTTCCAGTGCCAATTTATTTAAAAAACATTAATTATGTTGACTGACACTTAGCATATCGCCTTACCTTTTCGAAGAAAAAAGCCATGACGATACTTTTTGTCCCGAAAATAAATCACAAAATGGAAAATTCATGAGCGCCACAAACATTTGTTTGGAGAGTACTTCATGCATAAAGCAGAAGAACGGCTATAACATTATGTCAAATTATTTAAACTGTCGCTTAACACATATAAAGGTGTGTTCATAAATATTTTTGACATAAATCTCGTTTTCTCGGAGCCAGCCCTGCAGGAGTCACGCGTCCGTACAAGGCAGACGGAATGCCTGCATGCGAATCTTTACGACGTCGGATAACAATAAACATCACGAGCTTTTTGTAGCGGTCCGCTACTTGGTAAGAAAAACGTGGCGTAGACAGCTAAAGCACTGAAGTTGGACTATTGTGTTTATAGAGAAAGTCGTGGATACGTATACAAATTTGATTTAAGGCTTTGTATTGAGATATTTTCTTGGGGATTGTTTGTAAAACTATGAAATATTTTGTTCTTATTTATTGAGCTAAGTCATTATAGATATTTATCGAACCTTATGGTCATCGTCAAAAAGCCGCAAGCCATGTTCCATGGCTCGCTCTACGGTCCTCATTCATTCGTATTCGATGCATAGAACAGGATTTTTGTACCGGTTAGGACAACTAGGTACTGCCTCCAACACTGAAAAGATAGTACGCTGCTGTTATTGACTCATACTATTGAAAGCTGTTCAATGCTTATTTCTCTGTGCGTTTGTTCTAGGATGCCTGGGTGCGTTATCAGCGGGAGTGGCGCTCGCGCTGTCGCCGGTGACAGTGGCGCTGTGCGTGCGCAAGTCCACGCGCGTGACGGCCGTCGTAGGCGGCCTGGTCGCCGCCCTCGGCTGCCTCTTTACCTCGTTCGCCACGCAGTTCCACCAGCTCTTCTTCAGCTATGGTAAGTACAACTATCTTAAGGAAATTAAATATCCAATAAATTTGCTTATGATGTCGACCGAAAGGTGAGCGTGAGATAAGGAGTCCATAAGATGGAATAACGAATTGCATCGATTGTCCACCTTGTTCAAAACAGATCCATATCTGAAGACTGATGTATTTATTCTGTTTTCACCGATAAATACTTACAAACAGTTTTGTAATATTATAAAACTATTCCTGTATTGCATTACAGGATCTAGGTTACCTACAAGCAGCACTCAAACCGAATTAAATTAACGATGCGCCTAATAATACTAAAATGTCGTAAGGAATCCGGTTCAGGACGTGCGCGTACACTTGCATTAACACAGAATAAATAATTGGAACGTTAATGCACCTGAAACCGCCGCGCGCGCTTCTGACAACTCAATTTATTTCATCAGATTCATATCCGAAACCCGTTTTAGTGAACTTCAAAGGTATCCGCTAATTGGGTATCTGTGTAAATAAACGGATATCTGCATACTCGTACAGACAAAAATAGAATCCTGAATATTTACCTACTGAAACGATTTATTTATTATTTGATTTATCAAATAATGTCTCACTCATAGAAATTGAAAATATAACAACTTTATTTATATCAAACGGTTGAATGGGACAGAATTATTTATATCACGATTCTTGGAATTTGGAAGTTGAATTTTCAGCATAGTATCAGCATCCTTAGAAATAATTTAACGAAACGAACTCCGCTTTTACGGATTGGCTGGCGGGCTATTACCGAACAAGCCACAATTCGAATCGGATCAACGTGGCGAATTTTATTCTCGAAGTAATGCATGGGAAGGTACGACATGGTACCTATTGGCTATTTCTACAAATCTTGCGAATAACGTCGGATCTTCGCAAGCTAAAGTGTTTCATAGGAAATATGAGAATGTTGAAGCAAACTGCATGCGTGCTCACATGCACACTGAGAGCTAGTTCTATCTTCAAGGATAACGCGTTGGCGCCCGGCAGAACGCGGCATTAGCATTTAAATTGGGACGCTACCGCCCCGTTACTGTGAAGTGCCTCTATCAGGTACTTTGCACTGAGTTTCACTAACCCATGCATCCTATTCCTGCTAAATAATGTTTTTTTTAACATAAAAACTATCTGATGCTGACACACAACGAAAAGCGAAACGACTGCAAGAAGCAGTTCAAACTTAATGTTCCTCAAGGACTCCAGAGACTTGCATAAGATATTTTTGGAAAATGACACCCTGAGCGAGCCTTATGAGGGATGAAGTTTGTATCCGAACTATGTTTCTGGCAACAGTTACTTGTTTCATAAAATGCCTTCCGGGACCACATAGAACAAACTTATTTCTTATCTAAGAGTCCGAGAATAAGACCGATTATAAAGTCTAATATTCCGATATCATAAAGCTATCTAAAAACATCTTGCATACCTACTTAATTAAGCTGACTTACGCTAATCGAGCAAGACTCGATGCTTGTATTCCTCGAATCCACGCAATCTTCAGGGAAATCAGTCCTCCAAGCTACATAGAAAATACTTATTACAGTCATGTTGGCACTAGCAACACCGCATAGATATGAGGAAAACTTTCACAACTGGAAACTACACGGCTAACGATAGCAAGGCGATCGTATTATGGTTAGATATCACCCTGTTACATGGTTAAAATCACGATAGCAATACAATATAAACCGACTTTCGATTGGTATTGCGGCGACCACTGCAAATGCAACGAGCAATGAATGTGCGAGTAACGATGCTCGAATAACGATAGCATTTCGCACCCACTGTAACACGGACAATAACGTTATAACGCAACAACTGTTATGATACTGGTCACTGTCATGAATAGAAATGGGCTAAATCGAATTGTTTTTCGGAAGTAAAATATTAAACATTCGTGTAAAAGGAAACCGTGGAATTCGTGAGGAAACCAGCAAGTCCAGAATCAAAAATTTGAAGACATGTGACATCTACTAACCCGCACTTGGCCCGCGTGGTGGATTATATACAGCACACTCCCTCTCAAAGAGAGGAGGCCCCTGTCCCAGCAGTGGGAACATTATAGGCTGGTTATGTGTGTAAAAGGAACACAGGAGGACATGGACAGCACTGTTTTATTTACGTCTCGAAAGATAGAGTTCTGATCTCTTTGATTAAAAACAGCGGACGTTACAGTTTCGAATAGCAATAGGTAATCATTCCGAAGAATCTAAATAAGTATTTACATGATATGAAGAATCATACCTAGGTTCTATAGCACATCGTGAAAGGACATTATTAACCTTATGGTTTTCTTTGCGATCTATGACAAAATTAGTTAGAGAAGTAAGTACAAGTCAGTGAAGCCGATTCAAGTATAGTGCCAACCCACCCACTACCTACATGTATACCTACATGGATCAGTACGTAACATGGCTAAAGGGTACCTACAACCTCAATAAATAATGTCTTTAATATATATATCATAATAAATAATGGCTATTTAAGTATCGCTGAGTTCATAGATGACAAACGACAATGATTTGTGAATTAGGTATTATTTGTGTTCGTTTTTTTTTGTTATTGTAAATATATATTGAATTTTAAATGCAAAAGGATTATTTAATTTATTGTTACTGATTTATTGGCATATAGTTATTTATTAGTAATATTGTTACATTTTAAATGCGTAATGAATTTTAAGTATGAATGTACTTACTTAATGTTTTTTTTTATCATTATTTTATTTATCGTTCATCATAGTAATATTTTGGCTCTTTAGTCAACTTTTCAACGCAACCATAAGACATTTATTTCATAACAAAATAGGTACACGATTTTTTTATTTAATAAATGGGTTATGGTTGCTTTAGGTATAATGTCTGTAAGATGAAATAAAAATCCCTGTCTATCTAACTAGGTTAGGCATCTAACGCTGAAATATCACAGAATTAAGTAGCTGAATATTCAGGTTTTATGTTTACTGCTCCTTTTACTTATTCCCAAGATAGGTCTTATTTGTTTTACTGTCATCTTTTCTTATTACGTCCTAGGATGAAATTATTTCACGCCTGCATTACTCACATTTTTGCGGGCTTTCGTAGCAACATAACGGTTCTAATGATAATGTAAAAAGGGGATTTTTTGCTAATAGGCGGATCTAGGCAGCTGCTCCATGTAAAATATTAGTATTCAGCTGCATCTGGTTAGCTTGGCAGCTGACCCCAATATAGTTGAGAAAAGGCTAGGCAGATTGATTGAGTCGGATCCAACTGTTTAGTAATAGGAACTTACCCAACTGCTCACCTCTAAACAGTTCCCCTGTTTAGAGGTGAGCAGTTGCGTAAGTTCATCTGGAATGGCTTACCTACTAATGTATTTAGGGAATGGAAAACCTGTTTTTTTTTTTTTAGAACTTTTTACGAATCTATCTATATAAATAAAAATTAAATGCTGTTCGATGCATCACTTCACTTGAGAACGGCTGGACCGATTTGGCAATTTTTGTTTTCAAATGTTCGTATTAGTCCGAAATAGGTTTTTATTGAAAGAAAAAATGTAAATGTTGCCGGGAAATTGAGAAAAACAGAACGACCATTTTTATGGGAATCTTGGGTCTATCGGGTCAGGTAGTTTTAAATAAAAAAGAGACGGTTGGTGAGCAATAGAGACCATTGGTTATAACAATAACTCATGATCATAAATCTATCCATTAAAGAACCGATATTTCCAAAGGCTATCATTTCTTTATTTATTAGAGTTATCACAGGCACAAATAAATGAGATTTATCGGTTTATATTCAGTACCTACGAAGGATCCAGCAAAAGCGTTTCATGGAAAGAAAATAGACGACTAGGTACGTCTCGATACCGCAATCTGTTGCAGCTTTATCTCAACAAAGACCGCTTGCTGAATAAACATGATTGCAATGTTTAATGCTATTGAACAGTTTGTACACAACACTAAAAGTCGTGTATTTATACAGGCTGTCCCTGGAAGTATGGATCAAATCGAATAGGGGCGTGGGCAAGGTCATTTCCAAACTTTTTAACCCTGAGAATGTCAGTGGATTTTTTTACGGTTCAATAGTTATGACCGATTTTTTTTTTTTTTTTAAATCACTTCGCTTAGTGCTCAAAGAAAATAATCATAAAAAATACTATCAGGGCTATCTAAAAAAAAAAAAAATGATAGCCCTGATAGTTTTCACGAATTCGATTTTTCTTCTCTTTTTTTTAGTATTTTTTTGTTTTTTTTTTTTTTTTTTTTTGCTAAAACGTTTGCGAATGACCTGCTTACCTACGTCCCTATTCGATTTGATCCATACTTCCAGGGACACCCTGTATATCATGTATTTCTCACGACTTTCACACTCGTATTTCAGCCATTTAATTCGCGCAATTTAACTTATCAGTAAATAGCTGAGCGTTAATTCTGTGTAAGTATGTAGGACACATGTGACTGAGTCTCTACATTAGTTACAGCTTAGAGATGGGAGAAGGCTGCGAAAGTCAGTGTTTTTTGTCTCGGGAACAATGTCGACTTACGCATGAATGAAATAAGATAAACCTGCGGGGTAATTGCGCAACCCACTACTTATCAGTAGCAATAGCTTTCATTTTGACAGTTCAACAATATTCATTGCGTTATTTACGTTGTTGAGCAGACAAATTTTTCGAACATATGAAGCAATGGATTAGCAATATCCTTCAAAATGTTTCTAATTGAGATTGATAGTGTTACGCAATTAGGGTGCTTCAAGAAGTTTGCCATCGGTTGTAGTGTTTGTTTATTTGAACGCGCTAATCTCTGAAACTGGAACTACCAGAAAGATTTGAAAAAAAAAATTTTGCATTTGATGGAATGAAGAGGAAGAGGTTTCTTGAGGAAGGCTAATGAAATGTGTGAATTTTAGTATAGGCATTGTGTATCTTACGATTTCCACGCGAACGAAATCGCGGGAAGCAGCTAGTAAATAATAAATATGTAAATTTAAAAGCTTCATTTACCTACAGTATAATTTAGTGTCAGTACCTACATAGTCATTTGTAACTGCTCTCAATTTAGCTGCACACGTAATGGGTAGTTACCAGTAATTAATTTGCATTCAAACGTAATCAATTAGCAATCTGTAATCCTACTAATATTAATAAATGTGAAAGTTTGTGAAGATGTTTGGGTGTTAGTTACTCAATCACGCGAAAACCGTTGAACAGGTTTGGATGAAAATTGGCACATAGATAGACCATTTCCTGGATTAACACATACTTTTTATCCCGATATTCCCACGGGATCGAAACATACGCGGGTGAAACCGCGGGGCGCTGCTAGTTAATCATAAATCTATCGTTGAGTGAGATATACCTCCCTATATGGCTCACCGTACGTTCTGTGGGACACCCTTGAAGCAAATTGGTAGTCACGTAATATGAGAATGAAAAGATGATTTGTCACAAGTCATATTACTGCTCCCCTTGTGAATCCTAACAAGCGGTGATATCCTGGACGACATGATTACATCAACTTCCCCAGAGCAATATGTAACGTTATTAGTTCAAGAACCAATTTTATTCCAATTTCCAACATCCAAAAATATGTTGATTTTTATCGTAGAACGTAGACTCTCGTAGCCAGTGTCGTAGGCGCGTAGCAAAAAGAACTACGCGTGTTCGTAGCTACGTCTACGTGGATTGCAAAAAAAAATTACGTGCATTATTATTCAGTATTGTCAAATAAATAATGATAGTAGAAACCCTACCCGTGGGTCAGCATCGCATTGTGGTGTTGTAAAAGATTCGTTTTTTTAACAACAACTATAAAATAATGTTCAATTCAGCTAAGAATTAATAGAGTTTGTTTAAATAAATAAAAACTAGATTGAAGGTTTTTTTACAGAATGGAAAGAGTTAGAAATTCGGTACTTACCTACCTAATATTAGTTTCAATGAATACTACCCACTTATCATTTCGATCGAACCAACCAACCTAGAAAAAAGGTTTATAATATATTATGTCAATTTTAATAAGTAGATATTCACAATTTTACACATTTTACAGGGACGGTGGTAGGTGTGGGCGTGGGCCTGACCCGGGACTGCTCCACGCTGATGGTGGCGCAATACTTCAAACGAAGACGGGAGCTCGTCGAGATATTCATCGTCAGCGGCAGCGGACTGGGCATCGCCGTCATGTCCACTTTCATCAAAGGTGTCATAAGGTACATAAATATTGATACTTCTTGAAATAGCATCTAAATGGGTAACGTATTTCATTGGCGGAATGGCGCAATTTTGTTAGTTCAGTCTTTGAAGTACCTACCTACTTTGGGAAGCGTCTAAACATATATGCAAAAAAATAAATAGCCTAAAAAATAAATAAAATAAATAGCATAATATATATCTGTAGGAACTTATGGTAGAAACAGAGCTTAACTCACATTCTACAACATAGCATACTTAACACCTTTCAAACTCAAAGCATTTATTTCAGTTAAACCATTTACAGGCACTTTTGAATTGTCAAGAAGTCAGTCAGTCAGAAAATATAAGGCTAGTTGCCCATAGAGTTGAGCTCTGTTCACCAATCTACCTGCCAACTGCACCTCGTATAATTACAACATTAGAACCATATGGAAATCTAGTCCTCTAGAAGAGTAACATGGTGGCAGGTTTACTTAATTGTATTTGCATAAACTTTCAGAGCGATCGGCTGGCGCTTAGGACTGCAGGCTGTGACGGGAGTGGTATTCGCTACCTTCATACTGGGCACTTTCTATCGATCAGCGTCCCTGTATCACCCACAGAGAAGAGCGATATTGCACCTTAAGAACCAGAACAAGATCAAACGGAAGATGAAGGATAGGAACAAGAGTGACGACCGCCAGCCATTCTTCGATTTCTCCACATTGAAATCGAAGACAGTGAGGATCTTGCTCATGTCAACTGGGATATCGGCGTTTGGTATCAACACCCCGATATTCTATTTGGCTTACCATGCTGAAGAAGAAGGTACTTATTATTCTAATGATTTTATTTATCTTCTTTAAGTCCTTGGGAGCCTTTGTCAAAAACATGAGATTAAGACCTCTGTATTTCAAGATAAAGCTAAGTAGCTAAAGTTAATTCTAACTATCAGAGAGGAACGTCATGTTGCTTCCACTTTGACCATTTCATTTCAGTCACACTCAAATCACGCGCCATAAAGTAGGGTATATTACTATCTTAGGCATTAGTCCTCTCCCCATTCTAAAACCTATTGTCTGTTTCCATGCTTACCTACCAATATAAGAAGGCCAATTCCCGTAATTAAAAACGTTCAAAATCTAATCACTATCTCATCTCAGCGACAATTTCAATTTCATAAAACATGTCAAAAATGTAGGGAAATTAGTTAGTACCTAGTAGTTAGAATTAGTTAGGTATTGAGACTGAGATCAAACTGTGAACGTTCTTAAAATTACGAGAATAAAATTGCCCCTCTGATCTCCGAAATTATCTACCCAGTAAACTAAGGCCACCCTATTGTCTTCCAGGTCTAGGCGATACAGTGGAACTCCTGCAAGCGTACCTCGGGTTAGCCTGGGCAGTAGGATGCGCGGCCTTCGGTCTCCTGGTCCGTCAGAACTCGGCTGAATGCAGGATTGCCCGCCAGTACCTCACTCAAGCGGCCGTGTTCGTGTGTGGACTGGCGACTATGGCGCTGACGGCTGTGGAGGGATCCTATCGAGGCTATGTTTTGTTTGCTTGGGTTTATGGTAATTATGTGCCTGACTAAACTATGATTTTAGTAGGGCCTACTTATTCATGCATAACCTACTCCAACAGACAGAAAAATCTAAATGTGTAAGTAGGTACTGAGGTACTTCAATTTCCGAGTGTTGTGCAATGCGGTTTGCCATTAGGTTCTTTTAGCTGTTTCGTATGTTCGTAACCTTATATCATTTGACGGCACGGTTGGCGCAGTGGTTAAGCGATTGACTGCTGCGCTGCGTGTTGCGGGTTCGATTCCCGCACGGAATAAATATTTGTATGACCTATAAGTAGTTGTTCCGGGTCTGGCTGTTTGTGTATGTGAGTTTAAATGTTTGTAAACGCACCCACAAAACAGGAGAAATTCCTTGAGTAGGGCAACGTTTTATAAAAAAAAGAAAAAATAAAAGGCTGATTGCTTTAAGGTTTGTTGTACAAAAGATTACCTGTTACTTCCAGGTATATTCTGCGGAGGCTACCACTACTCGCTAAAAATGTACACGTACGAGCGCGTGCGCTCACGCAACTTCGCGCGCACGTGGGGTTTCGTGCAGTGCTCACAGGCCGTGCCCATCGCCATAGGGGTGCCGCTTTCAGGTGAGATGCAACCTATACCAGCATAGCTATTCACAAACACTCGATACGCTTCCGTATCGTATCGAACATCAATCAATGTTATCGTAGGAGTCTTCTCAACCCTATTCACAAGTCCAAAACCCGAAAATTTTGTCAGTTTAAATCAAATAGATGCCCGCTATTCTTCCAACAGCTATTTGCTGTCGGGGGCAAGTCAAATCAGGTTATCGAAATGTGTCGTTTTCGATACGATAGCCTATCGTAAGGTTGTGAATAGCTATGCTACACTGTTATTCTGTAAATATCGCTGTTAAAACTTAGGTGAAGTTAGCTGTCATTCTATCTGATGCTACGGATTGACTATTTTTCAGCTCAACCTACGTTTTCACGGTGAGATTTTTACAGAATAGATCGTCTGGCGTTATTCTCTATGACTCATATCTATTTATGGACTTATTAATCAAGAAAATTATAAGTCTTCATAGCATACCTTTAAAAGCAGTAGCAACGGCTCCGACTTACTATCTACCTACTAGTTGTTCGTCATGGGTTAAACCTCAGTGAGATAGGGTCCTTAATTGCCTGTCACACCGTCTATGCTAGACGGTCTAACTATCCTAGCCCAGAAGATGTTAAAACATAACGTGCATCTTCTAAATACATCTTTAGAGACTTTAGACGATCAGTCCCAGAGAAAGCTTATCTAATTTCTGCTCTTATGTAATTTTAACGTTCGAAAAGTGCCCATTCTCCGCCTAATTTGAATTTGACTTTTTATTTTGAGTAGGTACCTAATCTTTAGACGAAGTCATTTGTTGCTTTAATTTTATTGTAGGCATGCCACAACAATCTTATGAATCTTGCAACGTGCAAATGGGACTATATGTTTAGGTACCTATCTAAATAATATCTTTGAATTGGCAGGGTACATTAACGTGGGTTGCGGCGGCAAAGCGGGCTACTACTTCAGCTCGACTTGTTCCCTCATCGGGTCCCTATCTCTCTTCTGTATCGATCTTCATAGGCGCAGTGTAGCGCACAAACACACCAAGTACGTATTACTTTAGAAAAAATAGTAGTCACACTACTGCTTAGGTATAGTTGACCTCGTAATTGCTTAAATCACCCTCTGGTTGAATGTCACTTGCGCGTCGTAAAACTGCAAGGTCTGTCTATGTGACAGTTAGATAGTTTCAACAGTGTATCTAAATGTCTATGGTTTCAATCTTAGTCAGTTTACGAATTGTTATCAAAAAACTAAAGCAATTACGAGGTCGATTCTACCACAGGACTCGCTTCCTTTGATTGTCACGTTTTTTCCACCTCGCTGACATTTTGTAGTGGTCCCGAAAAAGTCTAATTGCATTCAGGATACAAACCCCTTTACTCTACTATCCCTCATAGATGCTACATAGTTATATCTACCTATTATTTATTTATTCAACTCGTGTTGCAGAGAAAACGGTGGAACTGCAAATTGTGAGTCAACGTGCGAGCCGTCGCGACGCAGCCGCAGTCGCGAACGTGAACAGCGCACAGCCACAGGCGCAGCCACCGCCTTAGGTAAATCATTATTTTTAGATAGCACTAAAACCGACCAAATTCGCAACACCACAATACGCTCCAAGACAGGTATCGCTGATGTTGGTGGCAAGTCTGCGAGGCTGAAGTGGGACTGGGCGGGTCACACTCATAGGATGCATCCAGACAGATGGGCCAAAGTCGTCACACAGTGGGTGCCTGAAGACGGGCGTCGTCACCGAGGCAGGCCTAAGAAACGCTGGCGTGACGACTTAGACTCATTCCTAACCGACTGGACGGAGAAAGCACAGCACAAGGAGAAGTGGAAGAAAATGGGGGAGGCCTTTGCTCAGCAGTGGGACAGTACAGGCTAACGGAAAAAAAAAAAAAAAAAAGCACTAAAAGTGGCAGAAAAGCGATTTTGAAACTAAAAACATGGTGCTTCACATAACATTCGGTCTGAATACTTACTATCAGGAGGATGCTCAATTTTCAAATAGGATAGAGGAACATTACACCTCGTTTCTCCTTACGTCTGTGATGAGCCCGTGCAGTTAATTCATCATGAGGTCATCATAAGTTTATAACGATGTCGACATCTTAAAGGACAAATAAATCCCCGTGATTCTGTCTGTATTTTTATTTTTACCCGACCAAGCCAAAGGCGGGTTATAATTTTAACAGGCTATGTATAAATGTTCAGCTGTTCCCTCATAACTCCTAATCTACTCGTCGTATTTTGACAAACGAGAAATTAAGCTTCAGTATTTATGTTCTCAGTTCTAGGAGCAGAATTCGTAGCACCAGGTCGTACGGGTCGCGACCTCCTGCTGGACAGCATTCGGCCCGGTACCCTGGGCTCTCCGCCGCCGAACGTGCCGCCCGAGCTGACCTGCATCAGCGAGGAAGGTGGCCTGGACCTCGACCTTGATCTGGACATACCAGAGCATCTCCTCGAGGACTTAGACTGCGGGGGTGATTGTATCACTAGTTGTAATAAGGTAATGAGTTCTGTTTCGGTTTTTGTTTCGGCGTCGTACCGAGGCTAGCGAACAAGCACCCCGATAAGGTTTTAACATCACAAATTCCTTGCAGGTTTTTCAGTGACTACGATTTCTGATAGTCATTGCTAAGTTATCGGTACCTTATTGGTCGTTCGCAAAGGACGATTCTAACGATTCCTGAAGCACCAAACTAGTCAATTGCTAATTTCAAAATTTTGTTCCCAGGTCGAAAACTATTTAATGTTAAGTGAATACGAAAACAATCTGATAGCCGAACTGCCGACCCTCAACGAGCGACGTGGGCGGCGCTGGTCCATCGTCGTGGCCAACTCTTCGCCACAACCATCCACAATCCCTGAACGTCCCGACTCACCAGAGATTCACGCCAAAAACTCTATCAAGTGGAAAAAAAAGTGCCATAACACAAACAATAGACTGATTACAGTGATCAACGAGCAATCACTCTGAAATGCTAGTGAAATAATTTTCAGACAATAAATAGAAATAATCAGTTAGTGTACGACCTATAACCTCATTAATTTATTTGATGTGTGTGAATAGTAGCGTTTGTGTATTGTTCAAAATAATTTATTAAATTATTATTACAATTTTATTGTTGTTTAATTATTGCCTTTAGCCGGGGGTCAGCAGTAAGGCACAGGGACATTATAAATTAAAACCACAGTACATACAATGTAATTAAATATAATGTCATTGATATTTCGTAATCATAAATTATAAGTAATATATTAGTGAATACTGCACCAAAAATACAAAGGAACACAATATAATTATTTATTACCGTTGAGGAACCACAATATCTTCTAAGAACTGGGCGAAACAGCGCATCGCTTGCAGCAGGGCAGCGAGAAGTATTGACAGAGACAAGCTGAGCAACTTCTGGTTCTCGGTATTCACAATTTCGTTGTTCGCAACAGGAACTAAACTTTGGCTCGATTCTACACTAGGTATACTTGAATAATCACAATCAACGTTACGTTTTTTTGTACCGAAAACCTTCTTTTTGTTTTTACCTTTAGACAATGCACGAACATTGTCGACATCACATGTCAGATCTATCACAATATAATCCGAAACTTTTTTATCAACATTCAGATCTTTAGGCTCCGCCGGGTGAGACCCGGCCTCCGCGTCTTCAATAAAAACACTTACATGATTAACAGCGGTCGAACAACTTGGAATCTCATTCCTGTGCTCAGCACAATGAGGTTCTATAGTTAGGCACTTCGTTATTACTTCTTGTTTATCTTCTACACTTGAACTTACATTTTTACTTACGATATCATTATTGTTAGGGCTTATGTTAAGTTTGAGAGAGTCATCAGTTTCCTCGGATGACATTCCACTGTCATTGTCTTCGAGAGCGTCTATGTCCTCTCGATGTTCGTTAATATTATTTTGCTTAATAGTATCGATGTTTATCTTAGTGTTACCGAAGCTGCCGTACGAAGGCGACATGGGGGTGCCGGCAGTCGATTGCTGTAGTACCGTGCCCACGCTGGGCACGGCCTCGGGTCAGGAGGTCTTGGCGCAGCTGATGTTACCCTTTATGACGATTGTACTTGAAGTTGATTCTTGGGCCCCAAATATGCTATCCATGTCCGACAATGATGCATTGTCCAAGGAACTGCCATCGTCGAGCAGAAGCTCTGATCGTAAACCCTGAAATTCGTTAAACAAAATAATAAGAACAATACATAAAGAGACAACTTCAATAACGGTATTCCAAAGTGGTACCTAATTGATTGATCTTACCTCAGAAAAATATTCATACTCTTTTTCAAAAGTGAGTATAAATACACAAAATATTGCTGCTAATATGTTGCTACATAGGGAAGTCACGATGAAACAGAAGTAGAGTGTGCTGGAACCATCTGAAATGGAAAAAAAGTTATGTGAATACTTAAATAAAATTTAAGTATCTGTTTGTAATGTCAAAATAACAGCTTTTTATGCATATGTATATACGATACTTCTAGTAAAAAAAACTATTTTTAAAATGTTTGTTCCGGCTAATTTTTGAAACGTCTGGGCCGATATTGACGGGACTTTCACTGGCAGAACAACCTAGGCTACTTTTATTTAGAAAAAAGAAAGAATTAGGGTTCCGCGCCAAAAAAATTAAAACCTTTGAATTTCCGAGATCCACCCAGGCGCAGCCGCGTGGCTTACAGCTTTTTTTATCATATTCACATTTCAGTTACAAATTTCATTTTATTTTAGAAATGTATTAGGGTTCCGCGTAAAAAATTAAAACCCGTAAAATCCAATTTGTTTTCCGACATGCACGCGAACGAAGTCGCGGGCAAAGCTAGTTCAAAGTAAATTGAATAGCTTTTAATATTTTTGTCTTGAGTAGATTTTAATGAAAACCAATACGGTTGGTGATTTCACACAGGATGTTACAGTTATATGGGTTATGGACCAATGCCAACGGTCCCGCTGTTTTACGATCTTTTGTACCCGAAGTATGCTCATAAAATGATAGAAAATAGGTAGGTATACAAGTGTTACTTACTCAATGGCAAAAATGATGTTACTGTTCCAAATATTGCCATTAAAACCAGAATAAGGAAGCTCAAGTTGGCAAGGCATTGCCGAAACACTGTTAAATTTTTATCATAAAACAGAGTCGAGGTATAAGTCGTGAGGATGCACTGAAACAACAAACATTTTGTTAGAACTAGTGGAATGCATTAAAATCAAGATGATGGTTCATCTTGATTTTAATGCATTGCACTAGTTAGTTCAGACTGGTGTCTGAACATTAAATTCTGGGGTAACTGGCTTCATATCCACACGATTTATTGGATATTGTTGAAAGTCTGATTTCTAAATAAAAAGATGTTTACGACGTCCCCTCCCACCTGCTTTTCGAATTGTTCAACACCTAGCTCCGACCGACCAAATCTATACATCTATACAAATAAATAAAATTGAAGTGTCTGTTTGTAATGTCAAAATAAGAGCCTTTTACCGAATGCAAATTAAAGTATACGGTACTTACTTATAACAAAAACAATTTTTAACATTTTTGTCTATCTGTGTCTGTTTGTTCCAGCTAATCTCCGAAACGGCTAGACCGAATTTGACGAGGCTTGCACTGGCAGATAGCTGATGAACTTAGGCTAATTTTTTTTTAGAAAACCAATTAGTAATGAGGCACATTATTGTTTACGTGAACGAAGTTGCCGGTACAGCAAGTATAATAATTAAAGAATTTGGTACTATTAAAATTATTATAGCAATGAGCGTGCACGCAGATGATGTTAAGTTTCGTGAAATACGTATCTCTTTTTGATTAGCTCACGCACAACGGTGTACGCGCCGGTTAACATGAAAGGAGTGGGTGTACCATAGCAAAATAAATTTTGCAAGAATTTTATTTGCCAAAAAAATTATTGAAACTAATGTATATGAAATAAACATCCCACTAGATGTTTATTTCATTTACATTAAAATGCTTATAATTATACAACATTCAACAACTGAATTAAATGACTAACTATGTTCTCATGTTCTTATGAAATTAATTTAAAAAGTAGCTTAATTATATTTATATTTCATTATCAAGATCAATTTAGAAAGAAATTCTTGAAAATACAAGATATAGAAATAAGATACACTATAATTAGTTAACATACCTGCATCCAAATGTATAAAGTGCCAAATCCACATATAAAAATATTCAATGCCGTGAGGCAATGATTATCCACCTGCAAATAATTACATAAGTTATGTGTAACTGTACTAGTATACAATGAGATTTACTTCATGCTCATAAATATTTAGAACTCACATTAGTAAGGTATTTATTATGAAATGCCAAGAGTTACAATGCAATAACAAAGATGAATGTTACAGATATTTTTGTTAACATTTTTTATTGAGACAGTTTACAATTATGTTAGTTTAAGTTAGTAAGATGATTATACGCAGATTAATTTATGATTTAATTTACATAATGCATTGTAATGGGTACCTTTTAAGTATACTAGATCAGATAAATTTCTGTGAACAACTTTAAATATATTGTAACATTTTAAAATCACAAATATTCTATTTTTTTTTTTTTTTGCCCCTGTAATGTTTGTTCTAGTCTGTTTATCAATGAAGATCTTACCTTGAACAGGAAAAGGAAGAAATATACCAGGAAGCCCAGAGAGAGGAATGAGGCTGAAAAGGAAGCTATCCTATTTGCGAATGAAGTAACATTTGGATTTGGTGTTAATGAGCCGAGTATATGTATTTGCTGGTATCTGTCATATAATATTTTGCCAGCTGTAAAAAGACAGATTGTTAGCACAAAATTATTAGTAATGATATAAAATAATAAAACCATGATGATAAAAACATGAGGTGCTATGGGACTGTAAAGAGTTATTGACAAGGATCTCGCAAAACTAAATTTATAACATTCTCAGGATCCTCAAAAGGGATCCGTTGAACTGATCAGTATGTGATCTGACTGCATTTATCCTTGACCAACAGTATGTTATAGTGCCATAATACCCCTTAAAATGTTATCCAATTTTTATTTGCCCTTTGACATCTTATACTATGAAAAACATTAATGAATGGAATCAAACTAATTTCTATTTCCTGCTTTTTAATATAAAAAAGCACATTACTTTCATAGTAAAATATCAAGCACAATTAAAATTTATAAACCATGCAAGTGGACCTTGATGACTTTTTAATAGTTTTAAATGAGTATGATATATTATTTACTTTATAAACACATATACAAATAAAAAATATTGTTAGAACAAGTGAAAAACAAAAACTTTAGTTCTATACTGAAATTTGCCCATTTTTGTTAAAAACTTGTTTATGTGATAACAAAGTTAGAATGGCTATACAAAATTCTTCATCAATTGTTTTGATTAGCTAGATTTCAATTTAGTAAATTAATTGCTCTAGTTTCAATAAACTGCTCTTAATGATGTAGCAGTCATGGTGCATTTATACCATTGCACCTACATTTCAACACTGTCTTTATATAACATAGACATAAATCCCTCTCACCAATTGCTCCGCTGGCTATGAACAAAAAAGCAAGGCCAGTATCCAAAGAATTTGTGTCTTGCGAAACTTGGAAACACAGACTGAAACATAAAGAAAACAATTTATTACTATAAAAAATAAATAACTAACGCATTCCAAATGGAAGTGAAAGTAGTAGCCAAGAATGTATTATAAGTTACCCAAAGAGAACTACCTACAATACAGAATGTAGCTAACAAAACTTGTGGCATGAACGTGCTACCTAGGTGGCACAATTTATTGAGCAAATAGACATTAGATTTGATTTTTTTTATTTGCGAATAATTACCATACAAAACAAAAAATACAAGTACCCAACAACATTATTTTCATCAATGAAATAAAATAGTACTTACGATACTATATACGTTGATGTTAGAATGATCAGGCCACACTTAAATATCAACATATTATGCTAACAAAATAAATTAGAACAAGACAATAGTTACTCCAACACTTCGTTTCTAAAATATACAAAGATAAACTGACACTGACATTATTTTCTTTCGATTTCGAATTTGACGTTGACATCATTGGAAGGAGCGTAAGTTTTAAATATATTTACTGAATAGAACCGAGTCTTTCTATATCAAGCACATGAAGCACAATCCCCTTAGTTTTGAAGGGGACTCATTAAAAATTAAAAAAGGTCTGGTAAATTGAAGAAGTCATTGAAGGGTGAATTAAAAATACGATTCTCATTCGAAGATCCGCCACGCATGAGCCAAGGAGACGCGACACACGGTGGTAATACATTGATATGTTTTGTTTCTAAAAATTTGTCCTAGATTGTTTAGTACTTCCACACGATTTCGAACGAATATTCAGTAAAGTGAACCTTACCAAGACTACAATACGAAACAAACTGGTAACACAATCCGTAAACGGCATTTTATTGTCTTGTGACCACTGACCTCTATTATTACCACTGGACAGGCTGTTCCAAGCGTTTGACAGCAATTTTTTTGTGTCTTTTTGAAGCGCCACTAGCGAGTGTCCAGAGAACTAATTTTGACATATATTACATTTTGGTAGGGCTGTTCCAAACAATATAAACGAAACATCGAAGTTTTTTACATTCATTACTCACACCCTGACTTATTACTTGTATTTTTTTTTTAAATTAAAATTGTTTGGCTTGTACAGACGCCAGCACATCAACCTACTACAATCTGTCAAATTTCTTTAATAGATTTTCAACTTTATCACTAAAGCATAAGGTTAAAAGTTGATTGGGAAAATCTGACAGTTTCGGGTAAGTTGATGTGCTGGCGTCTGTACCATGTTTGTAAATATGTGAGCACCATGTATCTATCAGATAATTAATTCATATGTCATTTCGTTTTTAATTCTTTTACCTATTGTGGTATAGTAATTTTATTTTAGGTGCATATGTTATTATATAATTAATGTACCCTTGCAAAATATTGTACCTAAAACATTTTAAAAGAGTAACGGTGGAGTTTCTTGCCCATTCTTCTCCATACGAAAACTACCTTTTGGAATGGGCGACTAGAATCAATTCTATTTTAAGATAATTTTTGACGTTCGAAAGTGCCTTTTATGTGCCTATTTGAAATAAATGCTTTGACTTTGAAAAATATAAATTAAATATATAAAACGTGTTTTATTTTACCTTTTCGACTGTTACTTAATACATTGATTACTCCATTATTATTATTCCCTGTAAATTGTTAATATAAGTAGTAATTATGATGATACGTTTATTAATGTAAAAATATTATCAAAAGTTATCGATATTTGCTCGCTGATATCGACATCACTAGTTTTAGTACCACAGACACTCGCTACGGCTAACAGCGCCAAAATGGCGATTATCAATTAGGCACAAAAGCACTTTGACAGCCGCCAGTCCAGTGGTAATAATAGAGGTCAGTGCTTGTGACGCTATCAAAAGCGGTAACCGACGAAAAAACGGAGGAGGTTATCAATTCGACGCGTATATTTTTTGTTTTTTTTTTTTTATGTATGATCAGGATCACGCATATGTTTATGCGTGATTATAAAAAATATACGCGTCGAATTGATAACCTCCTCCGTTTTTTCGTCAGTTAATTAAAAATAATGTAAGTGTACTATAATTTTTTTATAAATACTATCCTTTTCATTTTTTTTGTGCTATCTTTTTCAACGTACATACCTAAATCCAACCCTGATTCGGGGTCTCCGAATCTGAATTCCGAATCAGGAAACGGGATGTTTGCGGCGGGCCTTAATGAACCGGGTTATATATAAAGATTTTCACCCATCCACGGATCAACTGCGGCAAGCGTATATGCGGATCGACCCGTGCGGCTGTTATTATTAGGTCCTTACATATGAAATTGGCGTTTTTCGTACTGGCCACTTTAATCACGAATTTCTCCTCTTTGGTAAGGAATTCCAAATTCAAATTTGTACAGCTATTTACTCATGTATTTGTGCTTCGATGACCGTCATTCATTTGTTTTTTTTCTTCTGTTTTTTCTGTTTGCGTCACTCATTTTACAAAATGGAAAATTTAAAATATCGCATTATTTACGAGTACGAGTTCCGCCGTGGCACTAGTGCTGCGGAAACGACTCGAAGGGTGAATGATGTGTATGGCGGTCATGTTGCAAAAGAAAACACAGTTCGTTTTTGGTTCCAACGTTTTCGTTCTGGAAATTTCGACCTGCAGAACAAGCCCCGTGGACGGCCTGAGACCCAAGTTGATAATGGAGAATTGAAGGCTATTGTGGAAGCGGACCCATCGCAAACCACGTCCGAGTTAGCTGCAGGCTTCGATGTTAGTGATAAAACTGTTTTAATTCACTTGAAGCAAATTGGGAAGATTAAAAAGCTTGAAAGGTGGGTACCTCACGAATTGACTGAAGCAAACCGGCAAACGCGCGTCGACTGCTGCGTTACATTACTGAACCGGCACAACAATGAAGGTATTTTAAACCGAATCATTACCTGTGATGAAAAATGGATTCTTTACGATAATCGGAAGCGCTCAGCGCAATGGTTGGATCCTGGCCAGCCAGCCAAATCCTGCCCCAAGCGAAAATTAACCCCAAAAAAGTTACTTGTAAGCGTTTGGTGGACTAGTGCCGGTATTGTTCATTACAGTTTTCTCAAATCTGGCCAGACTATTACAGCTGATGTCTATTGTCAGCAATTACAAACCATGATGGAAAAGCTAGCGGCTAAACAACCAAGGCTGGTCAATCGCTCCACGCCACTGCTGCTTCACGACAACGCCAGACCACACACTGCGCAACAGACGGCTACCAAATTAGAAGAGCTTGAATTGGAATGTCTTAGACATCCTCCGTACTCCCCGGACCTTGCTCCAACAGATTACCATTTTTTTCGCAATTTGGATAACTTTTTGCAAGGGAAAAAATTCAACTCCGATGGGGCAGTCCAAATCGCCTTCAAAGATTTTATTGATTCCCGTCCGACTGGTTTTTTTAGTAAAGGGATCAATGAACTACCTATAAGATGGCAAAAGTGCATTGAAAACAATGGTTCATACTTTGATTAATTAAATATATTATATTAAAAAATATTCGACTTTTTGTTCCTTCCATACAAAACGCCAATTTCATATGTAAGGACCTAATATTACCATCTATGTATTCGACTGAAAGACTTGTATCTATGGTCACGAATAAAAATTATTTAAAAAAAAGAGTATGGGATGGGATGGCGGGATTTGAAGAAATGTCAAACCAGTCAAAGCAAGTCAAAGTCAATACATGTTTGTTTTGCTGATTGAATTTTATTAACATTTTCACGTTTAGAAGCGGTTTATTCAATAACAAGCCATGTCTTCTTTACAACCTATCCACGCATTGAGTTTGGGTATGTATATATATGTATATGCCTGTCTGCCCAACTTCCTCTTTACATGAAAACCGGCTACTGGTGACAAACATTTGTTTGTCTTCAGCGAAAGACCAAGAACTTCGGGTTTTGGTGTGCTGACGGTAGTCCGACACACGGAAACTCTAAATTGGAGTATAAGTACAGGTGTGGTGCTTGTTCTCAGTTAATTTAGTGTAGACTTAACTACTATTGCAAGTATCTTCATTCGGTTTTTCTTTCTCTATTCTCCTCTATTATTAAGTATTTGTACAGACTTATCTTTTAGAAACCAGACTGCTAAAGGAAAGGACACTGGCAGGTTATCTGCAAAACTACTCTATTGCTGCCATAGAACTTAGAAGTAAAATTGAATACAGGTTGAGGTAGATCTTTCATACTAGTAGGAAAAGAATATAAGTTTTATTAGATCAACTGTTTATTAACCCAGTTATTATAAATATTAGTATAATAAACATGTATTGGTAGTGGAGGGAGGCCTTTGCCCAGGAAGCGAAAATAAGCATCAGATTAGAACCTTATTAATGTTTTTTTTTTTTACTGCACATAATAATAGACAAGATGACACCCAGTCACATCCAATTGTTAATGTCTAGTTACCAACCTAAGTCCCATATTATAGAACATCTCTAAAGACTCAAGCATTATTTAAAACTAGTATCATCCAATCAAATGGCTCTAAACTAGTTTTAAGTAATACTCAAGGCTTGAGTGAGGTTCTGTATTACAGGCCTAAATGGATTACACTAATATTGTGCCCTTTGTCTGGATCATTTTGGCTTATGGAATTATTTTGTATGTTAATACATACAAAATAACTCTTATGACTATCTATTCTAGGTAAACCAATAAATAATGTCTTGTTTGTGTCCAATCCTCATAGTCCATGTTAGGGTGACCATCTTTACATACAAAGACTCCACTGTGCCTCGAAAAGCATGTTAAGCCCAATGGCTTAACATGCTTTTCGAGAAAAATCCTATACCAAAAAATATCCTAGACCAATGTCTAGGATATTTGACAGTCATTATGGTTCAGATAGGCAGTCGCTCCATGTAAAATACTGGTATTCAGCTGCGTCTGGTTAGACTGGAAGCTGGCCCCAACATGTTGCGAAAAGGCAAGGAAGGTAATGGTTGTCTTAATACATGGTCAAATAAGAGTACACTATACTCGGGGTGTCAAACTGTGCAAGGAATACATGAGCAAATTAAACATTACCTATTCTGTTCTTGATTTAATTTGCTCATGAATACCTATTGGGCCTTAAGAATCAAAGTCAAAGCATTTATTTCAAATAGGCACATAAAAGGCACTTTTGAACGTCAAAAAAAAATGGAATTGATTCTAGTCGCCCCTTCCAAAAGGTAGTTTTCGTATGGAGACTTCATATCACTTGTATAGTTAAAAGATTTAAAATACTTGTAATTTGTGTATACAGGGTTACTTGTAATTCGACGTATATCCATCAGGAGCTGATGGGGGCCAAAATGCAACAAATTGAACCCCACATATATATGGTCGAAATTCAATAGTTTTCGAGATATTTGGTTGCGAAACATTTTTGAAGCGTAAAATGAAAATATTGGTAAGATATTATTCTTAAATTGCTCATAATTTTAATTATTTTGTTGAATTAAGTACTTTTAATTATGTTCATAGCTTGATTGAAGTGCCAGCTACAATATCATTTTTTAATGGTACCCATTCAATATGTCTTTTTTTTTTATTTGGACTTATATCAAGAAACCCTTAAAATTCAAAATCTCGAAAACTATTGAATCTCGGCCATACATATGTGGGGTTCAATTTATTAGCCCCCCCTTCTATCAGCTCCTGACGGATATACGTCGAATTACAAGTAACTCTGTAGATTAGCAGTAACGCTTTCTTAAATACTACTGTAAACCAATGTAGAATTTATATGCTGTTGGTTCTTTAATAAATAAATAAATACTTTGTTATATTCTTTGATTACATCTACATCTATGTATATAAAATGTCAATCAGTTATGAAACTTCATAGTAAACACAAATAAAAGAAAATCTTTGCTTAATAACTTTATTAACAAACATACTATTTTCATTTACATCGTAATAATTTATTATATCATTATAACAGTAATATTTTTACAGATTCAGTTCAGCAGCAGGCTTTTGTCAAATATTTCCACTCTCTACCAGAGGTGAGTCCTTATTTCATTTAAATAATTATCACATAAATCATGAAATACTATTTCTGTCTGGCATTTACAAACATACACATCTATTCCGCATCACATCCACAAATATTTTTAAAGTACCTATCAATAACTTTACAGTTATTTTACGACACATTGATTATCATTATGACTAGGTATTTGAATAAATATATTATTTAATAATATTTAAATCCATTAATTGGCATGTCATTGGAACCATGAAGCAATTTTGCTTTTAGCACTAGAGAATTTTTTTCCAACAGATTTCCAGAACCCAGTTGATTCAGTTACTGGCTCTATTGGAGTTGCTTCAGTAGTTGGAGTTTGTGCAGGAATTGACTGTAAATCATTATTTTGTTTAACAATGGGCTTTTCAATTACTTCTGGCGGAGGAAGGTTGTTTTGTGATTGTATATTATTTATTGGAACTGCAGTTCGTTCTTCTTTTGAGTATTTAAGAGGTTGTTCCGAATCTTGACTTAATTGTTCTAGATGTTTATTTTGTTGCTGCAGGTCATCTTGTGATCCAAAATATTGTAAATTGTGTTGCTCTAAATTTATCTGCTGTCCAAAATCTTGCAAATTTTGTTGCTCCAAGTTATCTTGTTTTCCAAAATCTTGTAAATTTTGTTGCTCCAAGTTATCTTGCTTTGCAAAATCGTGCAGATTTTGTTGTTCTAAATTTTCCTGCTGTCCAAAATCTTGTAAATTTTGTTGCTCGACATTTACTTGGTGCCCAAAGTCTTGGAAGTTTTGTTGCTCCAAGTTATCTTGTTTTGCAAAATCATATACATTTTGTTGCTCTAAATTTTCTTGCTGCCCAAAGTTTTGTAAATTTTGTTGCCCTACATTTACTTGCTGCACAAAGTCTTGTAAGTTTTGTTGCTCCAAGTTATCTTGCTTTCCTAATTCATGTAAATTCATTTGCTCTTTTTTTTCTTGCTGGGCAAAATCTTGTTGATTTTGTTGCTCCGAGCTTTCTGCATAATCTTGTACGTTGTGTTGCTCTAAGTTATGTTCCTTTTCGGAATCTTGTGGATTTGGTGGTTTAATGTTTTCATGCAGTGAAAGAACATGCAGATTTTGTTGCTCCGTATTTTCCAAATATTTCTGCTCCTGAAAATCGTGATGCTGATGGAAATTATTTAGCCCATGTGTATTTTCGTGATGATGAACGTCTCGGTTATAATGTTGTGTATTCGTGTTATTTTTAGTAACATTATTTTCATCCTGATTCTGTAGTGTTTCTAAGCTTACAGGTGTATCAGATGGGAATTTGCCTGGTTTTAGATCTGATAAATCTTCAGGGCTAATATCTCCACGACCTACGTCCAGAGAGCTTTCTTTTTCCGTGTTTGTGTCATTTGATTTATTGACTTGACTTAAGCCTTTTTCAATAATGTGTATTATGTCATGATAAGGTTTCATTTCGCTATTAAGATGCACCTGCGAAGTGCTGTCCATATTATGATATGCATGCATTGAGTTTCCATACGAACTCTGGGAGTTGGTCTGTACTTGCGAAAATGCGTTTCCTTCACCTTTATCCACATTACCCGTTAAGAGTGTTTGTTCGAAATTACCTAATTTATTCCACAAGCCAGAAAGAGGCGCTCCGTTTGGTGAAATTTTATCAAAAGTGTTAACATGTGAGTAGGTCTCGGTGTTCGAAGTCTGTTCTTGTCTGTGGCTATTTAAGAAATGCGAGTTCCTGAGTGTGTGTAACCGATGAGTTTCTTGAAAAGAGTTTTCGTGGTTCCAAAATTGATTCTGATTGGTTTGTATGTTGAAACGTCCATCGTGTAAGTTAAAATATCCAGTGTTACTTTGTTCATTAGTGTCTGGGATTTTGTCGGATTGTTGTGCATTACTTGTTGTCTGTTCAGCAGTTGAGCCATTGTTCTCGTTATGATGAACTGATTGGGACTGGGGCTGCTGATCTAGGCCTGTCTGTTGCGTAACGAAAATTACTTGATTACCATTAGAATTCGTGTGCTCACTGTTATATTTATTTTGCTGTACATTTTGATCTGATCCAATGTCAAATTTATCCCATACACTCATTTGACCATCGTTATGTTTTTGTGATTGTTGTGAATCATTGAAAATGTCGTCGTCGCTCAGTTGAGGTTGTGTTACTTGCTGATTGAATTTGTTGGATTGTTCATGATAATTGTCCTGGGTATTATCTTTGTTTTGATCATCCTGGCTCTTGTAATTGAAACCCCTTTTATCCTGTGCTTGTTGATCTTGAGAATCATTTTTTAGTTGCGTTTCTGTATCTTGTGTGCGTTGTCCGAGAACATCTAAATTAAGTAAGAAGGTTTTATTAATTTTAATTGCCACATTGGTTTGTTTTTAGTTGATTGATGAGTTAAAGTAGGTACATTTAAGTTTTTTTTTTGTATTTTGGTTTGTTTAATTTTTAAATGTTATTTTAACTATAACTGAAAAAGTGGATTATCTTCATAAGTGGGCGAGTACTACTTGACTTCCAAATTACCAGTTTTACTTGCTTGGAAGGCAAAGAACCCCAGTACTGTGTCAATTATGATTGTATTTAAAATATTACTTAAAAATTCAGTACGTTTACCTACCATTAATAAAATATTTAAATAGTAGCGCCCTCACACCAGTGACCATCAGCTTAATTGCATAACATAATCACAACACATGTATGAAATATGTACGGATTTTTAAATATCTTAAAATAATCAATACTTTGAAATGAAAACTGTCATGACTGTGTAACGCAATTAACAGAAGGTTTAAAATCAAACAATTATTAGTCTACTAAGTAAAGCCAGCCACCAAATTAGTACTTAAGTATTGTCTCTTTAAAACAATTGACAAATTAAAGAAATATATGTAATGAAATAAGGCAATGAGATGTGGTTAAATAACAGAATATTTCGTTTAGGTATATTAATATATTCTTTGGTTAGTATGACTAAACACAAATGTTTATATTATTACTAGAAATACAAATGGTTAAAATAATATTTAAATAGGTATTGATTGATAGTTGTTAAATTAGTGATGAACCAGTATCGACGTATACATGGTACTGTTTGGTTTTGAGTTAAAAGATTGTCATTTACTTTCACCACTTACTTTGATTGTTTTGTTCAACGTTAGACAGTTGCTTATCTATATCTTGAGGTTTTTGTCCCAAATCTTCGAATTTATCCCACGTGTGCTGCATGCCTGTATTCTTATGCGATTGCTGACTTAAACTTTCCAAGTTATCCCATGTGTTGTGGGCTTGCTGCCCAGCTTCTTGTTGAGAGTCCCAAACAACTTCTCCTTCCTGTAAATTTTCAACTTGTTGACCCAAATCTTCTAGTTTTTGGCTTTGTTGTTGCTGACCAAAATAATCTAGATTTTGACTTTGTTGCTGTTGGCTAAAATCTTCAAGGTTCTGGCTTTGTTGCTGCTGACCCAAATCTTCTAGATTTTGACTTTGTTGCTGTTGACCGAAATCTTCTAAGTTTTGGCTTTGTTGCTGCTGACCCAAATCTTCTAAATTTTGACTTTGTTGCTGTTGACCGAAATCTTTTAGGTTTTGGCTTTGTTGCTGTTGACCGAAATCTTCAAGGTTCTGGCTATGTTGCTGTTGACCAAAATCTTCTAGGTTTTGGCTTTGTTGCTGTTGACCAAAATCTTCTAAGTTTTGGCTTTGTTGCTGTTGACCAAAATCTTCAAGGTTTTGGCTTTGTTGCTGCTGACCCAAATCCTCTAGATTTTGACTTTGTTGCTGCGTGTCTTGAAACTGATCAGTATTATAAGAACGAGCCACTCGTATGTGACCATTCTCGTCACAGTCCGCTCCGCTTGCGTGTGAATGCTGGTAATGTGACCCAGACGCCAAATACCCTAGATTCTGTGTTGAACCTGTCGTCAATCTTTGAGAGGATTGGCCATCGTAATATGCCCCAGATGCTGGTTTGATAACATAAGGATCACCTTGGCGTTCCCATGATTTATGGTATGAATAGGCAGATTGATAACTTTTGGGTTTTCCATTTAAATTCTCAACTTGACTGTTTAAATCTGCGGCAGAGTTAAATCCTGCATTATGTACTGCTGCTTGTGTCAAGGCATCCGCCGCAACTCCGTGATGTCTGCCGGCGTTGTATTGGGATTGAATGTTATAAGCATTTAAACTAGAGTCTGATGAAGTTTCTTGGTGGTTTGTTCCATATCCCGCCAAAGTATACGCGTTGGCATTAGTGTGTGATGCTACGTTGCGTTGAGTGTCATAATTAACACGAGATTGACCAGATGTTGATTTAACATTAGCGTTATATCCACCGTAAGCCAAGTGTGCCCTCTGAGAATCCACTCTGTGTGTGTCATATTGGTCACTGGCTGTGCGTGCTTGACCATCCTCGTACAGCTCACTATTTCTTGGGAAAGGGTTATCTGTAGAAGTAGGCGAGATAACGGTTGAGGGAATTGTATCATGTTTTTCCCATTCCTTACGGTAGTTGTACGACGACTCGTAGTGTTTGGAGTTACTGGGTCTGTACACAGTGCGCTGGTTATCAGTACTTAAGACTTCGGCATCACTGGTAAGAGAATTTTGGTCTATTAGACTAGATCCGTGTGTGAGATCGTACGTTTGAGCTGCTACTGGTATGGCAACTCTCGTTCCTGGCCTGACGATAATTCTCACCGGCGTCGCACTTATTAATCTAGTTTGAACATTTGAGCCATAACCTCCAGAGTGTAAATTTGTATTGCTGGTATCATAGGCAGTGTGCTGTTGGTAACCAGACTGCGCGTTATATCCTGCAGCATGGCTTGTGTGCCTACCGTAGTCATACTGGCCAGCTCCTTGTGTTTGATCTAGTGCCTGAAGATCATCAGATTGGAGATTAAGACCTGAGTGTCCTGCCGCTTGATATCCACTGTGTCTTGAATTTTGTGAATGACTATTGGTATAAGCTGCAGCATTGTACGCTGAAGCTGCTGAATGTGATGCTTGCGACTGTGAGTCGCCGTAAGAAGTACTTTCTTGGAAGTTACGCCCACCAAGATTGCTGAGGTCAAAATGACCCGAGCCATAAGTACCTCTGGAGTTGGCAGCGGTATACACACTTCCAGTTCTCGTCTTAGCGCCATCACCTAACTCTCCATCGACTTGCCGGACGAGACCACTCATTTGATTTTGAGCTAAGGAGTCCATGTTGTGAGCGCGTTCGAAATTTCCGCCCATGTTACCTCTCTGTGCGCCATAGAACCCTGATTTGGTTCCATCATCCGAGGAGCTCCTTGAAAATTGAAAATCTTCTTTTTCTTTGTATAGCTCAGGCCTAGCCACTGCTAAGGCCCAAACTGTGCCCAAGACCATAAGACGCTTCATGTTGAAGTGTTGGTCCGCCCTGAAAAGATAAAGAAAACTATTTGTTTATTTGATGTATCTTCCGGATTGGCGCAAAAACGGCTTAACAGTTTTGGATGAAATATTGCATAAAGCTAGTATATAACCTGGATTAACACATAGAGTACTTTTAGTCCCGCTAGTACGTTCCCGTAGGTGTTTTTCGACATCCACGCAGGCGAAGCCGGCTACATACAAACAACGGCAAAAAAATCACGTTTGTTGCATGGGAGCCCCCTTAAATATTTATTTTATTTTGTTTTTAGTATTTGTTGTTATAGCGGTAACATAAATGTATAATTTGTGAAAATTTCAACTGTCTAGCTATGTTCTTGAGATACAGCCTGGTGACAGACTAAAGGGCAGACAGCGAAGTTTTAGTAATAGGGTTCCGTTTTTACCCTTTGGGTACGGAACCCTAAAAATCAACATCACCTCTGAACTAAATGACAAGTGAGGAAACGGTGATAATATGTATCACTGAATTTTGGTATCTTTAAGGGGAGCCCACCAGGGTAGCCCTCAAATTTCATATTTTCTTATGTGTTTTTGAAATTTGCAACCATATGAGCTTAGAGGGTTGTATTGATGATTTTGATGACCCATTTGAATTTGAAAATAATTATAATAAAAATGCTAAGGGTCCCGCCTGCTTCCAACTTTTATTTAATTTAAAATGGGCTTGTTTTTAGCTTTTTACTTTTTTTTTTATTTCCAGCTTTTTAGCTTACAAATGTGAAAGATTCCGCAGACGATTTAGTTCTTGATACCTGTTTTTTGCGATTTGTCACATCGAATTAGTTTTAACCATATAAGTTATGTATATTTTTGTAATCACCTTTTAAAACCCTTTATTTTGATACACCACTCGAAAGGTTTTGAGAAAAAAAAAATTTTTGAAGACATAATAATTATGGCGCCAAAAATCGGGCATTTAAATATTTTTTTCAATATTGATATACCCAGTGTCACTCTCAAAATGAAGACGAATCTAACGGCACCTCTCAAGCTGAAATCTATCAAGCCCTTTAGGCTACAGAGCTTGCCAAAGAAATAATATACATGATACATACATACACTCTAAAAACATAACCCTCCTGGCGCAGTCGGGTAATAAATGTAAAATAACATCAAAGTATGTACGTAATGCTATAACACCAAGTTCAGCTAAAAGTTCAAGTGATTAGTTAGCTTCTACTCCAGAACATGTTTTAAAACGCTAACGTTATTCATGTATGACGTAACTATCATAAGCGCTTAATAGTAGGTAAGGAGCAAGTATTGAGAGCGATTTGAGGACGATAATTATAATTGCCTCTGCCCCACGCCATACGAAATATTACAATGCCAAGATAAAAACATAACAAGTTAAAATAACAATTACGTATAATAATCAATTAAATTAAAAATTTAAAAAACCCCCGACTCAAACAAAAACCTCTAAAAAGTAAAATAATAATATATATTAGCCCTTTAAGTTTAATATAAGTTGCAGGAAATATTTTGATCCAAGCGTCCTCATGTCGGGGGACGGCTGATTAAAAGTAATTCAAAGTGACAAATCGTAAAAAAAAACACGTATCAAGAACTAAATCGGCTGCGAAATCTTTCACATTTGTAAACTAAAAAGCTGGAAATAAAATAAAGTTATTAAAAAACCCGACTGCAACCTTATACTAAGACTAACTGAAAAGCTAAAAACAAGCCCATTTTAAATTAAATAAAAGTTGGAAGCAGGCGGGCGGGACCCATTTGAGTTTGAAACTATAATAATGGTACGGGCCCCGCCTGCTTCCAACTTTTATTTAATTTAAAATGGGCTTGTTTTTAGCTTTTCAGTTAGTCTTAGTATAAGGTTGCAGCCGGGTTTTTTCATTTTTTTTATTACTTTTTTTTCACTTTGTAGTGTCTTTTTTGGAAGTCGGTTGATTTTTTTTTTTTTGTAAATAGTTTTTTGAATGCACTATTTTTAACATATCAACAATTTTTAATATATAATATTAAATTTTTGTTTTAATTGAATACATTGAAATAATTATAACTTTGTAAGGATCAAGGAGAAAAAAAACAACTGTTTTAACATAGGCAACAGCAAAAAATAAAACAAATGGCGTATATGACTTACCTATTAACAATAAAATACAGAGCACTTGCACAATTATTACAATTTCACACCGCGACTAGTGCGTGTCGTATACTGACATTGGTTTATCAGGACGCGCCAATTTATTGAGCTTTAATATTCTATCTCCAGCCAGATAACCTCATGACCGGAACATGAGTGATCTTTTATTCTCAGAAGCGGGCTTGCAAATAAACTAAATCTCGAGTCCAAAACCTTGAGTGGCCCAACGATCACTGTTATTTATACTGGTGATTGTCAACTTATAGGATTGTGTTTGTACGCTTAATGATTCAGCGGTAAAGTGACTTCATTCATAAAGTTTCAACTAAGTCGACGCGTTAGGTATTACTAACTATGTAACTATGCTTGTTACACCCTAGGACTGCAGTTGTGATTTTGTACTATTTCTTTGGTTTATTAATACATAAACAAATACATATACCTACACGTAGGTATTACACGGATAAGGTTTTCTATAAGCCAATCGAGTAGGTACAGTTCGACACAACTTAGATGTAGCATCGGCAAAATTCGTAAAACCGATCAAATCCGAACTAATTGCGCCTTCAAAATCACCAATCTTTATTACTACTTTAGGAAAAATTGATCAATTTTTCCTAAAGTAGTAATAAAGATTTACGAATACGAATTAAGAACGTTTTACGAACCTCTACGAATGATCATATTATTATTCTTGCTTGAGCAACCGGCAGCAAGTTCGTCATGCTCCCTTAGATGTCATTGCTTGCGGTAGCGTCGGGGGTCGGGTTGCCTCCTTCCCTCAAATATGGCGAGGGGGGTAATGGCTGATCTTTGCGTTATGCTCGTGAACGGGTGCTGCTTGTGGTGACTGGTCGTCTTGCTGACCATGGTTTTATTGTTGTTATTAGTAGTAATAACTTGTTTATTTATTTTACTTCGATGGTCCTAGTTTATCATTTGTGACTTCAAGTGACAGCTATGTAAACAGAACCCAGCATTGCATATATATGTAAGCTGTCACGCCCTTTATACCTGGAGGCTTTTAATTGGTCAGTAACTTTTTTTTTTTTGGTTATATTTTTAATTTTTTTTTTGCTTGAGTACGTATAGTGTTTATTGTATTTGTTGGTATATTGGCGTGGCTAGTTAACCTATGGCAAATAATTTAATTTAAGGTTCTGTGTCCTGTAATGTTAATTACTTTGCATACATAGTATTGTATAAAATTAATTATTATCTAACTGAACAGACAGCTGTGCTGCTGGGGAGTTTGTTCCGCCACTTCTTCTCCCCAGCGAAAGCACTAGGAAGTGGCGAAGGGCGGGCGTTTTGGGGGACTGTCTTTTGTAATTTTGACGTTCGAAAAGTGCTGATTCTCAGCCTAGTTTGAATAAATGACTTTTGATTTTGATTTGATTTTGATTTTACGAATTTTGCCGATGCTACATCTAAGTTGTGTCGAACTGTACGCGATTTCTGATTAGTTTGATGACCTTTTGCATATTCTTATCTTTCTCTCCGACTCTCCGAATTAACTAATAATATGACACTTATTTGTCGCCACTTCGTGGAATACCTACAAATAGTTAAGTATAATAATATTTGTATCCAGTGTGTTGTTGTTAATAATATTACTTTAGGATTTTAAAGTTTTTATTTAAGGTGAATGTGCCATGGTAGACCGCGAAATTTAAATTTTCTTACGTTTTTTGCAATTTGCAGATCAGTGTCAGGTTGTATCTTGATCCAAATATGATTTGCGACTATAATAGACATGTATTTACAGAATTATAGTCATTAGAATCATTAATATATCTCTTTAAGTTAGATTTCTACCATAAACACTTTTCCATACGAGATTTGTTCTTAACGGTAGAAATCTAACTTAGAAAGATGTATTAATGATTCTAATTATTATAATTCTGTAAATACGTACCGTTTATAATCGCGAATCATATTTTGATCAAGATACAACCTGACACTGACCTGAAAATTGCAAATAACGTAAGAAAAATTTAATTTCGCGGGCTTCAACTACCCATTCACCTTAAGCGTTAAGCGTCATGGTTTCAGACCTAATTGTTCATAGTGAAAACCCCTCCCTTCTCGATCATTAGGTTGCTGCTTCGAACCTGACGATCTCTAATGTCCGGTTTCTGGGGTTTTTAAACGGAGTTTGTCCATTCGATAGTGATTATTGGTTCGATATCGTGTTTTTGAACACATCATTAAGGAAGAATTTAGCTTAAAAGTCGACTGAATTATTATCGAGGGTTTATCTGAGAACCTGAAAAACCGAGCATAAGGAAGAAATTCGCTTAAATAGATATTTAGGTCGAATCAACAGCTATTGAGAGTTTAAGCTCCGTTTAAGAATTCTTCAGAAACCGGGCATAAGTCCGTCAACGAAGGTACAGACCCGTCCGAATATAGTCCAAAACTTCGGAGTCTACATTACACCCTTTTTTGGACTGGCAAAATTACATCGGTAGTAGGGACGGGACAACTGTCAAATCGTGATCGTGGTGACATTAATTCTTACGTCGGGCCGTAAACTAAACTTATGTCCGTAGGTGATACGGATTAGGGATCCCCGTATACATAATCAGCCTTTAATGTTTCCACTACTGGAACACAGGCCTCCTCTCTTCGAGAGGGAGTGGGCACTGTGGGCAGTAATCCACCACGCGGGCCCAGTGCAGGTTGGTAGATGTCACATGTCTTCGAATTTTCGGTTCTAGGAAATGCCGGTTTTTCCTCACGATGTTTTCCTTCTCCGTATTGAGAACAGTGGTGATGAAATAATTTACACGAAGTAAAGCGCCTGCCTGGGTACGAACCCACGACCTACAACTCGTAAGTTGGGGCCGTTCTGGGCCACCACTGCTCCTCCGTATGTTCGGGCGAAATTACGGATTACGTCCTTAGGGAGTAGACCTCCTAGCACATACCAATATAAGTTTTTCAAATGCAAATCAGGTCCTTTCGAAGTCACCCTTTAGAAATCATAGATATGCCCCCCAACATTAAGGGCCACTACGATCCCATACCCGAATATATGTATGAAAAAGTGCATACAAAATATATGCATGCAAGCAATAGTTTTTCCCTCCCAGACCAGTGAGCCCGAAAGGCCATGACCCTGATATGTGTGGGTCTCCAAAGATATCAGGATCAGGCTAAGATCCTACTTACTAGTTTATAACCTTCAATCATCACATTGTAAATGTAGAGATTGATGCTCGTTTCGTATATGTGTGAGAAGAGACCTTTGCCCTTTAGACTCTGTGGTAGCAATCTCTGGCTTCAAAGAGAAATTATGTATTTCATCATAAATAACAATACTCAGAAATGACATTGCTCTTATTTAAAAATGGGGCATCAACTGAGGAGTTATAAGGACAGACTCTTTTAGCGTTATCGACAACAATATTTTATAAGGTCTTGACTTGTTTATATAATTTTTTTCTTATAATGTACTAAGGCATATTCAAACCTAAGCGGTATTCGCTGCCGCTGTGGGTAGAAGTGCATACCGCGCGGGTTTCGCTCAGGTATTTAGTATCGAGTTCCGCGGCTACACCGGAATAGTTGGTGCAATAGTACCGCATTAGGTCTGGTACTGTTTACCTTCTTCCACAAAAACTTCTTTACCTTCCTGAGCGAAACTCGAACTCGGTATTCTACCCACAAGGATAGCGAAATCCGTTTTGGTGTGAACAGTAATATTACCGCATACCCACTCGCTTCTCTCTACCGCAGACGGCAGCGAATACCGCTTAGGTTTGAATAGGCCTTTAATAGGTTTTTTTTGTTTATGATTAAATCCTAAAGAACTTATTTTATCACGCAGTAATTCACATTATTTAACCTCACAATCTGCTAGAGACGCTGGTTTTTAAAGATTTTTGTTAAACAATATTTTGTATAAAGCATAAAAAAAATATCGTCATAGTAATTTCTACTGCTGGACCTGAGCCATCTCATAGACCGCATGACTTGCAACAGTACCTACTTATCTTAGATTTTTTATAGATGATTATGAGCAATGCGTTATCAAGATAATTGTATTGAAAAAAAAACCGTATTATCCGATTCGAGGTAGTAGTTTTAAAAGACCGCAAATTTTTCAGAAACCTGCTACAACAGTGAGGATTTTTGACCGCAATGATTACTACAGTGTCCATGGAGTTGACGCAACTACTGCTGCCAGGGAAGTATTTTCCTCAGTGGCGAACATCAAGAAGATGGGCCTTGAGCCGAATCGCCTCGATTACCTGGTATTGTCGAAAGGCAATTTCGAAATTCTGATAAAAAAGATTTTGTTGGTAAGTCCACACCCTTGATTCCAAAAAATAGCAAACGTCTTTTGTTGTGCACAACAGTGTTCAGTGTCACATGCTTGATAGATATAAAAGAACATTGAACTATGTGTCGCACATGACGATATGTTCACGATAAGGTCAATGTTGTATTGATATTTTAACACCTAGCTATGTGCGACTAGTTATTAGTTTATTACTTTGTAGACAAAAGTAATCCAAAACTGAAATAAGCAATTCAAAATTATTTTCACAATCGTTTGTATTGTTGAATTTTGGACTAAAATACTAAATTATTACCGATATTATATTTTAGTTTTGGATTGGCTATTATTTTAGGCATTTTTTATTAGTCAATTATTTGGATACTAGCGGCCAGCCCGACTCGCACGGATTTAACGACTTGACAAAGATTTAATTATTTTAAATAACTTTAACATTAATGTATTATAAACATAAACCTTCCGGAATTAATTCTCTAAATGATGGTTAAAACCGCATCAGAATCTGTTGCGGAGCTTGGAAGAACAACGCGGTCACACAGACAGACACGAAAAGCGATTTTAATTTATATTATATAGATTTGTCAGAACGATTTGTTTTTAATCACTTATGACCAATAGGGATAAATCAAAAAGATCTAAACACGAGGAAACTGCAACGTACAACGCGTAACGACACGTGACCTTAAACGTTATCACGGCTATCTCACGTTTATCAGTCGGCCTCTCGTAAACACGGATCATCTTAAACACGTTTTAATTGTATTAATTACTGTTCTACACAATGTCATAGATAAATGGACATTCCACGTTTATAATGAGCCATTAAGATCCATCTCTATTCACTGCATGGCCTGATTTTGCATAAGAAGACATAGATATTTCATAATGTTGGTTAGATATTGTAACTGCCAATAGGCAAGCAGCTAGAAAAGGGTGGGAAAACCTGAGTGAGTAAAAAAAATAAAGATGTATCATACAATTAGTATGTAGTCAACAAAAAATATTAATAAATGTATGTATAGCAGGTACTTCACCTTTTAAGATTTGTTGTCCAAACTGTGTTCAAGAAAATATGCTATCGCGACGTTTAGATTAAGAAATAAATCTACACTATTAAACTTTATGGTTCTAAACACAATAGTTATTATTTTTATTTTACAGGTTAGACGTTATAGAGTGGAAATATACGTAGCTGAAGGTTCAATTAAAGGGAGCGACTGGTCGCTAAAGTACAAAGGTTCGCCTGGATACCTGTCACAGCTAGAAGAAATACTTGGCGAAGGATTGGGAGCCTCTGACGAAACCACCCCATGTTTGATGGCAGTTCATATCAAGACCGATGCTGTTACTAAAGTAATTTTATTATAATATTATTGTTCGGTGCAACGTCTAACAACATTAATATTTGGCAGACAGTGAATTGGGAATTGCAGACCAAGGAAATACCCCATTTTGAATTTTAAGTGCGGTTGTATTATGAGTATGTCCTCACAATCGTTTGCACTCTTTTTAAAAAGAGGTCTTTAAAATGTCAAAAATTAAAAATATGGTTACTTCAGAGATTTGACTGCCCAAACGACTTTCGATTCGGCAACTCCGCCTTGCAGTAGAACGTACTCTCCAAACATAGTGTTCAATGTATAAAAAACAGACGCCCTTCTAAGAACTGACTGTGGTTACTAAACCTCTTTGACTGTGAGTGCTAAAGCTCGCAGATAATGTGACCTGTACACCAGACCAGCCACCTTCTCAACCATTAATTTAGTCACATAAAGGTATGATTCCGATCTCGGCAGCACGCAGCAGTGCTGCCGCGGCAGTGCGGTCGCAGCACTACTGCTCCTCATACATTTTCTATGGGTTTATACGAGATTACATTCCGAGCACGGCAGCAATGTGACGCAGCAATGTCGCGCAGCATTGCTGCCGTGCTCGGAATGTAATCTCATATAAACCTATAGAAAATGTATGAGGACCAGTAGTGCTGCGACCGCACTGCCGCGGCAGCACTGCTGCGTGCTGCCGAGATCGGAATCATACCTTAAGGTGTAATTGAATGACTGGCTCCTTCGTAAATATCCATTATTTTTTCCCGCGGCATCTTTCGTGGCCTGGCGCGACTCCGCCTTACTTTATTGTTGTCCATTTAATGAATATCTTCATTATACTTTAGGGTCGTCTTCTAGGCGTAGCTTGCTTGACTGCTGGTGACTACCAGATGTCTGTTACGGAGTTCACCGATGATGACTTACTTACGGAGCTAGAAACTATCACGGTACAGATGGCGCCCTCCGAATGTCTCGTACCGATAAGCGAACAGGATGATGTAAGTACAAACAGCAAAAGAGTTTGGTTTAAATAAATGAATTTTTCATACCGAACATCTCACTACTTAACTCAAGCATAACCTGTGTTGCAGCGAATTTGTAGTAGGTATATTATGTCGTAACAGTAAGGCCAGTTTTCGAATAGCAAGTGTACCATACCACTGATGTGCGTTTAACTGTACATCAGTTATTACGTCAGCAAGTAATTACTTTGTTCAACGATTATTCGAATAGAAAGTAAGATAATACGAGGGGCGTTCAATGTATTCTCGGTATCAGGGTGATTTACTAAAGATATGGGTAATTTGACAAATTAATTAATTAGTGACATTATCTAAGGGTATAAAGGTAAAATTTCATATAGTTGTGATCATTAGTTTGCTAGTTATCCTTAGTCAATGACAACGGGAATGGCTAACGTGACAATGTTGAATAAAATCGAGCACCGCGCTCTGTTATTAAATTCCTTACCAAACAAGGAAAAGTCAAAAAACTATTCACGATGAGATGGTGGTTATTTACCAAGATTCTGCACCTTCGTTATCTACGGTTCAAAAGGGATCAAGTGAATTTAAAAGGGGAACAGAGAGAGAATTGAAGAAGACACTCGCTCGGGCGGCCCGGTTACTGCCTCTACGGAAGAACACGTAAAAAAAAAGGAGAAGCATATACTGGAGGATGCCCGAATGAAGATCAAAATTATAGCAGAGATGTCCCACCTCTCTGTTCAGGGTAAACTGACCACCGGTGTGTTGCTTCTTCACGACAACCCTCGTCCACACGGCGCGTGTTTCCAAGGCTGCTGTGTGAGATTGTGGTTTCGAAGAAATTAACCACCCTTCCTATAGCCCGGACCTAGCCCCGAGTGATTATTATTTGTTCCCTAATTTGAAAAAAGACCTTCATGGGAAACGATTTTCCAACGATGAAGAGCTCATGGCGGAAATAAATGCGCATTTTTCAGAGAAAGAGGAAAGTAATTTTTTACGGGGTATGGAAAAGTTAATTTCGAGATGTAATAAATGCATTGGGGTAATGGGGGATAACATTGAAAAATAAAAAATATTTTAATTCAATTTACGTCTTTTTTCATGCCGATACCGCGAATACATTGAAAGCCCCTCGTATTTTACATAATAAATACATATAAGCTAACAGACTTAAAATAATAATATGTAATATAAATGGACATGTGTATAAAAAAAGAGGGGAAGAATCATAGAGCATCAAGAAATTCGTCCGCATCGCTGTGAACAAGTAATTAAATATTTAATAAAGATTTTATTTTTAATATTTTTCAGTATAAAGCTTTAAGGAAAGTGATGGAACGAACAAACGTTACTGTGACTAAAATGAAGAAGTCTGAGTTTTCAACCGAAGGGCTCACACAAGACCTGAACCGGCTACTCAAGTTCAAGGAGAACCAGCAACAAGACGCGAATGCATTCCCGGAGACTAGGAAAGATGTCGCTATGACCAGTTTGGCTGCAGCTATTAAATACTCTGCGTTGTTGAATGATAGTACTAATTTTGGAAGGTATGACATAAACTATAGACACAAATAACTCCAGTAAGCACATTTTTAATAACAGACTAAGCTTAAAAATAAAGATACAACTTTTAAATGATACAATTTGTGAGATTAAGTTTAGTCCGCAAATACATCGTTCGCAGCAGACAGAACCATGGGGTTAAGTTTATTATTTTCGACTTTATTTCAATGCACGTAATGTTGTTATTTTCTTGGCAGATAAAACCGCGCTTCGCCAGGTATTCACCGGCCCTGTAGTTCGCTTAAAACAACACCTCAACCATTCCAACATTGTTTCAGATTTCGTCTGACAACCATTCAAGCGGACTGTTTCCTACACTTGGACTCGGCAGCTCTATCTGCCCTCAACGTGTTCCCTGAACTCGGCGACACGTCACACGCACCCTCTCGGAGTCTGTATGGTTTACTAGATAGATGTCGCACGCAGCAGGGCAAACGGTATGCTTATACCACACTGGCTTTTGATTTTTTGGTGGTCGGAAATTATCCCACTATAAAAACTTGGAAGAATTTGAAAGTTGATTTAAATTAAACTAAACAAAGTATCTATAAGTACTTCTTATTCAAATTCAACAACAAAAAAACCTGATTCATCTTAACAAAGTTATTATGATTCATCTTAACAAGAAGTCGATTTTGTCATTCTGACATCATGGTGAGACACTTAAAATGTCAATGCTGCATTCATTAGTATTACCTACTAGTAAAGTTCCAGTAATGATTAATACTATGATGTTTTTATTTTTCACTAGCTGACCCGGCGAACTTCGTACCGCCCCGCCAGCCGGTCTGCCCCCGCTTTTTAAATCTTTTATATCTTCTAAGATATTCATTTTAATTATATACTGTACAGGGCAATTTTGATCTACATGAAATGCACAACGTATCTAATGTATTTAATTGGATAAGGAATAATACTCTATTGTTTAAAATAGCTTGGTAAATAACCCATAATTTTTTTGTAATATGTAAAAGATAAAAATGGTTACTGTGGGTTATCCTTAGGATATAAACATACACCATCGCGGGCTTTTTTAACCGACTTCAAAAAAACCGGCCAAGAGCGTGTCGGGCCACGCTCAGTGTAGGGTTCCGTAGTTTCCCGTCCGTCACAATAAGCGTTCCCACGTACAATTCGATAATACCCGACCCAATGTAATAAGTACCTACAGCGCCATCTCACGGGGAATTGGGTTACTAATTAGTACATAGACGTGCCAGAAGTTTTCGGCGGTAATTTTGGATTGCGAGAACCAATTTTAATCATTCTTTTTTTGTTTGAAAAAAGATACGTTCAGGATAATAAAATATGTAAACGAAGTTAAAAAAAAAATGCTTGCATATACGATTATACTACAAACTTAGTCCAGAAATGATTTTGTACAACTTTTGTCTTTTTTGTACAAAAACTGTTGTTTCTATCAAGTTCAAAATAATTTTCCTAGAAAGTCCTTATAAAGTTCTACTTTTCAGATTTTTTTCATATTTTCTAAACTTATGGTTCAAAAGTTAGAGGGGGGGGGGGACACATTGTTTTTTACTTTTGGAGCAATTATTTCCGAAATTATTGACATTATCAAAAAATGATTTTAGTAAACCCATATTCATTTTTAAATACCTTTCCAACAATATATCACACGTTAGGGTTGAAATTAAAAAAAAAAATCACTTCCCACTTTACATATAGGGGGGCTACCCTAATAAAACATTTTTTTCCAATTTTTATTTTACCACTTTGTCGGCGTGATTGATATACATATTGGTACCAAATTTCAGCTTTCTAGTGCTAACGGTCACAGAGATTAAGCGAGGACGGACAGACGGACGGACGGACGGACGGACGGACAGACAGACATGGCGAAACTATAAGGGTTCCTAGTTGACTACGGAACCCTAAAAAGGAGGAGGTTATCAATTCGACTGTATTTTTTTTTTTTTTATGTTTGTTACCTCATAACTTGCGACTGGGTGAACCGATTTTCATGATTCTTTTTTTATTTGAAAGCTGGTGCTTCCCGTGTGGTCCCATTGTCACCATTTCAATATCTGATGATGGGATCTTAGAGAAATCGAGGGCAACCCTCAAATTTTACAGGCTCACTTATTGTTTTTCGCATGTTTTATGAAGTATCTTGTGTATTTGCGTATGGTTGTCACCATCTCAGGTAGCTGGGCTGATGATGGAAGGTACAGCTCCTTAACAGTAAGAAGTTACTCGAACAGGAAAGGACTGTTTTAGTAAATTGTTTTGATGTTTGATAGGGCATTTGCCACATTTGGTCTCATGATCATCAAGTCATGATCTGATGCTGCAGTCAGGATAGTCTGCAGAGTACCTAACTCCTCGACAACTAACAGCAGATATATCGTGTTTAGGCTCATTGAAAAGGGCTCGATGTGTGGATAAACGTACTGTTAATGAGGAACACCGAAGTACATAAAGACCTGATGCTGAAGCCAGGAGCATCAGAAAAAGTACCAACCTTGAAATTACAGCACCGTAGTCGTGTTTGGGCTCATTTTAAACAGGACTAAATTTTAAATTCAATGTAATGTTGACATAAGTCTGGCCTGATGCTGCAGCCAGGATTATCAGCATCTAGTCTAAAAGCATCAGGTCAAGATTTGATGATGGAATCCTGGAGAAATCGAAGGAACTCTTCAAATATTATAGGCACACCTATAGCGATTTGGGTATTTTTTATAGTAACTCGTGCATTTGCTTTCGGAAAGCACTATTTGGTGAAGTGGAACTGATGATGAAGACCACAGATGGCCATCGGAAGTACTCAATAATATCTAAGTATTTCACGGGTTGCGATTCGATTACTTTAATATGGTTGCTAAGCAATTTATGCTCGTCACAATGTGAATGGTGATATGGAGCTGATGGTGGACCTGGAGAACTCCTCAACAATTAACTTCCCTGCATCGGGAAAAGCAATATTTTGTTTGTAAAAGGCGATAATCACTAGGCTATTGTAACTTAGATAAATCATAAGCAGACCCACTAAAAAGCGTGAAATAAAAACTTTTTAAGAAAAAAAAACCGACATCCAAAAAAACACTACAAAGTGAAAAATAACTTTATTTCGGAAGTCGGTGGCAAAAAACTAAAATACAGATCCAAAGACACCGACTTCCGAAATAAAGTTATTTTTCACTTTGTAGTGTTTTTTTGGAAGTCGGTTTTTTTTTTCTTAAAAAGTTTTTTTATTGATCTTTTTAAGATATACAATTGCGTAGTACATTAATTTGATCTATCTCGTAAGGTTTAGCCAGCTTTTGCAATGTAAGCGCACAAAAATATGTTTGTTGCGACATCACATTACAAATCTTTGAATTTCTCGGCTTTTCTCTACTAAAATATGCATGTATACATTTAAACCTTCCTCTTGAATCACTACCTATTGCTGAAAACTACATTAAAATCCGTTGCGAATTTTAAAAGATGTAAGCTTACAGACAGCGGGAGCGACTTTGTCTTATACTATGTAAAGATTATTTACGTGTTGTGTTTACATGTCAGGTAATTTTTTGGAGGAAGAATTTTCAGTCCTTGTTGAAAAAAGGCATTAAAAAAAAATTAAGCTTTTTAAAAAAATTATGACATGGTGTAGTCAATTTTGTCCAGCAACTAACTAAAACGTCAATGATTTAAACATTTCTACGATAATAACATAATAACTACATACAATTGTTTCTACAGTCTTTTAGCCCAATGGCTACGACAGCCGCTCCGAGACATAAACCTTATCAACGAACGACTGGACATCGTCGAGTTGCTGATGAGCAACTCACAGCTTCGACTACAGTTGCACGAAGACCACCTGAGGAGGATACCTGACCTGCAGGCCTTGGCCAGGAGACTGACCAGGAAGAAGGCTAACTTACATGACTGCTATAGGATTTATCAGGTAAAAAGAGTGAGAAAAAAGGGGATGCCTTGTGCTGTAATACTTTTGGATGAAGGTATTTCATAGACACAATCGACGGCTGAACTTCAAAATCTGCATATAGGTATGAAGGGCACAGGGAAAGAAAGCTCATAATGTAATCATTTTGTAGCAAACAATTTATTCGTTTTTTTTAAACATTTACTGTGAATAGTTTGATTAAAACGTGACGTGCTTCCGGTATAACCGATTAGTTCTCAGTTGACCAGAGCCTTTAGTTTTTAGGGTTCCGTACCCAAAGGGTAAAAACGGGACCCTATTACTAAGACTCCACTGTCCATCTGTCTGTCTGTCACCAGGCTGTATCTCATGAACCGTGATAGCTAAACAGTTGAAATTTTCACAGATGATGTATTTCTGTTGCCGCTATAACAACAAATACTAAAAACAGAATAAAATAAATATTTAAGGAGGCTCCCATACAACAAACGTGATTTTTTTGCTGTTATTTGTATGTAGAGTCCGACTCGCACTTGGCTGGTTTTTACTCAGCAATGTCGCGTTAAGTGAACTAAGTAAAAACCGGCCAAGTGCGAGTCGGACTCGCCCATGAAGGGTTCCGTAGCAACAAGTAACATAATATAAAAGTTCTTGTAGTTCGTTGTAACTTTGTGAAAGGTAAATTGCGGTTTTCGATTTATGACGTATTAAAAAAAACTACTTACTAGATCTCGTTCAAACCAATTTTCGGTGGAAGTTTACATGGTAATGTACATTATATATATTTTTTTAATTTTATCATTCTCTTATTTTAGAAGTTAGAGGGGGGGGGACACACATTTTACCACTTTGGAAGTGTCTCTCGCGCAAACTATTCAGTTCAGAAAAAAATGATATTAGAAACCTCAATATAATTTTTGAAGACCTATCCATAGATACCCCACACGTACAGGTTTGATGAAAAAAAATTTTTGTAGTTTCAGTTGTAAGTATGGGGAACCCCAAAATTTTTTTTTTTCTATTTTTCTGTGAAAATCTTACTGCGGTTCACAGAATACATTTACTTACCAAGTTTCAACAGTATAGTTCTTATAGTTTCGGAAAAAAGTGGCTGTGACATACGGACGGACGGACAGACAGACAGACATGACGAATCCATAAGGGTTCCGTTTTTTGCCATTTGGCTACGGAACCCTAAAAATGATGCTCAATAAATAGTACATCCCTTTTTCCATCTACATACTGTGTTAGTCAGAAAACCTCAGGCTACTCCTTTTAGGAAATCGAGTATGACGGTTATATTATTCTGAAAACTAACCCAACATCATAACAAATTCCAGGCTATCAATAGGCTGCCAGCGTTGCTGCGTTGTTTAGCTGAAGCTGAGAACGCAACAGTTCATTCATCAATCACTGAACCGATATCGGAACTGAATGAAGATCTGGGCAAGTTCCTTCAGATGATAGAAACTACCGTCGATATGGAGGCCGTTGATAGAGGTAATATTACATTTAATTCACACTTAAGCTGTCTCATTACAAAACGAATTTTTACTTTAGTGCAACACTTTAGTGCAAGCTTAAACCTGAGAGCCAGTTACTGTATTTTGAACTTTACTCCCAAAATTGTAAAGATGTTACGACAAAAGCGGACTTTTTTACCGACTCGGTTGTCATGTCATAGTCGAACCTTGACCTTTGTAACATCCACTGAACCTGTTTTATGCAAATAAATGATTTGATTTGAATTAAAGGTCGAAGGTTTAGGCTCTAGACTAAAGCTAGAATTAATTTTGTAATTAGACGATATAGGTTTATCGTTTTGTAAATCCTGTAAGAATATTTGATAATGGTAATATAATATACTTGGTTTAATTTCGTGGAATGAGCGTTTACCGAAACTCGTGTATCTGTCGTACGAACTAAAGTGCAAATGTAACAACAGTTAGATGGTTATAGTAAACAAGAATCATTGGGCCAAGAACAGAGCCTTGCGGAACACTCACTGTAAAAATAGATACTGAAGAAGTCCGAGAAATTCAACGGTCACAATAACACACATGACAAAAATTATAGTATCTTATGAAAGTTTCATTTAACGTCGGTAGTCTTCATCATAGTAGTCACCCTCTTTCTAGCTGTAATTATAATCTTTGACACAACCCAACCACATCCATATTCATCTTAACTTTCTTCACTACATTATCGGAGAACTGGGTTCATTCATCATTCATGCACCGTCACTTCGACCGCACTTTTAGCTAGTTTTTTTGTAGGGGCTTATGTCCAGCAGTGGACTGCTATGGGCTAAATTGTTTGCCAAAATCCGTAGAAACCTACCAAGGACACTTAAATTTAATCATTTGCAGGTGATTTTCTCGTAAAGCCGTCTTTTGACGAACAACTTGAGAGCTTAGGTGAGCAATTGGATCAAATGCAGTCATCGGCCGAAAGGGAACTAAACAAAGCGGCCAGGGATCTCGGACTCGATGCCGGCAAGACTATCAAGCTAGACAGCAATCCGCAGAATGGATTCTTTTTTAGGTAGGAAAATATTATTGTTCGATTTGTGTGATCCTCATTTATGTAAAACTAGCAACACGCCCCTAATTCACACGGTATTTACGACTTATTAAATATGAAGATTTCTTTATTTTAGTAAAAACTGCATCAAAATCGTTTGCGTAGTAGTGATGGGTCGTTGAAGGTTTTTCCGTCAACGAAACGTTAACGTTGAATTGCGTTTGTCAACTAGTTGATCAACTAGTTAATTTCGTCAACGAGTTAACGTGTTACGAACGTCAACTTGCATGAACGATAAACGCCTTAACGCTTTTATTAACGTACGCTGTTAATTTACATTATTTCATTCCGCGCACGAATAAGATAATTTAATGTCATCGTTTACTTTCTTTTAAAAATAATGATCAAATTACTAAATAAATATCAAATCTTTTATTCGTTATTTAGAGTTCAAATTATTGTCATTACTATCGCGTCGTAGCGGGAGTTTTGTAAATATAAATACAATTTACGTACGTTGAAAATAACAAAACTTTGAGTTCATATTCTCGTTTCGTTAAACGAGTTGAATTCATAAACGTCGTTGTCTCGTAACTCGTTGACGAATTCAACGAGTTGATTTGTTTATGGTCAACGTTAATCCCGTTGAAGAGACATCAACGTTGATTCAACTAGTTCGTTGATTCAACGCCCATCACTATTGCGTAGTTTAGAAAAACACAGCGGTCACAGAGTCAGACATGAAAAGCAACTTTTATTTATAAGCTAGGTAAGTTCTCGTTTTTCCGTTCAGATTCAGACTGAACGGTTCTTTCGAACTGTTTCTTTTGCATAGTACTAACAATTATAATTAAACTAATATTAATATCTCCTGTCCTTTTCTTAATTAAATAGAAAGAAAAAGATGCACTGAACTTAAATTTAGTTTAGTTTGTGAACAAGAGAATCGGGGCGCCAGTATCAGACCTTGAATATGACCTTACTAAGAGAATTTCTATACCATTTACAGAGTTACTTTAAAAGAAGAGCAAACACTGCGTGGAAACAAGAAATATACCATAATCGACGCGGTGAAGGGAGGCGTTAGATTTAAAACAAAGACATTGGAGAATATCACCGAAGAATATACTTCTATCAAGTCTACATATGAAAAGGAGCAAGATAAAGTGGTTGCTGAAATAGTGGGCATAGCAGGTGAGATCAATTTAATTCTATATTAATTACAGGTAATGTTTTATTTCTAAACCATGCTTATATTAAATAGTAACATAATCATCCATAATTAAAATTATCAATAGCTTATTTCAATGTAACATCGCGTTGACCACCTCACGCTTATGTTTTTAGCAATAAGGTTAAAAACTGGTCAACCGCCATCGTCTGCAGTGGTATTTCTGTCTGTAACCCACTTCCAAAAACAAAAGGTCAACACGTTAAATAAAAAAAAAACTGCTGCCAAACTGGATCTGAAGAAGTATTTAACCATTTTTTTTTTTAAAGACGAATGACTACGATTGTCGTGATGGCCTAGTTTGCAAGGCAAATGACGGTATAGTGTAGGGTCAATCTAGCTCTTGGGTCGCTAGATTGACCCGACTGTATACGATTCTACAAATCTAGATGGACAAATATCTAAAATCTATATCATTGAAATCGTAGATTTTTAAGCTTGTATCTTAATCTTGAATACCACTAGCAAATCATAAAATAAAGGAAACATCCCTGGGCGCCGCGACCCTTTCAATAACAAAAGGCAAAGATACCCTTTCAAAAGCAGGTAGTCGGAATACGCTCAGTGCGACCGCTAACGTTAACGTGTTTGCATGTCTCCGAGTGTTTTGTGTGATACCAAGTGCTTTTTAGTGATGGAATCTTCTACTAGAGGTAATTATGGTTTTATTTAATTAAAATATTACACAGAATTCCTTTTTGTATATAATAAAATATGAACTTAAACATGCCCTTTTTAATATTTTTCATAACAAATAATTCAAAATGTATTTAGATAAAAAGTATATAGCAATATGCTGCAAACTTGTGGTAATAGTTTTAAATGATGCCTTATTTATTCTATTATTTTAGACAGTTTGTTATATTTTGCGTTTATTTGCGCAAGTTAAGTATTTTCGTGTTTTTGTTATAGGTGCCCATATGCAGCGAAAATCTTTGTTTGAATTTTGGCGTTCAATATCGGCTAAAGGGCGAGTTACACAAATGATTAACTTTGTAAAGTTAACATTTGGTGCTCCAGTCCTTAGTGAAGAAGCAGAACGCCTTTTGCGTGCTTTTATGAAGAACGAATGTGAAAAAATTCGTGAAAAATGGGAACGCAAGCAAAGAAAGTTGGACTTGTTTCTACGTTCTTACGAAGAATGGCTAAATGAAGATTTAGTTTTAGATATGATTCCCGACCCTTCGCAACCAAGTTCCGTTCGTGGTAGACCGCAAAAAAGTTTTGAAGATAGTTCCAAAAGAACCAAAAAACGTAAAGTTCAGCATTTACTTACCGATTATAGTAAAGAACAATTGTCGTATGCTGCACAGTTAAGTGTTCGATCTAGTGGCAGCCGTGATGCTGCTGACTTAATGCAGGAAATAGCCACTGCTTCACCAAGACGTGCTACTACATATAAGCAAGCCCGAATACTTTATTCAACATCCAGAAGAAGTATGATTTCTAAGAAAGAATTACGACCATACACTGCTGAAGAAGCATTAGCCTTGTTTATATCGAACAATTTTACTGTCCACACTTATAAAAATATACAACAAGAAGCTAAAGAAAGGGGATTTCCATTATATCCATGCTACGATCAGTTAGCACGAATAAAAAAAGAGTGCTACCCTCCAGTGGAATTGATTACGGTTAGTGATACATGGGCTGAAGTTCAGCTTCAAGCACTACTTGATCACACGGTGATAAGGATATGCAAAAATATAATGGGTAATGTATTGCTTAACTCTACAAACGAGTTAAATTATACCATGATTTATAAGTGGGGATGTGATGGTTCTTCTGGACATAGTTTATATAAACAACGGTTTGAAAGTGCGGAAAGTACCGACGAATATATGTTTGTAATATCTCTAGTACGATAATAACAAGAAAATCTTTTGGGAGAATCCACGTCCTTCTTCACCAAGATTCTGCAGAATAATTAAATTTCTATATAAAAAAGAAACTGACCTCTTAATTAAAGAAGAATGCAGAGAAGTGCAACATCAAATTGATAATTTAATGCCAACAACTGTAGAGATAGATGGACATAACATAATCGTTAGCCATAATTTGATTCTTTCCATGATAGATGGGAAAGTTTGTAATGTTTTGGCTGAAAATAGATCCTCCCAGAGATGCTTTATTTGCAAAGCCACTTCGAAGGAAATGAATTCTCCTACAGACCACAGGCAACCTGATCAAGATATGTACCAATTTGGCATATCAAGTCTGCATGCATATATTCGCACTATGGAGTGTCTCTTAAATATTACCTACCGCATGGAGTTTTCTGAATGGCAAGCCAGGGGAATTCAAAAACAAGACATGAAAAAGAAACGAAAGGAAGAAATACAGAAGAAATTTAAGGAAGTAGGACTTATAATCGATAAAGTGAGACCTGGATTTGGGACCAGCAATGACGGGAATACCGCAAGAGCTTTTTTTCACAATAGTGCTACAACAGCACGTATTACTGGTCTCAATGAAAATCTAATAAACCGGTTTGGAACGATCCTAGCAGCTATAGCTTGTGGATACGAAATTGACGCCGAAAAGTTTCAACAATACTGTAATGAAACTCGACAGCTATATTTAGATTTATATCAGTGGTATAACATGCCAGCAACAGTACACAAGATTTTAGTGCATGGTGCAGAGATTATGCGACATTCAATAATACCGCTCGGGCAGATGTCTGAAGAGGCTTCGGAAGCTAAGAATAAAGAAATTAGAAGAGTGCGATTGGGGCACACTCTTAAAACGTCGCGTTATCGTACTAACTTTGATTTAATAAAACATATGTTAATGTCATCAGACCCACATATATTAGGTCCTTACATATGAAATTGGCGTTTTTCGTACTGGCCACTTTAATCACGAATTTCTCCTTTTTGGTAAGGAATTCCAAATTCCAAGTTGTACAGCTATTTACTCATGTATTTGTGCTTCGATGACCGTCATTCATTTGTTTTTTTTCTTCTGTTTTTTCTGTTTGCGTCACTCATTTTACAAAATGGAAAATTTAAAATATCGCATTATTTACGAGTACGAGTTCCGCCGTGGCACTAGTGCTGCGGAAACGACTCGAAGGGTGAATGATGTGTATGGCGGTCATGTTGCAAAAGAAAACACAGTTCGTTTTTGGTTCCAACGTTTTCGTTCTGGAAATTTCGACCTGCAGAACAAGCCCCGTGGACGGCCTGAGACCCAAGTTGATAATGGAGAATTGAAGGCTATTGTGGAAGCGGACCCATCGCAAACCACGTCCGAGTTAGCTGCAGGCTTCGATGTTAGTGATAAAACTGTTTTAATTCACTTGAAGCAAATTGGGAAGATTAAAAAGCTTGAAAGGTGGGTACCTCACGAATTGACTGAAGCAAACCGGCAAACGCGCGTCGACTGCTGCGTTACATTACTTTAATTGGAATGTCTTAGACATCCTCCGTACTCGCCGGACCTTGCTCCAACAGATTACCATTTTTTTCGCAATTTGGATAACTTTTTGCAAGGGAAAAAATTCAACTCCGATGGGGCAGTCCAAATCGCCTTCAAAGATTTTATTGATTCCCGTCCGACTGGTTTTTTTAGTAAAGGGATCAATGAACTACCTATAAGATGGCAAAAGTGCATTGAAAACAATGGTTCATACTTTGATTAATTAAATATATTATATTAAAAAATATTCGACTTTTTGTTCCTTCCATACAAAACGCCAATTTCATATGTAAGGACCTAATATCTTTGTTAAGAAAACTGCCCCATAAAAGTGTGTACAAAAACCATAAAGATTTAAAATTTTTATTAAAAAATCAATAAAAATGGTATTAAAAATCAAATATAGTTTTAATTTTACTCTTTTGCCCTACATCAATCATTTACAGTTATTCAAAATGCAATACCAGCATTCCTGATTTTTGTCCACCTAGATTTGTCCAATCGTATACTGCGACACTCTACCCAAGACATCCCGGACATCAGCTTGTACGAGATTAGGATGGTTCTGAAGCAGCTTAAAAACAACAAATGGGTGATAATGGAATTACAGCTGAATTCCTGAAGGAAGGTATAAAACCCGTTCTTAAAGCCCTCCAAAATCGTTCGATTCCGTCATAGTCGAGGGTAAAACGCCACAGGCATAGAACAGAGGTGTGGTGGTACTCTTCTTTAAAACGGGCGATAATGCCCTGCCTAAGAATTATAGGCCCGTCTCACTAACCAGCCATGTCTACAAACTGTTTCAAGAGTCACCACAAACCGTCTCGCGCGCATTTTGACGACTTTCAGCCTCCCGAATAAGCCGGATTCCGTAAAGGCTGTAGCATCGTAGACCACATTCATACGCTAAGGCAGGTTATGCAGAAGACCAGAGAGTATAACCTGCCTGTATGCTTATCGTTTGTGGACTTCGAGAAAGCCTTTGATTTGATTAAGACTTGGGCTGCACTGCAGTCTCCAATGGTGCCACGTTACTATTGGTACATCGAGGAACTGAACTGTTTGTACGAAAACGTCACTATGTCAGTCCAACTCCAGGATCAGACCTCAAAAGTGTGAGACAGGGAGACGTTATCTGTCCGAAACTGTTCACCGCTGCATTGAAAGATCTCTTCAAGGTTCTGGACTGGAAAGGCGTTGGCATCAACATCAATGGCGGGTACATCACCTCCGTACAACATTCGGTTTGTCGACGATATAGTACTCACAGCTGAGACGGGGACCTCGGTACAATGCTCGATGACATCAGTAAAGCTTCCGAAAGAGTGGTTTTTAAAATGTACATGAACATAACGAAGTTCATGTTAAATGCCCATGTAACACCTCATGAAGATAGGAGACTACACTTGAAGTTGGGGACGATTATATTTACCTAGGACAAACTTCCCAGTTAGGTAGTCCACCTTCGAAAAAGAGGTGAATTGTCGAATCCGAATCGGCTGGGCATCGTTAGGGAAGCTGCGTAATATCTTCTCGTCTCACATATTAGTGTCTCAAGACGAAGTCTTTGATCAGTGCGTGTTGCCAGTGATGACCTAAGGCACCGAAACGTGGTCGCTCATAATGGGTCTCATTAGAAGGCTGATTGTCACCCAAAAGGCAATAGAGAGGGGGGTATGCTTGGAGTTCCCCTACGATATCGAATCAGAAATGAAGCGATCCGTAATAGAACCAGGTAACCTACATACCTTGAAGAATTGCCAAACTGAAGTTGCGCTGTTGCACTGAAGTGGGCACAGTTGCATGCTGCTCGCAGAACAGATGGCCGATGGGGCCGAAAGCTTCTGGAGTGGCGACCGCGTACCGGAAGACGTAGCGTTGGAAGGCCTCCTACAAGGTGGCCCGATGACATGGTTTAGGCCTCAGGAATCCGCCGGACGCGAGAAGCACAGACCCGGTCGAAGTGGCGGTGCTGTGGGGAAGTCTATGTCCAGCAGTAGGTACTTTCTGAGTTTATCTTCGATGTTACTGACATCGGTAAAGGAAAACATCGTGAGGAGACATGGACTTATAGTTAATATAATTCTGAAATCGCCGAACCATCTTGAGCAGGCGTAGTGTATGAGAAGAAGCTTTTGCCCCTGCAGTGGGAAAATAATAGGCTGGTATTATATCAATTCTCTCTTTAATGTTTCAGCTGGATATTCCGAATGCCTGTTCTGTTTATCCCACATCCTGTCCCGTTTGGACGTGCTAGTATCGTTCGCGGTGGCCGCAGCAGGCGCTCCGGCGTCGTACGTGCGTCCGGTACTCACGGAGGAACTAGACGAACTTGTGTTTGAGGAGTTGAGACACCCCTGTCTTGAGGTCGCTGAGGGCGTGTCTTATATACCCAATGATGTGGTTTTTAAAAGAGGTATGTTTTGCTTCAGGATTTACAAGGCTTTTGGATTTTAATGGTGTATACGATCACTTTCCGAGTTGATATTGTACCTGTAGTCTAGATTAAGTTGCTGTGTATTTGAAGTTATTGACTCCGAGCGTATCGCATGTGATACGCGAACTTCTCGCGAGAGAAGTTCGTGTATGGAGAATTTTAGTACAGTTCCAGAAAAGATCGTAAATTTTGGCGCGTGGCCAAGATTGGAATTTTCGCCGCCATCTTGTTTTCGCAAGCGTCAATGTCATTCAAGCGCCAAAAGATCTTGGAAGTAATATAGCTGTTCCTAAAGTAACCTCCTGATGTCTTAACGTTCCAGGTTCAAGCGTGCTGCACATAGTGACAGGCGCCAACATGGGCGGCAAGTCCACGTGGATGCGCTCGTGCGGCGCGGCGTGCGTGCTGGCGCATGCGGGCTGCGCGGTGCCCGCACGCGCCGCCCGCATGCCGCGCCTGCGCAGCGTGGCCGCGCGCGTGGGCGCCGCCGATGCCGAGCGCGCGGGACACAGCACCTTCATGCGCGAGATGATCGACACGGCCGCCATACTGCGGGTCAGTATACCGGCGGCACTACGTACACGAACTATTTCTATTCATCTAAATTGTAATGATAAGATCTGTACTTGGAAGAATAGTAAAATACGTTTCCTAGGAATCCCAACCTTGAGCATCATCCAGTACTAAAATATTGACCAGCAACTGACTAAACCTACCAAAGACAAAGTCAATTACATTCATTTCAAAGGCACTTTTGAAAGTTAACATTTACGAGAAAATAGATTTGATTCTAGTTGCCCCTTCTAAAAGGTACTTTCGTATGGAGAAGAATATGCAAGAAACCAGGCGAACGTCCCACCAGGCTATTTATTGCATTCGGATAAAAAAACATGTTTGCGATAAGTCATCTGATTCTCGCCTACGAGTATTCCATAGAGAGACGGCGACTAGATGGCGCTAGTGGGACGTGCACCGGACGCATCATAGATAAAATTATTCACGCTATCGATCATTTGGCCTAAAGGACTTGGTATCCAATCCAGTAAAATATTGTAACATCCCCCCCCCCCCCCTCCCCGACTAGCGATAGCCTTTATAAAGCGCTGCGCCATTGAGTGGTCACGCATTTTCAACGGATGCGTCTTGGTGCACGGACCACTGTCTCTCGACAGTCAGTACTGCCCCATTATTGGATGTGGAACGCTGTCTTTGACAACTAGTACTGTCCTTATTGCGGTGGGTACATGGACAACTGTCCCTGACAGTCTGTATCCTATCTGATCGCCCTCAATGTCGTTATTAGTTGTTTAATTTATTTTATTTCTGTATTTTCTAAATTTAAAATAACTGATTGTTCGATTGAAATCAATTTGTGTTTTACTTCTGATGTCTGGGCCAATTGTTAGGTGTATGGCCGCCTTTTGCGGGTGGTTCTATCCTTTGCCCGTATGGGCCATATGTTTCCGGCTATTTGTACGATGTCGTTACTCCATCTTTTAAATGGTCTACCATTCCTTCTTTTTGTATTTTGGATAACAATTTGTAACTATTTGTGACCATTTTCATCCATATATCTCTAAATATGACCTGAACATTTCTATTTCAATATCAGGACCTGTTTGACCATCTCTCGCCTTTGTTCTTTTCCTTATCAGAGAAGTTTTGACTTTATTTTATTTTTTTATTCTTATAATTCTTACTTGTGGTTGAGAAATCCTCGTGAAAACGAGGCTTTTGCGATATTACACTAAAGATCGCTTAACATCGCTATCAGTGAGGCAGCGTAGCACTGTGCAAGGGCCTGTCCACATCTCCACGTCACGACGTCGTCAACGTGGAACCGTGCGGTGTGCGCCACGGTGCGTTGCCGCGTCGTGCTAGTGCACGGTACGGCAACGTCGTCGTAAGCCGACGTGGCTACGATGCGCTCGCTCAGTTAATGTTTCATTGTCTTAGCGAATAGTTGTGAATAAAAGATGTCTCCAACCTCTCTCTCCGTCTTTTTAACAATAGCAGAAGCAGAAGACGTATTGTGCGGTCCTTATCTAGAACGAGACTGCTATTTCTCTGGTACGTTAGTGAAGAATGTACCGGAATTTTAAGGCACGGGGACGTGTAACGTTGCGGCGTCGTGACGTGCACTTTAACGATGCGGTAACGTAAATTTGCACATTATGTCAACGCACCGTGTCGCGTCAGGGTTCCCACACATAAACACGATACGACGCCGCGTCGTGCTACGACGTAGATGATTTTAGTGACGTATCACTCAAACCGGGAAAAGTGGAAAGAAGGAAGAGAGGCCTTTGCCCTGCAGACCCTGTAGTGAGACAACACAGGCTTATAATAATAATAAGTCATTCAAACGGTGAAACGATGCTGCGTCGTAGCACGACGCGACGTCGTATCGTGTTTATGTGTGGGAGCCCTTACCGCACCTTTCCACGTTGACGACGTCGTGACGTGGACATATGGACAAGCCCAACATCACATTGAACGCCCAACATCACATTGAACGCCCAACCTGTAAAGATTTCATAAAATAACAAGTGACATTCTGGTGTTATTGGATTTTTCCATTTGAAATTTCTCAGTAGCAGCCCGGAGTCTGGATTTGTGCTCGGACGATAGCAATAGGCTCGTCCTCTTTTACTTGGGACTTTTTACAGAGCGGGTGAAATGTGGGTGTACTGTAGAAACATCTCTGCCTAACCCTTTAGGGAATACAACGGTTATGTTATTTTGGAAATCTGTAACCAACGCTGTTATTCATTCCAGACGGCGACACCCGACTCGCTCGTGCTTATCGACGAATTAGGACGAGGCACTTCAACTTACGAGGGTTGCGGCATAGCTTGGGCTATCGCAGAGTAAGTTCATAAAATATTTAACCTTATAAGCCAAAGCAAGACAAGATCGGCAAATGTTTCGTGTGAGCCTTGAGGTTTTCAATCAGTTCGGTCGACATCGAAAATCTTAACCATATGATAAAATATGTAAGTCAGGATCCTTCACTGATGTCGGTAATGTCCAAGATAAAGTCAGAAAGTAATATGAATTGAAAAAGTTACATTGGTACTAAAACCCTGTCAGTACGGTGCAAATGAGGACGTTAAAGATGCGACGCGTCAACGAACAAATTTAATGTGACTAAAGTTAAAAATTAATCAACGTTTTCGTAAGATGATCGTGCAATACAATCAAGGTGTCTCCCGAACCGGGCAATTGATACGAAGCGTCTGCCGATCGACCGGTACTTCAGACCTAATCATAAATACATTTTACCAAATTCGATGAGATAATCTCAAACTCAAAGCATTTATTTCAATTAAACCAATTACAGGCACTTTTGAATTGTCAAGGGGTCGGTCAGTCAGAAAGATGAAGCTAGTTGCCTATTCCAAAGAGTAGGTACCTATGGAGAAGAACGGGCAAGAAACTCCATGGACACTTTTAAATCAAAATAATATGGTTACAAAGTCTTGGTTACATCATTCATGTTAAAAATTATACATGTGAGAATGATGCAGAACGTTAAAAGCGTCCATAATGAGAAGATGAGAAAAAAACAATTCAAATATTAAATTAAAATAATAAATAAACATCATAATGGCGGGACCAACTCTTGTAATTGAAAGATTCTACCACGTATATTTAGTACCCATTTAGTACTATTTTGTACCTGTCCTTAAATTTTTGTACCTCACACGGCATAAACGGAATTTCGCGATAACACTGGTCCCGCCATTATGATGCATCATAACGACGAGACCATGCCTATACTTACTCCAAAACTACGACGAATTAAATCATTCTGATCAAACCAGTATTTAGTACCTCCAAAAATCAACAGTGGGTGACGAAGATCTTAGTAGTTTCTTTACAAAATTAATTTTTCGTTTTTGACATTTTCTACGCCTGAATAATTTAACGAGCAAAAATACTTTAAGTAAAAAGTTGCAGCTACATTTTGTGCAGGCGCTTTATTATTAAATTATTATTATTTATCATTATGTTATTAAATAATATCGGTTATTCCTTGTGAGGTAGTCGCCGCAGTAAAATGATGAAAGATTTGAATAATAAAATAAAAAAAGTCAATCGTTCGTCATTCCACATTGCATTTTGTATGCAGAAATATAATTTAGTGCTTAAGTTGTTAAATTAAAAAAAATTTTTTTTTACTTATTTCCGCTATAACCTTTGTTGTATCTCATTAAAAAACTAATAAAAAAAAACGTTCTTTCATATGACAGTATTATAACCCGCGCCATTAAAGAAATTTAAAGAAAATAATAGATGGCTTTCCGTCTCGCTCATCCAAGTAACAGAAAAGTTCATAGCTCTGTTCGACTACTTCAAATGTTTTCTTTATTGACTCTGGGTATATGGTTATAATGTTTAAATTTTGAGTAAAGTATTTATGTTGCAGACTGACCCTCGCGTAAATAGGTATACATATTTAAAAAGTAGGATGTACAGATTATTTATAGTAATACCTTTACAAAATATGTTAAAGAACGTATATAATAATTTTCCTGCTTGGCCTAACCGATATTATTTAAGAACATAATGATAAATAATAATTTAAATAATATGATTAACAATAAAGCGCCTGCACAAAATGTAGCTGCAACTTTTTACTTAAAGTATTTTTGCTCGATAAGTTATTTAGGCGTATAAAATGTCAAAAATGAAAAATTAATTTTGTAAAGAAACTACTAAGATCTCCGTCCCCCACTGTTGATTTTTGGAGGTACTAAATCAGGTACTAAATACTGGTTTGATCAGAATGATGTAATTCGTCGTAGTTTTGGAGTATAGGCATGGTCTCGTCATTATGATTCATCATAATGGCGGGACCAGTGTTATCGTGAAATTCCGTTTATGCCGTGTGAGGTACAAAAATTTAAGGACAGGTACAAAATAGTACTAAATGGGTACTAAATATACGTGGTAGAATCTTTCAATTACAAGAGTTGGTCCCGCCATTATGATGTTTATGATAATAATGGGTTTAAAAAGACTACGAAGCCAAAAGACCCATATACTCCCCGTCATTGTGATATTTTCAGTACCGAACCATCCATCCGATCCGACCGTTACATTATAACTTAACTTTAAATACCACCAAACCTCCTGCACCGCATTGCATGCACCCATTTATAAGCACAATGTTTTGTGTGCGTTACATTCTGCGCTGCCGTTAACAGCGATTTTCCACACCAAAAATAAAAGTCGTTTCCCAGCAATAATTTTTACTCAATGTAACTTTGTTTGATGTACAGAATGCGTAGGTAACGGCTATGCGATGATTCTTTTTACACCCTGTATACCTAGCACTTACCTGTGTGCCTAGCATTTTTCATAGCAATTCTCTTTACATTTACAGGGAACTAGCAACAAAGAGTAAATGTTTCTGCCTCTTTGCAACTCACTACCAAGAATTGACGCGTCTGGCGAGTGCCCATCCGGGCGTCATCGTCAACTCGCATGCGGAGGCGTCTGTCGTCAACGGACAACTGTTGTTGTTGCACCGCATTGCGCCCGGACCCGCACTGCATTCTCTAGGACTACACGTTGCCAAGCTCGCAGATCTACCTGAATCTATTATTGAGGTGAGGAACTTGTAAAGTCGCATCCATAATATGTTCGTCACTTTAAGGGCTACTTTTGTCTGCTCATTGCACGATGGAATCTGCTTTACCGACACAGCATTATTGTTAGGTATGCTAAAGAGACCAGTGAAACTACGAACTGCCATTAGCACACAATTTAATTAACTTGTAAGAACAGCGTGGGGACGTAGCCCGCACACACACATAACATTTCCTCCCCTTATTTGACCCGATATATAATTCAACGTAAGTAAGGGTACTACTCAAATACATGCTCGGTTATCATTACAAAAAATAAACAATTGATTGGTCTGGAGCCCTGCTTGTTAATGATTCGTTACTACTGTTGTAGTGGTCAAATTCATAATGTTGTTGCTACTGTTGTGAAACATTTTCCCTTCATAATATCATTTTTTTTTTAAATCAAACTTAGAACTGAAATCATGAATAAGGTACACATCACTTTATCCAGTATACAGGGTGAATTTTTCAAGTGGGCGTGGATGGCCAAATCCGAAACTATGAGGAATAGCGAAAAGTACTCAAAGGAGTCGCGGGCTCGATTTTGATGAAAACTAAAACTGCATCATTAGATTTTTGAAAAATCAGTATTTCTGGCCAGGAATCGAACCTGTTGATTATGAAAAAAAAAAACACACTGTATTATTACACCATTTGATAGCGTCGCTAATAAGGATCGAATTCTGGGAAGTAATGACATACGGCAAACAAAAGGAAAGAGCTCATTTTTAACAAAATACTTATTTATTTTTCTATTGTTACCTACCTCATCATCATCTGCCTAGCCTTTTCCCAACTATGTTGGGGTCGGCGTTCAATCTAGCCGGATGCAGCTGAATACCAATATTTTACATGGAGCTACTGCCTATCTGACCTCCACAACCCAGTCACTGGGTAATACGATACCCCTTGGTAAGACTGGTTTGTCAAACTTTCGAGCTTCTGACTACCCGTAACGACTGTCAAAGATCCAGGAATGACACCCGGGACCAACAGCATAACGTGCTTTCCGAGGCACGGAGGGATCTCGTATGTAAAGATGGTCACCCATCCACAGGCCAACCGCGGCAAGAGTAGCTTAACCTGATCTGTCGACCTGTGCGGCTGTTACTATTTAACCGGGCCCGGGTTATGTTACCTAACTATTAAACCTTAACTGATTATTATTATTATTATCAGCCATTTCTGTCCCACTGCAGGGCAAAGGCCTCCCTTCCCTCCTTCCACTTATCCCTATCCAGTGCTGTTACACGCCAATCCTTGTGGAAAGAGTCGAGTTCGTCCCGCCATCTCATTCTGGGCCTGCCGCGTTGCCGTTTGCTGCTGTTTGGGAACCATTGTGTGGTTACTTTAGCCCACAGCTCCTCCGACATGCGACAGATGTGACCAGCCCAGTTCCATTTTAGCTTGGCAGCCGTGTGACCTACATCGGCAATTTGAGTTTTAGAACGCAGTATCGAGTTCCTTATACGATCAGTAAGTTTAACTCCAAGGATACTGCGCTCCATTGCTCGCTGACAGACCCCGAGTGCGGACTTTTGACGATTAGTAAGTGACCATGTCTGCGCTCCATAGGTGAGGGTAGGAAGGATGCACATGTCCATGAGTTTTCTCTTTAGTGAGAGAGGGAGAGTTCCCTTCATTATTTGTTTCATCGACCAATAGCTCTTCCAGGCGTTCTCGGTGCGTCGAGCAACTTCTTTATCGTGTCTTGCCTGGAAGGAGACTATTTGGCCGAGATATATGTACTCATGGACATATTCAATCCTCACACCCCCAATTCCTATGTTGCGCTTGGTGCTGTTGGTCATCACCTTGGTCTTCGCCATATTCATCGCGAGTCCGACCTCGAGGCTGGCACTACTCAGTTGGTCGAGCATTAGGCCTATTTCGGCTGCCGTGGAGGAGAAAAGAACAATATCGTCGGCGAATCGGAGATTTGTTAGTCTTCTATCGCCCACGATGATGCCCTTGTCCCTCCAATTGCTATTTAGTTTTCTAAAGACTTCTTCAAGCGTGGCTGTGAAGAGCTTTGGAGAAAGAGGGTCGCCCTGTTTGACCCCTTTTTGGATAGGGAATGATGGTCCTGTGGTGTTTATTTTTATGGCTGCTGTGCTATTTTGGTATATTTTTTGTAGTAACTTAATGTATGTAGGTTCGATGTCTTGGTTTTGCAGAGATTCAAATATGGCTTTGTGCGATAAACTGTCAAATGCTTTAGAGTAGTCGACAAATGCTAGGTATAAGGGTAGGTTGTATTCTAGATGTTTTTCTATAACTTGATTAAGGGATTGTAAATGGTCGGTAGTGGAGAGGCCACGACGGAACCCGGCTTGTTCAGGAGGTTGATGCTGATCTAATTGGCCAAAAATGCGATTTTCAATAATTTTAATAAATATTTTGTAAAGGTGTGAGATGAGGCTGATGGGGCGGTAATTGCCGATGTCAGTCTTATCACCTTTTTTATGGAGGAGGATAACATTTGAGTGGCAGAAACTACTTGGAAAAACACCTGTTTGTAATATTGAATTAAATAAGTTGCAGATGTATGGCAACAAGATAGGCTCCGCGGCTCGAAGTGATTCGGTTGTAATACCATCTTCGCCGGGACTTTTATTGTACTTCATGCCTCTGAGAGCCTGGTGTACTTCATATCCAGATATTAATGGAACCTCCTCAGGACATGAATAGACTTCGGTTGTTTGTTGGGATGTTTGGTAGTTGGAATATAGAGATTAGACTTAACTGATTAATTGTTCAAAATGATGAACATTGTTTTGAATACATAGCTGGATTCGACGTCTCAAGGATTGTACTGCATTCAGCATTACAATATTATTGATTCCATTAGAATATTTTCCAAAGATCGTAATAGAAATTTGAATTTAGAACATAATGTTGTGCAGGTGACTGCGCTGCGGATGTGTTAGTAAAAATATTGAGCATCATTTCGAGCAAGGTACCTACGTAATGTAGGTATGAATACTTTAAAATAAGAAGCATTTTATTAAAATTCAACATTTTCCTTAAGTTTGCCGTATGTCATTACTTCCCAGAATTTGATCCTTATTAGGGACACTATCGAATGGTGTAATAATACAGTGTTTTTTTTTTCAAAATCAACAGGTTCGATTCCTGGCCAGAAATATTGATTTTTCAAAAATCCAATGACGCAGTTTTAGTTTTCATCAAAATCGAGCCCGCGACTCCTTTGAGTACTTTTCGCTATTCCTCATAGTTTAGAATTTGGCCATCCACGCCCACTTGGAAAATTCACCCTGTATATTTTGTTACTAGCTGCCCGGCGCGACTTCGTTCGCGTGGTGTCCTACCTTACTCCTACCCCTACCCTTCTACCTTACTTGTACACTACCCCTTCCCGACTCCTACCGTACCCCTACCCTACTCTTACCCTACCCCAACCCTACTCCTACCGTACCCCTTCCCTACTCCTACCCTACCCCGACCTTACTCCTACCCTACTCCGACCCTACCCCTACCCTACACGAACAGTAGTAGTTAAAATAAAATAAAAAATTGTTTACGTCCTATTCTTGGACCTACTGAATATACACACAAAATTTCATAAGAATCGGTCAAGCCGTTTCAGAGGAGTTTTGTTACAAACACTGTGGACACGAGAATTATTGTATCGCTGCGCTACGTGTCGTATTCTGTGGCTGCGTGGAGCAACACGCACCGCGGCGCGGCGCGTCGTCGGCGTGTATTTTTTTTCTACTGACATTTTTAATTTCGTAATATATTTTGAATGGAATGTCCGATTTCAATAATTCAAAAAGTAGTCAACAGGTATTAAAACAGTCTTGAATACAAAATAATTTACAGTGTAAACTCTATATAACGACCCTCAAGGGACTGTGCAAATTTTGACGTTATAGAGAGTTGTCGTTAAATAGAGAGAAGAGAAATCTGTATTAGATAAAAAAGAAAAAGTTTATTTCAGACTTATGTATTTGAACGCTATTGCGTATAGTCTATTATTTTTGTCTGACGTCTTTTGCTGCACCAGTAATTTTGTTGTATTTTATAAATTATTTTATTCATATCTTGCGATATTTAACTTTGTGAGCAACTAAGAATATGATAACGGATAGATAATCCATGACTCCTACTAACAATAGTCAACACGTGTTAGCTATCCCAATCTGTAAACAAAAGAACGGATTTCTTAGAAAGTTCGGTATGTATAATGCCGACAGTCGAGTTTATTACGGGCTAGGATAATAAAGCGACAAAAGAACGTACACAGCTGCGCAGTTTTTACTAATTTTGGCAACTTAAATAGTACTTTTTATTTTAAATTCCTGTCGTTATTGAGAGTGGGTGTAACGCTATATAGAGTGTATCATTGTATGGGAAACAAGCTAAACTAACCAAAGCCGAGTGATGTCGACGCTTTAGGGAGTTTGTCGTTAAATCGAGTGACGTTACATGGAGTTTACACTGTATTTGGATAAGAATTAATACAAAGGTATAGATAACATGGTCTGATTTTGATCGGCATTTCTATCAACTTTTAAAATGTAAAAAAGTAGTTATAGTAACATAACTACAATAGTTGGACATATGGTATCGTGAAGTTTTTTGTAGATATTGATATGTTCTATAATATTGTAGAACATTTTTTTGTTCTATCATCAATACTTTCCGCAGCGCATGCGATGAAAGACATTTTATGGCTATTTTTTTTACACCTTGGGTTGGTTTTAGTAGGAATTTCTAAGGATCCCTAATTTTTTTTAGTAATAAATATAGCCTATGTTACTCAGTGATAATGTAGCTTTCTAACGGTAAAAGAATTTTTGAAATCGGTCCAGTAGTTTTTACGTTTATTCGTAACATACAAAAATACATATCTTTCCTCTTTATGATATTAGTGTAGATGATAGGGTGCTCCAATAAAAAAATATGATTCACTGAACGCGCACCGTTTTGGGGTGAAGTGATCTTCCAATAACATCACTAGCCCTTGCAGGTATAATACCAACTCGGCAATTCTCGTAATTTTAAGAATGTTCACTCTGATCTCGGTCACAATCTGACAAAAATACCTATGATTTCCTTACATTTTTTAAAAGTTTTTGACATTGTTTCTCACTGAGATGAGAATGAGACTAGATTTTGAAATTTGTAATTGCGGGAATTTGTCTTCAGCTCTATAATCTATGGTACGCTGATTTTTATTTTTGTTTTAATATTCAGTACGCCGAGTCTCAACAAGCGCAGCTAGAAATCAACTTGTTCGACGTGGAGGCAGCTGTTAAAACGAAGGAAACAACGGAGGGTCACAAATTAATCGCAGATTTCTTGCGAAAATGCAAACTCATACATGAGGGTACAGCATCAGATGACACTATGATAAAGGAAATAACGAAACTAAAGCAAGAATTGCTACAGTCTAATAATAAGTATGTGGAATCTCTTATGGCCTAAGGCCTCTGTGACTTATTTTCATGTCTGATAAATGTTTTTCAATATTTTAAATTTGCATTTTTTTATCTGTATACCCAACCCGTTACCCAAAGTAAGTACATCGTTTTGTGTTGACTCCCTTGTTGGTCTAGTCGTCGCAAACGCTACTAGGTCCTGGGTTCGAATTCCGGGTCGGGCAAAGTATTGTTGGATTTTTGCACCTGAAGTATGTCGGTACCACCGGAATGTGCATTTGTGCCCGGTTGATGTTCTGACATAACTGGCGAAATATTGTTGTACTATAGGTACACTTCTGCTTAACCCTTCGGGATAATAGGTGTCATGTCATGTATGTTTTTATTGTTTTTTAAACATAAATACTGCCGGTAGGCTGTCCGTCAATGAGGCCTTCTTCACTGTCGGGCTTTCGATGCAACCGGGGTCTTGACTTGCATTTGTGCTGCTTTTATGTTTTCCACAGATGATGAGATATTATTAGCGATCTGTCCATAGTATTTATGCTCGTGACTGAATGGGTAATGTCGCTTTACACATTATGCCGTGGTTGCAGCGGCGCCGCCGTCGCCGCAGCGCACTGCAGCTACGGCATAATGTGTAAACGGCCTAAGAGCAACCAACAGCGGAATCAAGTTGGGTTTGAGTTCCAAAGGGTTTAGCCATCCTTCCATAAGCAAACTGCCCCCGATAGGAACCTATATCGTAACCTATGTTATATTGTAGAGGGTACTAATAGTAGTTCATCGCGTAGATATTAGCTCTATATCTTAGGTAATTGAGGAGCTATTTGAAAAAAAGTGTCCGGAGACGACTTTTTTTCAAAGTGATATATCTCTGTTGATTTCAAAGCTAGAAAAATAAAACCAATTCCAGTGTTTATGGTACACTTTACAGTTTATTTTATATAAATTTTCATGAGCCAAGCTTAAATAAAAACATTAAAAAAATGCAAATAATTTTTTTTTAAATTAATTTCTATCAGATCGAATTGAATTACCACTTTGAAAAAAATATATAATAATTGTCTATACCTTGCCTAACAGCATGCCAAGTTTCATTAAAATCCGTAAGGTGCAACATGATGAAAAAAAATAATAAAAGTAAGTGGACCACCTTATGACTACTTTGTTGACGCTTTTAACTTAACACTGGATAATATTTCTGCTGGGCGAACTATATGCGATTTATATTTTGCATTTGATAAATAATATATAATTGCTGCCACGTGAGAGCAACACCCAACTGTTCGATTTCCATTTGCACAGTTACAGCAATAACGCCGAATATCTTCGTGGCTTTTTCCATTGGGGTTGTAGTCAATGTAACATCTGTAGGTTTTGCTATTAATGTGTCGCGATTGTACTTGCACTTTTAAAATGTTACGCGGTGTCCTGCGTGAGCGACGAATACGACGCGACGTAATGCGACGCGATGCTACACGCGATAATTAATGTCCTACGTGATTTTGTTCACTACTTCTCGAATCATGGAGAGGTACAGTACAATTTTAACAGGAAACCGTCAATGGGGACAACGGGAATACATTTTAATTATTTTTATTGAGTTCCGAATGGGGACAACGGGAACAGACGGAAAGTTCATATGTAGCTCGTGGTGTCGCGTCTGGTCGCTCTAAAAACAAGTACGCGTTACGTCGCGTCTCGCCGCAGACTGTCATATAGGCCGCAAGCAGTGTATGCCGTTGAGTTGATCGCGTTCGTCGCGTTCGCAGCGTCGCGTCGCGTCGTATTCGTCGCCCACGTAGGATATCGCCTTAGGTTTATTGTTAGGGCTCCCACACATAAACACGATACGACGCCGCGTCGTGTTACGACGTATATGATTTAGTGTTTTTTTAGTGACGTATCATTCAAACCGGGAAAAGTGGAAAGAGGGAAGGGAGGTCTTTGCTCTGCAGACCCTGCAGTGAGACAACACAGGCTTATAATAATAATAAGTCATTCAAACGGTGAAACGATGCTGCGTCGTAGCACGACGCGACGTCGTATCGTGTTTATGTGTGGGAGCCCTTAGGCGTTATTGCTGTAACTGTGCAAAAGGAAATCGAACAGTTGGGTGTTGCTCTCACGTGGCAGCAATTATATATTATTTATCAAATGCAAGATATAAATCGCATATAGTTCGCCAAGCAGAAATATTATCCAGTGTTTTTTCTATAAATAAAGATCATGATTGATGAAAATAGTGACGATGACTAATAAAAGCAATTTTTTATTAATATGGATTTAACTATTACTGAGAAAAAACCCTTCCGTTTCCTTTTAAACCTTTCATGCCCAATATTGAAAAATCAAATATGCAATACGATTTAATTAAATACTAGATTATTGAAAAGTTAAAAGCGTCAACAAAGTAGTCATAAGGTGGTCCACTTACTTTTATTATTTTTTTTCATCATGTTGCACCTTACGGATTTTAATGAAACTTGGCATGCTGTTAGGCAAGGTATAGACAATTATTATATATTTTTTTCAAAGTGGTAATTCAATTCGATCTGATAGAAATTAATTAAAAAAAAAATTATTTGCATTTTTTTAATATTTTTATTTAAGCTTGGCTCATGAAAATTTATATAAAATAAACTGTAAAGTGTACCATAAACACTGGAATTGGTTTTATTTTTCTAGCTTTGAAATCAACAGAGATATATCACTTTGAAAAAAAGTCGTCTCCAGACACTTTTTTTCAAATAGCTCCTCAATTACCTAAGATATAGAGCTAATATCTACGCGATGAACTACTATTAGTACCCTCTACAATATAACATAGGTTACGATATAGGTTCCTATCGGGGGCAGTTTGCTTATGGAAGGACGGCTAAACCCTTTATAGAAAGTCTACCCTACTGCGTAACACACTATCAATCTAAATAATTTTGAAGAATATTGCTTATCCATTGCTACATAATTATGTTCGAAAAATGTGTCTGCTCAATATTGTAAAAAACGCAATGAACGTTGTTGAACTGTCAAAATATTAGGTCCTTACATATGAAATTGGCGTTTTTCGTACTGGCCACTTTAATCACGAATTTCTCCTCTTTGGTAAGGAATTCCAAATTCAAATTTGTACAGCTATTTACTCATGTATTTGTGCTTCGATGACCGTCATTCATTTGTTTTTTTTCTTCTGTTTTTTCTGTTTGCGTCACTCATTTTACAAAATGGAAAATTTAAAATATCGCATTATTTACGAGTACGAGTTCCGCCGTGGCACTAGTGCTGCGGAAACGACTCGAAGGGTGAATGATGTGTATGGCGGTCATGTTGCAAAAGAAAACACAGTTCGTTTTTGGTTCCAACGTTTTCGTTCTGGAAATTTCGACCTGCAGAACAAGCCCCGTGGACGGCCTGAGACCCAAGTTGATAATGGAGAATTGAAGGCTATTGTGGAAGCGGACCCATCGCAAACCACGTCCGAGTTAGCTGCAGGCTTCGATGTTAGTGATAAAACTGTTTTAATTCACTTGAAGCAAATTGGGAAGATTAAAAAGCTTGAAAGGTGGGTACCTCACGAATTGACTGAAGCAAACCGGCAAACGCGCGTCGACTGCTGCGTTACATTACTGAACCGGCACAACAATGAAGGTATTTTAAACCGAATCATTACCTGTGATGAAAAATGGATTCTTTACGATAATCGGAAGCGCTCAGCGCAATGGTTGGATCCTGGCCAGCCAGCCAAATCCTGCCCCAAGCGAAAATTAACCCCAAAAAAGTTACTTGTAAGCGTTTGGTGGACTAGTGCCGGTATTGTTCATTACAGTTTTCTCAAATCTGGCCAGACTATTACAGCTGATGTCTATTGTCAGCAATTACAAACCATGATGGAAAAGCTAGCGGCTAAACAACCAAGGCTGGTCAATCGCTCCACGCCACTGCTGCTTCACGACAACGCCAGACCACACACTGCGCAACAGACGGCTACCAAATTAGAAGAGCTTGAATTGGAATGTCTTAGACATCCTCCGTACTCCCCGGACCTTGCTCCAACAGATTACCATTTTTTTCGCAATTTGGATAACTTTTTGCAAGGGAAAAAATTCAACTCCGATGGGGCAGTCCAAATCGCCTTCAAAGATTTTATTGATTCCCGTCCGACTGGTTTTTTTAGTAAAGGGATCAATGAACTACCTATAAGATGGCAAAAGTGCATTGAAAACAATGGTTCATACTTTGATTAATTAAATATATTATATTAAAAAATATTCGACTTTTTGTTCCTTCCATACAAAACGCCAATTTCATATGTAAGGACCTAATAAAACCCAGATAATGTGTTACGCAATTTCCCCGCAGGATACGGTTCAGAGACGGGAAGCGGTAGTGGTGGTGGACGAAGTGAATGCGAGAATAATTCCAGTAAAACAATGTTGTTATTATTTAACATTTCTTTATTAATAGTGAAATAGTAATCACATGAAAACAATTTTAATGCGACCTTTAAATGAATTTTCTTATGCATTATTTATGTTTAATGTCAAAAACGATATAATTTAGTGGCGTGTTGTACTTTAGTAATATGAAATAGACTGATAATCCGCTAATTTAAATTACACCTATGAAAAAAAAATCACATGTTATAAGACGCCCTAATGCCTGTTTTTTAATTTAATGTCACAAAATATAATTCGGAGGTTTTCTTTGAGAAAAACAATTTAAATGCGACTTGTTTGAATCTGCACTGCTTGCTAGTTCACAAATAAATACGGCTCATAGAAAATGCTTTCATTAATTAATTAATTTAATTCTGAAACTGTCAGTAGGATTTTTTGTTTTGAACTTCAATTTACATTATTAAGAAAATTTACTCTGTTTAACATTTGGTCAGCACAAGAAACAAAACAGAAACTTTTGTATAGTTTTTATGTCAAAATGCAGTATTTTTTTGGTAGTCTGTCTTGTCAGTTGTGCTACTAAAAGTTTTTACATTATTTACACTTGCCGGTGGGACAAAACGATAAGCTAGAATATTTACATTCAATTATTTACAATATATGTCACAACAGGCCGCACACACATTTTTTGGAAATAATGATAAAACCAAATAGTTACTTTGTGTTCAAATTGCAATATTATCACTTTTTGCATTAGTATGTATAGGCAGACTGCTTAACTGAGACGTTGCCTGAGGTAGCAGCGCAGTCCGGGAGCTCAATGATTCGACAACTTGTGACGACTATCACCCCTCCCGCACCGCGCAGCTACCTCAGGCAACGTCTCAGTTAAGCGGTCGGCCTATATACTTAATTTATCAGACTAACCTTTTACATAAAACCAAGTTTAGTCTTGTACAAATTGATTTAGGTTTACTATTGCCCTTACATATTTGACATTCATAATCTTTCCAAAATGTGAACATCAATTTTAACATCAAAATATTGTCTTATAAATTATTATTTAAAATTGCCCCACCGCTTTTAATTTATTACATCACAAGGGCGGCCCCTGTAAGGCCACGATTCCACAGTCAGAAATAGTAAAGTAAATTCCCATAATTATCATAATGTTGCCAATAACCTTAATACCACTTGAAGCTTTAATAAGTTAATAATGTGGCTCATTTGAAAAAATAATTGAATCGTCATTTCACGCAAACGAGCAGTATTATTCTATTTTATTTAAAGCTGTTTATAATATGTATAAAATAAATAATTGCAATATCACGCCAAAAACGGAATCGTGTACTAAGTAATAAGCGTATCAATCTACTCTTCTTGTAAGAACGTTACCTAAGTATTTAGTTTTATATTTCAATATTAGGTAAATTTCTCGTACTCCTGAGGACTCATTCTCAATCAGCTGTTAAAGCGTATTCGTCTTTTGTTACACTAGCGAGTTCCTATTTTATCTACGATAAGTTTCAATAGGGTTCTCCGCCTGTGGAAACGTGACATAGGAGCTATGGGGTCCAACACACAGCTCTGTCGGGCCGTCCCTTAAGACTAGAATCGAGCCTTCGATTCGGCTACTCTTCTCACGAGAAATATAATCGCACTGCATTCTGAAACGTCCTGCGGCACATCGGGCACTTGTCTGCCGCGAGCGCACACTTGGCGCACGCCACCACGTGTCCACACGGCACGAAGCACACGTTACGCTCCTCCGCGTAACAGATTTTACATAAATTGGAGTCGTCCACGGAGTTCTCTGGCGAGTCGAGAGGTTTGCTTGGCGGGGTAGCGGTCCGCGCGGGCGCCATGTCACGCTCCGCGTCTGCCGCGGGCACTGCGCACGCCTCTGTCATCACCTTCTGAACGTACTCCCGACCCTTCACCAGCTGCACGTAGGCGCACCGGTCGAACCAGCGCGCGTGCTGTTCCCACGGCACGTCATCGTTCTCCCAGTCTTTCAGGCCTCCGTCGCAGTAAAAGCATTTGGTCTTATCACCTTGACCAGTGTAGAAAAAGCCAGCCTCGGCGAGCTCCTCAGGTTTCTGTTTCATGCATCTTGGCCAGTCTCGAAAACTGCGCAAGCGTGCGGTTTCGGAGGCGTAGCGCGGGTGCACGGGGCCGGCCATGCGTGGCGGTGTACTGCTGCTGGCGGCCGCGCGCGCGCCGCACTCGTCGTGCCCGGAACTGCCAGTGTCGGAGTTGGCGCCGCCGCCCAATTTTCGGACGAATGAGCATTGCGGCGCCCATCGTTGATGGTCTTTAGCAGGATCGTCGCCTTCGACCCATCTCATAATTTCTACCTTACAGAATGCGCAACGTACCTCGTCTCCACGACCGAGGTAATAAAATCCATTACGAGCGAGCTCATCTCCGGATAGGAACGTGACAGGCCATTTTTCAAAAGTTTTAATTCGTTCATCTTCTCTGCGCATATCAACTGTGTCCGTCCCGAAGTTAAAGGAGTCGTGGTTGTCGGTCTTGTCGGTGGAGAACGAAGAGGAACACGAAGGTGAGGAGGGTGACGAAACCGGAGAGCCGGCGTTTGAGTCGTAGCTTGGTGGTACTAGATTCTTGGCCAGAGGTTTAAGCTTAGCGTCGTGCGCGCTCCTGAATAGCGCGTGCGTCAATGGTGACCCATTGGATGCCACTGGAAAGAAAGAAAAGTTTTTGTTAGTTACAAAGCTTTTAAATTTAAAGATCACGCATATGTCTATCAGTATCAACTAGGTAGGTCTTAAATGTTTACAGTTCCGTAAAGTTTTATAGGTATAGTATGTGCTTAAATTGATAACACCAGTAATATCATTAACTCCAAACAAAATGGCATGATGCTTTACACAGGCAAGACTTAGAATGAGTGCAGAGCTAATTTAATATCACTTAAACATACAAGATGCAGTCATATGTAGAAGATGGTTGTGTGCGAGTGTGCGTTTAAAAACAGTTTCACATAACAACAAGTTCGCGGCCGCCGGGGCCGGCCCGGCTGGCTGCGTCATCGACATTCCAATGCATGCCGCCGCCCCGCAGTCCGCCCTCACTCCTCCCTAAGTGCACTCAGTGCGCATGTACCGAATGACCACAATCAGTTTTCTAACCCTAGTATACGAAGACGTCTTAGGCCCAAAACTGATGATTGGTTTTGAGATTCTTAGTACCTAAGTGGAAATCTTATTGGCAGAACTATCGACAGAACTGTAACGGCAGATAATTATTAATTCTAGAACGCTCCACGGCGTTTTGGAATTTTCTTCGTAAATTTTCTTCTAGAATTGCAATAATTTTATGAAAAGTATGGTCGATAAAATACTCATAAACAACAACAGCTTTCCAGCTGTCACAGACCGCAATGACCTGTCTCAGATAATTTATCATGACGATCACGACTCTTGAACGATTTCATGTTACAGAAAAGAAAATACTGTAGAAAAACTTGTTTTATCATTTCTTATAAGAAAACGTATTATTTATCTAATTTTATCCGCATACATTTCAGGCTGATAACCACATCTCTATTGGAAAGAATGTTCCAATATTACCAAAACAATAGGCCTCCAAAATAGTAAATGGCCGACAGTACCTACACGGATCGATATTTACCATTTCTACTGTTAGTGTCGACTAAAAGAGGCATTTTGGCGGGGATTGTACACACAGAACTTTTCACGTAACACTGCAAATACACATTGCAAAAAAACTAGAACTTTTGCAAATAATAGTTGTAGAATTAAAATGATAGCGCGATATCGAACGTATGAGTACGGACATCGTTGGCTGTACGTATACTGTGCCGCCTGGTGGAGATATTGTGCTACAGCGACCACCCCACTGCGCAAGCGTACGCACTTCAAAAGAGGGTTTAAATAGTTGGACTGCAACCCTCCGCGATCAGGAGTATTGTCGTGCACATGGGGTGCGCGCTGCTATTCGGCAATTCGCCATTGTGAACTGAATACAACACAGCTGTTAGGTACGACATTCCGTAGACTGTAGGCAATTTTACGTGCTATAAAGGAATGAAAATATAAGAGAAAAGCTCTAACTAAATAAGTTTTTTACCAATACGTAATCATGATTATATTTACTTTGACTTTGTTACCATTGTCATTATGTTATTAGATTACCTTTAATTATGATAAGGAGTAATTATAATGATTGGTTTACGATAATCCTTTTATTTTCGGTGTTTATTCTATCGGTATGCGGAATCCCGACTTGATGTACAGCTAAGATGCTGTAGTATTGGTACTTACTACGTACTAACGGATACAATAGGGAGAAGTGCTAAGGGACTGCGAGGGAGAGATTCTGATAACCGCTCCAAGACAAGAAATATCGACCAGATAAAAGTAGAAAACCACAAAAAGAGCTTATTCATGTACTTAAAGTCTTACCCCCTTATTCATAATCCTATTTTATCTCTATTTTAACTAAAATGGGTTTATAGAACGTTTGTCTTTATCTGTCACGTTGTCATTTCTGTGTGTAAGAAAGAGACAAACCCCATTTTAACTAAAATAGGTTTGATAAGTTTTATGAATAAGGGGGCTAGTTTAGTAGGTAGGAAGGTGGCGTTAGAAATTATTTTCCTGTATACAACGCGATAAAACAACATAACCTTAATAATAACTACATTAAAACTTGAATACTTTTACAAAACTTAGTTTTCCCCTGAAATGTGGGTAAAACTCATTCTACTTTATCCCTCAACTTCCATCTGGCAACACTGATAGTAAGTTCTCAATCAGGCAAGCGTCTGGTGCGACGTTGCCGTGCCGTTCACAGCCGACCGGATTTCATTCATATTTGAGACGCGACGTTGCCGTCTTCAGCGGAAACCGCGACCACACAGCGTAAAAAAGGGCCTGTGGAATGTGGCAGTAGTTTACTGATGGGCGGGTCTAATACAACACCAAATAAAAAGTAGACAAAAGTGGATGCTTGGAATGCGTACAGTACTTAAGTTTAACAAAAGGAGTTGAGATGTACACTCTCGAATGTTGAATCTTTACTTCAGTAATATTGACTAAATTTTATAAAAAGAAATAGTGCATTAACATTAAAGAATTTCTTTGATAAATGCTTTAATTTAAACACGTTACTATTTTATTGCAAAAAATACTCCTCAACAATAAATCAGCAAACATGTTGGTTGTTAAGTCCAGCGGGCAGACTGATATCATGTGCAAAGTTCACGTCACTCGCCGCAAAAAGCAAATGAAATTCAGCATTGTGCCTTAGGAGAGCGGCGAGAGGCGGCGCCGGGCGGGAGCAAGCGTGGGGAACGGGACGGGGCCACGTTCTCATGCCTATGGGTGGTCGGCGCTCGGCTTTCGAATTCCAATGCCTCGCCTGTAGCGCCTACGCGCTAGACTGCTATCTATTTAGCTACATACGTCTACGTAATTTCAGTACGGTTGTATCTAAGCAATTTCTCTTTAAATTCATACTGTTGACGAGTTGTTATAAGTACTTACTTATTTCTAGATGGAAGTAACCCGAAAATGAATCAGTCTCCAAATGGGATTGTATGAATGAATTTTATGCTTGTAGCCTTAACGTAGTATAAACAAACCATGGCTTCTCTCATCATAAAAGTAGGAAAAATAAACTAAAGGATAGCCCGGAATTGGTGTCAGCGGAAGAGAACATCCGCCAGATGGGGCACATACATATCAAAGAGTTCGGCATTGAATATAAAATGTACGAGGAAAAAAATATCCTGCTAGGAACAACTAAGTAACACAAAAATTCCATATTGCAACGATAAGATAAAAAGGCCGACATTACTTGTAACTTGATAAAGCATCAATATTGATCTTTTGGCATTGCGTTATCTAACTCTATTTAACGTTATCTAGCTGTGACCTAACCGCTGCGCCGTTACCCGATATTTGACAGTTCCACGTTCATTTGGTACATTACTTGTGCACGTACGCGTACGCGTACATAAACGACCTACTCCGCAAGAGCTCTGCTGCATACATTCCCGAAATTCGCAATCGTAACCGTCAAACTAGAATGATCAACATAATTATTTCGTTGCTACTGTAAAGTTGATGTTACATATGATTTAAACTTTTTAACTAGAAATAAGTGAAGTTATTTTGATAATACACAAAAATATATAATATGTATGTTGGCAACACCATTTTCAGTAGTGTTTAGTACAGTCATCAACAAAATTAAAGTGTTTAGTACCAAAGTATGTTGCTGCCTGTACCTAATCTCCAGAAGTATTGTAGATTAAATAATTGGTAGAAACGTTGGAATACACTCTATTGAAAATGGTGTTGCCAACATACATAAAAATATATGTATGTTGGCAATACCATTTAGTAGTTTTTTTAGTACAGTCATGAACAAAATTAAAATGTTTAGTACAATATTTTGCTGACTGTACCTAATCTCCCAGTGAATTAAGTATTGTAGATTATGATTGGTAGAAAAATTGGATTAAGTAGGTAAAAATATACCAATTTTTTATATAATACATTCCAATTAAAATCCTAGAATAATCAGAACAATAATTGAACCATTAGTTATTTGTTGTTTAGTTTTTATCTATAGTATACAAACATATACCTACATAGAGCCTAACAGATTATTTAAAAAAATTCACTAACATTGATAACAGATGGCGCTACTAGTATGTGAAGCTAAAAACTACTACACTGTTCTGAACAAACAAAACCATTAGAGGAAAAAGTTATAAAATTAAAATTGTTACAAATGTATTGGAAACTTATGGGAATAATAATGGTTTTTCCTATTAATGATATCCCTAAGAGCATATTGTATTTATGTAAATGTAAATGGCACACATTTTCCGCTTTGAACATGATGGCATTATTACTCACTTAAAATTATAAGAAATAAATGAATGATAAATAAGGTTAATAGAATTAATTTCTATGACAATGTAGTTCATATTGACTACAGGTTAGGTACTTACAAATTTGGTAACAGCGAAGAGGCCCCACTGGGTAGAGTATAATCAAATGGCAAGGCCATATTAACAATACTCTTGAGCCTTGTAAAATAGATTTCTGCTTGTTTGTTGGTAAATAAAATGAATGCCATATTACAGTTATTCCCAACATGTTTTGTTTGAGGTAAAGACTAAAGTAATAAATCTTATCTGAAGAGTGAAATATAAGTATATCTTATCTGTTAGTTATAATTCTTTGGAAGTATAAGTCATATGTATAGGATAACGATTGTTAGGTATAATTTGGACGTAAACAGGTTGCTGGAAATTTTCTAGCACACTACACTTCTAAAGGGTCACTTATTGATTCCACTAAACTCAATCAACATTCTTTTTCTTTATGACATCAGCATTTAATTTTAACTTACATTTGTGTTGATAGATGGCATTGGTATAGAGCTTGAATAATACTTTACGGGTTTATTTTAGTTGTTATTGATTTGAGTCTAGTTACTCTACAATAATTATTATTATAAGTATTTAATTAATTGAATCAGAACCAACTTTTTTGGAAAAATTGGCTTCTCTTTAAACCAATTCATTTTATTGCAACAAAGGAAAATAATAACACTTATTTGCTATTGGTTGTATCAATATTAAAATTTAAGGTAAGAATAATTAGGTAATTAGCAATAATTAATGTAGATTTGGAATGAAGGAATTTGTATCAGCTGTTATTATTGTTTTGTTTTGACAGTAAAATAGGTATTTTCGTAAGGGTTTCCAGATAAAAACCTTTCACCAAAAAAATGTAACCTGGATTAATATTTTCAAATATTGTAAAATCTGGTACCAATCCTTCTTTTAGAGACTGTTTAAGGTAGGTTTATCAAAAGAATAGAATGACATGTGACATTTAACAATAATCTAATTATTTTGCTACGAATTACAATACTGTCAACGTTTACTTATAAAATATAAACACCTGAAATGAAACTACAAATCTAGTGACGAGGATATGTGACGTCGCCCTCGTTCCAAATCAAACAACATATGGTCATGAAAAGGTTATGTAAAGGAAATCGCTTTTACCTTTGGTAATATCCATTTGTAATCCAGATTTTTTTGTATTTACACAAGGTAAGGGACACGACCACATCAAATTGATTGTTTTTGACTAGGTTCCTACAAGCAGTTCTCACTCTCACTTGTCAAACGTAAAACGGATTGACAACAAACAACACAACACAACTCATGAGTGCGAACTCGCGACTGACGTTCACACTCACAGCGGTTTGATCGCTGGGCCCGAGTAGTAGGTAAAAAATGCGTTACTCCTCGACGATCGGAGTTCGGACTAAAACTATTCAACGCACAGGCACACAACGCTCGCTGAGCGGCTCGCTCGCCACCAGTCGCCTCAGTAAATTCAGTGTTGCCAGATAAGAGATTGTAATCGTATTTGTATGTTATCAATCCGGAATCTACAAATCGGTATTTTTTTTAACAAGTGGGTAAACATAATATACTACAAGTAACTTAAATTATTCTCAGTACATAAGCCTTTAAAAGAGAAAAGGGATTGAAGATTTTTTTAAGGAGCCTGGTATACCTACTGTCTCGCCATTTTGATTTTTTTCAAAATGGCGGCCACGCATGAAGCATGTACATCGAAGAACTTTCAAAGTTGATCACGTGACACCCATATTTTTTTAAGTTCAATATCTTGTTGCTTCATGTTTCATTACTTTAACTTTCAGAGTGATTATTTCAAATATAAAAGCAACAAGATGTACGCAAGTTAAAAAAATATGGGTGTCACGTGATCAACTTTAAACGTTAATATCTCGGAAACGTAACACTACAGAGTTTAGTCTTATTATGTTTTCTGTTTGCATTGATGTCGGCCATCTATTTATATAGGTAACATGCTTGGCCACCATTTAAAAAAAACCGAAATGGCGCGTGGCGCGACAGTAGGTATCCCACGGAACTTCAAAGCCCTTACGATTTCGATTAGTTTTATCCACGGTATCCTTGCCAATTGAAAATATACGAGTCTCTCTGTTACATAATATTGAAAAACACACTTGACTAATAAATTACAAGCCAACCGCATTTCGAACGTTGTTGTCCTCTTATACGAATTGGTCTAAAAACATGGCAACATTACGATCAACTGCTGTGGAGTTTAGTTTGCTTTGCAGTGAGGTCCCCTTTTTTTCAAATTTATAAATATAAACCTAACAGTTTAATATTTTAATTTTGTAGAGACTATTTTTTAAATTTTATATTTGTTCTTGAAGTTCTCGCCGGTTAATTCGTTATGCTTAGGCACCTAATTATTTACATAATCAGCCTATAATGTTCCCACTGCTGGGGCACAGGCCTCCTCTAGGTGAGAGGGAGTGGGCCGTAATCCACCAGTGGCCCCGTGAGGGTTGGTAGATGTCACGAACTTTGAACTTTTGGTTCTAGGACGTGCCAGTTTCCTCACGATGCTTATTCCTTCACCGTTTTGAGAGCAGTGGTGATGAAAAATTTACACAAAGTAAGGCGCCTGTCTGAGTTCGAACCTACGACCTACAACTAGTAAGTCGCGCACCACTGCTCTCGTCTTATTAAGTGGCCCAATAAAAAATAAAAAAATCATCCTAATTGATAACCTCCTCCTTTTTTTGAAGTCGGTTAAAAAAAAACAGAACTTACATTACTATAGGTACCTTATATATTCTAAGTAGGTAATTTCAGAGGTGGTTCTCTCTGATAGCTGACGATATAAATTACTAATCTAACAAACAAGTGGATAAAATATTTTTATCTACCCGCTTTTGCATGGAACTTTTTATATCGAATTTATCTTTCTATCTTTATTTGATGTAGATAGGTATTATACGGTATACCTACCTGTACATAATGTTCTATGTAGGTAGGTAGGCAATACAATCAGAGAACTTGATTGTATGATTTAAAAAACATAGATGCTATTGACGTTAATATTAACGAAATCACGATGTATTGTTTTGGTAGGTTACTATTCCTTACTGTAATACTTTGTATACCTACTTAAAACAAAGTCGTCGAAATGTCTGTACGCGCATAACTTCCGTAATTCTTTTTTTTTTGTTCGGTATTGCCAGGACAAGATTTGTATGAAAGAAATTTCGAAAATTCTAAAAAAAAAAATTCACCCGTGCGAAGCTGGAGCGGGCTGCTAGTTAAAAATAAATCTTAAGCCTGTCTATTGGTAGGTATTATTTTCAATTAAGTATCTATAATATTATGCTACTTAAACATTTAAATTAAGTACCTACTCTATGAAGGAAGTAAATTTGGATAAAGGCAGAAATGATGGTAAGTGCTAGGTATCCTTTATTTCTGTTAGGTCTACAGTAGTATTATTTTTTAAATAATTTGTAGCATCCAGCACCCTAATTGCGTAAAACACTATCAATCTCAATCTGAATCATTTTTAAGGATATTGCTAATCCATTGCTTCATATGTTCGAAAAATGTGTCCGCTCAACAACATAAATAACGCAATGAATGCTGTTAAACTGTCAAAACGAAACCCATTGCTACAGATAGTGTGTTACGCAATTACCCCGCAGCATTTAAATAAACAATGTGGGTAAAAATTACTTAAGTAGGTAAGTTGATAAAAGGGAACACAATTTCTAGGTTTGTTTGATGGAAGGGAAAAAATAAATAAACCAATGAATTCAAAGTAATAAGTCAATGAAATAAACCCTTACCTGGCACTGAAGCTCTTGAAGACGTATTATCCACATAATTCCTTGGTATGCTTGGGTCCATGCCCTGAGATGCAAAAGGAATATTTTTGAGTTGCACTTTACACTATTTGATCAACCATTTTAAATTCGTTCTGCTAAAATTAAATATTTAATTCAGCGAAAATTTATCAAAAAAATCTGACGTTTATCAAACCTGACCAAAGATAAATTAACACCAGAGATAAACAAAAACAAATCGATGTTCCAACCAGATAGCTTACCTACCTCCTTGGAGAACATCGATTTGTTTCCTTGGTGAGCATTGATGTAATGTTGGTAAGTTGATTATTTTACCTGTAAAGGAGCACTTGAGAACTAGCGAGCACTGCAGCTGTCGCTTCAATACTACAGATAGATAAACTATGCCGAGACACGGCGATAACATCCTATTTATTAAAACGCAGGTAATCAAATCGAGCAATGATTACTTAGTTAATAGTATTGCATAGAATTGTTCAATCAAACTCTGGCGTCTCCGGTGCAGTGTACACTCCTTCTCTACCTTGAATCATCGGAATTCCTCAGAATTTAATATTGTATAATTTTCTTAGATACCTATCATCTTAGACGTACCTACCTAGGTAAAACGAGTAGAAAATTGTTGCATGTGGTATACAAATAGTACTTTTTGATACCATTCGGATTGCTTATAGTAAACAGCTGTTAGTTAATCAGGGCAGATGTCAATCCACCATAACATTGCATTGTGAAGGTAGGTAGTACAAAAAGCTGGTAATATTTGACGTTGGCAGGTGCGCGTGCAGCTTGCGCAGGCGCGGGTGGCGGCATCAGCTCAGCCAGCTGCCGTCCCACGTGCTCCGCAGCTGTCGCCCTCATCCCTTGCACCCCACCTCCCTTTCCACCCCTTAATTCATTCCTAAAATTAGCCAAAAAAAATCGACCCAATTTACTTGAATAATCCACAACTTTCCATCCTTTGTTGGTATGGATGGGACCTAGGATTATCAGGGGACGTGTCTCTTTCTTAGTTTTAATACTTAGATACAATTTTAGTAATTTAACTATTTAAGCAGATACCTAACATACCAAAACGCTGTGGCGTCCATTAACATTTAGGTTTTAAGTGACCACTTATAGTCATTAACAAAATTTCGTGGAAATTATGAATTTACTAGTGTTCCACGAAATATGATTCGTAATAGGATAGGGTAAAACTCACTAAAGGTCTGTCTGGCTGCGGCAATGCACCACAGACGCATGTTAGTAATAATAAATGCATATTTTAATGAATGAACCCGGCCCGACGAGAGTGGTGCCTACAGCGTTCACTTCGTGACTTAACAATGGCCATAGAGTAGAGGCTCACAGATACTATGTACACATTGAAGTTAGACTCAGTAGAAGCACAGAATAGGTACTTAATAGTAGGTACTACGTAGTAGAAGGGTCCGAAGACGGAGCCAAAATAGGCCAAAATGAGACTGAGAAAGGCAAGAAAAATATGATATTACCATCGTTTTTTTCCCGACTGTATACTTTCCGATGGGATAATTATGTTTTTATCGCACCTTCGCACGACAACACAATATACGAAGAAAACTGTACATAGATTTTTCAAAATCTGTGAATACAGATCAAAATATGAATTAAAAAAAGTTAAGGACAGATATCGCTTTCTTGTAGCGACAACGGTTAAAGAAACTTTATTGCACCCTGTGCCCCATCTCAAAAACCCACCCTGCATATATCATTATTGACTGCTTAGCTCCATAAAGGTCCAGCGTGATGAATTGATGATAATCTTTAAAAAAAGTTAAATCGGTAACTATTAGCTATATCCTGACCTTTGGAGTGTCTTTTTACAATTTGCGGAGAAGAATACGAACATAATGCAATATTGCTCATCCCCTGTCTATAGCAAATAGCGTGGTAGTTTATAGCTCACCACCAGAACTAGCCTACGACCAGACTTATATCTATGCAAAATTTGAACAGAATTTATCCAGTAGTATTTGCGTGATGCTGAAACATACCTACATATATTCAGACAAACAGACAAAAATTCTAAAAACTGTATTTTCGGTATAAGAATCGCTCCCAGATCTCGTAAAATCTAGTTAGATACTTGAAAAAAAAACAATGTAAGTAGCTGCTACCTACAGTTATCACTCCGCTACGATTTTATTATAAGTAGGTACTTATGTATAAATTTCTGTAAATCATTATAAGCCAGATTTGGAATTTAGGAATGAACTACCTAAAAACGAGCTTTCCTAGATAAACTCGTCATATACATGGTCTATTTTTATTTACCTACTTTATTTCCATTCCTTACGTCGTCGTCTACCTTATATTTTTTTTAAGTAGTTACGAATTTTTATTCTGGGATACAGTCCAGAATAAAAGTCGGGAATTCTGCAACTTTTTGTCGGTTTTTGTAATCTCATAATTTTTTACGCACTTAGTTGTTATGGGCAATATGTGCCGCTTCTGAAATGTTGTCTTTGCGTGCGGGCGGCACAAGGCAAGGCGGTCCAATAGCGGCTGGCGGCGTGGTATGCGGCCTGCTTTTCCCAGAACTCTTCGCTCCGTGCGCAGCTCGCGGGACGGGATCAGTTGCACGAAGTACCCAGCCAGCCCGCCGAACACAAGTATTGTGTGCTGATATGAAACACTTGTTATTGCCAACATTCTGACTTTCTATGTTTTCTTCTGGCAATAACTAGAACATTCTAACGAAGGTAGGTACAAACGCCAGCACATCAAGCTACTACAATCTGTCAAATTTCTTTAATAAATTTTCAACTTTATCACTTAAGTATAAGGTTTAAAATTGATTGGGAAAATTTGACAGTTTCGGGGTAGTTTGATGTGCTGGCGTCTGTATACGGCTTAACAGTAGGTATTAAGTTTTATACTTGGCAACACTATTCAGTTTCAGGCAGCGTTGCCAGAATGTTACTTTTGTAACATTTTACGTTACTTTTGGCCCTGTTATGTTACTTCCATGTTACACGACACAAGATGTTACTTTTACGTTACATTTCGTACCTACCTACTTGAAAACTATTCCAAATTTTAAGAACGACCATGTTGTACACACGGTGAAACATCGAGCTATACATTTCTAGTTTTAACAGAACTCGCATTGTATAGGTTTTTCGTAAAATCAGAAGTTAGCTTTTACTGGCTATGTATAACTTGATGTGTAGCCATGCGTACCGATGATTTTATCTCTTTCGCCGATTCGGGCACTTGCAAAACGAGTATAATATTCCTATTAAAAAAGTATATTCTAGGTTCTAAGTTGTGATTATTAAACGGGTATGTTTAATTATGATTTTATGTTTAAATTATATTACAGACTAATATTTTAGGCATTATGTACTTTTTTTCAGGCGATCCAAAATTTTGGTACTTAGGTACAAAGAAGAAAAAATTGTTTTTTGAGCTATTTAAACAAAATTAAATATTCCCTAAAAAATTAAATGTTACTTTTGTCATCAAAATGTTACTTTTTGACTCATGATATGTAATTTTTGACAAAAGGGCACTGGCAACACTGGTTTCAGGTCTGCGCTGCTGATTAGCAGTACAATGACCATGATAGTGATGTTTCTTTATTAGACAAGACATATACAACAACCACAACTACATACAACTTGAATGGAACAATAAAATCAACGCAAACTGAGGACAAACATTTTATCTACTATGTTACATATAGGATAGGTATACCTACCTTCAGTACCTTCCCACAGCATATTCTATTACTGCTGTTGATAGGTAACATTATTTTATAGGAATCGAACCTACTCAACCTAAGAATACATGGCTATTCAATTTTAAATGAGAAAACGTTACGAAAACGTGTCACAATGGATGTCTGTACAATGCACTATTTTTTTCTATCCAAATCCGTTACATTCCATTCCACGCAGCCGCGGGTTGGGCACGAAGCTATCTCGTCGAGATTTCGAAATTCCAAGAAAGGCAGAGCCTTATAAATTATCTCAAAAGCGCCGACGCGGCCCTGCAGCCAGAATGCTTTTTTTACACCACAGGTAGGCCTGGCGCTAAGAAGGCGAAGGAATTTATAGTGTGTACTTTCCAATTTGATACTTGAATTCAAAATCTTTTACTCAGATGCGTGGAATAATGTAGTATTTCTGAAGTAAGACAAAAGTAATAGGTAGGCTTAGGTAGAAATTACCTACTCAATGAAAAGATAACCACAGAAATGGTTTTGATAAAAGAGCACCTTCGTGATGATGTTCCCGGAAAAACGGAAATTTCAAACACTATAATTACCTATGAGACATTTGAAATAATAGAACTTTTAATTAAGTTATTAATAAAAACAAACGCCACAGCCACAGAGTATCAAGACTGATCAAGACCCTTCCCACGAGTCTGTGATGCACTACATAATACCGTGTAAAAAATGTGCATGGTACACGCGTGCAGCGCGTTTCTAAGAAGATAGCACTGTGGAACAACCCAAGGCATTCTCGAGACCAACAGCCCTGAAGGTCGGCTCCACTAATAATAACACCTATTGTCACATGGCGCCTAACATAAAGTTCGTCCTACAATACGGCCACGGCCGCCTCCTTTGGAAAATAAATTTTATCGATCCCGTTTTGCATGGCAACACGAACGTTCTTTTTCGAATCGCAACCGGCTCCCTTTAACAAGCTCCGATTGAAATTATATTTAATTTAATACCTTGTTAAATTTATCTGATGTTACTGAATATCTCACGAAAGAATAAACGACTCTGCCGACCATTGCCTGAAAGAAATTAACATCGGTGGGTAATACCATAGATAATGTTAGTCGTTTTATGGGGAACAAAGATTAAAATAAGAAAAAAATGGTTCTAATTCAATTAGGTACTTCGATGGTTTCTTGTAACATTGCCGCGACTATAAAGCATCTGCTAGACATTAATGCTAGAGTTGCGAGTCGCTAGATCAACGAAACAATGGTCTCTCAGAAGGTCTGTAGCAAAGCAAAGTAGTTTTTACAAGCATGGTGGTTAGGTTGGTATTCTATTGAGGTAACATTACGGATGGTGCAGTGGAATTTGGGGCACAGAGCTGACTCAACGATCTAGTCCCTTCCCCTATCGCGAAGGTAATCTTAGTGAAGTAAAACGGCACGGATGTTAACAGTTAGCTGCTTTCCGATTCTACTAAAATTTAACTTGGATTTAATTAACTTCTCTGGCAAAGGAAGCTCATCATTAGTTTTCTGACCGCTCGCTCGTAAGACTTATTTCATTCATGTCCTTTTAACTATAAAATGGATGAAAAATATATTTCAAATGAAAGAGATTTTTTGATCACATCACAAAATATATAACGTAGTCTGTATTAAAGGATGGATTTATTAGGTTCTGGCTTCACCAACCTTTCAAGAAATAACTGTAGCCTGCAGCGCTTTTGATCATGGTTGGTTTCAGAATCGTATATGGACGACGAGCTGCGCGCAAAAAAACGCGTAAAGCTGTTTGCCGCCAATTTGATCGTGCGCTTTCTCTCTCTGCATTTATTTCTAAATATTATGTACCTACCAATGGTAAAAAATGGGTTTGGTATTACAAAAAATAAATAATAAATACCTATATTACCGTATTTTCATGTTCAGATCAGGAAGGCAAAAACAACAAGATAAAATGATGCGGCAAAATTGGTTCCTCATGAATCATGTTTTTCAAGACGAATACGAGTACCTACCTACCTCCTGCGACTGGCATAGTACCTATAGAATGGTAGAATGGTGAAGGAAAACATCATGAGAAAACTAATGTTGATAACTTGATAATAAAGTCGAGGCATGAATAGATGGGTCCAACCAGTGCCAAGAATTCAACAGTGACTGACATTCTTGATAAACATTGTTTAGACCATAAACGTGAAGAAAATTAAGAATAGGTAAGACTTGAAACTAAACATCACACAGTCCATAATGCACAATACCGCTTCTGGACATGACATAGGGGTTTCGCTAAGTGCGTCACACAACAGACAGCTTTGGCCTCAGGCTTATGACTTCAGCCCATCTCAGCACTCTTCTCCAGATTATCAGTCTAGCAACTAGAGCGTTCTAAGCTACGAGTACATTGCCTTCATTTGCCGATCCAATGTTTCAATACAAAGACGGATCGACTCCTCCAACAGCAACTTTTTAGATAATCTGGCGATATAGTAAACTAAAAACATTGTTTTCCTTTTCCGCGGGGTAATTGTGTAACACACATAAAATGATAATTGATCGCAATGGGTTTCATTTTGACACTTGTCCCACGTTCATTACGTTATTTGCGTTGTACCTGGAGACGAATTTTTCAAAGCTATGAAGCAATGGATTAGCAAAGTCCTTCAAAACTCTCGGATTTTGATTGAAAGTGTGTTACCCACACAATTAGGTTGTGGCTGGGTAATTGTGTAACACACTATTAGTAGCAATGGGTTTCATTTTGACAATTCAACAACATTCATTGCATTATTAACGTTGTTGAGCAGACAAGTTTTTCGACCATATGAAGCAATGGATTAGCAACATCCTTCAAAATGATTCAGGTTGATACTTAGTGTGTTACGCAATCAGGGTGCGGGTTAAAACTAAATTCTGTTAACTGAAAAAGCCACGTGCAAATTCTGATTGCAAAAGATATAAATAGTGCAAGGTTGAACTCCACAGCATCCGACCGTTTTTAAGATGCTTCTGAAAATAGACTTTTAAGAATTCTCAGTTTCTAAATTTCGTGCAATCTGGACTGGGCTGGCGATGACGATGACGTGGGAATTAATCTCATTAATTTTGTGTTATTCAAGTAAAGTTTAAGGGGTTCACTTATAAACGTTGCTTGAAGTGATAATTAATGGCTGTTTAACCATACATTTCTGACTTTTAAAAACGTCTCTTAACTTTATGCAACGTTTAGAAATAAAGGGGACAATGTTTGTTTCTTTAGACTGCTCTTATTATGACTTCAGAGGACCATTTAAAATCACCGCACCAATTAGTGATGGAAAACGTGTTATTCTAATGAATACTTAGTCAACAGGAAAATATAGCTACCTATTGTTTCCGACATCTTTGGATCGGCCATCTTAATTTAGTCTATCCAAATTAAGATGGCTGGCTGGCTTCAATAGTTACCTATTTATAAAAACAAATTTGAAAAAAAACCATCAATCGTGTTCTTTTTATGTTGTGCGGTAGATCCATTTCCATATTTCGGTAGGTAAACCTCTTATGTCATTATCCGGATGGACTTAAACTTGTATGGTGTGATGACTCATATAAATAAAGCTTACAGAGTTCTAGGGCCAAATATAAGTCATATTCATCTTAAATGGTGTATTCCACGATTGCGTCATCGCTTACGTAGATGTTTTGATAAGCTGCGTCATTGATTAGGTGCTTAATACCTACTTAGAATTTCCGAGATATGAGTACTTACCCATTTGGTTAATTTCCTGTAGTAGTCCTACTGGTTATAATAATATATTATATAATATAAAATATATAAAATGTTTTATTTCAGACAACCAGGGCCCATCAGGGTTATATTATAAATATCTTATATTTTTTTTAGATATTTTTGATGACATGAACGAGTTTAATGCAGTACAATAAATTCAAGTTTTTATCAATGCCGCGCTAGTGTGTTGTAGTAAGTAGTTAACTTCTCACCACAATGCCCGCATGGACCCGATGGACCCGATGGACTGGTCTCATTTCTTTGTTATTGTCTGTACAAGTAATGTTGTTCTCTTTTGTTTATCACAAGTAACGACTTCGTTTCTTATTACGGTTCACACGCAAACATCTTCAAGCTATCAACAGTTACTAATTAGCTTAATTAGAGAATAAATATCAGTTGTCTTTTTTTGATAGGAAAGAAACTATAGGCCGATCGCTTAACTGAGACGTTGTCTGAGGTGGCAGCGCGGTGCTGGGGTGTGGTGACGTGATGCGAGAGGCCGAGAGCTCAGTGATTCGTCAACTTGTGACGACTATCACCCCTCTCGCACCGCGCAGCTACCTCAGGCAACGTCTCAGTTAAGCGGTCGGCCTGTACTGTTCTATGTTAGGGGTTTGGTTTCCGCACTTAGTCCTTCAAATGGACCATTGTGCGTGATGTTTATTTGATTGTAATAATCTAATTGGACTGCTGCTTTTGGACTTTGAAACAGTCATTAAAAGAACCTAAGATATAGGAAAGACTAGCTTTTTGCCCGCGGCTTCGTGTGGATCCGAGGATGTCGAAAAATATTGCACGTGAATGTACTAAGTACTTACCGGGATTAAAAAAGTATCCTATGTGATAGGTAATCCAGGCTAAATTATTAACTGTCTATGTGCCAAATGTCATCCGAATCAGTTCAGCCGTTTTTACGTGATTGAGTAACAAACATACAAACTTTCACATTTGTAATATGAGTACTTAGATAGGATGTCGTAAGTAGGATATCATTAACAATGATGTTTTTTTATTATTAGTGTTCATAATTACTGTTTTTTATTTATTTATTGTTATATGAATGAACACGCAGCGAGATAATGTATATCATTGTGTTTAAATATGGCTTTACATTTTATGCGTAGGTACCTACTTATCTGTATTTATTTGGTGACCTCAGAGTGACCTTGTTGCTCAGTCTCTGTGAAAATCTATACATAGCGTGTTTGTTTGTTTGAACGAGCTAATCTCTGGAACTACCGCAGCCTAATTGCGGAACGCCAAATCGTCAAATGATTCTGTCTGATCAGTTGGCTTCATTTCTATCACAATTGGCTTCATTTTACGATTTTCGAATTGCGAAACTCTAGTTTATTATGAAACTAATTATGAACGTTAAGGCCCTGCGCAGAAACTAGAGTTTCGCAATTCGAAAATCGTAAAATGAAGCCAATTGTGATAGAAATGAAGCCAACTGATCAGAATCATTTGACGATTTGCCGTTCCGCAATTAGGCTGCCGGTCGGATTTGAAAAATTCTTTTTGAATTTGGTAACCTGATTTTTGAGGAAAGCTAAAGGCTATTTAACATCACGCTAGCGCACGCTACGAATTAATAGTGAGAGCAGACGATGCGATGCGACGAGGTGGGTCGGGGCTACCAGAAATTTGACGCGTACGAAGTCGCGAGCAGAAGCTAGTACCTAGAGTATAATTATTTCCCATGACACGTCATCTCCGCTGTAATATCTTATCTACTTGGACCTTTCCATTGAAACCCTTGAACGTAATTTAATTAATTAATTAAAATGCTTACGTGACTTGGTTGATTCTGTTTACGAAATGATCATAGTTTCACAATGACAATTTAAAAAAAATAGAATAATCTTGAATCTGATTCATACAGAAGTACTTAATTAAATTAATTGGCCAGTACCATAGAAATGTAAAAAACAAAACTTCTTTCTTATAATATCTATGACCAATACCTACTGGTTTAGTTATCATTTCAAGTTCACATGTCACAAACCTGACCTTAGACAATGTCACCTACTAGGTAGTAGGTATAAGTAGGTATTCAATTGTTTTTCTTTGCTTTGTTTTCAATTACCTATAATTATAAAACGCGAAATTGCTAAGAAGTAACACCACAATTAATTGTCTTTGCAAGTAATCTCGTTTAATAAACAAGTTTTTATCACATCTATTTAAAACGAGGTATTCTTCGTAAACAGGGACTAAAATAGCTCTATAATCCCTAGGGACTAAAAGTGATTTGAATTTGGAATGTGGATATTGTTAGTAAAAGTTCCAATCACCAAAGAGATCAATCAAGTATAACAAAGTAAAACGCGCGAGAGCCTAATTAAAAAAAAAAGTTTGTGAATAAATAATAAAAACCGTGTGAAAAGCATTCTGCCTTCGTTCGTAATTGTTTACTCAAAATTGTTTGTAAATAAATAAACGTACCTACTATTCTTATTCATAAGTAGCACTTACTTATTTTTTAATAGAGGGTGACAAAAAGTAGTGTCTACCTCGGGAGCAACATATAAACCTATTTAAACAGTCTCGCCTTCAAAATAGTTGTTTGCTCCCTTGGCAAAGGATCTACTATTTATTTATTGTCATTTTATACTTATGTACTTAGGATACAGTGGGTTGCCAAATTATTAGGGACAGTCACAAAAAATGGTACTCGTAAAGTAATAGTCTTAAATTAATTAGAAAAACATAGTTTTTGGAATGACAAAAGCTTTATTTATATAAATTATAAAGTAGTTTTTATTTCGGTTTTTTTTGAGTCAAATCGCACCCTCGACCCATGCTGGAAGTCAAAAAAAGTAAGTACTTATATTTAAATATTATTATTGCAACAATTTGTTAAAAAAAAATATAATAACAAGAATATTTACAATTAACAAAATTTTGTAGCTTAAATATGAAAACAACTTTGTTTAAAATATTCAAATTCGTCTTTCACTGTTTAGCGTCTAAAGAACACGTTGCTGCTCTCACGTACTTAATACTTAAAAATTACAAAATACTCGTAAATATACTTACCCCTCTTAACATCCACTTAAAAATTGAGTTAAATAGAGATATGGCGAACGTAATTTATAATACATTCCTGCAAAGCTTTACCACTTAAAACTGCAGTCAAATGCACCCAAAATAGGAAGATGATAAAAAAGGTCCCTAATAATTTGGCAATCCTGCACTGTAGCTTTTATGGGTCCAGCCGATGTCTACCTTTTTCTGTGCCTTTTTCTAGCAACAAACAATCAATTAACAATCTTAGGCGTGTTACATAATATTATAACTCAATGTGTTACATACTTGTTTCGGACGGCACGATTCGGGACCATTTCGGTTCGGTACAGCCGAACGGCATAGGTAATAAATATTCGGTTTTGCCGCCCGGCCTGTGCCGAGTCATGTTCATGCCGTAGCACGTGTGTACGTAACCTCCATAGGTTGTCTTTTTAACCGACGAAAAAACGGAGGAGGTTATCAATTCGACGCGTATATTTTTTTTTTATTTTTATGTATGATCACGCATAACTTTTTACGGAGCAGTCCGAATTTGATAATTCTTTTTCTATTGGAAAGGATATACCCCGAAGTTGGTCCCATATAAATTTGGAAAAAAAAATCCAACCCTAAGGGTAGGAAAACAGGGGATGATTGATTGTTCACTCACTGATTGTAATGTATGAGCACGCATAACTTTTTACAGAATAGTCCGATTTTGATAATTCTTTTTTTATTGGATAGGACATACCTCAAAGTTGGCCCCATGTAAATTTGGAAAAAAAATTCCCACCCTAAGGGTGGGAAAATAGGGGTGATTTATTGTTCATTCACAGATTTTAATGCTGAGCTGTGTATTACAATTAAAATAAAAGGCCTATCTATGTTGGTATATAAAGCCTATTTTTTAAGTAAAAGTAGGATTATATAACAGTTAATATCTAAAGTAAGGTAGGTAGCTATTTTAAAAGTAGTCAAAAATTAAGCATGTAGTAATTAGTAGATTATAGCCTCAAAAAATTATAAAATAAAAACTTTTTAACAAAAAAATTAAACCTCCGAAAAAACTGAAAAGCAAAAAATAAAAACCTTTTTTTATTTTACCTTAATAAATAAGTTCTTAAACTAATGCAAGTATACCTAAGAAATTTTGAGTCGGCGCCAAACAATCAATGAACAGTGATCACTAAATTACCTTAAATTTAAAGAAATAACCAAATCAAATTAATAATGCAACGTGAAATCTCCAGCGATAAATATAACATTCCAAACAAAAAATGCGCTCTCCGCACGACCACTCGCAACGATATTAAGTTGCTTGTTTGGCGCCGACTCAAAATTACTTAGGTATACTTGCATTAGTTTAAGAACTTATTTATTAAGGTAGTAAAATAAAAAAAGGTTTTTATTTTTTGCTTTTCAGTTTTTTCGGAGGTTTAATTTTTTTGTTAAAAAGTTTTTATTCACTCACAAAAGAGTCCCAATATTTTTATTAAATAACGAGATTAGGACTTTACTGGTACCAAAAGATTCTCAGCGTGGTAATTGCGTATACACTAGGCAGCAACGGCTTTCATCTTAACAGTTCTACAACATTCATTGTGTTATTTACGTTTTCAGGCATCTTTAATACCACATCCACATAGTTTAGGTAGGAGTAGGTAGGTACTACATACCTACGCAGTGACTGTTTAGAAAAGAATAGAGCAACATTCCCATATAAGAAAAATGCAATTGTCTCTTTGTCTTTGTCATGCAAAACAAGCTCAAAATATATGCTTCTCTCTTACAGATTCGCGGTACAGCCGACATGTTTGTGTGATGTAATTTGAGAGCATAAAAAGCTATGATTTTTGTCGATGATAACTTATAAAGTTATAAGTGCCTTTATTATGTGTGTTTATATACGTAACTACTGCGCAGTTCAGCGAGAATCCACGACGCCGACGTTACCTACTATACACGCTTGACGCTGGAGGTCGACCGCCTGGCATTGCCAAATTTGAACAGGTGACGTCACCCGCCAACACAACTTTAACAAGCCATGCGTATTGCTAAACAGGCTCTCTGACGCGTGTTGAATAAGACTAAGGCAAATCGTTGTTCATCACGAAAGAGCAATGTATTTAGAACATGAGGAAACCCTCAAACACATCAACAATAAACATTAGAATGTAAGACGATGTAAAAACGGTCACGTATTTTGCCACTCAACGGTCGATGTCTCCTTGGGAAAAATAAAGAGGTGCTCAAGTTACCCAGCTTCTTTAAGTAGACAGGCAATTAGTAGAGATCTGATTCCACCACACACTAGCCACGGACAAAGTATATTGTTACTGTATGTTTGCATATTATTATCTTATACAAATTAAGGCATTAACACGTGAGCACACTTCAATACCGCGTCGTGTTGGAGCCATCGAGGCGTTGCAATTGTTGAGTTTCTCTAATCACGCCTCCATGCTCATATTGTTTGTATCTTAGTGATCTGAAAGTTAGAAGCATTAGAATTTGAATAAGTTTCGTAAACAATCCCTTGCGTGAGTGGGTCGATAACTGTACCGATATTATATTAGACTGAACAGACAATCTGACACATTATAAGGAAAGTTAGTTTAATTAGGTACAAGCACCTATAGTCTATGTTAATTTTGTTCTCTTAGGTAAACAGGTGACGTATGCATGTGCCAAAGGTGTCAATGCAAGTTTCAACATGTCTGGCTTTAATTAATTCAGAAATACACTGAATAATACATATTTAGGTATATACATTTTCGGGGACTTTGCCATTGTTTTGCAGGTGCAAGTTAGCAAACGCAGCGCCATTTTCAGTTTCCGTAAAGAAAATGTATCCAAAATCGCAGCAAAAGGTAGGAGGTATTCAGTTAAACTGCACTATCTAATTAATTATTATAACAGTGATGAAGATAGCGCGTCTGTTGTTTTAGAACAAGCACGAGACGACGCACTCCGTCAGGCTCGCGGCGCAGGATCCCATTTCACGTTGCGCCTTAGGTCTAGCACAATGAACATTGTTCACCGTATATAAAGAAGAATGCTTTCACGCACATATTATGATACACCGCATTGTGTTCGCGAAAGGCACATGTTCGGGAACAGAGGGATATTTACACAACACCGCGGCCGCAGCGCATCATGTGGGGCTATGTGTAGTTATGCCATCGTCTGTAACTCTGTACCTACCTACTGACACAAGTAAACTGGCACTGTTCTGAAATGTCTGTCCGTTATAATTAATGGGTAACCTCTTAAGGGGTCATTGGAACAACTATTACCTAATATGGGACCAAACCTGAAATCGCGAAAAATAATCAGCTGTTTTCTACATTTTGACGAGTTATACGAGCATAAATGTAGGGAACAGCTGATTTTTTTTCGCGATTTCATTTTTGGTCCCGTAGAAAACGTTGTTCATAATGATAAATTCAATGACCCCCTTAAGAGGTTATCCATTAATTACGGGACACCTTGTATAGGTACCTAAGTACTTGATTGGGAAATACGAACACGTACCACTATTCTGATATTTGCTATAGGAACTTACTCAATACGTTCTAAGAAATAAAAAAGCATAAGTAACTTACATCAAGCAGCCTAAGTTAATGGAGGTCTCAGAAGATGTTTTTTAGTGAAATAAGAATAATTTCCCGTTGTCGAATAAAAGTGAGACAGCGTGTTCTCGGAGCAAGAAGAACTAGAGTAGAATGTAACAAAAATAGCAGGAACCAACGCTGACAACGCCAATAAAATGAAAAGTATCAGATATAACAAGTTACTTCTGGTATTGTAGTATGCACGAGTAAACGTAGTCATTTTTTCCAAAACTGTTTGTTGTCGTGGGTGCATAGATTTTGCAAAAAATAAAAAAAAAATAAAAAATATACAACCTAAATACTTAAGTATGTTTTTTAAGCTGTCCACCTCATTTAATTTTGCAACATTTGGGACCGTTTGGGACACAATTGCAAACAAAGTGGTGTCGGGAAATAAGAAAATTTGTAGCTAAGATACTAACCACATAATTACAAGGAAACATCCGAGTTGTATCCGTAAATTGCTCACGCCAGCTTTCTATTTGAACGAACTGACTAGCTGTCTGGTTGTTCGCTGGTAGCTTTCGCAAGTCGGTGCGTCGCCGGCGCGCACGCCGCGTCGCGGATAGAAAGCGCCGCGACCTCACTTTCACTGTGCTAGCAAAACCAGAGAATGAATAACGTTAACGTCACCCTGCGTGGCACACCTTCCAGGATTGAGGTTGAGTTCATACAACTTTTTTATTTGAAGCTTACCGGAAGTTTATTGGGATTTTAATAAGTCATCAAGTACCTAGGAAAGAATCGTTGACCGCAGTGGTTCTTTATATAAAACTATGTAGTTTTTAATATAAAAGGTAGATTAATGAAAACTTTGGCAACCTTCGTAGCCAGTGTTTTGTCAAGACTCAATTGAATCCAACTCTTTGATTGCTTCATTTTCTCACTAAACCAAAGTGGCTGTTGAAAGATCATTTCTCATAACATGGCGTTCTGAAAGATAAGAACAGTCGCCCCGACGTGTCAAGATACTGTAAACTTGTGCAATTACCGGGAAATAATTTAAAACATAACAAACGAACGTGATGGTCAGAGAGGATGTCACTCATCCAACTCGTTGAGTCAATATACTTCGTGTCAATTGATTTCCAATAACAGTTTACAATTGAGACGAACGATGCATGCGGGGCCCGCTCAATTGTTTAATCAACAATCGGCTGCAGCAATTTGTGACGCCATTATGAGTTTTTAAAATGCCATGAGAAACGTAAACCTCCATGAACACAGGGCCACGGCGGGAGGTCCCAAACTCGACGGGCAAACAGGAAAACTTCGCACGAACCAACACACCTTATGAACATTCGCACTCTACGAAAATTTACGGCCCTTGGCGTGCCAGTCAAAACACAAACTCTTGGAATCCCGAAGTTAAATATTTGTTCGCTATAACCGTAACCAATAAGATTACCACGGTTTCGACACAAAAGATTGTTATAGTTGCAACACGGTCTGCGGCCTGCACGTTCTCCGCCCAGTGAGTAGTGACCAGCCACGAACATTTAGGTAATCTGCGGGTACAGCAACTAAATCTTTGATTGCTTAATTATATAGAAATTGATAATATTGTGCAAAAAGGCTTTGGTAAAGTAAAATACTTGGAAAATTACAACTTGTATGAGGCAGGATGCACGGTACAGTGGAGCGAAACGGTTGCGCGCTGCGGCGCAGAATGTTCGTGAACCGTTAAATTATGTAACGAATTCAAATAATTTCATTTTAAACTTTGTTTGTAAAGACCAAAGGCCTAAAATTGCCTGTAAATTCTTTACTACTTATCGCGTTAACGCCACTAACTGAGATAACATTTCGTAGCCGGCAACTTCGAGAATGTTACAACTGTAAAATTGGACTTTAACGTGCATACGCATGGTTTATACTTGATGCACGTTGCAATGGTTCGAGAGTCGTTCTAGAACGTTGCAGTTCAGTTCTATGAACCGCTTCCGCCGTTGCTCCTTCCGTCTCGGGTTGCTGGTTGCAGACATTCCTGAGGCGGACCGGACCCGGCTTAAGAATGCTGACCAGACGGGGACGCGCTGATGGCATGATAGCTTAATGCTCCCTCGAACAACGGCCCTAGCTGGCATTCCACACTAAAGAGACAAAGTCGTCCGCGAGTTACTCGTGTTCTCCCAAAAAAATATCGATTATTTTCAGTGTTATCTGAAATATTGGACTTTTGTCTGTCTATTTCGTCTCTATATCTTCATATCTAACAAATTATCAGTATTTTCTGTCGGGTCATGTCATAAAGTTTTTATCTATGTAAGTATAAACCGTGAGAATGATTATGGGCTGCGGTCCCATGTCTTTGGTCCATTCATGGTGTGCTTGATACTCGGTCCCACGCACATTTGTGATCCATGTGTGACTACAAATGCCGCTTGCATTATGGTTTCAGTTGATTTGTTTTATTAACACAAATATTTTGCCTTATTATAAATAGAGGCTTTGTTATTAAAGTACCTACTGTTAGTATTTGATGATTAATTACTTAATTCAATATATTTTTGCTATTGATATTAGATTACCTATGTCATCTGCCAGCTTATCCAGTCACATTCTGTCCAAAAATGTTGATATCAATTCATATTGTAACTAAATAGTGCACAATCTGGTAAGTTATCAGTATTTTTTATTATTCAATAACAACGTTCTAGTTTAAAGTGATTCCCGCTACACAAATGGTCTCTTTATACAGATTTCTCAATGACAGACATTCACAAGTTATGGGAACATTTTTTCGGGAGCGTAACGGTTTTTGTATTATTTTTTGTCGCCTTTGACTGTGTGAAGGGACCTCAATGGATGCATGTGAACGGGTCGCCCATTTACAAAAGAACTATGATAATACGCGAGAGCTACCCTCATTCAACGAGAGCGTACACCTCGAGAGAGGGGCGAGGCAGCTCTTTCTTCGTTGGTGTTATGTTAAGCGTCTTCAATGAGCTGTTTCTTTGAGAACCGTCTCTCTTTCTTTGCATTGTTTGATGTTTTCACATGGACTTGTTACCGGGAGTTGTGCAAGTAGTATGAAATATCATATTTTCCCAGAGCATGTAGGTACATACATGTACAGCCCCGGATTTACGTCTAGGCACACACGCTACCCCGACCAGAAAGCTTAGCTGCCTGACGGCAGGCGGACAGCATAATCAGCCTAAAATGTTCCCACTGCTGGGACACGGGTCTCCTCTCTCGAGAGAGGGTGGGCGAATCGAGCCCCAAAAAATTTTGGTGCTCGTTTCGCTCGCTCCCGCATTATAGTTTCTCTTATTTCATCAGCTTTTCTGCGTAAGTCTACAAAGCAACTCTTATTTTTGAAGTTTTTGAAAAAAGTAAGTTGGTTGGGATTAAAGTAGGTAATCAAAGTAGAATAAAAATAATATTTTCTGTACTAAGTAGTGGATTTTATTTGCTACGATGACATCGGGCCATAGAAAAGTCAAAGTCAAAGCATTTAAGTACGTATTTCAATTTTTTTTACATATTTCATATAGTCACATAAATGGTACTTTTGAACAAATCATTATCTAATTACACTCAATAAAACATTTTTACAAAAAAAAACAACAGACTTCCAAAAAAGACACGAAGCTACAAAGTGAAAAATAACTTTAATTTTGCAAGTCGGTGTCGTTGGGTTCGCATTTTCGTTGTTTGCCACCGACTTCTGAAATTAAGGTATTTTTCACTTTGTAGTGTCTTTTTTGGAAGTCGGTTGTTTTTTTTTTTTGTAAAAATGTTTTTATTTTTAACCGACTTCAAAAAAAGGAGGAGGTTATCAATTCGACTGTATTTTTTTTTTTTTTTTTTTTTTATGTTTGTTACCTCATAACTTGCGACTGGGAGAACCGATTTTTATGATTCTTTTTTTATTTGAAAGCTGGTGCTTCCCGTGTGGTCCCATTGTCACCATTTCAATATCTGATGATGGGATCTTAGAGAAATCGAGGGCAACCCTCAAATTTTATAGGCTCACTTATTGTTTTTCGCATATTTTATGAAGTATCTTGTGTATTTGCGTATGGTTGTCACCATCTCAGGTAGCTGGACTGATGATGGAAGGTACAACTCCTTAACAGTAAGAAGTTACTCGAACAGGAAAGGACTGTTTTAGTAAATTGTTTTGATGTTTGATAGGGCATTTGCCACATTTGGTCTCATGATCATCAAGTCATGATCTGATGCTGCAGTCAGGATAGTCTGCAGAGTACCTAACTCCTCGACAACTAACAGCAGATATATCGTGTTTAGGCTCATTGAAAAGGGCTCGATGTGTGGATAAACGTACTGTTAATGAGGAACACCGAAGTACATAAAGACCTGATGCTGAAGCCAGGAGCATCAGAAAAAGTACCAACCTTGAAATTACAGCACCGTAGTCGTGTTTGGGCTCATTTTAAACAGGACTAAATTTTAAGTTCAATGTAATGTTGACATGTCTGGCCTGATGCCGCAGCCAGGATTATCAGCATCTAGTCTAAAAGCATCAGGTCAAGATTTGATGATGGGATCCTGGAGAAATCGAAGGAACTCTTCAAATATTATAGGCACACCTATAGCGATTTGGGTATTTTTTATAGTAACTCGTGCATTTGCTCTCGGAAAGCCCTATTTGGTGAAGTGGAACTGATGATGAAGACCAGAGATGGCCATCGGAAGTACTCAATAATATCTAAGTATTTCACGAGTTGCGATTCGATTACTTTAATATGGTTGCTAAGCAATTTATGCTCGTCACAATGTGAATGGTGATATGGAGCTGATGGTGGACCTGGAGAACTCCTCAACAATTAACTTCCCTGCATCGGGAAAAGCAATATTTTGTTTGTAAAAGGCGATAATCACTAGGCTATTGTAACTTAGATAAATCATAAGCAGACCCACTAAAAAGCGTGAAATAAAAACTTTTTAAGAAAAAAAACCGACATCCAAAAAAACACTACAAAGTGAAAAATAACTTTATTTCGGAAGTCGGTGGCAAAAAACTAAAATACAGATCCAAAGACACCGACTTCCGAAATAAAGTTATTTTTCACTTTGTAGTGTTTTTTTGGAACTCGGTTTTTTTTTCTTAAAAAGTTTTTCACTTTTAAGTTGTACTTACCCCACACAAATTCGTATAACACTACTTGCTATGTAAATATCAGTGACAGGAAGTCATTCAAAAATATGTACGTATTATTGAAGCCAACTCAAAAACTACCCAAGCAAAGTTTCTAGTACCTATTAGTTTACCGGCTTTCATATCCTCAGTCCACGGCACTGATAAACTAATTAGGAAAATCCTAGTCTCCACACTGATTAATTCTGATATGCCGTGTTTCACCGAGGCTATGGGTGCCTGGAGAATCGCTTGCCCGAATACAGATCCACCCGACAATCCATCTTCCCAGAGACGGTGGGATGAGCCGATTTGCAGAGTAGTACAGAACAATTTACATACTTGACTCGTCTGCTACTACTGCGGAACGTGCGCGCCTGCTGGCTGTGGGTAGATGGGAGTCAGGTCTTTGGCTTCATGCACTACCTTCGTCGAACTTAGGCACTTTGTTCGACGACACTACTTTTTGCCTCGCTGCTTCCCTGCGACTCCTTGCTGTTCTCCTCATCGCTGTCACTGTGGCAAAGATGTCAACAGCCTCTGACACCACGGCCTGTCTTGCAGCCGAAGTGCGGGTCGCTTAGCGCGGCAAGCGAACATTAATGACATCATCCGACGAGCTCTTGTTACCGTCGCATCGGCGTTCCAGCTGTATTAGAACCCAATGGCTTGGCACGCGACGATGGCAAGAGACCGGACGGTATGTCTTTATTTCCATGGAAGGTGGGTAGGCCTTTAGTGTGGGACGCAACTTGTGTCGATACTCTTGCCCCATCCCACCTTCCTGGATCGGCATGTTGTGCGGCTGCGGAAAACCTCAAGCGGCGAAAATATAATAACCTTATCGGAAATTATATTTTCGAGCCGTTTGGGGTTGAAACCCTCGGGCCGTGGGGTCCGAGTGCTCATGGTCTTTTTAAGGAAATTTCAAAGGCTAAGCATTGCCATACAACGTGGTAACGCCGCCAGTCTCTTGGGTACATTACCAGTCGACAGCGATGCGGATGAATTTTTCGACGCAATATTTTAGTTTTTGTATAGTTTTAGTTAAGTTTTAATTTTGTTATTTTCGATAGGATTGTGAACATTATACCTACGTTATAATAATGGAAAAAAATATATACTTAAACCAGCAAAGTTAATCAAAATATGGGACCACCCCCGAGGCATACGCTATCCATTAATAAAAGAATTTTTGAAATCGATTTACAATTGCCGGAGACATCGCGTAAAAAGCAAACAAAAAAAACCTACAGTCGAATTGAGAACCTCCTCCTTTTTGAAGTCGGTTAAAAATAGATTACATACTTATAAAAGAGCAAAAACACAATACTTCATTCCAAGTGCACTACAACAAAGTAGTGTATCAACGTTCTGCCGCTCTGGGTGTTATATAAAAGTTACAAAATGAAAAAGTCCGTAACGAAACGAACCCTTTCCCTTTGCTATGGAATGTCGGTCCGTCCGTCCTTCAAGCGATTATGGGACGTCGACTCGGCCCAAATTACCATAACACGTTTACTCATTAAAATAGAATTAGTTAATTGTTTAGAAAAACCAGGTTGATTGATAGACGTCGAAAACTACATTCTGTAGTCATTAGTTAGGTATCGTCATAAGAAATGTATTTATCAAGTTATTAAACGGAACGGACAATTCTAGACAATAATTATCTTGTTATTAATTAAATCCATAAACAATACATAGCTTCCGTATTTTCGTAACAATGTGTTTGTTGACCAACTTTTTATTATATTATATTGTTGTTGTTTTTGTCTTTTCCTTATCTGTTATTGACAACACTAATGCAAGTACCTACCTAAGCTATTTTTAGCTTCATTCATAAAAAAATACTAACTTATTATAAGTCATTGAGGAAAGTAGACCGTTGCCCTGCAAAGAGACCGCACAGGCTCTAAGAACTAAAAACAAAAAAGTTATAACCAAATAGATACTTCAATTCCATAAAACTAGCAACATTACGAAGAAAATCCCGCTTAGCTGTGAAAAGTAGATTTTCGCGAATTCCATTTGACCTTTCGGTCGGCATGCGAGGCGCGGCGCGGGCGCAGGCTCGGTCGCGTTCTCACGGGAACGCGCGGTGATTGCACCGCATTACGCCCTGCACTGGGTCGCTACGACCGCCGACACATACAGCCACCCGACGGCGGACGAGGCTTTATTTTAGAGGTGATAATAACTTAAGTCACAAACAACTACGTGCGATAATGTTATCAGTCATTAAGAACTCCTGTACTTATCAGAAAAACAATAATTAAATTTGGAAACAAAAATGCAGATTAAGACCCTGGATTATTTATACACAGCCTTTACTTGCTTGAAAATCAATGAAAAAAAAAAAAGAAAAGTTGGCAAGTAAAAGGTAAAAATGAGCTGACGTCAAATAACTTGGTATAAAATGTACGTATGCTTCCGAAAATATCGTCATCATAACGAACCTGCTACACCTGCTACACTGTGCTACGAGGGTATTTTCACGCGCGTCATTCGTAGTGTTTTCGTAGTAGTTCGTAGTAATCGTAGTAGATCTCGTAGTATTCGCGTAGTAGTATCGTAGAAGGACATTTAATAGTATCGTAGGGGAATCCCCGCTTTATCAGGCAATATTATTTATTTATTTATTAAACCACAATTATAACACCTTTACAGAATCATCCAAGGCGATGTTATAAGTTACAATGTCTATTCCTTTACAAAAATAAAGTAAAATCATTATATTACACATACTACTCTTGAACATACATACGTCGTCGTAGAAAGTGGCGCTTCTGATAAAAAGGGGAATCCCCTCTTTATCAGTCAATATTATCAATTTGATTGTGTAGCAGACTTGCAGTATACTGATAATCCGTAGTCGTAGAAGGTGGGGGTTCTGATAAAAGGGGACTCCCTCTTATCAGTCAAGTAGCTTCTGCACGCGACTTCGTCCTAAATTTCTTGTTCAACGACCCGCCCAGTCGCATTACTTCGTTTTCGCTTAGCGTTCTTTCTGATTTTTTTTCTTATTGCTCAGCTTCCAAGCGTCCTAGCGTGATGTTCAATAGCCAAAAGCCGTCCTCAAGAATTGGGCTATCAAATGCAAATAAAAATTTTCAAATCCGACTGTTACTTCCAAAAATTAGCCGGTTTGAAACAAACCAACAAACTCTTTAGCTTTATTATTTGTATGTAGACATACATACATACATATAAATGAATATTGCACTGCTTAGTAGACTAGCAGTATCGTGCTAAGACGTCCTGGACAGTAGTACTTTTTGTAACCAATCTGAAAAGGGGAATCTCTCCCTTATCTGTCAATATTCTTCTTTTATTGTGTCGATAGTAGGTACCAAAGTACTTAGACTTTCCATAAATTATTTGAGCCCAGTAGGTGGCCACGTTGATTGCGGCATCACTGGCGTTATTCAGGTCTTCTTTAGTACTTATAAATATTTATTTAAAAATAAAAATTAGTAAAATACAGTAAAGTGTAAATGTGTGTAGTGCACGTGAACAGGCACTTAGGCCACTCTTGCAAGTCATGGCAGACCACTTATATAAGTCATAAATGACTCGAATAATCTTAACTGATAAGTAATAAGTAAATTGTTTTGTTCATCATACGTCAGGTTCTAATTTTAAATTCTACTCACTTGTCTATATTGTTTATTATTAATACATTAATTATTATAACAATATTGCGCAATATCGAATTAATATTGCTCAATATTGATATCGAATTATAATACAAAACTCACATGTCGATATTGAACAATATTAACACTTTCATAATTATTACAATATTATCTAACCTCCTTACCAATAAACGTTGTATAGCGTCTGTATAGTTACACAACACTTTGTCTTCTTTCGAAAGTCAAATTACTGATGACTGAAAGAGAGAAATCGGTGTGTGACTATTCATCTGATATAATACTTTTATTTATTGGTAAGTAATCATACTATACTAATAATAAAGCTGAAGAATTTGTTTGAACGCGCTAATCTCTGAAACTACCAGTAGGATTTGAATGTTCTTTTTGCATTTGATAGCTCAATTCTTGAGGAAGGCTATAGGCTATTTAACATCACGCTAGCACCCTTAGGAACCGAGCAAAAAGAAAAAAAGCCAGACGAAAGCGAAAACGAAGTAATAGCGCGGGTACGCGATGCGATGCAATGGGGTGGGTCGGGGGAAAAAAAATTCACGCAAACGAAGTCGCGTGCAGAAGCTACTTCATTATAATATGAAAATAAATTGCACTAGGTTTTCGAACATACCCATCGCATCCAGCCTGTCAGTTCTGTAAAACAGTCACCATGAAAACTTAGGTGAAGTTGTTATTTCACCTGATGCTTGGAATTGACAGCCACTTCACTTAGGTTTTAAAGGAGAGATTAAATTACAGAATAGTTCGGCAGAAATCCGAGATACCGACTCCACTCGTAGATCGTTCATCGCTTCATAAGTTCAGTGCTGTGCGACTTTTCCCATTGGAGCGCGCGACCGCGACTTGTTTCCAATCAACAATGGAATGCGCCGACTTTTTGGTCTGCGCCTGAGCAACTGCTCTCGCGCACGGGAAGATCAAGTTTTTATCCAGCCAGTGTTAACTCAATTGGAAACAAGGACCTTAGATTACCTTAACTGTTATTTCTAAGTAGCTTTTGGTATTTGATGTTGGAGCTTGCTGGCAACTTAAAGAAGTGGTTTAAAGCTTCGCTCGTATCACAAATCACATTTAGTGCTAAACGAATTTTAAAAACATCGTTCTATTTCTGTTAAACGTTTGACTGAGTCAGAATGATTTTTTAACTGAGTATATTTACCGCTAAGTCATTTGTGGCCTAAAAACTGCAGTTGTTAAGTTTTATCTGTCAAGCTCCGCTAATGAGACACAATTGATTTTCTAAGTATTGTTTCGTCGCCAATGGGCGACGCGCGCTGCTTGACCGGTTAACCGACTTCAAAAAAGGAGGAAGGTCTCATTTTTTTTAAATGTATTTGCGGGCATGGCTCCGTCATAATATAGGATCCTAGACGGATTTGCAAGATTCTTTTTTTTATGAATAAGGTATGCCTCAGGGGTGGTGCCATATAAATTTTATTAACATTGCTTGGGTAGTTTTTAAGAACGTTTTCGTAATAAGAAGAGGAATATAATGTACCGCTCGGTTAAAACCTAGGCTATTAAACGGTATAATATGCTTCAATCTAAAATATTTGTGTTCTAACGCTTCGCCTCCCAGTTAACTCGCTTTTCAACAATATTAAACTTAACGTGTTCTCAGTTATTGTATGAGCCGTTAGCTTTTATAGTTTTGTATTAGACATCACACAAGTCTTACCTGAGTATTGCTGTGGAGACCATTTTAACGAGAAATTTTTAATTATTTAACCAATAATCATAGACCCTCTTAAATAACATCGTGTCTGAAAGGCCGTCGAATTAGTTCGCTAAAGATAGTCCTACACCATATAGTCTGTATTTTAGTCTATGGATTGGTAATTGTGTTTTTTAACTGAATGACTTGAGTTATGTAACCATAATTGCCTTAAAGTCTGGGTTAAGGGGGATGCGCTAGGTAGCCCGCAATATTTTTTTTAACGTTTTTGTCATTTTGCAGGTCTGAATCAGGTTGTATGTTGATTTAGAATTATATGAACTTAGAGGGTTGTATTGATGATTTTAATTATTATAATTAGGTATGTAAAGTCTTATTTGTTACGCTCGCGAATCATAATTATTTTAATCCATATTGAACATGAGACTGAACTGCAAATTGCAAAAAACATAACATAATCAGCCTATAACGTTCCCACTGCTGGGACACAGGCCTCCTCTCGGTGAGAGGGAGTGGGCCGTAATCCACCACGCGGGCCCAGTGCGGGTTGTCAGATGTCACATGTCTTCGAATTTTTACCGACTTCACAAAAAGGAGGAGGTACTATGTTCGGCTGTTTGTATGTTTTTTATTATTATTTTGTATGTTTGTTCATCGAATACTCCGCCAATTGTCGATGGATTTTCAAAATTCTTTTTTTGTTCGAAAGTAGATAGTTCTGAGGTGGTTCCATTGTCACCAAGTTAGGATCTGATGATGGGATCTTAGAGAAATCGAGGGCAACCCTCAAATTTTATAGGCTCACTTATTGTTTTTCGCATATTTTATGAAGTATCTTGTTTATTTGCGTATGGTTGTCACCATCTCAGGTAGCTGGGCTGATGATGGAAGTTACAACTCCTTAACAGTAAGAAGTTACTCAAACAGGCAAGGGCTGTTTTAGTAAATTGTTTTGATGTTTGATAGGGCATTTGTCACATTTGGTCTCATGATCATCAAGTCATGACCTGATGCTGCAGTCAGGATAGTCTGCAGAGTACCTAACTCCTCGACAACTAACAGCAGATATATTGTGTTTAGGCTCATTGAAAAGGGCTCAATGTGTGGATAAACGTACTGTTAATGAGGAACACCGAAGTACATAGAGACCTGATGCTGAAGCCAGGAGCATCAGAAAAAGTACAAACCTTGAAATAACAGCACCATAGTCGTGTTTGGGCTCATTTTAAACAGGACTAAATTTTAAGTTCAATGCAATGTTGACATAAGTCTGGCCTGATGCTGCAGCCAGGATTATCAGCTTCTAGTCTAAAAACATCAGGTCAGGATTTGATGATGGGATCCTGGAGAAATCGAAGGAACTCTTCAAATATTATAGGCACAGCTATAGCGATTTGGGTTTTTTTTATAGTAACTCGTGCACTTGCTCTCGGAAAGCACCATTTGGTGAAGTGGAACTGATGATGAAGACCACAGATGGTCACCGGAACTACTCAATAATATCTAAGTATTTCACGGGTTGCGATTCGATTACTTTAATATGGTTGCTAAGCAATTCATGCTCGTCACAATGTGAATGGTGATATGGAGCTGATGGTGGACCTGGAGAACTCCTCAACAATTAACTTCCCTGCATCGGGAAAAGCAATATTTTGTTTGTAAAAGGCGATGATCACTAGGCTATTGTAACTTAGATAAATTCTAAGCAGACCCACTAAAAAGCGTGAAATAAAAACTTTTTAAGAAAAAAAAAACCGACTTCCAAAAAAACACTACAAAGTGAAAAATAACTTTAATTTCGGAAGTCGGTGGCAAAAAACTAAAATACAGATCCACACCGACTTCCGAAATTAAAGTTATTTTTCACTTTGTAGTGTTTTTTTGGAAGTCGGTTTTTTTTTTCTTAATTAGTTCTAGGACATGCCGGTTTCCTCATGATGTTTTCCTTCACCGTTTTGAGAGCAGTGGTGATGAAATAATTTACACAAAGTAAAGCGCCTGTCTGGGTTCGAACTTACGACCTACACCTCGTAAGTCGCGGCCGTTACCACTTGGCCACCACAGCTCTTAAAAAAAAAAACATAAGAAAATTTTAATTTCGCCGGCTTGCTAGCGCATCCCCTGCTTTAATCTGTCAAGCGCCGCTAATGAGACACAATTGATTTTTAACCGACTTATAAAAAGGAGGAGGTTCTCAATTCGGATGTTAGTTTTTTTTTTTTATGTTTGTTCGCGCATAACTCCGTCGCTTGCCAACCGATTTGAAAAAATCTTTTTTTGTTGGAAAGGGTATACTTTCCAAATGGTCCCATGAAAATTTTATCGAAATCGGACAAGCGGTTTTTGAAAAATCAACAAAAATCTAAAAAAATATCTACATCGATCTTTTCGTTTACATTTTTGTGGGGTAGGTACAACTAAAAAGTGGAAAATAAAAACTTTTTTACAAAAAAAAAAACAACCGACTCCAAAAAAAACCACTACAAAGTGATAAATAACTTTAATTTCGGAAGTCGGTGTCAAAAAACGAAAATGCGGAACCAACGACACCGACTTCCAAAATTAAAGTTATTTATCACTTTGTAGTGGTTTTTTTTGAAGTCGGTTGTTTTTTTTTCTATTGTTTCGTCGCCGATCGGCGAACCGCGCCGCTTGACCGGTTAAAATCTGCCTAAGATAATTCGTCTGTATATCGTACCTAGTCTATGGTTAGCCAATTCTGCACAGACCCATTGAAATACTGCTTGTAATAAATGATTTATTGCAAAAAAGTAAATATCGCATTCAGTGACCGCAAGGATATTTGCGTGATCCTTGATGTTTCATGCATGACATAATAACTTGCGTCATTGCCGATATGAAAGTATTTACTTTGAAATGATGTAATTGACACATAAGTAAATAGGTAGGTATATATGTAGATACTGATACTGAGGGTTTATTCATAGTAGATTACTGTACCTAATAGGTACCTATTACGTGTTTTTTGGTCATATTAGGAATTACCATAGATATGTAAAAAATATCTATGGGAATTACACAATGATAAAGTATAATAATAATTATATATAATCCCAATCTTGAATCGGTAGATCTATCTGCGGAGTATTTGCTTAACTGTACTGACATAATACGAGTATTAATATCCAGTGTATTAGGTAGGTACGCAATTACCCCGTAGCAATGTCTTTCGTTTTGATAGGTAGTTCAACGACATTCATTGCGTTATTTACGTTGTTGAGCAGACAAATATTTCGAACATATAAAGCAATGGATTAACAATATCCTTCAAAATGATTCAGATTGAGATTGATAGTGTGTTACGCAAGCTGGTATGTCGTCGTATTGTAAGTTCAGTGACTACACTCCGCGACGAGCGCACCATTTTTTTTTTATATTCATGTTTCAGAAACAGTCATAAAGGCAGCATATAATGAACTGTTTAAACCCGATTTTTTAATAAGGAAACAAAAGAACAATGACGGGGTACCTACTGAATAAAGCTACACAATGGACTTTACAGACCATTCATCATTTTTTATTGAATTCTCGTGAGAAAATTTGCCACTGTGTCATGGCATGTCCTTATCGGTACTTGTAAGGTAGATCATTTAGGTCGATTAATAATGAAAATCCAAAAATGGTCAAACACTTACTAGGATATTTTATCATCATCTGCCTGGCCTTTTCCCAAATATGTTGGGGTCGGCTTCCAGTCTAACCGGATGCAGCTGAATACCAGTATTTTATATGGAGCGACTGCCTATCTGACCCCCACAACCCAGTTACTGGGTAATACTAATAACAAGGTAAGACTGGTTGTCAGACTTGACTACCCGTAACGACAGTCAAAGATCCACGAATAACAGCCGGGACCAACGGCTTAACGTGCTTTCCGAGTCACGGAGGGTTACTAGGATTTATAACCCCGTTAAAAACAAGCTGCACTTGCAAGTGGAAACTGCTAAGGATTTGGATTTAGTGGGTAGACTGCAGTTCATCCAGACTCACTGAGACTCTAGAAGTATATATTCTTCTTCTTCTTCTTCCTTACTCTCTAAGATCAGTCTATTAAGCATCTTCTGGATCAAATGAGAGTTAAGTGTATTTATTAAAGAGGATAAAAATATATTACACTGGATAAACTTCTTACTTATACCACAGAATACTTAAAGACTAAAATCTCTGTCGACGCGTTATGTACAGACGCCAGCACATCAAGCTATCCGAAACTGTAAAATTTATCCAATCAACTTTGAACCTTACTCTTTAGTGATAAAGTTGAAAATCTATTAAAGAAATTTTACACATGGTAGTAGCTTGATGTGCTGGCGTCTGTACCTAAGAGACTGGCGGTATTACCACGTTGTATGGCAATGCTTAGCCCCTGGCCAATGTAAAAGGTAGCCCTTGGGTCACGGGGAGTGTCAACCAGCCGTTTGGAGATTTCGTTAAACAAACCATGAGCACACGGACCCCACGGGTAAATTAGAGTTATCTAAGTAATCCAGCTGGGTAATTGCGTAACACACTAACAGTAGCAATGCCTTTCATTTTGACAGTTCCACAACATTCATTGAGTTATTTACGTTGTTGAGCAAATTTTTTTTCAAACATGTGAAGCAATGGATTAGCAGTATCCATCAAAATGATTCGGATTGTGATTGAAAGGCTGCAGGAGAAAGAAAAAGGACCATTCCTGTCCTCAAATCAGCCTGGTTCAATATTTTATGACACTTCACGCGAAGTAAAGTACCTCGTCCTATTGATCGATGGAATGCCATAAACTGTTGATACGCAATACGCTAATTGAAGGCTGGTCCTTCGACCGCTCGGTGCATTTGAATAATGTTATTGGTCCTATGAGTCAGAGCTGATGCGCCCACGCGTCGTCACTTGCTTTTAACATCTAAATATACTCAGATATCGTTATGGCAAGGATAAGATTACTCTGGTTAAAGTGTTTATCTTGTTTTTGGGTGATATGCTAAGAGGTGACGGTTCGCTCTAGTTCTGAAGATGAGATAATCAGTTGTGATTACCTTATGTACCTAGTGAGGTTGTTGTTGAGCTTGGAACACAAAATAACTAAAGAGCATGCACTCTAAAACTCAAACTCTCCTTATTTTAGACTCTTTCGTTTCGAATTCTTCCAAATCTCAGGGAATATGCGTGTGATTCAAATAAGGACCATTTTTTTTAGCAATAGTAATCTGTATTACTTTTGAATTATGGCTCCGCGAATATTTATGATTTATATAATTACTTTTTGAGCAAGAAATTAATTTTTAAGATCAATAAAACTGTGGGAAATTCAAATATGTATTTGAAAAGCGACGCCTAGTCAGAGCGAATGTGATGTAAGTCTATGACAACAGTATTGTCAAGGAGTGTTTACGATTCAGGCAGTTGTCAATGTTATGAACTATGACGTCACATCAAGCGCACGAAAATGAAGGGCGTTTAAGGTGCCCGGATGGCTATTTTTAATTATAACTTAATTTTAAATTAGTACTTTTAATTGCTTTTTGGCGTTGAATATTTTTACTATTATAAGGTGATGTTAACTATCGAATAATAATATTAAAGAAATATACATGCATATTCCTCTTGCTGAAAACAGTTTAAGTATGTAGCTCACATTATTTCGTTCCTGCACTTACTACTTACCTAAGCGCGGTGGGAATACCTACTCCGAAGAGCTATATAATTATGAGACTGCATAGCCAGCAGCCTCATTAATGACGACGTCTGACACCCTGTCCGGCCTGAAGTCCACATGATTTTAGGACCTGTGTAAGACCAGGTTTTATCGTTGGAGTGGCCAAGTTTTGGTCAATACCGATGTGCCAACTATGGAATAACAGAGGAGGTAACAACTAAGGAATCATGGTCATGAAGAGGAAGCAGGAGATCTGAAAATGCAGCCTAATGTAGCAGGGGACGTTTGCAAGACTTGAAGTAAGTAGTTATGCAATTTGTTTATCTCTCTCTCAGTATGTCTCAGTGTAAACTTTAATAAGACTCAGGGAATAACTCCGTTTTTAACACGCGTGTTAGCAGTTTTCAACCAGCCGAGTATTCGAATGATATGAATACCTACCTAAATGTCTAAAGCAGCAACATTATCCTTGTTCTCATTTGCCATATTTCCTTATTTTTATCCCTATTATGACCATATAGCCACCAAGTATACTTAGTGTTGGCAACTTTAGGTGTTCCATGCGGCATTTGCTGATTTACTTGTATAATGTGAGAACTATGTAACCGTACGACAACGCCTCACATTGGCCATTGAATGACTGCTATATGAACATAGTTTTCCTTTATATTTTCCTTTAGTCATTACTCACTTTATGGTCGATGTTATTATATTTATACATAACATATATTCATATATAATTATGTATATCGGTGGTTATTTTAATTTATTAATACATTGTCGTTATCAAGTGCTATGCTTACTATCGTGGTGAGGCAACGGACACCGCTGTCCGCTGCGGTATCAAGCACAACTATGCCCACGACCTAGATCAAGAGTGCAGTCACTAACTGTTGCTTGTCGGTAAATGTTTTATTTCTTGGATACATTCTGATCCAGGCTTAATGTGTTGCTTTGAATGGCTTAACTAACAAGTGCGTCAGCTTAAGGGGACGTGGTTGGACCTTGAACGAAGCCTTTTTTGTGTGGCTTCCTTTGCGGTTGTGAGTAGAATGACCTACATAAATTAGCTTTTGCTTCAAACAATCAAGCTGTAAAACTAATACTTACAAACTCTTCAAGCAAGTAGAACCATCAAATAATCTGTCTATATACATAGAAAAATGAAATGACGTTTGTTAGTCTCACTAAAACTCGAAAACGGCTAGACCGATTTGGCTAATTTTGCTAGTCATATTATAAACAGAACATCGGTTTTTAATTCACACATCCTAATTTCTTTAGGAGAATACACTTGAACTCGGCCCATAGAGTTTCGAAAGTAACGGACGGCCTCATTGCGGTTCGATTGCCACTGCCAAAAAATAGCCAAAGTCTACGATTCGGACGTTGACCTTCATACGGTTATGCTATGGAATCGGTGAGTCAGAAGACTTCACTCATCAACTCATGGGAAGTTTGCCTATACTAAGGTATAAAAAATGTTATGAGGAAATTGACCTCAACACAAATTATTTTCCTTATAAAAGCAGGTAAGAAAAAAAATCTCCTTGAGTTCTGACCACAAATTGACCAATATCAAGTCTGTTTCTTAAGAAATTAATGTGAAACGACAATAGTTTGAATTTTATTCAAAACAAACTTTAAGTAGGTACCTATGTCGTAAAATCTTTTGAGTAACGTTTACCTTACTTAAATACTTTTTATTCATATTATTAGCATAATTCAAGATCCATCCAATTTCTAGACAAGACCAAAGTCAAACCAAAGACATAATGTTTAATGTCCCAAAAAGGTATAATACACCTGCATCAACGAGGCAAGGTTTTTAACAAATCGATTTATGCTAATGCATATTAGCAGAAGCAAATGAAATAATGGCCTACATTACACCCACACGAGATCGACAGGTCCAATTCGGGAGTGCAGCAGGGCTACGGCTGTTTATTTTGGTCACATGACTCGAAACATGACCGAGCAGCATGAGATCACCAGTTCTCATTATCGACCAACTGAGAACCCGACTTTGTCAAAAAAACAGTTGAAAGAACGAACTGTCAAATCACTTACCTAACTTTTTTTTTTAAGTCACTAATTCTAAAATTTTGAAAGGAACGGTCGATATAGAATTTTTATTTATAAATCATGTGCACTCGTGTTTCAAAAAAACTTGTGGAGATAATTAGTAACCACGTTGTCCAAGTTAAGACTGTATTCCCCCACAGATTATAAAAACAGACCACCGCGAGCATAACGTTACGTTTAAAACAGCAAAGTTTACGAGTGTCCATATTGACGGTTAGAATAGAATCTACTTATATCAATGAATATTTTAAGGACGAACTCGAAGAATATAAACTAGATTTACCCCACACATTTAGTTGCGTGTTTTATATAAATTCGTTAAATTGGCGCAACGACAACACAGGTGTCTGGTAAACTTTTGATCTCTTTTTGTCATCTCTTAAAACATCTTTTGCTCAAATGTTATCCGCAGTTTCGAAAATAGTAATACTATTGCTATTATTATTATCCGGATCAAAACCAATAAGCTGTCGGCTTACATTTAGATTAATTTCGTTTCTATTGACATCGAGACATGAGAACTAGAATCCTTTTCTTTCGCACAATATTTTGCATCGGTTCACTCCATGGGTTCGCTCAGATAAAATATAATACGTACAGATATATCTTTGGGGCCAGCATCTGGCTACAATCATGTCGAAACTTGTTCTACACGTGCAATTAGAGGGGGTCACACAAATAATATCGGATAAGTATTATTTAAAATTTTCGCCATCCATTATTCTCACCCTAAATACTGGGCCCGTACCAAATTACGTATTAATGTATTCAATCCAGTTTCTATTCATATGTAATTCAATGTTTTTGTAAGCTTTTTAGAGCAAGAACTGGGTCGCAGATGGGCGCTGGATTGAGAAATTTTAATAAAAACTTGCTGCGATCTTTACAAATAATATCATCCATGAATAAGTAATAACAATGAATACGCTCAGCTATGGGCTTTTATTTGGAGTGGTTTTAGAAAGTATAGAATAACAGACAGTTTTAAAAGTATAACGGTGCATACGTAACTATCTGGGCTATGTAAAAGTCCTGAACGATTAAATTCCAAAACCGGTGGAGCTCTTGATGACAAAGACTGCTGACATCACTCTTAAGTCTATAACAGTATTGGAGACAACGAAGAACTGAGTTTCTTTTAGTCCATCAACGGAAAAAATAAAAGTTCCGCGTATTCTATCTCTGTTTAAAGCTGACGCTGATCTATTTTTTCAATTGTATCCATTTTTATTTTGGCTATTGCGTCTGACATGATGTGAAATAATAAACCCTTCGATTTAATGACTTTTGCTCGGACATAATACTGGCTGGTTATGCGCGCGTGCGCACGACCTAACTATTGTCATTTACATCATTGACTATTGTTCCCTGTTCCGTGACTTCTAATAGCTAAGTAAAATACTAATTAGCTACAAAAGTAGATATGTTTCTACCTATGGCCGTCAAGGTAATGTTTTTATGGAACTGTTTTCGTCACTCTCGGATATTATTGTGAGTCTAGTCTGATGCAATATTTTATTTTTGTTAGTTTTATTTATAAAAATATTGGTGTTGTTTGATTTTTCATCGCCAAAAATATCTCTTACCACCTCAAAATGTAATTTCGAGATTCGCACTAGCTTGCAAATTGGAACAAAAGACCTGTCATTATGTAAGCCCTATGATGCGAAGTAGTACGCACGACGTCATATCAAGCTATACATTTAAAGTGTAAGGTGACTTCTCACTGTATGAAAAGCCTTTAGAATGCGAGGTCAGCTAAAACTGGTAATGTATAGCTTAATACGTCGTCGTGTGTACTTGTCTCTTTTCTGATAACCGAAGCGACTAATGTAAAAACCAAGGAAAAAGAAGTAAAGTGCCTCCAAAAAGAAAACTTGTTAGAATATGTAAACATCTACGAAGGTTGGTGGATCAACATAATAAACGGTGCAGAGGTTAATGTTTTGTCATTAGATTCACGTCCGTTTGAATTAATTTTCGCGTCAAACCTGTTAATAGCCCTTCCAATTTTGAGATTTGGCATTTATAAGATTAATTTACTCCTCTGTGATTTCCAAACGAACCTTGTAAGTAGCAAAAACTTAGGTACAGTCACAACACACAGTGATGTGATTTACGTGTTTTGCAATACCTTCGCGAAGTTATTTAACGTATAACGAATTGCAAAACTGAATGTCATTTTGCATGATGTATGTCAGAAATGATAGGAAAGGCATTACTGTAGCCGTAGTGGTGTACCGATAGAGCGGATGGTCCCATTCCACTGCGATAACGGTACTAACCACCGCTCGCAAATAACTATGCACCTACCACTAAGTTCCGGTGATCAATTTATATAAGTATGTTATGTTAGATAATTACTTGTTCCATTAATAAAAATTATGAATGGGTAGAAGAATTGAGTCATCTGAGCTATAAAGCAACGTAAATCGTAATGTTTTGTAAGGTTTCTTCAAATCGAAATCTGCAAATTCTCGTACCTAGGTACATGTCTACCCAAGTAATTTGTAACTTCATCAAAATCTAAGATGAACTTCTGAATTCCATAATTATAATTGAGACTGCTATTGCATATAGGTATATGAAAATATTTGATAGCAGTTGATCAGTTTTTAGCTCTTGTGAAATGATAATATTTGTAGTTGCACTTAAATGGTTCCCAGTAAGGCTGGGAGCCTACTCTCGCCGGCAATTTAAACTTCATTTTGAACCTTTACATCATAAACTCTTTGCGGATTGGAATAGAGTTCAATATCCTTAAATCCAATATAAGATTTATTGCAATTGGCGTTGAGAGCGAGGTCCATTTAAGTCCGTTGATTTGTGTTCTCACGCCTTAAAAGAATAGTTACTTTCAGGATTATGGCCGTATCCGTTATACCCATAGAAATCATATATCTATGGTTATACCCATCCGTCATGGTCCTGAATTAATATTCCTTGCTGTCATCTTGTAGATAATTGTGATCTCTAACAGCTGATGTTAGTAGAATTTAGTTAAAAAAAGCCGGTGTGGCCATACTCGTTGTGTGCGAAACGTGCGACCGCAACATTCCCAGTGCCTCAAACGATGCCACTTGTGGCGATCGGCGACAGACGACCGTTTATGGCGAGGACGATCGCGACGGAATGTGGTCTGCTGCTCCAAGTCCCGCGACTTATGTGAGGAGTGGACAGAGTGGCGGGGAACTGGCAGGAAAACGCGCCAACAACCTTGATATGGACGCAGGTAAATAATTTAACATTTTTGTGTCCAAAAAGCTTACTTAACTTTTTTGACTAACGCAAGCAGGAAGATATTCTGAAAATCAGTAAGCACCTGCTTTACCTTAATCATGTTCTGATACATTCGAGGATAACTATTCATTTACCCTGTGGAGGGCTTTTTCTTTGAGCGAACTCTTCATTGTGAAAACTATTTTTCTCTCCGATGCTTATTAGTGACGCTTTTGTAGCTATGCTTATTTTTGCATGCTTTTATATTTGCTTATGATTGTGTTGTTACTACTAGCAATATAAAACCTAATATTTTGCCTGCATAGCTGTCTCTCGTCACTTACGCCAAATTACAAAATGACTCGACAACCGCGAGAATGCATGCTTGCCAACTACATACCTAAATGACACTCAAACTTATTTGTTTTAAATGCTTGCAAAGGCTTAGGTATGCATTTTGATTGCTAAACAACTAAATATTACAAGCCAGGCATTCCTAATGAAGCAACCGCTTTTAATTTGTCATGGGTTTCTAATAAATCATGTATCGAAGTAATAAATAGTATCATTAACAAGTGCATGGAACTAGGAAGTTCTTTGGTGTACAAGCCATGTACGGGTCAATGCACAAAGGTGCCGACGAACGACCATCTAAGAGTATCAGGCCCACACAGTGCCCGCCGCGCCGCCGGCTAACGGTGCCACGCTCAAATATTTTACCATTACACTAAGCATGAGCCTAGTGAGCTAACTGTGAATAAATACAAGTACTCGCTGTATCTATCAACCTTAAAAACATGTAAATGTTATGTACAGACGTGATATTCTCTGAAGATATACTTATTTAGGTTGTTAAGTGACGGCGGACTGGCCGGTTGCGGCGTTTCGGTCACGCTCAAAGACGTAAGTGCATGCGAACTCCTTGCCTTCGTGAGCCTGTACAATGTGGACAACTGATGCGGGTAACGTCGAGACCTGTAGATTGAAACGTCGATACGATATGTGGACCCACTTCAATAAATCTACCCGTTTATCATAAACCTGCTCTCCACAATCTTGCGGTCTGCAAGTCCATGTATTCATCAAACAAACTCCGCAAGTAATAACTTTTCCACCTCATATACACTGTTACGTGGTTGTTTACGTATTGTGTTAAATAGTAACGGTTTCAGATTGAGCGGCGCGTGCTGAAATGCGGCCAATCGATTGGGAACGTATTTAGCGCGAACAAACGTACTTACAAGCAGCTAGGATATTAGTAGCGAGCTGGCCTGCCTACGCAATCTCAAATAGAAATACATAATTGCAGTTCCGCCGACGACCGACGTTGAGATCCGTTGAATCACCCATCCATTTCAAAAGACCTTTCGTCAATCTATCAGCGGTTAAATTGCATCGTGTTGCTTACCAACAGCCATGTTTTTTTTTCAGTCATGTATTGTGAGTGTAGACCTCCTGCATATTCACCCTTTTTTGTGAGAATTAAAACCTAATCTTATCCATATTACTAAGTAAACTATTACTTAGACGGATATCTACTCACTTCCTGAACACGTGTTATGCTCAGATGGATAGAATAATAGGTTTGATGATTTCATACTAGCGTCATTTATGCGAATTTGTCACTAGTGTTTGAACAAAACCTCACACACACCCACTACCCAACCCAGGCGTAAGGTACCTACTAACCTACATCTACCATGTACTTTTATGAAAGTTAGTATTAAAATGCCAGTCAATTATGGTTTTAATGTATAAACATAATCTATACTTAGGTACTTACTAATAATGAAGCTGTAAGTAGAGTTTATTTTTTATTTTAAACGCGCTAATCTCCGAAACTAACCGCCGGATTAAAAAAAAATTCACTTCATAGCTCAATTCTTGAGGAAGGCTATAGGCTATTTAACATCACGCTAGGATTCTTAGGAGCCGAGCAAAAAAAATGTAAGTAAGAACGCTAAGCGAAAACGAAGCAATGGCGCGGGCAGCCGATGTGATGCGACGGGGTAGGTCTGCAACAACAAATTTCATACAGACTAAGTCGCAGGCAGAATCTTTATAAATAACTAGCAGCGCCCCGCGGTTTCACCCGCATAAGTTTCCCGTGGGAATATCGGGATAAAAACTATCCTATGTCCTTTCCCGGGACTCAAACTATCTCTAACCAAATTTCATCTAAATCGGTTCAGCGGTTTAAGCGTGAAGAGGTAACAGACAGACAGACAGGCACACTTTCTCATTTATAATATTAGTATGGATAATGATTAATTGTTCGCCGATATAAGGACCCAACATCATGCCCTAAAAGGTTTCATAGTGAATTAGTGATTTTGATAGAGCGTTCACGTCTCAGGAGGCCTGCGTCCCAGCAGTGGGAACATTATAGGCTGATTATGTGTGTGTGTGTGTTCACGTCTAGAGCAAAAATACGAATTTCAATTTGATTTTTGACCTTTTGCATGTTAAATATTTTTTTCAAAATTACACTCAAACGTGTCAAATGACACCAATATTATTTTTCTTCAAAAACAAAACTGTGTTTCATATTAAAACCCAGATGCTGTGTAGATACTATGAACTTGAAGTCATCAAGATATTTAATAAGACCGTCCCCGGTCACGTTGCACATCGTGGACGCGTGGTGTCAATCTTTTATTGAATAGACTGCACTTGTTATGTGTGTAAATGACAGCAATTTATTTCCCGTCGTCTCAAGCGTCCAACCAGTGCAGCGCGAGCGCAGCTCTGGAGGTCTGCGACACATTCATTGTACACTCATGCATCATGCTCCATATGTTTTGCTTTTTGCTAAATATTTAGTTTATGTCGCACCAGTTTCAGCGATGTATTCTGAATATTCACATAATATTTTTAGGTTTTGAATTTATCGTCTACGTCTTGGCGATAAATCCAAATCCTCACTTGCTCACTCTAGTTTAAACATCGGCTTGGTTAAGGCACGTTCTATATCAATGTTGACATTAGATATCTCTCGGGATGCTAGTCCCTTTATCCTATGATAGTCAGGATAATCTTCAGAATGCTATTGACTCTCCAATTGTGAGGTTATCAAGTATTTGGTACCAACGCATACGCTGCGGAAAAGTGACGCTAATTCCACATCAACGCGTGTGAGAGTCGATAGAATAGAATAGAATCGAATACTCTTTATTACGTACACCATATAAATTACAGACTTATAAATATAGAAATTTTACAAAGGGTGACACAATGAGCGGTCTTATCGCTAAGAGCGATCTTTTAAAGTTCAAGTGCAGCGGGTACGCAGCGTCAACCAACGCTAGATCTCAAACGAAGGCCTAATTCCTAATTTCTAAAGTACATAATGGTATCAAACCGAGTAGCATTTACTACTTACTGCCAAAAAATATTTGTTCTGAGTCCACATTTTCTATGACATTTTTTTATTCCATACCAGCTGATCTTCGTACCGCCTCCGAATCAATGTATGAGAAAATGAATTTTCTTCTACATATAATATACCTACTAGCTGACCCGGCGAACTTTGTACCGCCTCTGAATAAAAAAAAAGATTTTCTTATAAGTATATTTTGTATGGATCGGATACAAAATATATAAGAAAATCTTTTTTTTTATGAATTTTCCTCATGTTTTAATAGTTATTCTGCTATTTGAGGCAGAGACAAATCCAACAAACCAAAGATCATAAAAATCGGTCCATGGGACCGATTTTCTTGAGTTATAAATGGTGTAACTAACCCGACTTCGTTTTATTTATATAAGATATATACATATATACATATATAATATATACCTAAGTAAGTATATAAAAGATTAAGTATTCATTTTCATGATTTTTATGGTGTTTATAAAACACCTTACGTTATTATAACAACGTAGATATTAGTGCGCAGTGCGCGTGCGTTGGAGCGAGTGTCGTAATTGCTTACCTACGTTTCGCCATGCCAATGTTTATCATTTCCTTTCAAGAACTATTTATTTTCATTTTCTATTAGGTTTTCCTCGTTATTGTTCCGCATACCTGTATTTTGTGCACAATCCTTATCAAAACCAATATTTATTCTGGTAATGATTGCTCATTGTACCAGGTACTAACAATACCTACAATAAGTGCATTTCAATACTTATATAAACGGTAACAATGCTAGAACAATAGGGATGTTATCAACGTAGTGAAATGTCGATAGAGCGTTGACCGCTGAGTAACACTTGTTGCGATAACCCGGCATTGTCTGTGTTGCTTTATTTCTGCTCTCACTGGTGGTAAACATCCGTGCGTCATCCCCAGTGGTCTCTGATCTACAAATAAATAAACATGTGGTCTCTTCCAGCTTTGTTTTACATTAGAGGAGAATATTCCATATTTTTCACGATGTGATTCATCTGGGAATTGATATCGATAGAGTCCCATAGCCCTACCTACTCTACTCTCGACGCATATGATGTGAAATCTATGGTGTTGATGATAACGGTTTTATTTATAACTGCAAGTGTTTATCAGCACTGAAAGAGTTCTCTTATTCAAGAATTATGCAAAATTAAACGGCACTGTGAAACGTGATTGTCAGGTTTGTATAGGTAGGACGCATCTCATTAGCAAGGATATCCATATGCATCTTTCGTTTAAGTTTAAGACAATGGCTGGTATGGTAGTCGTGACTCGGCCGCTTATGACATGCAGTGTGTCAAAGAGGAGCATATGGATCGGCTCAAGACACTCCACCGCTGTAAACACTGGATGTACAGCAAGTCATTTGCAAAACAAAGACCGCAGAACGCGGCCGAAATAAAAATATTTACGCAGCCACTGCTGACTCAAGCAACGCTTTGTTTGGACGGAGGAATAACCTTTTTGCAAGAAAATAAATTAATGTCAAATCACAAAAACAACAAGGACTTGATTATAATCGGCTGCGTTTTACCCAAATTAAAGGCCAAAGCTTTCAGAAAAATTACACGACTGGGAAAGTGGGAACTTGCTAATACAATACCATAAAGAACATATTTTTATAACAATAAACATAAGTATACTCTGGTACTAGAAGGAACAGTGGGGTTTTAGTCGGTAGGAGTCCGACATAACCCTCCGTTCTTCCCAGACGGAGGGAATACATGAAGAGTTTATTTATTTTATTATAAGCCTGTGCTGTCCCACTGCAAGGCAAAGGCTTCCCTTTCCACTTTTCCCGGTCTACTGCGATTGTGGGCCAATCGTTTAATGAGGAGTTCTCCACGAAAAAAAAAGGTGATGAAAACGTTTAAAAACAAAAGAAAAATCGGAAATTGGAAATTCAAAATACAGCATTTAAAACCTAGCGTTGTAACAGGTAGAAAAAAACGCAATAAAGACTTGCATAAGTATGCATTATAAACAAACAGTATCAATTTACATTATTTACAATGAGCGGCGTCGGCACGCGAAGGCGACACGGGTATCGCCGGACGTGAGACATTAGTTTAATGAAATAACGACATTATTTGCATGAAATAACTTGCGCCGCGTCCGTGCACCCGCGGCCTTATTCCATGACTGCTCTCAATGACTGCCTCTAGAGCTATTTGACTCATGCTCAATGAACATGAATCTTAATTGAAGCGAACTGGCAATGTGAATTGTTGATGAATGTTGGCTTTTGTGATGCCGTTATACTCATACATACAGTGTTTACAGTACATGAAGAAATTTATTTATATTTCCATACAAAAAAGGAATGAATGTGTTTGTTTTCCTTTTTGCAAATGAGACACACATTCACAAGCTGTCAGTGTCAGGTCATGACTGTAATCCCTGAGAGGGTAGACAGAGATTTATAACTCCCTCACCATACTCAGAGCACTCCAGAGTCCACCTCCACACACAAAAAGGAAAGCGTTCTGTGTCACTGTCTCCTTACTTAAGAATCTGCTTTCAATGAAACTATAGTTTAAAGCTAGCTCATTTCTATTTGCTGTATGTGAATTTTTGTACGCTTCTCTATTTTTATCTGCACGTCAAGACTGTGACAAGAGGGCTTCCACACAGCATGATGCTGTGCTATGGGGACCCACAGCACAGCAGAGATGGACAAAAACTGTCAATGAAAATGTCATGCGCGCATACTTTGGGGCTACAGAGGGGGAACTAACTTGACTGCGTACCGTGGCCGGATGCTCCCTCTGTTTCAAGTACTTGCGCCAGCTGCTGTCAACGTGTCGGCGCAACGACTGTCGGATCAGGTCGACCAAAACCAGCTATACCGGCTTGGCAATGCAGGATTGAGCGTCATATCGGTAAGGCAAGAGCACTCATCGGCAAGCTAATCTGCTTCAGGGAGGGCAATACTCACCCTAGAGTGATGCGTTTTGTGAGGCGGGCGATCTCGGGGACTGATATTAGTTCTCGAGAGTATTTGTCCCGCGTCACAGAGCGTATCGACTTCCTGAAGCAGAAGATCTGTGCATGGGTAAACCGTATTCGTTGGTACAGGCGGAGAGTGGAGCGGTACACTCAGAATCGCACATTCCAGAGCGATGAAAGGTGGGTTTATATGGTCGCGAGCGACCGGACCAAGGTGTGACTGACACGCGCCTGCCGGATGATGAGGCCATGTGTTCGTTCTGGTGAAACATCAGGACGGCGCCTTTCAGTCACACCGAGGGTGATTGGACTAGGAAGATCAAGCGAGCTTGAGATCTAATACCAGAACTGAGGGCATTTATCATCAGCGCCCAAGATGTTGATCGTGCAGTCCTTCCGTCGCCTAACTGGAAATCTCCAGGGCCGGATGTGCTGCACAACTTTTGGATAAAATGGTTCCAAGGGTCGCACGCCCGCTTGGAATCCCAGTTCCGGTCAGCCTTAAAGTCAGGGTCGCTGCCCCAGTTCCTAACGACAGGAATAACCCACCTGCTCCATAAATCAAGTTATACCTACAGCAGATCCCAAAAATTATAGACCGATCACTTGTCTACCGACGGTCTATAAAGTTCTTACATCCATTTTGAGAGCTAAAAATAACAAATTAATAGACACCAACTCCATCATGTCTATCTCTCAAAATTGATGTACCTAAGAATGGGTCCCGAGGTACTATGGAGCTGCTCCTCATTGATATGGCCATCAGCCAACAGATTCGTCGTTCCCGAAAGGATCTGTCGACATGTTGGATAGATTATAAGAAGGCCTATGTCTCGGTGCCACATGCCTACATGGCTCATGAGGGTGCTGGAATTGTATAAAGTAGATAGAACTCTGTGCACCTTCCTGATGTCGTGCATGCGGTACTTCTGGACAAGGCTCGCATTATCACTGTAACCCTGACCGCCGGTAGCTTGGACCCTGTTCCCGATACCGGTGGGCTACTATTTAAAATATTTTTAAATAAAGAGGATAATGCTATCAAAGAACGTTCAATTATGAAGTGATGACATGCGACTGATAATTTTATTTCCCACATTGTCAAAGTAATCAAAAAGAAATTAGTAAGAAATTAGTTACTGATATTTCAGTAACTAATTTCAACAACTTCTTGGCATTCTCAGTTTTTTTTTCTTTTAGGTGCCTACTGAACTTACGCAAGATTTGTAATTTTTTTTTTAAAGCCATCGCTGGTCGCTGTTCCCAGCCAGGACTTTCTGGGCCTTGGTTGCGCAAGTCTAAGATATTGGTGGCATACTCCTCGGACAGATACTCGTGGAGGGGCCCGTGGCTAAATAATAACAGCCGCACAGGCAATCGAACAGGTGAAGCTACGCTTGCCACAGTTGGTATGTGGACAGGTGACCATCTTTACATACCGAGACTCCTCCGTGCCTCGAAAAGCACGTTAAGCCGTTGGTCCCGGGTGTCATTCGTGGATCTTTGACAGTTGTTACGGGTAGTCAGAAGCCCTGACAACCAGTCGTACCAAGGGGTATCGTATTACGATATGATGACTCCTTGGACAGATACAGTAGGTACCTACAGTAGGACCCAGGTTAGTAGGCTGGCCTAGTGTAGCACGGAGTTTTAATAGAATAACAGGCCAGCTTATCGTACCTACGACACCCTATGGTAATAAAAAAAGAATCAGGAAACTATAATATCAAATAATGAATTGAAATATAAATTGAATTATGAAATTATATTAATTATTATTATCATTGGTGCATCAGATTATTCAAACTTTAGCAACCATAGAATCTTTTACCAGAATATTCCCACGTTCTACAAAATGGCGTGTCTTTATTAAAATTATAGTCATTCTTCATATTCACAATAACAGAGCCCTTGGCATTATTTCACCCACACTCGGTTTACGCAAACAATTCTCAGAAATACCCTTCGGAATTGTCATGAAGATGCGTCAAGATAACACTCGTTTAAGATGGATGGTAGAATATGATGATACCTAATCTGCGACACACCTTTAAGATTGCATTATCGATGGCAGCTGAGCCGGCATCAGCAGGCGTTGTCACCGGCTATTTATACACAGACAAGTTTTCCAACATTTATATGAATATCGACATCAATAACAACGTTAATAGCTGGACATTTGTACGCTTCTGAGAACATTCAGCATTAGAAATATGTTCCTACTAATGGGCGTTCAAATAGTCGATAACAGTTTTATCTACAAAAAAAGTGAATTTCATATAAAAATTGGTTGGAATAATGTATGAAATGTATTGTTGTCGCGATTATCACGCATAGAATGCATGGAGATAAGTAGCTGAATGTACCAACGCCTGGCGCCGCGGGGGAATGTCAACGCCGTGACGTTACGATATGACTATCTGCGACTTGACGTGATTGAGCAGTTTGATAAATGAAACACTTAATCGATTTTTTATCTGTAATGCGTCCATTTCTCGCTAATTCGAAAATGATATACTTTAACGTGACTTCAATGATATTGTTGATTGAAGGCTGCCGTTTATTGTAGATATAATAATAACTCCTGATAATTGATTGACAGCTATTATTATCACATGTACACTCCTGCACGTACGTGTTGTCTCAGGGGCTGTAATCACGTGTAAGTAATCTTAAATTTAGTCCTTGACTAAAGGGATGAAGCAACAAGTACAAATAATAGGTAGTTACCCACACATTAGGATGTGTATATAAACATAAGTACCCAATCATCCGCCCCATATTTTTCCTAGCCGAAGGACGCAGCCCATGAAAACGTCATAACCTATTTCACAATATTATCACCGTTAGAGTAATCCTGTCTCGACGGTCGAGATAAGCTAGTTACACTGATGAATGACTCAAAATACCATGAATGGTCAACAGACCCCTTCTGTGTAATGCGATAACGTAGCATTCTTAAAACTGCAAAAGACAATTCTTATGCTAAGCCAAGTAATTATGTTCAAAATTTCCTCACAACCGTTTGTTTTAACGGACTTTGAGGTGACTCACGCTAAGCAGATGAAGATTTGAAAAGAAAAAAATTGGCCCACGTTGGGCGCCAAAATCGCCAGCTTACCCATACTCTGACATAACCTCAAAATAATGTAAGTCATAGCAGGGTCCAAAATGCAGGTAGAACAAAGACTGGAAATGGCACTTACATGTATATTTAGAGTGCTCTTGAAACATTCAACATTTAAGTAGGTACCTATCTATCTGTAAGTAGTTGACGTGCGTTTATCGTTATCATGGATATATCAGTCTATGTAAGATATGGCTGCGATCGGCAATAGTGGTTATAAGCGCCCCTATTGTTGCTGATATATTATTATGTCGTGTATTTGCATTATTTGTAGCCTAAGGCAAACAGTTTTATATAGTAATCTATACTAATCTAATCTACAGGGTGAAATTAAATTCATGGGCATCCTTTTAAGAGGTCATTGTACTCATCATTATGAACAACTTTTACTATGGGACTACACCTAAAATCGCGAAAAAAAATCAGCTGTTCCTTGCATGTAATGTTCACATAACTCGTCAAAATGTAGGAAAGAGCTGATTTTTTTTCGGTGATTTCAGGTTTGGTCCCATAGTAAAAGTTGTTCATAATGATGATTACAATGGCCCCTTAAAAGGATACCCATGAATTCAATTTCACCCTGTATACTAATAATAACGCTGAAGAGTTTGTTTGAACGCGCTAATCTCTGGAACTACCAAACGATTTAATTATTTTTTTTGCATTTGGTAGCCCAATCCATGAGGAAGGCTCTATGCTACTCATAATTAAGTTGGTTAAGTAGGTAGATGTAACGATAAATCGACGCAGTGGAAAACCCATTTATTTGCGGTAGGTAGACCATTTTCCTTTATAAATTTTTTCTATGTAGCTTTTCTAGCTAGTGTGATTAACCGGTTTCGGATACATATATAGCCTATTGAATTTAATGATTTGATTGGTTTTTGCTAATTTTGTCAACCAATCCAATCGCAGCTGATAGGTACATAATATATTAAAATAATATGTGCCACGTGCGTTCTTAGAGATTATTTTTATCATATTTCTTGAAACTCCGCCGATAACAGACTACACGGAAATCGAGCACTATTCCCTGAATTTACTTATAATAAAAAATAAACCAATGAATTGCTAGAATCCGTTCAAAGCTACCTACGTTCATGAAACATATCCTATCTATTCTATTAATAAAGTACACCTGTCTAATACTTTATCGAAAGTGATGTTGCCCAAAAACGTAGTACATGGCGTCCTAAATTTAGTTAATCGTTTCCTGTTTAATCTAGCCGTAAACTGAGAAGTGAGAAGTATGCTGAACATCACTACCTACATTTAGCTAGCCGTTTACATCTTATAAACAGGTACACTTTCAAATGTAACGCTTGACGACAGAAATGTCCTTTCTTTGGTTTATTCTTTGCTTTGGTATTGTTCGTCGAATCGTTAAACTCCTATTAAGTCTCAAACTCAAACTCAAAGCATTTATTTCAATTAACCCAATTACAGGCACTTTTGAATTGTCAAAGGGTCGGTCAGTCAGAAAGATGAAGCTAGTTGCCCCTTCCAAAGCGTAGGTACCTATGGAGAAGAACGGGCAAGAAACTCCATGGACATGAGTTTTGAGTTGAGCTATGGTTGAGCTGCACGATTGTGAACGCACGAAAAATCAGCTGTTCCCTACATTTTATGTTCGTATAACTCGTCAAAAACTAAAATATTAACCGACTTGCTGACTGTACCTTAACTAAAATTTGAAATGCAGACAGTGTCACAGGTAACAGCAACAAACGATAATCATCTGCATAATGACGAAATGGAGCGACGATAATCATGACTGCCACCTTTTGTTACAGCCGTCATACTCGTCATTGCAATATTAAGATATCATAGGATTAGTAATTTTACTGTAGGTAGGTAGATACGTCTGACTAATAAACCGTATCCCTTTTCCTTAAGGTTTTCACAATTTTCTAGTCTATTCTGAAAATTTCCTATTTACTCATCGCTCCATTCAGTCAAGCATAAAAGTAAGTACCTACCTACTTGCGCTTGTAAGCCACAACGCTGGTTACGACAATCGCTCAGCATAATGCTGTGACCCTATGTGACCCTTCCCATAGGGTCACAGCATTACGCTGAGCGATGGCCGCTTTGCGTGATTGTGACGTGGATATTTTCCCTCGAATTGTTCTTTTTTTTGTGTTTGTGTTATTTTTTGCGTCATGTTTACCGCAAATAAACGAACATAGGTACTTTCTTTCTTTATAAAAACATAATTCCATAACATACAGGATTTCACGCGGCCGAAGTCGCGGGCAGCAGCTAGTTATGAGATATACAAAAGATAACAGACCAATATTGGTTATCTAAGTATTTATACTTGTATATTATGAACGGAAAATCTTTGAGGGCTGATTTAAGTCTAAGTATATTAATTCGAAAATAATTGACTCTCTAGATGATAGATATTTAAGTAGAATTACGGCGTACCTACCTAATAATGTATTCAAGAGTAACCGTAGGTAAGTAAGTAAGGACTACAACCATTGTTTTAATATGTAAGTAACGTTCGCTAGTGTTGTAATTGTAATCAACAAGATGTACCTCTGTAGGTGCGATGTGCGATAGCGGAAAGACGTACTTGGTTTCAGAAATGTCGGCTGATTCAGTCAGGTTGCTTCATATTTTCCATATCTATTTTTTCTGCAGTTGCAGCAATTGTTCTGCAGTTTATTTTTCCTTACACGTCAAACTCAAACTCAAAGCATTTATTTCAATTAAGACAACCATTTACAGGCACTTTTGAATTTCCAAGAAATCCTCAGAAAGATGAAGCTAGTTAACCCATTCCTAAGCGTTGTAGGTTTCTATGGAGAAGAACGGGCAAGAAAATGTATGGACATTCTTTTAATATAAATTATGTCTCTCATTAACTATGTTTGTTTTACAAATTAGACTCCGGACTGCTCAGTAGCAGTCCGGAGTCTGGATACGGTGTGTGTTGAAAGTGTTAATGGGTTTCTCCAACAGGAATTTAGAAATTCCTGATGGAAAAACCCATTAACAATTTGCCCAACCCGGGGATCTAACCCAACCTCATTCTCAGTACTGGCGCTTGTTACCAATATACCAACGCGGCAGTCACACCCGTGTCACATTGAGTTATTCCGGTCTGATCCCCTGGACCCCTCCCCTCCACCAAGTGGCGTGCATTGGTTTTCAGAATAGATAGGCACTAGGCCGGGTCTAGTCTAGGCAAACGTGGTCACTAATCAGAAAAAAAAAGTGAGGTCAAAAGTGTGGTTATTTGAGTAGGCATGCCTACTTAAGGGTGATAAATTGCGAAGGTCGAACGTCATGGTATTACGCGTGAGACGTACGTATTTTTAATTTTGTCGTATTAACTTGAACGAGTAACAATGGCAATGTGCGAATAGTACGGGAGCCGAGTAGGCCGTCCGGCGACTGCCTACTGCCGCGCGTGTTTGTATGAAGATTTTGTTTTTTGTTAGGTATGATAATTTAGTGAGTTTCTTAATTATTGTGGGGCACACACACTAAAATGTAATTGACAGGCTTATGTTGATATATCGAGGTAGGCACTGCTTATATGCCTATATACAATGCACGCCACTGACCCCCCCTCGATCCCCTGCTTGTTCGTCTTCTGTTTTAAAGTTTGTCTTATCCACTATAAGATTTCTCATTCCAGCCGCTTGCGACCGATGACGTTATTAGAATCAAAATTCAAAATTACATAGACAAAGAGATTATTAAAGACAGGCATACGGGTAAATTTTCTGCTTTCTAATTGGCTCCCAGTTTGGAATGAAATCAGACTTTGAAGTAGATAGAGCTCTTGAGAACACAAGGTCCGGTTGGTTCTAGATCTCGAGGACAAGGACGGCTCTTAACCGCACAACCTTGTATTACTACATGTTAAGTTGTTAACTAGTATTAAATGTATCGCAAAATGATTTAATACAATTCGCTGAAGGGAAAAAGTTATAGAAATAGTACCTACTTAGGTAAAATAGGAGTCATCATCATTGATCGATGGTCATCATCAAAGAGTAGATACTTAGGTACCTACCAATTTCGCGGTTACGGAATAGGCAGATAATAGGTAAGTACTTACAAAGAAACTGAACGTGTTAGTTACACTAACACTGAATCACATTGTGGTAGACTACGATTTTTTCGATACTAAGGGGTTTATTTATAAACGATTATTAACTTTAGTTATGTGCCGTTTAAATTTAAACGTCAAAAATGTATGATTATCTCTACTTACTTAACTTTAAGCAACGTTTATGAATAAAGGGGTAAACGTCCGCGTCGCATGTACTTACTTATTTTCTTTCTTTCTTTATATTAGATTTTACCAAATGTTGGTAAAAGTTGGTCTCGCAATATGGCGACGCGACGGTTATTTCGAATCTAGATGAAGCTGCGAAACAGTTTGGAAAGGATCAAAATCAATGCTGATTTACTTTTTAATTGAATTGATAGGTATTATAAACTGCCTCATTGGTGAAGTGGTCGCAAGCGATACTTCTGAGCATGAGGTCCTCGGTTCGATTCTCGGGTCGGGCAAAATGTTATTGGGTTATTCCATCCGGAATTTCCCAGGCAGCCATGAGTCTGGTTTTGTGCCCGGTTGTTGACAATACGTTTGCCCCCTATTACATGGGACATACCTGTACACCTGTCTAACCCTTCGAGGAATACAAGTGTGAGGTTATGTAGGTATTATAAAGTTAATACTACCTTTTCTTTCTTACCTTTACCCCCTTACTAATAAACGTATTATATCAGATGTATAGTTACTCTCTTTCAGTCGTCAGTAATTTAACTTTCGAAAGAAGAAGACAAAGTGTTGTGTTACTATACAGACGCTATACAGCATTTATTAGTAAGGGGGTTAATGTACAGACGCTAGCACATCAAGGTATCCGAAACTATCAAATTTTCACAATCAATCTTGAACTATTTATTAAATAAAGGAAAATAATAAAATAAAGACAGATTGTAGTAGCTTGATGTACTTTCGTCTGTACCTACGTAAACAAAATAATGCTCAATAACCTACATATGCTGACTAACCATTTATTTTGTGGAATAGCAAATACTTGTAAGAAATGCTTCGAAAGAATTTAATAAATGTAACGAGTCTGGTCTCCATGACACAGAATAGAAACGAGTTTAAATGCGGGTACTTTACATTTATGTTAGCTTTACCTTAAACTATCTGGGACACATGTGGCTTATTATCACGAAACTTAAGTACATTAAATATGTATCTACCTACGTACCTATTATAGATACCACTTAGTTAAAAATACTACACATAGGTATCTTCGTGAAGAATGTAAGTCACTAGACACAAATCTAACTTTAGTTCTAGCCTAAGCCTTTGAGCCAGTGATCCTTAGGTATTTGTATTTCAAACTTTATTTCGATTTTGGCAAAGTTCTTAACCTTTTAACCGCCCGACTTTATATCAGTTGTCGTGCCCCCAGCGCCCGAGAAAAAAAAAAACCTAAAATAAATACCGATGAAACGAGCTGTGATGATATAATAATAATACAGATTAAACGAGATGTGTTATTTGGTCGTATGTACAGGGTGAATTTTCCAAGTGGGCGTGGATGGCCAAATTCTAAACTAAGAGGAATAGGGAAAAGTACTCAAAGGAGTCGCGGGCTCGATTTTGATGAAAACTAAAACTGCATCATTGGATTTTTGAAAAATCAATATTTCTAGCCAGGAATCGAACCTGTTGATTTTGAAAAAAAAACACACTGTATTATTACACCATTCGATAGTGTCCCTAATAAGGACCAAATTCTGGGAAGTAATGACATACGGCAAACTTAGGGAAAATGTTGAATTTTAATAAACTGCTTGTTATTTTAGAGTATTCATACCTACATTACGTACCTTGTTCGAAATGATGCTCAATATTTTTATTAACACACCCGCAGCGCATTTACCTTCACAACATTATGTTCTAAATCCAAATTTCTATTACGATCTTTGGAAAATATTCTAGTGGAATCAATAATATTGGAATGCTCAATGCAGTACAATCCTTGAGACGTCGAATCTAGCTATGTATTGAAAACAATGGTCATCATTATGAACAATTAATCAGTTAAGGTTTAATAGATAGGTAACATAACCCGCTGGCTAAATAATAACAGCCGCACAGGTCAATCCATCAGGTTAAGCTACGCTTGCCGCGGTTGGTCTGTGGATGGGTGACCATCTTTACATACCGAGACCCCTCAGTGCCTCGGAAAGCATGTTAAGCCGTTGATCCCGACTGTCATTCCTGGATCTCTGACAGTCGTTACGGGTAGTCAGAAGCTCGAAAGTCTGACAACCAGTCTTACCAAGGGGTATCGTATTACCCAGTAACTAGGTTGTGGAGGTCAGATAGGTAGTCGCTACATGTAAAATACTGGTATTCAGCTGCATCCGGTTAGACTGGAAGCCGACCCCAACATAGTTGGGAAAAGGCTAGGCAGATGATGATGAGGTAGGTAACATAAGAAAAATAAAAAAAGTATTTTGTTAAAAATGAGGTCTTTCCTTTAGTTTGCCGTATGTTATTACTTCCCAGAATTTGATCCTTATTAGGGACATTATCGAATGGTGTAATAATACAGCGTGTTTTTTTTTTTTTCAAAATCAACAGGTTCGATTCCTGGCCAGAAATATTAATTTTTCAAAAATCCAATGATGCTGTTTTAGTTTTCATAAAAATCGAGCCCGCGACTCCTTTGAGTACTTTTCGCTATTCCTTTTAGTTTAGAATTTGGCCATCCACGCCCACTTGAAAAATTCAGCCTGAGTATACGACTCTGGCGGAATGGGCACGAAAATACACACATCAAAAGTGTCTAGGGATCAAGCATTTTTATGCGGATTTCTTGAGATTGAGATGTGGCTTTGTAATAAATTTATGATTTTATAAATTTATATGGATCCTTTTTGGTGCATTTCATAATTTGAATCAGGAACTGTGAATCAAATTCGAGTAAAAGATGAAAATCAGCTGTCAATATTTTCCCTATAAAAACATACAACGCATTGAAGACATTATTAGTGCTACTGTTTCCCTACTACTGATTAAAACCAACGTTATTATGGAGCGGCGACGTCATTTAAGCAGGGAAGAAATGCTCAGAGCCGTGGGAATGATAGAAGCTGGTTCCCGGCAACGTACTGTGGCTTTAGCTCTGAATACAAGTCAGAGTGTTATCAGTCGACTTTGGACACGTTACCGAAGCACTGGTACCGTGGCTGAGCGCCATGGAGGACGGTATCGCTGCACCACACGGAGACAAGACCGATACATTCAAATCTTAACTCGAAGAGCTCCAACAATAACCGCCATGATGTTAGCCGTGAGGCTTCATCACTCTTCAGGGAACTTAATTAGCGACCAAACAGTCAGAAACCGCTTGCATGAAGTGAACCTTCATTCCCGAAGACCGCTACGGGTACCACCTATAGCAATGCACAATCGTAGGATTCGATGTCAATGGGCTCTTGAACACAGAAATTGGGCAGAAGAACAATGGCGTTTCGTGTGCTTTTCTGATGAGTCTCGTTTTGGTATGAGACCGGATACAAGACGTATACGACACTGGAGAACCCCTGGACGCCAACAGCGATTAAAATCCTGCCAGGAAGTCCATCCTTATAGTGGTGGAACCATCATGGTATGGGCGGGTATTTGGATCGGCGGAAGAACTGAGTTGATTTGGATCAGAGGCAACCTCAACGCTCAAATTTATGCTGAGACGATTGTATCAGACGTCATCGTTCCTCTACAAGTGCAAATCGGTCCCTTATTTCAGTTAATGCATGATAATGCACGACCGCACACCGCAAGAGTTGTAAGACAGACTCTCGCCGCAGCTAACATCAATGTCCTGCCCTGGCCTGCTCAGTCGCCAGACTTGAACCCGATTGAGCATGCATGGGATATGCTACAGAGAAGAGCTCTGCCGAATATGGAGGGTATCCAGTCGCAAGAAGACCTTTTTTTGTTGTTGCAACGAACATGGGCGGCCATTCCACAGCGTGATTTGGATGAACTCATTTTGAGTATGCCAAACCGATGTTCTTGTGTTGTTAGTGTTCGCGGTAGAAACACGGATTATTAATTGTTTAAGTTACCCAATAAAATTTTAAAGAAAACTGTTATTTCAGTCTTTTTTTCGAACTTTTGTGTTAGTGGTTCAAATGTCAAAAATCCCTTTATTAGGAAAATGGCAAATTTCTTTATTAATGCAAAGGTGACTTGGTTTATCGTTACTGTGACAAACGAAAACACTTTATTTGATGAATCCTTAAAGAAAATTTTAATTAATATCAATCAGGAGAAAAGTTATTGCAAAAATATATGTTGATCCCTAGACACTTTTGATGTGTGTATTTGTCGGATTAATCCGACGTAGGCGGTTAAAAGGTTAATACTAAAATGACAACTTAGCACCGAACTAAGCTGTCATTTTTGTATAAAGAACTGCTATTCTATAACAATTAGGTTCTTAATTCAATAACTGGCTCGGTGGTTTAAACCTGATTTACTTATAGAAAAACCTTGTTTTGTAATAAGGGAGTTTGTGGTGGCCCAAGTAGTAACGGCCCCGATTTACGAGACGTAGGTCGTAGGTTCGAACTCAGACAGGCGCTTTAATTTGTGTAGGTAAATAATTTCATCACCACTGCTCTCAAAACGGTGAAGGAAAACATCGCGAGGAAACCGGCATGAATTAGAACCAAAAATTCGAAGACATGTACCATCTACCAATCCCCACTGAACCCGCGCGGTAGATTACAGCCAACTTCCTCTCCAAGAGAGGAGGCCTGTGACCCAGCAGTGGAAACATTATAGGCTAATTATGAAACACATAAGATAAAATCTTGCTAAGGGAGAATCGCAAATTCTGCAATTTATCTACACCTTTTTATGTTAACTCTTATTTTATTTCACCATTTATAAACAGACAAAAAGAAAAGAACACAAACATTCGTAGATTTAAATGTTATGTTTCTTTCTAAATAAATCTCACCCCGCATACCTGCGATAGGAAAATAGATAAAAACAGATGTGACACCATGTGTAAGAGTAGAAGAGAAAATAAAATAAAAACACATACCTACACAACTCAACTCTTGCTAGAAAGAAAAGATAGAAATGTTTAGAAGACCTAGTCATTGCGCCGGCCTAAAATAAATTGGTATAAAGCCAAGAGGATGACTGACATAAAATCTTCTCATTTTGGACGATTATCGATACCTATTCTCGAAGTTTCTTGGTCTGTGCTACTGCACTGGGGAGTTTGTTGCGCCATTTCTTCCCAGCACTAGGAGTGGTGAAGGGCGAGCGTTTAGGGTGCTGTCTTACGTAATTTTGTTTGACGTTCGAAAACTGCTGATTGAATAAATGACTTTTGATTTTAAACGTTTGCTTTGTTTTACAGATATTGTTGTTGCCAAAAAGTAGTTGATGATACTTATTTAGACGCGGAGTTTTTTTCTTTCACAAGAAAATTTATACCTACCTATTCAAATTGATCTCTTTTGTCTCAAACAACAACACAGAGAAGTCGATTTGGAATACAAAACAACTGCTGTATAATATAAACATATCATGAAAAAGGACATTACAGCCAGCGAAGTGTATAATAACGGGGCATTAGCCTCTTGTCCTTTATTGATATGCTGAAAACATGAATAAATGTAAGGGAAATTAATAAAATAAATGGTTCAGACAACACATTTAAGCCCTGTCCTGTATATTCTAACCGCATAACGCAAATTAACACAGTGATTGTTATGTGCATGTATTTTGATCGCCACATTTTTCATTGGAAATATCCTTCATTTTTATTTCTAGCATTCTGTAGGTATCGCTAATCTGTCATATCATATTACTAGTACTTCTCTCGCGAATTCGTTCGCGTGCATTTCTCCTACAAATTCCTGCACCAGTTTCACCCCTATAAAATAAATGATCATAGTCTTAATTATACAGGATTGTCCAAATAGTGACGTCAATAAAATAAAAAATGATTCCTCATACCTAGAGGGGTATCTGAAAATACCCCACATTATGTTCCGCAAATTTTGATAGTTTAGGAGATACTTATGATATTTTTTCAAATTTTTGGGGAAATTCTTCGGGGTCATCGAGGTTGTATAGTCATTGCGGTCATCTTTAAGAATTTATATTTTTTTTCGACAAGCTCTTTTTATGTTTTTTTTTTTTTGCGATGGGAATCGACTTTTAATCATAAGAATTTCTCAAAAAAATTGTATCTTGCACTAATGTTAGAAATATATTTTTTTATACATGAAAGGGTATTATATATATTTCATGATAGCCCCACCGCAAAAAAAAATCATAAAAAGAGCTTGTCGAAAAAAAGCTATAAATATGCATTTAAAGATGTCCCCGAAGAATTTCCTCAAACATTCACAAAATTTACAATCTCGCGGGTGTTCACAATTACGGGGACCATCGATATCCGTGTACGGTGACAGATATAGTAGGTACCTATAGATTATTTATTAGCAACCGTCTTCTACGCGCTTTTCCATCTCCACTACTCTGATCCATAACGACAAAGTACCTAGTTTTTTTCATCTGTTACATAGTATGACTTGTGATTGCAAATTTGATGTCCTTTAAATTACTAAAACCGGACTTACCTACATGGCCCTTTAGATACTTAAACATACAACATGCTGCAAGTAAGTAGGTAGAGTAGGTACTCAGATACGTAGGTACCTATTGCTGGTCACCGATTACATGTGTTATGCATAGGTACCTAGGGCAAACTCTGATAAAATCTAAGTAGATTAGCGGCAGGATTATGACCATGTATAACGTGATAGCAAATGTAATTAAATTATAATAAATTTAGGTAGATACCTAACAAAAACCACATAGGTACCATCGCGGACACTGGCGGTTGACCACTTTTCAACGTTATTACTAAGGGCATAAGGGTGAAAAGTGGTCGACCGCCAGTGTCCCCGGTTGTACATAGTTCGAAAGAACCAGCAAGAAACTGAATCTGTTTTATAATCAATAAAGAATGAACTACTTATCTGCACACTAATTGCGTAACACACTATTAATTAAACCATTTTGACGGATATCGCTAATACATTGCTTCGTATATTAAAAAAAATTGTCAGCTCAACTACGTAAATAACGCAATGAATGTTGTTGAACTGTCAAAATAAAAGCCATTCCTGCTGTTTGTGTGTTACGCAATGACCCCGCCGATCAATGAAGATCTCCACAACTCCACTAATTTGCTGGTTAGCAATATAGTGTGAACAGGCGGCTTGCTTTGCTCATGATCTTCGTTAATACAAAGCCGATACAACAATGCGGCGAACCTCATTTGTCACACTAGCTCCGTCTTTCATTATCCACTCTCCGCCGGACCGTGGGGCTTTCATCTCGCCTCTGACTGATGACCTGATGGACATTTGAACGATTATCGGATGATCCCTTTGTCAGTCAAAAGGTTCAGTTCTCATGTGTAACAATGAGGCGGCTGATCAAAGTGTTAAGAGTTAAAAATTGCTGGTAAAACGTTTGGTTTTATGTGGACTCTTCTGTTCTATGGAGGTTTTTAGAACACGTTTCACGAAGAAAAGCTTGCGTTTTTAGCACATTGATATATAAAAGGGCTTTTATATATCAATATATGTTTTAGCATGAAAAAAAAACAAATGTCATTTATTCAAACTAGGCTGAGAATCAGCACTTTTTTAACGTCAAAATTACATAATAACACAAAAGACAGTCCCCCAAAACTGTCGCCCGCCCGGCTATGAAGAAGTACGTCTTGAAAATAGACTAAGCATAGAATTCTGATAGCCACAGAGTTAAATTAAACTTATAGCACCATTCACGTCATTCGCGTCCTAATTCGTTAACGGTTACTTACTTTGTCTAGGAGTTCCTAGACTTTAGAAGAATTAGGTCGTCTACCAAGGTGCAGTAAGTACTTCGGCATTGTTTCAGTTCAACGACCCAACGTTTCTGTAACATTAATTGTTCGCGTTTGCGTGATGCAACGCCGGTTGCTGAATGACGTCAAACACGCATGGAATCCTACTACAGCTGATATTTACCAGTAAATGTTGCTAATGTATTAATTTATACGACAGTTTGCATGAAAATATAATTTTCTGCGAACTTACGCAGTTAACTTTAAAAACAAAATAGGTGATGTTGTTTTCATTTATGTACAGACGCCAGCATATCAAGCTACTACAATCTGCCAAAATTCTTTAATAGATTTTCAACTTTATCGCTAAAATATAAGGTTCAAAGTTAATTGAGAAAATTTGACAGTTTCGGGTAGCTTGATGTGCTGGACTGCTGGCGTCTGTACCTAAATGAAAAATACTTGTGGGTTTTGTGACGTGACTGTAAGAACAGAAAATAGCCGCACTTTTAATTTTTATCCTACATAATTACTTATATTGAATGCAAAATAATTTTGAAGATTTTACCGATGATCATCAAAGTACCTACTACCGTACTTCAAGCTCCTGCTTCAGTATCATTGTTCGTAGCTAGTTGTTCTACAAAACTTCCTGGGAGTTTTATCTGCGTAAGCTGCGACAGTCAGATCTGTTTGAAAACCAACTCAAACATTTTGCAAAATAACCGTTGAATTTCTTCCTACGTTCTCCTAGAAATCTCCATAAACTGGGAATTGAGTACAAATCAAGGAATATCAAAAAAAAAAATCTTGGATATTTAGTAGGTAGGTAGGTACCTACAAAAGTTACATGTCAAAAGTAAAGACGTTGGTATTTATCGGTACTTACAAAGTAACACTATAATACTAAATTTAAAACGGCACATGCAGAGCAACGACCAGTGTTTATTGCTTGGAGCGGAAGCTCCTTTGACCCTTTGTTTATCAGCAGCGGAGCGGCGCGCGGCGCGGGCGCACGAAGCCGGATATGCAGTGTTGCTGACGGAAATGCGTCGTCAGCGTGCATCAATAGCTGCACTTGCAGGGCCTGATGCATCTAGGGCTGCTACACCACTAATAATTAAAACATTAAAATAATTGTGTGCTGTCGAATTTTGACTTATCTATTGCCCAAATGGTTTCCGTTAGAACCCCGTCCTCCAATCCATTTCCATCGAAATGATTTAAATGGGCAGGAGGTTTTAAAGAACAGTTCTTCACATTGACCGATGGGGATAATGATATTTTTATAATTTTTTACTAGCCGAAAAACTGAACGACCACAATAACAAAATACTTATAAGAGGCAGGTACCTAACGAAGTAAGTAGTAAAATGCAGTTATGAAATACGAATTATGTTCTGTGTATTTTATAAATAAATATGTATAAATACCTGCCCTTCATGTATATTAATTTTTAAATGTATGTCCCCGCGATAATAAAAGAAATAGATAAACTTAATGGGTGTGGTCAATTATGTAGGTGTAGATTAAAATGATAACTAACATTTTAATGGGCACTTATCGATTTGATATTACGCAGCTACAAGTTTCAATTTATACGTCTAAAAGCGGTTTCCTTTCATATATAGTATGGATTTCGCACTACGTCCGATACGAATCCGATCCGAATAGTGCGAATCCGCCCTTAATGTGCATACCTACACGCGAGCTATACGCGTCAATGTCACTAATGCAAAGTTTTCTTATAAGCACTTTGTAAGTACACCGTTATTAATTTACTGGTAATGATGCTTTGACCATTTCTATTTACTAAAATGATTAGCCTGTCCATTCGAGCGGAGAAAAGCAAACATTAACATTTAGAATTGTATTGGTTAATATTTTCTTTGCACTGCACTTCTCCGCTCCTCTCTGCTTCAATGGACAGCCAGCCTTGTGATGTGCGATCGTGTGAGGTGAGGTGAAAGCGCCAAAGTAGCCCGCGAAATTCAATACTCCATTTACTATAGCATTAGACAGAAGTTAAAAAAGGCTCTTTTGGGGGCACACTTTGTAATAAAATTACAACAAACATTATTACAGTCAAGATTGATGTGGAGTTAAATATAATCAATTTAAATAACAGCAGTCACACTTAATTGTATTAATTTAACCTATCTACTTTCTGAAATTACAAGGCTTTAATTTAATATTATTTAGTTTTTACATAAAATATTGTCGTGTCAATGTTTAAAATCTAAAAGAAGCAGGGGCGGACAGTACCGGGAACGTTTTTCATGTCACTATAACTCTGCCAAATCTAAAATGTTACCTCTTCGATCAAATTGATCGAAGTGTTACCTACTTATTCCCTTCATAAGTTGTGGCAGCACGTGTTTTTGTATTTTGTCGGTTTATATAAAGTTGTTTTTAATAAACTGATTGTTACTAAAAATTGTTTCATTTCATGTACCTATCCAAGCATCGTGATGAGTAGATAGATAGAATATGCTTTATTGTAGGTATGCCATACATTGTTACTTACAAAAAAAGCACATAAGTACATTATTTATTTAATTTTTTTTAAATTTAACTTGAAAATAAAAGGTTTCATACTCCTGCTTCTGCGAGCCTCTTTTTTCTAATGTTATATTACCTAAATGGAGTATAGTTGCATTGATGATTTTAATTGTTTTAAGTCTGTAAATAAATGTTACGGTCGCAAATCATATTTTGATCAAAATACAAACTGACACTGACCTGAAAAGCAATAAATGTAACGTAACTTGCAATACATAACATAACATAATAAGCCTATAATGTTCCCACTGCTGCCTGGAACACAGGCCTCCTCTCGGTGAGAGGGATAAACGTAAGAAAATTTTAATTTTGCGGGATGCCTTTGCGCATCACCCTTAACAGAAAAGTGACAGCCCTAGGTACTCGTAATGTTGAGTTATTGTCAACGCACAGTTCGTCACGACCCAAATATCGAGCGATACTAGCAACGCTAACAGTGCACTTCTCGACTTGACGACTGCAGTTACAGCTACATTTAACACGTGTTTTAAACAGTAAGTTTAACAAGTTGCTTTGCGATGGTAATAGCTTTTGTTGCTTCCAGATATATCGTTTCCCAACCGCTGAGCAGTCTACTTATTTTAAAACATTTGCTCTACTTTGCCTCGTCTTGTAAGCTTAAGCTTCGAGACTGCTAGAATTTCTAGCAGTCCCAACAGAATACAGTTAGTACATTGCTATTAGATTGACGACCGAGACGGTGAACCGCCGCGGCGGTTCCGTAAAAACTCTACGTATAAGGGCTGATTTTCCATCGCCAGATATCTTTTATTCGAGGAATAAAATTGACGTTTGACAGTTTTTGTATGAAAAAACTGTCAAAATTTCAAAATTATTCCTCGAATAAAGTTATCAGATGATTGAAAAATCAGCCCTTAGTTAAATAGTACCTAGTAGGTAGGCACCTCATTTGGATTCAGATTTTTAGGAGTATTTTCTATTCTAAGCGCTCGATAATTTTCTATAAGTATGTATTTTCCGTGAAAATGTCAGCCATGCCGTCTGCAGAAACCACCTTTGCGAAAATTGCTGTTACCAATCATACAGGTCATCCAATACGCAATTGACAAGGGAATAGGTACCACATAAACAATTTACAATTCCACTTACGACAACTGGAATGGGGGTTTTCCTAGGAACCAAATGACAATTCAAACTTTCCCTAATGCTCGTCAGTCTGTGACGTATAGGTAATTAGATACGACACAAAATACCTACTGAACTGACCTACTACAACAAGGAGAGTCATGCTTCTCTGCTCCTTAGCAATAGATACCTGGAGAGACATGGGGACAAAGTCTTCTTTCTTCCATATGTTTCGGAGCTAGGCACCTACAGTCCGTTCACAGTTAGTTTACTTCGGATAGCAATAGCAACAACCGAATAGCAACCTCATTGCAACGAAAGTAAAGATCAATGTGATTTTGATAGACTTCGCAATGGCAGCAAACCAAAGCAACAATATTGCCACGACAATAAAGATCACTGTGATTATTGCCAGCGATGCAAAATCAGAGGAGTGATCGATGGAGGTAAGTAAAATAGATATGAACGGACTGTAATAAGATTCCACCAAGAAGTTAGAAGTAGGTGGTATTAAGCATGATTGACATTTCTACAGAAAGTAGCAAATTTTAGTCCGTCGTTGAAATATGTTGAAGTATATAATAGATAGGTAGTACCTACAGTGTTGACAGGCAGACAGGCGGACGTTATAGCGAGTGATCACGTGTAGGGTCCAGTTGAAAATCAGCGTCTTGGTTGTCTGGCAGGTATGCTGAACTTGGGCCTATATGGCGCAGCCCTGAGGCACACAATACTATTTTAAGTTGTTTTCTCCTTGTTTGTGAATATTGTGTGCTTTACCGAACCTGGGTCAAATCAATTTATTTTCTTTCTTTCTAATGGTTAGGTACCAACTTATTCTTTCTCCATAGTTCTCCTTCGATAAATTCCTAGTTTCCTACACAAGCAATGGTCAGTTTTAGCTTAAATTCTACTCTTATACGCAGGACATTCTGTTTAATTCTGTATCATACTATCTACAGTTTATTACACTTTCCTGATGTTTACAACATTCCATGAATGTTGTCGGAGCCCACCTGTGGGATTAACCACCCACGACTGAGGCGAGCAAACACAATCATAACTCTAAATTACTGGCGATATTTGTACTCACCTGCTTTATTTGTTTCTCAAACAATGTTACATGGCTACATGTTTGTCTTTCTGAATTGCTTTACTACGAACATTAAAAGGCTGGTAAGTAGGTAGGTAGGTACCTATGTACCCTATTCAAAAATGAGCAAAAGAGCACGAATATATTATTTTTGTACCTAGATCTAACTTCATAAATCAAATGATGTAGTTTATGTGAAGATGTGAGAGGTCCTTACATATGAAATTGGCGTTTTATATGAAACAGATTTTTTTTAAATGAAATTTTATATTTAATCAATCAAAGTATGTAACCATTGCTAACTGTGCACTTTCACCATGTTATAGGTGTTATAAGGTGGTGTCATAGATTTTATTTGTTAAAGTGTGAATTTTTTTATTGATTCTCGCTCCCACAATTAACAAAGGATTGCTGAAAAAATATTGGGAGCGAGAATCAATAAAATCTGTGAAGGCGGTTTTGACTGCCTGATCAGAATTGATTTTTTTTTCCTTATAAGAAATTGGTCAAATTCTGGAAAAAGTGGTAATCTGTTGGAGCAAGGTCCGGGGAGTATGGTAGGTGTCGGAGACTTTCCAATCATAGCTCCTCTAATTTAGCGACCGTCTGTTGTGCAGTGGGTGGTCTAGCGTTTTCCTGAAGCAGCGGTGGGCTAGAGCAATTTACCAGTCTCGGTTGTTAACCTAAGCTAGCTTTTCCAACGTAACGCAGCACTCGACGCGTGTGTGTTGGTGTGCTTCACTCAATTCATGCGTTAAGTACCCATCTTTCGAGCTTTTTCACTTTCCCAATTTGTTTCATGTGAATTAAAATTGTTTTATCACTCACACTGACGTGGTTTGCGATGGATCCGCTTCCACGATTACTTTTAATTTTTTATTGTCTCCAGGACTCCTCCGGCCGTCCACGGGTTTTGTTCTGTAAGTCAAAATTTCCAGAACGAATACGTTGAAACCAAAACGTACCGTGTTTTCTTTTACAGTAGCTTCCCCGTACACATAATTGGCTTATTCCACTTTTCCCCGTTGGATGATCCCCATTGATGGGGATTAGTGAACTTTTTGTTCACTATTCCCCGTTGACCCAAAATTTTTATTTAATGGGGATAATTGAACTAAAAAGTTCAATAATCCCCATTAGGTAGGTACGTTAAAAAAATAAAATATATGAATCATGTTACATTTATTAATTAAAAATATAACTTTCTTATACCTAATAAAGTCACAGATTGTTACAATCATTAATTTAAAATTGTAGCATGAAAATATTTCTTTCTTATACCTTGTAAAATCAAAGATTACAATCACTTAAGTTTTTCTAATTAGGTACGTTAAATAAAAACAATATAAAAATAAAATATATGGGTCATGTACTTTTATTTTTATAAGGTAAGAACAAAATTTTAAATTACCTACATACCTACTTTACGATTTTATTAGAACGAAAAACAGATTGTTGCCCCAACGAAATTGTTCTAACGATGTTTGGGAATAAGACCTTATATCTATCTATCTAATAAGATACACAATACTGTAAAAGATGCTCATTTTCTAGAGGCGCGCGCGCAAGGCGGTGGCGGAGCGGGGTGCGAGTTAGCTCGTATGTGATTGGTCGACCCATCTTTTGTTTTTGTTTCGTATTCGTTAAGGGTTAGTAGTGTGTAGTGTAGTTCAAGCGTGCAGTTCTTATCAGTTCGCAGTTATTAGTTTAATATAGGAATAAATAAAGGAAATGGCTGGTAGTTCAACTGACGTTTGTTTAGAGTACGTTAAACAAGGTAAAGCTACCATACTTCTCCGGGCCGGACATCAATACAGTAAAAAATGCAAATATAAAAATGGTGGAGTTTTGTGGGAGTGTACCACAAGAAAACAAAGTAAATGTGCCGGATCCATCACTGTCATGGTAAGTTACTTATTATATTTTGTGATTAATAATGACAATAATAACTCAGGTTATGTGTGTTATCAATATCAAAATTTAAAAATCAACGTTAAAGTTTAAACACTGTTTCTGTCATGGCGGCACGTGTGACGTCATTCTTTTGTCAAACAAGTCTATTACACCTAGTGTAAAAGAGTGTAGCTGAAGTGAATTGTATATATTTAATTATTATTACATATTTTAGTTAAGCATAAAGTGAAATATGTTTTGTTGAACTATTCTGATAGGATAACAACAATTTGTTATAAGTTTTAAAGGTTGTTAAATAGCCTATTTTAATTTTGTATTCTATGTAAGTGCAATATTGTTTACTTAAAAAATAATGTAAAGTAATTAATTATTATTACTTAATTTTACAGGACAATCAAGTTGTAGCTGAGAAACGACACAATGTTTGTGAACCTGATTTTGCGCGGAATGAAGTTACCTTGAGGTTATTCAAACTAAAAACTACACTTGCGGATCCAGAAGCACCTGCTATTCCCACTGCTTACAACGCGGCTGTGAGCTCACTAAAAGATACCGGAATTGACAAAATAAAAGAATTCCCTGCCCTGAAGTCTATCAAAACAACATTATATAAACACAGAAATACAGCATTTGAAGTAAGTAAAATTGAGTTCAAAAATGTTGAAGAAGTTAAAGTACCTCCAGCTCATCAGGAATTTATTTTAGCAGACTACAATGACAGTGGTATCCGTGTAATAGCTTTTTGCTCTGAATTTGCCCGACATCAAATGAAAAATTTGAAGATGTTCTTGGGTGATGGAACGTTTTGGATCTGTCCATCTCCCTTTTACCAACTCTACACCATTCATGGGGATTTGGGCAGTACAGAAAAACACATAAACATTGTGCCACTTGTTTATGCCCTCATGAGCCATAAAAATCAACAAACATATGAAATTTTATTTAGTATGCTAAAATCTGCATTACCTGATTGGAATCCAGAAATATTTAAATGTGACTATGAAGTGGCTCCGATGAACGCAATGCGAAATGTTTTTGTAAATATATCTATTAGCGGCTGTTATTTCCATTTCACCCAGGCAATATGGAAGAAAGGAAAACAACTCAAACTAACAAAAGATAAATTAACCAGAAGACAAGTTGCACTTAGCACTGCTTTGGCTTTGTTACCATCAGATAAAATCATTGCGGGTTGGTTTTATGTTGCCTCTCAAAGCCCTGATGATGATAAAAATAGCAAGGAGTTTAGAAATTACATGCTCAGACAATGGCTACAAGATGATTTTATTAAAACGTGGTGTGTATTTGGACAGACTCATCGCACTACGAATTTAGTCGAAGCATGGAATAATAAAATAAAAAAGCGTGTGAAAATAAAGAAACCCAACATTATGAAGCTCCTCACAGCGTTGGCTGAAGATGCATCGTATTACGAAGTTCTTGCATTGGGGGTTTCTGAAAATAAAGGTATAGCGGAAAAAACAAAAAAAAAGCATCAATCGCGATAATTATATACAGGAGGTCCAAATGGAACTCATTAATAATGAAATTACGATTGGGCACTGTTTAGAAAAACTTAAGTGAGTGTAATCTTTGATTTTACAAGGTATAAGAAAGAAATATTTTCATGCTACAATTTTAAATTAATGATTGTAACAATCTGTGACTTTATTAGGTATAAGAAAGTTATATTTTTTATTTTAAATTAATAATTGTACAATCTGTGATTTTACTAGGTATAAGAAAGTTATATTTTTTATTTTAAATTAATAATTGTACAATCTGTGATTTTATTAGGTAAAAGAAAGTTATATTTTTAATTAATAAATGTAACATGATTCATATATTTTATTTTTTTAACGTACCTACCTAATGGGGATTATTGAACTTTTTAGTTCAATTATCCCCATTAAATAAAAATTTTGGGTCAACGGGGAATAGTGAACAAAAAGTTCACTAATCCCCATCAATGGGGATCATCCAACGGGGAAAAGTGGAATAAGCCACATAATTAATCCTTCCAGCTGTTTTCGTATTCGTAAATATCGCGATATTGTGAACAGAACACAAGCCACGGAATAAATCAAAATTTTAAATAGATTTGAATAAGGAATTCCTAATCAAACGCCAGATATTTTAGATCAAAGTGGCCAGTTCGACAATAGGTACCTACATACGCCAATTTTATATACATAGAGACAAATGATAAATGATTTATTTTCTGTAAGTAGGTTTGTACAAACACTTTTACACGTCAATCATATTTTTTTAAGCTACCGGACTTAATATTACTATACTCGCCGTGCACGTTGATTGTCCAGTCTCAGACTGATGAACAATTTTAGGGATTTCACATCCCCTGTCTAACCCCTCTGAGCAGTTGAACAGGGCTAGTTTTTTCTTATCCTAAATCTGAACAGTCATCGACTCATCGTGGCAACATCTTTGCAGCAGAGGTCAGAACTGCCCATATTGCGATGGAGTCCTTCTCGTAGTCTACAAATGCCATACACAGCGACTGATTGTACACTTCGGTCTTCTGTATGCATGTGGTGAAGCCTTTTCGAAACCTGGCTTGTTCTGATCACCTGTCACAAGTCTCCTGGCGAGACGGTTCGTGACAACTTTCGAGAACACGTAGAGCTCTGTTGTATGTGTAGCAATATAGTAGTTCTTAAATACCTACTGTTTTTTTTTTTCATAGTGTTTTTTTAGTAGCCTAGCCAGCCTTCCAATAATAGTAGCATACTTTAGGTAATATTATTGGTGAAACTAGTTGGCAACCCTTCGACTGAAAATCTCGTTCGTCGTTCGTCGAGTTCACAGGTTTGCACTCATGGCCGCGGCACTAAGTATGACGTCACGCTACAAAATGAAAAATGGCCGCCTTGCTATCGGACGAGTGTTGGTTGTGGGCGATGATGGAGTGGAGGGGGGTGGGTGGTCATCGCAACCAATAAGTAGGCACCTACCTAGTAGATACCATAGGTACTCGGTGGATGATGCGGTGTTATGGGAAGTACTTAACAAAAAATAAATAAGTACCTACAAGAATATCGTTCAATTTCTGTATTTCCATTTCTTCTTGATTTAGGCACACATTACTCCTAAACATAAACACACAAGAACACACGTACCCGCAGTCGTGTATCACGTGAGATGGCATTTAGTTGAGCTCAGGCCGGTGATAATTACGCCGCCACGAGTCCACGACATAGGGCGGCCAATTAGCCGGCCCGCCGCCATTCACTCTGGCAGGACGTAAGTACCGGGCCATTCATAGCTCCCGCGGGAATCATTCATCCCTGTCAAGACACGCTAGGCTTTGTATCTATCCAGTGCCGCGGCGATGGATAGGAAATTATTAGAGGCTATGTAGTTACATGGTACTATATTGTATTAGATAAATATTTTACGAACATCTTCCTCTCATTGAACATTAAAACGCGTCTTATTATGAACTAGCTTCTGCCCCCGGCTTCGCTCGCGTGGTTGTAAAAAACGGAACCCTTATAATTTCGTCATGCCCGTCTGGCAGTCTATCCGTCCGTCCGCATGTTACAAAAAAAAACACGCCGTTATTGCGCCATCCCGGAACATACCTACGTTCAGACAAACAGACAAAAGGACGAAAATTCTAAAAACTATATCGCACACCTAGATCTAAACTGAGACAACTCAAAAATCGTTAATTTTGAGTTATGTTTGTATTCGAATGCTCGGTGATCATACGCAACTATCCAACATGTCAGGTTCAATAAATGCTTCTAAAAATTAATCGCTAGATGGTGTTAACTTTCTTTTGTTGAATCAACGTCTGTCACCCTCTCCCACCTAAACAAGTCTATTGTCAGCTGTTGACCTTCACTAGTCATAAGGAATGCACGTATTAAGAAGAACGAAAACGCGGATATTTCGAATTGTTACAGTTTTGACGAAACATATACGTGAGGTTAATTAGAGTTGTTACGGTGTAGGTGATTTGTTCTGCCATATTACCTACATAAGGATATTTTTGACTTGTTCCAGTTTTGTTTGATAAGGTACGTAAATATTTAGTAACTATTTTGATTTGACTTTGTTTTGATGGATCAACATGTAAAATTCTAGTTATCCTACTATTGTTGAAACAAATTTATTTTAATGTTTTATCAATACACAGTGTGATATTTTACATACGTGGCATAAAAATCGTTCACGGTATTATAAATTGACTGTTTCCAATACACTGTTTTAATAACACTATTTACTACTTTATATTTAAAGATTTTTTTGAATTAACTCACTATTGCTGGATAATTATAATTTACAATAATTGCTTTTTTTATTTCAGAGAAAAATGAAAGATAATATAAAGAGAACCCATTAACAGCTAATAAAGAAGACTTAACTACATTTGTAAATGTAGAAGTACAAAAAAAACCGGCCAAGAGCGTGTCGGGCCACGCTCAGTGTAGGGTTCCGTAGTTTCCCGTCCGTCACAATAAGTGTTCCCACGTACAATTCGATAAAACCCGACCCAATGTAATAAGTACCTACAGCGCCATCTCTCGGGGAATTGGGTTACTAATTAATACATAGACGTGCCAGAAGTTTTCGGTGGTAATTTTGGATTGCGAGAACCGATTTTAATAATTCTTTTTTTGTTTGAAAAAAGATACGTTCAGGTTAATAAAATATGTAAACGAAGTTAAAAAAAAATGCTTGCATATACGATTATACTACGAAGTTAGTCCAGAAATGATTTTGTACAACTTTTTGTCTTTTTTGTACAAAAACTGTTGTTTCTATCAAGTTCAAAATAATTTTCCTAGAAAGTCCTTATAAAGTTCTACTTTTCAGATTTTTTTCATATTTTCTAAACTTATGGTTCAAAAGTTAGAGAGGGGGGGACACATTGTTTTTTACTTTTGGAGCGATTATTTCCGAAATTATTGACATTATCAAAAAATGATTTTAGTAAACCCCTATTCATTTTTAAATACCTTTCCAACAATATATCACACGTTAGGGTTGAAATTTAAAAAAAAATCACTTCCCACTTTACATATAGGGGGGCTACCCTAATAAAACATTTTTTTCCAATTTTTATTTTACCACTTTGTCGGCGTGATTGATATACATATTGGTACCAAATTTCAGCTTTCTAGTGCTAACGGTCACAGAGATTAAGCGAGGACGGACAGACGGACGGACGGACGGACGGACGGACAGACAGACATGGCGAAACTATAAGGGTTCCTAGTTGACTACGGAACCCTAAAAAAGAAAATATTCCCATAAACACTAGTGTGATGACTAAACCAGGCCACAGAAATGAGGTTTTGTAAAAGAATTTGTCCAGGAGCATTCTTTTACAAAACCTCATTTTCAGATGAAAATTATAAAAAGGTGTCTGTGCGCAAACGCCGAACCAAAGATGATCAGATTGTTTTTACGGGGCTTAAAAAAGCTTACAATAAAAAAATACCTCATATCTGAAGCAAAGATAAAAGACATTAAGGAACTTGTAACAAAACACGCTATCCCACAGCTTTATGTAGATTCTTATTTTAAAAACGTAATTGGTGATAATATCTGATTGCTTTTGAAAATTTTGTGCTTATTATAAAAAAAAACTAATGTGCCTTTTACGTAAGTACAGCCTTCCTATATTTAAGAATTAATAACCTTTTTTTATCTGTTATTTAGTTAGGTGATAAGAGATAGATGTTTTGTTTTGAATAGGAAAAGTGATAATCACCTGTCTTTAATTGTTGATCTCTAAGGTGCCATACCAAACGATGTCTCGATGTGATTGTAAAAAGTTTGTACCTACAAGAATTTAATTCTAATTACCATTTAATAATTTGTAAGACGTTTCTATTTTTAATTAATATTAGGCTAAAATTCTTAAAATTTACATTTTAAGATTTTGAGACTGATTTTTATGATTTATATTAGCATCGCATTTCATGGAAGTAAATTTTTTTATTTATCTGTTTAAGATTAAAGGCTTTTTTTGATTATGAGAGAAAAATATCTCAATTTTTTGTTCCCTTTTAACTTTGGAGACTCCTTTGTCATTGGTAGTAACTGTACATTAATGTATAACTTTTTGTGTATGGTTTTTATTAATGCTTCATTATTAATTTATGTTGTACAGCCCGCTTCAAAGAAAGGGAACCCCTTTTGGTAATGACATTAAACCCATTTAAGTTTTTTGTAACGTATTGTATATGGCGTGTTGGTCTAGTGGTTAAGACAGCGGCTTAACAATTCGATGGTCTCGAGTTCAAATCCTCGGACGAGAAGTTCTTTTTTTGTTTTTTTTTTGTTTCTTTTATAGGTTATTATGTGATTTTTGTTAATTATTATTTAAGAAATCAAATGTTGAAGTAGGTATGAGGTTTGTAAGAAAATCTAGGTATGTTGCATAAACAATATTCATTTATTTCTCTAATTACATTTCTAGGACTTCATGGAATCCACTTCACGGTTGAATATACAGTTTTCTATGTGTGTTAAATTGGGGTTATTTACTTAGAATATTAACTAAACACAAAATAGATACCCTGGGTGAGGTTTAGAATGTTTAACATTAGATAACGGTTCATTTATAGATTTTTCTAGAAACAACTACAATAATATTTATTCATTTAAAGTTGTGAAAACATTAATTTTTTATACTTTGTATGATCTTATCGGAAAAAAAGATTAAAAAATTAAATGGTCATTTATGCCTGTGAATTACAGAGGAAGAACCAACATGCTAAACTATAAAAGTATAGCAATATGCATCTTTCTCTTTTATCACATTTTCTGATAACCCTTATTTAACACAACATTAGAAATTATAAAAATATGTGAGGTCAGATGGTGCATCACACATTACAAGACTACTTGTAAACAAAAGCATCTGGATTGATAATAATAAAGGTTGTTTATTTTTGATTAACTACGAATTAATGATTCCACAAATATTGGGAATTATTAACACTTGCTCATACGTTCCAATGTAATTTTATCAGATCAGTTACACAATAAATCTGCCGAGTAAATTGCTTATTAATAACGGAGAGGATGGCCGTCACTGTCTATCACTTCTTGAAGTCACACTTGAACGCGTAGTTTTGAAGGGTGTCACTGAGTGAACTTCCACAATATTACGGTGTCGCCCCGATTCATTAGTGTAAACAATTATTGAGCGAGGGCCTTGGCGATCACATTTCACATCACCAGTTGCATGGTACCTTTGTATCCATCTACGAACTGTTTTTCTCTGGAACGAAAATAATAATATTAGGAATACATAAAAAAATCCAACTTGTCAGTAATAATGCAACATGATTGCAACAATAAATACATATATGTGTATAACGTAAATCTTACCGTTATGGCCATATCTCGTTCTTTATGCTTTGTTCCTGTTCCCAGAGAACAACAATTTTAGAGTCCGCGTATCACTGGTCAGTTTCCCTCAGTCGTCAGTTTATTTAATTCTAGCCTTCAAAAAGTTATTAATCGAACAATACTATCGGTTAATATAATCAACTGTTCAAAAACTTAATAAATTGGAGAATATTTCGACGAAGATAATTACGCACAAGCGGATCGACACGAAAACGAAACGATTTGAAAAGTAATTATACCCTCAATCACAGTTTAGTAAATAAGGCGAAGAAGTATTCTAAATTCAACCTTAACTCGCAGTTCATACAGCTAGTTAAGTTTCTGAAGTAAAATTACGGTAGGTAGTGCAACAATCGGAATCAGGCACATTCTATTCAACCAAACAAGAAATCTATGCAAATTTCAACCTTATCTTTTAGTAAATTGAGGAGTTACGAATTGCATTTTGTAAAACAAGACGGTAAGGTGTTAGTATTTATAATACGTGGTGGAAGTTGAAATTTAAACCTTAATATCTAGAAGATTAGACCGTTATCAACCTTGTTCGATAAAAGGAGTAAAGCTATTAAAATTTTCGTTAAGATGGCTAACTGATTCAATAGTCTAGTGGTATAAGGCGCGGTCTATGTGATCGGCTGGCGCCTGGTGATGCAGGTTCGTATCCTCAATCGCACGGAAAGTGTCTTTTTGTAAGTTAAGTTATTCTTGGGATACAGTTCGGGCAACAAGCCGAAAAAATACCATATTATAATTATTTAAAAACTTGCAAATAATATTTGAGTGGGATCGGTGGATGCTCGGCCAGAGATGGATGCGCCGCGCCGCGCGGCAGCGGGGGAGGGAGCTGCTTGAGGCCAGAGCCACGTGACGCGCCCAAGCGCGCGCGCTCGAGCCCGCCATCGCTCGAGCGACGAGCGACGGCGGGCTCGAGCGCGCTCGGGCGATAATCTTTAAAGTCTTGGGGGGTTCCTTTTCTCTGAACCTGTCTGTACCACTCGTTTAGTACACTTTTGTTTGAATAATTGTTTACATAATTTTTGTACTAATATAAGTACAACTCAAAATGATTCAATAAAACTGTTTCAAGTCTAAATGGTGTTTATTTTTTATACATAGTCACCACCCTAAAGTGTATCAACTCGAAAAACAGTGATTTCGATAAAAAGGATTCAATTTCAGCCCCAGTTTATATACAGTGACATTTCACAAGCTATTTATTATCTAGAATCAAATTAAATTGTATAACTTCCCTAACAAAAAATGGACATATAGATACGTTTTTATCGTCTCCTGAAAAATTACCCTTTTTGAGTTGTCTCAGTTTAGATCTAGGTGTGCGATATTTTCGGCATCAGACTCGTTCCCTCCCGATACAATATTTTTGACTTCGTTACACTATTTTATTATAAGAAGGTATACTTAGATAGATAGATAAGTACCTACAGATTTATCTTTTGCGGTCGAGAAAATCAAAACTGTGCTGTGTAATATTCATCCCAACTACGGAACCCTTCATTGTGCGTGGTCCGACACGCACTTCGCCGGTGTTTTTGTTTCATTTAGTAGGTACTGACGCACTCCTGAGTTTGCTCTTATAGATAATCGCAGCATTGTGCTCGAGGATACGAAGACAAAAGTGAATTGTTATTACAAGTCTTTATGTCAAAGTCGCATTTCCGCGTGGTCCGTCTCAAGGCGCTCTTGTTCTCAAGCGAAGGGCCAACAGAAGGTCAGTAAATAAACGTACAAAGCTTTAATAAAATCTCAAATGAAGAAAAATAAAACAAATCCGGATTTGTCTATCAACGAGAAATCTGTTTTCAGATGTATGTCACGAAACAAAGGAATCCTGTAGGAATCCGCTGGATACGGAGCAGAGAACCGGTCAAAGTGGTGGCACTTGGGGAAGGCCTATGTCCGGCAGTGGACGTCTTTCGGCTGAAATGATGATGATGACACTAAACGAAAACAATAGGTAGGTATAGGTACTTAAAGACAAAAAGAAAGAGAAAGACTCGTGGAAAAACACAAACTAAATATGTAGAATGACACAATCATAGAAAAATAAAAATAAATAAAAAAGTATCTACTAACAACTTGCATAAAAATAGATTTAAATTCAAAAATTACTTACAAAGTCCTGTACGAGGCCAAACGGGTCCTGTCTCAGCACGATGCTGAGATAGGAGACTTTTGGCCTGAGACATTAAAAAAAAAAATGTCGCAGCGCTGCTGCTGATAGAATCTCTATTTGGTATTCCGAAAATTTATTGATTAACTATTATCACAAACATTTGTTTTTACAGGTGGGAACCCAGTACAACAACGGTAGTCCCCAGTACAACAATGGTAGTCACCACTAACAAGAGTAAAGCCCCGTATTCATTAGGCAAAATTTATCATGCTCTGGAAACAGTCGATAAATAAATGTGATGAAACATTGTTTCTGAAACATGTTTCCGTGCTCCCCGATCGATCGGGGAAAGCAAAGGCAAGCCGAAAGTGGCCGAAACATCTTGTTTATAGGCAAAAATCAGATATTGACATTCTGAAAAGACCCATCAAATTCACGAAGGTCATGAAGTACGTAACTTTTATTTAAGAGATAATTCCGCATCCACCACCTTTTCGTCTTTTTTTTATAGTAGCACACTTATGAATTATTATGTAAGCAGCACAGAGCATCACTACCTCCTCGGGCGACATCCTAGCAACAACTGACAAGTGTGGACGGCCATGTTTCAGAAACAGTGTTTACAGTAAACTTGGTGATAAACACGTCGACACATCGTAACAGTGTTTCGCAACAAATGTTGCCTAATGAATACGGGGCTTAAGGGGTGCTTCACACAACACGCTTGTTTAGGTCGGCTCTATTGGCACAGTCGGGCGGCATAATTAAATAGGTATATATTTTGCCGCCCGGCTGTACCGAATTATCGCGACTAGGCCGCCCAGAAAAAGATGTTTAGCACGTCTACGTAATGATAGCTTCCGATACTACAACAAGGCACGGGCTTTATCATTAGAGGGTTTCTCGAATAAAATAATCAACTACTTAAATATATCTAAAGTAAAGTCAGTACTGTGAGATGAACATCTGATCAGTATGCAACTGACGGAATATAAATATGCAATGTAAGCGACCGCAGTTGGCACGTTCCATCACAAGACGTCATGCGACCGCTTTTGTCGAATGTCTCAGACAAAATTCGACAAAAACCGCCTGTGTTATGTCAAACATAGCTTATACGAAGTTTGCCATTCTGTATACGAGTAACAGAAAATATTGTTTTGAATGTCTAACTGGAACTGTGTAAACAAAGTGATCAAAGCATGCCATTTTAGTCTACAATGTAACAGCTGTTGCTAAATTGATGTGCTGATTCAACTGTAGCTAATTTATTAAGACTTAGTTCTTCCACATTTAATTGAAGCTTCCTTCGGCTGACTGATGTGCAATATGTGGGGTGACTGGATGCAGTATCGCAAAAATTTTGCTGCTTTTAGGATATGATAGATTTTTGTACCAATTAAACGTCATTCAAGTGTTGGCACGAAGACAGATAAATTTTGGCAAATGGCTAGTCAGTTTTGTAGTCTCGCTTAAAATATTCGGAAAAGCAAAAATATTTTCAGCCGCACACAATATTAAGCATAATAAAGCCTATAATATTCCCACTGCTAGGACACACAGGACTCCTCTCGGTGGGAGGGAGTGGGTCATAGCCCTTAATCCACCAAGCGGGCCGAGTGCGGGTTGGTAGATCTAACATGTCTTCGAATTTTTGGTTCTAGAACGTGCCTATTCCTCACGATATTTTCCATCACCGTTCTGAGAGCAGTGGTGATGAAATAAATTACACAAAGTAAAGCGCCTGTCTGGGTTCGAACCTACGACTCTGAACTCGTGGGTCGCGGCTGTCACCACTGCTTATAATATTGAGCAGTGGTGACAGCCGCGTAATAAACTCTTGTTTAAAAATATGGTGGTAAAACTGTTAATACCAAGTATCTACCTACACAGTACTACAGCCATAATATCTTATGTAAAAGGTCGCATTGCTGCAGAAATAGTGGCAGGATATTAGCCATCAGCTGTGAGCTCATTTCCTTAGTTGACTCTGACTACCTCAGGAAACGATAAGCATTTCATACTATGCGGCGACTTTAATTAAAATATAATTAATTGCATCCCACTAGCGCACATGGGAACTACTCATTTCCATCTCCCTCTATTTGAGAACATCGAGACTATCTCGCCAGAATAAGAATTGGCTTTGTTTGAAAAATTCGTCATACATTATTTAAAGGCAGCATGTTTATAAAAATAAATGGTATGATAACCCTCTATGCCATGCCATTGGCGCCAGTATGTACATTCAACGTCATAGACAATATTATATAGCTTTAAAATTCCATTGGCGTTACTCAACGAACGTGAGTATAAAGCAAGTTATTATGGACATACACAGTAATGCACAGACAAGTCAGCTGTGTTTTTTAGTCATTAAAGAGGGTATTGCGATGTTGGTTGGTACACGATTAGGTATTCGTAATCACTGTTGTTGTTCTACGTGATACTTAATGCTTTCTACCAAATTTTCGAAATAACGTCCAAGTACATTATTTCTAAGATCTTCGCATTGCTAGAACACCTAGCTGTTAATAAAACTGCACAATGTTGGGTTGTTTCCGTTTAGACAGATTTTCGTTTCGGCAGATTTTTATTTCGTCGAATTTTCGTTTCGCCAGATTTTGGAGACGCAGTATGCAAGAACAGTAGGTAGGTACTGAAATGGGTCCAAGGACATAAAATTCTGCGTACCGACCGACATAAGGAGGTATTTTGGGATGATATGACCAGATGCAGCTGATCATCAATATTTTCAAGCGATTGTAACTGTGGCGTATTATTTCGGGACATCAGACAGCAGTACATAAGGTACACGCGTTGTTTGTTCTTATTCGCAGTGAAAGCCCCATATTGTGGCGAGCGCTTGCAACACCAGCGTTAGCACGGAAGCGATACCGACCGACTTATTCGTTGCTTGCCAAATGCTCACTTCGATTAAAGTACCCAGTAGCAACGTACCCCGATTACGTCATCGTTGGCTGGATGGCGCCATTCGTTCCAATTTAGCATCTGAGTGCTTGCTCATGAAATGCCTGTTATTTTGATCAACGGCCAATGACTCTCCATTTAGATGTCTAATCATAATATCAACGAAAACATCTGGAGGTCTCTATTTAAGTGTAAATGAGATCATTTTAAATAAAAATGTCGCTTTGTTTTGCAACGGACGTTCGGTAATACCGACCTTCCTGTTTGTACTTATAGTTAGCACATATCTACCGCGGAATCCCCACACATATTATAAGGTCATAGCCGCCACTCGATTGAGTTCGAGTTAAAGTTTTCTAATAATTGAAGTACCTAGATACCTACTTATAAGTGGAAGTTGATCAGCGAGCTCATTATTTTCTTCTTGGATGTGATCCAAAATAAGAATAACGCAAAATCTCGCAAAATGCGTTGTTTTTCGGCTGCCAAAGTAACTTGAATCGGTAAGATTTAAATAGGTTGCCCTGACACATCAATGTGAAGTTTGTACGGCCTAATTCAAAGCCGTCTATTCTGATTCTGATCACATCTGCAACAACGGGAAATGGATAAGTAGTTGGTATCATAAAGCAACATACTAATGTATTTAATTACGCATTTCAATAAGACCAAATAGAAACAAAAAACTTTAATGTATTAAAGAAGGAAAAAACAAAATGGGGCCATAACGACACTAGTGGGTTTACGAAATTGAAACTTAATTTTTTATTCATTCAATATTGTATCGTATTGCCACCGCGTGCTCTAAATACGACTTCTACATGATTTGGCATGCTGATTACCAGATTCCTCAGAGGAATATTCTCCCATTCTTAAATAAGTGCATTTTCAGGGCATGTAGTGTGACTGGAGGTAGATTTCGGCTTCTAACACGTCTACCAAGCTCGTTCCAGGCATGTTTGATAGGGTTCAGATCACGGTTTCTGGGTGGCCACTCCATTTCATGGATTCCCACGTCTTGAAGGTACTCGTTCACCACATGAGCTGTGTGTGGCCGGGCATTATCATGCATAAACAATGCATTGTCGCCCATATTGACCAAATACGGACGGAAATGTTCATTGAGAATCTCGTTTATGTATCTCACTGCACTAGCGTCATGCGAACATCTGATGAAATACCTTGCCTACACTTCTACAGAACCTCCCCTGTATGGGACTTTTTCTTCGAAACATGCTTCTGTAAAACGTTCTCCTGGCCGTTTGTACACTCGACGTCTCCCTTCTTGATTATACAACACGAATCTCGATTTATCAGAGAACTTTATCGTCCTCACCCCGTTCGATGTGCTCACGGGCATAATTATCTTAATCTTGCAACTTTATGATGCAGTTCGAGATTTGGGCCATTTGCTGGTCGGTATGACTTTTTTTTAGGTGTTTAAGTCTAGTCTCCATAAATCTCCGAAGCAATTGGACAGTAGAATTTCTCACACCCATTGTTCTGGCCGTTTGTCTCTGGGATCTCCGTAATTGCACCATAGTGATCCTGGCACATTCCTCGAGTGTGAGAGGCAAGTCAACGTCTGCCGTAAGCAATTTTAGTAAAAAAATCGTTAAGCTAATCTAAAAACAATAATTAAATCAACGTGAAATTATGAGTAAGTATTCAAATGTAATCCATAATTTTATTATGAAACGCGACAATTTTTATTTAAACTTTTTCTATCCTTGATTGAAACTAACTTGTGTTCAGGAGATATTTAGATTTCTTTAGGCACTTTGCAAGTGGATTTTCTATATTGCTCGCTAGTGTGGGTATATGTATGAATGAATGAACGGACGATTGTCAACACAGCTGGTTAACCAAGTTTCATATCAGTTACCTACATCCGCATTTGGCCTGTCTGTGCAAGATAGCGTGAAGTAAATAACATTATGCTCGACAATAATTTCTCAATTGAAAAGCATGCAGGAGGAAAGGAACAAGAAACCCAGTTAGATGAAAAAACAACATGTTCACAAACGCTTTCAAAGTCATGTTAATGAAGTTACCGGGACGCGAACTCGTGACTAGTAATATGTCGGGTCGAGTCCATAAGCGACTGGACTTGGTACATCCCTTGTTGGTACGTGTCTGTGAATCAGCGCGTGACTGCCCAGGCGCTGCGTGTGCGCAGAACACTACACATTGTTCCAACTAAACTACAATGGCTGATGTCATACAATAACGTGATGCGTTTTAAGAGCATACAGACATCATACAGGATCCTTCATTGTTTTCTTTAAGAAGTCGTGTAAGTCGTGGTCGTCTTCATAATACTGACCGACTGGCAAAAACAACAAAGCCTTGTGTATACACTTAACAATATAACACAGCCAATCTCTATTATACTTAGTGTTTCTGTGCACCAAGTGGGTTGCAGTTGCCTACGACACATGTCTAGAAAGATAATTATTGGAATTTGAAGATGGAATCACATGTTGGAAAGGACTAGCTGAAACGGTTTATTCCCGGTCGTCCCCACTCCGTCGTCCCCACTGGGCACGAGTGGGAAAAAATGTTTCGTTCCTTCCCAGCACACCCCGGACACTCCATACAAACGCTCGCAAAATAATTACCTACTACTACTACATTAAAAAATGACGTTTGTATACGTATGAATGTGTGCGTGAGGTACTTGTGTTTGCGAACGCTCTTGTTAAAGAACTGCGACGAATACGCCGAAGTGCGGGGTGAGGTGCGGTAACTGATGTTAGTGCGGGGAAGGGAGTGGCCTTTCTGTACGTAGTACTTTAAGTATTCTGTGCTTCCCAGTGATGACGATTGGAACTTTTTATTTCCCACTCGTTCCGCTATAGACCGAGAGCTAAAATGCAATAAGGGGGTTTTCAATAAGAGATTTCACGGATTTTTCCCACTCGTGCCCAGTGGGGACGACGGGGTGGGGACGACCGGGAATAAACCGCTGAAACATTACTAATGCCATCAGAGATAAAACCATACAGCAACATTGAAAAGGCCGATCTATACAAATTATAAAAATAACTAGGTACCTACTCGTAAGAGGACTGCTCAACCCATGTGATGGCGATGACTGCTAATACCTACCAATACTTCTGGAACAATGAACATGATTAAATACCACAGCAACATGACCACAGGCGGACTTTACCATTGCCTACAACTAATGTACCTACATCATGACATGTAGCTAATGGAACTTGTATGTATTCATTCGATAGCGCGGTTATCGAGTGACCCACTGTGACTCGCCGATAGCTGCAGAATGCAAACATACCCTCGCAACAATAGCCTCATATACATGACATAGATAGACCGCCCAGTATATCTTGGCCGGTGGCGAAATGTGGAACTAATTTTAAATGTACCTACTGAACTTGATATTTTTGTAATGGAGTTTTTGATTTGGGCACCCGCTCTGGTTTCTATTACTATGTTAACTACAGCAAGAGGTCGTCATGTGACGCCTAGCCGCACTGTGTATAAATGAATGGGGCCTACGCCCAATGTGATACGTAGCGACATCTATCGTACTACGTACACAGTAGGTGACCTTTCTTTTGACTTTCCTATTGGACTTACCACCTTGCTGACTGCCCAATATTTTTACTATGGCTTGCGTGAGCTTCAACTATGTTTAAGGGTGCGCTAAGGTAGCCAGCGAAATTCAAATATTCTTGTGTTTTTTGCAATTTTCAGGTCAGTGTTTTACGTTCGCGACTCATATTTTGATCAACTTAAAGCTTGATAGAGATCGTCAATTAAAAACTGCACGCCCTTCTACTAGAAGGTCTATACAAACCATTGAAACTAATGTAGACTATTTCATGAAATATTAATCAATAGGGTTAATTTATATGAACGTAGACGGTTGTATTCATGATTTGAATGAATATAATTCTTTAAATATGTAGGTACATACTTGTTACGGTCGCGAATCAAATTTTGTTCAACATACAACCTGACACTGACCTGCCAAAAACGAAAGAAGCTGATCAAACTGAAACTGACCAAAAACGTAGGTAATAAATTTTGATTTTCGCAGGCTACCCTGGCGCACTAGCCATACCCAAGAAGCTTATAGGTAAAATAAGCTTATTGGCCATACCCGAGAAGTGAAGACTGTAGTTAAATAAACTAACCTATTCATTTGATATTTTTAGGAAGTCAGGACTCCACTACGAGCTTTAAGCTTCACATTTTACGAGAATGCTGTGGTCACAGATACCCGTCGACAACACCTGCCTTGTTCATGCGGGCTAACAAAAAAACCGACACTGCAGAGATCAAGGAAAGAAGTGTTAGCGCCATTTAACACCAATCTCATAGCCTTCATAATAATCACACTATTTTGTTTTGATATGGAAGTATTTTACTGGAATTATCGCAACCTCGATCCGGTACTTTTCCGAGAATAATAATACTTACAGTCTAGATTAGAATTGCCAAGTTGTAAAAACAAAAATAAAATAGGAAAGCTATCAACTTATAGATGTATTATTTTCACTACATTAGATATACCTAACCTAGGTCTATCAGACTAGGTATTTCCGTTTTACTTTTGTGTGTACGTATACTTTGAATTTCTATTAACTTTGAGTGATAATATCAGCTATCTAGAGTGCGGCGATCCTCTTTAATTCCTACACGGGTTAAACTTTTAGTTTGCCTATGATTGTTACAAAAGTCCTCCATACCAATATTATACCAATAAATGCGAAAGTAACACTGTCTGTATGTCTATTACCATTTCACGCTGTAACGGCTGGAACGATTTAAAAATGAAATTTGGCACACAGATAGACATAACCTGGGTTAGGACAGACCATGACCTGGGCTAGGACATAAGATACTTTTTATACCGGTACCTAGTACGTTTCCATTGAATAATTAAACTGCGCTAAACCACGGATAAAAGCTAGTATCACATAAACAAGCACAATCACTTCACTCTAAGTGGGTGTGTTGATTGTATCATCTCAACAACGTGGATTAGATTGTTGTGGACGAGTGTCACTCCACCACACCTTTATATAAGCAACACTTTAGTGCGGTGTCCTCTGGTATTGTTCCAGTTCTTCAACTGTTTGTTTGTTAGAAAGGAGCTTTTGTTTTGAAATAATACTTTATTAATACTACTTATTATTATTATTTTGTTTTTAAATTTCCCCCACTATTAAATGGGTCGTATTCTGAGACACCTAGCGTCGGCCCCAGGTGCGCCACTACGATTGCCTTGGGGTAGCGGTCCTACTATACGTATTTTCTTCGATCAGTCTCCATGTTATATGGGTTTCCAGAGCCGCGTTAGCCACACCAGTAATTTCTCATTCGTGTGTCCGCCCCCCACGTTATTAGATGGTCAATCAGGATGTGTGGTTGTTTAGGGGGCTTATTATTATTGTATTTTTTATGTATTTTCTGGTGTACAATAAAGTATAAGTAGGTACGTAAATAAATAATATTGTTATACCTATAATTGGAAGGGGTAGTTCAATATTAGTTACTTACATATTTGAATGAGCTTAGCCAGTTCTCATGGGTACATAATTAATGCTAATAAAAAGTACATTGTTACGCCTTGATTGCAATAAATGATTGTACCAGTGGCACCTACACGGGTCATTCAAGTCGTGAGACACATTGTAGGTACATAAGGCAAAGATCAAACTGGAGTAGCCGACATTCTACTAGATTTTTAGTTTACGTCATTCGTCGTAATGTAACAAACTAGTAGCCTCATTCGGGTCAGGGCGACATGAGGTCAATTGCTCTGTCCTAAATTCAGTTCTTTTGTTCAATTTAGTGCCGGCCGATGTTAAAGTCAATTGGATTGAAAATAAACATGATAAACAAGGTTAATTTGTAATAAGTATATCAGAAAAACCACTTCTAATAGATATGTACCTCTACCTACCTACCTAAGCAATGTATCTACAGATAATAAAAATTAAATTGAAAACAATAGATTAAAAAAATAGAATGCTTCGGGACTTTCGGAAAAGCGGGATTTGTATGCAAGAACGCATAAGAAAATGTTTCGTAAATAAAGCTCAGTTTGGAGTAAGGAAAGGCGCAGTATACACAATGCGAGTGGGTCGCGAGCGCGACTCAAGTCGCGACATAAGGCGGGTAGCCAAGGAAGGAGTGCCTATGACTCACGCCGGTGGCGCCCACGCCTTTTAAACTTAAATTCTACAAGACAGATGGAGCCATATAACTTCAGTCTATTGCTACATTGATTGTGAAGATCATATCTAGTTTTCTTACGACCTATCTTGCTTTCCAAAGGTAGGATTCATGATTAGATAATGCTCTGAAGTCATTAGTTTTACCTACAAATGGACTTTTCCAATTTACTTACTTGCGGGCGTTACCGTTTTGTATTGTGTAGGTGGGGTTTATGAACATAACATGGATACTTAAGATAAGTACCTATTCCTACTTACATACATAACAGAACATGGCCACGGCTATAATTCCCTCAGATATCTAGTGACTGCTCTCAAAACTAGTATTTTCTTATAACTTGCAAAGCGAGTTATGATTGCAAGTTATGGCGATGTCACGCTAATTCATACTCGCCCCAACAAGTCATCCTCATAAACCGTGTGTATTAGTTTCCTTTCTTAATTCAAAGACGGTTATGGTTGCGCCGGCGCCGGCGATTCGCTACGCGCCCACATCTCCTCTAGTATAATTGTAAGCCAAGACCAAGTGAACGAACGGGAACCTTGCCTGACAACTGGCTGTGACCGAAAATACTAAAGAAATAGGCTCGTAGATTAGTTTAAAAAGCTATACGACTTTGTTGCTGAAATGAAACATTTAGGCACCGAGTAGGTAATTCGACAGACGTCAAGAATTATAATCGATCGACATGTTTTGTAAGTAGCTATTAAAAGAGTGATGTGTTTATTTTAAGTGTTTATTAGGTATCTAAAGTTAGAAACAGGAAAATTGAATGGAAGCTGTAGGTACGCTGCACTTCTAAGTGCATACAACATAGTAGCGTACCTAACACAAAATACATCGTTATAGGTACAGTCGAGTTCATTAATATATTGGCAGTGACAATGTTTCAAAATATTGTAAGCGTTAAAATGATCATATAGTTCTATACAAACTTAGACATCAATAAAATGTTTTCATATAAACTGTTCATAAGTATGTTACGTTAGTGCAGTCAAAAATATCTGACTACTCTTCGGAACATAAATATCTAAATACTCTAGATTTCAATAAATTTGTTGCAACCTGGGATTCATAAATATCTATACAGCTTTGAATATTCAACTAAATGGCCTTTACCATTAAATTTATTTTGGCTTGCCGGAGCAGAAGTTCGAGTAATAAGGCAATATTGCCATTGAAGGATGTCATAAAAGACAACTTCAAATTGATTTTGTTTCAAGATCTTTTTCATAGAAAAATAATTGCATAGATATTTGTGAACCTCACTTTGCGCTAAATAATATGAACAAGGGATTGCGCACAATTTTTAGTCTTTGTCTGTAGTAATATTATTGATATAATGTAGTCACATATTTGTGATGTCACAGATTGTTGACAATTTATTGTACGGCAAAGCTGTTTAGAGTTTTATGGAACTTACCATTGCCTATATATTTTTTGTTCATGAACACGCTCAGATATTAAAGAACTCGACTGTACCTACATTAGAAAAAACCCGAGAGATAAGTTACTGGATACATTAAAAAGAGCAAGATAAAGTATACAGGAAAACAGGACCGCGTTATAAATGCATTTATCGAAACACACAGGTCCAAAAAAGGCCTTGTTTGAAGTACTAATTCAGGTTATACGCGCGAGAGGGCGGGACGGCGCCGCGACTCGGTGCATGCGCACGGCATGTGATCGCCAGCGCAGCAGCCTTGCAAGGACGTTGTGTCTATGCACAGGCAACTATCGTTAATTAATTCCACCTTCACGCTGACTCACCCGCTAGTTACATTACACGTTGAAAATCTTTGCAGATGAAATATGCACTAACAGCGACATCTGTATTTTAACGGATGGAAATAAATTTTCGCAAATTGTCATTCCTGTGATTCGAACCTGTATTCTTTAAAGAGGTCTCGATTCTGAGAAATACATCTGAGCCACAACCTCGGATTTCCCCAACAGAACTTAAGGATTATTAATTGGAGAGGACCTTTTTGTCGATCATAAGAGCAATATTCCTTTGTTTTTAGATTTAATGGGTTTAGAAAGATTTTATTGTACCTAAATAGTATTAATTTTGTATTTATTTAAAAGACTACAAGCTAACGGGGCCAGCCAGGCGATAACGTTTTCCTGGTCAAAGCTCAAAAGGAATTGAACACGTACATATTGAATGTATGGTACTTCTGCGAAACGTTGACTCAACTAGGTACGTACGGACCGATTGCTATGCAACTCTAGTTACACAACCTTTTTGGTATTCAGCATACTGCTTTATGTTATTATTCGTAAGAACTAAGAACTGAATCAACGGTTGTGTTACGTTATTTCTATAAGGAGAAGTGGAAATTTCAACTTACATTTGTTAACATACTGTTCACTAGTGATCGCCTAGCCGCAATGATGGGCAATGAAATGAGTAATGTAAAGAGCAACACATATGTATAGGCACCTGAACTGCAAAGTTTTTAAATAGTTAACAGCACATCTTAAAACAATATCAGATATTATTAACATCCACTTACTGAAAAGCAATAAGTACAAACATTCGATTTCTAATAAAAAAGTCAGACTTACCCAAAAATTATTAATTAAGTACCAGTTTTATGAATAACATTCTATTTTCTCATTAATGAGTTCCCGTTGATTAAATATTTAGTTCATAAACAACGAAAAAAATATCGATAAGCTATCAGCACAAACTTAAAAATAAAATGTTAGTCATAGATAACTTACTTTTTTTTGTGATATAACTGTGGAAAGTATGTACGATAACGGCGGTACGGTGTTACCATTCTATTTTTATAATATAAGCGGCTTGGTTCACTATGCCAAAGGTCATCGATCCTGAGACGAACTTATCCGATTTGAAAGTCTAAAAGAGTTCTCTTGCACACACAACTGCACAGCGTAAGGTGCGTCGAAATATGATCTCCGTTCGAGTAACATTAAATGATTCGGGGAATCCCGCAAACAAACTTGGGTAAAATCGTTAACTTATTTCTTCCACTGAATTCTAAAGCTAAAATCATTCCTTGTTTATGAACTAGCGACGCCACGCTTTCAAATATTCCGTCGGTGCTCCATGGACCAATCGAAATTTGACCAATTAGTCTATGGGGAAAATTACATATTTCCATCGTCCAAATACCAACTGGACTATGGAGAACACTGGACGTAAACCAAAACTATGTTCCATTGTCAAAAATAAAAATGGAATGAAAAATTTAAACTAGTCCCAGTTTTCGGGGACACTTCTTAGCCAACTATCCTATCATAAACAAAAAAACAAAGAAGAATCTCCCTACACATAACTAAGTACCAGTAAATGCTCATGAACCGGCAGGATAGCATAGCTCTCCCGTGAATCACCGCGGTGTGAAGGTGCGCGACTTTCGCATATTAATATTGTTCCAAATGCGTCGTGTCGTCGTATGGCGTCGTCTGCGTTATTCCTGTTCGCGACGGCCGTTCTATTCCCGGCCAGACGCCCGCCGCGGCGCCGGATCGTGCATAGCGAACTTCTTAACACGCACTTCACCTTTATTACAAAAAAACTCGCCTTTGATCTGAGAAAACAAAGACTTGAACCGTATCCGCGCTGATTGTTCGAGCATCTGCTCGGGATTGTTGATTTAAGTATACGGATATTTTATATCGTATCCTGACTTTCAAGGCGCTAAATGATAAGTTGTTTTGTATAGAAGTGCAATGCACCACATTTATACAGGGCATTTAAAATCAATTGGTGAAACTTCAGACCTCACTTTTTTAGAACAACCCCTGCTTTACACGGTTTTTACACCTTAACAAGACATAGAAATGTCTTTATTAGATGTGTAAATTATACGGAATTTACCTTCCGGAATAAATTCTCTAAATGATGGTCAAAACTGGGTCAAAATTCGTTTTGTAGTTTAGAAGAAAATCGTGTTCACACAGACAGATACGAACAACGATTTTAATTTTGCTATTTGATACCAACACTCATGCCTGTAGTTTTGCCAATTAATTTAAAAAGGCCCTGTATAGTGTTTAATAAATGTACGCAAAAGAAAAAGCAATGTATTCCATGGGTAAGGTTTCCAACCAGTGTATTTGAGTACCATGATATTAAAAAATGACACTGCGTTACAAACTAACCTACGAACAACGTAACAATATCAATTACTTATTTGACGTACAATAGTATTATCAATAAATGGCGCTTACACGTTAATCCGAAGATAGGCAGTGTTTACAAAGGCCATAGTTCTTACATTAGTCGTTAGGGTCATACCACACCGAACCAGCACATAGCTGCACGCCTCACGCTTTTGCTTGACAAAAGCTGGTGTGATATCACCCTAACAAGAGCAACGTTTTGTAGGCACCATTTTAGTAACTTGCCTCACACCAAGTGTACTTACAAATAGTACGGTCGAATTGCACTTTATCTAAGGCTAAAAGAGGGTACTAAAACGTATTGGCAAAGGTGCTAACGTGTTAGGACGTTTTTGTCCTTTTCGGGACCGATATCAATCTTAAAAATTATGATTTTAAAGCCCTACATAATTATTGCAATCATTTACTCACAATGGAAATGTAAATTATTGTTATAGGAACGAATACCGACAGAATTGTCCTGTCAACATGGAAAAATCATACCCTCTCATTTAGTTGGTGTAAAGCAAGTCATTATAGTTGTAATATCAGATCATCTTATATCACTAAAAACTTCCATACGACATTATATTACGTCGAGAAGGCAAAACGTAAGTTACAGTATGACAATTATTACATCAGCCTTCTCTTTTGAACCACAGCCTACAAAAAAACTATTAACATTCACATGCAAAATAAATTAATAAATAACCCTATATGCAAATAACACAATATTTAATTTCATTGCATGTAGTTTACAGTTTCATGTTCCATATGCGTTAATTAACCAACATTTTAATATGCCACAATTTATATTCGATTACAAGTACAAAATCATTCACACATATTTGACCAAATACAAAAGGTTTTATTAAAAATATAAGTACCTAATCATTATAATCATAATTAAATTGGGGCAATATTATTTTGGTGGATGACTAAACTTTGTTCACAAAGAAAGAACACGTAGAGTCCAAAGATTTGTTATCTGTTCGACGTAAAAGGCGATAAATACCTTTAACCTATAGTCGGCAAGACAGAGAAAGAAAATATTGACTGGGGCAGAAAACTTCCTATGCTATGAATATTATTATTTATAATTATTTCAGTGATTAACATATTATTTAACTTTGAGTGAATTCAAAGTTGCCATTTACATTTTCATTTAATCCAATAATATTATACCCATATAAGTCGTACGTTATGATTTTCCGTAGTAATTAATTTTCAAATGTAACTTATGTAAATGTGTAGTTAAACTACGAATTTGATAGTAAATTGTTTTGTAAACAAATATAATTTCATACTTTATTCCCTGACAATCATTTTACTTTATTATTATTTTGGGCAATATTCAAAAAATTGGGATCTTTTCTTGAAGCTGCTTGTTTCACTGGGATATATTGTAATAGAAAGATATTCATAGAAAGCAGACAGATACAAAAGGAACTTTAACCGGTCAAGCGGCGCGCGTCGCCCATTGGCGACGAAACAATAGAAAATCAATTGTGTCTCATTAGCGGAGCTTGACAGATTAAAAGCTTTTAACTGTATTATTCGCTGGAGCTTTGTCTTAGGGGAAATGATAATAGGTATTAAATATGTAATAGCATTTAACCGATTTGCGTAGGTACCAAAGGTTACTTGTTTTTTTTTTTTAGTATTTTTGTTTCTATTATATTACACATTATACATGTCAATGTTTTTTTTACCTTTTCCATTTCATGAGATTTTTTTTGTTTTTATTTAATTTTACTGGATACATCTAATGTAGGCCCAATGTTATAAGTAGATAAGAGATATTTACAGCATGCGCATCGAAACGTGTTCAATACCACGTATGAGTCTGGTCACCCACAACTAAATACATTTTGTTGTAATCGTAGCTGAGAGAGTGCGTAGTACCGTGTTATGAATGCACCTCATTTGATCTGAAAATAAATGAGATTTTGTTGTACTACATTTTTGTGTTTTATTTTTTTACAGAAGCAACCTATTTTAAAACCCATTCGAAAAAATAAACACGTGTTTTTTTATTGGTACGGGCTTTTAGATTGGGGTACTGGGCGTTTCATACATACCCTACCTCATGGTCATAGTGGATCATGGTGTGATTTTAAACTCATTTGCATTTAGTTGGAGCGGGTACAGACCCAGTACAATACTACCTATTTATTATACCCCAGGAAACACGGGTAATAATATATATATAGCCTTGGGCAAGATGAGTATAACTTCTACAAGAAGTTTAGTCTCTTTTTCTACGCTATTGAGCATTTCGACGTACCTGAGTGTGTGTACTGCCAGGCCAGTCAGGCGAGGTAGGCCCGCACGAGCGCGCGCACGCTGGCGCGACACAGCGGGCACGCGCCCAGCGCCGCGCCGCAACGCGCGCACGACACCAGGTGCCCGCACGGCAGGAACACCACGCTCACCTGTGCGGACATATCACATTATTAGATCACACCAAACCGACCACATCGTCGTTATAAAAGTTGAAGAAGAAATCATTCTGCGCCGACCGATATAAATTGGGGTAAGAGCAAGGAGCATGATGATTCAGGTCGTTTCTTTCCCGACTCTCATAGTTTATGCCATGGTCAAAATATTATCCAATCAGCAAGAAAGTGCTACAAGACAAAAACACGTGCAAGACTGTGAAAATACTTGCAAATCATTACTACCAACAAACATAAGCTCCGCAATGTTCATAGGTCTGTGTCTGTCTGTTACCTCTTCACGCTTAAACCGCTGAACCGATTTAGATGAAATTTGGTATGGTAGTTTGGTTTGGTTTAGTAGTTTGAGTCCCGGGAAAGGATATAGAATAGTTTTTATCCCGATATTCCCACGGGATCGACACTTATGCGGGTGAAACCGCGGGGCGCTGCTAGTACTAATAATATAGCTGAAGAACTTGTTTGTTTGAACGCGCTATCTCTAGTCGGATTTGAAAAATTATTTTTGCATTTTATAGCCTAATTTAACATCACGCTAGGACCTTTAGGAGCCAAGCAAAAAGAAAAAAGAAGTCAGAAAGAACGCTAAGCGAAAACCTAGTAATAGCAGGCGATGCGATGCGACGGGGTGGGTCGGGGGAACAAGAAATTTTTCGCGGGCAAAAGCTAGTAGATAAAAATCCACGACTACTTTATTGCATTCTATCGATAAATTACTTCACTATGTGCCAACATTAGCCGAAGGTGACTCACATACTTGAATGAGTCATTACTTCCCGGCTACATATTATTAATTTATTTCCTGTCTGGCTCGACATAGTGCAATAATCAATAAACTACGCTTGACTGACGCACCCCATTGCATAACTACCTACACGCTACCTACGTTACTACCTATACGTTTTTCCTTACGCGAATTAGGGGCGAATTTTGAATGTGTTGAAAGCACTTTACAAATTTACAAGTCACTAAATACGTTTAACGCTAAAATAATTTACTGATTTGTGTTCGCAAAGAGTGCGACAATTCTCTTAACAGACCTATGCATAATCGAGCTACGTAATAAAGCTGATAAGTTTGTTTGTTTTCTTGTAGGTTGTTTGTTTGAACGCGCTAATATCTGGAACTACAAGTCGGATTAAAAATTCTTTTGGCATTTGATAGCCCAATTCTTGAGGAAGGGCCACTTCCAGTACAATCTCCTTGGAGTAAATAAATTTAAATAAAATAGTTACCTGTTATTAATAATTCTATTCCAATTTATCCTAATTCTATCTAATTTTGTCTAATTTTATCTAATACTATGTAATTTTTATCTAATTTTGACCAATTTTGTTTCAATTTATTTAATTTCATCTTTTTATTATGTGATTTAACCTAATTTTATGATAAAATTATTTTATGATTTTTTAATTTTAAAATTACCAGTAGTAGTAGTTTGCACCACACATACAAGTTATTAGTTAATATTTACGAACTAATAACTTGTATGTGTGGTGCAAACTGTCAATATAAGTTGTTTATGAAAGTTTAACAAATATAAAGACAAAATCACTAACCTCACAATCCATGCACACTTTACATAACCTAGCCTCTTTCAATTGTCTATTCTCTTCTTCCAACGACAACTTTTTTCCCTCCGGCGCAGGCGCTTCCGTCGTGTTATCATTATCAATTTTAACTTTCTCTTGTACTTTAGTTGCCATGTTACTGTTATCAGTCTCTGTTCTGGTGGGAGGTCTGTTGGCTTGTTCGTTGGAGTAAGGGTCGTCACGTTCATCCTCGTCATCACCATCATCATCTTCGTCGTCATTTTCTTCATCATCGTCCGGGGTCATCGACCTAGCGGGACTACTGTTATCGCTTCCATAGGGGCGAGTTAGTAAGGCGACGTGTTGGGGAGGGATTCTGAAATGGTAAAAATACAATTGAATTATTTCTGTATTTTTCGAAGAGCGAGGCAAATAAGGGCTATGACGCATCATTGCACAAGCTTATTGCAAACGATGCATTATTGCAAATGTGTCGAAAATATGCATTATGTTAATGGTTTCTGTTTTTGTAACCAAATTATTATTATGAATTCGGTCAATAATAACCTACAAAGTTCATCAATCCGTCTGCTAAACGATTATGGCGGTTAAAAGTATCATAATAAGTTTCAACCTGCCTTGTCAAGCAATATCCTAAGTTCTGCTTACCCGGCTCTCGGCGCGAACTCTCTGAAGGTTTCAGACAGTATATCCCGAGCGAGTCGACTCTGAGGCGTCATGGACCAGGGCTCCTCGTTTAGCTGGTCATCCAACACTGCGTCGATCAACGCCTCGGACGATGTAAATGGAGTACCTAGAAATTTAACGAATTAAATCAGCAAAACTCCGCAGACGTTGATGGATACATTTCGGATATATGTGGATAATTTTCAATCATCATCAGCCTATAATGTTCCCACTGCTGGGACACAGGCCTCCTCTCTGTGAGAGGGAGTGGGCCGTAATCCACCACGCGGGCCCAGTGCGGGTTGGTAGATGTCACATGTCTTTGAATTTTTGGTTCTAGGACATGCCGGTTTCCTCACGATGTTTTCTTTCACCGTTTTGAGAGCAGTGGTGATGAAATAATTTTACACAAAGTAAAAGTATCGGCCGCGACTTACGAGTTGTAGGTCGTAGGTTCGAACCCAGACAGGCGCTTTACTTTGTGTAATTTTAAATATCAGTTTTAAAATCAGTTTTTTTTTGTGTTAACTTCACAGAGGTAATGGGTATGGATATGATAACACGATAATAAATAAAAAATACCGATATTCTCAACTCATACTTAAGTAATGACACTACCAGCGATCGTTGATCCCAAATAAAATATTTCGTATCAAACCATTTTTTGTTTGTTTTATCGTTTTAGATATCGATACGCATCAATCACGTCTGCGGAGATTCCCTAACTAATTTCATTTGACCCTGTATTATTGAGTGACAAACAAGGAGGTCAAGGCTCGTGACCAAGGAATAACATCCGCACAGGTCCATCAAAGGTTAAGCTACAGCGCCGAGGTCCGTGGATGGGTAACCAACCATTAAAATGGAACATAATCAATGTTATCGAAGGAGTTCTATAAGCGCTGCTGTTCACAAATTCGAAAATTTTGTCAGTTTTAATTCTAATAGACGACCGCTATTCGAAAAATTACTAAAGACATTTTTCAACTTTGTCTCCATGGCAATACGTCGGCTAATTCATTATTATTGGTGTCACTAACCGGCGCCGCTAACCGCTTTTCCGAATGTGGGTCATCAGCCCCCTTATCACACCTTTTTGATACGTTATCAGTAAAGGAAACGTCAGTGCACATACCAACAGTTCGTAATCTATTCGCTATCGCTCGCCGCACGCGAGCCGCGTCCAGCCCTGCGCCTAGTGCCGCCGCCGCCATTGTGCTTTCCATACATTCCTCTACCTGTAATGACAAGTACAACGTTATATAGCTATATATATACCAGAAGAGTTTCTTTATTTGAACGCGCTAATCTCTGGAATTACCAGTCGGATTTGTATTATTATTTTGCATTTGTTAGCCTAATTCTTGATTAAAGCAATAGACAAACATCACGCTAGGACCAATAAGGGCCGAGCAAAAATAAAAAAATGTATAAAAATGCGACTGTCATTTTTTAGTATAGGCATTGTGTGTCATACGACTACCACCCGAACGAAGTTGCGGGCAGAAGCTAGTCTATACATATTACAAGTGAAAGTAGCTTTTCTTGTCTGTCTGTGTGACCGCGATGTTCTTCTAAGCCACACCAATGATTTTGATGCGGTTTTTTTTTCATTTACGGACATCTCGATGTTTTGTCAAGCCATGAAAACTGCGCGAACCAGGGGCGGGTCGCTAGTAAATTAAACATAAAGAGAGTCGAGTTCTCAACCTCTGGGATAACCTAAACCGAGCAATGCCTCTCATAATCGCAGAAAATCTTCGACATTGCAAGTTTGAATCCGGGATTGGGCAATGCTACTATAGAGGTATGAGGAACAGGGTGTAAAGTTCACTCATCCTTCATAGAAAAGGGAGGATCCATGACCAAACGGGTGTCGTGTCCGGCGGGCATCTGCCCGACGATTCATGTCAGGCCGTTGTATATAATTATGCTAGTTGCGCGGTAAATTCTGCTTGTGAGATGCAGGATTTTGCGTGACGTCAGTATAGCGCGTACTTCGCATGTGGCGTTGTAGATACCGCTACAATACTATGTTTTCCACTAGGAAATTTTCAGTAGCAGCCAGGAGTCTGGATTTCTGCCTAGCAATAGGCTCGTTCCATAATACATGGGACTTATACATAACTGGTACTACAAGGTCTAAATGAAAAAAAAACCTCAAAACAAGTTCATTATACTCATTATTATGAACAACATTCACTACGAGACCAACCATGAAATCTCGAATAAAAAAATCAGTTCCCTACATTTTGTCGAGTTATGTGAACATGAAATGTATGGAGACGCTTATTTTTTTTTTGCAGTTACATTAATTACTCCTCACACCTCTGCCTCACGCGGAAAACAACTGCGATGTTATCTTAAAGTCCTCGAACCGAATGCTATCAATATCTAAGGTACTCGTCAACTCGTGTCTAGCAATGCGCGGTGGACTACGATACGCTTAATAGAGTTATCTAGGTAATAACTTGGTTTATTTTGATAAGTGGGAGTGTTGTAATTTATATCAAAATGTAACTACTAGCGTCATCTATTTTATGGAATGTGTGAATGTGAAGCTATTGTGTCATAGAGATATATGTACTACATGTAAGGGTGAATAAAAATATTTTTAGTCTGCACTGAATAACCGACGCGTTTACTTTACTTATAAACAGTAATTTATTTACCTGACTTTCTGTGATAGGAAAGTTGTCGCCGTTTCGTCGCCTCGCATTACGTGCACCTTCAGAGAACTGAAAACAGCAAAGGAATGCAAAGTTAATTTTCCCATTATTTGTTAGGGCCGCAAAATGGTTAAGGGGCCGGCGGAGCATGCGCAAATTATTATAGTATTACGTTTGTATGAACTACGCATGCTCCGCTGGCCTCTTAAGGCGAAAGCACCAGAGTAGCCCGCGAAAAAAAATGTCAGCGTCAGGTTGCATCTGACAAATATTTATTTATAGAATCATAGTCATACAAATCATTAATACTGCAAACCGTCATTTCGTGGGCTATCTTAGCGCATCCCCCTTAAAGTGGAATATCTTCAACACAATGTAGTACAAGAAAGAGAGTACTTACAGAAAAAGAGAATAGTTTATTTTTTGAGAGCTTTCGCTGTTGTATGATGTATGTGCAAAGGTTGTAGCTCAGCAATACTTTGGGATAAGTTACAGACTCACTTTAGTGCTTTAAAATGCTCTCTCTGCTCTTATTTTCAAAGTGGCATCCCGACATCAACGCGCAAACTGTAACTATGAATTCAGTATATGATTCTGAACCCCCTGTCTGGTTTTGCTGTGCCCGACAATCTACTTATGAGTTTACCACCTAAGAATACCTACATGTGGAATGCAATAAAAGTATTGAGTATTGAAATTTTACGTCGGTATTAAATAGTGGTATCCATGGTAACAGGTTACATGTCGATGTCTCTGCCAACCTGTATTTTGATGTTAATTTACTTGTTTACTTTATCTACTTATAGGGGTCGGCTTCCAGTCTCACCGGATGCAGCTGAATACCAGTTTTTTACATGGAGCGACTGCCTATCTGACCTCCACAACCCAGTTACTGGGTAATATGATACTCCTCGGTAAGACTGGCTATCAGACATTCAGGCTTCTGACTACCCGTAAAAACTGTCAAAGATCCACGAATGACAGCCAAGTCCAACGGCTTAACGTGCTTTCCGAGGCACAGAGGGGTCTCGGTATGTAAAAATGTTCACCCATCCACAGACCAACCGCGACAACCGTAGCTTAACCTGATCGATCGACCTATGCGGCTGTTATTATTTAGCCACGGGCCCCTTTCTCATAATTTTATATACATTTTGGTCAACAGAAATAAATATAATTTCATTTAATAAAGCATCATAGGAAAGCCTCAATACTCACGCTAACAGTCCGTTGCACGGAGGTTCGATTGCGACAAGTGTCCACAAACTCCTGTCCCTTGACGAGCAGTACGTAGCCGCAGTGAGGGAACCAGTGCGCGTGCTCCGACCACGGAGTGTCGCCCGCCTCCCACTTGCCGAGCCCGCCGTCGCAGTAGAAACAACGGACCTGGAATAGTTAATAATTGTCATTATTCGTTGAGCGTACAGTGTGTGTAGTAATCACGGAGTAAATACAAAAAGGAGACGGCCTGAGCAACTGTGCACTGTGATTCTCAACTAGGTCCTGACGTCATCATGTGGGCGTGGCCTTAGTCAGTGTTTTGTTGGCGTTCGTCCTGTGCACAACTTTGTAAACGTTCCCATTTTACACAACCCGACACTAGATGGCGACACTTGGCGTCATGGAAACTAAAAATATTTAGGTACGTAGAGCTCAGTACTAACATATTGCAATAATTTTAATACTGAGTTCAACATTCATTCCTAAAGACCCTTTAAAAACAGTACTCCCTGGTACGAAAATTCTGAGTACGACCCTGTTGCATCCTGCACTTAGTGACATCTAGTGTGAGATAGTTACGTAACTACAACATAAAATCGACAGAACGAGCGAATAGTTTTGCTATTGACCGGTAGATGGAAAATAAAGAAGTGGGCGGGATCTAACACCCCGTAAAGTGTCACGCGTTGTTTCCTAAGGAAATGTAATTAGAACATCTCCTCTTTGTATTTACTCCGTGGGAGTAATAGTTGTGAATGGAAACGCCGGAAAGAGACGCACTGGAAGGACATATACTGACCTTACTAGTGATGTTCTCGAAAAAGGTCAGGTGCGTAATATTCCCTACCGGCGAGCGTGTATGACCAGAGGGGCAATTCTCCTAATTTTAAGAACGTTCACAGTCTGATCTCAGTCTCAATCTGTCAAAAATACCTCTAATTTCCCTACATTTTGACAAGTTTTTGACATTTGTTTGTCGCTGAGATGACACTGCGACTAGACTTTGAACGCTTTAAATTACGAGAATTGGCCTTCAGATGTATGAACGTAAACCGAAGCAAAAGGAGTATGAAAGGATCGCAGCAGGTGTTCTGTGGTTTCGACCTACCCATTGGAAAAAGCCATGAGTTTATGTATGCAAGTAGTACTGTGATTATAACATACCCTTTAAAAGAGTTACCATGTAGTTTTTCATCTTTTCCATTAAGAATCGACAAATTGGAATCGTTCAAATTAGTACCGTGAAATTAGATTGACTTTTCTTATGTGCTAGAAGTGTTTTTTGTGACATATCAATCTGAAACGATTCGGTTTTTTTGTTTCAATTGTCAAACAGATTCATATTATTTAGTTGACTCGTCCGAATGTCCGAAGCTTACGTCTATTTCTAAAGATTTTCGATCGACAGTTTTTTTGGAGTGTTACTACGTAACGTCAATTAACTGTTTTCCATTATGGTATTGTGCTAACATGAAACGTATTAGTGCTATACACAGTTAAATACATAGACGTATAAGGTTGCTATGGAATGACAGGAAGCTTCAATGTTATTGACATATTGTTCATGTGAACATCAGCCTATCGAGTTCCGTAGAGAGGTTGTGTTTGCGAGACTGACGGACGGCGTTGCGCCATAAGAAATAGAACTCAACTCAGTGTCTGCCTTAATAGCCAGCTTAGAAAATGTTGTCTGCTGCTATTTCGTCAACGCTATCAGCTTCAGAACGATGTAGCGCTCCAAACCCACTGCGGATGGCCCAGATAACTACTTAATATATTTTTTAATTCATTAATTTACTGACAACCAACGCACAGCTTAGACCGCGCTGGGTTTAGCAGCATGGAATGTTGCCCAATAGTTCCTTTCATAATGAAAGTGAGCACTACGGAAATACGGATTTTTGAAAATACACCCTGTAAATGGGTAACATAAGGGATGAAAGTTTACATGGTATATCATTGTTTGTCGATGGGAAATCACACTGGGCACACGCACATTCAGCCTATAATGTCTCCTCTCTTCGAGACGGAGTAGGCTAAATACAATCTATCACGCGGACCCAGTGCGAGTTGATAGATGTCACATGTCTTCGAATTTAGTACTAGGACATGCTGGTTTCCTCACGATGTTTTCAATCACCGTTTTGAGAGCAGTGGTGATGAAATAATTTACACAAAGTAAACCGCCTGCCTGGGTTCGAACCCACAACCCGACCCGTAAGTCGGGGCCGTTACCACTGGTCTACCACTGCTCTAGCACACGGCTTGTTCCAATATAATTTACATCACGTGCACCTGAATTTGACATTTATGCCAGGTTGTTATGTGCCTGTAAATTACGGAGTATAACTAACATAAATACCTGATCATCAGTCCCAGTGTGAAAGAAGCCCGCCTCCGACAGCGCGCGGGGCGCCTGCTGCCGGTCGGCGGGCCAGCGCTCGAAGCTGGCCAGGCGCGCCGCCAGCGACGCGTACTGCGGGTGGCGCGCGCCGCCGCCCACCACGCCCAGGTGGCGCCACGTGCCACCCTGCGACAGCACGCGCTCGTTGTGAGCCGCGCCTGACCTGGAAACGGTATACTTTTTTAGGCGCGGAGCACACGATGTACAATTGGATAGCACGTAAGGAAATCTATGCAATAACGGGCATGGAGGACAAAACGAAAGCGCCACCGTTGCTTGCCGGAAAATGTTCCTCGTGGACGATGTGACGGCGGTCTGCGGAGCGCCTTTTATCCTGGCTTTTTAACAAGCCAAGACAGTTCAAAAGATTAGGTCTTCAATAACAAAGGATTACGGAAGTATCCTAGAAGAATATTCCAAAGTTCACAGATTTTCGTAATTTATTTTAAGTAACGTTAGTTTTCGTCTAAATCTCCGAGCTAACTAGACGAAAACAAACATTACTTAAAATAAATACCTACTCTTGTTATCGATTTTATTCAATTTCGAGCGGCCATTGTTGTTTACATCTTTGGCAAATCTGCCGCGGTCGGATTTAGACAGATTTTTTTTGGGCGTAAATGTGTGCTCTCCGAAGCAAAGAGGGGTCTTTGACCGTGACTACAATGCTTTATCTTATAGAACGAGCGACCTGCGCGTTAGTCATTATTAGCATAACTAAACGGCAGCTTTATGAAAAATAATACAGGTGATACGAGTATTCGATATCACTACAATTCGATATCAATGACGTCCCGTCAGGTAAATTACCCAACGATAGCAAGTAGTGAGTAGGATTTCTTCATTCATACCTAATATTTATTTACATTCACCTAATTCGATACTTCTTTCTATTGAATTACCTTTTTCTTGCGCATCAATTCAATAAATTTTTCTTGTTATCAATTCATTTAATACTACGATAACGCACGACAATAAATCAAATGATAAGAATGCTCACCTAATTCGGATCATTGAAAATAAAGACGAAATGGCGTTGATACGACGTCCACAATTGCACTGTTTTCTCCAGCAATGGGTATTAGGGTCACTTCAGAAACTCCGAAAGTTATACCGGTAAAAAATTGGTATTTGGTCCAAATCCACCGGCAATAGAAAGTCTTGTGATAGCGCAAACTTTATAGCCATTTATTAATTCACTGTAAACTGAAAACCAATCTGATCCAACCAGGGATGACGGATGGCTCAATTTTTTACAGCTTTTGTAAATGAAATGTAAACATTCACTTATAAAACTTGAGTAATTCAACGCGACCGCTTCCGTAAGTGTCTTACTGAATACTAATATGTCTGATCGGAAACTACGTACTGGTTGTTTGAGTGCGAAATGACTAAGTGGCCATGGAGGTCGCTTCCAAATAAAACAATATTTTCCTATTATTCGGAAGCGACTTATGACCGAGGTTTCAATGTAATTGTTCCTTGTTGGAACTGAGAACATTTACACAGTCAGCAGCTATATGAATGCCCTTCAATTAGATCACCTTCTAAAATACCTACTTATAGTTTGTTTTCGTTGACAGTCGTTAGACTCAACTGCGCTATTTACTGGTCGTAGCCAAAACCTTGGTTTATGTTTAGGTACTTTAGTAATGTAATTCATTTAATGTGGAAAAGTTATTACTGAATTAATTCGCTGTGTGTTATGCACTAAAATACTTATGTATTATTTAAATTTGACTGATTTGCAAGTAACAAATTATTAATATGTACAGTGTTTACCATTGTAAATCGGTTCGTATATGGAGTTACATCTTTACAATATGTACTATAATCTATATCTTTCTTTATATTTACTAATAATAAAGCTGAAGAGTTTGTTTGTTTGAACGCCCTATCTCTGGAACTACCAGTCGGATTTGAAAAAAATCTTTTGCATTTGATAGCTCAATTCTCGAGGAAGGCTGTAGGCTATTTATCTTCACGCTAGGGCCCTTAGGAGCCGAGCAAAACGAAATAAGTCAGAAAGAATACTAAGCGAAAACGAAGTAACAGCGCGGGCAGGCGATGCAATGCGACGGGGTGAGTCAGGGGAACAAGAAACTTCACGCGGGCGAAGTCGCGGGCAGAAGCTAGTAAAATAATAAAACAAAATAACATACGATTGCGGCAGGTTATCCAAGTTAGCAGGTGGCGACTGCGCACGTGGGGTGTCGTTGGGCGGCGATGGGGACAACGATGGTGACGATGACGTAGAGATGTTACCAGCCTGGGCCTGTTGAGCTGCCTCCAGCCCTGCTGCGTGCTGGCATCGGGAGAAATACCTGCAGAACAAATTTTACCACGTACATAAATACGCGTAAGGGGCTGATACGTAAGAAAAAAGAGTGAATGATAGAGTGACGACTAACAGGGAACAATGGAAGAAAAGAACATGTTGCGCCGATCCCAGGGCACATGGGACAAGGGGAACAAGATAATAACAAAATCCTTCTTTGCAATTGGGTAGAAATAAGGTGATCTATGTATACATAGTGAGGTGCTAGCCTATCTTTATAATCAGAGATGTTTTTAATGAATACAATATTATTATAAATGTATTACTTAATTAATTAATATGATCTATATCTGTACTAATAATAAAACTGAAGAGTTTGTTTGAACGCGCTAATCTCTGGAACTACCAGTCGGATTTGAAAAAACATTTTTGCATTTGATAGCCCAATTCTTGAGGAAGGCTATTTTAACATCACGCAAGGACTCTTAGGAGCCGAGCATAAAGAAAAAAAACCGGCCAAGAGCGTGTCGGGCCACGCTCAGTGTAGGGTTCCGTAGTTTCCCGTCCGTCACAATAAGTTTTCCCACGTACAGACGCCAGCACATCAACCTACTACAATCTGTCAAATTTCTTTAATAGATTTTCAACTTTATTACTGAAGCATAAGGTTCAAAGTTGATTGGGAAAATGTGACAGTTAGGTGTAGGTTGATGTGCTGGCGTCTGTACAATTCGATAATACCCGACCCAATGTAATAAGTACCTACAGCGCCATCTCTCGGGGAATTGGGTTACTAATTAATACATAGACGTGCCAGAAATTTTCGGTGGTAATTTTGGATTGCGAGAACCGATTTTAATCATTCTTTTTTTTTTTGAAAAAAGATACGTTCAGGATAATAAAATATGTAAACGAAGTTAAAAAAAATGCTTGCATATACGATTATACTACGAACTTAGTCCAGAAATGATTTTGTACAACTTTTTGTCTTTTTTGTACAAAAACTGTTGTTTCTATCAAGTTCAAAACAATTTTCCTAGAAAGTCCTTATAAAGTTCTACTTTTCAGATTTTTTTCATATTTTCTAAACTTATGGTTCAAAAGTTAGAGGGGGGGGGACATATTGTTTTTTACTTTTGGAGCGATTATTTCCGAAATTATTGACATTATCAAAAAATGATTTTAGTAAACCCCTATTCATTTTTAAATACCTTTCCAACAATATATCACACGTTAGGGTTGAAATTAAAAAAAAAATCACTTCCCACTTTACATATAGGGGGGCTACCCTAATAAAACATTTTTTCCCAATTTTTATTTTACCACTTTGTCGGCGTGATTGATATACATATTGGTATCAAATTTCAGCTTTCTAGTGCTAACGGTCACAGAGATTAAGCGAGGACGGACAGACGGACGGACGGACGGACGGACGGACAGACAGACATGGCGAAACTATAAGGGTTCCTAGTTGACTACGGAACCCTAAAAATCAGAAAGAACGCTAAGAGATAACGAAGTAATAACGCGGGCTGGCGATGCGATGCGACGGGGTGGGTCGAGGTCCGAAATTTTACGCAAACGAAGTCGCGGGCAGAAGCTATTGTTTAGTATAAAGGTGACGATATATTGATAGATCAATTTATTTTCATTACACCGCAAAAATTGCATCATAGTTACTAAGATGAAAGGATGATTCTGCCAGACAGGTTCGATCTAACGGAATACTACCGAGTCTGAGAAATGCAGCTGTTTAAACTTCAGGTGCTTCTACTTAACTTTTGGTTTTAAATTATCAGATGATAAGATATAAGTAGGTATACATATTGCATCACAAATTACCAATTAAACATACATAAGAGATAGTTTCTTATGTCAGTTGGGGTCAAAAGGTTGGGGTCGCACATATGACAGCAAACATACTTTGTACTGGGCTACTTTCAATAATGGAAAATGTGTTTTAACAGTACATTACGATACGCGAGGGTGCCAAACGACGTGTATTAATAGATTACATAAGTCAGACATATCATATACTATTTTATAACTTATGTGACCTAAACCTGTAACTTAAGTCATGGTTTTCTGTGAAAAAATGGACGAATTAAGTCACAGAAAAGCGTGACTTAAGTACGGGTTTAGGTCACCGAGTGCTATAATAATAATTTGGTTCTTACATTCGGTGTACTTCAAGAGGTGAAACGGAGCTGAAGTGGTTGAAAGGGGCCAGCTCTCCTCCGCACCAGGCACAACGCAGGCGACCTTCACCAGCGTGGTAGAATCCTGCATTCACTAGCGCTTGGCGGGAAACTGATGTGTCCTGTACAAATGTAACATCACATATTACATGCTCTTTATAGATAGAGAAGTCTAAAAACTCTAAAATTACTTGTGATGCTTCCTAGGAAATGGGGTGGACATTGCCAATTTTTCAATTCTTGACTCAGTTATAAATATTATAAAGGTCAAAATTTTCTAAGCTGAGTTGGGTGCGCTGCTCGAATTCTGGAACTGGACTGAGCAATTACACTGTAACAACTTACAACATTTTGCAATAGGCTGGTTGTTAAAAAAATGGTAATAAGTTGTGAATATAAAGGAAGAATCCCATTCCTATGAAACATCACAACTATGATGAAGACTACTAAATAATTAATTCAATATTAAAAAGCATTGCCAAGCAGACTATGAAGTTTTTAAACATTATTCTTCATTCAGTGCATTTATGAACATACATTTATGACAATGTTATGGTTATGTACGGAGAGATTACTTATTGTTGGCACATGTACTACAATATAAACAAAACAAACAAGATACAGTATTTAAAAATAGTAATGTATGAGAACTTAAATCTTTTTCGTCATCTTGATATTCATCATGTACACATTACAGTAAGGTGCCAACAGCAAGCAACCATTCTGTATATTAATTGCAATGATCTACCTATTTACCACTGAGGGGACTTTTTATAACAAAAGGGTTTTTATATATAATCATGAATTACTAATAAAGTATTTCAATTAATGTTTGATAATCATACATTCATAATCTTTTGCAATTTGCCTTGAGTTGGTATTTCCCCTAAATAACCTATAATTTTGGAAAGTCAATACAAATAAACATTTCATATCTCAATACTTATAAACATTGTAAAATAAAATCACAAAATGACATTGATTGGTACTTTATGACCTTGATGATATGATTAACCTACAACAGACAGTTTAACACTTTTAATAATTGTTTACATCTACACAACTAACTCTTCTAATACAGATATTATTTATATTTAATTATTTTTGTCAATAGAACTATTGTCTGGACACAAACCCCCTCAGTCTCTTGGGAGTACAAACAATCTTTAAACATTATAATACAACCTAATTACAAATAGACAAATTATGTTCTTACATCCCAATTAATAAAAGACAGAAGTCGTAAAGCGTCATTCTTATAAGTTTCATCTTCTTCTGTTAGTCCATAATCGGGTGCAGTGTAAGTATGGTCATTCTGCACTTCGTCAGGAGGCACAGACGGTCTACGAGTATATATAGATGGAGGGCAGTCTGGCCCTAGGACTAAAGGCACATTGCCAGAGAATTCAGGATGCACCACGAACGGACAGTTTGGCTGCATTTGCCGATGCCTCCACATCACCTGGTCTCCATAATTCCACTGCGATATTTTACTACCACAACAAAAGCACTTCACTTCTGTACCTTCGCCCGTATAGAAAAACCCTGCTTTTGCAATCCTTATAGGATCTACGGGTGCTGATGAAGGCCAATCGGTAAATGTATTGAGTCTATTAGTCTCATAATTCATTTTATAATAATGTGAACACAACTGCACGGATTGAAATGATAAACTATAAGCTACAGGTACTTAGGCAAACTTGATTCTTACTCTTACTGTGTTTTATTATGTTTAGTGAAATTATATGCACAACTAAAAGCCTGACGAATGATTATATCATTAGATACACCATAAAATAAATAACAATACGAATCAATAAACGAATACAGATAAAGGGAAAAAAGAGTAAAAAAGGGATGATTTAGTGATGCGAAAGTCGACTCCGTAGTAGTACTCTAAGTAGTCTGTAGTCGACTCGAAACAGTAACGAACGATTGGTTGTGTTGGTGAATGCGCAATGGTAGACCGCGAAATTAAAATTTTCTTACGTTTTTTGCAATTTGCAGGTCATTGTCAGGTTGCATCTTGATCAAAATATGATTGAAGAGTCCATGGTGAGCGCTCTGAGCGATTATGGCATTATTCGGAATGCAGCCTAATATTGTTGAACTCTGTCATCTGTGATAAAATTTTTCCGATGGATCGTAATCATATGGTAATCATTATTCATTTCAATTCATTTTATGTCAAAGTCATTAGCGTCAAAAGTTGTAAAACATTTTTCCAACCGCTTCCCTCAAACTTTTAAGTTTTATTATAAAAGTACTCTGTGATTCTTGGACAGCATTTGAAACCATGTTGATATACATTTTGGTGTTTCTGTTTGTGCTAGTCGCCTTAGGACTAGTCATACATTTGTCTTTGGATAAAAAGATAATTTACAAGGATTTGAAAGGTAAACATGTAGTCGTAACAGGCGGATCTAGTGGGATAGGAAAAGCCGCGGCGGTGGAGGCAGCGAGGCTTGGGGCTAATGTTACTATTATCGGGCGTGACGTCGGTAAACTGACCAGTGCCGTTGCCGAGATAACCGCGAATTGCTTGGATAAAAGCAACCAAAAAATACAACCTGTCGCCCTGGACGTTACGTCTGATTACAAAGCTATAGAAAAAAGTTTAGCGTCAATAGAAGAGAAGCTTGGCCCCATATTTATGTTGGTAAACTGTGCTGGTATGTGCATATGCGGCCAGTTTGAAAAAATGGATGTTGATGTCATAAAGCAGATGATTGATCTCAACTATTTTGGCACCGCATACCCTACTCGGTATGTTTTACCGGGAATGAAGGAAAGGAATGAGGGTCTGATTGTATTTGTGAGCTCTGAAGCTGCATTAGTTGGTAAGTACATCAAAAAGTAATTTTGTTTCATTCAACCATTGCTGTTTGTATTTTTTCTGAAGTAATTTTTCTTGGATCATGTGATACTGGTCAAAGTTTCATAAAAGTTCAAACTTTCCAGGTATATATGGGTACAGTGCTTACAGCGCTGGCAAATGGGCCGTCCGAGGGCTAGCAGAGTCAGTAATCATGGAGCTTGTGGGTACCGGCGTAAGGTTGACAGTAGCATTCCCCCCTGACACTGATACTCCTGGCTTGAAGAATGAGGATCTTACTAAACCTGAGGAAACCAAACTGATATCTGGATCAGCAGGGTTGCATTCTGCTGAGGATGTTGGAAAGCAAATGATTCATGATGCTCTTGTAAGTTATTTAGTATAAATAGTTGTATAACAACTTACACTAGGGATGGGTCCATATTGGCTCAACTAATGTTCTTTACCCGAAATTGTTCTTCCTAACGATTTGTAATCCGAATGATCACTCTTCCTAAAATTTTTCATCCTAAAGTTTTCATTCATACTATTTGTAGTGCTACCGGCGATGTTCATAACACTCATGTTTCCGAAAATTGTAATCAATAATATTATTAATGTAAATATTTTAAACTCCTACTGTTTTTTATCATAACGCTTTTATCCCTAAACATAACTACCATAATATTTTCATGGCCTGGGAGTTTATACGGGTAAGTAATATATGATATAATTACAAAACCTCTAATATTTACAAGATATAACAACTGAACCTATAATTTTATTTGATATAATGATCAGTTAATATAATAAACGATTGATATAATTTTAATGTAACTAATTTCTATAAGAATAACTGACAATTAATATAAAATTGTTTGATATACCACTCAATAGACATAAAACCTATTTAGTCTAGTATGATAAACACTTTTTTTTTCATCCTATGTCATCCTATGTCGACGGAGCCCCGCATCGCGGGGCCCCTATTTCTGTGTAAAGGGTTTAAAGTAACCTAACCAAACCGAACCTCTGGGTGCCCTTCGCTCGTTTTTGCATCCTATGTCGACGATCTAAACAAAAAAAGATATGACTTTGAATAATAGTGTAAAAGATGGTTATGTTGAGAAAATATAGGAAAACAAATAAAAGTATATTAGATGTTTATTGCTACTGACATTATGAAGTTGAATGATTCGGAATTATGAACATTAGAGACAGAGTAGTTAGGAATTGTGATTGTTAGGATGAAAAATGTTAGGAAGAACATTTTCGGATTTCCAATTATAGGAGTTGAAAATTTAGGTGAACTTTGGTGCACCCACTAGGGATATCAATTCACAAACTGAAACCATGAATTCTGCTCATGTTTCTAGAAGTAGCATAGAAATTTTTAGATAGTAACTAGCTGCGCTCTGCGGTTTCACCCGCATAAGTTTCGATCCCGTGGGAATATAAAAAGTAGCCTATATGTAATATATGTTAATCCAGGGTGTCAGCTACCTCCATACAAAATTTTATCAAAATTGGTCCAGCCGTTTGAGCATGAAGAAGTAACAAACATAATTAACACACTCACAAACTTTCGCCTTTATAATATTAGTGTGATTAAAAAAAAAACAGCTGTTTCATAGAAAAGTGCAATATCTGAATGGTCAAAATGTAGAAACAACTAGTTAAAAAAAAAACTTGTAAATTCTGCTAGGCCTAGGGTGGATTCTCGGACATGCGTTTCCGCGTATCCACCTTAGGCTGGATTTTTTGGGGTGGATAAACGGAATAACCCCAATACACTAGAAGTTTTACATCTGGGGGCGTTTAGTCTCCTACAAAGTGTTAATTTGTTTATTATTTGTTTCAGGTGGGCAAGACATATTCAGTGTACAGCCTCTCTGGCACATTACTAAGTACTTTGTTTGGTGGCTCCATAGAAAGTGGCTGGCAAGTTGTTTTGCAAGTATTCTCAATGGGATTGTTAAGGATTGTCATGGTTGGAATCTTACTCTCATTCTATAAAATTGTTAGAGATGGTCTCAAAACGAAGGGTAATGTTAAAAACAAATAACATTTAGGAATAAATAAATAAATAAATAATAACAATTTCTTTATTATCACTTTTAAGTCGCAAACATGTCTGTAGCCCTGGCTCTTTTACTAGGAGTTCCTGTATCACAAGAGCCAAATTTTGTACTTCAATCATCTCTTATGGCCGAACCCAATTACCTATTTATCACCAGTTGTGGCATACTGGAGGTAGAAAAACCTATCTATCTCTGGTTTTAACGTCACATAATAATCTATATCAGTGGTGATCTGTATGATTATAATATACTGGCAGTTATAATTTGTACTGGCTACCATAAGTAGTGATCTGTCAATAGGTTATTGGGTTCGGCCGTTAGGTGGCATTTTAAAATATAAGAGATTTTTACAGTCATGCAATTTATTTCGTTTTATATAAATAAACATGCTTTTAATTTGTACCAATGAATATATTAACATTAAACTCAAAAATATTAGTTGCTAATTGATGATCTAATAAATATTCTATGAGAAAGTTATAATATACAATGTTAATCTATCATATTAACCAGATACTGATATCAGATAATTATGTATTTTTATGCTATTCATATTTTAATGATATTATTATGTAAATGTATGAAACATGATTCATATTTTTTGTCTACTGAAAAAGTACAGCAATTAAAGCAGCAATGAGTAAAAATACCTACATTCTTAATTATTCCAGCATTTTAATATGCATTTATAGGGTCTAGTTAATAGCTAAACTATTTTTATACAAACTTTTTGCCAGTGCCTTAATTTTTTTTTCATGCACATGACCTGTGCATTATCCCACCAAAAACATTGTACCTATATTTAATTTGAGTCTTCAATTTAAGGTTTTAATATGTTTTTGATTATTATTGAATAAACAGTTACTATTGTAGATAAATGTATCTTATTGGAATGGCACAAGTACAGTAAAAGACCAAAGTTCAGTTATCAATTTTATTATAGCTGTACATAAAATAGCATAATTAAGTACCTATGCACTTTATGAGATAGCTGTTGTTGCTTTGTTTTAAGGTGTGATGTTATTTTGTTATTTTGCCACTGTAATTTTATTTAATCAAAGATTTACTAAGTCAGGTTAAATAAAAACAGCATTAAGTACACCACCAATCATTTAATAATATAATAAATGCGCATTTGGGATAAAAACTACAGTGTTTAACTAATTATCACTATGTACTACACGAGTTCTGTTGATACATCAGTTTAAAGCCATCGCCAACATATGATTCGTCAGATCGAAACCATACTACAATAGGTCCTGCACCATTATCTGAGAAAAGAAAATTAAGAGGCATGAAGTATAGATAAATTGAAAGGAAGTGTCTATGATGGATGTCATGTTTTTAAAATTTAAATTGTTAAAGGAGAAATAAACTGTGGAGTTACAAAAATTAATAAGAATGAAACATTTATTGCAGGCTATATCTATACAATGGCCCATAAGTTAAATTAGGTATATAAGAATAACCTGTAATCGGCGCATTTACAGTGAAGTCCTGAAAAACAGACCCATCGTTCAGGCGCTCGCCGCAGAGCCTAGTTGCAGCTATCAGTAACCAGTCGCTGGGACAGTTCAGGATTTCCACTCCAGCTTGACCAGGAGGAATTACTGGTAGTCCATCTATGAACAAAAGAACTCGACTAGCACAAGCATAACCAGCCTATAATGTTCCCACTGCTGGGACACAGACCTCTCTCCGAGAGGGAGTGGGCTGTAATCTACCACGCGGGCCCAGTGCGGGTTGGTAGATATCACAGAACAGTAAAAAAGGTTAGATATCAAGTCTTCGATTTTTTTATTTTAGGACATGTCGGTTTCCTCACGATGTTTTTCTTCACTGTTTTGAGAGCAGTGGTGATGAAATTATTTACACAAAGCGCCTGTCGGGGTTACTTACAACTTGTAAGTCGGAGCCGTTACTACTGGGCTTCCACTGCTCTCTAAAGAACACTACTACTATTACAAAATCATAATTATTAAGCAATTATTCATCATCACCAACCCGCACTGGGCCCGCGTGGTGGATTACGGCCCACTCCCTCTCACAGAGAGGAGGCCTGTGTCCCAGCAGTGGGAACGTTATAGGCTGATTATGTGTGTGTGTGTATGTGTATTCATCATGTGCGATTAATATCTCGTAAGTATTCCTTGTTACAGCAGAAGCTTGAATCTTCATGCCTACAACATTGTAAGTCTTGATAGTCTTAGTAGCCCCCGTGGCCCGGGGGCCCCGTATAATAGATACGGCGGTAGCTACGCCCCTGGAGGGCAGGACAAAGATGATGATGGCATGGCCAGTAACAATCGACTTGCAGAAAGTGCATAATTCATCATCTTCATAGCCAAACAAAAGACGATCTTCCAGTACCTATTAAAATTAAAGCTGATCTAAGCAGCACTAAAACGCAAAAATTAAATAAATCCAACATTAAAATGCAGGCATGCATTAGGTACCTGCGGTCAATTGGGCCTAGGCTGCATCATAGTAATAAACTATCTAGGTAGTCTAAGCACGTCTAAGGCACAGTTATTAAGGTAATGTGGCTCAATTATATGAACTTACCCGTGTCGTAATTGACGATCTGCATGTTGCCGCTGTTAGTATAAGTAATACTGCAGGTCTCTGCTTTACGCTCTATGCACATGGCGTAATTAAGATTGTTCTGAAATGGAAATGCATAGTGTTTTATTATAGTAATGGGGTTTGGAATTTAGGTATAATAGGTACCTACAGGGTGGAAAAAATGTGTTAGGGAAACCTAATTATATGTAGGTTTACTATTACATTGATATCGAGACCCCTCCGTGTCTCGGAAAGCACGTGGTCCCGGCTGTCATACGTAGATCTTGAAAGTCGTTACTGGTTGTCAGAAGCCCAAAAGTCTGACAACCAGTGTTATGTGTATCCGTGTATATTAGTAGGCAATTCAGGTCAATTTAGGTCAGATAGGCAATCGCTCCATGTAAAATACTGATATTCAGTTGCATCTGGTTAGACTGGAAGCCAACCCTAAAATAGCTGAGAATAGGCTAAGCTGATTGATACCTTTGTATATTGATGAAAGGCAATTTTACTCAAAGGAAAAATCGCTTATTTTTTATGTGACCTACTACATTACAACTTACCTACATCAATTAATATTTATGAATACCTACTAAATAACTTGGAGCTCTTGCAATAACGATATCAGATTTATCTCGATAGTTGAAGGATTCTAAATAGCCTTGTGATTCCGTGAAGTATTGTAGGCAGCCTGCAGGTAACAGCGGGTCGAGGCCTGTCGGGGGAGCGGTGAATGCTGTTGCGAATCCCGCACCCCCGGCTATAGGTAGAGGTGGAACACCGCGGTGGTTTTAGCCGGTAAGAGTCCGGCATGCCCCTCTGTCACCCCCACGATAGAGGAAGTCCATGAGGATTTCCACCGCGAGAAAAAAAAAAAAAAAAAAAAAAAAAAAAAAAAAAAAAAAAAAAAAGGCAGCCTGCAGGTGCAGCTAGGTCATCTGACGATGTCAATTGCGTTACCTGTAAAATCATAAACAAATACGTATTTTTAACAACGCACGTCACGTTTTTACCGTTGTTATAGTGACGTTGGGTTGAGTGATTGGTTGCTGGTTCGATTCCCGTGCGAAATAGTTATTTGTAGACCGTATGGCCCACAGATACAATGCACTTCTATTCAAAAGTTAGTTGACCCCATGCTCGGTACCTAGTCGTATTTCGTACGTAGGTATAAATGATAAAGTAGGTACCTACTTACTTGGTGCCTTATCAATTAAGTTTATCGAATTTACCGTAAGTGAAACTGAAATAAGAAAACTGTAGGTAGGTACTTACCTTCATCGAAAACAGTCTGCTATCGGAAGAAACGGTTTGGAAAGTAAGATAAATAGGTCCGTCGACATCACCAACTTCTATGTAAACTGAAACAAATTCTTGTATAAAACTAAGTCCACATTATCTGCTTGTTCAAATATACAGGGTGTCCCTCTGGAAGTATGGATCAAATCGAATAGGGACGTGGGCAAGGTCATTTCCAAACGTTTTAGCAAAAAAAAAAATACAAAAAAAAAAGAGAAGAAAGATCGAATTCGTGAAAACTATCAGGGCTATCAATTTTATTTTTTTTAGATAGCCCTGATAGTATTTTATATGATTACCTAATTTCTTTGAACACTAAGCGAAGTGATTGAAAAAAAATTAAAATCGGTCATAACTTTTGAACCGTAAAAAAATTCACTGACATTTCAGGGTCAAAAAGTTTGGAAATGACCTTGCCCACGCCCCTATTCGATTTGATCCATACTTCCAGGTTCCAGGGACATCCTGTATATTTAGTAATAGATTCTAAAAGAATATAGAGGGGCCCGTGGCTAAATTATAACAGCCGCACAGGTCGATCGATCAGGTTAAGCTACGTTTGCCGCGGTTGGTCTGTGGATGGGTGACCGTCTTTACATACCGAGACCCCTCCGTGTCTTGGAAAGCACGTTAAGCCGTTGGTCCCGGCTAGCATTCGTGGATCTTTGACAGTCGTTACGTTCGTCAGAAGCCCGAAAGTCTGACAACCAGTCTTACCAAGGGGTTTCGTATTAACCAGTAACGGGGTTAATTGTGGAGGTCAGATAGGCAGTCGCTCCATGATTGTAAAATACTGGTATTCAGCTGCATCCGGTTAGACTGGAAGCCGATCCCAACATAGTTGGGAAAAGGCTAGGCAGATGATGATATTCTAAGCTAGTTGCAGTATTTTTAAATGACGAAGTGATGCACGCTTTACTTGTGGTAACCAAGTGTACAAAGACACTGTGAATGTGTGCCTGAAGACGAGTAGAGTCAGCCCATAACACACACGCACTGCCGGCTACGCCAATGTCTTGGACGGTAGCCCAGAGCTCCTGCGCTTACCTACACACACATTCACATCGTGTTTGTACACTTAGTAACCACAAATAAAGCGCGTGTCGCTTCGTGAGATAAAAATACCTACTAATAGGGAAATGTATAATAAGAAAAAAGTAAGTTTTGAACTTATTTTTAACTAAAACCCGACTACTGAAAAATCACGCTCTAAAAAGTATATCTAATAATTATGATACAAGAAAATATTCTCATCCTGAAATTGGTATGTAGGTACAAACTATTCAATATTTATCGACTATATTAAATCAAATAAACATCTTTCACGTAACATATTTTAATGAATTTAACAAGTTATAAGGGAACAGATGAACATGAAGGTACCTACATACATCATATCGTTCAAAATCATAACCCTTCTTTTTGATTCGCCGTAGTCGGATAAAAATATTAGGAAAGTGTACATTTGTAGTATTCAGTAGTATGCATAGTGTTTCTTACCGTGTTGACCCGAATTGATCCCGCAAAGGATCGGTATTATGCTATTCACATTTTGTCCTGATACAATGAACTGATCATCCAAGCACGAACCATCCGTTGGTGGAAGCAGCTGCAAGAATACAGTTATCTTTACGAAACGATTATTATCGATCAACAAACATTCTAGAAATAATTTAGGTATAGTTTACACACGACGCCATATCAAGCTACGCATTTCCACTTTTTCAGTAGATATACATTAACTTCTCATTGATATGTCGTCGTGTGTACCTACCTACAGAGTACAGAATGGTGATTTAGTGACCCACCTGCATCCCATGTAGGTCTACAAGGGATGCAGGTGGGTCACTAAATCTAAATGTACAGGGAGCGTAAAGTTCCATTTTACCTTTCGAAAACGTAAGAGCTATTTCTCTTCATACAAGTAGGTATGTAGGATGCATTCACTTACTTTTCACATTCTTGTATTGTACGAGTAGGTAGGTACTCACCTCAAAATTGGTAAAGTCCAAACGTATTTGTTGAATGTCTTCAGAAGCTTTGTCCAAAGCAAAAGCACAGGACAGTCTTTCAGTGCTTGGCGAAGGGAAGTCTGGGTTTGTGAACCAACCTGACTCCGCAGCAGAACGGTCTTCACATGCAAATTGAGCTGGAACATTTTTAGCAAAATGTTTGCCTACTTAATATTTAAAATCGAATCTAACTAGCCTGTATTGTCTCACTCCAGGACAAAAGCCTTCCCTACCCCGTTTCCACACAATACCTACTGCTGCATAAAGAAGCTACCATCACTTGAAGGGTCTGGCGCCTGTCCTAAAGAATACGACAGGAAAAATGGCGGTAGCATTCTTATAAACAGAAAAATATAACCACAGTAGGTACAGGAAATTACTTACTGATGCAACACGTCCCGTATCCATCGGCGCAAGTCCCCATGGTAGCTCCTCCGGAGTCGGTGCACTCTGATTCAGGCAGGCACGTCCCTTCTAGACCACTGCTAGATGTACACGACACATGATCAAATTCTACCACCTGAAACACTTCTAGAAAACGTGTCCTTAACTTCTGTTTTGTATTTAAACGCTTTTCTGTTATCTGCTTTGACCGCCTCGGTCCCACCGAAGGACACTTCTTGCGAATATGTTTTCTTTTAGGTCGTATTCGTTTTAAAACATTTATGTTTTCTATTGTGTTGTTGTAATTTATTATGACGTCTTCAGAATTAAAATAAGAGACATTGTTATCGCTCCTGATACCGCTACTAAAAGTGTTTGATGTCGAAATAAAATCGTGGCGTTTATTTTCAGTATTTTTTTTAGGATTCATCAACATTAAAGGCATGAATCGATCATGGATATTGTAATTGGTTCTAAATTCCGGATTAGAAAAATTGTGGAGAGCGTCTCTTCTTTCAATGATTGCTGCAGAATACCAGCGCTCTGCCTTGGTAACTACCATAGTGCAGAGTAGTAAAGTGAAGTGTTTATCAAATAAATACATTTTCGCGCACAAATGACTGTAAAGACCAGCCACTAAGTAGGATGTACGCAGAACTGAATTGCAGTTAGTGTGACGATGCACTTGGCTTGCCCCGTGGGGACAGCGTGACGAACGTAATTATTGCCTAGAAATCGTTCTGGTTTGCTAATCTGTCCCATATAATGGATAGCGGTATGATGTATGTACCCATGGCTTCCAATTACTTTTATTAGTTTGAACTGCACACTTAGGTATGTCTGACGACATCGTATAGGCTTGTCTAAATATCCAATTTAACGTAGGTAGATAATAGTCTGGACTGACGGGTTTAGGTCACACAGATCAGTTCGTAATGAATAAAAGACAAGGCGAACCGCGCCCTGTCTAACAATCTAACACGTGCTGATAATATGGAAATTGTGCGAACTATTAGCCAAATACAATTTGATTGTTGCTAATTTTCCTGATTTATGGGTTTTTATAGGATACGTAGATTTTGTATTTCTTGTATAAAACGTCGACAATAGATAATGCAACGCTGTGATATAATTTTTCCCGAACCGTTGATGACGACTGTGGTTCAAGATGCGCAGAAATTAATCAACCATAGGCTGCATGTGCAAATACCTAATCCATTTTTATTTGGAGAACGCCTAAATAATACATTTTAATAGGATCAGCGTAGCGATCAAATATCGCGTGGAATGTCGCAACCCCCGCCTAATTGAATTGATGACCTTAAAAAAGCGGCTGGGCGAGACTAGATGCGGTGCGGAAGTCGGAGACCGCCACCGAGTTTGGTAGAATTTGTGGACTAAAACTATATAGCAAATGGAATGTAGCAACACGATGGTCTGACCAAGTCAAAGAAGCTATGCCTCAAGCAAAATTTCAGCAGGTGGTGATGTTAACTTTGGACCGGAGTCGGTGGAGGCAGATTGTCCGCTTATAGGGGTCCAGTGACCACGATCCTCAGTAGGTAATGAGAGACTGATTGAAGAAGAGAGAGATTTAGTCATTGACTACTGCAAAAGAAGTTCAGTAAGATCTATCTTCAGAAATTCCACTTTCAACAGTCTTAAAAAAAGTAAATCTTTAAATTGTGACTATCGAATAGTTCTAGAAAGATCTAATAATAAAGTACCGAACTGGGCCAATACAGCCATTACTCCTATTATAAGTAATTCGCCTATGTCACCTATGGATAAAACTTGACGAACTTGGTCTAGATATAAACGGAGATTATTGTTATTATGTATTACTACCTAGGTACCTAGGCGTGTATGTGTTCTACATTCATACCGTCAGGGGCTGATGCAATAAATGCAATATGCATCGTTGCTTTTTAGTGGCTACTAGCTGTGCCCGCGACTTCGCGAAAACAAATAACTAAATTATTCCGTTTAACATCAGCTATCTGACAGTGAAAGTCCCGTTAAAATCGGTCCAGCCGTTGCGGAGATGTAGCCGGAATAAACAGACAGGCAGACGGACAGACCAAAATGTTAAAATTTGTTTTTTGTTATAAGTACCTACTGTAGGTATATAGTATACCTTCATATACTTATGCATTTAGTAAAAAGCTGTTAGACACTTCAGTTTTATTGTATTGTATGTACCTATATGTATGTATGTACCTACAGATAAGGCAGGGTAAATACCTAATTCTATTCTATTCTAGGGGGTCCATAAAGGGGTCAAAAACCCGCACTCCCAACTTCAGAGGAATTACACCGTTCGAGTTGGGTTTTTGTCGGTACCTAAGAGTTCAGTAGAAGTCCGATGAACCCGTCCTTTCTCCCGAAACAGAAGAGCAATGATGATTTTTTTTCTCGTGGTGATAATTAATTCCCAAAAAAAAAAACCGTGCGTGTAAGGCTGCAGCTTGTGACTTGTCCTGAATATTTTGTTTATATTTCTAGTTGGTGGCCATTATAATCCTATTACTTTAAATAACTCACAATTAATTATACGCAAGTAGGTACATACCTACGTATGCCCAAGTTCTGGCAGCTGCAATTTTGATAATCAATTACAGTAAGTGGTCCTGTGACTTTTGCAATATGCATGCCTAGAAAGATTTTAATCTAGTAGGTAAATCTAGGCAATAAAGGTTTCTTTTGCAAAGACAATACTAGTACTAAAGGTTTGGATGCAAAGGAAGGTAGAACGTTAATTTAAAATTTAAAAAATCTATTTCTATTCAAGATAGTTTATGATTTTGTACCTTAGGTACTTTAATGCAAAGAACATTTTATTGAGGACAAGAGTAATAATTTGTAAATACATATTTCAGCATGTGACAGGGACCAACTGGCCGGCTGTGTATTGTCCTTGCGCACCTATGTGTATGCAGCCAGCCACGCCTGCGCGTAGGTATCTACGCGCTTTTTCCAAAGCTCTGCGGGCACGCATACAATGAATGCCGTCATACATTATGTTGCGAGTGCCTTATCACACATGTGGCCCTTCATTCTAACATGTTGGCATACTGGGCTAGTATAAAAGGCTAACGCGTTTGCCGATTCAAACATATCGGTCTGAGCTTTCAGGGGTTGAACACTAAATATGCTTTTAAAAGTAAGTTGATTGCCATTATATTTTATTTATTATTATATAGTAGTTATCATGTCTCTGTCTATTGAACGCATTGTCACTGTTTCAAACTAAAGTGTTGGCGTTGATGTCTTTTGTTCAACCCTTTGGGAATGTCCTTGTTAGCAGCCATTTTTTTTTAAGTTGGGTAAACTAAATTATAACTTAAAAAGCTCTTCCATTTTTGAGATAATAAAGGACTTGTTTTCCAAATAAATACACCCAGAGGAGACTCATCTGTGTCTCGAAGATTGAAAACGTAAAGCCATCAGCTCCGTACCTAATCCATCGGTTCAGAAATCGGCGTATTCCCGCATAACCGCACTTGGACGAATAGCACCTACAGGTCAAATCTAACAAGTGTCATTTTATACACGGTGTTGAATGGAAATTCCATAAGGTTTTCAACGAAATTATCAAAAAAGTCTTGTAGTTTAACAGGAACTGGTCAGAGTGGTCCCCCCTATTTGTGGTGCCCCTAGTGCCTTTGTTAATGTTCCGTGCCAATTTATGTGTTTTTTTTTTGTTTCCAGTTATTATTCTTGGTGTGCCTAGCAGCCGCCGCTCACGCTGGGCTTGTATCTCCAGTGTACAGTTCTCCCTACGCCTATGGCGGTTGGAACCCGTACAGCTCCTACCCTGCTCAGCCGGCAGTCGCCTCTCAGCACTCCAATATTCTGAGATCGCCGTTCAATCTTGGCCAGGTACCTACTATCATCATTCATCAGCAAAATAATGTATTACGAACTTTATGAGATTGTAACAAATTGTACGAAAAACCTACACAATGCGAGGTCAGCTAAAACTGGAAATGTTTAGCTTGATATGTCGTCGTGTGTACCTATTAGGTACTATGTGCCACAGGTGTCTGCAGCCGTTTAATCCAGAATAAATTGCCCATCGACAGTCTCGTTGGTCTTGTTCTCGCAAGCGCAACTGTGTTCGATCTACAGATCGGCCAGTGTTATTCGGTTTTTTAACCGACTTCAAAAAGGAGGAAGTTCTCAATTCGGACTTTTATATAATATAACGACGGTGAAGTGTCAATATATCTAATAACTAACATTTTAGCGATTTTCACTTTATTGCATATTCGTAGGTAAAAATATGAAATAGCTCATATTTGCAAAGACATAAGGTCTTGAATCGATGACGACGTTTCCTACTTTTTGTTTAATATGAGTAACTTTTTTATTAAAATATTAAAAACTATAAATGAAACGTTTTTTTCGCCTCCTGTAAAATCATGATTTTGTAGTTATTAAATATTGATACTACACCGTGTATATTTTAATTTTTTTTTTTTTACAAAAATCTCAGTACCTAACAGCCCGGAGTCTGGAGTTTGGTAGAAGGCAATTGGCTTGCCTTCTATTACATGGATGGTGGTCTGGAAAACTTTATTGCTGAAACGAGGACGCAATCTATATCATACTAAACATGTTTCGATTATCCTTCGGGGAAAACAGCTTTGTTGAAGTCGATTTTAAAGCTAATTTCTTTCATACACAGGTATCGACATACTCGAAAGCGATCGACACGCCGTTCTCAAGCGTCCGCAAATCTGACGTGCGCGTGAGCAACCCTGGGGTCGCCTACTCGCCTGGATACGCGGGCATCGCGTCACCTTACGTCTCCCATGTCGGTGTCGCCCCCGTCGCCAAGGTAAGCTAAAGTCAGTCTTTAAATCAATGGATGGGTAGAGGAGAGCGTCAGGTTCGTGAACGGGCGGCGTTAGGTACAGTGGTACATTATTAAATATTCTGTGGTGGTACTGCATAACTAGGTACACTGTAATTGTGTAACACACTAGCAATCACAATCTGAATTTTGAAAGATAATGCTAATCCATTGCTTCATATGTTCGAAAAATTTGTCTGCTCAACAACGGAAATAACGCAATGAATGTTGTTGAACTGTCAAAATGAAAGCCATTCCTACTGTTAGTGTGTTACGCAATTACCCCGGTGCTGGCCATCTCATAAGTGCCATATTTCAATTCTGATTTAGTTTTTGTTTCGTTTTGCTTTTACTCTGGACATTTAACGTGCACGTCTTTTTAAATTGTTCTTAGGTACATATATAAAAAAAAACAAAATTAGTTGCATAAGTAAGTACCTACCTACCTAAGTAGGTAGGTAGGTATACTTCTTCTTTTCGAGCCTATTGCAAAAGTAAAAATATTTTATTATGTTACATGAGTTTGGCCATGATAAAAAAGAAAAGAAACAAAGAAAATACGTTTATTTGCTGTGAGTAGGTAGGGGTACATGATTCTGACTGAAATTCGTCAGTTATTAAATAATAAATTTGCTCTTCCATACATTTTGATCGTGTAGGTATTGCACTTTTCTATGAAACAACAGTTTTTTGAAGTGTAAACTTCTTTAGCGGCGTTGCATACTTTTAGTAATGGGTAAAAAATGTTAAACTCGCGTCAGGACATCGCGTCAGGACACGTGACCGTCAGGAGAGATTTCCCCCCCCTGTCTTTCTACGGCGGCGCCAACCGAAGTGAAGTGACACACGGACACAATGTATGGATGGATGGATGGATGGTGATGGAAGTGGAAGTGGAAGTGGAAGTCGAAGTCGAAGGCGCAGTCGAAGTCGAAGTGGAAGTCGAAGTGGAAGTCGAAGTGGAAGTCGAAGTGGAAGTCGAAGTGGAAGTCGAATTGGAAGTCGAAAAGGAAGTCGAAGTGGAAGTCGAAGTGGTAGTCGAAGTGGAAGTCGAAGTAGAAGTCGAAGTGGATTCGAAGTGGAAGTCGAAGTGGAAGTGGAAGTGGAAGTGGATGGATGGATGGATGGATGGACAGCTGATGGCTCGACCGTCTGTGTAGTAGCCACACTGCTATGTATTCGTAAAATTCGGGTATATAAAGTGTTTAAAATATGGAAATTGAACAAAGTGCATCTATTAATGAAAAAAGTAACGCAGAAATAGTGAAAAAAAATGAGTTATATTAATTAAATTAATAATTGATTTATTTCAACGTTAATATTCAAGTTTGCACTTCTGCCGGCACTCCCGGAGTGCAACCCGTCTTTTTTTTTTATTTCTTCGCTTATGGTCGATCGATCAGATTAAGCTATTTTTACATAGCGAGACCCCTCCATGGCTCGGAAAGCACTTGGTCCCGGTTGTCATTCGTGGATCTTTGACAGTCGTTACAGGTAGTCAGAAGCCCGAAAGTCTGTTAACCAGTCTTACCGAGGGGTATCGTATTACCCAGTAACTGGGTAGTGGAGGTCAGATAGGCAGTCGCTCCACGTAAAATACTGGTATTCAGCTGTATGCGGTTAGACTGGAAGCCGACCCCAACGTAGTTGGGAAAAGTCTAGGCAGATAATGAGGGTTCTAGAATCATGTATGTACTGAATTCATGGTTATCTACAGTTTGCGCGTCAATGTCCCTGCCACCCAGTATTTAGGTGGAAACTAACTATATTATCTACACCCCGATACCTATCTATAATAGCTTAGGTGCAAGCGGTAGGTATTATGTTAATAACATTTTATTGCTGTATTATGCAACCGTAAATTTTCAATTGTCACGGTTTGTAACGCCGTTAAACGTTAAACATTATCACTTTAGGTACTGCGAATCGTCTTATCAAGATCGTTCATAATTGTTTATTTATAATTGCAGTACGTAAGTAGGAAAAATTGTTCGATACCTTCTCTTAGGTATTACAATCGATCCCTGACATGGAGTTCTGCAAGAGAACATTTCTTATCTTTTTTGAATTTGTCGATAGAATAATCACCTAAAACCTATTTAATTAAACCGTGAATTTCATATAAGTTGGTAGGTAATTAATCTTAAAAAAAAAAACTAGACACCACTTTTATTTATATTGTAATGTACTCTTTTTTTTTCAAGGTGGCTACTGCTGGTCTTCTTGGAGTGGCCTACTCGGCTGCACCCACAGTGTCCCATATGACATACACCAATGGACTCGGCCTCGCATATGGCTGGTAATAATTATAATAACCGACGAGTTTAATGTTAGACTATTTAATTAAAAATTGTAAATGCATAGAATGATTCCTCTTCATTTGTTACCTGTTAGTTGTTAACATAAATTATTTACCTACATGGTAGTATTTTTTATAAAATTATTTTCCAAAAAATATGTTTTTTATTTACTTAGATTAGATTTCTGCACTTGTTGTGCAGAAATCCCATAGTATGTAGATACACCGTAATCTGTTAAGTATTCCAAACAGTTTTTCAATAGGACAATAGCTGTTAAAACTCCTTGACCTTCATGGGACTTTTGATAAAAGTCGAACTCGTAATTATTAATGAAACCGGGCTCAAAGTGCTAGTATCCCGCCCTGTTTTATCTTTTTTAATAATTACGTCACAAGGTTTGTCATAGAGATGGGTTGTAACAGGTTAAACACGATATCTGTTATCACTGTTACTGTTAAACAAAAATAACAGGTCCAAATATCTGTTATTAAATAACAGCCTGTTATTTTTGTACCAACGATAAATACGTATTAAAATAACAATTAAGTATATTCTTTATTTCTTTTCGTTTTAAGTAAGAAGTATTGAATAGGAAGGAATGACGGGGTAATATGAAATTATATAATTATATCCGGTTAGTCTGGAAGTCGATGCCAACATAGTTTTAAAAGGCTAAGTAGATTGATTGACTATTTTTTAAGTAAATTAAAAATAACACCTAAACCTAAACTATAAAACAAATAACCTAAACTAAAAAACTATACTTATACATAAATCGAATGTGAACACTGAACACTAATGCGCTAAACACTGAACAGTAACAGCCGTGGTAACAGTCTTTGAGGGTCTGTTATTTTAAGTAACAGATAAGTTATATTGGTAGGAACAACTGTTATTTGTTATTTTTAAATATCTGTATTTCTATCTGTTACGATAAATATGCCTCACCCCTAGTTTGTCATCATTGTCATGATAACATTTGTCATAAATAGTGCTGCCGGATTGTTTTGTATACAAAATCTGTATAATTTGGCCATCTTTGTATCCCGTTAGTAGGCTAACTTTTGCCAGTGACTTCGCTCGCGTGGATGTCCGAATTATCCTACGGGAATGCACCACCGGGATAAGTATCTTTTGTGTAAATCCAGGTTATAAACTATATGCCAAACATCCATATCTCTTCAGCCGTTTTTGGATGATTGAGTTACAGACATCTAAACATACAAACTCACAATTTTTTTGTTAATGCAACAATTATAATAGAAAATAATTGTTTCTCGTGCTGTTACAAAGTATTTTTATTTTGGTTTAAAAATGTTTTTGTATCAGATTTGAATTTGTATAATTTCTGGGACCCAGCGGTATAATATAAGTTGGCTGGCAGCCCTGGTCACAAACGGCATTACACTTCTGGGATTTGTCAGTTTTGTTGTCGTAGATGTAGTTGCCATATTTTCCACTTGCCAAGTTACTAATCACAATAAACAAAATAAAAATTACCTGTGTGTATAAATAAAGATACGGGACAACTCGTTTAATTAAGCCAGTAATACCTTCGGCCTAGATAGTTGCGCTTGTTTGTTCACGTCGCGAATTCGCGATACTTTGTGTGCACATGTATTATCTTTACTGCCAGCAATAGTGTTCGTAAACATACAATTTGTCTCGGCCTTTTAGTTGTGGTTTTGAACCGCAGTGAGTATGTCTGATAGCGGGGACAGCGATGTTGCGTGGACGTACTACAAGGACCGTCCGGAATGGAACGATGTGACACCTGTGCCGGAGGACGAGGGTCCTAACCTAGTCGTCGTCATTGCTCATTCAGAAAAATGTACGTATACGCATTACGCAGCGACTTGCTGTTTAAAAAAAAAACATTACACCCTTTATGATGAGTATTTTTATATACCTGCGCATATCAAACTCCAATTCTTATAACCTTCACTTTAGAAAGGACATACAAGTCATAAAAACTCGATGGGCTCATTACCATAACTTGATTATTTTTGGAATAAGTAGCAAGATGATTAATCTTGTATTGACTAATACATGGTCAGTGTAATCTCAACCAATTTAAAATTATTTTCCTCTACTTTTGATGTATGAAATACCAGTTTCCTTTTAATATTATAATTTGTTATGTCCCTTGAAACTAATAATAATGTAGGTATTATATTATAGTCTTTAACCCCTCGGCTGCTAGGCTTATTAAGTTTAGTAACAAAAGAAAAAGTAACTATGTCTCATTAGTGACAGTTTTAGCTCTTAATGAAGTAAAAAAGTAGGTGTTAATGTAAATGCATGTTTTATTTCAGTTGTCGATGTATATGATTATTTCCGGGCTGTGCTTCAAAACAATGAGAGATCTGAACGAGCCTTACACCTGACAAAAGATGCAGTAGAACTGAACCCAGCTAACTATACTGTGTGGCAATACAGGTGAGTCTAAAATAGCTATTTTCTTCCAACCCTTAATCCCAGTTCTATCTGAGTTGGGGTCTTATTTTACAGCGGTGCCATAAAACAATATTGCTGAAAAACTATTCATCTTGAGTCTAAAATAGCTAAAAAAAATCCAATTAGCTTCTGATAATAAGTGGTACAAACAATTTATTATCTAAAGAGAAGAATGAGCTATAAATTTACTGTGACTGGATGATCGCCAACCCTGCCAGTTCGCACGAAAATAACTTGATCTTGTACTATGCCTATTGATATTTCAATTACATAATGTATTTTATTATTACATTGAAGGTGATACAAATATGACAGTTGATAAAATAATTGTATTTAATTTATTAAATGGTTGACATAATTACAGAAACAAAAAAGCCATTGTCTCTCGCCTGGATCCACGTTCCAACATATGAAGGGTTAAGAGACCGTATTGTCCCCGTGCAGGGCAAAAACCTCTCTAAACTCTTTCTACTTCACTCGATATAAGGGGACTATGAACCAGTTTTTGTTGTTCTCTAATGTCATGCATTTTTTTAAGTCATGTAGATAGTTGGGCATGGGCCTTGTTATAAGTAAATTCTATGAATGGTTACAAGTTAATTGATATAAAAAGCAGGAAAGATAGACTGCTTCTTGTAAAGTTGCATGGAGTCAATGTTACAATTGAAAATCAACTGTTCGGTACCCACATAAAAATAGTTGAGAAAAGGCTAGGTTGATTGATTTGTTAGAATAAGTATACAAGATTAAAAACATGTTTGTAATTTATTTAATCTATCTAGAATTATGAATTATCATGCAGCTGTGCAGAAAAATAAATGTATTCAGGTTAAATAACATGTTATTCACATTACTTCACCTTCAGTTGTCATGTTTTAGCATAGCAATAGCGGTCATTGACCCACCTACATTTTTACACCTATACCTTTATTTCAAAAACTAAAATACAGTCTGTTAACAACATCCTGAATCAATATCTATTGTGATCTTCAACATGTTTCAATACCAAAAAACCATACATAGTTTATTGTTTGAGTGGTTTGGGTTACGGAGAGATAAGCTATACCTACCCCTACCCCCTAAAACATTATACCTATTACAGTTAAAGTGCCTGGGGTATAAATGGCACTATTTTATTAAGATCTTACCTTTTTAACCGACTTCAAAAAAAGGAGGAGTATTTTTTTTTTCTTTTTTTTTTTTTTTTATGTTTTTATGTTACCTCATAACTTGCGACTGGGTGAACCGATTTTCATGATTCTTTTTTTATTTGAAAGCTGGTGCTTCCCGTGTGGTCCCATTGTCACCATTTCAATATCTGATGATGGGATCTTAGAGAAATCGAGGGCAACCCTCAAATTTTATAGGCTCACTTATTGTTTTTCGCATATTTTATGAAGTATCTTGTGTATTTGCGTATGGTTGTCACCATCTCAGGTAGCTGGGCTGATGATGGAAGGTACAACTCCTTAACAGTAAGAAGTTACTCGAATAGGCAAGGACTGTTTTAGTAAATTGTTTTGATGTTGGATAGGGCATTTGCCACATTTGGTCTCATGATCATCAAGTCATAACCTGACGCTGCAGTCAGGATAGTCTGCAGAGTACCTAACTCCTCGACAACTAACAGCAGATATGTCGTGTTTAGGCTCATTGAAAAGGGCTCGATGTGTGGATAAACGTACTGTTAATGAGGAACACCGAAATACATAAAGACCTGATGCTGAAGCCAGGAGCATCAGAAAAAGTACCAACCTTGAAATTACAGCACCGTAGTTGTGTTTGGGCTCATTTTAAACAGGACTAAATTTTAAGTTCAATGCAATGTTGACATAAGTCTGACCTGATGCTGCAGCCAGGATTATCAGCATTTAGTCTAAAAACATCAGGTCAGGATTTGATGATGAGATCCTGGAGAAATCGAAGGAACTCTTCAAATATTATAGGCACACCTATAGCGATTTGGGTATTTTTTATAGTAACTCGTGCATTTGCTCTCGGAAAGCACTATTCGGTGAAGTGGAACTGATGATGAAGACCACAGATGGCCACCGGAACCACTCAATAATATCTAAGTATTTCACGGGTTGCGATTCGATTACTTTAATATGGTTGCTAAGCAATTTATGCTCATCACAATGTGAATGGTGATATGGAGCTGATGGTGGACCTGGAGAACTCCTCAACAATTAACTTCACTGCATCGGGAAAAGCAATATTTTGTTTGTAAAAGGCGATGATCACTAGGCTATTGTAACTTAGATAAATTATAAGCAGACCCACTAAAAAGCGTGAAATAAAAACTTTTTAAGAAAAAAAAAACCGACTTCCAAAAAAACACTACAAAGTGAAAAATAACTTTAATTTCGGAAGTCGGTGGCAAAAAACTAAAATACAGATCCAAAGACACCGACTTCCGAAATTAAAGTTATTTTTCACTTTGTAGTGTTTTTTTGGAAGTCGGTTTTTTTTTTCTTAAAAAGTTTTTAATTAGTAATATCTCAGTTTGTTCATTAGGTGACAAAAGTGTTTCTTCCCCTGATCCCTTCACTTGTTAAAAGCAACTCGCAACTCCTTGTTTTGCTTGTTACAATAAATTGTCATTGTATGTTTACAGGAGAGATCTACTAAAGGCCTTGGGCACGGATTTGAGATCTGAGTTGGAATATGTAGAACAAGTAATTAAAAACTCGCCTAAAAACTATCAGGTATGTTATTACAATTTTATTATAATTAAGTGATTTTTATAAAATCAATAGTTTTATCTATGACCATACCAACTTTATGTATGCATGAATTCTTCAGTTCACATAATATGGATACTGGTTGCAAGACCTTAAGGCGAATGGGTAGTTGTAGCCCGCGAAATTCAATTTTTCTTACGTTTTTTGCAATTTTCAGGTCAGTGTCAGGTTGTATCTTGATCAAAATATGATTCGCGACAATAACAGGTACGTATTTACAGAATTATAATAATTAGAATCATTAATACATCTTTCTAAGTTAGATTTCTACCGTTAAGAACAAATCTCGTATGGAAAAGTGTTGGTGGTAGAAATCTAACTTAAACAGATGTATTAATGATTCTGATGATTATAATTCTGTGAATACGTACCTGTTATAGTCGCGAATCAAATTTTCATCAAGATACAACCTGACACTGACCTGAAAACTGCAAAAAACGTAAGAAAAATTGAATTTCGCGGGCTACAACTACGCATTCACCTTAAGACGAAAGCGCCGGGGTAGCCAGAAATTAAATTTTCTTACGATTTTTACAATTATGTCTATATCAGCTTGTATGTTAATGTATTGATGATTTTAATGATTATAATTCTGTAAACACATATTTGTTACTGTCGCAAATCATATATATATAACGGAGAAGGCATGTGTGTCTGGTTATTATCAGCCATATTTTAACTAGGTACTGTGGGTATAGTGTTGGTTTTTGCGCAATAGAAAAACGGTTTGCAGTTCAAATCAGATTATAATTTCACGAACAAATTAATCACACTAGCTAATCACTCGCTATAGGTACACGATACAACCAGATACGGAACGCGGGACAGTTTCTGAGCACATGTTGTTCGCAGTTCGTATGATGTCCAATCTCCAAGAGAGCCGCTCCACCTCGCAGCACGCTCTCTTCTACTCCCCACGAAATCAGGCTAGACTCTGTCGAGCGGCACCAGATGACGCTGGCGTTCCGAATAGTCAAACGAATGACTCCATTGAAGCGTTGTCGTCACAGCGCTTCCGCCTCGTTGTCAAATCAGCTCCCGTACTAATGATTTCTCCGACGTATATTTAATCAACATACAACCTGAAACTGACCTGCAAATCGCAAAAAAATTAATTTGAATTTTTTGGGCAACCATATTACATCCCCCTTAACAACCAGTGCCCAAATGTGAGCAATATAGGTAATTGATACATAAAGTTGCCAAGCCACATAACGGGTTGCACGATCCTGAAAGAGGGTGATGTGATGCGTTATTGGGGCAATGTTGCTGAGGCACTGCATTGGCCGACGTCAGTTGCGTACCGATTTATATGGCTCACTGATCGCCAGTGCTACTCTATAGGCCGCGTCCTATTTAAAAACGATCGTCGCATGCATATGTCACTTTTTGTTTGGTGAACCTGAAGGCGTAGTTGCACCGACAAAGGGCGCTTTCCGGTTTTCCGAACAAAAAGTGACATGCACGCGACAATCGCGAATCGCTTTTAAATAGGACGCGGTGATGTACAGACGCCAGCACATCAAGCTACTACAATCTGTCAAATTTCTTTAATAGTTTTTCTTTAACTTTATCTCTAAAACATAAGGTTCAAAGTTGATTGGGAAAATTTGACAGTTTCGGGTAGCTTGATGTGCTGGCGTCTGTACTTCCATTTTTTGTGTAAATCTGTTGTGTAAATCTATTGAATTTACTCGTATAACTAGACTAGAGAAAATAATGATTGCGGCATGCAGTAGGCTGCACTAAATAAGCTTTTTATTAATTTACCTATTTATAATTTTATAGGTCTGGCACCATAGGAGAGTACTTGTAGAGTGGCTTCAAGATCCAACACAGGAGATGGAGTTAACAGGAGATGCCCTGATGCAAGACCCTAAGAATTATCACGCCTGGCAGCATCGACAGTGGGCAATTAAAACATTTGGGTATGTAACTCAAAACTTAAACATTCAAATTACGCCAGCTTGTTTAGTCTGTTCAGATATTTTACCTCAGACAGCAGCAACCTAACAAAAGCCTTGTTGTAACGGGCATAAAGATCACAGTGATTTTGACAGACCTGTTAGTGGCAGCAACCCAACAGCAACCTTATCAGAATGGGAATAAAGATCACAGTGATTTTGACAGTAATGCAAACTCAGAGGTAAAATAACTGAACGGACTGTATGTTACATCCATTGTCAAACATAAGTTGCTTTAAACTTCACTCTAGTGAGCATTGTTAAGAACTCTTCTATGTCACAAAGATGGAATTGTTGTGTAAAGATATTAGCGTGATTGTAAAGCAAGCAATGTGATTTGGAACGCGTTGACGTCAACTATAATGTCCCCTTTCCAAACACAATACCAGAGGAAGTATACAGGGTTGAATTATATTAGCTAGCAAAATTCCGCAGATGTGGTGGATCTAAACATGATAAAACAAAAAAAAATGATTTGATATTTTTTTGGGTTAATGACTTCTTTGGTAGTCTTGAAATATGAATTGAGATGTTTTATTTATTTTTTACTAGCTGCGCCCCGCGGTTTCACCCGCATAAATCTCGATCCCGTGGGAATATCGGGATAAAAAGTATCCTATGTCCTTTCCCGGGACTCAAACTATCTCTATACCAAATTTCATCTAAATCGGTTCAGTAAAGTAAATTAGTTAGAAAAATTTTTCTAACTAATTTAATTTGACCTTGTAATCTTACTTTCTGAGATAACAATAAATTATACATACGAAATCAGAGTAACTACTTATTATTAAAAAGATGTGTTAGAATAGTATCAAATAATAATGCTACAGTTTACTCAGAGGTTTAGTTTTTTATTCCTTACAAGGTCTCTTTTAATTACCCACTGTTACTCAAATTCTAATCTTTTTTACAGACTGTACGAGAAGGAAATGGATTTCGTTGATAACCTTATCACAGACGATGTGCGTAACAATTCAGCGTGGAACCAACGATACTTCGTCGTGAACAACCATCTAGGCTGGTCGGACCTGACTGTACAAAAAGAAATCTGCTATACATTGGAAAAGATCAAATTTATCAAGAACAATGAAAGCGCTTGGAATTATCTAAGAGGCGTGTTAATACATGACAAGCGGGGCTTAAGCGGGAACGGCGTAGTTTCTGCATTTTGTGAAGAACTTTATAAGAACAAGTGTCGTTCTCCTTACCTGTTAGCATTCCTTATAGATATTTGTGATGAAGCTGTTAAAAAGGAAGAAATCAGTTCTGTTCACTGTGCGACTAGAGCCGTAGCATTATGCCAAGCATTGGCAGGGAAATACGACAAAATTCGTAGCAAGTATTGGAATTATATGTGTGAAAAATTCAAAAAGGCGGCTGAACAGGAAGAAATAGATAAAGACGCGGCGGAAAATATTGATGATTGATTTTAGTTCCAATATATAGTATTAGTATAATTTCAACTATTATAAAAGAATTTATTCTGTGGTACCTTGGCCATTGTTTGAATCATTATTTTTGTACAAACTTCAAGAAATTGATGACAAAATAGTACAAGTGTTAAAAAATATAAACATATTTGAGTTTTATTCTGTTATTTTTTACTGTTTAGAATTTAATCCAAAAGGCGCTATTTATAAAAAAGCTAGTATTTTCTTTGCATTTGTGTCATCGGTGTTTGTGTATCATTTGTACACTGTTTCATCATAATAAAAGGACCTAATGGTATTTGTTGATTTTTATTTGTAGATAAGAATTATTTATTGGAGCTGCTAGCATTTTCTGTTTGGGTCTTAAGCTTTGTGGTTTAATAAGTTAACTGTCGAGCGCATTACTTGCACAGCATTTGGTTAGCAGAGCAACACGGGCAGTGACAAGTGTTATTCTTGTCTTTAAAGCTGGTAGCATTCTTTGAGTCGGGATTTTCAAGGTTACTCTGCTCTTAAGAGGTGGGACCATTTTTGAGCCGTCAGTTTTTTTAAAGTTTCGTCGCCCCTTGGGGGATTTTTGGGATTATTATCATTTAAATATCTCGGGACCATGGGCTCCCGGTCCTTTGGGAGGCGTACGAGGGGCCGAAGCTAACTCGCAGAGGCCCCTTAGGAAATTTCAATGAAATGCGGCACCAACCGACGATTATCCCTGTATACACTGTGCAAGTGCACCCAAGGACAACCCCCGGTTGGTGTAGGACTATTGCAGGATAGGGAAAAATAGAAAGTTCGGCTATGGGTTTGGGTGGCTAAAGTGGACTGGTTACCAAAAACTATGGAAGAACTATGACCCCCGCCTAATCAATGTTTTATATATACATGGATAAAATAGCAGGGGGTGACTTGCACACTCAATAATGGGCCCCCGGAAACGGTCGCTAGCACATAGTGACGTAGCGACAAGAGGGCAACATGGATTTAAGTGCTTATGAGGAGTGGAGAGGTATTCCACGGCTATCAGGACAATCCCGGAAGTACGGTCAAGATCCCTACCAGCATCTTACTGGAATACTTCCTTCCTCCGAGCACGTTTGCTCTTGCGAATCTCCACTCAAGCTGGCCAATAGAGGCAAGAATGAGGTGGGAGCTCTGTTCCTCGTCATTGTTCACTCCAGCCGGCCAATAAAGGCAAGCCAGAGGTGAGGAACAAGACTTCTCCCGGGAGATAGGGTCCGTGGGGTCGCTACTGCCCAACAGCTCGCCACATGCTGCCCTGCGGGTTTCTGTATCTCTCTTGGTCTGGCTCCTCACCCTAGACCTGTTCCGGCAAAGTAAACTTTTTCGGTACAGGCCTAGAGTTCGGAGCGCGCAAGCCCCACCACGACGTCAACGTAGAGATACGGCGATGGGGTTATTATCATTATTATTATCTTGGCTACTGTTTACGTTACAATAATATTTGTAATATTGGTACAAACTGTAAGAAATGGATGATAAAGTTAGTACAAGTGAAAAACACAAAAAAAATTTCTGTCTTCTCACAAATTTTAAGAATCGGGTGGTCTTTTGAAATAAAGCATCTACTTTTTGGCGAAATTGTTCCGGCTCCGCCGCGGGTATGGGTATGGGTATTACAAAATTTGTACCCTCCCGCTGTGTGGCTTGCCCACTATTACCTGGGACTTAGGTATACCTAACTGGCGAAATGTGGGTGTACTATGGGTACACCTCTGCCTTACCCTTCGGTGAAATAAACCGTGATGTTACAGAAGGGACACTCCCTTCCCCGCGCTCATATCAGAAATACCACACCTCACCCCGCACTTCGAGGTATTTGTCGCAGACTGTTACGGCCCCGCCACCGCCAGATGGCGCACGGCAGGATTTTCTACGACCATGCCTGCGTATAGCCAAACCGCCTCTCCACTGCACGCCGCCAGGGGGCCAGTCATCATCTTGCCCTTCGCTCTATTAAAAAAAAAATTTCCTCTATGCCTTCGCTTTGCGGACGTCGATTCAACTAATAAAATATGAAAGAAATTCAGAACCTACATTACAGATATTTAAACCAGCACCGTCCATTATTATCATACACAGCGGCAACCGATTCCTCCCCCCCACTAGCTAGTAAGATTGCCTGCACAGAGTACTTTTTGATAAGACGTGTGACAGTAGCAATCACAGAGTACTTTTTGATAGATTGTGGGCCTACACGTAATAAGCCTATGTGCTGATTGTGAAAGATGATGATCTGTGTGATGTTTGCTACTTAGCAAAGAAATTAATTAAGATAGCTCTTCTGCTGTTGCAACACTTTCAGCGATTGAACCTTGACTCTCTTTTTAAATTACCTATAAGATTCCGATGTATTTATGTCTCTCTCTACTACTCTACCAATAAAACTAGACAACACACGCACTCACACCAAGGGTCAATTTTTATTGCGGCGAATTAGAAGGGAAGGAATAACGGCCCATTCACGACTTCGGTCTTAGCGGCAAGCGGCGCGGCAGGCGGGGCGGCGGCGGCAAGCGGTGCGTTTTACACGCCACGTACCCTCGGTAGCGGCTAGCGGCAGCGGCGGAGGTGGACGTATTTAGGTAGTCAGAACGTGCTCAAAATTATGGCGTTATCAAAATTAGGTATCCCTTTTGTGTTTAGAAAGCAGTATATTTTTAAAACAAGATATTATTAATATGAGAGGAGTGCACGAACTGAATAAAGATCGATATTTAAATGGCGAATTTCGTGACCTATACGAAGGAAGATTACAGAAAATATCTATCTATAAATACAGGAATAATCGAGCTTCATTACGTGAAACCGCTATTCGCGATCAGTACAGAAATTATTTCGTAAATAATCCAATAGGCATGTAAGTTACACTAAATTCGAAACTGTCCTCTATCCACATTATTTAAACATACTAGAACTATGCCTATTGTCTCTGGACTGTAAGTACCTACTTACAGAGAGTTACTTTTCAACTACCTACGTTACTCAAACATACCGGTAGTTTCGTCTGTAGGTAGGTACTCGTACCTACCGCCAATATATTGGTAGCTTCGTTTGTAAGTACCTAGGACTAGGTACTATGTTTTTGTGTCATAAATTTAAATTAAAGTTACCATCATATTCCGGAAAACATTGTTTTATTTCTTCCCACAACCTTTTTATAACGTTTTTGTATTTGTGTTGGGGATGTTTTGACATCCATATAGAGGGTCGATTTAAAATTTCAGTTATAAACGCCTCGTTATCCATTACCGCCACAAAATCGTCTAAAATTTTTTGTTTATAAGTTCGCCGCCGAGTCCGTCACACCTACACCGCTAGCCGTGCCGCTCTGTTTCGTGGCGTCGCACTCATTCGCTTGTACTTTTGATCTCGCCGCTCCCCGCACCGCGCGCCGCTGCTGCGATTCGCTCCGGCAAAACCGCGCGCATTTTCGCTATGAGCGGCGACTCGTGGCACAGTAGACAGATACGAACAGTACGGAAACTACGTACAAACGGTCGCAACGGCACACTCACACAGACGCGCGCATCTACGATACTCCTAAGCGATAGTTGGGGTACTCTCAGTCACGGGTGCCGTGTTGGAACGAATAGTCGTGTATTCCGACGTGAATTTATTTGTAAATCAAAGATGGCGGCTGCTAACATTTTTTTCGTCATGGGTGTCGTAGGTAGTTAAAGAATTTGCCAAAATCGTTAGTGAGGTCAAAATCTAAATCCAAGATGGCGGCTGTGAAATTTTTCTATTTATTTGTCATGGGTGTCGTTTTCATAGTTTTCGAGGGTGCTAAAGCCTATAGTGAGGTCAAAATCTAAATCCAAGATGGCGGCTGTGAAATTTTTCCATTTATTAGTCATAGGTGTCGTTTTCATAGTTTTCGAGGGTGCTAAAGCCTATAGTGAGGTCAAAGTCTAAATCCAAGATGGCGGCTGTGAAATTTTTCCATTTATTTGTCATGGGTGTCGTTTTCATAGTTTTCGTGGGTGCTAAAGCCTATAGTGAGGTCAAAATCTAAATCCAAGATGGCGGCTGTGAAATTTTTCCATTTATTTGTCATGGGTGTCGTTTTCATAGTTTTCTAGGGTGCTAAAGCCTATAGTGAGGTCAAAATGTAAATACAAGATGGCGGCTTCAAAATTTTAAAATTTTTCGTCATGGGTGTCATTTTCATAGTTTTCGTGGGTGCTAAAACCGATAGTGAGGTTCAAATCGAAATCTAAGATGGCGGCTGTGAAATTTTTCTATTTATTTGTCATGGGTGTCGTTTTCATAGTTTTCGAGGGTGCTAAAGCCTATAGTGAGGTCAAAATCTAAATCCAAGATGGCGGCTGTGAAAATTTTCCATTTATTTGTCATGGGTGTTGTTTTCATAGTTTTCGAGGGTGCTAAAGCCTATAGTGAGGTCAAAATGTAAATACAAGATGGCGGCTTCAAAATTTTAAAATTTTTCGTCATGGGTGTCATTTTCATAGTTTTCGTGGGTGCTAAAACCGATAGTGAGGTTAAAATCTAAATCCAAGATGGCGGCTGCGAAAAAATTCAAAATTTTCGTCGTGAATATCATTTTCATAGTTTTCGAGGGTGCTAAAGCCAATAGTGAAGTCAAAATGCGCGTCGCTCGACCGATGCCTAGTTTAACCCTGCACCTTACCGTTTCTACTCGAGAATGGGTGTAATAGTAATTAAAGAAAACAATATTCTTAAAAAATATCTTTATTCTTCGTAATTATGTTAAAACACATTTTTCGATACTTTAAACCGACTATTTGGGAAGTAGTGCTACAAAAAAAAGAAAATAATATTATGTGGCGACTTTAACATAAATGTATTAAACAAAAACAAAGTGGAAGACAACAGGAATAAAAAATGCTGCATGCGTAAACAGCAATTATTATTTATGTAATTATCGTAAGAATCGAAATATCATAAAAAAAAACCAATTTTAAAAATTTTGCGAGTAGATTACAACCTGTTATAAAACTGACAAAAAAGTCTCAGAATAATTACTTTATCCATACAGCTCAAAACAAATGTAGGGCTACTTGGAACGTTATTAGTAAAACAATGTGTAATGTGCCAAAAAGCGAAATCAATAAAATTAATATAGATGGTAAACATTGTGGTGATGATCCGCAGACCATTGCGGACTTTTTTAATATTTTTTTTATAGACCAAATAAAACGCAATACAAGTTGTACTAATAAAACAGAGACCACAGACCGTCCAACTTTTTGAAAATGCGTCGAGCGTATTGGATGAAATTTTTCGTTCTTGTTTTAAAAGAGAACAAAAGAGAACACTGTAAAATTTACATGTAAAATAATTTATAATTACGAAGAATAAAGATATTTTTTAAAAATATTGTTTTCTTTCATTACTATTACACCCATTCTCGAGTAGAAACGGTAAGGTGCAGGGTTAAACTAGGCATCGGTCGAGCGACGCGCATTTTGACTTCACTATCGGCTTTAGCACCCTCGAAAACTATGAAAATGATATTCACGACGAAGATTTTGAATTTTTTCGCAGCCGCCATCTTGGATTTACGTTTTGACCAGAAGGAGGGAAAGATAATCAGTCAACTCCTAACCGCACACCACGTTAAAAATTTCGTTACAATAAAACACATCAATTTTACAAACATTAAGAGTGACAACCCTAACGCTCCAATGAGGCGTAGGTATTTATTTCAACAAATAGGCCTAGTTTCCATACTGTTCATATTTATACTGTGCTCGTGGCGTGCTTCAAACATTTTCATACTTTTGTTCTTACCGCTCGCCGCCCCGCGCTTAGCCGCCGCTCACCGCGGCAAGGTCGTGAATGGGCCGTAAGGGTCTATTTCGACCTGATTACAAGAAGTTACGAGCATTCCCACTGATAATGTTTCTCAAGAATGCTTGGGAATTTTTGGTATTCAGGTGCATCTGCGGAGTAATGTTTAACACACTATCAGTAGCAAAAGCTTTCATGTTGTCAGTTCAACAACATTCATTGCGTTATTTACGTTGTTGTGCAGACAAATTTTTCGAACTTATGAAGCAATGGATTCAATGTCCTTCAAAATGATACAGATTGTGATTGGTAATGTGTTACGCAATTAGGGTGCTGGGTAATTGGAAGCGAACTCGAACATAGTTGGGAAAAGGCTAGGTTGATTGATCTGTCAGAATAAGTATACAAGATTTAAAACATGTTTGTAATTTATTTAATCTATGGAGAACTATGAATTATCATGCAGCTGTACAGAAAAATAAATGTATTGAGATTAATAACATGTTATTCACATTACTTCACCTTCAGTTTAACTGAAGGTGATGCTAAAGCATAGCAATAGCGGTCATTGACCCACCCACATTTTCTACACCTACACATTTACTTCAAAAACTAAAATACAGTTCGTTAACAACATCCAGAATCAATATCTATTGTGATCTTCAACATTTGTTTCAATACCGAAAAACCATACATAGTTTATTGTTTGAGTGGTTTGGGTTACGGAGAGATATTAGGGAAAGGGCAGTGACCACTATTGCCATGCTAAAACGCAATAACTATTATTATAGTAGGGTACACACTTGTTAACAGCAACTCCAACTCCTTGTTTTGCTTGTCACAATAAATTTTCATTATATGTTTACAGGAGATATCTACTAAAGGCCTTGGGCACGGATTTGAGATCTGAGTTGGAATATGTAGAACAAGTAATTAAAAACTCGCCTAAAAACTATCAGGTATATTATTACAATTTTATTATAATTAAGTGATTTGTATAAAATCAATAGTTTTATCTATGACCATACCATTTTTATGCATGCATGAATTCTTCAGTTCACATACTATGGACAATGGTTGCAAGATCTTAAGTCGAAAGCGCCAGGGTAGCCGGAAATTAAATTTTCTTACGATTTTTACAATTAGGTTTGTATCAGCTTGTATGTTAATGTATTGATGATTTTAATGATTATAATTCTGTAAACACTAATTTCATCAACATACAACCTGAAACTGACCTGTAAATCGCAAAAAAAATGTATTTGAATTTCATGGGCAACCATATTACCTACATCCCCCTAAACAACCAGTGCCCAAATGTGAGCAATATGTATAGGTCATTGATACATAAAGTTGCCAAGCCATACAATGCGTTGCACAACCGCGTGTCGCCACCATCGCCCTGATCTTAGATCCTGAAAGAGGGTGATGTAATGCGTTATTGGGGCAATGTTGCTGAGGCACTGCATTGTGTCATGCATTCTGTGGCTTGGCCCTTGAGAGTCATTTAATAAGGCTATGCCTAACGCGGTGTCCTGCGTGAGCGATGAATACGACGCGACGCGACGCTGCGAAGCGACGAACGCGATCAACTCAACGGCATACCCTGCTTGCGGCCAATATGACAGTCTGCGGCGAGACGCGTACTTGTTTTGAGGGCGACCAGACGCGACACCACGAACTACATATGAACTTTCGAGCAAAATTGTACTGTACTTCTCCATGATTCGAGAAGTACCTAATAACCAAAATCACGTAGGACATTTGTCGCTTGTAGCATCGCGTCGCATTACGTCGCGTCGTGTTGCGTCGCGTAGCGTCGTATTCGTCGCTCACGCAGGTCACCGCGTAAGTGTTACGCCGACGTCGGTTGCGTACCGATTTATATGGCTCACTGATCGTCAGTGCTACTCTATAGGCCGCGTCCTATTTAAAAGCGACCGTCGCATGCATATGTCACTTTTTGTTCGGTGAACCTGAAGGCGTAGTTGCGCCGACACAGGGCGCTCTCCGGTTTTCCGAACAAAAAAACAAAATGCACGCGACAATCGCGAATTCGCGTAACGATCGCTTTTAAATAGAACGCGGTGATGTACGTCCATTTATTGGTACGCGTGACGGACGGTACACGACTGCCATAAGCGGAACACTATCCAGGCTAAATCTATTGAATTTATAACTAGACTAGAAAATAATGATTGCGGCATACAGTAGGCTGCACTAAATAAGGTTTTTATTAATCTACCTATTTATAATTTTATAGGTCTGGCACCATAGGAGAGTACTTGTAGAGTGGCTTCAAGATCCAACACAGGAGATGGAGTTAACAGGAGATGCCCTGATGCAAGACCCTAAGAACTATCACGCCTGGCAGCATCGACAGTGGGCAATTAAAACATTTGGGTATGTAACTCAAAAGTTTTTTCTTATTTGACAATGTACCTAAGTATGCATCCATTGTCACGGAAAACGCGGCGGAAAATATAGATGATTGATTTTAGTTCCAATATATACGAGTAGCATTAGTATAATTTCAACTATCATAATATAAGAATTTATTCTGTGGTACCTTGGCCATTGTTTGAATCATTATTTTTGTACAAACTTCAAGAAATTTATAGCAAAATATTATAAAAGTTAAAAATATAAACATATTTGAGTTTTATTCTGCTATTTTTTACTTTTTTAAAGAATTTAATCCAAAAGGCGCTATTTATAAAAAAGCTAGTATTTTATTTGCATTTGTGTATCATTTGTACCTACACTGTTTCATAAAAAAAAGAACCTAATGGTATTTTTTTGATTTTTATTTGTAATGGTTATTGAAGCTGCTAGCATTTTCTGTTCGGGTTTAATAAGTTAACTGTCGAGCTTCGATCAATAATAGCAGATCGAAGCTGTCGAGCGCATTACTTGCACAGCATTTGGTTAGCAGAGCAACATGGGTAGTGACAAGTGATATTCTTGTCTTTGAAGCTCCTAAGAGGTGGGACCATTTTTGAGCCGTCAGTTTTTTTTTAAAGTTTTGTCACCTCTTGGGGAATTTTCGGGGTTATTATCATTATTATTATCTTGGCCACTGTTTGCGTTACAATAATATTTGTAATATTGGTACGAACTGTAAGAAGGATGATAAAGTTAGTACAAGTGTTAAAAATAAAAACAGACAAATTGTTTTTCTATGTCTTCTTACAAATTTTAAGAACCTTAGCCAACGGATGGTATTTTTAAATAAAGCATCTACGTTTTGGCGAAATTGTTCCGGCTCCGCCGCGGGTATGGGTATTACAATAACTAAATTTGTACCTTCCCCGCTGTGTGGCGTGCCCACTATTACAACATGCATGGGACTTAGGCAAAATGTGGGTGTACCTACTATGGGTACACGTCTGCCTTACCCTTCGGTGAAATAAACCGTGATGATATGTCATGTTAAATTTGTACTATGTGTCATTATTTTCCCTTTGGTGGTTTAGCGCCGCTAGCACTTTCTGAGTCCTTGGTGGTAGATTCACCCGTGTCGTCAAATCTTATGTCGGGATTGCAGTCCAGTAAGTCGTCTGGGCCGAACTGGAGCGACGCACGGAGATTGGACATGCCCAGGACCTTGGGCAAGTCATCGCTTAGCGCGCGCGACACTACCTCGCAGCAACACGGCTGGTCCGGGGTGAGGCTTGCTAACAGGCCCGTGTGATCCTGTTTCGGAGGTTCGGGGGGTGGTGGCTTTGAACAGAATGAAATTGGTTTTTCAATGTGTGAAGTATATACCTACTTATAGTTACTGGTACGTTAACGTAAAACGGGGTGAATCGAGACAAAACTTCGAAAGACACACATTAATTCATTTAATTAAAATGATTGCCGATTCAACCAGTTTACTAGGTAGGTCCTGCAGAGTGTCTGAGAAATGGGAACACCCAAATATTCCGAAATATTTTATTCCTAATTTCAATGTTCCGATATTCAGAAGTCCAAATTTCATAAGGCACTGATTTAAAGAAGCAGTTGTAAATAGCGGTTTTGGTAAGTAAACAATTATAAATGGCACGTTTAATAACTAGTTCAGCAGTTAAAACTAAGCAGTAAAGTAAACAAAAATGAGTAATAAAAAATAATGAAATGGATCAGTGAATATGTAGTTGAGCAGGAAAATAATTAAATGCGCGGTAAAAAATATTGAACGAGCGGTTACGTGCGGACAGTAGGTAATAAATTGGAATTTGTCGGTAAGAAATCTCATTCTAAGCAATTTTATAAACAATGAGGTGGTAAAGTAGTTTTCGAGATATAGCGGTGTGACGGACGGACAGACGGACGAAGTCACACCATAAGGGTTCCTTTTTACCTTATGGATGAACCGGATGAAACGCATCGGGGCTCCTATTTCTGCCTGCAGGGTTTAAAAGAACCTAACCAACAGAACCTCGGGGTGCCCCTGACGTCGACCGTCTAGGGTTAGGGTTTCTGTCAGCAGGTCGACGGTTCATCCATCGGTTGTCACCGCTCGCTATGATCTGCCGAACTATTTATCGAACCGCTCATTCCATCATTTTTACCGCTCATTCAGTTATTGGACTGCTCAATTATTTTTAGAATTGACATTGTATGATAAAATAACCGACTAATTGATTTTTTATTACTGTCCATGTTTTACTGTCGCAATAATTAATCAACCGCCATTAAATTAAATAACTGCTCAACATGTTTTTCAACTGATCATAATAACATCTCGAATATTTAAATAACAGCTCAAAAAATTTGTTCCCATTTCATAATACCTAAGAATTAAAATAGCTACCTATAATCATAAATGCGATTTGTTAGGTTTCCGATTTTCATAAATGTTCGAAGAATCAAATGCTCGATGGGTTCTCGGTCCGAAAAACGACATTCCGATTTTCAATACTCCGAATTATTTCCAAATTATCTTTTCTTCTTTCGCTATATAATTACGTTACCGTTACCGCACCCGAACTCAACGAACGCAATAGGCGACGTCGGATGCAAGAGTGAGCGAAGGGCACCTCGAGGTTAGGTTTGGTTAGGTTACTTCCCCCCCCGGTGGGTTCCCGCATTGTCGAGGCGGGGGGGCTCAGTAGCCGTGGCTTGGACACCCACGGTGAAGCGAAGAGGAACCCGAGGAGGGGCCGCTCGTCAGGGCTTTTGCCTGTAAGCCGACGACGTAGCGGCCAATGAGTAGGTTGCGGTGCCGCTTGAGCGACATCGCAGCTGAGGCGGGCCGCGATGTCGTATCGGAGGCGTCGTGGCTGAGGGTTGCAGGCCGCGGCGGGAGAGGAGTGCCGGTATTGCGGTGCGCCGCTCTCCCTACCTTCCGCGGCCTTGACGGGGTCGCCACCGTCTGATGGCGGACGCGGTGGGGCCGCAGAGGAAGAGGAGTGTTGGTATGACGTTTGCCGCTCTCCCTATCCTCTGCGGCCGAAAATTGGCAGGCGGCGGGGCCAATGACCTGACCCATCGCAGGGGGACCAAGGGTGCCCAGACACGGGGTCGTCTGGCGCCTATGTGCTGGTTTGGTCCCTGGGGTGGTCATGGCGTGCTATGTGTTCTGGTGCGCCGGTGATGGGGAATACTCCCCAGAGGAGGGTCTGGTGACGGACAGCCGCGGCGGGTTCACGGATGAGTGCTAACGCGTGCCCGTGTTCTCGCAGTAAGCGGCAGAGGAGGACACCGTGGAGTTTTAGTGGGTTGGAGTCCCACATAACTGCACTATCTCCCCGTGGTAGTGCAGAATGCATGAGCATTTCTCCACGTTAAAAAAAAAAAATGGTTAGGTTACTTTAAACCCTTTACACAGAAATAGGGGCCCCGCGAAGCGGGGCTCCGTCGACATAGGAAGCTAGAGCGAGCGAAGTCACCCCGAGGTTAGGTTTGGTTAGGTTACTTTAAATCCTTTACACTGAAATAGGGGCCCCGCGAAGCGGGGCTCCGTCGACATAGGAAGCAAGAGCGAGCGAAGTCACCCCGAGGTTAGGTTTGGTTAGGTTACTTTAAACCCTTTACACAGAAATAGGGGCTTCACGAATCGGGGCTCCGTCGACATAGGATGCAAGAACGAGCGAATGACAATACAAATACCTTTACCGTGCATCGAAGCCGAGTAGTATCGCAGTGAAAATCTTTTGCGGTAACGTGCATCGAAGTCAAGTAGTATCGCAGTGAAGATCTATCACCGTAACGTGCATCGAAGTGTAGTGGCGTTGCAGAGACGGTCTTTCGCAGTAACGTGCATCGCAATTTTGTAGCATTTATCGATATTTTGTGCGTCGAAATTCCGTATTCTACTCGTATATTTGTCTTGCTATTCAGTTTTTCAAGGCGTTTTTATTTCGGAATTCTAATTAATCGGAATTCGTATTTTTGATGTTTCGAATTATCATTAATTCGGACTTTTTGTTATTCGATCTATTGAAACTCGGTATTTTGAGAATAGTATAAATAAACGTTAGAAATATTGAAATTTCGGAATTGTAAAAATAAGACGAATGAAAAATCGGAGTTGTTATTTTAGGAATTTTGAACCATTTGGAATTATGAAAATCGGTATTTTGAAATTCGTATTTGTGACTGTCGGAATAAAGTTTTTCGTATTTATGTAGTGTACCCCTGAGAAATATTTGCGAAACCATATTCATTGATAATTAATAATCTACATAGCAACGTACATGATAATTGAAATATCTGGTAGGTAATTGTATGAAACCTGAAGAGGGTATCATTGTATTTTTTTCTTAAACTCATGTTTATAAAAAAAAGTTTACTTCGGCAGCAAAACTAATCGCGTTTGTGGAAGACGCCCGCATGCAAGCTAGAATATCAATTAAATAATTAAGGCGAATGGTTACGCCAAACATCAAAGTAGACCTCTCTTTGAAGGCCTACTTCTCCCAAATGGATAGCCCAAATATATTAAAAAAAATATATGATATGTGACATATGTTTATAAATATAATTTAAGTTTGATTTTTTTAATATTACTGTTAGTTTTAACAATAAAAAATCATATCCATCCTCTTATTTTACGCAAGAATTTTCTTTCTACTTTCAAACGCCTGAAGCGATTTTGATGATTCTTTCACCAAATTATAGCAAATTTAATGGTTTATAAAAATTAAGTTTGTTTTTTTTAATAATTATTATTTAAGTGGGAAAAAATCAATAACACCATGGTTTTACCTATACGGGCGCGGGCAGCAGCCGCCCGGTCAGTCTCGCTGTATCGTTCGCACGGGGAGGTTGTGTCGCATGTCGGCTCGCTCCGATCTGCATTTTTGTGGCAAAGACTAAATAGCGCAGATAGTACACTCGGACTGTTCGTTTACGCTTGGACGTTGATAGTATTAGTAGTATAGTTTGTTTGCGAGTGGACGCTATATTATTGTCTATTGAATACTAATATAATAATAATATCAATAAAACACGTTTATTCAGTATACAGATCGTTCATTCACGTATACAGTTTATAAAAAAATACAATTACAAAAAAAATTAAAACTAACTTATGACTAATACCGCTCTTAACAGTGGTAGTTTTTAGGGTTCCGTACCCAAAGGGTAAAAACGGTACCTTATTACTAAGACTCCTCTCTCCATCTGTCTGTCTGTCACCAGGCTGTATCTCACGAACCGTGATAGCCAGAAGAAGGGTTATGTTTTTCGAGAGTATATAATATACAGAATGAATTTTTCAAGTGGGCGTGGATGGCCAAATTCTAAAGTATGAGGAATAGCGAAAAGTACTGAAAGGATTCACGGGCTCGATTTTGATGAAAACTAAAACTGCATCATTGGATTTTCGAAAAATCAATATTTCTAGCCAGGAATCGAACCTGTTGAAGGTTCGATTCCTGGCTAGAAATATTGACTCCTTTGAGTACTTTTCGCTATTCCTTACAGTTTAGAATTTGGCCATCCACGCCCACTTGGAAAATTCACCCTATATACTCTCGAAAAACAATTATACATACATAAACACATGTGTATGTATGTATAATTGTATGGCACGCTCTGCGGCCTGAACGGCTCGATGGATTTTAGCTTGAGGGGTGTCGTTAGATTCGTATGTACTGTGAGAGTGACACTGGGTATATCAAAATAAAAAATACAAAATGGCGGATTTTTGGCGCAATATTATTTCTTCAAAAAATGTTTTTTTCTCATAACCTATCGAGTGGGGTATCAAAATAAAAGGTTTTAAAAGGTGATTACAAAAATATATACAGCTTATAATATGGGAAAAACTAATTCAAAGTGACAAATCGTAAAAAACACCTACCAAGAACTAAATCGTCTGCGAAATCATTCACATTTGTAAACTAAAAAGCAGGAAATAAAAAAATTAAAAAACCCGACTGCAACCTTATACTAAAACTAACTGAAAAGCTAAAAACAAGCCCATTTTAAATTAAATAAAAGTTGGAAGCAAGCGGGACCCATTTGAGTTTGAAACTATAATAATGGTATTCTTCTGGCAATCACGGTTCGTGAGATACAGCCCGGTGACAGACAGACAGATGGACAGAGGAGTCTTAGTAATAAGGTCCCGTTTTTACCCTTTGGGTACGGAACCCTAAAAACTACCACTGTTAAAAGCTGTATTAGTCATAAGTAAGTTTTTTTTTTGTAATTGTATTTTTTTATAATCTGTACTTATACGTGAAAAAACGAACTGTATACTGAATAAACGTTTTTTATTGATATTATTATTTTTTATTTGTCTCTAAGAAAGCAGTATTTTTACTGTACAATAGCATTCATACTCACAACATAAATATTGTACGTATTCTCGATCCATCTACACTCAGTAGGTAGCGTCATAAAACTGCCTAAGACAAAATGCATCCCACGCCGCATCTGCATGCGCTACGTACGAGTACGACACTCTTTGACATTGGGGAGGTAAGCGGGCGCGCGGGGTGAGGCACTGGGTTCGCCTATGCTCCGCCCAAACGCTCAAGGACATTCGAGGCTATAATCGCCTTAAGGTAGCTCTTCTGCTATTGCAACACTTTCAGCGATTGAACCTTAACTCTCCTTTAAAATTACCTATAAGATTCCGATGTATTTATGTCTCTCTCTACTACTCTACCAATAAAACTAGACAACACACGCACTCACACCAAGGGTCAATTTTTATTGCGGCGAAATAGAAGGGGAAGGAATAAAAGGGTCTATTTCGACCTGATTACGAGAAGTTGCGAGTATTCCCACTGATAATGTTTCTCAAGAATGCTTGAGAATTTTTGGGAAGACAGGCCACCTATTTTTGGCGTTGCATAAAATAATAAAAAAAAAGCTTTCCCTCCGCCTCTTCACCCGCAATTTAAATGGTGCATTTCCAACGAGACAAAACTATTGCGGGAAATTAATGACAGAGCTTCTGGTTTGATTCCGCCGATTAGTCGGTAGCAACTAGCTTGTAAATGTAAACGTACCGTAACGTGTATGTAGAGTGTGAGCTGCGTAGCAAGTGTGAACTGCGCAGCAAGGAACTGCGTAGCAGTGTGAACTGCGTAGCAACAGCAAGTGTAAACTCCGTAGCGAGTGTAAACACGTAGCGAGAATAAACTGCGTAACAATTTACTTAGTGTGCAAGTTACAGTTGAACATGAACACTATTGCAGTCTGTCAAACATTTCTTGCACTAGTTTTCTTGCATATCGAAATGCGTCCTGCCTTTACGCTGCTAAAAATAAATATTAATTAGATAGTAACTTTTGCGGGTACCTTTTTCTTGTTTTTTGGTGGCACGTCGGTTTCTGTGCATTTTATATGATATTTTGACATGGCTGTAACTTTCAATCAATGTTCAAACGATGCTCAAAAAATACAAATGCTGAGGTATGTATCTAAGTCAGATTTATATACTGCTAGGGTTCTTCCACGAACAACGAAGGAGCGTGAGATCAATTTGCCTCCTGAAATTCTATATTCTATATGATTTGCTGCTTGTTTTTTGCCAGTATTGTCATAAATATGGAGTACTTTCATTTTTATAGAATGTAGGCTTTGTAGTTGAGACCGTAGTGCACCGGCTGTAGCTTTGGACTTCTTTAGGAGCCGTCGACCCGAAAGAACACGTTTTTTACAGTGACAGTGATCAGTGACCAGCAGCGCCAATATATCTAGGCAGTCAGTGCACGCAGTGTCTGCAATCGCAAAATAGTTAAAATTTTAAAATTATCTGAGTTTTAAGGAATACCTATAAATTAATTTACTGGACCATCTGTAAGTATCTGTTGTAGATATAGATATTTCTTAACATAGAGAGGTTCTTACGTTTGTTATTAGACTAACTTTACCATTCCTCTGTTGCGATTCACGGTTATAGGGGTTGTAGTAGGTACCTACTCTCTTGATGGTGTTTCGGCAACTTTGTACAGATCTTAACGTTGTATAGTACCTATTAATTCCATGATTTTAACTATTTCAGGTGATATCAGTTTTGAAAGGAAATTTTGTCACAAGATATTTTTTTAATTTCTTGTTGTCAGCGTCAGTCAGCAGGTTGTCATTAGGGTAAAGAAAAAAGAGGTGATGCTAAAAGAGTAAATAAATACTTACGATGTGGCTACTCGAAAGGTGTAATATGTTACTACCATGCAGGACTTGGCTTGGCATTATCATAGCCTATATATAATGTTCCCATTGCTGGGATATAGGCCTGCTCTCGGTGAGAGGGAGTGGGCCGTAATCTAACACGCGGGCCCAGTCACATGTCTTCGAATTTTTTGGTTCTAGGTTCTAGGACGTGCCGATTTCCTCACGATATTTTCCTTCATCCTTTTGAGAGCAGTGACTAGGCTTGGCGATAGACTAAATTATTACGAGAAGGTATCTCGTCAATATCTAATGAAGCAGCGGTTTGTTTGGAAGAGAATCAACAACGTGTATATATATATAATGTTGTAATTGTAGGTTATAATGACTGTTTGAGTACACTGATATTATTAGATAGCTTGTTTTCTTTACAATATTTGTATGCCAGTCCATAGCGAGACATGTGGAACATAGGTAACCCTATACATAGCTACCCGAAACTGTCAAATTTTCCCAATCAACTTTGAACCTTATACTTTAGCGATATAGTTGAAAATATATTAAAGAAGGACAGATTGTAGTAGTTTCATGTGCTGGCGTCTGTACCATGTTTTAATGCAAATAAAAATATTAAGTAGGTATATTCTATGGCCATCACCATCTGCCTTTCCTTTTCTACAGTTGCTGTTCGGTGGACGCCTGTCCTTCGCGTGTCAATTTACAAGGATTAGCCTTAACAAGCACCAAGATATTTATAGCTAGTCGATTAGACAAAGTAGGCTACCTATCTTTTTTTTACGTTACAGTTGCTAAATTGAAGAGTACTTCAATTAAGCAACGTTATTAATGAATTATAACGCTGCAGTAACAGCTGTAACATAGCATGACAACTGAATAGACTGGTATTACCTACGTTTAGTCGGTTAATTAAGTCACGTGGTTTTTTTGTTTACCTTTATTTAATTACCTAAGCCTATGCAGTTATAAGAGCGAGCTTAGCAAGCTTAAAACTTTTAGCACCCTGCATTTATATTTTGTACTAGGTGTGCCCGCGACTTCGTTCGCGTGGATGTTGGAAAACAATAATGCGTCGCTTAGGAAAGGTGTAATTGCCGCTCCTTCATTGAAAAGGAAGAATCTTCCGATCTTGCCTGGTAACGCTTCCCTTACCTGGGGTTCTCTACCACAGCCCTCTCGACTGCAGTCATTGTGTCTTCATGGTTCATAATGACAATGCGACGAAGTGTCACTTTGATTTTTGAGAATAAATAAAAATGAAAGCGCCAAGCTCGAGGCTGATTATCTGACCAAACAGCCATTATTATGTCCATTTTATTTTGCGTCTGTTTTAGAAAACTAACTTGTAAATAATACCACCATTTTATCTAAAGTATATCTGAGATAAATAGGTGAAGTTTAAAGTTAGTTTTTCTAAGTCTTGGTTTCTTCTCTGCGGTAAATTTTTAGGTAACGCCTCGTCTACAGATTTATTATATGTATAGAATAGAATAGATGTACAGAAACGTCTCGTCTACAGATTTATTATATGTAGGTATAGATATAGAAGAATAATATGTAAGGAGCCTCATATTGCATCTTATTAAACAAATTTTGGCCTTCTTTGGAATTTGATTAAAAAGCGTAGGTACTTCTCAAGATTTGGGCCTCGCAACCGGAGGCCTGGGGCGGACCTCCTCTGCCGCCGCCCTTTTTTCTACCAGTGTATAGTAGCTACATGTCTGTGGTAGGTACCTACCAAAGGTACCTACGCTACCTACCTATTGCTCGAAAGACTCAAAACGTCAGTCATACTGCTAAGTAAAAACAATACATCAACATCATGATCTACACTATCTACATCTACACTAATATTATATTATTGTAAATAAAGAGGAAAGATTTGTTTGTTTATTTGAATTGAATAGGCTCTGAAACTACTGGACCGACTTGAAAATTTTCTATTTGTGTTGGATAGTCCATTTATCCAGGAAGGCTATATAACATCACGATACAACCAATAGGAGTGGAGCATCAATGAAAAATGTTGCAAAAACGGGAAAAATTATTTCTTTTGAGAGCTGCTGTTGCGTGCGCTGTGTAAACAGTTAAAGTTACGCAAAAATCATGTATGACGGAATTGTTCCCCTTTAAAAGTTCTAAAAAAACGTCCGCGGCAGCATATGTCTGTCTTTTAAGATTGACTCACAAAAACCTTTTTTATGGTAAATCAAATTTGTTCTAAAATCATGCATTATTTGCGAAGGTGTTTTTATAGAAACATGATATTAATCCTTATCCAAATAATTACGTTATTTATCAAAAGTATTTAATTTTGAACAAAATTGCCCTTGACATCATTTGATTTCAATGAATATCTTAGGAGATATCATAGTTTTAAAATAACTCCGCAAGGCGGCCGGTAGCTCTGCGAGGTTTACTATAGTTCCACTCTTACTGATCATAGCGTGATGTACCTAAAATAGCTTTCTTAAAGTAAGTAGATAATAATCTTAAGTAATACTCTTAAAGTAATGGAATATATTTTAGTAGGTTTTTTTTCTCAAATTAATGCGGGTGAAACCGCGGGGCACGGCTAGTAACCTATATTAATACTCTTAGCACGCAGTCTAGTCGATGGCTTATTAAAATTTTTCCTCTATGGACCCGTCAGGGTATATATGTTCTGTGCTATGGACGCGTGACATTCGTGCGAGAGAGTGCAAAACATAGACTAGGTGCAAAAGCTATATTTATACCCGCATAAATCACAAAACAAAGCCCAACAAAATGCCATCACAGAGTAAGTAATGTTCATTAGACAGTTGCGTCAGACTGAGTGCCATAATTTGTTTAGTTAACAAAAATGACTCCGTGTATTGGCATTTTACAATACGCGTTATAGTGGATAAGGCTTAGGCCTTCTGTCAATCATGTGGCAAACAATATTATTTCCTCGCTCAGAGCCTCGAGAACTTAGCTTGTTGAAAGAGCAATTGGCCCACGTTAAATGTAAATGCAAAATTTGCCAACCTACCCATGGGCGAAAATATCAGTCCTACGAAAATATCCAATTTACAAAAGATATAGAAACACAATCAGACGGCTATATTTTAATAGATCCAAAAGCATTTGTTGTGGATAATCATTTCAAGAATGCTCTTTGTCCTTCCTGCTGCATGACCTTGAATATTTTACGTGGAGGCGTAATCAGAGTTTTAAAAGATGAAGAATCAGAAACCCAGACCTCAATGTTTAGCACCGACGAATTCACGGACATAGGAATCATACCAAGAGAGAGAACTGCATTAGAGAGTATACATGGGACGTCCACTATTTCCAGTTCGACTTTATGCGATTTAAAAAAAATCTCCTCGACTGACGGAGTAGTTAGCAATACAAATAGAAAAAGGCGCAAACGCTGCACCGAAAAGGTGACATTTCTGGACCCTTGTTCTGATCACTCTGCAAAACCGCATGTTTCCAATGATTGCGTGTGCTTACAGGATTTCATTGATTCTATAAGGCCGCCTTTGAACTTACCGTTTCGGACATTATAGATAACATTCATCATATTTTAAGTTCTTTATTTTTAATTATGGTTAATGCCAATACACAGACTCATTTTTTATTAATTTCCAAAATGAAAGTGGGCAACCCTTATCAAGACGGAGCTCACCAAACATACCTACTTATAACTGCAACATCCACTTCATCCATAAACAACATCTTCCAGACAGATTTGTTACTTGTTCTTATCTAAATACTTACATATTAAATTATATAATTCAATAGTTACAAGTTTGTTTAATTATAAAATCATTTACTTACCTACGTTGAAGTCTTCTGGGATATGTAAATGTAATAGAGGTATACTAATTAATAGATAGAAAGATACCTTGCTAATGCTGCACTTGTCTATTATGGGGCTGCTACGGGGTTAAAAATGACATAAATCCTTCGCGTTATGTTCTTCGCCATTGTTTTGGGCACGTTTACCATAAGCATAGCGTAATCAGCCTATACTATTGCATACTGCTGGGACACAGGCCTGTATGAGAGAGAGTGGGATAGAGATTCACCACGCGGGCCCAGTGCGTGTTGCTGGATGTCACATGTCTTCGAATTTTTGGTTCGAAGAGATGCCAGTTTCCTCAAGAGGTTTTCCTTCACCGTTTTGAGAGCAGTGGTGATGAAATTAAATACACAACGTAAAAAAATGTAATTAAGTATAAAAACTAAAAAACCCGACTGTGGTAAAAAACTTAAGTTAAAAAAAACCTGAAAAGCTAAAAACAAGCCCATATTTTTTACTTTTATTTTCAAGTGCGTTAATAAAATCCTCTCCGCTGCACTCCGTTCTGTCTGCGCTGACGAAATAGCGCGGGCAGTCGATGCGATGCGACGGGGCGGGGGAACAAGAAATTTCACGCGGACGAAGTCGCGGGTAGACGCTACCGTCAATATTACAAAAATATTTAAAAAACATTAAACTTCTATAAGCAACTTGTTTACCGCCCATATTTTCCCTATAAACAATGCATACGGTAAAATCACTTTAGGTATTCTATAAAATTAATCTAAGAATAAGCCGGATAATTCTTAGAATCTATGAATCGTTTGCTCTCAGCTTTGTTGTAACTATGTACAGTCAACAAAAGAGATAAGTATGCAGGATCGTCGGATATGCTTAGTTGAAGTTTAGTAAGAAACCGATGGATGTTCTCGAATAAAATTTTATTTTATTAATAGAAAACGAACAGCTGTTTTATTAAATTAAATTTCAATCGACAACATCAATCGGCTTCTTACTAAACGTCAACTATATTCGACGATCCTGCATAGGTACTTATCTCCTTTGTTGACTGTACTAATATTATTGTTGACAAAAAGAATATGTGATGATTATGTAAACGATGGGTTTTAACGCGAGCTTGTCTACAAGACGTGTAATTATATAAACAGGTAAACGATTACTGTTGAGGAAATTGGATATAGGTAGCACATTACTATGTAATCGGGACTGGATTCCGATAACCACCATAATTGATCGGTAATAGGTGATTTTGTTGTGTAAACAAAGAACCTGTGTGCAGGATGGTAGGTTACTAGTTATCATCATCATCATCATCATCAGCCTATAATGTTCCCACTGCTGGGACACAGGCCTCCTCTCTGTGAGAGGAGGCCTGTGTCCTTACTAGTTATAGAATTGAATTTTCGAAATGGATTTCAGGGTGAAAACCTGAACTATTGGTACTGTCGGATCTCAGTTTTTTTCATTCAGCTCAATCAACTCAGCCTATCGCAGTCCACTGCTGGACATAGGCCTCTCCCAGACTGCGTCACAGCACCCTGTCCTCCGTTTGCCGCATCCAGTCTACCCCAGCCACCTTCTTTAGGTCTCCCGTCCAGATGGACGGACGACCTAAAGACCGTACCGGCAAGCGTAGTGTGGGACGCCCCCCAGCTAGATAGCTGGGGGCCGGGCGTCCCACACTACGCTTGCCGGTACGCGGTCTCCACTCCAGGACTCGTCTGCTCCACCGGCCATCGGTCCTTCGACAGACATGGCCAGCCCACTGCCACTTCAGTTTGCTTACTCTGCAAGCTATACTTATGAGCTCAACTGTCACTAATGAAGTAATGAGACACAATTACTTTTTATATTGTTACCTACTAAACTTAACTTTTAAGGGGCCTAAGTAATAACAGCTGCACTGGTCGATCGATCAGGTTAAACTATGCTTGCCGCGGTTGGACCGTGGATGGGTGACCATCTTCACATACCAAGAACCCCTCCGTGCCTTGGATAGCATGTTAAGCCGGTGGTTCCGGCTGTCATTCGTGGATCTTTGATAGTCGTTACGAGTCGTCAGTAGCAAGGGGTAGGTATCGTATTACCCAGTAACGGGGCTGTGGAGGTTAGATAGACAGTCGTCCATGTAAAATACTGGTATCGAGCTGCATCCAGTTAGACTGGAAGCCGACCCCAACATAGTTGGGAAAAGGCTAGGTAGATGATGAGGATTGTTACCGAACTTGGTTGCCTAACAGACGAGGTATACAAGAACTGCATTTTCACGTCTGTATTGCCCGAAGGGTTGGGCAGAGGGCAGTTCATACTCCACATTTCTCCAGTTATGTTTAAGTCCCATGTAAGGTCCGGCTTTATAGGCTGATGATTAAGGTCCGGCCGCGCCAAATTTGCCAAAGATGTAAACAACAATGGCCGCTCAAAATTAAATAAAATCGATATACAAGAACATTTATTATTAGATAGTAATGTTTGTTTTCGTCTAAAACTCCGAGTTAACTAGACCAAAACAAACATTACGTAAAAAAATGTTCTTGAAAATCGATATACCTACGTCGATTTTATTCATCTTTGGCAAATTTGGCGAGGCCGGACTTTAGGTAATTTGGTTTTTAGGAAAGATTTCTTTTTTTTTACTGATTTTCAGTCAATTGTATGATTATTACTTTTATTTAATTTTTGATTCAGATATATATACGAGTATGTGGATAGATAGAATACTTAATTTTGTACACTATAAAATTACAGACATAAATGTAGAAATTTTATAAGGGGTGACACAAGGGCGGTCTTATCAATAAAAATCGCTTTTTAAAATGAATTATAATAATTATTATAGGTATATTTTTTGCAAGAATATAGGTAGCTAACATAAGTTCTTAAGATGTATGGGTTTCACTAGGTATATTCGGCATTTCAGCCATGCAAATAGGTATTTAGATTTTACATCTTGGTTATAGGTACTTATTAGCATGCACAGTATACATTTCGTAATTAGCAATATCGGCGCTTCCCGTTAGTGTGGCCGGGTCATTCCGCGGAAATCCAGTAACGGCGAATATATGCTAATAATAAATTAAATATCATAGCTGCATTCTTTTTTTACTTTATATGACATTTCTTACATGTTTTTACGTATGGCGTCGCTATCTAAAAAAGTATAACACCTTTATTTCATTTATTATTGCAATCAACACGCACCAAATGTCCTTACCATTTCCAAACAAAAGTCGGCCTAATTGCGCGGAATGGCCCGGCCCGGGCATAACGAAGTATGACACTTCAAAAAGACTTACAAAAAAAGAGAATCTAGGATGCAAGAGCGAGCGAAGCAAACTCGGGAATTTGGGCACCCCACTCGTAAGTAAGGTTCAAAAGCCAAGTGAAAGGCTAGATTCCAAAACCTAAACTGCATGTCGATTCTGTAAAAATCTCACCGTGAAAACTTGCGTGGAGTGAGTTGTCAGTGTCATCCCACTGATGCTAGGGATTGACCAAGCAAACATTTACAATCATAATCGAGATTTTAATAATATTTTTTAAGCTAATCTTATTGAAAATTTTATATAATTTCAAAGCTTTTAGTGGTCAAAACATTAATATTTTGTGGGATTTTAAAATAAAATAGCAAAACATAAACTTAGTCAGAAACACAATGTTGTTTTTTTTTAAAGTTGTATAAAATAGATATTACTACACCTATCCAGAAGGTAAAGGCACCTTAAGATCGCTGAAATTATGCACATAAACCACCTAATCTCTTGAAGAAGCTTGACTTTCGCTGTAATAGTAAGAAATGCTCAAGATGTTATTCATAAGAAAACAGGACTTTCCTTTTCTGGCGGGCACTTTAATTTTTGAATACCTTATGAACTTATGAACGATGAGTTTATGAAATACAAACTTATTTTTGCAGTGGATCAAATTAATTATGTGCATTGTGCATGCGTGAATATTCAACTCAACTACGGAACCTTTCACTGTGCGTGGTTCGACATAAACATGGCATTTTTTTTTTATTTGTTTGGGAAACTACTACATAAATAAAAAATTACTATTACTCAAGTAAACTAATAGAAACAAAAACCACCAAGCTTATAAAACTAACAACACATATTGAAATGTAAAGTGATTGCGGAATACGCAATTTATACAATTAATTTAACGTCATTCTCAAACTTTTGCTCAGCCTACCTAAAAAATGTATACTGGGCATTCTGTAGCAAACGATTAGAAAAGTATCAAAAATAAATAATTGTACAAAAATAAAAATAATTTTAAACGGCGAGCGCATTCCGAAGATAAATTCAAATATAGAAACAATTCGGCGCGAAATTCAATAAATGACTATGGTCAAAGGTCCTCAGTTACTGACTCATTTTCAATTGAATGTCCAAAAAACTATTAAAATTACATTAGAAAAGCATAAATCATTATTACAAACAATGCTTATTGTATTTAATGCTTAAAATAATTTTATATCAATTTCTGAGTATCGATTTCCGACATATTAATTCCCCGAGTCAATCGAAATTAAAAAAAAAATTGTTTAGCATAATCGCTTTCGCACATCATTACGATAAAAAAAAAACAACAACAAAAATGGACGGCGATTTTGAACACAAACTGAGTAGTGGTAATGAATAATACGTGTTACCTATTCGACCTGTACGATTTGGGCATTTTCGTGTTGTTAATAATATTTCCAATAATATTTGTCACATTTTTAATCTTAATTACATGTGTGTGTGTGATATTTGTGAAAAGTAAAAATGTAAACACGCACGATTGGCGCGAAACTTCGACATTAGATATCAAAAAACATCATTACCACTACTTATTTTAACTGGAACAATGGATGAATTCGTCAAATAATTAAATGATGTATAATTCACTGCCCCTGTGGTGGAGTATGGATGTTCGAAATCCCCAATTTTTATGTTTTTTAGCCTCGACCACTACTGTCAACAAAATGGCGATTAGCGCATTTACAGACTTGAATTTAATAAAGGTAAAGTAATAAGCTTGCGCGCTAAATATGAAATATTTAATAGCGTTAACATATGAGTTTTTTATCCAACTCTCTTAATTAACGCACATTCATAAGATTTGATGGGTAGCATAATTAATATTTACATAATCAATATAATTATGTAGAAAAAATGTAATGCAATTTGTGTGTCAGCAAACGTAACTAGATTAATAATATGCCTACATATTTATGTTATAAGGTTTGTATCTTTTGCGTGTGGTTTACCTAGAGATGATATAAAAAAACCTATATGTGCTTTTACGTATTATGTACTTATCTATACAAACATTACACCAATCACTGAATAGGTACTTGCTTAGCACAATTTCTTATATTATCTTAAATGTAGGCTGACTAAATTGACTTTTTCAATATACAAACACAGTTGGATTTAGACATTAAAATCTCTAAAAGCATCAAATACTTAGGAACTAATTATTGTCACTGTACTCGAATACGTACAGGCTTATGTACCTACATTCTACATCAAGGAATATACTACTCTCTATAAACGAGTTGTACATGGTCGTCAATGGCATGAAAGCAAAAAAAAAAGTTCACTTGATACTAACGACAACCCCTATACGCATGCGCTGCCGCTGCGTGATATATGGATCATTCCGAATTAGGCCATCATCGCCCACAGCGCTCACATAAATAATTTGCGTTCCGATTTAGATAAATCACCATTATGGCAGCTGAGAGTCAAAACTATTTTCACTTGATTATGTACTCACGGTTGGATTATATTTAGTATTTATTTGTGTGTACACCACGAATTTCTTATTCTTTGGTAAGGTGGCGACTGTAGCCGGAAGCACAATTTCAAAAACGCCACGTCAGTTTAACGAAACCGGTTTGAACTGTCAAAATACCACGCTTGTTAACCGTACGGCGTGGTAAGATTATGCGGGGAATAATAGGTAATTTATACCATACAGAATAATTGGGGTCAATGTGTAAGTAAGCACGCTGTAATCGATTACAGTGCAATTCGGAATGTTCCAATTTTCACTCCACGGTAACCATGGCAACATCACTTCACGCGCGTCGCTCATTGGCTACGGTTTCGTCGCCACTCGCCAATCATGGGCGACGCGCGCCGCTTGACCGGTTAAGGGTTACTTGCATAAAAAATACGGATCTTAGTTATTTATTTATCTAAACTAATGTTATATTTGCACGCGTTACAGGTTAAATAAGTAGTCTGTCACTAGTTAATACAAAATCTGGTTAATTGTTGAAAACAAAATGCACACAACTGACTTTTTAAATATACAAACACGGTTGGATTTAGACATAATATCTAAAAGCGTTGAAATAAATAGGAACTAATTTCTGAACTCGATTACGAACAGGCTTACGACCATGGTCGTCAATTATAGAAAGAAAGAAAAGAAAGAAAATACATTTATTTAGCACAGACTCAAAGACACACAATACACCAGACACATACATCAAATAAAAACAAAAAGTAAACTTTAAAAAAGAAAAAAAAGTATAAAGTCCGATATAATAAAAAAATACGCAGGAAAGTGTGCCTCACGGCTGCGCTAAAAAGGGCCAGTTCAGCAAAAATGCCAGACAACTAGTGCCTGACGCTGGTTTTCAACTGGACCTGTGTGTGAGGTGACGGATGTAAATCAGTTTCATACAGCAACGTGACGTGTAAATAAAAACAAATAATAAAAATTTCAGATAAAACAATAATGAATATGTACCTATAACTAGTGTGATATTGAAAACATTGCAAAAAAAGAAATAAATAAACAAGTAAAAAAACAAATACCTACTGATAAATAAATAAGTGAGATGGCCGCATGCTAGACCTACGCAAATAAAGAAATTCTTCGAAACGAGTCAGAACAAAAAAAAACCTGTTTTATACGATGCCTGACTTCCACGTTTCAACGCATTGCCATAATAATAATTTATTTATCCGTGCACTGTGATGTCATCGCACAATACGCTGCAAGCAGCCGAGCACGGCGGACTATTTTCGGTCAGATTTCAACTTGTGTGTGTTTTGAACTTGTCATAGCTCTTGTTTTCATTGGGATTATTAACTAAATAACGTCTATACATAAGTTAGCTAAAACAATTTTGGCGAAAGTGGAAAAGGAAATAAAAATAGATGCACAAAATAAACGAAAAATATAAGGATGAAAGGTAAGCGCTAGTTGATAATAGAAATCTTTGTGTAATGAATAAAATAATGAATTCTTGTTTAATGTGAAAATGTGAAAACTACCCACTTATAATTTCCCGCCTCCTTTCTACAGTCTCATGGATGTCAAATCACAAAAGCTGCACAGACGTTCGCCCACTGCCAGATCTTGGTGAAGGATGAGTGAAATGGCGCCATCCCGACATCGTACGTCTCATTCGTGTGCAAGTAGGCCAGGCAACATTGGGTACGTTGAACAAGCAAATGTGGTTGAGCGATGCCATAGCTGAATACAAATGTTTATTTTTATTTGTTTGTCTTGTATTCTGCAGGTTTCACATCTGCGAATGGGATGCAGCAGTGCCGCGGGTATCACAACTACAGCCACCGGGCCGAGGATACAGAGAACATCAGCTAGCTAACCGAGCCGAGAGTGAGCATGAGCAAGAGCCATTCCCAGCAATGAGTCTGTATAGTTATAGAAATAAATAAAAACTTAATTTAATATTAATGACAGCGCGTAACGCGCAAGCACTTCACGCGATCCACATCAAAATAATCTTCAATGTGATAATGACAGTGACTAACGCGCACGCGCGGCGTGAAGTGTTCACTTCACTCGATTCACGACATTAAATGTCGTGAATCGGGTGAAGTGAACACTTCACGCGATCCACATCAAAGCTCGCGCCTCAGGGTGTATTGACTAGTCAGTCTAGGAAAAAAAAGAAAAAAGAAACAACACTGAGTTTCTGGCTAAGTTTCTGTTTTGCTATTTTATTGTAAAACTCCACAAAATATTAATGTTTTGACCACTAAAATGTAGGTATTTTAGTGGTCAAAACATTAATATTTTGTGGGGTTTTAGCTTTGAAATTATATAAAATGATCAATAGAATTAGCATAAAAATTATTATTAAAATCTCGATTTTGATTGTAAATGTATGCTTGGTCAATCCCTAGTATCAGGTGGGATGACACTGATAGCTCACTCCACGCTCACTTCGCCTAAGTTTTCACGGTGAGACGGTTACAGAATCGCACGGCTGCTGTACTTAATAAAGTCGAAAGTATAAACAGATACTAAGAATATTTCAATTACTGAGATCTAACACCCACTCACTAATTGATAACCTCAGAACCTGATACGGAATGCCAAACCTTGTTTCTTCTTAAAATATTGGTTGTCAAGGTCAAACAGATCTAAGACCGTTTCATGGAATTTTCAGTTGTATTAGTTTCACCTTAGTAGCGATCGAAAGCCTGCCGGATTTACCCTTTGAAAGTAAGTCAGTAAAATTAAAATTATTAATGAGATTTCCGTGTTGCGCTTGTACCAGACTGATGTTAATAATGATTTAAGATTTACAAATTATGAAATTTTTATTTCTGATACTTTCTAAAATTCATTTAAAAAAACCACCGTTATTTAAAAGTTTAAAATGTTCACTTCTGCCGGCAGTCTCCATTAATGACGACCTATCTTAATTGTTGGTAAGACAAGTAAATTATTCAAGCTCTGTATAGCTTGAATGATTGGGGGGGGGGGGGGGGGTCATGACCCTGTTAGCTGTTGTCCATAAAAAGAGTGACAACTATCTCCACGACGGAACGATGCCACATCGGGTATACCTACGAATTTTCCAGCAGAAGAAAACACAACTTAGATGTAGCATCGGCAAAATTCGTAAAACGTTCGTAATTCGTATTCGTAAATCTTTATTACTACTTTAGGAAAAATTGATCAATTTTTAGTAGTAATAAAGATTGGTGATTTTGAAGGCGCACTTAGTTCGGATGTGATCGGTTTTACGAATTTTGCCGATGCTACATCTAAGTTGTGTCGAACTGTACCTATGTGAAGAACCCGAGTCGGTACTAGTGGATGTAAGGTGACTAAATATATTGTTACAGAAGCCAACTTTTTGCTTAGTTTTTTCAGCAGTACAATCTGTGTCTCAAAGACCTTTTCGGGGTGGTGTTTGGTGCAGTGCTCTATATCATCTTGCTTTAAGAGGCTGAGAGTCCTATTTGGTTGACATGAATGAATAAAATCCCATAATACAATTGAAAACAGAAATATTGGTAAAAGCCGAAAATAGTAAAACAGTTTAGATTTTTGGAACTTGCAATAATGAGAAAGAAATAAGTAATAATAAAGTTTTTAATACATTTGGTAGCAAGAAAGTCGATTATGGATGGGCTTTAGGTCTTATGTAGACAAGATCTAAAGTCCATTTTAATAAGCGATTTTCCTGATCTAATTATTATGATGTGTCAACTTAGAAACGGTAGGAGATAGACAATTGGTTTTCAGTAGTGCTATTCTGTAATTTATCTCACCGTGAAAATGTAAGTGAAGTGAGCTTAAAGTGAGCTGTAATCCTATTCTGTAAAAATCTCACCGTGAAAACTAAGGTGAAGTGAGCTTAAAGTGAGCTGGCAATAGTGTCAATCCCTAGCATCGTGGAATGACAGCTCACTTTAAGCTCACTTCACCTAAGTTATCACGGTGATCTTTTTTACAGAATAGCACCGCTGTCAATAGTGTCAATGTCGAATGATAGCTCACTTTATGCTCAACGGCGAGATTATTACACAATAGCACCGCTGATGGTCGTAAACGGTACAGTATGATCACTTACCTAAAACATTTGGACAATTTTTTTTTTCCCAAAATGTCCTCTTATAACATCTGTCTTCTACACCAACCATATTTAATAAAAATTTTAACCGACTTCAAAAAAAGGAGGAGGTTCTCAATTCGTCGGAATCTTTTTTTTTTATGTATGTTCCCCGATTTCTCGAAGACGCCTGGACCGATTTGATAAATTTTTCTTTTGTTGGAAAGGGTATACTTTCCAAATGGTTCCATGAAAATTTTATCGAAATCGGACATGCGGTTTTTGAAAAATCAACAAAAATCTAAAAATATATCTACATTGTCTACATTAACGATCTTTTTGTTTACTTTTTCGTGGGGTAGTTACAACTAAAAAGTGAAAAATAAAAACTTTTTTACAAAAAAAAAACAACCGACTTAAAAAAAACACTACAAAGTGATAAATAACTTTAATTTCGGAAGTCGGTGTCAAAAACGAAAATGCGGATAATTAAGACACCGACTTTCGAAATTAAAGTTATTTATCACTTTGTAGTGTTTTTTTTTTAAGTCGGTTGTTTTTTTTTTGTAAAAAAGTTTTTATTGAATGTAGTTAAAATTATTGTCGTATTGTCGTCACCAACTTGTATATGGCTATGGGTATCATTTAAGCTATCACCAATTTAATTAGTTTTGTGTTTCTTAAATAATAGGGTTTGTCCTCCAAATAGTAGATCTGTCACCAAACAATGCAAGTGACCTAACCAAACCGAACCTCGGGGTGCCCTTCGCTCGCTCTTGCATCCTATGTCGACGGAGCCCCGCTTCGCGGGGCCCCTATTTCTGTGTAAAGGGTTTAAAGTAACCTAACCAAACCGAACCTCGGGGTGCCCTTCGCTCGTTCTTGCATCCTATGTCGACGGAGCCCCGCTATCTGAGAACGAAAATATTTCGTGGCGATAGATCTATTTATTAGGTGATACAAACATTTCGTGGCGATAGATCTATTTATTAGGTGATACAACTTGATGACAAATATAAATTTTGGTGATAGAAAATATAGTTCCCTATGGCTATGTGTATGGCTATATGATTACTGTTGGATGTTAAGTATATTCTGGACTTAGAGGTCCGCATTTTGCTAAAGTAGTAGGTAAACAAAAGAATAAAAATTGAACACAGCATGCAGGAAGATTCTTCGCTCAATGAAGCCATTACGAAATGAGGATCTACTTGGCGCTGTTTAAGGTATGGGTAAATTAAAACATTTTATAGATGTTTAGATATAAATTTTTAATTCAACATTTATAAAATAATAGTTTAATAATAACATTTGGATTTTCTTTATCACAATAGATGCACAATACGATGGTTTCTCTCTGGTGAGTTTAGCCCCTCCTGTTCTTTACTTGGTCGTAGATCTCTCGGCCGGTGCCGATGGCGCCAATTATTCCGATTCCGGCTTTCTGTAACAAATATACAAATCAATTCATTGAAGATCTATTGGGGTTTACTATTTTGAGGCATGAAGTTGACAAAGAAATTTCTCTTTATTTTATATAATAATAATATGAGGTGCCGTCATTCAAATCAATATAGGTATAAAGTACGTAGTAGCAAGTAAAATTGTTTTTAATGTTAAAACATAAAAAAGAGGTAAACAAATGCAGAAATACACTATACTTACCTATGCAATTAAGCTTCTGTTGTTTAGAATTTTAAGAAAAAATATAATGGCCCCCAATGTCAGGTCCCACAGAAAGTCCCCAAGGAATGGAAAAAAAAACAATATACTTACAACAGCTTTAGCTCCTTTCTTCAAAGCACTGCCACCGCCCTTGGGACTTGCGCTGGCGCCGCCCATCAGCATGGCGAACACCGCCAGGACCAGAACTACTAAGCCGAACAGTTTCATGTTGAGATGTGCGGGTCACTGGGTACTTCACCACAAACGAATGATAGCCTTTGGTCGCCGTAGCTAACTTATATACCACAAAACACGCTTGATGACTAGCCTTGAAGAGAATCCTGCGCACTGTGAAAAACCATTAATCCTTTTCCTTAAACTAAAGCTCATACGTTGACAATAGCATAATCAAGTGGTGCATCTTTACGTTAGTAGAATGTTTAAACGGTTGTTTTTATAATTGTTTGTTGTTTGCCGAAATGCAAGGCACAGTAACGTATTAATGAAATGCATTTTTTTTATGCTCCACCTCCTATCATGCCCATTGTGCCCCAAAGCATGCAGCCGGAATGACTGCGCTGCCACCGATGACGCCGTGGGGGTGGCGAAGTTTTGAGCCAACAAAATTTAAATAATTGTCGTGCCAGCGACTCAACGAAGAAGTGACATTTTAATTATGTAGGACCTTTTCGCAAGCTTAATGGAACATTGACCCATTACTTAGTAGATAGGTCAAAATTGAGTTACAAATTTTTTTTTACTCAGATCTCATCAGTAGTTAATCCTAGACGTTCAAAATACAAGCATTCATGATTAATTAATAATCAAATCAGTTTTAATTTTATGCGTCAACAAGAAGGATAAGTCCTCATAGCAAGATCTCCTTTTGCGATGTTAAGTCAGTATTCCATTAAGCATGCGTTTTATTGAAATTCTCGATATTCTTGCATGAAAAAGGGGAAAAGCAACACTTAGGTAACTATGTCCAAAGATATTCAAACTGTGGAAAAAAAAAGAAAAGTTGCATCTATTTGTGTAGCATTATTGCAATGAATAAAAGTAGGTACTTATGTCAGTAAAAACAAAATTATTTCAGAAGGGCTGATTTTTCAATCGAGGAATAAAATTCGATATCTGACAGATGAAGAACTGTCAAAAAAAATAAAAAATTATTCCTCGGATAAAATTATCTGTCGTTGGAAAAATCAGCCCTAAGATGTATACTATCAGAAATAATTTTTCATTTCTCATACTCGGAAAGTAGTGTTTGTTTGATCCAAATAGCAGGTGGAAGACGCTGTTTCCCACCACAGGGCGGGAAAGACTCATAGTAATTACTTCCCTCTTTAGGGTGGGAATGAATTTTAAAAATAGAACTGTAGTCAGCTACGAAATTTTTTACATATAAATTAAGAAAAATGCTGCAGTCTTGTGAGTGTATAAGCAGCCAGTGTGAATTAAAAAAAAAACCTATTAAGCGGCAGCCTAATTGCGGAACGCCAATATTTGTCAAATGATTCTGATCAGTTGGCTTCATTTCTATCACAATTGGCTTCATTTTACGATTTTCGAATTGCGAAACTCTAGTTTATTATGAAACCAATTATGAACGTTAAGGCCCTGCGCAGAAACTAGAGTTTCGCAATTCGAAAATCGTAAAATGAAGCCAATTGTGATAGAAATGAAGCCAACTGATCAGAATCATTTGACGATTTGGCTTTCCGCAATTAGGCTGCGGGACAGCCCGCGGCGATGACGCGGTGTGTTCCATATTTAAAATAAAAAAGACAATAGTATTATTTGGCGAGTTACTAATCCTGTAAGCTGTACCGAAATTCAAAAACTTTGCATGTTATTGTTATTAATAAATATTTTAGAAAAACTACTACTTTTTACTTTCCTTATATTCGAAATGAAAAGTAGAGTGTTTAACACGGGTGAAAGTCATCAATTCCTACTCGGGCTATAGCCGCCCTCGCTGCGCTCGGGCGTCTAAATGCCTCGTATAGGAATTGATTCCTTTCGACCCTTGCATAACAATCTACTATTGTTTTTATTGACTTACTTTCAAAGGCGAAATCCGGTAGGCTTTCGATCGCGTATAAGGTGAAACTAATACATGTCTGAAAATTCCATGAAACGGTTCCAGATCTGTTTGACCTTGACAACCAATATTTTAAAATAAGAAACAAGGTTTAGCACACCAAATCAGGTTCAGAGGTTATCAATTAGTGAGTGGGTGTTAGATATTTCAATAATAATGATTCCCCCCACCAAGTTAAAAAACCAATTTCGTTATAGCACTCTCCACTACAGAAACAGCTACCTTAAGTCCATTAAAACATATACCTAACCATACTTATTCCACAAGTAATATACCAACCAACTTTGTACAGTCGAGTTCATTAATATATTGGCAGTGACAATGTTTCAAAATATTGTAAGCGTTAAAATTATCATATAGTTCTATACAAACTTAGACATCAATAAAATGTTTTCATATAAACTGTTCATAAGTATGTTACGGTAGTGCAGTCAAAAATATCTGACTACTCTTCGGAACATAAATATCTAAATACTCTAGATTTCAATATATTTGTTGCAACCTAGGATTCATAAATATCTATACAGCTTTGAATATTCAACTAAATGACCTTTACCATTAAATTTATTTTTGCTTGCCGGAGCAGAAGTTCGAGTAATAATGCAAATATTGCCGTTGAAGGATGTCATAACTGACAACTTCAAATTGATTTTGTTTCAAGATTTTTTTCATAGAAAAACAATTGCATAGATATTTGTGAACCTAACGTTGCGCTAAATAATATGAACAAGGGATTGCGCACAATTTTTAGAGTCTTTGTCTGTAGTAATATTATTGATATAATGTAGTCACATATTTTTGATGTCACAGATTGTTTACAATTTATTGTACGGCAAAGCTGTTTAGAGTTTTATGAAACTTACCATTGCCTATATATTTTTGATTCATGAACATGCTCAGATATTAAAGAACTCGACTGTACCTACCATATCCGACGAATAAATGTTTTTGTTTTAGTATCTATTTATACGTTCCACTTTATGTAGATATTCTGAGCGGTTCTAGGACGTATTAAAACATAATATCTATTAATCCGTATTTAGTAATGTAAATGAAATGAAATTTATTTGCAAGAATTGTACATTGCAGATGGTTGGGTTTTTTTAACAGTTTCTAAAACAATTCGCTAAAACTAGCATACAAAATGGTTGATACATTAATTAAATAAATCAAATAAAATTGGTACATAAACCATAGTTAATAAATTTAAAATTTCAAGTATTTGTCAAATTATAATACATAGTAAGATCTCAGTGTGAATCTTTAAAGTCTAAAATAGCCATAATCCTCGTAAATAATACTCGAAAAGAAGCCATTTTAATAACGTTGTTTTAAGACGATTGATTGGCAGTTCCCTGTACGATTTTGGTAGTTAATTCAATATCCTGCAAAAATCTGTAACTGCAAACGTTTGGTTTTTTGAACGACAGATGAGCATTTTAACCATTAAAACCGTTTTCTACGGTTTACCCGGTCGATAACTATTCTATTAGACACCTGTATCATTAATTCCTTGTGAGGAATGAATGATACAAGTTTCTAACAAATTAACTATTATGCGATTTGATTTCATTTATTAACGCCAGCACCGCATGTAAGTCGGTTTGCAGTGGCGCATTTTCATGCGGCCGGCGGCGATTTCGCGCACTGAATTTACAACTCGCTAGGTTGCTTGGCGCCGAGGGTTGATAATAAAACAGTTTGATTTTTTTGACGCGCTGAAATGCGCTCTGTTAGATTCTCAACGCTCGGCTCCATACCGAGAGCTGAAAATACAGTGCGCGATAAAAACCCGCCGCAATTTTTTTTCGTCCATGCGAACGTGGGCTAACAAAAGATTTTGTTTTACGTCTGGAAATCTGGAAGTCTTTGAGGACGTTTAGTCTTATTCTAAATGCCTCAATATTTTAACGACCACCACTTCCAGTGACGTCCAAACATCACTGAAAGTTTTTCATTTTAAATATTTCAAGCCTTTAAAGTAAGAGATCAGATTCAAGATCAAGATGTGAGGATGTGGACTATGGATATACGGACTGACACTGATTTTTCGTATAGGTCATGTATCTATCAACTGTACAAAACATGAATATAATTTAGTGTAAGTGGCCGAAAGAAGTCTACTGTAGCAAGGAATAGGGCCTTCTCGAAGACTACCCTATCGGTCCTGTGTTGCCCGCATCCTGCGGTATGTTGCGACCTCAAAGTTCTAGGGAATACATTAATTCACGTAATTTGTCTTCGGCTAGAAATCCAAGACTAACCTTGTGCGTGTCTATAAAATGTGGATAGAGTTATGTACCTTAGTTTGTAGATATATATTTGAATGGAATTGTCCTGAAGTGGGTAGGTACATAAATGAGCTATAGAGTTCAATGGTAGGTATATGTGTATGGCTGGGTATATGATTACTACTACTATTGGTAATTGAGGTGTTAGGTATAATCTGGAGTTAGATGTCCGTATTTTGCTAAAGTAGGAGGTAGGCAAAATAATAAAAATTGAACCCAGCAAGCAGAAGGTTTGTTCGTTCAATAAAGAAATTGCATGCAATTGAGGATCTACAGACTTGGCGGTGTTTCAAGGTATTGATAAATTAAAACATCTAATAGATGTTTAGGTATAATTTTATTAATTCAACATTTATAAAACAACAGAATTTATATTACAAGAACATTTGGATTTTCTTTATCACAATAGCTGCACAATACGATGGTTTCTCTCCGGTGAGTTTAGCCCCTCCTGTTCTTTACTTGTTCGTAGATTTCACGGCCGGTGCCGATGGCGCCAATAGCTCCGATTCCGGCTTTCTGTAACAAATATAAAAAATGAAGATATCTTGGGGTTTACTATTTTGAGGCATGAAGTTGACAAAGGATTTTCTCTTTATTGTTTAAATAATAATAATTGAGGTGCCGTCATTCAAATCAATATAAATAGTACGCAGTAGCAAGTTAAATTGTTGTTAATATCAAAACATAAAATTTAATCAAAAACAAATGCTGAAATACACAATACCTATGCAATTAATCGCTTAATCACCGCTGATGAGACACAATTGACTTTCTGTTGTAACGGGACGCTATGGACCCGCGCCGGGACGAAGCGATTAAGCTTCAATAGTACTTATATGGCCCCAATGTCAGGACTCACAGAAAGTCCCCAAGAAGTGAAAAAAAAAAACAATATACTCACAACAGCTTTAGCTCCTTTCTTCAAACCGCCACCGGCCATGGGATTTGCGCTGGCGCCGCCCATCAGCATGGCGAACACCGCCAGGACCAGAACTACTAAGCCGAACAGTTTCATGGTAAGACGTGCAGGTCACTTCACTTCAAACGAATGATAGCCTTCGGTCGCCGTAGCTAACTTATATACCACAAAACACGCTTGATGACTAACCTTGAGGAGAATCCTGCGCACTGTGAAAAACCATTACTTAATCGTTTTCCTTAAACTTAAGCTCATATGTTGACAATAGCATAAGTAGTGCATGATTACGATAATAGAATGTTTAAACAGATGTTTTTATAATTTTTTGTCATAAATAACATAGGTACACTGTCATGTTAATTATGTAAGATCTTTAGAAAAATGGGGAAAATTAAGGCTTTATGTTCAAAGAACTTCTAACTGTGAAAATGATAACAGACATTTGCTTGCTTTAAATTGTGTAGCTTTATAAGAATCTATGTAGTTGCTGCCCAATGATGTATAAAACTAGTCATTGTTGCTGCCCGTGTCTGAAGAAACTGACGGACGGACAGGCAAAAAAATGTTAAAAATTGATTTTTTGTTCTAGGTACCGTAAGTATATACTTTCATAATAATAATGTATTTAGTAAAAAGCTGTTATTTTGACATTAAAAACAGACACTTTAATTTTATTTATAGATGAGTAGAAAGTAAGTCATTAAAAATCAAATTATTTCAGTACCTAAGTACCTACTTATACTCAAAGGCAAAATTTGAAAATTTATGACCAAACTTAACGTTCTTTAGGCTTTAGTTCGCGAATAGGGTGAAAACAACTCTGAAATTTTCACGAAACGGCCTTTGATCTGTATGACCTAACCCAACCAACATTTGAACAAAAACAAGTTTTGAGATATACTGTTTATGACCAATATTCAAAACATAGAAAACCTTTTTGTGTGGGTCTATGGTCGATGACCTTTATTAAGAAAAAGAAGGTAGAACACTTTTTGGTACCTCGAATCACTTTCCTGTAATACTTACTTAATTAAAATTGAATAAACGTGTGTTACTGAAAAAACGCCGTTCTTTTATGTTTCTTCTTCACCGGCACCAGCGCATCATAATAACGGTGTGAAACAATACTTAGTATTAGATTTAGGTGTTATCAGTTAGTGAGTGGGTGTTAGAACTGTCTGTAATACGAGTAGGTATTATGTCGCACACCCAGAACAACACTGTATTATGTCGAAAAATGTTAAAATCGAGTTTTTTATTTAATAAAATAGCCAAAAATTTTCCGCGCTTACCACGAAGACAGGCGTATTTATATTTACAAAAATGTCTAACAAATGGCGCGCTAACTCTCTGTTGGTGAAGATGCGCTGCCAAAGTCATACCGCGAACACAAAACTATTTTGAGTTGCAACTTTTCGCAGCACGCAGGTCCTTTACGCAACAATGAATTATTTTGTGTTAATACGGTGTTGTTGAATGTATATAACAATTACTCGGAATTATTTAGTTTTAATTCGGTGTTGGTGACTGTGCATAATCAACGTGTTTGACACTATTTCAAAATAGTACTCTGTTGTTGACGAAGGTATGTTACACTTTTTGTATTATTCCAAAATGGTTCAGTATTGTTCATAAAAAGTGAAAATCAGTGAAATAATGCACTATTGCTGGTAGATATAAATTATGTCCCAATTTTGTTAAAAATAACAATAAATAATTCTTTTGTGCTCAGAATTGTTATTTACATTATAAATTAAAAGAAATATATTTACGATTTATATTATTCTTTATTTACAAGAAGATATTTTTTTGTTTTGAGATGATGCACTATTGTTGAATTAATTAAATTTGTAATAGTTATTTGCAGATGATGAGGGGTCGTGGTCTCCTGTTACTTAAAAAGGCAATCGAAGCAACCACAGAAGAAACTAGACCTTCTGTTCAACAAAGCAGCGTGGAATAGGATGTTGAAAATACAACCGTTGCCGCATCAACCGAGACGTCAGTGGTGGCAGCACCAGCCGATAAAGCATCAGATAAGGAGGTAGCTGTTAAGCAAATACCTCGGCCTCTTGTAATCCCTGGAAAATTATCTTATTCTTCCTCCTCGAGCACCTCGTCAGACTCCAGCTCACCATCGCCAAGCTCCAGCAGCTCAAATAGTTTATCTGATGATGAATCCAATAGACCGGGTCCTTTTACAGCGAGTACTAGAAGGGATTCCAATTCTACTCCGACAAACGAACCCTCAACTTCTTCTGCCACTGTTCTATTAGTGAGCGAACCCAAGTTAAGTAGAAAGAGAATATGAAACCCTGCTGGCTGGAAGTCTAAGATTGCTAAGACTTTGCGGAATACAGGAAAAGCGTATATTTCTTTAATAAACCCTACAAAACTGATTGCTGAGCGTCAAACCCGTCCACCTTGTGGTGAAAAATGCAGGTTGAATTGTAAAAATAAAATAGATGAAAATGAAAATATGGTAAAACAAGACATTTTCAATCAGTTCTGGCAGCTGGGCGATTTGGAGAGATTTTTTTTTGTTTTTAAGTTTTTGAGATGTGCCATTACCTAGTCGTACTTACAGTCTGTAATAGTAGGAAATAACTACTTCTTGTGTTGTATTCAAAAGTAGGTAAATTCTATCTTGGTTGAAGTTTAAAATAATTACATTTTTTTCATTACTGTCTTGTTTATAAATTTTTCAAACAGTTTTGGTTTTGTGTAATTGTGCTTTAACGTTGTTGTTTTTAATTCATAACAGTTTTTTTGAAACAATTGTTTTGTGTTTTGCCATTTTCATTTAATTTATTTTTTGATTATAAGAAGATTTTTATTTTTTTGTGTTTTACATAATTTAATTAACACTACGGGTCCAAAACGAAAAGTAGTTTATGTTAAAAATATAAGAACCTACTGGTTTTTGTAAAATTTTGTGTTTTATTTCAATTTTAACAGGTCTTTTCCTGAAAACTGAACAAATGAGCCGTTATTGTATGATGAATCTCAATAAAAAAACAGTAGAATAATAGTGCATTATTTCAGAATCATTCAGTAAAAAGCACGTAACTCAAAATAATTCTTTTTTAATTCGTTCAGTCATTCCACAACAGTGAATTAAGTCAAAAATGCATTATTTTGCTTTATTAACGCGTTATGGATCGACTGAACTATTATAATGCTGATACGCATTGGATTCTTCACATGCAATATTCAGGACATTCGCAATAACTTTGACATAACATGAGATAATGGTTTTTCGTCCATTCTGAAAAATTAACTATTTTGACTTAGTGCAGTGTTGATCTGGGCGTGCGATGTATATTCTTATTTTGTTTATCTTAATCATTTTCTTGTAGGATGATACCTAATTATCATGTGATATCTTATTTTGTATTCAGACCGCAAACTATGAACAGAAGTATGAAAAATTACCTCAGCTATGTGAGATAAGCTAGACTAACTTAGCTTAGCTCTTGGTCTGCAACCCGCATAAGAGTCCTCTCATCAAACCCCCTCTGGTGGATGATCTCTAAATGTTAATGAGGACGTCTTTTACCGCAAATGTAGGTAGTTCGTCCGTCCGTCTTTCACAAATTCACGATGCACAATGTTAAATGGACGGGTAACTGTGTCAGCGTCTAACAAATTGGATGAAGGTTTAACCAATTAATGTACTTAGTACATTCAGTCCAAGTCCGTTCGTAGTTTCTGCGTATACACGTGGGAAAAAGCCGTAGGTAAGTTTATTTATGTTGGTATTTGGCTCGTCCATGGGGTCTACAGAACTGTTTGAGTCTGCGGCTAGACAAACCATCACCCCAATAGGGTAGTTTCCTGGGTAAAAAAATAATAATTCTAATTAGTCCGTCACTAACTAATTTCACGGACTAATTAGAATTTTTTAGGAAACTAGCCTATTGCGTAAAAACTTTCAATCACAAAACAACAGATTTTGAAGGAAATTACTAATCAATTGCTTTATATTATGTTTGAAAAATTTGTCTGCTCGACAAAGTTAACCCCGTATTGGACATATTCAATGCGGGGTTGGCTTTGGCGAATTGTGTTACACAATTACCCCGAAGAATGATTATGCGTTTTAATTTTATTGGTAGGATCGGGCGATCAGCATCATTTATGTTCAAATTATGTTCAGCATATTCTTACGCATCGGTTATATTTGAAATGGAACTGTTGATTGATTAAAAAGAGTTGGATTCTATCTACTACAGTCCGTTAACAGTTATCTTACCTCTGACAGCACCTGCCTAATAATAGCAACCTTATTGTGACGAGCATAAAGATCACAATGATTTTGACAGACTTGTCAATGGCAGAAACCCAATAGCAACCTTATAAGAATGAGAATAAAGATCACTGTGATTTGGACAGTGATGCAAAATCGGTAAAATAACTGTGAAAGGACTATGGGTGAAAAACGCTACAAGGATATTGTGATGCGTGGCCAAAATCAGAACTAATCTCGCAGTCTTGTTTTGTCAATACAATTTCTGTGACGCAATTTCACAAATGTTTACCAACAACGCCCTCCCGACCATGTCATTCAGGTGCCAAAATATCCTTGTAGCACTCTATTTACCTACATGTCGGTTCCATGGGTTTCATAATCATGCATTTCAGTGGCACTGTGAGAAACGTTGCTTTTGAAATACTCTATGCTACGATGATGGGCTGATACCTATGGCATAAACAGCCTGTACTGCACCCACTGTTGGGACACATGGCTTATCCATATGAAAGGGAGTGTACGCTGTGATCCATAAGCGATGGTGCATAAGTTTGTGATAATTTTCGCGGAGTCTTAGTATGTACAATCGATTCAGGAATTGATAAATTAAAGCATGAAATTAACTTAATATTTTATTTAATAACAACTTCAACATTTTGGGGCTTTTTAACAGAAAATGAAGAATAAAAGTTATCCCCTGTTCTTTATGTGTTCGTAGACTTCATGGCCCGTGCCGATGGCGCCAATCGCTCCGATTCCAGCTTTCTGTAACAAAATTAAAATTAAGTTATTGAAGATCGTGTTAGAAACATAAAGTAGGTAGTCCAGACTCCGGGAACTATTAGGTACTCTAACTTCGTGTCCCAAATATATTAATAAAACAAAACTCACAATAGCACTAGCTCCCTTCTTGATTGCACTGCCACCGCCCTTGGGACTTGCGCAGGCGCCGCCCATCAGCATGGCGAACACCGCCAGGACCAGAACAACTATGCCGAACAGTTTCATGATGAGGTGTGCGGGTCACTTCACTTCAAACGAATGATAGCCTTTTGTCGCTTCATTTAACTTATATACCATAAAGCGCACTGATGACTTACCTTCTAGGAGAATCAAATTGCGCATCGTAAAAACCACTAAGTAACTTTACACAGAGCATTTACCTTAAAGTTAAACTCGCGATTAGCATAATACCTACAAGTTATCTTTGTTTAAGAACACAGTAGAAGAATGTTTAAAACAGATATTTAGATACTTCTTGTTTGTTGATTCCCGGTTTATAAATTGTCAAAGCATAGTTAACACTGGATCTGTAAAGATCTAGTTGGATTTGTTGTTCAGGTATTTGGTTTTCGTAAGTTACCTAGGAATTCCAAATACCAAGAGTGGCAAAAAAAAACACTAAGTATGTACAATAGGTAGGTTAGGAACGCTATTAGGTCAATAGCAAGAGAGAGCAACATAAGCTTAACTCAGAACTTAAGGAGGAGAAGAAAAAGGGGCTATGAATTACTAAAACTATCATCCCATCTTCCTAGCACGGCGGGCGGTGCTGGGGCGGCTGCTGCAGGAGCAGAAAACCTCAAACGGCGCAAATATAACTACCTTATTGGGAGCTATATGTTTGAGCCGTTTGGGGTTGAAACTCTAGGGCCTTGGGGTCCGAGTGCTCATCGAATATTTCGCGATATCGCCAAGCGTTTGGTTGACTCTTCGCGTGACCAGAGGGCTGGCGTATTTTTAGCCGAAAGAATAAGCATTGCCATCCAACGTGGCAATGCTGCCAGCCTTTTAGGCACTTATCCCATTGACAGCGATGCGGACGAATTTTTTGATGCCCAATGAGCTCCCGTCTTTTTTTTTTATTATTTGTGTATAGTACCTATATACATATATTTTAGTTTGTGTGTACATATGTAAGTAATTATAATCAAATACAATAGCTAATAAAAGCACAAATATGCAACTGTCAGATCATGATTAATATTGCTGAGAAAATAAAAACAAGAAAAATTACCCACATAGTCCTCACCATTCACGATATTTAAAATTTATATTTATTCTTGTTACATCAAACGTAACGACTAAGGACTAAAGAAACCATTTTACAGCAGTAGTTCCTATTTTTCGCTTTGATCTTTGATTTTATTTATTACTAGCTGCGCCCCGCGGTTTCACCCGCATAAGTCTCGATCCCGTAAGAATATCAGGATAAAAACTATCCTATGTCCTTTCTCAAGTTCCAAACTATGTCTGTACCAAATTTCACACAAATCGGTTCAGTAGTTTAGGCGTGAAGAAAAGACAGACAGAGTTACTTTCGCATTTATAATATTAGTTTGGATTAACGCCACCAGTACTAGAAGTTGGTAACAAAAGAATTTTGTATTCTTGGATTCCTTTGTGTACGTTGCAGTCTTGACGTAAGTGCCTCAATTTTGAGCGTTGAAAATACGTTCCTGAGAGCTTTTCAAATGCTTTTGAATGCAAGCCTTTGAATAAAATGAACGCTCATTTAAAATGTAGGTAGTCGATGTTATTTCAGGACTTTTAAAATTAGACATCAAACACGAGATGGAAAGGAATCTCCTACATAAATAAATTGCTTCCACCCGAAGCTTGTTTAATAAGATTAGTATTAATTAGTATCAATTTAATGAAAACAAATTCAAAATTAATTTTTGTATTTGTTCAAATTACCAGTTTTCAGATGATAGGTATCGTAAAGCAATTAATTAGGTATTAGAATACAAATCGGTTTACGCGGCATTATTTAAAAAGATTGAAGTCCCTAATTGAATTTGAAGTAGGTACCTAATGAAACTATCATTAAGTTCTTAAAAATAAATTCAAATTATAATTATGAAGCCTTATTCCCGAATTTAATGAAAGTAGAATAGAATAAAATTATCAAACAATTGTCATCTTGGCCCAGGGGTTAAAGGAAAGCGCAAAGCGCGGTAATATGATATTCGCTATGGGTTCGAAACGTCGAATCCTGGACAAGCCCCCTTATTCACAAACACTCGATATGCTTCCGTATCGTATCGAACATTAATCATTGTTATCGTAGGAGTCTTCTCAACGCTGTTCATAAGTCCAAAACCCGAAAATTTTGTCAGTTTAAATCAAATAGACGCCTGCTGTTCTTCCAACAGCTATTTGCTGTTGAGAGGAAGTCAAATCAGGTTATCGAAATGTCAGGTTTTCGATACGATAGCCTGTCGTATGGTTGTGAATCAGGGCTCTGGTCTCTTAACTGGACTATCACGAACGATGAAACATCACCTGCTATTATTTCTATAAACATCTTATTATTTATTTGTAATATAGGTAATAAATTAAAATTATTATATTACACTAGCTGACCGGACAGACGTTGTCCTCTTTCCTAGAACTCAATCGCAGCGCCACCACTCGGTCCACCTGTTTACGAGGAGTTGAGTGACACACACACGTACAGAATAATTTATACCTATATAAAGATTAATACGTTGTTTATAAGTAATATTTTATTTACCTACCCATAGCGCAGCAGCGGTGCACCTGCGGCGGGTACAGAATGTTAATTAGAAATCATCGTATCAATAAAAACAAGTACGTTATGAATTAACTAGCTGGCCCGGGGACCTTCTTACCGCCTCAGAATCAACAAGAACGAATTCACGAGAAAAATAATCGTCTACATAATTTATTTTTCATGAATTTTTAGTAAGAATAACTGTTCAGACGGAGAGAAATCTAACAAATCATAGATCATAAAAATCGGTCTAGCCGTTTTTGAGTTATAAATGTTGTAACTAACCCGACTTTGTTAATGTAGGGAACAGCTGATTTTTTTTCGCGATTTCAGGTTTGTTCCAATATTAAAGTTGTTCATAATGATGAGTACAATGACCTCTTAAGAGGTTGTTAATGTTTTTCCAATAACCCTGTACAGTATAGATATGAATAACCGCAGTAAAAACCCTTCAAATGATTAGATCCCTTCGTCTATGACTATTTCCTTGTTTCTAAGCGTAGGTATAGTGAAAAAAAAAAAAAAAAAAGTATAGTGACGTGTAAAGAACAATGGAGGAACATCTTCTAAGATCAAAAATCAATACACGCCTGGTCATCATGAACTGCTTGGTGACTACCGAGATGACGACTAATAGAGAAGTATGGGAGAAAAAGACACCGACCTTAAATAAATTGGGATATGCGCAAGAGAATGATCATGAATCTGTTCGGTCTCGTAGTACCGTTGATGTTGGTGTCGGAGCTATCTCCAGCCCTAAGGGCATCGACAGCGCTATCAAGAAGGGCGGCAAAATTATTGTGAGTATTGTTTTTGAAAGAAAAGGAACTTGTTTATTCTGCACAAATAAGACGAACATTATAAAATTGACATTAAATATTTCGAAGTTGCCAAAAGCCAATAAAATAATAAAACCATCTTCTTTGTGATTTTCTTCTTAAACAATCAATCAACTCAGCCTATCGCAGTCCACTGCTGGACATAGGCCTCTCGCATGCTTCACCACAACACCCTGTCCTCCGCCTTCCGGATGCAGTGTGTCCCAGCCACCATTTTGAGGTCGTCTTTTCATCTAGCTGGGGGCGTCCCACACTACGCTTACCGATTTCCTTATAAATACTACAGATCACGATTACTTGCTATTAATATGCGAATTATGCATGGACTAAGTGGATGTTATGTTACACTTCTTATTATCTTAAGTTGACTTATACGAACATTGCGGTTTGATAAATTACACTATTATAGGGTTTATATGTTTGATGTGTTCGATTTTACATATCTCGGGACCATGCGGTCCCGGTCCTTTGGAAGGCGTACGAGAGGCCGAAGCCAACCCGCAGAGGCCCCTTAGGAAATTTCAATGAAATGTGGCACCAACCGACGATTATCCCTGTATGCACTATGCAAGTGCACCCAAGGACAACCCCCGGTTGGTGTAGGACTATTGCAGGATATGGAAAAATAAAAAGTTGGACTATGGGTTTGGGTGGCTAAAGTGGACTGGTTACCAATAACTATGGAAGAACTATGACCCCTGCCTAATCAATGTTTTATATATACACGGAGAAAATAGCAGGGGGTGACTTGCACACTCAATAATGGGCCCCCGGAAACGGTCGCTAGCACATAGTAACGTAGCGACAAGGGGGCAACATGTCCTGAAGTGCTTATGAGAAGTGGAGAGGTATTCCACGGCTATCAGGACAATCCCGGAAGTACGGTCAAGATCCCTACCAGCATCTTACTGAAATACTTCCTTCCTCCGAGCACGTTTGCTCTTGCGAATCTCCACTCAAGCCGGCCAATAAAGGCAAGAATGAGGTGGGAGCTCTGTTCCTCGTCATTGTTCACTCCAGCCGGCCAATAAAGGCAAGCCAGAGGTGAGGAACAAGACTTCTCCCGGGAGATAGGGTCCGTGGGGTCGCTACTGCCCAACAGCTCGCCACATGCTGCCCTGCGGGTTTCTGTATCTCTCTTGGTCTGGCTCCTCACCCTAGACCTGTTCCAGCAAAGTAAACTCTTCCGGCACAGGCCTAGAGTTCGGAGCGCGCAAGCCCCACTACGACGTAGAGATACGGCGATGTGTTATTATTATGAGGTACAATTTAATACTAAATAGTAAATACTAGTAAAACAAAAACTCGTATCGTAAATAGGTACCTACTCCAGAAATTCATCCCGTACTTATTAGCCATCCGGGGATATTATTATAGTGTACCTTTTGCAAATTTTGAGTTGGTCTTAAGTTGGTACTCATATTTTTAATTTATTTTTCTTTTCAGAAATACGGTCTTTGTGCAATCGTCGCATCCCCAAATTATATCAACAAACAAAACAATAGTTTATTTAGAAATTCCTACTCATATTTTCTCTGCATTTATTCGAAATTTTCTAACTTTGCCAAGTTATGGCAAAGTCTAGTCCTTTTCTTCTAAGGACAACTCGGTTCGTTCCTCAGGTTGCACAATTTTTTATTGAGGTTTTCCAGTATGAAGTCCTTTGATTATCCTATCCTAACTATCCTAACTTCCTAACTAATATTATAAATGTGAAAGTAAGTTTGTTTGTTACCTTTTCACGCCTAAACCACTGAACTCATCATCCTGAAATTTTGCATATACGTTGTCAGATGTACAGAAACGGACATTGGGTACCTTTCCTCCCGAAAAAATGCTGTTTCCTGGGAAAACAACAATAACGTTATTGTGATAATAGATGGCGCCACATGTATTGTTGTTTTCCTAGGGAACAGCACTTTTTACAGGTGGAGTAACAATTTAATAACGTTGTTGCAAGTTTTATAGGTGAATTGGTTATAAATTGATGAAATAATACTGTAGCGGTGGCATGGTGGAAGATGAATCTTTGTAAGATGTTCTCTACTGGTGGTTTTGTTGGTAGATTCCGTGGGTTGTACCCATGACGCCGATCACACCGAGGCGTGGTAAACAAAATAAACATTAGGCATACTGGCAAAGACATGACAGGTCCAGACGGAGATGGCGGGATGAGCGGGACTCCTTTAATAAAGATTGGACCATGGTAGCTCTGTACAGAGATAGCTGAAAGGAGAGCAGTGAGGCCATTGCCCAGCATTGGGACATCAATTACTAGTAAAATAAATTACCAAGAGGTCTTAAAAGGCTTCGTTCAGACAAGAATAAGATTGTAGTACCAGTAATGGATTCTTATAGTCTAAATAACAAGAAAATTCTACTCTACTAAGTAAATATCTGAGTATCAAAGCTTTAAACCTCTTTGATGAAGTAAAGCACGAAGATGCTAAGGTAAACATTTGAACAAGAGAAAATAACATCGTTCCCTAATTGTCTGCAAAAAATGCTACGAAGAAGTATCCTCGTCCACTGTAAAGCAAAAGAGCTTGTGGATACGTAGATTAATCTTAGCACAACTAAATTAGATATTATCTTGTATACGAAGCAGACTGCTTTAGTTAATTAGTTCTTAGTAGACGGTGCAGTTTACGGTAGATAATTATTTGTACTCATAATTATTTTGCCACCCGCTACCAAAAATAGCGTTGCTGAAGCCTTTATTGCTGGCGCTAGCTCCGCCCGACATCAGCGCCAGCACTGCCATCAACAGCACTACGAGACCGAACAGCTTCATGATGAAATATGAATGTTTAATCTTAGATTATTCACTAAAGAGATAAAGCAGTGTTTTAAGAACCCACTGGCAACTTTTGTCTGAGAAACTAATTTGTCTTTCAAATCAAGTTAAACAGGGTGAAAAAAAAGAATCAGCTGTTCCCTACATTTTGACGAGTTAAGGTCACAGCTCATTAGAGCCACCCGGCACCTACCCCGCACCGCCTCGTCGCACGGCGCCCACTCGTTGTCGACAGGTGGTCCACGGGTGGACGCCGCGTTATCATCAATAAACGTCGCGCGGTCAACCAATGGACCCCGCGCGGTCAACGAGTGAACGCCGAGTGGTCAACGAATTTTCGAAGGTCTGTTAACAATAATTGGCACTAGGTCTACACGTGTGTTTCGTAATGTTAAATTTTACAAACCGTGAATTGGCACTCAGCTGTCGCGCTTAATGAAGAAGAAAATGAAAGACGCAACAAAAAAAAGCAAAAACGATACGTCCGACTCGTTCGAAAGAAAGGCTGGGAATGAAGGGAGGGTGGGGAGCGGCGCATCGCCAAGTCTCGTCCTCGCGTGAATCATTCGCGGGCAGCGCGCGGTCCACTCGGGACCCGCGCGTTGGCAACGCGCAGTTAACGCAAGGCAAGCATGCGAGCAGCGAGTTGTCACCGAGTGGTCCACCCGCCGTCCGCGCGTGGAGGGCTTACGACCGAGGCGATCCGGTGACGCTACGGAGTTGATATAGTGAGCGCATACCCATACAAGTCCATATAAAGAATACTAGCCGCAGGAGTCGAGGCGGTGCGGAGTGGGTGCCGGGTGGCTCTAATGAGCTGTGACCTTTATGCGAACATAAAAGTAGGGAACAGCAATTTTTTTTTTTTGCGATTTCAGAATTGTTCCCATAGTAAAAGTTGTTCATAATGATGAGTACAATCTCCCATTTCGATTTGTCGCATGTTTTCAATTTCAACCTGTATAAAAGTGCGCGCATGTAGTTACTTACGCGACAAACACAGCACTTTCACAGACATGATGTGAGAGACAAATTAGTTGCTGAGGCAAAAGTTGCTCGTGGGCGCCCCCCGTAAGTCACGGACGCTATTTTGAATTCCGTACGCAACGAAGGCATCATGAAAAACACCAAAATATAAAAATAATATCGTAATTATGATGCCAAATTCCAACATTCCAACGCTTGTTGTACGCGTCACAGCAGCCGATCAGTTGTTGATGACCAATGATGATCCCTCTGTCTCCTGTTGTCCTTTTACACGAAAATATATTCATATGGGAAAAGACGCACCAGACGTCTTTACCTACAGGGTTTTTTGTGTTTAGTCACTATTGTTCTTTATTTCCCAGTAATCTGAATGAACAGCGCGTTGTAAAGCACAACGATCTTTACTCACTTACTACTCGTAGTATATACATTGCCGGTACATGCGTAGAATATTAAACGTTGAATCCTCATATTATAAGCGCGAAAGTTTGTGAGGATGGATGGATGTTTGTTACTCTTTCACGCAAAAACTACTGGACGGATTTTGATGAAACTTTGCAGTAATAGGTACAGCCTATACATCAGAATAACACATAGGATACTTTTTATCTCGATATTTCCACGGGATCGACACTTGTACCCCCGGGGCGCTGCTAGTATTATTATAATTTTTTGGTCTAGTGGTCGCAAGCGGTACTATTGAGCATGAGGTCCTGGATTCGATTCCCGGGTCGGGCAAAGTGTTCTTGGGTTTTTCCATCTAGGAGTTTCTCAGTAGCAGCCCGGAGTCAGAAGTCCGGTTGATAGCAATAGACTCGCCCCCTATTACTGGTGAACTGTGGGTGTAGCTCTGCCTAACCCTTTGGGGAATGCAGGCTTTATATTATGTTATGTATTAGGTATTCGGATGCGAGAAACACAAAACCGGTCGAAGTGGAGGTGCTTGGGGGAGGCCTATGTCCAGCAGTGGACGTCTTTCGGCTGAAATGATGATGATGATGTATTATTCTGCTATCACAATATCTACCTCATACGCGTTTTTTTAATAATTACCTTTACCTATGGTAAATAATACAATACCTAGGTATTGTTTACTTACATAATGTTTCGTTGGTCTAGTTTATTTCGGGATTCGGTCGTGGTCCACCTGCTTAGTTCATCTGGGTTGACCACGGCCACTTTTTCTTGCCGGTGGATCACCTGATGAGGAATATGCTTTATGCTACATAATAATATCTAAACTATACAACCAAGCAAACTGGGAATTCCCAACAGTTCTCCCATTGAGAGATCGTCTTTATTTACATAATGTTGACACAGAAACATTTATCTTTATTTTCTTTTACGGCCTTTACCGTAATGTTTTTTTCTGCAAGCGTATTTTTATTTATTTATTGCTATACTTCAAGCTTTATTGTATTACAAGAGCCCCCACAGAGGGGGCTAACTGGTATTGATCCCGATTGATGACTTGTAGGTCGTGAGTTCAAACCTATGCAGGCACTTTACTTTGTGTATCTGTTACGGCTAATAGCCGAAGTGCGGCTAACCTAGTTTTAACTGAACCTAACCTCGGGGTTGCCCTTCACTCGCTCTTGCATCCTACTTTGACGAAGCCCCGCTTTGCGGGGTTCCTATTTTTGTGTAAGCGGTTTAAAGTAACCTAACCAAACCTGCTCTCAAAACGGTGAGGGGTAAACATCGTGACGCTACTGACATGTCCTAGAACCAAAAAAAATTTGAAGATATGTTTCATCCACTAACCCGGACTGGGTCTCTTGGTGGAATGTGGCCCACTCCCTCTCATAGACAGGAGGCGTGTCCCAGCAGTGAGACCATTATAATAATATGTTGATTATGCACATGTTATATTACAAGACCGGAATCATGTTTAGATTAACTCAACGCTATTTTAATTGAAGATGAGACAAAACCGTCCCCTCTTGTAAAATGTTCAGCACAAAATAGTTCAGGATGAAAATTGTGCAAAATTTCCACTAATCTGCTGCTGTTCCGGTATAATTGAGTCTCCAAAAATATTAATTACAAACACTACTCCCTCAAATATTTGCATTTATGTTGGGCATAATATAATCCTCTTTAACTATAAAATTAATGGATGATTAAAACGCATTTGTGCAGATACAGGTACTTGTACTTGGGAGTAAAAAATATTTCTTTCTGTTCTAGCTTCTGCCCGCGACTTCGTTCGCGTGAAAGTCGTAAGACACTATAATAAGTATATTTAAATAACAGATACATTTTTATGTAACTTCCATGTATGCTACGTTTGTAAATTTGGGTTTCAGCAGCCAAAATATGCAGAGAGTAAGGACTGGTGACGCTGGAACAAGCGACGTACAGACCATGTGAGAAGCAGCTTCTCCTGAGGTCGACACCCGCAGCCTTTGGTAGCGTTTCTTTTTTCTTCCATTTATTTTCCTTTAGTAGAAATGTGTAAAAGAAAAAAAAATCACAGCATTCTTTTAAGATTTGCAGTAATCCTTAGTCAATTATTGTCTTCTGGTAAGCATATCTACGTAACAATCTGTTTACAGACTTCTGCAAAGGCATTAGTGGGTAACTACGTATGACGTAAAAGCTTCAATGAAACATCTGAAACAGTTCCTCTTACTTTATCCTTATAGTCCTTGTGATTTCCTGTACAAACTTCAACTAAACTTAGTTAAATGACTAACACGGAAAACCCTCATATACCGTAGGTAATGTTACCTTCGTGAACATATAAAGGGAATTCGAATTCTGATCAATCACCATTCGAAGTTTGTGCTTCTTCAGTTAAACAACAGTCAATTATTTTAAACATTTACCTTTCATCATGAAGCTGTTCGGCCTCGTAGTGCTGTTGATGGCAGTGCTGGCGCTGATGTCGGGCGGAGCTAGCGCCAACCCTAAGGGCTTCGGCAGCGCTATCAAGAAGGGCGGCAAAGTTATTGTGAGTATTCCTTTTTCATATTTTAATATTAGGTACTCTTACTATTTCGGTGTCATCCGATTACTCGTAACAGTTTTTCGCTTTGTTTATAATTTATCCTTCAACAGTGTTTCCGGTTTGATATTAAGAACAATTGGTAAATAATGATCGAAAATTTAATTCATGGGTTATTTCAATTTTCGATTAATACTAAGTTAGTAAGTACTCGTACCTACTCATAAAATTCGACATGGGCACAGCTACAAAATTATTGAGTTTTTTGTAATTAAGTAAGTTTTACTAATAAACATCTTGTCCTTGAAAAATTGCACCCACCTTACCTTATATTATATTAGATTTTTAATGTAAGTAAACATTTTTTTTTCAGAAACACGGACTCAGCGCCATCGGTGTCATTGGAACCGGCCACCAAATATATCAAGAATCAAAACAACAGTAGAAAATGTCATCGCATTTATTTATTTGTAACCTAGTTAAGCTATTTATTTAAATAAATTATATCTCTGTTAATGAAATTATTTTATTTTAAAATTCATTTTTTGGTAAACAGCATCTGCTATACCATAATTATTAGATATTCTTGCAACTAGTTAGATATCAAACACTTAATATGCGAATAATTTATTAACTTGATAATGTATAAGTTGTAGATATTTATTAGATAAATTAGCCGTGCTCGAAGGATTTCCTATCGTCATAAATGACGAACTTCCAAAAAGGGATGAAAATTTGTAAGCATTCATCCTCTATTTATTAACCACTCTCTCTATTTATTTTGTGTACACTTTAGCTGTACCTATATAGGACTCTTGCGCAAACGTTCATGCTTCTAGGCTAGATCCAGCAGTTTATAGGCTGTGCATTATACCTGTCAGTGAATGACTATTAAGTAGAAAAGCAACTATCCAAGAAAAATCCTCTTGTTTCAGTGGGGGATTGTTTGAAATCAAATACTAGAAAAAATAATTCAAATTCTAGTGTAAAGTAGGAATGTTTTAATCAATCAGCCAAAACATAGGATCACCTATTTTGTTAGGCGACTTGGGATAAAAATAAAAAGTCGGCGGCCAGGAATGAATTACATTTTATTTGAATGGTCGCAGTAGTAGAAACATTTATTTGTATGGCGACACGCTGTAATGAATTTGAGAACAAAGATATACAACGATCTTAACTTTCGATCCGAATCCAAATGGTTCTCGACTTTGACGCCTTAGTAAAAAATAATGAGTTATATGTGTACTTTAAAAATACGTAATTATTATTGATAGCCGCCAAAAAAAAAAATGTCCCAGAATGGGTGATGTTCTTACTTCAAACTGAAAAATAATTTGGATTATAACTTAGTTACTTACTTGTGAGTCGTGTGTGCAGGGAAGTAAAATGTATGAAAATAAGTGCACGTTATATAACATCATGGACGGAAAAAAGCATCTTCATAGCTGGCGAAGTAGATACTATAGAAGCACCTCTGCCTAACCCTTTGGGGAATACATACCTACGTGATGTTATGTTTTGTTATTTCAAAGTCAAAGTTTTTTTATTTGTAAAACATAGGTCGTGTAAAAACAGGTGTTGTTAATTAAAAATATAGGTACTTACACTATGTTTTGCCGGTGACGGCGTACAAATATAGTAATAATAATAAACATAATTAATTTAAAGTGAATTCAACAATAATAATTTGGAAATGTAATAAACATCATTAATTTAAAGTGAATTCAGCAATAATAATTTAAAATGTCAACAGTAAAAAATAATTAAAATAAAAAGTATGTCAAAATAAATGCTTCAGTCGGATAATTATTGTAGAGATTTAACTATCGATTGAGTGTTATGACATGACATAATCAGTCTGGCCACATTCTGTCCGAGTGGGAGAGGCCTGTAATCAGTGCAGCTAGGTGGATAGAACAAGTCTTCGAAGTTTTGGTTCATGGGACATAAACGCGTTTTCTTCACATGATTTTACTTGACCTCTTCGTTTTTATTTAGTATCAACTTGTTTAAATTTCGTCATCAAAAACACAAATACATACCTAATACATACCTTTTTATAGCTTATGTAGAAACTATCGTGATAATACTTGGCTGCTGTTCAAAATAATTTCAGTACGTAAGTAGGTAAGTACCTACTTCATAATACATTTTGACGAACTCGTTTTTTACTTCAACCCATTTGATGTATATGTACAGTAAAATGGTCATCGTTATTTCAGATATATGTGTTTGCTCTAAATTACATAACGCCTGTTTGCCTCGAAGGGTTAGGTAGAGGTGTAGGTACCTATAGTACACGCAAATTTCGCCAGGTAAGAACAAAACCTGTTCTAAACATAGTTAATTTGGAATCAAGTGCAAGTGAAAACAAAAGAATACAAGTATGTGGAGTTACTATTTGTTTATTATAAACGAAATTATTAAGTTTTCATAAATGCATTAAATATAGTTCTCAATAAATTAATAATACTGTATCAGAGGATGGTGAGGTAGAAGATGTATCTTTGGATGGTTTCTTCTAGTTGTGTTTCTGTTGGTAGATCTCATGGCCTGTTCCAATGTCTCACCACGAAGACGAAGAAATAAATAAACAGAAGGAGCCATTTTCTACTGTTGTTTAGATTCTTGATATATTTGGTGGCCAGTTCCTATGACACCGATTGTGCTGAGTCCGGCTTTCTGAAATCAAGAAATAGTGTTAATAATAAAATATTTGTCCAAATAAAATCAACTACTAGGTTATCTTAGAGTAAGTAAACTGGGTATTTTGTGGGTTATTTTACTTAGTTAATAATAAATTTGAATTTTGCGGTATGGTAAATCAGAACAATCAAGTTATTGTTTATCAAACCGCAGAATTCGTGAAATCTATTGTAGAAACAGTTGTTTTCTGAATGATGCCAAGGTAATAAAAAAAAAGTATAAAAAGAACACTCACGATAAATTTGCCGCCCTTCTTGATAGCGCTGCCGAAGCCCTTAGGGCTGGCGCTAGCTCCGCCCGACATCAGCGCCAGCACTGCCAACAACAGCACTACGAGACTGAACAGCTTCATGATGAAAGATTAATGTTTAAAACAATTGACTGTTGTTTAACTGACGAAGCACAAACTTCGAATGGTGATGGATCAGAATTCCAAGTCTCTTTTATATTCACGAAAGGTAACATTACGGCACATGAGAGGGTTTTTCGTGTTAGTCAGTAACAGTAAGTTTACAGACGAAGTTTGTACGGAAAAGCACAATTGAGAACAAGGATAAAGTAAGTGGGTCTGTTTCAGGCGTTTCATTGACGCTTTTACGTCATACGTAGTTACCCACTTATGCCTTGATCATTAGTTGATCCATAGGTATAATAACGGATCGTTTTCTAAGGAATCATTAAAATATTTTGCAGGCATTTACTTTTAAACGTTATTAAAAGATGAAACAAGCTGTTTTTCCATTCTTTCCCACCATCTTCCGGCGAAAATAAAGACGATTATCTTACGCTCAATATAAATGCAAATATTAGAGTGGTTGTTTCTTTATTTATAAGTTATATTTTTAATGATTCAATTAGGCTCAGGTGCATGAAAGGATTTAAGGAAAATTGGTTCAATAAATTATCATCGTAAACCCATGATTTTTATCCTGGTAATTTGAAAGGATTTAACGTGGGATGTACATGTACTTGGTCCCAAATCAATTAAAATAGCTCCCTTAAAAATAGGATCTGATTAATCTAAACATACTAAAATATGTTACTATCTGTAATGACGAAAAATGAATAAAACCTTAATATATTTTAAAGCAAATAAATATATTATTATTTTTATGACACTTTAAGACTATAATGAATAAATAGATAAGTCGACGAAACAAACGGCTACGCAACCGCAAAGGAAAATCAAGATTAATGTCTCGTTGTCACCGTTGAGTAAATATCGTCGACCGTAGGACAAAATACCCAAAATGGGTTGAGTATACAGTTTTGTTCAGAGTTTTTCGCTCTATCGAATGGTGAATATGAAAAAATTCTAGCTTAAGAAAATGTCCCTTACCCTAATGATTTTTGGATCCAAATTTCGAATCAGCCCCATAATGTCCGAAAAAAAACCGTCGGCCTCTCCTGAAAAATCGTATTTTGTCCCTTACCTCAATTGAACCTACGGTCGACGATATGCTGTTTTGAAGATATGCTGTTGGGAATTCCACGTTGCATGGTTGTACGGAGTTAAAATATAATTATAACAGTAGATATGTTTTACTTCTTTACTTGTTCTGTTATATTGGTTTTATAATAAAAGGAATAGAAATGGACACTCCTCATCGCGTGTGTTTACATACACTATCAAGAGGTTTCTACAAAGTTGGATATGGCTGCATCAGCAGTACATATAGCAGCTTTAGACATTATGCATTCCATGCAGTTCACAGGCAGTAAAAGTTAGTGTGTTATAAGAGGGTTTCGGTAATAGGGTTCCTTGGAAAACTGACAGTGAGTATCGTTACGACTCCCGTGGGATCAGGTCAGGTGGTCTCATCCAAAGGAACCGAAAACTTTCTCTAGTTTATATCACTTTCCTAGTCATAACTGTCCAATTTTCAATAGAGATTAGTAGATACAGATTACAGATTAGTACCATTTTTGAATATAGAATGTAATATACAAAATTATGCAGAGATTATTTATGTAAACGTAGCGTGGTATTGTATATACAGATACCTACCGTAACTACTCTCGCAGCGGGAATATGCAACAACTCGTATAAACTGTGTAAGTAGGTACTCGTAGTTCACCGAGCTTTTTTGAAACAAACAGCTGTGCGTAGACAGCTGTTTATGTCGATTACTGGGAAATCAAATACAATAGTGACGAAACACAAAAACCCCTTATGGCATATGAAGCCGTTCGAGGAGGGACGTTTCCCATATGAATATATTTCCCTATAAAAGGACAACAGGAGACAGAGAGTTCATCAATTGAAGCTAGTCTTCGACGACAAATTGGTCATTACCAGTTAATTGTTTTAAACATTTACCTTTCATCATGAAGCTGTTCGGTCTCGTAGTGCTGTTGATGGCAGTGCTGGCGCTGATGTCGGGCGGAGCTAGCGCCAGCCCTAAGGGCTTCGGCAGCGCTAATAAGAAGGGCGGCAAAATCATTGTGAGTGTTCTTTTCATACTTTGATAAAGATTTTTTATTAGTTACATCTTCGTCATTGAGAGAAGAGCTGTTCGTTTTATATCGACTTTGGGTTTCATACTATTCCATGTATAAATTTTATTGTAAGTTGACTTCTACGAATTTTGCGGTTTGATAAATCAAAACAGTCGGTAAATAATATTTAATTAATAATGTTTGATTTCGATTGAGGTACATACCACCACACGTAAAAATCGACATACCTACTTGGCACAGCAATAAATTATTGAGCTTATGTAAAAAAAAAAAACGTCATCCTGTCCTTGGAATCTTGCACCGTATTAGGTACCTGAATTTCAGATGTTTTAATAGAAGTATTTTTTTTTTTCAGAAACACGGGCTTAGCGCCATCGGTGTCATAGGAACTGGCCACCAAATATATCAAGAATCAAAACAACAGTAGAAAATGTCATAGCATTTATATATTTCTAACATATATTTTAGTAATTTATTTAAATAAACTATTTCTCTGTAAGTGTAATAATTTTATTTTAAAATCCAGTTACTACATAGCTTAAGATTAAAATTTTTTTGGTTATCAGAATATAATATAAATAAGTACCAGATTTATATGTTAATAGGTACCTACTACTGTGCGTGCTTAATGGGATTACAGGACCTAAACGCAAAAATCAAGTTTTATAATGCCTAAAAGTATATGATCTACTACAGTAAACAAAATCAGAAAAATATATGATATTCTTCAGGATATAATTATACTAGGTAGGCAGTGTGTAATACAACTAATTTGATACTATAGAAAAAAATCTTGAAGATACCTCTAAAAACTTTCTTTTTACAATAAAACCATACAATCATTCTGATTTTTGTCAGATTATTCTACAAGCAACATACTAAAGCACTTTGTTTTAATTTTTTAATCCAAACAATAGATTTTTGTGAGCAGATAATTGCTTCATATTTTGCAATAAATTACCAGAGTTGTGTCATCGCGCTTCTCTTTATTTTCTATGCAGTCCGATAGTGACCGCGCTTTAGGTCATGTAGTCCCCTTAAGCCTAATGCCTCCTCTACACGTCGTCAGACGCATCCACAGACGTCGACAGATGCATCAGCAGATGGATCACCACGAGCCGACCACACGTCTGTAGGTCGTTCAGTCTGTGTTAATTCTCGACAGACGCAACTCGCACGAACGCAACATTAAAAAATGGATGTTGAGACCTTAGCTATTTATTTATTAGTTTTAACTCTACTTGAGTGTGCATCGTATAATATAATGTAGTATTTAAGTTGTCTTAATTCCAACAGAAATAAAAATTACCTATTTAGACTCTGTTAGATGTCCAATTTGCAATTACAGTATCCAATGCGTCGTCAGACGTGTGGACAGACGCCGGGCGCTCGCGCTGAAACCATTTGATCCAGTGGTGGATTTACACATTTGCCGCCAGTAGGCTATTCAAATTTTGCCCCAACCGACCTCTACAATAATGTCCCATGTCTTTTGTATACTGCTTCGCCTTTTTTTTCAAAATACTTATAATGTTCTCGTTCATCAGCTACGAAAAACTTGCAAAGAGATTTGTAAAGATCGGCAACTGTGATAAAATCTACGGTAGAAGTCTGAATTTGAGCATTCACATTGTTTATTCTTTCCAAAAAAACGTGGTAGGTATATATATAAATATTAATCTTTTTAATTTCATTAAGACATTTAAAAAAAATGTTAGCCCCAAATTTGCCGCCCCTAAAATCTGACGCCCTAGGCATTGAGCCTACTCAGCCTATTGGTAAATCCGCCACTGCTTTGATCCGTGCCACAAAAACGGATTGGTGGCAGACGCATCTGCCGACGTCAAATACCTACCACAGACTAGCAAACTGCTCCGTCTATACGTCGGCGGACGCATTCGCAGATGACATCTGATGTCATCTGTCGACGTGTAGAGGAGGCTTAAGCCGAATGACGAACTTGCATCCCCTATTAGGAGATGAATTTAACAAAATCCTTCCATAGCTTCGTTATTAAAGAAGCTCTTGTCAAGTGCAAATTTTCATGCGGAACCGTGAAATTCCCAGAAGACCCAGCGGTGTAGGCTGTGCGTTGTCTGTCGGTGAATGATGATTATGTAGAAGACAAGCCGTGTGCCCGATGAGATTTCCCATAGGCAAAAATTACGAACTTCCACACAAACTGGGGATGAATTTTCAAAAACCGTTGCTTTGTGTGCTCACTATCGTTATTTATGGAACTTTTGTGCAAAATGCCCTGCTTCTGGACCCAGTGGTTTAGGTTGTGCGTTGTCGATTTTTGTGAAGTAAATAAAAAACTGAAGACGAAAAGTCCTGTTGTGTCAGCGTGGGTTTGTTTGAATCAACGTTCTGAAAAAATATACGAAATCTAGTCATAGGTAGGTATAGTAGGAACGTTTTGGTCAATCAGCCAAAATGTGTAGGACCTTGAGCAATTAATTTCTAGATTAGGTACAGTAAAACGGGGCTACTTTGACAGGCGGGGCTACTTTGACCAGGCCGATCACAACGCTATGACGCGTTCCCCATACCCCGCGCCTCGCGCAATATTACTCGAGGCCACGCACACTTGCTGAGCACACGTGAAAACCGATTTTGGCGTTCTGTCAAAGTAGCTACAACATCTGTCAAAGTAACCCTGGAAGTCAAAGTAGCCCCGTTTTGCGGTACCTACTCTATTAAGGATAAAAAAATACTTCAAACACGAAAATATTTTTTTAAATTTTTTTTATTGCTAAATGGGCGCGCTCTTGACCCCGATCACGCCTGATGGAAAGCGATAGATGAGGTCTATGATGGAACGAGCGTGCCCAGAAGATGCCTGTTCACTCTTGATTTAAAGGCAGACGGGTTAAATGTGGGAGGGAACACAGATGCTGGCAGAGAGATTTGGATAACTTTATGTACTTAGTTACTTGTGAGTCGCCATTATTTATTTATTGATTTAGTGTAATGGCATAGCACAATCAGTCAAGTCTTAGCAGCGTATAGGCTACTTAGGTTAGACTGATTATACTGTTCCCATTATGAGGGCACACACCCTCGCACATCCTCTCTCTGAGGACATGGCATCTCTGGTTCTAGGACATGCCGTTTTCTTGACGCTGTTTTACTTCACCACATCATTTTGATTTTGCCAACAATTAGTTTAAAATTCGGCGTTTTCCATGAACAAATATCTTTTCAATCGCTCATGTAGATTCTATCGTGATGAGGTTTAGTATATTTCCAGTACGTACTACTCCATAATGTTACTTCATAATGTATTTTGATGAACCCGTTTCTCCCAACGAATCAGTATTTATTTACTTACCATGAAGGTTTTTTATTGTTATCTGAATATTTGGGTGACAACAACTTCAACGTCATTTCAAGTATGTACCTACAATGAAATTGGTAGTTTGTAGTTAGTAGGTAGTTTTGTTTGCTCTAAATAACATTACGCTTGTTTGCCTCCAAGGGTTAAGTAGAGGTGTAGGTACCTACTTATAGTACACGCACATTTCGCCAGATAAGAACAAAACCTGTTCTAAACATTATAGTTAACTAGCTGCGCCCCGCGGTTTTACCCGCGTAAATGTCGATCCCGTGGGAATATTGGGATAAAAAGTAGCCTATGTCCTTTTCCGGGACTCTATCTATCTCTATACTAAATTTCATCTAAATCGGTTCAGTGGTTTAGGCGTGAAGAAGTAACAAACATATAAACACACACACACACACACACACACTCACAAACTTTCGCCTTTATAATATTAGTGTGATAGTGTGACTAGGAAACAGGTGCAAGTGAAGACAAAAGAATACAAGTATGTGGAGTTACTATTTGTTTATTACAAACGAAATTATTAAGTTTTCATTAATGCATTAAATATAGTTTTCAATAAATTAATAATATCTACTGTGTCAGTGGGTGGTGAGGTAGAAGATATAAGTGTCTTTGGATGGTTTCTTCTAGTTGTGGTTCTATTGGTAGACCTCATGGCCTGTTCCGATGTCTTACCACAAAGACGAAGAAATAAATAAGCAGAAAGAGTCATTTTCTACTGTTGTTTTGATTCTTGATATATTTGGTGGCCAGTTCCTATGACACCGATTGTGCTGAGTCCGGCTTTCTGAAAACAAGAAATAGTGTTAATAATAAAATATTTGTCCAAACAAATTCAACTACAGTTCGACACAACTTAGATGTAGCATCGGCAAAATTCGTAAAACCGATCACATCCGAACTAAGTGCGACTTCAAAATCACCAATCTTTATTACTACTTTAGGAAAAATTGATCAATTTTTTCCTAAAGTAGTAATAAAGATTTACGAATACGAATTACGAACTTTTTACGAACGTTTTACGAATTTTGCCGATGCTACATCTAAGTTGTGTCGAACTGTACTAGGTAATAGGTTATCTTGGTATAGAGTAAGTAAAATGAAAGTGAGCAGTGGTGGCCTAGTGGTATCGGCCGCGACTTACGAGTTGTAGGTCGTAGGTTCGAACCCAGACAGGCGCTTTACTTTGTGTAAATTATTTCATCACCACTGCTCTCAAAACGGTGAAGGAAAACATCGTGAGGAAACCGGCATGTCCTAGAACCAAAAATTCAAAGACATGTGACATCTACCAACCCGCACTGGGCCCGCGTGGTAGATTACGGCCCACTCCCTCTCACAGAGAGGAGGCCTGTGTCCCAGCAGTGGGAACATTATAGGCTGATGATGAAGTAAAATAGGTATTTTTTGTGGGTTACTTTGCTTAGTTAATAATAAATTTGAATTTTGCGGTATGGTAAATCAGAACAATCAAGTTATTGTTCTCAAACCGCAGAATTCGTGGAATCTGTTGTGTAAACAGTTGTTTTCTGAATGATGCCAAGGTAATAAAAAAAAGTATGAAAAGAACACTAACGATGAATTTGCCGCCCTTCTTGATAGCGCTGCCGAAGCCCTTAGGGCTGGCGCTAGCTCCGCCCGACATCAGCGCCAGCACTGCCATCAACAGCACTACGAGACCGAACAGCTTCATGATGAATGGTAAATGTTTAAAACAATTAACTGTTGTTTAACTGACGAAGCGCAAACTTCGAATGGTGATGCATCAGAATTCCAAGTCTCTTTTATATTCACGAAAGGTAACATTACGGTACATGAGAGGGTTTTTCGTGTTAGTCAGTAACAGTAAGTTTAGAGACGAAGTTTGAACGGAAAAGCACAATTGAGAACAAGGATAAAGTAAGCGGATCTGTTTCAGGGGTTTCATCGACGCTTTTACGTCATACGTAGTTAACTTACCTATGGTAGTTACCCACTAATGTGTTGATCATGAGTTGTTCCTTAGATATAATAACGGAACGTTTTTACTAATGAATCATTTAAAATATTTTGCAGACATTTTACTTGTAAACGTTATTAAAAGATGAAACAACCTGTGTTTTTCCATCCTTTCCCACCATCTTCCGGCGAAAATAAAGACGATTATGTTACCTTTTCCCAACTATGTTACGCTCAATATAAATGCAAATATTAGAGTGGTTGTTTCTTTATCACACTAATATTATAAAGGCGCAAGTTTATGAGTGTGTGTGCGCGTGTGTTTATATGTTTGTTACATCTTCACGCTCAAACGGCTGGGCCAATGTTGATAAAATTTTGTATGGACGTAGCTGACAAACAGGATTAACATATAAACTACTTTTTATCCAGATATTACCACGGGATCAACATTTACGCGGGTGAAACCGCGGGGCGCAGCTAGTCATTTATATTTTTAGTGATTCAATTAGGCTCAGGTGGATGAACGGATTTAAGGAAAATTGGTAAGTACAATTTATTATCATCGTAAAACCATAATTTCTATCCCAGTAACTTGAAAGGATTTAACGGGAGAAATGTTCTTGGTCCCAAAACAATTAAATACCTCCAATAAAAGTAGGATTTCATTCATCTAAATATTGTTTCCCGTCTCGTAAAATTTGTTACTTTCTGTAATGACACTTTAAGTATAATTAATAAATAAATAAGCTGACGAAACAAACGGTTACGACCGCAAAGGAAAATCAAGATTAATGTCTCGTTGTCACCATTGAGTAAAGACGCTGTTTTGAAGATATGCTGTTGGGAATTGCATGGTTGTGAGGAGTTAAAATATGATTATGAGTCTCTTTTAGTACTTTAGGTACTTGTTCTGCTATATTGGCTTTATAATGCTAGTATAGCGGTATCTAAAACGCCACATGCGAACAACGCGTCATAATGACGTCACACAAAATCCTGCATCTCGCAAGCAGAGTTTACCGCGCAACTAGCATAGATACAACGGCCCGGCATGAATCATTGGGCAGTTGCCCGCCAGACAACGCCTGTCGTTGGAGGATCCTCCATTTTCTATAGAGTATGAGTGAACTTTACACCCTCTTCCTCATACCTCTATACTAGGAATTGAAATGGACACCTCTCATCTCATGTGTTTAAATAAACGACCAAGAGGTTTCTACAAAGTTGGATATGGCTCCATTAGCAGTACATACCTATAGCTTAGCCATCATGCGTTCCATAAAAAGACTTGATTTTAAGTTAACAGAAAATACATTTTGGATACACCTGATATAATTGGGTCCGTAAAATGCTTACGATTCAAGACTGACTATCTTATAAAAAAAAATTTCGAGACAACACAGGTTGGCTTAAACATCAACACAAGCTCGGGAATTGAAACATTCCTTAAGACCATCAGTTACTGCCATCTTGTCATGTTGAGTGAGTGTCGCTACGACTCCCATGGGATCAGGTAAGGTATTCTCATCCGAAAGGAACCGTTTTCTCTAGTTTATATCACTTTCTTCTCCTAACTGTCCATTTTTAAATAGAGATTAGTAGATACGGTACCATTTTTGAACATACAATCCAATAAACAAATGATGCAGAGATTATAATATGTAAGACGTAGCGTGGCAGCGTGGTATTGTCTATACCTACTCTCGCAGCGGGAATATGCAACAACTCGTTTAAACTATATAAGTACCTAGTTCATTGAGTATTACTTCGCACAGCTGTTTGTTTCGATTACTGGGAAATCAAATACAAAGTGATGAAACACAAAAAACCCTGCAGGCGTATGAAGCCGTTCGAGGAGGAATGTTTTCCATGTGAATATATTTCCTTAGAAAAGGACGACGGGAGACAGAGAGATCAGAAATAATTTGATCATAATTATAAGACCAAGAGCAAATCTGATTGTGTGAACCATGATGAAATGAAATACATAGTGGCATCCCTGTACTTTTTTTTTTAGGTGGGAAATTATCAAATAACTTCGAGCGAGAGGGCGTGTCACGCTTTTACTGACTACTGCATTTGTGTATGTTTGTTTGACTGATTCTAGACTAACGTATAGATTTTTCGTCGGTTACCAAAAAAAAAAATCTGCTGTTTCATCAATACCTAAACGGTCAAAATGTATGGAACAGCTATTATTTTTTTATAACCGTCGAGAAATTTCAACGCAGGGGGGTTCAGAATCTTATACTGAATCCATGGTAACAGGTTGTGCGTCTATCTTCCCTACCACCCTGTATATTTATATGGAAGAAACCGGATACTTCTATGTGATTACTTGTAATTGAGACGTATGAATGAGAATAACCTACTGCTCCCTCTCTAAATGTTGGGATACGGGCAGGCAGGAAAACGATGACGATAAAAATAATTTGAACTCAATAAGAATCGAACCCGACAGTGATCTGCTACGCTAAGCCACTGAGCCAATTGAGCCGTCACTCACGTCTGCCTCGTGTAAGCGTGTAGCCATGTATTGTAATAAATTATCATACATACATAATATATCATTCATAACATAATCAGCCTATAATGTTCGCACTGCTGGGACACAGGGCTCCTCCCGGTGAGAGGGAGTGCGCCGTAATCCACCACGCGGACCCAGTGCGGGTTGGCAGATGTCACATGTCTTCGAAGTTTTGGTTCTAGGACATGCCGGAAAAAAAAATGCATAATTTATCATAAATAGGTACAGTCAGGGAAATTTATTGTTAAGAAAATTGATATACTGCGTCAATTTGTCATGCTAAAGCCATTTCATACAATTGTCAAATAATGACACTTATGATTTGGATAAACCGACAGTTAAAATAGGTATCTAGGTAGTCAATATGCTTAAGAATTAATTCCCTGACTTAACATACTAACATACTATGTAATTGCAAAGGGTATATAATATTTGCAGTCCCGGTGCTTATGTTTATGCCACGTGCTCGGCATATAATAACACCGCTACGTTTTCCTTAATCGTAGCAGCTAATAATAAAATTATATCTACTTCCTTATAGGTAGGTATTCAAATTCCTTTCATACAGGATAAAATTGAAAACTTGCGACAAATCGAAATAGCAGTAACTGTTACATAAGTATTATAAATTGTCATTTCTCACACCTAAATCCTATCCTACTATCCTATTATAATTATGTGAAAGTTTGTGAGGATGTTTGTTACTCCTTCATGCAAAAACTACTGAACGAATTTTGATGAAACTTTGCAGAAATATAGCTTATACATCAGAATATAACATAGGCTACAATTTATAAAAGATTTTGTGTAATTTGGCCATACTATAACGATAAGTATCAAGTAAGTCGGAAAAATTCCTGCATTGCAGTGGGATAATTTCCGACCGAAAATCATGTAATTATCGTCTTAGATATTGAAAACTAAGTAGACACAAATTATCGTTGTCCGAGTAAACATTTTTTTTTCACAGCATGAAATCAAATAAGAATATTAAAGTATAAATTTTAGCGCGCGCCCGATAAGCAATTCATTCATCACAGAGTTGACAACATGAAGCAAGTTGGCAACGCGTTGAACTAGCGGTATTTAGCGGCACGTTTGTGCATTGTGTATCCCTTTCCTTAAATGATATGCTCTAAATTTACTTTATAACACGTTGAATCAGCTATTTTAATTTGGCGCACCTATTCAATTTCATCTTGTGTAGACGTGAGTGATCGAAATGTAACAACAAACCCTAGTATCCTCAATAAGAGTAGACCGTACGCGGTGACTAAACAATCAGTAGAAGGTAGTAATGCGTGTATCTGCGACGAAATATTTAGGGAATGCAATCTAGAGTCGATATTGGTAACTCGATATCTCCCGTGCTAATCAACACACATATATATTATATGTAACTAACTATATACACTAGATGCTAAAATAAATGACTAACTGTACAAATAAATAAAAACAAATAGGCGTCGAAGTACTCGTCGAAATCGTATTACCGTGCTAATATGATGTCCAGATTGGCTATCAGTGATATTGTCTGGCAATCAGACGAGATCTCGTTTTTACAATCGAGATTTCGACTACTTTTTGAAATAATGCGTTTTTAATTAAACATTCTAGACAGGGTGATAGTGTTATATTTTTTATTACAAAAGCATTTATTGAATCACGAAACAAAAGATCAACGCATAAATACAACACAACAAATTAGCAAAATATTTTTCACTAGCCACAAAAGATTAAGTATCTCTCAATTATTAAATATTACGGACGTCATTTTTTTTTCCTTTATTAAAAAGAACCAGGTTCTTAAATAATAATTAGTTACAATCTACTCTATATGACTAATAGGCGATTTTAATCTAACTTAATTTTTTTACGTGATATTTATTTTTAAACTTAGAATGTACCTACTTTACACAAGTCCGTTCCACTTTCTGTCTGTCATGTCAGTCTAATATGATGATATAAACATTTGTACGTAATGTGTAGGTAAATAACAACTTATACCTAATTAATTCATAAAAATAACAAAATTATACTAAAACTATTAACACATTAAAATATAGCGTCGAAAAATTCACCCACATCGCTGTCGACTAGTAATGCACCCAAGAGACTGGCGGCATTACTACGTTGTATGGCAATGCTTCGCTGCTGGTCAAGGTAAAAGCCACCCCTGGGGTCACGGGAAGTGTGAACCAACCGTTTCGAGATTTCCTTAAATAGGAGGAATTGAAATTAACTTCTCAAGGAGCATAGGTGATGTGCTAAGTCGCGTACGCTTAGTCAAGAGCGAGATTAAATCGTACGTTTACGTTAGGAAAACCTTCCATCGATTAGAGGAAAATGCTCACATACCATTAGTGATTGATTAAGGAAAATGGCAAAAAATGCTGCAGCTCATAATATGCAAGATATTATACACATCACAAGGAACAATAAAATATATAAGTACTTCTTTATTATGCTTCAACGCTATTTACAAAGTATCAAAGGAAGCTTGGATATTGTTTGCCGGAGCCATTACAATGCAATATATTGCAAATTAAATGAAGCTTTGTGCACACACATGATAATCTAACGATAGGACGCAAAGGAAAAGTGTTTTACAAAATAAAACTTGTTTAATTTACCTTACTTTATACTCGTATGTTAAATAAACGATTATGAAAGAGGAAAAGTATGAGAAAGTAAGATATGAGTAATGAGTATATAAGGGTAAGTTTGAAGGTGGCGTCAGTGACAGAAAAGTTGAAAAGTTATTGTTTGGCTTGGTATGGGCATATGAGGAGTAAGGAGGAAACGCATCTGACTGAAAGAGTGATGAATATAATAAATGTTGATGGATGCAGAGGGAGAGGAAGGACAAAGAAAACATGAATGGAATGTGTGAGGAATAGTAAGAAAGAGAAGGAAGTGAATGATAGCGTAAGGGTTGACAGGGGAGAATGGCAGAAGAAAAGGTGTTGCGCCGACCCTAAGTAACATGGGACAAGCAAGGGCAGGAAGATGATGACAGTGATGATTCTGATGGAGATATAAATAAAGAGGTTATTCCACATAGCTTAATTTAGGGCTTATTTTTCAATCGGCACATAACTTTTAACTTTGGAATAAAATTCCATGGCGGCCATGGCGGCCAACAGAGACTAGCCATCGGTGCGGGAGATATTATAGTGCACATGTGTCTGCGCAGATACAGCTAGGTGCACTCTCTCTTCCCTCACTCTCGTCTCGTGATCGCAAGCGCGACTGCTAAGCCTGGGGTCCTGGGTTCGATTCCCGGGTCGGTTAGTGTTATTGGGTTTATCCATTAGGAATTTCTTAGAATAGCCCGGAGTTTGGATGTTGGCGTGTCTCGGAAAGCACGTAAAGCCGTTGGATCTGCGCCTGAGCTCTCTCCGTTCGTGGCGGATTGCGTGCCATTCCATCAGTTACTGAATTCAGACAAGTGTGATCGCATTCAGCAAGTTAGCCTAAGGAACTTAATTAGGAAGAATATGGGTTAGGACAGATTAAGATCGCTTTTAGAGATAAGACCTTCTATTGTGTCACCCTATGTAAAGTTTCTACATTAATATCTGTAATTTACATGGTGTACATAATAAAAAGTATTTTATTCTAAAGTATTTGTCGCACTTTATTCTGCAGACGAATTCAGTAACTGATTAATGTAGGTATAGTAACCAATTTGGTGCAGTAGTTTCTAAAAAAAAGACTAGTGAATTCAAACGACTAAATTCAGTCGACTTCATTCAATGGAATTCAGTCAAGTGGAATAGCCCCTTTAACCATAAAAAAGCGTTGTTATAATTATGTTAAGCTGATACGGACTGTACCTAGTTACCTCTACCTAGTACCTCCTAGTAATAATTTTTCCATTTATTTTTATTTTCTCTCATAAAGAAAACTCCGCTAATAGGGGCAGATATTCGATATCACATTGTTTCTCAAAGAAAACTTCGGGTAAAGCGATTGCCCCGAGTAAAAAACTCACTTACCTACTAAGCGAGTACTTATTTATTGAAGATACGGTAAGGTAAGTACCTTCTATAACTTTTTAGTCGGCACTTTTTATTTTTTTAAATATTTCCGTTCGGATCGTTTAACAAAAGACCTTTGAAAACAAAACGATTATTATTTCGGCGCTTTTCCATTAAAAAACGATATTAATTTATTCTATCTGGCAATCTAATACTGGCTACATTTTGTCAACTTGTTCTTAGGATATAAATGTATAATAATTTTAAGTACCTATAGTTACTAGGTCGATAAATTTTTCTTAAAAAAAAAAAAAAACATTTAAGTAATGTAGGTGCCGTGAAGTACTAAGTTATGAGAACTCATCGCTGAAAAAAAACAACAAACGAACAACCATAAGAAATGGGTCGCCTACAATGTTTGCATGGGTCATGAGCCCCGTAGAACATACATACTTACCTTATCTCAAGGATTAACGGAAGAGAAGTAGGTAGGATTAACTAACTGTTGTCATCAATCAAAATCCAATTAAAATCCTGTCAATGGAAGGCCATTTTTAGTAATGCGCGTTGACGAGCTGACTCTGACAATGTATTTATATTTCAATAGCTGTCGCCCGTGGCTTAACTCGCATGAAGGGCGTAAATTATCCCTCGGGAACGTACTATCCGGATAAAAGTATCCTATGTGGTCTATCCATGTGTCCAATTTCGTCTAAATCCGTTAAAGCGTGAAAAGGAGACAGACAGACACAGGTACCTTTCGTATTTATAATATTAGTATATATGCGTATCGTGATCGCAAAATTCCGAATATATTTTAAAATTGAAGCTAAAAACTTGGGAGATCTGTAATAAAACCCTTCGAAAATATCTCGCAGAGTGCTACTTTCATGAATTTCTAGTTTGTGACTCCAGACTCGTGAGGTTACAGAGCTATGTGGAGTCAGGGGAGAGACATACATCGCAAACGACTCTCGAAAACAGAGATAATGTGTGCGAATAGTAAATGTAACTGTTGTGGAAAGTAGGTTAATGTTAGACATCTTTGTGGGCATACCTCATACGTATATTACTAGAAGAATTATACAACGTGCCGTTATAATGGCGACATTAATTTAACAAACGGGTAGGCTTAGTGGCCAGTAATCGTAAAAATTATAACAACATGAAATAATTCGTAAATTGAAAACTACCGCCTGCGCCGCTCGCCGACATAGGGCCCTCTCTCTTTCCTTCAATTCGCCTGCTCTTTGCACGTTATTAGTTGCGATGTTATGATCTGTGACCCCGGCAAATGACCTCTGCGCTACAGTTCATTAGGTACAGGTTGCTCCAAGATACTATTTTAGAAAATTGAAAGTAAAGAAATAAATAATAACGTTTAATGAAATTAAAATACATTCATAAAACGAAAACGTGAAATCGTACACGTGTGTTAAATTAATGTCGCCGGCGCGCTTTATATGCTCGATTAGAAATGATATGTTTGGAGAGTGTCGATTGCTTTTTTAATCAAATGAAGCTCTACCGAATTTTTAGGTAGAATTTAAAACCTGAAAATTAATATCTAAAGGTTCGTTTGGGATCGGGTTCCCAGAACGGTGAATAGAAGAAAACTCAATCTTGCTTCGAACGGATTGGCAACATTTTGTGATTTTTTGTATTCATTGCACGTTCGTCTAAGTTAAAAATGAACACTGTAGGTACGACTATCAAATTTTTAGGGGATATTTCTTGATTCTTTTTACCCTAATTTCAAATGTGACGCATTTGAAAGTCAGTAGGACCTCATAGGTCTGATATCGAAACTGCGTAACGCTGCCAGATTTTTCCCATTGCGGACGAATTTTTTGATGCCCAATGAGCTCTCCCTTTTGTATATTAGGGTAGGATTTTTTTTCCAAATTTACATGGACCAATTTCGAGGTATGTACTATCTAATAAAAAAAGAATTATCAAAATTGGACTACGCTGTAAAAAGTTATGCGTGGTCATACATTACAATCAGTGAGTGAACAATCAATCATACCCTTTTTACCTACCCTTAGGGTTGGATTTTTTTTTCCAAATTTATATGGGACCAACTTCGGGGTATATCCTTTCCAACAGAAAAAGAATTATCAAAATCGGACTGCTCTGTAAAAAGTTATGCGTGATCATACATAAAAAAAAATATATATACGCGTCGAATTGATAACCTCCTCCGTTTTTTCGTCGGTTAAAAATACATTTGGTGGTCTGCTGATTCATCATCATCACCAGCATCCTCAACCCCACTTCACCCACGGCTAAGCATAGGCCTTTCTTTTCTTGTGTCAATCTCCACGTTCCTGTACCAGTCTCATCCATGTTCTACCCATTTGCCCATTTATAATCATCATAATCAGCCTATAATGTTCCCACTGCTGGGACACAGGCCTCCTCTCTGTGAGAGGGAGTGGGGTGTAATCCAACACGCGTGCCCAGTACGGGTTGGTAGATGTCACATGTCTTTGAATTTTTGGTTCTAGGACATGCCGGTTTCCTCACGATGTTTTCCTTCACCGTTTTTTTCCATTACCCTTTATTAATTAAATTTAATTACTTATGCATACAAAGCGCGCCGGCGACATTAATTTAACACACGTGTACGATTTCACGTTTTCGTTTTATGAATGTATTTTAATTTCATTAAACGTTATTATTTATTTCTTTACTTTCAATTTTCTAAAATAGTATCTTGGAGCAACCTGTACCTAATGAACTGTAGCGCAGAGGTCATTTGCCGGGGTCACAGATCATAACATCGCAACTAATAACGTGCAAAGAGCAGGCGAATTGAAGGAAAGAGAGAGGGCCCTATGTCGGCGAGCGGCGCAGGCGGTAGTTTTCAATTTACGAATTATTTCATGTTGTTATAATTTTTACGATTACTGGCCACTAAGCCTACCCGTTTGTTAAATTAATGTCGCCATTATAACGGCACGTTGTATAATTCTTCTAGTAATATACGTATGAGGTATGCCCACAAAGATGTCTAACATTAACCTACTTTCCACAACAGTTACATTTACTATTCGCACACATTATCTCTGTTTTCGAGAGTCGTTTGCGATGTATGTCTCTCCCCTGACTCCACATAGCTCTGTAACCTCACGAGTCTGGAGTCACAAACTAGAAATTCATGAAAGTAGCACTCTGCGAGATATTTTCGAAGGGTTTTATTACAGATCTCCCAAGTTTTTAGCTTCAATTTTAAAATATATTCGGAATTTTGCGATCACGATACGCATATATACTAATATTATAAATACGAAAGGTACCTGTGTCTGTCTGTCTCCTTTTCACGCTTTAACGGATTTAGACGAAATTGGACACATGGATAGACCACATAGGATACTTTTATCCGGATAGTACGTTCCCGAGGGATAATTTACGCCCTTCATGCGAGTTAAGCCACGGGCGACAGCTATTGAAATATAAATACATTGTCAGAGTCAGCTCGTCAACGCGCATTACTAAAAATGGCCTTCCATTGACAGGATTTTAATTGGATTTTGATTGATGACAACAGTTAGTTAATCCTACCTACTTCTCTTCCGTTAATCCTTGAGATAAGGTAAGTATGTATGTTCTACGGGGCTCATGACCCATGCAAACATTGTAGGCGACCCATTTCTTATGGTTGTTCGTTTGTTGTTTTTTTTCAGCGATGAGTTCTCATAACTTAGTACTTCACGGCACCTACATTACTTAAATGTTTTTTTTTTTTTTAAGAAAAATTTATCGACCTAGTAACTATAGGTACTTAAAATTATTATACATTTATATCCTAAGAACAAGTTGACAAAATGTAGCCAGTATTAGATTGCCAGATAGAATAAATTAATATCGTTTTTTAATGGAAAAGCGCCGAAATAATAATCGTTTTGTTTTCAAAGGTCTTTTGTTAAACGATCCGAACGGAAATATTTAAAAAAATAAAAAGTGCCGACTAAAAAGTTATAGAAGGTACTTACCTTACCGTATCTTCAATAAATAAGTACTCGCTTAGTAGGTAAGTGAGTTTTTTACTCGGGGCAATCGCTTTACCCGAAGTTTTCTTTGAGAAACAATGTGATATCGAATATCTGCCCCTATTAGCGGAGTTTTCTTTATGAGAGAAAATAAAAATAAATGGAAAAATTATTACTAGGAGGTACTAGGTAGAGGTAACTAGGTACAGTCCGTATCAGCTTAACATAATTATAACAACGCTTTTTTATGGTTAAAGGGGCTATTCCACTTGACTGAATTCCATTGAATGAAGTCGACTGAATTTAGTCGTTTGAATTCACTAGTCTTTTTTTTAGAAACTACTGCACCAAATTGGTTACTATACCTACATTAATCAGTTACTGAATTCGTCTGCAGAATAAAGTGCGACAAATACTTTAGAATAAAATACTTTTTATTATGTATATATATTTAATATACAGGGTCAAATTAAATTAGCTAGTGAAACTCCGCAGACGACATGGGTGTCGATATCTTTAAACATAATTAGACAAAAAAAAAAAAAAATTTATGACTTTTGTGGTGACATCGACCGCAGTTAGTGTAGTCACGTGAAACATCAGTTTATAAATCAGATTTTTTGTGTATACTTCACAGAAACATCGATATCAAAACAAAATAAAACAGATTTTCTCAACTCTTACTTCAAGTAACAACAGAGCTTCGTTAGCTAATTTCATTTGACCCTGTATACGAAACGTACCTACATCAATAAAAATAAAAAAAAAACTTTGGGACCTTTGAGACTAAGTATTAATTCCGTGATAGGACCAAGCTAGGCAATTATAGAAAAGGTTCACGAAAAATACTTACAGCAACCGTTCCGGGCTTCACTTTAGGGTTAGCTTCGGCTGTGCTGGTCAGCATCACCAACGCTGCCAGAATCACCATGAAGAAAGCCATGAATTTCATATTGACAGATTTTCTTACTTCACAACTTTGATAAAACAGATAACTTGGAGTGATCGAGGAAGATGGACAAGTGATATTTTTCATTAGATGCTCCTCTATTTATTTGATTTCGATGTACCAAGTGCAAATTATGAGCTGATGAGTGATTAGGTGATTACGTATTGAAAAATCCGCAGTGTTTCAGTTCATAGTTAGTTTGTAGGTATTGTATCTAAGGAAAATGTCTGGCAGGTCACGTACACAATTAAAATAAATCGGAACACCTTGATTTCTGCGCAGGGAGAATCCCGATTGATACTACCTACTGCTTTCTAGGTCCCGCAATTAAAGTTTGAGTTTTTAGTTACAAACATTTCATTATACTGTTTTTGCTGTTTTTTCATATAAAAGTTTTGTAACAAGACTACTTATTTAATCAGCTAGATTTTCAATGTTATGGGTCGCGTTTTCCACAAAAATCACGGAATTACTAAAACTATTGTACAAAGTTTTTTTTTTTTAATCTTTTTGCATAGCCTACGTTCGCCGTCTGATATTCCAGCGTCTCGTGTCTGGGGATAAAGATTAAAAACATTTTATTCAAATAATATCTTCATTTTAGCCACCCAGCTGTTGCACATTCCGCTTTAGCGTGGCCCCGATTTTTATACAGTAGTTAGATTCTGTAGGTGGTCCGCCACCGCCAAAAGAATTAAAATAAGGTGGATGGTAAGTCTCGGGTTATGGTCAACACTCATTATAAGGGTTGGACCTCATCTGGCAGCACGGAATCGCATTTGTTCCGCCTGTGCTACCACGTGCTGCAGTATGCTGCCGCATGCAAACGCGCGCTGTCGCATTCCGCAGACAAAAAAGGCGATCGCACGCGTCAGCATGCTGTAGCATGGGTGGCATACTGCCGCGTTCTTTCATGATCAGTTTAGTTTCAAGCGCGAGATGGATAGGACCACGGAAGAGAGAGCAGTGATTCTAGCGTGTATTTTGCAAGAAATGCAAAATCAAAATATTAAAAAGAAACGCATTCGCAAAATAAAACGGGGATACTGGGTTCATCCTTTGCCGCGTGCGCCATTGTACGATAGAGTGAGACAGCATGCGATAGCAAGTGATCGGCGGTGAAAGGATGCGTTAGCATGCTATCGCGCGCTTCAGCGTTCCGGAGTCTCCCTGCCGACCATTGCATTTTGTCCGTGATGCCGATCGCCTCGAGGATTCCGCCGCGTGCTATCGCATTATGCTTTCTGTCTCGGTCTAGCAAATGGCAGTTCTAAGCGACAGAAAGAGAAAAGGCGACGGAAAAAGGCGATTCCGTGCTGCCAGATGAGGTCCAACCCTAACTGCACCGCTCCAGCGCGGCAGCGCAGCGCAGTAGCCGCCTGTCGCCGCCTCGAAAAATTCCATCCGCTTGCCGCCAACGCACCGTCAGCAAGACGACCGCTCGCTGCTGGCTCGCCACCGGTGAGTTGATAGCACTGACAGCTTATTGTTCACGTGCCGCTTTCTAGTTGGTACCTCATCGTCCACGCGCCAATGGCTATAGTCCGCGCGGAACTAGTTGGCCACTAAGGACTATAGTTTTCAGCTTACAAATCGGTTTGTAAACAGCCGTGCGAGTGGCGCGAAGAACGCACGCGGGCGGCGAGGCGCCGGCATGGCATGCCGCTTGCAAGGCGTTTCTTTACCTTTGGAGCGGGCTGCTCGCAAGCGTGCGGACGGCGCGGCGCGACGCGGGGCGATAGCTTGCGGGCAGCGCGCTGCCCTCGAGTTGTCCACTATTCTTCATTGTAAAATTTACTTTAATGCAGTTGATTCACTTGATTGATTTGAGAGTTCGAGAGTTGATTCGCTCAAAATAATCGGCGCAGGGAAAACACGTCCGTGCCGACCGACCTGGGCTTATTGGTTTTGCAGTTACCATCAGAATTAGGTCTTTTGTGATAAGCGGAACCCTTTTCATGCAAATCTGACTCTATCAAAGTCGGGATTTTCCTTAAGTAGGTACCCATATTTATTTAAGATTATTTTTCTACTTATCTTGTGTAATAATTTATTGGTGATTGATAATTATAGGAATTGAAGTTAATGCAGAATGAGGAAATTCGCGGCCATCATGTGAGATATGGATAATAATATGACTCATGGTGTGATGTATAAAAAGGCAATACATGACCATGCTTCTTTTATTTCAGAAATAATTTTCATCGCAATAAATTATGTGGGTGTTTTAAGTTATATCAATATTTTAATTATAGTCGCTAACGTTGCTAGAAAGTGTAGGTAACAAAAACAAATGAAAAAATAAATTGAAAAGGGTAAGTACTTATAGCTTTTCAATTAGTGGGTATTGTAGCGAAAAAAATGAAAGAAAACACTTCTTCGCCACAGAAATACGTATGTATGTATGTATTATCTTAGTATGTGGAATTCCTTTTACGATTTTAATACATGAGGTGTCTATGTACTCGTCTGGGTTGCGCGAATGTTATAGTCTAGGTTTTGTTTTTATAAAATCAAAATGGCGGATTCTAGAAGAAAACAAAGTAAGGTCTTGAATAAAAAACGTAACATTACTATGTGGGGTATCAAAATAAAGGGCTGGAGGAGACGATTCCCAAATTATAACACACTACCTAAAAGGATTCAACAAAATCAAAGCCCGACTGCAACTAAGATTCAAAACTAGCTCACTTCTCAAGCAATCTGATGCAGTTGGTGGCATCAAATTTAAGATTGAACTAAAATAACATACCTACTGCCTATCGGTTTTTTTTTATTTTTCAATCCAAAGTCATGCATTTTCATCAAAAACAATAAATAATATCTTCAATGGAGCGTCAGCCCAAATCCAACATTCAAATGGGTGGTACAAGGCTGCACTAAAAGTATCGGGAATGGAATATTTCCACTGTTCCTGTCATATTAAAATCTTTTTAATTGAAAACTCCTTGGTTTTAAAAATCGAATACCATTTATTTATTTAAAAAAAACTTTTTAACAAAAATACAACCGACTTCCAAAAGAAACACTACAAAGTGAAAAATAACTTTAATTTCGAAAGTCGGTGTCTTTGGTTTTGTATTTACGTTTTTTGCCACCGACTTCCGAATTTAAAGTTATTTTTCACTTTGTAGTGTTTCTTTTGGAAGTCGGTTGTATTTTTGTTAAACAGTTTTTATTTCACGATTTTTAGTGGGTCTGCTTATAATTTATTTAAGTTACAGTAGCCAGTGTCAACATGCTCATCGCCTTTTACAAAATATTGCTTTTCCCGATGCAGGGAAGTTAATTGTTGAGGAGTTCTCCTGGTCCACCATCAGCTCCATATTACCATTCACATTGTGGCGAGCATAAATTGCTTAGCAATCATATTAAAGTAATCGAATCGCAACCCGTGAAATACTTAAATATTATTGAGTAGTTCCGGTGTCCATCTGTGGTCTTCATCATCAGTTCCACTTCACCAAATGGTACTTTCCGAGAGCAAATGCACGAATTACTATAAAAAATACCCAAATCGCTATAGGTGTGCCTATAATATTTGAAGAGTTCCTTCGATTTCTCCAGGATCCAATCATCAGACTTGGTGACTATGGGACCACTTCAGAAGTACCTTCTTTCGAAAAAAAAAATAATTTTGAAAATCGGTCCACAATTGACGGAGTAAAAAACATACAAAAAAAAAAACATGCCGTCGAATTGAGAACCACCTCCTTTTTTTGAAGTCGGTTAAAAAAGAATCTTGGTCTTGTCACAAGGTTTTGTCAAACTTGTTCAGTCGTTGAGAAAATGGAATTGACTCGAGAAAATTCAAGAGCGATGATTTATTATGACTTTCGAAGTGGTTTAACACAAAAACAGTGTGTTGACCGGATGATTTCTGCATTTGGTGATGAAGCCCCATCCAAAACCACAATTTATCGCTGGTTTGCTGAATTTCAACGTGGACGTGTCAAGCTCAGTGATGATCCCCGTCAAGGTGTTCCAAAAACTGCAGTCACCCAAGAAAACGTTGATGTTGTGCGTAAGCTGATTGAAGAAGATCGACATGTGACATACCGCGAAATTCAGGCAACTTTAGACATTGGCATGAGTCAAATACAAATAATCTTGCATGAACAATTAGGTGTAAAAAGTTGTTTTCCCGATGGATACCGCATTCGCTCTGTGAAGAGCAAAAAGCGGCTCGCGTTACTTGGTGCGTCAGAACTCTCGAAAGATTCCACGCAGGATCCTCAAATGCTGTATACAACATCGTATCAGGTGACGAATCCTGGATATACGCGTACGAACCCGAAACAAAAAACCAGTCACGAGTTTGGGTGTTCGAAAATGAGTTAAAGCTAACAAAAATTGTTCGTTCACGGAGTGTTGCAAAAAAAATGGTGGCCACGTTTGTCTCCAAAACCGGCCATGTTACGACTATTCCTCTTGAGGGACAAAGAACGGTTAATGCAGAATGGTATGCTAGCATTTGTTTGCAACAGGTCGTTTCTGAACTCCGTAAAGAGAACTGCAACCGCCGCATCATCCTCCATCACGACAATGCGAGTTCTCACACCGCGCACAGAACAAAAGAGTTTTTAGAGCAAGAAAACATAGAATTATTAGACCATCCGCCGTACAGCCCCGACCTAAGCCCTAATGATTTCTATACTTTCCCTAAAATAAAGAATATTAAATTGCGTGGACAGAGATTTTCATCACCTGAAGAAGCTGTGGACGCCTACAAAACGGCAATTTTGGAGACCCCAACTTCCGAATGGAATGGTTGCTTCAATGATTGGTTCCATCGTATGGAAAAATGTGTCAAATTTCGCGGAGAATACTTCGAAAAGCAATAAATACATTTTTAAATAGTAATGTTGCGTCACTTCCTTGATTCCCGAAATTTTCAGTGCCGCCCTCGTATATGCGCCACAGCAACCGATCATGGTGTTCGTCGAAGGCGACTAAAACCTATGAAGTGAGAACTCTTTGGTCGACCTTTGTTTTTTTTTTGGTTAATGTTTCCATACGATTTTCTCAGTTGGCGTCCCAAATTCAAATCGCATTAATGACCAGCGGGTCATAATGAAATTGAATACAATGTTAATGCCCGGCTAGAGCCTAGGGCTTAAATGACTTGCTTTAGATTAGGTTTGCATGATATATAAATTGAAGTTAGCGAGCAGGTGGTATGAAAAAATGTTATGTAGGTTCATCTTATTTCTAAAAAAGACAATAGCAAGATAGAGTTTCTAGTCTTCTAGTTATAGAGTTCTCTTTATTATATAAACCATATCAATTACAGATATAAATTTAGAAATTTAACATAGATAACGTAATGGGCGGTCTTATCGCTAAAAGTGGTCTTTTAAAGACAATATTTGTATGGAGTTATGGTTCTCTTTTTTTTATTATTGATTGGCAAGCGACATCGTGTTAGGCCCAGATGGAGATGGCAGGATGAGCTGCTCCTTCAACAAGAACTGGTCCTTAGCAGCTTTAAACCGAGAGAAGTGGAAAGATAGAAGGGAGGCCTTTGCCCTGCAGTGGGACATCACATGCTAAGAATAATAATTGCTGAATGGGCCCGCTTTTGACATCGATAACGCCTGATGGAAAGCGATGGATGAGGTCTATGATTGAACGAGCGTGCCAAGAAGATGCCTAAGGCATTGGAAGTCCCACGCATCGACGAAACACAGCAATCTGCTTGACGCCGGACTCCGGTAGGAGGGTGGTCGCAAACCAGGCGGGCATTAGCCCTAATTAAATTAGCGAGGGAAGAATTGACCAGTAAAATAAGGTGTTGGGTGTGACTGTCCAGGATGGCGCCGAGCGCTCGGTTCAGTTGAGTAACTGGCGGAACAAACTACGCTACACGAGGAGGCTTCTTCATGCATCCCAAAAAAATATTATTCAATATCTTGAGCGGCGCATTGGCACAAGAAAAATCTCTGACACTTTTCATGTAACATAACATGACGCCTACAATCCCCGAAGGGTTGGGCAGAGGTGTACATATAGTACAACTACATTTCGCTTGTTATGTTCAAGTCCCATATGATAAGGACCGAACCTGTTGTCATCAAACGGGCACAAATCCAGACTCCAAAAATCGAACCCAGGACTTCATGCACAGCAGTAGCTCTTGCCACCACTAGACCAACGAGGCAGTCAAGCAGATATTGAATCTAAAATTGTAATGATATCGGGGCTCAAAACTCTACTTTATGACACTACTAATTGTAGTTTATATTTGCTACGTACACAAATAAGTACCTGCAGGGTAGGCCTACATTTTGATTGATGTCTAACCAGTGGCGTGCCTAGGGGTCAAACTTAGGGCAAGCCAATACTAAAAAAAAACGTACCGTATGTCAACGTTGTGACTCTGACTCAGTCGTTTTAGTTCTTACTAATATTCGTATTTCATAATTGTAGGTTTTTGCTAATAGCTATTAAAATGAATGTTTTTTAATAGCACCATTTGTTTCTTATATAAATTAAATACTAAGAGTAAGTATTGGTAATCCTTTACAAAATAGTAACTTTTTTATTTTCGAAGTATCAGTTTCGCGTAAAATATGATAAGACGTATAAGAGTCATCTATTATTGTACATTATTGGCACAACAAAGCTCTGCGAGTTAGTTAATATTTCACTCTCCCGCAACAGTCATCATCATCATCATTTCAGCCGAAAGACGTCCACTGCTGGACATAGGCCTCCCCCAAGTACCTCCACTTCGACCGGTTTTGTGCTTCTCGCATCCAACGAGTTCCTGCGGCCTTCACAAGGTCGTCGGTCCACCTTGTGGGAGGCCTTCCAACGCTACGCCTTCCGCAACAGTCGCTTTGCAAAATATTACAATCTGGCCGAGCGGCCACTTGATGGCGCACAAATAATTGATTGATTTCTAACTACACATTATTGTTTACGATGTTGATTGTTGATAATATTTATAATTTGATTTACTCACAATTTGAACAGCCATAACTCTTCATTCTTCGCTTCTTTACCACAGACAGATGACAAACATCAAAGCACACGGAAGACATGAAGCAAAGATACAAGCGCTGAGCCATTGCCGCTATTTAATGAGGTTTTAGACTCGTCGTGACCTCGGAAAGGAAATTCTTGTTGTGCTAAATGACACACAACATCAACTAACCTTTAAAATCCGCCCCTAAGACCCTCTGGCCGAAAAACAGCGCGATTGTGATCGACACGCGTATTGTACCTATATTTAGGAATGTCGTCAAGCACATAATTGACGAGATAAAGAAGTTTCGATTCGCGTTTTACCAAAAGTACAGAATGAAACAACAGCATTCATGTGCTTTTGAGAATTCTGATGTCTTTTACTGGCACCAGCGAAGTTATTTAAATCATCGTAACCTGATATTCCAAGCGGTATTTTCTTTTCAGAAAAATATGCAACACTAACAGAATAATTTGTTGATATGAGAGCAGCCTATAATCCAATGAGTATTGTATGCTGATCGACTAAAATGCCTATTACGTGATTTAGATTTCTGAGAAATACTCAAATCAATTTGTCTGTGAAACTCAAAATATTTACCTTTCCGAGTAACGATTGCACACGTTTTCATCCATCACAAGGAACAATTGCATGAGGTTCAGAGTTCATTTTAATGACAAGAAACTTTTTAATCACTTTAAAACAAAGGTAATTACCGCAAAAAACTAAACACAACACTTAACTTCACAGAAAACGAAAAAAAAAACAAAACAAAAAAATGCAACAGTAACCGATCAAAACTTTGAACTAATAGACTCGCGCAATGTCTCGCGATCTTACTATTTACACACACACGCGCGTCGTTATACGTTTCATTCATAAAAAATCAAAAGCTAGGCTTAAAAATCAGTACAATTTGGGGAATAAGTACATACTAATGTTATCAACAACGTGAACAATTTCTATACAAATAGTCAGAGGTCTAGAAGCCACATTTGAAGCCAACTCGTGCGAGCGAGGCGGGTCGGTTTTTGTCGTTGCGCTTTCTCTAAGCGGCATTGGAGATGTTTGGCAACGATGCGCGTGATGAAAAGTGTGCGGAATTTGAAATTATTCTTTGAGTATGTAAACCTGGCAACCTTGCATCGTACTTACGTATACGCCTGGGCGGCCGGGACGCGCGGAGTTTATTTTTTATTCTTATTATCAATTCATGCGACATGATTTTATAAGTTTATACTTGTGTATTTTTTTTTTTATTATTAGGCTCGCGTTTTATTGAAAGCCAGGCTTTTCACGCCCCTGTGTCTAACCATTCAACTGACTGACGAAAGGATCGGGGTCATTAACTCACTCGGATCTAGTTGTCAATGCCTTATCTTATACGATTGGCACATGCCCAAAGAAACATCAAAGATTAGTTTGACGAGAAAAAGAAAAATAATAAATAATCATTTTGTACGTCTTCTTAAATACTAGCTTCTGCCTGCGACTTCGTCCGTGTGAAATTGTACCCCTGACCCACCCCGTCGCATCGCATCGCCTGCTCGCCCTATTACTTCTTTTTCGCTTAGCGTTCTTTCGGACTATTTTTATTTATTTATTAAAACTTTATGCACAAAAAAAAAAATACTGAACAAAGGGAGACTTTTTGTTTTTGGTCGGGTCCTAAGGGTTCTAGCGTGATGTTATACAGCCTCTTCCTCAGGAATTAGGCTATCAAAATCTAAAATCAATTTTCAAATCCGACTGGAGGTTTCTGAGATTAGCGCACTCAAACAAGCAAACAAACTCTTCAGCTTTATTATCATTTTTTAAATATAATTTATGCATTTATAAAGTAAGAAGTTAAACCTTTTTAGTACCTACCTAGCTATGAAAATACCTAATTAAGAAAATTAAATTCAATAGGTACTGTGATATTTTTTTTTAGATCAAGTATGTACTCGTACTTATAAGTATCTTATTAGACATGACATAAAGATTTCCTAGTACTAATTTAGACTAGACACCATTACATGCTCATGGAAACTCTACAGGAAAGGTTAACTTTACATAAATAAATTAAAGTTAGTTTTATCTTGATAATAATGAGACTGCCACATCCCTAGTGCCTCTTCTCGTGTTTTGGTTTAAAGACATTATAGACATCGTGCGCTGTGCTTGCTGTGTTGACCGCTCGAAGCCCTGTGCCCTGAAAGAACAAATTATGTTACAACATCTAATATCAGTTAACTCTGAGATTTAGAGGAGGACAGTTGCAAAATGTGCTGGCGTTTGTACAAAACTTTTGTTTGTACTGGACTGTCTTTTAAATGATTTCGTAAATCATCATCATTATTGTCCTGCGCTTGTCCCAATTGATTAGGGGTCGGCGCAACATATATTTTTTTCCATACTTTATTAGAGAGGAGACTAAAAAGGGAGTGACTACCAAGATGACAAATCTTGGTAGTCACTCCCTTTCTAGTCTCCCTTTCTCGTCATCTTTCACACAGTCCATCCATCGTTTCATTGGTCTTCCCCTATATGTGGGTACACAATTGTATAGTCAACAAAAGAGATAAGTACCTATGCAGGATCATCGGATATAGTTGAAGTTTAGTAAGAAACCAATGGATGTTGTCGACTGAAATTTAATTTGATAAATGAGCTCTTTGTTTTCTATTAATAAAATAAAATTTTATTCGAGAACATCCATCGGTTTCTTACTAAACTTCAACTATATCCGACGATCCTGCATACTTTCTCTTTTATTGACTGTACATAAATGTTCCTGTATTCGTATACAGGGTCAAATTAAATTAGCTAGTGAAACTCCGCAGACGACATGGGTGTCGATATCTTTAAACATAATTAGACAAAAATAAATAAATTTGATGACTTTTGTGGTGACATCGACCGCAGTTAGTGTAGTCACGTGAAACATCAGTTTATAAATCAGATTTTTTGTGCATACTTCACAGAAACATGACCCTGTATACGAAACGTACCTACATCAATAAAAATCCAAAAAAGCCTTTGGGACCTTTGAGACTAAGTATTAATTCCGTGATAGGACCAAGCTAGGCAATTATAGAAAAGGTTCACAAAAAATACTTACAGCAACCGTTCCGGCCTTCACTTTAGGGTTAGCTTCGGCTGTGCTGGACAGCATCACCAACGCTGCCAGAATCACCATGAAGAAAGCCATGAATTTCATATTGACAGATTTTCTTACTTCACAACTTTGATAAAACAGATAACTTGGAGTGATCGAGGAAGATGCACAAGTGATATTTTTCATTAGATGCTCCTCTATTTATTTGATTTCGATGTACCACGTGTAAATTATGAGCTGATGAGTGATTAGGTGATTACGTATTAAAAAATCCGCAGTGTTTCAGTTCATAGTTAGTTTGTAGGTATTGTATCTAAGGAAAATGTCTGGCAGGTCCCGTACACAATTTGTAGTACAAATTGTGTACGTGACCTGCCAGACATTTTGGCACCTTGTACCGATATTGTACAAATTTTGTACAATATCGGTATACAAGGTGCCTTGGAGAGCCAGGAATACTCGAATAAAACGCAGTACCTCAGAGCGAGACAATTTTATTAATTTAAACCCAAGCCTTATATACCCTGCCGTGTAACGAAACCATACCGCGATCTAATTCGATCCCAACGCCATCTATCGAGCTATCAGGTAGTTTCTCAACAAAATATTGATTATGTTTGTGGGATAGCGTGGGGATCGATAGCACATTTATTATTATTATTTTTACATTGAACACAATTAAAATAAATCGGAACACCTTGATTTCTGCGCAGGGAGAATCCCGATAGATACTACCTACTGCTTTCTAGGTCCCGCAATTTGAGTTTTTAGTTACAAACATTTCATTATACTGTTTTTGCATATAAAAGTTTTGTAACAAGACCTACTTATTTAATCAGCTAGATTTTCAATGTTATGGGTCGCGTTTTCCACAAAAATCACGGAATTACTAAAACTATTGTACAAAGTTTTTTTTTTTTAATCTTTTTGCATAGCCTACGTTCGCCGTCTGATATTCCAGCGTCTCGTGTCTGGGGGATAAAGATTAAAAACATTTTATTCAAATAATATCTTCATTTTAGCCACCCAGCTGTTGCACATTCAGCTTTAGCGTGGCCCCGATTTTTATACAGTAGATTCTGTTAGTGGTCCGCCACCGCCAAAAGAATTAAAATAAGGTGGATGGTAAGTCACGGGTTAAGGTCAACACTCATTATAACTGCACCGCTCCAGCTCGGCAGGGCAGCACAGTAGCCGCCCGTCACCGCCTCGAAAAATTCCATCTGTTTGCCGCCAACGCACCGTCAGCAAGACGGGTTGTTCCACTGCGCTCCAAAACTCATTGTTCTCATAATTTTAATGTTCATACATTGATTCCACTGCGCTCTAAGAAATGTTGAGTAGAGTTAGCAAAAAAATAAATTAAGCATGAAACATTATATTAAATATCATGAAAAAGAGAAAAATGCATATTAAAGATGTTTATTCAGTCACACTAGGGCCATAAAGTGCGAAATGGCCTTGAGCATTTTTGACACACGAGATGAATTCACGGTAAAAAAATACTACCGTCATTTATATTTGTGTATAACAAACAACTTATTGTTTGCCTTTTATGCTGACTCTACATATTTTATTTTGGAGCGCAGTGGAACAACCCAGCAAGACGACCGCTCGCTGCTGGCTCGCCACTGCACCGGTGAGTTGACAGCACTGACAGCTTATTGTTCACGCGCCACTTTCTAGTTGGTACCTCACCGTCCACGCGACAATGGCTATAGTCCACGCGGAACTAGTTGGCCGCTGAGGACTATAGTCTTCAGCTTACAAATCGGTTTGTAAACAGTGTGAGTGTGAGAATTTGAGGGTGACGATGACGGGGAGACAGCCGTGCGAGTGGCGAGGCGTCGGCATGTCATGCCGCTTGCAAGGCGTTTCTTTACCTTTGGAGCGGGCTGCTCGCAAGCGTGCGGACGGCGGCGCGGCGCGAGACGGGACGTATGATAGCTCGCGGGCAGCGCGCTGCCCTCGAGTTGTCCACTATTCGTCATTGTAAAATTTACTTTAATGCAGTTAATTCACTTGATTGATTTGAGAGTTCGAGAGTTGATTCGCTCAAAATAATCGGCGCAGGGAAAACACGCCCGTGCCGACCGACCTGGGCTTATTGGTTTTGCAGTTACCACCAGAATTAGGTCTTTTGTGATAAGCGGAACCCTTTTCATGCAAATCTGACTCTATCAAAGTCGGGATTTTCCTTAAGTACCCATATTTTTTTAAGATTATTTCTCTACTTATCTTGTGTAATAATTGGTGATTGATAATAGGAATTGAAGTTAATGCAGAATGAGGAAATTCGCGGCCATCATGTAAGATATCGATAATAATATGACTCATGGCGTGATGTATAAAAAGGCAATACATGATCATGCTTCTTTTATTTCAGAAATAATTTTCGTCGCAATAAATTCTGTGGGTGTTATTAAATTATATCAATATTCAAATTATAGTCGCTAACGTTGCTGGAAAGAGTAACAAAAACAAATGAATAAAATAAATAGGAAAAGGTAAGTACTTATTGCTTTTCAATTAGTGGGTATTGTAGCGAAAAAAATGAAAGGAAACACTTCTTCGCCACATAAATACGTATAAATTAGGTGTAAAAATAAATATAAAAAAATTACAGAATACAACACACATACAACAAAACTTGGTAAAAAAACCGACGGCTTGTTTTAAATTATAAAACACAGAAATAACGATTTATTTTCGTTGGATCCCGCTTTTGAATCCCATTTTAATATTTTTGGCGTTGGATCCCGCAAAACATTATTATGTATTTCAATTGGATCCCGAATTTAAAAAATGCAAGATAATTACGTTTTATTGTCGTTGAATCCCGAAAAGTATTTCCGTTGGATCCCGAATGCTTAAAAAAATCTGAATGCGGGTACTTTCAACAACAAAATTGTTTACAATTAAATGAGGGGTTCACTAATGTTTCACCAAAACTCCATTGACAAATTTTTAGTTTACAACCAACGTTTCGTATACTATTTATTTCACAAACAACTCATTTTCTATATAATCTAGTCGTTTCTGGCATTCGCCGGCCGCTGCCGCGGCACCACTCGCTTCGCTCGCTCGGCTCGTGCGTAGGGGTCACAGTTTTAACCTAACCTAACCTGACAGTTTTTTTTAAAATAATTAACCTAATCTAACTAGTTCGGTTCCGGGTAGCTCACTAAAAATAATCTCTTTTTAGTGTTTGATAAAGGTAAATCACTTTTCTTCTGAAATGTAAACATGTTGATATAATATGGGATTCAACGGAAATAGCAAACGGGATCCATCGTTAATACCTAAAAAATGGGATTCAAAAGTGGGATCCAACGAAAATAAACGGAATTAACTTAGGCGTATAAACCTTATAAGTATCTATTATAATCTATTAGCGTGATTTTGTTTCGCGTCGAAATACGATACGATTGCAATCGAATCCTGACGAATGCGTAGCTTAAATAAAAACCTAGTATGTCTAGTATGTAACGGCACTAAGCGAATTCATAGTTATTTAAAATATCAACAGATTTTGAGGTAACGTTCGGAACTAGAAGAATGTTTTAAAAAAAGGAATTAATAAGACTGCAAAAGAAAAACTGCTAAATATCTGCAATGTCCAGTCTAAGGCCTTTACAATGACGATGGGTTTCTGTCTGATGTCCCGGTATCTGAAGTCAGGATCTTCCAAGACGTTAACGGTGAGGTGATAAATCAGGAGATCGAAGCGGCTCGCTGACTACGGTAGCCTAGCCTGTAGTTAGTAGGTAGGTGGGTGGAAACAAATTAGGCTTGAAACTGGCGGTCGATACCTAAAGCAAATTACGTAGAATATTGACCTGAGATGCAAGCAGATTTTTTTATAGCATATAAGCTGGAGTTATTTACATACCGGTTTAGCTGGGATAACAAATCAAAGGGAGTCACTGACTCAACGATTTTGTTGAACGTTACTTATGCTATGGCAAGGAAAATAGGATATCATATTGAAGACGAAAAGAACTTTCAAATAATCAATAGGAGAAATACATACCCTGGTTCTGGGATAAATTATTCACCACATTTCATAATATAAGTATAATAATGGTAGTCATGACCCGTCGTGTCTCACAAATTTTCTTCAAGTGACATGGCTTTATATAAAAATCTTCTATGACACGAGAAAATTAAGTGCTATGGCATTCATCGGAAAGTCCGGTTAAGCAGCCGACCACCTCCTAGGTAGACCAGAGAGATGCCATTACGAAAAAAAGAGAATATTCGTTCCAAAATTAAACTCTACCTTTTTTATATCTATAATCGCATATATATTTCAGAAAGCCAAAAGAATGGCCCAGGATCTAGACCTTGAAAAAAAAAATACTAGATAGGTCGTGATCCTCAGCACTAAGGGAGAGATTACTAAAACGAAAATAACAATTGTAAGTAGTTAGATGGATCGCTCGTTACCACAGACCATTGCACGATAACTGGTGTTGGTAAGTAAATTCACTGCTGACACCGAATATCGCTAGCGGTTTGACAACGGTAGCAATCCAAAATGGTCGACGTGATACTGCCAAACCACAGACATGGCAGTCCCAAGTGAAATTCCACACTTTGTCACGGCCTTCGATGAAACGCCAAATTTTCAATAAATTGCTGCATTTTGGATTTGGACCGAATCTGCTAATTTAGGTAAGTCTCCAAGTTTCTTCATAATTTTTCGGCGTATCTTGTCAGCTTTATAATTACGGAAGATTGTCGTTAATACCTAATAGTGTCAATCCCTAGCATTAGATGGAATGATAACTCACTTCACCAATGTCTTCACGGTGAGATTTTTACAGAATCGACCGGCTGATCGCGCAAATTTTCTTCAAGTGTCGAACATGACTTGCACTTTCCGAAACTGCACGTAGATGCCAGGTGAGTGCCTGCCGGAATTCCATAAGGGACTCACCCGCGCGCTATCGGCGCAACAGAAAGAAGAAGCCCAAGGCTAGGTTTTAAACTTTTTTTTTATTTAATTATTTTGGGGCTTAGTTCAGTAATACTTATATTTTTGAAATGTGCTAATTAAGCCCTTTCATTCGATACCCAACAAAGAATGATAAAAAAATTTTTTTTAGGTCACAACTTTGTGGTCGCTAGAGGGCGCCATATTCAATTTAATGTGATGTCTCATAACCTATAACCAGCGGACGATCAAGATGCTTCCAACGATACCTCATTTGTCCAATTATGATAAGTAGTTTAGAAATTATTAGGGAACAGATGAACATACATATATACATACATACTTACATACAAACCGGTCAAAATCATAACCCTCCTTTTTGCTTCGCCGTAGTCGGGTAATAACCCTCCTTTTTGCTTCGCCGTAGTCGGGTAATAAAAATGGAAATTAGTTGGAACAAGGTCTGGTGAGTTTGGTGGGTGACGGAGAGTTTCCAGTTGTAAATTCTACTTATAGCACAGAATACTTAATAGTACTACCATAGATATATGAAAAGTACTACGCTTATAGTTTAGACTAATCTGACAAGTGTAATGTCAAACTTCTATACTAAAAAAAAACGAAAATAGAAAAGACTTAAATGTCAGATTAGTCTCTGGGATTAAAAAACGAACTATAAATTGCCGTGTTTAATTATTTATTTAAAAAATGTCTATTCTTCATTTGTTTCTTCTCCATAAAGGTTTCATAACGTTTCTATTACCTAAATAGTTCAATATGCTTACCTAGAGGGAAAAAAAAACAAAAAAATCCTTGTTGTTTTCGACTTATATTTTGGTGAATAACTCCGAAACCTGACGCTTTAGGATATTATGTTATATTACATTTTTGTTTGTATAAGTGTCCTCTATCTAAATATATAACTTTTGTTGTGCGCCGCGGTTCTGAAAAAAAATCAAAATGGCGGCCGACCTTAGGGCCACCCTCCATACAAAAATCTTCTAACCCCTTTAATGAACAACTGATTTTGAAACACAAAATGTCATGCTATATTATAATATTAATTTGAATTTGGAATTCTAAAAAGAACGAAAGATGTCGATCTTTACAATAGCCAGTATTAAACATCGGCAAGCGCAGGTAAGGTATATACAACAAACTGATTTAAATATAACAAACAAACTATTTATTTACCAATAATATAACAAAAATAAGTATCAAAATGACCTAGTTATTCCTAAGATCGTTGAGTCTAGGACAGATATTTCATCTATCCCTGTTTTTTGCTCTCCTTGCCCGAGTGTGCCTTGTTGCTCTCCTTGCCTGTGTGTGCCTTTTCTGCTACGTTCAACTTTTCGATGATTTTTGTCTGTAAAAAAGAAACAATTTTGGTAAATGTCCAACAGTTACAATAACTCGCTGTTATTCGCGTTGTTTGTATGAAGAAATCCGCAAGAGAACCAAGGTAGGTAACCGACATAGCCCGAAGAATAGTCAAACTTAAGTGGCAGTGGCCAGGGCACATTGCTCGCAGAACAGATGGCTGATGGGGCCGAAAGGTTCTGGAGTGGCGACCGCGTACTGGAAGACGTAGCGTTGGAAGGCCTCCCACAAGGTGGACCGACGACCTTGTGAAGGCTGCAGGAACTCGTTGGATGCGAGAAGCACGAAACCAGTCGAAGTGGAGGTGCTTGGGAGAGGCCTATGTCCAGCAGTGGACGTCTTTCAGCTGAAATGATGATGATGATTCTCGTTGTTATGCCGTCAAGCAGCATTGCTGTGTTGTCCAGTTTGGAGGGTATGGGGCCGCTGTACTGGCACATTTTTAGCTCTGGGGTGGCAACGCACTGTAATGCCTTTGGCATTGCAGACGTCCATAGGTGGCCGTTATCACTTCCTACCAGCATAGCTGTTCACACTCATCCGACACGCTATGGTATCAAAAATGACATATTTCGATAACCCGATTTGCCTAGCCACCGACAGCAAAAAGTTGTTGGAAGAAAAGTGGTCGTCTATTCCATTTAAACTAACAAAATTTTCGGGGTTTAGACTTGTGAACATCGTTTAGAGGTCTCCTACGATAATATTGATTGATGTTGGATACGGTATGGAAGCGTATTGAGTGGCTGTGAATAGCTTTACAGGTCGGAAACACCTCTGCCTAACCGACAAAGCGAGCTATAAACCCAATAGATTACTGGAAGTAGGTAAGTGCTTACTATTTTTTCCCCAGTACCATGTCGAGGTTTAAAGATAACCTTAGGGGGTTTCGCGGCGTCACTAGCGCCGACGAACAGCGCGATCGCCACCACCAGCATCACAAACAGCACCGTCAGCTTCATTGTCTCTTCTAGTTATTACTGCTCCACACAAACTACGAGGAACTCAGCTTCGAGATGAAGTTGACTGTGACAATATACCACAGACAGTAGCTTATATACAAGAATAAAATCTCTCTTTTACCTGTTGATTAACATTATTATGACGAGCTTGATGTAATGGAATTATCACTATGAAGAATGTTGTTAATAAAAAATACTTAGATCAGTTTCCTAGCTTGTCGGAAAGGCCTAAACGGAATGTGGAATGTGTGAAAAGTGCTTGTGGGATAAACAAACTACAACCACCAACATCCATCCATCCTATCATTCTACAATAGTCACTGGACCCGATATTAGCTATCAAACTTTTTTATTTAACAACATAATAAATCATATTCTGTTTCATGAAAATTAGCAACTCAAAGCGCGGGAGTGTTTGTTTTATATGACAATAATTTTTGTATGTTCAATTATGTAGGTATAATAGTCAAGTCATCAATTACCGATTATTCCCGATGTCCACCACTTATTTGGCCACCATTGGGGGACAGCAAACAACTTTTAAAAATTATTCTCGTTGTCCACCATTGGGGGACACTTCATGGTTTGAATAGGTCGAATCTGTTCCAAAACAGAATCGGGGAACCCCCGGCTTCACGTAGTCTTTTGGCTGCTACCCCTAGAGTGTATATAAAAGCCGGAGGGGCGAAGGGAGAGCAACCCTCGCCCGCTGTAACAAAGCATAGGCACCTATGCTCATCTCCGCAGCCTCGGCTTGCTGGTCGCCTAGGGCGACCAGCCTCAGCCGTTACGGCTCACACGGGTGCCCCTATGCTTTGTTACGTAAGGGCGAAAGGGTTGCACTTCCCGCAGCTCCGGAGATCATGCAGAAGCAACTTTAAAATGTTTTGAGGTTAGATTACAATGATTAGATAAGTGACTGCATGAAATTAGCGCTCTTATTGACCATTATTTGATGACAATAATAAGGTAATTTTATGTTCAATTATAGTAGATTCACTCATCAATTAATACACTTATTAGAGTTGCTTAAGAGTTATCACCATGCTGGGTCATATTAACAGTAGTTTATTTTAGACGCTAAAAGTTCTTCGCTGACCTATTAATTCATTAGACAACTAAATATATTTGAAGACAAGAATTACATTTTAAAGAAGCTGCGTTAAATAACACCCTAATATTTTAGGATGCTGTTGGAGCTTCCGCGCAACCTACCCATTGACGATGTGATTGATAGTGTGTTAAGCAATTAAGGTGCCGATAACATCTACTCTGCCGGGTGTTTTTTTTTATTTAAGGCCGCATACTTCATAATGCGTCTCCTAGGCTTTGTGGTAATACATACTCGTATATTGAGTTCGGTACAGTATCAAGTAAACATTCCAGGTGTCGTTGTACTTAATTAATTATTGGGTTTTAGGTCATGCTAGTCTGTACCTATATCAAAGGAAACAAAGTTTAAAGTCTAGTATGGGAAAATAGATACGCCATAAGTATAATACGTACGTAATAGTTTCCTGCATTCCTAATAATTACAAATATAACTGTGCGTACATGTCAATCTCTAAATCCCGTTGCGTCAGAAACAGGTAAAATTGAGATTTGTTTCTTGTATTTATAAGCTACTGTCTGTGGTATATTGTCACAGTCAACTTCATCTCGAAGCTGAGTTCCTCGTAGTTTGTGTGGAGCAGTAATAACTAGAAGAGACAATGAAGCTGACGGTGCTGTTTGTGATGCTGATGGCGGCGCTCGCGCTGTTTGCCGGCGCTAGTGACGCCGCACCACAACCCAAGTTCAACGCGAAATCACTGAAGAGTGCTGGGAATGCACTGAAGACAGTTGGAAAAGTAGTTGTAAGTACTTACCTACTACCAATAATCTATTGCGTTTATAGCTCGCTTGGTCGGTTAGGCTGTAGTGTTCTAAGGTATACCTTCATACCTGGTGGGAAGTGATCACAGCCACCTATGGACATCTGCAATACTAAAGGCGTGCGTTACAGTGCGTTGCCATCCCAGAGCTAAAAATGTATCATGTGCTAGTACAGCGCATCCATACCCTCCAAACTGAAACGCAGCAACGCTGCTTGGCGGCAAAACAACGCGAATAGTAGCGAGTTATTGTAACTGTTGGACATTTACCAAAATTGTTTTCTTTTTTTACAGAAAAAAGTCGTCACAGCGGCGGGTGCAGCAGCTACTGCCCACGAGGTGTACAGCTCATTCAACGAGAGAAAACAACGACCTAGGTCCTAGAGTCAACAATGTTAGGAATAAGTAGGTCATTATGATATTTATTTTTTTAATAAATAAATAGTTTTTTATATTTAAATCAAGTAGTTTTATATACAAGCCCAATTATATACTTACCACCTCTAGCATCTCATTAACGATGTCGTGTATTTACCGAATTTTAGGAATGACTTGTGATATTTTAGCTAAGTATGTCGACGAAAGCTAAGGTATTGTACCTAAATATTTGTCGGGGATTGTGAGCTATATCTTCAAGGCCAAGTAAGTGTGGGGATTGTGTGTAGTTCAGAGTTTATGAACTTATAAAATTCTGCTTCTGTCAACGGGAAGTAAGTTTTGATTCCTTTGCGACATAAACGGAACATAAGCGCCCGTATCTTTTGATTGGGTTGACTTAGAAATTTGATTTTTTCACTGCTTCAAATGATTGCAGCAGATATTAATTTCAATCTACGCGTTCCTGAGAAAAAGGGTCTTGACAGACAGACTGACTATGAAGTGATCTTCTAAGGGTTCCGTTTTTCCTTTTGAGGTACGGAACCCTAAAAAAACTTCGAAGTCTGTAATAATTATAGGTAAACATTTGATCAATCAAATCAAATAAAAATCTTTTATTTGCATAAAATGTGGTAGGTATAGGTACCTACGAAAGATGTTATTTTTCAGTGAAAAGACACATTCCGCCGTATAGTTGAGTAACAACTAATAACGTAGTTAACTAAATGAATAAAGGAACATAAATAATTAAAAAAATATTACAATGTATTTCTGAAGTGGTAGAGGTATGCAATGTATACCTACGTCAAAAAGTGTCCACATTGGCTATTGTGTTTCAGTAGTCAATATTTAAACAAAATCCATCAATCTTGCCAATTTTATATTTTCAGCGGAATCGAATTGCCTTTTAATAATCACAGAGGAAAAGAAAACGTGCTTATTGTTAGATTTCTTTATATTATTATTATTAGGTAGGAATTAAGGTACTAGCTGATTGATGCATCTTCTAAAGGGCAATTCTCGTGATTTTAAGAACATTCACAGTTCCGTCTCAATCTGTCAAAATACCTGTAATTTATTTACTTGTCAATAATACCTGTAGGTACTTGTCAAAAATTGTTAACATTGATTTATCGCCGAGATGAGATTGCGACTAGATTTTTAACGCTTTTAATTACGAGAATTGGCGTTCAGGTCAGACCTGCATTCGTTCAAGTCTATCTAGACTTCACGACTTTATGAAAAACAATTGGTAATCTACTTTGTTAAAAGCGGTTTTTACCTTTATTGCTAAGCAGTTGACTTTTATAGGTCAAAGGCCGGAAAAAGCAGTCAGGCTATTTTCACAATTTATTTATTTGCTGTCCGTTCACGACACGTAATAACTCCCATTCAATGTTAGCTCTACACAATGCGTTGTTAGTTAACAAGGGGCACATGAGAGCGTATTGATGTCAATTTCTATTGAAAATTTGCCAAATCTAGACACAATTGTCCAGAATATTGTACATACTTGTACAGTAAACGTAGATGGCAATAACAATAGATTTCATGATTTGGCAGATGAAATTTAGATTTCATGGAAAAAATCGAAATTACAAATTTATTTTTAAGAGCTGTCGTTCACCATGAAATTAATGTAAGGTGGCAATTTCCACTACTCAGTAAGTAGGGCTTGTATCATTTCCTTCCGTTAATCTCTATCTTATTTACTAATAATGAGTTTGGCTTATCGGAATGTTTATAGTTAATATATATATATGACGCAATCACTCAGATGCACACAATTCATAGAATTAGCTGAATTAGCACGAGTTTACTCAAACAGTACCCATATTTAAATTATTCATCACGATTTAGACATGCGGCGTTTAGGGAATGGTAAAGAACCGTTTCATTTTATCTCTGTCTATAAAAAGATGGGTCAATATTTGTCATACTTCATAAGTTATTACCTAGTACTTAAGAGTGTATCTACTCCGTGATACGAATAACGTGCCCTGTGTATTTTAACTGTTGAAAAAAATTGTAACCATGAAGTTTACTAAAGTTTTTGTAATTTTAATCGTCGTGATTGCGCTTCTAGTGCCTTCTGAGGCAGCTCCGGGAAAAATACCAGTCAGAGCAATTAAAAAAGCGGGAAGAGCAATTGTAAGTAACTCAAAACACTCAACAGTATTTTAAATATTTAAACGAAAACTTCAACTTACCTAAACTACATAATACCTATAGTAAGGAACCACTCCCAGTTAAGAGCTCACTCTTAACCAGCAGTCAATTTATGAAATTCCTTCCTTTGTTTGTAACTACAATCAATGACCTAATAGACAAGGTCATTGATGTAATTGATGTCACTTAACAAAGTGACAAAACGATTAACAATATCCACGTCACTTACCAAAAATGAGCTCATATAATGAGAAGTTACAATCTGCTCGCTGCAATAAAGGAGTTGGACCATAATAAGTATTCTTTGTAAAAATACGTTATTATGATTTAAAAGAATATTTACCAAAGAACTAAGACTAATAAAAAAGACGGGTTGCACTCCGGGAGTGCCGGCAGAAGTGAAAACTTGAATATTAACGTTGAAATAAATCAATTATTAATTTAAAAAGCTAACAATCTTAAAATAATAATATGTACAAGTATATAAAAAGGGAAAATCCACCACCACCACCAGCACCACCACCACCACCACCACCAGCACCGCCACCACCACCACCACCACCACCATCACCACCACCACCACCACCACCACCACCACCACCACCACCATCACCAACTCCACCACCACCACCACCACCACCACCACCACCACCACCACCACCACCACCACCAGCACCACCACCACCACCACCACTACCACCACAACCACCACCACAGGCACCACCACCACCACCACCACCACCACCACCACCACCACCACCATCCCCATCCCATCCCCATTCCCATCCACATCCTCATCACCATCACCATCCACATCACTATCACCATCACCATCACCATCCATCCATCCATCCATCCATTATCGTGTCTCACTTGGTTCACTTCGGTTGGCGCCGCCGTAGAAAGCGAGGGGGGGGGGGGGGGGGAAATCTCTCCTGACGGTCACGTGTCCTGACGCGATGCCCTGACGCGAGTTTCACATTTTTTACCCATTACAAAAAGTGTGCAACGCCGCTAAAGAAGTTTACACTTCAAAAATTGTGTGGAAATTGGTTGTCATCATGTGATGCGAAAGAATGAGGAAAATGTCGTCAGGAAATTGTTAAGCATGAATGTGGATGGCTATACGAATAGGGGAAGACCAATGAAACGATGGATGAAGTGAAAGATGACGAGAAAGGGAGACTAGAAATGGAGTGATTACCAAGATGACAACTAATAAGGAAGTACGGAAAAAAGATATGTTGCGCCGACCCCAAATCAATTGGGACAAGGGCAGGACAATCATGATGATGATTTACGAAATCATTTGAAAGACAGTTCAGATGAGCAAGTAGTATTCGTACAGACGCCAGCACTTTGTAACTGTCCTCCTCTTTTCAGAGTTAACTGATATTAGATAAGTTGTAACATCATTTTTTCTTTTCAGGGCAAAGGGCTTCGAGCGGTCAACTTAGCAAGCACAGCGCACGATGTCTATAGTTTCTTCAAACCAAAACACAAGAAGAGGCACTAGGGATGTGGCAGTCTCATTATTATCAAGATAAAACTAACTTTAATTTATTTGTGTAAAGTTAACCTTTCCCGTAGAGTTTCCATGTGCATGTAATGGTGTCTAGTCTAAATTAGTCACTACGAAGTCTTTGGCATGTCTAATAAAATACTTATAAGTACATACTTGATCAAAAAAAAAATATCACAGTATTGAATTTAATTTTCTTAATAAGGTATTTTCATAGCTAGGTAGGTACTAAAAAGGTTTAACTTCTTACTGTATAAATGTATAAATTATATTTTAAAAAAATTATTATTATAAAGCTGAAGAGTTTGTTTGCTTGTTTGAGTGCGCTAATCTCTAAAACCTCCAGTCGGATTTGAAAATTTATTTTAGATTTTGATAGCCTAATTCCTGAGGAAGAGGCTATTTAACATCACGCTAGAACCCTTAGGACCCGACCAAAACAAAAAGTCTCCCTTTGTTTAGTTTTTTTTTTTTGTGCATAAAGTTTTAATAAATAAATAAAAATAGTCCGAAAGAACGCTAAGCGAAAAAGAAGTAATAGCGCGAGCAGGCGATGCGATGCGACGGGATGGGTCGGGGGTACAAGAAATTTCACGCGGACGAAGTCGCATGCAGAAGCTAGTATTTAAGAAGACGTACAAAATGATTATTTATTATTTTTCTTTTTCTCGTCAAACTAATCTTAGATGCTTCTTTGGGCATGTGCCAATCGTATACGAGTAAGATAAGGCATTGACGACTATATCCGAGTGAGTTAATGACCCCGATCCTTTCGTCAGCGATTTGAATGGTTAGACATCAATCAAAATGTAGGCCTAGCCTGTAGGTACTTATTAATATCCATTTGTGTACGTAGCAAATATAAACTACAATTAGTAGTGTCACAAAGTAGAGTTTTGAGCCCCGATATCATTACAATTTTAGATTCAATATCTGCTTGACTGCCTCGTTGGTCTAGTGGTGGCAAGAGCTACTGCTGTGCATGAAGTCCTGGGTTCGATTTTCGGAGTCTGGGTTTGTGCCCAATAGATGGCAATAGGTTCGGTCCTTATCATATGGGACTTGAACATAACAAGCGAAATATAGTTGTACTATATGTACAGCTCTGCCCAACCCCTCGGGGATTGTAGGCGTCATGTTATGTTACATGGAAAGTTTCAGAGATTTTTCTTGTGCCAATGCGCCGCTCAAGATATTGAATAATATTTTTTTGGGATGCATGAAGAAGCCTCCTCGTGTAGCGTAGTTTGTTCCGCCAGTTACTCAACTGAACCGAGCGCTCGGCGCCATCCTGGACAGTCACACCCAACACCTTATTTTACTGGTCAGTTCTTCCCTCGCTAATTTAATTAGGGCTAATGCCCGCCTGGTTTGCGACCACCCTCCTACCGGAGTACGGCGTCAAGCAGATTGCTGTGTTTCGTCGATGCGTGGGACTTCCAATGCCTTAGGCATCTTCTGGGCACGCTCGTTCCATCATAGACCTCATCCATCGCTTTCTATGAGGCGTTATCGAGGTCAAGAGCGGGCCCATTTAGCAATTATTTTTATTATCAGCATGTGATGTCCTACTGCAGGGCAAAGGCCTTCCTACTCTCTTTCCACTTCTCTCTGTTTAAAGCTGCTAAGGACCAATTCTTGTTGAAAGAGTCCAGCTCATTCTGCCATCTCCATCTGGGCCTAACACGATGTCGCTTGCCAATCAACAATAAAAAAAGAGAACCATGACTCCATACAAATGTTGTCTTTAAAAGACCGCATTTAGCGATAAGACCGCCCATTATGTCACCTATAGATGTAAAATTTCTAAACTTATATCTGTAATTGATATGGTTTATAAAATAAAGAGAATTCTATAACTAGAAGACTAGAAACTCTATCTTGCTATTGTCTTTTTTAGAAATAAGATGTGTCTACCTAGGTACATAACATTTTTTCACACCACCTGCTCGCTAACTTCAAATTATACGTCATGCAAACCTAACCTAAAGCAAGTCATTTAAGCCCTAGGCTCTACCGGGCATTAACATTGTATTGAATTTTATTATGACCCGCTGGTCATTAATGCGATTTGAATTTGGAACGTCAACTGAGAAAATCGTATGGAAACATTAACCAAAAAAAACAAAGGTCGACCAAAGAGTTCGAGCTTCATAGGTTTTAGTCGCCTTCGACGAACAAAATGATCGGTTGCTGTGGCGCGTATACCACCCATTTGAATGTTGGATTTGGGCTGACGCTCCATTGAAGATATTATTTATTGTTTTTGATGAAAATGCATGAGATTAGAATGAAAAATAAAAAAAAACCGACAGGCAGTAGGTATGTTATTTTAGTTCAATCTTAGATTTGATGCCACCAACTGCATCAGATTGCTTGAGAAGTGAGCTAGTTTTGAATCTTAGTTGCAGTCGGGCTTTGATTTTGTCATTTTATTTGAATCCTTTTAGTGTGTTATAATTTTGGAATCGTCTCCTCCAGCCCTTTATTTTGATACCCCACATAGTAATGTTACATTTTTTATTCAAGACCTCACTTTGTTTTCTTCTAGAATCCGCCATTTTGATTTTATAAAAACAAAACCTAGACTATAACATTCGCGCAACCCAGACGAGTACATAGACACCTCATGTATTAAAATCGTAAAAGGAATTCCACATACTAAGATACATACCTAGTTAAGTACGCATAAAAACATAACCCTGTCTTGTCACGTAGACCGGTAAATAGTGTATGACAATGCATATAACTAGGTATTCCCCGGTTATTAGACAGTTACATAAACGACTAATTCTATAATCGAATTGGTTCTTATTACCTCGCAGTTGGTGCGAAAAGTAGAGTATTCTTCTCGGGGATAAAGGTGTCTTTGTCTTGGGCGAGCTTTGAATCCCTCATTGCACTCAGGATTCTAGTCTTAACTCCCTCGCTTCGCCCAGGAGTTAACTCAGAGCTCCCTTGCTACGCTCGCGAGCCCTAGAATCCTTCGTTGAGTTCAGGATTAAAAATAGCGCCCGCGACATTAAGACACTACTTTATCCCCTTACTTATAGTTCGACCTAAACTAGATTAAGTAATAATAAATGTCAATCAAAATCCTAACTAATATTATAAATGCGAAAGTAAGTTTGTTTGTTACCTTTTCACGCCTAATCCCACTAAACCAATCATCATGAACTTTTGCATATGCGTGGTCAGGGGATAGAAAAGGGCATAGGGTACCTTTCATCCAGAAAAAAAAAAACTGTTCCTGAGGAAAAGCACAATAAATTTCAATGGTCACAATTGCTTTAGCACGCTAGATGGCGCTACGAGTCTTTCGAATCATGATTGAATTGAATATGACACGACTTTCAGAGCAGTATTCTAACAAAAAAAAGTACTAGGCTTGCATGAATTCACGATCGTATTTCAATCATGAGTATTATGCTTTTAATAGGATTTAGATGAAATATGGCACAGATAAGTAACTACTCTATTCTAACCTAGATTAACAAATATGATACTTTTTATCCCGGTAATACGTTTTGTGGGCTATTTTCCGACCTCCACGTGGGCGAAGCCACGGGGCAAAGCTAGTTCTACATAATCCAGTCAATTCATTCATAAAAAAGTTGTAAATAGTCATCTCTATACATATAGAGAGAAACACCTAATTGGGAAATACTTATACTGTCTACTTGAATCATAGGGCTTTTCCGTCGGTATTTGTTTTACTGGAGCAAGAATAATGTTTCTGAAGGTTTTACTATCTGCGCTTTATATACCTAATTACATGACACAGTCATGTAGCCATGACTGTGTTGGTACACACACACACACAGTCATGTAGCCATGACTGTGTGTGTGTGTGTGTGTGTACCAATTAATTTGAAACAACAGCAGGCTTGCTTTTGTTTCAAATTAATTGGTAAAACTTCACAGAAAGATAAAAACAAGTGCGAGTCGGACCCTAATAAAGATTTCTATTTTTATTTATTTATTCATTTACACACAAAATACTTAATAGAGAAAAGTACATAAATCTAAAACTAGACTATAGACTTTCAATCATCATGTTTACAGGCTGTATCATCCCTGTATAGTCAAAGTGGCCGAACGGCTTTTTCCTAACAATTTGTGCGGGGTCCTATCCATCAAGCAGAATTGCGACAGGAGAGTTGAATGAGAAACGTAGGCAGTGTACAAAAAGACAATAAAAACCTATAGAAACCTTAACTTCAAATACGCTATTAGATGCCGATCGCATCTGTGCAGGAGGGTACGAGTATCTCATGAAAAATGATCTTCAAATCCCTATCTGTATTTTGCGTCTACACGAAAATTTGGTCATTCATCATTATGCTTTACAGACACGTCTGTCCCGAAGGATGGTTTAATTAATTACTATTTAATTTATACCCACTCCTAGTAAATAACACAAACGAGTAGTTACTTGCTACACCTGAACCTAAGAATAGTTTCTCATATAGCAAGATGTCTTGAGTTTATCAGTAAGTAGGTATATCTCCATAATTTAATTGCCGTTTATATAATGGATTCTAAATTATATGATAATCTAAACTAGACATTATTTAATATATCGGTTGAACATTGAATCGCTCACACCGTTCCCTAATGGCCTGGTAAACCCAACTGTCGATATAATTCTAATAAACAAACAATTACAAAGTAAGCTAATGTGTCACATTTGCACACACAATAATAAAAGATGTCCTTAAGTTGGTAACAGAATGGAGCAAAATATTTGTCCAAGCAGCAGTTTTTTTTTTCACCTTTTCCTGTGTGTGCTTTATAAAAGCCAAGGCAGTTTTACTGTTGGTTTCAATTGCTCGAAGTTATTCGAAGTTGAGACACGACGAACGACGGCACGATGAAGATCGCGTTGGCAATTGTTTTCGTAGTAGCATTATGTTCGCACGTCTCTGAGGTGACGTGCGCTCCGTCCAGTGCGCCGGCACTGACTGGTGCACTAGCTGGCACTGTTACAACAACTACCACGAAAAAGCCTTGGACGCAGAAATTCAAAGATGGACTGGTATGTTAAATGTTTTGATTTTTAATTGAAATCTATTTTCCTGCCTGTCTGAGTTTTGATAAACACTAAGATGGTACCTTGTAAGGACCCAGTAAACGTCTTGAAAAGAAATCTCAACATACATTATCTTATCTAGTTTACAAATAACTCTCCTAGATCTTTTTCTATGCCAGTAAGTATAATCATGCAATAATTATGCTTATTAAGTCACTTTATGCATGATCGTATGGTTGAGCTTGTAGGTATGTACATTTATAGCGTTATGTTTCCTGTTATCTGTTACAAGGAAACAATAATAAGGAAAATAAGTAATATCTTACTCACATTACATATTCGATAAAATTGCAAATTGTATGATTTGATTTGTTTACCTACACAGTTCAATTGATGTGGTCAGTCAAATTAACGCATCGTTTAAAACGGGATGTTGACAATCGGTACATCGCAATGAGCCTATAATATTCCCTGCTGGGGCGCAGGCTTCTTCTTTTAGGGAGAGAGTGGGCTGTAATCTACCATGCGGGCCCAGTGTGGGTTGGTAGACGTCACATAACTGTGTACGAATTTTTGGTTCTTGGACATTGTCCGGTTTCCTCACGAAGTTTTCCTTCACCGCTTTTATAGCTGCGGTGATGAAATTATAAAGTAAAAGTAATGCACCTACCTGGGTTCGAATCCACGACCTACAACTCGTATGTCAGGGTCGTTACAACTGGGCCACCACTAATCAGTACATACATACCTGTTTTTCATAATTTTATTATATTTTTACCTAATAATTATTTTGTTATTCAGGGTACATTCTTCCAAGGGGCAGCGGTAGTTGGTGCAGTTCAGCAAGGGATCCAGAACTCTCGCAGCCACAAACACAAGCCATCATCAGCAGCATCGTTAGCACCGGCTGCAAAACCTTAAATTATTATTAAGTTTAGTAACCCTTATGTGTTGTAAAAATATGAAAAAATGAGATAGAAACTTCGATCAAACCAAGTTTTCAATATTTTGGCAATAAATAAACATATTTATAAGTCCCTCGAATTGTTATTTTAAATTGTCCAATAGATCATATAAGTTGTACCTATCTATGTCCAATAAGTAAAATTAAAAATATACGCGTCAGCTTGAGAAACTCCTCCTGTTTTTCGTCGGTTAAAAATGTTAACCAAATTCTGATTTTGTTGTCTTTATTCTAAACTAGCTTCTGCCCGCGACTTCGTCCGCGGAAAATTTCTTGTTTTAACATAAGATAACACTCGATTGATATTACTGTATTTAATTTTATTAGTAAAATATTGTTTGGAATCAGATCAGTAACTTCAAAGATTACCTAAGTTCTCTTTTCTGCTCAAGGTAACTTAACCCTTGGTCGCCTTTTACTTATTTTATTTATTTAAGTTAGGTATCTATTTAATTTAAAGCTTCTCTATATACAATGTTTGAGGTTGTTTTATTTTCCGGTAACAGAATAATGCCAACCAAAGAGAATGTTTGTCCCTGGGACTTGTTAATAGTCAGGGCAAATGATGTTTTTATTGGAAACTCAGATAGACGCTGTGCACGTTCATCGCTGGATTCTCGAGCGCGGGCCTGCGATGTTATGGCATTTTGCCTAGCGAGCCGCTGCGAGCGCTCAGCGCTAGTCTCCCTATCCCTTGTTTCAGAGACATGCTGCCTTAAAACAGATAGACGCTGTGCACGTTCATCGCTGGATTCTCGAGCGCGGGCCTGTGATGTTATGGCATTTTGCCTAGCGAGCCGCTGCGAGCGCTCAGCGCCAGTCTCCCTATCCCTTGTCTCAGAGACATGCTGCCTTAACTCAGATAGACGCTGCGCACGTTCAGCGCTAGTTTCTCGAGCACGGGCCCGCGACGTCCTCACATTTTGGCTAGCGAGGCCCTGTGAGCGCTCGGAGCTAGATTCTCTAGCGCGTGCTTGCGAAATATTTTCTCTATTTCTCGAGAGGCGCTGCTCATTTTCAGGGGCAGATTCTTCCGTACGGCGTACTCGAGCGGCTCTTGTCTGTGATGTCTGCCGGGACAGTTGAGATTTCCTTTTAGGCATGCTCTCGACAAACTACGCACAGACTTGAAAACAATAATTACGAACAAAGGGAGAGCGACTCGAACACCGTCCACCTTTACAAAACAAAACAATCGTAATATCGAATAACTCGTATCGATTATTACGATAGAACGAAGTACGAAACTACGAACATACAAAACAATGAAATCAAACGTACAACGAAATTACGATATTTTCGAATATGAGAGGTATCTAATAGATACTATTGGATACCTCATAATCTCCGTGCTCATAATCGATTTTAATCGAATCGTCGTTCGTATGGAACTCCAATCCAACTAACGACAACATGGACATAAAAATTCCAGAGGGTCATCAATCCACGGAAAGTCTTAACACCGCGATTCAGAAAAATGACGTAATTGCAGAACGCCATCTATGGGCAAATAGGTAAAACGTCTGCACAATGAAAGTTATGCTAGGGGCATTTTGCGTTTTAGTAATTTTATATTATCTCCGAAACTGTATGACCAATTGATATACTGTAAATGGCAAATCTTATCTGTATGATGTTCTTGTGATACTGAAATAATTTATTGTCATAAGAATTAATATTTTGTTGCTCAAATAATCAACCAAACGTAAGTATACCGAAAAAAATTTTTTTTAATGCAATAAAAGAAGTATAAAAGATAAAATATAAAAGATAGAGATATGGTATCGCGGACTTTTTTGTAGAAATAATGAAGACGAACCAGGTAGCCATACATTGTTTTTAATTTTAAGCAACTGTTTAGGCAGCGCACGCAAATAATTCTGTTTTATGTGGTATTTTTTTCCGACTTGCTAGACAAAAGTTGTGATAGCTCGGTTAATATACATGCTATAGAAACAATTTATAGCCTATAGCACTCAGGAATAATGTAGCTTTCTGCCAGTTAAAAAATTGTTAGAATTGGATTATGAGTTCCAGAGATTACCCACTACATACAAACTTACAAACTTACAAATTTTACCTCTTTATAATATTAGTATAGAAGTATAGATAATAAAATAATCTCATAGCATTCATGAAAAGCCACAGCTTTTCATGAATGCTATTTTGAGATTATTTGAAGTAAAAGAAAATTCGAATTTGCTATAAAAATATCATTTTCTTTGCCATGCTATTTTATTTGCGGGTTTTGTAAAGCTGAATAAAAGAGCATCTTCAGCCGTCGCGTGTCATGAACAAAGATACGAGTATTGTATCTAGTTCGCCGACATATTTCAAAAGTTATGAAAGACGTGGTCGTCGTCTGGTGAAACAGGAGACGGTCTACTAACAACTGGACTGTGGCCAACAAAGGAACGGAGCCGACACGAGGTACCACCCACTGCACTGTGTTCACAATCAATACCTGACTATAGCCACAGAATATTTAATAGTACTACTATAGCATCCTTCATTAAATCGGTACCACTAATGATTTTATCATTAAAACATTATGAAAACTACAAACCAGGCTAATTTGTTGTGCCTGAAAACTCACGTCAGGAGATCGATGTAAGAAACGTTAGCCAGTGGAACAGAAGGGTACCTACATGTACGAAAAAGGTCTGTAAAATAAGTTACATTATTCGCACATTTTAACTTGGCTTATTCCCAGGCGCTTCATAATTTTATTCTCGGCGGCTTCAAATTAAAAAAGCAATGGGAACAATTTTAGTAGGTATTTTAATAAAATTATGGAGCTCTTGGGAATCAATGTATGGAGTGAAATTGTTTGGAGAACAATAGATTTGGAGCTCTTGGGAATAAGCCGTTAACTTTGCTATGACGAGGTAAGTTTTAAAGGATTCTGTTACGTGTTATTATACACATATTGATTCTATTTTCTTTTATATGACGAGGCACAAAGAAAAGAAGTACCTACGATTACAAGTACCTAATTAGGTACATCGGAAAGAAGTGACAACAGGCTATTTGTGTATTACCAAATTGTTAAATTATATGTCATGCAAATGGTTTTAAGGTTATATTAAAATTTGTAATTTATTACTGCCTGACTACACCCCAGGGTCTAGTCGGACTATGTTTTATCAAATAATTACTATATAGTATAACAATTAATTTGTCAAACTAAAGCCCTATCTCCAGTTGTGCCAGACAGAGTCCACAATGATTATGTCTTTGTGAATTTTCATCATAACCCGCTTGTCAATAATGTGATTTGAATTTTGAACCTCAACTAAAAATTCGTATAACTTACGAAATAAATCTCGCAGGTGTTAAAGCAAAGTTTCTATTATCTACTAGTTCTTTTAAAAACTTGCCCGCTATGTAAAATTTTGTTCTTAGGTATTTTTTGTACAGGAAAATGAAACTGCGAAAATAAAAGCGGTTAAAAGGGAAGTGGGAAGAAAAATACACCATGTTAAATATTTTAGTCATTCTTTATTATGTAAGTGCTACAAGAATAAAAGGCTCTACTATTTTAATGAATAGATACGTGTATGCAAAGGATCTTTAATTTAAGTACCTAATATTAATTACTTCTTCATAACCGATGTATTCTTCTTATTGAGAAGAAAATTACGTTTTTTAACTAGATTATCTAGATTCTCTGTAAGTTCTTTTACTTTTGCATCTAATTCAGTTTTGCCCCTGAAAAAGAAACGTAGGTAATGTTTAGTGACTTTTTGCGAGACTTACAGAATTGGTAAAACAAAATATAGTTTTTTAGGGGTTTGAAGGAATTGACATGATATAATATAAAATTGAATAAAGGTTTTGTACTTTTAATAAACAAATATATTCCTTATTGAAAATTCAGTCACAAATAATTCTCTAACTAGGACAATTTTTTTTCGAAACAACACAACTTGGAACCTATTCACAAGAAAACACAAATAAATAAGCGAGCCTTTGTGGGATTCGCTTTTCTTTTCAGGTAACGATGAAAATTGAGATGAGAGTTTAGGAAAACAAAACGCTCCGTATAACCCAAAGTAAAATTAACTTTTTCGAGAGAATATGTAGTGAACGATGAATTATTGAAAGTCTACTCACATTATTGTTAACAGATCTTCTGGAACCTCTGGTTGGAGCAGGTTCAGTTGTGATTTTAATTCATCAACCAAGCTTTGACGCTTTTCCAGTTCATCTTCCTGTTGTTTAATTGTAGTGTTGACACTTTCTGTCTCCTTGTTAATTTCGTCTTCATTCTGAGTGATGACAAAAGAAAGACGTGGTTATTTTTTTTCAATTAAATTATGTATTAAGTATTATTACTATGTCAAAGGAATTATAGTTTTAATTATAGTTTTAATAGAAATTATACTAGCTTCTGCTTGCGACTCTATCCGCATGAAAACCAACTGTACCATGATATAAGTTAATCCTATGGTTCTCGGCAATAGTGTAGCTTCAAACTTCAAACTTTACCTCTAGATTATTATATAAGTGTAGACTATGTAATTTTAAAATTATCTTTTATGTATTTTGTTGCATTTAACCTCACGGTGAAAAAAGGGACAGGATGGAGGTATTTTAAATTATGATTTATTGTGTAAAAAATAAAGTTACATACGTAATATCCGCGTGTCTTTCTAAAACGATCCGCTATTTCTTGCAATGTGTCTTCATACTGCCGTCTGTAAATTAAAATTAAATAACTAATATGAGGTAAGTACCTATAAGGTCTACACCACACTAGCTAGAGGATCCTACACTGTAAATGAGATAATTAAGTTATGATTCAATGCACGATATACCTACTGCAAATACGGTAGATGCGAGAAACGTCGAACTATTTTATATGGAGATGTACAAAGGCGGGATGCCTTTTGTGCCAGAGGATATTGCAGTCGTAAGCCAGTGATACCGGCCAATGAAAGACAATGCTCGTTCGCCAGTTAAAGCAGCAGATGGATATTTTTAAAATTAATAATTCCTTTTTAGAGGAGTCGAATGTAAGTAAATAATGTACGGCTACAATGAAAATCATTCATATGTATCGTTTTAATAGAAACCCATTAATGAACCGTTCTGCCTACATTCGATGTCACTGAGACTTTTGTTCTGTTTTTATTTGAATGGGTGGGTAAATGTTAGGCAATTTTTTATTGAATTAAGTAGTGTAAAATATTTAGCAAGAAAGTAATATTAACTATTACTAATCACATAATGGGTAACGTGTGACCATTCAGAACATATCGAGAAGCCTTATTTATTTAAACTTTTCGCACAAAAAGGTACAAAGGCGGACTTAATGCCTTAGGCATTCACTACCAGTCAACCAAGGGTGGTGAAGAGATTAGATGGCAGGTGCTTTGGTTGAGAGGAACAATGATAAAAAATAAAACTTAAAATTAGGTACACAAATACATAAATAAGTTATATATTTTTATATATATAACTTATTTATGTATTTGTGTACCTAATTTTTGTATTATATTTTAAGGGTTAGGGTTTTCCCTAACCCTTCGTGCCTCGAAAAGAACGAAAGTCGTTCGGAGATCTTTGAGGTAGTTCAAAGCCCAAACGTATAACAACCAGTCTTAGGAGGGGGGGGGGGTCGTGTTTCCCAGCTACTGGGTTGTGGAGGTGATATAAGAAGTCACTACAAGTAAAATGCCCGGTATTCAGCTTACTTAATTTTAATGTTACTAATCATTAGCTACTCCTTTTCCAGTGCCAACCTATGGTAACGCCGCGTAAGTCACGTACGCCTTTACCTAGGCAGACCAAGGCAGCACGAAACCAGGTGTAAACGAGCCTCTTATTCTTCTGAAACTCCGTACTATGTATGCTAGACCAGCTCAAGGTCAAAGTGTTGCCACCAACGTACGGACGACTGTACTACTAAGCCCCAGTCTGAAACTAATTAAATCTTGTGATTGCCAAAACTCAGTGCAACGGCTTACATAAGGAGTTCTGTTCCCTCAGCTTCTTGCTTCACAGAATTAGCCAGTTCGCGTTGAGTGTCCCGTGCTCGCTCTACGCTTTTATTTATATCATCGCTCTGACGTTGTAACTGCATACGTTTAGCAGTTAGTCGAACTGCAACAAATAGATCAGATAATAGTCCTAAGTATGATTTGTATTACTTAGTAAGCAAGCCACGAGTCGGCTATATTTTTAACCGACGAAAAAAAACGGAGGAGGTTCTCAATTCGACGCGTATATTTTTTTTTTTTTTTTTTTTTTTTTTATGTATGATCACGCATAACTTTTTACAGAGCAGTCCGATTTTGATAATTCTTTTTTAATTAGAAAGGGTATACCCTGAAGTTGGTCCCATATAAATTTGGAAAAAAAATTCCAACCCTAAGGGTTAGAAAACAGGGGATGATTGATTGTTCACTCACTGATTGTAATGTATGACCACGCTTAACTTTTTACAGAGTAGTCCGATTTTGATAGTTCTTCTTTTGTTGGATAGGACATACTTCGAAGTTGGTCCCATGTAAATTTGGAAAAAAAAAACCTACCCTAAGGGTGGGAAAATAGGGGTGACTTATTGTTCATTCACAGATTTTAATGCTGAGCTGTGTATTACAATTAAAATAAAAGGCCTATCTATGTTGGTATATAAAGCCTGTTTTTTTTAAGTATTACATTATATTATTTAGTATTATATTACACAAAAAATAATAGTTAAAGTAGGATTATATAACAGTTAATGTCTAAAGTAAGGTAGGTATTTTAAAAGTAATCAAAAATTAAGCATGCAGTAATAAGTAAATTATAGCCTCAAAAAATTATAAAATAAAAACTTTTTAACAAAAAAATTAAACCTCCGAAAAAACTGAAAAGCAAAAAATAAAAACCTTTTTTATTTTACCTTAATAAATAAGTTCTTAAACTAATGCAAGTATACCTAAAAAATTTTGAGTCGGCGCCAAACAATCAATGAACAAAGATCACTAAATTACCTTAAATTTATAGAAATAGCCAAATCAAATTAATAATGCAACGTGAAATCCCCAGCGCTAAATATTAACATTCCAAACAAAAAATGCGCTCTCCGAACGACCACTCGCAACGATATTAAGTTGCTTGTTTGGCGCCGACTCAAATTAGTTAGGTATACTTGCATTAGTTTAAGAACTTATTTATTAAGGTAAAATAAAAAAGGTTTTTATTTTTTGCTTTTCAGTTTTTTCGGAGGTTTAATTTTTTTGTTAAAAAGTTTTTTTTAGGACCCGATCCTTTGATGGGACACGGTTACAGCATGTTGTAGCATGAACTGCTTTGTATAAAATGTTTGCTATTTTTTCTAGCATACATCATCTATCAATCGTGTGCAGTTTGCACAACTGCAACTTACACACTGCAGACGCACACACACACAGCACGTTTGTGTGTGTGTGTGCAGTGTGTAAGGTAACATAATTGTTTAATGAAGTGTGCATGTCATCAAAACAAACGCATTACCGCGCCATCAACGCCAGTCAGGCCCATAAACAACAGCTTCATAACTAGTTCTTAACGTATAGCTTTTTAAGTCTACCTATTCGTGTAGAAATAACTACTCTTTCCTTGAAATTTTAGATGAGAACGAGAAACTGCAAATAAATCGAATTTCTAAGTTCTAAAGCGCTGATCGTCGTTTACAAATACTATTTGCCTGTTGTTGTTTGTCTGTTTGTTTGTTTACCTCGCCTTTACGAAAGCCGCTGAATTATGATAACACCATTTGAGAGCAATGCATTGGAGAGTACTTAGTACGGTAATGACGTAGGTACGATTTGATGCCAATTACAACCTACTACCACCTACCTAGGTAGGTAGACTAGTAGGTAGAAGAAATCGGTCATGCAAAGTCAAAATCTAATCAATTATTTCAAGTAGGCCATTAAAAGGCTCTTTTGGAATGTCAAAAAAAAAGATAATAATATGATTGATTCGAGGTGCCAAAAGGTAGTTTCGTATAAGTAGAGAAGAATGGGCAATAAACTCCACGATTACTCTTTTAAAATGTTTTACAATATTTTGTACTGTCATAGTCACTAATGATGATGACTGATTCGCACAGAATTTCATGCAAAGCATAAATTACATTCAATAATTACACTTTAAAAAAAATACTCATACCTACTTAGTAAACTTAAAAAGCGCAATTAGGACTCACCATTCTCAAGTTTCAGACGTTCAATTTCTGTGTTTAATGAGCGGGTGATCCTCAATGCGGTCATGGTCTCCCGGTACTTCTGCTCGTTCTCCGCATCCAATGCGGGCAACGCTGAGCGCTGAAGTGTTCAAAATTACTGGTTAAATTTGGATTTAGTAATATTCAGATTATGCATGAAGAAGCCTCCTCGTGTAGCGTAGTTTGTTCCGCTAGTTACTCAACTGCACCGAGCGCTTGGCGCATCCCGGACATTCACACTCAAAACCTTATTTGACTGGCCAATCTTCCCTTGCGGTGGTAGGGCTAACGCCTGCCTGGTTTGGCACCCCCTCCCACCGGAGTCCGGCGTCAAGCAGCCTGCTACGTTATGTCGATGCGTGGGAATTCCAGTGCCTTAGGCATCTTCTGGGCACGCTCGTTAAGTCATAGACCTCATCCATCGCTTTCCATCAGGCGTCATCGAGGTCCAGAGCGGGCCCATTCAGCCATAAAAAAAAAATACAGATCGTTGACTCTTTAACCTTAGTCAGTCAAGTAAAGCTTGCTTAAGTAACTATAATGTCTACATGACAACTAGTTTATAAGGACACCGGTAGACGTGGATAAGCTTGAAGCATCACAAATTATAAAGTACACCTATACCTGCTTGTGATGTAATGTTATATGTCTGTAGATAAACAATAGGTATTTTATAGGTATCTAGAAAGCTTCTTCATCTACTGATGAAGAAGCTTTCTACATATCTATAAAGTTTTAAAGGTACTCTTATAGAGAAATCTATTTTAAAACTACATTACACGACCAACACACAAGGAATGATATTTATGTTTCTATAGATCCTTACTCAATTATCTAGGTCTACCCCTAATATTATTATAATCTTTTGCATTTCCATTTATCGAAGTAACCAAGCCATTCTGAAAGGCATGTTATATAAGTACCTACCTAGACATTATACCTAAGCACTATGAATCATTATTCGAATAGGTGTGTACTTAAATATCTGTTAAATTTGCTATGAGTGATGAAACAGGAGCTTCAATAGCAATATTTTAGAATTTAAAAGAATTTAAAAGCGTATATTGACTTATATGAAAAGTCCGTTATATCTAAATGCGTTACACCGTTATGCCAATCAAATAATCTGTAAGTACTTACTTATAAAAACTTTCATGACATGATTTAAGTTAATGGCATAAATCTTACCTGCACGACCAACTCATTTTCGATTTCTTCCAAATTGGATTTGAGTAAGCATATTTCAACTTGCTGTTCCTCTGGTCTAAACATTTTCGTTAGTTTTTAACATATACAGATTTTTTGTAAATAACTATTTAGCAGATTAACAATTACTATTTATGTAAGTAGGTACTTTTTAAATAACTTAAAAAAATATAATTCACATTAACACGTAACTAAAATAGCAAATTCGCGCCTAATGTATGCTTGTCTATGTTTTGTTCCTTATTCAAACATTTAAAATGTTTTTTATTCAAATATTTTGAAATTAATTCTTATCTATGGTTTTGTTTTATGCCAGTGTTGCATGAATAGCGCGTGAATATCTATAATAAAAACGGGGGAATATTTTTGAGATACTGTAATTTAATATTATTAAAAGTGGTCCGCTTCTTCTTCTTCTTTTTGAGTCGATGTTTAGGTAATTAGGTATTTGTATTACCTACTTAATAGGGAAGGCAGATTAAAGTTATGTTTAAATGGCGTGACCACAGCTAGATCCCTACGGGCTAGGTAGACTAAAGGACATGCTAAGTTTTTGTAGGGAGGTTAGCGTAGCATTCTTTTCTTTTAATGCCTCCTCTATGTAAGTTTTAACCACAGTAGACAGATACGTTTATACTGTGTTTTAACTCTGTGTAAAGCATTTAATGACATAATGACAAATGCATGACAATGACGGGCAGTGACAATTATTAAGGACGATAAAGAAGGTGCTGCTATTACATACTTTAAAGACTGGACTTATATATTTGTTTAAAAATGAAATTGATACATTCATCAATTATTAAATATCATGTTCAGTTAAATTCAGTGTAGTTATTATTCAATACGTTTTAAATTCTATTTTCTATTTCTAATTCTATATTCTAACCCCCTTATTCATAAAACTTATCTATATCTATCTATACTTATAATAAATCTGTAGAGAGGTCAATTCTGTACATGAAATATATTTTCAAAATAACTATCAGGGGGTGATTAGTGATCGATACTGATGCCAAAAATGCAATCAGTAAAATTTTTGTCTGTCTGTCTGTCTGTCTGTCTGTCTGTCTGTCTGTCTGTATGTTCCTTATAGAAACAAAAACTACTGGACGGATTTTAACGAAACTTGGTACAATTATTCTTCATACTCCTGGGCAGGTTATAGTATACTTTTCATCACGCTACAATCAATAGGAGCAGAGTAGTGAAGGGAAATGTTGGGAAAACGGGAGAAATTACTCCATTTTTTAAGCTTCCGTCGCGTGTGCAGCCTTAATGGTTAAAGTTACATAGAAATCATGTATGACGGAAATATTCTACTTAAAATTGTCTAAAAAATATCCCGCAACAGCATATGTCTATCTTTTATGGTTGACTCACAATAACACGTGTAACTCCTGATAGCTTAGCAGTTCGGAGCATTCTGATTATATTTGTTAACTCTTACGTTTATAATACTCTCAAACATCCCTAATTTAAAAAAGTTCACATTATTACCTATTCAATAAAAAAAGAATCATAGAAATCGGTATAGAAACACCAAACTTATACATGAAATAAGCCATCGCGCATCGCCATCGTGAATACTGAATGAACTGAATCATGCTATAAGGATTATTTTTGTGTAACGGTTGCCGCGCTCGACACGGGTCGCGGCCACATGAGTAGACAAACGGAACAGAGGCAAAGCTTCTTAAGAACGTGCAAAATTGTTACCTATTTTGGTAGGGTTGTCACAATAGGTTAAGACAAATTAAACAAAACATTTGTTAAATAGTTTTATTATTCAGTATGATTTGCAAATTACTTACTCTAATAATTTTCTTTTTATAATTTTTGTTTTTTAATCATTTATTGTTTCTTTTAATGGTGTGGTAAATGCTTTGAGCTGAAACAAAAATAAAATGGAAATGCGAACCGAACACTATTATACAAAAGACATAGGTAGACCTATATTTTAAAGATTATATGTATACCTATTTTTTAAATATTTATTTAATTTCAAGACCTACTAGTAGCGAGAAATAAGCACGATGTAGGTATTAATAATAAGTTTCGAATAAAAATGCTTTCTAAACTCGTATTCAAACTTTCATGATCATGCTGTTATGGCCGTTGAGGAGTTCCCTCGTGAAAAGACCTGTCTGCAGCAGCAGTCTATGGTGAAGATCATATTTAGCAAGCAAAATTAAATTTAAATAAAAAGTTTCACTTTCAAGTCCATGCTACTAACCGTTTAAGAGTTCCCTCGTAAGGAGACAATGCTGGCTGCAGCAGCAGTTCATGATAAATATCGTGTCGAATTATCAAAATTCATCTATCATAAAAATTTCGTGATCGTGCTACTAACCGTTGAAGAGTTCCCTAGTGAGGAGATAATCCTGGGTGCAGCGTCAGGTTATATCTTATTATTGCATTATCACCGAAGTTACGCAGGTATACAAAATTTCAGCTCAATCAGACATCGGGAAGTGGTTCAAACCTTACTTGCAATATTTAAACTTAACACACATTACCTTCTACATACCAACCCATCCACGTACCTACAAATATATAGTAAAAACTTGTAATAATAATAAAAAAGTAAAAACACACCGTGTACAACCGTCTTCTTATCAAAAAAGGTACTTACTTGAAAAAGAAGTAATCAAATATTTACTTACCTATTGTACTCCTTGGGATAGTTGCAGTATGATATATCTTTATTTTTTCTAGTATTATTCATACACACAGTACAATAAACCACCATTATTAACAATAATATACCACATTTTTACATTAAAATATTCAAACTTGGAACTAACAAAACAAACAACGTGTGTCGCACTGACCCTGAGATTGTCAACTAGCTGTGCCAGCGTAAACCGGTTTTTTCCAGTCTCGCCGCGTACGTGACAAGCGGCCAGTGGTCACGCACACATGCCCCGCGTGCTTGTAGTAGTGCAACCGATTCGCGCGGTTGTTTGAAGCTTTGTATCTGTTCCGTTTGTCTAATCATGTGTCGCGGCGGCGGTAGGGTGTAAAAAGGCGGGAGGTCCGAGGGCGAGAGCGAGCTTCATTCAATATTTGGCTGTTGATGCGTTCAGAGCGTTCAGAGACCTTATTGACAGACAATAATTGATATTGAGAAACCGTGCTTATCAGCGCGACTTTTACACCCGGTTTCTGATTTGAGCAAAGTAGCAAATCTCAACTGATTATTCTCAAATACATAAGTATGTGCTTAAGTTTTTTGCGTTTCGCAAGTTAAAATCGAATTTCGTCAAACCATAATCAACTGATCATTTACTTAAGTATTCTTGATCAAAGCTAACACGTTCCAATTTACATTAAAAAACCGATACTTTTCAAAAACTCATAATATTAAATAATTTTATTCTTATAAATTTAAAAACAGATTTAAAACGTTAGTTAATTTTAAATAACGGCATTAATTAAAAAAAAAAAGACGGGTTGCACTCCGGGAGTGCCGGCAGAAGTGAAAACTTGAATATTAACGTTGAAATAAATCAATTATTAATTTAATTAATATTACTCATTTTTTTTCAATATTTCTGCGTCACTTTTTTCATTAATAGATGCACTTTGTTCAATTTCCATATTTTAAACACTTTCGGTCTTATTCATAAAAAAGCCTATTGAAGGTTTAAACCATTCATTAGTTAAAATGCTCAATAGGCCTTTAAAACATTCGATAAAATTTTGTATTCATAAACGCTTCATAAACGTTCTATGAATGTCCTACAACTTCTAAATGTTGCCATTGTAATGAAGTCATCTAACAAATTGGCCAACACATTAAATCGGCATACGAGAATATCTGTCTACGAACCGAATATTTGTGTCCATAGACATTATTACGTATGAAAAACTAATTTATTGTCTACAGTTTCAACAGTTTTGACGCGACAACGTCATGGTCGTCATGGAAACAATATGAATATGTTAATGAATGAATTTGATATTATATGTGTCAAACTAAAAAACTTTTGAATATTTTTTTTGTATTTAAAATAAATGAAATTAAGACCGGAGACTAGTTGCAATAAAGGGCAAAGAATTGAATATTGGTTGGAGGAGGATAAGGTGTGTACCTACTGTTACAGCTAAAATGTGTTCAAAGTAAGTTATGTTTTGTAAACATTCTCAATTTCTTATACTTATGCTTGCTTTTGCTTCTAATCCTTAGATTTTTTGGAAGAATTGGTCAGGGAGAGGTCTCCATAATAGAAAATAAAAACACTGACACAAGCACTAACGCTAAACAGGGGCAGCCTGGCATGATTTACAAATTAGGTGCCTATCCAATTTACAATTTTACGAAAAACTTCGTTTGCCTGTACAAAACTCATTGTAACAAAAAAAAAAACCCGCCATAAGAATAATAATGACTGTTATTTTGATGCCGCTACTGATTAATTAAATCAGTATAAATAAGATAATAAAGAGAAAGAATTTATAACATTAGTTTTGTATTTCAGGTCAATAGGACTAGTAAGGATGGTGCTTCACTACGAATAGCAGAAAATGAAACGGCCTACAGAAGAGATGGCACAGATGGCAAATGAAAAGCAAACATTTTAAAAATGTTGTTCTGCTTGCACAAGTTTTAGAAGCCAAATTAGAGTTTAGAGTATTGTTCAGCCGTGAACAGGCAAGAGTTACATACGCCAGCGTCAGCATCAAGAGCGACATACATTCGTTCCACATAAATTAGTAATTAGTAAATGAATAAATTAGTCATCAAGCTGGAGTAGAGTTTGATTCATCTTCCATAATTCCTCTCACTATGGCCAAGACACCTTTAGCCATCACCAGTTCTATGAGTCTATGGGACCGGCAATGACAAAACTATTTCCTGTGTACACATTGCACGACGTACACAAACCCCTATTCCTACCCAAATTCTGTCTGTTCCCATAGGTCTCCCGTAGACTTGTATGATAGGTTAGGGTGTTAGGATAACTAGGGTGTTAAGTAGTTGCTGTAGGTTTATAATCAGTAGGGTGAGGTAACCATAGATACCAGGCTCAATTGTTACAAACTTAGCCACACTGTATGCATTTGGAATAACAGCCGTACTAAGCTGTAAGTCCCGGTGCGTACAAGTATTATAAAAATAAACTGATATTTGTATACAAGCTTTTTATTAATGAACTACTCCCTAAATTTCTTCTCTTTTACTTTAGATCTTGTTGGCTCAAAATATTGCCACTTCCACGTTGTCGTCGGTGGCAGCGCAGAGGTCACTTTGACTGCATGTTTTGGGTAGGACAAATAAGGCAGGATAGGAAGTGGAGCATGTTTTGCAACATAGCTTCACAGCCACACCCTACTGGAGCATCTCCCTGCAGGGTGTAAACTTCCGTGGTCGACACGGAAGCATTGTTTTCACACAAAAGCAGCAATGTCCCACAGTATTTCTTGTTGCTATAATGTGCTTCGTTATATTTTTCGTCGCTTCTATTTTGTATTGTAGGTAGGTATATAATAATAAACTAAATTGGTTAAACAGAAGTTCAAAATAAATTAAATACAACTGCGGCTCCTCGAAGTACTATTGTTTACGAAACTGACTTTTCAAACATTTGTACGTCAAATGTCATTTTCTTCGGCCATCTTTGTCGTGTCTCACTTGGTTCACTTCGGTTGCCGCCGCCGTAGAAAGAGATGGGGGGGGGGGGAATCTCTCCTGACGGTCACGTGTCCTGACGCGATGCCCTGACGCGAGTTTAACATTTTTTACCCATTACAAAAAGTGTTCAACGCCGCTAAAGAAGTTTTCACTTCAAAAAATGCTATTAGATTTGCTAAAGCATATTTTAGCAATTTAATATTTGACGTGTTTGTATGAACCGAATCGTGACGTGAATGTCAATCAAACTGTAAGTAAATAAACACAAATTTTATTGGAATTCTGTATTTTTATATAAACTATCAATTTATTGTACCAATTAAAATGAATAAAGATAAGAAAAAGAGATCGCCTTACTATACTCTAGAGGAGAAAGAACATCTTCTTTCAATAATAACAAAGTAAGTACATAAAAACCTATAATGTTTACCATAATATAATTTTACGTTTCACCAAGTTTGTTATTTAGATGTTTGTGATTATTTCAGTGTAATAGAGTGCAAAAGGACAGGGGCTTACTATATTCAAAAGAAACAGGAAGCCTGGAAGCGCATTACTAAAGAATAATAATAATACTAAGCACAAATCTTACACTAGAACACACTGAATACATTATATATTACATTACAACACAAAACAATAACCACACAAAACATTTTCATATTGACAGCCGACGACTGTAGGTGACGTGCAAGTCACTGCAGCGTCTGATATATGGACAGTCGAGCCTGCCGGCTATCATCACCAGCATGCTGTTGGAGCTGCCGCGAACTTTACGTACCAGAGACGCGCTTCGCTTACGCATCGTTGCATAGAAGCAGTCGACGCTAGCGACGGCGAACATGCCCGAGGCACTACAATGTCGCGGCAGCCCCATCAGCGCTCTGAATGCGTTGTTATAGATGCGGAAGGCTTCGTATGCTTTTTGAGTGCGATTTACCCACAGGCTGCACGTATACAGAGAGGTACAATAAGCCCTGAAAAGGGTCTGCTTGACCGACCCTGAACAACGCGCAAACCTGTGAGCTATCATGTTACCGGCCCACTTAACACTATTTACCTGGCCTCCATACCAACATTTAAATAAGTTTATAAGTTCTTTGGGAAAGTTAATCTCCTTCAACTTCTTCCAAAGAATGTCGTAAGAGACCAGATCAAAACATATACAGCTCAGCTCTGCTCCCTCCTGGTGAATTTATTTTTATATGTGTGCAGTCTACAGCACCTATGACGCTAGGGAATCCAGCTATATCAAAAAATCGTGCCGCCACTGATGGTCTCTCCTGTGCAGTGGGCATATGAACATATATTGCCGTCGCAATAATGCTATCGCACCAGTCACCCTCTCTACCACGCGGCACACCGTCGCCTTGCTCACATTCACGGTATCCGCCACAACAGCTTGAAAGCTACCAGTCACGTAAAACCTAAGAGCTATTAGTAGCTGCAACATGGGAGAAATGCAGTCCCGCCGTTGAATACGACAGGTCAGTTTAGGCTTTATTTTGTTAAAAATAAACCTAACCGACTCCTTCGTAAAGCGGAACCGACTCTTAAATTGTTCATCGCTTAGCGTGATAAATAAGTTAGGCCGATGTCCTGCTATTCTTCTGCGTGGTTGTCTGCGTTGAGGCATCTCCAAAGACGACAGGGAAGTATCGTCGTCCCCCATTATGAAGAATTGAAGAAAAACCACTTACAAAATCACTAGTTACGATGCTAGTTACTATACTGATTACAGTTTGAGTAGCCGATATTGGTGTGTCAACTTTCAACTGCTTAACTTGACGTTGATAATGCTTTGAGTATTGTCAAACACGTTTTTCTTAGTTCTGAAACGCAACAGACGACCTTAAGCATGAGTTAAGCATACTTTCTGTCAAATTTGAGTACCTAAATGATGTTAAATTACTCAAATCTTGATTAGAGTTTAAAAAAACTTAATTCAGAAACGAAAAAATGTTTAAGTTATACTTAAGTACAGATTAAGACGTTCTCAACTTCAAATTCTCAAATCAGAAACCGGGTGTTAGTCTTTAAATAGTTTATTTGAATTTCTTTTGTTGTTATTTTGTAAATAAATATAGTAATAATAGGTATGAGTTGTTTTGGTAGTGTTTAAATATTCGTTCAAATTAAAAATTATTAAGCGTAGGTACTTTTATTAATTAAAGTAGTTATAAGTACCTATTTATTTTTAAGTGAAGTAGGTATAGGTAGATAGTATTGCACAGGCGTTTCAGCTTTATTTTCATTTCTTTTTTGTTGTGAGTTGTATATATTTCTGGTTATAATTCTATAAGAATATTTTAGTTTAAATAGTCACTTAGATTTTAAGTGTAAGGTAGCTAAAGTTAGGACCACGTATTAGTTGTTTTGGTAGTGTTTAAATATTCGTTCAAATTACAAATTATTAAGCGTAGGTACTTTTATTAATTAAAGTAGTTATAGGTATTTAATTTGAAATTTTACACAACGGTTCCCTTTATAATGTAGACAAGGAATTAGGAAGGATTTTTTTTTAAATTAAACCCCTAGGGAGTTAAATAGGGGATGAAAGTTTGTATGAAAGTCCGTCAGTTTTAAAGTTAGGATCTTCAAATTTTGTGTTTAGGCTGACGACTAAAAATTAATTTATACGTGTCTCAGCGTTTTTGATAATTCCAACCCCAAAGGGTTAAAAAGGGGGATGAAGTTGTGTATGAAAGTCCGTCAGTTTAAAAGTTAGGGTCTTCAAATTTTGTATTTAGGCTAACGATTGAAAATTAATTTATACGTGTCTCAGCGTTTTTGATAATTTCTCCCCCAAAGGGGGATGAACGAACTGACTGAAATATCAACACACAGTCTAAACCGCTGGTCCTAGGGACATGAGTTTTGGAGGTTGTGTTCTTTGTGCAGAGTAGGTATCGAATAAGTAGGGGTTTTTGGAAATTCAACCTTTAAGGGGGTGATAAGGGGGGATTTTGTTTGTATGAAAAATCTTATTTATTGAGTTAATAACCTTGAAACTTGGCACGAATACTTATCTAAGTAAATTATGAAGTTTGGAATTTTTAGTTTTTCTAAAATACCCCCTTAAGAGGTAATGGGGGGGTGTTAAAATTTGTATGGAAGAATTTTAACGCCCTGTCCGATTAACTTGAAACTCGGTATTTATACTAAGGACTAAAAATAATTAATAAGGTGTATCAGGATTTTTCGAAAATCTACCAGGTACCTAGGTAGTTAATTTTAAAGGGGAGGATTTTACTGCGTGGCTTGATTAGCTCGAAAATTGGTATAAATAAACTTTGAGTCAAGTTATGAACACAACTTAAACGATTTTTCAAAATTCTACCCCTGTGGGGGTGAAAATCGGGGATAGTTTCTTTGAAAAATCTGATTCCTTTGTTCTATAAACTTAAAAATTGGCCCGAATACTTATTTATTTAAGTTAATTACAAAGATCATACCAACATACATTTTCGAAACTTTTAGAGGAAAGTACGAATTTCACGCGGACGAAGTCGCGGGCAGAAGCTAGTCAAACCTATTTTAGTTAAAATGGGTTTTGTCTCTTTCTTACACACAGAAATGACAACGTGACAGATAAAGACAAACGTACTATAAACCTATATTAGCTAAAATAGAGATAAAATAGGATTATGAATAAGGGGATATAAATACTCGTGAAATCATATCAAATCTTACAATAAGCATGTCCCAATTACCATCTTATTTCCAAAACTGGCAACATAAAGACCTCCCCGAATATTTGAATCAAAATAATAATCTTTTAAATTTAAATATTTTTTGCAAACCTTTGCCAAGTAACGAAAGCTGTGGTGGGATTTCAAATATTATCAGTTATTTATTAAATACTATTAACTTTTTGTCCGCACTAGGCCACAAAAAATCCATGTTCTATAAATTGTATAGGTACTCTATAAAAATTGCGGAATAGGGCAATGCGCTATTCTGCATTTATCCAAACTAATATTATAAATGCGAAAGTAACTCTGTCTGTCTGTCTGTCTTTTCTTCACGCCTAAACTACTGAACCGATTTCGATGAAATTTGGTATAGAGATAGTTTGAGTCCCGGGAAAGGACATAGGATAGTTTTTATCCCGATATTCCCACGGGATCGAAACTTACGCGGGTGAAACCGCGGGGCGCAGCTAGTTTCTAATAAAATCATTAAACAAAAATGTTTAAGTATCTACGTAACATTGGAAGGTCCACAAGCTAGAATGATGACCTGGTGAAGGCCTCTTGAATCCGCTGGATGCGAGACGTACACAACCAGTCGAAGTGGCTGTGTTTGGTTCAGAAATTTCTTTAATCTATCATTCTAACTTGTTTAACTTTGGCTTTCGCTGCATGTCACGTTATTTTTTTATTATTTTACATAAGAAACCAAAGCGGCCGTATATATTTTTTATCTTACCGCCTTCACGTGTCTCATAGCACATTTTGCTGGAAATTACACTTTTTACGAGCAGTCTGTGTGTGGTTGTATACTTTACCTTATTGTTTCTTCTAAGTAGGTACCTACTTGCATTCACCAAACACGCGACAGTACCTACTCTAAATTAGAAGAATCCAAGTTTTCTGAGATGGAAGATGGTCGCCGTTGACGGAGTGGTAACTTTTTTTTTAAGGAAATGTTATAGGTACGACAAAAGCGAGTCGCGACAAATGACGTAAACAATGTACCTAGCTGTCTGAAAATGATAATAGTAATGGTTCGGAATTCATACTGGCATGCATTATTATTAATACGGTGTCCAGACTCCTTCATTTTCTGTAATCTACTAATCTACTGCCATCTTTGAGGCATTTTTCCACTACTTTTTGGCGACAACTTGGTTAATAACATCCATATACATTTTACTACTACATATTTCGTTTCAGTTCGGCAGGTATGTTTATGTTAACTGACATCTCAGGCTTCATCAACGCCTAAACACTTTTTATTAGGTGAGCATCGGGTGAACCTCGATTATTTTAAGATCGTGATGTTTTTAAGAGTTTTGGAAAGTGTCTCGGTAAGGAACGCTTTCTTGATTATGCTTACTACATTTGAGATCCGCTTTCACTAAGGGAAGGGAGCACCTTAGTTGTCCAGCAACTTTTTTGTCTCTCAGATCAAGTCTACGGGTTTGTATGTAAATGCGTTTGTAGCGACGCGCGACGCGCGCGACAAAGACAGCACTTTCATACCATTGATGTGAGAGACAAGTAAGTTGCTGAGACAAAAGTTGATCGTGGGCGGGGCTTTCTAGGAATCTCCTGATAGTATCTTGAAATATACAAGGCCATTTTTTTTTTGAGAGCCGTGGTGGCCCAGTGGTAACGGTCGCGACTTACGAGTTGTAGGTCGTAGGTTCGAATCCAGACAGGCGCTTTACTTTGTGTAAATTATTTCATCACCACTGCTCTCAAAACGGTGAAGGAAAACATCGTGAGGAAACCGGCATGTCCTAGAACCAAAAATTCGAAGACATGTGACATCTACCAACCCGCACTGGGCCCGCGTGGTAGATTACGGCCCGCTCCCTCTCACAGAGAGGAGGCCTGTGTCCCAGCAGTGGGAACATTATAGGCTGATTATGTGTTATGTAATTTTTTTTTAATTAATAGTACCTGGCCGTAACAAAAAGATAACCGTGGTTTCCTTTTAAAGTTGTAAGTTGCTTTTTTATTTCGGCGGGACACGTCCTACTAAATTTACCACTGTAATATTATATATATTGTAAGGACTTCGTTAATTTACCACTGGTCGATTATCTACATGTTAAGTTTGTATATACTTATCGCTTTTAGTGCTTCGTGAATGTTTTTTAGATTTTCTCTAGGAACTCGTACCTTTAACAAAAAAAAAAACAGAAAAAAATGGGGATTCCTACTCTTACTGATATGATAACGGGGCGATTTTATTCGGATGATGAAATAAAACCGACCGCTTTGAATCAAATTAACTCAGCCTATCGCAGTTCACTGCTGGACATAGGCCTCCGCCACCGCCTTGAATGTTTTTACTGATTTATTGAAATATATTTTTACATAAGTATTATTTGAAATAATAGTACAAAAGCTGTGTGTGAAGAATGTACAGTATGTAATTCGGTAGAGAGTCTAATGTAGATATATTGAACTTCGAAGTTAAAGTTTAAAAGTATGATTTACGTGACTTAGAAGGTATGACGACTTATTTAATTGAGAATGTTCATCATCGCGATGTACGATACTTTGACAGCTTGCTATGACAAATTAGGTAGGGAAATGCGAATGTTCATCATCACTATAAATACGGAACTCCGACTGTTCGACGACAGCTTGCTACGACGAATTACTAAATTTTGATCGTTTTGCGATCGTGATGTACAAAGGCCAGCACATCAACCTACCCGAAACTGTCACATTTTCCCAATCAACTTTGAACCTTATGCTTTAGTGATAAAGTTGAAAATCTATTGAAGAAATTTGACAGATTGTAGTAGGTGGATGTGCTGGCGTCTGTATGTCGAATATCGATATTCAGAGCGAAGGTTTACCATAGCGATACGACGCTACTACCTACTAACGTGTTAGAATGAAGGTACCTGTGTTGCGGCTGATACATTGTTACCTATTAGCAATTTTGCAATAAAACAAAATGTAGGCACTGCGTTTATGCACAAATTGTAATTTTTATTGATTAGGGTTTTGTGGTAGTCTGTGATAATCATAGATATATGGTTTTAAATTTCTATGGTGGTAATGCTAGTTTTTTGTGAGTTTGTGAAATCGCGAAAAAAGTTGATCTGTTGTTGCAATATGGATTTCTGAATACGCCGAATAAAAAATGTGATAAGTAAGTTCTACATTTTATTGAGTTGCGTTCGAAAATCATCTTCAAATTGTTGTGTTTCAGCAATTACAAAAAGGCGATTATCATTACATTAGTTCCTATATCAAACAGTATTCCTTACCTCCACGAACCAGACCAAGATTCTGCGATGGTTAATATTGTAAAGACTTCGTTAAAAAGAAGAGCTGGCCAAAGTTTTGTTCAGCCACATCTATTCTATATATTGTTCAGATAAAAGCTGAGTGGCGTCAGAAAAGTCGGCCCATAGCTAAATATGTATACCTAGGTCTTTCTTTTCTATATATGATAGTAGGTACCTTTTTAACAAAACTTTTAAACTTTTTAACAAAAAAAAAAAAACAACCGACTTAAAAACATCGTATTATAACTTCGTATATAAGAATAATTACCTAATGTATTATATTCTAAAACCTTCCTAAAAGTATATAAGTAGATCACGTTAATGAAAGAAACATCAAAATTGGTTCATTAGTTTTCGCGGACATACAAACATACGGGTCGAATGCAGAACCTCCTGTTTTGAAGTCGGTTAAAAAAGGCGGTAGGATTCTGTAGTCAAATGGAACCCTTATAATTTCATCATCTAGGTACGTCTGTCAGTCAGTCCGTCTGTCCGGATGTGGCACAGACATTTTACTCGGAAACTATTAGCACTATGCCGATGTAAATTGGATCGAAGGTGTATTCTGTGCACCGCTAAACAATGGTGTAGTAATTAATTAAAAAAAAAAAAAAGGCGTGGCATTCATAGTTATTTCAAGAAATACTGTGAATTACAAGCAGATTTTTAGGCGGCTGGTAAATCAAAACTGTGCAAAATACATGCGTAAATATTCATCCCGACTACGGAACCCTTCACTGTAAGTACGTGGTCCAACATGCACTTGACCGGTTTTTACGTAGGTAGGTTTATCTGGCTAAACGGTTTTGACACACGAAACAAACTATTCATATCTAAAATTAAAATCTGCCAGTTTGTCACAGCAAAACACGAGGGAGAATGTGTCATCATACATTATGATATGTAGGTACAATATACTTCTTTGACCTCTTTTAAATGACAGTTGATTTTCATTTTGCTACACCTGCAAAAATCGATATCATAATATAGGTACTCTTTTTTTGAAAAAACATGTTAAGTATAAATGTAGCGGCATAAGTTTTTAGCCCTATAGTGCTAAATATGGTGCTGTTGCTCAACTATCCCATCGTTGTGGACTTAATATCGATACTGGGAAAAAACATACAATGTCTGGACCGTTCAGGAAAAAAAACAATCGTTGTCCGTGGTCGACTGTGACAGCTATACCTACCCCTACCCCCTATACCATTATATCTATTACAGTTAAAGTGCCTTGGGTATAAATGAAACTATTTAATTAAGATCTTATCTTATAATAGTAATATCACAGTTTGTTCATATGGTGACAAAAGTGGTTCTACCCCTGATCCCTTCATTTGAGTATTTATTAGACCTTTTCACAAAATACCAACTTCTCAGAATGGCCAAAAAAGTGCCTTCACTTCATTCATCATCATTTCAGCCGGAAGACGCCTACTGCTGGACAAAGGCCTCCCTCCTCCAAGCACCTCCATTTCGAACGGTTATATCTTCACTTATTAAATAAAATCCAATAAATCCGGAATGTTCAATCTGAAGTTTCATACTAGGTGTAGCTTCACTTCAGGTTTATTAATAAGGGTAATACCTATTTATTCTGTGGTAATACCTCAATTACATGTCACAAATGATAGTAGCCTTCAATAGTGTATGTAGTGGATGTTAGACGTACGAACAAATAAGTACGTACACTTAAGCTCTTCACTTCTTCTTCACTTCTCTTCTCTCGGCGTTTTCTTCGGCTACTCTATCTACGAACAAAACATAATTGAGGTTTAAGTACCCCTACCCTATAACCCTACACGCTCATATGTCTACCAATTAGCCAGGTTTTCCTTCAGCGCTTACTGTAAAGCGATGCGCCCACATCAATTAAACATATCACGTTACTTACGTTACATTTGGGTCCTAAAAGCAAGGTAAGTAAATTATCTTCAAGTAAATTAAACGTCACATAAAATTACTGTACCCGCAAGGCCGCAATTTAATAAAACCAACGTTGCCAGCCGAATTTAAATAAATTACAATATTATTGGGATGTGTACGTATATTTTCATGGTACCCTTATTGAATTAACAACGATACGACGTAGTTACCTATGCAATATTCTTTTTGCGGGCGTAAAAACCAAACATTGTCTTTGTATGACACTGCATCATAGTGTTTGTTACAGAGAAAATAGAGCATGGATAATGAATCCGTCCAAATACTTCTTTCGGAGTAATCATCAAAACAGCACCTACATATTCGAACGGGCATTAATAAAAAAAAGAGACGGATTTCAAAAACGTTGAATAAATTGAGAATGATAAAAGACGATGATTGGCCCATGTCGATTCTGTAAAAATCTCACCGTGAAAACTTGCGTGGAGCGAGTTGTCAGTGTCATCCCACTGATGCTAGGGATTGACCAAGCAAACATTTACAATCATAATCGAGATTTGAATAATATTTTTTAAGCTAATCTTATTGAAAATTTTATATAATTTCAAAGCTAGTATTTTAGTGGTCAAAACATTAATATTGGCGCCGATTCCCTTGTTCACAAACTAAACTAAATTTAATTTCAGTGCATCTTTTTCTTTCTATTTCATTAAGAAAAGGACAGAAGATAAATATTAGTTTAGACCTGTCAAATTAGTCCGTGTCTGGCGTAAATTGACGTATTTTTATTAGACAATTTTTTAATCACGTCTAAATTGTCTATGGAGTATCTTAATTTGACAGGACTGCGTAATGAAGAGTTTGATGTTGTGTTTAACCTCTCTGCTCGACAAAATTTTGACATATGACACACCAGCTGACTCGACGGGGTGTTGCGAATTACGTCATGGAGAGGTGTTTTCGCGCCGTTTTCAAAACTACGTGGTTTTTTTTCATCTTCTTTAAAGTTCTTTATCTAGGCTGTCGAATGAGTGTAGTTTAGTAGTGTAGTGTAGTAGTGTTCTTTGTAGTGTGGCTCAGCTTTAGCAAAGGTAGGTTTTAATATTAATTTAGTTTATTTTTAAATATTTTATCCGGCATCCATTATGGATAACAAAAAGCCCCCTGACCCTCCTGATCCCTCTGATTTCTCTCCTATGTTAACAGTTTCCCTCCCCGATGACAATATGATAAATAATTCAATGGATTTCGAATCTTCAAGTAGGAAAAGAATGGCTACTTCTTCTCCGACTACTGTAGCGAACCCTCCAAAACTAACAAAAAAAGAAATGGGAAGACAGTCTTACACGATGAGGGATAATCCGCCATATATTGTACACATTTCTTTAAAAGACGGCGAGACCCCTGGTACTGTTCTACATCCGGTGAAATTTGGAATGTTTTTGACGCAAAACAATTACAGCAATATTCTCCTGGGTAGTGTCAAACGTCTAGGAAGAAACAAAGTTTCAGTTGAGTTTAAGTCGCACCAGGATGCAAACAGCTTTTTGATAAGTCGTACATTAATTCAGAATAACTTTATTGCTACAATTCCACAGTTCAATATTACTCGTTTGGTACCATCAGAATGGACAGAGGATGAGAGTTATAAAGGCAAGGAGAATGAGCCGAAAGGTGACTTCTCTGGGTGTTACAGAGTGGAAACCCACTCAAACCGTTGTTTTGACTTTTGACGGGCAAGTCTTACCTAATCGTGTCTATTGTTTTTACTCTGCCCTTTCAGTTGAGAGATACATGTACCCAACTATTCAATGCTTCAATTGTTGTCGTTTCGGTCACACACGTACAATATGCCGCTCAAAACCCCGCTGTTATAAATGTGGTCAAGACCACCCAGGTGATGGATGCCAAGTTCCTACTGATTGTGCCATTTGTGTATCTTGTTCTGGCAATCATTATGCTAATGATAAGGCTTGTCCTGAGCTTGGTCGGCAGAAGGGCATTAAAGCTCTTATGGCTGAGAAATCTGTGTCTTATGCGGAGGCAAGTCAGGTTTTCCCTCCGGTATCAAAATCGTATGCTGAAGTGTCTAGAGCATCCCAAAAATCAATACCAATACCTAGGTCGCCCAATCATCCCGGTTCCGCTCCCCAAACAACAAAATCATACCGTAAAACGGTCATTCTAAAACCCAAATCTCATGCCCCCCTTTCACCTAGCTATGACAAGCAGGCTCATCAAGCCCTTATTAAGGATTACTCCTTTTCTCCATCCCAAAATGGCTGTGCTTTCCCCATGGAAGGTACAAGCAATCCTGATAAGTCTGAAAATATTCTCAATATTATAGCCAATATCCTACTAACAGTATTAGCTAATCCTGCACAATCCTTACCTGACCACGTTGCCAACAAACTGTCATCCATTGTTAACTATATTAGTAATGTTCCACCCCCTAACATTCCTTCAATGGAACGTGAGGAGTATTACTCCCAGGAAACCTGACCTTCTCTTTATCATTAATAAATACAAACCATCGATCTGCAGCATTGCTGAAACGTGGCTTCGTTCTGATAGTAATTTCAGGATTCCGTGTTTCAGTGGTGTTCGCCATGACAGACCAGATGGATATGGAGGATGTGCTTTGTTCATTAATAACAAAGTACCATTCTCCCCAATTCCTCTACCCTTCGTTGGTGACAACATTAATGTTGTTGCTGTTAAGGCTGAGGATATAAATATCTTTAGTTTTTATATTGCACACCCACAAATTGAAGATCTTGTTACAGTTAAAAGTTTGCTAAGTAGTATACAAGGTCCATTACTTATTATGGGTGATTTTAATGGCCATCATTATAGATGGGGTTCAGAAAACTGCGACAACTTTGGTATAGGCCTAGTGGATATATTGGATGAACTAAACCTATGTGTAATTAATAATGGCAGTTCCACACGTAGGTCTGCACCAGGGCAGAACAGCAGCTGTGTTGATTTAACATTCTGTTCGTCTAGTATAGCCAGCCTTTTTAATTGGAGTCGCTTGAATATGACTTATGGGAGTGATCACTATCCCATCATGGTTGAAATCCCTTCCAAAACTATCCCTGACAAAATTTCCCCTCCTCTGTTAAAATACCAGCTGAATTCAGTAGATTGGAACCTCTACTCAAAAATTTTAGACTTACGTGTCTCTTCTCTCCCATCCATTAACGCTGAGTCCACGCAGGAATGCTTTTCGTCATTCTCCCACACAATATCCTCTACAGCAGATGATTGCTTCCCTTCAAAAAAAGCGCCAACGGGCAAAATTCCATCCCCGCCATGGTGGGATAGGGAATGCTCTGCCGTGATCAGGGCCAGGAATGAGGCCGAAATGAACTTCAACTCTGACATGAACCTGGATAACATCATTGCTTTTCAACATATCTTGGCTAAGTCCAAAAAATTACTTAAGAATAAAAAGAGAGAAGGCTGGCGGAAATATTGTGGTTCGCTGAATCCATCCACTCCAGTGTCGGCCGTGTGGCGTAAGCTGAAGTCTTTCAGGAGTAGTTTGAGACCCCCCTCCGGGACCATACTATCTGAGGAACTGGGTAACCAGTTTCTTTCTAAACTGGCCCCAGTCTATGTTCCTAATTTGGATGAGTGTGTCGCTACGGGCTCCCAGCTAGCATCAGGGTCATCTTTGGATAAGCCTTTTACTCTGGGAGAACTTAAATCGGTCCTCGCCCATGTAAAAGATTCTGCTCCTGGAGTGGATGGATTCCCTTACTCCTTCATTACAAAAGCGGGTGATAAGACCCATCAATATTATCTAGACTTAGCCAACTATTGTTTTTCTTCCGGTTATATTCCTCCTGATTGGAAGGCTCAAGTAGTAATTCCTATATTAAAACACGGTAAAGATCCTAGTGATCATTGTTCTTACAGGCCGATTGCTCTATCGTCCATACTTATTAAACTTCTAGAACACTTGATTAAAAACCGTCTTGAATGGTTTGTAGAAAGCAGAAAGCTGCTCCCAACGAGTCAATTCGGCTTCAGGAAAGGTCTGGGTACAGCTGATAGTGTGGGGACCCTTACATCAAAGATCCGACTGGCCCTTAGCAAGAATGAGTCTGTGGTAGCCGTTTTCTTAGATATTTCAGCTGCCTATGATTCTGTTCTTATCCCAGTTCTCAGACAGAAGATGCAAGAGCTGAGAATCCCGGCTAGGATTCGTCAAATCATATGCAGCATTTTTTTAGAACGTCGTGTTAAACTTAGGATACCGGGGGAGAACTCTGAGCCGAAGTCGGTTTGGAGCGGTCTACCTCAAGGATCCGTGCTTAGTCCACCCTTATATAACATTTATACTTCCGATCTTCCTTCTTGTTTAAATTTTAACTGTAATATTCTTCAGTATGCTGACGATATTGCATTATTGGTCTCTGGCACTTCCATCCAGGATGCCGCTCAGTCCATTAATATATCTTTGTCCTCATTAAACCAATGGCTTTTAGATCACGGGTTATCTTTAAGTGCTCCAAAAAGTTCAGCAGTTGTCTTCACTCGTAAACGTCTTATCCCCCAAGTCGAGATTAATATTGACGGCCAAGCGATTCCAATCGAGGAGAAGGCCAGGTTCCTGGGGGTTACCCTGGATTCCAAATTGTCGGGAGTGGACCACATTGGTAATACGGTTAAAAAATGTGAGCGCTCGATCTCGGTTCTTAAGGCTTTGGCAGGTGTCTGGTGGGGTGCTCACCCATACACCTTAAAACTGGTCTACAATGCGCTGATTAGAAGCGTGCTGGATTACTGCAGCTACTTAATTGAGCCGTGTAACAAAGATGCTCTGCGTAGACTGGATTCTGTCCAGGCCAAATGTCTGAGGATCGTGACTGGTGCTATGAAATCCTCCCCCATAAACGCGCTCCAGGTAGAATGTGCAGAACCCCCTCTTAACCTTCGCAGACAATACTTAGCAGACCGTTTCTTGTCAAAAGTTTTCTCCCTTTCGTCCCATCCTTTACTCCCCATTTTAGAACAAATCTACCTCTCTCTTAACGTGTCTTCCTACTGGAATAATAAATCTATTCCATTGATGAATAGGTACAGAGAGCTTAGACACCTCTCCTCACCTGTTTGTCAACACCCCACTCTTCCGGTCTTTTCCTCCGCATATGAGGTGGTCCATTTCAGACCAAAGGTCGTTTTGGGACTTGGTATCTCCAAAAACTCTCAGGACGTAAAAGGTGACTTCGATCGGGCCATTAAAAGATACTGGGAGGGTTGGAATTTATTTTATACAGACGCATCCAAATTGTCTTCAACAGGATGTACAGGTGTTTCTGCGTATTTTTAAAATTCGAAAATTGCCCTCTTATTCCAATGTCCACCAGAGACCTCAGTATTTACAGGGGAATGCATCGGTATCCTAGAAGCCATCAATTTTATTCTAACTCATAACGTTAAAAATTCAGTCATTTTCTCAGATTCGCGCAGTAGTATTCAAGCTTTAGCTCAAAACCAACTTAAATCTAAAATTCACAGTAAAATTATCATTGATATCCTAAATTTACTATTTACTTGTTCGAACAACGGTTTAAACATTGAAATAGCTTGGGTTCCCAGTCACTCGGGTATAGGTGGCAAAGAGTGTGCTGATTCACTGGCAAAATTTGCTACGTCTAACCCGGTGGATCAGAAGCATTACGTGGTGCATAGCTACGACTTACGGACTGACACCAAACGTAAGCTGTTCAACTCGTGGTCAGCAATGTGGCAGTTAAGTTCGAAGCTCAAGGGGGCGTACTACGCCAGTATTCAACCCAACATCCAGCGGAAACCTTGGTTTTTTAAATGTCCAAAATTATCCAGAAGAACTGTTGCAACCTTGTGTAGACTGAGACTTGGTCACTGCTGCAGTCCAGTATTCTTAAATAAGATCCGTGTTCGTGACAGTTCCTTGTGCGAATGCGGTCTTGATGATGGTACTCTGGACCACATTTTTTTCTCTTGTCCATTAAATTCCCAATCATTTGACTTGTATCATAAGCTCTCCAAAATTAAAATCCCTCTTCCTACTTACTCCCATTCCCTCTTGACTAACTTTTCTCCTAAAGTTATCCAAATCTTGTCAACTTTTTTAAACTTAAATAATATCAAATTGTAGTTTGGTGTGTAGTAATAACTTTGTAAATACATATTATATAGATTTGTGATGTTTTAAATGTATATGTATATAATATATATTCTTCTTTTTCTTCGTCTTTTAGCTACTATTTCTTGTAACTAGCAAACCACGGCGTGCAAAGTTCGACGGCTCACCTCGCTGTACTGCCGTCACCACATGACGTTGGCAGAATAGTCGACATCGGCTCCGTTGCCAAAAAACAAAAAAAAAAAAAAGAATTACGTCATGATAATCAGAAATTTACTTTAACTTTCAGCATTCGAATTTATTAAGAAAACTGTGTTACCGCGCCTATTTTGTAAAATAAGTTTGTGGCAAATATCTATATGCTGAGGTCGGTAAAACCGCGTCATTCTACTGTGATAGTTGTATAAAATAGATACTACTACACCTATCCAAAAGGTAGACACCTCAAAATCGCTGAAAATATGTACATAAACGATCTAATCTTTTGATGAAAATATGCAAAAGGGAAAAATAAAGATATTGTCATTCTCTCTGCATTCTTACTTTTACCATTTTTCATACATAAACTACATAAAAAACATGATCAAATCTTGATAAAAATTACTAAAAATTGTGTTGCGACGTGACACCTCTTAGTGCTGACCATCCACCCAATTTTCTTATTCCGATTCAAAAATGTCCTAAAGCCTAATCGATAATCGGTATTTAAAAAAAAATAAAAAAATTGTAGAGACTGAATAAAAACTCTTTGGTATATTTTATCATGAATTAATAGTTTTTTGAAATATAATCATTTTAATAAGTACAAACATGTACAGTGTGGATAGGGGTGTAACTTTTTATGGTTCCCTACGTCCGAATGAAAAAACGGAACCCTTATAGGATCACTCGTGTAGTCGTGTGTCTGTCTATAGGTTTGTTACAATCGATTTGTTTCGAATCTACTGGACCGATTAAGTTGAAATTTGGTACACATATGTATAAATTTCTGTGACTCAAATACGGAAGTGTAACATGAATATATTAATTATGAATATGGGGTCACTTTTTGGGGTCACATTAGATAAAAAAAATACCATTATTATAGTTTCAAACTCAAATGGGTCCCGCCTGCTTCCAAATTTTATTTAATTTAAAATGGGCTTGTTTTTAGCTTTTCAGTTACTTTTAGTACAAGGATGCAGTCAGGTTTTTTAATTTTTCTAATTACTTACTTTTTTTTATTTGCAGCTTTTTAGTTTACAAATGTGAAATATGTGTTTCGCAGACGATTTAGTTCTTGATACGTGTTTTTTACGATTTGTCACTTTGAATTACATTTAACCATATAAGTTGTATACATTTTTGTAATCACCTTTTAAAACCCTTTATTTTGATACCCCACTCGATAGGTATTGAGAAAAAAAAATGATTGAAGGCATAATATGGCTCCAAAAATCCGCCATTTTGTTTTTTTTTTATTTTGATATGCCCAGTGTCACTCTCACAGTAAATACGAATCTAACGACACCTCTCAAGCTAAAATCCATTGAGCCGTTTAGGCCGCAGAGCGTGCCAAACAATTATACATACTTACATACTCTCGAAAAACATAACCCTCCTTCTGGCGCAGTCGGGTAAATAGTAGATTGTTATACAAGTGTCGAAAAGAATCTATTCCCATACGAGGTATTTAGACTATAGTCCGAGTAGGAATTGATGACTTTCACCCGTGTTAAACACTACTTTTCATTTCGAATATAAGGAAAGTAAAAAATAGTGGTTTTTCTAAAATATTTATTGATAATAATAACATGAATAATAGGTACCTATTTAAAATTAATTGTAATATTAGAACAATTTGTGTGCTATTTTAAATATGGAACACACCGCGTCACTGCCGCGGGCCGTCCCGCTTGATAGGTATTTTTTTCACGTGACTGTCTGTTTATACACTCACAAGACCGCAACATTTTTCTTAATTATGTAAAAATTTCGTAGTTGACTACTTAACTAATTTAGTTCTATTTTTAAATTTATTCCTGACCTAGAGAGGGAAGCAATTACTATGAGTCTTTCCCGCCTTAAGGTGGGAAGCAACGTCTTCCATTCGCTATTCGGATCAAACAAATACTACTTTCCGAGTATGAGAAATGAAAAAGCTTTGCTTAAGTAAGTAGTAAGTACCGTGTGATATATCAAAATGAAAGGGTTTGTCGTGAGGGTCACAAACATATTTTTTAATAACTAAAAAAAAGTTATTTATTATTCTATTAAATAGAAACAATATATCTGAAACCACAGCCTAAAATAAAATAAAAAAAAACTACAAAATATAGTTCTGTAATTATTCTAGATTCCAAGAGATGCTATCAGACGTCTGGTCTTCAAATAATATAGCAAATCTCTCATTCTATACTGCGTACATACTTACATTTGGTCACAGTCAAAATATTTTCGGGACGTTATATTCAATTTAAAGTTGGTATTTTTAAATGTTATGCTTAAAACACTTGTTATAAGAAAACGGTTAAAAATAAGATTTTTGGCATTTTCAATCTCAATAGTAAGAAATGCTCAAGATGTTATTCCCCATAAGAAAACAGTAGGATTTTTCTTTTCTGGCTGGCACTTTAATTTTTGAGTAGGTACCTTATGAATGATGGGTTTATGAAAAACAAACTTATTTTTGCAGTCGATCAAGTTAATGATGATGTACATTGTGCATGCGTGAATATTCAACCCTAACGGAACCTTTCACTGTGCGTGGTCCGACATAAACATGGAAAGTTTTTTTTTTAATTTCGTTGGGAAACTACCACTAAAACAAACAATTACTATTACTCAAGTAAACTAATAGAAACAAAAACTACCAAGCTCATAAAACTAACAACACATATTAAAATTTAAAGTGATTGCGGAATACGCAATTTATACAATTAATTTATCATCATTCCCAAACTTCTGCTCAGCCTACCTAAAAAATGTATACTGGGCATTCTGTAGCAAACTATTAGAAAAGTATCAAAAATAAATACTTCATTGTAAAATAAATAAAAATAATTTTATACGACGACCGCATTCGAAGATAAATTCAAATATAGAAACAATTCGGCGCGAAATTCAATAAATGACTATGGTCTAAGGTCCTCAGTGTTATTGACTCAATTCAATTGAATGTCCCATTAGAAAAGCATAAATCATTATTATAAACAATGCTTATTGTATTTAATGCTTAAAATAATTTTATTTCAATTTCTGAGTATCGATTTCCGATATTCGACATATTAATTACCCGAGTCAATCGAAATTAAAAAAAAAATCGTTTTGCATAATCGCTTTCGCACATCATTAGGTACGATAAAAAAAACAATCATGGACGGCGATTTTGAACACAAATTCAGTAGTGGTAATGAATAATACATGTTATTCGACCTGTGTTTCAATATTACGTTAAGATTTGGGCATTTTCGTGTTGTTAATAACATTTACAATAATATCTTATCTACATGTGTGTGTGTGATATTTGTGAAAAGTATAAATGTTGTATCGTGTGGTTGGCTGTCGTGCGTAGCGCCAAAAATGGCGCGGAAAGCGATTTGTGTCGGGGAACCGAGCGACGACGGCTCTGCCCGAACGTGTGCATTATTATGAAGTGACCTTGTAGTTCAATTGTTTATTTATATAGTCGGGTTCGTAATGAAATAAAAACACTAAAATAGTTTAGTTTAAATGACTTATCTGTTAATAATCGGTTATTAAATCGCATGGTATTAAAAATGCGAAATCTTACAAACAGTTTATGAAAATACGAATTCGGAAAAGCATCACAATATCCAACCATCGTGATTAAAAATCAAATAAAACTTTGAAATCGCAAAATTGTGTGTTCGTGTCAGCAGTACAGCGCTGCGGTTCGCAAGCGCCCTTGCTAAAGAGTCGGCGACGAATACCTCGAAGTGCGGGGTGAGGTGCGGTATCTGATATGAGCGCGGGGAAGGGAGTGTCCTTTCTGTACGTAGTACTATTAAGTATTCTGTGGTTTTAGTCAGTAAAAGTCTGACACGCCCTCTCGAGCGGGAGAAGTTATTTGGTAATTTCCCACCCAAAAAAGTAGGGTTCTAAATATTCCAATATATTATTATCACTATTAAGTATGTTTGTGGGATTAGATTGTCAGAAAATACAAAGGTGCAAATTAAATATTTATTCAGAAAATGTTAGTTTTGTGGTCTTTTACAAATTCGTTTACACTCGTTGTCGTCTTGAAAATAGATCTAGCTTTAATTAAAAAACTACCAAACTTCCCGACACACTCCGTCGACCGCCATCTTCTGGCCTTCTGGGCAGTTGGGCGGTGCATCTATAAAATGTCGCATTGAAATTGACGTTGGCAAAGGTAATTTGTTGTAAGATTGAATCAGAGCGGTGGCGGCGTTTGGAGGCAGCGAATTCACACAGCTCTGGAAAAATATACACTTTTATTAAGGTTATATTAAATATACAGGGTGTAAGAGTGTCAGTGGGTCGTATCAGGGGCGGAATACAGTAACCAAAACAAAAGCGATACGATTTGCAGCTGTTAATAACATTGGCGGGAAAGGTTTCAGCTGCTTGGAGAATTCGGTAAAAAAAAAAATCTACGCTGATTTCAAAACCATTTCGAGCTTTTAGGTTTCTTGACCTTATTTTTCTATTTTTAGCGCTTAAAATTATAAAATGGAGTTTATTTTAACATAAACACATAATACCACTTGACTTCCATTTGACCTGCAAATGACGTCGTGAAGGAGATTGGGAATACTTTCGGTGCCTCCTATCATCCTAGGATAAAAAATCAAGTCAAGTCATGTAACCACTCACGTGTCCCTCGCCCCGCGAATATAGTTTTGAAAGAAATCACTCACAGTCGTGCACCTCTAGGTACAGACGCCAGCACATCAAGCTACCCGAAACTATGAAATTTTCCCAATCAACTTTGAACCTTATGTTTAAGAGATAAAGTTGAAAATCTAGTAAAGAAACACATGTATCAGTAAAATAGCTCCCATCTGTAGCTAGTCCTTATAGTACCTACCTACTTAGTTTTAATTTCCGCGCATTATTTGAGAAAAGTACTATACAAGCCTTGGCCACAACTAGGCATTGATGGACTTACGTATGTGTGCCTCAGCTTCGCCTTGGCCCACATTTACACGTTCGTCCATCAATGCCTCTTTTGCTGGCCACTGCAGTAATGTACTATAACAGATACGTCACTTCGTGAGATCTTTGAATTTATTTTGTTCGGAATACATGATCAGATATCAGATTCGACATGGAAAATGTATCAAATTACTATAGTTAGGTCGGCATAGTCCAAAATGTCAGATACATCAGTTAGTTAGATTAGCAACAATATTACCTACAACAATTGACAACATTTCATATTTTTAACCTGTATGTATTATTACGTTATAAAAAAGTAAATTCAAATCTAGGGCACCCATATCTTTTCGTTTTTCGAAATTATGTACTTTTCATTCATAATTTTAACTTTGAAATTCGGTGTATTCTAAAAAGACGTAAGTGCCAGATGACGTCAGGCTTAAGGTAGAATGGCGATATTACCTTTGCTTTATTGTGACCCGTCAAAAAAACTTTTAGATGTCACTTGTCTCAGTCGTTGTTTTGGTTCCTTCATTGGCGTATATTTTTCATTGGGATCCATTTTATTGGCGAAATATCAATCAAAAATTGATAATATTAACAGTAAGCAGCGTGTCGAGTTGATAGAAAAAAATATTGTTGAATTCAATTCAGTTTTTAGTTGTTTTCCAGTTACACTTCTTAGGTGACATTGACAAGTGACATGTCTTGTTTGATGTAATGTTTTCAATCAAAGACATTGGAATGCGCAAAGGTAACTACCTCATTCCGCCGTTTATGTGACGTCATCACATGTTTTTTGATTTTTATTTTTATTCTCAGAAATTTAGAAATAAAAAAATAAAATAAAAATATATTTGAACTCAGGATACGAAAATAAAGAAATAGTATTTTTGTTTTAAGGTCGTGTCAGGTTTGAAATGTTGTCAATTGGACTTGGATTAAAACCTCAATGGGCGAACTGCTGACACTTCACGTAGTATGCATGACAATCATTGATCTCTATAACGTACTTGTATGATACAGGCATCCGGACTTATTATATTACCTACAACAGCTAATATAATAAATCCATGGATATTGGTCAGTGATGACAATCCAAACAAATGTTTGGAGTACTTTCAAGCTTGACAAGACTTCTAAAATGACATGAACATCAACTGTCAAAAATTTAAAGGAGTCTTGGGACTTTATAATAAACTTAAAAATTAATAAGTATCTACAATATGGTTCATGTTCCTGTATTACTCGTTTAGTGTAGTTGCAATGAAATGCTAAGAAGTGTTAGTTTGGAAAAAGTAAGTAGAAATAACAGATTTAAACACTTACACCAACAATCAATATAATGAAAGTGACACAGACGAACTTTTGATCTACCATCTTCGTTGAATTTTTTGAATAATTTTGAATCAAGTGTTTCACGTTTGCTTCGCTGATGATAAATGATACAGAAGTGGTTTTAAATGCAAGAAATACTTACTATATATAATATAAAGAAAGTACCTATTGTTGTTCAAATTAAGGCCCCTATCACAAAATTGCGTTCTGTCAGATTAGGTATGGATTAGTACCGCTCGGCGCCACGAGTTCACGACAGTACTGTAAACGACTTTGATACTTTTTCTATTAATGAATTATTTTTCTCGTTGATTATTTGGGTTGGGTTTTATCGTGTCGATTGAGTTAGGGGGTAAAAATGGTTAAAACTGGTAGGGCTTGGGTTTCCGATTATAACGCTACCATTCTTATTAAATGGTAATGCATATTTTTCGAGTTACAAAATAAATTTCTAACCTCAAATCAGCTAAAAGCGAAAACGAAAAGTTAAAATGGGTAATTGACAAGCAAATCTGACACATTATTTTGTCTGTGGTGTAAATTATCATGTAACATAGATAAAACGGAACGTAAAAAAAAAAAGAAAACGCTTATTTGTGTCAAATGTCACTGTCTGATCGTTCCGTTTCTCCTCGAGTTGCGTGAATGTGTTCTGTGTGTTTCGTGGTAGATATTGTTGTGGCTTTTTAAAAATTCTACTTATGTAAGGTTTATGATTTTGTATAATCGATTTGAGGAATCGATAGATACTATGATGAGTTGACAACATTCAGCGAGCGCGGGAATTTTTAATCTGTACGGGTACGGCGAGAGGGAACGGAATTAATTTGGCGGTGTAACATTGATTGTTTAAAATAAATAATTGTAAAACATAGTGACCTGAGTTTTACTACAAATCAGAAGTGGTATGTACATGCTCACATTAATTATAAAACTTAATTAGGTAGTTAATTTTAGAAGATGTTATTCTTAAGTTTCTTTTTTTAAAGTCTTGCAAAGGGTCATAAGCAAGGTTGGGTTTTTATTATTTTATTGAGGTACAATTAATTATGTTGCAAGTCGAGTGGGATTAGGACGAAATCAAAGTTATTCCATAGGTAATTTCGAGGTCAAATAATTTTAAGGGGCGTTATTTTGGGGATAGTATTTTAGTTTGCAAGGGGGTGGCAACTTTTCTTTGATTTCTCTTGTTAGTTAGCATCTCATTTATCTTACTTACCCGTGTTAATGCGATCACATTGGATCTTTTAAAGGTCAAGGTCGGTTTATGTTGTCACAGGTGTTTCGGGGTATCACAACGCGGGTTGTATTTTCTTGTTAGGACTGCATGCTAGGACGCTCCGTTTCTGAGTTACATCACGTTTCTCCTAATTTACTTGCTTTGACGAATAAATTCAAATCGTATTTTTGTTTTCGAGCAAAATGGGAACGGTGTAAGCCGTCGCTCGGAAACACCTGAGCACACCGCATCGAGACGTGACGGAGGCAGACGGAGTCGGAGTCGCTTACGTAGCGAGATGCAGGAAAGTCGCCGAGGCCGCACTCACTATCGAAGTCGCAGCTCATCTCGTCACAGCCGGCGCAGTAGGAGCATCCGGGAAAAGGAACGCAAGCTGGAGCGGGAACGAGACAGAGTCAGGCGCCTGGAGGACGAAATCGACCGGGAGCGGAGTCGTCGGCGAACCGGTTCGAGTCCACGTGGCTGCCGTCGTGACGTCAACACCGACGGTGCCGCATCTTCACGGCAAGTGGACCAGCAGCCATCTGGTGTGGACGCACGGATGAAACGGAGATACCATTACGAACAAGACGACATGGTTCCTGCTCGTCGTTTATTTAGAAGGTCAGGAAGTCCAGCTTTTTCGGCGAAGGATGTGGCCGATATTTTAAATTCAATTAAGCCATCACAGCCATCTGCGGCAGCACAAGGTCGTAGTTTGAATTCCGACAATATATTACCTGACTTTGACCCCTCAACTAAGAATCAGAGAATTGACATTTGGTTACGGAAAGTCAATGAGTGTGCTGTGTATATTTATGGGTGGGATGACAAAACTGTTGTCCATTTCGCGATGCAAAAGCTCCAGGGATTGGCCAAAACCTGGTATGAGGGGTTGAATTATATTCTGTTTAGTTGGTCAGAGTGGCAGGAAAAACTTTTAACAGCTTTTCCCTGTGAGGAGAATTTTGGTCAATCGCTGGAGGATATGTTGAGACGTAAGAGTGAGAATAATGAGCCCATTGAAGTGTATTTTTATGAAAAGGTAGCTTTGTTAAACCGGTGTGACATCGTTGGCAAGCGTGCTGTTGATTGCGTTATACATGGGTTGAGCGATAAAACGCTTAAAACTAGTGCGTTGGCGTTGCGTTGCACGCATCCTGACCAGCTCTTGCAGTTCCTCATGAGTAATAGGGATTTAGCACAACCAGTTTCACCTCAAGATTGCACAAGTTTTACGAGTAGCTTCGCACATGCTGCTGAACCTTCAAATAACAATAATGTAGATGGTAAAAAAGCAGTTAATCCCGGTTTGTTCTGTTTTAATTGCAAAGAGCAAGGGCACCCTTTTATGAAGTGTCCTAAACCCCTAATTAAGTGCCAAACCTGTCAAAGATTTGGCCATAGGTCTGACAGTTGTAAGTTTAAGCCAGAAAATGAAAACGGTATGAACAATAAAACTGTATAAAACAAAAGTAATGTAAAGTAAGTACCTAAGTAACAAAACAAATTACTATATGAGCCTAATTCTTCTATATCTATACATAATTATAAATTAAAATCGATTTGGTCTAGTGGTTGCAACAGTGAAGGTTTTTGTTTATTTCGTTCAGTTCATGTTTTATGAATAATTTTGATATTTATGAATTAAAATTTATACTTGCTGGAATTGGATGGGCTAGCAACATCGATCACTAAAAAGGCTAGCAAGAATTTTATTGTTTTAATTGTAATTTAGTTATGCTATTCTTGCCAGAATTGGATGGGTTGGCATGAATTTTATTGAAACACTGTATTATGTAAACAAGCAGTTCTTGCTAGAATTGGATGGGTTAGCAAGAACTGTGTTTAAGCGGTGGCCAATCTTGCTAGAATTGGATGGGTTAGCAAGTATTGGATTTAGTTTTGCGAGAATTGGATGGGTTCGCAAATTGAATGTTGTTGTCGTTGCCGTAAGAATTGGATGGGTTTACGGTAACGAGACCATAATTCCCGATATTGTTCTGTAAGAATTGGATGGGTTTACTGAACTATCGATTAGTTTATTGGAAATACGATCTGTTGATTTTTTTTCTCTCTCTTTCTGTTCTTTTCATGAATGTAAAAGGTTATGGGTGTTCTTTCTCGCCGAGTGTAAGGTTATTATGTGCAGGTGTTGACGGGTCCGTGTATGGGGACATACACGAGGTCAGGATGGACGAGTGTAAGGTTTATGATTTTGTATAATCGATTTGAGGAATCGATACTATGATGAGTTGACAACATTCAGCGAGCGCGGGAATTTTTAATCTGTACGGGTACGGCGAGAGGGAACGGAATTAATTTGGCGGTGTAACATTGATTGTTTAAAATAAATAATTGTAAAACATAGTGACCTGAGTTTTACTACACTTAGATGAAAGTTAGTGTATTTCCACTGATTGTATGTGTGTATAAAAGGCAGTTACAACTTTTACTAGGAGAACTTAGGCTGCAAGAGCGAGCGAAGCGAGCTCGGGACTTGGGGCACCCCGACTCGGACAGGTTAGGTTAGGTTAGCAGGTTAGGTTCGTGTTTTTTTTTTTTAGACCATGGAGATGATGAACACAATTTTTTCTAGAACATTATTTTTTCCCGCGTTAGGCTGGCCGTATACGTCCGGTTTCCTGATTTGGTATTCAGATTCAGAATTCAGATTCGGAGACCCTGAATGCACGCATTTCATACAAAATCTTCTCTTTAGCGCACACGTTCTTATATTTTCCGTCAGGGTTTCCAAACGGAAAATAAAAGAACGTGTGAGCTATAGAGAAGATTTTGTCTTTAGCGCACACGTTCTTATATTTTCCGTCAGGGTTTCCGAAAGGAAAATATAATATAATATAACGGGTAATATAAACGTGTGAGCTATAGAGAAGATTTTGTATGAAGTGCGTGCACTCCGAATCTGAATTCCTGATTCAGAAACCGAATCAGGAAACCGGACGTATGTAGCCGGCCTTAAAGTGTTCATTTGTTTTTTTTTCAATAAACAGCTTTCTATTTGCATGCCAGTTCGAAATTTAAATAAACATGCAACCATATACAGGGTGAATTTTCCAAGTGGGCGTGGATGGCCAAATTCTAAACTATGAGGGATAGCGAAAAGTACTCAAAAGAGTCGCGGGCTCGATTTTGATGAAAACTAAAACTGCATCATTGGATTTTTGAAAAATCAATATTTCTAGCCAGGAATCGAACCTGTTGATTTTGAAAAAAAAACACACGCTGTATTATTACACCATTCGATAGTGTCCATAATAAGAATCAAATTAGAATAAAATAAGAAGAAAATTAAATAAGAATCAAATGTTGAATCTTAACGAACTGCTTCTTATTTTAAAGTACCTACGTACCTACCGAATTACGTACCTTGTTCGAAATGATGCTCAATATTTTTTAAACACACCCGCAGCGCAGTTACCTTCACAACATTATGTTCTAAATTAAATCCAAATATCGTAATAAAAATTAAATTTCTATTACGATCTTTGGAAAATATTCTAATGGAGTTAATAATATTGTACTGCTGAATGCACAATCCTTGAGACGTCGAATCCAGCTATGTATTGAAAACAATGGTCATCATTATGAAAAATTAATCAGTTAAGGTTTAATTGGTAGGTATAGCTATGTTTTAATTAGAAATATAGATTCGTTTTTTTAATTTGATTATTACGCTCATATTAGAATTGTTTTCTTTGTTTGTTTAATAAAATTATTACTTCATAATAAGTAACTTACTATATACACTAGATACTAAAATAAATGACTAACTAACTTACAATACAAATATATAAAAATAAAAAACAAAGGACACTTAGGCGTCGAAGTATTCATATAGTACAGGATTGTATTTATAGTTAGGTCACGGGTTAGGTACAGGTTGCATTGTAGCAGTATCTACAACGCCACATGCGAACAACGCGTTATACTGACGTCACGCAAATTCTGCATCTAGCAAGCAGAGTTGATTTATTACCGTTGGATCCCGTTTTTGAATCCCATTTTAATATTTTTGGCGTTGGATCCCGCAAAACATTATTATGTATTTCCGTTGGATCCCGAATTTAAAAAATGCAAGATAATTACGTTTTATTGTCGTTGAATCCCGAAAAGTATTTCCGTTGGATCCCGAATGCTTAAAAAAATATGAATGCGGGTACTTTCAACAACAAAATTGTTTATAATAAAATGAGGGGTTCACTAATGTTTCACCAAAACTCCATTGACAAATTTTTAGTTTACAACCAACGTTTCGTATACTATTCATTTCACAAACAACTCATTTTCTATATAATCTAGTCGTTTCTGGCACTCGCCGGCCGCTGCCGCGGCACCGCTCGCTTCGCTCGCTCGGCTCGTGCGTAGGGGTCACAGTTTTAACCTAACCTAACCTAACATTGTTTTTTTTTTAATAATTAACCTAATCTAACTAGTTCGGTTCCGGGTAACCCACTAAAAATAATCTCTTTTTAGTGTTTGATAAAGGTAAATCACTTTTCTTCTGAAATGTACACATGTTGTTATAATATGGGATTCAACGGAAATAGCAAACGGGATCCATCGGTAATAGGTACCTAAAAAACGGGATCAAAAAACGGGATCCAACGGTAATAAACGGCAGAGTTTACCACGCAACTAGCATAGATACAACAGCCCGACATGAATCATCGGGCAGTTGCCCGCCATACACAACACCCGTCTGGTCGGAAGATCCTCCCTTTTCTACAGAGTAGATATGAGTGAACTTTACACCCTTTTCCTCATACCTCTATACTGGTGACCCCGAACATGAACGTCAGCGCAGCCTTCGTGCAAATACTTCAGCGTGACGTCCCGCAAGCTTTAGAGCGGCGAGTCACCCAGCCAGCCAGCACCCACGGCTTTAACGGGTATCCTGACCACCTGCATGCAACGACCGCGCATACCTGGTCATCACCCTCAGCCTCATCAGCAACCTCGGCACAGCACACTGCACTTTCGGCCGGTCTACAAGCAGAGCCCTTAATAACCCTCTCCTGGTCGACGCCAACAGTCAGCCTCAACCCGGCGCTGTACCACATCCGATGCACTGGAGCATACCTAATGCAGCGCCACCCCGACTCACTGGGGACACTTCGCAGACAGTTCCGACTCACCGTGAACTATGCGGCAACCAGTTCCGACTCGCTGGAACCTCAGCTGGCCTGGCAAGCATCGCAAGATACAAGACTCAGCTCACTATCGACCTCCGGTCTCTGGGGGGGAGTGATGTAGCGGTATCTACAACAGCATGCTGAGTATAGTGGTGTCTCAACGGGCTGCGGAGACACCAGAACAGTCACAAGCTCGATGTCAGCAGCAGGTGACTTACACGGCGACCCAAAGAGCCACAGAAAACATTACAACGGCTGAATCTCGCAGAGGCGCTGATCTTACACGAATATAATGTATCGTGGGACTGTTTGTCTTAAATAGTTCTAAATAAATGTCCGCGGCAGCATATATATATCTTTTATGTGGAAGCCCAAAATAGTGAGCCATATCGAAATTAGCTCTTTCTGTATGTTACCTCTTCACGCCTAAACCACTAAACGGATTTCGATAAAATTTGGCAAGGAGATAGATAACATCCTATGGAAGGACATGGCCTACTTCACCGGTACTGTCCCGTGGGATAATTTCCAACATCCACGCGGGCGAAGCCGCGGGCAGAAGATAGTCACTGAATGTGAGTTCTCGGTTTTCATTTTCTTCGGTTGATCAATTTTATACTTTACTAGCGGCCCGCCCCAGCTTCGCATGGGTACAATTTTTTTTTCGAATTTCCGAAGTTTTCTTTCATACAAATCTTTTCCTAGCAATACCGAACACAACAAAAAAAGAAGTATCCAATTTGGTGCAGTCATTCGGAAGTTATGCGCGTACAGACATTTTGGCGACTTTGTTAGGGTTCCGTACCAAAATGGTAAACCTGTGTACCTGTATGAAAATGTGAATACATAATCAGCCTATAATGTTCCCACTGCTGGGACACAGGCCTCCTCTCTGTGAAAGAGAGTGGGCCGTAATCCACCACGCGGGCCCAGTGCGGGTTGGTAGATGTCACGTCTTCGAATTTTTGGTTCTAGGACATGCCGGTTTCCTCACGATGTTTTCCTTCATCGTTTTGAGAGCAGTGGTGATGAAATAAAGCGTCTGTCTGGGTTCGAACCTACGGCCTACAACTCGTAAGTCGCGGTTGATACCACTGGGCCACCACGTGAATATAAGTACATAAATACGTACCTATGATGTAGGTACCACGAATAAATGATCTAGGATCCAATAACAATGAATAAATCCGCAAACAAAAAGCAAAAATACTTTAAAATTACATTTATTTCTCTTGTTTTGTACATGAAACATTTGATAATCATTTCTTTGTCATTACAAAATTACTTAACATTTAAGCTAATATAATACTCGTAAGTATTTTATTTTAAGAAATGATTTGACGAAAATCATATATGTAAATGAATAATTTTGTAACAAGCTTACAACAACTGCTTAAATATTTATTAAAGTTTAGCACAATATAAATTATTATAGGTAGGTATAGTAGGTATTAAAATCTAAAATCACACTATGAAAATACATAAATGTGGAAATTACATCACATTCAATTAAATACTAGTTAAAATAAACTGGTATTTTGTTAATTATTTTAATAACAAATACTTTTAAACGTAGGAACTGCTACTTTTTTGGTACCTACTTAAAAATTACACCTACTTTAGTAGGTAAGCATTAGCTAATAACTATATTTTGTCATGTTTGTTTATCCAGTTATAAATTGATTTTAAATAAATAATATTTACTTATATACTGTAAAAATCTGTTAATATTAAGTATTTCGTAATGTTGCACCTTTCATACACACACTCATTTTCATTTGGGGTGCGTTCCGAGTTAGGAATGTAATCGATATAATCGATTTGAGCTTGCTTAATTAAACCCGTACCGAATTAGCGTGAGCGCAATAACGATGTCCCGTGTAAATCGGAACGCATATAAGATGATGTGAGCGCTGTGAGCGATTACAGCTAATTCGGAAAGCGGCCATGGTCTTGCACGCTGTGTAAGGAATAAACTGTGGGAATTAAGCATGAAGTACTTTTAAAGGGAAAACCAATGAGAAAACACTCGAATTTTTTTGCAAGGACATCCCCAGGTGTAGTTTTATCCTCATGGGCGCGACTAATTATACAACACAAATAACTGCCTACGCACAAAACCTACATTCATCATGCAAATAAACATTTTATCCTCAGTTTCGGGGCAAGCAGACTGTCATAAAGGCTGGCTAAACTTTTACACGTATGTGTTGTAATAAGAAAAACGTTTGATTCTGCCTACTTTCCATATAAAATAAAGTTACTTATGAGATTACAAGCGTGGTGGATAAAATAACAATCCATAAATAGCAGTGAGCAGTGGCGCCGCGATAGGGGGCGGTGGCGCCGCGCAGTAAGCTCGCGGCTGCTGGTTGCAGGCCGCGATGTCCTGCGCAAGGACCCAGGCCATGCGCCGGAGCAGCGTGCTTGCCGCTATCGAACACGAGCGGCCCGCATTGGCCACGCATTGGATGAAGTCATCTCTTGAGCTGAAAATATTGAAAACAGTGTAATTTTTCATGAAGGTCTAGTGTGGAGATAGTTATGGCTAAGGTATCTATACTCCATTTACTATAGCATTAAACAGAAGTTAAAAAGGGCTCTTTTAGGGGCACACTTTATAATAAAAGTACAACAAAAATGATTACAGTCAAGATTGATGTGGAGTTAAATATAATCAATTTAAGTAAATAACAGAAGTCACACTTAATTGTACTTATTTAACCTATCTACCTTCTGAAATTACAAGGCTTTCATTTAATATTATTTAGTATTTCCTATTCCCTTCATAAGTTGTGGCAGCACCTCTTTTTTATTTTGTCGGTTTATATAAAGTTGTTTTTAATAAACTGATTGTTACTAAAAATTGTTTGTTAATTGTTGTTGTTAAATTGTTGTACCTATCCAAGCATCGTGACTAGTAGATAGATAGAATATGCTTTATTGTATGCCATACATTGTTACTTACAAAAAAGCACATACATTACTTATTAAAATTGTTTGAACTTAAATTCAAAATAAAAGGTTTCGTACTCCTGCTTCTGCGAGCTTCCTTTTTCTAATGTTATAATAAATGGAGTATAGTTAGGTAGTGGTTTGGGCACTCACACAACGATATGTTATAGTGATGCGCCACTTCGTTAAGCGCTAAATGTATTTATCGATTTGCGGTGCAAGCGGGCCTTAGGTAATTTCAGAAAATGTCTATGAAAAAAATCGGTGCCTTTGTTTAGCGGCTTCGTGAAACTTTGTAGGTAAAAAATAATTTAACTACTGATTTTTATAGTTTATCGTCCGAGTTATTATTTAGTAAGTACCTACCGCATTTTTAAAGATTCATTAGGTAATGGCCGCCAAAAAGGCATCGTTCATTTTGGTCAATATCCTTTCATGACTATTGTCGTGTAAGCGACGCTGAAGAAACTTTTGATAAAGACTTTTTTTTTATTAACATAATGTAATATACTTTTTTGACCTCCAATTGACGCACGCGTACTTTTGTTTTATGGTGTTCTGTCATCGTCGTTGAAAAAGATATTATATTTTTCTCTGCTATTTCGTTTATTAAAGTTATTTTTATTAATCTTCGTCGTTTCTTCGTCACTTCGAGCCTAATACCATTATATGTCGACTGTTACATATATGGATAAATAATTATTATAGCAATTGATACGGACAGCCAGAATCCCGCAAGCCTCACAACTGCTGTAACCTTAGATTCATTAGTATCATTATTCTTATTTTCTACACTAATTGGGTAGCGGAGGGCAAATGGCAATCGGTCGGCGTTAATAACCGAGTCAACCCCATCTGGGCCAGAAGAGGGTCAATATGAACATCCCTTACCAGGAAAAGTTATGACGATACACTTTTGTATAGTAAAAGTGCGCAGTGCTGCACACCCTCACCCTATTTCAAGTTAAACAAATATCATCTATACTTATAATAAATCTGTAGAAGTGAAAATTCTGTACAGTAAGCGTTCAGAAGTGCATTCACACCTTACGAGTCGTATTGCTGTGACACGCGCGACGCGGTACAGCGTATATCTGTATGTGTAAACAACACGGTAACACACACGACACACCACCTACTTACTTCACACACTGTCATATCGTCGTGTACTCGTCGCACCACAAGAAACGAAAAAAAAAATATTTCCGTCCCTTTTGTTAGACACGGCCAAACGCATACCGGTGCTAAAATTCAAACCATTATAATATAAGCTCGTAGCAGTAATCGGTAAGCGTTGGACTTTGATGCAACTGGCTTAGGTTCGAATCTCACGAAGCGCGGTGCCGTTTTTTAGCAATATTTATTTTTGTTTGCAATATTGATAATATTCACAAAATTGCTGCCTTTTTTACTAATGTTGTTATTGTAATAAAGGGTTTAGAATAAAAAATGCGTGTTAAGTCATAACAAAAATTTAAAAAAATATTTATTCGATTTATTTCATAAAGTTAACAAACATTAAGTTTCGTTCATGATCGAAGTAAGCTATAAATAAGAATATTAGATTAGATTCTACTACTTACAAAATAAGTGATTTTAAGGTTAACTATGGGCAGTTCATTAAGCATTTCACATTTTATTTGGCTTTATTAAATATAAATAAGTTATTGAGGTTATAGCTTAAGTATTCATTTTCTTTACGAAAAGAAGATTGAAACTAAACCTCAAATTAAGGCATAATATAGAGGATGAGTATAATAATATTACCTACTAAAATAATGTAAACATTTTTGGTCTATCTAAAAGAAAAGAGACGAACACCATGTTGAATACGTGCTTAAAAATACGTAACCAAAAATTCGTGCAACAACGAATCTGTTGTTTATTACCGCCTAATATTTTGTATAACCGCCGTTATTCTCGATACAGTCTAGTAGTCGTTGACGCATGGAGCCTACGAGTTTAGAACATATTTCTGTTCCCCTTATGTTTTCCCATATCTCCATACAATGCGACTTCAACTGCTCAAGACATCTTTCATTCCGGGCTTCCCACCTTTGCACCATCAAACCCCATAGATTTTCTATGGGGTTGAGGTCAGGAGATCGCGCTGGCCATGGAACGACTGCTATCTCCGGGTATCTGGTAAACCACTCACGCACAGTGCTCGCCCTATGAATTGGACAATTATCCTGGACAAAAGTTATTTTTGTAACCTCTTCAGCTGGATAAACGTTGCGCACTGTAGGTAGCATGACGTCATTTAATACTTCCACATAAGTGGAGCTGTTGGCGCGTGGAGGAATAAACACGAGTTCCCCTGGTCCTGCCGCACTCATCCATCCCCACATATTCACAGTGATTCTTCCTGATTCCGTGTTGGGAACTATGTTTTTTTCACACCAGCGAGTATTATCCTTACGCCATAAATGAATTCTTCCCTTTTGGCTAGATTTGAACGTTTTTTCATCTGAAAATATAACAGTGTCCCAGTTGAAATCTAAATAATCTCGTGCGAAACTTAAACGTTCTTGTTTGTGCCTTTCTGTCAAAAACGGTTTTTTAGCTGGTCTTCTATGATGCAATCCTTCAGCATGGAGTGCACGGCGAACGGTTAATAATGATGTGTTAAATGACTCAGCAAAATGTCGCGTTGGTATGAAACCATTTGTTTCATATTCATTCACCATGAGCCGTCGCTGTTCATCTTTAATAAGCGCCGGCCTTCCACTTCGCGCTCGATTTGCAAGGCTACCCTCTTCCTCGTATCGCTTAACCCAAAGCCTCACAGTATTTCTCTAGAACAAAGAATGGAATGGAATACTGTTAGACTTCTATAATAATAATTAACATTGACGATTACGAAAAAAAAAATTACTCATCATTCACTAATCTAAATAAATTATCTTTAAAATGATTTATATTTTTCTTTTCTTCTATTTAAACCTCATAATGAATTTAAAACTTTATTTAATAACGCATCTTCTGAGTAAAACGATTAACAATGCTTTAGATTTAAGTAGATTTATGTTTAGTAAACTAGGAAATATTTAAATGATACACTCACACTTAGTCCGGTTTCATTCGCTATTTGGGTTTTGTTATAACCAATTTTATGCAGCGCAATTATATCTGCCCTCGCTTCAATATTGATATTAGACTGCATTTTGAATATAATTACTTAAACACCGCTAATAGATAACACCTTGTCACTAACCAACAATATCCACGAACCAACAACGTTCTAGGTGATTAGTCGTAACGAAGAGCATTAATCTGCCTACCTCACAGAAATCGAAATAAATTAGTTGGTTTTCTGTGGTTACCTACTAACTTCATTATTTGTGTGAACAAGACGAACGAGACAAAAAAATAATGATTATTTATCAAACTACCTACTACTAGTAATTATAAAAATTAATCACATCTATTTAATTATCCAACTACTACTAGAAAAAATAACAAAATAAATTAATAGCAATTATTAAAAAGTAACAAATTATATTATAGTTATTACCTAATTATTATTTATAGTATCTAATAAAAACCAAATGTGAGATTCGAACCCTCCGCTCGCGATAAATTTGCACAAGTCAGAGCGCGTTAACCATTACGCTAGGATAACATATAATAAGACAGTTGAAATTATGAACTAGTATCAATTCCAGATAAAGTGAGTGTGTGTGCGTGTCTATAGTATAGATACAACTTATAGAATAAGGTCGTAAGTCAAACCGAAGCGTCAATCTATTGCTTTGTGAGATTGGTAATCGACTTCAGAACGCCACTGTACATTGAAAATATCAAAAAAATAAAATATGGCAGCGGGTGTTACTAGACCGAAACCGAACCCAAAAATGTGATTAAAAACATGTTTGTCTGTCTGTCTGTCTGTTTGTTCCGGCATCACGCAAAAACTACCGGTTCGAATACGATGAAACTTGGTATAATTATTCTTTAACTAGCTGCGCCCCGCGGTTTCACCCGCGTAAATGTCGATCCCGTGGGAATATCGGGATAAAAAGTATCCTATGTCCTTTCCCGGGACTCAAGCTATCTCTGTACCAAATTTCACACAAATCGGTTCAGTAGTTTAGGCGTGAAGAAAAGACAGACAGACAGACAGAGTTACTTTCGCATTTATAATATTAGTTTGGATATTCTGGGCACCACACTGGGTACTTTTTATCCCGGAAAAGTATATACAAAAGTCCTGACTGACCGATATATCAACGCGCAGCCTAAACCGCTGGTCCTAGAGACATGAAATTTGGAGGGTGTGTTCTTTGTGAAGAGTAGGTATCCACTAAGAAAGTGTTTTTAGAAATTCCAACCCTAAGAGGGTGAAAAGAGGGAGGGTGAAATTTCACGCGGACGAAGTCGCGGGCAGATGCTAGTTTCAAATAAAGTTATTTTTCCATTAATTCATATTTGTTTACATTTTTGGCAAATAAATCGCGAACGCAGATTATATCTGTACCAGCGTTTACTTTTATATATTAGGTCCTTACATATGAAATTGGCGTTTTGTATGGAAGGAACAAAAAGTCGAATATTTTTTAATATAATATATTTAATTAATCAAAGTATGAACCATTGTTTTCAATGCACTTTTGCCATCTTATAGGTAGTTCATTGATCCCTTTACTAAAAAAACCAGTCGGACGGGAATCAATAAAATCTTTGAAGGCGATTTGGACTGCCCCATCGGAGTTGAATTTTTTCCCTTGCAAAAAGTTATCCAAATTGCGAAAAAAATGGTAATCTGTTGGAGCAAGGTCCGGGGAGTACGGAGGATGTCTAAGACATTCCAATTCAAGCTCTTCTAATTTGGTAGCCGTCTGTTGCGCAGTGTGTGGTCTGGCGTTGTCGTGAAGCAGCAGTGGCGTGGAGCGATTGACCAGCCTTGGTTGTTTAGCCGCTAGCTTTTCCATCATGGTTTGTAATTGCTGACAATAGACATCAGCTGTAATAGTCTGGCCAGATTTGAGAAAACTGCAATGAACAATACCGGCACTAGTCCACCAAACGCTTACAAGTAAGTTTTTTGGGGTTAATTTTCGCTTGGGGCAGGATTTGGCTGGCTGGCCAGGATCCAACCATTGCGCTGAGCGCTTCCGATTATCGTAAAGAATCCATTTTTCATCACAGGTAATGATTCGGTTTAAAATACCTTCATTGTTGTGCCGGTTCAGTAATGTAACGCAGCAGTCGACGCGCGTTTGCCGGTTTGCTTCAGTCAATTCGTGAGGTACCCACCTTTCAAGCTTTTTAATCTTCCCAATTTGCTTCAAGTGAATTAAAACAGTTTTATCACTAACATCGAAGCCTGCAGCTAACTCGGACGTGGTTTGCGATGGGTCCGCTTCCACAATAGCCTTCAATTCTCCATTATCAACTTGGGTCTCAGGCCGTCCACGGGGCTTGTTCTGCAGGTCGAAATTTCCAGAACGAAAACGTTGGAACCAAAAACGAACTGTGTTTTCTTTTGCAACATGACCGCCATACACATCATTCACCCTTCGAGTCGTTTCCGCAGCACTAGTGCCACGGCGGAACTCGTACTCGTAAATAATGCGATATTTTAAATTTTCCATTTTGTAAAATGAGTGACGCAAACAGAAAAAACAGAAGAAAAAAAACAAATGAATGACGGTCATCGAAGCACAAATACATGAGTAAATAGCTGTACAAATTTGAATTTGGAATTCCTTACCAAAGAGGAGAAATTCGTGATTAAAGTGGCCAGTACGAAAAACGCCAATTTCATATGTAAGGACCTAATAAAAGTTACTTTCGTAGGCAGCTAGAGTATATGAAAAACACTATTGATACTCCTAAGTAGGTAGGTAGGTATACCTAAATAGCAATACCTGTTCCAAAACAGGAAGGATGAAATGCATCGAATATTTTAATAACTTGGGCACTTAATTTAGCTTATAATATAGCTTGCAAGGTAAATCAGAAAATTATTACATTTTACAGAGAAAATATTTTCCGTACGCGACATGTGGAACGAGGGTGACTGGATATGACAGCTGGGAATAAATTGCGGAAAGCAAACGAAAGATTGATATTATTTGACTGCAAAGAAAACAACGATTTAGCATTTTAGTACATTAATAAATAATGTAAGTGACAAACGAAACATGTCGGCTTCATATTTTATTTTTGTTTCATTTGGGCTATTTAGTGTTGTGATTTCCTTGTGAAATAACTTATTGCAGCTTTGGGACCAGACCTATTTCATAATACATAGTATGGTTTTGTTTTGTTCGTTACACCCTATTATAACATCGCCTAGCCTTTTCCCAATTATGTTAGGGTCGGCTTCCAGTCTAACCGGATGCAGCTGAATACCAGTATGTTACGTGGATAGACAACCTATCTGACCTCCACAATCCAGTTACTGGGTATTATGATAGGTACCCCTTGGTAAGACTCGTGACAGAATTAAGGGTTTCTGACTACCCGTAACGACTGTTAAAGATCCACGAATGACAGTCGGGACCAAACGGCTTAACGTGCTCTCTGAGGCACGGAGGGGTTTCGGTATGTAAAGATGGTCAACCATCCACAGACCAACCGCAGCAAGCGTAGCTTAACCTAATCGAATATTGTACCTAAACATTTTAAAAGAGTAACGGTGGAGTTTCTTGCCCGTTCTTCTCCATACAAAAACTACCTTTTGGAATGGGCGACTAGAATCAATTCTATTTTACGATAATTTTTGACGTTCAAAAGTGCCTTTTATGTGCCAATTTGAAATAAATGCTTTGACTTTGACTTTGATCGACCCGTGCGCCTGTTATTACTTAGCCACGGACCCCGCCACCAACACTATAATATCTATCGGTGCCTATTTTAGGAGAACATCGTTTTTAAATCTTGTGTAAGTGTACGTATTTATGTGTGTTTTTGTATGCTCGTACATTGTTAGATAGCACCTAATATCCAATAGCATTTGCAGTTACTTAGTACTTTTCGGTAGTTAGGGAACTGTGAAACAGTTTGCCCATGAAAATCAATGATTACTGGTCTGTTTATGGCCACACAGCCGGGCTGTGTTTTGGTTTGCAGGGTACCCCGATGAAGTGGAGGAACCTATTTTATTGAGACTTTCCAATGTTGACTTCGAGCGAAATGAAGTGTTACTAGGTAGGTCTAGGTATTATAGGCAGAGGTGATCGCTTTACATCAAGTTAGTCATACTGATCTCTCATTTTAAGATATTATTTCGAATTAAGTCGCTCATAGAACAATCAGCCTATAACGTTCCCAGTGCAGGGACACAGGCCTCCTGGGCGGGTTGGTGGATGTCACATAATAATGAATAATGTACCCAGGATTTTGTAATATCTTGATTTAAAAGAGTGTCCATGAAGTTTCTTGCCCGTTCTTCTCCATAGAAGTCTACGTTTTGGAATGGGCAACTAGCTTCAAATTTCTGACTAACTGACCGACTATTTAATTTTGACAATTCAAAAGTGCCTGTACATGGTTTAATTGAAATAAATGCTTTGAGTTTGAGTTTGGGTTTGACATAAATTCGATTTTTTGGTTCTAGGACATTTCGGTTTCCTCATGATGTTTTCCTTCACCGTTTTGAGAGCAGTAGTGATGATATAAATTGCACAGAGTAAAGTGCCTGTTTGGGTTCGCTCGCACCCACGACCTATAAATCATAGTCGGGCCACCACTGCTCACTCATAAGGAGTTAATTGTAGTTTTTATTATTCTAGAAAAGATACTATCATAATAAACTTCTAACTTCCAGTATGATGAACTTAACGAGTGTCTACTGAAACTAGCACAGTTGGGTTTACTAATTAAAAACATCCCTTGAGCGCCATTTTGAGGGAAAACTGTTGGAACTAAAACGTAATAATGAAGGTACCTACTATGTATAACATTTAAAGATTTTGAATAGATGTGAAATAAAAAGGATCACAATATTACTTTCATTTCTATGACAGATTTCCATCATGCTATTGAAAATGATACACTCCTCTCGAACAATAAGAAACAGCAGAAATAATTATGTCTTTATTACAAAAGTCTTATCCTCAGACAAAATCAGATATAAGAGTGAGGCCACACGATGCGTTAACGGTGCGGTGCGGCGCCGGAGCGGTACCGCAACGACCAACGTCATCCTACATACAAATCACTATGTCACGTCACACGATGCGTTGGGCCGCCGCCGTGCGGAGTCGCAACGTAGGCGCGCCGCGCTTGTGACCTGCGAGACGAGGCGGGGAGGGGTGATACGTTGCGGCGCGCACCACGGTAAACAGCGTTCTACTGCGGTGCCGCACCGCCCATGTGGCACCCTATAGCTCGAAGTAATTGCGGTGCGGTGCCACACCTCACGGTTAACGCATCGTGTGGCCTCGCTCTAACACAATAGGCAAGGACGTATAATTATGAGCAGACATATAATTCTTTATTGTACGAGTTTATCACTGCCTTTTAATTGAGTAGACAGACAAAGCCCCTCAAGATTGATGTAACAAAATTATATCCATCGTTATATTTTATGAGCATTTTAAAGGAGAATGTAATAAACAGAAACATGCTGAGAATGTACGCTGGTTCGTCGGCAATCGTACAATGAAAACATTGGAAGTAATTACCAACACAGTTCGGCGTTTCGGTTGAAATACGTGAGCTGTTGAGCGCGTTCCGTGTTCTCCCGGACAGCGACCTGCAACTCATCGACGCAGCGGCTCCAGTCGGGAGACACGCGGCCCCAACACGTTGGCTCCTTCAAGAATTCTGTTCAAATATAGCAAATAATAAGAAATGTTATATGTAACAAAGGCCTTCGTAAGGATAAGCATACACAAAGTGATCATAGTGATCATAGAACGGCTTACGGAAAATTGAATCCGTCAAGTTTTCCGAATTGAACTTATTGGCATTCGTCCAATTTGGAAAGAATACGATTTACACCATCCCTTTATTATTTCTTAATTTTGTAAATCATAATCATAAATCATTAAACTTAATTGATATAGGTTCCTACGTTTTTTTTTGTGAATCACAAGATTTGACCTCCTATCTGATGGCCTCCACAAGGAATGATCGATCACTTTTCAATCCAATAGTAACTGGAAAGTTTTATTTATTTCCAACAAACGACTTTTCGACGCCAATATGGATGATAGATCATGCAGAACGTATAAACTTTAGTTCAAACAAACATTCAGGGGATATCGATACAAATGAACGAGCACAGGGTATGTTCCTGTTTCGTTTCCATTAAATATTATTACACCTGCAGGCGGGCAGCCACTTTTTTAATTAAATTAAAGTGTTTCCAACAATATCGGTAATCTCTTTTGATTGTGGATTTGCTCTTTATATCTTTTTTATTAAACTTTAAGCCCACAATGATGATATGTTAGCTGGTGGGTTTGTTTGGATGTTTTAACTTGTAAGATTTTCCTGTTTATGCTTTGTAATTTTCAGACTTCTATTACGCAGATACCTATTTCAAATAATAAAGCTAATAGATCAGTATTATAATTATCTACTCTGGCATTCATTGACTGTAAGACAGAACTTAGACAACCATCTAAGTAGGCCTCAGCAAGTAGGACCTCCACAAGCCGTTCATGAAGGGCTCAGACCTCCGGGGTGTACTTATGTGGCGTCTCTCCACAGATAATGGCTCACATCCTATCTTGCGCCGTATGCCGTCTCCTGCACACGTGAGAACCTAATGGCTGCGTCAGCGAACGTTATTCGCGTTGCTGAACTTTGGGCCAAGCAAATATAAAAAAAACAACACTGAGCAGACAAGGTATACCGGAAGTTTAACCCATACGACTACGCATAGATACTAATTATTCGTGGGGGAAGCGCCAGGGCAGTCCGCGGATTTTTTTTTACGTATTTTGCAATTTACAGCCTAGGTCAGTGTCAGGTTGTATGTTGAACAAAATATGATCGCGAATCATATTTTGTTATGTAGCGTAACCAGTATGTATATTTACAGAATTATCATAATTAAAATCATCAATACAACACTCGAAGTTCAATACAGGGTGTCCCAGGAATCCTGTACCAGCGAAGTTCTGTGGTCAGGGGACACTAATACCCATCGACTGGACCCCTATGTATGTTCTGCAATATTTTGTAGTTTTCGAGAAATTATGTTTTTTGTATTATTTCCAGTTTTTTTAATTGTGGGCTGTTTTAGTCATAACTTTTTCTGATTGCTATTTCTTTGAGATTTTTTTGTCAGTATTATGGCTTGAATGTGTGTTCACCTGTTATAAAACACAAAACACCCAAATATAACTACTGTAGCTCAGAATTTCATCATAAATTTAAAATTTCTCTTAGAGAGAAATTTACACTTGATTTAAACTTTTCTCGAAAACTACAAAATATCGTGGAACATACGGGAACGTAGGGGTTCAATCGACGGGTATTACTGTCTACTGACCACAGACCTTTGCTGGTAGGTACAGGTTTCCTGGGACACCCTGTATAATCCTATTGATTGATATTTAATGAAATAATCATTCAAAAGGACCTGCAAATTGCAAACAATGTAAGAAAATTTGAATATCGCGGGCTACCTAGCGCATCTCCCTTAATATAACAAAAGATAAGTAACTTACCCCTCCTTAGGGCCGTGTCGTTGGTGCACAAGAACCGCATTAGGGCGCGGGCGCCACCGATCTGCTGCTGGAGCAGTTTCTGTCCGTCCGTTGGCAGGCACCGCTTGATCCATGCATCCATGCACACCATGCCCGTTTGATAAGCCCTGGAAATAAAAATTATATTAAAATGTATACATAGCGACATCATGTCTTTACTTTTGAAGGATTCGTGTTAGAATTTATCAATCTGTTTGTAGAAAAGCCTCGTTTAACTTTGTTAAATATGGAAATTGTTCTCAAAGACAGATCTCTCTTGTGTCATCTGCAGACAAACTTGTAACAAGTCTGTAAATATAATACAAGTCACTTGTATTATATTTATGAGAAAACAATAAGTAAGATCAACATCAAATACGAAACAAGAAATGAAAACACGAAATAACGAAACTTGGTCGTTTATTGCCATGTCTGTGAGGGTTAGATATATATATAATTGGCAAACTTTTGAGTCACAATTCGCATCGGGTGCCTCGTGTTGGCTAAATAATATTGTTTCGCAACTTTTAGCAAAATAACATATGCCCCTAAGTAGGAGTTTGAAAACGTTTGTTTGGAGCATGATTACGCATGTTTAAGCTGACGTAAGTAACGTAATCACTTGCAACTTTATGTGATACGTGCTACCTAATGTTAAAATAATACGAGTTTACGTTCAATAATTGCAGAATCATGTCAACAAAAAGTCAAAAAAGTTGAAATAACAAAATAGCTCTTCATAGGCGAGGGTGTACAGTTTCCTATCATTGATCGTAGTTCTCAAGTTTCAAGAGAACCGGAATGTCAATTAAAGCAGTAAATAGTTCCGCGTAACCCTAAAGGCTCCATTCATAGAACATTAGAGGGTCTAAAAGGCTTAATTGTTGGCATCGCAGAGGATGGAGGGCTCAGTCAACAAAGTTATATAGTAACTTTTGATGTACTCGTATAGTTCGTCAAAAGATCAATACGTAACGTGTTTCTTTTCAGAAGGGATTCCACACAATATCCTTTATGAACTTAAACGGTCAATCAAAATGAGCCGAGACTCTACTTGAAGAAACGGCTCAAATGATCTTTATAATAAAGTAAGGTTTTGCTGACGAACGTTACTTGCAAAGATCCTTAATTCCCTACCGATGATATAAACGAAACGATAAATTGTTGACACCCTTACTCCTCAATTAAATTGTTCAGTTTTCATTACCAGACGATCTGCAGAGTACAGAGTTACAACTTTAAGTAAAACATAATACATAAGAAGTTAAAGCTTGTCCGTTGATCCGTAATAGTCCTGCCTACAAGCACCCGAGGCTGATTAATACAACCGCTCTGAGGTCTAACGTCTAGCCATTACGTACATAACACGACATTAGTGGGACTGGGGCACATACGCGAACGTTGGAGATTGGCCCCCCTATTTTAGGGATGTGCGTGGTACGATTCATACGATTAATTACGAAATAAGCTATTTCAATTGCCTAACAGAGGCATAGACCTACACGAATTCCTGGACAAGTTAAACTACCTACTTAGTATACATAATCAGCCTATAATGTTCCCACTGCTGGGACACAGGCCTCCTCTCAGTGAGAGGGAGTGGGCCGTAATCCACCATGCGGGCCCAGTGCAGGTTGGCAGATGTCACATGTCTTCGAATTTTTGATTCTATCATATGCCGGTTTCCTCACGATGTTTTCCTTCACCGTTTTGAGAGCAGTGGTGATGAAATAATTTACACAAAGTAAAGCGCCTGTCTGGATTCGAACCTACGACCTACAACTCGTAAGTCGCGGCCGCCGTTACCACTTGGCCACCACAGCTCTCACCTGTTACCGCTTGGCCTACTTAGTATAAATAGTTGAAATTAAGCAATAAATTCCAATCGCAGAATAATTAAATCGACATTAAATTAACCTGATTGTTAGTTAACGTTTAGTCGATAATTCATTCAAATGGAAAACCTGAACAACTTCGGCTTCTTTCACAGTTTACATAACCGGGTAACGCAACCTTCTCACAAATCTAACATTCCATTTCATATGGTACGAACGGTTTCAGGGAATAGAATCTTTTTATTAATTTTGATGTGGGTTATGCGAGAAGCTGTAAGTAACACGAGATTACAGCTGGACGTTTGTAGTAATTCAGTCTGAAACCTTTTATTCAATTGCGGAGGTATAACCTAAATTCACGAAATCTTTTGAATATTTATGAGGAAATGCGGGTGGTCGTTTCTCCATAGAAACGCTCTCGTCTGTTTTCTTTCTGGTTAATGACCACAAAGCAATGATTTTTTACAAAATAATAAAAATATTAACTACTTGTATGTTCCTATGTTTTCGGTTTTGATGATTTATTATAGTGCTGAATGCCCTTCTGGCTGCCAGCCCTGAATGTGATGTGTTTGCGGATGAATGGATTAAAATTATGCGTATATGTCTGGAGTTCTGTGAGAGAATGTATGCATGGGTGACCACTGTTCCATGTTAGTTTTAAATTATATTATTGTCTACGTAATTATTGTCTCTATGTTAATTAATGTAATTGGTGTTGTACTGTTTTAATTAACTATAAATAAATAAAACAAAAAAAAAAATAAAAAAAAATATTTTTATAAGCACTAGAACCCTCTAAAAATTTCGATTTAAACCGCTGTCAACAGAAGCCTAGTGTACACATTTGACAACTATTCATGAAAAAAGAAAAACATAGGGACACAGTATATATCCTTCTTATTCTGTTTATGAAATATCTTTTAAATTGGTCCAACATTGAAGGAGGAAATGGGCGAGAGCCAAACCTCGAACTACGACTTTTTTACTTAGGATTTTTCAAAAGTCTCTCCGACATTGCAATATTTTACGTGTACTTACGTGTGAAAATTTCAGAAAAGGCAACCAGGCAACTACAACTCTTTTCATAACCATTTTATAAATTATGTTCAGTTTATCATTATTCGTCTGAGTTATTTTATCTTAGGTATATAAAAACTTTGCCAACGTAGTGCAAAGATGTTGTTTTATCGTTTTAATGATCTCTCTCTTTAGAAAAAGTGAGCTGAAGCAAAGCTTATTCTATTACTTAACACTTTGCGAGACACTAAACACCCCTCGACGTAATATCAATAAAACTTCTATTGTGTCTCGTTCAGTGTCCTTTAATGGGTTAATGGATTAGTTCACTCACTGGCAGTGCGCGTCCAGCTCATGTTTGTTCCTGGGCAGGCCGACCGGTGTGCGCGGGATCAGCTCCACGCACATGTTCAGGTCTCCAGCGTCGCAGTTCTCCGACTCCCCAAGTTGTGCTCCTCCGCCGCCTGAAGCAATGACATGTTTTATTATCATACAACTTTTGACTAAAGAAAGAAAGGTGATGTGAGGTTTGCATTCAGTGGATCCTACAATATTCGGCAAGTCGTCAGTGCACCTAACTACGCTGCGCCTTAATTAAGAATAACAATAAATAACTTTCTAAGCAAAAATGTTAAGAAAATTTTGCGACACAAAACACTAACAACGCAAAAAAGATGGCCGGGGAAGTGTGTGGAAATAATCACCAATCAACTGACGACGATTTCAACCACATTGTGTTCGCCCTCTCTATTTGTGCCACAATTGCTCTATTGTGAACAATGTGAAGACTTCCATTGTTATCCTGACGTCACGTCGAACTGTATCATAAATATTTTACAGCCGTAGGTAGACTTAGACGGTTAGTCAGAAGCCCGAAAGTCTGACAACCAGTAGGTAATACGATACCCCTTGGTAAGCTAAGGGGTGTCGTATTACATCTAATTACTAGGTAATAACGATTAAAATAATTGAATTCAAATACGGCTTTTTTTGTTTTTGAGGGTGAGAAATCAAAAAAATTACTCCGCCCGTTCTGGGTGGAGCGGAAGGGAGTGTCAGACTCTTGCTGACTAAAACCCACCCGCGTTCCTTCCTTAGCCCTTTATGTTCCGGTTACATAGGCATACACAGTTAAATATTCAGTAAACGCACTCGTACCTATTTGTTCAGTTAAGTGGTTCAGCGTGAATAAATTATTACAGACATAATGTAAAATGTTTACTCAGAAAACAGTAATGGAATTGTCATTCGAGTACCCAGTTAGAGACTGCACCATCATCCATGCATGAAAGATATTAGATATAGACCTCCCCTACACATTGCCATAAAAACCAGCGTCTTCTAAGTAGGTATGCGAATTTCCGCGACTGAAAATTTTCAGTTTTCCTTACCTTTATAAAATCGAGGATAAAGTTGAGACGATATGGTTTCTTACAAAAAATTCTCCATAGCTTCAGACTTTCGTTTTGTAATTTATATGTAAGGTGCTATTTACTTGTTGTTGCTACCTATGCCTATAACAGCAACCAGTAGTACCTAAACATAAACTTATCACTCAAATTCTGACTCAGAGAAACTACCTGCTTTGTGATACATTAATACGCGGGAGTAGGTACCCCCATGGCCCATGCGACATTTTTTTTTTACACTCCTGACTCTGCCGTTTATATAATCCGATTTTAGGGTTCCATACCTATTACAAAGGCTCTGCTATCCATCCGTCTGTCTGTCAGCGGGCTATATTTCATGAACCGTAATAGGTAGACAGTTGAAATTACACAGAGTGTATTTCTATTGCCGCTATAACAACAAATAATAAAAATAAAATAATGTTAAAAATTAAAGGGGGTCCACATCCCCATACAAGAAAAGTGTTTAAAAAAATATATTTAGTGTTAAATATTGAACGTTGGTACGGAACCCTTTGTGTGCGAGTTCAACTCGCATTTGGCCGCTTTTTTATCAGTCGTACTACATACGGTCTACATTTAAGTAAAAACGAATAAATACGGATTTAACGTGCGCTCTGTGTATAATTTAGAACCGGCGGCAAAAACCTCGTATCGTTTGTATATACAAGCAAAACATTGTGTTTATGATCTCCGAAGGGTTAAACTGTCAAGCAAAACATCGCGTTTATGTGCGCCGAAGGATTAAGCTGTCACGATTAGAAGCATTAGACTGGAAATCACTTTTTATAACACGATTATTTGTTTTGTTTATACAGGGTGTTACGGAAAGGGTATATCAATACAAACGGGTTGAAGAGTGTATCTGGTCTAGAATCTCTGTACAAAATTTCAGGTCAAAAGCAGTAACTTTGAAAATGCTTAATATTTCTTTATTTCGATAGTTTATTAAATTGAAATCATAACAAACGTGTCACCGCACTACGAGGGTCATTATCCATTATCTGTAGTATGTCTGTGCGCCTAGTACACGCACATCACGCCGCCGCGCGGCAGTGCAGCGCCGTGATGTCGAAATAAAAAAATATTAAGCATTTTCAAAGTTAATGCTTTTGAGCTGAAATTTTGTACAGAGATTCTAGACCAGATACACTCTTCAACCCGTTTGTGTTGACATACCCTTTCCGTAACATCCTGTATAGGCGATTCGCACACTGCACTGGCATAGCAGGGTGCGGGAAACGGAGCCAAATTCGCCGCGAAAAAGCTCGTTTTTAGTGAATTTGTATGTAAAAATTACGCGCGGGGGTGTGTTATCTGTGCCCCGTTGCGTGTCGCGGTGTAGCCTATAATGTTCCCACTGCTGGGACACAGGCCTCCTCTCGATGAGAGGGAGTGGGCCGTAATCCACCACGCGGGCCCAGTGCGGGTTGGGGGTAGATGTCACATGTCTTCTAATTTTTGATTCTAGGACATGTCGGTTTCCTCAAGATGTTTTCCTTCACCGTTTTGAGAGCAGTGGTGATGGACAATTTACACAAAGTAAAGCGCCTGTCTGGGTTCAAACCTACAACTCGTAAGTCTCGGCCGTTACCGCTGGGCCACCTCTGCTCTTTGTTTTAAAAAAATGAATGTTTAACAAACCTGAAAAGTATAATTAAGTAAATATATGTAAATTATTCGTTTTTAGGGTCACGTAGTGAACAAGGAACTCTTATAGTTTCGTTATGTCCGTCTGTCCGTCCGTCCGTCCGCACCTTAGTTCAGAGACTCTTGTACTAGAAAGCTATAATTTGTTATGGATATACATATTAATCACGCCGATAAAGTGGTAAAATAAAATAATGAAAAAAAGATTTTTTTAGGGTACCTCCTGTACACGTAAAGTAAGAAGGGGATGACCCCTTGGCGTGAGGTATCGTTGGGTCTTTCAAAAATATTACGGGTTTGTGAAAGCCTTTTTTCGATTCAGGGATCCGTTTGTGAAATATTAAGCTTTAAAGTATTAATTTTTGTTAGAGTCGAGTGTCCCCCTCCCCCCCCCCCCCCCCCCCCCGTCAGCTAAATGCAGGTTGCTTTGCAGCCGGGCGGCGGGCAAGCCCGGTGAAAAAAAAGAAACCATTGCACACGTGCAAATAAGATTCTGAAACAGTTCTCCGACACATATTTCTCCGATGAACGGTTCGCCGACACAACGTTTCACTTTTCAGTGTTTCGCCGATAGAACGATTCACTTTTGAGAATTTCGTCGACACAACCTTTCACACACATTACTGTTAGCCCATTTAGCTGCGTTTATGCAAAGGCAGTTATAAAAGATTTATTAATTACACCAAAAAAAACTTGTGAAGACTTACTCCCTTACTAATAAAGTTTGTATAGCGTCTATAAAGTTACACAACGCTTCTTCTTTCGAAAGTCGAAAGACTCGAAAGAGTCAAATTACTGACGATTGAAAGAGAGACATCGGTGTGTAACTATTCATCTGATATAATACGTTTATTAGTAAAGAAAGAAAAAGTATTTATTGCGGCTCGTATAGGAAGATCACACACTAAAAACAGTAAAAAAAAAAACAAGTTATATAAAAAAAGTAATAAAAATGAATTGAATACAAATACTACTCTCCGGAATTACCGATCCGATTCAAGCTACGCTATTGCTGAGTTTCATGGGAACACGCGGACGAAGTCGCGGGCAGAAGCTAGTGTTATCATAAGAAACTAGTCTTATTTGCTAGATCATACAATCATTCTATAACAACAACAATTGAATATCATGCAACTTTACAGACGAGGTTTATTTGCCAAATACACGAGTAAACAAGCTTACTCAGCGCTGGGTCTATTTGGATATATTTCACGGCTTTTATTCCTCAAAGACGATGTGGTGTAAACCCTTAGCTTATCATCTACTGATCCACCTATGAGATACATTGCCTCAGGATAAAGCCGAAAATTGTTAGGTACATGCGATAAGTATTTGTTTCCCGAATCTTTTTACGGGAATCGTAAACAGAAACCAAAACAAAAGTTACTGTATTCTCTTATTTTCAATCTCGTGGTTTTATTTTTTGATAAAAAAACACAAGGAATATGTCACATTTCAATTTGAATCTAAGGTGTCAAAGGAACTGGGAATACATGCCGAGCTGTTCCGATTTCTCGCGTTTGGACAGCTTTGCAAAGGAATAGATTGGTTGCACCGTCACCGTACGTCGTAGGCGGCGCATACAATTAAACATTTTATACTCAGCGCGCATGCGGTAGGGTCTTACGTCGGATTAAGACGACACGTGATAGTATAAAGACCCGCGCACTTTAGTTTGAAATAATCCAAACTAATATTATAAATGCGAAAGTAACTCTGTCTGTCTGTCTGTCTTTTCTTCACGCCTAAACCACTGAACCGATTTTGATGAAATTTGGATAGAGATAGTTTGAGTCCCGGGGAAGGACATAGGATAGTTTTTATCCTGATATTCCCACGGGATCGACATTTATGCGGGTGAAACCGCGGGGCGCAGCTAGTTTTTTAATATATTAGGCCCTTTGTACATATACCTACGTTTTTCTTGCCGTGAAAAACTACGGTTTATTCGCCGTGTGTAGGCACCGTCATCAGTGTGGTATGGGTCACTATGGAAGCTTGTTGACGGGCACGTTTTTTTACGGCACGGTTTGTTCATCGTACCGTGAAAAAACAACGCAACGCATCGCAAACATGCTCCATCTTATTATTTAACTAGCTTCTGCCCGCGACTTCGTCCGCGTGAAATTTCACCCTCCCCCATTCACCCTCTTAGGGGTAGAATTTCGAAAAACCCTTTCTTAGTGGATACCTACTCTTCACAAAGAACCCCCCCGAATTTCATATCTCTAGGACCAGCAGTTTAGGCTGTTCGTTGATATATCAGTCACTCAGTTAGTCAGGACTTTGTTTTAGGTATATCTCGTAGATACACTACAGGCGGGCCGCACTAACTTTTTTGTATGAAAATGCGTTGCGCTGCGACTCGTTGCGACTGTAACTTGCGGACGCCACTCACAGTCAATAATAATATCGCCCATTTACCGCAAATAGTGTGCGCGTAAAAGCTTCTGAATAACCTTTTGGGACGAAAATCGCAGGAATTATCGTATCCTAAGCGAACTACTTTTGCATTTTTTACACAATGCGTACTATACTGGAACCTGCTTCGTTCCATTTACCAGAGTTTTCTTAGAAGAGATGCCAAGAATAATTGGAGGTGGTATTTATGTTATCATAGGCTTTTAGCTCCTTTAGCTTAGGGGGAATGTTGTGTTGTTTTGGGGAACCCTTGGTTGACTGGTAGAGAATGCCTCAGGCATTAAGTCCGCCTTTGTACCTTTTTGTGCATGCGAAAAGTTTAAATAAATAAATAAATGTGCTAAGGTAACCCGCGAAATTCAAACTTACTTAGTTTTTTTGCAATTTGCAAGTCAGTGTCAGGTTGTATGTTGATTAAAATCTGATTCGCGACCGTAAAAAATATGACTTTACAGAATAAAAATATTTTTGGAATCGGCGCAATACTACTCCTTAAGTTAGAATTGGCCTCAAATGTCATGATTTCATAATTTTTAGTGTTTCATGAAATCATGACACTTGAGTCCAATTTTGCTGGCTATCTGGACGCTTTTCCTTTAAAAGAAGCTATAAGTAAAGAGAATAAGTGATTTCCATTACCAGGTATTGCCGAGAGCACTTTAGCATCTATTGGGACGCGTGGTACACCTAAGAGCTAATTTGGGGGCAACTTGAAGTGAAATGGGTATTTCTAACTACCATCCGCTAAAATGAATCGAGTTCAAGTAACTTAGTGAGTAGTATAGTTACTTCACTGGCTATGGGTATTTATGACGTCACAGGTAGTCGTGGATCTGCCACAAGTGCTACGAACACGTAGTAGCAAATCTATTCTGTAAAAATCTCACGGTGAACACTTAGTAGAAGTAAACTTGAAGTGAACTGTCATCTGATGCTGAATGGGACTTACACTATTGATAGCTCACTATATCGCATCTAGCACTTGGAGTAGTTGCCTGATACGCAAGCTAACTACTCCCAAATGACAGTAAGTTATTTCAGAAGACAGATTATTATCTTGTAGAGTATATCAAAAATAATTGTTGATACAAAAAAAGTGCATAAAAGACATTTTTATGCGTTGCGTGGCGTTGCGTGGGATGCGTTTATGACCATTAACGTATGACCATTCTACTCATGTTACGGGTACAATGAGTAACTGAATTAATGCACTTTATGAAAGTAGGTTATTCAGGATCATTAACTAAATCGATTTGTGTCATTTTAAATGTACGTATTTTTTATCCCAAAAATATTAAACACCATAATTAAAAATGTCACAAACATACTGGAACCCTGAAAACATAACACTCCTTTTTTTGCATTATCGTGTAATAACCCTCCTTTTTGCTTCGCTGTAGTCGGATAACAATTAGACACTTCAGTTGTTCACACGAATGTTGTATAAGTAAAACCAAATGGACGAAGTACCTACTACGCTAGACCCTTATTATGCGTGTGCGACTATGTGCGTGAGTAGATTTCTAATGTGACCACAATTTTCTCCCACAAGCAGCATAACTAATTTAATAACAAATTCAGTGTAGGTAAGTATTATGATCATAACTTAATATTCTAATTGGGGTGTTTGGTGGTGAGCGTCAACTCCGGGACATGTTGTATAACTTGCTACGTTTTACGACGTTAGTTAGCCTCAAGTGATTATAAGACCTCATAAATTATCCGTCATAAAATAACCAAGAGAAACGTTACTGCGTTGTAAATTATTCAGAAAAATATTCTTCTATGTCTCCTATAAAAATTATAACAGAAAGGATTAATTGCTTAGTGACATTTATTGCTGAATAACTAATATTATGTGATTACTTATATCAGCAGATATGCCAAAAATCACGAAGTACCTAATAAAATATAAGAAGTAATCGATTTGGTTTTTGGCTCATAATTTTTGCATGAAGCGCGTTCAGTAAATGTAATGACTAATTCCAGTTACTATGGTATTCAGAAGATTAAAATCTGGCTAACTATGAGATGATTTTTTTTTCGTTTGATTTGATTTGAAAGGGATGTGTATCGCCATACCTTCAGTATTTTGATGCAAAGGTCGAATAGCAGTCACTTTTAAAAATACAGGCAGTCAATTGCATGCAACTAACATCTTCCTTCTTCTTCTTCTTCTATAATATAAAATTCAAAGTCCTGATTGCCTGATATATCAATGCACAGCCTAAACCCCAGGTCCTAAAGATATGAAATTTTGAGGGTGTGTTTTTTGTGAAGAGTAGGTATCCACTAAATAAGGGTTTTTCGAAATTCCTCCCCTAAGAGGATGAATGGGGGGAGGGTCACATTTCACGCGGACGAAGTCGCGGGCAGAAGCTAGCTTGCAATATGAATTTAAATAGAAAATACAAGGTAGGTAGGTACTTACTTAAAATTATTATCATGATAATGGCAAAAGCGGAAAGCTTACCTACCTATTCGGAAAATAAATTAAAATAGTTGGCAATTGAAAATAATGGCAGGTCACAAAACGATCAATTTTGCGAGATCAATGGTCTTAATCCTTACAAGTGCTCAATGAGCTTGATTGCCCCCCCCTCAAATAAATTACTTGTAAATACCTGTATTACCCATAATCATCACAATCTGGAGCTGAAATTATGAAAAGAAGTCTGAATAGTAATATTAAGTACTTATAGCCAGACAGATTTAGATTAAATTTTTTCTATTGTAATTAACTTGAATTGATTGTATCGTCTCGAGGCTAGATAATAACAACCGCACAGCACGTGTAGCATGACCGCCGTAGAAACGGGTTTTGTCGACGGAAGAATAGAGAAAATGACAGATTGTAGAAATATTTGTACGCATTCTACGCGTCTAAGCATGGCAATGTACATAAATTGTTGTTGTTTTGCGCGATAATTCCAACGGTTTTTTTAGCTTTTATTATTCCGGAATTAACGTTAGTAAAAATAATTAGTCATGTAGGTACCTAAGTCATAACGAGGTAGTTTTTAGAGTTCCGTTGCCTCCGTTGTCTGCATGTGGCTATACCTTATGGACCGTAATAGGAAGACGGTTTTGCATTGTTTATAGGCTTTTAGCCTCCATAAAACATTCATAAATGTATTTAAAACTCCAACTTCTTTGTAATCGGTAAGTTGTGAACAGTTTAAATGTACATTTGCAGTCACCAAGCGTTCAAGGCATCGCGTAAACAATCCAGCAGGAAACTCTTATTTCCTGTTGTTCACGTTTAAGAAAAAGAATGATAGGTATTATTTCGTGAAAAATGAACTTAAAAATGGCTTTGTGATAGGGTACCGAGCTTCTACTGACCGACTGACAACTCTTCACAAACTTTGTCTGGTATAACCCATGTTGCTCCAGAAAAGTTTACCAGCGTTGTTAACTTAATTATTAATTAAACTCCTTCAAGTTTTAAATAAATGAAGTGGTCTGCCATTCAACGTGGCCGGGCTGTCAATCTTTTGGGCTTGTTACACGTTGACAGTGAACTGGAAGAGAATTTTCATGATAGAGAGTTTTTGGAGTCTTTATTTAAAATCCTGAACAGAATGTTAATATAAAGAACCTGACGTGTGGTTTTTCCTGCTTGCGAATAGCAGTGACAGTCAATTACAAGTAATTAATTAATTATTTGCCTTTAGCAGAGCCTCCACCGTACCCGCAAATTCATTTTTTGATTATTTTGGTGAATTCCAAATCTATTTGATTTTATGCCAATATAATATATAATACCCATACATGATTATGTATGGTTATATTACTTTGAGGCTAACGGAAAGGGTATATAATGAACGCCGATATATTTACGCCTGTTTTTTAGGCCTCCACACACAGGCCTCTCGGTGAGAGGGAGTGGACCGTAATCCACCACGCGGCGGGCCCAGTGCGGGTTGGTAGATATCACATGTCTTCGAATTTTTGGTTCTAAGACATGCCGGTTTCCTCACGATGTTTTCCTTCACCGTTCTGAGAGCAGTGGTGATTAAATAAATAAGTTACACAAAGTCTGTCTGGGTTCGAACCTACGAACTACAACTCGTAAGTCGCGGCCGTTACCACTGAGCCACCACTGCTCTTATAATACCCACCAATCTCATAAAAAAGACCGATTTTCGGGTAACTGGCAAATAAAAATATAAATGTACTATTATTATGGGATATGGGACGATCTCTATAAATCCTAAGACCATAACATAAAATGAAACGCGATTTCTGGGTGACGGCCGAAATAATATAACGTTATAAAGGTCGAATCTTTTGTGTTTTCCTTTTCTTTGATGTTTCATTTATTGTGCCATTAACAATAACCAAGAACAAGTAAGAACAACACATTGCAATTGTTCCACGAAGTCGTTAATAATTTTTAAAAACAAAAATCCTTATCCCATTGCTCTGAAAAAATATATTTGAATAACCACCCTTATTTTCTTATTTGTGCTTTTTCCTCCGAAAAAAATATTTTTCGCTTTGAAAATGTGATTCTTTCTGTTGAATAAAACCGTTTTTGTTTGTAAGATATTAGGTGCGAACAGTTATTGCGGACACATAATATCACTTTTCACATATATTTTCCATAAGAATGGAGCTGTGAGGAAGTCTTTTGTGTAGCGAGTAGATTTCCCAAGCGCGAACTTTTTTCAGATTGCGGACTGAATTTTAAATTAAAAGGGAAGCGCCAGAGTGGCTCGTGGAATGACTATTTCTATGAAATATCAATCAATAGGATTATATGAACTTAGTGGGTTGTATGAGTTTAGTGATTATAATTCTGTAAAAACATACTTGTTACGGTCGCGAATCCTAGTTTATTTTTATTTTGCTCAACATTGACCCGCGATTTGCAAAAAAACGTAAGAAAATTTTAATTTCGCGGGCTAACCTGGCGCTGGGAGCGGTGAATGCTTATGCAAATTCCGCACCCGCGGCCATAAGTACAGGTGGAACACCGCGGCGGTTTTAGGCGGTAATAGTCCGGCATGCCCCTTGTCACCCCCACGATGGAGGAAGTCACGAGCATTTCCACCGCAAACCAAAAAAAAAGGCTACCCTGGCGCTGTTCTCTTAAACTGGTGTCGGCTATAATTTCATTTTTGCTGAAGTAGTCTATAAAAAAAGAACAAAAAAAGCTATTAAAGGCTAACTAGACGATTGGATACTCAAGGTAAAATACAATGCTGGATATGCTGAGATATTGATTCAATCTATATCGAGTTTCAGAATGAGTACAAAGGCGATAACAGTAGGGATGTCTCGTAATAATAAATTTGATAAACATATAATAAATAAAATAGTAACGAAGTCAAAACTGTACGTGTACATTGAATATTTTTGAAAAAAGTAATAGCTACCAGGTGTGAGAACTCACCCAGGTTTTTTTCCCGTTTGTCTGGATGTATTTTGCCAAAAACGGCTGAACGTAGGTATTTGTATGGTACACAGATAAATTATCAGCTGGTTTAACACATAGGGTATTTTTAAATTAGGTAGTACGTTCTCGTGGGATATTTTCCGACAAAAACGCGGGCGAAGCCGCGGTCGACAGCTACGGGTGGTTTATTATAAATATTTATTCACACAAATGAAGTAAATCAAGACTGAAATTTCTTGAGAAAATAGAAGGATATTTAGTGCACTAACTGAAATGAGAAACAGCCATGCATTTAATCAAAGCTGAGCGTGTTCTTTTGCTTGTAATGAAAAGATACACTAACGTTGTCCGTTGCTTTGCATTCTTAGCAAAACAACAGAGGGTCTGAAGGGATGAAATAGACAGCGTACTATAACTAAGTGCTGAGCGGGAACCTCATTAAACGTAACAAATAATGTAAAGTAACTCTGCAATGTACAAGAGCTAATTACTTCTAAATAACCTCATCTCATCCGGACTCCTAAACTCTTAATATTATGCAAAAACGTATTAAATGAGGCTTGGCCGTCGTCGACCAAGCAACCAACTTGCCTTTTACGTATATGAATATTTATATCACGTTATCTACATATCATTTTGAAGTCTTGCTCTTGAACGTTGGAAAACCTCTGAATTATTTATTAGAAATTTTCTTCACCTCTTTTCGTTTGCCTTTTGCCTCATCTTATATAATATTCTAACTATTCATAATTACTCACCTTTCAGCTTCAACCATTTTCTTACTTTAATGTCTCATTTGTAAGTTAAAAGGCGAGCGAGGTTTTACTTTTCACTGCTGAATTCCTCACTCCTCTTGTGCTACATGTTTGTATTAATTTAGAAACTTTAACCAGGAGTAAAAGTACGGTACCGCAAATTTTACGAAAAAATTCACGAACTTTATTCGCCTATTTGAAAGCTAAATAAGGTTAGAAAAACGTATTTTTTTACAAAGGAGAAAACTTTCGTAACAATGCTAAAAAGCGAGTGTAAATTAATTGGAAGTCCAAAAAGGTCAGTATTTAACACTATAGAGCCGTTATACAGCATCGCAATAATTGTCAAATTACAGAGCATACAGACTAATCAAGTAATCACACAGATTTGGGTAGTACTATGTGTCACGATAATGAGATAATTAATTGGCCTATTCTTCGGAATCGATGTGAATACATAATTGCACCCGTCACATGCGGTATGCAAATGTAATTTGGCACTGGCGTGTATATAGTCTACGTGGCAAAGTGGCAATATGGGGTACGACATGAACACATGAGGACTGATGACGTAATGTATCTTGTTAGGTACTCGTATTGTTATGATAATGAATGGTACTTATACCTCCGCCTCTTATTACTTAGGACTTAAACGTAGCTGACAAAATAAAGGTATAGGTTCGCCCATACGTATTTATTACACATATCTATAAAAAAACAGGTTGGTGTTATATTATGTGTCATTCTTCATGGTAAACCACTCCCTTTGAATTCCAGAAGGTAGACTTCTATTTTAAGCAATTTCTTGTGATGCGTAAGACTATTATTGGAATTTGGCAATTGAATTGTACCTACTCAATTCAAGGAAGTCACAGAATTTGTATTGTAGGTATATTAGAAACTATCTGTTAGTTGGTTTGATCGTAAATATTATGTTGTTGACACAAAAGTATGTACTATCCGGTTTCAAATGAATTCATGAAAATTCCTGTGCATTCAAATTTAACGAATGAATTCTAGGAAATAAAATAAATGTCAAAACCTGTTGTATCACAAAAACAGGAGTTTTGTTTACAAGTTAAACATTTGCCGTATCGTTATATGTTGCACTAGTTGTCATTGGCCATCTCGTTGATTAACATGCAAGATGTAAATTAATAACTAGGATTAGCCGAACCTAACCTAATCAATCTGAAGCGATAGATAGGAATTAGTCGCACAACTTAGGTAAATATGTCACTAATAATCGTTGTTTGCATTTAAGTGGTCATCTGCGAACAAAGTATCTATGTCACGCATGGGTGAACATCATAGAAATGTTTGAAGTTTTTCATACAGAGAATATTTTTCAAGTTGTTCAATCGAAAATATTGAAATAATAAATTGTATGTTAAAAATCGGAAACCTGCATGTGTCAGCTTGTCTTTTTCTTCTATACACCTCTATTGGACGGCATTAAAATCAAATCAAATCAAAAGTCATTTATTCAAACTAGGCTGAGAATCAGCACTTTTCGAACGTCAAAATTACAAAAGACAGTCCCCCAAAACGCCCGCCCTGCGCCACTTCCTAGTGCTTTCACTGGGGAGAAGAAGTGGCGGAACAAACTCTCCAGCAGCGCAGCGGTCTGTAATCGCAGTATTCACTTCTCTTGCCACATCAGCTTTCACACAATCCATCCATCATTCCTTTGGTCTTCCCCTACACGTACAGTCATCCACACTCAGCCTCAAAACTTTCCGTACGACATGTTTCTCTTATCTCCGCATTACATGCAAATACCATGACAATCGAATTCCACACAACTTGTCAGACACCGGCACCACTTTCAGAATCGGAAACATGTATGTCGCAGATTTATGTAGGTTAAGTAAATGTTCGAAAAGAGTATAGGTACTTATAATAATAGAAAATAGAGTTTTCTACGCATTAACTGAACCTTTAAAGGCATTTATCTACACGCATGCTATAAATCCTCTATAAAAGTTTCTGAAACAGTTAGCTTCTTGCCAACATTAAAACAACCAGTGTCATAGTAACCATAATGTCATCCAAACGAGTGTTATAATGTTGTCCTTACTCATTATGAAACTCCTTTTCAAAAAAAGAACATTGTCATGCACGCGCTTTTCACTACCACAGCAGCACCGTAATTTAAAAAAAGAACTTATAGTTTATTCGAATTCACGTTGTATCCCGCCGGCTGCCATTTTTGTTCGATATTAGTACTGCAAAAAACTGTTTCAGAACCTGTTTTTAGAGGATTCGTATAATGGGTGTAGATAAAGTCTTGTATGCAACTGTACATAATTAGGTATTAAAAAACAGTTGCATAAATAACTATTATTTGTTCAGCGGTTAAGTGCAACGGGATGTTACAAATGATACTGTTATCAATAGGTACAGCGTTTAAACTCCACGTGTACAAACAGGCAGACAGGCTGTAATATCATACCACTAGTTATTCGCTGGACACAATACCGCTACCGTACTTATGGAAATTGTGCTCGCTTCGCCTATAAGCTCCCTTGTTCAAAGTTCCGACGCCGCGGGTCGCTCTGTTCCGGTGCGGTTTGGGACATTATTTCCGTAACTAGTTTTGATTTGGGTTTGTTATGGTTATAGCAGTTATAGTATTTGTTTAATTTAAAATAGAATAGATGACAGGAACTTAAAACACAGTCAAAGCACGTTGCAGGTCTCTAAGATGAAGTACCTATGATAAAATTAAAAACAATAATACGTGGTGCTGTTTTCTTCATCCAAGCTTAATAAACTAATAGGCAGTCGAATCAACACCACATATTGCAATTCCTTTTTTTCTAGTCTTCTTATTAATGGAAAAAAAACTACGATAGAACATTATCACAATAGTCACCGCCAATAACTGAACAGCACTAGAACTAATTGAATGATTGTCCATCATTGTCCTGTGAGAGCATGTCGGTACTTCCTTGAGGTAACGCAATCAGCTATCTTATCGTACGTGAAAACGGAGTGTCAACGTTTGTTTTACTTCTTCAAGTGTGTAGTTACTTTTGTAACTCTTCTTCTCTTCAAAGTACAATGATTTATTTCAGAGTTTACAAAAAAATATAATGATTTTAGTTATTGGTTTAGTTAGTGGTTTCGCACGGAGAAGAATGAGCAAGAAACTCAACTTAGTTTAAATTATATTAAAACTAGCTGCGCCCCGCGGTTTCACCCGCGTAAGTTTCAATCCCGTGAAAATATCGGGATAAAAACTATTCTATGTCCTTTCATAGGACTCAAACTATCTTTATACCAAATTTCATCGAAATCGGTTCAGCGGTTAAGGCGTGAAAGATGGACAAACAAACAGACACACACATACACTTTCACATTTATATAAGTACGTAATATAAGTATGGATTACTCTTGTTTACAAAGTGTAATTTTAATATAATTAAAACTAAGTTAAGGAAAAAAAGTTATATTAATATATTACATGGTATTTTGTTGTAACATTTAGCACAGTACCCCATAAAATATGTATGTAGGTATTTAGATAATATATGAAATAGTCTATCTATTTTATTTTCATTTGTTGTATTCAAGTTATGTTTACCTACGTATCACTTATTTTATATAAAACAGCGTATATGGTCGGACTGGATGTGACTACTGCTCTAGGTATGAAAACACTGAAGGCGCACACAATCGCAACAAAACATTTTCACACTTAGTCAAAGTTGACAAAATATTATATTGAATAACCGTTTTGACACGAGACAAAACATTTCTATTCTATTTTACGATAAAGACACTGTCTAAAGGAAATACTATTTTATTGCTCGAGACAAATTCGTTTCACTGGTGTAGACTGAACATTGAAGGTGAACGTTTAACAATATTGCTAAAGTGATAAATGTCGCCGCCATTATTTAACAATTTTGCAACAGATTACCTACTATGAATTTTCTATTAATATAAAATAGTGATCGTAGTATTTACCCATAAGAGAAGCTCACAAAACGAGAGCGAACTAATATAAAGAGCGATCTATCTACATAAGTAGATACCTATATGAATACAACTTATTGGAAAATATTGAATCTTACACACGTACCTACTTTTGCCTCAGATTATCCGTGCACACTTCAGATAGACATTTCTAGTAAGACGTAAGAGATACATACATGCATGACTACCTACCTCGTAGTATTTCTAAGAAATGAACTGAATGTTTTCAATACTCGGTAGGTGTTGTACCTAAAAGGCACTTCATCATGAAACACACATATCTACCTACTAAGTACATATACTTATTCGTTATGTCCGGACGTGTATAATAATTATGATAAAGGGGTTATCTTAATAAAGATTGAAGAATTATGACGTTGCTGGGCTCATCTTGTATCTTAATAAATAACAGTGGTTATAGGTTAATGTTTCTTGATGAAGGTCGAATACTAAACAATATTACCTACTCATAATCGAATTGGCATCGCAATCGCTCGATTATGAAGATTTTCACTCGGTATCTCATTTATTTTCATCTCACGTACTCGCAGCTCGGTTGATCATTCTCCTCTTTATTGTACAATTTTTTCGATAAATTCCCGTAAGCTGAATTCATTCATTTGAGTTGTTTCAAACAATAATTATTTATTTGTATTGAATTGGATTGCGGGCATCGGTAAACCCTTTGGGTTCTTGGCATTTTAGGAACCGCGACGATTTACACCCGAATACACTCGCCCATGCGTACATTGTAATCGCTTGGAAATAATCGAAATATATCGATAAACCCACAGAACAAAGGATACTGTGGTTTATATTCATTTTATAGAGGCTTTTGTTCAAAGGGCTTGATTTCATGAAATCTTGCCTTATTTAATAATGCCTCCTAAATCTAACCTTCACATAAATAACTCATTTGTTTGCCAGAAAATTAAGCTTATAAAATGAACACGTAAATATGGAAATAGAGCTTACTAAAAAAATGTGTGGTCGGGGACCCCCGTCAGGAACGAAGTAACATACATGACACTCGCACGCACACACACTCGAGAGACAGAGAAAGAGAAAGTATGAATTTAGGTAATAATATACGCGTATTTAATACAGACCATACAGACCATATAAATGTATGTACCGTATAACTTTTTAGCAGTTTTCTTTTATTTTCACCCTCGAAAACAATGAAAACGACACCCCTGACGAAAGATTTGGAAGTTTTTGCTGTCGCCATCTCGGATTTTCATTTTTACCTCACTATTGGCTTCAGCACTCTCGAAAAACCACGAAAATTATCTCTCGAGAGAGAGGAGAAAGAGAAAGTCACATAGTGGGGGCATAATGCATTTTCGTTACGAGACGATTTGGACAAGTTCACTCACCGTAAGCCGCGTTAAAAAACATAAAGAACTTCATTCCAAACAAAAATAATACGGTTAAAACAGCCGTGATGGGCTTGTATAAAACGTCGATATCGATTGTCACTCATGACCGGATCGCCTCTTATTTCGATTGCTCGCTTCACTGGCGGTTGGAGATAGCCTCGGTGATCCAAAACATTACCTCCGGAGGTATTTACGGTATCTAAATAAGGACAGACAGTACGTGTGGGTTGTTTAACCTTGTTTTCGGGAATGTAGCAACAAACTCGGTAGTATCTAATACGAAATTAACATAATTATGTAGTAATCAATGGACTCATTCTAAAATTAGCTTTTTCATTAAAATATTTAAAATTTTACGGAAAACATAAAGAAAATGCGATATCTTTTGACTTTCAGCATCATTGTTAACGTAAAAGCAAAGAATCCTTATGAAACATTTTTTGCCAGTAGATAAACGGAACAATATAAAAAGGTATCTAATGGATTTAACAATTTATTTTACTTTCACATCCAACTTTTCTTTTCTTTGACCTCTTTGGTCTCTTAATGTTTTCATAGGTACACTTTTCGTCAAACAAACCTCACCCTTTATAAATGAGCTTTTACATAAACGACGTCATAAAGTTTTAAAATGGTCTTCCTTTTTCTACATCCTTTCAAACATTATCGCTTTGCCCATCCCGAGTGGTTAAACCCCTGCCTGACGACAAGCGGGCCGTTATTTCCTGTTTTCATGTTAACCTTCTTGGAAAAGAACGTACCTATTTTAATCTGAACCGTTCATTTTCCAAGTTTCAGGAGTATTTTCAGCGGTTAACACCAAGATTTAAACTACAATTAGGTGATTAGGCACTTTGGCTTCTCAACAACAGCTGTTGATAACATATCTTGACACTCCAATTAATTACGTTAATCGATTATGTATGAAAATGGTTAATAAAATCGGTATGGTGCCACACGCAGTCATAAAGTTGCTGGAAGTACCAACAAACTTAATGACCGACGCCTTTATTAGATTTATTGTTGCAAGCCGACGATAAAACTAACAGGATTGTGATAAATGGATAGATCTGTACATCTCGTGGCTATGGTTTGATTTATTAGGACACCTACCTAATGGTAGGCATTAGAGTAGATAGATAGGTAGATAAAACATTTATTCAGTGCACAGAAAAGACATAGTACAACACATAAAAGGACAATTAAATAATAACAAATTACATAAACAAGGTGCCAATATACAAAATATAAAAATAAACTTAACGAAAACAAGTGACACTATGACATAATATTTAAATCAAATAACGAACAAAGTGCGGTGTGCGTCTCAAGGTTGCATCAAATGGGAGTCCATCTATAGCAACAGCTAGATACCCTCCTAAGGGTTGATTTTACCAAAGTCAGATATCTTTTATCCATGGAATAAAATTGACGTCTGACAGTTCTAGTTTGGAAAAACTGTCAAAATTTCAAAATTTATTCTCAGGATAAGACTTATTCTAGGTACCTATAAAACTTTGGTGGAATTCACCTTATTAGAAAAACCGTAACGTTAATAAAAAATCATCTGTTCACTTCTACCTACTGTTACTGCGTGCTCAACATCTTTTTAATTAGTAAACAGACGAGCGATGTCAAAGACTTGACTTTTCGGCACATGCCCAAAATGAACAAGAAGTGATTCAATTTAGGTGCGTACACAATGAATTCTTTTATTGACTACTAGGCTATATTTTAGGACGTAGGTACATTTTATAGATCCTCTTTTGTTATAAGTATACAAATTTATTTTTGATGATCCCCTTTGTATAATGAGCTGGTTTCAGAGCAATGCGAAATCTTTTTGTCATGTAGTTCACTTTGTATTGAAATAAAGAGGTTACTGTACTGAGGCCCGAGTTGTCCGGACAACTTCGCGCTCACCTACTGAAAACTTCCACCAAAGTGTCTAAATTGCGGGTAAGTGATCGCTAGACTTACTAAACTATTTGTTTGAGCACGAAGTTACTGTTACGTTGACGACATTAATTCAAGTTTCCCTTATACCTAATAATAAAGTCTTCTCATAATCAATAATTTTCGTGAATGAATTAATAAACTGGGTCACCTTACCATTTTGGGTATTCAATTGGCCCGAAGGTACAAATTATGAAGTGTCTACTACGACTAGGTTTCTACTTTGGCTAACTTTTAAAAAGTAAGTACGGTAGACTCCGACACCATTAGGTACTCTCAAGTGTTAGAAAACTGACGAAGAAAATATTTCTTTTAGAAAACACTGCGAAAAATATAATTCCACTTGGCCTGAACAACATTCAAGCAGCGGAAACTTGAAGAAAATAACAAAAATGAACTGTCAAGTTTTCTTCTTCGTAACTCGACAATGAAAACAAATAACACTGCGATGGAGAGCAAATTCCAAAGTGGCTGACAAATGTAAATTTATGGAGATTGCCTTCCCTGCCTTTTATTTTCAGGTGTACTGTATTCATGCCTAAAAGTCTGTTTTTCCTTCAAATTAACGCTGTCAAGTTTAACTGACGGCTTATGGGACACGAGATGTGATTCCGCAGCTGCCATAGATTGGCAATTATCTAGAAGGTGTCCAAACTAAATATTAAATGTTTATTGGGAGCAGATTAACGTTTCTGATTGTTTTAATTAATCCCGCCTTTATTCGGACAGTTTTAATTAGGGTAGCGGATATTACAGTTTGATACTTAGGTAAAAGAGAATGAAAAGCGTTTCCAGATGAGCTACTAATTGATTTATTAAATTCTCAGTACCTTGTAAAGATTAGTTTAATAAGCATAGAAATAGAAAAAGTCATTGATTCAAATTATTTTATCATTGAAGTTTATACTGATTGTGATCATTTCAATGGAAAGTTCACTGGTTTTAATAAATTTGTCTGCACAAAGTAATTAATTACTGCAAAATTTAATTATTATAACCCGAATAACTAGGCATTCGGTTTAGAATTAGTTTCAAAATTATGTTTACAAATAAAATTAATGGTAACACAAAAACAAACCGTGCAAAACACATTTCCGAAATTCAATAGCCGCTCGCTCCGTAATCAATACCAACTACCGCGATCCCGATTTATTATAGAGGTTACGATCGCAACCGAGTTAATTGGGATGCAAATCTTGGCTTGCGATCGAGATTAGGTGCACCACTGCAAATCCAGCATTATATAAATTATATGTTTTATTTCTGGGTACAATAATAACGTTAATTAGCGCAATTGTAAATAATAATAATACATACATATATTATTAATCATTTTACTAACATATTTATACGTATTATTTACTAACAACGTATGGAATATTTCTTTATTCTGAAATAAAATGATTAATTACAATTGCAGAATTTAAAACTACAAAAATACAATATATAATTATGTAAAGCAGTAGACACCAATTTAAAGCAACTTCGACACAAAATAGGTTTGCAAAAACACACCTAACAATGGGTTACGTTAGTGCCCAGAAATCTGGGCGCACTGCCGCGTTCAATGGCGCTTATTATCAAGTAATAGAACTACAAAGCAGTGTTAATTGGCTTATTGTGATGTTGACGTTGTGAAAGGAGAGGAAAGATTGGTTTGACAAGGGTTTATTTAATATCCGACCTTACATAGGTGTTGCATTAATTAGCATTTATTGAAATTGTAATTAGCATAAGCCACATATTTTGTAAATATTTTTAGAAAATAGTTTTTTCACATGTTGTCCAGTAGACTAATAGCCATATAATGGAAAAAGTTCTTGCAACTACGTCAAACTTGAAGAAAATATTGATAGTCTTTTTACATTAACATACCTTACTATAAATAGCCTAAAACCACTTACCCGCTATAAACAAGGCACTCAATAATAAGACGATCATAACTGATGGACAAACTGAACTTTCTGCAAATGTCAACTTGAAAACTTTTTAATAAACTAAGCAATTGATTCTAGCCAACTTACTTTTGTGCTAAAAAAAAAAATATCAATTATCTAATATGTAAAAAGTTGAAGAGAACTTTAAAAGATTTCCGATAGTGAGATACGTGTTTATGAATCGAGACCGCGTTCGTTCCCAGCGGGATCTCGCGCCAAACTGAACCCAGAACGGGACTCTTTGGTCCTCCAAGTACTCGTAGAGAGTAATCCTTCGGTTGCTAACATCAACGGGTCATAGGTCTGGACCGCGATAGCAGCAAAACTTCGATACGTAGATATGTATATCATTACGAAAGGCTATGTGAAATAAAATTGAACCACCTTAGGAATCTGAAACACTGATTGACGTGTTATTGGGACCAACAATGAAACTCGCATTTGTCCCTGTTTAATATGCATAAAACGTAAAAAACAGATGTATTTTTGTCGACTCCTGATCTTAAAACGATTTTATAATACGACTTTGTCTAGTGACGTGTAAGCTTGGAAGTAGTTTGTTCAGAAACAATAGGTAGAGTCGATTTAAGTGCTTAGATTTTAAACCATGTTTAATAATGTATTTAAATAAAATTATCTTCTTAATGAACAATCTTATTTATTTATTTAACCATTTATGTACTTACATATAAACAGACAAGAAGAAAGAAACAGAAAAATATGTACAAAGGTGATGCCTATTTCTAAAGAAATCTCTTCCAGCATATCTGCGGTACATAAAAAGAGTACCTATATCTCTTTTTATGTATCGCAGCTAAGCTGACAACCTGTATAAGAGTAGGAAGGAAAACAAAATACATACATAAAATCAAAAACAGTTCCCTAATCTTCTTTTCTCACAATTTTTTTTTAATAACATTTACAACATTAACAACAACAACATCAACAACATCATTAACATTAACATTTAATAATTTTTTTTTATTAATTAATATCTGTTTAATTGTATCCTATGTTCACAAAATGAATAAATGAATTTGAATTTAAATCCTTACTAAAATTTTTATGTTGTTTATAAAAACTTGATTATTATCAATCTCATAATTATTCTGAAAGATATCGATCTTGTTCGTCGTAATGCTGTGGAAATCCTTCATAAGCTTGGGTATTATTTAGTATTAACACGCTTTGGTATTTGATTCTCCAAAATCTAATAATTGTATTTTAATTTTATTAGTTCGTAGATACGAACCAATTAAGAGATAGTATCATAATATCTCTTACCTAATTAAGTGAAATATTTTGATGAAAGAACGACTGTTGGTTATTGTTTCACGTTGTTTAACATATTCACGTGCCAATTAAATCGCTACCAATATTTTAAAATTTCTGAGCATGTATGTTTGGTAGGTACTCTATCATGTATAAACGGCCGAAACGATTAAGATGAAATTCCGTCCAAATGAACACAACCTTTCGATAGGCTTTCCAATTGCCTAGTCCCTGATAACAAATAGCTGTCGGAAGAATAGTGCTCGTCTATTTGGTTTAAAAAAAATCTGTCAAAATTTTCGGCTTTCGGATTTGTGAAAAGTGTTTAGAGTACTCCTTCGAGAACATTGATTGATGTTCGATTCGGCACGGAAGCGTATTAAATGATTGTGAATAGCTATGCATGTTGTATCTTGTAGGATAATTTTCATCTGGCTACTTAAAGAAGTTCTTCTAAGGAGCGATTGAAACCGCGGGCAAAAGCTAGTATTATAAAGTAGCTGTATCTACCTAACATTATATCTTGCTGGAGATGAATTTCACTTTGTTCTTTATTATAATTACAATAGGAGATACACAAATAATATTAATTTATTATTTTCAATATAATATTAAGTTCGAAAACAAAGGACGATGGGCTAAGTATAGACCCCGTCCCCAATTTTCTTTTTGATTCATTCACCAGACTTAATTTTTATTTCATATTTTTATTTACGGGCTACAAAATCAAAAACCGTTTGTTTCAAGTCTTAAATCTAAGGGGTTTTCTGAAAAAATCATCTTTCAGTTTCATTTATCTTACGAAAATTATGGATGTTTGTTTTCTATTCTTCGTCGCAATAAAAGAGATAAAACATAATAGATGCCGACTTGTGTAATATGGAACATAAGGCAGCAAAACATAACGCCTATATTCCACGAAGGAGTAGGTAAAATTGTGTGGAACATTCACCCACATAAGTTTCGATTCCGTGGCAATATCGGGATAAAAAGTTCTATGCGTTGATCCTAGCTATAAACTATCTGTGTGCCAAATTTCATCCAAATCCGTTCAGTCGTTTTTGCGTGAAAGAGTAACAAACATTATTATTTGCCTCCTTTCTGCAACTGTTTTTATTGTTATACTCATGCTAGTACACAGAACCTACTAATTTATGTACCATTGTATAGAGAATTTAATAGAGATTAATTCTTAACTTTTCAAAAATTTATTTAATGCAATGGAAACAAAAAATAAAATAAAAATATATCTAAGTGTGAAACTTGCAAACATTGTAACTTGCGAAAAATCCAATTAATGGAGTAAATTTATTTTAATAGATTCGTTTCGAATCCTATTGAAAATGGCTCTTTTATTCAAAGTAGTTTAAATAGTTAATAAAAACTAACTAATATAACATCTATATCTACGGTTTTTTATACGATCAAACTAGCATTTATAGGTCGTGCACTTTTTGATTTCCCAATTTTTTTAAATTATTGTCTTGTACAAAATGTGACTACATTTTAGTGTTTCCCCTTAAAACCCCATATTTATGACGGTTGTCGCCTTAGTAAATAATGATCAGTAAGCCATATTGACCCGGATTCAAAACTTAGTCAGCAGACTTGAGATAGGTATATCTCAAGTCTGTTGACTACTGTTGTACCTACTTTAAGTAAAACAACACAATTTTCACTTAGTTTTGAATAATCATACTTATTTAGTATTCCATTTCCTTCTTTCCCTGAAAACCCTATACTTTTGATTTTGACGGTCGCCGCCATAGTAAAGAATAATCACTACGCCAAGACCTTTTAAACGCGATACGTCTCAAGTCTGTTGACTAAGTTTCAATTTTGGGGACGCTACGCTACGTCCCATCGTCCTTTATGTTTTGGTATAATTTTCTTGAGAAATCGGTGAACCAATGTAATAGGCATTGACATAGGGTTAGCAATGAAAATGGAAAGTTATCCCAAAGAAACATTTTCGGGACAATTTCTGGCCGAAATTGGATCGAGTTGATTGAATCAATATCGTTTGTTTGAGTTGTTTTGTTAGATTAAATTCTCGCAAAATAGCTGATCCGAATAGATAAGTTTTAGAATTTACGTATAATAATTAATTATGTCAACATTTCTTAAATGTTTTTCAGGGATACTACGACATACCTACCCACCACGCATCCTCTATTTGAGTTACGTTCTATTCCAGTCGGAGTTTTCTTTCGTTGTGTTGATTATTCCTAGAATTCGGTAATAATATCTATTTTTATCTTGTTTTTCATGTTTATTTTCATTCCAATGGCCATTAATTTATTCTGGAGACCAATTCTATTTAAAACCTCTTTATACTTGTGATATTACAAGTAAACAAAAGAAAAACGTTATCGTATAAGAAAAATAATGTTCTAAGAAAATATTTAGTAATTTTCTACCGGGTCGTCGTACAACAAGAGTGATAAATATCGTGTCTGGGCACACTCCATTTCTTTGAAGTTTATTACTTTGATGACGAAACAACATGATATGAAGACATTGTAATTAAATTTGATGTTTTTTATTAGTCTGGTAATGTTTCTATGTAGATTGAATTGAGTTCGTATAGCTCAAGGGTAGGAGTAATAATATAATATGGTAATGTTATTAAAATGAAATGATTACACTACACGAAAAAAAAAAATTGTTGTCAGTATTTGAACGGGTATTATTATGTATTGGTTTTTTGCATAGATATTGTATTTTGCGCCGCAACAATTACGCATATTGATTTGGTAATCATACGAAGGTACGTTCTTTTTGAAGTAAATAGGCTTCTGCTACTATATTTACTATTTTATATTACAATCTTTGACCATTAGGTACATAAGTAGGTAGGTAATCCTGATGGATTACCTACCTACTTATGTACCTAATACCTAGGTTGACCGGGGAAGTCGAGCTAAGTGATCTTAGCTCGACTTCCCCGGCCAACCTCTCAGAAACCTGGTATGATCGTCTCGAAGTAAAACTATTTTATTGGAAAAACATGTACAGTCACATCTTAAAGTAGGTATGTATACACTTGGCTTTATTCAAAGGCGATTTTGTCCTTTATTTTTGAATGAAATTTTATCTTATTACGAAAATAGTATTTTCGAACCCATAGGTTTATGTTAAGTGTCGTATTTCAACGTTGCATTCGTTATTTTACGAAAAAATCGCAATTGAAAATTGCCAAGTGTATACATACTTTTAGACGTGACTATACCTATAGGAAAAATGCTACAGAAATTATTTTATATGTCTTGTCATATTTTGCTAAGCCTACGTTAGAAGGCAAGAAGCTAAACTTATACAATACTAGCTGCGCCCCGCGGTTTCACCCGCATAAATGTCGATCCCGTAGGAATATCGGGATAAAAACTATTCTATGTCCTTTTCCGGGACTTTAACTATCTTTATACCAAATTTCATCTAAATCGGTTCAGTGGTTTAGGCGTGAAGAAGTAACAAACATATAAACACACACACACACACCCCCACTCACAAACTTTCGCCTTTATAATATTAGTGTGATATCACATTTTGAAGTAGGTTAAGTAACTATATTTTACGAGTTTTCACAGAAAAAATTTAAAATGTTGACGATATTATCGCATGGGATTCAAAAAGTATATTGAAATATGTGAAATAGAAGTACCTATAAATACACCATACCTCTAAAAACAGAACAGATTTTACGACTGGATTGTATTTATATAGAATGTGTAACTAATGTAAAATCGGTTGTAAGCCAAGATTATAATGATACAGATTTTATTTTCGTCAACTGTACTGTTATATGGCCCGCTGCCAACATTCGTTTTCCTCAAAACGGCTTCTACATTATCAAAACACGTTATAGCAAATTTTTCATTTCACGGAGCAACTGACTTGTGGCCTTCCTTACCCCTTAGCCACAATCTACAAGCTCAAGCGACTTACGTCTTGCGATAAGCGACTGCGGACAAAACCAAATGAAAGAAATGGTTTAGAGGATGCCACGAGTTACAATGACGCGACTTTTGTGAGGAGATCGAAGGGGGGTTCAGCAGGGAATCAGACCAGAATAAATCCAGTAGCTGGATCCACACCGGATGATCCAGTGCGCTCCGACCGGGCGCAAGAACAATGCGCGGTCGATGTGGACGTGCCGCGCGCGATCGGAGCGCACTGGATCGTCTGGTGTGGATCCAGCTAATGAACGACAGACAAACGACGAGCGCGAGGCACTTGACGCAAGTTGCGTCGCAAGTCACATGTGTTGAGGCCGTGAACGGAGCCTAGAGTGAGTCCAGATCAATTACCACGTTATAAAAGTTTTGTTTTCATTGTTTAATACCAGCTGCGCCCCGCGGCTTCACCCGCATATGTTTCGATCCCGTGGGAATATCGGGATAAAAAGTATCCTATGTCCTTTCCCGGGACTCAAACTATCTCTATATCAAAATTGGTCCAGCCGTTTGAGCGTGAAGAAGTAACAAACATATAAACACACCCACACACTCACAAACTTTCGCCTTTATAATATTAAAAAAAAAAAAATATATATATATAGTGTGAAGTGTGATTATTAATGTATCAATGGCAAAAAGTTCAAACGTCTTTTACCTAAAATTCAGCTGCGCAAACTCCGCTTACTGACGCAGTCATAAAATCATCAAGTACACAGGTGACAGGGCATGCGCCGCAGGATGGAATGTGATGGACCATAGCCAGCCGCATTGAGAGGGCGAAGCTACAAGCTGACCCACGTCACCCAATGCACAACTACGTCTCAGTTCCAGAAGAGGCTGAAGAGCCGAAAACATTTTCTTGGGTGCGTGGGTCCAGCTAGTCCAGCCAATAGTAACGCCTCAAAGGCAAGACATGGCAGGAGCTGCGTAAACCCCTAACAATTTTATCGAACCATCTGAGAGCCTTCCACCTGGGTACGCGTTACCATAGCAGAATTGAAAATGTCTAAATAGACTCCGAACCCAAGTCGGCCGGAGCAAAGACAATCTCGACAGATCACGGATCACGGACTGCTCAGATCTCAAGTGCGTATGCGGCACCTTCCTACAGACAATGTTTCTGTTGAAACATGTTACGATATATAGTGTGGATTAATCTTTACACGAGTATTTTAAAGTAAGTAAGGATTAAATGCTAGAAGATCTTAGCACGGCAAGCCGTCGACTTAAAATTAATATGCCCAAGACCAAGTTGATGACGAACAGCGTGCATCGCAGGATCACCGTGGCGGGTGGTGAGGTTAAATAATGTGGATGAGTATCTCTTTCTTGGTCAAATAGTCTCTTTTCAGGCAAGACAAATCAAAGAAGTTGCAAGACGCACCTAAAATTCCTGGAAGAGCTATTGAACCATGAATGATCAAATGAAAGGCGATCTTCCACTATCCCTCAAGAGAAGACTCACCGACATGTGTAATTGTGCATTCTTCCCATCCTCACGTATGGGTCGCAAACATGGTCTTTGACAATTCAGCAGAGGTCCATGCTCGAGGTTTGCCAGAGAGCTATGGAACGGAGTATTCTGTGTATTAAATTTGTGGACCGGGTTAAGAATACAACAATCCGTTCCATCACTAAAATAACTGATGTCACTCGGAAAACTGCCACGCTTAAATGGAGTTGGACTGGTCACATCTGCCGCCTGTCAGACGAACAATGGGCCAAACATACAACCCAGTGGGTCCCGCTTAATGGTAAACGACATCACGGCAGACCCAGACAGAGATGGCGGGATGAGCTGGTTTGATAAAGATTGGTTCTTGGCAGCTCTGGACAGAAAGAGGTGGAAAGAGAGTAGGGAGACCTTTGCCCAGTAGTGGGACATTAAAGGCAAAAAAAAAAGTATTAAAGAAGCTGCAATAGTAACATGTTACTGCCAATATTCTTTTCATATTTTACGATAGAAGCAATGGAATGCGTCATTACAGCTAAAGACTTTTTGGTGACAGTATGTTCGACATTATTCACTGTCACTACAACATCCTGGAGCACATACCGATACAGAAGAAGTGAGGACCGCCATGTTGATTAATTTATTTCACACAAACAGTCAAGTCAATTACATTAAAGAGTTTCTTGCTTGTACTTCTTCATACATAGGCACCTACGGATCATTCCAAAGCGCCGTCGCCGCAGTTGCCCATGCAACTAGTTTCATCTTTCTGACTGACCGACCCCTTGACAATTCAGAAGAGCCTGTAATTGGTTTATATAAATTAAATGCTTTGGTTTGAGTTTTGAATGAGTAAATCATTAATGGTTTTATCCAGTAAGAGGCACATAACGTTTTAAGCCTTCACATAGCAGAAAATATCCGAAAAGAATTTCCCACCATAACAAGTACTTAGGTACTTTATTTCTTATGTGTATTCATAATTACACTTAAAATATCCTCCACACCAAAGCCAATAATATCCTTCCGAGGAAGACCGCTACGCACCGACCACTCCGTAAAGGCTAATCTAATAAAATGGGCTCAAAGTAAGTTATGAAAGCTCTCAAAACATATTTTCTTTTTTACTGAAAATTAAGTGTCACTTAAGGAGCTGGGTAACCTTCGTATCAAATCTAATTTATGTTATGGGATAACTTTTGAGTACCTAATAACGTTAGACATATTGGATAATAGTAATTGGTAATACATTGTATAATACGTGTATTTTGTTACTTATAGTTACTTACTGGCGAAATGTAGGTAGGTACTGCAAGAGGGGATATCAAGCAAACAATATATTTATAAGATTAAATAAATAATTATTACGAAATCGTTTTACGTTTTTTACATTTTTAGGTTTTATATTACGACATACGCTTGTTATCTAATCTGACACCTTCTGTTTTTCTGCCTCCTAAAATCGTATTGGCGTTTGTATCATAATTGTATACCATTTATCTTACAATTACTAGAAACGGTTGCCAGCCACAAACTATCCGTGTCATTATCTCTACAGTACTATAGATATGACCTAAGCCCAACCCTTCAGAGGATACAGCCTACAGGCGTGGTGTAAGGGTGACGAATGTATGCATGATAGATCATCTCTGATGGTTTCAGCTGGAGATTCCATTCACATACTTCATGTACAATGTGCCTTTGACAGTGGATTATTCACAATGACTGATTACAAGCGATTGAATGCTACAGTCAAACTGAGCTTAGGATTTCGACATACATACGTACATACATGTTATGTAATTAAACGTCGCCAAGTAGAGAAGAGGGTGTAGAGTTTTTAATAACCTTACCTTAAACAGTTGTATCACAATAACTTCTTTAAAAAATAAAATAGATAAGTACCTCTTTATCTAATGTGTTTTGTCAAACCTCACTGTAGAGAATATTTAAAAAATCTTTTGTCTGATTCTGAAATAATTTAGATGATTTATTGATTTAAGAAATGCATAAGGTGAAAAAGTGTTATAATTTTGTTTAAATGTACAAAAAAAAGGTAGAGGTGATATCATATATAAAAAAAAATGTATTTCTGTGAATAAACACTTTACATTTTTTCGTTCTATTAATCAAAAACAAAACACTTGAAAAGCAATTACAGAATGCGTTCCTCGAATTGTATGACCGCAATAATAGTAAAAACGTCCATAAAAATAATAATACCCCATTTAGAAATTTAATTCATACAGGCAATAAGAGTAACGTAAATGGGTTCTGTTGGGGATTAATCTGTACGTGAGAAAGCATTGGCGCATGGGGTTAATATTGCTCGATTTCATATAAATGGCAAATAGGTAGACCACACCTATGGCGTGAGTCTGTTGAACTTGTTTGCCTAGTTTGTTTTCCTTGTCTGAGTAGCCCGAACAAGTAGATTTATTGCGTTTATATTGCGTAAAGGTAAGTGTTACATAAGTGCTGATTTACGACTGAAGTGATTATGTGACGTCTTTGAGCCACCCTTCTAAAACGACGTCGTCGAAACATTGCCCCGAAAACCTAAATACTATTGTCTTCTTGATTAATGAATACCTACTCGAAACTAAAGCTTTAGCCCTTCCTCAAGAGACAAATTGGGAACCTAAGGGGGAAGCGCCAGGGTAGCCCGCAAAATTCAAATATTCTTACGTTTTTTGCAATTTGCAGGTCAGTGCAGTGGTCAGTGTATATGCTAGGTAGATAGTGCGTTGAAAACAGAATACAACTAATTTGATACGATAGAAAAAAATCAAAAAGATACTTTTAAAAACTTTCTTTTTACAAATAAAAATCATACTAAATATACATACAATCATTCTTGATTTTTGTCAGATTATTCTACAAGCAACATACTAAAGCACTAGTGTTTTAATTTTTTAGTCTAAACAATATATTTCTTGTAAATAGATTATTGCTTCATATTTTGCAATAAATTACCAGCGTTGTGTCATCGCGCTTCTCTTTCTTTTCTATGCAGTCCGACAGTGACCGCGCTTTAGGTCATGTAGTCCCCTTAAAGACTTCTGGCAAAGGACTAAGCCGGCATTATTTTAAAAAGCAATTAAAGATAAAAAACCTAGCTAGCCCAAATAACACATTTCAAATTCAGTAATATAAAAAATATATCAAAAATAAACCTACTGCCAGAAAATCGTCAAAGGCCGATAACCTCATCAGTAAACATTAAAGCATTAGATTGGGTTTTAACTGAGCTTTTGAAAGCCTAGCTTGTTATACTTACGTAGGTACGTTTTCCATTTAGCACTTAATGTGCCAAATCTCATTACCTATCAGAAAACCGTCGGAGTAAAGACTTAGTCACACTGAGCCACAGATAATATAATACGGCTGAGCCAAAGTCATTAAATCTTGCAAACAGTAATTTCGGTGGCGACCACAACTTCAAAGCTCGCTTGGTGCCAGTGTGCAAGCACTAAATGTATTGATTATGGAGTCATAATTTATAACTAGTTGTGCCCAAGACTTCGATCGCGTGCATGTCAAAAAACAAATTGGATTCATGGGTTTTTTTTGCGCGGTACTTTAATTCTTTTTTTTAAATAAAAGTAAGGTTTAGTTACTTCTTATAACATCAGCTATCTTTCAGTGAAAGTCCCGTCAAAATCGGATCAGCCGTTTCTGAGATTAGCCAGAATAAACAGACAGACAGACAGAGAAAAATTATAAAAAAATGTTATTTTGGTATAATTATGTACCGTGTATACATCCATATGCATTTAGTAAAAAGCGGTTATTTTAGTATTACAAACAGACCCTCCAATTTTATTTATTTGTGTAGATTTGTATAGATAATTACAAAAGGCGGTTATATGACAAGTCTGAGCTTCGACACAAATTAAATTTGCTTAGTTGCTAAGGCATACAAATGATAAAATTCAGGGACTTACTTTTTCATGAAGGACACGAATCACATGCTGAAAATATTTAGAAAAACATTTCTAAGAAAAACTTATTTATTTTAGGACTAGCTGCGCCCCGCTATTTCATCCGCGTAAATGTCAATCCCGTGAGAATATCGGGATAAAAAGTAGCCTATGTGTTAATCCAGGGTGTCAGCTACCTCCATACAAAATTATATCAAAATTGGTCCAGCCGTTTGAGCGTGAAGAAGTAACAAACATAACTTTCGCCTTTATAATATTAGTGTGATTACCAGGCATTGTGCGCTTGACCGCAACGTCCCCAACCCTTGAATAGGTTTTATACTTTGGACAAAAGAAATTTACAGGCAATGTAAATTGAGTATGGCATTAATTAATATTTATAAACAAAATTAGTTATTACATTCTCCCTTGCTGTATTTCTTAAGACCTTGAGACAAGGCCTGCATTTTCCTGGGGTCGCGGGTTGTTCGAAAGAGATACCGTGGCCCCTGGCACAGGCAACTGAAGGAACACGGGTGGGTTTTAGTCAGTAAAAGTCTGACACGCCCTCCCTCCGCCCAGAGCGGGAAAAGTTATTTGATAATTACCCATCCAAAAAAAAAGGCCTGCATTTTCAATATTTTATAAAATTTTGACGAAGTTTTCACCTTGAATAATCAAAACTATCTAATAACAGCTTTTTGTAATGAACAGGGAAAAGAAACCAGCTTAAATAGCAATTTGACGGAATCCTTCGTTTTTTCGTAGAATATAATATTTTAGGTACCTAATATTTTATGAATTTTATTAAAATTTGGATCCTTTAATAGTGTCGCGTGAAGGTTACGTTAACAAAGATGCGTGAACGAACTCATTGTAATAAAATCTTGGATCGATCATGTAATAACCGAAGTGTCAATCAAACATTTTAAGATTACAAGGTGATTTTATTACCATACGCATTTTCTTCTGACATCACGTAGATCTGTCAGAAGAAAAATAACGCCTCTTTAACAATAATGTATCTACAGCCTTTCGTACCTATTTAAAACAGTTTCAATAATTCATGTTATATCGACGAAAGTGTCTGAATATAAGTTGCTCATTCTCCCACATTTCCCGCTAAATAGGTTACTATGCCGTCCGTGCCCGACAGGCTAGCCGTCGACCCGTCAATGCGCAGAACTAAGTTTAACTTAATAGAAACATCAATGAAAATTCAAATGAAAGTCGTGGAAAACAACACCTGCTAGTTTTGTTTTGACGCCTGGATCTGTGTAGAGACTTACCCAGTTTCAGAAAAGTCGTTCAACTAAAAATTCGCTGGCAGATTGTCAAAATCACGATGAGAGATTTGTTTGGCTGTTGTTTTGTCAGTCAGCCGATCACAGTAGTTAAAATGAATTCGGCAATATCTCCGTTTCTTAATTTTTGTCTTGAAACAGAATTTTTTATTTAGTTTCAATCTTCATTTGAACGTACAAACTTACATAACATCAAACATACAACGTGCCACTTCAAGGGCGACCATAAAAAATATCACAACATAATATAATTCGTAATTTGAAAACTACCGCCTACGCCACTCGCCGACATAGGGTTCTCTCTCTTTCCTTCAATTCGCCTACTCATTGCACGTTATTCGTTTTAATTTCATTGATGCGATGTATGATCCGTGTCCCCGGCAAATGACACCTGCGCTACAGTTCTTTAAGTACAGGTTGCTTATAAAATGCGATTTTTAAAATTGAAAATAAATAATAACGTTTAATGAAATTAAAATTTGTTCATAAAACGAAAATGCGAAACTGTATACGTATGTTAAATTAATGTCGCCATTAATGTCCGTATTACCTATTACCTAAGGCGGCATGCTTTATAATACAGGAGAAGAAATACAACCCTTAAAAAAGTAATCAGTTATCCTATATCACGTACAAAAACCTATCATCTCAACATTCAAAACCATTTGGAGTTTCATCTTCTTACAGATTAAGGATAAAGTTCAACATAAGTCTCTTAGCGCGGTGGAAACTTTTTTATTTGTAACAAATATTGTGTGAGTACGCAACCCACAAACTCTTGAAAGTTTTTTCATTATTTAACTCAAATTAATAACTTGTTAAAAGTTCTTTAATGTGGTCTTGTCAAAAGTTCTTTGAAGACGACACGTCGGGTTTTACACGGCAATTAATGTAGGTATATAATTATGACTCGATCTACATATATGGAAAGTTTAGAAATCATAAAAGTTTTACTCCTATTATATTATCATCATCATTATCTGCCTAGCCTTTTCCTAACTATGTTGGGATCGGCTACCAGTCTAACCGGATGCAGCTGAATACCAGCATTTTACATGGAGCGACTGCCTATCTGACCTCCACAACCCAGTTACTGAGTAATAATTATGATACCCCTTGGTAAGATTGGTTCTCAGACTTTTTTTTACCCCTATTATATCTACAGAGTAATTCATCATATTCATCCATCCAAAATGCAAATACATATTAAGCTGCTAAATAACTTTAAAAAACTTTACCAAATAGGTACATCCGGCATCAACAAACTTTAACGCTTCATCATAATCATGTCTAACGTGAATTTTATGTAGGACACTTCACTTTTGAGCCTTGATTAAAAAGAATGAAGCTTATGTACCGACGCACACACATATTCAAACACTCACAGTGGCCGGGTTGCCGGACTTTGGACATTATAAAACACGCATGTACGCGGCCAGCTCACTTCATGCAGAATAAAAACGTGTTGGATAAGTAAAATGGGCGGGTGTTTTTTTTCTGTACCGTCACGTAACACAGCTTTTATATTCGAGATTTTTGTGAGAGAAAAATTATGCCGTGTAATATCGTAAGGTGTCTTCCCTTTTACACGACTAAATAGAAAAGGTATCGCCGAATCTCAATAATTGGTAAAACTGTTTTGTTGTCTCAAAAATACGGGAATTGTATTGTTGTTGTTGTTGTTGTTTTGATCTTCATAATCAAATCTCTCAGTTATTTGCACTAATATATAATAATAACAGCCTTCCGACCGATTTCGGTCAACGGAGATTAGCCAGGTACGCAGGATATATTATAGTGCACAAGTACGAGTATGTACTCAAACACAGGTGTACACTCTGTTTATTTACTCTCATAGTCCGATGGGACGGCAATCCGACACGATCGGGGAGAGATCAGGCACAGGACCAACGGCTTTACGTGCTTTACGAGCCACGGGGGTATTAAACCGCCAACTACCAAACTCCGGCCTGTTATATACTAAGAAATTCCTAATGGAAAACCAAATGACACTTTGTCCGACCCGGGAATCGAACCCAGGATCCCACACTCAGCAGTCGCGCTTGAAACTACGAGACCAACGAAGCAGTTAAACCAATATATATACAACGTTGTGAGACGCACGTTACTGTCGGTTCCTTTCATTCCTCACTGTTGCACACACTAAGTAACTCATTCTTCTTTACGCTTTTGAACTCAAGCACTGATTTATTCCCAGAAGAAACGAAATCTGTAGGAACGTTGGAAGTATCGATGAAAAACTGTGATTATTTTTGTGCTATCGTTGACTGTATTTACTAGAGATAACACACAACTTTGTCTATCAGTAAACAGTAGTACTTTAGATATCATCATCTGCCTAACCTTTCCCCAACTATGTTGGGGTCGGCTTTCAGTCTAACCGGAAGCAGCTGAATACCAGTATTTTACGTGTAGTACTTTAGATATCTACAAATAAAAAAAAATGCAAAGTACACATTCCTTTCTCCAGGCAATCGAACACACATGAATGATTAAAAAGACCGAAAGTAGAGTGTTGGTCGTAAAAACCGTAAAAGAACAATCGTATGATTTTAGAACATAATTCTATAAAAAAAGAATCGTGGACCATCACGCCTGTAATCCCGAAAGGGTTAGGCACAGGTGTACCTGTAGTACAACAACATTTCGCCAGTTACGTTTAAGTCCCATATAATAGGGGCCGAGCCTATTACTATCAACCGGGTAAAATAAATATAGACCCCAGGCTGCTACTAAAATTCCTGTTTGAAAAACTCAAAATCAGAATTCGACCTTTAATTATTTGTTTTCGGGATGCATGAAGAAGCCTCCTCGTGCAGCGTAGTTTGTTCCGCCAGTTACTCAACTGAACCGATCGCTTGGCGCATCCTAGACAGTTACACCCACCTTATTTGACTAGCCAATTCTTCCCTTGCGGTGGTAGGGCTAACGCCCGCCTGGTCTGCGATCACCTTGCCACAGAAGCAAGAAAGCAGCCTGCTGTGTTTCGTCGATGCGTGGGAGTTCCAGTACCTTAGGCATCTTCTGGGCACGCTCGTTCCGTCATAGACCTCATCCATCGCTATCCATCAGGCGTGATCGAGGTCAAGAGTTTCCATTCAGCAATAAAAAAAATATAAAAATCCTATACTACGTCACATTCTCGTGAGTCGGCTACCGTAATTTCCGGCTGTAGTGTCAATTGCAGCGTGGCAGCTGCATCCAATGGAATTACTGCTATTGCCTTAGATTAATTGTTCTGATAATATTATCCCAAATGAATGTTAAAGCAAGATGTTTTGTTGATAACTCGTATATAGCCATCCTCTACTGGACGTATTTCCCATCGCAAGTTTCGTCACGACACCCGGTTCTTCACCAACCCTATGCAGTACGAGTAAGCCAGATCTTGAATCTATCCATCTTGCTGAAATATGTGCATTGTTCCCTACGCATTTGTCTTATTGCAGTTCCCACTAGCAAGTAAATAATGCCAATCATACAAAATGTGCTTGTATGTGTTGACGTTAAAAATCACTGAATCGTGAATGTTTTATTTTATTTACTGTTCGTGCGTGACGCGCTCGCGCCTCAGGCTATATTGACTAGTCAGTCTAGGAAAAAAAGAAATAAAAACATTGAGTTTCTGACTAATTTTCTGTTTTGCTATTTTATTTTAACACCCCTCAAAATATTTATGTTTTGACCACTAAAATACTAGCTTTGAAATTTTATAAAATTTTTAATAGGATTAGCATAAATAATATTATTAAAATCTCGATTATGATTGTAAATGTACTTGGTCAATCCCTAGTATCAGGTGGGATAACACTGACAGCTCACTCCACGCTCACTTCGCCTAAGTTTTCACGGTGAGATGGTTACAGAATCGCACTGCTGTTCCGTTCTATAAACCATAACTACAAAAGCGTCCATAAACAAGAAAATGTAATTGTTAGCGTGGCTGTAGCTTTCTATTGTTGTACTGTAATACGATGCTTATTATACGAACAATTCTCAATATTTGAATGCTCAGTGCGCGTATTATGCAAATAGTTTCCTAATGAAATCAACAGCTCATTGTATTCAGCTTGTCTTAGGAACGAAATATCTTTACAGTTTTTTTAGGGAGATTGACAGAATGCTTGACTCGACACGTAGCACGTAGCGTTTCGATCGTGGCGTAGATGCTACGACCAGAACGCTACGTGCTACGAATCGTAGCACACGTGGCGTAGCAACGGTCGTAGCCTACGACCCTCATTCATAATGTGCATCTTGTGTTACGCGTTCGGTTTTACGGCTAAAAGACAAATAAAGTTTCTAAAGATCCTAACTACATACCTTCTATATATTGCAACCGCAAAATATACGAAAAAACCTCTTTGGAATGTCTTTAAGTTGGTGCGTAACTTTTTTTTCACTTCTCATGCTCTAAAAGTTCGTCTTTATGTTGTGCTTAGGCGACATAAAATCGCTTTTTATGTTCTAGTGCATAAAGTAAATTTTTTTTCTGAGACTAAGGTAATCAGGCCCAACAGCCACACACGCACAATAAAACTTCGCAGATTAAAGTCGTGATTTATTTCATTTTCTTTAATTTATACCACTTCCGTGTTTTCTATCGTTAATTTAATAAAATTAGGTAAAATAGTTGTCAATTAAAACGCAATGAAACGTTTTTATGACTTGGCAGTATGAAGTACCCTAGTGGAATGACAAATGTTAAAATTAAAAAAAAAAAAACGTTTAAAAAGTTTCGTGGCGGTATTATCTGTGGTGGCGGGAATTAGCTATGCTTTGCAACATTTTTTATTAATTATGTACTGTATACTTTATGCCTGTTTCATTTTCTCGCAATCGAAGTGAAAAGCAGAGTGTATAACTCAGGCATAAACGAGCCATTTTACCCCTCGACTTAACTATCCACCCTCGCCTGCGGCTCGCGTGGATATAAACGTCTCGGGGTAAAATAGCTTATTTTATGCCTTAGTTGTACAATCTACTATTTTTTCAAATTACGAATCTAATCACTTTTAACTTTTTACGGAACAAAAAGCTAGAGCAGGTACCGCACCAACGAGTAAAATGAATGGTGTGAACCAAACTCCGCATTGCACCATTGTAGTAGCGCCTATTGCCACGAGAAACCAATGGAATGTATTGTCATTTTGATTTATGGAACTATCAATTTATGTGCGTAAAAACATTTTCCAGAATTTCTGCCGTACATTTGGTGCGTTTTCAGATTCAAATCTCACTTGCATCTATGAAGTATTGGAATCATTTTGCAAGCGACGCTACTATTTTATAACTTCTACACTCGCAGAGCGAAATGACTTGACATATCAACGCACAGCCGAAACTACTGGGACTAGGAATGTGAAATTTTGCACACAGCTTCCTTTTATAATGTAGGGGAGCATTAAGCAGGGATTTTTGGAAATTCAACCTTTAAGGGGGTGAAAAGGGGGGATTTTGTTTGTATGAAAAGTCTTATTCCTTGAGTTTATAAACTTGAAACTTGGCACGAATGCTTATCTAAGTAAATTATGAAGGTTGGCATTTTTTATTTTTGTAAACTACCCCCTAAAGGGGGATTGGGGGGTGTTAAAATTTGTATGGAAGATTTTTAACGCGCGGTGCGATTAACTCGAAACTCAGTATTTATACTGAAGACCAAAAATAAAGAATAACGTGTGTCAGGGTTTTTCGAAAATCTACCCCTAACTGCGTGTAAAGGGGTAGTTAATTTTAAAGGGGAGGAATTTACTGCGTGACTTGATTAACTCGAAAATTGGTATCTTTGAGTCAAGTAATGGACACATCCCAAACGATTTTTAGAAATTCTACCCCTGTGGGGTTAAAAAGTGGGGATACAGTTTATTTGAAAAATTTGATTCCTTTGATCTATAGGTATACTTAAAAACTATCCCGAATACTTATTTATCTAAATAAATAATAAAGATCATAAACAAACATTTTCGAAATTTTTAGAGGAATTTACGAAATACACGCGGGCGAAGTCGCGGGCAACGTGCTAGTTTGATACATGGGTGGTCGTAAAAATATTACGCATGTTATTAGAAAATTAACCTGAACTAAATCACGGTGTGTGACAGCGATGATGGTAAAACCTTATTTACAAGTACCAACACAATTTGAAATTAAATGCTAATAATTTCTGCACTGGCTAGACTACTACAATTCCTCAACTATAGGTTTTTACAACTTTTCGAATTGACAACATTTCATATTTTTAACCTGCATGTATTATTACGTTATATAAAAGTAAATTCAAATCTAGGGCACCCATATTTTTTCGTTTTTCGAAATTATGTACTTTTCATTCATAATTTTAACTTTGAAATTCGGTGTATTCTAAAAAGACGTAAGTGCCAGATGACGGTAGAATGGCGATATTACCTTTGCTTTATTGTGACCCGTCAAAAAAACTGTTAGATGTCACTTGTCTCAGTCGTTGTTTTGGTTTCTTCATTGGCGTATATTTTTCATTGGGATCCATTTTGTTGGCGAAATATCAATCAAAAATTGATAATAATTATTAACAGTAAGCAGCGTGTCGAGTTGATAGGAAAAAATATTGTTGAATTCAATTCAGTTTTTTAGTTGTTTTCTAGTTACACTTCTTAGGTGACATTGACATGTCTTGTTTGATGTAATGTTTTCAATCAAAGACATTGGAATGCGCAAAGGTAACTACCTCATTCCGCCGTTTATGTGACGCCATCACATGTTTTTTGATTTTTATTTTTTTTCTCAGAAATTTAGAAATAAAAAAATAAAATAAAAATATATTTGAACTAAGGATACGAAAATAAAGAAATAGTATTTTTGTTTTAAGGTCGTGTCAGGTTTGAAATGTTGTCAATTGCCTACTTCACTACCATATTTTTTCTATAAGTTGGGGGATGCGTGTGATTGATATATTTTCATGAAATAGTCATTCAATAGGATTAATTATGAACTTAGATGATTGTAATTCTGTAAAATCATATTTGTTACGGTCGCGAATCATATTTTGTTCGATATACAACCTGACACAGACCTGCAAATTGCAAAAAACTAAGAAAATTTGAATGTCACGGGCTACCTAGCGCATCCCCCTTAAATATTTTATTATTTTCGGAAGGCTTGCTGACTAATAACACTATAATAACATAATATATAACTAAGTTGCTAATTACAAGCCTCCACAGATAGATACCAAAATTACTACTCCTTCACAGTCTACAAGTTACATCTTAATCTTATGCTATATTCTATTAGTAATTGCCTCAAAGTTGGTTAATTTCCTTAAAACTTGCCATGTAATTTGTTAAATTTTTTTTTTTTTTTTTTTTTTATTTCTTCATGGATCATCAATTCATCATAGAACATCACAATAATTTTACGATGTAAAATATGTTAAGCTACTGTCATTCAATAGATCTTCAAATCAACGCCTCAGTATGTCAAAAAAGGCAGCTTCCCAACTTTCCACGCGTACACTTGCGTAAAACTCTTACCCCCTTATTCATAATACTATTTTATCCCTATTTTAGCTAAAATAGGTTTATAGAACGTTTGTCTTTATCTGTCAAATCAACGCCTCAGTATGTCAAAAAAGGCAGCTTCCCAACTTTCCACGCGTACACTTGCGTAAAACTCTTACCCCCTTATTCATAATACTATTTTATCCCTATTTTAACTAAAATAGGTTTGATAAGTTTTATGAATAAGGGGGTTAGTAGATATATTAAATAATTCAATAGTGAGAAGTCGAACCGGTCACATTTTTACATACCTAAGTGCGGGTTTACAATAGTTAATAATTAATTAGGCATACACGTTGTGGTCGTCACGGCACGGCACACACCTTCCATCTTGTGCGTTTTAATGATTTACTAGTATGAGAAAACCGTGTTAGTTCCAATTTTGCGTTGAGAACTAATTTTTGTTTAATCTAATTATTGGGTTATTAAAAATAACGAGGTTGTGTAACGCTGCCTTTATTTTTTGACTGTGGATAATTCAAATTCTGATTAAAAAAATAGTAAGTACTTATGATTTAAATGGAGCCGAAGCAGAGATTAAGTAAGTAAATTCGTAAAAAAAAATAAACCAAGTGAAAATCTAGCCATTCTACTTTCATATCTTCTTACTTAAGTACATAATATTTTACTTAATCACACTAATATCACAGAATACTTAAAGTACTACGTACAGAAAGGCCACTCCCTTCCCCGCACTAACATCAGTTACCGCACCTCACCCCGCACTTCGGCGTATTCGTCGCCAGTTCTTTAACAATGGCGCTCGCAAACACAGGAACCGCAGCGCTGTACCTACCTACTGCTGACACGAACACATTATTTTTTTAAAGTTTTATATTTTGTGTTAATCACGATGGTTGTATATTGTGCATTATTTGGATGCTTATCTTCGTCGAGGAACGATAAAGACAGGAGTTTCTTTCGGTTCCCGAAACATAAAAGAAGGTAAGGAACAGCAACTCAAATATCCTTTAAACCCATAGATAATGTTTAAACCCATAAAAAATAAAAGCTAGTATATTACAGACAAACAAGTTAAGCCAGTGTTGTGATAATTTATTTTCATAATTTTCTCTATTATTCATTTATTTTCCAAGTTTTCTTCGTTTTAGAACAATTAAAACTTCCGTAATATTAACATACCAACTATTAAAATATTGCTCTCTCTCTCTTTATTGTCTTAGTTATGTCTCTTTCTTTCACGTTCTATTCGTTCTTCGACTTGAAAAGTAGTACAATAGAAATGTAATTAATTAGATTTCTGTGAGTAGTGTCGCGGCACGCGGCGCCCCATTGTTGCATAACGTTCGGGCGGCGCCGCCGCCTACGCACTACTGCCAGCCAGCCCTACTAGATTTCACGCACACATTTACACGTATACAAACGTCATTTGTTAATGTAGTGGTAGTAGGTAATTATTTTGCGAGCGTTGTATGGAGTGTCCGGGGTGTGCTAATATTATAAAGGCGAAAGTTTGCGAGTGTGTGTTTATGCGTTACTTCTTCACGCTCAAACGGCTGGACCAATTTTGATAAAATTTTGCATGGAGGTAGCTTACACCCTGGAATAGGCTACTTTTTATCCCAATATTCCCACGGAATCGACACTTATGTGGGTAAAACCGCGGGGCGCAGCTAGTATTTTCATATAGTAATATACATTTTCCGCATCGCAAAACACTTCACCTCATCTGCTATTTTCATAGTGTATGTTGTTTATTTTGTTGATACAGTGCAAGTTAAAAATAGAAATAAAGGACACCTGTGGATGTTGTTTATACCTTATAACAGAAAAAGATTAAAGATGTTTTGAACATTTTATTTTTATCGAAACCAAAGTATAATGTTTTCGACACTGACCTAAATGGATTAAATATTGAAAAGGTAAAACCTTTTTACCTATCCCTGTTTGAAATACAAAACAATTCCATTGAATTTATTACAATGGAATTGGGGAAAGGGAGGCTCTAATGGTATTTTGAATATTACATTAGAATTAATAGGTTTAGCCAAAACATTGCCAGGATTGAACACAGCTGTGAACGTCTTATATTTAGCAAGTCTAAATTAAATATTGCGCTTAATTAATTTAAAATTAAATACATTTGAAGGGCAGATGATGCTGTGATAATATTAGCCGTTATGTTGTGTCTAATATTTATTTTACTAAGAAAACACAACAGTCAGAGAAATAAAAGGGAGCTGTCGGGTTTTTCACTTGATTTTTATTAAATAAAAAATGAAGTGAAATGTACTACAAGTTGCTCACTTCACTGGGATTTTTATTTATCACTCTCCTTTGTCGCTGCTTCGATCCACTTCCAAAAAGTTTGCTATCTCATAAAAAACAACAAGATCTATATTTGTTTCAAGAAACCGGTTATTATGTAGAAGTAGTAGAAATGATATTAAATTAAGTAATATGATTTTGCAAACGCCCACCGCGCCGTTTCAAACTTTTTGCGAATACTGAATATACTTACTGGACTTGAAAATACTTATTTTGGATTTATTTTATTCTTTCGTTTTCCGTATTATGTAAACAAACGAACTGACAAAAGAGAGGCTGCGTGTTGGGAATTGGAAAACGATGGCAATTTCCGAAAGTCAACATCATAACTTGCGTAACACTCCACTCTGCCATGCCGCTGACGAAAAGACCAACAGTTGTGTTTGGTAACCCTAGTCTTTAGCTATGGTATCAAATTTAATGGTACCTAGTCAGCTATTTTGTTTTGTGGTATTATCTTAATGTTACATTTAAGTACAACTTTTAGGAATTCTGAGATATCACGATCGGAATTTTCATCTTGGTCCATGTCGGGCTGCTTTTCTTTTTAGTGCCACATGCACAGCGTTTAGATTTTAGTTTCAAACTCAATTTGTACTGGTTATTCAAAAGTCCTTCTAACTTTAATTTGAGTAGAATAAATTTCAAACAGATCCAATAATATCCCTTTTACAAACAAGCCGAAGGATAATAACATGACCGGCTTTAAAACTTTAATCGGTAAACCCGAGACTCGATACCCACTAGATCAACTTTTAGATTATACTAACACCGTCGTACTGAAATAATTTAGCACGATGACATTGGAAACGAAGTTGTGGAACAGTTGGCGTAATATCAAATGCGGTGACCACTGTAAATCGAGTTATTCCGGCGGTTTACTGTGGGTCATAGCACAGCATTATGCTGAGTAGAAGCCTTTTTGTCACAGTCATAACGTGACGCTGCCAACTATTTCTGTTCTGTGCTCGTGTTTATAGATCCATTTTGTTTCTATTTTTCTTTATTATTCGAGTTATTTATCTATTTTTATGCACGTTTTTCTGTGACCAATAAACCTATTCTGCTGTCTTTCAAATGTTGCGCAGCTTTTATTTATCAAGAACATGTGTATGCTGGCAACACTGTTTTAGCATATTGTGTTTTTGTGTTGCGGAAAACTGTTACTGTAAACAAATTTGAGCAACTTTGTTTGCCAATGAAAACGGTACTTTAGTGTACTTTTTTGAACAATAGAATCCAATTTGGTAACTAAAGTTGGCCGCACACAATGGTCTAGTGCGGATAGAGCTGAATGCATGCCAGCGTGATTAAAATGCTGCTGCACGTGAGAAAGATGAAGAACTGCCGGACGGGCTCAGCATTCAAATTACTATCCTTTTCAATAAACGACATATTGTTTTAGATGAAGTGTTTATAAATTGTAGAACATTTCTGAATGCATTATGTTCAGACGGTGTTTAACTTGTATTTGAATTATTTTTAAGAATAAGAGAAATTTCAACAGATTCATGTATAGAGTTTTTCTATCTTTGAAGTGGTCCTTAACAAAGAATAATCATAAAAGTTATATTAAGTATACAAAGATTTTCTCGTCAGTAGTCAAACTGGCTACTGGGTCGAAAATCCTTGTTTGAGATAGTGTCAGTTGCAGAATCGGTAACAGACATCAACGTAACTACCCTATCTGCGCTCTATTGTTTAACAGTAGCTAGGTCAGAAAATTATTGTATTTTAATCTCTTTGGTGGAGCAATAAATAGGATTAAACTGCTGTATACCTATTATTACCTAGCGGACTGTCATACTATTTGATCCCAAATGATGTTTGAATCCTTAAATACCTTTGCAAATTGAATTGGACAAAGGTAACCCGTTCTTAATATCGCCTAACATGTAAAGGAAACATAAAGTATGTAAGTCTTCCTTTATATTGTTAGGAATAATGTCGGAGACTGGTAGAAAATGCCCAAGGCATTAAGTCCGCCTTTGTACAGTTTTTTACTTGTGCATAAAGTTTTAATAAATAATGAATAGATAAAAGTTATGAAATAAAAACTCTATGTTGTTTAAAACTATTCGTACAATATTTATAAACAGAACGGCTATCTCATAACTTGTTGAAATACAAATTAACGAGGTAACTTTCGTTAACCAATATTGTTGTTATGTTTGACGTAAATAATCATTTATTTCCTCTCGGTAACAATGAGATTACATTATACCATCACAATTGATATTAAATTGTACCTGTTTTGTTTGTTGATAGACTATTGACTTCTCACATAAGACGGACGGCTCAATGATTCGGCAAACAAGTGAAGTGGTTTGGAACGCACGTGTTACGTTCTTACGTTGAAACCACTTTCTTTTGTTTGTGTTTTTTTATTTGATTCGTACAATTGACAACATTTCATATTTTTAACCTGCATGTATTATTACGTTATATAAAAGTAAATTCAAATCTAGGGCACCCATATTTTTTCGTTTTTCGAAATTATGTACTTTTCATTCATAATTTTAACTTTGAAATTCGGTGTATTCTAAAAAGACGTAAGTGCCAGATGACGGTAGAATGGCGATATTACCTTTGCTTTATTGTGACCCGTCAAAAAAACTGTTAAATGTTACTTGTCTCAGTCGTTGTTTTGGTTTCGTCATTGGCGTATATTTTTCATTGGGATCCATTTTATTGGCGAAATATCAATCAAAAATTGATAATATTAACAGTAAGCAGCGTGTCGAGTTGATAGGAAAAAATATTGTTGAATTCAATTCAGTTTTTTAGTTGTTTTCTAGTTATACTTCTTAGGTGACATTGACATGTCTTGTTTGATATAATGTTTTCAATCAAAGACATTGGAGTGTGCAAAGGTAACTACCTCATTCCGCCGTTTATGTGACGTCATCACGTGTTTTTTGATTTTTATTTTTTTTTCTCTGAAATTTAGAAATAAAAAAATAAAATAAAAATATATTTGAACTCAGGATACGAAAATAAAGAAATAGTATTTTTGTTTTAAGGTCGTGTCAGGTTTGAAATGTTGTCAATTCATCCCAGACACGTCCGTCATGAATGAGCAGCCAGAATGTCACAACACAATATTTCAATGGCAGTAAGTACACGACGCGCCTTACTTACGCGTTATTAACACTCATTTGTGAATGGTTGCGTCGTGTACGGATGTTTCTTTTGAATAGCGGCGTAGATAATGGCTTTACCTAAAGAAATTGCTTGTTTGCTAAAGCTTTCCAGGTAAATCTCCGGTTCAAAAAAAGGATATCAATTGCTGGAAATAGTCACAAGTGGATACTCTATCATGTGTAGCTGGTGCCTTCTGCTCTCCCTCAGGCGGCCAGCCCCAGTGTGCCAGAGACTTTAAGGTGAAAATACAATGAAGAATTTTTTATCTTCATTTTTTAACTTCTTGCTTGATTAAGTTATATTCATTGTTTGAAGTAAGTATTTAGTTAAAATTACTTTTAAAACTCACTTGCCCTTAGATACTCTCACAAAACTTGTAATAGAGAAACTTTGACTTCTTTTTTACAAAGAAGAGAGCAAAAGAGATCTCACTTACTCAAAAGCATAAAATAAAGTAACAAAATTGGCTAGTCTCGTTCCAGTTGACTTCCTCACAAAGTAAATATTGTTGAACGTTTGTTTGATTGTTAAATTAAGTAGAGGTAATTTTATTAGACGTTCAAAATTTATCGAAGCGATTGAAAAGCTAAGGAATAATAAGTGTTATGTAATTTAAGCATCTGGAAGAGAAGTAATTTAATGATCGCCATTTAAATGAATTAAATTAACAAATTAATTTAAGTACTAGTACCTAATCGCCGACGATGGGACAGGTGTCTTTAAGAGTTTATTCTGCACTAGCTGCGCCCCGCGGTTTCACCTGCATAAGTTTCGATCCCGTGGGAATATCGGGATTAAAACTATCCTATGTCCTTTTCCGGGACTCAAACTATCTCTATACTAAATTTCATCTCAATCGGTTCAGTGGTTTAGGCGTGAAGAGGTAACAAACATATAAACACACACACACACACACACTCACAAACTTTCGCCTTTATAATATTAGTGTGATAATGCATTTATAACACACAACCTCACATGAACCAATCAAATTCAATTCTGAGCAATTCGCTATAGGTCATACAAATATTGACATTTATCGCCAATAGTCTACAGTGCGCAACTTGTAAACGTGTAAGAGTAACCACTTGTTAGGTACAATTTGATTTAAAAACACACTGTACCTTCTAGTTTACCTACGTTTGTATAGGTATGTAAGTAAGTAATCTAGTTTCCTTTATGTGTGTCGTTTACCTCTTAATGTAAACGTTTTCCATTTTACGTTTATACGCGTCCTCATAAAACTCATTGAAATTTCGCTGGAGCTATATCACATTCGTAAAAGTCAGGTCATGTCGTTATTCTGTTACAATTTCAAAGATTGGCGGCGGTGTAATGTTCTCTGTGAACTATTAAATGGCGACTCGATGAGCTTCACATCGGTTCAAACTGATGAGATTTTCGTATAGAATTTTGAGGTTTCGTTTAATTAAAAGTAATGTGGTGTTTAGGTTACCTACTAATTTTCTACTCTGACTGTACTAAGTGTTACAGCTTAAATGTACACCCAAACAAGGTCAAACCATACAAATCCACTGTCTTTACAAGATCGCTTTTAGCGACAAGACCGCCCATTGTATAACATTTCCACACTTTATATCTTTTTTGTTCGTATGGTGTACATAATAATGAGTATTCTATTCTATTTTGAATTTCGTATTTAAATTGACTCAGTTAATGCACCGTAAAGACCGGTTGCAGCGCTTGCATACGGGATTGAGATGCAAGGCTTAGAATAGACATAACCATGACTAATGGTCTAAAATCACCAACACGTAGTGAGAAAGCGAAATGATCAATGCTCCATCCTTCTCTGTGTGTAGTGGGTATCTAAAATTGCAGCCGGTTAAACCGTACAGGTCTGTATACAGCTGAATATAATAATATGTTTGTCTTCGTCAAGACATGCATAGTAGGGGTAGACATGTACACTAGGGTATAAGGTTTGGTTGGTGTGAATTGGCTTATAAGGCTGTGCTCTCACGTAAAATATAGGGGGTTGTGGATAAAAATGTGGATAAAAGTAGTAAGAGCCGCACGGGTCGATCAACCAGGTTAAGCTACGCTTGCCGCGGTTGGCCCGTGGATGAATGACCATCTTTATATATCAAGACCCCTCCGTGCCTCGGAAAGCACGTTAAGCTGTTGCTCCCGGCTGTCATTCGTGGATTCGTTATGGATCATCAGAAGCCCGAAAGTCTGACAACCAGCCAAGGGTTATCGTTTTACCCAGTAACTGGGTTATGGAGGTCAGATTGGCAGTCGCTTCATGTAAAATACTGATATTCAGCTGCACTCAGTGAGATTAGAAGCTGACCACAACATAGTTGGGAAAGGCTAGGCAGACGTTGAACTCCTATGGGAGCTTCAACATATAAACGTAGGTATTTTTTAAACAAATTTTTTATAAAGATATATTACGGAGAAATAAACCTTAACGTTATTTCCTCGGTGCTCTCCAAACTTTTCCTCTTTGCCACACGTTAATTAAAAATTTGAAAGACATCTTATAAAACAGTCATATATTTTCCGCCTTTTGATGAAAAATTCTCCAAAGAATTTTATTTTTTTTTTAGTCATGAAGAAGATTACATTTTATTATTTTATTCATCAGGGATTATGTTATACCTACTTGAAAGCTATGAATAATGAGAAACATAAATGTTCTCACAAAAATTTGAATTGTATTCGAAATATATTAAAACAGTTCAAATATTCATGTCCACAGGGATTCTAATATAAACAATGGCGGGTAAAAATTTCAGACATCTTCATCTGAAAAATACTTCTGTGTTATCTGAAGGGCAAACAACGGTATTATTTTTGGGCGAATGCCGAGGAAACCATTTTTTTTTTTCGGTATTTTCCTTTGTATTTTCTCGAAGGATTATTAATTTTCAAGAACTAACTTAACTTCAGGCCTCGTTTTGTTTAGAAAATAGGTTCGACCTAGAACCACAAAAGTGTTCTATGTTAATCTCAAACATTTCTAAGCGTTACAAAGAGGTTTTTAAGTTCTATTTACATATATATGCTTCTAATCATTGATACATGGCCAACTGGGACAGGATCCTTTTAGATAATAGCAAGGAAAGATTTATTCAAAGGCTCAGCACTTTCTCAGACAAACGTTATGTGCTGGAATTGAATGAAATGGTACGGAATAGAGCGAAAGCGCATTTCATCTAAAATTTAATGGCGTTTATTACGTGTTATAAACTAGGTGTCTACATATACATACTTCGGAAGATATTGGCTCCCCAAGATGTCAGTTATCTTTAGAATTATTTCCAAAAGCGGGAGTTTCGCCTTTAAAACACGGAACGGCTGCCAGTAAAGGGTTTTTAATTTATTGGAAGAACAATGAAAAATATAATTAACGCGCTATTATAATTACTGGTGGAATTTCAGATGTCTTCTTCAGGCTTTTTACGTCAACATTAAGTAGGAAATGTTTATAGAACTATTAGGTAGGTAAGTACCATCCTAATAGCCTACATAATCAGCTTACAACGTTCCCATTGCTGGAACTCAGGCCTCCACTCCGTGAGAGGGAGTGGGCCGTAATCCACTACGCGGGCTCAGTGCGAATTGATAGATGTCACATGCCTTCGAATTTTTGGATCTAGGACATGTCGATTTACTCGTGTTTTTTGCCTTCACCGTTTTCGTGATAAAATAATTTACACAATATCAAGCGCCTGTCGGGGTTCGAACCTACGACCTTCAACTCGTCGCGGCCGTTACCACTGGGCCACCACTGCTTTCCTACCTTAGTAGCTTATAAGTAACTTATTCGATAATTCACAAATAAAACGATGCAATTCAAATACAAAATATTCATAACAGTACGTAAGTACACGTTAATATTAACGGAAAGTCATTGCTTTACAAATTCAGAAACTGCCGCACAGGTACGAAATTGAGGCAGCGGCGTCATCATCAATTCATCGTAATGTCCCACGTCATGGCCGCTGGTTTCAGCTAACTGAGCTAGTGTTACAAGCTGTCAAAATGCCTAATACATCTAGTAACCGGACTATCAAAACAGGAAATATTAATTGCTGTTGTAGTTATGTTCGTAGTGCATGACATTATGCAAATTAGGTATTTCTAGCATGATATAATGGACGTATCTGTAATTTATGTTATTAATAAATGTCTAATCTGATCAGCCCGGCGCAACTTCGTTCGCGTGGTATCCTACTCCTTACCCTACCCTACTCCTACCCTATCCCTACCCTACTTCTACCCCTACCCTTCTCCTACCTTACTCCTACTCTTCTCCCCTACCCTACCCCTACCCTATTCCTACCCTACCCCTACCCACTCCTACTCTACCCCTACCGTACTACTACCCTACCCCTACACTACTCCTACCCTACCTCTACCCTACTCCTACCCTACCCCTACCCACTCCTACTCTACCTCCATCCTACTACTACCCTACCCCTACACTACTCCTACACTACCCCTAAGTTTATTCGTTACATACAAAAAATATAGATTTAGGCCCGGATGTCCCACTACTGGGCAAAGGCTTTCGCTTCTCCAGATATATGCCCACTGCCTTTGCGTGCCGATTGGTTCGGTAGGAGTCAATGTCGTCCCTCCACCTTCACGTAGCTTATGAGTAATAACAGTAATAACTAATAAGCATTTTAATATTATTATGCATAATGTTGGTACCTATTTGTCAAAGTATAGAGACGCGAAAATTTAAAAGCTCTTTAATAAAAAAAGGAAATGCAGCAGACGCTAAGGAAACGCAGAAAATCAGTTTTGCGGTAAGACTTGGAAGGAACGTTTAATGTTGTTCCAATCTGCAACAGGGTTAGGCAAATTACGTTCATCAATCCACAAGATATAGAAACAGTATTTAATGCCCGCCAGTGTTCTGGCCACCAGTCTTCAGTCGATCCCACTGTTTATAGTCATAAAACACCAAATAAAACAGAGATCTCTGACATATTTTCTTTCATAAAGACCAAATACAATAATTTTCATGTACGGAATAATCTTATTAATACGTCCACCAATACTGCTGAGCGTGCCCGCCTACTGGCTGTGGGTGAGTGGGAGTCGGGTCTCTGGCTTCAGGCACTACCGTCACCCAACATAGGCACATTGCTGGGTGACACCACCTTCCGGCTCGCTACTTGTTTGCGTCTGGGCGCCCCTTGCGTGGCTCCGCATCGCTGCAAATGCGGTGAAGGTGTCGACTGCCTCGGACACCATGGCTTATCCTGCAGTAAAAGCGCAGGCCGGATAGCACGGCATGCCAGCATCAATGACATCATCCGTCGTGCTCTTGTCACCGCTGGGGTGCCAGCTGTTTTAGAACCCAATGGTTTGGCACGCGACGATGGTAAGAGACCAGACGGGATGACCATAATGCCTTGGAAGGTAGGTAGGCCTTTGGTGTGGGATGCAACGTGTGTCGACACCCTTGCGCCATCCCATCTTCCAAGCACGGTAAGCTGTGCTGGGGCGGCTGCTGCAGGTGCGGAAAACCTCAAACGGCGCAAATACTCCAATCTCTTTGGAACTTACATATTTGAGCCGTTTGGGGTTGAAACACTAGGGCCATGGGGCCCGAGTGCCCACTTAGTATTCCAAGACATCGCCAAGCGGTTGGTCGACTCATCGCGTGACCAGAGGGCTGGCCTATTTTTTGGCCAAAGAATCAGCATTGCCATACAACGTGGCAATGCTGCCAGCCTTTTGGGCACGTTTCCCGTTGACAGTGATGCGGACGAATTTTTTGACGCCCTTTGATTATTTTCCCTCCCTTTTTATATACTTGTACATATTATTATTTTAAGATTGTTAGTTTTTTAAATTATGTAAATAAAGTATGTTCAAATTTTCATTAAATAAAGGGTCAATCAAATTATAAAAGTTCAGGCACTTCCCAAAACAGGGGATGTTTATTAATAACTGCTCCAATGAATTCAATATTTCAGCAAGCATTGAGACGACCTTTCCTTGTACGTTTCTATCTCTAACTTTGAATTAAGTTAACCTCAATCTTTACGATTTACTATTTTCAATAGGTAAATAAATACTTAGACCTGTGTGACCTGTTATTTAACTAAACCTAGGTATAGTAAGAAAAAAATCAAAATGCAAAATTCAAATCCTCTACAAAAAGGCACCTAGTAAGACTTCAAAGTACATCCTCCACATTGATCTCATCTGCTAACGTGCCCAGAATGTAACGTTTAGAAATTATGCTAATAACCTCTATATTTCAAAATGTTCGAAACGTGAAAGGGTCATCGGGTAGCTTGTGTCTGACATTAATAATGCATATTGCATCTGCATACAATCATCATAGTACGACGATCTCATTACCAACCCTAAGTTTGCCGAGATTGGATTCCTATTGCAAAGGTATGTTCTGTATGTTCAAATTGAGTTGTCTGCATATCATCACACACATAGGTACCCGATTGACACCCCTTTGATAGTATTGTACTTTTTACAAAATGACTGCATTACGGCCAAAGTTAAGAGAAGACAAAGTCTTTAAAAAAGTTTTGTCGTTAAAAATTATATAAACAAGGATCAATGTTTCGGAATTTAAAGCGGTATATCAAAAGTACAACGACTCTGTCTAGTTAACTGACTTTTCCTTCGTGAAACTTTGCTATAAAATGTTTTTCTTACTTTAATAACTTAGTAGAAACACGTCTACGAAAGGGTATAAATAACTTCCGAAAGTTAATATTTTTGGGTAAGTCCCAGAGAGTAAACATTCGAAATATTTGGTTACTATATAGTAACCAAATATTTCGAATGTTCCTCCCGAGGGTACCTGCTCATCACATTACACGCGCGTTTCCTTTGTCGAATGTCTAATTAATTGAGCAGACTCGGGTTAATTCCTCCTAGGATGGATATCGGTTTCATCCTTCGTCCCTTCGCAAGTAAATGAAATGAAACACTTTCCGGTGTCTGTAGAATTCTGACCTGATTTATTGATGTGCCTTTGTACGATATCCGGCTACTGAGCTCCGGATGTATCAATCCCTCGTGGTAACAATAAATCGGAAGTACTGGATTTCCAGCACAAAGACCAAAATGTTGGCTGCGATGCTTGTACTTAAATAAAAGTTTGAAAGAAAGAAGGCAATTGAGTTCCTCTCTGTATTGATTTTCAGATTGATATTGGGACTTATTTATAATCGCAATTGCTTCCTATTCGTGCACTATATTCGTCTCAAAAAGTTATGAAGCTGGAAGTCATAAGGTCTTCTATAAACTATCTAAATCATTTTGACGCTTACTTAGTTTAACTTGGACAGGAGCTTAACATAAACTTTGCAATTTAGACTATAATTCCATCATAAACTGCGAAAGTTGGTACATATTCTAAATCTACCCTCCGATAAGTTGGACACAATAATACCATTATAAGTCGAGTGTCTTTTGTAAGACCGAGATTACTTTAAACCTACTTATACAATACAGGAAGAAACGTACAATATCCAAAGTGGTCCCAACATTTTATAGCTGAGATCCATCTATTCCCGGATTTACGATCAAATCGACTAAAAATAAAAACCTATCAGATTTTATTTGCTTAAACATTTTACCCGACTATAGCTTTCATTCGATTCGAAGGAAATCTATTTCGATTAAAATCATATTTAGCTATTGAAAAAAAAATTTGTGAAAACATTTCATTTGAAAACAATTTCAATTTGCCTTTTCATATTCAAAGCATGAGTTTAATGTGCGAATCATCAGTTGTCGTTAATAAAAGCCAAGTTTTGATGCGGTGCAAGTGTTTAAATATATAGCCTTAAAAGTTTTATCATTCTAACTCTTTCAAAATGTAACCTAAGGGCAAAGTAAGCTTAAATGTCTAAAATTTATTACTTCAGCGGTTCCCGAACGATGTAGTTGGTGAAGTGTCCCCGAACAAAACGAAGTGAGGGAGTGGTTTAACAAATAGGAACTGCTGGTTTCGCCCCATTTAACGAAGATTCGAAGAAACTTTTGATCGCTCTCCTCCGAAGTTTGCGAATCTATTGGTATTGAACCTACTTGGTCTTTAAACAATGGTTCCAGAATCAAATTATCTATTATAGTTCAGTGTTATTGTCGTTGTGAATTAAAGTAATAAAACACATTATCTTGTGTCGGCAGCGAATTTAAAATAAGTATTCGTCAATATTTTCATAATTGGGAAAGGTAATTTTCCACGGAGCAAAAGGTTTTCTCCATGCAATGATAACAATGGGATGTTTTTGTGTGTCTGCATGGTTTTAACCGGTCAAGAGTCGCGGTTCGCCGATCGGCGACGCGCGCCGCTTGACCGGTTAATTTTTTAGATAATAACAGTTTGTTACACCTATTCATTTACAGTGGCGCGCTCGTGAGTTGAAGATACTTTGTTGCGCGATAGCCAAAGTTCAAAGACGACGCTACGTAAACAATCGTAGAATCACACTACTTATTTACAGTTTGATAGTTGAACAGGGAAAATATGCATTAGGATTACTCTGACAAACAAACAGCTAATCATAGTAGATACTTATTTGACTTATTATTCGCCAACGGTAGGATGTTATTGCCATTCATGATAAGTTACCTTTTATGACACCCAAGGGTCACGGTTGGGATGCGAGTCTCGACGCTCTATTGTATTCCTGAATTATATTACTCTCTAGGTACCTAAACAAAGGCCTATGAATGATGGTCTAATTCAGGTACCCTTTACTGATTTGTGGCAAAGGGTGCCAAAAACCTTGACTAAACATTATTGTATAGAGCTGCGAACAGCGGTGAAAAGTGCATTGCTAAAACAATTCTTTACCATTCAGCGGTACCTACATTTCACAGCAGTTAGAATTGGTCAGCTGCGCTTGGCATCCTGCCAGTGTTTGGGAATACTTTACTGCCACACTTTCCTGGGAAAAAGGAGAATTATTTACACAAATAACTAAGTTATGCCTGTGTGTTACGGAAAATTGTTTTGAGGAACACCCATAGTTTACACATCAAAGGTAAGGGGCGAGCCCTTATAACATTCGACCCTATAATTAACGGGGGCGTGCCTAAAACTTTAAACTCTTGTTCTCACTGAGAATTCCTTAATAAAATTCCTAACAATATTTTTCATTATCACTTTACGTTTCGCAGCCATCTTTTATTGATGTGGAAATCACCAAGACAACAATAAACCTAAGTTCGTCTTTCTATTAAAATTTTGTTTGTAAACTCTTAATTCCGACGCTTTCTCACCTTAGTCTTTCATGAAGAATTTCTCAGTAAGCCCTCTTGATTTTCCGCACGATCTGGCCATAATGCCACAAGGGTTATTCTTCGAAGATTCTTAAGAAGACAGGATAAACGAAGTATTTATAAGTAAGACACAGAGTAGACATCATCTTAAGGGCTTGTAATAGTTCAGCTAAAATTCAGATTTTGTCCCCACTTCCCCGCGCTATGTATCATTCTATCCCACTCGCACTGACATACTGATTCAGTTAGGGTGAACTGAACTATTGTTGGAAGGATGTCAAGAAATAAAATGATTAAACTTAACATTAATTTATTACATTCACATTGTATGTACAGTATATATAAAATTCTTTTAAATGGGCAGGTAAATAATAAGTAGGTATAACAAAACAAACATGAGACACTCATCATTCGCATAGCAAATACAGTTTACATCGAAATCCGCAATATAAGTACCAACTTCATTAGTGTTCTATGACCGACCAAAGACCATTGCTCTACCGCCATATATTTGTCACCATAAGACATCGACAGCCAAATAGAGCCGGCGCTCAGCTCACTGACAGCGTGCCACGGCAGGTTGTGCTGCGGCATCCCGCGGCGTTCCGTGGCATCCTGCTGAAAGCCCGCACAGACCGGACTGCGTCCCATTAACCGAAATGACCGCAGCACAAGTTTCAATCTTATTTCAACTAGCTTAGCAATCATAATTCCTCGACACAACGTGACCCACACGTCCCGCGGGATGCAATGGCGCGCCACGGCATTACGTGGAATGAAACGGCATGACACGTCATGCCGCAGCATCCCTGGCGCGTCGCGTCATGCCGCAGCGTCCCGCGGCACGTCGCGACATTTCCCGGCATCGTGGTATCGAAATAAAGTAACATGAATTCTAAACTCATTGAAATAAGATTCAAAATAACTTGATTAGTAATAAAATCCTTTGCCATGACAAATCCTTAAAATTACTTTCTTTTTGCTGAATCTTTGGCCAAAAAATAGGCTAGTCTTCTGGTCACGTGAAGAGTCGGCCAATCGCTTGGCGATTTCTCGAAAAATTAAGTAGGCACTCGGACCTTATGGCCCTAGTGTATCAGCCCCAAACGGCTGGTACATATAAGTCGGAATAAGATTAGAGTATCTATTTGCGCTGTTTGAGGTTTTCTGCACCCGCAGTAATCGCACTAGCACAGCCAACCGTAATAGGAAGATGGGGTGGCGCAAGGTAGTCGATACATGTTGCATCACACACCAAAGGCCGACCTAACTTCTAAGGCATTATGGTCAATCTGTCTGGTCTTTTCCAATCGTCGCGAGCCATTGGGTTCTAAAACAGCTGGCAACCCAGCACTGTCAAGAGCACACAATGGTTATAACGCATAATAATACGTCATCGGAATGACTGATGTCAATTATAAAGTTTCATACATTTTGGCTTTAACGGAGGTTTGGAATAGAACGAATTTTAAAATAAGTTGTTTTTAATGAAAACATTTAAATTAAAAAAAAAGGAATCAAGAGGAGGAGAATGACGAAAGCAAGAACATTTATGTGAATTCCCTTAAATCCCTAATTTCCACATTCCGTGTATGTCTGGTATCACATAACTCTGGCAACATGTAGGTATGATGGATGAGTAAAAATTTGTTAATTTAGGTCTCATGAATTTTGCCCAATAATTATCGTCTTTCTGTATAATTTCAGTTTTGATATGATTTTTACATCCCGATCATACGCCAAAAATACATGTTTTTCTACCAGTTATGTGTAGTTGTCCCTGCACCTGAATGTACCAAGGATGTTTCAAATTTATGGAAAGTCCATCTTTCGTTTTCCTCCAAAACCTTATTTTTTTTAATCTATTGCATCGTCCAACGAAGTCCTGAATGCAGAAATTGGACACTTTATTTCTACTATTGTGTCTTCTCCCTGCACAACTCCGTCCGGAGTTGCACCTAGAAAAGGTAACTCTTTATCAATAAAAAGACCACAAGGCTCTATTTTTTTAATATTAAATTGTGATGCTAGTTGTTCCATGGTAGTTGTTTCACTTTCTATTCCATGTTTTATGGACGGCACATTACATACATTTTTTGGATATATAAGATTTTTAACTAAAAATAACTTTAATTTCGGGAGTCGGTGGCAAAAAAGTAATATACAAATCCAAAGACACCGACATCCGAAATTAATGTTATTTTTCACTTTGTAGTATTTTTGAGAGTCGGTATTTTTTGTCAACATTTTTTTGAAGTGAAACTTCTTTATGCGCGCTTGACTTGGGGAGTAAACTGGCGAACGCGTTACGGAAACGTGTGATCGGGCGAGTAGGGAAGGTACGTATTTATGCGACCGGGTTTTTACACCAGGTATTTGCTTCCAAGTATGCACACAAGTACGTAGGTACTCAAATAGTTCAACAACCGCGTTTGTTTTCGCAAATGCAATCATGCTCCTTATCAGTAAGAGCACAGAATACTTAATAGTACTACGTACAGAAAGGACACTCCCTTCCTCGACCTCATATCAGATACCGCACCTCACCCCGCACTTCGAGGTATTCGTCGCCGACTCTTTAGCAAGGGCGCTCGCGAACCGCAGCGCTGTATTGCTGATACGAACACACAATTATGCGATTTAAAAGTTTTATTTGAGTTTTAATCACGATGGTTGGATATTGTGATGCTTTTCCGAATTCGTATTTACATAAACTGTTTGTAAGATTTCGCATTTTCATTTGTTTATGTGTTTATTTCCTTCAAAGGAACTATTTAGTCTCAGTAGTTCCTTCAGCTTTTGCAAAGGGACTACTGATCAAAAAGTTCTCAGTAGTTCCTTCAAAGGAACTGCTAAAGGAAATATCTAGTCTCAGTAGTTCCTTCAGCTTTTGCAAAGGAACTACTGATCCAAAAATTCTCAGTAGTTCCTTCAAAGGAACTACGCGAAGGAACTAGTGAGCATAAACGATATTTTTTACGAAAACAAGTTTTGATATTATAACACAACTTTAAATACCTCCAGGACCCCTGTACAGTTACATGCGGGTGCAAAATTTGCTGTTTGTGGTAGTGCGCATACAGCAAATTTTCACACCAAAAATTAAAGTCGATTTCCAGCAATTACTTCTGTCACAGATCTTTTGTGCAATGTTTCTTAGTTTGATGTACGACGGCTATAAGTCTTTTTACACCCTGTATCAATAAATAGATAAAATTATTTATAAAAATAGTTTTGCTGAATATATTGAAAACACCATTACACATTGGGAACTGTCTAAAATAGGTACGTTTACCTCCCTAAATTTCTGACAATGTTTTGACATTGACATGAGATTACGATTTTAAACCATTTCAAAAATTATTTTATGAATGAAAACTACAAAATTTGGAAAAAATAAAAATACGAGGCCTTATATTTTACATCTATATTTCATTTTACTTTATTACATAATTTCTTCAGAACATAAAACGTTTTCAATCGGGTCTTTTGAGCGCAAGCAAAGGGACACGGGTTCCCCGTCTGATAGCCGAAGCGGTACTGACAAATACTGAATCGGGGTCCTGTCGGGGGCCGGGCGGCAGAGCGGTTCAAGGTATGAGTGGTTATAAAGCTGGATATTTCGGATCTCATCTTTTTATGTTAAATTTAACGATTAAAAAAATAAAAACGAACCTATGACACCTGCTTTATGCATAGTTCGAGTAGCTTGCAAATTTTCATGGCCTAATTTGAAAATTTTCATTGAATATTCTCCTTTTATTTTGCGGTTTAGAGGTAACTTTGAGACTTCTTTGTATCGAGAAAATTGTATGCAATCGTGTTTTCGCAACCGATGACACCTCGCAGTAGTCCTCATCTTTATCGTATATTAATTTCAAAGTGAAAACTGCAGAACTGTTGGAACTACAGCCGTTAATGCTAAGGCAATTTTCGCAATCTGAACTAGTATCGGTCCTTAATAATAATCTTCTCTTATTTTTGTTTTAGTTCTTACTGTGAGAGTTTTAAATTATTTGAGATTTTCCAAGATTATTGAGCTTTTTCAAATCAGGTTACTTTGTTGAAGATACGTACATAAGTAAGTACTAAGATCTTAACAAATTATTATAATATTAACAACTCTTTTAGAATTGCAAAAAGTTTCGAAACTTGTACGTTTAAAAACCAATTAGCAAAGTATTCTGGCCAAAAAAATCTCTTCTAATTTCAGAACAAAATTAAAATAACTAAGGGCCTAACACTTAGTTAATAGTATCGCGTCGCATCTTCGGTATGCAAGTCGGTAATTACAGACCGAACATGCTCGCGATCGCGGTCGCTATCTCGATACCTCAATGTCGGTACTCGCAATGTCTACATGTATGGAGGTGCGAACACATCGGTTTAGTCACACCTGAAAGCTCATTTGCCCAGTCTTGTGTTTGTGCTGTACTCTAAACCTACTCCAGAAGAACAAGTTGAACTATTTATTTATTTTTAAGACAACTTACAGCTACTTAAACATATACAGTAAGTAATAGATCAAACAAAATAAGGCCAATTACAAGTTTCCACGTGTATTATATATATGTATATACATATATTGTATATATAACGGAGAAGGCATGTGTGTCTCGTTATTATCAGCCATATTTCAACTACTGTGGGCGAATACGGTGGGTATAGTGTTGGTTATTGCGCAATAGACAAACGGTTTGCAGTTCTAATCAGATTATAATTTCACGAACAATTTAATCACACTAACAAATCACACACTATAGGTACACGATACAACCAGATACGGAACGCAGGACAGTTTCTAAGCACATGTTGTTCGTCTGATGTCCGATGTCCAAGAGGGCTCCACATCGTTCCGTCGCGCTGTTGTCGACCCCACACGAACTCAGGCTAGACTCTGTCAAGCGCCGCCAGATGACGCTGGCGTTCCGAATGGTCAAACGAATGACCGGATGTGACATATATATATATATAATCATATATAATATAATATATAGTACATATAACCATATGAAACAAAAAATTGATAATAGACTACAAATTATAAGACAGAACAGAAAAAATACTATTTGCACTCGAAGAAGCAATTAGACAAAAATTTTCTTCAATTTAGCAACACTAGTATTGAAAATGTCGATATCAGCTTCCTGTCAGGTTGCGTTGTACATACGATCAATCGACCAATCACGAACCAGATCAAATTGAAACTTGCCGTCGACCGCGATGTAAAAACAAAATATTTTATTTTCAAGTAGGCATCGAGATTAACCCCCAAGCAGGCCGCGATTTATCGCAGTGAGGATATCCTTTGGCACGTGCGTGCGTATCCGACATCACCCTAAAACCGACGATAAGTACCTGTCAGTCATCAAATGAGGTAAATTCTTACATGTGTTGTCCTTTGTGTAATACTCCTGGAATGACGACAAACACGTTGGCGATAAGAGCACGTTCATTCACGAGTCGCTTGCCAAAAATATCCGCCTCGAACAATCAATAAAATATCGTTAGAGACGGCTCTAAGTGAGAATAAACGTGAACATTGAGGTTCATACTTTATGGGTTTTACTAGACTGATGTTGTTTATAACCTACTAAGGGATAAATTTTATCTGAAGAATAAATAAGACAGTTTGACATATTTTCTATACAAAAGCTGTCAAACCGCAATATTTATTTAATATTTTTTTTTTTTTTTTTTTTATTAAAGACCCGTATAAAGATATAAAGTATGAACCTCAATGTTCACGTTTATTCTCACTTAGAGCCGTCTCTAACGATATTTTATTGATTGTTCGAGGCATATTATTCAACTTCTGATTTAAAATAACCGGCCAAGTGCTAGTCGGACTCGCACACGAAGGGTTCCGTACCACTGTACAATATTTAACACTACATATAAAAAAAATCACGTTAATTGTATTGGAGCCTCCCTTAATTTATTTTATTTTAATTTAATTATTCAATTTTAAAGTGAATATATCACTAACTACCTATTCTATATATAATATTTCAAGCGTCTACCTGTTGCCATTATTAATATCGAGCAAAAACGGAAAAAAAAATCACGTCTGTTGTATGGGAACCATCCTTAAATATTTATTTTATTCTGTTTTTAGTATTTGTAGTTATAGCGGCAACAGAAATATATCATCTATGAAAACAACTGTCTAGCTATCACAGTTCATGCGATACAGCCTGGTGACAGACAGACAGACAGACAGACGCCAGTGGAGTCTTAGTAATAGGGTCCCGTTTTTACCCTTTGGGTACGGAACCCTAAAAAACGTAATTTTAATATTTCTTGTGTCTCAAGTTTTTTGTTCTGTATAAAACCTTATAATAAATCTTATATAAAATTCAAATCACATCGGGATAACGTGTACCTATAGAAATTGCGCCGTAGCAATGACAGTTGTAGTAAATAAGCGCCATGCACTATGTAAACGGAGATTCACACGTCATTTGAATATGCAGACAAGTAGAAAGTGCATGTGACACATAATGTGCAGCGAGTGGACTGTATGGGGGTGGCCTTTGTTAATTAAAACACTTTTTGTATTTGTGATGGGACTCGGACTCATAATACCCAGGTTTTGCGGAGCCTAAACCGGCATAGTGACATCTACAACTTGATCTTAACGACTGGTTTTAACGACTGGTTCTAACGACTGGTTTTTGACGACTGGTCTTTGACTACTGGTTGGTCCACTGGCCGACGTACCCTCTTTTATAGCACGCCAAACTAGTCTGGCCAGCGGACCATTTCGATTTCCACAAGATTTTGGCGGCAAACTCGCGTCGAAGCTTATCTTGTCTGTGATTGGCTATTATGAGTCTCCGCCCCTTTTTTATTCATTTATGTACATATCAATCAGTTACATTTATTTGGTTATTCACATAATCAAGACATCTATATTGCACGACCCCCGGTACATCTAATGCTTGCGTGCGACGGTCAGGGCTCCTGCCACGGCGTGTTTTTTGTTAACGGTGAATCTATAAATATAACCCACGCGCGCGAACCGGGAGCTACCATTTCTAACCCGACCGTCGCAGCAACAACATCCCAGAAGTCAATAGCAACTATTGTGTATTTAGGTGCTGTCGTGCACATTTCTCCCGCCGTCGCCGTCAGGCGACCCGGTGGGTAGCACGACAATCCGCTTCGTTGGTCTTCGGAGTACATGCCCTTTGGTCATCACGTCTACGACACGTACCTCGCCGTCTGCGCCTGGCAACACCTTCGTCACTCTTCCCTTAGGCCAAGTGTTACGTGGGAGGTTGGGGTCGCAGATCACTACGACGTCTCCGACCTTGGGTGGAGTACCGCTACCGTAGGGCTCCCGCCGGTTTTGTAGGAGCGGTAGGTACTCACGTACCCATCTTCGCCAGAAGACGTCTGCGAGTGCCTGGGCGCGCCGCCATTGTTGTCGTGCTGTGACGTCAGCTTCGGTGAAATTACCCGGTGGAGGTACATGTGAGTTAGGGCCGATCAATATGTGGTTAGGTGTCAGGGCTTCGGGCTCGTCTGGTGCCACGTTGACATGTGTGAGTGGCCTGGAGTTCACCGTATTTTCCACTTCTACGAGTAGCGTAGCAAGGGTCTCGTCTGATGGGTGAACTTCTTTCAGTGTGACGTACAGAGCTTCCTTGACTGCCCTCCTCTCCCATGCTCCGCCCATGAACGGCGACGCGGGAGGTATGTATCTCCAGCTTATGGACCGCGCATTGGACTCATTACCTAAAGCACTTAAGGCGCTTTCCCCTAGTTCCCTATCAGCCGCTTTAAAACAAGTAGCGTTGTCACTCCATATTTCTTTGGGACAACCTCTCCTACCTATAAATCGCCGAAGGGCGGCGATAGCTGAATCTGCACTAAGTGAATTTGCTATCTCTATATGTATAGCTCTACAAGTTAGGCAAGTAAATAAAGCCCCATACCTTTTTTCTTTATGTCTACCTACAGTAACAGATATGGGACCGAAATAATCTAAACCAGTGAAAGTGAAAGGTCGTACATGATGAGCTAAACGGGGGTATGGTAAATTCCCCGTAGAGGGATTGGCTGGTTTTGCCTTTTTTATTTTACAGTATAAACAGCCCTTTATAACATTCTTTACAGACGGACGCAGTCTTGTTATCCAAACACGTTGTCTTAGCTCATTTACTGTTATCTCGGTACCACCATGATGTAAACATTCATGCACATGCGCGATGTATAGCTTCGTATATCTGTGCCTACCCTCGAGTACTATTGGGTTTTTTATTTCTTCATTCACGTCTTGTGCCGCTGTGATTCTCCCGCGCAGACGGAAAACCCCTGCGTCGTCTAGGTAGGTACTTATTACAGATAACGGGCTGTCGCCGGGCGCCCGCGCCGGCGCCGCTTTGTTTTCATTTATGGCGGCAATTTCTTTTGCGAAGCTCTCGGCTTGTGCGCCCTTGACCCATTGTTCTTCGGCGCGTAGGTTATAAGTAGCAGGTATAGGTGTGTAGTTTACTGTTTTTTCAATTGTTATTTTTTGCTTAACTTTTTTATGAACGTAATCTACTTGCGTTATTATTCTCTTGGCTTCCTCTTCGCTGGCAAAACTCTTAAGATAGTCATCCATATAATGATTGTTTACTATTGCTGACACCGCGTCTGAGTATCTGTCTGCAAAGTCGCTAGCGTTGCGATCCTTTATGTATAGCGCTGTACATGGGGATGACGTCGCGCCAAAAATAACAGATGTCATGCGATATTCATCTGGCGGTCCCTGCCGTTGGTCGCCGCGCCACAAAAATCTCAACGCATCGCGATCTTCTTCTCTTATCTTTATCCTCATAAACATTTCTTTAATATTTGCTGACACAGCTATTTTATTTTGACGGAAACGCATTAAAATATCGGGCAATGATTTTAATAAGTCGGGTCCCGATAGAAGTAGGTCGTTTAGGCATAGACCCGCTGTCTTTGCTGCTGCATCGTGTACGAGTCGTGGCGGCTTATGTGGCTTGGCTGGGTTGATCACTGGGAAGTGAGGTAAGTACCAGGTTTTATTAATTGTGGAGGTATCAGGTGCCTTTTCTGCATAGCCTGAGTTGAATAGATTGTCAAGGCGTTGCAAGTACTGGGTCTTTAGGTTCTCGTCCTTATCTAGGCGCTGTTCCAGTTTTTCTAGTCGCTTTAGGGCGCCTAGGTAGTTGTTAGGTATTTTAGGTACCTCTTGTTTCCACAATAGTCCGGTTTCGAAGCTGCCATCAGGTAATCGTCGACTCTTCTGTTCTAGAATGTCTAAGGCTCTCTGTTGCGGGTCATCTCTAGGTATCTTAGGTTCTATGCCTAGTGATTCTAACTTGAAAAAGTTTCTCATGCTTTCTTCTATTGGTTCCAGATTTTCTTTAATTTTAATGTTGCCGCAAAATGTAGCTATAACTTTATTTATAGAGTACTTAAATCCATGCAATACCCATCCGAGTTTAGTGTACGATGCTACCGGTTGATCACGCGCACCTGTCCGCGTTTCTATTGCTACCAATAAATGCCAGTTATCTTGGCCTATTAAAATCATTGGTCGCGCGTGTTCATAAACAAGGGTGTTATGAATGTCATTCAAATGTTTACAATTTTTTATGTCTTCGGTATGTACAGTTTGCGTCATAATTTCAAGCCTATCTATGGTGCGCGCCGCTTCTATCTTCTGTGGCTCGCTATGGTACCTGCCTTGTATGTGGAAGCTCACGGTGCGGCTTTGCTCATGCTTAACCTCCGTGCCTATGCCTTGTATCCACATAGGTTTGACTGCCCCATTCGCACCTAGGACATCTGCTACCGATGCATCTATCAAGGTGACTGTACTCCCATCATCTAATAAAGCGTATGTGTCTACGCTTGTATGTGGTCCGCTTAATGTGACAGGTACTATTTTCAAATACGCGCGGCAATTCTGAGGCGATGTTGTTGATACTGTTTCCCGCGATGACGTAACAGTTTCGTATGCGATGACGGGCGTCGTCGGCGCCGGCGTCGGTACATTGTTGTGTGTCGCCTCTACTTTCCGCTCTTTATGCAATAGTTTGTGATGTTTCATATTGCATTCTTTTATGTCACAAATAGGTGCTTTACACGTGAACCTTCTATGCTTGTTTCGTAGACATCTAAAACACATATTGGATTTCTTTGCTATTTCCCATCGTGCGTCTACGTCTAGCTGTTTATATTTATAACAGTCTGGTAATTTGTGCTCGTGTTGCTTGCACGCCGGGCATTGTTCGTTTGACGTTACCTTATTTATGTTGAACGTGCGCTCTACCCGGTGCCGTCGCCGTACACTAGCGTCGTCATTTTGTTCCGGTTGTGCGTACGCGCCACACTTATCTGCCTCGTCATTCATAAACATAGATAAGCGCTTTAGTTCGGGAATGTCTTCAGTCTTTCTATTCGCCGCATAGTCGTACCATTTGTTTTTAAGTATCGGCGTTAGTTTTTCTACTATACAACGCGACATTTCGGGGCTATGTAAATACTGTATCTTTTTTAATGCTTCTACCGTACCCACCGTATTTGCTATACGGCTAGCGAATATACAAATTTCCCTAGGATTATCATTTAATTTATGTAATGACTTTATTTTATCTAGCTCGGCCATAATCAAGGCCTCAGGCCTACAAAAACGTCTTTCTAATGCGTCTATAATAATCTGAGGGTCAGATTGGCTAAACAATAGGCAACCTACAGCTTCCTTTGCGGCGCCTCTGAGGCTTACCCTAACTCTAGCAACATTTTCTACACAGGAAAAATACATTTGTGAGTCACAATACGCGGCCTTAAAAGCTATCCACTCACCGGGTTTTCCATCGAAGATTGGTAGCTGTTGGATGTACTTGGGGGGCTCTCTTGAGCTGCGTGCGGCTTGTGCTGGGGCCGCGGCGAGCGTCCCCACGTCTATCATTCTATCATTCACTGTATTTTCGTGTAACACTTTATCACTCGCGATATTGCCCTTATTTATTTTCGCACTCACTGGGTTACGTACACTTTCTTCTTGGCCGTCGTCGCGCGGCGGTTGAGCGCCTGTCGCGGCGCCGGTGTCCTTCGCTGCATCCCTGCCGGTCCTCCCGCCGCTGTCGTCGTGTGGCGGCGGTCGAGTCTCACCTCCGGGTGGCGGCGCCGGTCGCGCTAGCCTCGTTCCAATCCTTACGGAGGCGAGGTCGTCCACCATGTCATCGTCTTCTTCACTCGAGTCAGCTTCGGCTCTGACGCGCTGCAGGTGTATCTCTTGCAGCTCTCGCTCTGCCTGCGCTTGCTTCACTTTCATTTCAGCCAGCCGCTCTTTAGCGTCAAGCTCCGCGAGGTGCTTTCTTTTGGATGCTGTAGAACGGCGTGACCTGGTGTCGCCAGGCTTGAGCGTACCATGTGAACCAGTAGTCTTGGTGCCACGCGTGTCTTCTGTCGTGGCCGTAGTCTGCGTGATGTCGGTGCTGGTATTCTCCGTAGAACCGCTGCCTGTGTCCGTTTCAGCGACCACGCTCGTGCCGGTCTCTGGTGCCGGCTTGCTGGCACCCGGTTCGGCGGTCGCTGACGGCTCTTGCTGGGCCTTTTCTTTCTTAGATTCTCCGCTACGGCTGCGAGTCACCACCATCCTGCTGTATCTTGAATATTCGGCTTTCGAAGGACCAGAATGTGCAGCGAGTGGACTGTATGGGGGTGGCCTTTGTTAATTAAAACACTTTTTGTATTTGTGATGGGACTCGGACTCATAATACCCAGGTTTTGCGGAGCCTAAACCGGCATAGTGACATCTACAACTTGATCTTAACGACTGGTTTTAACGACTGGTTCTAACGACTGGTTTTTGACGACTGGTCTTTGACTACTGGTTGGTCCACTGGCCGACGTACCCTCTTTTATAGCACGCCAAACTAGTCTGGCCAGCGGACCATTTCGATTTCCACAAGATTTTGGCGGCAAACTCGCGTCGAAGCTTATCTTGTCTGTGATTGGCTATTATGAGTCTCCGCCCCTTTTTTATTCATTTATGTACATATCAATCAGTTACATTTATTTGGTTATTCACATAATCAAGACATCTATATTGCACGACCCCCGGTACATCTAATGCTTGCGTGCGACGGTCAGGGCTCCTGCCACGGCGTGTTTTTTGTTAACGGTGAATCTATAAATATAACCCACGCGCGCGAACCGGGAGCTACCATTTCTAACCCGACCGTCGCAGCAACAACATCCCAGAAGTCAATAGCAACTATTGTGTATTTAGGTGCTGTCGTGCACACATAAATTAACGTTTATGGCCACGAGCATTCCTACCGGGCTTCAACCTACTCAGATACAGCGTGTATTAGAAATGTGTGTCATATTTAATGGTGTGGTAGTACATACCAGCTAACTGAAAAACTTTTTACATGGAACCAAAATCGTGATCACGAAAAAAATATATGCTGTTCCATACATTTGGGCCGATAAGGTATTGAAGTTTAATGGAAATATTCGCAGCGAATAGCATTGCCAATAGTTTGTTGGCATATAGTTGTGTGACACTTCACTACGTGAAATGTAGAATTCTCGGCGACTAAGTTCCGTTTAAGGTTTCATGTTCCCGGAATGTAAGGTAAATATCAAGTTTTATTATCTGTTTCTTACTGGAGAGAGCTGGGAGCTATAAAAGTCAATAGAAAGACGTGGAACGTGGTGCATGTACCTACCTACGTGAGGAGCTAAAATAGAAATATTAGATTTGTAGGTAAAAATTTATTTATTCGCTGTAGGCACTTTACTACATTTAAAATTAGATAAATAAGAATAAAGGTAGATAGAAAGTACCTACGTACTCATTATAGCCAGAAATTAACGAACTACGTTGTCTATTTACATAATATATAAGGTAACAGATTTAAAATAATAATAATAACATCTATATACCTAATAATAAAAGATTGGAAAGAATCATAGGGCATCAGGAAATTCGTCTGCATCGTCTACACAACTAAACCCTTGACAAAATTACATTTCTGAGTATTCACGTGTGTGCAATGCCTTAAACACCGCAAGCATTCCCAAACTGTCGGGAGCGCAAAACAGAATACGTGATGTAACTACGAATGTACAACTCTTAAAAACGTCGAGAGAATTCAGAATTTATTAATTTTGACTTTTCTAATAAATTTCTATTTATAATAAATACACGTTTTCTATTAAGCGTCTAAATAACGCAATTTCTAAATAACTTGTATACTTAAACATAAATTAGATTGAATTCAATTAACAATAATCTACAATAGATTTTTTTCCATTGGACATTTTTTACACAGTATTTATGTATATAAAATACGCTGACGAATCGATATCAATTTACTAACGACATTGTGTTAACTGAAGCCAAATGTCTTGAATAGAAGAGAAGAATTCTTTCATGGTACGAACGTTCCAATTTCATTAATTACTTTCTTAATCTGTATATAAGCAGATCTGCATTACAATGAGAAAAAAAAGAATAATTAAGTATATAAGTCTTTTTCATTTCAGTAGAAGCTTCAACTCTTATTGAATCTTCTTTTGTTCGATCCCAACTATGGATTATGTAAACTGAAACTGATGTAGAAGGTCACTTTCAAAGGCAGACTAACTTTATAATGAATACTTAATATGTAAGAGGGTACCTACCTATTACATTGAGATAAGTCCGTGTGGTGCCGGACTTAAAGAATAGCACCACCCCCCTTCTTCCCATGGGTGTCGTAAAAGGCGACTAAGGGACGTACCGGAGAATGGGCAGCAGCGTTCTCTATGCATTTAATATCATACTGCGATCGCCAACCCGCATGCCAAGCGTGGCGATTATGGCAAATCCCCCCCCAAATGACAAGCACGAAAAATACTTGGCCCCTAGTGCCCGGCGGCCCGCCTACCCTTGGCTACGGTAGCGGCCAAGGCCACGGTGAGGCAAGGGGTGCTAAGAATCCCCGGAAGAGATCCGGCTACCAAAATAACCGAAAACTGGACCTGGCAACATACAACACGCGTACACTCCGGACCGACGAGAAGATCTCCGAACTCGAGGAAGAATTGAGCAGGTTGCGATGGGGCATAGTGGGATTATCTGAAGTCCGAAGAGAGGGGGAGGACTCGATAATCCTTAAATCTGGCAACTTGCTCTATTTCCGGGAGGGCGACCAGCAGTCCCAAGGTGGTGTCGGGTTTATCGTCCACAAGTCCCTTGTGAGCAACGTGGTGAAGATCGAGAGTGTGTCGACCAGGGTGGCGTACCTTATACTCAGAATATCCGCAAGGTATTCGCTGAAGGTCGTACAGGTTTACGCCCCGACCTCGTCACACCCCGACGATGAGGTGGAGACCATGTATGAGGATATTTCGAGAGCCATGCATGGCTCTAAAACTCACTTCACCGTTGTCATGGGGGACTTTAACGCGAAACTGGGTAAACGAAGCGATGATGAGCTGCGAATGGGGCAATTTGGAGTTGGACGACGGAACCACCGGGGCCACCTACTGGCTAGTTTTATGGAGAAGGAAGGCCTCTTTATGATGAATTCCTTCTTCAGAAAACGTGAGCACAGGAAGTGGACCTGGCAGAGCCCGGATGGTGCAACTAAAAATGAGATTGACTTCATTATGTCGACGAAGAAGCAAATATTCAATGATGTATCTGTGATCAACGCGGTGAAAACCGGAAGTGATCACCGCATGGTAAGAGACACATTGAACTTAAATATAAAGCTGGAAAGGTCTCGACTAATGAGGTCTACGCTCCGCCCAGTGCCGATCCAAGTTCAAAACCCCGAGAGCTTTCAGCTCGAACTTCAGAATCGTTTCGAGTGCCTGGGGAGCTCCGTGGACGAATATAACGATGGGTTCGTGGAAGCTGTCCATACGGTCGGGTCTAAGATCTTCAAGACCCGTCGTACGAATACGAAAAAGAAGCTCTCTGATCCTACTTTGCGGCTCATGAAGGAGAGGCGCGAGGTGATCCTGCAGTCTTCAGATGATGTTCTAAAGTACCGGCGGCTCAACAGACAGATCTCTAAGTCCTTGAAAAGCGACCTTCGCCGCTTCAATACAGATCGTATTGAGGAAGCGATAGAGCAAAATAGAGGCTCCAAGGTTTTTGCTAGAGATCTGTCTATTGGGCAGAGCCAGCTTATGAAACTGAAGACTGATGATGGCAGGATCGTATCCGCCAAACCTGAGCTGTTGAGAGAGATCGAGAGGTTCTATGGACAGTTATACACGTCAACAAGCAACCCCGTTACGAATCTGGCAAACGACCCAAGAGCTAGATTGACCCGACACTATACCGAAGACATCCCGGACGTCAGCCTGTACGAGATTAGGATGGCTCTGAAGCAGCTTAAAAACAACAAGGCACCGGGTGATGACGGAATTACGGCCGAGCTCCTGAAGGCCGGCGGAAAACCCGTTCTTAAGGCCCTTCAGAGGCTGTTTGATTCCGTCATACTCGAGGGTAAAACACCACAGGCATGGAACAGAGGTGTGGTGATACTTTTCTTTAAGAAGGGTGACAATGCCCTTCTTAAGAATTATAGGCCCATCTCACTTCTGAGCCATGTCTACAAGCTGTTTTCGAGAGTCATCACGAACCGTCTCGCGCGCAGGTTTGACGACTTCCAGCCTCCCGAACAAGCCGGATTCCGTAAAGGCTTTAGCACCGTAGACCACATACATACGCTGCGACAGGTTATACAGAAGACCGAAGAGTATAACCTGCCTCTCTGCTTAGCGTTTGTGGACTACGAGAAAGCCTTTGATTCGATCGAGACATGGGCTGTACTGCAGTCTCTTCAACGGTGCCAGATCGACTATCGGTACATCGAGGTGCTGAAGTGTCTGTACGAAAACGCCACTATGTCAGTTCGACTCCAGGACCAGACCTCGAAACCTATCCTTCTGCAGCGAGGTGTGAGACAGGGAGACGTTATCTCTCCGAAACTGTTCACCGCTGCTCTGGAGGATGTCTTTAAGGTTCTGGACTGGAAAGGAGCTGGCATTAACATCAATGGCGAGTACATAACTCACCTTCGGTTTGCCGACGACATAGTAGTCATGGCTGAAACTATGGAGGACCTCAGTACAATGCTCGACGACCTCAGTAGAGCCTCTGAAAGAGTGGGTCTGAAAATGAACATGGACAAAACGAAGGTCATGTCAAATGCCCATGTAACACCCACTCTCACGAAGATCGGAGACGCTACACTCGAAGTCGTGGACGAGTATATTTACCTAGGACAAACTGTCCAGTTAGGTAGGTCCAACTTCGAGAAAGAGGTCAATCGTCGAATCCGACTCGGCTGGGCAGCGTTCGGGAAGCTACGCAATATCTTCTCGTCCCACATACCGCAGTGTCTCAAGACGAAAGTCTTTGACCAGTGCGTGTTGCCAGTGATGACATATGGCACTGAAACGTGGTCGCTCACAATGGGCCTTATTAGAAGGCTGAAAGTCACCCAAAGGGCAATGGAGAGGGCTATGCTTGGAGTTTCCCTGCGGGATCGAATCAGAAATGAAGAGATCCGCAGGAGAACCAAGGTAACCGACATAGCCCGAAGAATTGCCAAACTTAAGTGGCAGTGGGCAGGGCACATTGCTCGCAGAACAGATGGCCGATGGGGCCGAAAGGTTCTGGAGTGGCGACCGCGTACCGGAAGGCGTAGCGTTGGAAGGCCTCCCACAAGGTGGACCGACGACCTTGTGAAGGCCGCAGGAACTCGTTGGATGCGAGAAGCACAAAACCGGTCGAAGTGGAGGTGCTTGGGGGAGGCCTATGTCCAGCAGTGGACGTCTTTCGGCTGAAATGATGAAGTAGATAAGTACTAATGCATTTTTTCACTAAGGCTGTGTGCAACGCATAAATATAGGCATTGTCTAATACATAGAAGCGGACTGTTGGATTTTCAACGCTCGGATCCACGCCCAATATTCGAAATCTAACAGTATTGATGATTCTTATGGTCATATTTCTGTAAATACTTGTTACTGACGTGAATCATCTTTTATCAACAAACAACTCGACCCTGAACTGCAAATTGCTAAAAAGTAATACAATTTGAATAGCGCGTCCCCTTTAACACAAAAAAATGGGAAGTTTTAACACGCACATGCACCAACGCAGACACATAGTAAAACAAACCGTCATGTTTGTAAAATTCATATTGTCAAAGTTAGCAATCCCATTCCAGATACATTCGTGCACAGCATTCGTACGCGAGTATTAGTGGGCTCTCTCAAATGGATCAGTGATTTACATCCCCGTGGGGCTTGCAAAACCATTACACATTTTCGGAATAAAACTGTATTAAGGTACTCTGCAAATTGAAACACAAATTATTTCATCTTCCTGTCGTATTTGAAATGGAATCCAACTCGGAGTAGTTCGTAACTTTCGATTTGATTTACGAAATTTCTGAAGTTCAGTTAAACGCGTTTATACCTTAATTTAATTAAACAGTAGTTGGATGGTAAACCTGGATCTGGAGTATGTCAAACGTAACGTTGTTGTTCCTAGCCATTTCCGAGAACTGAAGAGGTTTTTAACAAAATAAGGGTTGCGTAGTGCGCTGCGTAGTTTCCATCAAAGTTTAAAAGCACTTTTCCTGTATTCACTCGTGGCGTGACTACACTAGCTAGTAAGTCCATTAAAATCCGAGAATAACCCGGTTCAAAAGGAATAATACACATATTTTAATTCACTGTTATGTCATTGTTAAAATGTTAAATGTAACAAGAGCTATGCAACGGAGTAAACATAGGTAATGTCTACATTTACATAATTATTGGATACTTTGTGCAACGTGATTCAATTTACCTATGAATAATAACTAGATAGTCTATTTATACTTTTCATATTTTATTTTGCTTTTCTAATATTTAGTATTATTATGTAAATATTAACTTGATAAGATAAATATTTTGTCTAGCTAGTGTATTTTGTATTACTAAGTATAATTTACTTTGAATACCCTTGTTAAATCTGCATTGCGCCGTTAGGGTCGTAATAATTACAGTAAAATAAATATCTATAATTCGCTTAACAAAGGTTGTCTGAACAACCTATACAAAATATATGAGTGAAGCCGTAAGCCCAAAGGTAATATCCGATAAAATGTTTCAAAGTAAGGCTCTGCTAATATTTTATTACGTAAGATACTACTTTGCTTACTCGTGTAGAAACGAACAACACGTAAATCGAGCTTGTATTTAGAATCGTTTAAGAAATAGTGCAGCGAACAATTGCACTTAAAAGCAGCAAGCACTCTGCTACGCCTACAGGTAACAAATGGGATTAAACTGTAGCTGGATCTCAGTAAATGCTCCGAGATCTCTTCGAAGAGCTGAGAACACTCTGGAGACTGTAAGTATAATACCGACTTAGTGTATACCTACTTAACTTGATCTTTACTATAATATTGATTCTTTACTCAGTTTTAATAAGAGGGGCCTGTGGCTAAATAATAACAGCCGCACAGGTCGATCGATCAGGTTCAGCTACGCTTGCCGCGGTTGGTCTGTGGATGGGTGACCATCTTTACATAACGAGACCCCTCCGTGTCTCGGAAAGGCTGTCATTCCGTGGATCTTTGACAGTCGTTACAGGTAGTCAGAAGCCCGAAAGTCTCACAACAAGTCTTACCAATTGGTATCGTATTACCCGGTAACTGGGTTGTGGAGGTCAGATAGGCAGTCGCTCCATGTAAAATACTGGTATTCAGCTGCATCCGGTTAGACTGGAAGCCGACCCCAACATAGTTGGGAAAAGGCTAGGCAGATGATGATGACTCAGTTAGTTTTAATCATGGTCTGGCAGTTTGAATAATTTATTCGGCCTACCCAAATGTCCTTTCTTTGGTATTGTTCGTTGAATCGTTTTGAGCTTCTTAACTTTTGAGTTGAGCTGCACGATTACTGACAAATGTGTGCACTGACTGGACAGGTCCACTCAATCTGTGTGGTTCTTTCCTCAAAAGACTATTTAAGACACCAATCTGCATGGTCTTTACATGATCTGACCAAGATTATGTCTGCTCTTTAAAAGAGACTGTGACCTCTTAGTTTTTTTTTGGTCTTTCTTCTCAGAGTGGTCAGTCAGGAAACGCCGACCTCATCTAGTTTTTAAAATATGATTGACATGTAAAAGTATTTGCACAAACATACTTACAGAAATAAAATCACTTATAATAATAATAATATTCCACAACTATCACACAACGCCATCTAGTCCCAAGCTAAGCAGAGCTTGTGTTATGGGTACTAGACAACTGATAAACATACTTATATATTTCTAAATACATACATATTATAGATAAATTACACCCAGACACAGAACAAATGATCGTGCTCATCACACAAACATTTGTCCTGGGTGGGAATCGAACCCACGACCTCCGGCATAGCAGTCAGGGTCACTAACCACTAGACCATCAGGCCTGTCATTATCATTCACTACTTACCTAAATTTTTATAAGCTTTCCTCCGATAATAGTTTGAGTTAGACTTTGATCTTCAAAACTGTTGTTTTGATTCTCTTAACGACATTTAGTGATGGTCTTCGATCTTTACAACTAAAGGTTCTGACAAGTTATATAGTTTCTGACTGTCGAGTAGTTGTAAAATTTATTTTATTGTTTTTGTCTATAAGTAATGTAAATGACCGTGGCTGTTTATTTATTAGAATTGTATATACAAGTAAAAAAAAAATTGTGTACAAAGGCGGACCTAAGGCCTGAGGCATTTTCTACCAGTCAACCTTAGGGTGATGTAGAGACAAAACATGGCAAGTGCAACATACGGGAAAGATAGCTCGTGCTTCGTTTCATGTTAAATATTTACATGAAACGAAGAATAATTGTTGAATATTTTATGAAAATTAACTGGAACGAAAAGTTAAAAGTTTAGTTTGCGTGTTCTGAGAGTTTTCAATAACTGTCAACTAAGCTGAATTCATATTGCCGTGTGCAAATAAATACTCTTTCTGGAGTGCCAAAACTAATTTGTGTCAATATTTTAGTGTTTCCTTTCAAATATTAATATTTATAATTGTGTGCCATTTTTCACTCCTACCTATAGCACAAGTATTTAGTTTAAATAGAAACACATTAAGGTAATTATAATACATAGGTTCTCAACCAGATATTCATTTTTGGTAGACGTTTCATCTCTAGTGACCTTCTTTAACAGATTTATAAACAGATCTAAAAAATATGAATTCATTTTTTATTCCTACTAAGTACCGGTGTTCTTTAAGATATCAAAGATAATACCATCAAAGAAGCTTTGAAAACTGGATGCTTTACATTTTTTTTTACGAAATTCAAAGACTTTGTACCAAAGCGGATCTGTCCAATTAACTAATAAGCGTAAGACGCTTATCACGGCTGACTAAGTTACAGGAATACATCACGAACTTTTACTGACACCACTTAGAGAGAGAAATAATTAAGACATCAGCAACTGGGCTTGCGGAATTTAAATAGTAGAAATAATTATACGATGTTTGTTATATTTATTTATGAGCTTAAAGGTGGGAATTACGCTAGGTTGTAATTGGTGTGGTTTGATGTTTTTTCTTTTAAACTAAGGTAATATATTATATTGCATGACAATAACACATCGCAATTTCGTCCTAAATAATAAGTTTGTTTTAATAATATGATAAAGCTATCATTGAAAATATATTTACCTACCACAGATTCAAAATAAGAGACCACTCAAGTTAGTGCAACTTTTGCATACATTGTAGGTATTCAGTTTTGGCTGAAGCTTCGATTATAATTGAAGTTTTTTACAATATTTATTATTCCTGTCGGTTACAATTACATGCAACAATCGACGAATTAATCAACAAAATGATGAATTGAGAACCTCCTTTTTAGAGACGGATTTAAATGTTTACTTATTAAAAAAAAAAAACTATATTCAATTCGGTTTTGCCGGGTATTTGAAGTTATATAGGTACTTAATAATAAACACGCAGTTCCATTGAAAATCTCCGTCTTTTCTGAAGTCTATTAAAAAATGTTTAATGCAATCCAGCTCATTTGATTGACACTTAAACTGTGTGTGGTTTTTACTTAGGTACAATTATCAGGCATCTGATCAAAGAATTGCAGTTTGCTAGGTTAAGGGCTGATTTTTCAATAGTCAGTGTTTACGTCTGATGGATGTTATGTGGTTTTTGTGTCAAGGAGTAGCATGCAGGAGCCTCCGTTGCCCTAGGTACCTACATATAATATGTCACGACCGAAAAAATGTGCAGCAGTAGGTAAGATAGATAGATAATGTTTATTTGCCAAAAATAGTGCTTTACATTTCCTATAGTCTACATTAATAGCTAGGTTTACATAAAGAAAAAACAAAAGTAAGACGCAAAGGAATTAATTTTCTTATGAATTCCACACTAGGTCGACCCTGTCTCATGGAGTGTGTGATGTGATATTTTTCTTCTTGTATGCGCGTTTGAACAGTTTGTGAAGTGTTTTTTTTTCATAAATTGATCAAACGTGAGTTACGTGCAATAAAACTTTTACTCCACGTTACTCGTGTTCAATTTATGTGCTTAGCGACTTGAAATGAAGAAGAAGAAACTGAGAAATCTCATAAATATTTCACAGCTTTATTTATTTTACACGCTATTCATTGCAACACTGGCCTAAAACAAAATCATAAATAGGAATGGATTTAAAAAAATATTTAAAAATTTGAATAAGGAACAAAAAATATACAAGCATCACACATTAGGCGCGAATTTACTATTTTAGTTACCTACGTGTGAATGTGAGATAATTATTATTTTTAAGCTAATTTGAAGAATAGGTTCTTTCTTATTTTGTAAGAAAACAGTGTAAGTTAAATATTAACGAAAATGTTTAAACCAGAAGAACAACAAGTTGAAATATGCTTACTCAAATCCAATTTGGAAGAAATAGAAAATGAGTTGGTCGTGCAGGTAAGATTTATAATAATAATAATAATCATTTTATTATCAGGCAGCTGAGGCCCATAGATAAAATACACAAAATAATCTTATGCTATAATAAACTAATACATATTAAAAACCTTAAAGCTATAACTATACACGTAACGTTGTCGGCGTCGTGTTTCGCTGCGTGGTGTTGCGAAACCGTCCTCGGAAACGTCGATATACGACACCTTTCGGCCAAAAGTCCTCTTTCAGGCAGGTCTGTAGATGTTGGGTTGGAACTCGTACCACGAATGACTTAAAGTTGATGTTGTGGCGCGATTCCAACCTTTCGACCCTCAGAGTCCAGTTGGTCATCACCTTCAAATATTGCAATACTTCCTCAGTTGTCGTGGAGTGATGCAGACGCGAAAGGTACAGCTGCGTCGTAGGCACAGCAGGGCGCAGCAACATGTTGGGTCCACTCGGTGCGGTGCCACACAGGTTACGAGAAAAGGGCTTCTTTTTCTTCCTTTCTACTTTCGTGAAACCCTCCTCATCAATTTGACTGGCTCTTGGCGAAGAGCTACGGACCGCAGTTAGGGCAGGTTGAGCACCCTTTATCGGTTTTTACACTTTTTTGGTTTGTCGCTTAGGCAGCGACGCATCTGGTTTTCCGCTGGTGACAATAGCAGCGTAGGCACGTTTATTGTAGGGGTCGACGTAGCTACGCGTGACGTTTCCGCAGCCGGTGTTGTGGCGCGGGCGACGGCGGCGGCGGGCGGCGCTTGCTCAGCGATAGCGGCAGCTGGTGGTCAGCACTTGTGTTCGCCGATTCAAAACTGCCGACGGATGCATTTTGCGCCCCTCGTCGTGTGTTCACCTTTGAGGCCTCAGGTGACCCAAATACCGAACCAATGTTGCGCAATGACTAAACCTACCCCCCCCCCCCCCCTAACCTATAACTTAATCATGACAAAGTGTGTAACGAGATTTTTTGTTTTTTTTTTTTTAATTTTTTGTTTGATAGGTAACGAACATTTCACATGAGACAAAATACTCTTTTACACGTTCACTAGTTTGAACTTATAGGCAACGCGCGGTGCTTGACCTGTTAATTGAACGACAAACTATTTTTATTGAAGCTCCTGCTTTATCACTCATAGCAAATGTAACAAACACGTATACGTATTAAAGTAACGTCTTTATAGAAAGCTTCAATCCATCGCATCGATCCTTAATGTCCAACGACCACAATTTGTAATGCCTCAAGCTTATCCACGTCCACCGGTGTCCTTACAAACTAGTTGTCACGTAGGCATTAGTTACTGAGCAGGCTTTACTTGAGTGACTAAGGTTAAAGTGTCATCGATCTGTGATACCATCTGAATATTACTAAATCTTACTTAACCAATAATTTTGAACACAGCGCTCAGCGTTGCCTGCATTGGATGCAGAGAACGAGCAGAAGTACCGGGAAACCATGACCGCATTGAGCATTACCCGTTCGCTGAACACAGAAATTGAACGTATAAAACTTGAAAATGGTAAGTCCTAATTGCACTTTTTCAGTTCAATAAGTATGTAAGACCGGTCAAGATCCGCACGTCGCCTATCCGCAACGAAACAATAGAAAATCAATTGTGTTTCATTAGCGGAGCTTGACAGATTAAAGCGTATAATTTTGCATGAAATTCAATCAATTCAATTGAATCAGTCATCATCAGTTACTACAACCGTACAGAATATTGTGATACATTTAAAAAGAGTACCTAACTATGCAGTTTCTTACCGATTCTTTTCCATATGAAACTACCTTTTGGATGGGGCACCTAGAATCAATTCTATGTATTTTCTTGTAAATTATGACGGTCAAAAGTGCCTTTTAATGGCCGCTCTCTGATGTATTGCTCTCGAATGGTATAAGCATAATTCAGCGGCTTTCGTAAAGACGAGGTAGATACCACAAACAGTATTTGTACACGACATCGACGCTTTAGAACTTCCATTAATTTGGAGTTTTCATCTAAAATATCAACAACAGAGTAGGTAGTAATGCGCTCGTTTCAATAACATGTGCGCTTCGTTAAACAATATGTTAACTAACACACTACACTCGCACACAGACATGCACACAATGCACAACTGCACACGATTGATAGGTGATGTATGCTAGAAAACCTAGCGAACATTTTATACGAAACAATTCATGCTAAAACATGCTGCAACAGCGTCCCATCAAAGGATCGGCTCCAGAAAAATCTAGCCGACTCGTGGCTTGCTTACTAAGTAATGCAAATTATCCTTAGGACTATTATCTGATCTATTTGTTGCAGTTCGACTAACTGCTAAACGTATGCAGTTACAACGTCAGAGCGATGATATAAATAAAAGTGTAGAGCGAGCACGGGAGACTCAACGCGAACTGGCTAACTCTGTGAAGCAAGAAGCTGAGGGAACAGAACTCCTTATGTAAGTTTAAAGCCGATCACAAGATTTAATTACTTTCAGACCGGGGTTCGGTGTGTAGGAACAGTCGACCGTACGTCAGAGACAACACTTTGGCATAGAGCTGGCCTAGCGTACCTAGTACGGAGTATCAATATTATAAGAGACCAGCTTATAGGTATTGATTTTATTACCACTTATTTATTTAATTTCATCGGACTTAATGCCTTAGGCATTCTCTACCAGTCAACTACGAGTGGTGAAGAGATTAGATGGCAGGTGTTTTGGTTGAGAGGAACAATGATAAAAAACTATTAAAAATTTATTTATTTATTTATTTATTTATTTGGAAACTCAACAGCTTATAATTAAATTACATGAGTTATGAATGTTCACCCCACTATCAATGAACCACTCAATGCAGTTGTGTCAAAGTTAAAGCATCTTACAGTCTACAGACATGGCTCAGTGATAGCGAGATGATGACAATTATGACTTAAGCCAATAACAGAGTTTCACGGCATTGAAAAAGCTGGGTTAACTAGAAAGTAGCGAGAGAAAACAAAAGAAAAACTTAACAAATATAGCTATCAACAATAAGTAAAATGCGATTGTTGACAAATTACTCACAATAAAATTAAAAGTATGAACCTAAGTACTATGAGTATAATAATTAACAAAAGGAAAAAGAAAAAAACTAAATAATTTGCTTAACATTGTTTGACATTGTGAATATATTTCCACTCAGCAATTCGAACGTGTTATGTTGAAATATATATAATATATCTTTATTAAAAATATGAGAAAAAGAAAGAGTTAAAAAGAAAGAGTTATGGCACAATTTGTTCACTAAACAATATCTGCTTGACTTGTTTTCGGTATGATTGCTTGGATAAATGAAATATATCGACACTTTCAAAGCTTTCAGAATAGATACGAGGCAGTCTGGTCAGAACAGCATTTCTCCCGTATTTTGTACGGCAGCCAGGGATACTGAGTAATTTTGTGTGTCTGGTACGTGTTTTTGGGGTACAGAAATCTATACAAGATAATAAATCACTGCTGTCCAAGCGACCTCGCAAGATATCAAAGAGAAAAAGCATATCCAACATCTTGCGCCTATCCACAAGGGGAAGCATATCATAGTGTTTGCAGTCTCGGGCATAGGAATCATGACGTTTCCGGGATTTATAGTTTAGGAATTTCACAAACTTTTTCTGTAAACTTTCGATTCTTTTAGTGTATACCTCGTATTGGGGTGACCAGATTGGGCTACAGTACTCCAGAATACTCCGCACATATGCGAAGTATATAATCTTTAGAGTATGACAATTACTAAAAGGCTTACAAGTACGCATTACAAAACCAAGGCTACGAGAGGCTCTATTGGTGATATTATCAATATGCTGGTCAAAAAGCATTTTGGAATCCAACCTTATACCAAGATCCGTGACCACATCAACCCTTTCGATCGCACTATTATTAAATCCATAAGGATACTTAGTTGGGTATTTAGAACGGCTAAAGGTAATGCATTGACATTTCGAGACATTGACAGTAATATTATTTTGCTGATAATACTCGAATAATGCATCAAGATCACGCTGTATCCGCTCACAATCAAATCTGGATTTTACACACATGTATATTTTCATGTCATCGGCGTACATGAGATGTTTTGCGGATTTGAAAATATATCATAATGAATTAAAATAAGTAAACAAGTACATAAACAGTGCGACATTGGTATGCCTGGGGTAAAGGCTCTTGGCGTTAACATAGCGATAGGTTCGCAATTCAAAAAACGAATATTTATATTCTAAAATTATGGATAACTGTTACTATTGCAACAGTTAATTTTTTTTTTATTGTCTTGCGAAATATTATGTATTAATTCACAGCATAATGATTACTAAGGAAATAAAATAAAAATGTAACACTTACAAGTTTTGTATTGTCCATAATATCGATACCTACCCATTCAATTAAAAACAGAACAAAAGTCTCAGTGACACCAAATGTAGACACAAGAGCGGTTCAGTGGGTTTCCATTGAAACGACACCGATTCATGATTTTCATTGAAACCATCCATTATTTACACACGAGTCCTCTAAAAAGGAATGATTTAGGTATAACTAAAAATCTAACATATATAAATATAATTTAATTGCCGTTCGTTAGTCTCGCTAAAAGTCAAAACAACTCGACCGATTGTGATGAAACTTTGGTTAGTCGTTGTGTGCGCGCCGAAAATGGTTCCTATAAAAAAAGGAATATGTATTGCAGCGCATCTAGTAAATAATAATATTAAATAAATAGACACATAACTACATACCTGCGAAAGCTGAGTAAAATAGTAGTAACTTATGTAAAAAATTACGTTGCTGACTACAGTTCTATTTTTAAAATTCATTCACACCCTAAAGAGGGAAGTAATTACTATGAGTCTTTCCCGCCCTGTGGTGGGAAGCAGCGTCTTCCACCCGCTATTTGGATCAAACAAACACTACTTTCCGAGTATGAGAAAAAAATAGTAGATTGTTATGCAAGGGTCGAAAGGAATCAATTCCTACACGAGGCATTTAGACGCCCGAGCGCAGCGAGGGCGGCTATAGCCCGAGTAGGAATTGATGACTTTCACCCGTGTTAAACACTCTACTTTTCATTTCGAATATAAGGAAAGTAAAAAGTAGTAGTTTTTCTAAAATATTTATTGATAACAATAACATGCAAAGTTTTTGAATTTTGGTACAGATTACAGGGTTAGTATCCCGCCAAATAATACGATTGTCTTTTTTTATTTTAAATATGGAACACACCGCGTCATCGCCGTGGGCTGTCCCGCTTAATAGGTTTTTTTTTTAAATTCACACTGGCTGTTTATACACTCACAAGACTGCAGCATTTTTCTTAATTTATGTAAAAAATTTCGTAGCTGACTACAGTTCTATTGTTAAAATTCATTCCCACCCTAAAGAGGGAAGTAATTACTATGAGTCTTTCCCGCCCTGTGGTGGGAAGCAGCGTCTTCCACCCGCTATTTGGATCAAACAAACACTACTTTCCGAGTATGAGAAATGAAAACATTTTTACTATAGCAAGCAGCGATCGCACCATTATGCTATAATTTAGTACAGTGCTTATCCGTGGTGATCGTGATATGGTATTCAAAATTAATTGTTGAGTATTGAATACCAGCATCTTTGCGATTTCAATAGCTAGATAGTAGCTAGATGGTAGTCTAACGTTTTCTGAATGTGCAGAACTCTACGCCGTTGTGAATCGCCGGCAGGTATTTCGATTCCTATGAAAATATCCATCTGCTGCTTTAACTGGCGAGCGAGAATTGTCCTTCATTGGCCGGTATCTCTGCTTACGACTGCAATATCCTCTGGCACAAAAGGCATCCCACCTTTGTATATCTCCAAATAAAATGGTTTTGACGTTTCTCGTATGCATTATCTGCCGTATTTGCAGTATTTCTTTACTTAATTATCTCATTTACGGTGTAGAATCCTCTGTGGTGTAGATCTTATACTTACCTGATATTATTTCATTTTAAATTACAGACGGCAGTATGAAGACACACTGCAAGAAATAGCGGATCGTTTCAGAAAAGCACGCGGATATTATGTATGTAACTTAAGTTTATACATAATCATCAATACATACTTTGGGTCCTCCCGACGGGTCTGTCTGTCTGAACACGATAAAAACAAAAACTACCAAATGGATTTTCATTATGGTTGTCATTAATAGACGAAGTTATTCACGAGAAAGGTTTAGGCGTGTAATTCATTAAAGTTTTGTGTAAATTGGCTGAAATATGACGATGATTTCAACAATCATCGATGTCGGAAAAAATCATACCGACTGGGAGCGTTACTGGCATGCGCCGCGCGTAAACCAACAGTGTACAGTTATATGAAAACAATGTTTTTCGAAATTAATACGTTAACACATAGGGTACTTTTATTCCCGGTAGTACGTTCCTGTGCGATTTTTTCCAACAGCTACGCGAGCGAAGCCGCGGATAAAAGCTATTAAATCGCAATTTAAAATACCACCATCCTCACTCTACTTTTCACCGTGACGTCAAATGTCAAATATAACAAAATACATAAAATGCCTTCCACGCGGACGAAATCACAGGCAGAAGCTAGTGTAATATAGAATTCATATTAAAAAAACGGGTTGCACTCCGGGAGTGCCGGCAGAAGTGAAAACTTGAATATTAACGTTGAAATAAATCAATTATTAATTAAATTAATATAACTAAGTTTTTTTCACTATTTCTGCGTCACTTTTTTCTTTTTTTTTTTTTGCAATTTCCATTTTTTGAAACACTTTATATACACGAATTTGACGAATACACAGCAGTGTGGCTACTACACAGACGGTCGAGCCATCAGCTGTCCATCCACGTCCGCGTCCACCATCACCATCACATCACATCACCATCACCATCGCCATCGCCATCGCCATCACCATCGCCATCACCATCACCATCGCTATCGCCATCACCATCGCCATCACCATCACCATCACCATCCATCCATCCACTATCGTGTCTCACTTGGTTCACTTCGGTTGGCGCCGCCGCCGCCGTATAAAGAGATGGGGAGGGGGATCTCTCCTGACGGTCACGTGTCCTGACGCGATGCCCTGACACGAGTTTACCATTTTTAACCATTACAAAAAGTGTTCAACGCCGCTAAAGAAGTTTTCACTTCAAAAATAGGATAATTCCTTTGAAATAATACCTAATAATTTATAATTAAATTTAAAAATGAACAACCACATCTTATGTCATTACTCAGAATGAAGACGAAATTAACAAGGAAACAGAAAATGTCAACACTACAATTAAACAACAAGAAGATGAACTGGAGAAGCGTAAAAGCATGTTTGATGAATTAAAATCACAACTGAACCTGCTCCAACCAGAGGTTCCAGAAGATCTGTTAACAATAATGTAAGTAGACTTTCAATAATTCATCACTCACTACATATTCTCTCGAAAAAGGTTAAATTTACTTTGAGTCATACGGAGCGTTTTCTTTTCCTAAACTCCTTTAAAAAGAGCTATTTGCTTCATTTTCATCGTTACCTGAAAAGAAAAGCGAATCCCGCAAAGGGTCGCTTATTCATTTGGGTTTTCTTATGAATAGGGACTTAGCTGTTGTTGCTGTTTGATATTGTGGAACAATGTTTTATATTGTGTTCTTTTGAAAACAATTTGTCCTAGTTAGAGTATTATTTTTTGTGACTGAATTTTCAATAAGGAATATACTTGTTTATTAAAAGTACAAAACCTTTATTCAATTTTATATTCAATCATGTCAATTGCTTAAATTCAAAAAGTCACTCAACATTACATTTTATTTTCAGGGGAAAAATTGAATTGGATGTAAAAGTAAAGGAACTTACAGATAAACTAGATGCTCTAATTAAAAAGCGTAATTTTCTTCTCAACAAGAAGAATACATCGGTTGTAAAGAATTAGAATATAGATCCTTTGCATACACGTATTTATTCATTAATTACTAAAACCTTTTATACTTGTAGCACTTAAATAATAAAGAGTTACACAAAATTAAGATGGTGTATGTTTTTTTTCTACATACTTTCCTTTTTACAGTTATTTTTACAGCGTTTTATTTTCTTATAACAAGCAAAGAGCAAAGTAAAAAAAAACACAAAAATTTACTAAGAAGAAAGTGTTACACAGTGGGCAAGTTTTGTAAAGAACTAGGTAATAGAAAATGCTAACTTTACTTTCACAGCTGCGATTTTTTTGTTTTGTAAACGTTGTCATTCGATTTCTATGTTGAGGTACTCGTACCATATTACTCAATATGCATTCACAAGTGTTGTTAACTTTTTACTTGATGATTTTATGTGTATATATAAACTGTGTCTTTAATTTCTGTTATTGGTTTTAAACCGTTTTAATTAAAGAAATAAATAAACAATCTGAACATGAGGTAGGATTAAGAAGACATGATCATTGTGGACTCTGTCGGGCACAACAAAGTAGGAGAGAGGAAGAGGCTTTTAAATGGAATAATTAATATATACAATTTTTTTTCTAGCCTGCGCTGTCCCACTCCTGAGCAAAGGCCTCCCTCCACTCCTTTATTATTTAAGTAATTATTTTATAAAACATGTAACTTAACATTTTTCGTGCATTTCAATATAATAAATTATAACCTTACATAACCGAAAGTTACTTCAGGTTAGGTTTCCATGACATATAGATAATTTGGACAATTTTTCATGAAACAAAAGTAACAAATAGCTGTCGCTGCTTTGCAATTATTTCTGTAACTTATTTACAGACTGCACATCAATCCAGTATAAGCTAACTTCTGATTGTACGAAAAACCTATACAATGCGATGTGTCGCCGTGTGTATGAGTACAGACGCCAGCACATCAAGCTACTACTATCTGTCAAATTTCTTTAATAGATTTTCAACTTTATTGCTAAAGAGTAAGGTTCAAAGTTGATTGTGAAAATTTTACAGTTTCGGGTAGCTTGATGTGCTGGCGTCTGTACCTACTGTTCTACTGGCTAGCATTTCTTGCATCGATCTACTGACGATGTTTTTCAGACACATTAAATTCGCCAGTTTTGTATTTTTCATTAAGTTTTAACTATAAACATTAGTGATACAGAGCTATGAAAGATGCTATAGTCACGTATTGATTGTGAACACAGTGCAGTGGGCGGTACCTCGTGTCGGCTCCGTTCCTTTGTTGGCCACAGTCCAGTTGTTAGTAGACCGTCTCCTGTTTCACCAGACGACGACCACGTCTTTCATAACTTTTGAAATATGTCGGCGAACTAGATACAATACTCGTATCTTTGTTCACGACACGCGACGGCTGAAGATGCTCTTTTATTCAGTTTTACAAAACCCGTAAATAGCGTGACAAAGGAAATGATCTTTTTGTAGCAAATGTGATTTTTCCTTCACTTGTTCAGTACTTGTATGCCGATATAACAGTACTTAGGTACTTCATCAGAGTTTCATTCTTTTGAGTTTGTTTTCTAATTTAGTAAATAGACAAGTTCACAATTTGATTAACTTTTTAAATTCTACTTATTTGACATATACATTTATACATATAGGTAACTTGTACAAGTTATATTATTCGACAATTGAAAATAACAATTTGAGGCACTTAGAAATCTGTTTATTTATACTTTTTCGGGCCAAACTAAGTATTAATAGTTTAGGCAAAACATTGAATGCTTTGTTTGATTCAAGTTTGTGTATCTATTTTTGATTATTTTTAGAAATCCTATAAGTTATAATAAGAATGGGCAAGAGAATGTTGATGATAAGAGTTACTTAATAATAATTTAATGTGTTGCAGCCGGCGCTAACGATTCTGCTGATGATGGCTTGTGTTTGTGGCTGCGATAGTTGTGAAACCCTTGCTGGACTGCTCCAGCTATCGCTGCCCCTTTGAAAAATGTACTCTGAAAAAGGAAAAAAAATATTAGTTAAAAGTAAAATACTAGTTAAAAACAGGTACTGATTGTCAACATCCCGGTTCAAACGAGACGCTCTATTGAATGAGTAATGTGATTAAGATATTTTCCTTATTATTTTTTCCTTATAATCAATAGATACTTAACAGGAAACAAACCCACCTACCTACAAGCTCATACGATCGTGCATAATGTGACTTAATAATAAAAGAGATAATAATGAAATGTGCCCGACTTAGTTATCTAAAATGGTAATATCACACTATATTGAAATGAATCTATCATCATTGGCAGGACTGTTTTTGCCAGTAAGCCTGACATAGTGGATCACCACTATGTCATATATCGATTAGAGCGTCGCGCAATTATTGTTGATATAGCGGTCCCGCACGACGAGAACCTCGTGATCGCTGAGAAAGATAACCAAATTAGGTATCTTAATCTGGCTTGCGAGGTTGTCGACATGTGGGATGTGGACACAGCCGTATAGATAGTCGTGACGGCCAATGGCATAATAACCAAAAGCCTTGACCAATACCTGAGGAGGCTCTCGTTATGCAGCTGGATCGAGGGCTTGATCCAGAAAGCGTTAGTTTTGGAAACTGGCGCGTATCGTTAGGATTCGAGGTTCCTCTCTCAGGAGCTCTGAGTACTTCTAGTTATAGAATCCTGGTCCCGATACCGGTGGGCATTTTTGTTTTTAAGCTATTGCATAGCTTTTATCGTGGGCTTTGAGCGCGGCGACCGAATCAAGAAATTCCGTAACGAAAATAAACCTAACACCCCCCACTCCGACCGGCACAGCGGTGCGGCGTTGAAAGCCGTGCATCGTCTAACGTCGTTTCAGTTCGGCAGACTTCGGCACGGTGTTGTGTTTAAGTGCGTGCGACTAGACGTATGCGTGTAGACGTGGTGGTCGCCACGCTCAAAAAGTGTAATTTGAATTAATATCAAAGAAAAAACTTGAATTAATATCAAAGAAAAAAAAATATTGCATAAATATTATAATTGCATAAGTTGATAAAAAATGCTACCTATGCAATAACTTTACCGCGGCAGTCCCAGAGTGCCACACGTATTTTTTGAAGTGAAACTTCTTTACGCGCGCTTGACTTGGGGAGTAAACTGGCGAATGCGTTACGAAAAGTGTGATCGGGCGAGGCGAACGGGAGTTGAGTGGGGGATATAAGCAAGAGAAAGCAGTGCGCGCGCAAATTTTCTTTCTCTCTTCCTCTCATAGCCAAATACGTTTGAAGTTTCACTTCAGTCGTGTGGTCATAAGCACACTCGGTTTTTTTTTTTTATAATATATTTAAAATTTAATTTAAAATATTTTAATGAATAATAGTAAAAAAAAGACGAGATTCCTTTTCAAGAGGCTTACTGGATTCCATTACATTGTGACTACCAAAACTCAGACAGGCAGGAATAAACAATTTCAATTAAAAAATAAAACATTTAACATACCAGTCCATCTTTGAATTTCTGCGTCCAAGGCTTTTTCGTGGTAGTTGTGACACTTGTGACAGTGCCAGCTAGTGCACCAGTCAGTGCCGGAGCACTCTCTGTGGGCGCACTGGACGGAGCGCACGTCACTTCAGAGACGAGCGAACACAATACTACTACAAAAACAATTGCCAACGCGATCTTCATCGTGCCGTCGTTCGTCGTGTCTCAACTTCGAATAACTTCAATTTGAACTAACAGTAAAACTGACTTGGCTTTTATAAATCATACACAGGAAAAGGTGAAATAAAAACTTTGCTGCTTGGGCTAACAATTTGCTCCATTCAGTTTCCTGTGCATTACTAAAAGCGCGTTTAAACCCACACGTGCAATGTGACACATTAGTTTCCTTTTCCTTTGTAATTGTTTGTTAATTTTATTAATTAATTTTGTCAACAGGTGGGTTTACCAAGTCATTGGGGCATAGAGTGAGACTATTCAATGGTCAATCGATTTAGTTATTAATTACATTTAGTTTAGATTACCATTTAATTTAGAATCCATTATGTAAATAATTATGGGAATATACTACTAGTATACCTACTGTTAAACTCAAGATATCTTGCCATTTGAGAAATAGTAATTATGTTCAGGTGAAAGTTTCAAGTATCTACTGGTTTATGTTACTTATATTTATTCGGAGTAGAGATAATTATTATCTTAGAAGTAGCAATTAATTAAACCAACCTTAGGAACAGACGGGTCAGTAAAGCATAATGTGTTATTATGATATGGATTTAAAGATCATTTTTAGTAAAGCATTTAAAGCAAGTAAAAAGCATTTTTTAAGTTAAGGTTACTAGAGTCTTTTTTCAGTTTTCCTGTATTTTCTTTTTACACACTACGTTTCTTGTCCAATTCTCCTGGCGCAGGTCTGCTGGAAGAATAGAATACTCTTTATTAGACATAAATATAAAACTTTATAATGGGTGACACAATGGGCGGTCTTATCGCTAAGAGCGATCTTTTAAAGGCAACCTTTGGATGGATTAAAAAGGGGAAGGACAGACAAATACTGTAGTAGTAGTCTGTGGTGTACCATTTACACAATACAATAAATACATACATAAAGTATATTATACTTATCTAAATAAATATATACATATACATATAAATATATAATACTAAACATGAAACAGGAGCAAAGAAAATATAATTATGATGTTTCAGGAGTGCTTTTTATCGTAATTTTAAAAGTTGACAAAGATTGAGCACGCTTTATCGACATGGGCAAGTCATTCCATAACCGTACTGTTTGAATAGTAAAAGATTTGTCATAGAAACTGGTGGAATGCATCGTCATCTCAAGTAGTCTCACGTTTTCCGACGACCTCAGATATCTATTATGTGTGTCATGAAGGAACTTGAAACGTTCTTTAAGATAAGTGGGGGTTTTAGGATTAAACAAAATACTGTAGAGCTGAAGAAGATATTGAATTCCGGCGGATACGTATGGGAAGCCACTTGAGCTTTGTACGAAATTCAGATATGTGATCATATTTGCGCAGGCCAAATATAAATCTTATGCAAAAGTTTTGAAGTCGCTCAAGCTTATCTAGTTGTGCCTCAGTAAGATCTAGATAACTGACGTCAGCGTAGTCAAGGATGGGAAGTCAAGGGATTGTGCAAGCGCAGTTTTAGTGGCAGTTTTAAGAAAGTTCCGCAATCGTCTCAGTGACTTAACAGATGCAAAAATTTTGCGACTTATGTCCTGTAGCTGAGGACCCCAAGGAAGAAGTTTCTGTTGAAATAAGCAGTAGGTACCTTTGTGCTATTCTATATTATGTATTCTTCTCAATTTAATGCTTTGTGCGTACATGAATAAATTAAATTTAGAAAAATCTTTCTGGGAAGTTTCGCCAATTAAGTTGAAACAACAGCCCTGTATAAAGCCATGTGTCATGTAGGTAATAACGTAAATAAAGCGCAGTTAGTCAAATCCTTCAGAAACATTATTCTTGCTCCAGTAAAACAAAACGCTGACGGAAAAGCCCCATGATTCAAGGAGAACGTACAAGTATTTACCAATTAGGTGTTTCTTTCATAGATAATATGTCTGTCTACAACGTTTTTTTTTAATTAATGAATTGATTGGGTTATGTAGAATTTTGATTGACATTTATTATGAATAAATGAAAAATCACTAAAATGCTTAAAATGAGTTTTGGTCAAACAATAAGTTAGCAATATTAGTTCTAAAAAAGACAATACTTAGTAAGATAAAAATTCTTGTTTTCTAGTTATAAAATAGGATAGAAAACTTCATTATGTACACCATATGAATCCATACATCCATACTATATTATAAATTCTAAAGGAACTCTGTCTGTCTTAATTAACTCCTAACTCTGTCTGTCTTAATTGGATCATTAGCTCTGGAAAATACTCCATAAACAAACAAATTTTACCTCTTTGTAATATTATTATATTATAGTAGCATCCCGCCGCCCCAGCTTCGCACTTTCGGGTTTTTGGTCTTCCTAGTCTGTACCTATATCAAAGGAAACAAAGTTACAAGTCTAGTATGGGAAAATAGAAATGCCATAAGTATAATACGTGCGTAATAGTTTCCTGCATTCCTAATAATTATAAAGATAATTGTGCGCACATGACAATCTCTAAATCCCGTTGCGTCAGAAACAGGTAAAATTGAGATTTGTTTCTTGTATTTATAAGCTACTGTCTGTGGTATATTGTCACAGTCAAGTTCATCTCGAAGCTGAGTTCCTCGTAGTTTGTGTGGAGCAGTAATAACTAGAAGAGACAATGAAGCTGACGGCGCTGTTTGTGATGCTGATGGCGGCACTCGCGCTGTTCGCCGGTGCTGGTGACGCCGCGCCACAACCTAAGTTCAACGTTAAAGGATTGAAGTCTGCTGTGAAAACAGCTGTAAGTACTTAGACTGATGTTTAGTTAACCATAAACATGTTGGTTAGCGGTTCACAGACCGACAAAAAGAAGGCAAGTTTCTCTACTGGTCATTCGTCCCAGATAACCAGTGTGAAAAATTAATGAAAACCTACGGTATTCCACCAGCGCTTGTACATAATAAGTATACCTAGTGAAAACTGAGTAATTTTAACTATCGGATTTTGTAACATCACCCTTGTGTACTTTGAGTGAATGTGGGGATTATGTGTAGTTTAGAGATTGTAAACTTATCAAAATTGTTTTTGTTTACAGGTAAAGGTCGGCAAAGGTGTGGGTACATTGATCACCGCCAACGAGGTCTACCAATCATTCAAGAACAGGAACAATAAACAATAATGATACATAAAAATACCTACAACTATACCGAAGAAAAAAGACCACCTTGAGAAGCTGCGTTCACACCGCGGTTCACATCACACAATGACTTGATAGAATGAAGTAGGTTTGGACGCAACATGCTCAGTCATTAGTTAGGTACTTCTTGTTCTATGTTATGTTTATAATTATGATTAAATAGTATTTATTGGATTATTTATGAAGCACTTATTTATTAACTAGCTGCGCCCCGTGGTTTCACCCGCGTAAGTGTCGATCCCGTGGGAATATCGGGATAAAAAGTAGCCTATATGTTAATCCAGGGTGTCAGCTACTTCCATACAAAATTTTATCGAAATTGGTCCAGCCGTTTGAGCGTGAAGGAGTTACAAACATATAAACACACACACATACGTACACACACAGACTCACACACTTTCGGGTTTTATAATATTAGTGTGATAGTGTGATTTTATACCTACTGAATATTTTGAAACGATACTTACACTGATGTACTTACCATGTCTGCTGTTTTTCTTATTATGATTCCTAATTGGCTACTTAAATGAAATTTTATTAATTCTTACGTCAAGTGATTTAACTTGCTGCTGTTAAGACTGAGAGCCAATCACAATTCCTTTCATGAGATTTGTTTTTCCGAGACTTGATTGACCTTCCAGAAATCGGGAGTAATAAAAAGTAGTTGTAAAGTTAATACAATCCTTTTTCCTATTATAACATACTAAATCATCATTTGTACTAGGAACTATCAAGTCTCAGTAGTTTCTTTAGCTTTTGCAAAGGAACTACTGATCCAAAAGTTCTCAGTAGTTCCTTCAAAGGAACTGCTAAAGAAACTATCTAGCCTCAGTAGTCCCTTTAGCTTTTGCAAAGGAACTACTGATCCAAAAAATCTCAGTAGTTCCTTCAAAAGAACTACTAAAGGAACTAGTGAGCGGTGAATAGCCGTAATTACTTCAAAGTATGTTTTGAGTAAATGACAGTTTTATCTGAAGATTGGTTTGAAACACTGTCGATGGACTTCACTTGATTGAACTTTTATGATAATTCGTTAAATAATTTAGTTTACCCCCTTATTCATAATCCTATTTTATCTCTAAAATAGGTTTTAGCTAAAATAGGTTTATAGAACGTTTGTCTTTATCTGTCACGTTGTCATTTCTGTGTGTAAGAAAGAGACAAACCCCATTTTAACTAAAATAGGTTTGTTAAGTTTTATGAATAAGGGGGTTTATGTTTACAATTGTAAACAACCTTTTCAATCTAGTATAAAATAGAAAAAATACATCAAACCAAACAAATTACCCACCTAGCGTAATTGCCACCTTTAAGCTCCTAAGGAAATATAACAAACATCGTATAATTACTTCCACTAATTAAATTCCGCAAGCCCAGCTGCTGATGTCTTAATTATTTCTCTCTAAGTGGTGTAAGTAAAAGGTCGTGATGTATTCCTGTAACTTAGTCAGCCATGATAAGCGACTTACGCTTATTTGAATTTCGTAAAATTATAAAGCATACAGTTTTCAAAGCTTCTTTGATAGCATTAGCTTTGAGATCTTAAAGAGCACCGGTAGGTACTTACATAATTAATAAGTATAAAAAATGAGTTCATATTTTATTTTAAGATCAGTTTATAAATCTTTCAAAGTATGTACACGTAGAGCACTAGGCGGTATGAAACATCTACCAAAAATAATAATTAATATCTCCGCGAGAACCTATTAATTATACTTACCTTAATAATTTATTTCTATGCTATAGGTAGATGAAATGGCACACAATTATAAACATTAATATGTAAAAGGAAAACACTGTAAAATATTAACACAAATTAGTTTTGGCACTCCAGGAAGAGTGTTTGCACTCAGTAATATAAATTCAGCTTAGTTGACAGTTATTGCAAACTCTCTGAACACGTAAATGAAACTATAAATGTTTCGTTCCATTTAATTATCATGAAATATTCGTGTATGACCGAATATTATTTATTTATTTAACATAAAATAAAGTGACGAAGCTCGAGCTGTCTATCCCGCCATGTTTTGTCTCTACATCACCCTAAGGTTGACTGGTAGAAAATGCCTCAGGCCTTTAGATCCGCCTTTGTACACGATTTTTTATACTTGAACATAAAATTATAATCTATTCTAATATTATAAAGCGATGAGTTTTTGTTTGTTTGGTTGAACGCGCTAATCTCAGGAGCTACTGGTTTGAATTGAAAAAATCTTTTTGTGTTGGACAGTCCATGTATTGAGGAAGACTATAGGCTGAATAACATCACGCTACAACTAATAAGAGCGGAGCAGCAATGAAAAATGCTGCAAAAACGGGAGAAATTATTGTTATTCCGTTTGAGAGCTTCCGTTGCGTACGCTGCGTAAACGGTTACAGTTACGCAAAAATCATGCCGAATCACTGACCTGTATTATCTTTAAAAGTTAAAAAAAAAACCGAGTGTGCTTATGACCACACGACTGAAGTGAAACTTCAAACGTATTTGACTATGAGAGGAAGAGAGAAAGAAAATGTGCGCGCGCACTGCTTTCTCTTGCTTATATCTCCCACTCAACTCCCGTTCGCCTCGCCCGATCACACTTTCCGTAACGCTTACGTCTCGCGTTCGCCAGCTTACTCCCCAAGTCAAGCGTGCGTAAAGAAGTTTCACTTCAAAAAGTCGGCGACAGCATAATAAATAACTCACTATAACCTTTTTTAGGTAATCAAATTTGTTCTAAAATAATGCATTATTTGCGAAGGTGTTTTTATAAAATGAATCCATATCCAAATAAATACGTTATTCATTACAAGTATTTAATTTTGAACAAAATTGCCTTTGACATTATTTGATTTCAATGAATATCTTAGGAGATATTATAGTTTTATAGTTTTAAAATAACTCCGCAAGGCGGCCGGTAGCTCTGCGAGGTTTACTATAGTTCCACTCTTACTGATCATAGCGTGATGTACCTAAAATAGCTTCTTAAGGTAATGTGCTAAGTAATACTCTTAAAGTAATGGAATATATTTTACTAGATTTTTTCCTCAAATTAATATACACCTACTCAACAGTCAGAGACTATATAACTTGACAGAACCTTTAGTTGTAAAGATCGAACAACCATCAATAAATATACCCGTGTCACGTCAAGAGAATCGAAACATCTAACTTAAACCCCAAGGCCTATAAATATTTAGTTAGTAAATGATAAAAAATGATTTTATTTGTGTACCTAAGTAGGTTTGTACAAACACTTTTACACGTCAATCAAATTTAAAAACTAGATGAGGACCGAAACAAACTCAGAGATCACAGTCTCTTTGTGATGTGTGTGACTGATGTCTGAAATGGTCTTTTGAGTAAAGTAGCAAACAGATTGATTAGATCCGGCCAGTCAGTGCACGCATTTGTCAGTAGGTAATCGAGCAGCTGAACCTCAACGATTCAACGAACAATACCAAAGAAAGGACATTTGAAAGAATCAAACTGCCAGACCATGATTAAAACTAATTGAGTATAGAATCAATATCACAGTAAAGATCAAGTTAAGTATCCTACACTAACCCCCTTACTAATAAACGTATTACATCAGATGAATAGTTACACACCGATTTCTCTCTTTCAGTCGTCAGTAATTTGACATTCGAAAGAAAAAGACAAAGCGTTGTGTAACTATACAGACGCTATACAACGTTTATTAGTAAAGAGATAAGTCGGTATTATACTTACAGTCTCCAGAGTGTTCTCAGCTCTTCGAAGAGACCTCGGAGCATTTACTGAAATCCAGCTACAGTTTAATCCCATTTGTTACCTGTAGGCGTAGCAGAGTGCTTGCTGCTTTTAAGTGCAATTGTTCGCTGCACTATTTCTTAAACGATTCTAAATACAAGCTCGATTTACATGTTGTTCGTTTCTACACGAGTAAGCAAAATAGTATCTTACGTAATAAAATATTAGCAGAGTTTTACTTTGAAACATTTTATCGGATATATCTAACGTAAACCTTTGCGGTTATTGCTTCACTCATATATTTGTTTATTGGTTGTTCAAACGACCTTTGAGATATTTATAATATCGTGATTAATAAGACCCTAATGCAATGCAGATTTAACAAGGGTATTAAAAGTAAACTATATTAAGTACTTCTTTTAATAAATACTAGACGAGCAAAATAAAATATGAAATTAAAAAACAAAAATAGACTATTAATTGGATAACGTTGCAAAAGTATCAAATAATTAAGTATGTAAATGTAGGCATTAAAACTCCCAAAAATAGTTTTATAGGACCTGGCTACATTTAACGTATCAACAATGACATAACAGTGGATTGAAATATGTTATTCCTTTTGAACCGAGTTATTCTCAGACTTTAATATTAATACATTCTGCTCTGGCACCCTTTAACCTGGGGCATGTTAAGTGAAATTGGTTTTCGCTCACAACAATTTTCAAGCAACAATTGTTCTATAACTATAATGAATACATCAGCCTACTGAAATTAGTTTCTTAAAATGGAAAATGACGAGTGCGTTCGCGACCAGAAATAAAAGTACAAGTGCAAGTACTTATTCAGTAAAATACAAAAGTTTAAATATAATGGACTTACTAGCTCGTGTAGTCACGCCACGAGTGAATACAGGAAAAGTGCTTTTAAACCTGATGGAAAATGCACCACGAAACCCTTATTTTGTTTAAAAGCTCTTCAATTGTCGGGAATGGCTGGGAACAACTTTACGTTTGACTAACTCTAGGTCCAGGTTAATAATTCGAAACTACTGTTTAAAAAACTACAGAAATCTCGTAAATTAAATCGAAAGTTACGAACAACTCCGAGCTGGATTCCGTTTCTAAAACGACAGGAACAGGAAAAAATTAGTTTCAATTTGCAGAGTACCTTCACACATTTTTATTTCGAAGATGTGTAATAATTTTGGGGGATATAAATCATTGATCCATTTGACAGAGCCCACTAATACTCGCGTACGAATGCAGTGCACGAACGCATCTAACGGGAATGCTAACTATGTACAATATGAATTTTACAACCAGACAGTTTGTTTTACTGTTTCCGTTGGTGCATTTGTGTATGAAAACTAACTAATATAAGGGGGACGCACTATTCAAATCCTTAGATTTGAAAATCCTACAGTCCATTTATATATTAGTTAATACCGACATTTAGGCGTTGCACAGCGTTAGTCAAAACGTGCATAAGTAAATATCTACTTATCGCAATGTAATAGGTAGATAACCTCTTATATATTAAGTATTCATTATAAAATCAGTCTGCCTTCGAATGTGACCTTCTGCATCAGTTTCAGTTTAATCCTTAGTTGGGATCGAACAAAAGCAGTTATCAATAACTGGAAGCGTCTACTGAAATGAAAAATACTTACATAATCTTTTTTTTTTTCATTGTAATGCAAATCTGCTCTTACACAGATTAAGAAAGGACTTAATGAAATTGGAACGTTCGTGCCATGAAAGAATTCTTATTTTCTTTTCAAGAAATTTGGCTTCAGCTAACACAAGTCGTTAGTAAATTGATGTCGATTCTTCAGCGTATTCCACTATGAATTAATTTTAAATGAAAAAAGATTTTGGTTCATTGTTATTGAATTCAATCTAATTTATGTTTAAGTTTAGAATCTTTTTAGAAATTACGTTATTTAGACGTTTTTAGCAACCCTATTTTTAATTTGAATTCTTGACGTTTTTAAGAATTGATTGTACATTAGTAGTTACGTTACGTATGTATTTTCTGTATTGCGCTCACGACAGTTTGGGAATGCTTGCGGTATTTTAGGAATTGCACACGTGAATACTCAGAAATGTAGTAAATCTGTTAAGGATGTGTGTACATTTACTGATACCCTGCCTCGTGCCTTCAGCACTCACATAGAATAAAAACTTATTATCTTCAAAATTCATACAATTTTAATTGTGGCAATGCTGCAAGCCTTGGGCACTTTTCATGTTGCCTGGTTTGCGACCACCCTCCCACCGGAGTCCCGGCATCAAGCAGCCTGCTGTGTTTCGTCGATGCGAGGGAGTTCCCGTGCCTTAGGCATCTTCTGAGCATGCTCGTTCCATCATAGACCTCATCCATCGCTTTCCATCAGGCGCGATCCAGGACAAGAGCGGGCCCATTCAGCAATAAAAAAAAATTACAGCAACGCGGACGAATTTATTGATGCCCTGTGATTCTTTTCCCTTCTTTTAGGGTTCCATACGCAAAAGGTGCCAACGGAACCCTATTACTAAGCCTCCGCTGTCCGAACGTCTGGCTGTTAGCGGGCTGTATCTCATGAACCGTAATAGGTAGATGGTTGAAATTTTCACAGAGGGTGTATTTCTATTGCCGCTATAATAATTTAAAAAAAAAAATTGCGTTTTTGCCTAGTCTGACTTGCACGGCTTTTACTTGGCCGGTTTTTTTCATATACCTTTTTCATATTTATTATTATTACAGACAGACAGAGTTACTTTCGAATTTATGGATTATCTTGTTTGAAAATATATACCCATTATAATTAGCTATAAATTCGAATCACAACTATCATTCTTTGACAGCTGTATGAAATGGCTATAACATGGCAAATTAACGTAGTTCGTCAATTTGATAAACAATTAATTTCCCATTTTTCAATAATTTTTGTTCTTATTTATCTAATTTGAAATATTGTAAAGTACATTAGAACCCACAGCAAATAAATAAATAGGTACCTACATACTAAACATTTCTAGCTGAGGAGCTAGAAATGTTTGTTGTGTTGTGTTGTTGAAAGACGTGGAACGTGGTGCATGTACCTACGTGAGGACGTAGGTACATGCACCACGTTCTACGTCTTTCTATTGACTTTTACAGCTCCCAGCTCTCTCCAGTAAGAAACAGATAACAAAACTTGACATTTACCTTACAGAACATGAAAACTTAAACGGAACTTTAAATCGCCGAGAATTCCACATTTCACGTAGTGAAGTGTCACACAACTTTATGCCAACAAACTATTGGCTGCAGCTGCATTAATAATGTTTCTATATATACAGCCTGTATCAGAAATGTGTGGTATTTAAGGGTGTGGTAAAGATCATATAAAACTCAACCACTTTATCCATGACCAACGTCGTAATCGCGAAAAAATGATCAGCTGTCCCTATACATATCTTCAATAGCTTATCGACCCAAATGTATGGAACAGCTGATAATTTTTTCGTGTTTACGATGTGGGTTCTATGGAAAAAGTTAAACAACTTTTACACACACTACACATTTCTATGTGTGGTAGTATGGTTACCACCACACATAGAAATGTGTGGTGGTGTGTGTGGTATACACGCTGTATCTCAGTAGGTTGAAGCCCGGTAGGAATGCTCGTGGCCATAAACTTGCATTTATATGTCACATGCACTTTCTACTTGTCTGCATATTCGAATGGCATGTGAATCTCCGTTTACATAATGCATGGCGCTTATTCGGCTACGGCGTAGCACTGCGTAGCACGTTGTCAGTTTTTTGTAGACAGGTTATGCCATTGTGATTTGAATTTTATACATACATGATCATATAAGAATTATTGTAAGGTTTTATACATACCAGAAAATTTTGAGACACAAGAAATGTTGAAATTACTTTTTAAAGAAAATCTATACTTAAATAATATTCTTTATGACTAAGTAGGTTATAAACAACAGCAGTCTAGTAAAACCCTCTCATATCACACTACATATCACACTAATATTATAAAGGCGAAAGTTTGTGAGTGTGTGTGTGGCTGTTTATATGTTTTTTACTTCTTCACGCTCAAACGGCTGGACCAATAAAATTTTGTATGGAGGTAGCTGACACCCTGGATTAACATATAGGCTACTTTTTATCCTGATATTCCCACGGGATCGACACTTGTGCGGGTGAAACCGCAGGGCGCAGCTAGTAAAGTATAAAGTATGAACCTCAACGTTTACGTATATTCTCACTTAAAGTCGTTTCCAAAAATATTTTATTGAATGTTCGAGGTAGATATGTTTTGGCAAGCGACTCGTGTATGAAAGCGCACTTATCGCCGACAGTATTTATCGTCATTCCAGGAGCATGACACAAAATACACATGTAAGAATTTACGTTGAAAGATTTTCTCACGAAGTTTTTACAACCTCATTTGAAGGTTGGCAGGTACTTATCGTCATTTCGCTGTTGTATGATAGCTTGTATGCTTTGATGCCATCACAGTATAGTATTGTAACGTATGCAAATATGTAAACATAATATGTACGTTGTTTTAATAAAATAAGTAATTAAAACGATAATAGGTAATTCCGTGCTTGGTACATCCTCATACAAAAATTTTTTTGGCCACTTTAAGGGCTATTATTTTTTGTCTGCACATTGCGCAGAATAAGAGGCAGTCACAATAGCATCCTATAGGCTGTAACGACAGATACTTCCTCCGCCATAGTAAGGCAATTTTTGCGAAGACTTATACCCTAATTTCCATTTCTCATTGTGACTATTGGTTGGGTGGTCTTCTCATGAATTTGTCTTTTGTTCAAATTATTAAACCGTAGTATTTTAAGTGCTAGCCTGTTACTTACAATTTATGGACCTTTTAGATGTCCGAAATAAAATGATAACGTGACATTCAGCCATCTTCTTTAAATCTCAGATCGAATTAAAAATGTGACATTGACATGGATGCTAACGAAAAAAAAATCATATTTCATTAAGGGCAAGGCCATTAAGAAAGGTTTCAGGTTTATGTCAACTCGACTATTTTGATCTTTATTATTAACCCTTTGAACGTAGATCCATACCAGACACAATGGCTTTTTAATTGTTTCTGTAATTACGGCATTCCACCGGTTAAGTAATGAAATATAGTTTTCTATGCACACACACAATAGTCTGTTTAACAGTAGCTTCAATATATAGTTATCAACTCAGGGCACATAAAAGGTATTATGTGCCCTGAGTTGATAAACAAAAGGATTTGAAAAACTGATGAAAGTGTAAAAAACTAGACTGTAAGATAAATGGCTCAAAGTGGAAGTTTGTTGTTGTTTATTTTAATTATTATGTTCTAAAATTAGAAGATATTTTGTTTGGAATAGGTACTTTGCTAATTAATTTTAAAAAGTACAATTTTCGAAACTCTTTGCAATTCTAAAAGAGTTGTTAATATTTTTTAAGATCTTAGTAGGTACCTACCTAGGTACGTATAATATTCAATAAAACAACCAGATTTAAAAACCTCAATTATCTTGGAAAATCTTTTAAATCTCTCCCAGTAAGAACTAAAACAAAAATAAGAGAAAAGATTATTATTAAGATGATGTCTACTCAGTGTCATCACTCTGTGTCTTACTTAAAAATACTTTGTTTATCCTGTCTTGTTAAGAATCTTCAAAGAGTAATCCTTGTGGAATTAAGGCGAGATCGAGCAGAAAATCAAGAGAGCTTTCATGAGAAATCCTTCGTGAAAGATTAAGGTAAAAAGCGTCGGACTTGAAGAATATACAAACAAATTGTTAACAGAAAGACTAACATGGGTTATTTCTTCTTAGTGATAACCACAAAGAGTGACTGCGAAACGCAAAGTTAGGTATATTCTCGGAAAAGGAAAAATATTATTAGGAATTTTATATGGGAATTATCAATACGAAGAAGAGCTTAAAGTTAGGCACGCCCTAGAAAATTACGACCCTCTTACCTTTGATGTGTAAACTATGGGTGTTCCTCAGGACAATTTTCTGTAACACACAGGCATAACTTAGTTGTTTGTGTAAATAATTCCCCCTTTTCCCAAGAAAATACTTTACTACCACTCTGGTAGTAAAGTATTGCCAAACACTAGCTGGAAGCCAAGCGCAGCTGACCAATTCTAACTGCTGTGAAATGTAGGTACCGCTGAATGGTAAAGAATTGTTTTAGCAATGCACTTTTCACTGCTGTTTGCAGCTCTATACAATAAAGGTATGATTCCGATCTCGGCAGCACGCAGCAGTGCTGCCGCGCCAGTGCGGTCGCAGCACTACTGGTCCTCATACATTTTCTATAGGTTTATATGAGATTACATTCCGAGCACGGCAGCAATGCTGCGCGACATTGCTGCGTCACATTGTTGCTGTGCTCGGAATGTAATCTTAATGTATAGTCAAGGTCTTTCGCACTCTTTGCCACAAATAAGTAAAGGGTATTTATTTTTTCCTAAATTAGACCATCATACATCGGCCTTTGTTTACCTGGAGCGTAATATAATTCAGGAATACAATATAGCGTTGCAACTAGCATCCCAATCGTAACCCTTGGGTGTCGTAAAAGGTAACTTATCATGGATGGCAATAACATCCTACCGAATAATAAGCAAGTCAAATAAGTACCTACTATGATTAGGTATTTGTTTCTCGAAGTAATCCTAGCATACTGATTCCCAGTTAAATTAAACAACAGTAAATAAATAGTGTGCTTCTACGATTGTTTACAAGTCTTTGAACTTTTGCTATCGCATAACAAAATATCTTCAACCCACGGGCACGCGCCACTGTAACCGAATAGGTATCAACAAACTTGTTATCTAAAATTAAAACTAGACACATAAAAACATCCCATTGTTTTCGTTGCATGGAGAAAACCTTTTGTTTCATGGAAAATAACCTTTCCGAATTACGAAAATATTGACGAATCCTTTTTTTGAATTCGCCGTCGACGCAAGATAATTGATTCTGGAACCATTGTTTAGGTAAAAATTAAGTATCGTTTAGCAGGAGGAGTCGGAGGGGGGGGGGGGCGAGTGAGGGAGAGTCCCCCTCTCCCCTGGCACCGCTTCCATGAAAAGGCAACGCACCGTTCTTGAGAAAAATAAATTATTGTAACCTAACCTCAAAACAATTTAAAGTGCCACATAAAGGGATGGCGAACCTAAGCTGTTCGAGTCGGAGTGCCCCAAGTCCGGACCTCGCTTCGCTCGCTCTTGCATTTTAAGTTCTCCTAGTAACAGTAGTAACATTGCCTTTTTTACACACATACGATCAGTGCGGGTACACTAACTTTCTTCTGAGCTGAATTTATGGGTTGTTATAAAAAAAATTAAAACAGCAATAAAATTCATAATTGTTTAATCGTTTCGTTTTATCGATTTTGCACATTTTACACTACGACAGATTGGTTGTCAATCGCCCATTTTAATGTTTTGTTTATCTGATTTAATTTTAGATTTTTTTGTTACTATTTCTCGAAAAATATGCATTACCTTTTAATAAGAGTGGTAGGTAGCGTTATAATCGGGGACCCAAGCTTTAACCCCTTTTACCCCCCAGCTCCTACTAAACGATACTAGATCCAACCTATTGTTTAAATACCAAGTAGGTTCAATAAATTCACAAGCTTCGGGGAAGCGATCAAAAGTTTCTTTGAATCTTAGTTAAACGGGGCGGAACCGGCACTATTTGTTAAACCACTCCCTCACTTCGTTTTGTTCGGGGACACTTCACCAACTACATCGTTCGGGAACCGCTGAAGTAATTAAGTTTAGATATTTTAATTTACTTTACCCTGAGGTTGCTTTTTCAAAGAGTAGAATGATAACACTTTTAAGGTAATTTTTTTTTAACTTGCACCTGGTTCAAAATTTGATTTTATTAACATCTGACGACACACACACATTAAACTCATGCTTTGAATATGAAAAAGCAAATTGAATCTGTTTTCACTATTTTGTTTTCAATAGCTAAATATGATTTTAATTGAAATAGATTTCATTCGAATCGAATGAAAGCAATAGCCGGGTAAAATGTTTAAGCAAATAAAATCTGATAGGTTTTTATTGTTAGTCGATTTGATCGTAAGTCCGGACAATAAATTGTTGCGATCACTTTGGATATCGTACGTTTCTACCTATATTGTATTGGTAGGTACACAGTAATCTCCGTCTAACAAAAGCCACTCGATTTATGATGGCATTATTGTGTCCAACTTATCGGAGGGCAGATTTAGAATGTCTACAAACTTTCGCAGTTTATGATGGAATTATAGTCTTTAGTAATTCCAAAGTTTATGTTAGGTATAAGCTCCTGTCCAAGTTAAATTCCGCGTCAAAATGATAGTTATAGATAGTTTATCGAAGACTTTATGACTTCCGGCGTCATAAATTTAAAATATGAATAGGTATAGTGCAAGTGGTCATAATCAGCCTATAATAATGTTCCCACTGCTGGGACAGAGGCCTCCTTTCTATGAGAGGGAGTGGGCCGTAATCCACCAAGCGGGCCCAATGCGGGTTGGTAGATGTCACATGTCTTCAATTTTTTGGTTCTAGGACATGCCGGTTTCCTGACGATGTTTTCCTTCACCGAGAGAGCAGTGGTGATGAAATAATTTACACAAAGTAAAGCGCCTGTCTGGGTTCGAACCTACGACCTACAACTCGTAAGTCACGGCCGATACCACTGGGCCACCACTGCTCAAGTGGTAATTACAGATAAAAATAAGTTCCAATATTAAACTGAATATCAATACAATACAGAGAAGAACTGAATTGCCTTCTTTCAAACTTTTATTTCAGTACAAGCGTCGCAGCCAACATTTTAGTCTGTGTGCTGAAAATCCAGTACTTTCAATTTATTGTTACCACGAGGGATTGATACATCCGGAGCTCAGTAGCCGGATATCGTACAAAGGCACATCAATAAATCAGGTCAGTATTTAACATGAGTCTCCTCAATTAATTTTGACATTCGACAAAGTAAACGCGCGTGTAATGTTTAATGAGGGACATAATTATGAGCAGGTACCCTCGGGAGGAACATTTGAAATATTTGGTTACTAGCACTTTGCCCGCGACTTCGTCCGCGTGTATTTAGTACTTTCCTCTAAAAATTTCGACATTTGTGTATGATCTTTATTATTTATTTAGATAAATAAGTATTCGGGACAATTTTTAAGTTTACCTATAGATCAAAGGAATCAGATACTTCAAATAAACTGTATCTCTGCTTTTCAACCCCACAGGGGTGGAATTTCGAAAAACCGTTTGGGATGTCTTCATAACTTGACTCAAAAACCCATACCCTTTTTCGAGTCAGTGGAAGCAAGCAGTAAAATCCACCCCTTAAACTTTATTACCGTTTCCACCTTGATAGGAGTCGATTTTTGAAAAACCCTAAAACATATTTTTTTTATTTTTTGTTTTAGTAGTACCGAGCTTCGAGTTAATCGTACTGCGGGTTACATATTTTTCTAACCTATTATTACTTTGTCACCCCCTAAATCGTCTGTGAGAGGTTTTTTTTAACTAAAAGTGACAATCTTAATTATTTACTGAGCTAAATATTGCCAAGTTTCAAGTTACCAAATGAATAAGATTTTTCATATAAACTGTATCCCTTCTTTTTATACTCATAGAGGTGGAATTTTGAAAAATCGTCTGGGATGTTTCTATAACTTGACTTAAAGATTATTTATACCAATTTTCCAGTTAATCAAGCCACGTAATAAAATACTCCCCTCTGAAATCGACTACCACCACTCTTCACATCGTTAGAAGTAGATTTTTGAAAAACCCTGGTACACTTTATTATTATTTATTTTGGTTGGTTGGTGGTGAGTCCGCGCGTTAAAATTCTTCCATACAATATTTGACACCCCGAATCTCCATTTAGGGTAGCTTAGAATTCCAAAAAATGACGAATTTTATAAATAAGTATTTGTGCAAAGTTTCAAGTTCTATACATTTTTTTTTTTGAGTTATTCAAGCCACTCACTAAAATCCCCTTAAAAATCGAAGTCTGGGTCAATTTTCGAAAACCCCATACACTTATTATTGATTATTTTCCGTCAAAAGTATTAATACTGAGTTTCGAGTTAATCGGACCACGCGTTAAAATTCTTCCACAGAAACTTTAACACCCCTAAACCCCCTTTGAGGGGTAGTTTTGATAAACGAATAATGATAAACTTTATTAGTTGCTTAGGCAAGTATTCTTGCCAAGTATCAAGTTTATTAATTAAATGAATAAGATTTTTCATATAAATTGTACCCCATTTTTCACCCCCACAGGGGTGGAATTTATAAAAATCGTTTGGGATGTGTTCATTACTTGACTCAAAGATTATTTATACCAATTTTCGAGTAAATCAAGTCACGCAGTCTACCCCTTTTCACGCAGTTATGGGTAGATTTTCGAAAACCCAGATACACATTATTCTTTATTTTTGGTCTTAAGTATAAATACTGAGTTTCGAGTTAATCGGACCACGCGTTAAAATTCTTCCATACAAATTTTGACACCCCCCAATCCCCCTTTAGGGGGTAGTTTAGAAAAACAAAAAATGCCAACCTTCATAATTTACTTAAATAAGTATTCGTGCCAAGTTTCAAGTTAATCGGACCGCGCGTTAAAATTCTTCCATACAAATTTTGACACCCCCCAATCCCCCTTTAGGGGGTAGTTTAGAAAAACAAAAAATGCCAACCTTCATAATTTACTTAAATAAGTATTCGTGCCAAGTTTCAAGTTAATCGGACCGCGCGTTAAAATTCTTCCATACAAATTTTGACACCCCCCATTCCCCTTTTAGGGGGTAGTTTAGAAAAACAAAAAATGTCAACTTTCATAATTTACTTAGATAAATATTCGTGCCAAGTTTCAAGTTTATTAACTCAAGGAATAAGATTTTTCATACAAACAAAATCCCCCCTTTTCACCCCCTTAAAGGTTGAATTTCCAAAAACCCCTTCTTAGTGCTCCCCTACGTTATAAAAGGAAGCTGTGTGCAAAATTTCACACTCCTAGTCCCAGTAGTTTCGGCTGTGCGTTGATATGTCAGTCAGTCAGTCAGTCAGTTTCTCCTTTTATATATATAGATAACATAATAAGTTTACTCTCAGGGACCCAAAAATATTAAATATTTGCTTTCGGAGGTTGTTTATGCCCTTTCATAGACGTGTTTTCTACTAAGTTAATAAAGTAATAAAAACATTTTATAGCACAGTTTCACGAAGGAAAAGTCAGTTAACTAGACTGTATCGTTGTACTTTTAATTTAACGCTTTAAATTCTGAAACATTGATCCTTATTTATAGAATTTTTACAAAAGGGTTAACAGAACGAATCCTTCCTACTTATACGTCCTATCCTACTTCCTACTATATCCTACTTTCTACTTCCTACTATCCTACTTCCTACTATTCTATCCTACTAATAATATAAACGCGAAAGTTTGTGAGGATGAATGGATGTTTGTTACTCTTTCACGCAAAAACTACATACCGGATTTGAATGAAACCTTACAGTAATATAGCTTATACATCAGAATAACACATAGGATACTTTTTATCTCGATATTCGCAAGGGATCGATACTTATGCGGCTGAAACCGCGGGGCGCAACTATTATTATATACGCAAAAGTTTGTGAGGATGGATCCATATCCATCTCATGTGCGTGTGTTTGTTACCCTTTCACGAAAAACTACTGAACAGATTTGTGTGAAATTCGGCACACAGATAGTTTATAACCAAAATTAACACATAAAATACATTTTATTCCAATATTCTCACGAGATTGAAATTTATGCGGGTGAAACCGCGGGGCGCAGCTAGTATTTTGTAATTATAACTACATCCTCGTATATTATATAAGTTGAATTTTCAATTTAAGGCATTCTAAACAGCTTACTATCCATGCAATTTGTGTGTGATGATATGCAGACAACCTAGTTTGAGCATACAGAATATACCTTTGCAATAGGAATCCAATCTTGGCAAGCTTAGGGTTGGTAATGAGATCGTCGTACTATGATGATTGTATGCAGATGCAATATGCATTATTAATGTCAGACACATGCAACCTGACGCCCCTTTCACGTTTCGAACATTTTGAAATATAGTGATTATTAGCATAATTTGTGAACGATACATTCTGGGCACGTTAGCAGATGCCGTCAATGTGGAGGAATACTTTGATGTCTAACTAGCCTTTTTATATAGGTAGGGTTTAAATTTGCATATTTATATTTTTATTTTCTAGGTTTTGTTAAATTTTATAACATAGGTCTAGGTATTTATTTACCTATTTAAAATAGTAAAGTGTAAAGATTAGTTAATTTATTATTAATCATTCTTAACATCCTCTGTTTTGAGAAGTGCTTTGATGTGCCCGATGTTTTATAATTTGATTGACAGACCATCAATCTTTATTTATTGAATCTTTCATAAAGTCCAAATTTTACCATCAGAAACTGATTGTTAAATTTGGACTTTATGAAAGATAATGGGGTTTATTCATAAACGTTGCTAAAAGTTAACAGACGTTCACGTCAAAAATGTACAGTCACGAGCACCAATATGTCAACACTTGGCAATTTTCAATTGCGATTTTTTCGTGAAATAACGAATGCAACGTTGAAATACGACACTTAACATAAACGTATGGGTTCGAAAATACTATTTTCGTAAGAACATAAAATTTCATTCAAAAATAAAGGAGAAAGTCGCCTTTGAATAAAGCCAAGTGTATACATACTTATAGACGTGACTGTACAGTCAACAAAAGAGATAAGTATGCAGGGTCGTCGGATAAAGTAGAAGTTTAATAAGAAACCGACTGAAATTTAATTCAATAAATGAGCTGCTTGTTTTCTATTAATAAAATTTTTATTCGAGAACATCTATCGGTGTGTTACTAAACTTAAACTATATTCGACGGTCCTGCATACTTATATCTTTTATTGAGTATACGTTAAAACAGTCGCTAATACGTTTAGAAATAAAGGGGAATATGTCAGAGATTTCTGTCTTTTTTGGTGTTTTATGACTATAAATATTGGGATCGACTGAAGACAGATGATCAGAACACGGACTTCTATCTCACTGGATATAAAAACAGTATTTATTACCCATCCGTGTTCTGACCTGCATCTGTCTGCTGCCTTAGGGCACAGGGCCTAAGACAATAGACAGATGTGTGTGGAGAAGAGGAAGGAAAGCATATGCCCAGCAGTGGGACACCACGGGCTAAATTGATTAAATAGATCAGATTGATTGATAGATTTGTATTGATAGTATAAATTACAGTTACCTTCATTATATCATGCTTGAAATAATATTTTCTAAATAAGACGCCTAAAAAATCCGTTTTTGAAAATTAAAAATCCTTCGAAAAAATACAAAGGAAATATCGTAACAAAAAAAGATGGCTGCGCGCTTCGCCCACAAATTATACCGTTGTTTGCCCTTAAGATAACACAGAAGTACTTTTCAGCTGAAGATATTGTAATTTTCGGTGTGTTTGACGTCGGTTACTACCCGCCATTGTTTATATTAGAATCCCTGTAGACTTAAATATTTGAACTGCTTATATTTCTATGAAAATATATTATGAATACAATTAAAATTCTTAGTGAGATTTTTGTGAGATCAATTATTTTATCAATATTTAAATAAAGCTTTCAAGTCTGATGAATAAAAAATCATCTTTTTTCATGGCTGCATATTATATGAAAATTCTTCGAAAAATGTTTTAACTAAAGCCGGAAAATATATCGCACACCCAGAACAACACTGTATTATGTCGAAAAATCTTAAAATCGAGTTTTTTATTTAAAAGAATAGCCAAAATTTTTTCGCGCTAACCACGAAGACAGGCGTATTTATATAATACTGATACGCATTGGATTCTTCACATGCAATATTCAGGACATTCGCAATAACTTTGACATAACATGAAATAATGGTTTTTCCATCCATTCTGAAAAATATGCTATTTTGACTTAGTGCAGTGTTGATCTGGGCGTGCGATATGACTGTTTCATACGATGCCTTTTATTATTTTTATTAAGTGTGACATAGAGGAAAAGTTTAGAAAGCGCCGAGAAAATAACGGTTTATTTCTCCGTGATGTTTCTTTATAAATTTTGTATAAGTACGAGTACTTACGTTTATACGTGGAAGCTCCCATAGGAGTCCATCATCTGCTTAGCCTTTACCCAACTATGTTGGGATCCGCTTCCAATCTCACTAGATGCAGCTGAATACACCAGTATTTTACATGAAGCAACTGCCTATCTGACCTAAACATCTCAGTTATTGTGTAATACGATAGCCCTTGGTAAGACTGGTTGTCAGACCATCAATGACAGATATCCATGAATGACAGTAGGGACCAACGGCTTAACGTGCCTTCCGACGCGGGGAGGCATCCCCATCCACGGACGAACCGCGGCAAGCATAGCTTAACCTACAAGCCCCTCTAACAGTTTTAAAATCCAATTCACACCAACCAAACCTTATCCCAATTCTATACACGTCTAGACGAAGACAAACATATACCTATTCGGCTGTATACAGACCTGTACGGTTTAACCGCCTGTAATTTCCGATGCCCACTACACACAGAGAAGGATGGAGCATTGATCACTTCGCTTTCTCACTACGTGTTGGTGATTTCAGACCATTAGTCATGGTTATGTCTATTCTAAGCCTTGCGTCTCAATCCTGAATGGAAGCGCTGCAATCGATCTTTACGGTAAATTTACGGAATCAATTTTAATACGACGAACGTTCAGAATATACCTAATACTCATTGTTATGTACACGATACGAATTAAAGATATAAAGTGTATAAATTTTGCACAATAGGCGGTCTTGTCGCTATCTTGTAAAGACATCCATTGTATGGTTTGACCTTGTTTAGAAACTGAGTACAGTCAGAGTACAAAATTAATAGGTAACCCAAACAGCATTCCACTTTCAATTAAACAAAAATTCAAAATTCTATGCAAAAATCACATCAATTTAAACCGATATAAAGCTCATCGATTCACCATTTAATAGTTCACAAAGAACATTCCACCGCCGCCAATCTTTGAAATTTCAACAGAATAACGACATGACCCGACTCTTACGAATGTGAGTTCAATGAGTTTTATGAGGACGAGGAAAAGCGTAAAATGAAAAACGTTTACATTAAGAGGTAAACGACACACATAAAGGAAACTACTCGTAGATTACTTACTTACGTACCTATTCAAACATAGGCAGATTAGAATGTACAATCCTGTTTTTAAATCAAATTTTACTTTTTTTTTTCAGTGGTCACTATCACTTACACGTTTAGAGGTTTCGCACTGTAGACTATTGTCGATAAATATCAGTATTTGTATGAATTATAGCAAATTGCTCAGAATTGAATTTTGATTGGTTCATTAGTCCATCCAACAAAGAGATTGTAGAGTGCGTGAGCAAGGCCCTAAGCAATTACTTCAGAAAATTGTTCAGGGTGCTTAGAGAGTTAACATACTAAAAGTCCTGACATCTAAGGGGTGAGGCGGAGTGGGGGGAGGGGGTTAAAGTTCCCATTTCTCAGTTTTTCGCTAATATCTTTTAAACGGTGCGTCATGGAGATAAGAAGTCTTCTACGCAATGAAAGCTTATAAAATTATGTACAACTTTTATCTTATACACTTTTTCACATTCCTACCTATTTTCGAACTACACATTCCGGAAAAGTGAAAATTGAAAAAAAAACTACTTAAATTGAACACTACCTTTTGATACTACTTCCTTCACGTTATTTGGGGATAAAAAGTATCTTATATCTTAAATCAACTCCTACTATATCAATTTACTAAATTTTATCCAAATCTGTACAGCCGTTGGGATATCAAAACTTTTATCTACACTTGTCTTATACACTTTTTCCAAATTTTCACCAGTGTTCGAGTATCGTGCTCCGAAGAAAGTGAAAATGGAGTTCATTTAGTGTGATGTGACAAGCATTACCGAATGTTAAATATGAGCTAATAGTATATAAATTAGGTATTTTATTGATAACATAAGCTGGGAGTACCTCCAAGCGGTGAAGGCGGTAACAGTTTGAGATCTCGTTTTCTACCAGTGGTAATGGAGCAGAAGCGGGTCGTCACTTTTCATTCCATATTTCCTGTCCTTTGGTTCGTTGCCAAACACCAGGATATGTCCCTGCCAGAATGGAAAGGGTACATGACGACCATAACAACAGGGGATTACAGTGAAAAAACTAGCGTGATTACCCTTCCAATCATCAATGCGCCACCTTCGAACTATGACACCATCTATACGGCTTTACACTATGCCTGCGAGTTGACCCAAGTAACTGACAAGGATGACCAAAGCAACCACCTAAAAGTAATAATAACCTTTGACCAGCCACTGTACTGGAAAGCGCGGGAAATAGTCGCTGCTGCACCTCTTGACTCTAAGATATCGAACTGTGTAGTGCGCCTCGGAGGGTTTCATTTGCTGATGTCCTTTTTGGGCGGCATAGGTTACTTCATGGCTGGAAGTGGCGTGTCTGTTGACGTTGACGATGATGAAGACGACGTAGAGCCTCTTCAGCAAGTACCATCTACTGAGGATGAGGGAGCCTTGGAAAAAGAACCATTGTCAGGACCCTCACAGCCTAAACGAATTAAAAGATAAAAGATAAATGTATCAAAGATACAAGTTTTGATTACTCAACTGCTGAACCGATTTGGATGAAATTCGTTATGATTAAAGATTTGGATTTTTAGGCTACTTTTATCCCGAAATAACGCAAACAAAGTAGCAGGCAACAGGTAGAGATTCATAAAAGTAGTTTTTTCGAAAATTTTCACTATTTTAGAATGTATATGTAAAAATGGGTAGTAATCCGAAAGAGTGTATAAGACTACAGTTGTAGGGAATTTTATAAGCTTTCATTGCCCAGAAAACTTCTTTTCTCTAAAACATACCGTTTTAAAGATATTAGCGAAAAGCTGAAAAATGGGAACTTTAACCCCCTCCCCCCACTCCGCCTCACCCCCTAGATGTCAGGACTTTTAGTATGTTAACTCTCTAAGCACCCTGAACAATTTTCTGAAGTAATTGCTTAGGGCCTTGCTCACGCACTCTACAACCCCTTATGGGTGATTTATTGGATGGACTACATGTGAGGTGTGTGTGTTCTGAATGCATTATGCAGAATAAACTCTTAAAGACACCTGTCCCACAGTCAGCAATTAGGTACTAGTACTTTACTTAATTTGTTAAATTAATTAATTTAAATGGCAATCGTTAAAGTAAACACTTCACTTCATATTCCTTAGATTTTTAGTCCAATCGATAAATTTTGTACGTCTAATAAAATTACCTCTACTTAATTTAATAGCGTTTCATCTAACAATATTTACTTGCGAGGAAGTCAACTGGAGCGAGGCCGGCCACTTTTGTCTTTTATTTTATGCTTTCGAGTAAGTGAGGTTCTCTCTTTTGCTCTCGTTTTTGTAAAAAAAGAAGTCAAAGTTTCTGTATTACAAGTTTTGTGAGAGTGCCTAAGGGCAAGTGAGTTTCAAAAGTATTTTTTACTAACAGTTTATATTTCCTTTCATCAAACAATGGATATAACTTAATCAAGCCAGAAGTAATTGATTAAAAATTTCTAGGTGCATACTTCAAAGTATTCTCACCTTAAAGTTCTGGCACATTGGGGCTGGCTGCCTGATGGAGAGCGGAAGGCACCAGCTACACTTGATAAAGTATCCATTCGCAAGTGTTTCCAGCAATTGACATGCTTTCTTTGAACCGGAGTATTTACCTAAGGAGCTTTTGCAACAAAGCAATGTCTTTAGGTTAAGCCTAAGGTCCACCATCCACAACGGTACTCAAAAGTTATATCCATAGATAAAGCTACCACTCACAATGTTGTTAATAACGCGTTATTAAGTCGCGGCGCCAGTGAAATACTAGTTTTGTGACATTCTAGCTGCTCATTGGTGGGCCTGGGATGAATTCTTCGAAACAAACCAATCTTCGAAACAAATCAACAAACAAAAGAAAGTCGTTTCAACGTAACACGTTCGTTCCAGACCACTTCACTTGTTTGCCGAATCATTGAGCCGCCCGGCGTATCTGAGAACGGAACTTAATAATCTATTAACATACAAAACAGGTATAATTAAGAATAATTTTAGTTGGCATAGCTAATCTCATTATTACCGAAAGTAATCAAATTATTATCAACTTCAAACATATTGATAAGCAAAGTTACCGAGAACGATCATTATTTTTAATTTTTATTTAAAGAAACAGCAAACAGTTACATTATATAAGAACTTAAAACTAATTTAACAAAAACAATTTTAGTCAAAATACAACGCTGTCCACAGGTAAAGGCATAAAAATGTAAAACTTCTTCCATAAGTATATCTATGGGTATTGTGGGTAATACTAATAGGCATAATAGTTTAGAAGAAAAAAGAAACTGCAATCCCTAGGAGTTTTACTAGCAGTACGACATGCATTAATTAATTGTATAATGAGCATTAATATCTTATAAAGTTAAAATTTAGACAAAGATGACATGATATAAAATAAAACCTTAGTAAGTTTGAAGATTTTCAGAGAGGGTACACACATGGGTTTTATTTAATGAAGAGGATGGATGAGGCTTTTGAATCTACTCATTGGATAATTGAAGATGTCAATATTTTCAAAAGTATTATAATTATGCAAGAAACTGGCAGTATCATCACAACGCTAATATTGTCTCATTTTTTGTCGTATTTCTTTTCAGTATACCTATTCATGTATATTTATTGTTGCTTATATTTATATGTAATTAGGTATAATTATTATATTATAGTTTTAATATGTTTATGTGTATCTTTATATTAGGTCCTTACATATGAAATTGGCGTTTTGTATGGAAGGAACAAAAAGTCGAATATTTTTTAATATAATATATTTAATTAATCAAAGTATGAACCATTGTTTTCAATGCACTTTTGCCATCTTATAGGTAGTTCATTGATCCCTTTACTAAAAAAACCAGTCGGACGGGAATCAATAAAATCTTTGAAGGCGATTTGGACTGCCCCATCGGAGTTGAATTTTTTCCCTTGCAAAAAGTTATCCAAATTGCGAAAAAAATGGTAATCTGTTGGAGCAAGGTCCGGGGAGTACGGAGGATGTCTAAGACATTCCAATTCAAGCTCTTCTAATTTGGTAGCCGTCTGTTGCGCAGTGTGTGGTCTGGCGTTGTCGTGAAGCAGCAGTGGCGTGGAGCGATTGACCAGCCTTGGTTGTTTAGCCGCTAGCTTTTCCATCATGGTTTGTAATTGCTGACAATAGACATCAGCTGTAATAGTCTGGCCAGATTTGAGAAAACTGTAATGAACAATACCGGCACTAGTCCACCAAACGCTTACAAGTAACTTTTTTGGGGTTAATTTTCGCTTGGGGCAGGATTTGGCTGGCTGGCCAGGATCCAACCATTGCGCTGAGCGCTTCCGATTATCGTAAAGAATCCATTTTTCATCACAGGTAATGATTCGGTTTAAAATACCTTCATTGTTGTGCCGGTTCAGTAATGTAACGCAGCAGTCGACGCGCGTTTGCCGGTTTGCTTCAGTCAATTCGTGAGGTACCCACCTTTCAAGCTTTTTAATCTTCCCAATTTGCTTCAAGTGAATTAAAACAGTTTTATCACTAACATCGAAGCCTGCAGCTAACTCGGACGTGGTTTGCGATGGGTCCGCTTCCACAATAGCCTTCAATTCTCCATTATCAACTTGGGTCTCAGGCCGTCCACGGGGCTTGTTCTGCAGGTCGAAATTTCCAGAACGAAAACGTTGGAACCAAAAACGAACTGTGTTTTCTTTTGCAACATGACCGCCATACACATCATTCACCCTTCGAGTCGTTTCCGCAGCACTAGTGCCACGGCGGAACTCGTACTCGTAAATAATGCGATATTTTAAATTTTCCATTTTGTAAAATGAGTGACGCAAACAGAAAAAACAGAAGAAAAAAAAACAAATGAATGACGGTCACCGAAGCACAAATACATGAGTAAATAGCTGTACAAATTTGAATTTGGAATTCCTTACCAAAGAGGAGAAATTCGTGATTAAAGTGGCCAGTACGAAAAACGCCAATTTCATATGTAAGGACCATTTAAAATATTTATTCTTCAATTGTCATGATTGCACCTACTACTGTTTGCCTCTGCATCACCCAAAGGTTGACTGGTAGAAAATGCAAAATGCCTTTGGCATTTAGTCCGCCTCTGTACATTTATGTGCTTGAAACAAATATATGAGTCAACCATACGGCGGCGGCTGCGGACTGGTGAGCATTAATTTGTTTTTCAACATTAATTTGTTTTTCAACAAGTTATGGGATAGCCGCTATTGCACGAATAGTTTTAAATAATGTGGAGTTTTTATTTTATAACTTCTATGTTTCTGATTATACTCAAGTGTTTATTTCGGAGTAATTCGATTAGTTGCGAACTCGAATAGAGGTCATACCTACCAGCTTCTATCATGGCAAGATCTAGACTAGACTAGGTTGCAAGTTCGACCTAGTTTTCCAAGAATTACCATATATCCGTTATGATTTTATCGTCTCTAACCCATTTGCCCGCTCCATATTGAGGAGGTAACCCGAAAGCTACTAGAAAGCCGAAATCTTAGGAATCACCAATTAATAACTGAACTCTTGGTACGCTATTGGGCAAGTAAAATTATTAGAGGCATAGGTAGATAGAACATAAATAAACTAACTAATTGAAATGCATGGCACGAGTTCCTGCAAAATGTGTAGAGATGGAAATTATACCTCCACTGGGACAAGTCGGGAGCTTATATGCATAAACATCGGTCCACAAAAGTTAATAGTAACTATTTGCGACATTTTGCCTAACAATATACAGGCAGACCTTCTCTTTATGACTCCTTTATACAGTAGCCGATATTAGGAACGGGTTACCTTTATCCAATTTAATTTGCAAAGGTATTTAAAGGTTCAAATATCATTTGGGATTAAATGGCAGTCCGCTAGGTAATAATGTACAGCAGTTTAATCCTATTTGTTTATCCACCAATGAGATTAAACCATATCGCGTAGATACCTTTTTTATGGATAGGAAATCATCAAATGACCCCTCCCGCTCTGGGTGGAGCGGAAGGGAGTGTCAGACTCTGACTGACTAAAACCCATCCGTGTTCCTTCCTTAGCCCTTTATGTTCCGGGGTAGCGGTAACCCTTTCGGACAATCCCGCATCCCCGGCAGGCTTCGGCCCTGGCAGGCCTTCCTTTTTGCTGACATCTCTTTGAGGCGCGCGTGGAATAGGTTGCTTAGGTTGATTTTTTTACTACCCATTCTGCAACTGACACTATCTAAAACAAGGATTTTCGACCCAATGGCCAGTTTGACTACTGACGCGAAAGTCTTCTATAATTATTCTTTGTTAAGGACCACTTCAAAGAAAGTCCGTACCTACATGAATCTTTTGAAATTTCTCTTATTCTTAAAAAGAATTTAAATATAAGTTAAACACCGTCTTAACATAATGCGTTAAAAATGTTCTACCAATTTATGAACACTATCTGAAACAATATGTCGTTTATGTGAAAGGATAGTAATTTGAATGCTGGTCCGTCCGGCAGTTCATCTTTCTTACGTGCAGCAGCATTTTAATCACGCTGGCATGCATTCAACTCTACCCGTACTAGCCCATTGTGCGCGGCCAACTTTAGTTTCCAAATTATATTGTATTATTCACAAAATTACACTAAAGCCGTTTTCATTAGAAAACAAAGTTGCTAAACTTAGTTTCAGTAATAGTTCCCCGCAACACAAAAACATGATGATGAAACCGTGTAGTGTCCCGTATCTACCTACCTTATAAAAAAACATATTATTTTAAACTATAGTCGTTTTTTGTGTCTGTCTGTGATGTAGCTTTATAATCTAAAAGTTGGTCTAGTGGGTACGAATCTCAGGTTCACAGATTAAAGTTTTAAATCCGGACATGTTATTATCCCTGGGTTTGTTAAAAAGGATATTATTGGATCTGTATGTAATTTATTCTCATAAAACAAAATTGATGACTATACCATTTGATTTCATAGCTAAAGACTAGGGTTACCAAACACAACTGTTGGTCTTTTTGTCAGCGGCATGGCAGAGTGTTACACAAGTAGGTAATGATGTTTACTTTCGGAAATCGCTATCGTTTTCCATTTCCCAACACGCAGTCTCTCTTTTGTCGGTTCATTTGTTTACTTAATAAGGAAAACTAAAGAATAAAATAAATCCAAAATAAGTGTTTTCAAGTCCAGAATATTCAGTAGGTATCTATTCGCAAAAAGTTTCAAAACGGCGTTTGCAAATCTTGGTACTTCATTTAATATCGTTTCTACTACTTCTATAATGAAATTGCCATCGTTTCCCAATTCCCAACACGCAGTCTCTCTTTTGTCGGTTCATTTGTTTACTTAATATGGAGAACTTATTTCTCTTTTTTTTTCTTTTTGTTTTTCTTAGTAACAGCCCGAAGTTTGGAAGTTGGCGGTGTGATACCCCCGTGCCTCAGAAAGCACGTTAAGCCATACGTCCTGCGCCTGACCTCTCTCCGGTCGTGTCGGAGGGATCCCTTCTTTTCGCATAATGTTCTTTGTCCTAATATACTTCGGCATAACGATTTTGGCACAATTTGTTTTGGCGTAATAATACTTCGGCATAATTTTTTTAGGCATACATTTTATGTTGGCATAATCATCTTAAAGACTAATTTGTTTTGGCATAAATTTGATTCGCATAACGTTAGTAGGCCTAATGACTATTAGCATAACGTTAGTAGGCCTAATGACTATTAGCATAATATAAATTATACATGGGTAATTTATACATTAATATAATTTACTCGATGGGTTCGCGGTCCGACAAACGACATTCCGATTTTCAATACACCGAATTATTTCCGTTACTGTTACCGCACCCGAACTCAACGAACGCAATAGACGACGTAGGATGCAAGAGCGAGCGAAGGGCACCCCGAGGTTCGGTTTGGTTAGGTTACTTTAAACCCTTTACATAGAAAGAGGGGCCCCGCGAAGCGGGGCTCCGTCGACATAGGATGCAAGAGCGAGCGATGTGCACCCCGAGGTTCGGTTTGGTTAGGTTACTTTAAACCCTTTACACAGAAATAGGGGCCCCGCGAAGCGGGGCTCCGTCGACATAGGATGCAAGAACGAGCGAAGGGCACCCCGAGGTTCGGTTTGGTTAGGTTACTTTAAACCCTTTACTCAGAAATAGGGGCCCCGCGAAGCGGGGCTCCGTCGACATAGGATGCAAGAACGAGCGAAGGGCACCCCGAGGTTCGGTTTGGTTAGGTTACTTTAAACCCTTTACTCAGAAATAGGGGCCCCGCGAAGCGGGGCTCCGTCGACATAGAATGCAAGAGCGAGCGCTTGAATGCTGCATGCTGCATGCTTGCTTGCATGCTACATGCTTGCTTGTTTGCTGCATGCTTGCTTGCATGCTGCATGCTTGCTTGTTTGCTGCATGCTTGCTTGCATGCTTGCTTGCTTCATGCTTCCTACAGCGAAAAAATAAAAATATGTTTTAATATCATTATGCGTAAATAAATTTATGCTTTAGGATATTATGCTTAAAAAAGTTATGCTTTAGAACTTTATGCTTAATAAATTTATGCTTTACAATATTATGCTTAATCATTATTATGGTTAGAGAAATTATGCTTAAAAAAATTATGCGTAAGCTGTTATGCGTAATTATATTATGCGAAAATATAATTATGCCAAACAAAATTATGCTAAGTTATATTAGGTCTTAAAATTTTATGCAAATGGATAGGGAACCCGTGTCGGATTGCCGCCCCATCGGACTATGAGAGTGAGGGAAGAGGGAGTGCACCTGTGTCTGAGCGCACACTTGTGCAATACGGTCTGGAGGACTATATTTATTTATTTATGGAAAACTAAAGAACAAATCCAAATTATTTTCATCACAAAAAGTTTCAAAACGGTGTTTTCTAAACCTTGTTACTTAACTTAAGGTCGTTTTACCTACTTCTATAACATATAATAACCGGTTTCTTGAAATATGTATAGATCTCGTTGTTTCAAAAGAGATAGCAAACTTTTTCTAAGTGGATAGAAGTAGCGACAAAGGGGAGTGATAAATAAAAATCACAGCGAAGTGTTCAACTTTTAAGACATTTCAAAGCTTACTAAATTTATCTAATAAAAAAAACATGGTTACCTAACCGTTAATGGAAAAGTAACCATATATTATGTATATCTACAAACCCGACAGCTCCCTTTTATTTCTCTGACTATTGTGTTTCTTAGTAAAATAAATATTAGGCAAAACAGAACTTACATTACACCATCATCTGTCCTACAAAATAATGTTAAATAACTTAATTAAGCGCAACATTTAATTTAGATTAAAAAGCGTCGAAAAATTCATCCGCATCGCTGTCGACTGGTAATGTACCCAAGAGACTGACGGCATTACCACGTTGTATTTCAAATTAACCCTTAGGTCACTGGAAGTGTATAAAAAGTGTATAAAATATTGTACGTGTGTATTGTGTGTGTGTCATATATTTAGACTTGCTAAATATACGACGTTCACAGCTGTGTTTAATCCTGACAATGTTTTGGCTAAAGCTATTAATTCTAATGTAATATTCAAAATAACCATTAAATCTTCCCTTTTCCCAATTCTATTATAATAAATTCAATGGAATTGTTGTGTATTTTAAACAGGGATAGGTAAAAAGGTTTTGCTTTTTTTAAGATTTAATCCATTTAGCTTAGTATCAAAAACATTACATTGTTTTCGATAAACATAAAATGTTCAAAACGTCATGTTCATTTTTTTTGTTATAAACAACATCCGTAGGTATTTTATTTCTATTTTTAACTTGCACTATGTCAACAAAAGAAACAACAGTATGAAAATAGCAGATGAGAAGGTGACGTAAAATAGGTATTGCTTCCGCGAGTGTATAAGTAACAATAACAGCGGAGGTTTCAAAATGATTCCAATACCTCATGAATGCAAGTGAGATTTGAATCAGAAAACGCACCAAATGTACGGCAGAAATTTTGGAAAACGTTTTTTACGCACATAAATTGACAGTTCCATAAATCAAAATGACAATACATTCCATTGGTTTCTCGTGGCAATAGGCGCTACTACAATGGTGCAATGCGGAGTTTGGTTCACACCATTCATTTTCCTCGTTGGTGCGGTACCTTCTCTAGCTTTTTGTTCCGTAAAAAGTTAAAAGCGATTATATTCATAGTTTGAAAAAAAAAACGTTCGTAGTTCCGCGGCTACTTAAAGAGATTTCAAACTTGTTTTTCGTATCTTTTGCGGTTGTAAATGTAGGAGATAGTCAGGTTCTTTAGAAACCGTATAATTCTTTTAGCCGTAAAATCGAGCGCTTATCACGAGATGCACATTATGAACGAAGATAGTAGGGGTCGTAAGCTACGACAGTTGCTACGCCACGTGTGCTACGACTCGTAGCACGTAGCGGTCTGAGTGTCATCTTCCAAAAGAAACTGTGAAGATATTTCGTTCCTAAGAAAACCTGAATACAGTTAGCTGGTGATTTAATTAGTAAACTATTTGCATAATACGCGCACTGTGCATTTAAATCTTGAGAACAGTTTGTATAATAAGCATCGTATTACAGTACAACAATAGAAAGCTACAGCCACGCTAACAATTACATTTTCTTGTTTATGGACGCTTTTGTAGTTTTGGTTTATAAACCGGTACAGTGATTTTTAACGTCAACACACACAAGCACATTGTGTATGATTGCAATTATTTACTTGCTAGTGGGAACGGCAATGAGACAAATGCAATGAACATACTTCAGCAAGATGGATAGATTCGAAAACTGAAGAAAACAGTAGAATACTCGTACTGTGTGTGGTTGGTGAAGAACCGGGTGTCGTGGCGAAACTTGCGAAATGAAATACGTCAATTACAGGACGGCTGTAAAGAAAATTCAACATTATGACTACTTATCGTGAAAAAGTATTTGACTACTTATCATGAAGTAGGTATATCTCGACGGTCCCTACGTATAATCACCTATGTGGTAGATACGTGATTTGTGTTTTTTTGTTCCGTGACATTCTATTGGGTTTTTCTATGAGGAATTTCAGTAACTGCCTGGAGTCTGTATTTATTGTATTAGGCTCGCCCCCTATTAGGTACATGAGACTAACATAATTGGCGAAATGTGGGTGTACTATAGGTATACCTCTACCTAATACTTCGAGGATTACAAGCGTGATGTTATGTTCCACGATTCTTTCCATAGAATGATGTAATAAAAGCATAAAATTAATCCTAAACGTGCTTATTTCGACCAATACTCTACTTTTTTACTTATATTACTGCTTACTGATAGACAAAGTTGTATGTTATCTCTAGGAATAACTAACTATAAATACAGTCAACGATAGCATAAAAATAATCATAGTTTCTCATGTTAGTACAGATTTAATTTCTTCCAGGAATAAATGTCCCATCGATACTTCCAACGTTCCTACAGATTTCGTTTCTTCCAGAAATAAATCAGTGCTTGAGTTCAAAAGCGTAAAGAAGAATGAGTTACTTAGTGTGTGCAACAGTGAGGAATGAAAGGAACCGACAGTAACCTGCGTACCACAACTTTGTATATAGAGATTTGATTATGAAGATTAGAGGTACAATTCCCGTATTTTTATAAAAGTCCACGTTCTTATCTTAATCTCAATCAGACAAAAAAAACCGAAAATTTATTTAAATTTGACATTGAATAAACTTTGAAAATCTCGTCGCAGTCGTCTCAGCGACACTGAAATGGGATTGCAACGAGATTTTCAAAGTTTTTGAAAACAGGAATTAGCCTTCAGGAGTATCAAGCGTTGTGACCTGGATATAACCCTGCCCATTTCAAAATACAAAAAGAATTTAGCCACCGCATAATAACTAATTAACGTATATAACTATGTTACTTCTCTTTGAAATGTGAATTAATTATAATTAAACTAGCATAATTATACAATTGTAATTAATGCTCAATCTCAACATTTTAATTCTTAATAATTATTATTTTTCTCAAATTTATTCAATGTTTCTCAATATTTTATTCTTATCCTGTCTACAAAAAGAGATTTAAGATAGGTACATATAAAATTTTAATGTCTTTGTGTCTACACTATTTGAAATATAAATCTCTTGACATGTTTATTTTATTTTTTTTCCTTCGCTTTTTATATTTTGTATTCATTAGTCATTTACTTTGTCTATTTTTATCGTGTTTACTCCTAGTTATATGTGCATGCTGTGGTCTCCTGTAATTGAAGGAGCACACGTAAAAGAACCTTTTGTATTACTTTAAATTTATATTGTGTATGTGTATCCTTTGTTGGAGATACTTAATAAATAAATAAATCAATTTATTTTACGTTATAAGTTTCAAATTGAGGGGTCGAACTTACGGCGCTATGTTTCCCAAATTCGGTTGTGATCCCGCTACCTCATGCGGGCACGGAAAAATATCACATCGTGAAATCTTAGCTTTATCATTGATTTATTGGTTTCCGAATTGTACACATTGGTATTACCTACATACCATGTAATCTAGCAGGAATGGTGATGGGTGGGAAGATAAAGTGATAAAACTCACGACCTAATAAAAATTAAAATCATAATTTGTTTCAGTTTTTTAGCGTTACAGTTTCAACTTGAGATTTGGCGATATCTTTTCTTATCGGGCGTTTAAAAGTGAAAACATTTTACGATATTACACGGACGCACATATTTTCCTCTCACAAAAATCTCGAATATAAAAGCTGTGTTACGTGACGGTGCCGGAAAAAAATAAACGCCCATTTTACTTATCCAGCGCGTTTTTATTCTGCACTTAGCAAGGTCACATTTAAATGTGACTTTTATAATGTACCTACCGAGTCCAGCAACCCGGCCACCGTTAAGTGTTTGAATATGTGTGTGCGTCGGTACATAAACTTCTTTCTTTTTGATTAAGCCTCAGCAGTAAAGTATCATACATAAAATTCACGTTAGATACGATTAAGATGAAGCGTTAAAGTTTGTTGCTGCTATATTTACTTATTTAGTCAAAGGAGAATCGGCAAAAATATATGGAAGCTGGTCCTAGCACCAATAACAACTACACATATTATATGTCATTAGATAGGTATTATAATTATTATACAATAACTACTGTGGCGGCTCATTTCAAATCGCTGTCTGAAAAATGTTATAGCGATGTTTCGTAAATAATAAATAAATACTGTTCATTCAAGATTTCCGTTATCCTGGTGTCCAGGTCAGTGATCAGGTCATTGTTATCAGATAAAATGAACAGTACTCATTGAGACACATCTAATGAGCCCACACTCGATAGGTTTACTAGTAGTTATTCAAGAGTTCCAAAATCTAGCGTCCAGGTCCATCATAATAATAATAATAATAATAATTTATTTAATAAAAATGTTTACAAAAAGGTGTAAATTTAGCCAAAAGTAGCAAATTGTCCATACAATTATAGTGTCTAAAAATAAACTAAAACTAAAATATGTTTTATTATAGTTGCAAGTAGTGATGGTTCGGAATTATTGTGTTAGGTAGCGACCCGCCCGAACTAGGTTTATTCAAACCTGTGTTTCAGGCCATCACTTTACATTTTAATTAAATTGGAGCGTTAATTTTTAAACGAAACTGATATAAAAATAATTCATTAACAATTCTGAGAAAAAGCACACTGGTACATTAATATTAAATCTAATACTAAGTCTATGTAAACATACAAAAGTAAATACTTACAAGGGAATAAAATTATGATCATGACAAAATTTCTAGAAGTTTTTCTGTGTCTGTGTAATTGAGTATCGCTAAGTATTCTGATAACATTGTACTACATCTTTTATAGCTTACACTATAGAAGCTTAGTACCTTGTTGAGTCTATTATACAGAAATGGCCCTAAGAACACATAAAAACGATTAGCAAACGCATGTTTTGTTTGAGGCTTTATGCAAACCAAGTCTTTCCTTCTCTTGTCGGGAGGTACTGGGTCAAAAGGAAGTGCAGTGTGCTGATGTTGTACTATGCTTAGAATAAATAATTGCCTTACTGTTAGTACCTTACATGCTATGTAGAGTTGGTGCGTAGGAAATCTAAAAGGGCGAAAAGTAGCAACCTTTAAAATTGCTCTTTGAGCGCGTTCTAGAGGAAGTAAAATAGTTTTTGCAGCACCCCCCCAGGAAGTTATGCAATAGGTAAGTATGGATTGACACAAAGCTAAATAAACCTGTTTAATTAACTTATAGTCAGCTATGTTCCGTAAGTTCTTAAAAACATATATTAATTTGCGCACTCTGGTACAAAGTAAATCGATATGTTTACGGAAATTTAGATTGCAGTCAATAGTGACACCTAAGTATTTCACATGATCGGCCTTAGCTAAAGTGGGGCAAGAACATGCCGAGTCAGCGGCAACGTACGTGCTACAATTGTGTGCATAAATATTCAGATTAGTAAGCGGTATGTTAGTATTTCTCATTGTAAATAAAATGTATTTTGTTTTATCTGCATTTAATGTTAGGAGATTATTATGGAGCCAATTAGAGACAATGTTAAAACCATTTTGAGCATATTCATAGACTTCAGCTCTTGATTTAGCTGAGAACAATAGAGCAGTGTCATCCGCATAAGACATAATGACTCCATTTTGGAGTGGCAAGCTGCATAGTTCATTTATGTAGATTAAAAATAACGTGGGGCCCAAAATGCTGCCTTGCGGAATTCCAAAACAACTATTTTTAAGTTCAGAACTTGTACACTGCCCTATTTTTATACACTGATGTCGATCGCTGAGATAATCCGCAAATAGCAGATGTTGTGCTCCTCTTATCCCAAGTGTTTCAAGCTTGTGCAAAAGTAAAGTACATGAAATAGTGTCGAAGGCCTTGGCAAGGTCTAGAAAGATCCCAATTGTGTGCATACCATAATCTAGATCGGTAGTAATATAATTAGTTAATTTGTGTACTGCTTGACTAGTTGACCTATTGCGCCTAAAGCCAAATTGATTATCTGAAAGTAGTCTGTTATCTTCCAAATATTTTATCAATCTACTGTTAATAATTTTTTCCAAAATTTTTGAGAGGCCTGTTAGTACTGAGATGGGTCTGTAGTTATTCACAGAGTTTTTGTCTCCAGACTTGAATACAGGTGTGACCACAGCTTTTTTTAGCAATTTGGGGAATATTCCTTGAGATAAACATAGCTGAAAAATATGGGTTAGTGGAGGGGCAAGTAGGTGTTTAAATCTTTTAAGTATATTATTAGGTATGTCATCCCACCCAGTAGCACATGCATCCTTTAACCCGCCTATTAATCTTACTACTTCGTTAACGTCAGTATCTAATAAAACAAAGGAATTTACTGTACAGGATGCCGTAGTCGGGTTTTGAGGGGAAAAATTGGTAGAATTTAAAGATTTTTCAGCCAAGTTTTTACCAACATTAGCAAAAATATTGTTTACTTTATTCACTGCTTCTGATGGATTTATATCTATATATAGTAAATCAAGCGGAGGTTCGGGATTTTTTGATCTAAATGTATTAGTTTTTATAAATTTCCAAACAAGTTTACTATTTTTCCCCGCCTTCTGTAATTCATTTTTATCATACTGATTTTTTATCATCAGACCAGCTCGATGGTATCATATTATTTTTTAGGGTTCCGTACCTCGAAAGGGAAAAACGGAACCCTTAAAGGATCACTTTGCTGTCCGTCCGTCCGTCCGTCTGTCTGTCTGTCTGTCAAGACCCTTTTTCTCAGGAACTCGTTGAGGTATCAAGCTGGAATTTGTATCAAATACTCAGGTCTACTGTCCCTTGGAGCTGTGAAAAAATCAAACTTCTAAGCCAACGCAATCAAAAGATACAGCTGTTTGTGCCGCAAATTTTCGACACTCGCAAGGGAATCAAAACCTACAAGGTACTTCCCGTAAACTCAAAATATTGAAATTTGGTACGCAGCAACGTCTTATAATAGCACAGATAGAGGAAAAATTGCGAAAACCGTAAATTTTTAGTTACATCATATAATAAAAATATTTTAAACAGGTTTGTACGGAACCCTCGGTACACGAGTCGGACTCGCACTTGGCGGGTTTTTTATCAGCGGAATGCATACATTTGCGAATATTCAAAGTAAGACCACTAGAAGTGATTAACTATTCAAATATTCCATTACCCACCGTCCAGGTACGTCCTACGAGACATCGCCATTTCTTTTTTTCACACAGCAATTTGAAATGAACCGCAATAGTTTTTATTGCTCTACTAATGACATATATGTTTGGTTGTTTTTGGTTGTGGGTACCATATTGTCCGGTTCTCCTTTACTGGCAGCTTAATGTGATTTGCATTTTGGATTTGGATTACTCTGTAGATATAATTGGGGCAAAACTTTTATGATTTCTAAACTTTCGATATAGATCAAGTGATAATTATGTTGGCTCTACATTAATTAACGTATGAAACCCAACCTGTCTTCAAAATACATCAAAGAACTTTTAACAACGCTCCTAGCGTTCTATCATGTAAACACCACACATAAAATTTTGAATTTAGTCTGGATAATTTGATGAATAGCCAAGCTGAAAATGACTAGCGCGAGAAAGTCACCTTGTTGGCATCCTACTGCAGATTCCAAAACATTGTCCTTGTATAATAATTCAAAAGTTTACCTGTAAGTTTGCCACTTAAAACCATGAATTTTGGGTAATTCTTCTTTGACTTCAGTCAACTAAGTGTCCCTGTTACCAGAGTTAAAGGCGTTCTTAACATCGACCGTGAGGATGACCTCACCTCTGTTAAAGTTTAAAAATGTGGCAAGGGCATGCATGCTAAACAGGCGCGTTGTAGTTTGTTATCCGCCTTAAGGTTGATTTTTCAATGGTTAGTTATCTTTTATCTGAGGAATTAATAATGCAGTTTGACAGCTTTTATGTAGAAAATAATAATATGACAACCTGTCATATTTATTCTAAAAGTTATGTCACAATTGAAAAATCAACTCGTTAAGTTATCCTTGATATTCGTCCAGCCATTGTCACCGCTCGCGTACCAGCGGTATTGCATGCCGCTCGTGTGTAAGAGCTCTTAGAACCAAATGGCTTGGTACGTGACGATGGGAAGGGACCAGACGGTATGACGTTGTTGCCTTGAAAGGTGGGTAAGCCTCTGGTGTGGGACGCAACCCGTGCCGACTCATGCGGCGCAAATAGGTCGGCGCAGTAGGTATAAAATTAGTAAATAAATGCTTCATAAATAATCCAATAAATTACAATTTATTCATAACATTTAAACATAACATAGAACAAGAAGTACCTAACTAATTACTGAGCATGTTGCATCCAAGCCTACTTCATTCTATAAAGTCGTTGTGTAATGTAAACGGCGATGTGAACGTAGCTTCTAAAGGTGGTCATTTTTTCTTCGGTATAGTTAGTAGTTGTAAGTATTTTTATACTTAATTATTGTTTATTGTTCCTGTTCTTGAATGATTGGTAGACCTCGTTGGCGGTGACTAATGTACCCACACCTTTGCCGACTTTTACCTGTAAACAAAAACAATTTTGATAAGTTTACAATCTCTAAACTACACACAATCCCCACACTCACTCTAAATACACAAGGGTGATGTTACAAAAGCCGATATTATAGTTACAATTACCTACTCAGTTTTCACTAGGTACCTATACTTATTATGAACAGGCGTCCTGCTGGTGGAATACCGTAGGTTGTCATTAATTTTTCACACTGGTTATCTGGGACGAATGACCAGTAGAGAAACTTGCCTTCCTTTTGTCGGTCTGTGAACCGCTAACCAACATGTTTATGGTTAACTAAACATCAGTCGAATTACTTACAACTGTTTTCACAGCAGACTTCAATCCTTTTACGTTGAACTTAGGTTGTGGCGCGGCGTCACCAGCACCGGCGAACAGCGCGAGCGCCACCACCAGCAGCACAAACAGCGCCGTCAGCTTCATTGTTTCTTCTAGTTATTACTGCTTCAAACAAACTACGAGGAACTCGGCTTCGAGATGAAGTTGACTGTGACAATATACCACCGAGAGTAGCATATAAATACAAGAAACTAATCTCAATTTTACCTGTTTCTGACGCAACGGGATTTAAAGAGTGACGTGTGCTAATGACGTTCCCTTTTTCCCATACTAGACTTTAAACCATATTTCCTTCAATGACCAAAACAGGATGACCAAATACCCAATAATTAATTACAGCGACACCGGGAATTATTAGGTAATATTGTACTAAAGTAAAGACCACATTTGGTATAGGAGACACTTGACCTCACTGCTGTATGCGGTCTCATACAATACAAAGCTCACGGTTGGTTAGATGTTTCTTTATTTACTATGTTTTTCAGAGATTACTATTTTGAATTCGATTTTAATCCAGCATTAAAACTAAAATCTTAGGTATTTGATAGGTTCTAGGTGTTTGATAGTTTAGGTTTTGATAGGTTTGATAGGTTCGTTATGGCGCCCCAGGTGTCACGCTGTCGTTTTTGTTTTGTGTTAAGTACAATTTGCTGCAGTAATCCTGCCGCAGAAGCGATACTGCCAAGTTGTACGCAATCTGTCTCTAAAATACAACAAAGCACCCAAAACGAAAAAATGGGAAAGTAGGTATGGATTGAAATACGTACGTCAAGAACGCTTGTTAATAAAATTCAGAAAAATTAAAAACTGCTAGTAAAATCTCGCATCATTACTCCTAAAAAGTAGCTTTTCTTTTCGTACACATTTCAAATTCCAAGTCGTTCTTTGACGTTGATTAATTATTAGATCTCTTGAACTCAAGCCATTTTTTGTGCGGATTTACAAATTCATAGTTTACTGATGCGTCGTATAATCAAACCATTAACGTTTGCTCGGCGCCGAAGAAAATTAATCTTCTTCTTTTTCAAATTTGGCAATATTTGACTGAACTTTACTTACATTAATAGGTGTAGTGTACGAGTATTTAAAACCTTGTGGTTTCTGCCAAATAACGCCTGTGTTGGATAAACCAAATCCTCGTACCATTTTTTTACCAATTTCCGTTAGAAAATACTATCCATACATTCGGTATAATCGGTCAGTCAGCTCCTACAACTGCTGTCTGAAATGATAGAGTGGTTTATTCATAGCCAAACCCACTCGACATACTCACATAATACGTTTAAAACATACATGTAGATATTATGATATTTTGTATATTTTATACACAGTATAATAAAATATGTAAATCAGTGTTCGTAAACATACCTTATCGCGTCGCAGCGTAAAACGCCAAAGCGTGTTTTTGCCGCAAAGTTATTGCCAACGTTAGCTTTTCGATTATTTTTTTCATAAGCCCGGGTACAAATTGAATTCTCTCGTCAAATCAATGTTCAACTTTTTCGTATAGCTCAACTTATTTCTAACAAAGTCGGTTTTAACATCAAAGACCTGCGGGGTAACTGCGTAACACACAAACAGTAGCAATGAATTTCATTTTGATAGTTCAACAACATTCATTGCGTTATTTACGTTGCTGAGCAGATAAAATTTTCGAACATTTGAAGCAATGGATTAGCATTCAAAATGATTCAGATTGTGATTGAAAGTTAGATACGCAATTAGGGTGCTGTACAATTGTGGTTATGAACCAGTTATAAAGTGCTCCAGATTTTATATCGGCCATGGCGACCAATCCCAGCGGAGACCAGCCTTCGGCGCAGGAGATAGGTATTATAGTGCACAAATGTGTGCGCAGACACAGATGCACTCTCATTTCCGTCACTCTCATTATCCTATGGGACAGCAATCCGACACGACCGAAGAGAAATCAGGCAAGCTTTCCGTGGTACCGGTACTACACCGCCTACTTCCAAACTTCGGGCTGTTATTTAGAAATTCCGAATGGAAAACCCAATCACCCGGGAATCGAACCTAGGACCCCCTAGGTTCGATTCCCGGGTGATTGGGTTTTTTCACGTTGCGACCACGAGACCAACGGGGCAGTCAAGTTATATTAAAATAGTGAAGCTGAATTATTATTAATATGAAATATCAATCAATCTGTAACTACCTAAACTATCAGTTGTTGGTAAATATTTTAGTTAAATGAAACCGAATCGATCAAATATTTACTGAAATTAAGTCCGATTAATAACGCATTTAGACGTTTTTGATGATGTAATCTGATCACCACTGGGCCCGCGTGGTGGATTTCGGACCACTCCCTCTGTGTCCCAGCAGTGGGAACATTATAGGCTAATGAAGTAGATGTGGATAGAATCTTATATACTTACTCTGATACAATAGAAGGAACTTAATTAAAAAGAAAGTCCTTGTTAAAACATCTCATGAACAATATTTATTTTATAAGACACGCCATAAAACCTTTGTTTGCGGCTTCTACTCAGCGCACGCTGGATTAATAAATGTTCCCAAACAAAAGTCTTTTAAAAGAATCAAACTTTTTCAGTTAACGTACTTTGTTAAGACTGTGAACATATAATCTGGTTTACTGCTCAGTGTAGAAAAAGTACATAAGCTTTCAAGTTTAATGCGTCTTTTGAGTCTACTAGAACGAGTCTGTACAATATAAAATGTGTTCAAGGGTCTTAAACAATACAAACTTTTCTGTTGTGTACTTTTTAATGGAATACTTATTTATTTATTGGGGACCTCCAACAAAATATGTCGGTACCTACAGTTATAGACAAAATATGTTTGTCATCTTAAGGGCTGTTTTTTTCTGACCTTTGCACGATAGAATTTGCTTTAGGTACCTACTCAGCAATATTTACATTGCGTCGTAATGTCAATACCGCAAAATGACATTCAGCCATCTTCGTTATTGTCAGACCGAATTAAAAACGTGACACTGACACCAAATTTCTGGAACGAAAATAATTGACGGGTCAAAAGCAATTCAAGTGAAAGACTGTTAATAATTTATTCAACCAATCACGTCAACTTACGCGTGCTTGACAATTTGTCAGCTAATTTTTATGTTGATTCTCGTCCATTTTGCGTGAAAGACAAAAAGTTAAGTAAAAAAATCTTATCTATAAGTAGTAATAATAAAGCTGAAGAGTTTGTATGTACGCGCCAATCTCTGAAACTACCAGTCTGATTTGAAAAATGTTTTTAGCATTTGATAGCTTAATTCTTGCGGAAGGCTATAGACTATTTAATATCACGCTAGGACCCTTAAGAGTTGAGCAAAAACAAAAAGTCAGAAAAAACGCTCATCAAAAACGAAGTAGTAGCTCGGGCGATGCGATGCGACAGGGTGGGTCGGGGAACAAGAACTACGTGGCCGAAAGTCCCCGGGCAGAAGCTAGTATTACTAGAACGAAAAGTTTTAGGTTGCCGTTAACTCGACATTGGTCAAAGGTGTAACGAGTATTTTGATCTTTGTTATCAAGCAACTAAATATAGTTTTCTATAGGATAGTCTGATCAGTGCAGTAGCTTCAAAAGGTAATGTGCCCTGACTTGAAAAGAAACAAAAAACTGACGAATACATAAAAGACTTGACTGTACTTACACAAAAAAATCTCAATTTACAAAAAAGGTCTTGTCTGGTGTACCTACGTACTTACTCCTTCAATTCATTATTCAGTTTCATTGAAAAAGTATTTGACCGTGAGACAACCCCTTACATAAATGATTTGTCTGTCTAGATTTTAAGAGTTCCATAGTCAATAAGGAACCCTTATAGTATCGTCATGTCCGTCCGTCTATCTGTCTGTCTGCGGCTTAGCTCAGAGACGCTTAGTGCTAGAAAGCTGTAATTTTGCAAGGGTATATTAATCACGATGAACGTGGTAAAATAACCTTGAAAATATATATTTTTTATGGTACCTCTTTTACACATAAAGTAGTTTTTTGTGATTTATCACATGGTGTGTGGGCCTATCACAGCTGAGTAAGCTTTACAAATTAAAAATTCGTAATTAATTAATTAGAAAATAAGATTTAGTGGGGCAGATTTCACTGCAAAATTTTAGGCATTCCACTTTGCTCCACCAGTGGGGCGGCCGGTGGGGCAAAGTGGAATAATCCGTTAAAACCAGGTGCATTATAACTTTGTAATGTTATTGTAAAATCCATACTAATATCATAAATTCGAAAGTAACTCTGTCTGTCTGTATGTTACCTTTTCACGCCTAAATCGCTGAACCAATTTAGATGAAATTTGGTATAGAGATAGTTTGAGTCCCGGGAAACTACATAGGATACTTTTTATCCCGATATTCCCACGGTATCGAGACTTATGCGAGTGAAACCGCAGGGCGCAGCTAGTATAAAATAAATATTTTATGATGAAGTTACATAAGTGTAGATACTACTTACTGCTATAACTTTACACTTTCCTTTGCGAGGTTGGCAGAGAGAATCGAACGGCATATAAGCATGTGCGGGGTATTTTTGGAGCCAATTACTTATTTCAAAAGATTATGTTTACTTAAAACATAATCTCTTACAACAAAGTCACTTAGACTTTGCTGTTGAAATCAATAGTTGTGGATATATTTTCCGGTCACAACCGCAGAAATAACTTGGTTTTTCATGGGTTTTTCAAACAATACTATTAAATACAAACGTATTTTTACGGTGAATAAAACATACTGTGCATGCGTAAGTATTCATCCCAACTACGTAACCCTTCACTATGCGCGTTTCGACACGCACTTGACCGGTTTTTATTACCCTATTATTACTATTAATAAAAGTAAGTATTAATGATTAATGAAGTATGTATGGTTTAATATAATCGGAATGTCTGAAACCTCTTCATATAAATTAGTAGTGAAACGCAAAAAGCCCAGTGTTGTTGCCAAGAGAATTGTTCAGAAATGGTTGGAATGGCAAGGAAACTCGTGAACTTGCAGTTTCTAAAGTTTTTGGCCGCATTTACGTTGCAATAAGACGACTTTATGATTTACTAGTTCCTGAGAGCTTCTTTTTACCGAGCGAGTTGGTAAATGGGAGAACCTTTATCATTTCTTACATTTTTGCACTAAACTCTTATTTTTTTCGAAGAATTGTGCTTTATTTAAAACCAGCTCTATATCGGTAGATAGGTAGGTACAGTCAACAAAAGAGATAAGTAGGTATGCAGGATCGTCGGATATAGTTGAAGTTTAGTAAGAAACCGATGAATGTTCTATAATAAAATTTTATTTTATTAATAAAAAATAAACAGGTCATTTATCAAATTAAATTTCAATCGAAAACATCCATCGGTTTCGTACTAAACTTCAACAATATCCGACGATCCTGCATACTTATCTCTTTTGGTGACTGTACCTACTCAATACTAGAATCAATCAAATTTATTCGCTTCGATGCTTCCACGAGTTAAGTTATAATGCAAAAAAAAAATGCTCTCACGATCTTTCCACTCACAAATTTGTTATTAAGTGTGTGTCATTATCATCATCAGCCTATAGCAGTCCACTCATACTGGACATAGGCCTCCCCTTATTGCACGCCATTCAACTCGATTTTCGGCAACTCTCATCCAGCTGCTACCAGCCATTCTGCGATCATCATCTGCATTCTGCGTTCGTCGCTCCAGCTAGCCTGAGGGCGTCCCACCCCACCTAACGTGTACCGATTCGCGGTCTCCACTCAAGAACACGTCTACCCTAACGGTCAACGGTTCTACAATCTACGGCTAATATGGCCGGCTCATTGCCACTTAAGCTTGCTTATTCTGTGAGCTATGTCGACAACTACAAAGTTGGTACAATGGTGTATGTATACACACTTAAGGTATGATTCTGATCTCGGCAGCACGCAGCAGCGCTGCCGCGGCAGTGCTGCTGCAATGCTGCGCGACATTGCTGCGTCACATTGCTGCCGTGCTCGGAATGTAATCTCGTATAAACCTATAGAAAATGTATGAGGACCAGTAGTGCTGCGACCGCACTGCCGCGGCAGCACTGCTGCGTGCTGCCGAGATCGGAATCATACCTTTACACAAGTAAATGTGTCATACATACACCATAGTACCTACTTATTATTATCCTATGAAACCCCTAACGATATCTCTTTGTGTTTTCCTTGGCAACCAACATTTAAGGATCCCCGAAATTACAGAAATTTTAGTAATACTGGGTAGCTGTTTGTGCTTGTTCAACAAAACGTTCTCTCTAACTAAGCTGGCAAACTAGGAATGTGCTTACAAACCTCGTACATACCTCGTTTAAACTAATAATATTCCACAAGTCTGTATTGACGGCACGTGCAAGCGAAACGACGAGGTTTATTCAGGGTGGCACATCTCTATGGTGGTACGGTTCAGTCCCACCCTACCCCCAGGGGTACTTATGGCCAGGGGTATGGTGGGTCCGGAGAGATTCATCTGTATGCCAGCATTTCTACAGGTATCAATACGTATTTAAGTACAAGACGGGCTTCTGGCTAAGTAATAACAGCCACACGAGTCGATCGATCAGGCTAAGCTACTCTTTCCACGGTTGATACGTGGATGGGTGACCATCTTTACATACCAGGACCCCTCTGTGTCTCGGAAAGCACGTTAAGCCAGATTAAGCCAAGCACACTAAGCCAAGTTGGTCTCGGCTGTCACTAGTGGATGTTTGACAGTCGTCACGGGTCATCAGAAGCCCGAAAGTCTGTCACTCCATACTACTACCCACTACAAATCCTCTACTCCATACTGATACTTATTACCCAGTAACTGGGTTAAAGAGATCAGATCGGTAGTAATTCCTTGTAAAATACTGGTATTCAGCTGCATCCGGTTAGAATGGAAGCCGACATGCAGATGATGATCAATACCTACCAATTTACCTATTTCTCGAACACTGTGTCCCTATGTAAGCTTCAGTATTTTACCAAAGACCTGAGTTGCACGACCCACGTGCAGGTGCAATAACAAGACGGAATTTATAAGACGACATGCCAATGTGTATGTCCCTATGCAGTATGCATGCGCCCAAATAATACCATCCATATCGGATGCAGGACAGAACGCCCTGGTATTATCTTGGGAGCCATGTTTGCTTACCTAAGATCACAGAATACTTAATAGTACTACGCTAAGATTGTGTGAGGAAAATTGCCAAGCGACTGACACTATTTATTTTACATCCCACACGTAGCTTAGTGTAAATAAGGTCACACACTAAGTGTTATTGGATTGAAGATCAGCAGCAATATTCTGTTTAACTTAGGTAGGTACTTAGCTTTATACTTAGTAGTAGGTACGTTTTCAGCACTTCTGAATCTGCATAGAACTGAATTTTAGCACTGACGCCTGTAAGTTTATTTGCGGAAATAAGTTCGGTAGGGATCAAGTTTTTACAGAATAGCCCGAAAAGATTAAATCATGAGCGATAAACGAACATTGGTTTTAGGTGAGAAATCTTTAGTCAAACTTTGCGCCGTAAGTTTTTTTATTTAATACTTTGTCTATTCGATATTACGAAGTTTTAGCCTTTCAGACTCAAATATCACACGCACGCACGTAGCAGGCGCACGTACAACCACCCTAATTGCGCAACACACTCACAGTAACAATCCCTTTCATTTTTTCATAATTTTACCGAATTTTCGACTAGACGGTTTTTTCATATTAATGATGAAGCCATGTTGCGTCAACCCCAAATAAATTGGCATAAGAGCTAAAGAACGTTGATATTGAAATCAGCCAAAATAAAAACGTTTGCTGCGAATGTTTAACGCAATTGGGTGCCGGACCAAATTGGTTTGAACCTATACAAATATTAAGCAATTCCATATGGGCCCAACCTCACGACCCGGGCCCAACTTTCTGCACAACATAATTTACAAGCTATTCATTACAAAGCTACTGAACTTTACACAGTAGGCACTCTTTTGTTCAATTTCAAGTTCAATTAAGTACAGCATGTTGGCACTTTAATAATAAATTACCTAGGTAGGTTTTTAAACGTTTATTATAGAGTAAAGAAAAACCTGAATAATTAGAAGAGAATCTAGTAGCTACTAAGAGCAGACAATATAACTTACATAGAAATCCGGCAGATCGCCAACCCAGTGTTCCGAGGAAAAGATAATTAAAAGGCAATTAGCACGGTCATTGATTTTTAATATAGCCATCAATTTGAACGTAGGTATACATTTAAGAATCTATTAGGGCTTGTACACAAAACTGCGATGCGACGTCGCATCGTAAAAATCTGCGAGCTCTTTCTAGTTCTAACCTTCTAACTTTCTGCGTTGCGAATTCGCATCGCGCCGATTCGCAGTTTTGTGTACATGCCCTTACTCTACACGTATCAGAACTGGACGTAACTTAATCAAGCAGGATTCATCCTAAAGTAAGGGCTTACAAGTTTTATCAAAGTAACTATTTAGTAATCTGTGGTTTTATCCACTTAAACCTGACCACACTCCGGCTAAGCCTTTAGGCATATAAAAGTGCGTAAATAAAGCATAACCTTGTTAAAACAAAGTGAATGAAGAATAATTATCCTAGCTATCTTGTTGCAAAGTTCATCTAAACTTAACGCGATGTATAGCATTAACTAAGGTATTGTTAACACCGTGCAATATTAAATTTTGTAAGCAAGGCGGCGGATTTGCCTCCCACAACGTTGATAAAGTACTCCAAGTTTCTACTAGCATAGCATATTGAGAAACTTGCAGATTTAAGATGTAATAATACACGAACTGTGAAGAGAATTTATGCAAAGCAGTTTCCGAAATATAACAAAGTTTTTTTTTCTCTTTTGTTTTTTTGGTCCCAAATATTTATGAAAGGTACTCCTTTTTCCATAATTGAGTACCCAAAATGATTGATATGCGCTCCATGAATGTTGTAGGATACGGAAAAACATTTGGTATATTGCTTTTTGTCAAGATATTAAAACTGATGATATAAGAAATAGGGACATGTGAACGATCTGTAGTATGTGCTTGTACACTGAAAGAAATAAGCAATAAATAAAAATGAAAAAAAAAAAAATCATCTGAACTGCTTTAAACAGTTCCATATGAGCCTAACGTTCAAAACAGTATTTTTTACTGATTCGAAAACAGTTAATGCTTGAGGCAAAATGTTACCGACATGACAGTAAACTTTAACGTTTTAAGTACCTTGGTCACACAATATACTGTTTTATTCTTTTCGTGATATCGTTCAAACCATTACAATGAACTTACATTACAGTAATGGTGGTTTTCCTTTTTTTTTTTGTTTTTTCAGTAAATAGTATGTTCAATCATTAAAAATTACTGTTTTGTCTTTTACTGTTTTACAAACATTTCTACTTACAGTATAAAGTCTTAATGAAATCGTTTTAATGTGCTGTAGTAAGAAATTATTTTTTTCAGTGTATATCTACGTATGAGCTTTTAGTAAAAGGGGTTCATGCCCCGGGGCCGGATTCCGAATAGACATTGTGATAGATGATGTTTACAGCCACGATTCGGTTTAAGGACTTCTGGCTAATCGCACAATTTGCCGCCTAATTATGGTTTACGTCTTATCCATAAGCTCCAGACGTACGTAAAGAGGTGCTTAATCTTAATACCTTTCCTTTTGAGCCTGATTTATGTTATCAGGTCTTGTCGTACAACTTGGAAACCGTAAACAGACATCATCCGTCAGGCTAGTATTGAAATCTAAGTTCTATTCTATATTACGATCTAAACAACTGTGCATCGGCAAAATTGAATTAATCCTAAATTTTTTATACTAAAGTCGCTTGTTACCATGAAATCAAAGGATTATTTCAAATTCGACACAGTCTTGATTTATAACTATTATTTACAGATAATAGTTTCGTAATTTAAACCGTTTCCAGATGTATCACTGTGTGGCACTCCTCTGCGTAGGGTGTCCAAATTTAAATATTTGGGGCACTGGGTCACCGATGACTTAAGTGATAATGCTGACATAGAAAGGGAACGCAGGTCGCTGGCTGTCCGTTGTAACATGTTGGCCCGCAGGTTTGCATGGTGTACGAATTCGGTTAAAATCATGCTTTTTAAAGCATATTGCCAATCTTTTTACACCTGCAGCCTGTGGGTTAGTTATTCGCAGCGGGCATACAGCGACCTGCGTGTCCAATATAATAATGCACTCAGGGTACTGTTGGGGCTGCCTTGGCGTTGCAGTGCGTCAGGGATGTTTGCTGAGGCGCGGGTGGATGGCTTTGCTGCTATCGTTAGGAAAAGATGCGCCTCCCTACTCGCTCGCGTTCGTGGCAGTACCAACACTATACTGGGTGTTTTTACTGATCGGTGGGAGTCCCCCATGCTGCAAAGGTGGGTGCGACTTCATGTCGCATGTCGATGAATTTAATTTTGTTACCAATACTAACATTAGTTTTAAGTACTTACATTGTTACTAACAAAATATGGACCTGGTCTGAATTAAATGTTTATTATTATTATTTTGTTTATATTTTTTTTTTCTCGGCCTAGCCGGATAGAACTGATGGCACGGGCCTAAGCCAAGTGTCCAACAGTGGGGTTAAGTGTGGGAGTAATATTATAAGTAGACTGTGTGGTAGACGAAACAATATTTGAGTGGTATTGGTGTAAGTTGTCCGACTCACACTGAAGAAATTTTCTAACTAGCCTGCATGTGTTAAGAATCACTGCCTTTTGCATCAGGTGGTAGGTGTTAGGTGGCAGGTTGAGGGAACTAAGGGACTGATGAAGCTGTTTTGGAATTACTCCTGTTGTAGATAGCACTATGGGGACTATTGTGACTTTTTGAAGATGCCAAATTCGGGTTATTTCATCTTTTAGTTCGGTGTATTTGGATAATTTTTCGGCTATTGTAGTCTGTACGTTATGCGTATTTGGCACCGCAATGTCTATAAGGAACCCAGTTTTATTTATTTTATCAATTAAGGTGATGTCGGGTCTATTAAAGTGAATTGTGCGGTCTGTGAGTATGGCTCGGTCGAAGTACAGTTTTGTTGTGGGGTTCTCTAATACCGTTTCAGGGTTGTATTTGTAATAAGGTACTATAGTGTCTATAAGTTTGTATTTATGGGCTAGTTTTTGGTGTATGACGTTGGCTACTTGATCGTGTCGATGTTTGTAGTCTGTCTGGGCTATTGATTTGCAGGCGCCGGTAATATGTTGGATTGTTTCTGGAGAACTGTTGCATTTTCTACAAATATCGGTTGTTAAATTCTTTATAATGTGTTTTCTGTAGTTCTTGGTCTCAATTACTTGGTCCTGAATTGCAAGCATGAACCCTTCAGTCTCCGGGAATAGTTCGCCTCGATTCAACCACGCGTTCGACGCATCTTTGTCGACATTTAATTGGCATAAATCTTGGCGATGTCTCCCGTGTAGAGACTTCTGGGTCCACTCTTGACATTTGGTTTTGTCATCAGTCACTTTCTCGTTTTTTTGTTCTGTAGTGTCTTTTAAATTAAGAGGTGTTAAGTGTTGGTCGTTGTGTGCTATTTGTTTGTGGAGTGGGGAAGATTCAGTTTTGGCAAAGAAGTATTGCCTAAGAGCTGTGATCTGTCTGTTGTGTAAATTTAGGACATCTATAAGTCCTCTGCCTCCTTCCTTTCTCGGTAATGTTAACCTTTGTATACAAGATCTTGGGTGATGTTTGCGAAATTTAGTCATTGTGGTGTTTATTTTTCGTTGTAAGTTTTTTAACTCAGTTTTGGTCCAATTTATTATCCCGAATGAATAGGTGAGAACAGGTATAGCAAAGGTGTTGATTGCTTTTATGGTGTTTCGTGAATAGAGCTGTGTTTTAAGTATTGTATTAAGTCGGTGTTGGAACTGTTGTTTAAGTTTTTGTTTAGTATCTTTGTAGTGTATCTGACGAGATTGATTGTACCCTAAGTATTTATAAGTGTCTAGTTCATCCAATGGTTCTATTTGTTCTCCTGTACCTAAGGTGTATTGGTGTTGGTAGTTCTGTCCTGCTCTGACTGAATTTATTTTACATTTATCTATGCCGAACTCCATTTTAATGTCATTTGTGAATGTTTCTGTTAGGTTAGCCAGCTCGTAAAGTTGACTCTCGGTTTCTGCATATAGCTTAATATCATCCATGTACAGTAAATGATTTAAAACGTCTTTCTGTGGGTCAGTCTGTCCGTTGGTAGCTGAAGAATTTAAAGGGATTCCTAATGAGGTAGCGTTTAATATTTTAGATAAGGGGTTTAGAGCAAGGCAGAACCACAGTGGGCTCAGTGCATCTCCCTGGAAGATTCCTCTCTGTATTTTAATTGGGCTAGTATCTGTTGTTTCTGTTGGGGTAGTCAGTCTTAATACTGTACGCCAAGTTGTCATCATAGTCTTCAAAAATGTAACTATTGTTGGGTTTATTTTGTAAATTTCTAACACTTGTAATAGCCATGAATGGGGGACAGAATCATACGCTTTCTTGTAATCAATATACATGGTGAATAAATCAGTTTTAGATTTCTGAACTCTTTTTAAGATAACGGAATCTATGATTAATTGCTCTTTGCAGCCTTGACTATATTTTCGGCATCCTTTTTGCTGTTCGGCTAAGATGTTATTGGCCTCAATGTGTTCGTATATCATTTCAGATATGCAGGATGTGATGATCTTATACAAGGTCTGTAAGCATGTAATAGGTCTATATTTAGCTGGGTTAGAAAGGTCATTGCGATCTTTCGGTATCATGTAAGTTGTGCCTGACGTTATATAAGAAGGAATCATATTGGGATCTTTGATGAAGCTGTTTATAAAATTATATAAATAACAATGAAGTGCTGTGAATTTTTTATACCAGTAACTATGAATTTGGTCTGACCCAGGTGCTTTCCAATTATGCAGGCGCGATAGAACTTTATGAAATATCTGTGGGGAGATGTGCTCAGAAGCCATTGTCTGAATGTTTGTGTTATTTGATAGTTCAGCTTGTATCCAATCGGCTTGGGCGTTATGACGAATTGGTTGTTCCCATATTTCTGCCCAGAAGTTTTGTAATGCCTCTGGGTTAGGAGCGTTAAGCTGATGATCACTTGGATTGTTATTCTGAACATTTGTTGTTGCTTGCTTGATATTACGATAAAAAAGTTTTTCATTTTGGCTGAATTGGGTGTTTTGTTGTTTTCTTAGAGTGCATGCTTTATATCTTTGGAGTCGGCCTGTTACTACTGAGAGTTTTTGTTTAAGTGTGTCTAGTGTGTGTGCTGCTTGTGTGTTTGGTTCTTCGTGTACGGTGTGAATTCTATATAGTTTTATGATCTTATTTACATGTTTCTTTAATTTTCTACTTCTACTGCCGTTAATAAATTGTGTCATTCTACCTATTTTTGACCGTAAATCTTTTAATTTTCGTTCTAGTCGTCTTTGCCATTTTGGTTTATATTCTGTTTTTGTACCGTGGCGGTTTATTTCTCTTGGTTCGAGTGTTATCTTGGCTCCGTTGACCTTAGCAACGGTCCATGCCGCACAATATATAACGGTCTGAAATGTGTGAAAATCTGTGCCGTTGTTAATATTTTCAGGGAGAATGTTTTTGTTTAGGTAGCTAATTATTCTTGCAAGATTTTTAGATGGTTTTTGTTTTGGGATATAAGTTCGGTTTGTAGGGTTAGTGTCTTTATAAAATTGGAATGCTTGTTGGAAATAATCTTCTATTATTGGGTCCCTTTCTAAATTAATTTGTGGATTAGGAAGAATTTCTGTACTATTTATTTCGATGTTATCCGGTGTACTAGGTGTAGGTTCTTCTATAGAGTTTATATTAATGTTATTTGTAAACTCGGCATCGGTAGTGTTGATATTAGTAATAACTGCTACCGTTTCACTATTATAATTGCGTGTGTTATCTGTATTTAGTTCTTCCGATATCTCTAATTTTAATGAATTTAATTTCTCATCGCTTAAGTATTGATTATTTATTATTGCTCTCCTCTGATCAGCTATTCGTTGTTCACTTAGGTGAGCAAGTGAAGGGAATTGATTTATGAAATCTTCGTACATAGGCTTTCGGTATGTAGTTTCATTAGTGCCCAAAGCTGTTACTCTATAATATGACCGCATGATAGCTTCGTTGTGTTCACTGGTCCATCTCATTCGGGTCTGTGTTCTATTTTGTGTGCTATGTGTCTCTAGTGTTGTAGGTTGTACTTGTGTAGATTGTGTTGGTGTAAATATTTGTTTTCTAGGCTCGCTAGAGTTTTGTGTATGTAGGGTAAAATGGTTTAACTGTAGTTGATCTAATTCGTCTTTTACTTCGTTTCGTATCTCATCTATTATTTTTTGTGACAATAATTTATTATTTATTATAGCTCTGCGTTGGTCTCCAATTCTCTGTCGACTAACCTGCATGTTCGGGAATTTCTCTGTAAATTTTAGGTGGAGCGGTTCCAGATAGGTTCTTCTGTCTGTATCTAGTAAAGTTAATTGAAGATAAGTGCGCAGTATGAACTTATTCATTTCAGGTGTCCATCGTCTGCGCGTACTAGGAGTGCTTGTAGTGGGTGCAAGCTCAGAGTCAGGGTTGACATCTTGCACAACACTATCAAGCGTGCTGGTTGTGGACAAGCTAGCTGTTCTTCTTGTCATGTAGGAGGGGCGAGTCGAAGGGATGGAAGAGAATAATGAAATGGTATCATCGCCCGTGGAATCGGCTGTGGCTTCTACGTAGTGAGCCCGCCTGTTCAGCTCACTACGACCAGCTGTAGCAATTTTTTCGGTAGGAGCCCGCTTGCTCAACTCCTCACCGCCGATGGTTCGCATGCTGTGGCATCTAGCATCGGCTCCAGATGCGCCCCGGCGCTCTCCGGGAAGCGACCGTAAATTATATACTTTCTTATTATTCATCTCCATGAAGGGTTACCTTGCCTTGTTAGCCGCGTAAGTTTTTTGTACAGGTGTACAGTACGCGTGTCCGCCCCCCACGTAGCTAGGTGTTCAGCTTGGACGTAAGGTTGGATTTTAGGGGGCTTATTATTATTATTATTACTAACCTCGGGGCCTGGGAGCGGCTAAGTCCGTCGACGAAGAAACGGGCCCGTCCGAAAGTTGTTCGATACTTTGATATAAGCCCTAGTCCCGATTAATTTCTTTTTTCGAATGGGCAAATACATCGGGAATAAGGACAACTTTCAAATCGTGTTGTCGTTCGTTCTTAGCCCGGGCCCCGAACTAATCATATATACGTAGGTGATACGGAGTAGGTGATACGTAACTTCGGCTGAAACTACGAGTTACATAATTAGAGAAAGAAACGTAATAATTCTTTGCTTTTATTAGGTACTTGCTGACGTAACTATATTGCTCCGGGCTACAAGCTATTTTCACCAGAAGGAAATGATAAATGGGTCGATTCAAACCGGTGTAGGGCGTGACCACAATAAATCATTATTTATTGTCAAAAGGAGCCCCACATACGCCTGTCTGTTCGTTCCCTGTTTCATGAAAATATATAGTCAGCCTATGAAAGCAAATGTATGTAAGTTTCGGTAAGCTGCAAACAGTTGACCCATGAACAAACTCCAATGTAATGCCCACTCCTCATTTTCAATAATTGCTACCTAACTGAACTTTTTGCTTACCTACCGATCGTATGTTCATGTGCTAGTAAAATTAATAAAAATATATAAATCTTGCAGCTGGTTCGATATTAACTCTAAAACAGATTTAACTGTATGTGGGTTCTTAAAAAACCTTCTATAGGATAAAAGGGTTACTTATCTAAGCTTAGCTAAGCTGGTAAGCTTTGATATTTGCGAGATGTGAGAGAAGTTTTAACAGACTGTAAGATACGATTATAAATACGATATGACATGAGAGATTAAATAAAGTAAGAAATCTATATTCTGTATAAATAAAAACGAAATGCTGTTCGTTAGAAAGCGCATCACTAAAAAAAAAAGAAAAACGTTTATTTCAGGTAAACATGGCGCAGAGTAAGAAAACAAACACAAAAAAATTACAAGTTGGGTGTAAATATGTGTCACATGCAAATAAAACTTGAGAACGGCTGCAACAATTTGGCTATTTTTTTAATGTTCGTAATACATAGTTTAAATTAGGGTTTTACGGAAAAAAAATAAAAAGATGGCCGTAAAATTTAAAAATTCGGAAAAAGCTGAAGGTGCTTCTTACTATGGGATTTTCGTAATATGAACTCAAGAACATATTTGAATTCTGACAGGACTCCGTCTGTTATGACGGGAATGAAAGATAGATTAACATAGCATAATTGTTTCCCATCTGATTGCCTCCTGTTTTAATAATATTTGAAGTCATAATTAATATTTATTAGGCGTACTCACTTAGATTGTTTTCGTAACCACAGAAACAAGATAATTATGAAAATTTCAGGAGGAGGTATTTACCTTCTAATTAAATACGTAAGTAAAAGTAACCTTGTTTGTTAGGTTAATGTCGAAAGTAAGTAGGTATGTTTAAATTCGCTTCATAAACCTTTTATCTCGTACCTAAAAACTTTGGTCACCTGAAACTGACGAGGACCGCGTAATATAATATATGTAACAAAATCCGTATCGAACCAAAGCGTCGAATTTTAAATAAAGGTTGTTGTTATTCCCAGGACTTATGTGGCGCCCCGAAGTCGATCGAGCTCAATGTTTATTTACATCAACCGTTACCATCGTAAAACGTAGGTACTAATGACTTTTCGATGGCCATTACAAGTGGCTTTACTCTGATGAATGAAAAGCTAACGAGATCGACAGGCATATATGTAAAAAATATTTACATAAACAAATAAAGTTGTGTTATGAAATAAAATATTTTTAAAATAAGATAAAAATCTGCCAAAGATATAATCTGCTACAGGACCTGCAGGACCTGCAGCAGATGCTGGACGGCCTAGTTAATTCTTCTGTAGGTACGCATTGGTCGCCGGATGAACTTGGACAAAACCCAGGTCATGTTTAACGAACACGTTACCCCGGGACCGATTGCTGTCAATGGCGATACTCTCAAGGCTGTTCAAGAATACGTTTACCTCGGGCAAGCTCTGCAGCTTGGTAAGAACAACTTTGAGAGGGAGACTAACAGAAGAATTCAGCTGGGCTGGGCAGTTTTTGGGAAGCTTCATCGAGTCTTCTCGTCGCGTATTCAAAAGAGCCTAAAGACTAAGGTCTTCAATCAGTGCGTCCTGCCAGTTATGACTTACGGAGCCGAAACGTGGATACTCACGGTACGGCTGGTCCATAAATTCAAGATCGCTCAGCGAGCTATGGAACGGGCTATGCTTGGAGTCTCTCTGAGGAATCGAATCCGCAACGAGGTGATCCGCCAGAGAACCAAAGTTTTCGACATAGCTCACAGAATAAGCAAGCTGAAGTGGCAATGGGCCGGCCATATTAGCCGTAGAACCGATGACTGTTGGGGTAGACGTGTTCTTGAGTGGAGACCACGACTCGGTAAGCGTAAGGTAGGACGCCCTCAGGCTAGGCGAAGCGACGATCTTCGCAGGATGGCTGGTAGCTGCTGAATGAGAGTTGCCGAAAATCATAGGAGAGGCCTATGTCCTGCAGTGGACAGCTATAGGCTGATGATGATGAAAACAAGATAAGAGTTAGTAGAAATCTATTTAAAAAAAAAAGAACATAGGTAGTTACTGTAGAGATTATTAACCTGCAAGCTTTTAACATGCAACCTTTTCGAATAATTATAAAGATAATGGCGTATGATTATGAGATAAACGCTATTACGAAGAAAAATAATAAAGAGTCATATTAGCAAGCTGACAGAGATGATAAAATGTAAAATATCGTAGACTAAAATATAGGAATAATTATCTAAGTTAAACTATAATTACGGTACTCGTTTTATTTGACTGCCTGGCAACATAATTGGAGTCATTATAGTACCTACGTGTTCGTAGGTATTTATTTATTAAATTTATATATACTTTATTGTACACCAAAAAAATACATAACATACATCAAACGCTACAAAATATACAATGGGCGGCCTTATCGCTTTCTGCGATCTAGGTATCTATATACTTCTACATTACTTCAAGAATGCGAGCACGTAAGTAAACAGACTTTAAAACAATCAATCAATCAATCAAATCAATCAAAAGTCATTTATTCAAACTAGGCTGAGAATCAGCACTTTTCGAACGTCAAAATTACAAAAGACAGTCCCCCAAAACGCCCGCCCTTCGCCACTTCCTAGTGCTTTCGCTGGGGAGAAGAAGTGGCGGAACAAACTCCCCAGCAGCACAGCTGTCTGTTCAGTTAGAAAAGAATTAATTTTATACAGTACTATGTATGCAAAGTAATTAACATTACAGGAGACAGAACCTTATATTAAATTATTTGCCATAGGTTAACTAGCCACGCCAATATACCAACAAATACAATAAACACTATACGTACTCAAGCAAAAAAAAATTAAAAATATAACCAAAAAAAAAAACTTACTGACCAAATAAAAGCCTCCAGGTATAAAGGGCGTGACAGCTTACATATATATGCAATGCTGGGTTCTGTTTACATAGCTGTCACTTGAAGTCACAAATGATAAACTAGGACCATCGAAGTAAAATAAATAAACAAGTTATTACTACTAATAACAACAATAAAACCATGGTCAGCAAGACGACCAGTCACCACAAGCAGCACCCGTTCACGAGCATAACGCAAAGATCAGCCATTACCCCCCTCGCCATATTTGAGGGAAGGAGGCAACCCGACCCCCGACGCTACCGCAAGCAATGACATCTAACCGCTTGGCGGCGCATCACCCCAAATGGGTGGAACAATTTTGACAGGCTTGGCGGCGCATCACCCCATATGGGGTGATAGTACTGTGTCGTCATATTATTGCTTATTCTCTTTAACCCACTGTGTTTTGGATCGGTTTTCTCTTTTCTATTTGAACGATCGAGAATATCTGCCTTAAAAAATGCAACACTGGCCGTCAAAAATGTATCTGTGGTTAAGAAATTATTTGTCAAAGTCAGTCTGTGAATTTGCGACGTCACACGTGACATCTGTTCCAGAAAAACTTTAAGGCGTAAATAATTATTTTTTTACTATGAGGTGTGTTTGTATTTTTTTTCGTATGAAGATAGAACCCTTCCACCAATAAAAGCCATAAAATATATATGGTATCGATTTACTTTTTGAAATAATAATGTTTAAAGTTCACATAATGTTTTTTTTTTTTTTTTTCAACCATAGTCAATATTTACCAATGAATATAATAAATTAGAGACGAAATGTCAACAAACACTTAATACCACCCGAAAGGGACATTCATATGCTCTAATAAAAACATAACTTGAGATTACGCCCGTCGCCAACTAGTAAACAAAAAAAATGTTTTGTTCAGTGCGGCCATCTGGCGCGTGGCGATACGATCGCGTGCGCCGCGGGGCGTTGGGGAATTTCGATGTTCTAGCGCCGCTGAGCGGCTAAGGGAGCATGACGAACTTGCTGCCGGTTGCTCAAGCAAGAATAATAATATGATCATTCGTAGAGGTCGCTAGCTAACCACATATTGCAATCAACTCATTAAAAGACATTGAAATGAGTAGATTATGTCAATAATAAATTACAATAAAATTAAACCTAATTGACTAAAACTCTCAACTAAAAAAAAACAAAAAAAATAAAAATAAAATAAAAACAATTATATAAACTCATATAACCTGTCAGTAAGCTAATTCTGGAGAAAGAACATAATAATTGTCTTGAGTTAATCAGGGCGACCAACTATTCTTATCGTTTAAGTAGTCGTTGATGGAATAGTATGCTTTTGAACAAAGGTTGGATTTTACTTGAGCTTTAAATCTATTAAAAGGCAAATCTAGCAAGGAAGAAGGTAGCTTGTTATAAAAGGTTATACCAAGCCCAACAAATGAGTTATGAACCTTATGAAGCCGGTGAAAGGGAGCACGTAGTTTCTGACATGACATCTATGTATAACAGCACACATCCCTACTTAGGTACTTGAACCAATAGATTACATAAACATGCAATCTTCCTTCCTCTGCAGTATTAAACAACTTCCGCAATTAATATTCTCTAATTTTCTTCTGTTTCAGATGCGAACACAAACAAACATCCACCAGCCTTCGCAACTTGGGAAGTGCCGATTATAAGCAAGAAAAGCAAGCTGATACCCTCAATTTGAAGTGTAAAGCAATGTTAGCACTGTGCAAACGTTAATGGTTGAAAGTGTAAATTGTCTTGAAGAATGTTCCGCTGGCGTGTTTTTAACTCGAAAACAATTATTGTGAGCTTGGTCGTGAGCACCTCTAAGTTGATACAAACATTCTCCAAGACTCGGCTTTGGAATATTTAGTACCTACATCGAAAGCTCATTAAGACAACTGATTTTCTTTTTTAGTTTGCGAAAGAAAAATACAACAGAAATGTTGAGTTTATTTTAAAATTATTAGGTATAGGTTTTATGAATTGATAAATCTACTGTTATTTGTCCGTTTTGCTGTCATAAACATTTTTTTAAGAAAAATAGTAGTACAAACTATGGAGGAGGTTATCAATTCGACGCGTATATTTTTTGAAGTGAAAACTTCTTTAGCGGCGTTGAACACTTTTTGTAATGGGTAAAAAATGTTAAACTCGCGTCAGGGCATCGCGTCAGGACACGTGACCGTCAGGAGAGATTCCCCCCCCCCCTCTCTTTCTACGGCGGCGCCAACCGAAGTGAACCAAGTTTAGTGACACACGACAATGGATGGATGGATGGATGGATGGATGGATGGATGGATGGATGGATGGATGGATGGATGGATGGATGGATGGATGGATGGATGGATGGATGGATGGATGGATGGATGGATGGATGGATGGATGGATGGATGGATGGATGGATGGATGGATGGATGGATGGATGGATGGATGGATGGATGGATGGATGGATGGATGGATGGATGGATGGATGGATGGATGGATGGATGGATGGATGGATGGATGGATGGATGGATGGATGGATGGATGGATGGATGGATGGATGGATGGATGGATGGATGGATGGATGGATGGATGGATGGATGGATGGATGGATGGATGGATGGATGGATGGATGGATGGATGGATGGATGGATGGATGGATGGATGGATGGATGGATGGATGGATGGATGGATGGATGGAGTGGAAGTGGAAGTGGAAGTGGAAATGGAAGTCGAAGTCGAAGTCGAAGTCGAAGTCGAAGTCGAAGTCGAAGTCGAAGTCGAAGTCGAAGTCGAAGTCGAAGTCGAAGTCGAAGTCGAAGTCGAAGTCGAAGTCGAAGTCGAAGTCGAAGTCGAAGTCGACGTCGACGTCGAAGTCGAAGTCGAAGTCGAAGTCGAAGTCGAAGTGGAAGTAGAAGTCGAAGTCGAAGTGGAAGTGGAAGTCGAAGTGGAAGTCGAAGTCAAAGTGGAAGTCGAAGTGGAAGTCGAAGTGGAAGTCGAAGTGGTAGTCGGAGTGGAAGTCGGAGTGGAAGTCGGAGTCGGAGTCGGAGTCGGAGTGGAAGTGGAAGTGGACGTGGACGTGGACACACTGCTGTGTATTCGTAACATTCGTGTATATAAAGTGTTTAAAATATGGAAATTGAACAAAGTGCATCTAATGAAAAAACGCAGAAATATTGAAAAAAAATGAGTTATATTAATTCAATTAATAATTGATTTATTTCAACGTTAATATTCAAGTTTTCACTTCTGCCGGCACTCCCGGAGTGCAACCCGTCTTTTTTTTTATGTATGATCATTGATCACGCATAACTTTTTACGGAGCAATCCGATTTTGATAATTATTTTTTTTTTTGTTAAAAAGTTTTTATTAAAAAAAAAAAAGACGGGTTGCACTCCGGGAGTGCCGGCAGAAGTGAAAACTTGACGTTGAAATAAATCAATTATTAATTGAATTAATATAACTCATTTTTTTTCACTATTTCTGCGTCCCTTTTTTCATTAATAGATGCACTTTGTTCAATTTCCATATTTTAAACACTTTATATACACGAATGTTATGAATACACAGCAGTGTGTCCACGTCCACGTCCACTTCCACTTCCACTCCGACTCCGACTCCGACTCCGACTTCCACTCCGACTTCCACTCCGACTACCACTTCGACTTCCACTTCGACTTCCACTTCGACTTCCACTTTGACTTCGACTTCCACTTCGACTTCCACTTCGACTTCGACTTCCACTTCGACTTTGACTTCCACTTCGACTTCGACTTCGACGTCGACTTCGACTTCGACTTCGACTTCGACTTTGACTTTGACTTTGACTTTGACTTCGACTTCGACTTTGACTTTGACTTCGACTTTGACTTTGACTTCTACTCCGACTTCGACTTCGACTTCGACTTCCACTTCCACTTCCGCTTCCACTTCCGCTTCCACTTCCACTTCCACTTCCACTCCATCCATCCATCCATCCATCCATCCATCCATCCATTGTCGTGTGTCACTAAACTTGGTTCACTTCGGTTGGCGCCGCCGTAGAAAGAGAGGGGGGGGGAATCTCTCCTGACGGTCACGTGTCCTGACGCGATGCCCTGACGCGAGTTTAACATTTTTTACCCATTACAAAAAGTGTTCAACGCCGCTAAAGAAGTTTTCACTTCAAAAAAATGTCTACATAATAGGTAAGTTGCAATACCTAAATAAAATATCCTTCCTTACATTTCGACACACATAAGAAAGTAAACAGAAATGTACTCTCATTTAGGTACTGAAGTACCTACAGTTAAATACAATGCCATTGGAATACAATATAGTTTTCTATGTAAAATGCAAATCGTTTTACTCGTATTTATAAAAAAGCATCTATTTTTATTAAATCTATTTATAATTTAACTTGGTAATTAAGTATAATTGTGGGTTAATGCTGTGTATTTAGTCGGTAAGGCAGTTGTCTCACCGCCGGCGATGAACGAGTAGCGAATAGAACTAGCAACTGAAAACGAGTTGGCGAGCCGCGAGCAGCGAGTGTTTAGTTCCGATAGTTTTGTCGCTAGGCTATCAGTGAGCGTCCGAGTGCGACGGGCGATTACTCGCACCACTCGCTCGGGACGGAGATACATAATAGCGGGCGTGAGCTCTGACCGCCAAGCGACCATCATTGAGCGAGTATTATCTTTGATGGCTCTAGTCACTCAGCGACAAACCAGTGGAGCCGGCAGTATGAACAGTCAGCGATCAGTTGATCGCTGACTGTTCATACTGCCGGCATCTCTTTTGTTTACATGGAATGTATACCTATTGTACGTTTCTTGAGCGAGAAAATAGTCGCTTCCTCGCCGTCGGAGGGACAACTGCCTTATAAAAATAAAGAGATATAGTTAGATTCGTTTTACCAAATGTCAGAAGTAGTGAATGTCACGTTGTATTGAATAAGGAAATACTCGAATTCGTCGAAAATACGGTTTTCCTGGGGATTACGCTTGACTCAAAGCTGCAGTGGGGTCCGCACTTAACATCTCTTGCAGGGCGGCTAAGTTCAGCCGCTTACGCTGTTTGGAAAATCCGCCAATTAACAGACGTGGATACCGCGAGACTGGTCTATTTTAGTTACTTTCATAGCATCATGTCTTACGGTATTCTGTTGTGGGGACGGGCTGCAGATATTGATTCTATCTTCATCCTGCAAAAGAGGGCTGTCAGAGCCATATACAAGCTCAGCAGACGCGATTCTCTAAGGGAACTGTTTAAAAAAATTAACATCATGACGGTTCCTTGTCAATATATATATGAAAACATTATGTACGTTCGAAAAAATCTACATCTTTTTAATAAGATAAGTGACAGGCATAATTTTAACACAAGAAATAGGAACAAATTAGATCAACCGCGTTTCAGATTGTCTAAAGTAAAAACTTCTTTTATGGGTTACTGTGTAAAATGTTATAATAAAATACCATTCGATATTCTTCAACTAAATGAGAAGAAATTTAAAACATGCATTAAACGCACACTATGTAGACAAGCATATTATAAGTTGGATGATTATATCGCAGATAAAAATGCTTGGCTAAATGCTGGTCCTGCTTCACAGGCCCTTGAGCTCTCTAGTTAAAATTTCAATATTTGGAGGAGGTGCTTCCCTTTTTCTTTTTTAGTGTTTCTGACATTACGATCTTAATATTTATTTTTATTTTATTCAATCATGTTTTAATTGTTAATGCTGCAATACTAAACACCTTTTCCTGTTTGGTATTAAAATTTTTATTCATCTCTTAAATAAATTGCAATCTATAGTTTTGTATCATTTAGAAGCATTTTTTCAATTTTGTAAATGTAAGAACCATGGATCCGTTTATTATGATTTTTTGATGTTGATTTGAAAGAGCATGTCAGTTGAGAATGTGTCATGCTCACTTAAATGTTTCGCTGATGGTGGCGCGTGTGTTGGATCATTCGGTTCCCTTCAAAATGGTTGAGCTGGATGGTGCTGATCCATGCGTCATGTTCGTGAACGGACGCCGTCGGTTGAGACTGGTCATCTCTTAACTGCCAAGGCTTATTTTTAATCTTATTTCTTGTATTGTTTCTTCATTTGTGTGTTTTTTTTTGACATTGTTCTTACATATAGAAGCAATAAGAATAATGTACTCAGGATTTTGTAATATCTTGATTTAAAAGAGTGTCCATGGAGTTTCTTGCCCGTTCTTCTCCATAGAGATCTACGCTTTGGAATGGGCGACTAGCTTCAACTTTCTGACTAACTGACCGACTACTTAATTTTGACAATTCAAAAGTACCTGTAATGGTTTAATTGAAATAAATGCTTTGAGTTTGAGTTTGAGTTTGAGATAAATACCTGAGCCAAAAGCTTTAGCCTTCTTAACGAGTGTTATACATTTAAGAGAAGAGTTTAATTTCCTCAAGCCACGTAGCTATAATTTTCAGTTTATAATGAACGTCGTTTGCTTAAAATTAATTAATTTAAAAGATAATTGTTATTGATGAGGACAGCTCATTATGATGTTCACAGCAGATCATTAAGGGGATTACAGGACCTAAACGCAAGTTTTAGAAACAATAAAAGTATATGATCAACTACAGTAAACAAAATCAGAAAAATATATGATATTCTTCAGGATATATGCTAGGTAGATAGTGTGTTGAAAACATAATACAACTAATTTGATATGATGGATAAATATCATGAAGATACTTGTAAAAACTTTCTTTTTACAATAAAAACTATACTACATACAATAATTCTGATTTTTTGTCAGTTAATTCTACAAGCAACATACTAAGCACTAGTGTTTTCATTTTTTAGTCCAAACAATAGATTTTTTGTAAATAGATAATTGCTTCATATTTTGCAATAAATTACCAGCGTTGTGTCATCGCGCTTCTCTTTCTTTTCTATGGAGTCCAACAAAGACCACGCTTTAGGTCATGTAGTCGCTTGAACTAAAAACTTTTCTTATGACACCCAGGCTTATGAAGTCCAATGAAGAGGTTTTCGAACCAATAAATAACTTTATTCTAAGTAAGTACGTAATATGTAAAGTGTTTAAATGTGACCTGTCAGCTACACTTCAATATAGAGACAAAATAAATTATCTCTGTGTCCCCACGCTATCAAATTTTCAAAAAAATAGCTTGACGGTATTAAAAGTAATAATTCTATTACTTTTAAATGCCGGTGAATTTACACAGGGATTTTACATAGGTTAACTGTTTGAAATCAAAACATTTTCAACGCGTTGAAAAGTCCGAACTTTTGGATCAGCATTTTTGTAAAAAATGCTAATTTGACGTTCAAACTTCAAAACGCTTGAACAAAATAAACATTTTTGTGAAATTGGCGATTCAACACAGTAGGTGGGTAGGTACCTACTTCAAAATTACCAAATGTTTGTTTACCTTGTCGCTCTATTCTGTATATTCCACCGTGAGAATTTAGGTGAAGTGAGTTTGAAGTGAGCTGTCATGTTGACACTATTGACAGCTTACTTCAAGCTCACTTGTTTTTACGGTGAGATCTTTATAGAATCGATCGGTTGGCGTTTTTCTGTAGGTCATTCTGCACGAATGTCTAAAGAAAAGCAGCTCAGAATATATTTAAATGGTATTCTCAAATAAAAAGTTTAATACGACTGAAATAGTTAATGAAAACAAGACTGTGATATAGGCTTAATATGTCGCACAAATAATAATAGGTAATATCTACGTTTCTATGAATAGGTATTATTATTATATGTATATATAGTATGTTATTGTCATTAAATTTCGCTTCTATACATAAATAAACTTCTAACATAATAGGTGTGCAACCTTCTATAGAATCTATATTTAGGAGCCACTTATAAATTGTTATTTTCATTCCTGAAGCCTCACTAACATTTTCCAATCTTCGTGTTTCATTGATTTGTTTCAAGCGTGCTTTTCAAGAATTACAAGTGACGTACCTATATAAAATCTTTTGCGTGTCGCATTTTAGTTATTGTATTCATCCAATATAATTATCCTGTTGCGTTTATTTGAGATAGGATCTACCTCAATGAAATGCAACGGGACACCTTTAATGTTGTAAAAGAAAACCAAAAATTACCTAATACACACATCAACACGGTCTAGGGATATTTCATACTCAATTAAATAACTCGAAAAGTACTGGCCGCATTGGAATCTTTTATACACCGATTTGTTTGTAATTTATCTCAGACTAATTCCAAATTTAAATTTTTGAAAATTCTTTTGTTTCGGTGGCAAAAAATGTCTTGATGTATAGGAGAGGGAATTTTCATTTGTGCGAAATTTAGAAAACAATACGAATTACGTTTAGTTACAGTTTTTTTTCATTTTTAAACGAATGATAAAGTTAAAATTGAGGTATTGTAGCCATGCAACGCCGACATTTGACGAGGGCGGAGATGTTACGAGCTGTGGGAATGCTGGAAGCTGGATCTGTTCAGCGTAATGTTGCTGAGGCCATAGGGACCCATCAAAATGTAATTTCAAGATTGTGGACACGCTATCGTGCCACAGGTGAAGTAGCGGAGAGGCACCGGGGGCCAAGTCGCATCACTACCCCCAGACAAGACCGATTTTTGCAAATTACTGCGCGAGCACAACCAAATGCAACGGCGACTCAATTGGTCCAAAGGCTGCGAGTGGAACACCAAGTGCTTGTGAGTGACCAAACTGTAAGAAGGCGACTGCATGAAAGCAATCTACGCTCTCGTAGACCACTCCAGGTCCCACCTTTACGGAGAGGCAATCGTGGACGACGATTAGAATGGGTTCGGAACCACGTGGACTGGGGCCGTGAGCAATGGTCCAATGTGCTGTTCACGGATGAATCCAGGTTCGGCTTCCATCCAGATTCACGAAGGACGCGTGTTTGGCGAGTTCCTGGACGATGGAGCCGTCTCCAGAACCCTCAGGAAGTTCACCCATACCAAGGAGGAACAATTATGGTTTGGGCAGGAATTCGTCTTGGAGGACGGACGGATCTCGTTTGGGTGCGGGGCAATATGACGGCAGAACGATACGTCCAACAGGTGCTGGGGCCCGTAATCTTGCCCCACAGAACACAAATGGGGCAAGATTTCCTGCTCATGCACGACAATGCCCGGGCACACACGGCGAGAACGGTAGCTGTTTGGTTACATACACATAATGTTAGGGCCTTAGACTGGCCTGCTCAATCGCCAGATCTAAATCCCATTGAGCATGCGTGGGATATGCTGCAAAGAAGAGCTCTGAAGGAAGTTCCTGAAAATCTGGCTACAGAAGATCAACTTTTTGCGCACCTCAGAAGGACATGGGACAATATTCCGCAGCAAGACATTGACAACCTTGTTCTGAGCATGCCGAATCGTTGCCGATGTGTTATGAACATCATGGGCGCTTTCTCAGACTACTAACTTCAAGTTTATAAACACAAATTAAATGATTTTTCTATTTTTTTCAGTTTTTACTCACAAATTAAAAGTTCATTCATATACGATTTCCGTCTATGCTTCATTTTTTTTCCATAAAATCCTGAAATTTTAATCTAAGTACCTTAACCATTATTAAAAAATGGTAGAATATTAAATAACGTATCTTTTAAATATATACATGTCATATAAATAATTAACACATTGATAGTAATTCGCTTTTTTAAAAATATCCCTAGACCGTGTTGATGTGCCTTTGATAAAGTCCCAAGCAAGGCAGCGAAGGTAGGTACCTACTATGACAACTTTAATACAAATAGCAAATTAATACTAGTAACCTACAACAATTCTTGCAAAGAACATACCTACCTACATTTTTTAATCAACAATAAAAAATAAGTTGAAAAACGGATCGCCGCCACTCAAACAAAAGTTGCTACGGGGATGATAATAAAAATTCGCAAATAAAGAATGTTGATGGTCCAGTTTCTTTATCGGACAGATTCAAAAGTAATCTGAAATGTACGATACATTCGACGGAAAATGTCGAAATATTTCATGAACGTTTAATTAAATTAGGGTCGTGGTAAGCGGTTAATAAATTAAGTTAATTGGGAACGGTTAGCGTGTACCTGCGCAGTACATAGTAGGCTGTACCTATACTATCGGGGCAATTTAAATGATGTGGTATTGCCCGTTTGTTCCGCGAATAATGCCTACAACGAGGATTTGCATCGAGCCAGCAGCCCGCAACCTCAGTCGTTGCGCGCCGGAAATACAGGCATTAATCACAGCTTACACTGAAATTACGCTCCGTGCTTTCCAACAAACAGCATAAAACTGAAATTATATACGTTTCTAGCATCAAAAGCGGGATCAAAATAGTAACGAGGATTATAGATATGAAGCATGTATTTTTGCTGTATTTTTTTTCTGACTCCATTAATAAATGTACGGAATAAGTTATAAAGCTTCTTCATTAAAAACATTACCTTTTTTATATCAAAAAGTTTATTCTTTATTTTTATGCCCGCTCTTGACGGGGTATCACGCCTGATGGAAATGATGATAATGATGGAACGAGCGTGCCCAGAAGATGCCTATTCACTCTTGATTTGAAGGCAGACGGATTAAATGTGGAAGGGAACACAGATGGCCGGCAGAGAGTTCCACACTTTAATTAGTGTCTTTCAAGCTTAATTTGAAGGAATTTCAGAAACAACCAGTCGCAACTAAGAACAACATCCTTAAATCGATGTCTTTAAAAAGATTTGTCAGAAAAGTTAATGGCTTGCCCTGAAGGGGTGTACAGATTACAGAAACCCAGTAACGAGCAACGTTATGGTCCTTATCAACTAACGACCATTACATAAAACTGCTTTGGTTGATGTAGACACATCAAACGAGATAATTTTAAGTGTGCAGGCAACCAAGTAAGTGTATTTCACTTTACTTGTCTGATCTTATTTATTAGGTAAGCGAATAGCGAGATTTAAATTAAATTAAATGTATTCTAGCGAAATGTGGGTGTATTTGAAGATCACCACCTCTGCCTTTCCCTTCAGGGATACAGGCGTGATGTTCTGGTATGTGTTGAATGTGTTTCTTATGGTTATTTCGGGGCAGTTTTGAATGTAATGCGGCATTTAAAACTACTAGGTATGTATAATGTTTCTTACACACATCAAAACGTTCATTACCAACTTAAATTATGTGATTGATGCGAAACAAGTTTGTATCTACTGAAAATAATTTATCGCACGCAATGCTATATATTCATACATAGTTATATAATATATTGAAGATGGAACAAATGGATGGCCAAAAGTTTACAAAATCAAAGTTTTGTTGACTTTATTTATCAAAATTAACTATCTACCTACCAATAAAAATATTTCAAGGATTATGAAAGCAATAACTAAGCGCTAGAGACTTTATTAAGACATCTCGCCCATGGTAGGAAGGCTATTTCTCACAGCTGCTCGTTATTAAGAACTACATACTGTGAAATGAATTGCAGCTGCTACGACGTCACATATTTTCTTATCTGCAGTGGTTTCATACTAAGTGCATGGTTATTTCTTCAACATACCTACACCGGCTGGTGGTACTTACGTGGTTGTGATAAGAAGATAAAAGGTTAATCTAAGCGTAACTGTTACATTCCTCTTACCAATTTAGTTGCCATTTAGAATTGAGAAAGAAAAGAAAGAAATAAAACTACTTTATTTGGGACACGCACAGGAAATACCTACATTAAAAACAATTTTAAAAAAACCTGTGCGAGTCCAAAAGGCTCCTATCTCAGCATAATGCTGCGATATTTAAAAAATAAATGCCGCAGCGCTGGTATTCCGTAGGGTTTATCTAGGGTCTCTGAGTTCTTATCTACCATCATTTGCTACTTCCGAGCTCATACAGTTATGTCCTATTTGTAGTTATACGAGTATTTACAACGTTATTATAAGAGTGAATTTCAACAACTATGATGTTTTACCTAATTTTGGTGGAAATTTGAGTTTTTGAATTTTTTATGATTATAAGATTAAGAAGTTGATATGCAAGAAATACGTATCCAGTTACATAAAATGTAAGAGACATTAATTTAATCCTGATAGCTTCTAGTATATTGTTGACACAAGAATTGGTAAGACACCAAAATTGATATCTGTGTACCTAAATTAGAAAATCTATTATAACTAAAACATATTAATCGCGCGTTAGTGGTGTTTTTTATGTCGCGTCGTTGGACACTTTCGACACTCCAGCAAGTGGGACACGGCACAGGACACGGTTTAGTCGGGAGCTCCATTCACATTCGCACGCATTTATAGCCTAAAAATTATTTATTTTCTATTTTCAATAATCGGTGTTACGATTTTACGACACCAAAAAACTTGATAGATTAAGTTACGTTTTTAATATTGAACATAATCAACCTTTAATCGTTCCCATTAATGGGGCGCAGGTCTCCTTCAGTGCCTCTTCTTGTGTGGGTTGGTGATTTTGAGAACCGGTTTCCTCTCGATGTTTTCCTTCACCGTTTTCAGAGCAGTGGTCAGGAAATAAAATACACAAAGTCTACTGCTTGGGTGCACCACTTGACCTACGTAAAGGTACCTCAAAATCAGCATATTGCAGTCCTGTACTGATAAACAAACACCTTTACATTGCTCGCTTCGATGGTTGCCGCCAGAACTTGATCTTCGGCCAACTACATCGAATCAACATTTTAACCTTTAAACACACTTTAACTTGCTACGAGTATATCACTACATTTAACAAGATTTCAAACCGGTGCGGTGTACGTTTAACGTCAGTGTTAGAATGCCAAAGAAAGTCAATCCTGCTTACCTATACAACGCCTTCTTCCCATTAAGGCGACTACACGACCTAAAGCGCGGTCACTGTCGGACTGCATAGAAAAGAAAGAGAAGCGCGATGACACAACCGTGGTAATTTATTGCAAATATGAAGCAATTATCTATTTACAAAAACTCTCAAACACCAAACAAATAAAAACCGTATACTAAAATTCGGGGAATTAAATTGTCTTTTAGATGGTGAAAGTTTTATGAAAATACACCCGATAGTGTTTGCGCGATTATCGTTTTTATGTCCGCGGTAGACATTACTTTACAAATTAATTACACTATGTTAAAAAAATATAATTGCAAATATTCACATATCAAATTACGAAGCAAATGGTCTAGTATAACATTTATTTTTTTCAAAGAAATCAGTCCGGTCGATTAGACGTGATGTTGAATTTAAAATCATTAGAAGTCGTATATCTGCGCCTTATTACGATCCTTACATAGGTACCCGCCCCTAAGGGTCTTCCCACATTTATCGACGTGGAATCGGCTAACGCCGGTCAAAAAAGCCTTTATGTCTACGTAATAAGGGTGTTACTAATACCATTCGCATCGGCTCGGCTCGGACGACGTGGCGCGACGCCGATCGACGGCGAAACGAGCCGTTTGCCTATTAGCTCGGCGATAAATCGAGTAGTTTGGTGATACGCACTCGGCTTAAGCCGATTCCGCGTCGATAAATGTGGGGACACCCTTAGACGACGCACTGACCGGTACTTTTGCTTCGTTTATGTTCATACGTCTGATCATAGGTAAACGCACGCCGGTGCCGGTTGCGAGTACAACGCACCTGAAGAAAATCACCAATAAGTTCCTACTCTTCCCTTTAAAATGCCTTTTGCCCATGTAAGAAGATGGTCCTATTCATTTCGGGGAAATACACAGCCAATTATATATGGTCGTTGTATACAATTCATCAAAAAAGGCATCTAAAATATCTGTTTTCATAACTCTACAACAGGGGCACTAACCTAAAATGGGGCTAGGTCCTCTCCCGGGAGCCGCGTCAACCTCAGCTCTTGTGCTAACATTAACTTCACATGACACACACACGACTGACTGACATGACTTCACAGCTCTTGTTAAAGGAAGAGATCTAAAGCTAAGTTTGGAGTCTGGGGATTAACTATGAAATGAGGAACTATTTCCTAGTTACCTAAATTAAACTATTTGGAGTTAAAATATGCTGAAAAGTTCAAGGATCATAGGATTATTATATAATATGCTTAGTCTTCAAACAACTGCAATAGATTTGAACAATTTTAATCATTGGTAGGTACACTTTACAGATGGAGTGTGACATACATTTACAATATAAGAACCAATATTTATTTTGAACGACATATTATGACGAAATGTAGTAAAATATCCACACAAAAACAATACTTAGGTAATATCGAATACAAACATACAAACGTATATACGAGTAGGTACAGTAAACCAAAAGCAAACATGTGCACTCAATGTATTAACACTAAAAAGTAACACAGTGCCAAAACAGAAGATACGGCATAAAATATAGTGCCGCCCAATTCCAATGCAATCCCGAGCGAACATTAGTATGCATTCGACACTGGGAACATCTGCCCCAGGCTATACGCAGACATCTATAATAGGCAGGTAGGTACTATAAATCTCGATACATAGGTAAGTCATAGCATCGTAGTGTATCGCAACAGCAAAGTGCACATGATTCATAAATAAGCTGACAGATATTTTAGTATGGCAATCCGAAATACATATGTAGGTATGGCAACTCAGTAAGACGTGCAAGTTTTCACACAATTTAATCCTCCAGTGACATGTAAAGTTGCTTTAAATTTATGACCCTTAATATTGGAGCGAAAGGTTTCAGGCAGCTTTCTCAAGTACTCAAATACTTAGAAATTAACATAATATTCTAAAACTTTGGTACGTTCTACCTACTCTAATTACTACGTAATGGTACCCACGAGCAAATAACTCATCTTCAGAGATAGAGTTGAATTTAATTATATTTAGGTACAACATTCCGATAGCTACTGTAAAATTATATATAATTTACTCATAAAATAAAACCTGCTAAGAAAATATGTCTACACACTGCGCTTTTATCGTTTCTGCCGTGACGATATTATAGTGGACATCCACGCCATATGAAAAAACACACACGATAACATAAATAGAAGTAAATCGTATGGAAATGTATGAGGACGCTTTTAAATTTCCGTCAACGATAACGCTATATCGTGCACGTATTTTCATACACTTTATGGACGTGGACGACCACGATAATATCGTCACGTTAGAAAATATAAAAGCACACAACACGAGTCACGAGACTCCACTCCAGCTCTTACGTATAGCCATAATCTATAAAGTATACCGTAAGTAGATAGACAGGTATATGAAAATGAAATGAAGTTTCAACATTTTCATACACTTTATGGGCGTGGACGACCACGATAATATCGTCACGTTAGAAAATATAAAAGCGTACAACACGAGTAACGAGACTCCACTCTAGCTCTTAAATATAGCCATAATCTATAAAGTATAACATAAGTATCTACTCAAAGCAAAGGCCTCCCCCAACATCCAACTAATCTTCATAAAAACAAGCCTTGTTTTCCAGCGAGCTTTTACTGATTAAACTGTTGTCGTCTTAAATTAAACATCTCCTATTGTACCTACTATATTCTCAGTACCTACCTTTCACACTTGTACCTATCACTTACTTTACTTATATGTTTACCTAAATAAATAAGAATATTTTACTTATAAGAGAGCTTAGAAAAGCTTCAGTTCTGTGTTCAAAGAGAAAATATTATTATAAATACTTAATGGGAACATATGGAGTTAGGACCTACCCACTTTCGCTTGGCTGGTACATTAAAGAACTTTGCAATGGATACTTTATTAATGTAGTTGTGTTTCTTATTACTTTCTATTTATTTAAGGACCGAGAACGCGACATGTTTCGAAAGACCACTCATAAATCACAATAAGTAGGTACTTACTGACGACAACTATATCCGACAAAAATATATTGATACAGTAACAGTACGCTATTAGATAATCATGTCTCGTCTAACATTTACGCAAATCTGGGACTTAATTTAATTGTAAAACCTTAAATTATTTAAGCACGCGAGTATTGAATCAAGGGCAATTCATCAAGCAAATGTCTCTGGCAAGTGATGCGCCCGAGTAGGTACTAATATGATTGATAGCGTTAATTACTTCACACTACGTCACAGTCATAATTTAATTCAAAATGCAATTCAGTCTGACACGAGGAATTTAACTAATTAACATACCTAGCAACACAAAATAGTAAATAGTTTGGGCATGAAACTTAAAAACCAGCAGTTTTACCTAAATATAAACATGCTTAGTCATGATTCTCCTGAGATACGATATTGTGGTAAAGTTTAGGATCTATCAGTAATCTATCATGTTGAGAGACAAAAGGCATAATCAAAACACGGACTTGATATTTACTTGTGTTTCACACGTACCTAAACAATAAGTAGGTTGTAGTACCTACGAGGGGGTAGATACTTAATATTCAATACACAATTTGGAACTACGCGATTCAGATGTAGCTACGGAACAAGTGATATAGGTACAATAGGTGTTACAACATATACAGGGTTAGTTTTCAAAGACGAGCCAAAATGAAGGGTGTGGCACAGACCATCAAACTGAATAACTTTCTCCATGGGACCAATAACGTAATCGCGATAAAAATATCAACTGTCCCATAGAAAAATTCAATACCCACTCGAGCTCGACCTAAACATAAGGGACGGCTGAACTTTTTTCGCGATTAAGATGTTGGTCCCTTGGACAAAATAGTTCAGTTTGTTGGTCTGTACCACACCCTTGGCTCGTCTTTGAAAACTAACCCTGTATAACATATATTACGTGTACGTCTCTTATACTCTTATGTTACGAGACATAAGTGCTCGACTCTACTCGAGCCAGTTGTTAAGGACCGCCCGCACGATTGTTAACAAGGCTTGAATTCTGTCGGCGAGACTCGACCTCACTACGTCTTGTTTTGTTTAGCTACATTTAATTTAAAATATAAATTAGTACACACGGCTACACATCAAGCTATAATTAACCAGTATAAGCTGACTTCTGATTGTACGATAAACCTATATACAATGCGAGGTCAGCTGATACTGGAAATGTACAGCTTGACGTGTAGCCATGTGTACATGTATTGCTTATATACAAATTCTATTAGGTACGGCTTAAGAACCTCAAGAATACATTTGATCACATAAATATTACCAAACAATGCGAAAGATCGAAGATTATACGTAGGTTTGCCAATATCCTATTTAATTCCTAACAATTTCTTGAAAGCTTTTCTAAATTCAATATTGAAAATGGTGTAGATTAAAGGGTTGACAGTAGAGTTAGCATACCCTAGCCATGTAATAACATTGATGAGCCTCATACTCGGACAACAAGTGGCGCAAAAGGCTAGTATAAGATACATAAGAAAAAATGGTAGCCAGCAGATAACAAACACACCCATTATGATGCCCAGTGTCCTCGCAGCGCGTCGCTCCTTAGAAAGCGAGATCTTTTGCTTCTGTTCAATGAACTGATTTACAACGTCACCGCTTTTATTCAAATTTGCCAACAACGGTTTCTGCTGCTTTTTATTTTTGTGACTCATTTTCTTCAAGGACCCAACCACTTTCGTTTTATAACTTCCGCAGCTACCTGGCGATACATCTGCTTGTATTTGGTTCATATTAGATTCGATTGTTTGGCGGGATACTGGATCGTTTAACAATAAAAACGGTACAAAGAAGTTTTTCTTTATATCTATGAATGCCTTCCTCTGACATCGTTTAATGCTTCCTCCGCTGTCAGATTCGTTATCTGAATCTTCTCTATTTTCTTGGCTCTCATCCTGACTTTGTATCACTAATACTGGATTTTTATTCTGAATGCGCGTTACTAACACTCGTTTTCTTAGTCTTTGTCTCGCAGCTATGTAGATTTTAATGTACACTATAGTCATTATCACGAGAGGAATAAAAAATGAGCCAAGTGATGAATATACAACATAACCGGGTTCTGAGGTGAGCTGGCAAGGTGTATCCGCTGTGAACTCATCTGGCCAATCATTCCAACCTAATATTGGTGGCGAACTGATTACCAAAGAGAGAATCCACACTCCAATGATTTGATAAACGACTCTTTTCAGTGTTCTCTTATTGGCGTAGTTTATGGGATCTGTTATTGCCCAATATCTGTCGATTGCAATAGCGCACAAGTTCAGAATCGATGAAGTGCAGGACATTATATCACAAGTTAGCCACATCTTGCACAGTTGTTTGCCCCACAGCCACCGTCCCAAAGTCATGTAAGCAACATTTAGAGGCATCACCAACACAGCTACTGCCAGATCGGCGGCTGCTAAAGACACAATAAAAAAGTTTTGCACTATCCTCAAAGGTTTATAAGTGAATACTCCCAGAATAACCAGAATGTTTCCAAAAATTGTTCCTGCTATAACTATGAATAGCATAACAACAGTAGTCAGCGCTTCCCATTCTGGGACTGCTATTTCGATTCCAAAACTTGAGTTGTACAGAAAATTGGTTGAATAGCAAATGTCTTCGAACGAAGAATTGTGTAATGAATCATTATTATGATTTATAGAAATATTATAGACGTAATAATAGTCCACATTAATCAAATTGTCGTTCATGGTGCTGCGATGATATACCACTAAAATATTACAAGTGTCTTTAATTAATTTTCCTTTCTTGTCACTCGGCAACCAAAACATTGTAGAGCCACATTTTTCATGAATATCACTAAAGTTAATGGTTTTTCCTTGTCCTTAATTAATGAGAGAATTCAATTTTAAAAATTATTATCTCACTTTTGATTAATGTGTTATTTAGTAGAATGTTTGCGGAATTCAAATATTCTTTTCTACCAAACGGTTCGTAGCAGACTGGGGGCTTAGAGGAGACATTTTAAAGCCGACCCACATCGCGGAGATACTTGTAAATAAACCATAGGCATAGTTAGTAGTGTATAACGTATGTTCTGACGACAAAGATACACAAAGATCTTTGTGTGTAGCCATGTCAGCGTCGCGGCCGCCTGGGGCCGTGTGAGAGCTTTACGGCTATTTTTATACAACTACCTGCAACACCTTGCAGTTGCGATACAAGTTTTGTACTGAAACACTATATTTACTAAGTTCTCAGAATTCAAAATACTTACTTACTAACGTAAGTATTTATGTCTATTATACATAGAGTAGGTACATCTACGTCCTGCTGTTAAATAATAAAATGTAGGTAAGTATTTACTATAATTACCAAAGGCGTGTAAATGTAGCTTGGTTGGTTAGGGTTAGGTAGGTACTAAGTTATTGCATACATTGAAATTGAAAGATGAAATAGGTAATAAGTTAACAAAAACAATAATTTTCTGTTGACAGTTTTTGTATGAAACAACTGTCAAAATTTGGAACAACTTTTACGCGCTGTCGGAGTAGAATAGAATACTCTTTATTATGTACACCATATAAATTACAGGACCAACTCAAAACCAAAGAAAATTAAATTAGTAAGTAAGTAAGTATTTGGCTGCCGTACACGCCCTGTCGACCTACCTAAATTCTGGAAAAGGAGAGGTCATCCTGAAGGTTGACATAAAGAATGCCTTCAATTCTGTTAATAGGGACACTTTGCTGACAGAAACTAGAAAAGAAATACCCCAAATTTATAGTTTCATTTGGCAATGTTACAGAAACCCATCTAAATTACTGTATCGGGACAACCTTTTGGAATCTGCTGTTGGCTGTCAACAAGGTGACCCCCTCGGGCCAGTGATTTTTAGTTTAGCCATTCACCCTATTATTCGACAGCTAAATTCCAAATTTAACGTTTGGTATCTCGATGATGGAACCTTGGAAGCCGATGCAGAAACTGTACTACACGACCTTCAATTTTTTAAAAATGAACTTCATTCCATTGGCCTTGATCTCAATCTTTCGAAATGTGAACTATACCTAGCGGACAGTACTGACAGACACCTGACACTTCCCAAATTTAACGCAATAGCTCCAGAAATCAAAATTATTGAAAAAAGCTCTCTTCGTCTTCTTGGGTCTCCAATCTTCGACAATTCCTTTCCCATTTTTATTCAGGAAAAAATTCAAAATTTCAATGACGTTTCGGAAAGATTGTTCTTCGGCCATAACTTTAATCCGTTAGGTACTGCTGTTTCGGCCCTAAATTAACATATTTTCTTCGCGCTTCACATTTATGGAAGCACACTCACCTTTTAGACCAAATGGACCAAATTATCAGGCATACATTAACATCTATTTTAAATGTGGCCATGGACGACCGAGCTTGGGCACAAGCTACTCTTCCCATTCGTATGGGGGGCCTCGGTGTCCGCAAAATTTCTAGTATTAGTTTACCGGCTTTCATATCCTCGGTCCATGGCACTGATAAATTAATCAGGAAAATCTTAGCCTCCACACTGATTAATTCTGATGTGCCGTGTTTCACCGAGGCTATGGATGCCTGGAGACTCGCTTGCCCGAATACAGATCCACCCGACAATCCATCTTCCCAGAGACGGTGGGATGAGCCGCTCTGCAGAGTAGTACAGAACAATTTACTTGACTCGTCTGCTACTTCTGCGGAACGTGCGCGCCTGCTGGCTTTGGGTAGATGGGAGTCGGGACTTTGGCTTCATGCACTACCTTCATCGAACATAGGCACTTTGTTCGACGACACTACTTTTCGCCTCGCTGCTTCCCTGCGACTAGGCACTCCTTGCTGTTCCCCTCATCGCTGTCACTGTGGCGAAGATGTCAACAGCCTCGGACACCACGGCCTGTCTTGCAGCCGAAGTGCGGGTCGCTTAGCGCGCCATGCGAACATTAATGACATCATCCGACGAGCTCTTGTTACCGTCGGCGTTCCAGCTGTATTAGAACCCAATGGCTTGGTACGCGACGATGGCAAGAGACCGGACGGTATGTCTCTATTTCCTTGGAAGGTGGGTAGGCCTTTAGTGTGGGACGCAACTTGTGTCGATACTCTTGCGCCATCTCACCTTCCTGGATCGGCATGCTGTGCTGGCGCTGCTGCTGCGGCTGCGGAAAACCTCAAGCGGCGAAAATATAATAACCTTATCGGAAATTATATTTTCGAGCCGTTTGGGGTTGAAACCCTCGGGCCGTGGGGTCCGAGTGCTCATGGTCTTTTTAAAGAAATTTCAAAACGGCTGGTTGACACTTCCCGTGACCCAAGGGCTGGCTTTTACCTTGGCCAGAGGCTAAGCATTGCCATACAACGTGGCAATGCCGCCAGTCTCTTGGGTACATTGCCAGTCGACAGCGATGCGGATGAATTTTTCGACGCTATATTTTAGTTTTTGTATACTTAGTTTTAGTTAAGTTAGGTTTTAATTTTGTTATTTTTGTTAATTTAGGTATATAATAGATAACTCTAGTCCTGATAAATAAATAAAGAAAATTAAATAGTCATTTCTTGAAACTAATCACACTAATATTATAAAGGTGAAAGTTTGCGACTGTGTGTGTGTTTATATATTATGTTAGTTACCTACCACAGAGTTCACGCTCAAATGGCTGGACCAATTTTGATAAAATTTGGTATGGAGGTAGCTGAAACCCTGGATGTTAATCCAGGGTGGATATAGGCTACTTTTTTTCCCGATATTCCCACATTTACGCGGGTGAAACCGCGGGGAGCAGCTAGCAAGTACTAATACTTAAAACAAACAAATAAATAATCAAATAAAAAATGTAATGTCCGATCATCCGATGTATGAAATTAGCAGAAAAGTTAGCTTATTGCCTACATTAAAACAATCAGTGTCATAGCATAGAGGAAAAATTGTGGTCAGTGGGTCGTCTTAGATAGGAGTAGGTATAATGTTCTGTGCGTAGTAACCATAATATCATCCAAACGAGTGTTATAATGTTGTAGGTACTAAATTTCAACTCCAGCTCCTTTGCTTTTTCGATCCCTTCCTTACTTATCAAACAGCCACATTCTCACTCAATACTCAAATCTCAATTCACGGTATCTTTATGAATTTCAAAAAATGAATATTGTCATGCACGCGCGTTCCACTACCAAAGCCAAAAGCGCCGTAATTAAAAAAAAATAGGTTACCTATTCGAATTCACGTCGTAGGTAGGTATACCTACCGCAACTTTTGTTCGATATTGGTATTGCAATTTATTAGGTAGGTACTTTTTTGTTTATAAAAATGAGTGGTACAAGCTTTGATACTCACCAATTAAACCATGAATTTACATAAAGTTCTTACAGCACTGTACCTAGGTACCTACAACACCCTATGGTTTCAGAACCTTTTATAGAGGATTCATATCATGGGTGTAGATAAAGTCTTGTACCTATGCAACTGTACAAATAATCTGCTAGGGCTCTTGCTATATAATTTGACGATTGGAGAATGTTTACCTAATAGTCAAATTATTATTTATTCCTTCGTTTTCGTTTAGAATTCTAAGTAGGAGCCTAAACAATGAAGGCTGATAAGGATTTGTGTTGTCCATCTCTTGCACCTCTCGCTCTTGCTCTGCCTAATCCCAATAGTTGAGATTGAGACTGCTTACTTCGTTGATCGAACTGACATCTACCGGTCATCATTATACCATGATTACACGCTGTGTTGCCTCGTCGACGGTTTGTTGTTATCGTTTGGAAACGCTAGATGTCATTTATTGTGTAAAATTCTAAAATCAAAAAATTAAATTTGCATGTGCATACAATTGCATTGCAACAAAGTAAAATAAATAATTATTGTTATGTGATTGTACTACTGTTCTGGGTAATAATTAAAAATCAATTTTACAATCTGCGTAGGACAGAACGAAAATTCTTTCTGTCAAAAGGTTTAGCAACAAGTGGCGCTGGTGTGCTATGCTTTTTTACGCAAGAGTGAACGAGAAGTCCGATTATTTTGATTCTCATGTGACAACATTATTTTTCTGTGTTTGCTGTTCTGCAGTTCTGCACCTTTTACGCTAGCTGTCAAAATATTTAGCGGAGACGAAACGCGAATACAGTTTTGTAAATTATCGCATTTATATCGCGCTTGCTAAAGATTATAATCAACAATAATAATATACAAGCGTGCCTCCTGTTTAGCTAGGCATCTTGTTCAAATGATAAGTGCAACATAATGGGGTGTTTATCGTGGATCCGAGGTATGACGTCCAACCTTGCTGTCTATTTTACTTAGTTTTAGATATTTTCAGTGTTTCAATTAGCTAAACGATCTCGTTAATTGCATTTTGCCGATGCCTTGGAACGTGAGTTCTATATAACAACGTTTCCCTTATTACCTACTATGGCACATCGTGCGTATGACCTTTTCCATGAGTTAATTTTATTAAAAGGCTGCGTACCTATTTGCATTACGACATGGTATCAGTTACATAGTCAACATATTTGGCGAGAAATAACATTACTTAAGTTAATAGTTAGTAGCTAGTCGACCTCCCTCAAAGATACGCCTCCCCTGAGGTATAGAACTATTTATAGCCTCATGACATGACTTATACTCTTCGAAACATCAACTTTTGACATCATTCATCACCTGGTTTATTGCTTTACTATCGGTAATAATAACTTACCAAGTTACTTACAGTTCATAAGTTAAGTAGGTACTGTTGCTATCTGAAACCTTAAAATACCCAATTATTAAATATTATAACAGGAAAAACGTATGTTTTCCTTGTGTAGCTGAACTACATTAAATACATTAGTAGTACATTTATTTCTAGTATATATATATATATTTTTTTTTGTTAAAATTTTATTGTGCTATGCCTTAAATGAATTTAAACCCGCTGTTGTGCATGTATATCTTCAATAAATTAATTACTAGGAATAACATCATTACAACTTATGATTTCAGGTTTAAAAATGCCGTTTCCTTTCAAGGATAAGGAACTGAACAAAATAGCAGCATTGTTCAATGTGTCCACATTTCTCCTGACATGTGCTGCGCTAGTTCAGCCCAGCTGGTTCAGGATTAAAGGCCTGCACTGTACACAGAGCCTCTCTTTAGCACAATTCTTCTCCTTTGATAATGATGATGATGATGACCAAGAACAGTATACAATACGCCAGAGTAATGAATATGATCCTATCCATAGAACTGACTATAATGGTAAGTACCACAGATTTAAAAGAAAATTCAAACCTAATAGCAAGTTAAAAACAAACTGCTTTTTAATAAACAGATTATGGTAAAAAAATAGGTAGTAATTATTCCATTTTCCTCACAAGCTGTAATTGATTTGATGGTTGTGATCAAAATTGCATTTAGCTGTTTGAATATCTGTTACCATAGGCAATATTTTGCAGGTCTACCTCCATGCACAACACCAGAGACTATCACACTGATGAGGGTACTAATATTACTATGCTTTATGGTACTACTCTGCTCTTGCATTGGCACACTGATCAATCTTACAAGCTTGAACAGCAGAGCTATCAAGATGTTGAGAAGAAATGCCATACCAAGCATAATGTGTGTATTTTGGGTCATAGCTATAGTTGGAGTATGTTACTATACAACCGTTGTGCTTGGAAATGCAAACAACAGTGACCCAAATACCATACAGGTGGATTATGAGTATGGATTCTATACTATCACAGGAGCAGGTCAGTTGAAAAGTTTATACCTGAAATAGAAATAAGTGTTCTTGAATCAAGTTTATTACTGTTATCATTAATGCAATAGAGAAAGAGTGGCCAGTTGTAACGTCTGCGACTTACAAGTTCTAGGTCCCAGGTTTGAACTCAGACAGGTACTTTGTGTACATTATTTCATCACCACTGCTCTCAAAATGATTGATGGATAACATCTTAAGGAAACCGGCATGTCCTAGAACCAAAAATTCAAAGACATGTGACGACTACCAACCCACACCGAGCCCGCATGGTGGACTATCTATGGCCCACTCCCTCTCACCTTAGTCTGTGACCCAGCAGTGAGAACAGTATAGACTGATTGTGTATTAATGCAGTAGGGAAAAAACATTATTGTCAGTTTGGCAAGAAACTAATTTTTGTCCAGGTAGCACGTTTCCATGTGGGATAATTTCTGACATCCATAGAAGCTATCATAAATAATAATGAACTATACATACTTATGTAATAAAAATATTAAGTACCATTCTGTGTGTATAAACTTACAAAGTTACAACGCAAAACTAATAAGGCCATGGGTTTCCAAGATTTCAAGTCTGGCCAGATAATGAGTTTTCCTGTTAGTAAATTCTCAACAATCTGTTCTCTCTAGTCTACGCTTATGATAACACATATATGATGCAAATCCTTACATAGTAAAAAACAAAGTCGCCGAAATGTCTACGCGCTTAACTTCCGAATGACTGCACCAAATAGGATAATTAAAATTCTAAAAAAGAATTGCTCCCGTGCGAAGCTGGGCCGGTCCCCTAGTCATTACATAATATACAGTACCTATGTTTATTGTTTGGATTTTGATTGTAAGTACCACTAAGGTATTGTGTTGATGTTTTATCAAGTTCTAGGTATTTAATGACTCAGCATAGTCTCATGGGAAGTAAACAACTAATTTACATAATAGCCATAATTATTATGCTGCATTAGAAATTGATGAACTAAAAGTGTTATTATTGTGGGAGCAGTGGTGGCCCAGTGGTATAGGCCCCGACTTACGGGTTGTAAGGTCGTGAGTTCGAACCCAGGCAGGCACTTTGCGTATTTAATTACCACTGCTCTCAAAATGGTGAAGGACAATGTCGTGAGGAAACCGGCATGTCCTAGAACCTAAATTCGAAGACATGTGACATCCACCAACCCGCACGGGGTTCGCGTGGTGGATTATGGCCCGCTCCCTCATAGAGAGGAGGCCTGTGTTCTAGCAGTGGGAACATTATTATTATTAAAAGCCTGTGAGATCCCACTGCAGGGCAAAGGCCTCCCTACTCTCTTTCCACTTTTCTCTGTTTAAATCTGCTAAGGACCAGTTCTTACTGAAGGAGTTCTTGTGAAGGAGGCACTCCGTCTGGGCCTGCCGCGATGTCGCTTGCCAATAAGAGCGACCAGTTGGGTCGTAAGTTTTGCCCATTGGTTGTCTGACATGCGGCAGATGTGTCCAACCCAATCCATTCTAGCGTGGCAGCTTTCCAAGTGACATCAGTTATTTTTGTTATGGAATGGGAACATTATAGGCTAATTATGTGGTTATTATTGTAAAACACATGATTATTATTAACATTTCAGGTGCACTGGCCTTGCTAGCATCTGCTGCCAACCTATGGGGTGCTCCATTGTCAAGCGACGAGGACGTTCAAAGACGGAATTTAATGGAAGACTGGGATGGATACGAGGCCCATAGTGTGGGCCCGACGCCAGCCGTGCCCACTCTGCCGCCGTACACGCCGAGCGCCGACTACATGCCCTCGATACACCCGTCCTACGCGCCGCCAGTGCTCGGGACACAACAATACTTCCCTTTCGACGACTTGTCGGTACTTCCACCGCCACCTCCCTATTCCCCTTGAGTTTTTGAAACACATCCAGTTTTCGTCTCGAATCACCCAAATATTGATGTATTTTTAGTTGTAATCTGCAGTATTTATTATTTTAATTAAGTATAACAGCTTAATAAGTCCAATGCTTAAGGTTAGTTAAGGCTTGTGAGTAGTGAGACGTCTAGAAACTACTGATGAAGGTATTAACAAAAAGGAAGTAATCTCAAGTGGTCTGTGCAAAGGGATCCCTTCTTTTCGCATAATCTTCTTTTTCCTAATATACTTTGGCATATCTATTTTGGTATAATTTGTTTTGCCATAATAATACTTTGCCATATGTTTTGGAATAAGTACAGTTTATGTTGGCATAATTATCTTGAAGGCTAATTTGTTTTGGCATTAATTTAATTCGCATAATACTAAACGACGCGACGTGACGTCAGGGGCATCCCGAGGTTCGGTTTGGTTAGGTTCCTTTAAACCCTACAGACAGAAATAGGAGCATGCCAAATTTATGCTTTATCATTATTATGATTAGAGAAATTATGCGTAAAAAAATTATGCGCGAGCTGTTATGCGAAAATATAATTACGAGAAACAAAAGTATGCCAAGTTATATTAGATCTTAAAATTTTATGCAAATGGATAGGGAACCCCGTGCAAACGTTTTCATGGATTTTCGTGACTTACAAATCCAAAATTGGTAATAATACTTTTTTATTTTTATTATTTTACATGTGATGAATGTTTTCTAGGGCTGAGTTAAATTAACGCATAGGTAACCTTAATTAAAACTAATTGTAAACTCGAAAACGCCTAAAATCTATAATATGGAGTTATTGGTTTATGTATGTATATATTGTGGTTGTGAGTTAATTAATGACTACTGTTCACTTCAACATGTGATTTGCCATTTTAGTGCCTATTCATGTCGTATTTCTCGAAATGCTTTAAGATAAAATAATTGAAGTTCTGTTTATTATTTATAGCCTAACTAGGTGGTTAATTTGTAGACTAAGTGCCGAGTAACATTATTTGTACCAATTATTTTTAAACAAAATATAATTATCATAATAATCATTGATTCAGTCTTCTCACAGCTGTTCCAACAATATAATCGATGATAAAAATAAATCACTCTACGTGTAAATTAACGCCTTACAGAAATCTACAAGAAGTGACTAAAAATGCCAAATGTAATTTAAACTCCCATGTATTTAAACCTATTTACGACATTATGCTCTTATCATTTAGGTAATGCTTTAACAAATATATATTAGATAATAATCTTTAAAACACTTTTGGCATATTATGCTTTAATTTTTATCATTTCGATAATGGGACACTATCTCAACAAATCCGATACCCGACTATTTCGTGATTCATCTAATCTCTATTGCTCTCTTATTGATTGTGCTATATTGAAATAACTTTTTTCGAAACTGGGTCACCTTGTTATTAAATGTGTACATGGTCTTCTATTCTACTTAATTAAAATGAGTTTAACAACCCTTCCCAATATGAAATTAAAGCAATCCATCACTAAATGCCTTTAATCTTATAGAATGGTAATGATGCCATTTTAATTTAGTAAAATATTGTTAAATTAGATGGTAAATACTATAATTATTTTTGCATTATAAATAATATGTTGCAAAGTAAAACTACAGACTAGAGCCAAAACAGTTGTGTATTATAAGGGCATGAGTCTGTCATAATAAATTGTATAGAATGTCGAGAGATCTGTTTCATCATGAAGAAACAATAAAATGAGCTTTTAGATTCTAGTATAATAAAAATTTGTGGTCCTGGCTATATCACAAAAACTAGATAAAATGTACCTAAATTTAAAATCTATGTATGAATAATAATAGTTAATAGTGCTGGTAGCATACCCTGTATAATATTCATGTTACCAAAAATATAAGCATGTTATTAGTTTTATTGTTTGTTAATGTATAAATTCCTTATAGGGGTAAGAATAGTTATTCCCGGTATATCAACTGGGAAGTTTATTTTTACATTAAAAAAACAAGAGTAAAATTTTATTTTTGTGTAAGACCAATATGCAATACATATCTATAAACGAAATTGTCTTTTTCTTTGTATTGTTCTTTGATCTAACCCAGACAGGTACAGTACCCGGCGATAAATATTGCACATCGACCTTTGGAAAGAAACAATCGGCTAATTTCGGCTTCGTAGTGCGTTATCTCTGTCGCACACTACCTATGTGACGTTAACTGACGTTTTGTCAGTCGTTGTTCAAGTGTGATAGAGTGCAGTCGCGTCCAGTTCAAAATATATATCTAGAGTTGTTAACACCCCCAAATTTAAATAATTTAAAGTTGTACTATGGCATCTTTAGGAAAAATAGGGGAACCTTTTTATTTTACCCCAACCTAAACCAATAATTTATAGAAAAATTAGTGTATTTTATACAAAGAATAAAAAGAATTATCAAAAGAAGCAAATCATAATTGTTTTAACAGCTCCTAATAGATACCGGACTGTTTGTATTTCGTGCGACAGAGATAACGCTCTACGAAGCCGAAATTAGCCGATTGTCTCTTTCCAAAGATCGATGTGCAATATTTATCGCCGGATACTGTAACTTATATCCTCATATTAATAGGCTAAGTAAAGACGCCAGCACATCAAGCTACTACAATCTGTCTTTCATTAATAGATTTTCAATTTTATCGCTACAGCATAAGGTTGGTTGGTTGGGAAAATTTGAGTTTCAGGTAGCTTGATGTGCTGGTGTCTGTACATACCCATTATGTGGAACTCCTGACACCCAAACTAGGACAAGTCCTGTATCTCAGGTGTCAGCATTCCTCCCTGTCTGTCATATTTGTGAAGCCCAACTTTCCATTGCATGCTTCACGTCCTCAGTGGTGAACACAGAAAAAAAAATTATAATCTAAACATTTTTTTAAGAAAATAAAAATGATAGATGAAAAGACAAATTTTGTTTAGAATACCTACCACATACAATAAAAAACTGATGTGCTTCAAAAAAATCACAACTTTAATATTACAAAGTACTAAGTTTCATGTCATGGTTTTTTATTTATGGCAATAAAATAATATATATAAGTATATCTCAGCCCATGCTGAGATGCCACTGTATTAAGAAAGCACAAATATTTCTTCAATCTACAGACATGAACACTAAAATTACATAAATAGTGGTAATATGTATATTATTTTCAAATAGTTTCTAAATGAGCAAAAATAATCAAGAGTCCTTTATCATAACTTCATAATCTGTTTTAGTAACTAAGGATACAATATCGAAGCACAAACTGATTGATATCTAGCGTTATCTGTGTGCATTTCCACAAAACCGATATATCAGGTTTACATCTGTTTACAGATCCTTCAATGCACTTAAGTCAAAATGAGGTTGAAGGGCAGCTCTATCTACTATATTAATAGGTTTTCCCTGCTGCTGTTCTTTTGCTATTGGCATCTTTTGAATAAAGTCATTCGACAGGCCCTCATTTCCTATATTTGAAAAATTTCTTTGCAATAAATCACTCTGAGACGATGGAAGATTCAAATACTTAATTCGTTCTTTTTCTAAGTAAATAACTCTTTCCTTTAAGGTCATGTTTTCATCTTTAAGTACTTCAGCTTGCAGTACTAACTGCTCCACCAGTGAATGTAAGTTCTGATTCAATATCTGCAACTCTTCTATAACAGTTTCCTGTCCTTTTTCTGCCTTCTTGCCATCCACTACGTCGGCTTTATTAACTGCATCTTTCACTTGGCCTTGTTCAGCGTTTCTATTCAGAATTGTGTATAACAAAGAATCTGTTTCATTTATTGTTCTATATATAGCAACTTGGACTTTTGAACTATCATTTGTTTGTATATTATAGGACGGATCTTTCCCCAAACCCCTGATATTGTCCATGGCTTTTTTCACTCTTTCGTATTGCTCTTTCTTGCTTTTGATGAGATCTTTTTGTTTGAGATGATAGCTGTGTTGTAACGTGATGGACTCAAGTGCGACTGATGACGTCGTAGATTTCATAGCATCCAGTAATAATTCTGCAGCATTGTGATGGCACTGCATCGCCTCGTCGTACCTATTGTTGATGAGGTGCGCCTCAGCACGACGGTGTTGTTGATGTGCCTGTTAACAATTTATTAACACTTTAAAGCCACACGAAAATGTCTGGATGATATAGTATTAGAAGAGATCATTCATTACCAAATTGAGTGGATGTGATTCCATTTTATTTTAGCTATTTTACTAATAAACTACTGAATAAAATACTATTTATTTACTAATCTACTGGCACCAGGGTATGTCAAATCAAAGAAACTGTCGATCCGTCGATCGATGTCAGACAGATGTCAGTCAAATTGTCAAAGGTAGGTACGTCAAATTTTGACAGCTACATGTGATAATTGCCATATTCGTGTGCTTCTATTTATTCCAAAAATTAAATATTTACATAAGCTAAAATAGAAACTAAATATAATAATATGTACAATTATATGAAAAAGTAAACAATCATAATAGGGCATCAAAGAATTCGTCCGCATCGCTGTCAACAGGAACAGTGCCCAAAAGGCTGGCAGCATTGCCACGTTGTATGGCAATGCTAATTCTTTGGCCAAGAAATAGGCCAGCCCTCTGGTCACGTAAAGAGTCGACTAACCGCTTGGCGATATCCCGAAAGACCAAGTGGGCACTCGGACCCCATGGCCCTAGTGTTTCAACCCCAAACGGCTCGAACATATAACTCCCAATCAGGTTGCAATATTTTCGCCGTTTGAGGTTTTCTGCACCTGCAGCAGCCGCCCCAGCACAGCCCACCGTGCTAGGAAGATGGGATGGCGCAAGGGTGTCGATACATGTTGCATCCTACACCAAAGGTCTGCCTATATTCGTTGTATCGATGAATCCCTACGATGACTCCAAGAATGAATTTTTAACTCGGTGTTTATAGATATATATCAATAGATATTGATAACATGTGGCATACTTACATTCGGTCTTCGGGGCAGAACGACAATTATATCAATGACGTCTTAGACTACGATAATGATCCCAAAAAGCAGTCAGGAGAACGAAGAAGACAGGCATCTGAGGCCTCAGATGTAGAAGATTTTCCAGCTGCGTCAAACGGTCCACGATGATGATTGCGCTTACACTTACTGTAACGACCTCCCGTTCCAAGCCTGGCTACGGTGCACCATTGTTCTCTTTGGGCTCATACAAGTCATACATCATGTGCTAATGTACCTACCCAAGAAGACTAAAAACATCGTCCGTAAAATATGTAGGTATTTAATTATTTTCGTGTTTAATATGTAAATGTCCGTAAGTACCACATGGAAAAAAAAACAAAACCGTGTCAGTCTGGACCGTTTTGGACGTATTTCGCACGCCACGTTAGGTACAGCCACAGAACACATATGACATATACCTACTCGTAAAAATGTGTCAAGAAATGGAAATGTGACGCGAACACCATTTTAATTTCCTCAATGCCCGTGTTGTTTTTTTGTGTTGTTTTAGCATAATGTTTAGCATACCCACAGGGCATACCTATTGATAGAACATTACAATGCGAAACGACCCTCAAAATTTATCCTATATCTGGAAAACAAAAACTAAAGAAATACTAAAAAGTTCGCAATTGTCAGTGGCGATGAAAATTCTCGCGTATAAAATCCTTTTGAGACCAATGTTGATTTTCGAGTGGTTCGAAAGATGCGACAATGATATGAAAAATCTAGAAATTCAAGCCTTAAAACGTATATTTGTTACAACTAATAAGCGTAGTCTTTATAAACGCTACACAGACATAGATGTAACTAGATACATGAAGTTACAGGAGATACGGTGGAAGCGCGCAACTGGATCTGGTTTCGGAAATCTTCGGAGAATGCTTCAAGAACTGTCCAGGATGGGTGATCCTTCACCGTATTTCACCAGAGCTGGGCGTGATAATAAAGAAAATATACATCACTGTCGATTTCGATGTTGTGAACGTCGTCGGTGTCCTTGTAACCCGCATCATTGTCATACTCACAGTATGTCAACCTGTTCGGAATCTGCCTCCTCAACAAGGCCTGTGCCCAGAAGAAGCACACGTTTAGCTAATACAAAACGAATTCAGTATACAAGACGTTAATTATTATTCTTATCTCAATATACCTACATACTTAGGTACTTACCTTATGTTTGAATTCGTATTTCATTTGAAGATAACATTATATAAGTACCTACCTACATATTTCATAAACTCACGCCCAGCCTTTTTACATAGGGGTTAACAGAAACTACTAAACGCCACCTGAGCTACGATCCTTATAATACCCTACCCTTTGAAGATACTCTATAGGGACTACTTAGGTAGGTTATAGGTAGGTACCACCAAAAAATTACGCGCAGGTTGTGCAGTTTGCTAGCCTACTTAGCAATGAATCGCAAATTAATGGTCCCTCTCAATAGATACTCTTGCTAAGTACTACTAGGTACTTAGGTACCTACTTGCAGAAATAATAACAGACAAAAACCGGTCAAGAACGAGTCTGACTCGCGCACCGAGGGCTCTGTACCATCAATAATATGTTTATTTATTTATATATACTCGTACTTTATTGTACACTACAAAAATACATAACAAAAAAAAAATCGATCACTAAAAACATACAAAGGACGGCCTTATCGCTTTCTGCGATCTCTTCCAAGCAACCTTGGAATGGACAGTGATTTGCCTGGACATAAAATGGGGTTGTCTTTGGTATAATAATACACATTAAACAAAAGGAAATGTTTTTAAATTTTCGTCGGCGAGGCCTATATTCGCCAGAGAATTTCAAAACTGCGCGCTGCGGTGTAGAATATTGCAGTTTTAGGTTAGCGCCATCTCTTAACCGATAGTGGAACTAATGTAACTTTTGTAGTTGATTTGTATTTTTCCTGTAATCTTTACATACTTAAACTTCTATCACATAGTATCAACACATCTAAAACTATTTTAAATTTCAAGGTGGTAGCATTAGTAGCACTTGAGATGTCCAGCTGTGACAGACGAACATACAGACAGCAGACAGACTGAGTCGCACCATAAGAGTTTCTTTTTACCATTTTGGTACGGAACCCTAAAAATGCCACATCACGTCGACTTTATTACCAAAGTTAGGTACACTATGTCGAATTACTTAACAACTAGGTACCAACCTGTTTATGTCGGTAGGTACCTTTTTCAATCAACTTGGTAGCTTTCAAGAAGTAGGATCGCTAGCATAACTGCATTGAATTTGATAGTGATTCTTGTACTATTTCGCCAATAATTTATAATATCTAATTTTCTTGATCTTGGATTAAACAATTAATGATTCGCATAGTTGTGTAATTTTCCATCACCATCGTCTCTGACAATAATAACTACTTTTGCAGTGAGTAGATCACCCTGTGGCATCGTTCATACTCCAAATGTGTGAGAAGCTGCTTCACCATTTCTTGAATTGGCAGGTCATGCTCGTCTACGATTGTCCCAAAAGTGTACACAGGAACGCCGACAACGTCTTCTTAGAGCTACCTCTTCTTTTTTTAACAACATTGACCAACATAGCCGTTCGTTCTTTACGTGGTCTACAATGTTGCTTGTTCTGAATTTAGTATAAACGGTACTGATATTAGGCTTAATTCTGTTAGGATGCCTTTGCGGATATTTTGATTTATAAATTTCTACTAAAAGGCCTATTTCAAAGCGTTGTAGTTTAATAGAGTTACTTTTATCTAAGCACCAAAGCTCGCAACCGTATGTGAGAATAGGTCTCACAAAGAACTTGTATAGTTGAAACTTGGACCGGCAGCGTAGGTCAGGATTGCACAACACCTTCCAGAAACGTAGGCACCACAGTTTTGCGCATCTCAGTCGTTCTGTTATTTCAAGATTCATCTGTGTTCTGGATAACTGCGGTATACCTAATCTGTTATTATTAGAACTTTGCATTGCTGCAGATAAAATTTAAAGCTGCTCCTACCTAGGAATCATAATTATTTGTTTCAAAAACAGGTTAAGTACTTTAAAACCAAAATAATGCCAATAGTTGCAAACTGTCAGCTGCCATAGCACTCAGAGTCATAGCCAATATGCAGATACAAACCAAGGAAGCGGCGGAACTACCTATACCTAAATAAAAGATTACTTATATGCTTTTTTTATATGCATTAACATATTTTTCATTTTAATACGGTTTCTGTAGGAACCAGATGGTTATCTTAGTCCGGTTTTCAACACTGGAAACCGGTCTTCAACTAAATTTAAATTGAGGATCTTGGGTACGACTTTCTACGTTCATCCGGAAGTATATTGGACACCTTTGTTGGCTCCGGGATCCGGGACTCTCAAAGTCCCTGGCGCCCATTTATTTATTAATAACGTTCATAATAACTGGAAGGTTGCTTTTACCTTAATATTGAAATTTATGATATTTCATTTAAACTTTTAAACTGGTTTTATCTCCAACTGCCCACGACCATAGCTCTTTCTGCTGAAATTTTAGCTGGCTGGCAATAATAGAATTTTACTATAGTCACCTACCTAATTTATAAGTAACAATTAAGGTAAATTAGTTCTTAAGGTTCCACCTTTTATTGCGGTAGACCCGTAACGGCTACCGAGTGGGGTTATATTGAGCTGATTTATTATTATAAATTTACAGTGTTTGAGATAGTTTGTTGTTTCCTTATATTTCGATACCCAATAGTTCGCCGCTAGAGGTAAAACATTTTAATTGTAACTGCTTGCTTATTTTTTAGAAGCCTGACGCGTCTTCAAGAAGCTTGTTATAACATCTGAGTCTGTTTGTTTTCGTAATACTGAACAGCAATGTTATCGGGTCCATTGTTAGAGAATTCACCGTTTTGTTTAAAAACAAACTGCTGGTACAACTGCAACATCTAATCTCAGCTTTTATGCTATTAACAGTTACAAATTCAGTTACTCTGGGCTATTCAAATCAACTAGACGTAACATGATCAACAAATGTCTGGCCTTTGCTATAATGTGGAGGGTGGTACACGGCGGGGCTTCTCAGTGCACGGCGACTGAAGTAAAGACTCTTCTCGAAGGGTGTGACCGGCTTGTGGGGTTGAATGTGACCAGTGTCGGGGGCACCATGGTTAACGACCACAATTGCGACGTTCTGCTTCCGAAACAAGTCTTCATTGAAGAACCGTTGTTCCAGTACCCTTTGGCTGATTCAGTAATCTCTTCTTTACTTTTAAATTAACTTAAGAACTTACTTACTCGTTCATAGGGCGAAAATTCCATAATGTTTATGTTTGGCAGTCAGTCTTGCCAACAGCTGGCTAGTTTCTATGTTTATCTCGTATACAAGAGTCAGTTAGAATATGAACAAGGTTGTAAAAGCGACAGGACATTGGTTCGGTTTGTGAAAAGAATAATCAAAAGACACACCCAAGCTGAAACCAATGTCTCATGTAGTGTAAAAATCAAAACAAAACTCACTGAGTGGATTTCTCAACTATCTTTGGTTTGGTGTTTGTTTTAGAAAAAGTTCTACACGTTAATTATGGTGGATCCAGATGCTCCCCCACAGTTGGAAGGTGAATTTTACCTTCACATGGTGAAATCTAATATACCAGTAAGTAATGTTTTTTATTCTTTTTTTTAGGTTTATATTTATAATTTCGTCTTCCCCCCAGAGACAGTGGGACGAGCCGCTCTGCAGGTTGGTACGGAATAAACTTATTAATACGTCCACCAATACTGCTGAGCGTGCCCGCCTGCTGGCTGTGGGTGAATGGGAGTCGGGCCTCTGGCTTCAGGCGCTACCGTCACCCAACATAGGCACTATGCTGGGTGACACCACATTCCGGCTCGTTACATGTTTGCGTCTGGGCGCTCCTTGCGGAGCTCCACATCGCTGTCAATGCGGTGAAGCAGTCGACTGCCTCGGACACCATGGCCTATCCTGCAGCAAGAGCGCTGGTCGGATGGCACGGCACGCCAGCATTAACGACATCATCCGTCGGGCTCTTGTCACCGCCGGAGTGCCAGCTGTTTTAGAACCCAATGGCTTGGCACGTGACGATGGGAAGAGGCCAGATGGAATGACCATAATGCCTTGGAAGTTGGGTAGGCCTTTGGTGTGGGATGCAACCTGTGTCGACACCCTCGCGCCATCCCATCTTCCTAGCACGGCGGGCGGTGCTGGGGCGGCTGCTGCAGGAGCAGAAAACCTCAAACGGTGCAAATATAACAACCTTATTGGGAGCTATATGTTTGAGCCGTTTGGGGTTGAAACTCTAGGGCCTTGGGGTCCGAGTGCTCATCGCATATTTCGCGATATCGCCAAGCGTTTAGTTGACTCTTCGCGTGACCAGAGGGCTGGCCTATTTGTAGCCCAAAGAATAAGCATTGCCATCCAACGTGGCAATGCTGCCAGCCTTTTGGGCACTTATCCCATTGACAGCGATGCGGACGAATTTTTCGATGCCCAATGAACTCCTGTCCTTTTTTTATTATTATTATTTGTATATAGTATACTAGCTTCAGCCCGCGACTTCGTTCGCGTGAAACTTCTTGTTTCCCCCGAGCCACCCCGTCGTATCGCATCACCCGCCCGCGCTATCACTTAACGTTCTTTTTTACTTTTTTTTCTTTTTGCTCGGCTCCTAAGGGTCATAGCGTGATGTTACATAGCCTATAGCCTTCCTCAAGAATTGGGCTATCAAATGCAAGAAGAATTTTTCAAATCCGACTGGTAGTTCCAGAGATTACCCCCTACATACAAACTTACAAACATACAAACTTACAAACTTTACCTCTTTATAATATTAGTATAGATATATACATACACACATCAAAAGTGTCTAGGGATCAAGCATTTTTATGCGGATTTCTTGAGATTGAGATGTGGCTTTGTAATAAATTTATGATTTTATAAATTTATATGGATCCTTTTTGGTGCATTTCATAATTTGAATCAGGAACTGTGAATCAAATTCGAGTAAAAGATGAAAATCAGCTGTCAATATTTTCCCTATAAAAACATACAACGCATTGAAGACATTATTAGTGCTACTGTTTCCCTACTACTGATTAAAACCAACGTTATTATGGAGCGGCGACGTCATTTAAGCAGGGAAGAAATGCTCAGAGCCGTGGGAATGATAGAAGCTGGTTCCCGGCAACGTACTGTGGCTTTAGCTCTGAATACAAGTCAGAGTGTTATCAGTCGACTTTGGACACGTTACCGAAGCACTGGTACCGTGGCTGAGCGCCATGGAGGACGGTATCGCTGCACCACACGGAGACAAGACCGATACATTCAAATCTTAACTCGAAGAGCTTCAACAATAACCGCCATGATGTTAGCCGTGAGGCTTCATCACTCTTCAGGGAACTTAATTAGCGACCAAACAGTCAGAAACCGCTTGCATGAAGTGAACCTTCATTCCCGAAGACCGCTACGGGTACCACCTATAGCAATGCACAATCGTAGGATTCGATATCAATGGGCTCTTGAACACAGAAATTGGGCAGAAGAACAATGGCGTTTCGTGTGCTTTTCTGATGAGTCTCGTTTTGGTATGAGACCGGATACAAGACGTATACGACACTGGAGAACCCCTGGACGCCAACAGCGATTAAAATCCTGCCAGGAAGTCCATCCTTATAGTGGTGGAACCATCATGGTATGGGCGGGTATTTGGATCGGCGGAAGAACTGAGTTGATTTGGATCAGAGGCAACCTCAACGCTCAAATTTATGCTAAGACGATTGTATCAGACGTCATCGTTCCTCTACAAGTGCAAATCGGTCCCTTATTTCAGTTAATGCATGATAATGCACGACCGCACACCGCAAGAGTTGTAAGACAGACTCTCGCCGCAGCTAACATCAATGTCCTGCCCTGGCCTGCTCAGTCGCCAGACTTGAACCCGATTGAGCATGCATGGGATATGCTACAGAGAAGAGCTCTGCCGAATATGGAGGGTATCCAGTCGCAAGAAGACCTTTTTTTGTTGTTGCAACGAACATGGGCGGCCATTCCACAGCGTGATTTGGATGAACTCATTTTGAGTATGCCAAACCGATGTTCTTGTGTTGTTAGTGTTCGCGGTAGAAACACGGATTATTAATTGTTTAAGTTACCCAATAAAATTTTAAAGAAAACTGTTATTTCAGTCTTTTTTTCGAACTTTTGTGGTAGTGGTTCAAATGTCCAAAATCCCTTTATTAGGAAAATGGCAAATTTCTTTATTAATGCAAAGGTGACTTGGTTTATCGTTACTGTGACAAACGAAAACACTTTATTTGATGAATCCTTAAAGAAAATTTTAATTAATATCAATCAGGAGAAAAGTTATTGCAAAAATATATGTTGATCCCTAGACACTTTTGATGTGTGTATTTTAGTTTGTGTGTACATATGTAAGTAAGTAATGTTGGTTATTATTTGGTAAGTACCTACTACTTAGATTAAGTTTCATGATTTTTCACTCGCACTTTGGAGTTAAAGCAATAATCGAGGTATAAGTACTTATGTATTGTAATAAAATTTTGAGCTGAACAACACTTTGCATAGAGAGATTAGAGTTAGAACGGCCAATAAGAAGATTAATGAAAATATTGTACCCACCTACCTATAAAAGATAGAGTGGGTTAAGAAAAAAGTGAAAGCCAAGACGAGAACTGAATAGCCGATAGAGATGAATGGGGGAAAAATACTGTGACGCCAAAAATTCTAAATCCAAAGCAGCATTAAAAACGTGTTTTATTTTTTCTGGGAGGTTGAATACGTTGATGAGTATCTCTATCTTGGTCAAATAATCTTTTTTCCAGGCAAGACAAAACAAAGAAGTTGCAAGACGTACCGAAAATGCCTTTTTTTTATGGATGGGAAATCATCAATATGACCCCTCCCGCTCTGGGTGGAGCGGAAGGGAGTGTCAGACTCTTACTGACTAAAACCCATCCGTGTTCCTTCCTTAGCCCTTTATGTTCCGGGGTAGCGGTAACCCTTTCGGACAATCCCGCACCCCCGGCAGGCTTCGGCCCTGGCAGACCCCTTCCTTTATGCTGACATCTCTTTGAGGCGCGCGTGGAACACGTACGCGCCGTCTGGCACTTGCCTGGTCCTGATCGAACGATGAGCTACCCATTACTCTCCGTCCGCAGGCCCGCGCCTACGGTGGCCGGGAGTCGTCAGTGTCGTCACGCGGCTCCCGACGCCCGGAGCGTCTCCCGCGGCCGCTGGGACGTGAGGCTCTCTCCCTCAGCCGTTCCGCCACCTCCTTCGCTAGCATGACTGCTTCGCAGAAGGAGGTGACCGCCTCCCACTCCCTCTCGCCCCGGACCATGGCTTGAACCAGGGCCGGACGCGAAAGGTCGCCGCCGCTGTCAATCGCCTCTACGAGGGCACGGCGGTGCTCCGCCCATGCGGGGCAGACCTCCACCGTATGCTCCACCGTGTCCTCTGGGCGATCCTCGCAGTGGTGACACCCGGGCGTCTCCTCCCGCCTGATGATGTGCAGGAACCTCCCAAAACATCCGTGTCCGGTGAGGACCTGCGTCAGGCGATAGGTGAGGACGCCGTGACGCCTCTTTCATCATCATCAGCCTATAATGTTCCCACTGCTGGGACACAGGCCTCCTCTCTGTGAGAGGAAGTGGGCCGTAATCCACCACGCGGGCCCAGTGCGGGTTGGTAGATGTCACATGTCTTTGAATTTTTGGTTCTAGGACATGCCGGTTTCCTCACGATGTTTTCCTTCACCGTTTTGAGAGCAGTGGTGATGAAATAATTTACACAAAGTAAAGCGCCTGTCTAGCAGTGGCTAAAGAGGCGTCACGGCGTCCTCACCTATCGCCGAGGAGTGCCTCAAAGAGGGGTCTTATCGCCACTATCGTGGCGTGCCCTGCGCTGGGTTGCAAAAGTCGCTCCTTCCATGCCACCATGAGATCGCGCCGGAGGTCTGTCCGCTCCGCCGCGACTTGCCGCAGAAGCGGAGTTTCCCCCCGGCGTAGTGCCTCCGCGCGCCACTCATACAGGCGCGCGAGGACTATCGCCTCCAGATCCCATGGCGGCAGTCCGGCAAGGAGGCTTGCCACCTCGCCCGAGATCGTGCGGTACCCCCGGATCAGTCTTACGGCTACCACCTTTTGGGGCGCGTTCAGATAGTGGGCGGCTCGCCGCCGCAGAGAACGCGCCCACACCGGGGCCCCGTATAGGGCCATGGACCGCACGACCCCCGCGTAAAGCCTCCGGCAGGAGGTGTTTGGCCCCCTCAGGTTGGGCAAGAGCCGCTTGAAGGCGGCCCCGGTCCTTTCCAGTTTGGGGGCCAAACGTCGGAAGTGTTCGACGAAGTTCCACCGGCTGTCGAGGACGAGAGACCCAGGTATTTCATCGTTGTCCCGACGCTGATGTGAACCCCTCCCACCGTTAGTTGGGATCCCGATGGTGGCCCGTTCCGAGGCCCATGGAAAGACATGGCCTCGGACTTGTGCAATGCCACCTCGAGACCCAACCGCCGGATCCTTTCCACGACTATCGCAACCCCGCGTGTCATCGCGTCGGCCGCCGCCTGATGCGATCTCCCCTCCGCCAGGACCAGCGTGTCGTCAGCGTAGCAAACCACGCTGACGCCATCAGGGAGGTCGGCCCGTAGCACCCAGTCATAACCGATGTCCCACAGGAGCGGCCCCAGAACCGATCCCTGTGGGACACCGCACGACATCTCTCACCGGTTCCACTCCCCGTTGCGACCGGGGTAGATGACGGCTCTATCCGTCAAATATGCCCCGACTACTCGACGGAGGTAGGGCGGCACCCGGTGATACCGGAGTGCCTCCCCAATACAGCTCCAGGGCAGGGCGTTAAACGCGTTGGCGATGTCGAGTGACACCGCCACGACGACCCCACCCCGGGTCACCGCATCCCCCGTCGTGAGGGCTCTCACGCGCATGATGGCGTCCACTGTCGAGCGCCCCTTGCGGAAGCCAAACTGACTATCCGCAAGATCCGACCCCGTCCTCACTAGGTGTCCGACGAGGCGGCCTGCAATCACTCTCTCAAAGAGCTTGCTGACCTCGTCGAGCAGCACTATGGGCCGGTATGCGGACGGAGAGTCCGCAGGGCGCCCTGGCTTCTGAATGAGGACCAGCTTCCCCGTCTTCCAACGGAGTGGAAACTGGCCCCTCTCCATACATGCACTTAAGAGCGCCTCTAGTCGAGGCCCGAGAGCCCTCGAGGCCAGGACCCAGACTTTACCCGGCAAGCCGTCGGGTCCTGGGGCGGTATTTTTGGCCTTCAGCCTGCCTACCGCCACTCTCAGATCTACCCCGGTCACTTCAGGGATGTCGTCGTCGTCGTTCTCGTGGTCCGCTTCGGGCACCGCAAGTGACGGAGCCATGGGCGGGGGAGTATGCTCCCCCCGTGAAGGGAACAGAGTGCTCACAACCTCCTCCACCAGCTGGGGGCGGAGACTCTGCGTCAGCGGGGGGGCCCAGGTGCGGAGTTTATTCCGCACCGTTTTGTAAGGGCGCCCCCATGGATCTCTGTTCAGAGTCTCCACCATCTCTTCGCGGGCCGTATCCTTGGCCCGCTGGACATCCTCATGGAGGGCGGTCTTCGCCGCTCTGTACCTCTCGTACAACTCCGCCTCCGTGGCTTCCGCATCCTGCCTGCGGTGCCTGGTGTACAGGTGTTGCGCGTTGACGCACGCCTTGCGTAGCGACTCCACCTCCTACGACCACCAGTACACCTGACGTCGGGCGCATCCTGGACCAAAAATGCCTGGAGGAGCTATTGGGCCATGAAAGTCCTAACGCAGGGTGATCTTCTTTTGTCCCTTAAGAGAAGACTCATTGACGTGTGCATACTTCCCATCCTCACATATGGTGGTCAAACATGGTATTTGACAAATGAACAGAGGTCCACACTCGAGGTTTGCCAGAGGGCTATAGAACGGAGTATTCTGGGTATCAAACTAACAGACCGGGTTAAGAATACGACCATCCGTTCCATCACAAAGATAACTGATTTCACTTGGAAAACTGCCACGCTAAAATGGAACTGGGCTGGATACATCTGTCGCATATCAGACGAACAATGGGCCAAACTTACGACCCAATAGGTTCCTCTTAATGGCAAACGACTTAGTGGCAGGCCCAGACGGAGATGGCGGGATGAGCTAGACTCCGTCAACAAGTACTGGTCCTTAGCAGCTTTGAACAGAGAGAAGTGGAAAGAGAGTAGGGAGGGCCTTTGCCCTGCAATGGGACATCACAGGCTTATAATAATAATTATTTATTTTTTCAGGGACTGGCTTTGAAAGCGAAAGAGAGCATCAAAACCGTTGGAATAGATTACAGAGGTAAGTTATGTTACGAAGAAAAAATAATATTCCTGCTTTAGTTTCTCAATATTATTTTAAGGCTTTAAAATTAATAATAAACGAACCACTCTATCTAGGTTACAAGCCGCCAGCGCCACCTCGCGCCTCAGGCACGCACCGCTACATCATCCTGCTCTATGAACAGGCCGACGGCAACAATTTCCTGCCCACTGTGCCTTCTACACGACACCGATTCTCGCTCGCCAAGTGGCTCATCGGTAAAAACCTCTGTGGACCAGTCGCGGGAATTCAATTCAAGACTGAATACTAGATGGCGTTGGTAGTTTTGAATGCAATTCCACTTTGAAATTTGAAATGGAATGGAATTTTCTCTGAATTTTAGTTGTAGGTAAAGCCTTTACGGTAAACGTTTTGTCATTTAAAAGTAATAAATTAGGTACGTAGTTATGTAGTATTTTATAATATGCCTAGTTTATTATTAAAAATCTTGTTTCAATTTAAATATGATATATTTTTACACAAAAATGTCCCGTAAGTACCTACTCCTACTATACACATATACTATTTAACTATTCTATATAGATAAATGTGGAAAGTTTATATTTAGTACTTAATAATTTCAAAAGGGACTTAATATTAGTTTCAAATAATAAAAGGTACCTACAAAGGTAGGTAGGTACTTACTTTAAGATGTTCATAACTTCATGCAGGAGAAACTAATGAAGTAATAAATGCGCCAGTAACAAACGCTGAGGTAGATGTTAGAAATAAATGAGATTCATGAGTAGGTAGGTACCTACTTACTTAGCTACTACCTAAATGTTAAAGTTAAATATGACAATGAATTCTTAAAACCGAACTGAAGCATTATAGGGTAATGAGAATTTAAAATACGAATAAATAACTCATTAATTCATTCTTATTACTCTCACAGATGGTGTTAGACCTGTTAAAGAAAGAGAAACAATTTTTGAAGAAGTTAAAATAAGTAAATAACCTCCAAAAGTGATGGTTTAATACTTTCCATTAAATTACACTCAAACTGTTCAGTTCATCGAAGCTAGTAAAGTAACATAAAAGAAATAAATTTATGTTCAGCTGTATTTACAATTGAATACAAATACTAAGGGTTAATTAAAATAACGCCTATACTCTTCGTGCCAAAACACATTTCTTTTGTTTCATTTTAACGGACAAGTTGAAAAATAATGGCGGCACGAGCTAAGCGTAGGCTGCGCGCGCGCACGCGACACTTCCCTCTCACCTCGCGGCCCACGCGCCACCACCGTGCACCGCGCCTAATTTATATCAACAAATTATTTTCTCATCTCTAACTACTGGTTTTATCCAAAGTGATTTATTGTTGACGACCTAATGATATACAATTTTTTACATTTACTTTTCGTTTGGCGAATGTTGTTAAAGGGTCACCAAAATAATGCGAATGTCACGTGGTGTGACACTTCTCGGAATAAACACCATGGTCCATGACCCGGGTGGTCCCTTGCAGTTTTATAGTGGTACTTAATATGTCAATGTATTATAGCCGCTGTTGTTTTCGGACACTTTTATAAAGTATCACAAGGTTTAATTGTGTTTATAAAAGTTCATTCAATTTCATCTGAGTGTCGTTTTTAACTTGACGTTAAAAAATGTCTTCGTCTTCGAACATTTATTACGAGTTTGTTTTATTTTATTTTTTCGGAATTATTTAGGAATTTGTACGATTTAGGAACTGTTTTGTTTTGAGCACAACCCAATCAATTCTGTAACACCAGGAGCCTATAGTTTTTGCCACAGATTTAGGGTTATAGCGTAATAAAATTTGATTTATTGCTTGCAAGGCTTTTATGTCACTTTTGAAAGCAATACTCTTAAAACATTATCTTGATGCCTCACGTACGGTCAGCATCAAAAGTTGATTAACACTTCAGTTTTTTTAATCTTAGTTATTGAGCAAAATATTTTTTCAAAATTGCAGCAGAAGATTTTTTTTAGAATAATACACTCTTGTCTATAATGTGAAAAGCTAAAAATCAGTTTATTGAAAAAAGTTGTTGTCAATTTAATAACATGTAAAAACGATAGTGTTAATCGACTTTTGATGCTGACTGTACAAGCTTATAGTTTTACACAGGATATTTTTCTTGACTTGTCAATGGCTTTTGACTGCGTTTTCCATACTAATCTGAATGTTGGGTTGATTGCACTTTAGAATGCTCTATTAGGGATCATGGTACTTACATAATCTGGTACCTAAGTTTCCAGAATTCATAAAAAGGGATTTTCACAGAAAGACATTTCCGGAATGTATGTATGTTCCATAGGGCTCGATACTTGGCCCGTTCCATTTTAACAAAATTATATAGTCACTATACAGTAGCCGTTGATACTTGTTTTCCTTATGCACGAAACGTGGATTTATTTGTAATCTTATGAAATAGGGAAATGTACTTAAAACGCCACGCCGCCCGCGCAGGTAGTCTTAAATTGGTCTACATAGAAGTAGAAAATGTTCCAAGAGTATATTATATTCATAAACCTTGAATTCCACTTAACATATGTATAATTGTATGAGTCTATTTTTATATGAACTTATTTTTGAGTAATCCCCTGTAAGAGCAATTAGAGTAAGGAAAATATATGGATATTTCGTCTTAAAAACATCGGTTGATCAGAAACATGAAGCTTTACAGTTACATGCGTCATGTCTGGCAAATGTTTGTGAAATAAAGTCTTCAATTAGTAGAGGGCGAATATAAATATGTTATTAAGATTCAATTTAGAAAATGACCAACCAATTAATTGTTGTAAACAAGATCCGCTACATACCTACATGGGATTTTGTTTCAAAATAAACAATAATGTTTTAAATTTTTTTTTCAGGTTTCTTTGTTTATTAATTTTTCGCATCAAACAATACAATGTAGGTATTGTCATCAGCGTTTTACTTAATATTAACATGTCTTAATAAAACCAATAGGGATTTTTTGCCACAAAATTATTTTAGATAAATAAATTGTTAGTAACACAACTTGTTTAAAAATAAAATAATTACGTATCCAATGCTAAATGCACTAAAATAAATTGTGATGCGAATTCATTTTATTTTGTAATAAACAAACGTAAGTTCCTAGAAGTGTCCCGTAATCATACAAATGTTGAATGAATGATTAATTCCGGTTAACCACAGAGTGACACAGGGAGTGATCGGTGCTCTTATTAATTCTAGGAACATATATTATTTGTTACAACTTTGTTTTTTACTCCTTTGGAGGTGGTATTAAGCTAAAGGTCTTGGCTTAGTTTTGTAACTGTGGAAACAGGTACCTACCGGTGACGTAATGTACCAAATTATTATCTCTAATGTATCCATTGAATAATATTACAGGCAGAAGGTACTTGGTACAAGGAAGGATGGTACAGGTTAGGTACTTGGTAATAGTGTTAATCGCTGTGGTAGAGACAAGAGCAACAAACAAAACTAGAATGATGGGGAAAGGATACCTATGCATGGATAATGTCTATTCACTCTCTGATAAAAGGTCGGATAGAGTAGGTATATGAGAATAAATTATTAACTGAATTGTGAAAATACTGGCAGATCAATAACATGATACCTACTCAATTATTCAAATCTCTTTAGATTACTAAACGCTATTAGAATCCATTCACAGATGACATCATCAAGTCAAGTGCAGGTTCCGTCAAGCTATCCTCCTAATTAACAATTATGTTGAAAGGTAAAAAAGAAACAAAACTCTCTGATAGATATCTAATGGTTGAGTTGTCATATCACTGAGTTGGATGTCGCATCTTTTTTGACAGGAAGCTCGTCTATCGTAAATTAATCGACATGGCTCTCCAGAAACACCAAATTACTAAACCGGTTTGGCGTGTGCGCGGGCGCTGACCCGCCGGAAATACTTGCGACGCAACACCCATAGAGAAACTCGCCACGTTTTTCTTAATATTCAAATGGAGGACATTACGGTGCATGATTTCGAACCCTCGATGTCATCAATATTCTACATGGTATTGATTTTTTTATGTTGCAGGAACTAAGCATTATTTTTGTCTGGGACAGTTAAATATTGTAGAGCAGTGTTGTGCTTTTTGGTAAATTGGCCTCATAATTTCCATATCACCCTAAGTTTGAATGCATAAAACGAGACGAAAAAAATCTATTTGTCAACGTGACAGTTAAACAATTTCAACCCAATGATATTATTTTATGGCATGGATGTTTTCATTATTGTTCTCAAAAATTAAGTACGAGGTCGACTATACAAACCGACCATATATAAACTATACCGACTTAATTTTTTTAAACTATAACTAATGCCTATGTCTAAAATATTTTTGCACCAGAGCTTTTGAAAATTAATTGCTTAGCAAATTTTTAATACCTAGATGCTGATAGATACCTACAGCCAAAAAAATTTGAACTTTACAACATAACGCTCACATTCTATAAATTGATAGATGGATACGTTGTAGTAATTAGTAAAGTATCATTCAGCTTGTATACGGATTTAGTCAAATCTATATTTCTAGATACATAGACTAAATAAATTATAATTGGAGTCTTTATTTACTGAGGGCAATAAACAGTTACTCTAACACAATAAACAGCTTCACCAGGGTATTATTAAAGATAATATTATGTTTATTTCATGACTTGTCTAGATTGTGAAAACAAATTCGAGCATCGATATATTCGGTACCTAAAATCGGGGAAATTAATCGTTTTGCAGCAAAACAATAAATACCCCGACTTTAGTAGGATAGTCCATTAACTACCAACTTAAATAGACCGTATAATCAAAATACAACTGCCATTCTTTGACAGTTGTTTGAAATGACTATAAAAAAGCGACAAATTGACGCCAGGTCGTTCGATTTGCTTAATAATGAATTTCCTTGACTATACCTACTTCAATTTATTTTCGAACTAGCTGCGCCCCGCGGTTTCACCCGCGTAATTGTCGATCCCGTGGGAATATCAGGATAAAAAGTAGCCTATGTCCTTTCCCGGGACTCAAACTATCTCTATACCAAATTTCATCTAAATCGGTTCAGCGGTTTGAGAGTGAAGAAGTAACAAACATATAAACACACACACACACACTCACAAACTTTCGCCTTTATAATATTAGTGTGATTAAACCACTTTAGAATTGATTAATGTATTTTCACGCAGACTGCTATGTTTTCTATGTTAGAGGGTTTAGTTTCCGCACTTAGTCCTTTATGTCGACCATTGTGCGTGGGCCATGGTGCCCGTCGGTGGTTATTCTAATCAGCAGTAGCAGAAGTTGCTGTTCTGCTAAGAACATCTGTGTAAGATCTGGGTGCCCCGAGGTTTTCTGCTAAATTATTTAATACTTTTAGCACACAAATATACAGAGGCGGACGTTTTCTACCAGTCAACCTTTGGGTGATGCAGAGACATACAGTGGTAGGTGCAATCATGAAAAATGAGGAATAAAGATAAATAATATATGGGTAATATTCTTAATCTAGGTGATTCAAAGCCTGCTATTCTCGTAAGCAAAATAAACCGTGTATACATAATACATTTGAGTCAGCTTATGGACGATGCAAAAAATAAACACATTATGTTAAGATATGTAGGTACAAGGAACAGCAAAAAACATTGACCGATTAACACTGGCCAAGCAAGTGACGCTGCGGGCGATGTATGTATAGTGTCGAACAAGTCAAGCCATGGTAGTGCTCGCTATTTTCCTTATTGCCTATGATTATTTGAAAACGTTTGGTTATTCAATTACATACATTTGATAAACGTGTAATTGACTTAATAAAATCATTATACATACTTATAGAAGTTTGTCTTGGGGACATGACCACACAAGCAAGAACAAATTATCAAGAATTATATGTACGCGTTTACAATCTACATTTATGGTAAATGCTATTATTAAAAATTGAATTTGAGTAATTTCAGATTTATATATAACTGGTTTTTTATTTTGGTGGTGTGGTCATTTTGTGACCATTGAAAATCAACACTGTGCTGTGGGTCCCCATTTCACAGTATTATGCTGAGTGGAAGTCTTCTTGTCACAGCCACGACATGCAGCTGCCGATTATTTTTGTTCTGTGCTCGTGATTATCGATCTGTTTTTACATTTTTTTTTATTCGAGTTTTTTTTTTATAAATTTAGGGGCTTTTGTCCATTAAGGATATGCCAACCCTATCATACCTTATAACAAAGTAAATTCAGTTTAAATACACTAGAAAAAAAACTTACAGTATAGTAATTCTAAAAAACACTGCTTACCTACTGCTGAACGACTAATACTAAACTACATAATTTTTTAGCTGCCTTCGATTTAGGGTTTGCTAAAATGCTTTGAATCAGACCTACATCCAGCCTATTTAACTTTAATTCGTTCAGAAGCAAGTCGCGTTCATCTTTATTCCGGACTCACTCCATCAGCAAATGTTGAACATCTTCGATTTTATTACAAATTAAACAATTTGGAGAATCAGACTTTTTCAATAAGAAAGCAAACTTTGCTGATGGATAGTGTCCGGACCTAAGTCTAAGGGCTATTTTAACATATTTTCTACTTAAGTTAATGCCATTAAACCAAGGGACACGAGGAAACTCACCCTGTATGGTCTTATACCATATGCCTTTATCTATAGATTTGCTATCAAATAATTGTTTCCTATCATCAAAACATACCGATTTAAATCTAGGTACTAATTCCCAATGATCTGGTAAGTAATTAATTACCCTGGCTTGTACTACCGCCAACTTAGCTATACGGTCAGCTTCCTCGTTCCCTTTCAGACCAACATGTGCTGGAACCCATTGCAACTTGAAGTCTATACCCCTTTCATTAATAATAATAATAGCTTTTAGGATATCATAGGCTATCGTTGCACCTCTGCGACCAGAGGCGCAACGAGCCACATGTTGCAAGGCACTCTTGCTATCAGAAAAAATTACAATTTTATTCAAGTTAAGATTCATTCCGTAAGATAATAGTAGTGATATAGTTAATTGTTGTTTGTATGCACGAGTTTGTGGGTCTCTCTTTAAATCTCTTTTTTCTTTCTTTCAGTAAGTACCTATAGAAGGTACACAGAAAAATGCATTCCATATTAATTCTAGAGCTCGTGGTTTGAGAAGTGATTCCGAATTTATAAGAAATTTTGAGTCTACAGTGAAAGTGATCATGATGTCTTGAGTTCTGGACATTTAAGTTTCTACAGGCTTTGGGCACAGATATGCAAATATTATATACTTGTTAATAACGTATTCTATTTGGTTTGCTCTTCTGTAAACCTACGTCAAATATACAGGGTGTCAGGGACATCGACATGCAATGACCATGAATTCAGTACATGATTCTAAACGGCGCAGAAAATTGAAGATTATTAAAAAAAAAAACCTGTTCCATACATTTAGATCGTGTGGGTATTCCACTTTTGTATGAAACAGTGTATTTTTTTAAATCATCATCATCATAATCAGCCTATAATGTTCCCACTGCTGGGACACAGGCCTTTTAAATAACCGACGACAAATTCCTACGGTCCCCACCGTAGAAATTTTTCGTCGGTTAGTCGGTCTAGAATCGTATGCTGAACAATTTCAGGGTAACAGTTTGCGCGTCGATGTCACCCTGAGTAGATGCAATGTTTCTGCCAACATCATTGATCACCATTCTGTTGCCCTTATCCCAATTTATTCGGGGCAGCGTAACATGACTTTTTCGTCTATACTTCTCTATTAGTGGTTATCTCTCTATGCTTCTCCTAAAAATCTCAAAAAACACCAGTATCAATCTGCTTACGAACTTCTAATGGCTGTTAGTGGTAATTGGTACTTTTTGTGCCATCTTTTGGACTGTAATGGCTGAAAAAATAGTCGTAACTCATGGTCCTGAATCGCCCTTAAAACGGTCCCTGCACTAAATGATTTATTCAGCAACATCAACCACGTGTCGCAAGCGCTGTTATATGAGAAAAGCCAAAAGCTACGGCTTCCTTCCGGTCGCCCACGCTCTGCCCACGCCTGACCATCCCACGCCACGGTATAATATCAATCAATTCGGCTAAATCCACTTCTATGATAATGCAATAGTTTCAAGTTTATATTGCAACATGGAGTTTCGAACTTCGACACAAACTTGTTTGTTTTTTGGCTATCTTCGCTTAATTTTAAACCTATTGTGGTCTTCTATCAGGAGGTTCATGGACTTTCCCTCTTACTAATATGCGTTGTATAGCGTCTGTATAGTTACACAACGCTTTGTCTTCTTCTTTCGAAAGTCGAATTACTGACAACTGAAAGAGAGAAATCGGTGTGTAACTATTCATCGGATACAATATGTTTATTAGTAAGGGGGTTTATGTACCAATTGATGCATTGTGTAATTTGATTAAAAACAGTTGCACTGAGATTTGATTTCGTTTTAACTGTTTTAAAAATGCCATGTGGCTAATATAGCTAATTGTAAGGTCACCCTTCAGTTCACGTCGGAGGGTAGCTGAGATATGGCGAAGACTTTGTACCATAGACCTCCTTATGTGCGTGTTACCAACAGCAACTATACACAGCATAACAACGAGAAACAACAACACAAGCTAATCATCCACTATTCTTCATCATTTACTCCTTCGTCTGACAACTACTTAGAGGGTCTAAGCCTAAGGTCTTCAAAAACGTTAATGTTTAGCACTGATCGTCATCTGGTAAAGCAAACTTTAGGTACTTATTGAATTACCTTGTGACTCAAATCAGGAAGGTAAAGAAATCCATAAAAGGTATCTAATGGCTGATTTTGATCCCACGCACTCACTGAGGAAAAGAGCAACAAATTACAATTACATTTCCAAAGGATTTACTTAATTCGAATACCTAATGTTATTGGTAGAGCAATCTTTGGTACAACGAACGCGGGGTTCCAAGCTAAACATTGATTCAAGATTCCAAAGTAACTAAATGGTGGTTTTGGCCCTTTCTAAACTGCCTGGATACAACATGCACTACAAGCAAATTTTCTATAGATTGTACATTTACCATAAATAGGAAAACTTAACAAGTTCCATGCCCGAGCAAATATTGCCCATTGCTATTATTCCACCTTACGGCTTTACATACAAATATGGGTACCGCTCCCGATTACAAACAAAACAATATCTAATAACTCGAAAATAATCAAGTAAACATTATCAACGCGTGCTTTATTGTTAAATAAATAAGGCCAAGTGCGTTAGATAAAGTTACATTAAGAGAGTTTCTAATGCAGTCATCGCCAAATACAGCGCAGCGCAAGCGCAGCCCGTTTCTCAATGGCCGAGATAACTGCGCGAGCGACGTCATGGTTAAATCTGAACGAAGGCTAACTGGAGGCGTTAGCGGTGCCGAAGCAATTAAATTAATTAATTATTTCCTTTCAAATTCGCTTGAATACATCAATAAACATGTACATTTTTAAAGAGAACGCGCCGTATGGCGGGACGAGCCGGATAATTTTGATTAAATTATACTATTAATTATATCAGTAATCGATTATACGATGAAATGCGTAATAGTGAAGTCGTAATCAATTAATGTCCATTTGTAGTAGAACTGTAATAAGTTTGAAAAAAAAATGTAGGTAATTTTTTAACGGATCTTCTTTTTTCTATCTATAACTCTAAGTACCTGGAAACCTGTCGCTTGACCATACCAAAGAGTATTTAGGCATATACAATATTTTATGGAGCTTATATCTTGTTGCTGACATTAAGCAGTAGCCATTGTTACGAATAGTCACGATATTCAGAAATGCGTGCGTGCGTGTGCGTAGGTTTATGTCACTCGCGTTGATTGACCAGCATTGACGCTCCGCAACTGCGCTACTGCGGAATCCTGTGCCGTCTTAATGAAAGGTTGGGAAGTGAAGTATCTAACGCAACAGTATGTGAGCGTGTGTTGACATTCTCCATTAGCAAGGTTGGATGTGCCGGCGCCGGCGTTGCGGCTCGATGTGGTGCGATGCGGCGATGCGGCGGCCGTGACACGCGCGATGCCGTCGTGCGTACGCCACAAATTCGCCGTTCATTGATAAAAACCGACGCCCACTCGCGTCGCGGAGGCTCCATTCACCGGCGCCACTGGTTGCGCAACGTGCATGCGTGGCCCTCCACCGCCCCCCGCACTCCGCTCACCCGCCAAAACCTTCATTCGAAGCACTAACAGCCTTCCGCAACACTTGTCACTATTTCTCCAGAAGACGCGAATTCTAGCGTCTCGTGTTCCGTAATGTTCATTCACAAATAAACGCTTTAATGGTACCTGTTTTTAATTAAAACATAATAATTTTGTAGTTTTAATATTAAGTATATGTCATACGATTAGAGCATCTAATCCAACCCATATGAAATACAATTTTATGAAAAACAATTTCAAATTCTACGAAACCAGTAAGTACTAGGTATAGGTAGACTAACCTGCCTTCCTAACATTGGTTTCGTCCATATCTGATCAATCTAGACTAGCCTAACTACTTATGTAGGTATGTATGATTTACGCCGAGGTATTCTTGTAACTCGATATGAAATTTTGCATGAATGGAAATTCCTACACGTTGACCTCGGTATTGTTAATTTGCGAGCCAGTTTGCTCGAGGAAATGCAAGATTATCAAAATAATAGGTACACAATATACGATTTCACGCTTCTCATCTCTAATCTCCCCTTTTCTAAGAAACGCATTTGAAGTTTTCTTAAGTAGCCGTAAACTTCATAAGCCATTGCCATAAAGATCTAGTAGCTTAGTTGAATATCAAAAGGTATCGAGTATAATATAAGCTCGATTTTAACGACGATTTTACATCGCGAACATTAAGTAGACCCATAAAAGGGTGAAGGGAATCTGAATTGAGATTATCGGTTTACATATCGTAATATAATATCAGACGTAATCGTACACAAGTAGAAGTCAGTTCGCTATCACCTTAACGTCTTCGAGAGTTATGCAGGGAATATTAATTGATGTCGAATTTATGCAGGTTTACACGCACTTTTAATAAATAATCCCGAGCTCGATTTCCAGTTGATCGCGAACTCGGAATATGTCATAAGATAGTCCTGCATCTTGTTATATCGTCTCAGAAAAGTTGAAAATATTTTTATAATAATAAAAGAAATTCAAGTTCATCAAAAATAACAAAGAAGAAGATCTGAAATTTAAACAGGTAACATAATATTTTATTGATTTTATACCAATAACAGTTAGAAACGAGCTTTATTGACTTTAAGCTACATGTACGATTTGGGAATGGATATGTTAAAGTTTTAAAGTCTCGAACACGACTCATCAGGTACACACATTGGACCGTAAAAGTCTACCACTGCACATAAAACATGGACCTCTAATCCAACTCATAAATCAATTCTGCCCATAGCAGTCCACTGCTGGGCATAGGCCACTCCCATGTTGCCCCATATTCAGTTTTGCGCCTTCTGAATCCAGTCTGTCCCAACCACGTCGATAGTGAGAGGTGTCACACGCTACGCTTATAGAGGTATGAGAAACAGAACATCCTCTATAGAAAAGGGAGGATTCTCCGACCAGACGGGTCTCAAGACTGGTGGGCAATTGCTCGACGATTGATCGTCAGGACGTTGTATATATTAAGCTAGTCGCGCGGTAAACTCTGCTTGCGCGATGCAGGATTTTGCGTGACATCAATGTGAAGCGTAGTTCTCATGTGGCGAAATAGATGCCGCCACACGCTTGTGAATACGCGGTCTCCACTCCAGAACTCGTCTGTTCCAACGGCTTTCAGACTTTCGATAAATATGACCGAGTCAATGCCACTCTAAAGTGATAACTTTCAAGCTAACTTGAAACTCAACAAGCCATGTCAGTCACTTCAATTCTTTTTCCTTAGACACTTATCGTCTCTAAACAAACCCCGAGCATAGCTCGCTCCATAGCGCGCTGAGCAATCTTGAATTTTTGGACCAATCCGACTGTCAGTGTCCGTATTCCGGCACCGTATGTTATAACGGGTAGAATGCAGTAGTTAAAGACCTAGCCCTCCATCGTTGCAGTACAGACGACGAGAAGACTTGACGCAGATTTCCAAATGTTGCCCGACCTCCTTCTGTCGCAGCATATTAATAATAACAAACTAAAGTGTTGTTTATTTAATAATAATATTAATTTATAACAAGGTATATCGGCAGCGGAAGTCTCAATAATAACAATAAATTTTATGAGCCATGTTTCAAGTTGTATGCGAAAAGCAGCTTGATATCTATCTCAGATTTTAATAGATTCATTAGTTAACGAAATTAGAATTGGAAAAAACCCATCTTTTATTAATGGCACGTTTAAAATCTACCCATATAATGGTTTTATAATATCAATATAGATCAATATATTAGTTAAAAGGAGCATATCCGTTGTCAGTCGCAGGTGTAAAGCTTTTTATGTTAATTAGGTATTATATTATTATTAGGTAGATTTATTCTAAACTTGTAGTCGTTTGAAATGGATAGAATAAACATTTTTATTTTGAGACATTTCTAAGCGTTTATATTCTTTCATAATTTCTGCTTGTTGCTAACGTTAAATTCTTACCCCCTTATTCATAATCCTATTTTATCTCTATTTTAGCTAAAATAGGTTTATAGAACGTTTGTCTTTATCTGTCACGTTGTCATTTCTGTGTGTAAGAAAGAGACAAACCCCATTTTAACTAAAATAGGTTTGATAAGTTTTATGAATAAGGGGGTTAGGTTTTTCTTACAAATTAGGTACCTATACAGGGTGAAATTGAATTCATAGGCATCCTTTTAAGGGGTCATTGTACTCATCATTATGAACAACTTTTACTATGGGACCAAACCTGAAATCTCTTCCCTACATTTTGAAAAGTTATGTGAACATAAATGCAAGGAACAGCTGATTTTTTTTCGCGATTTTAAGTTTAGTGTCATAGTAAAAGTGGTTCATAATGATGAGTACAATGACTCCTCAAAAGGATGCGCATGAATTTAATTTCACCCTGTATACACTATACAGGGTCACAGGGACATCGACTAGCAAACTCTAACCATGTCAAAATATACTGAAAAGCCAATTTTTTTTTTAATAACTGACGAAAACTTTCAACTCTACTCTTAGGTGATCTAAAATCATGGCGCTGACTTCATGGTTACAGTTTGTACGTCGATGACTCTGCCAGTACCTATATTATAACATTTTTCCTTTTCTTAATTTATTTTACCGCTGGGCGACGAACAAATAATTCCGGTACGTATCTTTGAAACGAGCTTGGTTTCTAAGCTTCTAATTAATTGACCGAAAACTAAGTTGTTTTGGAAAACGGTAAGTAGAGTGCGCGACAAATACGATATAGGTACGTACCCTAAATGCAGGTTAACGCACCTGAACCAGTTTGTAATTAAGAATACATTTAAATTCATTAAAAAGCATTAAAACTTTCTTCGGCCGATACACATTCAATAAACGACACGCTAAGTGGCCCCACCAGTACCTAAGTAGCCGAACCTAATTATATTGTGAGATGTCCATGCTGTCGGTACTACAGATCTAACTGGTGGAACTAAATATATAGTTTATAGCGCAATATAATCAATATCAAATTATGCAGACCAGATATTTTAATAACCCTTTAGCACTTGATATTATTTCTATTATCTAGAAAAGCTTACATACTCAATTTATATGATGAATAAATATTTTATAGACAAAGTTCGTTTTATTGCAGTGTTGAAACGAAAACAATTAGATATAAAATTATTGTTTTTTCTACATTTTGTAAACGGTTATGGAGTAACACTATAAATTATGATTACCTACCATAATTATCATTAATTATATATAATCTGACTTTCAAGTACCCCGGACCAATATTTTGGTATTTTCTATTTAGGGTATCTATGTATAAGTATTATGCTTATAAACCAATAATCACCGTGCCTAATCAGGAATTAGATTCCATTTAAATCGAACCATTAATTTTTATGTCGAATTTGCATTGAATTATTTAAATGCTCATATAAAAGTATTTCAGCATTAATTCTTGGTTTTTATGTTGAAGAGAATGGCAAATGATCCGAAGTATAATTAAGTATGCTCATTTACTAAAAGATGTCAAGAATTTTTATGATCTCCTCGGGATAATGGATAGTGTTTCCTTCTGCGTTGCGATGTTCTCAAAGTGTCGATTAAAATGTGCTGGTATAAAGCTCAGTGTCGCGTCAAGTGTCACGACTTCACTCACAAGTTCGCGCGAAGTCACCGCGACGAAGAGGTCAAGGCACCATTTTGTTGATAATATATTTCAATATAAAGTGATTGTTGTTGAGGCCCTCAAGCCAGGGTTATACACAAACTAAACTAGACAAGGCATACAGTAAGAGGCGATCATTAACCGAACTTTAACGTCTAATTTCAAATTTCACGACTCAAGATTCAAACAGGAAATCGACATTTAATTCAATAGTCTCATATAGAATTAAAAGGTATTAGAGAACTTGGTATCTGGATAAGACAGTAATGATAGTGAAGTACGAGCATATAATGAGCGTTATCGCTGGCAGGAAGTGAGAGGTTGATGGTGCAAATGAAAGACAATACGGCTGTATTGGCAAATAATGCGTTTGTTTAGATAGGCGCGTGCGGCGCGCGGAGGCGGCGCGGCATGAATGGACGCGCGTGATTCACTGCGGCCCATTCATAACCGACGCGCGCGCATCACACGCCACGAAAATCAATTCAATGCCACTTTATGCCGTGCTGCAATCCGTTTGCGAATTAACAAATCTATTCTAAACTAAGTGCCTCGTCACGTCGGTGTGTCGCTCTCAAATTTACCTACATAAAGGGAAACTAGAATATACACGACTAGCTTCTGTCCAAGACTTCATCCGCGTGAAATTTCTTGTTCCCCCGACCTACCCCGTCACATCGCATCGCCCGCCCGCGCTTTTACTTCGTCTTCGCTTGGCGTTCTCTCTGTCATTTTTTCTTTTAATTCGTTTTCGCTTGGCGTTCTCTCTGACATTTTTTCTTTTAATTCGTTTCCGCTTGGCGTTCTCTCTGACATTTTTTCTTTTAATTCGTTTTCGCTTGGCGTTCTCTCTGACATTTTTTCTTTTAATTCGTTTTCGCTTGGCGTTCTCTCTGACATTTTTTCTTTTAATTCGTTTTCGCTTGGCGTTCTCTCTGACATTTTTTCTTTTACTTCGTTTCCGCTTGGCGTTCTCTCTGACATTTTTTCTTTTAATTCGTTTTCGCTTGGCGTTCTCTCTGACATTTTTTCTTTTAATTCGTTTCCGCTTGGCGTTCTCTCTGACATTTTTTCTTTTAATTCGTTTTCGCTTGGCGTTCTCTCTGACATTTTTTCTTTTAATTCGTTTTCGCTTGGCGTTTTCTCTGACATTTTTTCTTTTAATTCGTTTTCGCTTGGCGTTCTCTCTGACATTTTTTCTTTTAATTCGTTTTCGCTTGGCGTTCTCTCAGACATTTTTTTCTTTTACTTCGTTTCCGCTTGGCGTTCTCTCTGACATTTTTTCTTTTAATTCGTTTTCGCTAGGCGTTCTCTCTGACATTTTTTCTTTTAATTCGTTTTCGCTTGGCGTTCTCTCTGACATTTTTTCTTTTAATTCGTTTTCGCTTGGCGTTCTCTCAGACATTTTTCTTTTAATTCGTTTTCGCTTGGCGTTCTCTCTGACATTTTTTCTTTTAATTCGTTTTCGCTTGGCGTTCTCTCTGACATTTTTTCTTTTAATTCGTTTTCGCTTGGCGTTCTCTCTGACATTTTTTCTTTTAATTCGTTTTCGCTTGGCGTTCTCTCAGACATTTTTTTCTTTTACTTCGTTTCCGCTTGGCGTTCTCTCTGACATTTTTTCTTTTAGGTACTTCGTTTCCGCTTGGCGTTCTCTCTGACATTTTTTCTTTTAATTCGTTTTCGCTTGGCGTTCTCTCTGACATTTTTTCTTTTAATTCGTTTTCGCTTGGCGTTCTCTCTGACATTTTTTCTTTTAATTTGTTTTTGCTTGGCGTTCTCTCTGACATTTTTTCTTTTACTTCGTTTCCGCTTGTCGTTCTCTCTGACATTTTTTCTTTTACTTCGTTTCCGCTTGGCGTTCTCTCTGACATTTTTTCTTTTACTTCGTTTCCGCTTGGCGTTCTCACTGATATTTTTTCTTTTTGCTCGGCTCCTAAGGGACCTACCGTCATGTTAAATAGCATATAGTCTTCTTCAAGAATTGGGCTTAATGCACATCTGGCTTGTAGTTCTATAGTGATTAACGCACTCAAACAAACAAACAAACTCCTCAGCTTTATTATTATTATCTATTATTATATAGATATAAAGTTATCCGTACTGTAGTCACTTTTTGATTGAAAAAACTACAGAAGTCAAAACCACTACCTGCACCGTGCACGAATGACTAGCCTTTTTAATTATTTTTATGTTACTTTATGAAAGGCAACTTACTGAAAACAATGTAACAAAACTAACAAACCTACACTTAGTTCATCAAATGATTTACTAGCACACAATCCTTCAGGTCTGATGTCTGATTTTTGTTCCCCGACTCTGAATTCCCGATAATTTAGCTTAGAAACGACAATCAAATATAACAATTTAACATTGTTTTAAGAAATAATTTTGCGCCAAGTGTAAACGCTCTCTTCGTCCGGTCTGCCGTAGGCTCATGTAATATATACCTACTTAAGTACGTACCAACAGTTGGTTTGACTCGAAGGCAAAAGGTTATGAGATTTCAACCCATAGATTTGCTGATAGCATTTTACCGGACGGGTAATTGTTTGGTGAACGGGCTATTAATTTTATATAATGGCTTCAAGTCCACATTTAAGTTACCTAACGAAAATTATGGCTTCGGACCTCATGAGACGCCATTGAAAAACTTTAGCTGGACACAAAGAGGTTGGGTGAGTTATAGTAAGTCTTGCGCTCGTATTGTTACAGAATATTTTATTATTATATTTGTTTTCCTGTTCTAATGTTATCTTGTGTTTGATCTTTAGTTCGCGTTCGTAAGTATGGACTGCCTGCCTGAGTCTGTCGTTATGAATAAATAGTTGTTTTCTCTTCGTAATAAATTGGCTAAGAGCTTATAGGTATTAGAGGATAATAACTTCTTGGTGGCCATCCTGACATGCCGAAGCTTCTCGAAGAGAGGAGACCTGAGTCCGAGAAGTTTATAGGCTGAATTATACTTGCCTACAAATCCTGACATGCAGGCAATGGTTCGATATGGTATTCATGATGCAACTTTATATGATGATAACGTCACACTAGTTACCTTGCTTAAGCTGAATTCCACATTCGTATTCATTAAATACAAATTAAGCTCAAACTTAAACTGTAACGAACTATTCAATAAATCTGTTTAGATTTAGAGCCGGTCCGTATTTCAATGTTAGCACATGTCTGATCCGAAATCATTCTGAAATCTCAGCACACAAAGACACAAATCGATTGAACAATCGATCCATGATTCTAATACTTCATTGTTCTGTAACGTCAATGAATAAGACCTGTTTTAGATTCTAATGGTAGCGACATACAAATAAAATATATTACACAATAAACAACTAGTGACTCCATAAAAGTTCACAAGTGTGACGATAAATGGAAATAGTATCAGATATGTGACCATACGCCGATATATTTACAACATACAATTTGCATGGAAAACAATCACACGCGGCACAAATGGGAAATGTTCTACAGAAATGAACCTAACAAGGGCATGTATAGCATTTAGTTAGGAATAGGTAAACAATAAATAGTAAAACAAGGCGTTCCAATGTGTTTACAGTTTAAGTGGTCTGCAGATAAGGGCTGCCATACACTTGAAGTCGTTCGCAATGTAAACAAGATCCGATTAGAGCAGTCCGTGAATTATCTGGCTTTATTTATTATCACCTGTTTGACTTAAACAATATCCGAACAAATTATAGGAACTTGCAAGGAAATAATTACAGCACATTTGCATCGAACTTGTGTTTCAATTTCTAACTAGTAGGTACTGATTTAACATAGGTGCTTGGTGTGTCAAAAGTGTGGAAACCCATGGAAAACCATATGGAATTGTGTAGCCTGTACATACAAGATACAAGTATGGAAAATAGATGACTTGGCAATATCCCAATCACCTACTTCGGTTCATAGATAACGATGATGATGATAATAGAGATGTTTACCTACATGTGATGTCATTGTAATTCAATACGATATGATGTTGGTTATTAAAAGATGATTCTCAACATGATTACACTAAGTAAAAAATAAACACATTAATTCCCTCGTATCTGCAATTAACATTACCGAACACCTATTAACAAGCGACGTGATGGCAGTTTCACATACGCGTGTAACCTCTGGCTCAGATGGCCAAGTTCATATATGTTTTCGGTCACGATCGCAACGAAGGCTAGCCACGCAATAAAGATCCATAATTTACATCGCATTATTGCCCACGGCTCTACGCAGTTCCTTGTGAAATGACCAACTAGGTTAAATTGGTTTAATGCCTATCTTACATCTTGTGTTTAAAGTAAGGAGCCGTAAAGAACTCGCTTCTAGTCAGCGATGCTATCAGCTAACTAGCTGTCGCTATATCGCAAGGTATCGCATTAAACTGTAACATCTAATAGAAATTCTACTTATTTACGTATTTCAATATTTTTTATATTGTGGCATTTTTATGTTACCTGGGTTTTTCTTCTAAATGCTAATTTAGTATAAAGTTTTCTTCCAATACAAAGAGTTTCTGAACACAATCATAGCCGAAAACAATAAATGGCTGCACACGAAACTTGAATACATCAAGAAATGTTTGTTATGCGTTTTGTAGGTCTTAGAGAACAGGAAGTCGCTAAGCATACCTAAAGGTTTTTAAATATGAATGAAGTCCAATCCGAAGTCATTCCAATACGTCTACGTTTGTAGTCGCAGCTCAGCAAGTCCCCAAACCAACGTTGCGCCGAACGGTTTCAAGTAAGTAGGTAAGTTGTGTTTACATATTTGTTTGTGCGTGTATGGCGCTCAAATGTTTGCTATTTTTGAAATGCTGACGACATTAGGCAACAGTCGCATAACATTCCAAGTCCATTTGAATGAAAAGTGTGTCAGTGGTTGTTGCATGAATTGTTATAAAACGGGTGTTGCGTACGCCCACCGTCGCACCGTTGGATTTGTGAATGGAGCGTCGGTCGGCAGCAGCTCGAACTAAGCTGCTCTGCAGCGCTTGCAACAGCACTCGCCTACGTGCGTTTCGAGGTCGCCAACTTTCATTCATAGGCACGACGGTCACATTTGCAACGTGAAAAATCTGCAATCTAATCGCAACTGAAGTAACGTAACTGAGGTAATAATGTTGCGCGGCATTTTCTTGTCTGATGTAATGTTGTTTTTAGGTAGGTATAGTAGTTGGTGGTCGAGCTTTATGACTTCCTGTCCACTTAAGATCGAAAGTTCGTCATAGGGCTGATTTTTCAATCATCTGATAACTTTATTCGAGGAATAATTTTGAAATTTTGACAATTATTTCATACAAAAAAGTTATTCGGCGATGGAAAAATCAGCCCTTATTCGAAAAACATTATTGCAAAATAACAAATGCAGGTAGGTAGGTATATTTAAAATGACAGTTTCTTTAGCATAAGATGTTATAGTGAAATCTTGTTGATTATGATTCTTTACTCTTGGCAAATTGTTTTTAATATACAGAAACAACAAGTTTCTAATTTCTACAAGCTGCTTGACAATATAGATAGGTACAGTTCTTCTGTTCTCAAGTAACATTCAATAGCCACTTATTTTACTTGGCTGAGTATTTTAACACCTTGTCACTACGGTACATACCTACCTATACTTTGCAAAGTAAAAAAATATGAAACAGTAGGTACAAAAATTTATGCAAACGTGCTAATATGGATCTTCAAACAATCATACCTACCTAATTTAACACCTGGAAGGTTAATGTTATTCTGATCGATGTAACTGTTATTTTAATTATACAGTGAGTTTTACTTACCAAAGCTATAAAGTAAGAGATCATAATAATGTTGAATTAATATACAGCTTTAATTCGAATATGACAGCAACAAAATGTGTATGATTGGCTGTCGCCAGAAATCGTTATAATATAAATTGATATAAACCTACTATTTAAACGAGCGTCTATTAAACGGTTTAAATCATGTAACCCGACAACTCCGAGTCTTCTATGGCGTCTAAAATATTCCCGTCGTTCATTGACACGTGCCAAACCAGTTTTCGGGCAAGTTTTTCTGAATGGTCGCTTCCTTTGTGAGAGTAAACATATTCAAATGTTGCGATTAATTCATAGTTAGATAGTGCCATGGTTTTATGAATGGAAGCCAATGCAGGTGTGTGGGTGTGAGGCCGTGTAGCCTGCGCGTGCACACATACTCGCGCGGATTTGCATACTGGCTTAGCGAGCCACGTGTTCCTCTCAAGCACAGTTACCTCTTCAATATTCGAGAAGTTAATTTTAAATGTAAATGATATTTGAAAGTCAACAGTTTATAATGCACCCAGGAAATGAGATCTTTCAATGTTTGCAAACCGATCTGCTTCCGGGTGCGTGTTAGCAGAACCAACGGTTTCAGGGAACCGTTCCTGAGCTCGTGCGCCGACAATTCGTAACTAACAAAATGGTATGTTTATTTAGTAAGTAGCTCCTTACGTATATACTGAGTACCTAAATAATAAGCAATGTGTACGATTGCTACGAGAAAATGGGATTAAGCATAATCAGCCTATAATGTTCCCACTGCTGGGACACAGGCCTCCTGTCTTTGAGAAGGAGTGAGCTGTACCTGTAAACTACAACGTGGGCCTAGTGCAGTTAGGTAGATATCACATGTCTTAGAATTTATGGTTCTAGGAAGCGCCTGCTTGGGTTCGACTTCGAGCCCACAACCTACAACTCGAAAGTCGGGGCCGTTATCAATGGGCCACCACTGCTTCGAGAAAATGGGATTTGTTTCACAGTAATTGCAGTGTTGAAGCATTTTTCATACTGGTACAGATATTTACATAATATAGGCTTACATATAAACTATAATAGTATGTGCGATTATATGAAAAAAAAAAAACAAAATAATAATAGGGCATCAAAGAATTCGTCAACAGGAACAGTGCCCAAAAGGCTGGCAGCATTGCCACGCTGTATGGCAATGCTAATTCTTTGGCCAAGAAATAGACCATCTCTCTGGTCACGTGAAGAGTCGACTTTTTTCATACTTGGCTTAAAAGTTACAAATGTGTCTATAGCTGTCTCTGATAAAGCCTTGTTTATCACTAGTAGACACGATTACAAAGTAAGAAATTAGGTAATATATGTATATATCTTACAATATCACACGATAAGGTGTTTGTGTGCTATTAATATGTGCAAATAAAATTGATGATAGAACCTACATGTGTGTATTATAAGTAAAGGTGTGAATTTTTTGTCAAACATTGCTAATATTTTTACAAAGCAAAACTGATAATATAGGTATGAACCGGTCAAGTGCGAGTAAGAGTGTTCAGTTGTGAGTTCCGTATCATAAAGTGGTGACCGGAGATTTTCAAGGCTCAGTGTGCCTAGGTATTAAATATTGTAACATTTTACCAGCCACCTAAGTTTGTTTGAAGCATGATAAATATTTTTATGACCATTGATTAGTAGTAGTACATAGTTACAAACTTGCATCCAAGTCCCACTAGCAAGAAACAGTTAAGTAGGTAGGTACTGTAATCGTTAGGCCTATCAACATAGCCATGTTCATAGGCCTATCGATAAGATTATAAAATAATATATATTATGTATGATTATAGTATAATATAGCCATATTATATCCAAGCTAATAATCATGAACCAACAGTGACCGATAGACTGACAGATTACATAATTGGATATCAATAAGGTTTCCTTTAGAACCATTCTGGTACAGAATCCTAATAAAAAGAACCAAGGCAATACTAGTGGAAACAGCAAATCTGATATGAATTGAATTATACCTTCCACCATGTATCAGGGCTTTAAGCAGGCTTCTTTAATAGTTCGTTAGGCACAGTCATTAGGAGCGATATCGCGAGGCACGCATTGTATTCATCCTCCACAAAGGATGAGCGTTGGTACCACAAGCGCCTAGTTAGCATGATTTATAGCGAATGCGGTATCTGCCAGCTTCAATACTTGATTCCATATATGTTTGGTCCTACTTGTACTATTGTGTGATATTTGTTTTTTTTTTTTAGGTTTTTAGTTAATAAAATTCACTGTGATTTTGTTTATAGTTATTGAGGCATGAAGAAGTGTAAAGTTCACTCATCCGCCATAGAAAAGGAAGGATCCTCCGATCAGACGGGTGTCGAGCCTGGCTGGCAACTGCCCGATGATTGATGTCAGGACGTTGTATAATGCTAGTTGCGCGGCAAACTCTGCTTGTGAGATGCAGGATTTTGCGTGACGTCAGTGTGATGCCTAGTTCGCATGTGGCGATGACCAGATAGATAGATGCCGCCACACACCAGGTAAACAAGTGCTTAATTACTTCAGCCTGGCGGGCAATTGCGTAACACTCGGAATCGGTTTCATATTGACAGCTCAACAACATTCATTGCGTTAATTACGTGTTGAGCAGACACATTTTTCGAACTTATGAAGCAATGGATTAGCAATTTGTTTCAAAATTATTCAGATTCCGATTGATAGTGTGTTACGCAATTAGGGTGCTGGTTCAAATCAATGCATAGTTTGATGGAAGACAAATCAACCTCTCTGTGGGTACAAAAGAGGAACTAAGTAAGAAATACATAATATCTACCTATACCTACACTTTTACATTGAATAGAGCCAAAATTTCATTCAAGCTACATCAAAACTTTCTGAAAGAACACAACACAATACACATTTTCAATAACACAGTAAATAAGACAGCCAATTAATATGCCTTTCAATATACAGCGAAGACAATAGAAACACGCAGATAGTTAAAGCTCAATAGACGATCGCGTGCTCGAGTCAAGAGCCTTCGATGAGCAAGGCACGAGTCATTTCCGGCGCTAAGGCTCGTGTCGCCGGCGCGGGCGCAACGTCGCTGATGTTGCAACCGAGAAGAATCGCTGCTAATAAATAATCGTCACTTTCATAAACACTGAGTCATGTACAAAACAAGGTTGCCAGTTGCTTCTTCGTGCTGGTGGGCTGAAGATCGTAACCTCTCTTGTGAAATCCTCGGCCTCATCCCTGATTACTGATATGTGGGTGATAATTATTTTTTATCGCCTACGCTTAGCTTTGTCTAAGTAAGTGTTAATACAGTGAGCTGACAATTGCAACTTTCAACTTCGAACTAAATGTCGAGGATTTAGAAATCTATCGCTTTGATGTAGCTAATCGAGTTAACGCACTTTTTACGCTACTTGATAATCCAGCACCTCCATGGTCAATCTAACCTGTTAGTACCTAGTACTTAAGACTTAGATTTATGTAGCTGGTCTAAAAGACCTTGCAAGTATGATTTTGACATTTAAAGAGCAAGGGTTCTGCGCCTATGAATGATCTTTGGCTATCAATGAATATTTGTAGTTGTAGAACTGAAATGAGATCTTGTTGACGAATGATTTTTTGTCTTTTCTTACTAGGGACGACTTTCCAAAGAAGTGAAAACTATAATAATATAATCGTTTATTTATAAAAGGGGCACATTAACAATAAATAACTAAACAATTTAAATTCAGCACAGTTGCTTATTTGCCTGAACTAAGTAGGTTGAACCTGTGCTCCAGGCTATGAAGTGTAGACTGACTATGACGAATGACTATGACGATAAGCTATTGGTTAGTACCAGCGATTTCATATTAGGTATTTCTTATTTTTGCAAAAATATCGTATTATCGAGTCAAATAATCCCACGGCGCCCGGCGCAGTATACGCATTTGTGAACAGTTACGAAATATTTATTAGGAAACAAACAAATATATTGAAATAGTAAAGCGGTCAAATGTCCAAAAATAATATATTCTTATTATAAAGTGTTAGCAAGAAATGCATCGCAACATGGACATATCTAATTATGTAAATGTGTGGAGGTATTGTGTCGCCTGTCACTATGTATTGGTGGCTACAAGATGTGCGTGTAGAGGCCACTCGAGCGGGCCCCGGCCGCGCCGGCGCCAACGTCGAAAGCTAGAAACCATCCCAATTTTTCCGTTTCCATCATTAGTAGGTTAAATTCGATATAAAATTTATTTATACCCATTTTATTATGTATTTATGCAAACTACACTGACAGTGAACTGGACTTAATCGCAGCATCCAATCGTAATTGATTTCGTTATCTAAATATGCGTTCGACCGATGCATGTTCCCAATAAGCTAGAAGACATTACTTGTTTATTTGAATTTATTATGTACACGTTGATTCACACTCTCCATATGGGTATAGCCTCCTAGATGTTTGTGTTCTTTTACCTTGACCAATGCCTTCTTGATCATCAGTGAAGCTCCTCAGAATTAAGTTGCAATTATTTTTGACTGGACATAAATAATTGTATTTCAGTGTTGTATGTTAATGAATTTTCGAGCACCTTTTGCTTTTTATCAAGCACAGACACGCTACTACCTATCAATGAACTGCCCATCCCTTACAGCAAAACTTCTTATAAAATGAGGTATGTAACCAATTGTAGCTAACGCCCGTACAACACGAGATTCAAGCAGCCAACTATCTACAAGTTTCAATCAAACTCGCCATTCACTGCTACTTTTGACAGCAGCTTTTAATATTACTAAAACAAACAAGTAATTTGTATAGCAGATCTGAAGGGTCGAGTAGCTCGACGAAGCTCATCGCGCCTCGTGGGCGGCTAACGGGACTGCGAGGCGCCAGTCGTTACTCTGTGGTGTGTGGTGCTATACTGTTCCGAGCAGTCGGGATGTCGGAGATTCGGATTTGTATGAACCCACAGCGGCACAGCTGATATTGAACGCAGCAGGATGCGTCCAGAGAACAATCTGTAAATATCTCTAGGTAATAAATAGCATCAGCTAATGATCTTAAACCAGATCAGAACTTTATAGCCCATGTGGTTTTGTAGATAATCTTCATTCATCATGATAGTTAATGAAAACGGTTTTTGTGGTTACGGTTTCAGACTATACCTAACTATTAAAAATATGTAAATTTTGTACTTAGGTAGGTATACCTACGGTGCTATCGCCAATCTTAGCTATGGCTATGAGCTCTTTTGGGAAGTGTTGGAAAAACGAAAAACTTAGCCAGATGGGAGAAAGTTCATTGGGGTTTTACCTATCTATTTTCCCTAGAGTCACTAGACAGTCTTTTTTGGAGTCTTCTTCTCTCTTTATGCTCATAAAGTCATAAACTACGTCATATTATCATCGTATCGGCTCGAAAACTTGTTTTTCCTTGAACGTGGTTCTTGAACAAAGCACATGTCACTGCCACAGCCATATTTTTATCACCAAACGTTTTATTATTTTCCAATTGTTCGACAAATATTGCGCAACCGCAGCTATACAATAAAGTGCTACCGTGTTCCGTTCCGTGTATCGTATGACGCAACGACATGAAATCAATCCGTGTGGCGGTTGTGTTGTTGATATATGGCCGGCGCCCACACTGGCTCCGCCGCAGATGAACCCATCAACCGTACATTGTGCACGGTAATGGCCGATTATGAATATAGGTTATACTAACTCAGGCTTGAGGCAGTACCCTTGGATATCCATACAAGGATACTGCTTAAGTGCTTAGTGAAGTGTTAAGGACTGGTGGACTATTTCTTTGTGCTTATGGTAGTCTTCCAAAAAAGACAAATCTATTTTTCATAAATAGATAGGAATTATGTAACACAGGGTAGATCTTGTTTATTTATTAAGCAAAAATTGGGTTTTTAACTCAGGGACCGGCTGTAAAGGATAGTTAACCCACCAATTAAAAATCTGACAAAAAGTAGTGGAAATTGGCGTCTGACATGACATATAATCGAACAACAAAGTTCGTGTAATAAGCGGGGGCGTTACGTAAACAAAGAGTTGGGCGGACCTGCCACCGGGCGCCACCTCCCCGCCCCTCCCCCACCCTCGCACCTGCGCATGGGCACATTTTCGCAATCAACACCAAATTGATAGCGCGAGGCGACGTGACGCGACGACCAAACGCCTGGCGCCACACAACATAAAGATTTGGTGATGCGACACAATTAATTTGTTTACTTTCGAAGTGGGCATTCTACGCGTTAAAAACCTGCATTTTTATTGTAGTCTGTCAATCTATATGATTTTATAACTTGATGAAGCATGTGAGCGTTAAATGACTGAATGAGCAATAGAGGCAGTCGAGTTTTGCTGAATATCCATAAAATGACTCCTGCTAGAACAGCAATAAGGGGTTAATGATGTAGTGCTTATGGTGGAAGATCACTATAATTTCGCATGATAAAGTATAACCTTCTACCAAATTTTTTTATTTTTTATTAATGTTCAAAAAGTATATCGCAGAGTTTTATAAGATACTAAAAACCACAGAAGCATATCTAACACTACATCCAACAAATGCATGTAACTTGGGTTTTCAAAACTACGGAGCTTAGAAAGGCACTGCTGACAAGACGGGACGTTCGGCCTAATCAATACAGACTGATGTCCTAATGTCGAATAAAGAATGAGCAAGAATGAGCTATACCTAGGAGCATGTGGCCCATGTTTAATCATCTATGGCAGGGTTTGAAGCATAATCAGCCTATAACATTGTCCCACTGCTGGGACACAGGCCTCCTCTCAGTAAGAGGGAGTACGCCGTAATCCACCACGTGTGCCCGGAGCGGTTTGGTAGATGTCAGATGTTACCTATAATTTTTGGTTTTAGGACATGCTGGTTTCCTTACGATATTTTGCTTCACTGTTTTGAGAGCAATGGTGATGAAATAATTTACACAGAGTAAAGCGGCTGTCGAGGTTCGAACCTACGACCTACAACTTGTAAATCGCGGTCGTTACCACTGGGCCACCAATGCTCCTGCTCTTGGATTTGACGCACCATATACAGAATGAAAATTGGTCCAAACATTCATGAAAACGTCGGATGACATAAAGTCTGTCTTCTAAAATCAAAATACATAAAAGTATCGACACTATATTCAGGTATGGTATATTACAGTTCTGTGTTAATTTGGGTAGATCCAATCGGGATTTCGGTAGCTCCGCTTATCTGGCCAAGCGACTAAACCGAACTTCCTACCATAAAAGGCTACCGTAGGGAATTGAAGAGGCAAACATTAATGATTTTCCTTCATTTACATTTTACATTAACAAAAAATATTCTTTAAAAGTCGACGCTAACTGCGACCACATATGGCGTCGATTCGCCGCCACCTACTAATTGAGAGCGACACTAGACAAATATATCGCCTTTTATGGTCGCGGCGGGTATTAACTACACTGATTGGTAAATAAACAGAATAAAGGATCGTAAGGCCGAGATGAATCAGCTCTCGATCGAGCCGTGATTAGAGGCGATTAGCATGCGCCCGCGCACCGCGTTCGCAGCGCGTCTAGCGGCGCGCGGCGTACCTCGTGGGAGGTGGGACGGCCCGGCGCAGCCATTGTCTTACAACGCGTTATAGCATTATAATAGCACTGCTATTGCACACTATTTATGTAAATCTATTTGAGAATTCAATTTGTCTATTGTAATGTATTCATGAACGGATATTAGTAACTGTGAGACAAAGTGATTCTCGTCAACAACCTGTCAACTAGCGAACGACTGTTCGCTCGATATGATTTTGTCTCAGAATTAGGTAAAGGTGAGCAACCATAACTGAACTAGATTTGTTCAAGAGCATCCTCTATACATACTCAGGCAAGGTTTGATTTATAGTCAATTGTGAAATGTTAAACTATCATAGATAGCAAACAGGTTAGAGGGGCTTGTGGCTAAAGGTATGATTCCGAGCACGGCAGCAATGCTGCGCGACATTGCTGCGTCACATTGCTGCTGTGCTCGAAATGTAATCTCATATAAACCCATAGAAAATGTATGAGGACCAGTAGTGCTGCGACCGCACTGCTGCGGCAGCACTGCTGCGTGCTGCCGAGATCAGAATCATACCTTAAGTAATAACAGCCGCACGGGTTGATCGGTCAGGTTAAGCTACGCTTGCTTAGTTGGTCCGTGTATGGGTGACCATCTTCATATACCAAAACCCCTCCGTGCCTCGGAAAGCACGTTAAGCCGTTGGTCCTGGCTGTCATTCGTGGATTTTGACAGTCGTTACGAGTCGTGAGAAGCTCGAAAGTCTGACAACCAGTCTTACCAAGGGGTATCGTATTACCCAGTAACTGGGTTGTGGAGGTCAGATAAGCAGTCGCTCCATGTAAAATACTGGTATTCAGCTGCATCCGGTTAGACGGGAAGCCGACCCCAACATAGTTGGAAAAAGGCTAGGCAGATGATGAGATAGCAAACAACACGGTGTTTCCTATATATTTATTTTTTTTATTGCTGGATGGGCACGCTCTTGACCTCGATCACGCCTGATGGAAAGCGATGGATGAGGTCTATGATGGAACGAGCGTGCCCAGAAGATGCCTAAGGCACTGGAACTACCACGCATCGACGAAACATAGAAGGCTGCTTGACGCCGGACTCCGGTGGGAGGGTGGTCACAAACCAGGCGGGCGTTAGCCCTACCACCGCAAGGGAAGAATTGGCCAGTCAAATAAGGTGTTGGGTGTGACTGTCCAGGATGCACCGAGCGCTCGGTTCAATTGAGTAACTGGCGGAACAAACTGCGCTACACGAGGAGGCTTCTTCATGCATCCCAATCCATCCATGCATTTATATGCAGCATATCCTCCTATATATCCCATCTCATCTCATCCCACTTCAACGATAAGCTGCCATCGCTTCCGTAAATAACATCCTACTGTAACTGTTACTAAAGTACCTTCTAATTCACCATCTGCCTAGCCTTTTCCCAACTATGTCGGGATCGGCTTCCAGTCTAACCGGATGCAGCTGAATACCAGTATTTTACATGGAGTGACTACCTATCTGACCTCCACAACCCAGTGACTGGGTAACACGATACCCCTGGATAAGAATGTTTATTAGAGTACCTTCTGGCTCTAAGTCAATAATAAACTGTCGCACCTGTAATGACTGGGCAGTGGGTGCCAGTCTACCACGGCATTTTCATACACTCACTGCTTAAGAGTTAGCTAGTGAAGTACTGTTTTATAATAAAAATATGTATGTTTAGGTTAAGGTATTTATGTATGGGCCTGCGTCACCTGAAATAAATAAATAAAATAAATAATAAATGGAAGAGATCCTACTCGTATTAGCTCTCATGTGTCTAAGACTTTTGTCATGACTTTGTTTCAAAAATTGCACATGAATCTATTACAACATAGCGTAACATCACACGTGTTTACCCTGAAGACAGAGGTGTAAGTAGGTATACCTACACTTGAACAGTTATGTTTAAAGTCCCATGTAACAGGGGGCGAGTCTGTTGCCACCAACCGGGCACAAAGAAGGCTGCTTTTGAGGAAATTCAGATGAGAAAACCCGATAACACTTTTCCCGACCTACGCATCGAACCTAGGAACTCATGCTCAGCAGTAGAGTTTGATACTACTAGACCAATGAGCCCGTATAAGTATAAATAAAAATACATGGGATCAAACTGGAATAAATCATAAGTAATAACATCATAAATCATTTATCAGTTAGATCAGAAGTTAACAGGAAACACAGAAACAAGTCATGCAACTGAATACATGGAAATAAAACGTACGGACACAATTCAAAGGCGCAGGCGCAGGTGAAATGACGAGTTTAGGTCAGAGATCGACTCGCCCTCCATTTGTCTGCACGTACTCTGCGAGCATCGGCGCTAACAGGTAACCAGCTTTATTGTTGTCCTGTCACTATAATGTATGATCCTCGCAGAGCGATATCATCTCGATGCATTTCTCGCACTGATATCAGCATTAAAAACGATAGCCGCATCTGAGTGGCCTGAGAATCTGTGTGAGTTATCGCGCGCAGAACGCCACTTGTCGGCCGCGCGTGCGCACCGCTGCCGCAAGTTTTATTGGTGTCGGCGCCATCGACAACTTTCTCGTCTCGCAGACAATAACGCTCAAATTGGAAACCAAAATGATTTTTATAACTCGCGTCTACGTATCTATAGACGTTAGCTTGAACTCGATCGCCTGTTACCTACACGTGAAATGTCGTAAATTCCGACAACGTAGGGCCACTTAACGCAGGAGCGATACTCGGAGTTATTCCGACTGTTTGCTCGTTATGGTGGAGTAGGTACTTCTAACGAAGGCACCCAAAAACGTTCCCACAGTCGTCGATCACCGCAGTAAAAAAACCAAGTGTCTACGAATTAACACGTCCGCGCGTTGTGTGTGTATGAAAACACTCGGTGGCCTCGCGAAGAGCCCTCGTGGTGACGGAGAGCTGTCGGCGTCGCCGAGCCCTGACTCCTGACGCGACGCCACTACAGCACGCCGCGTAACATAGCTGTGCCATGTCTTTAATTTACTTTAATTTGAAATGTTCAAGATTACAAGCGCACAGTTTCAAGGGTTCTCGGTAATGATGGCTAGTCAGTGACGCATGCCAGGTGTTGTTTATGCTTGTTAATCTTCAACGTTTACAACAAAAAGCCTCTACTTGAACGAAATACTTTGTATCTGCATGCGAAGTACTTATTTGTATGTATGTTGGAGTGCGTGAGGTAGACTTCATTACCGTGTTGGCGTGTTGTCGTCATCCGCGACAGTTACGCGGAGCCACTAATGCCCTGTACAAACATGAGCAGTGCGTGTGTGAAAACTCAGCCCTGTTCAGATCGGACACACTCGTTAATGCACAAAGTAAACTACACTTAATCTTTCACTTTGTGCCGCTTAGAGAGAAATTAACAAAGAAATGTTACTCAAACACGGGCTATGCTCAACTTATTAGCGCGTTCCTTTGCTGATTGCGGGAATTTACGAATGCGATAGAGACGGTTATTAATTGGTGTTAGTGTGCCGTGTGACTGCAGTTTTACCAAAGTCATCTCAAACGCTTGAACTTTGTTGACGGACACATGAACACGTCGTGTTGCGGTAGTCGCTCTTGACCCTGACACTACTCGAAAGTTGGGGTTGGGCAAGATCAATTGTAGGTATAGACTAATAAAATAAATATACACCAATCTAAATGTCAGAGGTGAAACAAATCAGTTTCCAACTGAAAATCTACTGACCAAGCGCACCTCTGTTGAAGGAACGGGTATATAGTCTCGTGAAGTCGTGGATCTAGTATAGTATAAATGTATTTGCTCAACAATTTCGCATAATATAATGAATTTGCCTGCACTAGTATTACGATAATAATATTAGTTATTACATCTTCCCGACGGCAATACCTCTCTACAGATCATGCGGCAATGCGAAAATAAATAGCCACGTACATGTAACAGTTACGTTTGTAGTTTATTTTCTATCGCAATCAGCAATAGGTAGGCAATAATAAGTCGCGCGACAGGGACGCGAGCGTGGCCAGAAGGGGCGAATAAATCAGCATTTGCCGGTAGATGAACTGTTTAATTATTGATTTATTGTGCAGTGTTCGGAGCGAGGCGCCAACTAATTGGTGCTGGCGAATGTTCGCGTGACACCGGCCCTATGCTGGAATTATTGAGACAAAATCGTCCAATATTGAACAAAACACGACCGTGCATGACTTCGTTACCTTTATCTATTGCGAGCCCAGAATATATTATACTTTGGAATTATATTTATTCTTTTTATCCTGATTACTGGTCCCCTGGGGTTTGTTTTGTAAGAATTATTCCCGTAGAGCGACTGCTTACGGATTTACCTCGATCCTTGTTGCGTAAACAAAGTTATTGAAAGTTCCCATACTTCCCTATTCGGTTACCAGGAAGTCGATCATTTGTTTAAGACGGTGGCTGTGCATAAATCAATAGTCCTAAACATACGTTATGCAGTCCAATTAGTTATTAGAGTTGGTAAACCCGAACAGCTGATTTTATTATACGGTCTAATTGGAGCATAGACGGTTGAATTAATAGTACTTTATACACTTACCAAAGGTACCAAACGTACCGATGCGACCCTGATTGAGTGATCTATATTGCAGTCGAAAACAACCCTTAATTTTTACGTCCGAGCAACACTCAGACATGTAAATACTTTGGGAATGCGTCGTTGTTCACGAAATAGCTAACTTCCGAAGTGTTGGTCAACGAAATGCTCTAACCAAACAGAAACTGGAAGGCTGGTGATTTCGCAGTGAGCAATGAGCATGTAGTGAACTTTACCGGACACTGCGCGCCGGTGAACCGTACCATCCGTTGTCGCGCGAACAAACATGCGCGTGAGACTCTCTGATATAGGAATGCGCACACAAAACGGCGTAGCTTGTACCAAGATATCATAACTACCGAACACATGCGTCTACGTCAAAGCGTAGCACAGATTGGCTACAATCGGCGTAGCCGTAGCTTCGCCGCGCATCGTAGCAAGTCCTACGGTAACAATGACCTAGCGAATAAATGTTTTTCATTACGGAATTACTTTTCGCAGCATGTGGAGATATTTTAGTTCATATTTTCTGGCTACTACTATGGCACGAACAAAAAAGGGCCATCAGGTACAATTATTGACTATAATTGACTATATATTTAATCGTAATACTTCATTTGTGAAAGTCTCATATTTAAAAAAATATTCATTTAGATATTTTATTGCCCTTAACCGACATTTCTTCTCTTTATTAATCTTCATAACCACTGCTATGTTATGGCACATATCTTTAGCTACGACACCAGCCTATCATCGACAAGCACTGTCACAGAGGCGAGCACGCACTCGGTGCTCGTTTCAATATTTTAGTAGCGACACAACTCAAACAGAACTCCTTTGTTGGAGGTCAGACGTGTGTGAAGAGAGTTTCCGTGTCACTCTCCGCGTCTAGGCCTTGGTTACACATTAGCAGACTTGGACAAACATTTTTTGTTCTCCTATGATCACCTTATATTGTTGGTTCGAGTTCCTTGTTTGTTGTTGTGACATTCCGAGGCTGCTCAAGTTTCAAGCAGGTTCTTTGATTGACAATTTGACATTGAGGATAACGCCTCTACTTCTTTGAGACTTGCTCTTGTTTGTAGTTGTTAATGAGATAAAAACTTGACTACTATGGCATGTTCATAGTTTTGTTCTCGGCAATATAGTTAGGTATTTCTGAGCTATATTAAATAGACAGAAAATTGATAAAATCTTCGCCATTACAACCACCATTCTCCATTAAACGTCCATACTGAACTGGATAACACGATAACAATCCTCAAAAAATCATTTGCATAAACATCAAGAGCAGCCGCAACCTGTCGCACACCGGAACTCTACAAAGACATTCACAAAAGGCTATAAAGTGGCGAAGACTACCCAAGCTATGCTTAAGTGACAAGCCGCAGCTTCAGAGATAAACTATCGACCGACACACGAACATTATGAGCTCCGATAAACATCGCGATCGCTCTCCCTGTTGATAAACAAATATTTTGATTAGTCTGCTCGTTACAAATTACCAATGATACCATCTACTGAGGCGTTCGCAATCCCCGACAAAATATCTACACCTAAATTAATAGAACCTTTTATGTCCTCGGACGATATCGAGGATCATGCGGAAAACGTCCTCAAATGTCACCATATCGCATTAATACCAGATTGCGGGGTCTTAGGTTTGTACCAGTTTTATGTCCCCCAGATAACACAGTATCTATAGGTAAGTTATAATGTTGATAATAGACACCGCCGCTATAAAGAAACTTGAGCGTAAACAGCCAATAAATAAACATGAAATTATGTTTCGACCAAGTTATTATCATGTTTTGTGTTTTACAAGGCCATCAAGATAAAAGTCACGCAACTTGCTCGCGTTAAGGCTTAAGAAAGAAAATTCCTAAGATTGCATTGTACCTTTAGTATAGTAATAATAGTAGTACCTATCTTAACAAACCTATCTACTTTAATTAAAGGTAATAATAGCGCTAATACTGCTAATAAAACTCACGATACAATATTTGCAGTAAGGATTATTAAAATGCCGCCATGCCGGAAACAAACTATCTACATCGAATAAAACTTTATTTGACTAACTGAAGACATTTTGATTATATTATATCTAATAATATCTAGTTTGTAGAGACTCGTAGCTCGTTCATAATATTAACAATTTTGCATAGATAAGCCAAAGGATAAGTTCTTCTCGAAAAGCTGTTTCTATCTCAACACCATAAATAATTGATATTTTAATGTCACAAATGATCTGTATGTAACTATGAAATACTAAAATCGTTAAAAAGCCTTAATTAAAACACATCGTTAGAACTAAATTGAGGCTTATTTTCATTGAGATTGAAACCAAATTGGCTTACTCGTAGCGAGCATCTTACGTTGTTATGGAGGTGTTCGATCGGAGCAACGTGTTTTTCAAGCGAGTGCCGTGCCTAGCCCATAAGTTATCGTATGTAATAAAATTAAATGTAACACATTTCTCTTTTTCATGTAATCTTCATAATTTATACACATTTTTAGTTTGCGACGTGTATCGGCGCCTGCGGCCGCGTCCGGGCGCGGGACGTGCGCCTGTTGCTCACTTTGTACGCACGAGTACCAACTTGTACTGTGTGTATCGCTTTCGGAATATCATTACATGAACATAAATTTATTTTCGACGTCCACAGTAACTTATGCTTGTTTGCGTTCAGTATTGACTAACTTACGTTGATTACGATTGGAATCGTTTACGAAACGAAGAGATTAACCGTTTACCTGTTCATATTATGTTTATTTATCCATTAAGCTTTTATGAATCGTTAGATTTTGATAAATTCATTATAGAGAATGGTAAACAGTTTATTTGTTTTAAGAGGACGGCTGAACTGAACCGATTGCATTGGCTAAGGTCTATAAATAATTTCGTCATAACAGCATAATCTAATTACAAGAAATGTACGAACGTTAAATAGAGCGACCACAAATAAGATCCATTCAATCAACTTGCATAATAAAATAATTACTATTCACATAAACATAATTGATCGCTGCCGTGCTCCGGCGCAGTCCAATTACTCGTCTTGTCCTCTAATATCTGCCTACACGAGAATATATCGCGGCACTCATCGTTGCGCAACTGAATATCGCTTAATATAATTAGGTTGCCAGCACTAAATGTCACTGAGTCAAGATTTGCCTCTGTACGCTTCATTGATCTATAATCCCGAGCTTTCGTCTTAGCCCTTTCATAAAATCTAATATACTCCAACTATCTGTAGTATTATAAAACAAAAAACCCTTTTCAATTCGTATATATCGAAGACAATGAAAGAGGCAGGGAGGCAATTTGTACAGATATCAACGCTGAGCATTGAATGGGCGAAATCCATCAACAGTTAATGCTGTTATGTCCGCCGTGATTTATGTGGCGAGGGGCGCGTTCCGCACGCTTGTTCCCGGGAGGGATGCCGCGGCGTCGAGCCTTGGTCACGTCGATGAGGATGCAGCGGAAGCGACAGCGACTTGGCTCATGAGCGGTAAAGCATAGGCCAATACAATGTCAATTGCTGGTTATAAGTCTCCATCGCAAGGGATGTGGTGTCTGTAGGCGTTTTTTGTGGTTAGCAAATGCAGACTCAGTCTTTAAAACGTCTTTGCTTACGGCGGTATGCAGCTTTTGCCATCCCTTCTATACTATGCTTGTCTTCAGCCATCACCACTATTTCTTTGGATACTGCTGATTTCCGCTCATCTGTTTTGCTTTATGAAGTATTTCCTTTTCCCGCTCCCGCTGCTACATCGCTAAGGAGCGGTCAGGCCGATCCTTGGAAGGCAATAGAGCGCCTCCCGCGGCGACGGCTACTCGCCGTCTCCGTCAGGTGGCGGGCACAAATAACGCAATAAATACACGCTTATCGCAAATCAGCTCGTCTCACCGAGGGGCGATTTATTCATAAGCCCCGCGCATATGCTTAACCCCGCTAACATTTATCATCGGCACGTAGCTCAGTCAATTAAATTAAACCGAACCATCGATGACAGCCTCCGCACTAGATACGACAGATTTTGATGCATATGTGTTATTTATTATTGTGTTTTGAATTACTGAATTAAGGTTTGTACTTGCTAGGTACCTGTTAAAGTACGGCCGTACGGTATTTAAAACAAATCGACAAACAGTAATCGATATATTTAAGGTTTTTTTGTAGTTATAAATAAACTCGCTGCCGCTGGGCACATCTATTTGAATTATTTATTTAGATACCTGCGTGCTGGACAAAAACGTGTAGGTAGATAGAAAGAAGAAGAAGCCCGATCTCAGATAAAGAATAGAAGAGGCTCAACTACACCACCTTGTGGTACACCAAAATTATTAATTTAAATCGTTGTAATAAGTCACTTCTTAGTAAGTTTTATTCCTAAAAGCAATGATACCATTTATTCTTGTACATTATTAAATGTAATAATAATTTTAGTTTACGCAAATACCTGTCATGGCAAAGGCACTCAAAGGCATTCGCCAAGTCGACTTGTAAACTTACAGACTCAGAATCTTAATGCATTAAAGTCTCTCAGGGTTTAGTACACTTTTCTCATTAAAAAGTATATTAAACATACAATGGTTTAAAAAGAAAAGAAAAAAGCTACCCAATCGTCTACAAAACCAAAACAATCCATTTCCCGCGGTTTAGGCCTCTTAAGTACCTAACAGCGTAAAGTCAACATACTCGTATGTAAAGTACATGTTTTTCTTCCATTTTCAAGTTACCATGGAGAAACTCAAACTCAACTCAAACTCAAAGCATTTATTTCAATTAAACCATTTACAGGCACTTTTGAATTGTCAAGAAGTCAGTCAGTCAGAAAAAATGAAGCTAGTTGCCCATTCCAAAGCGTAGGTACCTATGGAGAAGAACGGGCAAGAAACTCCATGGACACTCTTTTAAATCAAAATAATGTGGTTACAAAGTCTTGGTTACATCATTCATGTTAAAAATTATACATGTGAGAACGATGCAGAACGTTGAAAGCGTCCATAATGAAAAGATGAGAAAAAACAACAATTCAAATAATAAATTAAAATAAGCCATGGCAGCAAAGAGATGACCAGTCCCTACTGACGGCGCCCGTTCACGAACATGACGCATGCATCAGCACCATTCAGCTCAACCATTTTGAAGGGAGCTAAATGATCCAACACATGCGCCACCATCAGCGAGACATTTGAGTGAGCATGACATACTCTCAGCCGACAGAGCACATTCAAGTCAATGAAAGACGTACTCAGTAAATGGTAGCTTTATAGTGTGTACATAGTATTCACACATGTGCTATGCAATTATACAATACTAGGAGATTGAATTTATACAATGCAAAGATAGACTTACAATCTTCAGCAGCTCCAACAGTATTTTCAAGTGTTAATCAATTAGTTGTGGTTGTGGAGCAGGACCAGCATTGAGCCAGGCATTTTTATCCGCGATGTAATCCCCTAACTTATAATATGCCTGCCTGCATAGTGTGCGTTTAATACAAGACTTGAATTTTGTCTCATTCAGTTGAAGAATGTGGGGAGGTATTTTATTATAACATTTTAAACAGTACCCCATAAAAGATGAGTCTACTTTAGCTAGTCTGAAACCTGGTTGAACTAATAGGTCCCTATTTCTAGTACTATAATTATGTCTTTCACCTCTTTTACTAAAAAGATGTAAATTTTTCCTTACATACATGATGTTTTCATAGATATATTGACAAGGTACCATCATGATGTTAATTTCCTTAAACCGTTCCCTTAGAGAATCGCGCCTGCGAAGATTATATATGGCTCTGATGGCTCTTTTGAGACGGAATGATTCACTATAGTAGGTAGGTTACCGTTTTTGTTAAACCTTGTGAGATTTTGTTTATTTTGTAAATCTATGTAGGTACTACTGAGAATGAGGTAGTAGGTAAGTACATAGATTTACAAAATAAATTGAAACTCTTTATTCGTATCTATAAGTAAAAAAAGAGTTCTATTTTTACATTCAATGAGTAGATGATCTTAGATATACCTACTTACGAATATACCATAAGTAGCTTTTCATTACGGCCTTCAAACTGTGATTGTAAACATCGATCAAGTGTCATTGTAGCGGTTCCTCTATCCGATCAATTCTCTCATTATGCGAGTCACGTTGCATCTTAATAATAGTACAAATGTTTCATCTGAACATAACGTCAGCAAACAAATATGAATCGATATAACCGATGCCATTGAGTACATGCATAATACATACATAAACAAGTAAAGATGAAGTGACATTTTCAACTTAACACTAATGTTTATCGAATAGGCAAGCGCACATGTCCTCGTTGGTACTTTGGTTTCGCCGCCGACAAGGCTCCGCTTTTAACGCGCTAAACGTTTTATACGTTCATCACAACATTATCCTTTCGACACGGTAGCACTAATTGGATAAAACATCTAAACAAAAAACGTCTAAGAAACAAACACTTTAATAACACGGACGTTCGTAATTTTGAGGCGCAAAGGGAATTCCATTTAACATGTGAATTGGATGTGTCGGGTCGGCGCGAGGGCTGTCATTAGAGGGCGTTGAAGAGCGGCGGGCAGCGGTCAGCGGCGCGGGCGCAAGACGCGACACCCGAAGGCACCGCGTCAACAGCCGCTGATTGATGGGCGGCCGAGCCACGGAGCCAATGATTGTTAGTGTTTAACTAACAGTTACGATTCAACAGAGCTTGATTGATGGACTAATGATATAAAGTAAACACGCGGTCACGTCGTTAGGTGTGTAGCATCCGTCGCCTCGAGCTGACTTATTCCCATCACTCAAGATTTGTTGCGGACAGAACGGTTTTAATCAAAACTTGCTTTCAATCTAACGAAACATCAATACATTAACTGTTTTATTACAATCTATGCCATGGGTAGTTATGTGCCGAACTTATAACTACACAATGAAAGCCTCCAGCAGAATGTTCGATATTATTCGTGTTAGAAACTACGAAACCTGTTATCAAAAGAGAGCAGTAACATGAAAAAACAATATTAAAACAATACTCAGACACCCCATTTACGCTAAGGAATATCGAATTGTGTGTAAGCAATTTGAGCCGCCACCATTCTGGGATAATTCATCGCATTATGATCAAAAATTTTACACTTAACGATTATTTCCGGCCGCATTGACCCGTGAGCTCATAGCCGCACTTCGCTCTGGTCCATCACGTACATTTAATATTATAAGCTATTAGGCACCTCGCCAGCCCTCCATTACTGTGTCCATATCATAATACGGAATTGTCTGTTGAACGTTTAGATTTTATACTTTTTACTTTCATTGAGTGTAAAACAAAAAGGCGGGACCGTCGGCGCCGGCCATTGTTCTCCGCGGCCATTCGTCGCACTTCATGCTATTCACATTCAAATTAAATGCCTTGTGTACAAAATTAATTTGTCTTTTGTCTTAGCTGAGGGCTGGACGACCGCTGACATGTCACTGCGCAGCAGGGCGCGCCTGCATGTCGACTCCACGAGTGCTGTCCATATCCATACGTATAGATACTTTGACATTTGATCTTCATTGTTTTATAGACCATGCTTGAGTTATCCTTCTGAGAGGTGATAATGTACCTACAAAATGTTACATTCCGTCCTATAATCCAAGTACGCCTTTGTTTTCTTGGAACCAATTTGTCGTGTAAATTCATTTTGAATTCGATAAGAAAGAAAGCGTTTATTCCAAAGAACTGCTGAAGAAAAGTGACTACAGCAAAGAAATATGACAAGTCAATTTGTTGCGACGTACCTACTTAGCGGTTCCAGACCAAGTAGGTTATAAATATGTATGTTACACGTATCAGAATTATAATGAAAGATTGATGAGCCTTCGTATTGTCAACAGTTAATTTAATATTTCTTCGTTCTTCAGATAAATGTTTGTTGCTTTATTGTGCTTTCATATCTGTAAATTGTAATGCATTGTTATTAATCAATGCTCATGTTCAAGGAAAATATTAGTAAAACCAAATTATCTAAGGTCAATTATCCAAATTGCTAAATTTGCCAAAGATGTAAACAACAATGGCCGCTCGAAATTGGATAAAATCGATATACAAGAACATTTATTTTAACTAATGTTTGCTTTCGTCTAGTTAGTTTTTTTTTCGAATATTTATATTAGTACTTATTGGAGTTGCAACATATCGATTCATATTGTGAGTGCCTTTCAACAGCGTAAACACCATCGTTAATACGACTGTCCAAAACGAACAAGAGCGCACGCACACGCATCACATTCGTTGAGAGATAGCCGTGACGAAAACATTGCACCCCGCCTCTTTAATAACACATCTTTAGTTACGTATAATTAAAAACTCAAACATCGACAACTAACAAATCATGGCGTACCACGTCGTCACAATGAATCATCGACCATCAATTAAGCTATTATTAAAGATAAAGAACAGATAGATATTAAAAATCACAATACTATCTTCTACGAAATTAGAGTCACAAGTGAATCACAGCCACACCCGTGACGACTCACTTCTTCTATCTCGATATCTCGCCTCGAAGCTCGAAGGTGGCAAAACAAGTATGACTATCAAAACTCATAAATAACATAATGCAAGTGAAGCCAGCATAATACTGAACAATGTTAGTGATAAATATGTACGAGACGACACAGCAAGCTCGATCGAGATGATATCCCGAGTGGCCTCAGTTGTTAATTAATATTCGATGACTTGGCATCACTGGGATGATTGGTAACAAATGAACGATGAATGTTTCATCAGTGACCACTAATTCGCGTTGATTGTTGATAATTACTTTCTTACACATAAAGACCGACTGACCACACGGCATATACCAGGAACTACAACGTTCATCTGTTGCTTGCCCTTGTCTTATTCATAGAAAAAGTTAAACCTTCAGGGATGAGTAAGAATGCTGCCGTAGCTGTCATACAATGAAGTATGACTCATACTAAAAAAAAAACTGGTCCAACTAATCATAATAATGAATTAGAACTACAAAAGCTTCAACAAATAACCAGAATGCCAATCAATAATGATTGACACTCGGACGCACGATCCGTCAGCGGCGCGTTAATGTGCGCGGATGTTGTGAAGTCTCACCGAATCGATACGAATCTCCACGATACCGCGCGTGAGTGAGTGGCGAATTCGCGGGTAATTAAATTTTGACGCATGCACGTTGCCGCCGGTGCAAGAGCATCTGATACCATCGGTGCGTGTAATTGTAAGCCGACGACAGGTCCGATACCCGGTCAATTAATATTCAACACACGGCACACGTTTTGGGTACAAAATTATAGCCTTTACCGCAAATTATATACGGAATATCAAGTTTTCCTATCACCGCATCTTTACAAGGTTCCGCAACTACAGGTAAGACCAAAGGTTGCCTTACATTCTAATTTGTTTTAAAACAGCATCAAATACTTTGGATTCTATAAGACTTGACCTGCAGCTGTATGCACGTTTTGAAATAAAATGAAATAAGCTAGCAATAAAATAAAGCGTGAAAGACAGACACATAAGCAAAGCCATGTGATTGTTGTTGGTTAAATGTGAAGAGTTAGGTAAGGACATTTCTCGGAACGCTGGGCGAGACACTAAAGGACTCGGCGACGCGACGGTACCTGGCCATCGAACGGCACTTGAAACCTGTCTCGATCAATCCACCTCTTGTTGCTCTTGTTAAATAAAAACCTCTTTTAAAATACCAACCGAATGAGCCCGTTGACACTTGTCATTCCGGTCTTCAATCCTTTATATTTGTCTTTGAAATGTGATGACAGTGGTACAAATTACGAGTACAAATCTGTACGTCGTTCATAACGCGCTATCTGACGCGTGTGATGGATGCGCGTGCGACGTCGCTCCGCTCGGATCACTGCGCTGTAATTAATACGAGCGGTACGGCCTATGGGAATCGCTGTCACTTTATGTCGTTTTCCACTCCGTAAGGTAATACTGTACACTGTCAAGGACTGGTTATTTATCGCTTTCGAATAAGGTACAGAAACAATTATCTGACAGTAAACTTATGTGTATAGAATGCTGGTGCCAAGTGCCAGCTGTATCATGGAGACCTAGGAGTATAATTTTGTTCTAAACCAGTAAACATAATTTAAAGATAACGAGTGAATCGTAAAACTCTTGTAGTAAATAGGGTCTCGTAGCGGCGCAGGCGCATGCCGCGGACGCGTGCTATTGTTGCGCGCAATTTACCGCCGCTTCAATCGCTGAAATATTTCGTGCAACGGGCATGTCCAATTGCTAACGAGCCGACTGCGACGCACAAATGAATAAGCACCTCATACATAGAGCAAGTGATTGTACTCGAACGTTACTGGCCACTTGAGAGATTTACAGTAAAACAACTGCCACGAATGATTAAATCAGCCAGATGGCTTTGCTAAAGTTAATAAAATATCAATTTCTTTGCCATTTTGGTGTAAACACAACAACTAAATGGACGTAGTTCAAAAAGTTGGCGCACCAACAAAAACTTGCTTTGTATTTCCTATAACTATCAAGTTTCTAAATTTTACTGATAAAATCAACGCAATCAAAGACTTTATGAAAATTTGATTTTGCTTGTAATGTAACAAGTCAATATTTCATAAAAAGTCCTTTGAAAGAACCTTCTCAGTTTATGCCTATTTGTACACCCTGCGATGTATATTCTAACGCGTGAACGCAGCCTTCAAGAGTGGGAATTAGCCGCACTTATCCCGTGTAATGGATCGCTGCACGTGTGTGCAGGCCATTGTGTTGCCCCATATCAACTGAGGGCTGGCCCTCGACCACGACACATGCCCTTTTTTAGGGCTCAAGCACGTAATGGTGATTTACCTGTGATGATGTTTTTGGTGTATTCTTTATTTGATTTTTAATTACAAATTTTTCTTAATTTTTTTTTACGTTGGCCAGTTATATCATCTTTTGATTCATGCGCTTTTAGATGCAATTTTCGTTAATTTTCAATTTTCTTTCTAATATTTTTGTTTAATATAATATTAAGGAGCATCAGTGCAGACCATAGATAAAACATTTAAAGCACATGTCCGAAGGTTTTCCCATACGAGTTGCTATTGCCTCTCGCCCGAGGCGCAAGACCCGCGCCCGTCATTCATATAACATACGCACTTTGTTTAGCCAACATTAACTCAAGACAATTATCTTCACCAGCAATCTACGTCTGCGAACGTATAAGACCTATCATTCGAAATTACTATCAGTCGACATAACCGAATTACAATTCAATTTCAAACATGACTGGATGTCGTCATGTTGATTGAAATTGAATTATCATACTTAGAAAAGGCGCCTGATTGTTAACCTCTGAACGAGTATGACATTTAAGGATGCAAAATGTTTTAAAATTCACACAACTACCAACCTACAGTCTTCAATGTAGTGAATGGGTAGCTATTTGAATTTTTATGAACACCTTAAATCCTCATGACAATATTAGCTTGGGCTCCGATAACACCACTATTCCGCCGTAGAGTATTCATAAATCTGGATTGTAAAGAGCCGCAGAATTAGTTTTCGCAACATCTTGTTATTTCATTTCCTTATGTGCACACCATTCTTTACTACAGTCGGTCGTTTAGTCCAGAGTTCCTTTCACAATGAGTCCTAACGGAATGCCCTCCGACCCGTCTCATAGGCCGGCTGGCACGTGAGATCCCATTACACTTGTCTGCTTTATTGTCTATAAAGCCTTAAGTGTCGATGATCTCTCAGCGACGTCGCCCGATTCTTATTACATAATACTTTAGTCTACAAAGAGTAACATTACCCAATTTTACACCGATTCCATCTTAAATGACTATTTCAAACATAGTGCTACAATAAATTTGAACCCGAAACTTACCACAAAAGAATGGGTCATTTACGACATCGCGCTCCATTCACGAGCTAATAGTAAAATAATATAGCTGCTCGCCGACAGACATGTATTTGTAACAAAGACGTGTAAAATTTCTCAAACGTCAGATTTATACGGCAATCTCCGTCAGTATTTCAGTCGCTGCGACTATTTAGTTGTGTTTAGAACACGTGTGTGTAACCGAATCGCTTACAAAAGATTAAAAGGTGGTAATTTGACGTTGATTTAGGAAGAGCGAGCCTGCTTTCATCGCTCGGATTGTCTTACCCCAGATCGAGCGAGCCGTTTTGTCTATGGCAGACGTACGTTCAGTTCAGTCCCTTTATAATGTTTTAATTTATTATTATCAGTGACGTTCATAAATTTTAAGGAAGTAACTGATTAGTTTTCATTTACTTTGAGAGAAGCCTTTGACAGTGGTCCTATTCGTACGTAGTACGTAACACGGTATCGTCGTTGTATGAAATACAAGTTCTAATTTCACTATAAAAGTATTATCTATAAAAGTATTGATCTCGAATGGTCGATAGATTATGGTGAAGCCTCGAAATTAAAGAACCATAAGTTACGACTTTGAATCACAAACTCTTGTACTGTTACCGCTAGTTTATTGCACACTTCCTGTGTCAAAAGGGGAGTGGCACTACACGATGAAATACTTGGAAACAAAAAACAAGATACTTAAAAAGTTATTAAGAATTCCATTATACCCATTACCATTTCCGTAATACAATTATTATTAACATCTTTAGTGAGAATATGCTTATATTTTTATTATAAGATGGTGATTGCGTGCGCGTGCGCGAGTGCAGCTGCGCGGTAGCGGGCGCGGCGCGGCGCTCGCGCTGATGTCATCGGCTCAACTTAAATGTTATTTTCCGTCGCTCGCCGTCGCGTGGGTGCGGCAAACACTATCGGCTGTGGTCATACCAAACCCACAAAACCTTATTTTGCACATTATCTTTTTATTACGCCTTTGTAAAACGAATTTTATTTCTCATCACTCCCATTCACCGGGGACTTACTACTCTTGAATAAAAACATGTGTGTGTCTGAATGTGAAATTGTTTGTCCAAAACCATCCTTATAAAATGAGTAAAGGGTAACAAAACGACTTTATTGAAATACCTTATTATTATTTCTTTAATTTTAATCAACAATTTCCAAAACAGCCGTTAATCCAAATGAAATCACCTAACATTGTACTTCAAAAAGTATTCGTACGTTTTTATGGCCAGTTATTAATTAGCAGTATTGTTTTGAGCTCGGTGTAAACACGGCACGCGCTAAAGTTATGAATGAAATAACGTTTTGCAAGAGCGGATGTTGCGAGGCTGCTTGTGTCGAATTAGGTTTAGAGCCTTATGAAGGCTTGATGAATGAACTGCCGCTCCCCGGCCCCCACACCTCACACCCGCAACTGTACTTATGTTGTTATTGAGATCAAGTGATAATGGTGCATTGCACTTCATTCTAGATTTTACGTTTACCTGCATGAATGGAATGGGTCATGAGCAAAAGAGTTTACTGCATTGTTACAATTTTATAGGATCGTACTCGTAAAGACTCAGTATCGTTCCATTAAATCCTGCGAAAGTTCATGAAATCTGAGTAAAAGCACCAATTATAACACCATTGATGTTCCAGATCATCTCATAAACAGTTATTTGCTCAAATAGTATTTTTGTCTACGTAAGAATTTTAAAGGTTTTGTACAAAAAAAGATTAGTATTAGCAAGAGGCTCTACCTACAAGTTCAAGTTCAAGCTTAGTTGGGTACACAATTCTCTTTCTCAGGCCTTAGCAACTTGTTGTAAATTCCATTCATTCAACCACGCAGACTCATTTGAAATTCAGGAAAATTCCGGGAACTATCTGATTGAGCAGAGGTTATGACCTGACAAATTATGCAGTGAAATATTATTTCGAGTACGAATAAGTTATACGGTAGGTGTACACACAGTTTGTTTCTCTGCACAATTGTACGGTTCTTCATAAATAAATCAGTTAAAGGGTGTTGTAGCGAAGCCTGGGAGAGGCCTATGTCCAGCAGTGGACTGCAATAGGCTGAGTTGAATAGACTAAAAATAGCTGGATTTCCCTATAATCCATGAAATTTCAGGCTACGTGACGTCACAGGAAAATCAAGATGGACGATGGACGTTTAATAAACGTTTAATATTACGAAAGCACACTGTCATTTCAACATTGAAATGAAACATTCACAAAAGTTTATGACTTGTGTCTGAAATTAACGTGTTCACAGTGATAAATATTGAGATAATAACATCGGGTATAATTGCACGGCATTTAAATTACGATTGAGTCGATTAATTTGTTTGATATTCATAATAATATCAATTAGTGCCGGATTGATTTCGTCATTCAGTTAAGTGGAGGGTGTGTACTTGTTTTACGAGCTAAGCTGAGGTCGAGGTGTACCCCGCGGTGGTTTTAAACTGTAAAAGCTGCGGTTATATGGTGTATTGAAAGAGATTGAGTACCTTAAGGCCTCAATTTTCTTGATGTCAATTTCCGGTCCCCTTGTACCGCTTGTATATTAAAGAGTGTGCCACGAAAGAGGAAAATCCGAGAGAGACTTTGCATCACTTACCAACTGAACTTCGACAAACTTTACTACGACAAGATTTTAATTCGACACTACGGAACTCCGACACGTCTTCATTTCGACAATACTTTAGTTCGAAATGCCTTAAGTCCGACACTACTGTACTCCGATAAAGCGTTTCTTCGACATGACTTAACTGCGAAACGATGCGACTTCGACGACATGCTACTTCGACAACTATGGTAGTCCGACATGAGTCAATTTCGACATACTCTACTCCGGCATGCTGTACTTCGACAATATCTTACTTCGACGTTATATATCTGGGCTTTTAAAATAGTTGTTTAGTACCAGTACTTGAAACTGCGTATAAATTGAAAAAAAAAACATGAAAGTGTAATTAATGTTGTTAAGGATCAAATGTTTTTGCTCTGTCATTAAGTACAGCCAGCAACAAAAGGCCGATTAACACTGTTACTTTTACATCGTCATTCTCATGCCCTTATCCCAATTTATTTGGGATCGTCGCAACATATCTTTTTCTTCCATACTTCTCTATTAGTTATCATCTCGGTATTCATCCCCTTTCTAACCATATAATCATTCACACAGTCCATCCATCGCTTCTTTGTGTCATGTTTATAAATATTTTTATCAATAAATACGATTTGAAAAACTGAACTGGTAATCGACTTTTTTTGTTGACCGTACTTATACCACACAGTTGTTACAGCATAGATCTAAGGACGGATTCGATCTATAGGTTGGAATAAGGAATAATAATGAATTCTCTACAAAAATCTCTATTGAACACACTATTCCGACGCGACGGTAGGTACTGCATGAAAATATTTTATGAAATTCTTAAGCACTCAATAAATATAAAGGTATCATAGTTATTTTAGATAAGATTACAAATTGTAGCTTAGTTTAAAATATCGCACAGATAAGTATTATGAATAAACACTTATTTACTTATTAATATTGCATGTCGTGGGTGGTAAAATTAATAGCTAGGAGAAATTAACTCTCTTGTATACCTAGTAATTTTACGGTTTACTAAAAATCTTGTAATATCTGAAACAAAGTAGCTAGCTAGTCGTGTCGCAACGTAATTCACTTTAACATATCTGAGTGCAGTACTGTGCCTGATACGTCAATATGTCCTTGCGCATTAATTACGCTCTATCTAAATGTGTGGTGCGCACGAGTGTCAAAGTCAAGATTGACGCGCGTCAGTGGCGAGTGAAATGTCGCAAACGCATGCGCAGAGCACTTCGTCCCCCCACCGCCCTCGCCTCACCCCTCACAGGCTTAACATAAAACTTCAATTTGCATAATGCATACAGAATATGTAAACTTATCTCCGACACGCCCTTGCGAGTGACACGGCTGAGGTGTGCCGGGATAACATTATTCTCGTTGCGACGATATCCAAGTCTAAATAGATCGCATTTGCAAAGCCACATGTTGTGTGGATTTTATTAGCACCGCAGATGCGACGCACAGATATTATTTTTTATGCGTCGGGAACAATTCGAATAGTCGTTTCAGTATTTATAGAGCCATTTTCGCTTCGAAAAAACATCGATACTTATTCTATTTGTAGCCTTTTTATTGAGGCGATATTACGAAAATGAACACTAACTTTTATTTTATTTCGTGTTTCAGCTGAGTAATAATAATATCTACTGGCCAGGCTGCTAGTAATTGTACGAGGTAGGTAAGCAGCCGGTGACCACACTCATGCCGTGTCTTTTTTGGTAACAACTTATGATGCTGAGAGCAATAAAACGTGATTTCATTTGCCACACGACGGCGAATATTATCGACGTAAGGGATCGTTAAAGAGCGGCCATCCGTTCCTTATTAGCCTAACACGCGCCACGAGCCCTATTTCGAATGCAAATAAAATTACAAGGCTACCATAAAAAGTGTTTATTAAGACTTTATTCGCATTTAAAAATTCGTAAAGTCTTATTCAGCTCGGGGCCTGGCCCACTCGCTCGAGTTCCGAAGTTTTAAAATTATAAAGTTACTGTCGACTCGAGCTCAGAAATGAGACGTAAATGGGAATTGTCTGCAAAAAGCGGATACAACGCGACATATATTCTTTCACGACAGAATCCGATCATTGTTGCATAAAGTGTGGGATTAAGGGGTGCATACCCTAGAAGGCGCGGCGAGGGCACCCACCGCGGCGTGCGCCCGCGCCGGTTCTGCCGCAGCTGGTAATCGATTCATCTTTTATTGCCGTTTGATGGCCGCAATATAGCGCATATTAGCGTCTTCGGCATGCATCCGGTCCACGAATATAAACTATAACCCCGACTTTCGAAATTGCGACCTGTGAAGCTTTGTCCTGCATCAGCACGGCACATATACTACTGTATTCTTAATTTCAATTCGATGACGAAAAATACATTTATTTGGAACACCGATCTATATATATAAAATTCAAAGTCCTGACTGACTGATATATCAACGCACAGCATTAACCGCTGGTCCTAGAGACATGCAATTTGGAGGGTGTGTTCTTTGTGAAGAACACACTCTCCAAATTCACTAAGAAAGGGTTTTTCGAAATTCCACCCCTAAGAGGGTGAATGGGAGGGCGAAATTTCACGCGGACGAAGTCGCGGACAGATGCTAGTCTGAGTATAAATAATGAAATGTAATAGAGAATCCATCGATAAATTAAGTTTATAATTTAATAAACATTCCTAACCCGCTTCAATATATCTTGTGATCTTTTCTTATTAATGAAAAGAGGATTACTCTAAAATTCGATAGTTCTCGATATAATTTAATCAATTCCAAATAATTCGTTGTCATCATTCGGAAGATATTAGAAGAAACAAGACAAAGTTAACATCCGATGATATCAATTACAACAGGTTGAATTACTTCGCCATGTTGAGAACAAGATATAAACAACATTAATTTATTTGACTTTTCTATATTACAGATAAAATCGTGTAATAGCTGTCGTCGACTATAATTTGTGGCGACTCAATTGAAAGGTCAGTCTCGGCTAATACACATATTCATATCTGTTATCCGAGCGTCCTCTCTCCGAGACTTTCCAATTAAGCAATTTAGATACGAGGCCCGGTTGTGACACGACGTTACACGAATGTAAAACAACGGCTATCGGAATGATAATTCAGTGATGTAAATAACAATAAAGTTATCAGGGAAGGCAGCGTTGCTATGGGTTTTGACAATAAAAAGCGTCGTGGAGAGCGCGACCCGCGGTGCGCCCGCGCCAGCCAGTATTAGGACGAATTTACGACCGCCCTCGACATTGTCTCCGACAACGCGGTGCATCACGCTCACAACACTGATATTGTGTCTAAGTGCCTGCCAGATACTTTTTCTCGCTTTCGATCCATATTTACGACATTTTGTACTTGACTTATGAAAATTCCTTGCATTTTTTTCGAACACCAATTTTTTTCCAAAATGCAAATAAATAACCCGACTTAATAATCTAAATACTTGAAAATTATTAGCACAATTTCGATAAACAAGAAACCTGCACTTACATCAAATGTTTTATTACGATAATTCCATTGGAAGAATCAAAAACAAAAGCGTTGAAGTCTTTTGTTAGGGCGAACGATCTGCGAGCACAAAAGATTATAATCAAGAGTAACAACAACGTGTGTTGAATATAGCTGGTACTAATAAATCAATATTGACAAAATTAACATACAGTGTTAATTATGTTCAATTGTTTATTAAGGTTTGCATTGCTGGGTGTAATCTATTGCCATTTAAATAACAGATGGAACAATAATAGCGCAATAAGAAAGCATAGTGGACCGGTCCTGGTGAGGCTGCATTATTCGGAACCTGTTTGTGTTGCTCTAATTAACAATACACAAATCGTAGCTTGTATGCAAATGAGGGAAGTGAGCGCGCCGCGCCGAGGACATAGCATACACTTGAGTTTCATCCGCGATAACAAAGAAAGGTCTATTTTTATTGGGATCAGGTCATTTTAACTGTCATACGAATGCGTTTTTCGATTTAAATTTCACTTAGTCTTGGGACTTGGGCACCTACTAATGAATGGATACAAATGATATTAAGATTCATATTTTCAACAATTTGAAAACTTTAAAGTATTTAGTGGATTTATTAATTACTGTAGAGAAAAATATCTTATGAAAACATGCTCTCTGCTGACATAAATTTTCCTCAAAAACAAAATAATTAAACTTTTTTATTGGCTTTAGTGTACCTAATTTCATTCTATATTTTTTTATCCAGATCTACAATAATTCACCTAATGAATGACACACCAAGTGTACCAAGTCTTCTTTAAGTAGGTAAACGCCTCATTTACTTTTATTAGCCTACAAGTTGTCATTCCAAAGGCAAATGACCAAGACGCACTGGTCGAAGTGTACGCGAGTTTATCGTAAAATTGAATTAAAAAAGAGAGATAATAAAAGGCGATCGCGTCGTAATTCTGGCTCGCGACAACGCAGCACTTTTATTTGGAGGCGCGCGTGTGGCGGGCGCGGTGCGAGGGGGGGGGGTGCGCCTAATCGTGCGAGCTTTAGCAGGCTCCGCTTTGCTCCGGGGTATAGCACCAAAATGGGTGCAGTGTGTACCAGAGAGTTCATTGGAATGAAAGTTGAGATTTATAACAATATTTAGCACAAGATGTGGTACATATTGAAGTTTTTTAAAGTCGTTCAGAGGTTTACCCTCAAAATGAGGATAGATAATGCTTTGTATTTAAACATAAATTAATGCTTTCGTCATGGATTTTAGTCCATTTTACATAACTTTGGTGAATGACACCTCTTAAAGGAGTCCTATACGTATCCAAAAGTGAGGCGGTAAAAGTTTTTTTGATTTAATAAAAATAACAAAAAAATTTAATTCACTTAAGGCGAATTTCACCAAACTTTTATGCCTGGAATAAGTTCCATCCTTAGAATAAATTTTGAATTTTTGACAGTTTTTCCATACTCGAACTGTCAGAAGTAAATGTTATTCCACGGATAAAATATATCTGACTTTGATAAAATCAGCCCTTAGTAACGTATTTTGGCTCATAATATATGATACATGGTCAAATAACTGCAGACCTATGCTCTTCTTTGTACAGACTTTTTATGAATCAGAATATCATTATTTCTATGAATAATTTACTACACATACTCAATCATTTATTGTATTCCACAATGAGTACTTAAGTGGTAAGTAACTCAAAATTGGGCACACCAAAATAGTAGGAGAGAGAAAGTTTTAAAATTTAACTTAACTATATCGTTAGCGTTTTTGTCTAATATATATAATTATATATAAATAAACTTACTGCATTGATACGTTAACATCTAACTAAAAAACAGGCACTATACCTCAGTGCACAGCAGAGCCCGCTGCACATTATGGCCCGCGGTCCTCGGAGACAATCTTCTTTTATTTATATCCGCCGTGTAACATCTCGCACCTCTCGAGCCACTCGCGACTCACTCGAATCCTTGCCAGCTTCAACCAAGTATCTTCACCCTCGTAACGTCAAGGAGTCGACAGAGGAACCTGTCTTTCACATTCTATTTCTTAGAAGAGTACTCGATTAAGACAGTAGGGAAATGGCTCTTATAAAAAAATGGCTGAGTAATCCAAGGTTTTTATCAAAGAAATAGGTTGTCAACTGAAACCAGCTGGAGAGCATTAGATAGGGCAAAGGATTGGTGTTTTCAGTTTTAACATGACTCAACTGATGAGTCTAAACTAAGTCAACTTGCTAGTGATTGAGCATCGGGAGACGTTCAATACGTAGCAGCTGCATTGCACTTTGCTTTAAAGCAGTGCAGACTTTGCTTTAGTTTAACTACGTTAATGATAGCGGAGTAATCTACAAGTTATCTTGTCATTTTAATTTTAGCAATGAGAATTTTTTACAACATTGAAAAAACGTAAGCAGAAGTGACTTGCAAATCTTGGATGAAGACGACAGCACTTAAAATTTCCATCTATTTTTCAAAATGGTGACTGTACAAATCTACTCTACAAAAAAGACTTAGTGAGAGATTTAGTCCTTAAAATCGATTATGATGACACACGCTATAATGATGTTCTTCTACCAATATTAATCAAAGTTTACACGTAGGTAAAACTAAAAAAAATGCTGTCTTTAGTTAGTATTGCAATATTAATTTTAATGATAAGCACTTCCTTTCAAAATCACTTCTGATTTTATAATCGAAATCACTGTAAAAAGCGTGGAGTTTTATTCATATTATTATGACATAAATGTGAAACATAATCAGACCACAAAAGTCACCATATTTACTTTATCTTTACTTCGTTTTACGATCACGGGCAAAATATTTGAACAGCACTGCTACGTGGTGTCGCAAATCTTTACTTTATTTGAATTGTTAACTTTTATTTTCCTTGAGACTGGTTTATTTGAAGCAAAATATTGTCTTTTTTTTAATCTTCTGTGGTGGTTTTTGATGTGACTTATCCCATTTGGCTTATTTATGTTGGTATTGCATAAGTTTATGATGATATCTAAGTGTATAATGTTGATGACATTAAAAGTTATGGCTCCACGGCAATGTCGACTAGGTCCTTCTGTACGCAAGTAATGACTATAAACTCCTTAAGAGCGTGCATCAAGCTCTGTATACAATGTGTGTGCGTGCATCAAGCTCTGTATACAAAAATGTATCGTTGCTATAAAATACACAGTTGTACACATGATACATCGAGCTGCGAGCACCTGGTGCCGGTGCCACACATCGCGTGGACAATATTTTTATTTTCATCGAGCGTAACATTGGAAGCGCATTTTTCCGGGTACGGTGCGACGCGAGCCGAGGTCCGTCCAAGCTGACTTGTAATTTCAAGTGTTTACCCTGCGCGCGCGCAGCAGGGCGTCTCACAACAATGCCCATATCCTTTTCACATAAAATATATGAAAAGTCCGGCTACCAGCGAGCCACGGATCGAGCATCCGATACAGCGACTGCATTATACTCGCTAGCTGCCTACCGAGAACTTTATATGAGGGATCAAATTGATTGGTTCGGTGATAATATCAGAGTTGCGCGTATTGTGCGGGACGCCCGACGCGCCGCGCCGCCTGCTCAGCCTTTAACACGTCGCGCCTTGGCTTCCGTTACCATCGATTACGTATGCAGCTACACTTCTCACACCTTTTAAGAGATGTAATTTGGAGATGCTGAGAGATTGTTGCTTGTAATAGATATGCACATTTTAATGCGCCAGTGAAATGTTGTAAGCCCCGGCTCTCAAATAGTGTCGATCACAATAAACATTGCCGCGTACCACAATGTACTCACAAAAGTAATACGTAGTAAAGTTACATGTTGTGGTGCACGTAATGTCTTTTTCATGGTACCAACCGTTAGGTATCACCGTCGGAATTGAATCGAGTTTAAGATACACTTTAAATTTATTGAACGCTCGCAACGAATCATCTGCGGGCAGGTCGGGGCAGGACGTGCCCCGCGAGCGAGAAACACAAAACCACAAAGATAAAAATATATTACAAAATGAGGCCCACTTTGTGTTTTGAAATTACAATCAAATAAATTACTTTTTATTGCTCAATCTTGTTGGGTTTTATAAAGGTATCGGCGCTGAATGCGAGAGAATAAAACATGGCGGGTTTACGCGAGAGACAAGATGTTTCCGTGTGCCTTGTAGCCGCCAGATAAACGAAGGTGCTTTACATGGCCCTCGAGTTTTTGGAGATAAGCCATCACGACGTGTTCATGTCGACATGCGGACAATGAAGTAACACGGACACTTTCTCCGACACTCTTTACTTCGGACACATCGGAAACGTCGTTAATAATGCACGCAGTTCACTTAATAACTTTTATTACTCGAGAAAGTGAGGACTAACGTTCCTATGGTAGGATGATAAATAAATAAAACATAAAGAACATAATTGAACGTAGAAAAAACTTCTCACAAGCTGCAACCTATTTGGATCATACATGAACATGCTGGTCTTAGCGCTTGCAAGCAAAGCAAGGAAACGTCCCACTAATCATCTCGAAAGTTTTGAACATGAAAGGCACTAACCATTAGTAAGCGTAGTGTGGGACGTCCCCCAGCTAGATGGACGGACGACCTAAAGAAGGTGGCTGAGGTAGACTGGATGCGGAAGGCGGAGGACAGGGTGCTGTGGCGCAGTCTGGGAGAGGCCTATGTCCAGCAGTGGACTGCGATAAGCTGAGTTGATTGATTGAACCATTAGTGCCTTTCGTGTTCAAAACTTTTGATATTAGTGTCTAATGCAAAGGATACGCTGACTGTTACACCAAAAGCTTGCCTGACACTCCAGAAAAATAAGAAGAGAACCCAGAACAGCCTACAGCTTAATTGCGCACAAGGCATTTCGGCATCGCGTGCTTGATAAATTGTGTCTACAATCGTTGTGGTCATTTTCCATCTTTAAGGCAACTGCGATAGGCATATTTTAGTATACACCTATCTATTAGCAATCAACAAAGTGTGAAATTCATTACGTTTATCTTTAGCCTTGCCACAACCGGGTAAAAATAAACCATAAAATAATAATCATAACTTCTCGTTGAGTGCCATACTTTACAAGCCTTAACTACTTAACTGGTCCACTCAATAGATCTGTAGTCGTAAAGCGAAACTGGAAGTTAGTCTCAACTCTCAAGCTTGATGACAAACCGTAGTGCCAGTTTGAAAACATACAAATCAATAGGGAGACTGCGGAGACAAGAGAGCATATCGTGTTGATTAATGCTGATTGCTAAAGTGCGTCGACGCATGTATAAGTAATGTTACAGCCCACCACGGCGTTTCCGTCTCAACCGGTCCTAGAACAATGTGCCCAAACATTTACTTACTCGCTATTCAACATATGGAATCGCCCCCATGACTTAGTGGACATTAACAACGACGCACGACCTAACCACCTATCGCTCGCTGGTGCAAATTATACTTAATACAATTACGAATCATTCATCATTGTATCGCTTTTAGAGATAATTGGTAATGATAAACTGAGCGCAGTTGAGACAATACTGAACCGCTCGACCATTGAAGAGGACCCTTAACACTAGAGAGTAAATTCACACAGTTATTACCCATTTAGTGAAGCATGTGCAAAGCTAAAGCTCCGGTTATGTTGGTGTTGTGGAAGCGTGGAAATGTGCGCGAGAGCACAATGCGCCGCGTGTGTCCCTTGCCCAAGGAAACACATTTATCATCGTCACCTAGCGACCCGCGACTTGTAATTGTGCGCCATATTGTTGCAAGAGTTATGGGCTCTGTGCGAGAATATGGTCTCTTCCGCTTAACCTGTGCATAAACATTTATCGGGACAGGTTAATTTAATTTAAAAAGATAATTCTGCTTGATAATGTCGGTTAGACGAGACGTATAGAGCGTAGAGCTTTAAGTGGTTAAGACTTGAGTCCTGGCGGATAAAGCGAAAGCGCTGCGACAAATGTTATTTATTTTATCCACCAATTAAATCATCTATTGTAGCTACACTTGAACACTTTTATTCAGTTTCTCGGTAACAACACCAGTGTATTTTGTTGTAAGTGTACCCCACGCAGCGCCACTAGACAAAAATCGCATCGGCTTCCCATATATTTCCCTTGACAGTGTTCGAGGGACAATACGGTAAAGGATTGTAGAAAAGTGAGCATAAAACACGGCGCACGCGCATCGGGTAGCGTCGATCGAGCGGAACATCAGCATTGTGACGGGAGCGCGGCGCAGGCGCGCGATCGAGCCGCGATTTGTCGTTATTTGCGCACGCGGCGCGGCTGCTGCGACGCGCCGACTTATGACGGCTCTTATCCGCCATCGCAGGAGGCACTCCTCGCCTCCTGACATCCCTCTCCAGATCGTCGCCTACCTGCTGCTAGTATTTCTCACAGAAACAATGAGCTTTAAAGGTTTATTATGACAACAGAACTGCACAATGCGTTTTAATGGTATTTCTCTTAAAGCTTTCAGGTATAATTGATATCTAATTTTAACTGAAACTTTCTCCGTTATTCCTACGACATTGGTTTTACTGCCCACCACCGATCTTCTCTGCATAATTTTATATCTAACAAGGTATCCATGGATGGATCTGGCAGGCTTTTCAGTTTCAGGACAGATCCTTGATTAGTGGATATCTTCAGAACCTTTTTCTATGATTTCCACCCATTTTCAGCCCTTGTTGGGTCGGCTCGTGTGATTTAGAATAGTTTAAATAAATATTCCATATCGATTGACACGAGACACACATCCAGTATCAGTGCCGGTATCAGATAGAGTGCGATGGTGTGCAGTCGGTGCGCGGCGCCCGAAGCGGTCCCAACCTATAATAATGTAAGATACGACGACGCTATCAAACCGACGATCACAGCCGAAATCAATTTTAAACAAACTCTAGCCACCACCTACAATTATCATTGTACTAAACAATGCGTGCCACTAAATATCGGGCCAGTGTGAGAGGTCAGTGGGGCCCAATGGCCCATCGTCTATCGATAATAGACGGTTCTTTTCGGATCGCACGAGATACCATCGCGATGATTTGTTGATCCTACGCTAGCTTAAATATTGAAATTAACATTCATTTACGATTTTTATCTCTATCATACAAAGAGTATGTGAAGGAGATATCATAAGACAAAGCGATGTTAGTATTTGTTTATTTATTGTTTTGGAATAAATATACTCTTCATGACCTCAGGAAGGTAAATAAGCGTAGATATTAAAGATGTTTTACAAAGTAAAGAAAATATGAGGCCAATCGCTTTTTAATCAATAATGATACTACTTTAATACTACCTCCAGGGGCCATAACCATATTAATTTACTGTTAATAAAGTTTTCCTATGCTTGGTAAAAAAATATTTGGCAAGTCCCAAGGTAACCATCAAGACTGCCAGACGTGCCAAATATTTTGATTAAACTTCACATATTATACATTTTTTTAATTGGCTCATAAACCCTGCTTGTCATGCTCATTATTAACAAAACACACATTTAATAAATTGCTAAAGTCTGTGCTCGTTATCTCGGAAATCTTCCCATCAATCAGAATATCAGAGACAATTTTCTTTTCATATATGATAACATAAATATTTGGAATATTTATTACGTCTACACTTCTATCTTTGTCTTTATTCTTGACTGTATTTAAGCACCTGCTACACATATTTATTATCACTAGAAAAAAAAAGCTGTTGACTCGAGGCGTTCGAAAAAGCATTGCTATTTTCTTTGGTACATTGAATAATGGCCTTGTTAATATATTTATTTAAAGTTTAACTAGTGTTCTAGACATAGGAAACTTATAGAGGTGTCGGGAACTGGGTGGTCTGGCGCCTGCGCCTGGGCATGGCTCGTGCATCCCCAATGAGAGCGCGCACGCGTTAGTTAACTCTATGCAAATAGAAAAGGTCACACTCGCGGCCGGCCAACAAAAAGTTGTTCATTAACGAACTGCTATGCAATCAATTTGCATTGAATATCGATTCTAAAACTGATATCGAGATGAAATTCGGATTTATCATCAATTTGTGGAAGAAATTTCCTATGATAAAAACGTCGATGACTTTGTTAACCTACATTTCTGGACTCGTGCCGAAAAAGGTACATTTTCTAAATGTATATAAGTTTTATTACGCATTGTGAAAACACTTATAAAGTACAAAAGCTAACGTAATTGATATATCGACGGGCGGCGCGGCTGCCGGGGGCCGTCCGTCCGCCACAGTAAAATTAAAATTGATGATCATGTAAACTTTATTAGTGGCAGCATAAAAATGTTGGAGTAAATCAAAGACTACGCTAGTATATTGCATGACGCCGCGTGATCTAGTATCGGGACACCGTTAACACTTTATTGCTGTTCATACTTCTTGCACCATTCCGAGAAAGTAAATTACTCGTGGCGATCGTAAAATTAATGCCACATACGGTAATACGAGTGTACTTCAGCTTGTCACTGTCAATTTTTATGATGCACTCACTTGATATCGCAACCAGCTGGATTGGAGCCTAGCGCAAAGTGGCGATATTTTTTCCGTGACATCGGTGCAGTAAAACTTCTATTGTAAATAAAAAATCCATTGAAATACATCTTCATGAATTACTTTAAATAATTGAAGGTTCTACGAAGCGTCATAGTTCGAAGCCCTGATTGGATGCTGAATATTTTAAGCAAAAATGTAAATAAGAAAAAAGAAAGTAGTGAGTGAAATGTGAGTACTCGTTGGAAATACGTATGTATTATTAAATTAAATTGCATTTCAACAAAATATTTACGAGAGTAGTAATTTTTCATGGCGGACAGGCCCCGCAGCGAGCCGCTCGGCCTACCCCGGCTCGCCTTTGGACACAAACCACTAGCCTCGTGGCAGCCTGCGCTAATAACTAACTTGTATTTCTAACAATTATGCGCTGATATCAAAAGTGATAATAGAGCATTTCATGCAACATTGTTAATATAAGATCTTTGGTCCAGTATTGGAACCTGTTGTTCACCGCCCGGCGAAGTAACCACGGTTTATCAGCTCATTGCGGTGCGCACTCAGTAGTCATTATTATTTTCTAACTGATTTCGGTTTATCTATCTGCTATACTTAGGTACACACCAGCCTCTACAGAGACTTAAACCCGTATTCAGAAAGAAGCATTGTGAATTGCGCGAGATTGTTATTTATTTACATATTCCAATTCCACCATAGGCTAGCTGGTGGATTCTATGCCAAAGATAAGTGGGTATAGGTAGATAAAATACATGTCTTCATTAAACATCTTATGCAATTATTATTAGCCTACCCAAGTATGTAATTGTACCTTGGTATCAAAAAGTTGACTGACTTTAAAAATAAAATCTTTTAAAAAAGTTTCAATTGATAAGCCAGCCAGCTTTAAATGAATGGAAAACACTACAAAATAATTCAAAAGGCAGTCTCACTTACCAGGAGAGCATAAAATAAACGGCAATGTGCATTGAGTACATTGCTCAACTACGCGGAGATTACTTCATGAAAGCTCACGAGGCGATCATTACCGACCCCCGGCCGCAATCAATCCGCCTTGCATAATTAAGACACTAAAACACAAAGTTTATTCTTAAGATAACTCTTATCTTGAGATATGTTTTTAATCAAACGAGATATTTACCATCAATTCAGCTTTTTTGGAAGTCTTCATTGTTTTTGCGCGTTTTACATTAACTGAATAATTTAAAAAATGAAAAACTTGATCAATTCAGTTTAAGGATTCTTCATAGCTACGAGTTACGAAGAATCCTTAATTTATAATAAGCTCAAGATACTTATGACCTAATGTATAGCACCGTTTTCTGATAGATTAATGCAAATGTTATACTTAATTTATGAATAAGAGTTACAGGCGATATTTCAATTAGCTATTTAAGAGTCATCATAATATCGATACGGTGTAGGTATCTCTGATGTAAATATGCAGTACAAGTAGCCTTTGATAAATGTCTCCGGCACGGAGAACTGTACAGCCGGGGGCTCGTGCAAAATAATTAAAACTACTTAACATTCAAACAGAAAGTACCAGTAGCCAGTTTGCGGCTCATTTAGCGAGAGGAGGCTGGTCGGCTGGCACTGACGACCATTACTCTCCCACCCGATTGATATATTCTTGGTGGACATGCGATCGCGACACGTCATTCCGCTTCCACTGTTCACCGGCCCGACCTGCTACCGCTACCAGCTCTATATAAATAAACAAACCTTACAAAGTAATAAATATCAAGTCCGCCTCTAACAACGTACGTCACTATAAATCGGACACTTCTTTTATTGCTGCACATCTAGACCAATTAAAATAAAATCATGATTGTCGATAACCGTTAATAAAATCGCTATACGTCGATCTTAGTCAATATTTATCTTTGCCCGGGCAAAACGAATTATTAATTCATTATTTTACGAGGATTTTTAATTAAACGAGTAAATCAATTTTGATTATATTTTAACTTTACAATGTGAAATCTCCTTATATAACGCGAGTTCATGAGCACAAATCATTACAACTCGGCCTTAATCGAGTCCAGTAAACGATCGAACGAATAACTCGACGTCAGATTAAACACAAATATTTACATGTGTACAAAAGCAGAGAGATAAAAGTTTACCTTTTACAAGCAATTTGAGGTTATTTATTATGTAGAGTGGCGCGGAGGCGCTCCGCCGGCTGCGTTTTGGTGCAGCTTCTTTATACAGAAGCCATTATAAGTATCAGTTTCAGATCATAGATCATAAACGCATTTATTATCCGGAGGTCGGGACCGGGGGGTCCTGTCGCGTGAGCCACTGCGCTCATTGTTGACTTTTTATTGTCGTGCGTATGTCACAATTTTCGTGGACCTCACCAGAGATGGAGGCATAAATATCTAATACAAGAATGTCCCGGTTCGGATCTATGAGTATTTATGTGAAGAGCTGGAACTGGAATGTATTTAAATCAAACGTGTACGGCGAACTAGCCTAATCTTTACTTTATGATTATCGTAAATTACAATTTGATTTTAATAACTTATTTACTTCTTGTGTGTTACGCATATTTAGAAATTAATCTTGATGATCTTATCAAAGCATAAAGAAATAATTTTCTGTGTTCAAAATATTTCTTCACTGTGACGTAATTTAGTAATGAGGTACCTATCTACAGAAAGTTATCTCGTTTTATTCTCGTTTAGATCCAACTGATATACTAAATAGCATTCTCCTTACAATTTTGTGGACGTCTAAGTAAATTGTTCTGCGCCGTTTAATGAATGTTTAGAACGTTAGTTTATTATCTATATATATAACATGCTTTTCTAGTGAAAATATCAAAATTATATTTGACAGAAAACCATACCGCATGAAATCAGAAAAGAAAAAAAAGTTTTCCTCACCAAACCACTTTTGGACTTGTTGCTTACTATATACACCTACATAAATGACATAAGTCAAGAGTGTAACAGACAGAATCGGCCTCTCATCTCCTGGACAAGAGTAGTATAGGAGCTACACAACTTTCCTTGTCAAAATAAATTACCTCCGAGAAAAAGACTTGCGCCAAAGATTGAGTCGCGATGTAATACTGTAGTCTGCAAGTGATGCGGACGATTACTGAGAACTAAGGGTGACCTACAGCAAGTAATGGGTCAGCAAATTTCGCGGCAGTTTTAAAAGGACCGCTTTACCAGTACGGTAAAGTATGTAAAAAATACCGAGTAGGTAGATAGTGCAGTTAGACGAAGCCGAAGCTTACAATAAAATCATCTCACATAAAGTTCAAAAACTGATCAGGCATTTGAATAACTGTGTATTGTATTATTTACATAACGTAACTTCACGCCTCTATTTCCCCAAGGGTTACGCAGTGGGTACCTAGAGTACACCCACATTTCGCCTAGTAATGTTCAAATTCCGTGCAAACGTAAGCTTATTGCCATCAACCGGGTACAGATCCAGACTTCGGGCGACGACTAGGTAAGTAATTCCAGTAACACAGGACCTCATTGCTCAGCAACACGAGATAGGCATTATTTATGTACATAACCAGCGTAGAATGTTCCCACTGCTGGGACACAGGCCTCCTCTCTGTGAGAGGGAGTGGGCCGTAATCCACCACGCGGGCCCAATGCGGGTTGGTAGATGTCACATGTCTTCGAATTTTTGGTTCTAGGGCATGCCGGTTTCCTGACGATGTTTTCCTTCACCGTTTTGAGAGCAGTGGTGATGAAATAATTTAAACTAAGTAGGTAAAGCGCCAGTCTGGGTTCGAACCTACGACCTAGGTACAACTCGTAAGTCGCGGTCGTTACCACTGGGCTACCACTACTCTATGTACCTTTTACAAAAATAGGTTTAGGAACTAAACAAACGTGGTTACAAAAAATGTCTAAATCAGAAAGTTGTACATGTAATTATACTTAGGTACCTAGTAAATCCTATGTACAAATGAAAATTTTCCGTGGCAATAATAAGAATTCATATAACGTCAAAGCCAAGCATTCCAAGAGAGAAAAGATGCATTCAAGGCTAAAAATAAACGACAAACATAGAAAAGTGCATTTAAAATTTTATTTATAGAACTTTTATTTTGTTATTCATCCAGTTCAATGATTTTGCTGGACACGTCCGCTCGACGCCAATCTAACTACTTACGAAACTCGCTCAATCGAGTAATAAAATGTTAATAAAGTGCGTAAATCAAGATAACGTCAATAGTTAAGAGTTCGACACAACGAAATAGTCTCAGGCGAGGTGAAGAAATTACCTCACCTATGTAGAGGACATAACTCTCCACAGCTTTCCACCTCATCTTTGCCACACCATTTTAAACTCTAATCTACTTTAAAATTATGACTTTTTTTCTTACACTTCCCAACGATCAAAATTTAAACAAACACATCAATTTTAGAGTGTAGATGTATTTTTTTAATTTCCTATCACAAACCTATATTATCGTAGTTTCGTTAATTGCTCAAATCAAGCCAATAAAGTTTAGGCGACGGCCGGCACGTGCTTCGTGCATATCCGTAATCATAAACATTCCGATTAGAGTAAATAACTGTATTCGGAAACACAAAAAAACATATTCACAACATTTTGTAAAAAAAAGGTGAGTTAGTTCATTTATCAGGAGTTCATTTGTTTCATGGGAATTCGTTAGAAAAACTTCAATGCTATTTCGCAGACGAAGTATCCAAAGTGTGTAATTCTAATTAGCTAAAATCAATAATACCTATAAGTAGCAATTCCGTGGCATGTGACTCAGTGACAATTTAATCAATTTAAATGTAGCTGAGTTAGTCACGATTATAAACGACTTACAAGCCAATAATTATGACCATTACCTGTAATAATGGTCATAATTAGCGGTATCTCCTTTGTAATTTTCAGGTTTGACCAACAAATAAACATGCGCAAGATAATAACGTTGTCCAACTAAAGGATGCCACACACGAATGGGTCGAGTCAACTCGAGCCCAATACTTATAGTTAAGGCAAACGTCGCCTTAGGGTATGAATGAGACAAGCAGATCGCCGGATGACCCGTCATAAGTTCATAACACATTGCTGGAGAGTTAGATGTGCTACGTCTAATTCAAAACTGCAGGTGAAGGGTGGTAGGTGGTTTTGAGGTTATTGATTGTTGACCTTCAAAAAGTACTGATTCTCAACTTTATTTAAATGAGGCTATTTTTATTATTCATTTTATTATATTATTATTATTTTCTTCTTGCTTTTTTCTAGCTAGCTGGACAGTTTAAGTGTCATGTCTTTAGTCGCACCATGCGTAGTAGGCATGCTGTAAATAGTAATTATAAACCGCGGAGCGATAATGCACGATTAGGCCAGTGGATTGGCAGATATCTCGTAGCTAATGTGATGCCAATTAGTTTACTACTGTTAATTACTGTAATATTTACCCTGGTTTTAATATAGGTACAGTCGCACTACTTCTATATATTCTAAAATTGAAACTTCCTACTTCTATTGTTTTTCTATTATTTTTTTAAATAAAGTTGGTAAAAGGCTAACCTTAGTCCTAGCCTTAGCCTGTTGGGGTCGACTTCCAGTCTTTACGTGTATTTTACATGGAGCGACTGCCTAGCTGACCTCCAGAACCTAGTTACTGGGTAACACGAACCGTTTGGTTAGTTATTAGACTTTTAGGCTTCTGACTACCCGTAACGACTATCTACGAATGACAATCGGGACCAACGCCTTAACGTGCTTTTCGAGGCACGGGGAGTCGTAGGTACGCTTGCCACGGTCGGCCCGTGGACCCGTTAACCTTACCCATAGTTTAACCTTCGATCAACCCGTGGGGCTGTTATCATTTAGCCACGAGCCCTCTATTTCTATTTTATCTTTAAGATTGAGAATGAATACGCGTTTTTTGCCAGTAAAAATACCCTTCTAATATATCCTCCTTTCTTTTCTTTTGTTTCACACATCTGAAGCTTGTCTTATGAATACTGTAAGTGTAGGGCATTAAAAACAGCGAGATTGGCTACGAGCATGGCGCCTATCGCCTCTCCACCGAGTGCGTCTAATGCAATTCGATGCGGGACTTTACTATCGAATATTATCCAATATTATAAACCACACCTTAGACTTAAGCAGATATAATAACCGTTACGTATTTTAGGATAACGTTAGTGTACAATAAACTTAACTTTTACCTCAAGTATTACTAACAGATATTAGGTCCTTACATATGAAATTGGCGTTTTTCGTACTGGCCACTTTAATCACGAATTTCTCCTCTTTGGTAAGGAATTCCAAATTCAAATTTGTACAGCTATTTACTCATGTATTTGTGCTTCGATGACCGTCATTCATTTGTTTTTTTTCTTCTGTTTTTTCTGTTTGCGTCACTCATTTTACAAAATGGAAAATTTAAAATATCGCATTATTTACGAGTACGAGTTCCGCCGTGGCACTAGTGCTGCGGAAACGACTCGAAGGGTGAATGATGTGTATGGCGGTCATGTTGCAAAAGAAAACACAGTTCGTTTTTGGTTCCAACGTTTTCGTTCTGGAAATTTCGACCTGCAGAACAAGCCCCGTGGACGGCCTGAGACCCAAGTTGATAATGGAGAATTGAAGGCTATTGTGGAAGCGGACCCATCGCAAACCACGTCCGAGTTAGCTGCAGGCTTCGATGTTAGTGATAAAACTGTTTTAATTCACTTGAAGCAAATTGGGAAGATTAAAAAGCTTGAAAGGTGGGTACCTCACCACCACACACTGCGCAACAGACGGCTACCAAATTAGAAGAGCTTGAATTGGAATGTCTTAGACATCCTCCGTACTCCCCGGACCTTGCTCCAACAGATTACCATTTTTTTCGCAATTTGGATAACTTTTTGCAAGGGAAAAAATTCAACTCCGATGGGGCAGTCCAAATCGCCTTCAAAGATTTTATTGATTCCCGTCCGACTGGTTTTTTTAGTAAAGGGATCAATGAACTACCTATAAGATGGCAAAAGTGCATTGAAAACAATGGTTCATACTTTGATTAATTAAATATATTATATTAAAAAATATTCGACTTTTTGTTCCTTCCATACAAAACGCCAATTTCATATGTAAGGACCTAATATTACTATTACTAGACATTTTCATCTGTGATTAAGTAAACAGTTAGTTTGATGTCAGAGTAAAAGGAGTAGGTATCATTTATTAATGTCGACTATTTATAAAACAAATTTTTATATGATAAGTTGATGGTTCGCATGGGGTTGTGGTGGGGTGGAAATCCGGGCATGTACACTATGTACAGTCAACAAAAGAGATAAATATGCAGGATCTTCGGATATATTTGAAGTTAAAGTAAGAAATCGATGGATGTGTGACTGAAATTTAATTTGATAAATGAGATGTTAGTTTTCTTTTAATAAAATTAAATTTTATTCGAAAACATCCATCGGTTTCTTACTAAATTTCAACTATATCCGACGATCCTGCATACGTTTGCTTTTGTTGACTGTACCTACCAATGGGACTTTTTCAATTTATATGTAGGTACCTTCTAATTTTTTTCTTGGACATAACTGACATCGATGAAGGTAAAACCTTATAAGGAAATCTTGACTTAAAGTTAATATAAGTTTGAAATCCCGTCTTGAGCAAGTGTGGTGATCAATTCTGATGCCTTCTCTGTATCAAAAGAGGTCTTTGCCCAGCAGTGGGACAATAATAGGTTGGTATTATTATTAGTTATCACATACAGTTACATGAAGTCAATGAAGAACGCGTTAATTTTTCTCTCAGTACTGACAGGACCAAAATTATTGAAAAAAACTTTCAATAGGATGAATGAAATCGTAACTTACACATTGAGTTCATTCGTAAATATATTATGCGTATTTAACAACATGCTGTCATGTGATTGATGTATTTATTTGAACGTCTCAGCGTTTGCGAGACACCTCATAACGGGGACATGAATAAAAACAATGCACTTTGTGTATAACTTGCATTACAAAGTATAATAAATTTTGTTTATGACTGTACTTGTATTTTTGTTATGAGTTATTTACGTTGTGTTTCATAAGTTTTACCTTAAGAAATATCATGAAGTTCAATTAAAAAAAAACAATAGTAGGTAATGAACATTTTGGCGAAAAGAGGAAAATGAAAAGATAAGTTGTGTAAGAACTATGAAGGACATTACTTAGTTTTAAATGCAAATTCATGATATATTTAACTTATAATTTATGGCAACACCTACCTAAATAAATTCTTCAAATTCCTTCAGAAATTAAAACATCATAGAATTAAGAATTCAACCTCATTCTGACGAGAACGGAACGGTTTGTGAAGTTATAGTCCTCGTCTCATTTTAGTTCTATTTCAAATATTTAAGAATTTGTTATCTTAATATTGCATCTATTGATTGATTTGGTTGTTAAAATATTTTTATATCCTTCGTATGTAACGTAAACTTTGTCGTATAAAAGTCAGATCACAATCAAATTCCGAGCATCAATAAAAATTTGATCTTCGATATAATTTCAGAGGTAATATGTTATATTTAAATCTCTCTCATCTTAGTTAGGCACATATAGCGATATACGTATTAAATCACTCATGAATTTAAAACATTTTATTGTCATTTCGAAGTGAAAACAATATAAATGTATTTTATGCCACGCTTGATTTATATTTTATAGGTGAGATGTGATTTACTGTCGGTCGATTTAATATAATCTTGAATCAAGTCTTGCGCCCGCGCCGCCGCATCCCCCCTTCCCCCCCACCTGCCGCCGTCTGTCATTATGAGTGTCGTCCTTACTATCAGGCTTTATTGAAATACCCCTTACATTCGTTCTTGAAAGTTATATGAACGTTGTAGTCCTAGCATTTATTACTAGATTATGGCAATCTTTGCAAATCTAGATAATAGATCGCAACTTATCTTCAATACAAGATATATTTTAACAGTTATTTCTTTGGTTAAAACAACTAATTTTCCTGGTTGCATAAAACGATATTTATTATGTTAGTGCCATAAAAGTAACATTAAGTAAGTTACGTGAAATGCAAGAAACACGAGTTCTTCATAATGTTGCATTTTACAGCGTCGTAATGTGATGTAATTACTAAGTTATGAGTACCTACTTGACGATACTTATGAACAATTAAGTATTCACAACGTGTTATTTTTTTTTTGTCTGTTAGTTATTAAATAAGTCAATATATAAGGACATTTATCTACTTCATACAGCTATCAGCCAGAACAAGTTAGCATATTTGAGTAAATAACTTTATGTACCTACCTACCTAACAGCTATAATTATTAAAGTGTTTAAAAAAAATTAAAATACTCGTATATTTACTCGTATATCACGACACAATGGAAAATAAATAATGATACGAACATTTTATTTTAGTAACAAAGTTGTATTAGTATTTATACTTACATTAGCTGCGCCCCGCGGTTTCACCCGCGTAAATGTCGATCCCGTGGGAATATCGGGATAAAAAGTAGCCTATATGTTAATCCAGGGTGTCAGCTACCTCCATACAAATTTTTATCAAAATTGGTCCAGCTGTTTGAGCGTGAAGAAGTAACAAACATATAAACACACACACTCACAAACTTTCGCCTTTCATTATATTTAAAATATTTATTCCTTAATTTTCATGATTGCACCTACCACTGTTTGTCTCTGCATCACCCAAAGGTTGACTGGTAGAAAATGCCTATGGCATTAAGTCCGCCTCTGTACATTTATGTGCTTGAAGTATTAAATAAATAAATAAATAAATATAATATTAGTGTGACTAGCAGCGCCACGCGGTTTCACCCGCATAATTCTCGATCCCGTGGGAATGCCGGGATAAAAACTATCCCATGTCCTTTCCCGAGACTCAAACTATCTCTATACCAAATTTCATCTAAATTGGTTCAGCGGTTTAAGCGTGAAGAAATAACAGATAGACAGACACACTTTCGTATTTATAATATACTAGCTGCGCCCCGCGGTTTCACCCGCATAAGTCTCGATCCCGTGGGAATATCGGGATAAAAAGTATCCTATGTCCTTTCCTTTATCTCTATACCAAATTTCATCTAAATCGGTTCAACCGTTTAAGCGTGAAGAAGTAACAAACATATAAACACACACACACACACACACACTCACAAACTTTCGCCTTTATAATATTAGTGTGAAGTGTGATTAGTATGGATAAAGTGGCAAACAAAAATAAATTGGTAAATAAATCCTATTTATATACCAAAAAATACAAAACACAAGTACCTATACAATAAGATAAATTCTATTAGATACGAGATATTTGTATTTACATTTACTACACGACTTAAACCCGAATAATACGAGATCTAAGAATATTCACGTGTCGTAAAAGTAGAATGCGTCACTGTTGTTCAAGTAATATCATATAAAAGAGATTACTTGTATTCAAGACGTGACGCCGACATTCCATTCTCCTAAGCTTGTGTCCGGCGGCACAGCTGGCGTTTCAATTATTTGACGTATATGCGAATTAGTCGTTATCAGATGTAATAAAATGCAAGCATGTCCGGGCGCGGCGGCTAGCGCGATGGCTCGATACCGCGCCGCCGACGCTGGGTGGCCGCTACTTGTCTTACGATAAACTTATCTTTACAATCGATCCCTTCGATAAAAATAAAAACACCGATGCCTTTGGATGTCGAATGCTTGACGCGCTGCGAAGCCATAACGTTTCGAGTTTTATCGGAGTAGCTATCCACATTTGCATCTCTATAGGACCCAATACATTTTGTTACCATATTATTAGCATTCCAGCGGCACTTGTGTATTCAGGTAATATAAAAAATATACACCAAACCATAGAGAGGTGTGATATGTGGAGTTTACACCTTTGTTATTGAATTTATGTAGAAGTGAACTTTGTAGTTCATACAGTGGGTACATAACTTACTAGTTACTATTACTGGTTAAATTAACTAGACTAAAATCTTAAAATAATGATCGCATTCAACCAATTAATCTAACACAAAGATTCACAGATTTCATAGTAAGTTCCCCTTTCAAATTATCTATTCTAATGTTGCGAACACGTAGCAATCTCGTAGCACAAACGTAGTACCCACGTAGCATCGTTCGAATTTTGCTAAAAGTCATATTTCGAGAGTAATTGAAAAAGTACGAGCATTGTGAACTATCATAACACTTCGAAAGCTATCCGTGACATCGACAATACAATATAACATCTTGCTGATTGAAAATCAAGCTTAGAGTTCATTGTCCCTAATCTCAGTGAGCACTCGATGTCATAGAGCCGATGTAAAATGTCGTGATTCAATCGTAAACACACAGATATAATGGTGTATTGTATGAATGGACACTAATGCTCGCTGTAGCGGACGATATGTCCCACATGTTAGCCCAAGTGAGTGCTACGGGTCAATGGTTGGCCAGCGCACGCGCATCGCAAATGTCAAGGCTCGATTGTCGCGAGAAATCAGTTAAGCGTGTTAGGTCACAGCTAGAATACCACCGCAGTACTTATTACCTTATAGGTACATGAAATAACACAACTGCCGTCCACCAGGCACACTCGTTATGAAATCTAAACAAGTCGTAATTTGTCAATTGTAAAAAACGACTGCATCGTGTGTGGGAAACTATAATTTACATATAGTAAAAATAATTGAAAAGATGTGTACCTAATTAAGTAACAACGAAACCAAACTAATTATAAGATAACATGCAACTCGTAAGTAGTAACTATAGTTTGTGTTTATCCAGAGCAACAAACAAGCTTTTAATGCATGCACTGCTTTACGCGCCCGTTGAAGTCTTTCATATCCACCGGCAACTGGAACGAATGGGAATACATTTAATATTTAACTCGCATAGAATTTTTATGAGATTTTATCTAGGCCTTAAGACGGCTGCTGTTGGTATAAGAAAATTAAATGTCAATAGCGAATAGCCGAAGCAGATAGTTTATTCTCAGACACGTAGCATTGTTCGCAATTTGCGCTGCGTCGCTTGTAGCCGAGTTAGTCAATGGGCACGACAAGAATGAATGAAGCAATCTTAACAGCAGTAAACGTAATTTATACCGTTTCTCTTCCATAAACGACGTGGCTTTTGAAGCACTCGTTAAGGGGCAGGCGCAGCTTCTGTTCGACAATTAGGCAAGGCCCGCACAAAGCACGAAAAAGGCACGTTCTTATCCGCGCTCAGTAGTCGACAATCGCGCCACAATCTCACGAAAACGCCATTCTGAGCTGCACCTGTCATAAACGTAAGTTCAACGGCCTGCGCGACTTTCAATTAGTCACAAAATAGAACATTTTAACAAACGTTAGATAAGTAAACAAACGCGGTCCGCGGGCTATTTGGTTATGGCGGGCTCTCATCAATAATGCTTCGGAGGCGATAATATCGCGGACGCGTGTCTCGCGTAGAGGAACCTCCAACACCGTTATTAACCTCGCGATAGTCATCGCGACCGAGAGATCATTTAGTGATACGCTTTATATTAAATTACTCGGTCGTGCGTTGATAAAATATTCCCGGTATTCTATTACCGAAAACGAGATAACCGCGCCCGGCATCAACAGGCACATTCCATTATTTGGATAATCTCGACAAAGAAACAAGATGCTAAAAACGCATAAAAACAATTTATACAAATGTCAGTAAGTGTTTACGATGAGAATGTTTATGTTAATGGATGCATTAAGACGTACGCCATGCGTCAAGTTGCGTGTCGATATGGGATCGAGCGTGGCGTGGCGTGTCGCGTGGTGCGCGTTGCGCCTGGGACGATGCTTCCACCACTTGTGCCACCTCACTATGTTCACTTTTTACCACAGACGTGTTTACGCCCCGTCACCTGTTATTTACTGTCACATTCAGTTTTCGCACCTACATCTATATATCTTCATCACGTCTCGATTGGATGCGGAGTGACAACTGATATTTATTGACTGTCCAAATAATTTTATTCAAAATAATTTATCACATTATCGTTTTAATGTGTAAAAGTTATCGTATCTATGTATAACTAGTTTGTTTGATTTATTTTCGTTGGATCCCACTTTAATATTTTTGGCGTTGGATCTCACAAAACAATATTATGTATTTCCGATGGATCCCAAATTTAAAAAATGCAAGAGAGTTACGTTTTATTGTCGTTGAATCCCGAAAACTATTTCCTTTGGATCCCAAATGCTTAAAAAAATCTGAATGCGGGTACCCTCATTTTATTATTATTAAATCAAACGCTCGAAACAAATTAGGTGCCGTATTCAAACAAAAAGTTTTCCGGAAATCATTTTTAAGAGTTTTCCATCGTCGTGAAGTCCATGTAGGTGCTGTCACCCGGCAAACTACGGGCTTAAAATTTCGAGAGTTAAGTACTAATGTTTATAAAATAGGATGATCCTTTTATATTCGTCTCCACATTCAAAATTACAGAGTAAACACAAAGCCAGTCGGTAAAAAATGACGTGAGATTTGTAAGAAAAGTGTATTTGCGTAATAGACGTGGGGCAGTTGAACGACAACTGGTGGTGCCCTGTTAGTACCTCAGTAATTTCTCGTTTCATTTCGCATACCGACGATGTTTGTTATACTAACTGGGTTTATTTTTCACGCAAATGAACTGTTTATCGGCTAATACGAGCATTAAAGCCGCAGAATGCGGTCGGGGCCGGCTGCCGGCAACCAGCTCACGCCATTTAGTAATTTAACAGTGTAATGAGCGTCTTTCACTGCTACACTAGTGCTGCACTCGGAAAATCATCATTGAAATCTCGGACGACCTTCCAATGAAACCTTAATGTATCCACTCCACCCGTTCCGAGAACTAGTTAAAAACTCTATTAATTTATTATTTACGCTGACACTAACTGAGATACATTGTAAATGTTACACAGTACGTACACCATGAATAATGGACACCTATACAAAGTCAATTTGTAGCGGCATCTTCAATTTATGTAGATGAACCATTAAATCAAATACAGTTAACTGACATTTATTGCTTTTGCGCATTAAAATTCATGTAATCACTATCGAGACATAAAAATTAAACGACATTAAAATTACTTCCATTAAGGTCTCATTAATTTCCTAATCAACGCTGTGGGGCATGCACCTCGGAGCCGTCGCAGCCGAGTGTCGAACATCAGATACGTGCATGATTTACCGGGAGCCGCTGGATAAAGAGGCCACAGGGACGAACGGCTCCACAAAAGCTTCGTCGAGCATAATTTACTTCTCCCCACAATACTTCTAATTAAGATCATTCGTGAGTCCAATGAAGCCAAGGACTATGTACTCACTGCACAAACTGGACGTTATAAATAACTCAAATCGTAACTCACGCCTTTTCCAAGACACTCTAAGTGAAGAAAAAGCTCGTAGAAACTTATAAACTTTGAACTCTGTTGTTATTGCGCTAAGACTCAAAATACTTGGTATGTAAAAGCTCATATGAGTCGAATATCGAAATGCGAGTTGAGTTCACGCCAGGGTATTGTTACACAAACTAAATAAACTAAAACACACGGCACTTATTTGTTCCTCGGGGGTAGGCAGACTCAACTAAATCTTCTAGTAAAAGGCATTCAGAACGTTAACTTATTATCTGGCTTTGTTCAACAGTGAGTCTCTTTGACGAGACGAGTGTGCTTCAAAAGTTATTTATTCACAATTGTTTAATATTATTCTTAAATAAACAATCATTTTCCATTACGTTTTCTTGTATTTTCTTTTTTAGTCATGACCTTTATGTTGATGGATCTTATTCATGTTTAAGAGTATTGGTAATTTATGGAGGAAATTGTCTACGTTAAATATAATACAGCAGGTTAGGTACCTATACCTATACTGATGTATCATGTTCCAGGTAGATTCCTAGAATCTACGTACCTATTTTCCGACATACTATCCTGTTAGACGTGTCTCAATACCTAGTTCGATTTATAGCTATAACATTACAAATTTAGATTTTATTCAAGAGCGAACCATACCAAAGTACTTACTGAGACAGTATTACCCTTCAAAGAAAAATAGCTGCAAATTGCTGGACACAAGCTAATCTGTGAGTGATATAAGTTTATTCCGCGTCCGGCAATACCGCATGGGCTCAGATTATAACGGTGCTGCAAATGGCGACAGGTTGCTGGTTCATTGCCGACAAGCACCACAATAATGCATTTTCTGATAGCACCTGAGACGTGCTTGAGAAATCATAATGGCACATTTCACTCTTCCTGAGTTCTGAGATTGCTGCAAAAAATAATTCTGAATGATTTCATTAATTTATCTTGGTACATCTTCATCAAGTGGTACACTATCCATAATCATTTGCATAATTATTGTCTTGTTTTTAAATATTGAAAAAAAAATACGTTCTTAAAACTTACAGAAATAAACTTCATTTCATCAACCAGTTTATTTTTGAGAAATCCTCTTCTTCAGATCATAAAATTGCAGTGCAGCAGTGGAGGTTTTTCGGCTGAAATGATGATGATGATATCATAAAGAGCAAGACGTCTACAGGTCATAACTGTCGGACCCTCACTTCTTCAGTATACTGTAACCCTTTACTATTAAACGTTGTATAGAGTCTGTATAGTTACACAACGCTTTGTCTTCTTCTTTCGAAAGTCAAATTACTGACGACTAAAAGAGAGAAATCGGTGTGTAACTATTCATCTAATATAATACGTTTATTAGTAAGGGGGTAAGTATATATATTTTGTTCTTAGATTAATCCACCGGTGAGTTTTGCTGAAAAGCAATAAATAAATAATAATCATAGTGTTCTCACGCAAGATGAAAAGAACCTAGATATAAATTAGCTCGTCCACTATCTAACGATTTCCAATCCTAGAAAGATATTAATAGAATGACCACTGTTTTAGTAACTTACTAATGAAATATATACTGCTTTCTGGAACACACTCAAGAACTATGTTATTGGAATACCATTTACGGCAAACGAATTTCCCTTCGTTCAATTTATGGAAAGGCAATACAAACACTCGCATATTTTCCGAATAATATTGCTTTTAAGAAGGTATTTAGTTCAATGTGTAAGCAATTAACAGTACTATCTAGCCTGATTACTAAACTTGCCTGCTCGCTAAACACTTGTCATGTAAACCTTGCAATGTTCACAGGCTACCGTAGCGGCGCGACTCAAAAAGATTTCCAACCATGTTTTGCATTTCATTGCGTTTTTCATCAAAGTACCTTACCGACATGACAGGCACAAACAAGCGATGTATTGCGTAATGGTTTTAAAAGTCTATCTGCTTTGTACGCTCGTGGTAGACTTTATGGAGCAAACATAAGGTGGCTTTATTATGACTAGAGTTACCATTCTGGTGTACGCTGTCACTCCTTAGCGGGCACTTGTTGTAATGATGTCATTTGAATGAGGGTAGTTGTAAATTAGATTTGAATGCGCTGGTATGCAACAGAATAACAAAAATAGCCGTGTTACTTGAAGCGAAGTTTATTTTATATCTCAAGTGTTGAAATAATTACATCTCTGAAATGCAGAACCTTTAACGTAAACTATTAGGTGATATTTGTTGAAATCAGCTTTATCTGACATTTGAGACAAAAAACATTAATTGAGAGCCAATCGCACGATTAGTTTGGCGCCGGTCAGTGTAATTGACCTATTGTCGTAGGTACTCGAACTTGTGCAACCTCCGATACGTATCGATGCAGTGAGAGGGAATTGGAATAGAGGAAACACATCCGTCGATTAGATTTGCTAAGGACGTAGGTATACATCTTTGCCATAGTGGCCATAAGATTTGGTTCTTGTGACTTTTTGCTGAAAATTTTCTGCAGTAGATGACCCACCTTTTGAGTCATTGAAAAGTAACCAAAAGGCTCTGTGGCTCTGTATCTGCTCTGTGGCACGTACATACTAGCATGTTAACACAGAATATTTTTATGATTTCCTCTTTTGCCAACAAACCAAAAGCAAACCCATTTTAATATCCAAATGAATACATTCCGCCATATTTTAATGAGCAAGAATGACAGAATAAATAAACTAGTTGCAGCAGGACGTGCGCCTGCGTCTCTTCGACTGTCAACAGAATCAATAGAGTACAATAAAATTGCTCCTTTCAATGCAACGTAGTTAGGTCTAAATGAGGTTTGAGTAATGCTGTGGGTACACGCAGGGCTCGCGTGGCAACACGCATTACAGTCCCCCGCGCCAAGCACTAAGCTTCCACTGATTTGACTGCAATCATGTTCATAAACTACTGCCCGCTCTAACAAAGATAAAATTTCCGTAACACAATACTAGATACAAAGTTTTCGCCTGTCATTATCGCTGTTGGCGTTTACCAGTTACTTATTTATTAACCCTACCTGTGTTTGGCTGTAAATCATAAAGTGTTGTCAGTGTCTTGCAAGTAAATTGTGTTTTTAAGTGTTCCACTGGTATTTATTTGGATACAGGCGTTAGTAGTTTGTATCATGCTAAGAACCCTGGTAGTTAGGTCATAAATAAAACACTTGCATAAATATCTTATGAAACGGTATCTTATTAAATGTCAACAAGAATCAATGAAAAAAATATAAACAATCAATAATACTGCAAGGGACACACAAAATCATTTATCGACATCTTTAGTTTATTATAAAACTCTAAAGCAGTAGACTAATTATAGACACCGAGATTAAATTTGTAATCATTATTTTTGAAGAATAAATTCTGTAGTCATCCGTTACGACGCCGACAAAGGCCCGTGCAGCGACCGCTACGTCAATTTATAATGCGATTAACAGAAAGAATGGCGATCCGACTGATTGCACGGATCCTTATGCTCTGCTCTTCACCAAATCCTCGCTCGGAATAATGACGGTCGCTTCCTTAATCGTCAAAGCATAAACCGCTGAGTCTGGACGTTATTTATCGATGCTCATTTGTTTCGCTGTATCGATTTCTTGACAGTAGTTCGAAATGTCTCAATTAATATTTAGCCTAAAGATAGTGTGTAATGAGCCGTTTAATCTAGGAGCGCGAGCGCGTAAGCCGAGTGAGCCTGGTGAAGGTTATTAATATGATGAAGTGGTGCCATCCATCGGCGGAGCGCTGCCGGCCGGACCACCGCGGCGCCCGGCGAGCTCGCCGGTCCGACCCGAGTATATATCAATAATAACATTAATTGCTCCGCGTCTTTTCATGAGATTTCACATGAGAAGGGATTAACGCTTGCTTGTTTGGTTAATCCGAACCGGCGCAGGCGTCACCGCGTCGCTCGGTGGGAACTTCCACGATGATCAAGCACTGACGGCCTCTCATGAGAACCATTGACGTTTCTTAATCTTATTAAAGCGTCAATCGATACCTATAATTAGTTGTCACACAACCTTGTTTTGATAAAAGTAATGACAGTAAATTAAATATTGTTATTTTATTTGTTTTAAGGGAAATATAAATTGTGGATTTTATTGATATACTGGCTTAATATATTCACTCTTGACATGCTAGGTGATATTACCATCTATCCGAGCGAGATACAGTACGCATGGCCGATGGAAAGATACATATTCGTATGGATAGACATAATTCGTATCTTGTGTGAACAGACTTGTGTCAATGAAGACGTAATAAACATAACGAAACATGAGAATGTAAAGCCTATTTTGAGGCGATAAAATCGTATAAGCATTGACAAAATTAGGATCTAATAACATACAGCCAAGTTTCCCTTTACGGCAACGGGACTGTATAAACACATAATAAGTGATGGGAGTCTGAGAGTCAAAAAAGATATTATCGACACGATTTACCGTCGATCGAATACGGTTACGAGCGTTAGCTTTTCTCACTTCACTAATTTAGACGTTACCAAAGTAGCTCAGCGTTAAATGGAGGATGAGCGGTTACACGGTAAATACGGTCAGTTTATATGGCCTGTAAACAGCGCGACGTGAACTGTACACAAGGTGATTTTTTATTTGTATAGTTGCTGGTTCTGGCTCAAATACCCGTGAGAAGTGCACGCCTCCCGGCGCGGGCGCTGGACGGTGGGACCGACCGCGCCGTGACGCTCGCCACCATAATCTTGAATGACACCACACAGTAATCACACCAATCAGCACATTGCTTATAGATTGACTAATTAATGCTCCGTGTAACATAATCCGTATTGTGTCTACCTCTGAGACGCTTCGTGACTTACCGCTGTCGCTGGTATTAATAGCTAAGTCATACAAATATTGCACCAGACAAACGGACACTAATACATTTGGCTTCGACAGATAATAAACATCATAATATATAATATACCTACCCACATTTGTCCCATTAAGTTTATAATCATAATCTTTGTTTACATAGTGCGAAGTCGAGGTCAAAGGTCATCAAATTACTATACTGGTGTACATGCTTATCTATGGGGTTTTGACGTCTGCCCAGTCGTTGACACCATCAATTTGAGATTACGTGAAAATCCGACGAGTGAGAAATTTCCTGAGACCATAAGCGAATGTCATTTGAATATAAATTGTATCGGGCAGGGCCCGGCTCGGGCGCGTCGAGAGCCCATGTACCTCTCATTGTGCGTATAACAAGATCAGTATCGACTTAATGACAATATATTGGTAATAAAATTAGATAGTCCATGCCGTCATCTGAGCGAACATCACCGGCCGCGCCTCAGACTCTCCGACTCTCATATTTATTGCAAACTAACTAGAAACATTATCGAATGACGGCCACACTGCTCTGAATAACCGGGGACATCTCGGACATTAACATTTCACCGAATTAGACCTTATTCCTGGAGGCCACGACTCATATTGTTCCTGCATTTGTATGTCTAGAAAGCGAGCTTAACTTTACGACGATGGTTCATAAGAAAGCTAAGTTATGGTATAAATATTATGACACTTTTATCTGTTAGTGAGGTTGAAAAGTAAATACGGTCGGCGTATGGCGGCGGCGTGACAGCGCTGTTTGCAAGCGTAACGTCGGGGTTATAGCTGCGCACGCGCATCCCTGGGAAATATCGCCATTTGATTGCGGATTATTCTCTCGAAATACAATAAAATCTCCAAGTAATTTAGTGCGTCGGATTAGTTTAACAACAAACAGTTTGTGTTACAATTGTTATGGTTATTGAATTTCATTGGACATGTTATCGTATGTTCGCAATAAAACTACAACAGTTTCAGCATGAGTAACACACGTGTAAAACAACAGCTAATAATTATTATCTTACAAAAACTTTTAATTGCTATTGTGCGAGCTACTCATCCCAGAAATTGTGCCATTTGGCTGTCACTTCAAAGAGTTGAGATATGAAAGAATGCCCCGAATACCCTCTCAAAAACACGGAAGAGTGAAATGCGCACCTTCTCAATGTTATGACGAAAATAATATTCTGTCTACTTATTCAGCAAATAAGTGAAATGGTAAAAAAAGCTTTCAAAGAATAAATATTCATATGCATTTTCTGTTGCCCGAGAGTATTAAAATAAATCATTTTCGTATTGGCGTTGAAAAAGCTTTTACACGAATAATGCATTAACGTGTTGTATCACGTATGTGTAAGATATGACATTTTAAAGAAGTCATATTGTGTAACGAGGCAGACGATCATTATTTAGTCTGTGGCGGGCGCTGCGCGGGCGCAGTGTTTGCACTGTACCGAGCCAGGGTGAGGGCCAACACGCGATCATCTCCGATAGCAATCTATAAGATTAACGGCCTAACTTGTGACACCGCCTTAATTACTCACACAATAAGCCTTATCGATCGATTTTATGGTGGATTTGAAATGTCTGACGCTACTCAAATGTGGAACATTCTTATGACATTCTTCCACGAGACACAGTGGCAATAAAACAACTTTTAATCTCGTAAGAATTCTTAAGTCAAGCTTGTTGGTACGTTTCGCATTGTTTGGTAACATAAAACAAAAGTTTGAGCAATCGAATCGCCCTAAATGAAATAAATTGAACATCTGTAAAATCAATTAACAATTCCCGTCACTGTGTGAAAAGTAGTTTTTCAATTGAAACAATTAAGGTTAGCCGAACAGTCATCGAGAAGAGAACTGCTCACACAATCGACAGAAGTGTACAACGTAACAGTATGATGAAAATATCTATCAATAATTTGTTGTTTCAAGACTCTGTAACCCTATCTAATACCTGATTAATTCATAAAAATTAAATCCTTACTTAACTAAAACTATACACAAACTAAAATATGGCGTCGAAAAATTCATTCGCATCGCTGTCGACTCTGTGGATGCAAAATTGTAACATTTACAGGCCAGTCATATAAAACATCTTAGGTCGCAAAAAAATGCACTGCAATTATATTTTAGGATGTTTTTTAGGATAGATACCAGTAGTGTAAAAGCAAGTTTGCAGCTTCGAAAGACCTGTGCTAACTGCGTGGATAGGAAAACCTCGAAATTTCGCATTTCTTTCAGTTATTGACTTATATCTTCTAAAAGATGCATTTTACGTTTATGTAACCCAGTACATTTTTAAAGCCTAAATTAATAAAATTGTCTTAAAGTTCAGCTTATAAGATTGATTACAGATTCAGATTATGCTGTCTACATGTCTATAAATCACATGACTAAGAATATAACTGCTATACAAGCGACGTTAACGAGCTTCTCGTCTTTATAAAATCAGATCTTTAATTAAAAAAGCTGTAAACAAATGAATACTAATTTAAAGGTATGTCGCAGCATAAATAAGGACGTTAGCACACAGGCAGTGCGGCAGTGCGAGCATACCGATCTGTTAACGAGACGAGCGCGCATTAACCACCCGTCATCTGCTGCTTAACGTAGATTCCACATCATGGAGCAATCGATTTCAGCCGAAGCTTTTCAACCATTTATTCTAATTATGGTGGCCGTATCGTCCGTATCAACGGACCGATCGAGCGTTATCATTAACATTCATAAAAGCGTCGAAACCGTTTAATTCATCAATTATTGTCCCTGAGATGTATACAGTTCTCTCGGCTGCCGTTAAAGAAGCAGACATCTGTAGTCGTATTTAAGGTTTATCTGCTTCATTAATCTGGTAGCGAGCGCGTGCTGATGTAGATTAATGGGGTGGCGCGGGCGCCGGCGATACCATCGTAGGATAGCATTTATTCCGGGACTGATGTGGATCTCTTGCCGAGGTGCCTCCGACGGACGCGCCGCTGCACGCGACCTGCGCTAACGCAAGCAGAAGTATTGCGTTTCACTGCAACAAACAGGCTATATTGCCAACCATTATAAAATTATGTCGGCACTAAAAGAGTAAGTAATTAACCGTGTCACATTACACTGGTAGTTTCAAGATTAGGAAACTGTCTTTATAGATAATATATGTTGACTAATAAAGATAATACGCACGATACGGGACGTATAAAAGCTTGACAGTGATTAAAGCACTATAACAAACACATTGCGTGTCGCTGACACTGGAGAGGCTAGACGTTTATTGCAACATCTTGCCTCGCTATAAAAGTTACCTTGGCATAAGGAAGTGTTATCACGCCATCAGTCTTTCAGGGGAAGAGTGAAATGAGAGCAGGTGCGATTTATAGGTACTGAATCCGATGTGATTTGTGTAGGTACCTAGGTATGTACTGCCCCCTTAGTAAGTTTACATTGGCAGTCTTCGCCACTTCAGGATTTCTTTTCGGCTTCTACACCACCAATAACTGACAGTCCATCAGTGACAAACCCTAACCATATTAAGTTATCAAATATTAAATAGTAATCTGCAATGGAATTTTAATAAACTTTTTTTTTTTTAATTGTTAGGTACTATAACTAAAGGTACACATAGATGCGTGCATACGTTGGTATAATCTATTACTGTTAGAAATCACATGGTAATGATTTAAAATTGCCTTCTAGCTATTAAATGGGCACAGCATAATATCGAGGCCGGCGACACAATGCTCCCCTAAGGCGCAAGTTCATCTAAACCAGTGCCACGGGAACAAGAATCCAACATATTTATGAAACCACCATTAATTATCCAAATAATCGATCGCAGTCGTTAGGTGATTTATCTAGCGTCGATAAGATTTTAATGAAGTACTTTGATTGGGCGCACATGGACAGCGCAGACGCGGTTATCGGCTCACCGATAGCGTGCGCACCGTTGCCTCCCTATACCTATCGACGTATTAAGTTATTAAATTAAAAATAAATGTCACATATAACTCAAACAATATTAGACCTTAAATTGCGATACGTTAGATGCGTTTCCCAACGCAGAAACTAATTAACAAGGTGGATCATTCTGATTAGAAATTGGTAGATATCGGCACGTCGTTCATTGTGGAAACTACTCACGATACTACCGTGCGATAAGATAAATTGACTTAGAAACTTTTTATTGATAATGTCGAGAAGGCGGGTGGCGTGCGCGCGACCTGCTACAAAAATGAACATCGTTAACGGGGGAAAGGGCTAATCTAGTGACACAGACACGCTAGTCAATACGCGTGACAAACTTTAAGATAATCGTATAAGAGGAAGATAGGTGACTGATTCTGTCACCAATAAAAGAAAGGCCTCTACAGTTTTGTATGCTCGCAGGCTGGTTGTAACACTTGAGCTTATTTAATTATACCAGCACTAAAACATTGCTTTTAGCAGTGGTTCCTAACAATGTTTCAGAACTTTACTATTGTGCTGGAACACTAAGATAGCACTTTAAAACAATTTCCTTTCAATCGCACAAATTAAGAAAACACTGCTTGTACAAAACGCATACAGAAACGCTAATATAACGTTAAACCTACTACCTTCCAGTCGCAGATCTATAAAATTCTAGAATGTATTAACGTGTACCTCGTTTGTGACCCTCCTGATTATTTTCACAATTACACTGCATTTTGTCCGATGTCTTTAGTTGCGTGTGAATAATAATCAAGTATCGGGCCCGTAGCGTTAGATCTCGGGATTAATTAACGAAAAGTAACGTTAGTAGAACGTGTACAGACTAATGATCGAGAATAGGTTCATTTGCATTAAACAGACGAGGCTGGTCTTAATTACTGGGAAAATTACAAATTAAACAAAAATTGATGGGACACCAGATCGTTGGGGCTCGGGGAACAGTTTCACAATTGTGATGAAGACCTTATGGATGCGTTAAATATTTCTACGTTATCTATTGATCGATCTATTAAGAGACTCATGAATATTATTAGCTATTAATAGATCGTTAAGTAGAGTAAAAGCAATCACGACGAGGAATGGGGAGTTAAGTGAAAATAAATAAAACCGTTGATTGGTCAGTAGTTTGATGGAGGGACACACGACGCTGGTCTTTCCGTCATCAAATGTATTCATTAAGAAAATTTTAAGAAACTGTATCTACAAAAAATCTGATAAATATGGTGAAAACTATTTTCGTAGAGCAGGGTAAGTATTGGATAACGTTTTTAATGGTTTTATTAGTTAGATTTTTTATTTTTTACTAGCTAATGTTACAATATTTTTTTAATTAACTTTTTAATTAGGCACCTACTCCGACGCGCACACAATAACCTACCAAAGTTTCATCACAATCGGTAGAACCATTTTCGAGATTTTGCGAGACTTGCACCGCAAATGATTTAGATACATATCTTATTTATATCTCTTTTATGTCCAGCAAATTCGCTTCTAAGGACCAACACGCTTGGCGGTGAACCAAACTTAATTCGAGATAGATGAGTTTTTTCGTCTAACACCTAATAATTTCCTCTCGGGTAGAAATCTAAGATTTTATTTGATTCTGAGATTTTTGTTTTTCCATCCTCGTCATATTTTTCTTTTTGCTTGGCCTAGACTGTTCCACTGCATACTGCTGAGCAAAGGCATCCCCAAATCCTTCCAGGCATCCTTTTCTAGAACCATCTCAATCCAACCCTTGAGATACGCGTCTAAGTCGTGTCGCCACCTCTTTCTGGGCATCATATTTGAGTTTTGAAATAAAAACAAAGGAATTACAGAAAGGATCCAATAATCACAAATCATCGACCCCTACAACACCTCATTTTCTTCGTCGTGACTTTACTTAATAAAGTAACAGAATTGTGCTTACCGTGTAAAGCACAAAGCTTGGTAGTCAATACGTTTCGTACGGAAAGTATATTGTCTATTTATACAATATTGTAGTTAGAACTAAAAACCCATAAAACATCGGTCGCCCGCTGGTGCAGGGCCAGGGCCCGCCGGCCTCTTAAGGACCGATGCAAATACCTTATAACACTAAAGTATTCAGACTACTTTAGTTTACTTAAATCTAAACTGGTAGTTTATAAATAGAGCACCAGTAAAACTGACATTGTAATAAATACACTGCTTTACGATACTCGATCGCTGCAATTTTTTATTTAATTTATAACGCTCGCGCATTTTAGAAAACTTGTAGAGCTTCCAAGCTCAACTCGATTAAACGATAAATATCTTTAACTACAATAATATACGTGCATGTTCATAATCTAAAAATATGGATACATCCACGCAGAATTGATCCTTTGAGATGACAATTGTATAAATCATCTTATCTTCACATTTAATCGGATTTATGTTCAAGAATATTGGTTCGAAGCTATAAATTAATCATGTAGGCTGTCGCTAAAATATCGCTTTCCTAAGGTGAGGGCAGTGGCGGCGCGCGCGCATCGTATCGGCGATAGAACACGGGCGCGAGTCGCGCGCGCAACAATAAAACCACATCAAGCGGCCGCCGCGCTCGCCGTCATTTCCTGGCGACAAAATCTACCGATACCATCAAACTCTCATGTCCTTCTTCTACCCTCCGATATAAATCAAGCGTAAAGTATGCTTTATTCAATACGAACCCTTTAAGTTAATTTAAATAAGCTATCAACACCAAACCCGCACTTAATGAACACGAAACTCCAATAAAGCACAAGAAAATAATAATAGCACACAACTAAAACCACTTACGGACACATCTCATTTGAATAAAGTAAATTACCTACCTCCATTTCAATTCTAAAAAGTTACCTGCAATTAATTAAACGAGCATTTCTTAATTATCTATTAAAATAATAGTACAGTTTAATTGGAAACTTTTATACGGACACGCAAAATAATTAAGTGATCAATTAACCGTACACGACGATGTATATCCAGCAGCCCTGTTATCAGCAGCATCTACAACATTGTCTGGACATAGATCACGCGACATTGTCCGACACTAGTCTAGCGCGGTAATATACCTACGCGGGAATATTTGCTTCATGGAGACGTTCAACTACGCATTTCACCATATCAGAAGAGTTATCACTCAGTATTAGGTCATCGTATTAACTTCTTGGTGAAATCACCAAAATAGCAAGGATAATCATGACGTCATTTAGGCAAATTAGGCATCAAATTGAATGAACACCTACATTTCGCCAGTTATTTTAACCTTTTAACCGCTTACGCCGGATTAATCCGACAAATATTTTCGTGTCCATTCCGCTAGGATAGGATCGTATATATACGTCCAAATACCAGCTCGTTTAATCTGTATTAGTATTACATCACCACAGCTCGTTTAATCGGTATTTATTTTTCGTTTTTTTTTCGGGCGCTGGGGGCACGACAACTCATATAAAGTCGGGCGGTTAAAAGGTTAAGTCTCATGTAATAGGGTGCGAGCCTATTGCCATCAACAGGGCACAAATCCAGACTCCGGGATGCCACTGAGAAATTCCTCATAGAAAATCCCAATAATATTTTGCCCGACCTGGGAATCAAACCTTGGACCTTATGCTTCAGTTTGAATAATACTGCTAAGAATGGGCCCATTTTTCAGGAGATCAATGATTAAGAGAGGCCTCCTGAAGACTCTAATCGACCATAAAAATGCCGTGAATCGTCCTATCGTATCTATACTGACATAGGTATTGATACTTTTCATTTGAATAGGTTAAGTTCATGTCTCACCATAATATTCTTTGGTGCTTCGTCTAGTCCCCGTCGACAGTGGTGGTTGCGTGTCCACCGAATGTTAACTCAAAATGATTGACGACTCTTTCCACCTCCGTTGCTCACTAATTTTCTCATAGCCTATGCCTTCATTAACACTTAAACAAATATCTGTTAAGCCCCCTTAACTTTCATTTTTATGACTATAAATGATTAGATACACACTTAATAAAGACACTTATCCGCAATAAGTAATCACCAAATAAAATCTATGACTGTCTATAATAAGCAGTCTATAAAAAGTCAATGGGAAGTCTAAACGTTATTAATAAAAATCGCTGAAATTATAAGGTAAGGGACACACGTCGTGAGTTATCACCGCGATTAGTTTAATGGCTGTACTTTGGAGCCAGCTGCCTGGCGGCTGCGCTAAGTCTCTTGATAACCATGCTTGTAGCTATTTGGGCATATCGCTTTCATTTGTTGTCAGGTATATATCGTCTGTGTGCACCGCCTTAGGTCAACCACTTCATTTTAAGATATAAGTTCAAAAGTATACATATTAATGTATAAGGTAAAATAAGCTATGAGCAGAGGTATGAGGAGCAGTGGTGTCCCAGTGAGGAGCAGTTGTGAATGGTGTCATTTGTGCACATAGCTTCAAGCATGTGTGTCGCTGTGAGCTCTGATACTACACAAACTCGCACAAAAGCTATTTATTCTCCAATAAACGTTACAGTGATAAGAAAGTTGTGAGCAGTGGCGGCCCAGTGGTAACGGCTACGACTTACAAGTTGTAAGTCGTAGGTTCGAGCTCAGACAGGCGCTTTCATCCATCCATCCGCCTAGCCTTTTCCCAACTATGTTGGGGTCGGCTTCCAGACAGGAGCTTTACTTTTTGTTTCTTTCTTCAACACTGCTCTCAAAACGGTGAAGGAAAACATCGTGAGGAAACCGACACGTCCTAGCACCAAAAATTCGAAGACATATGTCATCTACCAGCCCGCACTGGGCCCGCGTGATGGATTACGGCTTACTCCCTTTCATCAAGAGGAGGCCTGTGTCCCAGCAGTGGGAAAATTTTAGGCTGGTTATGTTAAAATAAACTATGCAGAGTCCTGAAAAATAGAATTGTAATACTAAAGAAATAACGTAGAATACAAACTTGCTTTTATTCCCACGCATCATGCTATAAAATACAGCTATTAAAGTTATTGCATTTAACAAATAATCATAATCACAAGTGTAGCAACGCCGGCTGTTTGAACAGGCTACTTAATAACAAATTGTAGACAACAAGCTGTACACAAAATAACATGTTGCTTACAAATATTATAAAATTATAAGAGACGTTAATGCAAGTTCTTAGCATTTAATGGCTGAAAGAATAATCCTCCGTCTGTAAACTAATTATGTCCATAATAGAGTTGTTTATCGTTCCGCCCGATTGCCTGCATCTCGCATAATTGCTTTGAAATATTTTCTCATGCAGCCGCCCAAAAGTTAAAACTTAATGTTTATGTTAAAATACATATACTTATTCGTTGTTGATTTAAAATTACTTGCCAGCTTTATTGCTGTACTATGTTTAATATGAGCAGTATTTGATTGGATACGTTAATTTAGGAACCGGAAAAACATGAATCAATTTTCTTATAATTAATAGTATTTCGTTCAATACCGTTCATGCAGCAATAAAAGTCTAATATCAATATTGAACGAATAAAATATTGCATTAATGGTGGTGTTAATAAATCATTTTGTGAATTAACCCTTTAGATGCCAAGTTCATTGTTGCGACGGATCAAAAGTAATTCAATTAAATAGTATCTGGGTGGGTTCGTTAGCGGCGCTCGCGCAGGCAGTGTGCGCGCGGCTGCAGCGCATGCTCGAGCTGAGCACTGCAGTCGCGCGCGCCGCCTGTCTCTGCCCGACACTAAATGCATATAAACGTTGTATCGACTGAAAATCGATGCCGATTTGATTTTGCGGCCTTCATTAGGGATCCGGTTCTTCATTTCAATAAGCTCCAGAGCCTTAATGATTCCGCGGTAACAACGCTCTTAATACAGCATAATGCCGTATTTAGGAAGCGGCCCTTTTGAACTCGCCTCGATGTTAGTCGTTTAGGTTGTACGAGTTTTATTCTGTTTCATTTTGTTGGTGTCATTAATAATGCATAATTAAATTTTATGCGCTGTTTATAAAGCGATAGTATTTACGACTTCGTAACTGTCTTTTTTAATATGGAATCGTTTTAAGCTGATGACAAAAATACAAACATATGTCGCTGACGTTCAAGTATCCTAAAGGCGCGCAGTTGTATTTTGAAATGGCTTAAAGAGCGCGAATGGCGTGCGCGGTTGCCCGTAGCAGAGAGATAGCGCCTATCCAGCCAATTAATATGCCTAATGCTAACATCATTATTACTAGGCACGGTGCACTTAACATACTATATCCATTTACATTTTGATTTGTGTAGAGCTGGGCTGCGATTAATCGGCGAGCAGCGTGCGCCGGCGCCGCTGATTTATAGGAACGCGCTGCGGCCGCGCGCATGCCACGCGGGGCGAGCCTACCGTAGTCAACACATACACACTACAACACCATGTCAATATACCAGCAATATAAAGCTACGCACCAAACTATTGTAAAACTTAGGTAGGTATTATAAATTTTCTTACTTATTCTGTAAATGAAGAAAACATTCACTATTTGGATTAAGAAATCAGCATCACTGAAATGGAAATCTAGAAGTGATATGTGAAGACCTATCTACAACATTGAAAATATGCCAGGCTCCTTCCTCGTGGTCAAACTTAATGGTCAAACTGATTTAACGAGTGTGATAACTGATACCTAATGAAGAATATTTTTATAAGAGGGTTCTGTGCTTTCTCTTTTTCGTATCGCATGCATATTATACTCGTACATATTTGAATTTTGTTGGCCAAAAACTTCGCCACTTCCGCGGTGTTATCGGTTACATGTTTTGGGGCACAGAGGGCAGGATACGAAGTTGAGCATAGTTTGAGACAAAGCTCCACATTCACACCCTACTGCCGATTCTAGGGTTCTATTGATACTTTGCGAACCTATTAATAGATCAATTTTAATTTATTACGATGTACGCGATAAAAATGCCATTTAAAGTTTTTAACGTCCAGAAATCATTAAAAAGCTGTTATGGGTAGTAAAACACGCGGCTACATCCAGGCAAAGTGCTAAATCTTGCTTATTAAGTTATCTGTAAGTAAATATCCCTAATAATCTGTACGTAGATTGAGTTGTTCACTTACCGCTAATTTTCTACACTGAAACGAGCAATTTGTGTGCTACGACATGTAATTTTAGTTTTTATTAACAAAATGCGACTTTAGCGCGGGAAGCACGCTTTACGAGTAATGACAGCGATTACATTAAATTGATCATTGTATGAACAACGTTGTTCACGAGGCTTTTTCTGCGGATTCGCCTGTTTAATAACATGTTTCGGGTATTAAACACAAAAGTTACTTAGTTATGTAGGTACTTCCCACTATATGCGCGAAAGTTCATTGCTCCGGCGTTTAGAGCAGGACTAAAAATTATTCCAACTTCAACAAAGCTTAATTTATAATTTAACAAAGAATAAATTAATTCTAATTTTACTTAAATTAATTAATAGAATTAATGTATTCTTTGTTCGACAGAACAAAGTCAAACCTAGCGCTGTGTTTACTCCCTTTTAGTACAGAACCCAATAAGCCATTTCCTCATTTCCACCCGGAACTTTTAATTGAATCCAATCAGTTATTAATTAACCAAATTATTTCTTAAATGTCCCCATTCAAATCAGTTAAATAACTTACCAAAAAGCTTGTGCATATTGAGAGAAAAAAATGTCCGAGAAAGGTGTAGAACCCCATAGAATTTGTGGTTTATAACATTTTTACCATATATGTAATGTGGTAGAATTCACTTTTGAGCTTTTAAGAATCATACACAAGGAAGTAGGTATATCATTGAAAATGGCTTTCATTTGATTTTTATAGTACCTACCTACTTAATTAAAGAAAATATTGTGACACATAATTAATACAGTCGAGAAATGATTATTCCCAAAAATGTAAGGAAGCTAAATAATTTTCAATAAATTTTTTATGATGAAAAAATACGAAGCTTTTACATATTTGTTATTATGACGCTATAGGTATGAGTTTGATCTATATAATAAACGTGTTATTTATGTTCGAGACTTCTGGTTTACTGGCAGTATTTCAGCTTTAGTGGCATGACAGAAATATGCATAACGATGTCCAATCACCACATTGGCATTAAACTCTCTCTCTCTCGCCTAACAGTGGCTGTAAAACAGTTTATAGTCCAACTAATTGAGGGTAGCCTCATCTCTCTAATTCGTACTAAAACGTTACTACCTCGCGCAATCTTACCTGTAATTACAAAATTGTTCTTCTATACGTGTACCTATGTTATGGCGTCTTTTATGGGCAAAGAAATCGTATTTCCTTCATACGTCCATTCTGAAATCCCTCGGATTTTAAGTAAGTAATTTCAGTGTGTATGAATGTCTGTTTAACAGCTAATCGAAGCTTTAGTTTTATCATGAACTTCGCCGTAATAATGGAAAAATCACGTTCAAACATCACGTTCGTATGTCGGCATAATGAGAGTTAAATAAAATATCTGCTGAACGCTCTCAACAACTGATGGAGTTGATAAAGAAAATTCTCTTTAATTTCTAAAGAGGAACACGATAGACAGGGGAATGTCGTCTGCGGAACATTTATGATATCTACTTAAGTTCACGCTGTGTAGTGCTGGAAGCAACATTAAATCAAATATCAGATGATCAGAGGCAGGTAAACGGTAGCAGTTATTTAGCGGGAACAGTGGCGGGAGTCGGCGCGCGCGCAACCGCCCACTCTCGTGATTTATCCGCCGGCCTGTCGTTGCCTCGCGCGGATTTACTGTCCTGTTGAAATATCAGCAGATCCGTGACGAAATGTGCCTCGATTCTGTCTCGTAATCTGCTATATACGACGGCAAGTCCCCGCCTTGTCAGATGTCGACAACGCTGGCTCTAACGTAAACGTCACTGTTTGATGTAATTTGAATAGTCTCTATACCAAGTACTTGAATTTCATGCACCATAAAGAATGAACTGTCTGAGCATTACCAAATCAGTGTGGCTACCAGAGGCAAAAAGACATTTTGCAGGCATGCAAAATTCCACGGAATGTGAAGTTTCCACACCTAACTGTGATATGCGTCCACATCACCAATTTGACATATATTATTTTAAAAGAAAAGCAGTTTTAGTTCAGCAATAAACCCATCTTATAAATCATTACTTCCTGAAAACCAACAGTCTGAAAATTTGTAAAATGAGCTGTAAAATCGGTAATAAGTACCTACATCTCAGTAAGTTCGTGTGTTCAGCGAGCCACTTTCAGCCAGGTCGTAGCAACTGTCAGTACAAGTCGGGGCATATAACATAGTGAGTGGATACAGTGCCTCTATATTACCATACCCGTCGGTTTATGAGCCCTTGTAGTGTTTAGGCGCCCACTCGAGTAGCTAACCATTTGAATTTATCATTCGCGTGGATTATTGCTTATTGGAACAACAACTGTCTCAGATATGCAAAGATAACACCAGATGGAATTGTGTTGTGTTGGCTTGCCCGAGAAAGGTAAAAAACAATAGACATGACTTGAATTATGGCATATCGGCTTTGTTTGCAAGTGGGCTAGGCTGCGGACTGACAGGCGGACTTATTGACTTTAAATTGAAATATCAATAGACTTGTTTAGAACAGTGAACTGGTGTGCAACCAATTTAGTTTTATCCTTAAACTGAGATTTAGGTAGATAATTCTACTAACAAAAAAAAATTGGTAGCGACTCTCATATTCACAAGATAATGACTTCTTATTTTCTAATCTTACTCTCCGGCCGATTATATGTACATACAGCCTTCCTTAACCAGTCTATTAAATCAACGTCTCAGCACTTTTAATAAGCAAAACCGACCATTAAAATATCATATAAACAATATTACCGCAACAAATGGCCGCACACAATCTTGGATCTCGAATAAGCTACATAACATCTTAAGCCATTATCTTTCAATAGTGTTGCGCGAGTACTCGACTTATCTGGCAATTAAATCGACATTCAGAAGCACATCGCCTTTAATTCTGTGCATGCTACCGACAAACACTCCACAATGACTTGGATGCATGACAAATAACGTTTTGATTGGACACTCACCTACCAAATGTAGAGATTGTGCATCTCCATTGTACTAATGCTAGGAGAGGCTACGAAGCGCTTAATAGGTACAATTTAAGCTTCTTTACTTTTCAATAGGTAGCTAAGAAAATTTTCAGGTGTAAGTACCTAGGTATAGTCGACCTCGTAATTTCTTTACAGTAATTTCAAGCAATTCCTAGAAAACTCACTAGGGTTTAAACTGTCTAACTGTCTCATAGACAAATATGCCTTGTAGTTAACTTGTTGTTTTTTTTTTTAATGTTATTGAACCTTAAGGTGATAAAGCGTTTACAAGGTCGGCTATACTTACTCTTGATAAAAAATAGGTACATAGGTATAGGGCTTTTTATTTTTAGTATGATCTATATAAATATCTACCGGATGGGTGGATATTTGCGTTTATGCAGAGCTGATATAATTATAGACTTTTCCAGTCACCTTTTTGGACACCCACGCGAAGGAAGAGTGATGCAATGGTATTATTTTTTGCCGTTGAACATCGATCACAATCAAGAAAATAAAAACAGTAATATTACTGAACTCATTAACTTCTAACTAATTACAAGTATTTGTCACGTTTCTGTTTAGCTGGACATTCCCACGCTAAGACTATATTTTTCTATGAATAATTTCATTCCAGTTTCGAGCGATCCTAAGAAGGTAATCTCGTATGATAATGGAGAACCGTTTAAGAGATTGATATAGTCATCTGCGTCGTTATTACTTACCATAATGAACATGGTGTGATGAACTTTCATATCGGATCTCTTGTCCCTGACATTTAGAATGGCTTGAGGTTATCCATCGATTATAACGACATTAATGCTACAATTCGGTTAGGAAAATACTTTTGAATGAACTTATGATGTGGGTGAAGTGTACTGACTGTATATTTTAGGATTAGTTTACAATCAAATATTGATTTCGGTATTGTATGAATGTCAATCACAATAACATTAGTTATTTTTCAAACGTGTGGTCTCCTTATGAGTTTATTATTGTACCAATTTTGATCTACAGTACTATTTCCAGTAGGTATATAATATATATAATATAATATTCCACAACTACCACACAACGCCATCTAGTCCCAAGCTAAGCAGAGCTTGTGTTATGGGTACTAGACAACTGATAAACATACTTATATATTTCTAAATACATACATATTATAGATAAATAAATAGGTATAAGCTGACTTCTCGTTTTACTAAAAGCTTATACAATGTGAGTTCAGCTAAAAACTGGAAATGTACCTATAGCTTGATGTGGCGTCGTGTGTACTTATGAGAAAATAAGTAGATGTTATAATGCCGTCTAGATTAGGAATAGTGGAGATAGTGGTGCTGTAGTGGAAATATTAAGTACCTGTACATCAAAATTATGAACTATAATAAATACCGTCTCCGTTTACATAAAGTTATTATTGTCAAAGGAACAAAATAATCCGAGAGTATCAAAGAGCTTACATCGGAATATGTTTAATAAAGAAAACTATAAAAGTACTACTAGGTACATACTTTCACCTTTATTTCTTGGGTGGATGCGTAGACCGAAGATCCGGTGCGTGAAATAACGAATAGACCGACCTTTAGCAAGATATTAAAATGTTAATCCCTAAGGCCCTTTGTACACGCACGTTTTTCTTGCCGTGAAAAACTACGGTATATACACCGTATGTAGGCATGGTCGTCAGTGTCGTATGGATCACTATGGAAGGTTCTACACGGACACGTTTTTTTTACGGCGCGGTTTATACGCCGTACCGTAATCAAACCGTACCGTGTACAAAGGGCTTTAGGCTGGCCACCAACGACACTACAAGAATAAATCAGATCAACTTTTAAATATGCGTAAGTATATTATAGATTTGTCTCCATTGATTGATGGTTTGAACTACCTAAGTTCAGACTACCTAGGAACTCACCCTTCGTATGATAATAAAAATTTCTCGGCACATCTTCGCGGCCATGGGGCATTAAGAATTCAGGACAGGGTGCTCCCGGCATAGAGCTGTGTTACTAGGCAGGAGCAGTAAATCCACAGCGACAAAACGCTTTTGGTCGTCGACGCGGCCACCCGACGCGCGAGTTATGGTACACTCTTCCCAACACGACGCGCCTCCATACATCGCACTTCTTCCCAATCACGGCCGCTCAGTCGCCTCCGTCCCGCTGACCGTACTCGGTGCACCAACCTTTTAATCGCAGTCATTGCACAAGAAACCATTATACAGCCAATTTTTACGGCTTTATTCCGGGACAGCTAATTTTCGTTCAATCTTTCGCGTAATAACTTAAAGAGTCGTGCTGGGCGAATCATGATTATTATGCGAGTGGTCGCTGTCCCCTCGAACAATATTCATGCGTTTAGTTAAGTCGTAGACCGGTACCACTTTTATAGCCGCTTATAAAGTTGCTTATGGTTGTATTTCGTTATTGTTTTACCTTTAAATTCATCACCCGACATCGTAAAGTTTTAAACTGTTTTGTATCACATAAATTATTTAATACTTTAGTGGACATGTTTATTATTATTTTCATCGATATCTATAAAAGAGCTTGTTTTTTTATGATATTTTGTTACACAATAAGTCTTTTGTCCGATTTTATGGGAAATATTCATGGAAATACAATACAAGTCGAACAAACGGTTTTGACAAAGTGGAGCGCGCTCTCCGCGGCTGCGTTTCCACGCCTCGGGGATCCAATTTCGCCGTTCCCACAACAAATCGTAGAGTCAAAGTTCACCGCCTAATTGTACGGCGTTATCGACAGATCCGACCGCTTCGGGAGAGAATATTTATCAATAACATGTAATTAAAATTATTTAGTCTTGGCCGGGCGCGGCGCGTCCCCGAGGCGAATTATTACACATACGCCGCAAGAGGTCCGTGGCCGTCATTAGCCGGGACATTTTTATTCCTTTCTCTTTAATTTCCGTCAGTGGACATAAATGATGGCGCTAGTACCGCTGCAGCGCCGCAGGGACACAATAACATTGAACAAACGCGGCGCTCGACCAGTCGCCATGGTAATGAAATTCGTCAGTAGGTACATACACAGAGTGCAAGATGTAATTACGTTCATTTGCAGCCCACAAAGCTTTGTTTTGACACTTTAATGATTCAAGCAAACACTAGTGACAATTGTAAACTCGGATTTAATATGTGTTGAATATCTACTGCGGAAAATTAAGGATTTCTAGATTTTCAAGATCCATGTAGAAAATAATCATTGCACTTATGTGTTTTATTCTTCAAAGTCAAAGCGTTTATTTCAAATAGGCACATAAAAGGCAATTTTGAATGTTGAAATTTACAATAAAATAGAAATGATTTTAGTCACTCCTTCCAAAAGGTAGTAAGTAGGTACGTTAGTTTCGTATGGAGAAAAAAAAAGGAATTAAAAAATTTAAAAATCCGTCTGCGGTAAAAAACTTAAGTTAAAAAAAACTGAAAAGCTAAAAACAAGCCCATTTTAAATTAAATAAAAGTTGGAAGCAGGCGGGATCCATACCATTTTTATCATGTTTTCAAATTCAAATGGGTCCCGCCCGCTTCCAACTTTTATTTAATTTAAAATGGGCTTGTTTTTAGCTTTTCAGTTTTTTTAACTTAAGTTTTTTACCGCATTCGAGTTTTTTAATTACTTTTTTTTTATTTCCAGTATATTATATTTACTGTGTTTTTAGTTCACAAACGTGAATGATTTCGCAGGCGATTTAGTTCTTGATACGTGTTTTTTACGATTTGTCACTTCGAACTACTTTTAACCACATAAATTGTATATATTTTTGGAATCACCTTTTAAAACCTTTTATTTTGATACTCGACAGGTTTTGAGAAAAAAATTATATTTTGAAGACATAATATTGCGCCAAAAATCCGCCATTTTGTTTTTTATTTCATTTTGATATACCCAGTGTCACTCTCACAGTAAATACGAATCTTATGACACCTCTCAAGCTAAAATCCATCGAGCCGTTCAGGCCGCAGAGCGTGCCAAACAATTATACATACATACATACTCTCGAAAAACATAACCCTCCTTCTGGCGCAGTCGGGTAATAATGGGAAAGAAACTCCAACGTTACTCTTTTAAAATGTAATATTATTATATACAGTGAAGACAATGCAAAGTAAAAGAATTCAAAATGAAGCAATGATAGATACTTAAATAAATTATGTGATAGATACATGGTTCTCACATACATATTTACAAACATTGTAAAAGAAAGATAATAATAAGTCATAAAAATGTCATAAAAATAATATTTTTTACAATTAAGTTACAGTTTGATTTTTTCTACACTAGATTATCCCACGGAGCAGGACCAGCATGTTTCCAACCATTCTTATCTTGGATATAATCCTCTAATTTGTAATATGCTTGTTTACAATTAAGTGTAATTTGAACATAAGTTTTAAATTTTCTTTAATTTAATTGCAATATACGTCCTCATACATTTTAATAGATTTTAATAGAGCTGTACTCTGATAGTTCGCAGATAGTCACCAACTAACATGAATCTACATATAATACGTTCAAACAATTAAACATGAAGAAGTCCAGGACTTATTATGACCAAACTGACCGCAGGCAGACAGAATAGTAGATACTATTATGAACTTTTAAGATTAAGACACACTAATAAAACTGTGCGTCCAGTTAGCGACAACATCTCTAGGGCGGCCGTCATAATACTCTCTGTATCGACGTGAACAGATAAACGTTCTCCAAAGCCTCACACAATAGCGGAGTGCATTTACAGCTCCATTGTGACCTACCACGTACTGATAGCGAGCACGATATCTGATAACGCACCACTAAGTGGCCCAGCGATCACGACGCACGTCCACTTGATGAATTATACAAACACCAATCAGTTAATTATTTTATTCACGTCGCTCAGCCGCCTATCTAGCTTTATGTTCTACATAATTGATATGTTAAGTCGATGGAACAATCGGCCTGTCATTCAGTCGATAGGGTTGACTGCGGTTGACGAGACGATGCGACGCGGACTCCTCGCTCTCCCAGCGCCCTACAAACACAAAGCCTCGGCCGCTGTCTGTCCGACAATCGAACTACCTTGCGCCCGCGCCGCGGCCGACACAAAGAACCATTTTACCATAATACGACTGAGCCTATTCTTTTCCCATCTATTATGGCATAAACCAAATTATTGTCTTGTAAGCTCGTTGATAACGAGACTCTACAGACTGCAGCGTTAATCGTATGTAACTTGAATAAATCATGTTCATTGTATTTATTCAGTAAGAACAAGCATCATGGCATTGTTCGATCGAGGCTGGAGTCTGTTCATTAAAAATTGCGCATGGCAAATAAAAACGTAAAGGCAATACAAATGGTACAGTTGAGCAGAACTAATAACATGCGCACGCGCTGACGCCGGCGCACATACCGCCACGGATTTATTCGTCTCCATAAGAAGCGGCAATTAAGTCGTTCCCTTTTAAAATGCCAAAGCCGACCGACTTAGCTTATCTGAAATGCATAGGATTGAATTATTAGTAGCAATTAAAGACTTCTCAAAATATGTGTTATCAATATTTTTAATACGGTAGCAGGTAACTACTTATACATTTAAATTTTATGTACGCGTGACTGAGTTCATTATAGAAATATTCTGGACGAGATAGTGAAGAAATTTGTTTGGATCGCCCATTGATGAAAGTTTGAGCCGTCAACACATTTTCGGTTAAAAAAAATTTATTACAATAATATCGAGTACTATATATTAAATGTCATTAACTTAGTAGAGATCGTAAAGGTACCTGAATATTTTGCACATTAGCATTCCTTAGAATCCACCAAGATCAACTCAAACCAAACCATGCTAAAGCATGACAACTGGAATGCTGGCAGATAAAGTTGTTCAAAAGATGAGCATAATAAAAACACTTGTCTATAAATAGCTCATTCACGGGTTAATAAAGCGTTGTTATACGTATAATGATGAAGGCAGAGAAGTGAGTGTTGCCACAAATGGAGTGTCGAGGGCACTCTATTTTCTAATCTTCATAAAGCCTCCAGAGTGACGGCATCGATATCAGAATAATGCGCGTGCGCCCAATGTCGGCCCCACAGCCTATCGAGCAGGAATGCGCCGTACAACCATGAGGGATCAGTGTTGGATTAATAATTTGTAAATATTAAATATTCATGAGCCCCGAACACGGGTCAAACATTCATTTTTATAAGAGCCCGAGAACTGTACCCGCAATCATATTTATTAAGGAGATGCAGGTAATTATCATAACTGACTTAACGGAACAACTTTCGGCCTAATGGACGCAGCACAGGAACGACGTGGAGAGTTAATTTATTGTTATTAGTGAAAATCTCCAAAGCAATTGGATCATATTTACACTTTTTAACCAATCACAGTAATCTGATCGCTATGATCTATTAATTTAATTTATTATAATTGAACTGTGTTATATGGAATGATCACAAAATTAAGAATGCAGTTCGGAAGAATTGAAATGCAGAGTTATCTCAAATGAAACTTAATCCTTTTAACTGCTCGTAATTCTGTACGAGAGCTTTTGAAGCTCTTTTTAATTTTAGTAAACTTGTATCGAGTTAAGTTTACAAGTTATGCTTGGTGTCTCTAACTGTTTAATTGTTTCTTTAGAGCACTAACAGGTCTATTAAATCAATCAAGTTTATCACACGTAACAAAAAAAGGTGTTTTTAGCATAAAACTGAGCCAGTTCTGCAAAGCTTCATTCTTCATTCTCTGCCGAGTTATTTTTTTTAAACCATTCCATGATAAAGTTGCTTCAAATATTAGGTATTCATAACTAAATATTTATATAGTGATGATAAAAAAAATTCAAACAACGCAACTCCACTCCACCGTCCACATGGCACACAACATGATAGCGATTGTCATTTCGTAATCATTTAAATAAATGCAATTATGATCGCAAATTAAACGTCCAACAGTTTTAAGTAAAACAAAATAAATCCCTTTCATTTGAGTTTTACAAAATCGAGAACAGGATGATATTTCAGAGATTTTAAGTAACGCTATTAAGTAGAGAGCTGTTAATAACAAATTTATTGGATTTCACCACATAATAAAATTTGAAATTACATGCTTCACATGCCTTTCAAATATTTCAAACTTTATTATTGCACTCATTAAAACGCTGTTAAATTTGATACCAGTATTTAATATTTAAAAAAACCTGAGGTATTAAAAAAGTTCATGAATAAGGAAAAATCTCGTTGATAAAGCTAAAAATAATATATTAAGTTGTCTTACCACGAAATATCTGTAGGTATTATAATTTTAATATAAGGTTTAATAGTTATTAGATGTTTCCCGAAGTCTAGCGCAACCTGTTTGCAGGTTTTGATACGATCTTTATTAAATAAAATTATAATATCGTCGGTAATTAAAAACATTTTAAATGTAAAACTATGTATTTGTTAAAATTTATTAAATGGAATTTTTGTTAAAGATTATGTAGACAATTAATTAATGCAAAACATACAACATTTCCATAATTTAGACAAAAATGCGTTGTGTCTAGTTTAAATAAATAACAATGAATGAATTTATCAAAATATACATCTTACTAGAGAAGAAGAGTCATCAAGAGCTGGCCAATACTACTAAATATATAATGTCAATTGTTTTTATCTCTTACGTCATAATAAAGTAAGTCATATGGGCATAAATAACCACGGGTATGACTGTTTATTTAATTTATTTCAGCAACGAAGAACAGTCGACTTAAATGCATACTTAATTTTCAATGCAATATTTTCCCCAAAAATATATAAAAGACGCCATAATATGTTTAGCTTTGGCGACACGAATAAATTGAATATTCAATATTACAGTATTTAATTATCAACGAACCCTCCATACATTGCACTTAACGCACATGATTATGAAAAATAAACTACAGCAATTTGACAGGATATTAAGCGAACACATCATGGATTTTCATTTGCAGTGTCAATATGTGTTGTTTTGCAGATTATATTAAATCGGTATGAGTGTGTAATGTTATTTCATACGAGACGTGGGCGGCGGCGCGTGCGCGCGAAGGCGGCCGGCGAGGGCGCGCCGCCAGTAGCCGCCGCCGGTAGCACCGCCAGTTACACCACAAATTAACAACCTGAATAAACATATCATTACAAAACATCTAAAAGGACAACATTTATTAAACACCTCTCTCATTTAACACTCAAATAAAAATCATACGATGACGACAGCACACCACTTAACCACATTATGAAAAGTAATGATCCGTTATAATAATATTTTCATAGTTATGACAGTTAAATTATGTGTAGACAGAATATAAGACAGTATGAAAGCGCCATAAAAATCCGATGTCTAGCTGTGTGGACATGTCGCTAGGCGATGCCGGCGCGGCGGAACGTTTCCGTGGATGATATACCGAAGACGAGCGCGACAGGCGCGCGCGCATCGCGTCCGGCGCCAGCCTGCGCCTGCGCGGCGTTTCGTTGACTTATGACTCTTGTAATATATCGCAATGCCTCTATCACTCATGAATATTTATTGAAAAAAAAAATATATAGATTACAATTTATAATGTCGTCGCGATGCAGAATATGAACGTGTTTAAGGTAATAAATATATCACTGAGAATGTTACATGTTAACTTTACATGCGTAATCATTTAAGTCGATTAAATAAAATGAGACAGGTGGTCTAATAAGTGCATTAGTGGTGCTGTTAACGAAAGCTGATCATTCAAAGTATTCTCGAAACTTTTAATAAAATACTTCTGGAGATCAGCTGTGCCCTAAAGGATTGGCTTTTAATTTTCTAAGCCTTTTTAACGCACTATCATCTGAAGAACAATAATCTGAAGACACATGAGCTAATAAATCGTACCTGTAGTCTATAGCTATTCTGTGCTAGGTATGAATATTAAAATTAATATAGTTAGCATATGGTGTTCATAATATGCCCTGCAAAAAATAGGAAGCAAGGCTATCGGCATTTACCCATTTGGCAGCATTCCATCACTGAGCATTTTTCCAAGAAAAATGAGAGAATAAATATTTGAAAGCAAACCTAATAAGCAGAGCTCCGAAACAGAGCAACAACAAGGTTTGACTATAAATGAAAAGTAATACAATAGATATAACTTATTAGAAACATAATGTTACGAGCGGCTACGGCAATAAAATTTATAAAAAATAACATCGAATGTTAACGTACTCTAAATTATGCTAAAACTCCCTAAACTAATCTCCATTAGGCGCTTTAATTTAAGACGTTACAAGACACATATATTCCTGACTCATAAACTGCGCCCTGTTTGCGTTCAATTAATTTAAATCTAAAATAAAAATGCTAGAGGCAATAAAAGAAAACGTATGTGTAATTTTTCTAATCTGTATCAGGTTAAGGTAAACTCGAACTAGTGGCTCTCCGGCTCTCCGGCTTCCCGTGGTTCATAAAATACATTCAGGGTAGTCATTAAAAGTATATTTATCGCGTTTTAAATATTTAGATATTCATCTGGTGAAAGTTATCTTAAATTTAGTTCATTACTACGTAGTCGTGAAACTAAATACGCTCGCGGACAAGTCCGTACGTAACTGTAATTTCTACTGATAAGGGGAGCCGTCGCATTAACCGTCTTCTAATGATACATTGGTGCCGATTCTGTTGTTCACAAACTAAACTAAATTTAAGTTCAATGCGTCTTTTTCTTTCTATTTCGTTAAGAAAAGGACAGAAGATAAATTTTAGTTTAGTCCTGTCAAATTAATCAGCGCCTGAGCTGAACTGACGTAATTTTAGTAGGCAAGTTTTTAATCATGTCTAAACATGTATGGATTAGTGTCAGGTGCTGATTAATTTGACAGGACTAAACTAAAAATTTATCTCCTGTCCTTTTCGGAATTAAATAGAAAGAAAAAGATGCACTGAACTTAAATTTAGTTTAATTTGTGACCTAGGGAATCGGCACCATTATATCTATAACATATAAACACATATTATCACTGATGGTGATTTCCGACTGAGCGTGATCCACTGATATCAAAGGTCTGATTAACACACAACATAACACACGCCTGTATTCCCCGAAGGGTTAGGCAGAGGTGTGCCTATAGTACGCCCACATTTCACCAGTTAAGTTTAAGTCACATGCACATCTGTGCATCTATATCTATAGATAGACCTAGATAACGCAAGTATCACGATTTTAACTACCGACCTATGACGTCACAAGCACTATTTTGTGATGGGAAAATCAAATCGATTCAAAGACGCCGCCGCGTGCGCTACACGTCTTGCCCCACCCCCGGGCAGCGCCAGCGCTCACGCTCACCCAGCCAGCAGTACACAAGACTGAGCGCGAAAGTGGCGGCTTACGATTATTGTACGTAAGCTGATGCGATTTTTGGCACGCGAAGTAGTTGCTCTTGCGTTATCTAGGTGTATCTATATCTGTGGTCCCATGTAATATGGGGCGACGGTGCTTTTCTTCCTACGTTACTTTATTATTAGATAAAAGGTATCTATTACCTACGCAAGCATATTAAATTAGTCCTGAAATTGATCTCTTTACGAGTATAATTAGCAATCTGATTATTTTGTATGGTTTTATCAATTTGCAGTTGCTAGGTAGGCCAGGCACGCGTAAACATTTAACCTCTACAGGGTATTATGCAAGCCGTCAAAAGTCATAACATTAATTGGAAAACATCAAAAGATGCCTCGGTTTAAGCTATAAATACTGTGGAATAAAGAAATAATTGACAATCATTCGAGATGTTAGATTTAATAACTTAAAAATATACATAATTTTAAAATTCCTACTCTAGGTATTTCTGTTATATAGATCAGAAATAATAAATTATAGAAAACATCACAAAGCTCTTATGAAATTGGATACACCTTCATACTTATAACAAATACTTTATATCAGACAGATAAAATTAATTAGATGCGGATTGCGCAAACATGTAATTATTTAAAATTCAACGGTAACCCAAGCCGTTTTCAAAGCATGAGCATCGTGAAGTGAAATAAAAACTTTAAACTGTCGAATATCGATTAAGAAACCGTGTGTTGGCTCTTAATGAGGTCGATACGTCTTCCCGTAAGTACATTATGAGATCAAACGCAGGGTCAGACGCAACCGCTGAATTATTAATTTACAAGTATACTCAATTAAACACAATTAGGACCTTTAGCTCCTGTTTGATTACGGGATGCTTCCATTTTGGACGCACTAATGTGAACTTTATTAGGTTCAAAGATATTCAAAAGTTGGTTCACAAAAAAGCGATGACTATTTGCATTTTGCCTAGCCATTTCCGAACTATGTTGGGGTCAGTTTCGAGTCTAACCGGATGCAGCTGGATACCAGTATTTTACATGGAGCGAGACTGCCAATCTGACCTCCACAACCCACTACCACGATTCCCCTTGGTAAGACTAGTTGTCAGACTTTCGGGCTTCTGACGACCGAGGCACAGAGCGTCTGGTATGTAAAGATGATCCACGGAGCGACCGCAGCAAGCTTAGCTTAACCTGGTTGATCGACCCGTGGGTCGTGCGACTGTTATTACTTAACCACGAGCCCTTTTGCCAATTAATTAGATACGATTGCAAAATTCTAATACCAGCCAAGAGTAAGGAAACCTTATTTCTAATGAAAATAGGAACATCAAGGGATTTTGACGAGGCTTAACGTGTCAAAGGGATTGGTGTATAAATCAAGTTTTTTATATCGTAAAAGAAACTCAAATTGGGCTCATGTATATTTCTTTTAAACGAACCTCCGGTTTTTAAAACACTAGTCGGTAGTCGATAGCATCATATATCAAGTTGTCGACTCATCTATCAGCGAACACGTGCATTGTTTGTAAACTACAAGGCAACTAGTTTTGTTGCTGGCGGTACTAATTGCGGATCAGAGTGTGTTCACATAAATATAATCCGCCGTGAGCGGCTTCGCTCATTTGTACAGCGGCGGACGGTTGTCATGTACCCGTATTAATATCGATGAATAAGAAATCCGTTATGGATGGGCTACAAGCCTGGCCATTACTGCGCGATCTGCCGCTGACTGCGCGTGTTGGATGGCTACCATTCTATCCTGTCGTTACCCGTTTTTATCTACCTCTATTTATGTTGTGCCTTGTACAGTAATTATTCATTTCGTTTCATCGGGTGCTCGTAGTGAATGTACTACACACGCTGCTCCGACTGCTGATTTATTGAAATACATATTTTGAATACGTATATTCCTGGTGTGTTTGATATTCACGACTTACCTTAAGAAAATGTTTAATAAATATAATGTATTGCCTTCCCTATCAACGCCGATGTTAGCTTGTGTGTTTAACATCCTTCATGTGAGTTACATTGGGAGAGGTTGTCTCAGCTCTATACATCACGACGAGGCCTGGGACTGCGGGACAAGCTTCATAAATAATGTTTTAATAAGGACACTTGTTGCGCAGTAGAACTTATCATCTTAAATACTTACTTCTATTTATTACTCTATGTATCAGCAGTGAAGTAAAGATTTTTCTTCATGGCCACACGAATTAGTTACTGATTATGTGGTTTTTTTTTTTTCAACCTTCATTGTTCCACTGCTGGGCAAAAGCAATAATGATTGTATATTGAAAACTGTGTAAGTATAACTGTAATTGAAAATGTTACTAGAAATGGCAACAATTATTAGAATGTCGTACTAACCCTTATCCTAGGATAGGAGTAGACTGCGTAGCACTTCGTAGATCTGCGTAGTTCTACGTTTCTCTGCATAGCTCTGCGTAGGCCTGCCCTGCTCTGCGTAGCACTTTGTAGCTCTGTGTAACTCTACGTAGCTTTGTAGTTCGGTATAGCTTGGCGGAGCACAGCATAGCATGGCGTAGCACGGCGTAGTATGACGTAGCATGGCGTACCATAACGTAGATCGGCGTAGCTCTGCGTCGCAAGGCGTAGCTCAGCGTTGCTCTGAATAACAAGACGTAGCTCTGAGTAGAATGCTATAGTTTCGATATATTCATCTGATATCATTCAAGTTTTTAAATAATATTATATAATTTGTTATAGTTTATTCAGAAATTTTAATTATGCATGATTGTCAAACATCTTTTTTTTTATTTTGAAATGTAAAATCGTAATATTGAGCTAGATGCACACCATATTTGTACGCCTCCTGGCATAACATAGCGTTCTATACACGAAACTCAAGATCTGTATTTCTTTACCTGTGTTAACAAATAAAAGTGATTTGATTTGATTTGATTCATTAACAAAATGAACTCCCCTGAGGAAACAAAACCAAGTAAGTTATTTCAATAAAAAGGAAAGGGTAAAATCACTGTTTTTAACTTCTAAACATTTTAATAATAGTTTCAATGATTATGAAGCCAATACTGAAAGATATACTAAAAAGGTGATACTAACCATTAACAACCATTTTAAGGTGTTTAACAAAAAAAAATTTAAGGCTCCGGGACGTAAGTATCTTTGCTAAATTAATAAGTAATAAAGGGTACAGTGAGAGGGAGCGGTGTACATCGGCAAGCCTGCACAGCGATCGTCAGTAGATCGTGTGCGCGAGCGCGGGGGGTCTGCGCCGGCGATCCATCACGAACCGCCGAAACACCGAACTATACGATTATTATATTCAATAATCGATGAGCATTAAGTGAAATTAATTTTATTGGGTAATGGCGCGGGTCGTGCCGGCGCGCGCGCAAACGAGCCGTATTAGTAGCGGGCACGCAGCGCCAGCACAAACCCGCCAGTGTCGTGACCACCGCGCATTGCTGCGAAGTAATAATGCACCAGTAATAGGGCGATTATTGTTCATTAAATTATAAATGTAATATAGCGATATATGCCCTTCGTAACAATTCTTGTTTTTACACCATGACTTTGTGCTTACACTTCAACTGAACTTTTTAAAATGACTGACTCCCTGCTGTCCAGCCGTAAGGTGAATCATAACAAAGATTCTTTGTCATAATAGTGTGGAGTGATATATGGTATGATCAACCTCTACCAAGGATACAATACTGTCAGCATAATATTAAAACATTACATCACACATAATACAAAGTGTAAAAAAATTAACCTAAAAAACTTTAAGAGGTGCTTTAGACCATCGAACTGAACAACTTTCACTATGGGACCAACTCTGAAATCACGAAAAAAAAATCAGCTGTTTCATACAAAAGTTCAATACCTACTCGGCCAAAATGTATGAAACAGCTCATTTTTTTTTTTCGTGATTTCAGAGTTGGTCCCATAGTGAACGTTGTTCAGTTCGATGGTCTAAAGCACCTCTTAAAGTTTATAAGGTTATTTTTTTACACCTTATATATTCGAAGGGGTGGGCGGAAGGATCACATGTCGTTAGGGGTACGTCTGTGGCGGACAACCGGACTCAAATCCAGACTTCGGGCTGCTTCCGAGAATGCTGTCATCGCACGCACACCTACTGTGGTGTTACAAAAGTACATCTCTGCCTACTCTTTTTTGAAAAGTGCAGATGTGAAGATACGATAAGTAGGTGAAACTAATGGAACATTTTACCTGCTGGTAAACTAGAAAATTTTATTCAACCGTTTGCTGACAATGGATTGGTACTACTGAACTTTAACAAAAATACCGGACAATGGTTTCCTAAAGTGTCTTTCGATACCTGCTATTCGTGACAATAAATATAGATCATTACGTGAATGTCAGTAATGTATTTTCCAACTGTTCGAGTGTTCGATAAGGTAAAGGCGGTGGCAGACGCAATTTGATTCTCACAGCTTACACCATTCTATAACAGAGCCTATTACACCGATAATGGTGTTTCCATATTAGTCAGCAATTGCCCCAGTTTGCCATGGGCTAGGCGGGCACGGAACTATTTTTGACCATAGAACCCAATCGTTAATCTCTACATATTATTAAACGCAATATCTGTCTGTAGGTTAGCACGTTTAATCTCGAGAACCAATGATCCAATTATACGGTTTTGATTGTAATCATAGGGGCACGTTATCTGCTATGGTTTTGAGTCTATAATCAGTTACAGTAAGTAAAATAGTGAAGCTGCAGAAAGCCATGTGGCGCAATGCAAAACAAGGTAATACTTTCTCCATTACAAAAGTCCTAAAGTAAATAATGGAGTTGTGTTCATAGAAAACAATCGAATCTTTTAACTAAGTGGAGGTGTTCGTAGTGCGTTATAAATGATGTGTTCCGGTTCAAACATTTGGAACTGAAGTAGGCAGCTCTTATCATACAGAACAAATAACATGGAGAACAATGAAGCGCTGTAGGTACGCTCGTTGTGTTTAGCTGATCGGTGTGGCAGCTTCTTTATAGTGTACGACAGCTTTTGGGCAAATAGACCTCACAAGACGCTGCGGATATTTTTTTTAACAAAGTTAACCAAATCATTGGTAGCTTTTTATACCTACATAAAAATCTTAAAAAAAATTGCTAACAAAATGGTTACGTTTTCCTGCTAGATACAGTCATTGCAGCCACTTTCACTTACTTAAACTAATACAACTTTAACAGAAATCTAATCACCACCTTTAAAGAACCTTATAAGGCAAATCTCATTGTGAATGTGTTCAAAAGTCGTGCAGTGTAAAGGGGTCCGGCGCTGATGACGCGCGCCGACGAGTGGCTCGCGTGTGGCCACCGTTACTGTCCCACAACAATACCCGCTGATATAAAGAAAATATTATTTATTTAAATTCCATAAAACCCAGCTGTCGTTATGTACCGCCATATTCTTATGTAGGCCATGTTACAAAAGGCGACATACAACTTTTATCTACAGTTATTGTTATTTATAACACTTGAAGCCTTTTACGAATCGTATAAAGGAAAGTTCATCAACAATGTTGTAAGACTTGGAAGGTTTTTACATCGGGTTATTTAGTGATCAACTTCCTAGTGTCCTCAGTTAATGCTCGTGTCGTTCCTGTACGGATCAATATGAGCATAACCAGTCCGCAGATAATAAATATATCAACCGACTGATTGTTACCATAAACTATTAAGAATAATAATAGGAACACCTTGCTTGGCGTAACTTATGAACAAGAGATTAAATAGCTCTAGTGATTTTTATTATCAGTTCTATATAATTTTGTCTCGTTTATAGAACCAGTTTTGTTTAACTTTGTATAATAGGCTAGGCTTTCGTCATTCGTGGAATCTTGAATTCTAGACTAACTATTTATAAAATGATTAATTATATCTCTACGCTATTACAAAAATAAACCAACAGCAATACTCAGAACCGAGCAGAGTATCAACAAACAATAATTAAAAATTATTAATGACGCGAGCCAAGTGTATCTCGAACAGTTTGTAGCGATATAAATCAGAGCGATGTACCGCCACACTCGGTAGTGTACTCAATTAATTAGCTACTTCAATGGAGAGCCCGATCACGAACAACTATTACCTAAAATAACAACAAATAATATGTCGGATTGTTATTGTCACAATTATTATTAACAGACATTTTATTTTTCGCACGTTTGCTCTCACATCTGACATTGGCAGAATTGTCGACATCGGTACCATAACCATAGAAAAAAAAATTTGAATAGAATAGTTTATTCGTACCGTATCACTTGTGAGGTAGGAGTAAAGGGCAAGCCTCTGCAAAAATACCTACATTTATTTTCATCTAGCAAAGGCGTTTTGAAACCCTTTGTAAGTATATTATACTATTGGTTGTAAGATGTAGCCAGATATTTAAAACATTTCATTTTAGACAAAATATTTTTCATTTTAATATCTTCTACTTACAACTTTTTCATTTTATTTGTAGACAGAAATAAGCCGATTTAAACTTTTTTAAATAGATCTGACCAGAACTGATGACCTTTTCCAAAAGCAGATCGTTTTAAATATACATAAATAGGTAGGTAGACATCTGAAAAAGTAATATGTAGGTGGACGCCATATAATGAGTCAGACAGAATAATTATGATTCGACTTGAAATATTAATTCAATGCCATATTGAAATTAAATTAATTAAGTATAAGACTTGAAAAGTACGGAACTTGCCGTGGAACGAAATTGGATTGATGGTTTGATATTAATTTTGAGCAGACAGATTTGCGTGTGGTTCTAGAAAGATAAAATTATATTGATTTTAATTCGAAAAGCTTTGGTTATATGGCCTGCAGGCTGTGATACTTCATTGGTTTTCGTTGTGAATGTCGAGCACATTTGTCCAAATCGCTGTAATAGTTTAAGCGGAGCATGACACCTGACATCGGATACCTGCCACCTGGAACTGCTTTTGGTACATAAGACAACTAACATTTATTAAGGTAGGTATGTATTTTCGAGTAAATATTCTCACGATATGAACCTCTTTCATTATTTGATGGCTGAGACAAATTCGCATTTATAATATTTATTAGAATTTGTACAGTATCGCATTACAATTTACATTATTCTAAGTAGATATTATCATTTTCCCACGTTAACAGCTGATTATTGCTAACTCCAGTTAAACTGTGGGGTAATTTAGGAACATTTCATCACTTTATTCCTACCTATACTTTAAACTTTATTCACCACAGAATAAATTTATTTAAATTGTGCGAAACAGAGCTTTAATTTTTCTTTTCAGATTACTTTTGTTACCTACTAACGGTCGGTCGTCCGGCAGCGAGATAGGCGGATGACAGTGTTAACATCGCGGGTAGAACCTGGATGAGACTGAACTGCACTTGAAAAGACAGGCCTGTGCTCAGCAGTGGGTGAAGTCAGGCTCTTCACCAACGCCATCACACAGAGGGTAAAGTCTATTCAAGCTTTTGTTTCAAATTAATATTATTTCAAGTTAAACAAATAGCAACTTTATTTCAATGGTAATTAATTTGATTTCAGAGTGACTAGCACTATTGAAAAATTTATAAAAATGTTTGAAGTTGTAGCGTAAACTGACCTCATATTTTATTAGATTTTTGGGAACTAAATCGCGAATGCAGATCAGATCTGTTAGTAGATCATCCTACTAACCAATAGATCTACCCTATGTTGATTGCGCTGTATTTAGAAGTCTCATTTAAAATGACACCAATCATTATAACAATCCTGGAACCAACTTTAAATGAGAACAACAGTTTTGGCAGCCTTGTATCTGCACTGGTTTCAATAATTCCAAAACAGTAAATTGTTTAATCAGCCCAGAAGATCTTTAGCAATTTGGTGTGCGCTCGAAATTATAACGCTGAACCTTAAGCTTAGTTACAATCATATACTGTAGGCTACGGTTTGCAAAATGAATTCGGAATCAATATTACCAACATTCCAAAAGTAATTAGCCCGATAATGTACTGCTAATTGGAAATAAATACGTATATGTATGAAACGGATGTCTTATATTAGTTATCGATAGTTGATGCCAAGACTACGCTAGGTGTAATTAGATAAGTAATTATTGACCGGCTCATTTGTCTAGTGGTCGCAAGCGCAGCTGCCTAACATGAAGGAGTATTAGGTTTTCAATCCATGCCACTACTTAAAGCGTAAGAGTACCTAATAAATAACATAGAAACGGGACACGTTTATCAACCAGTAACTGTAGGTGATCAACAGAACATTTTGTCAGGTGTGAAGCTATAAAACAAATTACCTAATAAATTAGCACATTTAGCAAGTTTAGTGAGCTGCCATTTATCAAATGTAATCAAACCTCGTCTCGGCTGCTCTGATAAACGCATGTATGTTCTGTAGACAGCAGTCGTCGACATCATTAACATATACCTACCACACCACTCCATTTGTCACCGCCGTGGACTCTGGAACCGGAGTGACTCCGCAATCGCATCATCCTTTTTTAAGTTTATTAGAAGTGGATTTACATATCAGTGACCGGTTTAGCGCGTAATGTAGTATCACTGATCAATCAGCGTTGGACGTGTCGTATAATTATCATCTCTCAGTTTCTTCATAAACGGAGTACTTGTACTGTCGGCGTCATATTCTGTAAGTTATTAATACGATAACTTTAAGCTGTTGGCTGAAGGAATCTTCTATTTTGACACTAACCGTCTCTTGTTGATTCATTTTAGTGGCCGAGGATGTTTAGATTTTTTCTCAATACAAACTGCCCTTTGAAGATTCAAATACTCTGAGTTAGCTATAAAGGTACAATAATAAATCAGCTTCCAGCAAGATTGTTGGTCAAACAAAGTTAGGTCATTTAATTTTAACGGTGAATTGAAATGGTTTGCGTAGCAGTAACTGTCAGAAGAATACATGAAGCTGACATAGCCACTTGGTCTATGAGACATCTATGCGCAATCACATCATAAGCAAGCACCTGTAACTGCACCCGACTGTACGAATGTTTAAATAAAACGCAAAACATGTAATAACAACGTCGCACAGCGGGCACATGCAATCAAACGCTTGTCGCGGCTGTATTAATAGTGTCGCAGGACGCTATCTAGGAGTTGCGACAGACGGAGTTGCCGACCACTTCTCCGAGACCTGCGCACCGTATAATTACTGGTACAAAACTTTCATAACTCCCCGAGTCCCGCCGAGCCCGGCCCCGTCAAATAAGAATGAGAGATATTTCAGGCGTTTGTATGCTGTCGCTTAATTACACGGTGCTGTTGTCGCTCTAATAGAATTTAATTGTAGTCCCCGGTTCTAACTCTTAGCGCTCGGAACTCGTTTCAAGTAAAATTAAACTATTATCAATTCCCTGGGAGGAACTATATTAATCGCCATGACTGTATCAGGTGTAACTTTTCTGTTTGTAGCGTAACTAAACGTAGAGCCCAAACGAATTGTGGCGCAAACTGTCCAACTGTCACAAGTGACCTTTTCGATATGATGACGTAGGCGTTATTGTGGAAATTCGTATTCACTTGTTTTGCCCTTCTTTTCAGTGAAAAGGATTACCTACCTATTTTATCAAAGATCCACAAACGCAAATCTGAAGATTCAACTCCTTCGCCAGATACATCCTTTGATAACGCAACAAATCTGTCTCACCCCACACCATATTATAAGTACATTAAAGTATCAATCAAAACATTAACTTGCCTGACACACAATCAGGCGCTCGATATCCTAGGACCAACCGCGCGGTGCATGTGTACCTACTGCCATGCCATTACAAAGATGTAGGCAATTGCTCCGGTGTGATTAAATATCGTTATCGCGTGTATCAAAAGCTACTGCACTTACCTACAGATCAAAAACTGCTGAGTTAGAACATCCATCAATGTGAATAAGTGGAAATAATAAAAGATACATTTAAGGCCATTGTCACACCAAAAGCTAAGTTGAAAAGCTAACGACATGAACGGAAATGAACTCCAGAAAAACTTTTACCAAAAAGATTCCTGGTAAGCAGCAACCAGAGATAAGAATATTGAGCAAAATTCCGAACAAGTTTTATTAATCATTAAAAGTACGTACCTACCTAAGTATTTAATAAAATTGAAAAACAAAAGCTACTTGAACATTGAACGGAGAAACTTTTTTACAGATTATACGACCGTTTCTTTCAGTTCGAATAATTCCTTACACCTCAAGATATGAGACTTTTCAATTAAGAGGTTGAAGCTAAGTTTCGTAGCTTTCAGTGCAGTAGCAGCACTGCGGTTGAAGTAAGTCCGCGCTCGACCCGTTAATGCAGCACACGAGCCGAGCTTGTTACGAGCATTGTACGGCGGTGGCGGCACAGCCGATGATACATTATTTTTATAACAATAAATCGTTGTAAGTAAAGCACCGCTCTCTGCCGGGTGGTCTCCGTGCCTCAGTGTCTCAGCGTCTGCCCGGCTGCCCCTAGTCGCCGCACGCTCGCTCATCATGCCTTGCAACTCTGACTTAAGACTACTCTCCACATTTTACAACACGATATCAACCATTAATCTCTTTACAAACATCTGTCCATCCGTTTAATTATTTTTTCATTACAATATCATTGAGAAATATCTACAGATTTTACGAGTGGGAACGAAAACTCTTTATTTTTTTTTACAACACCCTATTATTACCAGATAACAGATGAAAAAAGGCGATGGCTTTTCAATAGTTAATTTATTAGTTAACGAACGACCAGTGATACAATCTATTCGTTGCATACATAAAGATAAATGCTATGAGACACGTTATAAGACTGTGGCCACTGCACTGGCCGAAGCTGTGATAGCGATCGTAAAAATTAATAGTCCTTGACACGCGGCGTTCAATTTGCTTTTTAATTAGTAGCGCGGCAGTGATATCGTACGTTACCGGAGATAGTGGAGATAACCGCTATGGGGAATCAATAACGATCTCCACTGATACCTACTGTATATCTCTACTAACTGAATTTTAAATAACACGATTAACTTTACATTTACATTTTTAAGTTAAGTGTTAAAATAATACCTATGAATATTTATATCGCTCTATGGAGGTGACCTCACGTCTCTTTTTTGTTTTATTGAAATTGGTATCCATATTTTACTTCAGCTACAAGTTGCATGTTTCGCTTTTTGAAGAGATCCAAAACAGAGAAAACGAAAAGATCTAACGATCTAAAGATCTTTTCTTGGGTATATAATTCAAAATATACATAAGATAAGACACTGCCAACATAGTATTCTTCCATTACTAATAAATTCTGTTTTTCTTAATTGAATTTACGACATATAAACAAAACATCTACGATAAAATATTGATTAATACCGTGCCAAGTTGTTCAAAGGATTTCAAGGAGGCTTGAAAATATAAACAGAAGGTTTATCGCTGTAAACAAATTGGTTTAATAGTAACTATTTAGTTATGCGCATATTAACTTGGGGGGAATTGAATTGCGTTAGTTAATAGCTCACGACGTGGGACCGACGTGTGCCATATATTTAGTTTTGTATTAATATCTAAATTCATTTAAATTGGCTTATTACAAAACCTTTCTTCTCACGCCTCCATGTTAGGTGTTGGTTAATAATTTACTATTTATGTAGTTGAATATGATTACTATTCCCGTGAATTGTATAATGTAATGTAATAAATTTTCAATTTACCAAGTCGGCTTTGTCATCTTGCTTTAAGTCCATCGTTTTGTCATATATTATGTCCACGTCATATGGAATGAAAGAACGATTGCAGCACGTTTCCGTGCTAGGATGTAATCGCAACCGTAGTATGTATTACGTAAATGCTATGAAACTTCAGTTGAAAGGCAGTTATTAATAATATATAATTTATGTTTAAAACTCCGAAGAAGATTGTTCCAGATAACTTTAAATACTGATACAAGTAGTTAAAAATATTAATATTTTAGTTTAACCTTCAGGGGTCCGAAACAAAGAGTGTCCAACTCCAACTTCAAAATTCGGATTTAAAACCATCGTTCCACAATATTTCAGTGTCTATGTAGAAGTGAAAGGACAAGTTATCTTGTATTGAATATTCTAAGTATATAGATTTTCGTAAGTTCCCCTAGGCGGTTAACCAAAGAAATTGTTTTCAAATGACCACAGTCAAATATGACAAGTCAATTATAGCACCTTAATGACCAATATACTAAAATAAGAACCATCCGTAAAAAGCTTAAAAACACAAATTGATTCCAAAAAAGAAGACCTCAGCATTCAATTTTGTACAGAACACCAAAACAAACATAATTATGATTAAGAGAAATTATCAGAACCTCCGTTACGTTCTCTTAATCAAACGTCGGATTTAGTCAATTTAGCTTTAATGATAGTGTTGTGCGCGTTAAGCTCGTTTGATTAATTGTAGGACTCTAATTTTAAGGAATATGATTCATGCGTATGTGTTAGATACGCCTGTGTGTATAAAGCCTCGTATTCATGGGAAGCAAAAGTTGAGCAACAGTTGCTAAACATTGACAGCCATATTTAATGTTGCTGGTAACTATGTTAACTAAAATACTTCCTATCCACTCAGCGAGATTATGTTAAGATGGGACCCGTGGTAAATAGTGTCTATTGTACTAATAAAATGTTTATCGACATCCTAAAACACACGTTAACGTTATTTCCAGGAACACTTTGTGCTACAACTTCCCGGAAAACTAAAACATGTTGCAGCAGCAATGATGCGCAACTTTTATTTCCCAAAGCTCGAAGGAAAAATGAGTAACGTGTGAGTGTATGTTTATGTGTGCGTGTGTATTGAGCTGCGCACGCGCGCACCGCACGGAAGCGCTATCGGTCGTCCATCGACGCGTGATTTACGACACGCCATCTCACTACACACTTTTACGTTTCCATAAAATAAGAAAAGAAATTCGAATATCAGTGCCTACTGAGTTTTGAGAGGCTATTGCCGACTTGGCGTAATGATACTTAGTTGATAAAGTATTATAGGTACTTTTCTTTTAGTAGATACGAAAGTACCTAATGTAACCCTACTTACGTGAAACCTTTCCAGAAAGTAAGTCCCGTTTTGTTAATTAGGAGTTATTCGAAAATAGATTAAGTAAAATATAGGTTTTCTGAAACCAGAAATTCATTTTGAACTTGAAAAACTTTCCAACAGTAGGAAAAATGCCGTAGCCACACTACGCGCTACGCCACGAGGCGTGCGCTATACCTATATATATATTTTTTACTTCGTCAAAATAACTCAATCCTTTCGATATACATTTTTACTGAAGTATTTAGTAAAGATGTGCATGACTAATTTCGTTTAAAAAACGGTGACAGTTTTAAACAATTTTTCACGAAACAATTTACTCATCGTTTAGTTTTCTGTCTATGATTAATGTTATTTGTTTATTTGAGTTACATTTGCCTACGTATTTCTCTTCGTCAGTTTTATATTTTTAACTACCGTTCATAACAATGAGCGATTTCAGTATATCCGCAAATGTAAGACGAATCACGACTAAACAATGTTTTTTTAATGTGCCTCTTTTCTATTTTCATACAATTCTACAGTGTATGAGCTGACGTCATGACGTTTGGAGCGTCAAACCGTCTATTAAGATTCCTGTTAAAAACAAATGTTCAGAGCAAACCGTCGTCGTATGCAGGTACCTAAGTGCTACACCGTCAGTCAGAGAAAACTTTATTATTTATCGATAGTACGTCCTGCCATTCCCTACCATCGAATAATGATATATCCGAGCACAATAAACTAGATTTTGCTATCTATGTTAATGGTAGAGAATCAATTTGTCATTGTTTATCATTATCCACCGAGATAATGATATCCGCTCTGATTTCGCTGTTATAAATCACAATAAGATTAGCTCCGGTTAAACTCGAAAATCACCCAGGAAGCATTTTAAAGTAAAATCATAATTCATTAGTCGGTCATTGAGCGTGCGTACGAGCAGACAAGGAGACGGAGCGGCAGCCATTATACGGGATGACGGCGCGCGTGCCGTACCACGGCCGCCGCCGACGGGTCCACCCTGCCCCCCGTGCCACTCCCGCACCGCGACCCAAAGGGTTCCCTGCCCAAACTCCACGGGTCAAACTTAAGTGGTAACGCCAAGCCAGCCGTCGCCTTTAAATAGGAAACGACACGTTTATCCAATTAGAAATTCACCATATCTTTGTGATAGTTGAAGAGGAAATTTGAGCAATCAACTTGCAGAGCGCCTCGGCGCGGCGTTCCTATCACAGTTTATTCAATTGAGCTCGTAATGAAGTTATGTGAGCTATGAACAGTACGAAATAAGCGCTCCGCGTCTACACTGACCGAATATTTGTCTGATGATTCGAAAAAAAGTTAATGGTTTGAATTCATTAGATACAAATGTTATTAAAATTCATATGACTGTTACAACTTATTTAGTCACGAACAGAAACGCCCAAGCCGCAGGGAAACATGCCAATTAAAGTAGAATACTCGAAAATGTTTAAACGAAGTGAAACGCTTGTATCGATGTCAATTCTTGCATTTATGGAGTCAATTCTCAATTTAACTCTAACCTTTAAGATTAAAAGATATGCAAAAGTAGTGCTGCTGTCCAAAGACTTATAGTCCGGTAATAAGATAAGTATGACCTCAATACGGATTCCAGAACGAACTGGCCAGTGTGAAATATAGCTAGCATTCTAAATAACGTATAATATATAACCAGGCGGAGTGCACAAAAGCGTGAACTGGGAACAAGTTGTTATTACAAGGTGTTGAACCTGGTTTTCTGATTTATTGTTGAATGGTATTAGCAATGATCAATGTTGTTTTGAGGTGTCTCTTTGCTGCAAGCGTTTTATCTACGTTAATTACGAAACATTCTTAGATAAATCTCATTCAGTCAGGAACTAAACGTGACATGGAATCCATTTATTTTGTCGTTTGATCATAAAATTAATGCCAGTAAATTGACTCGGCTCATATCTTATACGTCAATTGACCCCAAAGGAAAATACAATACAAGTGGCGTCGTTAATTCCATTAATAATGTTAACATTCTGTCGGTGCTGTGCCGATGTTTATATAATTTTGCTCTTCTGAGTCCCGTGTGAATAGCCCTTATTGATGTTGTGTCCGATGCGTTAGCACATGCACACATGAATGAGGAAGTGTTGTAGTGTATCTCGGCCGTTGTTTAAGTGGTGTTAGAAGGCAGAGCAGGCGCGTGTCGTGTGCCGCGCGCGTGGCCCGTGCGCCCGCGCCGCGCTCGCCCCAGCGACGCCGATTGATACACCGAGTTAGCCGACCTCACTCACCGGCCACCGCACTGACCTCATTCATAAATCGTCATTTAAACTTATATTCAAAGAGCAAGGGTCCCCGTCCACTATAGATTTTGCCATATCTTGAATTACGGTGTCTCCTGATGATTTGTACGGTTTGAAATGATGGCTGATTTATGGGGTAGCAAGAGAAAATATTTTGGAGATAAAGTTATAAAAGATTGTAGTAATTTGTATGATATTTTGTAGAAATATATGTCTTAACTTAAATCTATGCTAGATGTAGCCTTACGCGGTTAACATGATGGACGACAGAAATCTGGAAGAACAAATCATCGTAAGATATGATAAGTACCATGAAGCATATTAACAGAAGTAGACAATTGTCTGAAGGAATGTGGTTATATAATGAGGAAATCTAAGTGGACAATAAAAGTGGTGTGTGACGCGTTGTGACAATCGCGTGGCTTAGTGGTGCGCTCCGTCATGCAGCAACCACTCCAAATTAATATATCCTGGCTCGCGCCGTGATTCCTAATATTATATTTAGACGTGACACGCGCTCGTTTGTATCAATTGCTCCCGTCTGCTTCACTGATATACAGCCGACGCTACTTTAGAACAATGATGGCATAAATTGCGCTATTACGCGCTTTAGCACTGCCCCGCGACCCTGCGCGACTTCTGACTCTCTAATTGACAAATTAGCCTGCACTGATACGCTTGCATGCACAACCGACGATACAATCACTGACAGTCACGTTACTCGTTACCTACGAACAACAAATTGTGCCTGCCTACGCTCAATCGCCGCAAAGCCGAACTAATTTAATATAACCACAAGTTGTCAAACTGAACGGGGAGGCAACTCGATAAATGAGCACACAAACGATTCCCATGTCGGGGACAAGCGATTACAATGCTCATTAATAACTTCTTGTGCGGCGCCGCTAACTTCACCAATACAAATCAGTCTAATGAGTGGATCCCATGAAAGCCTTTTAATTTCCCATTTGGTGCGGCCACCTCTGATATCGACTGACTGTTATTAATATAGGGCCAGAGCCGGTCGCCGGTGGTGGCAATGGCGGGCACGGGGCGGCGCTCCCGACAACCTCGATTACGTGCAGCCGTACGGAGGTATCGCAGACGCTCTCTGCGACTTATCTCTCACTATTAATTACGCTCAGATATTCACCGGACAAGTTTTAATGCAACTGCTTCATTTGTTGCACTAAGAGTGCCATATCGGAGACGTTATAGGAGCGATAACTTTGTAGAGCTGCAGCCGTCGGGCGCACGGCGCGGGGCGCGACGTCGCGGTTTGACAAGTAATTTATAACCTATCAAGTTATTCGTGTAGATGACTGATAGCTCTGGAGCTGGCGTAAAATGCGGTCTTTACACTTAACACAGATAGTCATCTAGGTTTAAATCAGTTATTTTGTAAGAGCTGCACAGTGGCGGCTCCGCGGTACCCGGCTGATGCAATTACTGTTTCTATTCATAAAAGAATTGGAATCAGATCAGGCGCAGCCGCGGGCTGTACCAGCAAGTGGTTAATAACACCCCACTAAGAATATTGACTGCTGTTGCAAATTGAACTAAACTAGTATCGTGCTCTGTTTAAATCGCTATTTATTTCATATTATTTATCGTTGTCCGATAGATACGTACACTTAATGTAAGGCTTTCAGTGCCGTGATGTAGAGCGTCGTAAAAATATACGTAATTTACAAAGATGGGCCTAGTGTTTTATTTTGCTGGAAGATGGACATGCTGACCGTTATGTCTGCCATCATAATTCACGTAAATCATATTCAGTCGGTAAACCAGTCCGGTAAAAAGAAAATATCCGTTTGAGACGGCGCCTGATAACTGCCACTTTACAAGCAGGTTAATTTATATCGTATCATAGTTATTTCTACATTTATAAACTACATTTATCAAAACCAGAAAAATATTAACTCTCGCTGTCAGTAAATAAAAATATCGTTATTATTTCATTAAACGATAACAAATAGCAAGATTTCGTACGTGAAACAACAACTATGTTCAAAACCCTATCTCAGCTATGATTTATTGTTTAACATCAAGATAATATTTTAAGCCGGCAATAAACAAAACATGAAACCGGCTAAAGTAGGTGACTTAATTATTCCGTCATTCAGGAGAATTAAAATCAAATTGAATCGAATTTATTGACAGTTAAGATATGTATTATTATTCCATTGCGTTGTTTTGTACACGAAATTATCGTCGAACTGGAATTTGAGAACCGAAACTATTAATGGTTTAAATCAAAATCACATTACTCAAATCAAAATCCAGGTTGATGGATACTCCATGAGCTCAACATTCAGAGTACCTACTTATAATATAAGATCGAGTCGGCACCTCGTAAGCAAAGCTGAGGTGTTTCATGAAGGGCGCGATGAAAAAGTATAAACATTGGTTGAAACTGGTGGACATTAGTTATTCCGTCACACAGATGATATCGCAGCATTAAGTGCGGATGGTCAGCAGTGGCCAGGTGTCACTTATCTGTGCAGTGACGGACGCACTGTTGAAACTAGAGAAGAAATGAGGAATCTCCCCGACGCGCGTCCGTAGCCATAACTCAGCAAGATAACTCGCTGTCCGGTAAAACTGTTAACGACAAATAACGCAGATAACGTAACGGGCGCCTAAACGACCCTATCTACCGTTTCGATAATATTTAATAATTATTTACATATATTTATCAGATGGATAGAACGCGTGCGACGGCCAACGACATCTCGTCGCCGCGGCCCGCGATACTTCTCAAAAGTGATTTATTTTGGCATTCGGTTACGACAACTACAAAATTGATATGGAAATTATGAAATATGCTAATAAATAAAATACATATCGTAGTAGTGAAATACAAGAACTATAAACCAATCAAAAACCTAATGAATATGGTTTGTTTGCATAGATAATTGTGTGGCTAGGGGAAACTTTTGGTTTTTAACAGCTGGTTCTGAGTAAATTGACGGTATATAGGCATTGACCTGAACAAAGCAATTATTTATATAACACAAAAAAGTACACGAACACTCGACCATTATAAAAGATGTTTTGCTAGAGATGATAAATACATTTGTCTAAGAATACTTAATATTGCTTATTTTTAGTATTGTTTGTATTCAAAATCAAAATATTTTATTTCACGTAAACCTACATGGGCACTTATGAAACGTCAGAAGCTAGGTACACGGTTCCAATCGGTCGTCTCCTATGGAGAAAAGCCGGCAAGAAACTTCACGGTTACTCTTTTAAAAATAATTGTCTTTTACAATGTTTTCAAATTACAGTAGGTATGGGAGGACAGCGTAGGCCTGTCAACAAGTACCAGGTACTTGATAAAATAAAAAATGGCCTACAGATCTAAAGTCTACAAGGCCTAGGTATACAAAGTCCTCACATTTACAAAATATAAAAGAATCTATCAAAAGGATAAATAAAATATAAAAACCTATTAAAACCAAGTGATATGATATTCTAAATGGAGAAACAGTAGGCTTGCCCAAAAAAAAAATCCCGGCGTCTCAGTTTCATACGTGACCACTGATAATCTCTAAATCTTTTCTTTCAATTCCAACATATTTCTAGACAGCGGCGTAGGTGAAGTTATTCTTTGCCAAACAGGGTAAATACAGACCATAGATATCCGAGAGATATGCCTTCACTGCATATTTGTTCAAGTTCAAGTGTCGCCACATTTTCCCCACTCCGGAAACTCACACAAAAACAAAAGAAATAGATACGGCACACATGATCAAATTGGGCGGCTTTTTTGGCACACATGCTCAAAAGGGGCGGGCACTAGAAAGTATAGACACAGTCACTGAATGCACACATGCAACTCTAGCATCAACTAGGGAAGATGAGTTAATATAAATATATGATCGATAAAAATATCGATAGATATGAACTACAAAAAAGAGAAGTGTTTTTTGGGTTTTGGGTGTATTTTGTATTGTTTATTTTTTCTGCTTTCAATGTGGTATATTAAAAATCAATAAAACCAAATCACGTAAAAATATAATATATTTGTTTGCAAATGAAATTTAAGTAAATAAGTAGTTTCTTTAGTTTCTCTCTTACGTAAAATTAAAACTACGAGGGTCATTATCCATTATCTGTAGTGTGTCTGTGCGCCTAGTACACGCACATCACGCTGCCACGCGCCAGTGCAGCGCCGTGATGTCGAAATAAAAAAATATTAAGCATTTTCAAAGTTAATGCTTTTGAGCTGAAATTTTGTACAGAGATTCTAGACCAGATACACTCTTCAACCCGTTTGTATTGATATACCCTTTCTGTAACAGCCTGTATACAGTGTGTCAGGTTAAACGAGGGACATACTTTAAGGGAGTGTAGTACCCATGAAAATGAACAATTTTTACTAAGAGACCAACACTGAAATCGAAAAAATAAAACCAGCCGCTCTATACATTTATCTTCGCATAACTGGACAAAATGTAGGGAACAGCTGTTTTTTTTCTTTTTCATATTTTTCAGTCCGCCCCATATTAAAAGTTGTTCATTTTCATGAGTATCTACTTCACTCATGAGTATCTACTACACTTCCTTAAAGTATGTCCCTCGTTTAACCTGACACACTGTATATAGGATACATATTATATCGAGTCCGCGTCTTACTGGTCAGTTTCCCTCAGTCGTCAGTTTATTTAATTCGCTAGTTTCGTTGATTGGTCAGTTTCACCGATTTACATAGGATATATAGATAGGCCTGATAGGACGATATACAAAATTACAAATAGGCTCCATAAAAAATCTTCAATCCCCTTTAAAAAAATAAAAAAGTACGAAAATACGTGTTCTACCATAAAAGATCTTGGAATTCCTATCTTTTGTTTTTATTATGAAGTAAACATGCATAATACTTTTGCACGTAGCTGTACTAATAATAGTTAACTTACGGTTTCATATAGGTATGTATCTTAATTTGAATGTAGGTACAGCCCACTTAAAGAGCAATTGTGTCTTTTCGAGGGCGACTTAAAACAATTCTCTTTTAAAGTATACAGAACAAATTACAGTTTGGATTGACGGAAACGAATTATTTTCCCTGCCTGTTGCATCTATCCATTTATTTTTAATTTCCGGATCTTACGGGAAATTGAAATGAAATGTATTAATTTTTGTAAAATAGGTTCTATATATATTTTCGTATTTAGACAGACTAACAATATTTATCGATAGCCATATCTCAGCGCTATGCATCACTACCGTTGCTAGGCAATTTTCTTGTTATTTCAAAAATATTTCACAACGAAATATTTGTAAAATCCTTAAATAATATAATCAGTGCAGTGATTTTTTAATTACCGATGGTAGGACATGCCACTTGTCTTAAGGTTTGTTGTGATTGTTCTATTTTTGCAAATAAGGACGGAACAATTCTGCATTTTGTAAAAATACGAAATGACACTACACGTTTCGATACAAACATATGACTACGGCGCTTAGCTCTTACCGCCGGTCGCGCACAACAACATGCGGCCAGTTATGGCCTTTTATAGAGGTGACATGCGGCACGCCTCCATGCCATATCCCTCGATATCCGTGATACAGACCAAGGAAATTTTTTTAGACTATGATTTTGACTACCCTTTCAAATCTCAATTATGTTCTACTGAAGGTAATAGATGGGTGTAAGGGGATACCAATAACATCCTATGAACTCGAGCCAACTTTACCTGCTCGTGGTAAACCCTGCTTTCGACCAGCGAGGCTTTGGCAACCCGCCAACACACACTGGACCAAAGTGACGGAGTGTGGTCCAAACCCCCATAAATGGAAAGCACAACGACAATATGTCTCCAAGTGCCCGTTTTCACCAACGATTGCATTCGTACCAACAGTCATCATTCTCTTGTCCTTAACCCAATTTATTTAGGTCGCCTCAACCATGCTTTTCTTCCATGCTTCTCTATTAGTCATCTCGGCAGTCCGAGTCATCCCCTTTCTAGCCATATCATATTTCACACAGTCCATCCATGGTTTCATCAGTACTTACAGAGTTACAGTGAGGTACGTATTTATAAGTACTTACATATTTTGTTGATGCAACAGATTGATTACTTTTTAAAGGTGTCCAACCTGGTGTACTGATATAATTAGATAACGCTGTATCTAAAACAGAGAAACATCCGGCTTTGCCTGCGACAAGGCGGTATCTTGTTTCACTAGTGACGTACCAATACTTAACTTAATAAGTATCAAAACATTAATGATTAAGGCGAACACGCCTTGAAGGCGACGTTGTAATTCCTCAGCGCATAATAATATTGTACTTTGAAACTCATGCCAATTAATAAAATGCTATCAGTATGAATAAACGAACAGCCCACTAGTTCTTTATTATTTTAATCTTTGGTAACATGTTGTTTGGCTGTCGGGTTATGGATGTATGTTTGATAAATACATTTATATTCAACGTAATCAAAAAGACATCACGAAAAATGTGTCCGTTAATACAAGTTGATAACTTTCATATTTCACTTTATTACTCTTTCGTAATTACTTGTTGAATCTTCCATGTCTCGTCAACAACAAAGGCTGATAAAAATCCGCAGCTGGACATAAGCTCCTCAAAGTAAAAGGTATTATTATGAACGTAGCAAAATTGTTATGTTACAAAAAAATTGTTTATTACAAAATGTACATACATAAACTCACGCTTTCTTCCCATGGGGTCATACAGAAACTTCAGGACGCCACCTTCTACGATCCTTACAGACCTCTTTACCAAAAAAATCTCCTAGTAATACTTACCTGGAGCATTACAATTACAAAGTAAGAGTATAATATTTTTGATCACCCGAGCTGAGTTTTCCAAAGAACTGGCCCTTAACAACTATAATGGCTGTCACAAAAATTAGGCAATATGAAACTCAATACTCCGTTTATGATTGACCTTATCAAGACTGGACGTCCCTATTCCTCTACCTTATTACATCGGGCCACTTAATAGCTGTGCTTTCTAATTCATAATAATATATTTTATAATTTATTGAGAACGACACTTTTGATCCGACATAAAGTTTAGGAATGTATCGTAATATTTATTGGTGTCGATACTAGTCATGACAGTTATGGTGTTATGCATTAATCTATTAGACCATTGCCTATACAGTAACGACTTTTTTCTGATTGGCAGGTCGAAGTTGAAAGCAATAAACTATCTACTAATATATTGATCGTTACACCGTTTGATACCGGATAAAATTAGCTACTTAACCCCAAAGTGGTAATGGCCGCGACTTACAAGTTGTAAGTCGTAGGTTCGAATCTAGACAGGCGCTTTACCTACTTTGTGTAAATTATTTCATCACCACTGCTCTCAAAACGATGAAGCAAAACATCGTGAGGAAACTGGCATGTCCTAGAACCAAAAATTCGAAGACATGTGACATCTGCCAACCCGCACTGGGCCCGCGTGGTGGATTACGGCCCACTCCCTCTCACTGAGAGGAGGCCTGTGTCCCAGCAGTGAAAACATGATAGGCTGATTATGTAACCCCAAAATAACTCACGCAATGGTGATACATACCTATCCAGGGACAAGTTCAAACTAAGTAACATTGCGAAAAAATTATTGCTGGGAAAAGACTTATTTTTGCTGTACAAATGTTTTGTGTAAAAATCGTTTTTGGTGGGTGCATGCTGCTGTACAAATTTTGGGGTTATCGAGTTATCGTGAAAACAGTTTACTAAAAGTTGGAACTTTGACCTTCAATATAACCGTAACCAGAAGGTTGCCAAGTATGTTCCATTCCAGTACAAATAATATCACAATGACGGGGTGTTTATATGACTCTCGGCTTCATTAAGCGTCTTTTTACACCTTAATTATATATTGGAAAATCTAAACTAATAATATTATAAAGAGAAAAGATATTATTTTTTGCATGTTTGTTTGTTACGCTTTCACACTAAAACGGCTGAACAGATTTCGATGAAATTTGGCACATGGGTACACCACGCTCTGGATTAGGACATAGAATACGTTTTATCCCGATATTTTTAGAGGATCGAGACTTATGTGGGTGAAACCATGGGGTGCAGCTAGTATCTTATAATTAGAAAAATACTTTATTAATGATTACGATGCAAACTTACAATCGCTCGCGGCAATGGTTATTTTCATGCTGGACAGCGAAAGCCTGCGGAATGCCGTCACCTCCTTCTGGAAGAAAAAGGAAATAGTAGTACCTACACAGGAAAAGGCTAGTTAAAGAAGCACCGTGTATAAAGTCTACAAGATTCTGATTATGATAGAACCCTTTCATCAACCCAAAGCGAGACAAGTCCAAAGGTTAAAATTATTCAAACAAAAAAAACCTGGCAAAACAAATAATACATTAATATGTATAATATGCAGGTATGTATAAATCAATAACTCACCATTTACATATTAGCGCGAAATATTTTTTTTTTAATTGTTTACACACCACTCAAGTCCGGTAGGTACCTATTCATCGCGGCAGTTTTCTTAGTAAACCCATTTATATAGATAAGTTTTTCCCACAATTTCATCCGTGTCTAGTAATAGTAGTAATCATACAATTATTCACTGTAGGTCTGACCTCAATTACGAATAAAATGTATGAATAATAGCTGTTTCATTTATGACAGCAATGTAGAAATAATGGTGGAAAAAATATTCATATTGCAATAAGTGGAGTTTTGGAACAAATACATAATTCCGAAACGGTATCAATGAATAGTACCTACCTAATAAAAATATTTTTATTAAAAACCGGCCAAGTGCGAGTCGGACTCACCCATGAAGGGTTCCGTAGCAGCAAGTAACATAATATAAAAGTTCTTGTAGTTCGTTGTAACTTTGTGAAAGGTAAATTGCGGTTTTCGATTTATGACGTATTAAAAAAAAACTACTTACTAGATCTCGTTCAAACCAATTTTCAGTGGAAGTTTACATGGTAATGTACATTATATATATTTTTTTAATTTTATCATTCTCTTATTTTAGAAGTTAGAGGGGGGGGGACACACATTTTACCACTTTGGAAGTGTCTCTCGCGCAAACTATTCAGTTCAGAAAAAAATGATATTAGAAACCTCAATATCATTTTTGAAGACCTATCCATAGATACCCCACACGTACAGGTTTGATGAAAAAAAATTTTTGGAGTTTCAGTTGTAAGTATGGGGAACCCCAAAATTTATTGTTTTTTTTCTATTTTTGTGTGAAAATCTTACTGCGGTTCACAGAATACATCTACTTACCAAGTTTCAACAGTATAGTTCTTATAGTTTCGGAAAAAAAAGGCTGTGACATACGGACGGACGGACAGACAGACAGACATGACGAATCCATAAGGGTTCCGTTTTTTGCCATTTGGCTACGGAACCCTAAAAACCGACCGAGACCGAGAGTTGCCGAAAATCGAGTTGAATGGCGTGCAATAGGAGAGGCTTATGTCCAGCAGTGGACTGCTATAGGCTGATGATGATGATAATAAAAAAAAAACTAACTTCCAAAAATAACCACTACAAATTGGAAAATAGCTTTAATTTCGGAAGTCGGTGTTTTTGGTTCAGTATCTATTGTCCTTTTTGCAACCGACTTCCGAAATAGTGACCAGAGTAAAACAGATCACCGACTCCGCATGTTATGGAATCTTGTCAATAATACAAAGACATGCGATAGCAGCAATCGCGGGAAATTAGCTGTCGTTTATTGAAGAGTTCCACTGTCTATCTCCAAAGATCTTCATCAGAATCACCGAATGTAAACGGGGCCACATCGAGAGAAAACTCTTCCAAAGAAAAACAGGATCATCAAAACCCGTAAATATTGGCGAAGATCTCGGTGAACATCATAGATATAATATATGAAAGAAGTGGTGCTGAACATATGTACAAAAAAAAACTGCCGAATTGACAACCTCCTCCTTATTCAAGTCAATTAAAAATAGATTCAGGTCGACGCCCAGGCTTTCACATAAATGAAGATAGACAGGTTTTAAAAGTAGAGTCCCATTGAAATAATACTAGAAATGAGAATGGATCAAATATTGGTTCAGGGTTAGTCAGACAGGATTCTCGTGGCTGGTCGGATTAGCAATAAAAAAAAAATACTCGACACATCACACAACACCGACATAGATATTTTGCTGACAACCGATCATAATAAACGAGCGTTACAACATTTATCACCCGTTCAAGCTATTCTTAATGCACGCATACAGAGTCCAATAGATAAAATGTATATATTAAAAACAGTAAGTAGCATTCAAGATCCAGGAGCAAATATAATTAAAGAAGTAAATTATATCAGTGTATGATCACGTCACCTCATTAGCTACAAACCCAGCACAACATAAATAAAAACGTCGCTGCAATTCCAAAGGAAACGTCACTAAGATATTGAGCGCTTATTAGTCCGAGATCGGCGTTCACATCTCAATCAAGCCTCGTTAAAGGAGGACACTACAAATTACATTCCACTTGGCAATTAATTTATGTTTTATAGAGTGACGGTATCGAGACATGGCATGCGATCTGACGGTGGCTGTATCGATATCAATCGCTTGACATTTGTATTACGTGTATGACGGCGGGCGACACAGCCGGCGCAGGCGCAGTTACAGGCGCAGACGCTGCGGTTTGAATGAAATGATCAGACAGTATGTGTACCTACAAGTTTGTAATTTTTGGAAATTGTATTATCTGCGAAATTTATATACTTATTGCTAAACTAAAATAATCTTGTTATGTAAGTACTGCATTTATTAAAAAGTTAATGATCGTCCTGGAATTTCCATAATTTCTTCAGTAGTCTTTCGGTGATCGAGCTCCTCATAGAATGTCTCTCATTATTTTTTACGTGTATTACATAAATTGTCTTAATGGCCATTACCAATGCTAAATTATGATAATATAGCGTATACTTACTACTTTGAAACTTCACTATGTAAACTATTTGGCTTGACCCTTTGAAAGTTTCACTTCTATAACCATAACTCACAAAGTCACAACTAATCTGTCCATACATAAAAATAGGTACCTACAAAGAAAACAAGTATTAAGCCAAGTGTATTGTAATCATGCAAATACATATAGGCAAAATACTAAACACTAAAAACTAAAGTACGACCAGTAAAATAACGATCAAAATACATTTATGCAAATGAGAATAGCAGTAAAAGTTGTTTTAGTGATATTTTCCTTTAATTTCGTCATAAGTATTGAATGTTCACACGGATACCTGATGTTATTTGTTATTAGGGTGTTCTCATATTACTCCGTATTTTCCGAACGGCAACATCTGGACTGCATGTCAATGATCCCGAAGAATCAACCAACATATACCACAAAGGTACCAAAATTGATTCGATACCTTTATAAATTTCAAATTCTATCGCCAGAAATACCTCAACTTTTGATAACGAAGTAATAGCATTAGTCATTTCTATATTAAGTTAGTTTGGATTGCAAGGTTTCACATTAAATCAAGTTGTTTTTGTTGCAAGCTTAGAGTTAAAGTAGTGTTAAATTCGCATTCATAATTATTTCGAAAAACACCAAGCATTATTTATCAGGCATGAGGCAACTACATATATTTTATTTTTCTGTATCACACGTCTGCAGGGCCTAGATATTCACCCAGGTAACATTAAAAAAAAGATTTGACATTTAATTTCAGTATAATGCTATATCAATGACGCGAATCGTACATTGTGCGACAACTATCGTAGCAGAACGCTTGCGAGTTATCTGCGCGAACGCAAAACCCGTCCGACGGTGATACTACGAATGCTCAGCCTCACACGAGTTTCACTTTCCAACACTCAATCCTCATTTCACTAGAAAAGCTAAATGCATCAAGAATTATCCATGTGAAAACGAGGTGAGTGTCGTGCCAATGGTACCGCCCTCGACGACGGCCCTAGCGGTCACCACTCAGCCCGCTCTCACTTAATGTCATAAATAACTTTGTCAATCTGCTAACTTAATAGCATAATTTATCCGTCCCAGGACAACATAACGAGCAATGCCGATAATAAACCAGAAAAGCCATGAGGTGATAATAGCTGTCCGTAAATAATGATTCCTGATTGCCGGTCCACACCTCATCGGGCAGGTCGCCGGTCGGGACTTAATACCGTTGTGTATGTATCGGTAGTTACGCGATTTCGATAATGTTACACGGCTGAAATATTGCGATATCTCCGAGTTATCTGTAGAACAAGAAGTGACCTCTAAAACTAGCATGTGTTCGGCTCACTAGAATGCAATCGGAGTCTAATTAACGCAGGCACTCGGACACGGCCAGCATCGAGGATGTACCGATTAGAGCGGCTCGCCCATTAAGGAGAAACAATCACATCTCAAACAAGGAATAAGCAAGATTAGTTCTCTACATACAACTACCGCTGACTCACATGACGCATGATTATCTTCGACCCTTATTTAGTTCTAAATTGGATCGATATTTCTTGTAACGCGTAAAATACTTATTAGTATGAAAATGTTTCGTCAGCGACAAAGGCAACAAGTATCAAAAATCCACATTTGTAAACAAATCCGTTTCACGTCTGTTCGCGTACGAACCATGTAGTCAGTAGGAGAGCAAGAAGTAAACAAGGTCCGGAATCCGTTATTCAGGTGTATTGGCGTGTCAGATTGAATGCAGGTGTGTGTCGCAGGCGCAGCGGCGGTAGCGGCCACGCGGCGACGTCGGCCTCACTACAGGCTGCTGTGTCGATGTGTTGCGCGATAGCCCCGCTCCAAGCACCGGACCATTTATTCATGGTGCAATAAATTCAAATTACCGGATTAACAATAGTACGGATACCATCTCCCGATCCGATATTTGCCTACCGATACTAAAGACATACGCTACCTTTTGCTCCCGGCGTTATAAACATCTATGCACTTCTGCAATTAGTTATAATTGGAAAATAAGCAAAATTCAACGATAATGTACAGGTATAATATAAAATGGTGGAAATTCTTTAGTTTAACAGCGGGCAGTTAAATTCTAACGACGCGGATGGAGTAATAATCTAGATACCACTTATAATAGAGTTGTAAATTAAACACGCGCTCGTATAAAACGACCAATGTGAAGGGGGTCTAATTTTAATAAGCAAGATTTACACAAAAACATTGCTATCAATAAACGTCGCGGCGGTAAGAGCTTGTCGTAAGCACATGAGTCTTGTAGCGCTCGAGGTGGATATAGCGCAATGAAATCCTACACCGCGACGAATCGAACGCTGTCCTGTCGCGTTTGAAATTTCTGCAATATTTCGCCCTTTTCACGCAGATATACTCGGCCCGTGTCTAAACCGCCGGACATGAAACACAATATCGCCGAGTGAACTCCATAATTTATACGCACCGCACAGCTCCAACGCTGTGCAGATTATTACAATACATGTTACATTAAATTATCCCGCGTAGCCATTCGATACTATCAATAATTACTGTATTATCTGGATAGGAGTAGCGCGAATTACCTACTTTGAGAATGGAGGTACTGTTTTGGTAACGCATTATTCCGAGAGCGCATTCCTTGGGCTCGCCGTGTCACGGCTGTTTACCTAAATAGATTTAAATTAATGCATGTGATTAGCGCGCTCTGCTCACTGCGCAGGCGCATCTGCGTACATCAGGAGCACCAGAAAGCTGGAACAGGTTTGATGTGGTGCTACGTTTTAATTGGAGTCGCTCAACAGCGAGTGACATGACACCCATAAACAGCGCGTTCTAAACGCGAACAGTCAATTCGAACAAAACTACTCTGTAACGTTATTTTACGTATTTTATTGTGGTACTAAGCATGTTGTAACATTTACAGTTCATTGGTTACATTGTTAAAAGGAAAGCTAACTTCTAGGTCGTTGATCGGTTTACAAGTCGTAGCATTGAGAAGATATATTTACTGAGGTACTTTGGCCATTCAATTTTACATACTAACCACGTCTTAAATAACACCGTTGATTGAAGGCAAGCTTTATAAATAAATATACAAGTATATAATTGATGAAACACTCACCAGAAATTGTGAAAACACGCTGAGTTAATAGTCACGTAGCGTTTAAACGCCGCGTTGTAACCGTTTGTCTGCGCGGGCTGCGAGGCGGGCTACAGGGCTAATCAATCTAGCGGACATGGTCGCATTGTGTTGCGACAGGCGGGCGACACTCCTGCCCGCTGCAGCCATCCATCAACTAACGTCCGCTGCACGCGATACAGACCTACACCCAAACACTAAGAGATCCACCTCGCTATATTCCTATTAAATCTAACCAGATTAAATCATTATTATTATACCTAAATGCGAAATAAACGTTACCGGCCTCACTGGACTTCATTTTATTTTATATAATTTATTACATAAAATATATAAATAATACATCTCAATTTTATGGGCACCGTTACTTGTGAGAAATGTTTTGTTGATCAAGAACAAATTAAAGTATCATATTTTATTGCTGCCAACACTGCTATTATAACAGCTCATTAATAACAAGTAGACGAGAAAATAATAAAGTAGTTTTCCCTAAAGATATTTTAGATTACCCATACAGCATAGACAAAATAACATTAATATAGATTTTGTGGAGACAAGACAATTTAGTGAGCATATCCAACGCTGAAACATTGTTGCAATCAAAATTACGAGGTGATTATTACCTAAAAATACTCAAACGACCACAACACTTGGCTCTGTTCCAACACAAGTAGTAGTTCTACATACAACGTGATTGTTTCACGTGTTTCACCGGCTCACTCGGCAGATATTTATCCACTTGCTTATTAGATACAAATTACAAATAATTTGTCCAGTGCGACATAGTAAACACATTTTTCAAACTTATGCCAACGCAACTTTGGAAATAGAAAATAAACATGCATTTCTAAAAGATTCCAATTTCAAGTGCAATAGGTGCAAACAATCTTCATAACCAACCATAAACAAAATTATCAAATGACATGAGGATTAATTTAGACCTCAGCGGTAATCAGGAATGACGTCCAATAAATTATTGTTCAACTCGAAATCCAATTTTCTATTAACGACAGTGTCATAAAACACAAATTTTAATCAAAACTTTTTATTGTTTCTATAATTTATTCAACAAAAGTGTATAACTTTTTCTCACCACACTAAATCGGAGGCCTGTTAGCGCATCCTAATAACCAAATTATATACCAAATTTCACCGCCCTCTTTGATATGTGGGCGGTGAAATTTGATACTTAATTGAGAAATTTTCCTTCTTTGACCTTTTAAGTAATCTTAAAAAGGTCAAAGAAGGAAAATTTCTCATAAAGTCAGACATTAGACTTTCATGAAATTTACATGTACCACCTACATTTCTTGGACGAAGCCAATTATTACGGCGGGTGAGACTATAGAAAACTGAAAACTAGTTATGTACCTACACAGATATTATCATGCTAAATCTTATCTGGTTAAGATTTTCTTAGTAAGATTGTAAATGAAAAAGTTGTCTCGCGTTCTTTTGATACTGATAACAAATTGGACCAGCAAAATTTAGTAGCGTTAGCCTTTTATTTGTTTGTTGGTTTCAAGCATTAAATTTAACTAACATCCCACACTTTCAGAGCATACATTATAGAACAGTGCTGACGCAGCATGCCATGACAAGACATGGTAGGTCACGAATGCTATGTAAATAGCGACACATGTCACTTTAGTGCGTGACGGACCCGCATAAAATAACTGCTAATTATGTTTTATGACGAAGTCAAACCGTGGTCCAGTGTCGAGATGTAGGTAAGATGACCACGACCAGGCTGTTCACTAACCTTTACTATTTTTGTTAATTATTAAGTACTTTTGTCCATTCACGTGGGATACATAATATGTGATGGGTATTCAGTTTCTGTTTATCTTTGGCCATTCTATTTTGAGACTTGCTGGCACTGTTGACGTCACGTTTTAATAATACACATCATTAGTAAACCTCCCAAAAGTATCCTTGTTTGATTTGTGGAAATCGGATATTTGTAGACAAGACAAATGTAATTAGAAACCATAGAAATGTAAACATGTATCTATGTTAGAAACCAAGCATAGCTACTGATAGTCAGTTATTTCATTAGCATCAACAATACCTTATCGTATCTAAATTTTAAGATTATTAATCCCGCTGAGGAAAAGCCTCCCCTGATCTTTCTTTTCAGTTTCTGCTGTCTTACTAATCTTACTCATACCTCCATCGTCCCGTCTACTACGTGGTCGTTTAGCACGCCAAATTTAATGAATCCACAATTGACGACAACCACACAATTTGGTTGGAATAACCACCGACGGCCGTCATGGCTCACGCACAATGGTCCATTTGAAGGACTTAGTGCGGAAACCAAACCCATAAAATAGAACATAGAACCACACAATTAGTTGATTACTCTTTCATAACTTCTACGAATATTCTCTCTAGTGCATTACTAACTGTAGTTCGCGTGCTGCACGCGTATTTTTACGTGACGTCGGGTATCCAGCCGGTGGTCGATGCTGCGAGCGATTTATGCACCGGCCACGATAATGGCCGTATTAATGGAAATTGACACCGTGCCGGCTCTCGTGGACTCGTGGGAGACCGCACCATCGCCTCTTAAGGAAATATAATATTAACGCACCAATCATTATGTAATAATCTCGTCCTCACACGTTGAAACGACCTGTCTTTGTGCTCATCACTACCTTAAGTGACAATAATTAATTCGTCGATGGTATCGGCTTTCGATTACCTGTTTTATAATTTAAAAGATGGGTCCATCATCATTTTTACTACTTTCATAAATGGATGGCTGGGTTCTATTACAGAATTATAAATAACAAAAAAGAAAAGAATTTTAAAAGTTTTTAGAATATGTAGAGGTACCTAATATCTAAACTACAAAATATGAAACTTGGAACCAACAAAGAAACGTCATTAAGATACTTTGAAAAAGAACCTAAAAAAAGGTTGTATGATGAAGCTATGTTTGATCATCTTGCAAATTAATAAAAGGGCGAGCTTAAAGGAAAAGTTATTACGGGAGACGGAATGCCGATGAATATGATAGATATTGGTAATTGGTGCTTATGAATCTGGCGACGGAAGCCGACGAAATGAAGCTGAAGCAGAATAAATACAAAATCGATATTGTGAAGGAAGATTTGATACGTTCCTACTCGTATTTTATGTTTGGTTCAAGTGATCTCGTTTCATTGGTAACACATAACTTACTGCCTTTGCTGGGCCTGTCTGTTGTTATTTCTATTATGGGGATCATTACAGTGGTATGAGTTACGGCACCGTCTACGGACGAATAGCCCGACTGTCTCCCTTGCATTATTTATTGGCATATAATGGCTTCTAATGGGAGGCTATTGAATCTGCCACCTGCATGTGTTTTATTTTTCGCGGCCGGCGCAGGGCGGGTCTCGGTCCTCGTCTCGACTCAACGCATGTGAATATTCATAACACAAGGAACGTTTCGTTGGTGATTTAATTGATACCCGGCCTGCATCGCACACAAGTGCACCGATGGACAAAACGTAATTGCTCGTTAAGCTCGATTCTCGATTGTTTCTTGATTATAAAAATAAAAAGTAATCATGAACGTTCTGTATGGATTAAAATTTTAAAGATACCTGAATAGCGATTCGTACAAGCAGTTTATTTTCTTTCTTTCATATTAAACTTATAGGGTCGAATAAACAATGAATCATTCTTTGTATGTAGGTATATCAAACAAGGCTGATGATGATATCGTCAGACGTAAGCAACAAATAAGTACATATTCGAATTTATTTAGACCTTTCGTCGATAACACGCAGTATTCAGGTTCTTTTATTTGCAAAACACGACGGACGCAAGTGCAATTTATTGATACGGTGTTCGATAACCAGTAGATGCGTCCCACGCGGCGGAGCAGGCGCAGCGGCCGCAGAACACAATGATCGCGAGCGCGCCCAACTACATTTACAAGTATTGCGCCCTTCGGAAGGAAATAGTGAAGCGGGCCCATGCTAAATACACTCCATAAATATGGACGGTTATGGTGTCGTAAAAACAAAGTCAAGCTGTGCGAACAGCCTCCGAGGCTATAAAGAACAAGCGTCATCGCACCTCAACATACTTAAACGAATTCATTTATTACGTATGAATATTCTTGGCCAGTTCCACACTGCATTAACTATAATTATTTTATAAGACTATGATAAAAATTTGAATATGATTATGTATATCTAAATTAACTACATCTCATGTAAAAACGACTTCCAAAACTGTGCTAGTGAAGTCCAACTGTGATCATGTCACTAAAGTCATGGTATTTCGCATTAATTAATAAATATTTTAAAATTAAATTAAAAGTTTCAAATATATAAACCATAGGTACTATTTTGATGTCATCGTTATTTTCTTTTTAAGATAAAAGTATAATATTAAATTTAGTTACTTAGTAGATCATAAGAATAATATGTAAAATGATTTCTTCTAATAAAAGAAAAAACGTAATCGTTCCCTAACACACGAAAGCTTTTAATCATAATAAATATACCTTAATTCATTGAAATCCAAATCAATATCACAGTAGGTATTATAGGACCTACATAAATAATTCAAGATCTTTACCAATTTAAATACTACATTTTACTAAAACAAACAGCTATAACCTATCTATAACCATTTTACATAATATTAGTTTAGAAAAGTAATCAAACTGTGGGAACATTTGTGTTTAAAAGTTTATAGACTTGGAGACGAAAGAATATATTCATTTCATATCCATAATAAAATTATAAGTTATTTTATATGTAAGTTTTTATTTAATTCTCTTTATTAAAACTGAATAAATTGTGCTTGTATTTAAGATTATCAGTTTTGAATTGGTAATAGGGAAAAATGTATGAGCCCCATAATGTCACCCGGGGAATGTTTATAAGTGCCATCACCTACGGAGAGGCGACACGTTCTGTGACACCTCAAAACAACATTAACATTTTAAGTTTACAGTGCTGAGCCACACAACATTACCAGTGTAGAAACTGATGATAGTCCCTGAGGAGATAATTTGGAACAACTTGTACAAGTAGACATAAATATGATAGTACCTATACAGGTGGAAAAGTTTTCCTTAAACATCTTACAGCGGACCGCTTGTGACCAAAATTATCACTGGCGATTGTTTTATAAAATTGTTGATACCAATTATTAGCACCAGAAAATCGGTCGTATTTCCGCTGACGCGAATACGTCGTAATGGATATTAATTTCTGAAACAACATAGGTAAGGTAACAGCACTCGCTTTCACCGAGCGACTAAGATTTTCACACGGTTTGTTGTGACTATCTACTAAGCGAATCTCTATATCCAGGTGCTAAATCATACCTAGGTAAGGTATGATTTTTGAGCACTATGTTCCTATTGCCAAAATATTTGGTAAAATAGCTAAACTGAACAAACCACGCATTAACGTCAACGTAGGTCAATTGTATAAATTACACTGGTAAACACTGTTTTTGTCACACGAACTTTGTGATGATTTTTGTTAATGTTAGTGTGTCCTCATTAACAATATATAATAATTTTGTTTCAATTACGTCCAGTTTTTTTGTGACAGCTACATATTCATTTCTGACCTCATATAAGTGTCTTTTTTTGAATAACTTAATTTAGACGACTGTATAACTATTGCATTCAACTTACATCTTATATACGTTTGTTAAATCGTAAACATGCCACGAAAGTGTTGTAACAACCCCGACAGTTTTTGTTGTGTGTGGAGAATTAACTTTTACATCTCAGCGTCGAAATTTCACATCACTAATTGAAACAGTGCTATTTAAACTATTTTGGATTTCCTGTCAGAAATCAAGATAAATCCAGGGTTCCACAAAAATGTTGTGTAACGTGTGTGAGACTGCTATAAGGTTGGGATAAACTGGAACCCAGACATATGCCATTTGCTAAACCAATGATTTGGACCGAACCAAAGGATCATGGTTATTTTAACCTGACGTGTCAATTTTTTTTCATTCACATATTTTTGTTTGCTGGCCCTAGTACATTCAAAATTTGATGTAAGTTTTCATGTGACAAAAAAAAGTTAAAATTTTGTTAACCAGTGTTATTACTTCACGATTGCTTTCAGGCTGTTTGCATACGGAATTAGCAACTAAAACCCATGAGATTTAGCATAGACACACTTCCGAATCCATTCATCATTTACTTCCAATTACTTTACATCGATATCACAACAGCTAAAGCAATAACATAGATTATTTTCAGGTTGAATGGGCAACCCTGTAGTAAGTAATGGGCAATGGTGAGAGCGGCACCGGGTCTCCTCCGGCGCAATTATAACGCGCCCGCGGGCGAAGGTTTGTTACGCGAGGACTCGCGGACGGCGCCAACGCACCGTACGAACTGACCTATGACTTCTACGTACTGTATAGTACTGCGAATCTTATGATTATAACTGCTATAAACAGAAACTGTTTGTGTTATTTGCCTAGAATTTAGTGCACCAATAAATTTGCCAGGGGTTCACTGCCTGTGCCATGATTTGATTAGAGCAGTAACAGTAACGGATTTTTTTTTTGCAAGTACCTTATTACTTACAAAAAATAATATACAGGGTGGCACTGGCAGGGCACTTCAATCCATTCGATGATGATTATCAACGATAAATAAGAATGTTATAATGAGATAAGATTCTTTGAAATTTTTCGTCGGTTATTTAAAAAAGAAATAGCTATTCCATACATGTACTTTTCTATGAAACAGTAGATTTTTTTGATAACTGACGGAAAATACGGAGTGGGTCTAGAATCATGTGCTAAATTTATGGTAACAGTTTGCGCGTCCATGTCCCCCTGCCACCCTGTATAGAGTAATAATAATAATAATAATAATAACTTTATTGATACAAATCCTTACAATAGGCATATCAAGCTAAGGTTCACAATAAATAAATAAGGCGCACAAAATTTGAAACCCTGACTCCTAAACTAGGAAAACCTGTGACTTAGGAGTCAGTGTTCTACTGCCACTTGGACACTATACACTCTTATGGAAATTCAGAGCTGTTTAGCTGATATTATACAAAAAGATTATATTATTATGTAAAGATTTGAAAAACAAATTAAAGTAAAATTAAATTAAAAGTTAAATTAAGATTAAAATTAAAAGTAAAATGAATGTGTAGTTGATTCAGTAGGTATGTGTGACCGGGAATCTTGTGTTTTGTGAGTGTGTGTGTGTGTGTGTGAATGGGAGTGTGTTGTGTGAGTGTGATTTGACGAGGCTAAGTATGTGAAAGTGGTGGTGTCGAGTGTAAGACTGTGTTTGTGTTTGTATGAGCTTGGTGTCTTTGTTTTATTAAAGAATGTTGGTTACTGTATTACGTGTTATTGTATGCAATGTACGAGTTATGACAGAGTGGTCAGTAGATGTTCAGTTTGAGTGTAGTCTAGGAGGTACAGCATGTTCTTCAGCTTTGCCTTGGCCTCATGTTTGCTTAAGCTTGCAATTTGTGTGGTCTTGTTAATATTTTTGTAAAGAAGAGAGCTCAGCACATACAGCTGTCTTTTGGCGAAGGTAGTTCTATGACTAGGGGTTGGGCAGACTATTCTGTAACCACGTTTATTTGAGTCCGGTGGTGGTACTTGGTTATGTTTCCAGAGAGTGGATCTAAGTACAAATAGCTGTCTCACAGTTAACAGTTTGATCTCGGTGTAAAGCTGATGAGTCGGATACCGAAAGGGCTTTTGCAGCATAACCTTAAGTACTGCCCTTTGCGCACGCTCCAACTCTAGGAATTTTGTTTTAGCCGATCCACCCCAAGCTAGAATACAATAGCCAATGATGGACTGGCAAAGTGCAGTGTAAACCATTTTTAGAGTCTCTAAGTCCGCAGATTGCCTTAATGACTTAAACAGGTGAATTGTTTTCCTGACTTTACTGGCAGTAGACTCTATGTGCTTGTTCCATTTCAGTCCATCATCGATCATCACGCCCAAATATTTGACAGATGTTGCTGAGGGGAGCGCTAGGCAAGAGCAGGTCGAAGTGTCCAGACAGGTGTGAGCTTTAATTGAATATATTTAGCTTTAATTGAGTAATTACTATGGTAACATATGAAATTCTTTTTCAACTTCTCAATACATTTGTCTACCGCACATCTATTTCCATTGACATAAATAGATGTAGAATACAACAAATTATTATTCTATAAAAACTGATCAAATCACGATAAAGCCTATCATATTTTAATCGCATTTTAAAATCATTCTTACATCGAGCATTGTAAATTAATAATATTAAAGTGTAAGTCGCTTAATGCTCTACCATCTACAGTAAGAAGCTACTTTTAATTATAATTTATCGTTTGAGAAGCTTTCTGTTTATAAAACTCGATGTGACCATTATAAAACATAACGTTAAATTATTTCCATCAAAGTGATGTCCACAAATTCCTATTTGATAATAATTTAAAAACGTATATTAGTTAAATTAAATCTTGTCGATAAATGAAAGAAGCGTTCCGTTGATGGGTTGTTAACCAGCCGTCGCTATTACATCATAAACTCCAATTTCGGACTAATTGAAAAAGGAAAAGCGGAACCCAGTCACAAATTACCGACACTATATCAAGTGTTAAACGGCACTTATCGACGCCGAAACGGCGAGAGATCATTGACGATGAAAAATACACAATTTGAGGCAATAAATCAATGTCAACAGCTCACGCGTTCAGTAGCGCTCCTCTCAATGTTTTATGTTATTATTTATTACTCGTAACGTAATTTCTGTAAGAGGAAGCGTTTAATTACACGCCGATTACCCGGTTAAACGCGGCTTGGATATCTGCCTAACTAATTTCAGTGAATTGCCCCACAAAATGCTCAAACTGATGGAGCACCTCGAGTCACAGATTAGAAAGTTTGAATAAATATTTGAAGATACTGCTACTTGAAATAGTTTAATTATAGCGTACAAACACATATTGTGGTGTTAGTTGGTCTGCGTGGAACTGACTGCGGCTGGTCATCGCACGCGTCCCCTCGCTATTTGTATTCAATACGAATACTCTAATACGGTGTGCGATCTATCGACAGCGGGCAATTTATCTTGCCCAAGAATCGAACCCCAACCTTGCATTGCAACTGCCGCACCGTATTTCCTGTTGCCTTGCATGACACCAAATTGCTTCTACAAACGGTAGGGAATGTAGATTGTTCTATTATTGTTTTGTTCCAAGGATTTGCACTGCATGTGTTTGTACCGAGAATGGATGAACTGAACGCATACCCTTTAATAGGTGCAAAAAGGAATTAACGACACTATGCTCTGTTCAGATTTCACCCAGCCTTTATTAAGAAACTAAAGTCTGTCTGTGTTTTGAATAATTAATGTGAATTTATTGCAAAATTTTACTGCGTCCTGCACTTCTGATATTTTAAATGACTAACATCCTCTGAAATTGGAAACTTGAATCTATTAAGCGAGGTTGCACCGAAACCCGAAACAGACAAGTTGACTCGATCAATTTCGTGATCTCCATAAATAAAGTTTAAAAAACAACTTTAAAAGGAGGTGCTTGAAGATGACCTATACAACCTATTTTATGGGTAGGAATAAATTGAATGGGTCATCCTGGTCGGAAATAAGATACAAGAATGTTTAGAGTAATAAAATTGCTCTCTGAGGTCAGGTCCGGTCGGGCCAAAAGATAGCGACAGTTTGCAATGTTTATCAATGTAAGCACTCTACCACCTACACAATTATGTATTTAGGACCTGGTAGTGACATAAAACACAAGCTATTGCTATACCTAATTATTGAAAACAAATTGGACATACTTAAAATTAAACTTATAATACTTATCAAATGGATTTAAATGTATAAAAACTTCTTGTAATGACTTTAGGAGCTGCCACGTTCTTCAGACAGAAACATAAGTGAACGCAAAATGTTTTGCAAAGTTACAAAAAGTAATAACTTTAAGTATTTACGTGTTTAATTAAAACTTCAATGTGTGAGTTTATTACATGAGACCAATATTTTTCAACCATGTTTAAATATTAGTTACTTACTTTCATTTTTATGCGGTAAATTGTACACGAAACGAAGGGAATGAAGACAGACTTTCGAACCCTTTTTAAAAATTCTTAAGTAGGATACGGAATAAACTGAACACAGCGCTAGAAAACTTTATAAATAACAGTTACTGCTGCGGTATAAAACTTGAAGCACAACATAAGAAAGCACAAAACGCGGTCATCGCGTTCAGTTGGCAGTGCGCATGGGCATGTAGCCGTCACAGTAATTGATAGTCGGATTTGCGGGTACCCGCGTGAATAATCATAACCGCTGCAGTGGTTAATTACCACGGCTAGAGTACACGTAATTAAGCAACCGCATTATGCCGGCTATGTCAAGTATGCGCGCTAGAACTTTGTGGCCATACGGACTACTAACTTGGGATACATCCTTATCTAGAGTACCGACGATATTGTCTTGTTTCTCGTATCGTTTGGACACTGAGTTTACATTTTCTGCAACAAATATAGTGACTGTCACCCTTTTACATCCTGCTAAGCAAAGGCAGGAGCAAATTAACATCTCAATTTATTCTCTTGATTCCATGAACCACCAATCTCTACAATGTAAAGTTAGTTTTACGGTACAAGTCCTTTTTAAGCTGACAAGAGGTAGCGAGTTGATGTTGATTATGATGTTGTTTAGTCAAGCTTAATAGAACTTTATGACGAATTTACATAATAATGTAAATTATACCAGAATTTACAAGTGATTTCAATTTATAATATTCTTTGTCTATTCTGTACAAGTTGCGTTTCGTTCTCTGTTTATTTGTCCTACAAAACCGATGTAATGATGGGAACCCCACCGTTTTGGATGATGTTCCAGTCGGAATTAACGTTATTAATATACTCTGTAAACTGCTCACCTAAGCTTTTTATGTTATATCTATGGTTAATGAGTACCATAAAGACGGCTGTACGAGCACAACCGTGTTCAAATAATTTAAATTTAACAGTATTGAATGTAATTCGGTGTTCAAGTTTCATCAAGAAGGCGTGTTGAAGATCTACCTACCTAGGTACTTATGTAACATTGTCTGAGTTGTAGTCTTAACCGCCCTCGACTAAACTACAATACCGCTTCCGTTACATTATTATGTAAAATATATCCATTTATGAATTAATTATTAAATTGCTAAGTATTTGACATCATATTAATAATAGGCTTGCTCAATGTGGGTATAGGAAGCAATTCCGTCGAAGTTATTCTCATTCCCAAATCGTGGTGGTTGTGTAGGCGGCACACAGAACTCAATAATATGACCTTAAAAGTAGATGCGAACAAGACTATCGGTCCAGAGCCTAAACAACAAGCGATGGTCGGTTAATCGAGCGGTGACGCTAACTTGCGCGCGCGCCGCTTCCATATAAGTCAATCTTCCTATTCGCCCCCGCACTAACTGCTCGCAACTGACGGAACCACTAAATGACGCTGCCCGATTTTCCGACGATTGCCTTTTCGTTATGTTAATGACAAAAAAATCATTACGGAGAGCGAAACACTGTGGGTATAATAAGCTGTTATGTTTTACGAGTTTTTTGTCTATTTGTATTTAGGCAGTCGTAGCAATAACAAATGATATCATATGTCTCTTTAGCAAATTCAGATACTTAAACTAATAGGTCTGGGTCAATATTGTGATTATCAGTCTACCTCTGCAAACGGTTAAACAAACATTGACAGTGTTTGCTTAAGTCACTCTCAAAAGGGGGTAAATGCATCACAACATTGAACAAGGTGGGATGAGAATCGCGTCACCTGCGCTAGATCCCTGCTTAATACGCATATCCCAAAAAGTAAGCTTTTGGCAGTGGCTGCCCAGTGGTAACGGCAGCCACTTACAAGTTGTAGGTCGTAGGTTTGAACCCAGAAAATTTCATCACCATGGCATTGCTCTCAAAATGGTGAGAGAAAACATCGTGAGGAAACCGGCATGTCCTAGAACCAAAAAGTTCGAAGACTTGGGACATCTACCAACCAGCACTGGGCCCGCGTGGCGAATTATGGCCCACTCCCTGTCACTGAGAGGAGGCCTGAGTCCCAGCAGTCGAAACATAATAGGTAAACTTTGACTGAAGTTCACTTTTTGTGAAATTTGCTTCAATTCTATGAGAAAAAGATAAAAAAGTTAAGGTTATAGAGGCAAATGGTAGGTAAGTATGTTCTTATTTGTTTACAATAATAATTAATTATATCATGAAATGTCCTTACTGAAATACAGAGACCTAACGCTATAGTGCAGACTCAAGCATAAAATGGTTTACTTGACTGGAGACACAAGTTTTGGAATAGTTCAGGCTTACATTTTGGATAAGAATATATACGCATCGTTTATAAAAAGCCAAACAAGGGAATAACCGACCAAATTATTTTTAAAGTCATGCAAACTGTAGTCCCTTTATTTCTGGCGGGTCTAGGTCAACACACCCTCAAAGCCAAAGTTTATACTGACATTAACGAGACTTGTGAAAATGTCACCCGTTTATATTTGTAGCGTGTCAAACTTTCCCGATATTTGTTTATCATACTTTATTATCTAAATAGGATGTTATGAAACGGACGGACGTCATCGTGTAAGGGAAATGTATAGACAAGTGCGTCATCACCCCTCTGAAATAATGTCTGTGACATCTACATTGAACACTTATCAAACGTTATTATATAAGGATACGTTTTACAGTGTACAAATAATTGTTAGCTAATCGTACGTACGTATTTCACCGGCTATTATTGAAAATGTTACGTGTAACATACGGTTGTGTAAAGTTAACTTGCCAACGAACTCGTGTTCAAGCGAATACGTACAAAGTACTTCATATGCTTTATAGTCACTTAACACTAAGTTCCACCATTCATAACGTGAACATGTAACATTATTACAGCATGTTGAAACTTTTGTTGTATGGTATAAGCGTTCATTGAGTAGAACATCTTTATAATTTATCGGTAACAAGGTGTGCTTAGAACAGCTTAGCAGAGGCCTTTTTCCAGCATTGAACTGCTAGTTGATGACAAGTACTTACGTAGGTATGTTATGAGGCTCACTATGAGTGGCTCTCTCAATTTGATTTTTTAACACACTTGCTCGAAAAGTACCACGCCACTTTTCACACACCTTTATTAAACACGCGTGCTATTTCCTTCGCTTTCCCGCACTAGTACGGGAAAGAATGCCACAGATAACTATGCACCATTTGTTTATAAAATATTATATTTATTTATTTTTTCTTTGCAAGTGCGTTGAAACGCGAATTACATAGCGCTACTATATGAAGATCGCTGATGTTGCATCCGCGCCGATACTTATTAATTTGTTTAATTGCTGATGCACCTATGACGTCAAACGATTTCGCAAACTGTTGTTTGTTCAATAAATTGTAAGAATGATTATTCTATTGTCCTACCTCGACCTGGAATCATCATTCATAGGGTTAATTTTGTAATATTAATTCAGTAATTAAATTTATTTAAAAGTCGTTTCGGTTTTTTTTCGATCCTCCGATCGCAGCAAACGTAATTGGCGCAGTCGGTAGGATTCCCGCGAGAGATATCGGGACTCTATCTCACATCGATAATCGCGTCGCGAATCACTCGGGTGGCTATTAAGCACCGTTCCGGGTATCCTGAACCTACGGACCTGCTGCAGACCGGAAGGAGAATCCAGCCATCGATTCACGGAGAGAAACCAGAAATGAGATACCTGTAAGTACACTTGAATCATTCTCGTGTTGCCCCCTTTGAATCTTAAACCTCAAGATTTACCATCCAAGGGCCTCCAGTGCGCGGGAGCCTGAATCACGACAGGCTCGCCAACGTACAGTAGATATAAATAGAGATATAACTTTGGATAACTTAGAATTAGACATTATGACTCAAGCTCAGAATAACCCAGATACTATCTATAAGGCTCTTCGCCTTATTCCGGAGTTTGACGGCAACCCAAACATCCTTACCCGTTTCATTAGAATTTGTGATTCTTTAGCTGCGCAGTACTTAAGTAATACGCCTGGCAGTGAATTTTCCAACTTATGCTTACTAAACGGGATACTTAATAAAATAACAGGGACCGCGGCATGTACTATTAACGCCAATGGAATACCAGAGAGCTGGCTGGGCATTCGAACTGCCTTGATTAATAACTTCTCAGATCAGCGTGATGAAACCGCATTGTACAACGACCTCTCTTTAGCTACTCAGGGTAATAAAACGCCACAAGAATTCTATGATCATTGCCAAACGTTGTTTAGTACGATCATGACCTACGTGACTTTACATGAGACTATACCGACGACTATAGAAGCGAAACGCGACTTGTATAAAAAGGTTACCATGCAGGCATATGTTCGAGGGTTAAAAGAACCTTTAGGATCCCGTATACGTTGCATGCGCCCACCAACAATAGAAAAGGCTCTTGAGTTCGTTCAAGAAGAACTCAATGTAATGTACTTGCAACAACGTGAGACCCCAAAGGCCCAAGCTCCTCCTAGAGTCACTCATCCCACTCTAACACCTGTAGCGTTTACACCACGACCTCATAACTTACCAGTACCTAACTGGCCATTACCCATGGGTCAGCGTCCAGCGGGACCCGCACCTCAACCTTTTAAATTCCCCGCACCAGCACAGCATCAACAGCGTATGCCAACGAACACACAAAGAATGTTCAGTGCGGCACCTCCTAACTACAACCCCCGTAGTAACATATTCAGATTAACACCCCGAAATAACGCACCTCAAGGCCCTCAGCCAATGAGTGGTGTTCAACGTTTTACTCCCAAACCTCTACCTCCAATAAATCAGCCAGCAGCCCATGATTGGAATAGGTTTGGCAATCCACCACCCTCAAACTATTTTAAAGCTCGAGAGATGAATATGAATGAGTGCATGACGTATGACGACTCATATTACAACTATTACTGCGAACCGGCGTACAATTACTATATTGACTACAATGACAATGTCTTTGACCCGAGTCACGCCGCTGACTCGACTCATTGTAACGTGTCAACGAACGACCAAGTATTTGATGAATCGCAAGCGGGTGTAACCAACCATGCTCAGCAGGATTTTCAGGAGGCGTCGACGTCACAAAAACCAAAATAGAATTAAATCTTCAGACACAGAGGCAACTTCCCTATATACAAATCAGAGACCCACCTTTAAAACTTTTAATAGACACAGGTGCCAATCAATCTTTCCTTAGCCCCGAAGCTGTAGAAAAATATTTCGCCGAATACCCCTTAAATTTCGACCCTTTTGAGATAACCAACATACACGCAACAAGCAGGAACGACTATTCTATAACCCTGCCCTGTTTCGCGGAGTTTAACGACGCCAATAGTATGAAGTTGTTCATCTATCGGTTTCATGATTATTTCGATGGCCTCATCGGGTTAGACCTGTTAAATGATTGGGAAGCTCGCATAGACTTGAAAGAAAACATGTTAGTAACTCGATCCGCGATAAACCCTATTCTAATGTATAACTCGTGTAACGTAAATTTATACGAAGATATTATACCAGCTGGGAGCACCAAGGTTATCCGTATCCCTATTGATGTGCCAGAGGGCGACGCTTTTATTCGAGAACAACTTCTTTGCAATTGTATAATCCATGAATGTATTACTACCGTAACTAATAATCGTGGCTACTTGGAAATCGAAAATCCGACACAAAACGACGTAATATTTTCACTCGATCGCCCAGCGCACGCGGAGTTATTTAATAATGAGTGCATTAGTACTCAACAAACATCGACACGCGCTCAGGAAGTAGTTTCGCGTTTAAGAACCGATCACCTGAACCCGGAGGAAAGGGCTAACCTTATAACTCTTTGTTCTCGCTACTCGGACGTTTTTTATATCGAAGGTGAGGGACTAACTTTCACAAATAAAATAAAGCATCGAATAAGAACTACCGATGATGTTCCAGTGCACGCTAAAAGCTACCGGTATCCGTTCGTGCACCGCCAAGAAGTTAGGGACCAAATAACTAAAATGCTTGATCAAGGTATCATACGACCATCAGAATCCGCATGGAGTTCGCCTATTTGGGTGGTTCCAAAAAAGATAGATGCTTCGGGTAAGCAAAAATGGCGTCTCGTAGTCGACTTCCGTAAGTTAAACGAGAAGACACTAGACGATAAGTACCCCATACCTAACATCAACGACGTTCTCGATAAATTAGGTAAATGCCACTATTTTACGACCTTGGATTTGGCAAGTGGATTCTACCAGGTAGAGATGCACCCCCAGGATGTAGAAAAGACCGCATTCAATGTTGAACACGGCCATTTTGAATTTCTCAGAATGCCGATGGGTCTAAAGAATTCGCCGTCCACATTTCAACGTGTGATGGACAATGTCCTTAGAGGACTCCAAAACGAGATATGTCTTGTCTATTTGGACGATATAATTGTTTTCAGTACATCCCTACAGGAACATATAATTAATCTCGAAAAAGTTTTTCAGAGACTGCGAGAGTCCAATTTTAAAATCCAGATGGACAAATCAGAATTCCTTAAACTTGAAACAGCCTATTTAGGTCATATCATCAGTAAAGACGGCATTAAGCCAAATCCCGATAAAATATCTGCAATTAAGAAGTATCCCATTCCAAAAACACCGAAAGAAATCAAACAATTTCTGGGCCTCCTTGGTTATTATAGAAAATTTATTCCTGACTTTGCCCGAACCACAAAACCACTTACTCAATGCTTGAAAAAAGGACGAAAAATCACCCTTGACTCCGAATACGTGAATTGTTTCGAAAGATGCAAGACCCTCTTGACTAATGACCCCATCCTACAGTATCCAGACTTCAGCAAAGAATTTAACTTGACGACAGACGCTTCGAATGTAGCCATCGGCGCTGTTTTATCCCAAGGACCTATAAACTCAGACAAACCAATCTGTTATGCATCCCGAACCTTAAATGAAAGCGAGATGAACTATAGTACTATCGAGAAGGAATTACTTGCTATAGTTTGGGCTACGAAATATTTTAGACCCTACCTATTTGGACGCAAATTTAAAATTTTCACTGACCATAAACCATTACAATGGATGATGAACATGAAAGAACCAAATTCCCGACTGACAAGGTGGAAACTTAGACTCAGCGAATACGACTTTTCAGTTATTTATAAAAAAGGGAAGTCCAATACAAATGCTGACGCCCTTTCCCGCATTGAAATTCACACTAAAGAAGCCATGTCTTTAATAGAGGAAATTGATGAACTCAACTCCTTAATGGGTAATCCATCAGAAACCATCCTTGGCAAACCAAACTCCTCAACCGAAACAGCACATACCAGCGCTGAGAACCCTATCCTAGAAATCCCCATAACTGACGAGCCATTAAATAAGTTCAACAGACAGATATGTTTCACCATTGTAAATGACGTAAAAAAACGACCTGTAGTTACGAAGCCATTCGACACCCATACACGTATTAGTATCCAGCTATCCGAATCTAACTTAGAGGAAGATGTAATCTGTGCCGTAAAAGAGTACGTTAACCCCAAGGTTAGGACAGCCCTTCTAGTTAATCCACCTCTAGCCATGTATACAATTATACCGATTATACAGGACAAATTCAAAAGTTCATCCTTAAATCTCGTTTTAGCTAAATCTGAATTAGAAAATGTCAAAGATTATCTTCGACAGCAGGAGATAATACGACACTATCATGACGGTAAAACTAACCATCGTGGAATTACCGAGTGTCATTTAGCCTTATCTCGTAAATATTACTGGCCAAAGATGAAGGACCAGATAACCAAATTTATAAACGAATGTACGATATGCGGTCAGGCCAAGTACGATAGAAACCCGATAAGACCCCAATTCAACATTGTACCACCGGCTACCAAGCCGTTCGAGACTATCCACATGGATCTATTCACTGTACAGGGTGAAAAATATGTAACATTTATCGACGTATTTACAAAGTACGGTCAAGCCTATCACCTACGTGACGGAACAGCTATTAGCATATTACAAGCCCTTTTGCAGTACTGTACCCACCATGGCGTCCCCATAACCATTATCACGGACAATGGAACCGAGTTTACAAACCAACTGTTCATGGAATTTACGAGGCTTCATAAAATCAACCACCATAGAATACTAGCTCACTCACCCAACGACAACGGGAATATTGAACGACTACACTCAACCCTTCTAGAACATCTTAGACTCCTTAAGTTGCAGCATAAAGATGAACCGATAATAAATCTTGTGCCCTATGCTCTAATAGCTTATAATAGCTCTATACATAGTTTCACAAGATGTCGACCCTTTGACTTACTGACTGGTCATTTTGACCCCCGAGACTATACAGACATTGACCTTACACAGCATCTATTACAACAGTATACGCAAACCCATAGAGATAAAATGAAACATGTCTATGACATCATCAACTCGTCATCACTTGCCAATCGTACCTCAATAATTGAGAAAAGAAATGAAACCCGGGAACCCGAGATAGAATACGCCCCCCAACAACAAGTATTTATAACAAACCCTCTTGCAAGTCGACAAAAGACTGCCCCGCGATATACACAGGACACAGTTTTAGCAGACCTGCCGATCCACATTTATACCTCGAAAAAACGAGGCCCCATAGCGAAGTCAAGACTTAAGCGTATACCTAAATCAGCAAAATTGTTACAGGATCCTACTGATAACAATCCTCCCAATGACGCGATCTCAGGAGATAAGACTTGAAAGCCTCGACGACGGACCAGGACTTCTACCCTTTAAACTTGGACAAATGAAAATTACGACTCATCATCATACCTTTATTCAGTACGTACAACTAAGTAACATCGAAAACAATGTTTACTCCCTACAGACCCAACTAACGAACTGCCAAAATCAAATGACTAATGACACTTACGCACTATACGAAATTCAACTGGAATATCTTGCTAGCAAACTTGGCAATGTCCTAAAACAGTTACGATCCTTAGAACCCAACAGGGCCAAAAGAGGTCTTGTAGACGGGCTAGGTTCAATAATAAAAAGCCTAACCGGGAACCTAGATCATGAGGATGCACTAAAATATAATCAAGTAATTAAAATCTTAGAACGTAATCAAAACAAATTAGTGACCGAATTCAATGATCATATTAGTATAAGTAAGGAGTGGATGTCTAAATACAATAGCATAATTACACAGATAGTACAAAACCAGAATAAAATTAACGTTACTCTAGAGACTATACTACAAAGTAATGCACTAAGTGAGAACAGTTTAATAAAATATGCCCATTTTGCCCAATTACTAGAAATTATAAGCGATAATGTAGAGGATTTAACTCAGGAACTAATCAGGATAGAAAATAGTTTAGCTTTTGTTCGTGCGAGTAGTACACACCACTCCATGATAGACATAGAAATACTAGAGACAATGGTAAGAAAACTTAAGACTATTTACGCCGAAGAGCAAGTTTTAGATCTAGAACTTAGAGATTATTATGATATTATAAAGCCGGGATCATATTATGTAGATAAGCAGATAGTATTCGTATTTAAATTTCCAATCTTTTCTAAGAATAGCTACGATATTTATAGACTCTCTGTGGTACCTAATAAACATGCACAAGCCCTTATTCCACCCTTTCCTTTCCTTGCAACTAACGAGATGTTACATGTGTACATAGAGGCTGAATGCCCGAAGTTGAAAGACTGGTACCTCTGTGAGAAAGATATTACCCACCAGATTCGCACCAAAGCTGACTGCGTCCAGGAGTTAATCACCAACCAGGTTCTACAAGACTCCTGCAAGTTTACCACAATCACCTTGATGAGAGAAGCCATGGAGAAGCTCGACGACCAACATTACGTCCTATCCTTTCCTCAAGAAACGAAGGTACAACTAACCTGTAACCGGAAAGACTACACATCGCTTCAGGGTAGTTACCTTGCAACAATTCCTACTGGATGTTACCTGAAATCTGAAGAGTTTACCATTGCAAACGTTTACGACGAAATTAATGGCCAACCCTTGAAGTTAATGAAGATACCCTATGACGCTGAGAAACAGGCCACCACAGCTATCCACGTCAATCTGAACTCTATTGATCTCCAAGGACTACATAGCATCCAGGACCAACTTATGATCCAGAATCCTGTTCAACTTGAGAACGCACGCACCGACGCACTTTACCACACTACAATCCCATTCTATGGAGTACTATTGAGTGCAAGCGTACTCGTTATCATCGCAATGACCCGGCGTTACCTACGCAGATGTACGAGCACTATGAAAAAGGAACAGCAACCACCAGCCGCAACCCGGGAAGAAAATGAAAGTTCTGGCGAACTTCCGGCAACATTTTCACTAAACGTGCTAAAATAGTCGCCATTCTAAGGGGGGAGGAATTACATAGCGCTACTATATGAAGATCGCTGATGTTGCATCCGCGCCGATACTTATTAATTTGTTTAATTGCTGATGCACCTATGACGTCAAACGATTTCGCAAACTGTTGTTTGTTCAATAAATTGTAAGAATGATTATTCTATTGTCCTACCTCGACCTGGAATCATCATTCATAGGGTTAATTTTGTAATATTAATTCAGTAATTAAATTTATTTAAAAGTCGTTTCGGTTTTTTTTCGATCCTCCGATCGCAGCAAACGTAATTCGCGTCGTCTGACACGCATGACCATTTGTAATTGCACACTTGCATCAAAATGCACTACTATTTTTCCTTTGCTCCGTATACTTAACCTAATATCTGTACCAATACCTTGTATATATTATATGAATGACGGCGTTAATGTAGGTATCGAGAACGTAACAGTTATGAAAGACATATGTGGGAATTATCTGTGAATTCAGATATAACGTCAATTGATGACGACATCCCCATGCACACGCAGGTTAACTTATGCATTGGCTCATATATAAAACAAATTTACTACACAAACATAAACACGCACCAGCCTAGAGTATGGTAAAACAACATTAAAGGACATAATTTTGGATCAATCAATTGTCTTTATCAGTTCAAATATGTTACCGATGGTCTTAGACTTAGCATCCCCTTCTAACAACGTCTGGAGAATGTATTGCCATTACTTTTCTGCTGAGACCATAATGACGACAGCGTGATGGTGTTACAATCGGACGAATCCTTAAAAGAAAACCCATTTCAAACTGCTGTTAAAACAGGCCAGTAGGTAATAATATTGTAGAATGTTTGAGAATTTGTGAGCTAAAACTCCACCTAATCAATACAGATAATAAAATAGTAACGAAGTCATTCAATATTTCTGAGAAAAAAAAGTCATTGCTACGAGGTGTGGGAACGAGTCTGTTGCCGAAAATATAGTTTTTAGAATTTTTGTCTGTACCTGTTGCGGATTGGCGCAAAAACGGCTGAACGGATTTGGGCACGCAGATAGTTAAATATAACCTGGATCAACATAGGGTACTTTTTAATACCGGTAGTACGTACGTTCTCATGGGATATTTTCCGACATCCATGCGGACGACGCCGCGGCGCCGCGCTGCAGCAAAAGATAGTTTTAAATATGATTTTAGATTTTAAAAAAAAGTGGTGTCGTGTGACACCCGGTTGGAACGAAGTTCCTTTCGCTCTTGCACACTTGGAGAATGAGAGCGAGACCGAAAAAAGTGGAACATTTTGACTGTCACAATAATTCGGTATGTAAAGTTATTTTTATTTTTACAGGTACCTATTGTTTGTTATTTTAAGCAACTAATTTCAATATTTGGAGTTTCCCAGCAGTCGTTAGGTAATACAGGCTGGTGTCCGCAACTCCGCGTCAATGCGCATATTTTACGTACTGAAGCAGTCATTAATTTTAAACAAATTTCCTAAATTCTACTTCGAAAAGTAGGCTGAAGAGTTCGATATTTTTGTCACGTACCTATAACACAATAATAAAAATTCTAAATTTCAGGTTTTTGGCTTGACATCAGAAACTCTAAGCATGATACTTGACAGTTTTGTAGGTGGGAATGATGGACATAATAGAACATTAACAGTTATAGATATGATTAAGGGTCAGTTCACATCGCGACGCGACGCGGCGCGCAGTTTTTAAGATAGCAATACAATTATAGACCTTATCTACTACACAAAAAGGTACACATCAGTGAGGAGGGCCACGCAGCGCCGCGCTACGCCGCGCGGCGTAGTAGACACAGAATTGTGTACCTTTTTATGTAGAAGGTAAGGTCTTTAATTGTATTGCTCTCTTGAAAACTGCGCGCCGCGTCGCGTCGCGATGTGAACTGACCCTTAAGCGCAGATTTTGTATTACTAATCTGTCCTTACCTACTATTCGCTAGAAGTACGAGTTTATTAGTATTGTCGAGTGAAGACGGATACGGATAGTATCTAGATATCTACTATTTACCATGTGGTGCACGTCTGTGAATGATTTCTTTTAAAACTATAATCAAACCAATCAACAAGTAGCAGTTAGGTATATTTGCAAGTTTCCTACACCATCAGTAGTTACATAATAGTTTGAATGATTTTATGATGATTATTAGATATTTATAGATGATGATGATGATTATTATTTTCTTTAAGCTATCATTATATTAATTAAAGATCATTCAGGCTTCGGGATTGAGACCTTTTGTGTGAATTGATTTTCAACGTTTGATTTGAATCGATTCACATAACTGCATTATAATTATGGTCATCCCTAAACTAAAACTGACATTATATTATGACGACTTTTTTTTCATGGGAGACACCGAAAGTATTCCCAATCTGCCTACTTTTTGGCGTCATTGGAAGTCTATTGTATCTAAGTCAAGTGGTTTGATGTGTTTATGTTAATAAAGCGCTCTTTTCAAGAAGCTGTGACAGCAGTCAATAATTCTCCTAAAACAATCCCTTAGTCCGCTAGCCACGAAAATGAATGTGTATTTGGCAAATTTCCTACTGAATACAGTTCAAAGGTGAACTTTGTCCTTTTCCATTAACGTACCGTTTTCCCGAAAAATCTTTTATTCACTGGCCAATTTCGTTTCAGTTTTTCTTTTCAGGAAGCTTCTGTCATTTGTCGACAAGTCTCATAACATAACATAATCAGCCTGCTGCTGGGACACAGGCCTCCTCTCTTCGAGAGGGAGTGGGCTGTAATCCACCACGCGGGCCCAGTGGCCAGTGCGGGTTGGTAGATGTCACATGTCTTTGAATTTTTGGTTCTAGGACATGCCGATGCCGGTTTCCTCACGATGTTTTCCTTCACCGTTTTGAGAGCAGTGGTGATGAAATAATTTACACAAAGTAAAGCGCCTGAATGGGTACGAACCCACGACCTACAACTCGTAAGTCGCGGCCGTTACCACCGGGCCACCACTGCTCTCATAAGCGAACTACATATTTAATTGAATTAAAAAGCGAAAAGTACATTTTGACAATTGATATTGTTTATAGTACTAGCCTGAAGGCTATTGTTGCTCAATGTGTAGCAGGTCGTAGCTACGAGTTTGAAATAGTTGCGTAACGCAGGACGTGGGCGCCGGATGTGCGAAGGCTGCTCTAAGGCCCTATGGCATGGCCCTACATTTGCGTCATTTACAGACGCCTCAGCGCAGCTGATAAGGGCTTGGTATTTCAACACCTTAGTAATAGTTGCTTCATCGATTTTTGCTAGTAAGGAGTAAGATTTGAAGTTTGGTAGTAATCGTCGTATTTACGTGCTGTATTTTATAATCTTGTTGTTCAAAACTGGGTTCAAGATTTTAGCCTAATTTCATAGATGATTACACGAAAACAGTCAAAAATCCAAAAAAAAAAATCCACAGCCGTCATACTTAGCTTTTTAATATGAAAAATATTAAAAAGCTAATAGTAGAAGTTCAAAGGGCAACACAAAATTCTGATGGAGTAGTAACGAAGTTAATCGAATATCGCATAAATTATAAATTATAACAAGGAACCCCTAACGAATAACAATTTGTCCACCCACGCGCCGAGTGGGCGTGTGCACCTCCCCAGAGTTACAGGTTTGATGACGGTCGATTAGATAAATGTCATCACAAGAAGCATGTTACTCTCAGAGGGGCTGATGGTTGCTAAATTCTGGCAGCTGTCAAAAGCAGGAAACGAAAGAGGGCGCGGCGCGACCTACACGGGCTCTCCCACACCGTGCACCCTGACATTTACCCGAAGCGTGGAGGATCAACAGGAGGTTGCCATGGTAACGCGCAGACGTTCCATGACCTTTCCTTATTTCAGGGATTCATACATCCTCACTCCCTTAGTAATAAACGTTGTATAGAGTCTGTATAGTTACTCAACGCTTTGTCTTCTTCTTTCGAAAGTCAAATTACTGACGACTGAAAGAGAAAAATCGGTGTATAACTATTCATCTGATATAATACGTTTATTAGTAAGGGGGTTAGTATCGAATCATGTGGGTTATGTTATGAATCACTAGCTGCGCCCCTCGGTTTCACCGGCATAAGTCTCGATCCCGTGGGAATATCGGGATAAAAATTATCCTATGTCCTTTCTTGGGACTCAAACTATCTCTGTACCAAATTTCATCTAAATCGGTTCAGCGGTTTAGGCGTGAAAAGGTAACATACAGACAGACAGACAGAGTTACTTTCGAATTTATAATATTACTAGCTGCGCCCCGCGGTTTTACCCGCGTAAATGTCGATCCCGTGGGAATATCGGGATAAAATGTAGCCTATGTGTTAATCCAGCGTGTCAGCTACCTCCATACAACATTTTATCAAAATTGGTCCAGTCGTTTGAGCGTGAAGAAGTAACAAACATATAAACACACACACACACACACACAAACTTTCGCCTTTATAATATAGTGTGATAATGGATTACCGCACCTGCACATTAATATATACCTACACAATTTAATTAATTCTATAATTTCCTAAGTTTACCCTGTCGAATTACCTACGAGTACATCAAAGGAGTTTCCCTGAAGTTGTTGAATATTCTGGATCGCTAAAACTTTATATTCAGTATTCAGGTAACCTTTTCATTTTGAGTAGGTGGCTAAAATAATATAAGTACAGTCAACAAAAGGGACAAGTATGCAGGATCGTCGGATATAGTTGAAGTTTAGTAAGAAACCGATGGATGTTCTCGAATAAAATTTAATTTTATTAATAGAAATAACAGCTCATTTATCAAATCAAATTTCAGTCGACAACATCCGTCGGTTTCTTACTAAACTTCAACTATATCTAACGATCCTGCATACTTGTCTCTTTGGTTGACTATACATATTTCTACATTATCGATAACCATGTTGGCCTAGCGGTCGCAAACGCTATTGATGAGCATGAGGTCCTGGTTCGATTCCCAGGTCGGACAACGTGTTATTGGGTTTTTCGATCTGGAATTTCTCAGTAGCAGCTCGAAGGCTGAATTAATGCTCGGTTGATGGCAATAGACTCGCCCCATATTACATGGGTCTTAAACATAACTGGCGAAATGTGGGAGTATTAAAGGTGCACCCCTGCATAACCTTCGATTCAAGCCTGTGTGATCTACGCGGTTTTGGATATTTTTCAGGCCAAATGGAATTGTTTAGCATCTGGAAAATGTAGCCGAATGGCATGATAAATACTTTTTGCCTTAGGCATCTTATTAACACATTTTCTAGTTCGTACGCCTGTCTATTTTTGAAAGTCCTACGTGTTCAGTATACATACGTCAAATACCAAAAAATCAGAAATAACATATGGAGTAACGCTTTAGGTATCATTACGTAGCTAAGTCTATGACCAGTTACGTATTTTTAGAATAAGCCAATGATTTATCCGAACTACGTAACGTCCGAACTATTCGGGCCGGTCCATCGACGTCACGGGAGCGCGCGTGCCACCCGGCTAATTGTAGCATGTCCAAAACGGTCTCCGGGATCCGTCACCCGGCGGCAGCGCAGCGCGTAGCGTCCGAAAGTGGATCGTGAGTCAACGCGCAGAGAAAGTGGCGAGTGGCAGGAGTGCGCCGCGGCAGCAGGGTAGCCGGCTGTCCGCGTGACGCGACCGCCGAGCCTCCGCGCCCACGCCGGACGCCCGCGCTCGCGCCGCCCGCCGTCGCTTTGCCATCACTACACTTGTGCGCCCCGCGCTTTTCGCGCGCCTCCCTTTGCCGTCGCGACGCCGCGCCATTTTCTCGCGCACGTGGGCGACAACGGCGGCCGAGCGAGGACGCCCGGCTCGAACGCCATTAACGCGACCGTCGTGAATGAACGCCGACCTCGACCGGGTGGCTGGCGTCCATTGATAGGGCGCGCGGCGGACGACGACCGCGGCGCTCACGGGGGCGGCGTATGCACGCCCTCGCCGCTCCGCCTGTGCCTCAGTCGAGGATGTGGCGTTCTCGGCGCGACGACACAGTCCGCGTGCGAAACCTGTGTTCATTTATCAGTAGATGCTCGTGACCCTTCAGTGTGATTAACGTGCCGTGTTTATGTAGTTTCCTAACCGTAATGTGCTGTGATCACGTCAATTTTGATAGGACATTAAGTTAGTTTTAGTAGGCGAGTGTAGTGGCGTACGCGCCGGTACGGCGTCGCTTACAAGGGGGTTGAATGTGAGTGTAGTTGCGGTGTTGCGCACGAGGTGGTGTGGATTGTGCAGTGCGGGAATGCGCTCGTGCGATGCTCTCGGTGATCGCGATGCGTCGGCCGGAGGACGAGGAGCTGGGAGGCCGTGGCGACGGCGACGAGTTCGTGGACATCTCGCAGATGCAGCTGCTGGTGGAGGCGGGCCCGAGCGGGCTGCACTACGGGGGCCCGCCGCCGCCGCACGCGCAGCCGCAGCCCTACGCGCAGCCGCCCGCGCACCCCGCCACCACCACCGCGTCCGTCGACGACCTGTTCGCACTGTACTTCACACCCACTTCACATGGTGAGCACAAATCTTCTCGTCTTCTTATTCTTTACTATAGTTCGTCCTTTAAGAAAGCCACAACTGATATGCAAAACCGGTTTTAGTCGGATTAACATAAATCGTCGTCATTCTTGAACTTGTTTTATAATTTCGACTCTAAAGTGTTATGATGCTGTAAGCATTTTGCAAAAACGCGACCATAACGTACGCTAAGTAATAATAGTTCTATGCCATAATGTTAATATTTGCCAAACAGAGTCCTAATTCGAAAACACTCGTACCAAAAATTATTTTAACCTTATTCAAAGTTTAATAAAGTTTATTTATAAGGGTTTATCCGCTTACCCCTTTTCAATTGTACAACCACCTGTTACACACCTCTTTGGTCCCGTAACTTTTGCACTGTTAAGACTCTTTACAAAAAAAAGCTTGTTATTTTTCCGGTTTCAATTCTCTAAGTATTAACAGTAAACAACTGTGTGTAAAAAGTTTTTTTTTTACTACAGAAGCTTTCGAGAATTCAAAACTCAAAGTTTATTCTTTTTCCGGTTACCTGTTGTTCTGTTATTGTATAACAGTATCAGCTGTGTGTTGAAAGTTTTTTTTTACTACAGAAGCTTTTAAGGGTTCGGTACGAGTTACAGGAGTTAGTCATATTTTGGTTTTTGTTCTTTACTTGAGTGATGTTATTACTGTCATCTGATCGCACCTAAAATGACATCTGCTCCCTAATTGCTTAACACACTTTCAATAATTTTGAAAGAATCCATTGCTCCATATGAAGTAATCCATTGCTTCGTGTGTTGAAAAAAATTGTCAGCTCAACAACGTAAACAACGCAATGAATATTGTTCAACTGTCAAAATGAAAGCTATTGCTACTATTAGTATGTTAAGCAATTACCCCGCTGAATAATCTACACCAGCTGAACGTTAAGCAATAAAATCAATATAGGTACGAGTATACAATCATAATTATGTTATAACTGATTCTAGCAATGCGTCATTGCCGTATTCAGTTCCACATCTACAATACAATAATGATTTTCATTGAGTTGAAATAATGAATGAACGTTCGATACACCATTCACTCTGCCGTCGATTGTGAACACGCACCTCTGTATGACATTATATAATGTTATATCCACACTCCACATATACATTATTCATTATTTAGGTACAAAAAATAGGTACCTACTTAACTGATAAAACCCCTTGAATTTTTTTTTCGTCATCGTGAAATTAGATAAAACTACTGAAACTCTGAAACCCTCACAAACAACAGAAACTTGCAGTATCTTCTAACTCTCCTAGACGAACAAACAATACTGATTTAGACTATGTTTGTCGAAGATTAGCTGCTGGTACATCCAATTGACCCACCCTGACCCCACCGACCATGTTGCTCGTCTAAATACTTCAGTGAGGTATCTTTCAAATGAGATAATTATCTACTGTCAGATACTTTGTTCCTGGGTACAATATCTTCACTTTTTAGCTGTGTAAACCAGAGACTCCGTATTTAGAAGTCTAAAATACAACGATAAATGCATGGTATTATTGCTACAGTATAACCGCGAATGTGCTCAGTGATAACTGCGAATGTGACGCATTACGAATGTCGACAACTTAAAAAAAAAAACTCTTTTTTACCTTTATGTACACTCTGTTTTAGAAAGGTGTGGTCAAAATTAAAAGTGTGGTACAGCCCATCAAACTTAACAACTTTCTCTTCATGGTACCAACATCATAATCGCGAAAAAATAATCAGCCGTCCCATACATTTAGGTCGAGTAGGTATTGAAGTTTTGTATGGGACGACTAACCACAACTTTCTGATACACCCCGTAGGTATATTCCTACTGGTTGGGAGTAAGATTTACACGTGTATGATATTATTTCTTCCTTTCTTCTTTCACTGAATTTAAAAACAAGTTTAAAAAAATAAAACATAAAAATAATAAGCCCCGAAAGCATTAAAATAAACGTAATAATATGCATGCAAGTATTGGCCGCTAATATAATATGTTATGATGTCACAATTTATGCAAATACAGCTAAGCTATATGATTAGAGTATCAATACTATAATCTTGCAGTCAGTTAAGAATGTCCACAGACATTGTATGGAGTTATTTCGTAAACGTCAGCATCACGAGCTCGTAATAATTCGGATCAGCGTTCCGGCACACTGTTATCTGGACCGGACGGCGCTAATCGGCAGCGTCTGCGCAACCAACGCTATCATGTTCACCCAACTAACCATAAACATACGGTCAGATGTAGGTACTAATGCTATGTAGCGTTGCGTTGACCTTTGGAAAGACTTGACTTACAAATACCACACTCTTGACCTGAGTGGTATAGTGGTTCCACCGAGCAAAAGTTCCCTTGGAAACCGACGTCAAGTGCAGCACTGTGCCAGAGGCATAATTGTTCTTCCTTCCGTTCTTAACTAGAACTTTGTTTGGAATTAGGTATGAAAACACCAAGATTAGCTACTCTTGGCTATGGAAGCTATCGTAGATCCAGACCACAAATGACACATAACCATGTCTTGTTTGTGGTCTGAGGCAAACATGGAATTTATAATACGCATTCAAAAATAAAATAATCATCTTCATCGTCCGTATATGTGACAAAGGTTCTTAACTCAACAATGAGACGACTTTAAAGTTTGCAACACCATTCAAATTGTGGCTGATATTGCACCGCGCACGACAAACCAGTTTCCATCTGAACTCTTTACTGTTTAAGCGGACATAACTGATACGCTATATCTTTATTACCTTATTTCGGAAATTCGTACCTAGTGGATTCACTATATTTTGTTATACCGGAAAATTTTAATATATTATAATATAATTAAATATATTATACAGTGAGCAGAGAGCAGTGGTGGAGGCTCGAACCCAGCCAGGCGCTTTACTTTGTGTTATTTATTTCATCACCACTTCTCTCAAAACTGTGATGGAAAACATCGTGAGGAAATCGGCATATTCCAGAATAAAAAATTTGAATACATGCGTCGTCTACCAATCCGCACTGGGCACGAGTGGTGGTTTACAGCTCACTCGATCTAGAGAGGAGGCCTGTGTCCCAGCAGTGGGAACGTTATGGGCTGATTATCTATAGGTATATACAGGATTTCTTAGGTACCTAATAAATAATAAGCTAAACATGCATTATCATAAAAATTAAGGTTATCAGATTACAAATAACTGAGTGCAGTCTCAATGAACCCACTGCTTGAAATTGTATAGTTAGTCTTATACTATTTACTTAAAATCATTAATGAATTTCAATTAACGTGAAAAACTGAAACCTGTAGGTAACATCAAAAGACAAACTGAAGCTTAGATAAGTACCTATAAGAACACATTATGACGCCTTGTAATGTGTCCAGCATATTATCATTATCATCATCATGTTACGTTTACGACGTAGGTACCTATGACCATAGGTACTATTAGGACACATTCTTATACAAATACGGTCCAACAATACTTAGTTGATTAAGATTTTCTCAGTAGATATTAACATTGCACTCCGCGGTTACACCCGCATGTCTCGATCCCGTGGGAACAACGGCATTAATAAGAATCCTATATCCTAATACAGGTCATGGTCTATCCATGTGCCAAATTTCATCCAAATCCGTTCAGCCGTTTACGCGTGAAAGCGTAACAAACAAACATACAAAAAAATTTTTCTCTTTATAATATTACTTTAGATACTCTAATACGAAAGAAGAGGGGCTTGTGGCTAAGCCGCACGGGTCGATCGATCAGGTTAAGCTACGCTTGCCGTGGTTGGTCCGTAGATGAGAGACCATCTTTACATACCAAGACCCCTCCGTGTCTCGGAAAGCACGTTAAGCTGTTGGTCCCGGCTGTCATTCGTGGATGTTTGACAGTCGTTACGGGTAGTCAGAAGCCCGAAAATCTAGCATCCAGTCTCTTACCAAGCGGTATCGTATTCGGCGTTACCCAGTAACTGGGTTGTGGAGGTCGAATAGGCAGTTGCTCCATGTAAAATACTGGAACTCAACAGCATCCGGTTGGAAGCCGACCCCAACATAGTTGGCTAGGCAGATGATGATACTCTAATACATAAAAACACAAGATAACTGTAAGCTAACATCAAAACTTTCCACTAATCCGAAAATCACAAAACACATTCAAGGCTAGCAATCAAAAGTTGAACTTCCTTACAGCGCGTAGGCATCTACCTATAAGGCATAATGTATGTAAAAATGTAACATTACAAGTATGTAAAGTATCATCTTCATATAAGAATGTCATATGAGATAATAAAATTAAATATGTAATAAATAAATAATAAAATATAATAGATTATGCTGATTGTTTTTATTGCCTAATTCAAGCTCTAAATATCTTAATACTTTAATATTGTTTAACATAAACATGTCAGATTATGAAGTTGTCGATGACCAGTTCTACTTACATATATATAATTAGGTAATAAGGTAAACGCGGGTGAAGTCGACAGTGACCCAGAAGTCGTCAAATTGTCTAAAAACATCAATATCTTTTTCAACTAAACATTTAACTGGCCCATTTTTATGGCAACATATTTTTGGTAACATATTGCATAATTAAAATAAAACACTGAATTTTAACTGTAACGGTGGCTGAGATATCTCACTTAAAAAGTGTGTCCCACAATTTTTTAATTTTTTTGCAAGTTTAGCTGCTAAATGTCAAACTCAGCACGTAGTTTTGTGTTTTGATTTACGAACCTTCAGTGGGGTATGTGTTAAGTCTGATTGTTTGATGAATTAGTTAAGTTAATTTACTAATGATATAACTTGAAGTTTAGAACACTTTTATCATAAAAGTATTATTTTTTTAACGTGACATCTATTGGTACCAAAAAATTCCTAATTGACCCAAATCTCGTCATTTTAAGTACTTTTTTGACGATTACTGGGACACGCTTATTACTTGCCTCTAAACTCGTCATTTGTAAATATTTTCAACTTTATCGCTAAAGCATAAGGTTCAAAGTTGATTGGGAAAATTTGACAGTTTCGGGTAGCTTGATGTGCTGGCGTATTGGCGTTACACATGTAATAAGGTTTGAGCTACATTTGACGATAAAACTGGGTTTCTCTTAAACTGTTTTCGCTTCGCTCACTCATTTCTTGAGTACATAAGCGTGCTCTGCTTAGTCGTCGCGTCATTGGGTTCGCTTCGCTAGCTCGGCACGAAACTGTGCTCGCGCTTCACTAGTGATAGAGTTCGCTTCGCTCGCTCTTGTCATGTGTAAGTGCGTTCAGCTCACTCGTGTTGAAGATGGCTCGTTTCGCTTGCTGGTTTAAGAAGCTGTTAAGACCAGCAAGAGAAGTAAGCCCATCTTTTGATTAAGCGCGCTCATCGTGCGATTAAGCGTGCTTTGCTTATTTGTACGAGTATCTAGGAAGGGCTTGCTTCGCATGGGTAGAGCGAGTGGAGTGCATTTGAGATATCAAATGCACTCCACTCGCTCTACCCGTAAAAAGTATTCTCAGTTCTAACCTAAGCTGCCATCCTGGGAAAGGTATAATAATGAGCTGTAATAAGCCCTGGCTGATTGATGCTAGTTTTTTCAACAGTACCTTGTCAGATCAAGCGTGGATATTACAGTTCTAATCAAATTCTCACATATATAGAGGTGTCTTCTTACTAAGTCTTCTGCCGTTGAATCTTCCTAACTTTCTCGTAATCTTCACACATACTTGCACGATGACAGGCCGGGGCGCCGTCCATTAATAACATGGCGATTGGCGATGATTTTAGGTATTACCCTAGCTTTTTAATTCGCTCATAAGTAGATTTTGTAGGCTTATTGTGTTCCTTGTGATTTAAAACTTTCTTTGGTTGGCGTTTGATTGGGTTAATACTAGTCGGCGGCGCGGCGAATGTATCCCTTCGGCCCTGGACTCATGGTACTAGAAGGAGCAGTGGGGTTTTAGTAGGTAGGAGTCCGACATAACCCTCAGTTCTTCCCACACGGAGGGTATCCATGAAGATTCCCCCACGAAAAAACAAGGCTCAATGCATTTCATATAAAGCAACCTTTCACCATATGTGATATTTTTCAGTTCTAAGCAGATTTACGGTCGATATGAGACGATATTTTTAACTTTTATTCTACTTGCTGCAGATTTTCAATCGTAACTCTTGTATTTGCTCGGTACTAGGCTTTTGAGGCTCATAGAATTCTTTATGATGCAAGCTTACTTTTATTGACATTTTTTAATTTTTGGCCAGACTTACGGCCGATATGAGACGACATTTGAAATCATTTTGCTATTGTCAACTTCAAATGCATTTTTAACTCGGCCAATATTTCTGTTGATTTTCTTTAGGCCCTAGTAGTGCTGTGTCAATTCTTGACAATGGCACCTAGTAGCTAAACATTTTTTGGCGAATTGAAATTTCGACGCATAGTAAAAAGGAGGGTCGGGCGCACTGCACTTGCGATGTAACGTCAAACACAAATTAAATCCTGTTTCTAATTTGGTACAATTATTACCTACATATTTTATGCTCAATCATTACCCAAGCATTCTCGTAATTATAAGCGGCTGAAAAATTTACTTTGTGGTAAATTCAATGCCACAAACCATAAAGTGCAACGACGTTTTCACGTCAACAGGAGACCAATCACGTTTCATACAGAGTTGGGCCCAAAACACAAAGTGATAGCGAAATAAACAAATATTACACAACAAATATTAAACAAGTATTACCTACTATGACAACAAACCTCTGCGAGTGTTACTATTACGATTTTTTGCATATATAGTTCTAAAATCAGGTTTTTTTATCTGTCGAGCTCCGCTAATGAGACACAGTTGATTTTCAATTGTTTCGTCGCCGATAGGCGACGCGCGTCGTTTGACCGGTTAATGTATAAAACTTTATTTTTCAATTTAAAAAAACAGCTGAAGGACGGTTGTAGAGATTCAGCGCAATAGTAAAAAATGATAAAGAGGTCTACCCCGACCAGGGTAATAAATTTTTTTCGTTGGCCGGCCATTTTGGGTTTTGGGCCTTATTAATTATTTATTTATATACTTTATTGTACACCAATAAAAATACACAACATAAAAAAAAACATTGATCTCCTTTATTCTGATAAAAACTGATTCTGTGATTGGGATATCTTAATATTTTAAGCTAAAATATATTAGAATTGACCTACCTAGTCTGCTAATAGCTCAAAACCTTTAGTTTCTTGCGATTTGGTTTTCTACCTACCTTTTGTTTCTTAGACTTGCCACTCATATGAAAGACAATCACAATATGTTTTAATGTGTAATCATCTTGAACTCTATGTTCAAGGCCTGAAAGTTCATATTAGCATCAAAAATTGACGACTACTGGGTCCTTTTGATGAGTAATAGTACAAATCTGGCGAGTACTGGTACAAATCGCCCTTTTTTCACATTTGCTTAAATAAGTATTTATTATCACTCAAAATTACAAAAATTAACAACTTATTTAGAATAACGGATAAATTTTCTATTTTGTCATGCAAAAAGTTTCATTCTAAATGAAATACTTCTCACGCAGCAATTCTTCAAAGTCAGTGAATATCAAAACCCGACGACTATTGGTACATTTACCTTAATGACGTTACTTATCAGTTTTACTCAACATACAAACATAATATTCATGCATTGTACACACGGCGACACATCAAGCTGTACATGACCAGTATAAACCGACTTCTGATAGTACGAAAAACCTATACAATGCTAGGTCAGCTAAAACTGGAAATGTATAGATTGATGTGTAGCCGTGTATTTAATGAATAGTTTTTTTTTTTTAATCAGTCTATACTGTCCCTTTGCTGAGCAAAGGCCTCTCTGAAATCCTTCCAGGCATCCTTTTCTAGAGCCCCCTGGATCCAACCCTTGCGGTACGCGTCTAGGTCGTGTTATCACCTTTTCTTGGGCCGGCCTCGGTGGCGCCGTTCATCTTCAGGCATCCACCGTGTGGATACTGTTGCCCAGCAATCACAACGAATAAGTACCAAATAATTTTTAAACCCTATCTTAATTCTTATTTAATCAATTGATGACACTAAAGATCAGTAACATAGCCTGTTTTTCAGGACTATCAGGCTCGTTCATTCCGTATTCTAGCTTTGCCTCTTGTTTGAAAGCTTGATCAAGCCTGTTCTATATGCCAATTGGGCACAAACATTTATAAACTATCCCAACATCTCGGTGTTTGTAGGAAGACATTCGACTATAGGTAATAATAATAATAATTGAGAAAATGGCTGGAAGATGATAGTTGTAGACGTAGTTGACGTCTATAATCATATACATTCAATATGGCTGATATTTTCTGTGCGGTCCTAACACTCCTAAAACCTAAAAAGCCTACTAGACAAATAAATCTATAACAATAAGGGACAGTGGCAGTGGTTCACAAAAACGAATCATTATAGAGTCGACAAATTAGAGATTGGCAAATGTATATATCGATGTGAAACAAATCAAATATTTTTCTTTACTACTGATATTAAACTACCCACGAACATCCACGGCACCGCCCCTATTCGTATAGAACTTTCCCCCATTTAAAAAGAGGCGTCGCCGATAGCAGTTCATGATCTCTAATTGGCCAGAGCCGAAGCGATATAGCATCTAATATTATGTCTACTGCGTACAAAAATCATACCTATGTAGGCACCGAACTACTGTAAGCCGAGTTCTAGACATCACAAGCCTCTTCATACTAAAAAAAGTAAACAGAAAATAGAAACGGTACCTTTCGAATTCTCAGACAGACTAAGCTTCGTGGGCTGGTACTACTGCCTACTTGCTTGGTTTGCTACCAAACAATCGTATCGTATCGTCAAATTATCTGAACAAATTGCCACACGGATTCGTCTTCAAAGTAGCTTGTTACAAAGCATTCGCCAGTTAAAAATTCAATTTGGAATTGTAAAACCTCCTAACACAGGGTTTATACAAAATAGTTTCGTAAAAAAGAAAACAAATTATGCTTATTCATAATCTACCAATATTAGGCTAGTTTGCCTTTCCCAAGTTTTTGGCGGAAGGTTAAAGGCTTTCCTTATGGGAATGAGAAACAGTAAGTAGAAAACTAAGGAAGAATAAATTATTTCAATACATGCCCTGACACCTGCACACGTGAAGACCCAATGGCTGTGTCGATCGTTACTGAATTTTGGGCCAAACTTTGAAAATATATGTTTCATGACTTAATTTTGCCATAGACATACTAAAAAGAAAAATACAGAAATAATTGCAAATGAATAATAAGTTATTTACAAAAAAAAAAAAAAAAAACAACCGACTACCAAAAAACACTTCAAAGTGGAAAATAACTATAATTTCGGCAGTTGGTTTCACGTTTTCGTTGTTGACACCGACTATAATTTTGCAAATCGGCTTATAAATAACGGAGGTCTGAGGTAACCAACATAAAAAAAAAATTCAACCGAATTAAGAACCTCCACCTTTTTTTGAAGTCGGTTAAAAAATAATAAAAATGTCTTTAATTGGAAACCTTACAAAATTTGCAATTATGTAGCCTACACTAATTCAAGCATTGGTTGAGTAGAAAAGCTGGAAGACCTTAAAGAGTACTTAGGGGATGTTCATTTATTACATAAGTCAATTTTGACCACGTTCTGACCCAAAAGTAAGAAAAAATAACTTGGATGAACCCCCTCGGCCCCCTTTCAATATTACGTAAGATCAGTATCTACCAAAATTCCAAAGTAAAAGTAGCAAAAAAAAATAAAAACGTAATTTTTGCTTACTTTTGTGATCTTGCGTAAGAACAATCTAGAGCCCCCCACCCCCACGTAAGAAATAAGACTTGTTTGAACCCCCTCCCCCCTCAAATCGTCTTACGTAATAAATGAACGATGATGATGATGTGTGTGTGTGTCTTGTTGACGCAGAATATCTAAGAATATCTGATTACTTATTCTCATTACTTATAAAATGTTGTTCAAAAAGATTCTGGAACCTTTCGATAAGACGAAGTAATATATAATATCTTATTTATACCTATATTATTTTATTTATTTTATTCATTAACACATACATATTTGTTTTAACAGGTAAGACCCAAGTTATTATGTTAATGTTGTTATGTTATTGTTTATGTTTTCCATAGTAAAACAACAATCAGCTAGAGAACCCTGTTTAGTAACATCGGAGTTATTATACATAAGATACATACCTACCTATAGGTACGTAACACATGCTTTTCCACCAGAGATCTGCTCTGCAGCTATGCTGCGAGGATGTGAAATCTAAGCTACAAAACTTTGCGACCGTTTCCACTAATGCTAAGCTGTGTAGCAGAGCGAGTAAGATGTGCCGTGTGTGTGAAGATGCTCCGCCGTAGGGTAGCTGTGTGAGGAAGTTGCACAGCTCGAGCTATGCGATGCTTCGATAGTAGGGAAGGCACGGGGAGTATTCTATTCTGCACATAGCTACACCACTCGCGCATCAATGGCACGCATCCTTCCGTATAAAAAACATAGCTTAGTTGAACCCGTTTCCATGAGTGCTATGCTATGTGGACCAATGAATACGATTGGTGGATATCAATCGCATCAATAGAAACGTAGCATAGCACATCTCTGATGCAAAAGCAATCTAAAACAGAGAAAAATAAATGGAATCATTAACAACTAGCTTCTGTCCACGACTTCGTCCGCGTGAAATATCTTGTTTTATTATAAAATATATCCTATGACACTCGTCAACACTGTAGCTTTCCATTAGTGAAGGAATTTTCGGAATCGGATCAGTAGTTCCGAAGATTACCCATATAAATAAAACATAGGGACACAGTATGTATCCTTCTTATTCAGTTTATGAAATATCTTTTAAATTAGTCCAATATTGGAGGAGGAAATAGGCGAGAGCCAAACCTCGAATTATGAATTTTACTTAGGCTTTTTCAAAAGTCTCTCCCACCGCATTTCCTTTTAAGATATTTTATTTCCGTAAACTCTCCGTTCCTTGTTAAAAACACTTTTGAACAAGAGCATAGTGTTTATTTCTACATATAAGATCACGCCTGTAATCCCCGAAGTTTTAGGCAGAGGTGTGCCTATATTACACCCACATTTCATCAGTTACATATGTTTAAGTCCCATGTAATAAGGGCACAAATCCAGACTCCGGGCTGCTACTGACCAATTCCTGATGGAAAAACTCAATAACACTTTGCCTGACATGAGAATCGAATCCAGGACCTCATACTCAGCAGTAGAACTTGCGACCACGCGACCAACGAGGCAGTCGTTATTTCGGTTGGTTGTTAAACACACTTTTATACGGCAAAGAAAAGAATAGCATTTTAAAACTCCTAGTTAAGATTGGTGTTTCCTAACCGACTACTCTGAGTAGAAACTGCGAAATAAACTGAGAAGTCACAGTCTCTTATTATCTTGGTCAGTACATGTAATTCATAATCTCTGTCATTCATGTACAGTCAACAAAAGAGATAAGTATGCAGGATCGTCGGTTATAGTTGAAGTTTAGTAAGTAACCGATAGATTTTCTCGAATAACATTTAATTTTATTATTAGAAAACAAACAGCTCATTTATCAAATTAAATTTCAGTCGACAACATCCATCGGTTTCTTACTAAACTTCAACTATATCCGACGATCCTGCATACTTATCTCTTTTGTTTGTTGATTGTATACCTACCTACCTTGCTGCAATTTTGAATGGTGGATTTCCACAAACTATCGTTAGTTTACATTTCATGTTCAGTTCTAAGTCAGTTAAAAAGAGTCATTTACCTGGAGAAATTTTGAAAATTTGTATTTTTATGGATTTTGAAAAGCTCTTCTATAATTTCCACTTTGCCACCCCGTATCTGCCGCTCGCGCCGCTATAATTATTTCAGAAATGGCGCCCAAGAACAGTTTTTTTTTTTTTATATCTCCTTCCAACTAATTTTAGTATGAAGAAAAATTAGATTTAAATTAAACTATTTTGTTTAACTCGGTATGGATCGTAGCAGGTGGCGTTCTGTAGTTTCTGTCTACCCCCATGGGAAGAAGGCGTGTGTTTATACAGGGTAAAATTGAAAACATGCGACAAATCGAAATGGGAGATTGTACTCATCATTATGAACAACTTTTACTATGGGACCAAACCTGAAATCGCGAAAAAAAATCAGCTGTTCCCTACATTTATGTTCGCATAATTCATCAAAATGTAGAGTACAGCTGATTTTTTTTTCTTCGCGATTTCAGGTTTTGTCCCATAGTAAAAGTTGTTCATAATGATGAGTACAATCTCCCATTTCGATTTGTCGCATGTTTTAAATTATATGTATTTTGTTTGTTTAAATTATGCATAGTTGTTTTTTGAAAAGACCTGCAAACTTATGAGCACCTGAAAACTTATAAAAATACCTGCTTACTAATTTTGGAAACTCCCGGATAACTTATCAAAGGGGCAATTCCTGTATTTTTAAGAAAGTCCGCATGCTAATGTGGGTCTCAAACTGTCAAAAAAACTCTTCTTTACCTACATTTTTGAAAAGTTTCTGACTTTTAGTGTCGTCGAGATGAGATTGCGCTTGAATTTGAACGATTTTGAAGTACCTACAAGAATTTGCCTTCAGGCACCTAACGTTTTTGATCACCAAAAAAGAGCTAGACTGTATAATTATTAAGATTAAATTGATGACTCAATAATAACGATCTAAATGTCTTAAAAAAATTCCAGCCAAACCACCAGAAATCTCGTTCCTACCTACGTAGAAAGTCAAACATTGCGCACCCAAACGTGGCGCCTATTACGATGCTATCACTGGACATAAGAGCTCCTTGTAATCCGTGCCGATACTGTCAAAAAAGCGCATCCCACGCCAAGCGCGTCACATCGGAAGCGGCGGCTTGTCAGAGGTGCCCACATGAGGGCATTACACCTCTCTGGACGTTCCCAGATGTGCGATAGCCGGTGCACTCGCTTTGAGCGGCCCGCGGTGCCACGAGGGCACGCACGTGCTTTTGAGGCGACCCGCGCCGTCTCACGTCACCACACATAAATTGACAATCTAGCCTTTACTAGACGAATGTGAGCTTCTATCCGCGCCTCTAAATGATCCGCTTTATGTCGCCGAAATGCCGACGACCGCGCGACCGGCGGCAAGCCCAATCATAATGATTCATGATGATAACAACAGCACAGAATTATGTAAAAGAATCATGCCGAAATTATTCAGAACTTTTCAAATGTATTTCGGTATGGCACGGATTTCATTGTTAAATAAATCAATTGAGCTTCATTAACTTACCGTAGTAATTGGTCCAAAAAAATTTCAATTGCGTTCAACGGAATTTGTAGGAATGCTATTGTGTTTTTCTAAGAAAATGTCTAGAAAAAAATTGAACAGATAATACTTTACATTAGTCAACAACATTTTCCCGAGTTAGCAAAATGTAGGAGCCTATGCCTATCAACGTTTTTTACTCGGGGTAAGTTTGTTTGTATTGACAATTTCGATTTTCCTTAGATCTAATTTAAAATTATTTACTTTATCGATATATTCGAATGAAATAAGTTAGCGCAATTCATTAATTACTAGCTAGTTCATGGATAGAAAGCGGATAGGTGACATAAAGCTTTTCACAATCTGGTTCAGTCTCAGTTGTAAAACGTTTTACAAGTAAATCGTCGATTGCATTCGTAAGTGACGAGTGTCGAGTGGCCGGCAGGTTTCCCTCGAGCTGCTCCAGTCAGTGCACGCGCACCTGTGCTCAATGATGGAGAACAATTGCTATCATTAGGGCCCATCGCCGTGCGGCAAGCCCACACGATACATATTCAAACGGTGCCACGACAATGCAAGTTTATTTTAAAGACAATAAATTATCGCTAATGCCCAATTTGCGTCGACCGGTTAACAATGCCCGTTCCCGCAATTACTTAAACTCGTGTAACTGCGTAGTTGCATACGATACGATCTGTATCCGACCGTCCAACGTCATTGTCTCACTCGATACATGCTCCGCAATTACACTGTATCGATTACAGCTGACTCAGTTGACTTCGATTCGAACGATTGACTGCGACTATAAAACATTGTTTTTAGTACACGTAATTAGTGTTCCGATAAACCTATATCTGCCTTCTTTGTCGCACAATCTTCCTCTGAATCTCAAACATGTGCTTTTAAACGTGAGTAAGTAGGTTTAATGTTTTGAAAAAATGTCAGGTAAAGCACTGAGTCACACACTTGTCCGTATGAAATTCATATCACGTGTAGCCAAACAGCTTCTGGAAATCACAAACGATGTAAAATATACATGTCGGTTCGCAATCTGCCTTATCTCAGGCCGGAAGTTGACAATGGCAGTATTTCTGTTCAAGTCAGTCATATAAATCTAGTCTGAGGTACATTCTAAAACACAGTGCCTCATGAATATTATGGAAAAATAAAGTTAGGTAGATACTTATTCAGCAATGAAGATGCTGAAAGATTCTAGTTGAAACTGAAAAAGAATAACAAATTCTTTATAGTAGTGTTGTCATAGATTTTAAGAATTTCGGTTAATTTAAAAACTATTTAGTTGGCAAATGCTGGGTAACCTGATATAGATGTTGACAAGATGAACAATACAACAGATAAACTCGGTTTCCTGTATTAAAAAATATCATACAATTAATTTTGTTTAAAACCGGAATTAACCAACTATTTGGCGACGCTTCAGAATGTGACTTCTGAGTTGTTGCGAAATCCAACAAAAATGTGTTTTTAGTCCGAAGCTTGGCATTTAAACAGTAGATACTGCCGAATTCTTCCAATGTTTGCAGAATGTCTCAAGACGAATAACAACATACGTACCGTCGACTTGATTATAATCTTGTATGAAATTCCTGTGAGCGCGAGAATTGCGTCCCGGTTATGTGTCGTAATAAACTAAACTAGCCAGTGATTATTATTTGACGAAAACTGGGGGAACGTTTGAAACTAGATACTTTGAGTTGAGTGACTTCAACTTGTGGTCTTATAAAATATCGTGTTGTTAACGATGTACTTCTACTCAATAGACGCAAGCAGGTACGCAAATCATGTAGGTAATCTAGGGCAAATAAATTTTAAGCTTGTGCTTCTTAAAGCAGACTTCGAGAGGTATAGTCCTAACAATGCCAGTCAAACACAATGTACATTGTACAATGTACATACGTTCATAACAATCTACTCACACATTAAAAAGCTTATTCAATTAAAGAATTGTATTAAAATTAGGACACCATATTTTTTATCTGTGCTATTGATATCACAATGCTCTATAAATAATACCTAGATACCATTGTTGTAAAATATTAATAATACCTTAAAGTTATTTGTCTTTGCATTCATCTTCAACTCTTAGATTTTTTAAGAAACTAGAGGACGACAGTTTAATAGTATCGGTGTTGTAAAACTGGATGTGAGCCAATGTTTGTCTAGTTTTAAGTTTTGTGCAATCGCCCTATTTTTCTAAACTAAAACAGTTGCACGCGACACGCTTGAAGAGTACCGGAGCCGTTTTCAATAATATTTAGCGCTTCAAACGCGACAGTGTGTCGAGAAAACGTCAAAATATTTACCTTCAAGATTCGGTTCATTTAATAAACAGTCTATTGTAAAGTAGCTTAAGTTTGTCGTGTATTATAGACGGGTTTTGATTAGTAAGTAGTATATTTTCATACTTTTCTTCGAATATGTCCTTACCATATGAACAATAAAACAAATCAAAAGCCTTGTCAAAACTATTGATAAACTGAAATTCTGTGGTCGCTGTCACTCATCCAATAATTAAGCCTGTCATACACACGAACCAGCGACTAATCATTCTTGGCCTCCCTCTGATTCGCTTAATGCACTAAAAAATTAATAATTGTCATGATGTCGGACGTGTGCCCTCGGACTTGACTCATCGCCTCACTTCCCAAAGGAAGACTAATGTAATAAACGGCTTAACAGAAAAAAAAATGCGGATACTCTAATTAATGGACGCAAGACCCTGACCGTTGATGTACACTGGACAAATGAACTGGCACGATGCTGCAACGCCACTACTCTAACGTCTTGACCTTGTCACGAACAAATTATTGTAACGCAGAGCGCTGTTTGCTTCCGCGAAATGACATGTCATCAGTCTTAGAAACTCATTAAGAGCGCCGTAGAATGCTTTTGCAGACTTCCGTGTATTACAAAACAGCAATCGTGAATAACAAGACTTTTAGCTTAAAAGCTGAATCCTGTTTATTACAGATGATTATTTATCTAATATACTTAGTAGGTGTTAGTTCTGTGGTTTAGGTGATTAAGATAACATCTAATTTATTACAAGAGGCTGGAAATGTCATGGAGTTTAGAGTGATACAAGAAAGAACAATCAATTAAATGCCAGTTTGAGTGATAAAATGTTTAAGAATAGAATGAATCCAATATCCATACGAGGTATATTTTACACGAGCGTGACAAAATCAAAAACTTCATGAACCGAAAAAATAGGGAACACTTCGTGTAAGTACTAAGACAGTGATGAATCAAACTGTTGCCTAGGCACTGTGTTTATTATAGGTATCATTATTCACCCCTATGCTAATATACACATTTTATAAAACAATAAAAAATCTATGCAAAATTAAAACAAGTATGAGACAAAATAATAATTATTAGAACAGGTGCTTGACAACCAACCCTTGGCATATCCTAGTTTCACAACTTGGCTGAATAGCTTGATATTTAATAGGTACCGTATGCCAATTTTTCCATGCTTGCTTGCCTACTCGGTAATATGTTTTACAAGGTTGCAATGATTGTATAAACAGGAAAGTACAGATCCAAACAAATAATTGAAGCACGAAAGCAAATAATCTTACAGGTAAACATTTACCCCCTTATTCATAATCCTATTTTATCTCTATTTTAGCTAAAATAGGTTTATAGAACGTTTGTCTTTATCTGTCACGTTGTCATATCTGTGTGTAAGAAAGAGACAAACCCCATTTTAACTAAAATAGGTTTGATAAGTTTTATGAATAAGGGGGTTAAGCGTAAGCAAGCAAACAAGAAGTACGGGCCGAACAAACAGCTGAACACCGAAAAATTGGCATACTGAATATTCAGTTATTCAGCCAAATTGTAAAACTAGGATATGCCAAGGGCTGGTTATCAAGCACCTGTTGCAACCATTATAACTTTGTCTCATACTTGTGTTAATTTTGCATATTTTCTTTTTATTTTTTATTGTTTAAACAAAAGTGAATGATTATCATAGGAGTGAATAATGATAGAATAAACACACTACCTAAACTATAATCATCATTGACTTAAAAGTTAACATTGTAAGTATTTAGATGCTTTTATTTTAAACAGTAATCTGCAGTTTTGCAGAGTCAGACATCGTATTCTAATCTCATAGATTAAACTTATTGTGATAGCTTGTGACTTTTTTTACTAATTACTATATTATATGATCAAAAATCTACAATAAGGAAAAAGACGTGAGTTCATTTGGGTATGAATGTGTGTGTAGGTAAATCTACAATAATAACCAGTAACAATAATTCCGAATTATTTGGAGCGAGAAACACTTAAATTATCATCTTTCATTAAGTTAAAAATAAGATAATTACCTTAACATAGCTAAATTAGAATATACGTAGGTAAGTAAAAACAATATACCACGTCATACAGTAGGTACCAACAGTAGTAGCAGGTATCATGATTCTACATGATACCTACAAATCATAAAGCTAGTCAGTTAGTCATAAAAAAAGCATAGACACTTAGACAGTCACGTTAGCTAGCGGTAAATTATTTTAGATTGAAAAAACCGCATTGAGCGGCTTCTAATAATAGCTTTGACTTAATAGAGCAATAACTATAACTGTTAAGAAGAGACTTTTGAGCAGTCACAGTAACAATGCATCAATCAACAACAACAAGTAGTAACTTAAATGTTGAACTTTCAAAATTCTATATAATCCTTGTCCAAGCTCCTACGACATATGCTCAAGAAAGAAGCTTTATAAGAAGCGAGGAGCGCCAATATTGGCACACTTGTCACAGGCCATAATAGGTATGAAGAAGCATAACGCATATTTTTTTTTACAAAATATGATTCTGAGACTGCCACAGTTCGCAGAGACCTAGCTGTCCAGTGGATAACAGTAATTGGTGACCGACATAAGTGAGTCAGACACAAGTGGCGTCCTATATCGTTGATTATTTACGGGTTGCAGCGCAACTCGTAATTGCGGTCGGGACCCCGCCACACGGCTCGTTTATCTAATTAGCGTCCCGGTGCGAGAGTCTGCGCGCACGTCTGCCCCGGCCGCAACTCGCAACCGCGCAACGCCCGACTGGCGCGTGCGCAACCTCCACTTACATTAACTAACACCGCCATGATTAAATGAGCCATAACTGATAGCAACATTAACTAGTTATGAAAACTTCGCGTTTGAGACAAACAAATACGTCGTGTCAATATGCATTACTGTGTTGTTGATCAGGCAGGCGAGTTGATGTATGGAAGTTTTACGGCTATTAGACTGGTACATCCTTATAAGTAATTTATCTTTGTACAAAGATTTAAACAATAAAAATCGTGTAAGACTACATTCAAATCATTAGATAGTAGTAGTTTAAACGTTGTTTTTGAAGTCTCAACCTAGGAAATTTTTCAAGATTTTTTAATATTTCTATCAGTTGCTATTCTTAAAACGTTTTTTTTTTCCATTGTGTTCAAAAACCGAACAGGAAAATCAATAAAACAGTGATATATTGTAACTTTCATTGTAACAATTGATCGTATTCATGGATTGTTCTTGGTTCTTAATTACAATTCCAAAAGCGAGCACCGACTCAGGTCAAGACCGGTCACTATTACTGACTTATGTTCAGTTTTAATTGCTTTGCCCGATATAGACCACCATTAATAAAATTTACATCATGACAAACAGACTTTAGTCACAGTTCTACTTCTAGGTAAGTAATGACGATTTAAAATAAAACCGTTCCTGTGGTTTAATTACTTACAGATTTATTTATATTGACGGAAGTTTTTAGGTAGGTATGGGAATGTGCGTGCATATGGCAAGATAACAATTGATATGTAGGTATTTATTCAAGTATGAAACAACTTTCATGAAGAAAGATATAAAATACTATAATCTATAAGGCATTACCTTCTGGACTACAGACTAAAGTGAGTCATAAAAAGTGCCGGAGCAAGGAAATAAGAATACTTTATGGACTATATCGACATTTAAGTCGTATTCTTAGTGCACAAAACAAACCTAAAGATTTGATTTTATGCAAGCTCGTTCACGCTTAAGCAGCTTACGTCCATGATCATCAATTATTATAATATGACTGCACATTTGCTTCGGTAAGTTAATATGAAGCACCTGATCTTGTTAGACACATAGGTCAATAGCTTCTGAACTTTCAAAATGTAATCATGAAAATGATATTATTAATTTTCTGATCAACTTACTCAACCCCGCCCTAACCAAGTGTGAGTACGGTGTTCCCGAACATGGCACATCTGCTGTAGTGCATCTGCTATAGGACTTGACCTAGGCCATTAAATACGCAAATAGCGTGGCCACTTTCTGAATAATTTAGCACTATAGCGCAGAAAATAATTACAAGAGGAATAACATTTCCTCGAAAAAATATTAATGCTTTTCAACAATTCGCGATCATCGACGACTCTACATTTTGGCTATGAATAAAATGACTGTGCAAGCAATCAGTGGAATAGTTTAATTTCTTATGAAATCAAAACAAGAACACTCTCGAAGAGTTATAGTAGAATTTAATTTAAAAAACCAGCCAAGTGAGTCGGGCCCGCACAATTTTAGTCCCGAATCAAACTACACTAAACAATCTGCCGCCGCACTGTTCTACCTACCTTCTGTATTGCGCGTAGTTAATAAACCTGGGTTAGGTCCTAAGTGACTTAGAGCCTAGGATGATGTTTTTTAGAATCCTTCGTAATTGCTGACAAAAAATGTTCTTATAAAGGTTCCGTATTTCTTTTTTTTAGTCTTGAACCTTAAGATGAAAACATGTATGTGTGTGTCTTAAAAATTATGAAAAATCCGTTTTGGTTTCACCACACATACAAGCGAACTGCTTATTAGAGATAATAGACCAGACTGGCTTTCACCAGTTTCTCCTTTCCAAACCTAACTAAGATGAAGCCCAAATTAACTGAAATCATGAAAATTATAAGGACTGCTATGGTCGGGCCAGCTTAGAATTTTCTTATTTTTGTTCCTCGGCGATGTAGATACATACCTACCTTACTTTATCACAACAGCTTATCCTTATCAAAATGGTAAAATCTTCTCGTCATTTTCAGCACTAAGCACACATACTAGACAGCAAGCAAAAAAATATAACCCGGGTACGCACGGCCGTATTTTTATCGCGGCGGTTTTTTCTGGCGCACTGTATTCTCAACGCTCGGTATTGAGTCAAGCATTGAGAATTCAGCAGAGCTCAGTCCAGCGCGTTAAAAAAACACACTATACTGTTGGATTTTCAACTCTCGGCGCTAAACAGAGCGTTGAAAAGGCAGTGTGCGAAAAAAACGCCGCGATAAAAATACGCCCGTGCGCACCTGAACTAAGCTAGCAAGAAACATGTACCTATGTGTAAACCAATCAAGTAAGCAAATATGTGAGCGGTTATGCAAGCATGCATTCATTAATAAAAATAAGCAGCCAAACAAACAATGAAGCGGCAGTGCAAACCAGAGAAAACAATAACAATCAAGTGCAGAAAAAAGCAAGCAAATATGGAAACAGTTAAGCAAGCGGGCAAGAAAGCATACAAGTATTTTTGAATAGGTATGTTCAGCCGTAAGACATGGTGTTTGTGATATTCACTTCCCTCGCATATTCGCAGAACGCTGCGCTTGGGAAGCCTTCCTTCCCTCCTTGCTTGCAAGCTTTTGCCTTCACGATCTAAAATAACACTTTCAAAGTAGGACAATATTAACTGATCAACTGCAGGGAAAAGAACTCTTTCTTCTTTGACTTCAAGGCACAGGAGAAACAAAGTATCCCGCTTGTTTTTCCTCTGTCTGGATGTCGGCGACTTCAGCCGGTACATACGTCTGAAAGAAATGCTAGATTAGATTAGTTTCTTGACTTTTACGTAAGTAACTTTGTGTTCCATTAACTTAGTATATTAGGACCCTTCTTCTTCTTGGCGTGTCGATGGTAATCTAAATGGACTCGGTCCAGAATTCTGCTACGTGTTTGGCGCCATCACTAGCGTCCATCAGTTCCTGTAACGTGCAGCTGACTGGACACGTAGGACATGATAGTAAGTGTCCCATCGTTCGTGGAACCGCAACACATTTACACTCCAAGGCGGAGTCGTCTATAAATCTCCACCTGGGTCCGAAGTCTGTTTAAAGACTTCCAGGTTACCCAAGGCAACTCATGTCCACGTGGAAAATCTTCAGCGGGTGGAATGAATGGTTTGGGTAAGAAAGCACTGTCTCGCCACAGCTTCAGTTTTTGTTTTGATCGTTCGCCAGTAAGTGAGAGAGAAACAATGGTTCTCCCCCACATTAAAAAGGGAAGACCAATGATTGATTCGAGTACATTCGAAGTAATGAATTGTATATTGTATTTATTTCGGCCTTTTATTTTTTGTTTAATCTGTCGAGCTCCGCTAATGAGACACAATTGATTTTCTATTGTTTCATTGCCAATAGGCGACGAAACAATAGAATTAAAAATGTCGTGACCAAACGAAGATGAACCATTTTGCACGCTTCCTAAACTGGCTCAACATTATAATCTAGGAAATGATGATTTTGAACATAAAGTAGCACAGAACTTTTAAACCATGTCTTTTTATTTGGGACTAACAAACAGTCTATCTTATGATTAAGAGAAGTATGTAGGTACAGTCACGTCTAAAAGTATGTATACACTTGGCTTTATTCAAAGGCGATTTTCTCCTTTATTTTTGAATGAAATTTTATGTTATTACGAAAATAGTATTTTCGAACCCATAGGTTTATGTTAAATGTCGTATTTCAACGTTGCATTCGTTATTTCACGAACAAATCGCAATTGAAAATTGCCAAGTGTATACATACTTTTAGACGTGACTGTACACACATAAAGATTATTTATTACCTTGCAGAATTAGTAACATATCAAATCTCCGCCAAGAGACTGTAGTCGCCAGCAAATTATTCCATAATTAACTAATTTTAGAATATTTATTTATTTACTATGGATGACTTACAGCTAAAACAAACAGAATAAAAAATAGCGTGTGAGACTCCAATTACAAGTCATCACTTATTAGAATGAAAGAAAGAGTGTGAACAACACAACACAGAGCAGCTACCAAAAAAAGAAAGAGACAAAAAACCGTATGACAATCAAGCTTAAACTAAATTCACATTTCATAATCGCTACAAGAATAAAAACCTGAACATACAAAATTTTAATTAAAAAAGCTAAGGCTCAGGCACTTTCTGGCCGAGGATACACCTGTTATGAAAGGATCAAAATCATGCTGTTTACATATTATGTCGTTAAAGTTACTACTATAAGTAATATTATAAGTTATTGTTTTCTATCGCCAAATAGGGCACGAAAAACAAACCAAAACCAGACAAAAAGACTACAAGGAATTAAGAAAAAAAAAACAAAACATCAAGTAAGAGCCGTCGGCGTCGTACCTATTGTAGGTAAGCATTAAGGTGACTGGTAAAGCCTGTTTGCTGGTTGTTCAGAGAAATAAAATGTTACCCATAATATCCAAAGACTATTAAAAACAAGACAAGAGATTTAATTTAATTTGATTCAAATTCAGCCAAACTATTGACAAGCTAAAGTGTTGGCACTTACTAACAGACGCAACAACGTAGGCGGCATCGCCAAAATCGAATCTTATAACAAGTCAATTTTGTTCAAAATGCCGCTATGTCCACAAAAAATATGAATGCCCCGGAATGAGTCAAAGATGTTCCTAAGACGCCGACGGCAATGGCTCTGTTAGTGTGTTGGCGGGAACAATGCTTCTAATCCGCGCCAGTTTCAAACTTGCAGACCTTACCTTGACTCCTACGCCAGAACTCCTTTTACTGAACAAAACCTTGTTCATGAGTCGGCTAGATACCACTTCCACCTGAACTACGTCACTTTTGCTTTTCAACTTTCAGAATTCCTAAATTTCCTTAATTTAAATAATTTCAATCACCTTTTATCAGACACACATTCAGTAGCTCCGTAATAGGGAATTGATAGGAGTAGGTATATGATTGATGACTAGTTAGGTATAAAACCCAAATAACGTAGACTTTTCCCAAACTTAGAACTTTAGAGCACAGTATAATATAGTTTAGAGTCCATAGCATACCGCAATTAGCAAAAGCGCTTAGAACAACAAAAGCTTTGAAAGTACATATTTCCAATGACAACAAAGCTCTGCAACATCAAATATCACAAAACCGAAAAAATCTTGTATGAATGCATGCAAATCTGATGAAGTAAACAATAAGTAAATAATGTTGCAACACACAACAAAGTTAACACTATTGACAGTTTTTGTTATGGTATTATTCATGAGGAATGGCCTCCGAGCTAATGAATGAATGGGCCACGCTCGCCGTGTGCCGCCCACGGCTACTTCATTCATACGTAGCCCTGCGTGGTCGCGGACTTGTTCTCAATGTCGCCTTGCAACGCCGACCCATACACGACTGACACCTATGCTTACACGTTGCCATATTGTTTACTCGCAGTACGTTAACTTCCTACAACTTATAGATTATGAAACATTCACAAAAGACAGCGTGCTCTTCGATCTCCTATACATTTACTACAAATGTCAAAGGTTTCTCCAAAGGCCTGTTGAGCTTCTGTAGTAGGCTGAACATCTGCGTTATCTCCTAAAACAATAAACTCCACTCAACAGGTTGCCTTAAAAAGGTCACAATCGATAAGAAATGGCAGAGTTGAGGATGAATAAGGCGAGCCACCAGCTGTGAGGCATCGCCGCAAGAGTCGGGGATGAATGGCGAAGGGGTGCTAGAGGTAGGGGTAGGGAGGCTCGGCACGTGTTTTGTGGCCATGGTCACGGGATGACGTCCGACATTTAATAGCGCATGCGTGGTACAAGGAAGCAGGTTCAAGGACGTGAATCGATCGCGCTTAATGCCGTGCTGGCCCCAGCCACGGTCAGACGCTGCTCTTCAGCAGTAGGAAATCGATGCCGCTGCCATTGCCACGGCCACACCGGAGGTCACCAGACCGTTGCAGACAATACGGAACTACTGTTATTGTGTACCTATCCATATTTAATTGTACTGCATGTATACTGTGTGCAATGATAATTATGTGCAAATAAAAATATAAAACAATTATAAGTTTGTGTGTTTCATTTCGGCAAAGAGAAAAAACCCGAAGACGATAAGAAATAATTTTGACTGAAGTAGTAAATGAATTTAATGGCTGTGCCAGAAAAAAACACTAATGATGCAGAAAATCGCATACCGGCAAAAAAAATCGTACGACTGTCCGCAGTCAAGAATCCCTGACAGCAAAAATCTTAAAAAAAAAATAAACACATTATTATTCAAACAAAAAGTAATAAATGATACATTGTACTTTACGACAGGAGACAGAGACAGCCAGTTTGTTCGGTAAGTCCGTATTCTTTCGGTGCGCGCGAGTTGATTGCGCGCGTAATCCGCCGTAAATAAGGGACGCGTGCGCAACACTGATTACATTACGGCTGAACACGCACATCGAGATCATATGGAGTCGCGTGAGAATAAAAATTAAATTATTCTTAATTATAATGTATAATTTGACGGTTTACAAATTGCTTCACAAGTTTATATTTTTAGAACAGTTTTATTTCCCATAGTCAGTGAGATGAGATCTTATGGTGCCAAAATTAACTCTCAATAAATATTTACGAAATCAACAACCAAAGTTGTCATGATTGTTTCTAACTTAAAAGAAATCTAACTACTCCTCCATTCACCTCTGAATTAGGTACCTATTCAGTGTACCTTGAGAACGATATACCTACCTGCCTGTGGCTCTATGTAGTATCTATAGAGTAAAGGACGACTAAAACGGGGACCCAACGAAAATACTTTAAGTCTCACATAGGTATTAATATTCACAAAACTATGCCACATACGGAATCTCCACAGCATTGTGTGTGCAAATGCACTGATTGCGAATGCAAGTGTCGCACGCGCATGTCAAATCGTCGCAGCACCCACGCCTCGCATACACATCCCGACATCAACCACTACCTCACACAATACTATGTCGATATACACGATACAACATAAAACCGCATTGCATGATCGAACTACTCCTCGAGCAATCAGACCTACGGAAACATTGTTTACACCGCAATTTGCTGCTACAAAACACAATATTTACCTTATCGCTATAATAACTATCAGGTAGCCACTATTATTGTCATATTTATACAATACAGACGCCATTTCCCTATTTATACATCGTGACATCGACCACAAATTACAGAATTTATATGTGTGCGCGCCATTCATGAAGCTGCCACGAATTCACTGGAAGTTGAAGTGTGGGGAAGGTGGGGAAAAAGGGTAGTGGGATTGAGGTGCCTCCCTGTTTATGAATGAGGCCGTACGTCATTGATATCGATCGCGACCTTAGCGTTGCGCGGCCCCGGTAAAGGTTACCACACAAAGGCAGTATTGGCGGTCGATCAACAGGTGGCCGGCTGACGCACGCCGGCAATACAGCCTTCCGCTAATTTTTGTCACTTACGTGATGACGTCTAACTGATCAGTAGATAACTTACGAGTATGCATTTTTAATCCGCTTCCTTATCTCTACATCACTTGGCCAATAAGTTCTTCATGGATCAGGAGCTTCACAACCGAACAGATGCTTTAAGCAAATCCTTTTTCGTAGCTAAAACGCGTTAGCGGCGCGATGACGGTAGCGGGCGCCACTCTTTCATTCGCATGTGCGAAAGGCATTGCCGTAAAGTTCTTTCCAAAATCATCCGCATAATTATTGTTTTCTCCCTCTACATTGCTTTGAACTCAAACCCTTTGTATTTCTTCCCGCTATCGACTACAGATATTTAATAAATCTAAGGTAATAATTTCATACACTTCGGTTCATATTCTTCGGTTCAATTTCATAAGGTAATAATTTCTACACGAGAAGTGGCTCTAGAAAAAGATGCCTGGAAGGATTTGGGGGAGGCCTTTACTCAGCAGTAGGACAGTGTAGGCTAATATATTTTTTTTAACATAACGTAGCAATCACAATCGGTATCTATCGATATATCGGTAGCTTCTCAAAATAAGATAGGTAGATAATGATGTCTGCCTTTAATTAAGTAGAGTATTATATATGATCTGTGGTTAAGTCAATTGCATATTCTTAAGAAATCTATGAGACACAATTTTAATTAGAAGACTCGTTGTTTTTTTTTTTTTCTCTGAAACCGTTAACGTTTAATATAATATTTTAATATCCTAATGTTACACACATGGGACGCATGGCCCTCTTATAAAACTTTTGCGTTTGCAACAACAGCTATAATTGTGTCAACATTCCGGTATGACGTTCATCGTAAAAAATATCAAACATGACATGCGTAATATTTGGTTTAGGTCTGATAGCTGATCTACACTCGAGTTATTTATCGGAAAATAAAAGTGTGGCATAAGTGTCGTGTCGTGCGTCACGCGAATAATTCCCACCACCCGTAGCGGGCTTGGGGCTCGTGACGTCAGCGCCACCACCACCACCCCCCAAGTTTCTCGCTATTCACTACTCTATTCATAATTTTCGGAATTTACTTTACATTCACGACATGAAAGGGGAGAGAAGACTTGACAGGACTTTGGTACATGGGTATCTGAATTATTTACCTACGCCTTAATTTATCAAATCAATCAAAAGTCATTTATTCAAACTAGGCTGAGAATCAGCACTTTTCGAACGTCAAAATTACAAAAGACAGTCCCCCAAAACGCCCGCCCTTCGCCACTTCCTAGTGCTTTCGCTGGGGAGAAGAAGTGGCGGAACAAACTCCCCAGCAGCACAGCTGTCTGTTCAGTTAGAAAAGAATTAATTTTTAATTTTATACAATACTATGTATGCAAAGTAATTAACATTACAGGACACAGAACCTTAAATTAAATTATTTGCCATAGGTTAACTAGCCACGCCATATATCAATGAAAGATCAACAGCCAGGGGAATATTAGCTTTCGGAAAGTTGCTTTGAAATAATAAGTGCTTTGTATTCATCAGTTTTGAATCCCTATTGAAGAATTCCTTTTATTTTCAATCGCAGTCAGAAATATTGACTTCGTATTTCCTTATAGGTATGTACCTAAGGTAGGTATTCTCAGAGATTGTTATCACATCATCGCACCGATAAAATTCTAAATAGGTAAGTATACTTATTTGAACACCACCCTGTTACATTATACGTTCCTATGAATCACACTGCATACGTGGTGGAGACTACGTAAATGCGTACAAATTACGTTGAAACAACGATTACACAGTTCTATAAATATACCTATCGTGATAAACATTTAGCTCTTTAGGGTGTCTGTGTACGTCAGCAAGCTAGTGATAAATCTGCACTAGATTAGAATTCTCGAGTGTTGATCGATGGAAGCGTAATTATAAGCATGAGTGCGACGTGACGCGGTAAACCAGCTCATCTTGACGTGACGAGTGCCAACATTACTTTCGCGTCACTGCTCGCTATTTCAGTGCGCGTTATCGGTCAACGGGTGGAAGAGGTGCTAAGCTAACCTATGTGGGCGCTTCAGATCGACTCTCGCAGGTCCTACTCGAGTGTGTACTGTTATTTCCGTACTCCATACCTCTATTGTGAAAGGCTTTTCAGCTGCACCAGTCGTGTTTATATTGTTGTGTGTTGTGTTTAGTCGTGTTTATTGTTCGTTAAACATATATTTTTTTTAATATTCTTGATATTTTAGGATCGATCCACCGAAAGAATGCTCTATCTCTGTTAACACAAAATTAATTTGTTGGTGGGCATAGAATGTGCGTTCATTCGTTTGGTCCAAACCGACCTTAAGAGGAGCCATTTAACATAGCCGTTTGCAACACTATCAATGAGATAAACCGACACGAAGTACCTAGGTACAGCCTAGCCAGTTTAGCTTAGTTAAGGAAACCAAAAGATTATATTTGGTAGAGCAATTATGGAGAGGTTACCTTCTATTGTTATTATCAGCAATGATGCACAAAATACCAAAACCTGACTCAAACACCAGCCACCAACAAATATAAATAGTTGCCAAGAAAAAGACTCAAAATTATTCATTTTTGTCACTGCAACATTTGCGTAACTGAACAAGATGCACCTGCTTACATAAGAGCAGCAGTAAATATTAATTAGAAAGCAAACATACTTTGGCATGTTTCAGTAGATCGTCGTGATTCATCAATAGGTCTAATGAAAGATAATGTAACAGTTTATATTAATAGTCGCCGGCGGCGTGGCATCGTCACCTAGAATTGCATTTGCAACACAAGCGGGTATTATTAGCCCGAGTTCACACATGCTCGCCAAACGGCAGCAGTAGGTCGACTCATTGTCGAACCACTTTCTAATACTACGGCTCATAACACAAGTGTTTACTTGATGTCACTGCGACAATTATACGTTTACGGGGGCGTTAATGCTACTAGACTGTCGTAGGCGGCCACCTATCCGTCTTATAAGTTGTTCCTTTAGAAGTCTCGATTCTGAGATCACTTCTGGAAGTGCACGGTAAATATTTCTCAAAGTTTCTATGTAGGGAAACATGTTTTTTTTTAGTATTCATTGAAAATCTAAAATAGATTTCTAATCGTATCACTTCATGGTAAATACGTTTTATTTCAAAGCTGCTCTAACGACTTGAAAGCTTTAAAAAAAAAGAGACCAATTTAAAACAAAACAATTAACAGCGCTCAAAAGAGGCAATGGTTGTATTTCTATAGGTACCTATGTACCGATGAATGATGATGTACCGAGATTCTTTGCATTTCATAGTATTGTGAGAAAGTAAAACACTGTGTTGCTAATGTCAAAACAAAACATGAATAGGACATTAACATGTAGAAATGAGCATTCCAAAATTCCAATATCTGTCCACCTACTCGCTACTTACTGGTCATGCTAACGGCAGCCACTAGAAGGCACTTGATTGTTTCAACATAACTGTAGTAATTCTCACGGCAGATATAAATTCAACTACGGTACTTACCTGCTACGACATGTTATGGCACTTCAAATAATCGAAGCATTTGATATAGTAAGACTGAAAACAAGCACTCTACAACAAAGTGAAATAGATCTGAATAGGTACATTCAAAAGAATATTTTGACACGACACACAATTGAGCATGTTTCAGTAGAACATATATTGTTATAAATACAAGTATTTTTTTAGAACCATTGCGTGGATATAAAAAAATATTGTCCATTCCAAGGTTGCCTGGAAGAGATCGCAGAAAACGATAAGGCCGCCCATTGTATGTTTTGTATTAATAATCGTAGTATTTTCTGATGTAGGTAAAATAAAGTATACGAGTATATAAATAAATAGACATAACGGAAATAAATCCCATGACCCAAAAAAGTATCTAACCGTGACTTTTGTTAGTCTGGAATCTCGTAGCACTTGACTATTTCGGGGAATCTATAAACTAGAAACAAAACATGTAGCATCGTTAAACCAAGTCATATGACGGATACTTCACACAGACACGAAAGTGTGAATAATAATCTAGAAGAAACAAATAGTTGCACGATAGAAATAGACAGCGGTATTGAAGCAACGGTCCGAAATAGAACCCCGCCTCCGAAGTCCAAACCAAAAGCAGTCAAGTTAATTATAGAACGATTCCCGCAGGGACGTTTTCATCTCGTGATTCACCTGCTGAAAACTCGATTGTTCGCATTTTACGTCAATCGGTTGCGTGGTGTTTACGAGCGTGCGCGGCGCGACGACGGCGCAGGAGCGTCAGCTGACGGCCAGGAATAGCCCTGACATCGCGGCCACGCTATGCCGCTTGCGCCCGCGCACCCACAAATAGCGCGCTATAATTAGACGTCGGTGAAATCGTGGGTTTGTTATTTTTCTTTATCGTCTCCGTTACGCGATAATTGGGTTAGCGTGAACGACTGCATGTGGGCCCAATCGGGCGTCGGCGTGTCTCGGACACTGCCGGCAGCCCGGCACCACGCACACAGCTGCGGCCATTGTCCTGCCACCGCAACACACCACAACACACCGCGCCGCCCCGCACGCCGCACTCGCTTCTACTCGCATACTTGACATACTCATTCTAGATTTGAAAAGTGTCTCGTTATTGCCCATTTTACGAGGAATTTTACAACTTATTTGTATGAAAAGTGCGAAAGCCATGATGAACACCCTATTTGATGAAAAATTTATGATCGGACACGACTTCTTGTGAATATAGTTTCTGGCAAATGATAATTAAAAGTATAAGAAAGAAAAGCGTCAAAGAAAAACATAACATCATTTTATTATAGAAAAAACGTATTTCAAGAACTTGTACTTAATTTAGGTATTCTGAACTAAGAAAAGATTTTCTCTGAATAATAATTAAAATGCAGACGTCAGAACTAATTAGGTGGCGAGTGACGACTGAGTATCTGTAAATTATCCCTACCTCACGTAAATACCTTCGTCTGCGTGTTTACGAAAACACATTTTCATGTTTCAAAGTATCCGTCAGAAATAGATTCTTTAATCTATTTGTTTTCTTTAATGTATGTTACTGTGTGGCTACATCGTGTTCATTATCTATCTACTAATGATCACTTATGTTATGTTATGACTACCTATCTTATTTTTACCTTGGGGATAAATTACTAGACTGTTTCAAAAGTTTAGCGTTTTTAATTTTATTTTATTGTGTGTTTGGCATAAAGTATCGAATCCTACATCGCTTTAATTGTATAACCAGGAAATATTATAATACATGTCCCGTATCTCTGGATGTAATATAAGAACGTAGGTAGGTGTAATTAGTAAAGTTCATCTATAATCTAGAGTCCTATAGATACCTACTAGAATTATATACATATGTATGCAATGAGAGATACATAATTATAAAGACCAAAGAAATGAAATATTTTTAACAGGAAGGAGGTGAATAAGATGTAGGCTGATACAGATGCACGGAAAAAAATTACAGAGGTAGGTACTTACTACGCCAAAACAAAATAGGTAGGCCTATGAGAACGAGAACGAGATTTCAAAAAATCTTAAAACAATGGTTTCTATCGTGGAAATAACTTAGGGGCAACTTCTGAATGCTGATTCAAAAAGTGATTTAAAAATTCAATTGCGCTTTTATTATTACTAAAGTGACGATATTATCGTGGACGTCCATGGCATCACGATAACATACGAAAGTAAAAAGTATGGAAATATAAATGAAGAAGCTTTTAAATTTCCGTCCACGATAACATTAGAACTTGCACGTATTTCCATACATTTTATGGACGTGGACGTAGTCGGCCACGATAATTTCGTCACGTTAGAAATTACAATAGTGCACATTAGGTAGAGCTACTGCTCTTCAAAGTAATTAACACTCCCATAAAATAAAACGAATAGGCACCTACCTGTTTTCCTCCTATTTCCACTCAACTTCCACGTAGGTAAGGAAAATCAGCTTCATTAATCATCATCTGAAAGCGACTTCTAGAAATAACAATCGTTCATACTGTAAAATCTAAAGCAAGAACGCATTATTTATTTTAATCACGATGAATAATTTTGTACACGCCCATTACTCAACTGACTAATATATTTACCTATTTGCTCTTACCCATTCATGTCTCAATTTATAATAGATACTTACAAAGTTCTGAGACTGGCTGAGAATCTGAAACATCGAATCGAGAATTAATGTTATTCGTTAATTCTTAATAAGGAATAATAAAGTTCTTAAACCACAACTGTGACGGAAGAATTTTAAGGGGAATGCGCTAAGGCAGCCCGCGAAATTAAATTTTTTTCACGTTTTTTGTAATTTGCAAGTCAATGTCAGGTTGTACAAAATATGATTCGCGACCATAAAAAATACGCATTTACTTAATTATAATCTTTTAAAAAATCATTAATACAACTCTCCATGTTAGAATTGGCCTCAAATGTCATGATTTCGTGAATAGTTATTCTATACCTAGGGTAATGTGAACTTAGAGTTGTATTGATGAATTTAATTCTGTAAATTATACATAATTTTGTTGGTCGCGAATCATATTTTGATCAACATACTGCCTGACACTGACTTGCAGATTGTAAGAAAATTTGAATTTCGTGAACTACCCTTAACGGGTTATTTTTCTTGGAGCAGAATATGCACCATTCTTATATGTATATTATATGGGGCTACATATATTGTATTATCTCGCGTTACCTTATTTCCCTGATCTTGAGTGGTTAGGTCACCGCCCACCAGCTAAACCTACACCTAACGACTCGTAATTACTGTTAACCATACATTTATACATTCTAACCATTTATTATCTGATCATTTACACACAAAGATATATTACAGCTATTAGGTATGTACCTAAGTTTTTATTTGTTTTTCATATTTGGAGCAAGGAAGTTGTAGGTAATGTATTTATTTAAAATTAATGCAAGTATGTTTAAAAAAGCCAGCCTCTTTATTATTATTATTGGTAAAGGAGGAATCTAGATCATGCCTCATTTGCCCACTTTACGGACTAACACAAAAATAAGGATTACCTACCTAAGTATTAAAAAAGAGATCAGTGTTGTTTTTTTACAACGGATGCATAAATCTTTCTATTTATTTTGCTATATATCCAGATAAAATAAAAAATATATGATCATACATTTATATAAATTAACGTAGACGTAAAAACCTATATTAAAATGTTAAGCAGTAGGTACGGATTGAAGTTTGAAATTAATATTTATTAGCTGTCGTATTATAACATCACTAATTTGTGTTTAATCATTTAGAGTAGGTAGTAAAAATATATGTATCATCAGTACAGAATGTAGATCACGAGAACATAAAAATCTACTTATCTACGAAATCAAAATTTAAACATCAAATGTCGTAATAAATAACATTTATTATTCTTGCGACAAAAACGCTATTGCATAGGTAATATAATTTTTTATGTGCTAAAACAGTCCAAGAATTTGATCAGTTTATTAGGTAAATGAATACTATGTAGGTATGTTAAATATTATAGAATTGTTAAAATATTCCAGCTCCCTGCGCTACGCGTTAAAGAATTATATTTATTTAGATAAATGCTTTGCATTGTTCTGCTACCTTAAAATATTATAAATCAGAGCCTAATAGTAGGTAGTTATGTAGGCATGTAGTCACTTCCATGAGCTCCTATAATAATATCGTTCACCCGGAGCCGCTGAAGTCGAGCAGACACCGGCCGTGTCGTTTCTCCACGATCTTTTCCCGAAGTAAATAGGACCATAGTCTCTATTTGCAGAACCAGAAAAAAATACAGTTTGAACTCTTCCCCCGGTTTTTTAAAGTAGTTTTTTTTTATTGGTTTTACTGGGAATTACCTACTACTATTTCATCGAAATTACCAAAAAAAAAACACAACCTAACCGTAAAACTACCATGACGTACGGTCTACTGTTTCAAAAGAAATTAACCTAAACTAACCATTAATAAAAAATAAGTTACTGCTGTCTGTTGCCGATTTTTTTAAATAAATATCGAACGAAAAATCGAAAGATAGATATGTTTTCTGCATTGTGACATATCTATCCTCCTCAAATATCACTAAGTATTCAAAAATATTACATGGTTCTGTTACAGGGCTGTTACTTCAATAGTTAAAAAAAATATTGTAGATCCAAAAAAAAATGTCATACAGAAAAAGGTCATAGTATGCTCATTAGAAATTTTCATGGAACGGAGGAGTATCTTAACCGTATAGTTCGGTAGCGCCCCCTTTAGGACCCGAACACACAAACCTCCGCCGGCTCGGTAATGACCCCTTTAGGACCCAAGAATTACGACATACGACACCCTACATTGATTATGTAAATATTTATTAAGCTACCCATCAAATCTTATGAATGTGCGTTAATTAAGAGAGTTGGATAAAAAACTCATATGTTAACGCCATTAAATATTTCATATTTAGCGCGCAAGCTTATTACTTTACCTTTATAAAATTCAAGTCCGTAAATGCGATAATCGCCATTTTGTTGACAGTGGTGGTCGAGGCTAAAAAACATAAAAATTGGGGATTTCGAACATCCAAACTCCACCACAGGGGCAGTGAATAATACATAATTTAATTATTTGACGAATTCATCCGTTGTTCAAGTTAAAATAAGTAGTGGTAATGAAGTTTTTTGATATCTAATGTCGAAGTTTCGCGCCAATCGTGCGAGTTTACATTTTTACTTTTCACAAATATCACACACACACAAGTAGATAAGATTTAAAATGTGACAAATATTATTGTAAATGTTATTAACAACACGAAAATGCCCAAATCTTAACGTAAAATTGAAACACAGGTCGAATAACACGTATTATTCATTACCACTACTCAATTTGTGTTCAAAATCGCCGTCCATGATTGTTTTTTTTATCGTAATGATGTGCGAAAGCGATTATGCAAAACGATTTTTTTTTTTATTTCGATTGACTCGGGTAATTAATATGTCGAATCGATACCCAGAAAATCAGGAAATCGATACTCAGAAATTGAAATAAAATTATTTTAAGCATCAAATACAATAAGCATTGTTTATAATAATGATTTATGCTTTTCTAATGTAATTTTAATAGTTTTTTGGACATTCAATTGAACTGAGTCAATAACACTGAGGACCTTAGACCATAGTCATTTATTGAATTTCGCGCCGAATTTGTTTCTCTATTTGAATTTGTCTTCGAATGCGCTCGCCGTATAAAATTATTTTTATGTATTTTACAATTAAGTATTTATTTTTGATACTTTTCTAATAGTTTGCTACAGAATGCCCAGTATACATTTTTTAGGTAGGCTGAGCAGAAGTTTGGGAATGATGATAAATTAATTGTATAAATTGCGTATTCCGTAATCACTTTACATTTTAATATGTGTTGTTAGTTTTATGAGCTTGGTAGTTTTTGTTTCTATTTATTTACTTGAGTAAAGGTAATTGTTTGTTTTTGTGGTAGTTTCCCAACGAAATTTAAAAAAAATCTTTCCATGTTTATGTCGGACCACGCACAGTGAAAGGTTCCGTTAGGGTTGAATATTCACGCAAGCACAATGTACATCATCATTAATTTGATCGACTGCAAAAATAAGTTTTTTCATAAACCCATCATTCATAAGGTACCTACTCAAAAATTAAAGTGCCAGCCAGAAAAGAAAAGTCCTACTGTTTTCTTATGGGGAATAACATCTTGAGCATTTCTTACTATTGAGATTGAAAATGCCAAAAATCTTATTTTTAACCGACTTCTTATAAAAAGTTTTTTAAGCATAACATTTAAAAATACCAACTTTAAATTAAATATAACGTCCCGAACATATTTTGACTGTGACCAAATGTAAGTATGTACGCAGTATAGAATGAGAGATTTGCTATATTATTTGAAGACCAGACGTCTGATAGGATCTCTTGGAATCTAGAATAATCACAGAACTATATTTTGTAGTTTTTTTATTTTATTTTAGGCTGTGGTTTCAGATATATTGTTTCCAAATAACTTTTTTTTAGTTATTAAAAAATATGTTTGTGACCCTCACGACAAACCCTTTCATTTGATATATCACACGGTACTTACAGTAAGCAAAGCTTTTTCATTTCTCATACTCGGAAAGTAGTATTTGTTTGATCCGAATAGCGGGTGGAAGACGTTGCTTCCCACCTTAAGGCGGGAAAGACTCATAGTAATTGATTCCCTCTCTAGGTCGGGAATGAATTAAAAAATAGAACTAAATTGGTTGGAAGTAGTCAGCTACGAAATTTTTACATAATTAAGAAAAAATGTTGCGGTCTTGTGGGTGTATAAACAGCCAGTGTGAAAAAAAATACCTATCAAGCGGGACGGCCCGCGGCAGTGACACGGTGTGTTCCATATTTAAATAGCACACAAATTGTTCTAATATTTCAATTAATTTTAAATAGGTACCTATTATTCATGTTATTCTTATCAATAAATATTTTAGAAAAAACACTATTTTTCACTTTCCTTATATTCGAAATGAAAAGTAGAGTATTTAACACGGGTGAAAGTCATCAATTCCTACTCGGACTATAGTCTAAATACCTCCTATGGGAATAGATTCCTTTCGACCCTTGTATAACAATCTACTATTTACCCGACTGCACCAGAAGGAGGGTTATGTTTTTCGAGAGTATGTAAGTATGTATAATTGTTTAGCACGCTCTGCGGCCTGAACGGCTCGATAGATTTTAGCTTGAGAGGTGTCGTTAGATTCGTATTTACTGTGAGAGTGACACTGGGCATATCAAAATAGAAAAAAACAAAATGGCGGATTTTTGGCGCCATATTATGCCTTCAATCATTTTTTTTTCTCAATACCTATCGAGTGGGGTATCAAAATAAAGGGTTTTAAAAGGTGATTACAAAAATATATACAACTTATATGGTTAAAAATAGTTCAAAGTGACAAATCGTAAAAAACACGTATCAAGAACTAAATCGTCTGCGAAACACATCTTTCACATTTGTAAACTAAAAAGCTGGAAATAAAAAAAAGTAATTAGAAAAATTAAAAAAACCGACTGCATCCTTGTACTAAAACTAACTGAAAAGCTAAAAACAAGCCCATTTTAAATTAAATAAAATTTGGAAGCAGGCGGGACCCATTTGAGTTTGAAACTATAATAATGGTATTTTTTTTATCTAATGTGACCCCAAAAAGTGACCCCATATTCATTATTAATTTATTCATGTTACACGTCCGTATTTGAGTCACAGAAATTTATATGTGTACCAAATTTCAACTTAATCGGTCCAGTAGATTCGAAACAAATCGATTGTAACAAACCTATAGACAGACACATGAGTGAGGGTATAAGGGTTCCGTTTTTTCATTCGGACGTAGGGAACCATAAAAAGTTACACCCCTATCCACACTGTACGTGTTTGTACTTATTAAAATGATTATATTTCAAAAAACTATTAATTCATGATAAAATATACCAAAGAGTTTTTATTCAGTCTCTACAATTTTTTTATTTTTTTTTAAATACCGATTATCGATTAGGCTTTATGACATTTTTGAATCGGAATAAGAAGATTGGGTGGATGGTCAGCACTAAGAGGTGTCACGTCGTAACACAATTTTTAGTAATTTTTATCAAGATTTGATCATGTTTTTTATGTAGTTTATGTATGAAAAATGGTGAAAGTAAGAATGCAGAGAGAATGACAATATCTTTATTTTTCCCTTTTGCATATTTTCATCATGAGATTAGATGGTTTATGTACATATTTTCAGCGATTTTGAGGTGTCTACCTTTTGGATAGGTGTAGTAATATCTATTTTATACAACTTTCACAGTAGAATGACGCGGTTTTACCGACCTCAGCATATAGTCAGAGATATTTGCCACAAACTTATTTTACAAAATAGGCGCGGTAACACAGTTTTCTTAATAAATTCGAATGCTGAAAGTTAAAGTAAATTTGTGATTATCATGACGTAATTCGCAACACCCCGTCGAGTCAGCTGGTGTGTCAAATGTCAAAATTTTGTCGAGCAGAGAGGTTAAACTACGTATGTAGGTAGTAGTCAAGAGGCTTGCGCGCCAAGTCACTGGGGGCAGGAGGAAATCGGAGGTTTCGTGGTGGAGAGGCGGCGGGCCGGGGGGGCGGTGGGGGGGCGGTGCGGCCGGTAGGCGGCGTCGGGCGGTGACGTCAGCCAGGGGGGGCAGCGCGCCGTGCGATTGGCGGAGCTGCGCGCGCCGATACCGAATATGGGACCGCGGCTCCATTGATAAAACTGCGACGCGGGGTCGCGCGGCGCCAGTCCCCTTCGCACAGGCCACGCGAGAGGCCGTCTTCACGCTGGCGTTGTTCGTAATTCCGCTGGGCCCTTGGGCCGAGGAGCAGGTGGTGCCGGACGGGATGGGCACCGACGCGGATCACCCAACCGGCCCGCACCTGCTCTCCCTGGCTGATGTGGGTGCGCTCGGGTTCGACTGCGCACTGAAGCCGGTGTCGGCGCCGACGCCTGGCTCCGGCACGCCGACCGACCTCAACACGCCCGTCACCACTTCGGACCTGCCCGCCTTCTTCCCGACGCTGCTTGAGCCTCCGTCGATCTCAGGTGCGAATCCATGCCGCTGCCCCACTGCTGCTCCCTGCGCACACGCGATCTGTCAGGACTCGTAGGCGGCCTCGCCCCCGCCGGCCGCCGTCTGCCGACCGATAACGTTGTAAATAAACAATCCGGTCTCCTTCGCCATCGGGATGTCCTTCGATGCCCTTCACGACTCGCAGTGCTCTAGCTTCCGTAAAAGCACTTCGGTTTCGCGACAACTTTGAATTATCGCGATACGATAGAGATAAAAGTTTCCCGGCGCGCGGTTCAAGTTACAGTGTTTAGTGAAATGGAAAGTTCAGCGGCCCGTGTCATATGTTCGGATCGATACATGAAGCTGAATGGAGCTTCCCTTGTGTACCTAGTTTCCTGCGCTATACAGCGTTACCGTCAGCGTATCTAGTCGTGACCTATCATGCGTTTTAAGTGCGTTATTATTTAAAGACAAGATTTTGGACATATCAACTGGGGTAAATATACTTAGGAAATCTATACTTAAACATCTAGAATTTTCAATACAGTGAATACTAATGATAATTTAAAAAAATACATTTTTTAACACAATTCTGAAAATGACATTTAGAAAAACTATGCAAAGTAGGTACATGATTAAGTTTCTGAACATACCTACCTAGTCATTTTAGCATAGGAAAGTTATCCTGTAAAGTTGGAACGGGCTAACATTTTTTTTAATGATTCAGTTATACATAATTCATCAGCTCTACAAGCCTAACTTCAATATATTTCAATTGTTGATATTTAATAAAAATAAACTAATTTTCATTTTATTTTTTTTAATTCATGTTTATGTGGGAGTGTACCTATCCTATTTAATTTTTGTTAGAAGGGGTTGTCATGACATTAAAGAGACAAAGTCTCTTCTTTTTCTACTTTATTACTGTTACATAAATAAATAAAACATGTACTTTTATCAATTAAATCTTAATCGCCTATTATTCTTATAAATATTTTTCTAAGTTTTGTTAAAAGCTTATGTGGCAGTTCAGATAGGAATTAGGAACTTACCATAAAATGTTAGATATGATGCCATGCAATTTAAAATGTTTTATTAAATCTAAAGGTATGATTAAAAGAATATCAGTAGGTATTAATAATTTAAAATCTAATACAGAAAATAAATTTAAAAAAAGGTTTTAATTATTTTCATCACACGGGTACTCCAAAATGAACGCACTCTTTACCTTTTTCTGCAGCTAACTGAACCTTGATCTTAAATGACATACGTTTGCAAAAACAGAATATTCCCCAGTAGGTGATGGTCAACGGTCAAAATGATCGTTCGGTACATGTCCGGATAGTTTAGTGATACGCACTTATCGACTTCCTACGTTATCGAGCGCCGCGTAGCATTGCGCCATCCGCTGGCCGTGCCGCTACACAACATGCAAAAATACTACCGATAAAAAAACGTACTCCGCTAATTTTATTATTTATGTAAATACTAAATCCTATATTTTACATTCAAACGTAGCGTACTAAAAAAGGTTATCTCGCACTGTATCGCAATTGTTTTAGCTGTAAAACAATTAAGGTACCTACATTACTTAAATTTTGGCTTTCGGCGACGCGTCTTATTAATATAAATCGGTCTGATAGCACGAGCGCAGTAGTACCTACATCAACACAACGAAAGCTGCACTTTTGGGCTTTCCACGTGTGCAATAACAGTAGTAGGTAGTCAAATTCCAGTACAATATACCAATATTAATGGAATGTTATTTTTGTTACAGGTACACTAACAGGCGATGAGCTATCGCTAGGATGCTCACCTCGACGGCACAAGCACGAAGCATCATTGTCCCCTGGCGCCCGCGCCGAGGATGCCAGCAATGCTTCCAGTGCAAGTGCGTCCCTCTACGGGCCCCCGGGCGGCGGGGCCGGTAAGCGCGCGCCTTCGCCGCCGCTGCAGTGGCTGCTGCCGCCAGGGCCCGGCCCCGGCAGCGTCGACAAGTACTTCCAGCAAGAGTACGAGGAGCGCGTAGAGCTACTGCCTCCGGAGTGCCAGCCGTATTGCACGCCGGCACCCTGCCCGCCGCCACAGCACTGCGAGTACCGCCCGCCGCCGCAGCCGCAACAACAGCACACGTGGGACACGCAGGAGTACGCTAGTGCACCGCAGCCCACTCCCGGGCCCTCCGGCCTTCCCAAGCGCGAGCCGTATCCGAGCCCGGCCGGCCCCAGCGACAGACCCGTGCAGTTAGCCGAATACAACCCGTCCACGAGCAAAGGGCACGAGATCCTCTCTCAAGTGTACCAACAAAGTGCGCAACCGCTACGGCTCGTCGCGGTCAAACCTCGCAAGTATCCTAACAGGCCGAGCAAAACCCCCGTCCACGAGCGGCCATACGCATGCCCAGTGGAAGGCTGCGACCGTAGGTTCTCGCGGTCGGACGAGCTGACGCGGCACATTCGCATCCACACGGGCCAGAAACCGTTCCAGTGTCGAATCTGCATGCGCTCGTTCAGCAGATCGGATCACCTGACGACGCATGTGCGTACGCACACGGGCGAGAAGCCGTTCGCGTGTGACGTGTGTGGGCGCAAGTTCGCGCGCTCGGACGAGAAGAAGCGGCACGCAAAGGTGCACCTGAAGCAGCGACTGAAGCGCGAGCGCGGCGGCGGCGGCGGCCACCACGAGCACGGCCACGCGCCGCTCTAGCACGCGCCCGCCGCCGCCGCCGCCGACCACTCCGACGACGACAGTGGCGGTAGTCTTAGCTCCTAAGCGGACAACTGAACTTTTTATACTTTCACGTTGAAATTATCGAATGATTTCATCGCTTAGGTGTAAATGAATTGTCTTTAACAAAGCTTTATTAACTCTACATTTGTAAATTCACTGAAATTTATATATATCTTTTTATACATATTTGTAATTACTATGGTAGGATTCGATTTGCTCGATGTATTTATTTAATTAGATAGGTTAATTGAAAAACTGACTGGGAACAAACGTAGATACGAAGCGATGTGGCCTAATGTGTCCAGTGTGCGTGTCGTTACGTTTCTATGCAAAGAGAACTTTGTCGCCTCATATGGTGATGTTGGAGTCACTGTCGTCCTCGGCATTATGTGAACACATATCTTTCTGTCTGATGATGGCAGGCGAACGGATAGGCTTAACTGTGTCTCGCATAGATATTCTCTTGTTAAGCTATCGATTAGTTATACGTTGTTGTATTATAAGACAAGTGACTATTATGAAGATGAACTGTACTTGTAACTTGACTGAAACTGTCTTCTTGACATCGACGGCGAGAACTAATTGATACCTAAGTATGTGACAAATTCTGGAGGTAAACCTATTCTGCCTAGGACTACCTACTTAAGTATTGTAGGTATATTTAATATTCTTATATTTGACAAACTAACGTGAAACTGTGCCATTAATTTAACTTTATAACGTGCCACTGCAATTTTTTTTTACATTATTATGTAATTAAATAAGTATAACACGACTGCTGAATAAGTGATAACTATGATTATTTCGTTATACTATATTTCTAGTCGAAGATAAAGTATAAACGCGAGAATGTCGACTATTATGTTTGTTTTTTAGATAATATGATATCTGCCATTACTAACATTATATATTTATGTTTCGACAGCTGCTGTCATGATCTTCTCTTGCTCAAACATTTAATTTAACTAAATTTGCTCAATTCTGCTTTTGGTACATATTCGTGTGATATGGTTACTTTACATTTCCACTAATATTCTTTGTTTCGCTCACACCAAGTGTTTGCTCTCTTCGTGCACTTGTTGTTCAGTAATTTCACTTTGACGTTTCCCAGTGGCATATATTTTTATAGTGTACGTATTATTACATAGACTAATCTAGTAAAAGTTTAGCATGTAGCGTTTAAATTATGATCTCTTAATCATTAATAATTATTTTCAATCGTAGCGAGGACCCTTTATTTATAATACTCATAAGTTTCTGTATAGGTGTAACTACGTGTAAGATTCATTTTTGGATTTCCGTAACTGTGGTGACGATGTTACACTTGCTACTATAATATGACTAAGAGCACGGTCACAGGTCGACCGTTAGGTAGCTACATAATTACTGCGTTACTTATTAACTTCATGAGATTTATTGCATTATTTTAATGAACGGTTAATAGTAGGATTCCTATACATTCACTTACAGAATAACAAAAAAAAAACGTTTCGGGTTTTTAAGTAATGCGGTTTAAACACTTAGAGTGTTTAATTTACATGTTTTTCTATATCTGAGTACAAAATTAAGCACAAAATAGTCGTACCACTGTCATTAAAATTTGTCAAATGAAAATATTTTTTTATGGAACTGCCTTCGCAACTATGATACTTTTGTACTAGTTCCATGTAAAAAATATTTGGGTTGGGTACATAATACCTATCATGGATTAAGAGTAGGAGTAAATCAACAAATAGTGCAGTCGTAACAATCCGGATCTAGAGCAGACTGTTAGTGTCACCGAACAAACAGTGATAGAACTACAGGGTGGGCCTTTCAGTAACGTCGGTCATTATGAATTTAAGAAATCTGACAATAATATTACTAACTCTTGCGCCTACAATGCAACCCACTAACTGCGACTGGGAGCGGTTCAACCTATTCCACTGTGTACAAGTTATCACTTAGTCTTACGTGAATATTTTGTCTTCAAATACAAAGCACTGAAATTGTCCAGAAATGTCAACACATCAATGTATTAGATCGCCGTTCCCAAGTTATGAAGTCGCTTACGAAGCCTCTGTAGGATGAAGTGGCGGGAGCGCGGTCGTGCGCCGCGCCTGCGCGCGCCACCGTGCTCCCGCGCATCAAGAGAATGTGGTGTACGAGTTTATAATGTTTTTACTGTTATAGAAGAGACGAAGTCTCCGATAGACAAGGCTAGAGTAGATAGGTATTATAAATCGTATTCATGTTAAACAAACGAGTGAAAATTGAAACGGAGAAGACTAAATTCTTACACATTTTACATAATGTTGTATCGCGTTCGCATTTCGCGTTAACGTTATTGATATACGGTGTTTGTATTAGGTTACGAGTTACGACTTGCCCATTGTTTGCTTCCCGCCGGCGAGAGCCTCGCGGGGCGGGATGGTGGAGCGATCTCGCATTGTTACATTATGTTTTACATTCATACAGCCCCGTGCTTCACACGAACACTTCACGTTAATATACCTAGCTCTTAAAGAACTATTCAACAAATACGATATCTAACTTTTATGGTGTTCACCTGATAGTGAATGAGAACGAATTCTTTATGAAATTGTGTATGATTATTGTTTAAGCTATCTTATGTATTTCACCTGAGTGAAAGATGTTGTTGATGTTCTATAAATATACTTAGTCATAAGTAGGTATTGTTAAATCTCACTAATTTTTACTAAATTCTATTTAATTAAAATATTTGTAAATACACTCTGACTAAATTTGAATTTAATGTGTATATAAGAGAAATGAAATTTTTATTTAATGAATCCACCTAAGGTGAGGAAATACAAATTGTTGAAAATTTGAAGTTTATGTTTTTACTTTTCCTTCCACATCAAAACTTCTTACAGAACCTCAAAATGCATGTGTATACAATGAAATCGAAATATTGGTAAGTAAGTATACATACCTACCTCTACATCATGGATCAATCATACATGAATGAACAGATTGTACAATTGGGTATTGTAAGCCGTACCCTATACTATATTCTGTTTAAAATTCAAGTTCATTATTTTGATTCAAAATAATTGTATGTGTCTAAGTTTCACATCAAATCAAAGATTTCATTTTTTTAGTTTTTCAATAGAAACAGATCAGTTACACTGGGAATGACATTAAAACTTCGGTCAAATCCAATAAGTACTTTAAGCTTATTGTTAGAGATGAAAAACTACCGAAAAGTTCATAGTGGCGCCATCTACACGATAATGGCTCAAACATCACCACGGTCAACACCGTGCAATCTACGAGTGACGCATGTAGAGAGGCAGCAATGTCTCATCGTGAAAACACTGTTTACCGCTAGATGACGCTTTTCATATTGTTCAAGAGGTAAACACAAGGTTAACTCGCATTTAGGAAGATGGCGTTACTATTCTGTTGTAAGGAAAGTGCATAACGTCGTAAAAAAATTTAAGACTGGCTTTGAAAATAATGAAATACATAAACTTGTATTCCTGAATAGGAATGCGACAAGCATTTGACATCAAAGATTGCTGTTTCAAAGCGAAAATTTAACCACCCGGATAGCACATAACATTTTAACGTTTTGTAAGTTTATACAAATGAAAGAATTTGTGAGTATTAAATATTAATAAAGGACTCGAACTCACAATTGTTTGACATGGAAATTGGAGTACCTCAAGGTTAATTCCTGGGACCAGCACTGTTTGAATCAGGAAGGACAGAGCAACCATTTATTAAAAAATACCTAATACTCTCACATTTGTAGATACCTACTTTAAACGCTTGCGATTGCTTTTAGTAGACCTTAAGCTTACAGGGCTCGTAAGAAATGGATCTAAGTTAAGCTTAGATTTTGTATTTTTTTTAAATACTTTTGTCGTGCCATTTAGCACTTCTTTAGTCTATTATCTTTGTATAATTTTGGATTTTATAGAGTTAGGTCGCCTTGCATATGGTCTGTTCCAAAGTTATCTAATGAAAATATGAACAACTGGATTAGAAAACGTACCTGTGGATGTACAAATAAATGTGAATGGTTAATTTAATAACCTCAAGTTTCGTCGATGATGATTCAATAACAATTTAGTAATATGATTCAAACAATATTGTTGGAAAAAGTGACTATATGATATTAAGTTGTAAGGGGCTGTTCATTTATTACGTAAGACAATTTTGACCACTTTCTGACCCTCCCCCCTCCCCTTACGTGAGAAAAAATAAGAGTTGGATGAACTCCCTCCCTCCTTTTTAATCTTACGTAAGATCAGTATCTACCAAACTTGCAATGAAAAAGTAGCAAACAATTAAAAACTTATAATGATTGTTTACTTTTGTGATCTTACGTAAGAACAGTCTAGGCCCTTTAATCAGATACTTTTGGAACAGACATTTGGTGTTGCTATTGCTAGTACCTAGTACGATTTTTAGATCAATGTATAGTCACTTTAAATGGACTACGTTGCCTTGAACTTTTTAAAATAAAATTTATCTACCTATTAATTTCTTGTTACTACTACATTTTTATATTTATTATAATATGTGCTGTGTACCTAATAATTATTACCTATTCAGAGCTTGTTACGATAATGACCGAAAATAATATAATTTTTCTACAGGTAAAGGTATTGAAGTCAAAACAAATGTTATTAAATAAACGAGTTGTGATATAATTTATATAAAAATCACGAACATATTTTAATAGACACAATTCGTCAGAAAACTTCATGGAGATATGAATTTGTATCTATTTAGATAATATTCTTAAAATAATACATATTTTTAATAGCATTTGCTATTAAAAATATGTATTATTTTAAGAAGAAATAAAAATATTCATAAAACCTCTTTGTCATTAAAAAAATACGTAACATTGGACAACAAAATCTGAAATTTAAATCAAATAAGCATTTGAATAAAGTTAAAGAAAACCGAGTGCATATAAAATATAATAATAAATCTTTAACCATAGTTTAAAGAAGTCGGTAAAAATATTAGCCTTTATATGTTATTGTCAAATGATTGGTCTCAAAAAGTAATATTTGATAATGTTGCTGTCCAGTGTGGTTAAGAGCTTAACTTGTAATTGTGCACTGTGGCTATCAATTAGTACTGCGTCGTACCGACCAACGTAAAATAGTGGCTGTAAAATAATTCAAGGTCGAGCATATTTCACATTTTGGTGAAATATAATTTTCACATTTTCTCAAATTTTTATTATTACATTAACTCTTGTTACACTCCTTGCTTATAGTAATCGTAAACAACATGACGTGTGAACTTTATGCAATGACTTACCAATACAAGCACACGTGCACCCGTGTTCACCAACATAGCTAATAATGTTAAGGCTGGATTAGACAGGGTAAGTAACTGACTCCAAACTCGAGACAAGTCAGTGCTGACCCGATATTTACCTAAGGTCCGGCCGCGCTAAATTTGCCAAAGATGTAAACAACAATGGCCGCTCGAAATTCGTCTATAGACGAAAACAAACATTACTTAAAATAAATGTTCTTGTATTGTATATCGATTTTATTCAATTTCGAGCGACCATTGTTGTTTACATCTTTGGCAAATTTAGCGTGGCCGGACCTTGGTGTAAATTGATTTGGAGTCAGTACAGCGCTGTCCCGTCAGTGCTGACTTCAATATTCCAGCTTGAATTTTTTTTGAGTCAGTCGACACCCCCGCCACCCGCGGCAGCGCTACTGACTTAGTCTAAACGATTAAGTCAGTGCTTGGTCAGTCACTGGCGCCGCGTTGTAGGGTGATGTCGCGTGGTAATTTCTAACGAAACGCCAGTTTCTTTTCTGTCTTCTATCCACTTTCGTATCCAAACTCGTTTCTTTTTTTAGATATCTATTTTTCTAACATTTCTATCAACTCATTCAACAACAGAATGGAAATATTTTTTAACAAATAATGAAATCGTAGTTTATTGTGCTGATTTCGCGAATTCATTCCACGACTACTGACTGCATATAAACAGTGTAGTCGGTTCTCGGCGCCAGCACTGACGCCTGTACTGACCCGTTAACTTACCGTGTCTAAATCAGCCTTTATGCTACATTACTTTAATTCCTATCTCAACTCGCTATTATATTATTAATGATTACAAATTTAGTACCGTTGGAATGATAAACAGTAAAACTTTGAACTATCAAACGCCTAAGGATATATTAATAAACTTTTACAAACAAACAAATAAATTATAATCATTGCTATATAGAAACTGAATATATTAAGCACCTAATTCATATCAGTCTTAGATTTTAAGCTATAGCGTCAGTTTACCTATCCGAATTAACGATTACGGTAATCTAGACTACGTCTAAGACATATTACAAAAATAGTATTAATTTATAAAAAAAGCCAATTCTAAGCGGTCGTCTGTCATTAATTTTTCATCTGTCTCACTAGCTAAATGTGTAAAAACTGTAACTTCCTTTCTACCATGTATGAAATAAAAGAAACATGCATTTTCAACACAAATAATGTTTAATTTTCTTATTTAATATTAACAATATAACGCCTCAATATCATTCACCAGATAGAAAGCAAGGTACTTGAGTACAAGTTTAGTTAAATATCTGCATTTGCTCACATATAGTAAATTGTTCACCACGTAAAAACTAAGTCACTCCATCAGCTGTTCCTGAGGCTTCTGGACATACATATAAAAATATACTATCAGTGTTCGTTCCCGATTACACAAACAAAACTGGACACGAAATATCTAAAAATATTAAATATAAAACCCAGTCAAGTTTTGTACTACAAATCTGTACACACATCTGAAAAAAAACAAAACTACCTTCAACGTGCGCGCTTCTGTTCTTATGAACAATCAAAGTTAAGTAAAGTATTATAGACAATATTTATTTGATTTTATCAAAAGAACGAACCTGTCACTTGACCAAAGACTAGACCGCGTAATATTACAGTTGTATGTTTACCAAGCAACACAGGATGTGCTATGTGCTCTCCTCGTAGTGCTCGTCGACCTTCGCAAGGTTGGGCTCGGACTCGGAGCGGCGCTTGAGCCCGTCGGCGTCGGGCGACAGCGGCCGCTCCGCCTCCTCGACTTCCGCGCACACGCTAGCCGCCTTGATGTCTGGCGCACTTCTGCTGACATCCACCTGTCAACCAATACAGTTCTCATGTAAGCGCTGAGTCGACGATGGACAATTTGTCCGCGACGTTAGAACGTATGGAATCAATGCAATAACGCACAGGGAGGACAAAACGACCACGCCGCCGATACTTGCCGAATGAGCTCTCTCGCGGTCATTCCTAACCAATGTTCGCCGTCTGCTGAGCGCCTTATAGTCATGTTCTAGTGTATTTTTAAATAATTGAAATAATGTCTAAATTGCAATGATTGACCTGAGCTCGTAAAATACTGAACACACATTAGCGTATCAGTGAAGATGGGTCTGGCACGATGTCACTTTTTTATGCTTTTAGGACTTATTTGTTTATTCAAATTAATAATATCGATCAAGATCTGGTAGAATGACGAAAAGTAGTTCCATAAATCAATTTAATTTGCAATTTATGAGAAATTAATTATATGTATAGATCAGACATTTATTACATTCTATCCCAGCTCCCAGGCGGAATTTGAAGTTATTTCAATTCTGGTAAAATAAAGTACAATTAAGAAGAAGAAGAAGAGAAGTGAATCCGCCAGTAACACTTCAGCTTTTTTTTTTAATCGATGGTAACAATGCATTTCTAAATTTCTGACACTTTAGGCACTCTAAAAAATGGGTCATCGCTGGTCACAACCGCCGCCGCTACTACTGGGTGTCGGAAGAATCTATATTGCTCCATTTTTGTAAGTTATGTTTGCAGCGGCTTACTTGGGTGCGCAGCCTAGTAAGGAACTAAGATTTAAAGACCGCACTGATTAAGCTACATATTAGAATATACACGTAAGTATGTTTAGTCCGTTTGGGCCGGACACATTTGCCGCATGTCAGACGAGCAATGGGTCAAGCTTACGACCCAATGGGTCCCTCTTCATGTCAGGCGACATCGCGGTAGGCCCAAACGGAGATGGCGGGATGAGCTGGACTCCATCAACAAAAACTGGTCATTAGCAGTTTTAAATAGAGAGAAGTGGAAACAGAGTAGGGAAGCCTCTGCCCTGCAGTGTGATATTACGGGCTTTTAATAATAATAATATATTTAGTCAACAAAAGTCAATACAATTACTTACCATTTCGGTTTCAAGGAAGTCACCAGCTTCCTGTTTCACTTGTGCATTCATTTTGTCATTCAGATAACACACGCCATTGAGGTCGATCGCGCTGTTGGAGAATATCGCCGCAGCGCCGACCGACGCGTCTACTAATGGCTCGCTCTGATGAAAACACATCAAAGAAATAAATAAAGATAAGATTATATTGAGCTATAAATTCGTTGTATAATACATAATAAAATACATCATATCTAAGTATATAATTATTTACACTTATAAATATAATATCCATAAAAAGGTCTGGGGCTCGCGTCCCCTTCTTTGTGGAAGGAAGAAGGTTACAGCTTAGATGCCAAAATAACATTTCATCGTCATCAGCCTATCACAATCACACACTGCTTGCTGCTGGACACAGGCTTTTGTTCTGTATGTGGCCAGTGTTGGAGAGGCCTCTCCAGTTGCAGGCGTTAAACTCGATCCATGGTCACTCTGAAACACCTGTCACCAGCCACCCTGCAAAGATCGCAGATCATCGATCTCCCCCTAGTCTGAGGTCGTCTTTGCTCTACGTTTTCCGATTCGGGGAACACTTACACGGTTACACTCCAACGGTCATCACTGTTATGTATTGCTATAATATGGCTGGCCCATTGCCACTTCAACTTGCTTATTCTGATAACAATTTTTTTTTTATACAAATGCAACAAATCTTTAACTTACCAGTATAACATTCTCAGGAATTGTAAACTTCAATTGCGTTGGCTTTTTTGGTGGTGGCATCTCAGCTTCTGGTGCTTTGTGAGCAAAGGAATTGTCTTTAGGGATCAAGTCTTTTTGTTCTCTGGAAACAAAAAAACAATTTAATAGACAGAAAGTTACAGATGACAGTCTTCAGAGTTTACAGTATTTTTATCTCACGAAGCGACGCGCGCTATACATGTGGTAACCACGCGTAAAATCACGCTATGAATGTGTGCGTGAAGACGAGTAGCATCAGAACATAACACACACACGCACACACACACTTCAGACTTCGCTATTGTTTCGGGCGGTACCGTGAGCTCCTGCGCTTACACACACATTTACAGCGTGTTCGTACACTTGATAACCACAAGTAAAGCGCAGGTCGCTTCGTAAGATAAAAATACTATACCTTCTAAACCATTCTTATGTCAATCTCGCCCTAGTGTCAACAGGGTATATAACTATAATGTGTTAGATTTAATATTTTTCAGAAAATAAAGAAAGATAAGAAGAACATTCTATGTGCTTTTTAGTTTTGGCCACAGAGTAATGCACAAATGGAGTAACACTAAATATACACTAATTATAAGCTGGGGGGACTTCAGTCCGGCCATCGTCGAGAGAATCCGTTCTTGACACCCGCCAGTTTCATATAAAAGATCAAATTCGCTAAACGCGTATTCGCGTTTAGCAAATTTGATCTTTATTAGTTACTAAAATTGTCGCACTGACAAGTGACAGGTGTCAAGAACGCATTCTGTGGACGGCCGGACTGAAAAAGCTTAATAATTAAGTATCGTCCATTTTAAATATAATGCGAAATTGCATAGGTAATTATTATTGACATTACATTACATTTGAACTGAAATGCTGATGCTCCAACAAACGGTAGTGGGTGATTTTCGTAGCAATATACGCAATGCTCCACCAGATGTCGCCGGATAATCACTTTCACACTGCCATACGCACTACATTCGTTTATGCCTCTGTGGTGGTTAGTAGCTAATATTATTTAATAATTTTCTTACTTTTTAGGCGTAACGTGGTAACTTTCATTCTTTTCCGTCTGATGTTGTGTTATCAAATCACAAGCCTTTCCAAGAATCACAATAGAAACAAGTACTCTTACTGATATCAGGCACAAATATGCTATGGATATTAAAAATATTGCTGCGAATCTGAAAATAGAACGAAATACTTGAATATTCTATAACTGAGTATATTGTATAACCAACTTTTACCATCCAAGCTTATTATGTGTAGTTCATAGAAATTGGACAGTCTAGCTTAACTGCGACATAATAAGAAATAGCATAGGGCGAATTAAAAGGAGCGCAAATACTGACTGCAAAGGAAGATTACCATTTTGCTATTATAGTACGAAGGGTTACTTACCCATCCACTTTGACAGCATGAACCAACACTCTAGTAATAACGACACCCAGAGGCAAAGGTATAAAGCCCATTCTGCGTGCCACTAAATCTGAGTGGTCACTGAAGGCATGCTTCTGCCTTGTTTGCGCCACGTCATATGCCAAACTCACTGTGTATTCTCTATATACTCCATAGGGAATCTCATTGAACCTGACCAAAATAAGAAGAAAGCATGTAGGTAGTTGGTTTATTTGCTACATCACATTATGAGGTATTAAGAGTTAAGACGGCGGAGGGTTTTTGCTACATCACATTTTAAGGTATTAAGGCGGCGGAGGGTTTTTGAGATTAAACTATTGAAATTACCAAAACGCCAGACTATTAAAATAATCATGAAATTAAAGTTACCTGGTAATGAAAGCATGCTTGACCCAATCAATGATGACCTCAAAAGTGAGGACAAGCACGCAATCAGGTGCAAGTATCCAGAACCGTTCCTCTTTCCACATGTACTCCTTCATAGTTTGCAGCACGACTATAAATAGCAGCACAGACAGATGGAGGCGCTCCCGCACATCGCTACACGACACTTGAAAGAGGTTGTTCTTGTCAAATTTCTTGAAGACACTGCCCTTCAATTCTACAAACTAACAAAAAAAAACATATTTTTCTTTGGCAGAGACATGGAACATATTATGAATAAAAATTTTCATTTAACATAAGGCGCTCCACACACTGCACCGCGCTCTGCCGCGGCAGAGCGCGGTGCAGTGTGTTTTTTTTTTTTTTTTTTTTTTTTCCTATATGGCATCTCGTAGTTGACCTATAGAGGTCGTGACTACTTAACCGGACTATCCTGTGGTTGCCTTAAGTAAACTCAAAGCCTCCAGCCAGGGGCGTAAAACTAGTATACTAAGCGACTACACGCTAAGGGCACCCCCTTTGGGGTACGAACCTCGGCTTAGGGCGTCGCTGGGGGAGGGCAGCAAGATGGGACAGGCTGGATCTTAATAATATTATTTAAGCTTGATGAGGCCGGCATTTCCTATCTGACTGCTCTGAGAAGAAATGCCGAAACAAACTCAGAGGTCACAGTCGGGAATTTAAAGCTACAGGCTCAGCTGCGGCGCGGGCTGGCCGTTCATCGAGCAAGGGTCGGGGGGAAAGCAAGGGTCGGGGGTGCAGTGTGTGGAGCGCCTACAAGTTATAAAGTAGGTATGATTTTTGTAACATCACACACCAACCAGCATCGCACAGCAACTGAATTATACAAAAGTTTCCAAACATTTGTGCTTCTAAAATTACAAAGCTTATATGATTCTCCTTAAGGAATACATAATTTTTTTATTAGCTGTTATGTCCCACTGCTGGGCAAAGGCCTTCCTCCTTTCTTTCCACCTCTATGTCCAGAGCTGCCAAGGACTAAATATATAATCACTTATCCTACTAATAATACTTACATTGTTAGACATCATTATAATAAGAAGACTTTTATTATTGGAGTTGAAGGCAACATTCAGTGTCGTTGCTTGAAACAGCACCAATAAGCTGTGAAGAACTGAACATTTTATTAAGGATAATTTATTAAAACTGATAAAAACTGTAGCCATCCGTTTACTAACTTTTGTTCGCGGTATCGCCCGCGGTATCAGGAATTATCCCACCGGAAAGTACTGTCTACCGGGATAAAAAGTGTCCTATGTCGTATACCTGGTCATGGTCCATCCATGTGCCAATTCTCATGTAAATCTGTTCAGCCGTTAAGGCGTGAAAAGGTATCAGACAGATAATTCTGTCTTTTGCATTTATAATATAAATAAACTGATAAACAGTACATGGAATATTTTTGAAAAAAGCGCTGTTTGCTATGGGGGATGAGCAATATTGCTTTATGTTCGTATTCTTCTATAGTTTACTACAAATTGTAAAAAGACGAGCCAAAAAGTTCGAATAATGCAGATAGTTACAGATTTAGCCATTTAAATGGTTATAATCACCCTATACCTTCAATCACGCTAAACACTCAATGTAGCTAAGCAGTCAATCATGATATACAGGGTGTTACGGAAAGGGTATATCAATACAAACGGGTTGAAGAGTGTATCTGGTCTAGAATCTCTGTACAAAATTTCAGCTCAAAAGCATTAACTTTGAAAGTGCTTAATATTTTTTTATTATAGAGTTGGCAGATTCGTCTCAGAATTAAGTTGTTGTAACTTAATTCTGAGACGAATCTGCCAACTTCTTGTGTATGTGTTCTCGAGCTTTCACTTTAAATGTGAACCGATTGGTTACCGTCCTGATATTCTGAGGGAGCGCATTCCAAAGGAAAACCGCCTGGACAAAGAAAGACGACTTTGTAAAACCAGAGCGATGAGAAGGACAACGAAGAAGACAATTATTCTCGGACCGAAGATTCTTGCTGTGTGCAGAGCATAAATATTGACAGAGAGAAGTCAGATAAGAAGGAGAAGCGGGATTGTGAAGAAGAGAAAACAGGGTAGTCAAAGCCCTCAACGCTCTGCGCTGCCGGGTAGGTAACCACTTTAAAAGCGCTCGATGTGCGGATACATGATCATACTTGCGAAGATTGAAAACGAATCGAATGCAGCTATTAAGAAGTCGGTCAAGTTTATTGAGGAGATCTGCATTCAGGTCATAGTAGCACACATCACCATAGTCAATTATGGGGAAGATAAGGGACTGTACAAGCATTGCCTTAATGTGTGATGGGAGAATATTCTTCAACCGATAGAGCGACCGCAACGTTCCAGTGACCTTCTTGCTCACAATCGCGACCTGCTTACGCCAGTCAAGGCAAGTCAATATGCAAACCCAGATCCTTGACGTCAGAGCTAAACGGAATCACTGTGCCATCAAAGGTAACCGGTGGCACTGTTGCACCATTCAGCCTCCTCAAGCTATAGGGGCTCCCTACAATGATAGCCTGACATTTGGTTGGGTTAACCGCCACCCCAAAGCGATCAGACCAATTTTTGACGACTCGTAAAGCCCGATTTAGCTCCTCGATCGCACCGGATAAGCTGTCAACACCTGCCTGACAGTAGAGCTGTAAGTCGTCAGCGTAAAGGTGATACGCACACTGAAGCTCGGAAGTTATGAGATCTATAAAGATAGAGAACAAAAGTGGAGATAAAATGCCGCCTTGAGGGACGCCAGTTTCAAGATCACACCAGCTGGAGCTAGAATCACCAGTGAGAACTGATTGTCATACCTTTAAACATGAAATATATAAGAAGGGCTATTTTAATCAACGTTCTGCAACAAAACACATAGCTTAGCCGTTCGGCGACTGCTTTTCAAACCTAAGTTCGATTACAAACAAATTATATATTTTGTGCTTTTTTTACATTTTGTAATACTATTATGTGATATTTCGTAGAACATACACAGAAAAACATCAAGTTCAGGCCTCCCTGTCATCTATGATTATAAAAAAAACTATAGTTAGGTGATTGTTAATGAGGAATCTCTTGTGTTTACATTATACTGTTACATTATTTTAATGATATCTTATTAGCGCGTGTTGCGCAGACATAATCTGTAAGAATGCAACAGTCAGTCTTGTGTCATTAGGTAGTATATTATGCAGGAACGCAGGCATTCATTAATTCACTAAAAATAAAAAACTTCGCAAGCAATGGAAAAATACTGAAAGCTGCGGGTGTCGACCTCAGGACAAGCTACTTTTCACACGGACAATATTGTATGTCGCTTGCCACCGCGTCACCAGTTCCGACTCTTTTTATATATTTTCGCAGCTGAGACCAAAACTACAAACATAGTAATGTGGCAGTTATTTTAGAATATTGTGATGTCTAAGAGTTCCACGCGAAGGAAGACGCGGGCAGAAGCTAATTTAGTATAAGTATAACACAATTACCTATTGAATCTAGGCTTACAATTCATCTTTCAAGGCCAAAACACTTCTCACTTCATTTGATAATATTGAACAACATGCACTACATGCATATTTGTAAAAAAATATATGTATTATTTTGCTAATAAAAAATAAACTTTACCAAGTTGGAAAAGGGTATAAGTAATATTGTTTATTAAAACAAATACCCCAAACAAGTACCTGCATAAGATATAAAATTTTGGTATATTCAGTGTCATGAATATTTCTGTAGTGCTATTGTCACTCCATTACATAATACTCTGTGCCAACTGTCCTAATCAAATAGATATTACTCATTATGTAGAGTTTGAAAAGTATGACATAATTACAAAGTTCTAAGTCATTAAACTTTTCCACATAAAAATATGTTGGTTACTTATTGTTTGAAAACAGAAACAGTGACAAACCAGGCCTTGACTTTCCAGATTCAACTAATTTATATGTAGTTAAAAAGGATACAGACATAGATCATTGCAAACAACAGATGAGGTATAACTCCCAAATGCTCTCTCCTTCTATCTCGAGGTTCTGTAGCAGTCCAAAATAGAGCATCAATGGTATCTTGCCCAAAAGCTGAGAACAGTCTATCACCAACCTCCAACATATTGTAAAATATATACAATTTCATCACACTCTGACTCTTCACTAAATGATACATCATGTTTGTGTCTATATAGCACATTAAAATACTGCATATTAGTAATATGAAACCCTTAAGCATGTCACATGTTTCTGCTGGTTTTAATAGGCTTTGACGAGAACTTGAATGAAACCTGTAACAAAACAAAAAAAATACTTTTATAATAATGTGTTGTACTTCATTATAACAAATAAGTTTTATGAAATAGTGAACTCTCTAACCCAAAACATCTCCTGAAAAGTCTGCCAAAGAAGGTCCAAATGGCCATGATAAACCTCAATGGAAGGAATGTGTAAACAAATAGTAAAGAGTCTGCACATTGAAAGAATCCATAAGCCATAAACTTTTCCAATTCCTGAGGAATCTTAATAAAGGAATAAACTTTTTCTCTTCTGGCTGAAAACCGTTCTTCGTCATGTTCTAATAAATATCCTCGTGTTAGCTCTACGTGTAAAAACGCAAACAAGGAAGCTGCCTTCTCTCCATCTGAAATGTTAATTATCATAGCCATTACTATACATAGTATCTTATTATTTTATTTATCCAAGCGGGTTCAAACACTTTACCTTTGCATTTCACTTCCTTCACTCCTTTATCAAAACTTACATCGCCGGACGAATTTTGAGTATTGGTTAAAGACTTGAACCGTAGCCTTTTAGTTTGTTCCTGCACATCCTCATTTTTGATTATCATATTGTTCAGATTTGAAATACCAAATTGCAAATCACTATTACATTTGTATTGGTTTTATTAGAATTTATCTTATAATGCGGTAACTAAAGCAAAGCTCCAAAAATGTATTTATTGACAGATTCAAATGACACAACATTGGATGATGATCTGACAAGTAATCTGACATGTTCAGACAACGACAGCCGAATGCAGATGGTGACACCTGACAGTAACGACATACCGGGCACCACAGATGCACATGTACGCCACAGATAAAGGTAGAAGGATCATCCATCATGCAGTAACCCTTTGCAGCAAGTGGTGCGCAAGGAGGCTAAAGCGTGAAGCAAAGTACTATGACTAAGTATACCGGAAACAAGGAATTTTAATAAATTGCACACCATTAAAAATTTAAAATAATAAGGGGGAAACCCGTCAGACAAACCTTAGTCATTTCTCTGAAGGAAAAACTATAAATTGTGATACTTTGCTCTAGTACACACGCAGCGTCTTTAGTTGCCGGCGACTCGCTGGCGATTCAAAAATCCGATAAACCAGTCTCACACAGATTTTGCCTACCAAGATATACAGAATGTCCCTGGAAGTATGGATCAAATCGAATAGGGACGTGGGCAAGGTCATTTCCAAACGTTTTAGCAAAAAAACATACTAAAAAAAATACTAAAAAAAAAAGAGAAGAAAGATCGAATTCGTGAAAACTATCAGGGCTATAAATTTTTTTTTTAGATAGCCCTGATAGTATTTTTTTATGATCAACTTCTTTGAACACTAAGCGAAGTGATTGAAAAAAAAATTAAAATCGGTCATAACTTTTGAACCGTAAAAAAATTCACTGACATTCTCAGGGTTAAAAAGTTGGAAAATGACCTTGCCCACCTATTCGATTTGACCCATACTTCCAGGGACACCCTGTATACAAGATAAATAAGGCTCAGGCTGGTGATGGTGTAGACATGGCTTTCAGTAGTTTTAGTACTGTGCTACAGCGTCCTCGAAAAAACCATTCTCTTTTATTTTGATAAAAAAATATCTCTACAAACTGTATAATAATAGCAATCGTTTATATAAAAAAAAATACTACAAAATGATAAATCACTTTAATTTCGGAAGTTGGTGTCGTAGGTTCCGCATTTTCGTTTTTTGACACCGACTTCCGAAATCAAAGTTATTTATCATTTTGTTTCTTTTTTTGAAGTCGGTTGTTTTTTTTTTTTTGTAAAAAAGTTTTTATTTTTAACTTTTTAGTTTTAAACCTGAAGGTTGACATAAAGAATGCCTTCAATTCTGTTAATAGGGACACCTTGCTGACAGAAACTAAAAAAGAAATACCCCAAATTTATAGTTTCATTTGGCAATGTTACAGACACCCTTCTAAATTACTGTATCGGGACAACCTTTTGGAATCTGCTGTTGGCTGTCAACAAGGTGACCCCCTCGGGCCAGTGATTTTTAGTTTAGCCATTCACCCAATTATTCGACAGCTAAATTCCAAATTTAACGTTTGGTATCTCGATGATGGAACCTTGGGAGGCGATGCAGAAACTGTACTACACGACCTTCAATTTTTTTAAAATGAACTTCATTCCATTGGCCTTGATCTCAATCTTTCGAAATGTGAACTATACCTAGCGGACAGTACTGACAGACACTTGACACTTCCCAAATTTAACGCAATAGCTCCAGAAATCAAAATTATTGAAAAAAGCTCTCTTCGTCTTCTTGGGTCTCCAATCTTTGACAATTCCTTTCCCGGTTTTATTCAGGAAAAAATTCAAAATTTCAATGACGTTTCGGAAAGATTGTTAGAAATTAATATGCATTCGGCCATAACTTTAATCCGCTACTGCTGTTTCGGCCCTAAATTAACATATTTTCTTCGCGCTTCACATTTATGGAAGCACACTCACCTTTTAGACCAAATGGACCAAATTATCAGGCATACATTAACATCTATTTTAAATGTGGCCATGGACGACCGAGCTTGGGCACAAGCTACTCTTCCCATTCGTATGGGGGGCCTCGGCGTCCGCAAAATTTCTAGTATTAGTTTACCGGCTTTCATATCCTCGGTCCACGGCACTGATAAATTAATCAGGAAAATCTTAGCCTCCACACTGATTAATTCTGATGTGCCGTGTTTCACCGAGGCTATGGATGCCTGGAGACTCGCTTGCCCGAATACAGATCCACCTGACAATCCATCTTCCCAGAGACGGTGGGATGAGCCGCTCTGCAGAGTAGTACAGAACAATTTACTTGACTCGTCTGCTACTTCTGCGGAACGTGCACGCCTGCTGGCTGTGGGTAGATGGGAGTCGGGACTTTGGCTTCATGCACTACCTTCGTCGAACATAGGCACTTTGTTCGACGACACTACTTTTCGCCTCGCTGCTTCCCTGCGACTAGGCACTCCTTGCTGTTCCCCTCATCGCTGTCACTGTGGCGAAGATGTCAACAGCCTCGGACACCACGGCCTGTCTTGCAGCCGAAGTGCGGGTCGCTTAGCGCGCCACGCGAACATTAATGACATCATCCGACGAGCTCTTGTTACCGTCGGCGTTCCAGCTGTATTAGAACCCAATGGCTTGGTACGCGACGACGGCAAGAGACCGGACGGTATGTCTCTATTTCCTTGGAAGGTGGGTAGGCCTTTAGTGTGGGACGCAACTTGTGTCGATACTCTTGCGCCATCCCACCTTCCTGGATCGGCATGCTGTGCTGGCGCTGCTGCTGCGGCTGCGGAAAACCTCAAGCGGCGAAAATATAATAACCTTATCGGAAATTATATTTTCGAGCCGTTTGGGGTTGAAACCCTCGGGCCGTGGGGTCCGAGTGCTCATGGTCTTTTTACAGAAATTTCAAAACGGCTGGTTGACAATTCCCGTGACCCAAGGGCTGGCTTTTACCTTGGCCAAAGGCTAAGCATTGCCATACAACGTGGCAATGCCGCCAGTCTCTTGGGTACATTACCAGTCGACAGCGATGCGGATGAATTTTTCGACGCTATATTTTAGTTTTTGTATAGTTTTAGTTAAGTTAGTTTTTAATCTTGTTACTTTTTAGTTGTTGTACATATCTACCCCACAAAAATTCAAATAAGACTAGTGCATTGAAGAATTGAAGACACCGACTAGAAGAATCATGAAAATTCGTAGAGAAATGCCGGAGATGTAGTACGTTTATGTATATAACTTCATACATAAGAATAATTACCTAATGTATTATATACTAAACCTTCCTGAAAGTATATAGATCACATTAATGAAAGAATTATCAAAATCGGTTCATTAGTTTTTGAGAAAATAGCGGACATACAAACATACATACATACGGGTCGAATACAGAACCTCCTTTTTTGAAGTCGGTTAAAAATAACTAAAATATCTATTCACCGATTAACAAAATTGCAATCATTAGAAATTATTGTGTATGTTTGTCTGCTTCAATGATAAATCGACTAAATCAACGCTCTCTGGTCAATTCACTATTTGGCACGCTATCTCCGTTCGTTCATCTTCGTCAAGCTGAAATTCGTTGCCTACGTTAGCGAATTTTACAACTTTTAGTCCTAATTTTATATCTAAATGTTGTAAAACTTAGTCGGAACTAATTAATTCTTTCTCTGAAAAGATTATTGAAGCTACTAAGTGCACAAAAACCATAATTATGGCTTCGAGTGAAGGGCGAAGTGCTCAGTCAAACTTGCATCAGCAAGACCTAACCAAATTGGTGAGTTAAAATGATCTAATTATCAGTTCTAGAAAAGATATTTTGATCAAGTGCTGCTAAAATCTGGGATAAGTTTTTGAGTTTTGTTTCGGCAATCATTAAAATTCACATAACCTTCGTGTTTTATACACATGTAAAAAAGCTTGTTAGACTTGTATTAGGTACCGATTGCAGTAGGTACCTACATATCCAGTTATTTATATTATTTTATTTTTATTAATGTTTTTATTATTTTAAACCATTGTTATGTTTACTCTGATTACAATAAGACAGTAAGGTCAGAGTCAATTTGTACACAATAATTATATATTTTAGATACTTATTAGTTTCTTATTTATTTTCAGGATGTTACCAAATTGTCAGCCTTATCACCTGAAGTCATTTCAAGGCAAGCCACTATAAACATTGGCACTATTGGTCATGTAGCTCATGGCAAGTCAACTGTAGTTAAGGCTATTTCAGGAGTGCAGACTGTAAGATTCAAGAATGAACTGGAGAGGAATATTACTATCAAGTTAGGTATGTATATCACTATAATATCACTATAATGTTCCTTTATTTTGTGATTATGGGCAATCAGAAGCCCGAGCATGTGCACGAGACTTCCACTAACCCACACAGGGCATATGTGGTAACTTACAGCCCAGTCCTTCTCTCATAGAGGTGGCTGGTGTAACATTGGTGGGAATGTTATAGGCTGATTTTGCTATGGGCAGTCAGAAGCCCAAAAGTCTGATAACCAATTTTCCAAGAAGTATTGTGTTGCCTTGTAAAATACTGTAAGATGCATCTAGTTAGACAAAGGCAACTTCAACACAATTGGTGAATGATCAAGATTCAAAGTCACTAATGCTGTTTTGGGTCAGCCATTTGAGTTTGTCAAATATTCTATCTGAATGTCTTTGAGGAACCAATAGATGATTGGAGTGTTTAACTAGCAAATTACATTTTAAATGATGATTTAATGTTGGTGTTTTGTTTATTTGACTAAGATTATCATAAAAAGCGTAATGTTTTAAAAATATACTTTTAATATTACTTCATACAGTAGATGCAGAAATGTAGAAATACTTTATTAATTTATTCAGATGCTTTGCAATATACCATGTGAAATGTATTGTGAACCCAAAGTAATAATGTAATCCTTTTTGATCTTGTAAGATTCATGTAAATTAATCCAAACACATGGTATGTTGCAGAGCGCCTGTCCAACTCGGTCATTAAAATGTATCGCGAAAGAACTGATGAGAGGCATGAAAATGAGTTCTTTGAAAAGATGAAGAGGTCAAAAAAGAGGAACTTGTGTGTTGATTCTGACGATGAATTAGATATGCCTGCACCAAAGAAACAAAAGAAAAATAGACAAGATTCAGAAGAATTCATTATTGAAAGAATTCTTGACTTCAAGCTTGAATCTGGCAAAGAGTACTTCTACATAAAATGGAAAGGATGGCCAGACAGTGAAAACACATGGGAACCAATTGAACATCTTGACAACTGCCCTAATGTACTCAAACAGTTCCTTTTGGATGAAGAATTCAAATATTGCAATCAAATGGAAAAGTTGAAGGAAGAAATTTCATTTGGAAATCTGCTTAGTGAAGAAAACCTTCTAAAAAGGTTTGATGAAATAGAAGACAATGATATTGCAAAATTAAAAGAAGGCTTAACATTGAAATTGCTTGCAATGATCATTTTACCTGAAGAGAATGAAGCCTCAGCTACAGGACTTGTGCAAGAAGCGAGAGATATTTTGCAACTCTATGTTGTAACCAGAAAACGATGTCAGCAGTTAATCAAGTTAAGAAAATGGGAGGAACATTTAAATCAGGTTGATAAAAGCAAAAAGCTTATTGTAGAGAATAATTTTGACTTAGCTGGTCCCCCAGAAAATTTTACCTATATTAATCAATGTATACCTGGCAGTGGTGTCACAATCCCTGATGACCCACCCATTGGGTGTGAGTGTACAGCTTGCAACTGTCGCTCAAAAGCATGTTGTGGCATGCAAGCTGGTTTATTTGCTTATACTGCAAATAAAAGACTTCGTGTTGCATCAGGTACCCCAATTTACGAATGTAACAAAGCCTGTAAATGTTCATCAGAATGCAGTAATCGTGTAGTTCAAGGTGGCAGAAATGTTAAATTGAGTATTTTCCGAACCGCCAATGGATGTGGATGGGGAGTAAAAACAGAACAAAAGATAAGGCAAGGACAATTTCTTTGTCAATATGTTGGAGAAGTTATTACATTTGAAGAAGCTGAAAAACGAGGAAGAGAATATGATGCTAATGGTCTCACATATTTATTTGACTTGGATTTTAACTCTGTTGAAAATCCATATGTAGTGGATGCGGCAAATTTAGGAAATGTCTCACATTTTATTAATCATTCCTGTGATCCTAATCTTGGTGTGTGGGCAGTGTGGGCTGATTGTCTTGATCCCAACCTGCCTATGTTAGCTTTATTTGCTACACGTGATATTGAAATTGGTGAAGAACTCTGTTTTGATTATTTACAAAAAGCTTCGGACAGTGAGGAAATTGAAGCAAACAGTTCTAGTATTAGTAAAGACAGTTCCTATGATACTGATATACCGAGTGGGTCTGAAGCTACTTTGGGTAACACACCAGTATCACCTGTCAAGTCTAGATTTGAAATTCAGCAACAAAATAGGGCTATGCTTAGAAATCTTACAGAATGCAAATGTGGTGCTTTAAAATGTCGCAAATATTTATTTTAAATACAAGATCTTTCTCTTCACTACACAGTATAAAACAAAGTCGCTTCCCGCTGTCTGTCTGTCCCTATGTATGATTAGATCTTTAAAACTGCGCAACTGATTTTAATTCAGTTTTCAGCACTAGATAGAGTGATTCAAGAGAAAGGTGTATATGTATAATACATGCATATTATAGCAGAGAAAAGCCGAGAAATTCAAAGATTTGTAACGTGATGTCGCAACAAACATATTTCTGTGCGCTTACATTGCAAACGCTGGCTAAACCTTATGAGATAGATCAGATTAATGTACTACGGAATTGTAAATCTTAAAAAGATCAATAAAAAAGTCTGCGATGCTATATGTTTATCTCCTAAGGATAACCCACAGTAACCATTTTTATCTTTTACATATTACAAAAAAATTATGAGTTACATATTTACCAACCTATTTTAAACAATACAGTATTATTCCTTATCCAATTAAATACATTAGATACGTTGTGCATTACATGTAGATCAAAATTGCCCTTTACAGCTTATCATTAAAATGATGATCTTAGTATCAGAGATTTGAAAAGCGGGGGCAGAGCGGCTGGGGGCGGTACGAAGTTCGCCGGGTCATCTAGTAATAAATATAAAAAAGATATGAAATTTAATTTAAAAATTATGTCAAATACTGGGTAGATATAATAATATCTACCCAGTATTTGACCTAATTTTCAAATTAAATTATACTATCTGCCCAATATTTGATCTAGTTTTACAGCAAATTAAAGGAATCTCATTAAGCAGTATAGAATTTTTATCACTTGTGGATGCATATACCATCTCTTACCTAAAAATAATTTTTCCATGAAATATCTCTTAGTTATGGGTAAAAGGATATGGATGGAAATATCAAATATTTGGGACTGAAATAATACTTTAAAAAATGTTGTAAGTAATATTTTTGCAATGTAGCATTATACTATGTTTTTGTGGACATTTTACACAATTTTGAAATGACAACTGTATCACAAATATTTTGATGGTATTTTATAGAAATGTGTCTAATTTTGAGACTCTATTTATTATTGATATAATTATTGTGTTGGTTTCACAGACAGCCTTGTGCACATGTAGTGTAATTGATGTAATACTTACTTATCCGTACGCAAAATACGCGCATTGACGGACACCAGCCTGTATTACCTATTAATACTTACTTATAAGAAATAAGCTTTCCTAAACTACCATTTTTCTCAAGTTATTTCCATCTTATAATCAGTCATTGATTATTCTGAATCGTTATTTTCAAATAAAGGCTGGTCCACACCAAATGTAGCATGCATGGATTTTGTTTGTAAAAATGTTATATATACAAATGAATTATACAACATGTTGTTAAAGATAGTACTGTCCATAAAATGTGGAACATTGAATAGAGATTATATTTAAATATTTAATATTCTGTGTCATTAATTATTGTAACGGTTTTAAACACGAGCATGCACGAAAAACACCCTGTTTTGTCAAATTCTTATTTAATTGTATGAAAGCTTGAAATAATTATTGAAACACAAGTCAATGTGACTATAAAAGTACACTTTTTGTAGCGCAAAACCATTTGTCGGTCGCAGTTCTTAAGTATTTTCTTATAAAACGATTATCAAACGTCAGTCTCGCGAATGTTTTCGTAAAACTTGTTGTGAATATTAGTGATTTTCCATGAATACTTAAATTATTTGAAAAATCTTTTCACCCACCTGCTAAACTAAGAACTCGAGTTTTCAAATCAAAATCGTTTTTATTTAAATTCTTTTCCCTTTCTCACAGACAGCGGTAAAAAATAATCATAATCAGTTGATTTCGTGCACGGCCCCATAATTAAAGTAAACAAATAAATGTATGCACATTTACACGAGCTTAATAACTAATGCTTAGTACTTGTCACTAACACTAATACATTGTGTGTAAACATGCTGAATTAGCGCTTAGTGTTAGTAAAACTAAATAATATATGTGGTCGGGGGATCCCCGTCAGGAATGAAGTTCCGCACGCATACACACACACTCGTATAATAAGAGACAGAGAAAGTCGCATGGAGGGGGTATAACGCTTTTTCCTTACGTGACGACTTCTACCAGTAAACTCCTACCGCAAGCTGCGTTAAGGAACTTCGTGCCAAAAAGTAACAAAGCGTTTCAACTGGCCGGTACCAGTAAGCCGACGTCGACGGACTCGGCGGCATAGATCGAGGCAACATTTAGGCTGCTTTCCCATCAGAGGTGTGCTATGCTACGTTGATATGGATGCGATTGATATCCACCAATCATATTCATTGGTCCACTAAGCTATATTTTTTATACGGAAGGATGCGTGTCACGGATGCGCGAGTGGTGTAGCTATGTGCAGAGCAGAGTACCTACTCCCCGTGCCTTCCCTACTATCGATGCATCGCATAGCTCGAGCTGCACAACTTCCTTGCACAGCTAACCAACGGCGGCGCATCTTCATAGCACATCTTTCTCGCTCTGCTATACAGCTTAGCATTAGTGGAAACGGTCGCATATTTTCGTAGCTTAGCTTTCACATCCTCGCAGCATAGTTGCATAGCACATCTCTGGTGGAAAAGCAGACTTAGGAATAATAAAAACCGTCGCCGACAAGTGAAAAGTCAGAATATATTTTGATACATTATCGTTCCCCTTGCCGGCTGGTGGACGGTGGTCCATGCAGGTACCGGTGAGCTGAAAATGCCCAATAAAAGCCGATCTTGTTTACTTGGCAACAAGCCGACACGGTTAACTACTAATGACAAGTACTAAGCTCGTCTAAATGGTGCAATAAACGTCAAGGTGCTGATTAAATTGCCTTGTGTATATACAACTACTATATTGATAGTATTATAGTAAAAATGGATGTGTTTAAGAATCCATGTTACATTTTGATAGTTTATCTAGGTTTGTGGTTATATTAGGTATAACTTGTTAAGTACAAGCATGTTAGTGTACTGAACAATTTTACAATGCATTGTATTATTGATAGAATTATGATAGTTTTATATTTCTAGACATTTAACTCTTTGATGCGAATTTTCTTATAGTTTAGTAAGATAGTAATAAAAACGTTTTACAAAAACATATATTTTTATTTCTGCATGAAACACTTATCAAAACTTAGAAGTGTGTCTGGAGTGAGATGAAAATGCATAACTACGAGTAAACAGCGGTTGGCTGTCAATAGTTTGGAATTTCAAATCACTGATCATCGGATGCAGCAGAATTGCGATTATCTACATTCGTAGGTACTTATACTGACCGAATCTGCGAAATATTATTTCATAAGCCATGGCCACTTCAAGAGCCGATAAGCCTCCTTACCCTCCTTCCACTCATTTTGGTTTGTAGATTGCTGCGACCGATTCTTCCATAGATATTTAGCTCGTCCCTCCTTCTCCTCTAAGCAATACATTAAAATAACCCAATGCAATGTTCACTACAGGTTACGCTAATGCGAAAATCTACAAATGTGACAATCCAAAATGTCCGCGTCCTACGAGCTTCATATCGGGCGGTTCGTCGAAGGACGATAGTTTCCCGTGCCTGCGACCTGCCTGCACAGGCCGCTTCCAGTTGGTGCGTCACGTGAGCTTCGTCGACTGCCCTGGGCACGACATTCTTATGGCCACCATGCTTAACGGTGCTGCGGTCATGGACGCCGCATTGCTACTCATCGCAGGTATGCAGCTTTTAATTGTAGTACCTATTTTCTATTTTAATTTGTGTTTGTATACTATACGAATTCTCATTGATAATTCGTGGGCTGGCCGGCTAACTGTACTCTAAATCAATGCATTCACCCATAACCAGAGCCTCGCAGATGTAACAGAGCCAGCATCGTGAAACGGCACGTATGTTGAGAACAGCTGTCTTATGATTTCAGAAGAATACCTTGCTATAAACCGAAATAACCAAACCTTTGTTGTGTCTAGGTAACGAGTCTTGCCCCCAGCCACAAACCAGTGAACACTTGGCAGCCATTGAGATTATGAAACTGAAACACATACTCATATTGCAAAACAAGATAGACCTGGTAAAGGAAGGCCAAGCCAAGGAGCAACATGAACAAATCGTGAAATTCGTGCAGGGCACTGTAGCTGAAGGTGCACCTATAATACCTATATCAGCTCAGCTGAAGTATAACATAGAGGTAAATCATTTTCACCAAAACCAAAAGTTCTTTTTCTACACAAACAATATTACAACTACACGACATTTTAATTCTATAATTAAAAATTTATATAAACCCTCCTAGACTTAAAACCACGGCGTCGTCTTTACAATGCGTAGGCGCAGCAGAAGCCATTTATAGCATGAATTGGCTGGAAAATATGAAATAATATTTAAAAATGTTTCTAGGTGTTATGTGAATACATCACAAAGAAGATCCCGGTACCTCTGAGAGACTTCACATCGCCGCCTCGGATGATTGTCATTCGTTCTTTTGACGTCAACAAACCTGGTTGTGAGGTCGATGACCTTAGAGGAGGTGTCGCCGGTGGTTCTATCCTGCAGGGAGTGCTCACTGTTGGAATGGAAATCGAGGTAACTACAACACTTCTCCGAAGAGAAACTAGCAGTAGTACAGTTCCTGGCCACAAATATGGCACATCGTTTTTTAGAAAAAGTTCTGCTTTGTAAGAGTGCGCTGGCCCGACGCCAGTAACACATACCTGTGCGACTGTCTCTTACGCGGTGTCCTACGTGAGCGACGAATACGACGCGACGCGACGCTGCGAACGCGACGGACGAACGCGATCAACTCAACGGCATACCCTGCTTGCGGCCTATGTGACAGTCTGCGACGAGACGCGACGTAACGCGTGCTTGTTTTGAGAGCGACCAGACGCGACACCACGAACTACATAATATGAACTTTCCGTCTGTTCCCGTTGTCCCCATTTGGAACTCAATAAAAATAATTAAAATGTATTCCTGTTGTCCCCATTGACGGTTTCCTGTTAAAATTGTACTGTACTTCTCCATGATTCGAGAAGTAATAATGACCAAAATCACGCAGGACATTTGTCGCGTGTAGCATCGGGTCGCATTACGTCGTTTCGTGTTGCGTCGCGTCGCGTCGCGTCGTATTCGTCGCTCACGCAAGACACCGCCTTACGAAATCTTGATGAGTGCTTGTTGCTCCCCAACTCGTTTTTAGTTAGTTTAGCTAGGTCTATTCACTTCACGTTAATCGCCGGCTATGGGACAGGTCTCTAACTACCTTTACCACCTTTGCCTTTACCTTTTCCAATGGTTCCCCATTTCATTACACAGGTGTGATGTTATGTTATATAAGATCTAAATATATACCAGTATGCACTACATCCTGGTACTTTTATAAATTCAGAGTATTTACCATTCGTCTAAGAATGCCCTTTACGGCAAAGGATTCAGTTTAATAAAAGTAAACACGGCACCCTTGCTAGTGCCACTTGCAGTCGCAATTTGGCCGTCACGTCAACGTCAAAATGTGCTTTTACTCCCCTCAAGTTTAATTTACCACTTTTCATGCTTTTCTAATACATTATTATTGAACTTGAACAGGTCCGACCGGGGCTAGTCAGTAAGGATGCCGACGGCAAGCTGACGTGCCGTCCCATATTCTCCCGTATCGTGTCTCTATTCGCGGAACAAAATGAGCTTCAATACGCCGTGCCCGGAGGTCTCATCGGCGTTGGAACCAAAATTGAGCCCACGCTCTGCCGTGCTGACCGACTTGTGGGACAGGTACGTAGGTCCAACTTTTGTGCTGATCCAAATGGTATCCTAAAATTTTAGTTTCAAATTCTGCTCTCAAGTTCCCAGAAAATCAAGAATAAGCGACCCGGTTTTTTTTTTCGGGGTTACCTAGGAAGAAAAGCATGTGGCTAAAAACTTAACACACTAATAGCAATAGATTTGTTGTATCAGTGAGATGGCTACATGCTAATAACACACAGTGATCATCAATACAAGTATAATTGGGCAAAATTAACTTGTGTAGTAATGAAAACAAATAAAAATCCTTATAAGTACCAGTATTATGTTCTGAAGAATGATATCATGATCGTTGATATATTTTGTAAACATATTCCGCCTTTTTTCATGATGTCACTCATCCTTTCCTTTGTTGCCAGTATCTCGTGCGAAGACGAAATAAATAAAACAATTTGCGTTTATAGGTCCTTGGCGCTGTTGGTGCTCTGCCCGGAATATTTGTGAAGCTTGAAGTTTCGTACTACTTATTGAAACGTTTACTTGGCGTGCGCACTGAGGGTGACAAGAAAGCGGCTAAAGTACAAAAGCTGACCAAAAACGAAGTAAGTAATACAAGGCTTAGTCATTATTGACCTTCTAACCCTTCGTTTGACTTGGATCCACATGAGTCACAATGGCTTTTTAATTGTTTCTGTAAGTACGGCATTTAAACCGGTTAAGGCACAAATGTATCTAATACTTAACAGAGCAGCTATGAGAATCTGAAAACACGCCAGTCGCTAAAACTGTCTCTAAACAGCACATAGTCTGAGAAAATCGTCTAACTACATTATTATATCCCAATCAGCTAAGTATGCACGACCGGTAAGGCGGCCACTATGTCAACGAATAGAAGATTATGCAGTTACTGATTAAAACCATAAACTTTGCTGTTTGAAGCACCAAGCCATACATTTTGAAAAATTAAAATATCAGGATAACATTAATTTTTTGTATTTTTTAGGTATTGCTGGTAAACATTGGATCCTTGAGCACGGGAGGAAGGGTAATCGCTACCAAAGCTGATTTGGCCAAAATTGCTCTAACAAACCCTGTATGTACCGAAATCGGAGAAAAAGTAGCCCTTAGCAGGAGAGTTGAAAATCATTGGAGGTGAGTTAACATGATAATTAAATTTGATTCAAATTGGGTATATTGTATTGAATTCAGTAGATAATGATTGTGATTTATAAAACAAGTTTTTTGTAAGTTAAGAAATTTTACTATCCTCTACATATGTTAACAATTTTTGATTCCAGGTTGATTGGCTGGGGTCAAATTCAAGGTGGAGAGACAATCGAGCCAGCGAAGAATTAATGTTATGTATTTTATTTTTATACATTGAACTATTATATGTATTTAATAAAAGCAAATATAAATGTAAATAAAATTATTATTTAATTTCAATTAAACTTGACTACCTATAAATTAATTTAAAAGTGAGTTCATTTAGAGCAGGGGTTCCCAACTTTTAACATACGCGCTCCCCTAACTTTCATTTAAAACGCACTCCGAGTTAGTTTGTCGGCTAATGCAAAAAAGTTTAATAATGCAAGAGCGAGCTCGAACTCTTTATGTCGCCTCTGAAAGGCATGATTTATTTTAAACCTTTCAAATACCAAGAAAAAATAAAAATGTAGTTATTGGAACCACCGCGCCCTCCCATCAGTTGGGAACCCATGTTTTAGAGAGAAACATTTCCTGGGTAAACAATTTATTTGATTTTGTTCATTTACGCTTGTAATAATGAATTTTAGGCCATGTATATAAATGTGTTGATATCTTCATCATCTCGTCGCATGTACTTGTGTTCGATGAGCCATTCTAGCTGCTCCTTTATCATCTTCTTAGAGGGCAAGAACATGTTCTTCAAAATCTCCACTAGTTCACTCTGAAAAAAAAAACAATTTGTATAATAAATGCTCATTTAGCAGCATCAATTTCTATTGTCTTATCTCTTTTCAAGGATAGGTATTCGAAAATAGACGTTTGCAGTTCCACCCTTTTCTTGTTTCAATATTAATAGCTCTTAACATCTGGGGCAGTAAATAGTCTTTGGTTAGGGTAAAATACATAGTTGTGTATTGTATTTTTTTCGCCAAAATGCGACACTTAGTGCCATGACGAGCTTTGCTGTACTAGCTGCGCCCCGCGGTTTCACCCGCATAAGTGTCGATCCCGTGGAAATACCGGGATAAAAACTATCCTATGAGTTTGAAAGTCCCGGGGAAGGATCCCCGGGACTCCAAATTTCATCTAAATCGGTTTCAGTGGTTTAGGCGTGAAAAGGTAACATACAGACAGACAGAGTTACTTTCGAATTTATAATACATATTAGTATGGATTATTAATCGAATACGTCGAAGCGTATTTCCACGCAAAATACGCGACGTTATTTCCGGCAGACAAATACGATTTCCGTTGAATGCGTTACGGAAGGTAGTCAACATCCTAAATACCAGGACGTAAAAACTGTTCAAAACCTGAATAACTAAGAACTAAGTTTTAGTTTCCGTAATTCTATCATGAAAATCAATTCATTTGAGATTATAGTACTTTTAATGAGTTTTCTTAATTTAGTTTATATATTTTTATGTCAGGTTGTCCCAATAGTTTTGTCACTGCCTGTACCAATCATTTATAGTAAAATGCTTTCAATAATTTTCTAAAAATATTATTAATATTATTAAATATTAAAATAAATATAAAATATTATTAATACCTGGAGAGCAGTATTTGTGATTCGTTTTCTCATCTTTAGTATTTTTATGATGGCTTCTTGAGTCCGTAATATTCGAAGCTGAACAATGGAATGGTTATCTTCTATTTGAGATCTCTCAGTGCTCAATTGAAGTCTACCAATCAAATTAATTTTTCCTCGACGTTGAGGTTTACCATTTTTTATTAGAGCAAATTCTTGATTTACCCAAAATGTTGTATTCTCTGTAAAATCTTTAGGATTCTGAACTGCTGGCTCATAGGACAACAACTGCCTTTTGAGTTTTGGAAAAGCAACAAGAGACCATAAAGTTCTCCTAAGTTCTGGATCAGGGAGTTCAGTTGCAAGTCTCAAGTTCTCATAACTGATCTTCTCCATTGGTCTTTGATTCCATGCAAACAATACAGCCATTTGAAATGTGGTGACATCCAAGTCAAATCTACCAACAGAATTGGCAAATGTGATTGTACCATTGCTCATATGATGATACCACTGCAACTTACGTCCTGAATGCTTCTTCTTATAAAAGTCTTCAACTTCAGGTATGTAGTCCTCTAACTCTAACGGAAGGCTTACAGTAACTCTTTCAGATCCACGTGCCCATGCTCCAGCATTGAGTATTTTTATGTTTATAGCATCATGTCTTGTGGTATCAGTTCTAAACTGAGTATTCAGATCTTCACTTACCTTAATATCTTGGAACATTCGAGCTAGTTTGTTAACATAGTCAGCAGGCATTCCCACCTCTCTGAGCCACTCTACCATGTCCTCTTCTTTCTCAGAGTCTGCACTTGAATCTAATATTAACCTTCTAGTGAGATGTGCTTTGTGATATCTCATAAAAACATCTTTGTTTTCTATATACTTTAAAACCAACAATACATCTCTTAACCTTGACTCTATCTGTTCACTTGTTAAACGTTTACTTAGTGGTGTCTTTCGCAGCAACATGTCGCAGTAGTTAGCAAGAAGTTCAGGACACTTACTCTCAGGAGCTGTGCCTTTGCTGCCCCGGATTAGAGCTGAAGATGGTAGTTCCAATTTAAAAACTGTTGTGTCATTAACAACACATTTGTATGCCTTATCTCTGGCTGTTAAAAATCTTGGATCATCCAAAAAGGCATCTTTAGCCAATGAGCTGAAACTTTTAAACAAATCTAATAAACGTTCCACATACTTTTCTGAATCAGAAGTGATTATATCTGCAGAAGCTACCATGTCTGCTAATCCAGCAGATACTATGTGTGCCTCTAGATCTCTTAATATGGGTGTAACTCCTTCAGGCACTCTATCAAGAAGACGGAACATAAGTTGTAACTTCTCAGTTTGACCAGCTTTAATCAAAGGGGCACTCTCTGCAAGTAATGTGGGAAGGTGTTCTCCAATGAGAACTTTCTCACAACATTGTGTAAGTGCTGTAACACTGCCACTTCCTGGTTCCAGATATCTGTGAGCTCGAGCTTCTTCTTCTTTCAAACGTTGATCAGCATACTTCATATAAGATTGAACTCCATTCACCAGTAATTGTTCACTGGCTTTTAGTTTATAAAACTCTTCTGTTGCTTGCATATAAGCAGCCTCGAAATTTTCCCTGTATATTTGGAGTTTATCCACAGAGTTCGAGCATAAATTAACTGCAAAGAAGTTATTGATTATTATTTAATTTGATTATCACTTATGTTTAGGAAACATGACAACAAGATACCATTAAAACCTTACCATATGATTCTCTTACACCAATAACCAGCTGAGAATCAAATGATTCACCATTACGTTCAGCTTGTACCAGCTTCATAGCCGAATCTTGTAATCTTTGCTTGATGTCCACAAAGATGCTTTGATTCCATGAATCTAACATCAATTTCCTTACCAAACTATCTTCTATGTTATTGTTGTTATTCTTCTTCTGAGTACTAGATGCATTTGAACTGGTCACCTTGCTTACATTGTTGATAGAGTTTTCTAATTGTCGAAATGGAGTAGGTAAATAGTTGCACTGTGTAAAAAACTTGCCCCATTCAGCAATATATGCCTTTAGAAGGGCTTGGTCTTCCCGCTGAGCCAGGACGCGATTCTGAGCCTGCTTTATATACATCATTATATCTTGCTGGAGAGCATCCCTTAGCTTATATGGTCCTCTCTCATCCCACAAGCAAACAGAGTGGACAGAACCAAAAAGATCTTGCCATTCTGTTTGCGTTACCGGCTCCTGCTTCAGTAGCTTCAAAACTATAGGGCGCATAGCAGGCCATTTATCTTCAAAAGTGACTTGTCCTTTATCCTGTAAAGAAAATCCATGAAACGTTTTTACACCTCATTATATCATTAAAGATATATCATATAACACAATATAAAGAAAAGGAACCTTTAACATGACTTTATAATCAAAATAATTCACTATTCAAACGAATACACTTCTCATAATCAAATATTATATCTGGCGAATTTTAATTTGCGATAGTATTGAGTAGCTTATTTCGACGTCAATAAACGTGAAAATAAATCAAGCATCCAAGACTCAAATCGACTATTGTTTTAGAATTTAATAGTCGAATAAACTTATAAAAAAATATTAAATCTCTTAAATTATTTTATTTTATTGTAAAGTACAATAATTATATATTTCTTTGGTATCTTGGTTTCCAGAGCGTGATTTTTCTGTATAACATGCAAAAAAGCAAAATCCTCAAGTGAAGTCAAGGCAAGGTTACTCCTTACTATACTCTATGGTTACTCCGATATGCTCAACGCGGTTGAATGCGAACACAGACAGATTAAAACGCGAATGTAGTGAAGTAACGTGGGTTTTTAACTGGCGATGAAACTACTCGCTCGACACTTTCCTTGAGGGCGGTGTTAGGGGCCCTATTCAGCTCTAAGAATAATATTATGTTGCCTTTTTTAGGAACATAATGCTCGATACACACACGCAGTCACTTTAGGCTACCTGGGGCAGTGGCAACTAACAAACCGGATCCAGCATTCTTTGGGTGGATGTCACTGACCGTGGGATCAAAAGCTAAAAGAAGGACGTACTATTCAAGGTTTTTCGAGCTTCACGCAATTAGCAATGATCCTTCGAAGCTGCAAACTTGTAGTTTGCGGCATCGGCCAGCCGCGGCTGGCCGATGGGCTAGCCGGCTGCGGGCTCAGTGAAAAATAAAATTTGGTTGTCTTTGGATTTTTGAAGTTGACCATTTAGACTTTTTTGACAGCTTCATCAAAACACCAAATCATTGTTGTTTGAAAATCAATCTTGAACATTCCTGTTATTACATTTCTATTAAATAAAAACAGAAGAATGAGTACTTTTGGTGAAATAAACGAACCTTCAAGTCGAACTGCATGGGAAGACTGGGATGATGTTCTTTGTAGCGAAAATTTTGTCGAGTGAGTTTGTCAAAATAAATGACCATCTGAGATGATCATAATTCAATTGAAGGTGGATAACGTCCACTACTGATCATGAGCCTCCTCATTGTATCGCCACGACGACTGCTTCTGTGTCTCCAGCATCCAGCGGATTTTTTGTACCAGTGCCGCGTTCTAAGTAAAAGTCTAGGTTTCATGTGTTTTCTTTTTTTACAGTTTACATCTGGAAAAGAACGTAGAAGTCCCTAAACAAATTGATACGTTTATAATATTAGAAGGGAGATACTTGTATGAGTGTATTAGAGCTCACCATAAACTGGAACTTGTCAATGCCTGTGCAGAAGTTAATCTACGCTTATACAGGACTAGGAAAATGAATAATTACGTTTGTATGATAAAGGATTACGATTTAGTTCGGAGCAGCGAAATTGTTGACTTGTTGAAAAAATACATCACTATCAGCACTGATGTTATAGCAATATTGACAAAACCGCTTGTGGAATACCAAGTATCTGAACTGGTCAGTAAAGACTATGTAATAAGAAGCCTATCAACAAGTATAAAATCTTCAAATGGTCTAGATATCAGTTTCTCACAGTTGGAGCAACCCAATATTATATCTGGTGTATCTGCCGGAGGTAATACATTCTTCAAGTACCTACTAATACAACTTCTAAGTCTCTATTGTCTCTTTATATTCACAATTTGTTTTTTTTTTTTCATTTTAGTACTATCTTGGAGAGAAATCACAGACATGCCTGCTGTAGCTGTTGTATGTTATATTGAGCACCCTGAAGAGCTGCAAATACAAGAACTGTTTGATTTATTGGAAAAATTGAAGATAATTCCACATGTGGAGAAGACACATCGTGACAATTTGTTAAACTCAAACTTGTACATTTGAATGATAAATTCTGTTCAAACTATATATCGCCGGGTTAAAGGCAAAACCAATTATTTAGTCCAAAAAAGTCAGTATAAAATTTTCCGTAAGCGCATTTTGAAAGTTTGCTATTAAAATTAAGTCCTTAGTAATAAAATTATGTCAGTCGCAAATGAAAGAGCGTGTTCTATAATTATCTAAGTTTCAAACAGTTACATAATAAACACAAAAAATAACTTCATTTGTACAAAAATAAATTAAAAAAAATTATAACCCCCCCTTTTAGTTGGTTTTGCCTTTATAGTACAAATACAAGCATATCTGGAAAAGTAGTTGTCCTGTTTCTAACAGACTTCGTAATTACGTGAGTTAAAGTATTGTTCTGATAATTAACTTGTAAGGCTGATTGTCGAAACATTAGTTTTGAAACAATTTTAAAAAATACGAAAAAATTGTTGGTTTTGCCTTTTTACTTCTAAATAGATGTCTTTGAATTTAGAATGCAAAATTGTACTAACAATATAAGTTACTGATTTGCATTGCTTAAATCATTCAAATTGTGTACCTACTATCAGGGCTTGTTTCACCACCTACGATTAAGTTCCTATTAACTTACTTGGCAGACAATTTCATACAAATTCCATAAAAAAATCAATTCTGTTCCATTTTTGAATTTATTCGGTAAGTAGTGGCTATTCGGACATCGAGAAATAGGCCCTTACTATAGCATCTCAGCCAGTACAAGAAAACACTCGGAAAATAAAACAGACAGGTAACAAGAAGAAGCATTTATTTTATTGTTTTATTTCTTTGTACGAACATAAAAGTTTATAATCTAAACAAACAATACCTAATTGGTCTTTAAAAATTAATTCAAAAAAATTAACCACTCAGATTCATCTGGCAGCTCTCATTCTTTGGAACCATTCATGATATTCGTCGGGATTGTCGGGAATTACTCCTTTTTCACGAAGTTTCAATAGTTTGGCTTTTTTGGCTTTTGAAATGCATAATGGTTCTTTATATAACGGGTACAGTATCAGTGGAAAACATGGGTCATTTGTGGCTTGTGGTGGTTGTTCAGTGACAACTTTTTGGACTGGCTCGACGTGTTTAGATTTTATGGACAGCCCAAAACAAAACAGCGGCCACATATTGGTTCCTGTTTTGTCCACCACATGTGTCTGAAAATAACAAAACCTCGTCGATATGATCGGGGATTTCGCTTAAGTAAATTAAAATTATCGATCTAATCTCAGAGTTTCCTTTCTTGCTATTAATTTCCGTCCACGCATAACAAAATGCTTTATTTGGAAAAGAGCTCTCATAAATCGTCAGGTTGTAGTGTAAGTTTCCTGCAACAATACAAAAGACCTACATCTCCACTAGGGATTTATAAAATTGCCTGCAAATCAAAGGATGCCGAAGTGAAGTTCATTTCTTTTTCTGCTCTCCCCTTGTTTCTCCCCCTTTCCTCCCTTTGTTTCTCGCTATTGCATGTATCTTTTCTTTGAATGCGCTGTTTATACTCTTCTTCAATTTTAGTTTTCTCTATGGTATCCAAACGACGATAGGTACTTGGTGCACAAAATAAACCGGTCTTTTTGGGAACAAAAACCCCCCAAGTTGAATTCTGTGCAAAATACTTTTCGACAGTTGCCTCCGACGCGGGTGTAACGCTCTCCTTCTCACACTCCTCCACATACAATGCATATATTTTTGTAATTGACAGACTACAGTCTAGATTATCTTTGCGCACTTTAATGGCTTCCCATCGTAGGGAAAGATTTGATATGACGACGGATTTCTTTATCTTTTTCCGTGGCGTTTTGTTTTGGGGCTCATGTCGTCCTCGCGGATTACAATCTTGGAGAGTAAAATCCCATCGTATAATAACTGAAGCAGAAATGCACAAAGTTTTGCAGAAGAAGTTTTGACATATCTGAGATTAAATTGTGTTGATTTTTTTCTATAAAGCATTCAAAACCATTTTAACACTGTAGAAGTACTTACTTTATGGAGTTGCAGCTGTTGTCGGTTCTAATTCTTCAGCAATAATTTTCCTCAGCAAACACACTAAACACACAGTAAAAACACACAAAAATTGAAAAATGCACTTTATAGAAGATTCGACTAAATCCCCGTAAAACGGGAGGGGGATAGCGACAGCGCGGGGCAGTACCAACTATAATAATTTAATCTGGCTTTTTCTAGGCAATTCGCTAAAAAGAAACCGAAAAACCGAATGCCAAAATCGACTATATTTATATAATGTTTATTTAGTTTTAATGTTCAAGAACAAAAATGTGCCAATCAAATATATTATTTTTTTCCATTAGTGACTAAGACCTTCCTTTGACATTATTGTAGGACTAAAACCCACTAAAAAAGTTTGGTATTTTTTGCATCTATATTTTGAAATATTGCGGACAAATTATTGCGAATTATTTGGTTTTTAATTCTTTAAAGATACACTTTCTCGATTTTAATCGATTTTTACATTCAGTAACTCGGGAACGGTAAGTCCTACGGTTTAGTTGGTTTTACCATTAGATAAAGAATCAAATGCCGATTCGAATGGTATATTAAAGTGAAAAACTGAAAAAAATCGCAGATAGTCGGTTTTGCCTTTAACCCGGCGATATAACAGAAGTGATGAAATGTATAAAATAAAATGTATGTGTTTTCTTAAGACTTATTGAATGTCCTCCATGAACACAATCAATCAATCCAAATGCACATACAACAGATGTAGTGGTATGTTCAAAAATGCAGTTATTGCATAATGTCACGCTAGTGACGTGTCGCGGTTCACTCGGTTAATTTGTACAAACCCCCCCCCCCCCCCCACACCCCAAGTGACAAGAGTAACTAAAAATGTATTTAGATTTTCAAGTTCACTTCCTTCTTCAGAATTCTTTATTACAATGTTTAGGAATTCTAAAATGATGAGACTACTACTTTGCTTAGGCTAGATATCTACCAACATTTTTTTTTTCTTAGCCTATTTTGTGTCCCACTGCTGAGCAAAGGCCTCCCCTTTTTCGTTCCAAACCTCCCTGTCTTGTGCGATCTCTGGCCATGTTGGCCCTGCGAATGAATGTGATGATATTAGATCGTCACGCCACCTTCGCCTTGGTCTACTTCGACGGTTACTCTATCTACCAACATGGTTTTTGATAATTTGAATCTTAGTATCTTTTTATAAAGAAATATGGACCTCATTTTTGTACAGAAGGTATAGGCCATATTCCTTTCTTCTACAAGCTATGGAATAACAGTTGGAAATCTAGGAAATCCATCAACAAAAGTTGTAACATACCTTGCCAACATCAGCTTTGATGGCATGGCTCAGTTGAAAAATGTCTACAATACGCAACATGTCCATTTTTAAAAATGTCTCGCAATTTTATTGTATTTTTTTTTTACCTAGGTATCTGAATAAAAGATTATTCACCCCCTTTTATTATTCATTCCCTCTGTGCGTGAATCCAACTTGCACTTGATCGTTTTTGTATTTATACGAAGTATTTAATCGTAAACGTGTACACATTGTAAAAAAGTATGTTTTGCGAAGTGGTCATTTTGGACTGATATTCTGTAAATGGACATTTCACGAAAGAGACATTCTGAGAAATGGACATTTTACGAAATAAACATTTTGAGAAATGGACATACGAAGTAAACATCTTGAGAAATGGACATTTTGCGTCCGTGTTTCCGGTTTTCAGCAAGGTGTTTTAAAAGATAATGCTTAATCAAATGCTCACATTTTAACACGAATAAAATCCTTCACGTTTTACCAAAGGACGTTGTACGACCGACGCCGGTGTAACCTTATTAAAACACATTTTTAACGCGTGGGAAGAGGTCCAAGACGCCATAGGAATCTTTTGTGACCTCTCCAAGGCATTTGATTACGTCGATTACGAAACCTTGCATTTGAAACTTGAGCATTACGGACTTGGAAAACTTGCGCTCAGTTTTGTTAGTTCTTATTTGAATGATAGACAACAGCAAGTTCAAATAAATGGTGTCAATTCACATGGTTTAACAGTAAAAATGGGTGTGCTACAAGGCTCGATATTGAGTCCTTTCCTCTTTTTAGTATATAGATCTAGATAGGTACTCCATTTATTAAAAAAATAACCACAAATGGTGATATTTGCTGATGACACTTCTTTAATTTTTAAGGTAAATAGACGTGCTAAAAATTTTGACGACGTAAATAATGCCCTACTGCAGGTCCAAAATTGGTTCACTGCTTATAATTTAGTATTAAATGAAAAAAAAACTAGGTAAGTGCATAATGTCCATTCTTTACCAAATGTCAAAAGTAGTGATTGTGAGATAATAATAAATCAAGAGAAACTAGAATTCGTCGATAACTGTTTTCCTAGGGATCACGCTCGACTCAAGGCTACAATGGGGTCCTCATTTAACATCTCTTGCAGGACGGCTAAGTTCAGCAGCTTATGCTGTCAGAAAAATCCGTCAATTTACTAATGTAAGTAGATACCTACCGCAAGACTAGTCTATTTTAGTTACTTTCATAGTATCATGTCTTACGGTATTTTACTTTGGGGACAGGCTGCAGACATCGATTCTATTTTTATTCTGCAGAAAAGAGCCATCAGAGCCATATATAATCTCCGCAGGCGCGATTCTCTAAGGGAACTGTTTAAGGAAATTAACATCATGACGGTACCTTGTCAATATATCTACGAAAACATCATGTATGTAAGGAAAAATGTACATCTTTTTAGTAAAAGAGGTGAAAGACATAATTATAGTACTAGAAATAGGGACCTATTAGTTTAACCAGGTTTCAGACTGACTAAAGTAGACTCATCTTTTATGGGGTACTGTTTAAAATGTTATAATAAAATACCTCCCCACATTCTTCAACTGAATGAGACAAAATTCAAGTCTTGTATAAAACGCACACTATGCAGGCAGGCATAAGTTAGGGGATTACATCGCTAACAAAAATGCCTGGCTAAATACTGGCCCTGCTCTACAACTACAACTAATTGATTAACACTTGAAAATACTGTTGGAGCTGCTGAAGATTGTAAGTCTATCTTTGTAGGTACTCAATTTCCTTTGTATTGTATAATTGCATAGTACAGATGTGAGTTCTATGTACTATAGTGCTACCATTTACCGGGTAATGTCTTTCATTGACTTGAATGTGCCCTGGCCACGCCCTGGCGGCTGATAGTATGTCATGCTCACAGAAATGTCTCGCTGACGGTGGCGTGTGTGTTGGATCATATAGCTCCCTTCAAAATGGTTGAGCTGAATGGTGCTGATCTATGCGTCATGTTCGTGAACGGGCGCCGTCAGTTGGGGCTGGTCATCACTTAGCTGCCTCGGCTTATTTTAAATTATTTTGTTTTTGAATTGTTGTTTGTTGTATTGTTTTGTTACTATTTGCTCTAGGTACTCTGGACGCTTCTTTTTTTACATCGTTCTCACATATAATTATAAATTCAACATTAATGATGTAGGTAACTAATATTTTTGTAAAAATATAATTTAAACTAGCTTCTGCCCGCGACTCCGTTCGCGTGAAATTTCTTATTCCTTCGATCAATCTCGTCGCATTGCATCACCTGCCTGCGTCTCCTGCCCTATCACTTCGTTTTGGCTTAGCGTTTTTGCTCGGCTCCTAAGGGTCATAGCGTGACGATAAACAGCCTATAGCCTTCCTTAAGAATTAGGCTATCAAATGCAAAAATAATTTTTCAAATCCGACTGGTAGTTCCGGAGATTACCCCCTACATACAAACTTACAAACAAATTTTACCTCTTTATAATATTTATTTATTTTATTTTATTGGGACATAAAACAGTTAAATAAAAACTAATCTCTTTTATTTAATTTAAATAAAAGAGTGTCCATGGAGTTTCTTGCCCGTTCTTCTCTATAGGTACCTAAGCTTTGGAATGGGCAACTAGCTTCGTATTTTCTGACTGACTGACTTCTTGACAATTCAAGTGTAATGGTTTAATTGAAATAAATGCTTTGAGTTTTGGTAAACATTTTGCGACTGAGCCGATGGCACCAGTAACTGTACAATAAACAGAAAATGAAGAGCAAAGGAGGAATTTCAAATATATTGAAGGTGAATGGTGTTAAAGTAAAAAATAGACTTTTTTCTAAAATTAATACTTAATATCGTAAAATTTTATTCAACATTAATACATTAACATACATTTGACAATCGTTTAAAAATATTTAATAAAGTAAATAAAAGTAACATAAGAAAACTTATGAAATATACAAATAACCACAGCCTATTGGATCGCAGACCAGTTTGAGTTTGGTTTTTTATGTAACAAAAATATACTATGTATTAGATGTATAGGTAGGTACCTACTTAAACAATGTTTAATAACAAAACATTGAAGTAAATCCAACTTTAACTTTGTTTATAAAATTTAGAGCTCAACCATGACCACGAATTATATCGATAAAAGCGACACTTTCTAATTTCGCATAAGGCTCATCGCGCAGTAGTGGTTCTTTTTAGGGTTCCGTAGTCAACTAGGAACCCTTATAGTTTCGCCATGTCTGTCTGTCCGTCCGTCCGTCCGTCTGTCCGTCCTCGCTTAATCTCTGTGACCGTTAGCACTAGAAAGCTGAAATTTGGTACCAATATGTATATCAATCACGCCGACAAAGTGGTAAAATAAAAATTAGAAAAAAATGTTTTATTAGGGTAGCCCCCCTATATGTAAAGTGGGAAGTGATTTTTTTTTTTAATTTCAACCCTAACGTGTGATATATTGTTGGAAAGGTATTTAAAAATGAATATGGGTTTACTAAAATCATTTTTTGATAATGTCAATAATTTCGGAAATAATCGCTCCAAAAGTAAAAAACAATGTGTCCCCCCTCTAACTTTTGAACCATAAGTTTAGAAAATATGAAAAAAATCTGAAAAGTAGAACTTTATAAGGACTTTCTAGGAAAATTATTTTGAACTTGATAGAAACAACAGTTTTTGTACAAAAAAGACAAAAGTTGTACAAAATCATTTCTGGACTAAGTTTGTAGTATAATCGTATATGCAAGCATTTTTTTTTTAACTTCGTTTACATATTTTATTATCCTGAACGTATCTTTTTTCAAACAAAAAAAGAATGATTAAAATTGGTTCTCGCAATCCAAAATTACCACCGAAAACTTCTGGCACGTCTATGTACTAATTAGTAACCCAATTCCCCGAGAGATGGCGCTGTAGGTACTTATTACATTGGGTCGGGTATTATCGAATTGTACGTGGGAACACTTATTGTGACGGACGGGAAACTACGGAACCCTACACTGAGCGTGGCCCGACACGCTCTTGGCCGGTTTTTTTGACATTGAATAGTAAACCCTATTTGCATTAAAGTGCAACATTTATGGCTGTTTCACTAACACTGGCGACACCTAAATGTTAAGCCTATTATAATTATTGCATTGTTGCATTTTCAACTCTCGGCGCTGAGCTGGACGTTGAAAATTCAACAGTGTGTATCCATATTTACGTATCGCCTAGTGTCAGTGAGAACGAGCATTGTTAGAGCAATAATGGAGTGCATTATAAGACAGGCGATGAGGCGCAATAGGCTTCGCTTCGCTAAAAATTGACTAGCCCCGACTTGTAAGTTTTATTTCAGTTGAACAATTCGTAGTCATGTTAAGTATTGCTATTTATGCGACTGTGTTCCTGATCGTTCAGAATCACCTTTAAGAATAAACAGAAATTAACAAAAAAACATAATATATTTACAAATTAGTCTTAGACAGCAAACATAATATAACGACATTATAAAATTTAAATATACAATCACAAAATATTAAATTCAGAGTTACATTTACCTACATAACTACAACACTGTGTAAGCATCATGATTGGAGCTTCCGAATGCTTCATTTTAATTGATATAACATTAATTTTAAGATAAGAAAAGCTTAATCCGACCACTTATTTGAGGTATTTTTTTTTTATCATCACATGAAGTAAATATTTCTATCAAATCTACGTTTTTATGACGAAAAGTTTGGTGAAAAATCGAAAAGCCATGGTTAACAACCAACATTCCTTTGTTATTTAAAATATATCGCGAAAATACAAAGTTAGAATTACCATGGAAGAAAATAGATTTCCAATAAAAAAATATTTGAAATTACAAATCAAAATAATTGATGGGATATGAATTCTCTCAGGAGAATCAAGAAAAAGACGGAAGCAAAGTGAGCTATCACCAAACATACATAGGGCGGAGATTTAGTCACCTGCATGTAAGGGGTGATTCTACACGTCATTCTAAACTTTCGGTATTAACCCGTTGAATGCCGTAGGTAATTACAGAAATAATTGAAAAATTCTGTCTCGCGTGGATCCACTTTCCGGACGATACGAAGGGTTAAACTCATCCCAAAATTAAAAAAAAAAAAAAAAATATACTTACATGCATCGAAATGTGTCTACTGTTGTATATGAATTTGTTTTTTTTTTTCACGAATCAGATACTTAGGTAAGTGTTTCGTAGAAAAAGTTGTTGAAAATGACGGGTAGATTCGCTCCCTTAACGGATGCAGGTAACAAAATCGCCATCCTGTATAGCTCCTCGTCTACTAGGCAAGCTTGTTATGTTCGGTAACTATAGAAAAAGTAATTGTGTCTCATTAGTGACAGATCAGCTCATATTGGAAAGACGCTGCAGTTTTACGAATCCAACAGCTTTGACGCCTTTTAATCTTCATCATCTCTTTCTTGCTCTGCCTTCTTTCGCCAGATTATTTTTTGTAAAACGGGATCAGGGCCGCTCTTTCTTTTTATACCTCTGAGTAAGTGATAGCATGTTTTTGGACTAGAGACCGTGAAGGCAAGTGTTATGTCGTAATTGTTCCGTTGCGAAAAAGGGACGAAGCTATTCGTCCTATATAGCTCCATCTCTTTCTCCCGTTGGAACAACTCGCATTGGACTTTAACACTTTCTTATACGACCCCAGTTAAGTTGATGCTTATCACCATCTAGGCTCAATATACAGAATTGATACATGGCGATCTAAACTCTATTATTTCATAATTTCTACCTCATTTAGTATAATCGAAATTAATGAATAAATTCGAATATGTATAATAGATTGATATGAAGTATAATTTTATTTCATTTCTTTAATATTAAAAGTAGTTTCTATTATAAATATTATTATTTTGTAACTTATATGTATGTTATACTTATATTGCAGATCGTTCATAAACAATATCAGGTAATATAAATCAATAAATATTTTGTACAGCATAATAAAAACGCATTTTCATGTTTTTTATGTGATATAATCAATCAGTCATGGATAACTTAGAAAAAACTTAAAAGGAAGATACGTTACGCTCTAACATCGCAATCAGTAATCCTGGACTCGGTGCACAACTAAAGTTAACGAAACTCACACATCTGTGATCAGATCACAGTTGCATACTAACAGTTACCGATAGACAAGGACAGAGATAGGACCGACACAGACGTGCAAGCGCAATCGCGTTAAGACCAGGCACTCTAAAATAATTTCTACGCATGAGAGAGAGAGATGAGAGATCGGTTAGACCGCTATGGTGAAAGACGCTAACGTAGCCGTAGTAAGGTTGAATACCGCGTGCCTCTTTGATCGCGTTCGAGCTCGAAACTAAATGTCGTAAGTCTCAATTCTTATTTTGTTTATAACTAAAGTAATAATTGATCTAGAGAAAAAATATCTTGTGGCTGGATAGTAAACTATATTTTCTTACTGTTAACATTTATTTTAGACATAAAGGCCAAGCAATCTTGAAAAAAAAAGTAATAATCTTTAAAAAAGATATGATTTTTGAATAAAATATGAATCGAGCGAAAATGTTACAATTACGTACAGTACCCGGCGATAAATATTGCACATCGACCTTTGGAAAGAATCAATCGGCTAATTTCGGCTTCGTAGTGCGTTATCTCTGTTGCACACTACCTATGTGACGTTAACTGATGTTTTGTCACTTGTCAGTCGTTGTTCAAGTGCGATAGAGTGCGGTCGCGTCCAGTTCAAAATATATATCTAGTGTTGTTAACACCCCCAAATTTAAATAATTTAAAGTTGTACTATGGCATCTTTAGGAAAAATAGGGGAACGTTTTTATTTTACCCCAACCTAAAGCAATCATTTATAGAAAAATTGGTGTATTTTATACAAAGAATAAAAAGAATTATCAAAAGAAGCAAATCATAATTGTTTTAACAGCTCCTAATAGATACCGGACTGTTTGTATTTCGTGCGACAGAGATAACGCTCTACGAAGCCGAAATTAGCCGATTGTCTCTTTCCAAAGATCGATGTGCAATATTTATCGCCGGGTACTGTAACTGTCTTGTACATGGAAAGAAAAAGATCCAATGAATCATATACTAAAGTTCCATTTTGATTGTATGTGTGACTGTTTCAGAATATTAATGCAAATTAACGTAAAATTTAGGGAGCCTCCTCTTAATAGGTAATACGGGCTGGTGTCTGCAAGTCCACGTCAATGCGCGTATTTCGCGTACGCGTACCTAATCGCGTTAGTCGCCGAATGATTACGACTTTATGAATGACATTCAGGTAGCGTTCGCATCATGTCTCTCACGCCTGTTTTGTATTATCCATCTATCTCGCTCTCACAAAAATGGCGAAACAAACAAATAAAATTATAATGTTCAACCAATTAACATTTATGGGTGTGCTTACGCGTGATAAGTAACCCAGTGCAGTAATCATCGACATGCGCTGTTTAGACTGTGGTCCGCGTGTGCTCGTTACTGCTTCTTTAGTAGGGTAGTCTGACTTTGTTTAGTAGGGCCACGCACTGTGATCAAATAACGTATCTTCACCTTTTATGTTTTTCTAAGGGTATTAAACTGGTTTTAGATGATTAAGTCCGATTGTTTATTTAGACAATATGATGTAACGTCTTAATTCCGTGTGGTTTTAAAAAATTTCAATAAAATCGTTGATAACTTTGATTAAATAAATTGTCAACAAAAACGCTTCACAGGTGGGTTAAAATGACGTCACAACGTTGCAAATACTTTTCTGAGCAATGCTCAATGTAAAAGATGCTCAAGAAGTTTTCATTTTAAAATTGATAACTAAATCACAACTAAAATAAGGTTGAAAATAGCGCGCAAGAAATAATTCTCTGTGGCGTGTGTCACCTCGCCTGTCGTGTCTCCTATTTTGCTACTAGCACTAGCTGACCCGACAACGTTGTCCTGTCCAATTCTAATACAACGTTCTCATAGAAAAAGTTCAGTTTTTCCAGAATTTTAGCATTTTCCGGTATTTTTTTACAATTGATATTTCCATAAAAACCTAATTCAGACTATTACGAACATTTTAAAACAAAAAATAGCCAAATCGGTCCAGCCGTTCTCAATTGATGTGCTTACCAACGAAAAGCTTTCATTTTTATTTACATAGATTTGCGTTGTGATTTAGTACAGACGCCAGCACATCAAGCTACTACAATCTGTCTTTCTTTAATAGATTTTCAACTTTATCGCTAAAGCATAAGGTTCAAAGATAATTGGGAAAATTTTACAGTTTCGGGTAGCTTGATGTGCTGGCGTCTGTACATTTGCAATTTTTTAAATGAAAACTGCTTTAAGATTTTGCTGTTCATACGCTATGACTTACAATCTGTCATCGGTCAGTGTCACGTCTTTTCAGTGAATTCATCGTGTAGTGAAACACGATGAATTCACTTCACTAGAGGTTCAAAAAGCGTTTTCGATCATGTAGAAAAATAGAAGATATTTTGACATTACTGTACTTACATTTTTTTTCATTTATGGAGACAGCCAATACTCAACATTATTATATTTTTGGTAAGAATAACAGTCATCATTTTGTAAATATAAAATTATCATCCAATACGATGTAATTATTTAAACTTCTTTAATGTGTCAATATGTAAAAAATATAAAATAGCTAAGCCATGCTTATCTATTTATTTAAATACATCTACGAATGTATGTTGTGCCGTCATATTTACTTACTACTTTTATATCCTATTGTACGATTTTTACACGGATCCGTCGCCAACCAATCTATTTAAAATTATTTTATATCAGTGATAAAATATTTTTTTGATAAATCTAGAACTTTAAGAATTATGGAGAAGAATATTATTGTATAAAACTATATTTATATTATACACATATAAATCACTACTTTCCCATATGTATGAATACATTATTTATTTATGTGTACATGTACAACATTACAGATTAGAGAAACTCATAATGTGTGTGGTCGGTATACACAAAAAAATGCCCAAGAAATATTATACATGCTTTACTGAACATATTTCCAACTTGAATGTTCTTAATATTAGTAAGGAATGTGAAACAGAATAAGTACAGATTTTTTCTCGTTACCATTATATTTACTAGTTCCTGACTAGAGCCACTTTAAAAGTTGACATTAACATTATTTTGTGATACAGTTACTGTTGTTTCGTTAATGGTACACATGTGATTTATTTGTGTATTTATTAATTCAAATAAGCGCTAGTAGCATTTAAATTACATACCCAATGCAATGAAGATGCTGCCAGTGCTTACTACTAACATAATGTAAGGTAGCCCTAAGGATATAATATTAAATATAGATGACACTGACACCTAACTTATGGCATAATAATATTAGACGAGGATTACATTAATATTCCCCCTAGTTGCCTGGTAAAGCTTCTAGTGACTAAACCTACTCTTCTTACCATACAAAAATAAAATTGTCTTCGACAATTAAGCTTTTATATGATAGACATAAACTCTCTTCTCTAAATAACTTTGGAGGTACATTGAACAGCCTTTCGTTTTTTACTCACATCTGTAGTGTTATGTATTTATATATCATTTAATCCACCATTATTTTGTCCTGATCTGACTTTGTCCAAAACTTTATTAACGAATTCTGAAGTTTTGCCTCCGATTTTTATCTCTGTAAAAAAAGAATATTATCATTTCAATTTATTTAAATTATCATGACTACAAAACAATGCAACCATCTCGATGGTATTCATAGAGGAAATTTTTTAATAGGGATGGTATTCCTATCATGTCCAATATGTCATAGCATGTTTTTTCTTTAAAGTTATTGTGTTGCAAAAACCTAATTAAAATCGTAATGACACAAGGGTTTTTTAGAATAAACACAGTACAACTGTCATTCTAACAAGAATATAACACAAAATAAAATATTACTAAATGAGATTAATTTTAATTTAAGGCTGGTACACACACGACATGGCTATACATTTGCAGTCTTGCAGTATAACCAGACTTCTCATTGTACGAAAAGCTTGTACAGTGCGAGGTCAGCTAATACCGGAAATGTATAGCTTGATATGTCGTCCTGTGTACAAGGAACAGCAACTGTAGGAACCTAAATATGAAGATATAATTACCTGTAGCTGTATTAACTATGTTCGTGATGTGCGAGTTCCAGTCGACATTGTTCTGTGAGTTAGTCACTCGGCTGCTCACTATTTGTTTCATTTGTGCTATTCCATTCATGAGACGCCCTGAAGTGAGACAAATGAATTATCTAAGCCTAGGAGTTTAAAGAAAGTACTATTCTTAACAACTCACATTTATAGTTAGTTAACAGGTTTTTTTCCTTAAACCTTTATCCACATTTATCACTAGAATAAGCTTTCTCAAAATTACACTTTATTTAAATATCTGAAAAGTCTGTCATCAGCAGAGGTCGGAGTAGGTAGATTGATTTTATATACTTGCGTCAAGATATTATAATATGGACATGCCATTTTATCCATAATGTGCGGGAAGTACCGGAAAAAGTTCCGGGATTGGAATTATGGAATATAATAAAATAAAAAAAACATATAGATAGGCTAACAAAATCGTTTATTATAGGAACACCCAATGAGTCATACAGGATACTTACTTCTGATTGGTTGTTGCGTGCGGTCAATGCGTTGTGAACATAGATGAACATGAGATAAAGAAACAAAAGGCCCTGTCTAAGTTTTGTCTCATACTGTCAAGCGTCATTTCTAATTCAAAAGTAAGGGACAAAATACGATGTAACTATTCCAAGGTATTTTTGTATAAAATAAAATACTGATTTCTTTCACCATTAGCTAACACTGGCAGCGTAGATTGATATTATTAATACGTTTTTCACCTTAAACACAAATTCGTGCTAATTTCAAAATTCCGGAACAAATATCACAATAAATATGAAGTTCCGGTATTTTGGAGGCATATCCATATTATCCTCTACGTTTGACGTCATCGACCTTAAATCAATCTACCTACTCCGACCTCTGGTCATCAGTCTCCTGCCCATATCCCGATTTATTTAGGGTCAGCTCAACATGAAAATCTGAAAAGCCTTTATGAGTTCGAAAATAAAATAATTTGTAAAATAAACTTACGATGTTCTTGCTCCAAGCCATGTAGTTTCAATTTATTCGCCTCATGTTGGGCTTTTTTCTTCAATCTGCAGGCCCGTGATGCAAGTTTATTTTTCTCTTTTCTCGTTTTGGGTCTTACATTGAATGGTAGTTCACTAACAGGTATCATGTCATTTATTACTTTGCTCAAATTATCTAGTTCTTTGCCAATCAAATATAATTTTCTTGGATTTGGTGTTAAGTCATTCCCATCTCCTTTCCTGGCTTTGCCACTGCAAATCACATTACATTTTTGAAAATTTAATAGGATAGGCAGATATCTCAAAAAAAAGTTAGTAATAAATAAAACCAGACTACGGCAAAAACGCCAACTAAAAAAGGAAGTTAAGTAAACGCCAACCAAAAATGTGTAAACAAATATGTGTTGTGATTAAGGCATAAATTACGCGTGACTCCGGTTATACGAAAACTGAAAACAATCGACATTGATAGTATCTTCTTGTTTACTTACACCTTCTTAGTTGGCGTTTTTGTCGTAGTCGGGTTTTATTTTTTAATAGTGTCCGACCGAAAAACGATTTTCGGACGAAACCGAAACCGTAGGTAACCGATCCTTTCTGACTTTTATTCTTTTCGCTCGGCTCCTAAGAGACAGCGTGATGTTAAATAGCGTATAGCATTCCTCAAGAATTGGGCTATCAAATGTAAAAAGAATTTTTCAAATGCAACTAATAGTTCCAGAGATTACCCCCTACAACCTCACAAACTTCACCTCTTTATAATATTAGTATAAATAGTATTGATAGGTAACCCGTCGAAAAACATGACACTTCCAGTAATACCTGATTTGTCAAAATACGATAAGTAGTTTAAGAGTTATGACTTTATGGGGGAAAAAACATACATAGCCAAATCTTGGCTTTGCTATAGTCAGGTAAAAATAATGTATAATTTAGTTTTGATTATTCTTACCTATGTTTAATACCCCTGACACTGCAACTGGGACTGAAGACTGGATCAGTGACTAAATTGAGGACATGAGGATCTTCTGATTTGTTTTTCAAAATAAGCCTCTGGCCCTTTGGGCCTTTTGCTTGCACATTGTACTGCCAGAAAAATCTCTCCTTCTTAGAACTGTGACGACGCTCTTTACCTTCTGTTTCATCGTTCGATTCTGTAATTTATTACAATGATTTCACAAGATTATACAACAATTCCTACTTTGTACTCATAATAATATGTCAAAAATACATAATAATGATGAATGTTCACAAATTACCATCAGAAGAGAGGTCCTCATATCTGTCACTATCTTCATCTGTCTCAACATCACGGTCCTCTTCATCCTGTGAGAAGTCACCAGTACCCGGACTAAGGAGTCCTCCAGACAGAGAAGATACAGATCCTGCTTCAGCCAATGAGCTGGTAGACAACAGATGCTTACGTGGCTCTCGACGCTGCCAGATCTGGCAAACATTAAAATAAGTTAAAAACGTAATAAAAAGAATATTGTTATTACACCCAGCAAGCCTTTGCATACAGTAAAACAACACCTTTTTCATTCTGATGAGGCTCACAAGATATTGTAAAACATCGGGCATATTTGCTGATGCAAGAGTCAGTGACTTTTATGTTATTATGCATAAGAAAACAGCTTCCCAGAAGGGCAAGGTTTGGGGCTTTAACCGAATCCTAAGGATGAGCTCTGAGGCCAGAATCAGCAGTCCTGGAGAGATCATGTGACGTGATGACATTTGATTTTTGAGATGAGTGTTTTTATTATTTTGCATTTTATGAATGATGCAATAATTAACCGCTCAAGGACTGCGGGACACCGATCGGTGACCAAACAATAGAAAATCAATTGTGTCTCATTAGCGGAGCTTGACAGATTAAATCTGAAATAAATTATTTTAATTTAATAAATGATAAATATCCAATGTTCATAAAAACCCACCTGTTCCATGGTAAGGTGTGTGGGTGCAGACGAGGAGAGTTGAGCTTGCTGAGGCTTTACACTTGTAGGGTATGGTGGCAGCACAGTGGATGCTGGAACTGATTGCCCCAAAGCTATCTCGCCACTGTACCCATCCATGCGCAGCAGCAGCTCTGGCAACTGGTTCATGGGCTGAGCAAAGCTAGATGATGCTGAACTATGTTGACTTGCTGGGGAAAATGCAAGCTGAGCACGGCTGTAAGGACTGCAAGGACTCTCAGAGGCCATTACACTGTGTGGATGTATAGTATTTGGGCCACGACGTGAACCACTCATTGCTCCTCCAATTTGCACACAATAACCACTCTCTTCAGGCAGAAGGAGATCATCAAAGTTCAAATCATCTAATAATGTATCCGGATTTGCATTCAACTCGGCCAGTGTTGGTCCAAGTATTAAGTCAGCTTTATCAACTTGAAATATGTCATCATCATCCATTTTAAAGCTTTCCATTTTAGATGTGTCAGTTTCAAATACAAGCTTATTGTAGCCCACATTAGGCATGTTGTAAGAACCCACCAGGTTGTCTTGCAGACACAGATCTAGATCGGTGTTGAAGTCCCCGAGATCAACTCGGCGCTGCGGGATGGGCACGGAGGCAGACATCGTGCCCATCTCTATCGACGACTCCTGTTTTATCTCTACACCTGGCTCGAGAAGAAAGTCATGTGTGTAAATAGAATCCGACATCGCACGTGTTTGTGACCAGTGACCTTGACGTATAATAGTCTTGTTGATAGAGATTGGCGCACGCGTCTTACGTCTCTATCGATTTATTCACAGCGAAACCCACGTGTCGGGACAATTTCCCTAACTTTATTTGTTATCGGAACCTACATAAGAAGTTCGTAATAATTATAAACGTATATTGTTATCGTAAATACACTAAGATATCTCATCCTTCGGTTACATAACTGTAACAACACACAACCCTCTAAACAAAATTTGTAAGCACTTGATATTCACAATGACTTTCGATATCGAAATTAGACAAACAATAGATTCATTAAATAGAATGTTTCACGTTTATTTGTGTCAATTCCACTTTATGTTTTGGTTACACGCGATAACAGTAATGAAATTATGTGGGATTTCAATAAATTCAATTGGTAAAATAGCCACAATAACAAAAACACTGCTGAGGTATACGAAGTAAACAAAGATTTTATTATTATTATTCAGCAAATTCAAAGGTCATTGAAGTGAGAAAACACTATAGACAAAAGTGAAGAGTGAAAGAGATAAATAAACTTGATTTGAAATGTCTAGGCGGAAGTGGAAAGGATCCGCGAACTAGGGATGGGAAATGTTTCTTACTATTTGAAACATGACAATTATTATTTGTCTACGGTTAGTATGGATTCCCAAGTTACCACGATAGTTTACTAATGGTTGTATCATGAACATGGTCTACCAATGCTAGGACACGTGCAGCAACTCGCTGATTTGTCGCTAGCAATGCCAAAAGCTGCGTGATTTTGTAAAAAGTCAACTAAAGTCTCTGCATGTGTTTCTTGCATAAGTACGTCGGTGAATATAAATGTAAGGCACGTCGCTCACACGAGCTAGAGTCGAGGCGGCGTCGAGGCGCGGGCGCACGTTTTCTATAGGAATAAATGGCAGTGCGCTCACATACCTATTTATTCCTATAGAAAACCCCAACAGTGTGAAACTACTAAAAAAAACGGCCAAGCGCGTGTTGGTCCACGGCACGCACAGTGAAGGCTTCTGTAGTGTAGTTGGGTAATTTGCAACCAAAAATATCTCAAAAATGGTGAACAAAGTCACTAAAACATTATACATCTTTATAATTACGAGATCCAACAATACTCCACACGCATATGATCCGAATCCGAGAAATGCCGGTCCGAATAAGTAACCATAGTTCTATTTGTATGAGGGGGGTTGCGCACTAGATCCGAACTCTATCCGTCAGTATTTAGAAGTTTAGAACATTGCCGATTCGGATTGAAGTCGGACTCGGATCTTTCATTCGGATTCGGATCGGATGTAGTGCGAAACCGCTCTAAGGCCGGCCGCATACGTCCGGTTTCCTGATTCTGAATTCAGATTCGGAGACCCCGAATGTACGCATTTCATACAAAATGTTCTCTCTAGCGCACACGTACTTAAATTTTCCGTCCGGGTTTCAGAACGGAAAATTTAAGCACGTGTGCGCTAGTGAGAACATTTTGTATGAAATGCTTGCATTCAGGTTTCCGAATCTGAATTCCGAAACTGAATTCCGAATCAGGAAACCGGACGTATGCGGCCTGCCTAAGTTTCGTGGCAGTTTTCAATATCATGCGTTCGTCAACGATTAACCCAGTCGGTTTATACCTTTACATCAGACTATCACATGCATGGTCTAGTCTATTGTAATCACAGAACACATAATATATACTCTTATAGTAGATCGTAATGCAACCATGCAATTTACCACAAACTTTAAAAACTTTTTTTTCAGTGAACTGAAGGACAAAGATGTCGTAACCAGCTGAACGTCAAAAGTGCAGTGACAATACTGACAAAATAATACAAGTATTATTCAATTTTCAATATTATGGGCGACGAAAACTTAAATTCTAGTAAAAAATGTGATACAAATAAGTGTAATATCTTAATTATTGGCGCCGGCATGGCTGGATTATCTGCCGCCAATTATCTTCTCAAAAATGGCATGCAAGACTTTGTAATTTTAGAAGCTAGAAAACGTATCGGTGGTCGTATAATTTCAATACCAATGAAAAATCAGAATGTCGAGTTGGGAGCCAATTGGATTCATGGAGTATTAGGTAATCCAATTTTTGAAATAGCAATGGCCAACAATCTTGTAAATATTATAAACATACCTAAGCCGCATAAGGTTATAGCAGCAACAGAGGACGGGAAGCAGGTACCCTTCGGAGTACTTCACGAGATTCATGAAGCTTACGTGTGTTTTCTGAGACGTTGCGAGGAATATTTCCTGTGTCAGTATTTACCCCCTCCTGACATCCACAGTGTTGGTGAACACATCAATTTAGAAGCTACTATTTATCTAGAACGTTTACCATCTTCAGAAGAAAAGAAATTACGAAGATTAATATTTGACTGCTTACTCAAAAGAGAAACATGTATATCTGGATGTAACAGTATGGATGAGATAGATCTCCTAGAGTTAGGTAGCTACACTGAGCTACAAGGGGGTAATATCATGATACCAACAGGCTATAGCTCAATATTGGAACCACTCACCAAAAATATTGCCCCTGATAAAATACTAAAAGATCATGCTGTGAAAAAAATAATTTGGGACTCACATGATCATAGTTCAAAGCGGCCCTTAGAAGATGTGGGTGAAGAGTCTGAAGATTCTGATCAAACAGTGATTGAAGATGTTTCCAAAACACCTTCTGAAAAAACAGTGAATCCTGGTGAAGGCACCTCATTAACAGATGTTACTCGGAAACCAAAGAAAAAGTTCCCTAACCATGTTGAAGTAGTATGTGAAAATGGGCAGTCGTACTACGCACACCACGTGATATGTACAATTCCTCTGGGTGTTTTAAAAGACAATGCTTCAAACTTGTTTGAACCCTCATTGCCCCAATACAAAATGGAATCCCTTGAAAGATTATTATTTAGTACAGTAGATAAAATTTTCTTAGAATATGATAGACCATTTTTAAATCCAGAGATCACAGAGATCATGTTGTTATGGGAGAATTCATCTACTCCTGAAGATATATCAGAATCATGGTATAAAAAAATATACTCATTTAGCAAAGTATCAGAAACTCTGTTATTAGGATGGCTGTCAGGGAAAGAGGCTGATTATATGGAAACACTATCAAATGAGGAAATATCAACTACTTGCACAAAGATACTAAGAAAATTCTTGAATGATCCATTTGTTCCCGAGCCTCAAAAATGTGTTTGGTAAGTGTTTTATTACTTTTATCTAAATATTCACACATGTTGCACCAACCTTAAATAAATTGGGATGAGGGCAGGAGAATGATGACGATTCAGACAGTCAGTCACTCCTCGTAAAATATTGGTAGTCATTGCATGTGGTTAGACAGAAAGCCGGCCCCAACTTAGTTGGGAAAAGGCTAGGCTATTTATTATTATTATACTTAATAAAATATGATAACCACATATTTTATTGTTTGGTTGATATGAACATTGTTACTTTTCAGCACAAGTTGGAAAAGGCAGCCATTTACAAGAGGATCATACACTGCTATAGGGGTGGGAGCTAGTCAGAGTGATGTTGAAAGTTTAGCTCAGCCGTTATTCAGAAATGTACATGATAAAAAGGTAATATTATTTTACTGTAACAAAATTGGCCCAGCATGGGAATTTAAATATGGTATTATTACTTTCCTGGTTACTTAGTAATACATGCTCACTACCCAGAGCTGATGTCCACAACTATGATCCAAGCCTGATTTTTGTTTTTCTAGAGAAAAGCCAGCTATGAGCAAAATAGTGGTCCTGACACTGATTTATAGAATAAACAATGTATTCTTCTAATTAATCTAGTCTTGAATCCCATCCCATCCCTTAAATAGCTTGGCTGAACATTTGAAATCTAATATGTAATAAAGTACTTATTGAGAAGCTATTCAGTCATATGTATCTTATTTTATCTTCTACTTGTAGTACTCCTATCAGGTAATAAAATATATGTAATGTAAAATATGCATAGTCATGATAGACCCCCTAATTCCTATTAGATAAACCAAAGATCAAGGGAGAGCAGTGGCAGCCAAGTGGTCGTAGGTTCGAACCCAGACAGGCACTTTACTTTGTATAAAATAATGATCATCACCACTGCTCTCAAAACGGTGAAGAAAAACATCTTGAGGAAACCGGCGTGTCCTAGAATCAAAAATTCGAAGACATGTGACGTCTGCCAGCCCGCACTGGGCCCGCATGGTGGATTACGGCCCACTTCCTCTCACCGAGAGGAGGCCTGTGTTTCAGCAGTGGGAACATTATATGCTGATTATGTAATGTATATTATGTAAACCAAAGATGGGATGGTAGTTGTGACTTCAAGTTTTGCCATTGGTAATTCCAATTACTCTTCTACACAATGATTCAATTTTAAGTAGGAAGGAAAACAGTCTCCATATATACAATAAAATTACTAGAAAAAACTACTTTTCCAATCAGCATCTGCAAAATTGCATAAACCAGGATGTGACTTTATATTTCCTTATGCTAAGTATTTAATTGCAGAGTTTACTAAACAACACTTATTACAAATACATTAGTTAGCCAATTAAAACTATGCATAATAACTAAGTGCCTAATTGGTCAGTATCCTGAAGACGATTTCCAATCCTTTTATTTCATGTATTTGAATGATTCAACCTTTGTGTGCCGAACGTGGATCCACGCGAGACACCATTGTGTCTCGCGTGGATCCACGTTCGGCACACAAAGTATTAGGCGGCATTGCTTTTTAATTGTTTCTGTAAGGCATTTAACCAGTTAATTTTTACTTAAAAGGTAGAATCAACATAAAGGTAGAATTTGTTATCCATACTATGTTTATTTATTTCTTTCATTTTATTATTCGACCGAAAAATAAGGTTGTATTTCTCGAAAAAACTATACAAAACAATCACTGCGATTGTGACCGAAAAGATCCCATATCTAAAAACTATTAACACTGAAAATGTCTCCTAGAAACATTATAATATTTTAATCATCCCATGATTCTAACAATACCCTATATCCATTGTTCATCTTTTCCATCGCCATGAGGCATCTACCATTGTTTGTTAACAAACCATACTGATTATATTTTTGTTATATCATTTCAGCCTGTCTTGCTCTTTGCTGGAGAGCACACCCACAGCAACTTCTACTCTACCGCGCACGGTGCCTACCTATCAGGTCAGGCGGCAGCGCGGCGCTTGCTAGCCTCGGAAGAACCTGAAGAAAATTTAATAGAATGTCCTGCATCAGCTGACCTGAGCTCGTGGATACAAGGAATACAACTTGAGGGCTAGTTATATATCAATGGTATGTAGACCTGCTTCATATGCACAGTGCCTAGGTACATAATACTCTCATTGTATTTATCCATTATACATGACAGAGGCTTTGTCCAAGTTACTCATAAGAATTGTGATTTTGTTTAACAATGCTGTTATTAGGATATAGTTTTGCCGTTATTGTATAGAAATTGTTTCTGCTATTAGAAATAAAGCCTTTTTTATTTATTTCATACATATATTTAAACTATTGTATAATTGATTGTAACTAATTGACTTTGTTAGCTTTCTTAAAAGAAACAAAATGTATGTGTGAGTTTAAATTTCGCAAAACCATAGTTATACAGGTTGTAATGGCCGAGTATACATATATAGATAGGTAAGTATAGTCGACCTCGTAATTGCTTTATCACTTTATGGTTGAATGTCACTTGCACGTCAAAAACGGCAGGTTTATTTTATCTATGTGGCAGAAATTGTTGTCAAAAGTTGTAAATCACTTACGAGGTCGACTATACCAAGAAAACTGAGAATAAAATTATGAATGAAATGTTAAAAATTAAAGTGATTGATTAATTTGTGCAGTCATATAAATTATAAAATCATTTAAAAGACAATCTTAAAGTACAAAATATAGGACAGTCAACAGTGCCTCGAAAGGTGATTGCAAAATCCAGTCTTGAAATTGCCTGCATCTTGTAAACTAGACTGACAGACCAACTAGGACTAGCTCCATCAGGATTTCTTAGATAGACTACAACCTATTTCAGTCTCTTTAGCAAGCATAGTTGGTTATCTGCCCTACCTAAAGATTCGCGGTATATTATTCATCTTTATTTTTTTTTCACACTTATGCAAATCTGTAGACTAAAAATGTCTATTAATTTGAACATGTTTATCCCATATTATACTTTTGAACTATAATAAACACGGTAAAAAAGGATTGCTTTATTTGCAAACACCTTAAAATTAAAAAAAATAAAGATTGTGCATGGAAAATACTTTTTTGCTAATTTAAGACCTTAGGTATTATTGCATATTATTAATTTATTATTATCCTCAGGTGATTTCTTAATTTCTTGCAATGATTTAAACACTTATGGTACTTATCTTTAATTTAGCTTGCAACCATTGCTAAAGAAGTTGATAAGATAGCTTTCGAGGTTTTTGAAATAAAATGCATTTAGAATATTTCTTAGTTAACTTATTATAAATCTGTATAATGTAATTAGGGTTTGAGATATAAATAATATCACACCACATCACATAAAGGGTTCCATCAGACGTTTACGTTAAACAGCTGTATTCCCAGCTTGTTTCTTTATTGTCTTCGGATTTGAGTCAAATAAAATTTGGTAGAGATCGGGAGTAAGCCTGCAGATTGGCGTTAAATGACTGCAAATACATGAAGTTTTGTTCATGCCTACGCATTGAAAACGACCTAATTGCAAGAAAAATAAGGTCTATTTTGCATAATTACGCTGTAACACAAAAATATCTATAAATCCCAAATTGTAAAATTAATCTACTTTAAGTATTCCTAAATATTAAGTGTGAAATATACTTAAATATTTATTTTAGCACGACCTTATCAACATTATATACAGAGTGATCCGTTGAGGTGGACAAGTCTAAAACTATCAAAGGTAGAGAAGTTCTAAGAAAACACTTCGAAAACTGCACAGTTCCAAAGTAATAAAACCGGCCAAGTGCGAGTCGGACTCGCCCATGAAGGGTTCCGTAGCAGCAAGTAACATAATATAAAAGTCCTTGTAGTTCGTTGTAACTTTGTGAAAGGTAAATTCAAACCAATTTTCGGTGGAAGTTTACATGGTAATGTACATTATATATATATTTTTAATTTTATCATTCTCTTATTTTAGAAGTTAGAGGGGGGGGACACACATTTTACCACTTTGGAAGTGTCTCTCGCTCAAACTATTCAGTTCAGAAAAAAATGATATTAGAAACCTCAATATCATTTTTGAAGACCTATCCATAGATACCCCACACGTACAGGTTTGATGAAAAAAAATTTTTGGAGTTTCAGTTGTAAGTATGGGGAACCCCAAAATTTATTGTTTTTTTTCTATTTTTGTGTGAAAATCTTACTGCGGTTCACAGAATACATCTACTTACCAAGTTTCAACAGTATAGTTCTTATAGTTTCGGAAAAAAGTGGCTGTGACATACGGACGGACGGACAGACAGACATGACGAATCCATAAGGGTTCCGTTCTTTGCCATTTGGCTACGGAACCCTAAAAATCATAAAATTATATACTTTCAACCGTTTTTAGAGTTCCATAACCAAATCGCAAAAACGGAACCCTTAAGTATAGGTAATGTCGTCATGTCCGTCGTTAAACAGCCATTTTACTCGGAGACTATTGGAACTAGACGAAAATTGGAAAGATGGTATATTCTGTGCACTACTAAACAATGGTGTAGAGAAAATACAAAAAAAAAATAATTAGGGACACTCTCAAGTCTCCATGTTATGTAACCGAGGGATGAAAAAAAAACAATGCTTATGCGTATTGTTTCGATGTGACTTTTTTATTTACTTAAGTCAATAGTTTGTGAAATATGGGATGTTTTAGATTACAACCGCAGACATAACTGCTTTTCAGTTTTTTCGAGAACTACTGTGAATAATAAACTTATTATTACGGTCTTATTGTAAATCCATCCAGCAGAATCCTTCACTATGCGCGACACGCACTTTGCCGGTTTTTTTTAACTACGAGTATATACCTACCTACATACCATTGATTGATAGTATGAATGAACTAACTACAAATACTGGTCCATCTCTATGGATAACCCTTTCGATTAATTCTAAAATTTTATGGTGATAGTAGTCTTCCATCATTTTAACTATGTAAAATACAAAATTAAAAAAAAAAAAAACAAAAAGATCATGCTATGAACTGTGTCCAAGAGATATTGTGACTTCATTTTATTGTATGTTATTAGTTATTATTATAACTATACGCCGGACGGGTCGATCTTGGGTAAGCAATCGGTCCATGGATCATGGGACCATCCATTACACACCAAGACCCCTTCATACCTCGGAAAGTACATTATGCCGTTGATCCCGTATGAAGCAATGGATTAGCAATATCCTTCAAAATGATTCAGATTGCGATTGATAGTGTGTTACGTAATTAGGGTGCAGGACGATTTATTAGCACTATAGAAATTCTATTTTCCTCTATTAGTCATTCCAAAATTTTAGTTTCCACGTACTTATGCTTAAGTTTGCCAACTGCACTTTCTACCAGAAAAGCTATAGGTAAATATCAGAAAAACCGGCCAAGTGCGAGTTGGACTTGTGCAATAGATTGAGAAAACTTGGGATAGTGCTAACTATAGTCTATAAATAGTGTAAGGCGCGTCGCCCACACGAGCTAGAGTCGAGGCGGCGACGAGGCACGGGCGCACGTTTTCTATAGAAATAAATATAGGTATGTCGCCTATACATACATACCTATATTTATTCCTATAGAAAACGTGCGCCCGCACCTCGACTCTAGCTCGTGTGGGCGACGCACCTAAGGGAGCAAGAAATACTAAACAGCATTTGAGATAAACCCCAAGTTACACTCAAACAAAATATAATCGTAGATTACTGAGTGATTATTTCTCAGTAGACAATACATTGAATAACGTATGTAGTAGTTTACATCGTGATCATTCTACAGACGGATACTTGATCAAAGTTTAGGTACCAAAATGAGCCGCGCTCTAGCGCAGGTAGGTATGTATTCTGTATTCTCCACCTATTCAGATCGAATAACTTTGGCATTTATCTTTACTAGGGCTAGGGTTCATGCCCAAATTGTTTTTAAATAGGCACCCTCAAACCCCTGTATGGCTAGTTTAAGTAAGCTGTTGCACAAAAATGTACATCATAAACACGATGATGATTTATAAAATTAAAGTATATTATTTAAATGGACCATATTCTACGAGGTTTTAGAAGCCACTTCGAAAGGCCCCCTTTAAACCGACTAAAATAACATTAAATTGTGATCTTCAAATATACCATTGAAAAAATATGTTATTAGGTAGGTAGGTACGTTTTTTAATACATGTACTGTGAGTCAGTGTCCTAACCGAAAGCGATTGTCACGCGAATACGCGATCGTTTATAAGAATCCTAAGGTAACAAACGCGATGTGATTGATCGCGCGAGTAGGTACAGAAAGTCGCTTTCGGTTAGGACACAGAGTGAGGCATAGTTCCCGCTTTGTTGTAACGTAACGGCAGATAATAATCATCCAGCTTAATTCGTCAGTGTCGTGTCTGGTACTAAGTAAATATATTTAACTCGAGCTGTTCGGATACCTATACCACGGAAAGATTAGCTATCGATATTAGTGCGATTTACGAACAGTCTCACGCCCCAGTGAGTGCAGTATGAAATAACAGTGGCACAACGATAAAAATCACTACGACATCAACACAGCGTGAACGGTGCCTTACTGTAATGTAGGTAACTACTTCTATATTATTTTAGTTAGTAAATAGATTAAATACAGTTTGTTAGTAAACCTGTCTAAAATGTTATCAAAACCATCGTTGGGCGGTTTGGAAAATAGTGAGAAAGATATTTCTGTTACTATACAGTAGTAACTGTTTGGACCAGGTTTTACATATGGCGCTATGTATATGCAAGCTAAATTGGGACATTTCAACCATAGTATTTGCAATTAATGTTATCTATTGCATTTCCAGATTTTAGACTTATTAAAATATAATTAGGTTACATATTATTCGATTGTTCTAGTCAATGCAATGTTTTTTTGTATCGCTTTAAATAAATCATCAAATACATAAAATGTTTTATTGTCCTTTGCTGATGTGCAAGATATTAAAATTTATAGACTCATTAAATAAAAAACAAAAAAAAATTAATTGTAATAAACTTTTATTAAATTAGTAATAAACAATTGAAGCAAGATTATTAGCATTATTATAAAAATAACAAAAAATAATAACATTTAATACAATGAAGTATAGCTGGCTACATAATGTAGACATAAAATAAAGGTATTAAAGCCCTCTTAAGTATTTTATGATTAACATCTTTGTCAAAATTTTATTGGATAATAGTACTATTTGGTCACTGGTAAAAAAAATGTATTATAATAATAACTTACATGACATAATAAAATTATAACAATTCAGTTATACATATAAAAATACACTATACCTACTCAGAAATTCACAATTTACTTTGTAAGCAAGTCCATCACAAAGTTCATGCTATTTTTTGTGAGAGTTAAATATTTCAAAATTAATTGACAATCATCTATGTCAATTATATTAATTATTGCATTTATAGTTAACCTTGGCCAAACAGTCCTTTTACCCAATTACAGGTACTATCAGACAAAATTATATTTTAACTTTTATACCTCTAGTAATAGAGAGGTACATATTTTAAATAATACTATGTTAATAAAACCAAGGAATGCCACCATTGTTAAAAAATTATACAAAAAATACTGAGAGAATACATAGTTGCCCATGATAACTAAATTAATTACTTATCATTCTCTAATTGATTATAATATTGGGTTAAAATAGTGTTATGTTTGTAAGTTATTTAAACAAACTAACTTATGTACATAGAAATGATTATATTTATTGTATAAACTCAATTATATCAGGCGATTCCCTGCCTAATTGAATTTTGTGTGTAATTAAACCATAATACATAGATCAGATCAGAACAGATCTAGCAACCTCTTGTAGTTTAACCTAAGTACATAATAACTAAATGCCTATGCTACATTATTGGACGGATAAATCTCTTAATTTATAATAACACTTCATACAATAGTGAGTATTCTTCATAATATAGATAGTAAGTAGATGTCATGAGTACAGAGAAACAATCAACATCAGTTAGCATTGCACCAGTTCTCATGAAAGATAAACCTAGTGATGATTGTGTATCTGTAAACACCTTCATAAGGATGAGCTGGTACACATGTGTACCTCAAGTGGTACAAATTTGTACCAGCTCTTCCTCAGAGGTTAACAACAGAGAGTCAGTAATATTAGCGAACAACATGTAGTTCTACTAAAGAATTTTTTGTAGTAATGATTGTCAACAAGCTTTTGTCATGCTCTTGGGATACCTCTTGCCAGACACACTTGCCTATAAGTGGTACTTCTTCAAGTGGAGCCCTAAAAGCTACAAGTAAAGTAAGACAGCAGCCATCAGCAACGGGGTCATGTTCCAAGTTTAGTAATCCCAATGGTCGGTGTTGACCCACATCAGCTCCAAACATTTCCACCATAAACCTTCTCAATGTTGAATGAATGCTTTTCCCAGGATTTATCTCACATGTTGGAAAATGAATTGCTGTTTTCTCACTCAATAGCACATGCAACTTGTTTGTACTCCTCTTTTTTATAACTACAACCAATCTCAATAAATCTTTGATATGATGAATGGGGGCTGGTAAGATATCTTTGTGCCATTGACTAACCGGATTTCTATTGTTGTATAACTGGGCTTTCTCAATAAGATGCAAAATGTCATTAGATCTCAATGAGATTTCTTGAAGATTAGAGATCCATTTTGCTTGCAATGATTCTTTGTCTGCTCTAGCAGGTGTTTTTAATTCACCACCTTTAACTTCACCAGTTAAAACAAATCTGTACCACATTCCACCAGCAGTCTCTACAACTAATAGTGTGGTAGGATTACATATAAGACCTGTTTCCTCAAGAACCTCTCTGGCTGCAGCCTGCACTATAGTCTCACCCTTTTCCATACGTCCTGCCGGTAGATACCATTTGCCTGCGCAACTCTCTTTTGCCTCTTGCATCATCAATACCTCGTTTGATTCATTAATGATCACACAAGCTACGACATAAGTGACGTTGCTGCCCAGTACCGGTTTGAAATTAGATGGAGTGGTAGGTGTAATTCCTTGAGATTCGGCAACAGAATTTTGATCAGAAATAGTAAAATCACAAATAGTATTATCATCGCCGTCTAGGCCTAGGCCATCAAGTAATTTAGTAATATTCGAGTCCACTTGGCGCGACATATTTACCTAAGTAATTCCTTTTTGTTGTCATAAACACCTTGGTTAGTTTTATTTATCTAAGTATGCGAACAGGAAACTAATTTCAATGGTTTTAAAATGTTGATGTAAACTTGAATCAAAACTATTTATAAATTAAATTTATCAATGAGCGTGATTTGTATAGCAATTTGTAGTACGGTAGTGCCTTTTTTTTTAAATTACTTCCATTGGCATTTACTTTACCGGCGTTAGATACTGCGTCATTCAGCCGGTCCTAAACATAGTGTGATTTGATTTTTCTTAGGGTTCGGTAGCCAATTGGCAAAAACAGAAGTACTCATAAAATTTTTGTCCGTTCGTCCGGATGTTACACAGCCAGTTTACATGGAGACTATATTTGCACTATTTCGATGATTTGAAAGGTGTAATACGTACACCGCTAAACATCCCCATACTTCTAAGTTGTAACTGGTTACATGTGTATGGGGAGAAAAACACAACACTCGGCCGGTTTTTTTTTGTGTACCTACTGAGCAAATGTCTATTTACTTAATTATTATGTTGTACCTACTTTCAGGATTCTCCCGGTATCAGTTTTGTTCCTATCGGTTTAAGGCGCGTCCCCATTACGGGCCGCGCGGTCTCAAAGCCTCGCGAGGCTTTTGCTATTGTTTGCAACGCGTCCCCATTATAAGAACTCACGAGGCTCGGCCGTGTGGCTCGCTCGGCCTCACGAAGCCGCGTGGTCCTAGTGGGAACGCGGCTTTATACATCCTTGTATGTACAGCTGTACGCACGGCTACACATCAAGCTATACATAACCAGTATAAGCTGACTTCTGATTGTACGATAAACCTATACAACGCGAGGTCAGCTAAAACTGGAAATGTATAGCTTGATGTGTAGCCGTGTGTAGAATCTTGTGGTGCGCGTGACCAAAATCGGCAATTGCTGCCAATTCGTGTCGGTTTTCATGTACAGACGCCAGCATTTCAACCTACTACAATCTGTCAAATTTCTTTAATAGATTTTCAACTTTATCACTAAAGCATAAGGTTCAAAGTTGATTGGGAAAATGTGACAGTTTTGGGTAGGTTGATGTGCTGGCGTCTGTACAAATAGGAAGCTTGCTCAAGCGTTAAATGTAAACGTTTGTTGATAGTTTGCGGCAAGTGTATAGATGCATAAGAGTAAACAAATGTATCAGCGACAAGCCGGCCCAGCACCGAACCGAATATTCCCAGTCGTTCCCATATGGATTGCCACCGTGGCTATCGGGAATAAACACGTGGAAACTTGTAATTGGCCTTATTTTATTTGATCTTTTACTTATTGTATCTGTTTAGCTGTAAGTTTTTTCTAAAATAAAAATAAATAAATTAAATAAAATTCTCAGTTGCCAGTGGCGACTGCGAATTTTATTCCCGATTCGCACCGAACTACCACTACATTAAGGCTCTCCCCCATAGGCGCGTTATTATCGGATGCTTTATTGCGATAATGCGTCTTGATTCCTTGCAACACAGCTTTTTTATCATCCGACAATTCTAGCGTGTGCGTGTAACCAACACTACAGCCCCCCCTCCCGTCCGCACTACACGCAAGGACGTTATAACGTCCTTGACTACACGTTACTACGATATGAATGGAGGTGGGTGTAAGATCGTAGGCGTCCAAATACAAAATGTTCTAAGAACTCATTATCGGAATATCGCGGGAGCAGGACGGAGGTACGCAAGCGTCCTACTTCTATTGCGTCGTTATTATCTATATAGTGTCTAACTTCGTGGCTGTCCTAATACAAAATGTCCTGAAAACAGATATCGCAATAATAACGCATCCGATATTATCGACCGGTAATAACGCCACAGTATAATACAGTACGTTATCTAAGGCCGCCCGCCGAGTTATTAGCCTACTCTTGCGTTGATCCCCAGGGTTGTCACTTTTACTTTTAGTTAATATTTTCGAACAAGCAGCACTTGATCTAAATTTATGAAATAAAAAGCATATTATGATTGAATATTTATCACCTATTATTTTAATTAAGACTATCTACCTACTTAACTATATTACTAAATAAAATACCTAGTGTGCAGGACGATCGACCTATTAGTTTCATTAATTTTACTTTCGGTGGTTGGGAAACCCAATTTTATGCAATTTTGAAATAATGATCACGCAGAATTCCCACGGTGCTGGGGCGACACAGGGTAATTATTGGTTTTCCCAAAACTAAAATTCATTGTGTTGTTTTATTATTCTCAACATGTTTTATTGCTGGTATTGTAAACCAAATTGTCGGCACCCTTTGATAAAAATATGTCTTTGATAGTTTGCTTGTGTATTTAATCAGTTCCGGCTTAGATCTCGCACAAGAGACTTCAGTAGTAAGTAGTTCTGAGTGATGTGATGTGACAAGCTCTCAAAATAATATCAAGCAAGTAACTCATCAGTTTGTATTTATTATTGATTTAGCTCCTTTGTTGCCCTTATTTATTAGTAAAGAATAAATAAATAAAATAAATAAATAAAATAAATAAAATAACTACCCAAAATAGCTACATAACCAACAATTATACCGTTTTTAATACAACCAAAAAATAAGATGACCATAAAAAGTACTTAATAATTTTGTGCTCGACTGTACTTGACTCGAAAATGTATGTAGAAGTTCACGTGGATATTTAACATACTTCCATATAGTAAACCAGGTCGAAATTATCATGGTTGGAGACGACTATTTCTTGACTATTTTTTGACACCAAATTCAAATTCAAAAACCTAAGCGTTCCGCGGTAATCAGGTGAGGATTGTGGCGAGAAAGGCTCACCACGTAATCCTCACCAAGGCACCTTTATATCTCTGGAATCACTTATTGACTATTTTCGAGATTTGGCATAGCGTTACGACTATTTCTTGACTATTTTTTGGAATTTAAACCAAGTCGATACTCCCAGCCGTTTGGTTGCATTAGAGGTGAGGATTGTGTGGAGACCTTCACCACACAATCCTCACCAACCTATAGCTATAACTTTGGAATCATAATGCGACTAATTTTTTGACCTTGGTGACTATTTATGACTATTTCTTGACTATTTTTTGGCGTTCTCAAAATTGATTTATAAGAAGTTTTCAAAAGTGAGGATTGTGTGGTGAAGGACACTAAAAACTAGACTTCTTAAAATAAACTTTAGCTCTAAACATAGTATTCAGAAAGTAAATTTGGGAATACATTTATATGGAAAAATGCGACTCGGCTACGCTCTTAATAAAGCAAATAAACTGTGAAATAAACAATACAATACCACATTTTCTAATAATATTTAAGTATAAGTAGGTACTTACATTTCTGGTTGAGTAGGAACTATGAAGAATGATAAGTCCGGGTTTGCGAAATCATTATTGAGGCACCCGAAAACACTACAATATTTTTTTCCCCTTTTTGAAGTCATGATACTCGTAATTTAAGTGGCCGCCGCCGGCGAGAGTTGACGAACGCAAGCGGTCATGTAGCGTACGCGCGTGCTCACAGTCGCGCTGCACAGCCCGCACTGCCGCCACCTTATTCCCTCATATATTATGCTAGCGTGTGCGTGAAATCGCGTGCCGACACGGCGCGCGGCGCGCACGCACACATTCAAACCGAGAGCGGCACGTTTGTATGAAGATGTTCTACTGTATATTAATTATACTGTGATAACGCGCCTGTGGGGGAGAACCTATGTTTATAAATAAATCATTTAAAATTTTCATTTCTGGCTACCCTGCTCTGGAATCCAGACAATATTATGTCAATTTTGACATTTGACAGGTAGCTGCTGCGGTAAAAAACGACCGATCGAATCCTGCTGCCTGCCCTTCACGTTTTTATAAACCTGTTTTAAATTAATCTTACATCCCTATATCATCATGTCGGTCACAAAGGGAAATATGCTGGTGATTGTTTATAAACTTTATTATTGAATTTTTTTTTTGTATGAAGTTGAAGATGTAAGTTACGTAATATTTTGTAGGTTCGTTCCTTGAGCACGTCGGCTGCTACTAGCCAGCTTGTTAAACCTCCCGTACAAGTTTTTGGACTGGAAGGCAGATATGCGTCAGCTTTATATTCTGCTGCCACCAAAACCAAGACCTTGGATGCAGTTGAGAAAGAGCTATCTTCGTTCCAACAGTCAATCAAGACTGATGCGAAGCTGAAGGAATTCATCGTGAACCCAACAATTAAGAGGAATCTGAAAGTGGAAGCTCTAAAGCATGTTGTTACTCAAGTAAGTTCAATTAACTATTCAAATTTTAGATTCATATTGATTTTTCAATGAATTGGTATTACAAATGCAATTACAGTCCTGCTTGGACTAATGATAAGCTGGAAGGTTTGAATTGTGAAAAGTTTATTTTGTGGAAAGCAATCTAATACTACATAATATTGTCTGTCTGTCACTGTCTAAAATGGACGTAGTTATGCAGAAACGTTCCAACCCACAAGTCACTCGAAATCGAGATAATGTGATCAAACTACCTTTTATGACACTTAGCGTCAGATTAGCAAAAAGGTTTCAAGTTTTAAGTCTTATATCAGAAAATATTTTTTTCACTTACGTTCCAACCCACAACCTTTATCAAATAATAACTTGTGTAAATTAACTAGAACGTACTATGAGGACAGGAACATTTAATGTTTTACGAAACAGTATATTTATTTTGTTAAAACGCCACAACAACCTTGTAGCGTTTTAGCAAAACCATGTTAAACCATTTTATTTTGTAAAAAATGTTCCATATATATTTGGAACGTTTTTGCAAAATTACAAAAGCGAGGCATAAACGATCCAAAACTTGTGGTACGTTATGTTTCAGACCTAAATAACATAATTTGAAAACTTAAAAGGTTTCATGAATTTTGTACTATTATATACCTAAATAAAAAACCTGTTTCGAAAACAAAATGTTTCAACTTTAAAGGGTTCATTTTTAACACGCTTTAATTAGCTTCATCCTTAACTGTTTGCATACACGACCACTAAAAATAAATATTTATAACACGTAAAGAAAAAGTTTATTTTCTTTGAAGTTATTTACAAAAAAAAATATTACTTAAAACTTTTAATATCATAGACAAAAGAAAAGAATACTAATGACAATAATAATATATTAATTATATCGTCTCGACTCCGGCACAAACCGCGGCAGAAGCGTCAACTGTTGATGCCATCCCGCCGCGGTTCAATCATGCTGGAGAAGAAGATGATAGGGTTGACACAGTAAGTAGCCAGTGCAACGACCGACTGAGGAGCGCACTGGAGGATGCGTTTCTCGAGTATAGATTCACTCCGACCGAGCTTAGACCCCGATTACCACGATTACCCATGCACAAAAAAAATAGGGCGCTGGTGTGTGCCTTGGATTCGCAGCTCAAGAATTTCTTCGAGAGCAGCGAGGATCTCGTTGATACTCACTCGATCCTGTATTGTGCGGCTGTGGCGACATGTCGTTTAGCTAACGTCAAGTTTCCAAGTTGTGACGGAGCTACTCGACCAAAACCAGCCGTACCAGCCTGGCAGCACAGGATCGAGCGTCGTATCGATGGGACCAGGGTATTCATCGGCAAACTATACTGCTTCAGGGAGGGCAATACACGACCACGAGCGATGCACTTTGTGAGACGGGCATTCTCGGGGACTGGAATCAGCCCTCGAGAATACATATCCCGTGTCACAGAGCGCATCGACTTCCTGAAGCAGAAAATTTGTGCATGGGCGAGCCGAATTCGGCGGTATAAGCGGCATATTGATCGATACACGCAGAATCGCATGTTCCAGAGCGATGAAAGGTGGGTGTATAGAGCTTGGCAGCGACCTGAAAAAATTGTGACAGATGTGTGCCGCCCGGATGATGCCGCCACGAGTGCATTTTGGCGCAACATCTGGTCGGTGCCCGTCTGTCACACTGAGGCTGGCTGGATACGGGATGTCGAGCGAGTGTGTGAGACTGTACCAGAGATGGAAACGGTACTAATTACGCCATTAGACGTTGCCAGAGCGGTCCGTCCGTTATCGAATTGGAAATCGCCAGGACCGGACGGACTGCACAACTTTTGGTTGAAATGGCTAATTAGTTCACACACTTGCCTGGCATCTCAGTTCCAGTCATCTTTAGAGTCTGGGTAGCTACCGCAGTTTCTAACAACAAGCGTTACCCACCTGCTCCATAAATTAGGTAGTCCCGCGGAACCCAAGAATTATAGACCGATCACGTGTTTGTCGACGGTTTATAAACTTCTTACATCCATTTTGAGAACGCAAATTATTACGCACATTGAGAGTAACTCGATTATGTCTGCCTCTCAAAATGGATGTAGGAATGGTTCCCGCAGCACTAAGGAGCTACTCCTCGTAGACATGGCCATTAGCCAAAAGGTTCGTCGATCCCGCAAGGATATGTCGACATGTTGGATAGATTATAAGAAAGCCTACGACTCGGTGCCACATACATGGCTTATGAGGGTGCTGGAGTTGTACAAGATAGATGCAACTCTACGCACCTTCCTTGAGTCGTGTATGGAGCAATGGAAGACGGTCCTTCGCTATCCAGGATGTCGGCAGATCCAGGGGAATGATGAACCTGTATGGATTAAACGGGGAATATTTCAGGGCGACAGCTTGAGTCTACTTTGGTTCTGCTTAGCCCTGAATCCTCTAAGCACACTACTGGAGGATTCAGGTCTAGGCTATCGGTTGAGGAGAGGTGGTCAGGTCATATCTCACCTCCTCTACATGGACGATTTGAAACTTTTTGCCTCCAACAAATCGCATCTGATGGAGCTACTGAAGGTAACTGAAACTTTCAGTAGCGCCATCAGGATGGCATTTGGTAAGGACAAATGTGCAGTCATGCATGTAAAGCGAGGGGAGATTATGGATTCCGAGGGAATTCAACTCTCGGATTCCATAAACCTTAGATCCCTCTCCTCATCCGAAAGCTATAAGTATTTGGGTATGTCGGAAGCGTTAGGCATCAACGATGCTGACATGAAGCAATCGTTGAAGGAATGCTTCTTTTTTCTTTGGAAATAAGGTGCGCGCCTTCAATGGTTGGGTCATGCCGGTTTTGATGTACTCTTTCGGCATACTCAAATGGACTCAAACCGAACTCGACGCCCTGGATAGAAGGGTCCACACACTGCTGACTGCAAATCGGATGCATCACCGACGATCATCGGTGATGAGACTGTATATCCCGCGGAAGTGTGGGGGTCGAGGCTTTTTAAATGCAAAGACCCTCCACAACCGCGAGGTGAGCAGTCTCAGGAAATATTTTTTAAAAGCTTAAGTGGGTATGCACCGTGATGTGGTCGCAGTGGACATGGGGTTCACCCCGCTCTCCATGGCTAAAGAGAACTGGCGCAAACCTGAACCTGTAGTACTTACTACCGATGACCGCAAGAAGGTATGGCAAAGCAAGGAGCTTCACGGGCGCTTCTATCGGGCTCTCCATGAGCCCGGTCTAGATTTCTTAGCGTCCGTATCCTGGTTACGTTTTGGTGATCTTTTCGGGGAAAACCGAAGGTTTCGTCTGTGCAATTATGGACGAAGTTATCTTGACGAATAACTACCGGAGACATATTATGAAGGACGGGACAGTTGACGTGTGTCGGGCATGCCATCGTCCGGGTGAGTCTGTCAGACATATTATCTCTGGTTGTTCACGTCTGGCTAACGGCGAGTACTTGCACAGGCATAACCAAGTAGCCAGGATTATTCACCAGCAACTTGCTTTGAAATATAAACTTGTGGATTCTGAGGTACCGTATTACAAGTATGTGCCCGACCCAGTTCTTGAAAATGACCATGTCACGTTGTACTGGGATCGGTCTATCATTACTGACAGGACTATTGTCGCCAATAAGCCTGATATAGTGGTGATAGATCGATTAGCGCGCCGCACAATGATTGTCGATGTTACCATTCCACATGACGGGAACCTCGTGAAAGCTGAGAAACAAATTAAATGTCTTGACTTAGCACACGAGGTTGTTGACATAAAAACCTAAAGAGTACGGAGGGAATCATAGATGATCTCGATGGGTTTGGTGGGGAACCAGATTTCGAAATGCAAGAGGATGATGAGTATGACGTATGAAGATTTTATCATCATCAGCAGCATAGCAGTCTACTGCTGGACGTAGGCCACCCCAATAGCACAAGATTTTATACTGTTTTTTAAATTGTGACCTAGTAATAAAAAAATCATAAGCAATTATTGTTCTTTTATTTGTTGTTCAGGTTTTACATATTTATTAAAAAATAAGATGTAAAATGATGATGTAAAATTTAGATCATAAAAGGTACAGATGGATAAAAAGTACCTGGAACGTTTGTGCAAAATTAATTTGAAGCTATGTTCATGTAAATATTAATTATGTTAAAATGTTCCAATACCAATAATATTTTTTTTTCTTATTGTAAAGTGAATAGTCTAAAATTAAATATATGATTATCTAAACACAATATAATTCAACAATAAAACCTTTAGTATTGACCTTTACTAGTTAGAATAAAAAAGAATACCATTGAAACGCGTAAATGCTTTTATCTCAAATTCAGTTTACTGTGGAATGGAACATTTTTGCATAACTACGTCCAAATGTTGTCTTCATAGAAAAGTTTTTTTGGCATAGGTGTAATAATTTTACAATGCAGGCTGATATAATGAGGATTGGTACAGCAAAATACATTACTGTAGAAGGCTTTGACTTCAACAATTTCTTAATTTCTAGTTCTTAAAAAAAAAACTCACTGAAAATATCACTGTTCATTGATATGGCATTTATGCATTGTCAGTATAGGAACGGGCTTATTCCTAGGTAACTGTCATAGCATAATCAGCCTATAATGTTCCCACAGCTGGGATACACGCAGGCCCAGTGCGGGTTGGTAAAGGGCATAATCCTAATTAAAGGGTTCTAAGAATTTCCTCCAAATAATGCCTTTGTAATCAAATACAGGTCTTCATACTCGGCTGATGTAATTGACCAATGAAGAAGTCACTGATAGATGGTAACTTTGCCTGCAAATGCAGTGACTTGATATGTGAACTATCTATGAAAATTATTATGTATGTCAGAATGATTTCTTAGTTGATTATGATTGTGTACTTATTTTGTTTAATTTTTGCCCAATTATTTAGATATAGTTCAATATAGTTGTAAACCAGTAATATTGTAGTTTAAGTTGAATTAGCAAATGTATTATTATTGTTATGTTGTGTCAGTCCGTTTGATTATAAATTATATTTTATATTTTTAGACTAAACTGTCTGCTGCAACAGGCAACTTGTTGTGTCTTATGGCTGAAAATGGTCGCCTGAACAAGTTGGAGAATGTTATCAATGCATTTAAGACAATGATGGCTGCCCACCGTGGTGAGGTTGCTTGTGAAGTTGTCACTGCCAAGCCTCTTGACCAGGCCCAGAGACAGAACTTAGAAGCTGCCCTCAAGGTAATGTGCTTCAGTCATCATCATCCTCCTTGCCTTAGCCCAGTTTATAAGGGGTTGATGCAGCATGGTTGATGCAGCATGACTTCATCCATAAACTTTGTTAGCCATTATCATGGTTGTCAGCCCCTTTCTAGCCATATTGCCTTTATTAGCCATCTTTCACAGTTACAAGACCTAGATTAGTAGCAGACTGAAATATACACCTAGAAAGTAAACTTAGTAGTCACTAGGTCACAAAATGGTCATAAAGAGTGAAACCCACTAGAAAGGTGTGTCATAGATCCCAGACTATAGGCAGATGATTGTTCATATCCACTCATTAAATGTTAGTGTTATTTTTAAATTAACAAAAATTCTGACCCTATGTTTCACGAATTGTGATACTTGTTTTCTTTACGATACACACGCATCAGCTAATTAGCTGCTAGTGTGTCAACCAAATAATAATAACAATGTCTTGTAAAAGACTTGTATAATACATTATGACAATCATGTATTTCATTCACAGTTTTGACAAGTATGTATATAATGTCTTTACAGGTTGTCAACAGTACACACATAGTAGAATACATGTTTTATACCTTGGTTACAAAAACAACAAGAGAAACTATCTTCTATCCATCTTAAGGATCAAAACTGAATAAATAAATATAATAAAAAATAAACTGTACCCCTTTATTCATAAACATTGCTTAAAGTTAAGTAGTGATTAGCAACTGTTTAACCATACATTTTTGATGTTGAATGTCACTTAACTTTAATCATTGTTTATAAATAAACCCCTATGTACACAAGTTCTGTAAATAAATTGTTGTGTTCCAGAAATTCCTGAAAAACAATGAAACTCTCCAGCTCACAGCCAAAGTTGATCCAACTCTAATGGGTGGTATGGTTGTATCTATTGGCGACAAGTATGTTGATATGAGTGTTGCCACCAAAGTGAAGAAGTACACCGAACTCATCAACACCGCTGTTTAAATCATGAAATATTTCAACTGTAAATGTTTAGCCAAGGATAACACTAATATTTAAATCAGTTATACATTAGAAATGTTTGTTTCATTTATTAACCTCTTAATGTGGTGAAAACCTGTGTAATTTAAAAACAAAGCTGTTGCAGCTAAGGGGTTCTATTCTAGAATAGAACACAGATTCCAAAGTTCATAAAAATTCTATCTATAGACAAGTTTTTCATAACTCCCATGAAAATACATTACCAACAACCACCATAACGTGTGGAAATGAGTTTAAACCTGGTTTTTGAAATCCAGTCAGTACAGTGGAGCTCTAGCCACACCTACTTTGTTGTGTTATTTAAATAAAACAGCCAGATAATAATGAACAAAAAATTTAATAATGCTTCTTGCACTGCCAAATAAGATATACTTATAACAAAAATAATAATACTCTCACAATAATCATAACACTTAAGTTATATTTCTCTAGAATTAACAAGAATATTTTTTATCTGAGATCATTTTTAAGAGATCTTTAAATTGAACAAGTCATTTATGTATGTAGGTAAATTAGTAATAATGATAATTATGAGCAAAATTTTATCCTTCCGTTGGAGCCGCTTCGCCCTTGAGCAGCGCATTCTCCGCCTCCAATTCGGCGATGCGAGCTCTTGCAGCCTCCAGCTCATCATCTCCACCATCAGTTCCTAAATGTTTACGAACATATTCTAGGGCATCTTCTGGTTTATCTGGTTCTTCATATAAGCTCACAAGAACTTTCGTTAAAGCGTCCATAACGCCGGCTCGCTCAAGGTATCTTCGAAACTCCTCTCTTTTGGAATCAATGGGCTGCAAATTGAAACAAGACAAAATTTAAATACTCCCCATCTTGGTATTTGGTACATCTACTGGCGGCAAACAAACATCTGCTTTTATGATGAAACTCGTATAATTGTAACGAATACATTTTATTAATTATGCATAAAACGGGTTTGTTTACTACTGAAAATTTTAAAACCAATAAATATTTCAATGAAGTGGATTAAACACTTTAATAATTTATTATGTGTTTTCCGTAATGTACTTACTTTATATGAAGACATATTCGGGTATTTCTTAAAATGAGCTTATATATTGGAAGAATATCAATAAAAACAACTTTTCTCCAGAGAACTGCAAAAAGCCGTCGCTGAAGTTTGACAACCACACATTTTTTATTTGACACAAAGGTTTTTTAAGTGTGGTTATTTCCTACGTCTAGTTAGAAGCCTTATATGAACAGTTCTATTTTTAAATTATAACTAAAGTAATAAATATTGATGAGAATTTGTTTTGTTTTTTCTAACTTTATATTTTGTTTGAAGAGTTTTATGAAAAATGTACTGATAATATTTATAATAAATCAAACTATAAATTAATCTCAAGTGTCTACTGTAAAGAACCTAAAAAAAAGACAATCAATAAGAAATTCTGTTCTCTATCAACGGCTAAAAGGGTTGTTACCACAGAGCATCTTAAAAGACTGGGTTGTTACGCAGTGTAAGGCTTCTTGTTAACGACCGTTTTTGTCAACGGGTAACGGACCGACGCGAAACGGTTACATTTGTACACGATCCGCTAAAAATAACGTGAGCGCGACCGTTGTTGTTGATAACAGTTCTGTACAATGAGCAGGTCAAGAGGGCCTAGACAGGTAAAAACGTGCGCATATCCGTCGTCGTCAGCACACTTCTATGAAATGACGTGGTCCACTGCATCGGACCGACCGCCGTCGCGCCGAGGGACGACGTGCGCGTATCCGTTGAGTTTAGTTGCAACGGGTATGTGCCCTTCGCGTTAACAAACACCCACACTAATTTATTGAACACTGCGCGTCGGCCCGTTGCCCGTTATAAAAATCGGGCCGTTGTCGTCAACAAGAGGCCTAAGTGGTGCTGCGCAGATGTTCGGATTGACATGATGCAGCACAGGCCGAGCAGCAAAATTGAATGTACATATTCCTGCCCGGCTGTGCTGAATCAGTGTGTAGTACGGGTAGCAAACAACCCTTGATTGTAATTCCATGGCTTTGTGGTGGTCTTTGCCCTATTACCTAATAGTTTCGAATTTAGGCTCTGATGTGCCATCACAACAAAATAAATTTATTTATGCGACTGATATAGGTAATAACACAGTCCCTCCACTTCACTTCCATGTACGTTCGTACGTACGTTGTAGTGTTCTTTTTTGGTTAGTTCTATTCCAGAAACCGGCCCATAAGGTGAAACTAGTCGCGAGCTCGAACTCACTGGTGGTCATGGCCAAAAAGCACGCAATCTCACCTGGCTTCGTGTCCGACAGAGATAGTATCAGTGATGAGCAGTGAGACGCTAGTTTACACGCACAACGTCTAGTTCTCACGCACAGAAACACCGTTCTGAACTGAAAGGCCCGTACAAAAATTCGAAAAGTGCTTTGGAAAATCGAGTTTTATGAATTCTTCGACAAGTGAGCTTTGTCGGTACGGTACCAACTTTGTTTTGAAGATTTTACAGTTCTTTAATTACTTATTTACACCCAAAGTTACGTTAAAAATAGCAAGAAAAACGAATCTTTGTTGGCTCATAACTTTTTATTTTACTATCCTGTTTCCGTACAGACAAAAATAAAAATAATATAAAACGATATCATGTTTAACTTTGGACGCACAATGTCAAACAGTGGAGTAAATTACTCTCCCGTTTGTATGGAAAAAATATCGACTAATGGCACCTTAAGGGTTTGGCTCGGTACCATGCAATTCGTAGGTTTCCGTGCCCGAAACCGAACTAAGGCTGGTTTTAGAGTCGCGCTGACCGTCGGCGCTGACAGCCGAAACGTATGAAGTTCATACGTTTCGTTTCGTCACCGTGCGCGCTGATAGCTACGCGTCATTCAAAAACGTTTCCTAGAAGTTCATATTATCTCGGCCATCAGCGCTGACGGTGCGCGTGCCGTCGGCGTAAGACTAAGGGAAGGTTCACATCTGACGGAACATGCGTCGCGTAACGCCAGAACAGACGAATGTATAGAAAAACACTTGACCGGTCACAGTCGACGCACTAACGCATCATCGGTTGAGTGTGAACGGTCAAGTGTTTTTCTATACATTTGTCTGTTCTGGCGTTACGCGACGCATGTTCCGGCAGATATGAACCTTCCCTAAAACCAGCCTTGGCTCCGTTGTCCGTCAGCGGACTTATGGACCGTAATAGCACAGAATACTTAAAGTACTACGCACAGAAAGGACACTCCCTTCCCCGCACTAACATCAGTTACCGCACCTCACCCCGCACTTTGGCATGTTCGTCGCCCGTTGCGCTCGCAAACACAAGTACCTCACGCACACATTCATACGTATACAAACGTCATTTTTTAATGTAGTAGTAGTAGGTAATTTTTTTGCGAGCGTTGTATGGAGTGTCCGGGGTGTGGTAATAGGTAGACTGATGAAAGGACATGACCAGTGGGACAATGGGCGCCTGCCTATGTATCAACATCAATGTGCAACAAATATTGTTTTGTTTTTGGAATTGTTATATTCTGTAGTTTACAGATAAAAAAGTTTCACGAGTCTAAAAGATAAGGAAACTGAGAAAAATAAAGATAAGTTTTCACTAAATAACTCTGGTTTTCGATAAGAGATGGCGCTAGGCGTTGCGGTTATCGAGTTTGAGAATGATTTTCTACTATTCGACACGCCATCGAAGCGCTAAGTTTTTTTTTAAAACCATCAAGGGGGCAAACGAGCATGCGGGTCTCCTGACGTTAATCAACGCCGCCCATTGACATCCAAAAAACCAGGGTTATTGCTGATGCGTTGCCACCCTTTTCCCACACCAAACCCTGGGCTTCCGGTTCTCTTACTCACCATTCGAAGCGCAGCAACATTATGTTATTCCTTCACGTTGGTATTCTGTAAGTGCGTGGTAGCTCCCCTGTGGAGCCAACCCAATTACAAGCGACAGTCAGCTATTGACTACAATTACTATGCTCTATGTGGCTCAGGAAACAACAATGTTATTAGTGAAGGGATGAGGATTACACTCAATAGTAAAACTATAATTTGAACTAATTAATTATTTTAATTTATTTTATACTAATTCAAACTAGGCTGAATATCAGCACTTTTCGAATGTCAATTACATAAGACAGCCCCCCAAAACGCCCACCCGTAACCTGATGCCGCATGTGCTGGCTGTGGTAGCGGTACTGCTGGCTGTGGTAGCGGTGGTGGTGATGGTGGAGACAGTGGTGTTGATTTTTGGACTGGCTGAACATTCTCTTGTAAATCCCTTGATGAATCCTGAATCAACTGACGATTCGCTCGAGTCCCACAGGCCCGACACGCATAGATTGTTGTCACATCCTAAAATAGAATGACTTATTAATATACAGTTTTAAATGCCATTACAATGTTGATCATTGGTCATCCACCTACAGAATGAATATGAAAAATACAGCATAGTTGTTAGTTGTTACCCAGCCCATAGAATTACTGCACCTTCACATTATGAAAAGTAGAATAATGAATAGCAGAATATAAAAAAGTTATACTTTGCTCAAATAACCATTGTATCATTAATACCTACAATTAGATAATCAAACATCTTACCTGATAATTATCATGGAAAATAATAGGTAGTAATTGGCTATCTGCAGGAATCACATAGAAACGCATTCCTCTGAGAGAGAGACCACACCCACGACAGACCATAATATGGCCTTGCAATCTTTCATTGTCAGCCTGTTCGGTATTCAATAAATTGAAACAGGGGTCACATCACATAATATGTATCTTAAAGGCATCTGAAAAATATAAATATCATTTAGTTAAAATACCTATTATATGAAATTCTATGGCGGTACAGACTTGTGTGTGACTATCCTATACAGCCATGTGTAGCAATAAACATAATAGATTGAGTATACATAGGCCTGGGTCATGTAAACCACCAAATAAACGCTGCTTTGTTAAGTTTTGCTGGCTCACATGTAATCGAACTACCAGACTTTATAGTTGTCTTTTTGTAAATAGTATTATTTCAATGTAGTATAGGTACTCGTACATACCTGATTGTTCAATCATCGGTGATCATCGGGCAAGTCTCGCTTGCAGTTGTAGGGCAAGCCTTGACATAATATGCCTTTGAACCCGTCTTACGGATATACCACAGTTTAGGCATCTCATCATGAGCAAAACAGTTGAATCCTTTATGAATTACTAGCAATGGTCGTTAGAAATAGAACACAATAATCGCACAGTACACATTAACACAACGGCAATGAAACCTGACGTGACTACGTGAGTCGTGAATGAAAGGGACGACGCTTGGTGTGCATTTTGCAAGTAGGGAATCCCCACTAGGGAGGGATGTGATTATGGCGAATGGCAATCTGAGATCGATAAATCGAAAACCAATTTTTTCACGCACACTAAGATCGAATTCAGTATTATTATTAGATAATTACTCTGACCCGTCAAACTCTTCCGTAGAACCATATTTTACAGTTAATTATGTTAATTCAGTATACAAAGACATTAATAGGCAGTATAAGTGTGTAAATCACTTTTACGACAAAAATGACAAAATGTCGACTATTTATTACAAAAAAAAAATCTTCACATAGGTAACTATAAACTATTTACTTATTATTAATTAAACATATAAAACGGTAAAATAAAATATTAATCCAAAAATCTATTTGAATCTTCGATCAAATAATATTGATCGAAGATTTCAATCTCGATTTTTGTGAATCATGCTTTGACTCGAATCGATAGAATTATCGATTTTATGAAACAGATTGCTGGCCGTCCCTACACAGTCGTGTACGCCACTAACGTCAGGATGGTCAGATGCATTGTGAAAGAAATGACACTCCTTTATACGTAGTGATTTTTTTAAAATGATGGTGTTCAATCATAGAATTACACACTCGTGTCAATAAAAACCTAATCTAACCTGTAGGCGTGTCAATAAATATAAACAAAATATATAAAATTCACTTGATCTAAAATAACTCGTTATAATATGTGTAGGTTATAATGGTTACCGGATGATTATGAATGCAATGGAACGTCAACATCGGGAAGTTCTTAAAAGAGAGAAGCGGAAGCAATTAAAATACTATTTTTTTAGAGATTTTAACTTTGCCTTTATTCGGAATAATATAACCATGATAATTTATATCTTTATTTTAAAATCTCAGTGTAAAAACTGTAATCCTGCACATGTTCCCGAACTCGAAGGCAGAAACTGGTCATGTCCTTTCTGGTGTGTTTTTCTATTACTTACCGATATAACCATATAACAAACGATAAAGTAAAAAATTAACCTTTTAACCGCTTATGTCGGATTAATCCGACAAATATTTTCGTGCCATTCCGCCAGAGTCGTACCTATATATACGACAAAATAACACAGCTCGTTTAATCTGTATTATTATTACATCATCACAGCTCGTTTCATCGGTATTTACTTTTCGTTTTTTTTTTTTTTGTCCGTCGCTGGGGGCACGATAACTGATATAAAGTCGGGCGGTTAAAAGGTTAAAGGGCCGAAAAAAGTACGTTTCTTGTATGGAGACCCCATATATCGCACGCTGAGAACGAAAGTGACCGATTTCAACATTTTGGTTGAATGAGTTAAGTAAACTGAAGTAAAGGATAGAGGTAATTACCTCTATCCTTTTCTTACCTTTATTGGCCAGTTTTCTAATATAATTATGATAGAATATACTTTTTTAAGTCATTCTGTATACTTAACTCATTTAACCAAAATTTTGAAATCGATCACTTTCGTTCTCAGCGTGCGATATGTAACTATGTCCGACTCTGTTTATATGGTTTGAGTTACTCTAACTTTGGAGCAGCTGTCGCTCAATATAGGAAAAACTATGTTACGATTTTCATCGGGTATGAAATCACTTGTCAAGCGCCTATTATAAAATCTGTAGAGTAGAAACGGCAGAAATTATTATATTAAAGGACGCTGCAAACTTATTATGAAAGTTATCTATAACATAATAGTGAAAATGCGATTTGTGTTAATTATTTTATTGTGTTTATATATTCGTGACGAAGTATTACAATTTTGTAGCAAATATATATTGACACGAAAGCACTGTCAGTTTTATTTCATTCTGTTATGAATACAACTTTAAAATAAAGAAATAAATATGCAACAGAAACAAAGGTTAAGGCTTTTTTCAAAGTAATTTTACAAAGTAAATTATTTCTTTAAAATTAAATGCAGTTTACTTGCTTTATGTTTACCCAACTAAAAGAAGGTTTATCATTGTGAGAACTTAACTAAAATACTTTGCGAGTTTAATATTAGTTGTGATCTAGTGCATAAAACTTAAGATTCATCATCGCTTCCCGCTGACGCTTTCGGTTTAGGTCCTCCTGCTCTCTTAGCCATAATGATTTGGTCCACTTTGAGAATGGTCGCGGCTGCGCCGACGGCGTATTTAAGTCCCCAGTGCTTAAGGACATATAAATCCAATATGTTTTTCTCCTTAGCGTCACATACACCGTTATTTTCTGATTCAATGTCGTATCCTGCATTTTTGTTGCCCTCCTAAAATAAAGACGATGCATTAATACACATTTGATCTTAGTATATGCAGTCATAGGTGGATTAGTAATATCGAAATAGTAACCAAAGACAAGTTTCCCTTATAAGAATTTCATTTGATGCAACTTATTATCAAAGAATAGTGTTCCAATAAAATATTATAATCCAAGTCACCTTGTGAGCTTTGTAAATATTGTTAATAACTTCTGTGGCATTGGCTCCTGAATTGTCTGCCAAGGCACGTGGGATGCTCTCTAAAGCTACTGCGAACTTCCTTACTGCATACTGTTCTAAGCCTGGCAGTGTGTCGGCGTACTGAAGGAGTTGCTGTGCCAATTCTATTTCTACTGCTCCAGCACCAGGTAAGAATCTGGAGAAACAAATTTAAGGGTTAAGAGTTGTCCTTTTTAAACTTTTAGTAATACATATTATTTTGACAAAATATATTACGATTTGTAATAGTATTTTAGAAAATAAACTCCTTACTTTCCATCCCTGGCAATTCCTTTGAATGTGTTGACACCATCATCAATAGCTCTTTCAATGTCATCCATGTAGTTATCAGTAGAGCCTCTGATAACAATTGTGGATATGCGTGATTCTGAGCTGTCCATGCGGAAACAAACGACGCGAGTGTCTCCCAGCTCTTCAACACCAACAGAATCACAATATCCAAGCTCTTCAGCAGTAGGTGTAGTAAGTCTTGGCAGCACCTTAAACAAATATCAATTAACTTTAGTTTCAAAACATTTTATGGTTTTCACAGACCAACTTTTACATAAATGGTGAGTTCATGAACTGGAAATAGGCAAAAAACAAAATAAAAAATTGCTCAATTTATCAAAAAGTGAATTGAGAACTACATTAGTTGGCAATAAAAAATATTCCTACTGGCCAAACTAAGCAGAATTATTTTTATTTGCAGCTTGCACCAATGATGCACAGTAGTGCCAGGTTGGACATTTAGAAAAATAAAATGAAGCACTTGAGCTGTTGATAATAAAGTCAATGCTCGGTAACTCTACTTACAGTAGCATTAACAGTCTTTGCAAGGCGGCGGATGTCAAACTTAGAGTTAAGACGAACAGCCATAACACCATATTTGTTCAAGAAATGTAAAGCCATGTCACCAAACTTAGCACCAGCAACAACAACTTTGACTCCAGAATCAGCAATCTCTTTGATTTGTTTCTCCAGCTGAGACTCTTCTCCTCTGCTGAAGTTTAGAAGTTCATCAGCTGATTTGATCAATACCGTTCCCTTGGTTTCAGTCTGGGTAATATCCACAGGACAAGAAAACACAGCCACTTTGGCTTTTGTAGCAGAAGGTACATCTCCTTCAACCTCTCGCTTGAATACCATACCAGAAAGAACTTCAGACTGAAGTAGACCTGATCCAAGAATCTAAAACAAACAAATGTATTTCCAAATTAAATTAAGTCACTTCAGATGAAATTATCATCATCATTTCAGCCGAAAGACCTCCACTGCTGGACGTGGGCCTCCTCAGATGAAATATTACAGCAAAAAAAACACTACAAAGTGAAAAATAACTTTAACCGCTCAAGGACCGCAGGACACCGATCGGTGACCAAACAATAGAAAATCAATTGTGTCTCATTAGCGGAGCTTGACAGATTAATTTCGGAAGTCGGTGTCGTTGCTTCAGCATTTTCGTTTTTTGACACCAACTTCCGAAATTAAAGTTATTTTTCACTTTGTAGTGTTTTTTTGAAGTCGGTTGCTTTTTTTGTAAAAAAGTTTTTATTTTTCACTTTTTAGTTGTACCTATCCCACACAAATTCAATTAACACTAGTGCATTGAAGACACAACTTGAAGAATCATCATAATTCACAAAAAATGCCAGAGATGCAGTACATTTATGCATATAACTTCGTACATAAGAATAATTACCTAATGTATTATATACTAAAACCTTCCTGAAAGTATGTAGATCACACTCATGAAAGAGCTATCAAAATCGGTTTAGTAGTTTTTGAGATAATCGCGGACATACAAACATACATACATACATACGGGTCGAATACAGAACCTCCTTTTTTAAAGTCGGTTAAAAATATAATTCATTCATGTGGAACAGAAAACTACTTTGAATAATTAATTTTCAATACATACCTTGCATATTCTCACATTATCAACATTGAATGTGGTCTTTTCAGGAAGAATAGCAACACACGCCTTAGCAACCAGTGCAGCAATAAAATCTTCATAACCATACTGCTTAGACATGATTGAGGGAGTGATTCCTCTGATTACTGCATCAACATTTCTGAAATCTTTAATTTCTTCACAAACAAGGCCAGGCAGAATCTCCATACATTTCTCTAGAGCTTTCTCATATCCATCAGCAATTTCACTTGGTGTTACACCCAAACGCAGCAATTCATCTGCTGCTTCCAGAAGGGCTCCGGAGAAGACTATAACAAAGTTAGTACCATCACCAACTTCAGAGTCTTGCATCTGACTGGCCAAGACCATCAATTTAGCAGCAGGATGTTCTACATCCAGTTCTCTGATGATGGTACCAGCATCACTTGTTACAAATTGCTTATCAATGTGGTTGATGATCATTTTATTCATTCCATTTGGACCATATGCTGAACGGACACTTGCGGCGAATTGTTTGCATGAATTTATGTTTCGGTAAACTGCTTCTTCCAGCCCAGAGAACATCTAGTAACAGAAGAAACAATGGTCGATAACATTCAAGCTTTGGAGATCATGGTCAAGATCATGATATTATATTCAGAAAAACATTAAGGAGGATTAAATTAGGTACTGCAGCCAGTCATTTTTTATTATAAAACAATACGTTACAAGAATAAACCGCGACTGACCGAAATTGAATTGAAATATAGAATACAAAGACATTAAAATTTGTACCTATCTTAAATCTCTTTGATAGAATACTTCCAGAAGTTTTAGAACAGTAGTTAGATTAAAAATGTGTGACAAACCCATCATTATTTTTAGTCAAACGACTTAGTTTTTATAGCTAGCATCATGTTTTAAGTAAAATTGGCAAGTTATGTGAAAACTTAAGAAGTTATGAGAAGATATTAAAACAGATGAACAGTTCGGAGTGGGCGCCCAAATTGTTGGTTATGTATTGATAAACTTACCCGTGCCCCATCTTTTAACATTGAGGGTACCCCCGGTGCTTTAGGTACGTGTAAGGCCATGGTTTTTGGAAATTTGAATCACTTGCAACACAAAGAACTTATCTCGATTTCCTCGTGATCTGCTCAAATACGGCGTAAAGAAATCACGATCTCAATGGCATGAACAATGGAGATTGAAGACCGGCTAATGTTGTCAGACTTAAAAAATAACATGCGTGTTGCAGTGTTGTGATTTGAATAAATTATACAATAATTATTTAAATTACAACACCGCAAAACACAAAACATAAAATGGGCCATTTACAGGGTGCAAGCCATTTATTTACAGGGTGCAAGTATATTGCCTGTGGAATACAATAAAATTGAAGCAACAATTGACTGGCACCGTCTAAACAACACACAGTACAGTACAGCCCATTTCAAAGTTTATGGCGGCTCGGAACATAAGGCAAATAGCAGCCACACGCCCGGGCCGGGTCGATCTAAGCAACGCTTGCCGACTGCCACAGACTACAGTATAATCCGACTGCCTTAGACTGTCAGTTCGTGGATGCAAGGGCGGATCTAGGATTTATTTCTGGGAGGGGCACATGGGCCAGACAGAGAAGTGTCTCCCATATATAGTATGAAGTCACAGTCGGGAATTTAAAACTACAGGCTCAGCTACGGCGCGGGCTGACTATGCTATTTTTGTAATTCATTCAGTCTATCAAAAAGTACTCTGTCCTGGGGAATTCATTATTTTTCAATGACATTTATTTTAAGAATAATTCCAAAAAATAAAACCTGAAATAAACAGGGACAAGAAAAAAAGGTCTTTACGCGCTACTCCGCGCACCCCACTGACCTCTATAAAATTTAATAGAGGTCAGTGGCGCACCCTCACTCATAATAATAGAATGAGACAGACACACAGAGAGAGAGACACAACGTGTTTTTTGGAGTTCCAATTGACTAACTATTCAAGTCCATTTAAAATACCGAAATCCCCTCGAAAAGCATGGTCATAGACGGACATAGTCCACATGATTCGATTGACAATTTACTTGTCTTGCCAATTATTGTCTTATATGAAAAGCAGCTGCGGATAGTATGTAGTAGGAGCCCACAGTCAGTCTTACCAAGGTAGGCTCAGATTTCCACCTAGGCCTGCAAGGCACGGCCTAGGGGCCCATCACCCAAAAAATATTTTCGAGCTTGCTTTGTTCACTTTTGCATCATAGTTTCTCTTATTTCTTCTTCTTTGCGGTATAAGTCGACAAAACAACTCCTAGGTCAAATGCCTAGTGGCCATGGATTACTGGATAACACGATAGCAGGGATCCAGTAACAGGGTTGTTCTGGAGATCAGATAGGCAGCCGCTCCATGTAAAATGTTCTGATGTATGTTCAGTACCTAACGGTCAAACGTTGCGGTAGGTAATACCTACGGGCAACAACTCAACATCAATGCGCGTACATAACATAATCAGCCTATGTTCCCACGGCTGGGACACAGACCTACTCTCAGTGAGAGCGAGTGGGCCGTAATCCACCACGCGAGCCCAATGCGGGTTGGCAGATGTCACATATCTTCGAATTTTTTTTTGTTTCTAGGACATGCCGGTTTCCCCACGATGTTTTCCTTCACTGTTTTGAGAGCAGCGGTGATGAAATAATTTACACAAAGTAAAGCGCGTGTCTGGATGTCAATGCGCGTACGGGTGGGCGATCCATCCCAGCTCCTCGATCAAGGCCAGCAACGCCTAGATGTTACTGACCGTCTCACGGACGGTACCTGAGTTACTGAAGTACTATGCCCTGACGCCCTGTACGTAGCGACTACCGGGCAGTTTAGAAGCATATGTGCTGCTGTATGTCTCGTCGTCCTCCATACAGGCCCTGCACAGCGAACTGTCTGTGACTCCTATGACATAGAGGTGTTTATTAAATGACCAGTGGCCAGTTAAAAAGTTGCTGTAACTGTACGCAGCTGTTGTTTAGTTAGTCGGAGGATGTTTCGTGAGGTGGCCATTAATTGTAGGGAGTGCTTCCTTAGCCTGCCTGCACTCACCTTGGTCCCTCTAAGTTTTTGATGTTGGTTCTTAGTGCGTTTCCTTACCAGAGTGCCCGAAGTACTCGAAGGGGAGTAGCGCGATGGGTTCAGACTGGTGCCATGCTCGATCCCCTTCTGGCAAGTTCGTCGGGTGCATCGTTGCATTGAATGGTTATGTTGTTGAGGCTACCCACTTGGTTGAGGCGCTGGTGGCACTCGTATATTATCCCAGAATTAACTGTGACTTTGTGACTATTTAGCGCTTGTAAAACAGCCATGCTGTCTGAGAGTATGCGTATCGAGTGGTTCCCTCGCCATGATGGCCGAAGCGGCAAGAGAAATACCCATGCATTGGGCCTGGAACACTCGTGTTATGGACCCCCAATGGTGTGGCTATGTGTATGTTGAAGTCCTCCGAGAAGATTCCAGCACCTGTGCCACTACCTGTTTTGGATTCATCCGTGAAGATGCGCAGCTCTGCAGGGCCGAGGGCGCAACCCCTCGCATCAGCGATACTCGTAAAGTTGGATTTTGTATTTTCATTTTTTTAGTTGTGGTACTTATAAAAGAAAGGATTTTATTCGGAAATAAAAACTCGTATTAATGGCTACAACAATATTTATTTAAAAAACATCATTGGAGAAGTTGTATAGTTGATTAATTTGGCAACACGTTTAAGGCCGCGCGTCCTAACCAAAAGCGATCATCACACGAACTCTTTTATAATTATGAATATAGCATAGTCGCGCGAGGGCGCGACCAATATAGTCGCGTTTGTTTACGTCCAAATTCTTAGAAACGATTGCTTTTGTTTATGACGCGGGGTATTACATTCTTGCTTCTTTTTAAACACTACTTTTACGATAAAAATTGTCAGATTTTGGTACCTATTGGAAACTACAATAATCCTAAATTAAGCAGCTGTTAAAGAGGCAGCTGCGGAATATTTTTAATTTTGTCAGTTATGACTATACAAATACCTACGATGATATAAATCACAAAAATATTTATCTACTAACATCAAATAGCGGTAATTTATTTTAATTTGACAATCCATCAATCATTATAAATTTCATTATACTAAATAATAACGTAAAAAAATGTAATCATCCACAGCTCCTCCACTGTTCCTACGTTTAGGCCAACTGTCTCCGTTGCGCGCTTGCTTACCAAGTAAAGCCATACACAGTCTAACTTTTCTTTTGGATAATTAATATATTTCAAGAAGCTTAGCGGCGCAAGTAAGTTTAGGGATTTTATTTTTGCAATCAATAAAAAAAGAATGCTTTCAAATACTAGTCTCTAGTTGGGTACCACTTTGTGTAAATAATACAAGCTATGATGATATAACTAATGCGTGCCACTGCCAACAATTTGTTAATTTAATAAGATTTTAATTTTTTTTTCATTTGAAAGGTTTGGGTTATCTTCAAAACTTTTTCGGAAGTTGTTCGATCCTCATCAACTTAATTTTAGTGACGCCACTAACGCTACATAAAATATATTATTTCAAATTCTTCCTTTTCCTAATCAGTATTTATTACCCTAGCAATTTCCTAGCATTAACATCACAGTGTGGTCCCCTAAAACATTAAATTACAGAACCAAATAGTATAAAAATAAACGTAAATTAATACTGTTCGCCATCAAAATAAGTAAGTAAGTATAAATTAACATAATTATAAAGTAATGTTACACACGAATATAGGAATAATTGAAGTACATTATATGCGAGAATCCTGCGTTGATGCAGGGGACCAAGCCAAATATTTATATGTTACTTTTATCACACGACAACTTTATCATAACTTGTAGACACCAAACATTTACATGAGTATGAATATATCGGTTTAATACCTTTATATATATGTATGTATATCTGCTCTGCTCCTCGGCTGTATAATTGAACCCAATCATGCTTGAACTTTGGGAAGTTAGGTATCTACGCAGTTACGCACGACGACATATCAATCTACACATTTCCAGTATAAGCCAAGTTCTCACTGTACTAAAAGCCAATGTGAGGCCATTTAAAACTGGAAATGCATAGTTTGATATGTCGCCATGTGTACTACGAAGTAATGAGTTTATGAACTTGCACTGCCAGGTCTAAAATGTTGAAGGTATCAGCGTCAGACACTGAGACACATAATAACACATATGCCTGACGTAGCATCTAACAGCTTAATTAATGTTCGAAATATTCCGTTAATCACTAGGCTGCAACCAGGAATTCAAGACAGTGGGGTCAATTACAAGCCTTTACAAAATTTCAACACAAAATAATTCGTTTCTTTTAATATTCGAGCTTAGCTCAGACCAAAATATCTTATAAAATGAAAACTAAATATCTATAAATAAATAATTTTATATAATTTCACATCAGTTGGTATAAAAAATATTTTAAGTACGGAGCAACAAAAAATCACAGTATAAACAATAATATTTCTGTATAATCTTATAAAAATACAAGTAGCGTGTTCTCTTCTTGCAGCTCAAACGAAATTAGCTCGGAATACACGCAACAATAAACATTTCATTCAAATGGTAATTGAAGATGGATATTTGCGTGCATATAATCAAGATACTACCATGGATTAAAGATGGATGGGTAAAATGAGAGAACTTAAAGTTACTAGCAGTCTCCTAAGAAATATATAACTAAAACTAAGAACTCCTATTTATTTTGCATTCTTAGTACTGAGATCAGTCACCAATCAAGAATATTATTATCTAATGTTCTGGAACAGTTAATTATTTTAGGTACATAATAATTATTATACCCAAAACATGTTTTCGAATGTAAACCAAAGAAGCTGAGCCTTATCTAAACAACATCAAGTAATTCATCGAAAAATACATGAGTGAATATAACATTACGAACTACAAATACTATACTATTCATCACACTGAATATCTACTGAAAATTCAAAATACATCTAATAAATACAACGTATAATAAAATATTTAAGTCTAGCTGTATAGCCTTTAAATTCGATACTGGAATCAATTTAGTAACAGTCTTGCAAATAAGAAAATAAGACCAAAAGAGTCTGTCGAGGGATGAATGAAATCCATGATAAATGGTGAGAGGAATGATATGTACGTAAAGAGGGGTAATGATGAGGTGACGACCGACAGAAGAGAATGGAAGAAAATAACATAACATTGCCCCAGATGGCAAGAAGAAAAACGTCAAAAGAAGCTGCCTTTATAAAAGAAGGCGTTACCTACGGTTATCATAGTAGTACACATAATATAAATGAGACACTTACCCCCTTATTCATAAAACTTATCAAACCTATTTTAGTTAAAATGGGGTTTGTCTCTTTCTTACACACAGAAATGACAACGTGACAGATAAAGACAAACGTTCTATAAACCTATTTTAGCTAAAATAGAGATAAAATAGGATTATGAATAAGGGGATTAGTATTTTTTATTTAAATGAAAATTTTATCGAACGACATCAAAATTAGAGGAACAGTAAGTTTGCGATTTACAATCAACTTGCCATCGTGACCAAATCCGATTCACTGGGAGACAATTTGACAAACCTGCTTCGCGGATCCTCGGTCGAGGACAAGGACATCTATGATAATCACTAGAATCAAAAAGACTTATGTGGCTGCGTTAATTATAGATACTTATAAGCATACATCAAATTGAGAAACAATTTTTTGGAATAAGACCATTAATAAACACTCAGCAACTGTTAGCTGGAGTCAAAGCACTAGCCTAGCAGTAGGCCAGTTTAAGCCGTAAAATAGTAAATTTAGTACAATGGAAAACATATATTTTTTATATGTATTGTACATTGATCAAAAATATGAGGTTAGCCCAGACAAGTGTCTCTGTGTTTATTAAACGTATCATGTCATAGAATTAGTACTCAATATATAACTGAATAGTCATCATCATCATCGTCGTCCTCCGGATCTGACATGGAAAGAATTGGAATAAACTTAGCTGTGTCCACCGGTCGGCGGATGGCATTGTATCAGAAGACGTTCTTGGGAGGCGGCACCGCAACCACAGCGGCTCCAGCACGCCCCGTGCTCAGAGGGGCTAGTTTTCGCCAGCAGTTGGACTCGGAATCGTACACTTCCACCACACACAGATATTGCACGCCGTCGTAGCCACCTGGTGAGGTGACAATGTTATATTAGCAAGGGTTGTAGGGATCAGTGTTGGGCGTAATTAACTTTTGTAATCAGTCTGTATCTGGGAAAATTATTACAATAACATGATAGTTTAATTAGGATAATTTCAAGAGAAAGACAACGAATTATTATTTTAAATTGGACTTTAAGACCACTCTTTTTTTTAAAAGTAATTTGTAATTGTTTAATTGTGATTACATTTTAGATATGTTATTCAATTACATTTTGCCCAACACTGGTGTTGTGTTAATTGACTTTTATTGTTGACTGTACCTAACTGTTTTGTTGAGTGTTACGAAAATATTAAGTAAAAAACGTACCAACAGCAACGATCCGATCTCCGAGCAGACAGGAACCAATAGCATCCCTGCCATATGAGAGCCGCGCTAGGAGGAGCCACGAGTCTGCTATCGGGTCGTATCGCTCGACGCAAGCCAATCGGCCACCGACAGTGTTGGCGGGCGCTTCATGACCTCCCAGAGCGTATAAGTATCCACCTGCTGCACACACCTGTAAACGAATTTTTTTACATTTTTGACGGACAGACAGACGGACATGACGAAATTTTAGCCATTTGGCTACGGAGCCTTAAAAATAGTGTAATGTATGGGCTGGATGTACTCACACTGACTCCTCCGCGGCGGCGCGTCATGGGCGCGCAGTTGGTCCAGTGGTTGGTGGCGGGGTCATAGCACTCCACGGAGCGCAGGCACGCGCCGCCGTCGCGCCCGCCCACCGCGAACAGGCGCCCGCGCAGCGCCGCCACGCCGCACGTGCTGCGCGCGCCCGCCATCGGCGACACCATGGTCCACGTGCGCGAGCACGCGTCCCATCTACGTCAACAATACATCTCAAAGCACAAATAACACGGCATGGTATTTAATCAAACCATTTCGCTTTCCTATAAATATTAATAACACTATAATATACCACTCTATTCGCCTATTTTTGTGAACCTCGAATAATCCGTTTTCTAGTGTCCTATAAATACTAATTAGCCAAGCAACTACGACCAAATTGAATGTAGCGCTTGCCGACCGCTACCGTGGCATCGCTCGTTTCGCTCGCTCTGCTCACGCGCACTTGGTTATAGGTCTAACCTAACGCGTTTGGTTCGGCCAATTGCGAGAAAAGGCCATAAAGTTATAAGGAGGGCATTTATTTAAAAAAAAGCTGTATCATTAGCCCAAAAAGTTTTGAAAGGTTGATTCATTTAAAAATCCTACATCATTATCAGGTCATTCCATTGAACTATTGCATTCAACACAACATTAAATACCAGTAATAGTAGAATATAAGTACCTCTCAACAGAATTCAAGTAGATCCATCCGTCATGGCCGCCGACGGCATACACGGGCGAGTTCGGTCCGTCTCCTAGAACTGCGACCCCGAGTCCGTGGCGGTGCGTGTTCATGGGCGCTAGTACGCTCCAGCTCAGAGAAGTCAAGTCGAAACATTCCACCTTTTAATAAATTTTTAGCAATTGTATAACGTGCGGGAAAACAAGTAAACTATGCAAAACGGACATTGGAAGTAAAGGCGTTGCAACTGAATCCGCGAAATCGGTAATATACATACTTATATGAACAATTAAATTAAATACCGTGTTTAAAGTTTTAAGTCCATCCCTGCCGCCAACAACAATCAGTTTGTTCTGCAGCACTGCTACGCCAAACTGCAGTCTCCTAGCGCCCATTCGCATAAACGGGGTCCATGTGTTTGTTCGGGGATCATACATTTCCATATTACTGGCACCCTAAAATATGATTTTTCATTATTATCTTTGATCTAGGATTGTAAGTGTTTCGAAAACATAATTTGTTTAAACCTTGTATCCATCCATGCCACCAATAGCTAGAAGACGTCCAATAGTCGATGTCCGGGGTCGTGTGCGGTGTGAGAACAGGAGCGAACGTCGTTCAGGCAAAAGGTGCCACTTCACTGCCTCCATGATAAGGGGCTGGCACTCTGGCACATTACCACAGGCCAGCTCTACCTTATCAATTAAGTACTGCAAAAAACATTGATGATATGAATGTAATGTTAAGTGATTTAATACATTGGATAGTACCTACAATCAACATAATTAAATAAATAATAATCTGGCATCATAATAATATATGTGTCAAGTCAACAGTTGTTTTTTTTACTTCCGAAAAAATATTTTCCGTCATCATTCAACCGATTGATGTCCACTCCAGGACATGGGCCGTTTTCGAGCCCAGCGGGGCAATTGTGTAACACATTATCAATCGGAATCGGTTTCATTTTGACAGTACAACAACATTCATTGCGTTATTTACGTGTTGAGCAGAATTTTTTTTTCGAACTTATGAAGCAATGGATCAGCAATTTGCTTCAAAATTATTCAGATTCCGATTGATAGTGTATTACGCAATTAGGGTGTCAATTTCGAATTTCGACGATTTTATATCGCGTACTGGATTTTCAACTTTCGGTGTTGAGTCGAGCATTGAGAATCCACTCAGTGCAACGTGCACTCCAGTCGCGTCAAATAAATACACTGTGGATTTTAAAAATCCAGTGTGCGATACAAACTCGCTCGTGGGTACGAGGGCTTACATCTAGCGGATGCCGGCGATCTTCTCCAGGTCGTCGATCCCCCTTATGGAGTATCTAGCTACGCTGCGATTTACTTTGCTGCATATTTTGGGAGCCCTAGGCTATCCGTTTTGCGATCAATGTGCCCCGAAAGAATTAACTTATAAGTTATGCGCCTCGGCAATCATCGTCTGTATTATATGAGACTAGCTGCTGCCCGCGACTTCGTCCGCGTGAAATCCTATCCTAAGAAAAAGTATATTTTTTTTCTAAAATTAAAGTAGCAAGTTACTCCTTATTACATCAGCTATCTGACAGTGAAATTCCCGTCAAAATCGGTCCAACCCGTTTCAGATTAGCCGGAACAAACAGACAGACAGACAAAAATTGTAAAAAATGTTATTTTGGTATATGTAATTATGTACCGTGTATACATCCATATTATGCATTTAGTAAAAAGCGGGTTATTTTAATATTACAAACAGACACTCCCAATTTTATTTAAGTATTTGTATAGATGCGAAAGCAACTGTGTCAACTTATCTGTTAGTTGTCGGATTTCGATGAAATTTGGCACAAAGGTTGACCATGACCTGGGTTAGGATATAGGCTACTGTTTTTTTTTTTATCTCGGTAGTAAGTTGCCGTGAGATACTTCTAAACCTCCACGCGGGCGAAACCGCTGGAAAATTTAGTTTATAATAAAATTATCTCATCACTTTTTAATAGACAATTACTAGGAAGACTGCACATCTAAGAAACTACTTAAAACATTTGAGTGACAGGATGCCGAGGCAGGAAGGCCGGATATAGGAAGCTTATTCGTACTAATTCGGAAACGCGCAGATTGCCGAGTCATATTTGTAGTACCTATTGTATCAATTTATAGTTACAGATGTAATCATGGCTGCAACTGAATATGGCTCCCGATAGTATTATAATACACAACACCAAAAAATATAACATTGATGAAATCAAAGGAAACATCGATAACAAATTCATGCCAACCGAAAATCATAAAGCCAGTAGACTTGGAGAACACCCACCAACACCGAGTACGTCACTCAGCTCCGCCTTGCCGCCGCAGGTGTCCCATGCCTCCGTGACGCCGACCCCCGCGTGTGAGCCGAGCTGGAGTACGAGTACGATGTACGATCTTTTGCCTCTGTCCATTTCGCCATAACCATGGGATGGTATTCGGCCACGACAGTGTATCGGAGCAGTGGCCTCACACCTGACGGGACAGCGGGGAGCAACCGGCGGAAGGGCCGTGCGTTGGACGCCATCTATTAATGAAAACGTCATATGCGCGTACTAATACGCATGCCAACGAAGTACCTCGAGGGTTTTTAAATGCTAAGACCCTTCAGAACTTTGGGTGTGAATGGAGTATTTTATAACAGCAGAAGTGGGGATGCACCAAGATACAGTCGCAATGGACGAGGGTTCACTCCGTTCTCCATGGCTAATGAGAACAGAGGCAAATAGCCTGTAGTGCTGTAATACTAACGGCTGCAGGGTGGTATGGCAGAGTACGAAACTACGTGAATGCTTCTACCAGGCAGGCCCTTCATTTACCTGATGTTGACTTTTTGGCGTCTGTATCTTGTCTACACTTCGGGAATATCTTCAGAAAACCGAAAGTTTTGTTGGAGCAATTCAGGACGAAGTTATGATTTGCGGTTGTCCTCTTATCTTGTAACGGTGAATACTTGAATTTTGTCGCAAGTCTTTAGGCTATTGGCCTAATACGATTTAAATCCTTGCTAATAGCCGAGAGCTTCGACTAAGGTAGTTGTCGTTAGGCAGTCGGGTCACCGGGGTAGATCTGAGAGTGGCGGTAGGCAGGCTGAAGGCCAAAAATACCGCCCCAGGACCCGACGGCTTGCCGGGTAAAGTCTGGGTCCTGGCCTCGAGGGCTCTCGGGCCTCGACTAGAGGCGCTCTTAAGCGCATGTATGGAGAGGGGCCAGTTTCCACTCCGTTGGAAGACGGGGAAGCTGGTCCTCATTCAGAAGCCAGGGCGCCCTGCGGACTCTCCGTCCGCATACCGGCCCATAGTGTTGCTCGACGAGGTCGGCAAGCTCTTTGAGAGAGTGATTGCAGGCCGCCTCGTCGGGCACCTAGTGAGGACGGGGCCGGATCTTGCGGATAGCCAGTTTGGCTTCCGCAAGGGGCGCTCGACAGTGGACGCCATCATGCGCGTGAGAGCCCTCACGACGGGGGATGCGGTGACCCGGGGTGGGGTTGTCGTGGCGGTGTCACTCGACATCGCCAACGCGTTTAACACCCTGCCCTGGAGCTGTATTGGGGAGGCACTCCGGTATCACCGGGTGCCGACCTACCTCCGTCGAGTAGTTGGGGCGTATCTGACGGACAGAGCCGTCATCTACCCCGGTCGCAACGGGGAGTGGAACCGGCGAGAGATGTCGTGCGGTGTCCCACAGGGATCGGTTCTGGGGCCGCTCCTGTGGGACATCGGCTACGACTGGGTGCTGCGGGCCGACCATCGATGGCGTCAGCGTGGTTTGCTACGCTGACGACACGCTGGTCCTGGCGCAAGGGAGGTCGCATCAGGCGGCGGCCGACGCGATGACACGCGGGGTTGCGATAGTCGTGGAAAGAATCCGGCGGTTGGGCCTCGAGGTGGCATTGCACAAGTCCGAGGCCATGTCTTTCCATGGGCCTCGGAACGGGCCACCATCGGGATCCCAACTAACGGTGGGAGGGGTTCACATCGGCGTCGAGGCAACGATGAGATACCTGGATCTCGTCCTCGACAGCCGGTGGAACTTCGTCGAACACTTCCGACGTTTGGCCCCCAAACTGGAGAGGACCGGGGCCGCCTTCAAGCGGCTCCTGCCCAACCTGGGGGGGCCAAACACCTCCTGCCGGAGGCTTTACGCGGGGGTCGTGCGGTCCATGGCCCTATACGGGGCCCCGGTGTGGGCGCGTTCTCTGCGGCGGCGAGCCGCCCATTATCTGAACGCGCCCCAGAAGGTGGTAGCCGTAAGGCTGATCCGGGGGTACCGCACGATCTCGGGCGAGGCGGCAAGCCTCCTTGCCGGACTGCCGCCATGGGATCTGGAGGCGATAGTCCTCGCGCGCCTGTATGAGTGGCGCGCGGAGGCACTGAGCCGGGGGGAAACTCCGCTTCCGCGGCAAATCGCGGCGGAGCGGACAGACCTCCGGCTTGATCTCATGGTGGCATGGAAGGAGCGACTTTCGCAACCCAGCGCAGGGCACGCCACGATAGTGGCGGTAAGACCCCTCTTTGAGGAGTGGCTAGAGAGGCGTCACGGCGTCCTCACCTATCGCCTGACGCAGGTCCTCACCGGACACGGATGTTTTGGGAGGTTCCTGCACATCATCAGGCGGGAGGAGACGCCCGGGTGTCACCACTGCGAGGATCGCCCAGAGGACACGGTGGAGCATACGGTGGAGGTCTGCCCCGCATGGGCGGAGCACCGCCGTGCCCTCGTAGAGGCGATCGACAGCGGCGGCGACCTCTCGCGTCCGGCCCTGGTTCAAGCCATGGTCCGGGGCGAGAGGGAGTGGGAGGCGGTCACCTCCTTCTGCGAAGCAGTCATGCTAGCGAAGGAGGTGGCGGAACGGCTGAGGGAAAGAGCCTCACACCCCAGCCGCCGCGGGAGACGCTCCGGGCGTCGGGAGCCGCGTGACGACTCCCGGCCACCGTAGGCGCGGGCCTGCGGACGGAGAGTAATGGGTAGCTCACCGTCCGATCAGGACCAGGCCCGTGCCGGACGGCGCGTACGTGTTCCACGCGCGCCTCAAAGAGATGTCAGCATAAAGGAAGGGGCCTGCCAGGGCCGAAGCCTGCCGGGGGTGCGGGATTGTCCGAAAGGGTTACCGCTACCCCGGAACATAAAGGGCTAAGGAAGGAACACGGATGGGTTTTAGTCAGTAAGAGTCTAGACACTCCCTTCGCTCCACCCAGAGCGGGAGGGGTCATTTGATGATTTCCCATCCATAAAAAAAAAAAAAAAAAAAGGCAGTCGGGTCAAGAGTTTTTTGATACAGCAGGCGAAACTTTTGTCTGTTTGTTACTCAATGACGTGAGAACGGTTAAAGGAATTTCAATGAGATTTTAGCTGTTGTATAGCTGCTAGTCTAAATTCTTGTTCTCTTCTTCTTCTAAGTTCTTGAGATACTCCTTGACTTCTCTTTTGATGGATTGGTTGTTGCAGAATTATTCGTCCAAACAACTAATACAAGATGGCGCGGACGTGCCGTTGGCAGTAAAATTAAGTCGTAATGATTTTAAAATAAATTACTTAAAAAAATAGAGAGTATAACGGTCACGTTTGTTTTGCTCGCACTAACTTTTTGAACCTTACGGTACATACATACGGCGTTTCGGGGGCATTTATCCGCTAGATGGCGTTGAACATACAATTTTCTATTTTTATTTTACAGGGTGTAAAAAGAGCCATCACAAAGCCGTCATCTAACTTGCTGGGAAAAGACTATAATTTTTGGTGTGAAAAATCGCTGTTTACGGTCGCGAGCATTGCACGCAAAACATTGTGCTTGTGGATACATGCAACGGTACAGCTTTTTAAAGTTATGTTATAACATTTAAACTTGTTTCCATTAGAAAAACGTCAAAAAAAGTTGGAAATTTGATCTTCAATATCTCCATAACAAGAAGATTCCCAGGTATGGTCCAGTACAAAAAAAATTATTACAATGACGGGAAGAACTAGTGACTTTCGGCTTCGTTAAGCGTCTTTTTACACCCGTTATTTTATGTGTAGGTAATTGGAGCATCACTGAAACAACATCATTGGCATTTAGTTGATTAATTTTATAATTATTATTGTTAATCGGCTGTTTTGAATTACGTAAATTGTATTGAATCAATACGATTAAGTTTAACAAAGTGCTAATTGTCTCATAGTCGTGTCAACCACTCCTACGACTCCGTCGTGTACCTAATGCTTCATTGAAAATGTTGAATTCAGCGCCATCTTGCCAAGAAATGGCCAGGAGCAGGCCGATGGCGCTAAAAGGAACAATGGTTTCGACTTTCATTGCCTTTGCATGCAAAAAGTGTAATGTAGTGGAATGTGATTTATTATGTTTCATTGTAAATTATTATGCTCTGGTAGTTTATTTGAAGTGCACTCAATTTAAAGTTGTTTTCCACAGACACGGGCAGCTATTATTTGTATTGTGTATGGTAGAATTTTTATTGTTTTCTGACTTCCGTAAAATGTATATAGGTAGCCTACATGTATTTAAAATAAATAATTATAAAACTTTACCTCAGAAGAAAGTAGAGGTAGCTTGATTAGCTTCAGCAAAGTGGGCAAGTGGGTTTCTCTATTAGCACTGTCATGTTGCACCCACGTCATCAAGCTTTCAAATACATTTTCTTCCGTCACCACATTGAGATCATCTGATTTTAATAAGTTGGCCATCTGGTCTGCTTGCAGTGATAAGAATTCTTGATGTTTCACCACCTAAATATAATTTTAGAAATATTAAATAGGTGATTTTAATTTTATAAAAGTTTTAAAATAATCATAGGGATACATTCTGATTTTCGTGAAAAGTTGTTAAGTAAATTATAATTTGCAAAACAGTAAAATATTAAGAACCTGCATGAAGTTTTGGTATGTGTATTTCAAAGCACTTTTGTGTAAATCCAAACAGGACTGCTGTTCAGCAAAGAAAGCTATTCCCAGACAGTTGCAAGGATCCAGCTGCTTCTTTAAAAAAGCGCAACAAGCATTTGTAACAGAATTAAGCTGCAACAAGCTTGATGTTGAAAGGAGCACCTCAACTGTTTCCTCTCTCAGTTCTGCAAATTAAAAAAAAAAAACAGTTGACAGCATGAGACAGTTTTATCTGTAAAATAAAAGTACCTATGTACTGCAGCAAACAAAGATTTAATTTATTAAAATACATAGCTCCAGCACAGTTTTAACGACAGGTTGCCAATTTGTGCTGTTTTGAAGCAATGAGACAAAACTAAGAATTAAGCTGCAATGCATATGCACCTTCATAATATGAAAGATAAAACGTGATACTAGCCTATGGTGCCAGTGTAACAATAGTGTACAAGATCCTGAAGTGCCTGTGGGTCAACTCGCTCTAGTGTTATCTCACTTGACTGCGCTTCCCTCAGGGAGCCAGTGAACATTGCTGCAAAATACTCGCTGCAAGATGCAAGGAGAATTTTGTGTGCTGGGATTCTGTTATAAAGAAATGACATACTTTATTAGATAATAAACCCAATGAATGCTTCATAGTAGCATATAATATGTATATTAGTGATACATTTGACATTCAAATCATTAATTAGCGAAACTTCACAGAAATTATGTGTATTGATATCATATTTTCCGTTTATTGTCCGTGGTTCAACCGCGTAGTTCTACTAGTAGGACCAAGGGTATTTTTCTTTTCGGTGGTTCTATCAATCGGACCATGGGCAAATCAAGTTCTATTAATAGTACTAAGGGCAACTTCGTTTACCCGTGGTTCTATTAAAACTAATAATGAAACTGTTTTAGATTAAAAAATATGTATCATTTATTGGCATTGACATTTATTATTTTCTGCTTAGATTTATATTTAAGTACAGAGCATCATAATTTAATTGTTTATATTCCTTGGCTCCTTTTATCCTTGTGGAGTATATAGTTTTTGTTCCACAATGGAAGTAGATTTAGAAAGTGATATTTGTTTCATTAATAGAAAAGGTGGTACAGTAATATTATATCGCGATTACCAATACTATAGATATAGAATGCGAAATTGTAAAAATGGATCCGTAGTGTGGCGGTGTTCAAATTATAAGAAACAAAAGTAGGAAAAATAACAGTAATTATTCTGTATTCTACGAAGCGTAGGGCAAAGGTGTATACTATGTACTAGGACAGGCGTCGCGGGCAGGAGAGGTGACGCCGCGCACCTTCATACCACAACAATCGCGTTGCCCTACCAGTCGGCCGAGTTGGTGCGGGATTGTCTGAAAGGGTTACCGCTACTCCGGAACATAAAGGGCTAAGGAAGGAACACGGATGGGGTTTAGTCAGTAAGACTCTGACACTCCCTTCCGCTCCACCCAGAACGGGAGGGGTCATAAAAAAAAAAAGATGGCAGAGTTAACCCACTATATAGTATTAGGCCATAGATATATGAAGTACATTTCTATGAGTATTACACTATGGTAGTACCGTAAGTAGTACCATGGGCAAAAATATTCATCTTAGTTCTACTCGACCAGTAGGTCTACTGCCAATACAATGTGATAAATTTATAACGATGGTCCGATTGATAGAACCAGCGAAAAGAAAAATACCCTTGGTCCTACTAGTAGAACTACATGGTCGGACCATGGGCAATAAACAATATTTTCTTTGTTTAATCATGGTTTGATATTTGTTGAATGTGTGACATTTCGCCAACCAACTTAATTTGATTCCAGTATGTTGATTAAAAAAAATATTAAAATGATTTACGACTTTGATAAAAGCTAAATAAATAAATATATGTGCCAAATTTTGGGATTCAAGGTAAGACAAAGGGGTATTGCCTTGAATCCCAAAATTTGGCACATAATCCTGCTTCTTCACCAAACCTGGTTTTCAGAAAAGGTAAATAAAAGAATCATGATTAGATATCTTGTGCTGAAATCACCAATTTGACAGCAGTGTGTTTTTGGCAAAACAAAGGCAGATTCACACTTCATTAGAGCATAGCTAAACCGCAGGTGAAATAGTAGACAAAGCAGGCTTTTGTTACCAGTTTTGATGACTTGTCACAGCTTCCTTCCCATTACTCAGCATTTGCATTTCACTTATATTTAAAGAAAAACCTAGTTACACATTATTAAAACAATTCCTTTGTTATATGTTAATGTCGAAACACAAAGCAAGTGTATTGTGTTTATTTATAAAATTAATCTGTGAGGTGTTTTTGCTTTCCTAAATTAGATACTTATTATAGGACATTAGTTACTTGAAAAAAAAAAAAAAACTTGATTTATTATTAACTTTTTTAGACCTGAACAGCAGCGGCAACCTAAGCGTATTACAAAGGGTGAGTAATGAGGAATAACTTAGGACAAACTAAAAACTCATTGTATGCTGTAGTCGGGTTCACGACCTTTTCCAAAACACTTGACCTTTTATTTAAACCTACCTGACAAGTGTAAATAAACAAACCTGCATCCTCCTGCAATAAGTGCGACGTCACACAATTTTTGAGATTGATAATAGCCGAATATATTTTTTAAAGCCGCCCCCGAGTGTCCTGTGTCACAAAAGAACTCATCTTGGCTTGCAGCACTTGAAAGACTTAGCTGACTCAGTTCTCTCGGCAACCCTTCATCGATCGAATTGCTCGATATATTGTCCTTTGAAGTCTCAGGTTTCTGAGTATCACTAGTAGACATTGTTTACTTTGTAACTAAGAGCGAGAGTAATGGTTAAATTTTTATATTCTTTCTTCGAAAATCAATACTTCACACTTCACAACAAACAAAGCAACGATTCGACGTGAATTCAACAAACGAAAACAAAGAGAATTATTTTTTTTTACTCCTTGACAAAGACAGACTAAAAAAAGTATTAGTAGTGCTGAGCTGCCTTGCTTTCGTTTCTCCTTTCATTTTTATGTTGGCAACTATTTCACGATTGTTTTTACATCTTGAAAGAAAATATGGTGAATGTGTGAAACGTAACATGAAATGTAGTATATTTACGTTGAAATGAACATGTCGGTGTCCCGGCGTTCCCACTCACATCTGCATTGTAAAATATACCTGTTGTTTTATACAACTTATAATAATAATATTATACAGTGCTATTTGCATACACCTTAAGATTTTAATTGTTTGCTTTCGCGGGTATAATTAGCGAATTCCCCAGGGATAGCGCTCAAATTATTATTCATTAATATTATTTTTAAATAATAAATGTGTTCACACTTTCCAGAAATGTATGATGTATTTTTCTGTTTATTCTCCGGTATTTTCCAAAATAATTATGTTGAAATGTTCAATGTTTTTGTACAGTCGCCAGCACATCAACCTACCCGAAACTGTCACATTTCCCCAACCAACTTTGAATCTTATGGTTTGGTGATAAAGTTGAAAATCTATTAAAGAAATTTGACAGATTGTAGTAGGTTGATGAGCTGGCGTCTGTACATATTTATTAAAGAACCTTCTTTCTTGCAAAAGGACTGGCAAAAGACATGGAGTGCAACCAACAAAGATATTTTGGTTGACAGGGGGGCGCTGTTGGGAAACACTTGTCAAAGTACATACCGGTACATACTAATTCCATGACATTTGTAAATTAGTGTGGTGAAATGTATTGAATAAGGAAGGGTGTGTGACCACACATTAGAAGTGAAAACTTACGGCTGGAGCCGAGTATACGCGATTCAGCGCCAAGTATACGCGATTCAGCGTCGCCGGCCGACTGGAGCAGAGTATACCCGATCAGATTCACCGATCCGAGCGTGATGGTTCAGTTTCGTTCACTGTTCAAAAAGAGCGCAAAAGTTTTCATTTCAAAAACAAAATAGCGGCTTCAGTTCCGATTTTGACCATGCACCAAAAGATCCTTGTACAACTCAATGCACAATGGGAAAGTACAGGCTAATGTGATTAGATAAGATATTTATGGAAATAGCTAAAAGAACATACAAAAACATTATGCGCTTGAGTTCTTTACAACTTTTACTTTCCGTACCCAACCTAAAATGACAAGTTTCCTTTTACGTATCTACTAAAACCTCGTAGACTATTTTGGCGGTTTTTCAGACTTGGCGGTATAAAACGGAGCAGTTAGTAAAGACATTATTTCTCATCCTTCTATTCTCGAAAAAAATCCACACGCTGAATTGATGGGTGAAGACTGTGGCTGGAGAGTGTAGAGGTGCGGGGTACATGGTTGTTATTATATAGAAAACACTACGGTCCAAGATCGAATACGAGCGGCCATAAATCCATAACTTTTAATAAAATCTGGACTTTGACTATTTTAATTTTTAAATTGTCCATATACTAGTATACTAGTTTCACAGACGTGTTTATGTTTCTGTGCAATACTTCTACCTAGACGATAAAACTTAAACGAAATGTAAGCTTATAATCCGGCCAAGTGCGTGTTGGACCATCACGCATAGTGAAGAGTTCCGTAGTTGATATGAAGATTTGTGCATGCCCAGCCGTAGCGGGTGTATCATAGTCCGTGCTACGCGCGAGCCTACGCAGCCATCGAAAGTGTTTTGTAGACCGTGCTATCCTGGAGCCTATGCAGCCGTAGAAGGTGCAGCGTAGACCGTGCTACGCTGGAGCATACGCGGCTGTAGAGGGTGCATCGTAGACCGTGCTACGCTCGAGCCTACGCAGCCGTAGAGGGTGCATCGAAGACCGTGCTACGCTCGAGCCTACGCAGCCGTAGAGGGTGCATCGAAGATCGTGCTACGCTCGAGCCTACGCAGCCGTAGAGGGTGTATCGTAGACCGTGCTACGTTCGAGCCTACGCAGCCGTAGAGGGTGTATCGTAGACCGTGCTTCGCTGGAGCGTAGGCAGCCGTAGAGGGTACATCATAGACCGTGCTACGCTGGAGCGTAGGCAGCCGTATAGGGTGCATCGTAGTCCGTGCTAAGGGTGAATAGTACAGAGACGTAGTCTTGCGAAGATGAAACTTTATTATTTACAAAAGGGAACTATATTTTCTATCACCAAAATTTATATTTGTCATCAAGTTGTATCACCTAATAAATAGATCTATCGCCACGAAATATTTTCGTTCTCAGATAGCGGGGCTCCGTCGACATAGGATGCAAGAACGAGCGAAGGGCACCCCGAGGTTCGGTTTGGTTAGGTTACTTTAAACCCTTTACACAGAAATAGGGGCCCCGCGAAGCGGGGCTCCGTCGACGTAGGATGCAAGAGCGAGCGAAGGGCACCCCGAGGTTCGGTTTGGTTAGGTCACTTGCATTGTTTGGTGACTACATTTTGGTGACAGATCTACTATTTGGAGGACAAACCCTATTATTTAAGAAACACAAAACTAATTAAATTGGTGATAGCTTAAATGATACCCTTTACAAAACAAACCTTATTTTTCAAATCAGAGTACGATTTATTATTTTCTATAAATCTGAGCAACATGGCTATGATATTAGTTAACTAGTGGTGATCACCATTTGCTAAAAAATCCGTCTGTCCGTTAAAAGGCTACTTACCTGTTACATGAATAATGTATCCAGGATTTTGTAATATCTTGATTTAAAAGAGTGTCCATGGAGTTTCTTGCCCGTTTTACTTCATAGAGATCTACGTTTTGGAATGGGCAACTAGCTTCAACCTTCTGACTAACTGACCGACTATTTTTGACAATTCAAAAGTGCTTGTGCATGGTTTAATTGAAATAAATGCTTTGAGTTTGAGGTTGAATCATGCAGAAGTAGTATGCTGTATGCTTCCCAAAGGAAGAGGTGTATAGTACCTAACCGTGGGGTTACCACAATCGCGACTAGAAGGTAGATAGCTGTGGAGCTATCTACCTTCTAGTCGGGATTGTGGTCACTAGACGAACGAGGTAGTCTTTGTTGCTCATATCTACATAATTAGTATAATAATATACGTAATGATGGTTCAAGAAAAACAAATTATAATCTGTTTTGGAATCTTCTATAGAGATACCTACTTGTTTTTGCTTGCGGCCTCGCCCGCGTGGAGGTCGGTAATTAACCCATTTGGAACGACCTACCGGGATAAAAAAGTATCCTATAGTAGACTATAGGATACTAAGTTAGTATAAGTACACACATTTGTGTAAAATAATTAATATGAAAAAAAAAAATTGTAAGTAATGTGTGTGTCAAATTACATCGAAATCTGTTCAGCAGTTAAGGCGTGTAAAAGTAACAGTCAAACATATAGACAGAGTTACTTTATATAACTAGCAAAATTTTCTAAATGATGGTGAAAACTGCATCAAAACTCGTAGATTAGAAGAACAACGCAGTCACACAGACGCGAAAAGCGACTTTAAATATGTAATTATAATATTTATAGATATAAGCCAATAAGTATAGATAGATGTAACATTAAAATAAAACATGTATATTATCTGGCTGAGGCATTTATTAACATTTATTTTTGTTTTTCAATTTTTTTCTTAATACAACATACATAGTAATTAACAATACATAATAAATAGTCCAAAAGTATATTACGCCTACAAAATAGCGTAGTCGTTATAAGATTATCGCCATTTGAGTTGCTTACATGTCCTGCGAAATGTCTAGGCAACTCCATGACACGGTTGAAAAAGTGGGAATATTCTCAGAGAGAATGAAGGTGGAAAGATCATCAAGGCTATGAAGCATAGCCTTTCTGGAATGTGTGAAGTCATACAAGTCTTTAGCTGTTGCTCTTTACGCGTTAGGGTATTCTCTCAGAGGCTATTCCATTTTCCATACAAGCGATGCGATGACAACGACCTATGCGGCCTGCCTGAGTGAGCTCGAGCGTTCTCAGCCTCTCGGCCGTCGGTAGATGTGATAGAGTCCGACAGTATATTGCAGTCTCCAGTATATTGTGAGTCAACAAAGTTTCAAGGATTCAGTTTGTGCGGTCAGAGATAGTTAATCGTTTGTCTTCTGGCAAACACAACACTATGAGAAAATATACATATGTTAATCTCTATCTAGTGGTAATCAATCAAATATGTATCTACAAAAATAGTTACATTTTTAAATAATAATTTCCTCAAGAAGAACGGCTAATAAACTTATGGTATGGTTCGTCTTGTGAGAACGACGAAGGTTAACGCAGCAAAATTTCTATGAAAATGTTTTATGTGAAATATTTAATTGACCAAATAAAGAGTTTTTAGTGTAATATTTATCCACTACAAGTGTGACATCTAAAAATATTGTTCTCCAACAGTAAATATCGTCGAAGTACTTTTCCCCATTTGAGTTGTAGAGATATTTTAGGTAGGTATAAGTACGTTATGAGAAATAGATATTACAATAATATCTAATTTGAACTGAGTTCGGAAGATTTAATGAGCATCCTTCTTTCCTTTCCAAATAGTCGTAGAAGTACGGTTTTCAGTCGCAAGATACTGCGAGTCGTATAAAAGTGTCTAGAAACGATTTGTAAATGTTAGTTATAAGTAGGCGTTTAGTATATTTATTTGACAAGTTGTGCTCATATTACGTGCTTACATATATTGGAACAATCACTAGATATAAATACAATAAATAGGTAGTGAGGGGTGCATCGAAGTAATGGCGAAGACACATGAGCGGTCACATTGACAGCGAGAAGCGGGCCGACCCGCCATGCTGCACCGCACTAGCACGCGCTAGGTAGCCGCGCAGGCGCAGCCCGGCACGACTCACTATACAGACAGTGGACTGGACAACGATTAGCATCTTCATTATTCTACACACACATACAGGTATATATTCATAAAATTGACCAAAATTGCAAAATGTTTCTAAAGTAACAGGGCCATATGAACAAAAATAAGAGCCATTTTGGAAACAACACTAGGTTCGATTAATTGTAAGGTAACTTTACATAAAAGACATACAATAAATAAGGTATCCATAGAATGTGCGAAGCCTAAACAGTATCTAATCATGACGCTCCTGTATTTAATACAGACTAACATAACTCTGACATAGGTATCATACGAACATGTAATTAGTACATATTTTAAATTAATATTAATCACGTTGATAGGTACATAGTCTATTCCCGAGATCTTGATTTGCATCTTAACCTATAAGTATTTAAAATATCACAATAAATTGCTGTGCACATACGAAACAGGCAAATTTTAGTGCAATTAGATTAATTTTTTAAAGATAATTATTTTCCGTTCTAATTAATCATGTTTAAGTAAAATAATAATATATGAATTCACAAAACATTTAAATTCAGTTAATGCCGAGTAGTCTTGGGGTATAATAACTAAGTAATGTTTTAAGTCTAATTCGATAATACCGGTACGTCCTCGCAGGTCGTACACTGTAACATTCGGTGGGTAACTTATGATATGCTACTTTAATACAACTGTAATTTCATCACAGAATTCATTGACATAACAACTATTATGTAAATTAAGAAGAGTTGCCAGTTATTTCAGTTTAGTATTCTTTTAAAAATAAGTAGAAGAAAGAAGTATTTGTGAAGTTTTATAACATGAACAGGCCCTTTTGTAGTTATTATAGTAAAGTAATTAATAATTGACCTTCCCTAGTCTCGGCATAAAAATTTGGATTGGTTATAATAGCTCATATGTAGCCTTCACACAGGTACATATTATAAGTTAATTTTGCCTTAAACTTAGGAATTAACAGAAAATCAAATAATATGATCTAAGTACTTAATAGTACACTATCTCACTTATATTTTTTTCATGAAAACCAAATATTTCGTTAGTTATTTTTTCAGTGACTATCTTATTAGGTATAAGGTAATCAATTTCAGCTTGGAAATAACTTAAGGTCATAATGATCAAATAATATTATCTGAAATCACGATAAGTCTTAAATGAGATTAACATCAAAGCAGGTACTTTATACTAAGAATTTATGAAAAAACTCGAACGGATTTTGTAGAAATGTTTTGTTAATATAAATACGGCTGAGTCTGCTGGCTCAAGAACTAATGTTCTAACAGACTATAGCGGTGTTTATTCAAATTTTGGCTTTTACTGAATTATTTCCTTTTTGTGATTTTTTTAATGCGACTAAGACTGCTTTGATGTGCCTCCTAATTCTCATATACGACTTATCTCTTTTGCTCGTTCACATCCAATTTTTTATACCTACTTTAATATAATTTACATTTTATAATTTTCATTATTCTAAAATTTTCTTAGAAATACAATGCAATAAAGATTAATTAATCTTAATTTAATACTTGCGACAAAACTGATTATTCTAGTAACTAGCTACACACAGAATATGGGGTGCTAGAAATTAATATCGACTGTTAATTGGTGCAATATCGACTACTTACTACCAAACGACGTAGACGGATCACTATGTGCTACTTCATACACATATTAAATATTCCTAGAGAGTATATTTTTTTAATAATTATAATGTTTTTGACTAATTAAATCTACGTCATATCTTTTATAGTTTTAGAATCTAAATAATAACTCAATAATAGACCGCCTACCACACGTAATGCAGAGTCACCTTTATTATTGAGTTACATTTTCTTATAGCTAGATAATTATATTATTAGTGGATGTGAACATTTAGTTATATTTTTTGTCTGATATAGGCAACTAATTAGTTAATGGCTTGTTCGATGAAATAAACTTACATATACCTAGGTACTTGAGACGGCAGGTTCGTGGTACGTGGTAGACGTTACGACGACCTTTACGCGTTATTGTGCCTTCATCAGAGGAGTGTTTCATCGGAATGTTTTTAAAAATGGCGGAGCGTTGCATAAATTACCATCAGTTTTATCATAACAAAATATGCTTTTAATAGAATAAAAGCTTCTTATAGGTTAAGCACATAACTTTATGTCAATGAATTCATGGTGCGTGTTACAGGCATTTGGCCTCAATTCGTTGCAGCACAACGCATACTTTTCTGAATTAAAACTAATAATATAATACTTAACTGATTAAAGTTATATTAATGTCTAAGTATAAATTAAATAAATTATACAACATCGGTAGGTAGTAAATAAATAGGAACTGATAATTGACTAGAAAATATTCATTTTGTTTAGTTAGCTCCCCAGACTTGATCGGCAAAGGACAGTAACAATTAAGTTTTCAGTCAAAATACTAACTTTATTCTAGCCGTATTGAACATATCAGTAACTCATACGTAAATTAATGTCTATACAAATCTATTACTTAAATAAAGAAAAATGAGTATTTATAATTATGGATTATTTTATAACAGTACACAATATAGCTGCCTCTAGTCGAGATTAATTTATGTTAAAATACATAATGCTCTCACATCTTAATAATTGTCTTTTGAAAATAATGTACTTAAGTATATAGTTATTGACAAATCAGGTAAAGTAATAGACAATAGTGCCAACGACGGCTGATCACCAAGTACTAGTGTGGACTCGCCGGAGCAGTCGTCGCTCGCAAGTTATAGGCCGACTAATTAAATAAATACAAAATAATTCATTAGGTATCTATCTATATACAACATATTTTTAAATTTCTCTTATTTACTTTACAACCCTCATTATAATAAGGAATGTCATAACTTAATGTAGAGTAAATACATAAAGTGAATAAATATTTTAACAAATCGACAAACATTTACGTTTTGCCAAATGAAGAACTATTCTAAAATATTTATGTATATGTTCTACTGTCTAACAATGTTGACTACCAGTCTCACATTTTAGTTTAATAAGTGCTAGAAGGTATGAAATACATGGAAAATAAATCAGCTGCGGAGAAGTTTAATTGGGACGAAACCAGATCGTATCACTGCTTTCCTTCGTTCGCTGCGCTAGCGGCGTGTTCTGTTGTCTCGATTGACGCAGTCGGAAACCTTACACTACACTTTAAGTGGTCATGTTTTGGCATAGGCTGCACCACTACTTGATATGTTTCATTACGTTCAACGCATGTACGAATTATGACTGGTTGCGCCCGAATACTATTTTCCTGGGAGTTCGCAGCTTTCACTGATCGCATTAAGCACGGGGGCCAATCGATCGTATATTTTACATGAGGTCCGTGTAGCACTGGCGGAGTATTAGAGCACTAGGGGTCAGGGTCCGGGAGGGTGCCGTCTTTAGCGGCCGCGCGCCCACCGCAGCAGCGCGTCGGCCAGGACGTCCAGGTGGGCCTTCGTCTGTGAACAAACGGGACAGTACAGTACACTCCCACAGATCGGCTGCCAAACTTACTACTTCCTTCACTGGCTGGAAATAAATATACTACTACAGACCACATCTATAAATGAAGAATGTTTAACACTCATCATTTCACAGCTGAGTTCTGTCTTGGGTGCTATTAAGGATGATTTCCACCAAACGGCTCGAATCGCATCGGATTGGAACGGATTTTACAATGTTTAAACGATATTAAATCGTGTACACAGTATTTAAAGTTTATATTACTAAGCCGCGCACAGCAGCTTGATCGCGGGCGTTTTACGCGACGCGCGATCGGCTTCGTTCGTCTGTCGTCGTATCCGATTTTTACCATAAAACATCAATCCAAATTTTTCTTTTCCTCTTCTGTGTTCTATGATTATTTTCATCTTCTTCTAATGAAATAGCCATCAATAACTTCAACCATTTTCAAAAATTAGAACATGTGAACACGGTAGGAATGAAACTATTTGACTAGGCGCAGAAACGGATACGTTCGCAAGCGACACGGTACGGAGCCGATCGTATGCGTCGACATCCTGCCGAACGCGATCGGCTGTCGCCGCATCCGTTCGTATCCTTTCCTTTCCGATGGAAATCATCCTTTACTTAGACAAAGTGCGTGCCCATATATCTACCCAGACACTAATTTATCCTGATCGGGACACTAACGGTGGGCTCTCCAATTAATTATTTATCCTAATATGGGAATTACATCCGAGACCTCAGGGCTGCCTCTATGCTATGCGCGTTTCAGCTATGGTTATTAACTATCATCTGATACAAGCCGCCGGAACAGAGATAGATCGTGCTAGCCGATAATTTTCTTCGGGTGTTTCCGGCTTGGTAGAGATGTTATGATGAGAAAATTATTTAGCGAATAAGTTAGTAAGTATAGAATCACCGTTTTATAGAACATGCAGGCCTGTCGGTCTTCGTCCTCGCCGCTGGGGCAGTCGATGAAGCCGTCGCACAATACGTGGTCGTCAATGCAGCGGTAGCGCCCTTGCCGGTCAGGCGTGGGGCACGCGAACCGCTCCATGCCGTCCGCGGCCGGTGGACATTCTGGAAACAAAACACATTTTTATAGGTACTGGGTACTATCTTGTTCAATAATACTGGTAAATAAGAAAAACGGATCAAGGAACCCTGGCATAGTTGCAAAATGAATAGGCTGATGACACTATATTTATACTAGGCTAGCATTTACCCAAACTCTAAATCCATCTACTACCTACTAGTGTTGTCACAAAGTTTTATATGCGTTATGCAATACAAGCTTCATGTTTCGAAGATAATAACACAAAGACACACTAATTTCACATAAATTTTGTAACACATTAATATGGCCTATTACTTATTGTATGAGAATAAATAGTGTTCATAAATAATTGAACATGCTATCAAGCTATTATCTATTGAGTTTCGTTTCATTTTGGTTTCGTGAGCTTATAGACAAAAATTGTATCTATAATATAATGGTTAGAATGTTGATAGTCAGTATTCGAGCGAGGGTAATGAACTTTGACCTCTGTTGTAAACCTAGTCACTTTTGACTTTGGGTTCTTTGTTCTTTTATGAATTATGCGTCGAAGTCCGTCTCTTGGAAAGGGTTTAATGAGCTGTGCTAACAAAGTAAATAGGATAGTATGTTGTTTTAATCAAAAATTGAATGTGTATGAATTCGCTTGGGGAATAAGCTCACTACCTATCCCCTCAGAAAGTTAGTTATTATCTGTGAATGGGAAATGTATAAAGGGTTAAAACAAATATCTTTAACATCCTAAAACTATTGTTTTGGAAGGTTGACCCTTTTCGAAGGAGTTTTGTTTGGTACTTTGTCGATATCTTGATATGCAATACGACTAGCCGTAGGAATTTTCATCGCAGTTATTGATATCAAATATCGTAGTAAAAATTAAATTAAATTTTATTAGCCTTCATCGTTTTAATTTTAGAACTTATTTAAAAAATAATAGCCTTAAGGTGGCGTTAATAGATCCATATTATCTCTGACAGTTCTATAAAATGTATGTCACGAAAATTTAGTCACGTGAATTTTCTTCGCCATTATAAATTGTGTTGTTAAACTGAAATGTATTCCATAAATAGGGACTTATCTCACCTTTTAACGATGGAAGAAAAACATCGCACATAAACCCACACGTGTGTAATAAATTCTTATAAGTCTGATAGTCTAAGAAGCGCGATAGGTCACATACAAGGCAACGCGGCGCCTGCAAGGAATTAAAGTGAACGCTTTATTTCCACAGTAAAATTCCACTAAGTTCTTACCAACATAGAAAAAGCCCTAGTCGAATAAAATTTGGATGTTATTTGACCTGCAAAGTTAAATTAAGTTTCCTTGATATTTACCTAACTTTTTATTGGCGTAGGACTAAAACATGATATTTAAATGACCTTTTTATGACGCACTATGTAGACCTATAATACGTACAGAAAGATATATTATCTTCTTGATAATAAGTATATACTTGAAGAGTCAACGAACGCGTTAGCGTTACGATACATCAAAAATATAATATTTTCATATTATACATTTGGTTGCATTAAGTGAATGGAGCTCTTTGATCTTTCTCCGAGAGGTTGTAAGTTTCGGTCAGTTAGCCGTACGATATTCCCAAACTCTGCGACTAAACTGGTTGGTTACACAGACTGTGACGGCAGGCCACTCTATCGCGAGCGTCTATTTTTAGCAACGCCGGGGAAAGTGAGGCCCGTGGCTCGATTGCGCGCGCCCTCTATACACCTCTATCCTTAGCCTCTATCTATTCACTTTGTGGGGAGGGAGCGACGACGTCTTGTGCATTCGTAAGCAGCTATCGGTACCGTTCAGGTGAACTAGCACGTTACAGTTATCAAATCTTTTGTTATAACTATGTTCATATCTTCGTGTTAGATATTATTTAACATAAATAATATCTAACACTCAACCAACGATTATAAAAAAAATATTATAAAGCGTAACGGTAACGTTAAAAACCAATTTAAAAAAAATCAACTTCCAGTTAGAAGCCTAATCTTACTCCTCTTGAATTCATAAACAAAGAGATACCAACAAAGACTAATATACAGGGTGAATTTTTCAAGTGGGCGTGGATGGCCAAATCCGAAACTATGAGGACTAGCGAAAAATACTCAAAGGAGTCGCGGGCTCGATTTTGATGAAAACTAAAACTGCATCATTGGATTTTTGAAAAATCAATATTTCTAGCCAGGAATCGAACCTGTTGATTTTGAAAAAAAAAACACACTCTGTATTATTACACCATTCGATAGTGTCGCTAATAAGGATCAAATTCTGGGAAGTAATGACATACGGCAAACTAAAGGAAAGAGCTAATTTTTAACAAAATACTTTTTTTTTCTTATGTTACCTATCTCATCATCATCTGCCTAGCCTTTTCCCAACTATGTTGGGGTTGGCTTCCATTCTAACCGGATGCAGCTGAATACCTCGGTATGTAAAGATGGTCACCCATCCACAGATCAACCACGGCAAGCGTAGCTTAACCTGATGGATTGACCTGTGCGGCTGTTAGTATTTAGCCGGGCCCGGGTTATGTTACCTACCTACTAAACCTTAACTGATTAATAATTGTTCAAAATGATGACCATTGTTTTCAATACATAGCTGGATTCGACGTCTCAAGGATTGCACAGCATTCAGCATTACAATATTATTGATTCCATTAGAATATTTTCCAAAGATCGTAATAGAAATTTGAATTTAGAACCTAATGTTGTGAAGGTAACTGCGCTGCGGGTGTGTTAATAAAAATATTGAGCATCATTTCGAACAAGGTACGTAATGTAGGTATGAATACTCTAAAATAAGAAGCAGTTTATTAAAATTCAACATTTTCCTTAAGTTTGCCATATGTCATTACTTCCCAGAATTTGATCCCTATTAGGGACACTATCGAATGGTGTAATAATACAGTATGTGTTTTTTTTTTTCAAAATCAACAGGTTCGATTCCTGGCTAGAAATATGGATTTTTCAAAAATCCAATGATGCAGTTTTAGTTTTCATCAAAATCGAGCCCGCGACTCCTTTCAGTACTTTTCGCTATTCCTCATAGTTTAGAATTTGGCCATCCACGCCCACTTGGAAAATTCACCCTGTATATGTGTTTGATGTATTTTTTCGTGTTATGTATTTTTGTGGTGTACATTTGTACAATAAAGTATATATAAATAAATAATGAAGCGCACAAATAATTCATGAATATTACTAATGTCAAAACTCTTGGAGACAGAGACGAAATAAGATGGCATAGGACATTAATGACCGCAAAAGAACCCACATAAGGGCTGTATGCTGCCTTGTTTCTGAAAATTTATTAGAGCTAATTGTTCTCAAATAGGTGCAGATTGTAGTAGTAAAGAGATGAAAACAAAAAGGTGTAAATATTGACAACTGCATAAGTATAATCAGCCTATAATGTTCCCACTGCTGGGACACAGGGAGGTAACAAAAATTATGACAATGGTTAGCCTTAACCTTAAAAACTGTAAGAGATAGCAATACATTGTGTAAATAATAAAAATGGTCAGCTTTAAACTTTGAACTACACTGTAAAAAGCTACATTTGATATCCTAACTTATTGTTAATAATAATAATAACTTTATTGATACAAATCCTTACAATAGGCATATCTAGCTAAGGTTCACAATAAATAAATAAGGCGCACAAAAGTTGAAACCCTGACTCCTAAACTAGGAAAACCTGTGACTTAGGAGTCGAGCTATTATAAATGCGAAAGTAAGTTTGTTTGTTTGTTACCTTTTCACGCCTAAACCACTGAACCGATCATCCTGAAATTTTGCATATACGTTGCCAGGTTTACAGAAACGGACACAGGGTACCTTTCATCCCGAAAAAAAGTACTGTTCCCGAGGAAAACAACAATAACGTTATTATGATAATAGATGGCGCCAGGTGTCTATTGAACTTTGTCACATTATTTAATTCTGAGGCGGTACGAAGTTCGCCGGGTCAGCTAGTAATATTATATCATCCAATGATAATATGTTTGGATTGTTATTTATAGATAACTTGGCTTTGTCGTTACTTCTCATTTGTCGGGTCGGTACTTACTAATAACCAGGTAATTTCTCGCCCTTGTTTCTTCGTACTTGTATAACTTGCGTGGGATGACAAACAATGATACAATGATCATGTTTTTCTTTTATTAATATACAAAAACAACTAATTATATAATTAGTGGACTTATTCTTTGAACAGACTAACAAACTTCGGCTCAAAGAAAATAAACATGTCTGTTTTTATTTGAATTAAGAAGAATTCATTGTTAGAAAATTAAGACATGAAAATAATATGAACGTTTATGTTGTGGTGATATTTTAATAAAACGTTGTTCTGAGAAGATTAGGGGTCTTGACAAGGCTTGCTAATCTTCCACACGCTAAGCTGTTGTATTATGCACATATCACGGCTATCACGATCGAGCCGGCAACTTGAAAATTCATTGAGGTAGCATAAAATAATAAGTATGGTAAAGTAGTCAATGAAGATTAATTAATTGTGGTTTACTTATATTCATTTAAGTTAGATTGTACAAAATAGTAAGCAAAATAAACAAAAATGTACTTAAGTTAGAATAATAAAGCAATTCATTTACAACCCACATGTACGAGATCTAGCTATAAAGAGACACCTGGGTGAAACTATTTTTCGTCCTAGAGGTACTTTGTTAGGGTACTCTGCGTTTTATCTACGTCCTTCACGAACACAACTAGTTGCTTCGTTTACCTAGAGGTTGTAGTTGTTTGTATGTAGAAATATATGTATATGTCGGATCAGGAGTAGGTGACAGGCGTCTAGTTATTATCAGGCATATTTGATTAATTACTGTGGGCATACTGTGGGTAGTGTTGGTTATTGCGCAATAGAAAAACCGTTTGCAGTTCAAATAAAATTATAATATCACGAACAAATTAATCACACTAGCAAATCACACACTGTAGGTTCACGACACAACTAGATACACAGTAAAATAATAATTATGTACAGTAACAAAGTAATTGCGAACAAATCGTAGGATTGATTACTGTTCGTATAGTGACAGAGCCACCCAAGTAAACCGACAGGTTTGTCGGGAGCTAGTGCTCTGTCAGAAGTCGAGTCCGAACACCGACTGACTCTCACTGACTGTGACCGTCTGTTACTGACTGTGTCACTGACTGTTATTGACTGTCCAGCACAAACGAGTGCGCTCAGTTATAAAGGTTTGTCCCCACCACGCACTCGCCCCACAACAACTCTGTCCAAATGGCGTACGGAAATACGTCATCGTGTTTACTTGATACAAAATATTAAAATGTGCTAAATCGAATAGATTCACATTATAACTCTCATTATAAATCGAATAATACAACAAGAATAATTGTCTTAAATAAACAATAGTGATTTCACAAAGTAAATCGTTTTAAAATCAAAGTAACATGTCATCAATTGGTTTGAACAAAACCATCGGTTACAATTATCAAAATAAGTTGCTAAAATCAATTAGCGCGTACACTGAGTACTCAATAAATTATGTTCCAATTTATTACACTATAATGGATAGTAAAATCTCTTAAATTAATAAAAGAAAACAAATCATAACAAATTCTGTTGACTACCCACAAATGTAGTCGACAACCGTCTCCGACACGGCCAGAACTGACGTTCTACACGTCCTCGTGTAATCTTGGGATAAAAAATGTCTAGGTGAATATCGATCGGCTTTTCTGACCAATAAAAGTACAACAGCACAAATGGTACGTTCAAATGAAAAATCCTGAATCGGTCAAATAAAATTATTATCAAAAGCAGTTGCATCGCAACCATTTAAAATGACCATACTGTTGCAGACAATACATAGCTCAACTAAAGTAGAGACATAGTCTCCCAGCCGAAATCACACCATGGGATTCGACAAGTAATTTGGAGTTAACCAAATCCAGGCGTCAACATAGACAACCAAACAAGAGTCAACATAGACAACTTGTCAATTCAGCTATAGTATGTCAGCAGCAGATGAATCATCATCATCAGTGTCATCATTGACATCATCATCAACAGTAACTAGACATTCAGGCATTTTTGTACACAATTATGTGAGTACTTAATTCAAACAGAGCCATGTTAACAAAATTTTAATAATAAACCTTTGCTATCAAAAATCATCTACAAGAGCCATGTAAACAAACTTTGATTATCTAATCAAAGCGAAAATCATCAACCAGAGCCATGTACCATCGTTATCCACATTAACAACCATCTTTTTCACTAAAAGCCTTAGATACCTGGGAACCCACACACGAGTAAACCACTCTAACGCCACGGCTCTCTAGCCAACCAGCAATCACATTGCTGTCACACATCCAGCACATGGATCCGTATGCATCACCCTGTGACTACACACAACATTACTACGGCCGATAGAGAACCCCCACTCGCGCGGTTACCACTACTTAGGCTTGCTCATCACCACTGTGATCACCATCTACTTTGACTGGTACATGACCTACTGGCATCTTTCTTAACTTATCGTAAGCGTATTTACACATTGCATTGTAAACTAGATTGGGCTATATCTAACGTTGTAACCATTTTTGCTATTGTTTACCAGGAAAGCACTCAGTACCAGAGTCATAACAAAATGAAAACGACTCACCAGATTCGGTAGGCAATAGATCTATAGCTAGCTTAATAGTACAGACATCCACTCGCTGTCACCGTTTCCTTGGCAGAAGTTGTTAAACTTCTTGCACGAAAAGCACCGTCCTTGATCAGCGATTTTTCATACAGGAGATCCAAAGAGTGCAGCGCTGTCCGACACTGCCATCCTGCTTGAAGACGTTCTTGTGTGTTAACCTGTAACCGAAAAAATCAACAGCAGTGCCTGTTCCACTCGGCCAATTCTGACCACATGGATAAAAACAATAACAATCATCGATAACAAAAGATTCCACTAAGCCTTAGTAATAATTTATCAGAAACTGTATCAAATTACTAATAGATCACATACTATCATAATATTACTTTGCAAGTAAATGTCGGGTAGAAATGTAATAAAATCTCAGTTTTTGCACTACATAAGAATCATTCTGTGCTGAATACACGTGTTTGACCAATACCACAGAATACTTCAGTCAACGCAACAACGTTTTTAACACGTTTGCTATTTAACCTCTCAGCTAGCGATTAGCGATTGTGAATGACATTATTCGAATGATACGATTGTACAAGTCATTCAAATTATTCGAACAACCTTACAATTCATTCGAATTTGAAAACGAATGAGAAATAAGAATGTATTGCGTTGTGTCATTCCTTCCGATTCAAATTTCATTATTATTACTAGTTCATACATTCGAATATCCGTAACTTCATCTAAACTCAATTTTGTATGACAAACTGAACGAATGAACTAGAGGTTCGCAAATCAGTTACTTGTTGCTACGAATATCAATTGAAAATAAACTTTAATGTACGTGTAAACAGCCCAATTTTGTATGGCAAGGGTAAAGTAAATGAATGAACTAGCGGCTTTATTCGAATTTGAAAACTAGCGATCGATTGTTGGAATCAGTAACAATCGCCCATCACTAAGTCCTCTCCTTTACTAACAAGCACTCAGCACCAGAATGGCAAACAAAACAATACAGCTCACCTTTATTTTCTAAGGTGTCCGAGGGTAGGTGTAAGACACAAACATCCACTCGCCATTGCTGCTTCCAGCACATGCTCCACCTTCACCATCTGCTTGGCTGCTACTGCTCATGGAGGGCAGCGATATGTCCTGGAATCCCTCACTAGCAGCACACGAAGGGCTTCGCTGACGGCTGGCGTGGCTGCTTGGGTCGATCCAGTCACTCCACGTCACTGGTACGATAGCCACGTTGATGCTGCTCCTCTGTCCACCTTACTGATGGCCACTACTCGTTGACCACCTGGCAGTGAATTTTCAGCAAAACAAATCACCTGTTGTGCACTGTTATGTTTGCGCAACAGACGCGTCAGTAGGCATACGTATTACTGCATACAGCCTATGCCGAAAACAACATGCACTATGATCGCGCATCCGTATCTACTTTGTCTGGGTCGAACTTGCACAGACTACACGATTATTTAATAAGCGTTCACATGTTTACACTTTGTTTTTCAAATGTCAACGGTCACTTTCACTTTTAGCGTTCTCATTTTGCGCATGAACCAACATGAATTATATCCCGCTTCTGATGTCGGATCAGGAGTAGGTGACAGGCGTCTAGTTATTATCAGGCATATTTGATTAATTACTGTGGGCATACTGTGGGTAGTGTTGGTTATTGCGCAATAGAAAAACCGTTTGCAGTTCAAATAAAATTATAATATCACGAACAAATTAATCACACTAGCAAATCACACACTGTAGGTTCACGACACAACTAGATACACAGTAAAATAATAATTATGTACAGTAACAAAGTAATTGCGAACAAATCGTAGGATTGATTACTGTTCGTATAGTGACAGAGCCACCCAAGTAAACCGACAGGTTTGTCGGGAGCTAGTGCTCTGTCAGAAGTCGAGTCCGAACACCGACTGACTCTCACTGACTGTGACCGTCTGTTACTGACTGTGTCACTGACTGTTATTGACTGTCCAGCACAAACGAGTGCGCTCAGTTATAAAGGTTTGTCCCCACCACGCACTCGCCCCACAACAACTCTGTCCAAATGGCGTACGGAAATACGTCATCGTGTTTACTTGATACAAAATATTAAAATGTGCTAAATCGAATAGATTCACATTATAACTCTCATTATAAATCGAATAATACAACAAGAATAATTGTCTTAAATAAACAATAGTGATTTCACAAAGTAAATCGTTTTAAAATCAAAGTAACATGTCATCAATTGGTTTGAACAAAACCATCGGTTACAATTATCAAAATAAGTTGCTAAAATCAATTAGCGCGTACACTGAGTACTCAATAAATTATGTTCCAATTTATTACACTATAATGGATAGTAAAATCTCTTAAATTAATAAAAGAAAACAAATCATAACAAATTCTGTTGACTACCCACAAATGTAGTCGACAACCGTCTCCGACATATATATATTTGACGTCAACTTCTAGGCGAGAAAAGTTGCGGACCTCACAGTATCTAATCCAAAATAACATTTCATGAGTTGTTCTTTTCAAATGAAATCCATTGATTTAGCATTTTCATTTGTGTTTTAAAAATGTAATACTCGTCTCACAAAAAGGTATAGCTACATAATAAAATGGTGACACAAAAAATCGATTTCGGAATCATAAGGATATTTCTATTTCTATGCCAAAGAAGTTTAATGAAAACATGAGAAAACCACTTCAGAAGTTTGTAGAAAGAAGATGACAAAATAATAAAGTAATAAGCGACATGCGACATCACTGATGGATCGCCACGGATGAGAAAAATAACTCGTTATAAATCTATGGTGCCCCAGTTTTTACGTGTATAGCGAAATTATAAAACTTTATGTGACGCTGCATATCATAAAGCTCGCTTTACCGTGTAAAACGAATAACACTATGAGAGTAGGAATAAATGAGCGGCCTAACTCAAAGTTATGTGTGCAGTAAGTGCCGTGTGTAACATCATTTTCAAAAATTATATTTTCATCGCAGTTTTCTTTCAGTCAAGGAAAAGTCCCTAAGTGTCATTTCATCAAATAGTAGACCGTAGTTCTATAAAAAGGGTACTCTAGGCGACTGTAAAGGTAGAGTTACGTGCTCGTGTGGAGCCTGCATCAAGTATTCAGGGCGATGGCAGATACGAGCCGCCTCCGGGATCTTTCAAGACCTCGCACTATTGAAATATCTGTCATTTGCAACGCATTTTAACGTTTAGGTGTCTGAAGATTCACACCTATGGCATGGTGGCTTTTAAAGTTTTCATACTCTCTATTTGCTGGATTAGCTTTTACCTATTATTATTATGACTATCGGATTATTTTTATCAAATAATATTATGAAAATGCTCCAACCATCTTATATGTGTTTATTCACTAGAAAGTTTTTACATTTAAATGGAATAAACTTAGCAAGAAGTTAGCTTTCTAAAAGCTGGTAAAGTATTTTACATTTACATTTCACGCCGTACTCGTAGAAAGTTAATCAAGTGATCTTCACAGCTACAAGGACCCGTAATGCGCTGATGCATAAATTCTAACCATTAAAAGTAGAACTTTAAGCTTTGAAAATTACATCATTTTATAGTATTGATATTGACATTATGTCATGTGTGTAATGATTTTAAATTCCTTCCTTGCTATTGAAAATGCTGCAAAATGAAATGCAGTTCGTTGGTAAGCGAAACGGTTTGGTTAATTTTGATTTCTAAATGCTCATTATAATCCCAATAAGATTTTCAGGGAAATAAAAATTGGAAAAGTTTCCCGGAAAATTCGGGAAATACTGAAAAAAGAACGGTCGAACCGACTTAGTTATTTTTTACTTCTAAATGCTCGTTATAATGCGAATAAGGTTCTCAGGGAAATAAAAATTGGAAAAGTTTCCTGGAAAATTCGGAAAATACTGAAAAGAACGTAGCCAATTATGTTAGCGGAATTCTACGTGATTTACCTCAACATTTAAATTTTCTCATATTAAGAGAAAATCTAAAAGCGTATTTTTAATTAGCAGATTTTCCACTGTTTAAAAATATACTTTCAAAATATACGACTAAAGTGATTTAGTTTCATTTCGGTATAATTTACCATAATTCGTGTGTAGCACGCATCTGTTTCTTTATCAAACCTAATCACCCATAAAAATAAACTAGAATGAGTTTGTAGGTTATTAACATTTCCGTGAATTAAAAATTGAGTAAATTCTAAAGCATTAAAGCGAGAAATATGTGGTCGGGCCTTTCTTTCTCTTATCGTGTAGTGAGAGACGAAGAGTATCCATCTGTCCGCAGTTACTCCGAATGAGAATACCTGCTATCTCTGTGTTGCTTTGCTTCTTGGTACGATACGGAAGTACTAAGTAATCAGCCAGTGTCTGTTTTAGCAACTCGTTTTTGCAGATTTACGGTTCAATTCCGAAACACGACTGCCTGCCGTAGTAGTATTTTTATACTTTTCTGTCAATGCATCCCGCGGATGTAATATACCTTTATAAAAACAACATTAATGAAATGTTTATTTGGAAGTATAAATAACATCGATTATCGCCATAACTGAAGTATTTTGTACACCCGTTACTAAACTATGTACTGATAAACGGCTATAAGTGTAGTCAAAAACACCATGCTATTAACTACCTCAATATAAATGGGTCTCACATAAAATGCTTAGTTATAAAAACGGACAGTGATTACCTAAAGCACCACCAAGTTGATACATACGTCACGGGCGTGGGTGTCATCCCGTATTACTCATGATAGTGATCGCGGGATCGAGTACGCAGCAGACTTTTCGGCGTCGAATACGTCATCGGTCGTTACCACAATATCGAAGGACTTTCATTCGAGTAGTGTTGTATATAAATGTCCAAAACGCCTTTAGACTAGACCATTGTTTGCGACGGTTTATTCCCTACGCGCCCGTTTTAACTGACAAATGAAACTAACTCCACCTAAACCATGGGTGAGATGGAGTTGTATGTACGAAGTATGCACTCGTACTTCACCAAAATCGATACTCTTATAAATAACACTTCATGAGAAATGATTTTGTATTATAAGTGTTCCAAACGTGGAACTATTTTTGAATTTTCTCTTCAAGTCAGCGGGCAGGAATCACGTGCTATAACTTGGATTTAAAGCTTTAGTCTTGGACTTCGGTTGGATTTAACTTAAGCTTCACAGTAGTGACCGGTTTCGTTTTATTTGTTTCGAGTTTGGTGTACTAAAACGAAAGTACTTAATATAATAAAGAAACTTTCAGTGGAAGACATACAAAGTATACCCACAGTCTTCCGGGTAAGTAGCTGAAGTTATATTTTAGTGTACCTATTAATTGTACGGGGATATTGTATACCAAGTATATTAATTTTAATTGATACAGAAATTATTTCAGCGTTAATAATATCTTTCTCATAATTGGACACTACTTGGTTTATTGATTGGCAGTGGCTTTATTTCATCACGTGCTATGTTTTCTGTGGTCGTCGATTGTCTGCTAAGGCTCTTTCCAACTGATAAATATTAACAAGACGTCGCAGTACGTGCCTCTATTGTTAAGAAGAAATGTAGCCAATTCTTCACTCTATCATTTGCCATACTCCAGTTTTATGTCGGCAGTCACAAACAAAAAGATAATCCGGCTTAACAGGTACTTTCACGTATCGAGATATCAGTTTCTAAGCTTTTTATAAGCTGAGCTGTTTTAAATACATTTACATGATCTGTTTTTATTAATTCAGTAAAGGATTGGTTTTTGATCCATGTATATATGTATATATTTCCTGGGAAAATGACATTTCTCCTAGTTTCAATGCATTTAAAAATGTAAAGATACTAAAAATAAAAGATTTTTTTATAGGTTACTTTCGTTTGTGTTGAAACGTGAAAAGCTTTGTCATGTTTTATTTTGTGTCCGCTCACATGCATGTTGCATAGTGTATTTTTCCGCTTTGTGTTAGAAATATTTTTATTTCGTATAAAGTAACGATTTTAAAAATATGCGCTCGACGTAGCTGCTACGGGGCTACGCGCAGCGTAGGCGGGAAACACAATGCTACGTAGCAGTCTTTCTACACGAGAGGTGGCCATTTTATGAACGTAAATAAAATCTGCAGCTACGAATAACTTCATAGTTACAGGATTGATTCCTGATATTATATGAGTCATTGTTATTTCGTATAATTGAAATTTATATTCATGGCGCAGCTGCTACGGCAAAGAGTAGTGTAGGCAGCAAACACTTTGCTGCGTACCAGGAAGCTACGTGAGTTCATAACTGTGTAGCCACGGATGATTTATTAGAAAATAAAATTAGGATACAGAATATACGCTTGGCGTAGCAGATACACGGCAAATACCTTGCTGCGTAGCAGTTATGCTACGTGGGCAGTTCATAGACGTAACTCTGCAGCTACGTATTACTTCATAATACATTTAAATAGGATACGAGATATGATACTGGATGATTCATTTATAGCCATGATAAATTATCTGCCCACATCAAGTTTATTGCTAACAATTCCGAGTAACACAAAATAACATTTTGGCGTAAAATAAAATATGATCTTCAAGTAGACAGAAAGTTCGCAAGTAACAAAGTATATCGATCAGTGACAAATAAAATACTTTTTGTTAAGTCGTATAGCTTTAGCTTTCGTCTTGAGAAAAAGTTTCAGATTTACGAGATTTTATATTAAGGTTTTATGTACAGTTGGACTTTTAATCCTTTTCGTGGTCACGTTCACAAGAAATGAAGGAAGATTGAAGATAAACGGGTAGAAATGTTTAATTTGCTTGAATTTTTTCGGTTAGTATTCTTAAGTAAAATGAGTAATGAGTATGTTATGCTAGTATGTAAAAATGAAATTATGGAATAAAAGAACCTTTATACATAGTTCCACCTTTTGTCTGTCGTAATTCACGCTTGCTCGTAAGTCGCGTGTCCTTCCTCGCCGCAATCTTGATATAAGGAGAAAAGAGATCATGGTTGTGCTTGCGATATATCTTCAACAAGGATTTTATTAGTACCTAATTGGACACGTGTATATTAAAACATATACACGTGGGCACGTGTAAACATCTCATTCTTGAAAATCAGTACCTAATTGGGCAATTAGGTACTGATTTTCAGGAATTAGATGTTTCGTTTAAGTCCTAGTTCCAGATTCCTAACTGTGAAGGAAGTTCTTTGAGCAGGCAGTATTAAAACATTGAAAGTTATTATAAAAAACTTATTTGTTGAGAGGAGCCTGTTTCTTCACATATGACGTACGTATCAACTTGGCGATGCTTTGTTAATTTAGTCCTTTAATTCATATTTACTATAATAATAGAAATAATATATTTAGTAGGTATTGCAAAAACAACAAGACTACATTTCTAGCAAAAACCAAAAATAAACTACCCACTTTAACTCTTCCTATCGTGTGTATCTTTACAGAGCTCGGTAGCACAATGACCATCGCGCAACTCTACAAGCGATCGAAGTGAAATTGCAATAACCGTAATAGTCCCACTTTATTCCTACAATTGACGTAAAAAAATAACCAACCTTTAATATATTTTTCTTAAAATAAAACAGCGAAATTAATTTACATTTATATAAACAGAAGTACTTATGTAGTTACTTAGTCCTCGCATAAAGAAATTTTATTTATTACCTGTTGGAGCAGCCTAATTAAATTCATTTAAAAATATTTACTTACCCAATTCGTATGACCTCGACATTTAAGTAGACCATTATCTCGATGTAAACTTAATATTTTTTTACTGATCTCTCTGAAATTTTCCTTTCATTTGTATAACCTTTTATTTATACATGAGAAACAATGAATAGATATTCGCCTTCATGCAACTTCTTATGAATTGTGTTAAAAGATTATTTTATCTTGCCATTATGTTTTATTAGTTGTTGAGTTACGATCAAGACTCGAATGGCTGGGCGTCGAGCGGAGGTTGCAAACCCATTAATCATAGTACGATACTTTATTGCTTCAATGGGGCGCCGATATAGGTCCGTTCAATGAGGCTCAATGTGGCGCGGGCGGCCCGCTCCCGCCGCGCGCCTATCCTGCTCCACTGTTACGTTTTTGCATTGTGTTTAGCAGGTCACTTCAGCTTCATCGGCAACCTTTTTTTCCGAACTCATTGTATTGTTTATTTCTAAAGAAAACGATACATACAAATGTTTGCTAAGTAATCTTCGCGTTCTTCATTTTACTTCAGTCAATTGACGATATTTGATAGAGCAAATGCTAAAGATCTGTTTTCGAGGTTACATATTATATAAATAACGAAGCTTATTAATCTCTAAAGTAGTCTAAGACTCTGGGTGCAGTGTTAACTGGAATGAAACTCAACTTCTGTATAGGTACTAAGAGCGTGGTTCACCACCTGCAGCTCTCGACGCGTTTCAACACCCTGTTGTACACGGCACGGTTTCTTCATGGTACGGTGTGAGCTTGTATATGCGCTACGGTGACGGCGCCATGCCGTAGTGCCACCGTGTCTGTCAACAAGCTTCCATAGTGATCTATGATACAACACAACAAGTGCTTAAACACGGCGAATCATCCGTATTTTTCTCGGCAAGAGATACGTGTGTGTACAAAGGGCCTTACAAGGCATGAAACAGCTGTAATACACCCATTCGAAGTTAACGAGCTACTTCAGATATATATGTTGTTTAATTTTTAAGTATTTTCTTCTTTTTCTATACACATACATAAATAAACCCACGCCTTCTTCCCATTGGGATACGCAGAAACTAAAGAACGCCACCTGCTACTATCCTTACATACTCTTTTTGCCTAGTTTACGTTCATACATCTGGTCATGCACGCATGCCGGTTGCGAGTACTACGCACCTGACCTTGCTGAAGAATATCACCAATAAGGTCACTATATGTCCTCCAAGGGCGTCCCCTCCCGGCGTTTCCACTCATATCTGCCTTGAAAATATAATTTGTTATATTTCTATATTTTCCAACAAATTCTATAGAAACTGTAATTGCATGATAAGCTGTACCAACAGGAAATTGGTTTTGTCATGGGTCATCACTCAAAGTGAATTTGTGTCATAATCTTGAAATTGAAATGTGGGATGATTTAGGAATTATCTGTTTTATTGTTTACATTTGTTTAGAGCAGTAGTGGCCCAGTGGTATCGGCCGCGACTTACGAGTTGTAGGTCGTAGGTTCGAACCCAGACAGGCGTTTTACTTTGTGTAAATTATTTCGTCACCACTGCTCTCAAAACGGTGAAGGAAAACATCGTGAGGAAACCGGCATATCCTAGAACCAAAAATTCAAAGACATGTCACATATACCAACCCGCACTGGGCCCGCGTGGTGGATTACGGCCCACTCCCTCTCACAGAGAGGAGGCCTGTGTCCCAGCAGTGGGGACATTATAGGCTGATGATGATGATTGTTTACATTTAGTTTTTTCTAAAAAAGCTTTGTTTTCTACGTAAGTTGAGTGTGATTACGCCTAATAAGGAAGGCCAGGAAATGTACAGCACAAGATCAGACATTGCTACTATTAATAATTTAATACCGCAAGGAAGTGTTTTAGGATGTACCTTATTTATAATAATACACGTAAAACGAATTTACGGCTTCATGTGGCAGTGCTACAGGCACCCTTCAAAATTATTGTATAAAGACAACGTTTTGGAATCTGCAGTCGGATGCCAACAAGGTGATCCTCTCGGGCCAGTCATTTTTAGTTTGGCTATCCATCCCATAATACAACAACTAAATTCAAAATTCAATGTGTGGTATTTAGATGATGGAACACTAGGAGGTGACGTAGACACCGTTCTACAAGATCTTCAATTCCTAAAGCAGCAGTTCCAATCTATCGGCCTTGACCTCAACTACTCAAAATGTGAAATTTTCAATTGTGACAATACTGACAGACAATCGACTATACAGAAATTTAACACAATAGCCCCAGACATCAAAGTTTTGGAAAAAAGTTCATTGCACCTCCTAGGTTCCCCAATTTTAGAAGACAGTTTTTCTCCATTCGTCGACGAAAAAATTAGTCATTTTAACGATATTTCGGATAGACTATCTAAAATTAATATACATTCGGCTTTCACCCTTATCAGATATTGTTGTTTCGGTCCAAATTTCATGTATTTTCTCCGCTCTTCCTCTTTATGGAAGCAGCCACACCTTTTAGACAAAATCGATCATATTATTCGCAGCACTCTTACATCCATTTTGAATGTAGCTTTGGACGACCGCGCGTGGCAACAAGCCACACTACCCATTCGTTTTGGTGGGCTCGGCGTCCGAAAAATTTCTAGTGTAAGCCTACCGGCGTTCCTATCCTCGGTCCACAGCACAGAAAAGTTAACCACACGAATTCTGATTCCTGCTCAGGTTGACTCTGAAGTGCCGTGTTTGACCGATGCGGTGAACGCCTGGAAAGTGGCTTGCCCGGACACGGTTCAGCCCGAGAACCCGTCTTCCCAGAGACAGTGGGACGAGCCGCTCTGCAGGTTGGTACGGAATAAACTTATTAATACGTCCACCAATACTGCTGAGCGTGCCCGCCTGCTGGCTGTGGGTGAATGGGAGTCGGGCCTCTGGCTTCAGGCGCTACCGTCACCCAACATAGGCACTATGCTGGGTGACACCACATTCCGGCTCGTTACATGTTTGCGTCTGGGCGCTCCTTGCGGAGCTCCACATCGCTGTCAATGCGGTGAAGCAGTCGACTGCCTCGGACACCATGGCCTATCCTGCAGCAAGAGCGCTGGTCGGATGGCACGGCACGCCAGCATTAACGACATCATCCGTCGGGCTCTTGTCACCGCCGGAGTGCCAGCTGTTTTAGAACCCAATGGCTTGGCACGTGACGATGGGAAGAGGCCAGATGGAATGACCATAATGCCTTGGAAGTTGGGTAGGCCTTTGGTGTGGGATGCAACCTGTGTCGACACCCTCGCGCCATCCCATCTTCCTAGCACGGCGGGCGGTGCTGGGGCGGCTGCTGCAGGAGCAGAAAACCTCAAACGGCGCAAATATAACAACCTTATTGGGAGCTATATGTTTGAGCCGTTTGGGGTTGAAACTCTAGGGCCTTGGGGTCCGAGTGCTCATCGCATATTTCGCGATATCGCCAAGCGTTTGGTTGACTCTTCGCGTGACCAGAGGGCTGGCCTATTTTTTGCCCAAAGAATAAGCATTGCCATCCAACGTGGCAATGCTGCCAGCCTTTTGGGCACTTATCCCATTGACAGCGATGCGGACGAATTTTTCGATGCCCAATGAACTCCTGTCTTTTTTTTTTTATTATTATTATCATTTGTATATAGTATATTTTGTAGTTTGTGTGTACATATGTAAGTAATTATAAATATAAACCAAGTATACGTAAATGAATTGCCGAAAAAGATAAGTTCGTCGTGTATTTTTTTCGCTGACGTTGTTTCTTTATTATTTAAAACGCCTGCGACTGATGATTAGATAGCCATAAAAAAAAACACAGAAACTGAGCAATGGTTAAACGAACATAACTTAGAAATAAACTTATCTAAAACTAAAATTTGCCAATTCAGAACTTACCAAAGAACCCCAATAAATCTAAACACAGTAACGCAAACAATAAGATTAGAAGAGGTAAACGAATTTACATTTTTAGGCCTACATTAGACTCAAACCTAAATTGGAAGAAACATATCGAAGGTACAATAGCAAAACTGTCCCAATTTATTTATGCGCTAAGCATATTTAAATGCAACACAGACTATAAAACCGCCTTATCTGCCTATTATGCGTACGCCTACTCCTGGCTAAATTATGGTATCATTCTGTGGGGAGAAAGTACTGACTTGTTGGACTACTTCATTCTGTAAAAGAAATGTAACAGAATATTAATGAACAACGAGAGAGTTGTAGGCCACATTTTATTAAACAACAAATTCTTACACTACAAAGTTGTGAAAACTATAACCGACGTAACAAGAATAGATTAATACTACTCATCACAAACTTAAAAGTTATCGGCAAAACTCTGGACTAGCTAATATATTTAATAAGCTACCAGAAAGTTTGAAATCCCTACCAAATAGACAAAATTTTCACGAAACAGTTGAAATCTTTGTTAATAAAAAAGACTACTAAACCGTTGAAGAATTTGAAACTGACAAATTGTGAATCGATCGACGTTGTCTTGATGCTTGACGTAAATGTGAAATAGTAAATGACTATACTGAATTTACCTATAATATATGACTGAAATGAATCAACGAATAAAATAAAATGTAATAAATTTTTGTAATTATGTTTAATCTTTAATGTTTAGTATAATGTAAATTGTAATAATTAGAATCAATATTGTAATATTATGTCATTTGATATATAAAAATTGCAGTGCCCTTACAGGGTACATGTCTTAATACTGTGTCATGAAACATGTCTTAATACTGTGGCATGCCTACTTACCGGTGCTTTACATGTTAGCAAATAAATAAATGAATAGTACAGGCGCAGTAAGTATAGTGTCCGAAACACCATCGATCGGCAAGCTAAGTACTAAATTATGTAGCTTCCTTACAACCACTTGGGGATATTTATACCAGCATCGATGAGCGGGTTGAAGGGTCATGTTAAAAACAGAAAGGTCACGCGTCTTTAAATATCGCTTGTAGGTAAACATCTTCTATAACTTGTTAGAGTTCGTAATAAACATGTTGCTGCGACGTCATATGAAGTTACGTAACGGTCATTAATTCGGGATCCCTTCTTTTCGCATAATGTTCTTTGTCCTAATATACTTCGGCATAACGATTTTGGCACAATTTGTTTTGGCATAATAATACTTCGGCATAACTTTTTTAGGCATACATTTTATGTTGGCATAATCATCTTAAAGACTAATTTGTTTTGGCATAAATTTGATTCGCATAACGTTAGTAGGCCTAATGACTATTAGCATAACGTTAGTAGGCCTAATGACTATTAGCATAATAATATTTAGGCATACAATTAATATAATTTATACATAACATTATGTAGCTTAAACGATTCTTCAATCGCGAGATAACTTTTGTCTGAAGAATATATTAGATGTTTTGACAGTTTTTGTATAAAAAAATATGTCAATCAGTTAACTTCTATTATGAGAAATAAATATGGCGATTATTCCTCAGATAGAAGTTAACTGATTGAAACGGGAACACCCAAATACTCCGAAATATTTTATTACGAATTTCGATGTTCCGATTTTCAAAAGTCCGAATTTCATAATACCATCATAATGTCTATTATCAAAAATCACGAAATTTATTTTACTGAAAGTCATAAATGCGACTTGTTTGTTTTCCGATTTTTGTATATTCGAAGAATCAAATGCTCGATGGGTTCGCGGTCCGAAAAACGACATTCCGATTCTCAATACTCCGAATTATTTCCGTTACTGTTACCGCACCCGAACTCAACGAACGCAATAGACGACGTAGGATGCAAGAGCGAGCGATGGGCACCCCAAGGTTCGGTTTGGTTAGGTTACTTTAAACCCTTTACACAGAAATAGGGGCCCCGCGACGCGGGGCTCCGTCGACATAGGATGCAAGAACGAGCGAAGGGCACCCCGAGGTTCGGTTTGGTTAGGTTACTTTAAACCCTTTACTCAGAAATAGGGGCCCCGCGAAGCGGGGCTCCGTCGACATAGGATGCAAGAGCGAGCGCTTGAATGCTGCATGCTTGCTTGTTTGCTGCATGCTTGCTTGCATGCTTGCTTGCATGCTGTATGCTTGCTTGCTTCATGCTTCCTACAGCGAAAAAATAAAAATATGTTTTAATATCATTATGCGTAAATAAATTTATGCTTTAGGATATTATGCTTAAAAAAGTTATGCTTTAGAACTTTATGCTTAATAAATTTATGCTTTACAATATTATGCTTAATCATTATTATGGTTAGAGAAATTATGCTTAAAAAAATTATGCGTAAGCTGTTATGCGTAATTATATTATGCGAAAATACAATTATGCCAAACAAAATTATGCTAAGTTATATTAGGTCTTAAAATTTTATGCAAATGGATAGGGAACCCATTAATTCATTATGTGCATAATTGTAGGCATTTTGGTAAGTTATTTTTAATTTTCTTATAATATTTTAACATCAGTTTTCTTCTAGAGGCCAGTGAAAGGGCAAGCTATGTGAATCAAAATAAAGTCGCTTTCAACAACAATTAATTAATTGGCGTAGTTCACAAGGAGTTACGGGTACCTAACTATTATTAGCGAACGCTTGCGATTGTTTGATAAAGACGCAGTAGATTAGGGTACGGAAACATTCGGTAGATAAAGGAGAATTTCGTCTTTGTTTTTACAATGAAAATCAAAACATGCTAATAAAGCCTACCGATATTACCATAATCTAAATAAATGTATGATGTAAAAAGCACCAGAACATTGTTTGCATACACAGTTAGAATATACATGAAAGTATTTATTCAACACATTATGGGTAAGCCTAACAAAGGGTTATGATTTGGGCAATCTTATATGAGTATTTGTGTTTACCCATCAAGGATGAATGAGCAATTTTTTCGTATTCCCTTGCCTCAACACATCTACCACATAAATGACTAAATAGCGGCTAGAATATCGATATGAGCTTTGTGCGTCATTGGCGAAAAAATCAATGTCTCGAATTTATTTATGTTGGTATGAACACCGCTTAGCTTTAATGTATTATTCTTATATCTTTAACTTCGTCCTAATACTATTCAACGTTTACGATTGAATAAGCGTTTTAGAATTTTGATAATTGGCTCATAATTAGTACGGAATGGTTTACAGTTGATTGAGTTTTGTAAACAATATTCGATTGGAACATGCAATTACATTCATTTCCTTTTGTCAAGCGAAGACAGCAGAATGGTTCTATTTTCCAAACTTATGTGTTAATATTCATACATTATAGGGGTAAAGTACTTAAGCTGACAGTGCAGTCGGCCGGCGCTGAGTTAAAGTTCGATGCCAAGAGTCGGAGATGCCAAACAATAGGCAATATGCCGCTGCAGCTCCGTGTCTGTGTTATAGTTCCGCCTATTGCACTGTCGAACTCCCGCGCCGGAAGTCGTTGTGCGCCATGTGGCGGCCGCGCCCGCGCCTCCCTCGACTCGCGCCGCTCGCGCCTCGATACTCTCTATACATGCCATAAACTACATCATGAACATACTTTATTGCCTCTCAAAATTGGCTTTATGCTATTACAATTTAGTATTTCAAATAAATTGAGGCAATCATATTGGAAAACGATGCCATTTGTCGTTTAAGAAGTCTTGTTCTTCGATAAATTACGAAGAATTTATAAATACATAAATATTGACTCATTATTGGCAAATTTAGCTCATACAAACAAGTATTTCTTAAAAGATTTACAAGTGTCTGAAATTTTATTTTCCAAAACTACAAAAAAGAAGAGAGAGAGAGTTTTAAAAGAGTTTAATACGCAAAGTTAGGCAATGGGATGGTTGGTGTTTGGATGGTTTCTTTATAAATGGAAATAATTTGGTTATAATTAGAGGGTAGACTCATTGTAATATAGGGAGTTTGAACAAGAGGCTTAGAAGTTAAAAGTTCATTGTGATGTCGGCACTTGTTGTTGCTGTCGCGTAGTGAGTGTAGGGCAGGCGAGGGCGAGGTATTAGCGAGTGGCGAGCGGCGAGCATCCGACCGCAATTTATGCCTCGGCTGCGGCTGGCGCGCCGCCAGACGCCGCCGACACACTCGTTAGCTCCTGAAGCAGCCCACGATCTAATAGTTTTGTCGTCTTTCAGAGACCATTTAATCCGCTTGTTTATATTTGTTGCAACTGGAACTCGAATACAGGTCATTTTAACGGTGTTTACGTTTTCTTCCGCTTCTATCGTATCGTTTTCAGATTCAGAAACTACGTACACGACGTATGTTCAGTATATGCTATGTATAAACATTAACTATAGAGGAATATTAATTAACTATGTAATTTAATTGAACATTATACAAAAAACGTTCTATGATTCAATTTTACAAGTCTCAATTGATTATACAGTATTCGTAGCGTTTCGTAGCAGCGTGCTACGAAGCGTCTACGACGGTAATATCTGTAGGCCAATTCCCGTAATTAAAAACGTTCAATATCTAGTGGCAATCTCATCTGAGCGACAAACGACGTCAAAAGTTTGTCAAAAATGTAGGGAAATTAGAGATATTTTCAACAGATTGAGACTGAGATCAGACTGCGAACGTTCTAAAACTTACGAGAACTGCTCCTCTGTTAATTTTATCCCGCAACTAATCTCATAAGTTGTCTGTTATGGTAATTTTTATTTTGGTATAAACATATATACCTACTGTAGCTTAATAAGTCTACCAAAATGATTACGTTCGTAGTTTTAAGGTATGTTCACCTGTGTGTAGTGAACGTAAAAATTCATTATGTTTATGTAAAACGTTTAAATACTCTTAAATATGGTTACGTTGTCTGAATTATTAAAGTATATTAAGTGAATGAAAAATAGGTAGGGCTCTGGCATAAATCTGGATGACCCTCGTCAGTCGCCCAGCTTTGCTCGCTTCTGCGACACAATGAGCCGATATCCAGATAAACTGCCATGTTATGTGAAATTCTTCGGAAACACCATTTGTTAACGTATGAATAGTGTATAATGCAACTGGTTCAATGGAGTTCGGATAACCGAAAACGCTGCTGTAGCAGGCCCTATTTAAAAATAAAACCCATTATTACTGTCGACCATTAAAAAGTTTTGTATTTTTATCGTTAGCGTTTCTATACAGTTAGGTACCTACAAGTATACCATACCTTCATCTCAACATCTCTAAGAAACTTAGATCTTCAATATTTTTAGAAGTACTTAAAAGTCGAAGAGATTTTTTTATTCAATAGTAAAGTTATTCCAGTTTTCCAGTTACTGGGCACTTACCAAGTTTACATTGGCAATTTATAATTTAACTAGAACGTTGTATTGTAAAGCAAGTTATTTTTCATTTTAATGGTGCGACAATAAGCATGTTTATACAGATTGATGGCAGCAATAGGCTCCAATTTGTCGAGTGCTTGTGCTACGGCGCGGCTTTTAAATTACTCGACTAATTGGGTAGATCACGGTAATTTTAGGCCGTACTGTAAGCCTTAATTGGAGTTTCAGGTGTAATCGTCGATCGTAGGATACGTCGAAGCCGAGCTAAAAATAAACTTTATGGATGCGTGCGTGAGGTTTCGAATAACTAAAACAGTACAAAATGGGGCCATTTCCCTTTCGTTGCTATTCTTGTTAAATTTTATTTTTAACCCTTAAGTAGGTTACAGACCAAGTGAATTAAGTGTGTAAATAAGTTCAAACATAACAAAGTTTTTGAGGGCAAACTGGTTTAGTTTTACCCAAGTGCTATTTGTGCGAAATATTTACTGTATGAAGTAAAGTAGAATGTGTGATTCTACTTGAAGCAATGTTATGTCCTATTAGCGGTATTTCCTTTCTTTATACTTGAAGTGATACACTAACTAAGTAGACTAGAAGTGAAACACAAGCAAAGGAAATGAATAGGTTGCTATGTATATTCCAGCATGAGCAAGTTTCAAATTAGGAGTTAATTAAACGCGCACAGTTTGTACCTCTAAGAATAGACGCTCCTATTCCCGCGGGTATCGTAAAATGCGAGTAAGGTGTTATAATAAGGTGACTAAGCAGTAGTACCAAGCCTTCCAACCTATACATGTATCTGTAAAGGTCGGGTTGCAACAGGGTAAATCTGATACTCGAGATATAATAGATGGCGACACTATGACCAGTACCGGCTTAGTGGCGAGAAAGTGGGTTGTCTCTGGTCGCTGTTTGCGATTGTGAACCCAGGACTATTGCTACACGTTGCTTTAGGTAGGCCTTAGTCTTGTGGCGCATAATTATACAGAGAGAGAAAATAAAAGCTACACAAACGAAGTTGTCAAATAGTCAAATTGTTTAGTTAAAGTTAGTTCAGAAAATTATGTAACAAGTTTTCAACATAATTCTTATCTTCTTGCATAATTTCCGTCCAACCTATCACTGACGTAAATCCAATGATCTACATAGTAATGTTACCAAAAATAACGTGAAACATTATCAAAGCACCCGGCTTACCTACGCACATAGTTGCTTGTTGACGTTTTCCTACAAGAAATATTATGTTGTTTACTTGATCGCTGACTTTACAACGTTCAAACAGCTAAGCGGTCCCCAGAAATCAAACTTATTTCTTACTTTATGGTTTACCTGGAGAGTTACTGACTTCGAGGAACTAATTCGCTTTAGTAGGTACCTTTTGGTAAATGTCATATGTATACGAGTAGTGCCTTACATGCTTATGCGTCTGACCAAGTGCAAGTCTAGAAGAATATGCTTCTTCTGACTTGCTGGCACTCCGATGCTGTCATGAATAATAGTGTCATCAAACTGTGAAATGAATGGGTGAATTTAAGAAGAAGCTGTTGTAGTTTTCAAAATATTTTGTATTTCGTAGTTGTCAAACTTAGACTAACAACCACGTATGTGCAGGAAAAATGAAGAAAATTATGTTAATCTAAACATACATTCATTATTGATCCAAATGTTGAGATGTAGAGATACCTAGGTAACTAATTGTTAGCTATTTGTAACTTCCACTAACATTATGCGTAATGGGCGGCGGTACAGATAAACCAAACAGAATTAGTTAACTGACTCAATTAACCGATTAATTAACGCGTAGTAGGCGGAGTAATACATTAAAGATCACTCGAACACACCGGGTAATTGCATCCCACCCGACGCATCATTGTTTGTTATGCTAGTCAAGTAGCGTATATCAAGTAAACAACAACGTATCGGGAACGTAACCGATTTGAATCAGTTAAAAAACTTCACCGAATTTAATTCAGAATATTGTTTTATCCATGCATCTCGGAATTGGAAAATATTTAAACGAGTTATAGGTAGAGTGTGATGCGTTGGATTTTAATATTATATTTAGGATACATATTGGTACTTATTTCGTGAAATAGAGAAAACCTGTCACATCATGGGTATTTCTGAAAACACAAACAGTTCTGTTGGATTCTGACTGCGTCGTTAGGTACACTAATGCACTGATTTTGACGTATCGAAGCGTCAGTTTATGCTAAGTTTTGTCCGTCGTATCAAACCCCTGTCCCTGTGTCTCCGCAGATTAAAGTTATGTCGCCAACCTTTTTTGTGTCCCACTGCTGGGCAAAGGCCTCCCCTTTTTCCTTCCAAACCTACCTCACACCAGCTTCGCTGTGGTCTACCTCGACAGCGATGTCCTCCCTCAGGCGTCCAGGAAGGGACGATCACTGTCAAGCTCTCCACCAAAAAGCCTCAAAAAAATTTATGGTAAATCTGAAGCTTATACTGGTTGTAACTTGAATCCTCGTTTATTAATGAGAGGGTAAGCGTATGATTCTGATTCACGAAAAAAGAGAAAACGAGAAGAGAAAACGTGAAAAGCGTTCCTGACGATGCAAAATTTTCAGCTAATATTTTTTCGGGTTTAAGAATTTGGCTAGTTATGGTCGGTACTTTAGTTATTATAATGTGTCACGATCTCATGTCGAAGTTCGGTGGAATGTGAGAGGTTGGCGGGGCGTGGGGCGCGGGGGGGGGGGGGGGGGTGCGAGCACCTGCGCAGGATGCACCCGCGTGCAGTCAGCGCGCCAGCCAGTCTGGCGCCTATCAGCCGCCCCCGCACCCTCCTACCCCACCCCGCGCTCACCCTCCGTACGGCTCCCACGCCCGCGTTTGTTTTCAACTTTGATTGATAATTTGTTATTGAAGTGCGTATAACGTTTCGAAAACACTACTACGTTTCACTCAACTGTAGGTAATCGCGATAATAGTATTTCTCGATCAGAAAGATCATGCCACGTTTGCAATTGAAAAAAAAAAACGATTACTTTTATCACAAAGTAAATAAATAAGTTTTAGCAAATACTCGCTTTGGTTCAGCTAAATGCAATATTCTTATTTTTATTAATTTTGTCCATGTATGCAAACAGATAATGTATGTACTAAAAGCCTAAAACCATATTATTATTATTATTATTAGCCTGTGACGTCCCACTGCAGGGCAAAGGCCTCCCTACTCTCTTTCCACCTCTCTCTGTTCAAAGCTGCTAAGGACCAGTTCTTGTTGAAGGAGTCCAGCAAACCATAACTTCCAAAAAAAAAAAAAAAGTTTCTACACCTACTCAGTGAGTGTTGTAAGAAGTAAAGTCGTCCTCGTAATTGTTTCACCACCCTAAGGTTGAACTGAATGTCACTTGCTCGTCATAAAACGTCAAGGTCTATTTTAACTCTAATACCAATAGCAGGAGTTTTTGTCAAAAGTGATAAAACAATTACAAGGACGACTTTACTTTTAAAAAATACCCTTGGCGAAAGTCAAAATAGATTTTCTTCGTAAGATTCCATTGGAATATAAATTTTTAGGTACATAGAATTAATAGGCCCCATACCCCATGTATGGGGCCTATTAATTCTATGTACCTAAAAATTTGAAAAAATACCTAATTTATTTAGTTATATTACCAACGTAGGCGACATAGTTACATCTACATACCTATTTGTTACTCCTCAAAATCAAAATTCAACGATCGAAGTATCGACGTGTAAAAATTTTTCTCAATGATCGAAATTGATCAAAATGAATCAATAATGTTTATTATTTGTAAGAAAGGGAAAATTAATGTAAACAAATTGATTTGTGATTTGATTAGTCAAGTTCTAAAAAAGAAAATTTTATCTTATGTTAATAAGATATCTTAATTAAGTAAATCAAAGGCGAAATCAACTATATTTTCGAGAGTGCAAAAGTGATGAAACCATTAACTAATGTCGACCGATGTATGTGACTGACACGAAAGGTTTAGCATTACGAAAACTGTACTTTTATAATCATACAGACTTAATGTTTCAATTATTTCAAGCTTTCCAACAATTAGATACAAAATGGACAACCGTGGGTTTTTTTCGTGCACGGAGCCTTAATCTTTCTAACAGCTACCTGAATACTGAAAAACATATCTTAACGTAGAGAACAGAAAAAATCGATCGTATCTTAAAGTAGAGAAGTGACACCAAGAAACATTACAATACAGCACAAACAGCGATATTGAGCGGTCGTGTTAAACCGCTATTCACGCATTCAGTAACCGTCACACGGGTAATTACACGTGAGAAACTATGTACCGAGTAATTATGCGAGGCTTGATTAGGTACTTAATCTTAAAACACTATACTTATGTGCCTACATTTAAGACGGATTAGGCGAGCGTAATCCGTCTAATAATAATAATCGCGTAATCGCCAGTACATAAGTAGTGTGTGGTCGTGTTTAACTGCCACACTCACAGACTAAACTAACGGTTGCTTATGAGTGCCCAGTGTTCAAGAAATATTGAGGCTCAATTAGGCATTACTATTTTGGATTGCTGTCTGTTTTGTGTATTTAATGATCGCCTACGTTGATGAAAGTCTGTAAGTGTGGCTGTTCGTTTGATAATAGTTCAGAAATAGTTTCTAGGTATTAGTAAGCACCTCAGGGGAGACGTTTACCTGACGCGGGGTCAACGATATATTCCAACAAAACCCTGAATTCAAGTAAGAGTAAATATGAGTGTTAGCCGAAATTTTACGTTCTATGTTTTTCTTATGGGCCATAATTCATGATTTTGTGACATAAAACATGAAATAAAAAAACCGGCTGCCGGACCTTTCACGGGTAACAGTTGTACATATTTATTTTTGCATTTTAATGTCTTTATGTGACTTTATTTATTATTATATCCTGTGATAAAATTGATATATTCACAAGAACTTTTCTTTACGAAGTACACCGTAGTAACAACATGTACAACAGGTAATAAAAATATTCATACATATCTAACTATATGTATACTATATTGAATGAATTAGGTTATTAAATGGATTAAGGGTGGGGTGTGACGTAGTTGACGTTACGTCAGGCAGCTATTGCGCCATTACTGCCAAAAAAGTGAGTCAATTTCTTGGAAAAACAACGTACGCCAAATATTTAATATACTAAAACATTTTTAAAATTACTGTTGGTTGGTAAATATTTGACATTGGTTTTCCCCATGTTATTTGAGTTAGGGAATAGGTTTATTGGATTATGTTTGAGATTCTTATTTATCTAATTTCATTCATAACTAGCGTTTTTACTTTTCTCCTCTTCACAAGCTCTGGGCTGTTCTTTTAAGATTTTGTCAGATTGTTTAGTTGTGATATCATAAACTAAGTATAAGCCCTGAGACTGAACTGAGCAGGGTACTGATTTCATGACCCCTTGTGTCTTACCTCCATTTGACACTCCTAGCTAGGAATGATAAAATGCGGTTCTATTTCCCACTTCTCGGCAAAAGTTATGTTTGATTTGTAGATCTTTCGTGATCTTATTATTTTAAAAGAGCTTTGATTTAACTTGTTTGCATGCACAAGAAATTCTACATCAAAGTTATCCGGACGCACTGAATTAAGCTCAAGCAGAAGTTTTTAAAGACTACGAAGCACGTGTGTTCTCATTTCCCGCCATTCTCTTCAGGAAGCAATTTTCCTTATTTCTTAGCTGCCTACGAGAGTTTATTTAAAGTTTTTTGAAGTGAAAACTTCTTTAGCGGCGTTGAACACTTTTTGTAATGGGTAAAAAATGTTAAACTCGCGTCAGGGCATCGCGTCAGGACACGTGACCGTCAGGAGAGATTCCCCCCCCCCCCCCATCTCTTTCTACGGCGGCGCCAACCGAAGTGAACCAAGTGAGACACGACAAAGATGGCCAAAGAAAATGACATTTGACGTACAAATGTTTGAAAAGTCAGTTTCGTAAACAATAGTAGGTACCTACTTCGAGGAGCCGCAGTTGTATTTAATTTATTTTGAACTTCTGTTTAACCAATTTAGTTTATTATTATATACCTACCTACAATACAAAATCGAAGCGACGAAAAATATAACGAAGCACATTATAGCAACAAGAAATACTGTGGGACATTGCTGCTTTTGTGTGAAAACAATGCTTCCGTGTCGACCACGGAAGTTTACACCCTGCAGGGAGATGCTCCAGTAGGGTGTGGCTGTGAAGCTATGTTGCAGAACATGCTCAACTTCCTATCCTGCCTTATTTGTCCTACCCAAAACATGCAGTCAAAGTGACCTCTGCGCTGCCACCGACGACAACGTGGAAGTGGCAATATTTTGAGCCAACAAGATCTAAAGTAAAAGAGAAGAAATTTAGGGAGTAGTTCATTAATAAAAAGCTTGTATACAAATATCAGTTTATTTTTATAATACTTGTACGCACCGGGACTTACAGCTTAGTACGGCTGTTATTCCAAATGCATACAGTGTGGCTAAGTTTGTAACAATTGAGCCTGGTATCTATGGTTACCTCACCCTACTGATTATAAACCTACAGCAACTACTTAACACCCTAGTTATCCTAACACCCTAACCTATCATACAAGCCTACGGGAGACCTACGGGAACAGACAGAATTTGGGTAGGAATAGGGGTTTGTGTACGTCGTGCAATGTGTACACAGGAAATAGTTTTGTCATTGCCGGTCCCACAGACTCATAGAACTGGTGATGGCTAAAGGTGTCTTGGCCATAGTGAGAGGAATTATGGAAGATGAATCAAACTCTACTCCAGCTTGATGTCTAATTTATTCATTTACTAATTACTAATTTATGTGGAACGAATGTATGTCGCTCTTGATGCTGACGCTGGCGTATGTAACTCTTGCCTGTTCACGGCTGAACAATACTCTAAACTCTAATTTGGCTTCTAAAACTTGTGCAAGCAGAACAACATTTTTAAAATGTTTGCTTTTCATTTGCCATCTGTGCCATCTCTTCTGTAGGCCGTTTCATTTTCTGCTATTCGTAGTCAAGCACCATCCTTACTAGTCCTATTGACCTGAAATACAAAACTAATTTTATAAATTCTTTCTCTTCATTATCTTATTTATACTGATTTAAATAATCAGTTATTTAAATCAGTATAAATAAGATAATCAGTTATTTAAATCAGTATAAATAAGATAATGAAGAGAAAGAATTTATAAAATTAGTTTTGTATTTCAGGTCAATAGGACTAGTAAGGATGGTGCTTCACTACGAATAGCAGAAAATGAAACGGCCGCTACTGATAGCGGCATCAAAATAACAGTCATTATTATTCTTATGGCGGGTTTTTTTTGTTACAACGAGTTTTGTACAGGCAAACGAAGTTCTTCGTAAAATTGTAAATTGGGTAGGCACTTAATTCGTAAATCATGCCAGGCTGCCCCTGTTTAGCGTTAGTGCTTGTGTCAGTGTTTTTATTTTCTATTATGGAGACCTCTCCCTGACCAATTCTTCCAAAAAATCTAAGGATTAGAAGCAAAAGCAAGCATAAGTATAAGAAATTGAATGTTTACAAAACATAACTTACTTTGAACACATTTTAGCTGTAACAGTAGGTACACACCTTATCCTCCTCCAACCAATATTCAATTCTTTGCCCTTTATTGCAACTAGTCTCCGGTCTTATTTAATTTATTTTAAATACAAAAAAAAAAGACGGGTTGCACTCCGGGAGTGCCGGCAGAAGTGAAAACTTGAATATTAACGTTGAAATAAATCAATTATTAATTTAATTAATATTACTCATATTTTTTCAATATTTCTGCGTCACTTTTTTCATTAATAGATGCACTTTGTTCAATTTCCATATTTTAAACACTTTCGGTCTTATTCATAAAAAAAGCCTATTGAAGGTTTAAACCATTCATTAGTTAAAATGCTCAATAGGCCTTTAAAACATTCGATAAAATTTTGTATTCATAAACGCTTCATAAACGTTCTATAACTAGAATGTCCTACAACTTCTAAATGTTGCCATTATAATGAAGTCATCCAACAAATTGGCCAACACATTAAATCGGCATACGAGAATAGCTGTCTACGAACCGAATATTTGCGTCCATAGACATTATTACGTATGAAAAACTAATTTATTGTCTATAGTTTCAACAGTTTTGACGCGACAACGTCATGGTCGTCATGGAAACAATATGAATATGTCAATGAATGAATTTAATATTGTATGTGTCAAACTAAAAAACTTTTGAATATTTTTTTTGTATTTAAAATAAATGAAATTAAGACCGGAGACTAGTTGCAATAAAGGGCAAAGAATTGAATATTGGTTGGAGGAGGATAAGGTGTGTACCTACTGTTACAGCTAAAATGTGTTCAAAGTAAGTTATGTTTTGTAAACATTCTCAATTTCTTATACTTATGCTTGCTTTTGCTTCTAATCCTTAGATTTTTTGGAAGAATTGGTCAGGGAGAGGTCTCCATAATAGAAAATAAAAACACTGACACAAGCACTAACGCTAAACAGGGGCAGCCTGGCATGATTTACGAATTAGGTGCCTATCCAATTTACAATTTTACGAAGAACTTCGTTTGCCTGTACAAAACTCATTGTAACAAAAAAAAAACCCGCCATAAGAATAATAATGACTGTTATTTTGATGCCGCTACTGATTAATTAAATCAGTATAAATAAGATAATGAAGAGAAAGAATTTATAACATTAGTTTTGTATTTCAGGTCAATAGGACTAGTAAAGATGGTGCTTCACTACGAATAGCAGAAAATAAAACGGCCTACAGAAGAGATGGCACAGATGGCAAATGAAAAGCAAACATTTTAAAAATGTTGTTCAGCTTGCACAAGTTTTAGAAGCCAAATTAGAGTTTAGAGTATTGTTCAGCCGTGAACAGGCAAGAGTTACATACGCCAGCGTCAGCATCAAGAGCGACATACATTCGTTCCACATAAATTAGTAATTAGTAAATGAATAAATTAGTCATCAAGCTGGAGTAGAGTTTGATTCATCTTCCATAATTCCTCTCACTATGGCCAAGACACCTTTAGCCATCACCAGTTCTATGAGTCTGTGGGACCGGCAATGACAAAACTATTTCCTGTGTAAACATTGCACGACGTACACAAACCCCTATTCCTACCCAAATTCTGTCTGTTCCCGTAGGTCTCCCGTAGGCTTGTATGATAGGTTAGGGTGTTAGGATAACTAGGGTGTTAAGTAGTTGCTGTAGGTTTATAATCAGTAGGGTGAGGTAACCATAGATACCAGGCTCAATTGTTACAAACTTAGCCACACTGTATGCATTTGGAATAACAGCCGTACTAAGCTGTAAGTCCCGGTGCGTACAAGTATTATAAAAATAAACTGATATTTGTATACAAGCTTTTTATTAATGAACTACTCCCTAAATTTCTTCTCTTTTACTTTAGATCTTGTTGGCTCAAAATATTGCCACTTCCACGTTGTCGTCGGTGGCAGCGCAGAGGTCACTTTGACTGCATGTTTTGGGTAGGACAAATAAGGCAGGATAGGAAGTGGAGCATGTTTTGCAACATAGCTTCACAGCCACACCCTACTGGAGCATCTCCCTGCAGGGTGTAAACTTCCGTGGTCGACACGGAAGCATTGTTTTCACACAAAAGCAGCAATGTCCCACAGTATTTCTTGTTGCTATAATGTGCTTCGTTATATTTTTCGTCGCTTCTATTTTGTATTGTAGGTAGGTATATAATAATAAACTAAATTGGTTAAACAGAAGTTCAAAATAAATTAAATACAACTGCGGCTCCTCGAAGTACTATTGTTTACGAAACTGACTTTTCAAACATTTGTACGTCAAATGTCATTTTCTTCGGCCATCTTTGTCGTGTCTCACTTGGTTCACTTCGGTTGGCGCCGCCGTAGAAAGAGATGGGGGGGGGGGGAAATCTCTCCTGACGGTCACGTGTCCTGACGCGATGCCCTGACGCGAGTTTAACATTTTTTACCCATTACAAAAAGTGTTCAACGCCGCTAAAGAAGTTTTCACTTCAAAAAATATTCAAAAGTTTTTTAGTTTGACACACACAATATCAAATTCATTCATTGACATATTCATATTGTTTCCATGACGACCATGACGTTGTCGCGTCAAAACTGTTGAAACTGTAGACAATAAATTAGTTTTTCATACGTAATAATGTCTATGGACGCAAATATTCGGTTCGTAGACAGCTATTCTCGTATGCCGATTTAATGTGTTGGCCAATTTGTTGGATGACTTCATTATAATGGCAACATTTAGAAGTTGTAGGACATTCTAGTTATAGAACGTTTATGAAGCGTTTATGAATACAAAATTTTATCGAATGTTTTAAAGGCCTATTGAGCATTTTAACTAATGAATGGTTTAAACCTTCAATAGGCTTTTTTATGAATAAGACCGAAAGTGTTTAAAATATGGAAATTGAACAAAGTGCATCTATTAATGAAAAAATTGACGCAGAAATACTGAAAAAAAATGAGTAATATTAATTAAATTAATAATTGATTTATTTCAACGTTAATATTCAAGTTTTCACTTCTGCCGGCACTCCCGGAGTGCAACCCGTCTTTTTTTCTTATATTACCTCGCACAAAATTGCTGAGTGACGGTGAAAAATCACAATATTATACAAAATATTCATCTACCAATAATTATAGCAAAAATTACCACTTGGTTTTTAGTTTTTAAAAAGTTTCTATTTGATAATTTCAACGGAAACTTCAGAAACCTCAGTCCGTTGGGTAAAGATTTGTAAACAAAGCAAAAGTATGACATTAATTATAAGATTATTTTATATTTACACCGCTTGACCTCGGGATTCACTAGTCCGAATAAACGAATGTCTGAAAAACACCAAGTTGGATATCAAGCGAGGTCGCACTAAAACTGTCGCCTCCTACACAAGTTTTGTAGCCTATATAATTATTAGTATATTATTCCCGTATCCTGGCAAGATGCCGCACTGTTCGTTACGCACAACCTGTACTTACAAGACCTTCTCGAAGTCCTCAAGAGCGCTAGAATATCTTTGGTTTGAAGCCAAATACTTGTTCCTTTCCTTCTACGCGATTTGTAAAGTTCCAAAACCTGATTTTCATATTCTCTACGAAAGCTAACATTTTACGTGTCTCAAAGTCTAAGCACTCAGAATGTGCTTATCTAGTATTCAGATATTATAAAATCTAGACGAAAAGCTCATTTTCATTTGAGCATTTTTGGGTATAATTTTAAACTTTTATAGAACTTACTTATACGCTAATACTTTGTATAGAGTAAAATAAAAAGCAGAACGCTTTGGTTCCTACGAACAATTTTTCTAAAACGTTAACTTTATTATTCAAGAACGTCTTTCATATTTCCAGGAATGTTTTTAGCACGTATTTTATTCATGCCGAGCTAAAGGATTACAGACTTTTTAACCTCCATTAAAAGAGATTTTAATTTTCAAAGTTTATTGTTACTTTTTTTTTTACTACATTTTTAATGGCCTATGGAGGATTAAAAGCCTGGAATCCGGACTGTCCAATGTTTTTTAAAGAAAAAGCTACTTTAACATGATACATTGAGCTTTAGAGAGCAACTCTCACTCAGATATTAGTGACAGAGACAACGCTCTAAAACGACAATGCTCTAAAACGACAACGCTTTAAAACGACAATGCTTTAAAACGACAACGCTCTAAGACGACAACGCTTTAAAACGACAACGCCCTAAAACGACAACGCTCTAAAACGACACCGCCTTAAAACGACAACGCTCTAAGACGACAACGCTTTAAAACGACAACGCCCTAAAACGACAACGCTCTAAAACGACACCGCCCTAAAACGACAACGCTCTAAAACGACATCGCTCTAAGACGACATCGCTCTAAAACGAAAACGCTCTAAGACGACAACGCTTTAAAATGGCAACGCTCTGAAACGATAATTAATGCTCTAAAACGACAACGCTCTCTTGTCGTGACGGTTAAGATTTTACACTTTTTTCGATCTAAATCTCATTCGCCAAGTATGCACAGTATAACGTGTGAGGAATGTTGTTCCAAAATTCGATGTGCTATGTGCTGTACATAGCTAGGTATCATAGCTTTTTTTTCATAATCTCAAATTTACTATTATTAGTTAAAATATAAAGTAAAGAAATTTAATTTCAAAAGATTCTTACGGTTATGTTTAAAAGTTAGTAAAGATATTAAGTTTAATTTTTGTTCCGTGAGAAAGCGTGACTTTAAAGGTGTTGGATGTCACTTTTTAATAAGGTCTCTGCATAAGTTTTATTTGTAAGTCTTACTTTTAAATGAAAAATACAGTTAAGTGAGTAACTTCTGTTGGGCGTTTACCTACATGTTGCTTCTACCTATTGATAGAAACTTAAATGCATATTTGAAACGACTTTGTTAATTGAGCTATACACGGAATGCATCTTTGATCCTCAAATCATGTTCGAGTACCTATTCTTCCTGGAATAAGAAGTTGTCTGACAAACCCTCCTTCAGTTTTATTGATAAAGATAAATTATGAATTATTCATTTTTCTTAATCTTGTTTACCATTTTGAAATACCTAATTCCAATAAATCAATAAATATTTTAAATACTAATAGACCATTTTTTATACTCCTGCGAAACAGTTTATCATAACACTAAGAGAAAAAAAGTAAAAGTCAGTAAACGCTCGCTCGACTGTTCCACCCACAGAGCATGGAGACACCTCGGCGGCCGCTACTAGACAGCGACGGTAATGTCAACATTTTTATATAAACTAAGCGTGTCAGTGAAGCTACGGTTTTCTAGAAGAATGTCTGGCCGCACTTTACGGTCGTAGTGACCGCTGTCACGAAAATGATGACAGCGACAAACATTTAAATCGTTAGCCCTACCGCGTCAAAAGATAATCGCGTTTCTGTTTCGTCTTGACACCTATGACACACAATGACGCAGTGACTTGATTTGATTGTCATGGAAACGCTATTTAATAAATTTTGAGCTCACTCTTCTCAGTATGGACACTTTTTCGCGTGAATAAATACGGTGAGAGCAAATCTAGTAATTTAAATCTTTGCCCAGCGGGGTTTGACTCAATGTTAAATACTGGTGTAAATGACAGACTATCATTATAATATGACGGAACCAATTTTATAGGAAACCAAAGCTTAAGTGTCACCGTTTACTCATGGAAAGTGACGGCCGGAGACATTTACTATTTTCAAATTCGGGCAATATTATGAGTAAAGGCTTGTCTAACCACTGCCGGGCGCAGCGGCGCTGGGATTCCGCGCTCTGTGGTTCCATTGTTGCAGTTTACAATGTTCACATGAACTACAGTGTAGTAAAACCGTTCGCTACAGATTGTTAGCTACATTTTGATAGGATGTGGAGTGTGGGCTGGTTGATATGTCAACGTCGTATACATCAACCGCGTGCCGTTAGTTTAGCAGACGTGTTGTTTTACTTTGTGAGCCTACTGCCAGTGCAATGAACACACTGATTTAACTTTACAGTTTGTCATGCTTTTGTTTTTGTTAACGTCAATTTTTACCTACAGCGTTTTGGTGTTTTGATAAATTCGGTCGATTTGGTTCTAAACAAAGAAAGTTGAGCGAAGTATACTCGTATTTATCAATAAAACCTATTTTTTATATCGTGTGAGAATAACTCGTATAAGTATATACTTGTGAGAACTTAATAACCTTAGTTCATAACCATCCATGTAAGGTAATTTCGGCTTATTGCATTATTATATTAATTCCACAGAATTCAAGCGAGCCTATTAATGTTATTGTAATTTAGCTATAAACTTAATTATCGGTTCAACCTGAAACACACACTAACTCCACTACTAAGTATTTCGTAGTAACCCTTATAATAACGACAATGTAATAGTATTACCGCCTTACTCTTAGATACTACTTGTCATATCACAAAGATTATTAATAACTAGTTTGGTTGCCAGAGTTCATCGAAATCACTCTTTTCCTTTGTTGTAACGCTGCATAGTGTTTAGATGAGTGTTTTTGTACACTGAAGTTAATAAAGAAAATTTTTTTTTTTAGTTTCGTCCGCGTTAAATTTCTTGTTCCCCCGACTCTCCCTGTTGCATCGCATCGCCTGCTCGCGCTATTAGATACTTCGTTTTCGCTCAGCGTTCTTTGTGATTTTTTCTTTGTGATCGGCTCCTAGCGTAATGTTTACCAAATGCAAAAATAATTTTTCAACTCTGATCGGTAGTCCAGAGATTAGCGCGTTCAAAAAAACTCTGTAGCTTATTATTAGTATATACAGAGTTGATATGACAGAGGGGATATTAAATAACACTACGTAACTATAGGTGTTTAGTATTAATTCAATACGGTCTAAAAATAAAAAGCGCCAAAAATTAGTTTTTTTTTTTCAAACAAATTAAATAGCTTACAAATTAGAGTAAAACGCAACAGCCTTTGTAAATGAAGTTTACTGAACTTAGATACCTGGGTAACAAAAGTGGCAACGTCGCGCGTGTGCCGGAGCGTGGCGTGTGTTATCTCGTGTCGAGGCGGGGGTCCGACGCCGGCAGTGGCGCGGTAGGCGGCTTTTATGTTAGGTAAGGTTTTGAAGTACGCGCAAAACAACAATCACAACAAAAACACTAAATTTTTAAATTCTCGATGTGTCCTCCATTCACATTAATGCACAAATCATACCGACGGAGAAGATTGTTATTTATTTTTCTAATTAAATCACTGTCCGTCGCTAAGAATGCTAAAATAATCCTATTTTTTAGTTCAAATACTTACTGTCTTAAACTTATAATTTAGTGTCCTATCACAATAACTGAACAAAATCACAATAATAATTGTCAGCGCGCGAGTTCGACAGAACAAAAGTGGCGCAGGAGCTTCCGTGTTACATAACGCACGTTCCCAAAGGGTGGCGTCGGCGCACTGAAAAAACTTGTTTTTTAGAGGCCGGGAAACCCCACTTATCGATCGCAAGGATCTAGGATGCAATAGCAACACACTGACCTATTTCTATTTCTTTTACGCGCGGGATGTTTTGCTATGATTGTCACTCTCGTAATGAAAGTGCAAGTATGTGTATTTATTGCTTCCTTGTTTGCATTGCCAACTTTTTTGTGAAATATTTGGTTGTACTTGTGATTTGCGTCAGAGCGGCAACAACGTATAGTAGATTATACTCAGATTTATCGTTTTAAGGTGCATGACCTATGCGTTAGACATAATCAGCTGTTACGAAAGATACATCGTGTTCAAACGGGGTAAAAACTTAAAAAATCATTTGCGACTAAACTACTGCTGCTATTTAATTGATTTTGGTACAGAGCTTGAAAATGGTATCTAGTATAGGCAGTTTAAAGGAAAGCCCCTCTGTCGTATCAACTCTGTAGATATCAGAGAAGGTAGGTAATACTTTAAAACGCTACCTGCGTTATTTTTGCCTTGTTTACATTGGTATATTGAGTGCACACTTGCACAGAATTGTGTGCCTTAGACTTTTAAGGACATTTCTTGTCGCAACTTATATGAAATGACAAACAAACGAACCAAACAATAATCAGTAATTCTTTAATTAATTTTGATTTAAGCTCTATGTGTCATACTGAAACGGCAACTTCTAACCACAGAGATTCAATCTATATTCATTTAGTATCACATGTCATGTCATTCCCACGAGCAATATTATGTACCTCACTGCATAATGATTCTACTGCGTCAGATATGCTGTGTCGCCTAACTACGTAATGCAAATGTCAAATGTACAGCCTCATACACCATCACTTACATTTACGTCCTACGCAGGTAATTAATACATGCGCTGCTCTGATTGCATGTTACAGCCTCTGGCCAATTAAACGCCGCTCCATCCAATTGCCTTGCCTTTAACCACACATCCGAATGAATGTTTTATTTTGCTACGAAACTACCTTACTTTAATAGCACTTGAAGAATAATGGAAATATTTTGGCTCTCATTTTACCAAAGTTCTGCATTTTTTTTCCAAATTTTTCCGAAACTTACGTCGTTACAGAACAGTGACGAAAGACTGGCTTGTAACTGCTTCAGAGTACAAAATACCTATTAGATATAACGTTTTTAAGTTTGAAGCTCTTTAGTAACTTTGCTCATTTAAAATAAGCGACAGATTTACATGTTTGAATTATGAGCGCTTACAAAGGCTCGACATGAAAAGTTAATTGTTTGAAAGATGAGCATAACCTCATATTAATGAGCAAGTCTTTGTCTAGCTGTATACACGTATCAATACTACAGATCAAAGATAGGTTTACCTGCTTGCCAACGATTAGGTATCGGTGGCAATCATAATAATTTTATGCATAAATAAATAAATAAAATTCATTTATTTCAGGAAAAGACCCATATTCAACACAAAAAAGAACATAAAAAATTATCAATTCATCATCTTAATTTTTAAATATGAAAGGACAATGTTAATAATAATAATAAAATGACTCATCACTGACAGGACTATTGTTGCCAATAAGCCTGATATAGTGGTGATGGATCGATTAGAGCGGCGCGCAATGATTGTTGACATAACCGTCCCGCATGATGAGAACCTCGTGAAAGCCGAGAAAGATAAACAAATAAAGTATCTTGACTTGGCTCGCGAGGTTGTCGACATGTGGGATGTTGACTCAGCAATCATTGTGCCGATAGTCGTCACAGCCAATGGATTGATTGCCAAGAGCCTCGACCAACACCTGAGGAGGCTCACGTTGGGCAGCTGGATCAAGGGCTTGATTCAGAAAGCGGTACTTCTGGACACGGCTCGCATTGTCAGGAGGTTCCTCTCTCTGGAGCCCTGACCGCCGGTAGCTTGGACCCTGTTCCCGATACCGGTGGGCTACTATTTTTTATATTTTTAAATGTTTTTATATATTTTTTATACTAATAATTAAAAATATAATTTATATGTATATAGTTAAATAAAGGAAATAATAAAATAATAATAAACCATTAATTTTCAGGTAACAAAGACCCATAGATAGACTTTAACCTAAGTATACATAAATATATGTAGGTAGTAACAATTCTGTTAGTAAATAAAACATAATAACTATGTTAGTATCACTTAGTTGTACTAAGACTTTGTGCGTTCCGGTGGCACTTGTCCGCGAAAGTGGCGGAATACCACATCCTGCGGCCAAAAGCTTTCTTCCATCACCGTGCAGGTAGTATGTTGGTAATAGGACAAATATGAAATGCTTGAATAATTATTTCAAGCACATATTTGCGAATCTTTCATGTAGGTGCAAAGTTGTTAAATATGTTCTTCTAGACTTAGATTAGTAGAAAAGTAGTCCAAATTACGAATCCTACTTTCGTAATTTGTTTGGACTATTTTTCTACTAGAGAGGGGCGAGTCCTTGAGTGACCTCTAAGAGAAAGGCGTGGGTGGCCGGCGCCTCGTTGTTTATCTAACTACTTAAATGAAATTATCTCCTTTAACCTCAGCTAGAAATCACGAAAGATCAAAGGTCTTTTTAGTTTCTTTTTTATGTTATTTATATCCCATTGTTTTATATAGTATTTTGACTAGTACCTACTTACCGTATTTATTAATACTGCAAAATAGTTCAGAACATCGGTGAAAATATCACCTAAAAATAGCGAGAACACTCTCGCTTATTCCTTGAAATCCGTATCGTATTTCTACATTCATTGAGTTTTTCATCTTTTATAGCTTTATGTTTATTCATGAGAGCCTTGTATTAATTACTGGGAGTACTTATAGTTTTTTGAGAACACTGAGTTATGTATCAGTTTTTTGTGTGTATATACGTTGGTAAGTATTTGGAATTCTGAGAACTTAGTAAATACACGTATAGTGTTTCAATACAAAACATGATATTCCCGATCTCTTCATTTTAAGGTAAATTAACAGTTAAAAAGTAAAAATTAACCTATGGTATCTGATTTATGCATAGTTCGATTATCCTGCACAGTTTCACAACCTAATTTGAAAATTTATTGAATATTATCCATTTATTGTACGGTTTAGAGGTAACTTTGAGATCTCTTTGTATCGAGAAATGCAATCGTGTATTCGCAACCGACTCACTGTATTTCGTCTAGTACAAGCCAGCGGGACAAAATTCAAGACGCCATTTTCAGGAATTCGTTATAACAACTTGTAAACAACCCTTCCCAGGTAAGGAATTCTAATAAATAATTTGTTTGTCACCTCATTAAGTAATTTTGTAGAGGGGTCAATGTTAATTAAAAAGGAAGTGCAATTTTCATTTGCAAATTAGTTGAATTTTTAGCACACTTGCGATGGCATCTCTTAAAATTGACAGCAAAGTGAAACGATTTTTTTGTGATGGATTCTACTGTTGAAGGTATGTACTTACTCTTTTGACTTGTTTTTAAAAAAATACATGTATCTTTTTGCTGTAATTTAAGTTTATATGTATGTTAAAATAATCCTACATATTTTTCCTTACGGTAATGTTAAACTTTATAGGGTTGCAACTTTTTGTATCCAAATGTATCCAGCTTGATTTTTCTGTATGTTATAAATAAAATATTCAGGCATAGTTTCATACATATTGTGGCGCCCGAAAATGCCCGCAAGTAAAATTATTTACTGTTTTTCAGAACGAGTCGTAACTATGAAAAAGTTTGAGTTTTTCGAAGAATGGTTAAAACTGAAAGAACAAGTCGCATCTTTCATTATTTATGTGTACAAAATAATATATCGGATGCTTCTGAAGATTCCCTGAGGAAACTCAAACAGAAAATTTCGAGCCTTTCATCAAAATTGAACGAAAAGTGGACATCTTCTAAGAGTACTAAGGATACATTTCTCATCAAACATAAAAATTGGTTAGAAGGATCCGGAATCGAAATGTTTGTGTGTGTGAACCAGCCATGCTCTTCAACATCATCCGGGGTTCGTTCTACCCCAGCCAGAAATCCTTTGATGAGTCATCAACAGAAAATACATCAAATACATTCAGAGAAGAAATTAACTGCGTTACCACTAGAAATGTTGCAGTTGATTGTCCCACCTTCATTACCATCCCAATCAACATCAGTTCGCGAATTTAGTGAGGGGGATTATTCGTTATCAGAAGATTCTAGCGAATTGGAGAGTGGTGAGGAATCTTCTGATGATGACTATTAGATTCAACTTGATAGAATTATATTTTATTGTAAATATGTTTACCTATTTTATTATGTAGTCATTTATCATACCAAATGTTTTAGTTTTAATTTTTTTATATTACATATAACATGATTGTAGTAAAATAATTTTTGGTTTTTTTTATGATTTTGTTTTAAGAGTTATTTTATATGTTCCTATAGATATTTGTTGCTGTTCTTGGACTATTATTGTATGTTATTTGATAGAGTGAACAAATAAATACGATTTATTCCGGTTTTGAAACCCCTTCACCCCCTTCCTCGATCCCCTGCTAGTTCGTCTTCTGTTTTAACCAATTTTACACATATTTATGATTTTAACTCTCCCGAGACATTTTTGTAAATATTATATATATACATATAGTGCCTTACAGGCATAATAAGTAGATAGACGCAGCTAATTAGAGCAACCAGGAATAACAGTAAACAAAAATGTAAAAACTTCTAACTTGCATCCACACCTTTTGACGTATACGCATACAAAACACAGAAATCCCTTCCATTTCTTTGTAAAACAGCGTAAGACACCTTAAATATACATAAACAATTAAAATAAGTAAAAAAATAATTTTGTCTCGCTAGCTTGTACTAGACGAAACACTGTGCGACGGTACTTATCAGTAGTCCTCATCTATGGTAAAGGTATATTATTTACAAAGTGAATAACTGCAGAACTGTTGAAATTACAGCCATTAATGCTAAGATAAATTTCGCAATCTAAGGTAGTATAGGCCCATTTGTATCTAAATGGAATAATAGATTTTTTATACTCAAAAATTAGGAAGGATTTCGTAATTTTCTATCAGTTTTAATATCTTTTTACATATTAAGAATTGGGATACGTGCCGCCGGGTAGGTAAGGTTTCACAACCAATCCTTTGATCGCCTATTGTGTGATCATTATCCTCCGAACCCTGAGCAAAACACGTAAAATAGATGAATGTATACCCATCATCAAAGGGTAAAGGTAACCTTTTGCGCCATAATATAATGTGTACGCGGAAGAGAGGGTTACCTCTAATTCAAACAAGTTACGTATTGATACGTTGCTTAATTAATGAAATATGCTCAATTTTAATCATTACAAAGGAAAATGAGACTGAAATGAATATTACTCATACTTACGTAGGTGGTAATGTGGATCCATATTCATGAGTAACGTTTCTATTAGATATATACAGGAACGGTATACAATCAAGGCCTGGGACTAACATTCCTTAATTAACAATCAATGTCATTACTTAATAAGCTTCCTTGAGTATGATGTAAGGAATTTATTAAAGTAAAATACGATGTAAATTGTATTAACATCGTTAATAGCCGTGAGGACGGAATTTGAAATTAATATTTACCAAGCAAAACGCTTCCTCATTGCTTGTTAACTAGACGAAATTGTAATTAGTCAAATTGTAACGATTTGTTGAAGTATACGTAGATTTTGGTATACAAGGTGGCAGGGACTTTGACGCGCAATCTGTTACCATGAATTCAAAATTATCAAATTCAATTTCGTTATTTCAGACATGAGTCCATAGTGTTAGTATCAACAAAATAACTTAATAACTAGTGTTAGTAACAAGGAGATAATAGTTCAAATATCAACTCTTAAGGATTATTACCCAGTGGCGCAGCAGAGGGAAGTCTCACCGATCTGAGAACACACTCAGGAGACCGTTGGTGGCAGCGCGTAGCCGGCCGGTAATAGAGGTGGTCCTTTTTCTTATTATAGCGTAAAAATCGTCTGTGCGCGACTCCGCAAACATTGTGGATGCACTACAACGACACGACAGCCCCAACAGTATCCTAAACGTGTTATTATATTGGACACGCAGATCGCTGTATGTCCTCTGCGTAAAACGGGTCCACAGACTGCACGTGTAGAAAGACTGACAGAAAGCTTTAAAAATAATGACTTTAACTTGATTTGCACAACGTGCAAATCTTCGAACCAGCATTTAACATCGAACAGCCAGCGACCTGCGCTCCCTCTCTATATTCATATTGTCCTTAAGATCACCAGTGACCCAATGACTCAAGTACTTAAACTAGTCACCCATGCTAAAGGAGTGCCACAGAGCGAGACACCGGGAATATCAGAATAGTTTATGGTACTCGAGTTCGCTCTTCTTAACAATATTCAATACATGATTCTGGATTTCAACGCTATGTACCTACTGAATCTACGGTAACAGGTTGCACGTCGATGTCCCTGTCACCCTGTATATACTTTTAAAATATGGGCGTAAATGTGGCACATCGAGTTTCAGTAAAAGTTCGGCTTTGTAGAGTTTCGTCTTTGTCATTCATTCCTGTGTGACGGGCTCTTTCTTAAAAGCTTGACGTTGTTTTGAAAGGGTTCTTTTTGTGGGACTTGTTTTTTTCCATGTTTGACCCGCTCAGGCGTAGAGATCTATCTTTTTTTGGAAGCACGTCAACGCTCTCTAAGGAATACATCTTCCTTACATGTTCCTATCTCCAGTAGAGCTTAAGGTTGTTAGTCTGTTAGGAAGTCAGTCACGGAATAGTTTATTGGTTTAAGAATGTGTGCTTTGTTTATTACCCTCACATCATCTGCTTAACCTTCTCCCAACTATGTTGGGGTAACGGCTTCCAGTCTAGACGTACGCAGCTGAATACCAGTATTTTACATGGAGTGACTGCCTATCTGACCTCCACATCCCAGTTACTGGGTAATACGATACCCCTTGGCTTACCAAGGGGTATCGTGTTACCCACTGATGTCAGACTTTCGGGCTTCTGACGACCCGTAACCACTGTCAAAGATCCACGAATGACAGCCGGGACCAACAGCTTAACGTGCTTTACGAGGCGCGGAACAGTCTTGTTATGTAAAGATGGTCACCCATCCACGGACCAACCGCGGCAAGCGTAGCTTAACCTGATCGATAGACCCGTGCGGCTGTTATTACTTAGCCACAAGCTCTCATTTACTATGTAATTGTGAATAATTAATACAATTGTATTCATACCTGAATTAAAAACATTGCGAAAGAGCTTAAGTTCTTCGAAATTTCATCTTAATTTATTCGATAGCCTGGAACTGTATCTAAAACGGGAACTAATGTCATCTGTGAATAGAACCGTATTGATTAGCCACATGATTTTCCATTAACCGTGTACACTGTTCCTAACCAAACCGTAACCGCGATCGTTTATCTCAGTTCGAGGCGAAGTGCACAGGGTAACTAAGTAGCGAGGCCTAAGGGCTATAGAACTTGTACACGTAGGAATAGCACCTTTATGGAAGTAACAACATTTGTGTGCCTTATCTTTTATGGCTTTTATCTATATGGCTCGCGTAAAAAGAAACTACCGATTTTGACCGTTTAATAAAATCCTGTCATTTCGGGACACCGTCGCGACGTGGTGGGTCACTCTTAACGATCCCAATTGGAGTAAAACGTAACTATATTGTTACGATTCGGACATGACAATATAAAATTATCTTGAGAGACAATTTCAATTTAGCCACCCGTGATATTACAAGGAAATGTTAGAACGGCAACTTCATTGAAAATTCTATGATGCTGCTGCGGTTTATACATGTTTACTTGTTGCCCAGTTTAAACAGGAGTAGCCTAGCGGTTGAAAGCATTTTGTAACGATAATAAAGTTGCGCCGCTGCAGGAGACGGGATTGAGACAAGGTAGACTGAGAGTCGCCCGGCGCAGACGATGTTTACCCGACACAAGTACACACACCGCACTGGAAATAGAAATATTTTCCATACCAGGACTGCTGCGCCAAATTGTAGGTCATGTTTGTACGTTTTGTTGTGAGCTCTTACAATTAGTGGATGGATGGAGCAACGTAAACGATGATGCAAACTAATATTCTTACAAAATCTAACAATGTTGTTAGAGGCACATTTGCTAAATTAAATTTCCCCAGTTATATTTACCCATATTTTCCCAAAATATAAAACACCTATCTTGTTCTCTCGTACTTATCTAGAAAAAATGGCTAATTAATTGGCGCCTCTATTGAACTTTTTGCTATTGGGGATGAATACCCAATACTTACCTCATTTTCATTAACCTTTGGAAAAATTACTTCGTCATAACCAGCTTGGTTTTAACGAAATAAATTGAAAAGATATTTTATTATATGAACACAAGAAGCTCTACTTTGGATATAGTATTAGGTTTTTAAATAATTTTGTAGGCGCTCCGTTTGTCCCAGTTAATTACAAGAGGTACATAAGTATAAAACCACTCATATGAATTCTGACTACATTTTACTTCAATATTTCCCCTAATTTTGTTATATAAGTCTAAATAAATATCCGTCTTTCTTTCCCTTGGGTGGATGATTTATCAAGGTACCGCTGCTTACTTAGAAATTAAATCTCAGTCTTTTGTTTCGATGGCGAAAGTATATTTTTATATAACCTTATTCAAAAGCCTGTTCATTGTGATCTATTTACGTTACAACCCTTCGTGTTAGGAAGGATTTATTGTTATCACGTTAAAATATGTGTCTGTGTTGTATTGTTCACTTTCACTTATTTATTTAACACGCGTCGTACCTTTATTATAATACCAATCGCGTCCCAAATTATGTCAGTGAAGTCTGTGCAATTTTGCTTCTGGACATTCATAATGTAAACTTTGACCTTTTTTTGATTAATAAGGTTTTAATCATATTATTCCACGAGCAATTCAATTATTCGCCTATAGCACAGAGTAAACACGCCCACTTAGTTATTATAATGAAAACCGAAACAAGTACCTAGCGGTATTTAATTAAAGAAGTCGTTTGGCGGTCGGGTTAGTTTACCTCGGAATTTGCCAAGTAATTATAATGTGAAAGAAACCATTCCATCATCGTATAATAAGAAGGGCGAAAGCATATTGTAATAGCTTTGTGAATAGCTAAAGTAGCATAGCATTCGAAAGTCTATTATAGTTACCTAAATGAATAAGCATGGCAACTACTCAAATATATGGCGGTAGTGATTTTATTGATCCAAACCAAGCATTTGTTTTACATTTACTTTGTTTGTGGAAACACAAAATAACAAATATTGCGTAGAGACGAGGACGTTTTAAATCGCAGAACTGCCGCTTTATGTGTATTACATTATTCATAAAATTTGGTTTCCATTACCATACAAGCCGACAGGGGCTGGGAGATCAGAGGTGCAAAAATGTTTTCACATATTCTAAATGTTCCTGTTGGTAAGTCCCGGGGATTTGAATGTAGAATATGGCCACATTCACTGAATGTAGGTGGTAGCTCGAGTGTTGAGCGAGCATCCAAATTATTTAAGAGCTTTTTTCAACTGGGTATATACAGCCGGGTGTGTGATTATTCTATGCCACCTGACACATTTACTGTACCGCACACCGTAGTGGCAAGCGTTTAAATAGAGTTCATTTTCATGTGAGTCATCATCTACCAAGCCTTTGCCCAACTATGTTGAGGTCGGCTTCCAGTCTAACTGGATGCAGCTGAATACCATTATTTTTCATGAAGCGACTGCCTATCTGACCTCCAGAACCCAGTTACTGGGTAATACGACACCCCATGATAAGACTGGTTGTTCATTTTCATGTGAATATGGTTTACAATAAATAATCTTGGGGGATGATATGATTAGAGTTCTATATTCCAGTATGGTGCATATCCGTAACCGTAAGTATACCTCGGACCTACATGACATTGGCAAGAGAGCATACCTACATGTATACATATTTGAAAGACATCAAAATCGTAGCTAGACAAAGTAAAACCACTTTAATCCATAATTCTAATCCTAACGGTATTAACAATAGAAACGGAATCAAAAGTTCTATCAGCTCAGCGATTCCTATCGCTTGTTCAAGCTTTTCAAAGGCATCTTGTTTGAATGTCAAACATTTTATCTCGGCGGCGGCTGCAGCTTATTCTCGGCGATTATATCAGTTTATTAAATAAAAGAGAAACACTTTATTTATGAGAACGCGGTACTAGAGCTGCGTCGTATCAGCTGATGGAAATTATGTAGATACGTTAAAAAGCTCACAGTTTAATTCGACTGAAAATGTATTTAAAATCTGTTCGCCGGCGGAAAGGATTAACAAAATTGAGTGAGCTCTGCAAACAAGGTTTCCGATTAGCTGCTGTCGAAAACAGCTAGAGACCAATTTGGACTGAGATACATAACAAATTGTTGTGACAAAATAACGTTTCAAATTGTTTATTATGTTTAAACAATTTGAAACGTTATTTTGTAGTTAATAAGACGTGATGGCCCAGTGTACTTGTGGGTTCATATCTGGGCAAGTACCAATGTCAGTTTTTCAATTCATATATACTTTCTAAGTTTAACATTCGTTATGGGTAGTCAGAAGCCCGAAAGTCTGACAACCAGTATTACCCAGTAACTGGGCTGTGGAGATCAGATAGGCAGTCGCTCCATGTAAAATACCGATTTCAGTAGGTATTTTCGACAGTATTTTTCCAGTATTTTTTTTTGTACTTTTGTCGACTGAAATTTAATTAGATAAATGAGCTGTTTGTTTTCTATTAATAAAATAAAATTTTATTCGAGAACATCCATCTGTTTCTTACTAAACTTCAGCTATATCCGACGATCCTGCATACTTATCTCTTTTGTTGGCTGTACATAACAATAGTATCGGTTTACGTGGCAGAGAGCAAGCCTATCAACATTCACCGAACACATTCTCAGGCAGCTGCACCACAGATTACTGCACAGTTACTGCGTAAGCCAAGAAACCCCTACAAGGTAAACCAGATAACCGACTTGTGGGATATCATGCAAAGTCTATACATACATAATTTACTATACTATTCAAGCTAGGTAGCCGTGTTTTATTTTCAATAGCGTCAGTGAAACGTAGATATTGAGTTTTTCTGTTTCTTTATGTCCTTTATAGTGGTTATTATTAGATTGTACCTACTTGTTCTCAAACAATGTAAAGAAACTAGAGGCTGTGGCAATTTTGTTGGGACGACAATAGTCGGCCACATGGGATTCTCTCAGTTTGATATTCGTGTTGTCGGGAGCCGGCATCCGATCGGTCGGCCGAAGGTCGTATTTACTTTCATACAAATTGTACGCACACAATGAAGCCCTTATAATTCAAATTCTTCTTTATTGAAACTTGAATAGTTTATAAAAGGTTTTGTTGAGTAAAATGATCTGTGTACCCATTTTAGATATCTCTTTGGATTTATTTGTGCTCTGATACTGAGAAACGCCTTCACGTTCTTAAATTGTAAGTATATGAATGAGTACCTAAATCCAGTAGGTACACCTACACGATAATATGATGAATTCACAAGTTAACTAATTAGCTTTAGGTATATGAAGGAATAACATTGCTCTTTAATGAGCTCCTCGTACATCTTTTTTAATAACGCCAGGATCTGCTAAAGGGGAATGAGACACCTGACCTTTAAAAAAATATTTTGAATTTTGAAATACAGGGTAAACTGTTTCATGGTTACTAGAATAGAGGTAAGTACTTTGGGTGATAACCATTTTCAAATCTGAATCCGAAATTAATTTGAAAAAAGAACTCGCAACGGCATAATTATGTAGCTTTTGGAAAACAGTTTTCCAATATACAACCGAAACTTACGAAATTATGATTGGATAAGAACAAAGTTGGTTGAAGCGATTTTTTCTAAATATAGCTGTACCTACATTTCTTTTTCCGTACCAGAGACTATCTTTAAAGAGATAAAAGTTGTCTCGTAAAATATATGTGACAAAAACAGCTAGTTGCGAGCAGTGGAGTTAAAATGCAGTAATTTCTTGTCAGTTTTATCCGGCGGGCTAACGTTAACACGCCGCCGCGCGGGTTACGGTCGCTAACAAGTGGTCGCGTGCAGCCGCGTCGAGGACTCGTGGCTTAACCACTCACTTGTTCCTTTTTACTTCTAAAATGGTAACCATAATTACATTTTAAAGGCAATTTATTCAAAGGGTTTGTTAATCTAAGGATAGAAAAGATTATTTTTAATAAATTGTCTGAATAAGATTAGTATGTATTAGACTGCTATTTTAGTATCCTTATTTGCAGTTCGCTAGTATAATAACACTCAACCCAGAGAGTGTTTTGGAAAGTCGATCCTAACATAATAAAGCGATTCCGATATCATACCTTTTTGTTGATTCAATCGCTAGTCATATCAATTTCATGGCAAAGTTCGATTTGCCTTATTTCTGGCTATAGGTAATAATTTGATTCCTATCTTGTAAATGCGAACTGTTCTAACTTTTCTGAAAATCTTCTACATCTTCATAGGTCGATTGGTTATACATTCAAACTATGCTCGCCCATGGAATGGATTAGCTGTATCCCCGACGGTGTCGTAAGCGAATGCTACTGGATTATATTACGTAATATGGCCGGGTAGCAGCACCCACCTGCACATTGATAACATAGTACTGCCTCAGCTTGAGGTTGGATTTTGAATTCAAGTCAGGAATTCTGGAGTAGTATTCCTGATAATGGAAGCTTGAACAATTCCACAACGCGGAATTTAAAAGTAAATCTAGAAGTTTTGTTGAATTTTGCGGCAGTAGGTATAGGTAATTTTCTATGCTAAGCTGTTAAATAAACATGTTCAGAATTTATTCCAAAGATTCTGAAAAATCGTCTTTTGAAAACAAACATAGCCCAGTAATAACGAGGCCTACAAAGCCCAGGTCTTAGCATTATAACCAAAATCCATTTGAAATGCGTGCTAAAATCTGTATAAATAATATTATGTAGTGTGAGACATCACTTGGTTAGCAACTCCTAAATAAACATCCAGATTGGCTCACACATCGAGTGGCGGCACAAAGCTTTGGCCGGTCCAATGCCACTTGAGATAATTATATTATATGTAGCTCCACAATATACCTACACATATTTCTAAATACTGTCCAGATTAGTCACAGTCTGACTTTATTTATACGTCTATAATTCATACTCTTTTTACTTTTTCTCAAAGTTATTCTTCAACGTATACTTACACGAAAAACTTTTAACCATTGCGCAAATTGTAACCATGAATTCACCATATGATTAGACATACTATGAATATTATGAGATATGATGATAATAATATGATGGCGTATGACCACGTCGGCTATAAAAAAAATCAGCTGTTTCATAGAAAAATGCTAAAAAAAAATTGTTGTTTCATACATTTTGTACACACAAATTAATAATCCACGAAAAATGTCTACGCTACGTCTAGAATCATATGCTGAATTCATGGTTACAGTTTGCGCACTGGTTATCTTTTTTTCTTGTATAGTAAAGTTTTTCCGGAAAAGATTTCCTTTTGTAAGGACGGATTGGTTTTACTATTGTGACGCATTCAAATAACTTTCTCGTATTATCGTTTTTGCATATGAATATATAAAAACACAGTGGGTACAATAAGTATGTTTCAGAAGATATTTCAGAACCTCCACGTTGAAGTTAGTTTAAATAAAACTGTGTTTTGATTCTTTTCCCGGAGTCCCAGTTGGGATTGGCAGTCTGTCTTCCCTTAGCAATCTATAGAATAGTGATTTGCATTATAACTACCCAACTCTCCGTGATAGGCCCGTAATAACAATTCACGGCAGTGCCATTTTCTGTTTAACATTTTAATGGACTTTACTTACAGCATTATGAGCTCGTTTGTAATCATTTCTAAAACAATAAATTTTATTCTAGTCTCCCGAATACGACTATTTAAAGCTAAAGCTCAAAAGAACGTAATTTTATATCTCTAGGGCTTTTAATAGGGTTTGATTATGGAATTGCCGTTTGAGCGGAGTGCCTACAGTGGATTAAAATAAAATCTGCACGGAGGTAGTTACTAAAGTCAAATCTTTTTACATGAAAACTACGTTGACATGAAATGAAACCACTGATTAGTAGATACCAGTAGGCACCGATACTCAGCTGTCCGAGTTGTAATGTACTTTTATTTAATTTAAAGTCTGTCTTTGATTTCTCTATTTTCAAAGAAACCATTTGAAACATTCTAAAAATAATATATTTGGATGGACTTTTTATCAATACGTAAATTTTGAAGAAAATGGGTGACATTTATATAGGACAACTCAAGACCAAAAATAAAATAATAACATGAAATTATTAAAATGATGTTTGTGTTTGTATTATATTTAATGTTTCTACAAGCTTATGCATGGAATCGATGAAGAATGTCAAATAACCAACAACAATGTAGTTACAATTTTGATTTGACAAATGGCAAATGTGACAAATGTGTGTGTTGTCTAGCAAATTATAAATATATCTGAAAACCAATTTTGCAATCCACCTGTTATTTTGGTTTGAAATTGGCATCTTTGTTACCTTTTCTTGCACGTAGACAGGAGACTGCCTACCGTCACCCTCCTGTTGCGATCCCCAGCCTCACATAGTCATTTATTATAACACCCACGAGTAGCGTCAACACACGGATGACATCTTCAACGAGGCATGGTGAAAATATTCCTACTTCCTCCACTTCCTACCCATTAGTTTTAGTTTTTAGAAACACATTTTTGTTTTTTTCATTTTTTTTAACACGCTTGCCTTATACAAATTCTAAACAAATATTGTTTTTGTGAAAACACTTTGTTTACATTAAAGTAACGTTAGTAGTTGCATTGTCTGATTTTTTTGCATATACTACTTGTTTACGCTAAGCTTGTAACTCGTTATCGTCATCTACGATTCACAGCAAAACAAATGTAATTGGTAAAAAGTGTCTTAACGTATTTACATTATGACTACTATTTCATGAGCGAGAATCTTACCTTGCCGTAACACAGTCCTTGACTAGCACGGGAGGTAAAGAACTTTTCTCTGTATACCGTCATTGGGCATTTATTATTTTATCAAGTATGTAAACCATTGCTTTACTTGTGATAGCATTATTATAATTTTAACTGTTCTTCTACTCCCCTTGCTACTTGTAGTGTGGTTGAACGTAAGTATTGTGCCCTATACTATGTACTATGTAAAAATGTATTACCGGTGTACTGTAACCTAAACTTATGGTCAATAAACTTTTATTTATTATTTATTTATTTATTTATTAGAAAACATGAAAAGTAATTTCCCCGCTCAGCCTTAAATTATACTAGTTTATGGATGCTTTAAAATGTAATAAATTCGTCTTTTCATGTTGACTGATTACGACCTATGATCCTTGAAAGTTATTTGCAATGATTCCTCCTTGCTCGTTTGTACAAATAAATTGAGCGAAATTACAAATGGCAGCAAATATTTCATTTCGATAAGAAGAAATAAAATACGCAAATTAAGCGTGGGATAAAACAGTAAGATTTCCATTTCTCCCGTTTATTATATTTGTTTCTGAAGTTGACTTTGTTTTCTCCCCGGGAGTTAAAGCTAGCAAAGCTAACGCTGCTTTTAAACGTTGAGGATTAGTTTACTATTTTTTCTTTAATTTCTAAATTCGGCATTGTTTTTGTCTGGAGGATCAGGATATTTAAATAAAAATTGAGTAAAGTTACGGTAATCCGCACATAGAAAGAAAGAAAGAAAATAAGTTTATTTGACCCAGGTTAAGCAAAGCATACAATATTCACATAAAAACAATAAAAAAAAACAAAAAAAAAATAATACAACTTAACTTCACACGCGCTTATATATCACGTTTTTATATATACCTTATTTTCCGATTGGTAAACAATTTTCATCAAAGCTTCGTTTGGGGAAATCTTTTATTTTTTAATTTGCTAATTAAACAACTGAAACGCAATTATTAAAGTCCCGCCTCTTGTTAGTATTACAATATCCCCTTTGAGTTGTGATTTCACACCAGAGAGCTCAATAAGATGTTATCACTGACATGTCACTTCGGTTTAATGTGTATCACCGAGAAAATTGGGTTCACGAGAAACTATTCGTAGCCGAATCGTATTATCTGCAAAACCTTTCACCTGAATACAATGCGTGAAGCCAATTACAAATATATCGGATAGTGAATGACGCAGACACAATTGACTCTGTATTTTCAATAAAAGATTATTTCGTGATGAAACATGTAACATGAAGGTACCTAATTAACTTACATGTCGGTTAAAACATTGTTTTAGGAACTTAAATAACTGTAATTCTAAAATATCGTTTTAAAGAACACAGTTTGCCTCCGTTTTAATCGAGTTTAGTGGTATTCCTCGAATGGACTTCATCTATTTTCATTTTACGCCGTTTAACCAATCAACTGCAACTGGAAGCAGTTTAAAAGCCACGGAAAGCAGTATGACGTCATTAATGCCCGGTGAAATTAGTAGTGACGGTCTATTAGAGATACTTAGCGAAAGCTCACGGTGTGCCGTGCCGTGTGCTATTAGCTTGGGACGTTTTCCGGGTTGCGATGGACACCTAAAACGTGACTCGAAGTTGCCACTCCCCTCGATGTTGCCTACCATGATTGCTCGTGCCTAATCTCTCCGACTGTCAATAAACGTCATCATGTCTCCGCCGCCGCCCGCCGAGCTTTATTATTGCCGCAACGACCAAAATACGACAGCTGAAACACAATAAGGAGTTTAATTTGCGAGTCTGCGACACATTTGATCCCATTGGCATTTCTGAACTTTGATGTATCAGTTAGTTTAGCAAGGACAGTGAACTATCCGTCTCTGTGTGGCGTGGAGGTGGCGGTAACGGCTTAGCATTTTTACGAAGGCCTTGCGTTAGTGTGCATGTGTTGTAATAATGCCACTTTATCAGTAGTGGGCGTGTAGTGTGCATGTGTGCGTGTGTGAATGGGCGAGGGTAGCAGGTAGCAAGGCGCGGGGGAGGTGCGCGGGTGGGGCGGGGAGCGGTATCGACGCGCGCGCCGCGCCTGCGCTGAGACACTCACCTGTTGCCGTGAGACCATGGAAAGATACTCTTTCAAATTAATATGGACACCTGATACCGAAATAAAAGCAAAGTTAAAGTCCAAGGAAAGCACCATATCTTAGGCCTGAAATTGGGTAAAAGTGACTTTGTGAGTAAAAGTTAGCGAAAGATAAGTCCATGTGTGAATAACCTAGAAAACTTTTGACAACTGTATCAATTGTTTATTGGTTTGTTTTTAATATTAAAATTGGTAATAAAGTGGTGTAAAAAACAAAAGTTAAACCTATGCGTTCCATCGCTGCGGAGTGTATTCTTATAAAAAAAAATCGGAACTTTCGCGAATTAACGGTCTTTGCATGTTGTATAACTTTTTTATAAAACCTCTGTGGTGCCCATTGATCTGCAAACAAGAATTTTGACAGCAAAAAAAAAAAATATCAGCATACCTACAAACCCCTGAAAACCCCGACGTTTTACTAAGTTTCGAATACTTAGTTGTTGTTCTTCAAACCTTAATTAAGCAAGTCGTTAAACTTAGAACTCTTGTAATAGAAATGACAAACTTTAATCAGCTCAAAAATAATTACAATCCACTACAATGTTGCTACATCACAATCTTATTATTTGAACTTGTAAAGGACATAATTGGTATATTACAATGTTTAATGACCTGGCAAGTTTTCCTTTCCTTAATGGGGTCACAGGAAACCTCTATACATACATTTGTATTTAATTTCCAAGTAAGTAGGTAAATCCAGTAATAAGTAGTTTATGTTTGAGGTTTGAATACGTCTACATGAGTGGACGTAAAGTGGAATACAATGTTTAGTGTTATGGAAAAGTCCTGTTAGTTTTTGTACGAATGAATATAGATCGTCTTCATAATGGACGGCGAGTCTCATGTTTTACGATCCACGTCAAGTGAACGTTCGTTCGTCTTAGCCAAATTGTATTATGTGGAATGGTAAGGTTATGTGGGACATTTGCCGAGGTAACATCCGTCCTAAGGAAGAGCGCATTAGACATAAACAGTGACATGTCTCGTTACGGCTAAATGGATTGATCGTAAAAAATAGCTTGATGGAAATGGCGTGTACCGCCATTTCCATCAAGCAATTTTTTACGAGTTACTGCTTTTAAATGATATAGCTGTATGCGGCCACGGTCTGGGCGGCGTGGGAGGTTACAGCTTCTCTGAACTAGGGGGACTCGAGCGTGGCGCATACTACGATATTCCGAGAAAAAGTTAATTTCATTTTATTTCAACACGAGCTATATATTAATACTAAGTAGCGTACCTAGCAACTTTATGTGATTAATGAAACTTACCACGTATATTTAACTAGTTTTTACATCAAAAAGGAGTGTGGTTTACTTACCGAGCTTTCGCAGCTGGCTACAATGTTACGTTAGGTACGAGTGCTACGAGAGCTACGAGTGCTACGAGAGCTACGAGTGCTACGAGTGCTACGAGTGCTACGCAAGTGCTACGAGCTTGCGGAAACTATCAATAATTCTATATTTAGTTAGACGAATTGTTTATTTTAGGGCCAATTTTTCAATAGTCAGTTAACTTTTATTCTGAAGAATAATTTTGACATATTTTCTCTACAAAAACTGTCAAAATGCAATTTTTATTCTTCAGATAATAGTTATCTGACTATTGAAAAATTAGCCCTTATTAGCTCCAATATATTTGATAGATAATGTACATTTTCTAAAATTGATAACAGTTTCGACTCAATTAGTGAAACGGCAACATTTGTCTACAGCTCGGATTTATGATGGGCTGTTTTACGAAAAATCGGGTTCTCTGTACAAAACTCTACGAGTATATTCGTACTAACTTAAATTGAATAACATTTACTAGAACTAGCATAGTTACATCAAATCTAAGAGCGACGTTTGAACTACAACCTTTATAAATGCCACTTGTGGATATTTTTAACCGACTTCAAAAAAGGAGGTTCTATACTAGACAAGTTGCCAATTGATTAACCTTAGCTCAATCATTTTCAATTTTTTTTTTCTCTTCAGTCGTAACTCCAGGTGATTAATGACCTGAATGAGATATCAGTTGTCAGTCCCACAAAGAATAGGTTACTTCTTTCTGATTCGAGTATACGGTAAGACGCGATTTAGCGATTACGTCAAGAGGATGATTATTGGCTCTTTGCCCCTTGCTAATAAAAATGTTGCTTTAACGTTTATGTACGCCAGGCATGGTTTTTATGCCCTTTTTGGATAGGATATTTACAGGATTTTTTTATAGTACCTGAGAATGAGCCTTGGAAATTCCTTTTTTATTCATGTAAAAGTTCCACTTTCTAAAAGTCTAAGCACAATTTTTACATATAAATACTAAATGATTATAGAAACACAATCTATTCATACATTGAATGCTTATTACCGTTCACGAAAATAAAAGATTTACACTACAATATCCTGTACAACTCAGTATATTGTTCCGGGCTCAGTATACGACGTTCACTTATCACGACGGTAATGGAAAAACGCGCAGAATATAGTCGACGTTTATTTTATGTACGTTTATGGACTGCCGATGATATTTCTTAAAGTATATTCCATTATCCTGATCGTATATACAAAACAGGGGCACTTCATGGAAGGGGGCATACATAAACAACAAACAAGTTACCTACAAGGTGACACCCACTCGTCTGAACTATTTACATGTATTTGGAGCTCTTAAACTAGACCCACAGAGGCAAACAATGTCGTCTTCATTGCGTACATGATTTTTAAGTTTTCTGTACAGGATTTTGCATTCGTCCTTGTGTGGTACTGGTAAGTGGAGTTTCCTTTACAGAATAAAATACAGAATGTGATCCGCTTAATTCTAGGTCTTCCCGCATCACTGATGACGTAAATTTTAATTAAAGACCTCTTGTTATCTAAAAATAGAATGAAAAAGTTATATAAAGCAACATCATTTCACCATAAAACAAATGTCCCCCTGCTCGCTTACGAAAACGTTGCAAGCTGCTGTAAATGCGAACAAAAGAAAATGTTACAACAAAATGACGCACGGAGTTTAAAAATATTCAAGGTGCGACCATAACACCTCAGTTTTAGGTATTAAAATATATCAAGATTAACGCGAAAGGGATGTTTGTAACTTGTTGAACGGATTTGGATGAATTTTCATGTTGCGGTAGAAAGTATTATCCCAATTTAGCATAAAGGTATCCCGGATATTAAGGAACTTTACACACAAAGTGCGGCCGCCGCCGCCACCGGTATTACATAGTTTGTTAGCAATAAGCCGCATATTTCACAAGCTCCACTTTTGATGCCGTCACTGAAGCATTTTAATTTTAAAGCTAAACTCAATTTCAGAAAAGTTGAATAGGACTGTTTGATTTAGAAATAAGTGGACTAAAGTATTATATACTGACGATATCGACCACTCATCGATATTTAATGAGCAGGACATGGAAAGCTCACATAGCAACGACCTACTAAAAATGAATAAGGACTGAAAAATTAAACGTAAAAGATTTTCGGAAGTAACTGTTCTACGAATCTGCAGTTACGCATTTATGTAGCTGTATCGCGTGACGCAAATCTCAAAACCATTTTTTCTAAGTCGCACATTTTTCGACGATCCGGTAAGCGTTTTTCGTCTTGTTATCGGTTCATACAAAGTAATTCTACATAGGGCATAAAGCTTGTCTCCTATCGCAGTCAGCAATAAAGAGAAGAAATTGGCGTATTCACGATGTCTATTTCTCAACCGTGAGTAATGGCAAATGGCCGCTCCGAGGAAGTTAAATGCCTATGATTTAAAGAAATCTAAATTTTAGGCGCAAACAGAGACGTTATACTTACCTAAAGTGTGTTTTATACGTGGGTTGCACGTAATTTTCGCACGACATGCAAGAAAAAAAAACTTAGATATGTAAACTCCATGAGATTTGTAGTAGGTGTAAATAAAATGAAGATAGGTAGCTTATACTTGAAGTTATTTACTTGACTATGAAATGAATTCTTAAAAACTGAACTGTCCCCATTGAATGAGGACAGCGTCAATGGGGACAACAGGAACAGACGAAATGAGGGATCTACTTATTTTTAAACAATTAGGTAAGTAGTTAGTTTCTATAACTTTATTTTCTGATAAAGGTTCTTTGTGAAAAAAATGTGCGGCGCGGGCGCATTTGATTCATGACTAGTGTGCATATTGAACTTACAGGGTAATAAGACTAATATCAAAAAATCCAAATCCATTATTCAGTTATTCAGCTATACTCCATTTGAAATAAGATTAGACATTTAAATAAAACTTTTTTGCAGCCCGTTCAACCGATTTTGACTTGTATACCGTAGGCATAAGGATGGTATTAAAAGCAAAAAAGTGGTTACAATACCAACTGTTTACTGCAGCTGCCATATGTCATGCCACTAACGCAATAGAATTCAAAATCGGTTGAACGAACTGTAAAAAAGGTTTATTTAAATGTCTAATCTTATGGAGTATATTCACATTAGGCTGAGATTCAGCACTTTTTGAACGTCAGAATTATATAAGACAGTCCCCTAAAACGCCCTGATATCTTACTGCTAATGATGTAATATTCTATGTCATTATATTTGATCCGGATTTTTATAGTACCAACCTTTAATTCTAATGTAAATTATTTGCGGCGGAAACTCCGTAAGAGATCATCAAATAATGCTGTTCAAAATAAAATCGTGCGCAGGGAAAATGGCAAACACGTTTGAACTTTACGGAGACGTTAAAACGGTTGTTGTTTTCCTACATAAATATTTTATTTTTCCTTTATCTTGCCATAAAGCTTTTGCCGCGAACCAAGCATGTAGGTAAGTGGGTATTCTAATATTAGACACTCCAGGTCTCAGGAGGTTCGTGTCTGTTTAGAATTTCATGCATTAATAATTTCAATGACTGAAATACTCGTTAGCGAAATTGCCATGGATGTATTTTTTTTAATGAAATCGTTTTATATAGAGTCTCAAGCGTTCTGTGTTTTCTGTATTATGTTTTATTATTGAAGTCAACAAGTGCAAATGTATTAGTTAACAAGTGTTGTAGTGGTGTCGGAAGTGCCTAATGGACCTGTTGCATGTGACCTATGAATATTGTCTTTGCCTTGCTACGAGAATGTCCGGTCTCGTTATCTAACCTATAAAGCACATATTTTTTTATTTAAAGGGATTTACTGCATTTGAAGGAACACTAGTATTCACGTAATTCACTAAAATATAACTTAACTAGATGCGCCCCGTGGTTTTAACCGCATAAATTTCGATCCCGTGGGAATATCGGGATAAAAAGTATTATCCAGGGTGTCAGCTACCTCCATACAAAATTTAATCAATATTGGTCCAGCCGTTTGAGCATGAAGAAGTAACAAACATATAAGCACACACATACACACACACACACACCCACACACTCGCAAATTTTCGCCTTTATAATATTAGTGTGATTACACATGCTTAGGGGGTTATATGCTTAAGGGGTTGCGAAAATTAAATTTTCTTACATTTTATGCAATTTGCAAGTCAGTAGCAGTAAGTTGCACCCGTAACACCGTTGCCGCCCGTAACAAATAAGTATTTACCGAAGTATTATAATTAAAATCATTAAAACAACTCACTTAATGCTGTTATGAATCGACTAGTCCACAAATGCCACAAATCGCGTTAATTAAGCCTACAAAACGAATCAGAAAACAATATACCACCACAAACTAACTCGATTAAATTTTCAAGTTTAATAATATATTTGTATGATTTCAATGCATAGCCAGCACCCGGCACCCGGCACCCGGCAGCCGGCAGCCAGCAACAATTATAACAACTCGACAAGGTAATTAACATCGCCATTCGTACAAAGCTCGAGGACTTACCGTGAATAATTTACTCACTGCGGTTTCCGCGAAGTCGCGCGAATGCAAGTTCTAGGTGATTCAGTTTTGTTTTGGAATTTAAAGTGACCAAACACGAAAACTAGCAACCAGTGAAGGTCATCTGATAATTATTTCTGCAAAATAATGTCACTTGCCCGCGGCTGAAATTTCTTTTACCTTGTAAAGCTGTCAAAAAAGAATATCTACACACACAGTGAAGTCCTTTGCTTTTAATGCTATGAGTCTTTCTAATAAAATCTAAAATAGCTTGTGTGTTCCGTATCTCATATTTGGCAGCGAGATTAAACGGAGCGGAGATGAGTTGTGTTCAGTTCATATAACGATCGGAAATAGGTATGAGGAGGTACCAAGCAGTTTGCTGTGAATTGAAGCTCGGTGGAGTACCTACCTGCGTACTTGAACATACTTTCATAATTATGTTTAGTTGAATGTAGCTGGCTTTTGGCTTCTTCTTTCAGCACTGCCTATTCATCAAGGGTCAGAAATAACCTTGTTTATCCCATGCAAACGAGGAAAAGAAGGGATTCTTTTCCCGTTTCCTTTCATGCGGATTGTAATTTAATTTGAGTGAAAAAAATAAGTGCAGACTGGTACATGTAAACATAATAAATCGCGACGAGTTTGTGTACTATGGTAATATTCTTGTTTGCCAGTTTGCATATTATGTATGTTCATGTCGAGTACAGTAAATATGTTCTGATTTGCAACATTTCTACGTAACAACCGAATGTAGGTATTATTTGCATGTTAATTAACACTGGTGTTAAGCTCGCATCGAGTACAAGTGTATTCATCGTATTGTATTTCTGATACTATTTGAGCAAGATCAAACGAGAATTCAGAATTTATTTATCAGTCCATTCAATTTAAATTGAGATTTTAATAACCTATTTGAATCACTGGTTTGTGCTATCAAAAACAATGTATTCGGAACAATTCAATAATACAAAATGTTTTATAGTAAGTAAACGAAGGTAAACGTGTCTGACACATGTAGCCAAATCGAACATAATCATTTACGTTTGACATTTAGTGTGACATTATTGAGTTGGGAGCTAACTGGTGATTGGTAGATGAAGGGAAAACTTGTATATAAAAAATAGTCATCATAATCTTTGTAGGTATACAAGTGCCACCTACTGAACTGAATGCGGACGAAAAAGAATTACCAATTATTATTATTAGATAATCTAGGAGAGATTCTCAAAGTCCTATTGATTTAGTCTAAATAATCCTTATCTACAGAGACAGAGATAGGGATTATTTAGATCTGTGGATTGGAAGAACGTACATAGATAAATAGATAGAATATTCTTCATTATGTACACCATAAATGTACTGAAATATATTTTTTTGAGATGATAGTATACCAACGATTTCAGTCTCATTTTGGCTAGATATCGAGACTACTGAAAATCTTGATGCGCCTTAATTTATATTCCTATTTTTTGATTAAATAATGAATTTGGAAGCAAATTAGATTTTGTTAAAAAAAAAGAAATATTTTCGGATTATTCCACTTTGCCCCACCGGCCGCCCCACTGGTGGGGCAAAGTGGAATGTCAAAAATTTTGCAGTGGAATCCACTATGACGCTAAATTATTCAGCTGCGACGCTGAATATTTTCAAAGAAGGCAATGGCTCCGATAAATGTGATGAATTCTATTATTTTTACGTAAATACCAACTTTAGAATATATTATATTATTCGTAGTTAGATTATATTTATTATTTTCTTTATCTATTTGAGCACTAAGAATGCTATCATAAAAGAAGACGAATGTTTTAAAGCATCCGACTGGCAATTTGACATAGGTATTAGAAAAAGAAAAATAATATGTTGTGTTTTGGACAGCTGTATAAAACGATTGCTTTAGATGTTTCAAGAAGTTGCCACCATATACCTAACAACTTGTGTGTTATTAATATTTTGAGAAATTATGAACATTTAAATACTTAAAAGAGCCAGCCACAACTCTGATTAAGAACCGTAGCTCTATCTGAAATCTAATACAATTACAATAACAGCTCCACTACGTAATCCTTACGGCAATCGGCAATCTCATCAAATCTCTTATCTCGTCTGTTATTAAAGGTTTTAAAGAGCTTCCCGCCAGTTTATAAACGGATTTCTTAGAATTGGAAATGGAAGTATACGCTGGAATTAGAATTAATGATACCCAACGGGAATACTAGCTACAATGGTGTAGGTACCTGTATTATTTTTAGTGACAGTAAATTTTCAGCGGGGTAATTGCGTAACAGAGTATTATAGGCCGACCGCTTAACTGAGACGTTGCCTGAGGTAGCAGCGCGGTGCGAGAGGGGTGTGGTGACGTGATGCGAGAGCTCAGTTATTCGTCAACTTGTGACAACTATCACCCCTTCCGCACCGCGCAGCTTCCTCAGGCAACGTCCCAGTTAAGTGGTCGGCCTATAGTAGCCATGGCTTTCATTTTGACAGTTCAACAACATTCATTATGGATTAGCAATATACTTCAGAATGATTCAGATTGAGATTGATAGTGTATTACGCAATTAGGGTGCTGGTCCATTGGGACCAGCAACCTAATTGCGTGACTGTGATGAAGTACAAGCACGGATTATTTAAATGATTAACTTTTTGTAAAAATGAAATTACACTCTGCTAAGAGATTTGATCAGGTGCAAATATTTATAATTAAAGCAATACGTACTGAGAAAAAAACCAATCACGCAATATTTGCCGTAAACAAAATATGTAGGTAGGCAATGTGCTGTGTACGTTTTCAAGTATTAAAATACATTATTGCAGGTAGTAACTAGTTATTCTCTATTCTCTCTACACAGTCGTATATACTAATTTGTATCTAATAAACAGCGATTCATACGCGGTGAAGGTCAAAATACCATAATAACCAGAATAAAAAGACAGTCGCTAACTCAGCTATCGAGTTACCAGAATACCAATTCTCGTACTTAATTAAAAATGTTCAAAATCTAGTTGCAATCTCATCTCAGCAACAATCAATGTCAAAAACTTAAATGTAGGGAAATCAAAGGTATTTTTGACAGATTGCAACTGAGATCTGAGGGGTAATTCACTTAATTTTAATCTGTCAAGCGCCGCTAATGAGACACAATTGATTTTCTATTGTTTCGTCGCCGATCGGCGAACCGCAACGCTTGACCGGTTAAGAACGTTCACAGTCTGATCTCAGTCTCAATATGTAAAAAAAAAAAACCTCTAATTTTCCTACATTTTGACAAGTTTTTGACATTAGTTTGTCGCCGAGATGAGACTGCGACTAGATTTTGAACGTTTTAAATTACGAGAATTAGCTTTCAGACTGTGAACGTTCTTAAAATTACGTGATTTGCCCCTCTGGTGTTGGATACCTATTCATCCGCGTTGCTGTGTATATTTCAGCAGATGTTGCAGTGCTATGATATTTATGAAGGTTTATGTTATTGAAAGTAGGTATCGATAGTATTCCAATCACCATGATATGATATTATGATTGTGAGCACCATGTATCTATCAGATAATTAATTTATATGTCATCGTTTCGTTTTTAATTCTTTTACCTATTGTGGTATAGTAATTTTATTTTAGGTGCATCGTCCTCACATGTTATCATATAATTAATGTACCCATGCAAAATATTGTACCTAAAACATTTTTAAAAGAGTAACGGTGGAGTTTCTTGCCCATTCTTCTGCATACGAAAACTACCTTTTGGAATGGGCGACTAGAATCAATTCTATTTTAAGATACTTTTTGTCGTTCAAAAGGGCCTTTTATGTGCCTATTTGAAATAAATGCTTTGACTTTGACTTTGAATCATTATGTGACTATTTAGAAATAATATGGCAGCTACCTAAACCAGTGCTATCTCAAATATGATATTGCGTAGTAATTGAATCGTAATTCAGTTATATTTTGAATGGAACAACTAACTTCTGTTCGATTGAGCTATGTAGTTTCGGTTCCTTAGTTCAATGGCAATTAGTAAAATAATGACTAACAGATAAGCTTGTTAATTGTGTAGGTACATTATATTGATTAAATGTTGTAACTAACTAACTAACAGTCGACGGGGTACTTAGCTAGATGCATTGTAGCCCACATGTCGTCAATGACGGAATGTAACGAGTAGCGGGAGCCTTTTGTCAGTCTCTGGGCACTTTTCCAAATCCCGGTCCATTACTGGAACCCTAACAGAAAACGGGGATTGAGCCCAGGCTTGATGGTTGAGTTGGAGATAACTTTATTAATAAACTTTCATCTATAAGTTTCATAGAAATGTGAATATATTCTATTTCTATCATAGTAAACACTAGCTGCGCCCCGTGGTTTCGTGGTGGGGTTTTGGTTGGTGGTGGGCTCGTGGTTTCGTGGTTTCGTGGTTGGAAGAAGACTTCTGGCCACAGGACGTGGTGTTCCGTCGCTTCCGCGGACAAGTACCACAGAGCAGTACAAGAACTAGCTAGTGAAGTGATGTACTAGTTTTATAATAAAAATATGTATGTTTAGGTTAAGGTATTTATCTATGGGCCTGCGTCGCCTGAAATAAATGAATAAATAAATAAGTCTCAATCCCATGGGAATATCGGGATAAAAAGTATCCTATATCCTTTCCCGGGACTCAAGCTATCTACCAAATTTCATCTAAATCGGTTCAGCGGTTTAGGAGTGAAAAGGTAACATACAGACAGACAGACAGACAGAGTTACTTTCGAATTTATAATATTAGTATGGATATAATAAAATCACTTGACATTATTAAAAAGTATTTTCACTTCTGATAAGGTCACAAACTCAGCTGAGAGAAAAGGACACCTTGCATAATAACTTAAGTGTTCGGTGATTATATTGGTCGAAATCGGTCGTGCTCAGGTGAACAATTTAAGGCGAATGGGTAGTTGTAGCCCGCGAAATTCAATTTTTCTTACGTTTTTTGCAATTTTCAGGTCAGTGTCAGGTTGTATCTTGATGAAAATTTGATTCGCGACTATAACAGGTACGTATTCACAGAATTATAATCATCAGAATCATTAATACATCTGTTTAAGTTAGATTTCTACCACCAACACTTTTCCATACGAGATTTGTTCTTAACGGTAGAAATCTAACTTAGGAAGATGTATTAATGATTCTAATTATTATAATTCTGTAAATACGTACCTGTTATTGTCGCGAATCATATTTTGATCAAGATACAACCTGACACTGACCTGAAAATTGCAAAAAACGTAAGAAAAATTGAATTTCGCGGGCTACAACTACGCATTCACCTTAATGAAGAAAATCTTTTTGTTATCGTAAAAAGAGAGACCTATGCTTGGCAGTGAGTGTAGTTGGGTTGTGGATGATCATGATGACGATGATCTGGATGTGACTTTCTTGATTTTCCTAATGTATTTCTGGTATCTTATATTCTCGTGGTTAGAGCTCAAAATCAAAGCATTTAATTCAATTAAACTATTTACAGGCACTTCTGTATTATCAAAGGAGTCAGTATGTCAGAAAGATGAAGCTAGTCGCCTACTAAAGCGTAGTAGGTTGTTATGGAGAAGAACGGGCAAGAAACCCCTCGGCTACTCATGTTTTTTTTTAATTTAATAATTAATCTTTTTTTTTAAATAAAGCATAATAACTCAAAATATTATTACAAAATGTCACATCTTTTTTGTTGAAATTATACATAGATACATATGTATATGTGAGAACGACGTGCACGTTAAACGCGTCAAAAAGATATAAAAACATTTAAAAAATGAGTCGGTACTTAATTAAAATAAGCTGTGGGAACTAAGAGATGACGAGTCCCAACTGACGGCGCCCATTCACGAACAAGACGCATGGCTCAGCACTATTCAGTTCAACAATTTTGAAGGGAACTAAATTACCAATTAAATCTACAGGCGCCATCATCAGCGAGACATTTAAGAGAGCACGACATATTCTCAACCACCAGGTCACATTCAAGACAATGAAAGTATAACCACTGGGTGTACCATTTACTACTAACCCAGTAAATGATAGGTTTATAGTTCTTATACCAATCACAGATGTGCTATGCAATTATATAATTCTTACTAGCTTCTGTCCGTGGAAGTCTCTTCTTCAATGATGTCCTATGCACTTAGCAATAGTACAACTTTCTATCATTGAATGATTTTTTGTAATCGGATCAAAAATTCCAGAAATTATCTCCTAAAAAACCTATTTAAAACCTCTTTAAAACTTTAGCTCTTTATTTATAAAATTAGTTTGGACTAAGAGGTTTGTAGAAATGAATGTGCCGACATTTCAAACTCTGTAGGTTTTGTAAAAGACGAGTGATATTCAGTGAGCGGGATTGGCAGCAGCAGCATCCTTTTATTGTACAAATTCCATGATTAGAAATCTGTTTGCCAAGTGGTTATGATTCCTATAGCAAGCTGAGTATTTGACCACCAACCGGTTTTCCGTCGTAGCGTTTTTTGTGTTCTCAGGTCTATGTTTGGCAGTGGATTGCAAAAAGTAGTAGAAGATAGTAGTAGTAGTACTAGCTTCTGCCCGCGACTTCGTCCGCGTGAAATTCGTACTTTCCTCTAAAAGTTTCGAAAATGTATGTTGGTATGATCTTTATAATTAATTTAAATAAATAAGTATTCGGGCTAATTTTTAAGTTTATAGAACAAAGGAATCAGATTTTTCAAAGAAACTATCCCCGCTTTTCACCCCCACAGGGGTAAAATTTTGAAAAATCGTTTAAGATGTGTTCATAACTTGACTCAAAGTTTATTTATACCAATTTTCGAGCTAATCAAGCCACGCAGTAAAATCCTCCCCTTTAAAATTAACTACCTCTTTTCATACAGTTAAGGGTAGATTTTCGAAAAACCCTGATACACGTTATTAATTATTTTTAGTCCTTAGTATAAATACTGAGTTTCAAGTTAATCGGACAGGGCGTTAAAATTCTTCCATACAAATTTTAACACCCCCCCATTACCTCTTTAGGGGGTATTTTAGAAAAAACGAAAAATTCCAAACTTCATAATTTACTTAAATAAGTATTGCCAAGTTTCAAGGTTATTAACTCAATAAATAAGATTTTTCATACAAACAAAATCCCCCCTTTTCACCCCCTTAAAGGTTGAATTTCCAAAAACCTCTTCTTATTCGATACCTACTCTGCATAAAGAACACAACCTCCAAAACTCATGTCCCTAGGACCAGGGGTTTAGACTGCGTTGATATTTCAGTCAGTTCGTTCATCCCCCTTTGGGGGAGAAATTATCAAAAACGCTGAGGCACGTATAAATTAATTTTTCAATCGTTAGCCTAAATACAAAATTTGAAGACCCTAACTTTTAAACTGACGGACTTTCATACACAACTTCATCCCCCTTTTTAACCCTTTGGGGTTGGAATTATCAAAAACGCTGAGACACGTATAAATTAATTTTTAGTCGTCAGCCTAAACACAAAATTTGAAGATCCTAACTTTAAAACTGACGGACTTTCATACGAACTTTCAACCCCTATTTAACTCCCTTAGGGGTTGAATTAAAAAAAAATCCTTCCTAATTCCTTGTCTACATTATAAAGGGAACCATTGTGTAAAATTTCAAAATAAATACCTATAACTACTTTAATTAATAAAAGTACCTACGCTTAATAATTTGTAATTTGAACGAATATTTAAACACTACCAAAACAACTAATACGTGGTCCTAACTTTAGCTACCTTACACTTAAAATCTAACCCCCTTATTCATAAAACTTATCAAACCTATTTTAGTTAAAATGGGGTTTGTCTCTTTCTTACACACAGAAATGTCAACGTGACAGATAAGGACAAACGTTCTATAAACCTATTTTAGCTAAAATAGAGATAAAATAGGATTATTAATAAGGGGGTAAGTGACTATTTAAACTAAAATATTCTTATAGTATTATAACCAGAAATATATACAACTCACAACAAAAAAGAAATGAAAATAAAGCTGAAACGCCTGTGCAATACTATCTACCTATACCTACTTCACATAAAAATAAATACTTATAACTACTTGAATTAATAAAAGTACCTACGCTTAATAATTTTTAATTTGAACGAATATTTAAACACTACCAAAACAACTCATACCTATTTTACAAAATAACAACAAAAGAAATTCAAATAAACTATTTAAAGACTAAAAGTCGCGCTTATAAGCACGGTTTCTCAATATCAATTATTGTCTGTCAATAAGGTCGAACGCTCTGAACGCATCAACAGCCAAATATTGAATGAAGGAATGAAGCTCGCTCTCGGACGACTCGGACCTCCCGCCTTTTTATACCCTACCGCGCCGCCGCGACCCGTGTCGAGCGCGGCAGCCGTTACACAAAAATAATCCTTATAGCATGATTCAATATTCTGGTGCGACGGCGCGATGGCTTATTTCATGTATAAGTTTGGTGTTTCTATACCGATTTCTATGATTATATTTTTATTAAAAAGGTAATAATGTTAACTATTTTAAATTAGGGATGAGTGAGAGTATTATAAACGTAAACAAATATAATCAGAATGCTCCGAACTGCTAAACTATCAGGAGTTACACGTGTTATTGTGAGCCAACCATAAAAGATAGACATATGCTGTGGCGGGATATTTTTTAGACAATTTTATGTAGAATATTTCCGTCATACATGATTTCTATGTAACTTTAACCATTAAGGCTGCACACGCGACGGAAGCTTAAAAAATGGAGTAACTTCTCCCGTTTTCACAACATTTCCCTTCACTACTCTGCTCCTATTGATTGTAGCGTGATGAAAAGTATACTATAACCTGCCCAGGAGTATGAAGAATAATTGTACAAAGTTTCGTCAAAATCCGTCGAGTAGTTTTTGTTTCTATAAGGAACATACATACAGACAGACAGACAGACAGAAAGACAGACAGACAGACAAAAATTTTACTGATTGCATTTTTGGCATCAGTATCGATCACTAATCACCACCTGATAGTTATTTTGAAAATATATTTCATGTACAGAATTGACCTCTCTACAGATTTATTATAAGTATAGATAGATTATGTAGCAGAACCAACAAGATTAACATGCTTTAGTTCATTTGGAAAATGTGTCTCTTTAAAGCGCTCTCGTAATGTTGCAGAGTAAACTAATTCATTTACGGAGTCGTCAGTAGAGACCTTTGGTCTCTAAGCGACTATTGAATTAGAACTGAAGGGGAACTATGCGCTCTGCATGTATGAAATAATTTACATCAAGTAACGTTTCAGCATCGTTCAATTTATGCAGATGACGACACCCGAAAATGGCAGGGCTTTAACAATATCGGATGATTGTTCTGATAAAATTGAGATAATGTGGTCATTGAGACGATATCGCGTTCTATATTTAGAATAAAAGTTTGCTGAGGAGAAAAAATAAACATGGCCGTGGGGAATTGGTAAGGGTGTCACGTTTCAGGCTCGTACGTGGTGCGTCGCTCCTCAATCGAAGAGTAGCTACGTGTCCGCCGAGCTGCTGGGGCTAGGGCAACGCGCGCCTCGCGCTTCACACATTACGTGCCGTCTTCTCGACAACCCTATAATACATGAATGTATTCCCGCGACACACTTAACGTCCACACTTCATAACGTTCATTCACTCAACCTTTCATTACATTTTCTACGAATTCTGTCCCAAGCTAAACAGGGTGTTTAAATAGCGTAATGTACCGAATTAGGCTTAATTTGAATGTTTATGGTCGCAAGAATAATAATGCTAAAACTAAAAAATGTCGCATTGCTTAAAGAGTTTGTAGGTATGTATTTAATTATTTTAACATTTTCATTTCAAAGAAAGCTCGGCTTCTGTAGTTTTCATAATTGGTTGTAAACATGCGAATTATAACTATGTGAAAATGAATAGGATTTTGTTAAAACTTTGGATATTTTATTGCATGACGTTATGTAGGTACTGTTTTATCTGTTTGAGATTTATTACAGTTACTATTATTATTTAACATATTTATAACTCTAAATTAACAAAAATAACAAAATTAAAACCTAACTTAACTAAAACTATACAAAAACTAAAATATAGCGTCGAAAAATTCATCCGCATCGCTGTCGACTGGTAATGTACCCAAGAGACTGGCGGCATTGCCACGTTGTATGGCAATGCTTAGCCTTTGGCCAAACAGTTACTAGATTTTAATCTTATATACAGGGTGTTACGGAAAGGGTATATCAATACAAACGGGTTGAAGAGTGTATCTGGTCTAGAATCTCTGTACAAAATTTCAGCTCAAAAGCATTAACTTTGAAAATGCTTAATATTTTTTTATTTCATCCTATATGTCGACGGAGCCCCGCTTCGCGGGGCCCCTATGTCTGTGTAAAGGGTTTGAAGTAACCTAACCAAACCGAACCTCGGGGTGCCCTTCGCTTGCCCTTGCATCCTATGTCGACGGAGCCCCGCTTCGCGGGGCCCCTATTTCTGTGTAAAGGGTTTAAAGTAACCTAACCAAACCGAACCTCGGGGTGCCCTTCGCTCGTTTTTGCATCCTATGTCGACGATCTAAACAAAAAAGATATGACTTTGAATAATAGTGTAAAAGATGGTTATGTTGAGAAAATATAGGAAAACAAATAATAGTATAATAGATGTTTATTGCTACTGACATTATGAAGTTGAATGATTCGGAATTATGAACATTAGAGACAGAGTAGTTAGGAATTCTGATTGTTAGGATGAAAAATGTTAGGAAGAACATTTTCGGATTTCCAATTATCGGAGTTGAAAATTTAGGTGAACTTTGGCGCACCCGCGAAAGCTTGTTGGGTGCTGTGTTCCCATAAAGATAAAGCTTTCAAACAATTATTAGAGTAAGTATTAAATATTCTATGTTGGATTATCGGTGAAACAATATGAGAAAATCAACTGCCTGCAATCAGAGATTTTACTTTTTGGTTTGATTAATAATAATAATGCGGTGTGTCTAGAAGTATTTAACCGTACCGCTTACAGAGTAGGTCTATGGTAATTTTTCTTGAATTGCCACTTTGAACGGGAAAGATACAGGGGGGCAGGGACGCGCAACATGTTCCGTTGACATATTCCGTCGGTTATTAAAAAAAAAAAAAGTTATTCCATACATTTTGAACGCGTAAATTTCTATGAAAAAACAGATTTTTTTTCTTAATTTCTATGCTGAATTCATGGTTGCAGTTTGCGCGTGGATATTTGCCATCCTGTATATTGGGTACCCTCCTGTTATTGTTAGTTTAATGGTTCATTCACTTTCATGACTGCGGTTGAAAGTGTATCAGACATCATATGTCCTTTTACGTCAGAGATTCGTAAAAGCCTGAGGTTGTATTGTAGCTTATGCGTAAGTAGTACTTACCTACCTATTCCAAATCATCATGATGTAGCCGAAATATCTAACTAAATGTTATAGTACTAACTTCTAAGGTTCAGTTAAATGTGAACGTCATTTTTTGATCTGAAAGATTCTTACCAATCATTCCAAGTGGGTTCGGGTTAGGTTCCAAATATTGTCGCGTATCCAGAATAATAATCTAAATGCTACCCCAAAGTAGAGTCACGACATGCACCTACTTATAATTAGCCACAGTCGGAATAGGGTGTGACGTACTCTGCCGCCGGCAGAATTTTGTCACCTGTCGTGCGGAGTACTGGAATGGACAATGCATTCGGGATTTCAACCACATTTGCCGCACCTGTTCATGCGACCGTAAGCCTAAATTATGGTGCTCAATTGTCGTAGATCGACTACCGATGAAGTTATTAGGTGCCTGTGTGTGTAGCAAATGCTCTAGGTATCAGTTCAATATTTCTACTTATGAGTAGATATAAGCTTAACAATGCAAACGAGAACGCTTTTGATATATGTAGATTTCTTCGTAAATAAGAGTATTTACGATGAAATCTGCATACATCAAAAGCAACGGTCGTCGTTAGTTAGGATAACAAGGGCGAATTCTCTGAACCAAACTCTGTTGTGTGCTATTTTCGTGATAACTTTCTAATGATTTACTTAATCTTCGCTAAAACACTGAATGATTATCGCATACTTTCCGACTGCCTGTGACTCCTGTTTGTTAGAGCATTCATTTTCCGCTCGTCTCAAAAATTACAAAGTAGAGTAGGTATTGATACAGCTTTTACTGCACCCCAAAACTTTTTTCATAAAAGATTTTTAATGTATTCCCATGGTAAACTTCTTTTGTCTAGGTCTTCTAGGTCTAGGTGCCTAACTGGAACGATATCTTATGCAGAGTTCCTGTCAAAATTTAATTTAAGAGTTATATTTTATTTAAAGTTAATATTAATTTCTTTTTTATTTACTTACCAATTTGGGGCACATCATAGGGTCGGTTGGAGCGCGAGGCTCTCAACATCATCTGGCTGGCTATTTCCGAAGGCAGCTGATGCGGGGTGCGCTTGTTGGTGCGCGTGCGGCGGCGCTCGTTGCTGAGCGCGCCGGGCGGCAGTGGCGGCGGTGCGTGCGCGTACTCCGCGCCTCCCTCGGCCTCGAACAGCTCGCTTAGCGGCCGGGAGCGCGCCAGCTCGCGACCAGTGCGCCACTCGGCCGGGTAGCGGCGCGGCGCCGGCTCGGCTGCCGAGCGCAGCGCCAGCGCCGCCAGCACCGTGGTCACACAGCACACGCGCATGCTGACCGCCCGCGCCCCCCACCACACGGGCATCGCCTGCTACTAAGTACACAACACGATGAGAGCACCCGCTGGGCGCATGCCCGACCACATTATTCGACCTTCACCGCTTATAGACGGACCTTTTCCTTTTCCGCTTCAGTTCAGAGGTCTCAGGATGAAACTAATTTAAAATTTATTGACGTCCTTTATCTGAAACAAATGAAAAATATTTGAAATCAACAGACTGAAGACGCATTGTTACCTGCTGGGTATGCGATTGACATTTACGGTAAAGCAATAAAACATTCCTGTTCCAAGGAAATCATTTCGAAAGTATCCTGCCTTTCGCCCATATCTTACCTAAACGAAATATACCTCGTCTATAAAATAATTAATTGACCAGACTATATTTCATTCAGTAAAACACACAGATTCTATTCCATTCCGTAAAACACATTCACGCTTTACTTACAAAAGGTCTGATTACCGTTAGTAAATTAGATTTTATACGAGCAGAATGATTTGTAAGACAAACAATACGACAGTTAACAAAGTTTTGCACCCTCTTCTGCGCTTGATCGGAATATTGTTTGTGTAGAGAATTCCGTCCTGCCATATCACTTCTAGAAAGAAGTTTGTTAAATATCTACCTAGTTAAGCGGGTACTCAGCACTACTATAATGGTGTCAAATTAGTGAATTCTAACAACTATGTTTACATGTGTGTGCAAACGAATATGATGTAAGCCTAAGCTACGTTAAGTCTAGTCTAGTTTATTCCTAGACTAAAGTAATAGGATTCACGTGGCATTGATGTAGACCCAACACAACATACCGCCGACATTACCGTTGAGGATACTGAAAATGTGGAAAGTTTTACAATAAAAACAAATTAACTGTGGTCTAAGTGCGGCTTTCGCGTCTGTTCTACGGCGACTTTCAGTATGAAACTTTTTCTTTAATCTTATTTGTAAGGTTGACTGAAGAGAACCGCGGAGTAATATTAAAGAACTCGTAATGAATTACAAATAACGTAACTGATCGCTGACTATCGTAGTCTTTGACTCAATTTGTTTCATGAACCACAAGGTAATATTCAATGACTTCTACCTAGTTTTTAGGGTTCCGTAGTCAACTAGGAACCCTTATAGTTTCGCCATGTCTGTCTGTCCGTCCGTCCGTTCGTCTGTCCGTCCTCGCTTAATCTCTGTGACCGTTAGCACTAGAAAGCTGCAATTTGGTACCAATATGTATATCAATCACGCCGATAAAGTGGTAAAATAAAAATTGGAAAAAAATGTTTTATTAGGGTAGCCCCCCTATATGTAAAGTGGGAAGTGATTTTTTTTTTAATTTCAACCCTAACGTGTGATATATTGTTGGAAAGGTATTTAAAAATGAATAAAATAAAATAATTTTTTGATAATGTCAATAATTTCGGAAATAATCGCTCCAAAAGTAAAAAACAAGGTGTCCCCCCCCCCTCTAACTTTTGAACCATAAGTTTAGAAAATATGAAAAAAATCTGAAAAGTAGAACTTTATAAGGATTTTCTAGGAAAATTATTTTGAACTTGATAGAAACAACAGTTTTTGTACAAAAAAGACAAAAAGTTGTACAAAATCATTTCTGGACTAAGTTCGTAGTATAATCGTATATGCAAGCATTTTTTTTTAACTTCGTTTACATAATTTATTATCCTGAACGTATCTTTTTTCAAACAAAAAAAGAATTATTAAAATCGGTTCTCGCAATCCAAAATTACCACCGAAAACTTCTGGCACGTCTATGTATTAATTAGTAACCCAATTCCCCGAGAGATGGCGCTGTAGGTACTTATTACATTGGGTCGGGTATTATCGAATTGTACGTGGGAAAACTTATTGTGACGGACGGGAAACTACGGAACCCTACACTGAGCGTGGCCCGACACGCTCTTGGCCGGTTTTTTGTTTGTCGCGGTGGGATCTACTTAGCAAATATTGTTCTTGTGATTGGATACTTCTGTTATAGCAAAATTGGAATGTAATATTTAGTATTTTGATATTTTCCATCTCATCTCAGCCTTAGCAGAGTTTTATTTGTAGGAATCTGAATATTTTATATTCAGATTTCATGCTAGAGTCACGTCTCGAACGTGCGCGAGGAAACTTGGTATCGTCATCTTCGTTGTACAAGCATCTCTCATGTCATTGTGATGTTTACAAATGTTTTCTTTAGTAGAACAGTCACAAAGTTGTCGGCGTAAAGTGTGAGAAAAGCTTAGTTCTGTGGCAATAAATTATGAACAAACAAAGGGATAGTTGTGAGTTTGCGACAAGGCTTGCTACTCGCTGGGGAGTTGCAACATCACCGAGACTGTCAACAGACAGGTAACAGGTTAATAACGTAGTTGTAGAAGTCCGGCGGCGGGCAGCGTCACGGGTCGGCGCGCACCGGCCAGTGGCTCTGCGGTCACTAATCCGCTTGCTTTATAGCGTGGCATTGGCGCCTATTCTGTATTGCCTTTTACTGTGTAGAAATGAAAATCATGAACAGAAAAAATAGAGAAAACTGAAAAGAAACGAAATAAAGAGTTTTTGATATATGTTCATATACCTACTTAATAAGGAAAACTTTGGTAGGTATTGGCAAAACTTGTTTGAATGTTTTAACTAAACATAATTTAATCGTGTTTGTTCTTCTTTTAGTTACATAATTTTCTTCTTTTATCCACATATGTACTAGAATAATATAATTGTTTCATTTGTTAAATTGAACTATTCATGATAACATGCCGAGGTACTGCGGCATTGAGCGGCTAATAAGCAGGCGGCCCATCTGATGGTAGGTTAGTGGTCAGTGCCGCCATCCACGGATACCTACCTGCTATATCAGAGACATTGTAGGTACTTTATGTTCTTACTCGTAGTTTATCCTCATGAGACATTTTCACTTTGTCTCAAAGTGAAAATGTCTCATGTGCCTGTACCGACAAGGTCTTTCACAAAGAGTCCTACAACTACTCCTTCACCTAAACTAATTTATACCTTTTTTGATGTGCTCATATGCTTACCTAAAATGTATCTAAGAATGGCCCAGTCTGGGCCGACCGGACTGAAATTGCGAGTACAAAATAAGGAACTAGCAGTGTTGGTTTCAGAAATATAGGTAGGCTATTTGTATTTCTATGTTTTATATTATAACTGTTTGTTGTTCCTGTTGAATAAAATATGTATAAATGGTGAAGCTGGATAGTGTCCATTACTATCAGACGAATGTGAATTGTGCAATCGTTTGCAAGTGGAACCACGAACCACGTGCCACCTGTATCGCGTAGGTTTTAAATGTCACACCGGTATTAACTGGTGACTGATTACTATACTACGCCTACGGCCGGGCCGGGCGTGCCACTATCTGTGGGGCTTGGCGTTAGTTTCGCTTTCGACAGATTTTTGTCGGTTTATGAATCATTATTGTGGAGATTTATGGTAATTGATTGGTTTATGGTCGTATGTTTTATATAACACTTTACAGTACGTAGTGGTAAATCTGGTGTTAATAGCAAAACAAACACATTGAGATTTCATACAGTTGGTAATTGGAAGAACCATATTTAGTTGAGAAAAACTGCTGAGGCTTCTGCTTCAAAGTTGCGGGTTTCCGGTTTATCCGTGCTAACTCCTCTATCTCAGTGCGAAAAAATCCGATGTAATTGGCCTTCATACCGTAACTGAATCACAACCAACTTTCCGCATATGACATCCTAATTGTTAATTTTCTAATATAAATTAATTGCGGTTAGTCTCGCCTTGGGGCGCTACTCGCTACTTTATCTTTCCTCTTCACATTATTAAGACACTGATGAGCTCCATAATTCGTCTGTTAACGAAGTGTTATTTTCATAATTTATCACATATACGTGTGATAAATACTATGTTATTTTTAATTTATTGTTGCGTTACACGTAAATACCAAATGTTTCTCGAGACTGTTCTTGTTACCATAATAATTAATAGGAAATTAATTTTGGGTTAACGCACAAATACAATTCATTTCAGTGAAACGTCTATCCATCAACGCTAATTGTTGCGTAACAATTACTTGGAGGCGTCTGACGATGAATAATCCACAATCCAGAGATCTAACAATATCCATTTACATCTCATAGCTCTGTTTCTTAATGTTCATTTAAAATCAGCAATTAATTACGTATTCATTACTATCAGCAATAGCGGCACTATTAATATCTGCTCTATTTCAAATGTTACTCAAATCGTTTTGGTTTCCATGTGGCTTCTGGTAATGTATTTATTTATTTAATTTAATTAAAACGGTTTATAACCAATTACATTAATTAAATACAAAAAGACACACATAAAAGAAACATAAAAGATTAAATCATCAAATAAAAAATGAAAAGAAGTTAACAACACTTTCATACATCCCTCTCACAGTACTTCTGACATGCCGACAAAATCTTCGTCCACTCGTCCACAAACAGATCGTTTGTTGGATTAGAGTCCAAGAGATCATTAAGTGCGGCCAGAGTAGGTACGTGGTACTGGGGACTTAGCACGCGCAACTGTGCGACATGGAGGCACAGCAAACAGCCTGTGCTTTCTGCCGCGGCAGTAATTGTCTGGCACAAAGAGGCGGGCCAGCACAGCATTTAGGTCAGGCGCGTCAATAGTGCCACGGAGCGTTTTACAGGCTATGGTAAGCTGGTCTTTTGCTCGCCTTACCTCTAACGAGTTATATCCGAGGCATCCCAGTAGAAATTTAGTCGGATAGAGGTAAGGGTAATAGCCGTGTTTACGCTTATACAGAAACCTGAGGAACGCTTTTTGTACCTTTTCCAGTAAAAGCACGTAGGTACTTTCGTGTGGATTCCACACGCAGGAGCTGGATTCCAATTTGCTACGTACGAGCGCATTAAATATAATTTTGATGACATGTGCTGAGCGAAAATCGCGGCAGTTACGCAAAACAAAACCTAATCTTTGGTAGGATTCCTTAACTACCGTCGCGATATGGTCGTGGAAGGTGAGCTTTCGGTCAAATGTGACTCCCAGATCTTTCATGGCTGATGTTTTCATGATGGTATTGTTATTTAAATTATATTCATAATTAACTGGGTGCCGCATTCGACCGAATGTCATTGCAAAGCATTTGGAGGGATTGAATTCCATCTTATTGTCTAAGCTCCACTTGTATATCGCGTCTATGTCCTGCTGTAGTGCTAAACAGTCGCTCATGGAGTTTATTTCGAGGTACAATTTTAAGTCATCAGCATACAATAGACATTTTGCATAACGGAGAACTTGAGGAAGATCATTAACCATGATTAAAAATAATAAAGGCCCTAAAATTGAGCCCTGACTTATTCCGGAACGTGTGTGGTAGGTGGTTGACTCGTACATACCGAGCCTAACGAACTGCTGACGATCGCGTAGGTAGTCTGCGAAGAAACGGAGGAGAGATGGTGCAAAACCGATTTTGCTAAGTTTCATCAGCAGCGTGTCGTTGTTAACCCTATCAAACGCCTTCCGAAAGTCGAAATAAAGTACGTCTACCTGACGCCCGCGGTCCAAGCTGGAGGAGACATATTCAACCAGTGTCAGGAGATTCGTGTCAACTGACCTCTTGCTTCTGAAACCGTGCTGCTCATTACATAAATATTTGTTTACTTGCTCGTATATGGAATTATGGAGGATGTTCTCGAAGACTTTCGCCGGGGAAGATAAAATTGCGATAGGGCGGTAATCTTCAACGGAGCTTTTATTTTGGGTTTTAGGAATAGGTGTCACTCTAGAAACTTTCCACTGAGAGGGATATGTACCGGTCTCCAAGGCTAAATTGAAAATGTGACAAAGAGGATTACTGAAGATATGTTTTGAACATTTAATGATAAAGGGGGGAATGTTATCGGGGCCAATGGAGCTGTTAGGTTTTAGTTTATTTATGCCTTTAACAATGTCTATAGGGTAAAAGGGGGGTATATTAATGTAATTGCTGTCACTGGTATGGTCATCCGTACTAATGTGATCAGCATTAAGCCCCGGGGCATCAGGCAGAAAAACATTAGAGAAAAACTCAGCAAAAGCCCCTGCTGCTTTAGTTCCTGAAAAATGTATACCTCTGTATGAAATGTTAGGCTCAAAACCACCTTTGGATCTTAGGCTGGAAATGTGCGACCAGAATTCACGAGGGGTAACTTTAATTTTATTTTCTATTTGTCTCATGTACGAGAGATATGCATTCGAAATACTAATCTTTAAGCTTTCTCTAAGGTCAGAAAATAACAAATACGCGCTATCGCTTTTAGTGCGTTTCCAGTTTTTGTGGTGCTTTAACTTGAGCCTTAGATCTCGGATGATATCATTATTAAACTTATATCTTTTATCCGTCGATTTCTTTCTGCGTTTTTTGGGCATGCAAGTATCAAAAAAATTATAAATTATGTTGTAGAACTTAAGAGTAGCTGTGTGTACATCTTTGGATTCCAAAACCTCCTCCCAAGTATTCTCGTTAGAGAGTAATAAATAAAGCTGTTCGTAATCGCATTTACCGAAGTTCCAATCCTTTGTACTGTCTATATTGCTGGGCTCAACTGAGTTTGAAAAATGACCTACATCAACTCTTACGTCAATGTGTAGTGCAGGGTGATATGCATCCAGTGGTACAATTCCCTCAGTAGCGGTTACGATTGTCTCTCGTGCACTAATGTTCTCTTGAACTAAAACAACATCTAACATACCTCCATGCGAATTCTCCACAACATTCATCTCATTCAGACTACAATATGATACAAAATAACAATAATAATTCTTAATATTTAACGAGACACTATTTAAATTTAAGTCGCCTAATATTATTACAAGGCCTTTTAAATTATTTATATATTCTTCCACTTTACAAGACCATACGTGAACAGTTCGGCCGCACCATGTAAAATCAGCCCATAAGTCCTCACCACCGTCCGTTTCAAGATCACAGCGCCGGCGCAGCACAATGGGTGCGCGCGCAGCGAGCATCACTCCACCGCACGGTGTACTCCTGTCGCGTCGCATCACATTCCAATCCTCAGTTGCAAGTTCTCCGTCTTCAATAGAACCATCGAGAAAGCTCTCTGTTACAGCGATCAGATTATGCTCCAGCTGTAACAAGTTCGTTCTCCACGTCGAAAGTTTAGTTTTGAGACCACGGACATTTTGGTACAATACGCTAAAGCTCTTCATTTTGTTAATAGGCTGCTTAGGCACGAAATGTCTGGTCAGTTGGTTGGGCTTTATCAGATGCCTCATATTTTCTGGTATGTCTCGGGTTCTCATAAGTCGTCCATGTATTCACTCTTGCGTTCATTGGCCATACATCTGTAGAATAGCATTTTTCGTAGTAAATAACGGGAACACCAATCTTGTACGACTTATAACTTCCCCTAGCCCGCAACTCTTCAACCGTGCACGTTCCAGTGGGACACAGTTGACGTAGATAGTCACGGATTTCATCGGCGCTGGACTCCATGTTCCACAAGTGAAGATGTTTGCGTGGTTCGACAGCTCTTAAGCTAGTAATGTTGGGCCCAGCGATGCCACATAATGAAGCAGGTTTTCGGAATTTCTTGTGTTTTACTTCCGTCCAGCCTTGATTGTCACTGTGGTCGTCGGCAGAAGTAGTGCGGTCGTAGGCAGGAGAAACGCGGTCATCGGCAGATGTGTAGACATTCTCACTGACCAGTTCTATGGTTTCCGACGTGTACACCTCGATGTTGGTTGGGATTACCTGCGAGACGACAGGGCCTGTAGCGATAAGAACTTTAAGGTCTGTCTTTTGGCACGGTTGGTGGTTTGTACCGCCGCAGGGGTTTCGGGTGGAAAAGGAATAAGTTGAGCTTGCGGTTGAGTTGTTATAAGGGGGGGTTGCTCCTGAGTACTTACAAAGTGTGTTTGCTGCTCAGTGGTTACACTGAGGGCTTGCTGCTGGTCAAGTACACAGCAGGGTGGATGTTGACTGCCCACACAGGCTGGTTGCTGCTGATCGGCAAAAGACGTTGTTATTAAAGCGTTGCTTTGCTTTAGCTGGGTGTTAAGGAGGTAAATTTGGGAGGAGTAGCCGGTTAACTTGGATTCGTAGTTCGAAATAAGACATACAGCTTTGCTAAGTTGTTCTTTTAATATCTCCATCTCAAGTCGTAATTTACTCATTTCAAACGAGAGTTCTTGAAATTCAAGCTGGTTTTGTGCTCGTTGTATCTCCGGATTTTTTTTCCTAAACGTGACATTTATATCATTATCACCAGTTAAAGTTATGCAATTATATATGCAATTATGCAGTTAAAGTTATGCAAGTATATAGAGCTGCGGATCTACGAAAGACTCTAGAACTCAACTGAGCTGTGGATCTATGAAAGATTCTAGAACTCAACTCTGACTCCGCACTGCTAGTATCAAAGTTCGATACGGTTGTTGCGAAAGTGTTAAATAATATAATTATTTAAATTTATACTTTTGCTCACTTAATTTAGCTAATCAATGTTTAGCAGGTGCCATCTTATACCAACGCAAATGAAATATTCGAAAGCTTTGTTGCAAACTTGTACGTAAAATAGTTTCGAACATACAAACGGACACAGAAGTGATTTCTTAAGTGTTCCGTTTTGCCAATTTTGGCACGGAATACTAAAAATGAAACGATGACGTTTTTTATGATCAGATGAAACGAAGATGTTTTCTACCAGCAATGTAGTATAGTTCACAGTTCTTCAGTTAACCATTTTGTCATTGATTACTGATGAGAACTAGTAATAAACACTTCAAGAATTGGTAAAGAAGTGGCAAGCGGCGGACTTGGCTTATCTCGTCCCGTAGCTTAGGAGGTAACAGATCATCACATCTGCCCACAGTGCCCACAAGCGATGTCTAGCGTGGGCCTACCAATGACAGCTGCTTTCATCTATCAAAGAGGACGTTGTAACAATCACGACCTTTCATATTAGACATACAGATAGCTTATAACAGTTCGTCATTAAAACGCCGTTGCTAAAGTGTGCCTTTTTTTACTAGGAACAACAGGAAAAGTTAGCGTGGATTTTAAGATAATAGGAACTAGTACCTATGAATTTATGCGTCCTATCAGTAAAGGTTGTTGGAGGTGTAAAAGCAATCCCTACAATCTCTTCATTACACAAATGAAGGGTTGGTAGTGGCCCGTACCTAAAAATACTTTTGGCTGAATCTAACTTTAAAATGGGAGGACTGGGAATTGCCGAGAAGGAAGAAATACCAAGCAAGAGAGAAAATCTCCGAGATTCTGTATTACTATAACTATTTTATCTGAAATACCTGCTCTAGGTATGCGTGAACCTGTGCCCAAACACACTTGAAACGAAATTGGCGGCAATTTAAGCTTCAAAAGTTAGTCCGCGTCAATACGCTCGGCGCCCGCGCCGTGACGGCACTGAATTTGTTAGGAAAGTCGTCAGTACTTGAACACCACCCGACGTAGCTCCACTTCAATACATTAACTTAATAACTCCGATAGTATAAGTTCTTACACTTGGAACTTCTAAAGGCTAAAGGGCCCAAAGCGAAGAAATGCTTTTAAAGGAAGATTTACCCAAGGATTCCGAAATCAAATTACCCAATTTGTTGATTAGTTGCTCCAACTTAAACTGTAGCAAACGCACCAAGTAAAACACGGGATGTTTTATGCCTAAAATAACAGTTTGAACAATCTTATTAGATCTATCATGTTTTAACTAGTTTAAGAGCAGTTATTACGTATACCTTTGTATGGGTATATATTTACATGAAACACCCACTAATTGCTATGGAAGCAGAAACCCTATATTCACTTACAAAATCGAAGGGGCGTAATTACATAGATACATATGAAAAGACAGGAGATAGAAATAGTATATTTTAGCCTTTCTAATGTAAGAACATTGAATGCTATAAGGGCCGAAACCTGTGGCGTGGCTATATTTATAATCGGGTGGTGCGCGGTGGGCCGTTGACGTCATCGCGAGGGTCGCGAGCGCCGAGGGCTCGGGAGGGGGGAAGGAGGGGGCGACGGCGCGCCCTCCGATACGCACTTGCAAATTTGCACCTCCCATGAATGGAGGAATTAAATTATCCTTAGCCGCGCGCCGAATTTACACGGACCTGACTTGGAACGCCAAATGCCTTTTTAATATGTATTTGTTCTGCAGGTTTATGATTTCGTATGTTTATTGCCGCCGTGGCTCATTTTATCTACCTGAGATGTGAGGGCGACAGACAAAAGTAGTAAACAGCTGTGAAACGAGATCACTTTCAGCTCGAGCTGTCTGAAAGATGTATTTTTCAGAAAGAACACTTGAAACTGAACTACAGATTAAGACAAATTTTCTAAGGCTAGGTTTTCTATTGTTGGAAGAACTTCACCTACAACATTCTAACCATTGTGAACGTTTTAGAGGGAGTAATTACCTGAAGACGAAGTAGTAGGATCGTCGAAACAATTTACTTTGATGGGAACCGTAATGACGCTGCCCATAAATAAACTGCTACATATTTAAAAACTGGTGTGTTATTAGAACTGTACAAGTTGAAAATTTGCATCAACTTCAAGAAGCTTAGCAGAATGACCTTATTAGTGTACATAATTGTGGTACGTAAAGTGATGCTTTTGCTCTCCAGGATCCTCAAACGGGCTTGGGTGTATCGAATCAGAATTCGCTTTCTTCGAATTACGAACCTCCTACGCTTTGACGTCGGTTAAAAAAGGAGCGTCGTCTTCATTTTGTTACATTTTAATTTCTTCTGATTTTGGTGGAATATCAAAGTATGTTTGTACGTCACTTGATGAGAAAGTGGAGCATCAAGAGTGTCCTCGACGGCGAGCGACACGCCGAGCGCCTCCGAGCGCCACCGGCGAAGGTGCGCGGTGCGTGCGCTTCAGTAAATTGGTCTGTTCCGTGTCCCCACAATAATTCCACTTGATGTGGGTTTCAATTCAATTATACGTATCACGCAACACGCTGCTTAACCAAACTACGGATAAGAAACTATGCATATAAATACAAAACTTTTATACAGAAAAAAAATATCGTGAAACTAGACCTTATACTTTTATCAACTACTTACTATTTCTTTCTTAGTTCATTATTATCGTCATTCTCCTGCCATTATTTATATTTATTTGTGGTCGGCACAACATGTCCCTTTCGTCCATACTTCTCTATTAGTCGTCATCTCGGTAGTTACCCCCTTTCTAACCACATCATCTTTCACACAGTCTATCCATCGTTCCCCTACTCTTTTAGCCATCGACAATCGTACCCAAAACTCAGTCAGTCAGTCAGTTCGTTATATTATAGAAGGCCAGTAACAAAGCCACGTGACTGGTGTTACGACGGCTATATATTTTCTTGCCAACATAACAAAATAAGCTGAGATGTATACTGCTTAGTAAGCTTGTATAAATCTGCAAAGTAATATTTTGTTACATTTTTTCATTCCTGTAAATTATTTGAGGTCATATTCCATCTGTTACGCATATGACTCAACTCTTCAGTGCTTCAGGGATTTCATTTTTCCTTCTAAGGCTTCCATATAAGATTCGAGAAGAATCGATGCGTCCCATGAGCTCCAACTTTTGAGATTACATTTCAGATATGATTCCGAATTTTATTATTATAGATCATGTATTTTTGTTTCAATCATACAAAAAATTTGATTCTTATTATGTAATTTATTTCAAGTTTTATCGTCGGCTGTTAATCTGATTGTGTTACAATTTCATTAGCTTGAGTGAAGCAGTATACACATTTTATATATTAATTCGTTGGAAAACGGCTTTTATATTCAGGATCTTATCAGCCAAAATTGCAGTAAAAGCTGTTTGTTTAGTTAAACCGTGATATGTATCTGGTTTTATTGGTCTGCTAGTTGCTCTGAATTCATGGCTTCATAATTTGTGGTATTCATTTTGTAATATCAATAGAAAGAAGAGATGAATGCGAAAAGAATAACATTTTAAGGAAAAATCTAATGTTGCCAATATATACGTAATGATTGAGGAGGGCAATAAGTAGCGACAGGTGTCATAGCAGACATTTATCAGCGACCCTGGCGCTGCGTGGAGCCGGCAGTCGTCACGTATGAGATGATTGCAAAGCGATGAAGTATCTCGCATGCGACATGAGCTTAATGTATTATGACATATTTTTACATAATAATTCATTTGTACCAATCAAACTAAGTATATTCAGCTCCCAAATACAGCCGTAGATAAGGTTAGCATTCGGCAGGTTATTACCCTCTTATGTAGGTATATTATTTAAACTAGGAATATCAATATACTGCGTTCATCATATTATGAATTATTAATATCGAAAGAATATGTTGTTCTTCTCCTAAGCGTATGTATAGCGTCAGAAGAGGACACAGTAAGCTGAGACATTGTGGATGTAAATGATATGACGAGCTCCGCCAGCAGCAATGTCTTCATTGTGCTGCCAACCTACTTGGCAGACCTTTACTTTATGCTAAACTTTCTGAAAGTAAAGCCATTTCAGCAACTTTTATATAAATGTTTTTAAACTGACCAATGTTTGAAGTAGAATAAAATTAACACTTAGTTTCTTTGTTAAAAGTTAGCAGTAATTAGTTAGGTTTTCTTGTTCGAATATAAAGTTTGTATAGTATATAGGTACCTACAACCTTCTTAGTACGTGTACATAGAATTGACTATTTATGGCTCCTCGTAGAATAAATAAATTTATTAATTATAGTCCTTACTTCAATGTCTATCACTAAAGTAGTTATTTCATTCATAAGCACTCACTTGAAGCATAAATCGACTTAAGCAACTCTATTAACCTGGGATTCCTAAAACTAACACATATTTTATCAAAAAATATGGAAACCTCAAACGGCGCAAATACTCTAATCTCTTTGGAACTCATTATGTTTGAGCCGTTTGGGGTTGATACACTAGGGCCATGGGGCCCGAGTGCTCACTTAGTATTTCGAGACATCGCCAAGCGGTTGGTCGACTCTTTTCGTGACCAGAGGGCTGGCCTATTTTTTGGCCAAAGTTGCTGATTAGCATTGCCATACAACGTGGCAATACTGCCAGCCTTTTGGGCACGTTTCCTGTTGATAGCGATGTGGATGAATTTTTTGATGCCCTTTGATTATTTCCCCTTCCTTTTTATATACTTGTACATATTATTATTTTAAGACCATTAGGTTTTTAAATTATGTAAATATTTGAATCTTTAAAAATAAATTATTTTCCTCAAATTAAAAATATTGATCTAAATGTCTGTATTCGCAAATAAGTTCTGCTGAGGAATGAAAGTAAAAGAGGCAATACATAACAGTGGTGGCGGGAAATAAATACGTGATTTGTGCGAGTACACAGCCACTTGCAAATTATTGTGAGCTGTCATGTTGATAGACAGTTGATTGCTGCATGTGGTTTTACTTCCTGGTTGATTTTATTGTAAAAAACGAAGTCATGTTTGTTGCCGAACAAAGAGTAGCAGATAAACTTCAAACGCTGCCAATTGCATCGTTATAATTATATAAAGCGTACGCGCAACAAAGATGTAAGAAGATACATAGCCATAAGTGTCATAATTGCTGTTAATGTAATTGTATTAGGTAACATGACTCGGATTTGACATCGAGGAAGTAATTAAAACGCATGTATGGCGACACGACAAGGGAGTGAATTCGTCCAACAACTAAATAACATGTAAATAGAGATGTGAAGTGGCCGAGTCGTCGGCGCGCCGAGCGTACAACGTTGTGCCGCTAACCTAATTGGCGACGATTCTTCGGGAAATGTAAATTTTATGAGGATCATGTTCCCTCCTCATTCCCTCCACATTCTATTCAGTAAGGTCTCTATCTACACTGTAATTAATTGTTAAGTTTATTTCTACGGAGGTTGGATTGGTCTATGGTGAAGATCGTTATGCTTTTATATGTTCAATATTGCCTATAACATGATGTAGGTGACCGGTGTGATTGCACAGATGAGGTATGAATGAGAGGTTTTGTCTTTGTTCTCGTATATCATCTAGTGTCGACCGGATGGGTTGAATGATTGAAGGTGTTTGAGGTGAGATAGTTCGGTAAACCGGGAGTGGACGGAGGGCGCGTGCGGTGCGTCAGGCTGGCGCTTTGTTTGCGTCGGCTCAAACTTCAAAACACCAGCACTCCGCCGCGCCTCCACTATTCACTGGCTATTTGAATGGATCTTTGCTACATCGATTTACAAAGGTAAATAGGTGCTGTCTAGTTAGGTGGTGTTTGTGTACCTACATTGCAACAGAAATAATGTATAGGTACCACCGAAAAAATATTGTATACATTATTTTATGTATGACGTATTATTATGTATTTATTATTTATGTATGCACATACATGAAAGCAGCTATCATTAAGACTTGGCTGTAGCAGTTTTCCACACTGTTGGGACTTTTATTTTGAGTCGTTTACAAACTTACTATACAGCAACATATACATAGATAAAAAAAAGACGGATTGCACTCCGGGAGTGCCGGCAGAAGTGAAAACTTGACGTTGAAATAAATCAATTATTAATTGAATTAATACTTATAACTCATTTTTTTTTCACTATTTCTGCGTCCCTTTTTTCATTAGGTAATAGATGCACTTTGTTCAATTTCCATATTTTAAACACTTTATATACACGAATGTTACGAATACACAGCAGTGTGTCCACGTCCACTTCCACTTCCACTTCCACTTCCACTTCCACTTCCACTTCCACTTCCACTTTGACTTCGACTTCGACTTCGACTTCGACTTCGACTTCGACTTCTACTTCGACTTCGACTTCGACTTCGACTTCGACTTCCACTTCCACTCCATCCATCCATCCATCCATCCATCCATCCATCCATTGTCGTGTGTCACTAAACTTGGTTCACATCGGTTGGCGCCGCCGTAGAAAGAGAGGGGGGGGGGGGAAAATCTCTCCTGACGGTCACGTGTCCTGACGCGATGCCCTGACGCGAGTTTAACATTTTTTACCCATTACAAAAAGTGTTCAACGCCGCTAAAGAAGTTTTCACTTCAAAAATAAATAACTAAGTACGAGATAATAAGTACTGTAGAGATACCATGTACCTACACACGCAAACAGTGCATAGCTAAAACTAATTTCCTTCGGAAAATCTTTGAGCAAAGATTTATATTTAGCGGGACGACGACGTTTGCGGATGCTTAAGATGTTTATTTACTACCAGACTTGGAAAATATATTTGTAGCTAGAAAAGCAATAAGCGAAGTAGCCTGAGGTATAAAACGGATTGAATTATATTAATAAATATAGTTATTTTAACTAAATCAATTAGAGAAATAAGTTTTACAGTTTGTTCCCGAAGCAAAGCAAGCGCAGAAGTTATCGCAATCACTATTTAGATAGTTAACACAACAACATTATTCAATACAATATTTTGATAATTGATGAGCTAACGAATGTATTTCACCAGAGCTTCGGAGCGAAAAAGGATTCACTGACGAATTCGTATTCGGCACGCAATCGTTACGTTATGATACGTTGATCCTATTTTTTTCATCGAGCATTGTTAGGAATTGACGGGTGGAATGTGCGCCTTTTATCTCTTGTTCACCTGACACCGAGGTGGCAACCCTAGGTGAGCGGTATAGGGATTTGCAATACGTTTTGTTTCCGCACGGTTTCACAACCACAAATCAAGTCGGAATGTCCCGGATTAAACGCTTACAGATTGCACTTTGTTGAGTTTGTGTACACGAGAGTATTTTGTAACACAGTTATACAAATATATTGACCCGAAGTTGGAGTCAACTGTTTCTACTTGCTCTAATATCAAAATCTTTAGTGAAAACAATCTGACCTTTGTTTCTCTAAAAACGTCTTCATATTCGTCATGAGACTTAAGTCAGCTTAAGCTAAAGGTTATGTTTGCATATCAAAGGACGCGTGTGTTTGATTCTGTTGTTACTTGTTCAATTACGCCCACCTTACGTTGTTAAGTTGAAGATTGAATAATAGTCCCCAAATCTCAGCTGTGTAGTGTAACACACATAAGTGCATTTAATACATTCTCAGTCACCTTTAGCATACCTATAGGGGTTACCGAGAGCGTGCACCTCTAGTATAACTGATTGCGCTTGCCTTAAAGTAATTCTAGTACATTAACTAATTTGGCTTTCGAAAAATGTATGTGTAGACAAATTGAATCATTAGTGTAGTTAAAATATATGATACCCGCATGTATTCGAGTTTTGAAGCAAGCTGAGTCGAGGCTCCATTTCGTGGCTATTTAGGTATTATAATCGAGCATTGTTGGCACTCACATGCACATTGTGAGCTGTGCTTTGCATGTCAATGATCTCAGTGTGTTAGAGCACCGAGGTTGTGCGAGTGTTACGAAACACGTTGTCACATATTTTTATTAGCTTCACGCTATTATATGTTCTATTCTACATGATAAGCATAAAATTGCTTCTACTTGTTATTTAGCAAATCATTGTTAGATGAACAATGGGTAAATACTACCTGGATTGGATTTAATTTTATTCAACGTAAATCTTGGGATTTATGTTGATTAAAATTAAATCGGATTATTTAGATGCTATCATGACAATTAATGTGGGAATTATGAAAGGTTTTTTTTTTGTAAATGCTCCGTAACAGTTACAAACTGTAACTGTTAGAAAATGTTTTACTCATTGTGAGAATAAAGAAGTATTTTTCTTAGTTATGTCATTTGTGCACACGCTTCAGGCATGTGTGTCGCTGTGAGCTCTTGAGACTACAGAAACTCGCACAAAAGCTATTTATTCTCCAATTAACGTTACAGTAATGAGAGAGCAGTGAGCAGTGGTGGCCCAGTGGTAAGGGCCGCAACGTACAAGTCGTAGGTCGTAGGTTCGAACCCCGACAGGCGGTTTACCGTCAAACGGGGTGAATAGGGATGCAGGGGTGAATCGGGACGAAACTTTAACATGGATTTTGACGTTGAAATTATATAGTTTGTTGTCAATAAAGGCACGTAATCGTTAATTAAATTACAGTAAACACATTAGGGTCCTTTTTGGTCACACACTATATTATTTTAATGTTAAAATCCCTTTTAAAGTTTTGTCCCGATTCACCCCTGCATTCCTATTCACCCCGTTTGACTGTACTTTTTGTAAATTATTTCATCACCACGACTCTCAGAATGGTGAAGGAAAACATTGTAAGGAAACCAGCATGTCCTAAAACCAAAAGTCGAAGACATGTGACATCTACCAAACCGCAATGGGAACATGTGGTTGATTACGGCCCACTCCCTCTCACCGAGAGGAGGCCTGTGTCCCAGCAGTAGGGACATTATAAGCTGATTATGCTTATGTTAATTCAATTCATATATTTTTAAGATCATAAAATCCAATTTGTTAGTAGATATATACACAACTTAAACACTAGTGTTAGTACATTCTAGCATGGTATCACTAGTGTTAATGACAGAACTTTACCTGATCCAACAACACATTATTGTCACTGAAATCACATTTTCTAAGAATCTTTGTCATCTACAATGACCTCATTATTTCGGTAGCTATTAAGAGGTTTTACAATTAATAAACGCATAAAAAGTTTGCTTGAAAAGGAACTCAAGGAGGCACCACAAAGCTATTTCGCTGATTTTATTACCTCCAGCCCAGTGCACGCCCGTCCTTGGACACTGGAAGATAAAAATGTCCAAAAAGATAATAAAACATGGTTTATGCGGGTTGTAGAAACACAAAAAATGCATTTTCTTTACTTAATTTTAGACGTTTCAATATGAAAATATACGACTTCAGCATATCTCCTCGAAAAGGTCTTTATTTTGTATAACTTAAAGTTCATAAATTCAGGTGTAATATGCCAAGGTGGTATTTTACCTAACCTAGGCACAGTACTTTGCCTAGGTTAGGCATTAGGTATATTAATATTCATTCCAGTTATTTTTAAACTTCGTAGACACGCTTTATAGCGCTCGACTTGAGTTTAAAATAGTCTTCCTTCCATGAAAGTTACGTGACAATGTGTTATCGATGTCACTCCAATATTGACTTTCAGATTTACCTAATCCAAAAAAGAAATTCTTTTTGATTAAAGGAGAAGGGGCGAACGCGGGTTTTCTTCTAAATTGTGTTCTATAATAAAGCCAAAGGAAAGCGGCTTTTATTTATAATTAACAAATATTTTAAAAGTCAGTTGACTGAATAAAAGAATTATAATTTATAATGGTACAGTGACTTTCTTGTGATTACAGCCTAAAACAAAATGACAAAATAATAGAAAAGATAAGAGACAATTAGGTAGATTCTAGACAAAATAAAAACAATTGGCGTTTTGAGCAAGGACGAAACGTCTGTGTCCTGTGACCTCCTGTAAGATATTTTTGGCGAAATTATGTTCATATATCTATCTAAGAAAACTGTTTATGCTTCGCTTTTTAATACTAGACGAAGATAGAGTGGTTTACTTAATACGAGTAAGCTAGTCTTATCTTTTTTAAAGGTAATTAAAATTCAGAATAGTATTTATGTACCTATATCTACCTGTGTAACTGTGTATGGTATGTTTAAAATATGTAACTTATACGGTTATTATTAATAAATAATATATATAATAGTAATATTTAATAAATAATAAAACAAAAATAAGTAATAATTATATAAAATAGCAATAACAAAATATTAAATAATATAGTAATAATAATTATCCAAAGAAAAACAATTAAAATACATAAAATAATAAATAAAATAATAATACAGGTATATAAAGTAATCTAAAATATTTAAGTATATCTTGGAGATAAAATAATAGATAAGCGAAATGTTTAGTATATTATTCGTGATCTTCTGAGTATGCAATTATACAATACTAGGAGATTGAATTTATACAATGCAAAGATAGACTTACAATCTTCAGCAGCTCCAACAGTATTTTCAAGTGTTAATCAATTAGTTGTGGTTGTGGAGCAGGACCAGCATTGAGCCAGGCATTTTTATCCGCGATTTAATCCCCTAACTTATAATATGCCTGCCTGCATAGTGTGCGTTTAATACAAGACTTGAATTTTGTCTCATTCAGTTGAAGAATGTGGGGAGGTATTTTATTATAACATTTTAAACAGTACCCCATAAAAGATGAGTCTACTTTAGCTAGTCTGAAACCTGGTTGAACTAATAGGTCCCTATTTCTAGTACTATAATTATGTCTTTCACCTATTTACTAAAAAGATGTAAATTTTTCCTTACATTCATGATGTTTTCATAGATATATTGACAAGGTACCGTCATGATGTTAATTTCCTTAAACCGTTCTCTTAGAGAATGGGGCCTGCGAAGATTATATATGGCTCTGATGGCTCTTTTCTGCAGAATAAAAATAGAATCGATGACTGCAGCCCGTCCCCAAAGAAAAATACCGTAAGACATGATACTATGAAAGTAACTAAAATAGACCAGTCTCGCGGTATCTACATCAGTAAACTGACGGATTTTTCTGACAGCATAAGCAGCTGAACTTAGCCGTCCTGCAAGAGATGTTAAATGGGGACCCCATTGTAGCCTTGAGTCGAGCGTGATCCCTAGGAAAACAGTTGTATCGAAGAATTCTAGTTTCTCTTGATTCAATATTATCTCGCAATCACTACCTTTAACATTTGGTAAAGAAAATCTTATGCACTTAGTTTTTTTTCCATTTAATACTAAATTATTAGCAGTGAACCAATTTTGGACCTGCAGTAGGGCGTTATTTACGTCGTCAAAATTTATAGCACGTCTATTTACCTTAAAAATTAAAGAAGTGTCATCAGCAAATAACACCATTTGTGGTTGGTTTTTTAATAAATGGAGTAGATCATTAATATACACTAAAAAGAGGAAAGGACCCAAAATCGAGCCTTGTGGCACACCCATTTTTACTGTTAAACCATGTGAATTGACACCATTTATTTGAACTTGCTGTTGTCTATCATTTAAATAAGAACTAACTAAACTGAGCGCAAGTTTTCCAAGTCCGTAATGCTCAAGTTTCAAAAGCAAGGTTTTGTGATCGACGCAATCAAATGCCTTGGAGAGGTCACAAAAGATTCCTATGGCGTCTTGAGCCTCTTCCCACGCGTTAAAAATGTGTTTTAATAAGGTTACACCGGCGTCGGTCGTACAACGTCCTTTGGTAAAACCATACTGTTGATCGTGAAGGGTTTTATTCATGTTAAAATGATTGAGCATCTGATTAAGCATTATCTTTTCAAACACCGCTGAAAACCGGCAACACGGATACGGGTCTATAAATATTGGTGTCTTTACTGTCCCCGGATTTGTAAAGTGGTATTACCTTACTATATTTCATTAGATCGGGGAAGACTCCTTGATCTACACAAGAATTAAATACTAAGGCTAAGTAAGGCGCAATAGTCTCAATTATGGAGGTACACACTTTTGTGAGGAATTTAAGGCTTCCGTCGTTTTTGATGGTATATTAGTAAAGAAATTTACAAATTCTTGAGCTACTTCTAAGTTAGAGCTTATGGCACCACGTGAAGTCTCCAACGTGTAATCAGTGTTTCGTTTTTTCTTCGTTCGTATTTTGTGTTTTACGAACTGTGTCCAAATAAACTTTATTCTTTCTTTATTTGTTTACTTAAAACTGTATGTAAATAAATAAACGTACTGTTCTTATTCATAAGTTACACTTACTTATTTTTCCATAGAGGGTGATAAAAAGTTGAATGTCCACCTCGGGAGCAACACTATTTTAAGCTCGAATGACGTACTTTGAATCCCTCGCTGCGCTCTGGATTCAAAGAAACACTCTCGCCTTCAAAATAATTGTTTGCTCCCTTGGCAAACAATCTACTATTGATATAAATTATTGATTTGCTGGAAAATAAATAGAAATGTATTAACAATTTGGTCGTCTCTATTGTTTCTATGTTAGTTCGTGCACGGAATATTAATATGTATTACGAAGTTAATATTAGGTTAAATCGATTAAATTAGGAGGTTTATTTCCGGCATGGCGGCGCGTGTGGTCGGCTCACCAACTTTGTAGTGTTCGTCAAACATTGGGTCGTTACTATCAAATAACTTTGTTGCCTCGGCTACATTATACAACGGAGCCACTTCGGCACCCTCATAAAGTCTAATTTTCAGGATCGCTACGTCAATTACGTAACGGTGCCTATCCCTTGAATTAGTTTAACAGTTATGCTTGGTGATAGGCCCACGGTGAACATACAGTTACGTTACGTGGTAGCTTTCTGTTTAGGAATCAGAAATGACGACACCACACCAACATTTACCATCTTTTCAAAATGTCGGTTCGTTCACTTCCGTTGTTAAGTTACATTAGATATGATAATGCGTTTATTTGTTCAACCATGAGTACAACAGAAATTGTCAGCATGCTAGAGATAAAAACTGATCATCACGTTTGCCTTAGACAATGACATGCAAATATTAATAAATAAAAATAATGTATAACGTCACTCCGACTCCAATTTATTTATAAATGTTATTATAATATAGATCTAAGAATATAATTATGATATTTGTAGTCTACAATTGTATATTCATCAGTTTTGATGTTTGTACTGAAAACATAGTCCTTTGCTGGAGATTTTTTGAAATCTGAAAAGGAATTGCTAAGTATAGTTACTAAGAAGACTAACACCCAACCCAATTCACTTTACAGACATTATCTAACCTTTACCTTTTCTACTTATACGGACAAGGTTGCTTGCTCTAAGGCTCTAGATCTTCATCCATCTCATATACGATCAACTGTGACAGACAACCGAGTCATCAACCTAAAAGGACCTCATTTTTGGTTGGAAGCGATATACTAAAAGCTGAGTACAAGAATATTTATTAAAACCACCGTCTCCAAGGGTAAGCTAATTTAATTCAATTGAAACGGTTTTTAATCAAGGTATTTTGATTAAGTGGGCAATGCACTAGGGATCCGTCTTATTCTATCCTAACAGAGTTTTTCTATACGCACAGATCCTAGATTCGACACACGCATGTAGGTACTTATGTAATCTATTCCAGTCCTTGCGGACGGACGGACAATTCTCCTAATTATAAACCATATTCCCAGCACATGTGTTGTCACGCGATGTGTCATTGTCAAACGATGGCTTGAACTTTCACTGGAAATTAATATACCTAGCTTAATTTGAATAACACTTAATAAATTGACATTTCGTATCCTCACGGTCTGGTGGAAGAGCTTAAACAAGGTTTATGAATCATTAAGTTGAGTTCTTTTCGTGTCTAGCGCTAGATGGAGTGACGATCTGTTTCAAACACAGGGTGACTGGAACTGGAGGACAGTACCCGAGAGTAACATTAAAAAGTGTTTGATTGCAGAGGCCTTTATCCAGTAGGGGACTGCTAAAGCCTTGTTGATGATGAGGTATGTATTGAAAAGTGAGTCAAAAGGAACTTGAGCATTCAAACATTAAAAAATAATCCTAAAGGAACCTGATATATGTAGTAATGTATACTTTATATTTGATCATTGACATTTATAATATTTACTTTAATAAACCATTCTAAGCAGCCAATACATGTAAGACGCTGAATAATAAAGAAAATGTATTTATAATAAGTTAATAACAATGAAGGATAGAGTCCTTGAAGGGTGGTGTCTCTGAAGCCTTTGTCGAACACCGCTCAAGGTTGCGGTAACAATAGCTGCGTGAAGCTTAGGATGGCCGCCTTTGGCTGAGCCGGCTCCTCTCTCGGAATCTTGTGAAAGTTTTAGTTACACTGGATTGCTATTTCCACGAACAGTGAAAGTATTCGTGCGGATTTACTAGCACTTTTGGGTTTCTATTTTGGGAGCTAAAGAGGAATGGTGCAACTGCCCCCACAGCTTTACTACAATCATGCCTATAGTAGGTCCAGTTAACCATTAAAAATACAGAAAATCAAGACCAAAGGCTCCTACGTAATTGAACAAAATGCATAACTAGCTAACTGTTTACCTTAATACTCATTTGTTCTTAGACAGATTACATTATATTTTATTACTTGGATAATATTTACCTAACTTGGCTGTAGTACGATAATAACCCAGAATAATAAAATGTTTCTCAGAAACAAAAACACTTTTACTCTCGCGAACCTTCACGAAATATGCATTATAGTTAAATAGTTTTTATAAAATCCAATTAATTTAGAATATGAGATCGTAAACTCTGATTTCAATTTCAAAATGAAAATGAATCAGCTTCTATTATATTTTTATCAAAAGGAATGATAATTGCTACAGTAACAGTATCTTAAGAAAATTGTGGTATTTTATAAACGAAAAAAAAAACTATTTTATAAATTACTGAACCGAAACTAATGTCGTTTGACACGCACTTCATATGTGTTTATGTACGTTATTTAGTTAGTGACGTGTTTTATGGTAAAGAATTAGCAAAGAGCATGTCACCTCAACCTAAATAAAGAAGCGTAATAACCGTGATTGCTGTAATTTTCCTAAAAATATTAGTTTGGAACTAACTTTCCGGGAGACTATTTGATTTCTTTTTTCCGTGACTTGCTGACGTATCATCCGGGATCAAATCGTAACGAATATATCCCCAGCATTCGGTAAATTCGTTCCCTTTTGGATGAATCAGCAAATAAATCTGAACATGATATGTGATATACTCGTACAAATAGGATCAAGCCAGCCCAGCATTTGTAAAAACATCTCCTCGTAGTAAATACGTAGGTAGGTATTTATATCCGCAATATTTCATTTAAGTTGGTATTTGTCTTTTTGTGAATGGAAAGATCGCAACTAAATTAAGGTTTAGTTAAAATAGAAGAGTAGAAAAGTATTAATTTTCTATATTATAAGTACATAGGGCTTTTAGCGGGAGTGCTCGTTCTTGAAAATAATGAAATTGTAGCTTGAATAAATCAAATGATGAAATTCAGTTTCTCATGAAAAAATTGATATAGGTTTCCTCTGATTAAAGTACAATTCCAAAGGCAACGGCAGATAGCAGACGGCTGGGTCGCTCCTTAAGTGAGGAGAACCTGTCGGCGGCCAAAGTGCCGACGGCGAGGAGGGGCCGAGGTCGCGCGGTGCAGCACGACGCTGGGGTCGCTTCAAGCGGCCTGGCACTCCTAGAGAGAGCGGTAGGCTTGCCACGGTGGGGCACCCTGGAGAGACAGGCTGCAGGGCGGCCCTCTCAGAGTCGTCAGGCGGTGAGTCGGACGTTGCTGGCGGCTCCAGTTCGGAGCGAGCGACCAAGTTTGCGGAGGTCGTGGCGGCCGCGGTCAAGGGTGTGGCCTTGAAGAGGACTCAATCCTCTAAAGACAAGGCCAAATCGGCAGCCACGGCCTCCGTCATAGCGGCAGCGGAGGCCACCCACTTCGGGCCTCCGTCGGACGGGATGTCCGAGATGCGGGCGGAGGTCGCCCGCTTGACAGTCGCCATGGAGTTTCTCCGAAAGGAGAATGAGGAGCTCCGAGCAGACCTGGCCAGGCTCCGAGAAGTCGGCCCCCGGGAGGTACCACAGGAAGAGGCGCGGAATAGTCAGGGCGAGACTGTGCCTGCTGGGGACGGGGTTCTGGCTCTGGTGCGGCAGGAGTTGGCTGCCTTCCAGAGTCGGTTCTCCGCTCTGGAGGCCATTGTACTGCGCCCCCCTCTAGCGGCGACCCAGCCGGCCTCGGGCCAGCGGAAGAAGGTGGCTTCGTATGCCACCGTCGCGGCTGCCACGGCCAAACCGGGTTCGTCGGGGCAGGCCAACAGCCGGGCCGTGGCGGAAGCCGCGAGGGCCCCAGCCCCAGCGGTGAGACCGCCTCCCCCACCTCCTAAATCTCCTCCGGCTGACGCCGAATGGCAAGTAGCCGGGGAGAAGGGGAAGGCGGGTAAGGCAGCAAGGGCGGCCAAAAAGAAAGATAGGCGGCGGCGGCACAAGGAGCGAAGCGTCGCGGCTAGGCTCCATGCCCCAAAGTCCGCAGCTGTAGTGATCACACTACAGCCGGAAGCGGAAAAGAAGGGCATGTCCTACTGCGACGTGCTTGCCAAAGCGAGGGCGGCGGTAAACCTCGAGGAGCTCGGCGTCACCGATGGCATCCGGGAAGGGTTACAGCGACTGGGGCCCGGATGCTGGAGATCCCCGGTGCGGCCAGCGGCCCGACCGCTGACGCTCTGGCCGAAAGGCTTAGGGCGTCCCTAAACGCGGACGAGGCCCGAGTGTCCAGACCCTCCAAATGCGCTGACGTGCGCATCCTGGGTTTGGACGACTCCGTGACGGGGGAAGAGGTGGTGGCCGCCATCGTTAGGACTGGGGGATGCTCTGCCGGGCAGGTGAGGGCGGGCACCATCCGTCCTGACAACACGGGGATGCGAGCCGTTATGGTGAGCTGCCCGGTGTCGACGGCCCAAAAAATAGCCGAGGAGGGCCGAAGGCTTCTGGTGGGCTGGGTTTCCGCGTAGGTGAAACTGCTGGAACCCAGACCTCTGAGGTGTTTCCGCTGCCGTGTGGGCAACCACGTGAGAGTTAAGTGCACCTCGGAGGTGGACCGCAGCAGCCACTGCTTCCGCTGTGGTCAGCCCGGTCACAAGGCCGGATCATGTAATGCCACGCCGCACTGCTTCGTATGTGCGGCAGCTGGCAAGCGGGCCGATCACCGGGTTGGGAGCAAGGCTTGCGCTCCACCCGCCAGAACCAGGGGCAAGGGTACCGCCGCCGTCACCGCTGCAGCCGCTGCCACTGCCACCGCCGCTGCCGCCTCCACTGTCGTCGCCGCCGTAACCACCGCGGCAGGCTCCTCACAGGGGGCTCGGGAGAGGGCTGATATGGTGTGCCAATAATGGCCCCATTACGCCTCCTCCAGGCGTCATCAACCACTGCGCCTCTGCTCAGGATCTGTTGCTCCAGAGCATGGCGCAGTGGTCGATTAACATCGCCGTGGTCGCTGAGCCGTACTTTGTCCCGCCCAGGGATTACTGGGTGGCGGACCTGAGCGGCTCAGTGACCTTTTCTCGTCGGCCGCCACCGGTACCCCGTCCCTCGAGGCTGTCAAGAGGGGACGGGGTTGCGTGGCAGCACGGTTCGGGGAGATTGTTGTGGTGGGGGTATACTTCTCCCCGAGCCGAACTCTCGCCGAGTTCCACAACTCCCTTGCGGAGCTGAGAGTTGTCGTCGTCGGGTTTCGTTCCCTCCCCGTGCTCGTCCTCGACGACTTCAATGCCAAGAATGTGGCTTGGGGTTCCTGGTATACGGACACACGGGGCAGGATGGTGGAGGACTGGGCTCTGGAGACAGGCCTGGTCGTCCTAAACCGGGGTTCTGTCCCAACGTGTGTGCGGATGCAGGGTGACTCAGTGGTGGATATCTCGTTCGCTAGCCCCGCTCTGTCGCCGCATGTCGTCGACTGGCGCGTCATGGAGGGGGTGGAGACCTATTCCGATCACCGGTACATCCGGTTTGACGTCTCCGCCCAGACCTCGAGCGCGCCGGTCCGACAGGCCCCGAGTGGTCCGCGGTGGGCGCTGAAGAAGCTGGACCGGGAGCTCCTCCTAGAGGCCTCGATCGTGCAGGCCTGGGTGTCACCACCAGACAGGCCTGCTAACATTAACGACGAGGCGGAGTGGTTCCGGGAGGCCATGTCCGAAATATGTGACGTGGCAATGTCCCGGGTCCAGCCCGGACGCGCCTGGCGCCAGGTGTGCTGGTGGTCGCCGGAGCTGACGACGCTACGCGAGGCGTGCGTTGCTGCGCGGCGCCGGTACACCAGACATCGCAGGCTCCGTATCCGCCCTCTGGATACGGAAGCCATTCAGGCGGAGCTGTACGAAGGGTACAGAGTGGCGAAGACCGCCCTCCGAACGGAGATCCTGCGGGCCAGGGGACTGGCCCGCGAGGAGTCGCTGGAGACTCTGAACAGGGACCCGTGGGGACGCCCCTACAAAATGGTGCGGGATAAACTCCGCCCATGGGCTCCCCCGCTGACGCAGAGTCTCCGGCCCCAGCTCGTGGAGGACGTGGTAGGCGCTCTGTTCCCTTCGCGAGGGGAACATATATCCCCCGCCCATGGCTCCGCCTCCTGCGGTGCCCGATGCGGACCACACCGCCGACGACGACGACGATGCTTCGGAAGTGACCGAGGTAGAGCTGAGAGTGGCGGTACGTAGGCTGAATGCCAAAAATACCGCCCCAGGACCCGACGGCTTACCTGGAAAAGCCTGGGTTCTGGCCTTGGAGGCTCTCGGGCCTCGACTAAGGGGGCTCCTAAGCGCATGCTTGGAGAGGGGCCACTTCCCACTTCGTTGGAAGACGGGGAAACTGGTCCTCATTAAAAAGCCGGGGCGCCCTGCGGACTCTCCGTCCGCTTACCGGCCCATCGTGCTGCTTGACGAGGTGGGCAAGCTCTTTGAAAGAGTCATTGCAGACCGCCTCGTCGGGTGGCTGGTGCGGGTGGGGCCGGATCTGGCGGAGGGACAGTTTGGTTTCCGCAGGGGGCGCTCTACGGTGGACGCCATCATGCGCGTACGAGCCCTCACGACGGGGGATGCTGTTGCCAAGGGTGGGGTCGTCATGGCGGTGTCCTTAGACATCGCCAATGCCTTCAATACCCTACCCTGGAGTTGCATCAGGGAAGCACTCCGGTATCACCGGATGCCGACTTACCTCTGTCGCGTGGTCGAGGCTTATCTGACGGACAGGGCCGTCATCTACCCCGGTCATCAAGGAGAGTGGAACCGGCGAGAGATGTCGTGCGGTGTCCCACAGGGATCGGTCTTGGGGCCGCATCTGTGGGACATCGGGTACGACTGGGTGCTGCGCGCCGACCTCCCTAGCGGCGTCAGCGTAGTTTGCTACGCTGACGACACGCTGGTCCTCGCGCAGGGGAGGTCGCACCAGGCGGCGGCTGTATTAGCGACACGCGGGGTTGCGATAGTCGTTGAAAGGATCCGGCAACTGGGACTCGAGGTGGCCCTGCACAAGTCCGAGGCCATGTGTTTTCATGGCCCTCGGAACGCGCCACCGTCGGGTTCCCAAATAACGGTAGGAGGGGTTCATATCGGCGTCGAGTCGACGATGAAGTATCTGGGACTTGTCCTCGACAGCCGGTGGAACTTCGTGGAGCATTTCCGACGTTTGGCTCCCAGACTGGAGCGGGCCGGGGCTGCCTTGAAGCGGCTCCTGCCCAATCTAGGGGGTCCAAACGCCTCCTGCCGGAGGCTCTACGCGGGGGTCGTGCGGTCCATGGCCCTTTACGGAGCACCGGTGTGGGCGCGTTCATTGAGGCGGCGACCAGCCGCAGCAGGCAGCGGTTGAACGCGTCCCAGAGGGTCATGGCCGTCCGGCTTGTCCGGGGATACCGCACGGTCTCCGGGGAGGCGGCGAGCCTCCTTGCCGGATTGCCACCATGGGATCTGGAGGCTAAAGTCTTCGCCCACATATGGGAGTGGCGAGAGGAGGCAAAACGCCGGGGCATAACTCCGCTGCCGCGAGAAATCGCGGCACAGCGGACAGAGCTCCGGCGGGATCTCATGGCGACATGGAGAGTACGACTGTCGCAACCCAGTGCTGGGCACGCCACAATTGCGGCGATAAGTCCCCTCTTTGAGGAGTGTCTGGAGAGGCGTCACGGCGTTCTCACTTTCCGCCTGACGCAGGTCCTCACCGGACATGGCTGCTTCGGGAGGTTCCTGATTCGGATAAGGCGGGAGGAAACGCCCGGGTGTCACCATTGTGTGGATTGCCCGGAGGACACGGTGGAGCATACGGTTGAGGTCTGTCCAGCTTGGGCAGAGCACCGCCGCGTCCTCACGGCGGCGATCGGCGGCGGCGATCTCTCGCGTCCGGCCCTGATCCAGGCCATAGTACGGAGCGAGAGTACATGAGAAGCCGTTGCCTCCTTCTGCGAAGCAGTAATTCTCGCGAAGGAGGAGGCGGAGCGCGTGAGGGAGAGGCAATCTTGGCGCCCTCGTGCCCCTAGTCGCCGCAGGAGACGCCCTGGGCGTCGGGAATCGATAGCCGATTCCCGGCCACCGTAGGCGCGGGCTTGCGGACGGCGAGCAATGGGCAGCTCGCCGTCCGGTAAGGACCAGGCCTGGGTCGACGGCGCGTTGTGTTCCACGCGCGCCTCAAAGAGATGTCAGCACTAACTGACGGGGTCTACCAGGACCGAAGCCTGCCGGGGTCGCGGGTTGTTCGAAAGAGATACCGTGGCCCCTGGCACAGGCAACTGAAGGAACACGGGTGGGTTTTAGTCAGTAAAAGTCTGACACGCCCTCTCGCTCCGCCCAGAGCGGGAGAAGTTATATGATGACTTCCCACCCAAAAAAAAAAAAAAAAGATAGCAGACGGCAGCAGCTGTGCCGACCAACCGCAATGAAAGGCTGCAGTGACGATGCTGGTTTCTATAAAAATGTTTCCATAGATTGACAATGCCGCTTAAAGCTACGTTCGAGCGGCAACTGCAGCAACCAAAAAGTACTGTCAATGGCTGTCACTAACAGAACTAAAAAGACGTAAGTTTTTGTATGACTACCTAATGAGCTTCACGAAACTTAAGAAGAAAAGTGCCGCTGGCGCCATGGCGTCGAAGATGTGATGTCGCGTTTGGAATTGAAACCATAGCGGTACTATAGATTGTGATCTGTCAATCGCAACGCCGGTGCCGTCTGTGGTCTGTCGTCGCCGTATACCGGCAAAAGTATACCTTTATGGTCACGGCGAAGGTCTTTCCTTTTTATGTCGTCATAGCACACCCTAATTGCGTAACACATTATCAATCACAACCTGAATCATTTTGGAGGATATTGCTAATACATTGCTTCATATGTTCGAAAAATTTGTCTGTTCAACAACGTAAATAACGCAATGAATTTTGTTGACCTGTCAAAATGAAAGCAGTAGAGTGTGTTACGCAATTACCCCGCTGATTAAAACATTAAGGAAGATTGACGTTTAAATTAAATTTATAATATTACGCTTGTGTTGTGTTTGTTTTAATTTTATGTAAGTAGAAGAGACTGTTTCCTTCTTTTAAGAATTTACACACGTAACGATTTTGTGAGCGAACGCATATTTTTTATACTTGGAAATGATTCTATTACTTCGGTAAGACGGGCAGTGGCGGCGTTTATTACCTACCCATTACAAAAGACGGGTGATGGATAAAAAATAAAATAGATTATGGTCTTCATTATGAATTTTGACAGGCTTCATTTTGCGGCTCAGTTTATGCCGTAATCAACTGGTACTTAAAAATCTATGTAGCTTTTGAGTATGTGTTGGCATTTATAATATAATGTAATAAAGCTCACTCAAGATCTCCTAAGGCTCGCTGCACGAGGAGGTGTTAGAACTTAATAGATTAACTTGCATACCTGTGAGCCCAGTGACAGTTGCAGATCTCTTGGGTGGCTCGGTAACCTCGTGCCACTTCTCTAGCGTTGAATTAATTTGGGAAACTTTATGGGCGATACGGCTACACTTGTAAGGTAACAATCTTGGATCTTTGAACTCAATTTTGAGATTATTTTGAGTTCTTTGAAATAAAGATTATGCCTGACTTTAATATGTGGCCTGTTTGATGTTACCCGAATAAATAGCGAGACAACACGTTTAACTAGTCAGTAACATTATATATCTTGCAAAAATGTAGCCACGAATGCCTAAAGTTCATTGACACCGATTGTTTAAGCCCGCTCTGTTATTAATAAACGCGGAGAAAAGTTACAACCAGTATAACCTTCAGAGTAACAATACGTTTACGAGGTTTTTAAGTTTGGCATAACTCTAGGTACTCCGCGTTTCTTAACAATGGAGTGAAGTCGAAATGGAAAGACACGAGTAATATTACACGAGTCTAGACATAAATATGGAATCTGTCAATCTGCATACAGGACTGTGAGTAAAATATTGGAACTACGAGTGTCGATTTTAATCACAAATCATACATACCTACATAAACTCATACCTTCTACCCATTGGAGTTGGTAGAAACTATAGAACGCCACCTGCTACGATCAACAAAGCGTATTTACTTTAATTAATGTATTTATCCATTACTTGAGGACTTAATACCTAAGTAATACTTTCTAGACATTTAGGCTCGAGTTGGTGTTTGCAGAGAGACCAACGAACACCTAATTATCTCAGGAAATAATACTTTTCTTGAATGAAACTGATGACTTTTTACAAGGGTTGCAAGTTATCACGTTGACTGCCAGACAACAGGCACAATAGAAAATCTATTGTTCGCGGTCACCGGTGACCGCGGTGGCATTCAATGCCTTAACTTTACCTAATTTGAGTTATAATAATATACTTTGAGAAGACATTTTATTATACTGATAAAAATGCTTTAAGTACTATCAAACCTTTTTCTCAAAATAATAAAAAATATAATCTGTGCCTTTGTGAACATTTAATTTCATTTAATCTTATTCAACTTTTGGTAATAGAGATTTATGTGAAATAAAATATGATTATTAACTTCTATGTACGACGACGCAAAGTGAGAAAAATAAATACTTAACGACTTACTTTGCATACTTTAATATTCTTCTATTATATTATACGAAGGTTGCAAATAAAATAAAGACAGAAAAAGTGCACTTTGTTTCCACATTTAATATTTCAATTAATTTATTCTGCCCGTTTCCTAAGTAAAGCAACCCATTAAGACAGTTAGGTTAGGTTAGTTATAGGCACAACGGGACGTGTGCCGCGGTAGCTAGCAGAGTACTCTCTAGTACTCTCACTTTTGGTCACTTGGGACGAGTTTGCTACAGAAACTATTAAAAGCCGCGCTCACTAAGCCACGACAACTAGTTGGCGGGTGCCGGCGCAAACAACCCACTCCACAGAGTATAGCTTTTCAATTAATTTAACTATAAACGCACTATTACAGCTACTCTAATAAAGACGCCGAACGGATCAGAATTGATTACAATCTTGATATTTCAGCAACTGTTGTCTGACGCCGAAGCTCCCGCGAGTTCCATACACACGTTATTTGCATCTCATTTTAGCAATCTGATAATTCTCAGAAATGAGCACGCAGTGAAGGTTTTAATAAGCCCTTAAAATTCGCTGTCGCAGCCTGTTTCGGTTTAGTTTGCCGCAGTGGTAATATTCACATTGTGATGGTAATTCGAAGTCTGTTTTACTTTCTATTGTAAAATAATGACTTTTTCATCCACGGTGAGATGCTGAAAGGACGTCATGTCATTTCTCTTTGATTAAATTCAAAAACGTCTGCTCATCTTTCATTTCCTTCGAAGCGCTTTGAAAATATAATACACCTTGTATAACCTACCTAATAATACACCCCGGGATCAAATCTAATGCTTTATTTCATTGTCTGCTATTCGTTTTAATAAAGTTTCGTATGCTTCTAGATAGGTATATACTTAGGTTGATAAGAAAACACAATAGGTATCTTCGAATTCTTTAAGCTGGCACGTAATTTCGTTTTGTTTCCTTAGAAAAAGATATTTGAAAAGATTTTTATGAGGAAAATCAAAATTTGATTTATAACAATAGAAAAAGTAATTGTATCTCATTAGTCACAGTTGAGCTCCTACGTAGAATGTATAAATAATATATATAATATTGCAGTACTCAAATTGAGAAAAAGGTAGTCAACCAGAACCAACTTCTTTCAGAGATTTATCTTCAAACTAGCAGACAAAGGAAAGTGCAGACTGGAATTGACTGGATGTGAAAAACTTCGTTCCCAGCCACTCTCACCATCTGAATGGCGTCAATAGCGATTAGCAGTAGCTTCACCAATTTGCAGTTTTCCTTTTGGGACCCGAGCTATTTCCATTGTCTATATGGAAAAATTCTACATTTTATAAATGTCTAAATATAGTGGAGAGTTTAACAAACCAGCTAATTGTAAGGCTTACGTGCAAAATGAGTTATTCGTACTATCACAAATATCAAACATAGGTATATCAAAGTATTTCGCAGAGCTTTTTCCCTAAACTCATCGTAAAGAAATTCTGATAAATTCTATTACATTTATTCGAGCTTTGTACCCTACGTTGCACGTTCGCCTTTCAGTTCAATTCTGCGAAATATATCTTTCTAGTTTTCAATTCTACCTCCTTTAATGAAGAGTTGAATTCTAAATTGTGCTTTGTACACCTAAATTTAATCTGTGCTTCATTTGAGGCCTACATCATTTTATAACATTTACTGACAATGACTGACACATTTCATAAGTAAATGTTTATTTATTTGAAGAGAGCACTACACGTTTAGAAGCCTTACTGTCAGCTACAAACGTTTACAGCAAAAAAACCGTTCGAGAACGTCCTAGATACGAAACAAACCTCTCCTCACTTGATAGAAAAAACAAACATGGGTAGCAGATGTAAATTTGTGTTTGGACGAAACGTAAAACATCCTTGGGAACTCGCTGTTGTGTTAAATTAGATAAACGGTGACTGCACGGTTGAAGACAAGGTTGCAACAATTTTAAACAAAACCCTTAATTTAGAACACAATTTCTTATAATCCACGTTTGAAACGATGCCAAGTATTTCTTGACTTTAGGTATTCATTCAAATAAAGTTATTTTTCAAGTAATGATCCTCAGAATGTTACTAAGTCAACCTGGAGTTTCCGCTCTCGAACGAAGTTACCGTCCCCTAGCGAATAAGGTGCCATCAAGATTTTAATGGAATGTAACCATCTAAACTGGGAAAAAATATAAAACTTTATATAACTTTTACAAATAAATTAGAGCATTATTAGGATTATGTTTTTGTGTAAAAAGAAAGCCGGGCGTTAATAAACCTAATAATGTAATGGCTTTGGTGTGGGTAAGAGGATTATTACGCACTCTAATCTTCTTCGGTTAAACATACAAACAAGCACTTACGAATAGAAGCTTAATAAATAAGAAACATTGATTTTGTGGTAAATATAATGTATATTTGTGTTTGTTTTTCTTAAAAAAATCAGGCTCACTCAAGTGAGTTCCATAATTTCTTAGAAATGTAAAGAAAATCAGAAAATTCTGCGGAAAGCTTGTCATTGGTTACGAAGCCAGCCTGAAGGTCGGCTAACGACATTGACCTTATTTCTTAAAAATGAAGAGCCTCAGGACTACTTGTGCACGCCCTAAATGAACTAATTACGCCGCGATTCTTTCTTAATTTTCTCATTTCGGATTTGCAAAGCCACTTTAGTTATATATTGTACAAACCTTGTAAACGTATAAATATATTTCTCAGTTTTATTAAATTTTGATCCAATCTTGTTTGTCTTCCATTTAAGGATACTGAAGAGAAGACTAATTAATTGCGAAAAGTTTGGTTTACTTTTAATACGATCGAGTTAAATCAAACTTTCAAGTTTAGGCTTCATCCTTCATGTAGATATCATTTCAACAAATTAATGCACTGACCCCAGATAATTTTAAATGTTGTACCTAATTAATTAAGTCAAAAAAAAACCTAATTAATTAAATCTGACAACCAGTCTTACCAAGGGGTTTCGTATTATCCAGTAACTGGGTTGTGGAGGTCAGATAGGCAGTCGTTGCATGTAAAATACTGGTACTCTGCTGCATCCGGTTAGACTGGGAGCCGACCGAGGCGCAAAATATTTTTTGTTCATTGTATGAATAGAATAACACCAGAGACCAATGTAAAGACGATGATGACTTGAAGTGGTCTTTCAAACGATTAATACCTACTTAGTTACTTTAGAGCACTTTCAGAGATTTAACCAGTGGGGAATCATACCAGAGTCCCCATAATAAGCCGAGAAATGATTCTTAACTTCTTTTGAATAAGCGTGTTTTCAATTTTTAAAGTTAAGCTTTATTTAAGAAGCTCAGATTTTTTCTAGTCAAAACCTCATTTTTAATAATAAATGTATTCATCTTCAACAGTAGGTACCTTAAGCATCATTAAGCGACGTGATGATGCACTAGCTTATTATATTAAGAGCACGATTTGTTACATCGTAGATAAACCCGTAGGCAGCTAGCTTACTTTCCTGTGACGTCATACCAAGAAGCTCACCTTCAGATTCTCTGAAGTCACTTAATACGCTATATTAAATCTAATTTAATTAAAACGTAATGCGATAACATTTTGTGTAGGTGTATAGCTCAAGTTATAAGGGCGTTTGTCATGGTATTATTATAATAAATGAAAAACGTGTCTACGGAGTACCAAGGCTGCCCTTTAATAAGTTGAAACACATCTGTGATAATACAGGGACAATATAGCGGTAGTGTAAATGAGTATATTCGGTGCTGCGGTTGGCCGACCGTTCGCCCATTCATTGTGTTACTTAACATGAATGAAACACTAACGAACCTTATTTTTAATTTTAGCAGCTTATGTAGCAACGTAAATATGACGTCATGCATACACGTCATATTAATAGAATTTTCTGTACTTATCTCAGAAGCTGACTCAGTAACACATCGCTTTACGGGTATATGTGTTCTCTTTATTATAGCTGCCGAGACTTATAACGTCCAAAGTTATTGAAATGATATACCTAGGTATTATAAATCCTTTTTGGCAATTATTCCCGAAATATGTACGTACAGCAAGCAGGTTATAATATATTTATGATTTGTTATCACGTAAATTATTCAACTCTCTTCGGATGTCTCTAAAAATAGCGTTTCTATTTATGTGAACCATTTCAGTAGAATTTTAAATGAACCGTTCGCTACTTATTATTCGCTAAAAGTACACTTGACCCAAAAAGGGAATTTTATAAAAGGCTGATTAAAAAGCTTATTAATCCTTAATGAACTTTAACTATAAAATGTTATAAAAGTTAACAGAAACATAAAAATCCAGTTCTATTTTAACTTCTTAACCTTACGTTGTCCTACGTCATAAAAATTCGTTGTACCAATATCAAACGCGACCTCGGATGGAAATAGTAAAGGACTTGAATGAAAGTAAAACAATGTTCAGTAAACCGGAAAACGTCTATGGCTGCAGATTCTATAACCAAATATGATATATAATAGTTTCGCAGAGCTTTGCTTATAAACTGAAAATAATGGCTTAAGCTTTGATAAGCTTTCATAAAGCCTGACTGGGGAAAAGGCTGTATGATACGCCTTTCATTTCTCATCTATCTCGGTATAAGACAGCGAAGGTGTGTAGATAGCGTTGTTATCTTGCGTCGAGATGACATCCATTGTGTTTACGGCCATTTCTCAAAACGTGACACTCTCATTTTGCAGTAATTAATCATTTCAGGTGATCATTCATTGTTAAATTTATACGTTTCTCCGTAAACGAACCTTTCGTTATTGGAGAAAGCACATGAAGCTAATCACATGAATATTTTACAACCCTCATTTCGATCTGGTGAAGTCAATGTCTATCGAACCGAAAAACTAACCATAAAATTGTGTTTGATTCAATTTTCTCCAAAACGAAATACAAATCAATTTTTAGGGTTCTGTTGTTATTCTTATATTCTCTACACCTGGGACAACGAGCTGAGTTTTATTACGGCTATATATTTGTTTTCTTCCAGCAAATAAAGGCTTTATCGTCCCATATTCATTCATATTTGTTCAGAAGAGACGAAGCTGATCGAAAAATATTATATTTTTCCTCCGGTGCCCGTAGAACTGTAGTACTCAATACAAGCGTACCTCCTTTGAAGATTTAAGTAGGTGAGCGGTGCTTGGATCAATTTTGCAAATTTTAAATGTTCTTGTAGGAAAAGTTGTCTCCAGTGAATAAATCGACAGCGTGTAAGCGCACAGGTCGTTATCGTCGAAGGTTCGATTGTATAAGAGACTTTAGTCAAGGCTATTTTAAGCCCGGGGCTTCAAAAATAGAAAGCAAACAATAATAAAAACTTAAATAGACGTTACAACTGCTTCAATTAGTAAGTTGTTTCTGAAGCTTGTTTGAATATTGACCACCAAGAAGTTTAACTTAAATTGGGGTAACTTGATGGCAAATTATTAAGTTACGAAAACATCCTTTGTTGTGTAATTATCCCATTTACAAAATTAAATACTTGTGCAACTTAGACTGTACTTAAAATTTACGAAAGCAAAGAAGCGTTTGTTTTTAAAAACAGCTAGTTTTAAAGGCAATGAGAGCGTTAAAGAAGCGGCATAAACTTACTTGTTGTCAGTGCGATCCTTGCGTGCGTCCTCGTCGTGGGTAACAATTAGAAGCACATAGTATACAAGGGCACGGCGCTCAAGTTTGTTGTGCCGGCGCTCGGCGCGGCACGGCGCGGTACGGTCGGACGGCGCTGGGGGGTAGGCGCGGACGTGCGACTGGCGCGGCGGCGGGCAGCTACTGGAGGCGGCGCGCCGGCGGCCGGCCGCGCAGCCCGCCCGCCCACGGCGAGGGCCAAACGTCACGCCATTTACCCCACAATCTTTACATCACATAATATCACACCAAATATATTTTCACATAAAATCGCAAATTGGAATATTTGATTTATTTCTCAGCAATTCCGATCAATGCGCGACATACATATTTCCAAGTCTAAGTACGCGCTAGCGCGCCGCACATTTATACACCTCTATCGAAGTGTCAAAGGTTGATGTTTACACAACACGTTCTATTTATATCAGTTTTGTCAATAAGCTGATTGTTTTCTGTTTATATTGGTAAAGGGCTGGGTGGACATGTTTCAGGCCCTATGTCACGTTAATAAAAAAATCTACTTATTGAAGAGTCGAGGGCTGTTCAAATAAGCACATAACTACATTTTTCGCTTTAAGAATACCCGCACATGCACCAAGATAGTATGAAGAAAATATTAATCAATTAGGTACGGTGAAAGCCTCCATTATTATATATTATATATCAAGAATTGGTTTAATGCGTCATGTAAATCTTAGAGTGAATTGTTGACTTTTGTGTCCAGAAAAGCCGTGATCTTAATGTTCGGGAGTGAGTCACATGTTTGTGACTCAAGTTAGTGGGATAGCTTTCTTCAAACCTCAGTTCTCTATAGCTACGTACCAATAAAATTTGCTTGTCATGGTGCTCTTCATCTCCTCCCACGGTTTCTCTCATAATATTGTTTACAGCTCCATATAAAAAGCTATAATAATACTCGATCGAGTTTCAACGACACAAAAACTTACACAGAGGGTAAGAGGGAGATCGGGTCCTTCGTAATTTGTTTTATTAAATCCCATTCGGGCTGTTAGGTAGTTTTCAGATTAGTGCCGTCTTGAGCCTCTCTTTGTATAAAGATATCTGGATATCTCTAACAAAACTTCATAATACTTATTTAATATCAAAGGAACGACTGATCGTTCATTAATTTTTGATAGACGTGGTAAATGATTTCAAGCTGTTAAAGAAAAGTATAGCTAAATAGAAAATAGGTGATGTAATTTACAATATCTATCTTATTTTATGTCATAGATTCATGATTCTCGTTAGTAAAGGTATCAGAATGAAATTCAATTTTTTTTTCCTAAATCTTACTCATGTCAGTGGTCTATGTATTGATTTCTCATCTTGCGTAGGAGAAGCCATAATTGCGTCTTCCTACATCTTTCTTTTTCACTAAATACAAATTGTAAAGTAAAAAAACTAAAAGACGAAATTTTTAGTATTCTATACTCTTGTGAAAATGATTGTGTTATCATACGCGTGGAGCCTGTAGCGAATAAACCACCCATTCGCTTTACGTGGGTGTATACTATGTAGCTAAGATATTATTATATCATAAAAGTGGCCGCAACATCCACCGGTGCGGTGGATTAATAATATCATACTCAAATTGGGTGTAATTTATCTATAATATGTATGTATTTAGAAATATATAAGTATGTTTATCAGTTGTCTAGTACCCATAACACAAGCTCTGCTTAGCTTGGGACTAGATGGCGTTGTGTGATAGTTGTGGAATATTATTATTATTATTATTTTTATAGATTTGTTTTCCTCGGCCTAGCCGGATAGCTGATGGCACGGGCCTAAGCCAAGTGTTCATCAGTGGGGCTGATTGTTGGATTAATATTAGATACTGGGTGGTTATCCGCAGTAGGCTGTATTATTATTATTATTATTAAATGTAAAGCACTGCCAACATTGGTTCGTTCGTTCATGAGAAAAAAGCCTGCTACAATTTCGGCAAGATACTTAAAAGCTTACGTAAATTGAGCTACTTATTTAGATAATTAAAACTGCTAATTGCCTTCCATGGGGGTCTTAAAACGCTATTAATTATGTCGAGGATAGGATCAGCTTTCTCCGTGCATTTTGTTCGGCAAGCGCGGTGGGGTGATGACTAAGAAATTCACCTACGAGCGTCGTAGCGGTCTACGGAGAGAACTTCTACGAGGATGACGACTTCGAGCAGGATATCTACGAGAAGTGCTACGAGCGCATATTATGAAATTAAGTCATTTCATTTTTCTCTATGTTTTTTATTTGTTAGCCTACCCTGTCTCATTGCTGGGCAAAGGCCTCCCCCAAATCCATCCATTAATTCTTTCCCCGCGCCACCTCGAACCAGCCCTCGCGGAAGTTCCCGTCCAGGTAAGCTCGCCATCTCTTTTTGGGCCGGCCTCGACGGCACCGTCCATCTCCAGGCATCCATTTTGTGAAAATTTTGCCCAGCGGTCATCGTGTATGCAGCTGATGTAACCCGCCCAATCTCATTTGAGCCTGGCAGCCTTCTTTCCTACATCCAGAATGCCCGTTTTGGAACGCGGCGTCGAGTTCCGAATTATGTCCTGTCTTTTTAGACCCAAAATGCTGCGTTCCATCAACTGGGAAATTCAAGATAATAATGCCTTGCCATTCCTGGCTGAATTCAGGAGCTATACGTTTAAAAATAAACATTAAAATTGTTTATTGATTTCTCTTTGGCATTTATAAAGTATAATTATTCAAAGTGTAATTAAAGTAAATGGAATGAAGTTATCCGGATTTCAATGTTCGACGCGAATGAAATGAGCTGTAAAATAAAATAAGGTATTTCAAAGGAAAACAACTCATAATTTTAAATTATAGCTGTACATCAAACTGGATGATGTAGGTTTGATAATAATTTTATTAACACGACGTTTGGAACCTAATTTAACTGTGCTGATTAAATAAGTTATTCAATGAGATTAAAATTAAAATGAAAACGTCATCATAAATGGCGAGACGTGGAAAGGGTCGGAATTAAGTGGTGTTGAAGTGTTAAGCAAACTGTGTGACAAACTAGTGAAACTCTTTTGGTCTGTGTACTGAACAATGATTGCAGTTGGTTTTACCTCTGTTTTGTTTGCTATCCAAGCACCTGACATATTTAAACAGTAGTTGGAAACATTATATGCAACATAAACTACTAGGAAGTGGTGAATGGCGTGCATTTTGGGAAACTGTCTTCATGTAATTTTGACGGTTGTAAAGTGCTGATTCTCAGCCTAATTTAAATATATGTAGGTATTTCGATTTTAATTTAAAAACCAATGTTAAAAATGCGGCGGCGTCTTTGAAAATAATATTGACTTACTCACAGGGTCCTGACTCCTGAAGGATGAAGGAGGGCTTGAAGTTTGTGCAGTTGACATTTATACAGGCTGGCAGGGACATCGATGCGCAGCCGGTTACCATGAATTCAGTACATAATTCTGGACCGCACTGGGTTGATTTTTTTTGGTTATAAAAAAAATATTAACTGCTCCATATACTTTGACCACGTAGGTATTGGACTTTTCTATGAAACAGCATTTTTTTTTGATAACCGACGACAAATTTCTGCGGTAGTGGGTTAGTAGTTTGCGCGTCGATGTGGGATCCTTCGCATCTAAAGTACCTAGGTGTTTTTCGGACAATAGGTAGGTACCTATTGTCCGAAAAACACCTAGGTACGCGTGCTACTAGGTGAGCGTAGGTACGCTGCACCATCGCGACATTGACATCATGTCAACGTGACGTTATTTTGGACATGATTATGGTTACGCGACGGTAGCGCAGCGTATATGCGGCGTTAACGCAACGGTCGGCCAGACGCGAAAGCACTTTTGTGTACGTACACACGTCGACATGACGCTTTCGGATACAGGTCATCGAATATGCCTGTTATCACACTCGTGAGGCTCGCACGGCGCCAAGGATCAGTAAGAAACCGGTAGTCAGCCAGTCATACGCAACTTTCATTCCGTAAGAATCCAAGACCTAACACTTTTATATGAACGGTTCTGTCGAAAGACAAGACTTTACTACCATGTCGATACCCATTTCAAAGTAGAAAACCATTTTAAAGAAACTGTGCGGTTACTGTTTTCAATTGAGAAAGTATCGTTACGCTACATTGTTGCAACAATAAAATTCCACCTCGTGTATACCTTCGTAACTCGTTTCACGATAGCGACTAGAGTGGCTCTGGTCGAAATAGAATTATAGATATTGTCTGGTCACCAGACAATATCTATAATTCTATTGGTATAGTACACCCCAGCTTTTCCAAAAAATAAATACCTAAAGATGGATGCACCACTAAGATTTTTTTACTCAGATTTATCTCAACTCGTACTCCCAAGACACACGCCCAACAACGCCTCTGGGAATCACTGTCAACATTTCGAATAAGCGACAATAATCAATTACCAGAAAAAACCTGGAAAGCCGTTATTAAGATAGTGATAATGTTATAATTTAAGACATGCGTCAATGTAATAAAGAATCAATAAATTGTATTATTTATGCGTGAAGTTGTTCTTTTAATGTAAACAGTCCAGAAGAGGTAGTATGTAAGATAGATCATGTTTTACACATTTGATTGACCCGAAGTTACTTTACAAGTTTACAACCAATTACACTTTACAATCGAAACAACAAATAAATAAACCAGTTTCTACATTACCTATTTATAATGAGAAATGTAATGACTTTAATCAACATATATAACAGAAAATAAATTGTATTCTCATGAGCGTATTTCTATTTATAACCTTCAATCGGGATGCGATTCAACGAACCAGGTAACAATGTCAATAACAATATTTTCCGATGGCAATCAATTAATTTAAACAACTTGAGGGATATTATGGTTAGTATTTTTGAAAGAAGTGAGTTCTTTAATGCAGTGTTCCGCAAAGTATGTACCGCGGCACACTGGTGTACCGTGGTCATTAATTGGTGTGCCTCAGAAAAATAAGGTTATGTTATAAACTTATTTACAATAAAAACCAAAAAAAGAGAACGCCTCAGGACAATCGACGAAGAAATGAGAGCAGCTTTGTCAACGATTAACGTAACCCCAAGGGTCCCCGATACGATCAATTGCAATTGTCAATTTTTGCATGATAATAGATCTACAAAATGCTATTGAAGCAATTTTGACAATAAACACTGAAAAACTGGGTATGACTCACTGACGTATTATACAAGATTTGTTTATTAGAGGTTAGTGGTATGACTGTTTTGAACACGTCCATAATATAACTGGCAGTCGTGTTTCTTCCCAAGTGAATCAACCTTTTTAGCGTTAACTCATGGTCATAAATAACGAAGGGTAGGGTAATAATTCAATAATTTGTTAAATACTAATTTTATATACTTATTGCTATTTGTTTTAATCCAGTTAATTCGTTAATTTTTTTAGTATATTCGCACTATACTTATAAGAAGATAATTAATTTATAACATAATTATGTAATTAAATTATCAAGTAATCAAACATGATTGAGCAAGAACGCTCCCCAATGCAAAACTTTACTTTAGAATACATCATTTAAATTGCGGGTATACTTACACATTCACACTCCGAACATGACACTTCTTCACATAACCAATAATTGCCGTATTTATCTTGTCTGCTCGACGTCCATATCAGCGTTAAGTATTTTGCCTGACACATGCTGAGCTGGACTCCCATTTGGTGCAACTTTGAGACGCACACCGCACTTTGTACCTACGTATATTCGAAATTCACTTTATTTATATTCAAGTATCTAATCTGTTATCTTTTAATTTTATTGTGCTTTTGTGTGTTGTGCTATTTATTTTGCTCCAAATATATGGTTTATGTATCTATCAATCAATCAATTAATCAAATTATTTATTTATTTAAATATTTAAATAAATAAACATCTATCTGTCTATCATGTATGTATGAATGAAATACTTTTTGAGAAGAGGCTTTTTGAATTTTCATCATGTCAGCTTGTAGACAAATGCGTTACTCTTGACAACCAGATATGATCTCAGTTCATTTTAATTAGCAGACTAGAAGACGTTGCCGCCAATATCGTTGACAAAGGGATAATTTAATTATTCCTCCTTTCCTTTACTTGAGGAATCACACAGAACTAGTCAAAAGATGTTTGACGTACCGAGCACGGACATATTCATTGATCTAATTTCGAACTCGTAATGTAAAACAGGCTTTTGTTCTACTAAGACAATGGCGTTAAGTTGGCATCTATAGGTACTCCAGTAAACCTAAATATTCGCAAAAAATGAAAACAAACTTGTTCGTGTTTTCTTAAGCAATCTTTAAATTCAAGTGGGCGGGTGGCATTTCCAACGATGTTTTAAGCTTAATTATAGCCTATAAAGATACTGTAAGCAATGCCTACGTAAAAACAATACATTTTAATAAACATCTTACATTGTGTTGATGAGACAAATGCTTGCAAGCCCGACGTTCAAGCAGAGAGGATTTGATCGCGCAATTGTGTTTTAATAGACTTTTCTAGATTCAGCCGATGATCATTGATAGGTACTAACAATAACAAATTAATTACAAAACAACGCGATCCAGCTTGCAGAAACAATGCATCTAAATCGCCAGTTAAATCGTCAGTTATTCCTGTTTTTTTAACCGACTTCAAAAAAGGAGGTTCCGTATTCGACCCGTATGTATGTATGTTTGTATGTCCGCGATTTTCTCAAAAACTAATGAAAAAATTTTGATCATTCTTTCACTAATGTCACCTACATACTTTCAGGAAAGTTTTAGTATATAATACATTAGGTATGTACGAAGTTATGTGCAAAAAACAACCGACTTCAAAAAAAACACTACAAAGTGGTAAATAACTTTAATTTCGGAAGTCGGTGTCGTTGATTCCGCATTTTCGTTTTTTGACACCGACTTCCGAAATTAAAGTTATTTATCACTTTGTAGTGTTTTTTTTGAAGTCGGTTGTTTTTTTTTGTAAAAAAGTTTTTATTTTTCACTTTTTAGTTGTACCTACCCCACAAAAAAGTAAACAAAAAGATCGTTAATGTAGACAATGTAGATAAATTTTTAGGTTTTTGTTGATTTTTCAAAAACCGCTTGTCCGATTTCGATAAAATTTTCATGGGACCATTTGGGAAGTATACCCTTTCTAACAAAAAAAGAATTTTTCAAATCGGTTGGCAAACGACGGAGTTAAGCGCGAACAAACATAAAAAAAAAAAAAAATACAAACATTCGAATTGAGAACCTCCTCCTTTTTTAGAAGTCGGTTAAAAATGTACTGCATCTCCGGAATTTCTATGCGAATTTTGATGATTCTTCTAGTCGGTGTCTTCAATTCTTCAATGCACTAGTGTTAATTAAATTTGTGTGGGGTAGGTATTTACAACTAAAAAGTGAAAAAATGAAAACTTATTTACAGAAAAAACAACCGACTTCAAAAGAAAAAACACTGCAAAGTGATAAATAACTTGAATTTCGGAAGTCGATGTCAAAAAATGAAAATGCGGAACCAACGACACCGACTTCCGAAATTAAAGTTATTTATCACTTCGCAGTGTTTTTTTTTTGAAGTCGGTTGTTTTTTTTCTGTAAAAAAGATTTTTTTAATGCTCAGAAGGATGCTGCCGTTAGCATCGTGTCGGACTGTCTGCTACACCGCTACACCAGAGTAAAAGCGTTGTTTGAAGACTACGATGGAACGAGCACATCCTGAAAAATCCTGAACACTGTTGCTTTCTTTAATTATATAGGTACTTAGCTTTTTCTACTGACTATTGTTTAGCTGGCTATCGATAATTACTTCATTTTGTAGTATTTTATCACAAGCGTCAGTTAATAATAAGTTTATTTTTTCTCTCTTAGAATTCTTTCAGATTTACGTACCTCCTCGAGTCACCATCCTGTCTAATCAAACGTGGGGGAATATCACTAGTATTACCACAAAGTGACTGCCATCTGACCTCCATTATCAAACTAGCGGAACACCACTGAATAATATAACACTGTAAGGTATGGCATTATGTTACTAAGATCATTAAACCAGGTTTCTATTTAACAAACTGCCTCTACCTTATTAAAACATAGAGTATCGTATATATTCTGTTAAAATTAAGCCTTTATGAAGATACATGGTAGTCTCTAAGAAAACATGATTCTTGTTATTAGCTACCGACATAAGTAATTAAGTATTGTTTTTCGGGTTTTGCGAAAGACGTCATGTTTGATTCTATAAGTAATGCTTTTGCAAACTATTTACGCGTAATATAATCTTTTTATGTAGGACGTAGGTATATCAGAACTAGATATATTTTTTTTACACTATAATAGAGAAAACAAATAGATATGTTTCTTTCTTAATGAACGCATTTTTATCACATTTTAAATCTTATAGATAAAAGTTACTTCAACGCCCTTTCATTATTCCTAAGAAAGTTAGATTATTATATAGGCCGGACAATGGACATGTTGTAGCGTCCTCGCCATTCTGAAATATTACAGAATGTGCCAGAAGTAGGTCAGGGCAGCCGTAATAGAATGGTGTACAGGTTATGAAGTACTCACTGTATATACGGACAGAACAACGTTTTTAGAGTACACGTACCTATACTGAGACAAACTCGTTTTCTCCTATAACACGGCCTTTGATATTTTAAGAGGATAAACAGACTCAGTAGAGGGATTAATTCTTTGATCAAAGTACGATGTTGACCTATACCATGATTCCATAAAAGTCTTTAAAGCCAAAATACTGAAGTCCCGAAAAACACAATCTATTTATTTTTTATTTATTAAGCACAAAATCCACAGCTCTTTGAAATTTTCTCTTAAGATATTTATGCTAGTCTTACAGCCAATTACAGATAATTTACAATCTCATAATTTGTAATGTTAGTATACATTGGAAATCCTTCAACTTTTTATAATTTGTTTTTAGAAGCTATACTTTCCATTATGATCTCATTTCTATTATACTGTTGTTTGTTAGTCTTAAGTAAGTAAGTAGGCAAAATTGCAATTTTGTTCGTCTTTTTAACCCGTAGGTATTTTGCCATAATTTTTAAGTTCTAGCGTTTAGTTTTATTATTGTTATGTGTGACCACTTATTTCTGAGATTGCTGGTAATGACGATTTGTGGTTGGCGACTGTGTAAGACCGAGACTATTGTGATCTACATATTAATCTAGATATCATACATAGAATCTGTTGGTGTACCTTAACGAATAAATAAAAAAATATAGATGTTGCTATAATCTTGTATTTATTTATTAGTATGTCAGACAAATGCTTTAATTAGTCTTAAGCCTCCTGATTAAGATTTTGTTGTCAACTGCTGGTCTTGGAGTCTGGACGTGAAGGTCTGGTTTATTATACATAAAGAAATACAAGTCACCTCAAGAAATAAGGAAAAAGACGTCCTAATCAATTTATCCTTGTTTACAATTTTCCAATAATTTTGGAAGATGACTTATGAAAACAATTTTTTTTATTATTTACTTCTACCTAACACATGTATATATACAGGATGAAATTGAATTGGTGTGCCAAATTAAAACATCTAATTCAACGATATGTAAAGAAAATTTAGAGCATGTCATTACGTAAAGGGATGCACATACGTGCGCGAAGGCAAGCGGCAAGGTTTGCACTATCTATGACGATAATTCCCCAGCAAGATACCTACAATGCCCACGCGTCAATTAAACTCATCCACATGATGCCAATACTACATTGTAATAGTGCCTTCCTTCAGGAGCTTAGTGGTGAGTCATTAGTGGCTGATTTAGGACTATACATGAGCCTTTAATTACAGGTAGTAGTAGTAATCAACATTCAACATGTAATAAATCTACAATTTTGTTACCCGAAGATTGCATGTGTCTTAAATATGCAATAAAGTTTGTATCCGAACGTAATACGAGTAATTACAGATAAATATGTGTAATTATTACAACCTTTATTTAAGCTGTAAAGTTTGTTTAAGTCCAGGCGTCACGTGAAAATAGGAATTAGAAAGGTATTTTAACCTGTTATTCTCGGCGATATAATAATAGTAAAGGCTTCCTATGAGAAACTCATAAAGGTCCAACATGTGGAACACAAACTTGTCATGTTAGACATACTAAATTAAACAAAATAATAATGTTCGACGCAGAGTGGTTAAAGTTTATCCTTACACCCGTAAACTGACTCGTTTGGAAGGACGTGCCGGTAATAAGCTTGTAGCTCATCGGTCGATAAAGACCATCACTGGGCATCATATCGGTTTTCCGCTTTGACTATCATCATCATCACTCTCCTGTCCTTATTCCAATTTATTTGGGGTCGGCGCAACATGTATTTTTCTTCCATACTTCTCTCTATTAGTCGTCACCTCGGCAGTCAGCGTTCTAACCATACCATCATTCACACAGTCCATCCATCGTTTCTTTGGTCTTCCACTACTCTTATAGCGATCGACATACATACTCCGCTTTGACTATCATAACAGACACTATCCTTTAGCAATACAAACATTATTTTATCAGACAAGATTCACGTGTAGGTACACGGACTGACAGGCTGCACACACGGTCACGCTGCTCGTAATACTTCTAATTCAATTTTAATAATACACGCTAATTCACGCTTTCCGAAGAGCATTGGTGGCCCAGTGGAAGAGCAGAGGTGGCCTAGTGATAACGGCCGCGACTTACGAGTTGTGAGTCCTAGGTTGGAATCCAGTCCTTCGCTTTACTTTGTGTAAATTATTTAGTCACCACCGCTCTTAAAACGGTATAGGAAAACATCGTGAAGAAAACGACATGTCTTAGAACCAAAAATTAGAAGACATGACATGTGACAGCTACTAACCAAAGTCAAAGTCAAAGTCAAAGCATTTATTTCAAATAGGCACATAAAAGGCACTTTTGAACGTCAAAAATTATCTTAAAATAGAATTGATTCTAGTCGCCCATTCCAAAAGGTAGTTTTCGTATGGAGAAGAACGGGCAAGAAACTCCACCGTTACTCTTTTAAAATGTTTAGGTACAATATTTTGCATGGGTACATTAATTATATAATAACATGTGAGGACGATGCACCTGCAATAAAATTACTATACCACAATAGGTAAAAGAATTAAAAACGAAACCATGACATATAAATTAATTATCTGATAGATACATGGTGCTCACATATTTACAAACATGGTACAAGCAATACGATTTTAATTAAAAAACAAAATACAAGTAATAAGTCAGGGTGTGAGTAATAAATGTAAAAAAAAAAGAATAAAAAAATTTACAATTAAATTAGCAACCAGTTTGATTTTGTCTAGACTCTAGATTGTCCTATGGAGCAGGACCAGCATGTTTCCAAGCGTTCTTATCTTGGATATAATCTTCTAATTTATAGTATGTGTACACGCGCATGGCGAACGAGAGCCACGGGAGGGGCGCGGGGAACGACGAGCGGCGCGGGGGCGCCCGCGCCCGCCGCGGCGGCGCCGCCGCCATTCGGACGAAAGACAGGACCGAGCGCGCGCGTCGATAGATTTACATTGTCTCGCTCGGCTATCCTATTTATTATTGTAATAACAAGGCAATATTATACATTATTTTATGAAGAAAAGTCCGTTTCAATCATCTCCCAAACATTTGGCGACCGTGTGCAACAAGAAACTGCAAGTCAAAGTACTCTGTACTGCAAGTTGGAGCGAAGAAAAGCTGCGGCTCGGTGGCGTGTTCTCGACTGTTCGAGCGAACCAGTTCGAACCGGCCACGGGCAAACGACGCCGCTGCGTACCGATCATCGCGGCCACGTACAACTGTAGCGAAATCGCTGGAACACAAGGAGGCTACTGCTACCTATTTTGAAGATCTACCTGGATATAGCGGGCATCGCGTCAGGTGGTCTATCCGAGGGAAGTAAGCTCGTTCCTATTATATTTTCCGTTCCCGATTTCCGTTTTTATTTGTGTGTTTAGAGTGGACTGCTTCCTCTGGTGTAAAAGGGCAGCTAACTGCTAACATAATCGCATTGTGGTCATTTAAATTCTATAGGTAATACCTATAACTACGTTACCTTATGCCTATTATCGTAACTCGTATAAAACTGTGAGTTTAATAATAGGATAGGCGGCTATTATGTCCAGCATGTCTATATTCGTGCCATACCATTCGCTGTTTATGCTTATTTAACTACCTATCACACTTTATTTTCTTTGATGTTTACATTCCTGTACTAAAATCCCCAATTCCGTTTCTCGTGCACTAATTGCACAGCTTAAAGCCTTGCACTGCATCCGTGCTTCAAATAGATTTGCCGAACAATTCCAGAATATCATCGGCTCCGACTGCGCGCTGCCTCCTGGCTACCGGCGCTCCTCGGCCGCCGCGGAATAAGCAGCAGAGCGGCCATCTTGCTGTGCGCGAGCGCCGAGCGGCGCGGCGTGCCTGCCGTGACACCGCGTGGCTGCGAGCTGCGCCTGGAGCGTACCTAACTATAACGACTGTTTGGTTTGATGCACATTTTATTATCTATTTTATTGTTTGTTTATTCTCGGTTATTGTGATTTATAGATGCCGATAATGGATAAAAACGAGGTCAAAAGTGAATTAAGTGAATTAATTAGGAAACGCGGTAATATTAAAGGACGTTTAACTAAATTAAACGATTATGTACAGGAAATGCAAAAGCTAGACATTAGTGCTCTAAGTAGCGTAAATATAAAGGAGTTAGGTAGACGTTTGGACAACGGTCAAGAATTATTCAGACAGTTCAATGAAGTTCAAACATTAATTGAAAACAGCTGTGATGAATCCGCTATGGATGAACAAATCACGTTAAGAGATTTGAGTGAAACTAAGTTTATTTCAGTACTGTCAATTATAGAAGACATACTAGAAAGGCAAGCGTCAGAAAAAGAAAAATTTAATGATGCATGTAGTAACAGAGGTTCAAATTGCGTATCGCATGGCCTACAATCAATAAAATTGCCAACAATCAAATTGCCAACGTTTAATGGTTCTTATTTAAAATGGCTAGAATTTAGAGACACCTTTCAATCTTTAATTCATGGCAATGAATCAATACCAAGCATCAATAAGTTTCACTATCTGAGATCCTCATTAGAGGGTGGTGCCATTGAAGTTATCAAGTCATTGGAGTTTACCTCTGAAAATTACATTGTAGCATGGGAGTTACTTTGTAATAGATATAATAATAAGAAAATCCTCATTAACAATCACCTTAAAGCATTGTGCAGTATTGAAACTCTAACGAAGGAGTCAGTTAAAGAATTACTTAACTTAGTAGACATTGTTTCAAAAAATTTAAGAGCACTCAACACTCTAGGGCAACCGACTGATCAGTGGGACACTTTATTGATATTTATGATTACTGGGAAGTTAGATACCAGTACGGGCGTAAAGTGGGAAGAACATAGGAATATTTTACCAAACTTGCCAACGCTAAATGACTTTTTTAATTTTATACGTAGTCGTGCGGATATTTTAGAAACTACATTAGTTACGTCACAACCAAATAAAAATGATAAAGGGAATTACAATAAAAATAATCAAACAAATAATTGGAAAAATAAACAACTTGATAAATCAAATGCCAATGTCTCTTCGGTTGAGAACTTGTGTGAATATTTATGTTTATTGTGTAGTGAGCAGGGTCATCGTGTTCACCAATGTACTAAATTTAAAAATATGAATGTACAAGACAGACTTAAAGAAGCATCAAAATTAAAATTGTGTCCAAATTGTCTGCGGGAGGGTCACAATTCATTTCGTTGTCGTTTGAAGAGTTTATGTAAGTTTTGTAAACAAAAACATAACAGTTTATTACATGTAAATAAACCTCAAAATAATAATAGTACTGACAGAGACCCAACTACCGCTACACCTTGTACCTCAACTCAACCATTACCAGTATCATTGTCTGCTGTTTCCGTCAGCCAGGTTCTGTTGTGTACTGCTATAGTAGAAGTAGTAGATGGATATACTCAACAGACATACCCTGTTCGGGCTCTATTAGACACAGGCAGCCAATCTTCTTTTGTGACAGAAAACCTGAAAAGCATGTTAGGACTATCGGTTAAAATTACTGAACCTTTACGGATTTCAGGTATTAATAATGTTTCTTTTAATATATCCGAGCGCTGCAATTTAAATATAAAATCGCGATTAAATTCTTTCAATATGGAAATAAATTGTCTAATTGTACCACAGATTACAGGAACATTACCGAGTGCACCAGTAAATATTCTGGAACTTAATTTACCCGAAAATATCGTGCTTGCAGACCCAAAGTTCCATTATCCCTCTAATATTGATATATTATTAGGGGCGGATGTTTTTTGGAACATTGTAGGGACAAAGCGTATTTCATTGGGTGCAGGTAAACCTATCCTACAAAACTCACAGTTTGGATGGTTAGTCAGTGGCCGTGTAGGAGAATGTAGCCTTAGTCACTTGACATGTAATTTCACAAAGGAAATTCATAATGACCTTAAAAAGTTTTGGGAAGTTGAAGAAATTAATTGTGTCAATAACACTTCACCCCAAGACAAATTATGTGAACAACATTTTTTAGAAAATATGAAGCGTCTCCCCAATGGTCGATTTTCTGTTAAAATGCCATTCAAGGAGATCCCTGAAAAGGCACTAGGTAATTCTTATTTTTTAGCGAAAAAACGTTTCCTTAACCTGGAGAAAAAATTAGATAAAAATTATCAGCTGAAACAAAGTTACACTGCATTTATTGAGGAGTATAAGAACCTAGATCATTTACATGAGACTAAGCGTCCTTTATTTGGATATTACTTACCACATCATGCGGTATTGAGGGAACACAGTGAAACCACAAAGTTACGTGTTGTGTTTGATGCCTCTGCCAAAACAACTTCAGGAAAATCGTTAAATGACATTCAGTATGTAGGTCCAGTGGTACAAGATGATTTGTTGTCTATTTTATTAAGGTTCAGAACTTATAAGTTTGTGCTAACTGGGGATATACAAAAAATGTATAGGCAAATAGAAATAGATCCATCTCAGCGACATTTGCAACTAATTTTGTGGAGGGATGATTCTTCTCAGCCTATAAAGGTCTTGCAGCTTAACACTGTCACCTATGGGACAGCATCTGCACCTTTCTTGAGCACTAGGTGCCTTGTTCAGTTAGCTCGCGAATGTTCTAATCCCATAATTTCTAATATTTTGGAACATGATATTTACATGGATGATTTAAATACTGGGTGTCAGTCAGAAAAAGAAATTAAAGAAATATATGAGGAGGTCACTAAAGTTTTATCTTCAGCTTGTTTCCCTCTTCATAAGATACGCACAAACTGTCCCGAGGTGTTACAAACGGAGACCACTTCTAAAATTCTTGATCTGAGTAAACATTCCACAGTTTTAGGACTAAACTGGTCACCTTCACCGGACACTTTACATTTTGCGGTTAATATGGATATGAGTAGAAAACTTACTAAACGTTCTATTATATCATCAACATGTAAAATATTTGACCCATTAGGGCTCCTGTGTGCATGCATAATTAAAGCTAAAATGATTTTACAGCAATTGTGGAATGAAAAGTTGGGCTGGGATGATCCAGTGCCACCCCATATCGAAAAAAAGTGGGTAAAGATATCAGAGAATATAAATGATCTGTCTAAAATTAGTTTGCCTAGATATGTAGTCAGTGACTTTCCCATGTCAGTTGAATTGCATTGTTTTGTGGATGCTTCCCAGGAAGCGTATGGAGCATGTGTCTATCTACGATCAATTAATAAGGATAATATTGTAAATGTTAAATTGTTGTGTGCGAAGGCGAAGGTTGCACCTCTGAAAGCCATGACCATACCTCGCCTTGAATTATGTGGCGCACTACTTGGTGCTCGGTTGTCCACAAAGGTAATCCAGTCCATTCGAAGTCATAAGATAACACAAAAGGTAATATGGACTGACTCAACAGTAGTTCTTGGATGGATTAATACACAACCAAACCTTTTAAGGGCATTTGTAGCCAATCGGGTAATTGAAATTAGTGAGTTGACACAGGGCTTTACGTGGAGGCATGTGCCTACTCACCTCAACCCTGCAGATCTTGCTTCCAGAGGTGTAGACCCTCAGCGTCTGCAGGTTGAACCCTTGTGGTGGGAAGGACCCTCCTTCTTAAAGGAGGGATCACCTGCCTGGCCACAGCAACCTCATAAGTCAGTGGAACTACCTGAACTAAAGGTTCATATACAAACAAACGTAACTCACGATGACAGTCATAACTCGATCCTTAATTTTAATAATTATTCCAAGTTTAATCACTTAAGTCGCGTGTTTGCGTATGTATTGCGTTTTTTGCATAATTGTAGGAACGAAACTAAATTATATAACTCACTGCAAACTAGCGAAATAAATAAATCACATATTATTCTCTTTAAAATCTGCCAACACGAATCGTTTGATATAGAGTTGAAATCTCTAAATAAAGGTTTAGGAATACCTAAAAAATCTAAAATATTTAATTTAAATCCGTTTCTTGACTCTGAAGGTTTATTAAGAGTAGGAGGTCGTCTTGACAATTCAAGTTTTGATTATAACAAGAAACATCCAATTATATTAGATTGTAAACATAGACTTACCCTTTTATTAATGCAAAACGAACACCAACGTTTATTTCATGCAGGTCCGCAATTATTATTATCTTCTGTGAGAGAAATGTACTGGCCTGTAGGTGGGAGGGCCTTAGCGCGCAAGGTAAATAAACAATGCATTGTATGCACTAGGTTTCGTGGTAAGACTACACAGCCTATAATGGGCAACTTACCATCAGCTAGGATGAGGCCTACTTTCCCTTTCCACTCGACTGGTACTGACTTCGCGGGACCGTTTCAAATCTCTAGTAAAAAGGGAAGAGGTAATCGAATAAGTAAATGTTACCTCTGTCTATTTGTTTGCTTAAGTACCAGAGCGGTTCACCTAGAGCTGGTGAGTGATCTTACTACATCAGCATTCATTTTATGTTTACGACGATTTGTGTCGCGCAGAGGTAAGCCCTATGAAATTTGGTGTGACAATGGCACTAACTTCGTGGGGGCAAACAATGAACTGGGTAAGGTGCTACGCTCCAGTCGTGACTCAGTCATTGATTATACCGCTAATGAAGGCATTTTATTTAAATTTAGTCCGGCTTATTCACCACATTTTGGTGGGCTGTGGGAGGCAGGCGTAAAGGCAGCCAAATATCACTTAAAAAGAACAGCAGCCAATGTTTCCCTTACTTTTGAGGAGTTGTCAACTCTTTTTACACAAATAGAGGCAATCCTGAATTCTCGCCCTCTCTCCCCTTTGTCCTCTGATCCTTTAGATTTAAACCCTTTGACCCCCGGGCACTTCCTTATCGGACGGCCACTGACGTCGGTGCCCTCTTTTGCAGCAGAAGACTCCAGACCGAAGTATCACCTGATCTGCAAACTACGCATCGAGTTCTGGAAGAGATGGTCTCAAGAGTTTATAGCGGAACTCCAGCAGCGGTCCAAATGGAAAACTGGGTCTATCGGTCCTAGAATTGGGGACATGGTATTAATAAAGGACCAGAATCTGCCTCCACAACGCTGGCGGCTTGGCCGCATTACACGCCTACACATGGGCGCAGACAACACTTGCCGTGTGGTAGATATCTACACGTCCAAAGGAACAATCCGCAGAGCCATCCATTACATCGTCCGGCTGCCGGGAGAAGAAGAACCTAAGGATGCTGTTGAAAGTTAGTTCTTTCAAGGCCGGGAAGATGTACACGCGCATGGCGAACGAGAGCCACGGGAGGGGCGCGGGGAACGACGAGCGGCGCGGGGGCGCCCGCGCCCGCCGCGGCGGCGCCGCCGCCATTCGGACGAAAGACAGGACCGAGCGCGCGCGTCGATAGATTTACATTGTCTCGCTCGGCTATCCTATTTATTATTGTAATAACAAGGCAATATTATACATTATTTTATGAAGAAAAGTCCGTTTCAATCAGTATGCTTGTTTACAAAGTGTACGTTTAATGTGAGTTTTAAATTTTCTTTCATTTAATTGCAATATATCACAAGGTATTTTATTGTAACATTTAACACAGTACCCCATAAAAGATGTATGTACTTTGGCTAATCTGAAAAATGGTTGATGTATTTTATCTTTATTTCTTGTATTAAAGTTATTAACCTGCACTGGGCCCGTGTGGTGGATTACAGCCCACTCTCTCTCACTGAAAGGAGGCCTGTGTTACAGCAGTAGGAACATTATAAGCTGATTATGCACGCTTTCCGATAGAAAGTGTTTGGATGATTAATGATAAAATTCGAAATTTATTTTCACGTCGGCACGTGCTATACGAAAATAGCTCACAATTTTTTGTCATACCCCGTAGCAAATAGCACTTCTATTACAGAGAAAAAACGGTCATAGCTTTGGCTGTAAAACATAGTTGTGCTTGCTCCCTTGCATAGCTTATAATGCCGTTGGCTTTGTGAGAGATAAGCCAGTCCGCAGACTTACTATTGGGGCTTACTGTCCAGAGTTTGTCGGACGTCCATAAGTAAGTATCGTTACTCGTAGAGGTTTTAAAATGAGATGAATATTATATTAAAGTTTTGCGTATGCTCTAGCAAAAAGTGAAAGGCGTGTGTATAAGGTATATTTACAATGTTTGTTTTTTTTAATTACAGTGTTATAGGTATAGGAGAACAAATCAAATCAAATCAAATCATATTTATTCGTAAATGTAGGTTTCATTACAATAGGATGTTATAATAATATGGTCAGTTCGCTACATTTTACTCGAGAGTATACAAATAATAATAAAGTTAGTGGTGTCGAAACCACAGACACACATTTAAAATGAAATAATTACTTAGTGTCAACATAATAATAATCTAAATATATGAACAAGAAAATAAGAAAGTGTAACTAAGAATATACTTAAATCTACATTGAAAACAAAAGTAACAGCCATTTCAACAACGTCCAAATCAATGAGGAGAATAAAATCATTAAATTAAATGTAATATTATATCAATCTAAATGTCAGTGGTGTCCTCCATAAACTCAGTTGTGGAGTAATAACATTTATGAATTAAAAATTGTTTCAGTTTCTTTTTAAACATATTATTATTAAGATTTTTTATCTGTCGTGGCATGTAACATGGCAGTGTAGGTTTGTCAACAAGTACCAGGTACTAAATAAAATAGAAAATGGACTACAAATCTCAGTCTACAAGGTTTACAACGTTCTCACATTTACAAAATATAAAAGAATCTATCTAAAATAGAAAAACCTATTTAAACCAAGTGATATGGTTGCCATTACAATTACTAATAAGGAGTTGAAATTAGAATTGTAGGTATATAACGTCAATTTTTGTCAAAGTAAAGTATTTAAAAATTACATAAAAGAGAAACATTGTAATGGCAATCATTACCATTTGGTTTAAATAGGTTTTTATATTTAAGATTTTTTTATATTTAAGATTCTTTTATATTTTGTGAATGTGAGAACATTGTAGGTCTTGTAGACTGTAGATTTGTAGGCCATTTTTTCTATTTTATTTAGTACCGGGTATTCACATAACTATGCCGTTAATGAGGTGCCAGGGAAGCCACGTGTGCAAAAGGAATTATTGCTAAACTTCCTTATCTTCAACGTAGCCTTTAATCTAATAATATGCTTTTTTATAAGAACAGGTTTGGTGTGGGTTCTGAACTTTCCATCGCTAAGTTCTGTAACTGACTTAGGTAACTTGTTACAAAAGCGGATACTGTCTATAAGAAATGATTTGCTAGTTTGAGTTAATCTGAACTTGGCCGCTTGGGTATCACAATTTCATTTCTACTAGTCGTATTTATGTTATAGAAATCGCTTCTTAAAATACAAAGTACTTTCATAGATACAGAGAAGGTAGAGTTAGTAGGTATATAAATATCTTTGAATTTGTTTCTTTATTTGCTGGTGTAATTATAAGCATAGAGAGCACATCACAGCAAGCGCTCGTAACCTATAATCGTCAAAACCGAAACAGAAACAGACACCGTAGTCGAAATCAGCATAGGATATATGATGTATCATTAGTGTCAAACATAGAGATCATTCAGCTTTGTCTGTGGGATGACAACACACCTAGGCTGCGTTGGGTTTGGTTCTGCAGATGTCCATAGTCGGCAGTGACCACCTACCATCATGTGGACCACGTGCTTGCTTGCCACCAAGTAACACAAAACATGGTGATCGCAGTAAGTTCCTATTAGCGTACAGGAGTTTAATGCCGCATCTGCACGCGTAGCATGACCGCCGTAGAAACGGGTTTTGTCGACGGAAGAATAGACAAAATTACAGATCATAAAAATATTTGATTTGTATGCATTCTACGCGTCTAAGCATGGCAATGTGTAATTTTGTCTATTCTTCCGTCGACAAAACGTCGTCATGCTATGCGTGCTGAACGGATTTATACTTAAGCAGAAATAGTGGGGGCGCCCTTTACAATAACCTTATCCTGTTTCCACCGGTACATGACACTCCTAGTCGTGGGCGTTGCATGAAAATAGATGTATATCAGAACGTTCGGCCAGTCGAGATAGGGAGCTGGCTGCTACTCCAGTTTTTAGTGACGATTATGTGACGCTTAAAGATGCCAGTCAAAGAATTTGTGACGGAACAGTTCGAAAGTTAGAAGCATTTATTTATGGCCGAACGGCCTGATATCAGGTCGTTCGGCCAACCTGAATCTCCATAACTGAGGACCTTAGAGAAACTGTTACTGAATAAAGATTTAGTGACGATTTGGTGACAAACAACCAATGCTTTACTTTTACTTGTAATGCCACCGGTTAAAAGTAAAATGAATTTTGCTTCCTGGAACATCAGGACGTTCGGCCAACGTAATCTCCATAACTGAGGACCTGAGAGAAACCGTTAATGAATAAAGATTTAGTAACGAGACTGAAACGAATTTTTATTGCTTTATTTTTTTTTGTGACGGCCCCTTTAAATAGTAAATTGAAAACTTAACATATATAACCTCAAAACATTGGGATTATCGATTCCTCCACAACGAAGAAGCCCAGAGAAACCGTTAATGAATAAAGATTTAGTGACGGCACTGAAACGAACTTTTAGTGTTTTATTTTTTTTTGTGACGGCCCCTTTATATAGTAAATTGAAAATTCAACATATATAACCTCAAAACATTGGGATTATCGATTCCTCCACAACGAAGAAGCCCAGAGAAACCGTTAATCAATAAAGATTTAGTGACTGCACTGAAACGAACTTTTAGTGTTTTTTTTTTTTTGTGACGGCCCCTTTATATAGTAAATTGAAAATTTAACATATATAACCTCAAAACATTGGGATTATCGATTCCTCCACAACGAAGAAGCCCAGAGAAACCGTTAATGAATAAAGATTTAGTGACGGCACTGAAACGAACTTTTAGTGTTTTATTTTTTTTTGTGACGGCCCCTTTATATAGTAAATTGAAAATTTAACATATATAACCTCAAAACATTGGGATTATCGATTCCTCCACAACGAAGAAGCCCAGAGAAACCGTTAATCAATAAAGATTTAGTGACTGCACTGAAACGAACTTTTAGTGTTTTTTTTTTTTTTGTGACGGCCCCTTTATATAGTAAATTGAAAATTTAACATATATAACCTCAAAACATTGGGATTATCGATTCCTCCACAACGAAGAAGCCCAGAGAAACCGTTAATGAATAAAGATTTAGTGACGGCACTGAAACGAACTTTTAGTGTTTTTTTTTTTTTTTTGTGACGGCCCCTTTATATAGTAAATTGAAAATTTAACATAATATTATATAACCTCAAAACATTGGGATTATCGATTCCTCCAAAACGAATAAGCCTAGAAGACTCGTAAAACCCCTGATGTGTTATAGGTTTTCAGTGCAATGGTGTCAGTATTTTTGGTGATTCACTATTCCGCAATATGGCGGATGGCGACTGAAATAGGATGACCATGTATTCCAACGAAACAAGTATTTATCAAGTACTTAATTACCTACCCTACCTAAATAATGAAGCAACACACGTCGTAATATTAAATTATATAAGTACAAGCAACGTTGAGCTGATGCCTGCATACCAGTGTCCACTTGTGAGGTTTTGTTATATTACTTGAGTCTATTTTGGCTAAAAGCAAACGAAAGTGGAAAGGTGACTGACATTGGAGATTGGGAAATTTGACTAAGTACAAGAATACTTAAATAAATAGGTACACAAATTAAAAAATGCTTTATTTGTAATCAATCATCCAAAAATAGCGGTAGGTTGTTAGGTACATAATAATTTGTACTTTTTAGAATTACAGTTAAATTGGTTCACCACGAGAGAAATTTGACAGCTTCTTGTGTTTACTGCTAGGTGATTGACTTGAAACTTGTCAAATCGGATTTCTTTCGGTGGTGGCCCGACAATCATTTTACAACTAAATAACAGTTCTATAGATAAATCACATTAAGATAACTACACCGATTCTATTTTTATTCTGCAGAAAAGAGCCATATATATTATAATCTCCGCAGGCGCGATTCTCTAAAGGAACGGTTTAAGAAATTAATATAGTATTTTTCAGCGCTATTTAAAAGGTTAATGGACCTTTTAAATAGCGCTGAAAAATACTATATTAATTTCCTTAAACCGTAAAATGATTGTCGGGCCACCACCGAAAGAAATCCGATTTGACAAGTTTCAAGTCAATCACCTAGCAGTAAACACAAGAAGCTGTCAAATTTCTCTCGTGGTGAACCAATTTAACTGTAATTCTAAAAAGTACAAATTATTATGTACCTAACAACCTACCGCTATTTTTGGATGATTGATTACAAATAAAGCATTTTTTAATTTGTGTACCTATTTATTTAAGTATTCTTGTACTTAGTCAAATTTCCCAATCTCCAATGTCAGTGAAGGTGACTGACATTGGAGATTGGGAAATTTGACTTTCGTTTGCTTTCGTTTGCTTTTAGCCAAAATAGACTCAAGTAATATAACAAAACCTCACAAGTGGACACTGGTATGCAGGCATCAGCTCAACGTTGCTTGTACTTATATAATTTAATATTACGACGTGTGTTGCTTCATTATTTAGGTAGGGTAGGTAATTAAGTACTTGATAAATACTTGTTTCGTTGGAATACATGGTCACCCTATTTCAGTCGCCATCCGCCATATTGCGGAATAGTGAATCAACAAAAATACTGACACCATTGCACTGAAAACCTATAACACATCAGGGGTTTTACGAGTCTTCTAGGCTTATTCGTTTTGGAGGAATCGATAATCCCAACGTTTTGAGGTTATATAATATTATATTAAATTTTCAATTTACTATATAAAGGGGCCGTCACAAAAAAAAATAAAACACTAAAAGTTCGTTTCAGTGCCGTCACTAAATCTTTATTGATTAACGGTTTCTCTGGGCTTCTTCGTTGTGGAGGAATCGATAATCCCAATGTTTTGAGGTTATATATGTTAAATTTTCAATTTACTATATAAAGGGGCCGTCACAAAAAAAAAAAAAACACTAAAAGTTCGTTTCAGTGCCGTCACTAAATCTTTATTCATTAACGGTTTCTCTGGGCTTCTTCGTTGTGGAGGAATCGATAATCCCAATGTTTTGAGGTTATAAATGTTACATTTTCAATTTACTATTTAAAGGGGCCGTCACAAAAAAAAATAAAGCAATAAAAATTCGTTTCAGTCTCGTCACTAAATCTTTATTCATTAACGGTTTCTCTCAGGTCCTCAGTTATGGAGATTACGTTGGCCGAACGTCCTGATGTTCCAGGAAGCAAAATTCATTTTACTTTTAACCGGTGGCATTACGAGTAAAAGTAAAGCATTGGTTGTTTGTCACCAAATCGTCACTAAATCTTTATTCAGTAACAGTTTCTCTAAGGTCCTCAGTTATGGAGATTCAGGTTGGCCGAACGACCTGATATCAGGCCGTTCGGCCATAAATAAATGCTTCTAACTTTCGAACTGTTCCGTCACAAATTCTTTGACTGGCATCTTTAAGCGTCACATAATCGTCACTAAAAACTGGAGTAGCAGCCAGCTCCCTATCTCGACTGGCCGAACGTTCTGATATACATGAAAATAGCCCGAGGAAATTCATCCGTAGTTAACTAGGAATATTATATTAAAGTTTGTATGTTCCACGAAGAGTAGCGAGATGTTTTGTACCTACTATAATACTAGACAGGAAAATGTATCTTGGGTTAAGTTTTCATTTAGGATTATTAATTAATGACTTAACGTTAAATCAAAAAGTTCATATTACGTAGGTATGTAATTACAGTAATCAACCTAGTTAGAAAACTTTAATCAGTATCACTAACATTACGAAACGAAGAAATTCTAGCAAATCCGTAAAAAAAAAATAGAAAAATAAAGTTTTTCCTTTTTTCTTAACAGAAAATACACACACCTACATCTGTAGACGCTGCAGGGTTAAAGTGATATTGGTTTTAATTAATTCCCTAGGTGTTTGATAACCCTGATTCCATCAGAACTGAAGGTTCAGACATACATACCTAGACCATACGGTTTTATTGTTATTGTTATGAAACAAAAGGTGTTGTTAAATTTCAGATTTTGGGATAATTTTAATCCAGCTTCAATTTTACAATGGAAATGAGCTACAAAAAGTTTTTACACACATAATGAAACCTTATTTACATACACCTATACGATTAGCAGCATATATTTGACACAGGACTGTTCAAGTTGAGTATCAAAGTTGTGGCAGTTTGTTTACATACAAAATAATAATACAAAACCAAAATAATTTAAGAACTTATTTTAAACTTGTGTCAATTATGTAAAAATAGAAACTTGCGTGATCAAAATAATAACACAATAAGCAACCCGTTATTCGAAGTGGCGAGGTTTGCCTATTAGGTGATAAAATCAAAGCAAGTGAGAAAAAGAGTACTCATAAAAATAAAGCTCATAAAATCTAAAAAAAAATTGATGACTAACTACCAGTCTAATCTCCGATAGGTACCTAAGTATTAATTTGCTTAGCAACTAAAGCAGTACCTACCTTGATAAATGATCGAATTTTAATGATTAAAAAATGGCGTAAAGCGGTCAGTGGCCTTCTGACAGTGAGTGCAGCGCGCGTAATTCGCACCAGATAACCCCCTCCAAAGCAATCGCCCCTTGGAGGTGCTTGCGCGAAACGGACCTTTCTCTGTTTGCGGACAGTGACATAGTGACCGTGTTAGCGCGGAGGGCTCATGCCATGCACCAGTATCGCATCGTGGTGCCGCTGGTGGTCGCTGCGTACCTCATGGCTGACGTGCTCTCAGGCATCGCCGCTGGGGCACGCCGCTCAGAACCTGACCTCAGCTTCGCCGAGTCCGTCTACGCCAAAATGTCCGGAGCATGTGAGTCAATGACCTTCACTTCTCTAATTTATGCGCGCTAATCAGATATAAATAAATACGTCTGAACTTCTACGTCTTTACACTGTTTTTACTGATTTACATATAATTTAATGATATTGTTTTTGTTCGCAGGTAGGGCGATAATGGATTTACGCTACAACACCATGACTGACCAAAATGATCAAATAAAAACCATTAAGATCATACAGCTGGATGGAAATACGGTTCGAACTTATCCAATAAATGAAGCATTTGTCAACCTAACGAAACCTGGGATTTTCGACATAACGAAGCAGACAAAAATTATCATCCACGGGTACAAAGACAGTTCGCAATCCGCAGTGCCGTTGGATTTAGCTAATGCGTACAACGATAAGAAAATGTTCAACGTGTTTCTAGTGGACGCGGAAGAAATGAATAAAGATGGATACATTTTATCGGCCCATAACTCTCGTCTTATAGGCAAGAGACTTGCAAACCTTTTGGCGAATCTGGAACACTTTGGAGCGAATGCTGAAGATTTTCATTTGTTGGGGATCAGTCTTGGTGCGCACGTGGCAGGCTGGGCCGGCAAATATTTTCAAAAATACAAAGAGCACAGTTTGGGGCGCATCACTGGATTGGATCCTGCAGGTCCGTGCTTTTCATACGCCTACAGTGGACAGAGATTAGATAAAACAGATGCTGCTTACGTGGACGTATTGCACTCAAACAGATTATTACAAGGAATTATCGAACCTCTAGGTCATTCAGATTTCTACATCAATGGCGGAGGACCGAACCAACCGGGATGTTTCATGCCCTCCTGCAGTCATCTTCGAGCCGCACAAGTTTATACGGAAAGCATAAAAACGCCAAAGTCTTTTGTAGGAGTTCGGTGTAAAAGTTGGAAGCATTTCGAAGCAAATGCTTGTGAGAAAGAAGACTATGCAGTTCTCGGATATGGTTCGTCAACGGCGACTCGAGGACATTATTATTTACGTACTTCACCAAAGTCTCCTTTCGGACTCGGAATGGATGGAATAAGGAATACGGAACCAGTTACCGATAACTGGCTAAAAAGTTTAAGTTTAGGTGATTTAAATCTGTGATTTTAAGTGCTAGCTCAATTTCGTTGTGTGTAATAAATGGTTGCCATACTCTTTAATATATTTGGACTTTCTACAGTGTGTATTGCATATGTTGAACGGACTGTTTGAAAATACGCAATACTTAGTGTCTCAAAGATATTGCTCAAACAATGGACTTCGATTATATTTGATTACGTGAGGTGTCTCCAAGTGTCCATAGAAACAAAAGAGGCTTACTTACTTAACAGTTTCGCAAGCCCTTTTGTAAACCATTACAAATTTAAGATCGACTTGGAGCGCAACAACAATAATACTAACTGTTAATAATTTATTCGTCACTTCATTAGCAAATAATACGTACTGCGATCTACTTCCCAACAACGTTATATAATTTCGGCTCTTATACATTTTATTGTACTTTGTGATTTCTAGTTGAGTATGTGTGAGCATGTTTCTCTTTACGAGTATGTTGATGACGTTGACTTGACGTGAGGTGTTACCAAAGTAGTTTAATTTTTATTTTCTATATTTTTAAAGAAACCTAGAAGTTTCAACCAATTTGAAAAACAATATAAAAGCGCAAATCCTTTATTTATACTTAGGTAATACTTACTACCACACCCAATTTATCCAAAACACATTCTGCAAGATATCAAAGTTGCCTACTGGAAATCGCTGAGAAGCGCGTTGATATTAAAACTTGCAGATGCCATAGCGCAAGGCACGCAAAGTTAGAAATTCTAATCTGTTTTATGACCCAAATAGCACAATAACCGGCCAAGTGCGTGTTATAAATCGCGCAGTGCACAGGTATGGATGGTTCCGTAGTCAAATCAGTTATAATTATGCGTACCTACCATCTTCTTCTTAGCGTGCCGATGGCAAAAATAACACGAATTTTTTCAATCGTTTTTTTTTTTTATTTGTTTGGTCCAAAATTCAGCAACGCGAATACCGTTCGCTGACGCAGACAGAGTACTACCTTGATGTGTTAGTTAAAAACTAAAGACTCAGGATTAAAGATAATTTGATAATCAATAAACATACCTAAGTAGCAACTTTTTGTGTTTATTTTTAAAATCAATGTGTTTCAGTTAATTAGGGCTTTCAGAAACTTATCTACATACAATCATTAGTGAGTCGTTTTGTTTCCAAAAATGCTGTTTAATAAAGTAAAAAGTATTATTCGTGATACATTCAGACAAACTTGACGAAACTGGCAGGCTTTCTGCTTTTAGTACGGAACCCTAAAAAAGCGAGGAAATGATCATACTGTCATCACCATTAAAACCGTTACATAGTAAACGAGACTGTTATCTGTTGCCTCTAATTCGTCAAACGTGACGAGTTACGTGAATAAAAGTGTAGCAATCATTTCAAGTTCGAGCCGGACGGTTGGTGTGGAAACGGAAACTACTTGTTACCGGCGACGATCGCCGGCTGCCGGCAGCAAGTCAGCCATTGCCGCTACGCGACACACACACGGCTCACTGAACACGATTGTTGTTTAAGCCCGATATTCTGTTCATTAATCAACTAACTTGTCAAGAAATTGCTAAAAATATAAAAAAAACATTGCCATTTGGGAGCAGTCGCCATTTGCTAACCTGCTAGCTTAAACTGTTATTTTGCATATTTGAGATTTTCGATAGGCAATCATCATAATTTATTAATGAATCTACCTAATTCTTTCCGATTATGTCCAGAATGTTTATGCCATATTCATAAGTAGTACGAAACTGCTTCGATCTTGAATATTGCTAAATGAATCATAACCAGTCTCATTGACCCAGTGTACGCAAGTAAAGCCTTCAAGGCCTTGGATTTACGTTCGATTCGCTGGCTCAACTACATTTACATACGTGCAACAGGAATCAGTTGTAAGGATTACGCGGGTAAAGTCCCTTGTTAAAATGGAATACAGCGGACATAACGATAGGAGCGCTCCCACACGCTCGGCACATGGGACCGAATACCGCCATCGGAAAACTGTAGGCAGACATAATATATTGCACAGCGTAGCTCTTCTGACGGAGTTTGTAGGCGCAATAGTTATCGTTTTACAAATAATTGGATGTTATCGTAAGTTGTTCGGATTTTTAGACCATTTTCTTTTTCAGCACTAGATAAATCACCGTGAAAATATCCTTACCCAATAATGTTACTTACATATTATATTGTACTAGGTAAATAGACTTGTGTGCATTGCTCTCGGTTCTGGGAAGCAGCAAAAGAAGCAGTACAAATACACCAAAGTTTGAAATGTAATCTTCTGCTACCTTGTACATGTACATGAGCTACGTTCACGTTGAACTTGAATGATATACCACTTTAAAATCTGAATTGAACTTGCGATCGAAACTACCATTTAAAAAAAAATTGTTACACTTTTTTCTCAGAAACCAATCATCATTCAAACAAATAATTCACTGGTCTAATCTTCCTTTATAACCGGTTGACCACTCAAACCAAATTTAAACGGCTGTTTTGCACGCTTCGACTTTTTTGTTCTTTTCTGTCCACAGTTTTGAGGGTCAAGTTTATAACAATGATTTTGTTATAGCATACGTGCAGCAGCTTCAATGTTACTATAATCTTTTCATCTATATTGTCTTCACCATGTTACATCGCGTCGTTCATTCATGATACAATAGCGCTCTTAGATAAATCTCCATTGAGATTAATCTCAAGCAGATTTTAATAGAGTGTGGTGAGAGTGATGCCTGACTCGAGTGATCAAGTTGCTTCGTAAACTGGATTATCTCTAAACAGCGTGAAATTAATCTAATTTAATATTAATGACATTTCACAATAGGTAAGTGCACTGAATATGCTCCGTTCTCTTCTTCTTCGTCATTCCCTCAATGCTGAGGATCGCAGAACACATACGACGCGTCTCCAAGTTATGCGGTTTTCTGCAGTGTGGACCTCTCGGTAGGCTGCCTCTAACATCCTTCTTGACCGCGTCTAAGCATCTTGCCGGTGCTCTGCCTTGAGCGCGTTTATGGCCCATAACGGAGAGAAAAAAAGGTTTTTAAACGTCAAAAACTGCATTCTAAAGATGTTTTCGCCATCATCAGAACTTTAGCCTCTTACAATACTTACAAACGTTTAAAAAACTCGACAGCTAGCAATTCACAATACATTAATTAAAGTTAGCATCTACTTTTTTCCCTCGTAATCACTCTCGAAACGTTGTGTAATGCTCAAACAATTCCAAGATTTTTTGGGAAAGTAATCTTAGTTTGACAAATAGGTATTAAGTTTTGTTAAAACAAAATAAATTGTATAACAAATTATTCTGTGCATACATTTCTGTAGTAAATTGTTTTCTTTGTGCAGACATTCTACATATTAATTGCTTTTTGTTTTTCTGAACAATACTCGAAGTGGTTCCAGGAGCTGTGCTAATACCGTTTCACACTAATTAATGGACATAATCTATTGGATTAAAAGACTATAAATGCAATTTAGTCCGTTTTACTACAAATAAGTAGGTACTATTTGTAATGGCAATACAGGGTTCTTTTTATGTCATTGAAAAAAAACAGAAATCGACGAACATGATATTGTTATAGTTTCTACAGGTACGTAATTAGTAGTTTAATCAACCTCAGAAATAAAGCACAAACCAATATTGTATACAATGTGTTTATTGTAAGTGTAACAATAATTGCACCAAAACTGTTAGCAACCATACTTATTGACGAGACAATCATCCAATTTCAAAACTTATTGTAGCCTTTAAAACAAAACTTATTGTAGCCTTTAAAACAAAACTTATTGTAGCAATTAAAACTAAACTTATTGTAGCAATCAAATCTAAACTTATTGAGAACCAAAACTTCTCTTCGTTCCCCGTTCGCTTCCCGCCCTTTTTCCTTTTTTCTTTTCTCCTCCAACCAAAAACCCCGCTTACGTCATCTATCCTGTCAGTGTAGCCACAGATAATATAATACTCTACGTAGTGTAGCCAACCTTTTAATTCCTTTTTATTATTTAAAACCTTACAGTAGGAACATACTAATACATAGGTGTGTCGGTTTAAACAGCATAGGTACATAAATACAGTGCTCTATAAATGCCCGTAATACCTATTAAAACTTGTAACAGAATACCTACCAATAAATTATAAAGTGAGCACAATGTTTATTACTTCTCCAAGCTTTACTTGAGTTATACTAACCTTTATTTGCAATAGACTGTTATAAATTTTCATTGCCTTTCTAAAAATAACTCGAGATAAAAAAAGAAAGACAATAATAACGCTCCGTTTGAAATACCCTAAAAATCGTTGCCTTGACAACCAGCTTTTTAATGATACACGTAACATTGCGTAAAGGCAATTCTAACTGTTCCGTCAACCAAACTACAAAGTAGGTATATAATATACTACCTGCCTACATAAACACATATGAGTTGGATTTCTAATAGACAGGAAAATGTCTAAAAACCAATAGATACATTTGTAATTGTAGGTACAAACGCCAGCACATCCAGCTACCCGAAACTGTCAAATTTTCCCAATCAACTTTGAACCTTATGCTTCAGCGATAAAGTTGAAAATCTATTAAGTAAATTTGACAGATTGAAGTAGCTTGATGTGCTGGCGTCTGCACTTAAACAAAAAGACAGATACAAAACCAAGAAGGCATCGCAAGAAGTCAGGGGTCTGGAAATCTGACTAACTAATCAGTATACAATATTATTTGGATTCCCGATGTCTATTGGCAGTTGCTCCTTGTAAAATACTAATAGGGATGATGACTAATACTTATTAGAAATGTTCGAACAAATAATATATGTATTTCACGGAAGGCATAGTAAAAAGAGATACCTAATCGAAAATTGGAGAAGCTACACGTAAAAGTTTTTGGTGGGTTCCTTGTTCCGCGATAGTGACAAGGTATGGCGCTAGTTTAAAGTTACATAGTCATGATACTCGTATCATTTTTATGGTAGTGTCGTCTTTGTCTAGACATTATATTTTAAACGTTTATACTCGTAACTTGGCAATTTTTTTGAACTTTTAGCCTTTTGTAGTATTGTTTGCACTATCTTCAAACAAATATATTTTTAGTTTATAATTTAAAAGCGTCATCATCCCTAATGCTATTTTGAACGCATCTTCAGACACCTGAGAAGATCTGAGTAGGTTGTGATGATAATTAGTACGAGTTATAGCCATTTTAGATTGCCTTCATACTTCACATTAATATTAAGTAAGCACGTCCCTAAGACTACTTCATCTCGGAATATTTGAGGGTCTCCGAAGCAATTATCCCTCTTTTATTGAACGAGTTTATATACGTAGACTGATGTGTATACCTACTAGCTAAGTATGCTCACGGCACAGTTTCAATAAAACGTTTTCCGAATGTTCCCTATGCTCTTTTTCGGATATCAAGTTAAGGGGCTCCTTCTGCTACACATGAATTGCCGCATGCCGTAAGACCTTGTAGGTAAGTCCTATCGAGATTTCAATTTGTATAGCAATGTTTTCACTTTAAATGTTACTAGCTTCTGTCCGCGACTTCGTTCGTGTGGAAGTCTTAAGTCACCACAATATACTAAAATAACAGCCACATTTTTATTAAACTTTCGTAGTTTTAGTCTCAGCATGCAAAATATGAAAAGAGTCAGGACTGGTAACGCGGGAGCAAGGAACATACAGTTGTCCGTGTGAGAAGCAGCTCGTCCTGAGGTCGACAACCGCAGCCTTCAGTTGTAATTTCCCAACGCCTGTATTCCTGCATATACTACCTAATGGCACAACACTGATACACTGACACAGATTATTCCTGACAAACAGCTACCAATAAAATAATAATATTATAACAGTAGATTATAGGTACCTATAGATGGCACACAGATAGACCATGACTTGGGTAAGGACATAGGCTTATTTTCCACCTGGATCGCAGACGATGTAATAAAACTAGCTTCTGCCCACGACTTCGTCCGCGTGAAATTTCACCCTCTTAGGGGTGGAATTTCGAAAATCCCTTAAATCCCTTTCTTAGTGGATACCTACTATTAGCAACGCCCCCCTGTGAATATAATTCATGCACCGAAAGATCCTCCTAGCAATAAAAGGTGGGTGTGCATGACGTCTGAATCTGTAGGTAAGTATTGAAGTTAAATTACCAAAGGAAATAACTTGGAAAAGTTGATTGGAAGTTGTAGCCTAATTACAGGGAAAATACTTTTTTTTATTAGGACGTCATTGGAGATATGAAAGGAAACTCGTTTACACATACCTACGTTCCAAAATAAACGCTTTGCTCTCGGATTTCCTGTATCGTGGCAACATATACCTACTATAATCATAGTATGATCAGTATGGACAATTGTGAAGCTATTTGACATAGAGAAACTGGTTTTAAGAAACCACGTCGTCGATTTGAGTGTTATGAAAAACTGCAACTGCAAAGTTAGGCCTGTCTCGCCCAATCTAATTTACCTACCAGTTTTAGCCTTCAATCAAGTTTCTAAAAAGTTTCACAATAGATATTGTTAATCTGCAATTAAATAGTCTAGTAATCGTTGCTCATAATTTCATCAAACGCCTGAAAAAATGGCGGCGGTGACTGCCACTGTGAATAATAAGTAAATAAAATAAATAAATTTGTTTCGCTGCAGACTCGCAATGTAACTAAAAAATAATATATATTTTTTGTGATTAGTCTCAAGGATTTCAAGTAATAACACAATCACATCGCACGGAAACGCCTAAATTGGCTCACTGATTTTATACATAGAATAACTTAAGCAATGTAGCAAGTAAACCTAATTATATAGGAAAGTTTGGAGTGTATGACGTAAGATATCCCTTCGATACACATCATAAATAGATTAGGTTAGCAAAGGCATTACTACTGTTCCGGACCAAGTGAACTAATTGAGTAAAATAGATGGCACGCGTCTTCCACGAATAATTAAATATTAACTTTAGGGTTCATATACAAATATCGCCTGTTAAGGAGGCATTTCCACCTAATTGGTTTGGCCGTGAGCGGTGGCGAAACTACTATACAGGGTGCAAAAAGATGTACGTTTGCCTGGCTAGGCCCCCCGGAATTTGCGATTTAGGTATACACCAATGCAATGTACTCGCCTCTAGGAGTATATGTACCGCTTTCTTTTTCAATGTACCTCTGTACTTTTGAAGAAATATGCAAAAAAAGGGGGCCGTGCCAGCCAAACGTTTTCAGCACGGCCCTCGTGTAACTTGAAAAATATATAGCGTATTAAAAAGTTTCATAAACTCAAGGAATGTACTTTATTAACACGTTCTATGTACCGTAACAGATATTGTGAATTCGTAATAACAAATAATATATAGACGTGGATAGGGGGCCGTGCTGAAAAAAAAAGAAATGAGAAAATATCTAAAAAAGACAAAACAACCTTAGCCAAAAACTATATAAAAGTAATTCATGTTTGGCAAGTAACATATGTACCGCATTGGTTTCTCATACAACTTGCTAAATTAAAAAAATAAACCAATTTTAGTTTATTCAGCACGGCCCTCTATAGTTGCCTATATCTTTTTAAATATGACATGTTTGTTTACAAAATTCGACTTCCTGAATTATGTATAGGAGTACATTCGTTCCAAATAAATTGCGATTATGGTGTATTAGTATTTTAAAAGATAAATTGGATCAAAAATATCCTAACATGCAACTGATGGGGTGACCATGGTTCCATAAATTAGGTTGATTTATTCTATACCTATATTAATGAAATTATGTGACTACATTGAAATAAACATTCTTTTTTTACAATTTGTTTTTTTTTCTTCAAAATTAATATTAGCTATGACATCTTTTAAGGGAATTAATAATAATAATAATAATAATAATTCATTTTTATTTCAAGTAACAAGGACTCATTAAATACACATAAATTAAATATAACACAAATCTAAAACACTGAATACATTACTTATACATTACATTACAATAGGTACAACACAAAACAATAACCACACATAACATTTTTATATTGGCAGCCGACGACTGTAGGTGACAATTAAATCAGTTAAAACTTGTTGTGTGCGGTCGCTATTAATTCACTAGGTAAGGTTCAATCAATGTGATTTGTTGGAAACGTATCTGTAATTTTTTAAGCCTTTTAAGTTCTGTAGTCAAAGTGAAAGCATTTATTTCAAATAGGCACATAAAAGGCACTTTTGAACGTCAAAAATTACCTTAAAATAGAATTGATTCTAGTCGCCCCTTCCAAAAGGTAGTTTTCGTGTGGAGAAGAATGGGCAAGAAACTCCACCGTTACTCTTTTAAAATGTTTTAGGTACCTACAATATTTTGCATGGGTACATTAATTATATAAGGTGTAAAAAAATTAACCTTAAAAACTTTAAGAGGAGCTTTAGACCATCGAACTGAACAACTTTCACTATGGGACCAACTACGAAATCACGAAAAAAAAATCAGCTGTTTCATACAAAAGTTCAATACCTACTCGGCCAAAATGTATGAAACAGCTCATTTTTTTTTTCGTGATTTCAGAGTTTTTAAGGTTAATTTTTTTACACCTTATATAATAATATGTGAGGACAATGCACCTAAAATAAAATTACTGTACCACAATAGGTAAAAGAATTGTAGTGTTTGTGACACATAGTTTTTCTGCGATTATTCCATAGGTAAACGTAACTAATCTGTGAAATGTACCGAAACTGTAATTTTATTGTAAATAAATATACATCAATCCGTGTGATTTATTGGAAATATATATGTGATTTTTTTTAAGCCTTTTGTGTTATTTAGTCTTAACGACACTTGTTGTTTTGTTCGATTTGCGACCTACTACTTACTACTATTATAGTTATCGTTAATAGTTAATACAGATTACGATATTTTTGATTTTTTTATTTTATTAAAGATTTACTCAGAAGTTTTTTTATCCATTCTCACGTGGAATCATGGTCACCCCATCAGTTGCATGTTAGGATATTTTTGATCCAATTTATCTTTTAAAATACTAATACACCATAATCGCAATTTATTTGGAACGAATGTACTCCTATACATAATTCAGGAAGTCGAATTTTGTAAACAAACATGTCATATTTAAAAAGATATAGGCAACTATAGAGGGCCGTGCTGAATAAACTAAAATTGGTTTATTTTTTTAATTTAGCAAGTTGTATGAGAAACCAATGCGGTACATATGTTACTTGCCAAACATGAATTACTTTTATATAGTTTTTGGCTAAGGTTGTTTTGTCTTTTTTAGATATTTTCTCATTTCTTTTTTTTTCAGCACGGCCCCCTATCCACGTCTATATATTATTTGTTATTACGAATTCACAATATCTGTTACGGTACATAGAACGTGTTAATAAAGTACATTCCTTGAGTTTATGAAACTTTTTAATACGCTATATATTTTTCAAGTTACACGAGGGCCGTGCTGAAAACGTTTGGCTGGCACGGCCCCCTTTTTTTGCATATTTCTTCAAAAGTACAGAGGTACATTGAAAAAGAAAGCGGTACATATACTCCTAGAGGCGAGTACATTGCATTGGTGTATACCTAAATCGCAAATTCCGGGGGGCCTAGCCAGGCAAACGTACATGCAAAAAGACCCATTACATAGCCGTCAACTACGCATTCTATACATCAAAATAAATAACATTGCACAAAAATAGGTAATTGCTAGGAAACGACTTTTATTTTGGGTGTAAAAATTTGCTGTTAATTAATATTGTGCTTATGGGTGCATGCAATGGTACAGGGGCCGTGGGGGTAGTTAAAGTTGTGTTATAAAATTAAAAACTTGTTTTCGTAAAAAAAAAATGTCAGTAAAAGTTGGAACTTTGTCCTTAAATATCTCCGTAACCGAAGGTTCCCCGGTATGGTCCGATACAAAAAAAATATTACAATGACGGGGAGTACAAGTGATTCTCGGCCTCGTTAAGTGTGTATTTATACACGTTATATTACTTGTGATAGTTAAATAATACGAGTAAGTTTGTTTCCCATTTGCATGTAAATTTTGAACTGTAAACAGATTGTAGTTGGAACTGCAAAATTTTGTTACACACGTGCCTACATGCGATCATTCGATTTCGCCACAATTGTACCTACTGTGCAAATTGTATCAATACAATGCTCGAATGTAAAGCCATTGTGTTAGCGCTTCTAAACAATTGAATTCTAACAATGTACTACTTTCCTTAGGCCCATTCTATTTCACATTTAAAGCATTGCACAATGAAAAGGAAAATGTTACCGAAAATATAATAAAAGACCTTTCCGTGAGAGTTATTTTTGTGTTGTTAGCAGTAAAGCCTTGTGTACATTTGTATTGTAAAATTAAGGTACATTGGGAAGATAAAGTATGTACCCTACATGCTATATTCTGTACGCTAGTATCTGTAGAGGTTTACTTTTACGAACCCAGAATTCCTATTCATACCGGCTTTGAACAGTTAGCTTCTGCGTAGTCTACGAGTATGTTACAGATAATGTTAACTTAACTAAGTACATACCCATACATATACAGGGTGTGGCGTAAATAGTGGTCCACCGTTAAGGATTCGATATACCAGATAATTTACTGTAACATATTATAATTTTAACCCTTTTTACCCAAGGGTTCCGAAAATATATATTTTTTTTGTTTTTTATCTACGAAATTTCTACTTTTTGTTACAAATTTGGTTGTAGTTTCAACAAAATCCATTATTTTTTCATTTTGATTTCTGTAAATTATACTGCTGAATACTAGAGCTATCGTGTAAATAAAATTATGGTATTTTATGTAAATGTAGAGTTTTTAAAGAAAAAGTTAGTTCTTCTCTATTTTATACCCTAATTTTTAAGGATTATTCCACTTTTTTAAAGAAAAAGTTAGTTCTTCTCTATTTTATACCCTAATTTTTAAGGATTATTCCAACGTATTCATGCAAATTCAAGAGCGATTTTTGTAAAAAAAAAATACGGGTTGCACTGTGGGAGTGCCGGCAGAAGTGAAAACTTGAATATTAACGTTGAAATAAATCAACTATTAATTGAATTAATGGATACTTCCTCTCCTACGCCGCGCCGGCTGTCTACTCTACATCCGTCTTACGAATTTTCGATCAGGTCACGTGTCCTGACGGTCACGTGTCCTGACGGTCACATGTCCTGACGCGAGTTTAACATTTTTACCTATTACAAAAAAAGTGTACAACGCCGCTAAAGAAGTTTTCACTTCATAAATGTCCTACTAAAATGGTTCAAATTGTAATATGTTATAGTAAATTATCTGGTATATCAGATCCTTAACGGTGGACCACCATTTACGCCACACCCTGTATAGGTACACACGTCTTCTTCCCATGGGGGTAGGCAAAAACTACTAAACGCCACCTGCGACGATCTTTACATACTCCTTTTGCCTCGTTTATGCTCATACATCAGGTCATACACGCACGCCGCCCGGTTGCGAGTACTACGCACGTGACCTTTCTTAAGAAATTATATTACTTAATTAAGCAATATATTATATATAAAAATATAAACAAGTATATCTATATTGCATGAGACTTAGATCGTGTACGTCTATATCTTTTCATTAGGACACGTGTGTACTGTAATGCTATAATATGTGTATAATGTTAACGTATAAAACGGTACATAGTACATAAGAAAGCATGATACAGTTTTACCACAACAGGAGCTGTGGTTATTACCACAGCTCCTATATTATCCTCCGTCCTATATTATCTTGTCAGCAAGATTGGTAGGGAGTGGGGGGAGGGTGACGTCAAAATATACATTGATGAATTCATACCCATTCCTTGCGTAAACTTTGCGCTATGTTCAAGTCTCTTGGTTAGGTTGTAAAAAACTGAAACTACCAAGTCAAAAACTCAACAAGTAAATAATACAGAATATTATCATCATCTGCCTAACCTTTCCCCAACTATGTTGGAGTCGGCTTCCAGTCTGACTGGATGCAGCTTAATACCAGTATTTTACATGGAGCGACTATCTGATATCCACAACCCAGTTACTGGGTAATACAAATACCCCTTAGTAAGACTAGTTGTCAGACTTTCGGGCTTCTGACTAGCCGTAACGACTGTCAAAGGTCCACGAATGACAGCCGGTACCAACAGCTTAACGTGCTTTCCGAGGCACGGAGGTGTCTCAGTATGTAGAGATGGTCAACCATCCACAGACCAACCGCGGCAAGCGCAACTTAACCTGATCGATCGACCCGTGCGGCTGTTATTATTTAGCTACGGGCCCCTCTAATACTGAATATTATATACAAGTAATAATTAAATTACTAGTAATAACAAAATATGTAGCTGTTAATAACTAGAATATGAAAAATAAATATTATCTTAGTAGGTATTGAAACTATTGAATTTCGGCCATACATATGGGGGGTTCAATTTGTTGCATTTTGGCCCTCCTATCAGCTCCTGACGGATATACGTCGAATTATAAGCAACCCTGTAAATAGCTGCCAATTTTCCACTGATACTGAGAATTCATAACAATACGTCTTTGTGCTACACGACTTCGTCTTAATACTATGCCTTACAGCGAAATTCTTAAAAGAGAAAACATCAAACTTTTACAGTCTCATTGTTTACGGGAAAAGCACAAAACTGAAGACCCTGCGGTCAAAGCCTCGCTTCTTTGTTGCATAAGAAGACCATAACAAAAGAACAAAAAACTTTTTAACAGCATTGAAAGCCACGTGACGGCAGTCACGGGTACATGGCAAATGTTGCTTTTTTACCCGACTACGGCTAAGCAAAAAGGAGGGTTATGATTTTGACCGGTATGTATGCATGTATGTTCATCTGTACCCTCATAACTTCTAAACTCCTTGTCATAATTGGACAAATGAGATATCGTTGGAAGCGTCTTGACTTTCCGCTGTTCATAGGTTATGTGACGTCACATTAAATTCAATACGACGCCCTCTAGCGAGCATAAAATCACGACCAAAAAAAATTTTTTTTATTATGCCGTGTTGGGTATCAAATGAAAGGGCTTAATTAGCACATTTCAAAAATATAAATATTATTACTGAATTAAGCCCCAAAATAATTAAATAAAAAAAAAAGTTTAAAAACTAAAATCCGATTATTGAAAAGGATGAAACAAGAAAGTGCCTTCGCGTAGTCGCATGCTACCATAGCTTATAAGTATGTTAGTACATCGGCATCCGACCACGGGAAGGTACTTTCTTGTTTCATCCTTTTCAGCAGTCGGATTTTAGTTTTAAACACACGATCAACAGTATGGTTTCACCAAAGGACGTTGTACAACCGACGCCGGTGTCACCTTATTAAAACATATCTTTAACGCATGGGAAGAGGCACAAGATGCAATAGGCATTTTTTGCGACTTATCCAAAGCATTTGATTGCGTGAATTACGATACACTGCTCTTGAAACTTGAGCATTACGGACTCGGTAAACTTGCTCTTAGCTTAATGAAATCATATTTAATTGACAGATTTCAGCAAGTTCAAATTAACGGTGTGAATTCATCGGGCTTGAAAGTCAAAATGGGTGTTCCGCAGGGCTCAATATTGGGGCCATTCCTATTTTTAGTATACATATATGATTTACCCCATTTACTGATAAACCGATCACAAATGGTGTTATTTGCTGATGACACATCTCTGATTTTTAAAGTAAGCAGACGTGCACAGGAGCTTGACGACGTAAATAACGCTATGCTTTTGGTCCATAGTTGGTTTACTGTAAATAATTTGGTATTAAATGAAAAAAAAACTAAATGCATTAGATTCGTTTTACCTAATGTTAGAAGTAGTGATTGTCACGTTGTACTGAATAAGGAAATACTTGAATTCGTCGAAAATACGGTTTTCCTGGGGATTACGCTTGACTCAAAGCTGCAGTGGGGTCCGCACTTAACATCTCTTGCAGGGCGGCTAAGTTCAGCCGCTTACGCTGTTTGGAAAATCCGCCAATTAACAGACGTGGATACCGCGAGACTGGTCTATTTTAGTTACTTTCATAGCATCATGTCTTACGGTATTTTGTTGTGGGGACGGGCTGCAGATATTGATTCTATCTTCATCCTGCAAAAGAGGGCTGTCAGAGCCATATACAAGCTCAGCAGACGCGATTCTCTAAGGAAACTGTTTAAAAAAATTAACATCATGACGGTTCCTTGTCAATATATATATGAAAACATTATGTACGTTCGAAAAAATCTACATCTTTTTAGTAAGATAAGTGACAGGCATAATTTTAACACAAGAAATAGGAACAAATTAGATCAACCGCGTTTCAGATTGTCTAAAGTAAAAACTTCTTTTATGGGTTACTGTGAAAATGAAACCCGTTTTCCGTTGTCACGACATAACATGAAAACGGCTGGACCGATTTCGATGAAATTTGGTATAGAGATAGTTTGAGTCCCGGGAAAGGACATAGGATAGTTTTTATCCCGATATTCCCACGGGATCGACATTTACGCGGGTGAAACCGCGGGGCGCAGCTAGTGTTATAATAAAATACCACTCGATATTCTTCGACTAAATGAGAAGAAATTAAAACATGCATTAAACGCACACTATGTAGACAAGCATATTATAAGTTGGATGATTATATCGCCGATAAAAATGCTTGGCTAAATGCTGGTCCTGCTCCACAGGCCCTTGAGCTCACTAGTTAAAATTTCAATATTTGGAGGAGGTGCTTCCCTTTTTAGGGTTCCGTAGCCAAATGGCAAAAAACGGAACCCTTATGGATTCGTCATGTCTGTCTGTCTGTCTGTCTGTTCGTCCGTCCGTATGTCACAGCCACTTTTTTCCGAAACTATAAGAACTATACTGTTGAAACTTGGTAAGTAGATGTATTCTGTGAACCGCAGTAAGATTTTCACACAAAAATAGAAAAAAAACAATAAATTTTGGGGTTCCCCATACTTACAACTGAAACTCCAAAAATTTTATTTTCATCAAACCTGTACGTGTGGGGTATCTATGGATAGGTCTTCAAAAATGATATTGAGATTTCTAATATCATTTTTTTCTGAACTGAATAGTTTGCGCGAGAGACACTTCCAAAGTGGTAAAATGTGTGTCCCCCCCCCCCTCTAACTTCTAAAATAAGAGAATGATAAAATTAAAAATATATATATATAATGTACATTACCATGTAAACTTCCACCGAAAATTGGTTTGAACGAGATCTAGTAAGTAGTTTTTTTTTAATACGTCATAAATCGTGTGACGTTGCAAAACTAATACTAGCGACACCTGTCGTGGAATGGCGATTGACATGGTGGTTTGCGTTGCGCAGGGACGGTTTTTTGTGTTTAATAAATTAATTACAGTTTAACAGTTAATTGAAACAAATGGACAAACATACATAATTCACCATATTTTTAATTAAAAGCAAAGTCGATTGTATTGAGGATAAAAATCGATAATAATCTTATATAGTCTGTGGAAGATTATTCGAGAAACTGTCAGATTGGTTGGGAAAAAAAACGGTGTTCCGTGTCCGGTCTTTTACGACCAAGAACACGAGCCTGGGGGCTGTTTGAGAGGGACTTTATATCCTGAGAGGAACGGGATGTGCCCAAATAACCCAATGGGGTTTTAATATAAATCCAGAAAGAGCAGAATCCTGTCTGGCCTGTTATGCTAGCCTTCTTTTGATTGGTGCTATGCGCAGCTAAATTGATGCCTGGATGTTGCGCCGTTGTGTGATGATTTGGAATTCATCAGAGCGCAGGCGGCTTTAAGGTTATCCCTTGCGGTGTGGTCATCCGACGTTCAGGAAGGCCTTACTTAGCCGGTTCCCGGTTATGAGGGAAGTACGCCACTCCAGGTAACGAAAGCGTCACCATCTCGTCCGTAGGCCGCGTTCGCGTGTGCTCACAGGAACCTCCTGTGAGCGAAGCCAAGGACCGACGATCCGTCAACTGACTGAGAGACTTCAACTGACTGAGGTCAGAACTAACTGATTGGTATGATCTGAATTCAAAACTGAGAGGTTATCCGTGTAAGATAATAATTTAACCTATGAGAGAGTTAGGCCTTTTGTAAAAGGCTAAGTGTTAAGACCAGTTGTTGTAGATATTGTGTCTCGGGTTTGCTTAGCATATTGGTTATTTTCCCCATATGAGCACAGTCCAAATAGGTCGACACATGTACGTGAGCTAGTAAGGTTATTGATCTATTCCCTCGCGGACTCGCATAGCGACTCTGAGAAACTGCTATTTGTCTCATGCAGGTTTTCACCCATACCACTAGGAACGGAGACTAGTTGTGTGGGTGAATGCCATAGTAGCAGGGAAAGAGGCATTATTTTAGTGGCTCGCCACTTTGTTTGTATGTGTGCCTTAATTTTGTATTAATTCCAATAAACTTGTATTGTGTAAAAAGGTACTTGTTTAATTGAATCTTTCCCTAGCAGAATATACCCTATAAATTTACTTTAGCACGGTGGTGAGTAGTATAGTTCAAATAGAAACCATCATCAGCTTGTTTCCAATTAATTTCTGTAAACTACGCACGGGCCAGTGTTACAATCGAAAACCGCAATTTACCTTTCACAAAGTTACAACGAACTACAAGAACTTTTATATTATGTTACTTGCTGCTACGGAACCCTTCATGGGCGAGTCCGACTCGCACTTGGCCGGTTTTTCTTTTTTAGTGTTTCTGACATTACGATCTTAATATTTATTTTTATTTTATTCAATCATGTTTTAATTGTTTAATGCTGCAATACTAAACACCTTTTCCTGTTTGGTATTAAAAATTTTATTCATCTCTTAAATAAATTGCAATCTATAGTTTTGTATCATTTAGAAGCATTTTTTCAATTTTGTAAATGTAAGAACCATGGATCCGTTTATTATGATTTTTTGATGTTGACTTGAAAGAGCATGTGCAGTTGAGAATGTGTCATGCTCACTTAAATGTCTCACTGATGGTGGCGCATGTGTTGGATCATTCGGTTCCCTACAAAATGGTTGAGCTGGATGGTGCTGATCCATGCGTCATGTTCGTGAACGGACGCCGTCGGTTGAGACTGGTCATCTCTTAACTGCCAAGGCTTATTTTTAATCTTATTTCTTGTATTGTTTCTTCATTTGTGTGTTTTTTTACATTGTTCTCACATCTATAAGCAACAAGAATAATGTACTCAGGATTTTGTAATATCTTGATTTAAAAGAGTGTCCATGGAGTTTCTTGCCCGTTCTTCTCAATAGAGATCTACGCTTTGGAATGGGCGACTAGCTTCAACTTTCTGACTAACTGACCGACTACTTAATTTTGACAATTCAAAAGTGCCTGTAGTGGTTTAATTGAAATAAATGCTTTGAGTTTGAGTTTTGAGTTTGAAACTTATTTTTTTTATGTCTAAAATACTTCTCTTCCAAGGCAACGGAGGAAAGAAAGAAACAAGCATGGAAATATCGTTTAATTAAAAAAATACCTACCTTGTTCAAAAAGTCGCTACACAAACCTATGCGCTTATTATAACTGTTTTTTTTTAAAGTATAATTTGTTTTTTATGATATTGTTGATGATTGCTTTTTGCATAATTCCTTACAATTCTACAAAAATTAAACTACAATTGACGTCATCACATTATTAACCTCCGGACTGCCAGTTTCACTGTAACAATTGGACTAATTTCAATAATTATTCAATTCCAATCAGTTTGTGTGCCAAGTAGTAACTAACTAAAACACAGTGGTCGGAAATTGGCGTAGAAACTGAATCAGTACTTAGAAATACAACTCATGACCCTAAAATCGATTATTTGATTCATACCATTCCAAAACGTCGAGTGCTAAAAATATACTTTTTTAGGGTGACGTACCACTAGACGCTGCTCCAGCGTAGGTGTTAACGTCGCATTGACGCCGCGTAGACGCCACGTATACATATATTATACTAGCGACCCGCCCCTGCTTTGCACGGTGATTACGATTTGACGAAACATCGAGATATCTGAATTATATGTAAGTTAATATGAATGTATATAATGATACACATAAACATTGACTACTCTTCTTTCGTTTACATAATTATTTAAAAAAAAACTATTTTTAGCATCATAGCCAACAGTAGCCTACTCACTGTTTCTCCAGCGGAAATCATTTCGTCAATAATTGTACCAAAATCTCTAAAATTCGGACGGCACGGCGCGGCGTCTACGTGGCGTCTATGCAACGTCTATTCTGCGTCAACACCTACGCTGAGTTAACGCCTACGATGCTTGGACTGACGCCCAGAGCTAAATCACTCGTAGGCGAATTTTGGTTGAAACTCAAAACTATAAACATTCACATACATTAAAACCCATTTTGCAGCACACTTTAGATTTGCCGCTTCTTTTGACAGTGACAACAGATCTATGGTGTCAATTATTAAATGTAAATTAATTATTTATTGGCAAAAAATGTGTACAAACAAAATGAAGCCCTGACCCCTGCTCTGCCCTGATCGTATGCAATATACATCGTTTGAATTTACTTTACGACAAAAAAAAAATAGTTTGATAATGAGTTTTCACGGAAAAGCCTGGCTGTTTGCAATTTACAATGGTACAATTCAATTAAAAGTACTCGCCGGCTGGTCGATACTTCACGTGACCAGAGGGCTGGGTCGTTCTTTGGCCAAAGAATTAGCATTGCCATTCAACGTGGCAATGCTGCCAGTCTTCTGGGCACGTTTCCGGATGACAGCGATGCGGATGAATACTTCGACGCCTAAGTTTTTTATTTTTATATATTTGTATTGTAAGTTAGTTAGTAATTTATTATAGTATCTAGTGTATATAGTTAGTTTTTAATTTAAATAAAAGAAAAATTAAAAGTTGGACTTAATGATCTCTTCAGATGTATTTTCCTTCAAACTTTTGCACTTAAGTATAATAATGGCACAAATCCTAATATTTTTCAGAACCACAACTGCCAAGGGTAGCAATTATTTTATAAACCAGCATTTAAAGCGCCGTCCCGTAAGGCTACCTGGAAATTGTATAGGCCACCACCTACGTGAGTGACGTCAGAGGCGAGAACTAAGAACAACAAATAGCTGCAAGGGGGCTGGGTTACCAATTACAACAAACAACAATCACCATAGGTACTATAAAGACATTTAATTAATATAGGTACTTACAATAGACGGGACAACGAAGGGACGGACGAATGGAACGAGAACCTACTTGCAATTACCAACTGGTCGAACCTCAATCAGTCTAGTTCTATGTTCTCGTGTCGTACGTCCCCACATGTCACGCCACAGGTCCCAAAGTGTGCTAAAAGAAAATTATTTTCGATGTAATTAGATATAGGCAATATCTTTTTAAATGGGCAATATCTCCCTCTCATGGTGCTCCCACACTGCTGTTATAAAATGTTTACTAACATTACCTAACATGAAAACCTTTCTGATTTTTGAAAACCTTTTTGATTAAATGTATTAGATCACAATGTTAGAAAATGTTTGTAAACATTTTATAACAGCAGTGTGGGAGCACCATCACTGAGAGGAGGCCTGTGTCCCAGCAGTGGGAACATTATAGGCTGATTATGTATGTGTATGTATGTAATATCTTTTTAGATGTGTCAAAACTATCTTTTGTCATCAAATATTGGTGTCGGTGAAAGTGTATCGTGTCAAACTTGGCTATTATGTAATTTTGCTATATTACGCTAAATGTGCCGTCCGTGTGGTGCCGGACTCGTCCGTGTGGTGCCGGACTTAAAGAATAGCACCACCCTACTTCCCATGGGTGTCGTAAAAGGTGACTAAGGGACATACCGGAGAATGGGCAGCAGCGTTCTCTATGCATTTACCATCATACTGCGATCGCCAACCCCCCCTGTCCAGTTAGGTAGGTCCAACTTCGAGGTCAATCGTCGAATCCGACTCGGCTGGGCAGCGTTCGGGAAGCTACGCAATATCTTCTCGTCCCACATACCGCAGTGTCTCAAGACGAAAGTCTTTGACCAGTGCGTGTTGCCAGTGATGACATATGGCACTGAAACGTGGTCGCTCACAATGGGCCTTATTAGAAGGCTGAAAGTCACCCAAAGGGCAATGGAGAGGGCTATGCTTGGAGTTTCCCTGCGGGATCGAATCAGAAATGAAGAGATCCGCAGGAGAACCAAGGTAACCGACATAGCCCGAAGAATTGCCAAACTTAAGTGGCAGTGGGCAGGGCACATTGCTCGCAGAACAGATGGCCGATGGGGCCGAAAGGTTCTGGAGTGGCGACCGCGTACCGGAAGGCGTAGCGTTGGAAGGCCTCCCACAAGGTGGACCGACGACCTTGTGAAGGCCGTAGGAACTCGTTGGATGTGAGAAGCACAAAACCGGTCGAAGTGGAGGTGCTTGGGGGAGGCCTATGTCCAGCAGTGGACGTCTTTCGGCTGAAATGATAGATGATGATGACGCTAAATGGTCAGTCAAGCTTGGTCATTATGTCGAATTAGATTTATTCTTTGACCATTTACCTATTGATTTATTGCACTGATCGTTGAGATGTTTATAAACATAACACTGCTGTAATTTTATCATGTACATAAAAAGCTGCAGCTGCTAGTAAAAATAATTTCCTTTGCACTTGTCATATTTTGACAAGTGTACTCTGATGTGGGGACGTGTGCCGCACGTGCTACATGCTCAGCGTACGTAAGCGACATCTATGTCTACGTCATGATTCATTCCCTTTTTTATAGTCTAGAAGATAAAATTAGACGCGAAAGAAAAGTTTGCAAATAATCTTATGTAATAAAGCGACGCGCGGCGACGGCGGGCAAATATAAGCACTTATATACATTCTAATAATTCACAATACAATAAAATAGAGTTTTAAAAATGCAATGTAGACAAGATATACAACGGCCTCCAAAATTTAGTTGTCATTTGGTTGTCATATTTATCCTTCAGCGGTGACACACTACATTATGATTTAAAATTCTAGTGATCCAAAAGTTTAAACTGCTATAACATTAACATTGACTAATTCAACTACCTACCAAATAATCCCTACCTTAGTAATTCAAGTATTGACTTATAATTCAAGTAATTTAATCCTTACCTTATCAATTTAATTTCATCCTTACCTAATTATGTTTTAATTTATAATGTGGCATTACAGCTGAAGTGGAAAAATGTCACTTTACTTTCTCAAAAACCCGATTTCTGACGTAGGTTCATATTATTTACCGTACTTAGATAGTAGTATTAGTTCGATAGTCTCTTTCCTCGCTAATCTTACGTTAGATTAACTCTGTGATTCTGAAGACAGGGTTAAGCAAGAGCTTTTCTTACAGAGAACAGCCACTGACAGATTATTTTAGAACTTCAGAAACCGGGCATTAGTTGCCTTCTCTGTGATGGAGCAGCAGACTCTGAAACTAAGGAAATTACTCTACTACCTATGCACTTGGAATTCTGCGTATGAAACTTTAGCCAGAGCTTGTAGATTGTATACGAGGTAGACTGCACTGCCTGAGCTGCCCTGCAATTAGTCTCTCGTGGACGCATACGACACTTCAGCGGATATATTTATCAAATTATTTGCAATTAAGCGATTGCATGTGTTGCACTACCTATATAGGTGCAAACGTATGCAGGTAAATAAAAAACAGTGGCATTCCGGGAGTGCCGACAGAAGTGAAAACAAAACACAAACAGAATACACTCAGTGACATATCGGATATACATTAAAACCGTTTATTGCCCGTGGTCCGACTGCGTAGTTCTACTAGTAGAACCAAGGGTATTTTTCTTTTCGCTGGTTCTATCAATCGGACCATCGTTATAAAATTATCACATTGTATTGGCAGTAGACCTACTGGTCGAGTAGAACTAAGATAAATATTTTTGCCCATGGTACTACTTACGGTACTACCATAGTGTATTACTCATAGAAATGTAATTCATATATCTATGGTAATACTATATAGTGGGTTAACTCGGCCTTCTGGCGGGGCAACGCGAGGGTTGCGGTATGAAAATGCGCGGCGTCTCCTCTCCTGCCCGCGACGCCTGTCGTAGTACATAGTATACACCTTTGCCCTACGCTTCGCAGAATGCAGAATAATTATAGTTATTGTACCTACCTATACATTTTTGTTTCTTATAATTTGAACACCGCCACATTTCGAATTCATTTTTATAATGTCGCATTCTATAGTACTGGTAATAGCGATATAATATTACTGTACCACTTTTTCTATTAATGAAACAAATATCACTTTCTAAATCTACTTCCATTGTGGAACAAAAACTATACACTCCACAAGGATAAAAGGAGGCAAGGAATATAAACAATTAAATTATAATGCTCTGTGAATATAAATCTATGCAGAAAATAATAAATCTCAATGCCAATAAATGATACATATTTTTTAATCTAAAACCGTTTCATTATTAGTTTTAATAGAACCACGGGTAAACGAAGTTGCCCTTAGTACTATTGATAGAACTTGATTTGCCCATGGTCCGATTGATAGAACCATCGAAAAGAAAAATACCCTTGGTCCTACTAGTAGAACTACGCGGTCGAACCACGGGCAATAAACGATTAAAACCGAGTACATCCCGAGGACAGCCGAACACGTCCGAAGCGGTGTCGTTACGGCAACAGTGGCGCGAATTCAATGGTTTTTTCCCATCTCAAAAATTGCCCAACGCGCCTAAAGAAGTTTTCACTTCAATAATAGATATACATATAATAATATGTTCATAATCTATTAACTAACTATTTACACTAGGTACTAAATTAAAAGACTAATTAAATAGATAATTATGTTTTACCTAGGTAGACAAGCAACTTGCATAAGACTCAAACTCAAAGCATTTATTTCAATTAAACTTATAGGTGATAAGTAAAGATTTATAGCACGGTAAGGGGAAATAACTATAAACGGCACTTAGCAGTTATTTCGAATTTATACAGGGTGGCAGGGACACCGATGCGCAAACTGAAACCATGATTTCGGCACATGATTCTAGACGCCCTAGCGCAGAAATTTTCGTCGATTATCTAAAAAACCAGCTGTTTCATAGAAAAGTGCAATACCTAGGTACGCGGTCAAAATATATGGAGCAGCAAATTTTTTATTTAATAACTGACGATAAATTTCAACGTGAGTTCAGAATCATGTACTGAATCCATTGTAGGTAACAGGTTACGCGTCGATGTCCCTGCCGCCCTGTATTTAATTCCATTTCCACACTTTTGCAACACTGCTGCTACAATTTTAAATGTCACCAACCTACCATTTTATGTAAGCCTAAGCAAATTTTATCCACTGGCAGAGATCAGAAATCATGTTTGATGGATAACCATCCATTAACCATTATTATCCATTAACCCATTAGGGCTGATTTTCCCAACGCCTGACAATTTAATCGGAGGAATAATTTAGAATTTCTGACAGTTGTACCATACAAAAACTGCGAGACGTCAATTTTATTCCACGAATAAAAATTATCTGTCGATTGAAAAATCAGACCTAAAACATTTAAAAGTAATCAAATATAAAAACCTTTCACAAACATTCAGAGAAAAACTTTTTGTATGGCAAACGTAATTCGGGGAAAAGATAATTTGACAAACAACTTTGAACTTTCGTCCGCTACCGTGTTTGAGAGTAGACTTATTTTTATTCAATTAAAAATATATATACATGCAAATTCGCTACTCTAACCCCTAATTAAAACGATAAAGTGCCTAAAGTTGTATAATCTAGGTACGCGAGTCCGTCACCACAACGCTCACCGCTGAACCAGCGGTGTGACCCGGCAGGAGCTACCTGTACCTCCATGGAAACAGTGCAGTGGTCATAATTCCTGTCTTGCTTTCTCCAAGACCGCTTATCGTTGCAGGCGCTGTCTGGTGCCACGTTGCCACGGCCCGTTAACTGACAGGCTACAGGAATACTTCCTTCCTTCGAGCACATTTGCTATTGCGAATCTCTACTCAAGCCGGGTAATAAAAGCAAGCAAGAGGTGGGTGAAACTCTATTCCTCGCGAGTATTCCCAGTCGCCTCCACATGGATTGCCACCAGGTAGCAAGACAGAGAACGATGAGGGGGATTGGCGATCCTCGCCGCAGTGTACAGCAATTGAAGTGGGGGCAACAACTTCCCAGTCGCCACCCGGTGGAAACTGAGAATTTTATCCTCGATTGGCACCTGCCCCCTTATTCACAAACACTCGATATGCTTCCGTATCGTATCGAACATTAATCATTGTTATCGTAGGAGTCTTTTCAACGCTGTTCACAAGTCCAAAACCCGAAAATTTTGTCAGTTTAAATCAAATAGACGCCCGCTATTCTTCCAACAGCTATTTGCTGTCGAGGGGAAGTCAAATCAGGTTATCGAAATGTCAGGTTTTCGATACGATAGCCTGTCGTATGGTTGTGAATCAGGGCTCTGGTGGCAATCCATGTGGGGGCGACTGGGAATATTCGGTTCCTCGTGTATTCACTCCAGCCGGTCAATAAAGGCAAGCCAGAGATGAGTAAAAAGACTTCTCTCGGGAGATAGGATCCGTTCCGGCAATGTAGGCTTTACCCGTACAGACCTAGAGTTCGGAGCACGCAAACAACCACGACGTCAACGTAGAGATAGTGGGGCGTAGAGATACGGTGGTGTTATTATTATTATATTACTTAACACTGTTGTGTGCGTCACAACTATAAAAGTAAACAGTTGCGGTACCTATCTACAATACAATATAGCTGTGTATAATTAAAATAATGATCAGCTCATAATGCTGCTCTTAGATGTTATTACTTTCCACAAAACATAAAATTAATAAGGAATGTTATACACCGACTATAAAACGGGCTATTATTAGATTTTCTCTTACAGTTACTGCCGTAAGGTGAGCGCTGATAATCCCGTTGATAGCGTTCTGAGAGTTTATAAGGTATACCTATGTCTTGTCCTCCGAATATTCTTAAAATATTTTAATAATATGTACTTGCTTAAATTTTATCTAAACTAATCCTATCCTACTAATATGGATGTCAAAGTCAAAGTCAAAGCATTTATTTCAAATAGGCACATAAAAGGCACTTTTGAACGTCAAAAATTATCTTAAAATAGAATTGATTCTAGTCGCCCATTCTAAAAGGTAGTTTTCGTATGGAGAAGAACGGGCAAGAAACTCCACCGTTACTCTTTTAAAATGTTTAGGTACAATATTTTGCATGGGTACATTAACTATATAATAACATGTGAGGACGATGCACCTACAATAAAATTACTATACCACAATAGGTAAAAGAATTAAAAACGAAACCATGACATATAAATTAATTATCTGATAGATACATGGTGCTCACATATTTACAAACATGGTACAAGCAAAACGATTTTAATTAAAAAACAAAATACAAGTAATAAGTCAGGGTGTGAGTAATAAATGTAAAAAAAAAGAATAAAAAAATTTACAATTAAATTAGCAACCAGTTTGATTTTGTCTAGACTCTAGATTGTCCTATGGAGCAGGACCAGCATGTTTCCAAGCGTTCTTATCTTGGATATAATCTTCTAATTTATAGTATGCTTGTTTACAAAGTGTACGTTTAATGTGAGTTTTAAATTTTCTTGACAACATTTCAAACCTGACACGACCTTAAAACAAAAATACTATTTCTTTATTTTCGTATCCTGAGTTCAAATATATTTTTATTTTATTTTTTTAATTCTAAATTTCTGAGAAAAAAAATAAAAATAAAAAAAATGTGATGACGTCACGTAAACGGCGGAATGAGGTAGTTACCTTTGCGCATTCCAATGTCTTTGATTGAAAACATTATATCAAACAAGACATGTCAATGTCACCTAAGAAGTGTAACTAGAAAACAACTAAAAAACTGAATTGAATTCAACAATATTTTTTCCTATCAACTCGACACGCTGCTTACTGTTAATATTATCAATTTTTGATTGATATTTCGCCAATAAAATGGATCCCAATGAAAAATATACGCCAATGACGGAACCAAAACAACGACTGAGACAAGTGACATCTAACAGTTTTTTTGACGGGTCACAATAAAGCAAAGGTAATATCGCCATTCTACCGTCATCTGGCACTTACGTCTTTTTAGAATACACCGAATTTCAAAGTTAAAATTATGAATGAAAAGTACCTACATAATTTCGAAAAACGAAAAAATATGGGTGCCCTAGATTTGAATTTACTTTTATATAACATAATAATACATGCAGGTTAAAAATATGAAATGTTGTCAATTGCAATATATCACAAGGTATTTTATTGTAACATTTAACACAGTACCCCATAAAAGATGTATGTAGGTACTTTGGCTAATCTGAAAAATGGTTGATGTAAGTATTTTATCTTTATTTCTTGTATTAAAGTTATGTCTATCGCTTATTTTATTAAAAAGATGTAGATTTTTTCTTACATACATAATATTTTCATAAATGAATTGGCAAGGTACCGTCATAATATTAATCCTTTTAAATAGTTCCCTGAGAGATTCGCGGCGACGTAGATTATAAATGGCTCTGACAGCTCTCTTTTGCAAAATAAAGATGGATTCAATGTCAGCAGCTCGACCCCATAGTAAAATGCCGTACGGCATAATGCTGTGAAAGTAGCTAAAATAGACTAAACGCGCGGTTTCTACATCTGTTAACTGTCTTATCTTCCTAACAGCATAAGCGGCCGAGCTAAGCCGCCCCGCAAGAGATGTTATGTGAGGTCCCCATTGTAATTTCTCGTCTAGCGTGATTCCCAGGAAAACCGTTTGATCAACAAATTCTATTTTTTCTCCATTCAGTATAATGTCACATTCGCTACTTCTAACATTTGGTAATTTAAATCCAATGCATTTGGTTTTCTTTTCATTTAGTACCAAATTATTTACCGTAAACCAATCGATCAATCAATCAAACCGATGGATGTTTGTTACTCTTTCACGCAAAAACTACTGAACGGATTTGAATGAAATTTGGCACACTATCTTTGTGCCAAATTTCAAGTTTATAAACAATTTTAAGATTATGAACAGGATTAACGGTTTACTTATAATGATAAGCATAAAATATACATTGGCATAACGAAATTCAGCATAATGATCACTATGCATAATACCTACCTAGGCTACTATTAGGCATAAATGATTAGCCATAATGTTTATTGCTATAAATACTGTTGGCATCATTTTATAAAGCATAATATTATAAATGCATAAATATTTTTACACATAATAATCTTTGGAATAAACATAATAAACCCTAATAAATAACTCCTAACGGTTGTTGACACTATTTCGCATTATTGATTATTGCTCCAATGTAATGCGTAGGCGCTTTACGCGGCAATAAAATAATTATTTTAATAGGTTTCATTTTTGCGTTTATACGAAATATCATTTACTAAACTAGTCACAAAGTGATCATGACGGTATTTTAAGGTAAATATGGTAAGGGTTTGCTCGTTTTGCTCGCTCACATGAGCCCCCAACATCCCCTTCGAACCTAGCCTGTCCGAGTCGGGGTGCCCCAAGTCCCGAGCTCGCTTTGGTCGCTCTTGCGTCATAATAAGTCAGTATGTAAAACGTTTATTATTAACTGTATTTCATTACCTAACAATCAACATTACATTAAAGGCTACATACACCCAATTATGACTTTATACTTATGGCTCATGATTATTAGACGAATAAATGTTATGCCAAAACAAATTAGACCAAATGATAGTTTCATTATGCCAAAATATTATTATGCCTTTTATGCTAATAAAAGTTATGCGAAAACGTTATGCCAAACAATATCATGCCGTAAAATATGCCAAGAGGGGGATTCCCCGGAGGTCGAGCGCCTTTTAAAGGTTTCCCCCCGAAAACAAAAAAAAAAGGATTAACACATAGAATATTCCCACGAGATGGAGATTCATGCGGGTGAAACCGCGGGGCCCTGCTAGTATTATAAATAAAAAGAGAAAAGATTTTATTTTTTGTAAGTTTGTTTGTTACGCTTTAGCATAGGATATTTAATATAGGATATTTTTATCCCGATATTCCCACGAGATCGAGACTTATGCGGGTTAAACCGCCGGGCACAGCTTGTACTTAATAACATTTCAATGTCTGGAACAAATAAGTTATCAATTACACCTACATATCCCAAGCCCGTTTGGAACAGTAACATTTATGAAGAGAACTCTCAGATCGACAACGGAATACGTATTTCAATTTTTGTTGCGCACTTTCTTGGTTGTTGTTACGACTAACTTTCAGTTATTTTGCGCAAGAACCTTTCCTAATGAGGGTTACATTTAAACAACAGACTGCCTCATAATTCTGCGTCGTTCATGTGTTCATGTACACACACACACACACACACACACGTGCCGAGGTAGCGTTTAGTTGTTATTAACGCCTACGTGAGCTTTCTCTAACTAACATGTAATATTTAGTGTCAAAAAAGATTAACAAGCATTATTTTGAACTAAACCATCCCGCGCGCAATCGTCTTTTAATATAAAATATAATCCTTTGTAGCGTTTGACATGAGGGTTGCATTGTCCGCCCACTCTCGACTGAAGCGAATTGAGCGGACGCAATATAACCTTATGAAGCCCAATACCGTTTATTGCGTGCACAATTACCGCGAAATTGAAAAACAGTTAGGTATTTTGGGAAGTAACGGCACCCTTTTTCTATCTACCGCAAATCCTATCTGTGAGACCGTCAGACGGGATGCAGACAACGCGCCCCCGTGCGTGATTTTTAGGGTTCTGTACCGCTAAAGGAAAAAACGGAACCCTTTGTTGTCCGTCTGTCTGTTAAGACCCTTTATCTCGGGAACGCGTGGAGGTATCGAGTTGAAATTAAAACCATATTCTCAGGCCTGCGGTCCCTTGAAGCTGTAAAAAACCAAACTTCTAAGTTAAGGTGACTACATGACCTAAAGAGCAGTCTTTGTCGGACTGCATAGAAAAGAAAGAGAAGCGCGATGCCACAACGCTGGTCATTTATTGCAAAATATGAAGCAATTAGGCATCTATTTACAAAAAATCTATTGTTTTAATAATTGAAACACAAGTGCTTTAGTATGTTTCTTGTAGAATAATCAGACAAAAAATCATAATGATTGTATGTGTATTTGTATGGTTTTTATTGTAAAAAGAAAGTTTTTAGAGGTATCTTCATAATTTTTTTTCACTTGTATCAAATTAGTTGTATTATGTTTTCAACACACTATCTACCTAGCTTATATTCTGAAGAATATCATATGTTTTTCTGATTTTATTTACTATAGTCGATCATATACTTTTATTGTTTCTAAAACTTGCGTTATTTGCGTTTAGGTTCTGTAAGCCCCTTAACGTAAAAAAAAGATACGGCCGTTTATGTCGCAAAAAACGTATATTTCGACACTCTAAAGGGAATCAAAATGTATAGGGTACTTACATGATTCTCCTCCTCCTAGAATCATGAAATTTGGCATGAAGCCAGGTCATATAGCACAAGTAAAGGAAAAAATCCGAAAGCCGGTATTTAGTTTTTTTTTTATAAATCCCGTGTTATACTATTTACATACCTACAAATTTGTACGGAACCTTTGGTGCGCGAGTCCGACTCGCACATGTCCGTTTTTTTACATATCAAATGCAATAAAAATTTGAGAAATTTGGCTACGTTTCCCGTGCCCCGACGCGTGGCGCGTTGTAGTGCGTGATGAAGGTATATTAATCTGTCAAGCTCCGCTAATGAGACACAATTGATTTTCTATTGTTTCGTCGCCAATGGGCGACGCGCGCTGCTTGACCGGTTAAAGATATGATGCCCTTTTCTTTTCTGAACATTGCATGACACTATGGCACAAAAAAGTCAGGCTGCAGTCAACCCACCGCAGGACACAACTTTTGAAAAGAAGGATTAAGTACTCGCAGGTATATCATTAACTACCACGCTTGCTTTCTGCGTTAGAAGTTCGATTTTTTTTTTCTGGAATTAACACTGAAAATACAATACACTACATTTCTGACACACATCGGTTCAAACCATTTGGATGGCATAGATTGATTGTCACTTGGCAGCATTGAAAAAATATGTTTGCTAGTTAATTAGACTGCATGTCAGTTAAAAACATCAGCCTGTCCATAATCATTTTTTTATTGTTGGTTTATCCCTAATGTTAACGCCTCGCATATGTGTGCAAGTGCATACACACATATGCAAACGACGATGTATGACAGAAGAAGATTCCAGAAGTCTGCGCAACCGAGGCACGAGCACGACAGGCGCACACTCTTTAGTTTATGACAAGAAGTACCTATGTCCTTTTTATTATTTTTTATGAATTACGTTATATTTTAATTAATTATTATATATTATTTTTATTGGGGAACCGTTGTTATTATTCACTTCTATCAGTCGCCCCACAACGAGCACCATTGCCTACACCCCTAACATTGTCCGGTTCTCCCGAATGACTGCTAATATTTATTGTAACGATAGGTATATTCCTTTAGTAGGTGAACCGCCCCTAAGACGACCCACTGACCGGTGAGTCGAATACTTTAATTATTATTTCACTGTCCCTAAGCTATGAGATCCCAGCAAGCCCCAGTACATGAAACTATGGTCAACATTTAAAACTATTTGATGTAATACACACATTCATAATCCAGTCCAATAATATTATAAATATGAAAGTTTACAGGTACTTTTGGATGTGTATTACTCAATCACGCAAAAACGGCTGAACGGATTTAGATGAAAGGCAAACAGATAGAAGTGAATAATAACGACCTGGATTAACATACCTATAGGCTTTTATCCCGGTACTACGATAATTTCTGACCTCCACGCAGCTGAAACCGCGGGCAAAAGCTAGTGATTCCATCATTCATAGGCGACGTGGTTTATTTCGCGAGTTCATGCAAGTGAATTCTCCAGATTTCAGCCAAACGCCTACAATTCAATACGCTTCTGGATTTTCGAACGAAATGTATTTTGTAGGAAGTCGTAGGCGAAACCTAGGTATTAGGTTTAATCTGTGGTATACTTATTTTGAGGGCTTGTTCCACGAACTCCAAATCTATTGTTCTCCAAAAATTTTCTTTCCATACATTGATTCCCAAGGGCTCCATAATTTTATTAGTTAAAATAATAAAATATTAAAACTGTTCCCAGCGGCTCCAAAACAAATCGCGTAAGGTCAACAAAACACAAATTGCTGAAATTAATGTTTTAATTTCGTGTTAAATAGTTTCAGTAAAAAGGTAGTCACAAATCAATATATTATGCTAAGGAATTTTTCCCTGAACGTCGCTTCTCATAATGTCGCTCCTCAACAGACGTCTTGCTTGCATTCCCATCACATCGCTCTTCACCTTACTGTAAGTCCCACAACGTCGCGCCTACTTATGGTACAGTCATGGGTAGTCTCTTTTCAAACTTTATTTTAACCGCTCAAGGACCGCGGGACACCGATCGGTGACCAAACAATAGAAAATCAATTGTGTCTCATTAGCGGAGCTTGATTGCATAAAATTGTTGAATTTCACTTTTTTTATTCTAAAAAGAAAAATAAAAAGGTTGGAACGGAAATAGGTATTAGTTTGAATTTCTCTCGGATGTGAACCGAAGATGACCACTTAATTTTACTTTTTATTATCTGTAATTTTATTTGAAAAGCAGTAGTTAGCAGCAGTAGGGTAGCAGAAGTATGCAAGAGATTGCTGCTAAAGTAAAACTCATGAAGAACATGCGGCTTATGCATGGGGTACGCATTACATATGTATTATACACCTCCTACTAACTTCTGTTACCCTAGTACTTTTCAAATAAAACTAAACTAAATAAGGCTATTTTGATTAAGTATACAAAAATATGAAGTATGAAATAAATTGTATTATTTATTTGTGAATGATTTAAATGTGTCTATACAGGGTGTTACAGAAAGGGTATATCAATACAAACGGGTTGAAGAGTGTATCTGGTCTAGAATCTCTGTGCAAAATTTCAGCTCAAAAGCATTAACTTTGAAAATGCTTAATATTTTTTTATTTCGACATCACGGCGCTGCACTGGCGCGCGGCGGCGTGATGTGCGTGTGCTAGGCGCACAGACACACTACAGATAATGGATAATGACCCTCGTAGTGCGGTGACACGTTTTTTATGATTTCAATTTAATAAACTATCGAAATAAAAAATATTAAGCATTTTCAAAGTTACTGCTTTTGAGCTGAAATTTTGTACAGAGACTCTAGACCAGATACACTCTTCAACCTGTTTGTATTGATATACCCTTTCTGTAACACCCTGTATAATTTATTGCAGTTTTTTTTTTCTAAGACCAGAAAATAAACTGAAAATTCTGCTCTGTACTGTACCTAATTCTAACCATAAATGCGGCGCGGCGTGCCGGGAATCATTGTGAAGCGAGGAGCGACGTACGTGGAATCGAAGTAAAACGGAAAGCGACATTATGGGAAGTGACGTTCAGGGAAAAATTCATGCTAAGTATGTATATAAGTACCTATGGTAAAATTGAAAACAATAATCTCACAATGCACTTTCTGTCATCAAAAATTTACTTTATGACACACAATATGAAGTTAAAGAATTAAAAATTACAGTCTTCTCATTTAAATTGACCTTAATCTATTTTTCAACACACTTGCTCGTAAAGTGGCTTATAATGAACCGCTTTTAGGTCCATAATGCAGTGCATTAAAAACGCGTGCTTATTACTTTATGTTATTAACAGAGAAAAAAAATTATTAAAAAATGTTGGGTACTTTTAAAACTGTTCGTAACTTTAATCGATCTCTTTCTGTGACTGCTTATCAATATATAGTGATAACTATTCAGTATTATTTTTGATGCGAAAATGTTCCTTACTTGTCTCACTTTTTCAAAGGGGTTTGAAGGTTTTGGCCCTAAAATCAGCCGCCATTTTGATTTTTTTTTCAGAATCGCGGTGCACAACAAAAGTTATGTATTTAGATAGAGGACACTTATACAAACAAAAAATGTAGTGTAACATAATATCCTAAAGCGTCCGGTTTCGGAGTTATTCACCAAAATATAAGTCGAAAACAACAAGGATTTTTTTGTTTTTTTTCCCTCTAGGTAAGCATATTGAACTATTGAGGTTATAGAAACGTTATGAAACCTTTATGGAGAAGAAACAAAAGAATAATAGACATTTTTTTTAATAAATAATTAAACGCCGCAATTTATAGTTCGTTTTTTAATCCCAGAGAATAATCTGACAAGTGTAATGTCAAACTTCTATACTAAAAAAAACGAAAACACAAAAGACTTAAATGTCAGATTAGTCTCTGGGATTAAAAAACGAACTATAAATTGCCGTGTTTAATTATTTATTTAAAAACTGTCTACTCTTCATTTGTTTCTTCTCCATAAAGGTTTCATAACGTTTCTATTACCTCAATAGTTCAATATGCTTACCTGGAGGCCTGGAGGGAAAAAAAAACAAAAAAATCCTTGTTGTTTTCGACTTATATTTTGGTGTATAACTCCGAAACCTGACGCTTTAGGATATTATGTTACATTACATTTTTTGTTTGTATAAGTGTCCTCTATCTAAATATATAACTTTTATTGTGCACCGCGATTCTGAAAAAAAATTAAAATGGCGGCCGACCTTAGGGCCACCCTCCATACAAAAATCTTCAAACCCCTTTATCAAATGTAGAATCTATTAAATATATCATCTGTCATTAGTAGATTATGATGTCAAACGTAGAATCTTTCAAATGTTGACTTAAGGGATAATTTGAATCATAAATTAATTTTATTGTAAATATACAATTTTATTTGCAGTTTGTACTTTAAAATTTTTGGAGCCAATGGGAATGATTTTATTTAATAATAATAAAGGACATGGATTTTTTGTGGCCTTGTACGGACAAAAAGTTAATAATATCTAAAAAATAACTGATAATATTTGAAATCCCACCACAGCTTTCGTTACTTGGCAAAAGTTTGCAGAAAATATTTCAATTTAAAAGATTATTATTTTGATTCAAGTATTCGGCGTGGTCTTTATGTTGCCAGTTTTGGAAATAAGATGGTAATTGGGACATGCTTATTGTAAGAATTGCTATGATTTCACAAGTATTTTTAGAATATAGAATATCAAAACTGTATTTAAAGCGTATTGAATAATAATTACACTGAACTGAACTGAACTGAACATGATATTTAATAATTGATTAATGTATCAATTTCATTTTTAAAACAAATAGATAAGTCCAGTCTTTAAAGTATGTAATGGCAGCACCTTCTTTATCTTTCATAATAATTGTCACTGACCCTCATTGTCATGTATGACATAATGTCATTATGCTTTACATAGAGTTAAAACTAATGTAGAGAAGGCATTGAAAGATAAAAAATGCTACGCAATATATTTTTTTTTCTATACGAAATATCCTGTATGTTAGAAAGAGTACCCTTTACTGCTTATATATGCCATTATTTATTTTTGACGATCCCAATTCTATGACGACCGTAAGTGATTGTTGCACTGTTTCATACACACATTTGCATGTCACGTTTAGCATAAATCAGTGCTTACACTGAACAATTGCTTACAATTGTTCGTGAACCAGTAAAAATAAATAAATGACCGTGGTGACCCCAGGGTCATAAGTAATATTTTTGGAATCGTCTCATAAAACAAAACCAACCAAACCCTTCTTGTCAGCCGGGTTTGGTGCTTTCTATTTAATTTATAACTCTGTGGTGCCGCGTGTGACAGCATCATGAATGTTTTGTTGTGATTTCTTGTGAATTGTTCAAACATATAATTGGCTGTGTTTCTGGTTATCTTTTTACATTTCTTAGTGACTTCGCCTTTTATGGACTATAGATTTTTACAGTGCAGTTTACCTTGGCTACAATAACAATCCCTATAACTCGCATCTCGGACAACTCTGATGTTGCCTGGTTTCCAACGGAGATCCAACGTTCTGTAAACTGGGGCATTGCGAAAGAATCATTTATGACACATTCGTTAGATTTGAGTGAAATTCAATCTGTTGAAAGACCGTGAATTACTCCGTGATCCACAGGTTTGAATTTAATTTTTTTGACAGGTTTGAAATCATCAGATTTGGGAATGGTCTTGTAGCCCTTCACCAACTTTTACGACGAACAAAAATATACAGGGTTTTGAAACACTATTATTGCTTTATAATACATTTTGTTTTATTTGTGTCCATTCTGGACCAAGCTTGTATGGGACAAAAATCCATCTCCTTTGGGTTTATTTTTGGAACCGTTGGGAATAAAATTTTGGAGCCGTTGGGAATAAGCCATTTTGAGGTCGGGATATGATGTTTTTATTATGGACTCGCTGTAACTTTATAATTGCTATTTTTCAACTTATACAGCGAGCAAGAGAAAATGACATGCTCATTGATATTCAAAACCTTATTCAAACAAAATATATATGTACCTTCATATTCAATACTAGATCCACGTGAAGTATCGATTACCTACATTATGTTCTTTCTTGCAAACCGAAGAGCTCTATTTAATGCAAATCTCCGACGGAACAAAAGAATAGCCTCACCAAAGCTGATTGAGTGTATAATTTTGCACCTAACTCGTATTTTAAATGCACTAAAAATCATACATTTGTACATTGTGCTAATAAATACATGAACAATTAAATGTTTTTATTTTTAGAAAAAGAGGTTACATTATATATACGTATAGTTGTCATGTCTCTAAATAGCATTTATAGATATTATATTATGACTAGCTTCTGCCCGCGGCTTCGCCCGCGTGGTATGTCGATAAAAAGCCAGCCGTTTCGGAGATTAGCCGAAACAAACAGATAAAAAAAACAAAATTGTTTTCTTGATTATAAGGCCTGTATATGCTTTATCTACATTCATATGCATTTAGTAAAAAGCTGTTATTTTGACAATACAAACAAACACTTTAATTTTATTTATTTTTATATAAGACTAGCAGCGCCAGGTTGTGTGTATCCTTAGCCTTTAAAACGTATAAAATATCAATTCCAACCGGTAATCACCATTACTCTCGTTAATTGAACAAATACTAATGTTTCTGCTAAAAATAGCCTCAAATAAATAAAAAGGTATTTAAGCTCGCAGCAGCAGTGCCGCTCTTTATTATAATAAGATGTATCTCTGACTGTAAAATGAATACCATTATAGAAATGATAGGTCGTTGTAGTTTTTAAGAACCTTTTTTAAAAGGCACCTTTAAAATAGATATAAATATTGAATCGTTGATACTTACAAAATGAACTTTCAACATAGGTTTCAGCATATTCTAAATTTAAAAAAATGTTAATAAAATCAGACAAATTCGTTAACACCTGTCCAAATACAAATCAAAATCAGAGAGAGAGCTAATAATATTACTACAAATAAAATTGGAATAAAATGTGGGTGTCTAAAAATATACAAGCTTTAAACCACCATATTACCGTCGACATTTAACATTATTTCTCAAGTAGGTAAAAGAAAAACTTTCATGGGACGAATCTAAGACGCAAGTGCAAGTAACGATGCGAAAACTCTATCCGGTGCGGAACTAAAACGCAGTCAGTGAGGAAAAGAGCTGTACTTGAGTTTAAATTCAATCCTCGTTCTAACTAAAGGAGAGTTAAATAAAAACAAGACGTCTTAACTTCACGGACGTCTTTCTGTGTAGGTACACACTACACACGTAGCACGTAGCGTACAATCAAATGATTATAAATAGTACAGAACCACAAACCGTTATTAATCTACACAATATTCCTAGAGTTAATCTAGTCTTGGGATTTGGACGTAACTCCTACCAGACGAAATTTCATTTGTAGCTTTCAATTCAAAGCACGTGTGTTGAAATCCTCTGAAATTACAGGCCGTCCTGTTCTGGACGGTAAATAATGGACAGATTTCTCATGGGGACGGCTATAGCAATAGTTGCAACTTAATCGAGACGCGGAGAAAGTCGGGAACATTAAAAGGAAGTTCGCTCTGGCGTGACGTCGCTAACACGTCTCGTAAATATGTTCCGCGGTTGCCGCCGCTTTGTTTTATTCAGATAAATGTATCGCGTCACCGCCAGCTTGCTTTATCGCCTTTATTATTCACTGCACTAATATTTTATTTCTAAGTAAACGATATCACACTGCAATATGAAGTGTTATAAAGTGGCTTCTGCTCCTTCATTGTTTAATCATTTGATATTTTAGAAGACCACTGTTTAATCATCGTAATGTATTTGTTATAAATGTCTGTACCTACTGAGACCTTGTGTTCTTTCCTTGTGGTGGTACTTACCTATATTGCATAAAGTTTTTAGCAAAAAATACCGGGGTACTCTTCAATGAAAAGGCATATACATATATCTACCAACTTTTGCACAATTCAGCGTGTTACGTGGCCAGATCGCAGCAATCGGAATCCAAGCTCGATATTGTGTAGTAACCCCCGCTGATGAGTGTGGAGTGAAAATTATTTTGGTGGTTCGGCGCCTGGCAACGTTTCAATCGGACGGCGCGGATACAGTTTCGTAGTGTGTCGCGTACGTTTCGATCCGAACTTCACCGCTACACGCCACGCGACATACTTACTTAAAATAATATTAGTGATTGTGAAATGTCGACACTGAAATGTTTTGTTTATAGAGGATAAATCTAAATGTGCCGCCGGACGATTACCAACAAACAGCCGCTTGGAAATTTATAGTATTTACGTAACTAGGTACCTACCAGGTAATGGCTGGTTCTGGTAAATGCAGTGGCAAGGTTGTTTTACTACGTAATGGGTATATATTCAGTTATTGATGATTAGAAATCGTAAACTGAATGCACTTGCTGGCATCAGTTCCATTGGCGATCAGTGATATCTAACCAAAATACAGCTCTTTGTTCTTGACTTCAATCTTATACAAGTCTCACAAACATACAAGTAAGTACCTACTTCCTGTAAATTGCCATTTGTAATAAAAACAATTGGTACTGAACACAAAGTAGTCTCGCTGAATAAGTAAAAGAAAATCTTGAGAAAAACGTCGTATTTAATAGTAATAGATATTATATTATAAAAGTTCTTTATAAATATTCGCACAGGAGCGAATCCTTTGAAGTTTAACGTACGTAACCTAAGGGAATTTTATATTAGCTGTCCAATCCAAGAAGAAAAAATGAATAATAATCTCATTTTGTGAAGAGAGTTGGACGAGGGGTAAATACGGTCGTCACAATAGCGGCCCGGCGACCGCTTCCGGCCTCACAATAGCAACAGGCAGTTGATGAAATCAGTCGAATGATATGCGATGGAGCAGACCACGCTAATCATAGATGTGACGTGCCTATTATTAGCTCAACTGTCGTTTTATTCTGCCTATAGATATAGAACAATCATGGCACGAATTATACATAAATCAGCCATTGCTGTAGGGACGTGGGCGTCGATCAATCAATATGGCCATTGGTATAATTGACATATTTACCAAACTTGGCAGACGGGCTGATGATTTCAGTTTAGTGTACTTACTCATGCTGCTGCACATTTTCTTCACACTCATACCTAAGTGACCAATCCCCTCTGCAACAGGAGGACAGATAAGCATAATCTCGGAAAAACAAAATCCCAAATTAGCAGAAGGACAGATTTGCGTATCACACGGAATATATAGGTACGCACAAAGTATTTTCTGCCTATTCTTACGTGAAAATAAAGCATAGGTATATATAAATAAACGAACTTCGAATAAACTGTGTTCGCCCGCGTGGATGTCGGATTATATCTTATGGGAACATACTGCCGGGATGTAAAGTACCCTATGTGTTAATCCACGTTATAAACTATCTGTGTGCCAAATTTCATCCAATTTTTACGCGGCGCACATCAGTAAAGCAGTACAGGCCTCCTCTCTGTGAGAGGGAGTGGGCCGTAATCTACCACGCAAGCCCAGTACGGGTTGGTAGACGTCGCTTCAAATTTTTTGGTTCTAGTAGGTACATGCCGGGGACCGGACTAAATAACCGAACTACTGAGAACGTTCGGATTTTTTTCCGGCATCTTCAACAATCATTGTCATATTTCAGACAATTCTCACAAAACCTTATTACACAATAGGTACAACTAAACCTTCTTCATGAATCACTCCGTCTCCGTATGGAAATCCGTTGGGTAGTTTTTTGAGTTTTGAGACAGACAAACGCGGCATAAAACAAAGTTCCACCGACGTTGTTTTAGGCCGCTATCCCACTGGCGTTTTACGAGCGTTGACGTCAACGTCGCGTCTGCAAAGCGTCGACGCCGCGCAGACGCGACGTTGACATCGCGTTCAGCGGACGTTAATGCTTGTCACGCGACGACGCGACGTCAAAGTCGCGTCTGCGCAACGTTGACGCTGCGCAGACGTTCAAGAGACGCCGACGCTCGTAAAACGCCAGTGGGATAGCGGCCTTATAGTATGTAGTGCTACAATACAACGGCACAGGATAGCCTTTGCCAGAACTGGTCAACGTATTAGTGGTTCAGCAGCTTCAATATCATTAGGATTTTGTCGGAATATAGTAGTACGCCGTGCACATGGTACGACAGAGGCTCTGAGCGGCTCCCTCTGCATTTATTATATTGTAGTCTTTGGGCTCCCCTGACATCTTCTCTGCCATCAGAAGGCAGCCACCTAGCAACCATCGATGCTACGCTCTGCTAGAGTGACTGTCACCAGCCAGTGTCACTCTTATTCGACCTTTTCGGTGATTCCAGTAACTTCCTAACGAAACGAGGCGGCGTCGCTTTTTGCGCCGTTAAATATATCTATACTTATAATAAATCTGTAGAAGTGAAAATTCTGTACATTGAAAATATCAAAAAAAAAATAAATGGCAGGGGTGTTACTAGACCGACACCGAACCCAAAAATGTGATTAAAAAAATGTTTGTCTGTCTGTCTGTTTGTTCATTCATCATGCAAAAACTACCGGTTCGATTACGATGAAACTTGGTATAATTATTCTTTAATATCCTGGGCACCACACTGGGTACTTTTTACCCCGGAAAAGTATCTATCTATCTATATAAATAAAAACAAAAGGCCTGACTGACTGACTGACTCATCAACGCCCAGCCCAAACCCTTGGATCTAGAAAGCTGAAATTTTACACAATGGTTCCTTTATAATGTAGACAAGGAATAAGGAAGGATTTTTTGAAATTCAATCCCTAAGGGAGGTAAATAGGGAATGAAAGTTTGTATGAAAGTCCGTCAGTTTAAAAGTTAGGATCTTCAAATTTTGTATTTAGACCACGATTGAAAATTAATTTATACGTGTCTCAGCGTTTTTGATAATTTCTCCCCCAAAGGGGGATGAACGACCTGATTGAAATATCAACGCACAGTCTAAACCGCTGGTCCTACGGACATGAATTTTGGAGGGTGTGTTCTTTGTGAAGAGTAGGTATCGAATAAGAAGGGGTTTTTGGAAATTCAACCTTTAAGGGGGTGAAAAGGGGGGATTTTGTTTGTATGAAAAATCTTATTTCTTGAGTTAATAACCTTGAAACTTGAAACGAATACTTATCTAAGTAAATTAAGAAGTTTGGAATTTTTCGTTTTTCTAAAATACCCCCTAAAGAGGTATTGGGGGGTGCCAAAATTTGTATAGAAGAATTTTAACGCCCTGTCTGATTAACTTGAAACTCAGTACTAAGGACTAAAAATAATTAATAACGTGTATCAGGGTTTTTCGAAAATCTACCCCTAACTGTGTGAAAAGAGGTGGTAGTTAATTTTAACAATATTTTACTGCGTGGCTTGATTAGCTCGAAAATTGGCACAAATAAACTTTGAGTCAAGTTATGAACACACTTAAACGATTTTTCAAAATTCCACCCCTGTGGGGGTGAAAAGCGGGGATACAGTTTATTTGAAAAATCTGATTACTTTGTTCTATAAACTTAAAAATTGGCCCGAATACTTATTTATCTAAATTAATTAAGTATAAAGATCATACTAACATACATTTTCGAAACTTTTAGAGGAAAGTAAGAATTTCACGCGGACGAAGTCGTGGGCAGAAGCTAGTGTATAAATAATACCTGTAAACTAATACTTAAAAAATACGAGTAATATAAATGAAAATCATTGTAGGAATAGCTTTTGTGTTCACTTTATTGAAGAATTCCTGGGAAAGTATGTCATGACAGGTACCTAGGTCATCCTAGTCGCCGCCCACGAACAGCGCAATATAATTGGTTTCCTTTGGTTACCCGATTCCCGACAGATAGAAACAGATGTAGATGTAGTAAGTATAGTCGTATTTACAATTCCTGAAAGTACTTACAGTACCTAGTAGTTAAAAACAGTACAGCTTACTAGCAGTAGGTATGTCACCTACACTATACTAAGCAGAGTGGGACAGACAAAAACAAATTCCTATATTCTATGGGAATTTGTTTTTCCCATGGAGCTCGATAGACTGAAAAGAAAGAGTGAAATCAAAACAAACCTACTCCACCTCCACCTACATACCTACATTCAACATTCCACGTTAAAACCAATGTATGAAATAAAAATTGGACACGTGCCATAATAATTTGCAATTTAAATAATTGCAAAAGCTGTAAGTACGATTTGTAAATCTAAATCACATAAGGGAATTCAGTGACGTCACTATTTATATATTCATAACATATTCTATAAGTTTGATCTCGCTGCTCATTTGTTGCTGATGTCTGGCGAATCGCATGTAAATCTCAGGCTTACTCCTGCATAACGTGCCATTTGAATTGCAAATGCAAATTAAGGCTTACTTCCTTTACCCTTTGGATTTCGATTGAATGCCTTGGACCGACTAATAGATTCTATACAAGTAACGCGTAATCAGGACGACATTAAATTGTTGAAAACGTTGTACTAACGTGTGTAGTATTTCGCTGAATCGTTCGCTTATGGTGTAACAAAAGTATTTAATCCAACGATCAGTACATAGATAGATAGAATACTGTTTATTTTTACACCATAAAAATTACAGATATAAATAGAGTTTTACAAGGGGTGACACAATGGGCGGTCTTATCCAATTTTCTTAGCAATTTTATAGGTTACCGTTGCGTTACTTAATACAATGGCGAATTCCAATCGAATGCACTATCTTAAACCAAGACAAACTATTATCATAAAATAACAATACAGAGACATCGTAAACGCATAACCTTTGCCGCACTCATCTGAGGAAGCATATTTAACGCCCCCGCATATATTGTGATTCACATCGAAGATGCATTTCCAGGTTATATATTTATACGGTTGACTGTTGACATTCACTATGTGCTACATAGAACACCAGCAGCGATGTACGTCACGTGCTATATTGTTTTAAGAAATAATCTAGAATATTCTAAAAGTATTTTTGTGTCTTCGTTATAAAATGGTTTGCTTTAATCGAGCTTACTTTTCATTTTTAGATGCTTCCATAAAAATCAAACGATTTGTTGATAGGTATTGCGTGACGTTCTTAGTTTATTGTAAGTACTTTTATCGACTTGGGTTTCCACTGTTACTTTTTGCAGATACTAATGTATCTGCAAAGAGTCTATTTGTCTATTTTTTTAAATCTAAAAGACTTGGAATATCAGAGCGAATGAAGTTTGTAAAACCTTTAAAATCAAAAATAAAACTATTCATAAAACTCCATCTATCCTATATCTATACTGTATCTATTCTATTTATTCTATTATTAAAACTATTTTTCGATCGCTGTTTCTAATCCTACACTTATATAACCTTTTATAGCACAGTTATGAGATAATTTGTGTAACACATACTACAACTTTTAATAAAATTCACGTATTTAAGTATTCGTCTTAGATACCGAGAAAACAAGAATTGTTCCTTTCAATCCAGTTTCCACGAATAAGTGAACTTTTTATAAAAAGCTCAATTGTAAACTCAGTGCTAAAAAAAGTTCGACGCTTTCCCGATAAGCAACCACACCATTGAATTGGAAATCAACGTCAACTACAGCCTGGGTAGGTATGTTTTTTAAGAAGGATTAAATTACCGAAGGTTCTTTGTTAACATTTGATGGTAGGTACACTGTAAAACGCCTACATCGTGTGGTTTTCGTAATACTATTTTTCTTATAATTTTATTTTCTATAGAAATAAGATTAGGATTTTATTAACATTATTTTATTTTTACACCAGTCTTGGGTAAGTTAATATCGCCTAATTACTAACTAATTTGTGGCTCTATGTATACCATTTTTCTTACCTACGCCATTTATGTAAGCAAAATTAATACTTGGGACTAATTCATAATCGACTTTTGGTTGGTCAAAAGCATACGAACTAGTGGACGGAATAAACGGAGTGTAACACTAAGCCGAGCCCAATCAAATCGAGAGTCCCCAGTACGGCTGCACGTAACACGAATTACCTGCCGTTCATATTGCGCGGTCCACTCTCGGTTATTTGAATAATATTGTGTGGTCAGCCACACACCATTGAGAGTTTAACGTATTTTATCTAGTATACTTTTTCATTCAGAACGATATTAGGTACTTAAGGGATAGTTTAGTAACTTCAAAAGGAAGCATAAAGTTCACGATGTAGTAAACAGGTACATGACTACGGGCACCTACGTCATGCGTAGGTAATGCCTCGCTGTTTACAAGCCACATACTCCACATTTAACAGCTTGATTAATTACGGAATTCGATTATGCAACCGACACACTCGTAACCATGTGATTGTTCGTTATACATATTAGATGTTTCAGTGCCGTACTGCATATTTAATTCCTGTTTTATTTATTCTTGAATTTATCACTTCTTTCCGTGTTGTGTGTGCTAGTACCTACTGGAGAAAGTTAGCAGTTAGCTTTGTATATTTTCATTTGTTTTAAGCGTGGCGGAGAAATATAGCGACACTTGCATACAAAACCTGCCATCTTGATATTAGGTACGCCGACTTTTATGTTTCTTCTATGTTTATAGCTCTTTCTTATCACTCTAATTACTTACTCGTATTTTGATAAAAAAAATTATATAGGTTACTTATCTGTAAAACTCTGTAGTAACTCACTTCTACGAGTATTATGTACAGTGAGATGTCAATGTCAAAATTATGTTTAGTGCGGTAACGAAACTGAGTATCAGCTCTCGACTTCGTAATGATTTCTATAGTTCTTAATTTTTCCCGATGATGTCTATTAAATTGTACGATAAAAAGATACTTGCTCAAATCTTTGAATGAAGTCTTTCTACAAAGTTGTTTCATATTTTTCCATACTGCCCCACCTCATTTAATTACCCTGAGAAATTCCAGCCATAGAAAACTACATAGCTTTGTCATTGAATATTGGAATAGGCACTCTTTTCCTGCACTCAAAAACAAGTTTCGGTTAAAATACCTACTAAATACAAGATCTCGGGACCACCGTTTATTTGATCCTATTCTAAGTTGACCTTTCTTAAAGGGTATTCGCGTGTTTTTATCTAAAGAGGTTTTCCCGAGTTCCTTTCATGAAACAGTTGTAGTGGACACACTGGATAATAATAAACAGAGCGGATGCTTGGCGGCATGACACCGGCAATTGCTGCGTAGGCAGATTATAGGAGAGCACTATCTACAATGTACGAGTACATACCAACGAAGACAGCCATTATATTTGTATTGTTAGTGGGTTCAACATTTTTCATATACAAAAACCGCGTTTTGGTTGATTTACGATGTTTGAATGTAATTATTTTTGTTCCAACATCACGTCTAGCACATTTTCAACAGGTCACCATTTTCATCAATAAACATTTGAAGGTTAATTTACTTTTGAAAATCAACATTCATAAGTTTGAATGCCAAATAATAAATTAGGACTGAAAATAGCATTTAAAAACATTGAACCAGTGAAAGAGAAACTTTTTATATACTTACACATTTTCTTTTGTATATAAATGTTTCTCCTCTACAAATACAAATATCTGACCGTCGGAGATTTAATGTTCCGATGTTTTGCCAAAAAACATTCCACTCTGCTCGAACATAGAGTAGGTATCTGATTTTACAATCTAGGCGAAAATGTTGTAATAAATAATAATGCGCATGTGTTTAATTTTGGCGCATGCGTGTATGTGGCTGCGCGCGCGCCTCGCCGGACAGTGAGAGATCTCGCCCGCTCCGCGCCGCCCGCCTAGCGTCCGTCTGAAACGAATGCTCCCGCGCCGCCTCCGTGCAAACGATTACACCCCTTCAGCGGTTATTAAACATTCCTATTAAACGTATGTGTTCAATTACCGATATATCCGTTAATGTCGATACAAAGTTTATTTTTTATAAGTAGCGTTTCTCGTGTGTTGTTTCTTCACCAAGTGGTTTTTGTAGTCTAATCAGGGAATCGTGCTTTTATAAAAATTATGTAGGTACTTGGTGACGGTTAGGTGTATGTGAAACTTATGTATTGCATTTCTGCTTCTACCTCAATAATCTTTCCAAGGATTTGTCTCGTTTTTAACTCAATAATAGTTGCGAAAGTTTTATCGGTAACGTTGCGTTAGTGGTTGTGTGTGTTTTTTTCAATAAATACTTTTTATTCAAAAGAAAACCTTTACCTCATTTCGTTAATATTATGTCCATAAGTATTATACAAATATACATATGACCTCTCAAGCTCCGCTAATGAGACACAATTGATTTTCTATTGTATAGTACTAAATAGGGTATGCGCGGAGCTTGACCGGTGAAAGTATGTTTGAGAAAACAAAAATATAAATGTGCTTTTCCTTTTTATGTAAGTATAAAAAGTCAATAACGTGAATGTTAAATGGCCTTTCAATATACTAATAAAAAAGTTGGAAAGCTTTTCAAAATCTTACAAAGTCTTTTCAGTATACATAATGTTAACAAAGATCTCAATGACCTTTGGAACAAAAATGTTTAGAATGGAAAAAAATATGTAGCAACAAAGCTTTAGCGACAACAAAGAATTTGTTGGCCAAAGAAACAAGACTGAAACAATAACACCCCTAGTCTTGACTTCCTTTTATAAACACATTTAAAGCTAACAACGTGCCTATTTGTCAGAAAAAAAATGTTCGCAGAACTTTCTAGTAAAGTACGGATGGAATAAAAATTAAATGAAGTAAAAAAAATATGTTAGGTACATAAAATACCTTAGTATTTTTATGCACCTAAAATAGTTTTCAAAATCGGTTCACGATTTGACATCAGTTCAAGATAAATGTTTATGATTTGGACGTAAGCCAATATTTTGATCGGTTATCAATATTTATTTCTAGTCAATAATAGTGTTCAATAAAAAAAATTGAACCAGTATGTAGGTACGTCACAGCCAGCCCAGGCCCACGTCAGGTTGGTGATACCATAGGTTACTACGTTACGACTCCTACTTGTTTAAAGTTAACTATGTATTCACATTTTAACTAAACAATAAACAAGATAGATTTTAAGTTCTTGAAATATTTACGGCCCTACAGTTTAAATCCTCAACGATGATTAGTTTATTTTTTAGGCTTCCCTACCCAAAGGGTGCCAACGAAACCCTATTACTAAACCTCCGCTGTCCGTCCGCCCGTCTGACTGTCAGCGTTTCTCATGAACCGTAATAGGTAGACAGTTGAAACTTTCACACAATGTGTATTTCTATTGCCGCTATAACAATAAATAAAGGGGGTCCATACAAGAAACGTTTTTTTTACGGGGTTTTTTGCTTTGTGGTACGGAACCCTTCGTGTGCTAGTCCGACTCGCGCTTAGCCGGTTTTTAAAAAGCTTACTGTTTCTGAAAGAGCAAAGTTTGTCAACAATATATTGACAGACTATACAGTCGTTATTTTCCTGTACCGCTACATTCTATAGCAGCTCAAAATCCACATTAAGTTTCCATAGGAAAAGAATCGCAAATAAAAATTTTCCTGTTTTGATTTCCAGTTTGGTGTAGGCGCAGTAAACAAATAAGGCGAATATCTGTCACATTTCGATCAGAGTTTAAATTGATCACGCCCACACGGCGTCTATCAAAAATCATATAAATCTGGCACAGGCACGTTTTAGGTCGCCACAGTGACCGTTCGCTTAAAAATAAACGCGTGTCCGCCGTCCCCGGCCGCCGCGCCGGACGCCGCGCGCCGGTCGCAAAGCACTTCGCTGAGATTCGTGACATTTACATCGCCTGCACTTTCTATTTGTGATACCGCACCGGGGCTGCTTTCAGACACACCTTCGTTTATTGATTCGCATTAAGCGTAAACATTAACGAATTATTTGTGAATAACTGACGGTAAAAGCTTTTAGGTAAATTGTGGCACATTCATAGAGCTTTGCTTCATAGCATCTGTCAAACTAGGCTACGCTCGCCAGTTCGGTCAGTCAGTGTTTATATCAAAGCTTTTACCATATTTTAACGCTGCGTTTGCGAGTTATGAAAATTATGTGACAAACCCGTTAGTAGAATCTTGAAGTAAACTGGCATTAAAGTAAAAGTGTACTGTTATGAACGCAGCGGCGTAGGAGCGAGCTGGTAGCCATGGTTGCCGGCGACGTCACCCGGCGCGCCTCCATCACGGCGCCGTCGATGCACCGCCGGCCGTCAGCGCGCCGCGGCTCACTCATCAAAGGATCACAGTCGACGTCACAGGTAAACTCGCTAATTTGAAATACGATGCATCGGAAATAACGCATGTGTTTATCAGATTTCGGGATTGTTCATTACCATTGCAGGTCAAGGAACCCTCTTTTTATGATACCCCCTAAAACCGTGAATGCCAATAAAAGCTTTTTAATAATGATAAAAGCTCACCTACTTTACCGTTGACATGATATTTACAGATGTTGAGTTTTATTTTACGTGTACGTTGGCCCACTCTCAACCTTTGTTCAAGTGAGACGTAGCTGAAATGGTATAAAATTCTACTTTTTCACGTGGGAACTATAACTGAATTTTATACTGGCTTTATACCCTTTTTTGGCTGGAAAAAAAAATTCTCCAAAAATAAAACTACATGCATATGTCGCAGCCAACTGGTTAAATTAGCCGTTCAGTTACTGCCGAGCCTTATAACTAAACGGCGCCGTTCAACTAGCTGCCCGAATGATATTCAGCCAATCAATCAAACAGCTAGGCAAATTACTTGGATCAATGACGTTTAACTACCTGCCCAGCCCAGACTTTAAATTTAGTTCCATTTTCTGCCGCCTGGCTCTGAAACCCAATCTGTCAATACGACGTCGACAACTTAACCTTTTTTTTAACAACAAAACAAGACAACCTAACCTCAAAACACTTGTTGTCAAAACAAATTTGCTTCTGCAACGTCTCCGGCCGGCGCTGCGGGAAGTGAAGCCCCTTCGACCTAACGTGACAAAGGATAGGCACCCATACATAGGTGCCTATGCTTTGTTACAGCGGGCGGAGGCTGCTCTCCTTGCGCGCCTCTGGATTTTTATATACACTCTAGGGGTAGCAGCTAAAAGACTACGTGGAGTCGGGGTGCCCCGATTCGGTTTTGGGACAGATTCGACCTATTGTAACCATAGTTGTTATAAAAACAAATACTTAAAACAACAAAATATTTATAATGACACTGACACAAGACGCAAATGGCGTGGTTTTTTTTTACGTTCCGTTTCATCGATTTTGCTCGACATTTTAGACCACAGACAATAAATACTGGACATACTGGTACAGATTTGGTCGTCAATCGCTTATATTAACGTTTCGTTTTCCCTTTTTATATGATTTGAGGTTACAAACAATTTTGTATAAACGGCCTAAGCATCAGCCAGCCAATTCATTAAATGTTGTATAAGACGAATTGGCGTAATATCATTTATAATATTTGCAAAATTCTTTGCAAATCGGCTGCAAGTCGGTGCAAACAACGAAAATGCGAACCCAATGACACCGACTTCCGAAATTAAAGTTATTTTTCACTTTTTAGTGTCTTTTTTGGAAGTCGGATGTATTTTTTTGTAAAAAAGTTTTAGTCAAAACAAATCGTAATTTACAAATTAACCATACAATTTTAGAATAATAAACTTTCATTTGATTTAGGTACCTATCTATTTATATTTTGTACATCGCTTCGCTATAATTTTAAATAAAACAACCCTGTTCGATAGAATAATATAGAAACTAGAAGGATTTCTTTTGTAAAAAAAGACCCAAGTTTTTACTTAAAATATAATTATTAACTTTATACAAATTAACGCAGAAGGTAAAGTAGAGATATAAAAGAAACAGACTTTCATTGGTCATATCAATAAAGTTGGTAGGTACTTACTAAAAACTCAAATAAAAAGCTCAACACCTCTTTTACATACAATTTATAACAATCTCAAGTTCTTAATACGAGAGACATTGAGCTATAAACTCAAAATATATTCGATGGTTTTTAGAAAAGACGCTTTTATTTTAGTTAAGAGTTTCGAAATGACAAAGTGAAACTATAACGTCGGGGTGTCAGTTTGATGTAGATCATAATGATTTACGTACCTACATGTGTGTGTGTGTTTTTGTAGGTTGACCTTGATTGCGCTACTCGGATATTTTCGCCAGCACTCCGGGACTCTGGTCTACGATTTATTGATAGGTATATCGTTTTTTTTTTTAATTCCGCGTGCTACCTAGTTTCATTTTGTATTTTTTTACCGCTACGATTATTCCTCAAGGGAGAACATGATGTGAAAAATAAAATCTTTTGATGAAAATTATTATTTAACAGTTTCACCATTCGTCACTACCATCATACATACCATCATCAAAAGAAAATTACCCGACAGATCTTAATGGTGATAGATATCAGATAATGAAAAAAGAAAATATATTATCTATATGTCCGAAAGTGCGTGAAAAACTGATTATCCTTCACTTCTTGGTGATAAAATATGTGCGCCTACGTAATTACATTCTAATTCGATCTAGGAACGATTATTTACGACCACCTCAACGGAAATCGTAATGTGTACCATATGTGTTTGATATTTCTAACGTAATTAGATATCATTTCTTAAATAGGATTGATGAGGTTCGAATGGCACGTCAAATTTTACGTCCTAAAAATACTAATGTGTTAATGTGTAGTGTATTCATTTAATGTTAGTGTGTGATATCACAGAATATGTAAACATTTACCCGTGTATGGCACAGCACGGTGATGAATATTTGCACGTATAATTGGATTGCGTTCTAAATATTTAAACAGATTTAAAGAATGGTATCAGCCCATTCCCTCTCACTGAGAGGAGGCCTGTGTCCCAACAATGGGAACATTATAGGCTGATTGTGTAAGAATGTAATCAGATATTCGCATTCAGATTGGTAATCATTTATTATTTCTATTTTGAGTACTCCATGTGAGCGTTTCTTTGAATGATGATACCTAATTTCGAGAACAAAAGAAACAAAATTAAACTTCTTCGCCGCTTCATCGACTACTATTTAATGACAGTAGATCTTAATTAAACTTTATTATTTTACTCTTAATTTAACTTTAACATAAAATGTGTACAAAGCAATGAACTAGAATATAAAATCATGATGATCAAAAGATTTATCGTGACCACAGGAAGCCCACCCGCAGCAAGTGGGCAATTTAAAACTTGCTTAAAATATTAATATCCAAACAGTCAACGTATGTTTTTAAGAATTTCCATTGATTCTATTTGCGGCGCATGAAGACGAATCATAAACACAATCTGTGAGACAACTACGCAAACAAAATTATCTTTTATTGCTTTCTTTACTAAAATAAACGCACAAACACTTCAAACGATTGATATAAACTGAATGACCTTTGGATATACATGTGAAATTTTTAGATATATAATTATACTTCTTCTAAATTTGCCCGACGTCGGTAGCATTATTTTAGAGAGCTTTTCATTCTATGGTACCTACTTATTAAATGAGATATTACATTGAACCGTCGTCGCGTCGTCGTCGAGGAAAGCGACTTCATCGTCTTTAATATCAAATCTTAACGTAGTTTAAAAGCCAGTTGTTTAAAGTGTAATATAGAACTCGTAACAGCTATTTTCGCGTTTCACTCAGTCACGCTTATGAAGTTATGGTATTTGACAGGTTGGACAACGAACACTTTGTTATTGAAGACCGTGTTTATCTATACATATAATAAAATCGTAGGAAAGTCAAAACTGTACATTGAATATTTTTTTTAAAGAATACTTGGGACGTGATCTACAATCGATATCGAAGCCAAAAATATAGTTTTTAGACTTTTTGTTTGTTTGTCTGTTTATCTGTTTGTCTGTATGTATGTCCGGGCTAAACTCAAAAAGTACTGCATGGATTTACTTCAAATTTTGCATGAATATTACTAAGAGGTCGGGTCAACATATAGGCTACATATTATCACGCTATCACCTACGGGGGAGGAGCTGTGAATCTTTATTTCTCTTACGCATTCTGTGACAGCGTGTAATCTAACGACGCATATTTAAATATTGTTTTTCAGTAAGCCATGCTATTATCTAGCTTTACACTATAAAAACTACGCCATTTAAGTAATTTGGGCCGAGAAACATACTTTAATGAATGTTAGTAGTATAAAGAAAATTTTGAAGCAGCGCCCGCCATCTATGAGATTTCATAAAAATCAAATCAAGTTACATGTTGACACTTTTTGGAAATTAATCATTTAAATTTGATCATGTTGGCCAGGTTAGTAGTTAGTTATTCTTAAAATTCATAGATGGCAATGTTCATTTTCTTCATAAAAGTTGTATCGTATAGTTGGTTTTGATAAACTGAGTTCCAACAAAACCCTCAAAATCTTGAGCAGAGTTGAGGAAGACAATTAAAAAAAAACGCGGTGTTAAGTATTACAAAAAAGTTATGTTCCTACTGGAGACGAAGTCGAAGTAACTGATGAACGCGTGCTGAACACCTGTCTCAGTTCACTTCAAGATGTGGTCATTTCTATCGGCGGCAATCCACTGATCGAATATGGGTTACCAGCTCCCCAATTATCACCGCATCAAGATCGTGGAAATCGGGAGTATAACGCTGAGACAAATTACGATCCGGGCGAAATGACCACCATACGAAATGACCATGTCGCTTTGTTCTCTTCAGAGTAAAAACAAATTTATGACACCGTCCTTGAAAGCGTTGGGCATAACCAGGGTAAAATGTTTTTCTTGGATGCTCCTGGTGGAACAGGAAAAACATTTTTTACCACTGGCATACTTGCAGAGGTCAGGAGGCAAGGCAAAATTGCTATTGCTGTAGCGTCGTCGGGAATCGCTGACACACTGCTTCCGGGTGGCAAGACAGTACATGCCATGTTTAAAATTCCTATCGATTTAGAGAGCGCCGAAACGCCTGTTTGTGGTGTGTCACGTAACAGCGATAAGGGACACGTGCTCAAGGATTGCTCTCTGATCGTATGGGATGAGTGTACGATGGCCAATAAGAAGGCAGTTGAGGCCGTGGACAGAACCCTGCAGGACATCCGCAGGAACGAACATTTGGTGGGTGGTGTCACAGTTCTGTTCAGTGGCGATTTCCGGCAAACGAGTCCCGTGGTGACACGGGGATCGAGGGCTGACGAGGTGAATGCTTTGTTGTGGTCACGAGTTCGTACGCCGCGCTTGACCATTAATATGAGAGCTCGGCTCGGCGGCAACGCACGTGCTCAAGAATTCTCCGATGTCCTTCTAAGTCTTGGCGAAGGCACTCTACCAAAAGAGAGAGGTGGACAGGTGGTGCTTCCAGACTCTCTCGGTAGAGTGGTATCCAGCTTAGAAGAACTCATTCGCTGTGTGTACGGGGACATTAGTCGTACACCGCACCAGCAGCATTCTTGGGTGTGTGAGCGGGCCATTTTGACGCCCAAAAATGATCAGGCTGCAGCAAGTAACGAATGCATTCTCTCGGAAATTGAGGGGAATGAAGTGGTCTACACCTCGATAAACACTGTTGTCGAGCAAGATGACGCCACACATTATCCCGTGGAATTTCTGAACTCCCTGTCAGCAAGTGGACTTCCAGCGTATACCATCAAGCTGAAGGTCGGTGTCCCGATTATGCTTCTTCGGAACCTATCTCCTCCGAAGTTGTGTAACGGGACCCGCCTTAAAGTCATCTCGCTCCACAGACACACTATTAAGGCGAAAATTCTTACGGGTTGTGGCGTCGGCGAGGCAATATTTATACCACGCATTCCCCTCATACCTCATAACTTCCCGTTCCAGTTCAAGCGCGTACAGTTCCCCGTGAGTGTTTGCTTCGCGATAACCATCAATAAGTCGCAGGGGCAGACACTGAGGGCAGCGGGTGTCGACCTCAGGACGAGTTGCTTCTCACACGGGCAACTGTACGTCGCTTGGTCCCGCGTCACCAGTCCTGACTCTCTTTACATTTTGGCTCCTGGCAGCCTAACTACCAACGTAGTTTATAGGGAAGAGTTGTAAGGTATGATACCTTTGTACGTATTTTTACTCTTTTGTGTACTGGAATGTATTCCTGAATTATTTTCTCTATTTCCTTCAGTCACATCTTATGACTGAACTCAGCAGGATTCCCATATAACTCTTTTCACTTGCTTCGCTTGCAAAAAAAACTTATATTTTAATGCTATTTTAAAAGTTGTTTACTTATAATGCTATAGCGACACTGGCATCTTAGGTATTTTTGGTGCTGTAGAACCTTCACGCAGACGACGTCGCGGGCAGCAGCTAGTAAGTAATAAGTGGATGAAGTCATTCCATTGCGTTACCTGCTGGCTGCTAGCCCGTCATCTATCCAGTCATATTACAAAAATCCCATTTCTTTAGCAGACTTGTCCAGCTAGGTACTGCAAAATACATGTGTTTTCCTTTGACTCTGTGCACAGTGTGGAAAGCTTTGTTTATCTTAAATAACACTTGTCCTAGTTTTGAGCAGACTGTCATGATTAATTTCATTAATAATATAGTTTATTTTTAAATGTTTGCCACATTTGTCTGGTGGCGACAATCGTTGCTGTAACATTGCATCATTTGCTGAAATTATTTTGCTGAAGTAACGTAGTTTATGCAGACTAGATTTATATTTAACTAGCTGCGCCCCGCGGTTTCACCCGCGTAAATGTCGATCCCGTGGGAATATCGGGATAAAAAGTAGCCTATGTCCTTTCCCGGGACTTAAACTATCTCTATACCAAATTTCATCTAAATCGGTTCAGCGGTTTGAGCGTGAAGAAGTAACAAACATATAAACACACACACACACTCACAAACTTTCGCCTTTATAATATTAGTGTGATAAATAGGTAATAATAAGGAGGCCTATGTCCAGCAGTGGACGTCTTTCGGCTGAAATGATAATGATGATGATGATGAAATAGGTACTAGCTAACATCCCACGTGTGGTTCGTTCGTTCATCTTTCGTGTATTCATGATAATGAACCACATCTTCAGGGATCGCCTAACATACCTACACCTGTTTTATACCGTATATTTTAATGACTGCGAATAATTTCTTAGTTGATAGCGAGCAGTCAACCTTTAGAATATTTTATATCCAGAAATAACCACGAGTACCTTTGAGTTACGCACTTACTTATCTAAGATAAGTAAGTGCGTAACTCAAAGGTACTCGTCATTTCAGACAGAAGATAAGTTATCTTCTGTCTGAAATGTAATACTTACTTGTTGGTTTTCAAATTCTAACAATTTCGTAAGTACTTGAACGGTGTTGACGGGGTTGGTATTATCCACACCTACGTTCGAGTAGGGTTACCATTTAGAAATTTGAAAAGTCCTGACAAAAAGCCGGACATTTCAATAAAAGTCCGGACATTTTAGTCACAAAATTCAAACATTTGCCCACTTAGTTAAGATAAAAAGTGCACTGAAAAATATAAAAATTAATACCTATACCAGAAACTAGACTTAATTTGATTATTTTACGTAAAACCATTTTTATTTCGAAGAAAATTTTTATGTTTGAACTAGTTGATTGTTTGCAATTTTTCAATACAAGATTTATTATTTGATCTCGTTGATAAAGAAGTATATTTGGTTTTGAGTTGAATGAGAAGTTAATAAATATTAAAGACTTATTTGGTATTAAGTAATTGTAAGTTTTATTACTCGTATTCCATCTAAGCCAAAAAATCCGGACAAATTAAAGAGCCGGACAAAGTCCGGACAAAAGTCTAGAAGTCCGGACATGTCCGGACAAATCCAGACGGATGGTAACCCTACGTGCGAGAAACTTAAACTTGTTAGCTGAAATCCTCCACAATTTAACCCGAGGTTACTAAGACTGAATTTTATTAATATTTTTAACCAAGAATGATCCACTATCTTGGGAGTTTCAGTGTAAATTGTTGCTAACTAATTGTTTCAAAGTCTCTTTATCGTAGTCTACATTAATACATAGGTACTCACCGATTAAATAATTAGGGATAAGTCTGCTTTGTTAATCAGACCATTTTATTCACTTAAAGTAATGTAGGCAGTAATGTACCCCTGTTAACTATTCTTTGGTTCTTATACATATTACGTGTATTCTCTTTGAAACGAGTACTGTCTTAAACCGTGTAAATAAAAATATGCTTTTATTTATAGGAGGTGCCATGGGACATCATCGACCGCTGCGCGCTACCGATAGTGCTGTGCCACGCGCTGGCTGTGGTGCTGTCGACGCTGCTCAACGCCATGCACCTCAGCTCCGTGTCCGTCTTCACGCTCTTCCTCTGGTTCTCCATCTCCATCACAGGCTCGTTGTGGTTCTACCATAACTTACAGGTAAGGTCTTACTACTATATAAAGGTATTTTCTCCTATGCGGCTATATCCAAAGGTTGGGCATCTATCGGGTGGTTGGTGTATTTATTTCAAACTCAAACTCAAAGCATTTATTTCAATTAAACCAATTACAGGCACTTTTGAATTGTCAAGGGGTCGGTCAGTCAGAAAGATGAAGCTAGTTGCCCATTCCAAAGCGTAGGTACCTATGGAGAAGAACGGGCAAGAAACTCTATGGACACTCTTTTAAATCAAAATAATATGGTTACAAAGTCTTGGTTACATCATTCATGTTAAAAATTATACATGTGAGAACGATGCAGAAACTTTAAAAGCGTCCATAATGAAAAAATGAGAAAAAACAACAATTTAAAATAAAATAAGCCATGGCAGCAAAGAGATGACCAGTCCCTACTGACGGCGCCCGTTCACGAACATGACTTGATGATGATTACATTCTCTCTCCACAAACAAGCCATTATACTCTAATATAAGTTTTCCCGATATCTTTCTTAATTAATCTTAAATGTCTGTGCTTGTAAACTCAAAGGAAAAACAGACTTAGTAAATTTTAAAGGATCAAGTCATTACAAACTGGAAACAAAAACAACAAATTTCATAAAATACAAAGTAAATAAATGAAGTAATCAAATGTTTTACAAATAGGGTAGACCTCTTAAACTTTAAGCTCGTCTGCTCGTTTAGCACAAATTGACAAAATATTTCTGTACGACTGCTTGAAGAGATAAAAGTATTTAAAAATGATCACAATTTATCCTAGCTTAGTTACATTATTTATTTTACGGTTTTTGTAGATGGCACTTTACCAATAGAAACAATGTTTGTCTATGAACAAGCACGATTCTTGATTAAAACGTGCACTAACGTAGAGGAACGCGGGAAGTAGTTTGCTAATTTTACGATAGCCGTAAAATATAAATAAATACATTAGAAACACGTAAAGTTGTGGCTGTCGTTAGTCAACACGTACGATATGCCAATCACTCACTGCCCACTAGGTCTCTCGATGTATTTTTTTAAACTATTGCCTTAAGAACAGTTCAACATATGTTTATTTTTAGAGCATTTACTTTCACAAATTGTTTTCTTTTCTAAGACAAAAAGCAGCTCATGCATTGCAATCAATCCATTTAATCTGTAAACAAAATAGAGTCGTCCGTCTGTCTCATGATTTACAATATCAATCTGATATACATTTCAAAAGTTCGTAATTCAGAAAAAACCTATATTATTAACTAGGTATATGTTCAGACGTACATAATTTATACTTGAATATAGGAGATCGTACCTAAGCAGGTTTTTGCAAACCAAGAACTCCTATGCCACGTTAAATTTAGTTTCAAATTGCGTCATACAACGTGGCAATGCTGCCAGCCTTTTGGGCACGTTTCCCGTAGACAGTGATGCGGACGAATTTTTTGATACCCTTTGATTATTTTCCCTCCCTTTTTATATACTTGTACATATTATTATTTTAAGATTGTTAATTGCGTCATTAATTATGTTTTGAAACTACGGCCGCAACCACCTCTCACAACAAGTTCATATTTGAGAATTCCTGTATGAAGGAGCTCATAACACTAGATTGTATAAAGAAAACAGCTGTAGCACCTGAACAACCTCATTTAAATCAATGAATATTCATATCGCAGCTCTCAGCCTCCCGCATGCAACAATTTAAATTTCCACAAATTAATTTATTCTACTGGGTATTTGTTAGTGATAAACAATTATGTTTTGCCAGGATTATTTAAATACGAAATAAAGCCTACTTGAGCTTCATTTGTCCCTGTTGTTGATATTTTATTCATGATCTATAAATAATGTCTATTTAGGGATCAAAATGTATTCATCGCTGAAATATCAGATTCTGAATACACAGTGCTGATCAATGCCAATGCAATAAATAATCTCAGCGAGATGATGCCATATTCGCGCGTTAGTGAGCAAGTTATCAGCATATCGTTATAAGCATATTGTTAACTATACTTGCAAGTAACACAATTCACGAATTCCACTTTTGTTTGAACAGTATTACAAACTATTTCTATCAAATGCATACGGAATCAATTTAGTTCTGTAAGTAGTCTGAACCAGTTCCAGGGACTGTGTTCAATCATCGACACCTTGTATTTGTAATGAACTGGTGCCAAACGTTCAACTACTTGACCACATACATGCACGAATAGAAATTGCATTTAAAACAGAAAGCCATTTATCATTTGATTTATAGTCGGCAGTAATATACAGTGCCTTTGTACAGTTTGTAGTGTAGCTTATAACAAATTGGACAAGTTTAAGGTTCCTTTATACGTCCCCAATCATAAGAACAGTGCGAGTGTATAGTTTAAACTTTTTTTAAACATTATAAATGAAAAATAAGTTTAGAACTTCTACACCAGATTTACTACGGTTTTTCAGTTGGTAAATCAATCGGGGGTTGTCAATAAAATATATCGGGTGGCAGAGCATATGGGGGTGCGGGATTGTCCGAAAGGGTTACCGCTACCCCGGAACATAAAGGGCTAAGGAAGGAACACGGATGGGTTTTAGTCAGTAAGAGTCTGACACTCCCTTCCGCTCCACTCATAGCGGTCGAGGGGTCATTTGATGATTTACCATCCATAAAAAAAAAAGACGGGCTGCACTCCGGGAGTGCCGGCAGAAGTGAAAACTTGAATATTAACGTTGAAATAAATCAATTATTAATTGAATTAATATAACTAAGTTTTTTTCACTATTTCTGCGTCACTTTTTTCATTAATCGATGCACTTTGTTCAATTTCCATTTTTTGAAACACTTTATATACACGAATTTACGAATACACAGCAGTGTGGCTACTACACAGACGGTCGAGCCATCAGCTGTCCGTCCACGTCCGCGTCCACCATCACCATCACATCACATCACATCACAGGCCTGATGGTCTAGTGGTTAGTGACCCTGACTGCTATGCCGGAGGTCGTGGGTTCGATTCCCACCCAGGACAAATGTTTGTGTGATGAGCACGATCATTTGTTCTGTGTCTGGGTGTAATTTATCTATAATATGTATGTATTTAGAAATATATAAGTATGTTTATCAGTTGTCTAGTACCCATAACACAAGCTCTGCTTAGCTTGGGACTAGATGACGTTGTGTGATAGTTGTGGAATATTATTATTATTATTTATTTATCACATCACATCACCGTCGCCATCGCCATCACCATCGCCATCACCATCGCCATCACCATCGCCATCACCATCTCCATCACCATCACCATCGCTATCACCATCACCATCCATCCATCCATACATCCATTATCGTGTCTCACTTGGTTCACTTCGGTTGGCACCGCCGTAGAAAGAGATGGGGGGGAATCTCTCCTGACGGTCACGTGTCCTGACGCGATGCCCTGACGCGAGTTTAACATTTTTTACCCATTACAAAAAGTGTTCAACGCCGCTAAAGAAGTTTTCACTTAAAAAAAAAATAAGGGTGGCAGAGCATTTACGCAAGGGTGGTCTAGAATCATGAGCTGAATTCATGGTTAGAGTTTGCGCGTCGATGTCCCTGCGACCTACTACCCCTGTGTGATACTACTAGCTAATGCCCAGTATGCGTTGTAAATCCATTTTAGTTTTTTTTTGTTAGAAACCTCCGCCGCGCACACTTAACAAAATTTCATCTCCATCGGTCGAGCCAATTTCGAGTTTTTGCGATACTAACGCATAGGCAATTGTTTGTTTGTATAATTATTAGGTATATTGTAGAAATTTCGGTACGCACACTGATTTAGGTTTTAATGTGACAATCCATTGGCGAAACAAACATTATCAATTATGGTTGAAAATTTGGTCAACCCGAACATAATGAACCATTCAGGAGAGACTTTCCGTGAGGAGCATTCCAAGCATTAAAGAGACGAAATCTGCGGAGTATATCTGTGCAAGCACATTCTGAGTGAACGTGAACGGAATACTGAAGGCCATGCGAAGTAAATTCAAATTCAAAAGTAATAGATAAGAGAATTTTCCCCTAAGAAAGTCGTTAACACCCACACTATGCCTTTGTGGGTTGCTCAATCGTAGAACAACCTCCACTAAATAAAGATTTAATGCCAAAACAACCTTAAGTGGGAACAGATTACATGGAGCGGCTCGTGCGTCACCAATATTCTTGACGAGAGCTAGAAACACGCATTTGTACACTCTTGGTATTATTAGTTCATGAAACGTTTGCCACTCGCCGCGACCTACTTCACATGGAATCGTCTATAACCTTCAGTGTTCAGAATTATCTTCTATCAGTTTTGTACAAAACAAAATGATTACAACAGCGCGAATGGGGTGAAGGAACTTTTACCGTAAGTCGTCAACAGCCGAATTTCCATCGCTTCCGTTCGCACCTGAGTAGGCTACAACTATAATAATTTAGATAATAATAATAATAATCTTTATTACACAAGAAAGTGGTTACAAAATAGTGTGAAGTCCCTGACTCCTGTGCTAGGTGATATACCTGTGTTACAAGAGCCAGTGCCCTCTCCCAGTAGGAGACATTACAGAATCTTATGCAAAAAGATTAACAAAAATAAAAAGAATAACTATGGTAACAACAAAAAGTAAAATATACTAAAAGTGGTTTGAAAGAAGCCTGTATTGAGTTTGTGAGTGTTAGTGTGTAGTGGTGTGTGTGTGTGTGTGTGTGTGTGTGTGTATGGGTGTGGGGGTGAGTGTATATGTGTGTGTGTCAATGATTAATCAGGAGGGGTTTTAATGTTACGAAATAGATGTGATAACTTCCTCTGTTTCGTCATAGTTCAGCGACAGTAGCCATGGCTTAAGAGTCTGCTTGACTTTATGTAGGGTTAGTTTATAAATTGAGAGTTTTTTGTTTATTTTATTATACATTAGTGCGCTTTGGGCACGATAGTGTCGTCGCGCAAGTGCGGTACGACATTGGACAGACTCACAGATAGGAAAGCCAATCCGCCGATTAGATAGCTTGCCATCTAGTGGCATCGTGGAATGTCGGCGCAAGATAGATCGGAGGACGTATAGTTTCCTCACCGTTAGTACTTGGGCTTCTGAGTACAACTGAGCTGTGGGGTAATCCCTTTTACGGAAATGCATTACTTTGAGAACAGCCCGCTGAGCTCGTTCCACCCTAAGCATCACTGTTTTGAAGGTAGATAAGGGGAAATGGAATGTTCAGAGAATCAATTACCTACTGTAATACAATTTAGTTTTAGAACCGGTTCCTTGATTACTAAGCAAGCAAACGTCTTGCTTCTTTGAATATTCATCTGAGGTTTCCATTGATTAATTTTCTTTGATGACTAAAAGCCAGTTGTCAGTGTCTAAATAAGTACGGTAAGATTGGAAGCGCCTTGGATCTGGACTCTTGTTTACCAAGTTCTTGTATTTAGACTGTAGGTACCTCACCCAAACGTGGCTAGACTAGCAAATCTGTTTCATCCGATTATACGTAGACGGATATTTTATGTTCATTGTTACTTACGACTCTAAGTACAGGGTGAATCTTGAAATAAGAGGAACTTAATAAACATACTCGTGGTGTCTGTAATTATTTAGAGTCCTTCATTTACATTAGACACACAAATTAAGGTGATAACAGAGAAATATGGTGGTGATAATTATGGTGTACATAATAAAGAGTATTCTATTCTAAAAAGTTAATTTGGCATTAGTAGTAAAAAAACAAAAAAGTATTTATTTTGCGAATGAAATGTTTTCACTGTCTAGAATGCGAGTATTCATTCTTTTTATATATATATACTCTGTATCTACTCGAGTAAAAATATTTGAAGCATCTCCGAAACTTTCAGTGAATTATTTTCAAGTTGAAATAAAAACCGTAGGCGTAACTAACAAAAATCTTTACATGAGAAACAGAACTGTTAGACTAGACGTTGAGATTTGGTATCTAACAAATCAAAAATACACAGAAATTTGGTATCTAGGCCTCGTCAGAATACGCCTTTGCTTGGTTTTTTACGAATAAACATCGAGGAGGTTACCTGAGCCGAGCAGAGCGTATCGAATCAGGTCGCAGCCTCTCTGGGGGAGGATACAATAACTCAATTTCTGGAAGAATAAAAGTCAACTAAACAGTTTAACTATGAGAGCATTAGTAATTGGAAAATGTACCTAAAACACATTTCACTGTAACTAAGGAGCTGCATGTTGGGATATAAAATTGAAAATGTAATATGAATCACAGCGAACTCCGAAATAGATAACGCATTTCACCCCACGTCTATCGGTAGCTTGAAACAGAAAAACTAATGGATTTCATGTTTGTAACGAGATTGCACGCGAACAAGTTTGATAATTTTGATTTGTTACCGGGCCGCTGTTAGTCGTTGAGTATTATAACAGTCCTACAGTAGAAATTAACAAAATAATTCAAAATTTTGTAATAAACACATGGACGATGTTTTATGGCATTTATTGTAATTAAACTGTAATAACTAAAAGTTAAATGAGTTACCGCTACTGTGGTACTAAAAATTACTTTGGTCGTCTTTCTACAAATAAAAATAAGTAGATTCGAGAATACTCAACTTTTCACGAACAATACTCCATCTTACTTTACAATAAAAATTTGGTGTCAACTCATGAAAAGTACAGAAAAAGCTTACTAGTTTCATAAAAGTGCATCTTCACCTTATAAAATAAATATTCTGAGATAATGTGTAATATTACCCCTAAAATGTCAGTGCGAATGTGTCGCATTACAAATGGCCAAGGAGATTGCAACAATTGTACCATTGTGCCAGCCTCCGTACTTGCGTCATCAATCCATTCGAAAGTCCGATTTAAAATAGGTTAATGGTCGTGTTTTTACTGAATAGACACTACAAAATAAAATATTCATGGTGTTTTCTTACTAACTCCGAATATTTTTATGAAGGAATCTACATTTGAACTTTCGGTTTTATAAACTAAAACCGGCCAAGAGCGTGTCGGGCCACGCTCAGTGTAGGGTTCCGTAGTTTCCCGTCCGTCACAATAAGTGTTCCCACGTACAATTCGATAATACCCGACCCAATGTAATAAGTACCTACAGCGCCATCTCTCGGGGAATTGGGTTACTAATTAATACATAGACGTGCCAGAAGTTTTCGGTGGTAATTTTGGATTGCGAGAACCGATTTTAATAATTCTTTTTTTGTTTGAAAAAAGATACGTTCAGGATAATAAAATATGTAAACGAAGTCAAAAAAAAATGCTTGCATATACGATTATACTACGAACTTAGTCCAGAAATGATTTTGTACAACTTTTTGTCTTTTTTGTACAAAAACTGTTGTTTCTATCAAGTTCAAAATAATTTTCCTAGAAAGTCCTTATAAAGTTCTACTATTCAGATTTTTTTCATATTTTCTAAACTTATGGTTCAAAAGTTAGAGGGGGGGGGACACATTGTTTTTTACTTTTGGAGCGATTATTTCCGAAATTATTGACATTATCAAAAAATGATTTTAGTAAACCCCTATTCATTTTTAAATACCTTTCCAACAATATATCACACGTTAGGGTTGAAATTAAAAAAAAAATCACTTCCCACTTTACATATAGGGGGGCTACCCTAATAAAACATTTTTTTCCAATTTTTATTTTACCACTTTGTCGGCGTGATTGATATACATATTGGTACCAAATTTCAGCTTTCTAGTGCTAACGGTCACAGAGATTAAGCGAGGACGGACAGACGGACGGACGGACGGACGGACGGACAGACAGACATGGCGAAACTATAAGGGTTCCTAGTTGACTACGGAACCCTAATAAATGAAAGAAAACAGCGCCGCTTTTAAAACAATATCTGATATTTTTACTATTTTAATGTTGTTTGTTAGTTTAGCGTTATAATCCATATTTTTACTTACCAAAACGTACGTACGTACGTTACGTTGAATTTGAGATAAAATAAATCTAAATACCTACGTGTCTTCAGGTAAACCTACAGCTTTCACACGTTAATTACGGTTCGTATTTTACCTTTTCCTAGTACGTATCCCTCTATGCTCATAAAAGCGCGCCCACGTGTGTAAGCTTTAGTGCAAAAGGGAAGAGAAAATGATGCATGAGAGTTGGAACAGCCATCATTATATGTATGCAAACACAATATGTGATTGGTGCGTGACTCCGAACAGTGAGAGGACTACAAGATTAAGAATTAACGATCAGGCAACCCTGAAATAGTTAACCTCGAACGTCACTGCGTCACGCATAGGTAGCTACAAACAAATGCTTTAATAAAATATTCACTCAGCTGTTATTATAACGGACATCAATCAAGCTGTCGCCATCTATTTTCGACGAAAACTTAATTTCGTCGCCCGCCCATTATATTATCTGATATAGCAAAACGTTCGTACCCTAATGAGATATAATTATTTTAGGCATAAAAACAATACTGGCATGATTGAAAGGGTTCTTGGATTTTTGATAAGCTTGAAGTGTAAATGAAAGGCGAGGGCGTGACCTTTTTTATTTGAATTTCGAACGAAAGATTTGTTTCATTGACCCTACAGTCTACACTTTCTTCATTCATTAACCAAATGCTTATGCTCTTTTCTCAGGTGACAGCTGCAGGAAAAGCAGTTCTAGTAACAGGCTGTGACAACGTTCTGGGGAATGCCCTCGCTCGACGTTTGGACGACCTCGGCTATCACGTGTTTGCTGGATTCCAAACTAAAGCTGGCAACATTGACGCCGATATGCTCAAAGAAGACTGCTCTGGAAGGTTACACACTCTCCAACTTGACATCACTTCGGAAACTCAGGTAATTAACTAACCTTGCTATGTTTATGAATGAGTGTAAGCAATCACATCATTTCAGTACGTACCTATATGTTCAATCTGAAATACGAGTAGTATGTAGTATTCATGTAATAATACATACATACAATCATTTCTACATTCAATGAATAATGAAGGAACTGTTAATAATAACAAACAAAAAAATCTCATTGAACTGGAAAAGCTTTTCCTGAAAGCTCATAAACTCCTACACAGAGCAGTCAATTAAGGTAGATTCATTTTTAGCGTTGTTAGTTAAACCCCCAAATCCTATTGTATGTAAATAAGTATCATTAATGTAATCTTGAATATCTCGACATAAGCCTCCTTAAACATATAGGTACTAATATATCCATTCTAGCCTCATAGTCTAAGCCGCTAGTATACAAGTAGGTACATAGCTAAAGTCTTTGTAAATTAATTTTGTACGTGTACCGCTCCTAGCAAACCCTAATTTAGGGATGTACTTGACTCTAAATTAATTCAGGTTGGCAACGAAAAAGAAAATGTTACAATCACGAGGTCGGAGCCGACCGCCCACGTTTTACAACATTAAAAACGATGTACTGTTCTAATCGTGGTCCAAATTCGCCTAATTTGTGCACATTCGTTAAAAGTCCCTTTTTCTTCCCGTTGTATCTTCCGCTTTGTCGACGCCTGATAACGCACGAGTTCGAAATATATTTACGATTCGAGGAACGTTCCTAACTTTTGATAAGATTAATTGCCCAAATTCTGGAGTGAAACAAACTTGCAATTCGCTATCGGTCGATTTTGTTTGCGCCTATGACTGTGATTAAACGTTTTTCTTTATAAAAAATAACGTAAATCGGGATTTTGGAATAATCAAAGCCATGTCACAGTACCATTTTCTAATTTATTCTATAGTATATACCTGCATTACTACCTATGGGATCAAATCAGGTTGGTACTAAAGTCTGTTCTCTACAACTTTGAGAAATGTATTTTTATTTTATAATTTATTCGTTCCAACACGAGTACCTAAATCTTTCAACAATTTGTAAAAACTACTACTATTTATGACGACGCAAATGAGATCTAGCGGCGAATCCTCATAACGTAACGTAAAACGTTGGGGTAACATGAAGCTATCTTGTGTTAGATTCTCTCGGCTTCGTTGTACATCGTGGACCACCTGCCAGAGGGCGCGCAGGGGCTGTGGGCCGTCGTCAACTGCGAGTCGTGGTGTGCGCTCGGCGAACTAGAGTGGGTGCCATTCTCCGTGATCAAGCGAGCGATGGACGTTAACCTACTCGGTGAGTGAATACTACGAGCTACGCGGCGCTTCGCCGCCCTACCGACTGGTTGGTTTGGGAAAATGTCATTAGATGGCGGTAGTAGTGTCTAAGTAGAAAGCAAGTTTAACTTGATGTACCGCAAAAAATACCTTCTTGGTTTATTTATGTGAGAACTACAGTGATAGAACTACATATATTTTTTTAAGTAGGTATACTTCTTTAATGTACTAACTTCTTGATGTTAGCTGAAAACTTATTGATATTATTAAGATATCCTGCAATGTAATTTTCATTACGGTTTCGGATTCAATTCTAAATAGGTATGTAGGAGGTGCGTATTCCAGATTTCAATTCGATATTTTTATCGGCGCACTCCAACAATAGTTTGTTTACTTAAGAAATTCTCGCTGTTAGAGGGCGTCTGATTTTACTTTTGATGTAACACTCTACCTATATCAAAATTTTTACGCAAACCATTTTAGTAACAAACCAATTTCACTTTTGAAACGCTACCATAATTCAAAAAGAATATTAACATCATAATGGAAAAATTAATATCGGAGAGGAAAAAGGAAGATTTAATTTTACGGAGCAAAAAATTACACATTTCCGCGAAGTTAATTAAGTCCAGGAATTTATTCTTAGCGGTGTACTAATTAGCAAAGACGTCTAGGCATCTTCGGATTTCAAACGATCTTTTACATAATAATGTGAGCAGGTGTCAACAGTTATAAAATATTAAGGGATAAGATGTTTCTAAAAATACTATTTGATTCATTTCCAACTCGAACGCGACATTTGTTTTTTTTCGCTATCTCTGCCACTTTTCGGCCGCGCTATTCTGAATTTTTTTTATCGTGAAAACTAATGTGAAGTGAGCTGCCATTACACCATTAACACGATTCACAGTTCACTTCACCAAAGTTTTCACGGTGAGATTTTTACAGATTGGGCTGTACCTGATATCGAATCTGAATCGTGTTAGTTTTCTATGAAAATTATCTACCCTAAATAGAAATAACACAAATCAAAATAGTGCAGTAAGTATATCTATCTAACACTATTGCATCCGATCACATTAATTACTGTCAGATAAAATAGAATATGTCTAAGCCCATCACATATACTGGTGTTTGCTGGTTTATACGTATTTCACGCAGCAACGAAGAAACAGTAGACGTAATTTTTTATATAGAAGCTGATACTTTTTATTCCAAATAAATGCGCGATTCCTGTGGTATAGGGCACTGGGCACGTGTTCGAAGCCGAGGGTAAAAGCTGATACCTTGAGTCATACTGAATTAGATTTCGGAGTACTTGAGGCTCTTTCTTAACCGAGTTGTGTTGTGCAGGTCCAGGTCACCGGTGCCGCTTTCAGGAAGTCTTAAAGTGGCACCGGTGACTGAAAAGTTGCGAAGAAACCGGTTATCATGCTATGGGCATGTAATGCGAAGGAGTGAGGACAATGCGTGAGGAAAGTTTTGAGTAGTATGAATGTTGGTTTTAAGAGTGGCGGAAGGCCAAAGAAACGATGGTTGGACTGTGTGACAGATGATATGACTAGTAAGGGAGTCACTACCAAGATGACGACTAATAGAGAAGTAAGGAAGAAGACATGTTGCGCCGACCCCAAATAAATTGGAATAAGGGTAGGAAAATTATGATGATGATGAGGCTTTTCTTTATGCGAGTTGTGTTGTGCAGGTCCAGCGCGCCTGGTGCAGGTGATGCTGCCGCTGGTGAGGCGCGCGCGAGGCCGTGTGGTGCTGGCCTCATCCATCCTGACGCACGTGGCGGCGCCGGTGCGTGGCGTGCACGCTGCCTCGCTGGCTGCCCTCGACGCGCTCGCCGCCTGTCTCAGGCGTGAGCTCAAACCAAGAGGCGTTGATTGCGTAAGTTTTAATATACACACATTTAGTAGGGATCATTCCATACTCATTTTGTGTTATCCGCATCCTGTGCGAAAAAAGTATCGTGAATTGTACAGTAGTACCGACAAGGTATTGAACAATAGCCCTGCTTACCAGTGTTAATACGTGTTGTTAAATTACTACGAAATGGCACAGGTTGCGAGCGCCTGCCTAGTGTGGACTAGGAATTAAACTATTTCAGGAGGAGGTACTACAGTAATATGAAACATGCAGCAACTTCTCCAAAAATAACACATCTCAAAGAATCACAAACTTTTGCGCATAAGATATAGCTTTTGGAAATTTTGCATAATTTATCGTCCTTTGCAGCCCACGCTTGTCTACTGCAGTCATAAAACACTTTTTTACACAACTATCCTATTTCAAAAGTGTATCTGTCTCTCTGCAATTATCATGATATCATACAAACAAATAGTAGGTACCTACCTACTCAACTAGGTGCCAAAACATTGTGATCATGTTAACCTCAATGCTCGACAAACATTGACTCTGTCAAACAATACCCACTGCTAAAGTCGACATTAAACAACAAAGGCAACCAAAACGCATTTGATGCTCACTAACACCTAGTTGCTAATCTGTTATACCTCTGATGTCTACGAAACTCGGGCATAGTTGATACTTTACTAACACTCCGAGAACTAATAGCGGTAGCGCGTGGTCTATATAATTAGATAGATGTTGAGCAAACCCGCAAATCCCGTGCCTAGAATATAAAACTGTCTTCTCAGAAAGAGATTTTGATTAATGACCAGGAGCACGAGGCTGTCTCGTTTAAAAAATGTCGCTCAAGAAATTATTATTTGTGCTTGTTCAGTTTTTTTGGTACTGCTCTATTCAATCGATATCTAGAAGCATATTACTAATTCAAAAAAATAGAATAGCATAAGAATAATCAGCCTATAATGTTCCCACTGCTGGGACACAGGCCTCCTCTCGATGAGAAGCCGTTACCCACCGCCGAGCCGAGCCCAGTGCGGGTTAGTAGATATCACGTCCTTAAATTTTTGGTTGACATGCCGGTTTCCTCACAATGTTTTCCTTCATCGTTCTGAGAGAAGTGGTGATGAAATAATTTACACTGACAAAAGCGCCTATCTGGGTTCGAACCTACGACCTACCACTCGTATGTCGCGGCTGTTACCACTGGGCCACCACTACTCTCTAAAAAAGTGTCTTAAATACGTTTATATGTCATCCAGGTCAGAACTCAGGACTCCAACAACGTCCTTTAATATTTCAGCTGTCTCGCCCCACTATCACAAACGAGGTGGTATAATTTTAGATTAGTTGGTAGCGCACTTAAATTAGCTTTGAGCTCGTTATCCTTTATGATGCGAGGAGAACCTAATCAAACTGCTTTGCATTATTCATACCGGCTTTAGGTGTATCGCAATATGAAACCTATGTTCCTAAACGGTACCTACCTACAGTCCACAAGATGACATATGAGTTTTGTATCTTTGAGAGTGGCTGGGCACCCAAAGTAATACGAAGCCCGCGGCTGCAGCTGTGTTTCATTTTGATTAGTTGCTGGGATGGCGAGGACTGTAAAAGTAGAAATTACACAAAACAAATGAAAGTACTAATACTTTATTTATAGGTAGTACATGTTTGTTTTGTCTAAGCTCTGTATTTCTAAATTAGTTCTTAAAACGGACATCCAAATCTTTATTTGTATCTCAAAAGCAAATCCTACAAAATAATAATTAATATTTATTCAGAATAAAATTGGTAAATTTTACTGTTATATTACAGGCGGGATAAACCTGTATCACAGGCGGCATGAGCCCAAACGTTATGCTAATTGTCGAAAAATAAAATTCTTAACAATATTTAACATCAAAAGGTTTGGAACAGTGACAAAATTAAATTAATTCATTATTTTATACCTAATTTACTTACATGCCTTCAAAACAGCAAATTGAACACCCGTAGGGTTTTATCTTTACGAAAGTCGATCAAGAAATCCTCGAAAACTCCCAGTTTCTGGATTTTTGCGCCCAGTTAATCCCTTACTACATAGGATTTGTAACATAACTGGCGAACTGCGGGTGGACCCATTATGCACATATTTTCTATTCCGTGATGCACACATATCAGCCAGCAATCGACTGTTATAATAAGTACCCGTGCTAAGAATATGGAGATGACAATATAAAAAACACTGACAATACAGTAATCTGTAGCAATACCTACTAATAATGCAAAGGAGTATTTTGAAACTATCAAATAAATCCTAACATTGTGATCTTTTCATTTCAAACAGACTAAATAGTACTTAGTGATGGGCCAACTATAGATTTTGCCAATCATTGACTGGCTATTTAATAGTGACTAAAATATTTTGTATAATATATTTATTTGAATCTTTGGATGCAGACTGGGAACGTCATTAGATATAATATGTAGTTTAATTTATTGTTGTACTAGCAGCGCCCCGCGGTTTCACCCGCATAAGTGTCGGGATAAAAACTATCCTATGTCCTTTCCCGGGACTCAAACTATATCTATACCAAATTTCATCTAAATCGGTTCAGCGGCGAGGTAACAGGCAGGCAGACACACTTTCGTATTTATAATATTAGTATGGATTGTCGCCCCCGCCTTGTATATAATTATTTAATTATTTTTTTTTTATAATGAGCCGAGGTACTAGGTAGGCACCAGAACATTATAATGAGCTTTCCAAAAATACATTCCTACAACAGTATTTATTAAATTTTGGCAACAGGCAGATGTTAATACTCTTCTGTTAATACCCACACCTAAATAAATAAAAACTCGAGTCCTTGAGGCACCAAATAAACTTGCTGTTGACGTCAAATGCAATATTTTTATTTCCACGATTACTGATTCACCACTGGAGATATTTTAAAGATGTACTAGACTAGGTACATAGCAAATGTATGACGTAGCCATCGGACTTTTAGTTTTATTTCAAATGTATAATCAGCCTACAATGTTCTCACTCTACTGAGACACAGGGCTCCTCTCTGTGAGAGGGAGTGGGCCTTTTAATCCACCACACAGGTCCAATGCGGGTTGACAGATCTCACATGTCTTCGAATTTTGTGTCCTAGGACATGCCGCTTTCCTCACGATGTTTTCCTTCAACGTTTTGAGAGCAGTGGTGATTAAACAACTTACACAAAGAAAAGTGCCTGCTTGGGTTCGAACCTATTAATGTTATTTCAAATAGCAGCTTATAAATATCATTAAGACATATACGACGGTATAAAACGGGAGTCAATTACCGCGAACACCCACTCACCTGACAAGTGTACACGAAATAACGTTCAGTTTAATGTTCAGAGAGTAAATAATTGGTTTATAGTCATTTCGCGAGAGCAAATATTCAAACAATATTATAATAGAATTATGTTTCTTATTTGAAAGCCATTGTAGGTTAACAATATTGTTAATTAATAACAATATAATTATTATAATCCTTATGTTCCACTCGTACGAAAGGCGTGTTGATTCTGTCCTTGTTTAACATTTTTTATGTTATTCCCAACAGATCGGAATGTCAGATATCGATGTAGATATGTTATGTTGCAGATTATTCTAGATATTACCTTCGAATTACGTAAATCAGCTTTCGCATACCTACTAGCTACCTATTGAATGTAACCGCTATACGGAATGTCCATCAGACGTATATAATATACAAGCTAACCGATATTGATCGGATGCCAATGTGGTTACAATTAAAATTCGACTCGTGTCCAATTGACACGCACGTATGAATACATACGTGTATATACGATTCGAATAGTCGGCCAAACAAACCGTGAAAATTAACTTATATAACCGAGTCCGTAATTCTCACTTTTGTGCTAAAATCGTACTTGTGTTATTAAAATCTAAAACACAACGCCACAAAAGGCGGTCATTTTCATTTCGTCAAAGGATAGTGCCCGTTTGCACAGGTCCTAGGCATCGTTTAAACTGAAACTTTAAAGTTTGTGATTTTCTAATCTTAATGCCCATTTTCCCTGACGTCAAATCAAACATCATTTCATTTCATTTCAGCAACGCCTAGTTAGGTAGTGCCTAACGTCAGCAGTTTCCTAAGCACCCACCAGCGCAGCAGCGTTTCGCCATTCGTTTCTCAGTAGGCAAATCGTAAGATTCGAATTAAAGATTTTGGCCCTTCTTTGTGGTTTTCAAAGTAAAGTTGAGCATCTGTCAATATTGATAAAAATCTATATTGCTAGGCTAACCTGGTGTTTGGCCAGACTGGGGCGCGGGCGCGGTGCGGGCGCGGCGCGGCGAACTCAAACATATGTAAAAGTTGTTTTAACATTACCTATGCATCGCCGAATCGATGTCCTAACTTTAGTCATCGTTTTGACGTTGGTAATATTGTTTTTTGCGCTAAGTAACAGTTCAATATTTACGCATTGAATTTAAGTGTCATCCAGTGTTAGTGAACGCGGGCATAAGTATTTTAGGAACCGACCGCATATTTCGGTGCAGTGCCTGGGTACATGGGGTTAATACAAAATTAAAATTAGTTTGACTCTAGATAAATTAAACTCAAACTTAAAGCATTTATTTCAGTTAACCCATTTATAGGCACTTTTGAATTGACAAAGGAGTCGGAAAGATGAAGCTAGTTGCCCATTGCATAGCGTAGTAGGTTCCCGTGGAGGAAAACGGGCAAGAAACTCCATGGACACTCATTTAAATTATATTGTTACAAAATATGAGTTACATAATAAAATTAATGTTGAATTTATAACAGGTATAAGTACCTGTGAGAGAATGCATGGTGTGAAAAGACGTGCACGTTAAAATCCTCCAGAAAAAAGCAATGAGAAATGAAAAAAAAAACTATTCCAAAATAAAGTTAAATAATTATAATAATACCTACCGCGCACCAATATGCAGATATTAACTACGCATAACTCTTTTCTTCTTCCCTTTCCAAACGTAATCCATGAAGCAAAGCGAGTCCATTAGCGACACAAAACTTCCTCAAATAAGTTTGGTAAGCTTGTTTAACGTGCCTGTGCACATCAGCTCTATGTACCTACTCATAATCTTTATCTCGGATTCTCGGCCATAGTAAATGTATATAATTATATATCGCTACTTCGGCGCCGTCATTTCGTTCTCAGTGACATCCCGGTGACGTTTGCGGTGGACAAATGAACTAAGGGCTTGTTCCACTTGGTGTAGTCATCTAATTGGCCCAGTTACTGAATTCAGAGAAGTGCAAACGCATTCAGCTAGTTGGCTTCCTAAAAAAACCTAACTAGAAAGACAATGGCCGCGATACGTCCGTCTCTGTCGCTTTTTTATCTACAGAAGGATTCAGTAACAGCTAGTTCAGTGCCGTGTGTACAGAAGGTTCCTAAATATCCTTTCCCTTCCTAAAAATACGACTTAATTTAGACGACTGTTTTTAGCCATGTTGCCATCCCTTTCAAAGACGTATAGGTACACCGTACTTAGATCATCATCTCCTTAGCCTTTTCCCAACTATGTTGGGGTCAGCTTCCAGTCTAACCAGATGCAGCTATTTATGTACACCGTACTTAGATGTTTGAAACTAATAGTAAGTTCAACGGTTGGCAGGTGGTAGTAGCGGCTGGCGAGTACACAACCGGGAGCGCGTGGCTTTCCGAGGAGAAACTTCTGGAACAAGCCCGCGACATGTGGAAGAGACTTAGCGACGAACAAAAAGGCGCATACGGTGAAGACTACTTTGAAAACGCCCTGAGAAGCCTCGAGAAGTACACCAAAGGCGCTGTAAGTATTAAAAACGTGACAATCCTTAATTTCTTCGTATTTATAGCTTTAGTTATGTGTTCGTATGGCGACATCGACGCTTCAATATTACCTATATTCTGTACCACCATTCTTTATTCCACTTTACGACCCACAGAATATTGACAACGTTCCTCATTTTCATCTCTATAGTTCGTTATAGGTACGTTAGCAAAAGTTCGTGTAAGAATTTACAAGCTGCCGTCTCATAATTTGAACATCAAGGCTGCTCAAATAGGTTAAGTGTTTTTAAATCAAAAGCGGAAATTTTGTTGACTTTATCATATAGAATTAGGGAAAAAAATAAGATGGATGAATTGAAAATTAAGGCACAGCAAAATACGTGATATTCAAGTTGATATTTTCACGATATTTTCATTTTCCTAATGTAGAGTCTAATAAAAATAAGACTACCTAATATTTACATAAGAATGTGACATATGAAATAAAAAAGAAACAATATTTTGAATCACTTTGCTTGTTTTTGGGAATGCCTGTGTAACCCTACTCTTTTTACGAATAATAAAATAGAAGCACCTAGCTGAACCGAGCCTTTGGGTTTATGATTTGGTTTACTTGAGGTAGGTATGTACGTACTCTTGAAAGTCGATATCTTATTTAGATTCCGTACATTTCATTGGAAAACAATTCTTTACAGGAGCTACGTTCCTGAAACATTCTTTAGTTAAAGACTTAAAGAGGCCAAGAAAGAGGATTTAGATTCTAGACCGTCCATTGCCTGTCCAGACTCTAGTTTTCGTGCTTGTATAGTTGTGTATGATCCTGAAAAGAACTTGCAGTTCGTATCTATGTGCCAGTTGCCACGCACCTTTGATGATTGTTTCGCACTTAACGTTGATTGATCTTATATTAATTTAATTAATGTGTTATGGAAAATCAATAGTTAGCAAATGGTCTGGGTATCGTGTAACTACTATCGGCGAATAATCAACGATTCTGTAATTACGTAGGTTCACGTAAACAATATCAAAAGCTGAGAAATCAATACATAGCCAAAATAGCTTCCATAAACAAACTCCTTCGTTCAATTTCCATTTCCTTCTCACTGCATAATTATCTCTCCATCGCATCTACCTACTTACCTAATGTTGGCCTTCACAAAGTACCTACGAACATTATTCTTTAACATTCAGTTTGCGATGTTGATGTTACAAAATATTAATACTTACACAAAATTGGACGGAGCTTTCTCTGTAAAGATCAACTTTAATTGAAAAGTAACGAACTCTTATAATTATTATAGAACTCTTGTAGCTATACCTACATAATATTGATGTTATATACCTACTCAGCAACGAACAAAGCCAGTGATGTGAGAATTACATAGTGAGCTTACATTGTAATTCTCACATCAGTGATTTTATCTCCTTTTATTGTTTACGCTTCATTAGGAGTTCGATCACATCAGAGGCAGCACCAGTATGTATATGATAACTAATGAGTTGTGTTCCTTGCGCAGGACGCCGACCTAACCGCCGTGACACGTGCGCTGAGTGATGGAGTGACACGCACCTTCCCCCTCGCCCGCTACACCCCTGTCTCCCCCCGGGAGAAACTCAAGTCCATACTGGCTGAGCACATGCCGCGCTCGCTCTACGAAGGCCTCTACAACGATTAAACGGGAAGCCTGCTCAACGTCTACCAACTAATGAATACCTCGGTTTATGTTTCACTGATCCTGCAAACAACACGACTTTTATATACTTATATATGTATACAGCAACAATTTTTAATTTACCCAGTAGATATAAAGGTCAAATGTGAAAAACAAAATATAACCGACGGTGCTGTTTATCGGACCTACCATGAAAATACGAATTCACTTTCATCTCGAACTTTGTTTACGCAGAAATTCTTTTTAACAGGATCAAAATTACAGTTTCTATTCATAGCGGGGTCCTTATTATTAATTGTACAAATCTTACTGGAAAGTACGATATGGAAGCTATCCTCAAACCGTCAAACGATTGATATCACGCTCTAAAGGATCAACAAACTGCACTAAATATAGACGTGTATTTGAGAAGCTGGCATAGTTGCTATCTCAGTGCAATAAACAATTAGCATCTACATAATACGTGGGTAACGTAGTCGGCGTGTGCCAAATGAAACTCTTATGCAGAGCGCTCGAGTTACGTAAGCATATAAGTTGAAGGCGGTTTACTGATTCTGGCTCCTGCCCACTTGAACACGTTTTTATACATCATCTACTCGCTAAAAAGTATCCGCGCCGCCTGAGGACACTAATAAATCAAGAACCATTTAACAATCCTGTTAGCATTAAAATTAAAAGCCTTTGTCTGTTATCTAAATGTTAGCCAATGTGACTGTAGGTGACATTTCGTTAATTAACAAAAGATTCACTCGACCGTTCCATTATAATCTCCGTTTTCATCTTTTGAGTAAATTATACTACTTCAAAAGTATCTAGATCTGATTCTAGGGCAACAGTCGCTAGTAAAATGAAATTGCTCGAGCTTGTGCTGTTCGTTTCATATCAGGTTACCTTTGTAAAAGTATTAGTTGCAAAATAATAGGCTACAAGAATGTCGTTGTATTTTGAAACTTGATCACTAGATAGTGAGTACTTACATATATGTTAGTACTCAGGTCAGCTTGACCCGATTATTTGTTGGCACTCGATCAATTCTGTCAGTCGCGTATGTTGCTGATCCATTTTCGCATTTAATGTGTGGTTTTCCATCATTCAGACTAAGGTTATTATTGAATAGTTAAATTGGTCATAACCTGCGTTATATAAACCATTTACACGAAGGTAGTGGTCGTGGGATCACAAGGCATTCATTATTTTCAACTTGGAGCTTATGCAAGTCTCTTGCGACTCGCAAAACTTTTCTCTACGATACGCTAAGTGTTTACGTGAAGCCCAAAACTAAGTAAGTTAAATAATAAAAGTGGCCGGTACTCGCCCGGGCAAAGGAACTATGTTTATTGAACACTCTAAACGAAGATCTCCTAAAATGAAAATCTGCTGCCTGAAAATTTTGGTTTAAATAACGCACAATGTTAATCTATACTTGTTAATGTACAATAATTGTATTGTGTTGCAGATAACATGTAAAAGATTACTCGTCATGTACAGTATTTTGAATAAATGTTCCCGTGTGTAATATCATCGTCATTAGCTCAAATCATCAATAAAATGATCAACTAGAGACCTTGCTCTCGTTGGCACCACATGATAGAGATTCCATTATATCATTTATGTTTGCAAATACTTGCTTTACGTGTGTGTATTCGTATTATGTTAAAAATGCAGCCGGTACGTGGAGTGCCATGAATACATTATCGCCACCTGCTTGCTGCATTTTTGAAGTGCATTTAAGTGCGGCATACAGAAATAATTCGTTACTATCTAGATTAATTTTAGTTCTATCGCGTGTGAGATAATTTTACATAATGTGTCTTTTTAATAAATAAAAAAGTTAAATGTTGTTTTATTTACAATGCAATTACCATAAAGTTCATAATAGTGTGTCATAAGTCCTCTTGTCTCCAGGCTTAAATAAATGTATTTATATCTAACGTTAATGAAAACATTTTTATTTTGTTTGTTCTGCTTTCACTGTCCTGAAATTAGGCCAATGGTTCGTGATAAATTTAATCCAGAACCCGAATTCCACAAGTAAAATTATAGTAAATACTTACATATCATCATCATCATCAGCCTATAATGTTCCCACTGCTGGGACACAGGCCTCCTCTCTGTGAGAGGGAGTGGGCCGTAATCTACCACGCGGGCCCAGTGCGGGTTGGTAGATGTCACATGTCTTTGAATTTTTGGTTCTAGGACATGCCGGTTTCCTCACGATGTTTTCCTTCACCGTTTTGAGAGCAGTGGTGATGAAATAATTTACACAAAGTAAAGCGCCTGTCTGGGTTCGAACCTACGACCTACAACTCGTAAGTCGCGGCCGATACCACTGGGCCACCACTGCTCTTACATATATTATGTAAGTATATTATAATTTATGAAAGTACTACTTTTAAACCCTCGAAGTAATCAAAAACTGCAAGAGGATTACCTCGGTCGAATGGGCAGCGAATCCGCTATAGCGTGATCGTAAATCCGCCTACGTAGCCAGATGCCTACCCTACGTACGTAGCACGATACCCGCGTAGCATTTGTTCGGCCGCGGCGGCGGCGTAGCAATCTACGTAGCAGAGACCCATATTTAGCATTCGACTGCTACGAGCTTATATTGGGCAACTTGTGTTTATAAAATGTAGTTAGGTAGGTACGTGTCCTCGAAATCCATGAATAAATAACTACTAAGAATAACTACTAGAAATCGGGTTTATACATTCTTCTTCTTAGCGTTTCAATGTTAATTATTCTAAATTTTGTCAGCTCATGAGCTACGGGTTATGCATTATTTATACTTTTTTACTTAATGATACTACCACCATCATCATCATCATCATCATTTCAGCCGAAAGACGTCCACTGCTGGACATAGGCCTCCCCCAAGCACCTCCACTTCGACCGGTTTTGTGCTTCTCGCATTCAACGAGTTCCTGCGGCCTTCACAAGGTCGTCGGTCCACCTTGTGGGAGGAAGAATTGCCAAACTTAAGTGGCAGTGGGCAGGGCACATTGCTCGCAGAACAGATGGCCGATGAGGCCGAAAGGTTCTGGAGTGGCGACCGCGTACCGGAAGGCGTAGCGTTGGATACTACCACCATTGAGCACTAATTACACATTAGCATTAACTGCACCATATACATAAGGTGCAGTTCATGTTATGAGGCATTATTTACCATTCAACCAGCACGCATCGGCCAAACCATCACGAGAATTTTTGAAAAATTTATAAAGTAAGGATCTTTGGGTGTGGAATCAAAAAACAGTAAAACCCACAACACTGCATAGGTAAAAGTCACGTCAACCATAATTATTATGTATATTTTAATAGCCAATGTAAGCAAGTATGAGGGTTCATTAGTAATGTTTATTAGCAATAATGTTCATAATTAAGTTTAAATGTATACGAAGCTCATGTTTAAAGAGAAGCATGCGGCGGAAAGACGGAGTGCCGGGGCTTTTATGTCCAATTATAAATTAATATTGCATGCTCAGAACACTGCATTATATGTTTCGTAAATGCAACCAATAATACCGCATTTAGTATTTGTATAGAACCCTGTGGTCTGCTCTAACAACTGTCTTTTTTTTTTTACGAATAGAAGGTACATTGATGGAATATGATAGGTACTATTATCATAATCTCTTTGTGTGAGTAGGATCAGAAACACCTGTCTCCCAAGCGCAGTAATACCAATTGATTATAGCATATAACATATTCACGCTTACTTATGATTTACTAGCACCTATAGTAGCTAGGCACGAGTAGGTATCTATTATGCAAAAAGAATCGATCATACATCATCAAGTAACGTCATACGATGTCTTGCGTCACAGTTCCAGAGATGCGTATGGGAGGTGTTCATACCGAAAAATAAACTTTTCCTATTACGACTGCCATTTTTCTTCACAACAATACTTTAAAAACAAGTTTTATACAGTAACTGACAAACTAAAAAGGTTCAGTCAATAGTGTTGCCAAAAATAAAAGAAATCGTACAGCCTTAATTTAATAAAGCGACTTTCTCTTTCAGACAAGTGTACATTCACGAAAATAGAAAAACTTTTGAATTAACAACATAACACGAAGTAGATATAATTTTCCCGAAGCTAGGCTGAAGTTCTCGAAAGCGCAGCATCGGCCAACTTGTCGCGCCACCTACTCGTAGGTACGCTGTTGACCCACTTTGGCATACTTTAATTATTTAATCAGAACATAAGTAGACTGTATTCGCGATTTTTTTCATCTTTTTAACCGACTTCAAAAAAGGAGGTTTCATATTTTTTCGTTCTGTATTATTTATGTATGTTCATCGATACCTTCATCAATAAAATTGTGGACCGATTTTGAAAATTATTTTTTCATTGGGTAGGCGAAACTTGCGCTGTGATCCCATGTAAATATTATCAAATTTACTTTGGTAGTTTTTGAGTTAGCTTCAATAATACGTATTTAATCCGCGTTGATGATGTAATAAAACTTCCTGTCATTGTTGTTTACGTAACAAGTTGTGGTATACGAATGCGTGGAGGAATGACAGCTAAAAAGCTAAAATTAAAAAAGCTTTATTACAAAAAAAAAACAACCATCTTTCAAAAAACCAGTAGGTACAGTACGGGGCAACGGGGCTACTTTGAACAGGTTTTGGAGGTTTTTGGATTGTAACTTTTTTTTTACGGCTCGAATTTCACTTTTTTTACGCCAACAGAACAATGTGTCCTTTGGTTATCAGATCTATGGCAAATTTAAAACCTACCACCCCCCTAACTCCCTACTTTTTTTAATTTAATCAATGTCAAAGTAACCCCAGAAGTGGGGTTTCTTTGACAGGGCATTGAAATGCAACTGACGTCAAAGATAGTAAAAAGCATGGGTTACTTTTACATCATTTTGACCAAAAAAACTATTATTTTATTGAAAACTACATGGATTTAAATGAAAACAAATATTTTTACAATTAAGTTATTCTTTATTAACGCAAGTATCACAATATTTGTGCCGAAGGTACTGTTAATGCCACTTAATCAGTCTCTTAAGTAATAATTAATATAATTGAGATCAATTTAAACAAGATAGGTAACAATCAACTTTGGCAATATGATAGGTAATTAATGGGTTAATAATATTATAAGTAATTAACAACCAACTTTGTCAATATTATAGGCAAGAAACAATTAGTTAGAGTCGTCCTCACACACCACACATTCTTATGACGGCCCTTATTGCACATCCCACACACCCAGTTTTTACAGGTAATGCAGCATATCCAGTCAACAGAATGGCTGTAGAACCTATAGGTACCCCGGTATATAGGTACCCCGCGCTTCGCGCAATATTACTTGAGGTCACGCACATTTGCTGAGCACACGTGAATACCGATTTTGGCGCTCTGTCAAAGTAGCCCCAAAATCTGTCAAAGTAACCCTGGAAGTCAAAGTAGCCCCGTTTTACGGTACTAAGCGAAAAATTACTTTAATTTCGGAAGTCGGTAGCAAAAAACGAAAATATAAAACTAAAGATCGACTTCCGAAATTAAGGCGAGGTTTTCCGGGCCTGTAGGCCTTTGACACGTTAACACCGCCACAGCATAAAATATTTGCAGTTGATGAACTGAATTAGTTTTTTTTATGTTCGATTTTTCCTTAAGTTTATGGTACCTACGGTGTAGTGTACTAAAATTATTACTTAAAATCCCCGGTGGTCTAATGGGCATTTTCACATTATCAGATAACGAAATCAACCCGATACCCCTATGTCGGCAGCTATACCGACACCAACATAAATATTATCGGCCCGATGATATTGGTGAACATCGATGACCGTCACGACGCACCAAAAGACCAAAGTACTAGGTAAGTATCGACGTCTTGAAGTTGACAGTGCGCAAAAGTTTGTTCAAGTGAACGACTGTCCGCTTATACTCTCACCCAACACTGTGTCTTCGCCGGTAGATGTCGTGGCGATATCGATGTCAATCGCTGTCTGCGATGACATAGGTGACAAAAACAACACAATATACCTAAAAACTTTTAGTAGGGACTAAAAGTAAAGGGTTTTTCAACAAGAACTTTGTTTTTCAATTGGGGCTGCACCAACAACATGACAGTTTTGACATTTAGTTTTTTGACGTATTCGTAGTAGATGCTTTGGCAATTGTTACAATGAATTTTTCGGGTCCATATTGGCTCAACTAAAGTTCTTTACCCGAAATTGTTCTTCCTAACGATTTGTAATCCGAATGATCACTCTTCCTAAAATTTTTCATCCTAAAGTTTTCATTTATACTATTTGTAGTGCTACCGGCGATGTTCATAACACTCATGTTTCCGAAAATTGTAATCAATAATATCATTAATGTAAATATTTTAAACTCCTACTGTTTTTTATCATAACGCTTTTATCCCTAAACATAACTACCATAATATTTTCATGGCCTGGGAGTTTATACGGGTAAGTAATATATGATATAATTACAAAACCTCTAATATTTACAAGATATAACAACTGAACCTATAATTTTATTTGATATAATGATCAGTTAATATAATAAACGATTGATATAATTTTAATGTAACTAATTTCTATAAGAATAACAGACAATTAATATAAAATCGTTTGATATACCACTCAATAGACATAAAACCTATATAGGAATAAAACCTATATAGGAAAACAAATAAAAGTATATTAGATGTTTATTGCTACTGACATTATGAAGTTGAATGATTCGGAATTATAAACATTAGAGACAGAGTAGTTAGGAATTGTGATTGTTAGGATGAAAAATGTTAGGAAGAACATTTTCGGATTTCCAATTATCGGAGTTGAAAATTTAGGTGAACTTTGGCGCACTCGAATTTTTCGCTCGAAAATTGAATTGAAATAATTAAAATCCACTATGAAAATGGTGGTTCTGTTAAAGTTACATTTAAAATTCGTGATATTTTCGGACAACATAATCGTCCTTCTGAGACTGCTATTAAGAATTATGTTATGTTAAGCAATTGCTTGCTTGGTTATGTTAAGGACAGAGTCTATACGGAGCCAATTGAATCGATTGCAGCCTTAAAACTCAAAATCCGAGGTGTGATTAACGAAATAGACCCGCCATTTTGCCAAAAAGTGACTAAAAACTTAGATGAAAGAATTGACAGTCAGCGTGGTCGTGGTGGACATTTGCCAGATATCATTTTTCATTCATATTTGCCAAACTTTTCTCTTCGTAATACATTAAAAATTTGAATCATCTTCATCTTAATTCTTTGTTTTATTTTGTTTTAGAAAACAAAGTTCTTGTTGAAAAACCCTGTATGTGATTATCTGGCCGCCGATATGGTTTGGCGGCTATGTCGTCACATTGGCCATTTCGTCGCTATCAGTGTCGGTGTCGGGTTGATGTTGTAACAATCAATTAATTTTATTAATGAAACCAGTTGCTGCCCGCGACTTCGTTCGCGTTACATTAATACCTTTTGATATTCTTTTTTTTTTCTAAAATTAAGCCTAAGTAGGTACCTAGTAACTTAGGCTTAATTTAAAAAAAAGTAGTACCTTATAACAACAGCTATGTACCTGTGAAAGTCTCGAAATCGGTCCAACCGTTTCGGAGACTAGTCGGAACGATAAAGTCCTCCAGACCGAATTTCGGCCATGGTGACCAATCTCAGTAGAGACTAGCCATCGGCGCGGGAGATATTATGGTGCACAAATGTATGCGCAGACACAAGTGCACTCTATCACTCTCAGGTCCGATGGGACGGCAATCCAACATGACCGATGAATTTTTTTTTTCTAAGCGATTTAAAAAAATATGGAAAATACTTTTGTTTTTTTTTTCTATTGTGTACTTGACATGTATAACTTGCTCTGAACTTCTGAAGATTAACCAGAATAAATTTAAAGTGAAAAAGACCAAGGAAAAGATCTAAAGGTCGGCGACCAACAATTTAGAAATACCAGAAGGCCAATTCTCGTAATTTAAAACGTTCAAAATCTGGTCGCAGTCTCATCTCGGCGACAATCAAATGTCAAAAACTTGTCAAAATGTAGGGAAATTAGAGGTATTTTTGACAGATTGAGACTGAGACCAGACTGTGAACGTTCTTAAAATTACGAGAATTGCCCCTCTGATGCCCCTGGGATTCTCTTTTCAGGAGGTCACAAGAATGGCCAAGGACTGAAAGATTTGGTACCAAGCCGTTCATGTCACGACCTTTATTTTAAATTAGTGCTAAAGGACATATTATAAATAAGTTTCTATGGTGAAATCAAACATCACGTAGGTATGTAGGTAGGCTTGACCATCAGACAGAATAATGTTGGTTGACGTTTTTCAATTAAAATGCCTGCGTCTACCCTGTTTAAACTGTAAGTGTATTTTACAGATAAGTAGTAAACCAATGACCGGATAAAGACTAAGATATAAGTTAAGTAGGTAGGTAACTATTTTCTGTTCGAGGAAACAATACGTCTGTATTAATGTAACAATAAAACGTTATCTTCTGTAACTACTAGCAACTCAATATGATATCCGTTGGTCTCTTCTCACGGTCTGGATGTTCCAGCGATCACAAAAGAAAGAAATTAAAATGAACGACATTTCAATATAGCTCCCCCTTTAAAATGCAAAGTATATAGTATCATCTAGATGAAACTTTAGTTCCAAAAAAACTTATGGGAAAAGTATTGTTTAAGTTTGCTGTTATTGAAGATGACTTTACTATTTTGTGTTCGAAAAATTTAAAACTCGCTAATCGTTTAGACGCCAGCGATGTTAGCGATCGATCAAAGTTAACGTCATGGCATAGTTGTAAAAGATTCAAAAACAACATTAAGCTAGATGACTTGTAATGTAAGCTAATCTTTGACCAAATTAATTATTATTTTCTCTCCTAAACCACACACAGCAAGAGCACGTGTAACAAAGATTAATGGCTGCTGAACGTTTCACGGCAACCTATTTCGGAACTTGTTTAATAGCGTTAACTACATTTTGATAACGATGCCGAAGTTTAAGAGCTTTCCCTGTTTATGTATAGATATTAATGTCAATTTGATTAATTTCGTATCGGTTTCCGATGCAATTGCTTTCGTGGTATACAGGCACAAATGTGCCACTCATGTGGCAACCGTAACGTGCCCGTGGGAACCTGGGGTCAGATGTGCGACCTCGACCTGAATACTGAGCTGCAAAGGTCATGTGGGCTGCAGCCAAAGGCTAGTTTCACACAAAAGATACTTGTAGCTTCAACTCTACGGCGTTTTACAAAAAATATGAAGTGGGTTTACGTTTTAAGAATTTTATTACAAGGACAGAAAAAAGAAATTCTGCTGTGTTCTATACCGAAAAAAAATCAATAATAATGTTACAATTCAAAACTACACTCGGCGTCACAAAAATCGCACCTCTTTAAAAATTCCCTTCAAAGTCATTTTAACCCTATTAATCAATGGTAGACATATGACTATAAGGTATCATTGGAAAGGCAATTTATTTAAATTTCAGAATAAATCAATGAATTTGGTTTTTTGTTTACCAGGGAATAAAAAAAGCAAGCTAATGCAAATGATTAAAAAGTTAAATTTTATTTTATCAGCAAAAATTACAACAAAGTCCTTTAAAACAACTTAAAACCTAGTGTTACCCCTCCTAGCCCTGATGACTGCTTCCATGCGTTCTCTCATGGACCTAATTAATGTGACAACAGTCTCTTGCGGAATGTTGTCCCATTCTGCAACGACGGCATCTTGGAGGTCTTGGAGAGTGGTAGAGGCAGGATCACGTGCCCGTACCCGCCGTTTCAGTTCATCCCAAAGGTGCTCAATAGGGTTTAGGTCTGGACTTCGCGCCGGCCTGCGCATAACAGGGATTCCAACTTCTTGCAGGTAGTCTCTTACAATTAAAGCGGTGTGACAGCGGGCGTTATCGTGCATTAACGTGAACCCACTGCCAACAAAACCCGCATAAGGGACAACCTGCTCCTCTAAGATCTCTGTTATGTACCGAGCAGCAGTCAGCGACCCTTGCCCGCGAGCACTTCCAGTCCGAGAAACACACACAAGGTTCGTTTTGCCGTCGATTGACATGCCGCCCCAGAACATGCACGAGCTACCCCTGTATTCCACTGTCTCTTGAATACAGGCTTGTGCGAATCGTTCCCCTTGCCTCCTATACACTCTTCGACGCCTGTCGTTGCAGAAAAGACACACCCTCGTCTCATCCGAGAAGAGCACAGCCCTCCATTGGTCTATTGTCCAATCCACATGGTCACGGGCAAATTGCAACCGGTCTCTCCTATGCTGTGCTGTCAATTTTGGCCCTGTAGCAGCCCTATGAACTGCAATTTTCTTCTCCTGCAGTCTTCTTCTAATCGTGGAGACGCTTACAGAAGTTCTGCGAGCTGATCGCAGTTGTTGTTACAGCTCAACAGCATTGGAGAACCGATTACGTAAAGACGTCGAAACAATGAAGCGATCGTCTCTTTCGGATGTGCACCGTTGTCTTCCAGATCCACGTCTTCGGATATAGCCACCAGTCTCTTGGAAGCGTTGGAACACTCGTCGAACGGCAAAACGACTCAAGTTCAGTTGCCGAGCAACATCACATTGCCGCATCCCTGATTGCAGTAGTGCAATGACTTGAGCGGCTTCATCTGCAGTGGTATCCATCTTCTGGGGTATTTTTCTTGCTATAGCTGTTCACGTGTATTCACTTCAAAGGTTGAATAGCGAATAACCCACATTTAACCCGGGTCGCCCGTTTTATACCCTTGTAGGGAGGTGCAATTAGTGGCCGTTGTAATGCGTATTTTGACAACATTTTTTTTAACGTTACGTGCTAATGAGATCTGTTGTGTTTAGGAATTCTAACTGTTGTTAATTTAAAGGTCGTTAAACATACTTTCAATTGATACCAATATTAATTGGGTTTAATGTATTCATTGCTGGCGGGATATGCTTTAAACTTATTTTCGAAGAGGTGCGATTTATGTGACGCCGAGTGTATTATGTTGGTGTGCCTTAGGAATCATCATAGATATATGAAAGAAGGAAATCATTCATTAACATGGATTTCAAAAAACACAATTCTAAAATGAAATTCTTCCTGCAGTTCTTCTTGAAATATTTGATAAAAACAGTATACGAGTTTCACGGGATCAATTAGTAAACAATTTACAAAAGCAAAAAGCCGCGTGGAAGCAAAATATGTACGCAATGATTCTCGACGGAAATCATGCGAATTGATGAAAAATAAAACCTCATTTCTACTAGTCAAAGCGATTCGGAAGTTTTCCTTGTAGGAGAGTCCATCATTTTTAAGTTCATGCGAGTATATTTCATTTGCGCACAATCAACAATCAAGTTCAAGTACTACACCTTTTTTTTTAACGTGGAGAAATGCACATGCAATCTTCACTACCACGGGGAGATAGTACAGTTATGTGGAACTCTAACCCACTAAAACTCCACCGTATCCTCCTCTGCCGCTTACGGCGGGAACACGGGCACGCGTTAGCACTCATCCGTGAACCCGCCGCGGCTGTCCGTCACCGGACCCTCCTCTGGGGAGTAATCCCCATCACCGGCGCACCAGAACACATAGCACGCCGTGACCACCCTAGGGACCAAACCAGCACATGGGCGCCAGACGACACCGTGTTTGGGCACCCTTGGTCCCCCTGCGACGGGTCAGGTAATTGGCCCCGCCGCCTGCCAATTTTCGGCCGCAGAGGATAGGGAAAGCGGCCAACGTCACACCAACACTCCTCCTCCTCTGCGGCCCCACCGCGTTCGCCATCAGACGGTGGCGACCCCGTCAAGGCCGCGGAAGGTAGGGAGACCGGCGCACCGCAATACCAGCACTCCTCTCCCGCTGTGGCCTCCAACCCTCAGCCGCGATCTCCAACCCTCAGCCGATGCCTCCCATACGACATCGCCCGCCTCCACTATTATAGCACATGTTTTTGCCAGTTGGGCGCAACCTATTTGTTGGCCGCGACGTCGTCGGCTTACTGGCAAAAGCCCTGACGAGCGGCCCCGTCTCGGGTTCCTTTTCGCTTCACTGTGGGTGTCCAAGCCACGGCTACTGAGCCCCCCCGCCTCGACAATGCGGGAACCCACCGGGGGGAAGTACTACACCCTAACCTATACGAAGGACCCCACAAATAGGGTCGGTAAATGTAGTGCTCTTCCGACGTTTCCCTTCATATTTCCCTGTATGTCCTAGTGATAAACTTTTCGTTCTTTTCCCGAAGACGGTCTGCAATGTATGTAATTTGAAACAAAATGAAGGCACTTTGTTAGTAGAAGCTTTGGTTTGCATTGAGAAACCAGAAGTCTTCATGAAATGACCATCGTGTCCAAAGTCAGTGCAACTGACGTGTTTGCGTCACACGTAGGTACGTCAAAGTTTCAAGTTTATAATTACATCATCCGGACATCGCTGCTGTGATACTCCGTTAATGCAGGTAGCGTGTCAACGAGACTTTATATTACACCGCCGAGACCACCCGCCACCCTAGCTACCTGCAAATAGCTATATCTACACTTTCATTGAAAAATATGACTCCAGCAAAGTTCCAGCCGTTTTGAATAAAATCTCTCTCGTGAAATATTGAAATATAACTCGAAATATTAAACAGTTTTTTGAATCTTGTTGTCAATGTCTAACTTTTGTCTACGTTGCTAAGACAATAATTATCTCGTCACTAAATTGGAAACAATTTACTGTTCCAGCTAGAATGATAAAGGATACAATGTTATTAAAGGTGTAGACTGTAGACAGACGCAAATTCTGTTACTGATATCAGTAGTGCTATTCTGTAAAAATTTCATTGAAAACTTAAGTAGTGTGAATCTCAAGCATCAGGTGGAATGACAGTTCACTTCCTACCTTCTTTTTCACGGTGAGTTTTTACAGAATAGTACCACAGTAGTTGAAGTACTCTTCAAAACGTAACAGAATTTTATATCCATATGGATATCTCCTCACAAATGCCACAGGGAGAGATCCAAAGATCGAGCGGCAAGAATGTTTAAATGTAAATTTTATAGATCACTCACCTAATATTTACGAACGGAGCATCCGGCGAAGCAACACGCTTCGCCGGATGCTCCGTAGGTACATAAATTATCAACCAAACAGCCCATTTGGAAAATTGAAATTCTAAAGAGCTGGAAGTCATGGGGCCTTTGCCCAGCAATGGGATGATGCAGGCTAACAGTAACACTAGTCACGGAATTTCGGAATAACTAAGCTTCATTTTTAATAATGTTGCTGCGTTGCTGGCAATAACTACCGTATATTATAAACTCGTGTGGTGGTGTGTGTTGGTTTTAATTCTCTTTGGTTGCTGGCCATTAATTAAATCTTGATTGATCTCCGAAACAAGGCAGTACCGCCGCAGTAGGTGGGTTTAACTGTAGGTAGGTGTGTTTAACAGTCTGTAGCCTACTCATGGATATCTATGCTACTTACTACTGTACCTCATGAATACCTAATTATAAAAAAAATATTTGAACATGTTATAAATCCTACAACTACCTATATCTTCGTATGGTTAGTAAGTAGGTACTCAGAACTCTGTTTTTATATAGGTAGATTATTCAAGTTTTCATTTCTTCATGCTGACAATTTGGCATATTCATGGTTAAACTTAGACCACAGAATATATAGTACTAGCTTAGACTACTAGCTTCGACATGAAATTTGGCAATTTGTTTTCAATCTTATGAAAATAGTACAAACCTAATATAGACCGGTGCCTAATGCCAGTACGAAATCTAAAAGGTTACTACAATGACAAGGAGTAGGTACCTACGTACTGACTGTACTGCGGTCTCGTGGGCTATGTTTATTTTAGCATTGCAGATGCGTCGTTTGTTGTGAACTAGTACATCCCCACTCTTTAATAATGCAGATGTTAATACTACCCACTTGTTGCTCACTTTGTTCGGAAATAAACTAAAACAATTTTACTTTCCACTTAACCGCCCCACTACATAGAAACACACCTACAATAAACAATGTGCTTACCTTCCTAGTAAAGTTACCTAATGTTTGTCTTTATAGAATTATCTATCTTGAAATACAGCGAGTGATTTTACAATATTACTTTCTTACTTGTTGGCACAATCTTGAAAGTTGGCCTCAGGGTTTTGATGAAATTGGGTGAATCCACCTCTTTCCGATGCTATAAAACGCTTTAGCGTTCGAGAGGTTGGGAAAACTCATTTAGTGAGGCAAATAACCGTAGGAGAGCTTTTAGATCTGCTGTCGTAGGCAGTGGGCAGCTCTCACCTACCGACAGACATTAGCTGGATAATTTAATAATTAACTAGGTACCTACCTACGACATTCTTAATTAGTGCAGATAACATGTAAATAAGTACTAGATAGTAGTTTCAAGATATGTCATTAGCACTACGCTCGAAATTCAGCATAAACCTAAGTTATTGTCAGTCAATCTAAGCGCTGCGCTGCCTGCTTCTAAACCACCCTGCTTAGCTATTAAGTAACTAAGTAGGTATTCATTTTATATTTTAATATGTACATTTATTTGAAACAGTATGCAGGCTCAATAATTAATCAGTGAATCAATCAATCAGTATGCAGGCTCTACAACTTCATTTTAACGGTGTAAACAGAGCAATTCCCGTAATTTTAAAAACGTTCACAATTTGTCAAAAATACCTCTAATTTAGTTACATTTTTGACATTGATTGTCTCAGTCTATCAAAAAGTACTCTGTGGTCGCTTAGATGAGATTTCGACTAGATTTCGAACGTTTTAATGACAGAAATTGGTCTTCTGATCATTATTCGTGCGGAAATTGAACAAGGAAGTTTAATGGATTGTGAAGCTACAGCCTCAGTACCTAGTCCGAAACCTCGCATAGGTAGTCCAATTTTCAAAATAGATACAGTGTTAGGTGTCAGGTCAAGGTTGATAGGTTGAAGCGTGCAACAAATGCTACGTAAGACGATACAGACATTAGGTACCTACGTCTGTATAGTCTAATGTTTGAAGTAGAGCTTTCATGTTTTGTTTGGTAATGCCGTCTAGACGCTAAGTACCTAAACTAAATAGGTAATGCAATAATGGAATGTGTAATGAAAGGGTTGCTGAATACCTTAATAATTCCCTAAAACAGTACTGGATAGGTATGACAATCAGGTAGGTAGGTACAAGAAAGTCTCACATAAATAAGAAAAAAAAACCGACTTCCAAAAAAACACTACAAAGTGAAAAATAACTTTATTTCGGAAGTCGGTGTCTTTGGATCTGTATTTTAGTTTTTTGCCACCGACTTCCGAAATAAAGTTATTTTTCACTTTGTAGTGTTTTTTTGGAAGTCGGATTTTTTTTTCTTAAAAAGTTTTTATTTCACGCTTTTTAGTGGGTCTGCTTATAATTTATCTAAGTTACAATAGCCTAGTTATTATCGCCTTTTACAAACAAAATATTGCTTTTCCCGATGCAGGGAAGTTAATTGTTGAGGAGTTCTCCAGGTCCACCATCAGCTCCATATCACCATTCACATTGTGACGAGCATAAATTGCTTAGCAACCATATTAAAGTAATCGAATCGCAAGTTCGCAACCCGTGAAATACTTAGATATTATTGAGTACTTCCGATGGCCATCTGTGGTCTTCATCATCAGTTCCACTTCACCAAATAGTGCTTTCCGAGAGCAAATGCACGAGTTACTATAAAAAATACCCAAATCGCTATAGGTGTGCCTATAATATTTGAAGAGTTCCTTCGATTTCTCCAGGATCCCATCATCAAATCCTGCCCTGATGTTTTTAGACTAGATGCTGATAATCCTGGCTGCAGCATCAGACCAGACTTGTCAACATTACATTGAACTTAAAATTTAGTCCTGTTTAAAATGAGCCCAAACACGACTACGGTGCTGTAATTTCAAGGTTGGTACTTTTTCTGATGCTCCTGGTTTCAGCATCAGGTCTTTATGTACTTCGGTGTTCCTCATTAACAGTACGTTTATCCACACATCGAGCCCTTTTCAATGAGCCTAAACACGATATATCTGCTGTTAGTTGTCGAGGAGTTAGGTACTCTGCAGACTATCCTGACTGCAGCATCAGATCATGACTTGATGATCATGAGACCAAATGTGGCAAATGCCCTATCAAACATCAAAACAATTTACTAAAACAGTCCTTTCCTGTTCGAGTAACTTCTTACTGTTAAGGAGTTGTACCTTCCATCATCAGCCCAGCTACCTGAGATGGTGACAACCATACGCAAATACACAAGATACTTCATAAAACATGCGAAAAACAATAAGTGAGCCTATAAAATTTGAGGGTTGCCCTCGATTTCTCTAAGATCCCATCATCAGATATTAAAATGGTGACAATGGGACCACACGGGAAGCACCAGCTTTCAAATAAAAAAAGAATCATGAAAATCGGTTCACCCAGTCGCAAGTTATGAGGTAACAAACATTAAAAAAAAAAAAAAAAAAAAAAAAAAAAATACAGTCGAATTGATAACCTCCTCCTTTTTTTGAAGTCGGTTAAATAGATTAGTTGACCACATATTGAAATGAGAGCCTTCCAGCCTGTACAATGTGTGGTACAAGGTACAACTGAATGTTGCCTTAGGTTTGGAAACACACACAGGAGGCGGTGGTGGAGGTGGCAGTACAAACATGTTCAAATTAGGTTAACAACACGTTGTCGCCGTTGTTTATGTAGCATTCTGTCATATGGAAACAAGGTTTTAGATAAGCCGCAAATAACATAATTAATAAAACACACATGGACACCTAGATTTATATTTAAGTTTAATAGGATGGACTTGTCCCCAGACCACGTCGTTTTTGCGGACTCAAAGACTTGTGCACAAAAGCACAAAACAAACATTGAGCTGTAAGTTGCAAATTGCATTCTGGTACTGAGTATTAAGGGGGTGAGTCGGTAGGGGAGACTATATTGATCCTCGCCGTCGCGCCGCGCTGTGACCGAACGTGACCCCACGACCGCCCTTGTATACCTGGCCCGTGGTCCTCGATGTTGATCGCAAGAACAAAGTTTTATACTATGACTCTGATGCAAGTAGATACCTACTTAAATAAAAACCTAAATTAATACCTATGAGGTAGGTACCTACCTCATAGGTATTAATTTTTAAATACAACACCCACCTAAAGTAGGTATAGGTGGCACATTACTTCAAAATTAAATCATCCCACAGTACCTAGTGGAGACCGTTTCTAAACTAAACGTATTTTTTTTATAAATCACTGATGATCAATAACAAGGTAACTATCTGCAGCTGCAGCCATCGTTCAACTTTCTGAGTTGAGACAAGGCGGTCTGAAATGGTCTTCCTATTACTTAGGAATGTAGGTAATAAGCTGTCCACGTGTAAAGTATCTACCTATATCACGTTATCACCCCCGCAGTTCACGCGGCGTAGCGTTACGTCGCATGCATTTGCGTAAAAAGCTATAAAATTAAACAGAGATCTAAGTTGATTGTTAAAGTAAGTAAGGCTTTGATAGGTAGATATATGTTATAATAAGGCAGATAGATGTTCGTTTCATGATGATCGGCGCCCGGCGCCGCGCCGCCGTGAGCGGCCGAGCAAAACGGGAGTCATATTCAGAAGCTTGTGGGAGGCAGTCGTTTTAAAAACATCGACCCATCTTCATTCAGACTATTCACGAGATTTTCTAAAAATAAATACTTTTTGCAATACAAACAAATAATTAAAACTGAGCGTGAATATTTCTACTCTGGCAATATTTATAAAACGTCAAATCGACCACTTCGCGAACAGCGAACGAAGCCAAAACTCGTAAATTTTTTTAGAGTAGTCTGTGCCTGATTGATTATTGAACAAAAAAAAAATAGGATTTTGTAATACGTGAGTCATCATTAAACTGATAAATTTATTATTTTGAATAAAAAACAATGGAGCACGATATTAACAAGCCGTATAAAATCTGTGATGTAAATCGAGACAAAAAGAAGGGTATAGTCGCATCATCCCTTGAAGATCTCCTTACAAAAGTGCCAGAAAAGTTAGGAATGCCCTCGGAGAATTTAACAGTGGTTTTAGAGTCCGATGGTACTGAAGTGGATGATGAAGAATATTTTTCTACTTTGGACCCTGATACTTCTCTTATGATTTTACATGGTCTTGAAAAATGGGCTCCGAATATGCCAAAGTGCCAAGTTTCTCTCGACCAAACTGATGACATTGGATTAGGAGACAAAGGACAGGTAGCAAATTTGGTAGGCCGCCTACAACACAACTTGTGTCACATCTCACTCCTGGGAGGTCAAGACTTGGAGCTGTTATCAGACATGGATCCAGACAGTCTAGCAGACATTGTGACGGATAGAGACAATAGAATAATTTTGGAGCACATCAAAGAAGCATCCGGAAGGTAATACATAAATTAATTTATCATCAAGATATTATTATTATGTCCATGTAATTATTATTCTGTAAAATTCTTAACCAGCACCTGATAATTTGTTTATAAGATTTTTAACTCTGTTCAAATGCAATTTTACAATTACATTTCTTAGAACAATGATCCACTAGCTTCAGAACATATTGATATACTTAAATTAAAAGTTAGAGCTAGTTTTCAAAATAATGACAACATTGTTTACTTTGTACAGTAACAATAAAAATTGTAAGTACCCAATTAGCAACTTATCTCACTTGTTTTCTTATTTTGCCTTATTACAGAATATTGCTTGAAAAACGTCAAGCTCAAGATGCCATGGAATTGTTGAAGTTGTACCATCAGAGTGTGGCCAATGGTAATGAAGATATGTCACCACCAAAGCAAGAACGAGTGTAGAAAAGTGTGTGAATTGCCATGGTAACCCACCATTATTTCATTTGTCATGACTTGATTCAGGTTAAGTTTTATTCACTTGTGATTTGAAATAGACACATTCTATACTTACATCTTAATAAAAATTTAACTACCACTAAAGAAATTAAATTAGCAAGCAAAACATGTAATCATCATATCGGATATTCTGTGTCAAATCTCAATAATACAAAGCTCAATAATATTACTAATTTGGTGTAATGATTTGAACTGAATCAGGTTATGATTAACATAATGTAACCCTCAATTTATTTTTAAGGGATGGTTCACCTCAAAAGTTTACAAAAAATGAATAATTGCATATTTACATGCTTGTGAGCATAAACTTATCTTCTTTTTTTACTCTATTAAAAGTAAAAGTATGTAACACACTTAGCATAATAATGATCATTCATATATACCAAATATTGAGGCCTTTTTAAAAACATTATTTTCTAAGTTATTAAAATTTTGTTTGTAAGGAGTAAATGTACACTAGTTTAGCCAAAAATAAGAAAAATATAGCATGATCATATTATATTTATTACTTCCATTTATTTTTAATAGTATCTTGTAACAGTATATATTGCAATGTCCTCCATTGTTATTACATATAATATTGAGTAACATATAAGCTGGTACATGGTAAAATATTAGAAGTTAGTGATAATACAACGCTAATCTTATGAATATGAGCTGAAATCGAAAGATATGGTAACAGTCTTAAGAAGCATTGTAAGTAACTATATTTAGATGTGTATGTATAATTAGTATAAAACGTAATGTAGTAAGTTACATAACAGTGAACTATTAGAATTATATTATACATTTTTTTTTCGGCTGATAAAAGTAAGGCATTTTCTATTTATGTATTGCCATAGAAAATAATATCAGTCTTATTACTAAGTTTTTTAGATAAAACCTTTTTACATATTTTAATAACAAATCTGACAATAGGTATGCTAGTGCTAAGCATTTATGGTCTACTATTTATTCTTACATTATTTTCCATGTTTTGTAAACTTTTGAGAGACGAATTGCCACAAGGTTGATAATCAACATCAATTTAAAAGACTGATAGTTGGTAAATTTGTTTTTATATAGTTTTACCCCTAGTATAAGGTTTATTCATTTAATTCCAAATTTGCTCAAACATTTTACAAGATATTAAATAAGTTTCCCTCAGTTTAATTCCACTGCCATATGTTATAATGAAATACTGGCTATTTGTTTCACTGTATGTAGTGGGGTATAACTGTTGGTACTGGTGAAGTGATAAGGACATTGACATTAGTTACTTAATATGGAATTGTAACAATTTTGTTAGATTATATCAAATGGAAGATGTCCAAGATGCATCTTGCATAATCATGTTGCAAATATTTGTATGAACTTGGGAAGAGGGACTTCAGTGCCCTGTTGAATCTATGGATGATGGTGTATGATATTAACTTTCTTATATAATTTCTAATTATTCAGTTCTTAATATCCTAGTATTATATTTTAATTTCAATGAAAATTATTTATTTTCAGAACTATGAGATGAATGTTTATGTTAGCATACTGGATTGCTGTGCTAGATGTTATACGTAATATTATACATAATTGTATGTAGTGCACCCAATAAACTTATTATAGCTGGAAAATAGTATGTACCTACCCTATAATATTGCACATAATGTAGTATGTTGTAAGATACAAACAAAGTCTGTTAAAATGTGTGGGTGTTATCAGACAGTCTAATATTACAGATACCTACTGTCTCCCTACATATTTAGCTAAAGATTTGTGAATAATAATTATTTTATAGCTATCTCATACCTATTACCTTTGAACCTGCAAAAAATACTATGTCTGAAATCATTAACTGCACATACTTAAACCAACATATATGGTAATTCTAATTAAAGTTAGTAATTATTGTGCAAAATACGATGTATTTTTAGTATAGCATAGTAAGTAAATCATTCAAATGTTAACACCAAAATGGAAACTTTTGTCTTAATTTGATATACAGATTTTATGTAATATATAGTTATTTATTACATGCAAGTAGTGTATACTATCTAAACTATATGTAATGTTCTGATGTCCCACTCTTTGTAACTCATATGTTTTATTATTGTTATTATAACTTCAGTTTTTCAAGTGGCCTCCTTGCCTTGCATATGTTAGCAGCTTGAAATAGGGTGAATTATATTTTTACTGCAGTGTCAAAATTTTCTTTAACATTTTTGTGGAATTGGCAGATGTCAACAAACCTAATAGAGGAATTGGAATTCAGTTTTACTGTGCACAAATAAAACATAATGGAAATTAAATGTTATATTTATTTTACCTTTTACAGATCACATTAAAGAGTAACTAAATTACATACAAAACTTGAAGTTATATAAGATCAGTAATGCTTTGCCAAACATATTAGTTTCAATACTGCTCATGAAGGAGATAAATATTTTGAAGTTAGGATACACAACTACAATGTCACAATCGGTCAAATTTAATCATCAAATCAAATTCCTTAGTGAAGCATTTATTAAATAGGTAGTTCACAGTTAGTACATAACATATTAAAACTGTTTTAGAGAACAGTGCAGGAACTTTTCTCACGGAAAGGATTAACTTTTTGGCTGGAAAATCCAACAAGAAGGCAATCTTCCTGTTCGTGTTCATTTATGTATTTGACAATGTCAGATACCACCACAGAGACTGGAATGCGCTTTATTGCTGCTTCTCGTCTCAGTTGTTCTGTTACAGCCCGCTGCTGCTGCAATGTTGAAACCATCATGTCCATAACGGCGGTGTCTGATAGGCCTATGTTGAACGTAAAAGTAAAACTTTAAAATGCAAAACAGGGCGTAGCCTCCACGGAAGGTTTGGTCTGGAAACAAATTTATGGATTAAATATTAAGAAAAACGCCACGATAAATTTGTTTTAACACTAACACATAATTAGTTACTCACAGCGGATAGAAAGTGAGGTAGATGTTCGAATTATGAGGGCTTTTTAGGAAATTTCGTAGCAATTATATTGCAATGAGTAAGACAATACGTTCAGTCAGCAGTAATGTCATTAAATGTCAATGTCAAACAGATTTACAGATAAAATAATAAATGTCAAATCAGTGTTATTTCAATTTTGTAATTTCGTTCAATTCTATCATTCATTCTAACTTTGTTTTCGATACGAGGCTTTATAACTAAACAAAGTGAGAATTTTAGTCGATTTTTGAATTAAGAATTTTTCTCTGTTCACATCACCCTGGGACCGATTGCTGTGCAGTGCAGCTGCAGTGGCAGTGCTCTCGAGGTTGTTCGAGAATACTTTCACCTCAGGCAAACTCCGTAACAAAGACTAAAATAGTATAATCTACTCTCCGTAGTTTGGTAAGGACAAGTTTAAGTGGAAGGCTAACAAGAATATTTAGCTGGATTTGGCAGCGTTTGACAAGCTTCGTCGAGTTTACTCGTCGCTATGGAGAAGGTCGATCAAAGCTAATTGTTGTTGGCGTGACCATAGCTCTGGCCTTACTTACTCATAATTTCTCTTCTGCACGAGAGAATATTGCGATTCCTATTTATCTCGGTTTGTAACGAGATTTCTGTTCAAATAATTGCGAATAAGGCACCGATCTCAGGTTCAGGCCAAGACGGTTAGTGTCAAATCACGTATAAATACGAGAGCGGAGAACATTTTAGTTCCTTTGTATATTGGTTTGTAACCTGATTTATAGTCTAACTAAACATAACCTCGAATGGGGATTAAAACTGCCTCTTGCTCACTTCAGATGTCGCTACTATCCAGCGTCTAAGAATTTGACAGCTAGCCTAGCTGTCTCTATCCATAATTCTCATCATCATTATTTGGTCAGTGGGTCGTCTTAGGGGCGGAGACCCATGTATTTGCCGAAGAAGTTAAAAGACGAAAACTCAAGAAGCTCACTGAAAAAAAATGGATTCCCGATATTTCGTCAGAGACCATGTGCTGTCCTTTTTATTAAGGTGAATGGGTAGTTGTAGCCCGCGAAATTCAATTTTTCTTACGTTTTTTGCAATTTTCAGGTCAGTGTCAGTTTGTATCTTAATCAAAATATGATTCGCGACTATAACCGGTACGTATTTACAGAATTATAATAATTAGAATCATTAATACATCTTTCTAAGTTAGATTTCTACCACAAACACTTTTCCATACGAGATTTGTTCTTAACGGGCTACAACTACCCAATCTCCTTAAACCTAGACTATGGGAGAAATTCGTACCTATACAGGTGATGATTCCCATTAGACTCCGATCTCAGGTTAAAACCTAGACGGTGATAGTCTCAAATCCTATCCTACTCCTACTATATATTATATTATGTGAAAGTTTGTGAGGAGGTTTGTTACTCTTTCACGCAAAAACTACGTACCGAACATATCAGGTTATCGAAATGTCAGGTTTTCGATACGATAGCCTGTCGTATGGTTGTGAATCAGGGCTCAGTACCAAAGTTAAGCTCTAAACGAAACTAGCTTGGCATTTTTTAACTTCTGCGCATAAAGTTCACCGCTCAACTTTCCTGGCACGGCTTTGTGTAGGAAAGGTGGAAATAAATGGAAAAGTTATTATTACTATAAGTTTAATGGAATAGAAACCATTGATGTGGTGACACAATAAAATCAACACAAAACATGCCTAATCCAAAAATTGATATCTTAAATTGTATTGCATACTTCTATAATAATAAAATAAATTGTTTTTAGAAATTCAATGAATAGTCATTAGTAAACTCAATATTTTACTCTTTTAAAATGGTTAGTAAACAATAAAATTCAGTATGAAGAAATGGCTACCTAGAAATGCTGAAAGGCTTATAACCATTTTCTTATCCACAAGCTATTCAGGAAGACAACCTGACAGGCCTTTTCAGTAGAAAACTACAAAGTATGTTAGTATTTTCATACAATATTTTAATATAAGTTATTGAGTGCATAATCCTGTAGGTGTTAATGTCATATCTTTGTAATTAACTAGATGCCTTGGCAGCCTGGCGCCTCTTCACATCCCAATTGTAAACTCTTGCCATATTTACTTCAGTAGTTGTCCATTGATCTCTGTAATTCCGAAAATATCAACGCATTAGCTGCAGCTGTTTCTTATAGTTTTAGTAAATTAAAAATGACAAAATGCATGTTATTAATAAGTTCTGCCGTAAACACCAAGCAGTAAACTTAATAAAAAATAGTCTATAATAAATATTTCAATGGGTAATTAAATAAATAATTGAGCTTTAAAATGAACGGTCAGTTACTTATTTATTAATTTTATTTTAAAGAAGGCTTACAGACTAACAAACCAATTACATAAAGAATGTAATATTAAGAAAATTGCTAATAACAAGCCTCCTCTTATGTGTGGGCAGTTAACAAATCAGAATTAGTAAGAAATCTAACTTGGAAGTAGTGTTCTCTGGCCACTGCTGTGGCCCGGTTTTTTTAGGGTGGATAAATGGAATAACTCCCACGGCACAGCTCGCTTCTAACCTAACATAACCCATTTGGTCTGGGTGCCCTGGCTTAGTTACTGCAACCAATTCGGCTTGTGCGTGGTTGGTCACACTTCATGGTTCCAAAATTTTTACTGCACATTCATTTATTACATTACTCGAGTATTTTTTGTACTAACTTGTTAATTGCTAATTGTAGGATGTAATAATTAACCAATTTTCTTTTTATATACTATTCTTGTTTTACGTCACACTAATTTACCAATTGCCATAAAATTAAATTACTGCTTGTTAATTTATTCAACTGATTAATACCCTCCCTAATGATTAAATATCATTTGTAAAAAAATTTATATGTTACAAATTTTGTAGAACCAGATGATGATATTGTTTTTGCAGAATGAAGCAGGTTTTAGTGTGTAAAACATTAACATTCGTTAGTTACCTTAAGAAATCTAAATCATGCTCAACACATGCCAGATTCTTCGTGGCAGTTGCCATATTTGATGAAAGGAGATTTTCAGCATCATCTAATGTATATTCTAACATAACATTTGCCCCAAGCCACAAATACACCTTTTCTGTAGGTGGTATGTTTGCCTGAAAATGAATTGAATGTTTTAAATTACCTTGTGGCACACTATAAACAATGAATGAGTATCAACTGCAGTTCACCTGCACCAGTTTCAATGGCTGGCCTTTTAAAACCAGCCTAATTAAACTGCTGATACATTTAACGTAAGAACTAAGACTATCACTATATTTGTACAGAGTTTTGTCGTTTGGTATCAACTAAATTATTGCATTTTTGTCAAATGCACTGTATTTGAAATAATCAGCATTATTGATTACCTTAACGAATACTTGATCACTAAGAAGAAACTTTGTTTCCATTTCCTCCTTTTGAGTTTTCAGCTTTTCAATCATTTCTAAGGACCGTCCTAGATCAGGTATCTGTTGCCGCAGTCGCCTGCGTTTTGTTGCTAGTGACAATTCCATGTGTTTATATTTAGCATGTTGTTCATCTAGGCTTCTCAAGACTTTGTCCACTCCACCAGTGTTTTCAGGCTTGTTCATAAATTCATCTACATTATCCTAAAGTTAAAGTTCATGTTAGTAAAACTTGTACAGAAAACCCACATAAATATATTTCATGAAACAATCAGGACATACAATGTTACTTCACATGGTCCATACAAGATGTGAATCAACAGTTAAATTAGTTAAATAAAAATAATTTAGGTTACTGATCGGGTCATTGATTAAACCCAAAAAAAATAAACTGTTTACAGGGAATATCATTAATCAGTAGTATTAGTACAGTAGTTTTAAGGTGAATGGGTAGTTGTAGCCCGCGAAATTCAATTTTTCTTACGTTTTTTGCAATTTTCAGGTCAGTGTCAGGTTGTATCTTGATGAAAATTTGATTCGCGACTATAACAGGTACGTATTCACAGAATTATAATCATCAGAATCATTAATACATCTGTTTAAGTTAGATTTCTACCACCAACACTTTTCCATACGAGATTTGTTCTTAACGGTAGAAATCTAACTTAGAAAGATGTATTAATGATTCTAATTATTATAATTCTGTAAATACGTACCTGTTATTGTCGCGAATCATATTTTAATCAAGATACAACCTGACACTGACCTGAAAATTGCAAAAAACGTAAGAAAAATTGAATTTCGCGGGCTACAACTACCCATTCGCCTTAACTTAGGTTATTTTAGTTCGGTCGGTGATTTCATAAAACTATCCAAGCTTATAAATGTTTTTGTTTATGTAATACAAGATTTAATAATTAGATAAACTTACGACGAATACTGCCTCCGGTATTCCAGTATATGACTTCGGATTAGAAGTGTCCACTTTATCGCCTTCCATTTTTTTACCTGTATTCAGTGAATTTCAATCTGGTGTTAACAATGTGAATAAAACAATTATTTTTAGATAAGTTTTTGAGTTACCAATAACTTAGGTATGTTAGAACGTACAATATTATTTAGAATTCCCTTTTTGATTCACATACGGCACCGACGCAATGATAAAATGCAAAACCAAAGACAAATGACAATGAATGATCAATGGACAATGAAATTGGATATTGTTGCCAAGTTGCCACAGAGTTGAGGAATGTCCGATGTACCACAAACCACAACAAAGCAACACAGCTGCAGCGTAGACAAAGAAAGCATTCTCTGTAAGAAAAGCCGGGGACATTCCATATTCATATTCATATTCATTTATTTTGCGTTCCACAAGGTAAAAAGATGTTTACAAAAGGCTAAGAGCTAAGATCCGTTGTAGACCCTGTTAGGGCACAGCAAATTTTTTTTATTGGTACATACAAGTAGCAATTAAATATCTAAATCTTAGAAACTAAAATTAAAATAAAATTATACATGAAAACTGAATATATAAGTAGAAGAATATAAAGTAAGTACCTATTTTCTTAAAATACTATCATTACGTTTAGATAAATTAATATTTATATTGCCTAAGGTAATAATTATTATCACAAAAACTTATTTAATAAGACGCGCGTTTCCGCGTGCGCGATTTCCAAGCGTCTAATGCCAGATACACACGCAGCGACTTAGTCACCAGTGACTCACTGGTGGTTTCAAAATCTCTCTTCTTAGAGTATCGATGGAAATGAAATTTGCTGTGAAAATTCAAATATTATGTTCAGATCAATGTTCAGCCACTTGAACTCCAACGGCTGACACAGTCAATGATCTTCGAACTCAAAGCATTTATTTACACAATTTACAGGCACTTTTGAATTTTCAAGGAGTCAGTCAGTCAGAAAATATGAAGCCCATTCCAAAGTGTAGTAGGTACAGACGGCAGCACATCAAGCTACTACAATCTGTCAAATTTTTTTAATAGATTTTCAACTTTATCGCTAAGCTTCAAAGTTGATAGGGAAAATTTGACAGTTTCGGGCTGTGGTTTCGGGTAGCTTGATGTGCTGGCGTCTGTACCTATACAGGGTGAAATTGAACACATGCGACAAATCGAAATGGGAGATTGTACTCATCATTAAGAACAACTTTTACTATGGGACCAAACCTGAAATCGCGAAAAAAAAATCAGCTGTTCCCTACATTTATGTTCGCATAACTCATCAAAATGTAGGAAACAACTGATTTTTTTTTCGCGATTTCAGGTTTGGTCCCATAGTAAAAGTTGTTCATAATGATGAGTACAATCTCCCATTTCGATTTGTCGCATGTGTTCAATTTCATCCTGTAGAGAATAACGGGCAAGAAACTCCATGGACACTGTATTAAATTATAATTATTGTTACAAAAATATTAGCTACATGTTGAATTTATAATCATAAGTGAGAACGATGTAAAAAAGACGTACAAAGAAATGCACGTATGAACAAATAGAAAAAAAAAAAACAATCCAAAAATAAAATAACGAAAAATAAGCCGTGGCTGCTAAGAGATTAACAAGCCCAACAGACAACAGACGGCGCCCGCATATGGTGTTTTACACGCGTCAAAAATGATTATTTCTACTATAAAAACAAATACAACTTTACCTTAGTAGTGCAAATAAAGTTGATTTTGTTTGTGCAGAATAAACAATTTTTCTATCTTTTTTTTAATTTCCCGAATTTTAGTAAGTATACGGTTTTTATTTGTTTGGTGTTTGAGAGTTTTTGTAAATAGATAATTGCTTCATATTTGCAATAAATTACCACGGTTGTGTCATCGCGCTTCTCTTTCTTTTCTATGCAGTCCGACAGTGACCGCGCTTTAGGTCGTGTAGTCGCCTTAAAGGTGAATTAGTTGCGAGTGTTCTTAGGTATGTTTGAAGAAAATTGGTCCAAGATGGCACAGCAGGCAGGCTTTCAGAAGGCCAATTTTCGAACTTAACCTCTGAGGCACTGAGATGTATGTAATGCACTTAGAGCAATAAAAATTTTAACCTATGCTCTAAGGTAGTGTATGATGCAGCTTCATCGCCAGCAAGTAGCTGGCGATGGAAGCGTTGCGTGTGTATCTAGCATTAAGCTTGTGTTATCTCTAACTGCTGAATGACGTGTTTTGTTTTTTTCTGCTTGATGTGTTGTGAAACTGACAGTGACAGTGACAGATCGTGCCGTGTCAGCTTTCTGAGTGGGCCACAAATTACGATCACAAAAAACTAATACCCTAGCTACGATTCAATCCATTTCACAATCAGCTAATTGATTTGTGAAAATTGAATAGTGCAATAAAATTAATTTAGTTTTAAAGATTCTTTGCTATCATGGCGCCGTCAACGGACTGGGATGAGATAAAGAGATTGGCAGCTGATTTTCAAAAAGCTCAGCTAAGTTCAACATCCCTGAGGTAGGAAAACTATTAATTTCTTTCAATTAGAAATAATTCTAATGTTTGCATGACACAAACTATTAACTGTCATAATAATATCTACTAAGGGATTAGCCTACTGGCTATTTTGGTAAAAATAACCAATTAATTATGAAGGAGTCTGCTCCATATGCTGAAATAGGGACTGTAAACCTAAAAAACTTATACAGGGTGATTGAAAAATGGGTGCAAAGCTTTAAGGCGAAGATAGTACAGACAATTTAGAACCATTTAAGCCATGGTTGTCTTAGACCAAGTCTTATCAATTTTTTAGAATCCTGTTTGAATCTATAAATATTTTTCTTTTCTAACCACAATCAACAGAACTTTTGTAAATAGTTTGTAGTATTAAGATAAAATAATTTTTTAGTTTTTTTTTCAATTTTTTTCAGATTATCGGAAAGAAACTGTATAGAGATTGTCACAAAACTAATTGAATTAAAGTTAATTGATGTTATTTTTACCACTGATGGAAAAGAGTATCTCACTCCGCAGCAACTTGTTAAAGAAATAAAAGATGAACTGTATGTTCATGGTGGGCGTATCAATACAGTTGATGTTGCGAAAGAGCTTAATGTTGATCTCAGTCAGATCAACAACAGTGTCTCTGAAATCATAAAAGGAAAGGAGGTGCAGCTGGTTTCAGGTTATCTAATAGCTCATTATTATCTAGAAAAAGTTGCAAGGGAAGTCAATGAAAAACTACAACTGCAAGGTCAAATATCAGTAGGGGAATTAACTTTGCAGTATGACTTGCCAGCAGAATTACTGCAACATAGTGTCTTGGAGAAATATTTGGGAAAAATAATTTTTGGAAAACAAGATCCCTCTGAACCTAGAACCTTCTATACTGAAGAATACATAACTAGGACTAAGGCTAAGATTCGCGGGGCTTTAATGGGTTTGCTGAAGCCAACACCAGTGGCAGTAATAGTAAATCATTGCAACTTATCTGACCGCCTATTCTCATCCTTGTTTGATCAATTGAATGCCCCAGGAGTGTTGACTGGGCGCCAAGCTGGAGCCTTGTATGTGCCATCATGCTACACAAAATCTCAAAATGATTGGGTAATGAGCTTTTATAAGCAGAACAACTATTTAGAATATGATGCTCTATCTCGCTTAGGTATATCTGACCCTAAAGGATATGTCAAACGCATACTAAATAATGAAGATTTAACTTTTCTTAGTAGTTGTGTGATTGGTTCACATATCAAGCAGCAATTAGAAACAGCTTTGGAAGAATGCATAGCATCTAAAAGTTATTTAGATGTTGTTTCTTTGTTGCCATCAGTTTTAACAGACACAGACATAGAGAATGTTCTTGAAGCTCTCTTAAAGAAGTCAAAGTCTACAATATTATTTGACAATACAGGTAAACATCATAGCTTCCTAAAATGATTATGTTGTATAGGAAAAAACTAGGTAGCTTAAATAATAATTCCCCCTTTAGTTTTCAGCCATCAATACATTGAAAATTTAAAGCAAGCTTGCATGCCCATGACTAAACAAAAAGCTGAAGGAGTTGTAAAGTCTGGTAAATTCCAGCAGTTCCATTTAGAAAAACAAATCAATAGAGCTGCTGAATTTGCTCATGCAAGCCATGTAGACCATAAAGCAGAAAGACGTGAGGAGCGCAGAAGAAAAGCTGCATCTGGAAAAGGAGGGGGTGGTACTCAAGGAAGAGAAACTAAAACAAAGGCTGTAAAGAAACATGCTAGGGGAAAACAAACTACTCATGATTCAGACTCTGATGAAGGGCCCATTGTAACTAAGAAAACACAAGCACAACTAGTGATTGTGAGCATTGAGGATGTTGAAAATATTATTAAAGAAACTTTAGAGAATGAAGGCTTAGAAGACTTGCTAGCTCGAATAGCAGAACACCTTCAGGGGTAAATAAAATCTATGTTTTAATATTATTTAATTCTACAAAGTGATTAAAGATTATTATAATAATAATAAATAATATCTTACCCCCTTATTCATAAAACTTATCAAACCTATTTTAGTTAAAATGGGGTTTGTCTCTTTCTTACACACAGAAATGACAACGTGACAGATAAAGACAAACGTTCTATAAACCTATTTTAGCTAAAATAGAGATAAAATAGGATTATGAATAAGGGGGTTAAACTTTGGAGTATAATAATAACAATACATCCTATACTGATATACTGAATATAATGCAGAAACAAGCAGCAATACATACAGTTGCAAAGCTAATTACTAGGGGATACAGTATTTGTTACTACATAACAGGGGAACCGAACTTCCTCTTCCCTGAGGGTCTCAGGACGGGAGTAAGGAAAAACAACTGGGAGAAAACCCAAGTACCAAAACATTTTCTTGAAACATAATAAGTACTCCATAGTTCAAATTAGCAAGCAACCTAATGGTTAATTTAATATCTCAGGTGGATTGCATCTATAAATATTGTGTAGATAGTATCTCTCCTAATATTTTATACTTAACTGAACACTACACAAATCAAGTTTTATTTTTCAGAGGCCTTAATCAAACAGCGATGACAATAGCAAAAGAAACTGCCGAGAAACTGCTTCAAGATGCGAGTCAAAACAGAAAACAAACACACACTTCTGCCCAAGACAAAATCAACATTTTGGTTAATGACATAAAACTTTATGAAAAAGGCTTAAAATCTTTGCCCTCTGATGTGCAACCTCAGCTTATAAAATACTTACTGAAATCTCTAGGAGGTGATATACTTTCAGAATTCTGTAAGTATGCAGCAAATCAATGTAATATATCTGTGCAAGGTGATATTTTAACAGTTGAACAAAGGAACAAAATAATCAATGACTTATCAGACGAATTTATGAAGCCTCTAGTATCATTGAACGGGACATTATCTGATCAAAACATGGAATCATTCTTCCAAGCAGTTGATGTGTGCCTATCAGAGTTTGGAATGATTTTGAAAAAAGTTGATAAGAAAAAGGACAAGTAAGTATAGTCATATACTGACCTTTGTTTTTGTGTTTGCTATTTACGCAAACACTAAAAGAAAGGTTGCAATCCAAATCACTTACTAGGTACCTAAACAATGTAGAAAGTAGGTAATTTGGTTTGATTTAAGAAATATATTTTTTAACTTCTATTAACACCTAGCTAGCTTCTATTAATAACTGGCTGACCCGATAGACATCCTGTCCAAATTTCAATAATAAAAATTTACCAAATCGGCCAAGCTGTTCTGAAGTGAGCCATGTGTGAGTGAACCATGAGGGCCGTTTACAATATGACGAAACCGCTTTCTTAGGAAACCAAAGCTTTAGTCCGGAACTCTGTAGCTTGAGCATTTCATTTAGAAACGAAGTTCTCTAACGCATTTGCGGTATGAGTAAACTGGTAGAAATCGTCACTTAACGAAAAAGCGTTATGCCCCTCGCTAAAAGTCGCTTCTTTTTATTAAACAGAATGAAATTGAATAGGTGCGACAAATTAAAATATCTAAGCATGCTATAAAGTAAATTTAGAGCATGTTATTAAGGAAATGCATGCATATATGTGCGCGTAGGCAAGCGATTTGCAACTTTGCGGATACAAGCCCGTATTACTAATGCAAATAGATAGATAGTGGCAAAGAGCCAATGTTATGCAACATTATTATTTAATATTTTCAGGCTCCTTATTCAAAATCACAGAGAAAAGTTAATATCTGAACTAGAAAACTGTGAAGATCCAGCCCTGAGTCTACATATGGCGGTGTTGGCGATATACACAATAGTAACTCAAAACATGCTGCATGCATCTGGCCGACAAGTACCAATTATTATATCATATTTAAAAACTCAACTTAAAGAAGAGGACTATGAGCGGCTTCAGCTTTGGCATGGTAAGTTGTTGGAATCCATAATGTTGAATGTTATATGTAGTTGATGAATATAGCATAAACTATAATTTTGATTGCATTTAAACTGCCGCCGTAAAGGTGCTACTGATCATGGCACTTATTTATGTGATGCTATAGTATAGTGCTTTTTGTTTCAGAATTAGTGTCTAAATATTTGACATCCTCTGAGGAAGACAAAAGCGAAGTTGAAGGGAAACTCATCCAAGAGCTACCATTATTGAAAAATATGGTTCAAGAGATTAAAAAATACAAGTAAAACTGTAATAATGATTGTAGGTAATGTAAAGGGTTTGGTTATGTCATCATATATATATATCGGTCGATTATAAATACTTATACCTATTGTAATAATATAATTAATCTATTTAAAAGTATGTTTTATTGTCCACTAAAGTGTACCTATGCACAGAGTTTATTCTGAGATATACTGAGCGCACTGCAAACTACGAGACGCACTGTAGCAGTGAGCAGACACTCCATAGGCGTGCAGTGGCTAGTTTATTGGCTTGTGCGCTACGAATAGTGCGAAAACCATACATGTAGGTCTATGAATCAAACAGACCCGCTATGATAACATAAAGAATGGTAGGAGAGTGTACTGCCAAGGTCCAAGTGTGGCGCGCAGCACATAGGCCGCCATGCCATTTGAGCTGTGGCCTGTGTGCGGTAACCGCAAAACCCAAAACCGCTAAGAAGATGCAAATGAAAATCAGCCGAAGCTAAACTCCGTCAGAGCGTGCGCGTGCATCTCTGTGACTTGCATTAATTTCTTGATGTACAGACGCCAGCACATCAACCTACTACAATGTGTCAAATTTCTTTAATAAATTTTCAACTTTCAAACTCAAACTCAAAGCATTTATTTCAATTAAACCAATTACAGGCACTTTTGAATTGTCAAGGGGTCGGTCAGTCAGAAAGATGAAGCTAGTTGCCCATTCCAAAGCGTAGGTACCTATGGAGAAGAACGGGCAAGAAACTCCATGGACACTCTTTTAAATCAGAATAATATGGTTACAAAGTCTTGGTTACATCATTCATGCTAAAAATTATACATGTGAGAACGATGCAGAACGTTAAAAGCGTCCATAATGTAAAGATGAGAAAAAAAAAACAATTAAAAAATTAAATTAAAATAAGCCGTGGCAGCAAAGAGATGACCAGTCCCTACTGACGGCGCCCGTTCACGAACATGACGCATGTATTAGCACCATTCAGCTCAACCATTTTGAAGGGAGCTAAATGATCCAACACATGCGCCACCATCAGCGAGACATTTGAGTGAGCATGACATACTCTCAGCCGCCAGAGCACATTCAAGTCAATGAAAGACGTACCCAGTAAATGGTAGCTTTATAGTATGTACATAGTACTCACACATGTGCTATGCAATTATACAATACTAAGAGATTGAATTTATATAATGCAAAAGTAGTATTTTACAATCTTCAGCAGCTCCAACAGTATTTTCGAATGCTAATCAATTTATTTGTGCGTCCTTATGGAGCAGGACCAGCATTTAGCCACGCATTTCTATCAGTGATGTAATCCCCCAATTTATAATATGCCTGGCTGCATAGTGTGCGTTTTATACAAGATTTAAATTTCGTTTCATTCAGTTCAAGTATGTGGGTAGGTATTTTATTGTAACATTTTAAACAGTAGCCCATGAAAGATGAGTCTACTTTAGCCAGCCTGAAACCTGGTTGAACTAATTGGTCCCTATTTCTAGTGATATAATTGTGTCTTTCACCCCTTTTACTAAAAAGATGTAGGTTTTTCCTTACGTACATGATATTTTCATAGATATATTGACAAGGTACCGTCATGATGTTAATATCTTTAAACAGTTTCCTTAGAGAGTCACGCCGGCGGAGATTATATATGGCTCTGATGGCTCTTTTCTGCAGAATAAAAATAGACTCGATGTCTGCAGCCCGTCCCCATAGTAAAATACCGTACGACATTATACTATGAAAGTAACTAAAATAGACTAGTCTCGCGGTATCAACATCAGTAAATTGACGGATTTTTCTCACAGCATATGCTGCTGAACTTAGCCGTCCTGCAAGGGATGTTAAATGAGGACCCCATTGAAGCCTTGAGTCGAGCGTGATCCCCAGGAAAACAGTTTCATCGACGAATTCGAGTTTCTCTTGATTCAGTACTATCTCACAATTACTACTTTTGACATTTGGTAAAGAAAATCTTATGCACTTCGTTTTTTTCCCATTTAACACTAAATTATTAGCAGTGAACCAATTTTGGATCTGCTGTAGGGCGTTATTAACGTCGTCAAGATTTGATGCACGTCTATTAATTTTAAAAATCAAGGAAGTATCATCAGCAAATAACACCATTTGAGGGTGGGTTTTTAACAAATGGGGTAGGTCATTAATATATACTAAAAAGAGGAAAGGACCTAATATCGAGCCTTGTGGTACACCCATTTTTACTTTTAAACCGAGTGAATTGACACCATTTATTTGAACTTGCTGTTGTCTATCATTTAAATAAGATTTTACTAAACTGAGCGCAAGTTTTCCAAGTCCGTAATGTTCAAGTTTTAAGAGTAAGGTTTCGTGGTCGACGCAATCAAAAGCCTTGGAGAGGTCACAAAAAATTCCTATGGCGTCTTGAGACTCTTCCCACGCCGTAAATATGTGTTTTAATAAGGTGACACCGGCATCAGTCGTACAACGTCCCTTGGTGAAACCATACTGTTGGTCGTGTAGTATTTTATTGGTGTTAAAATGATTGAGCATTTGGTTCAGCATCACCTTTTCAAAGACCTTGCTGAAAACCGGTAACACGGATACGGGTCTATAATTATTGGTATCTTTACTGTCCCCCGATTTGAAAAGTGGTATTACCTTACTGTATTTCATTAGATCCGGGAAGACTCCTTGATCTACACACAAATTAAATATTAAGGCTAAGTACGGCGCTATAGTCTCAATAATGGAGGTACAAACTTTGATAGACATTCCCCATAGATCTTCGGTTAGTTTGATCTTGATTTGCTTGAAAGCTTTTATTACTATTGTGGGGTTTATATGCTTGAATTTAAATTCAATCTGGCAGGATGAAACGTTTGCTCTTAATAAATCAATAGAACGCAAGGGCGAGGAATTTAAGACTTCAGTAGTTTTATGTGGGATACTGGTAAAGAAATTTACAAATTCTTGAGCAACTTCTTTGTTAGTGCTTATGAGACCACGCGAAGTCTCTAGTGTGAAATCATTATTATGTCTTTTATTCCGGTTAGTCTCGTCATTAATAATTTTCCAAACCGTCTTTATTTTATTATCGGCTGATTTGATCTTGTTGCTAATATACAAGGCTTTAGCTATCTTGCAGGTATTTTTAAAAGTTTTAGAGTAGGTAGCAACATATTTATTAAAAGTTTCAGAGTTAATACAGCTCAAACAATTTTTCCCTACTTTTTCTAATACCCTTAGTTGCCCAGTCACTGAACAAAAAATTTTTGCAAATAGTTTTAGTTTTCTTTTTAAAAGTGTTATTGAATTCGGTGCGCACTATAGAAAAGAACTCATCATATAATTCATTTACATTGTTTTTAATATGGCCTGGTATACTTAACTTACTAATTAAGTTATTATTAAATCTATTTAGATTGCTTGGTGTTATTTGTCTTGTTTGTATCTGAACTTTTTGTAATGGTGTATTGGACTTGAACGCAACGGTTTGACCGCTGTGATCAGAAGGGAGATAGTTTACTATGGCTTTATCTAAGTAGTCGCAGCAACAAAAAACATTATCAATACATGTAGCAGAATTTATAGTTATGCGTGTTGGTTCTGAAAACACATTAAACAAATTGAATGATTTAAAGAGACTTAATAATCGACTGCTATTTGAACTATTCTCTAAGATATTAATATTGAAGTCACCACAGATAATTAGCGATTTTTTACCAGTTCCAAGTTTTGCTAGAACATCTTCCATTACTGACTCAAATATGGAGTAGTTTTGATAATTTGGGGGTCTGTAAACGCACACTATAACATGCTTATCTAGCTCAACACAGGAAAGTTCAATATTATGTTCAACCGACAGATCAACTATATCTTTACGAGTCTTAGATTTAATAGAAGTTTTAACTAAGATTAATGAACCCCCACGCAGCATAGATTTTCGGTTAAAACAACTGCCCACACTATAGTTTTCATAATTAATTAGCATTTCATAATCTTTCAACCAATGTTCAGTTAAACAAATAATTTCAAACATAGTTTTTTCTAAAAATAGTTCAATTTCTAATTGCTTGGATGAAAAACCTTGAATATTTTGATGAAATAATGTCAAGGAATTCTGCTTAGATCCTTTTTTACACTTAACTATTTGAGAGCAAGAAGGCACCTTGTTGTTGGTAGGTATAACAATATTGTTACTGGTATCTTCTGTTGTCTTACTAACTAGTTTAAATCAACATCCAGAGTGAGCCCCAAGACTCCCATGCCATCACCAGGCAATGATATCCCAATCCCATTACTTGTGGACCCCACATTAGAACTTGAATTTGCCAAAGTGAGACATGGATCCTCCTTCGTACAATTATTGTAAATAGTTATAGCATTAGTGCTACAGTTATTTCGGGTGACTACCTGTACATTAGAATTATTACTAATAATTGCGGTGTTAATTATAGTACTAGACTTCGACATACTACTTATGTCTGAGTTTATATAAGCTAATAGCCTCGCTATTTTATGTCTAAACCTAATGGGCAGATACACTGTATTCCTTGTCGTTCTCAACTTATCAACAAAACTGTTGGTGTCAAAATATATAAGTTTGTCACTGTAGTGACTTACTAAGAAATGCATATGCTTATTAAGCATATGTATATAATTGTTTTGTCTATTTGATAACCTCTCAAAATATGGAAAAGCACACAAAATAATTTTATTACAATTTATCTTTAAAAGCTCAGAAACACTGTCAGTGATATCTTCTTTTTTGACCTGTGAACTATTACCTACAAATACAGTAATGTTGGTATTAGAATCATATTGATTTCCTGTAATTGATGTCATTATTTCTTTGAATGATGTCCCAGGTAAACAATAGTTTTGAGTAGTAAAGTTAAAGTTGTTACTAACTAATTTACCTAAACCTCTTCCTATACTATCTGAAAACATAACTGACTGATAACATACTTGACTACTACAAGAGGAAACACTACTTGCTGCTGACTGTACTGCTTGAGGTAATTCTTGCACAGAATCAGGTGTATCTTGTATGGGGACACACTCCAGAGCCCTCACAGCTTGGGACGGGTCCTCCGTTGCCTCAGGCCGGAGAGCATCAAGGTTGGATCCCCTCTGACAAGTACACTGAGTGTTGCTGAGAGTCAGCAAGTCCACTTTGTCTACCAACTCGTTTGTAGCAAGTATGTGTTCCTTAATTTGGTGGCGAGAGCATACATATTTATTATAAAGGGACTTTAGTGAGTCATCAAGAACTTGAATTTCAGTCTGTAAGCGTTGTGTGTCTATTTCATAAATATTTATACTATCTTCTAATTTAATTTGATAGTTCTTCAACTTATTAACAAGAGTAACACGTTCTTTCCTTAATTGAATATTTTTGGAATAATGTTTTTGCTGTTTCTTAAATCTATTACATTTTTTAATGATTTTATTCAGTCTTGCATATTTTTTTTATTTTATTTTGACTCATTTTATGAATATAGTTATGTTTCAGTAAGGAATCCTCTGTTAGGTCTATTGTTGTTATGGAATGTAGGTTACAATTTGTGTTTAACAATTCATTAAACAAATGGTCAGTTTCTTTGATCTGAGTATGTTCCTTATCCTTTTGTAATTTTAGAATTTGAACATTTGCGTGGATTAATTCATCCTCCAGGTCCCTAATCTTACACAAAGCCTCCTCATACAAATTACTGCAGTTGTTGAAGCCATCTGTGACAACCCTCAGTTGATCCCGTTCATCGACAACATTAAGGTATAGAAGATGTAAGTCTACAAGCTCCTTTTTTAGGCTTGTGTTTTTGCTTATGACTATCTCTACTTCCTTCTCACTTTCCTCTCTCTCCTCTAACAGCACTTGACATTTTCTCTCTGAAGCCTCAAGTTCGTGAAGGGTCGTTCTTAATCTATGCTCCACCTCCTGAGCAGCAGCCTTACGGGTCATCACAGGCATGGTTTTAGCAATTAGTACTGAAAGTAAATGAAAAGAACGGTGAGAACTAATTAGACAGACAAACAAAAGGGAAAGCTAGAATTGAAAGGAAAAAAATGGGAGAAGTTAGTGTTGCTTAATTAATGAGTAATGAGATAGGCTGCTGAATCTAATAGAAATGCAACTAATATGATTAGATAAAGTACCTATAAAGTTACATTGATTCTATTGTCTTATGCTTTTATTTTTTCTTATGTGGGTAGGATGCCTAGATAAAAAAAATTAAATTAAAAACTAGTTTTGCATAAAGATTACAATTAAAACTAACGATAGTCAATGTTACTGTTGTTACGTATATAACACAGTATTAAAACACTAATAGAATAACAGTGTTTTGATATTTCACAAAGTAATTATGTAAACAAAGTGACTAGACCCAGTGCATTGGGCCAAATCAACCAAAAATTATAACTCAATGAATCTGTTACAGTCTAAGTGACGATTGTGTGCTAATTAGAGAGAATAAAAGTAAACAATACTCCCCGTTTAAATCCGCAGGTCGAACATCAGCTGTTCGTGAGAGGTTACCGGTAACGGTGGGCAACCAAACACTGTGTTTAACTTCGTAAATTTGCAGGAAAACAATAATCCCGAGTATTTTTGCAGTTATTTTTCATTTGGATATAATAATACACCTTAATTACACTTAAAAATTAAATAAAACTAATTTTAAAATACGGAACAAAATTTTGACATGTCACTCGGGCAGTGTTGCCAACGTCGTCTTTATTACTAAAGCATAAGGTTCAAAGTTGATTGGGAAAATTTGACAGTTTCGGTTAGGTTGATGTGCTGGCGTCTGTACGTTTGCCCCGCACGGCCCCCCAGACTTTGCGATTTAGGTGTGCACTAATGCAATGTACTCGCCTCTAGGAGTATATGTACCGGTTTCTTTTTCAATGTACCTCTGTACCAAAGCCAAAACTCGTGGCCGTGCGGTAAGAGTGGACGCAAAATAATTTCAAGAGTCGTCGACGTCAGCTGGACGGACATATTATTTTTTCTTCTGAGATTTTTTGATCTAGCGTGTGAGATACTGGCAACATTATTGGCTCAACTAAAGTTCTTTACCCTAATAAAAATTAAATTAAAAATTTAAAAAACCCCCGACTCAAACAAAAACCTCTAAAAAGTAAAATAATAATATATATTAGCCCTTTAAGTTTAATATAAGTTGCAGGAAATATTTTGATCCAAGCGTCCTCACGTCGGGGGACGGCTAATGAAAATTGGAAGTTAACAGCAGTTATGTTTCTACAATAGCTACATTCATTATTGCTGGGTTTAAGCCTCATCTGCTTGGCGTTTTCATTAGCCGTCCCCCGACATGAGGACGCTTGGATCAAAATATTTCCTGCAACTTATATTAAACTTAAAGGGCTAATATATATTATTATTTTACTTTTTAGAGGTTTTTGTTTGAGTCGGGGGTTTTTTAAATTTTTATTTAATTTTTATTTCTTGCTTTTTAAACTTTATAATATTATATTACTAGTAAACATACTATACGATCCACATGTGATTAGCCGAAATCTGCGCAGCTGTACGTATTTTTTTACCACAGTGAAGCGAAGCTAGTTAGGTACTCGTGGTCGTGGGCGTTCATTCCATACTAACGTATTCCTCTGTGAATTCGCCATTTCTGGTGGCGGCCATCTTAGATTTTAAATTTGTAATAGTGTATAGTATTCTACTAGTCAAGCCCTTTCATTTGATACCCGTATTGAGGGAATTATGAAAAAAAAAATATAATTCGCCATTTTGTGGTGGCGGCCATCTTGGTTTTGAAATTTATCATAGTGTTTGGTATTCTACTTGTCAAGCCCTTTCATTTGATACCCATATTGAGGGAGTTGTGAAAAAATATGTAATCCGCCATTTTCTGGCGGCGGCCATCTTGGACCGATTTTCCTCAAACATAGCTAAGAACACTCGCGACTAATTCACCTTTCAAACAAAAAAAACAAAATCAAAATCGGTTCATCCGTTCGGGAGCTACGATGCCACAGACAGACACACACACACACACAGACACGTCAAACTTATAACACCCCGTCGTTTTTGCGTCGGGGGTTAAAAATGGTTCTTCCTAACGATTTGTAATCAGAATGATCACTCTTCCTAAAATTTTTGATCCTAAAGCTTTCATTCATACTATTTGTAGTGCTACCGGCGATGTTCATAACACTCATGTTTCCGAAAATTGTAATTAATAATATCATTAATGTAAATATTTTAAACTCCTACTGTTTTTTATCATAACGCTTTTATCCCTAAACATAACTACCATAATATTTTCATGGCCTGGGAGTTTATACGGGTAAGTAATATATGATATAATTACAAAACCTCTAATATTTACAAGATATAACGACTGAACCTATAATTTTATTTGATATAATGATCAGTTAATATAATAAACGATTGAGGGAGTTTATACGGGTAAGTAATATATGATATAATTATAAAACCTCTAATATTTACAAGATATAACGACTGAACCTATAATTTTATTTGATATAATGATCAGTTAATATAATAAACGATTGATATAATTTTAATGTATCAAATTTCTATAAGAATAACAGACAATTAATATAAAATCGTTTGATATACCACTCAATAGACATAAAACCTATTTAGTCTAATATGATAAACACTTTTTTTTTCATCCTATGTCGACGGAGCCCCGCTTCGCGGGGCCCCTATTTCTGTGTAAAGGGTTTAAAGTAACCTAACCAAACCGAACCTCGGAGTGCCCTTCGCTCGCTTTTGCACCCTATGTTGACAATCTAAACAAAAAAGATATGACTTTGAATAATAGTGTGAAAGATGGTTATGTTGAGAAAATATAGGAAAACAAATAAAAGTATAATAGATGTTTATTGCTAGATACTGACATTATGAAGTTGAGTAATTTGGAATTATGAACATTAGAGACAGAGTAGTTAGGAATTGTGATTGTTAGGATGAAAAATGTTAGGAAGAACATTTTCGGATTTCCAATTATCGGAGTTGAAAATTTAGGTGAACTTTGGTGCACCCAACAACAGTCACAGAGTCACCAAGGCTACATTCCGAATTATGCCATAATAGCTTACAGCACACATAAATAATGATTATGCCAGCCGAGAGCTGTCAACAATTATTCGGAACGCTCGTGAACGCGCAAAACGATATTACAGCATTTCTTTGTGTATAGACCACTTATTCATCTTCAGTTAGGTGGCGACTGTAGCCAGAAGCACAATATCAAAAGTGCCACGTTATATGATGCAACAGCTCAAAACAAAACAGCACAACTGTAATTTTTGACCGCTCACGGTGATTTAATTTTTTTGCATGGTCGGTATCTTCGCAAGATGACGCATGTCATGATGTCATCCATGACGATTCACGCACGGGACATCGTTATCGCACTCCGCACTCACGCTAATTCGGAACGGGTGTAGGGCACGCTTAAATCGATTACAGCGCTTCTCGGAACGCACCCCAACAAAGAGTGCAGAGATTCTCTTGCCGCGTTCCGAGTTATGGAGTCTACACACCAAACCCGCCGACCCGCCGACACAGCCCGGCGGCTTGGTGTCGGCGACCCAAACCCGCCAACCCGCCAACATGTGTCATGGGGCTGTGTCGGTGAGTTAGTCGGCGGCAAGAAATCAGTACAACTTTTTTAGTTAGTTAACACAAGCACGTCACTATCGCTGGAGTGTCGGCGGGCAACTGAGCGCGTACGCAAGTCGCCGGCCATGCCGCCGACTTGCACGCGCGGGTACGAGTCGCCGACATGATTCTTGAAGCAAAGTCGCCGACACCAAGCCGCCGGGCTGTGTCGGCGGGTTTGGTGTGTAGACTCCTTAATAGATATAATCGATTTGAGCGTGCTTAAACCTAATTCGGTACGGATTTAAGCACGCTCAAATCGATAATATCGATTACAGTCCTAACTCGGAATGCACCGTCTGTCTACGGTGCAGAGTTTCAACAGTCAACACCAACATGACGTAAACTGTCAAATTGACGGTTGACAGTTTATGTCAAAAAGTGAAACAAATGTCACAACAGTATCAGCCGATCAGTCAACGAATGCCTGTTGTTAAGGTTGTAGGGTTGTTAAAAATTGAAATTTTACGATAATGTTATAAGATAAGAATCATAAATTAAAATAACTGAGAGGCAATAAAGTATAAATAATTGTTTGAGTTATTTTACGTGAATTACAATAGTGTTATAGTGCTAGCTTTTTACACAGAATAATATACATAGAATAGCACCATGTGCTTGTGAAGCAGAATCATATATTTACGAGTCTGTCAATTTATATAACTGCAAGATGGATTCAGAGCCGAAAGAAAGTTCAGATTTGCTTAGACCTCGCAATAAAATCGAGGTGAATGGAAATTTAAATAATGAAGAGCCCAAAGGCCCTCCGGACGGTGGAGTTCGAGCATACTCCGTCATGGTTGCATCGTTCCTCACAAATGGCCTTTTCTTCGGCGTAATAAATTCATACAGTGTGATATACACGGTCCTTGAAAAGCATCTAAAAAATGAAGGGGTCTCTAATTCGGAAAGTCGTGCTGGTAAGTTTGTCGTACTTACGTCTTGCCCAACCAACTTCTTATTTTCGTCATTTAAAAATCCGTATCGAATTCTATATATCGAACTTGCGTATCAATGCTTACTAACCACACAATCATTGAACTACTGCAATACGCACATGCACAGTAATTATTATGTACCTACATTGAATCAATTTGCATAGGTTTTTTTCCTTGAGGGAAAAGTTTGTGAGACTTATTTTTTGTTACCTAATTATTAGTAGAAATTGGAGCAACACAACCACAATATCAAAGACCTCCTACAGACCTGGAACAATAAATTGCTGTTATGAAAAAAAAAAAAAAACTAAATAATAGCTTATTATAACATCATGCATATTCCCCAAGAGGTTGTCAAAGCATAGTACACCTACAAAAATGGAAGGTAACGGGTTAGATGAATTAAATTAAATTAATACAAAAATTTGCATACACTCACATATTATCACAGACACATACTCTCACATTTTTTGAGCTTAAGAACATCACCCAGAACTAGGTTTATTAAAAATGTATACATTTTTCATGAAACTTAGAAAAAATATGGCTGAAAAAAAGCTTAAAAAATAATTGTCATGTATTAACATTGGTTTGCAGCAAGTACCTACTAACTATTATTAGACATGCCCTTTGATACCATGTCAATGAAAATCAGAACATAATAGCAGATACATATAACATTCTCTTATCACAGTAATTATGTTTGTGGATGTTCCGAGGACTTGAAGGGTTATCAATTTATCATATTGATTTATTTACTACATGTACTATACAACAGTATGTATAATAAATAATAACTGTCATGGAATACAAAAGTAGTCTTGTTATAATGTATGTTGAACTTACGCTTGAATAATGAAATGATTATTTTAAGAATTATCAACTTGTTAAGATAGACATGAGAGAAATTGATGTATATTAGCACAAAGGCTTATTATGAGATTCGAGAGGCACCACTAAATATTTTTTTCTTAACTAATGTGTTAAGGTGAATGCGTAGTGGTAGCCCGCGAAATTCAAATTTTCTTACGTTTTTTGCAATTTGCAGGTCAGTGTCAGGTTGTGTCTTGATCAAAATTTGATTCGCGACTATAACAGGTATGTATTTACAGAATTATAATCATTAGAATCATTAATACATCTTTCTAAGTCAGATTTCTACCGTTAAGAACAAATCTCGTATGGAAAAGTGTTTATGGTAGAAATCTAACTTAAATAGATATATTAATGATTTTAATGACTATAATTCTGTAAATACATGTCTATTTTAGTCGCGAATCATATTTTGATCAAGATACAACATGACACTGACCTGCAAATTGCAAAAAACCTAAGACAATTTAAATTTCGCGGTCTACCACTGCGCATTCACCTTAAGGACTTCTTTATTAATTAATAGCTGTGCCCATGGTTTCATCCGCTTATGTCTAGATCTTGTGGGAATATTGGGATAGAAAGTATTCAATGTCCTAATTTAGGTCATTGTCTATCCATGTACCAAATTTCATCTTAATTCATTCAACCATTTTAGCTAGAAGGTGTAACAAACAAACACAAAAAATTAAATCTATTTTTCTTTACAATATTAGTTTAGATAGAATAAAAATTCTATAACTTTGCTGGGCATTGTATTCACTGTTTTATGATCAAAGATCTTGCAATGGAGATTATCAGCAAACTTATATAAAAACCAGCCTTATAAAACAAGCCTTCAAACAAAATCATCATTTAATAAACTAAATAAGTAATCTATTTGAGCTTCAATGGTCAGACAAAGGCTCTCAACTTAGAACACTCATCTTGCATAATGGAGTAAGACTAACAAAGTAAATATCCAAACAAAAAAAAAAAAAACCTACTTTGCTATTTTTCATGCTGCATAATAATTCCTTGGTTCGTGGTAAACCACACACACATGACTATTTTACCAGGAAACCAATATTTCACTATCAAATAACTTACTTCTGTAATCAATCAGTATTTACACATTTGATTTTTATAAAAATCATTGCATAGTGGCGTTTAATTAGGTCATGAAAGAGGATGTAGAATGTAGAGTTTACCTTAGATCTAAGTACCTGTTTAATATTTTTCTAGAAAATGAAAAAAAAAACCCTGAAAGTAAAATAGACAGCTACATTTTAAAGGTTTATTAAACAGTGGTCTTAAAGTCCTATTAATCCTATTAGTCCTTAATTATGGTTTCAAATAATTGATTTTGCCGACAGACATAATTATTATGGTAATGTAGGTCGGTGCAACGTCCGAGATAGTTAAAACTAAAACATTACCTACATCATTAATTAGCGACATTCATTTTTGTATGTCGCAAAATTATCCCAATTCTCTACGATTTAAAAATGAATAAAAATTGTTGGGATCTGCGTAATTGTTTACGTATACTACGCAGATACTTGAATTCAATTACATCATGTTTTGATATGTAAATCCTCGTATTTCACATGAAACACAACTCCAGTAGGTACTTGATAGTTAATAGGCCAGATTGTCATGTGGCGCCAAGCGGAGCGCACGTGGCGTGCCGGTCAGCCGGCGCCCGCGACGAAGGCCATCACTTCATTGCGTTCAATTTCATCATGCCTTTGACGCACCGTCATTGCAATAATTTAACAGCTTGCCCAAATCAATGGCATCATGTACATAGTAACGATAGATAGATCGATCGGTATATAACTTCTGATAAGACTGTACCGTGTGTGCGTTTTAAATTATAATTTAGCATTAATCATCTGATCAAGCCTCATCAAGGCAAAACTTGTCAGTTTTTAGGGTTCCCTATCCAAATGGCAAAAACGGAAATGAAATGAATTAAATGGTTTATTCCATAAATATGATATCGAAATCACTTTTACTCCTTATATTTAAAAAAACCGGCCAAGTGTGAGTCGGACACGCACATGAAGGGTTCCGTACCACCGTACAATATTTAACACATAATATAAAAAAATCACGTCTGTTGTATGGGAGCCCCCCTTAAATATTTATTTTATTTTAATTTAATTATTTATTTTTAAAGTGAATATGTATAACTAAATATTCTCTGAATATTTGAAGCGTCTACCTGTTGCAGTTTTAATATCGAGCAAATAACGGAAAAAATTCACGTTTGTTGTATGGGAGCCCCCCAAATATTTATTTAATTCTGTTTTTAGTACCTATTTGTTGTTATAGCGGCAACAGAAATACATCATCTGTGAAATTTTCAACTGTCTAGCTATCACGGTTCATGAGATACAGCCTGGTGACAGACAGACGGACAGTGGAGTCTTAGTAATAGGGTCCCGTTTTTACCCTTTGGGAACGGAACCCTAAAAATAAGCTGCATGGAGTCGACATCTCCTATCTGTCCTCCCCTGAAAAGAAATGGTAAAACTGAATATTCCCGATCAGTAACACCTTGTCGTCAACACTGAAGTCTCAAAGTTTAGAAAAGTGGAGTTTAATTAAAGATGATACGGACGAGTCAACTCTTGAACCAAGCATAATTATGAACAATCGGGAAAAAAAAAAATTCCTTTCGGCAACACTGTGAACGACAGGGGTATCGACTGATCGGAAATAATCGAAAAAAGCAAAAAAAGTCCCGTTCGTCAACACTGTGAACGAATGAAACTTTTTTCCCGCTCGTCAACAGTGTTGACGACAGGACCGGGACACGATCGGGAATATTCGGGCAAAACAAACTCAGGGGTCAAAGTCTATTAAAGTCCAGACATAATCTTGGTCAGATCATGTGAGGCCCTTTGTTTTTTCATCCCTCTTATTAATAAGATAATATTAAAAAATAATGTTTCTAAGTGACTGCTGTTTCAGACCGATTAGTTTTTTGTTATGTGGCATATTTTCGGTTACAAGGTTACAGCCGCAGAAATAAATTTGTTTTCATAGTTTTTTCGAAAAATACATAAGTAGGTACAGTACCCGGCGATAAATATTGCACATCGATCTTTGGAAAGAGACAATCGGCTAATTTCGGCTTCATAGAGCGTTATCTCTGTCGCACGAAATACAAACAGTCCGGTATCTATTAGGAGCTGTTAAAACAATTATGATTTGCTTCTTTTGATAATTCTTTTTATTCTTTGTATAAAATACACCAATTTTTCTATAAATGATTGCTTTAGGTTGGGGTAAAATAAAAAGGTTCCCCTATTTTTCCTAAAGATGCCATAGTACAACTTTAAATTATTTAAATTTGGGGGTGTTAACAACTCTAGATATATATTTTGAACTGGACGCGACCGCACTCTATCGCACTTGAACAACGACTGACAAAATGTCAGTTAACCTCACATAGGTAGTGTGCGACAGAGATAACGCACTACGAAGCCGAAATTAGCCGATTGTTTCTTTCCAAAGGTCGATGTGCAATATTTATCGCCGGGTACTGTACTTATTTTTGCGGCCGGTAAAATTTATACTGTGTATGCTTAAATATTCAATTCAATATACAATTCGTTAAATCGTTATGTTTCTTATCTAAAACAATCGATCGTAATGGTAAATGATTATGTAGTTGGTGTGTAGCCGCCTTGAAATGTAAATGTAGAAAAGTTTTTATAGCAAAGTAACCTACCAATTTCAAGAAAATGGTAGGTTGGCCTGATAATGTGTTGATCTTACTTTTGATAGATCCTTAGATAGGTATCTATAAAAGTAAGATCTAGATCTATTTAAAGTAGGTACCTACCTGAAACATATAAGGTGGAGTCATATCGACTTTCGATCGATCGCATCCCTTTGCGACATCCGCCGCCGCCGCGCCGCAACGCAAAACCTTGGAGCATTTCTATGAAATATATCAAGTGACGTCGCCGATTTTGGAGATTATTCCACTTTGCTCCACTTACTTGTCCCGCCAGTGAGACAAAGTGGAATGTTCACAATTTTGTCGTCCACTGTGTCCCACTAACATTGATTTTGGTGGGGCAAATTACACTAGATATTCTATTTACAGAATAAACAATTTCATTCGGAATACTTAAATTATTTCCCACAAGGGTTACTTAATTAAGTCGTTGTTAATGGTCTAGTACCTACTGAACCATTTTTAAATGATTCAACAACAACCATTTCAACCATTTTTAACCGACTTTAAAAAAGGAGGTTCTGTATTCGACCCGTATGTATGTATGTATGTATGTATGTATGTATGTATGTATGTATGTATGTATGTATGTCCGCGATTATCTCAAAAACTACTGAACCGATTTTGATAATTCTTTCATTAGTGTAATCTACATACTTTCAGGAAGGTTTTAGTATATAATACATTAGGTAATTATTCTTATGTACGAAATTATATGCATAAATGTACTGCATCTCCGGCATTTCTATGCGAATTTTGATGATTCTTCGAGTTATGTCTTCAATTCTTCAATGCAATAGTGTTAATTGAATTTATGTGGGGTAGGTACAACTAAAAAGTGAAAAATAAAAACTTTTTTACAAAAAAAACAACCGACTTCAAAAAAAAACACTACAAAGTGAAAAATAACTTTAATTTCGGAAGTCGGTGTCAAAAAACGAAAATGCGGAACCAAAGACACCGACTTCCGAAATTAAAGTTATTTTTCACTTTGTAGTGTTTTTTTTTGAAGTCGGTTGTTTTTTTTGTAAAAAAGTTTTTAAATGGTTCAGTAAGCAAGATCTTCAATGATCTTGTCTCGTAGTGTTGAACCAATTGAGGTTAGATCAATGATTAGATCGACAAGAAAAGTCACTAATCACAAAATAATATTATTTTTGTCTTCTTTATGTATATTTACTCGTCAATCGCTTCATTCATAGTACAAAACTTGTGCAGACGAAAGTGTGATTTGTACTGCGGCTGGTATAGTGATGACCCGATTAGATTACGAGACATTGTGTGTCACTTGTCAACTTTAACTGCTTGTTATATTTAGATTTTTCGACTTCCATGTTGATTGATGAACACATGTGTAATGTTTAGGTAACGCAGAAGTGTGCCGACTTCACAAATTATATTTAAACTTTTGTAGATGAGTTACTCCCTCAATGTTTCATCACAAAAATATCAAAGTATCATTGATGTCTACTCTAATCTCTTTCTAAGAACCACAGCAGCTAGTTTTGTTGTTACATAGAAATGTAAAATGTTTAAATGTCCAATGAGCATTATTGAAGCTCTCTGTACCTACCTATGTATTTTAATCTTTCTAAAATCCATGACAACTGTATTCGGTCAATCAACTCCGTGTTCATTTGCAGCGACTGAGAAGCTGTTGATAAGTAGGCTTTTCCTTCATTACGAACAGCACGCGAACGTAGCGATGATGTTGATTGAATTAAGGAGAATTGGGCTGTTGTAGGCGTCACACTGCCGGCTGGTTGCTAACCTCTGCCCTAACTTTGGATAACGATTAAGCCACAATCATCTTGTTAGTAAAATTAGATGGTACTCGTACAATAACAAATTAATAGATATAGTAACTAAATAATTATAGAATCACTCTAAAGTTCTTCAGCCTTCTATGTGATCTTTTTACGTACGTGCGTACGTGCTAACCTATCATAGAAATTGTTTTAATCAAAGCTGGGAATAATGAAATTACAATTTCTGATAACTTTACTCATAAGCGATCGGAATCCGATATTGATCTACTGGTCGACCCAATAAGTACCAACTCATAACGATTCTTAACACATGACATAAAACACTGAAACATGTCCTAGTTTAATGTGATAGATTCATAGATGAGATCTATTTCGACGAAATGTGGTTACTTGATTCACTTACCTAGTCAATTTCTAGATTTCTGTTGTGATGTGATGTTAATAATTGAAGACATTGCAAATTGTAGCCAATTGTGTAATCGCGTCAATCAAACTGTTAAAGAAGATCAAACAGAAAAACTCGTCAAGTGCGAGTTGGAACCTTGGAACTAGCCCCGCATAAAGTAATAAAAATGCGTATTCTGTCTGTTTTGTAATGTGTATGATAACATCATCGTCATCAACGTTTTGAACTACTATGTTGGAGACGACATCCCGTTTGCAAGCTCTTTAATTACTTTCGTGTTATACATGTGGCTAATGCTCTAGAAAAGTCAATTTGGTAGTGCCATATCACGTGAATGGTATTTATCTTGATCTTCGTCAATTTTCTCACCCTTCTTTGTATTAACATTGTACTTTTCTTTTCCAGCTCTGGTCGGTGCTCTAACTATGGGAACTACTTTCTTCCTATCGCCTTTGTCTGGTGTGCTGACTGGCGTGTTGGGAATCCGGGTGACCGCAGTGTTAGGCGGTACAATTGCTACTGCCGCCATGCTTTTATCTTCTTTCTTCGTTTATAATGTTAGTGTCCTTTACTTTACCTATGGTGTAATGTATGGTTTAGGAGCATCTTTTGCGTACACTCCTTCTCTAGCAATTCTTGGTCACTATTTTAAAAAGCATCTGGGTTTAGTAAATGGAATTGTTACTGTAGGTAGTTCCATTTTCACAGTCATTATGCCACCACTAATGGAATATATGATTAAAAACCATGGATTAGATTGGCTTTTCAGGCTTTTAGCCGTTTTCACTTTTGGATCAGCAATATGTGGCTTCATATTCAAACCCACTCCATCTATGGTTATGAAAACAGCAAGGGAAGACGATAGCTGGAAATCTTTGTTAAAATCTATTGTAAACGTCCAAATATGGAAAAATAAGAAGTACAGACTGTGGGCGTTATCCATGCCCGTTGCACTGTTTGGATATTTTGTTCCTTACGTCCATATTAAAAAGTTCATCGAAAACAATTTTGTTGATGTCAACGCTAATTTGCCGTTACAATGTATAGCTGTTACTTCTGGTCTGGGAAGATTGATCTTCGGCTTCTTAGCCGATAAACCAGGTATTGATAGAATCTTATTGCAGCAGATTTCTTTCTACGTTATTGGGACCTTAACGATCATCTTACCATTTGTGAGTAAGTTTGGTTTATTAGTAGCGATTGCTTTAGGTATGGGAATATTCGATGGTGCATTTATTGCATTAATCGGCCCCATAGCTTTTGAGTTGTGTGGGGGTGCGTACGCGGCGCAAGCTATAGGTTGTATGTTAGGACTTGCCGCTGCCCCCTTATCTGTAGGTCCTCCTGTAGCTGGCTACCTGTACAGTCTCAATAAATCCTATACTTTGCCATTCGTCCTCGCTGGCATATCGCCACTAGTCGGCGCCTCTCTAATGTTTGCTATTCGTCTCCAACGAGTTCCTTCCAATGAAGAGTCTATTAATACTAATGGTGTTGCTGCTCGTCCAGCTTCTGTACTTGTAGGTGAGTCATAAAAACCGCATTTCAATCAAATTAGATGTTTTTTTATAATTAGTTATTTAATAAATTATTTTCATTTTTTTAAATTTATTTTATTGATTACGTACCTACTTAACTACAAATGCTATAAATCGTTTTTTTATACTATTACAGAAAAATCACCGAGTCTGTTACTTATAAATGGAGATGCAAATCAGCAGACAAATTTATAACGGCATTTCGCTTATACCATGTGTTGTAAAAGAAACATTTGACTGCTATGCCGATGCAGTTTGGCTGAAAAACGGAAAAAGCAACGGACATCTGCAAGATTAAAAAATGCATTAACGCTTTTCAGCCGATAACAGCGTTCTGTTAAAATAGTATAGCTGTAATACAGCAGTTTAAATGTAAGTAATAAAATCCATTTGTTATATGATATCAAATGGATATTCGTTGTTCATAGACTTGAGTCAATTTTTCACTGATTTAATCATCATATTCTATCTAATCTAATCACCGTCATGTTTTTGTCAATTTTATACACCACGGTTTTACTAAAACTGCCTTATTGGCCGTTAAGATCTACTGTAGTCTTGTAGAAAGCGCACAATAAGCATTTCCAGACATTTAAACTATACTGCTGACACAATATAATGGAATTTAAATTATTCTCATAAGTTATTATTATGTATTATTGATTAGCTGTAAGATGTTTTAGAGTTGACAAGTTTATCAATTTAAACGCATTTAAAAATACATAAATTGCATAATATACTATGTATATTTTACATACATGGTTACCGTTGGAAGTTCCTAGTTTAGTTTAAAAATGTATATTATGTAGACTTTATGTTTTATTATAATATTTAGCTATGCGTAAAATAATAGAAGAGTTTCATCAAAACGACAAAATAGTGATTACCATAAAAAATCTATTGGACCTTTACGTATTACCTAGGTATTACCAAAACCTAGATACGCGTAAAATAATAATGGACAATAATGACTTAGTACAAGATTATGTCGATCGCGAAATATTTTTTTAAAGTGATATAAGTACGCACCTTTTTGTTTCATGAGACAGCGAATTTTAAAATAAAACAAATGTTAGTGCAAGCTAAATGTACTCTACTCTATGGTGTGTATTGACTCCATTAAGTCTCATATACGCCTATAGTGGCTACTACTGTAAGATGTAGAGTAATTAGTGATGTAATACCTACAACATTTTACATCAAACTCCTTAGAGATAGTTTATTTGATTGCTCGGACCGTATCATACTTTCCGTGTCTTTGTATTATGTTGGAAAAACTGTTGCATAATCTGCATTACTTCGCTAACTACAATGCATATTGCACAATTCCCACATGCTTACCATAACAGAAAAGTACGCGTTCGTTGTAGGTAGGTACATAGGTACCTGAACCACAGAAGGACAGCTCCATACAACGAGCGAAGCACACACACACACACACACACACACACACATAGACGACTCTTCTCGTACGGGGAGTGCAAGCGCACTCGCGACTGCCATGCGATGCGGCGGAGATAGGCTGAGATCGCCGTAGGCACACGTGTGGTGCGCCGGTTTTCGCTCGTTGTATGCAGCAGACCTTCTGTACTGTTCTGTGCCTAAACTGTTTACACGTTGAAATCTCAATAGTTTTACACCCGGGTTTTGAAACGCTGTTCAGCATAGCTTTTGACAAACATACGACAGGCTTCCGAAAATTACATATTTTCGGTTACCTGATTTGCCTAGTCCCCGACCGCAAATAGCCGTCGGAAGAATAGTGGTCGTCTATTTAGTTTGAACTATCTGAATTTTCGATTCGGCACGGAAGCGCGGTTGAAGGATTGTGAAAAGCTATGTACTTATGTATATCAAGTCTGTTAGCAAATCTGATATAAACACAGTCAATCCACATACGTAACATAATTTGACGACAGATTACATTCAATGAATAGAATGTTAGGCTTTTAGAAATCGGTGGCGGCAGTTACATTTGTTACTTAAGTCCATATTCCACACGACAAGAATGATTGATTTGCAAGGTGATATTAATAATTTTGCATACCTATACTTTATTTAAGCATTGGCAAAATTTTCCTACAGCGGGATGGTTATTTATTTAAATGACCTTATATAGTTTTTTCCGCTTTACAGTTACGTATGTAGTTAAAGCGATATTTCACTTTTACTACGTCATAGGTAACTCTTTCTAAAACCAATGAGATTTCAGTTGTGTAGAATCAGAATCTCGATAAAAGTAACTATATTAGTTACGTTCACCGAAACATTTTCATGTAGCATTATTTTAATTTGACATAAGTTTTTCCTGTTAACTACGGGTTGAATCAAATGAATATTATTTGTTACGGTAATATTGAAACCAATAATATTTCCTATTTCATCATTTTGCATTGAATTAACTGACATGATTCGTATAATTATGTAGGTATCGTTAGTTAGTAGTAGATAAACATTTGGTTTCACTACTCAAACAATCATATTTTTATTCTAATATAAAAGTTTAGACTGCTGACTTGATTGGAATATAAATAATAATTATCGTCATTCAAAAGCTGTGATATCAAATTCATAATCATTGTTAATGTTTAAAAATATCTAATCTAGACATTAAGCATATTATATTTATAAATAATAATAAAGTGACATTTTAATATTTTATGAGTTAAATTGTTAATTACCATAAAACTTTGTTATTTACATTTTATTACTTCGCACCTTCGCTTCGGTGCAACAAAGTCACAACAGCTCATTTTTTAATTTTACAAGAGAGGACTTTTAAAAGTATAGGCATGGTTCTGAGACAATTTGGCATAATTACCTCAATTTTGCAGTATTGGCTATTTGTGACTTTGTTGCACCGAAGGTGCGACTTGTTTATATTGGACGCTTAGGTGCAATTTATAAGTAAGCAAAGTTTTTATTGTCAAAAAGTACCAACTGCAATTAAATCCGACTATGACATGGTGAATTAAATCAATTAAAACATGTCAAAATTGCCATGATATAGTACTATAATTAAAAAAAGTTAACATTATAATTTATATACGGTAGCTCTCACTAAAACAAACCCCCTATGTGTGGGCATTAAATTTTTTTTTCCTTAATTTTAAGTATCCAAACTATTTTTTATAATAATAGACTAATTTTAATGAATGGAATGGACATTTAGTGTATTCGTTTCGTTATTTTATAAAAGAGGGACACGAGCAGAGATGTAAAATATACAGGGTGTTTAGTAATACCAAATCTTTATATTTTTGAGAAATTCAAACTTGCGCTTGCTTAACAAGAAAATATATCTTTGATCCTATGAATATCTCGAAACTAAATGTTAAGCAATCAGTGAATAATGAAAGCATTAAATGGTTTCAAGCTGAGCAAGAGGCTTTTATACAATGTCTACCTACCCTGTCTCCTAAAGTGGCATTTAAAACTAGTGCTTTTAAAGGCATAGCAACGATGTAAATAATGTATCTATAGTTCCAAATTTAATTTGTTAAACAGGCAATATTATAAAGTAAACTTTTAAATTGTTTATTTGTTATTCAGCCAATTCGTGTTCCAACCTCGTTTTAAGATTATTTTTACTTAATTAATTATTTAAAGTACTACCAACCTATGTTATTAGTTATTATACATCAGGGGTATAGAATCAAAACTGGTTGTGTCCACTAATTTTATAAAACGTAAAAATAATGTTTTAAATTTAGTATGTGGGTATAAAGCGTTGGGAATACAAATGATAGACCGTACGTTTTTTTTTTTATATACCTACTGTGATTTTTTTTCTTAGGACATAACCAGTTTTGTTTCTGTACCCCTGACATAATTAATATGCATTTTTAATTATACATTTCGTGTTCCTTGTGTGTGTCAATGTAGATATACTATTGTCTATGAACTCCTCAAGTCTTTTGTCTGCTTACAAACAAGTTTTACTAAAAGAACAAAAAAAAAATTTTGCTTAAATAAAATTTAAGTATTTCTTGTAAAAAATGTCTGAAGTTCACGGACGATATTATATATTTCATAAATACACACACATACATTTTCGCTTGTGTTGGTGTTTGTGCACGCTTGAAAAAAGAGGGTTTTTATCTCAGTAAGAAAAATAATTAATAGGAATTTTGAGCTACAATTTTGTTAAGCCTCTACATACGCAACTGTGCTTTTGTGCAAGTATACTTGGAGCGTTTGTTGAATATCTTTAAGGTGCGTCTGCTGGACGCACCACGCATGTGTCGCATGTCTCCGGCTGAGGAATCTGACGTACTTATAAAAAACGCTTTTGGGGCGCAGGCCTTGCACCGTCTGGACGCACTTTAACGCATTTATTTGGCAATCGCTATATCTTAAAAGTGGTGCGTGACATATTTAATACGAGTACCTTCACACTCTTTTCTATAAATGCGAAATATATTATTATAATATTCAACATACGTCGAAAAACAGTCACTTCTGTAGCGGGCTTTAATGACCGAACCCAATACTCGTATTGTAATTATTATGATTACTGATATGTTTACTTTAAGACTACTGTTTGTATTATGTAAGTTATTGTTCCTGGGTCATCAATATAACCGTGAAAATATATGCATAAAAATCAAATATATTATTTTTCAGTTTACTGGATAACTTTTTATTAATATCAATTATTTATTTAAATTAATGCAAACGACAATATTTCTTAAAAAATGCAGATTTCATTGCGCTTAAATGTACAATGGCCACCTTGTATAATGGTAGGTACCTTGATACCTTCGTCCTAACCATTGTAAAATTATTAAAAAATGTTTAAAAATCATTTAGAAGACTGCGGACGTATTGTCGTTGTAATCTCTTTTTATTATATATTAGCTTTTGCCTCAGACTTCGTCCACGAGAAATTTCGGCCCCCGACCCACCCCGTCGCATCGCATCGCCTGCTCGCGCTATCCCTTTTTTTTTCGATTAGCGTTATTTTTTACTTTTTATTTTTGCTCGGCTCCTACGAGTCCTACATAATTAGCCTATAATGTTCCCACTGCTGGGACACAGACTTCCTCTCGGTGAGAGGGAGTGGGCCGTAATCCACCACGCGGACCCAGTGCGGGTTGGCAGATGTCACATGTCTTCGAAATTAAAGAGAGAAGAGCCTAAGAGTCCTAGCGTTATATTATATAGCCTAATAGCCTTCCTCAAGAATTGGGCTATCAAATGCAAAAATTGTTTTTTTTTTCAAATCAGACAGTTACAGAGATTAGCGCGATCAATCAAACAAACTCTTCAGCTTTATTATTATTAGGTATAGATTCATGCCTAAGGCTGCTTTTCCTCCAGAGATGACCCCTCGCTCACACATCCCTCGCTAAGCATCCTCATGCTTAGCGAGGGATGTGTGTAAAACTAACCAATACCAACGCTAACTTAGTTCAAGCTATAAAATGAAGCGATGTTATTGGTTGGTTTCACACACATCCCTCGCTACGCATCCTCGCTCTTCTCTGGTGGAAAGGCAGCCTAAAGGTTAATTTGTTTTCAAAGTTCTACCATATAGAGATGTTGGCGTATCTAATTATTTTATTTTTGTAATAGAATATGTAATAATTACAACCGACGCGAGCGGGAATTGAACCCGCGATTACTCTAATAGTAATTTCTTTATTACACTTTAAGAAATCCAACTACTTACATTTTTTAATATTTTCGTAAGACATTTGAAATGTATAGAAATCGAAGCCCACCGGTATCGGGAACAGGGTCCATGTACCGGCCGCGGCGGCAGCGGCGATCAGGACTCCAGAGAGAACAATCTCCTAAGAATACCAACCGCTTCCTAGCTTGATCCAGCTGCTTGACGAGGAATTATTATTGTAATAGTACAGTTATAGGCTGGTATTACAGTACAACTGTCCCACTGCAGGACAAAGGCCTCGATCTTCTCATACATAGAAGTAACGAGCATTGATCACCACCCTTGCTCAAGACGGGTTGGCGATTTCAGACTTATGTTACCTGAACAGCTGGACTTATAGTTATAAGTCCAGCTGTTCAGGTTACCTCACGATATTGCCTTCACGATGTCTGGAATCTCTAAGATGAACTCCGCAGGTACATATGAATTGAAGAAGTCCTATTAATACTTGCCAGGATTTGAACCCACAACCTCGTGCATGAGAGGCGAAGCCGATAATTATTATTACGAGCGCGACGACACCAGCAAACGCGCCTGCGCTGCCGCGCCGTTTTGATTTCAAAGATTCAAACAAACCAATAGCGGTTTCAGTCTTGCGGTCAAAAAGTATTACATTTATCATAATTCTTCTGCCCATAAACCATTTTATTTGGTGTCGATAGAACAGGTATTTTCTTCCATATTTATTTCTATTAGTAGTCAATAGTCATCTCAGAACAGTGAATATTATTATATTATTGGTAATTTGTTTATTTATATATATATAAAAAAAAATGAATTGGCAATTGGATTTTTGAATTGGTATATTTATGTAGGTAGTGGCGGTCTGCGGTTAAGTTTAAAGTATCTAGTCATAGGAGTCCTTGGCGTCATAGTAGTCATTGGTACCTTTAGGTACCTATATTGATTCATGACCTCATGCTCCTGCATGATGTCATGAATCGGTATGTAACTGAAACGCTCCTGCATAAGAAATAACAAATACAATAGTGTCGGAACGTATACTTTATGTACCTAATAATCGATCAAATCGTCAACATATAAGATTTAGGTTTTTAAGTTATATTTGGATTAATTTTTCTTGAAAACTTTCGGCGGACGTAGTTGATGAAGACCCGCCATAACCGTACGCACCCTATTTGTTGCGCTGGCACTCTTTCTTCAGACGGGCTGGGCGTAGATGCACTGTGAGCGGGGCTTCCGAAAGAGTACACTCTAATTTCCAGTTCCTCTAATGACGGAGAACTAGTTTTTTGTGTAACCCAACGAAGTGGTTTTGACAATCTGCGAACAATTAATACCTCAAACTCTCATTGGCTTTTACTTGCCCGTTCTTTCAAGGAAGTCAAAAAACGTAAGACTGAATCTTTAGTCGTCCTTTCACAGTTATTTTAGGTATCTGTATTTTTGCAACACAGTCATCTTTATTCTCGTTGCAATAAGGTTGTCAGAGGTAAAATAATTGAAGGGATAGCCTGACAACACCTCTACTTAACCGCACGAAGCATCACATCTATACCTATTTACATAATGATCTTTACTCTCTTCTTTGTCACTAGTGGCTGCAAGCTGTGGCTGACTGTGACTGTGGCGTCCTGGGTTCGATTCTCAGCCCGAGCAAATATTGGGTTTTTGCACTACTAATTTTCTCAGTAGTTGTCTGGATTGTATCTACCCCGTTATTGATGGGGTAGGTACAATCCAAACAACTCGGCAATAGGCTCACCCTCTATTACAAGGTATTTCAATAAAAATACCTGGGGGAGGGGCTCGTGGCTAAATAATAACAGCCGCACGGGTCGATCCCTTGCCGCGGTCGGTTCGTGCATGGGTCCACGAACCGATCATCAATGAAATCGAGACCCCTCCATGCCCCGGAAAGCACCGTTAACCTACAGATATGCTTGTGCTTAACTCTTCCGTCAGGGAATATTGTGACTTGTAATTTTATGGTCTTTAGGTACTCACTCTGAGAAATAATCCATATCCTTCAAAACATCGGGTAGTTCTCTTTGATCGACATCGGGAAATACAAAGCATAGTCCAGCTAGGATTATCGTAACACACAACTCTATTGCCATCTGGGTTATGTCACCCATAGGGCGGAACAGAAACAAAAGGTAGCTGATTATCGAGCCGAGCTGACCGGTGGCATGGCAGCATCCGAAAACTGTAGCACGCATGTTGATGGCAAAAAGCCGAGGCGTTATGTTGAGAATCAACGCGTGCGCTAGAAGTCCTGAAGCCAATGCAATAGAAGATAAAACGCTGCTGATGGTGCCCTGAAAAGTATTAAAATTTATCAATCAACAACCTACTCTGGTAGGTATCTACTTGACGTAACTTAGGTAGGTACTGTTTATATGTTGATTGATTGTATTGTTAAGTCGACAATTTTGTATTTTTTGGCACTCTTGAAAGTCGTGAAAGGTATTTTTGTCAGGAGATGGTAGCAGCATGTTAGGTAAGTAATTTTTCGTGTGCACTAACTGCGATCACAATTCCGTCTGTTAATATCTTGATGGTCTATGCTTGTCAATGCATTTCTATTTTTTTGCAGTCTATCGTTGTTAATAAGTATTAGGTAGCTTCAAGTGCTAAGTAACTGGTTTACTTATACTTCATAAATAACCACTGTGTTGTGCGTCCCTCATAGTACAGCAGTAAGCCTTATTGTACAATCACAAGTGCAGCTGCCGAATAATTTTCTCCGTTCTTTTAATTATGTACCTAATTGTTTTGTTTTTCTGAATATTCGAGCTAACTTGTCTTTTTCATCATGTGTTTATTATAACACACACGTTAAAACATTCTTTATTTCTTCTTTCTTTACATACCTTAAAGAATCCTATTACACCAGCAGTAGATACGCCTGTTATTATGATATGTATTAACAGCATGTATCTTAACGTCAACTTTACAGATGACAATTTTGTCAGGCACCCGAGTATAGTGACGGAGCAAAACACTTTCAGTAATAAATAATTGACGTTTTTTTCACTGTACAATCTTACATAGAGGGAACTCCATAGAAAATGGTACAGAATCCAAAACATTGTGGATACGATAAATAAAACTCTTATATTGTATGTGGATAGCATGCCAGCAGCGCACGTCGTCGTTTCATCTAGCGAGTTATACGCCTGAAAGGAAAAGTGAAATTATGTAAAATTAAACATTATAAAAAATATATAACATTAGTTGGTCCGAGACTAATTACTTAGTATAAACTTACAGACGTACTCTGTGATTAATAGGCCTTATCTTGAAATCATCACATAGTATAATATCGTTTGTCTTGGCAGCTTGTTTTAGAATTTTTTCAGCGACGCTTATTTTTCTGTTGTGTAACAACCATTGAGGTGATTCAGGGCTCCACCTGAAACGTGTTGTAGGTATCATAAAAAAAGTTTTGGCAAAGTGATCTTAGGTAAGATGAAGTTCGCCAAATTATGTCTTTACGCGTGCGTTTTAACGGTCAAATGTGAACCCGAGACTACCTAATCCTGGCTACATGACTGAAAGAAACACATGTTTTTAAATCTTTGTTCTAAAATTTAACCTTTCGAATAGTTTGCCATGTATGTGATGCTAATTTTTCTACGTACTTTCCTGAAACAAATAGCGAGTGTTACGTTAGTACCTACCTATATAATTAAAATGACAGGTGCTAAATTAGGAGAGGTTGGCAGGGATGTAGGTAGGTGTTGGCACAGGTAGGTGGATTCCGACGTATCTATTAGAAAAAATTAAAAAAAGCCTTTGTCGAGCAATGGAAGCCTGTACCTACATTTGAAATTATAATGCAAATTAACGTGGTTCGATCTTGTTGATCCGTCCAAGGCAAGATCTGGGCTGCCTACTAATAAGCTATCGAATCTAAATGTATTGAAATTTGAGAACGCAAAGATATTTCTAATTCTCTTTCTACATAAATAGAGCATGAAGAACGGTTACAATGTAATGCGCTAGTAACTCCGATACTAAAAGCACATTGAAAAGATGTCAACTATGCGGCCAGCGGCACTTGATCCACATTTTATCGGATAACAAACGTTTTAGCTGAACTAAAATGTTAATTGACCGAGTAGGCACTTGTATTGTAAGTATTTTGTAAGGAAAATGGCAATGATTATTATATTACCTTAGTAGGACTAAACATACGAAAGCATACATGCAAGATATGAAGCTAAATGTTTCAGTGTTCGGTGCACTATTCGCGAGAGGAACCATGCATATCATGGCAAGGAGTCTCGGACACATCACGATGAGACAGAGCCATGAACGCCAACTGTTACTCGCTACTTCACAAGCTGAAAAATGTAAGCAGTAAGTAGAGGTAAGTTCTTTTTGCCACTTGATGTATGAATTCCTGGCAAAAAATAGATGACTATGACTAGAATAGCGGGAAAATGTGTCTAGGTACGAACGGTACGGTACCTGTCTCTATACCTACGTAGGCGTGTTTACTAATGTTTCTTCATGCTATCATTGAACGGGGTTGTGCTATTCAGGAAGACAAATTTTAAATACGATCTACATAGATATGTGTTTTGGTCCTAAAGCGTAGGTAGCGTATTTAAAAGTCTGTCCAAAAACTTTGAAGCATTTGTGAACACGCGACGTGTATAAATTCAAACAGTAATGTGTGCTACCTACCTACGAAAACCAGGGCAAAGGCGAATAAGCAAGTAGTTGCTTTATTCAAAAAGCCTCCCCGACACTAAGCGTCCAGTTTATGCATATTCATAAGCATATTATAGCCTATAATGTTCAATTCAAGCCGGCCAATAAAGGCAAGAATGAGGTGTGAGCTCTGTTCCCCGTCATTGTTCACTCTAGCCGGCCAATAAAGGCAAGTCAGAGGTGAGGAACAAGACTTCTCCCAGGAGATAGGGTCCGTGGGGTCGCTACTGCCCAACAGCTCGCCACATGCTGCCCTGCGGGTTTGTGTATCTCTCTTGGTCTGGCTCCTCACCTTAGACCTGTTCCGGCAAAGTGAACTCTTCCGGCATAGGCCTAGAGTTCGGAGCGCGCCAGCCCCACTACGACGTCAACTTAGAGATACGGCGGTGGGGTTATTATTATTATTAATGAAAAAATATTTACAGAAAGTAAAGCACTTGCTTGGGTTCAAACAGAAAGTCGGCGCCGTTACCACTGGGCCACCACTGCTCTCCATTAACATCTCTTCATAAACTTGCCGTAAATTAATAAGACTTACTTAGAATGAGACCCATATAATAATTGGCACTGCCAAATAATGATTTCAAAAAGGCAATTAATCGGAACCATCCTTCAGAATCACAGAATGTTATCACCAAACCAAGCGCCAGTTCCGCAAAGGCGTCCAATATTATAGCCGTTTTTCTGCCAAAACTGAAACAAAACACATTGTAGTCAACTTATATCAACATTATATTATTTAAACAAAGCATTAATTATCCTCGTGTCGAGTGTCCATTATATCTAGTTGGTACCCCTATATTATCATGCAGAGTAAATAATAATATGCATAATCTTTTGGAGTAGGTAGAGGTAGGTAGATACTGCCTTCGAAAATGAAAACCCTGGGTAATGTATAGGTACCTACTGAAATAAAACCCAAATATCTCTATACGTCGCGTTGCCGCGTTGTTGCAATTTTTACAAGTTTGTTCCTGTTGTGCGTGAAGCTATGTAAGTAGTAGGTACGTACAGTCAACAAAAGAGATAAGTACATAGTTGAAGTTTAGTAAGAAACCGATGGATGTTCTCGAATAAAATTTAATTTTATTAATAGAAAACAAACAGCTTATTTATCAAATTAAACAGTCGACAACATCCATAGGTTTCTTACTAAACTTCAACTATATCCGACGATCCTGCATACTTATCTCTTTTGTTGACTGTACCTACCTACCTAACTAAGTAGTTTAGTTACTTATACTTAGGTATATCGTAAAGGAAACTATTAATCAGAGACAGTTGTTTTAATGATCCTGTCTGTGAAGTTTACTGTACGGATTTGTATCTAAGTACTAACGATCACCTCATGATAGCATGCGTCCGTAGTAACAGCAGGACACAGCCCTTTATTAATAAGTGTTAGGTAAGTATATGTAAGTAATTTTAGTATACCTACCTACCTGCCTATATCGTCTGTATCGCCCAAAGTGCTCAAAGCAATAAGGAAGGTAACTTCTTAGTATGTGCAATAAGTATCTACTGCTATTGCGCTGTCACTGTCAAACTGTTACCATAGACTAGCAGTTGAACTGACCTTTATTCATTACATAAACCTAATATACGAGTATAATAAAATTCAAAATCCTGACTGACTGATATGATCAACACACAGCCTAAACCGCTGGTAATAGAGACATGAAATTTGGAGGGTGTGTTCTTTGTGAAGAGTAGGTATCCACTAAGAAAGGGTTTACCCTAAGAGGGTACGCGGGTCAGGCGGACGAAGTCGCAGGCAGAAGCTAGTAGAAATAAACCATTTTAAAAATGAACGCCCCTCCACTACTTGTTGCTTACACATTTCAAATGTTTGTATAGAAATTTTAGTGGAAGGGCGTGCATTTTTAGAATGATTTATCTCTAATAAAATAGAAATAAAGATTGTTTGCCAGTTTGTCTAGATCTGGAACAATACATTGTTCCAGATTGGCGCAAAAGGGGCTGAACGGTAATATTTGGATGAAATTATATAACCTGATGGATCTCGGTAGTACGTTCCCGTGGGATATTTTCTGACATAGATAGCTTTTGCCTAATACATTGATGAGAGAACAACTTTATAGCTACAAGAATAACCGTAGATACCTACATAATATACGTAATCTTGATTGATAAATTTACGTCAAAACTTTGGTAGAATAACCCTATTTCTGACAAAAAAACATAAAATTAGGTACTTACTAAATTATTAAAAAAAAACTATTGTTCTTAACGTACCTATGTTTTATTTAGGTAATATGACAGCGACGTAATTTCATAAAATAGGAGGTAGGTAGGTAGTAGGTTAGTTTAGTTAATAATAATTCCTATAGGATAATTCCTATAGGAGTTGAGTGAGTCCCTACGTACCTATGCCTACTTATCATGATGTTACTCACATGTTGTTTGCGGTTTGGTCTTAAATTCATTCACAAAGGATTTTATTTTTGAACACTGACTCAAAATGGAACACAGGGAAAAAAACAAAAAAATGCCAACCGATTTCAAAACAGGAATAACTTGCTCAAAACCGCGTGATGAGCCTCAAAAATGATCAACACCTAAGACCAAGTGGCGCCTTAGGTAACTGGTATGAGGCCGAGGTGGGATTTTGAACGTAAGCCCAGTGTTATGAACAATATAGGTAGGTATAATGAACCGGTTACCTGTCTGAAACCAATCCGAATATGATACATCCAAATACCAATCCAAACCGACTAATAATAGCTGTTGACAGCAATTTCAATTTCTGGTCACAAAAGACGAGCCACTGAAAAATAAGGTTCTATTTTAATTTTTCGTCATGCTGCTTCTTGGTGAATAAAATTACTTAAACGTAAGTAGGTACCTAAGTCTATTATGATTTACATAAAGTCAAAGGACAATGAACGCATATTTTACACAATTCTAGTTTTCTTTGATTCGATTCCAGTCATAAACGTGTTGATGTATTTCTGTTTGTTATAGTTATTAGCTAGCTAGTAGGTAAGAAGCTCTATTCTCTATTTTATTTATCAATAGGTTCTGCATTCCTCAGTAACATTTTTCCATTGGAGGCCCAGGAAACTTGCAATGTTTGTGAAACATTTTCATCTTACCATAAGCTGGAAACCAAAATGATAGGATAACGTGGATGGTGATGTTAGAGAGATAGAGTGAAGCTTGTATTACAGAAGCTCACTCAAAATTCAAAGCATTACTTAAAAGTACATAGTTTAAAAGCATGTGATTGGTTGAAACTAGTTAGTAGCTTGGGTCTTGAGTGAGGTTCTGTAATAAGGGCCTAAAACGTCTTCCAACTTTTTTGTCCAATTTCTTACAAACATCATATTTAATTACCGTCTTTTGCAGCCAAATGACCCATAAAAACTTCAAATGCCACTTATTACATCTGTAGTCTTCAGTACCATTGTGTTTAACAGTTACAAAACATAAGCTTGAGTTTATTATTTCGAGATCGTTAGGCAATATACAATAGACTTCTGAAGGTTGAAGTAGGAATATGTCTTCGTATTGATTAAACATAGCGAGCATCATATGCGATGTTGAAACTAGTGTCACGAGCCATTGCCAGGAACCAATTTTTCCCAACACATCTGTTGTTACATCTTCATGGATAGTTCCGATCCTACAACAAACAAACCTCTCATTTGTATATGTTCTTTCTTTAATTACTAGTTTAATTAATTAAGAACATTTACGTACACAGACATGGTTTTATAAGTCATTGCCCAACGGAGCTTCATAGATTTTGGTTCGTTTGAAAATGTGACATTTAAGTGTGATGGCGAAAATACCGTTATGTCGTGATTTGAATGATTCCAATAGTGCGCTCTTTGAGCTGCAAGTGGACTGGTGTTAAATAATTCATTGCACTCGTATACTTAGTTCTGCGCAGTTTAGCAAGTCAATGTCTAAGTAAAATGATTAACATGTGCGCGGTGTGTGGGAATACTGGTTACCCCTCGTTCTATTGAGAGATTATTCTAAAATTATCCTCCTTGAGAACAAATGGCGCTACTGAGAATCTTGGAGACAGGTATCCTACTTATATCGTGATCATTATGGCGATAGAAGGTAAATGGTTGCTTAATATATTCAAAGTTAATAACATGCCTAGAACTCGATAAAATATTGAAGATAAGCTAACTATTTCATACGACGATAACTTACCGACTATAAAATATGATCAAAATATTAATTTCTTTAATAAACTTAAGTCTAGCTCCATCAAGGTCTTATCAGTGAAGCATATTCGCGCAAGTTTGATGTGATAACGGAAGTGACACGATAGAAATATATTTACATAATAATATTATTTTTATAAATGATATCGGTTATTGCCTCATGACGAAAAATAAAATATGTTGCTCATTGTATTTTTCCACTATACTTACACCTACTTAATAAAAGAGAACGAACTTTGTAAATTATGTAATTTGTAACTACGAAGAGCCAGACATAAGGTAGTATACCGAAATTCGTTTCCTGAACTTCAGCGCTCGAACCGAAGTTCAGCATTAGGCCGACATTCGATATTTTCCGAGATTCGATACAAGAAAATATTAAATAAAATAAATCAACTGTTTTGAATTAAATACCTAATAAAACCAGTAAAATAAAATCAGAAGCATTTATTTATTCTTTTTTAGTTGTTAGATAGTTCGCGTGCTTGTCGGAAAAAAAACAAATTGGATTTCATGGGTTTTATTTTTTTTTGCGAGGAACCCTAATTATTTTTCTAAAATAAAAATAAAGCCTAAGTTACTCCTTCCAGCTAGCTATCTTCCAGTAAAAGTCCCGTCAAAATCGTTCCAAGCGTTTTGGAGATCAGACAAACAGACAGACAAATAGAAATCGTTTTTTTTGTTTTAAGTACCGTCGTTTAGTAAAACGTTATTATTTTGACATTACAAACAGACACCTCAATTTTATTTATTTGTACATATAGATTGAACATATTCTAAACATAATTATGAGAATTTTGACTTACGTGTCAACATTCTGATAATGTTTAGAATACCTACATTGAAGTAATTATCGCCAAAATTACTTCATTTTAAATATTTATATATCGCATTATGGTGCAAAATACCAAGGATTCTGCGTTATCTGGTAGGAGTCGGTTACGGTTTTGTTCGTAAGCAATTCCTGACTCTGAGAAAAGTCGCTCGGAATATACGGAGCTACCAGGAGGAGATAAGAGTCTCAAGAAAGCGCGGTGAAAATAACCGAAGATCGGCCAAACTTTTTATTTTCACAGAATGTTCGGTCGAAGTTCGTATATATTCGGTTCAAACCACGTTCGGCCCAGCTCTAATTATTAGTATGCAAAAATGTATAGGATGCATTTTCTAATTTTCTGAAAATAGTACCTTTTGGGTGAATTGCGTCCCACCATGCCGAATGTTTCTGAATTCTGAGCAACACAGGCTAGGATGATTGGTTAGATAGAGACGTACTTCTGCTTACGCGCAATCATGTATGTTTAGGTACATCTAATGGCGTCGATCATCCATCTTCGAATCATGATGTTGGAGTACTTTTTGCTTCATCAATCAAGCCTGAATATTAGTTGGGTTTGTAGTTTAGTACAGACGTAGTACGACGACGATGACGTAGTATTTATTCTAGTATAGATTCTCCTATAATCTTCCTCCTTTTCCTGAAAGATTTGAAAAACAAAAAGATTTGCATCGTTAATGAATCGTTAGATCTACCAATCGTAATTGTTAATAGAAATTCTATGCTTTTATGTTTAATCTGTTCTAGGAACTTTGGAGCACACTAACTAAAAGCAATTTTACCTTTATTAGAGGTAAGAAAATTTTCCTTAGTTTCAATATTTTCGCGCTACGTGGAAGGTCAGTAAGATAAAGGAACCGGGAACTACAAGTACCTAACCGTGTCCTTGTGGATTTACGCTTGGATCAAGAACTGGAACTAAGGTAGGAGGTACTTAGTATGATCTAACTCTTTGTGGTTTCTATGCAGTAGAGTATCTAGGTAACCGATCAGTCGTTCTAAGTACCTATTCTAATTGATAATTATTTACACTGCCATGTCTAAAATGGAATCAATAGCAGTATTCAAAACTGAACCATTTTGGCTATTGTTTTATAATACTTCTTGTCATTCAGTTCCATACATCGTAGCGAATCTGTAATTCTAAATTAGATGCGCTTAAAATTGACACGGTTGAGACGGAAATATTATTTTTGAAGCTATTTTATGCTATAAATTGTTTTTGAGTCTTGCATGGGTAGTCTGTTTCGACAAATTATGGGTTATCTCTATACATGCCCGTAAAGCTTCACCAATGGTGATAAACACAGGTTTTCTACGTTATGGTCCTAGCTACTCTAATCACAAGGATGGCACGAGGTTGCAGTGATTGTGGTGCGTACCTCCTAAGGAGTCAGAGATAAAAATGACTAACTTGCTATCGATAACAATATTAATCCTACAATATTTAGTTCGCAGGATGATATCAGATATTTTCATACATAGCTAATATTTATCATATCGATTACCTACACTTAGGTACACCGAATTATGTTAAGTGATAAGTAAATGGTATGATTTTATCTTCGACTGGTCCGTTTAGAAAAACATACTTGATAAACTGAGGTAGGAGGCGCCCAATCCGATGCCTAAGTACCTAAATACTAGAAGTTTTCAGCAAATCATGTGAAGTTGTACGACCTATTCAAGGCTAGTTCCTAATTTTATTTTGATCGTATGAGAGGTATATTTTTATTACTGGAATTAAGTACGTTATTTATAAGGCATATATTCCTATCTATAAATACTGTGGCCCTTTATATACGATATCAAATGTTTGTTCTATTTGCAACTGCTTGCGGTAAACATCGAAGTTCATACGTAGGTAACCGAGTAGGTAACGTGTGTTGTATCAATTGAATTACGATAAACAGTGCCGGCGATATCATTCATTATGCAGCCTGATAATGACGACACTAGCAAGATGAGACTGTAAACTGTAACATAACAACAGTTACATGACTGAATTGTTTCAGTTTTTCAGTTATTCAATATACTTTTTCCTTCCTTATTCTTGACTATTAAAAGTGGTGTGGCCTGAACTGTTCAGTGATCATTTCTACAATTACGATTACATCAGTAAGTTTTCTCGCGGCAAGTGTTGCGTCCGCATCAGTGCAAGATAGAGTCCCCAGTGCGCTGCGGCGCTGGCAGTGATCACCGAACTGGCAGGTATGGCCAATGCAGATAAGAGGTTAGGTTTTTTTCGCGCGATTGCGGTAACCGACCCGCGGCCGGCGCCACGACGCGACGTTTGCCATCCATTCGCTCGTCCGCCGGCACGCACGCCTGGCGTTCGCCTGCACTACTCACGCCGTCGCGCGTTTGACATTACTCTACCATCAATGGTGCTTGTGAATATTACAGAACTCCGACAACACCACTCCTGCGCCGGGAACCACCGCCTTCACCATGGACAAGGATCACGCGTTAGAGGAAATGATGGGAAAGCTCGGTGAGTGCTCGATCTACAGTGTGCTAAAACATATGGATGCTTACAATTTACAACACTGAAGTTTGGAACCCTTTTAAATTGAGTATTGGTACATTCTTTTTTTTCGTTGTTTCGTACGGACAAGCAGTGCAAGTAACGCTTATTGGCCTCGATTTCGTTGCAACTGGTCAATCTTGTCTTGACTGAGAAATGTGATCAGTGTTGTAAGCGTAAACCTTCATGTGACTGAGACGTAAGTTTAATAGTTGCCGCGCTTTCCTTTCTAATTGATCACATCCTCAATGACAGCCGCATCGATGGTATTAAAATAGGACTTAATGCGAAATACCATCTATAAACTTGTTGCACGGTCTAAGGATGTAACATAAATAGCTCTTGATTTTCTTGTTACATTAAAATCCAGATTTGAAAGATAGTTTCTGAAAGCGCAACTCATGTCAACTTTTATGATACTTATAATATATTTTGATAAACACTGTAAGTAATGTTTGAATTATGATAAAGTCTGTGGCATACAGTGTTGTAATAAGTATAATTTATTTACAAAGTTTGGTCGGTTACCTAATAGGTGTAAAGAGATAAGTATATAGTCGGATATAGTTGAAGTTTAGTAAGAAACCGATGGATGTTGTAGACTGAAATATAATTTGATAAATGAGCTGTTTGTTTTCTATTAATAAAATAAAATTATATTCGAGAACATCCATCGGTTTCTTACTAAACTTCAACTACCTATATCCGAAGATCCTGCATACTTATCTCTTTTGCTGACTGTACAAAGGCCCTGTAAAAATTAAATAAATTATTAGTTACGCAAACTAATAAGATATATTGCCTTTGGCACTTGTGAACTACAATAAGCTTTTCCGCTATTGCAACAAAAATAACGCCACTTGGCAACGCAAACAATATTATGCGCATGTAAAACAAGTACCGAGACATACCACGCGCGTTGGAAATAAAACAATTTTTGAAAGGAAATTAATGTCATTCATTTTATGTAATGAAGGTTTAAATGCTCGCACACACAAGTGTGCTACATACAGATTTTACGATTTATTTAAAAGAAAACTTAACTTTTACGCACTCAATTCGAATACAAACTCTATTCCGATGCAACAGTGTGAGTGTGTGACTGATTTAAAGCGCGTAACGTAAACGTGGGAAATTGAACATTTTCTCGCCTCAACACGGTAAATAAATTAATATTTTACATGCGACCAACTTTCTTTTAAACATGAACCTCACTGTTAATTCCAAGACGTTTACGATAAAAAGGCGTTACAAATATTTAAGAAAAATAATAATAATAAATGTTTTTATATTTTTTATATTCTAATATTTAAAAATATAATTTATATGGTATTTAATTGGATAAAGGAGATAATAATATTATAATATTAATATCGTCGACTTTGTCTCTGTCACCTTTGACCTATACAAGACTAGAGCCAAGAGCAAGACCATTTCAAAAACAAAAATAACAACCTTGTTCTAATTGGAAACTAAGTACTTACATTCAGTAGGTTTTATAGTTCTGAACAATGCTAGTGTTCATAAAGTAGGTATTCATGTAAATTCTGTCAAATGCCATAGCATGACATCGCGTGACACCGGTGACCCTGTATTGTACTGGATCGGCACTGCAACAACGTGCCACTGTACTAATTATACTCAGATAACCTAAAAACAACTGTTAACGCGATAAAAATCTTTAATATGTCGCACGTAAAATTATCATTGTTATACAGTTGTCAACTCAGATAATTGTATATATTGATACCTACCCTTAATTTGGATAATTGGTAAGCTTTCGTTTACTTTTCTCGGTAATTATTGTATTATTTCGCCGCAACATGCGATGTTTCTTATTACCTAGTCCTTAGTTGGTAACAGCTTTTTAATTACTTTGTTAATAGTTGAAAAGATCAATGATCTCCTCATAATTAAAACTTATTTATTTATAATTAATAGTTGCGTTCGTTATAAGTTACTACCTCATTATCGTTAACCTTCAGAAAAAAAGAAATAATTAATCGATAATCTCAGTTTGTAGACACTTCAAACAAAGTATTCCATCTAATAGGTACCTACTTATTTTTTTTTTTTCATAAGTTTATAAGTACTATGGATTCTACATGTAGGTAGCTCTCGTTTAGTGATGTAGAGTTCGAATTCACAACCTCTGAAATACTACCGTTAATCATATTAACTACTGCGCTATTATACCTTCGCTTTATCGCAGTCCGCATAGAAGTCGATTAAGGAATTGTTAATTTATGTTATTCTGGCGGCGAACAACTTGTTATAAGTAATATAAATAAATATTGTTGTGATCCTTAGTCCTACTCTTAACCTAACACGACTTTATGTGCTATGCTATTATTAGCAACGACTACGTAATGTTTACATTATTATAGTCCTATCCTGAACGCACCCGATGCACTTCGTGCACACTTCAGTGATCCACGCGGTCACGCTAAACACAAAAATTTCGATATTGTGTCGAAGAAAATACAGGGTGGTTCAAAAGTCGTGGATCAAACGAAGTAGGGGTATAAAGGAGGTCATTTCCAACGCTTTTAAAGTGAGAAATAATTTTTGGTTAGGTTACAAAATTTTTGGAAAAAAATAAATTGCTCTTGAAATTTGATACTCAGAGCCCTAATAGAACTTTGTAGTGCTGATACATTATCTAGTAGTAATACAACACCGTTTGTTTTATTGTTTTATATCACATTTTTTTTTAATTTGTCTAATTGTAAAAGAACTCGGTATACAGAAATATTCATAACTTTTAGGGCAATTGAATTATGACCATACTGTAGAAACATTTTTTGTTGGAAATGACCTCCTTCATCTCCCTATTTCGTTTGATCCACGACTTTTGGACCACCCTGTATAACATCGAAGATTATTACAGCGTAGATTAGGTATTTGTAAATTCCTTTTCGATTATCTCACAAAACGAGTTTTACCAGATTTTTCTCTATTTCCACGTCTGTCTTCTATGCTAATGAACTGTTTTATAATAGAGTAGGTAAGTATACGATGAACTTTCAATGATTTATGTTGAACACAAGGTCTACCTCGGCGAATTATCACGTCAGTTGACTACCGACACCTGGATACGTTAACGTGCCTCAATTTATCATCAACGAAAACAATACGGCGGGCTTGCTTATGACTGATCACTGTAAGGTAAACATAGTGCGGGGATAGTACTACTATACTACTCTTATTCAGCTACATTTTCATATCAACACGTGACCTTCAGCTACTGAAAATATGCCTCTAGTGGAGCGCTACGATGGAACGACTCGAGGATTACAAAGGGCTTTCTGATAAGTTTGTCAATCATGCTCTGTATAACACAAATGCCTCTTACTTTACCTCGAACAGTGATAGGATGCCCTTTATTTAGCCGGAAGGCTGGCCGGATACAACAAGGCAACATCACACCTCGATAATCACGTTGATAAGTTAGCAATTTCTTAACAAATCGGTATGTGTCGATATCGGCACTGCAAGTACTGCATGTTTATGTGCACACAGCTTTGATGACCTCTGGGTAACATTCGGATCGGTAGTATATTCAGAACTCGTTGGAATAGCCGTAAAAATAGGGATGTAACACAGTATCTTCGACAACTACGATTATGCAACAGTCAACACCCTTATCTATGCAATTAGATAGTGACGTTTCATTACAATCAGCTATTATCTAGTAATCTTTTATCAACTACTACATTCTATCTGTTCTTAGACTCGTGATTTATCGATTCAATTCGAATTCTATGATGTACTGCACGATAATGTTAGTAAAGTAGTTAGGTATGTACGTAACATGTTTTTTATTGATTTTTTAAGTAGTTACTACGAATTAAATTATAAGGTAGAATGAACGTTTTAACTGCTCTATCTGCCTATAGGTCCATTAAAACAATTTTTTTTTCAGAACATACACTGTGCCACAAAAGCAACTGAATGATCTTGAAATGTCAACAGCGAAATTATTTCAAGAATTGTAAAATGTTTTAAAATATAATCGTCGTCATTCAGGCGGCCGGCACGATAGTCAGCTGATGTAGTAGGTACGTAGACACGGTAGCTATTACGGAAACATTTCGGAGGTGTGTCGGACTACGTAAACAGTAAACATCAATATGTAGATATATCAAAAATAATGCGCAAGTCCAATTTGAGGCACGTGTTGGGGAAATAATGTACCTCTCTATTGAGTTCACTGTTTTAGAACGGCATCATCTTTCTGTAAATATCAGCCTGTAAACTTCCTCAAATGAATTCTCGTGGGATGTATCCTATCCTTCCATATGTAACACTTTAATATGTATGTAATTCTAATATGTGTATTGTATATATCTTGAGGATTATATATTTCGATTATCGACAATGGGTTAAAAAAGTTATCCCAGGTCTTTGTCATCTTTTTGATAGATATTATTTAAAACAATTTACGCGATTAGCGAGTTACTTCATTTATGATCAACACGATTTATTTGCCACATTCTAGGTACATTTGGTAATTGTAGAATTTTCCATAAACATTAACATTTGATTCAGAAAGAAAAACCAATCGATTGTTTACAGAAATATTCCACGAAATATTTTCATTTCAAGTATACAAGTAAATATATTTTTCTATGGACAGAAACACAATACAATACTGAAAATAACATGCTAGATACCTACATAAGATTTTAATTTACCGTATGGGCGTAAGATTGTTACATACTTGTTGTTAGACACTTGTAACTCTAATAATTTCATGCAATTAGGCAAGAATGTTTCCTTATTTACACGTTAAGCGAATTGTCTTCACTGACTAAACGCTAATGAATGCATTCCACTTTAAAAGGCTTGAGTGTTCGTTAAGTTTACAGCTAATTACGGTTGCTTGCTGTTTACACGTAGGTTTACGAATAATTCAATACTATGACCTAGGTGACTATTAGCATTTTTGTTTGTTGCTTTCTATTTAGATATCACACTAATATTATAAAGGCGAAAGTTTGTGAGTGTGTGTGTGCGTTTATATGTTTGTTAGGTACTTCTTCACACTCAAACAGCTAGACCAATTTTGATAAAATTTTGTATGGAGGTAGCTGACTCTTTGGATTAACATATAGGCTACTTTTTATCCCGATATTCCTACGGGATCGAAACTTATGCGGATGAAACCGCGAGGCGCAGCTAGTAAATAATATAATTGTTGGTAATGATTATTGGTAGAGCTATAATTATCAAAGTAGCAAGTGGTTAGCCTGAATGTCTTTGGCATGGCATTAAGTCCGCCTTGTCTTAACCATTGTACCATTCATAAATAATAAATAGCATGGTACGAGTATATGGGGATAGAGTCATCATATTTATGACGCGTAAAAGTGATTCAGATATCCTGTTTACAGAATAAAAAAAAATAATTTCATATCTTATAGGAGCGAAGGAATATGACTTGTAGAAAACGCTTTGGACATTCATAATTCCTTTTACGTGAACCCGATAATAACAAAAATTCCACCTCGTGCTTCACCACCTCATATGGTTTTCATTCCCAATTTCTTCAATAGTTATTTTTGGGTTACATTAGTAATTATAACTGTGCGATACACTACTGTTGCTACAACTAACACTTTGTTTGCTATTGTTGACGTTGTTTTGTACACATTTATCTGTGTTTAGTCTCCCGTCTAGAGGGCACAGATATTTTCAATGTTCCGATTTAGCTGTGCCACTTTTTCTTCACGGACAACTTCCATCAGCTTCACGTCCGCGTTTGACACGGATGATCTCTGAGAGACATTCACGAAAATAAATTACATGAATAGTTACTTAACACCTATAATATTGATTTTAGCTTCGTCTCACTTATTGGATACCTAAGTAGGTTTGTAAATATGATCTATGGTCTATGATGCAGCTCTGGTTGTAATTCGTAATCTTTCATCGTGATATTTGCCTACAAATATAAAGCTCAGACAGACTAATAAAGCAGTGTCTCCCCGAATAAAATAAATAATTATAGGTCAAGTTTTTTCATGGCTCCTTTATCATTAGAAGCATGTGCGTTCAGTAGGTATTTATCTTCGATTGAATTATCACACTTTCTTTGCGAAAAAAATGAGGGCTTGTCTGGGTTAGTGACGTGTATGTACCTAATAACTAAAGTCTTTTGAGATCAGTACACTGGACTATAGGCCGACCGCTTAACTGAGACGTTGCCTGAGGTAGCTGCGCGGTGCGGGAAGGGTGATAGTTGTCACAAGTAGAAGAATCACTGAGCTCTTGCGTCACGTCACCACACCCTTCCCGCACCGCGCTGCTACCTCAGGCAACGTCTCAGCTAAGCGGTCGGCCTATACATGGTTATATTACTTGTGTAGGTAGGTATATTAATATGACGATCATAGAGCAAAATGTATGTCAGATAATTTGGTCCACACAAAATTATCACACATTTCTCCAAGCAGCTACGCATAATTTTCTGAACAACATCCCCGGTGCCCTATTTTATAGTCACACACAATATTTACATTTGTTTTTGAACGAAATGTGGTATGATGATTTCATTTTAAAAGGAAATTAATTCTGCACGACGAAGAGAGGATAAAGATACAAAGCAAATGACCTTCTGAGAATGTTTCTTACGAGTCGTTTATTTACGTCGCATGTCGAAATAACTGAATTATTGTATGCCCTGAGTTTAGTGGAAGGAATAAAAAAGCTGAATAATTATAAATCCATTGTTACACGGTTTACATAAATAGTGTGTAGTTACAGTAAACCGCATTTTTAATGCGTGTACTTTGTCTGGAACGCGACGGTTTGAAATGGCGTAAACGGTGTTCCGCCGGTGACCTCCAATTTGCAATTTTATTTTCTGCATGTGGCCGTAGGTAAGCTTCGGTTAATTACACCAATTCCAAGAATGTAATATTCAGATGATATGTGGGAGTTACCGGCTCTGTACCAACTGTACCGAGACGTGGACGACTTTCACATCATCTATTTTTGAAATTTGACACGTAAGCCAAATAAACGGATTACCAACATACTTACATATATACCAATGTAGTGTACTTGGTAAAACAGGGACAGACACTGTATTGTTTACTATTAGCATTATTATTATCGAAAGGTTACTTGAATGGAAATGTTTAATGTTAAAACCGTCACAAACCTCTATTGAGGTTCATGTTATCGGTCGCACCACTGTGTTATCGAGGTCTGCATCTGTGTCAATAGTTAGTACGTTGTGCGTGACGTTCCGATCTTACACTCGCTGACGGTCTACGAAACCTAAGTAGTAAGTAGCAGTTCTGCACAATGTCATAACAGATGTTATTGTTTCTTCTTGTGTTTGCTATCGGCTCCCAGTCTTAAGTCGTGACAAGTAATTTTCCACACAGTCAACATTTAATCGAGAAGCGCTATTGTCTTAATCGTAATTCTAGTCATACATTCGTAATATTATTTGGTTCGGATATTAAGATTGGTTATCTAATTTTTATGACACCGAAGAGTATTGGCCTTTTGGCGGCCATGTGATTTTTGACCTTGATTGCCCATGTAGGCGGTTCCTACCTAGGTACTAATTTTAATTTACGCCATTGTCAGTTGAACAATCCAATTCTATACCGATTTTGAAACGTTTGAGCCCAATTAATGAGTACAGCCACTATTTCGTTCAATTCATTTTAAATAATATTATTTAATTGGAGTCTTAGGAGTTCCGCGATTATTTCCTTGCTCTTGAACATTTGGTGGATAGCGACCTTTGTTTGGTTAGTGGAAAGCCACTAACCAAACAAAGGTCGCTATCATAGGTCGCTATTATGCAAAGGCATAATTATGCCGAGATTGCGAAATGACGGTAGTAAAGTTATTTGGTTATCTTTATAGTATAGGAATTTATAAAGTCTACAATCCAGCTAGTTATGTACCGCTGCTACTTAACATAAGTACCTAGTCTGCGTTTGCGCACACTCCATTTATAATCCATATAAGTAATCGTAAGTGCATTCTCTTCAAAAACTTTTATCGTAGCATTAAAAATGTTAACAACGAAAGTGTTGTGGCAATTAAAATCTGTCGAGCAATATCAACAATCAAGGAAAGGAATTAAAACGTGTAGATATAGAATGTCGCTTATCGCTTAAGATAATACAATTATTATATAATTTTTTTCAATGATGTTGTAGTAGGTACATTGCCTAATCTTTATGTTACACAAATATTTTACGTAAAAATAGACGTGTCGCAGATGAATGATGATAAAGGAAGTGCGGCTACCTGATCCATGTGTTCATTAAAATTATTACCCTCATAGGAAACTTAAGTAATGACTTGACTTCTAATATCTTAATCGTGTAAGATGGATGGGTTCGTCACTTTAAAACGTTCCTTATGTGAATAATTATAAACTAAAGCATGTGATAAGATGCGAGGGGCGTGAGTCGGACAGAACGAGTATAGTGCGGCGGGGTTACGGGTTATCGTGCCTGACGCCCGCGCCGAACGCCGATAGCAGACCGCAGAGCATTGTATACAACGACCCTTTTAATGATCGCATTTTTCACTAATGTGACAAGTACCATTGTATGATCGACGCGCCATTTCCCGAACAACGCTATGTTTGACGTCAACTCATATTCATAGTCCGAATGCTTAGCAGCGCGGCCGTTGCTAATTTCTAGGTCGGTATTACGTAACTCCTTTGTCTCAAGACTGCTGTCATTTAATCTTGTCTTCTCCTAAGATTCGGAAACATTACGAGCCTGAGTTCGCTGCGGTTGTAAATATTTATTTTAGGTTTAGGAAGTTATGAATAGTTGGCCATGGGTATTTTAACTACTGTCGGTAGTTACATTCCTCTAGATGATTAAAGATAGGGAGTGGTACAAACGTACAAAGTAGGCAGACATGCATTTCATACAGTTTCATATGCGAGAAAAATTCAAAGAAATATTCTTACAAAAAAATCGAAACGAACATAAGATCGAGGTGAGATAACGTGTTACGTTACTACAATTATCGCACACTCATGATCAGCTTTCTTCATCAGAAAATCAATGATCTGGATTACCTTTTGCAACAGTGTGATTACTGTCCTTTTTTTTTTTTTTTTCAAAATTCCATTTTACATAACAGGTGTGATTGCGAGCACCAACATATTTCTGCTAACAGGTAGAAACCGGTATTGCCGTTGATAAATTGCGTTACTTATATCTTTCCATAATTGTACCATGCGGCTATATTTAGTCCTCGAGTCGATACGGCCGCTGCAATTCGCAGTTCGCTGCTAAAATCTTGTATAAACGTGAACATACTCATACCTGTGATTTTAGACTCAACAAATTCGGTTACCTCCGTTAACTTGACAAGGTAGGCACAAATCTATAGATAGTCAATACATATTTACATTACATAAACACAATCCATACTATATAATATTATAAATGCGAAAGTGTGTCTGTCTGTCTGGTACCTCTTCACGCTTAAACCTGTGCTTAAACCGCTGAACCGATTTAGATGAAATTTGGTATATGTAGAGATAGTTTGAGTCCCGGGAAAGGACATAGTATAGTTTTTATCCCGATATTCCCACGGGATCGAAACTTATGCGGGTGAAACCACGGGGCGCTGCTAGTATCTAAATATGTAAAATAATGTAGCCTTTGAATGTACTACGATGGAAATTAAGATCAAGGCAGAATAACATCGATCACATCACAACTTAGTTCCTAATAAGATCAATATTTATTTAAGATAAAGTAGGTAGGTACATCTTTATCTAATAAATAACAAAAAAATAGTCAACATAAAAATATAATTTTTAATGACTGAAATTACATTCGTCCTTGTAGTTGTTGTGCTACGAAGTACATAATTATTATAGATTTTAGAATAAATAATCATAAATTATTTGAATAATTAATTTAAAGTTATTTATTCTAAAATCTATAGGTATCCAAAATAGAGATATTCAATCGTCTTTGCTGTTAAATCATTCAAAGAATGACGGCAATTTTTTTTTAATTGTAATTGAAAACTATAAAAGGCATCATCAGCATTTAATACTCTAACTTCCGGTGCATCTGGGCGTTTTCATGGATCCTTTTCCTATTTATGTTGTAAAAAGCTTACGAAACTATTTAACTATTTTGCATTTCTCTCTTTTCAGTTTACTGAAACAATAATGAGCAAAATCTAACAAGTAATAATGTGCACAACATTGATAAAAATTCAATTGAAAAGTATCGTGTTTTCTACATCCTTCAAGTATCAGATTATAACATTAGGTAAAGAATCTCTTACGATGCGTAACGAGTAGATACTTATTAAAATCAAACATGACACATCATCGACTCATCGCTCTACATTTGAAAGCACTTTCCCATGATTGTAGCTATCGTATCGTATCTTATCTATAAAGACAATATTTTCTTAACCTACATAAAGTACTATCCGAAAGAAATGTCACCTTCGCGATCGATTATTCGTAGCTATTCGTAGCTCTACGAAAAGTAAACTAAAAATCAATAGTCCAATGTTTGATGATCTATTTTGGTGTTTCCAGGAGACTTCGGGCGGTACCAATGTTTCCAGTTCATCCTGCACATCCTGGCAGCCATGACAGCCGGCATGCACATGCTGTCTCTAGTTACAGTTGCTGCGGTACCAGAACATAGGTCAGTTTCCCACCGACGTCCACCACATGACCGGCGTATTGGGCTTATAATCTCACTAAGACACCATGGTGGCGCAACCATGGTCGCACTGCCAGCAAAATATACACAGCTTTATGGTGGGTATCTCACCAGGCGTCCAATCGGTTGCACAACCAACCAAGTTTTTGGCAGTGCGACCATAGTTGCGCCGGCATTGGTGTCCTAGTGAGACAAGGCCTTTATGGGTACGAAGCGGCGCCGATAGCAATAGACAGATATTTGGTGAAGCACCATCACTTGTTTTTGTTGACATCAATGTGTTGACATGGCGTTGACTGATGCAAAATGTGAGACAAAACATATTGTTGCATTTTTGTATAAATCAACACTGCACCGTAGTCAACACGATCATCACTCCGCAAATGTGTTATGTCCCACAATTTTCATGAAACATTTTGTTCAGTCAAATATCTTTCTACGCTTTGAACATGTGAAACTGGAACATACTGAGGTGTTACGTTGCATGTGCATGGATGGATAGCAGGATTCATAATGAAATGCACATCCTTTTGGGTATTACGCAAAACAATATTCAATTACTTTTATATACGGTGGCTCCGGGCAAATGCAACTGCATTAATCGTGTAAAGTCCTATTAGATATATTACTTCTTTATAGATTTGCTCCAAATTATATTGGTGCGTATGGTATGGGTCTTATAACATTATTTGCTTTTGGTTATACAGCGTGTACAGTTTTGCTTGATCAGGAAGAAGGTGGCAGTCGGGACGGCTTTGGTGTTCGTTATTATATCTACAAGAACAGAGTGATATTATTGGTGCCGTTATACTTATATGTTGGTATATTGAACGTAAGTACTCAACTTTTGTAACATACCTTTGTTTGTCTCTTGGGCTATGGTTTGCTAGGTATGCCGCTTTTATCTAATATTCTATATCAAAACCATTATTTTTTCTCTTCATCATTAACAAATAACATTGTGGTCTTCGGTTTCGAATAGGTTTATTAGATTGTTTCCATATGATGGATAGACAGCAGCATGTGAATATTTTTGTTTATCTAACAGAACTCAATATTATCTATTAGATAACATTACCGTGACTCAGGTGATTGATTGCATACAATATCAATTAATTTCAGGTCCTATGTCCTTCTGAAGTGATTCATTGTAACAATCACGAAGGGGCGCATTTTTTAGCTCATTGCAGTCTTAAGGAGGAAGCGCCAATTAAGGCCGTGAATTTTAATTTTCTACGTTTTGTGCAATTTGCAGGTCAGTGTCATGTTGATTAAAATATGGTTCGCGAGCCTAACAAATATGGCTTTACAGAATTATAATCATTAAAATTATCAATATAACCCATAGATATACGTATATAAAACCCTTTAACTTCATAATTATAATCCTATTGAATGTCTATTTCATTATTATGAAGTTGGACGGTTGTAGGTATTGATGATTTTAATGATTATAATTCTGTAAATACATACTTGTTACGCTCGCGAATCATATTTTGTTTAACATACTTACGAGTACAACCTGAGACTGACCTGCAAATTGCAAAAAAACTTTAGAAAATTTGAATTTCGCGGGCTACTTAGCGCATTCCCCTTATGGAGAGGTCTATTGTCAGCATTTTTTCGGAGAACATATCTATTAGGTACCTACTACAAATTGGTATACAATATCTATTAGTTTGGGTAAGGTGAATGCAAATATAAATAAGCACTAGAAAATATGTTTTCGTACGGTCCTACTGCTACGTAAGTACAGTCAATACAAAAACATATGAATTATCATATCATAATATTATCCTTAAAAATGTAATTGTTTACCTAACGTAGGTTCCTTTATTGCATCAATAATACTTTAAAATAGCAAAAAACACACCAAGAAAAAGGAAATTAGTAGGTGGTGGTATGGTACATACCATACCACCACCTACTAATTTTCTTAACCCTGTATACATATACAGGGTTAAATTAAATTAGCTAGCAAAAATCCGCGGCAGAGACGGGAATCGATATTTTTAAACATGATAAAACTTTGTGTTTTAAATTAATTTAATGACTTTATTGTAGGGTCGTCGACTGCAGTAAGTGTAGTCAATTGAACCTTCTATTTTTGTGTATAAAACAAAAGAAAACAGATTTTATCAACTCATACTTCAAATTAGAACCCTCCCCCCCCCCCAAAAAAAAAACAAATATTTTATATTTTTATTTTATCATGCTTAGATATCGATACCCATCACGTCTGCAGAGTTTCTCTAGCTAATTTAATTTGACCCTTTATAATGTAGTATGTTCTTAATTTAATTTTCGTAGTTCGTTTTTATCAAGCATAAACTGTAGTATGCTAGATTAAATCCAAAATGTAGAAAGATTTGTGCTTCTTTGCTGTTCTTAGTTGTAACACACGCCTTTTATTAGTATATATCACATGTCCTTTAACAGGTATACTTAACAGCATTTAGGAGCATGGAATGAAGTAATAAAACTAACTAACCTAATGCACCGCGCACGCTCGGCACGAAAATAATACTAAAATAATGTGAGAACAATAAAAGTATCTTTTTCGAATTTCAGATGCTACCTGCAAGGAATAGACAGTGCAAACCATACGGAACCGTTTAACTCGTTGTTGGTTCAGGCATCCATCCCGCTGAACGAACATGGCAAACTAGACTCTTGCCTGATGTACGGAGAAAATAAAACTCTGGTAGAGTGCCAGTCCTGGGTCTACGATACTCAATATTACACGTCATCTCGGGGTATTGAATGGGATTTCGTGTGCAGTCGGCGCTGGATGGGAGCCTCAGCGCAAACCGCATACATGTTTGGCGTCGTGGCCGGTTCGCTTATATTTGGACGAATGTCTGACAAGTTTGGAAGAAAAAAAGCCTTCCTTTGGTCTGGAATCTTACAACTCATTTTAGGCACATCTGTTGCTTTCGCCTCCGACTACTATTCATTCGTAGTGCTTCGATTCCTTTACGGTATCTTCGGATCGGGTTCATATATAGCTGGGTTTGTATTGACAATGGAAATAGTCGGCCCGAGTAAGCGTACTATATGCGGTGTTATGTTTCAAATCATGTTTGCCACCGGCATAATGTTGTTAGCCGCTTGGGGATATTTAATAGATAACAGATTCTATTTGCAGATAGTATATGCCTTACACGCAGCAGTATTGCTTCCTCACTGGCTACTTATGGACGAATCCCCAAGGTGGCTCTGGGCGCAAGGTCGCGCTCGTGAGTCTGTCGCTATCATAGAGAAGGCTATGAAATTCAATGGATCAACTGATCCGATAGACACTCCATCATTAGTATCACACTGCAAAGCTACCTGTGCTAAATATACAGACGAACATTCCGCAGGAACTTCTGACTTGTTCAAAACTCCAAAAATGATGCAGAAGACTTTGATTATTTGCGGTTGTTGGTTCGTCAATTCGGTAGTGTACTATGGTCTGTCGCTAAATACTGGTAAACTTAACGGGAACCCATACTTCCTCATGTTCTTAATGGGAGTCGTGGAGTTACCCAGCTATATTATCATTGTATACTTCTTGGACCGCGTCGGGCACAGAGCACTCATCAGCACTATGATGTTGTTAGGAGGGATCGCCTGTCTAGTCATTGTCGCTCTACCTCATGGCTCTACGGCGACCACAGGCATCGTGATGGTAGGAAAGCTATTTATATCAGGCTCCTATTCTATTATCTACAAGTATTCGGCAGAACTGTTTCCGACTGTAGTGCGCAGCTCTGGAGTGGGGCTGGGCAGTATGTTTGCTAGTGTGTCGGGTGCTCTGACGCCACTTATAAATTTGCTGGACACACTAAATCCAAAAATACCCACCATACTATTCGGATTTCTGGCTTTGCTATCAGGATTCTCTACTTACTTCTTACCTGAAACAATTGGTAGAAACTTACCTCAATCATTAGAAGACGGAGAGAAGTTCGGTGTCGGTGACACTTGCTTCACAAACTGCAGCGGTCGACGAATGAGCACTGACACAGTGGACCTACCAGAAACAATGGTGCCGTTGGAAGTTATGGAAAAGAAACCGTAAGACATTATTGTGTGGTCTGTAGGTAAAGTCATCTCTCGAAAATTTAATTACGCGACGTAAGAATAAGCAATATAAGTAAAACGGCTATTTCAATAAGTCATTTCAAACTAAGCCTTATTTTAATTAAACCTATACGTAAAGCTTGCATTTTACGAACTTTGCTCAATATTTTATCACTTTGTATGGTGTTACTGGTTCTATTTCAACACTGCGCTATTTTTTATAAATATAAGTAAGTCTTTCTTGTTTTATATAACTGTTACTGTTTTGCAAAGAATATAGATTTTAAGTGTTTATGTACGTAATTAGATTATTGTTATATTTTATATAGTGTCTAGTCAAGAGTTAATCACAAGCAAGTTGTGTTCATGAGAAACCGTTTTGCTTAAGACTGGATGATTGTTCTACTAACAACTCGCTATCGTAATGCGAAAATATCTAACAGGTAAATAGCATATTTTTAATAGGTTATTAAAAGAAGTACAATTTAATGTACACACGTAGCATATAAAACTAAGTACAATACTGCATGTGCGTTATTTTTGTGTCTGTGTAGGTATATCTATTGATCAATTATAAAGCACATATCTATTTTTATGATCACCTATACTTAGGTAGTTATTGTACCTAAGTACAAGTAAGTTCGTCCAAGTCTATCTTACGCTTTTATAACCCGAAAATAGTTATCTGAAGATTGAAAGCCCTCAGGCATTCGAATGTAGGCATAGCAATACGAAATGACAAGGTTTTGGATGCTGGCAGCAAGAAGTCGAGCTAACGATGTAGGTACGCAAAATTTTTAGATGAAAGATACCTAAAGGCATAAAACAATATATGCATAGGCCTTTTATGTTTGCAGACTGATAAGATTATCACCTGGTTTCTGTGAAATGAAAATCAATACTAATGTGGTTTCACTTAATATATGAGTTTAGGACCCACATCATTAGGACAGTTTCGCTACTCTATACCTAAAATGCAGAGCTTCGAAACCTTCAAATCAGCTCTAAACAAGTATAGTGAATTTAAAAGGACCTGCAAAGCCAATATATTATTATATACTTAGGTATCAGTTTTGTACTAGATATATCAAACTTTAATTAACATACAAGGTATTTCATTGATCGTCAATAGGTCTTAATATTTTATAAATGATTATTATTATTTTAATGTGGTCGACTGATGTTTGTTCCGTATTTACCTACCTAGCTAGTCATTATGGCTAATTAAAATGCATGTTTATGTCGCAGCGTAATAATAGATAGGAAAACATGGTTTTAATTTTTTTTACATTAGCTTTTATTTACCAATACATGTATTTGCTCATTTAAATCTAACCTTTGGAAGGAAAACTTGCTTTTAGATTTCGCTTAATATTGGACAAGTCTTTACCGACTTAGTAGGTTCTAAGTATTGAAATAAATCTGATTTTATTATTACCCTGTCATATAACTAAGAAGGTGGCATACTATGCTCAATACAACACTGCCAGTAGGTGCTCGAAACATTTTGTTAATAACTGTAGTTACGTAAGCTAGAAGCATCAGCGCATTAATTTATTTTTAGGAAAATAATAACTACTTAAGGGTATTTAATAGCATTTAGTCATTTATGTGTAAAGCTAAATTAATCAAATAAGGGTTACATATGTAGGTAGATATTGGATGTTGCGTCCGATACCTACTTACATATCACCTCTGTTTTCTTTTCAGTACTCAGTGATCCTTAGATATAAATAATTATTTGTATAATAAATAACCTTGCTTACAATATAAAGTGGACATGTTTTTACAAGCCAATAGCTACATGACCATCAATGATACCTACTATCTGACTGCCCATCAACTCACATGTTTTACACTTTATGCAAATTGACGACATTAAACACGTCGGTGACACTGGTCGCATACCTATGAGGTTTATGTACTATAAATAGCTGGATTCAAATAGCTTTAGCCAGTTCCTTTATATATTTTATTACTTAAGTTCAGAATATTCCTGTGAAGTAGACTGATTTAAAGGAAAGTTATGCAATTTTTCTGCAGATATTGATTCAGCTGCACGTGCGAAGGTGTTCTTATCTAAGTGTCAAGATATTACTTTATGATAAATATCAAGTTTAAAAACAGACAAACAGATACCTATTAAAAGATTCGCCGGTATTATTAGAATGTACATAATTAATTTGTTCATTTTGATAGTGGGGGTTAATAAAGATTGAAGTTTATTTAAAAACGTATATCTATAAAAAAACAAAAGCTATTTCTGGGGATTCTTTTTTTTAAACATTGCTTGACCAGGTACTTATTTATCATCAACAGATTGCCTCTACCAAGACTGAAAAGAGAGTAAAAACCAGGTATTTAATTAAGTCATTTTATAAGGAAATATTAAAGGTACACGCAGTACCCTATACTTACCTATGTGTAGAAATCTGCATTATGAGTTTGTGACATGAAAACATTCCTTAACTTAATACACTAGGTCTGACCTTGATAAAGGGCCTGCTCTAGATTCCAATAAAGTAAAGATCAATTACTTAATTATATTTATTAAGTACTTGAATTCTATCATAGGTGAAACTAATAAATAATTAATGAATGGTCAATATAATACGAAAGATTATAATAATAACATGCAAAATTATGAAGTGAAATGTTCAGATAAGATGTTCATAGAAGTAAATATTTCTTTTTTGGGTTTTTTATTTAGGTACCTACATTGTACAAGCCCGCATAGGTACTAAGTAAGATTTTTTAAATCAGCGGGGTAATTGCGTAACAATGGTTTTCATTTTGACAGTTCAACAACATTAATTACGTTATTCACAATTTTGTTTTTGACATTTATTTTTGAATGTGTGTTACGCAATTAGGGTGCTGGCTTATTTCGAGGAATAAGTTTTATGAAAATCAGTCTGTAATAATCATAAGGTATCCCATAGTCATACATAGGTATAGGTAGGTACTACCTAAAATTTAATTAAGATATATGTTTGATACATTGCCAATTTATTGGCCTCTTTTTTACATTTTTCTATTTTTATAGCTGGATTTTATGTAAGTATCAAAATATTTACTGACCTACGATGAAGACTATGTCCAATCAAATATATGGTGTACACGAATTTAATAAATATTTTTTAAGAGTATTGTGTTTTTTTTTTTTTTTTTGTAAAAGTGTGTTTTAGGTTAGGTACCTACGAAGATCCATCCCTGTTTATCTTCGCATTATTAGGTTTTTCTCGTGGTCTACTACAGCTACACATTGAGTAGATAATTAGGTGCCTATATACCGACTAACTTTCTAAAATATGTATTACAAGCAGTCAATAAACTTGCTACGTCGCGTTGTTGCTACGCGTAGCCGCCAGGGGTTTTATTTCCACAGAACTCGTGCTACGAGACTATGAGTGCTACGATAGAGCTTGCTACGACTTGAATAGGATTTTTTTTAGGGCTTTATTAAATGTATGAATATGAATATAATTTACAAGCATTTAGAATTATTACTTAGACTTACATTATGTAAGTATTTAAAATTTCTATTACTTTTTTTTTTCAAGATTTACTTTTTTCGACGTGTGGATAATCGAACTAAATTGGATAGCAACGTATTTAGGTACTAGGAACTAAATCACTTCAGGATTCCTTCAGTTGGCCTTTATGAATAGTGCGTGGGCACATTACAGTGCGAGATTAAAATAATGATATTTTTAGATACCTACTGCATACCCGGTACCTAGATACAATCCAAGAAGCAATCACCTGAATGTGTCTCGGTACTTCCTTTTACTACTACGGCACTCGAAACAGTAAGTACTTAGCTACAGGACAGGCCGAAAGCTGTTGCTTATAAAGGAGGATATGCCACTGTCAAGGAAGCCACTGAATACTTTAGACAACGGAGCAACATACGATCATTAGGCACCTATAGAGTAGAGAGAAAGTACATAGGTCTGTAAGTTTTTTCCTAAAGATTGAAGCCAAGGTGATACCTATTTGAAAACAAACACTATGTCGTTGATGGTATCGATAAGGAAACACTTTTTATAACATTGATGATTTTTGTAGCTAAACTATTATGTCCAATAAGATATAGGTACTTAAAAACTATGTTTTTCATTTGCAGGTGCTGGGTCGATGGCGCTGACACTAATGAGTCAATAGCGTCGTGGAATTCTTCGGAAATATTAGCCGCTATCCCTCAGACCATCTCTGGAGGTCTACATAACTGCCTCATTTATGATAAAAATAATGAAACAACATCTTGTTCTAAATTCGTATTTGACACGACATACAGGTCTTCGTCGCGAGCTATGGAATGGAATCTAATATGCGATAAAAGATGGATGGGAGCACTAGCTCAGTCCGTTTACATGTTAGGGGTTTTCACCGGAGCTGTAGTCTTGGGAGGAATGGCAGATAAATACGGAAGAAAAACCATATTTTGTTGGTCCGGAGTACTACAGTTAGTGTTTGGTGTACTAGTTGCTTTTATACCTGAATATTGGTCCTTCTTGGCAGTTCGTTTCGTATACGGAATCTTTGGATCTGCCGGTTCGTATATTACCGGCTTCGTTTTAACTATGGAATTAGTCGGAGCTAGTAAGCGAACCGCGTGTGGTGTCGCTTTTCAAGCTGCATTCGCTGGGGGTATTATGTTAGTCGCAGGGTGGGGAGCTCTTGTAGACAATAGACAAATTCTTCAAGTGATATACGGACTTCATAGCCTTCTCCTTATTCCACATATTTGGATCATGGACGAATCTCCTCGTTGGTTATGGGCTCAAGGCCGGTCAAAAGAATCAGTGGATATCGTTGAAAAAGCTTTGAAATGCAACAGATCTGACAGTAGGTTGGATAGAGCTGAATTGGTGTCTAAGGGAAGGGCTGAAGCGTCGAAAGGAACGGATGCTCCAGCTGCCAGTACAGGAGACCTGTTTAGAACACCTAATTTAAGAAATAAAACAATGAATGTCTGCTTTTGTTGGTTTGCCAACTCCATAGCATACTACGGGCTTACTTTGAGCACTGGCAAGCTAGAAGGCAACCCGTATTTGATAACAGCTATTTTGGGTTTTGTGGAATTGCCGAGCTATGCAGCGGTGATTTATTTCCTCGATATTTGGGGTAGACGGCCGCTAATCAGCTCTATGATGCTTGTGGGTGGTGCAGCATGTGTTATTGCTACTTTCCTGCCTGCTGGAAGTACGATATCTACTGGAATTGTGATTGCAGGAAAATTATTTATCGCAGGCTCTTTTGCTATAATATACAATTATTCAGCGGAGTTATTTCCCACAGTTGTCCGTAACTCCGCACTCGGTTTAGGTTCTATGTGCGCCAGGCTTTCTGGTGCTCTGACACCGTTAATTACATTACTGGATTCTTTTAACCCCAAAATCCCAGCTATCCTTTTTGGCGCAGTTGCAGTGATTTCCGGATTCTTGTGTTTGTTCCTACCAGAGACTATGAATCAGCCCATGCCACAATCCCTCGCCGACGGAGAACGGTTTGGTAAAGGCGACACGTGTTTTGGCAGTTGCTTAGGGAAGAAAAGAAACAGAACTTATTCTGAAGACAATAAAGCTGTTGAATCAATGGTTCCTTTAGAAGATGCGAGTAGGAAAGTTTGATTAGTGTTTAGATTTCTTACCGAAATCAATGTAGCTAAGCAGCCGCTTTAAAAGTAGGCTGTTTATTTTCATGTAAATAGTTATCTAATAGAACAAAGTTGCATAGGCAGTTAGATCTACTTCTTTTACTAACACAAGTTACGTTATGCTGGTTTGCTTTGAGTATTTTATTTACCTACACACAGCTATTATCAATCCTGCAACTAAGTAGGTAATAGGTAGGTACGTACCTACCTATAGGTATTAGTTTTACCAAAAGAAATACATTTAGCGTAAATAAGTTAATTAATAAGTACCAATTATTGATGTTTACAGAGTTTAGACTAGATTGTTTTGTTTTGTTATTAGTGTTTTTACTTATTTTATTTTTTTGTGATGTACCAATTAAACATAGATTGATAGCATGTTGGTGCTTGTGAATCTCGTGATCTGGTGTGATACAGACGGGTGTGTAATGTTTGACATAATAACAAAAGTTCTAATGAACATATGACCTAATTTCATTTAATATACTTTTGTTTAATATAACGATGAAATGATATAATTAATTATTTATATAATTTCATTTTACCTAATTTTATATATGGTATACCTAATAGACATATTAATACATAGACATGTAATGCACATTTGAAATCATATTCATTTAGTATAATATTCAGTTACTATAATATTCAAAATCTATAAGTAACGTTCAATATAATTTAGAAACGTCTACTTTTTCTTGTATATTTTTGCAGAAACTGATTAGGTTTTAAACGCCTGCCATTGTCGTTAGGTTAGAACAGTGACCATTAACGCGCGAAGGCGAGCGAGTGAAGCGAGCGTGTTCCGGCAGCGGCCACCGGAATCATTTGGGTTAGATGACGTTATAACAGTATAATGTTTCCTGATATTTACATACTATTCATTACAGAATTTTGGCTGAAAATTAGGTCAACTAAACGTTATATAAAAAGAGCATTATACAAATTATAAATTATATGTAATGAACGTTATACCTACTAAATGTTATTAGAGCAAAAGGTCATATGAATTACAAAATTCGATCACATGAAATAAGGTTATGTATACGTTTCTATAGCATATGAACGTTATTTCAAGTAATTATACTATCTGTTATTATACCATATATTACACACCCGATATAGACTGTACCTATGGAGAAACTAGTATTACTTATTTTGTAAAAATGTACATAAAAATAAATTATAGGTACATAAATGGGCTGGTTTTATTCCTAAGTATGAAAAGACTGATATAAAACTCATTATAATTTAATATTTACACAAAACAATAATGAACATCACAGTGAGATTAAAAACATCAATAGATGATACATCGATGTATGAACAACGAACATATAGATAGAAGATATTAAGCATAGGTAAATATGAATGACCCACAACTGGGCAAAAGCCCTTTTAAAGTTTTCTGTACAAGGAGAGGTGTCGACCACACATAGAACATTGTAAGAGTAGGTACAATACAATCCCGATGGTGACTCTTCGTGATACGGGACAAGCTAGAGCCCAGATCTCATAATTTAAACTGTCAGCTTATTTTCAATTTTAAATGGGTTTAATTAGATAGGTTTTATGAGATCTGGATCACAACATTGTTACTATTCTGTCTTTACATAATATGCAAAACAGCTATAATTTCTTATCTAGGTAGGTACCTTTTGCATCAATTGCATTTTGCAGTCAGCGTTCCATTAATTACTAAATCATACAGAACAGGATATTTAATAAATCCCTAACCCATTTTCTTCTTTCTATGGATGTTTAATAGTAAAACTGATGTTACAGTCAATTGATGAATTATACTTGATTCATTCATTTGGCGGCGCATGCACACTGCGCTTTCTGGAAAGTGTCGAAATGAAAAAAATAAGACAGATTTGAGAAAGACGCACTTGAAAACACAGATTCTTCATTAATGAAATAAGGGAGAGCAGATAGCGAGTCGGACTCGACTCTTTAATCAAAGATTGTCCACTTCAGCATTAGATCGAGATAAGTGGAAGGAGGGAAAGGAGACCTTTGACCTGCAGTATTATAGTACCTACACGAAAGCCTAATAATTAAAATAAATAGAATGAATGTAGGTAGGTACTTTCATAAGAAATCAGTGACTGATAGGTATGGATAGTAGCTAGGGTTTCAAAACATCCTTTCCTGTATATTAGCAGCATTTATACAATAAAAACATTAGAGAAATACATAGAAGAAAATAGTTTGAAGATTGGTCATTCTGAAATCGTTCACAACGGAATTAATATAAGATTAAAAGATTAGGTCGTCAGTTACCTAACAGTAGATCCAATATTACTTCGTAATTTCAGTCAATAAACATACATGGATATAATATAACAGAGCCACTAAGTAAGTATTGTTCTGAAATACAGTCTTATAACGTAACAGACGAAAATGCAATATAACATGAAGAAATTGCATAAACATTTTAAGCGTAAAGACAACAATGCGTGGAATTATCTAATAAGAAATATTAGAAAACCTCTTAGATGTAGGTAACCCCTGAGTCAATTCTGGAACATTCAATAAGTCAGCTTCGGGATGTGCTGTTAAACTTTCTATTAAATAGGGAGACGAATTTTCTTCCAAATACTATGCACTAGAAGCTCTAGATTCATAATGATAAATTTTATGAAAATATATTTAGAGTACGGTAGTGTGAAAACTCTAAAAGACGTAGCATGTTACCGATTAGTTGATCAGTAGTATCTGCATCCTCAGTCATAATTTATAGGATTTTTCGATTAAGTAGGTAAATTATAAAATAAATGATTATATAGGTAGTTAGGGCCGTCTTTAACCTATTGGAGCCCCTGGGCACTTTTGGATATTGGGGCCCTTATGAAGAATGCATGGATGTAAGAACAAGCGAAGCGAGCTCGAAAATATGCACACCGCCAAGGATAAGTTAAGTTTTCTTTTACAGCCCCTAGCTACGACGCGGGCAGGAACTTGTGGTTCACATGGATGCCCCACTTTGGGCAAGTGCCCAGAGTGGCCAATGGAAAAGACGGCCCTCATAATACTAGGGACAAACAGCGAGACGGCATTCTAATGAAACAGATCAAAAAACAAAAATACATAAAATAGTAAAGATGGTGCTGACATTAAAAGTAGGTACTTTCAAGGTCAGCAAGAGCAAGAAATAGATTAATTTCAAAGAAAAACTTTTTCATAACGCATTTGGCTAAATTTTTATTCATAAAAATATCGAAAATCTTCATATATTTCCTTCAACATGGTCCGTTTTCAAACATATTCACCAAAATATTTATCTGAGCCAAACATGGCGAATCACAACAATAACGATACCTAAAAGTTTAAGTATTTCTAGTCTGTAATAAATAAGATAAACCTACGTGTTGTGGCTTCTACTAGGTACTAATTGCCTCACCTACTCTTAGGTAAGTACGTATAACTAGAAAATGCGCAAGTTGGTTCATTTAAATTCAACTATAATATCATGTGGCCCTTGCAAATAGTGCCTGTGCAGTGCCAATTTGAAAACTATTTTTTTAATAAATAGTTCTAAAAATAACAAAGGAACCTTTACAATGGTACCTTTAGCGATATTGCCTCCCCCAAGCCTGCCAAGTTTCTACTTGTAAAATGTTTATAAAAACTACAACAATATTAAGTCTAACAATAGGTACATATTTTTTAAATTTAATAATTCTCATGTTTGAAGTATTTAACATTTGAATAGTTCAATATTACATAATGTATTTGAACTGTCATATTAATAAATAGCATTGGAAGGTTAACTTCAAGTATAGGTGCAGGTTAAGTTTTACAGGGCCAACCAGGGAACTATTAAAGAAGGTACAAATACTTGATCTAAAGAGTCTGAAAGCTGACAATGACTCTCTATTGGGTTAGCCTGGAAGTGGCCTAGATTATCTTTAGTGAAAAAAAATACCACCAGTTGTTGGCAAACTAAATCTTGAGAAGTGGTATGATATCTATTACAAGATGTTAAGTAGGTAATCATTTTGTTAGAGTTGCCATTGAGGTTTTATTTAGTTGTATCTAATTGCATTGAACCATTCAAATATTGTTTTAGACATATAATTATGTACCCACTCTTGAACAACAAATTTAACAATTATTTAGACATATTATCACAAAACTCTAAGACTACTCAATTTTTTTAAATATTTAAAGTTTAGTAAAATTGAAGCAAAGGTTTTTACTACAAAATCAACTAATGGTAAGTAATATATTATAGTTAAATAAAATAAATAAAACACATAGTTACATCCGTAGCTAAAATAATAAAAGCCGCACAGGTCGATCGATCAGGTTAAGCTGCGCTTGCCGCGGTCGGTCTGTGGATGGGTGACCATCTTTACACACCTAACGAGACCGTACCTTGGAAAGCACGTTAGGCCGTTGCTCCCGGCTGTCATTCGTGGATCTTTGACAGTCATTACGGGTCGTCAGGAGCCCGAAGGTCTGACAACCAGTCTTACCAAGGGGTATTGTATTACCCAGTAACTGGGTTGTGGAGGTCAGATAGACAGTCGCTCCATGTAAAATACTAGTATTCAGCTGCATCCGGTTAGACTGGAAGCCAACGCCAACATATTTGGGAAAAGGCTAGGCAGATGATGATGACATTAACTTGAGATAGTTTTAACAAAGAATATCTAAATGGGATAAGTTATACAATTTATGTAAAATTATAAGAGATGTTTATGGATATTATTCATTCAGAGACGGTATCAATACCATACATACAACCAAAGGCGGCTTTACAATATTATGAATTCGAAAAAGAAACAAAATTTTGTCTAACATAAAAGATTTCCAATTAATTGTTTATTCAAAAATTACAAAGATAGAAATCAAGAGAGCATGTTTTAGTAATTTAATTTAGGACTGCTTGCATGACAATTAATAATTATTCACTAGATAGACCATAATGCTAACACATACAATAAAATGATAACATAATTGTATTCTTGTCTATTATTCATGCAATGCAGACCTAGATACCAATGAAATTGGCAATCAAAAGATTTTACAGATTATTCTAATTTCTGAATATCACTCAAAAGATTGGACAGATTTATGATTAAAATAATACTGTCAAGATTACTGATATTTGTTAGTTTTAGAACAATGTTAATGAATTACAATCCAATTTCATTGAGCAACCACCTTACGTATGGGGTTAATATTATTAGAAGGCTTGCTTTTCTGATATGTTTCAACTATTGTCCATACTTTATATTTTGCCTATTGAATAATGTAGGTACTATGGGCTGGTGTCTGCAACTCCATGTCAAAACGCGTATTTAGTGAACAAAATTGCGTGTTGAATATATTACAATTAATGAAGCAATTATGATGAATACTATCATTGTATTAGATGATGTATGATAATTAAATGAATTTTGTAACAAAAGTGAGAAAGTAAGCAAATTTTTAATTATTAAGTATACTTTTGATAAAATAATTATTATACTTTTGATAAAACATAGCACCAATTCAACTAAGTATGTGTAATTTCTGTAAAATAAATATTTGTCTCAATAAGCAAAACTACCATTAATCTAACATTTTAATGAATTTCTAAAGCTCATTTTTCTAGAGCTCCAATTTTGTAGTCAACATAAAGACAGCTGAAATGTCTTTGGTTGAACATGTCATAAAAATTGACATGCAATTGAATAAAAAAGCATTCATATTCACTACTACTCTAATTCATAGTCACTAGATTTTATTCAAAAGGCATTTGTATCAATATTCCGGACAACGAGTATGAGGTATTTTAGCTACAATTGGGCTTTGTTCAGCAGTCATAGCAGTATGCACGATGATAGCAGGCTGAGTAGGAGTAGGTGCATGCAGTTCATGACTCTCACCAGGAGCTAGACTGGCCAAAGCTGCCAAAAGGTCATGATTTACTAGAGGTTCATTTTCTTCACGAGGTTCCCAACCAACAGGAGGACTAGAAGGTGGAGAGATCAGAAATTGCTTTACAGGAGCCGGGGGTCTCAGATTCTTTAGAGAAACAGGCGTCACAGGTTGCGCAAAATAACAGTTGATCGGCGAATCATGAAATTGGTATTGATGCAGTTGCACACGAGCATTAGCAGCAGCCAGTGGACTGTCATAGTTGACACGCAAACGTTTAAAACTGCGTAGCCATTGAAATGTAATATTATCCGAAAATGTGCGGAATAAATCTTCCATTCCTTTCTTTAACTTTTCATCAGCAAATACTTCACTGTGTATGTTTGTGACAATAATAGATTTAGGCAAGTCATCGAAATCACCAACTTCGTCTTGCACATCACTTTCTTGTTCTAAATTGGCGATATTGGGGTGTACGTTAGGCATCCCATCTTCTTGGTTGATGTATACGTCGTCTTCTCGAAATGAGTCTTCATCCTCCTTATGAGCCATTATAAACAAAGGTAACTACGAAACCAAACACGCACTTATAGTGTTAAAGACTTCCAATTTTAATAGTTCACTTTATGAAAGCATAATATCAATTTTAAACGTACGGTATATGTATTTTTATTATTTTTTAATAATCGATTAATGCGATTTCCTTAGCTGTCAATGCTGTCAAACAACTGTCATTGTCAACCTCCAAACATCTTTTTTTAACCAATTTTTTTTCAAACAAGTTAATTGCAATAAATACGCTATAATAATAATAAATACATGTAAATAAAAAACGAGTGGAAGGAATCATAGAATATCATTATTTTCCTTATTTTTCATGAAGTGTGAGTTTTCTTGGAATGCTGAATTTAATTATTAGTATAAAGTAAGATTAGGTAGACAATAAAGTGGTAAGAGTTTAGTGCACTCTCACATCCTTTCAATCTGCCTAGCCTTTTCCTAACCATGTTGGGATCGTCTTCCAATCTAAACCGAATACAGCTGAATAGAAAAAGAATTTTTAAAATCGGTCCAGAACTTTTTAAGTTTATTCGTTACATACAAAAATACAAATCTTTCCTATTTATTATAATAGTATAGATATTCAATTTTATTTGTGTCGTATATTACGGACGAGTCTTAAGCCGGCTGTACACATGGGGCCAAGGTGTTGGGCCAACGTGTTGGGCAAAAATGATGGATAACCAAGATTGCTGTTCACACATTGGCTTACTGATCATTCTGCATTGGCGCTTCAAAGATGGACGTAGAAGTTCTTGCAGCCGCGGCAATTTATTTATACAGTGCGTTTAATTATTACAGTACCCGGAGATAAATATTGCACATCGATCTTTGGAAAGAGACAATCGGCTAATTTCGGCTTCGTAGAGCGTTATCTCTGTCGCACGAAATACAAACAGTCCGGTATCTATTAGGATTAGGAGCTGTTAAAACAATTATGATTTGCTTCTTTTGATAATAATTCTTTTTATTCTTTGTATAAAATACACCAATTTTTCTATAAATGATTGCTTTAGGTTGGGGTAAAATAAAAAGGTTCCCCTATTTTTCCTAAAGATGCCATAGTACAACTTTAAATTATTTAAATTTGGGGGTGTTAACAACTCTAGATATATATTTTGAACTGGACGCGACCGCACTCTATCGCACTTGAACAACGACTGACAAAACGTCAGTTAACGTCACATAGGTAGTGTGCGACAGAGATAACGCACTACGAAGCCGAAATTAGCCGATTGTTTCTTTCCAAAGGTCGATGTGCAATATTTATCGCCGGGTACTGTACGTACATGTGCACCAAAGTAGAGTGACTAAAAAGAAATGGCGCAAAAGAAGGTGGTGGATGGTGACTATTCATCGGAATAGAACGAGGTAAATGTGTTATTAGTTATTATTGATATACAGGGTGATAATAATTTTGCTATCGGAACATGGGAACGTAAATTTCACTCACGCGCAACGATACTGTCTCCGCTGACGAGTAACAACGAACTGAACAAGACACCAACGTGTGAACGCTGTTTGCGGAGCGCGCCAAGATCCTTTGATGTGTGCACAAAAAACCGACACTATTCGGATGGCCTGCCAATGTTGGCGCCAACTAGACCAATTAAGCCAACATACCGCCAGGTAGCTCTCTACACGTTGGCCCAACACCTTGGCCCCATGTGTACAGCCGGCTTTAGACAAAACCATAGACGCTTGCAAAAGTTTCAGAATTGATATTGATTGACATTATTAGTTGCAGTTTCAAATAAAGACTTGGCTAAAAGGTTCCAGCAACCAGGCCACAAAAAAAAAAAAATAGTTTTAGGTTGTGTTAACTTGTGTTTCTTCCTTTCTTTCTTCTATGCATAGACAAATAAAACATGTTTACTTGTCAAATTCGTATTATAATAAAATTGGATTTGTTCTAACATTTTCAATAAAATATTTGTTAATAAAAAGCGACCATTATATCGGTACTTTAAAGTTATTATGAAAATGGCGGGACTTGAGTCCATGGTAGTTGAAGAGGTTAAGCCCGTAGAGAAACCGGTCGATAGGGAGAAGGTAAGATAAAAACAACAAATCATTTCGCGTCATTTTGTCTGTAAAATATTAATTGAATTCTTTTTATAGTAATTGGTTGATTGGCTCTTTAAATTTTATTCGAAGAATATTGTAAACAGGCATTTAGAATGTTGTTGACATGGTCTGACTGCATGTCTTTTCTGTTACAGACCTGCCCATTATTACTCCGTGTGTTTTGTTCAACCGGACGTCACAATTCTCCTGGTGATTATGCAAGAGGAAATGTTCCTCAAAACGAACTTCAAATCTACACTTGGATGGACGCTACGCTTCGTGAACTTACGGGTCTAGTGAAAGAGGTTAATCCAGAAACAAGGCGTAAGGGCACATATTTTGACTTTGCAATAGTGTACCCCGATATGAGATCACCAACATATCGCATGAGAGAGATTGGGGTCACTTGTTCTGGGCAGCGAGGTGGGGATGATAATAAAACTTTAGGTCAAGTCAAGTTCCAGATTGGAAACTATTTGGATATATCTATAACACCACCCAACAGAATGCCTCCACCAATGAGACGTGCCCAGCCTTACATAAATAATCGTCCCTATTAAATGTACCTTGGTTATTTTAAGTTAATTTAGTAAGTTTAAAATAAAACTTATTTTACAAGTCTTTTAGTGTTTCAATCAGGCTTTACACATACTCTATTTTTAAAATGGTTATTTATTGAGATTCCACATTCAGGTTATTCAGATCTCTTAGGCTTTTAGCCAGACAAGATATTTTGGGTGAGTGTATGGATTATTCCCAATTGTCCCCTCTAGCCCTGTCCTCCGGGGTGACCGCTGGGAATTTTCTTCCCAGTTGTCACTGGGGTGACAATTTGTGCCGACTGTTCCCTTTGAAAACTGACTAGAGGGGACAAATGGGAAGTCTCTGATTCTCAGTTCGTCTGATTCTCAGTTGTCACCGGGGGGGGGTTACTTTTGCTACGATTACGAGTTATATAGAATCAAATAAAAACGAATCTCAAGGCACAAAATTGATTTTTTTTATTTGATTCTATATAGCTTTTTTGACATTTTTATATACTTACCTACTTAATATTTAATACTTTTCTAATGTTGTAAGCGTGTTGACATTGTGTTAATTTTTTTATTTGATTACATGTAGCATAAGAAATAAAAAAGCTGAAATCAATGGTAATTACATTTTTTTTTTCTGGGAAGGAAGGAATCGTAGCAAATGTCACCCCCCCTGCCGGTGACAACTGAGACACAGACTTCCCATTTGTCCCCTCTAGTCAGTTTTCAAAGGGAACAGTCGGCACAAATTGTCACCCCGGTTTTTTTTTTTACTGTTTGTAACTACTATGGTAGGTACTGATAATTTTTTAGTCTAGGAATCTTCTTCTTCGAGAAGAAGAAGAGTCTAGGAATAATGTTTTATCGCGTAATAATATTTTGCATAGAGAATTTATGTTCTTTTGTAATTTATTTAAATTGAATTTAATAAAGTTTTAAACAATAATGGTTTTGACCATATGTGAGTGGTTGACCAAAAAGGGACCACAAGGGAAAATAATTGATTTCGAGTAAATCGCGTTTGAAATTTCGTGTAGAAACAAGTTTCGACTCGTGCGCGGGCGAAAAAAAATCATAAAAAAAACACTACGGCACCTAAAAATATTCTGGTTAGACCAAAACAAAGCTAAAAGACCACAGATTAAAAAATTCAAAAAAAAAAATAACGGTTTCCAATCCCTCCAGAGCCCTGATTCACAACCATACGACAGGCTGTCGTATCGAAAACCTGACATTTCGATAACCTGATTTGACTTCCCCTCAACAGCAAATAGCTGTTGGAAGAATAGCGGGCGTCTATATGATTTAAACTGACAAAATTTTTGGGTTTTGGACTTGTGAACAGCATTGAGAAGACTCCTACGATAACAATGATTAATGCTCGATACGATACGGAAGCATATCGAGTGTTTGTGAATAAGGGGGCAGGTCCCTTTTTGGTCAACCACTCACATATAATAGCTGAATGTCAGAAAACAGAATAATATCCTAAGTATTAAAGTTTAGAAAAACTTTTCTACAAAAAAAAAACATCCTACTTCCAATAAGACATTACAAAAAGAAAAATAACTTTAATTTCGGAAGTCGGTGTCGTTGGGTTCGCACCAACTTCCGAAATTAAAGTTATTTTTCACTTTGTAGTGTCTTATTTAGAAGTCGGATGTTTTTTTTTTGTAAAAAAGTTTTTATTTTTCATTTTTAAGTTGTACTTACCCCACACAAATTCGTATAATACTATTTGCTATGTAAATATCAGTGACAGGAAGTTATTATAACATCATCAATATAAACTAAGTGGCAAAAATACGTATTATTGAAGCTAACTCAAAAACTACCCAAACAAAGTTAATAACATTTATAAGGGACCACCCATGAGGCTTATCCATTAAAAAATAATTTTTGATATCGCGTAACAAACATAAAAAAAAACATGCAGTCGAATTGAGAATCTCCTCCTTTTTTGAAGTCGGTTCAAAATAAAAACTAGTTTTTATAAAAGTATTCACATTTATTTCCATCTCTCATTTATGTACTTTCAGGGCACAAGTAAAACCACTTGAAGTCGACCAATGTTATGTCGATGATAACACTTACATGACGAGACAACGAAAAATGTCCTTATATTTAGATTTTTCCTAAAATAAATATAATTATAATGTAAACTTAAATACTAATGATTTACGGGTGATCTGAATGGCCTCTTAGATTTTTTGCCCATCGTGGCGAGATCAATCGTAATTCCATTAGGTAAAACAGCCTTATTTTCCTGATAGTCTATAAAACCTTTCTCGTCTCGGTCTTCCTTGGCTTTATCGCAAAGAATACCAGTTTCGTAATTGTATTCACGCTTCAATCCATCAGGATCAACGTACCCGTATTTGCCTCGTGTAATGCAGTCCACACCAATGGTCTCTTCTTTGAACGATCCGTCGTCATTTTCGAATCCCCAAGTGATGCTGCCGTCTTCGTTCTCATCTCTGAACTTACGAATAATCTGAGCTACAGGTTTCTTCTCTCTCTGGTGCGACTGTGTGTATTTTTGTTGAGGAGCTTTAGCGGGTGACCTATTAATAGGCTCCTGTGGTCGTGAATATTGTCTAACAGGTTGAACGGGTGCCTCGTCATCTTCAATGAATGGCTTTGGTTCGGGTCTGAACACAGGCCTCTGGGGCCTGCTCGAAAGGGGCTGTAGTCTCACTGGTTGAGGTTTGTTGATTGGCTCATTTCTGACTGGGTTGAAAGCTTGCGGGGCCAGCAGCGGTCTGTATTGTGTAGGTTTGATAGGTTCAAGTGTCTGTCTAATTGTTGACGGTGTGGATTGTGGGTATGGGGATGGGTTGTAAACAATCGGAGGTTTGGGTTGCGAAGTGGTCGTTATGTCGTAGAAATCGTTTTGAGGTTCGGCAGTGGAAAATATATTGGGAGAGAAAGCAGTTGGCGTATTGATTTCCAATTCATCTTCTGGTTCTTCAGTGACTGGTTTAGCAGGCTCGTCGAGTGATTGAAGGCTCGGCCGCGGTGAAGCATCTACTGACTTAAATGATGGTCTTGCTAAGCCCGGCCTCCTGATTCTGGCTGGTCCTCCTGCTCCTGGAGAAGCTTGCAGGCGTCCTTGTCTGAAACCTCCTTGTCTGTGAACTCCCACTGGGATCGCGCCTGGTATTTGTAGCCGTGGCGGAGCCGGAGAGTCATTGTATTGAGCATAAGCTGTGATTACACACAGCATACATATCTGGAATAAAAGAGAAGAAATCATAAGTACTTTTCTTTTTGTATAAATCGCACCCTGCGTTAAAATATTGGGGGTTAAAATTTAGTGCCTATTATTTTAGATTATCATCATTTAGGTACAAGCCCGCTCTACTTTATATCCAAAGTCAAAGTCAAATCATTTATTTCAAATAGGCACATTAAAGGCACTTTTGAACATCAGAAATTACAATAAAACGAAATTGATTCTAGTCGCCCCTTCCAAAAGGTAGTTTTCGTATCCTTGAGAAAAAACAAGCCTCTCTCTATCTGGATATTTTTTACTACAGAAGAGTTCAGAAGGTAGCTAGACTGCTACAGGCTGCTCCATCCTGACAAAATATATAGAAGCCTTTACGACTACCGATATTTTTAGCTGGGACCACAGAATTGATGAAGGACTTGTTTAAACTCAATTTGGCTAAAGGAATGTATAGCGCAACCAGTGAACTGGCACACTTTCCAGCGACGTGGGCCTTCAAGAGTATTTATCCATTTATCCAACTAATGTAGATATTATCGCATGCCTTATTCTTATTCTATTGTTGGGCTTCCTATACAAAAGCCTATCTGCGTATTGGATTACATTACGCAACTCTCAGTAGTTTCTAAACGGACTTATTTATTGGTTAGACACGCAGTACGTACCCAGAATATTTTTAATATTGTTTTAAATGTAGGTAAAAACATTACAAGTATACTTTATTTAAAGCTACATAACGTTGAGCTTGAGATCTAGACGCCCTTAGGTTGGTCACTTTTTATTCTGATGTAACTGGGTAAAGATGTGCATTATTTCCATTTGGTCAATTTCCTGTGGATTATGGTGTTTACCTATGTAAATAACTACTAAGCATTTAGGTAGGTATAGTTAATTGATGCTAATGTTCTGTAAAATCTTAATTCATCTACGGTCGGTAAGTAGTTTCTACAACTGCATAGGTTATCTATGAATTGTGTACAAGGACAGCAATCTACATAATAGGTATCGGTACATATAATAATGCAGATCTGTGCATACTATGCCTACACAATATCTGTGTAAGTGTGTACCTTTGGTGTAAAATAGATTCTTACTCAGCATCCACGCATGATTATCTATAAATGCAAGATTATGCATGTATTGATGACACAACTTGGCGCAGTGGCTTAGCGATTGCCTAATGCACTACGTGCCTTTGGTTCGATTCCCGCATGGAACAAAAGGTTCTGGGAAGGCGAAAACCTATTTAAAGGTAAGGGTAGTCTCTACCGCTACCTTTAAATATAGCTTAGCTTCTATCTACCGTAGGGACGTGCAATGAGTTACAGTTAGATACCTACTTCATTACTGGTATTGAAACCAATTATAAATACCTATAAAATTCAAGACTGACTGACATATTAACGCACAGCCTAAACCGCTGGTCCCAGACACATGAAATTTTGAGGGTGTGTTCTATGTGAAGAGTAGGTATCCACTAAGAAAGGGTTTTTTGAAATTCCACCCTTAATATGGTGAATGGGGGAGGGTGAAATTTCATGCGGACGAAGTCGCGGGCAGAAGCTAGTAACTTATGAAATCGCTTTTATTTCCCATTTATTTCAAAAATAAGGTTATGGTTTTTATTTATGTATGTCCAATCATCTACAATCATATCGTTATTGAGAAATTGTCGGCAGTGGGTAAGGTAGTTTGTATTGAGACAGTAACTTGTTGAGTTGTGAACATTGTCGCAACATGCAAATGGCACCTACTCACTCTACTTTCGGAAATCGATGTACGTTTTGCAATATAAAATTCATTTTTGTTAACTCTCACTTTGAGTGACAAGATTACCGAACTCACTTTTTTACTATGACTTGATTAATTCCATCGGCTGAAATACGTTGCGTTAAACACGCATAAAGGTGAATTAATATGGATCGTATTTACCTACTCGGTACAGATAACATCTACCGAAATACTCGGAATTTTTGTGAAGTCAATGTCTTAAGTTGTATTTAATCGCTGAAACAAAACACTCCCTTAATTTAATGCGGGAGGTATAGCCTAAACACTAATCTATAGGTACTGCAGATGGTTAGTGAGGCTCAGGGGAGGCCCCTTCACAGTCTCCCCAGGGATGTGCCTTACAGGCGTTGCTCGGCGTTCCGGAATTGGTCTTTTAAGAGGAACCGGGACCACCCCTATGGGCTGATGGTAATCACCGGGGTGATTTTAGTGAGGTAAAAATCGCACACTCCCCGACCTCCTCGGAGGTCGGGTGCCTTTTGAAGGTTTCCCCCCGAACACAAAAAAAAAAGGTATTTCAGATGGTATACTTTATCTACAAATATAACTTATTATAATAATAGTAGGTAACTTAATCAATATTTAGCATTAGCCTTGTACCGAGCCTAACCGAGCTTGTCATATGGAAAATCTTTAATTAGGAGAAATAATGTAGGTAGCATTTTGCCGGCCACTTCGCCCGCCTGTGAATTTCGTATCCCGTGGGAATTTCGCAAAATCCACCTTATTCATTGTCTGCTTCATAGAGGGTACCTCTGTCCAAAATTTCAGCTTTCTGGGTCTAAAGGTTTGAGCTGAGTGAGTCAGGACATTTCTTTATCATATAATTATCACAGTATACTCGGAATATTAGAATTTGTAAAGAGTATAAATATAGAAATATAGGACGGCCCTTGCGAAAGAAATTTAAACTACCTAACCTCCGATTGCAAACGTAACTTTCCGAATTTATTTGATCTCACCGCGGAGGATTGCTAAGTTTCCGTAGCAGACCTTAACATCAATGAAGAGACAAATTGCTCAGCCATATCTACGATTCTTTCTTTATGAAATCGCATTGAGTGTGTATTTAGAAAATAAGGAAATTCTCGATTGTTCGTCACGGTCGCGAAAGTTGAGCGCATTGTATGATCTAGATTGTGTGGGTTGTATTGGAGTGTATGTGCATATCTTTATGGGTGATTCAGGTTGTGGGTTCAGCAAATACCTATCAAATCTGCGGACTTTTGCTAGCTAATGTTATTTGACCCTGTATACTTTATTGCATACAAAAATCAGAAGCTTCAAATTTAAATTAAAGTGTGACTTAAGTAATGTATGCATGTAAACTCAAATATGTATTTTAATTAAGTAATGCAATCGGCTGCAGAGGGTAGGTACATAAAACGCTAAATGCTTGGTAGCCACTGCATCTTGTTGGACTTCCAGTTTTACCAGATAGGTATGGCTAAATATCAATTGCGACCACATTTCGGAAAAAAACTAAGCAAACATGACTTCTTTGTACCCACTGAATATATTCATACTGCTTAGTCGTACCTATTTTAAAATGGCATCACAAAGTTCAAACAGTACCTACAAAATAAATAAAATAGTGTTTTTGATTGCTTAGATTAAACGAATGGTAGTTTTTTATAAGAGCACTGTTTAGGGCGTGAGCAGACTGATCTGAAAGGAGTAAGGACGCCCGGCGCGGGCCTGTACGCTTCCGCCAGTCAAGGTGACTACGTTGGAATGGCGAACCATACACTAAACTACCTAATTATTATTACACTAACTATAAAATGTCAGATTGCTTCAGACAATCCACATAAAATGTTATTACAATTTTAATAATTTATGACACTTCATTTTGGCAGTTTTGATGTATGTATTTATTTGAAATTGTTAAATGCTTTGAAAGTTGAAGGCACCTCTATTTATTGGTAGCATCGTGTAATAACTATAAAGTAATTGACACACAAAAGACGATGTAGGTAAAGTATTATATTAATCAAAAGAAATGTGTAGAGAAATCGTAGACATACAGATACAATATTGTTTTTAAAGTATTTTTTAATTAAATTTGAAACATTGAAGAAAACATGACAGTGGCTACAAATTTCATCGGCACTTTGCTATTACACGTCTGTATTCATAACTTGACACTATATATAATGAGGGTGACGAAGGTGCTTCAACGCGTTGATGTCTTTTGTAAGAGCCATAAGAGACTGATTGAAATTCGCTTAAAACGGTCAGTATTCGATACGTTATTGAATAAGTACGTGTGGAGAATGCCCAATTATCTTCGCATGTTATCATATAACTTGGTGCATCGTAATCGTCATGCATTGCTGGGCGACAATTAAATCGCCTCGTAAGCGTTGTCTGCCACCTCAATACTTCCATGACCACGTATTATGTACGTAGGGAAACATTGGCAAAAAGCAAGGTTAAGTAAGGTAGGATTCGTTCGTTTTCAATGAAGTTCCTTCCAATCACCACTTATGTGAAAAATGTGAACGACTGCTTATGAGAAAAGTTATTAAGTGTCGATATTACTTTATTATGAAATACTTGCGCGGCGACTATATTGTGTAGCCTATGCGAGAAAGCTGAGTAAAACTTGATTGATACCTTAAAGAAAAATCTTGTATATTATTATAAGAGTTTTCTTATAAGGTGGCGTACACATGTGTAAACTTAATGCTGTCATACATTTTGCATTTTGTGATGTCACACTCTTTTTTTTCCCAGAACTGGGTGGAAATATACACTGATCAAGAGGGCTGGTGACTATACTTTTGTTCGGTTATCTTCAATTATGACTGATTAAACTTTGATTATGTACTCTCACACAAGAGGAAGATATTCCTGGGTCACGCAGGGCAAGCGGAAAGTGTAATAATAGACACGCATATTTAAAATTAGTATCATAATGAATACAATTTGTAAACGTTCAGGACGTAAAACTTCATTTGTTATGCATATCCGTGGATTTCGTGTGTCCGTGAAATGGAAACGTGACTAATTTTAGACACACATGTTAGCTCTTTCAGCATTTCACTCTGTCTTCACGTATCTGTGAGAAACCTAGCTTTTGTTTCGAGGTCTAAGACCTACTGCTAATTAACAAGTCATTAGACGATGGCATTGATGACTGACACCTGTTACACTATGGGACAAGGATCACCAGTTTACCGTCACAAATTCATGGCGAGATTTCGGAATACCGATTTATTATCGTTAGGAACTGCGTAACACCGTGCTGCGAGTGAGTTTATACTTCGACTTTTTGCAGTGAACGGCTACAATTAAATATTACTGTTGAAATAGAACAAGTTATGCGTACCTAAGTTCGTACCTACGTCCAGTGCCCGAGCCTGTTCGTACTGGGCCAGTGTGGTAACGACACCCGCGAGCCATTTGCCTGTAAGTTGCGTGCTTTACGTAATTCAGCTGTTAACATGACAACGACTAACTTGCCAAATTATGTGAGTACCAACAATTAGTTCCGCTTGTGAATTATTAAGGGCGGTACTTATATCGGTATGTTGTAAGGTTACTGGAGCAATAGACACTCGACATACTGCAGTAATCTGTCACCTCACGATCGCCTTCAAGGTTGCCGCGAAATCGATATCTCGAATGCCGCCTGTATGATCGACCTGAATTCTATACTGATATTAATTTACGTGTATATTATTCATTGAATGCTACCAAGAACTTGTTGTGACTAGACATACCTAGTAGTTAGATAATTCAATCATTTGTATGTTTTACCTAACTACTTTCACAATGCTTTGTCCTTACAATACCTATATATATCTTAGAGTATGAACGAGTTTATTTATAGTGTGTGTACATTTTTTATTTGATTTGTTGTTATTATATTATCATTGTACTTTTTCTAGGTGAAGATAATAATTATAACAGCTATTTAAAAAATAAACAATAATTGTAGGAATGGGAAAAATATAATTAATTAAAATAATAATATTTAATAATGAAAGTTAATAAAGGCAATGAAAGGTAATAAATTCACCTTGAAGAACTCGGAAGCACTACATATATGACAACAAATTAAATTTAAAAAATAAAATCACTTTCAAAATTTTCAGAAAAAGGGAAATAAATTAAAAACTTGTTGGTATGTAAATGATGTAACCGCCCTTGGCGAGGGCACGTCACCGAGACTCACCAGCAAAGCACGCATGATGTCCTGTGTCCTGCGCAGAGTCACGTCACTATCACGCAGCGTACAACCAACAAATAAAGGAAACGCCTCCCGCGCAAGCTATATGAGGTCGCCCACTCTCGCCCTGCGCCCGACGCGACCACCATACCTTATTGCAAGGTGACCAACTGTGAACGCATACCCGAATCACGCGAACCTGATCAAATGCACCACTATACAAATCGGCTGCGCTGGCCGCGAAGATACCGCTAAACGATCTAATTATTGAAAAATCTATTGTCTCAATTATTTGTATTCATAACGCGAATTGTAACATTATTTTTATTTAAATGCTTCTATTTTTATCAAAACAGTTTTCCATTCAAATATTTTTCACGCAATCTTTTACACCTACAGCTATGGATGTTTCTGCCCTATAGTTCTGGCGAACCGGATCGGATCTATGCCACTAGTGCTATTGAATGGCACAAAATGTATGAGGTAAGCTTCTATTACACCCGTATCGAAGCTACATTATCTAGGAATGCTATTAAATCTCCCTGAGAGCTTCACTATAGGCAATTCGTAGTATATCAAAGGTTACCATCCACAATGCAACATTACCTAATTAATTTCAGAAGAAAGGAAATAATGTTTTGTTCTTCAATCTTAACTTAGACTTTAGTTTTTAATAGTAATATTACAGTAGAAGAAACCACTTAGGCAAAATGATCTAAATACAAACTTAGTCTTCGTGAACTTCGTTAGTCTGTAGTTCAAGAAGTTGTTGAAGGTTACGTTTATTTATATTACATACCGTATCCGCCATGCTTTCATATCGAGATGCAGTCATCATAAGTTCACAAGGTACCTGTCTACTATTGATACAATCTTAACACATTTTTAAACTTGCTCTAGATTTTTGTAAGAGATTGTTTGTAAACATGGTTAGGACGTTAGGTAATTAAGAAATGATGTAAAATAATTTATTTTAATTAAGTGTAAGACTTAAATTGTCATAGATTTTATGAGGTGTTACTAGCACTGGGCTTGGCTAGTATCAGCCTGACCTAAATGTCTATCAGCAAAATTTATGAATAAATAATTACAAAATGCACACATGCATACATAAAATCGTAAGTTTTGTGGGCCAGTTGCCTAAGTTACATTTGTAATGTGTCTTGCGCGACCTCAAAATAATATAAAGTTCATGTTTAATGAAACTAAAATCCTTATTTCGATCTATGAATTTTTATTTACATAACCTGCAACAAGCCCGAAAGTCTGTATCGTATTACCCAGTAACTGGGTTGTAGAGGTTAGATAGGCAGTCGCTCCATATAAAATATTGGTATTCAGCTGCATCCAGTGAGACTGGAGCCGACCCCAACATAGTTGGGAAAAGGCAGACAGATGATGATAACCTGCAACAAATGGTAAAGTCTGTAATACATTAGATGAACAGTTTTCTTTCATTTTGTCAATCTAGCAATTATTCAAGCAGACAAAGGTTCTTCGATTGGTATGTACTGGCGAAGAGCCCAAGAATTCTCAATCTTGATCCAAGTCAAACAGCTCAAGTGACCTAAGATATTCGATTAGCCCCGTCCACCAGTGGAGCCATTGTGCTTTCGGTAATTCAATCTAAATGGTCACAGCATGCGATACGTCAGGTGTGGCAATATCATGATTGTTACTTTTAATGTTTAGTGGTTAATGACATTGCTACGGTCGAATTAAATGGGATTGCGCAACGTCAGTGCTATGTTTAGAATTAATATAGATATTGAGCAGATATCTTTGACAGTTGTCACGGGTTGACTGAAACCCATTCCCGTATTTTTCCCGTAATTTTTCCAATTCCCGTATTTTAAAGAACTTTCGCATTGGAATCTCAGTCTCAATCTGTCGAAAATACAATCAATTAACATACATTTTTGACAAGTTTTTGACATTGATTGTCGCTGTGACGAGATTGCGAATTGAATTTGAACCTTTTTAAGTACGAGAATAGGCCTTCTGAAAGTTTGATAACTGGTCTAATCTGAGAATGTCGCAATTCAACAGTGTAGGATCGGAACTGGCATTCTATCCATACTAATATTATAAATGAATGCGAAAGTGTGTATGTCTGTCTGTTACCTTTTCACGCTTAAACCGCTGAACCGATTTAGATGAAATTTGGTATAGAGATAGTTTCAGTCCCCGGAAAGGACATAGGATAGTTTTTATACCGATATTCCCACGGGTTCGAAACTTATGCGGGTGAAACCATGGGGTGCTGCTAGTATCAAATATTGATACTGAGTCACATCTGGTTACACAAAGCTGAACTATAACTAGCTGTAAAAGCCTGGAGATGTTAATGTATTGATTGATATTGTTCGTCGAGTCGTTAAGCTCCTGACGATTACTGATAAATGCGTGCACTGACTGGACACTGGACAGGTCTTCTTAAATCTGTGTGGTACTTTCCTCGAAGAACCATCTCTTACCGTCTGGCATAGACCTCCCTTATATTATGATCAAACATACTTGACTTTAAAAGAGACTGTGAGCTCGGAGTTTTAACTTGTAGTTTTTAGACGTGTAAATTTGTTTGAAACCACTGCGTGTGCTATAGACACACCTCTGCCTTACTTTTCGGCGAAAACAGGCGTGATGTTATGTAATGTTAGTCGAGTTTACAAAAATAAATATAATGTACTTATCATTTACTGCAGAGCAGATGCTTCTTGTAGAGATGGGACGAACATTAATCACCATACTTGCTCATTGCGTGTTAAGAATTACAGGTTCAGCGGGGTAATTACGTAACATACTATCAGTAGCAATGGGTTTCATTTTGACAGTTCAACAACATTCATTGCGTTATTTATGTTGTTGAGTAAACAATGTTTTCAAACATATGAAGCAATGGATTAGCAATATCCTTCAAAATGATTCAGATTGAGATTGTGTGTTACAAAATTAGAATAATCAAAAATCGTACTTACTTACGATTTTTCTGATGATGAATAGAAGAAAGAACAATAGGTTTCGGTGACAGAAAGTAAAGTAATACATCTTTAAGTTAAGCATGTAAGTCAGTTGACGGTGGAGCCATATTATGTGTTGGTATGTTGCAGGATAATGCATTTGGGGTGTGTTACATCAGTGCGGTTTTACTGGCACGTCGCAGTCGAGTCACGCACTGGCAGGAAAGTGTATCGGCAGCATCACTACACGAGCAAGTGAGAGTTAGAGGAAAGTCACCAAATATGAAATAGTATCCTAATATGGAATACCTTCATTTCTCTAAGACCATAAGTATGAAACGCAACACTCGACCATCTTCTGTTCCATTCGGTCTACTAACTATCGCACTCACACCATCGAGTCAGTTGCGCGAACACTTCACGTGTGGCAGGCGTGTTTTGTTTTGTTGTCGTGCGGAAAATTTTAAAGGTAAGTAATAAATGAGTATTACCAGCTGATATGTTTGTATACATAAGTGTTATACTATTTAGTATATCGGTATTATGTTTATTTCACCATTTTGTGATCTTTTAATTTCAAAATATTGTGACTTAAAAAAATATTTAGAAGAGTTTGAACTAGTATAAAAATCCAAATATGGACAGTCGTCGGTGTCTAATTATGGAATACTAGACGTTATCCAGTTTGATGAAGGTAGTGAACATGATGAGTTGATGGACCAAGTACCTCCTGACTCTGCTGATGCAGAATGTATGTTCTGTTCAAGACTTTTTTCCATGGATAAAAGTGGAGAAAGCTGGATTAAATGCTTGATGTGTGGGCTCTGGGCACATTATGATTGTGCTGGTCCAGAGTTTGATACTTGGATCTGTGACTTTTGCAAGTAATTATGTAACTTCTTTCATTTATCACAATATGTTATATTTATTTAATTGATCTCAAAGATATTAATGTCCATTTTTGTTATTGTTATGTTGATTTATGCTTATATTCCATATATGGGTACCTATTCCATATTTGGTTACTCATTTGTGATTTTGTTTTTTATGTTAGATTTTAATTTGATAACTAATATATTTGATTAAAGGCTGTTAATTACTACATATAAATGTATGACTGATTAGTAAAAACATTAAACTGTTTTAATTTATATGAAGTTTTTTTTTTTATATCCCAAAAACAAAATAGTATTCCATATTTGGTGACTTTCCTCTACCGTGGCCATAATAGTTCATTCCCCGCTGCGCGTCGCTGTACACATTACAAGCTCGATTTAATTTTCCGATGCTGGAAATGTGCAGAGGAAAGTACGCAAAGGTGTTATACCTACTTAACTGTATCCTGGTCGTAAAATACATTTATGGACTTATATGGCGATGATGAGATTGCATTTATGATTATGTATGTTTTGGTAGAAACCTCGCATTAAAATAGGTTTGAAGTAGGTAGGTATGTAGATGACGGGAGAATAAGGTAGAGTTTCTGTGAAGTTGTGATTTCTTTTTAGTATATCAAGCGATATTAGAGGCATAATATGTGATCATAACAACACCCTCTCACAGAGAGGAGGCCTGTGTACCAGCAGTGGGAACATTAAAGGCTGTTTACGCTTATGCTATGTGATCATAACAGAACATCAACACGTTTCAATCTCCAATCTGTTAGGAAAGCGTCATTCATGATAACAATAACAATATATTCCTCTTCTCACGACCGTTCATTGTTGTAGTCTGGTATATGTCGTACGTAGGAGGCTCAATGTCAGTTATAGGCGTTTACAAGTCAACATGTAGTATTAAATAAGCCTTATTTCGAGGACTGGTTTGTTTGAAAGGTTTTTGAAGATGGGATCAAAATAGTTACAGTCATGGCTACTCCTACGTAGGTACCAATAGTTTTGTAATAATGTGTTGAAGTAAATACATTATATATTAGATAACTGTTGTGTAGGAAACTATGTGACAAGCGTACCACCGTGGACGATACTTTGTGATTGATAGAAAGTGGATCAGTCTTTCTTTTATCTGATTGTATTTCTGAGAACTGTAATGCTTTGTGTTAAGAAATCGATTAATGCAAGTATACTATTTTTCCCGAAGTTCATCATCATACCCTAGCTGTCCACGTGATTCTCGTTTGTGTGTTTGCTTGAACACCGAAGAGACGTGACGGACCAAATGCTTCTTTATAATATCGTTAACGGTTTACTAAATGTTCCCAATCTTTTGGCGGAATTAAGTATACCTAGCTGTACCGCGACAGAAAACTATTAGATCTGGTCGCGAAACCATTAGCTTTCCTACAACTCCAAGTTCTAACCTTGGTAGCATCGCACCCATGAACCGTTTAATGGGAAACTATAATAAAATCGCGTCACTAACTAATAGCATCGACATCTACTCTAACCTTTTCCGTCATTTCTGTACGAGACTTTTAACCAGCTCGGAGTCACAAGACCTCTGTGCGACATGAGCCGCCTATCTATACATGCATAAGATACATACATACATACAATATACAATATAAATAAATAAAATCGAAGTATCTGTTTCAAATTTTTGCTTCCCGTAAAGATGCGTAGGATGCTGCGTTTATGGTTTCACCTTTTTTTGTGAACTCAATCAGCAACATTCCCTTTGAGGCCACGATTTTTCTGGCAGACAGAACGACTTTGAATTTCTTAGAGGGTGCAGTACCCTTCCTGTACCACTGCATGGACTCTTGCTTACTTTTAAGGTCATAATGATGAACCCACGTTTCATCTCCAGTAACAATTCGATCTAAAATACTTGATGGAACTTCACCACAGAACTCTAAAAACTCTCTGCAGCACTCGATTCGCACTTGTTTTTGAGGCGTCGTGAGCATTCGCGGCACCCATTTTGCACTGACTTTTGAAAGGTAAAGAAGGTCATGAAGAATAGTATGCACGGAACCAACACAGAGGTGGGTCATCTCTGCTATCATTTTGATCTTCATTCGGGCATCCTCCAGTACCTATAAGCTTCTCAACTTTATTCACGTTTTCTTCAGTAGAGACAGTAACCGGCCCGCCCGAGCGAGTGTCGCCTTCAATACTCTCTCTGCCCCTTTTAAATTCACTTGACCACTTTTGAACCGTAGGTAATGAAGGTGCAAAGTCTTGGTAAAAAGCCACCATCTCTTCGTGAACAGTTTTTTGAAACAAGCATGACGAAAATCGAGCACCGCGCTGTTATTACATTCCTTAATTTATTAACAGCGTCGGTGCTCGATTTTCTTCACCTTAGCCATTCCAGTTGTCGTTGACTAAGGATAACTAGCAAACGAATGATCAAAACTATATGAAATTTTACCTTTATACCCTACTTCATTAGTAAATCACCCTGATACCGAGAACAGATTGAACGCCCGTTGTAATTGTGAACATAGCTCATTTTCGCTTAAATACGCTATAGCAGTCCACTGCTGGACATAGACCGCTCTTCCTAATCGCAAAGCATTTATCTCGATCCCTGCCTACTCTTAAAAACCTGTTTCAATCTCGGTCTCAAGTTACCTTTTTGCCAACTCCCATGTTAAAAGTTGATCAAAAAGCTTATCCTTTGTCTTGATAAAGGGCAGAAATACACTACTAAATATATTTTGCAATGATAATAAAAGTTTGGATTGAATGCCCGGATTCTGGAGCATGCTGAGAATTTTTCTTGGTCCCATCATCATCGTTACAATGGGGTAGTTGAAGAGCTATAAAATCAATTCACACCTCAAGTAGTTCAAATACCGAAAGACCGATGAAGTAGGCCTCATAGAGTACGTCTGCTACTGTGCAACATAAACATTGTGCATGCTTATTACACATTTAAACGCTTGGCATCATTTCACATGTGATTCCCAGTACTAGTGACTGAGTTGTTCGACGCAGCGGTATGGACAAGTCGCCCGGCTCCGTTATCCGTCCTGTATCGCCTTTTTCAATGGCTTTCTGATTTGACACGTATTCTATTTGCCGCCACAATAGGACCTGTTACGAGGTCATATTCATATCGGTTAAATACTATGCATCTGGGTTAGTATACAACAGGTGAATGACCAGAGAAATTAACTATGACCCGTTGATACTCTGCCGCGAAGGATAAACGAGGGTTAGCAATAACAATTTTCTGAAACGATCGGTGGTTTGGCAAGATATTTATGTTTCGCCTTGAGAGTTCAACGAAATCAAAAGTTTACCATTGAAGAGTTTGGAATACAATAAGTAAGATAAGATCTGAGTGATTCAGTGTGTACATCCAATCAACTTTACAATAAGCAGATTCAGATATGTTCGTCGGCTAAGAAAACCTTCGTCAAATATGGTTTTATTGAATAACGCTTTGTAAGAAAGAGAAATGTCAGCCATAATCAAAGCGTTAAATATCTACTTAAGTTTGAAATGTCTATGTGTCTCTGGAACAGCCCATGAGCACGCAAGTCACGTCTGCCATGACGCCTGCACAGGCTCGTCACCGTTACCGACATTTTGTAATGGCGGTCGACCAAGGGACCGCCGCCGCGCCGTGGCCCTAGACGCAGGAGTCAATGTCCCGACGATACACTGCACTCGCAGGGCACCTGTCAATTTGTGTGCGACCACATGAAGCCTCGCTGTCACCGCAACTCGAAGAGGCAATTCTTCAGTATTGCGGTCGCGACACTCTTCTGGCGTAGTTACAAGTGTTATGTAACGTACACTCAGATATTCCAAACTGTGTGCATCGTATCGATTACTGATGAATGAATGGGCAAATAAACAGACAAATATTAAAAATTATTAGTTTATTTTCGAATTATTACAGATTGATGTAATTCATTAATAATTTATGTAATTAAACGATTCAATGTTTAATAGAGTCAGATAAAGTCATTAAATGTTATACATTGATTACCAAATAAGTACATAAGCCAAACATTAATGAAAATGTCATTTATGTCTACTGATGGTAACTTTATGTTAGGTAACATGAAACTATCGAGTCTATGTCCCAGAGTAGGTACTTAGGTAACTTAAATTACTTAATGTTATGACAATAAATAAACTAATTGGTAAGAAATACAGGTACATACTTCCCTAATTAAAATTTTAGAACTGTACAATTACTAAAATGGATGCATAAATGCCTACGTTAACACTAACAATATATTTTTTTGGATAATTTTGGTTCCAAAATTAGGTCTGGATACCTGACTGATTGAAAATAATCTTAGATTTTGTTTATACTATGGTTTCAATTACCTACTGAGAGACCATTCAATCAATGTTACCAATTTGGCTTGACTAATTGTTTTAGGTTCTCATATTCCGATTCCATTAAAACAAGCCTGAAAGTGGTTACTAGTTAGGTTATTTTCATTACATTACATATTAAACGGTTGTGAATCAGTTGCAATAATGTATTACAATGAATATTATGTAAATTGCTTTTATACGGTCATACCGTTAACTAAATTTAATAGTAAGTTTACGAAAATTAACAGTTGTCTTTTTAACATTTTTAGCGTAACATCCGTAACTTGCATATAAATCATGATTACAGTAACCACTTCGTGCGGCCATTGCTTATTGTTAACTAATACTTGTTTATTATTGCATTTTGATATATTCTTGGGTACCTTTAATTGGGTTAATGTTCCCAGGTTATTCTACGTATTTTTTTCTGAAAGGTCTACTAGTCAAATGGAGTATAAGTAAGTATTTTTGGCGTCTCTGTTCCGCTAATCTGCAGATTTAGACGAACACTCGACATGCCGCTGTGTTACTAGGACCAGTCCTTGTCGACGCCGACTTAAGGACCTGTAGAAGAATCATGGTTCCACTTTGCTGAGCACACAACACACAAGGAACAGACAAGGAGACAGTGACAGAACAAGTATTGAAGAACAGGTCAAATGAACCAATGATTCTGAAGTCCAACTGTTGACCTAAGCTGGTCTGTTAAAGCAGTAGAGCACTCTACTAAATAGCGATTAGGAAAATATTTAAATTATGTATCTTCAACGTTGCCAAATATGTAGGTGTACTTCTATAGATTTTTAACCTAACCAGTCAGGTGTCCGGTATAATTTGAAATTAATTTACTTACTCTCATTTAATTGAACCAAATCACATGATTATAGGTTTGTTACTACCTATTGCTAACTTCCACGTTTTTTATTGACTTTATTTAGATTACGATGTTGAGTAACATTTAATTAAATAGACACACGTATCTACTTAATTGATATTTTAGGGAAGTCATTGAGTAATTATACATCTAATTAGATACTACCACTAATAAAATATTGCTCAGAGCCCTACTTTTCATTAGTTAAGAATTATTGCTAGTTTAAATAGACTCTTTACTTAATCTAGTTTCTTAATTAAGTTATCTACAACACTAATTATAATGATACTGCATTGTCTTATACTTTACATACAACCTGCACACAGAAATATTTTCAATGATATTGTTGTTATTCAAACATTCGTCATACAATCTACTTAAAACTGTAAATTAAATTCGAAAAATTCTCACTATTCACTGTCCATTGCACTTTGTACAGAGTATGTTATGATCTACACACATTGGTAACTATCACTATCATGTTTCACTGTGATATGCTGCTAGTGCCCTCTGTCGTCAGTGATCGTAAACGTGCCGTTGCTCGGCGAGTTGGTGTCAAACGCGGGCCTGAAAACAAAACACGACGTTAGTTCATATACAATGATCTTAGGTGTAGATGGCGCTAGTAGTACCAGTAGTACTATCAAACTGCAACGGTCTTGTTGACTTCAATAACATCTACATACGGAAATTGCAGAATGGCCGCATGGGACACAAGGATTATTCACACCTTGACCTGGTTCTAGCTCCTGCGACACAGAGCTTAACGTGCTTAACACACTAACGCAACAGTTAACTACCTTGCTTTATTTATAGAAAGGACACATACGCAATTTTTTCTCAATAGAGTGATTTCCGCGTTACTTTCGCATTGTGACTTGTGTCATTATTTTCAGAATTATAAATGCCTGTAAGGTAATAACGAATATTAGTGCTCCTTTTTGATGAGCTTAGGCAGTTAAGACACCGACTGCCATTTTGAATTACTGGCTGAAATATTTTTTTCGAAAATATTCTTCTTGGAGTTTTGGAAGTTTCTTGAAAACTCCAGCTCAAGAGTAATGTCCCATACTTCAAGTGAAATCTGACTGACATAATTATTGGTAGTAGTAGATCGATCGATGCATAAACGTTCTAGAATAGCGCGTATTCGTGGCGTATTGCCTACGTTAATCACAGCAGATTTGTTTGTTCATGGTTCATACTTAAGTAATTGACCACTTTAAGTTAATTTACTGCTTATAATGAACGCAGCATTTAAGTTTAATTAATCAGCGATAAGATTAATTAGCATAATTATATTTTGTCTATGGCGGGATATAATGCTTCTATGTCAAGTTACATTTGAGTGTATCAAAAAAAGATGTGGACATGTCAGGTTCTGGATCCATTTTATACTGAATATAATAAATTGTTATCGGTTTTTATCTCAGATGTTTTTGACCTTTGCCTGGAAAAATCTTACCAACGCGAATGGATCAATTTTCGGTTGATAATTCGGCATTAAAATTTCCTTTACAAATAAATACAGCAAGAACGGGTTTCGGGTTCATAGCTAAATACAACTGTGAGCTAGCGTTTCTTGGTTTTAATTTCTAGGTATTTTGTGTTAGTGATTTAGCATAGTATTTATCCTCTAAAACCTGTTTCATTATATAAGAATGCTACTTAAATAACGTACCAGGTACGTCCAAGAAATTTTAATTCGATGTATTTCCATGATTCAATTTCCAGTTTTCCTAGATACAAGACGATTAAACCTGTCTACGATGTATGAGTTACAATTTGCAGGTAACACTTTTCCAGATTCAACAAATGGGGTTTGAATTTATGATTCCCACAATACTTACATTTTCTTATCGGTCCCAGGCTTCTCTTCAGGGTGAGTGGTGTCAGACAGCAGCAGAACTATGCCTCCGCCGATAGCCGCTAGGGCCGCAATCGTCACCATCGGTAGGTGTTCGTTTATCATCGTCTGCAAATAACAATTATGAAAGGTAATGTTTCCTAATTAAAGTCATCGTTGAAGGGTAACTTTCCAATTAGTTATAAGGATTCAGGAAGTCGATTTTGCACTCGCAAGTTTATGTTATATTTATCATAATAACTTGTAATTGCATTTTTTAACATTCCTATAAGATAATCAGCCTCGCACAAAGGATGTCTGTTTGAAATGGCGGAACATAAAAACAGGAAGTGTCTGACCGTCTGCTTGTTTTTTTTTATTTTAATAAATTAACAACAGTATTTATATTAATTAATGTTTTTCTTACCAGTCGCCATAAGTACGGAATGCATATAAGCGCCAGTCCGGCCGCGATCTGACTGGCTCCCACACCGAGGTTCCTCACCACTGTTGGGTATAGTTCGACAGTGAATATAGGCATCATCATGTTTGTGGAGCCGATGGCAAACTTCCCGATCATCAGGCAGGCGATCATGATCCAATCGTCATCGGACGCTATAGATAACAACTCGCTCGCGATACAAGCGAGTCCACACGCGAGCATACTGATAAAAATTGGGATCCGCCTTCCTGCCTTCAACAGGATCGGGATACTGATTGCTATCGCAGGAATTTCCACGACCGCTAGGATTATAGACGTCACATGCAGATTGCCCAAGTTGAAATTCCCAATGTTCAGTAGTAGTCCATAGTACGCAATAGTCATGCAGAACCATGACAAGAATAGGCATATCGTCCTCTTGCGCAGAGCTCCTCGGAACAGCATCATGACGCTAGGTAACTCTGTGGACTCTTGTGTCTTGTGCAACATCAGCAGTTTGTCGATATCTGATGGCATTTCACGCTTGTTAAATTTGGCAGCTTTCTCTAGTATTTCCTTGGCTTCCTGACTTTTTCCCATACTGAGCAGCCATCTTGGCGATTCTGGTAGAACGAACCTGTAAAAATGACATTAATTAATGTTGTTTATTGTATTTTGTAACTCTGATGTTTAAATATTTTATTACTATGTTGTATAATAAATATATGACGCCATTACTATAGGTACCTAATACATTTAGCAACAATTTAATACTTTGTTTCAGGTCTCAGAATAAGCATGGCTATTTCAAACAACGGTTTTATTGATACTAACTAGTAAGACGCCGTCCGTCACATTTACGAAATAGGCACATTCATATTGTACGTAAAATTAATGGTTTTCTGAATAAGCAGAAATACTTCAGTAAATAATTACAAAATTATAACGTACCATAAAGCAAGCAGCAGACATCCGGGAATAGACAGGCTCAGTTGCAGGTCCCTCCAGTTGGGCATGAGCAGAGACAAGAGAGTGACCATAAGGTACGCGAGAGGTAACCAGAAGAAGTTGCACACTCCTGCGATCGTCACCCACTTCCCGCCCACCAGTTCCACAGACAGGACGAAGGCTGCGTATACCACGGAGACAGACACGAAGCCCATGATCAGCCTTACAACGACGTATTGCACGAAGGAACGGACCAATAGTGACAAGATGGCCAGAGAGCTCTGCGCCACCATCATGCTCATTAAAATGCGCTTGCGGCCGAATCTGGAATGAAAGAAAATACAATAAGTAACCTTGTAAGTTTGTATGACTTATTCATTTAAGCAAGGTTTTTTCATATTATTCCGTTATTTAGGATTTGCAGAAATACATAATTTTTTAATTCTATTTATTTCATCATTTTCCTGTTATCAAAAAGTTGGTTATGTGTTATTTAAAAATAACAGGCCGTCGTAGTTGTCAAAAAAATTGCAAGCCATATTATATTAAAAAGAAGAAAAGGAAAAGAAAACTTTAATGGCATTTCTGTTTTGTTTAACAGAAAGTTGCCTTCTCTTACAGTATGATCAAAAAGGTTTTATTCAAATGTAAACAAACCACACTTGTAGCAAATGCGGTCGGAGAAACTTTTGAAAAAGCCTAAGTAAAAGTCATAATTCGAGGTTTGGCTCTTGCCTATTTCCTCCTCCAATATTGGCCCAATTTAAAAGATATTTCATAAACTGAATAAGAAGGATATATACTGTGTCCTTATGTTTTTATTTCTTCATTATGGTTTTTTGAGTCTGTGTACACAAGGCCTCTGTTGACAGCGGTTTAAATCGGCATTTTTTGTCGGTTCTAGTGTTTATAAAAATAATATATCATCAAAAAGGAAAACATAGGAACATACAAGTAGTTAATATTTATTATTCTGTAAAAAATCATTGCTTTATGGTCATTAACCAGAAAGAAAACATACCAGAGCGTTTCTATGGAGAAACGACCACCCGCATTTCCTCTTAATCTGTCAAACTGCGCTAATGAGACACAATTGATTTTCTATTGTTTCGTCACCGATCGGTAACGCGCGGGGCTTGACCGGTTAAACTGTTTTTATTAATAATAGAATACGATCGATTTCTCAAACCATATATTTAATCTTTCTGGTATTTATGTATGATCTGCAGAAATATTTTGTCATTTTCAAGGTACGCAATTAAAATGTTTGCTACTTGTAATTCAAAATTCACATTAAATAATCATTTATTTCAATCCATAGATCATAAATGTTATGTATGCGTGTAATGCAGGCCGATGTAGATTTAAGGCTGATGACAGGCCATAAATAAAAAAAACGAATAGCATTTTACATTTTTTTTGTCGAAAAGTGGCCTGTTGTTTTTTATGTATAATGAATGAGGTTTTGCTAAGTAACCTATTTAGAAGGAAACTTTTTTATTATACGATCTTTAAATTCTTTTTTGTTGTTTTTTTTTCGGATTCGCTTGGTTTTTTAATTTGCTTGGTAAACTACAAAGCGATGATGGATAGGATATTAATTAATGATTAATTTCCGATTACACTGTCGGAAATTAAACTTTTTATGCACAAAGGTTTAAGTAATTACTACATCCTAATGAATTTGTCCGTACAATAGTATCTACGTATGGACTACAGAGAAGGTATTTTTCAGCATATAGGTACGTAATGAAAGTCTCACCTGTCAGATATCCAACCGCCGACAACTCCACCGACTCCGACGCCGACCAAGAATACGACTTCAGCCAAACTCGTGAGATGAGCTCTGTCGCACACCAAGTTCCATTCCGAAATTATCGTGTTGCCCACCTCTGACCTATCATAGTCCCACTCTGTGCATCTTTGGAGGTTTAAGAGGGGAGCGGTATGGTTCAGAATGCTTTCCACCGTCACTCCTGCAGTGAGCATCCGTACATTGCAACTGTCAATAGGCTGGCTATAGTTTATCCACTCCGATAACGGCAAGCTCGAGAGATTTTCCGGCTTTCGACACCAGAAATTAGTCGCCTTTGCCTGAAAACAAAAGTATGATGTTAATTATAAACAATATAATACAAGCTTTGTAAATTGTGTATTATTATTTAAGCTATTATCTAAACAATGACCAGGATACTAAAATATAATATTTATTATTAAATTATGAAATTATAATTTAAGAAAACGTTACCTAATTATTAAAAAAATAAGAATATTATTAAATTTTGTAAGCCACAAATTAATATTATTGTAACACTTCAAAATGTTTTGACATTGCTTAATAGCGTAAGTAACGTCAAATACCTTGCGTCGACATATTTATCTATTTAAATTATATTTTCCTGTTTAGCAATCAACAAAATTATGCATAGATTTATCAAAATGTCACTATCGATCAAGGCTATCCATCAAGGTGCTAGGTATGTCAAGCTAAACTCTGATTTTTAATTTGCTCTGCCAAACTAGCTAGACCAAAATGACAGCTGCGGTCGACCTAGGAGGTTTTCCTTCTTATAGGACATTTGGAACGTTCCCGGTCCTTCCATTGTATAGGTACGGTTGAAGAGTTTCATTGCATACTTTTATACAGCCTGAAGTAGATTTAGCACCCAAGAAAGCTTTGGTTCGCTCTAATTAGTCGTTAAGGCAGTTGGTGTTCTTTATAAATAAATAAATAAGGCAGGCCACACACTTAATGCACCTCATTCACAGAATGAGATATTGATGGTAAATATATCTCCTAAATGAACACCAACACGTCTCTAATGAACATAATAATAGTCTCTACAATTCGTTCACAGTTATTTTACCTCCGACAGTAGTAACCTAACAACAACGGTATAGTAACGTCAGTAAAGATCTAATCAGATTTTGACAGACCTGTCAGTGGCAGCAACCTAACAGCAACCAAAATAAAATGAGAATAAAGATCACTGTGACGTTGACAGTGATGCAAAATATCAGAGGTAAAATAACTGTGAAAGGACTGTACATAGATCCCATGCCAGGCCTATTACATTACATTACACTAATATTATAAAGGCGAAAGTTTGTGAGTGTTTGTATGTTTGTTACTTCTTCACGCACAAACGGCTGAAACAATTTTGATAAAATTTGGTATGGACGTAGCTGACACCTGGATTAACACATATGCTACTTTATCCCGATATTCCCACGGGATCAACACTTTATGCGGGTGAAACCGCAGAGAGCAGCTAGTAAAAAATATATATAAATTCCATGAATAAAAAAGGTTCTACTTACAGTAAACGTAGGCAGGTAGATGTGGAATGTGCAGGGCAAAGAGAACAGAGACAGCAGGAAAGTCATGAGCATCTGCCAGCGGCCATACTTCCCGATCACAGTGGACACTACGTCTGGGCCATCGTCTTCCACGGGCGACACTGCCCGGCTCTTCTCCTTATTCGTCCCTTGGCTTGGGATTACTGGAATTAAAAAAATATATAATTTAGAAACAGAATTTTCTTTCATAAGGCTGCAAAAAGTAAAGGTTATGACTGAAAGTTTATAGGTATGTTTGGTTTTTTATTTGAATTTTTAATTATAAATTCTGTCGTTTTCAAGATACTTTGCTTCAAAGATGAAACATAGACGTTTATTTGTTTCATCAGCGACAAAATGCGGAAAGTCGAATTACGTTAGAATAATATTAAATTACATAAAATTAAAAGGTAATTGCAATTTTGTTTAAAAATAAGCCTAATATAATTTTCCGCATCTTGTACACCTAAAGGTGCATCCACACAGAGCGAGGCATGCGCCGCAAATGATTTTTTTAAAATGTAAGATGCCTCAGCGTGAGGTAGCCGTTATATGCGTGGCTTACCATTCGATGCACACACCTCGTAATGTCTGCGCGCACCTTTACCAGAACAATAGCTAATTCATTATTTAATAACCCCTGAAATCATCATGCATGTAGATAAATGTGCTACCTAATTACAGGAGGAAAAATCATATTTATCACTAACATGTAGGTAATACGAGCATCTAATCCTTCAACTGTACGGTCGATATACAGGATTAATTACTTCTTAGTACCTACATTTATATAGTATCTTTGTTACACGAATTAATAACACTTCTCGGCGTTATTCAATACTGACCTGTTCAAATCAAACGAATCGAGTTTCGTAACGCTTACATGGGCATTATTATTTTAGCATTATTTTTTGTAACGCCATTAATAATTAATAACACTTCTCAGCGTTATTTAATACTGACCTTTTCAAATCAAACGAATCGAGTTTCATAACGCTAACGTGGGTATTATTTGTTTAGCACTTTTTTTGTATTAGAACCTACTTAGGTACTATAAAGAAATAGGTAATTGTATATTGGCCACATATGGACAGATATGTATATAATTAATATAAAATCATGTACTAAGAGAAACTACTTCCGACGAGTCAAGGCTGTATTTCAACACTGAATGATCGTTGTAAAACCGATATGAGTTGAATTCTACTAGGCGTAAGGCGGTAATTAAAATTATGTTAGGATTTAATTATAGATCATAAAACTATACTTAATTTGATGGCCATTCACATTACATTACATTTGAAATATGATCAAGTTTCTAAAATTGTAAAAATTTCAGGCCTGAAAACTTGCTAGATAAGCTTGAAAGATGAAATTATTTGCAAATAGAAGAAAATCAGCGGTGGGCGGCTGCATACTTCATGTCTATAGACTTTAAAAGTTCAATTAATGCTCGTCTCGAGTCGCGTGCGCCGGTTTGACGCTCCACGTGCTTTTCTCGCGAGCATTTCGCGCGCGCTTCACAATTATTAACGGACACATGCGCCCGCGCCGGCGCCTTGACAATGATCTTCACATCATTGCAACTATAACGAATGACCTACTGCTACTGAATCGATGTTAATTTTAGCATCCTTAATAATATCTTCATTCATGACATTCGTAATAATAGAACCTATGAATATGATAATGTTGATACATTTATATGCCAATTCATCAGTATTGCGGTGCATTCGTAGTAGCACTTTACATTATTAATTGATTTTAATGAATTCTAATTAACAAGTTATACTGGGAATTACGCACGAGGTAATTTATTAATACGAGTTTTGGATATTACTTGTGGACTTGTACAGGAACTTTTTCAGATGTTTTCATGAAATATTCAGACATAATGGGTCTTAAACATATCAAACAAACTCCGTTCAAGGTCCTATCCTAACCCGTGGCTGTAACCTTTGCGGGTTATTGTTCTAGGTCTGATAGGATACATCAATTTCAGTGTTATATATCTGACGTAACGTAAGATTGCGTGCGTAGTTTTACAACATAAACTGGAGAGGTGTCATCCGTTTAAACATTATTCTTCATCTCGCGGACAGCGCGCTGCATTCGGGGCCAAGGTCGCAGGGCATATCGATTACGTTTATCGCGATTTGCATGGCTGACTTAGCACAACAAATGAATTGCTTTTCATGTCACAGTTACATACCCCTACCCCTGTTACATGGGCCTTAAAAAACTGGCGAAATGTGGATGTACTACAGGTGCACTTCTTCGGAGAATGCAGGCGTGATGTTATGTTTAAGTAAATGTTTCAAATTGATGTTATTTCAAGTTAAACAAACATCAACTTTATTTTAATGGTTATTAAGATGATTTCAGACTGACTAGCACTATTGAAAAAGTTATAAAAATGTTTGAAGTTGTAGCGTAAACTGAACTTTATTGTGTAGGAATTAAAGTTACTTTTCCATACTTATGTCACGAAAGTTGCTCAAAATATTCAATTAGTTTGCGTCTGAAACATTTCAGCCTCTAAGTTTTAACGATTATTTTAACTGTTCATTGGAGGTTAATTGCTAGATAACGTTTACTAGGAAGTTAGCCAGGATTTCGTGACAAAATATTGCAAGTATTTCCCAGACTTTTGATTATGAAGATTATCTGCGTAGCTTTTTTCCAACTAAGATGTAACTTGGTTAAAATGTTCAGGATTTTATGTGATGAAGAAGCGTAGATTAATCTCTTGACAGAAATGTATGGCTCGACGGCTCAATTGTCCGTCTAGCGGTTGTCTGTACTTCTGTCATAGCTTTAACGAATCCTCATGCGCTCTATCAACTCATGGATCATCTAATCATTTCAGTTGATTTTAATTCAAATTGAAGGTAAACTAACAAAGATTTATATCTTAACATACCGTTGTATTAGCATACAACTTTTTGTTTTATTGCGCAGTGTTTCGGACTGGAGATATTCGGGATTTTGCTTATCGGAGTTACCTATACTTATGTAGCTGAGCGAATTTCAGTTAGGATTATGCTCGGGAATAGCATGTGTATTATCAGAGTAAACTCTTGCAGAGACCTAAAGTAAATGTAGATGAATTCGCAGCCAAAAGCTAGTTATTCCTATATCTCAGTGTCGAATACACAAGGCCACAGACGTGTTGGGTATAAATATCTAAACATATGATAGAACAAAAAAGAAATGAATTTTATAAAAACAATTTTTTTCATCTACCGCAGGTAGTGTAGTCACTTGATATCAGTTTAAAAATCTGTTTTAGGGTTCCGTACCTCATAAGGAAACACGGAACGCTTATTGGATCACTTCGTTGTCCGTCTGTCAAGAGTTCAAGACCCTTTTTCTCAAGAACGCGTAGAGTTATCAAGTTGAAATTAATATCAAATACTCAGGGCTACAATCCCTAGAAGCGGTGAAAACATCAAACTTCTAAGTCAATGCAATCAAAAGATACGGGCGTTTATGTTCCGTTTATACCTATGCCGCATATTTTGACACTCACAAGGGAATCAAATCCGTTTGACCTAGAATGATGAGACAAGAAGCAATATCATGTAGCAGAAATAAAGGAAAACAACCGAAAACCGTAAATTTGTAGTTACATACATACCTACTCTTCACCTCTACACCTACCTAGGTACTTTACACTTAACCGGTTTTTTTGTGCAAACTTCACAGACGTGATGTGTATCGATATGCAAAATACGATAAAACAAAAGAAAACAGATTTTCTCAACTCATACTTCAAGTAACAAAAACTACCAACAGTCGTTGACCCCAAAAAACAAACATTATTTGTTTTATTTTATGAGTTTTGCCAGCTAATTTTAATTTGACTCTGTAGATTACCGATCTATTTCATTGCTCCCTATTCTGAGAACCGTGAAATGGCAGATTGATCGCAGATTGGAATAGCCTGCGGTCAATCTATCCGTTCATTTGGGCAGTATACCTATGCTAGAAGGCATAACGATTTAATGTTTAGCCACCATCTAAGCTGGTCACTACAAAGATGACCATGACCGTGTGAAATAGCTTCAAAAGGTGTAATATTTATCAAAACGCCACATTATACACACATGCATTTATTATCAGTATTATTCTAGTCCATCTATTGACAATGACCTGCTTTCTAAGTTTTATGTTTTTCTCAGGCACTGTTGCAATATAACTCAATTGTGAATTGTTAGGTACAACTAATCCGGTGATTAACATTTTCTACGGCGACTGGTTCGCGACGTGTTGGTAATTGAATTGTCCAAGAGCATTTCAATCGATATAGAAAAAACTAATTTAATTAATCACCCCGCAGATGGGCCTGTTTCCTGGTGCGGTTAAAAAATATTGTAATCTGTGACGGTTCCACTCTATTCGTCACCTCAGTAGTGATCATCTTAACCCAACTAGTGACCTGTTAAATTAAATTTACTGCATTACGTACGAGATGATTTCATGTGTAACGCGATAGTTCACTTCGTTATACTGCAATTTACATTATACTTGCAGTCATTAAATCATTTAGTCGGTTTGTACAAATGCGTTATTTTCCAATGTAAGCCCATGACGTCACTATTGTGTAGTAAAGTGAAGAAGATTAACGTTAAAGCATCGTTCTTTAACATTAATCTATCTTTACCCCTTTATCATAGAACATTCGTGGATATCTTTTTGCCGTGAGTGTATTTACTCTTTTTAACCGACTTCAAAAAAGGAGGACAGTATAATTATAGTCGTCTGTATGTACATATATTTTTAATGAACGTACATGATTGAAAATACAAACTCTGGCATCATATCATACTTTCACATTATAATTTTGGTAACAAATTCACAATAATTATTCTATATAAATATTTTTAGCACCTCCATAGTTCTTTTCGAAGATTTATTTACGGAATCAAAGTCATAGAACTGTTTCACTGACAAATGGGATCTCTACAAATTGTTGACGAGCGACAATATAGTACTAAATCAAATGGATTGGATCAAACGGTGTCATGCGTGACCAGAATAAGGAGCGTAAAAGTATTTTGGTCAGTAGGCTTGTAACATATATCACTGCCACCAGCTCCCCCAGCTGGTGGCAGACATATAGACATATTTATCATCGAAATGCCGAAATTGCAGAGTACCTACTTAATGTTTTTTTTTTATTACGGGCGAGAAGAAAAACATCATTTGTTTACTGCACTACACCGCGGAAATCTGGTTTTGTCCTACTGTAAGGTCAGGTGGCAGACTGTAGGAGGTACATTGTCACAAACTTTGAGTGATCAAATCCAAGACTTGACTATGGAACGTGTGCCCAAACTTTTTTGCATGGCTCTATTTTGTTTACCGGTTTTGTACTGTTTATTTTTTTTTGTGTTTTTTGAACATTGAATCAAACGTGATTTGTGTACAGCAGTGGTGAAGGGTTAATGTTTTCATAAAGAGAAAAAAATATGTGCGAAAATAATAATGGAAACAAATTATTCTTGCGGTAATTTTTTTTGCACATGTTTTTCACCGAAGTCATAAAAGCCGAAGTAGAGTCTATTTGTAACGTTTTCTGTGGAGTTTTCGACAAAAATATTTAATACCTAAAGCGATATAGCCCAGTACATTTGCATAGAGTTATGTGGTGCTAATAATTCGCATAATTTGGAGTCGGATCGCGGCGGTGTGGCGACACGCCCGCGTCTGCATTGGGGGACCTCTCCGGAAGTGAGCGTACTCAATGAAACTGATTCGACGATCCTGCTGCCACTCGGTCACTGTTCTGGTTACTCACTTTAATATAACATACTAGCGTTACGCATTATTCCCAGAATTCCGTTTACCTGTTTGTAGTTGCGTCCAAATTTATTTGCATGGTTCCCGTTAGTCATGTAATTTTTTCTCGAAGGTAAAACGCTAGAAAGGGATTTTCTTACTAAAGTATGGACTGTACCCATTATTATACTCAATCAATTAGGTCCACACCAAAACCATTCGGTTCTTCAGAAATGATTTAACACAGTCATCAGCAACTCATTAGGTCATGCTTCGTATTCTGGATTGGATGTTACATAATTATCTACATTACATATGATTATGCATTATTCTGTCTCTTGGGTACATTACCAGTCGACAGCGATGCGGATGAATTTTTCGACGCTATATTTTAGTTTTTGTATAGTTTTAGTTAAGTTAGGTTTTAATTTTGTTATTTTGTTAATTAACGATGTATTATTATCTTAATAAATAAGTTAACATTCAAATGAAATAAAATTATTTTAGCTGTTATACTGTACTTATCGAAACATTAATATTAATTAAGGTAACAGATAACGGAACCGTCTAAGTCATTGTGGTCATCTCTATTTTATTGTCTTGTTTGTTCAACTTCCTGATTACGCGTAGTGCGTTTATTGATTTAAACGACGAACTACCTACAAACGTAGGCATGAATGGTAGACTTTTCAACACATCGAACAAACTAAAGGTAGTAGATAACTTCTGTTTACAAAGAACTGTTGCAGTTCCCGTTATCTACCCGGAAAATACTAGACCGCGATGAATCGATTGGCCGTGTACAAAGATCTGGCAATGGGCACGCCCTTAACCGATAATTCGCGACGTGAACTTTTCGACCCTCCGGTCGGCTAACATTGAACTAATCAGTGATTGAACTGTCAGTGTCAATCCACACGATGACTCCAACTGTCGCTCCCTTCTGACTGGCAGTATGAAAATGTTGTTTTGACAAAATTGATCGCAAAATTGAAGTGGCTAACTACTTCTTTTCAGCAATTTGCAGTTGTTTTTCTTATAACGTAGAAGTTCACATGGATTAACATACATCTAGAGATTTTGATAAATTTTTAATATGTCAATTAAAGAAATGACTTCAACAGACTTCCTTTTGTTTGTCTCTGACTGCATCATAGGTAGGTAGGACTATATAAACTGTCTGAAATCGGCAACATTTAGATAAATCGGCCTTAAATTAATCTGGAACTGCTGATCGTTGTTCAAGTTAAACGTAATGAAAAATTCATTAAACCCTCTAACTTACACACGTTGTGAGAAAATGAAAACAAAGATTGGTCTGATCAGTTAGACTTTGCGCAGGCGCTTGAATATCTAGAGAGCGTCGACCCACCCGAGAATATGAAATTTAAAATGAGACACTCATTTATTGTTGAAATCTACTTTAAATAATTTCGTTGAAAATTGCACGGAGACAATAAAATACATGAACACAAAGTAGTAAATCGTAATAGTACGTTGTTGAGACATAATGCTTAACAACTATTATGTGGATAAGGCCTAGTTAAATCTTATTGTTATGATGGCTGTACAATTTTCCTTTGTCACGAAAATTACATGAATATTCACATGGTTATCTGAGAAATAACATAACATTTTATTGTGTTTCAATAGGCTATTATAATTATGGTGGCTACCTAAGGTTCCAGCTAGGTATATAGGCACGTTGTGGTAAACAATCTGAGGTTTCAATACTAGTTACCCAATACAACACCTTCATAAAATCATAATCATCAACTGGTGTGCTTAAAATCTCTGCATTTAATTACCTACTTCATTTATTTTTATTTGAAAACACAATGCCAAGTCTAGACGTAATTTAAGCAATATGTATAAATATTCAAACGAAGGTGGTATGTCGTTTATTTTTCAGTAACACTTTAAAGAAAATTTACAGAATACAGATAAACCAAAACTACCGTAATAGTAATATTCATATCGTATTCAAATATACATAGATACTAAGTATAGACCTCATAAAAAAAGTCAAAGTTCGTTCGTAGTCGTCACGAAAATGGGTAAGTAGGTATTTTACTTTTCAAAGTGAAAAAAAAAACAAATTAGCTTCTCTAGGTATAGTAAGATAGTTATCTCGTTATTAATTAACTTATTTATTTTGGAACACATTTCATCAGATGCATTGCATGGCGAACGAATTGTTTGTGTTGGATCCGAATGCACATTCTGCCGAAAACGGGACTTACAGACCTATATGTAAATATATGCGGGCAGATAGATGTAAAGGTTGTTCTTTTAGGAACAATTTAGATTGAGTGACAATTGAGATAAACACACATACCTACATATCACATTAACTTCCGTTCTTCAATTTAGTTTCGAGGATCCGTGTGTCTTTAGTCACTATTTGTATCTCTCGTAGTATTTTCCATACGACTGTTTGTCACGGCTGATTGTGAGTACCTAGGTACCAGAAAATTGGTTCCGGAGTTCGAAATCCAAGAATTTTTACGCGCTAGATGACATTAATCATCATAGTCTTACAACTCCCACTGGCTCGCGTTATGTAACAGGAACATAATAGGAAACACGCATTTATTAATAGAAAGATCTTGTGACCTATTGTTATTATTAAAACGTATTCTTGTGACACATAAATTAATTAAAAACACATTACATATAAACATTGGACTTAAATGCTCCTGCTGCATCTAAATGAGTTAATTTTCAGAACCGTAAATTGCATTGTTATTTGCGTTGTTGTCTTTGTCCTTATATTTTTTTATGTCCCGGAAAATATCGCCACGTGTCATCACGGATATTGAAGATAACCGTGATCTAGAGTGCACTCAAGATCAACAGTATACGTTCCTGACACGCCCGTGTACTTAAGTAAGCTGATATTCGAAGAACTATCAAGAACAAACTTGTAAGTAATTCGGAAGAGAAATCAATCTTTGCTTTCAGGGAAGCAACTTGTTCATGACATTTGTCAAAGCATGGTCAAGGCCCAAGGGTCGGATAACCGCGCCTAAACTACTGTTTACTTCCTATTATATAATCGAATGGTAAGTAGGTGGCCTGCTCCTTCGGCGGCTTCTGAATGTTGATCAAAGGACGACAAGTACATAATTGGCGCTAACCTAGACACAGAACAGACACACTGACCTTTAAAAATATACCAAACGGTGATCGGAACAAAGTTTATTGTGCGTATATGGTTCTGAATTCTGTTTATATATTTATGGTTATATTATAAAACAACAAATTAATCACTTTTTCTAAATATAGTCGAGGTCCATAGAATAGCTACAGTCTATTAGGAATATAACAATTATATCATAAAATTGAGGTGTTGAGGCCGCATATTAACCTCGTGGTTAGGACACAAAATAAATGCTTAATCTTGGAAAATCTCAGAAACTGACATTATTTACAAGGATAGTTTCTGATTTAGAAACCATTAACAAAAGGCTATTTCCTCAAACACAATAATATTATTATAAACTTCCTTACTGTCAGATACAAATTTATAGGTATTTAAATTGTCGTCTGTTTTTCATTCCTGTACACTATCATATTTCTACATGATTCACGTAGACACTATATTGGATGATAGTGAGGTGGGCAAAAAGTAAAACGTGTGCCATAGACACAAGTCCCTCTGCCTGAAGCCTCTCTGCATATCTGAGCAGTCTTTGAAAGAGTACGTTGAGCGACCCTTTCATTTATTCACACGGCTCTCCGGGGACAGTGGGAATGTCTAAACGAGCTACTAGATAAAAAGAATATGAAATTTTAACAAGTTTTCTTTGATTGTATTGCTTTTTATGTTGTTTATACGTCTGTACCAGTCTGTGCTGGGTGCAAAGCTTGGTTTGTGTGAAACAGTGATATGATCTTCGATATTGTGGATTTTTGATGTCTATGTCTTCCTTTACCTTATGTTTGATAATAATTTCTTTGATATTTAGTAAAAATAATACTAATACTATATCTATGAATACTTACTTCCAATAATTTATGTCATTGCTCTTATATACAGGGTAAAATTGAACACATGCGACAAATCGAAATGGGAGATTGTACTCATTATTATGAACAACTTTTACTATGGGACCAAACCTGAAATCGCGAAAAAAAATCTGCTGTTCCCTACATTTATGTTTGCATATCTCATCAAAATGTAGGGAACAACAGATTTTTTTCTTTCGCGATTTCAGTTTTGGTCCCATAGTAAAAGTTGTTCATAATAATGAGTACAATCTCCCATTTCGATTTGTCGCATGTGTTCAATTTCACCCTGTATAAGAACTATAAACACTTTACATATTTTTTAAAATATAAACAAAAAAAAAACCGATCCCCCCTAAGTTCACAAACGGTTGTGCATAAATAATTAGTTCAATAAATAATTGTTACGCCTTTGTGTGTTTTATTGACTGTTTGACGTTTCCTCTTATTATCTTCATTAATACAAAATTGCAATTTAAATGCGATCTTGAAACCATTTGAATTTGCGAGTTTTATAGCTTCTTTTATTCGTAGGTAATGTAATTATTGGTAGGTTAATTTTTATTATGCTGACCTTACTACATGATTGTTATTATTTTAATGTAATACAAATGAAACTGAAAACCGGACCAGGTGTGTTTTTAAAGAAACCGGAATTTCTTCTGGTTTCTTTTCGTAAGGATAACTAATAGATTTTGCTACTTGAAAAATGAGTTAACTCGCAACTCGTCACTGCCGGACAAAGGCCTCCCATTTTTCCTTCCAAACCTACCTGTTTTGTGCGATCTCTGACCGTATTCGCCCTGCAAACGTTCTCGACGGTCTTGACATTATCCAATTCAAATTGGTTTTATCTACCTCTGCCATTGCTCTATAATATTATTATTATTATCATTATAAATCATGCCTTCTTCCTCAATTAAAAACATAGGTTAGGTACCTATAATATTTCCCTAGAGCACATTTAGTGCAGGTCCGAAGTTTATTCTACATCCATTCAATAACTTCCTTCAACATGTTTTGATTTAATTTCCTAAAAAAATTATAAATACGACTACCTAAAGGGTATAATTATTACCTATGAAATAAAACCATAGGTAGGTATAATAAATTATAAGCGAAATATATATGAATAATATTCAGTTATAATGTGGACATTTAAACAGTGTGAATAAAACGATTTGCCAAGCATAACGAGCTACCCGAAACTGTCAAATTTTCCCAATCAACTTTGAACCTTATAGTTTAGCGATAAAGTTGAAAATCTATTAAAGAAATTTGACAGATTGTAGTAGCTTGATGTGCTGGCGTCTGTAGATACATAAACGATTACCAACCGTAATAAACTTGCGACGAAAATAGAGTTAGCAATATTTATAAATACTAATATACCTAAGTAGACCATAATAAACTTGTTAATTTGACTACATTGTCTATTATTATAGGTACAATTAGGGACCATAAATAAATAAACTAACCTAATAATAATAATAGATTCGATATTTCAAAACTTGCAAGCAACGATTATGATGATCAAATCGTTTATTGCCCGTGGTCCGACCGCGTAGTTCTACTAGTAGGACCAAGGATATTTTTCTTTTCGCTGGTTCTACTCGTATCAATCGGACCATCGTTATAAAATTATCACATTGTATTGGCAATAGATCTACTGGTCGAGTAGAACTAAGATAAATATTTTGCCCATGGTACTACTTACGGTACTACCATAGTGTAACACTCATAGAAATGTAATTCATATATCTATGGTAATACTATATAGTGGGTTAACTCCCATCTGGGCCGTCTGGCGGGGCAACGCGAGGGTTGCGGTATGAAGGTGCGCGGCGTCTCCTCTCCTGCCCGCGACGCCTGTCGTAGTACCTACATAGTATACACCTTTGCCCTACGCTTCGCAGAATCTATACTAATATTAGGTCCTTACATATGAAATTGGCGTTTTTCGTACTGGCCACTTTAATCACGAATTTCTCCTCTTTGGTAAGGAATTCCAAATTCAAATTTGTACAGCTATTTACTCATGTATTTGTGCTTCGATGACCGTCATTCATTTGTTTTTTTTCTTCTGTTTTTTCTGTTTGCGTCACTCATTTTACAAAATGGAAAATTTAAAATATCGCATTATTTACGAGTACGAGTTCCGCCGTGGCACTAGTGCTGCGGAAACGACTCGAAGGGTGAATGATGTGTATGGCGGTCATGTTGCAAAAGAAAACACAGTTCGTTTTTGGTTCCAACGTTTTCGTTCTGGAAATTTCGACCTGCAGAACAAGCCCCGTGGACGGCCTGAGACCCAAGTTGATAATGGAGAATTGAAGGCTATTGTGGAAGCGGACCCATCGCAAACCACGTCCGAGTTAGCTGCAGGCTTCGATGTTAGTGATAAAACTGTTTTAATTCACTTGAAGCAAATTGGGAAGATTAAAAAGCTTGAAAGGTGGGTACCTCACGAATTGACTGAAGCAAACCGGCAAACGCGCGTCGACTGCTGCGTTACATTACTGAACCGGCACAACAATGAAGGTATTTTAAACCGAATCATTACCTGTGATGAAAAATGGATTCTTTACGATAATCGGAAGCGCTCAGCGCAATGGTTGGATCCTGGCCAGCCAGCCAAATCCTGCCCCAAGCGAAAATTAACCCCAAAAAAGTTACTTGTAAGCGTTTGGTGGACTAGTGCCGGTATTGTTCATTACAGTTTTCTCAAATCTGGCCAGACTATTACAGCTGATGTCTATTGTCAGCAATTACAAACCATGATGGAAAAGCTAGCGGCTAAACAACCAAGGCTGGTCAATCGCTCCACGCCACTGCTGCTTCACGACAACGCCAGACCACACACTGCGCAACAGACGGCTACCAAATTAGAAGAGCTTGAATTGGAATGTCTTAGACATCCTCCGTACTCCCCGGACCTTGCTCCAACAGATTACCATTTTTTTCGCAATTTGGATAACTTTTTGCAAGGGAAAAAATTCAACTCCGATGGGGCAGTCCAAATCGCCTTCAAAGATTTTATTGATTCCCGTCCGACTGGTTTTTTTAGTAAAGGGATCAATGAACTACCTATAAGATGGCAAAAGTGCATTGAAAACAATGGTTCATACTTTGATTAATTAAATATATTATATTAAAAAATATTCGACTTTTTGTTCCTTCCATACAAAACGCCAATTTCATATGTAAGGACCTAATATTATAAAGAGGTAAAAGAACGGTCATTTGTGACCCAGACCCGACACGAAAGAGACATGTCTATACCTATTATGATATCAAAATGTTTCGTCTAGGTACATGTGTAGGTAGTTTGGTATGCATAATCAGCCTATAATGTTCCCATTGCTGGGACACCAGACTCCTCTCGGTAAGAGGGAGTGGGCCGTAATGCACCACGCGGGCCCAGTGCGGCTTGGTAGATGTCACGTGTATTCGAATCTTTGGTTCAAGGACATGCCGGTTTCCTTCACCATTTTGAGAGCAGTGGTGATGAAAATTATTCACACAGGATAAAGCCCCTGTCTGGGTTCGAACCTACGACCTACATACAACTCGTAAGTTGCGGCCGTTACCACTGGGCCCCCACTGCTCTGTAGTTTGGTGTACAGATAAGAACCAAGAAAAGAATAAAACTTCCTTACACTACCCAGGCAATCAACATTTGAACATAAGACTCAGCCAGACGGCCGATTACAAAGACTAAGCTTCTGGTGGGTTCACAAGTAGTTATGACTGCTGCAAACTTATCGCTTTTACTGACTGTACTTGTTTCAGCTTCCTGTTTTATGTTGCGGTCAAAGATATAGTAGGTTAACGAGCTGCAAGATGAAGAAAGCAATCATTTCATAATTAAGATAACAGTATGGCTTGATTGGATTTGGCCTCTTGCACTGGTTTGATCACTGATATACTTAGCCTATGTAGCAGTCGTGGCCCTATGGTATCGCCCCCGGCTTACGAGTTGTAGGTCGTAGGTTCGAACCCTGACAGGCGCTTTACTTTGTGTAACTTATTTCAATTTCATAACCACTGCTCTCAAAACGGTGAAGGAAAACATCGTGAGGAAACCGGCATGTCCTAGAACCAAAAATTCGAAGACATGTGACATCTGCCAACCCGCACTGGGCCCGCGTGGTGGATTACGGCCCACTCCCTCTCACCGAGAGGAGGTCTGTGTCCCAGCAGTGGGAACATTATAGGCTGATTATGTTATAGCCTATGTTACTCCTTATAAAATCAGCTATCTGCCGGTGAAAGTCCCGTAAAAATCGGTCCAGCCATTTCGGAGATTAGCCGGAACAAACAGACAGACAAAAAAAAATTTTTTTTCATTTTTTAAAAAGCTGTTATGAAATTACAAACAGACACATTAATTTTATTTATTTGTATGTAAGTATGTTTTATTTATTTCTATGTATAGTATTTTGGCTTCCTGTTTTTTTGTCGCGGTCAAAGACGTATTAGTCGCATCAAAACAATTAATAGGTTAAGGAGTTCGCTTTCTTCATAATATACGTAGATACACTATGGCTTGATAGACTTGCACTAGTTTGATTACCGATACCGCGAATCGATTTAACTGTTTGTTTTATTTGTTGAATACTTGTGTATAATATGAAAATAAATAAGTATTTTATAATCGGTAATCGACACCATTATTTACAAACAAATGTTTCACAAGGTAATTTATTCTTTGTTGTTGGAACTAATAGGGTAATATTTGTTTAGGGAGACTTAGGAACATACAATTTTATTGAGGTAGATCTTTTGGGCTCTTTATTATATCCGTGTGAAAAGAAGCATTAAAAAAAATTACAAAGAAAAATCTCATAATATATTTTAGTTATGTGGTAAGTAGTACGTAAACTTTAATATCAAAATGTTAAGAATAAGTATGAAATAGGTAAAACTTTTATTTACTAGACCTGTTTCTGCCTGCGGCTTTGCCTGCGTTACTATGTTACTCTTTATAACATTAGGTATCTGCCAGTGAAAGTCCCGTCAAAATCGATTCAGTCCTTTGGGAGATTATCCAGAATAAACAGACAGACAGACAAAAAAAGAAATGTTTCTTGTTATAAGCAACGTATACCTATACAGCTACTTGCATATGCATTTAGTAAAAAGCTTTTATTTTGACATTACAAACAGGCAATTCAATTTTATTTATTTATAAGTAGGTATAAATTATGTTTGATCTTATCTAACGCTAGACGTCTACGTGTGCAAAAAAAAATATTTTAACCACAATTTAATTCAATTACCACAACTAAACTAAAGCGTGGAAGAAGACATACAATCTAAATATTTTTAGCCTCAATAGGAGACAAGGACACCCAAAGTATGTAAATAATAAAGGTATAATTTAGCCAAAGTGGACGGATAGTGTACCTATTATTATACGAAGTTGCATCAACAATCTTCAAGTGAAGGGCGACACCTAGAAATTGCAGGTTGCACTGCGTGTCAGGTGAACGGAACTTACGGCAATGACGGTAAAAACGCTCGTAAAGACAATGCCCAATATATCGTCTGCATGTCCGTTAATCTTAATGGTGTACAGTTCACGTGTAGGTAATTAGTACTTGGGTTTTAGAAGTGTTAAAATGTTATTTTCCAGAAGTAAGTTTTCTTTAAATAAACATTTAAAAAGTTTGTATTCAAATAGTTTTAAATACACTTTCGAGTGCTGAATTGCACTAGAAAGCAACTAAGTACCTATTGAAAAGCTTTTGCAACTAGTGACTAAATAGGTTTTTATTAATCTTATGTAAAACCGTTTAGGACTTTCCCTTAGCACTAGTGTCGAAAGCGATTATGTTAGAGGTCGAGTCTGTGTTAATTATGCAAAATTAAAAATACCTGTGTAATTATAATCCACACACATAAGTAGGTACACGCAAGCTATTTGTTTCCTCTCGTTAAATAAACAAGGACGCTGCTGTGAACATGTTAGGTACAGACGCCAGCACATCAAGCTACACGAAAATAAAATTTTCCCAATCAACTTTGAACCTTATGCTTTAGCAATAAAGTTGAAAATCTATTAAAGAAATTTGACAAATTGTAGTAGCTTGTGCTGGCGTGTGTAGGTACTTTCATTTAATCTATTAACTTACTTATTCATAAATATTGAATCAACACTTAATAGAATTATGTACAGTATTATTGATTGACATGATATATCGACACTAGTACTGAATGAATACAAATGATAACCCACTGACTGACGCACATTAGTATCCGATACAGAAGTTTTTCCTTTACAATAATTAGTTGATAATGAAAACTAGTCACTACAAACATGCATTTTTTGTAACGCGATGTTGCATTAATTCTGTATGTACAATCCCTCGTACTTGTCGAAAACATGTACCTCTTACACATGTTTACTTTTTTTTATACATGTATTGAGTTGACGTTGTTTTGGGCATAATTTTTACCGTAAGTATACCTAATGATGAACATCGTTTGTTTATAATCTATCTCGCGAGATTATACTATTGAAAAATTGTGAACGGCAACAAACCATTTACAAAAACCCATTTTTTTCGATAGTTTATAATATCTCCATGGCAAACCGACAAATTGTGAACTGGTATCAAACTTGCATGCGACGGATTGCACCTTGCGCTAATACTGCGACCAACTTGGAAGTAGCGCTCGCCGGCCGTTGCCGCGGCACCGCTCGCTTTGCTCGCTCGGCTCGCGCGCGGTTGGTCACAGTTCTAACCTAACCGGGTAAAAAGGCTTAGTTACTGCGACCAATTCGGCTACCGCCAAGACCAACAGAATATATAGTTTGTATATAATTTACTATATATGTATCTCGCGAGATAGATTATAAATTAATGGTGTTCACAATACGGTGACATATAGAACTAATCTTTACAACTTGTTTTAGGTGTAAACAAATATGATACATGTTTTACAACTTGGTGTATATGTCGCAGCCAACTGGTTTAATTAGCCGTTTAGATAACCGCCTAGCCATTTAACTACATGGCAACGATAACAATATTATTGTCTAGCAACAATACGGGCACGTTTAGTCACATTGCATTATAGGGATGGTCAGTAAAAACTAACCCCCTTATTCATAAAACTTATCAAACCTATTTTAGTTAAAATGGGGTTTGTCTCTTTCTTACACACAGAAATGACAACGTGACAGATAAAGACAAACGTTCTATAAACCTATTTTAGCTAAAATAGAGATAAAATAGGATTATGAATAACAGGGTAAATGTCAACGTAGCCATATTGTTATTTATATTATGTAAATCATGATCAAGGGCACTCACTGTTCAATGTACCTAGAGGTCTTACTGCGTACGAGTTTATTACTGATTGACATTGAAACTGTTCTTAACTGTGAAAAAGGTTTCATTTTCGTGTTTGTGTACTTCCGAATAAAAAAAAACCCGGCCTAGTGCGAGTCGGACTCGCGCACCGAGGGCTCTATACAAATGTGTAGGTATATAAATAGTTTTAATATTATATTTTTTTTATGTAACTACAAATTTAAGGTTTTAGGATTTTTACCTTTACTTGTGCTACATGAAATTGCTTCTTAGCAAAATTCATGATTCTAGGTCAACGGGTCCCTATAGGCTTTGATTTCGGAACATCAACGCCCGTATCTTTTGATTGCGTTTACTTAGAAGTAGATTTTCACTGCTTCAAGGGATTGCAGCCTTGAGTATTTGATATCAGTTACAACTTGATAACTCCACGCGTTCCTGAGAAAACGAAATGATCTTATAAGGGTTCCGTTTTTCCTATTGAGGTACGGAACCCTAAAAAAGTGAGTTATAAGGATATTATTAATTTATTACAGAAGTTATTTCGTTTCAATATTATGTAAGTAGTACCTGTTTATAGGCAGGTGGATGGCGAAAAGGAAGAAGGCCTTTATGCAGCTGTGGATGGTACAGGGCTGCCAGTGATGATGATGATGATAGGCAGATGGATATCGTACTCCTTGTAATGATTCTGTCACCAAAATTTAACCTTGACTTTAAAAAAATATCTTCGGAAGTGTATAAGGAAGTGGGTTGCTTCCGTAGTTTGTTTATTTAGCGCCGATCTGGCAGTAGGTAATGTCGACCGGTTATCGGTCACTCGTTGCCATTGAACTGTCCTCTCGTACTGTACAGTACGTGTTTAGTTTTTGAACCACGGTAAGCAAGGAGGAAATAGCCAACTAATGGTGCGGAAAACGATATCTAATGTTTAAGATTGTAAAATTGTTGAACTGTAAACTTGGGATCTCTTGAGGCCTTAAAGTTATCAAGCACGTGAAAATAATAGGCAAACGGTGGCACGTTAAAAAAAAATGGGCGTAGTTTGGCGTAGCTTCGGAAAGTAGGCGCCGCGTGTACGTTCCATTGCCGTGGCGTAGACACCCCATTGAAAGGCTGCAGATCATTATAAAAATGAAAAGAGGAGATATTCCCGTATTTCTAAAGTACGTTCGCAATATTGTTTACCTATATTTTTACAATGTCGCTGACGTAGGATTGTGACTGGATTTTGAACGTATATTTAATTACGGGAAAGCCTTCCGTTCTCCATGTCTTGTTGTGGTTGCGGAGTGGGCTTGCGCGAAATGAGATGATTGATAAATCAATAAATAAACCATGAACTGTAACCAACAGCTTCATTACTCGTTATTAAACAAATCATTTACGTTCTTGACATTATCACTGATTCACAGTTCGCGAGTCGCGGCGGAGCGGACAGACCTCCGGCGCGATCTCATGGTGGCATGGAAGGAGCGACTTTTGCAACCCAGCGCAGGGCACGCCACGATAGTGGCGATAAGACCCCTCTTTGAGGAGTGGCTAGAAAGGCGTCACGGCGTCCTCACCTATCGCCTGACGCAGGTCCTCACCGGACACGGATGTTTTGGGAGGTTCCTGCACATCATCAGGCGGGAGGAGACGCCCGGGTGTGACCACTGCGAGGATCGCCCAGAGGACACGGTGGAGCATACGGTGGAGGTCTGCCCCGCATGGGCGGAGCACCGCCGTGCTCTCGTAGAGGCGATCGACAGCGGCGGCGACCTCTCGCGTCCGGCCCTGGTTCAAGCCATGGTCCGGGGCGAGAGGGAGTGGGAGGCGGTCACCTCCTTCTGCGAAGCAGTCATGCTAGCGAAGGAGGTGGCGGAACGGCTGAGGGAGAAAGCCTCACGTCCCAGCCGTCGCGGGAGACGCTCCGGGCGTCGGGAGCCGCGTGACGACTCCCGGCCACCGTAGGCGCGGGCCTGCGGACGGAGAGTAATGGGTAGCTCACCGTCCGATCAGGACCAGGCCCGTGCCGGACGGCGCGTACGTGTTCCACGCGCGCCTCAAAGAGATGTCAGCATAAAGGAAGGGGCCTGCCAGGGCCGAAGCCTGCCGGGGGTGCGGGATTGTCCGAAAGGGTTACCGCTACCCCGGAACATAAAAGGCTAAGGAAGGAACACGGATGGGTTTTAGTCAGTAAGAGTCTGACACTCCCTTCCGCTCCTTCCAGAGCGGGAGGGGTCATTTGATGATTTCCCATCGATAAAAAAAAAAAAGTGCCTACCTAACTGACATTTGACTTAAATTTTAAATGATTAGCTATCGTCGCTCCAAATAGGATTTTACATAAACAAAACCAAAACCACCACCACCACCTCGACCAGAAAAATATTGCATATTTAAGACATCTTGTATACCTATGGTAGTTGTTATCATTGAACAATGTAACAAAAGAAAATGACTTCAGTAATTTTCTTACGCAGGCTGTTGGCTCCGTGAAATGTTTGGTCTGAGGCTTAGTCAAAACAAAACCATCCGGTGATCGGTCTAATGACTTTATAATAACAGCAGCAGTACCTATATAACAAATTGCGAAATTGTTTAATAGAAGAATCCTAAAAGAAAAATACACTCGGAAAAGATGTACAGTCGCCAGCAAAATTGCATGGGTACCTTAGTGTCTATTTTCCCGTGAACGTTTGAATTCAAGTTTTCGAAAATAAAGTAGATGGCGTTGGTTTCTTCACAACTATGGAACGAACTAAGGAGTTAGGAAGAAACGAAGGAATTACAAGGCTTATACATTTATCTAATTATTACATTACAATTACCAGCATACGTAGCTTAAATGATAAAAATAATAATAGAAACCGATAGGAATATATTTATTAAGCTAACGAGTGGGTATTATAATAATTAATTTAATATTCGAATTGGTAGGTAGTTACTTAGCAACAGGAAAAAAGAGCAGATTCATCGCAGGTAAACAGGCTCGCCTTGTGGGCTCGCAAAAAAAGGCACTATAAAAAATTATAGAGGTTTATTTCTTACAGTTTATTATTCAAATTTAATAGTCAGTTTATTAAATATTATAGGTATAACATTATAATATTATGAAGTTATTGAGGCGATAGCTTAAGTATTCGTTTCCAAAATGGGAAAGAGGATTGAAGCTTATGTAACCTCAATAAAAACAAACAGGAGACCAGGTTATTTTATTACAAAGGTCAAACGGATTAAATGGATACTAAATAAGTAGGCTAAAAACTACAAAATTGCACAAAAACATATCAAATGGTTAGTAGGCAACATAAAAAACTAAAAACTATGTTGTTTAAACTTAAAGTGTTCATAACTTTTTAAATTATTAAAAATACGTAAGTTATAGTTTATACACACATAACCAGGTCTCCAGTCAATATAAATAATATTATCTAAGTATAATTATTTAGCTCGTAGCTACGTAACCACTTGTGTATCGCGTATTATTTCGACGCCACAAACATAAGCGTCCGTGTTCACTGGACTTAAAAGTTTTTTCATCTGTAAAGATGACATTACACCAATCGAAGTTTATGTGATCCAAAGCGAACTGTAATCTTGCCCTTTTATGGTTTTCCGTGAGCAACGGTTTCACAGCACGCCTCCGCGGCACAAGTCTTGACGCGGCTCCGTGTCAAAACTTGTGTCAAATAAACCAGCATAGTGGTTCGGCGGCAGAAATCCATTTTCTTCATACTGCCTTATCATGGTTTGATGCTGCAATGTGTTTTATAAGTCGTGGTCTACCAGTTCTTTGATGGTGTTTCAAAGAACCCTCCTCTTCAAATCGTCGTACTCAAAGAACAACTGTTTTTCTCTGCAACAATAAAACAGAAATATATAATACCCAATAATGATTATTATGTAGTATAGTAACAAAAAAATAATGCAGTTGTTAATATAAAAGTGTAAAAATAAAACTACTTACGTTTACACCGGTCTCTGGCTATTTCTGACAAGTTTTTGGCTTGATTATTCAAAGCAATTATTTGAGCTCTTGTAACGAAATCAATATTATAACTCGTGCTCGTTTTGGTAAAATAAGTAATCCGCCTGATCATAAATAAAAACTAAACAAAAGGCACTCGAACGAGGTAATCGAAATGAACTTAGCGAACGATCAATTGAGCTGTCATAAATCTTCGATCTAAGTATTATTCATACCACCTACCAATTATTTATAAATCCATATTTAACCTACCCTCTCAAGTTTGAAAACTAAAACTTAGAAAATCAGATACCTACCTACTTATAAATTGATATTCAATTTTAACATAGTAGGTTAATAATTAGGATCAATTTTCTTTAAAAGAAACTATTAATTATAAATTGTTTGAATGTTTGAAGAGACAAAAAGAAACTGCAAAAATATTTTATCATATAAAGCAAAGCAACGCCATCTAATAACAGCATAATTCAATTTTGTTTGTCGTTAACTGGTTTTACGCTAGATGGCGTCATTTCTCGCTTCATACGATTTTGTTTCTGTACTACCCATGCACTTTTGCAGCCTACCGTACCTACAGTTATGAATGTTTTGAACGGAAAACCAAGTTTTTAATAAGCATAACTTATCTATTCATCAGATCATCGAGATCGACCTTTAATATGCATGATTTCTAATAGCGAAGAAATTAAAAAAAATACTTAAATAATAATTATTCGTGTGGAAACATTTGGAAAAAATAAAAATGAAAGAGAATGGATTTCTTTTCAAAAGGACCTTATAACACAAATTGTTAGTTATCTACCACACAAAGAAATTGTCGCAATAAACATTGCCTAAGGTAAGCATTTAACTGCTAAGCATGGCAGCAGCACTCACTTGTAAAATGCAATGCCTGAGCGTATAGTTACAACACACTTTAGTTTGCAATCATTTGTATTGTACCTATAGCAAAAACACCTATAAATCAAACTTTTCGTACATTTTTACGAAATAACCCAGAACTATATTATGCCAAACCTACAAAAAAGTTTTATGTTTTATTTCTGAACATGTGTAAGTACAATAAGTAGGCCTGTTATACTAATGAGTATACATTACAGCAATTACACTTAATTAATTTATCTCGGGCATGCAATAAAGGTATATTTAGCAAAACAGAACAATTAACGTTTTTATTTTTAACAACATTCAAATTAAAGTGCTTATAAACAATGGGAGTAGCTTCCTCTTGCAAAAATGTGCAAAACATTATCTAATACCGCGTGTGATATAGAATCTTTAGATATGTGGCAGGCTGTTTAGCGTAGAGGTACTTAGTGAGACTTGGCGAACACCTCTTTAAAAAAAAAAGTTGCATTTCAGGAGTGCCGACAGAAGTGAAAACTTGAACAATTAAGTACGTGTGTATTTTTTTAATCGTCAATATAAACAAAACACAAACAGAATACTTTGCCATCACTCACTGATATATCGGAAATACATTAAAACCGAGTACATCCTGAGGACAGCCGAACATATCCGAAGCGGTGTCGGTTACGGTAACAGTGGCGCGAATTCAATGGTTTTTCCATCTCAAAAACAGCCCAACGCGCCAAAAGAAGCTTTCACTTAAAAAAAGGTAGTTATTAAAATTATAAGTAGTAGGCAACTGTTCTATGCTTAGAGTATTACACATATTGTATCTACTTATTATATTTTTACGAACTAAAAATAACTCAAACTGTTTATTATTTAGCTAGCAGTTGAGTTATTTTTGGGTACTTAATGATATATGATAATTACTTGTAACTAAGACATGCTGAGTAATTTGGAGAAAAACCCCAAACGGAATATAAGTAAGTCCCTGGATTGTAATATTTTTTGCCCATTAACATTTTGGTTTTCCTTTTATACTTAATTATGATACATCTACCTCAGAATACACAATTCAGTTTCAGACACATTTTTACAATGTGAGAATTCGTACCGAAGGAACAAAAGCGTTAAGAAGGTACATTTTTAGGGCCGCATGTGTTTATTTACCGGCAGTCAGTGTTGTAACGTTGCGAATGGTCGGTTATGGAGGTACTAGCATTGTCAGGTTGCGGCGATGCATACGAGGCGCTGATTGCACCCAGCGCTGTGATCAACGCACCCGCTCGACCGAATAGATTGAAATACAACGTAGCCCTTCCCTATTTGTATGGACTTTAGTACACTCCCGGCACATAAAATACACCACACCTTTTAGTGGCTACGAAAACTCGTAACAGTGCTGGAAATACTAATCCAACATTTTTATGTTCATTTGTTAGCATAATTTTAGTATTTGTAAATTGCAGTGATTACCAGCTGATTTTGCTTGCGATAAAGTGTTTTCCTTTCACAGGAAAACTGTACAAAAAGGTACCTATATAAATAGATATTTTTGTTCTACATTTTTTGAATTTCACAATGTTTCTAAGACTAGTGTTCGAACAAGTTGGACTGGCTTTTATTTATAATTAAGAATTTTGTCTAAATACATAGTTGAATTTAGAAGTTGTTATGGATAAAAACTTGGTTTTTTAAAAATAGTAGAAAATATTTAAAGGTCACCTGTTTTGATTTAATTTGTTTTCTTTGACAAAATTAGCCATTTTTACAAAATAACTGCACTTGATATAGATATTTAAATTGTATTACATACAGAATGATTTTTTACCGGTTCCAAATTTTTACAGGGTGTCCTACCCATGAATACGAACAACATTCACTATAGGACTAACATTGTAATCACGAAAAAAAAAAATCTGCTGTTTCATACTTTTTGGTCAAGTAGATATTGAACTTTTGTATTAAACAGTTGATTTTATTCGTAATATCAGAGTTGGTCCCATAGTGAAAGTTGTTCATATTCATGGGTAGAACACTTTAAAAATTTGGAACAGGTAAAAAAAATCATCCGGTATTACCAACCTAGTAGATTTTTTTTGTGTCATCTGCATCAAATTGTTTGTTAGTAATTTAGGGCTGATTTTCCAACGCCAGATAACTTTATCGGAGAAATAATTTTGAACTTTTGACAGTTCTTCCATACAAAAACTGTCAGATAGATTGATTGTTTGAAATATTTTCTATATAAAAGTTGTCAAACGTCAATCATTATTCCTCAGGTGAAAGTTATTTGACCGTTGAAAAATCAGCCCTAATTCTATTTAACAAGTGAATAAGTAATAGTCATAAGTAAAACATAATTTTGATTGAAACACCCGCAGAAGTGGAATCGGAAATAGTGTTTTTAATTAAGTAGATCAGATAAATATTTATTTCCACAGACTTCTGAACCAATGTATCGGTAGATATTGATTTTTTTGAGTTTAAAAAAGGCTGCAGGAAAATATTTGAAGACGACGTAAACTTACTACCTACTATATAAAAACAAATAAAAATGGTAAGTAAAACATAATTTTCCTGAATTGACTCATTTAAGCTGTTCAATTATTAATAGGTACCTACCCAGTACAACAAATAGTGTATCTATAGACATAAATTTATACCTTTAGGATTTAGATAAGACATCTATGACAGGTGAAATTATCCGCGTTCGAAATTGTAATTTTTATTTGCACTCGTAGTACATCAATATCTAATCATAATTCATTCTAGCTGTACGTATGTCTTTTGCTTTTTACATAATAAGGATACACTTATCTTGCGTGCCACTATTTATCGAAACCGCTTGACGTCACTTGTTTTTTTTTATTTGAAAACTATGACGTACCATTTACTTTCATATAATAGCAATATTAAATACATCTTTATTATTCATTTATTTTTCTTATATCAAAACATAAGAATTGACTAAACTTTACGTAAGAATTATTTATAATTCATAAAAGTGTCCATAAAAACCACTATTAGAATTTGTCAACGAATTAAGTCTTGACTTTGAATTATAGATTTAAGAATTCAATAGGTACTAATGCTAATTAATTTGTATATTGTCATTTCAGATTTAGTAGAAAATGAAATTTAACTGTTGATTTGCAATAAAATCAGTAAATACATCGATAAGAAAATATATGTGATATTTTCACTTTTTTATATCCTTTACCTATTTCTATGAGCTTTTAAAAACGTTTCTGTAATATAGTGTTTTTTATAATTGGTATCTATCTGAAAAGACCTGACTGCTGGTTGTCGGTACACTACTAATAGTTATTAGTCAAAAAAGAATGAAGAAGAATAAGAATGTGTTAGCATAAAAGCTTGCATAAAATAATGTCCGTTATTTAGACCTATAAATAAAAGTGAAGTATATACAGTACAAAAAACCATTTTTTTTTGTCTGTCTGTTTATTCCGGCAAATCTCCGAAACGGCTGTACCGATTTTGACGGGACTTTAACTACTAGCTAACGTTATAAGGAGTAACGTAGGCTACTATTATTTAAGCAAAAAAAAATAAATGTTTATTGAAGAAAAGCCTAAGTACACACTAAAACGATGTTATATTATACTTAACTAAGTGGCTGTGTTAAATAAGACACATTGCAAACCTGATCTTCAAACTAGGGGTGACCCTGTATCTTAAAGATCAGTGTCCCTCCGCAGCAAAGTCACAAGCGAATATTTCTAACTAGGCACTTGACAAATAATTAGGTTCTGCGCAAATAAATAAAAACCCATGAAATCCAGTTTATTTTACGACATGCACGCCAACGAAGTCGCTTAGCACAGCTAGTATTAAATGCTTATAAGTACCTAATCACTTATAAGTCAGGTACAAAAGAAAGGCATATTTTTTTATAAATCGTTTTGCTATGTACAGTCGCCAGCAAAATTGCATGGGTACCTTAGTGTCTATTTTCCCGTGAACGTTTGAATTCAAGTTTTCGAAAATAAACTAGATGGCGTTGGTTTCTTCACAACTATGACTAATTTACGAAACGTAAGTAAGGAGTTAGGAAGAAACGAAGGAATTACAAGGCTAATACATTTATCTAATTATTACATTACAATTACCAGCATACGTAGCTTAAATGATAAAAATAATAATAGAAACCGATAGGAATATATTTATTAAGCTAACGAGTGGGTATTTTAATAATTAATTTAATATTCGAATTGGTAGGTAGTTACTTAGCAACAGAAAAAATGAGCAGATTAATCGCAGGTAAACAGGCTCGCCTTGTGAGCTCGCAAAAAAAAGGCACTATAAAAAATCATAGAGGTTTATTTCTTACAGTTTATTATTCAAATTTAATAGTCAGTTTATTAAATATTATAGGTATAACATTATAATATTATGAAGTTATTGAGGCGATAGCTTAAGTATTCGTTTCCAAAATCGGAAAGAGGATTGAAGCTTATGTAACCTCAATAAAAACAAACAGGAGACCAGGTTATTTTATTACAAAGGTCAAACGGATTAAATGGATACTAAATAAGTAGGCTAATAACTACAAAATTGCACAAAAACATATCAAATGGTTAGTAGGCAACATAAAAAACTAAAAACTATGTTGTTTAAACTTAAAGTGTTCATAACTTTTTAAATTATTAAAAATACGTAAGTTATAGTTTATACACACATAACCAGGTCTCCAGTCAATATAAATAATATTATCTAAGTATAATTATTTAGCTCGTAGCTACGTAACCACTTGTGTATCGCGTATTATTTCGACGCCACAAACATAAGCGTCCGTGTTCACTGGACTTAAAAGTTTTTTCATCTGTAAAGATGACATTACTCCAATAGAAGTTTATGTGATCCAAAGCCCTTTTATGGTTTTCCGTGAGCAAGGGTTTCACAGCATGCCTCCGCGGCACAAGTTTTGACGCGGCTCCGTGTCAAAACTTGTGTCAAATAAACCAGCATAGTGGTTCGGCGGCAGAAATCCATTTTCTTCATACTGCCTTATCATGGTTTGATGCTGCAATGTGTTTTATAAGTCGTGGTCTACCAGTTCTTTGATGGTGTTTCAAAGAACCCTCCTCTTCAAATCGTCGTACTCAAAGAACAACTGTTTTTCTCTGCAACAATAAAACAGAAATATATAATACCCAATAATGATTATTATGTAGTATAGTAACAAAAAAATAATGTAGTTTTTATATAAAAGTGTAAAAATAAAATTACTTACGTTTACACCGGTCTCTGGCTATTTCTGACAAGTTTTTGGCTTGATTATTCAAAGCAATTATTTGAGCTCTTGTAACGAAATCAATATTACAACTCGTGCTCGTTTTGGTAAAATAAGTAATCCGCCTGATCATAAATAAAAACTGAACAAAAGGCACTCGAACGAGGTAATCGAAATGAACTTAGCGAACGATCAATTGAGCTGTCATAAATCTTCGATCTAAGTATTATTCATACCACCTACCAATTATTTATAAATCCATATTTAACCTACCCTCTCAAGTTTGAAAACTAAAACTTAGAAAATCAGATACCTACCTACTTATAAATTGATATTCAATTTTAACATAGTAGGTTAATAATTAGGATCAATTTTCTTTAAAAGAAACTATTAATTATAAATTGTTTGAATGTTTTAAGAAAAGAAAGAAAGAAACTGCAAAAATATTTTATCATATAAAGCAAAGCAACGCCATCTAATAACAGCATAAGTAAATTTTGTTAGTCGTTAACTGGTTTTACGCTAGATGGCGTCATTTCTCGCTTCATACGATTTTGTTTCTGTACTACCCATGCACTTTTGCAGCCTACTGTACGGTCAAGCCCAAGTCAAACACTTGGACCTACAAAAGTCGCCCTTACTGCTTCGATATACAGGCGTTGTTATTGTCAAATTGTTACCATGAACCTGAAGCCAATTTCCATAATTAAAAACGTTCAAAATCTAGTCACAATCTCATCTCAGCGACATTCAAAAACTTGTCAAAAATGTAGGGAAATTATAGGTATTTTTGACAGATTGAGACTGAGATCAAACTGTGAACGTTCTTAAATTACTTGAATTGCCCCTCTGATTGTTTTGTTGTTAGTGACACTAAACAATTAGGCTAAAACGATATTATATGGACTAATTAGATCGGTTTAGCAAGGCATAAACCCCAAATTAGACTTGCGGTTGACGGTACGATACTACACAATTTAGGTAAGTAAGTAAAATAAAATATAATACAGCAGGGGTAGCTTTCCATGAAGCAGCAGTTTTTTTTTGGATCTTCTTCATTCTTTTGCCCTTATCCCAATTTACTTGGGGTTGGCGCAATATGTCTTTTTCTTGCATACTTCCCTATTAGCCCCCATCTCGACAGCCCCCCCTTCGCCCTTTCTAACCATATCATCATTCACACAGTCCATCTATCGTTTCTATGGTCTTCCATCGCCATCGAAATTCATAATCAACTTTTCTCACGACATTTTCCTCATTCCAAAAAGTTTCTACGCTAGAATCATTGGTTGTCACAGCTGAATTCATGGTTTTCTGGTTTCAGCCTGAGCGTCAATGATGCCACCCTGTGTAGCTCATATGGATTAAATTTAGCAGAACTTAAAATACGTATTAGCGGTAAGCAGGAAAAATTTGCGACGAAAATTGTCGGCAGGATTTGTGTTTCGGCAACATGGGGAGACGAGATAAACACCTAATTCTCTAGTTACGTTTTCAACCATATATATTTTATACGCTTGGTTTTATTTTATGTTCTTTTGATAAGAGATGTTGGTACTTGCACCAGAATTGGTGGAATATGAAGGTAAACAGCAACATTGCAAATACAAATAAACTTTTCTTTGTTTCTTTCTATACGTGTGTATATGTTATATACACACATCAAAAGTGTCTAGGGATCAAGCATTTTTATGCGGATTTCTTGAGATTGAGATGTGGCTTTGTAATAAATTTATGATTTTATAAATTTATATGGATCCTTTTTGGTGCATTTCATAATTTGAATCAGGAACTGTGAATCAAATTCGAGTAAAAGATGAAAATCAGCTGTCAATATTTTCCCTATAAAAACATACAACGCATTGAAGACATTATTAGTGCTACTGTTTCCCTACTACTGATTAAAACCAACGTTATTATGGAGCGGCGACGTCATTTAAGCAGGGAAGAAATGCTCAGAGCCGTGGGAATGATAGAAGCTGGTTCCCGGCAACGTACTGTGGCTTTAGCTCTGAATACAAGTCAGAGTGTTATCAGTCGACTTTGGACACGTTACCGAAGCACTGGTACCGTGGCTGAGCGCCATGGAGGACGGTATCGCTGCACCACACGGAGACAAGACCGATACATTCAAATCTTAACTCGAAGAGCTCCAACAATAACCGCCATGATGTTAGCCGTGAGGCTTCATCACTCTTCAGGGAACTTAATTAGCGACCAAACAGTCAGAAACCGCTTGCATGAAGTGAACCTTCATTCCCGAAGACCGCTACGGGTACCACCTATAGCAATGCACAATCGTAGGATTCGATATCAATGGGCTCTTGAACACAGAAATTGGGCAGAAGAACAATGGCGTTTCGTGTGCTTTTCTGATGAGTCTCGTTTTGGTATGAGACCGGATACAAGACGTGTACGACACTGGAGAACCCCTGGACGCCAACAGCGATTAAAATCCTGCCAGGAAGTCCATCCTTATAGTGGTGGAACCATCATGGTATGGGCGGGTATTTGGATCGGCGGAAGAACTGAGTTGATTTGGATCAGAGGCAACCTCAACGCTCAAATTTATGCTGAGACGATTGTATCAGACGTCATCGTTCCTCTACAAGTGCAAATCGGTCCCTTATTTCAGTTAATGCATGATAATGCACGACCGCACACCGCAAGAGTTGTAAGACAGACTCTCGCCGCAGCTAACATCAATGTCCTGCCCTGGCCTGCTCAGTCGCCAGACTTGAACCCGATTGAGCATGCATGGGATATGCTACAGAGAAGAGCTCTGCCGAATATGGAGGGTATCCAGTCGCAAGAAGACCTTTTTTTGTTGTTGCAACGAACATGGGCTGCCATTCCACAGCGTGATTTGGATGAACTCATTTTGAGTATGCCAAACCGATGTTCTTGTGTTGTTAGTGTTCGCGGTAGAAACACGGATTATTAATTGTTTAAGTTACCCAATAAAATTTTAAAGAAAACTGTTATTTCAGTCTTTTTTTCGAACTTTTGTGTTAGTGGTTCAAATGTCAAAAATCCCTTTATTAGGAAAATGGCAAATTTCTTTATTAATGCAAAGGTGACTTGGTTTATCGTTACTGTGACAAACGAAAACACTTTATTTGATGAATCCTTAAAGAAAATTTTAATTAATATCAATCAGGAGAAAAGTTATTGCAAAAATATATGTTGATCCCTAGACACTTTTGATGTGTGTAGTATAGAAAATAGTATAGATATGGCTATTTAAACAGGAGTAAACTTTTGTTGAGCAATAATAAGATTTTAAAATGTTCAGACACCCAAATGTTAGTATTTTAATTGAGATTTAATAAGATAAACAAAGTTTTCACTCACACTTAAGTACGCAGTAACATAATTAAAGTAATTATATTATTATAATTATACGGATTTGTCAATGAATAAATTGAGTATTCTTTAATATTGTATTGGATTTTTATCGTTTCGCTTACACTCATTTCACGCTTAAATTTTATAGGTAGGTATGCGGTTTAATTAAACAATATCTCTGTGGATCGAATGGTTAAAAAGCAAGTGATTTTGATAGTATACTTAGGCACCAGTTTATTCGTACCTAAAATGTTTTTAATACGCTGCACGTGTAGTTGGAGTACGTCCATTTATAGTAGTGCGATACCTAGGTACTATTTCCTGATATTATAGTGATTCCCTTATACAGGGTGTGGCGTAAATTGTGGTCCACCGCTAAGGATTCGATGTACCAGATAATTTACTATAACATATTACAATTTTAACCATTTCGGTAGCATAATTTTTTTTTACAAAAATTACTCTTGAATTTGCATGATTATGTTAAGAAGTATGGAAGATAAAGACATCTTGCGCCGGCCCCAAAAAAATTGGGATAAGGGCAGGAGAATGATGATGATGTTAAAATTAGGGGTAAAATAGAGAAGAACTAACTTTTTCTTCAAAAGCTCTAAATTTACTTAAAAAACTATAATTTTACACGATAGCTCTAGTATTCAGCAGTAACTAACAGAAATAATGAAAAAATAATGGTTTTTGTTGAAACTACAATCTGTAACAAAAGCTAGAAATGTTATAAATAAAAAAACAAAAAAAAAATATAAATTTTCTGAACCCTTGGGAAAAAATGGTTAAAATTGTAATATGTTATAGTAAATTATGTATAATCGAATTCTTAACGGTGGACCACTATTTACGCCACACCCTGTATTCCTAATGCTATCTTAAGGCGTTGAATGTTTTAAATAAACCAAGGATCCTTACAGAGCCCTTAGAGATAACGAATGGCGATAAAAACAAAAACTAAATAAAAACTCCTTAATTGAATAGGTACTCACTCTTGAACAGACCCATCTTGAAACACTTTCTCATAATGTCGGGAAATGTATTAACTTTATTTACGTCGCCCATATATGGTGAGCACTTCCTTCCACTAGTCTTTAGAGCAAATGTCTTTATTATATCATTAATTAATCAATTAAATTAGAACTGAAATCAAAAGTCTATGATTAAAATTAAAGTTACGAAAACTCGTGAAAATGGTTTGTTGAACGTTCATGTAGCCGGCTCGCTACGACCTGATACATTATCAGACTGAAGCGTCGTCGCAGCCGCAGCCACCGCGCGACCGGCGCGCGCGCCGATCTCATTGCCGCGCTCCGTAGATATAAATCACACGCGCGGATTATCTTATTAAAGCTACAAATAATAGTATCATAAGAGCCCAGTGTTTGTGTTAAAACAAACAGAAATATAGACGATTGTAATTATGTGTTTATTACGTAGCGTTTTAATTGATGTCTGAAACGAGATAGACTGTAATAGATCATTGAAGCGTATCGTGAGTGTGCTCTTATTAATTTTATAGCAGCGAACATCAATCTAGATTCTAGTACCTACCTACATATTTAATTACGCAGTGGCTTATAGGTTAAAGAAGCCGCTTCTCAAGTAACAGGCTCATAAGGTTCAGCGTTCAAAATAAGTATAGAAAGTACTTGTGCGACTTTTCAATCATTTACTTTTGTCCTTTTGAACTTGATCTTGAAAACTATGCAACTGACAGTGAAGGCAAGCATCGCGAGGAAGTATAATGGGCCTAAAATCAAAAAACTTTTTTACAAAAAAAAACAACTGACTTAAAAAAAAAACACTACAAAGTGATAAATAACTTTAATTTCGGAAGTCGGTGTCGTTGGTTCGTTTTATGACACCGACTTCCGAAATTAAAGTTATTTATCACTTTGTAGTGTTTTTTTTTTTTTGATGTCGGTTGTTTTTTAGTAAAAAAGTTTTTATTTTTCACTTTTGTACCTACCCCACACAAATTCAATTAACACTAGTGCATTGAAAAATTGAAGACACCGACTAGAAGAATCGTTAAAACTCGCATAGAAATGCCGGAGATGCAGTGCATTTATGCACATAACTTCGTACATAAGAATAACTACCTAATGTATTATGTACTGAAACCTTCCTGAAAGTATGTCGATCACATTAGTGAAAGAATTATCAAAATTGGTTCATTAGTTTTTGAGAAAATCGCGGACATACATACATACATACAGGTCGAATACAGAACCTCCTTTTTTGAAGTCGGTTAAAAATAAACATTGAGCATGGGTAGCAAACGATGCTCGTTCCTTCTATGTGGTTCTACCTACAAATACATTGAAGCCATCAGGAAGATAAGACAGTTCAAATGAAGTACCTAAGTACAGTTCTTTCAACGGAGGTGCCAAGCGACCACAACGACAGAAATAGCCGTTAAACTGGATCAGCATTGGCGGTCCAGCACCCTGATTGCGTAACACAGTTTCAATCACAATGCGAGGGTTTTGAAGGATATTTCTTATCCATTGATTCTTAGGTTTAGTAAATTCGTCTGCTCAACAACGTAAATAACACAATGGCAGACCTGTCAAAGTTAAAGAAAATGCGATCTATTGTCATTTTAAGTGTGTTGCGCAAATTATTCATAACTTTTTTAAACAAAAGAAATAGCAACTAAATGGGGTTTGAAGATTTTTGTATGGAGGGTGGCCCTAAGGTCGGCCGCCATTTTGATTTTTTTCCAGAATCGCGGTGCACAACAAAAGTTATATATTTAGATAGAGGACACTTATACAAACAAAAAATGTTATATAACATAATATCCTAAAGCGTCAGGTTTCGGAGTTATTCACCAAAATATAAGTCGAAAACAACAAGGATTTTTTTGTTTTTTTTTTTCCCTCCAGGTAAGCATATTGAACTATTAAGGTAATAGAAACGTTATGAAACCTTTATGGAGAAGAAACAAATGAAGAATAGACATTTTTTTAATAAATAATTAAACACGGCAATTTATTGTTCCTTTTTTTAATCCCAGAGACTAATCTGACATTTAAGTCTTTTGTGTTTTCGTTTTTTTTAGTATAGAAGAGTTTGACATTACACTTGTCAGATTAGTCTCTGGGATTAAAAAAAACAACTATAAATTGCCGTGTTTAATTATTTATTTAAAAAATGTCTATTCTTCATTTGTTTCTTCTCCATAAAGGTTTCATAACGTTTCTATTACCTCAATAGTTCAATATGCTTATCTGGAAGGAAAAAAACCAAAAAAGTCCTAGTTGTTTTCGACTTATATTTCGGTGAATAACTCCGAAACCTGACGCTTTAGGATATTATGTTATTTAACATTTTTTGTTTGTATAAGTGTCCTCTATCTAAATATATAACTTTTGTTGTGCACCGCGATTCTGAAAAAAAAATAAAAATGGCGGCTGATTTTAGGGCCAAAACCTTCAAACCCCTTTTCAAAATCCAACAATGAAACTGAATTAATGATGGTGCTTTATATCCTGTGCACGTCAAACTTGTCGACTCGTAAGCGGAGTAAGGAAAAAGGTTTGCTTGCAGCCAATAACACTACAATGGGTTAGCAAACTGCACCCCGATTGCTTAATACACTTTCTATTACAGTGCGAAGGATTTTGAAGGAAATTCGTAATCCGCATATCGCTTATCTTAGCACATATCAACGCACATCTGACATATTTTTGACTGACAGCGATCCAAAATACAGGTTGGCAAAGACATTGACACGCAACCTGTAACTATGAATTCTGAACGTTATTCTGAACCTCTGAACTTTTCTAGGAATAATTACAACGTAGGGGTTCGTTGAAATATTTCCTAGAAAAGTACAATACCTAATTTTTACTGACTGTATATCTTTGAACTTGTTTTGGTATTAGTTTCATAAATGGTATCCGTTCGGAATAGAAAATAAATGTGAGTTGAAACAAATACCAGTGGTATTAGTTCTTGGTATAAGATCGGAATAAATCGTCTAAAGATTGTATGGAAGATCAGATTTTTCTTCCCCCTAGCGATGAAATTTTTCGTCAATTATTAAAAAAAAAATTCGCTGTTCCATACATTTAGACCGCGTAGGTATTGTACTTTTCTATGAAACTGCATTTTTTTCTATTTACACGCTAGAGGTCTAGATCCATGTGAATTCATGGTTACAGTTTCCGCGTCTATGCTCCGGTCACCCTGAATACTGACTGACTCCTGTCATACTTGAATATTAAGTTAATTTAAGATTTACATATTGACATTATTATTTTGACTGACGTCTACGTACCAAAGTAATTGTCAATTGTTTAATTAGATGATCTGATTTTTATGAGTAAGTATTAGTCATGGGTCGTTACTCTTGCATTACGCCGACAGAGAAACGATGAGAAGCAGTGGTTTGTTTTCTTTTGTTGAATGAATACATTAGAAGACGGTTAAAAATTAGTATCTAAGTAGTGTCTGTTGTCTATTGTTTGTTTATTTATATTTATTCGCGGTTATGTTTTATTGTATGTATATAATAATAAAGAGTACCTGTGAAAATAATGTTTGTATTGTCATAAAAAAAAATATCTAAATACTATCGGCGATTTGATATGTATGAGCTGCCTCGTTGTATCGTTGTGTGTTGTCGTCGTAGTGGTAGTAGACGCAACTACTGAGCATGAAGTCCTGGGTTCCCGAATCAGGCAAAGTGTTATTGCGTTTTTCATCTGGATTTTTTCAGTAGCAGCCTGGAGTCTGGATTTCTGCCCCGTTGTTGGCAATAGGCTTGCCACCTATTACATGGGTTTTTAACATAACTGGAGAAATGTGGGTGTACTATAGGTTCACCTCTGACGAACCCTTCGGTGAATACAGTCCTGATTTTATGTTGTGTACTCGTATGTTCGTTATCCATTGCTTTATATGTTTGAATAATTTGCCTTTTTAACAACGTAAATAACGCAATGAATATTATTGAATTGTCAAAATGGTTGGATGGAATTGGGTCGTTGGAAGAAGAAATGGTATCTTTATCTTGGTATTTTTCAACCTATTCTCAGTCCTTGTTTCAAGAAGTCAATTTAGTCTAGATATTTATAGCACAATTCAAAAAGATGTGCTGCAGTGTTTTCTTTCGAGTTAGTATCGACATGGTAATAATAGTATAATAACTTATCGGTAATTATATTTTCAAGCCGTTTGGGGTTGAAACTCTCGGGCCGTGGGGTCCGAGTGCTCATGGTTTGTTCAGAGAAATCTCCAAACGGCTGATTGACACTTCCCGTGACCCAAAGGCTTTTACCTTGGCCAGAGGCTAAGCCTTGCCATACAACGTGGCAGTGCCGCCAGTCTCTTGGGTACATTACCAGACAACAGCGATGCGGAGGGATTTTACCACGCCAATCGCCATATTTTAGTTAGTTAATAGTTTAAGTTAGTTTGTTATATTTTTATGTTAATAGTTTGTTAGTTAATTAGAATAAGAAGTTTATCCAGTGTATATATTTTATAGGATGACATGATATTCCACCATAAAAGCGTTCACTGCCATGCGGTCTATGAGTATGCACATAGATATACGGCACTAAGCGTTCTGCAATATTTTTTTGAAATATGATAAATAAAACTGCTAGAAAACAAAATCATTTCTTTCAACCTTCACATTTTATGGAGGAAAATAAAACGTATTACGTTTCAATTTTAAACAAATAAGCGTTACCGTCTGCGAGGTGTAAATCTGTAGATTTACGGGCTGAGCATCTCGAGTTTCCAAGTTTATCTAGGTGATAACAGTTCGAGACATAATTATGTTGATGAAGGAAGAACGTTTGTGTCCTAGAGAAGGCATTACCTTTTACGACAAGTGTAGAAAAGTTATAATAACTAAAAGGTGACTAAAGGGACAAGATAATACGTCATAATTACGTAATGTACTCAAATAATGGTCAATTAGCGTTATTTAATGAAGGGACATTAGGAATTAGGGTTTTATAATAAGTATATAAGTCGTTGCTAAGCCCTATTTGTATCATAAGTTAGGAAAGGAATCAAGGAGTAACTAATCCAAATTCATCACACACCCAAAACGGTTAAAGTAAGTGTCTCTGTTTATCTTTTGTTTGTATTTTTATGGTCCGTGTTTTATACGCAAAGGAATGTTTTTTGCAAGTGTGTAACTTTCCTTGTTTGTGGTTTAATTCAGACAATTCGTGTTTCCTTGACCATGGTAATTTACGGTTGAGTTTTAATCACAGTAACGTAGGTATATCCGCTTGTTGGTAGACCTTCAAAGGCTGTATATGTAAAAAAAAACTTCTTACTTTCTTTTTTCTATTTACCACGATGTTGTTGTGTCTGTTTTTTGACTTTTTGATAAAAAACATTTTTCTTCATGGTTAGTAAATGACTAACCATGAAGAAAATGTTTACCTATAGGTGAGATCCATATTTTTATGGAGATTACTCTCTAGAAAGCTATAAAAAAAACCCACAGAAAATATTACTGCCACTCAGTACCTACTATCGAAAAAACTATTTTTAACCCGACTACGAGTTTAATTTAAAAAAAACATCTCATATATTCATTTCCCTACGTGCTCGACGTTTTGAACTCAGGAATTTATAAAAAATATTTTTTCTTTTCAGATGCTCCGTAGAATCGTTTTTGTATTCGCGATCGCACTGTCTGTTCAGATGGTTTGCTCAGATTCTACGTCATCAAAGAACCCAAAAACCCTTAAAGAAGCTGATGAAGACTTAATGCTTGACTGGGATGTACTGACTCACCCAAATTTACATAAAAGAGAAGTGGCCACAATTTTGTTCGCAATCAAAAACCAGTTCAGAGAAATCTTTGAAGAAATGACAATCGACGCTTCCAGTTTAATAAAAACTATTTTGTACCAATTCAAAATGAATCTGCTCAAGAAGTTTGAAAGCTACACGATGGCTAATTTGCTGCGTGTAATCATCGATGGTATAACTGATCTTACTGATTCCGATCCTGAACTGGCCTCCGATGAAGTGGAAGTTGTGGAACGCGTGCAAGTGGCACCAGTGCAACTGGAAACTTATAGAAATCCATACTATCCATCGGCGTTTTCAACCATATTTCGGGATAAGAGACAAAAGCATTGATAACAAGTCGTTAACTGTAAGTTTTTGTTTATAAGATAATTTTATCGCGGGAATAATTTTGAATTTTTGTCAGTTCTTCCATACAAAAACTGTCAGATCAGACGTCAATTTTATTCTACGAATAAAAATTATCTGTCGTTTGACAAATCAGCCCTAAGTGAAATAAATTATTGAGTGATATTAAATCAGAAATGTTTTATTCAAAATACCTTGTTGCACAAAATTACACAAGTTTTTTTACACAAAATACGGTGAAAAGCTCCATAAATATTTAAACAAAGTTATACGTAGTTTTGAAAATGTCTACGCCAATGTTGCATTTTACGAATACCACTAAATTTAAGAAAGAGGCTTACTAGGTAACCTTTAGTCTTTCTAAATCAGCACAGTAGATAATTATGATGTATACCTGACCGTGACGGTAATTATTGTAAGAAAACGTGACCAGACACAGTATAAACATACATTTGGTGTTATTTGTAACCACAAATGTCGCGGTGATCAATTACGCGGATAGTCAGAAATCCCTATACAGGTTAGTTAACGTAGGTGTACTTACAAAGTTGTTATGCATGTATTTTACAATCTTATTAACATGTTTGACATATTAGCTATTTAAATTAGACAACTTGCGACGAATTTTGTCGAAATTCTGAAATAGTTTTACGTTAAAAATAAGACGTTATTCGAGACTAGACATTTAAATTGAGCGTACGCTAGACAAGGCTAGATACCTACAGCATGACAATGAACCTAGAAATAATTTAAATTCACTAAATAATTCATAGTAATATCCTTTTAATAAATACTGTAAGGTTTTGCTGTCATGCATAGCTTTAGATTTTAACAGATGTAAATATCTTTTACTTACATACTTCCCTATTAGTTGTCTTCTCGGCAGTCACCCCCTTTCTAGCCATATCATCTTCCCCACAGTCCATCCATCGCATCGTCTCTTTGATCTTCCCATACTCTTATTTCATTATTTTTTTTTAGCATATTTAGTATCTGACTGCTGGGAAAAGGCATCCCCTTTTTCCTCCTATGCTATGCCTCTCTTTTTTATGCGGTCTCTGGCCATGTTGGCAACGCATATGATTAGATCGTCACACCAACTTGGCCGTGGTCTACCTCGACGGTGATGTTCTCCATCAGGCTTCCAGTGAGTGAGGAGTGAGTGGTGAATAATGTTTTATTTTACTTCCAGACTATAATCTATTTTTTTTGGTCATTTTCGATGGGCCATTAAACGTAAGATTAAATGACGCTCAGTTTTCCTCTCACTTAAAGACACTTAGCTGTTATTATGAAACAGTTTTCGGGAACCTTCGTTATTGACTTAAACCACAACCAAACATATATAAGTAGGTATATTATTATGTCTCTAAATGTCCCTTAAGTAAATAATTGCTCATTTATTGAATGTAGGTGCAGAATAAACTTTCGCCGAAGTTAAAGTTTTAGCGAATATTTAAATTCGTTGATAAACAATTGTCCAATCTAAGATACGTATGGACGGACAACCTAAAGAAGGTGGCTGGGACAGACTGCATGCGGAAGGCGGAGGACATGGTGTTGTGGCGCAGCCTGGGAGAGCCCAATGTCCAGCAGTGGACTGCAATAGGCTGAGTTGTAGATTGACAATGCATCATTTATAAGTAGGTATAGCAAAGCTAGGTCAGTCAAGTTTCTCTCAGTATGCATTTAGTTATAATAAGTAAAGTGAACATTAAAATGAAATCGAATTGCATAATGTGCCTTGACCAAAATAGATTACTTATTGAAGAAGTGTTGAAAAAAAAAAGATTACTCCATTACCTACTTCAGATTATCAGCTTCGATTATTTACTGCAGCACTACAGTAAGGTATCGGTATTGCACATACTATTATTAAAACTTGATTACGATCAGTTTTAATATGATAATTATAAAATTATTCAATCATAACGTTATGAAATAATTATGCGTTCCAATTGTACTAACATTAGTTGTACCTTTGGCTTCGCTTATGTGTACTCGTTGTACCTACTAAAAACTGACCAGAGAACATAATAATATCACGAAAATCGGATATGTGGCTCTCGAGTTATAAGTGCAAATGACTTAAAAGGATTGGGTGTGTGCTACGCGGCCTACGGACTACGGCTACGCGCTACGGATGGGGTGTTTTCGTAGCACATTGTCCTTGTGCAGTTACACCCCGTAACACGTAGCTGCTACGCATTTGTTTTTTTTTTACCATGACTTTTTTGTATCTTTTTAGTGATTCAAATATTGATATTTATTGATGTTGATGAATTTCAATTGGAATCGAATTTTTTTTTTAAATCCAGTAGTTACTTTTTAATAGATTTTTTTATTTTGTAAAATTTCTGCTTTTTTATTATTAATTATGTATGCTTTCTTGTATGCATAATTAGCCTATAATATTCCCACTGCTGAGACACAGGCTTCCTCTCTTAAAGAGGGAGTGGGCTGTAATCTACCACGCAGGCCCAGTGCGGATTGGTGGATGTTAAGGTCTTCGAATTTCCTCACGATGTTTTCCTTCACCGTTTTGAGAGCCGTCCGTTTTGATTTTGTTTTTTCGTGGTGATAAAACAATAAAATATCATATCTACGTAAGATTTTCCCCTACTAAAAATCACTCGATGCGTCTTAGGAAGTTTTCAGCTCAATAAAAATTTAAAAGATCATATTCGACCACTATCTCACCAGTTGATACCAATATTATATGGCAACAAAGTTAAATAACATTTACATAATAATGAATCTAATGGCAATGCAACAAGAAAAAGCATAAAGATCGATCAACGTGGTAACGTTGATATCGATCTTTATGCTCGTTACCCGTTTACCCATGAGCCAATTAACATGTCACGAGATTAACTAGGAAACCAACTAATTATGAGTCTTTACCTCACCGCTAGTTCACCTTTCTAAGTCCAAGATTAATCATTGAACACATGTCATGCACTTCCGTAAAAGGTTCTCAAGACCAAACTTCTAAGCAGCATTTAAATATTATTATGCATCTCTTCCCGATAATGTTCTCGCATCGTGATGGGGAGTGAATCCCATATATTTTTCTCTACTTCTTCCATCATTGAGAGCGACGAAAGCGAAGCATGTTATGCGCCACATTGATTTGTCGTCTGCCGGGCTCTAGAACTCCCCCGGAATCCCTTATGCAAATAGTTGTAGATATTTCTTGATTAAATAATGTTATATTTAGTATACTAGTAAGCACATTCATACACACACACATAGCACATTATGTCTGTATTAATTAATTCAACAAGAAGTCGTATAGAAAATGTAACAAGTGCCTTACAAAAGTATTTAGCAATAATTGTTTTGTTGCTACCAACTTTTAATTTTTTCTTCTCATACCATAATTCAATATTTTAGTACGAATAGATGCACTTTAAACAAGAAGCGGTGAATTGATACAACGAATAAAATTAATGTTGCATTTTCAAAAAATAATTATATACATGAAAAAAACAACTTATCATATGAACTTATATAACGCATGCTTTATTGTCTGAACTCGACCTGTATTGATCTAGCTAGGTCCTCATTCTTCCTGGACATCATAAGATGTGTCAGTAAGGGTAGTACGTTCGTAAATAGAGCTCGGTCGCGACCATGATTACTGCCTACTAAAAAACTACGAGCAATATGTCTGAACAAGTTAACAGTGCTATTCATATCACACAGGCGCCAAACGTGTAGCAACGTAACAGTCTTATGACTGCTAACTTAGATAATAATGTATTTTGTATTTATTATATTCATGTATAGTCATGTATTTTTAATAAATGGTAAAAAGACAGTAACTCAAGGGTGCATGGTATATTAATTAACTTTATAGGCACTTTCACTACGTTATTCAGTAATTCATTGCAAAAAGCTGTAGTCAAGTAACTCGACATAGGTACATACAAAGTAAGTGGGTAATACTAAATAATCTAGCTTAATTAATGAAGGTCGTAATATTATACACTGGGAATACTTTAATAGAATTGAGTTATGGTTACTTGCGAAAATGTTTGTGGTGACAAAAGTTGTGGCTGTAATCTGCAAGATCGGCTTACAAGACTAGGATATCGTTCACCTCCACGTAGAATTCAAATGGGTCAGTCATTGTGATGATTTTAGCTGGAAAGAATCCAGCTTAACTCTTTGTTGTAACTTAGGAATTCAGACTTCCCAATGAAAAATGTTTATTTAAGATGGCTAAAAGTCACTTACAGTTTTTAATTGCAATCTGTTACATCAAGTATGCAACAAAGCTAATTCAAACGTAAAAAACAAAGCAAACATTTGACTTCTCTAAGGTATAAATTCTAGTACCTACACGCAGAACACCATTAACTAAAAATATCGAGTATAATGTCATTATTAAAATATATTGTTACAAAACAAAAAGTCCATTATGGATTTAAGCGCCTGACATGATTGTTACTTACGAAATAACGACCGACACTAGACGTTATAGTCAGCATAACCGGTCAGGCGCACTTACGCCTTTGAAAATTAAATAGCAATCAGTTTATCTTATGCAACAAATGCGTAGTCATTTTATGGCTTTAAATGTACCCGTTAAGGTTGGTTGGATTTCAAGAGTGTTCTACATTTTAAGCCTCTCCATCCAGCTAATCTCGGGGAAGGTCATAAAGTATCTGTATCTAACATATTCTAGAGACTAGTCCTCGATTTAGTAAAATGCAGAGTACTCAATGAACACACGAGTTTACGTGTCGAAGTTTCAATGAAAAAATGCAAGTAGAAGTTGCACTTTGCATTTCTTTCGACCCAAGGTAAAGACACAGAATACTTAAAGCACTAACATCAGTTACCGCACCTCACCCCGCACTTCGAGGTTACCGTCGCAGTTCTTTAACAAAGAGCGCTCGCAAACACAAGTACCTCACGCACACATTCATACGTATACAAACGTCATTTTTTAATGTAGTAGTAGTAGGTAATTATTTTGCGAGCGTTGTATGGAGTGTTCGGGGTGTGGTAAAGAGAAATGCGAAGATGGAATTCCCAGACAACTCTTCAAAATAAACTCTTGAGCCTAAAACACAAAAACTTTGGAAGAGTTCCTACTCTTCCAAAGTTTTTGTGTTTCAAGTTTTTGTGTTTGTGGTTCAAGAGTTTATTTCAATCAATCAAAAAGACAATCCTTTGTCAGACGTTTATTATTATTACCTGACAGCAGCGTCAGCAGCACGGCACGTTACGACTGTCATTGATATTTGCATGACAGCCGGGGCCGACGACTTCACGTGCTTTCCACATAGCTCATAGCTGACCATGGCAGCGTTGCTTAACCTCGAGCAAAGATCTATGTGGTCGCTGTTTATCCAGATATAAATATAAAAAATATGATGCAAGTTTTATTTTTACCCGACTACGAAAAAGCCAAAGCAGGGTTATGATTTTTAACAGGCTATGTACTCGTATGCATGTATATATGTATGTTCATCTGTTCTCTCATACCTCCTAAACTGCTAGTCGTATTTTGACAAACGAGGTATCATTGTAAGCGTCATGTTGTTTCGCGGGTTATAGGCTTATGACATAAAATCTAACATGGCGGCTTATAGCGGATGTAAAAAGTTACCGATTTTTTTTCTAAGATTAATATAATGTCGTATTTGGTATCTAATGAATACTGAAAATATATTTTATATTTATAATTATACATACTTAAACCCCCACGTCTTGTTTGTGCCTCTTTAGTTGGCGTTGTCGTAGTTGGGTTTTAGTATTTGATTTTCTTTTTTGGTTTATTTCTTTATATGTACATACCGACACACTTAAGAAGTTTCGAATTAGTTTAGCTGCCCGACCTAGGAATGAAACACCAGACCGCTCTCGATAAAATCCTACTTTATTTAAATTTATAAATGTGAGAGCAGTGGTGGCCCAGTGGTATCGGCCGCGACTTACGAGTTGTAGGTCGTAGGTTCGGTTCGAACCCAGACAGGCGCTTTACTTTGTGTAAATTATTTCATCACCACTGCTCTCAAAACGGTGAAGGAAAACATCGTGAGGAAACCGGCATGTCCTAGAACCAAAAATTCAAAGACATGTGACATCTACCAATCCGCACTGGGCCCGCGTGGTGGATTACGGCCCACTCCCTCTCACAGAGAGGAGGCCTGTGTACCAGCAGTGGGAACATTATAGGCTGATAATGAAATGTGAAAGTCTGTATGTTTGTAAATTTCGATGTTCGTTAATCACTCATGCCTTTAAGGCTTAACGGATTTAGATGACATACCCGTACCTGGATTAGCACATAGGATATTTTTTATTCCAGTAATTCGTTCCCGTGGGATAAATTCCTACATTCACGCGAGCGAAGCCTCTGGCAAAAGCTATTGGCTTTATATTTTATGGCTGTCATCATTATCGAAATGGGACTTCATGCGCGTTTCATTAGGAGCGTATTTTGAACTAAGTGTGTATATACACGAGCAGCACGCGTCAACGGCAGAGGTAACTGCAGTCGCCGACACGTCTGCAGCTGCCGTCGACAACCGGTGCCAGTCGTGTATTTGAGAACCGTACTCAAATAGGTACACAAGCTGTCGACTGCAGTTGCCTCTGCCGGTGGCGCTTGCCGCTCGTGTGTATGCACAGGGTGTGTGTACTGCGTGTACCTGCAACTGCGTTTATACACTTGGGATCACTAACTCCATCGTTTAATATTAGTATGCATGTTGTGTTATCAATACACATGTCATCGTAGCCCTTGACCAAAACAAGCTCGAACGCGTTACGTTATCATTTCAAAGTATACTGAACACTGACTGCAGCACCTATCAGGTCATGGCGATTAGTTTAATAAATTGTTGATATTATCTCCCTTATTTATAAACGCTTTATGAAAAGCTTAAATTAAAAATAAGGCTAAGTACATATTACGCTGACGTTTATTACGATTTTAATCTTTACCTACACAGCCATTATAAGCAGGTAAAGGGGCAAATGGTTTATCTACCTATTAAGTAACATCTTATAACACTTGCAATTACAATGTACCTATATTTACCTGTGTCTTTCTTACTATTCAAAATGTTCCGATTTTTCCCACCACATACCTACCTACTTATTTAATTAAACGCAATTGTTCTGTTTAGTAGATACTTTGAGCAAGATCCTTTTTAAATACATGATCATTTTAAAGCCACAAAATCAATTAATTTGGTTTTTAAAAGACAAGGAAAATTAAAACTGAAGTAACAGGTAGGTAAAGTGTAAAACCATTCAAGCTTTTAATTTGGTTTTTAGTTTTAACGCTTATTAAGTAAAGGAAGTCGGTTTATTGGATTATTTATAAGTACACTAGAGGTGACTATATAAAAGTAAGTAGATAGGTAACTAGTGATTGTCCGAGACGTTACTTGCACAATATTGTAAAGTGTATCGTGATCAATGTCACTCGCCGACTCAGACCGTTCATAATTTTTGTCAGCCTTCACACTTTTAATTATCACCGCCCTTGTTATAATTAATCCCTAAGATTCATAGCATTGAAGTATAATTACCATAATGTTCTATTGTGAAATAGTTTTCCTATGGAATGCCGATGTTTTTTCAATGAGGCGTTGTGCACGAATCTCTGCGGGTAAATCACAATCCGGAGCGATCACAGTTTATATTCCGGTCACAATACCACTTGTTTTGTCACGGAGACGCGTTCTTATGTTTCACATTCATTGCGGAGACACAACGAGAAGGCATTTGGATTTTGTTTAGAAACGAATATCCGAGGACTCGTTCAAAATGTTAATTAGGTCATTTTCACGAGTTAATTTACACGAACCTTAGTAAAACTGCTTTTGTTACAAAACGGTAGTTGGATTTGAGCAGTGGTGAATTAATGATGCGCACGCTCCTCACATACAAATGAGTCTCATTACAACATCACCTCCAGCTGTCAAGTGTATCGGCTATGGACTGCAATGTTATCTACGCGTAGACTAGTAATGGAAGTCCAGATGTAGGTCTAAGTCACACGTAGATAGCAGATGACAACACTAATAACTTCAAAGGATTTATTGAGCTATTCCTGTTGCCAATTATTTATACAGTAGCTACATAAGTCTACGTGCCCGAGAGAGTACTCATCTTGGGCCCAAAAACGGGTTATTTCTCCAGACGTTTCGGATCACTAAGGATAAGGTTTGACTGAAAACTCAACGGATTCGAAAGATTCGAAAGAGAGAACTGATGTAGTCATTCAAACAGCTTTTCATTAACTCCCACTGACTGACACAGCTTTTCTGTACCTAGATAAGGGCAGTTTCTGTAGATACCATAATATCTTGTAATCAAACATAGCCTTTTCCTCTACGTAGCATGATTTTATCATTTGTGCGGAACAATGCTTTGTAACTGCTGTAGTACTTCAGACCGGGAATGATGTTCGTACCCGGAATTCATACATTGTACATTCTAAGTACCTAATTATTGTTATCTCTATATTACAGACATTACAAGAGTGATTATGACTCAAAGAAGTTTCTTGTAAAACTAGTTTGTAGGCGTTCCTCGTAATCTTTTGAGTATATAAATAAATCACAGGATAACTTTAATCAAATAACTTTATAGCTTAGAATAGTATTTAATGGTGATAACTCACTACACGCTGTAGTTTACCAACTAGACGTTACCGTGGAGCGCCTGAGTCGTTAAAAACAAACGATTCTCTGATATTAACATAACGAGTACAACACAATTTGTCTACGTTTTCTTAGTAGCACCTAATGCACTCAGACTTAATTGAATAATGTTGTACTTGCCTTCTATATAAATGAATGGTTCTATTAGTAGTATATATAGAATTAATAAATTTTACAGAACTTTTACGACGACGTCGGGGATAGAGCGGAGCAATGCGCCTCAAGTGGAGTTGGGCAGGACATATAGCTAGATGACCGATAAAGCTGTGACCGAATGGTGGCCAAGGTTAGGCCAAAGAAATCAGGGCCGTCCAAAAACGCGTTGGGTTGACGATATCGTCGAAGCCACAGGAAATACCTGGATGAGAGACGCACAGTACAGGGAAGAATGGTAGACGAAAGGGCAGGCCTCCAACCAGCACTCCCAGCAGTGGGTGATTCCAGGCTGAAATGACGATGATGATGACAGAACTTTCACTGCGCGTGATCCGACATACACTTGGCTGTATTTTCCTTGTACCTAAAATATAACATAGCATCACGCCTGTATTTCGAGAAGGGTTAGGCAGAGGTGCACCTATACCTAGTACATCCACATTTCGTCAGTTATGTTTAAGTCTCATGTAACAGGCTATTCAATATCTAGACATGTTTAGGTACGCGACGAAGTAATCGTACAATTAATTGTGTTGATTTGATTATGTGATTGCATTATAGGAATTACCTACCCGAAAAACGTGTTGTATTGTGTACATTAATAGTGTTTTAAATTCGTTTAGCGATATACAATTATTAGTGGTTAGCAAATTTTAAACGTAATTTTCATTGTTGACGCAGAAATTATGTTTTAATTATGTTTAACGACAATTAACTGAGCAAATGGAACTGACAGAAATACACACCATAAAATATATATTTAGCCCTGACGTTACTTAAAATACTTTGCAAAATTACCAAACACCAAGTAGCATTCTTCTATTCTTTAGCTCCCGTGTGGTTCACATGGTGAGATCATGTGGTATTGACCAGAGGGTCGCCACGAAATGTGCGTAAATTCAATGTCACACGCGCCTAGCAATGCTAAGACGCAAATTGTGCAATCGACGTAAAAGATAGAGCGGACTTTGTGACTAGACCATCAGATGCGTCATAGAAAAACATTTTATGGAACTAGTTTAATTGCTGGATTCATAAAATTTAGGAGCAGCCCGGAGTCTGAGTTTGTATGCGGTTAATATCAATAGGTTCGACCCATGAACTTTAAACATATCTGACGTAATAAGGTACTCTCAGGTACAGGTAGGTATATAAATGATTGATTATTATCAGTAGATCTTTTTAATTTTGAACACTAGGTTTAAATAAATAAATGATCAGCTTGTATTGTCCCACTGCAGGGCAAAGGCGGGAGGCCTTTGCTTCTTTCACTTAACTTGATCCTTAGCCAATAAGTACGGATCAAACTCTCCATAAGCGTCAACTTCGTCACACCATCTACGTATTCCGCGATGCCGTTGGACGTTTTCAGAAACCCATGTTGTGGCGGTTTTAGCCTAAAATACATCCGACCGGCGGGAAACGTGACCGGCCCAGCTCCATTTGAGCTGGGCTGCTTTTTGGGTGACGTCGGCGATTTGTAAGTCGGATTTAGCATGTCGCAAAATAAGTACCTATCAGAAAGTTCTTAAGCATTTTAACTGAGATGAAACGATGCTCGTCGTTTCGCACTTTGTAACTTCTAGAATTATATTTATTGACTTTTAGAAATTCTTCTAATGCAGCTACGAAGTTGTGCAGAATAAACCTAATCTCAGATAAATTATTTATTACTGCATTCTTTAGATTAGACAAGATTTCGCTTAATAACAAGACGAGGCAACTCGAGGTACTGCTTAGGAGTGAACTCAAATGTGATGTGCTAGCCCTGACAGAGCATTGGATGACAGAGCAAGAACTAAAAGTTGTGAACATTAGTAACTATGTGTTAGGGTCGTGTTTTTGTAGACATAGCATAGCTCACGGGGGTTCGTGTATTTATGTCAGGAGTGATGTTAAATTCGAGGACTGTCCTAAACTTACCGAAATGTCAGTACAGCAGGTTTGTGAGATTTCGGGGATTAGATTAATAGACTTTAAGTTACTTATAATTTGTATATACAGATCAAACCTGACGAAAGTAAATGACTTCTTAAATTGTTTTGCATTCCAGCAGTTGCCAAGGTCTTTGAAAACGGACTATGTGACCGACTACCTGACTTTCTTAAAAAGACTGACTGCCTCACCGATCGGCAATATGCCTACAGGAGGGGGCGATCAACAACTTCCCTTGCACGTGTAGTCCGCCATGTAATGAAGGCTCGAGAGGAAAAACGCAAACGAAAAACGCAGGTCGCAATGCTCTTCTGTGACCTCTCAAAAGCTTTCGACGTCGCGGACCATGATGTGCTGGCACTGAAGATGATGCATCTAGGGATAGCGGGAAAAGCGTTGCAGTTGCTGCTTGACTTCCTAAAAGACAGATCGCAGGTGGTGATAGGGGAAGGCGGAAGGGTTAGGTTAGACTCTCTTGACATCACTAAGGGCGTTCCACAGGGCTCCTCCCTATCTAACATCATGTTCAGTCTGTTGCTCAACGACCTACCTGGCGCAATAAGCGAGGCCGATGTATTTATATACGCGGACGATGTGGCTGCGGTCGTGTGCGCTCAGTCAATGGGACAACTACAAGAAAGGCTGAACTTAGTGGTGGGTAAAATCAGCAACTGGTTCAAAATAAACGGTTTGATACTCAATACAACCAAGACCCATTACGCATGTAATGGGTCTTGGTTGTATTGAGTATCAAACCGTTTATTTTACGTGCATACGTCAACCTGTCCGGTCGAACGTGTACGCCACTGTACCTTCGGGTAGGAGGCAGTGTGGTCGAACAGGTGCAAGTCACCATATTTCTCGGCTTCGAACTGGACAGCTCACTCACATGGGGGCCGCATATCGACAAAATGTGCGGAAAATTCGAACGAGCATGCTTCGCCCTGGAGCGATTAGCGCAAACGCTCCCGCGTAAAATGATGAGAGGGTGTTATTTCGTGTTGGTACACTCGGTTCTTCAATATGGCGTTGAGTTCTGGGGCCGAGCTGCCGACTGGGAGCGAGCCTTCAGAATGCAGAAGCGTGCCGTGAGGGCCACACAACAAAGCTCGCGTTTCCTGTCTGTCTGTGTGACCGCTTCGTCCTTCTAAACTAAGTACACAATTGATTTTGATGTAGTTTTCATCATCACTTAGGTAAGAGAATTTATTCGGAAAGGTTTGTGTGTATAATACATTAATACAATGCAATGCGCGAGGATTTTCTCAAAAAAGATTGGCTACATAAGATACATGCGAACTCACGAACGACAACTACTGCGGAGTTAAAGCAATCGTCCTGGCCGAAATCGGTCGGGTCGCATCATACCTATAGGTACCTATGCTAAGATGTGCACCCGACCTGGGACGAGTCGCTAGTCGGAAAACAAATTATAACAATAATCTAGAAAGTTAGATGCCAATATAAATAAAACAAGTTCCATAGCGCTCGTAATAATACCTTAGTCAGACGTTATTAAAATATGAATAAATATATCATTTAATCTTAATCGACAATTTATGTGTTGCCTTCCAAGTTCCCTTCATTTCCATTGAGATGCCTAAGTATGTGTATCACAGAGCATTTAACCAAGGATCACCACAATAATACCATAGACAAATTTATTACCTAGTGCGGTTTATTAAATGTCACATTTACAACAGCACTAGCAACCCGTCCCTGCTTCACTCGGTTTTTGAGGACTACACAAAACATCGAAACTTTATTATATGTACAAACGTAATTTTAATATATATTGATGGATTAAACAGAAACCTTCCGGAATAAATTGATGGTGACAACTGCATCAAAATTCGTTGCGCAGTTTAGATGAATGCGGTCACACAGACAGACACAAAAGTCAACTTTAATTTATAACATGTATGCACTAGCCTGCGTCGTCTGCGTAAAATTTCGAGCCCCGACCCACCGAATAGCATTCTATCGTTTGCTCGCGCTATTACTTCGTTTTCAGTTTTTTTTTCTTTTTGCTCGGCTCCTAAGGACCGTAGCGTGATGTTAACCGACTAGCATTCAGAATCCAGCACTGGATTATACAGGGTGAAATTGAAAACATGCGACAAACCGAAATGGGAGATTGTACGGGTACCTACTCATCATTATGAACAACTTTTACTATAGGACCAAACCTGAAATCGCAAAAAAAAAAATCAGTTCTTCCCTACATTTATGTTCGCATAACTCGTCAAAATGTAGGGAACAGCTGATTTTATTTCGCGATTTCAACCTGTATATAACTAGCTTCTGCCCGCGACTTCGTCTGTGTGAAATTTTCTTGTTCCCCCGACCCATGCCGTCGCATCCCATAGCCTGCCCGCGCTATTACTTCAATTTTCTTTCTTAGCTTTTTTGCTGACTTTTTCTTTTATCTCGGCTCTTAAGGGTCTTAGAGTGATGTTAAATAGCCACCAACCTTCCTCAACAAAACGCCTATCATAAACCTACAAACATATTTTTTTTAATCCGACTGGTTGTTCGAGAGATTAGCGCGTTCAAACAAAATAAAACAAACAAATATTTCAGCTTTATTATTAGTATAGATATAAATAGAATATAGATTACCTATGTGCATAATTCTAATGATAGGTATATTGATATGTGCATGCTACAAACATTTTTGTAAAAGTGTAAGAGAGTAGTAGAATAAATGGCTTTTTTATTTTATTTATTTATTTATTTATGTGCATAACTTTGTTCAAATAACTAACAATAAGTACTGCATAATGACATCTCAATTCACTCAAGTTTCAACCCGGAACGAATATCTAATTAAAGGACAAATATATTTTGTTCCTTTCATTTGAGACGGAATCAAAACCTGTAATGCAGCAAAAACTAGGTAGACTAAACATAGCGGCGCGGATGTTTTTTACTGCCTAAAATAATCTTCATTACCATAAGCGTAACTTGACTTTACTAGGCTCCTAAGGGTCATAGTGTGATGTTAAATAGCCTATAGCCTTCCTCGAGAATTGGGCTATCAGATGCAACAATTTTTCAAATCCTATCGGTAGTTCTAGAGATTAGGGCGTCCCAACAAACAAACAAACTCTTCAGTATTATTATTAGTGTTGATATCACATATTAAAGATTATATTTATATAGATTATAGCCGCTTTTCGTGTCTATCTGGGTGTCTGCGTTGTTCTTCTCAACTTCGCAAAAGATTTTGATGCGGTTTTCACCACCATTGAGAGAATATTATTCACGAAGGTTTATGTGTATAACACACCAATTTTACAATTTGTTCCTGACACCAGGCAGTGTGACAATTCTAGTAGCTAATAGAGATCAAAGTCGCAAAACACGTGTTCGTTTGTATGACACTGACAGGTGTCAAGCACGCATTTTCTCGTCGGCCGCACTGTAGACTTTGGTATAATAAAGAAAACTCGATGTTTTGTAAAGGCGTAAAAATTGAGCGAAGCTGGGGCGCGTCACTAGTTTAACATAAATATTATGTAGCTTACTTACATGCTACAACTTAGTTCTTTATTACTCGCATTACGAGTAGAATCCGGTACTGACGCAGATTGTATCATCAAACACGACCAAGGATTATAAACTTATTGTAAATATTTACTCCTTACTTTTTGTTTGGCAGTCGCATTTACCTAATTTTAAATACCTCATAGACCACAAGTACATTTAAACAAACTCATCATTATTTGAATTGAATATGTTTTTCAGAAGAACAGATTTATTGGGAAACAGATATTTGATCGCAGTTAAGTTTTTCTTAAAAGAAAAAGCGGTGCTATCTATTTATTGAGTTACTTGATTCTGCCCGCGACTTCGTTCGCGTGGACGGCGTAAGAATCAAAATCAAAACTCATTTATTCAAATTAGGCAGTCCCCCAAAACGCCTGCCCTTCACCACTTCCTAGTAGGTACTTTCGCTGGGAAGAAGAAGTGGGGCAACAAATTCCCCAGCAGCTCAGCTGTCTGTTCAGTTAGAAAACACTTGATTCCATACAATAAGTAGTAGGTATGCAAATTAATTAACATTACGAGACACAGAACATAAAATTATTTGCCATGTCAGCTAGCCACACGAATATATTATACCTCCTAACGAATACAATATAAACTATACTTACTCAAGCAAAAAAGTAAGATACACAATATACTAAAATAACAGCCACATTTTTATAAAACTGCCTCGGCCCCCCCGTCCCGCCGCGCAGCGTCGCGTCGCCTGATTATACATATAAAAATATATTTTTAACTACAGCTTTGTTTACTTCTTAGTTCTTTTATTTACTTCTACGATTTTCTCCCTGTTATCTATTATACTGTCCAAGTTTCTTCGACTCAACTTTTCAGTATTTGTCAATCAATTCGTAATTTTATCCCATCAAAGTTAATTTGAGTCAAAACGTCTACAATAATTTCAAAGATTTTTTTTTCACCTATTTTCAATTTTGGTTTTATTCATTGATATTTTACGCAGAAGAATCGAGCAATTTCGATTACTTAAAAAATATTTAATCGGTGATCGGGACTTCGGTCACGGAAAAACATCTTTTTGAAGTCACCAAGTAAATATTTTTGTGTGAAAAACAGGTATAATCAACAGCAAAAGTAAGCACCCAAGTCATGACGGATCTGATTTTCGAAGTGTTTTAACAATTAAAGATTGCTGATTATTATTATTTTCAATAAAAATAATGAATTAAACTAGCACCTGACAATTTAATATTTAAATGGTTAATAGCGTTACTTATAGATTTTAAACATCTATTGGCGCCTTCGATAATAGCTGTAACCGTTTCTCTTATTATTGCAAATAACTTGAATTTAAGGCCGCGGTCAAACCATAATATTATTTATTATATTAATATGGGCCATACTTTACATAAGGAGCAAAATACATTAATTTACACTTAACTAATACAATACATAAATAAACGAATGAAATAAAGTAATATGGTCCATTATACGGTGTGCGTAGTAGACCACCTAATGAATAAATAGTCAATAAGTTAACTTCGCTTATGTATGGAAAATACTGGACCCATTTTGTTTGTCAACTTCCTGTATTTATGCCAATAGGTAAAGTAGCGTAGGACGTGGGTTGAATAGTTACTTTGTACTATATTCATTGACTAACCCCTTGGTTCCGTGGACGCAAGCGCGACTGCTGAGCGTGGGTTCCATTCTCAGGTCGGGCAAAGTGTCATTGGGTTTTTCCATTAGAAATTTGTCAGTAACAGCCCGGAGTTTGGAAGTTGGCGGTATCATACCCCCGTGCCTCGGAAAGCACGTGCCTGCGCCTGAACTCTCTCCGGTCGTGTCGGATTGAATTGAATTGATTGATGAGTGAGTGCATCTGTGCCTGTGCACTATAATATCTCCCACACTGATGTCCATTCTCCGCTGAGGTTGGCCGCTATGCCAGAAATTCGGCCTGGAGGACTATAAGGTACTATATTATTCATTATCGATTTTAGGGTTCGTTATATTTTCAGAGTCGTTCCAAAACTAATTGTCTTTACTCTTTCGACAAATACAGGATATTTCGTGAAAAATACAGAATGATGATATCTAAATATTAAAAAAATATATCATACATTCATAATGTACCCATATGTGTTGTTAATATTATGGTAAATTGTCATGGAAGTGTTTAAAAGGTTGTGCTAAGTACCCATCACATAAAAAGATCACTACCTCCGGATTAAAGTGCTGCTTCGCCCACCACATACAGGAAAAATGTGTATTTTTATAATAAGAAGCTTACATGTGCACTCAGTCAAAAAAGAAAAGCAATACGTTTTCATAACGATTTGTTTATTGGTTTTCTGTAAAAGAAAATCTTCAGTTTGGGAGAAAAGTTTTTAAAGGTGAATTTTCTACCTTTTCAATTGACTTTGTATTGCGAATCAAAGATAATTTATTTGCAGGCGTAGACTAGGGGCTAGTTAGTATTTAGGTAAAGTTATATGGGTTTTCATCTCAAATCAATTTAGTAGGTAATTAAATTGATTGTGTGATTACTTCAAAAAAATCAAAACCAGTTTTCGTTTAACAATCGTGACTATGTGTAAACAGCGATCGCCTTAGGGTTATTCGAGACATTCAATTAAATTAGATATATATGTCAGTGGGTTTATATTATCAGTTTGTACCTACATACCTATGTCACCTCCAGAATACGACCAACGCTCTAAACTACTTTTAAATTTATTTTTTTGTATGATACAAAGTCTATTATTAATGTTTTCACATGTGTATAATAGACACATTATTAATTTATAAAAAAAATACTTCTTTGTAGGCGTGATTACTATGTATAACCATGCGAAATTACAGGTTTTTAGTACCAAGGGTCAGGGGAGGGGAGTTAAACCGCGGACAGACATACAGACGGACGAACCTTATTTTTTTACCATACACCTATAGATACATGTAGTGTGCGGGTAACAAGAGCCTTCTCGAATTAGTAATTGAATAAGTATATGAATTTTGAGTGGCTAATCTTTGAAAAGATTAGGCAATCAATAAAGCTAGCATGGTAGACTATGGCAGGAATTTATTCTCAATATGAAAAAAAAAACATAGCTTAGGTATTTACGGTTAGCAAAAAAAGACTAGACTAAAATCTGTATAAATAAAAATGAAAATCTTTTCGTTGGTAAGCCCATCACTTGAGGACGATTTGGCGATTTTTTGTTTTAAACTGTTCGTACTTAATTGTTGGGCTGTTACGAACATTTTAAAACAAAAAATAGCAATATAATTTTTTTTAAATGTTTAAAAATTTAAAATTCATTATACTGAACGTCCTTTTTTCTATATACTTAATTTTTGTCTGAACTATTGTAATTTGAACAGGACAGGTCCCTTAGTGCTTAGTTAATTATTACTTTCTATAAATAGTTAGTTATAAATCCTTATTTTAAATAAAAACATTTTTTTTCTGTTAACCTATATTGTCCCACTGCTGGGAAAAGTTCTCCCCCAAATTTGTCCTCTTTTCTTTGTGCTGTGCCTTCTCCGTCTAATCGGTTAGGAACGAGTCCAAAAAAATAAAAACATTTTCTTCCTTAAGGCGACTACACGACCTAAAGCGCGGTCACTGTCGGACTGCATAGAAAAGAAAGAGAAGCGCGATGACACAACCGTGGTAATTTATTGCAAATACGAAGCAATTATCTATTTACAAAAACTCTCAAACACCAAACAAATAAAAACCGTATACTAAAATTCGGGGAATTAAATTGTCTTTTAGATGGTGAAAGTTTTATGAAAATACACCCGATAGTGTTTGCGTGATTATCGTTTTTATGTCCGCGGTAGACATTACTTTACAAATTAATTACACTATGTTAAAAAAATATAATTGCAAATATTCACATATCAAATTACGAAGCAAATGGTCTAGTATAACATTTATTTTTTTCAAAGAAATCAGTCTGGTCGATTAGACGTGATGTTGAATTTAAAATCATTAGAAGTCGTATATCTGCGCCTTAATAATACTAAGTGACACATCTAGTGAGTCATCATCGGTCTGCTATTAAATTTGCGGTATTAATCTTGATGTAGATGTAAACCAGAAACCGCAACAGTTTATAGTTCTATATTCCATAAATAAATATTGAGAACTATACTTTGATAACTTATATTTGTGTAGAACGCTGTTTTTTCTTTTTATGCTATACTAGCTGTGCCCGCGACTTTGTTCGCGTGGATGTCGGAAAACAATAACGTGTCTCTTTTTTACTAATTCTTTTTCTAAAATAAAAGTAACCTAAGTTACTACTTATAACATCAGCTATCTGCCAGTGGAAGTCCCGTCAAAATAGATCCAGTCGTTTCGGAGATTAGCCAGAACAAACAGACAGATAAAAATTGTAAAAAAATAATGTTATAAGCACCAGTATATACGTTCATATGTATGTATTTTTTTTTATTACGCATTAACGAGAAGAGGTATGACATACATAATATTTCACCGTGATATAGGTATTAATAGTAAAGTCTTAGGTCATTTATTATAACAATAGAAACAGGTACACCAGGTACAGTTACAATAAAACATAACCGCGAATAAACAGAAATTAACAAATAATGGATACCAGATATTAATTTTAATGTATTCATTTACTAGAAGAAAACAAACCATCGCTTATAATCGTTTCACTGTCGGTGTAATGCAAGATTAACGATCCATTGCTAATAGCATAAGTACCTAGTCATAAATATCTAATTCTCACTTCTCAGAGCATCGAAATAAACAATCAATAATTACTTTGGCACTCAGAGACGTCAATAAAATACAAAATTCTATAAAAAAACTTTCTGAGAACTTATTTTTCGAGTATATTTTGGAACGCCTTTAGTCAAAAATATGACAGATTTTTTTTGACACGTCTATGGTTAATTATGTTATTATACCGGTCAAGGACCGCGGTCCGCCGATCGGCGGACAAACAATAGAAAATCAATTGTGTCTCATTAGTGGCGCTTGACAGATTAAAGTAAAGTAACAAACCTGAAAATGCACTTACACGTCAGTTAGACATGAGTTTTTAGTTATACTAATTATACTAGCAGCGCCCCGCGGTTTCACCCCCGTAAGTTTCGATCCCGTAGGAATATCGGGTTCAAAACTATCCTATGTCCTTTCCCCAGACTCAAACTATCTTTATGCCAAATTTCATCTAAATCCGTTCAGTGGTTTAGGCGTGAAAAGGTAACATACAGACAGACAGACAGAGTTACTTTCGAATTTATAATATTAATATGAATGAATTTTCTGTTTTAATAATAAATCGAAACACGTGCTGAAATGTATCAACATCAGATGTATGCCAGCTTCCTCATTACATCACAGTTGGAACAAAGCTAGGGCGATGTTGTTGCTAAAATAAAACTTTCTTTTTAATTCACTTGTGAATATAAAGAATTACTTTTTATGCAAAGAAGATTGAAAGAATACCTATACTTCCGCAGAAAAAGGCAGTTGACTATTTAAATACCTACTTTTCCTAGGAAATGAAAAACATTGTTACGCCTGAAAAGGCGCGAATACGATTGTTGTTGATCTTAGAAAGGAATTTATAAAAAGTTATGGATGTATTTTTCTGTAATCTCACAAGCTGTAACTAAAAATATTTTATGTTGTCATAGAATCATGCGTGGGCCGTGCCGTGAGCTTACTCTCTAAGCACAAAGTCCGTACTTTTAGCCGAATTAATGGGCGTTTCCTACCTCGTAGCACTTGCGGACATCCAGATTACTTCGGGGCTTGAACTAAGAATGAATGACAAGACGATTTGTTAGTTGTATCTACTCCCGGTGTGTTTTTGCCTAGCTGAAAAATTTAATTTGGAACCTGTTTTAACAAATCGACGACTTTTGGACGGGCCCGTATCTTTGTTGACGGACTTAGACAGAAGACCCCCTAAACAGACAGACAGAAACGGAAAATAATGGAAAACCTAAGTACCTATATCTTTTCTAAAGCTTGCTCTCCATCAAACTTTCTCGTTTCCAGACTTTCAGATGTCGTTGAATTAACATCTTTAAACCTCCAAAGTAATTCGATACCTTTAACAACAAAAACAAAACATAAATGGAAAGTTACTATTTCAATTATAGCGTATAAAAATACTGAACTGTATAATTTTGAACAGGTTTAACAGGTTTCTCGGCCTTACAATCCGTTTTACAAAAATAAAGACAAAGAAAAATATAAAGAATGTAATGAATCTGGTTGTCTTTGAAAATAGACTATATAGGTAACCAGCGGAGTAATTGAGTTACATACTATCAATAGCAATAGCTTTTATTTTGACAGTTCAACACCATTCATTGCGTTACTTACGTTGTTAAGCAGACGAAAGTTTTCGAAGATATAAATGATAAATTATTTTTCATTTCTCATCACAAATGTTGTAGACAGGAAGTGCTTAATCTATAAAAAAATTGGCTTAACATTTTGTGAGAGCCGGGTGCCCGAAAAAGGCATAAAATACCTGTGTTACGGTGTATGATTGTGAAGGAGATAGACATTTAACGGATAGGAATCAAAATATTCTCAGTTCACTGATAATCTAGGGTTTTAAGCCATTTACATACGGTTAGTTTACAAATTGATTTACGCATTGGGTATACCTATTGAGTGTTGTATTGATTTTATTATACGATATGAACAACATGAAGCAATGGATTAGCAATATCCTTCAAAATGATACAGATTGCGATTGAAAGTGTGTTACGCAATTACGGTACTGACTATTTGTAACATCCTTGGAATTTTTGAGAATTCTATTTATACCACTTATTCATCAAAATGGCCGGGTATCCACCTATAATGTCTACCTACCTTAGACGGCAATCGGTTAATCAGCATACGGGTCTACAGAACTTCCCCGCGCACATTCGGTGGGAATTTTAAGTCTTTTCCTTTAGGTACCTACCTACGTAATCTGTATACCTTCCTACATATTTAAATAGTGACAGATATTTAAAATGTGTCATGTTTCTTCTCAGAATTTCATTAGAAGACAAGACTTTATTATCCTGCTACGAATTAACATAAAAAAAAATTGTCTGATGAAAACCATTAACACCATGTACCTACATGTGGTCAGTTTACTTAATAATATTTTATGTAAATAAATAACTAACGTGGCTGTGGTACATTCACGAAACTCGCGCGAACTGATTAGCATAGTAAACATTGACAGAAGTTCATGTCTTGACAAACATGTCTACGAAAAAGTACTTATTCATTAGATGGTCAATATAACACGTTTAAAGTTACGTTTGAGGGTTCCGTAAACTTCCGTATAAAAATAAGATTTCATCGTCATGTTAATTTATCGCCAAAAATGCTTTTTTTTAGTGGCATATATGAGATTAACCCTAGGAGGTTGTTTGCTGGACTATCCCGTGGATATCTTAATAAGTTAAGGCCACAAGCCAGGGCACAAAATTTAAATTTATAAACTACACCAAAAGTGCCTATACTCAAAAATTTTAAGTATCTCATAAGCAGAGTGGCCGCATTCCTTCCTAAATGTTGTTTCTTATTTTTTCTTTTTTATTTGTAGTCTCTGACCTCTGCGGTATATTATTATTATACCTCAATGTGTAAGAAATCAACGATATAAACCTTTTTCCTACGCGTAACGCTTGAAAGATCTCATTCTTTCGAGATTACAAAAAAAAGTTTCAGTGTTTTAATTCCTAATCGATTCATTTTCACAAAAGAGATTCGACAATGCACCATCAAAAGATGCTGTTATCCGGTTGACATACAAAAAATATTACAATAAGCAAAATTAGGCATTTTACAAAAGATCGAACCGGAAGATGTAGATAATGTCTACCGTTTACTGTAGATTATTTCATGGAACATCTTCATTACATCCTATTCCGTAGAGTGTAATGAAAATGTCTGCTCGAACCGATTTCTGGTTGGAACGGGTGCTAAGCTAATTTGCTTTCACGGTAAAATGCTATTCCCTATCTTACATTCATTCAGACAGACAACGCACTGGCTGCTGGGTCACAGAAACATGAAATTTTGCGCAAGACTTCATTGTATAACGAGATTGAGCACTAAGGAAGGAGTTTTGAAAATTCATCCCATAAACAGCTTGTGCAGTATTCAGTCATTTTTGCTGAAAACTCATCGGGCGGGTAGCACGGATAGTCTTAAATAAAACTATAATGCTTCCTTATACATATTATAAAAAAAAAGTTAAGCCATAATAATAACGCGTGTATTGCTAGGCATATTTACCCATTCAACCAAATGGCGTTATGCTCAGAATATTGAACAAGAAATTAGGCATAAACGTCATAAATGTTTTTTCCACATTTTTAGTTTATGGGTTTCTACGCTCGTCACTATTTCTGGGGAAAAGGACTTATATCGGCTTAATGCATAAATTATTTATGTATGTCAATGATATTTAAGTCTTAGAAGCGGTTACGAAGGAATATAATATTGCTAGCAATTCATAATTAGATTTATTGTCATTATTATTTACAATGGAACTGAACCTACTTTTACAACTTACCGATTTAAAAAAAAAGTATAAAAACAGATTATACTTTTCAAAGTTCTTCAGTCCAAAATATATGGTAAACATTACGTTCAGATGTTCGTAAATGGGTATTTAAAGAAACCGTGACACCCGCTTTGTCACCCTTGAATTATTTAACCTAGATCGTGCAAATGGCCTAAGATTCAACGGATTCACCGACGATGTCTAAAAATTCTACAATGAAAATGCATTTTATTTTAGAATATTTACATAAAAAAAACATAACTTTATCCGATACAGTAGTTTTAGATAACGATGTTGCTTCTTTAATGGCAACTATGACGTAATTATCATTCATAAGTACATTAATATGAATACTCACCCATTCAGTAAGTCTATGGAAAATCTGAATTTATAAGCAAATCAAGTACAGGTTTGAATTGGGGTATGCTTGTATCAATTAATTTCGTTGCAAATATAAATTCCACTATTATAGGTTAATTGACTCTTCAATGTTAACAAGTGTTAGTTACGGCTGTAAGATCTTTGGCTTAGATAAGTATTTTGGCAAGTCTTTAAAGATTAAAGGCAAAATTGTCCAAAGTTTATAGTGTTTTGCTTCGTATCAATGATTATAGCCATATTATGCATAAAGAATACACTTGTTAGGTAAGTTTTATTATCAATTTAGTTTAATGCTTTGGACTCAAAATAGTACGAAATATTCAACTGAGTGAACAAAAACACTAGGAGCTTTCCTCCCATCAGTTTCCCACGACTGCAAAATGCACGACTGTAATAAGACCATGCCACGTCGTTATAGGATTACAGTCTATTCAAAATTTTTTTTTTTCAAAATAGACCCTTAACGTAACATCACGCCTGGTTTCTCCAAAGGGGCAGAGGTGTAAGGGTTGGGTAGAGTACCTATATATGTATATAAAATAAAGTCATCCAGATCGTATTTCAGCCACGGCGGCCAATCTCGACGGGGACTAGCCTTCGGCGCGGGAGATATTATAGTGCACAAGTGTGCGCGCAGACACAGGTGCACTATCTCTTCCCTCACTCTTATAGTCCGATGGGATGGCAATCCGACACGACCGGAGAGAGATCAGGCGCAGGAGCAACGCGATGGTATCACACCGCCAACTTCCAAACTCCGGGCTGTTACTAAGAAATTCTTAATGGAAAACCTCAATAACACTTTGCCCGACCCGAGAATCGAACACAGGACCCCACGCTCAGCAGTCGAACAAAATCGGTCGGCGAAAAAAAATCTGCTGTTCCCTACATTTCGACGAGTTATGCGAACATCAACAGGGAACAGCTGATTTTTTTTCGCGATCGATTTCGTAATTTTTTGTATATCGTCTGAAAGGCGATAACAAGTATGTAGTATATTTATTGCTATGTGGTTTCCATACTGTATACACCCACATTTCGCTAGTTATGTTTAAGTCCAATGTAATAGGGGGCGAGCCTATTGCCATTATACGGGCAGAAATCCAGACTCCGAGCTACGAAATAAACCTACTAATAATATACTATGAAATTCCAGATGATGTTCGGTCACTTATATGAGATTCGAAGTGAACTTTAGAGGATATAGCGCTACCTAAGTAGGTACTTATGTATAAGTATGAGCGAGTAAATACTGTGTAATACGAATATCTGTTACGAGCTGCAAGAAAGGCCTTGTGACTCATTCATTGATGACTGAACGTAAGTTTGTCGAAGCATGATTTTTGTGACGTACATTTTGTTTTTGTTTTAAAATTAAATGTCAGTGAACGCAAATACATTTTACAAAAGTACTAAATCGTGGTCAACTTAAGCGCCAACTTATGTACTTAGGTAGGTACTTATTTACCCTTTGAATAATATACTTCTTACCTTATTGTTACATAAGGTTATTTTTATATATGAGATATTTTTCTGTCAAAGTAGCTATAAACTCAACGGGTAGATAACTATATTTTATCATGTATGAAGCTTCCTAGTCGTGAAAGGTAGGTAAACTTAGCTTGAACTATGCTTTTAATATTTAGGGGACTAAGTATCTACTACAGCAATATGCAAAACCACCACTCACTGGATCCCCAATAGCAGGAAACGACTGCGCGGCAGGCCCAGAAAGAGATTGCGGGATGAGGTGGACTCCTTCTTAAAGGATTGGCCCACAATCGCAGTAGTCCGAGAAAGGGAGGCCTTTGCCCTGCAGTGGGACTACACAGACTTATTATAATAATAAAGTATCTACTTAATGAAATATTAAATCTGACAGACAACGCAGAGCCTTTTTTTTTTTCTTTCTCGCGGTGGAAATCCTCATGGACTTCCTCTATCGTGGGGGTGACAGAGGGGCATGCCGGACTCTTACCGGCTAAAACCACCGCGGTGTTCCACCTCTACCTATAGCCGGGGGTGCGGGATTCGCAACAGCATTCACCGCTCCCCCGACAGGCGTCGACCCGCTGTTCCTCAGCGGGTCCCACCTCCCCGTGCGCCCATTCCTGTAATGGCCGCACCCACTCTCGAGTGGCGCGCGTGGAACACTGCAGTGCCAACTCGGGCCTGTCTGATCGGACGACGGACGCCCCTAGTCCGCCGACCGCAGGCCACCTTTCATGGAGGTTGCAGATCGTTTTGCACCCTTCTCGGGCGCCCGGTGCGTCTCCTGCGGGAGGGGAGAGAGGATGCGGCTTCTCTCTCCCGCTCGGCCGCCTCCTTTGCAGACATGACATCCTCGCAAAAGGAGGCAACTCCGTCCCATGCGCTCCCGTTCTCGACCATCGATTGAACGACGGCCGGGAGCGAGAGATCGCTCCCGCCTATTGCCGCGATGAGGTCACGGCGCAGTCCTGCCCAAGCTGGGCACTCTTCCAACGTGTGCTGCGCCGTATCCTCAGGGCAAGCCGCACAGTGGTGACACACCGGCGTCTGCTCCCGACCTATACGACACAGGTACTTCCCAAAGCAGCCGTGGCCAGAGAGTACCTGCGTCAGCCGGAAGCTGAGGGCGCCATGCCGCCTCTCGATCCACGCCTCCATGACAGGTCTTACCGCCGCTATTACGGCGTGCCCCGCAGTGGGTTGCGCAAGTCGCGTCTCCCATTCCGTCCTCAGGGCCTGGTGGAGCTCAGACCGCCGTGCTTTGGTAATCCGAGGCAGGGGTCTCTCGCCACGCTCCAGCATCTCCCCGCGCCACTGATAAAGTGACGCGAGTGCTCTCGCCTCCAGGTCCCAAGGCGGGGATCCGGCCAAAAGGGTCGCCGCCTCGAATGAGATCGTGCGGTACCCGCGAACAATCCTGACGGCTATCGCCCTCTGCGGCCTTCGCAAGATTCCGATGTTGCGAGCCGTGAGGTTGTTCGCCCACACGGGCGCCCCGTAGAGCGCCATCGACCGCACGACCCCCATGTACAGCTTCCGGCAAGACGTGTCGGGCCCCCTCAGATTGGGTAGCAGCCGCGACAATGCACCCGCGGCGCCCATCAATTTGGGGGCCAGCTGCCGGAAGTGCGGCCCAAAGTTCCACTGACTGTCAAGAACGAGCCCCAAGTACTTCATCGTCGACCCGACAGCGATGGTAACGCCTCCCACGATTAAGTTGGATCCCGAAGGTGGCGCGCGCCGGGCCTTATGGAAACACAGGGCCTCGGATTTGTTCAGGGCTACCTCGAGACCCAACCGCCGGATCCTCGTAACGACTTGCGCAACTCCTGCTGTCGCCAGTTGTGCTGCGTCTTGGGACGTACTCCCCCGCGCTGTCACCAGAGTGTCGTCGGCGTAGCAGGTAATGCTAGTGCCATAGAGGAGCGTACCACGCAGCACCCAGTCATATCCGATGTTCCACAGGAGCGGCCCCAGTACCGACCCCTGTGGAACACCACACGACACCTCTCGCCGTCCCCATCCTTCTTGCCCAGGGTAGACGACACACCTGTCCGCCAAGTAGGCCCCGACTGTGCGGCGAAGGTAGTTTGGCACCCCGTGATACCGAAGTGCCTCCCTAATGGAACTCCAGGGCAAGGTGTTGAAGGCATTGGCGATGTCGAGGGACACCGCCAAGACGACCTCACCCTGGGACACTGCTTCCTCCGCCAAGGTCCTTACACGCATGATCGCGTCCACCGTGGAGCGCCCACGTCGGAAACCGAACTGGTTATCCGATAGGTCTGGACCCACCCCCGATAAATGTTGGACGAGGCGGTCTGCAACTACTCTCTCAAAGAGCTTGCCCACCTCGTCCAACAACACAATGGGGCGGTATGCGGATGGTGAGTCAACGGGGCGTCCCTCCTTCTTCAGCAGGACCAGCTTGCCCATCTTCCAACGCCTTGGAAACTGGCCCAGACAACGCAGAGCCTAGATCAACGCAGAGCCTAGATCGCTGGGTGTAAAAGTACGGAATTTTGCAGAAGAGTTCCTTAACCAACGAAGGTCTTATAAGAATAAGGAAGGATTTTTCAAAATATTATCCGTAAAAGGCTTAGATAAAAAGGGGATGAAAGTTTGTATGAAAATTCATAATTTTTGCCGATGGGAAATTCCATAGGGCGCTGGGCTTGGTATTTACTAAGATGTTGGAATAACGGGCAAAGTTTTTTCCTTATTTTAAAACCGGTTGCATAAAGCTAAAACTTGACTTATCAGGATGACCTGCGTAGCGCTACGCCGCGCCCGCGCCGCCGCCCGCAGCCACCCGCGCCGCGTAGTAAATGAGTGAAAATAAAAATAAATAAATCAGTAGGTATCGCTGCGTTTACTATACGTTGAATTACGAAAACAGTAAATTAATGATTGTCCAAGTTAGTGAAGCTTAAATATTAATAACTAGCGACCTTTCGTTCCTCGCGTTTTTACTTCAAGATTATAAAAATTACGCTATGAAAACATCAAGATTCCTTCATAATAATTATGTAAGTTTAATATTAATGTATTAAACTCATAAATAATTCTGACTATACTATGTAAATGATGGTGAAAACCGCATGAAAATCTGTTGCGTAGTTTAGAAGAACAACATGGTCACACAAAAAGCGATATTAATTAACAAAAATAGGTATGTATAGCTGTAGATTTATGTAGGTGCGTAGAGATCATAGATATAAGAAATTTCTATGGCAGAGACACACAGCCTAGGTACCTACCTAGGCTGCGTGTCTCTGCCATAGAAATTAGAAAACTTTTTCAAAACAATAACTACGTACCTACGTAGTTATTGTTTTGAAAAAATTTAATTCATCTAGAAAACTTTTTTCAAAACAATAACTACGTAGGTACGTAGTTATTGTTTTGAAAAAAGTTTTCTAGATGAATTAAATTTTTAATGTTAGTAGTAGTAGGTTAGTCAAAAATATTTATAAATAATGTAAATTTAGGCTACGTCATATGATTTCAGTTGTGTCATTAATAGAGACCGGATAATATGCATTTGCATATTTGCATATGCATTTGCATATTTAAGCCATTTTTAGCGCTAATAGCATATTTTTCCTAAGATCTAGTGATGATGCATATTATCGCTATAATTTACAGTATATTTCGAGCGCAGCGCACTCAGCAGCCGCGCGTCTTTTGTTTTGGTACGATAATAAAATGAAAGAGACAAATGATCGTCGCGCTCGCCTACCGCACTACTCCTTCCTCCCACCTATTATGCATGTTATTGCTTTCTACTAAATGTATGCTAATTTTGTAATAAAAAAATTTAAACTTAATAGTTTTTTATTTTATTAAAAAACAATAAATTATAAAGATACATACTTAATAAAGTAAAACTTAAAACAAGTATTTACTAACAATAAACTTAAATCTAAAGGAATAATATTTACAAAACAAAAAAAAAAAATTAGTCATTTAATGTTGCATATTCTGTCAGTTTTCGTGCATATTTCAAGCATTTTTCATGCATATTTGCATGCATATTTTAAGCTTTTTATGTTGCATATAATCCGGTCTTTAGTCATTAATAATGGAGGAGCAGTGGTGGCCCAGTAATAACGACTGCGACTTACGAGTTGCAGGTCGTAGGTTCGAACCCAGACAGGCGCTTTACTTTGTGTAAATTATTTCATCACCACTGCTCTCAAAACGGTGAAGGAAAACATCGTGAGGAAACCGGCATGTCCTAGAACCAAAAATTCGAAGACATGTGACATCTACCAATCCGCACTGGGCCCGCGTGGTAGATTACGGCCCATTCCCTCTTACCGAGAGGAGGCCTGCGTCCCAGCAGTGGGAACATTATAGGCTGATTATGTATGTATGTACTTATTAATAATGAAATCCGGATTATTTTGGACGCTATTTGACTTCATAAAATCTATATTTTCATAATTTCTTGTCCTTTTCACAGCTCTGTAAGTATTTATTATTTATCAACAGTAATCAAACATCCTTTGGCATTGGAATTCGTTAATAATTCTTATAACGAAAATAAGAGGTTGTATTAAAATGTACTGAGTGTTGTTGTGAATACTAAATAAATGTGATATAAAATAGGTTTACATAGAACTATTAAATCTTCTTATTTGTTACATTACAAATCAATTTAACTCGACTAACCACTTATGTAACACCCAATGTGTTTTTATGTAAGTAATGGTATCTCGCAAATCAACCTAGGAAGTTTTCGGCGGCTATCCTATGGATACTTTATAAATAAGACCTCCAGTCAGGACCAAAATCTTATACCTAAACTTTATGATCTTTTTACGACATCCGTTGGAAAATATAGGTTCCTCTAAGGTAGGTACAGTCAACTTCATAAGTACCTATAAAGATAGTAGCAAAATATTTGTAAATATTTTTCAAAACCAATTACAGTAATTTCAAAAGCTAATCTTCTATATCTATCTATCTATATACAAGGTGTCCCTGGAAGTATGAATCAAATTGAATAGGGGCGTGGGCAATGTCATTTCCAAACTTTTTAACCCTGAGAATGTCAGTGAATTTTTTTACGGTTCAAGGGTTATGACCGATTTTTATTTTTTTTTCAATCACTTCGCTTAGTGTTCAAAGAAATTAATCATAAAACAAAAAACTATCAGGGCTATCTAAAAAAAAAAAATTGATAGCCCATAGTTTTCACGGATTCGATCTTTCTTCTCTTTTTTTTTTAGTTTTTTTTTAGTATTTTTTTTTTTTGCTAAAACGTTTGGAAATGACCTTGCCCACGTCCCTATTCGATTTGATCCATACTTCCAGGGACATCCTGTATATAAAAGGAGAAACTGACTGACTGAATGACATATCAACGAACAGCCGAAACTACTGGGACTAGGAATGTGAAATTTTGCACACGGCTTCCTTTTATAATGTAGGGGAGCGCTAAGAACGGGTTTTTGGAAATTCAACCTTTAAGGGGGTGAAAAGGGGGGATTTTATTTGTATGAAAAATCTTATTCCTTGAGTTAATAAACTTGAAACTTGGCACGAATACTTATCTAAGTAAATTATGAAGTTTGGCATTTTATGTTTTTCTAAACTACCCCGTAAAGGGGGATCGGGGGGTGTAAAAATTTGTATGGAAGAATTTTAACGCGCGGTCGGATTAACTCGAAACTTAGTAGGTATTTATATTTAAGACCAAATATAAAGAATAACGTGTATCAGGTTTTTTCGAAAATGTACCCCTAGCGGGGTGAAAAAGGGGAATTAATTTTACAGGGGAGGATTTTACTGCGTGGCTTGATTAACTCAAAAATTGGTATAAATAATGTTTGAGTCAAGTTATGAACACATCCTAAACGATTTTTCAAAATTCCGGCCTTTTGGGCGTGAAAAGCGGCGATACAGTTTATTTAAAAAATCTGATTCCTTTGATCTATAAATTGAAAAATTGGCCCTATTTATTACATTTACGAAATTTTTAGAGGAAAGTAGGAAATACACGCGGACGAAGTCGCGAGTAAAGTGCTAGTCATGTAGTACTAGAGTAAGCCTAAGTAAGTATACATGTCATGCAAGTAAGAGGTTAGTATTCCTATTCCTATGGTACAAATACGATGGGCACATAAATTACAACTATATACCGATACATAATATAAAAGTAAACAATTCAGTGTATTCCTATAATAAATAAGTAGCACCACAATTCTGTGGTTTAAGTAACAATGTTTGAATTAAAACATTTATCATAATTAAGTGTAAATGATCGCTATTCAATTGAACGAACATCTAAAGATTACGCCGCGTCAGATTTGTATCAACAGACTCATTACTCAATTTGATTGATGTCCGACGTTTTCAAACAAACACTTTTGTTTATGTTATAAATCTAAACCTATACCTACTGAGACAGATTACCTCCGCATACTAAGCCTGCTCCTTCTTCTCTCTGCCAGCACGAACTAAGGAAATAGGTTCTGTTCTCATACTTATAGGTATAATTATGAGAACAGAAGGCCTAAACAACTGGCACTCGCTTTCAAAGTGTATCGTATTTCTACAACGACTTTCAACAGAATTCCCACAAGCTTTTCGGTAGCATATAGAGATGATAGGGACATTGACGCGCAGCCATGGTTAGTTACCATGGATTCAGTAGGTACCTACATGATTCTGAAGTCCCATGCGTTGAAATTTTTCGTTGGTTATAAGATAGTAGATTGTTTGCCAAGGGAGCAAAGAACTATTTTGAAGGCGAGAGTGTTTCTTTGAATCCAGAGTGGAGCGAAGGATTCAAAGTACCTACGTCACTCGAGCTTAAAAAAGTGTTGCTCCCGAGGAAGACACTCTACTTTTTATCACCCTCTATGAAAAAAATAAGTAAGTGCAACTTATGTATAAGAATAGTACTTACGTCTATTTATTTGCATACAATTACTTGAGGAAGACATACAATTTTTTTATAAAACTATGTAAAATCCTAATTTGAGTAAACAATTACGAACAAAGGCAGAAAGCTTTTCGCGCGTTTTATATTTTTCACAAAGTTTTTTTTAAATTTAGTCACGCGTTTTACTTTGTCATACAGCCTGTTACTTCTTCATAATTACAATGTTCGTGATTGATCTCTTTGGTGATTGGAACTATTACTAACAATATTCACATTTCAAATTCAAATCACTTTTATAGTCCCGAGGGATTAAAGAGCTATTTTAGTCCTTGTTTACGAGGAATATTAGCTCTTTTTGAATAGATGTGACAAAAAAATATATTACTTGTTTCATACATTTAGACCGAGTAGGCACTAGCCACTAGGCCCACTTTCTACGGAACAGCAGTTTCTTTTTTGATAACTAAAAATTGATTATGAATTTCTACGATTTTTAGAATCATATGTGTTAAATTTATAGTTGCTGATTGCGCACTGGTATTTTTTCCCTTATATCAATCCAATACATTTTAGAATTTCCATCATCGCTGTCGTTGAAAGAATGTCATTTCGTTTAAGCCCTCTGGTCATGCCGTGGAAAAAAATGAGCCAATTGGCAAGGTGGTAGCGGAGCTGACGGCACAAAGTGCGCTGGTCGTACATTTAAGTGCGACCAAAACAGTCAATCAATCTGCCTAGCCTTTTCCCGACATTGTTGGGGTCGGCTTTCAGTCTAACCGGGCGCAGCTGAATACCAGTATTTTACATGGAGTGACCGCCTATTTGACTTCCACAACCTAGTTACTGGGTAACACGATACCCCTTGGCTTCCGACTACTCTAACGTCTGTCAAAGATCTACGAATGACACTGGGAGCTTAATATGCAATGGGCCACCCCGTCACCCATCCACGAACCGACCGCGGCAACCTTAATCCGACCCGTGCTGCTATTATTATTTTGCTACGAGCCCGTCTCAAGTGCAGTCTTAAATGTGACCAGTCATGGAGGCTATATTAACGCACCCCCAAAATGAAAAGCCAGTCAAGAAGGCCTGATGAAGGTCCGTCAGTAGATTAGCGATCAAATCTCATGTCAGTTGTTGTGATCGAACCAAAACAAGTGAATCTGTTTTTGTTTCGCAATCAAAAGATGAAATAAAAATGATACCTATAATCTAGACATAAAAGATTTCATTAAATTTTTTTAATCCCGAGACTAAACTGCCATTTATGTATATTTAAGATTACCGGTTTTCGTGTTTTTGAAGATTTATTGTTACCGGATTTTTTAATAATTTGACTAAAAAAAACAGTAACTATTCAACATATGTAAATCTAGTCTTCGAAATAATAACACAGACACGACGTTTTTAGTAACTTCAAAACTGTTAATTCTCTAAAAGAGCAAATGGTCTACAGGTTGCATCAATAGAACATAGAACTCTCGCCTTTCTCCTATTGTCTTCGAAAAAACTGTCTTGTTCTCTATGATAACTATGGCTAAGTAGGTAACTAAACTAGAATACTGGGCTAAACCTTGAATATACGTTTTAAATTGGAAAGCTTAACTTTTGAGCCAGTTCTTCAATAATAAAAAAAAACGCCGAAAATGCTGTATTGGAGTATATCCTAAATATCATAAAATTTCTAATCATCCTATACAAAATTGGTGAGCAGTGAGTAGTGACCCAGAGATATCGGCCTCTACTTACGAGTAGGTTGTGAGTTCGAACCCAGACAGGCGCTTTACTTTATGTAAATAATTTCGTCACCACTGCTCTCAAAACAGTGAGGGAAAACATCGTGAGGAAACCGGCATGTCCTAGAACCAAAAATTCGAAGACGTATGACATCTACCAACCCGAAATATGCCCGCGTGGTGGATTACGGCCCACTTCCTCTCGAAGAGAGACCTGTGACCCAGCAGTGGGAACATTAGGGGTTGATTATGCAATACAATAAACAGTCGATAGCATTCGAACGCCATTCGATTTCAATTCTAACCTAAATATATTATACTCTGCAGTAAATCACCTGAATAAGGGCAGAGGAAAGACCTCATTAAAGAGGAATAAGTTGAATAACTGGTTATTTAGGTGAACAGCCTGAGATCGGCTCGAGAATCAGCTCTCAAGTTGGACCTATAAAGGTTATTGATCCATTGAGTGATGCCTGCAACGCCATACTTTATTTAATACAATAATTTGGATGCTCATTTGATCGCATAAAAAACCATAGATATATGTAAATATTATGTTAGTTAGTTTTTTATTAATTATGATTAAACTACTTTGAATAAAAGAGCCATTTTCAATAGGGTTCTACCTATGGGTGAAACGAATATGTTAAAAAACATTTTTACTCAATTAATTGATTTTTTCGCAAGCTACAATGTTTTCAGGTTTCACACTTGATTGACGGGAAATTATTTAGAAATATTTTGATATTTTTTTCGTTTCTACTGCATTAAAACAATTTTTGAAAAGTACTGAATTAATCTCCATTAAATTATCTATACAATGGTTACAATAAGTAGGTTCTGTGTACCTGCAGGAGTATAACAATATAAACAGTTGCAGAAAGGAGGCAAAAACATTTTCGCTCGTAAAGAACTCTATGCTTCGCATTATCAGTCGTGCAATATTTGAACGCATATTTCGAGTTTCTGGACTAGGGGAAAAGTCGACCAATTCAATGTCAAATAGTAACTAAATACTATATTATTTTATTCTAGGTGCATTTTGTTACTTTGCTTTTCTCTGGACGCTTTTCACGCGAACGTCTTTTTTTGACATCGTTCTCACATATACCTAATTATAAATTCAACATTAATGATGTACCTAATATTTTCGTGAAAATATAATTTAAAAGAGTGTCCGTGGAGTTTCTTGTCCGTTCTTCTCCATATGAAAACTACCTTTTGAAAGGGCAACTAGAATCAATTCTATTTCATTGTAAATTTTGACGTTTTCTAAGTGCCTTTTGTGTGCCTATTTGAAATAAATTCTTTGACTTTGATCCGAAGTTTTCTAAACAGGTTAAAATAATTAAAAATCATATGACAAAAGTACTTTCTGAACATCGAACAATAAAAGCCACTAAAGACAACCCCGAAAAACACCCACTCACAGTGTAAGTTGGGAAGAAATGCTAGTTTAACACTTCGAGGAGCACTAAACGCCCATAGGCAGGCGTAATAACAATAAAACTTCTAGTGTGTCTCGGTCAGAGTCCTTCAACCGATTAAGCAACTTTTCTAGGTAAATCTGTCATTTAGGGGTTCCGTTCACTATTTCTTAGCCTTACCTACTTACTGCCTACGCCCGCCGTCTGTCTGCCTGCGAGTCCGACTCGCACTTGGCCAGTATTATTACGAGTACGTTAAACTCATGCTAAATTGTTAATATACAGGGTGTCTCTGGAAGTATGGATCAAATCGAATAGGGACGTGGGCAAGGCCATTTCCAAACGTTTTAGCAAAAAAAATACTAAAAATAAAACTAAAAAAAAAATACTAAAAAAAAGAGAAGAAAAATTGAATTCATGAAAACTATCATTGGGCCATCAATTTTTTTTTTTTAGATAGCCCTGATAGTATTTTTTTATGATTACTTTCTTTGAGCACTAAGCGAAGTGATTGAAAAAAAAAAATAAAAATCGGTCATAACTTTTGAACCGTAAAAGTCTCAGGGTTAAAAAGTTTGGAAATGACCTTGCCCACGCCCCTATTCGATTTGAAATCGAAGAATCGTCATCACAATTAAAATATTCCATAGTAACATTTCCACCTGAGACCTTAGTCCACCTGTGGGACAATACAGATTAAAAATAAACATTTCGATCTGAACGTGTACCCTCAAAAATACTGCGATCGATTTATCGTTGTCCAATCAATGAAAAGGAACATAGCATGTGAAAAAAGTGTTTATTATGTACAACTTACTAAGTAGGTACTTGATATGATAAATTCAAATTCTTGATATACACACATCATTTGTATTACGTTGTCTGAATTTCATGACGATTCGCTACGTCCGCTACGGCGCGGCCCCGCGTACAAACGTTCACGTTACAATTTTAGCGACATTTTCCGTTTTTTAAATAAACTGTAATTAAACTAATTAGATGGACAGTTAACATACAGATGTTTTAATCACATTTAACAATGATGTGAGTATTTATTAATGATGTTATCATTGCTCGCATACCACGCACTATGTGATATAATACGCATTAATAAATACTTAACAGGCATAGATTTTAATAAAATATAAAATGTTATGCAATGCTAGGTAGATGTATATTTGTGTATCTACATTCTAACATATTGTATCCGGCACGGAAATGCCGACAGTGACGTGCGACACTGTCAACTATGTATCTATTCCCTAATGATATATGTACTCATAATTTCTAAAATGTATAATTAACATCAATGTTGAACTAATACCGGAAATTATAATCGTATTCAAATTAAAGTTGAGACAAATCGCCGGCACGATAAAAATCACGCTTGACCATAGAACAAACACGATATTAATTAATTATTTATTTAATTAATCAATTAAGACCTAATCTCAATAACGCATACACGATGACACTGGACAAACATTGAGCTCAATGACATCCACCCAAAGACACTGTTTGGTTCAACTTTTGCTTATAATTGCAAGGACAAGTTTATTTACTTCCTCTCTTAGATCAAGTCCTCTCATAACAGGCTTTGAAGGTGCAAATTAAATACATGTATGTAATGAAATCGTCGAAGTTCGCATTTTGTTAGTGTTGAAGAAGTGTTCCTCATTTCAAATAACATTTTAAATATTAATTTAAATTTTTGTCAATGACTAGGTAGGTAATTGTTATGCGCGATTTTCAACATATTGTCCATTCAGCGGAACGGACGCTATTGAGACGTCACTCTTAAGTATTACTTTAAAACATTGACTGAAAGCTATGGAAATAAGAACGTACTTGTTGCGCGTTTGCCGTCAGCGATCAGCGTCAGGCTGTGAGGCTTCTGGAGCAGTTCCTGCAGCTCCGGCTGGGGGTCTGACGAGTTCTTTCTGGACTTCATGTTGATAATAGTTCACTAGCACAGGTGTCAATTATTTCATTACTACTCCTTGGAGTTAGTCAAGCACTTTTAGAAAATAATGATAGTTGACGTTGTGCACGTCCGATGCTTCATCCGTGGGGCGGATGCGCATGGCTCGAGGTGCGAAGTGTGGCGGGAGCGAGGGCGAGCGGCTTTATAGTGCGGCGGTGCAGACGCGAGGATACGAGCAGAGTCGCGCCGCGACTGAGCGCAGCGCCGGCATCCGGTCAAGGGTATAACACCTCGCGGACGGTACTCTAACTCGGCGGCAGCGGCTAGCGGCGCCATCGCAGCTTCCACTACACATTGTTTGTTGTTATTAATTACAGTGGCGAGAGAAAAATATTGTGATTCATTAAGATCGGGTATTTACCTATATTTATCTTAGCACTAACTCAAAACCAATACCTAGTTAATTAGTTCTGTCAAAAATAAATCAAACATTAATTATTGCGCTGTACAACAGGCTATAGCGTTAGACATACAAAGGATTGCATGCAGTTCTCAAATAATCTAAATAACTAATCAACTACCTACGAGAGGGAGTGGTTAATATTTAACATCTTTCGCAATTTGTTAACGGCATAGTACTTAGTGCGTAAACCAGAATACAAACACAAAACAATATAGGTACCTGATTACACAAGTAACGGTAGGTATAGTAAAGGTGAATGACACTAAAAGTAAAGGGCTTAAGGAAGTAGTTTTCAAGTGTCTGAAAACAACAACACTTTAAATAACTTATTTAAATTACGATAAAAGTAAGTAGTTCAATATGTAGACAGTAATTATGATTGGCTTGATTATTGATTAATGTATAGTGCTTGTGTAAGAGCTGATGTAGACGGACCATTTTTTAATGCAAATCAAGTCAAATGCGTGCACTGACTGGACAGGTCTGCTCAATCTGTGTGGTTCTTTCCTCAAAAGACCACTTCAGACACCAATCTACATGGTCTTCACATGATCTTACCAAGATTTTGTCTGGACTTTAAAAGAGACTGTGACCTCTGAGTTTGTTTCGGCCTTTCTTCTCAGAGTAGTCAGATAGGAAACGCCGACCTCATCTAGCTTAAAAAAATATGATTGACGTGTAAAAGTGTTTGTACAAACCTACTTACAGAAAATAAATCATTTATCAATTGAAACTTTTTTATTTTCAATACAATTACCACTGACCTCTCGATTTGACTACAATGTCAATCAAAAATATTAATGGTTAGTATTTAATGTATCTTCAGCTTGAACAATAAACGTGGAGCAATCATTATGCAATAAGAAGTAGTAAATCTGAAAGAATATAGCTGCAGGTAATTCATGTGCTCAATCAATTAAATAAATTATGATGAAATCATTTACGGTTCGTTCTGACTAGTATAATCGACAAGAAGATCATTCTTTATTATTACAACAATCTGAAAAACAAGGTTCGTGTACAATTTAAGAAATTAGATCCGCAACGTGTTAAAATTATTACCCAATACACGTACACAGCTAGTAATTGCATACATTATAAGCTTCTTAAATCAGGTTTTGCTCAGAGCTAGATTTTATTTTTAAACCAAATCGTGAGATTCCTCACAAACCTAGGTCGCGTTAACAATTATCTTTAAATAGTTATATATTAAACGGTGCGATTGAAAAAGTTCAAAGTAAGTTTTTGAAAGCCATGCATTTTCGTTGTTTTCGTACTTATGCATCTTATAGTTATCTTCTGGATAAATATAAGTTACATAACCTTAAGGCCAGACGTATTATTTTAGAGACAATGTTTCTATTCGATCTATGCAATAACGCCTGTGATTGTATGGATATTACTAATAGGATTAGCTACGTGGTACCTAGAACAACCATAAGCCGTGGGGTGCGCGCACGACCCCTATTTGCAGTATCTTCTAGTCGTACGAATGCAGGCTTACGAGCACCCCTACGTCGTCTTACTGGTCAATATAATAATCTGTTTCAAAATATTGACATCTTCGCTCTTCCAACCAGTAAATTTAGTTCGTGACACTATTTTGGATATTGCTCCGTAATATTCTAACTCTTAGACTGTATTTATAATTTCTTGTTTATTTTTTGTTTTTTTATTTTGCATGCCTGTTTAGTGTTAAGTTTTATTATTAATACTTACCTATGTAATTTTATTTTAACTATCACACTGTAAGTGCACATCGCATTAGTTTTATAACTTTTCTTTATAATATGTGGAAAATGTCGTGGGTTATACATTTAATCACTCTGTAGCTCATATTTTATGTAATTTTGTAATGTGTAACCGTTTATTTTCCCAAATAAATAAAATAAAATAAAATAAACGGTAGTCTTTCACATGATAGTGGGGTTTCGAAGGTGCAAATACCCCAAATAGCACACTTGTCAGGACGCATATGAAATATTAAAAAATAGGGGTAGTAGCACCCTGTAACAGGAAGCGATTCTACTGCAATTAACCGGCCTCAAATGCAGACTTGGAATTGCTCCTGAAAATGTCCCAATGAACAACCCCCAATCCAGGAATCAAATCCTAGATCAGCATGTTCAGCAGTAGTACCTACTTCTTGCCAATTGCCATCACAAGACCAACGATCAATTAGAAGGGCAGCCGTGTACAGTCTACATCTATCTATAATACTAATAATAAAGCTGGATAGTTTGTTTGTTTGAACGCGCTAATCTCTAGAGCTACCGGTTGGATTTGAAAAAATATTTTTGCATTTGATAGTATACTTGAGGAAGGCTATAGACTATTTAACATCAAGGTATAACCCTTAAGAGCCGAACAGAAACAAAAAAAGTCAGAAAGAACGCTAAGCGAAAACGAAGTAATTAATAGCTCGGGCAGGCGATGTGATGCGACGCACGGGATGGGTCCGGGGAACAAGAAGTTCACGCGTACGAACTCGCCAAAAAAAGCTAGTCAAGTAATATATATAAATCCACAACCCGACCAAGTGACATCCTATCAGCGATGACGATTATAGAAAAGTCAAACCGAGACCAGTGCTGGCAGACGAACGGGCGAAATCTCCTTCGCCCGTTCGTCTGCCAGCACTGGTCTCGGCTGACTAACGGCCCCCAGAGCGTCGATAGAGAAATGCGATGTCACGAGATCCTTTAACTCCTCGCTTTCCTCCCGACTCCTTTGTGGGTGCACGTGCAGCACTACTCCGCTGCAGAGGACTGACATAAGTTACCATAAAGCATATCTCAATACCATTAAAAGTCGTAAAAATACGAAACGCTTTAAATGTGATTACTATACTACTAAGCCCTCTTGTTAGAATAGCCTAATGGCCATTTCAACTTATCGCCAAAGACTGGATTAAGGTAGTAGCGACAAAGTGCTCCATTTAAGTATATTTTAAGTGTATTCGATTGAGAATCGATATGAGTCATATTGGATGAACAGAAGGACAAGTTTCATCTCGTTATTACATATCTTACGTTCCAGTTTTATAACCTTACGTCAAGTAACAGACGTAGAATGAGGAACTTCGTACTTATTATATGTTGTAAGCAATTTTATATTGTGACTAGCGACCCGTCCCAGTTTAGCACGATTTTTACGGATTGACAAAACATAAAGATTTCTTAATTATATGTACCTAAGTTAAATAGTTATTTATAATACACATAAGCCTTCCGGAATAAATCCTCTATATTAAGGTGAAAACCGCATCAAAATCCGTTGCATGTTTTAGATGAACAACGCGATCACACAGACAAACACGAAAAGCAACTTTAATTTATAATATGCATAGATATTAGATTTGTGACTAGTTTATAATAACTTTGCGTCAATCAGTCTGCAACATTCTAGATTATAAGTACGATAAATATGTAGTTAGGTAGTGCACATTGCACAATACAAACGCCAGATTAAAAATAGTTGGATCTAAATTGCCTGAAGCCCATACAATGTAAATCAGCGCATGAGTGCGAGAAAACTTCTGATAACAAGTTCTATAGCAGCTACTTTGGTAAAATCATCGACCACAATAGTTTTTACTCATTTTCCTTTTCTATGAATAGGTGACATCTAATAATTTATTGTGGTTTAATTAATAAAAAGGAACAATAAAATAATAATTCGATATCCTTAAAATGGTTGGCTCTGTTTAGTGGGGATTCACCAGGAATCATGAGGAAAATCATCATCATCATCACTTTTTCTATTGTTAGGTATAATTTCTTTGTAACTGAGCCTGCAAACGTCTATCGAATGCTGATACCGTCAGTAGGTACCGTCACAAAGTCATAATGAAGAATCGTATATATCCACATAATAGGTATTTAGTAGTAGTAAACTATAAGTACAGGTAGTAACTAATATGATAAGTACTATATAGAGATGTGAAGAAAATGCCCTCCATTTTTTTTCACAGTACGAATTTTTCAGGCTTGAAAATGGACGTACCTACAGCGAAGGATAGTGATAACCATTTATTAGGATTTTAAGGTACTGAAATATTTCCTAAATCAGGCAACAATTACCTAACTATTACAGTTATACTTATCTAACATTAAAATCATAGGCTATTCATGGTAATTTAACTATTTTGGTACGTACTTACTTATAGTACATTTTATTTAGCTATAGGTTCATTGTTCCATACGCCGTGTTATTGAAATAAATCCTATAAGTATATTATATAGGTATATATATATAAGTATATTCAAAATTTCAATAAATACATGGTTTCTATTCCTGTCACCTATAAATCACGCATAAAATTATCCTAAATATCTGAAGTTGATGCTAATAGGCATCCTTGAATGTCAAACGTTTGAGTTAGCATTCATATTGCGACCATTGGGTGCCTAAACGACATGGGCTTTTGCGTATATCTACCTATTTAACATACATAGGGACTTTTTTGTTAGTCTATTGTAGGATGAGTCGTTTGTTACATTCCTAAGTAGTTAACTGCGAGCATTTTATCACGACCGAAAGATTTAGTGCTAAATATGGCCGTTTAATGATTGCTTTGTGATAAACATGTTTAGCCTAAGGCTCAGGAATATTGCCAAAATGCTCACCTTGTGTCATTGGGTGGATTGGTGATCAGTGTGATCACGTTAACTTATGTCGAAACCTCCTTTTAACAGAAATCCCGCTTTTTAAGACACCCCATGCTGAAGGATAGGTAAGGATAACATTATTGGTAAGAAATCATGAGATGCCAAAGAATAATTAGATACCAAACGGTCACAAAAATAAATAAAATTGAAGTGTCTGTTTGTAATGTTAAAATAACAGCTTTTTACTAAATTCATATAAAAGTAGGTATATTATACGGTATTAACTATTAATAACAAAAAAGAAAATTCTGTCTGTTTGTTCCGACTAATCTCCGAAACGGCTGGACCGATTTTGTCGGTACTTTCACTGGCTGATAGCTGATATTATAAGGAGTAACTTTTATTTTATTTTAGAAAAAGAAATAGATAATAACAGCCGCACAGGTCGATGCTAGGAATTGATCGATGGTTGGAAGCTACGCTTGCCGCGGTTGGTCTGTGGATGGGTGACCATCTTTACATACGGAGACCCCTCCGTGACTCGGAAAGCACGTTAAGACGTTGGTCCCGGCTGTTATTCGTGGATCTTTGACAGTTGTTACGGATAGTCAGAAGCCCGAAAGTCTGACAACCAGTCTTACCAAGTGGTAAGTATCGTATTGCCCAGTAATTGGGTTGTGGAGGTCAGATAGGCAGTCGCTCCATGTAAAATACTGGTATTCAGCTGCATCCAGTTAGACTGGAAGCCGACCCTAACATAGTTGGGAAAAGGCTAGGCAGATGATGATGAGATGAACTAGTAACGAGAAACATTATTGTTTTCCAACATCAACGCGAACGAAGTCGCGGGCAAAGCTTACTAGCTTTGCCCGCGACTTCGACTCAAGGATTAAAATTGCAAAAAAATAACTCTAATTGAGTTAGCACCTTGTAAATCCCAACCCAGGTGTCAACAATTACGTAAATTATTTTAATCGCAATTAACATCTCCATTCATGCATAGACAAGTTATTGTTTTAGAATCAAATAATGCTTTGTACTCTGAGAACTGCAGTGCCCCTGACCTGACCTGGGACTTGAACCTAAACAATGAAGGCATTACTATCGACGGGTCAATAACATTCAAAATTAACGATTCACAGATTAGCTTTTAATTTTATATTAATTAAGCGTGAGATAAACTGTTTTATGTCATCTTGGCTGCATAACGAGATCCAAAGCACGTGATTATTTTATGAAAATAGCACCACTTGTAGGTTTTCCTAACCGGTCGAGCGGCGCGCGTCGCCCATTGGCGACGAATCAATAGAAAATCAATTGTGTCTCATTAGCGGAGCTTGACAGATTAATAACAAATGGAAACAATTAAATAAGTACCAAATTGGAGATTAATCATAAAAATACCAATAAAAATAAAAATTATTTAATAACGCTTTGTCATGATGGCGATAAAAACAATCGGTTGTAGGAACATAGTTTATGTAGTCAATACATTTCCTTCAAACAGGTCTTGTGACTAAAGTACCTACGTAGACACATTAATTATATGTTACGTTACCATTAATTAATCGATCTCATAAACGAGATCAGATTGCGTAGATCGCTTGTTGTTTTTATCTGGTTTTACTCTTAAATATGCAGAGAATCTTTGTGTATTTACATAACTAAGTACCTATTACTTATAAATATATTTCCGGCTCTCAAAACGGTGAAGGAAAACGTCGTGAGGAAACCAGCATGTCCTAGAACAAAAAATTCGAAAATATGTGACATCTACCAACCCGCAATAGGCCCAATTAGTGGTAGATTACGGCCCACTCCCTCTCACAGAGAGAAGCCAGTGGGAAGATTATAGGCTGCATATGATACTTCAGGGGTCAACCTGTTAATAATGATGGGAAAACTCTTTGATGTCTTTAATTTATGTCTTGATCGGAAGTAGGCAGGTATACATATTTTAAACGACTTCGCTGAAAAGGCTATAAAATAAATGTAACAACTCGGAACTTTAGCAGTCTTTTAATTATTATGGCATTTAACTTAGCACTTAAATAAATATTAAAAAATGGTCAATACCTATAATATCAATAAAGAAACAGGAAGGATGAATTCGTCAAAACATAAACACAGATCTTTATTCAGAATATTAATTTAGACAGCTTTCTTTTTTTGCATCTAAATGGTGTATTGAACGATTGACGGCGATGGATCAAAGTAAAAGTCATATGACTATACTGACGTTATAGGTCACAACCATTTGATTGACTTATTTATAATCTGGTTTCTATTTTTTATTTATGCCAAAATCGGCTCTCAAAACGGTGAAGGAAAACATCGTGAGGAAACCGGCATGTCCTAGAACCAAAAATTCGAAAGCATTTGTGACATCTACCAACACGCACTGGAGCCCGCGCGGTGGAACACGGCCCAATCTCTCTCAACATTATAGGCTGATTATGCGGAGCCTAATAAGTTCATTGGTTTTTTATTAGTTTGACCAAAAACTGGAAGACATGTGACACTTACTAACCCGCCCGGTGGTGGATTACGGCCCACTCCCTCTCAGAGAAAGGCGGCCTTTGTCTCAGTCCCAACAGTGGGAACATTATAGGCTGTTTATCCTGTTTGCAGTAAGTATGCTTATTAGTTTCATAGAAAATCCTTTGAAATAAATAGGATGAACAAACCTACTCTCACCCTGTGTAATATTAGTAGAAAAAAATACCAAGATAAGCTGCATGTACAGTCAACAAAAGAGATAAGTATGCAGGATCGTCGGATATAGTTGAAGTTTAGTAAGAAACCGATGGATGTTGTCGACTGAAATTTAATTTGATAAATGAGCTGTTTGTTTTCTATCAATAAAATTAATTTTTATTCAAGAACATCCATCGGTTTCTTACTATAGGTACTTCAACTATATTCGACGATCCTGCATACTTATCTCTTTTGTTGACTGTACACGTGTTCAGGAAGATTTATCAATACCTAAATGAATAATTTATTGTTGTCAGGAAAACAACACAAGTAGGTCTTTATATAGGTAAATGTAATTTTATACGGCGACATCTTACTTACATAATGTCTACTAATCTAACCTACTTATTCAATTTATTCATAAGGATGAATAAAGACCAAACCCGTGCTTGGAAGATATCAGAGTCCTATCAGCTATGTGCAAGAGAGCGGAGGTGGCCAGCGGAGACAACTGATTTTTTTCTGATAATTCGATTCGTACGTTTCGGTTGCGGCTAAATGTGGATATACTAAAGCTGCACCTCTGCCTAACCCTTCGGGAATGCAGGCGTGCTGTTATGTTGTTTATTATGTACATATTTTGATTCGCGAACTGCCCCGTTGATCACGTGGCTGCAAGCGCGACTGCTGAGCTTGGGGCCTTGGGTTCGATTCCCAGGTCGGGCAAAGTATTCCTTAGTTTGGAAGTTGGTGGTGTGATACCCCCGTGCCTCGGAAAGCAGCCTGATCTCTCTCTATAAGTTGTGTGGAATTGCCGTCCCATCGGACTATGAGAGTGAGGGAAGAGAGTGCACCTGTGTCTGCGCATACACTATTGTGCACTATAACATCTCCCGCGTCGAAAGTTAGTCTCTGCTGAGATAGGTCGCCATGTCCGGAATTCTGTTTGGAGGACTATTATTATTTCGTTTTGTAAAAAACTGGAAAGAGGAAACGGGGTCACGAAAATAAGTGGTAGAAATGGAGATAAGCCCAGGATAGGATCAGAATAGGTTATTGTTTGGAAAATCTCACACTAAAACGCGCCACGCGACGTGGCGTGGGAAATGGAGCCAAATGACCCGTCGTCGTAGTGTGGGATCCGCCTTAGCTTATTCTGTCCCCCTTCTGGGTAAAGGCAAAAAAAAAAACAGAGCTGGTACTTCCATTATCAAAACATCTTTAAATAAACGTGACATAGTTTTATTGCCTTTTTTGTTAAACGTTGAACCAAAGTTATATCTACCATTAATTATTTAATGGCCGTAATTTATCATAAAATTGATTATATATTAAAATTCAAATAAAATGGCCATTTATATGTTACATACTTTAGAACCACCAACGCTTATCTCATTTAGTCGTTACGCTTCATTTTGAACTATTTAATAATGCCATAAAGTGTGCCATTAAATAGATGAAATACCATTAGAAGGAAAACCTACTATTGTATAAGTAAAACCGCAATAAAGGTATTGGTATTGGCATTGTAGGTATTTTATAGGTTGCAGTCATTTGTCTATTAAGTAGGTACATCACATTGATTCACATTGTGGCGGTATTAAGGTTACCACGAACTCATAAAGTCGTGACTGTATTATTATCAACTAGCTGCGCCCCGCGGTTTCACCCGCGTAAATGTCGATCCCGTGGGAATATCGGGATAAAAACTATCCTATGTCCTTTCCCGGGACTCAAACTATCTCTATACCAAATTTCATCGAAATCGGTCCAGCCGTTTTCATGTTATGTCGTGACAACGGAAAACGGGTTTCATTTTTATATTATATAGATATAGATTAATTTATCTTGGTAGAGGAGCCCAGAGGGTTTTTGAGCAAGCATATTCAGGGCGAGAAGTTGAATGCTGAGTAGGTCTGGCATGAAGAGAGAACACCGAAAATATATTTAAAAAGTTTCTGATAGGAGCCCCGTGGTAACTTTCAGATTTCAAAAAAGGGCCGAAAATAAAGTGATCTTCAGAGGCGTTGATTTTGGCATGATCGGGTCTGGCCTAACCCATAATGACTTAAATTGGCAAATCTGACGAAGAAATTGTGGGCTTTACCCAAATCTGACGACTTTGAAAACTCAGATTTGGGCCATTTCTAAAAGGATATTCAGGGCGAATGAGTTATTCTGTGCAATAGTGTTACATGTCCTGATAGTGAATGTATAAATATCTGACGGGATGATGGAGCCTTTTGGAAAATATGAGGAAATTTCGTCAATTCAGAAAATTACCCAAAAGTGGCCATAATTATGCATTTATCCCTAAATCAAGGAACCTAATAGCTTCGATTGTTGTTTGCATTGGAAGGTGACACGTTGGTGAAGATTTCTCGATATTCAGAAGTTTGAAAATATGATACAAAATATTGAATTAACTTAGGCAAAATCATTAGGCGTGCAATGTTTAATTCAAAACATCCTAAACAAGTTTTCAAACGTTGGGGCTAGCAAGACTAGTTGTGAGTTTGTGACTAGTGTTCATTCATAAAATGTTCACTAGTAATCTATCTACCTACTTTCAACCGTTACCTACGACCGCATCATAATGTGGTAACGTTTAACAACAACTTACACAACAGCAAAATAAATGCCATTCGTCTGAGTAGCAAATGGGATATTCCTAGTCCCGCCTTGTGGTTTTTCAGTTCTTTTACAACTGGAATAGCAAACTTATGGTCCACATCATTATTGTTATTGTTATAAGTGGCGACTCTACTTCCATAAAACTACAATTGATAAAAAGGCTTTCTTTTGAAGTACCTAGTCTAGGTTATGCCCACCCTAGTCTGGGTAAATAGCTAGAAACGTCAAAAAATTTGGTAGGTAAATGTACTTATTTCAGTCTCTTTCAGTTTCTCGCTTGAAAACCACTTACATTCGTGGCTAAGGACTGAAATGGGTCTGCATTATTCTGGCAATCTAATAAGAAACTACATATTATTATAAATAAGTTACGGTCTACCTGTTTTACCAAGAACCTAAATGTTTATTTGAAAGCTATGTTTGCGAATAGAAGTAAATACCTACCTAGCTAGAATCTAGGGGAGGGGCTTGTGGCTAAGTAATATCAGCCACACGGGTCGATTGTTGCAGCGGTTGGTCCGTGGATGGGTAACCATCTTTACATACCAAGACCCCTCCATGCCTCAGTAAGCAAGTTAAGCCGTTGGTCCCGGCTTTCATTCGTGGATCTTTGAAAGTCGTTACGGGTCGTCAAAAGGGATTATTCCCAATAGTCCCCTCTAACCCTGTCCTCCGGGGTGACAGCTGGGAATTGTCTTCCCAGTTGTCACGGGGGTGACAATTTGTGCCGACTGTTCCCTTTGAAAACTGACTAGAGGGGACAAATGGGAAGTCTGTGTCTCAGTTGTCACAATAAAAAAATATTAAGCATTTTCAAAGTTACTGCTTTTGAGCTGAAATTTTGTACAGAGATTCTAGACCAGATACACTCTTCAACCCGTTTGTATTGATATAACCTTTCCGTAACACCCTGTATATAACTGGGAACCTGGGAAGACAATTCCCAGCTGTCACCCCGGAGGACAGGGCTAGAGGGGACTATTGGGAATAATCCGTCAAAAGCCCGAAAATCTGACAACCAGTCTTACAATATTTCCCAGTAACTGGGTTGTGGAAGTCAGATAGGCAGTCGCTTTATGTAAAATACTGGTATGCAGCTGCATACGGTTAGACTAGAAGCCGACCCCAACAAGTTGGGAAAAGGCTAGGCGGATGATGATGACCTAAGTAGCTAGATTCTAATAGATGGGCCGTAGACCGAATCAAGGCAGCTGGAACAGACTGGATGCGGAAAGCGGCGCTATATCTAGTGAAATTTGGGCGAGTTTTAGCGGTGCACTGGGATGGACTATAAGTTGATTTATTAATATGATGAATATAAATAGGAGAATTATGGAACGCTCGAGCTACCTACACTGCACTCAATCTATGTTAGGGTCAGTGGCGTAGCTAGCCCGAAAGGGGCCCCGCCCTCCCCGTATACAAAATATTTTAACCTTTTTACCCGACTGCTGTGAAAAGCTTAAAAAGAGGGTAGGTACTTACTGTTTTTTTTACAAAATGAATAAAATAATATCCTGACTCGAATAGGTTATATTTTCTCCCGCTAACTAATAAACGTTGCGTTGTATAGCGTCTGTAGGTCTGTGATGTTAATTAATTAATGCAATAGCTTGAGAATTGGCCAGCGCCTAGTAATAGCTTGAAGCCTTTGTAAGTCATTAACAAATTACCTACGTTAATATTCATATTTATATATTAAAAGTATTCATTTATTATGGGCCTCTTATTCTACATTTATATTCTATAATATTTTTGCCCCCTTACCGATTTCTCTCTTTAATCGTCAGTAATTTGACTTTCGAAAGAAGAACAAAAATCGTTGTGTAACTATACAGACGCTATACAACTTTTATTAGTATGGGGGATAGTGCACATAATAAAGAATATTCTATTTTATTCCCTTAACAATAAAAAATTAAGGCGTTGAATAAATCCATACTCTGTCTGTCTGTATGTTACCTTTTCACGCCTAAACCACTGAACCGATTTAGATGAGGTACCTATAGAGATAGTTTTTATCCTGATATTCCCATGGGATCGACAATTATGCGGGTAAAACCGTGGGGCGCAGCTAGTATTTTTATATTTTTTTTCAATACACGTCGGAAGCTTCCTAAAGCTTGGGGACCGCGTATCATGGATACCTACGACTTAAGCTACGCCCCTGAGAGGTATAATTGAGTAACACACTAACAGTAGTGATGGCTTTCATTTTGATAGTTCAACAACAATTATTACAAATTTTTTGAACATAAATGAAGCAATGCATTACCAATATCCTTCAAAATGATCCAGATTGAAATTGAAGGGGCTGATTAGCTAGTGAAGCTTAGTAGGTATAAAGAGATCAAACAGAAAAGGGCGAATGTTGCAGTAAGACGGTTTCAGGAACGTTGCAACTTTCGAGCTCCACATAATCATTGTAGGTAATGAAAAGCGAAATAGGTAAGTAATCTTATGAGTTATGACTCATATTTAATCGTCGCCAACGTGATCAATCCACCGTACAAAATACACGACATTGATAAACAACGGAAATTAACAATCACTGTTTGACGTTCAAAAGGTTAACTTATCCACTTTCCAATTTGCACAGAAGTACAAGACTAAACTTATAACAATAAGACCGATTATTGTAGATAAAGGGCGTAAGGACCATTGCTTCGACACTCGACAGTAACCTTTTTGTTCATTTCCTATTCACATTATTGAAACACTTCTGGTCGAGATAAGCAGTGTTAATGTAGGGAGAGGTAGGTACCTATAAAAAAAATTATATAAGTAGGTAGATAACTAATTTAGCTACGTATATAGGTACAAATGTACGTAGGACCGGCACACATAAAAGCGTTGCGACGTTTCAAAGGAAAATCTTTCGGGTTACACTAACAACACAGATGTAGGTATGCGATGCGGGTTGGTAGATGTCACATGCCTTTGAATTTTTGGTTCTAGGATATGCCGTTTCCTCACGATGTTTTTCTTCACCGTTTTGATAGCAGTGGTGATTACACAAAGTAAAGCGCCTGCACGAGTTCGAACTTACGACCTACAAACTCGTAAGTCGGGGCCGATATATACCACTGGGCCACTTTGGCCACCACTGCTCTTTACCCTTAGATACCTAAGTGGCAATCGCTTTTCAAAGACGACGTTCAATAGGATTGACTTAAACTATTCCGTCGCTAAATATCAATCCAATACCTACATGTTTGACTTTCGATCATCGTTCGCTGATCACTGATGTCAAAAAAGCCTTATAGCACAGGCTGGTGTAGCGCTACTTTTTGCTAAGGTATTTGTTCCCCTGTTAGTGTTTTTAGTCTAGGCTATTTTTTGTAATGGTAGCCGACTAACCTGCGACTGCTACGACCCCCCCCCCCCCTTCTGCCTAACTCTTCGGGAAAACAGGCGTGAAGTTTTATATTTATAGGTAAGTAGATACGAACTTACTTTTTCCTTCAGATTTTCTATGCCAATATGGCTACGGAAGTAATTAATCAACATCTACCTAATAGATATACCTACCTACCTACTGTATTGACATATCACTCGTTGATTACTGTGTAATTATCTTGTTATACGGGCTAAGTTAATATGTTTTTAAACCTAACGACCTCTGCTTAGAGTTCTACTCACGTACGTATTTGAGAAAACCTATTTATACCAATGTACCCACATAACCACCTATGTATTTACCTAGATACTATTTACTACTTGACTGCAGGCTCGTTGGTCTGCACCTTAGTTGCGTAGGTAACACACTATCAATCACAATCTGAATCATTTTGAAGGATATTGCTAATCCATTGCTTCATATGTTCGAAAATTTGTCTGCTCAACTACTTAAATAACGCAATGAATGTTGATGAACTGTCAAAATGAAAGCCATTGCTACCGTTAGTGTGTTACGCAATTACCCCGCTGGAGTTCGCGAATGCAATTGCTAAGTATGGGAATCGAACCCAGGTCAGGCAGTGACATTGGGTTTCCCATATCCACGTATCCGGAGTCAGGATTTGTACCCGGTAGATGATATTTAGTACCTACTTAGATATATCTACTCATCCTCTGTTATATTTAGGGAAATTCAAAATAACTAAAACTGTGAAAGCGTGGGCAATGTTTTGCGAAAACTCAAGAGAAAGAGGCATGCATATCTATGAGAATTTGGAGACCAAACGATTTGTTAAGTGAACAGTCCCAGGTAGGTAGGTAACACACATAAGTACTTGCTAAATAACAGCGCTTTATCATAGTTAAAATGTGACTAACTTCGACATAATGCATGGCAAACATAATTACCGTACCGTAATACAGTTTACAAACATTGCTTATGGAAATTAGCTTGAGTGCATACCTCCATACCTACTCGCCTTATCAATAGAGCACTTAGCGAGATCAACACCACGCCATATTTTTCCTACGAGCTAGGTAGGTACTCATGAGAAATAAACTCGAGGAAATCGAAATTAAAGGGAAGGAAAATGGGAAACGGTCGACTACCGTTGTAACTTTATTTAAAACTTAATAATTGTTATCTTTCAAGTTCATCACATATTTAAACTGTCGTAAATCACCATTTCCCTCTTTTAATTGATGAAATAGTAAATTAAATCAGCTGCGGGTAGGTACTTTAACAACTTGTAGCTAGTAGGTAGGTACTGTAGAATAGGGGCTCTATTCTACGGAATTAAGGCGCAGATATACGACTTCTAATGATTTTAAATTCAACATCACGTCTAATCGACCGGACTGATTTCTTTGAAAAAAATAAATGTTATACTAGACCATTTGCTTCGTAATTTGATATGTGAATATTTGCAATTATATTTTTTTAACATAGTGTAATTAATTTGTAAAGTAATGTCTACCGAAGACATAAAAACGATAATCACGCAAACACTATCGGGTGTATTTTCATAAAACTTTCACCATCTAAAAGACAATTTAATTCCCCGAATTTTAGTATACGGTTTTTATTTGTTTGGTGTTTGAGAGTTTTTGTAAATAGATAATTGCTTCATATTTCCAATAAATTACCACGGTTGTGTCATCGCGCTTCTCTTTCTTTTCTATGCAGTCCGACAGTGACCGCGCTTTAGGTCGTGTAGTCGCCTTAAATCAAAATCCTTTTTATACTTATTAGGATTATATTGAATCTTTCTTTATATTATCATAATTCAATCCTTAAATATTAGACGTCAAACCTACGACTCTTATATATGACATCTGTTTGAATGTTCGAAAGGAACTCGTTATAAATATATGCAGCGGCCTGACCCGCAAGGAGGTCTGTAACCCTCAAAGAAGTCTCTACATCAGCTACGCCCACCTTAGAATAAAAGTATGGGCATAGCCGGAGACTTTTATTCACACCATTCGAATATCCAAACTCTACCTACCTATCCTAATATAAGTTTACCTAAATCCGAGGAAGAAATTTACAAGATGAGGTCCGTCTCTTGCAAGAGTAAGCTTAAGTCAGGACGTACGAACCGCGAATCCAACACCACGTTAAGTGTCAAGCAAATTAACATCTATATGTGCCAATATGCACCCATACAAACTAACGTCGTCACGCTTAAACCTCGTCGTGTCAAAACCTCGGTAAAAGGCGCGACGCGGCCTCCTAATAATAACACTTGATGTGAGAGTTCACATCGACCTAGAAGAGGCTTAAGAAAATTAAACGATCTTAGCATCAAATTCTTTTAACTCCATCGGACGGGATTGAGCCAGAGGGAGGGAAAAGTTTAAGAGGCCAGGGTTCATTGAAGAAAATTATCATATGCTCCTACTCCAGCAAAGAATGTCAAATACCTAATTCGAAAATCAATTATTTAATATCAGTCAATACTGATAAAACTCAAACACAAGTTGAACCGAAAGTGTCAACCAAACACACCTTGCAAGGGTTATACCCCTGTTAGCAAAGTCGGTGACAACTTATGCTGAGTGTCTGTCACCCCCCCTTCTATAGGAGTGACCACAGTTTTCACAATAACTATCCTCCTATCACTCGCGTCATTAAATATGCTGGAGTAAGAGTGTCCTACTCCTACTTGCAATCACTTTGAAGTCGACAATTTATTCAGGCCTCCCTTTGGCCCGTTGTAGGCGTGAGGGCGCACCTCACAGCCCTCTGGGAGGTGGGATACCTCACACGCTCCCGGCCGCGTCCGATGTATTTTCTCACAGCATATGTAACACACAAATGGACACATATTAACAAATTGTAACAATCATCCAAACAAAAATAATGCACTACAATATGATGTTTACATTCAAGTGACATATTTACATTACATGACAAGATACATGACAATTAAAAAAAAACAACAACTATTAACATACTAGTATGAAAAGGTTTTAATTAAATAATCTGAATTAAAAAGGTTTCTATCTCTAAACTTCCTTTTTCTGAATTTATATTTTAAAATTGAAAACTTCTTTATAAAATGATGCTTGTTTATAAAAAATGTTTTTATAAAATTATTAATTATTAAAAAACTTTTTTGAAATGATCTTTTAGTCTTAGTTTTTTTGGAAAATGGGATTCTTTTCTTCTTTCGTGCTTTTCTCTTATTGTTTGCAGCACATCGTGAATAAAACTTATTAAAATTAGGGACATCTACATGACATATTATACAATTACTACGATTACGAACTATAACTTCATCCGTAGGAAAACTAAATGAGTCTATTGATTGTACGGAGTCGTTCAACACCTCTGCATCCTCAACTAACTCATCACTAGTCACCTTATTATTACTATTAATGTCGATGATGAAGTGATCTTTCTTCTCTATTTTGGAAAAATCGGAATGACCATCGTCCTTTATTTCGTAAAAATCGAAATGACCATTCTCCTTTATTTCGGACGAATCGATCGACACATTATCCACATCAAAATGATCAGCGGCGATGTTAATTTTATTTATTCCCACATCGCGATCATCGTGCTCATTCTGTGGCTCTGAAACATTGCTAGTTACGTTAATAATTGGACAGAACTGACCCGATTCGTTGTTTTCATCATTGTGTTCGCTCTCGAACACTTCTATCGGCTCCTTCTCATCCTCTGCGAGGATGCACGCCTCGCTGCTGCGTTCGTCCTCATCTCCATCACTGCCAACTTCCACGCTGCTTTCTAGGCAGCACTGCTCGTTCTGTAGCGGGTCAACTTGTCTTCCACTAAATAATACAGAAGCATCATTATCTACATTTACAATATTTTCTTGTCTGCTTTCCTCAGACAGATCTTGTGCCATCTCGACTACTTGCACCTTAATATTTTTTCTGTCTCTGTGACATTTACATGGAAGCTCCTCCCATAACACTTCACATATCTCATCAAATGACATGTCGTCATAGTATTTCCACTTATGAACTGCTAGGGCAGCACCCTCAAGATATGCGCTTAATATGAGCGCCCAGTCGCTCTCACGCCATTTATTATAGGCGGCAACAACTTCAAATCGCCTAAGAAAATCTTCTAGGCATACGCCGTCCATGCCCGCAAAAACTTGAGCCATCTTTCTCTTTTTATATTAAAAAAAATACATATCACCACTTAGCTTTTTCTCCTGGCGACGTTTCTTCGCATCTAATATATACTCACAGTATACCTTGTGGCCTCGCTTGGCATACGAGAGGTTTTTCACTTCTATGAGTGCTGAAACAAAAAACTATTTCGCAAGCTTAGCGAAAATCCGGCGATCGTAACACACCGGGCGCCTCCACCAAATGTAGAATAGGGGCTCTATTCTACGGAATTAAATCAAAATCCTTTTTATACTTATTAGGATTATATTGAATCTTTCTTTATATTATCATAATTCAATCCTTAAATATTAGACGTCAAACCTACGACTCTTATATATGACATCTGTTTGAATGTTCGAAAGGAACTCGTTATAAATATATGCAGCGGCCTGACCCGCAAGGAGGTCTGTAACCCTCAAAGAAGTCTCTACAGTACCTACTTCCGCGATTGTGAATGAAAGACGTTTTCGACCAACTTACTTGAATTAAAATGAGCCTGATATCTGCCCCAGTGTAGTGGTAGAATCGATTAAAATAGTACATTATGATACATGTGTGCTGTGTTGATCATTGTACCCGAGGCGGTATTATTCAATAGATAAGGAAGTCGAGTGTGTAATGATCAATGCACACGCGTTTCATACGACGTTTTTCAACACACAAGGAGGAAAAAAACTGACTATAGAGTCAGTTTTTTATTAACTTTTATGGAAAATGGCGCGCTGGTATTGTTTATCCGCGCGCCGCGTTAGCGATGCGCGCGCAGGTGTAAATAAAGCCACTGGCAAAGCCGCTAAACAGCCTATAAAAAAAAGTTTAATTAGGTACTTAGCGACCCGTCTCTGCTTCACATTGTTTGTACGAATTGACAAAACATCGAGATTTATTTATTTTAGGCAGATAGGTGTACTTTACACATAAACCTTCCGGAATAAATTCTTTAAGGATCCGATCACACGTACCACACCACAACGACAACACGTGGACGGGAGCTAATTTGTATAAAAATGAATAATTTATGGACACAAACCACTGCATTTGACCGTCAAAATCAACCGTGTAAGCGATCACGGATTATTCCACTTTGCCCCACCGGCCGCCCCACTGGTGGGGCAAAGTGGAATGTCAAAAATTTTGCAGTGGAATCTGCCCCACTAAATCGAAATAGTGGGGCAGATTCCACTGCTTTAAAATCCTGTTGGATTCTGCCCCACTAGGGCTGGCGCCTTAGAATAAACGTACAAACATTTTACTATCGCAAATTTTGTATTTCCTAGATGTTTCTGGAAGGATAAGGGATGTAAATCGCAGATTAATTACACGATTTGTTACAAGCATTTTTTACATGCAGCGTTGGAGTAAGAATGACCAAAGCGTCATTTACCTACATAATAGACGTGCATTTGGCCATTTGCATTTCTTATCAGTATAGTTCACTTTGAGACCCACTCCCCACACTTTGAGGCTCTACTGAGGTCATCGAGCATTGTACTGAAGTGCTCCATAGTCTCAGCTATGACTACAATATCGTCGCAAACCGAAGGTGAGTTATACAGGTACTCGCCATTGATGCTAATGCCAGCCCCTTTTCAGTTCAGAACCTTGAAGACATCCTCCAGTGCAGCAGTGAACAGTTTGGGAGAGATTACGTCTCCCTGTCTCACACCTCTCTGCAGAAGGATAGATTTCGAGGTCTGATCCAGGAGTCGGACTGACATAGTGGCGTTTTCGTACAGAAACCTCGATGCAGCATCCACTGCCGCGAAGTATTTCCAACATTCCGTTTCAATTGGATTCGTAACAGCATTTCTATACTAAGACGTGGAAGAATGTTTTTTGGACAATTGAAGCAATAACTGAGGTTCTGATCGACTTTCATTCTTGGGAATAATGGGAATCGCGACTTTTTTGCAAATCTTTTTTATTTGGTTTATTATGCCAACCTTCATCATCTGGACTCTGCGGCTATTTTGCAAATCTTTTTATTTAGTTTATTATGCCAACCTGAAGGTTGGCATAATAAACTCATAGAATAGAATAATAAATGATGAATAATAGATGATGAATCATCTGGAGTGGGGCGGCCGGTGGGGCAAAGTGGAATAATCCAAACCGTTCAGTTATCTTTTCTTCTGGTAATAAGGGTAAGTCAGCTGCACTAAGTGCTACTTGTTTTCGCAAAAGTTTTGAATTTTTTTTCTTTTTTTGCCACTGCCTCAAAATCCGATTGAAAATTGTGGTTCCCATTCCGGAATCTGTAATTTTTCAACAGAAAAAAAAGGGGTACATATTTGAATATCGAACATTAAAATACCTACGTGTAAAATGTCAACGTTCAAAACATCGAAAATTTAAATATCGGTTATATCATTATATCGAAAATAGTTATACCTAAGCATAAAATGTCGAACATTGAAATGCCGAGTTATAAAAATATCTAATGATTAAAAACATCGATAATCATTATACCTAAGTTCAAAATGTCAACATTCAATACACTTTAGTTCATTATATTTACGTTAAAAATACCTACTAGTTAAAACATCGAACTTGCAGGCAGGCATGGTTGCAGGATGCAAGAGAGAGCGAAGGGCACCCCGGTGTTAGGTTAGGTTAGGTTACTTTAAACCCTTTACACAGAAATAGGAGCCCCGCGTAGCGGGGCTCCGTCGACATAAGATGCCAGAGCGGGCGCGGCCTACAAATGTGTTTTTTTTAAGTTATTTATTATGTGAAAATAATATTACTTAAGCATGCAGAGTGCAAGCGAGCATGCATCATGTAGCAGGCATGGTTTCTGTCACGGCTCCGGCGCTGCGTGGCTCCGGCGGTCCCACGCGAGCTTATCGTCGTCGATGGTTTTAACGCTCACCACCGCAGTCGCCGGCCAGCCTCAGCCGCGGCGGCGGGCGTTAAAGCCACCTCCGCCTCAGCTCGCGGGCCGCCTCGCCCCTCTGCGCCTACGCGGGCTTAAATTACACTCTAGGGGTAGGGCAGACAAGACCACGTGGAGTCGGTTTTGCAGCGATTTGTTTCTGTCACTAATTTTTGTAGCACAACATATAAATAAATATCGATATTTAGGACATTCGATACTCTGTACTTCGATATTTACATCATTAGATAATCTGTACTTCGATATTTAAGCCTTTCGATGTCATGTTTGTCGATAATTAGATTTTAGATATATTGGACGTAGGTTATCTAACCATTCGACAATATAAACTTACGTTATTTTAATTTTCGGTTTTATGGTCATTCGATATTTAAATTTTCGATGTTTTGAACATTGACATTTTAACTGTAGATATTTAAATTTTCGAAATTCAAATATGTACCCAAAAAAAGCTGTGAAAACTTCTGTTGACTTTGTACTCATAACAGCGTACACGAATGGCACAATGTTTGTTGTGTTGAGAGCTACCCCAATCACCATGCAACGTATACGTCTTTTTTTTTGTTTTTGAAACGATTTTATGTAAGCTTATTAATGTGTGAATTTAGTTTATTTTATTTTAGTTCAGTTGTTTCTTATTTATAAGTTAATCATAAGACTGCATTATGCCATACCAAATGATAATTAATGTGTGATTTTGAATAGTTAAATACTTAGAATAAATAGCATTTCGTTTTCTATTTACGGGAACGAATCGTACTCAGTTTGTGATTTTACAAAGTAGTAAAAACAAATCTAGTTGCCATTAATAAACAAATATTTAATTTAATTTAAAATCTTAATTTAATTTAAAATCGCATAATATCTGTGATTTTAAAAGTTTAGTGTACGTAGTTATATTTTATTAATAAAAATTTGCGAAAATAAAATGTTTGTACGTTTATTCTAAGACGCCAACCCTAGTGGGGTAGAATCCAACAGGATTTTAAAGCAGTGGAATCTGCCCCACTATTTCGATTTAGTGGGGCAGATTCCACTGCAAAATTTTTGACATTCCACTTTGCCCCACCAGTGGGGCGGCCGGTGGGGCAAAGTGAAATAATCCGCGATCACATTAAAATCGGAACAGAAGTCAAATTAAATAAATATTACTTTAGCTAATAATATTAATAAGAGCTTATATATACTTATTTGGGCCACTGGGTCACGGAGGACCTTAAGGATGGTTGGGATATGGAAAGGGAGCGCAGAGCGCTGTCTGTCCGATGCAACATGTCGGCCCGCAGGTTTGCACGGTGCACGGGGACGGTTAAAGTTGCGCTTTTTAAAGCGTACTGTCAGTCCTTTTACACCTGCAGCCTGTGGGTAGACTATACACAGCGGACATACAGCGATCTGCGCGTTCAATACAATAATGCGTTTCGGGTGCTGATGGGGCTGCCGCGCCACTGCAGCGCCTCCGCGATGTTCGCGATGACTCACACGAGACGGCTTTGCGGCCATTATGCGCAAACGATGCGCTTCTATCATGCGCCGCTCGCGCGACAGTCCCAACACCATCATGCGCGCGCTGGCGGACCGGTGGGACTCTCCGATGCTGGCTCGCTGGATACGGCTGCACGCAGTCGTATAGTGAGTTGTCGCCATCATCGGGGAGTCCACCCGGACTTGCCACTTACTGTTTGATTGAATGAAATACAATTATTATTATTTATTATTATTGTATATTATTTAATTAAAGTATTAGTGTGTCAACAAATCAATCAATTATTATTATTAATCATTACTAACAATAGTTTTTAAGCTCGTAATTGCACTAACAAATATGGATGTAAGCGTAGGATGAACCTTAATTAAATTAATTATTATTATTGTATTTCAATTTTGTGTAAATTTAGATGATGTGTAAAAGTAGCAGTGTTAATTGCCTTTTCTCGCCACTCACCCAGCCTTCTTCTGCTGGCATCTTCAGATGAAACTACGTTCCCCTGAAGAGGTCGACGTGCCTTTTCTCATACGCCCCGACAAGAGCGTCGCATTTGACAGCCCCGATAAGGCCGAATGTCTCGCCGGCAGCCTAGAGTCCCAATGTTCAACCAGTAGACCAAGCGCACCTTAACAAGGTGGACGCTGAAGTCGAACGTAGAGCCACCAGTCCCACCAGCCGAAGACCCTGATGATCCTCTGCCTCCCGTCACTCCTGACGAAGTGCACGACATCATTAAAGGATTCGAAGCTCGAAAAGCGCCCGGTTCGAACGGTATCACCAATAAGGTGTACAAACTCCTCCCCGCCCCTCTCATATTGCTTATGACCACCATCTTCAATGGCGCCGAGCAATAACATCTGCCCGCAAGTGTGGAAAGAAGCCACCGCCATCATTTTACCCAAACCAGGCAAGCCCAAGCAAATAGCTGTCGGAAGAATGGTGTTCGTCTATTTTCGACAAAATTTTTGGATTTTGAATTTGTGAACAGCCTTTAGAACTCTTATGGAACTCGTATTGAACAGTTGTGAATAGCTAAGCAGGTCCGATGTCGATACCGAACTATCAGGCTCAATAGTCCGATAGTATTACATCCACGAACTGCTGAGACGAAAAGTCTCACCAGTCTGGTGACCGGACTAAATAAACCGAACTACTAAGAACGCCCGGTTTGAGTCCACCAGTTACCGCCCCATCAGTTTTCTCAATGTTCTTGGCAAAATCTAGGAGAGGCTTATTTATAAGCGTCTCAAGGACTATGCTGAAGCAAAGAGACTTTATCCCTAACGAGCAATTTGGTTTCCGAACTAAACATTCTTGCATCCAACAGGTCCACCGCATCGTAGCACATCAGCGCTAGCTTCAAGCGCTGTGCGACGACGGGCGCGTTGTTCTTCGACATAACGAAAGTATTCGACAAAGTCTGTCACAATGGCATATAATAATATAAGCTCTACCTACTAATAGTGCTAGACCGTCTCGTGCTCATCTTCCGAGACTTTCTATTTCATTAAGAAAAGTATAGAAGACAAAGTTTAGTCCTGACACTACTCCATACAAGTTTAGGCGTGATTAAAAACTTGCCTACTAAAATTACGTCAATTTATGTCAGGCGCTGATTAATTTAAAATACCATACCAGTGTAAAACCAAGTTTGCAACTTTGATCTGTGCTAACTGCGTGGTGCTTGAAGCCAATTTTTGACTTATAACTTCTAAAAGGTGGATCCTACGTATAAGTTACTCTATACATTCTCTAAGTATATGTAGAATGAAGTAAATGTTGTAATCAAAGAAAACAAGCATCTAAGGAATAGTAATCTTTATTCTGCAGCAACATTCTGTGCTTGTCTCGCCGCCTGTCTTTCCTTCTTTCTCTTCACAAGGAACTTCTTTTTCTCTTCTGGGGTCTTCTTCAATCCCTTCATCTTGCGAGTCTGTAGTCTGTTGATGTCCTGCTTGCCCATGTGTACACGGCCCATCTTGGAACCAAAGGCATCCCTGGAAATGTTCTTCTTTGTGATTGGTTTGAGTTCCCTGGGAACTCTGCAAGCCTCCTTGAACAGGTCTTCTGATCCCAGTCTAGTTCTTCTTAGCTTGAAATCTATTGAAGGACCTGGAAATGAAAAGATTTGATGTGATATATAACATTTTGACATCACTACACTCCATATTTTTTTCTTTACAAAAGAGGTTTAGGCACAGCTGTGCACACTGACACTCGTTTCCCACATACTTCCTATGGTTGGCAAATATTGATTTCATACAATAAATTCATGATTTAAACTGCACAACAATCACTTTCATTACACACCTCTATGTAACACTACGTAATGCCTGTATTTGTTAAAGAGTTATTGTATACCCATAGTACACACACAACCTACTTGCCAAAACACCTGTGACCCGGGCAATTCATATTGTTAACAAACTGCATGGAATGTGTTCACATGTCATTTATGTGAATTCGCTAGGACACCGTTGTTTATTTTATGTTATAATATAGAATAGTGTATAAGGTAGTATATTATTGTGTTGAAAATTCTGTGTATAAGGTATTGCGTTAAAAGTTCCTATTACTTTTTAACAGACTTAGAAAATAGTTTTAGTTCTTTAGATTGTATTTAAATTGTAAATAATAAGTATAGATTTGTAAAATTACCGCACTGTTGCATTAATTAGGTACGAGGGGCGGCTGATAAGTTCGCGGCCTAAGGTACTTAACGATAAGGTATCATCTCGTTACTGATAGCACTACTTGCGGCACTAATTGACAGTATAAACAACACCCATTTGTTCAATTTGGCTCATTAACACTTCAACCATGGAACAAGCAACAACACAATGTCGACCGAAACTGAAAATTCTCGCAATTTTGAGCACCGCGCAGTGATTAAATTCCTTGTGAAAAAAGGAAACTCGCCGAAAGACATTTTTGAAAAAATGTCATCGGTTCTTCAGGATTCTGGGCCATCATATACCATGGTAAAAAATGGGCTCGGCTTTTTCAACAAGGAAGAGAGAGCTGTCAAGGCGACGCCCGCCCGGACCGCCCTGTGACAGTAGTGACCGAAGAAAATGTGCAAAAAGATGAAAAATTAGTATTGGCCGATCAAATAACAAAAATTGTGGCAGATAGTTGAAGAGTTACAGATTAGTAAAGAATGAATCGGAGAAATTTTACACCAAAATTTACACATGAAAAAATTAGTGCGCGTTGGGTACCGCGAATGCTGACACCACTCGACAAACAACGACGACTGGCGAGTTGTAAGGATTTTTTGGAGTTGTGTCAGAACGATTTGAACGAAATTTGTATCCGCATTGTGATAGTAGACGAAACCTGGATACGTCAGTATGATCCGGAGTCCAAACAAGAGTCTACGCAGTGGATTAAAAAAGGAGAAAGACCACCAAAGAAGTTTAAAGTGGAAAAGTCGGCCTCTAAGATTATGGCGACCATTTTCTGGGATAGCGAGGGAATTTTTTAATTGATTACTTGTCTAAAGGAATTACTATGAATGGTCAATACTACGCCAATTTATTGGGTCAGGCACGTGAAGCAGTCGTACAGAAGAGACGTGGCAAGTTGGCGCGTGGAGTGTTGTTTCTGCAAGACAACGCGCCCGTTTACACCGCTCGCGTTGCGAGGGATGCCTTAAAAGCCACTGGGTTCGCAGAAATTGACCATTCCCCATATAGTCCGGACCTGGCTCTCTGTGACATTTTCCTTTTTTCAAAATTAAAAAAGGAGTTACGGGGGCGAAGATTTTCGGATGACAATGAGATGAAGTCGGCCGTGGAGAGCCATTTTCAAGAGAAATCTTCAGAATATTATTTCAATGGATTAAAGGCATTGGATTCACGATGTGAGAAGTGTATTTCACTTGAGGGGGATTATTTTGAAAAATAAAAATTAAAAAATTAAATTTTTCTTTCATTAAGTACCCTAGGCCGCAAACTTATCAGCCTCCCCTCGTACATACCTGTAATGATAGTTGTAAGGGAGATTTCAATAATTAAATAACTTCAGTAATGAATATGCAAAATCAGCCTATAATGTTCCCACTGCCGGGACTCAGGTCTCCTCTCTTTGTGAGGGCTGTAATCTACTATGTGGGCCCAGTACAGGTTGGTATGTCTTCTTTCTGGTTTTAGGACATGCAGGTTTCCAGGAATTAATATAATGAGTACTTATTATATTCACTACTGGTGTCATGTGAACCTTTTAACATAAAGCATAACACAATAACACATACCTATTTCCTCCAACTCAATCCTGGGTGTTCTCTGGCCACTCTTCTTCAGCTGTATTCTGTATGATCTGAAGTATATATTGCCATCTTCAGTAGCCGTGAAACTGATGACATGCTCCAGTCCCTGCAGTCTGATAGATTCTACCTGAAATTGACACATTTTAAAATTATTGAAGGATTACTATTATGGTTATTTGGGATTGGATCACCTCTAGTAAGAGGCAAAGTCTTTACCAAAAGATACACAATAATTTTTTTACTATGAATAGCTAAGAACTTGAAAAAATCTAAGGGTTATGCAAAATGACACCATAATTCCTGTGTGTAAGTGTAATGGTTGAATTACAAAAATATACAATAATTTTTTTTTTCCTATTATTGCATGTTTTATCTTATGCTACATTTTGTTTCAATGGTGACTGTTAATCGCTGCTCATTATTGCTTACATAAAATACACAAAATAATCATGTTAACAGTGCCAATTTATTCTGCATTCAAGATGGGGCAAATAAGTTTGTCACATACCTTTTCTCTATGAAAGAAATCAGTGAAAAGCGATTTTAATCTTTTCAAATCCTGGTTCAAGTCCCATGCTGGCCCATTGAAAACCAAGCATGGTTTTATGCCAGTCAGCACTTTCATGTTGTGGAACTCTGACATGGCTTTATAGTTATCTGCGCCAAGTTCTATCATATCCAGGATGCCGTAGTCAAATGTACGGCCAAGTACTATATTGTGAGGCCTCTTCTTTGAGTTAGATCCAACTCCAAATAGTGCTGCTTCTTTCTTGTAGCATAGTCTATAATAATTAATAAAGATTTATTTTTAGTATTTTGACTTGACTCTCGAGGTTGTCAACATGTGGGATGTGGACTCGGCAATCATTGTGCCTGCATTGTTAGGAGGTTCTTCTCTCTGGAGCCCCGACCGTCGGTAGCTTGGATCCTGTTCCCGATACTGGTGGGCTACTATTTTTTACATCCTAATATTTAAAAATATAATTTATGTGTAAATAAAATAAAGGAAATATAAGAATTATTAAATTACCACCAGTCAAGTGCACATTGCAATTCAGGATACAGTCACCAGTATATAACTTGGCCAGAGTTCTTAGATGCGTTTATCCTTTCTTTACTTAACTTTCTTCTAAACATACATGTTTACACATAATTATGGCAACATGCATAGAATAGTGACCAGCAATAGAAGTGACCATTTTTTTGTTGCACAAACTTACTACCTATACACCAAAGTCTTGCCGCCTTGCCAACTTACATGCCGGCTACTGCACTAATCATGAGTTAATCATTCATACATAAATATAAACTAACGCCTTTCTTAGGTTAAGAAATCAATTAAAAACAAAGTCTAATCACCAATTTAACATAAATGGATAGTTTTTTGCTCAATGATAAATAAGTTAAGACTATACAATTAGGTTATAAATAAACCTAACAAATTGCTGTGATTTTCTTTAGGTACTTACTTCTCAATGAGCGTCGCATCTTCAAAAGGAACAAAGTCATTTTTACGGCTGAAGTATGCTGCATCCGGCTTCTTCAAATCATAAATATCTTTTAGTAGTTTCCGTGTGCGATCTGAAGGATTACGACCCTGAAGGAAAAGCGCTTGTTTGGGCCCTTCAATAGGTTTTGGCTCTTTTGATTGCAAAACCTTTTTACCCTTCCTTGTTGTAGGTTTCCTGTAAATCAGATAAGTAGTGTTAATTGTTGGTCTCATAAACGAACAACACCATTCCTGAATAAGACTTTCTTACTTCACTCTTTGTATTATACCCATTTTGAAACTTATTTCTATAGATTATAAACCAAAACTATAAACCGCACGTGGTTCTGTGTTCTCAATTTAACAAGACAGAACTTGACAGAAGCAAATGAAGCAATGTCACTGTCAGTGTCAATCTATCTAATGCCGCGTTCCGAATTAGGAATGTAATCGATGTAATCGATTTGAGCGTGCTTTAAACCTAATTCGGTACGGGTATGCATGCATCGATAATATCGATTACAGTCCTAACTCGGAATGCACCCTAAATGCCAAAAAACATCAACCTAACCAATACTAGGATAAACAAACTAATAGCATTTTACTATTGCTACACTCTTCTAACTTTTCGAAATAATATGAACAGGTTTCTTTCTTTCTCTCTTGCAACAAAAACATACAAAAGTACACGCTGTACCCAGCGGCAGCGCTGGAACGTGAAGGTCTGTGACTGTCAATGTCAATAAACTGTCAATCAAGTCCTAACTTCAGCTGTCAATTTTATCAATCATTACACGCAGAATTTTGGTGGTTTTGTTCTTAAACCTTAATAAAATAGAAAGATGTATCCTCACATTAGTCACAAATTAATAATACCTACCTAATAGTTATATTTTTAGCTTTCACTGCAATATATGTACTAAGTTAGCCCGCATATTTTTTTTTTGTTTTAGTGGTTACTATTCTACCTAATATGCCTACAATATACAATACATACAATTGGACGTAGTTATGCAGAAACGTTCCAACCCACAAGTCACCCGAAATCGAGATAATGTGATCAAACTACCTTTTATGACACTTAGCGTCAGATTAGCAAAAAGGTTTCAAGTTTTAAGTCTTATATCAGAGGACACGTCTCACGAATGCACCCGGAGAGATGGGCAAAGATCGTCACTCACTGGACGCCTGAGGCAGGACATCGCCGTCGAGGTAGACCAAGAAGAAGGTGGCGTGACGATCTAATATCATTCGCAGGGCCAAAATGGCCAGAGATCGCACAAGACAGGGAGGTTTGGAAGAAAAAAGGGGAGGCCTTTGCCCAGCAGTGGGACACAATATAGGCTGACAAAAAAAAAAAAAAAAAAAATCAGAAAATATTTTTTTCACTTACGTTCCAACCCACAACCTTTATCAAATAATAACTTGTGTAAATTAACTAGAACGTACTATGAGGACAGGAACATTTAATGTTTTACGAAACAGTATATTTATTTTGTTAAAACGCCACAACAATCTTATAGCGTTTTAGCAAAACCATGTTAAACCATTTTATTTTGTAAAAAATGTTCCATTTATATTTGGAACGTTTTTGCAAAATTACAATAGCGAGGCATAAACGATCCAAAACTTGTGGTACGTTATGTTTCAGACCTAAATAACATAATTTGAAAACTTAAAAGGTTTCATGAATTTTGTACTATTATATACCTAAATAAAAAACCTGTTTCGAAAACAAAATGTTTCAACTTTAAAGGGTTCATTTTTAACACGCTTTAATTAGCTTCATCCTTAACTGTTTGCATTCACGACCACTAAAAATAAATATTTATAACACGTAAAGAAAATGTTTATTTTCTTTGTAGTTATTTACAAAAAAAATATTACTTGAAACTTTTAATATCATAGACAAAAGAAAAAAATACTAATGACAATAATATAATAATTTATTTATTTCTCTCACAATGTTTTCGTGGCACTTTACAGTTTTTAATAATAATATATTAATTATATCGTCTCGACCCCGGCACAAACCGCGGCAGAAACGTCAACTGTTGACGCCATCCCGCCGCGGTTCAATCATGCTGGAGAAGAAGATGATAGGGTTGACACAGTAAGTAGCCAGTGCAACGACCGACTGAGGAGCGCACTGGAGGATGCGTTTCTCGAGTATAGATTCACTCCGACCGAGCTTAGACCCCGATTACCACGATTACCCATGCACAAAAAAAATAGGGCGCTGGTGTGTGCCTTGGATTCGCAGCTCAAGAATTTCTTCAAGAGCAGCGAGGATCTCGTTGATACTCACTCGATCCTGTATTGTGCGGCTGTGGCGACATGTCGTTTAGCTAACTTCAAGTTTCCAAGTTGTAACGGAGCTACTCGACCAAAACCAGCCGTACCAGCCTGGCAGCACAGGATCGAGCGTCGTATCGATGGGACCAGGGTATTCATCGGCAAACTATACTGCTTCAGGGAGGGCAATACATGACCACGAGCGATGCGCTTTGTGAGACGGGCATTCTCGGGGACTGGAATCAGCCCTCGAGAATACATATCCAGTGTCACAGAGCGCATCGACTTCTTGAAGCAGAAAATTTGTGCATGGGCGAGCCGAATTCGGCGGTATAAGCGGCATATTGATCAGCAGAGCAGAATCGCATGTTCCAGAGCGATGAAAGATGGGTGTATAGAGCTTGGCAGCGACCTGAAAAAATTGTGACAGATGTATGCCGCCCGGATGATGCCGCAACGAGTGCATTTTGGCGCAACATCTGGTCGGTGCCCGTCTGTCACACTGAGGCTGGCTGGATACGGGATGTCGAGCCAGTGTGTGAGACTGTACCAGAGATGGAAACAGTACTAATTACGCCATTAGACGTTGCCAGAGCGGTCCGTCCGTTATCGAATTGGAAATCGCCAGGACCGGACGGACTGCACAACTTTTGGTTGAAATGGCTAATTAGTTCACACACTTGCCTGGCATCTCAGTTCCAGTCATCTTTAGTCTGGGTAGCTACCGCAGTTTCTAATAACAGGCGTTACCCACCTGCTCCATAAATTAGGTAGTCCCACGGAACCCAAGAATTATAGACCGATCACGTGTTTGTCGACGGTTTATAAACTTCTTACATCCATTTTGAGAACGCAAATTAATACGCACATTGAGAGTAACTCGATTACGTCTGCCTCTCAAAATGGATGTAGGAATGGTTCCCGCGGCACTAAGGAGCTACTCCTCATAGACATGGCCATTAGCCAACAGGTTCGTCGATCCCGCAAGGATATGTCGACATGTTGGATAGATTATAAGAAAGCCTACGACTCGGTGCCACATACATGGCTTATGAGGGTGCTGGAGTTGTACAAGATAAATGCAACTCTACGCACCTTCCTTGAGTCGTGTATGGAGCAATGGAAGACGGTCCTCCATCCACGGGAATCCACAGATCCAGGGGAATGATGAACCTGTATGGATTAAACGGGGAATATTTCAGGGCGACAGCTTGAGTCCACTTTGGTTCTGCTTAGCCCTGAATCCTCTAAGCACACTACTGGAGGATTCAGGTCTAGGCTATCGGTTGAGGAGAGGTGGTCAGGTCATATCTCACCTCCTCTAGATGGACGATTTGAAACTTTTTGCCCCCAACAAATCGCGTCTGATGGAGCTACTGAAGGTAACTGAAACTTTCAGTAGCGCCATCAGGATGGAATTTGGTGTGAACAAATGTGCAGTCATGCATATAAAGCGAGGGGAGATTATGGATTCCGAGGGAATTCAACTCTCGGATTCCATAAACCTTAGAACCCTCTCCTCATCCGAAAGCTATAAGTATTTGGGTATGTTCGAAGCGTTAGGCATCAACGATGCTGACATGAAGCAATCGTTGAAGGAACGCTTCTTTTGTCGCCTGAGAATGGTATTAATCAGTCTTCTTTCGGGCGGAAATAAGGTGCGCGCCTTCAACGGTTGGGTCATGCTGGTTTTGATGTACTCTTTCGGCATACTCAAATGGACTCAAAGCGAACTCGACGCCCTGGATAGAAGGGTCCACACACTGCTGACTGTAAATCGGATGCATCACCGACGATCATCGGTGATGAGACTGTATATCCCGCGGAAGTGCGGGGGTCGAGGCTTTTTAAATGTAAAGACCCTCCACAACCGCGAGGTGAGCAGTCTCAGGGAATATTTTTTAAAAGCTAAGTATGCACCGTGATGTGGTCGCAGTGGGGCTCACCCCGCTCTCCATGGCTAAAGAGAACTGGTGCAAACCTGAACCTGTAGTACTTACTACCGATGACCGCAGGAAGGTATGGCAAAGCAAGGAGCTTCACGGGCGCTTCTATCGGGCTCTCTATGAGCCCGGTCTAGATTTATTAGCATCCGTATCCTGGTTACGTTTTGGTGATCTTTTCGGGGAAACCGAAGGTTTTGTCTGTGCAATTATGGACGAAGTTATCTTGACGAATAACTACCGGAGAGATATTATGAAGGACGGGACAGTTGACGTGTGTCGGGCATGCCACCGTCCGGGTGAGTCTATCAGACATATTATCTCTGGTTGTTCTCGTCTGGCTAACGGCGAGTACTTGCACAGGCATAACCAAGTAGCCAGGATTATTCACCAGCAACTTGCTTTGAAATATAAACTTGTGGATTCTGAGGTACCGTATTACAAGTATGTGCCCGACCCAGTTCTTGAAAATGACCATGTCACGTTGTACTGGGATCGGTCTATCATTACTGACAGGACTATTGTCGCCAATAAGCCTGATATAATGGTGATAGATCGATTAGCGCGCCGCACAATGATTGTCGATGTTACCATTCCACATGACGGGAACCTCGTGAAAGCTGAGAAACAAATTAAATGTCTTGACTTAGCACACGAGGTTGTTGACATAAAAACCTAAAGAGTACAGAGGGAATCATAGATGATGTCGATGGGTTTGGTGGGGAACCAGATATCGAAATGCAAGAGGATGATGAGTATGACGTATGAAGATTTTATCATCATCAGCAGCATAGCAGTCCACTGCTGGACGTAGGCCTCCCCAATAGCACAAGATTTTATACTGTTTTTTAAATTGTGACCTAGTAATAAAAAAATCATAAGCAATTATTGTTCTTTTATTTGTTGTTCAGGTTTTACATATTTATTAAAAAATAAAATTTAGATGTAAAATGATGATGTAAAATTTAGATCATAAAAGGTACCTACAGATGGATAAAAAGTACCTGGAACGTTTGTGCAAAATTAATTTGAAGCTATGTTCATGTAAATATTAATTATGTTAAAATGTTCCAATACCAATAATATATTTTTTTCTTATTGTAAAGTGAATAGTCTAAAATTAAACATATGATTATCTAAACACAATATAATTCAACAATAAAACCTTTAGTATTGACCTTTACTAGTTAGAATAAAAAAGAATACCATTGAAACGCGTAAATGCTTTTATCTCAAATTCAGTTTACTGTGGAATGAAACATTTTTGCATAACTACGTCCAATTGTACGTCGTAATCTTTTACCTTGCTTGGAAAATTACTATTTTAAATAATTGTCCTGCCTCCTACCTATTACGGTAGACGTTGGGACATTTTATGCTAAATTCCTAACATAAATACAAAATCAATATTGTCTATATCTATACTTATTACTTATTTACTTTTTATATAATATATAATAATATTATAAAGAGGAAAGATTTGTATTTTTGTATGTAACGAATAAACTTAAAAACTACTGGACCGATTTCAAAAATCCTTTGCCGTTTGATAGCTACATTATCCCTGAGTAACATCGGCTATGTTTAGTACTAGATAAAATTAGAGATCCTTAGAAATTTCTACTAAAACTAACCCAAGGTGTAAAAAAATTAGCCATAAAATGTCTTTCATCGCATGCGCTGCGGAAAGTGATGATAGAACAAAAAAATGTTCTACAATATTATATAACATACTTATCAATATCTACAAAAAACTTCGCGAGACCATATGTCCAACTATTGTAGTTACTTTTTTACATTTTAAAAGTTGATAGAATTGCCGATCAAAATCAGACCATGTTATCCATACCTTTGTATTCATTCTTATCCAAATAAGTTGTTTCTTATCCAAGACTGTATTACTTTTTGAATTATTGAAATCGAACATTCCATTCAAAAGATATTACGAAATTAAAAATGTCAAAATAAACAAAAAATACACGCCGCCGGTGTGGCTCCACGCAGCGCAGCGATAAAATCCTCGTGTCACAGTGTTGGTAACAAAACTCCTCCGAAACGGCTTGACCGATTCTTATGAAATTGTGTGTATATTCAGTAGGTCTGAGTAGAGGACGTAAACTATTTTTATTTTAAAACTATTGATCGTGTAGGGTAGGGGTACAGTTGGAGTAAGGGTAGGAGTAGAGTAGACGAGTAGGGTGGGGGTACGGTAGGAGTAGGGTCGGGTTAGGGTAGGAGTAGAGTAGGAGTAGGGTAGGGGATCGGTAGGAGTATGGTCGGGGTGGAATAGGAGTAGGGTAGGGGTACGGTAGGAGTAGGGTAGGAGTAGGGAAGGGGTAGGAGAGGGGTACGGTAGGAGTAGGGTAGGAGTAGGGAAGGGGTAGGGTAGGAGTAAGGTAGGAGAAGGGTAGGGGTAGGATTAGGGCAGGAGTAGGGTAGGGGAAGGAGTAGGACACGACGCGAACGAAGTCGCGCCGGGCAGCTAGTTGAAAATATACATCTATGTAGGTACACGGTGCGCCTGATACTAATATTAGAGATAGAGATAAGTCGACACAATATGGGTGGTCCCGTAGATTAAATTGTGAAATATTATGGAGATTTAACGCCACGATTTTAACAAAAAAGCAAAACGGCCTGGTGGACATGTTTTGCTTTTTGTCATAAACTCTCAAAAAGGCGACACGATTAGTAATTTATTAAAAACATAAAACTTACGTGGACAGGCTAGACAAACAAAAAAGGCGATGCCCACTAGGTCAGCTACTTAAATAGACTTTTTTAATTTACTTTATGGTGTAACCAAATGATACCTAAATAAAAAGAGAATATTTTATGAGGAGGTTGTGTAAATCCTACCTATTTATTTAATGACTGCAGCAACGTTGTGATCTCGATAATCCTGTTTTTTTTGTTTCCGGGGTGGAGTATCCTCATGGATATCCGCCGCCGCCGCCCTGGGGCGAGCGGCGGGGTCTGTCAGATTCTTACTGACTAAAAACCACCCCCGTGTTCCATCTCACACCTACGCCGGGGGTCGCGGGAACGTACGATCCTTCCGCAACCCCCGACTGGTGGCCGGCCCGCCACTGCGGGCCTCCTCGGGTTAGAGGGGGAGTGAGGTGTTTGACTCCCCCCGCGACGTCTAAGAGGGGCGCGCGTGGAGCACTACGCGCGGCCACCTCGAGATCTCGATAACCCTGGCCAAAGACCGTTTCTATCAAAAGTAGCATTGAAAATTAGTGTCATGGCCCGAATGAATAAATTTTCATCTTGCAGCACCTTTGTCTTGTCTCTATCTCTTTGAAAGAAAAAGCAAAGCTCATATTTTGAAAAAAATCTTCTATCTAACATAACATCACACCTGTATTCCCCAAAGGGTTGGTCGGAGTTGTACAGTTAGGTACTTCGACACCCTGAGTACCTAATAGCCTGGAGTAACAATGTGTGTCCGTCCGGTACTTATTTGACAATAGGTTCGCACCACGGATATCTACGAACCGCACCCTTTGGTACTCGTACTTTATACTGTCTGACGAAATGACTACCTATGAGGGTTTTTTCTCTCTTTGTTGTACTTAAATTACAGACAGGTATAAGTACCTACCTACACTGTCGTAACGCAATTTTAACTTAAAGCCACTTGACCATACCGAGATGCGATTGTATCATGCCCATCAAGCATAGAGTCATGGAGGGACTACTGAGGTATTCATAGAATTAAATAGGTACTTACAATAGGCACACATCTTTGTATACAGGGTGTCCCTGACGTGGGTACACTATTTTTTTTTTATTGTTTATTACTATTGGGTTCTTTTTTAGCTTGTGGTTTTCCTCAAAACACAGGTAACCGACAGATAGCCGGTATTCGGTTATTCCTAATGCTACGGAAAACCAGAAATACGAGTCTGTCTCAGCGCATAATTTAAATATTAATTTTCGGATGGACTCGGTTCACAGCAACTCCGGCGCCGACGCCACTAAGATTTTCTCAGATTTGCTTAGCTCAGACACAGGGTAGGTACCTACCACAATACCTAACTATATTCCATATTCAAATCCGTTTCCAATTCCACAAATATCAAAATGTGTTTGTAAACTAAATTGATTTCAGAATATACTATAGTCGAAAATTGTTGCGAAAACTGAACTATAAATTATAACACTCAGGTAGACGTAAATAATTAAAAAAACGGAATAAACGTAATCACTTATATTTCCTTGATTTTACAAAAAAATAATGAACCTCATGCAAAGGCGCAACTCGCTTTTATAATCACTGGCTGGCTGGCTTGGCGGCAAACTGTCGCACCCTCCCACTTAGGCCTCGTGGTAGGATGTGACGTTATGGCAGTTGACTGGCTGGCTGTCACTACAGTGGCGACATCTTTGACAGGCGTTACATTCGGCCATCCCGTAAGCATTGCTCCCGCAATGGGAACACAAAGCACGATTAGTCATACAATCAACATAGGATGGGACGAAGGAACCCCTGGGCCCAGATCAACTCTCAAGCAGATCTATGTATTAGATCTTCTGTTTCTACCTGCTCGTCAGTACTACTTGCACTATCGGACATGGGTGCTACACTCTTATATGGGCGAATAGCGTCGGCTGATACTAGACCGATAAACTGTTAATATCCCCTGAGTAGTAATAGCCACACCATTGGGAGTCCATAACAGTGTTCCAGGCCGAATGCATTGGCATCTCTCTAGCCGCTTCAGCCATTATGGCCAGGAAAGTAAAGGACCACTCAATTCGCATACTCTCAGACAGCATGGCTGTTCTGCAAGCGCTGAACAGTTACACAGCTGACTCTGGGTTAATATACGAGTGTCACCAGCGCCTCAACCAGGTGGGTATACTCAATAAAATAACCATTCAATGGATCAAAGCACGCAGCGGTTCGCGGGGCAACGATGCAGCCGACGAGCTTGCTAGAAGGGGGTCGAGCATGGCACCAGTGGGCCCTGAGCCCATAGCGCCACTCCCCTTCGGGTATATGTATACGCACTCTGGTAAGGAAACGTACCAGAGACCAACATGACAAACTTTAGACGGATCAAGGAGATTGCAGGCAGGCCAGGGAAGCATTTGCCGCATTGGATGGCCGCCTCACGAAACAGATTCTCCGTCTAACTAAACAAAAGCTGCGTATAGTTACTGCAGCTTTAACTGGCCACAGGTCATTTAATAAACACCTCTTTGTCATAGGAGTAACAGACAGTCCGCTGTGCAGGGCCTGCATGGAGGACGACGAGACAGCGGCACATGTGCTTCTAAACTGCCCAGTGGTCGCCACGTACAGGGCAAAGTACTTCGGTAACCCAGGTACCCTACGTGAGACGGTCAGTAACATCAAGGCGTTGCTGGCCTTCCTCGAGGAGCTGGGGTGGATCGAATAATCGATTTTCCCACCCGTACGCAAAATACGCGCATTGACGTGGTGTTGCGGACACCAGCCCGTATTACCTATTACCTATATTATCTATCCCCTGAGTTCCTTAATACTTCTAATCCTATACCTATCGTTACCTAAAACCTTAATCCCTACATACGGGCCAGAATATACGTCATCTAACTTAGAGTTCACCTTGCCAACGCTGTTGGTTGGTGCTTGTCGCCATAATACATAGTCACCTCTTTTATAAATGGTACTATTTTTACGTTTTTTATCGTAATTCTGCTTCATTCTTGTACTAGCTACCTGAATACGTTTACCAGCATAAAAACGCCTAAACTGAACAGATTCTGATACCTGATGTGGAATGGAAACATCACACGCGGGCCTACCAGTTTGAGCAAACATTAGATCGTACAGCTTATATCCTGTAGTTGCATTAACCGTATCATAAATACCCCAAATGACATCAGGTAAGCTGTTATCAATTATGAGAAGCATCACTGGGTTTAGTGGTCCGTAAAGCATCCAATATGGTACGGTTGGTGCGTTCGACCTGACCGTTTGCTCTAGGACATGCTATAGCGTTTAGTGTATGCCTGAATTGTTTTTCAGTAGCAAATCTTTTAAAATACCTGCTTGTGAAGGCTTTGCCATGATCAGAAACCACTTGTACAGGGTACCCAAATAAACTAAATATCTTTTTCAGAAGTCGAATGGTTTCCACAGAGTTAACGGTACGAGCTGGTTCAGCTACCACAAATTTAGAGAAGGCGTCAGTCATCACGAACATATTGTATTGATTGATACCCCTTTTTAGTACGAGTGAACGGTCCAAGGTGGTCAATATGGACCATTCGCATCGGCTCATTAGGCTTTGGTATGGGGTGAAGTTTTCCTTCCCTCTTGCCATATTCACCCTTCCCGTAAGCACAATGCAGACACGATGATACATACTTTTTTATGAAACGCGACATTTTGGGAAACCAGAAAATATTTTTAATAGCCTCAGTACATCGCTTTAGACCTACTTGACCTATATCGTCGTGGTGTTTTTGTAATATTTTCCACCTAGCTAATCCCGGAACAACTAAGCGGTTGCCATTCAGAGTTTTACGATAAGGTCTCTCATTAATCCACGCGTAATTATTTACTATATCACTATCCTTACAACCGCCTTTTAACAAATCTATCTGTCTCAATTTTTCATCCTCGTTTTGTACGGTAGCAAACCAATCCATTATATCTAAACGGTCAACATTAAATGTTTTTACAGAATTTGTACTTAATGCATCTATGTGCTGCATACGCTCACCGGGCCTATAGTCGATAGATATATCGTAGTCCTGAATTTGTAACCACCACCGAGCAATACGCGGATTGAAATCGCGTTTTGTTAAAGTGTCGCGAACGGCGGTACAATCTGTCACTACCCGTACTTGTTTACCTACTAATTACTATGTAAACCCGAAACCTACGTGAAGATTCAACTACTGCCAATATTTCCAGTTCGTAACTATGGTATACACTTTCTTCTCGACTAGTGACGCGGCTAAAATACATAACAGGGCGCAAACTGTCATCGTTTTGTTTTTGTAGTAACATACCCGCAATTCCTAACTTGCAAGCATCCGTGTCAATTTGTCAGTTTTGGATCGTAAATTGCTAATAACGGTTTACTACAAAGTTTTTGCTTTAATTCACAAAAACTTTTGAACTGGGTTTCATTCCAAGCCCAAATTGCATTTTTCTTCGTCAGTTCCGTGAGTGGGCGTGCTATCAATGCAAATCTAGCTATAAATTTACGAAAGTAACTACATAAACCAATGAACTGTCTAATCTCATGAACATTACGTGGCGTTGGAAATTGTGAAACAGCTGATAACTTCAATTCACCCGGTTGAATGCTACCCGGGGATATTTCGTGACCGATGCATGTAAGTTATAGTGTTTTTTTTTTAAATGAACATTTTTTAATATTTAGTTTTAAATTTTCGGATCGCAATTTAACGAGAACCGTTTTTAATAATTCAATACCCGTCGGTACGTCAATAAATGGCAATAGTAAATCATCTAAGAAAGCTAATATTTCCGGATTTTGTTGATTTGACGATGATGATTTAATATCACCAGGGTTATTTATGGAGTTTATGATTTTATTTATCAACCGCATAAATACAGATGGGGCATTCGCGAGGCCAAACGGTACCAGATTGTATTCGTAATGACCTTGAGGTATTACGAACGCAGTCTTATGAGTATCTTCTGGTAAAATCAATAATTGATGGTAACCTTGGGCTAGATCTAGACTGGTAAAGTAATTCATACCGGCTAACTTCGATACCTGGTCGTCAATATATTAGGCAGCGGATATCTATCGCGAACCGTGATGGCATTGAGCGCACGGTAATCAACACATAATCTACTATCTCCATTTTTCTTTCTAACTAGCACTACTGGGGACGCGTAGCTCGATTGAGATTCTTTAATAATACCGGCACTAAGCAAGTCAGAAATTTTAGATTTCACAATTTCTTGTTCCGTATGAGAAAGTCTATAGGGACGACGAAATACAGGCTGGTCGGTTGTAAGCTTAATAGGCATTTTCGCGAGATCGGTACATCCTAACTCTTGAGTGCTAGCTGCGAAACAGTCGCGGAATTGTGATAAAAGTTCTATTATTTTTTTGTGCTCTACTGTTCCTATGGGCCCTACGTTAATTTTATCTATAAGTATCTGTCCCCCTATGGCACGATTACTACTAGAGGTTATATTGGCACCGAGTATATTTTTAGCAGATAAAAGGCTACTTTTGGCAGATAAAAGGCACATTTTGTCAAGCAATAGGCAATTACTGGCAGTGACACTGACCTGAATATCCCTGCAGCTTTCAGCACGCAGCAAAATGGTCCCTTCCTTCCAGTTAACATCCTTTCCTCCACTGTTGATGATGTTCAGGTAGCCGGTGCTTCCGCTAAGCACAGTTGCAGGGATCGAGTAGGAGACGTCTTGGAGTTCATAGTGGCGTACTGGAGTCACCACGTTGTTTCCTTCAGTGTTCCCGGTTATGCTAACCTTGATGATCGATATTACCGGTGGCAAACATTCATCTGAAACGGTCTTGACTGCGAAACGACTAGATTCTTCTGCCACGTCCACTTCACTCGGAAAACCAGAGGCTTTTTGTAACACGGCTGTTCCATTTTGTACAACTAGAGAGACTCCGTCGCTATTTATCACTGGCTGACCAATGAGGAGGTTTATGTCATTCATATCATTATTTTATTTTTTGTGTTTTTGTTCTTTTTGCGTCATTTTCACCGCAAATAAACGTATTTTCTTTCTTTCTTTCTTTCTTTCATATCAATATCGGTCAAGTGAGCTTTGCAGCATATGTCCAACCCGTCGATTTCAAGGCGGAAGTTCACTTCCCCACGGCTGGTAACCAGCGCACCTGAGAACCCTTTGAGCGCGATGGTTGTTGGTGTAACCTCTAACTCCAGCAGTTTTGCAACTTGAATATTAAGTACATTCACCTGGCTGCCGGTGTCAATGTAAGATTTCACAAAAGCACCATTCACTTTTGCAGTTTTTTTATAAATGTCACTATAGTTCAGCAGCAGTTTAATATCCTTGATGGCACTTGCTTCACTGGCTTTTGAATTGGAAGGACATCTCGTGGCGATATGACCTTGTATGCCACATTTGAAGCAGCTACGCTGGTCTGGTTGGGGACAGTCACGTACTAAGTGTCCCGTTTTCTTACAGCGAGGACAGGGCACTATGTCGGGGTTGACAGGTCCCGACTTCTTCTCAGCTGGTCGCCCCATATCCTTTTGTGATGCACGTTGATCGTAAGAGTGCGGTCGGTAGTCATCGACAGCGCAGAGAAATCCTTCGTAGAGTTCGTCTGGACGTTCGCACTGAAAGGCTCTTGCATTTGACTGCAGTCCGGCAGGTAAACCGCGTATTATACAGGAGATGGTTGCACTGTCCGAAAGCTTGCATCTGAAGCACAACGCAACCTTTTCCTGATAGTACTTGGTCATGCTTTCTGAGTGCAGTTTTTTCGATTGAGCATCTCTTCTAAAATACCGGCATAACCCCGGTGCTTCGGGAAGGCGCGTAGCAGCATTTGCTTCCACTGTTCCCATGAAAAATCATACTCTTCGAGGCGGTTATACCATTTCCTCGCCTGGCCCCGCAGTTTATCTTGTAAATAGAAAGATTTTGTTTTTTCATCCCATCCGTAAATTTCACCCAGTTGTTCTATCTTCTTCAACCAAGCTGTTATCGTGCACTCCTCGCTGTCAGGGTCAAACTCCGGAATCATGGCTGACGCGCGCTGCTGTTTCAATGGCACTAGGGTAGGTACTTCGTTCTGTAGGTCTTGAACTGCTTTTTCCACTTCACGAGTAAGAAGAGTCTTCAAAATTTTTCTTGCAGGCGGTGAGTTGTCTTCGGTGTTGCATGAAGGTATTTCATCACAGTCAGAATCGGCACTTTCATCTTCTTCACAGTAGATTCGTCTTTTCATTTTGCGTCGATCACACTTCTGAATTATAAGTATAACACTCAGGTAGACGTAAATAATTAAAAAAACGGAATAAACGTAATCACTTATTTTTTCTTTGATTTTACAAAAAAAATAATGAACCTCATGCAAAGGCGCAACTCGCTTTTATAATCACTGGCTGGCTGGCTTGGCGGCAAACTGTCGCACCCTCCCACTTAGGCCTCGTGGTAGGATGTGACGTCATGGCAGTTGACTGGCTGGCTGTCACTACAGTGGCGACATCTTTGACAGGCGTTACAAAATACTTAGGTACTACTTACAACTTTTCCAAAACCACATACTTAATTGTTTACATTTTTGGAAATGAAATTGCAAACGTAGGATAGCTTCCTATTATATTGCCTATGTTCTTGTTGTCCTGTTATATATTTACCTTATTATTGTTTATCGAATTTGCAGTACATACCTACATGCAGCTATTAAATAACTAGGTAGATATCTCCGTGTTGATAAAATGCCACTTGTTGGTATTCGTGTTCATTATTTCCGGTCTGTATCTTACCTACGTACGTTTTAGTTTCAGGATTTCCCAACTAGCGACTAGTGTACTGAAAGTTAAGGAAGCTATTATTTTTTGCTTTGAGCTCATCACGCGGTCAATCGGCGCGGCGCGGCGGCGTGACGTGACACGTGAGTAAAACTGTAAAAAACAACAACATTATGGAAACGCAAATACCCAAAAATCTTCTACACGAGGAGTAAAAAAGCAACAAGTTTAGTGAATCAAGCTAAACAATAAATAAGTAAGCACGACGACATAATCAAGTTAAACGAGTACATTTCTAGTATAAGCTGACTTAATGCGAGGTCAGCTAAAACTGGGAATGTATAGCTTGACTAGCTGCGCCCCGCGGTATCACCCGCAAAGGCCTCGATCCCGTGGGAATATCGGGATAAAAAGTATCCTATGTCCTTTCCCGGGACTCAAACTATCTCTATACCAAATTTCATCTAAATCGGTTCAGTGGTTTAGGCGTGAAAAGGTAACGTACATACATACAGACAGAGTTACTTTCGAATTTATAATATTATATAGTATGTATATGGATATGTCGCCGTGTCACGCCTAAATACCTATTGTTGGTCTTGTGGGATTATTTGTCTGCTGCTGTGCTGTTAGGTATAGTTAGCGTGAAACAAACTTTATGGCGGCTCTGAAGTGCGCTAGTCGCTAACTCGCTGCGCAGTTTCCCACTCCTAGCCCCCGCTGACATATAAAATTGTTACTGCGCAGCGACTCGCCTAATGTTCCGAGCCGCCATAAGTTTGAATCGAGTTGTACCTACCTAATTCCTTTTTTTTGTCCATTTCGATTAGACGCAAACAGAATGAGGATAGCATAACAGAAGATGGCCGATTACCGAATTTGATTTGCATATGTATCAAATTTTCTTACCTTTTTTGCAATCGTTGATTAAAATAATGATTCGCGACCGTAAGAAATATGTATTTACAGAATTATAACCAATCATTAAAGTCATCAACACAACTCTATAAGACCAACCTACCTACCTACCCTAGGCCTATTATTGACATAGGTAGATAATTGTCTAAGGGCTCCCCATGGGTCAACCTTGCTAGAAACGGAAAGAAAGGAAGTTAGGTACCTATTTCTATAAACTCGAAGATTGCAAAAAGGAGCGAAATTCGTTGTAAGAATAAAGTCCTCCAGACCGAATTTCGGCCATGGCGACCAATCTCAGCGGAGCCATCAGCGCGGGAGATGTTATAGTGCAGCGCGGGAGATATTATAGTGTACAAAGTGTGTGCGCAGAGTCGCAGACACAGGAGCACTCTCGCTTCCCTCACTCTTTTTCGTCCGATGGGACGGCAAACCGACGCGACCGGAGAGAGATCAGGCCCAAAATTCCGAGGCACGGGGGTATCACAACGCCGACCATAGATATATGAAAGAAGTTTTTTACATTTCTATGGCGCCGAGCTCCAAACTCCGAGTTGTTACTAAGAAATTTCCAATGGAAAAACCCAATAACACTTTGCCTGACCCGGGAATCGAACCCAGCTCAGCAGTCGCGCTTACCACGAGACCAACGGGCTTGAAATTCGTACTTAGTAGGAGAGCTAAGTAAGTAGAGGTTTTTATTGAGTGGAATTCGTCCAGGGCTACCAGTACCACCTCACATATACACACCCATTTGAATAGTTGTTGTTTTCCCGTTGGATGAAGAGTGTGATTAGATGCCGGTGTGCCAAACCTGAAACCCGCTTACTCGCTGAACCTGCTTATGATCTCTGGAAATCGTTTACTTGTACCATGTTTGTAAATATGTGAGCACCATGTATCTATCAGATAATTAATTATGTCATGGTTTTGTTTTTAATTCCTATTGCGGTATAGTAATTTTATTTTAGGTGCATCGTCCTCACATGTTGTTATATAATTAATGTACCCATGCAAAATATTGTAAAACATTTTAAAAGAGTAACGGTGGAGTTTCTTGCCCATTCTTCTCCATACGATAACTAGCTTTTGGAATGGGCGACTAGAATCAATTCTATTTTAAGGTAATTTTTGACGTTTAAAAGTGCCTTTTATGTACCTATCTATACTTATAATAAATCTGTAGAGAGGTCAATTCTGTACATGAAATATATTTTCAAAATAACTATCAGGGGGTGATTAGTGATCGATACTGATGCCAAAAATGCAATCAGTAAAATTTTTGTCTGTCTGTCTGTCTGTCTGTCTGTATGTTCCTTATAGAAACAAAAACTACTCGACGGATTTTAACGAAACTTGGTACAATTATTCTTCATACTCCTGGGCAGGTTATAGTATACTTTTCATCACGCTACAATCAATAGGAGCAGAGTAGTGAAGGGAAATGTTGGGAAAACGGGAGAAGTTACTCCATTTTTTAAGCTTCCGTCGCGTGTGCAGCCTTAATGGTTAAAGTTACATAGAAATCATGTATGACGGAAATATTCTACATAAAATTGTCTAAAAAATATCCCGCAATAGCATATGTCTATCTTTTATGGTTGACTCACAATAACACGTGTAACTCCTGATAGCTTAGCAGTTCGGAGCATTCTGATTATATTTGTTTACTCTTGCGTTTATAATACTCTCACTCATCCCTAATTTAAAAAAGTTAACATTATTACCTATTCAATAAAAAAAGAATCATAGAAATCGGTATAGAAACACCAAACTTATACGAGTACATGAAATAAGCCATCGCGCCGTCGCACGTCTGAATCATGCTATAAGGATTATTTTTGTGTAACGGTTGTCAGAGCGTTCGACCTTATTGACAGACAATAATTGATATTGAGAAACCGTGCTATCAGCGCGACTTTTAGTCTTTAAATAGTTTATTTGAATTTCTTTTGTTGTTATTTTGTAAAATAGGTATGAGTTGTTTTGGTAGTGTTTAAATCTTTGATTATATACTCAAAGGTTTAAATATTCGTTCAAATTAAAAATTATTAAACGTAGGTACTTTTATTAATTAAAGTAGTTATAAGTAGATATTTATTTTTAAGTGAAGTAGGTATAGGTAGATAGTATTGCACAGGCGTTTCAGCTTTATTTTCATTTCTTTTTTGTTGTGTAGACAAGGAATAAGGAAGGATTGTTTGAAATTCAACCCCTAAGGGAGTTAAATAGGGGATGGAAGTTTGTATGAAAGTCCGTCAGTTTTAAAGTTAGGATCATCAAATTTTGTGTTTAGGCTGACGACTAAAAATTTATTTATACGTGTCTCAGCGTTTTTGATAATTCTACCCCCAAAGGGTTAAAAGGGGGGATGAAGTTGTGTATGAAAGTCCGTCAGTTTAAAAGTTAGGATCGTTAAATTTTGTATTTAGGCTAACGATTGAAAATTAATTTATACGTGTCTCAGCGTTTTTGATAATTTCTTCCCCAAAAGGGGGATGAACGACCTGACTGAAATATCAACGCACAGTCTAAATCGCTGGTCCTTCCTAGGGACATGAATTTTGGAGGGTGTGTTCTTTGTGATGAGTAGGTATCGAATAAGAAGGGGTTTTTGGAAATTAAACCTTTAAGGGGGTGAAAAGGGGGGGATTTTGTTGCAATGAAAAATCTTATTTCTTGAGTTAATAACCTTGAAACTTGGCACGAATACTTATCTAAGTAAATTATGAAGTTTGGAATTTTTCGTTTTTCTAAAATACCCCCTAAAGAGGTATTGGGGGGTGTCAAAATTTGTATGGAAGAATTTTAACGCCCTGTCCGATTAACTTGAAACTCAGTATTTATACTAAGGACTAAAAATAATTAATAACATGTATTCGGGGTTTTCGAAAATCTACCCCTAACTGTGTGAAAGGGAGGATTTTACCGCGTGGCTTGATTAGCTCGAAAATTGGTATAAATAAACTGAGTCAAGTTATAAAATTCCACGCCTGTGGGGGTGAAAAGCGGGGATACAGTTTATTTGAAAAATCTGATTCCTTTGTTCTATAAACTTAAAAATTGGCCCGAATACTTTTTTATCTAAATTAATTATAAAGATCATACCAACATACATTTTCAAAACTTTTAGAGGAAAGTACGAATTTCACGCGGACGAAGTCGCGGGCAGAAGCTAGTTTGAAATAAATGCTTTGACTTTGGACCAAGGTAAAGCGTCTATGGTGTCTTTTATATGAGGTACCTAACGGATGTACATATGTGTCGGCTTCGGTGACCACTTTATCATCATGTGGGTGCAGGTGGAGCGTATATACGTTATTGCAATTCGGAAAAAAACCGGTTCATGTAAATTGCAGCCGTAGCGCTTCTGCAGATTTGCGCTGTTTTGAATCATTGAAAACTTAAGCTCGCGTAATTGTAGGTACTCATGAAAATGTGAATGTGACGGAGCTCTTCGTGCCCAACTGCCCAACTAGGGAGGTTTTGCTGTAATTAAAAACAAAATGTACACACATAGGTAGGTACGATGCCAATTGTTGAGCACAGCACACGAAACAATAATATTCTCAATAACCTGCGTGCTGTGCTGGGGGTGAGTTTACACTCTGTTAGGCGGGGGTTATCGTGTTCTGTCTACAGGATGCGAATTAAACAGACAACAATGGAATTAACACTTATAATCAGCAACAGAAGTACACGTACACATAAATCACAGTTACACAAATACACAAACAAAGGACTTACGCAGCACTAATTTACACTAAATGACTGAATTTACTAACATACTAACATACACGCGACTCTATAGGGCTCCGCTGACCGAGCGTTACTATTTATCGCGACTTGTTGCTCGCTCGGTGGATTTTTCTGACTCACTAATAAATTCTACAGCGGGTATATTTATACACAAGTGGCCACGCCCCCAATTCTTTGCTATGACTAGCGTGCAGGCTGCAACCTGACGAGATTCCGACAAGAACAAACTCGTTTTGATGTTTTCTTTGTTACAATTGGTGTTCAGGTTGCAACCGGTCGACATGCCACGAACAAGCATGAACTAAGTCTATATTTCGTAAATATGATGCAATAATTCTCACGATTGCATAGGACGCAGCCTATAGATAATCAGTACTTACTTACGCTAATGGTAAACGGAGCTAGGGTTATGGTGCTTCTTCTACACCAATGATGTCGATGATGCTGTGTGCTTCACACACGATGACATATCAAGTTAGATTTTCAAATTTTAGCTGACCTCGCATTTTATAGGCTTTTCGTACAATGGGAAGTCAATTTATACTTTTACTGGAAATGTATAGCTTGAAATGTCGACGTACGTACCCAAGCATGTTCTGGGTGTTACAATAATTTAATCTGTACAATCCAAATGTACTCTGTAAAAAACTAAGGCTCGTTTTATAGAACTTCACAAAAACTCAACCATTACTTAAAACTAGTTTCAAGTCATTTGATTGGTTGAAACTAGATTTAATTACCTACCTAATGATTAAGGTCGAGTGAATAGCAACAATAGGTCATTATTCCATAGATTACTAAATTTAGAATTTTCTTGTAGTTAGGTAAGTATACATCCCTACCTACAATAGGTATCTGGTTAGTTGTTGTGGTTGTGTTTTCTCGGTTCTCGATGGAGTAAGTATAAAGTCAGAGTTCAGACTGAAAATAAAACGCTGTTACGCACGTAACGCACGAAAAAGGAATTTACATGAAAAACCCTGTCCGTGAAAAGAAAAACAAAAAAAAACGTATGTGATTTAACAAATCCGAGTGGATACCTAAATAAATTACTTCTCTACATTTGTGAACCTACTAAGTACCTACGTACGGTAGGTACCCCACCTAGTGGACTCCATCATCATCAGACAGAGCAGTCTGATGTTTTTGAGGTAAGGAAAATTATTCTTGCACTCATTATTGAAATAACAGCATACTTATAAAAAAATTACAACAGTAAAACTTAATAATAAAAATGTTATAACTTTCTGTAATATTCGAGTATGTTTAGTAATAATTATACAGTGGATATCATTGTGAGTACTTGGTGTATTTGTTACCTCTAATTACGTAGTACTTTAAGTATTCTGTGCTCTAATATTAACTTCTTACCTATGTTTACTTATTATTACAATGCTGTTTGTTGTCCTTAAATAAATAAATAAATATGCCTAAGTACTTACCTACTTACCTAAAATATATAAATAGGGTCAGAACAGAGTCACAGAAGTTTTGCTGTTTACAAAATAAGGCTTTTATTTAATACCTACCTAGCTAAACACCTGAAGGCCAATTCTCGTAAATTAAAACGTTCAAAATCTAGTCGCAGTCTCATCTCGGCGACAAACAAATGTCAAAAACTTGTCAAAATGTAGGGAAATTAGAGGTATTTTTGACAGATTGTGACTGAGATCAGACTGTGAACGTTCTTTAAAATTACGAGAATTGCCCCTCTGAACAGTGCAGCGGTCAGCGTGCTTGAAAGGAAACTAAACATGGAGTTGAGTCATCTCACATCAAAATATACGAACAAAATATTATTTTCAGCAAAATTCACTGAACTAAAAAACTGTACCGATTATGTAGGGGAGTGTTTCAAAACCCCTTGGGGCATCGAATTGGTCTATTGACGATGGGTTACACTGCTGTATTAGGTAATTAAGTATATCACTATCTAATACGTAAATCGCTTTTATACATATGTATTATGACAAAAATATCAACGCACAAGAGCATTATAAATAAACATTAATTTAATTACTAAAGCATCACAGTATTTCACACCGTCTAAAAGATTCCCGCAAACTGGTTCGCAGGTTTTCCTGTATCTTTATTGTTGACACACTAAGATCGAGATTAGCGCGTGTCGAGTCGTGTTGCGTCTGTTGTGATGTTGCATTCAAGCTTTTGACAGGGTTTAATACGTCACAGAGTCGTCAGAGGCTGTTGGCTGGCTATCTATATACTTGCACACGTGCCTCTGTTTGTCAATTCGAGTTTGAGCGCGGCACTGATCGCTGCTGCTAACAGTGCGACCGCTAGCCATTCGTACATCTCGCCGTTTGTGTGATATCCTTCTGACACATCCCTACACTGAAGATCACATAAAAGTAAGTGGATTCATTAGATTGTTTTATCAGGCTTTTGCAGGAGTGGTAGCATTGACTTATGTATATATTACTAGAGTGGTAGCAATTGAAAATCGATTAATCGAGCTATTGAATCAAAAATGACTTACAAAGTCATTTTTGATTCAATAGCTCGATTAATCGTTAATTGTTGCAACAATTTAAATAATGTTTGGCTTCTAATTCTAACACACTAAATTAATTGATACTTAGTTCGTTCATATAAATAAACAATGCCTGTGTTTGCGACCTAATTGGAATAATTGTCTTATTTCTACTTATTTAATGATTTTGGCAGTTGAGAGGTCCTGAGCATGTAGTTAGGTAGGTAGGTATACGTGCTATTGGTACCTAGGTAATGTTTTAAATAGGAATAAATATTTACTAAAATAATTCCAAAAAATTTAAAAGTACCCTACTATTTATAGATAATATCCTAATAATTTATATTGGCACTTATCAAAGTTTCCTACTAACCATTATTAAAAAATTTCCCATGAACATTTCCTGAATATTGTTTGTGCTGAGTTATATGCCATGCTAATGTAATATCATTTAAGTGTAAATTAAAACTAATTAGGAGTAGTATTAAATTCAACTCAATTATTGAAGGTTGTTCTTGCTTTTATACATCCCCGGAAATGTTCCTGTACACATTACACCGAGGCAGTTTCCGCAAAATATCGCGAATGTCGACTTCTTTTTACTACCATTTAAATACCTGCTCGCTATTTAATTGGCTTGTAATGGTGGAATTCAAACCGCTATAATAATACTACTTACTTCCGATATATTTGGTATAAACTAAAGATCAAATTAGTGTGACCTGATAATGAGTTACTGATGAGAAACTGAGACACTACATTACATCATTTCATACGATGTCAACTAATTGTCGTTAAGATTAAACACATAAACATTGGACTCATTGTTTGATTACAAGGATCAAAGGCAAGGTGGCTTTTAATTTCGAGGAAGAACGATCGATAAACATTTTCATCTTACTGTAAAATGCGTTGTTATGATGTATGTATTTTAACTACCTGTGCCCGCGACTTCGTTCGCGTGGATGTTTATTTTTTTTTTGCGCGGAACCCTAAGTTTTTTTCTAAAATAAAAGATGCCTCAGTTACTCCTTACAACATCAGCTATCAGCCAGTGAAAGTGTCCCGTCAAAATCGGTCCAGCCGTTTCGGAGATTAGCCGGAGCAAACTGAAAGCCAGACAAAATTTTCAAAAAAATGTTTTTTTTTTTAGGTATAAGTACCGTATATACTTTATATACTTTCATATGCATATCATTACAAACATACACTTCGATTTTATTTATTTGTATAGATATAGATACCTATACCAACAATATACCTAATTACTTTGAACCCATTATCTGTAATCTGTCTGTCGAAAAAGTTGTCAGACAGCGCGCCCTCAATTACTGGTCATAAAAGTTTGTGGGAATAATTTTGGAAAACATATTGGAAAAAAAAGTAATTTGTTTCGAGATTGCACATAATGACTCCCTCCTCTAAGGGGTGATTGCCCTCATCGTAGTTTTCCATCTCGACCCGCACTGCGCAGGCACGGCGAGCGGCGACTGTTCTCAAAGCTTAATTAATTGTATGCATAGGTGCTGCATATATGTACATACGTATGTTTCTAAGAAATTGTTGTCGTTGTACCTATTAATGTATTGACTGTACCTATTAGCAGAAGACGTTGAATTACACAGTTACACCAGCGGGGTAATTGCGTAACACAATATCAGTAGCAATTGCTTTCATTTTGACAGTTCAACAACATTCATTGCGTTATTTAAGTTGTTGAGCTGGTTGAGCAGGGATTTTTTTCGAGCATATGAAGCAATGGATTAGCAATATCCTTCAAAATGGTTGTGACCGGTGTCTGATAGGCATATCAGCACAAGTCGTAGCTACGTATGCTGACAGTCTGTTAATTAGCTGTAAATAGCCTTTCACCCGGAATCGGGTGAGTTTCATGAAATGTTAACGTTCGTGGAGTTTCAATACTGTCCGTGTTTTAGTGATGTAATCATTATTATGGCATCTTTGTATTGTAGATATGTCACTTATGTCATAACTTATTTTTATCAAATTGCGTATCGTCTACTTTGTTGATCCACACTCTTACGATGAGTACCGATTAACTTATCTAGCATTATAATTATTACACAATCTGGTAAATAAAAGGTAGGTATATGTCCGGAATTTCGGATACTATGGACCAAGGTCTTTATGTTTTTATTCTAGTGTTAGACGTGCTCAGACTTTCTGAGACTTTCCATTAGATTCTTATGCGGCGTTAGTAAGTAGGTAATCATGTTCTATGCATGAAAACGACCATTGATTACCAAGCAGATATCTATTCGTGGTAACTATTTTAAATTGCGGCACAGAATACTTAATAGTACTAATTGCGGTTAGATTCCTAAAAGCTAGCTACGTGCATTTGCAATTCACGAACACATAATTGACTAGATACGTTCGTAAAAGTGCCCACCTATAAGTGCACTGTACTAACTATAATTTATTTAATGATACCAAAGTATAGACTTACAGAAATATAATTGTTATTAGATATAAACAAATAATAAGTAAGGACTGCATCTCTTCTTTTGAAACATTTAAAGAAAATTCCATAAGTACTTAGTGAAAAAACCATAAACATCTTGTTTAGCATAAATAACTTTTATTTTATAACTTGGGAAAATGTAGATACCTACTAAAATAAATGACTAACTAACTTTAGCTTTCATAAAATAATTTGAATTTATATGACGCTCATTTGGAGAAACATCGCGTAACTGGGACTTTTTTTACGTCTATGCTTTCCTAACGTAAATACGCTTTCTGTGTTTTGTCATATTTAACTCATTTGTGGGAAAAAATACATTTACGTCGATATTTCTCCAAATGAGCGATATGTATTCAAATTAAGCACTCGTCATACCTAAAAAAGAGATTCGTTGAAAACAAATAAATTAACAAAAGGTCGATTTATGTATATTTTTAGCAAATCCATTTTTTTGTGTTACTTACTTAGCTTGAATTGAGCATGGCTTGTGAATATTCTTTAAATTCAGTTTTGTACACGTGTTTAAGAAGTTATTCATTTGTTTTACTAATAAAAAACGTAGGTACAGATTTTGTGTTATTAGTTACCACTTAGATAATCATCGAGCGGATACCGATTAGGGGTCATTCGAACAAGTTCTGAGTTCTACTTATACGAAAATATTTAATTTATATTTAATTTTCTGTAAAGTTATTTATCCTATCATAAAATTTTAATAAGTTCTATCTTTAATGAAGCTGCTTTTTTGCAATGCCTGTCATCTGTATGTTTATCTATGGTTTTATGATAGGGTAAATAACTTTATTTAAATAGCAGGTTTATGTTATTGCAGCAGGTACCTAAATACCTGCCCACTTAATATTTTTAATGGCGTGTTATGGCAAATTGCTGGTTTATTCATATTAAGTGTTACATATGTAAATGACTACGTATGACTCAATGTTGTCATATCGACGATACTTAATAATTGTTTATTTTATCTGGTGTCGCGTGGAGGCTTGGCTCCTCGTTTCTCTGATAAGGAAGATTGACGCGCCGTGCGTCGCTCGGAGTCCTCTCTGATAGTGAGCATAGACAGCACAAAGGTCAAATAAATTATATATTTGAAATAAACACTCGGTTCGGGTAAAACGCTAAAAATATCAAAACAACCAAGTAGATACAACTTCGGGAATACCTACATAAAGTTTACTGCCTAATACAAACAAAACAAATTGTCAAACGCGTTATCATATCTCATATTTAGAAGTTTTCCTTAATTATGTAGCAGTGGCGTAGCGTGTCTTGGCGGGGCCCCGTATAGAAATTTGCTTGGGGGCCCTTAGGAAGGGTAACGATTAAAAGAAATATGTATTCATCATCCGTCAGTTTTTCCAAAATTTTTACAAACAATTCAAATTAAATATACAGGGTGTTACGGAAAGGGCATATCAATACAAACGGGTTGAAGAGTGTATCTGGTCTAGAATCTCAGTACAAAATTTCCGATCAAAAGCAGTAACTTTGAAAATGCTTAATATTTTTTTAATTTCGATAGTTTATTAAATTTAAATCATAACAAACGTGTCACCGCACTACGAGGGTCATTATCCATTATCTGTAGTGTATCTGTGCACCTAGTACACGCACATCACGCCGCCGCTCGCCAATGCAGCGCCGTAATGTCGAAATAAAAAAATATTAAGCATTTTCAAAGTTAATGCTTTTGAGCTGTTGTACAGAGATTCTAGACCAGATACACTCTTCAACCCGTTTGTATTGATATACCCTTTCCGTAACACCCTGTATACTCTCCTTGCCTTTTTTTGTCGGCAAAATGACTTATTAAATCATTTATAGCTGATTTGCTGTTTTTGACTTTTGTCATTTGTGAAATAAAAAAAAATGGGAAGTTTTTATAAATTTTTGCTTACGCACGTTGGGGGCCCTCGTGGCCCGGGGGCCCCGTATAATTGATACGGCAGATACGGCGGTAGCTACGCCCCTGTTATGTAGGTACCTAAATAAAACGCGGACCATACCAACCAACATAATCGCGAAAAATAAATGTTGCGCTCTTTGCTGTAAACACCTGTAATTTGTTTTTTAAACATAGTCTGATGGATGGTTGTCGTTGAAAAAAACTACTATATACAAAAAGTCCACTTTTTATCTTGTTTTTGTTTAATCGTTCATGGCACATGCATGAGTCTCGTGTAAGCCACACGTGTTAGAGAATATGATGGATGATACAAAGACGCTGCATGTTTTATCGTAGGTATGACATCGTTACATGTTACATGCACTGGAGCGTACACATGGCCCTGAGATGAGCATGTCAACATATTAACCTTTTATGTATCTAATAGGCTAAAGGTTTAGTTATTATTGATTAAGGCGTACCAACAGACAGTAAATCTGTCTTTATTTAGGTTATTGGTTTGTCACCCAGCCATCATATTGGGGCGCGTGATGCTGCGAGTTGTGCCCCTAAGATGACCTCTTATCCATTTTTACGACGGCCAATGTCCATATTGGGGTGACTGATTTGACTTGACACCCGCACTATCTGTGGACTACGAGTCTGCTACTCTTAATTTTTTCGCAGTTCTTATGTGAACATGCGCAGTGTCGGAAGTCGCATTATTGAACTAATCTTACCTACGTTTTTAATTTGTATATTTTTTAAGAAATATTATTATGGCTCCGAATAGCGAATATATATCTACCAACAACATCGACATTACTGTAATATGTAAGTTACTGGAAATAATAAGATATATCAGTGCCTCTATACATTGTGATAGTGTGGTCAGGTCATTTTGTATCTAGTTAATCTTTTCTTAATTATGACACGTGTTACATGGGTAGATATCTACTTACTGCTAGAAGTAAACTAACATTACACCTAATAATATTAATAATCATAATATATCTATAAACTATATTATCCAATTCTAAGTAGCAAATAAATAAGTTCATTTCATTAACAATTAAAACAAAAACTTTCCCATAGTCATAATAATTATTTAATCACCTACATAATAGATGTGGTACCTACTTGACTATAAATACTAAGTACATTGGTACTTAACATTGAAGTACAATGCTAACATATAATAATATATCTAAACATCGATTTTCATTTATTTTCAGTGTTGGAGAACGAAAAGAAAGACGTTGAAAATCAAATAGAAGAACAGGATCCTCTGACGAAAGCCATTGGAGCGCTCGGAAAATGGCAAATATGGATATGCTTCGTCGTATTCCTTGTAAAATTCCCCGTGGCCTGGCATCAGATGAGCATCATATTCCTCGCACCGCCGATGAACTTCACCTGCGCCTCAACGCCGGATGATGGTTTCGATAATGTCTGCTACGCTAACTGCACAGATTACGAATATGATCATAGTGTCTTCCAAGAAACGATCATATCTCAATGGGATCTGGTCTGCGACAAAGAATGGCTCAAGAACCTCACGCAGACTATCTTCATGCTGGGCATCCTTGTCGGCAACATGATGTTCGGCCATCTCTCTGACAGGTTAGTTACAGTTTATTGGAACATTTGGATCACATGATGTTTGAACGCACTTGGTATCAATCTTCAACCAATTGGCACATCCGGCACTTATTGCTGCATGTCGTAGTGGGACCACAAGGGTCCGGATGAGTTTAGTTTAGCGAATATCCTTCAAGGGTCATTGTGCTATTGTATATGAAACCCACATTAAGATGCATTTAAGTGCATCCTCTGCGTAGGTACAAAAGAAACAGTTTATCATTGATATGAGAACTTTACGGGTGATATATAATCGGCAGACAGAGGTCAATGCCACGTTTGTTGATAACCCTACCGTTAAATCCTTGGAGGAAACCGCTTCCTATGAAGCAGCGCGCCCTAGTCACGTTTCTAAACATGAGAAACTTGCATGTGTGTGGCCATTAAACATCAATAAAATCTTTAAGTAAGTTGGGGAAAATCTCTTTTGTTTTTTATTAAAAACAAGCTTGTGTTGGTTGGGGAGATTTAAAATATTTAGAAAAAAAAAAGACAGGAAAGGTTATATTTTAATACTTTAAATGGCGATTTAGAATTTATTGTATGAACCTACCCAGTTGCTAAGCTATTAGATCTTTGTTTTTATTTTTTTTGTTGTTGTACTTCAACTAACTTTTATGGAGTTTATTCATCCATAACCTAAAATCATACATTACAATCATATGTACCTACATTACATGCAATAAAACTTTCGATAATATTATCATCATCAGTCATAATAGGTCACATACTATGGTATCCTTTATTTTTCCCCAGATTCGGACGGCGCAATCCATTCCTTGCAGCAGTATTCCTCCAACTCATATCAGGAGTAACCACCGCGTACTCTGTGAACTGGTACATGTTCACGACTCTTCGGTTCTTCCTCGCAGTCGCGACTGGAGGCACCATGGTGACAAGCTTCGTCTTAACAATGGAACTGATTGGGGCCAAATACAGAGATACTGTGGGGATTATATACCAGATACCATTCAACTTGGGACATTTGACACTACCCCTCTTCGGTTACTTCCTTCGGGATTGGAGCACTTTCCAACTTGCGATCTCCCTGCCATCTGTTCTGTTCTTGAGCTACTATTTCTTACTGCCTGAATCTCCGAGATGGCTCCTGACTGCCGGCAGATCAGAAGAAGCTATCAAGATCATGGAAGTTGCAGCGAAAAGGTGAGCCTATATTTCGCATCATTTTTTAACGTGAAATACCTAATAACGAAGGGGACGTTCCACTAAAATCCCCTAGACCAGTCCCCTAGGGGACTACACAGCACTCAACGTTCCACTACGATCCCCTATGCTGGGGATTCTCTAAGTACTAATAAATGCTATTCCTTTATAATCCCTTCTAAATAAAAAAGCCACTTACAGCATAACAATATGTGATACATATAATTAAAATCAACAGAGGGGATAACAATAACGTAAATTAACTTATAGTCCAGATTCCAACTACGCCACCGAGTCGCTCGCGCTGCTCTGAGTGAACCTGCCAAAGCTTTTGGTACTTTTTTTCAAAATCTAACTTATTTTAGAAAAGTTAATTTACGTTATTGTTATCCCCTCTGTTGATTTTTAATTATATGTATCACATATTGTTATGTTGTAAGTGGCTTTTTTATTTAGAAGGGATTATAAAGGAATAGCATTTATTAGTACTTAGAGAATCCCCAGCATAGGGGATCGTAGTGGAACGTTGAGTGCTGTGTAGTCCCCTAGGGGACTGGTCTAGGGGATTTAAGTAGAACGACTCTAACGAAGAGGTATATTTAGTGTCTAGTTCAATGACAGCGTTTATCTTAGCAGATAAAGATGGGTAACCAATTAGAGAAGGAGGCGAGAAAGTAATATAAATTGCTTCCACTTTCACAGTAGTTTGTAATGTTGTCATGTAGCACTTAGTTTAATAGAAATGTCGATGCCCATATATAAAAAAAAATACTGTTACATGTAAACAATTGATTCTGTAGTTAGAAAGCCGGACTTTTCTCCATTATTTGTTGCATAAACCGAGCAAAGAATGTAGATTAAAATCTTTATAAATTGTTCATTACCTAATTAAAAAAGTATGTTCCGCTGATTTGCTTTAGGTACCTATGTATAAGCCTGATTAAAACCAACAAACTTACATTATAATATTTTAAAGTCTAAGCATTTATTTCAAATAGGCACATAAAAGGCACTTTTGAACGTCAAAAATTACATTAAAATAGAATTGATTCTAGTCGCTCCTTCCAAAAGGTAGTTTTAATTACTCTAGTTTGTATACAGCTCCTTGGTTAACTGCAATTAATTACAATTAAGCCAGTCAAATAGTAACTTAGGTATTATGTTGACTCTACAACATAATTTGCACTAATCGAGGCAATATCTCCATATACCAGAACAGGATGGCAACAGAACGTCCTAGAAAGATGGCGATGCTTTCCAAAAATAATTAAAACCAATTCATTCCATCAATTTCAGAAACGGCCGACCAACAGAAGGAATAGCGTCATCGACTCAGAAGATGGTTGTGGACGTGAGCGGTAAACAAGACGAGCACGCGTCCTTCCTTGCGCTCTTCCGAACGCCGAAACTGCGCGCACGCACTATCGCCATCTGCTTCAACTGGTTCGTCTGCGGACTTTGCTTCTTCGGCGTGTCGCAGTACATGAGCCACATCTCGGGAGACATCTTCACTAACGTCGCTATTTCTGCTGCTATTCAGGTAATTTTAAAATTCTCTATTTTGAATTTAGTGAGATATTTACTCTTGTTATAGTAGTTTTATCATTCCTTCACCAGTGCACTGCTATAATGTTTTATCAGCAGACAACACGCAATCCTATTTATATCAACTACCTTTTACACTGAGGGCTTTATTCATAATCCTATTTTATCTCTATTTTAGCTAAAATAGGTTTATAGAACGTTTGTCTTTATCTGTCACGTTGTCATTTCTGTTTGTAAGAAAGAGACAAACCCCATTTTAACTAAAATAGGTTTGATAAGTTTTATGAATAAGGGGGTGAGTGTTTAGTATCAAATTAGTGGGTTGAATATCCACGTTAAAATCCACTGCACTATTGAGAGCTTTACCTTCGTGCACTAGTTTGTAGTACCCACGTAGAGATAAGTAGTACAAAAAACCAAATCACTCGTCATTATCATTTTGCTCAATGATAGCTATTTCAGAAGCACAGTTTCCCGTACCTTTTTACACACTGTGACTAGGTACGTTTCTCATCGAACTCTCCTGTCGAAGGTCTGCTGCAAGAAACTAACGAATTACGCAGTACCTTTGTGCTCTTTTTACACAAAACACATACCCAATATTTTTCTCCATACGTGTTTTGTGTGTACATACAGAAATAAATAAACTACTGGTTCGACAGCACAGATACTTTTCATATGTCATGTATTATTCGTAACAATTTGCTCTTTTAATATTATCTTCAGAATAACATTATTCAGAAAATAATACTTCTCTACACTTACATACTTTCTTCTTTTGAGTTATCAAAAGGCTACTATATTGTTATAATAATTAGCAGTCGTGTCAATTCACATAGTGATAACCTATCCCAGTCCAGCGAGTTGACTGCAAAATTATTTAGATAATTGTCAAAACAAACCGGTTTCACCCGAAATCATCTTGTAGACACTACTTATCTGAATATATGTGTATATTATATAGACAGGCATTCATTAAACTTTATTATCTAGAAATCACGCCGTGTACCGACACGAAACACGCATTTATTATTATTATAATCACTGATCAACTTTTAGACACAAAATAAACAATGGAAATTTCGGTAAACATTTACCAAAATGAATATAACAACGATATATAATTTAACAATATTGACCTAGTTATCTTACAAGTAATAGTTATCTTGTAAGTAGGTAATCTTTAATTGCGATGAGCATTATTCCCAAGTAACACTTTAGTTATACATAGACTTGGTACTTGTTTCTTTACAATTACCTAGTTATTGTAACAATAGTTATAAAGATTCTTATTTATATTAAGTACTTAATTTAAAATATCTTTTCTCCAGGTACCCGGAACGATCATATCAGTCTACTTGAACAGACTTCTCGGCCGGAAAGTCACACTGATCAGCGCGAACTGCGTAACTGGTCTCAGCTGCCTCCTCATCATCGTCGTCCCGCAGTCTGGAGTGAGCCACCTAACCCTCGGTTGCACCGGACTATGGGGGATGAGCATATCCTTCGCCACTGTCTACTTATATGCAGGGGAACTCTTCCCAACTGTCGTCAGGAACTCGGGAGTTGGGCTCTCGTCAACTGTAGCTAGAATAGGTTCTATGTTAGCCCCGTTCGTCGCTACTCTTTCGCACACGAGTGCGTGGTTACCACCTCTAGCTTTTGGAATAGTACCATTAATAGGTGCTGGTCTCTGTTTCCTATTACCCGACACTCGCGGGAGGAAACTACCTGACACATTAGAAGAAGGCGAAGCGTAATTGATGCCATGGCTTTAACAAGTATTCATAATTTTAAATCAGTGTGATGTTGTATGCAAGTTGTATAAATGAAGAGTGTACGAACAATACCTACCTACCTAATTTAAAGACTATTTAATTTTAAATATTAGTGTTCTCGACATTATCTTGTAAATTATTGATATTTGCAAAAAATGTATTTATGAAAACAATAAGATAAGACTAGAGATGGTCTATTTTTATAGGCTGTGATAAATAATGTTAATTAAACAAAATAATTATATTATATTATTTGTTTCATTCAATGTGCTTCTTTGATTTATATATATAACAATCGTGATCCCTATATTATACCTCCTAGGTACATAAATACCATAGATACTATCCGTGATACATACCCATTCAGTCTAAGTACAATAGTAAAGTTGTTAAAGACAGTGATATAATAATTATATTATTATTAAACAATTTCAAAACATTCTCTTTGTTCGCACGTGATCAAATGGAGGTACGTCAACATCGATTGTGTCTAGGTAGCTCTAGCTGTCTAACCAATAAAATAAATAAACCAACATAATCTTAAAGCAAACTATCTTTGAACGTAGAGAAATATGCGGGTCCTATTATACACGCTTGAATTTCATAAAAGCAAGTAGAAATACAGGATCAATTAGAAACTCTACAGGCGTTTTGGGTATCGATAAACTAAAGACTATAAAATGAAAACAAAAAAGATTTGATGTTTTTTTTGGAGTTCAACGACCGCTAGATGTTTTGTTACTTGAAGTACCTATGAGTTGAGAAAATCTGTTTTCCATGATTTTGTCGTGCTGACATATCGATACTCATCATGTCCGTGAAGTTTACACAATAAAAAGCAGATTCCTAAACTGATATTTCAAGGGACTACCCTAACTGCAGTCGGTCACCGCACAAAAAATCGTCAAATTCATTTATTTTTGAAGTGAAAACTTCTTTAGCGGCGTTGAACACTTTTAGTAGTGGGTAAAAAATGTTAAACTCGCGTCAGGGCATCGCGTCAGGACACGTGACCGTCAGGAGAGATTTCCCCCCCCTCTCTTTCTACGGCGGCGCCAACCGAAGTGAACCAAGTGAGACACGATAATGGATGGATGGATGGATGGTGATGGTGATGGCAATGGTGATGGTGATGGCGATGGTGATGGCGACGGTGATGGCGATGGCGATGGCCATGGTGATGGTGATGGCGATGGCGATGGTGATGGTGATGTGATGTGATGGTGATGGTGGACGCGGACGCGGACGCGGTCGCGGACGTAGATGGACAGCTGATGGCTCGACCGTCTGTGTAGTAGCCACACTGCTGTGTATTCGTAAAATTAATAATTGATTTATTTCAACGTTAATATTCAAGTTTTCACTTCTGCCGGCACTCCCGGAGTGCAACCCGTCTTTTTTTTTTTTTGTTTTATCGAGTAAGATATCGATACCCATCACGTCTGTGGAGTTTCGCTAGCTAATTTAATTTGACCCTGTATATTACAATGTCGTCAGGTGGCAGAACAACTACAAGCATAAAATAATCTAATATTATATTTCAAGCTTCATACATTCTGTTTTACGTACTCAACCAAAGAATGCATCATCTTTTATCATTTAAACACAATAAACTATAGCAAACGTCGATTAAATCACAAACAATCAAGTCGAACGTGATTTAATCACAATCTGAATCATTTTGAAGGATATTGCTAATCTATTGCTTCATATAATTATATTCGAAAAAATTGTCTGCTCAACAACGTAAAAAACGCAATGAATATTGTTGAACTGTCAATAAAGAAAGCCATTCTTACGACTTACGACGCAATTATCCCTTTGTTATAATAAAGATAGTAGTTATTCTATTTAAGATAACAATGTAATTAGTGAGATAACTTAATTCACTGGTACTGATAAATTAATGATAACTTTATTCGTTTGGAGTCCTCTTGATCGTTAGCTTGTTTGTAGGTACAGCTAAAATTCAATTGAAAATAAATTACATAACGAATGAAGAATCTAATTCGCCAACATCCTGTAGATGTAGATGATTATACAATTAAATGACTAGCATGTGGGTGTTTAAAGATACGACAAATGGCAAGTAATGGAAGCGCCCATTACATACTGGGAGTGCCAATTTAAGAATTCACAAGGTACCTAAGCATAAGTGTATTCAACATACATAGCTATAGAACGACCGCTTAACTGAGACGTTGCCTGAGGTAGCTGCGCGGTGCGGTAGGGGTGATAATTGTCAAAAGTTGACGATTCACTCAGCTCTCGCATCACGTCACCCCTCCCGCACCATGCTGCTACCTCAGGCTGTCAGGCAACGTCCGCTTTATTTTGTAACTTGTAACTAATTCAACTAGGGGCGGGTTGTTTCACGTCCACTTGACGCAAGCGTATACGTCAAAAATGGCGCTAACTATCGTCAAACCAAAAAAAAGCGTTGTTTCAAATTACAATTATAGAGTTAAAACGATTTATTACCGTTGGATCCCGTTTTTTGATCCCGTTTTTTAGGTATTACCGATGGATCCCGTTTGCTATTGCCGTTGAATCCCATTTTATAACAACATGTGTACATTTCAGAAGAAAAGTGCCTTTATCAAAAACTAGCTTCTGCCCGCGACTTCGTTCGCGTGGAAGTCTTAAGACACCACAATATAGTAAAGTAACAGCCGCATTTTTAAAACATCCCTGTACACTTGTACGTTTGTAGTTTTGGTCTCAGCAGCCAAAATATATAGAGAGCTAGGACTGGTGACGCGGTAGCAAGCGACATATAGTTGTCCGTGTAAGAAGCAGCTCGTCCTGAGATCGAAACCCGCAGCCAATAATATAATAGTAGCAATACTTAATGTACATACTTACTTAATATTATAAATGCGAATTAATGATGGGTAAAAGTAATTACGTATCTTTGTCTATCTGTTTGTTACACTTTCACGTCTTAAAGGCTGAACGGATTTCGATTACATTATGGCACACCATGTCCTGGGTTAGGACACAGTATACTTTTTATCCCGGTAGTGTGATCTCATGGGATCATTTCCAACTTCCACGAGGGGCGGAGCCGCTGGCAAAAAGCTTGTTTCGTGTGAAAATATATTTCTGCTTTTGTGTCATCATGTCATCAATAAATTTAATTGATTGTTACAAGTTTACAACGCAGCACATTAGCCGGTAACATAACCGATCCGACACCAACACGATATCGGCGCGGCGGTTAGATAATCGCCTACTTTTAGTAACTTAAACGCTTTTCTATACCTACACATTATGTTGTTGCACAATATCTACCGGCGAGGACACAGTGAACCCACTTTTTTACACTGCTGACTTCGAGGCGTCGATTTAGTATTGCGGTCGTTTGGTTGCGGTCGTTTGGTGCGTCGCGATGGTCATCGATATTCACCGATATCATCTGGTCAAAATAATATTATATATCTGTATCGAATCGGTGTAGGTACTTATAGCTCGGAAAAACTCGCCTTAACACCGCGATTCAGAAAAATTACGTATTTGTAGAACGTCATGTTATAATTTATGAAAGTTGTGCTAGCGGCATAGTAATTTTACATGATCTCTGAAACTATATGACCAATCGACATACTGTAAATGGCAAATCTTATCTCTATGATGTCCTTGTGATCATGAAATAATTCATTTTGATAACGATTAATATTTTGTTGTTTAAATAATCATCCAAACGTAAGTATGTCGAAAAAATACTTTTTTTTAAACAATAAAAGAAGTATAAAAGATAAAACATAGAAATACCGTGTCGCGGACTTTTTTACAAGCTTTTATTTAACTTGCAATGTAGGATGTATATGTTACCGGCCAAACCCGATTTCAGGACAAACTAGTTTAGCCTAGGCTAAACTAGTTCTTCCTATACGCGATAGGATTACCTTCGCTCGCCCTTGGATCTTATGTCGACGGAGCCCCGCTTCGCGGGGCCCCTATTTCTGTGTAAAGGGTTTAAAGTAACCTAACCAAACCGAACCTCGGGGTGCCCTTCGCTCGCCCTTGCATCCTATGTCGACGGAACTAGTTTAGCCTAGGCTAAACTAGTTTGTCCTGAAATCGGGTTTGGCCGGTAACATATACATGTAACATGTTTGTTCGGGTGGACTCTTGCAACTCAATTTTGAAGCAGATTTTTTCAACCGATTGAGCTGAAATTTTGTATACACGTTTTGTTTGAATGACAATGCATGGTTAGCAGTGTGACGTCATTCTAAATCCATCATGGCGGAACACCCAATATGGCGGACTAGTTATTTTTAATGCACTCCTACAATATGGGTATCAAATGTAAGGGCTTGACTAGTAGAATACTATAAACTATTACAAATTTCAAATCCAAGATGGCCGCCACCAGAAATGGAAAATTCACAGAGGAATACGTTAGTATGGAATGAACGCCAACGACCACGAGTACCTAACTAGCTTCGCTTCACTGTGGTAAAAAAATACGTACAGCTGCGCAGATTTCGGCGAGTCACGTGTCGATCGTATAGCATGTTTACTAGTAATATAATATTATAAAGTTTAAAAAGCAAGAAATAAAAGTTAAATTAAAAATTTAAAAAACCCCCGACTCAAACAAAAACCTCTAAAAACTAAAATAATAATATATATTAGCCCTTTAAGTTTAATATAAGTTGCAGGAAATATTTTGATCCAAGCGTCCTCATGTCGGGGGACGGCTAATGAGAATGCCAAACAGATGAGGCTTAAACCTAGCAATAATAATTAATGTAGCTATTGTAGAAAACATAACTGCTGTTAACTTCCAATTTTCAACACGGCCAATTCTGGGCCAGAACTGTCCGCCTGAGTCTTCTTTAAAATAACGTTTTCTGCTTTCTGCATAATAATTATAATATCTGAACCAGTCAATGGTGAAAGCTTGGAAAAAAGGTATTATTGTTAAATTTAAGTCTATCTATTCATATACGAAATATCTGAAGGGGTCATTGTACTCCTTTCATTGTGTCCTATAGTAAAAGTTGTTCATAATGATGATTTATACAATGACCCCTTCAGATATTTCGTGTATGAATAGATAGACCTTATACATATATAAAAAATTTAGTTTCGTCACGTATGGTCAGATTCGCAATCGGTCATAATATATCCTCATTTTATTATAAACAATTTTGTTGTTGAAAGTACTCGCATTCAGATTTTTTTAAGCATTCGGGATCCAACGGAAATACTTTTCGGGATTCAACGACAATAAAACGTAAATATCTTGCATTTTTCAAATTCGGGATCCAACGGCAATACATAATAATGTTTTGCGGGATCCAACGCCAAAAATATTAAAATGGGATTCAAAAACGGGATCCAACGGCAATAAATCTATTATTTGGACACGTTTCCGACAGGTAATAGAGTTTCATATTTACATAATAAGATCCACTCCAAGACTCTTTAGTCTTTATCAGAATCATATTATATTACCAATGGCTATCGTGTTACCCAGTAACTGGGCTGTGGAGGTCAGACAGGCAGTCGCTCCATGTAATACAGTACTAATATTCAGCTGCATCCGATTAGACTGGAAGCCGAGCCCAACGCAAGCCATATGATGATTGATTTTGGGCATCATCGAGTTGGGCATTTCTAAAAACCTGATAATGCCCAAGGTTAGTCGACAGATCTTCATTTTTATTGTCACTTTCATGTATTTTATTTCTCTGGCGCAATGAACGGACTGTGAATAGACATTTAGAAACGAAGAACACCATATATTATATCCGTGCGACTAACATACAAAAACACATAACATAACGCCTGTCACATTTCGTGATCATTTAATAGAGGGCAAGCGTATTGCAATGAATCGGTCTAAAATCCAGTTTCCGGGCCGCTACTGAGACAGTCATAGTGGAAAATCCAATAACACTTTGCCAACGTGGGGAACGAGCTGCTTGCTACCACTACTCCTTCGACGAGGCAATCCAAAAGTCATCGGGTGGTCGGTAGAAACCACTAATACTACTGTTTTCTTTACAGGTTTGGCCGAAAACCTGTTGTGTTATTAATACTCATTTTAGATGTAGCAATCGTAGTTATCTCTGCAGTTGTACCATAGTTTTGGATGTTCTTATCCGGTCTATTTTATATGGAGTATCTATGGGTGGATCTATGTTGGCTTGGTATATATTAATAGTATCCAGAATTGTGTGGAAAATCCTTTAGACCACATGTTTTACTTCAGCAGATAACATTGTTAACGGCATATGTGACAATTCCTATCATAGCATACTTTGTTAGAGAATGGAGAGACTTACAATTAGTGACGTTAGTGCCACGGGTCATAGTCGTCGTTTATTAGGTACTACTACCTGAATCCCATCGATGGCTGATTACAATAGGGAGGAAGAAGGAAGCTGTTAACATCTTTACCCATATAGCAAAAAGGTAACTGCATCGATTATAATGATATGATGATAATGATACGACGAATTTATATAACTTAGAGAAACAGTCGACCAACAGAGAACATCGAAGCAATTGTTGAATAAATTGGATTGTTAAACCAAAATCAGCATCAAACTGGAATTTATATGGACCTATTCAGAATTCCAAAAATAAGAGCGTATACAATGATAACTCCATTAATATGGATGTCTTTTTCCAATACGTTTTACGGTCTTAACCAATACATAGGCCGCCTTCAGGGAAACATATACCTGAACGTGATGCTGTCTGCGGCATGTCTCGCGCCAGGATTAATGATACTTAGTCGTTATCACCACTTTGTATTTTAGGAGAAAAGTTACCATAATAACAAGTTTCACGGCAGCAGTATCATTGTTAGTATTCAATATCATTCCGAGTGAGCTGAAAGCTGCATCTTTAGCATTAGCTATAATAGGTTTGACAAGAGCCTACACGGCTTTCGTCCAGGCGTACTTATTTACATCTGAAATGTTTCCAACTGTAATGCGAAATATAGCAATAGGTTTCGCGCTTCAATGTTTGCAAGGATTAGAGGATTTATTGCACCTTTTGTCGTAAATGTAGGAATAGAATGGGTATCTATACTTATATTTTAGTAGTATAACATTGTGTGCAGCGATACTTTGCTATTTTTTCCCGAAACTAAGGCAACTACACTTCCAAATACGATAGAGCAAAGAGAGCAATATGCAAAAGCGTAAATATTGAACGTTTGCTATAACATGTACCTAGTAGATACTTCAAGTGGCGACTGTAATTTTCTATTTCTTTTTGTAAAAAGGTTCTTTGGTACATACAACATATGGCGCTTTTGTTACCATAATGGTAATATTCATATCATACAATTCATGGATGAGTCAGAATAAACACCACATTTATAATGTAAGTCTAATTGATTCACTTTATGACCGCCATACCTACATTCATTATATGAAATTGAGATGATTCGTGGGACTTTATGCAACAAAGTTATAAGTATAGGTAGATTTGCACCTAAATATTTCTCTAGTCTAGTTATATGTAGACTGTAAGAAACACTGTCACATATACGAAATCCCTATAAACAACTTTAGGTTGACCTTGATCTTCAGGTTAACATAATGCTACTCCAATTGTGATAGCGTGTGCCATCCAACTACTTAATAATTTTCGTCACGCTATAAATAATGTGACCAATTGGCCATTGGTATTTGCGACGTGACATCAGATGATACAAAAGAATAAAATTGCCATAGTTGATTGATCATCTCGACATAACCGTGAAGAATGGCGAATAAATTTTAAGGCCCTTGAACGCAATAGCCATTGAAAACTATCGCGTAAACAATGAAATCAGTTGCACGTGTCTTAAGTGCCGAAGTGGTTCCATTAAATTTTTGTCAAATTATTTCTTCATGTACTGGGAATAGTAGATTGTTATGCAAGGGTCGAAAGGAATCAATTCCTATACGAGGCATTTAGACGCCCGAGCGCAGCGAGGGCGGCTATAGCCCGAGTAGGAATTGATGACTTTCACCCGTGTTAAACACTCTACTTTTCATTTCGAATATAAGGAAAGTAAAAAGTAGTAGTTTTTCTAAAATATTTATTGATAACAATAACATGCAAAGTTTTTGAATTTTGGTACAGCTTACAGGGTTAGTATCCCGCCAAATAATACTATTGTCTTTTTTTATTTTAAATATGGAACACACCGCGTCATCGCCACGGGCTGTCCCGCTTAATAGGTTTTTTTTTTAAATTCACACTGGCTGTTTATACACTCACAAGACTGCAGCATTTTTCTTAATGTATGTAAAAAATTTCGTAGCTGACTACAGTTCTATTTTTAAAATTCATTCCCACCCTAAAGAGGGAAGTAATTACTATGAGTCTTTCCCGCCCTGTGGTGGGAAGCAGCGTTTTCCACCCGCTATTTGGATCAAACAAACACTACTTTCCGAGTATGAGAAATGAAAATTAATTTGCACATCAAATCATTACATGTAGATAATATAGTACAACGCAACTAACTATTTACACAAGGTACTAAGTTAAATGACTAACTAACTAAATATACAATTGGATACTTAGGCGTCGAAGTACTCGTCCACATCGCTGTCATCCGGAAACGTCCCCAGAAGATGAGCAGAATTGCCACGTTGAATGGCAATGCAAATTCTTTGGTCAAAGAACGAGCCAGCTCTATAGTCGTTTCATTTGCAGTTTACATTTCGTGGAAGAAAAACCTACGATATTATAGAACAACTATGATTTTTTTAAACTTTCAATCACGTTCATCGTCACCTTTTGGAATACAAAAAGTTTCACCCACTTTTTAACGTAACACGCACCACTCACCTTAGGTAGCAATTTATTTATGTACAATCTGCATCCTAATAAATCGATAGGGGTTAGTAAAGTGTATTAATATTAATGTTGAAAATTTTCTTTTGCGTTTGCGGCGTTCTACAAGGAATAATTCTAGGGCCGGTATATTTATTGCTCTTTGCTCCCTAATTTTGTTCTATTCTTTTAACTTTAATGGTAATGGCTAACCATTTTGTTTAAAAAATGATTAAAGCAAAACAAACCACATTTGAGACAAAAACGGCCTAAGAGAGGTATGATTCCATTTTTTATTTTTTGTAACGGATCCCTAAAATATGTGTTGATAATGCCACAGAAATTGTGACGTACCTACTACTTAACTGATTTGCCGCGGGCAAATTGACCGATTGTCGGCACGTGGCGTAAATACACCAAGATTGCCAATGAGACACTCATTCACTTAAATTAATGAAGCAACACACGATGACACGATAAATTTATCTCTTTCTTAATTTTAAACACGAAAGTGAATTCCTATATTTATAGAGTATACTTTTACTTACTTTGAGATAACAATTTAAGCTGTTAATCTGCCGACGCAACTGAATCCGATAAATATGTTATGAGATAGCTATGCCACCACATTTTGTGTGATCACGGCGTGAGTGTGCATCATTCCGTAAGAAACGACAGACGGTTTTAATGTTATTTACGAAGTAAGAAACGAAACATTTATGGTTATGTCGATTAAGTCATATATAAGTGCAAGACTTGATAATAAGTACAACTAAATGTGTGTAGTGATTACATTTTGAGGTAAGTGTGCCCAATATTCCAAACCTGTTATTATCTATAGTTAATTCGCCGAGGAAATAATGGTTTTCCTTTTATTTCAGTCAAACAAAATGGACGAAGATCATATAGAAACAGCAATTGGTCGTTTTGGAAAATATCAAACATGGATTTTATTCTTAATCACAGTGGGAAGGTTTCCAGCCGAATATCAATTAAATAATGTAGTATTTATCATACCGAGTGTTGAGTATAAGTGCTTAGACAACAATGTGACCAACTACTGTCCTTGTGAAAACCCGGAATATGACACAAGCACGATTTTAAGTTCAGTCACAAGTGAATGGGACCTCATATGCAACAGAACATATTTAGCAAGTTTGGCTCAATCTATGATGCAAATTGGAATATTGGCAGGCAGTTTACTTTTTGGATACCTCTCCGACAGGTATCTACAGTGACTTTTTACACCATAGATCTTAAAAATACGTACCTATTCATAATTCACCACTCGCCAGCCTGCTTAGTAGAAGATGGGCATCGAAAAGCAACGTTACGTTTGCAACGCAACTGGAAGCCACGTGTATAATTATTTATATCTTTAGCATCATGATATATTTTTGGTTTTTATCAATATCAAGACTTATAACAAGCATTTACATACAGGTTGAAATTGAAAACATGCGACAAACCGAAATTGGAGATTGTTTCCATCATAATGAACAACTTTTACCAAAGAAACAAATTTACAATCGCGAAAAAAAATCAGCTGTTCGCTACATTTTGACGAGTTATGCGAACATAAAATGTAGGGAACAGCAGATTTTTTTTCGCGATTTCAGATTTGGTCCCATAGTAAAAGTTGTTCATAATGATGAGTACAATCTTCCGTTTCGATTTGTCGCATGTTTTCAATTTCACTCTGTAAAATATTCATATTTTACTCTCTTTCATTTCAGGTACGGTCGAAAATCTGTAGTGCTGATATCACTATTCTTTGAAGTAGTTTTCGTAGTAATCTCAGCGTTTGTCCCACAATTTTGGATGTTCTTAATCTGCCGATTCTTGATTGGAGTTACTCTTGGCGGAGTAATGCTGTGTTGCTACATACTACTTATTGAATTGTGTGGGAAGTCGTTTAGACCATACGCAGCTGGACTTCAGGAAATGCCATTCTTAATCTCATACTTTACGCTACCAATCATAGCGTACTTTGTAAGAGAATGGAGAGACTTACAATTAGTGACGTCAGTTCCATGGGGCATAGTCGTCGTGTATTACTGGCTACTACCTGAATCTCCTCGATGGCTGATTACTGTAGGGAGGAAGAAGGAAGCTATTGAGATCCTTACGCATATTGCTAAAAAGTAAGTGCAAACATAAAAATTACATTTATTCTCACGTACCTACTACCTACAAAAATTCATATAGCTAAATTAATTATTTTCAGGAATAATCGGCCGACTGATAACATAGAAGCTCTTGTTGATAAATTAGAACTGTTAAACAAAAATCAACAAAAAACTGGAAATTTTATAGACCTCTTCAAAACTCCAAAAATCAGAGTGTACACAATGATAACAGCATTAATATGGATGTTTTGTTCACATACGTTCTTCGGAATCAATCAATACATAGGCCGCCTCCAAGGAAACTTATACTTGAACGTGCTGCTGTCTGCAGCGTGCCTTACACCGGGATTAATTATAGTCATCTTCGCTACATTGCATTTAAGAAGAAAAGTGAGCGTTATATCTAGTTTCACTACAGCAGCGGTGTCTTTATTAGTTTTTATTATCATTCCAAGTGATTTAAGAGCAGCAACGTTAACATTTGCGATAATAGGTTTGATAGGAGCATACACATCTTTTGTCCAAGTGTATCTTTACTCATCAGAAATATTTCCGACTGTCATCAGAAATACGGCGATAGGTTTCGCTTCAATGTTTGCAAGGTTTGGAGGTTTTATTGCCCCCTTTGTAGTAAATATAGGAATAGAGTGGGTGTCTATATTGATATTTAGTGGTGTAGCATTCAGTGCAGCAATACTTTGTTATTTCCTTCCTGAAACTAAAGCGACTACTCTTCCGAACACTATTGAACAAAGAGAGCAAACGAAGACGTAGCAAAATGGTGCTAATGTATATGTATAATTGTATTTAATTAAGTTATTTTGAGGTTTTATGTACTCTACGAACTCGTACGTTATTAATAGATAACCTTAATATATTTACAAATAAAGATAGCTAGAACATTATAATTTTGTATCATGTAATTTATTGCATTAAAATAATTTCCTAAGGATTACGAAGTCTAGTATCTTTATTACAATAATCATGACTTTGGCATTGATGAGAACTCACAGTTGTATTGAATATTACTAAACTCTATAAATTAAATTATTGTTAAATATTCCTAGTTTTTTACATTACTAATTTCTCGAGAAGTTTGTACTGAATATTATGGAAACCTCCAAAATACCAAGTTATGAATACGAAAAGGAAGCAGTGATATAAGACCCAGAACTGGAACATGACGCTGTTGATGAGAGAATATATGAAAATTATATCAATGACGGTCCAGAACAGTAATGCTAATTTTGCTGCTGAAAGCGATCTTGGAGATCGATGTGGTGGTGCTCTGTTGTATTGTGGATCGATGAAATTACCTGGAAATTAGAAATAAATTTTATTTTTTAACGAGAAACTAGCCACACTTTACCAGATGTTTGGAAATTATGGATAGTAACAGACTGTGTAGATAGCAATATCCTGTAGTTTTAGAGAATATAATTGATTTGATTGGTACCTATAATCCAAATTTCCTGCCACTACCACATGAACATAAAGATTCAATAAAAACCTGTCTTGGGCTCACCTTTTTGACAAATTCTGTGTCAATGGCCCTTACTCTTGTTTTCTTTTTAATACTCTTTCCTTAAACCCGTTTGACCTAACCACTATTTCCATTGCTTCATCGCCTATAGGAGGACTAACAAAGTTTTAAGCAGAACCGCCTGTTGCGTACAGCACGCAAGTACGCGATTAGTCGGTTAAATGAAACAGTTAATTAAATTTGTTCAAAGTGTGAGACCTCGCAGTGGCGAAAACTCATTGTAGATCGCGTTCGCAGGAGAGTGTGCGACGGCATGCGCGCTATATTACTCGTATCTACTGTGTGAGTACTGAAGCGCGCGCGGGTGAAACGTTTTCCAAGCACATGTGAGCTCTACGGCTTTCGGTGTTGTAGCGAGAAGTTACGTTATCTAACATTTTTTTTATTGATGTACTTATTTTGAAAGAAAAATGTAAACATGCGTAAGGTCGCAGTGGCGAGGTCTCAATTACTAATTTATTTTATTAAAAATGTTTTCCGTAAGTAGCACCGCCAATGGACCGACTTTTTATAAAAAAACACTACAAAGTGAAAAATAACTTTAATTTCGGAAGTCGGTGTCTTTAGATCTGTATTTTAGTTTTTTGCCACCGACTTCCGAAATTAAAGTTATTTTTCACTTTGTAGTGTTTTTTTGGAAGTCGGTTTTTTTTTTCTTAAAAAGTTTTTATTTCACGCTTTTTAGTGGGTGTGCTTATAATTTATCTAAGTTACAATAGCCTAGTGACCATCGCCTTTTACAAACAAAATATTGCTTTTCCCGATGCAGGGAAGTTAATTATTGAGGAGTTCTCCAGGTCCACCATCATCTCCATATCACCATTCACATTGTGACGAGCATAAATTGCTTAGCAACCATATTAAAGTAATCGAATCGCAACCCGTGAAATACTTAGATATTATTGAGTAGTTCCGGTGGCCATCTGTGGTCTTCATCATCAGTTCCACTTCACCAAATAGTGCTTTCCGAGAGCAAATGCACGAGTTACTATAAAAAATACCCAAATCGCTATAGCTGTGCCTATAATATTTGAAGAGTTCCTTCGATTTCTCCAAGATCCCATCATCAAATCCTGACCAGATGTTTTTAGAATAGATGCTGATAATCCTGGCTGAAGCATCAGGCCAGACTTATGTCAACATTGCATTGAACTTAAAATTTAGTCCTGTTTAAAATGAGCCCAAACACGACTACGGTGCTGTAATTTCAAGGTTGGTACTTTTTCTGATGCTCCTGGCTTCAGCATCAGGTCTTTATGTACTTCGGTGTTCCTCATTAACAGTACGTTTATCCACACATTGAGCCCTTTTCAATGAGCCTAAACACGATATATCTGCTGTTAGTTGTCGAGGAGTTACGTACTCTGTAGACTATCCTGCCTGCAGCATCAGATCATGACTTGATGATCATGAGACCAAATGTGGCAAATGCCCTATTAAACATCAAAACAATTTACTAAAACGCCTGCCTGTTCGAGTAACTTCTTACTGTTAAGGAGTTGTACCTTCCATCATCAGCCCAGCTACCTGAGATGGTGACAACCATACGCAAATACACAAGATACTTACTTCATAAAATATGCGAAAAACAATAAGTGAGCCTATAAAATTTGAGGGTTGCCCTCGATTTCTCTAAGATCCCATCATCAGATCCTAACTTGGTGACAGTGGGACCACCTCAGAATTATCTACTTTGGAACAAAAAAAGAACTTTGAAAATCCGTCGACAATTGGCGGAGTATTCGATGAACAAACATACAAAAAAAAAAAAAAAAACATACAAACAGGCGAACATAGTACCTCCTCCTTTTTGTGAAGTCGGTAAAAAGAGGATGATATCATCGAAGCGAGTTCTCACAATGTTGTATAACTGCAATCATAATATTTTCTCTCAACTACGTAGGAATGTTATCATTAATCACTACAAAACCGATTACAAAGGATGTATTTTTTGCTTAAAACCAAAACAGTGTAGGAATGTTATTTATGAAATCTCATGGTTGCACAGTTATTCATTAATGCACTGTTTTTTATTTAGATATTTCGCAGGGAAATGAGGATATCAGAGATTTCACGAAATCCCTAGGGATATCACGAAATCCCGGTAGATGTCGAATATTCTAGTTTATTACGTCTTTTTACTAAAAGTATCTAGTGATATGACAAAGTACTAATATAAAGTCAGAGATATGTCATTTCACTAAACTAAATGTAGTGAAATAAATAATAAAGTAATAAAACATAATTACAAATTAAGTGGTGCATTTTTTAAGAAAATAAAGTTTTAATCAACTAAACATCAAAACAAAATTACAAATTAACTGGTGCATTTTTATTAGAAAATAAAGTTTTAATCAACTAAACATAATAATCTGACAATGATATCAGGTATTATACCTTTTTCTATTATGTGGATTCGTTCATTAGGTACAAAAAAATAAATGTAAGTATTAAAAAAAATTAAGTAGACTTCTAAAAGTATGCGAGGCTCAACAATTAAGACAACGACTAACTCCTGATGGAAAATGGAAAATCTTGTTATTTATATATATAATCTTCTTGCAAATACATTTTTTGGTTTTGCACTGGACCTTTGATTTTTCACAATTACATTGTTTAAAGCCAAATGTTTGCTTCCAAATGTAGAAATTCTTCCAGCTAATGCATAGCTCGATTTTTATTCGGCATTATCCGCTTTTCTGACATCTTACTAGATTTAGTTTTGTGAAACGACATATCACTGACGATAAATTGGTATTTTGTCATATCACTAGATAATTTTAGTAAGAAGACGTAATAAACAAGAATATTCGACATCTACCGGGATTTCGTGAAATCCCTGATATCCTTATTTCCCTGCGACATATAGGTACACCAAATTCTTACCAAATTACTGGCATTTTTAAAAAGGAAATTAGAAGGACATCTTCCTAAGAAATCAAAAGTTTTCACAGCTCAAAATGTGGAAACATTTCTAAATGAAGCCCCTGACCACCGCTTTCTTGCCACAAAAGTACCTAAGTACCTACCTATTGATTACATTTTTAGTAACTAAAACAGCTACATACTTACTATAGGTAAGCGCTCATGAATCGATCGCTTGTGTGCGATCTACTGATGTGATGTTTTGACTCTAAGTTAAATAATTATTGTTGTAAATCTTCGTAAGGTTTATGTGTATGGGCACGCCACAATTGCGGCGATAAGTCCCCTCTTTCAGGAGTGGCTGGAGAGGCGCCACGGCGTCCTCAACTTCCGCCTAACGCAGGTCCTCATCGGACACGGCTGCTTCGGGAGGTTTCTGTTCCGAATAAGGCAGGAGGAAACACCCGGGTGTCACCATTGTGTGGGTCATCCGGAGGACACGGTGGAGCATACGGTGGAGGTCAGCCCAGCTTGGGCAGAGCACCGCTGCATCCTCACGGCGGTGATCTCTCGAGTCCGGCCCTAGTCCAGGCTATGGGTACAGAGCGAGAGTGCATGGGAAGCCGTCGCCTCCTTCTGCGAAGCAGTAATACTCGCGAAGGAGGAGACGGAGCGCGTGAGGGCGAGGCAATCATTGCGACCTCACGTCACTAGTTGCCGCAGGAGACGCCCTGCGCGTCGGGAATCGATAGCCGATTCGCGGCCACCGTAGGCGCGGGCTTGCGGACGGCGAGGTCGGCGAGCAACGGACAGCTTACCGTCCGGTAAGGACCAGGCCCGGGTCGACGGCGCGTTGTGTTCCACACGCGCCTCAAAGAGATGTCAGCACTAACTGACGGGGTCCGCTAGGCCCGATGCCTGCCAGGGTCGCGGGCTGTTCGAAAGAGATACCGTGGCCCCTGGCACAGGCAAAACTTTGTATCTCATTATAGGCGGACTGTGTTCTTACGAGAAATAAATTTCTTTAAACCGAACAAGGGTGGGTTTTAGTCAGTAAAAGTCTGACACGCCCTTCCGCTCCGCCCAGAGCGGGAGAAGTTATAAAAAAAAGGTTTATGTGTATATTATTAAAAATAATAAACTTCTTTCTTAGATTTGACTGACACACACATATGAGTGTTGCAGTCTAATCTAAGAAAGCTTATAACTTGTAATACATAAAAATTAATATAGGTATTACGTAACTTACTTTCCTGCTTAAATACTAACCTACCTGCCTATTTTTGTCACATGGTGATTTTTTGACTGAATGGCGCTTGTCGTGGAAATGAACTCGTAAACATTTAAATCGATGATATCGAAAAACATTCAGATTTGTTGCTGATAAAGAAGATGGATCAAAATTGCCCCACGTCCTATAACAAAGTGACATATCTCAAAAAAAAGATAAAAATGTATAAAAAAATATGGCATACTTCCTAAGTTCATTTTTTTACACCTTCATATGAAAAAATTGCTATAAAAATAGTTCAGGCGCTGTTATGAAAAATTCATTCGTATGAGTATTTATGGACTTATTTAAAAAATTCTTTTTTTGTTTGTAAGGGTACCCCCAATGTAGTCCCACTGTCATAAAGTCAGGTCTCCGGTCTCCAGGATCCTGGAGAAATGAAAGTAAAATCTCAAAAATAAGCTCATTTTTTTCAATTAAGGTAGTTTTTAACATACATATTACATTTATTTTGTTCAATCAACGATCAACTGACGATTATCTCCTTATTCATCTGATTATGAAAACGTGAGAATAAAAGCTTGAGCTTGAATGTTTGAATACTATACTAATACTATACTATATTATTATAAGTACATAATTCAAATATTACTTTGAATACTACATAATAATACTGAAATTGTTTCTTTATGTGTAATTAAAAAAGGCGCTTTTGGTGATTTAGTTTAAAAATGAGTGGACTGGGGATTTAAGGATACAAAGAAAAAAAATATTTTTTCTATTGTTTATTATCTATTATACACACGTTACAACGAATTCGGACAGGACATGTGCAATAAATGGCGAACATAACTCCCAGTTCGTCACGTCATTTTCTCAACATTCATTTATTAATTTTCTAAATCCCTTAAAACATGGTTCAAAAACCTGCCGGGTGGTTCATTTCTTCGGGCTGGTTCCGCATCCAGCTCAAATAAAATATTACACTCATAACATGGGCGCATACCCCCAATGTCCTGCGCCCATGTATACAAAAACAACTGTAGTAAAGAAGTCTTCAATTTAAACAACAGAAACCAAATCACTAGGCAATTATCAGGTCCGGTAAGAGTAGCTTTGTCGTTAAAAAATCTCAAGATCCACAGAAAAGAAAACGCAAAGAAGTAGCACACTCAACGCAAGCGCAGGATCATATGTTGATCTATGCGCAGGATGGACTGACAGCGCCATTCAATTGTTCCTTTCATGTCCTTGGCGTCACTATACATCTCAGTCACTCGCATTAGAACGCGTGAAATAACATTATTCACTTGCATTTCCTTAACTACGCTTGCCGCGTCGCGTCGCTATCGTTATTCGTCTCTCTCATTTGTGTTAATGTAAGTGAAACAACCTCAGTCGACCACTCCCTCGCGTTACCACTGACGTTTCTGTCTCATCATAATGCAATAAGTCAAAAGAAACAACAAGAGAGTGAAAAACTAATAATGTAAAGTACAAAAATGAGCTTATTTTTGAGATTTTACTTTCATTTCTCCAGGATTCTGGAGACCGGAGACCTGACTTTATGGCCGTGGGACTACATTGGGGGTACCCTTTCAAACAAAAAAAGAACTTTTAAAATCGGTCCATAAATACTGATACGAACGAATTTTTCATAACAGCGCCTGAACTATTTTTAAAGCAATTTTTCCATATGAAGGTGTAAAAAAATTAAGTTAGGGAGTATGCCATATTTTTTTATACATTTTTATCTTTTTTTTGAGATACGTCACTTTGTTATAGGACGTGGGGTAATTTTGTAAGGATTGTGATCCGTCTTCTTTGCCAGATACAGATTCAAAGAAAGAACGGTCATTCGTAGTCCGTGGAGAATACGTAATAATTATCGAAAAGTATCAAGCTCTACGCCCCTCTAATACAAACACTAACATATTTTAAATAGGTCTATTATCTGTAATTGTAATTTTAATAAATACTTTGATTCCAGTACTATTGCTTTTTTTTGTCTCGTAGATGGTGTGAAAAGTAGAGTATTCTCCTCGGCGATGAAGGTGTCTTCGTCTTGGGCGAGTTTGAATCCCTCACTGCACTCAAGATTTTAGAACTCAGAGCTCCGCCGCTACGCTCGGGAGCCCTAGAATCTTTCGTTGCGTTCGGTAATCAAAATAGCGTCCGCAACATGAAGACACTACTTTATCCCCTTAGTGCATAATCTACTATTGTTGGGTTTCTCGATAAAGGCAGGTAACTCACCATCATTGTGAAATCTTCGAAGGCTATACTCTTTTTCCCGCCATCGGTCACCGAGCCAAGCTTTAAGTTCTTCATCTTCTTGCGGAAGTTTTTCTATAGAATATCTGGAACAGAAAATAATTATTGTTCAGAAAGTTAAAATAAATATTTTGGCTAATCATATTGAATCGATCGTTTGCAGGTGGCACTTCTAAAAAGCAAAATCCTAGACATTGGAGCTGACTTGAATTATTCACATGTAAAATTATAGGAAGCCAGTTTGCTGAATTCAGTAACTAAGAACAATGTTCTGCAGAGGGTGCAGTTTCTTAGGACTATAATGTATGCCACCAAAAAATGTACCCTAAAAGCATTATTGGCAAAAAATAAACGGTGATGACAACCTTAAATTTAAACAATTAAGTTTGTAGACTCCGTCTCACGAAAGAAGTCCCGCGGCAATAAATTGAACTAATATTGTTATCTCATTTGGAGAAACATCGACGACGTAACTGCTACATTTTTTTTAATCTTTGCTTTCCTAGCATAAATACCCTTTCTAAGTGCTTTGGCATATTTAACTCATTTTTGGGAAAAATACATTTACGTCGATGTTTGTCTAAATGAGCGATATGTTAGCCACATTCCTACAACAACCCTAATACCTTACACACCTTTATCTGTTTAATATTGTGCATTTTCCTAACCTAATATTATGTCGCATATCGCATGCCTGTAGCGTCTGCGGGCCTTCTTTCGTGAGACGGACTCTACATCACAATGTTTTGGTTTAACCGTTGACTCCTAAACTAAAGGCCCTGCTTGTAATTAAGCTGCCTGCTTTTTAGATGACTAACTTGCTAAATACGATTACACTGGTCTAAATTCAGTAACTGGACGATGAAATTCAGTCTAGTTGAAAATATTGTGTGGGCTATAGGTAGTAATTCATACTCAAATAAAGAAAATAAGAAACTCTGCGAGAAATCGACTCCACAGCTGTTGTTGATGATCGTTAAGCACATCTATATTCATTGAATTAACATCATCAATAAATTCGATATCTACGCCTGACAGACATTTCAATGACCAACCTTTTAAAGTAGAAGGAGACATGCATCGGAATTCTTCCTCGAAACAAATCCATTTCAGTTTGCGCCGGACTGTCATAAGCCACGGTGACGTCATAGATAGAGGCAAGGCCAGACTCCCGCAGCCGAGAGCACAATGCTACCCAACCAGTGGTCCGCGGGTGTAACACATACTCATAATGCTGTGAAGGTAGAATATTGTTCAATTAAAACGCAAACGTGAATTGTGATCCGGAAATGATTGTTAGAAATAACGACGAAGTAATTTATAGAATGATCACATTGAACATACTGGAATTCTGATCCAGTACAGCAATATAGTGACGCAAGGATCGAATTAATGGCTGTTCTATCTTTATATGTATACAGGCTGAATTTTCCAAGTGGGCGTGGATGGCCAAATTCTAAACTATGAGGAATAGCGAAAAGTACTCAAAGGAGTCGCGGGCTCGATTTTGATGAAAACTAAAACCGCATCATTGGATTTTTGAAAAATCAATATTTCTAGCCAGGGATCGAGCCTGTTGATTTTGAAAAAAAAAACACACACTGTATTATTACACCATTCGATAGTGTCCCTAATATGGATCAAATTCTGGGAAGTAATGATATCCGGCAAACTTAAGGAAAATGTTGAATCTTAATAAACTTCTTCTTATTTTATAAAGTATTCATACCTACATTACGTACCTTGTTCGAAATGATGCTCAATATTTTATTAACACACCCGCAGCGCAGTCACCTTCACAACATTATATTTTAAATTCAAATTTCTATTACGATCTTTGTAAAATATTCTAATGGAATCCATAACATTGTAATGCTGAATGCAGTACATCCTTAAGACGTCGAATCCGAATGTATTAAAAACAATGGTCATCATTTTGAACAATGAATCAGTTAAGGTTTAGTAGGTAGGTAACATAACCCGGGCCCGGCTAAATAATATCAGCCGCACAGGTCAATCCATCAGGTTAAGCTACGCTTGCCGCGGTTGGTCTGTGGATGTGTGACCATCTTTACATACCAAGACCCCTCCATGCCTTGGAAAGCACGTTAAGCCGTTGGTCCCGGCTGTCATTCCTGGATCATAGACAGTCGTTACGGGTAGTCAGAAGCTCGAAGGTCTGACAAACAGTCTTACTAACGGGAAGGGGTATCGTATTACCCAGTAACTGGGTTGTGGAGGTCAGATAGGCAGTCGCTCCATGTAAAATACTGGTATCCGGTTAGACTGGTAGCTGACCCTAATATACTTGGGAAAAGACTAAGCAGATGATGATGAGGTAGGTAACATAAGAAAAATAAAAAAAGTATTTTGTTAAAAATGGGCTCTTTCCTTTAGTTTGCCGTATATCATTACTTCCCAGAATTCGATCCTTATTAGCGACACTATCGAATTAGTGTGTTTTTTTTTTCTAAATGAACAGGTTCGATTCCTGGCTAGAAATATTAATTTTTCAAAAATCCAATGACGCAGTTTTAGTTTTCATTAAAATCGAGCCCGCGACTCCTTTGAGTACTTTTCGCTAGTCCTCATAGTTTCGGATTTGGCCATCCACGCCCACTTGAAAAATTCACCCTGTATATAATCATTAGAATACATAGAATACGTGTGTATGTCACTGAACTCCTTCTAAACGGCTGGACCGATTTTGATAATTTTTTTGTGTCCCAGGCAACTCAGGCCTGGATGGTTTAGATTCACAATTAGACCCGGTAGCGATAGAGTTCTAGGTCACAGGAAAACGTCTGTCCGGTCCGCTAGTTATATTATATATGTATATAATCCAGTGCTGAATACTGGATGCTAGTCTGGATTGAAGAGATAATATGGTCATATATCGATTCAGCGTCACTTCTAGCGCTAAAATAAGATATTGGATTAATGTAAATCAGCCTAATTATAAACATAAGGCAACATTTGATAACCGTGACGTGAACGGAATACCAAAATCAATAGGAAAAGCATAGATCAATAATGGACAGATAAAGATAGAATGAAACCATAAGAGCAACCTAAGAGACAATCCTTACGGTAGCTGGAAATTTACTGCCGAACAATTTACTTTATTTTTATTGCCATAATTGGTAGTGGTCGTCCCAGAACTAGCAGAGATCAATGCAATTCTAACCACCGATTATGAAGAATACAAGGTGCAACGCTACACTTTTTCCTGCAACTGTGCTGGTGTTAAAACTACTTGCCCAATATGGTGATTAAAGGGAAATCAAGCTGATGAAACACGTACAATTATTACTTAATATCAAAGTGCATGAGTAGTGCACTGAGAATGTTAATAGATCGGTAATAGATACTTGGGTTACCTGTCACTTTGCTGTAACCGCTGAAGTAACAGCCTATGTGACGCGGATTGACGTGATTAAACAAGTTATTGAAATATAACAAGTAAAAAGCGTAATATACGAGTATGACATGCAGAGCTAGCTTTAGTAAATAATATAGTCATTTTAAAAGTTAAATGGTCGTTACAAATAGGGTTTGATAAAGGGGAGGTTAACAAAACAAGATTTCGAGAATTAGATGCAATTAACTACAGCGTCACAAACAACTTGGTTGTGGCAATTTATCGCTGCTACCCTGGATCGGTTGCTGGTAAGTACAAATACAGCAATAAGGTAATATAGGGTTGCCCTTAATTATAATATGAGACTTATGGAGAGTGTATGATAGACCTTTACCTAGCTCTTCGTGGAACGTGCGATGTGCGCGCTCACAGTTGTAAATTAAAACAAAACTTTAAAATTCATCCAAATATTTTACTCACTCCGAATTTAAATCGCAAATTGCTTGACATTCGCAGTATCTGATAACGCTGAGATGAAATATTGCAAATGAATTCAAGTAAAAAAAAAGGTACTGAACCTTGAAAGACAGTGGATATCTATCGAACCGGAAAAAACGGTGGCCCTCATTAAAAACGAGATTCAGTGATGATAATCAGTATTAATAGTCATGGTCAAAACTTTATGCACGGAAGATAGAGTAAGAATACATACCTGCATGTTATTATCATGTGCAAATTTCTCGCTGCGACGAAGGTTCTCTTCACTTAAGTCCGTTCCTTCAGGGAATAAAACAAGCCTGTAGTCGTAATTAAGTTTCTGATAGTAATCTACGAACTGAGACAGGTTTACTTGGTCTTCACGCCAATTCCTCTTTACGTACAGGAAAAAGTTTAGTTGCATTATCCAGCCTGCAAGGTTTTACAAATACGGTAAGGTCATGTCTAACTGCGTTTTACCTACTTACATATATTTTTGTATGCAATCAGAATTAATTAATAGCTGTAATACCACAAACGTGATATGGCAGAGTTTATGTGGAAGGTTTTATGCATAATTTAACTAAACTTACCCATGCCAGGAATGTTTTTAATTTCGTCCTTTAAAACAAATTTTATTTTCGATTTGCCTCCAAGATCAAAAGCACTATTTGAATCACTGGGGTTTTGAACTGTCTGTTTACAAGAGCACAATTCGCCGGAAGGATTTTGCGTCGCGTGGTATAGAGCTATCCATACATAGTTCCAATCAATTCTTGTGCGATGGTTCATCACAATAATTGTCTTTTCGTCAGGATTCACATAATCACCGAAATGATGTAACTGAGTATTACAGCAACATTGAAACAGTGCCTAAAATAATAAATTCAGCGGATAATAGCATTCAGTTACTTACGATATTAATTGTTTATTAAATATTTCGTAGTATAACGTCTTACCACAGGATATAGTTCCCACAACGAAAATAATGTATCAACTAATTTTCTATATAAACAATGACTAAAAAACATCAGGTACATAACAGGACAGTAAAGAATGAAGAAGCCTGAAATCAGAATGTAAGAAGAAACAAGATGCTTTTAATAGAGGTAGATAGTATTACTTACAAAAAGAAACCAATGTAAGACTTACCAGCAAGAATAGTGTAATACCAAGCAGTGCAGAGCAGGAAGCCCACCGCCATGGTGCCGCGGCCAGCGGGCTTACACTGACGCGCCTAAGAAGCCCTGTCGATGCCCAAGTCAGCATCGTTAGATTAGAACCCCTACGCGATCCACTAAGCCCTATTATATGACACCTTGCCGTGGAACAGTATTCTATATTATTAAAGTATCTTATTCTATTATTTTACTGTGTTACACAGAAGTTAAACCGTCTCATGTTATCCATATATTATATTTTTTTTCTTTACACTTCTCTTTCCGTAATATTGACGTCATTGGTTGTCCCTGGATTTCGCGAGCTTTTTTTTCCTAAGGCTTCAGCTTCTTCTATTGTACTCATTAGTTCACAATCTTTAGTTTCTGGCAATAACAAACATAGCAGTCCCGCTATCATTGGAAAAATGCCAAATGCGACAGGCGAACACCATTTGCCATAGGGTCTTAAGCCAGCCGCAAAAGGTGCAATCATAGCTCCTAATCGAGCCATCATTGAGCAAATTCCTATTGCTGCGTTTCGAACTACCGTTGGAAACATTTCGCTGCAATATAAATATACCACAACGAAAATAACGTAACAGAGTAATTCACCGATGCATCCGATCACCACAGATGCTTTGCCTTCAGGCACAAAGCCAACTATAAATAAGCATAAACTGCATAAGGTGTTTCCGGCAACAACGACGGTTTTGCGCTTGGAGAACTTGATTAAAGGTATACAAATAATACACGCGCACATACACATGCTGCCAGTGGCCACAACGTTGATAAAAACGTCGCCAGTTAAATGGCTAATATAATAAGTGATGCCGTAGAAACAGTAGCTGCAGACGAGCCAAGCGAATGACATAACAATGATATTTGTTCTTAGGTTCGGAGTGCGAAACAAATCTAACACTGTGCTCGTCGGTCTTGTGCGTATATGTTTTAATTGATATAATTCAACTCTTTGTCTTATCATGTCTGTTGGTAGTTTATTTCTGAAAATAAATATTTGAATGTTAGATCAAATAATTTCTGTAGGCAATGCAATAAAAAGGATAGAATACACTTACATTTTTGCTACTCGTTCCATTAAACCAATTGCTTGCTCTGTTTTGTTCATAACTAGTAACCATCTTGGAGTTTCTGGCAATAAACATATATAGAATAGCAAAAAAACGTTTGAAATTGATATAAAAAGTTGAAAATAATAATAATCTCTTATAAGATAGCCAACTGCTGCAAGTACGATGTGACCGGCAGTGAACGGTATATGAAACAAAGCAGATATCAAGTCTCTATTCACACTTCCTACATATTCCATGATTATCACAAAAGATATGATCATGATACCACCATTTGCATAGCCAACGAACATTCTGACGAGTGTAAAACTCCAATAATCTGGCATAAACGATGTCATTATTCCTGCGAATATCTCTATTATCACTGATATTATCAAAGTCGGTTTTCTACCATATCTGAAATGTAATAAGCCTTATTAAGTATATCTCCTAACTAGAAGAAAAATACCGTTTAAGTAACGATACCCACTTGTCTGATGCAATTCCAAACGATAAACTTCCACTAAGTACGCCAAATTGAAAAATTGTTTGACTTAAATCTTTGAGCCAAGCATCTTCGCATATCAGGTTCCATTCGGTGACTATAGTTCTGGTGAATATAGACTTATCGTACACTGGGTTATCGCAACATGTGGCGTTTGATCTGGGGCAGTAGTAGTGCGCTGGTGGAGCCAGGAAAATTATTGCCATTTGGTGAAACGCCACTCCGAATTTGCTCGGAAACACAATAAAACATAGCCAATAATGATACCGCCCAAAGTTTCCTATTAATTCATTGATGAGTCCCATTATATTAGAGTGATCATGATTGGATTAAAATTGATTGCTAGAAATCTCATTATTACATGTTATAAATAAAATGTTCAAATAAAGATCACTTTTTATATGCAATGTCGTTTATTGCTATACAAGTAAAAACGGGTTGGTCTTGCTCAAGGTTGTTTTTCACTGCGAAGCGTACTATTACTTATTTTAAATGAGTGCATTTGATGATAACTATAGGAACGTACAGTTATTTATGTGGCGAGGTCATGTACTTACATAAGAGTACCTATTGTATGCGCACATTGTAAATCACTACAAAACAGACTCTAATAAAACTTTGTTCTGTTTGGAATTCTTAGAGCACGTTAAGTAGTCTGCATCTATCAGAAAGCTTTCTCGATACGCACTGCCTAGATAGGTACGTTTCGAGTCATCAATCGTATTAGAATTAACAAACATATTAATGTTGATCATTACTTATTAGGATTCAGGACCAAACATGTTCATTATTAGGTTGTTCATTATCAGATTGTTGAAACATGTTCATCATCAGAACCAGAGAAACAAGAACAGTTTACGATTTAAGAGAGGCTTCGAGTTCTGTCATCAGTTACATAAATAAGAACCAGGTAGAACTTCCATGATCGCCGTACCTGGGCCTCCTGTGTGGGCTGACTAAATAGTTATTTTCAACCGAAATGAGTACCTATTACGATTATTATGATTCTACATAGTGCCACGATGTCTACTGGTGCCTAAATGACGTGTCGATTTCATGGCGTTATTGTTAAGTATTTTATTTTATTATTTAGTGCGAAATATGACGTGAGCAAACGTGACTAATGGAGCGAATAAATTCAACGACATGTCCTACAATAGAAAATATATTATTTAGTTTCAAACACACATATAAACAGTGTACATTTTAAAGCTTGTGGGAGAAAATAAATAAATTTTATTATCTCTACCCTAATTTATTATGGTTGGTTGAGTTTTAAGTTGTAAATATAATACCGAGATTTTTATTACTTGATATTTCGTAAAATATGAAAAAAATCTAATCATGAATCTTATTTCACCTCACCTGTTATATTGAAAAGGCGGGTTTTACAGAATGCGGTCCACAGAGATAAGATGACAAGGTAAGGCAGATCCACAAAATAATGATTTAGGTACCTACAATTATACCGGAACGTGCTTCAAACTTTGATTCTGGCCAAACTATAAATCTCCTCCTCATAAGAAACACTACACAGTCGTAATGGTAAAAGTAGTTTTAAAAGACGTTAGTGGTCTACGGTACGACCAAAAGTCGATTGATTAAGTTATAATAGGTAAGCTTTCTAACTTTCTATAAAGCCAAGCACGTTTTTATCCTTATATGTTAGGTTTGCATCGTCGTCTTTGAAATAGAGTTCTCCTTGCTCGTCTCTATTTAAGGGCCCTGCAATTTATCCTGTACGTTCAGAAATGACTACTTAGTAGTTTAGTTTAGCTCGACAGTTAGTGTAATCATAAATAATTTACGTATTATTATTTATACTAACGACAACTACATATAATGTGTTTATGCGACAGTTGAGATAATGTTATGTTATTTTCTTGAATTATGATAATACTCAACTTGTTACATATTTCATTACCTACGTCACTAACCGGAAATAAGAAAATGTAATGACATGTGTTTTGTTTAGCTTTTGTATATGTTAGTACCTATGCTTATTATTTGTCTTTACTATTATTTAATTTTTTTAAACGTAACGTACCCTTCGTCAAGACGTCTAAAATATTAGGTAGGTACTTATGTTTAAATAAACATACCTAATATTAATGTTAAACGTCTTATCTATTTTTTCTAAGTTGTAAATATTACTTAGAAAGATATAGATAAGACGTTTTGATTAGTAACAGGAAAAAATATAAATTGTTTTATGACATCTTTACGGAGATAAGTATGAGAAGAGGAAAGCAGATAATGTGATACTTATCAAGAACCTTGGACGAGACACTAGGTTAGCGTAGCACGTGACGTATACATTATATTATTAATTTACATGCTACTTATATTATATCTAAGAAGTAAACACACATGCGTACAGGTTCAGTTGAGTAAGAAGAAAGAATAGATTTTCATAAAAAATAATGCAACATTGCATAATAAGTGAATTTTACAGGGAATATTAGTAACATTTCACCTGCGGTGTAATTTCGTAACACTCTATCAGTAGCAATGGATTTCATTTTGACACTCCAACAACATTCATTGCGTTATTAACGTTGTTGAGCAAAGACATTTTTTTCGAACACATGAAGCAATGGTTTAGTAATATCCTTCAAAGAGATTCAGATTAGCATTGATAGTGTGTAACGCAATGAGGTGCTGAATATTGAAATCTAACTTCTGCCTGCTACTTTGTCCGCGTGTTTCTTGTTCCCACGACCCACCCTGTCGTATCGCATCACATTGCCGCGCTGTCACTTCGTTTTCCCTTAGCGATCTTTCTAACTTTTTCTTTTTGCTCGGCTCCTAAGGCATCATGATGTTAAATAGGCTTCCTCAAGAATTGGGCTACCAAATTCAAAAATAATTCTTCAAATCCGACCGGTAGTTCCAGAGACTAACGCGTTCAAACAAACATACATCAGCTTTATTATAGTACCTATACTTAGATATGATATGATTAGTTTAGAATTGCCCACAGTTCTGTGTTACCTAGATAGGTTACTATACCTTCACTTATCTTTAATTTATCTTCAATTCTGCAATGGATTTATCTCTGGCTACAATCACCAATAGACTTCGTCAGACACGCACCTCTGAGGCTCTGACGATCTACGTCAACGTTTATCCTCTTGTGAAAATCTCTTGCACACGATCTTCAAACGATCCCCACACGGGATCATTTGAAGAGCACAGACGTTGATACCTACTGATATCGTGCAATGATAAGGGATTTAGGTAATTCCGAGATCCTCGACTTTAGCCCCAATATTCGATAAAAGATCAAGAGTTGCCTGATATGGCTATGTATTATGTATCATTTTTGTGATAAGATTTTATGTGGTCCTTATCATCATCTGTCTAGCCTTCTTTCCAACTATGTTAGGGTGGGCTTTACAATAAAATACTAGGGAATTTGGTGGTGGATTTTACATCCTCTGCGCGGCACCGGACTCTTTTAATGCTCACGGTCATACCACAGTAAATATAATATACAGTAAGTTATCTAAGGCCGCCCGCCGAGTTATTAGCCTACTCTTGCGTTGATCCCCAGGGTTGTCACTTTTACTTTTAGTTAATATTTTCGAACAAGCAGCACTTGATCTAAATTTATGAAATAAAAAGCATATTATGATTGAATATTTTACCAATTTATAAATTTAGTAAAAATAAAAAGCCTTTATTCACATAACATTTATTATACTAAGTTACAAATTTGATACCGAGAAAATTTTTCTCCTGTTTCTGCACGTCCGGAACGCTTTATTATTATTTGTTAATGTAAAGTAAATTCTCATTCTTATGTAAAGTTTTTGTAAAAAGCTTTTGGGAAAGCATGGACAGGGCATCTTAAATTCTATATCATTCAGTTGATCGACAAAATCATCAGGTGGGATCATGAGTAAATTTCGATCTTTGCCGTAATTCCTGTAATGGATATATCTAGATTCTACACTTAAATTACACGCTCGTTGATTAACGTCGACGTAATTATTTAAAAAATCGCAGTTCTTATGGTAATCAACACATTTTTTTAACAAAGCGCCACAAACATAAAAAAATGCATTTTTTTCCGGTAGCTCATGTTGTATTGGTACATAGTCAGAACGTAAGATTTCCGACAAAATATTTTCATTTCCTTGTGTTTGATTGCTACTGGTCAGATGTTTGTCGATTACTGAGGCACTTGTTTCGAAATGTTTGTGATTTTTCAAACTAATCAAAAATTCTGTGATATCTTCAGAACAATTACCATCTATTGGAGGCTTTGTAATATTTGTAAAATAAATCTTTCTACGAGTATATGCAGATATGAATTGCCTACTGGTTGGCTCTGTAGCCATCCCGTTTTTTGACCGAATTTTTCCAAAAAAATTTTCAATAACATCTTGATAAGGCGTCTTGTCAATAAATATTCAAACCCTTCTTGTTTAAGATCATCAAACAACTGTAATACAGATTTGATAGTAATTTGAAAACCATCAATAAACTTGACTGTTTTCGTAACGTCGCTACCGTTTTTTGGATTATATAACTTTAATGTTTGAAAAAGTATTAACATTTTATTAAAAAATTCTATTTGATTGTCATTTCCGCAAAACGCATTTTTGTAAGCATAGCTATGATAACGCCGGCGAGAGTTGACGAACGCAAGCGGTCATGAAGCGTACGCGCGTGCTCACAGTCGCGCTGCACAGCCCGCACTGCCACCACCTTATTCCCTCATATATTATGCTAGCGTGTGCGTGAAATCGCGTGCCGACATGGCGCGCGGCGCGCACGCACACATTCAAACCGAGAGCGGCACGTTTGTATGAAGATGTTTTACTGTATGTTTACTGTGGTCATACCGCACTTACATGACCTATGACAACGATAATGCCCATTTTTGTAACAACGCGAATTGCCTCGACTTCTCATCTTAGGGTCTAAACAGACGGACTGCATTTCAGCTGCAACATCGCAGTTTCGATGCAGTTGACAGTTGAAGCAGTTATTTCGAAACCAGCTAAGTCAACTGCATCCAAAGTGCGATGTTGCAGCTAGCATGCAATACAAATGCAGTCCGTCTGTTTAGACCCTTAGATCTGTTTATTCTGCTTATTAGCAAGGCTCTACAAAAGTAAATATTAGTAAGTGTTGTATGACGTTTATCTTTGCTTAGTTACCACTAAATATTTTGATGGAATATTCAAGTTTAATTATCCTTCTTTCGGAAATCTCAAATTCATATTTATTTATTTACTCAGATCTTAAGTTACTCTTACGGGCTCATGAAAGATATATATATATCTAGTTTTTATCTCTTCCACGCAAACACTAATCAAATAAAGCCAAACATGAGAGTTAGATATGTGCAAACATAAGTAAATAAATTAAATACGTGTTACCTACTCTATTAACCGTAATTAAACTAAGTAATTGTAGCAACAACGTTGTAAGATGAGAGCCAAAACGGTCCACTTGTTCTCAGCCTTATCGTTGATTAAAAAGAAAAAGTCATTACCTACAACGTGCTGTTTAATGACTTGAAATCCCTTCACTAAATAATTGGATTCTGTAATGAGAAATGTCGTAGTATTGGAGTCAATTTTAAAATCAAACCAAATGTGTAATACACAAAATAACTTGTAATATTTTTCCTTCAAGATTATCGTGCAATTTAAAAAACTAATTTACCTACTATTGTTTACAATATAGACATCGCATGGCATTGTATTATTATACTACGTAGATACATAGGTTCTGTGCACATATCGAAATGAGGGAAAATAAGCTTAATGTTATCGACGGAAAACATATTTAAAAAAAAATTAAAAGGGTCTCTCATACCTGCTAAAGTATTGTACGTAGCCGAGTGCAAGGCCTTTCTTTAACAGTTGATATAGGAAATGTTGTGATTGAGTTATAAACATGGTTTTTTACTTTTAGAAAGCTGATGCGATGGATAATAAATTAAAGTAATAAAAAAAGGGTAGGTAATCGGGGCTTTTATTGAGAAATTTTACAATTATTGTAAAAATTTATGAAAAAATATCTGAATTTTGTCAAAAAAAAAAAAACACCTTAATTTTCAATTAAGGCGTTTTTTTTTTAGTTTTTATTTTATGAGAATGCCCTGTTATTTCCAGTCATTACTGGGTTTGTTTCATTGTGACAGATTGTTTAGTTTAAAAGTTATACCGATTTGTTTACACAGGGGTCACAGCAGGGAACAAGAATTTTGAAACTGCTATATTTTTTAACATTATTTCCTTTATTTCATTATTTAGATACAAATTATATATTTTTAAATATTAGGATATAAAAAATATAGTCCACCGGTGTCGGGAACAGGGTTCAAGCTACCGGTAGTTAGGGCTCCAGAGACAGGAACTTCCTCACAATGCGAGCCGTATCGAAGAGTACTGCCTTCTGAATCAGGCCCTTGATCCAACCGCTTAACGAGAGCCTCGATAGATGTTGATTGAGGCTTTCGGCCATAAGGCCATTGACCGATACGAAAATCAGCACAATGATGGCCAAGCTCACATTCCACATGTCAACAACCTCGTGTGCTAAGTTAATATTATTATTATCAGCCATTTCTGTCCCACTGCAGGGCAAAGGCCTCCCTTTCCTCCTTCCACTTATCCCTATCCAGTGCTGTTACACGCCAATCCTTGTGGAAAGAGTCGAGTTCGTCCCGCCATCTCATTCTGGGCCTGTAATGGTCTTTTTTTTAGATTATGTTAAATATTTTTTCCGTCTATAAATTTAAGATTAATTTCTCTCATTTCGATATGTGCACATTATGAAGACACACTGTATATACATATATTTTTTATGAAAAATATGCCTCTTTCATTACCTATAACAATGGGGCATTTAATACGCTTTTACATAATCTTAATATATGTATATACTTACAAGGAATAACGTTATTTATTGTTAGGTACCTATTTATAGAAACAACATCACATAATTATTATTTCATGCCCACTCTTTTACTAATTAAATTCTAATTTCTCTCAGTTCCGTACATTTTGTTCAAATAAACTTTTCCTGTCGTGTAATTATATTAACTAAGCAATATTCACATACCTACCACATAACTTGTACATAGTGTTAATAATTTAGCAGTTAATTTCCTTAAGCTAAGCCACAGTCTATCAAAATAACTCGCAAAATTCTACTAAGTATTCTCTGCCTATACCGAATTACCGATACATTCAAGTCCACAATTGACCCCGTTGATGAAGTGTAAAGCAATTCGGTTTTGACAATATTACCAGATAATCTTACAGTATTTGATTGATTTTTCTTTGCGTTTCTTTACTTGCTTACACTTTTTGTCTTTTTCCCAAACGCTTCTCCCTCTTCTATTGTGGTTGTAAGTTCGCAACCTTTGGTTTCGGGCAGAAGTATGGTTATACCAGCTGCTATCAGCGGCATCACCGCAAACGCGACCGGAGGCATCCACAATGCCTTAGCTCTCGTCTCTATCACAAAGGGTGCTATCATAGAGCCGATTCGAGCTGCCATCGATGAGAAACCGAGAGCAGCGTTTCGAACCACAGTAGGAAATAGTTCTGTACAATATAAATATACAACTACAAAAACAATAAAACTAGCTACAACGCCAATGCTGGCGCAAATTACAGAACCTACACCTTCAGGTATTACTGCTAAAACTAACAAACAAACTGTACATATGAGGTGAAATATTATTACAATGGACTTTCTTCCTATGAATTTCAGAAGAGGTATAGACACAAACGTGCCGAATAAGGTGACGCTAGCGCTGCACGCTACATTGACGAAAGCATTACCGCTAAGCTGACCTACATACTGCGAAACACCATAAAAACAGTAACTACACGTCAGCCAGTTAAACGACATAGCTATAATATTTTTCCTAAGGTTTGGAGTTCGAAACAAGTCCAAAATATTCCCTTTCTTTAATTGGTGCTTCTCTAGAGATGCCTGGTAAGCTTCAATATCCGCCCTTATATTTTCTGTAGGGCGATTGTTTCTGTAAAAATAGTAAATATTTAATAGATTTTCTTTTCCGTAGTAAAAACATATTTGGTTTATTAGCAGGATGAGGATACTTACACTTTAGCAACACGTTCCAGTACAGTAATAGCTTCTTCTGTCCGTTTTACTGCTATCAACCATCTTGGCGTTTCAGGCACCAGGAAGAAATATGATAGTAGGATAATGACCGGTGCAGATATCGATAATTGGAAATCTGAATAGTCTCTGAAGAAGTAGGCGAATACTGGCAGCAACATATGGCCCAAATTAAATGGTACTTGATATAGAGCTGAGATGAGATCTCTGTACTGTGTTCCGACGAACTCCATAACAATTACAAACCCAGTAACCATGGTGCCGCCCACGGACATGCCCACGAAGAATCGTAACAATGTGAACGTCCAATAATCTGGAACGTACGCAGCGGCTACTCCGCACGTTACTTGGATAACTACAGCAACTAGAAGAGGATATTTCCTCCCGAACCTAAAAAGCAAGCACCTTGTTACGTAATCACGTTATTAATTAAGTACAAACATCAGTAAAAATGTAATATAACATTTACGTTACCTGTCAGAAGCCATTCCAAAAAATACACTGCCCAATAATGTTCCCAATTGGAATAAAGTCTGTGTGAAACTTGTTAGCCATCTCCTATCGCATATTAAATCCCATTCCATAATTATGGTTCTCGAGAAAATTGAAGTATCGTACGTTGGGTCTGGGCATGGGCATGTATTATTCATTTCTGATGTGCCACAGCTATATGAAACTTTTGGAGACAAAAATAGAATGGCCATCTGATGAAAAGCTACAGGAAATTTTGTTAAAAATATTAAGAGACATAGCCATAGATGATATTTTCCAAATGACCCAATCACCTTTTGAATCAAATCTTGTGGAACCGCGCTGGGTGGTTTTACCCCTGAAAACAATGAGAAAACCTGTCTTACATTAACCACAAAAATAAACTTCATCATCTATTTAGAATTTTCATAATTATGTTTGGGTCGGCTTCCAGTCTAACCGAATGCAACTGAATATCAGTATTTTACATGGAGCGACTGCCTATCTGACCTCCACAACCCAGTTACAGGGTAAGACGATACCCCATGGTAAGAAGCCAGAAAGTCTGACCACCAGGGAGTTTCGGGCTTCTGACGACCCGTAACGACAAATGACAGATAATCAACGAAAAAGAACCACAAAAATTATCATGTAGGTATGTTTTTCACCAATATCGATTGTGGATAGAAATCTTAGTGTTATCTAGCTTTCATAGGGGTATAGGATCAGAGGGGTGATTCTAGGTAATTTTAAGAACGTTCACAGTCTGGTCTTGGTCTCTATCTAAAATACCCCTAATTTCTCTACATTTTTGACAAGTTTATGACATTTTTGACCGTCGCTGAGATGAGATTGTGTCTAGATTTTGAACGTTTTTAATTATGGGAATTGGCCCTCTGGTAGTTACTCATCCTGAATTTAGAGATCTCTCTACATAATGTACTTATATTGAATATAAACTTCTACATCAACCTAGGACTAACTAACGAACGGTTATAGTATTGTCCTTTAAACATAGGTATTGTTTATTTTTTTGGTAAATGGAAGACCCTATTACTTGCACTTGATTAACTGCATAGGTTGCCCGTTTCCAAGGTTTATTGATTTGATTAATAAGCTTTGGAAATTAATTAGATTTTTAATTTGCTAGACTAAAATTACATTTGGTATTAATTGCGTTACTGGAAATATTCCGTCTAGTAGGTATTTTATTATTTTAGTATATTGGCGAGTTAAGCAAATTTACAACTGAATTGTTAAATAGCTTTGCGTTCATAGCCACTTTTAGGCTAAATTGTACCTACATAATATATGCCTACTACACAGACAATTCAGCCAATGAACAGGCAGTAATTTAATAGAAATTATAAAACAATCTGTCAAGCTCCGCTAATGAGACACAATTGATTTTCTATTGTTTCGTCGCCAATGGGTGACGCGCGCTGCTTGACCGGTTAAACTAAATACCTACAGGGTGGCACCAACGACGTGAAACCTGTTACCATGTGTTCAGAACACGATTGTGGATCTCCAGCGTTGAAATTTTTCTTCGATTATAAAAAAAATTTGCTGTTCCGTACATTTGCCCACGTATTTAGTTATTGTACTTTTCTATGAAAGAGCAGATTTTTTTTTTAATAACCAACTCAAATTTTTTTTGTCTAGAAACTTGAATTATGTGTTGAATTCATGGTTACAGTTTGTATCTATCTGTGTATCTGTTACCTTATTACCACTAAACCGGTCGTTAAGAAGTTTGACAAATAGGTATTTAGCCTGGGACCTGGACAAGTATACAGGATGTTGCGGAAAGGGTATATCAATACAGATGGGTTGAAGAGTGTATCCAGTCTAGAATCTCTGTACAAAATTTCAGCTCAAAAGCATTAACTTTGAAAATGCTTAATATTTTTTTATTTCGACATCACGGCGCTGCACTGGCGCGCGGCGGCGTGATGTGCGTGTACTAGGCGCACAGACACACTACAGATAATGGATAATGACCCTCGTAGTGCGGTGACACATTTGTTATGATTTCAATTTCATAAACTATCGAAATAAAAAATATTAAGCATTTTCAAAGTTACTGCTTTTGAGCTGAAATTTTGTACAGAGATTCTAGACCAGATACACTCTTCAACCCGTTTGTATTGATATACCCTTTCCGTAACACCCTGTATATGCTCTTTTCGTCCTATATTTGAATAAAGAATGATGAAACACAAAATATACGCAGACGAAGTCGCGGGCCACAGCACAGCTTTTATCCTATATTTACAAACAATATATTTATTCAGTTGATCCAGATGTTCTGAGTTTCAAATGTTAAATATATGCACCTACCTACTGTTTTTATTTTATTTTATTATAGCACGTTTGTTGCTGTCCATACGCTGCTAAATTTTTCACTTAGTGTTATTCAATGTCACATCAATACAACGTTCCACAGATACTCATTGAATAACACTACCCACAAACGCAGCATCAAGAGCGTGTACTAATTTCAATTATTAAGTACCTAATATGGTATTTTATACAATAATAAGAATATGATTTGAATGTTGATACTCGTAAATATGAGAGCAGTGCTGGCCCAGTGGTAACGGCTGTGACTTAAGAGTTGTAGGTCGTGGGTTCGAACCCAAGCAGTCTATAATGTTCTCACTCCTGCAGCCTAATTGCGGAACGCCAAATCGTCAAATGATTCTGATCAGTTGGCTTCATTTCTATCACAATTGGCTTCATTTTACGATTTTCGAATTGCGAAACTCTAGTTTATTATGAAACCAATTATGAACGTTAAGGCCCTGCGCAGAAACTAGAGTTTCGCAATTCGAAAATCGTAAAATGAAGCCAATTGTGATAGAAATGAAGCCAACTGATCAGAATCATTTGACGATTTGGCGTTCCGCAATTAGGCTGCTGGGACACAGACGCAGGCCTCCTCTCTGTGAGAGGGAGTGGGCCATAAGGCTGCGTTTCCACTAGAGATGTGCGAGGATGCGTAGCGAGGGATGTGTGTGAAACAATCCAATAAGGCCCGGACTCCACTGAAGCGGAGCTGGGCGAAGCGGAGCGGAGACGTGCAGGAATCGACCAATCACAATGGTTAAAATTCTCATCGCGTCACTTGTCTCGTCTGTGATTGGACGATTCCTGCACGTCTCCGCTCCGCTCCGCCCAGCTCTGTTTCAGTGGAGTCCGGGCCTAACATTCATTCCGCTTCATTCTCATAGCTTCAACTAAGTTAGCGTTGTTGTTGGTTAATTTTACACACATTCGTCGCTACGCATCCTCGCTCATCTCTGGTGGAAACGCAGCCTTACCCACCACGCGGGCCCAGTGCGGGTTAGTAGATGTCACATGTCTTCGAAGTTTTGGTTCTAGGATATGCCGGTTTCCTCACGATGTTTCCCTTCACCGTTTTGAGAATCATGGTGCTGAAATAATTTACACCAATTCCTCCTTGAATTCGAACCTACAACCTACAACTCCGTTACCACCCGGCCACCACTGCTCTCCCTATAATAATATACTTATATCCTTTATCGCTTTACTGGTTAGTGGCTTACCCTTTGACCTTTTGTTATCAAGGGCGCTATACTATGCATGTTTGAAACTAATATTAATATAATTACTAGGAGCGCCCCACGGTTTTACGCGCATAAGTGTCGATCTCGTGGGTATATCGGAATAAAAAGTGTTCTATGTGTTAATCCTGGTTATAAACTATCTGTGTGCCAAATTTCACCCAAATCCGTTCAGCCACTTGTGCGTGAAGAAGTAACAAACATACAAACATATTCACAAACATTCGCCTTTATAATTAGCAGCAGTACAAGTTTCACTATTAAATAGTAAGTATTAGGGATCATTAAACTCGGTATAGTTATGATGACACGTCTCATTAATTGATCACTTTAGTATCATTAGTGACAGTTACAGAACTCACATTTATCGTGTCTCAGAATGTTCTTTCATTCCCCTCCTTGTTGTTCGAATAAAATTATGGAGCGCATGGGAATAAGCCTAATAATATAAGGTGCGTTGGGGTAATACCGGACGGATTTACGACAAGTTTTTTCTCGTTATCAATACCAACTTATACCTTCTTCAAATTACTGAAATATGGTTGCACGATTAATCTAAACAACGCAAATAAGCAAAAATACATATTTTTACAAAAAAATAATAAGTACGCAAGTATATTTAAAAAAATCTGCTGCTGCTGCAGCAGAAATCGTATTTAATACTTTTTGTTGCTAAATATCTTTAATCCCCCAAACCAGAATTTATCCGGACGTTTCCGGACATGTTTTTAATAGTAGTTATGAGGAAAATGTTATAATTATAACCTTAGCCCGATCTATCCCGATACTCAATCAAACACACTAGGAAAGAAAAAATATTAAAGGAAATCACGGTACGGAAATGAATTCTTGTATTATTAAAAAAACAAGTTGTTTATTAGTTGATGTTGACCTGCTCTATCCATCACTTTCGTGCGATCAACTTGAAAATATAAAAATTCATTTTCGAAGTTTATAAGGTTTAGAAAAGCGCCGAGAACGGATACGTACTTACATTTCTAAGCGTACAATACAGGTACACTAGGCGAAACGGTCGAATTCCGATGGACGGTACGCGTGCGTGGTGCGCGGTGGGGGTTATTGTAAATTTGCCACAAAGTAAATTCGTCACATTTATGTGCACTCCATACATTGAAAGTGTATTCGCTACTTGCATTAAAAATATGTGTAAATTCGTCACAATTCATCATTATAGGTACAGTCACGAGCACCAATATGTCAACACTTGGCAACTCTCAATTGCGATTTTTTCGTGAAATAACGAATGCAACGTTGAAATACGACACTACATAAACCTATGGGTTCGAAAATACTATGTTCGTAATAACATAAAATTTCATTCAAAAATAAAGGAGAAAATTGCCTTTGAATAAAGCCAAGTGTATACATACTTATAGACGTGACTGTACATCATTTTTGCATATTATAATCGGTAAGTACCAATATCAGCGTATATTTTATTTAAGTAGAACTGTGATTTTTGTGTAGATGTAAGGTTAACTTCTTAGTGATTATGAAAAATAAATAAATGACGTTTTTATTATACTTATTGTTTGATTTTTCTACTGTCTGTACTACATGAAAATAGAGCTGTGGCTTTACACATACTTTTTTCCGTGACGAACTTACTATGTGGCGAATGTACATTAACCCCGCGGTGGCAGGTAGATCGAGGGTGGGTATTGTTATCTGGTTCGTCTGTTCGTGGAACTCGTTTTTATTAATGTTATTTGGGGACTTTTGACCGCGTAAATACCGGTATGTGCGTAGTTTAGCTTTCAACATGGTTTGTTTTTGTACACTGAACGGTTTCGGCTTTGAACGTGTGTAACATAACAAGACAGTTTTTTTAACATGCCTAAGGTTTGTCCAACAACGGGTAAGTCGTACTTTGATTTAATCTGTCAAGCTCCGCTAATGAGACACAATTGATTTTCTATTGTTTTGTCGCCGATGGGCGATGCGCGCTGCTTGACCGGTTAAAGTCACTTCTAGTGCTTGGAGAGGGATTGACAATATTGACAGCTCACTTCACCTATGTTTTCACGGTGAGACTTTTTACAGAATAGTACCTACTAAAGGTCTAAAAAAAATTATACATCCGATCTTTTCTTTTAAAAAAATGCCAGGTTTTTTACGAATCGCGCGTAGCGCATGCGAGTGTGACTGGCGGGACCTGGAGGTCAGGACAGGATAAAATGGCGCAGAACAAAATGTTGTTAGCATAAAAAAATATTGCTAAATGAGCCGGGGGAATTTGACACAACCCACAAGAGTTAACTTGAGACTTCGCTCGATTTATATTAGACCGGGCCATAGATTTAGTTTTATTTATTTAGTTTTCTCACAGAAAATTAGGGCCCCATCTCGTGATACTATTCCCACATTTTGAATCTAGTGGTTTTGGAAATATAGGTATACAATGTACCTATCTGCTGAACAGATATTTATTGGGTCTATTTAAAGTAACCTAAAAAATAAACTAGCTGATGGCAGATTTATGATATTATTATACCTGCCATGTCAGCTAGTTTTTTTTTAACCTATTCTTAGAGGTGGTTAACAATACTAAGAACTTTCTATTGTAGTTAAAGTCGGCCTTATTAGGATTCCGTACCCAAAGGGTAAAAACGGGACCCTATTACTAAGACTCCACTGTCCGTCTGTCTGTCTGTCACCGGGCTGTATCTCATGAACCATGATAGCTAGACAGTTGAAATTTTCACAGATGATGTATTTCTGTTACCGCTATAACAACAAATACTAAAAACAGAATAAATAAATAAGGGGCTCCCATACAACAAACGTGATTTTTTTGCCGTTATTTGCTCGATATTAATAACGGCAACAGGTAGACGCTTGAAATATTTACAGAATAGGTACTTAGTTGTATATTCACTTTAAAATAAATAATTAAATTAAAATAAATTAAGGGGTTGCCATACAACAAACGTGGTTTTTTTATATACGTAGAGTTAAATATTGTACGGAGGTACGGAACACTTCGTGTGCGAGTCCGACTCGCACTTGGCCGGTTTTTTTTTTTTAATGCGTGTCTCGGTTTACGTAAAATGTATGGTTATGTACATGGGTAAGGTCTTTTCTGCGGATGTAGTAACTACGTAACGTTCACCCGTATATGACACATCGTATGCGAAGTTAATTGATTAAAAAGGGCAAATTGTTTAGTGCCCTATTTCAAAAACATTTCTATTGTAGTTGGTACCTAAACATAAATTACCTACGGTGCGTGTCTAGCTACTTGGAAAAATTGTTGGGCATGTTGCTAGATGTAACATGGTTTAAAAGAGTTTTCCTATAAACCATAATATTAGCATTTTTTACATTTATTTCCCCTCCTTCTTATACTTGTAAATATTAACATCATTTTAAGACTGTTAGCTTTTAAATTATGTAATAATGTAAATATAAATACTTTTGCGTAATATTCACATCCATGTATGAAATAGCCTTCGTTGCCTAAATAGGGTGACATGCTATAATAATAATTTTATTTGACATCTGTATAATTTTATTTTAATTTGGACCAATATTTTAATTTAATATTTTTTTTATTGTTGTCTATGACATGTATTATAAAGGGGTTAGAAGATTTTTGTATGGAGGGTGGCCCTAAAGGTCGGTCGCCATTTTGATTTTTTTTCAGAATCGCGGTGCACAACAAAAGTTACATATTTAGATAGAGGACGCTTATACAAACAAAAAATGTAATATAACATAATATCCTAAAGCGTCAGGTTTCGGAGTTATTCACCGAAATATAATTCGAAAACAACAAGGATTTTTTTGTTTTTTTTTCCTCCAGGTAAGCATATTGAACTATTGAGGTAATAGAAACGTTATGAAACCTTTATGGAGAACAAACAAATGAAGAATAGACATTTTGTAAATAAATAATTAAAAACGGCTATTTATAGTTCGTTTTTTTATCCCAGAGACTAATCTGACATTTAAGTCTTCTGTGTTTTCGTTTTTTTTTAGTATAGAAGTTTGACATTACACTTGTCAGATTAGTCTCTGGGATTAAAAAACGAACTATAAATTGCCGTGCTTAATTATTTATTTAAAAAATGTCTATTCTTCATTTGTTTCTTCTCCATAAAGGTTTTATAACGTTTCTATTACCTCAATAGTTCAATATGCTTACCTGGAGGGAAAAAAAACAAAAAAATCCTTGTTGGTTTCGACTTATATTTCGGTGAATAACTCCGAAACCTGACGCTTTAGGATATTATGTTATATAACATTTTTGGTTTGTATAAGTGTCCTCTATCTAAATATATAACTTTTGTTGTGCACCGCGATTCTGAAAAAAAATCAAAATGGCGGCTGATTTTAGGGCCAAAACCTTCAAACCCCTTTGTAGGTAATTCATCTGACAATTTTAATTTTTAATTTAAACTTTTGATAATATTCCGAATTTATTTTATTAATTATAATTTATTTTTATTTTATTTATTATAATAATTTTTGAATAAGATATTTGTAACATCTGTCTATACCTACCTACCTGTATTAAGCAAATAAATAATTTGATTTGATTTCGTAAAATCAGCAACGCTTCGTAAATTCAGATAAACTCTGATCGACATAGCGTTTCAGGTAGAAAATTGTTATCTTCAATTACAAATTAATATTAACAGGCATAACTATAATTTACAGTTATACAGAGTTACTTATAATTCGAAGTATATCCGTCAGGAGCTGATTGGGGGGGGGGGGGGGGGGGGGCAAAATGCAACAAATTGAACCCGACATATGTATGGCCGAAATTCAATAGTTTTCGAGATATTTGAAACATTTTTGAAGCGTAAAATGAAAAAAATGGAAAGATATTCTTATTCTTAAATCGCTCATCATTTAATTTTTTTTTTTCTTTTTTGAATTAAGTACTTTCAAATATGTTCATAGCTTAATTGAAGTGCCAGCTACACTGTCATCTTTCAGTGGTACATTTAATATGTAGGTTTTTTTTTTATTATTTGGAATTATATCGAAAAACTTAAAATTCAAATATCTCGAAAACTATTCAATTTCGGCCATACATTATGTAGGGTTCAATTTGTTGCATTTTGGCCCCCCTATCAGCTCCTTACTGGCATACGTCGAATGACAAGTAACCCAGTATAATTATATAAGTTACTTACAGTCTTTTATTTACATAATTTAAAAGACTACAAAAATAAAACACTAAATAATCAATAATTTGCAAACATTAAAACATTTTCTCAGTGTCAATGCTAATTCGCCAAGGCCTACAATATCGGGGTCAACACACTATGTAAAAGTCAATACGCTCACTTTCACCACAATTAATTTGCTTACCATTTCGCTCCTGCATTTCCATTTTATTTAAGTATATTATTTTGTATTTAAACTAGTATCACTTTGTGGTTGGATGGTTTTATCACACGTAAGTTTGTATAGGCACTTATTTTTGTCAAAGCCGTGTTCTGCACTACGCGGCCCGCTGTTGCAGACTAACGACATTGCTTTGTTACTGAGCACGAAGTTGCGCTCGCGCCGCAGAACGCAGCCGCACCGCACCGCGCACGACATGCGCCATTCTCTTCGCTATCAATGTTATTGTCCTAGCCGCGAGGAAATGTCAGTTTCGGAGTTTATCAATATTATTGTGACAGAAACTAGAAAGATAACACCAAATAAATTATCATATTTTCCATTCCCGGTAGTATATTTAAACTTATTTATATTATACTAAGGTAGGTACCTAGCAAACCTGAAGATGTTGTTCGCTTTTATATATTTTCATAAAATTATCTAAATTGACACAAATTCATTAATTATAAGTAAGTCAGCTTTTCAAAACAATGTATGTACTCAACAAAAGAGATCAGTATGCAGGATCGTCAGATATAGTTGAAGTTTAGTAAGAAACCGATGGATGTTGTCGACTGAAATTTAATTTGATAAATGAGCTGTTTGTTTTCTATTAATAAAATTAAATTGTATTTAAGAACATCCATCGATTTCTCGACCAGGAGAGAGGGAAGGATTGAATCCCATTCTACACGACGTAGAAGAAAGAGATGTGATAGATAAGAGCAAGGAAACTAGACAAAGGATGAGATTAAGGGTTGGACCTCATCTGGCAGCACGGAATCGCCTTTTCCCGTCGCCTTTTCTCTTTCTGTCGCTTAGAACTGCCATTTGCTAGACCGAGACAGAAAGCATAATGCGATAGCACGCGGCGGAATCCTCGAGGCGATCGGCATCACGGACAAAATGCAATGGTCGGCAGGGAGACTCCGGAACGCTGAAGCGCGCGTTAGCATGCTAACGCATCCTTTCACCGCCGATCACTTGCTATCGCATGCTGTTTCACTCTATCGTACAATGGCGCACGCGGCAAAGGATGAACCCAGTATCTCCGTTTTATTTTGCGAATGCGTTTCTTTTTATTATTTTGATTTTGCATTTCTTGCAAAATACACGCTAGAATCACTGCTCTCTCTTCCGTGGTCCTATCCATCTCGCGTTTGAAACTAAACCGATCATGAAAGAACGCGGCAGTATGCCACCCATGCTACAGCATGCTGACGCGTGCGATCGCCTTTTTTGTCTGCGGAATGCGACAGCGCGCGTTCGCATGCGGCAGCATACTGCAGCACGTGGTAGCACAGGCGGAACAAATGCGATTCCGTGCTGCCAGATGAGGTCCAACCCTAAATGAAAAGTCCGGTCCGATATGTTCATAAATGCAGATGATCAGGCTTCTTATGTTTCGGTTTAGTTTAATTTAATTATTGCTTTAATTTAATTGGCAGTTGATTGCCAAAATGTATAGTTGGAATATAAACATCTTTATGATTTTGATATCACACGATTATTTGATAACATGTTTTGAATTGAACAAATAAAAATATAATAAGAAAGGGATGTAGTGTATCTATTAAATAGATATGTAAACACTGTCTCATTCACACAAGCGGGGTAGCTGCTAGCTGTCACTTATGTCATCTTTCAGTTACGAGGAATGGCGGGAAACAAAGTGAAGCAGGCGAACTTGGTGAATCGTCACTAAAAACTGGAGTAGCAGCCAGCTCCCTATCTCGACTGGCCGAACGTTCTGATATACATGATCTTGCTTGGTGTGGTAGTCAGCCAGTAAGAACTACTGCTACTAGAGGATATGTTCAACATAAATATGGAATCAACACAATGTGTAAGGTTTCCTAATTCGTAATAAAGTGTATAAAGAATGAAACTGGAATAGTTCTTTCGGATGATGAGAAAATTAAGGATAGGTGGAAGAGCTACTTCGAAAGACTGATGAATGAGGAGAATAACTGGAGTGGTGTGCTTGGGAATAAACCAGTAAATGAGGGGTTAGTGAGAATGATTAGTATGGATTAAGTGAGAATAGCAGTAACTGGGATGAAGAATGGTAAAGCAATAGGTCCAGATGGAATACCAGTTGAAGTATGGAAGTTATTACGGGTAAATGGATGGACGTGGTTAGCTTTATTCTTCAATAAGTTGTTGTTGGAAGAAGCCATACCTGACGAATGGTGCAACAGTTTGCTGGTGCCCATCTTTAAAAACAAAGGTGATGTGCTGGAGTGCAACAACTATAGAGGAATAAAGCTAATGTCACATAGTATGAAGGCTTGGGAGAAAGTTATTGAAAGGCGACTGAGAGAAGAGAGTGAAATTTCGCAAAACCAATTCGGTTTTATGCCTGGTCGAGGAACAACAGATGCCATCTTTGCCATCCGCCAGCTGTGCGAGAAATACAGAGGTGCGCATAAAAACTTGCACATGGTATTTGTTGACCTCGAAAAGGGATACGACAGAGTGCCTCGTGAAGTTTTGTGTTGGGCGCTGAAAGAGAAAGGTGTGCCAGGGAAGTATGTGCAGTTGATTAGAGCGATGCAGTACCCAAGTCCGGTCTACAGTGGGCACTACTGGCAGCTTCGATGTGGCTGTCGGCTTGCACCAGTGTTCAGCACTCAGCCCGTACCTCTTCGTGCTAATAATGGACGCCCTTACATCAGATATCCAAGAAGAGGCTCCCTGGTGTATGCTGTTCGCCGATGGCATTGTGCTGGTTGTCGACAACGGCTTAGAGGTCCAGAGCAGATTAGAGGTGTGGTGGGAAAGACTCGAGACCGTAGGCCTGAGAGTAAGTCGGACCAAAACGGAGTATCTGTTTTGCGATTTTGGCGGTCTCTCCAGTCCTGTGCCCATATCTCTCGCCGGAACGCCCTTATCGATCTGCTCCGACTTTCGGTACCTCGGGTCGCTTGTTTAAGGAGATGGCGAAGTAGACCGAGACGTAACGTATCAGATCAACTCAGGATGAATGAAATGGCGACCAACGGATGCCCCTTAAGTTAAAGGCGAAAATTTATAAGTCCGTGATACGGCCTGTCGTACTGTATGGGTCTGAATGCTGGGCTGTGAAGAAGACGGATGAAAAAAGATTGCATGCAGCGGAGATGAGAATGTTGAGATGGATGTGTGGAGTGACGAGAATGGATAAAGTAAGAAAGCCAGCCAGTGACAGAAAAGTTGAAAGGAAATCGTTTGGCTTGGCATAGGCATGTGATGAGAAGGGACGAAACGCATGTGACTAAAAGAGTGATGAATATACATGTTGATGGATGGAGAGGGAGACGAAGGCCGAAGAAAACATGGATGGATTGTGTGAGGAATGATATGAAAGAGAAGGGAGTGAATGATAGCGTGTCGGTTGACAGGGGAGAATGGAAGAAGAAAACGATTTGCGCCGACCCCAAGTAACATGGGATAAGGGCAGGAAAATGTGTAAGGTTTCTTTTAGTAGCAGTAGTTCGGTTGTTAGTCCGGTATGTTTCGAAAAAAAAAAAAAGATCTTTGGGTACGTTTCTTGAGCGAGAAAATCGTTAATAAGTGTCGCATCCTTCTACGACGGTGGAACATAAGCTCTAAAGCAATTAGGAGATCGACTGTATCATGTTTTAAAAGCCTACGTTTCTGAACATTGTTTCTAGCCTAGAACCCCTGTTATTTATTATCAGGCATAACCCATAATATATGGGTTACCTATTCCATTTATCCGACCAAAAATATAATATAATGTTCTACAACTATCACACAACGCCATCTAGTCCCAAGCTAAGCAGAGCTTGTGTTATGGGTACTAGACAACTGATAAACATACAGTACCCGGCGATAAATATTGCACATCGACCTTTGGAAAGAAACAATCGGCTAATTTCGGCTTTGTAGTGCGTTATCTCTGTCGCACACTACCTATGGACGTTAACTGACGTTTTGTCAGTCGTTGTTCAAGTGCGATAGAGTGCGGTCGCGTCCAGTTCAAAATATATATCTAGAGTTGTTAACACCCCCAAATTTAAATAATTTAAAGTTGTGCTATGGCATCTTTAGGAAAAATAGGTGAGCGTCAAAGTGACGGGATCAAGCCTCCAATTTAAAATGTATCACATCCAAATGTTTGTACTACATATGTACTAATTGTACCCTAAACAAGACATTTGTACCTCTAAAGGTAAAGGAAGTATGTGAAGACATCCCTGGTCCCGCCACTTTGACGTCAAAGTGGCGGTACCTTCTCAAAATGACGGGATCAAGCCTCCAATTTAAAATGTATCACATTCAAATGTTTGTACTACATATGTACTAATTGTACCCTAAACAAGACATTTGTACCTCTAAAGGTAAAGGAAGTATGTGAAGACATCCCTGGTCCCGCCACTTTGACGTCAAAGTGGCGGTACCTTCTCAAAATGACGGGATCAAGTCTCCAATTTAAAATGTATCACATTCAAATGTTTGTACTAAATATGTACTAATTGTACCCTAAACAAGACATTTGTACCTCTAAAAGTAAAGGAAGTATGTGAAGATATCCCTGGTCCCGCCACTTTGACGTCAAAGTGGCGGTACCTTCTGGAAGCGCTACTCAGAGGTAGATAATTCACACCCGAAGACTTAGTACTACATATGTACAGGTATATACTCAATGTTCAATACAATTATAAGTGCCAAATTCAAGTTATGTGATTAAAACATTGGTCCCGCCAATTTGATGATTCATGTTATCGCTGAATTCATATGAAAATCGTTCCAGCTCGTGCAAATCAAATGTGGAAACTTAGTACGTCCTAAGTACATGAAAGTGTGTAATTTTCATATGCATAACATAAGTACATCAAAAGTTATCTATCATTCATCGTTATCTTTGAAATGAACACATCTATGCAGAAATGAAACAAGCCAAAATGGTTTAGATAATTATATTGTATATTGATCCAACTATGTACTATTATAACGTTTGCCTTTAGTGTTCTAATGATAAGTTACTTATATAATAAAAAAAGAAAGGGGTTTGAAGATTTTTCTATGGAGGGTGGCCCTAAGGTCGGCCGCCATTTTGATTTTTTTTCAGAATCGCGGTGCACAACAAAAGTTATATATTTAGATAGAGGACACTTATACAAACAAAAAATGTAATATAACATAATATCCTAAAGCGTCAGGTTTCGGAGTTATTCACCGAAATATAAGTCGAAAACAACAAGGATTTTTTTGTTTTTTTTTCCTCCAGGTAAGCATATTGAACTATTGAGGTAATAGAAACGTTATGAAACCTTTATGGACAAGAAACAAATGAAGAATAGACATTTTTTTAAATAAATAATTAAACACGGCAATTTATAGTTCGTTTTTTAATCCCAGAGACTAATCTGACATTTAAGTCTTTTGTGTTTTCGCTTTTTTTAGTATAGATGTTTGATATTACACTTGTCAGATTAGTCTTTGGGATTAAAAAACGAGCTATAAATTGCCGTGTTTAATTATTTAATTAAAAAATGTCTATTATTCATTTGTTTCTTCTCCATAAAGGTTTCATAACGTTTCTATTACCTCAATAGTACAATATGCTTACCAGGAGGGAAAAAAATCAAAAAAATCCTTGTGGTTTTCGACTTATATTTCGGTGAATAACTCCAAAACCTGACGCTTTAGGATATTATGTTATATTACATTTTTTGTTTGTATAAGTGTCCTCTATCTAAATATATAACTTTTTGTTGTGCACCGCGATTCTGAAAAAAATAATTAGTTAATTGTACAGGGGAGGATTTCACTGCGTGGCTTATTGATGTAAATAATGTTTAAGTCAAGTTATGAACACATCCTAAACGAATTTCCAAAATTCCGCCCCTGTGGGGGTGAAAAGTGGGGATACAGTTTATTTGAAAAGTCTGATTCCTTTGATCTATAAACTGAAAAATTTGCCCTATTTATCTAAATAAATGATAAAGATCATAAACATACATTTTCGAAATTTTTAGAGGAAAGTACGAAATATACCTACGCGGACGAAGTCGCGGGCAAAGTGCTAGTACACTTATAAACTGAGATACAAACTACGTAATTAGGGTTCCCACTGATCAAAATATATATCAGAATTATTAAGACTGCTTGTTTCATTTCTGCATAGATGTGTCCATTTCAAAGATAAATGATACGATTAAACGATGAATGATAGATAACTTTTGATGTACTTATGTTATGCATATGAAAATTACACACTTTCATGTACTTAAGACGTACTAAGTTTCCACATTTGATTTTGCACGAGCTGGAACGATTTTCATATGAATTCAGTGATAACATGAATCATCAAATTGGCGGGACCAATGTTTTAATCACATAACTTGAATTTGGCACTTATAATTGTATTGAACATTGAGTATATACCTGTACATATGTAGTACTAAGTCTTCGGGTGTGAATTACCTACCTCTGAGTAGCGCTTCCAGAAGGTACCGCCACTTTGACGTCAAAGTGGCGGGACCAGGGATATCTTCACATACTTCCTTTACCTTTAGAGGTACAAATGTCTTGTTTAGGGTACAATTAGTACATATGTAGTACAAACATTTGAATGTGATACATTTTAAATTGGAGACTTGATCCGGTCATTTTGAGAAGGTACCGCCACTTTGACGTCAAAGTGGCGGGACCAGGGATGTCTTCACATACTTCCTTTACCTTTAGAGGTACAAATGTCTTGTTTAGGGTACAATTAGTACATATGTAGTACAAACATTTGGATGTGATACATTTTAAATTGGAGGCTTGATCCCGTCACTTTGACGCTCACGACACAGAACAAATGATCGTGCTCATCACACAAACATTTGTCCTGGGTGGGAATCGAACCCACGACCTCCGGCATAGCAGTCAGGGTCACTAACCACTAGACCATCAGGCCTGTCAAAAAATCCACCCTGTAAAGGTTGGCATAGCCGCTGCTATAGTTATCTCTGTTCAAACGCTCAAGATACGAACTAGGAAAAGAAAATAAAACAAAACAAATAAAAATATAAAATTTTAATAATATTCGTTTTTATAAAACAATAAAAAATACAATTATGAAAAAAAGGTAATTTCAACGTACAAAATAAAAATTATGACGTTATGCAATAAAGTAACGAATCCATAAAAATACAATTAAGAAAAAAAGGTGATTTCAATGTACAAAATAAAAATTATGACGGTATGCAATAACGTAACGAATCCAAACTTAAATTTTGAAAGTTTGAAAATGTGATAAGCAAATAAATTGATAATTTGAACATCTACAATAAATTATAGTAAGTAATACCAGCACATAGTACTGAGAGTATTAGGTACGGTATGTGAGAAGTAGTGATTATTCTTGCTTTAAAATTACTCACTTAAATGTTATGTAGCTATGTAAGCGTTCATCAATCAACTATAAGGAATCTAATAGCTCAGGAAAATAAAGCCCAGGTGCCGTATTATTATGGTTAAATGCCGTCACGATTCCAGTGTAAGAGAGAGACGGAGCTATACATGAGTTACATGACAGATAGCACCATCAATTTTTCACACTGGAATCAGTACTGGCCCTGGCCACTTACCATAAGCCAGCGCGAGAGCAGGGCGAGATCCCGCAACTGTTTTAGTTATTCGCAAAGAAAGTCATTTACGCCAGTTTGAACTCCTCCATACAAGCACAGAATACTTAAAGTACTACGTAATACAAGTTAGTTGACAATAAAATCGGCGCGAACGAATTTCGTCGTCCCGCTTCCCGCGCGGGTTTGGCCAGAGCTTAAAGTGATAAAAATGTGTTTTTTCTATTTCGTGTAACTTGTAAGTATGTGGAATAAGGATCATTTTCGTTTTGACTCTTTGTTCTAGTATCGTGTAAAAGGAATACACGATTCAATGAATTATCCCGATACAAAAAAATTGCAGTTATATCTTTTTTTTTACTTTTTTCGACATCACGGCGTAACGCTTAAGAGTTATTCAATGGAATTTACTTTAAAACATAGAGAATTATCATATCAAAGTTTACTCCAAGTATTTTTAAATTTAATCATTTATTTCGTTAAAAAATGAATAAATTCGTTCTGGCACATAGTCACATACGTTGTTTTATTCCGAGCGCACGTACCTAAACTATAGCCATCACTCTTCTTTTTCGTTTCAAAAGTAATTGAATCACTTTCGCTCGCTTATGCTGGGGCCAGACTATCGCGATAACGCGAAGATTTGCGTTGTCGCGACACGTCTGGCCAAAGAATTCGTCCTTTCGCGAATCATCTTCGCGAATACGAATGCCCTTCGCGCCGCTGTCGGTAAATTGACGCACATCAAAGGGTTTTGTCGCGACAAAGTTCGTGCGATTGGCTACACTTCGCGCGCTTTAGTTGACTGCGAGACGCCACAGTATAAATATGAAGTCTACTGTGGAGACGCCGAGCGGTTTCAACGTGTTTGATTGAACTTGTTAATCATGAATTGGAGTAATGAGAGGATATGAGAATTCACCACCATCACCTTTTTTTCCTCTTTTTGACCTTTTTATTTTTGTTCAAGTAATAAAGATGCAGTAAATAATTATTAGCCGCCATGTGATACAGCGCAACCGCCTCTTCCATGTTTCCCGCGAAATGAATTATCGCGATGTACTAGATTATCGCGACGTAGCGAAGTTTTTTTTGATGTGGCCAAGCACTTCGTGATGGATCGAACACGAACTTTTATCGCGACAACGCGAACACGAATCTTCGCGTTCAAGTCTGGCCGTAGCATTAGTAGGTTTTCGAGGATTTTAGATTTTCGATGTAGCCCCCTTAAGGAGAATGCGCTGTGGTACACCGCGAAATTCAAATTTTCTAACGTTTTTTGCAATTTGCAGGTCAGTATCTTGATCAAAATATGATTCGCAACTATAATAGATATGTATATTTACAGAATTATAGTCATTAAAATCATTAAAATATGTATAGGCATTTTTCCCTATGAGATTTGTTCTTATGGACAAATCTAACTTAAAAAGATGTATGATTCTAATGATTATAATTCTGTAAATTCGTACTTACCTGTTATAGTCGCGAATCATATTTTGATCAAGATACAACCTGACACTGACCTGAGAATTGCAAAAAACGTAAGAAAAATTGAATTTCGCGGGCATTCACCTTAAGACTTAGTCTGCGAAGGAAATCCTAGTGATAATCGTAGTAAGATTTTTCTGACCGGGATTATCTTTATTTTAGGCATAATGGAAATACTGTGCAAGAAACCCATTAGGTAACGTTTTCGTGTGCCAAACAAAACTTTTAACTATCAATGGTCGCGGAAATCAGTTTTAGAAAATATTTCCTAAATTGGTTTTACGTCAATTTATAGTATGGCAAGTTTATTCCTTATACAGTGTCAAATTAAATCAGCTATCGAAACTCTGCAATCAATATAAGTTGGTTGTTAATAAATAAATAGATATAATACATATAGATAGATAGTTTTGTCACTAGAAGTTTGAGTTGAGAAAATCTGTTTTATTTTGTTTTATCGTGTTTAGGTATCAAAACCCATCACGTCGAAGTTTACATTAAAAAAAGATTTTTTTAAACTGATATTTCAAGTGACTAAGTAGGTAGGTACTTACACTAACTGCGGTCGGCGAACCCACAAAAAAAAACATCAAACTAATGTATTTTTTGTTATAGCATGTTCAGATATTGATACCCATCCACAGTGTTCCATTTGATCAAAAAAATATCCCTCTGCTGTTTATGGTATTTATATCGACCAAAGGATGCATTAAATCGGGATCCCTTCTTTTCGCATAATGTTCTATGTCCTAATATACTTCGGCATAACGATTTTGGCACAATTTGTTTTGGCATAATAATACTTCGGCATATTTTTTTAGGCATACATATTATGTTGGCATAATCATCTTAAAGACTAATTTGTTTTGGCATAAATTTAATTCGCATAATACTAAACGACGTTAGGGGCACCCCGGGGTTCGGTTTGGTTAGGTTCCTTCTAACCCTGCAGACAGAAATAGGAGCCCCGCGCAGCGGGACTCCGTCGACCTGACGTCGTTAGAAATAAAACGAGCATGCTAAATTTATGCTTTAGAATGTTATTCTTAATCATTATTATGATTAGAAAAATTATGTTTAAAAAAAAATGCGTAAGCTGTTATGCGTAATTATATTATGCGAAAATATAATTATGCCCAACAAAATTATGCTAAGTTATATTAGGTCTTAAAATTTTATGCAAATGGATAGGGAACCCATTAAAACACCCACGTATCTATTTCAAATACTTTTTTTTTAATCATGAAGTTTAGGTGACCTTTTCATTTCCCTTTCATTGGTGGATGCCAAGCTTCACAGCTTGGCTCATCGCCGCAAGGTTGCCTGCCTGTCGGTCTTCTACAGACTGTACTTCGGTGAGTGTGCCCAAGAACTCCACGACCTCATTCCACCGGCCCCCTTCTACCTTCGGACATCCAGGCGCACTGCAAGTTACCATCCCTACCTGGTTGCTGTTCCACCAATTCGCACTAAGCGTTTGCAAATGTCGTTTATAATGCGCACAGCAAAAGAGTTGAACTCTCTACCTGCGTCTGTTTTTCCGAGCGCATACAACCCGAATCTCTTTAAAGTGAGAGTGAACAGGCTTCTTCTGGGTAAGCCCGCTCCATCGTCGACTTTGTCTCTGTCACCTTTGACCTAGGCTAGAGTCAAGAGCAAGCCCATTTCAAATAAAAAAAAAAAAGTTAAAATAAATTCTGAAAACTTAAATGTCCAAGATATTTATTTTATTTTTGTTGCTTATAGCACAGGAGTCCTCCTAGTTTAAGCCCAGTTGCATCATGTCTTGTATCTTGCCACTGAGTTACAAAGCTTAATTTAATAAGGTACAAAAATTGTAATGGGTGTAAGTCTTGAACAAATAAAATATTGTTTATTGTTTTCAGAATTCATTTTAATTTTTTTCATGAGAAGGTCACCTAAACTTCATCATTAAAAATAAAAAAAGTATTTGAAATGGACACGTGGGTGTTTTACTCGGGCATTATATATGCATGCCTAGATCGATAAATACCATAAACAGCAGAGGGAAATATTTTGATCAAATGGAACACTGTGCCATCATGTCCGGGGGGAAACTCCGCTTCCGCGGCAAATCGCGGCGAAGCGGACGGACCTCTGGGGCGATCTCATGGTGACATGGAAAGAGCGACTGTCGCAACCCAGCGCAGGGCACGCCACGACAGTGGCGATAAGACCCCTCTTTGAGGAGTGGCTAGAGAGGCGTCACGGCGTTCTCACCTACCGCCTGACGCAGGTCCTCATCGGACACGGATGTTTCGGAAGGTTCCTGCACATCATCAGGCGGGAGGAAACGCCCGGGTGTCACCATTGCCAGGATCGCCCAGAGGACACGGTGGAGTTCTGCCCCGTTTGGGCGGAGCACCGCCGTGTCCTCGTAGAGGCGATCGGCAGCGGCGGCGACCTCTGGCATCCAGCCCTGGTTCAAGCCGTGGTCCGGAGCGAGCGGGAGTGGGAGGCAATCACCTCCTTCTGCGAAGCAGTCATGCTAGCGAAGGAGGTGGCGGGATGGTTGAGGGACAGAGCCTCACGTCCCAGCCGCCGCGGGAGACGTTCCGGGCGTCGGGAGCCGCGTGACGACTCCCGGCCACCGTAGGCGCGGGCCTGCGGACGGAGAGCAATGAGTAGCTCACCGTCCGATCAGGACCAGGCCCGTGCCGGACGGCGCGTATGTTATGTGTTCCATGCGCGCCTCAAAGAGATGTCAGCACAAGTGAAGGGGCCTGTTAGGTCCGAAGCCTGCCGGGTCAGCGGGATTGTCTGAAAGGGTTACTGCTGCCCCGGAACATAAAGGGCTAAGGAAGGAACACGGGTAGGCTTTATTCATTAAGAGTCTGACACTCCCTTCCGCCCCACCCAGAGCGGGAGGAGTCATTAGATGATTTCCCACAATGAAAAAAAAACCCATCATGTCCGCGGAGTTTCGTTAGCTAATTAATTTTACTCTGTACATTCTTCACAACAAACAACATTCAGATACGGTAGGACTTATAGCCGTCGAGATATAAGGCTGAGGAAAGTTAAGGGTAACGATGCATTCTTTTCAAAGCACGTTTCTGATATAAAAGTCCTCATCGATATGGATGCATCCATATCGATGAGGACTTTTGACAATTTATTTTTAATGGGATTCCTAACATTTACACTAATTTTCAGCTTTGTGCGAATTAATGTAACCTTACCCCTATTTTTGAAGCTAACTTGACCGGACTATAGGTAGTAGGAGCGGTAGTCGCGTTTATTAATATGATTGTTGCGATGGCACATCAGGGCTGAATCCATCCAATGTTGGCTACAATTTGAGGTCTTAGGTTCGTTTCCCAGGTTGGGCAGTGTAATTGAATGTTGGTTTCTTATTTTCAGCTTTGCAATGTTGGTAATTCATATTGTTGATGTACCTAGACCCGGCTGTCAGTAACAATTAATCAACATATTTGATTTTTTCGGTTTAACTTTTCACTTAATAGGTCCTACTTTATCAGTCCAAGCGCTTTTAATGAGTGATATGTACTATTCGCGGACACTCTCGCCTGACCACCACTAAATTCATTTTTGCTTGCACTCAAAAAATAGAAGCGCTCTCTAGCCCCGCAACAAGGTCAAATAGTTCGTCCGTAAAATTCACAAAAGGAGTACACGTGATGCGTCACTAAGCTGCGCAGTGCAGGTTGCAACGAATTGTATTATCGCTTTCCTAATAGGCGAAAACTTTAAGGGGGCGTGGCTTGGCGCCGCCGCAGAATTTAGGCGAAAACACTTTTAAGTGATCAGGCGGAAAAGGCCGCGACGGTACATAACCAAAACTTAAAACGAAGTAAATGGTCGTGTTATTACACAAGAATGTCATGCCGAGGCCAATCCGCATCAACGATTCGATACGAGTTATTCCATCCATCCCAAAAAATCCACCCAGGTGGATTCACGGAAACATGTAAGAGAATTCACTGTAAGCCTATAAATTCCGTTTATTCAACTAGGCTAAGAATGGATTCTCGGACTCCCGTTTCCGCGAATCCATCTTAGGGTGAAATTTTTGGGATGGATAAACGGAATATCCCGTCGATGCTTTAAGTAAGTATACTCCTTCACGTGCCGCTAATGGATATACCTAATGCATCTAAGGCAAGTCGGTCATTCATTCGAGAAATAAGCCGAATACAGGTACTACTTGCGGCAGCATTTGGTGAGAGAAAACCTAGGCTTTCCTGGGTTTAACTGGAATTATCAAACAATTTGAATAAAAGATGTTGATGTCGCATATTCACACGAAAGCGCAGATGAAGGCGCTATCTTCGCCAATTCGTCGTCATACAGAAATCGGCCCAGCCGTTTAGGAGCTACGATGCCACAGACAGAAAAAAGATCAACACTATTTTTTTGGGTCGGGTGTTAAAACCAGTCTGAACCGAAGCTAATAAAGTAGAACCTTATTTAATTTCATAATGCAAAAAAAAAAACAAATTTACGCAGTTGGTCTAGGCACTTCAGGTTTTTTCTTTCCAAATGCTTCACCCTCCTCTATTGTAGTTAATAGTGCCATACCTTTAGTTTCGGGCAAAACCATCGTTACAAAGAAGGCAATAAATGGCACCACAGCGAATGTGATCGCAGGTAACCACGGCGCAACGTCTTTTAAATCAACAACGAAAGGAGCTATCATGGAACCGATCCGAGCGCACATCGATGAAAAGCCGACAGCAGCATTTCGGACTACTGTAGGGAACATCTCTCCACAATACAAATAAACAACAACAAAAACCACAAAAGAAGTTACGACACCAATAGTCGCACAAACTAAAGATAGCGTACCTTCCGTAAATGCTAAAATAACTAAGCATACAGTACAAATCAAATGACAACATAATAAAATTGTCTTTCTGCCAAACATTTTCAGGATGGGTATGGACATAAATGTACCAAGTGTGACTAAGCTGGAACTTAACGCTACGTTGAGAAAAATATCACCACTAAGCGTCCCTAAATATTGCGATACACCATAATAACAGTACGAACACATCACCCAATTAACTGCCATGCCCAGGATATTTTTCCTTATATTAGGAGTACGAAAAAGATCGGCCGTAGTTCCTGTTGCTAACTTTTTAGCTTTCGCTTGTATTGCTTGATAAGCTTCTACATTTGCTCGTACATCTGAGGTTGGGCGGTTGTTCCTGCAAATAATTAATTATTCAATTTTATTATTTTAGGATAATCAGCTCGATTGATTTACTGTAAAAAAGTAATTAAAAAAAAAATTAAATCGACTTCAAAAAGAAAATAACTCAAAATTATGAAATAACTTTAATATCGGAAGTCGGTGTCTTGGGATTGGGATCTGTATTTTAGTTTTAGTTTTTTGCATAGATATTCGAGAGATATGCCTTCACTGCATATTCGTTCAAGTTCAAGTTTCCCCGCTACGGAAGCTCACACAAAAACAAAAGAAATAGGCACACATGATCAAATTGGACCGTTTTTTTGGCACACACACAAGAAAATAAGCGTACCTAACACTTTTGTGCTATCTTATTGCACACATGCTCAAAAGGGACGGGCACTAGAAAGTATAGACACAGTCACTGATTGCACACATGCAACTCTAGCATCAACTAGGGAAGGCGGCTTAATATAAATATTTAATCGATAAAAATATCGACAGATATCAACTACAAAAACTTTTTAACAAAAAAATTAAACCCCCGAAAAAACTGAAAAGCAAAAAATAATAAACTTTTTTTATTTAACCTGAATAAATAAGTTCTTAAGGTGAATGCGCAGTGGTAGCCCGCGAAATTCAAATTTTCTTACGTTTTTTGCAATTTTTAGGTCAGTGTCAGGTTTTATCTTGATCAAAATTTGATTCGCGACTATAACAGGTACGTATTTACAAAATTATAATCATCAGAATCATTAATACATCTTTTTGAGTTAGATTTCTACCGTTAAGAACAAATCTCGTATGGAAAAGTGTTTATGGTAGAAATCTAACTTAAAGAGATATATTAATGATTCTAATGACTATAATTCTGTAAATACATGTCTATTATAGTCGCGAATCAAATTTTTATCAAGATACAACCTGACACTGACCTGCAAATTGCAAAAAAAGTAAGAAAACTTGAATTTCGCGGGCTACCACTACGCATTCACCTTAAACTAATGCAAGTATACCTAAGTAATTTAGAGTTGGCGCCAAACAAGCAAATTAATATCGTTGCGAGTGGTCGTGCGGAGAGCTCATTTTTTGTTTGGAATGTTAATGTTTATTGCTGGAGATTTCACGTTGCATTGTTAATTTATTTGGTTATTTCTTTAAATTTAATCAGTCGAGCTCCGCTAATGAGACACAATTGATTTTCTATTGACCGGTTAAGGTAATTTAGTGATCTTTGTTCATTGATTGTTTGGCGCCGGCTCAAAATTACTTAGGTATACTTGCATTAGTTAAAGAACTTATTTATTAAGGTTAAATTAAAAAAGTTTATTTTTTGCTTTTCAGTTTTTTCGGAGGTTTAATTTTTTTGTTAAAAAGTTTTTATTTTATAATTTTTTGAGGCAATATAAGTAATTTACTAATTACTACATGCTTAATTTTTGATTACTTTTAAAATAGCTACCTACCTTACTTTAGACATTAACTGTTATATAATCCTACTTTTACTATTATTTTTGTGTAATATAATACTAAATAATATAATGTAATACTTAAAAAAAAACAGGCTTTATATACCAACATAGATAGGCCTTTTATTTTAATTGTAATCAGCATTAAAATCTGTGAATGAACAATAAATCACCCCTATTTTCCCACCCTTAGGGTAAGAATTTTTTTCAAATATACATGGGACCGACTTCGAAGTATGCCCTATCCAATAAAAAAAGAATTATCAAAATCGGACTACTCTGTAAAAAGTTAAGCGTGGTCATACATTACAATCAGTGAGTGAACAATCAATCATCCCCTGTTTTCCTACCCTTAGGGTTGGAATTTTTTTCCAAATTTATATGGGACTAACTTCAGGGTATACTCTTTCTAATAAAAAAAAGAATTATCTATCAAAATCGGATTGCTCTGTAAAGAGATATGCGTGATCATACATTAAAAAAAAGATATACGCGTCGAATTGAGACCCTCCTCCGTTTTTTCGTCGGTTAAAAAAGAGACGTGTTTTTTGGGTGTATTTTGCATTGTTTATTTTTTCTGCTTTCAATATCGTATATTAAAAACCAATAAAACCAAATCACGTAAAAATATAATAAATTGTATCGATTTACATAGGATATATAGACAGGCCTGATAGGACGATATACAAATAGGCTCCATATGAAATCTTAAGTCCCCTTTACAAAAAATGAAAAAAGTACGAAAACACTTGTTCTACCATAAAAGATCTTGGAATTCCTATCTTTTGTTTTTATTATGAAGTAAACATGCATAATACTTTTGCACGTAGCTGTACTAATAATAGTTAACATACGGTTTCATATACCTATGTATCTTAATTTGAGTGTAGGTACAACCCACTTTAAAAGCATGTGTCTTTTCGCGGGCGACTTAAACAATTATCTTTAAAGTTTACAGAACCAATTATTTTTATTTATTGAAACTTTATGCACAAATAAACACTGTGCAAAGGCGGACTTAATGCCTTGTGCATTTTCTACCAGTCTACCTTAAGGTGATGCAGAGACAATACACAGTATCTGCAATAACAGAAAGAAAAAAATATTTATAACTAATATATGTATAAGAATAAATATGTACAACAATATATGTATATTTAAAAAAAAAATTGTTATGGACATAAATAAGAAACCCTACAACAACTTAGTTCTGAGACGAATCTGCCAACTTCTTGTGTATGTGTTCTCGAGCTTTGACTTTAAACGTGAACCGATTGGTTACCGTCCTGATATTCTGAGGGAGCGCATTCCAAAGGAATACCGCCCGGACAAAGAAAGAAGACTTTATAAAACCAGAACGATGAGAAGGACAACGAAGAAGACGATTATTCTCGGACCGAAGATTCATGCTGTGTGCAGAGCATAAATATTGACAAAGAGAAGTCAGATAAGAAGGAGAAGTGGGTTTGTGAAGAAGAGAAAACAGGGTTGTCAAAGCTCTGCGCTGCCGGATAGGTAACCACTTTAAAAGCGTTCGATGTGCGAAACGAATCGAATGCAGCTATTAAGAAGTCGGTCAAGTTTATTGAGGAGATCTGCATTCAGGTCATAGTAGCACACATCACCATGGTCAATTATGGGGAAGATAAGGGACTGTACAAGCATTACCTTAATGTGGGATGGGAGAATATTTTTCAACCGATAGAGCGACCACAACGTTCCAATGACTTTCTTGCTCACAATCGCGACCTGCTTACGCCAATCAAGGCAAGTGTCAACATGCAAACGAAGATCCTTGACGTCAGAGCTAAACGGAATCACTGTGCCATCAAAGATAACCGACAGTTTGGTTTGACGGAAACCAATTATTTTCCCTGCCTGTTGCATCTATCCATTTATTTTTCATTTCTGGATCTTTCGGGAAACTGAAATAATAATAATTCTAATAATATTAACTCTTGTAAAATAGGTTCTCAATATAATTTTGTATTTAGACAGACTAACAATAATTATTATCGATAGCCATATCTCGACGGTCCCTACGTATAATCCCCTAACTGCAAATACCAAATTTTACAGGAGAGCACTTTAAAGTTTTAAACACATGTAGTTAATGTTCTACTTAACAGAATGTCGTGTGTGTATTTAAAGCTCAATTTGCCAACTTTTATTAGTTTTTATTAAACTAGAAGATAGTTTAGGTTTGTCTGAATGTCACGGAACAAAAAAACACAAATCACGTATCTACCACATAGGTGATTATACGTAGGGACCGTCGATCTCAGCGCTCTGCATCACTAGTGCATTATTTGACATGGGTCCGTTGCTAGACAATTTTCTTATGTTATCTCAAAAATATTTCACGAGATATTTGTAAAATCCTTAAATAATATAATTAGTGCAGTAATTTTTTAATTACCGGTGGTAGGTCACACCACTTGTCTTAAGGTTTGTTGTGATTGTTCTATTTTTGCAAATAAGGACGGAACAATTCGGCATTTTATAAAATACGAAATGCCACTACACGTTTCGATACAAACATGACTACAGCGCTTACCGCCGTTACGCGTACCAACATAGGGTCTTTTATAGAGGTGACATGCGCCACAATTCGGCATTTTGTAAAAATACGAAATGATACTACACGTTTCGATACAAACATATTATGACTACGGCGCTTACCGCCGTCGCGCGTACCAACATAGGGTCAGATTACAACATAGGGTCTTTTATACAGGCGTCATGCGCTACGCCTCCATGCCATATCCCTCGATATCCGTGGTTTTTTGCCAACGACTTCCGAAATTAAAGTTATTTCATAATTTTGAGTTGATTCTTTTTGAAGTCTATTTACTTTTTTTTTTAATTACCTTTTTATTTCGTAATTTTTAGTTTTAAGTGAAGTAGATACATTAAGCCAATAAAAAAAAAGGTCACGATCCTATTATTATTTATTAGTTGCGGAGAAATGCGTGGACAAACATACATACATACATCTATAAAATTTTGTATATTTGTTTGGAAGCCCTAATAGATTGCCATATGTAAATATATTGCAGTTCCAATAACATTACATACACACGTGTCGAATTGATAACCTCCTTTTTTATGAAGTCGGTAAAAATGAGGTAGCATTAGCATTGTCTTGGTACTGTAGAGATCCACACCTCTTTGCGGGACAGGCCGGTAATATTTGAAGGCATGTTCCATTCGAACGTTTAAGCGTGTAGGTTTGCCGTATAATAAATAAGACGGGCTAATTTAACATATTCAATGAAATAACTCCTTAAATAATATCCTATGAAAGCCGATAGGATTTTCATTTGAGTAAAATAGCTCTCCTCTGTAGTCAGTCCTTATAGTACTGTTCATAAACAGTTGACTTGCAATTCGACGTATTCTTACGTCATGCTCCCTGGCGGAACCACCTTTGCTGTAACAAGTATAAGTTACATGAACAATTCTATGGAATGTTATAAAATTCTAGTCCAATTAAAAACAAGGCTTTATCTCTAGTTTCGACGTAAACTTTTATTTAAAGTGGTTGCGCTACGGAGTATCCTTCCCGGCGAAAACACCATGATATTTCTATTACTATACATAGTATAAGCGAATATGTAGTATCAAATAATTGTGAGCATCAAAATGAAGGGACCAAACCTCCAATGTCTGTCATACATATCTGAAAAAATAATACCATTAATCTACTATTTGCTACCTTTGCTATAATTTTAGCTACCTCATCATATACATAACATTTTGCAATATTAGTTAAATCTGTAATATTTGTGCGACTTATATTGCCATTTGGCAACAATTGCACGTAATTTTTGTTGCATTTAGGCTTAATTTTTTCTATTAATGATGTTTTCTTATCCTCATGAGTTTTATTTCGCCAATTTTCTCCGTAAATGTGCGCGTTTTAAAATTTCGATTCCTTTCTAAAGTTAACATCATGGTTGTTTTTTGATTCTGTAAGTATGTTTATTTCATCCAGTTTTTTAAGCTGTTTGTTTTTAGAAGTTTCTAATGTAGACGTGTCGTTAGTCGAAGAACACTGTGCCGATTTAATTTCTCCTGATATATAATCGGTGTGTTTCATAATGAAATCATCAACACGCAATAATCCACTTCTTGTGTTTAACAAAAGTTGCTTAATATTTTAAAGTAACTTTCAACGTTACTGCTGCTAGCTGAATCATTCATTTCTTTATAGAAGGGCAGCATCAAGTTAGTCTAGATACGACAGAAAAGTTTTTTTAAATTATCTATATAGCTTGAAAAGTAATAAATACATATTATGTGCGTGTGGATTGAGAGATCTTTTCGAAAAACTCTTCCAATCCCAACCAAATTATAAGAGGATTTAGGAAATAATTGTGAAAACTTCATGGTAAGGTATAAAATTTGTGAAACCTAAACAAAGAAAGTTAGAACTCATTAACTGGATCTCTCAATCTGGACAACTGAAGAAAAAGCCATAACGCGTATCCAAGAATATACTGCCTATGTGTTTATAATTTGCATTTTAATTAATTGTGAAGGATTTGTGAAAGCTGCTAAACAAAATTTCGACTCGTTTCAAAGCCACGTTTAAGATTTATAACGGTTTATATGGATCACTCAGAGTGGACAATTTTCAATTGAGTGATCTTGTAAAACACGACCTAATACTGAATAAAAACTTTTTAATAAAAAATTAAACCTCCGAAAACACTGAAAAGCAAAAAATAAACTTTTTTAATTTAACCTTAATAAATAAGTTCTTTAACTAATGCAAGTATACCTAAGTAATTTAGAGTCGGCGCCAAACAAGCAAATTAATATCGTTGCGAGTGGTCGTGCGGAGAGCGCATTTTTTGTTTGAAATGTTATTGTTTATTTTTAGTTTTTTTGTAGATTTCACGTTGCTTATTTCTTTAAATTTAAGGTAATTTAGTAATCTTTGTTCATTGATTGTTTGGCGCCGACTCAAAATTACTTAGGTATACTTGCATTAGTTAAAGAACTTATTTATTAAGGTTAAATTAAAAAAGTTTATTTTTTGCTTTTCAGTTTTTTCGGAGGTTTAATTTTTTGTTAAAAAGTTTTTATTTTATAATTTTTTGAGGCTATAATTTACTATATACCACATGCTTAATTTTTGATTACTTTTAAAATACCTACCTTACTTTAGACATTCAACTGTTATATAATCCTACTTTAACTATTATTTTTTGTGTAATATAATTCTAAATTATATAATGTAATACTTAAAAAAAAACAGGCTTTATAATATACCAACATAGATAGGCCTTTTATTTTAATTGTAATACACAGCTCAGCATTAAAATCTGTGAATGAACAATAAATCACCCCTATTTTCCCACCCTTAGGGTAGCATTTTTTTTCCAAATTTACATGGGACCAACTTCGAGGTATGCCCTATCCAATAAAAAAAGAGTTATCAAAATCGGACTACTGTGTAAAAAGTTAAGCGTGGTTATACATTACAATCAGTGAGTGAACAATCAATCATCCCCTGTTTTCCTACCCTTAGGGTTGGAATTTTTTTCAAATTTACATGGGACCAACTTCGAAGTATGTCCTATCCAACAAAAGAAGAATTATCAAAATCAGACTACTCTGTAAAAAGTTAAGCGTGGTCATACATTACAATCAGTGAGTGAACAATCAATCATCCCCTGTTTTCTTACCCTTAGGGTTGGAATTTTTTTTCCAAATTTATATGGGACCAACTTCAGGGTATACCCTTTCTAATAAAAAAAGAATTATCAAAATCGGACTGCTCTGTAAAAAGTTATGCGTTATCATACATTAAAAAAAATATATATATACGCGTCGAATTGAGAACCTCCTCCGTTTTTTTCGTCGGTTAAAAAGTATGAATAATTACACACATCAAAAGTGTCTAGGGATCAAGCATTTTTATGCGGATTTCTTGAGATTGAGATGTGGCTTTGTAATAAATTTATGATTTTATAAATTTATATGGATCCTTTTTGGTGCATTTCATAATTTGAATCAGGAACTGTGAATCAAATTCGAGTAAAAGATGAAAATCAGCTGTCAATATTTTCCCTATAAAAACATACAACGCATTGAAGACATTATTAGTGCTACTGTTTCCCTACTACTGATTAAAACCAACGTTATTATGGAGCGGCGACGTCATTTAAGCAGGGAAGAAATGCTCAGAGCCGTGGGAATGATAGAAGCTGGTTCCCGGCAACGTACTGTGGCTTTAGCTCTGAATACAAGTCAGAGTGTTATCAGTCGACTTTGGACACGTTACCGAAGCACTGGTACCGTGGCTGAGCGCCATGGAGGACGGTATCGCTGCACCACACGGAGACAAGACCGATACATTCAAATCTTAACTCGAAGAGCTCCAACAATAACCGCCATGATGTTAGCCGTGAGGCTTCATCACTCTTCAGGGAACTTAATTAGCGACCAAACAGTCAGAAACCGCTTGCATGAAGTGAACCTTCATTCCCGAAGACCGCTACGGGTACCACCTATAGCAATGCACAATCGTAGGATTCGATATCAATGGGCTCTTGAACACAGAAATTGGGCAGAAGAACAATGGCGTTTCGTGTGCTTTTCTGATGAGTCTCGTTTTGGTATGAGACCGGATACAAGACGTATACGACACTGGAGAACCCCTGGACGCCAACAGCGATTAAAATCCTGCCAGGAAGTCCATCCTTATAGTGGTGGAACCATCATGGTATGGGCGGGTATTTGGATCGGCGGAAGAACTGAGTTGATTTGGATCAGAGGCAACCTCAACGCTCAAATTTATGCTGAGACGATTGTATCAGACGTCATCGTTCCTCTACAAGTGCAAATCGGTCCCTTATTTCAGTTAATGCATGATAATGCACGACCGCACACCGCAAGAGTTGTAAGACAGACTCTCGCCGCAGCTAACATCAATGTCCTGCCCTGGCCTGCTCAGTCGCCAGACTTGAACCCGATTGAGCATGCATGGGATATGCTACAGAGAAGAGCTCTGCCGAATATGGAGGGTATCCAGTCGCAAGAAGACCTTTATTTGTTGTTGCAACGAACATGGGCGGCCATTCCACAGCGTGATTTGGATGAACTCATTTTGAGTATGCCAAACCGATGTTCTTGTGTTGTTAGTGTTCGCGGTAGAAACACGGATTATTAATTGTTTAAGTTACCCAATAAAATTTTAAAGAAAACTGTTATTTCAGTCTTTTTTTCGAACTTTTGTGTTAGTGGTTCAAATGTCAAAAATCCCTTTATTAGGAAAATGGCAAATTTCTTTATTAATGCAAAGGTGACTTGGTTTATCGTTACTGTGACAAACGAAAACACTTTATTTGATGAATCCTTAAAGAAAATTTTAATTAATATCAATCAGGAGAAAAGTTATTGCAAAAATATATGTTGATCCCTAGACACTTTTGATGTGTGTATTATGCTTCTGGGAAAATTTGTGAAACAAAAATCGTGATTGAAATCTTACTGGTTCAAGAGAAAATGAAAATCTTGTTTTTTGTCGATCGTCTCAACTGAGAGATCATTATTTTGAACTATATTTAATAAACCAAAAGTAATAGATACATCAGAAATTGTGAAAAATGTTGTACTAAAATTTGACGAATCAGTCGTCCCTGTAAGTGTTATATGTATGTTTGTCCACGCATTTCTCCGCAACTATTAATCAGATCGTGACCATTTTTTTGATTGGCTTACATGTACTTCAACTTAGGGAACAGCGCAAGTTTCATCAAAATCGATTGAGCAATTTTCAAGATATGAACTAATACGTGAAGTGTGACGGTCTGGCTTAGATACGAGCTATGGGTGTAGTGTCAAAGTGAAAACATCTCAAAACCTTGGTCAAATTCTAGTGCAATATAATATACAACTAAACTATTACCTAGTTATTACAAACAAATACTTATTCCAGTTTTTACATAATAAAACTAAAAATTATGAAATAAAACAGTAATTTAAAAAAATTAAATCGACTTCAAAAAGAAACTAAAATTATGAAATAACTTAAATTTCGGAAGTCAGTGGCAAAAAACTAAAACTGTAAATTATACTAAAACTAACTGAAAAGCTAAAAACAAGTCCATTTTAAATTAAATAAAAGTTGGAAGCAGGCGGGGCCCATACCATTATTATAGTTTCAAACTCATATGGGTCCCGCCTGCTTCCAACTTTTATTTAATTTAAAATGGGCTTGTTTTTAGCTTTTCAGTTAGTTTTAGTATAATTTGCAGTCGGGTTTTTTATTTATTTTTTTTTTAATTTCCAGCTTTTTAGTTTACAAATGTGAAAGATTTCGCAGACGATTTAGTTCTTGATACGCTTCGATCAATAATAGCACTTATTGATCGAAGTTGATACGTGTTTTGTTTACGATTTATGACTTTGAATTACTTTTAACCATATAAGTAGTATATATTTTTGTAATCACCTTTTCAAACCCTTTATTTTGATACCCCACTCGATAGGTTTTGCGAAAAAAAATTTTTTGAAGGCATAATATGGCGCCAAAAATCCGCCATTTTGGTTTTTTTTTTATTTTGATATAGCCAGTGTCACTCTCACAATCAATACGAATCTAACGACACCTCCAAGCTAAAATCCATCGAGCCGTTCAGGCCACAGAGCGTGCCAAACAATGATACATACAAACATACATACATACTCTCGAAAAACATAACCCTCCTTCTGGCGCAGTCGGGTAAATACAGATTCCAAGACACCGACACAGTATAATTCTACTGTGACACCGACTTCCGAAATTAAAGTTATTTCATAATTTTGAGTTAATTTATTTTTAAAGCCGATTTAATTTTTCAATTTCTTAGTTTTTTGATGTAAGGTAGTATTGTAGCCAGACGCTTGCAAATGCTTGAGTGGGAGCACTGTTTTATTTAGTTATTAGTCTATCGCATTCGCCTTTTAGGACAACATAACACTCTTACCTATGCCTGCTTGCACTACAAATCACTTAATAATTTTCAATTATAATTTAATTGAATACAAAGCGTGGAAAGCTTTTTGAATTCAATTTAATTACCCGACTGCGCCAGAAGGAGGGTTATGTTTTTCGAGAGTATGTATGTATGTATGTACAACTGTTTGGCACGCTCTGCGGCCTGAACGACTCGATGGATTTTAGCTTGAGAGATGTCGTTAGATTCGTATTTACTGTGAGTAACACTGGGTATATCAAAATAAATAAAAAAACAAAAGTGCGGATTTTTGGCGCCATATTATGCCATCAAAAAAAAATTATTTTTTCAAAGCCTATCGAGTGGGGTATCAAAATAAAGAGTTTTAAAGGTGATTACAAAAATATATACAACTTATATGGTTAAAAGTAATTCAAAGTGACAAATCGTAAAAAAACACGTACCAAGAACTAAATCGTCTGCGAAATCTTTCACATTTGTAAACTAAAAAGCTGGAAATAAAAAAAAAGTAATTAAAAAAATTAAAAAACCCGACTGCAACCTTATGCCAAAACTAACTGAAAAGCTAAAAACAAGCCCATTTTAAATTAAATAAAAGTTGGAAGCAGGCGGGGCCCATACTATTATTATAGTTTCAAACTCAAGTGGGTCCCGCCTGCTTCCAACTTTTATTTAATTTAAAATGGGCTTGTTCTTAGCTTTCCAGTTAGTTTTGGCATAAGGTTGCAGTCGGGTTTTTTAATTACTTTTTTTATTTTATAATTTTTACTGCGAGATAAAGGCGTGTTTTTTAACCGACTTTAATTTAAACTACATATTTTGATTTTTAATTAACTTTTGCATCTAGTATATTCTTCATTAAGTTAATAAGTATAAAGTCAGGGAAGTTATGACGATCAGAGGCTACTACACACATCAACACGGTCTAGGGATATTTCATACTCAATTAAATAACTCGAAAAGTACTGGCCGCATTGGAATCTTTTATACACCGATTTGTTTGTAATTTATCTCAGACTAATTCCAAATTTAAATTTTTGAAAATTCTTTTGTTTCGGTGGCAAAAAATGTCTTGATGTATAGGAGAGGGAATTTTCATTTGTGCGAAATTTAGAAAACAATACGAATTACGTTTAGTTACAGTTTTTTTTCATTTTTAAACGAAAGATAAAGTTAAAATTGAGGTATTGTAGCCATGCAACGCCGACATTTGACGAGGGCGGAGATGTTACGAGCTGTGGGAATGCTGGAAGCTGGATCTGTTCAGCGTAATGTTGCTGAGGCCATAGGGACCCATCAAAATGTAATTTCAAGATTGTGGACACGCTATCGTGCCACAGGTGAAGTAGCGGAGAGGCACCGGGGGCCAAGTCGCATCACTACCCCAGACAAGACCGATTTTTGCAAATTACTGCGCGAGCACAACCAAATGCAACGGCGACTCAATTGGTCCAAAGGCTGCGAGTGGAACACCAAGTGCTTGTGAGTGACCAAACTGTAAGAAGGCGACTGCATGAAAGCAATCTACGCTCTCGTAGACCACTCCGGGTCCCACCTTTACGGAGAGGCAATCGTGGACGACGATTAGAATGGGTTCGGAACCACGTGGACTGGGGCCGTGAGCAATGGTCCAATGTGCTGTTCACGGATGAATCCAGGTTCGGCTTCCATCCAGATTCACGAAGGACGCGTGTTTGGCGAGTTCCTGGACGATGGAGCCGTCTCCAGAACCCTCAGGAAGTTCACCCATACCAAGGAGGAACAATTATGGTTTGGGCAGGAATTCGTCTTGGAGGACGGACGGATCTCGTTTGGGTGCGGGGCAATATGACGGCAGAACGATACGTCCAACAGGTGCTGGGGCCCGTAATCTTGCCCCACAGAACACAAATGGGGCAAGATTTCCTGCTCATGCACGACAATGCCCGGGCAGACACGGCGAGAACGGTAGCAGCTTGGTTACATACACATAATGTTAGGGCCTTAGACTGGCCTGCTCAATCGCCAGATCTAAATCCCATTGAGCATGCGTGGGATATGCTGCAAAGAAGAGCTCTGAAGGAAGTTCCTGAAAATCTGGCTACAGAAGATCAACTTTTTGCGCACCTCAGAAGGACATGGGACAATATTCCGCAGCAAGACATTGACAACCTTGTTCTGAGCATGCCGAATCGTTGCCGATGTGCTATGAACATCATGGGCGCTTTCTCAGACTACTAACTTCAAGTTTATAAACACAAATTAAATGATTTTTCTATTTTTTTCAGTTTTTACTCACAAATTAAAAGTTCATTCGTATACGATTTCCGTCTATGCTTCATTTTTTTTCCATAAAATCCTGAAATTTTAATCTAAGTACCTTAACCATTATTAAAAAATGGTAGAATATTAAATAACGTATCTTTTAAATATATACATGTCATATAAATAATTAACACATTGATAGTAATTCGCTTTTTTTAAAATATCCCTAGACCGTGTTGATGTGTGTACTTACTCGAGGGGTTTACAAGTAGCCCCTAAAGAGTTCCACTATCCACCTCCTGGCTCCATCATCAGATCAGCTCCAAGATACCTAATTATAGTTTTGTCTTCCGAACTACATATACGTACAAAGTTTCATTTAGATACGACAATTAAAAATAGGTTAAAATTGAGTTCTAAGATTTTATTCCGTTGTTTGTTTGTTACAAGTGAAGCTAAATGTGAGTACCACTAGAGCACTATTCTCGACCATTTCCATGTAATGTAACGTTCTTACGTATGGGACAATACAGGTAAAAGCTCAGTTTCCAAAATAATTTTTATGTAATGTACGGAATGTTCTTGCAAATGCTGGACACTACGTTCGACGTGATGCTCACGGTGAGTGAGCATTTACCTGTATCATTTCTTTCTACCTTGCGTTTATTGTTGATGATTATGCATTCTGGATCGCTCGTGCCTTTGCTCGATAAAATGCTACTACAATACGCTCGTTGGTTTTTAAAATTAGGTTGTAAGTAAACATCGATCGGGCGTCGTGTTCGAAGTGCGGTTCGATTAAATTATAAAACGGCCAATGCTCGAAGTTTATTTATTTATTTATATGTCGGAGACAGTTGTCAATTAAATTTGAGGGATAGTCAACAGAATTTGTTATGATTGGTTTTCTTATTAAGATTTTACTATCAATTATTATCTAATAAATCGGAACATAATTTATTGAGTACTCAGTGTACGCGCTAATTGATTTTAGCAACTTATTTTGATAATAAAATTGTAACCGATGGTTATGTTCAAAACAATTGATGACATGTTACTTTGATTTTAAAACGATTTACTTTGTGAAATCACTATTGTTTATTTAAGACAATTATTCTTGTTGTATTATTCGATTTATAATGTGAGTTATAATGTGAATCTATTTGATTTAGCACATTTTAATATTTTGTATCAAGTAAACACGATGACGTATTTCCGTACGCCATTGGACAGAGTTGTTGTGGGGCGAGTGCGTGGTGGGGACATACCTTTATAACTGAGCGCACTCGTTTGTGCTGGACAGTCAGTGACAGACAGTCAGTGAGAGTCAGTCGGTGTTCGGACTCGACTCCTGACAGAGCACTAGCTCCCGACAAACCTGTCGGTTTACTTGGGTGGCTCTGTCACTATACGAACAGTAATCGATCCTACGATTTGTTCGCAATTACTTTGTTACTGTACTTAATTATTTTACTGTGTATCTAGTTGTGTCGTGTACTTACAGTGTGTGATTTGCTAGTGTGATTAATTTGTTCGTGATATTATAATTTTGATTTGATCTGGAAACGGTTTTTCTATTGCGCAATAACCAACACTACCCACAGTACGCCCACAGTAGTTAATCAAATATTCCTTATAATAACTAGATGCCAATAACTTACTCCTGATCCGACATCAGAAGCGGGATGATATAATTCGTGTTGGTTCATGCGCAAAATGAGAACGCTAAAAGTGAAAGTGACCGTTGACATTTGAAAAACAAAGTGTAAACATGTGAACGCTTATTAAATAATCGTGTGGATCTGTGCAAGTTCGACCCAGACAAAGCAGATACGGATGCGTGATCATAGTGCATGTTGTTTTCGGCATAGGCTGTATGCAGAAATACGTATGCCTACTGACGCGTCTGTTGCGCAAACATAACAGTGCACAACAGGTGATTTGTTTTGCTGAAAATTCACTGCCAGGTGGTCAACGAGTAGTGGCCATCAGTAAGGTGCGCAAAGGAGCAGCATCAACGTGGCTATCAAGGACGTGGCGTGGAGCTACCAGTGACGTGGAGTGACTGAATCGACCCAAGCAGCCACGCAGCCGTCAGCGAAGATTCCAGAACATATCGCTGCCCTCCATGAGCAGTAGCAGCCAAGCAGATGGTGAAGGTGGAGCATGTGCTGGAAGCAGCAGTGGCGAGTGGATTTTTGTGTCTTACACCTACCCTCGGACACCTTAGAAAATAAAGGTGAGCTGTATTGTTTTGTATACGATTGTGGTGCTGAATGCTTGTTAGCAGAGGTTAAGTGGCAACCGAGTTAATAACGTTGTTGTGTTGACGTTGTATTTTGTCAAACACGTGTACTCAGCACAGAACAAGTCATATGTAGCATTGAGATTAGCGATCAACAAATTGAGATTTTATTACATTTCTACCCGAAATTTACTTGCAAAGTAATAATATGATAGTACGTAAAATATTGAACCTAGGCTTTTCAATTATTATGACTACGTTACGAGTTTTTGTTACATAAAGTTCTTGCGATGAATTAGTTTTCAGTTAACAATAACAAGGTTCCATTTGATGCGACATACGCAACTACATATAACAAAATTTAGGTTTGGCGATTTCGTGTTATTAAAGAACTAATAGCGAAATCAGATGATCAGTCTAAGTTAGATCGGAAGTTCAGAGGTCCGTTTAAGGGTTATCACTTATCGTATCACTTGAGGTGATGACGATATGGGTGGCATAAGTGTCATTAGCTAGTGTCGCAAGGAGCTCAAGTCTTCGAGTCCTATATAAACGGACTCGGGTGAAGAATTACAAGACTCGACTCATTACAACAGGACTCCAAGACTAGAGAACTAAATTCTCTACGAGCTCTTGAATGTTACATGAGAGCTCGAGTCTCTTTGTGGGCTCGAGTCCTTTTTATGCGGCGAGTCTCACTCAAGTCCTCTTCGTGTATGAGTCTAGCAATGAAATTGTTACATTTATAGGACTGGGAGAAAGGCTCGGATAAAAAAAAATAACAATATTGATTAAGGATATTTTTAATCATGTATAAACATCATATTTTTAAAAATTGTTATGAGTTACATCATAACCATTTATTTAAACTTATCACCGATTCAAGTCATCAAAATTACGACTCGAGTACTCGAGTCCTTTGTAACACTATCATTAGCTGCTGAGGCAGCAAGCCCATGATTGTTGTATGTGATCTAAGTTGATATAGATCCTGACCAATTACGGCAATTATTACTAAGGCTTAGAAGAATCTTTTGTTGTCGATGATTGCTATTGTTTTTATTATGCGTTTCGATAACAATGTGGTCAGAATTGGCCGAGTGGAATATGTACTGCTGTTGATTTTTTTGGTTACAGGTTAACACACAAGGACGTGTGCAAGCAGGATGGCAGTGTGGACAGCGCTGCACTCTTTGGATCTCCTGTATGAGAAATCGCTGATCAAGGATGGTGCTATTCGAGCAAGGAGTTTCACGAGTTCTGCCAAACGGTGGCAGCGAATGGATATCTGTGACATTGGGCCAGCTGCAAATCTATTGTCTACCGAATCTGGTGAGCCGTTTTCATTTTGTTTTGACTCTGGTACTGAGTGCTTCCCTGGTAAACAACAGCAAAAATGATTACATTGTTAGTTATAGCCTAATCTGGTTTAACGATAAGTTAAGAATGATGCCAGTAGGTCATGTACCAGTCAAAGTAGATGGTGATTATAGTGGTGATGAGCAAGCCTAAGTAGTGGTAACCACGTGAGTAGGGGTTCTCTATCGGCTGTAGTAAAGTTGTGTGTAGTCACAGGGTGATGCATACGGTTCCATGTGCTGGATGTGTGACAGCAATGTGATTGCTGGTCGGCTAGAGAGCCGTGGCATTAGAGTGGTTTACTCGTGTGTGGGTTCCCAGGTGTCTAAGGCTCTTAGTGAAAAAGATGGTTGTTAATGTGGACAACGATGGTACATGGCTCTGGTGGATGATTTTCGCTTTGGCTAGATAGTCAAAGTTTGTTGATGATTATGTCTTATAGATGATTTTTGCTATGATTATCAAAATTTTGTTTATATGGCTCTGGTTAAATCAAGTACGCACATGACCATGTACAAAAATGCCTGAATGTCCAGTTACTGTTAATGATGATGTCAATGATGATGATTCATCTGCTGCTGACATACTATAGCTGAATTGACAAGTTGTCTATGTTGACTCTTGTTTGGTTGTCTATGTTGACGCCTGTGTTGGTTGACACCTATGTTGGTTGTCTGTTGGTTGTCTATGTTGACGCCTGGATTTGGATGTTGGACTTGACACCTAGGCGGGTTGTCTATGTTGACGCCTATGCGGGTTGTCTATTCAACTCCAAATTACTTGTCAAATCCCATGGGGTGATTTTGGCTGGGAGACTATGTCTCTACTTTTGGTTGTCTATGTTGACGCCTGGATTTGGTTGACTCCAAATTACTTGTCGAATCCCATGGTGTGATTTCAGCTGGGAGACTGTCTCTACTTTTTGGTTGTCTATGTTGACGCCTGGATTTGGTTGACTCCAAATTACTTGTCGAATCCCATGGTGTGATTTCGGCTCGGAGACTATGTCTCTACTTTAATTGAGCTATGTATTGTCTGCAACAGTACTGCTTTTGATGATAATTTTATTTGACTAATTCAGGATTTTTATTTTGTGATTTGTGCTTTTGTTGGAAGAAGGAAAAAATTTATCAATTGTTTTAAAGCAGTAAAGAAATTTCTTCACTGCTTTAAAACAATTGATAAAATTTTGTATTCATAAACGCTTCATAAACGTTCTATAACTAGAATGTCCTACAACTTCTAAATGTTGCCATTATAATGAAGTCATCCAACAAATTGGCCAACACATAGAATCGTCATACGAGAATGTCTACGAACCGAATATTTGTGTCCATAGACATTATTACGTATGAAAAACTAATTTATTGTCTACAGTTTCAACAGTTTTGACGCGACAACGTCATGGTCGTCATGGAAACAATATGAATATGTCAATGAATGAATTTGATATTGTATGTGTCAAACTAAAAACCTTTTTTTTTGTATTTAAAATAAATGGAATTAAGACCGGAGACTAGTTGCAATAAAGGGCAAAGAGTTGAATATTGGTTGGAGGAGGATAAGGTGTACCTACTGTTACAGCTAAAATGTGTTCAAAGTTATGTTTTGTAAACATTCTTAATTTCTTATACTTATGCTTGCTTTTGCTTCTAATCCTTAGATTTTTTGGAAGAATTGTTCAGGGAGAGGTCTCCATAATTGAAAATAAAAACACTGACACAAGCACCAACGCTAAACAGAGGCAGCCTGGCATGATTTACGAATTAGGTGCCTATCCAATTTACAATTTTACGAAGAACTTCGTTTGCCTGTACAAAAAAAAAAAAACCCGCCATAAGAATAATAATGACTGTTATTTTGATGCCGCTACTGATTTAATTATTGTAGTATAAATAAGATAATGAAGAGAAAGAATTTATAACATTAGTTTTGTATTTCAGGACAATAGGACTAGTAAGGATGGTGCTTCACTACGAATAGCAGAAAATGAAACGGCCTACAGAAGAGATGGCACAAATGGCAAATGAAAAGCAAACATTTTAAAAATGTTGTTCTGCTTGCACAAGTTTTAGAAGCCAAATTAGAGTTTAGAGTATTGTTCAACCGTGAACAGGCAAGAGTTACACACGCCAGCGTCAGCATCAAGAGCGACATACATTCGTTCCACATAAATTAGTAATTAGTAAATAAATAAATTAGTCATCAAGCTGGAGTAGAGTTTGATTCATTTTCCATAATTCCTCTCACTATGGCCAAGACACCTTTAGCCATCACCAGTTCTATGAGTCTGTGGTACCGGCAATGACTAAACTATTTCCTGTGTACATTGCACGACATACACAAACCCTTATTCCTACCCAAATTCTGTCTGTTCCCGTAGGTCTCCCGTAGGTTTGTTTGATAGGTTAGGGTGTTAAGTAGTTGCTGTAGGTTTATAATCAGTAGGGTGAGGTAATCATAGGTACCAGGCTCAATTGTTACAAACTTAGCCACACTGTATGCATTTGGAATAACAGCCGTACTAAGCTGTAAGTCCCGGTGCGTACAAGTATTATAAAAATAAACTGATATTTTGTATACAAGCTTTTTATTAATGAACTACTCGCTAAAGGGGTTTGAAGATTTTTGTATGGAGGGTGGCCCTAAGGTCGGCCGCCATTTTGATTTTTTTTCAGAATCGCGGTGCACAACAAAAGTTAAATATTTAGATAGAGGACACTTATACAAACAAAAAATGTTACATAACATAATATCCTAAAGCGTTAGGTTTCGGAGTTATTCACCGAAATATAAGTCGAAAACAACAAGGATTTTTGTTTTTTTTCCACTACAGGTAACCATATTGAACTATTGAGGTAATAGAAACGTTATAAAACATTTATGGAGAAGAAACAAATGAAGAATAGATATTTTTTAATAAATAATTAAACACGACAATTTATTGATCCTTTTTTAATCCCAGAGACTAATCTGACATTTTAGTCTTTTATGTTTTCGTTTTTTTAGTATAGAAGTTCGACATTACACTGGTCAGATTAGTCTCTGGCACCTCCTATCCTGCCCTATTTGTCCTACCCAAAACATGCAGTCAAAGTGACCTCTGCGCTGCCACCGACGACAACGTGGAAGTGGCAATATTTCGAGCCAACAAGATCTAAAGTAGTCGTGCTCGCGACATGAAGAAGAAAAAGAGAAGAAAGGGGTTTGAAGGTTTTGGCCCTAAAATCAGCTGCCATTTTGATTTTTTTTCAGAATCGCGGTGCACAACAACAGTTATATACTTATTTAAATAGAGGACACTTATACAAACAAAAAATGTACTTAACATAATATCCTAAAGCGTCAGGTTTCGGAGTTATTCACCGAAATATAACTCGAAAACTACTAAGATTTTTTTGTTTTTTTTCCTTCCAGGTAAGCATATTGAACTATTGAGGTAATAGAAACGTTATGAAACCTTTATGGAGAAGAAACAAATGAAGAATAGAAATTTTTTAAATAAATAATTAAACACGGCAATTTATAGTTCGTTTAAATAATTAAACACGGCAATTTATAGTTCGTTTTTTTAATCGCCTACATCGTGCTAGATACCAACAACATGTTTTAACATATTAAATACCGAACACCAAGAATGATAAACTTCAAACCCCTTTACCTACATATTACATATAAACAATGAAAATAAAAATGATGACTACAGGTTATTGCAGCTACGAAAACAAGATCACAACAAGTCATGTTCCAGTTTGAAGTTCTAACAAGTAATTGCTCTAGTGTATACTCACCTCAATAAAAGTGCTTTGAAAAGGGGGAGAGTTTTGCGCGCTCGACACAGGCCTTACCTACAACTACGTAGTATTATATTATCTGTGCTACAACTAAGCAGAACCGTACTACAACTTCAGCCAGCCGCAATGACAACATCGTGCTGGAGAGCTTTTTTACCAATTTTGCTACGGAATTGCTTAAGTACTTAAAAATACTTACATTTTAGCGGCATGTGTCAGAATTTTAATTGCCCTTTCCGTTTGATTCCTCGCTAGTAACCATCTTGGTGTTTCAGGCAAAGAATAGATATAAATAACGAATACTACCGTGGGTAGAGAAATAGCTAACTGAAAATCTCTAAAATCTCTGAAGCAATAGGAAATTAATGGCAGCAATACGCTTCCCAAATTGAAAGGTATTTGATATAAAGCTGAGATGACTTCTCTGTGCTCTGCACCAATAAATTCCATTACAATAACAAATCCAATAACCATCGTTCCGCCCACAGACACTCCGACTAAGAATCGAAACAATACAAACAACGCGTAGCTTGGTAGCCAGGTACCACCAACTCCAAATATAAATTGTATCAAGCAAGCCATCATAAAGGGGTTCCTCCTGCCATACCTGAATAAAAATATTAATAAATTGTTGTCATTATTAATTGTTGTCTAACCCAATGGATCTCTGTTATCCGATAAAGTAAAATAAATATATATAAATATATATATTGCATGCAAATAGTTTTAAAAACAGGGATGGTCTCCTAAAGACGGATGGATGCACGTGCACATTGTTTATGTGGTGTAAAAGCGGCTCACTCGTCCAATACTTGCTCTTCCGCGCTTGTGCACTTTGACATGGTATAGGTGCATCATCAACCTCGCACAATTAAGACCAACCCGTCTTTTTAAGAGAAAACAGCATGGTGTTTACTGAAATGTTAGGCACTGTTCCTGGAGTTTAGAAGAAATACTAGAGAGCCATGTTTACTTGTAAGTTTGTGGGCTAGAAATATATAATACAAATTTCGCTTTTCACAGTAGGTATCTACTAGGGTGGTCCTTATTCCTAAGTTTTTTTTTTAATTATTTCACCGGGCACCACATACTTCGATTAACTTCTTAAGAAACTATCACTATTTTATCTTTATTTTAAATGACATTTAATGTTTGAGTCAAGTTATGAACGATTTTTCATAATTCCACCCATGTAGGGGTGAAAAGCGGGAATACAGTTTATATGAAAAATCTTATTAAGAAGATGGATCAAAATTGCCCCACGTCCTATAACAAAGTGACATATCTCAAAAAAAAGATAAAAATGTATAAAAAAATATGGCATACTTCCTAAGTTCATTTTTTTACACCTTCATATGAAAAAATTGCTATAAAAATAGTTCAGGCGCTGTTATGAAAAATTCATTCGTATGAGTATTTATGGACTTATTTAAAAAATTCTTTTTTTGTTTGAAAGGGTACCCCCAATGTAGTCCCACTGTCATAAAGTCAGGTCTCCGGTCTCCAGGATCCTGGAGAAATGAAAGTAAAATCTCAAAAATAAGCTCATTTTTTTGAATTAAGGTAGTTTTTAATATACATATTACATTTATTTTGTTCAATCAACGATCAACTGACGATTATCTCCTTATTCATCTGATTATGAAAACGTGAGAATAAAAGCTTGAGCTTGAATGTTTGAATACTATACTATATTATTATAAGTACATAATTCAAATATTACTTTGAATACTACATAATAATACTGAAATTGTTTCTTTATGTGTAATTAAAAAAGGCGCTTTTGGTAATTTAGTTTAAAAATGAGTGGACTGGGGATTTAAGGATACAAAGAAAAAAAATATTTTTTCTATTGTTTATTATTTATTATACACACGTTACAACGAATTCGGACAGGACATGTGCAATAAATGGCGAACATAACTCCCAGTTCGTCACGTCATTTTCTCAACATTCATTTATTAATTTTCTAAATCCCTTAAAACATGGTTCAAAAACCTGCCGGGTGGTTCATTTCTTCGGGCTGGTTCCGCATCCAGCTCAAATAAAATATTACACTCATAACATGGGCGCATACCCCCAATGTCCTGCGCCCATGTATACAAAAACAACTGTAGTAAAGAAGTCTTCAATTTAAACAACAGAAACCAAATCACTAGGCAATTATCAGGTCCGGTAAGAGTAGCTTTGTCGTTAAAAAATCTCAAGATCCACAGAAAAGAAAACGCAAAGAAGTAGCACACTCAACGCAAGCGCAGGATCATATGTTGATCTATGCGCAGGATGGACTGACAGCGCCATTCAATTGTTCCTTTCATGTCCTTGGCGTCACTATACATCTCAGTCACTCGCATTAGAACGCGTGAAATAACATTATTCACTTGCATTTCCTTAACTACGCTTGCCGCGTCGCGTCGCTATCGTTATTCGTCTCTCTCATTTGTGTTAATGTAAGTGAAACAACCTCAGTCGACCACTCCCTCGCGTTACCACTGACGTTTCTGTCTCATCATAATGCAATAAGTCAAAAGAAACAACAAGAGAGTGAAAAACTAATAATGTAAAGTACAAAAATGAGCTTATTTTTGAGATTTTACTTTCATTTCTCCAGGATTCTGGAGACCGGAGACCTGACTTTATGGCCGTGGGACTACATTGGGGGTACCCTTTCAAACAAAAAAAGAACTTTTAAAATCGGTCCATAAATACTGATACGAACGAATTTTTCATAACAGCGCCTGAACTATTTTTAAAGCAATTTTTCCATATGAAGGTGTAAAAAAATTAAGTTAGGGAGTATGCCATATTTTTTTATACATTTTTATCTTTTTTTTTTGAGATACGTCACTTTGTTATAGGAAGTGGGGTAATTTTGTAAGGATTGTGATCCGTCTTCTTTGGTTAATAAACTTGAAACTTGCCACGAATATGTATCTGAGTACTTAAATTATAAAATTTGGCATTTTTTGTTTTTATAAACTACCCCCTGAAGGAGGATTGGGGTGGAGGGGTGTCAAAATTTGTATGGAAGAATTTTAACGCGTAGTCCGATTACCTCGAAACTCGGTATTTATACTTAAGACCATAAATAAAGAATAACGTGTATCAGGGTTTTTCGAAAATCTACCGTTAACGGGGTGAAAAGGGGTAGAGTTAATTTTACAGGGGAGGATTTTACTGCGGTAAAATCCTCCCCTGTAAAATTAACTCTATACGTGAAAAAACGAACTGTATACTGAATAAACGTGTTTTATTGATATTATTATTATTTTTTATTTGTCTCTAAGACAGCAGTTTTTTACTGTACAATAGCATTCATACTCACAACATAAATATTGTACGTATTCTCGATCCATCTACACTCAGTAGGTAGCGTCATAAAACTGCCTAAGACAAAATGCGTCTCACGCCGCATCTGCATGCGCTACGTACGAGTACGACACTCTTTGACATTGGGGAGGTAAGCGGGCGCGCGGAGTGAGGCACTGGGTTCACCTATGCTCCGCCCAAACGCTCAACGACATTCGAGGCTATAATCGCCTTAATGACGTTATAAGTTAATACCTAGTAAAAGTATTAAAGAAAAAAGTAATTAAAAAAATTAAAAAACCCGACTGCAACCTTATACTAAAACTAACTGAAAAGCTAAAAACAAGCCCATTTTAAATTAAATAAAAGTTGGAACTTTGGAAGCAGGCGGGGCCCATACCATTATTATAGTTTCAAACTCAAATGGTGGGTTGCAAGTTACATAAATAAAAGCTTTTAATAATAAGGACCACCCTAGTACCTAACTAATAAATAAAAAATTGCATCTCACTTGTCAGAAGCCGCCCCAAAAGCCAGGCTGCCAACAAGCGTGCCTGCCTGAAATACCATCTGTGTAAAACTTCCTTTCCATTTATCGTCACAAATCAAATCCCATTCCATGGTTATTGTCTTGGTGAACACTGAAGTATCAAACTCTGGTTTTTTACAAGGGCAGACATTATTTTTTGGCGGTGTTGTGTCCAAACATTTGTACTTTACTGGAGGCGCGTAGAAAATAATGGCCAGTTGATTGAATGCGATGTGGAACTTGGATAAAAACACTATAAAGCAAAGCCATAATTGATATTTGCCAAAAGAGCCGGTTATATGTAGAATCACATCTCCTTTGGGCTTTTCTCGCGAACCACTAGAATAATAACAATTATATTATTTCAAACATTAATACTTAAAAAAAAATTAAATTTAAAAAATCAAAATACCCGACTGCGGTAAAAAAGTTTAGTTAAAAAAAACTGAAAAGCTAAAAACAAGCCCATTTTAAATTAAATAAAAGTTGGAAGCAGGCGGGACCCATTTGAGTTTGAAAATATAAAAATGGTATGGGTCCCGCCTGCTTCCAACTTTTATTTAATTTAAAATGGGCTTGTTTTTAGCTTTTCAGTTTTTTTTTAACTTAAGTTTTTTACCGCAGTCGGGTTTTTTGATTTTTTAAATTTAATTTTTTTATCTTATTCTTTTTAGTTATGAGTTGTAAATCCCACTTAAGTGTGATAGTTTTCCTTTAAACTTCGTAATATACAGGGTGAATTTTCCAAGTGGGCGTGGATGGGCAAATTCTAAACTATGAGGAATAGCGAAAAGTACTCAAAGGAGTCGCGGGCTCGATTTTGATAAAAACTAAAACTGCATCATTGGATTTTTGAAAAATCAATATTCCTAGTCAGGAATCGAACCTGCTGATTTTGAAAAAAAAACACACACTGTATTATTACACCAATCGATAGTGTCCCTAATAAGGATCAAATTCTGGGAAGTAATAATATACGGCAAACTTAAGGAAAACGTTGAATTTTAATAAATATCTTCTTATTTTAAAGTATTCATAGACAGTTCCGACCTTCTCCATTACGTACCTTGTTCGAAATGTTGCTCAATATTTTTATTAACACACCCGCAGTCCTTCATAACATTACGTTCTAAATTCAAATTTCTATTATGATCTTTGGAAAATATTCTAATGGGATCAATAATATTGTAATGCTGAATGCAGTACAATCCTTGAGACGTCGAATCCAGCTATGTATTGAAAACAATGGTCATCATTTTGAACAATTAATCAGTTAAGGTTTAGTAGGTAGGTAACATAACCCGGGCCCGGCTAAATAATAACAGCCGCACAGGTCAATCCATCAGGTTAAGCTACGCTTGCCACGGTTGGTCTGTGGATGGGTGACCATACCGAGACCCCATGCCTCGAAAAGCACGTTAAGCCGTTGGTCCCGGCTGTCATTCCTGGATCTTTGACAGTCGTTACGGGTAGTCAGAAGCTCGAAGGTCTGCGAGCCCGCGACTCCTTTGAGTACTTTTCGTTAGTCCTCATAGTTTCAGATTTGGCCATCCACGCCCACTTGAAAAATTCACCCTGTATAGGTACTACTGCCGTAACATTTAAATTTCTAACTACAACCGTTTAGTTGGTAGGGGGGGGACGGGTAAGTAATATATGATATAATTACAAAACCTCTAATATTTACAAGATATAACAACTGAACCTATAATTTTATTTGATACTAGCAGCGCCCCGCGGTTTCACTCGCATAAGTATCGATCCCGTGGGAATATCGGGATAAAAAGTACCTTATGTCCTTTCCCGGGATTCAAACTATCTGTATACCAAATTTCATCTAAATCGGTTCAGCGGTTTGAGCGTGAAGAAGTAACAAACATATAAACACACACACACACACACACACACTCACAAACTTTCGCCATTATAATATTAGTGTGATAATGATCAGTTAATATAATAAACGATTGATATAATTTTTATGTAACTAATTTCTATAAGAATAACAATTAATATAAAATCGTTTGATATACCACTCAATAGACATAAAACCTATTTAGTCTAATATGATAAAAACTTTCTTTTTCATCCTATGTCATCCTATGTTGACGGAGCCCCGCTTCGCGGGGCCCCTATTTCTGCGTAAAGGGTTTAAAGTAACCTAACCAAACCGAACCTCGGGGTGCCCTTCGCTCGCTCTTGCATCCTACGTCGTCTATTGCGTTCGTTGAGTTCGGGTGCGATAACGGTAACGGAAATAATTCGGAAGCCACGAAGGCTTTCTAACCTAAGCTGTCCGAGTTGGATTGCTCTGAATCGGGGTGTTAACCATAATGACGGTATCAATATATATTTTAAACGATAGACCTAATGATTTTCGATTAAATAAACGTTGTATCCAATAACGTTAAACGAAGTAAGTTTTAGAGTATATAAATGTTATATGTAAAGAAAATATATCAACAGTTGGTATATGTCACGTTTATTATATCTTGTGAACGTTATTGAAATGAAAATATACTAAATAACTTTATACGATACTAGCTGCCCGGCGCGACTTCGTTCGCGTGGTGTCCTACCTTACTCCTACCCTAATCCTTATCCTAATCCTACCTTACTTGTACACTACCCCTTCCCGACTCCTACCGTACCCCTACCCTACTCTTACCCTGCCCCTACTCCTACCCTACTCCTACCGTACCCCTTCCCTATTCCTACCCTACCCCGACTGTCATCTTATATTTAGATGTTGAATTATTAATTACTTTAGTAGAGACTGGGATTCTATTTTATATAAATTAAACTGCAGGAACTCATATAGTCAGCCATATCTATTTCAATCCACACTCTACTCCAATGACCACAGATAATCTTAACCCTAGTACACAACACAACCACAAATAATTAAGGATGGTCCACACCACTGACACCGACCTTACTCCTACCCTACCCTACACGAACAATAGTAGCAGTTAAAATAAAATAAAAAATAGTTTACGTCCTATTCTTGGACCTACTGAATATACACACAAAATTTCATAAGAATCGGTCAAGCCGTTTCAGAGGAGTTTTGTTACAAACACTGTGGACACGAGAATTTTATCGCTGCGCTACGTCGTATTCTGTGGCTGCGTGGAGCAACACGCACCGGGCGCAGCGCGTAGTCGGCGTGTATTTTTTTTCTACTGACATTTTTAATTTCGTAATATCTTTTGAATGGAATGTCCGATTTCAATAATTCAAAAAGTAATCAACAGGTATTGATACAGTCTTGGATAAGAAACAACTTATTTGGATAAGAATTAATACAATGGTATAGATAACATGGTCTGATTTTGATCGGCATTTCTATCAACTTTTAAAATGTAAAAAAGTAGTTATAGTGACATAACTACAATAGTTGGACATATGGTATCGCGAAGTTTTTTGTAGATATTGATATGTTTTATAATATTGTAGAACATTTTTTTGTTCTATCATCAATACTTTCCGCAGCGCATGCGATGAAAGACATTTTATGGCTATTTTTTTTACACCTTGGGTTGGTTTTAGTAGGAATTTCTAAGGATCCCTAATTTTTTTTAGTAATAAATATAGCCTATGTTACTCAGTGATAATGTAGCTTTCTAACGGTAAAAGAATTTTTGAAATCGGTCCAGTAGTTTTTACGTTTATTCGTAACATACAAAAATACAAATCTTTCCTCTTTATAATATTAGTGTAGAAGTGTAGATGAGAGGCACCCAGGGGGGACACTTGATTCTAACGAAAATTAGTACTTTAAAGCTTGATAAGTCACGAACGGTTTACTTAATCAAAAACGGTCTTTGCAAACCACTAATATTTTTTAATTACCTATCCAACGATATCCCACTTGACATAGTTTGTTGACTTTCATTTTTTTCATTTTCACAATATGGCGTCCAGTAGTCGCCATATTGAATTTTCACTAACGTCATGTCTTTAGTGACACTAAGAGGAATCGATTGACGTGTGAATCATAAAAATCGGCCCAGGCGTTTGGTCTGTATAGTGCTTCAAAGGAACATACAAACATACATACATACATAGGCTGATAAACACATTACCACTCCTTTGCGTCGCGCAGTCGGGTAATAAAACAGTTTTATAAATAAACATCAACCGTCTTAAATTACAAAACGTGTTCTAACTTTAGACCTAGCCTTTACCTTGAAGGTAGGCCTACTTTCAACCCAGATACTGAACTTTGAACTTTATTTAGACAAAGTTCTGCAAAATTGACAACTTCGACTCTATACTCCATTTATTATAACGTTAGAAAAAAGAGGGTCGCAGAAGCAGGAGTACGAAACCTTTTATTTTTAAGTTAAGTTTAAACAATTTTAATAAATAATGTACCTATGTGCTTTTTTGTAAGTAACAACGTATGGCATACAATAAAGCATATTCTATCTATCTACTCGTCACGATGCTAGGATAGGTACATGAAATGAAACAATTTTTAGTAACAATCAGTGTTTAACCGCATAGAGATAATTTCTTGAAAAAACCACGGTCGTAATGTTCACTGTTTAAAATTGTTTATTCACTCGTCACTAGATGGCGTTGTACCATTTTGATCGATTTTTACATCGCGGTGTCAAGATTCTCCGCCGATAGTATAAGGTCTTAGCATTAAGAACGTTTTTTGATTAACCACCAATATTCTACGGTGTAATCACTACATCCATGAATAAAACTAGCTTGAGGTCGTGTCGGTTACTTGTCCGCACTCCCAACTACTCCCAAGTAAAAATAAAAGGGGTCTTTCATTCAAACCCCAGTTAACCCCACGAAGTCGAGGGTTATTCATGGTCCTTCGAGCCAAACGTGACCAGGGCTGTTCTACAGCCACATCAGGTGTGTTCTCCTAATTGGACGGAGAAGCATCATCCCCATACGCTCCTGCGGAGTGATCTTGGATGGTGAGAGAGGGTGGAAGCGGTTCCGGATCCAGTTGCGGGAGGTACGGATGAAGGAGTGCCAATCAGCAGCAAGCAAGCTGCAGACGACTGAGGTCGTAAGGAAGTGAGTGATAGTGCCGAAAATCGTGAGTACTTTGTGATTTCTTATGTGCCAAGCAAAAGTGAACTTTATTGCCTAGAAGATTTTAACTTAGTAAATTTTGTGTACTTAGAATAATTTCATGTGTGCATGTTTAGACTTAGTTAGATTTAAGCTAATTGTGTTCAGACGGGGAACCTATGCCCGATTTTTAGTAGATTTTAAAGTCAAACACTTAGAAAAATTTCTTTGTTTACATTGACTTGTAAAATTTTCGACAACTTTTTGGACTTGTAGTTTTTTTAACTTTTGTCAAACACTTAGAAAAATTTCTTTGTTTACATTGACTTGTAAAATTTTCGACAACTTTTTGGACTTGTAGTTTTTTTTAACTTTTGTCAAACACTTAGAAAAATTTCTTTGTTTACATCGACTTGTAAAAATTTCAACAATTTTTTGGACTTAAAACTATTCTTTTTTTTTTTTTGTAAGTAAATTGTTTGAATAACTAACTTCAAAATGTCTTTGCAATCACATGTTAAAGTCCAGGATGATATTTACAATCGGTTGTTAAGAGCTAAAAGTAATTATAAAAAGTCGCCTAAGGATAGGATTACCAAGCAATATATAGAAACCAGGTTAGAAAGTGTTGAAGAGTTGTGGGCGCAATTTAGTTTAACTCATACACAAATTGTGAAGGATTTTGAACCTAAGGAATTGATATCTTCAGCCTACACTGTAAAGGAAGTTTATTTTAATACTGAAGAATTATATTTAGATTTAAAATGTGAGTTAAAAACTGCATTATATAACATTAGGGGTAGCGATGTGTCTCCGGTTGCGGGGTCATCATCAAATAATGTTTCCGAAGGTAAAGGCACATACATAAAGTTGCCAAGAATCACTATCCCGACATTTTCGGGGAAATATACGGAATGGCCGACTTTCCGAGATTTGTTTGTATCGGCAATACATAAAAATAGCACAATTGATAATGTTCAAAAGTTACACTATTTGAAAAGTTATTTGACTGGGGAAGCTGAACAGCTCTTACGTCATATACCAATTTCAGAATCAAATTATGACAGATGCTGGACTCAATTAGAATCTAGATATAACAATAAAAAATATTTGTCGCACTGTATTTTGAAAAGATTGCTCAGTCAAAAGAACATAGTACAGGAATCAGCTAGTGCTTTAAAGGAATTAATGGATACAACATCCGACTGCCTAAATGCACTTACTAATTTAGATATTGATGTTACTTCATGGGATATTTTGATCATTCATATAATAACGTTGAAACTAGATTCAGACACTAGAAAGGATTGGGAACTAAAGGTAACTAGCAACACTGATTCAGATCAGCTGCCTACGTTTGAGCAGTTCAAAGAATTTTTAACAAGCCGGTATAGGGCATTTGAATTCCTAGAAAGTAAGCCAAGTAAAAATAATGTTAATGTTAGTAAGGCAAAGGTTTTTCACACGGCAGCCAATGCGGGCAATGCGGTCTGTCCGCTTTGTAAAAACGAACATAAATTAAAAAATTGCAAGCAATTTAGTAGTCAGGATGTGGATACTCGGCGTAAGTTTGTGCAAGATCACAACTTATGTTTCAATTGTTTGGGGCACAACCACTCTGCCAGGTTTTGTAAGTGTACAGCCTCTTGTCAGGTATGTAAGCGGAGACATCACTCCTTGTTGCACCCTAAAGGTGAGCAGGAGTCTAAGGGAGAGAAGGGAAATTCATCTAGCGATAGTGTTTTGCAGACTAAAGAACATACACACACGGTTGGAGTAGAAGATGAAAACAAGGTAGTAACTTGTTTTTCTAAAGGTACAGCGAAAAACCAAATCCTATTAGCCACGGCTCTAGTGAAGGCTGTATCGAAAAATGGGGCTAGGTATACAATCAGGGCCTTGTTAGACCAAGGTTCACAGGCGTCTTTTGTTACAGAAGATACTGTCCAGATTTTAGGGTTACAGAAAAAACCAGCAAAGGGTTCAATAACTGGTATAGATGCTAATAACAAATTATTCTTAAATTCGGTTGTTGAGGTTAAAATTCAGTCTAGGGTCGATCCATCGTTTGAACTTGTAGTCACAGCGTATGTTCTCAAATCGATTACGTCATTATTACCTGGTAGGGAAACGGTATATTTAGATTGGGCACAAACAAACGATATGCAATTAGCGGATCCTAGATATAATACACCGGATAAAGTGGATATGTTGTTAGGAGCAGAAATTTATAGTCAAGTTTTACAAAACGGGTTAAGAAAAGCTCCTGGTGGTAGCACTGTCGCTCAGCGTACATCATTGGGATGGATTTTATCTGGAACGGTAGCTTCTGCTGCTCAGAGTACATCGAATATTACGGTGATGCATGCTCACCTCGGTGATGATGAAGTCCTGAAAAAGTTCTGGGAATTAGAAAAGGAACCACAGAATAAAAAACGTATACTTACCGAAGAAGAAACAAGATGCGAAGAGATATTTAAGGCTACAACTGTGAGGGACAATGACGGTCGTTACGTAGTTAACCTACCATTTAGAAGTCAAGATCCGAGCTGTAAATATCGCGATGCTAGAAAGGTAGCACTTAACAGATTTTACGCGTTAGAAACTAAACTTAATAAAAACATAGATTTAAAAACAAAATATGAGGAAGTTATCAATGAATACTTGCAGCTGGGACACATGAGACCAATAACCAAAGCAGAAGAACAAAATCAATATGCAGTGTACTTACCTCATCATGCGGTTATACGGAACGATAAAGACACAACCAAGGTTCGAGTTGTCTTTGATGCTTCCTGCAAAGGAAAAAATGGAATATCGCTCAACGATGAACTAATGATTGGTCCAGGGCTGCAACCAGATCTGCGACATTTACTGATTCGTTGGAGAACTCATCGCATTTGTCTAGTTTCGGACATTATCAAAATGTACCGAATGGTACGCGTGGCCGACCATCATACAGATTTTCAACGCATCTTGTGGAGAGACAACAAACAATCTGCTGTTAAGGATTACAAACTACTTACTGTTACTTTCGGTACCTCTTCAGCGCCCTATTTAGCAGTTCGATCGATGCAGCAAGTAGTGTACGATGAAGGAGTCAAGTTTCCACTGGCAGCTGAAAGAGTACTAAAGGATTATTACATGGATGATCTTATGACTGGCTGTGACTCGATAGAAGAAGGCATACAGATCTATAGCCAAATGAACAAGTTACTAGCAAAAGCAGGATTCACCTTACAGAAATGGTCAAGCAACAGCAGTGAACTGCTGGAGAGGATCATCGGTGAAAGGCACTCGTACAAGGGACAGGATGGTGTAGAAAGGGAGATCAACATAAAACAGGATGAGATATTTAAAACGTTGGGACTTACCTGGAACCGAAGCCGCGACACCTTCCAGTATTCTGTTCAGATGCCTCTGCAGCAGGAACCTGTAACTAAAAGAAACATGTTATCAGATATAGCAAGACTATTTGATCCCTTGGGATGGGTCGCTCCTGTTATAGTATTAGCAAAAATTTTAATACAAAAATTGTGGATTTCTGGAATTGGTTGGGATGAGGAAGTACCGTATGAAATAAAAAAAGAATGGTTTACTTACCGGCAGGAGTTGAAAGTTTTAACGGAATTTTCAATACCTCGATGGTTGAACATGAAATCTGGTGACAAGCAGGTTGACTTGCATGGATTTTGCGACGCGTCAAAATCAGCATACGCTGCGGTAGTTTATGCACGGGTAGCTAATACTGACGGTAGCGTTTATGTAACTTTGCTCACGGCGAAAACTAATGTCGCACCAATAAAAACGGTATCAGTGCCTCGATTAGAGTTGTGTGGAGCAGTCCTCCTAGCAAAGCTGCTTTCTGAAGTCTCTGAAGTGATGGGAATCGGTAAATCTAATTTGTATTATTGGACCGATTCAGAGATAGTGTTAGCGTGGTTAAATAGTCATCCCAGTAAATGGAAGACATTTGTGGCAAACCGCGTTTCTGAAATTTTAAGCATCAGTGAACCACAGCAATGGAATCATGTTCAGTCGAAAAGCAATCCTGCTGATTGCGCATCACGTGGTTTATATGCGTCGGAATTTGTAAATTTCAAGTTGTGGATAGAAGGTCCTGGATTTCTGAAGAATAAAATTAATCTATTTGGCAAACGCAAAGCGGTAGCAACTAATATAGAGGAAATAAAGGTACATGTAGTAACAGACGATAATTTTATTTGGGATAAATATTCATCACTTACCCAACTAGTTCGAATGGTAGCATATTTAAGACGTCCTTTAGAGTTAAGAAAAACGAAGGCTGAAAGAAGAATTCATCAATTTATAACTGCAGAAGAATTGAGATTAGCGTTAGAGACGTGCATTAGGGTATGTCAAGGGCAAAGGTTCGAAGCGGTAATTCTGGATCTGCAAAAGGAAAGGCCTAAGAGAAACATGTTTAAGTCGTTAAATCTTTACCTCGATTCTGTTAAAATCCTCAGGGTGGGCGGTAGATTGGAACATTCCGATCTTGACATGGATCGTAAAAATCCAATATTGATTCCAAGTGATACTTGTTTTACCAATCTTCTAATCGCCGACGCACATCATAGGAATCTTCATGGTGGTCCGCAACTAATGCTTAACTACTTAAGCACGAAGTATTTTATTCACGGAGCTAAGAGGTTGGTTACTGCATACGTGCGAAAATGTGTAATTTGTTTACGTTATGCAGCATCTACAACCCCTCAATTAATGGGTCAATTACCACCAGCACGGGTTATACCTAATAGACCGTTTAGGAGCAGTGGGGTAGATTACGCTGGTCCTATTCAGTTAAGGACATCAAAGGGCAGGGGTCACCATGCGTATAAAGGATACATTTGTTTATTTGTCTGCATGGCGACTAAAGCGGTACACATTGAGGTCGTAAGCGACCTAACAACAACGGGGTTTCTTGCCGCCTTTAAAAGATTTGTGGCAAGACGCGGTCAATGCAAGGATATATGGAGCGATAACGGTACAAATTTTCAGGGTGCTTCTAAAGAACTAGACACATTACTGCGCTCGGAAAAATCAGGTATAGCTAAGGAAATTGCTGCGGCCTTAGCAACTGAAGGTACCACATGGCATTTCATTCCACCACATGCTCCGAACTTTGGCGGACTATGGGAGGCCGGAATAAAGTCATGTAAGAAACATTTAAACAGAGTAATAGGTAGCTCAACTTTAACCTTTGAAGAGATGTCTACTTTGTTAAGCCAAGTAGAAGCATGTCTGAACTCACGTCCCTTGTGTAGACTGACTGACTCGAACACTTTTGACGCATTAACGCCAGGGCATTTTCTTGTGGGCGAACCAATTGTCAACGCGCCTGACCATAACTATGAAGAGGCGAATATTTCTAGTTTGAAGAGGTGGCATTTGGTCCAACGGATGACACAACATTTCTGGCGTCGCTGGTCAGACGAATACCTGACCACACTGCTCCATCGTTACAAGTGGTCTAAGCAAAATCCTGAACCAAACGTAGGGGATATAGTTCTAATCAAAGAGGACCACTTACCTCCTTGTCGGTGGCTTCTTGGCAGGGTGGTTGAAAAACATCCGGGGTTAGACAAGCTTACACGAGTGGTCACACTTCGCACTAATAGTTCCTTATTTAAAAGACCCACATCAAAACTGTGTGTCTTGCCGATTGCCTAAGAACGTTGTTAGTAGTTTTAAGTGATCATTTTAAGCATTGTTTAGACATTTAAGTTAAAATTGTTTATGTTTAAGGTAAGATACGTATGGCATATTGTAAGAAAAATTAAAACTGTTTGATTAGGAAATATAAAAATAAATACTTAACTTTGTAAATTTTAACATTAGAAGGACATAATGTTGCACAAAATGTCCTTGGTGGGCGGAATGTTTAACCGCATAGAGATAATTTCTTGAAAAAACCACGGTCGTAATGTTCACTGTTTAAAATTGTTTATTCACTCGTCACTAGATGGCGTTGTACCATTTTGATCGATTTTTACATCGCGGTGTCAAGATTCTCCGCCGATAGTATAAGGTCTTAGCATTAAGAACGTTTTTTGATTAACCACCAATATTCTACGGTGTAATCACTACATCCATGAATAAAACTAGCTTGAGGTCGTGTCGGTTACTTGTCCGCACTCCCAACTACTCCCAAGTAAAAATAAAAGGGGTCTTTCATTCAAACCCCAGTTAACCCCACGAAGTCGAGGGTTATTCAATCAGTTTATTAAAAACAACTTTATATAAACCGACAAAATAAAAAAACACGTGCTGCCTCAACTTATGAAGGGAATAGGTAACATTTTGGATTTGGTAGTTATACTTAGTGACATGAAAAACGTTCCCGGTACTGTCCGCCCCTGCTTCTTTTAGATTTTAAACATTGACACGACAATATTTTATGTAAAAACTAAATAATATTAAACGAAAGCCTTGTAATTTCAGAAGGTAGATAGGTTAAATAAGTAAAATTAAGTGTGACTATTGTTATTTAAATTGATTATATTTAACTCCACATCAATCATGACTGTAATAATGTTTGTTGTACTTTTATTACAAAGTGTGCCCCTAAAAGTACCTTTTTTAACTTCTGTCTAATGCTATAGTAAATGGAGTATAGGTTAACGCCAGTTTTTGTAATAAAAACTTTAACTTTGTCCGATTATACAGTTTGAAATTTTGAAATGGCTCGATGGTTTAAACATGGGTCAAAAGATATAACTTGTTTTATAATAAGGCTTGATAAAGTAAGTAGGTAGATATCCAATGCCACTTGGGAAGAACTAGCTTTCCATCAGTGAAATAATTTTTGTAACGGATCAGTCCTTCTACGAGTACCTACCTTAACCTTGTTAGACGTCTTTCATTCATCCTCTCAACATGACCAAACCACCTAAGCATACAGTTTTCAAGTTTTCTCACTACATCTTTTCGTAAACCGTAGCTTTGCCCTATCAAACCATTCCTCAATCTATCATTAAAAGTCACACCACACATATTTCGCAACGCTTTTCCAAAGCATTGATTCTACATCTCTTTTGCCACCTCTACATTCATTTTCATACATACGAGTAATATAGGCACCACCACCAGCACACCATTGTGGACAGCAAGTCGTGCCATTTTGGGGTAGTTCTTCAGGGACAAAATTTTCGATGTCTATGGGATATTTCTGTAACCAACTAACAAAACGGCATGTAATTTTTTTTTGTACAGTTTAGCTTTATGCCTTACTAGGACAAATGATATTTTTTAAATAATTGCTGTCTATGTACAAAATAAAAATATTTGAAGTTTGTTCTTCTGATTCATATAACGCGTCCGTTTGTCATTTTCCGGAACAAAATGGTCGATGTCGCATTTTCCCTTTGATACATCAATATAAATTATAATTATATCGAAAGAAAATGAGTTGTCCTCTTACAAAAAAAATGTGTATTGGTTATAACTAAGTTAGTTTGTTTATAAATAAGTAAATAAGGAGTGTCCGGCGTATAATACTGATTAATGTGGCGTAAGCTTCACTTGACTGTACTTGGTCGGGTAATAATAATGAGAGTCTGGCTTCCTGCGCGGGGGGAAGCCAATCGTGCAACGGACGAGCTAGAAGGTGGACCTGCGGCTGGTTGGCTTAGATCCCGGTGTTACGAAGGAAAATATCTGATTCACCTGTTTGGTTCAGTTGGCATTATGATTAAAATGCCTACTTTAAAAAAAATATTTTATTGTTTTAAAACTTCAATCTGTGTTTCGTGTGATGCTTTTGGGTTGTGGAATCGTGTAGAAAAATGACAATAATGAAGTCTGTATGTATGATGAGTTGTGCATGATTGTAGGCAAAATTCTGATTCAACTGTGCCTGATTCGTACGGTCAAAACCCCCATATGACTAATGAAATAAATTACATTTCCCCTCTCCAGCACGAAAGGAGTGCTTTTGTTGCATTATAATGTCCAATGTTTGACCGTGTACAAGTCAGTACTTTTAGTCTTATTTATTATTATTTACTTAGCTATAACCCTTTGAATAATTAAAAAGTGACAGGAGTATAAAACTGTTCTAAATATGACACTTTTGATGTCTTAGTCTTAATTAAGAATGAATAATTATTGTTTAGAATTATCAATCAAAACTAACGGTATATTTATATTACTCTTTATTTCTGTTTCTGATTCATCTGGCCACAAAATATTCGAACGTCGATATCTTGAAAACTACTTTATAAAAACGAGTCCCTCATACAAACATATGTTATTTGGTATGTCTATTTTCATATGAACATGCGTAACAGAGCTGAAAGTGAATTTAAATTTTGGCCATATGGATCAGTCGAAGAATCAAATTTCGAAGAACTACCCTTTGGACATCGAGTATTAGCATAGCATCACTCTCTTGTCCACATCTGCATCTACTTTCCAAACATACAAACTCATTCCCTTGCTCCACATTCTTTTATCATTTACTAGCGGCCCACCCCAGCTTCACATAGGTGTATTTTTTTTTTTTTTCGAATTTCCGACATTTTCTTTCATACAAACCTTGTCCTGGTAATACCGATCACAACATAAAAAGAATTATCTATCCAATTTGGTGCAGTCATTCGGATGTTATGCTGGGCCCGCATGGTGAATTAGGTACTGCCCACTCCCGCTCAGAGAGAGGAGGCCTGTGTCCCAGCTGCAGCAGTGGGAACATATAGACCGATAATGATTTGAAAGTTATGCGCGTACAGACATTTCGGCGACTTTGCTTTATAGTTCTCTAAGTAATGTAAACTATGTAAGGATTTTCATTTGCATCACCCACCGATTCATCCTCTTTTGGTTCACACACTTTCACCTTCGTCTTGTTCACATACCTATTCATCACTTTCATCTTAAATGATTCGTCCATCACTTTCAACGAGTTTTGCAACAGTTCTGCTGAAGATGCAATGCGATGCGTTTTGCGTGGATGTGACGCATATTTTCCCCCAACTTGTTCTTTTTTGTGTTCGAGTTCTTTCTCTGCGTCAAGTTACCGCAAATATAGTACATTACTGCACCGGCCAGCAAAAGAGGCATTGGCGGACGAACGTGTAAATGTGGGCCGAGGCGAAGCCGAGGCACACATACGTAAGTCCATCAATGCCTAGTTTTGGCCAAGGCTTGTATAGTACTTTTCTCAAATAATGCGCGGAAATTAAAACTAAGTACTTAGTAAGTACCTAGGCAGAACTTTTTTGTCAAATACAATTACTTTTCAAAATCAATGACGAACAACGAACAACAATCATTTTTCCCGCGTTAAAGTGTTCATTTGTTTTTTTTTTTCAATAAACAGCTTTTTTGCAAGCCAGTTCGAAAGGACGATACCTTATAACGTCCCCCCCAACTAGTGATGTGCCTGGTGGCAATATTGCCACTGCCGGCAATATTCTAAATGTTGCCACCACTGCCGGTAAAATACCAATGTTGCCTGTCAAATAATCCATACTAATATTATAAATTCGAAAGTAACTTTGTCTGCCTGTCTGTCTGTACCTATGTTACCTTTCACGCCTGTTCCACTGAGCCGATTTAGATGAAATTTGGTAAATAAATAATAATAATATTTTTAAATGTTTTTTTTTTATATTCTAATATTAAAAAAACTTTTTTACAAAAAAAACAACCGACTTCAAAAAAAAAACACTACAAAGTGAAAAATAACTTCAATTTCGGAAGTCGGTGTCTTTGGTTCCGCATTTTCGTTTTTTGACACCGACTTCCGAAATTGAAGTTATTTTTCACTTTGTAGTGTTTTTTTTTTGAAGTCGGTTGTTTTTTTTGTAAAAAAGTTTTTATTTTTCACTTTTTAGTTGTATCTACCCCACATAAATTCAATTAACACTAGTGCATTGAAGAATTGAAGACAAAACTCGAAGAATCATCAAAATTCGCATAGAAATGCCGGAGATGCAGTACATTTATGCATATAACTTCGTACATAAGAATAATTACCTAATGTATTATATACTAAAACCTTCCTGAAAGTATGTAGATCACACTAATGAAAGAATTATCAAAATCGGTTCAGAAGTTTTTGAGATAATCGCGGACATACAAACATACATACATACATACATACATACATACATACATACGGGTCGAATACAGAACCTCCTTTTTTAAAGTCGGTTAAAAATACAGCGTGTTACGGAAACGGTATATCAATACAAACGGGTTGAAGAGTGTATCTGGTCTAGAATCTCTGTACAAAATTTCAGCTCAAATGCAGTAACTTTGAAAATGCTTAATATTTTTTTTTTCGATAGTTTATTAAATTGAAATCATACCAAACGTGTCACCGCACTACGAGGGTCATTATCCATTATCTGTAGTGTGTCTGTGCGCCTAGTACACGCACATCAAGCCGCCGCGCGCCAGTGCAGCGCCGTGATGTCGAAATAAAAAAATATTAAGCATTTTCAAAGTTACTGCTTTTGAGCTGAAATTTTGTACAGAGATTCTAGACCTGAGCCCTGATTCACAACCATACGACAGGCTATCGTATCGAAAACTTGACATTTTGATAACCTGATTTGACTTCCCCTCAACAGCAAATAGCTGTTGGAAGAATAGCGGGCGTCTATTTGATTTAAACTGACAAAATTTTCGGATTTTGGACTTGTGAACAGCGTTGAGAAGACTCCTACGATAACAATGATTAATGTTCGATACGATACGGAAGCATATCGAGTGTTTGTGAATAAGGGGGCAGATACACTCTTCAATCCGTTTGTATTGATATACCCTTTCCGTAACACCCTGTATAATTTATATGTATATAGGGAAATAAAGGAAATAATAAAATAAATGCAATTTTGTAATTTGGTTTGGTTTGGTAAATTTGGTTTGTTTGGTTCATAAAATAAATGCAATTTGGTAATTTGGTTTGGTTTGGTAAAGGAGAATGACAACCAATGGGCCCCTAGCTTTGGTGCCGTGTCAAGACTATTTACTTCTCAAAAATTAAGTCGTATTTTAACATGTTTAAGTTTATTTTATCGACATTTCTTTTACCCTAGCATTGGAAAACAAAATTAATATTTATTTTATTGAATTTATATCAGTACCGCCATTAAAACTTAACCTGAATGTTGCCAGACGGCAGACTATACTATGACAATTAAATAATTGTAATCGATTAAAAATATCGATATTTTACTAATCCTCCGACTAAAATGACCGGAGATAGGCTACAATAGCTTTTCTCCCGTCGTAATCTAGCTAACACTCTCATGTAACTGATTAGGCGCGAAGTAGACGACAGGCGAGCTCAAATAAAGAAAATAAAAGTAGTAAATAAACTTAAAAAAAAATATTATCGTATGTTTCATGGTATTTCCTACTGTTAGAAATATTCCGCTACATTCATACCTGATTAGTTTCTTAAAAAACAAAAAAATAGTACCACAGACATTATTGTGGTTAGTACCTTCCATACATACCTAAATAGAGTTTATAATTATCTTTTTAATTATGTGAATAATATTATTTATACCAAATCGATTGGGTAAATCGATTACCAAAATATTTAACATGGTCACACTTAGACAGATCTAACATAGGGGGTTTTTGGCGGGATTTCTTCGAGTGAAGTTCAGTGGCTGTTTTAATTATTCGCAAATTGATTCCTAGTAGATATTGTGATGTAAAATTGGTGTAGTTTTGTATCTCAAGTGTCTGCGCAACTGGACAATATGTGGAATCATTGAAACAGGCGCAATCTCGGTAAAACGGTGCTGAGAATTTTATTGTGGTTTTGGCCGCCTCAGCGAAGTTTACTGAGAAGGCTGACTCGATACATTTGCTGCCAAATACTTCAAAGTCGTTAGAATGGGTTGCACCCGCATTCTAATGACAATTACGTAAGAAAACAAAAATGTTTAGTGACTACGACTGAAGGACATGTATCCATGGTCATGAATAAATTTAAAAAAAAAAAAAAAAAAATCTAACATAGGGTGCGTTCCGAATTAGGACTGTAATCGATATTATCGATTTGAGCGTGCTTAAACCCGTACCGAATTAGGTTTAACCTATATAATATCTAGCAAGAGAAGAAGTAGTGTTGTCTAAATTCTGGAATCCATATCAATACATAAATATTATTATTATCTATTATTTTAATTTCAAATACTTATGTTTAAAACAAAAAACAAACTTGTTTTATAACCTCAATTTCATCACCCGAAAAAATTAGATTTCTCTTAAACTAGGGTGAATAATTGAAAATCGATTTCAGGATATGAAAAGGTAATTCCAGGTCTAAAAAACCAAGTTAAAACCACCGTGACATGCGAAGTTTTTTAGGGGCCCAAAACTCCTAACAAAATGGGCAATGTCCTTTGGTTTGTTTGGTTTGGTTTGGTGGGTTTGGTTTAGTTTGAGTCCCGGGGAAGGACATAGGATAGTTTTTATCCCGATATTCCCACGGGATCGACACTTATGCGAGTGACACTTATCCGCGGGGCGCAGCTAGTACCAATATATTTTATTATAAAAAGCAGGTGTAATCATGGATGTTGGATGGAAGGATGTTTTGGGAGGTTCCTGCACATCATCAGGCGGGAGGAGACGCCCGGGTGTCACCACTGCGAGGATCGCCCAGAGGACACGGTGGAGCATACGGTGGAGGTCTGCCCCGCATGGGCGGAGCACCGCCGTGCTCTCGTAGAGGCGATCGACAGCGGCGGCGACCTCTCGCGTCCGGCCCTGGTTCAAGCCATGGTCCGGGGCGAGAGGGAGTGGGAGGCGGTCACCTCCTTCTGCGAAGCAGTCATGCTAGCGAAGGAGGTGGCTGAACGGCTGAGGGAGAGAGCCTCACACCCCAGCCGCCGCGGGAGACGCTCCGGGCGTCGGGAGCCGCGTGACGACTCCCGGCCACCGTAGGCGCGGGCCTGCGGACGGAGAGTAATGGGTAGCTCACCGTCCGATCAGGACCAGGCCCGTGCCGGACGGCGCGTACGTGTTCCACGCGCGCCTCAAAGAGATGTCAGCATAAAGGAAGGGGCCTGCCAGGGCCGAAGCCTGCCGGGGGTGCGGGATCGTCCGAAAGGGTTACCGCTACCCCGGAACATAAAGGGCTAAGGAAGGAACACGGATGGGTTTTAGTCAGTAAGAGTCTGACACTCCCTTCGCTCCACCCAGAGCGGGAGGGGTCATTTGAAGATTTCCTATCCATAAAAAAAAAAAAAAAGGTGTAATCATCGTTTAGTTATATTTGTGTAAGTAGAATATCGATCACAAAATATTTGAAATACGCACACGCGTGTCCTGCAAAAAGATAGGACACAATTATATGAATAAACATCAATGTATATTTTGCATCTCTTTCGCGCTGCACATGCACGGCACGGGGTTGGGAGAACTGGAGAAAAGTATCTGGGCATCTCTTCGAGAATGCGCACGTCACTTTAACGTCCGTTCCTAACCGACCTAACACGAGTTTAGGGAAAACTGCGGTGAAAATTTTATCTATTCCTTTGACTTCTGCTTCTGTGGAAAGGAGTTTTTCTACATTTTCGAATATTCACACGCCTAAAAGAAATAAACTCACAACGGAAAGGGCCGGCAAAATATGCTTCATAGCACATAATTGGAAACTCCTAAACCAAAACACGCATCTAAGTCAACAGCCAACGCCTGAAGATTTGCCCGATGAAGAATGTGCCGACGATGTGGAATTCGACTTTGTCGACGAAACATGTGATGAACCACTAAACGATTTCAGACAGATCCATTGTCTATGGATTAATTAAGAATTTAATTAGTTAATTTTACTTTATGTATTTTAAATTATAAACAAAACGCTGTGATTATCAATGACTGATTATTTATTATTAAGATTTAGAAATCAAGAGCTGTGATTTTAAAATGATTATAAAAACTACTAAGTTGTTACTCTAAGCGGTGATTTACTGATAATATGTAAGGATTACTGAAACAAGTGCATTGAAATATTAAAATAATGTTATTTTTGAGGATTATTTGTAGTTTTGATAGAGATTTGTAAAGATTTACACTTTGTTATTTCCATATTATATGTATACTTATACTCGTTGTTTTTGTTATGTGATTTTACATGAAAAACAAGTACAACATTAAAATAAATGATTCGAATTTATGCCTTTTATTCAATACACAACGATCATCAATTCTTATCTTAATATTTATGTGTCATTTCTTATATTCACTATCGTGTGCGGCAAAATGGGCAATATTGCTGGTAAAATAACGGGAATATTGCCAAAAATGCTGGCATTATTGGCAATTTTACCCAAAACAATATTTTATTGTATATAATGTAGAGTATGGCCTTTAAATGCTAATTTTAAGTGTTGTACATAGTTTCCGTACTTAATTTGACTTACAATTAAGCAATATTCCCAAATATTTCCACTCCCGGCAATATTGCTGGCAATATTGCCACCAATATTCCCACTTGGGGCAATATTGCCGGCAACGGCACATCTCTACCCCCAACCCATAGGTACATCGACCAACAAACTTAAAATGTATCTCATTCAAACCATCTCAGTAAGGTCATCATTTCAGCCGAAAGACGTCCACTGCTGGACATAGGCCTCCCCCAAGCACCTCCACTTCGACCGGTTTTGTGCTTCTCGCATCCAACGAGTTCCTGCGGCCTTCACAAGGTCGTCGGTCCACCTTGTGGGAGGCCTTCCAACGCTACGCCTTCCGGTACGCGGTCGCCACTCCAGAACGACTAGAATCAATTCTATTTTAAGATAATTTTTGACGTTCAAAAGTGCCTTTTATGTGCCTATTTGAAATAAATGCTTTGACTTTGACTTTTGAGAACCTTTCGGCCCCATCGGCCATCTGTTCTGCGAGCAATGTGCCCTGCCCACTGCCACTTAAGTTTGGCAATTCTTCGGGCTATGTCGGTTACCTTGGCTCTCCTGCGGATCTCTTCATTTCTGATTCGATCCCGCAGGGAAACTCCAAGCATAGCCCTCTCCATTGCCCTTTGGGTGACTTTCAGCCTTCTAATAAGGCCCATTGTGATCGACCACGTTTCAGTGCCATATGTCATCACTGGCAACACGCACTGGTCAAAGACTTTCGTCTTGAGACACTGCGGTATGTGGGACGAGAAGATATTGCGAAGCTTCCCGAACGCTGCCCAGCCGAGTCGGATTCGACGATTGACCTCTTTCTCGAAGTTGGACCTACCTAACTGGACAGTTTGTCCTAGGTAAATATACTCGTCCACGACTTCGAGTGTAGCGTCTCCGATCTCAGTAAGGTGATTAATTTTTACTATGGCGAGTATGGTGAAATCTCTCAAAAGTGCGGGATATTCCGAGAAAAATCATGTTTTAATGTTAGGTACTATTTTTGGCACAAAATAACAGTTTGTAAACCATATTCTTTGATTTTCAAACCTCTGAAGATTAACTACGAGATGCCATTTAAAAAACAAAAACCGTCATTCGTTACTAGTCCAATTTTTCCTATTCCTATAGGCAGTTGATCCACCGGCGGCGATGAACGAACGAGTGGCGAGTAGAACTAGCAACTGAAAACGAGTTGGCGAGCAGCGAGCAGCGTGTGTGTAGTTCCCATAGTTTTTTCGCTAGGCTATCAGCGAGTGTTCGAGTGCGACGGGCGATTACTTTCACCACTCGTTCGGGGCGGTTAGTCCCACGGGGGTTTCTCTCGGCGTGAACTCTGACCGCCAAGCGAGCATCGCTGAGCGAGTATTGCTGGGCGAGTATTATCTTTGATAGCTCTTGTAGCTCAGCGACAAACCAGTGGAGCGTGTCCTCGCCGGCAGTGTGAACAGTCAGTGATCAACTGTTAATATATGCATCTCTTTTGTTTACACGGAATGTAGGTATATCTATTGTACGTTTCTTGAGCGAGAAAATAGCCGACAGTTAGTCGCTTCTTCGCCGGGCGGCGGTGGGACAACTGCCATATATGCTCGTCCACGATGGAGACGCGACTTTGTTATTTTATTTTCACTATCGGATTGTTTTACTTAGACCTCTTACTTACCCCTGCATGTTTATTGGACCTGATTAATACCTTCTCGGGTCAAACCCTTTGTATTGTTAAATTAACAAATAACTTCTGCCGCTCTGGGCGGAGTGAGAGGGCGTGTCAGACTTTTACTGACTAAATCCCACCCGTGTTCCTTCAGTTGCCTGTGCCAGAGGCCACGGTATCTCTTTCGAACAACCCGCGACCCCGGTAGGCTTCGGTCCTGGTAGACCCCGTCAGTTAGTGCTGACATCTCTTTGAGGCGCGCGTGATACACAACGCGCCGTCGTCTGTCTGTCTGTCACCAGGCTGTATCTCATGAACCGTGATAGCTAGACAGTTAAAATTTTTACAGATGATGATGATTTCTGTTGCCACTATAACAACAAATACTAAAAATAGAATAAAAAAAATATTTAAAAATCACGTTTGTTGTATGGGAGCCCCATACAACAAACGTGATTTTTAGGGTTCCGTAGTCAAAAAGGAACCATTATAGTTTCGCTGTGTCCGTCTGTCCGTCCATCCGTCCGCAGCTTAGCTCAGACTCCTTGTATGTACTAGAAAGCTATAATTTGGCATGGATATATCTACATATTAATCACGCCGACAAAGTGGTAAAATAAAATCATGGAAAATATTTTTTTTAGGGTAAGTACCTAATTTACACGTAAATTTATTTATTTATTTATTTATTTTACTTTATCGGATAACAGAGATCCATTGGGTTAGTAATAATAATCTTAACCTATGTTAGTACTTAACTAATAACACCGACAATGTACAGGTGACAAGTGACCTCACCAACGGGCTGTCATGTCTCCCGGCTATAGCGCGTAGAATGCTGTTGGGGCTGCCCCGGAGTCTGTTTAGCAGCGAGGCCGCTCTCTTACGCCGTACAGCATTGAAGCAGTCGGTACGTGCCTCAGCGAACATAGATGACGCGCTCCAGAACCGAGACAGACGCAACAGCACTCTAAATGCGTTGTTATACTGGATCCGCAGAGCATTGTAGGCCTTTTGGGTATAGCTGAACCACAGGCTCCCCGAGTACAGCGACATGCAATATGCTTTAAACAGCGTTATTTTGACTGCCACCGTACATAGGAAGAACCGGTCCGGTCCGGTCTACCCCATAGTGTGGGATATCATTGGATAGGTCTTTCAAAAATATTGCGGATTTGTGGAATACATTTTTCGATTCAGGGATCTGTTTGTGAAATATTAAGCTTTAAAGTGCTAATTTTTGTTAGAGTCAAGTGTGTGACCCCCTTGCCAGCTAAATGGATATGTGAAAAAATTCACGGCAGTAGTATATATAACGAAATTAAAAGGAAAACTATCACAGCTAAGTAGGCTTTACAAGTTTACGAGTAATAGTCGACGAACTTAAATTTACAGTTGCGTTGTATGGGAGAACATGATTTTCAACTACAATGTTAAGTTTGTTCAAGGGATAAATTCATTCAGTGGCGTGCATTGCATATAGGCATATAAGCAGTGCCTACCTCGATATATCATACATCAACATAAGCCTGTCAAATACATTTTAGTGTGTGTGCGCCCCACAATTAAGAAACTCACTAATTTATCATACCAAACAAAAAACAATATCTTCATACAAACACACGCGGCAGTAGGCAGTCGCCGGACGGCCTACTCGGCTCCCGTACTATTCGCACATTGTCATTGGTCTTTACTCGTTCAAGTTAATACGACAAAATCAAAAATACGTACGTCTCACGCGTAATACCATTACATTCGACCTTCGCAATTTATCACCCATGCCTACTCAAATAACCACACTTTTTTCTGAGTAGTAACCGCGTTTGCCTAGACTAGACCCGGCCTAGAGCCTACCTATTTTGAAAACCATTGCACGCCACTGAATTCATTCCAACTACGGAACCTTTCATTGTGCGTGATCCGACACGCACTTGGCCGGTTTTTTATATAATATATAAAAAACCGGACAATATTATGTAGTGTTAAATATTGTACGGTGGTACGGAACCCTTCGTGTGCGAGTCCGACTCGCACTTGGCCGGTTTTTTGTTCAATGTAACGTTAGGTCGGATAAGTACTTCGATAAACTCCTATGCGAATATCATTACACCTATGAATTGTTACTTCTGTGCTTAGGTTAGGTTAGCCTTATCACACTGGCAATGTGCAAGTGAGTCCAAAGCGAGGCGAGTGCTCAGCGAGCTCACCGCGAGATCGCGGCGAGCTCGCTTCGCGCCCGCGGCGTGTTCGCCGCGCTCTCGCTGCGAACTCGCGGTGAGGTCACTGCGTACTCGCCTCGCTTGCAAATCGTCAGTGATACTAAGGCCCTTATTGCATCGATTGTCATCGACGTAACATAGCATCGTAGTAAAGCTACGGTTTTCTAAAGAGCGGTTCCGTCATAATATAACGACCGTGACATAAAGGTGTCAAAAAAAGGCTCTGTAGTTGGACAGCCGAATGTGTGACTGTTCACCGCTTTCATAAGAGACCAAATCTTAAGAAACTGTCAAGTCAAAGAAACGTGTCGAAGTAAAGAAAATCGACAAAGAAGATTCGATCTAGAATACGACGACTGGTAAACATAGCACCAAGACATTGAATATATTAAATCATAGCACGCAATGCACATTGCATACTTACGTTATTGGATTCGATTCCGGAAGAATTTGTTTCAAAATCCACATTCCTGGTGATTTTGGTCCGTTTCTACAGTCGACTTCCAAATAATCTTCAAATTTTTCTCTATAAAGCTATAACATCATAAAAAAAATATATTATTAGTAGTCATGACATTTCGTTGATTTGAAAAAAATCAGTGTCAATCAACATTAAAAGTAAATAACTTATTAATAAAAAAGGTTTTTTTAATAAGTTTTCGTTAAAAAACCGGAGAAGTATGAGTAGGACCATAGAGTAGGACCCTCGCCCTGAGGGTTTCCTTCGGATTGAAGGACAAACTTATGAGTATATACCTACTACACACATCAACACGGTCTAGGGATATTTTTAAAAAAGCGAATTACTATCAATGTGTTAATTATTTATATGACATGTATATATTTAAAAGATACGTTATTTAATATTCTACCATTTTTTAATAATGGTTAAGGTACTTAGATTAAAATTTCAGGATTTTATGGAAAAAAAATGAAGCATAGACGGAAATCGTATATGAATGAACTTTTAATTTGTGAGTAAAAACTGAAAAAAATAGAAAAATCATTTAATTTGTGTTTATAAACTTGAAGTTAGTAGTCTGAGAAAGCGCCCATGATGTTCATAACACATCGGCAACGATTCGGCATGCTCAGAACAAGGTTGTCAATGTCTTGCTGCGGAATATTGTCCCATGTCCTTCTGAGGTGCGCAAAAAGTTGATCTTCTGTAGCCAGATTTTCAGGAACTTCCTTCAGAGCTCTTCTTTGCAGCATATCCCACGCATGCTCAATGGGATTTAGATCTGGCGATTGAGCAGGTCAGTCTAAGGCCCTAACATTATGTGTATGTAACCAAGCTGCTACCGTTCTCGCCGTGTGTGCCCGGGCATTGTCGTGCATGAGCAGGAAATCTTGCCCCATTTGTGTTCTGTGGGGCAAGATTACGGGCCCCAGCACCTGTTGGACGTATCGTTCTGCCGTCATATTGCCCCGCACCCAAACGAGATCCGTCCGTCCTCCAAGACGAATTCCTGCCCAAACCATAATTGTTCCTCCTTGGTATGGGTGAACTTCCTGAGGGTTCTGGAGACGGCTCCATCGTCCAGGAACTCGCCAAACACGCGTCCTTCGTGAATCTGGATGGAAGCCGAACCTGGATTCATCCGTGAACAGCACATTGGACCATTGCTCACGGCCCCAGTCCACGTGGTTCCGAACCCATTCTAATCGTCGTCCACGATTGCCTCTCCGTAAAGGTGGGACCCGGAGTGGTCTACGAGAGCGTAGATTGCTTTCATGCAGTCGCCTTCTTACAGTTTGGTCACTCACAAGCACTTGGTGTTCCACTCGCAGCCTTTGGACCAATTGAGTCGCCGTTGCATTTGGTTGTGCTCGCGCAGTAATTTGCAAAAATCGGTCTTGTCTGGGGGTAGTGATGCGACTTGGCCCCCGGTGCCTCTCCGCTACTTCACCTGTGGCACGATAGCGTGTCCACAATCTTGAAATTACATTTTGATGGGTCCCTATGGCCTCAGCAACATTACGCTGAACAGATCCAGCTTCCAGCATTCCCACAGCTCGTAACATCTCCGCCCTCGTCAAATGTCGGCGTTGCATGGCTACAATACCTCAATTTTAACTTTATCTTTCGTTTAAAAATGAAAAAAAACTGTAACTAAACGTAATTCGTATTGTTTTCTAAATTTCGCACAAATGAAAATTCCCTCTCCTATCCATCAAGATATTTTTTGCCACCGAAACAAAAGAATTTTCAAAAATTTAAATTTTGAATTAGTCTGAGATAAATTACAAACAAATCGGTGTATAAAAGATTCCAATGCGGCCAGTACTTTTCGAGTTATTTAATTGAGTATGAAATATCCCTAGACCGTGTTGATGTGTGTATAAAGCTTATTACTATTAATAGTTTTTAGGCATAATATTGAGAGATTTACCATGTATTTTAAGACCATAGACTTATAAGTTTTTCTATAAGTTGCAAGATAAAATATATAGGTAAACTAACAGACTTATGTTTAGGAGAGAGCGGATCACCCTGTTTTACCCCTTTGTCTATTTTAAATGTTGTGCCTATGGAATCCAGGGGGCCTAAAAAGGTCACTTTGGCAGAATCATAAAAGGATAACATTATGAATCATATTAAAAGTCGTAAAATGGTCACAAACTGACAATTCATAATATTATTTGCGCACAATTCATATCACGCAATTCATCTGTTTGACAGTTTTGAATGAAGATTTGTAAAATGGTCCACAAAATACGAATTGCTTTAGTGTCAAATAGCAGAATCATAAGAAGTCAGTCAAAAGGAACATCTCACAAATCATATTGGAGGTTTTGTGAAGAAATATTGTTATAATGGCAGATTTAGCCCTATATGAAAATTTTCTGGAGCACGCGCGGCTTTCGGAGACCCTTTTATATCGCCTACGAAATGCAGCTCTTCGGAAAATGGACATAGCATTCGAAATGCCGGATCTCGAATTTGTTGGCTTGTACAGGCTACTAAATAAAAGTGTGTGTCGCGACCTCATCCATGAGCTGGAGCCGTACTTAAGTTCCCGCCGAGGTGGCATAATTACTAGCTCCAAGGCAAGTAAAAGGATTGTACCTGGTTTTAAATAAATAGTTCTAGATAGACTCTATCATTTATTATTGTAGACGTTTAGGTACTCTGTACCACCCCCTCGATGAAATAAAAACATTGATCATATTTATGCTTAAGGGCCAAAGCACACACGCTACTTTTTTCATCGGCGATCGGCGATTCAGCTACTTTTTAGAAGCTAAATGCAGCGACCAAGCATTCCAAACCGCACGGCGATGCAAAAAGTAGCGTGTGTGCTTTGGCTCTAAAGGACAACTTACTACAATCTTCTATTCACATTTTAGGTGTATTGTACACCTCTGCCGAACCCTTCAGGGATATATAGGTGTGATATTATTATGTTGTCATACTTTATTTCAATTTTATTAAGTAGTATATATAAGAGGACCGTAGAAGAGGATACCTTATACCTTTCACTAAAATAAAACAATAGTGATATGAAAAATATTTTATTTACTATAATTATTAACAATCTCATCTTCTAATATTAAAAAACGAATACAAAACATAATAATGAATTAGCCTTTTTTTCATTCATTTAGGTTTGCGACTCTTATTTGTGTCGATGCTAGCTGCGGAGGGGCAAACCATGTCTCCTTTTTATGGAATCACCATCTACTTAAGACCCACTTGGAACAACTCCACCAGGCTGAAAAGAAAAATTTGTGGGTTTTAGTAAGTCAAATCATCATCATCGTCTGTCTAGCCTTTTCCCAACTATGTACTATGTCGGGGTCGGCTTCCATCTAACCGGATGCAAAGTTAAAGTTTTTGTGGTATTTAAATGTTATAAAATATAGTATTTTTTCCTTTGTATTTCTTTATAATTATATTATATGAATGTTCTACTTATTTTTTTTATTGCATGTACAAAAAACTCATTCTTTACCTCTTATGGGACACCAATAAATAGTCTTTCAACTGCATCAGCAAGCCCCTGAAGGGTCTGCACTATTCATTTGCCATATCAGCTGTTTCATCTCCACCTGAGGTAAAACTCTCCGAGCCTCATCTAGTGCAGCCAGAGGGTGACCTAAAAAACGTAATGAAAATACCATACTTAATAGTTTTCAATAGACATCATGTCTTAACCCCAATATGAAAAGCTGTAGGATTAGAAAAATACACTCACTGGGGTATCTCGCTTGCCGAGTTCGACGAGGCAGAGGCACTGTTGTAGCATCGAATTCGGCAGTGGTAGGGGCTGACGCACGAGTCTGGCTAGAGCCTGGAATATGGGGCTGCAGCCAGTCTATCAAAAAGTACTCTGTGGCTGCAGCAATCAGCAGAAGCAGATTCAGTTTGATGTTGACTAATGTTGACAATAATGACAATAGTTGACATAACTCAAGGGAGAAACTTTAGGGTGCGTTCCGAGTTGGGATGTAATCGATCTGAGCGTGCTCCGTACCGCATTAGCGTGAGCGCGAAAACGATGTCCAGTGAATCTTCATAGATGACGTCATGACATGCGCCATCTTGCGATAATGCCGGCCATGCCTTATAATAATATAACCGTGAGCGCTGTCAAAAATGACTGAGTGTGTGAGAAATGTGAGGATGTGTCAGTGTGTTTTGTGTTGCATCATATCTTTATATAAAACAAATGTGGCATTTTCGAAATTGTGCTTCTGGCTGACAGTCGCCACCTAACCAAAGAAGAACTGAAGAAGAAATATGGTGTTTATACAAAGAAATACTGTAAATAATATCGTATTGACATTGAGTAAGCACTGTGAGCGCGTTCACGAGCGTTCCGAATTGTTGACAGCTCTCAGCCATCATAATTAATTAATTAATTTAACGTAAGAGTTCTGGCCGAAGGGTGTTGTGTACCGCCGGTTTCGTGGCCGGCTACATGACACCAGTCAGCGAAACACGACGCAGACACTGCGTATACGTTAGTTTTTAGTGTAATTATAATGTTGTATGTATTTATAAGTTATATTAATATTGTATTGTATGTGTTTATATGGGCCTTGATGCCTGAAATAAATGGATAAATAATCGTAATATCTAAATCGGAACTCATGTGACATGATGTGAGTGCTGTGAGCGATTATAGCTAATTCGGAATGCGGCCTGAAAACTTCTTTGTACGCGTTGCCAGCCTAAAAAGTTTTTATTGTTTCTAATTTCCCTTTTCAGGGCTTATCTGCGGTATGTTTAGCAGTTATAAGGCATATTATAATTTAATAACATTTAAACTGTAGAAATAAAAAATTAAAAACCAATTTATTTTATAAAAACTGTAAAGAAAAATTTACCGATAAAATTACGGTTTTTATTTTTTTCATGCGGTAATATTTACACCAAATATGATTCTAATATGAATTGAATTGTAGGCGATTCTGCTATTATGTGTCACCATTTTACGAAAATTAGAGGAATTGCTAATGATCTGCTGGGAATTCGGGAAATGAATTTCATTTAGAGGAATTGCTTAAAGTGGCGTTTTTAGCCCCCCAGTTTAACGTTGCAGTTGGCCGTGCTATTATTATTAATAAAATTTAGAAGATCTATGTAGGTTTCCTTCCACAAAACACAGGACAAAGAGATCGACCGTCGAGTTGAAAATGCGTGGAGGAGCTACTGGTCCATGAAGGCGTTAATAAAGGGCGACCTTCCTATTTCATTAAAGCGTAAGCTCGTCGATATGATTGTGTATCCTGCCTATCCTAACCTATGGCGCCCAGAATTGGTCTTTGACAGAGGCTCAGAAGTCCAAACTCAAGGTTTTCCAAAGAGCGATGGAGCGTAGGTAGTATCTTAAAGATTAAACTCACCGACCAAATTCGCAACACCACAATACGCTCCAAGACAGGTATCGCCGATGTTGGCGGCAAGTCTGCGTCACACTTATAGGATGCATCCAGACAGATGGGCTAACTTTTATTTAATTTAAAATGGGCTTGTTTTTAGCTTTTCAGTTAGTTTTAGCATAAAGTTGCAGTCGGGTTTTTTAATTACTTTTTTTTTACAATAAAAACAATACTAATATACATACATTCGTTATGATTTTTTGGCAGATTATTCTACAAGCAACATACTAAAGCACTACCTAGTGTTTTAATTTTTTAGTCTAAACAATATATTTTTTGTAAATAGGTAATTGCTTCATATTTTGCAATAAATTAACAGCGTTGAGTCATCGCGCTTCTCTTTCTTTTCTATGCAGTCCAACAAAGACCGCGCTTTAGATCATTTAATAAATGATATCGCTCATTTGGAGAAACATCGACGTAACTGCTTTTTTTTTAAGTTTGGCTTTCCTAACGTAAATACGCTTTCTAAGTGCTTTGGCATATTTAACAAATTTTTGGGAAAAAATACATTTACGTCGATGTTTCTCCAAGTGAGCGATATGTACAATTATTGTACAGCATGAGACGAGTTAAGAAACTGACCAGATGCACAAGGTGACGTATTAGTGAAAGTGACCTATTAGGGATAGCGACGAAATGGCCAATGTGACGACATAGCCGCCAAACCGTACAGACGCCAGCACATCAAGCCACTACAGAGGGCGCTGCCGACTGCGCCGACCGCACAGGTAGGCGCGCGCCCTCATCATTTTTTGACGTTGACTGTTAGTAAACTTTTTTGCGATAATTAGGTATTATTGTTTTTTTTTGAAAAAACAAGATGGCGGCGTTAGTTCTGATTTTAACCGCTCGCCAACAGAGCCCTATCAGCTATAGATAGTTAATTAAATAAGTGGCGATGGAACGCAGGTAGTTTATCTGAGATTATGAATTCAAGTGTAGGTAGATCCATCATTAACTCAATCTAATGTAAAATGTAATTTAGGGCTTATTTTTCAATAGTCGAATAGGTATCTCTTACTTAACTGAAGATTGTAGCCGACGGGCATAGGGTTCGGGCCTCTGAATGAAAGTACTTGGTGGCAATTTTCACTTACTACTTTATACCCAAAAGAAACACGTTTTATAAGGGGAGACAGAAGTACAAACATGAATATTACTTATAGATCTAAGATGGCCGGCACTTTACGTGTGCGGAATGAAACACGTCGCGTCTCACAAGGGGCGAGAGAGGACTTCCCCGCGAGAGGCGCCTGTTCCACACGGGCGCTAGAAGCGGGGCGCGCGGCAAAAATAGTGGCGCGTGGCAAAAATAGTGGCGCGTGATTGGTCATCACAAACAGTAGCGCCAACCTTTCTCATGCTCCCGCGCTCATCCGATTTGCTTTTACTAACAGTGCGGCCAACATCATTATTACCCTTATGGTCGTGGGGTTGCCGCGCTACATCCTCCCCCTCTAGATCACGATTACGTACTCGATCGTGGTCTAGCACCACATTAACATCAACAGGAATGGGTTGCAAACGAGGTCGGCCTCGCTTTTTCTTGGGCTCCAGTAGCCGAGTGTACTCATCTACTCAACCTCGAAAAGGGGTGAGCTGATTAGCGTGGAATTTGCCCAATACCTCACCAGCGAGGCAATTGCGTAACACTTTATCAATCGGAATCGGTTTCATTTTGACAGTTCAACAACATTCATTGCGTTATTTACGTGTTGAGCAGACAAATTCTTCGAACTTATGAAGCAATGGATTAGCAATTGGCTTCGAAATGATTCTGATTCCGATTGATAGTGTGTTACGCAATTAGGGTGCCGGATTTGCGTCAGATGCTATCAGATATGTTGTCGGGCTCAATTTCTTCTTCACTACATATGGCCCATCCCTCTTAGGGAAAAACTTAGCGGTCTTTGATTTGCTGGCATCGTTCAGCTGATGGGTAGCCAATAAAACCTTGTCATCTACTTTAAAATCTTCTCCTACTCTTCTCGAACGATCAGCATATATCTTCCTTCTATCCTGCAGTTTTTCTACTCTGTCCCGAACTTCACTTAAGGAGTTTAAAAATCTTGTCAGGTAAGGAGTGATCTGTGGTACAAAATTATCCTTCCGTAAGACCGCCCTTGGATCATTGTACACCTCTAACGGTGACCTCAGCTCACGTGCAAACGTCAAATATGCAGGAGTAACACCTGTCGTTTCACAGACCGCGCTGTTCATACTGAAACGTACTATCGGTAGCTGCTTAGGCCATGAGGGGTGATCGGTACCAACTAACAGAGCCAATTGGGTCTTCATATCCCGGTTTTTTCTTTCCGCTGGATTGGCTTCTGGGTGGTAGTAGGGTAGATCTTGTGTAATACCAAGAATGAACATGCACTTCTGCATGACCGCTGATACAAATTGGACGCCATTGTCCGAAATAATGCGACGTGGTAAGCCGAACCGAAGGAAATACTCTTCTATGAGTACTTTCGCGCAGGCGACAGAGGTAGCTTCTTTGAGAGCATATAATTCAACCCATCTTGACGCGGTATCTTCCACTAACAGGATCCACTTCTCCCCATTTTCGCCCTCTGGCAGTGGTCCAAATAGGTCGATAGCCAAGACATCGTTGCGCTGGTTTAGAATCGGTGTTTGAATCAGACCGGGTGGCTTTTCATTTGTCGCTTTATAGCGTTGACATGAGGAACATGATTTTACGTAATCTGTTATTATTCTTCTCATTCCCGGGAAAAAATAATTTTGAGCTATTTTCTGGTACGTTCTCTCTATCCCGGGATGACCTGCAATTGGAGCATCATGACATTCCCTTAGAATGTCCTCACGTATGTTTACAGGTATTACCAATTGCGGTGACTCGTTGTCTGTATCTGGGTTATAGCAGTAAAGGATACCACGTTCCATGAGATAACCACGTTCTGTCCAACGACGAGAGGCAACTTCGTCTGTATCTTCTAATTCCTTTATAATTTTATTTAAATCCGGGTCGGATTCTTGTGCTGCACGTAGCTCCGTAAGATCTTGCGTAGGCAAATCAATAATAACAGAACAAATTCCACAGGATTCGCGAGACTCTTCTGTACAGACGGGGCGGCTGAGTGCGTCCAGCCACCACATTTACCTTTCCGGGAGTGTACTCAAACCGGATGTCATAGGACTGAAGTTTTATTGCCCAACGCACTAAACGTCTAGTAGGCGACATTAATGACAGCAACCATTTCAAGGGCTGGTGATCACTGGCTATAATTACTGGATGACCATCAATGTAACCCCGCATACGGTCGACTGCCCAGACGACCGCCAGAGCCTCCCGCTCCGTGGTCGAATAATTCCGTTCCGCTGCTGACAGCAAACGGCTGGCAAATTCAATTGGTCGTTCTTCATTCTTCTCACCTTGAAGCAACACTGCGCCTATCGCATAGTTGCTCGCATCCGTGCGCAGGATGAATGGCTTAGAGTAGTCTGCCTGTATGAGGATCGGCGCTGACGTCAGCAGCCTTTTTAACTTACTAAAAGCTTCAGCCTGTTGTGGTCCCCATGTCCAAGGTTGATTTTTCCTCGTCAATCTTGTCAGTGGCTCTACTACCTCCGAAAACTTGGGAATAAATTTCCTAAACCAGGAACATGTTTGTTTGAATGTTCTGAGGTGTCCCAGTGAAGACGGCTCTTTCATGTCTAGGATGGCCTGAATTTTCTTTCCGTCAGCTGAGACTCCTTCCTACGAGATCTAAATATTTAACCGAGTCTCTTGCGAACACACACTTTTCTCGGTTAGCACGCAATTTGAACTTCATCAGTTGTTCAAAAACGATTCGCAGTTTTTCCAGGTGCCTCGAAAAATCCCCCTGCATTATAATTAACAAATCGTCTAAATACCCTAAGTATTGTAATATCCTTTAGTGCTGAACCGGATCGCATTCTATCTATCAGACGCTGAAAAGTAGCCGGTCCGTTCTTCAGACCGAACGGCATCCTTTTAAAACGTAAGGTTCCGAAAGGGGTCACGAAAGCCGTCTTATCCCTATCCTCTTCCTTAACTGACACTTGCCAGTAACCAGATCGCAAATCTATTGTACTCATGTGACACCATGTTTAGTAGATTGCAGCAATTAATCAATACGAGGCATTGGATAGGCGTCCGTCTTCGTAATCGAATTTAATTTTCGATAGTCGACGCAGAAACGAAAACTGCCGTCACGTTTAGGTACTAGCAGGGCTGGCGCAGCCCACGCAGATTCGCAATCTTCAATAGTATCTTCCTTCAACATTTTGGTAAGCTCTTGCTGCATAATTTCTTTCTTTGCAGGTGTCAGGTGATATGGAGGCGTCGCTATTGGCGAATTATTTCCCGTGTCTATTATGTACTCGGTGGTTCATAATTTATTTCAGAAATCAATTAATACTTTTGATCACAACTATCTGAAAAATGCCAAAGGCGCTGCTTGAAGTCGATAACGAGACCGGCACTGTTAATAAAATCGATACCTAAAAGTGTTTCATTGTCTCGAGCTTCGGGGAAAATTATGAACTCGGTGGGCACAGTTTTATGAAAGAGTTTCACCTGTACCTCTGCAACAAGCACCTCCATCAGGCGCGTGCAACCATCCGCCAGGCGGATGTTTCTTGTGCACTGTTGTAAAAGATGGCCTTTCTCCTTGAACACGCGAAAAAGTGTGTGACCGGCAATACAGCCCCTAGCACCCGTGTCCAGTAACGCTGTCCCGTTTTCCCCTAAAATACCTATTTGCATCAAAGGCCTATTATTATTAGGCTCCCCCTTGATTGGACCTCCCTTAGTTCGACCCGGTGCAGACGCGAGATGTTGATTACCATTTTGTAGTCTGTTATTTTTATTAACAATTACTGAGCTTAATCGTAAACATTTATCGTCAGGAAAACATGAACATAAACAATCACCCTGAACATTTCTATTTGAGCTTAATCGTAAACATTTATCATCAGGAAAACATGAACATAAACAATCACCCTGAACATCTATATTATTATTAATGCGACGCGAATACGCGATATGGCAACTTTATCGTTATCATCTGGTTGAATTAAATATCCATGTTGCGAACAAATTTTTGTTGAACTTACGCAAAACTTAGTGTCTTTATTATTATTACAACACACATCTTTACCGACACTAGAATACTCGTTATTATTTCACGGTTTAGTAACACGATCACAGTAAAGTTTTAAGTGACGCCCAGTGTTGTAAGACACCGGGTTACCTGTGGTACCGGCAGGAACGATGCGAAGTGGGCCCGGCGACCTTTGACCCCGCGGAACGTTGTCAAAACGCTCGCGGACGGTCGCTAGGCAACGAGCGGCCATGGCGCCCGTGGCGGCGCCGGCGACGGCGGCGGCGCTCATGGCGCGGCTGCACGTACCCTGCGGCCTGGGGGAGGGCGCGTGTGGTGCGACGCCTGCGGCTGTCGATTTCGGCTCGCCCGACGGCGACGCGCCTTCATCGCGCGTGATAAGGCGATGGCGGGAACCACGCACTTTTGAATTTACGTTATCACTACTTGTCGTAACCGAGCAGAATGCGTTGAGGGAATTAGCGTTGCACTTTTCGCACTTCGATTTTATAACGTTAGGGGTACCGCACCCATAACATTGAATAGCTTTGTTTTTGTTTACGCTGTTATCACTTTTCCCGTTATCACTTTTTACGTTAGATTCACTTTTATCGTTGTTTATTAACTTTTTACACTGCGATTTTTCGTGTCTCCATTTCTTGCAGTAATTGCACGACAGTCTTTTGCTGCGAGTGTTTTTGTTCTCACTTGATGCCGAAGTTGAAGGAGCGCCGGCGGCGGCAGATTGGTGACTGGCGCTCGGATGCGTCAGTGCCGGTGTCTTGTCACATGCGTTGTCTACTAACGATTCCTCGATCGCTCTGGCACGGTGCAGTACCTAACTGGTCGAGAGACATGGTGATTCGTTTTCACACATGCGAGACCTTAAATCCGCAATGTTCTTGTCCATTAATTAATAAAACTCCGACAGTTAAGTATCTTGGAGTACTTCTAGACGAGAACTTGGAAGCCACATATGGATATGATATTGTCACGTGTTAGAAAATTAGTATGGGTTTTCAAAAATCTTAGGCATGTGGCTAACCTGGAACTTCTTCGTACAAAAGTACCCAGTGTGGTGTCCAGGATAGTAAAGAATAATAATACTTACCAAGTTTCATCGTAATTGAACCGGTAGTTTTTGCGTGATGCCTGAACAAACAGACAGACAGACCGACAGACAGACAAAAAATTTTTTAATCACATTTTTGGGTTCGGTGTCGGTCTAGTAACACCCCCTGCCATTTATTTTTTTGATATTTTCAATGTACAGAATTTTCACTTCTACAGATTTATTATAAGTACTAGCTTCTGCCCGCAACTTCGTCTGCGTGAAATTTCTTATCCCCCCGACCTACTCCGTCGCATCGCATCGTCTGCCCGCGCTATTAATTCGTTTTCTCTTACCGTACTTTCTGACTTTTTTCTTTTTGCTCGGCTCCTTACGTGTTCTAGCGTGATATTCAAGACCCTATAGCCTTCCTCAACCTGAAGCGATGTGGCTATTTTTTTTTAAATATTCGTGTTTTTTGGGAGGAAAAAATCGTAATTTTTTATTCTATTCTGTTTTTATTATGGCAAGCAAAGCTAATGTCGACCATTCAGCCAAGCCAATGTCTAAAGTGAATTGATAAAGAATCGAAAATTTTAAAATTAATAGTTCAGTCAGGGAAATAAAAATTTGAGCAGTTTGTCACACGTCGTATTTGACGTGTTATTTGCCAATTTATACGATTGCCACATGTCAAAGAATGACAGTTTTTATGATTGGAATTTATGAATAATAACTTTAGCTACCTTACACTTAAAATCTAAGTGACTATTTAAACTAAAATATTCTTATAGAATTATAACCAGAAATATATACAACTCACAACAAAAAAGAAATGAAAATAAAGCTGAAACGCCTGTGCAATACTATCTACCTATACCTACTTCACTTAAAAATAAATAGGTACTTATAACTAGATACTTTAATTAATAAAAGTACCTACGCTTAATAATTTTTAATTTGAACGAATATTTAAACACTACCAAAACAACTCATACCTATTTTACAAAATAACAACAAAAGAAATTCAAATAAACTATTTAAAGACTAAAAGTCGCGCTGATAAGCACGGTTTCTCAATATCAATTATTGTCTGTCAATAAGGTCGAACGCTCTGAACGCATCAACAGCCAAATATTGAACGAAGCTCGCTCGTGGAGATCGCGACGCCCCCGTAAGGGGGCGTGGCGAGCGGTGCCGGGGCTTCGCCCCCCGGCCGCGGAAGCAGTACGGTGGCCTGCTAAAACAGGCCTCTCCCTGTTTTCGGCAACAAGGGCCTGCGGCTTCGTTGGCCGCACGTAGTGCAGCCATGTGAGTGATTGCATGTTGTTTTTCTGTAGGCGCGCCGCGACGCTGTTATACAGCGCCGCTTTCTTCACGACACCTCGGCGGTCTGTCCCCGCCAGGTGAGACCCCCAGTTACCTGAGGGAGGCCCGGCGGGGGACGACCAGCGACAGAGGTGCCGACTCGACGCTCCTACAGAATATAGGTGTTTGCTCCCGCCCGCCCCGCTACCAGAGCTAGCCGGTCACGGTCCGGGCTAAGGAGCAGTCGTGTGTGTGTGAGCGGTATTGTTTTGTGTAACACCGCTCAGTGTCTACGCGTATCGCGGCCCGCGCTGCGCCTACGCGTGTGAGTTTAGGCGTCTGTATAGTGGTGTGTGGCTGCGCTCGCTACGTAACGTGCCTATATTAACCTAGCACACGCTACGCAACGAATGTATGTAGTATGTGGAGTTCAGTTGTTTCAAGTGAGCCGCGTGTAACCTGGGTGCGGCTCACTTGAGGCGTCAATCCGGTGCGATGGGGTCGTCGTCACGAAGCTCGCTCTCGGACCTCCCGCCTTTTTATACCCTACCGCCGCGCCGCGCCGCCGCGACCCGTGTCGAGCGCGGCAACCGTTACACAAAAAAAATAATCCTTATTCCTTCAGTATTCACGTGCGACGGCGCGATGGCTTATTTCATGTATAAGTTTGGTGTTTCTATACCGATTTCTATGACTCTTTTTTTATTGAATAGGTAATAATGTTAACTTTTTTAAATTAGGGATAAGTGAGAGTATTATAAACGTAAGAGTGAACAAATACACTTGGGAGCAAATAAATCGAGCCACTTGCTTTTTTTTGCACGTATAATGGTTATTATTTTTGGTATTATGGAACGTATCAAATCGAAACATATATCGCCTAAGAGCTTATTTAATAATCTTTACAATGAGGGTAAATTTTTGAATGATAACCTTATTTAGTGATAAATTATTGGCTCTGAAAGAAAAACGGTAATTTTGATAGAAAATTGTAGGGTTAAAACAGTCCAGAAAATCTATCGAAATCAGGGCAAGGGGGGGTAATACAAGATATTAAGAATAAGTTTATACCATAATTTTGTGTTTAATTGTTTTTTTCTGGACTGACAATTTTCTATCAAAATTACCGTTTTTCTTTCAGAGCCAATAATTTATCATTAAATAAGGTTATCATTCAATAATTTACCCTCATTGTAAAGATTATTAAATAAGCTCTTAGGCGATATATGTTTCGATTTGATACGTTCCATAATACCAACAATAATAACCATTATACGTGAAAAAAGGAAGTGGCTCGATTTATTTGCTCCCAAGTGTATAATCAGAATGCTCCGAACTGCTAAGCTATCAGGAGTTACACGTGTTATTGTGAGTCAACCATAAAAGATAGACATATGCTGTTGCGGGATATTTTTTAGACAATTTTATGTAGAATATTTCCGTCGTACATGATTTCTACGTAACTTTAACCACTAAGGCTGCACACGCGACGGAAGCTTAAAAAATGGAGTAACTTCTCCCGTTTTCCCAACATTTCCCTTCACTACTCTGCTCCTATTGATTGTAGCGTGATGAAAAGTATAATATAACCTGCCCAGGAGTATGAAGAATAATTGTACCAAGTTTCGTTAAAATCCGTCGAGTAGTTTTTGTTTCTATAAGGAACATACAGACAGACAGACAAAAATTTTACTGATTGCATTTTTGGCATCAGTATCGATCACTAATCACCCCCTGATAGTTATTTTGAAAATATATTTCATGTACAGAATTGACCTCTCTACAGATTTATTATAAGTATAGATAGATAATGCACTTGCTCTTCCAATTCACTTTTGACATTGGCAGAATAGTCGGCATCGGCTTTACTTGCCATAAATAAAAAAACCGGCCAAGAGCGTGTCGGGCCACGTTCAGTGTAGGGTTCTGTAGTTTCCCGTCCGTCACAATAAGTGTTCCCACAATTCTTTTTTTGTTTGAAAAAAGATACGTTCAGGATAATAAAATATGTAAACGAACTTAAAAAAAATGCTTGCATATACGATTACCTATACTACAAACTTAGTCCAGAGATTATTTTGAACAACTTTTTGTCTTTTTTGTACAAAAACTGTTGTTTCCATCAAGTTCAAAATGATTTTCCTAGAAAGTCCTTATAAAGTTCTACTTTTCAGATTTTTTTCATATTTTCTAAACTTATGGTTCAAAAGTTAGAGGGGGGGGGACACATTGTTTTTTACTTTTGGAGCGATTATTTCCGAAATTATTGACATTATCAAAAAATGATTTCAGTAAACCCATATTCATTTTTAAATACCTTTCCAACAATATATCACACGTTAGGGTTGAAATTAAAAAAAAAAAATCACTTCCCACTTTACATATAGGGGGGCTACCCTAATAAAACATTTTTTTCCAATTTTTATTTTACCACTTTGTCGGCGTGATTGATATACATATTGGTACCAAATTTCAGCTTTCTAGTGCTAACGGTCACAGAGATTAAGCGAGGACGGACAGACGGACGGACGGACGGACAGACAGACATGGCGAAACTATAAGGGTTCCTAGTTGACTACGGAACCCTAAAAAATAGAATAGACTTACAAATTACCCCATTGGCTTGACGTCGACTTCTGGGACAGCCTGTAGGTATATCTGCGCATAATGTAGTGTATGCTGTGCTTTTAGTTATGGGGCACTTGTGACTTAAGTTTACCATGTACAAATACTATTAAAACCAATGTTTAACTTTTGCGTTTTATTTAATTAATAATACACATCTTTATCCAATTATTCGCCTATTTACATAATATTATTAAAAAGTACTACAGTAATAAAATAATAACTTGCTGTGCAGAAAGCATATTCCATATCAATTAGAATGTTATCATTTTTAAACACGAGTTTTAACAGGAATTATTTGACAGCTATTCTAACTAAAGGCTACCATAAACGGAGAAATCGATTAGATCAGACAAATCTGAGCCAGATAGCTCTGAGCGGATGCGTACAAAAACATTAAACAATCACATACGTTCGAACGATTCGCTTCAGGGAGTGGTTGCAGGATACAGGACCCGGCCAGCGTAACCGATCATACCGATCACTCTGGCCGTCATTGGTTATGATCGATCTCGATACTGTTCTCGAGGTGAAACACCCCAAGACCGGAAAAACCTATGTTACTCGGTACCGTAACGCTGCGCTACGCTCCGCCTTGATGGAGTGACAGCCTTACCAGCACGTCCAGCATAGCCACCAGAATAATCCCTGTTAACTGACTGGGAATAAAATCAGTCAGTAATAATACAATATCGTACAATAATCGCATAGTTTAAATGTTTGTGTATGTACTTGTTGGATGCATCTGTAATCCGTCGGATCGAAAACTAGATAAACAAAACATGAAAAAAATCTGTTACAACAATCTACACAAAATTAAACGACGTCTCATGTCCTATAAAGTAAAAATGATATAGTTCAGTATTTTTTTACAATAATTATGCAATAGACTTATGCCAGTGGATAACTCCCTCCTAAAATAAAATTATCTATTACCAAAATATTTACATCAACAAAATAGGAAAATTAAATAACTACTTCACTTATTTGCTTTATGTCATGTGAAAACTTAAATATACATCACGTAATTATCGTAGCAACATACCAATATTTTATTAATAATATTATTTATTACTATAACAGATAACATTGAAATATCACATGATGAAATGTTTAAACACAAACGCATGATAATGCCAAAATTAAATAGCATAGCTTTATAAATAAAATACCGTCTTCATTGTTACTGTTACAAATTATATTAATATTCTTATAAGGAACAATCAATAAAACGCACATTAAAAAAATCAAACTGAAGCTGAAAGAGATACGAGGCAATCATTTACATTATTGTGTATGATAATACAATGAACACTAAATTTTCATAAAAATCACAGCTTCTATTGGTGTCATTGAGCGCTAATTTGCCTAAATGAGGACATATTACTGAGATAATTTTAAGTACACCTATTTATTTATTGAAAGGCACTAAGACCCTAATCTACAATAAAATTTCTGTACATGGTATTGAATTTGAGTTTGTTATTAATTTTTCTGTACTTATAGCGTTCAGGCAACATTTGACGCACGACTAGCCGATATTTATGTACAATTAATTTAAAACCTAAATAATACAGCCAGATAATAACTTTTTTAGGAATTTAATGGAATATTATGAAAGATGAGCTCTTACTACATTAAATGCAATTTTACTCAATGAAATACTTATTTACATGACTAAATTAATAATCTAAGGAAAACCTATTTGGAAAGAAGTCTCAAGTGTAAACTGCACCTTATTATTGATAACATAATTATTAAAATATAACAAATGTAATTACTTTTCTGAATTTCATGCTAAGATTTTCATTATTAGGAATTTATATTATTTATCAAAATAGCCTTCTATCGGTGTCTATAGAGATGCGTTTCCACTACAGCGGAGACCTGCATGAATCAACCAAGCACATTTGATGAAATTCACATCACGTCACTCGTCTTATCTGTGATTGGTCGATTCTTGCACGTCTCTGCTTTAACCTTTTGACCACTTGTGTCGCATATGCAACACACATTTCCGTGCCCCTACCGCTCGTGTCGTATTTCTGTGACAGAGAACATGCATGATTTTTTCGTTTTATTTTCGTCCTAACTGCGTGGTACAACTAAAACCATTATTAAATGGAGATAAAAAATTTTTTGACTATGTTTTAATCGATACAACGATTTCTCCTCCTTATTTATTGTAGGTATTATATTTTTCTCTTGATTTTATCCATTTGTAGCCGCGCGCTAGGGGCACGGCAATTGATATTTAGCCAAGCACTTAAAAGGTTAATGGAAGCGCGCACTAATGGTCATATAATTCTTAATATAACATAATTATGCAAAAAGATTATATTTTATTCCTACAGCTTTGAACCAAGTTTGTCACCATGTTTAGTTTTTAAGAGATACAACAATTATTTCAGAAAACATTGTAAAGCCAGGGAAATGAATTGTAAAACAAATTGACTATCAACTTATTAAATGGTCCGTATATTCAAATCACAAGTGTCACTCTATGAGTTTTATGAAATGGTTATGGCAATTGGACGAAGGGACATCCTTTTTGCTTGAAAATTCATTTCCTTGACTTTACAAAAAGAGGACTGCCTGAGTATATTTATAACAGCTGTATAATACTTATATTTTACTTTTATAATTTGCCTAAGATACAGACAATCGTATGTCGGTAGCAATAGGGGAGGTTTTCGTAGTTGAGTGTTGCTACTAACGTGCAGTTGACGGCTGCATCTGTATTACGTATGGGTATCATGGTCGTATTGTCCCACTAATTGAACGAGGATTGGATTTGGAGGATTAGGTCCCCGCCGAAGTTCATGCGAATGCTAAAATATTACATCGAAATTTTGTTACAGACCTTTTAGATTATAATATTCAGATCTTTAATATATCCACACGAAATACAGATACATGATAATGATAACATGATTAGTTATTGAGATAGCACTTCCGGGCCAAAACAGATTTATTTTTAAATTCCCAGCTATATTAGGAGCTTCTTTGAATAAAAATAGCAAAAGCAATAGAAAATAATTTTTAGCATGTTTGCACAACAAATTACTTAATGCGTTTAGCGCTAAACACATTTAAAACAAAATTCTGTCTCTGTCATCTTCAAACGATTGACAGAAACAGAAAAATGTTTTAAATTCGTTTAGCGTTAAACGTATTTAGTCATTTTTGGTGCAAGCAGCCTTAATTTTCTAAAAAGCCTCAACATTCTGTGTGCCCTGGTGTCTCAACTCAATCTCACGTGTATATCGCTGATAAAATACATTAAGTGGGAAGCGCCAGGCTAGCCCGCGGAATTCATTATTTTTACGTTTTTTGCAATTTGCAGGTCAGTGTCAAGTGGATAACCCAATTGATTGATATTTCACGATATAGTCATTCATTCTTACAGGGTTGTATTGATGACTTTAATGATTATAATTCTGTAAATACATAAGTACTTGTTACACTCTCGAATAATATTTTCATCAACATTCACCCTGATACTGACCTGCAAATTGCAAAAAAACGTAAGAAAACTGGCGCTTCCCCCTTAAAAGAACTATTGTAACATTCGCAATTTATGTACGAATTTATTTTAGCTTTAAGTCAATTTCAATCGTATAATTTAACTGCAACAAGTTCGTAATAAGAACTCGTAATCTAAAATTGAATGTCGGCTTAATCTTGTTTCTCTATCGGTTGGCATAGCTGCCGCATTGATCCTTGTTCAAAAACTCATTCTGTTTATTAAAAAAAAGTAAAAAAAAGATGGAACAAAATGTAAAATCACACAATTCCTTCGAAGCTAACAAGACTCGCTTGCGCTTTTCCAGAATGTTTAATTGCCATTGAATACTTTAAATTATATTTTGAATCATAGGAGAGTAACACAATGAAACCACATATTTTTTGTGAGATTCAAAACAAAGCAGATTCTAATATTGAAACAAAAAAACAGTGTTTTTGATTTAGAGAAATAACATAACATCACGCCCGTATTCCCTGAAGGGTTAGGCAGAAGTGAACCTATAGTAGAGAAGTGAAATGATGGTTTCAGAGAAATGCTAAATTAAAAAAAAAGAAACTTGTAGTTTCAAACTCTAAGAGTGAATTATTTTAATATTATAGAATATTTAGTAGAGTCACGAGCATAAATATATTACTATAGAGTAGACAGTTCGGCATGTGTGTGTGTGTTTGATGGTGCATTAATTAATATCTGTTCTCAAGAAGACAAAGTATCGGTGTAATTGTCATGCTTCAAGATGTGTCACCTCTCAGAATGCATAAATATCGGACATGTCTTGCGTTATAAATGTCCGATATTCATAGAAGAATGTGGTACCATGTTGTGGTCAAAAATATCTGACATTTTCTTGTATATCGCATTCGGTCTATTGCAAAAATATGCGACATTCCATTGGATGCATAACCTTTTTGAACCCAATGTGGTATCCTATATTTTGATGTTGTGTGTCTCGTCAGACAGTTTTTGTGTTTCTTCGATGACATATTTGTGTCGCTACTTGTACGGTAGGCTGCAAAAGTGCATGGGTAGTACAGAAACAAAATCGTATGAAGCGAGAAATGACGCCATCTAGCGTAACACCAGTTAACGACTAACAAAATTGAATTATGCTGTTATTAGATGGCGTTGCTTTGCTTTATATGATAAAATATTTTTGCAGTTTCTTTTTGTCTCTTCAAACATTCAAACAATTTATAATTAATAGTTTCTTTTAAAGAAAATTGTTCCTAATTATTAACCTACTATGTTAAAATTGAATATCAATTTATAAGTAGGTAGGTATCTGATTTTCGAAGTTTTAGTTTTCAAACTTGAGAGGGTAGGTCGAATATGGATTTATAAATAATTGGTAGGTGGTATGAATAATACTTAGATCGAAGATTTATGACAGCTCAATTGATCGTTCGCTAAGTTCATTTCGGTTACCTCGTTCGAGTGCCTTTTGTTCAGATTTTATTTATGATCAGGCGGATTACTTATTTTACCAAAACGAGCACGAGTTATAATATTGATTTCGTTACAAGAGCTCAAATAATTGCTTTGAATAATCAAGCCAAAAACTTGTCAGAAATAGCCAGAGACCGGTGTAAACGTAAGTAGTTTTATTTTTACACTTTTATATTAAAAACTGCATTATTTTTTTGTTACTATACTACATAATAATCATTATTGGGTATTATATATTTCTGTTTTATTGTTGCAGAGAAAAACAGTTGTTCTTTGAGTACGACGATTTGAAGAGGAGGGTTCTTTGAAACACCATCAAAGAACTGGTAGACCACGACTTATAAAACACATTGCAGCATCAAACCATGATAAGGCAGTATGAAGAAAATGGATTTCTGCCGCTGAACCACTATGCTGGTTTATTTGACACAAATTTTGACACGGAGCCGCGTCAAAACTGTGCCGCGGAGGCATGCTGTGAAACCCTTGCTCACGGAAAACCATAAAAGGGCAAGATTACAGTTCGCTTTGGATCACATAAACTTCGATTGGAGTAATGTCATTTTTACAGATGCAAAAACTTTTAAGTCCAGTGAACACGGACGCTTATGTTTGTGGCGTTGAAATAATACGCGATACACAAGTGGTTACGTAGCTACGAGCTAAATAATTATACTTAGATAATATTATTTATATTGACTGGAGACCTGGTTATGTGTGTATAAACTATAAATTACGTATTTTTAATAATTCAAAAAGTTATGAACACTTTAAGTTTAAACAACATAGTTTTTAGTTTTTTATTTTGCCTACTAACCATTTGATATGTTTTTGTGCAATTTCGTAGTTTTTAGCCTACTTATTTAGTATCCATTTAATCCGTTTGACCTTTGTAATAAAATAACCTGGTCTCCTGTTTGTTTTTATTGAGGTTACATAAGCTTCAATCCTCTTTCCGATTTTGGAAACGAATACTTAAGCTATCGCCTCAATAACTTCATAATATTATAATGTTATACCTATAATATTTAATAAACTGACTATTAAATTTGAGTAATAAACTGTAAGAAATAAACCTCTACAATTTTTTATAGTGCCTTTTTTTGCGAGCCCACAAGGCGAGCCTGTTTACCTGCAATGAATCTGCTCTTTTTTCTGTTGCTAAGTAACTACCTACCAATTCGAATATTAAATTAATTATTAAAATACCCACTCGTTAGCTTAATAAATATATTCCTATCGGTTTCTATTATTATTTTTATCATTTAAGCTACGTATGCTGGTAATTGTAATGTAACAATTAGATAAATGTATTAGCCTTGTAATTCCTTCGTTTCTTCCTAACTCCTTACTTACGTTTCGTAAATTAGTCATAGTTGTGAAGAAACCAACGCCATCTAGTTTATTTTCGAAAACTTGAATTCAAACGTTCACGGGAAAATAGACACTAAGGTACCCATGCAATTTTGCTGGCGACTGTACATATGCCTTCTACAGATGATCCTATATATTTCCTTGCAGCCTTCTTGAGAACCGATTTAATGAATGCACCATGTAATCAGATATTATTGCTGAACTGTCCATAGTAATATATGTATGCTCGTGACGGTACACAGTAGAGCTGTACACGCTTAGGTACTATAATGTCGGCGGTTTTTTATTTTTGATACAAGATTGCAAATTTTTAAAGCAGGGCCTAGCTTTAAGCCCATGTATTTCATCATCATGTCAGAGTTTAACAATAATAATGCTTTGCCATCTATTTCCTGTAACAAAACAAAAAGTTAAATTAGTATGGGCTTTGCAGTCAATATTTTTTACGCATATGTGTCTTAAAAGTGTTTTACCTACAAAAGTATCCAAAAAAACTACGTAATAGCCACGCCAAATTTAAAGTTTAAATGGCAACACTTTATTCGCCCTAAGCAAAGGCCAATCTCTTAAGAACGAGTCTAGTTTGTTCCGCCATCTCTTTTTGGACTGGCCGCGCTGTCGTTTCGTGACGTTTGGAACATACCGTGCCGCAGGTTGTTTTCGTCCACAGCGCCTAAATTTCGGGTTACAAGAGAGAGATTGGTCGTTTTGTCCTTCATGTGCATTATTGCATAGATTTCATACCGTTTTATCATCGCGGACAAATTTTTCATCGTCTGCTCAGCGCCCAAGGGTACCCTCCCTGTTTGACTATGGATTAGACATCTTGTCTCGTAGTGAGGATCGTAATAAATGTAATAATAATACTAGGTTCTGTACTCACGTGCTTCCTAAACAAATCGGCATGAGTGGCAAGGGCTTGATCGGCGGCTGCAATGAACCCGATGACGTCTTCGACGGACCAGTCGGCGGGCGGCGCGGCGGGCGAGGGTGGCGGCGGCGCGCCCGTCGTGGACGAGGCGGGCTCGGGTCGCTCGGGCGACACGCGCTCCTTCTTGACGCCCGAGCATTCACCCGACCCGTTAACGCTGCCGCTCGTAGTGCTCTCTTCCTATAATGAAGCAACTCACACTGTCAGTACATGCTCAGGTGAGCACCTGAGCATGCACTGACTTTGGGTAGTTTTTGGAGGGATAGTTTAGGGCTGAAGAAACAATATTATTATATCATGCATTGTTATTGTTACTTTGGTTTATAAAAGTTGATCTTGCAATGTTTTTTTTTCTTTCGCGCAGAGTTTTGTCATCCCAGTAACTTGAACCATTGCTGTGTGGTTCACATAGTAAGCAATCGAAGTCTGTAATATGTTAATGTGGTCTTTTTAGTTGTTGATTTTTTTGTGATTTTGTGCCTGTTATAATCAGTGACCGGATAATCGGGCGCTAATATACCTAAATTTCACTTTTATTCCCACGAATTTTCTTTTCTCAAGATTTGCCATTGCCGTTGTTCAAAAGGTCATTGTTCAGACTATTATTAGAAAAAAAATATTATAGTGTTCAAGAATATTTAGAGGATAAGTCGTTAATAATATAATATAATAAAATAAAGATAGCCTTTATTCCACCACATGCAACAATTACATAATTCATTATTACTTCAATTTCAATCTTTATTAATTAACTATTATAGATTCATATTTTATTTTCAAAATTATTAATAGGCTAGTAATATAATCCTTGTTTTTTTTTTATATAGAATTATTTGTACGCCATATTATGGCAGGATATGCTGGAACCAATATTGTAACGTCTATTGTACCTTATTCTAACAAATAAACATTTTTGATTCGATTTGACGAAAGAATAATATGGACATGCCTTTCAGAATCCCGGATCCTGGAATTGTTTGATCCGATTCGATCACTAATCTGTTAGATAGATAAATCAATTTCCACTACTTGACCACATAGTGCACATTATAATTTTTTATTATTCAGAAAGGAATGTCCATATTATTCTTTCGTGGGAAGAAGTTTAGGTATATAAGAGCCCGATTGTCCGATCACTGGTTATAATCCTTTGTTTGTTTGTAATGGATAACCTTGAAATGGCTTATAGCAGACCTTATGGGCGTTCAGAAAAAAATACAAAACTAAATAATATATATCCTAAGTAGTACCTATGACATGTCTTTTTTTTAAAAAGACTGCATAGAAGAATGGGCGGTTTCGTCCCGTGTTATAACATGTTTCTACCTATATCATATGGAAGATCTCAGTGAGTGTTATTTTTTTTTGTATGGGCATAACTCTGTATCCCGTGCAGGGAAAGTGTTATAGTAGTTTCATTTATTTAATAAAATATTAAATACAACTTAATTAATTAGTCTTTTAATGACAAAAGGACTAAAGCTATTTATAACTACCTACTCCTACTCTGACCCAACACCCCCCAGCACCCCCTCTACTACCCTGCGCCGGCCACTGCCAATATTTTTTTTTATTGTAAGCGCAGAAGCAGCGAAAAATATTTTAAGAGACCTGTATATGTTGGAAAGTGATGGTTGTCGGTTGTTGCATGGTTGTTGCAACTTTTTGTAATAAGTATATATACAGGGTGTTACGGAAAGGGTATATTAATACAAACGGGTTGAAGATTGTATCTGGTCTAGAATTTCTGTACAAAATTTCAGCTCAAAAGCATTAACTTAAGTAAATAAAGCATATAAAATGTACGGATTTATAATGAGATCCACTCATGACTTTAAGCGGACCTCTTCGTACCTCTGTCTGTATAAAACCCTAGTCCGTTCCCAGCTCGAATATGCCGTATCCATCTGGAACCCGTACTATGGCAAATACATTGACATGATAGAAAATGTCCAACGTAAATTTCTTCGTGCAATGCACTACAGGTGTCATAAAACGTATCTGCAGTATAACCAGTTGCTCAGTAAGTACAAGCTTTTGACGCTCAGCTCTAGACGTAAACAATTGGATGCAATGACATTGTATAACATTGTTAATGGTAATTTTAATTGTATTGATTTAAACAATGTATTGTGCTATGCAGTCCCCAGAACTATACATAGACGGCAGGTGCGTGCAGGCAAACTCTTTGCAGTAGGTACCTGCCGATCTAACACTGGTCTACGTTCGCCAGTTCGGCGAATGGCAGCAACCTACAATGAAGTGTTCGAACACATAGACATATTTACATGCTCTTTGAAAAGGTTTCGTAGCCTATTGTATGAGACACTTGAACTCTTAGACTAATTGTTTGTTGTTTTTAAAATACTGTTTACTTTTCTTTTTCATTTTATTGTTTTTATAATATTTAGCGTAACTGTCATGCATGAGCAGTTTGCCTCCTAGTGACTAAGGTTTTTTTTTTTAATGGTAATCTGTGAACAGCGTTGTGGGTTACATTATTACTTAAGTAACTTATGTTTTTTCTTTTTTTAATATTGCATAATGTAGCTGTTTGTTGTTCCTATTTAATAAAATAAAATAAAAATAAAAACTTTGAAAATGCTTAATATTTTTTTATTTCCACATCACGGCGCTGCACTGGCGCGCGGCGGCGTGATGTGCGTGTACTAGGCGCACAGACACACTACAGATAATGGATAATGACCCTCGTAGTGCGGTGACACGTTTGATATGATTTCAATTTTATAAACTATCGAAATAAAAAAATATTAAGCATTTTCAAAGTTACTGCTTTTGAGCTGAAATTTTGTACAGAAGTTCTAGACCAGATACACTCTTCAACCCGTTTGTATTGATATACCCTTTCCGTAACACCCCGTATTTATGAGTTTTATTAAGTTTTATTTTATTAAGGTTTTTATCTTTTTTATATTTATAGCTTTTTACTCTTTTTTACATGTCAAAATAAAAGTCAGTTGTGTCAGCGATTCGTAATTTCATTGATTTATGGTGCTTCTAGATGTCATTATTTATCTAGTGGTATATTTTATTTATTTTTTTATTTATTTTATTTGATTTACACGGCTTATGAAACCAATTACATAAATCAAAGTATTAATAAGTACTAACATAAAACAAACTAATAACAACAATTAAATTCTATTATTTTCACAATAATTGAGGCACATAACCATTAAATTGGCGAATTTATTATCGAAAAGATCGCAGTCCGGGTTGGCCTCCACGAGCTTATTTAGTGCGGTCAATACGCGAGGTACGGGGGACGCAGCACGGGCCACAGTCCGACACGAAGGCACGGCTAGCAGTCGATGTTTTCTGCCACAGAGATAATTGTTCGGTATATAAAGTCGAATCAGCTCATTATGGATGTCAGAAACATCCGTCATACCCTTGCATATTTTGAGCATAACGCCTACCTGGTTACATGCCCTTCTGGTCTCCAGCATATGATATCCCAGACATCCTAAGAGAAACTTGGTAGGATAGAGGTAGGGATAGCAACCGAGAGTTCTTTTGTAAAGAAAACGCAGGAATACTTTTTGCACTTTTTCAAGAAGAAGTGCATACTTTGCTTCGTGCGGATTCCATACAGAAGAACTAGCTTCTAGCTTGGTTCGTACAAGTGTGCTGTATAAGAGCCTTATTACATGCTCGTTGCGAAAATCACGGGCATTCCGGAGAACGAACCCTAGCCTTTTAAAATATTCTTTGGCAACTGTAGAAATATGATCGTGGAAAGTAAGCTTTTGGTCAAATGTGACACCCAAGTCCTTCATGTTGGTTGATCTAGTAATTTTAGTTCCATTTATTTTGTATTCGAAATTAATTGGGTGTCGCGTTCGACCAAAGGTCATTACATAGCATTTGGATGAATTGAACTCCATTTTATTCTGAACCCCCCATTCATGTATAGCATTTATATCATCTTGCATAGCTTCGCAATCCGATACGGTGTTGACAGCACTATAAAGTTTGAGGTCATCTGCGTAAAGGAGACACTCTGCAAATTTTGCAACGGATGGTAAGTCATTTACCATGAGTAGAAATAGTAGAGGCCCGAGTATTGACCCTTGACTTACACCAGAGCGTGTATGGTAAAGACGAGATACGTAGATACCCAGCCTTACAAATTGCTGACGGTCACGGAGATAGTCAGCTAAAAGTCGAAGTAAGTTTGGGCAGAATCCAATGGCGCTGAGTTTCCGAAGCAAGATATCGTTATTGACTCTGTCGAAAGCTTTACAAAAATCAAAATAAAGTACATCTACCTGTCGCTTCTTATCAAGATGTTTTGATATGTACTCTGAAATTGTCAGCAGGTTGGTATCAACAGACCTCTTGCGTCTAAAACCGTGCTGGCTGTTACTCAAATATTTTTCAACTTGGGAGTATATAAGTTTATGAAGAACATTTTCGAATATCTTTGCTGGAGATGACAATATAGCGATAGGTCGATAACTTTCAACAGCTGATTTATTGGAAGTCTTAGGTATGGGCGTCACTCGCGAGATTTTCCAATGGTGTGGATATACGCCTGTCTTTAATTATTATTATAAGCCTGTATTGTCCCACTGCAGGGCAAAGGCCTCCCTTCCCTCTTTCCACGTTTCCCGGTCTACCGCGATTGTGGGCCAATCCTTTAAGAAGGAGTCCAGCTCATCCCGCCATCTCTTTCTGGGCCTGCCGCGCAGTCGTTTCCTGCCATTTGGGATCCACTGAGTGGTGACTTTTGCGTATTGCTGCTCCGACATGCGACGGATATGGCCAGCCCAGTTCCACTTTAATCCAGCAGCTGTGCGGCCGGCGTCCGCTATTTGTGTTTTGGAACGAAGTATGGAGTTCTTAATGCGGTCAGTCAGTTTGACACCTAGTATACTTCGTTCCATAGCCCGTTGGCAGACTCCAAGTGCGGACTTTTGACGCTTTGTAAGAGACCATGTTTGCGCTCCGTAGGTGAGGGTGGGAAGAATGCACATGTCCATGAGCTTTCGCTTTAGTGAAAGCGGGAGAGGTCCTTTCATAAGATGTTTCATCGACCAATAGTTCTTCCAGGCATTTTCTGTGCGGCGAGCGATTTCTTTGTCCTGTCTCGCCTGGAAGGATACTATTTGGCCGAGCTGTCTTTAATGACAAATTAAAAATGTGACATAGAGGAGCGGAAAATATTTCTTTGAATTATTTCAAAATATAAGGCGGAATACTGTCAGGTCCTATGGAACTTCTGGGTTTTAATTTATGTATATGTATATGCACTTATGCTTTCAGTTTTTTATAGCTGTGCTGTACTACCGTATTTTAAATTGTTGCTCCTCTGTTTATTTACTGACGACTTACGCATTCCTAAAGGACCTCTGGTGTTTCTACGTTTGCAACTATCGACTTCGGCTTACTTTGTGGACTTGATATTGTTTTTCGATTGGTTTGTTATGATTACGAACTATGGAACATTTGTTTGTTGACTTGATATTGTTTTTTGATTGGTTTGTTACGATTACGAACTATGGAACATTTGTGTGTCATCTGTGCCCGGTCTTTGACTCGACAGCGAGTGCGACATGTAGTTTCAAGAACTGAACTATATTAGAAGCAACACCGCGTTTTGCTGAATATATTTCAGAGCATATGAGAATAGAACAGGACTGTTATGTGCTTGTTTGCTTCTGAACTATGTTTATGCTTTTTTCACCGTCGCAACGAAACAATGAATCAATCGGTTTCTTAGAGGTAACTGAGGAGACATTATACTTCCATACTTATATTATAAATGACGACACGGTAGGCGCAGTGGCTGTGGATATTTGTATTGCGTACAGGTAGTTGTTCCGGGTCAGCGATGCGGATGAATTTTTCGACGCTATATTTTAGTTTGTGCATAGTTTTAGTTAAGTTAGGTTTTAATTTTTTTTATTTTCGATAGAATATAGAGACTACTTAATTAATCTATTATTATATCACAAGTACTAATATGTGTACAATGTGCATTTGTTTGAGGCATACTCCTACATAAGGGAATTATTCAGTGATAATTGTATCATTTTTTTTTGTTTATGTATTTTCAAATGTGCGTTTATTCATAACTGACTAAAAGTGACTTTTATTGCCTGTGATTAATGTACAATTATTATAAATGTAATAATTATGTGCATATGTAACACAAAATGTAAAAAAGTATTGATTAATATTATGATTAAAGCATCGACGTGGAGTTGCGGACACCAGCCTGTATTACCTATTACCCAAAGCATTATTTAATACAAAAACCTTTTTTTCACTTGAAGCCCAATTACTTTTGACCTGCACGCAATTTATTGTAATAACAACTTGGATTATTATTCATAAAAAAGCCTAAATGAACATGTTTATACTAGTCGCAACTTGTTACAAGGGTTGGGACGCAACTCATATAATAACGCCCATTCTCCTTTTTACCTTATTTTACATTATTGTACGCTACGACCACAAATGAATGAATTCCATCGGTTTTTTGTTGTTATTATACGCTAACTATGCCGACAAATAGGCAGTAAATAGTATGTCTAGCTACTGCAAAAAAAAAAAAAATCTTTAATTAATTTTTCAGTGATAAATTTTCAAAAAAGAATTTTTGACAAAGTTTCAATGTGTTGGTTATAAAAAAAGTGTATGAAAACATGAGTAACCAATAATTTTAAAATAATGTCGGTTTCAAGTACATTTTATAATGGTATAATTTATTATTGTATCTAATGTAAATAGTGAATTATTGCTATGAATGTTAAATAACAAAATTTGCAATATTGGAACAATTTTTACATTCAATCGCAACTGACCATTGGGGTTTAATAAAAAACAACATTTGACATTAATAATACTTTATTTGAGATTGATCTATTCATAATAAATGTTTAAATTATTTGCCATCCACTCTTATGCAGGCTCAACATCTGCGGATAATTAATGCTCTTCTGAGCAGTCTCGTATAGCGTCGTTCAGTTATTTTTGATGCGGCTGCCCTGACACGGCTACGTGAAACTTCTAAAGACCCGATTGGCTTACGGTATACCTCTTCATTGTGGCAGCCCCACGGATATCGAGGGATATGGCATGGAGGCGTGCCGCATGTCACCTCTATAAAAGGCCATAACTGGCCGTATGTTGTTGTGCGCGACCGGCGGTAAGCGCTAAGCGCCGTAGTCATATGTTTGTATCGAAACGTGTAGTGTCATTTCGTATTTTTACAAAATGCAGAATTGTTCCGTCCTTATTTGCAAAAATAGAACAATCACAACAAACCTTAAGACAAGTGGCATGTCCTACCATCGGTAATTAAAAAATCACTGCACTAATTATATTATTTAAGGATTTTACAAATATTTCGTTGTGAAATATTTTTGAAATAACAAGAAAATTGCCTAGCAACGGTAGTGATGCATAGCGCTGAGATATGGCTATCGATAAATATTGTTAGTCTGTCTAAATACGAAAATATATATAGAACCTATTTTACAAAAATTAATACATTTCATTTCAATTTCCCGTAAGATCCAGAAATTAAAAATAAATGGATAGATGCAACAGGCAGGGAAAATAATTCGTTTACGTCAATCCAAACTGTAATTTGTTCTGTATACTTTAAAGAGAATTGTTTTAAGTCGCCCGCGAAAAGACACAATTGCTCTTTAAGTGGGCTGTACCTACATTCAAATTAAGATACATACCTATATGAAACCGTAAGTTAACTATTATTAGTACAGCTACGTGCAAAAGTATTATGCATGTTTACTTCATACTAAAAACAAAAGATAGGAATTCCAAGATCTTTTATGGTAGAACACGTATTTTCGTACTTTTTTATTTTTTTAAAGGGGATTGAAGATTTTTTATGGAGCCTATTTGTAATTTTGTATATCGTCCTATCAGGCCTATCTATATATCCTATGTAAATCGATGAAACTGACTAATCAACGAAACTAGCGAATTAAATAAACTGACGACTGAGGGAAACTGACCAGTAAGACGCGGACTCGATATAATATGTATCCTATACAGGGTGGTCCAAATAGTGACGTCAATAAATTTTTTTTAGATTCCTCACACCGGGGGGTATCCAAAAATACCCCATGTATGTTCCGCGATTTTTTGTAGTTTTCGAGTTATTATTTTTTTTAGAGATTTTTTAATGTATTCTGCCAGCGAGGTTTCAAAAATTCGTATCTTTTTATGTAGTGGGTATTTTGCATAATTTTTTTTTTGTGGCATGATTGCCTTGAATGTTGTTTTAATAAAAAAAATTATTCAGCTTCCTGAAATTACTTAAAGTTACCCAAAAAAGGCTTTACATTTAGAACTTTAGTTTTCAGTAGGATTCACTCAAACATTCAACTTCAATTTAAAAATACAAAAAGGACTTTTCGTAGCTTCGGACTAATTTTAAAAAATTTGCAGGGTCCTATACTATCTAAATCATCCAAAAAAAATAGTACTTTATTGGACTTTTTTTTTAGTAATCGGCCTTCGAAGGTGGATGGGCCAAAAATCATTGAAACACGTTTAAAGCATAAAAATTTCTTTTTTGTACTTTATATCATTCTGATGGCAAATTGAACTTAGAAATGTAATTTGAAATTAATTTTAATTGAAGTTTCTGTAGCTCATGATTTTTGGTCTCACCACTGATTAAAAATGTGAGCATTTGTGAAAATTGCTGCTTGTGAAATAACACGATTTTGGATAAGAAATAAAAGGCACAAATTACTGAAAAATCATTATTATTATGATTACAGATTTATTATTATTTATTACAATAAATTTTCAAAATACCTTCCTCCAATCGATTTTTTTATTTGGGGATTTTACAAGGAGCTGGTGTACGCGACGGAAAGCAACAATGAAACAGAATTTAGACAAAAACTTACAGAAGCGGAAAGAAAAATAAAACAAGAATATTCGAGTAGCTTCAGACAATTAAAAGATAACTTTTTAAGACGTTGTCGTTTATGTATTCAGGTTGGAGGAAGGTATTTCGAAAACTTATTGTAATAAATAATAATAAATCTGTAATCATAATAATAAATCTGTAATCATAATAATAATGATTTTTCAGTAATTTGTGCCTTTTATTTCTTATCCAAAATCGTGTAATTTCACAAGCAGCAATTTTCACAAATGCTCACATTTTTAATCAGTGGTGAGACCAAAAATCATGAGCTACAGTTATTTTTCAAAAATTTCAATTAAAATTAATTTTAAATTACATTTCTAAGTTCAATTTGCCATCAGAATGATAAAAAGTACAAAAAATAAATTTATATGCTTTAAACGTGTTTCAATGATTTTTGGCCCATCCACCTTCGAAGGCCGATTACTAAAAAAAAAGTCCAATAAACTACTATTTTTTTGAATGATTTAGATAGTATAGGACCCTGCAAATTTTTTAAATTTAGTCTGAAGCTACGAAAAGTCCTTTTTGTATTTTTAAATTGAAGTTGAATGTTTGAGTGAATCCTACTGAAAACTAAAGTTCTAAATGTAAAGCCTTTTTTGGGTAACTTTAAGTAATTTCAGGAAGCTGAATTAATTTTTTTACTAAAACAACATTCAAGGCAATCATTACACAAAAAAAAAAATAATGCAAAATACTTACTACATAAAAAGATACGAATTTTTGAAACCTCGCTGGCAGAATACATTAAAAAATCTCTAAAAAAATTATAACTCGAAAACTACAAAAAATAGCGGAACATACATGGGGTATTTTTAGATACCCCCCGGTGTGAGGAATCTAAAAAAAAATTATTGACGTCACTATTTGGACCAGCCTGTATACAGTGTCAGGTTAAACGAGGGACATACTTTAAGGAAGTGTAGTAGATACTCATGAGTGTAGTAGATACTCATGAAAATGAACAACTTTTAATATGGGGCGGACTGAAAAATATGAAAAAGAAAAAAAACAGCTGTTCCCTACATTTTGTCCAGTTATGCGAAGATAAATGTATAGAGCGGCTGTTTTTATTTTTTCGATTTCAGTGTTGGTCTCTTAGTAAAAATTGTTCATTTTCATGGGTACTACACTCCCTTAAAGTATGTCCCTCGTTTAACCTGACACACTGTATACAGGGTGTTACAGAAAGGGTATATCAATACAAACGGGTTGAAGAGTGTATCTGGTCTAGAATCTCTGTACAAAAGAGAAGGGGCATTCTAGCCTACGAACCAATAACAACATGCGATATATCATTGGAAAGGTTTTTTCACGTACTTTAACTATTGTTCTGGTGGAAAGTCCCAAATCGCTGTGTGGAAAAAGTTATTGCACAATAAAGCCAGACTTGAGCAAAAGTTTTGTTTTTCAGCCTTTTATCATATAATGGTATAACAACAAGCAATACCTTCTTTTATGTAGGTACAGGCAGGTAGCCAGTACTGACAAAAATATCAAACTGTGTCATTAAGTCAAAATCTACGAGTACAACTGTCTGTAACAAAATGTATTCTAACCGTAACTTGTCTGTACCACTGGTTTCTTGTGTTTTTCCATACCGCGTCGTTTTCCACCATTTTCATTTGTCATTATTATTATTCGACTACGACCTTTGGCTTTGTTTATCTCTGTTTATGATGTTTTAATCCTCGATAGAGGTTTACGTGATTGTGTTCCGGGTTTAGAAGCTTGCGGTTATGAAGTTCATTTGCCACCAACAAAGGACAGAAATGACACTCAACTGTCTACCGAACAGGCCAACAAATCGAGACTTGTTACTTTGTGTCGGTGGGTAGTTGAGGTCATTAACGGTCGTTTTAAACGCGACTTCAAGTTACTGCGTCAAGATTATTTTAATACAACACTACGGAATCTGTGTCCCGATTTTAAAATTGCAGGTGCCCTTATTAATTCTTTTCGTGAACCTGTGACTGATAATATAGACGCAGAAATGATATTAAATTCAATTAATCAGAGGATCAACATATCAAATCATTTATATAATTACGTAAATGACAAGAATCTTAATAGACAAAGAATCGCGTTTATGGCGATAGATGCAAAATAATCGTTGCATCCTACGTTGCGCTTTCTATGAACCAAGGTATCTGGAAACAGTGGTTTCTATGAACAAAGTTTACGGCAAGAAGTGCTATCTATGAACAGAGATCTCTGCCAACAGTGCTTCCTATGAACCGAGATATCTACAAACAATGTTTTCTATAAACAAAGTTTTCGGCGAAACGTGCTGTCTAGGAATAGAGATTTCTATTAGCCATGCTTTCTGTATGTAGTCGAATCGTACAAGCGTGTTTCTATCTTACGTTCCACACTGGATATTTTTATAGCACCTTATATCTAGACTCGGAAGCCTTAAGCACTTAAGTCAAATCTTTTTGCATGCGAAAATGACTTAAGTTCTTATGGCTTGCATTTAAGTCACATCTTTATGGATACCAAAAATATTTGACTTAAGTGCTTATGGTTTCCCAAGTGAGCGTGGATGGCCAAATTCTAAACTATAAGGAATAGCTAAAAGTACTCAAAGGAGTCGCGGGCTCGATTTTGATGAAAACTAAAACTGCATCATTAGATTTTTGAATAATCAATATTTCTAGCCAGGAATCGAACCTGTTGATTTTGAAAAAAAAACACACTGTATTATTACACCATTCGATAATGTCTCTAATAAGGGTCAAATTCTGGGAAGTAATGACATACGGCAAACTTAAGGAAAATGTTGAATCTTAATAAACTGCTTCTTATTTTTTTAAAGTAGGTATTCATACCTACATTACGTACCTTGTTCGAAATGATGTTCAATATTTTTATTAACACACCCGCATCGCAGTCACCTTCACAACATTATGTTCTAAATTCAAATTTCTATTACGATCTTTGGAAAATATTCTAATGGATGGAATCAATAATATTGTAATGCCTGAATGCAGTACATCCTTGAGACGTCGAATCCAGCTATGTATTGAAAACAATGGTCATCATTATGAACAATTAATCAGTTGAGGTTCAATAGGTAGGTATAGGTAACACAACCCAGGCCCGGCTAAATAATAACAGCCGCACAGGTCAATTCATCAGGTTAAGCTACGCTTGCCGCGGTTGGTCTGTGGATGGGTGACCATCTTTACATACCGAGACCCGTCCGTGCCTCGGAAAGCACGTTAAGCCGTTAGTTCCGGCTGTCATTCCAGGATCTTTGACGGTCGTTACGGGTAGTCAGAAGCCCGAAAGTCTGACAACCAGTCTTACCAAGGGGTATCGTATTACCCAGTAACTGGGTTGTGGAGGTCAGATAGGCAGTCGCTCCATGTAAAATACTGGTATTCAGCTGCATCCGGTTAGACTGGAAGCCGACCCCAACATAGTTGGGAAAAGGCTAGGCAGATGATGATGAGGTAGGTAACATAAGAAATATAAAAAAGTATTTTGTTAAAAATGAGCTCTTTCCTTTAGTTTGCCATATGTCGTTACTTCCCAGAATTTGATCTTTATTAGGGACACTATCGAATGGTGTAATAATACAGCGTGTTTTTTTTTTTCAAAATCAACAGGTTCGATTCCTAGCTAGAAATATTGATTTTTCAAAAATCCAATGATGCAGTTTTAGTTTTCATCAAAATCGGGCCCGCGACTCCTTTGAGTACTTTTCGCTATTCCTCATAGTTTAGAATTTGGCCATCCACGCCCACTTGAAAAATTCATCCTGTATATTAAATTTCGTTACAATTTAGAGCTTTAAATCTATTCTGAATTAGTAATAAAAATGTTTAAGTTATTTTAAGACTAAAAAGTATAAGAAAAAATGTAGTTTAAAAAAAAAAAACTAAAAAACGCAAATATTTTAACTTAAAATAATAATATGTACAAATATATAAAAAGGGAGGGAAAATTATGTAAATATTTAAGAAGACTGAATAAGAAATAAAAATGTTTTATGATAGGATAAAAAAATAAATTTAACTTCATTGTAAACTTAAACATTTTTTTTAATTAGTAATTGGACATAACAGAAGTGATAAGTTTACTAATAACTACCTAGCATATCTATCATCTGAATAAAAAAAATATTATAATGTTTGCGTTTACTCTACAATGAAATTAAAATGTATTGGCAAGGGTAGCATGACTAGCATGCATATAGTGTAACAAATAAAAGTTGATATAATTTACTTATTTTTAATTTTCATTGCTGATAAAAGCGTGTGTTTTTAGGTTTTTTTGATTATAATATTTATACATAATCGTCATTATGAAACTAAATATAGTTGATTGAGTAAAGCTGGTGTTAAATTACGTGGAACTAATGGCACAAAATATACTTCAGATTTTAAGGTTGCAATAGTACAATATGGAACTCAACTATAATCACATGGAACTAAATAGTTGCAGCAGTTTCATATGAAAGAAATGTCGGGCTATAAAACTAGTTTAAAATTACATGAAAGAATTGGTACAAAATATTTTTTTTTTAGGTTGCAATTATTCCATGTGGAACTAGCTACATGGAACTACCGGGAATAAAGAATACACGGAACTAGTGAGTTGCAGTAGTTCCAAGTGGAACTAGCTACATGGAACTACTGGGAATAAATGCATGGAACTACTGAATACTCCCACTAGTTCCATACACGGAACTAGTGAGTTGCAGTAGTTCCATCTGGTACTAGCTACGTGGAACTACTGGGAATAAACGGCTAAAATGAGTATAATATTGTCATACACTAGCAACGACCCGCGGTTTCACCCGCAATAGTCTTGATCCCGTGGGAATATTGGGATGAAAAGTATCCTATGTCCTTTCCCAGGACTCAAACTATCTCTATACCAAATGTCATCTAAATCGGTTCAGCGGTTTAGGCGTGAAAAGGTAACATACAGACAGACAGAGTTACTTTCGAATTTATAATATTAGTATGGATGTATGTACTCACACTTTTAGGTCTTTTGAAACCTGATGTAACATTATTAGATGTAGACTCGCCACAGAGAGTGCAAGGCCGACCAGCAGCCTCGCCCGTGTCTACCTCTATCATACCAATACAGCTGCCAACACCACTAGATACTCCTTTAAGCCAGTTCTTAAGTTCTTCTATAGTTAGCTCTGATGGAACTTTCACTGGGTAGTTTTTATTTCCTGATGAAACCTGCAACAGTATAAATAAACATTGGCACAATTCTACACATACAGACTCATTAGCACTTGGCCTTATCAGTAGAAAAAATCTACAAAAGACCCAGTGCAGTGTTCAATCTATGTGAAGCCAATGAGAATCAGGAGGCCAATTCTCGTAATTTAAAATATTCAAAATCTAGTTGCAGTCTCATCTCAGCGACAAACAAATGTCAAAAACTTGGGAAATTATAGGTACTTTTTACAGATTGAGACTGAGATCAGAATGTGACTGTTTTTAAAATTACGGGAATTGCCCCTTAGGAAACCTGCTTAAACCTGCTTAACACATTGTAAGTTGTAAATATGAATGTCATGTACCTGAACATTTGTTATATTAGAATAGCTACTAGATGCTGTAAGTATTGCTCTTGTCAGCCTTTGTGGGTCTGGGTGGACACTAAGCAACTCCTTCACCAGTGCTTCAGCTGCCCCAGAAGGACCGGAGCCTGAGACGGAATTTGGTAAAGAGCTACTTCCGCCTGTGCAACTGCTACGAATGCGGAGGGAGACTGTGGCTACCGGTGTAGGTGTTACAGAGCTATTCGAATTTCCAGCACCAGTAGATCCACCTTCTGGTAAAGCCGGGTTGGGCATACCACTTGGCCTCATTTTGAATCTGTAAGATTTATAAACATTAATAAATCCCTCATCTTCAATAAAGACAATAATATGATTATACTTAAGAGTTCACATACATCCACTGCTATACATAAGACTACTATAATAAATGGTTGCAAGGAATATCCTAACTAATATTATAAATGCAAAAGTGAGTTTGTTTTTGTTACGCTTTAACTACTTTTCATCCTGAATCACAGAAGTCACAGGCAATAGCCAGTAGGATATAATTATTTTCCTCTTTTCTAAGCAAAATGCCTTGTCTATATTAGAAGTAAAATGCAGGCTCAGTCTTTGGAAAGGTTCTAGGCAGTTATTTAGATATCCACATTAAAAAAAACTTATTTATACAGTCTATCTATCAAAACAAACAATCAAATTATAAAGGTTGTTATTTACCTTGATGGGGTTGTAGCACTTTTCTGACCAGGAGGTGCTAGAAGGTGCCCAGCTCTAGCACACCAACCAACTGGGAATATATCCCTTGAGTCATATCTGCACCAATAATCAAAAGCGCCCCTCCAACCATCAAATGTTACATGTATCTGATCATTTTTCACCGCACTAACAGTCGCACAACAAATTAACTGTGGGTTTTTCTTATCAACTGCCTCCAATTTCTGACCAACAACAAATAAATTTGACTTAGGAGTTGGGGGTTCAGGTTGAAAAACTTTAGAAGGAGCCATATCTGCACCATTAAGAGTTTTGAGTAAAAACATGGGCCAGCTACTGGCATTCATACGAAATCCCAGAGGTGGCTGCAACATACCATCATTTCTTTCACAATGGCCAATAGGATGAATGTCCCCTGCATCTACAAGACGCCAGAAGTCATTTTTGTTGTCACTGCCATCAAGCCTCAGCCTTAATCGAGGACCCAGAACACCAACAACAGTTGCAATACAGGTAGATGTTAAATTTCGGGGATCAAGAGCCTCTAATTTCATTCCCACTTTGAAGTCATTTACTGGAGGCATAGGTGCCTGTTTAAAACATTCTTGAGGAGCTGCCACACTATTTGTATCCTTCATATACTCAGTCCAATCAAAATCTTGGTAAATATCATAAAAGGAACCTGTAGAATTATTATTTGCATGATTTTCTGATCCATTAGCTCCATTTCCAGATTGTGGGGACGTAGTTCGCTTCTCGTTTTTCTTCTGATACTTATTCAAACAATATGTGGAGCAAAAGTTCTTGCTACTGGAAGGTGCGTTACCTCGAATAACATTATCACAGTGAAGACAGGCGCCTTTACTATACGCCTGTCTAAATTCAGACAAACACGTTTCCGAACAGAACTCTTTTTTGCCGTTCTCTGTAGGCAGAACATACTTCAGTGGTGTTTTACTTTGAGCACACCAAGTGCATGTACGTTTTGGAGGTCTTCCAGGTCCACGTATTTTGCCGGGAGCAGGCCCCGACGAGCCGACAGTGTTGTTTGACATCGTTCCGTATGCAGATTTAATACATTATAGGATTACGACTTAAATGTACAGGATTATCCACTTACATTATACACAACACAGACACAAAATCAAGTTATGACAATAATTAAATAATTTAATTTTGCGCAAATATAAACAACGTCAGTCGCGTATTTATGACGCGCTTCGAACGGCCATCTTTGTTCTTCTTTTTTTTTTGTACTAAAAATAATTGCAACTGGCAATACAATTATAGAGGCCATCCGTGGGGGCCATACTCGGCAGTTTACAGCTAGATCACATAATGTAACCTAGCCTTTACCACATTGAACGATTATTCTCAAGGAGCCTTACTGACAATTTCTCCCGAAAAGGGGACCGTTGTATGTACTTTTTGGATGAGTTATGACTATGAGCGAAGTATTTCAGCACAAAGTATTTTTGCATCCATTATTATTGCGGTATGAACACTACTGTGTCTTAAGGGTGAAGCGCTAAGGTAGCCCGCGAAATTCAAATTTTCTTACCGTAAAACGCTGCAACTTTGCCAACTAAGCCCATGTTTGCCTATTTCGTTTCAATTACGATATTTCGCGTTTGCCTAGTTTTTTCCTATTTTCTACCATTTGGTAGTGATTTTACATTATTAATGCAACATATTTTTCAGTTTTTATAATGGTAACTTCATTGTTACTCTGTCAGTTGTGCGACAAACACCGGAGCGCGTGGGTGAAAATTAGTGTCTTGTAACTTTTGAAGTTTTAGCTAAACAAAAGGTGTTTTCGTGTGGCTATAACATCCCAGGGTAAGAAAATACTATCTACTTTCCGTATTGCTTGATATTTTTATTAAAAGGACACGATTTCATTAAAATAACTTAGTAGGCAATATCGTGCAGTGTTTTGGAAACTTGACTGACACAATTTTGCCTGGGTCTAGGGTTGTCACTAGTCGCATTTTAATAATGATATATTTTACTATGTAAATGTCATATTTGCATGAAATTTACACATCTTGGAACCCAGTCAAATTGAAACTCAAGAGCTTGCACGCACTAAATCCCTGTTTTACGATATTGTAATTTGATTGAATTTTTTTTTGTTATGCATACACAGTCCCACTGCTGGGAAAAGGCAATCCCGCTTAACCCTTTCAGCCTTCTTGCCTACGTCTATTATACCCGTTTTGGAACGCAGCATGGTGTTACGAATTTTATGATGTCTTTTTACATCCAGGATGCTGCGCTCTATCGCTCTTTGGCAAACGCCAAGGCGGAACTTTTGCGACTCGGTGAGCGACCAGGTCTCCAGCACCATAGGTTAGGACGTAAATTGTTAATGTTCCGAAATCGGGTGAATACACTTTCTGTAACACAGGTACCACCTAACTCAGGAATTAGGGCTTCAATTGAAAATTTTACACCTTTTTTACATAATTACAAGTCAGTATTGCATAAAAAGTATTACATTTGTGATTTTTACTCTTAAGAAGCAATTTGTATTATTTTTGGAAAAAGTTAATAAAAGTTTAAGAATTTAATCCGTATTTTTTTGCGACAACCCTGGAGTCAACGACATTTTTGTATGAAAAGTTTCTGGTACAGTCAGCATCAAAAGTCGATTAACACTATCATTTTTACATGTTATTAAATTGACAACAACTTTTTTCAATAAACTGATTTTTAACTTTTCACATAATAGACAAGAGTATATATTCTTAAAAAAAATTCTTCTGCTGCAATTTTGAACAAATATTTTGCTCAATAACTAAGATTAAAAAAACTGAAGTGATAATCAACTTTTGATGCTGACCGTACCTGCTACAACATTGCCTATTCGCAGTAAAAAAATATATATTACCGTCATGGCAATAATCTAACTGCCGGCGACAAGACCGGTGTTTCATGTACACGGAAAAAAAATACTATAAGATCAACAATATATTTATTGAGATATCCTTCTCGGCAATGTTGTGTCTTTTACCTACAACTTTGCCAACGACTTTGAGTGCTTGTAATTCTGAATAACGGCATGATTTAAATAGATTTGGGTTCTACCTGGCAAGGCATAAGGTCTGTTTTCCATCTAAAGTCTTTAAAAGCTTTAATAATAAACAGGTTCAAACTCAAACTCAAAGCATTTATTTCAATTAAACCATTACAGGTACTTTTGAATTGTCAATATTAAGTAGTCGGTCAGTTAGTCAGAAAGTTGAAGCTAGTCGCCCATTCCAAAGCGTAGATCTCTATGGAGAAGAACGGGCAAGAAACTCCATGGACACTCTTTTAAATCAAGATATTACAAAATCCTGAGTACATTATTCTTGTTGCTTCTATATGTGAGAACAATGTAAAAAAAAAACACACAAATGAAGAAACAATACAAGAAATAAGATTAAAAATAAGCCTTGGCAGTTAAGAGATGACCAGTATCAACCGACGGCGTCCGTTCACGAACATGACGCATGGATCAGCACCATCCAGCTCAACCATTTTGTAGGGAACCGAATGATCCAACACACGCGCCACCATCAGCGAGACATTTAAGTGAGCATGACACATTCTCAACTGCCATGCTCTTTCAAGTCAACATCAAAAAATCATAATAAACGGATCCATGGTTCTTACATTTACAAAATTGAAAAAATGCTTCTAAATGATACAAAACTATAGATTGCAATTTATTTAAGAGATGAATAAAAATTTTAATACCAAACAGGAAAAGGTGTTTAGTATTGCAGCATTAAACAATTAAAACATGATTGAATAAAATAAAAATAAATATTAAGATCGTAATGTCAGAAACACTAAAAAAGAAAAAGGGAAGCACCTCCTCCAAATATTGAAATTTTAACTAGTGAGCTCAAGGGCCTGTGGAGCAGGACCAGCATTTAGCCAAGCATTTTTATCTGCGATATAATCATCCAACTTATAATATGCTTGTCTACATAGTGTGCGTTTAATGCATGTTTTAAATTTCTTCTCATTTAGTTGAAGAATATCGAATGGTTTATTATAACATTTTACACAGTAACCCATAAAAGAAGTTTTTACTTTAGACAATCTGAAACGCGGTTGATCTGATTTGTTCCTATTTCTTGTGTTAAAATTATGCCTGTCACTTATCTTACTAAAAAGATGTAGATTTTTTCGAACGTACATAATGTTTTCATATATTTATATTGACAAGGAACCGTCATGATGTTAATTTTTTTAAACAGTTCCCTTAGAGAATCGCATCTGCTGAGCTTGTATATGGCTCTGACAGCCCTCTTTTGCAGGATGAAGATAGAATCAACATCTGCAGCCCGTCCCCACAACAAAATACCGTAAGACATGATGCTATGAAAGTAACTAAAATAGACCAGTCTCGCGGTATCCACGTCTGTTAATTGGCGGATTTTGCAAACAGCGTAAGCGGCTGAACTTAGCCGCCCTGCAAGAGATGTTAAGTGCGGACCCCACTGCAGCTTTGAGTCAAGCGTAATCCCCAGGAAAACCGTATTTTCGACGAATTCGAGTATTTCCTTATTCAATACAACGTGACATTCACTACTTCTAACATTTGGTAAAACGAATCTAATGCATTTAGTTTTTTTTTCATTTAATACCAAATTATTTACAGTAAACCAATTATGGACCAAAAGCATAGCGTTATTTACGTCGTCAAGCTCCTGTGCACGTCTGCTTACTTTAAAAATCAGAGATGTGTCATCAGCAAGAAACACCATTTGTGATCGGTTTATCAGTAAATGAGGTAAATCATTTATGTAAACTAAAAATAGGAATGGCCCCAATATTGAGTCCTGCGGAACACCCATTTTGACTTTCAAGCCCGATGAATTCACACCCTTAATTTGAACTTGCTGAAATCTGTCATTTAAATATGATTTCATGAAGCTAAGAACAAGTTTACCGAGTCCGTAATGCTCAAGTTTCAAGAGCAGTGTATCGTAATTTACGCAATCAAATGCTTTGGATAAGTCGCAAAAAATGCCTATTGCATCTTGCGCCTCTTCCCATGCGTTAAAGGTATGTTAAGTAAGGTGACACCGGCGTCGGTTGTACAACGTCCTTTGGTGAAACCATACTGTTGATCGTGTAGGATGTTATTACGATTAAAATGATTAAGCATTTGATTTAACATTACTTTTTCAAAAACCTTACTGAAAACCGGCAAAACCGATACGGGTCTATAATTATTAGTGTCTTTGCTGTCCCCAGATTTGAAAAGTGGAATAACTTTACTGAACTTCATTAAATCCGGGAAAACCCCTTGATCTACACACAAATTAAACATTAAAGCTAAATAGGGTGCAATTGTCTCCATAATGGATTGACAAACTTTAGTAGACATGCCCCACAGATCCTCGGTAATTTTGATTTTAAGTTGCTTAAATGCCTTTATAATGACTGTAGGGTTTATATGTTTAAAGTTAAATTCCACAGGACAGGCTGAGACATTCGCTCTTAATAATTCAATAGCTAGTGCAGGCGAGGAATTTAAAGTTTCTGTAGTTTTAATTGGGATATTGGTAAAGAAAGTTGCAAATTCCTGAGCGACATCGATGTTATTGCTAATGAGACCGCGGGAAGTGTCCAGTGTGTAATCAGTATTATGTTTTTTGTTCCTGTTCGTTCAAAGATACGAACAAAAAACGTCAAAATCCGTGCGCAAAGTTGCAGCATTTTACGGTACGTTTTTTGCAATTTGCTGGTCAGTATTTAGTTTCACGTTGATTAAAATATGATTCACGATCGTAACAAATATGTATTTACAGAATTATAATCATTAGAATCAGTAATACTACTTGTTTAGTTAGTATAATCCTAAAGTGTCAAGATTTCATGAAATAGTCATTCAGTAGGATTACTCGGTCTTAGAGATTATAATAGTTGAGATTAAATGATTATAATTCTGTAGGTAAATACATATTTCTTACGGTCGCAAATCATATTTTAATCAACTTACATATGCTTAATACTGACCAGCACATTGCAAATAACGAAAAAAAAAAAATTTCGCGGGCTACCCTGGCGCTTTCGCCAAAGGTGCCAATAGTTGATATTTTTTCGGGAGAGTACGAGTATTACTCCACTGAGACATTGTGCATCCAAAGTTAAACATGATATCGGTTTGACTTATTATTAATTTTGTCTGTAACAGAATAGTAAAAGAAAAAAAGCAAGTAAAAGTTATGAGTCAACAAAGATTAATCAGACTAATCTGACAAGTGTAATGTCAAACTTCATACTAAAAAAAAACGAAAACACAAAAGACTTAAATGTCAGATTAGTCTCTGGAATTAAAAAACGAACTTTAAATTGCCGTGTAATTATTTATTTCAAAAATGTCTATTCTTCATTTGTTTCTTCTCCATAAAGGTTTCATAACGTTTCTATTACCTCAATAGTTCAATATGCTTACCTGGAGGGAAAAAAAACAAAAAAATCCTTGTTGTTTTCGACTTATATTTTGGTGAATAACTCCGAAACCTGACGCTTTAGGATATAATGTTATATTACATTTTTGTTTGTATAAGTGTCCTCTATCTAAATATATAACTTTTGTTGTGCACCGCGATTCTGAAAAAAAATCAAAATGGCGGCCGACCTTAGGGCCACCCTCCATACAAAAATCTTCAAACCCCTTTGATCAAAGTTACAACCTGACACTGACCTGCAATTTGCAAAAAACGTAAGAAAATTTGAACTTCGCGGTCTACCACTGCGCATTCACTAAACGGCGCCATTCAACTAGCTGCCCGAATTATATTCAGCCATTTAATCAAACAGCTAGGCAAATTACTTGGATCAAAGACATAGACATACCTGCCTAGCCCAGACTTTAAATTTATTTCCATTTTCTGCCGCCTAGCGCTGAAACCTAATCTGTCAAAACGACGTCGACAACCTAACCACAAAACACTTGTTGTCAAAACAAAGTTGTTTCTGCAAGTTCTGCAACGTCTCCGGCGGCGCTGCGGGAAGTGCAGCCCCTTCGCCCTTACGTAACAAATCATAGGCACTGCCTATGATTTGTTACAGCGGGCGGGGGTTGCTCTCCCTCCGCGCCTCCGGATTTTTATATACACTCTAGGGGTAGCAGCTAAAAGACTACGTGGAGTCGGGGAGCCACGAATCACGATTCGGTTTTGGGACACATTCGACAAATTGTAACCTTAGTTGTTCTATTCTATTTTTAATAAATGGCAAGCAAAGCCGATGTCGACTATTCTGCCAATGTCTAAAGTGAGCTGAAAGAACAAGTATGCATGAGAGAGGAAAAAAAATGGTTATAAACGAATAAAATTATTTGATTTATCTAGTTGATACAACCTTAGTTGTTATAAAAACAAATAAAAAAACAAAACATTCATAATGACACTGACACAAGACGCAAATGGCGTAGTTTTTTTTTAACGACATTTTACACCACAGACAATATACTGGACATTGATTTGGACTTTGGTTGTCAATCGCCCATATTAACGTTTCGTGTTCCCTTTTTATCTGATTTGAGGTTAGAAACAATTTTGTATAATCGGCCTAAGCATCAGCCAGCCAATTCATTAAAAATGTTGTATTAGACGAATTGGCGGAATATAATTTAGACCGCTAGTTGAACAGCGCCGTTTAGTTAAAAGGCTAGACAGTTAATTGAACGGCTAATTTAACCAGTTGGCTGCGACAGTAGAATTATGTCAGTGACAATGGTGTCACTGACATAATTCTACTGTTTGTACTATCTGCATTGATATAATATATGGATATTATATCAATGCAGATACCATACATGGAGCGGAGTATAGTCATTAAAATTCTTTTCTTTGAATATGTGACAAAAAATTAGTCATTTAATTTAGTATCTAGTGTAAATAATTACTTCCAAAAATAAAACAACACAATAAAGTAAAAAAAAAAAAAAAAAAAAAAAAAAAAAAAAATTGGAGCAATTAATGCATCACAATCACCAGCAGGGCTATTGTCTCTGTTGACAGTTCAAAATGATATGATGATGATGATGATGGCAAAGTGTACAGACGCCAGCACATCAACCTACCCGAAACTGTCAGATTTTCCCAATCAACTTTGAACCTTATTTTTGGTGATAAAGTTGAAAATCTATTAATTAAAGAAATTTGACAGATTGTAGTAGGTTGATGTGCTGGCGTCTGTACGTGTACATCGATTAGGTGTCAAACAGTCACAGGTCTGTCAGTGTCATTATCTCATTGTCAAGAGTCATAACTCAAATGTCTAGACTGTCGTTTTTGGCGGGTTATTTGAAACACGTGGTTGAGTGAAATATTTTATTTGAAAGATTTTATGAATTTTACTGTTTTGAGTGCCTAAATTTGCTTGGTTTTTGTGTGTGTGTCTTGCTGCCTGCTGCGTGTAGTATCGTAAGTGGTTATCTTCCCATTTCCCTCATTTAAAATGAGGGAAGTGGGAGACGATGATCCTCCTGATGGGGGAGGAGCTAATCCCTTGAATGAGTCCTTACAATCTCGAAAACGACAGCGTACTGAACCGCTTAAATCGGATCTTAAAAAAAGTACCCCTCCATCGGATTCTTATCAGTCAGTATACTGTAAACTTGGTTTCGAATCTGACTCTAAAATCCCTTATAATACAAGTGACAAGGGTCCTTTTATTGTGCACGTTACGCGGTCAGAACCGGATTTGTCTGCCGGGCATTCAATAAGGATATTAAAGTTTGCGCAACTCATCCATCAAAACAAAATTCCGCATATAGTAGATGGTAGTATAAAAGCACTGGGAAGAAACAGGGCCTGTTTAGAGTTCACTTCAGCGGCTGCTGCCAATGCTTTTATAAATCATGATTTTTTGGTTAATTACAAATTTGCTGCAGACATCCCTAAATTTCATGTGTCTCGGATGGGAGTGGTTCGTGATATTCCAACAGATTGGACTTTAGAAGAATTGGTAGAAGGAATCCGAACTCCCCCCAACTGCGGAGAAGTAATCAGGGCCCGTCGTTTAAATGTAAAATCTAAAAAAGAAGATTCTGTTACTTGGATCCCTTCCACTACAGTAGTTTTAACCATTACTGGCCAAACCATTCCCGAAAGAGTTTTTTGTTATGAAACTTCACTCCCTGTAAGTACATACCAATTGCCAACAATTCAATGCAGAAATTGCTGCCGCTTTGGACACATTCGTACTCAATGCCGTTCGAAGCCTCGGTGCTATAAATGTGGTCAAGAACACTCCGGTGATAGTTGCTTGGTTACTGACGATCTCTCGACTTGCATCTTGTGTCGAGGAATCCACAAGGCGACTGATGGTAAATGCCCGGAACATGCTCGCCAAAAATCCATTAAAATTGTTATGTCTCAGGACAATATAAGTTATTCTGAGGCTGCTCTGAGATTCCCCTACCCTAAGCGTCTTTATTCTGACATCACCTCCTCTCCATTCTCCCCGTCACAACAAATGCAATTCTCCCAACAAACCACTTACTCTTTGCAATCTCCCCCACACACCTCTGCTCAACCTCACTCTCAATCCTACACAAAGACTGTCTACCGTACTCCCCGTCCAAGAACCCCGTTAGGTAAGTCCTATGACGTGCAAGCTCATAGAGATATTATCAATACTCCTTCCTTCTCTCAAACGAATGGTTGTGCCTTGCTGTCTCCTACTGAAGACTCCACTCCTTCGCTCACTCCTAATGATAACTTGATAGAGCTCCTTACCTGTTCCCTCATCAACATTATCAGTAAGTTTAGTGACAGTTTACCGAACAACGTCGTTTCCCTACTACAACAATTTATCCAAACCCTTGTAACTAAAAATGCTCCCCTCAACTCTCCTCCAATGGAATTGTAGAAGCATTCGTAGGAAAAAGCATGAGCTTATTTATTTGACAAATCGCTATAAACCCGTCCTCCTTGCTGTCTCGGAGACTTGGTTGGTACCGGGTTCCGTGTTTAGGTTTCCGGGATTTTCCTGCCTTCGGGACGACAGGGCGGATGGATGGGCAGGATGTGCCCTGCTAGTCTCAAGATCTATTCCTTTCTCTCAAATTAATATTCCTGCTCACAGCGACGAAATCCATGTAGTAGCAGTGAAAGCCTTTAACATCTCCTTTGTTTCATGCTACATTCCCCACCCAAATAGTAGAGTTATATTAGAACTCAATAATATTCTTTCTTCCATACAGGGCCCTCTCATGGTGCTAGGAGACTTTAACTGTCACCACACTATGTGGGGGTCTCATTACATAGATACATCCTCTCCCTTTCTAATTGATCTAATGGATGACATTAACCTTTGCCTATTAAATGATGGATCTCCGACTCGCAGGGTACCTCTTGGTCAAAATAATAGTGTAATCGACCTTTCATTGTCCTCTCCCTCCCTAGTAAATTCTCTCTCCTGGTCCGTGTTACCTAATTCTCACAGCAGCGATCACTTTCCAATTTTAATCAACTTTCTCCAATCATTTACTCCCCCTCCTGCTCTTCCTCCTTTACAGCGATATAGACTATCAGATGCAGACTGGGACAAGTATGCTGTTGCCTTAGACTCCAAGTTATCTGGTCTTTCCCATGTAGATCCTTCAAATTTTTTGGTGGCCTATGAAGATTTCGTTTCCTGTATAATTGCCGCTGCCGATCAATCTATACCGCTAAAGAATTCGTTTCGTGGTCGCATCCCTTCTCCCCCTTGGTGGGATTCAGAATGTACCAACATGGTGCGTCTACGCAACGAGTCGGAAAATACATATGCAGCGGATTTAACTATGGAAAATTATATTAGTTTTAAGAAAACTGGGGCTAAAGCCGCGAGACTTTTAGCCAAGAAGAAGGCTGTAGGTTGGCAAAAATTCTGTGAATCTTTATCTCCTCGTACACCTTTAACTGTTGTATGGCGCAAAATTAATAACTTCCGAAGAATATTCAAGGATCATAATAGTTCCTCAAATGATTCCACTATCTGGCTTGATGATTTTGTTAATAGATTAGCCCCCCCTTCCGTACCTCATTTAGATTGCTTTCCTTCTGCTCTAATTCCCTCTCCTACATCTGACAGAATGAACGATCAATTCTCGCTTGCAGAATTTACTTGTGCTTTAGATCACCTTAAAGATTCCTCGCCAGGCATAGATGGTATCACGTATTCCTTTATCTGTAAAGCTAGTCAAACCTCAAAATTATATCTTTTAAATATTATTAATTCAATTTTCTTAACTTCAAATATACCAGAGTCATGGAAGACCCAAATTATAATTCCCATCTTAAAGCCTGGGAAAGATCCAAATCTCTCGACATCATACAGACCTATTGCCTTGTCGTCGGTTTTGGCAAAGATCGCAGAGCATCTTATAAAAAACAGACTGGAATGGATCCTTGAAAGTCGTGGTTTACTCTCCAACACTCAATTTGGATTTAGACGTAGTATGGGTACGATCGACAGTCTAAGCATTCTTACCTCCCAAATTAGGCTTGCATTCTCCCGCAATGAACATGTTATTGGGGTCTTCCTTGACATCTCGTCAGCTTATGATAATGTTCAGCTTCCGCTACTCAGGCAGAAAATGCTTGAGCTGAGTATTCCCGTGAGACTGGTAAATTTTATCTTTAACCTTTTTATGTGTCGTTCTATTCGTGTACGTTCTCAAGGCGGTCTTCTGCCTTTCCGTCTTGTCTGGAGGGGTCTTCCGCAAGGTTCTGTCTTAAGTCCAATCTTATATAACCTATACACCGCCAGCCTTGACTTAACCGTTAATTCGTTTTGCAATATCCTGCAGTATGCAGATGATATTGCCTTATACATAAGTTGCTCTTCTTTGTCCAATGGTGCTGTTAAATTGAACTCTGCTCTTGGTTACTTAAATGATTGGCTCTCAGAACATGGACTGGAGCTTTCTATTCCTAAGTGTCAAGCCGTAATATTTTCCCGTAGAAGAAATATTCCTCCAGTTAACATCTCTGTCGCTGGAGAATCGATTGTAATCCAAGATAAAGTTAAATTCTTAGGCGTTGTTCTTGACTCCAAAATGACGGGTTTATTTCATTTACAATATGTATTTAATAAAAGTGAGAAGTCCATTAATGTTCTGAGATCTTTATCTGGAGTTCGTTGGGGTTCTCATCCGGCCTCTCAAAAACTGCTTTATAACGCCATCGTTCGCAGCCATTTTGACTATGGATGTTTTATTCTAGAACCTTGCAGTAAATTAGCCCTGTGTAAACTGGATAAGCTCCAATCTAAATGCTTACGCATTATTACTGGTGCAATGAAATCATCCCCAATTAATGCACTCCAAGTGGAATGTGTTGAACCTCCACTTCATCTCCGTAGACAATTTCTAGCAGATAGGTATTTTTCGGTAGCGTCTCAATTTCCCTCACACCCTCTTTTTAGTATTCTTCGTCCCCTTTCTTGTGCTATCGAAACTTCAACTTATTGGAGAAATAAATCCCCTCCTCTATTAGTGAACAGCTTCAATAATAATAAGACTCTTTCATCTACAGTCATGCCATTGGATAATCATCCCATTTTTCTAGTTCCTTATGACTCAGTGATCTATCAACCCAGAGTGATACTAGATTTTGGTATACATAAACATAGTTCCGATCCCAACATTCTTTTTAATAAAATTTTAAAGAAAAAATGGCCAAATTGGATTTTATTATTCACAGATGCGTCAAAAATAAATGGATCTCATTTAGGTTCATCTGTGTTTATACCTAAGTATAATGTTGTCTTAAGTTTTAAGAGCCCACCTGAGTGTTCTATTTTCACAGGAGAATCCCTAGCAATATTAGAGGCAGTAAAGTACATTGATGCTAATCAACAACATTTTGATAAATCCTTGATACTCACAGACTCTCTTAGCTCTCTCCAAGACTTATTGAAAATTCCATTTCGCAGCAAAGATAACTCTGTAATTATTCTCAGAATTAAGGAAATTCTCTATAGGTTAAACCAGTCTGGCCTGGAAATTGCCTTGGCATGGATTCCGGGACATACAGGCATATTGGGCAATGAAGAAGCTGATTTCTTTGCTAAGCAATCTATTCAGACAGGTTGTTCGTCTTTCTCTAACATTCCGGCTCGGGACGTCCGTTGCCTGGCTAAACCACGTCTCATGAAGTCTTGGGATGAACTGTGGCAAAGTTCTAGGGTAATTAAGGGGAAATATTATGGCAATATTCAACCCAACATTCCAGCTAAACCCTGGTTTGTCAAAAATAAGAATTTGAATAAATTAACCACATCTATCATTATACGTCTCAGACTAGGTCATGTTTGCTCTCCAGTGTTTTTGGCTAAACTACGCATTCGGAATCATTCCCTTTGTGAGTGTGGTCTAGAAGAGGGCACTCTTGAACACATATTTTTCTCTTGTCGTAATCTTTTAGTCCCGCTATATGATATTCTCCCTCCTAATTTTCCCAGACCTATTAATATCCCATTCCTCTTAACACTCGTTGAGTCCCCATTAATTAATTCACTTAAAAAATTTATATTATTAAATAACATCAAACTATAACATGGCAACTCAAAGGCTACTCAAACAGTTTCAGTTGTAACTAAATCGTACTAAAGACAGTATAACTGGTCAACCTCAACGAATACACTTTGTTTCCCTTAACCTTGACATTGGCAGAATCATCGTTAAAACGATGGAGCCATTACTATAAAAAAAAAAAAAAAAAAAAAACTCAAATGTCATTAATAGTTCTCTGGTTGTCAATTCTGTGATACTTTGTAATCCACGGGTAAGGTAATCCATTGAAGTGACCAGAAGTGACTTCGCGAGGCAGGTAGTTCGAGGTTATTAAAGGTTATAAAAAACAACCTTTTCATTACTTTCGATGATATCGCGCATAATTAAAAGAACCATGTCTCAAGATACTGTTCGTAGAATTATAAACAATGCTGAAACAGCTGAAAAGAGACTGGCGGAATTCAGAAGCAAGGTACCTACTTATTTCAATCTTTCTCGTACCTACCCTACCTAACATCCAATGATCCAACTCATAGATCTGCTGGGCAAGGACTTCTTTCATTTTGTTAAGTTTTTCAAATATTACTAGATTATACGCGATTAAGATGTTAAAGCTACAATTAAATGTTTTACCTTTCAGTTAGATGAAATTAAGAAAGTGAAAATTGAAGAAAAAGTAAGAGAACTTACAGAGGAAAATAAAGTTCTAGCTACTAAAGTGGAAACTGCTAAGGCTGAATTAATAAGGTTGGAAACAACGAATGGTAAAAAACAATACCCTATACCAGGCAAGGTATCAGTGCCATCTGTTGCTGCATGTAAAACAGAGGATACAACTGCCAAACCAGAAAAACAACCAGTTGTGAAAAAAGTGAAAGACACTGCTAAGAAAATCAAGGAGAAACCTGTGTCCTCCACTGAGACTGTAGTAGATATTAGGAAGTTGGATTTCAGAATTGGAAAGATTGTTGATATTAACAAACATCCTGATGCTGATTCATTATATGTGGAAAAGATTGATTGTGGTGAAGACAAACCTCGAACTGTTGTGTCTGGTCTTGTAAATCATGTACCAATTGAGGAGATGCAAAACAGAATTGTCATGATACTTGCTAATTTGAAACCAGTCAAGGTAAAATAAATTTGGTGTCAATGGTAATGTAAATGTAACAGTATTATTTACAAGCAATGCAACATAATTTTTTTTTATAATTTTCAGATGAGGGGAGTGACTTCAGAAGCTATGGTAATGTGTGCTTCATCTGCTGAAAAAGTAGAAGTCCTTGTACCACCTAGTGGAGCAGTTCCTGGTGATTTGGTTGAATGTGAGGGCTATCCTCGAGAGCCAGAAGCCATACTGAACCCCAAAAAAAAAATATTTGAGGCTTGTGCTCCTGATCTTTTAACAGATAACAACAAAGTTGCATGCTATAAAGGAAGTCCATTAATGATTCCAGGGAAAGGAGTAATAGTGGCACCAACTCTAAAAGGCATTAATGTAAAATGATTATTAATATATATTTAATTAAATCCAATGTTTTTTTTGTCAATTCAGAAGATTGGTATATTCCCAGTCAGTCCCACATGGATTGCCCCCCTTTGTGCTCACTAGTTCCTTTGCAGGAACTACTGAGAATTTTTGGATCAGTAGTTCTTTTGCAAAAGCTAAAGGAACTACTGAGAACTTTTGAATCAGTAGTGAGTGTAGTGTTGTGAATCATTAATTTACTTACTTAGTACATCGAGCGAACCTATGGTCCAGCATGCGGCAGCAGCGGGCAGCAATATATATTATGTTTGTTTCCTTCAAAGGAACTATCTAGTCTCAGTAATTCCTTTAGCTTTTGCAAAGGAACTACTGACCCAAAAATTCTCAGTAGTTCCTTCAAAGGAACTAGTGAGCACAAAGTATTGCCACAGGTGGCAATCGGGAATAAAATGCCCAGTTGCCACCGGATGGCGATTGGGAAGATATTGCCCCTACTTCAAATCAATGTATACTGCGGTGTGGATCGCCAACCTCCCTCATCGCTGTGTTTTACGGCCGTGATGAGGGGGTTGGCGGTCTGACTTTTCCAATGTGGTTTTATTAGTAGACTAGCTTTTGCCCGCGACTTCGTCTGCGTGAAATTTGCACTTTCCTCTAAAAACTTCGAAAATGTGTATTCGGGCCAATTTTTAAAACTGTATCCCCGCTTTTCACCCCCACAGAGGTGGAATTTTGCAAAATCGTTTGGGATGAGTTTATAACTTGACTCAAAGACCCATAACCATTTTCGAGTTAATGGAAGCAAGCAGCAAAATCCACCCCTTACAACTTTATTATTACTGAGCCAAATATTGCCAAGTTTCAAGTTTAACCAAATGAATAAGATTTTACATATAAACTGTATCCCTTCTTTTTATCCCCATAGGGGGGTTTTTTTTTTTTAATCGTCTAGGATGTTTCTATAACTTTACTTATAAGATTATTTATACTTACCAATTTTCCAGTTAATCAAGCCACGTAATCAAATACTCCCCTTTGATATTGACTACCCCTCTTCACCCCGTTAGGGGTAGATTTTCGAAAAACCCTGAAACACGTTATTTTTGGTATTAAGTATAAATACTGAGTTTGAAGTTAATCAGACCGCGCGTTAAAATTCTTCCATACGAACTTTGACACCTCCCAATCCCCCTTCAGGGGGTAGTTTAGAAAAACTAAAAAAGCTAAACTTCATTATTTACCTACCTACTTAGATAAGTATTCGTGCCAAGTTTCAAGGTTAGAATAAGATTTTCCATACAAACTTTCTTCCCCTATTTAACTCCCTTAGGGGTAGAATTTCGAAAAATCTTTCCTTATTCCTTGTCCACATTATAAAGGTAACCTCTGTGCACAGGCGCGGTCGCAGCCCAAGATTTGGGGGGGGGGGAGGGGGGATCAACATGGGTGCAGAGAAATATTTTAAGGGAGCATCTCCTCGTTGGTCTAGTAGTCGCAAGCGTTACTGCTGAGCATGAGGTCCTAGCTGGGTTCGATTCTTAGGTCGAGTAAAGTGTTAAAGGGTTTTTCCATCAGAAATTTCTCAGAAGCAGCCTGGAGTCTGGATTTGTGCCCGGTTGGCGGTAGTAGGCTCGCCCTCTATGACATTTCACTTAAGAGGGCGCCGACCATAGTCGACTGCACAGTGGCGCCCTCGTGGTTTTTTAGGTTATTTCTTTTATTTTAGAATGAAAATGCAGAAAATAAGCACGTTAAGTTGTGCTCCACAAGATTGTACGTAATATTGTTGCAAACGGTAGTTTTACATTGTTTAGTTTTATTATAATCATTAAAACTGATAAAAGCCACCACTATTATCCGTTTTAATGATTATAATAAAACTAAATAATGTAAAACTTCCGTTATGACGAAATGCTTAGACTCGTTTTACAGCAGTTTAGGTTTTGGAATCTGGCCTTACCTAAGCCCTTCAACCTTACGTACGAGAGGGGTGCTCAATATCCCGAGTTTGCTTCGCTCGCTCTTGAATCCTAGATTCTATATTTTTAAACAGGCTTTTTAAAGGAAAAAAATTTTTAGGCGCGTTAAGAAACCCACTGTCATTTCATAGTTTTAAGTTTTTACTTCAGTCTGCAGTCCCCATGTCTGCCGAGGTTCATGTTTTTGAATATGCCAATCGGGGTTTTCGTGGCTCAAGTACAGTTTTAAGTTAGTAAGCCAAGTAAATCATTCAGACTCTCGACAGCATCATAAAAAACCTAGCGTAAATTTGTATCACAGATAAAGTATTTAAAATAATTAAATTACCTAACAAAAGCTAATCAATCACAGTCACTGATAATCAAATTGCATATTTTCAATTATCATGTTTTAACAATTAAGTAACCTTTACCTACATGTTACATGTTCTTATTTTGTATCAAAAATGCAAAAAAATGTAAATAGAAAAAACAATCTGAAAAATAAGTCTTATTAAAATATGCAAGTAAATCACAGATCATCAAAATAAAATTATCTACAATAATAAAGTTATAACCGTAAATTACGTATATTTTTAAAATCTTGTAGCAAAACGCTAATATACATGTAAGTAAATCTATTGTGATTTGTTTACTCCTTATCGCTGAGCCGATTTTGGAGTGATCTCGTTAGTGACAGCGTGGTCTATTCCTTCTTACTAATAATATAATCACTATTTATTTTACTTACCTATACAAAAAGTGGTTCTTTTTTCTTTCCGCTTTTCTTAATCGCGGGTTCATACAATACAATACATCCCCTATACCCCCCCCCCCTAGGGATATTTTTGAGACAAAAAGTAGCATATGTCCTTCCCCAGGATGCAATCTATATATCTGCCAAATTTTATCGAAATCCGTTCAGTGGTTTAGGCGCAAAAAGGTAACATACAGACAGACAGAGTTACTTTCGAATTTATAATATTAATAATATAAAGGTTGAATTTTCCAAATGGGCGTGGATGGCCAAATTCTAAACTATGAGGAATAGCGAAAAGTACTCAAAGGAGTCGCGGGCTTGATTTTGATGAAAACTAAAACTGCATCATTGAATTTTTGAAAAATCTTTACATCTAGTCAGGAATCGAACCTGTTGATTTTGAAAAAAAAACACTAATAAGGATCAAATTCTGGGAAGTAATGACATACGGCAAACTTAAGGAAAATGTGAATTTTAATTAACTTCTTATTTTAAAGTATTCATACCTATATTACGTACCTTGTTCGAAATGATGCTCAATATTTTTTATTAACACACCCGCAGCGCAGTCACCTTCACAACATTATGTTCTAAATTCAAATTTCCATTACGATCTTTGGAAAATATTCTAATGGAATCAATAATATTGTAATGCTGAAAGCAGTACAATCCTTCGGACGTCGAATCCAGCTATGTACAGACGCCAAGCATAAGGTTCAAAGTTGATTGGGAAAATCTGACAGTTTCGGGTAGGTTGATGTGCTGGCGTCTGTACCTATTGAAAACAATGGTCATCATTTTGAACAATTAATCAGTTAAGATTTAGTAGATAGGTAACATAACCCGGGACCGGCTAAATAATAACAGCCGCACAGGTCAAACCATCAGGTTAAGCTACGCTTGCCGCGGTTGGTTTGTGGATGGGTGACCATCTTTACATACCGAGACCCCTCCACCCCTCCATGCTTCGGAAAGCAGGTTAAGCCGTTGGTCCTTACTTATCTACTAATAAAACCACCTTGGAAAAGTCAGACCCCCAACCCCCTCATCGCGGCCGTAAGACAGACAGCGATGAGGGGGGGGGGGGGGGGGGTTGGCGATCCACGCCGCAGTGTACATCGATTTCAAGTGGGGACAATAACTTCCCAACCGCCACCCGGTTGCAACTGGAAATTTTATTCCCGAGCGACTGGGAATATACCGGGCAACGGTATCCCCTTTCTCCTTTTACAACTCTCTATTTATTATCACATAAGTAGTAAAAGTGGCCCACCAAGGCCCAAATATCTTTTGAAACATTTCATGTACCTAGTTAAAACCAATTTTATATTTTGTTGAACTTATGCTGGTGTCATGTCTTTCCTAAAATAGTTTTTCAAAGTATTATTTTTCTTGGGAATTCTAAATAAAGTTGAATGAAGTCACTGTAAGTTCAGAAAGGCATGTAACTAAAAGTAAGACTTGAAATAAAAACATTAAATCAGTGGTCTGTTTTGTTACTTACTAATATTAAGACAGTAAACATAAATGAAACAACATTATAAGCAATATCAACAATATTTATATTACATATCTATGTGATTTCTATGCAACAATTTGATGTCATTATTCACTATGTAGAAATTTCATTTCAGATAGAAAAATAGATGTGACATAACATTAACATCCAAGACCACAAAAACTCCACTCATTTAAGTCTTTACGCGAATGGGGCGAATGAAAAGTTATAATTCTCTCATTTATATATTCAATTCCTTGATTTGTGGTCTTGTTAGGATATTTGTATTGTAAATTGGTGTCAGTTACAAAAGTTTAACATGTGTAACTTTAATCTTTGTAATTGTATGCTACATTTTGAAGTGTCCTTGAAAAAATACCTACTTCAACATCAACATTACTATGAGCCATTAAGAAAATATTTCTTTATAATTAATTAACAAATGTGCAGGCAATCTCGGTCCAAAGTGAATGAACATACATCAATTTATTTAATCTATTACATTTATATTAATATTATGGTCTAATATTAGCAGTATTATGTACTTATTATATGCACTATTACTGGTTGAGTTTAGCTTACTTTATATTAAAAGATTTATTAAAAAGAAGCTAACATAAATCATTTTATTTAACTTCTTTAAAATAAATTGAGTGTTTGAGAATGTTCTTAAAATTCCGTAAGTACCAGTAAGAAATTTAGAAATATTTTTTAAATAATTTTTTTGGCAAATTTTTATTTTCTTTTTGAAGGAGTTAGAGGATAGATTTTATATTACAAGATAGACCCAGAATTGCAACAATCACGGCTGATTTTCTGTCAAGTTCCAGTCTCCGTCTTCGAAGGTTACTAGATTTTGTAGGAATATCAATTCCAATAAGTAACGAACGGTTTTAGATAACGACATTAGGTAGGTACATCCTTTCGTTCGATCAAAAACGACAAACTTTCCAAGCCACCTATCCTGCCACCATGGAAGTGGTCGTAGCCTTCTGGTTTGGCCACAGAACACGGGCCAGACGACAGCGACTGTTGCCTTGTGTCGCGTTAAGCAAGTGCTTCCACGTGGCTTCGGCCGATACCTTAGCTTTTGTTCGCATCGGATTGTGCGTCTAGTGTGCGCAGATTTCTAAAATGTATAGGTAAATATTTCGGACGCAGCTTGTGCATGACGGCCAATCACTAGACACCGAGCTTCAACTTAAAATAGGCCTTACTTAAGCATTGGAACGCGAAAAACAAATGGGTTCTTTAAAAAAGCATTACATCAGTAGGTATTACCATAATTATAACCCGAGTTATTGATGGTAACCCGAAACTCCTTACTTACTGGCCACGAATTCATGGTCAAATAAAGATGCCACCACACGACACCTTACTGATCAAGGTAAAAAAATATAATATGCTCTGATGCAACTATGTACTTATTTGTTACGTTACGAAAGCGTCCACTACTTTCTATGAAGGAACAGGTGCTTCACAATATAGGAAAATTATTTGTTGAGTGCCAAAAGCATTATCTGAAATATCAGTGTTCAATGTTGAACGATGAAAAACTACTTCTATTTATAAAAACGAGCCAATCCTTTGTGCGATATGATCAGAATATACGTGTATACATAAATACATACCTACTATTGTAAAGTAAAATGGTAAGTGACCTCACGATAAGTTTAAAATGTCTCTGTTAAAATAATTTACATGGTCAAGTTAGTTATGTACAGATTTCTTTACTCCGCTCTTAAGGGGCTTACAGGACCTAAACGCAAAAAAACGCATGTTTTAGAAACAATAAAAGTAACTGATCGACTACAGTAAACAAAATCAGAAAATATATGATATTCTTCAGGATATATGCTAGGTAGATAGTGTGTTGAAAACATAATACAACTAATTTGATTCGATAGAAAAAAAATCATGAAGATACATACCTCTAAAAACTTTCTTTTTACAATAAAAACCATACTAACTTATATACATACAATCATTATGATTTTTGTCAGATTATTCTACAAGCAACATACTAAAGTATGTTTTTTAATTTTTTAATCCAAACAATAGATTTTTCGTAAATAGATACTTGCTTCATATTTTGCAATAAATTACCAGCGTTGTGTCATCGCGCTTCTATTTCTTTTCTATGCAGTCCGACAAAGACCGCGCTTTAGGTCGCCTTAAATTTTATCTCATCATTTACATTGATGCATGAATGGGATTCTAGATTTTAAGTTTGTACTTTAATGGTATCTAAAGTCAGAGAACTTGATTGTTGAGAAGATTGACCAACTACGGAAAATTGCCGTGTTGGGGATGATTAATTATGCTAGTCCTTTCCGGCGAAGCATGGATGCAAACATTCGCGCACATTTTGTGTGAAGCAGCAAATTCTCAACAATTAAATTTCCTGACTTTATGTAGGCGTCTTACCGCATATATACCTATAATATTAATCCGCAAATTTTGGGCGTGAATTACCTACAACTTACAGACATCCATAATATACGTATTACATAACTAGTGATCCCAAGAGGTATTAATTATTTTAATAAAACTAGATAGTTTAAATGTATCCAGTACAAGACAACACCGGTGATTTAAACGAATCAACAATGATGGCTCTTGTTGAGGCGCCCGCAGACATCCAATTCCTAATAATATTGCATAACGTCACACTTGTAGTCCCCGAAGAATTAGGCAGAGGTGTACGTACGTGGCCCCCCACATTGGGCGTGTGCCGGGCGCGAGCGTTCCTCCGGTGTGTGACAGACGTGCGCGCCGCGCAGTCAATTTGACTGGGCAGCGCGACTACACGGTGTGGGGGGAGCCTAATGTGCACCCACATTTCGCCATTTCACAATATTGTATTACTATGTAAACTATTTAGTTGGAGTAGTCTTTACCGCCAATTAATCTCCATTTGAGAATAGTTGGCGCTGAAGACCACCCCGACTATTCTCCAGCTCAATCGTTTCATACGACAGAACTTTAGAAGTAACACTTGAAATACGAAAGTTGCTACGAAAAACAGCTGCTATCTTTTCAATTTGGCGATACAGGATTTGGATTCCAGGTATGATTATAAATTTATTTTAGTCACTTGTGCTACAGGAAATGGTTAGTAGGTAAGGTACGTGCAAGTTTAGACGATGCGTACCTGTATCATTTTTTTTTTTGGCTTTTAGTTAGTGACAGTGAGCATTCTCTAAGGCTACGTACACCAAGTCAGCGGTCGCGGGGCATCGGCGGCGGCGCGGCGGCGTGGGGTGCGGCGCGTTTCAATGCATATTTTTATATGGAACTGGCTGGCCTTAAAGGGAGCGGCGTACGAGCCATGCGCACCAGTCTAGCGGTGTCCGCGCGTCTGCATTGACGTAGTGTTGTGCATTTTATTTTTTGCTTTAAATCTAACATTACGAAGAAATTTGTATCAAAAAGATGTTGTCGTCGCTGTTTAGACATTTCGTTCGCGAACAAAGACACAAATTTCTCAGAACACAATACTACGCCGCTCTAGCGCCGCGCGATCTGCCCGCTGGCTTCGAGACCGGGTCTGCGTTGCCGCGCCGCCGCCGCCGCCCCGCAATCGCTGACTTCGAGACCGAGGCCTAAAGCTTTGGTTTCCTAAGAAAACCGGTGAATGGTCACATAATAATGGTGAAAATTACAGATTTTCATGGCGGCCGATATAATAACCCGAAGGCCGATAATAGGCCGATTATAACAGAACCGCTTTCCACGGAAACCAAAGTTGTACACATTCCAATGTTTTAAATTAGAACCAAATCGATTGACAGGCAGTAAGCTGTATGCGAACGCCCTTAGTTATAGCGAGCACTTAAAAAAAAATGTAAATAAAAATATTATGTAATATTCAATATTACTGGTAAATGCATAGGTATATACAACTCCTTACATATAAACAAGATCAACTTGGACAATGAAGTTATACAGATTGAATTTTTGCGATAGGACTCCAGTGAGAGAACCGAATCTATGATAAATGCGATCAAAGGAACCATGAGCTCGATTATGAATAACATTGAAACTTTTTTTTTTTAACCCCTTATTTATCAGGAAACGAAAACATCTTAATTTTATTTGTAAAGAAATACTATCTTGTAATATACCACTGAGAGATAGTGCAATATTACAGATACGGATTTTATAAACGGATTACGGAATAAACACAGCAAGAGGACTATGCTATGTGAAAACTCAAAGGAAATAGATTTAGAAATCAGGTTCGATTCTTGACAGTTTATTTTTTTTTTAAAGCTCATGGTTATATTTATCTACTCTCATAAAGACACCCGTTTTCCTAAAAGGGGATGGCAGACATTTAATAGAATAGTCATATTTCGTCAGGATGGTCAGATAATATAAGTCATACTCTCAAGTAAAATAGTGCGAACCATTTATACAGGACAAAAATCCGGACTCCGGGCTGTTAGTAAGGCAGAGATAAATAGACGTTCCTTAGCTACGCTACACTACATGCTAAGGCTAAGCAGTATCCCTGTCACTGTCGCGCAACTTTCAAAGCACATACTAAGTAATGTTTATATATCTCGGCCAAAAAAAAATCAATTACCAGCATAAAGGGGACCGACATATAGAAATTATTATGTATTTGCCTGTATCTGTTATCTTTTGTGTATGTTACTATGATGCATCCTACAAAATATTTACATTATAGGTACTATATGAAAGCAGGTGTCCGGTTCAAATTTACATCCTATATACTTTATAATAGATCGTAATAATATATATAATTGTATGCCGCACACATTTACATGCACATTTTGCCTTTTCAGATATGTTTGATGTTGAAATTGTTAGAATGTTATAAATTCTTATAATCTTAATTTAAGTATACCTATAAGATTTTTACTTTATTTAATATCAATTCCTTCAGTTGATAAAACTGTAGTCAAAAGAATTACATTTAATTTTGGTAAAACATGACAAGGTACAGACTGCAAGCACTTAGCGATCGTAATATTTACCATAACCACAGATAAAATACAAGGTCAATGTTTGAAAATCTCTCAGTAAAGCGAATGGTTTTGGTAAATAAAATAATCATAGGTGTTGCTATGCACTTTTAAAATATTATGCTAAATACACCTTAAAGTTCTAAGATGAAGATAAATCTAAACAATCCTAAGTTTTTCACGATTAATCCCGAATATAACGTTACGTTAAGAATAAAACCTTCTAATCTTTGGTAGAAAACCATTCACCATAATTATTATATTTTATAAATTATTTATTTATCGTAGTAAATAAAATACAAGAAGTATAAAAATATATGAATATAGATGACAGCCACCATAGAATGAAAATAATACAGATTTGTATAACTAGTTACGTAGATAGTTGTATGCAAAAAATATTATAATAATAGATGGTATTATTATCTTATATTAGTAAGTGTTATTAAATAGTTTGGCATAGGGACTTGCTCGATCTACAGCATAATACTGAATAGATGTTGTTATGGAACAGAGTTAGCCAATGTTGATAGCAGTCCAGTTGATGTCTTATTTTCGAAAATATTCAATATTATAAAAAAAAATGGAAGAACAATAATTATGGACTTTTAGTTTTGGAATTCATTTTAGTATATCATGAATTTAAAAAGAAATAATGTCGTATACAGGTAACATTTTAAATATTTTTTTACTAATTAAAGCAATAAAACTGATTAATTAAGGTAAAATCCATAAAAAGGAAGTAAAGCACAGGGAATGGCACAGTTAAGTTTGGGTGATAACTACAACATAATAGTTTTATAAAGTATCTAACCTAACTCATTACATAGTTAAGTAAAGTCATCAAACACAAATAACAAAAATAAATGAATAATTTTTTACTTTAATCTACATCATAATAATACTAAATGACATTTCTACATGACAATAACTTTAAGAACTATATTGAGGGTAATGGAAAAATGAATTATGCTTTTATGAGCAAGTTAGGCCTTATTGATATGAAATGATTACGAGTAAAACACCACCTTTATAAAAATAAATTACTAGTTTTTTCTAGACAAAATGTCAATCTTCAATTTGGGGAAAGTTAATAAATGTAAAACACTCCAAATTGTCGGGTGGTGAAATACAGATATGGTACAATGAATAAGTTGACGCGACGAAGTGAATACATGATCCTCTATAAAAATATATTAAAATTGATTTTTGTATTTCATAATGTTTTAATATAATTCAAAAACTAGCTTAAACGCGTCATAAAGTTTTGCAAAAAAATATACGTAGGTACCTAGATAGAAGAAATATAACAATATTTACTGTTACGTATCTCTGATGGCAAAAAGGTGGAAGTATTTCGTGGTGTCGCTGTCTTTTTTTTTAAAGTCAGTCACTTACATTTAACTTCTATGCTTAAATCGAGTGATACTGTCTTATAAAAATATAAACAATTTTTCCATTACAAGAATAACATCAAAATAAAAGAAATTTGAAACAACTAATGACTATGAGTATCTATAAAGAAAGATTTATTACGAGAAATACTTATAGAGAGTAATACTTTATAAAAAAATTAAATATCATTGCTAACAAGTTCAATAAGATATACGAGGAAAATAAAAATATTGCACTTTAGCAAGTATAAGATGATAAAGTAATGGCACAGGGAAGTATTAAAAGTTAGGAGTACTATTGGTACAGGTGGGCAAGCCATTTCTTACTTATGCCGTTGTACAGTCAACGGCACGTCAGTAGTATTACTCGAACTACAAATTACTGCTAAAATATAAAGGCGCTATCAATGTGAAAATGTTACCACGGGCGTGAAGTTGACTGTGCCTTCTTTAATAAATATTTCATAGGAAGACGACTTTCATTTGTTACAACAGTAAAGCTCTTTTCCGCACATTTTTATTATGAACTGCAGCTGATTTAAACGTATAATAGCTTAATCGTTCTATACGCCGTATAAAAATATCGTATGTAAAAATCAAAAAAAAAAGTTATATTATCCACAACACCAACTTTAAGTAATGAATGATAGATGTGGAATGTCTTAACTATGATGACTTTGCTCTTGATGATATAATGCATAAACATTTAAAAAAAATACTTGCAATCATATTCATTAGTCTGCACAACACTAACAGTCACAAAAACGTGAGCTGTCAAAAAAAAAAAAACAATAATGTGAATATAATTATGAATGATAAAATTGATAACTAATACTTAAGTTCGTTTTGATTCAACATGAATTGGAAAAACGTATATTATGGAAATGAGTCTCATAACATTATGGATTTATAAAACATTATAGACCTCTTCGCGAGCCCTATTGGTATTCTATAAAACATGTACTTACATTATCATCTATAATGTACCCATTGACGATTTTCCATTGTTAATAATTGTACACCCGAAGGACCTTTTAAAGTTGTGTCGGTGGGAAACGTCGCTGAGGTTGACTACGACGCTTCGCCAGAGTTGACTGTGATACGGGACCCAAAACTTGCGGTGTCAGTGGTGATGCTGTCATTGCCTAGGGAGGAAACACAAATAGTGTTAAAGTAAGTTCAGCAAACACAATCATCTTACTCAACCTGGAGCGAAATACATACGACATACACACACATTAGTGATCATACACACGAGCGACACGCGTCGACGGCACACTTGCAGTCGTCGACAACGTCGTCGTATTTGAGCACCGCACTCAAATACCTTTCTTCTAACTAACTTTCTTCAGGAATGACGCGCAACATTCAGGTTCACAGCTAATCGAGACGGATATTGAATAGTTATTAATCTCACATAATAGATCATTATCGAATTTTAAATTTAATTTTCAAAATGGCGTACAACATAATTATGTGACGTTTGTTTGTAAATATTGCCAAATAGCTGAGATGTATGATACATTTTAGTAAAGCCATTAGAATAGTCATGTTACAGTAATCATGTTTTATTGCGTCATGATCAGCCTATAATGTTCCCACTGCTGGGACACAGGCCAAAAATAACTTTAACTTCGGATTTTCGGAAGTCGGTGGCAAAAAACTAAAATACAGATCCAAAGACACCGACTTCCGAAATTAAAGTTATTTTTCACTTTGTAGTGTTTTTTTGGAAGTCGGTTTTTTTTTCTTAAAAAGTTTGTTTGTGTACGATTTGGTGTAAGTTTACCGTTTTACATGCAAAATAAACAATATAGTAATTTTGATACAAAACTAGCAGTATTTTTAACGATAAAAACTTAAACGTATATCATAAGAAAAAATATAAAAATAAATTAGTTTCCATTTTAGCAAGAATACAAAAGTTTGTATGGTAACAATATGACCTTGTTATGTCATATTTTCGTATTAATTAGTCCTTCAAGTTGTTCTTCGGTTTTAATATGGATAATAGGTTCCAACTCGCCTTTTTTGACCAAAATCTTTCCATTTGAGGTCCAACAGTATTTCAGTTGATTGTTTTTAATATGCTTTCTTGAGATAAAGTGTATTTTTCTTGCATTCGGAGTAAGGTATTCAGAGATACACACGGGGTATGATCCCTCAGCTCCCAGGTCGGCACTGTTTAATTTTACATCCTTAGAAATATGTGCTAAAGGTGTTAACCGCCTTTAGCACATTATTTTTCGATGTCTTATTGCAAAATTCAATGAGTATAGAAGGATGGTTGCCCTTCTTTCCTGCGTCTTTTATGCCTGAACTAGATACTTCATCATCATCATCATCATTTCAGCCGAAAGACGTCCACTGCTGGACATAGGCCTCCCCCAAGCACCTCCACCAAGCACCTCCACTTAGAATATTAGATACTTACATTGGCATTAACCATTTTAAACAAGTTACCTATGTATCTATCTAGGTCACTCTTTGATTCGCTTTGAATACTCGGGAAATTCCTTAATTCCAGAAAATTTATATTTTAGATACTTTGCATTTCCTCAATTTTTTCACCTAACGACAAAAGAATTGCCCGGTACTCCTTACACTCCCTCTCTAAGCGATTGCTTTTAAGGGTCATATCATTATATTGTTGTGTAATAAATGTTATGGACTTTAGACTTCTTAATTAGCAAAAGGGAATCTTCAATTTCTGTGAGGCTTCCATCAGAGTCCATTTTAAAAGACGAGAATTGTGTTTTAATTTCATTCATCGTGTCCGTTTGAAGTTTAATAAAGATTTGTTTAACATCTTTAAAGCTCAAAAACTCATCTCTGAATGCAATATCTCCTGAAGTACTTCTAAAGCGCTTCATTGCCCTGCCATTTGATAAATAATTAGTGGGAGTATCGGTTATTCCAATGGTAGATCCGAATGGTGGTTCCGAGTTGTTCTCAGGTGTTCTGATCATTATAATCAGTAGTAGGTACTTACACGAAAGAAAAGATTTCAAAGAATAATATTAGAAATCGCTTTAGTACCAGCTTGTAATATTGACTACTGCAAAAGTGGGTACTTCATAAAAAATCCACGACATTTCAATACTAATTATGTCAACAATGTCACATGTGTAAGCAATTACAAAATAAATCAAAGTAGTTCAATGTGAATTTAACATTCTATTAGTACGCAACTTGACTAGTAACGGTAATTTAGTTCGATAAAACATGTTACTGTATTTTAAATATTATGTTATGATTAAATACGTAGTAATTAATTTGAATCCAATTACAAAACATTAATAATTAATAATAATAAACAGTTACCATTTTAAATTAAACATCCATCTATTGACTTGAAATTCGCGCGCTTAGCCCCACTTTTGTAACGTGGACACAGAGCTGTTAAATAGATGGAACACTGTTTTGCTCGGCAGTATATTTTTGAACTTCGAGCGGTGTAGACTAGGAAGACTAAGTAACTAAACTAGTATAAGACTGTTTGTGAATCTGATTATAATATTGTACTGTATTGTTTAGTGTTGATAATTAAAAGTATTTACCACAGTATAAGTGAGTTTTTCTACACATGGGTGGTTTTGCGTTACCTTCATTCATGCAGAGTGCAAACAATCTTCGAATAAGCTTCACACATTCGACGTTTTGAAGTATCCGTGCAGCAAACTCGTCTTGCGCTCGCACACCGATAACGATGACGCACACACAGCAGGAGTCGGTCGTTTATCACCTGTCTCTGTCTGGCTCGTCACACGAAGGCCACGCCGCGGTGCATTATGTTACTTACTAGTAAAGTATGGGCCCCTGGTACTACGCGCGATTAAAAATCTTTATTTTTTGCAGTTAAAAATTATTATTTTACTAATTTATGGAGCACAAAATTACAGAGGACACGTCTGCACGCAATCGCGGTCCGAGGGGGGAGATGTTAGTCGTAGTCATTAGGGTAGATTTTTTTTTTAAATCGGTCGTCTCGCAGTTCAACCTAGGAGGTTGTCGCATGCTTAACCGGGCATGCCTGTGGATGCCTCAATAAATTAAGGCCTCTAGTCAGGGCTTAAAAAACATAAGAGGAGTAGATTGATGTTAGCTATAGATTTATATGGGCCTCATGCGTGCACGCCATTTTGAAAAAAATAAAACAAAATGGTGGACAGGTCCATGCTAGGCTCCATATAAAAATCTTCAATCCTCTTTCACCAGGCGTCGATTCTAGTATGTCTACAATCACCCGTAGCGATTGCTAATCGTTGCCACTCCCTCGAATTCGGCGAATTAGTGAGGCTGACTTATTGCGCATTAAGGTGAACGTCCACTGGTCTGGCACCGGCTGTAACGCACGCAAGGTAGTAGCTACAGTAGTGTACCTGGAAGGTGAGGTCGACGGCGCGGCGCAGATCGGCGGCAGGCGGCTCATGGTCGGTCGCAGGCGGCGCGGGCGGGTGCGGCGCGGGCGGCGGCGCGCTGATCCACGGCTCGCGCACGAGCTCGGCGGCACGCGGGCGCTGCGCCGGTTCCAGCTGCAGCATGCGTCGCACGCAGCCTCGGGCGCCTGCCGACACGTGGCGCCACACGCCATTTGACAGCTCCACCTAAGCATAAATCATTAGAGTGCGACAAGGATATTTTGGCGCCTGACCTGACATTGACAGGAGGGCGCTGTTGGTAAACATTTATGAAATTGTGTCACAGAAATTGTATTGAAAATACAAGATGGCGACATTAGTTCCGATTTTAGCCACTCGCTAAAAAAATAACCTTCGAGCATTATGATTGTAAGGTTCGACCGCGCCAAATTTGCCAAAGATGTAAAGAACAATGGCCGCTCGAAATTGAAGAAAATCGATGAACATTAGTTTTTATTTTAAGTAATGTTACTTTTCGTCTAAATCTCCGAGCTAACTAGACGAAAACAAACATTACTTAAAATAAATACTCTTGTTTATCGATTTTATTCAATTTCGAGCGGCCATTGTTGTTTACATCTTTGGCAAAGGCGCGGTCGGACTTTATGTTGAGCAAGCAATGCGCCCGTGCATTTTAAGGCGACGACGTGAGCGTTGCTTATAGGCATGCTTTATTACCTTCAATAGTGGGAGAAAGTGAGATGCACGATGATTTATAAGAACTGGCAAGTTATAATTTTGAATGCAAACCATCTTAAAATGACATGATGATTTTTTTCTACGAGTTATGATAGTGTCAATGTCAATGATAATTTACCTTTCCTGATTCGATTCTCGCTAAAATGGCTTCAGGGGTATCATCTCCAGTCGAAGCGAATGGTGTTCTACCAGATAGCATTATATAAGCTAGCACACCTGTAATCATCAAATTAAAAAAAATCCTTTATACACTTCATAGTATGCACTACGTAATTAGTTTTTTTTTTAGTTGCTATATTTATATCCATTTAGCCATTGAGGTTCATGCTTTCAACCTTATATATGGGCGTTAAAATTGTATAGGTATTATCGAATTTTAGAAAGAGACTGTCACAATTGTATTCTATAAACCCAAGCTTTTTCTAAAACTCGATGAACCATAATAAAATTATGGTTCATCATCTGCCTAACCTTTTCGCAACTGTCCTTGTTATGTTGGAGTAGGCTTCCAGTCTGACCGGATACAGCTAAATACCGGTATTTTACATGGAGTGACTGCCTATCTGACCTCCACAACCCAGTTATTGGGTAAAACGGTACCCCTTGGTAAGACTGATTGTCAGACTTTCGGGCTTCTGACCCGAAACGACTGTCAATGATTCACGAATGACAGCCGGAACCAACGGCTTAACGTGCTTTCCGAGGCACGGAGTCTTGGTATGTAAAGATGAAACCATATTTATGGCTGCATACTGTGTATTATTATGGTTCTAAATTAGCTTGGGAGAATGATATCAACTTAGTTAGAGCAAAGATAACCTTGCAAGTTGTGGGTCACTTGCAACAATAAATTATCAATAATTACTTTGCTCATAATACAACTTAGATGATTAGGGTAAAGTTTGAACTATATTTAGTGAGATATTTACTACTATTTAAGAGCACATACAAAATTTGATTCTTAACAATGTAAGAAATTGGACGCAATAATTGAATACACCATCACAGATTACTAAATAGTTACTTCGTAACAGATACATCACTCTAGTACAAAAGCGAAAATACCTACGCTATAATAGCCTACAAAATCTTAATAATAATACCAGCTGTTTGCAGCGAGAAGAAATGTAACATAAGTACGCACACAGAGAGTCGAGATTGTTTTGCCCGCCACGCGACCCACGTGCGAGCGCGTCATCAAGCGAATATGCTAGGGTTGTACCTATGATGATTTTGGTAATAAAACGAATGTTGTAGAAAAACAATTATTTTTTATTTGTTAATCAAATATGTTTCAGTTTAATAAAATGGTAGATGCTTTTTTTCCCTTCCCTGAATTCCCGACTATTAAATTTTATTGTCGAAATTTTGTCAGTCAGCCAGTTACGAAATCGGGGTTTTTCACCTATCAATAAAAACAAAGGTCAATAACCGGGCGTTTGCTCGCTCGCACCTCTGGCTGGGCGCCGCCGCGCCGGCGCGCCCCGAACGGCGCGGGCGCGCTTACTACTTACCTACCTACTAAGAATTCAGAAAACTTTATTATATTATGATGGTAATCTGTAAACGCAATACGTCAATGTGTCAAACAAACGTCACATTATGTTGTCTCTCTCTCGCATTTTCTATGGCCGTCTGTAAGAACGTTGTGAACTCACTTAATAATATATCACAGTTAATCCTGCCTATTTCTTTTATTTATACCATCAACCCTTCAGGTTATGGGCCCAGGACATTGCAGAAATATAAATCTGTATGTATTTTACGGGAAATAAAACAAATAAACCGGCGAAGTCACAACCTATAAAAAATACGGTGCACTGATTTCGTTACAACATGGCAGGTGCATCTTCAACAAATTTTCTTTCCATCGAGAAACTAAAAGGAATAGAAAATTACAGCTCGTGGAAATTTATGATGAAGATGATGTTAGTACAGGAAGAGTTATGGGAGTGTGTGGAAGATGAAGCACATGATGCAAAGAAACAAATGAAGGCACTATCACGAATTGCTTTAGCTGTTCAATCATCAGTAATTCCACACATCCGCAACGCGAAAACGGCACATGAAGCTTGGAGCAATCTAACAAAAGCCTATGAAGACAAGGGATTATGTCGTAGGCTGGGGCTGCTCAGAACATTATTTGCTACCAAGCTGACTGAGAGTGAAAATATGGAGTGCTATATCAACAAAATCACAGAGATGTCACAAACGCTTAGTGAAATTGGATCACCACTAGAGGATGACTTTATAGCTGTAATAATGTTAAGCGGGTTGACCTCAGATTATGATCCGCTCATAATGGCAATGGAGAATTCAAATGTAAAACTTTCCAGTGAAATTGTAAAAGGAAAGTTGTTGCAGGAAAACATCCGTAGAAGTGACAAGAGTGAGGCTGGCTCCGCCTTACTTGTTCGAAAACAGCCAAGATGTTACAGGTGCAAGAAAGTGGGACACTTTATTAAAGATTGTCCTAAGTCCAACGAGCAAAAGAAAACTGGGAAGACCAATACGGATAAATCGAAGGCCCTACTAATTGCCGTGTCAGCAAACATCAAGCATGGTTCGTGGTACGTAGATAGCGGTGCTACAGAACATATGTGCGGGAACAAAAGCGTCATGAGTGATTTTGTGAGTGATAAAAAGCCAATAGAGGTTAATATAGCTAACGGTGATAAGTTATACACCGCTGGAAGTGGTTCTGTTAGTGTTAATATGAGGAATGGTGACATAAAGACAATAAGTCATGTTTATTATGTACCTAACTTAACTGTTAACTTGTTATCTGTGAGTGCTATGATTAGAAAAGGTTTTAAAGTAGTGTTTAGTTCTAGCATGTGTCAAATTTATGACAATAAGGTCATGATAGCAATAGCCATGCTGTGTGATGGCATGTATCGACTAGACACAGTAGAATCAACTACTTTAAATTGTAAGTTTACTAGGAAATGCGATGCCCCTCTTAGTTTTTCAGATAGTGGTTGTGCTGAGAAATCATGTATTGTGGACGAGCCGGTTGTAAGTGAAGAAAGTTCAAAAGCTGTAGCAACGCCTGCTGTCATTGAGAAGGAAGAGAACCCTTCTCAGCAGGTATGGCATCGTCGTCTGGCACACCTCAATCATCGAAGCATGGAATTACTAAGGCGAGGTATGGTTACAGGCATTTCATACAATAACAGTGTTTTTCAGAAATGTGTATCATGTATCGAGGGAAAGCAGACTCGTACATCATTTCCTAAGAATTCTTTTAAAAGAGCTGAAGAAGTTCTAGAGTTGGTTCACTCTGACCTGTGTGGTCCAATGCCTACTACATCATTTAGTGGCGCAAAATACTTTATTACATTTATAGATGATTACTCTAGAAAAACTTTTGTCTTTTTTTTAAAAGGGAAAGATGAAGTGTTTGATACATTTAAAGCTTGGAAAGTTCTAGTAGAAAATCAGACGAATAAGAAATTAAAAATTATAAGGAGTGATAATGGAACTGAATATTGTAATTTAAAATTTCAGAACCTGTTGAAGGACTCTGGTGTTATACACCAGACAACAGTGCCATACTCTCCACAACAGAATGGAGTTGCTGAACGTGCAAATAGGAGCATTATGGAAAAGACACGCTGTATGCTGCAAACAGCGGGCCTTGGTCAAAAATACTGGGCTGAAGCTGTCAATACAGCTGTCTACATCAAGAATCGTTCGCCCACTAAAGCTGTCAGAGGGTGCACTCCAGAGGAGAAGTGGACGAATAACAAGGTATCCATTTCACATTTGCGTACTTTCGGTTGCATAGCTTATGCACATGTTCACCGTCGAACTAAACTAGAACCCAAAGCTGTGAAATATGTTTTCGTAGGATATTGCGAAAATACTAAGGGCTACAGATTATTAGACCCTGATAATCCGAAAGATTGTATAAAGGCTCGGGATGTTACATTTATAGAAGATAAATTTATTAAAGATAATAATGTGTCAAATGATGATAATCATTGCAATGAGTCATTCACACAAGTAGTCTTGGATGTAAAGAATGACACTGAACCTACTATAGATTCATCTACTGAGGGAAATATCTCTAATGAGGTCCATTCTGACGACATAACTTTAAGTCAGCCTGAACCAAGATATAGTGTGGTATCAGTAAATGATTCTGATAGTGAAGAAAGTTTTTATTCAGAAGATCATTCTTCAGACGAAACTTATATTCCTGATGTAGATGGAGAACAGTCGTCTTCGAATTCAGATGGTTCCATGGTTGCTTATCTCGTCAAAGAAATATCCCGGACTAGTGATACCGATGAACCACAGACAGTACAGGAAGCGCTGAGTAGTCCAGAAGCAGTTGGCTGGAAGCAAGCGATGAAAGATGAGTATGATTCATTCATCATCAATAAATGCTGGACACTTACTGATCGAGTTGATAGTCAAAAACCTGTAAAATGTAAATGGGTATTCAAAAAGAAACTGGGTGTCAATGGCGAACTCCTCAGATATAAAGCGAGACTGGTTGCAAAAGGATTCACGCAGCGACATGGGATAGATTACAATGAGACATTCTCTCCTGTGGTCAGATATTCAAGTATTAGAACACTGTTGGCTGTAGCTGCTGAGTATAACATGGACATTCAGCATTTAGATGTAAAGACAGCGTTTCTCAATGGTGACTTACAAGAATTGGTACTTATGGAGCAACCTGAAGGTTACACAATAAAAGGCAATGAGGATAAAGTCTTTAAGCTTAATAAAGCAATTTATGGGTTGAAGCAAGCTGCTAAAGCCTGGAATGATAAAATTAATAAGGTTTTGTGTGACAAATTAAATTTCAATAAGTCGTCATTAGAAGCATGTGTTTATTATAAACACAGTAATGATAAACTTATAATAATAGCACTTTATGTTGATGACATTATGCTAATGTCAACACCTAATACGTGTAAGGAGATAATTGATATTAAAAATAAACTCAAAAATGAGTTTGAAATAACGGATTTAGGGCCAGCAAGGTATATTTTAGGAATGAGAATCTGCAAGTATAAGGACAGAATAACATTGGATCAAACAAATTATATTGAGAAAATGTTGAACAAGTTTCAAATGGAAGATTGCAAACCAGTGGCGACACCTATGGAGACTGGTTTGAAACTTGAAAAATCAAGTGTTGATCAAAAGGACAAATTTGATTATAGAAGTTTAATAGGATCACTGATGTACATTGCAGTAGGATCAAGACCAGATATTACCCATGCAGTGAGCTATCTGAGTCAATTTAATGATTGTTATAATGAAACACACTGGAAATCAGCGAAGAGAGTACTTCGCTATCTCAAAGGTTCAAAAGACTTGTGTTTAGTTTTTCATAAAGGTGAATTTACTATTACAGGGTATGCAGACGCCGACTGGGGAAGGAACGAGACAGATAGGAAATCTTACACTGGTTATGTGTTCCAGGTTGGCAAATCTGTAGTTTCCTGGGAGAGCAGAAAGCAGAGAACTGTAGCCTTATCCAGCACAGAGGCTGAATATATGTCTCTTTCAGACAGCTGTAAGGAGGCTCTGTTTCTTCGTAATTTTTTGCATGAAATATTGGGCAAATTGTGTATTGTTACAATTTTCAACGACAACCAGTCAGCTCAAAAGTTATGCAAAAATACTATGTTCCATGCTAGAACAAAACACATTGACATTCGTCACCATTTTATCAGAGAACATATTTGTAATGGTTCTATTGATATCAAATATTTATGTACTAAAGAAATGTTAGCAGACTTATTAACTAAGCCATTGGCAAAAGAAATGCATAATAAGTTTGTAATCCAAATAATGTCAAAATGTCAAGAGTGTAATAGTTAAATTCATTTATAATTTATTAGTGTGAATTATGATGTTATGTTAGCAGATAGGTAAAGCTATTCTGTGTTTATGTTTCTTAATTATTGTGCATTATCTATGTACATTTAATTAATGTTTATTGCATCGGACTGTATTGGTTTAAGGGCCAGTGATGGTAATCTGTAAACGCAATACGTCAATGTGTCAAACAAACGTCACATTATGTTGTCTCTCTCTCGCATTTTCTATGGCCGTCTGTAAGAACGTTGTGAACTCACTTAATAATATATCACAGTTAATCCTGCCTATTTCTTTTATTTATACCATCAACCCTTCATATTACCTACCTACTTGATATCATATTAGTTTGAATTCGAGAAATTATTTATTTCTAAAACCCATACTTTTTTTGTTGTGTTGACCATTGTTGTTTCTAATGTTATTTAGGATCAAACCAATCAACGACGGCTATGATTGCTATATTTTTTTACGACGACGCACGCTAGGTAGATAGGACCTATGTTCTGTCATATTTTTTTTAAAACAACACTAATTGAACTCCCTAATTTACGACGATTAACATAGTAGGTAGGTACCTACCTTCCTATGTAATTTGATAATTTGTAAAGGAACGAGAAAAAATAATTCGATACAAAAGATTTAAATTACTACTTTTAACTTACCTTTGTTCGTCTTTCGGCAATGAAAAAAATGACAAATTTTCATTTGTTTTTTGACTGTGACACCCATCCACTGCACAATAATTACGTGCTTTTGGCATTTTGATTTGATAGTCAGCGCGGTAAATTTGGCGAGCGAGCACTCAGGCGTGCGGCAACCGACTGTCGGTTGTATCGACGGCGATACGCGAAGCGGTAGGCATATAACGCGCGGCCTTGAGCGAGTGACGGACGCCTGACACCATTTAAACTATAGGTATAGTTACATCTAAAATATATTCGTTACCTTAAGACGACGCCGACCGCACAGTGGCGCCCTCATCGTTTGTTTGGTTATTTCTTTTATTTTAGAATGAAAGTGCAGAATATAAGCACGTTAAGTGCTCCACAAGATTATATACGTTCATATTATTACAAACGGTAGTTTTACATTGTTTAGTTTTATTATAATCACTAATGCCTGGTTTCTGAAGAATTCTTAAACGGAGTCTCAATAGCTGTTGATTCGACATATTATCTATTTAAGAGTAAACTAGTCGCGAGCTCGAACTCACTGGTGGTCATGGCCAAAATCACGCTGTCTAACTTTGCTTCGTGTCTGACGGAGCTAGTATCAGTGATGAGCAGTTAGACGCTAATCTACACGCACAACATCTAGTTCTCACGCACAGAAACACCGTTCCTAACTGATAGGCGCATAAAAATATTTGAAAATTGCTTTGGAAAATCGAGTTCTATGAAAAATCCACTACATAAATCAATCACAAATAAAGTTTTTTGAACTCTTCGATAACTGAGCTTTGTCGGTACGGATTTAATTTTTAATATTTTTTATATTTAGTTCTTTTATTACTTATTTACACCCAAAGTTACGTTAAAAATAGCAAGAAAAACGAATCTTTGTTGGCTCATAACTTTTTAATGGCTTGTTATTTTACAATTCTGCTCTCTCTGCCGTACAGACACAATTAATAATTAGACAAAACGATACAATGTTTAACTTTGGATGTACAATGTCAAACAGTGGAGTAATACTCTCCCGAAATTTGTATGGAAAAAATATCGAATAGTGGCACCTTAAGCGAATTCCTTCCTTATGCTCGGTTTTTGTGGTTTTCAGATAAACCCTCGATAATAATCCACTCGACATGTAAGCTAAACTCTTCCTTAATGACGTGTTCAGAAACACGATATCGGACCACTAATCACTATCGAATGGATAAACTCCGTTTAAAACCCTCAGAAACCGGGCATAAAACGCATAATAGTGGCCACTTTTATCCGTTTTAGTGATTAATGATGAATACACACAAAAGACACAGAATTAGCTATTAACCGTAGACAACTTTAATGTTACTGATGCGCAACATTTTTTTTGTTATTAATCCACCCTCGCCTAGGTTATTTTTAGTATTCTTGATACTCATTAGCCTTTCAACCTTAACAACAACATTATAATGGTTAAAATAGCTTTACAACATGATTTATCGAAACGCTTGCACGGAGTATTCCAAATGTTCACGATAAGGTTCCAATTCGCTATTACTCAAGTGGGTCAGATAATGCTGGCCACCGACTGTACTACTATTAAAATATTTAAGAAATTCATACCTAAGCCCCAAATGTCACAAGCAGCATCGTAACCAGCACGTTTTAGCACCTCAGGAGCGACAAAGTTAGCAGTGTAACATGGCGTCATCAATAGGCCGTTTTCAGCGCGCAGCTGTTTTGCCAAACCGAAGTCGACTAGACGAATGTCCTCAGGCCTCTTCTCTGCCGTTGCAAATAATATGTTCGACGGTTTTATATCTCTGAAAAATAATTATATCTTTAATTCGTATAACAGTCCTATTTTTTTCTAAAAACCAAAACTCGTTAAATAGTTCCACTTCCGGAACCAACTTGGGGTCCATCCTCAGTATCGGAACTCATTTCCGGAATTAAAAATCATAAGATATCGCATACCCTATCATTACAGTCTTTTTATCTAGCGAAGCGACACGCGCTTTACTTGTGGTAACAAAGTGTACAAACACACTGTAAATTGCGATTCGTACGAAATCTATGCGGCCGAAGTTGCGGGCGAACTGATAGTTGTTTTATAAATACAAATATATATGATTGCGAATCTAATTACTAGCAGCACATAGTCAGCCAAAGACATGAATTCATGATAAATTGTGTTTATTCTGTAAATTGGTGTTAACAAAGCCATCGACACGTCAATATTTTTTTAGACTAAATCCGGTCAGTCAGTTTTTCCAATCCGACTACTCTGAGAAGAAACCCCGAAACCAATTCAGAGGTCACTTTTAAAGTGTAGATTAGTCTTTGATATCGTCGTTTGCGAAAAGGCCACAAATATTTGAGTAGACCTGACCAACCAGTGCAAGCTTATGAGATATAACAAAAGATACTTATAAATGAAATAAATTCCATATGAGTTACTTTTGAGGGGTACCTCGGGGGCGTTGGTTGGGATACCTCATATAATAATTATTTAAAAGAAACCCTCAAACCTATATCAACAATGAACAGATGAGTCTTCGTCGTCACAATATGAACAAGACATATTTCCTCATTATCGCTTTACCTCCGAGCGATATTAAAAAACGTATTAGCAACTCATTTCTGTTTATGACGAAACGGATGATAAATACATTACCTATGCACGACTGTGTGTCTATGTAGATAATGAATGGCGTGCAGAACATTCCTCAGTATGGGTGCAGCCTCATGTTCGGGCAAGTAGCGGCGCTGCGTGATGTGTTCGAGCAGTTCGCCGCCGCGGCAGAGCTCCGTCACAGCGAGGATTCGGCCTCCCTCTTCGTACACACCTCGCAGGGTTATTATGTGTGGGTGTTGACTGTATCTGTTTGGACATAACATAACATCTGTATTCCCTGAAGGGATAAATCTAGAGACACCTTACAAAAATTAGTCCTTACACCTGCAATTAACTTATGTATGTATTTAAACTTCTCGCACTCAATAACATACCAAGGTGATTTAATGCCTTAGGCATTCTCTACCAGCCAACCAAGGGTAGTGAAGAGACAAGAAATGCCATTCCTTTTTATTTAACTGCAACATATTAAAGTTGTATCCACTGACGGCTTTTGGGCGCCCCGAGCAGCCGCCCGGGGCGCCAGGTACTACAGGGCGCCGCGCCCCAGCTCAACTTAACGACTTAATTTGAATAGCTATTTTTATCGATCTAAAGGAAAACTACACTCAGCCTATTAACTTTTTTTGTCGCTTGTCGTATCTCTCACTAAATAATGTAGAACTAAATAGAGGCAACTGGCGATTGCAACTCTTATTAGGCCCCCTGCATTATAGATATTTTTCTTTCTTTTTTTACCTTACTCGTAAGTTCACAAGCAAATCAAAAAACATTTTTAGAAAACCTGTACGTTATCCATAACTTACCTACGAATTATTTATTTATATACAAATTCAAAATAAGTTTTTTTAATTGTAATGTAATAAATATACCTAAAAGGGCGCCATCGCGCCAATGGCATAACTCACCCGGGGCGCCTAGATGGCTAAAGCCGGCCCTGGTCGTATCGATATTGTTTTAATTAATTAATTGTGTTATTATCTACGCATAATGCAGTGCATTCATTAATGAGGCGTTAAGTCTTAAGTTTGCAATGTACAAATTGTAAATTAATAGTGTATTGTAGAGCCTAATAAATAAATAAACATATCAGGCCGAAATATCATCGCATGACTCGCGTTGTAGGCGTAAGCACACCACAGTTCAGCCAAAAAAATGTCCGTAGGAGACTTTTAATACAACTGGCAAGTTGTAGGTTTACTAATCCTGTACAAGGATAAAGTAGCATTTTGGGTAGATTTCGTTTCCACTGTTGATTGTTTAGACGACAAAATGTTGTTCTGGCCTCTTAGCTATTATAATTTGAATAGTGCCTTATAACAGTTAAACCCATTATTTTACATTCCAATGATACAAAGTAACATTTAAACTATTTGTAACTTTATGTACCTGAATGCGTATAAAACAAAATGCACATAATAACGTCTCCTCATTGATTGCTATGTCTGCACATTGACCTGGTATTGAATCGTTGTACGGCTTCAGACTTCTAACGCTTCTTAAGTTCTAGGTCATTAGGTCTTGTACTATCGCAAAACATTAAGTTTTTCTTGGTCTACTTCTCAAATATTTACATGTTATGTTTCGGAATTGAAAGAGAATGTTTTTGTTTGAAACGTGAAGCGACGTTAAAAAACAATCAAAAGCCTCGGGAACAGCACTTTTTTCTGGATGAAAGGTACCCTATGTCCGTTTCTGTACACCTGACAACGTATATGCAAAATTTCAGGATGATCAGTTCAGTGGTTTAGGCGTGAAAAGGTAACAAACAAACTTACTTTTAGTTAGGATAGGATTCCACGCGGACGAAGTCGCGGGCAGCAGCTAGTTATTAATATTAAATACCTACCGGAGATTACCCTACTTTATTAAATTCTATTAACATACCTCAAAAGTATTTCAATTTCTTCTCGAGGATCATACTGCAATTTATCCATGATCTTAACAGCATACTGCACTCTTGAGGTTTTGTGTTCACAGAGGCGGACGACTGAAAACGATCCAGTGCCTAGCTCTCCCATTAACCTGAAATAATTAAATTTTAATAAATAAATTCTTTATTGGCATACAAATGTGTACAAATGAAGTGAAGCCTTGCGTTAGGTAAAAAAAACCTGTGTTACTGGAGCCAGTGTCTTCTCCCAATCAGTAGGTTCTGGATTTTATGCAATATACATCCTTTATATTTACGAAAAACAAAAACAATAGTTAAAGTAGCAAAATAGTAGTAGTTACATTTATTATTAAAGTGAATAATGATGATTGATAACTAAATATTAGAACTTTTTCTTTGAGATTTTTTCTTTCGTTTCCTCACTGGTTGGTGGCCGCAAGTGACTGCTGAGCATGAGATCCTGGGTTCGATTACTTGGTCGGGCAGTGTTATTGGGTTTTAGCATCAGAAATTTATGAGTAGCAGCCATGGCTTTGGATTTGAGCCAAACTGATTGCAACCCTCCAAATGTTTCAATATAGATAGATCCTGTGTAAAAAAGTACAAATAAATACATTCCCCTCGCCTACCTGTATTCATCAAAGAAATTATTTCTGTTGACAAATCCAGCCCAAAACTCTTCAGTGGACGTCTTATCTTTCGTGGCCACATGGTTCTGATTTTGACTAGTAACCGTTTTGTTAGTCTCGTCGTTAAGTAAACAGGGTGCGACAAAACTGAAACCGCTGAAAAAATAACAATAACAATTTATTTGCTGTGAGCGACGGTTAAATATGTGACAAATGAGTTTATCTTATCATTAGACCATCCTATGATATGATAACTTTGTGTATAAAATATCTCAAAACTGATAGGGTTAATGGTGTTGGTTCATGCGACAAAGGTGTACCAAAGATTCAATTTAGATAGAAAATTAACACAAGCCATCAGAAATTGAATATTGCATTGCAAATTGTAAGTATGTACACAATAACTCTATGGCTCTTAATTTGGGTAACATGCCCGGTTGATGGCATATAGGTTCGCCCCCTATTACATGGGACTTAAACATAAATGGCGGAATTGTGGGTGTTACACTTCTACCTAACCCTTCGAGGAGAACAGGCGTGATGTTTTGTTGTTTTTAATAAATTAAAATGAACTATTTACAGGATAAGGAGCAGTGATCACGCAAAATCTGGCTGGCTGCGTGACCACGCTTTTCCTGTTATAATATTAATTCATGTTATTCATAGAAGATCGTATCTTACCGGAATAGTTCATGTGCATTCGCCGAAGCGGGAACACCCGGAGAATCTCGAGGCGTGCGACACGTAAACTCTGAATCAAAGTAGAACGCGTCATCGGCCCGAGAGACGGCCGGCCGGAACGGAGGTACCACCTATCGACACGTGACAACTCAATGAAAGAGGAAACGTAAAATAACAAAAGACTTCTAATGCCCGGGCCACACCAACGAGAAACGCAGATAATTATCGCGATGACAGGCGGGCGGGGGGGCGTTCATCGTAGGTGCAGCCAATGAGCCACCACTTATCGCAATAATTATCGGCGTTTCCCGTTTAGTGTGGCCCCAGCCTAAGGGTACAAGCCTTGTGCGCAATGGAATTTTGTCGATTTCCATACAAACTTTCATCCCCAATTTAACCCGTTTAGGAGATGAATTTTCAAAGATCCTTCCTTCCGTTGTCTGTCAGAATTTCATTAAATAGATGAGCATGTAACTACCTATATGTGCCAATTGTCTTATCAAGACGATAAGACAATCAATACTTTAGGAGGAAATTGCTTTTAAACCTTGCTAAAGTGTATAGTACTTATATTCGTGCACAGATTCGTGGCTGTAACTATCTATACCTATTTATACGTAGTTCGTCTTATAATCGTTTCGATGGAATGTTATTAAATTAATTTAGCCCAGTAGGTGGCCACACCAATTCCGGCATCAGTACCTAGCCTTGTAGAGGTGCCTCCTTGAGTGACGTTAATAGTATCGCCAATTCGGAACGCAATGTTCAGGCTGTCTAGGTGGCGCTATAAGTACATACCTATAGCGCCACCTGGACAGCCGACATTCGAAATCAAACTGAATCCTTCTTGTTTTTGTTTTGTTTTATAAATGGCATCTCGTAGTTGACCCTGAGAGGTTGTGACTACTTAACTAGACTATCCTGTGGTTGCCTTAAGTAAATTCAAAGCCTCGAGCCAGGGGCGAATATGTAGTATACTAAGCGACTGAACGGATTTGGATGAAATTTGGCACACAGATAGTTTGTAAGCTGGATTAACACATAAGGTACTTTGAATACCGGTAGTACGTTCCCGTGGGACATCTTCCGACATCCACGCGGGCGAAGCCAAAAGCGCGGCAAAAGGTATTTTATAATAATAAGCATGGATGAAGTTTCCTCCTATATTACGTAACATAAAATCTACTCTGTAGGTAATTGATTTATACACAATAGAACCCACAGAAGCAGGAAAATATTCTAAGGCTGGTTTTATAGTCACGCCGCTAGACGCGCCGTTGGCCAGCGCGCTGTTGAACAGCGCGCGTTCGCGTTCACCGAACGGCGCTGCTCAAGCGCGCGAATTTGAATCGCTACTACTACCCCAATACATATCCGAGCGCGCGCGCTCCGACGACGGCGCTGCTGAAATGCGTGACTATAAAATCAGCCTTAGTAGTATACTGAAAAACGACTCCATCGAGAGATAACAAATTAATTCAATTCATCTATTGCAGACTAATTACATGTCCATAGTTGTTAGTAACAAAGGTCTTAAAAATATGTTAGTCAATACTAAAAATCAAAAACAAAACATTCAAAATCTCAAAATTCAAATAATACTTAAAATAATTACTATAGGTGCATTCAAATTACAATTTGCTTACATCTTGGACTTTCCGCTTTTCGTATAAGGACTGTTGAAAACGAGTTCATTCAAAATAATGCCATAAGTTATTCTAAATTAAATACACTCTATAAATCCATATAGCATAAGTATAGTTGTCACCAGAAAGAACAAATTGGTGATAGATACCTCTTTTTTACAAAGCGCTTCCCATTCTATGTTTGCAAAAAACTCATGATTCTTAATGTCTTCTATGCCATTGGTTCCAGCTCCCAATCTACAAATAGGCAAAAAAAAATAGTTAATAGTTTTCTAATTAACAAAGTAGTATTGAGTATCGGCCGCGACTTAAGAAGTTGTAGGTCGTAGGTTCGAACCCAGACCGGCGCTTTATTTTGTGTAAATTATTTCATCACCACTGCTCTCAAAACAGTGAAGGAAAACATCGTGAGGAAATCGGCATGTCCTAGAAATAAAAATTCGAAGACATGTGACATCTAACAACCCGCACTGGGCCCGCGTGGTGGATTACAGCCCACTCCCTCTCAAAGAGAGGAGGCCTGTGTCCCAGCAGTGGGACAGAACATTATAGTCTGATTATGTAAACTAGTATTGATAGTAAATTTTTTTTACCATAAAATTGATAGTTAATACTCATTATTTTTATAAACATACCTATTTTGTGGGTTCCTTTTGAATAAAGCTCTCAATAGAGACTGCGCCTCTTCACTAAGATTTGATGGCATCCCAAGTTTGGCTTTTAATATTTGAGTCATAGTTTCATGTCGAGTCGACCCATGGAAAGGTAGATTTCCTGTTAGCATTTCAAACTAAAAAAAACTCAATTAGTTTCACTACAAGATTTAAAATCTAGTTTAATTTGTTGTATTAAAGTATTGTGAGCATCATACCATGAGTACACCAAAAGACCACCAGTCTGCTGCAAAGGTATGTCCTCTTCTGTTAACCACTTCCGGTGCCATGTATTCTACCGTGCCACAAAAGCTATAGGCTTTATCACTAGTTGGAGGGAGTTTAGACAAGCCAAAGTCAGTAAGTGCTATATGGCCATCAGCATCTAACAAAATGTTTTCTGGTTTGAGATCCCTGTATATTATTCCCAATTTGTGTACATGTTCTAATGCTAAAGCTAGTTCAGCTAGGTAAAATTTTACATCCTCCTCAGTAAACATTACCTAGAAACAATTAAAATATGTAGTGAACCAAATTAACGCATCCATTAGTTACATTACTATGTGCTGCCTCATGGTTTATTTATGGCATACACATTCATAAACATAAACAATAGGTAGTAAAACTTACCTCTTTACTAAGCCGAGAAAATAAATCACCACCACGCAGGAAGTCTAGTATTAAATATAATTTACCAGCAGTTTGAAATGCATAATGTAATTTAACAATAAATGGATGGCCCATTTCAACTAGAATATTTCTCTCCATTTTTGTACGTTCTCTATCTCTTACTTTTAAAGTAGCCTTTTTAAGTACCTAAAAAAATTATAATTGGATTGTATTACTGTTTCATATTTATGACATCTCATACTATAAAATGCAAAATAAACACATAATAATGAATATCACCTTCATCGCGTATAGAGTGCCTGCATCAGCACCAGTGACTTTCCGTACTAAAAATACTTTTCCAAAGGAACCTTCACCAAGTACTTTGAGCAACTCAAACTGTGACGGGTCTGCCTTATCATGTCCTTCTTTAACGACATCTTGTATTTCAACCTCCCGTTCTTCACTGATATCAACAGATGTATCTAGACTCTCAGTTGTTGACGCTTGACGAGATTCAGCTGAATTTTCAACCACTATTGGAAGACTGTTTGCTGGCTGTGCAGATGTGCCAAGCTAAAAATGTATTTAAATGACTTGGTCAAGTTTTGTGTGACTTTTATTAGCTGCATGCTGCATCCCAACAGCTGAGGTATGTGGAGCTCTGGGTTTAATTTAATAGGGACTCATTTGCACTTCACTTCAGTACTTTAACCTGAATATCCAAAACCATTGACACTTGTTCAAACGAACATCAATCTCCTTACATAAATGTTGTTTTTGTAGTATTACATTACAGAACTACTTTTAGAAAAAATTCTTTACAATAAATTGAAGTTCATTCATAAATATTGATAAACATTAAAAAAGGTACCTACTACTGTCCATACCCTTGACATTCCAATTTTTTGTCTACTAATGAGGCTTTTAATTTTTACCTTTGTTTTTACATAGCTTATTCAAACAGTAAAAAGCATGTATTTTGTTAATTAATATTATTTATATCTATAATCAAACAAAAGGAACGGTATTACCTGCTTCATTTTCGCAATCAATCTTATTATTATGCACAACCAAGTTTTTCAAATTTTAGAAAACATTTTATCAAGAACCAACACTATTCGAGGACATTCATAATTCAATAACAAAACACTTCTTCATGCTTTGACTACTGAATTATTATTAGTACTTAGAATTATGTGAATCACAGAATACAAGCTTTCCTTATAAGTTGGCACTGACATGATTTACAAATTTTCCTGAATTGTGTTAAATAAGAATAATATAATGGGTACTCTTTAGAGTCAGTGATAGGAAGTTATTCAAACAATTAAAATAAAATTAATCCCGTGCATCGGTAGTTTCCAAGTGGGCGTAAAAAGGACTTTTTCCAAAGAAGTTGTAAGTTATATTCGTTCGTAATTTGGGCAGTAAGAAGAATACAAATAAGTACCTAACATAATAAGAGAATAGAGGGAAATAACGCAAAACAATAACTACGCCAATAAATTCTAAATATACCGTGTTATCTCCAACATTCTGCATTCGCCAAGGATCGGAGGATGAGGTGTTAGCCAAAGGCATGATTTACCACTTTTGCACTTGAACATTCACTGTAAAATACTTTAACAATATAATAAAACCAATTAAAACTTAACTACTCTCTATTCCATTTCTGATTCATAAACCACGAATAACGTGAATATACAGAATACAGTAATACACACAATCATTGACAGGAGCAGACATGATATGAAAATTAAGACAAGACTGATTATGGTAATACTAGTAGGGTTCCGTATGATTTACGTAGGTACATCCGCGCCACACAACATACATACGTCAATCAATTTAGGTAAGGACAATCTACGGAAAAGGCGGCATAAAATGATATAGTTAAACTATGTAAATACCAATAAAATAATAAATTATTATGAGATCAAAATATTTTGTCACAATGAGGTTTCACGATCTTCATAATTAACATGGAACCCTATTTAAATGAAATGCACTGATTGCGTTCCAGGTAGGACACACGAAAAGATCTTAAGCTTCGATGTGGATGATATTCTCAATGGTTTTATCGACTACGCCCATAATCATGACAGAAACGTCTATGCTGATTAAATGCTCTAAGGTCTATGCTATATACACGGTTTACACTTTTACAGGTGCTAGGTCGCATGCTGCATACTGGTGCTGGTCTGGTTGTCACTTGTCAGCCGCGGTAGAACGAGAGGAGCGGTCGCTCTAAGCGCCTGGTGGTAAGGGGCGCCGAAAATGCCAAATGCGAAAAACAATCGAATTTACTAATATTAAAGCGGTTGGAACATTGTTTATGATAAATGGAATCATCAATACAACTAATCAAACAAAAACAAATAGATCCATCTTCATCTCCATCCTTAGAGCATTGGTTAAATGCTCTAAGCCTCCATCTGGCCTGGGCACAGTGCCGGCTTTAGGGGAGGGCGACCGGGGCGGCTGCCCAGGGCGCCAAGTATTACAGGGCGCCGCGCGCGCCATCATTTGAATACCTACTTTCATCAATCTAAAGGAAAACTAGACTCAGCGTATTAACTTTTATGAACTTATCTCGTAGGAGTGAGTATGAGTATTCTATGTCTATAAAACACAAGCTGTCATTTTGTCGCTTGTCGTATCTCTCACTAAATAATGTAGAACGAAATAGAGGCAACAGGCGAGAGAAATTGTAACTCGTATTAGACCCCCTGCATTATACATACTTTTCTTTTTTACCCGACTGCGCGACGCAAAGGAGTGGTAGTGTGTTTATCAGCCTATGTATGTATGTATGTATGTTCCTTTGAAGCACTATACAGACCAAACGCCTGGGCCGATTTTTATGATTCACACGTCAATCGATTCCTCTTAGTCCGGCGAGTGTCACTAAAGACATGACGTTAATGAAAATTCAATATGGCGACTACTGGACGCCATATTGTGAAAATGAAAAAAATGAAAGTTAACAAACTATGTCAAGTGGGATATCGTTGGATAGGTATTTCAAAAATATTATAATAGTGGTTTGGGAAGACCGTTTTTTGATTAGGTAAACCGTTCGTGACTTATCAAGCTTTAAAGTACCAATTTTTTTCGTTAGAACCAGTGTCCCCCCGGTTGCGTCTCATATCGTATAAAGTTATTTGGTATATTTTCATTTCAGTAACGTTCACAAGATATAATAAACGTGAGATATACCAACTGTTGATATAAATTCTTTACATATAACATTTATATACTCTAAAACTTACTTCGTATAACGTTATTAGATATAACGTTTATTTAATCGAAAATCATTAGGTCTATCGTTTAAAATATACATTGATACCGTCATTATGGTTAACACCCCGATTCAGAGCAATCCGGCTCGGACAGCTTAGGTTAGAAAGCCTTCGTGGCTTCCGAATTATTTCCGTTACCGTTACCGCACCCGAACTCAACGAACGCAATAGACGACGTAGGATGCAAGAGCGAGCAAAGGGCACCCCGAGGTTCGGTTTGGTTAGGTTACTTTAAACCCTTTACACAGAAATAGGAGCCCCGCGAAGTGGGGCTCCGTCGACATAGGATGCAAGGGCGAGCGAAGGGCACCCCGAGGTTCGGTTTGGTTAGGTTACTTTAAACCCTTTACACAGAAATAGCCGCGAAGCGGGGCTCCGTGGACATAGTAGTTATTCTTATAGAAATTAGTTACCTACATTAAAATTATATCAATCGTTTATTATATTAACTGATCATTATATTAAATAAAATTATAGGTTCAGTTGTTATATCTTGTAAATATTAGAGGTTTTGTAATTATCACACTAATATTATAAAGGCGAAAGTTTGTGAGTGTGTGTGTTTATATGTTTGTTACTTCTTCACGCCTAAACCACTCAACCGATTTAGATGAAATTTGGTATAGAGATAGTTTGAGTCCCGGAAAAGGACATAGGATAGTTTTTATCCCGATATTCCCACGGGATCGACATTTACGCGGGTAAAACCGCGGGGCGCAGCTAGTATCATATATTACTTACCCGTCCCCCCCCCTCTACCAACTAAACGCTTGATGTTACGGCAGTAGTACCTATACATTACGAAGTTTAAAGGAAAACTATCACACTTAATGGGATTTACAACTCATAACTAAAAAGAATAAAATAAAAAAATTAAATTGAAAAAATCAAAAAACCCGACTGCGGTAAAAAACTTAAGTTAAAAAAACTTTTTAATTTAAATTTTTGCTTTTTACATGGGTACTCGTAAGTTCACAAGCAAATCAAAAAACCTTTTTAGAAAACCTGTACGTTATCAATAACTTACCTACGAATTATTTATGTACGGACGCCAGCACATTAACCTACCCGAAACTGTCACATTTTCCCAATCAACTTTGAACCTTATGGTTTAGTAATAAATTGTTATGAAATAAGTATACATAAAAGGGCGCCAAAGGCATGACTCGCCCAGGGCGCCTAGATGGCTAAGGCCGGCCCTGCCTGGGAAGAACGGAGTGTAAAGGCTCGCGTCCACTAGGCTCGCCGAGCCGAGTCGAATCGAATCGCAGAAAGTCGCCTCCTAAGTATATAATTACTATGAAACTGTGTCCATTAGCGACGAGCCGCGGCGTGCCAAATCGAATAGACCGCGCACATTGCTCAACAAGCGAATTTCTTCGCCGATGCGATTCGATTCGACTGCGGCGCGCCTCAGTCGACGCGGGGAAGCGGATGCGCGCCAACGTATTTTTATAATTTTTTATGTAGGAATCGTTTAAATAAAAACTCATAAAACAAATTAAATGAATGAAGAACTATAGATATCATTGGTCCAACAATATACAGAATTGTAAAATCATGAAGATCCACATTATCACGATTGCCAGCGTCGCGCGTCGAATGAATGTTTGGGAGAATTATGAATGAAACTCGTGAGTTTTATTAATTATTAGTGAACATAATTTATTTACTATTTTGTTTGATTTTAAACATCTCGGGACCATGGGGTCCCGGTCCTTTGGAAGGTGTCCGAGAGGCCGAAGCCAACTCGCAGAGGCCCCTTAGGAACTTTTAATGAAATGTGGCACCAACCGACGATTATACCTGTATGCACTATGCAAGTGCACCCAAGGATAACCCCCAGTTCGTGTAGGACTATTGCAGGATATGGAAAAATAAAAAGTTGGACTATGGGTTTGGATGGCTAAAGTGGACTGGTTACCAAGAACTGTGGAAGAACTGACCCCTGTCTGATCAATGTTTTATATATACACGGATAAAATGGCAGGGGGTGACTTGCACACTCAATAATCGGCCCCCGGAAACGGTCGCTAGCACATAGTGACGTAGCGACAAGGGGGCAACTTGTCCTGAGGTGCTTATGAGGAGTGGAGAGGTATTCCACGGCTATCAAGACAATCCCGGAAGTACGGTCAAGATGCCTACCAGCATCTTACTGGAATACTTCCTTCCTCCGAGCACGTTTGCTCTTGCGAATCTCCACTCAAGCCGGCCAATAAAGGCAAGAATGAGGTGGGAGCTCTGTTCCTCGTCATTGTTCACTCCAGCCGGCCAATAAAGGCAAGCCAGAGGTGAGGAACAAGACTTCTCCCGGGAGATAGGGTCCATGGGGTCGCTGCTGCCCAACAGCTCGCCATATTTATTTACTATATTATTATTTATAATACATATTTGTTGTGCTGCTGATGTTGCTGTTCATGACGCAAAAACGACCTACTTTGATGAAGAGTTGCGATGAATGAGCAATTCGATTCTATTCGTCTGAGATGGACGCACAAGGAATAAATGCGGCTCGACTCGATTCGCTTCGAATCTACGCGTTTCTGCTGTAGTCGACGCCAGGCTTAAAGGCACACATATCAACTCGGAAAGGGATCGTCAATTCGTCACCGTATCGCCTTTCGCCTCGGCGTCAAACAGGCGTCAACCTACTGTAAGGGTACATAAGTTTAACTTATCACCAGAAAGTAAAATATGACATCAAAAAAACACTTTGTACTGCCAAAAATAGTAAATGATCACCAAAACTAAAACTACGTTTTATTGTGCCGGTACGCGAGAGGGAGGTACGTACTAAAAACTTTTTCAAACACTGGTGTAGGCCGTAGGCGTAAGGTTGACATAATTGACAAGAAATGTCGTTTTCAAGATGATTGAGGATCACGATGAAAATGAAAAAAGTAGGTACTCTGTGAATATACTATTTCATAGCGATTTGAGTAAGAAAGTAAGGCATTGATAAGAGTCTTCAAATTGGTCCCACTTGGAAACAGCTAAGTCGGTATTTAAGCATTTAATTCGCAATGTATAGTATAATATACACTACAATTTAAGCAATTAAACCTAGTCTGTGCACAAATTAAAGAAAACTGTAATATTTCGACTCATAATTTAGATTCTAAATTACAGACACAGAGATATACCTCATCAAGAGGTATATCCCATCTCGTAGAAACTAAGTTAGGGGAAGGTGACATCAGCGGAGCAGCCAGGATTCTATTTAGTAGTGATGTGGTGGCAGCGTGTTCTCCAGAAACACTCGCAGCTCTGGAGAGCAAACACCCTGCCGCAGCGGATGGCCTTTCTTTTCCTGACCCTCCTGATCCTGATAACCACTCCCTCACCATTACAGGTCGAGAGTTGGTCACAGCCGTTTGCTCCTTCAGGAACGGCTCCGCTGGCGGCCTTGACGGCCTGAGCCCTCAGCACCTCAAGGACCTTATTTGTTCAGGCGCCGGGGCAGCTGGTGAGTTGCTCTTGAAGGAGCTTACGGCTTTGATTAACCTTATGCTCTCCGGCAAGGTGAACGAGGCCGTCACCGACGTTTTGTACGGGGCCAATTTATGCGCCCTGCGTAAGAGGGATGGCGGCATTCGGCCCATTGCCGTGGGCACTACTTACCGCCGTATAGCAGCCAAAATTTGCTGTAAATTTTATGGTGAGGTTGTTTCGGAAAAATTTCAGCCCCTGCAGCTAGGTTACGGCTCCAAAGGGGGCTGTGAGGCTGCCGTACACGCCCTGTCGACCTACCTAAATTCTGGAAAAGGAGAGGTCATCCTGAAGGTTGACATAAAGAATGCCTTCAATTCTGTTAATAGGGACACCTTGCTGACAGAAACTAGAAAAGAAATACCCCAAATTTATAGTTTCATTTGGCAATGTTACAGACACCCTTCTAAATTACTGTATCGGGACAACCTTTTGGAATCTGCTGTTGGCTGTCAGCAAGGTGACCCCCTCGGGCCAGTGATTTTTAGTTTAGCCATTCACCCAATTATTCGACAGCTAAATTCCAAATTTAACGTTTGGTATCTCGATGATGGAACCTAGGGAGGCGATGCAGAAACTGTACTACACGACCTTCAATTTTTAAAAAATGAACTTCATTCCATTGGCCTTGATCTCAATCTTTCGAAATGTGAACTATACCTAGCGGACAGTACTGACAGACACTTGACACTTCCCAAATTTAACGCAATAGCTCCAGAAATCAAAATTATTGAAAAAAGCTCTCTTCGTCTTCTTGGGTCTCCAATCTTTGACAATTCCTTTCCCGATTTTATTCAGGAAAAAATTCAAAATTTCAATGACGTTTCGGAAAGATTGTTAGAAATTAATATGCATTCGGCCATAACTTTAATCCGCTACTGCTGTTTTGGCCCTAAATTAACATATTTTCTTCGCGCTTCACATTTATGGAAGCACACTCACCTTTTAGACCAAATGGACCAAATTATCAGGCATACATTAACATCTATTTTAAATGTGGCCATGGACGACCGAGCTTGGGCACAAGCTACTCTTCCCATTCGAATGGGGGGCCTCGGCGTCCGCAAAATTTCTAGTATTAGTTTACCGGCTTTCATATCCTCGGTCCACGGCACTGATAAATTAATCAGGAAAATCTTAGCCTCCACACTGATTAATTCTGATGTGCCGTGTTTCACCGAGGCTATGGATGCCTGGAGACTCGCTTGCCCGAATACAGATCCACCTGACAATCCATCTTCCCAGAGACGGTGGGATGAGCCGCTCTGCAGAGTAGTACAGAACAATTTACTTGACTCGTCTGCTACTTCTGCGGAACGTGCACGCCTGCTGGCTGTGGGTAGATGGGAGTCGGGACTTTGGCTTCATGCACTACCTTCGTCGAACATAGGCACTTTGTTCGACGACACTACTTTTCGCCTCGCTGCTTCCCTGCGACTAGGCACTCCTTGCTGTTCCCCTCATCGCTGTCACTGTGGCGAAGATGTCAACAGCCTCGGACACCACGGCCTGTCTTGCAGCCGAAGTGCGGGTCGCTTAGCGCGCCACGCGAACATTAATGACATCATCCGACGAGCTCTTGTTACCGTTGGCGTTCCAGCTGTATTAGAACCCAATGGCTTGGTACGCGACGACGGCAAGAGACCGGACGGTATGTCTCTATTTCCTTGGAAGGTGGGTAGGCCTTTAGTGTGGGACGCAACTTGTGTCGATACTCTTGCGCCATCCCACCTTCCTGGATCGGCATGCTGTGCTGGCGCTGCTGCTGCGGCTGCGGAAAACCTCAAGCGGCGAAAATATAATAACCTTATCGGAAATTATATTTTCGAGCCGTTTGGGGTTGAAACCCTCGGGCCGTGGGGTCCGAGTGCTCATGGTCTTTTTACAGAAATTTCAAAACGGCTGGTTGACAATTCCCGTGACCCAAGGGCTGGCTTTTACCTTGGCCAAAGGCTAAGCATTGCCATACAACGTGGCAATGCCGCCAGTCTCTTGGGTACATTACCAGTCGACAGCGATGCGGATGAATTTTTCGACGCTATATTTTAGTTTTTGTATAGTTTTAGTTAAGTTAGTTTTTAATCTTGTTATTTTTGTTAATTAAGTTTTTAAATTCAAATAAAAGGATTTTTTTAATACGTCTGTGCATATTATTACTCGTAGTATATGAACTTCAATAGTCTATACATATTATTAGTATATGAACTTGTATAGAAATGGCATGTCCATCTTGTGGCAAAGATGATCATCAACGTTCATCTAGTGCCAAATGCTTAAAGAGAAAACGTCGTATACGTGAAACTGGTATAGACTCTGATCAAGAAATTTCCGTCTATAGTGTCAAGAAGGGCCTCACCTCTGTGTTGTGTCCATTGAGCGATTGTAAGGAGGCGATTGTTCGTGCTATACGTGATGATGTACGAGAAATGTCCCCCTGTTCCATATATCCCTACTGATGTATCTCTGCTGGTAGGGATACTTGGAGAATTTCTCCAATTATCGCTACCGGTAGGGATATATGGAATCTTGTGCTCCATATATCCCTACTGATCCGCACTGGTTGGGATAGTTGGATTTTTTTTCCGTTTATCGCTACCAGTAGGGATAAAAAGTTTTCAAGGGTTTCTTTATGATTAATAAGGTGTTACTGAATTACTTGTGATTACAAATATATAAAAAAAAACAAAAGAAAACAATTTTAATTCACACAATTACCTACTATTAAAAACATAACTTCGTTTAAGACTACGTAAAATACAAAATTATAATAATTAATAAGGTAAGGTAATAACGTAAAAACATTGTACAGTATGTAACGTGGGACACTCAGAAAGTTTTGCGAAAATAAAATAAAAAATCTATTTGTAAATATTTTTTTTTTTAAATCTTTTAAAAGTACTCTCCACTAGCCCCTATACAAAGTTTCATGCGTCTGAACCAGTTTTTGAAATACTTTTTCCAGGCCGCCGTAGACACCTCGTTTACAGCCTGCTCGAACGCTGACAGCGCATCTTCCGGTGACGAAAATTGTATCCCCTTGATCTGATTTTTTATTTTCGGGAATAAAAAGAAGTCACACGTTGCTAGGTCAGGACTGTAAGGAGGGTGAAATCAAAACAGTCAAACAGACAAACCAGTCAAATTGAAAAAAGCTCGCGATCAAAATCTTACCCTGCTTCTAGATCGCTTCACTTTGGTAGGCGTTGATTCGTTTTGAAACACCCAAACGTATTGTATTGATAAATCCAAGACTCATCACCTGTAATGATGTCGTAAACACGCCGAGACGAGCCGGCTTCAAATTTGTTTATCATATCACGGCACCATTCTACCCGGGCCTGCTTCTGAGCATCGGAGAGGTTGTGCGGCACCCAGCGTGAAACTATCCTCCTCACGCGAAGATGCACATGTAGAATTTCGTAAAGGCTATTATACCAACGATACGCGGTTGCCTTAGAAGGGCCTTCATCCATGAATGCCATTTGAAGCCTATCGTACGATTCGTCCGGCTTCTGGCGACGCTAGAAATCGTAAAATATCATAACGCGAAAATGTTCCCGGCACAGATCCATTTTTTAATGAGACACGATAATTTAAATTAGCTCGCAAACAATGTTGAGAGAAATTTGGTCAAACTCCTGGGTCAACCTCCTTACAGTCCTGACCTAGCAAAGTGTGACTTCTTTTTATTCCCGAAAATAAAAAATCAGATCTAGGGGATACAATTTTCGTCACCGGAAGATGCGCTGTCAGCGTTCGAGCAGGCTGTAAACGAGGTGTCTACGGCGGACTGGAAAAAGTGTTTCAAAAACTGGTTCAGACGCATGAAACTTTGTATAGGGGCTAGTGGAGAGTAGATACTTTTAAAAGATTTAATAAAAAAAATATTTACAAATAGATTTTTTATTTTATTTTCGCAAAACTTTCTGAGTGTCCCACGTTACATACTGTACAATGTTTTTACGTTATTACCTTACCTTATTAATTATTATAATTTTGTATTTTACGTTGTCTCAAACGAAGTTATGTTTTTAATAGTAGGTAATTGTGTGAATTAAAATTGTTTTCTTTTGTTTTTTTTTTTTAATATTTGTAATCACAATTAATTCAGTAACACCTTATTAATCATAAAGAAACCCTTGATAACTTTTTATCCCTACTGGTAGCGATAAACGGAAAAAAAATCCAACTATCCCAACCAGTGCGGATCAGTAGGGATATATGGAGCACAAGATTCCATATATCCCTACCGGTAGCGATACTTGGAGAAATTCTCCAAGTATCCCTACCAGTGGAGATACATCAGTAGGGATATATGGAACAGGGGGAAATGTCGAGATTATCTATAGAGTTAACGTATGTGGTAAACTTTTTCTACAAACACTACAGTCATCGGGAGGATTTTCACATTCTATTTCCGAAGTTTGACGCATTGCAGTTTACCTATGCATTGAAGGGTGTAAAATACAAGTTAAACGATCCTGACAATGTGATTTCTACATACATGTCAATGTCACTACGAAACCAGAATAATCTATACGATGGTCGATTGAGATCATTTACAATTATGCAGATTGCAAAACAGTACAGTACAATACTCGAGACGAATATAGCAACACATGCCTTTAAAAGGATCAAGAGATACATGTATCATAAATTTGGCGATTCCATGGATAAATCCGAAGTACACTCTTCAACTTATGATGCGTATTATAACGGAGTGTGTAAATCTAATAGAATCGGCGAGTGGTTCAATGAGAATCGGATAAATTCTAAAGAAAAACTTTTGGAGATTCACCCCACTATTTATGAAGATTCAACACGAGTTGTACGAAAAAAACAAACAATCCTTCAACATATTTCCAATATATTCACATGGTCTAAAATTTATAACATATGATTCTCGATGTATGCATGAATTATTGCGAAGAGTAGATCAGGTTAACACACCTTCTAGTTGGCCTGAATTTTCTGAGAACGTTACCATGTATTGGAACAGACATTTCACATTACCCCGTAAGTTTGGGTATAGTTTTATCACCGATGGTGTGAGTGTGTGTCTATCTATGAATCGGATTGTGCAAAAGGGTCAAAAATTTAAGTCAAAGAAGGCTAATAAGTCGGAAGAGTCTATAGAGAACACTGCCGTTGGTAGTAAACGAAACTATTCAAAAATCATAGCAGTGGATCCTGGGGCCAAAACACTGATAGTTACATGCATGCGTAACGGAGATGACTTCTCATACAAAGTCTTGAAAAAGGAACGCGTGGTGTACGTGTACGAATCAAAAGAGTGTCACCGAGCTCGGAAAAGATTGCGCTTCTTGAAAGACATTGAAGATCGTATAAAAGCCAACAGAGAGTCGACCGAACAAGAGATTGGGGTAGAATTGACGAGAAAATCTCAAAACGCCGAACCATATACGAGATTTCAACTAAAATGGTTCGAAGAAAAACAAAGATTATACGAGCAGAGAAGAGTTCAACGTTTAAAATTCGACAAATACATCAATGATCAGAAGATGTTGCATAAAATTGTTGATGAGTATTTCGGAAAAGTGCCCGATACTCTGGTAGTATACGGAGCAGGATTTGATTTCATGAATAAAGGAACCTTCAAGGGTCACAGAAAGTTTAGACACAACGAAGTAATCAAGATTGCAAAACAGCGGAAGAACTTGTCAGTGTTTGTGATCAACGAAGCATTTACTACTAAAAACTGTAGTTATTGCCATGATCGAGAACATGCTCAGAGAAAATTGAGTGTATCAAAGTCTCCACACCGTTACGTATACTGCAGTGTATGTCGTAAAGGTATTCATCGAGACAAAAATGGTGCAAAAAATATACTACTCAAATATGAGAACAAGTTGCCGATTAGTCTTTCGTCTGTCGGTACTGATATGAATCTTGTGGATGTTGGAAGTTCATAAGGTTCATTATCGTAACTCGGTATTTGTCGTCGTGATAAATAAAGGGTTAAGCACAGTAGATACCATAGATATATGAAAGAAGGAGATATGCCCTGTAGTTGCCTTGGACGGCGACATTTGCTGATTTGGGAGGGAGTATACCTGGCGGCCTCGACAACCAGGGGGTTGCGATGCTTGGCGGCGGTATCAAAAAAACGCTTGGAAAGGCGTTTCATGAATTTTTGGATAGTGGGGATTTTGAGGTCAACATGGAGGATCTCATTTCGGACGAACCAAGGGGATCCCGTAGCCTTTCGGAGGAAACGGTTTTAGAGGGTTTGCATCCTATGGAGGTGGTGGGGCTTTGCGTCAGTGAAGACTACACAGGCATATGTCATTATTGGACGAATGCACGCTGTATAAATGCGCAATTTGCACTTTAGTGACAAAGGAAACCACTGAACAACTCGGCATTTTGAAGTGTAAACTTCTTTAGCGGCGTTGCACACTTTTAGTAGTGGGTAAAAAATGTTAAACTCGCGTCAGGACATCGCGTCAGGACACGTGACCGTCAGGAGAGATTCCCCCCCCCCCCCCTCTTTCTACGGCGGCGCCAACCGAAGTGAAGTGACACACGGACACAACGGATGGATGGATGGATGGATGGATGGATGGAAGTGGAAGTGGAAGTCGAAGTGGAAGTGGAAGTCGAAGTGGAAGTCGAAGTGGAAGTGGATGGATGGATGGATGGACAGCTGATGGCTCGACCGTCTGTGTAGTAGCCACACTGCTGTGTATTCGTAAAATTCGTTTATTTAAAATATGGAAATTGAACAAAGTGCATCTATTAATGAAAAAAGTGACGCAGAAATAGTGAAAAAAAATGAGTTATATTAATTAAATTAATAATTGATTTATTTCAACGTTAATATTCAAGTTTTCACTTCTGCCGGCACTCCCGGAGTGCAACCCGTCTTTTTTTATAATTTATCGCGATCACGGTCGAAAGCGCACTAGTTCGTGGAGACGGCCATTTGCCGAATACAAGCCCGCGTTGCTCATGCCGCGTGGACACAGACACGCCCCCTTGCCACTTCTCCTGTTTTTTACATTTCTATGGTAGATACTAACAGTCACTTTAATACAGGTGCGTAGCTACCGCCGTATCTGCCGTATCAATTATACGGGGCCCCCGGGCCACGGGGGCCCCCAACGTGCGTAATTTTTTTTGTTATTTCACAAAATGACAAAAGTCAAAAAAAGCAAATCAGTTTGCCGAAAAAAAGGCAAGGAGAGTGTATATTTAATTTGGATTGTTTGTAAAAAAATTTGGAAAAAGTGACAGATAGATAATTAATAAATGTATATGTCACCGGAAAATAACAAGAATCGTTTATAAACTTTCGTAGGATTCTAAACGAGAGATAAATTGTATTATTTTACGCCCACATTTTCGCAAATTGATAAACTTACCGAACTCACGCGTAAAAAAAAATAAAATTTAAAAAATCAAAAAACCCGACTGCGGTAAAAAACTTAAGCTAAAAAAAACTGAAAAGCTAAAAACAAGCCCATTTTAAATTAAATAAAAGTTGGAAGCAGGCGGGACCCATTTGAGTTTGAAAATAGAAAAATGGTATGGGTCCCGCCTGCTTCCAACTTTTATTTAATTTAAAATGGGCTTGTTTTTAGCTTTTCAGTTTTTTTTAGCTTAAGTTTTTTACCGCAGTCGGGTTTTTTGATTTTTTAAATTTTATTTTTTTATTTTATTCTTTTTAGTTATGAGTTGTAAATCCCACTTAAGTGTGATAGTTTCCCTTTAAACTTCGTAATATATAGGTACTACTGCCGCGTTTAGTAGTTTAGTTTGGTAGAGGGGGGGGGGGGGACACTTGATTCTAACGAAAATTGGTACTTTAAAGCTTGATAAGTCACGAACGGTTTACTTAATCAAAAAACGGTCTTCACAAACCACTGATATTTTTGAAAGACCTATCCAACGATACCCCACTTGACATAGTTTCTTGACTTTCATTTTTTTAATTTTCACAATATGGCGTCTAGTAGTCGCCATATTGAATTTTCATTAACGTCATGTCTTTAGTGACACTCGCCGGACTAAGAGGAATCGATTGACGTGTGAATCATAAAAATCGGCCCAGGCGTTTGGTCTGTATAGTGCTTCAAAGGAACATACAAACATACATACATACTTACATACATACATAGGCTGATAAACACATTACCACTCCTTTGCGTCGCGCAGTCGGGTAATAATAAACACGCAATAAACAAACGCCGTGTGCGCTCTGATTGGTTGAATATGTCACGTGTTCCTTCTCCTTCCTCTCTACCGCCATTGTTCGCCACGCCACGGAACTAGGGCATCGAGAACCGGTCCTATTTTAGGAACCGGTTCTTTCGGTTCTAAATTCTAGACGGAACCGGGTACCCGGTTCTTTCGGTTCTTTCGGGTTTTTTTCATAAATTCTATTTGAAAAGTGTCTAAATAAAACACACTTTATTGGTACGCATGTTTATATATTTTTTGAATTATACTCAAATTACAACATTTAACTATTTAACTATTTTTGGCAACAATCAGTTCTTTAAAATTCAGTATTTTCACAATCAGTTACAATCAGTTCTTTATAATTCACTACACTACAGAGATCAAAAAGGGAAATAATAAAAACATTTTGCTTCACTTTTATTTTTGTTTCTTAGAAAGTAGTGCCAAACAGAGGCCTTGTCTCCTGCCTTATTTATCACCTCTTCGAAATCCATTCTTTTGTTGTTCAGGAATTCTGTCAACTGGAAGATGCGTCTGAAATTCAATAAACTTTCTTAGTAAAGTTATTGACATCAGACAAGTTGGTCGAATATTTGAACACTTGGTGGCCTAGCTGCTTGCAATCGAACTTCTAATGCAAAAGTTGTGAAAACATTGAGAGGCAACTGGCATTTCTTTTATAACCAAAAATCGACACGAACATAATATTAACACTGCTCATTAGTGCTCATTTGACCAGTGTAATTTAGTCCCGCCTGAGCAACACTGTTATTTTTTATGATTCTTAATTTATACTTATCTACTAAGCAATTTATAAGTAGTTTAATATAGCACGTGCCACGTGTTCTACCAAGTGCCAAAACTGAAATATTACCTACCTTCATTTGTGTTGTATAACTCAGATTTTCATGATTCACAATAATTATCAGATTGGATGCCAAACAACAAAGTAATGTGAGCAAAGATAAATAAATAAATAGTATACCTATTTATTTATTTCTCTTAAATAGGTGTAACAACTTTATCATGTCGCTGTCCAGCCAAATCTGGCCAAGTTATTATTATATTTATCTATTTCGTCCACAAGAGTGAAAGCGTAATACTTAACTAATAGCAATTAAAATAAATATTCTCAATTGATTGATAATAATAACAATATGTAATAATATTTAAAGTCACTTACTTGTCAAATCGGCGTCAAAACAATACACCCACTCACAACGTTTGTTTGTGTCGAACTAAACAAAATGGCGACAGCGCGTCTACCAGTGTTGCCAATCACAGATTCTTAAGGAAGGTGAAAGGTCTAGAGTTACCACCGAAATTCAAATAGTCGTACGTTTATTTACAATTGCCAGCTCACTATCGGATAGTATGTGTCAATACCGCGAATACAACTTTTATTACTATACTATCCGAGACTGAGCTGAAAATTGCAAAACAACTGTCAAAAATTTGAATTTCGCGGGGTATCCTGGAGCATTTACTTTAATGTCCCTTGTTAGTTTCTTAAAGATTCATCATTAATAATAAATTATAACGTTATTTATTACTTTAACAGTGAAATAACTGCATATATTCTGTTTTAATAATAAATTTGGATAATAACTTGATATTTAGCATTAAGAGTATTATAGAGATAATATTATTTCTAAAATTTTAAGAGAGAACCGTAAGAACCGAAAAAACCGGTTCCTCGTTTTACAGAACCGGTTCTATCAGGGTCTTTCAGAACCGGGAAATCCCGGTTCTTTTGGAACCGGGAAAAACCGGTTCTGATGCCCTACACGGAACATAAAAAAACCGGTTGTTCGTGTGTTTTTTGTAAAGTTTTTAATGTTGAAACTGTTGAAACTGTGAAAATAGTTTTATTTTGCTAAGGTTACTAAACTAGACCCATAATTGTACCTAAGTCTATGGACACAACCATTGCCACTGTCAACATCGACCAATCAGAGAGCAGTGTGTTATTTTCCGTAATTTAAAAAAGCGTAAAATTAAATGCTCTTCTGTGATTGGTCGAACCATTTAGAATCTTACGAATGGATATCCGTTAGTTTATAAATTTACCACGAGAAGTCGCAAATTGATAAATTTACGAAAATGTGGGCGTAAAATAATACAATTTATCTCTCGTTTAGAATCCTACGAAAGTTTATAAATTTCCTAGGAAATTTATAAATTTGCGGTTCTTGTTATTTTCCGGTGACATATATAAATATTTCTTTTAATTTTATGCAAACATTTTTTTTTCTTTTGTGAGAAATCTTTACCCTTCCTAAGGGCCCTTAGGAAGGGTTTTACACTTTAACTTTAACAATTGTTTGTTACATAACACAGATTCCTAATATGTACCTAGCAAGCTATTACATAATAATAACTACCTATAATTTTATTGTGCCGGGACAGGCGTGATCCATGGACGCGATTGGCGAGGGCAGGTTGTAATTTTCCCCGTCCAGATGGTGCTGTGCTGACGTCCTGCAACCATAGCACAGAGTACAATAATTTAATAGATTCGCGGCGTTCCCAGAATCCTGTTGACTTGAAGGCTTGCGGCTATGTACTAGAATTGATATGGGAAGGGCTTCGTGAAATTACACACCACTAGGTTGAGTGTTCAGGAAGCGATTGCGAGACTCGTAAGGTTTCGTCAGAACTCAGGAACTATAAGTTCCTTGCCGATGACTACGAATTTGCTATTTTTACTTGGTTTGGTTGCTTACATCACTCGAAACTATACCGTAACGAGAGCCGCTAATCCCTTCCTGTTTTTAATCTTTATTTGCATTAAATTTTATTTTGCTTACATGCTACAGTGACGGATTAACCCTTAATCAAATTAAGCAATTGCCTAGGGCATCACGTCTGGGGGGGCACCAGATGAAGTACAAAAAAAATCCGTCCTTAGGGCATCACGTCTCACTTCCACGTCACCAAAAACCACACCAAAAAAAGTTTCTAGGACATATGAAAATTCGCGCGTTTTAAGTTGACATAGAGTCCGACCTAGTCATAACCCCGCTCCCGCTTGCCCACTTGCTGCCCGCTAATGCATTCGGCAATTCGAATGTACCGGAATTGCAATCAGCCAATCACAAACCACCCCTTCTCGCGGGCCCCCCGCCTGGAGATTTATTTTCGTTGGATCCCGCTTTTAAATCCCAGTTTAATATTTTTGTCGTTGGATCTCGCAAAACATTATTATGTATTTCCGTTGGATCCCGAATTTAAAAAATGCAAGATAATTACGTTTTGTTGTCGTTGAATCCCGAAAAGTATTTCCGTTGGATCCCGAATGCTTAAAAAATCTGAATGCGGGTACTTTCAACAACAAAATTGTTTATAATAAAATGAGGGGTTCACTAATGTTTCACCAAAACTCCGTTGCCAAATTTTTAGTTTACAACCAACGTTTCGTATACTATTTATTTCACAAACAACTCATTTTCTATATAATCTAGTCGTTTCTGGCACTCGCCGGCCGCGGCACCGCTCGCTTCGCTCGCTCGGCTCGTGCGTAGGGATCACAGTTTTAACCTAACCTAACATTGTTTTTTTCTAGTTCGGTTCCGGGTAACCCACTAAAAATAATCTCTTTTTTTCTATTAGCGCAAGTCGATGAAAGAATGAGTTTCATTTTTAGGAAATTGCGTAATGATAAGTCAATATGTAAAACGTTTTTATTCCAAACGTTGTTTTATGAGATAAAATGAATAAAAAATGAATTGCTTGTTAAATAACACGTTATTAAACAAAAATGTGTCAGTTTAGTTTATAAGTTTAAGTACCTATATGTCGCTTGCTACCGCGTCACCAGTCCTAACTCTTTATTATATTTTGGCTGCTGAGACCAAAACTACAAACGTACAAGTGTACAGGGATGTTTTATAAAATGCGGCTGTTACTTTACAATATTGCGGTGTCTTACGACTTCCACGCGAACGAAGTCGCGGGCAGAAGCTAGTGTTTGATAAAGGTAAATCACTTTTCTTCTGAAATGTACACATGTTGTTATAACATGGGATTCAACGGAAATAACAAACGGGATCCATCGTTGATACCTAAAAAATGGGATTTTAATGTGGGATCCAGCGAAAATAAACAGTACATCTCATCATCTTATTTTACAAAAAACTAATGTTTTTAGGCGGTAAAGGTTTAAAGACCGATTCTAGTTGACATACGGATAGGGGGGCCCACAGGCGTGGATTGCTTAAGGCATCAAGTAGTCTTAATCCGTCACTGCATGCTATCATAGGCCTATATGCCCATAAATATGTACATAGGATCCCAACGTGTTGCATGTCGTTATACTACCTATTAGACCACCTATCTATTTAGGTACCTGTGTCATGTATGTATACCTATTGCTACTGAAAAGTTATTACAGTGTAAAGTGAAAAAAAGTTCTAATTTTATATAAAAACTGTCTTTCAGGCTAATCTATCTGAAAGCTACGCCGGTCTATTGGGCCAACGAAATGCAACATTTTGGACCTTACATCCTAGGTTTTCAAGATGTGAAGCGCCTCTGAAACCCTGATCGGAGAAACATATTCCATTCTGTTTGCCAACAACAGTTCCACCACATGTATATGAACTCAATTAAGTATTGGGCTTATCTTGTGGAAAGGCTTTGAAAGTTAGGGCCATGGCTAGGTCTCGGTCTAGGGTACCTGGATGCACTAAACTCTATCCCCCTTATTCATAAAACTTATCAAACCTATTTTAGTTAAAATGGGGTTTGTCTCTTTCTTACACACAGAAATGACAACGTGACAGATAAAGACAAACGTTCTATAAACCTATTTTAGCTAAAATAGAGATAAAATAGGATTATTAATAACAGGGTAAATGTTTTGACTGTATAGGTAGCCCTCTCAACAGAAGTTCATAGGTAGTACAATCATAGCTGAATAAGAAAACACACATAATGCGTATGTTTATTGCTATTTACATATGATTCATACTCTATGTATAACTACGTTGGTAACGCATTATCGCGACAACTATTTACATATTAGTATGACTAAGTTAAACAAGGGGCTTGGGCTAAGTAATAACAGCCGCACGGGTCTATCGATCGATCAGGTTAAGCTACGCTTGCCGCGGTTGGTCCGTGGATGGGAGACCATCTTTACATACAAAGGCCCCTCCGTGCATCGGAAAGCACGTTAAGCCGTTGGTCCCGACTGTCATTCGTGGATCTCTGACGGTCGTTACGTACGGGTCCTCAAAAGCCCGAAAATCTGACAAGCAGTCTTACCAAGGGGTACCTATCGTATTACCCAGTAACTGGGTTGTGGAGGTCAGATAGGCAGTCGTTCCATGTAAAATACTGGTATTCAGCTGCATCCGGTTAGACTGGAAGCCGACCCCAACATAGTTGGGAAAAGGCTAGGCAGATGATGACAAAAACTAAACTATCCATACTAGTCCACACTTTATCCATAATAATATTATAAATACGAAAGTCTGTCTGTCTGTCTGTTACCTCTTCACGCTTAAACCGCTGAACCGATTTAGATCGAAACGAATCGAAATTTTGTTTAGCAGCTTTCACAAATTCTTCACAATTAATTAAAATGCAAATTCTAATCACATAGGCAGTATATTCTTGGATACGCGGTATGGCTTTTTCTTCAGTTGTCCAGATTGAGAGATCCAGTTAATGAGTTCTAACTTTCTTTGTTTAGGTTTCACAAATTTTATACCTTACCATGAAGTTTTCACAATTATTTCCTAAATCCTCTTATAATTTGGTTGGGATTGGAAGAGTTTTTCGAAAAGATCTCTCAATCCACACGCACATTGAAATTTGGTAGGTATAGAGATAGTTTGAGTCCCGGGAAAGAACATAGGATAGTTTTTATCCCGATATTCCCACGTGATCGAAAATTATGCGGGTGAAACCGCGGGGCACTGCTAGTAATATTATACTTATTTCACCCGCATAAGTTCGATCGAGTGGGAATATCGGGATAAAAAGTATACTATGTCCTTTCCTGGGACTCAAACTACCTCTATACCAAATTTCATCTAAATCAGTTCGCGTGAAGAGGTAACAGACTGACAAACAGACACACTTTCGCATTTATAATATTAGTATGGATTGGTGACGCTTCGTCTCGAACAATAATGTTGCATAATTTATTTCAGGACAGCCGATCATTAAGGAGGATGTAACGACAAAAGTCATTGGCGATTTTGGAAGGTGGCAACTAAAAATCAGTATACTGATGGCACTGTTGAAATTGCCCATCGCTTATTACCAATTAAATATAATATTTATGGCACCACCACAAGATTTCTGGTGTACTAAACCACCATGCTTTGCTAAGTACAGTGTTAAAGAGTGGAGAAAAATTTGTGCGCCGGTAAGCTTCATTTACATACATCATAAAGATACGTTAAAATAGAGTGCTGTAGTTTTTAGGTAAGTAGGTACAACGCGGACAATGGCAGTCGACCATCACTTGTCACCCTTATCTTATGCCCTTATTAATAAGTTTGAAAAGTGGTTCACCGCCAGTGTCCGCGATATGGTAGGTACCAACTATGTACTTAGGTAGCAAAATAAGATTTCACGGCTTTTTGGTCACTGGAAGGAAGTTACTTTCAAAAATAACCTTAGTAGTCATCGAAGTTGCAGACTTGACTGACTTGACGTGGCGATAGTCTCGCCGTTCTATCAAATTTTCGCCGCGATGATATCGCCGTGTGGTGGTACTTATAGAAATACGTGGCTCGACGATATTATCGTCGCGATTCTCTCGGTTCGTGGAGACGGCCCCTGAGAAGTGCCGAGTTACACTCACCTTCAAAATTGCATGGATACCTTTAGTGTCTATTTTCCAGCGAACGTTTGAGTTAGTCTTCTGAAAAAAAATTGATGGCGTTGGTTTCTTCACTTATGACTAATTTACGAAACGTAATATACAAATTTTCCAGAAAATACTCCCCTGTGAAATTGACTACCCCTCTTCAGCCCGATAGGGGTAGATTTTCGAAAAACCCTGATATACTTTATTATTATTTTATTCTTATATAGGGACTTACTGAGTTTCGAGTTAATTGGATCGCGCGTTAAAATTCTTCCATACAAAATTTGACACCCCCCAATCTCCCTTTAAGGTAGTTTAGAATTCCAAAAAATGAAGAACTTCATAATTTACTTATACTTACTTATACAGGGTCCCATTAAAATAGGTGGACAAATTTTAACACAGCACTCCGTCTAACCAAAGATATCCAACAAAAAAAAAACACTGATTAAAGTGATTTTATTTTGACCTAAAATAATAAATTGCCGGCACATTAGTGTATTTTCGTTAGCTGATTATTTTTCTTGTAAAGTATCTAATGCGTTTTTCTTATATATTTTTTTACCATCGTCCTTATTTTGGTGGTCTGAATGATTTCTAAAAGTTTGTCCACCTATTTTAATGGGACTTTGTATAAGTAAGTATAAGTAAATTATGAAGTTCGTCATTTTTTAGTATTTGTGCTAAGTTTCAAGTTCTTTATTTACCTATACCATTCACTTACCTACCTATTATTGATTATTTTCTGTCAAAAGTATTAATGAATACTGAGTTTCGAGTTAATCGGACCGCGCGTTAAAATTCTTCCACACAAACTTTAAGACCCCAAAGCCCCCTTTGAGGGGTAGTTTTGATAAACTAATAATGATAAACTTTATTAGGTACTTGCTTAGGCAAGTATTCTTGCCTAGTTTCAAGTTTATTAACCAAATAAGGATGAAACAAGAAAGTACCTTTCCGTGGTCGCATGCCGCTGTACTAACATATTATTATAAGCTATGGTAGCACATATTTTGATCTTGCTTGGGATTTGATTAAAAAGTAGGTACTTTCCGACATTTGGGATCCCTCCAGGACCCTTGCCCCCTTTAGTCCGCCAGTGGTACCTACCTACTTACACTACCTATGTATCTATATCACACTACTTTCATAATAGAAGATAGGTACGCACGGCTACACATCAAGCTGTACATAACCAGTATAAGCTGACTATTGTACGAAAAACCTATACAATGAACTGGAAAAGTATAGCTTGATGTGTCGCCGTGTGTACCTTCCTGTATATTTTTCAGTCCTAAGTTAGGACTGAAAAATATTCGATAGGCAGGACTCCTAACTGTAACTAGATAGGTAGGTACCTAAGTACCAAAGTTTGAATGTTCTATTTCATGTTTTAGCATATAGAGGAACACCCATGCTTAATTTTTGATCCATATTTACTAATCGACCCACAAATGGACAGGACGATGATTCCACTTGTGCCATGTAAAAAATTTGAATATGACTTAAGCATGTTTAAACGAACAATCACGTCTGAGTGGAATTTGGTATGCACCAGACATTGGATGGTTCATGTACGTACCTACTTTATTTAAATGTTTATTTTATTTCGGAGTTTCGGACCACCACTTCTGATTGAGGACGACATTTGCGATTTGTAGGTAGGGGTCTACTTATCGCAAACGTTCACACGACCAAGCGAGGACGACGCATCAAGCTGATACCCAAGAGCTCCATCATTTTATTAGTTAAAATAATAAAATAAGTACTTAAATTGTTCCCAGCGGCTCCAAAACAAATCGCGTAAGGTCAACAAAACACAAATTGCTAAAATTAATGTTATAATTTCGTGGTAAATAGTTTCAGTATAAAGGCAGTCACAAATCAATATTATACTAAGTATGTACTTATGCGAGTACTGCTTATGCTTGTACATACGAGGCGTGGAGCAGAGGTGCGGTGGTTCTGTTCTTCAAAAAAGGTGACAAATCCTTACTGAAGAACTATAGACCCATCTCACTTCTGAGCCACGTATACAAGCTGTTCTCGAGGGTCGTCACGAACCGTCTCGCCAGGAGACTTGACGAGTTCCAGCCGCCAGAACAATCCAGTTTTCGGAAAGGCTTCAGTACCGTAGACCACATCCATACTGTTCGACAAATTGTGCAGAAGACCGAGGAGTACAATCAGCCGCTGTGTATGGCATTTGTGGACTACGAGAAAGCCTTCGACTCTATCGAAATATGGGCAGTTCTGGCCTCTCTACAACGATGTCGAATTGACTGGCGCTACATCGAAGTGTTCCGGTTTTCACCGCGTTGATCACAGAGACATCATTGAATATTTGCTTCTTCGTCGACATAATGAAGTCAATCTCATTTTTAGTTGCACCATCCGGGCTCTGCCAGGTCCACTTTCTGTGCTCACGTTTTCTGAAGAAGGAATTCATCATAAAGAGGCCTTCCTTCTCCATAAAACTAGCCAGTAGGTGGCCCCGGTGATTCCGTCGTCCAACTCCAAATTGCCCCATTCGCAGCTCATCATCGCTTCGTTTACCCAGTTTCGCGTTAAAGTCCCCCATGACAACGCTGAAGTGAGTTTTAGAGCCATGCATGACTCTGGAAATATCCTCATACATGGTCTCCACCTCATTGTCGGGGTGTGACGAGGTCGGGGCGTAAACCTGTACGACCTTCAGCGAATACCTTGCGGATATTCTGAGTATAAGGTACGCCACCCTGGTCGACACACTCTCGATCTTCACCACGTTGCTCACAAGGGACTTGTGGACGATAAACCCGACACCACCTTGGGACTGCTGGTCGCCCTCCCGGAAATAGAGCAAGTTGCCAGATTTAAGGATTATCGAGTCCTCCCCCTCTCTTCGGACTTCAGATAATCCCACTATGCCCCATCGCAACCTGCTCAATTCTTCCTCGAGTTCGGAGATCTTCTCGTCGGTCCGGAGTGTACGCGTGTTGTAAGTTGCCAGGTCCAATTTCCGTTGATTTTGGTAGCCGGATCTCTTCCGGGGATTCTTAGCACCCCTTGCCTCACCGTGGCCTTGGCCGCTACCGTAGCCAAGGGTAGGCGGGCCGCCGGGCACTAGGGGCCAAGTATTTTTAATAATGAAGAGATCCGCAGGAGAACCAAGGTAACCGACATAGCCCGAAGAATTGCCAAACTTAAGTGGCAGTGGGCAGGGCACATTGCTCGCAGAACAGATGGCCGATGGGGCCGAAAGGTTCTGGAGTGGCGACCGCGTACCGGAAGGCGTAGCGTTGGAAGGCCTCCCACAAGGTGGACCGACGACCTTGTGAAGGCCGCAGGAACTCGTTGGATGCGAGAAGCACAAAACCGGTCGAAGTGGAGGTGCTTGGGGGAGGCCTATGTCCAGCAGTGGACGTCTTTCGGCTGAAATGATGATGATGATGACATCGAAGTGTTGTATGACGCTGCAACGATGATTGTCCAGATCCAGAATCAGAAAACCAGCCCCATCCAACTGCTCAGGGGGGTGAGACAGGGGGATGTAATATCCCCTAAATTGTTTACCAACGCGTTGGAAGACGTTTCAAGACGCCGGACTGGACAGGACAGGGTATCAACATTAACGGCGAGTACAGTCACGTCTAAAAGTATGTATACACTTGGCAATTTTCAATTGCGATTTTTTCGTGAAATAACGAATGCAACGTTGAAATACGACACTTAACATAAACCTATGGGTTCGAAAATACTATTTTCGTAATAACATAAAATTTCATTCAAAAACAAAAGAGAAAATCGCCTTTGAATAAAGCCAAGTGTATACATACTTTTAGACGTGACTGTTTATCTCACATCTTCGATTTGCCGATGACATCGTCATAATGGCAGAGACGTTGGAACAGCTAGAGCAAATGCTGCACAGCCTAAATGGAGCCTCCATGGAGGGTTGGCCTCGGCATGAATTTGGGCAAGAAAAAAGTCATGTACAATTCGCACGTCTTGCCGAGTCCAATCCACATTGAAGGGTCGCTTCTCGAAGTTGTGAAGGATTATGTCTACCTAGGGCAAGTCATCCAGCTCGGTAGACACAACTTTGAGAAGGAAGCTGACAGAAGGATCCAGTTGGGTTGGGCAGCATTTGGAAAACTCCGTCAAGTCTTCTCGTCGCCTATCCCGGAGTGTTAAGACTAAGGTCTTCAACCAGTGCGTCCTGCCCGTCATGACATACGGTGCTAAAACGTGGACACTGACGGTCGGGCTGGTCCACAAATTCAAGGTCGCTCAGCGCGCTATGGAGCGAGCTATGCTCGAAGTCTCTTTGAAGGATAAAATCAGGAATGAAATTATCCGGAAAAGAACCGGAGTTATCGATATAGCTTGCAGAGTAAGCAAACTGATGTGGCAGTGGGCTGGCCATGTCTGTCGAAGGACTGATGGCCGGTGGAGCAGACGAGTCCTGGAGTGGAGATCGCGTACCGGCAAGCGTAGTGTGGGACGCCCCTCAGCTAGATGGATGGACGACCTAAAGAAGGTGGCTGGGGTAGACTGGATGCGGAAGGCGGAGGACAGGGAGCTGTGGCGCAGTCTGGGAGAGACCTATGTCCAGTAGTGGACTGGGATAGGCTGAGTTGATTGATTGATGTACTTATATACCTACTGTAAAATTGAAAACAATAATCTCACAATGAACTTTCTGTCATCAAAAATTGACTTTATGACACACGTACAATATGAAGTTAAAGAATTAAATATTACAGTCTTCTCATTTAAATTGACCACACACTTGCTCGTAAAGTTGCTCATAATGAACCGCTTTTAGGTCCATAATGCAGTGTTAAAAACGCGTGCTTTTTACTTTGTTACTAACAGAGAAAAAAAAGTTTATTAAAAAATGTTGGGTACTTTTAAAACTTTTCGTAACTTTAATCGATCTCTTGCTGTAACTGCTAATCTATGCTTATCAATAAATACAGTGATTACTATTATAACAGTATTATTTTTGATGCGAAAATGTTCCTTACTTGTCTCACTTTTTCAAAATCTGTCAAATGCAGAATCTATTAAAATATATAATCTGTCAATAGTAGATTATGATGTCATAAGTAGGTAGAATCTTTCAAATGTCGACTTAACGGATAATTTGTTTGTTGAATCATAAAATAATTTTGTATTAAAGTACAAACTGCAAATTTTTTTATATGTATAAAAAAATATGCAGTTTGTACTTTAAAATTTTTGGAGCTCATGGGAAAGATTTTATTTAATAATAATAAATTGCTTTTTAGGGTTCCGTAGTCAACTAGGAACCCTTATAGTTTCGCCATGTCTGTCTGTCCGTCCGTCCGTCCGTCTGTCCGTCCTCGCTTAATCTCTGTGACCGTTAGCACTAGAAAACTGAAATTTGGTACCAATATGTATATCAATCACGCCGACAAAGTGGTAAAATAAAAATTGGAAAAAAATGTTTAATTAGGGTAGCTCCCCTATATGTAAAGTGGGAAGTGATTTTTTTTTTTAATTTCAACCCTAACGTGTGATATATTGTTGGAAAGGTATTTAAAAATGAATATGGGTTTACTAAAATCATTTTTTGATAATGTCAATAATTTCGGAAATAATCGCTCCAAAAGTAAAAAAACAATGTGTCCCCCCCCCCTATAACTTTTGAACCATAAGCTTAGAAAATATGAAAAAAATCTGAAAAGTAGAACTTTATAAGAACTTTCTAGGAAAATTATTTTGAACTTGATAGAAACAACAGTTTTTGTACAAAAAAGACAAAAAGTTGTACAAAATCATTTCTGGACTAAGTTCGTAGTATGATCGTATATGCAAGCATTTTTTTTAACTTCGTTTACATATTTTATTATCCTGAACGTATCTTTTTTCAAACAAAAAAATAATTATTAAAATCGGTTCTCGCAATCCAAAATTACCACCGAAAACTTCTGGCACGTCTATGTATTAATTAGTAAGGCGATTAACACACGGCACCGCGCACCGCCGCGGAGGGCGGTGGCGGTAAAGCGGATTTCGTAGCGGTGCCCCGTGCGGTAAGGCGGTTTACGCGCCTGTCCGCGCGGATGGATTTAACACAGTTTTGACCAGTTTGATCAGACACTGGCAAGAATGGACGCTGAATAGAAAGAAAAAAATAAAAGATATTGGGTTCATCCATTTTTAAGAAGCAGGACTCTAAATAGGACATTCATGCTATTCTATAAAAGTTTGAGAAAACGTGAAGATAATTTTTTTAACTATACGCGAATGTCCACTTCTCCATTTAATTATTTGTTAGTTAAGATAAGGAAAGCAACATCTGGAGTAAATACGAACATGCGTTCTTGTATTTCACCGGAAGAAAAACTTATTGTGACCTTGAGATAAGTGATGAAGAAGTTTGACAAGTCACAAGTTTGACCTGGCTCCAAATATATCAAAACAATTTCTTCCCATTGTTTCATTTTAAGGAGTCTATCACTATATTGTGTGCTTTTCATGTCCCAGATGGCAGAGCGACATTCAATCTCCGAAATAAACTTTTCGACATCGAAATCCATTTTTAAATTGCAACACGTCCTGCACCCACGATGATCCGCGCGGTTGTGCGGCGCCCCGTGTGTGAGGCGCCGCCCTACCGCGCGGACGGCAGCGCGGAGGGGCGGTGGCGGTGAGAGCACCGCTCAACCGCGCGGTCGGGCGGTGTACGTGTGTTAGGCATAGATGCCTAACACACGTACACCGCCCGACCGTACGGATTTATTAGAAGCCAATGCGACATGAGATCCGCTTCACCGCCTACCGCGGCGGTGCGCGGCGCCGTGTGTTAATCGCCTAACCCAATTCCCCGAGAGATGGCGCTGTAGGTACTTATTACATTGGGTCGGGTATTATCGAATTGTACGTGGGAACACTTATTGTGACGGACGGGAAACTACGGAACCCTACACTGAGCGTGGCCCGACACGTTTTTGGCCAGTTTTAATTTTGGAGCCGCTGGGAATAAAATTATGGAGCGCATGGGAATAGCCGCTGTAGCACCATGAACATGAGGCTACAGAAGCTAGTACGAATCTTGGGGTTCTTTCGATTAATCGAGTCTGGTTTAACCACGCTGGGATCGATGCAATTCATTCATTCATTAGTATGGATGTATTACCTATAGCTTGATGTGTACTTGTGTAGCCGTGCGTACCTTCTCTTCGTAGAGTACAGATAAAGGCGCTACACACGGCGAAGATCTATAGATCCGCTATCGGTTGAGATATTTTATCTTAAGATAAAAATATATTATAGTATCACGAAATAAAAACCGGCCAAGTGCGAGTTGGACTCGCACACGAAGGGTTCCGTACCACTGTACAATATTTAACACTACTTACATAATTATATAAAAAAAGACGTGTTGCACTCCGGGAGTGCCGGACTGCCGGCAGAATTGAAAACTTGAATATTAACGTTGAAATAAATCAATTATTAATTGAATTAATACGAGTATAACTCATTTTTTTTTCACTATTTCTGCGTCACGTTTTTCATTAATAGATGCACTTTGTTCAATTTCCATATTTTAAACACTTTATATACACGAATTTTACGAATACACAGCAGTGTGGCTACTACACAGACGGTCGAGCCATCAGCTGTCCATCCATCCATCCATCCACGTCCACGTCCACGTCCACGTCCACGTCCACGTCCATCCATCCATCCATCCATCCATCCATCCATCCATCCTTCCATCGATCCATCGATCCATCGATCCATCCTTCCATCGATCCATCGATCCATCGATCCATCCATCGATCCATCGATCCATCCATCGATCCATCCATCGATCCATCCATCGATCCATCCATCGATCCATCCATCCATCGATCCATCCATCGATCCATCGATCCATCCATCCATCGATCCATCGATCCATCCATCGATCCCTCCATCGTTCCATCCATCCATTGTAGTGTGTCACTTGGTTCACTTCGGTTGGCGCCGCCGTAGAAAGAGAGGGGGGGGATCTCTCCTCACGTGTCCTGACGCGATGTCCTGACGCGAGTTTGTGTGCAACGCCGCTAAAGAAGTTTTTACTTCAAAAATCACGTTTGTTGTATGGGAGCCCTCCTTAAATATTTATTTTATTCTGTTTTTATTATTTGTTGTTATAGCGGCAACAGAAATACATCATCTGTGAAAATTTCAAATGCTTAGCTATCACGGTTCATGAGATACAGCCTAATGACAGACAGACGGACAGTGGAGTCTTAGTAATAGGGTCCCGTTTTTACCCTTTGGGTACGGAACCGTAAAAATAATAATACCTACTGCCTCGTAGGTCTAGTCTAGTGCATGGTCTCAACTCTCAAGCATTACTGCTGCTGTATATCTATGTATTGGTTTTGGGTTCAATTTCCAGGTCGGGCATAGTGTTTTGGGCTTTTATTTATTTTGTAATAAGTACTAAGACCTAATTATTTTTGCTATAAAATAGATACCTACCTACTTCTTCATCTTTTCAGGTGTGCCAGGTTGTAATGATGTGGGGAATAGTAATAGGAGGTATTATGTTCGGGTCTTGGGCGGATAAGCATGGTCGACGAAAACCTCTTATGACTGCGATAGTCATCCAGGGCGCCGCTAGTATAATTGCCAGCGTAATTCCGATGTACTCGCTTTTTCTGGTTAATTGGTTCATTCTAGCATTAGCGAGTGGGGGTGTTGGTATAATATCCTTCGTTATTTGTATGGAGGTAAATCCAACTTAAATACGTGCTCCTGCTCATATACACAGGCGACACGCGTCAACGGCAACTGCCGTCAACGCGCGTCGTCGTCGGCGGCTGCCGTCGTCAACATGCCGATCATGTATTTGAGCACCATACCTACTCAAAAACAAGAGCGGCACGTTGTCGACGGCTGCAGTTGCTTCTGCCGTTGACGCGTGTCGCTCGTGTGTATGCACACTAAATATGATTTCAGTAGTGGTTCAGTCGTCATAATAAGTTACGATTCAATTTAATTTCAGGTGGTGAGTGGCAAGTGGCGTCCTTTAGTTCCGGTGATTTATCAAATGCCTTTTGGTCTAGGTACTGCAATGATGTCAGGAATAGCATATTGGCTCCGGGACTGGAGAAAGCTTGAGTTTACACTGGGGATTTTTTCTTCATTATTCATACTTTATTGGTTTTGGGTACCGGAATCACCGAGATGGTTGTTGGCAACAGGAAAAACAGAAGAAGCTGTCGGTAGGTCTGTGACGATTAGGTCAATAGACTCAAACATTAACCTAGTTTTAACCAATTAATAGTTATTTGTTATACAAGAGTGCAAAGTTGCTTTTTAACCGCGTGTTCAATTTTGATGACCGAGCAAGCGAAGGATTCTAAAATTGAATCACGAGCGCAGCGAGTGATTCAAAATTAGAATCCTGAGCGTTAGCGAGGGAATCAAAAGAGCACGAGGTGAAAAATCTTTGCACTCGAGTGCAACACGTAACTTTTCATTCCACCTCAGCGAGGAAATGACTAAATGCAAAAAAAAAAAACGTTTACAATCACAAGATAGGTACACTTTTATTTCAGTTTAGGTATTAATTACTACATTATGACAGGTAAGTATTACAGAATAATCTTTAAATTATAACAAAATAATACTAAGGTATAATTAAGAAAATTTTAAAGTAACGTTGCTACAGTTATTTTGAACATATCGTACTGTTTTAAATACTTCTCGCGTGATTGTTGAGGGAGAAAGCTCATTTGCGCATTATTAACAGTTTCAGTCAATTCTGTTGGCGTCAAGCAAACTTCCTCGTCGCTAGAATCACTCATTTTAGTTTTTTCACTTGTTTTCAAGTTTCTTGTTTTTAATATAAGGTTTAACAATGACGTGAAAAAATGCCGCGTAAAGAACCGCGTACAAAGCAAATTGAAAAAACCGGCCAAGAGCGTGTCGGGCCACGCTCAGTGTAGGGTTCCGTAGTTTCCCGTCCGTCACAATAAGTGTTCCCACGTACAATTCGATAATACCCGACCCAATGTAATAAGTACCTACAGCGCCATCTCTCGGGGAATTGGGTTACTAATTAATACATAGACGTGCCAGAAGTTTTCGGTGGTAATTTTGGATTGCGAGAACCGATTTTAATAATTCTTTTTTTGTTTGATAAAAGATACGTTCAGGATAATAAAATATGTAAACGAAGTTAAAAAAAAATGCTTGCATATACGATTACCCTAAGGTAGACTGGTAGAAAATGCCTAAGGCATTAAGTCCGCCTTTGTACAGTTTTTTTACTTGTGCATAAAGTTTTAATAAATAAATAAATTATACTAAGAACTTAGTCCAGAAATGATTTTGTACAACTTTTTGTCTTTTTTGTACAAAAACTGTTGTTTCTATCAAGTTCAAAATAATTTTCCTAGAAAGTCCTTATAAAGTTCTACTTTTCAGATTTTTTTCATATTTTCTAAACTTATGGTTCAAAAGTTAGAGGGGGGGGGACACATTGTTTTTTACTTTTGGAGCGATTATTTCCGAAATTATTGACATTATCAAAAAATGATTTTCGTAAACCCCTATTCATTTTTAAATACCTTTCCAACAATATATCACATGTTAGGGTTGAAATTAAAAAAAAAATCACTTCTCACTTTATATATAGGGGGGCTACCCTAATAAAACATTTTTTTCCAATTTTTATTTTACCACTTTGTCGGCGTGATTGATATACATATTGGTACCAAATTTCAGCTTTCTAGTGCTAACGGTCACAGAGATTAAGCGAGGACGGACAGACGGACGGACGGACAGACAGACATGGCGAAACTATAAGGGTTCCTAGTTAACTACGGAACCCTAAAAAGAACACCAAGAAGGTTCCGAGTCTGAGTTTTTAACAAATTAAAAAAAAGTTGTATGATATATTCGGCACCATAGAGGTAGCAGTAAATAGGTTTAATGTTTTTTTTAATTCACAAACTTAGTGCACACGATGTTCTAAATTCAATTTACTTTATCCTCTAGAGAATAAAAACGGCTTTTCCACTCCAGCCTAATTGCGGAACGCCAAATCGTCAAATGATTCTGATCAGTTGGCTTCATTTCTATCACAATTGGCTTCATTTTACGATTTTCGAATTGCGAAACTCTAGTTTCTGCGCAGGGCCTTAACGTTCATAATTGGTTTCATAATAAACTAGAGTTTCGCAATTCGAAAATCGTAAAATGAAGCCAATTGTGATAGAAATGAAGCCAACTGATCAGAATCATTTGACGATTTGGTGTTCCGCAATTAGGCTGCAGATATTGAAGATTAAAAATACTCTTTCCGAGATGGTGGGATGAAAATGGTTTTTTAACCGACTTCAAAAAAGGAGGTTATTCGACCCGTATGTATGTATGTATTTGTATGTCCACGATTTTCTCAAAAACGAATGAACTACTTTTGATGTTTCTTTCATTAACGTGATCTACATACTTTCAGGATGGTTTTAGTGTATAATACATTAGGTAATTATTCTTATGTTATATGCATAAATGTAGGTACTGCATCTCCGGCATTTCTATGCGAATTTTGATGATTCTGCTAGTCGATCGGTGTCTTTAATTCTTCAATGCGCCTTAGCTTGGCACCGCTTGGCTGCAATTGTATATCTATGCATTGTTTTAAATGGATAACGTACCTATGCCTCAGGGGTGGTCCCATATAAATTTGATTAACTTTGCTTGAGTAGTTTTTTGAGTTAGCTCCAATAATAAGATTTTTTTCCACTTAGTTTATATTGATTATGTTTAAACTAATATTTACATAGCAAGTATTTATTGAATTTGTGTGGGGTATGTAGGTACAATTAAAAAGTGAGAAAAAAACTTTTTTTCAAATAATAGGTAAGTACTTACTTAAAAACTTTTTGAAGTACAAAAAAAAGAACAACCGACTTCAAAAAAAAAAAAACACTAGGTACAAAGTGAAAAATAACTTTAATTTCGGAAGTTGGTGTCGTTGTTGGTTCCGCATTTTCGTTTTTTGACACCGACTTCCGAAATTAAAGTTATTTATCACCTTTGTAGTGTTTTTTTTAAGTCGGTTGTTTTTTTGTTGTACCTACTTATTAAAGTTTTTATTTTTCATTTTTTAGTTGTACCTACCCCACACAAATTCAATTAACACTAGTGCATTGAAGAATTGAAGACACTGACTATAAGAATCATCAAAATTCGCATAATACCGCCTCGAGTTTAATGATCAACATAGCACACATGTATCATAATGTTTAAAAATTTTATCACATTGTAGTGTTTTTTTTGAAGTCGGTTGTTTTTTTTTTATAGGTATTAGACAGTTGCGTCAGACTGGTTAGATTCTCATTCTCACTGTCTGTATTTCTGCAACACCGAACTTAATTATGTAATAAAACGTGAATAATTTAAGTACCTACTAAATACTTATAATAGGTACCCACTTATTTAATTTATTAATATCTCAACCTAATTACAGTCGTTCTAAGGGATATCACTAGACAGAACAGAAGGTATGTCAGTTCAAAAACCATTCGAGCATTAATAAATGAACAGGAACATCAAAATCGTCAGCGCCCACAGTTTATGGCTTTCTTGAAATCGAAAAATATGAGGAAGAAAACTGTATTGCTTTCGATGAATTGGTATGACTTGCACGAATAAAACGCTCTTTTTTTGTCAATTTCTTATCTAATTGTGAGAAAGCTTGAAATAATTGAAACATTATGTCTGTGTGACTGTAAAAGTGCAGTTTTCTAAATGACTGGGTTTTTTTCGAAACATGCTATAAAGAACTCGACTTTTCAAATCACAATACCTATAGGTAATTTCGTTTAAATAATTTTTGCCTTTCTCACAAACAATGAACAAAATTGATCAAAACCAGTCGATTTCGTGTTCGGCCCCTTAACAAATGTAATAAATTCACCAAACTGTAAATTATTTAATCAATATCGCTTACAGGTTTTGTACCGGATTAGCCTTTTATACATTTTCACAATACTTAGGTTCTATAGGTGGAAACATCTTTGTTGCTGTATCATTAACAGGAATAATTTCAACATTTGGAGCATTGACGTGCTGTTTTATAATAACGAGAGTCGGAAGGAGGACTACCGTCGTAATATACCAGATAGTTACAGCCTCGTGCTTCATTATGATATTGATGATACCTAGGGGCACGTACGACTTTCTGAGGCTATTGTTTGCTGGAATAGGTTTTGCAGGAATGGCGGTAAGTCAGCGATGTGCGAAATTGAATCGCAGACAATAGTTAGCTAACTTTATTTATATTTTACCTATGTTTGTCTTTGTTGCATTATGTAGCCCATTCATGGGTAGGTACCTACCTCAGAAAATATTTTGAAAGAGGTCAACAAGCATTCTTTAAAAAATGTCTACCTACCTATGGGAGAAAACACTTTAACAAAATCGCGTTATGTCCTTATAATGTGACTCAGACATATACTCCTAGCAGAGGACAGGGGAGCCAACATTATAGCATAGGAACAATTTGTTGAAATGCACTTTACGATCAGTCTAAAAATTATTTTGTGTTCCGTCAAACAAGCCAACTTTGCCAATCAAGGTATCTTTGCCCTAAAAGCAATTTATAAGCAAATCCACTAACATAAGAAACAATTTTAGTTTTATGGCAATATTTATTATTTGGGTGGAAAGTTATTATATTTGTCACAACACTCACAACACTATCTAACGCATTCGTTCCAAAGTTCATTTAGTAAATTGTCAGAACTTGTCGAGTGCGGTGTATGTTTTTGCGCGCTTTCCTGAGGAAAGTGTTTGTGGATTTTACCTCATGACGAAAACACAAGTACGTATAATTTAATTTATGTTATAGAATATAAATTGTTGAGTATTTTAAATATAAGTAGTTTCATTATTCAGGGCTATATAAATCAAAACTTCTGATGGTGGGCAAAGTTACCCTAAACTATTCAGACCCATCCATGACAACATTGCCCGTTATCAAAAAGCACTCAGGGTTGTCGCTTTTAGTTATTTTGTAACAGGTTGAATTATCGCAAAACCTCAGAAACAAAACATCAAACACCTTAGTTTCATATTTCATAAGTAACACGTTGTATATTTAGGACTTTAATACAGATCGCCGTCGATCATCGTCCTCGGACGAATCACCTGGCGTAGGGCTGAGTCTCAACAGATCGCAGCACGACGCTGCACTACCGAGCACAACACCCCGCCAGGAACGGAAGTCGTCTACAGACTATTCCGAGCCCCGACATCGAACTGAGGTAAATTTTAAAATAAAGTACTTAATTTCTTATGTAATAAAATATATTAGTACCTAGTGCAATTGATCAAGTTTGTGATTGTATGTTTGCTTGTAGGAAAGGTAGCTTTACTGTTCCCTATATAGGGATAGAATATAGGGTATATTTCACTAGGGTAGAGGGCAGCTTTTATTATACATCTGTAGATCCACTTAGCTTTAATTTTATTGTTATTTTTAATTTCAGAAAAACAAACACAAGTCTAGAATTAGACCAAGAAAGCCAAGACGTGAAATTGGGTCCCGAGCATATAAAAATTACTCCAACGAGATGTTAAAGCTTATTATAAAAATGGTATTATGTCGACGAAATTGGAATAAACATTTAATTTTGAACACAATGTTTCATTTAAATACCAATTTAACGTCTATTCATATGCATTCAGCACCCACAAAAGAAAAGTGAAAATAACATTTATTTAATAATTTTACTGGAATGTGACAACCCTTAAAATCTTAAACTGTTTGTTGGGCGTTGTATGGAAAAGGGGACTACCGCTAGGTAACATTGCCCACTGTTTTTATCACGAAAATATTTAAACTACAAACAGTGTTTTAAAACTTAGGTTAAGATTGCCTTAAATTGTAGTTGTGATGCTTTCTACGTAATTATAAGAGCTAGATTTGCGTCAAAAATCGAAGTGGGCAATGTTGCCTAAAAGTCCGGATTATTTTGCCCATCATCAAAATCTAACAAATCTTGGTTTAAATTTCAATTTTTGAAACATTTTACATAGCAAATGCGTGAATATGGTCATATAGTTGTAGTAAATGAAAGAAATATACTTAAGTCCTGTAGAAAAAACTTGTAATATATTCGATTTTCTTAAAAAAAACCGGGCAAAGTTGGTTTGTTTGACGGTTTATTATATTTTTTCTATACGCTGTATAGCGGTTTTGTTAGTGCTTTTATGTAAATAAACGTGCGCCGTGCTAGCGATGCTCGCGCAGGTGTAGTATAGGTAAACGTGCGCGCGCACGCTAGCGCGGCGTGCGGAAAACAAAACCGGCGCGCCATTTCCCATACAAGTTAATATTTAACAATACAAGTCTGTTTTTTTTTCTCGTAAGTGTGTTGAAAAACGTCGTACCTGTGAAACGTGTGTGCATTGATCATACTCTTGGCTTCCTTCCTTATCGCACTCGCCTGCGGCTCGCGCGAATAATACCGCCTGGGGTATAATGATCAACATAGCTCACATGTATCATAATGTACCTACAGACGCCAGCACATCAACCTACCCGATACTGTCACATTTTCCCAATCAACTTTGAACCTTATGCTTTATTGATAAAGTTGAAAATCTATTAAAGAAATTTGACAGATTGTAGTAGGTTGATGTGCTGGCGTCTGTACTATTATATATTATATAGTTTATGGTACCGCATTTAAGGTCTGTTGACAAAAGCTAGCGACGCGTACGTGTAGAGCCTTAGTCGCACCCTTATTTGTCCCCTAGCTACTGCGCTGAATTTTATTCATAATTTGTTAATTACAGACGCCAGCACATCAAGCTACCCGAAACTGTACAATTTTCCCAATCAACCTTATGCTTTAGCGATAAAGTTGAAAATCTATAAAAGAAAATCGACAGATTGTAGTAGCTTGATGTGCTGGCGTCTGTACAATGTGGTATTCATATTACAGGTACCTACCACTCCAAAATAAATTCGTATATATAATTCTTTCAGGGCACGATACCCGCGTTATATTTATTTTCGGGAGAATTATTTCCAACATTGGGAAGGAACGTTGGTATCAGCGGAGTGACGACTTTTGCTCGTATTGCGTCTATGATTGCTCCGGCCATCGTTAGTTTGGACAGCATACTTTTGGATCTTCCACTTAGCATATTGGCATTCATTTCTGTCGCACAAATATTTATAATATTGCCTTTACCTGAAACAAAAGATTGTCCATTGCCAGATACTTTAGAGGAAGCTGAAAAATTTTGTTAAATCCACTGGTTACTTAGCTCAAGCTGTGGGTCAGATAAAGACTGGAATGACTCGTAATTTTTGACGGAGTCTGTCTGCAATTTTTATAGAGCAAGGACGTAGGTGAGATGAGCTTCTATGGGTTTTGCGTATCAGGAAGATGTTTGGCTAGGGTTACCATTTCGAAATTTGTGACCGTCAAGATGGCTGGACCAAACGAGATAATAATATTTCATTTGGTCCAGCCATCTGTACATGATGAGACCATGTGCACTGTTTAATACCTATTTGCTACTATTTACTACCTACCTATATAATGAAATATTTGGTACCTTTGCGTTAAGATATACCTAGATCAAAAAAATAAAGCAGTCAGCCATTCTGACATCAGGTTGGCTGACCACTTCCACGTTCTCATAGCTTTAGCGTTGTTTTAACCGCGCTGTTAATGTAAATATTTACTACTTGTTTGCTACCTTAACAAATATTATTTTACACACTTTAAGCAGCTCCTATAAAAAGTTATAATATAAAATACATTAAAACGCCTGTACATCAATTATTTATGTCTTTCTTCTCAGAATTATTGCTAACAATGTTTTTGCAGGTGCTTAGTAATGTTGTACTTCTAAATTATTGTTAACGTCTGCACGTCACAAACTATACTCCATTTATTATAACATTAGAAAAAAGAGGCTCGCAGAAGCAGGAGTACGAAACCTTTCATTTTCAAGTTAAGCTTAAACAATTTAAATAAATACTTTTTTTGTAAGTAACAATGTATGGCATACAATAAAGCATATTCTATCTATCTACTCGTCACGATGCTTGGATAGATACATGAAATGAAACAATTTTTAGTAACAATCAGTTTACTAAAAACAATTTTATCACAATGGCATGTCCATATTATGTTTTCAATAAACCAAACAAATACTACACAAAACACCACCAGTTAACAATTTAGTCACTGCTCAAAGTCAAATCATTTATTTCAAATAGGCACATTAAAGGTACTTACTTTTGAATGTCAAAAATTACAATAGAATAGAATCATAAATCAAAAAACACGTGGTGCCACAACTTATGCATCAAAAATCGATCATAAATTCTGATCAAAATCAATTTAATAACTTGAACCTAATGCTTTAGCGATGAAGTTGAAATTCTATTAAAGAAAGGACATGGCTAAAAGTTCATAGACAAAAACCCAGAATCGCCAGCAACGAAATGTATTGTTAGCAATTATTCTGAGAAAAAAAAGGGGTAAATAATTGATGTACAGGCGTTTTAAAGGCTTTGCAGTTATGTGGGACTCCAACCCACTAAAAATCCACGGTGTCCTCCTCTGCCGCTTGCGGCGGGAACACGGGCACGCGTTAGCACACATCCGTGAACCCTCCGCGGCTGTCCATCACCGGACCCTCCTCTGGGGAGTATTCCCTATCACCGGCGCACCAGAACACATAGCACGCCCTTACCACCCCAGGGACCAAACCAGCACATGAGCGCCAGACGACTCCGTGTCTGGGCACCCATGGTCCCCCTGCGACGGGTCAGGTCATTGGCCCCGCCACCTGCCAATTTTCGGCCGCAGAGGATAGAGAGAGCGGCCAACGTCATACCAACACTCCTCTTCCTCTGCGGCCCCACCGCGTCCGCCATCAGACGGTGGCGACTCCGTCAAGGCCGCAGAAGGCAGGGAGAGCGGCGCACCACAATACCGGCACTCCTCTCCCGCCGCGGCCTCCAACCCTGAGCCGCGATGCCTCCGATACGACATCGCGGCCCGCCTCAGCTGCGATGTCGCTCAAGCGGCACCGCAACCTACTTGTTGGCCGCTACGTCGTCGGCTTACCGGCAAAAGCCCTGACGAGCGGTCCCTCCTCGGGTTCCTCTTCGCTTCACCGTGGGTGTCCAAGCCACGGCTACTGAGCCCCCTGCCTCGACAATGCGGGAACCCACCGGGGGGGTGGTCAACCAACCTGAGTTAACCTGACGTCAGAATGGCTGACCACTTTATTTCTTTGATATATTTCTTAACGCAAAGCTAGCAAATATTTCATTATAGATAGTAAAATAGTAGCAACACACATGGTCTCATGTACACACGGCTACACATCAAGCAGTAACCAGCATAAACTGACTTCTGATTGTACCAAAAACCTATACAATGCGAGGTCAACTCAAACTGGAAATGTATAGCTTGATGTGTAGCCGTGTGTACATAATATGGCGTTTGGTCCAGCCATCCTGACGGTCACTGAAATTTTGGGCATTTGCAAAAAAAATATCCGGACATGTTACTTCAAAAAGCAAGGAAAAGTCCGGAGAGGGCATCCGGACAGATGATAAATTGGTGGTGGTGGTGAGGGTTGAGAAGTAAATAAAAATCGCATAGACACTACTACTGGTATTTATTGTTAAAAAATACACTGTGTAAAATTAAAACGTATTACAACTTTTTACACTTCTAGGTTTGTAGGTAAGGTATGTACCCACTTAATGTCTAGATGTCCTCTGGAGATATTATTATAGACATCAATTTTATAGATAAATGCAAAGTGCAAAATAAATGCTGTTCTGTAACAATTTTGCATGTTATTTGATATTATTAATATGTACCTATAGAATATTAGATCAATTCACTGGTAAAGTATTATAGATTGGAATAGTTACTTTTTGACTTACATAATAGGGGTGTGCACCTGTGCAGTATTTGGCTTTGGAAAAGCATCAAGATGAAATGTAGAAAAATAAAAAGAATGGACTAGAATATACTACAAAATGCAATTCACAATTACACAGAAGTATATTATAACTTGTACTGTTAAAAATGTATTGACATTATAAAATTGTACATTCTAAATATTATACCTTATATAATATTATTCCGTCTTTGCATTTGTAATTTGGTTCCTTATATTTTCAATTCTGTGTAACAGTGTTGGATGTGAGTGGTACCAAGATGAATACAATTTATCATAAATTGGATAATCCAAATTGTCTTTTCCTAACTTAATTAGAGCAGACCGCAACTCATTAGGATAAGAGAGTGCAACAGCAAAGTTGTCTGCTTCAAATTCAAACTTTCTAGATAGAGCTGTAGCAAAGAACGATAAAACAGAATTGTATGGTGCCAGGATCATCTGTAAAACCACAATCAGGCCAATAATGATTGGTTCTTGTCCAACAGGGAAGCCAAGAGAGGTATACAACATGGAATATTTGAACAGTACTCCAAATGCAGTAAATAATAGAAGCAGGTTCACTTCGGTCAAGGCAATTGATTTGTAAATGTGACTGCAGCTCCAGTGCCCAAGCTCATGAGCCAACACCCCCAATATTTCACTATCTGTACAACCAGTTGTTACTTTCTTTTCTTCATCAAATTTCTCTAATAAAGTATCAAATAAAACTATCCTCTTTGCACCGAACAAGCCACTAAAGTATGCGTTACTATGTGCTGACCTTTTAGACCCTTCAACAATGTATATTTGAGATAAAGAAAAATTAAGCTTTGTAGCTAGATTTTCAATTCCTTTTCTTAGAGAGCCATCAGGTAGAGGTACAAACTTATCAAATAGTGGAGCAATAACTGAAGGATATATTGTCAATAATAACACTGTTGCCACAGTGGTGAACAACCACAGCCACACAACAAACATGTTTCCTCCAAGCATTATGATAAATATAGCTATGGATATGATAGGAAGTGTGATTACAAGACTAAGCAGTAAAGACTTTATCTGATCCTTTACAAAGAAGCCTGCAGTCTGCTTGTTGAAACCATGTTTTTGTTCTAATACAAATGTTCCATAGATGGTAAATGGCAAGTTGAGAACAAAATTAAACAATGTTACAAATGTCATGAATATGCAACTGACTAGAATTTCTCTCTCAGGAGCAATGTTTAAGCTGGCTGCAATATTTTCTGACTTATGCCATGCAACATATATCCACCGATTATATAAAATCACAGATGTTAGTGCTATGCTGTAAAATTCTTTCACTATCTTGAACCGTGATTTGTCGATCCCATAGAGCCGAGCCTTTTTAAAAGATTCTTCATTTAACATCTCCTTCAGATCATTTGGTATGGTATTATTTGTCTTGTATATTTTCAACTGCAACAAAAAATATGATTAATAAGGTTGAAAATTGTTGAACCATGAAGGTTGTAATGCACTATGTTCTAGGAGTAGTCTTCTAAGTTGTTGCCTCGCATCTGTTATGTTCTGTTCTGCCATATTTTCCAGATGAGTTTACTTTAATATTCATAAAATGTAAATTACTTTATTAACCGCTCAAGGACCGCGGGACACCGATCGGTGACCAAACAATAGAAAATCAATTGTGTCTCATTAGCGGAGCTTGACTTTATTAAAACACTGTGTTACAATGATGTTCTATTTTCATTGAAAGCAAGCTCAGCCAACAAAAATAGATTTTGGTAGGTATTGATAAAGAATCAAGTACATGGAGTCATGATAACATTGTATGTATGAAGGCATGCTTATGTTTGCTTGTCACCGCAATATACCGTACAGGAAAATGAAAGTTTAAGTGAATACACTTGAACAAAACTATAGTACCTACTACAACTAATTAATAACGATCACAGTAATGTATCAACAACACTATTGATAAAGCTATTACAAAGTTATAGAAATTAAAGAATACATGCGTTTTCATTGTATTCTTCATTACTTTAGCCGCACAAGATAGCAAGACATAATTACCTGCCGCAAAGACAGATATAACTCCCACAGATATTCCCCCCATGAGAATAGTAGAATCAGAAACACAATACAATCTTCATCGAATTTCATTTTGATTCTTTGCTAACGGATACAAAATTCTGTGTATCACTATATTTGATAATAATAATCTTTTTGTTCTAAAATCTAAACCAACCCAACAGAATTTGACAGATTTATGCCGCGTTTGACATTGTGAATTTGTGACATTACACAGGCTATAAATCTAAATCATAGAAAAAAAAATAACTATAGATCATCAACAGGTTTGGAACATTGCTTGGAACAATGTTTGGAAGCACGTGTCGGAATATGTAGTTATACAGAATACAATCTTCCTAGATTAAACGGAATTAGTATGTACTTTCCTAAATTACATGGAATTAGTATGTACTACATTTTTGCTAGACTGTCGAGAGTGTTTCTAGATTAAATAATTAACGAATTCCGAACGAAACCGGAGATCTGTGAGTCGGTCTAAATAAATAGAATAACTTATTTTCCTTTTCACCTAAAATGTAAGGGTAACAGAATTAAACATTGTATTTAACCGTTAAATCCCCGGCGTCTCCATTTGTCACATACTATTTTCTTAATTTTATGTGCAATTTTTGATGTATTAGTGGTTATAAATAATAAATACAGGGTGTCCCTGGAAGTATGGATCAAATCGAATACGGACGTGGGCAAGGTCATTTCCAAACGTTTTAGCAAAAAAAAAAAAAATACTAAGAAAAAAACTAAAAAAAAAAAATACTAAAAAAAAAGAGAAGAAAGATCGAATTCGTGAAAACTATCAGGGATATCAATTTATTTTTTTTTAGATAGCCCTGATAGTATTTTTTTATGATTATTTTCTTTGAGCACTAAGCGAAGTCATTGAAAAAAAAATTAAAATCGGTCGTAACTTTTGAACCGTAAAAAAATTCAATGACATTCTCAGGGTTAAAAAGTTTGGAAATGACCTTGCCCATGCCCCTATTCGATTTGATCCATACTTCCAGGGACACCCTGTATAGTTAACTCAGTATATAATGCTATCTTTAAGAGACTTTATATAATTGTAGCCGGATAAATTGTTATAAAAATACATTCAATGTCTTATAACGTTTTAAAACAGTTCTGTCAAAATAGATTTACATAAGACTGTCAATATTAAAAGATATTTGGTCAAATGGGATCATTGTTAAAAATGGCGCGAATGTTAGATGTACTTGAGTAAGATTGGGGAACTTTATAAGGTGTGGGCCCGCCAATTCTCGCTCTCTTGGATTCAACTGTGGGGAAAGATGGACTACCGTCCGTTCATGTAAGTGAATTGATATTATTGCTGTTAACTGTGTTGCTCTATACCTAAATGTTGCTTTAGCTTTGAGAAATGGTCCAAGAGATTAATGAGATAGTTAACAATATTATACCTAATTGTGCAAATGTACAATGTGTTGATACAATCTATATATATAAAAATGAAACCCGTTTTCCGTTGTCACGACATAACATGAAAACGGCTTGACCGATTTCGATGAAATTTGGTATAGAGATAGTTTGAGTCCCGGGAAAGGACATAGGATAGTTTTTATCCCGATATTCCCACGGGATCGAAAGTTACGCGGGTGAAACCGCGGGGCGCAGCTAGTACTTTATAAAACAAGCTACCATGAAGTTTGCATGTCCTTCCTTCTTCATGATAACCTAGTTTGGGAACGGACAACTAGTTTTCTGTTTAACGTATTCAACTGACAAGGTTAATTGAAATAAATGCCTAGTCTTGTCTTTCTGTGCTTTTAAATTGATAAAACCCTTTCCTTACACACTATATTCATAGGTACTTCATACAGTAAATAACTAGTAACCTCCATACACAGTAAATAACAGCAACCAACGGTCAGTGGGTCGTCTTCAGAGCTTACTAATTAAGCTGATATTACCTACACATAATCATATAATTTTCATTCACCTTTCTGACACACACATAATGGAATAATGCGACCATTATTACTATGAAAAATGTAGGTACCTACCTATACCATATGAAAAAATATTATTAGCTTTATATTTGAACAACTAAAATACCTACAAAGTCCTACGTACACTCGCGTTTACAAGATATTTCAATTAGGTTTTCGATGACCCGCTGTTAAACCTTGCCTCCGGTCCCCATCCCCTTGTTCAGTAGCAGCTCGGATTTATATAAAAGGGCAACAGAGCAAAGAAAAAATATATTACAGCTTCAAACGCGCCTTGCTTCATACAAAGCGGTACAAAATAGAGCATCAATAATGTCTTCAACGAATTTTAAGATTCTGTCAATTTATACCATCCAAATATTATTCGTGGTAATATTCAAATGTGCTGCAGAAGAAGCTTGTGAAACAGTTCCATCTGAAATACACTTAACTAAAGGTATAATTTTTTATACTCTTACTTACTATTCTAATGTTGCCATTTTCTGATTCAGGAGTTTGAATTGAATGCAATCGGTCCGCAAAATTTAAATTTGTTCACGTTTTACAGCAATATCACAAACATTTTTGAGACAGTATGTCTACTGTAAAAGCAGAAAAAAATAAATGCTTGCGGTGGACCAAAGCATTAATCCTAGAGACTAGAGATTTTTGAGACAGTATGTCTACTGTAAAAGCAGAAAAAAATAAATGCTTGCGGTGGACCAAAGCATTAATCCTAGAGACTAGAGATTTTTGAGACAGTATGTCTACTGTAAAAGCAGAAAAAAATAAATGCTTGCGGTGGACCAAAGCATTAATCCTAGAGACAGTCACAGGTATTATATAAAAATACTAATGTTATGGCCATTCTTTACTAATATTATTATTTTGAACATTTCAGAGGAATACGACGATATGGGTAGATTAGTAAGATCATGCAGCGGGGAGGTTAGTGTTAACAAATGTGAGGGGATGTGCAGTAGTCAAGTGCGACCATCAATTTCTGCTCCGACGGGATTTTCAAAGGTATTATTGTTATTTTATTACCCATTACTCATTTTATTGTTTGACAGCTTACTGGTCTATTAAGCTGGTCACTCATAGCAAAAACGATTTTTACACAAATTTGCATTCCAGCCTCGATAAAATGTCATATGCACAATCCTAAATAAAACTTGATACCTAATCGAGCGGATTCGAGCGCATACTATTACGGCAGCAGATCACGTTTTCCACCCAGCCACATTAGGTACCCGCAGATTAGATTACTCTCAGGTTATAATGTCGTCAGCACGACAATGCGTACATATGCTGTTAATCACCGAATTTTAATTATATTATACATAATATCTATTATTAATAATTTATTTTGCTCAGACTACAATAATCCGCAGGTTAGTTTTAATGCGATAAAAAAAACTTATAGCTATGTGTGTTACAATTATACCTAGGTACTTAATAATTAATAAGCTCATGGAAAATCAATATTTCTTTATACATTCACCCGATATCACTATTACCTAGCTATAGTACAGTCACATTTTATTTTTGTCGTTATTTATTTATTTACCTATTCATACACAAAAAACACTTCAAAGAAAAACATAAAGAAAGAAAATCACGAAGGCATTGCTTATTTCAATAGAAACTTTCAGCAGACCTGCGACAGATGTATATTTTAGGAGATTTTAGTTAGGTATACCTATAAAACATTTTTTATTTTACAGGACTGCTTCTGCTGTCGAGAAAACTTTTTGCGTGAACGCTTGGTCACCCTGACCCACTGCTACGACCCTGATGGTGTTAGGCTCGAAGATGAAGACAGTGCCATCATGGAAGTGCGCCTGCGTGAGCCCGATGATTGCAAATGTTACAAGTGCGGAGATTACAGCCGATAAACTTTAGTTTTGTAAAAATGATACCTACATACTTGGCGTATAAACGATGAAGTTCATTAATTTGAAAATCAATATTATAAATATCTTTGTACTTACTTATTACGAGTTAGAATTAAATGGTCAAGGGTTTTCATTCATTATAAAAATAAATAATTAAATAACTTAGTTTAAGTTCATCGGTGCCTGTGTATTAGGTGATAAAAATGTTATAATCATTTTATTTAACAGTTGTGTGACATGTTAAAATAAATAATTTTAATGACGTTAATCCTACATTTTATTCAACCTACCTAGTACAGTCAACAGCAAAAGTAGATGATGAAAATTAGAAATTCAATACTAATGAACGGAGTTCGCGTCAGAACTGTGTGGCGTCGAAGTGATTCAAAAGTATGTGATGGTAAATTATACCAAACATTTACTACTAGTACAGTTGCCAGTTCTGACGCGAACTCCATTCATTAGTATTGAATTTCTGATTTTCATCATCTACTTTTGCTGTTGACTGTACCTTCTAGCGAAACCAACCATACCTATAATTTTTGACGATGCTGCTGTTTCCTTACAAAGTAAAGGTCTTCCTCTATTTTATCACTTTCTGATGCGGCTATACTCTGCTTTGAATTTCAGGCTATCTTCTAGCCCATATTATTTTTAAGTATTCCAGCTGAAAACATTAACCTTTTAACCGCTAGTATCGCATTTATGCGACACATTTTTCCGTGCCCCTACCGCTCGTGTCGTAGGTATTTCTGCGACAGAGAACATGCACGATTTTTTCGTTCTATTTTCGTCCTAACTGCGTGGTACATACAACTAAAACTATTATTAAATAGAGATAAAAACTTTTTGACTATTTTTCAAAAATTCACCCTGTATACAGATACCTACAGGGTGAATTTTCCAAGTGGGCGTGGATGGCCAAATTCTAAACTATGAGGAATAGCGAAAAGTACTCAAAGGAGTCGCGGGCTCGATTTTGATGAAAACTAAAACTGCATCATTCGATTTTTGAAAAGCTTAGAGTTGAAAAGTCAATATTTCTAGCCAGGAATCGAACCTGTTGATTTTGCAACAAAAACACACACTGTATTATTACACCTTTTGATAGTGTCGCTAATAAGGATCAAATTCTGGGAAGTAATGACATACGACAAACTTAAGGAAAATGTTAAATTTTAATAAACTTCTTCTTATTCTAAAGTATTCAATTCATACCTGCATTACGTACCTTGTTCGAAATGATGCTCAATATTTTTATTAACACACCCGCAGCACATGATTAGACAAACGGAACAGATACAAAGCTTCAAACAACCGCGCGAATCGGTTGCACTACTACAAGCACGCGGGGCATGTGTGCGTGACCACTGGCCGCTTGTCACGTACGCGGCGAGACTGGAAAAAACCGGTTTACGCTGGCACAGCTAGTTGACAATCTCAGGGTCAGAGCGACGCACGTTGTTTGTTTTGTTAGTTCCAAGTTTGAATATTTTAATCTAAAAACGTGGTACATTATTGTTAATAATGGTGGTTTATTGTACTGTGTGTATGAATAATACTAGAAAAAATAAAGATATATCATACTTCAACTATCCCAAGGAGTACAATAGGTAAGTAAATATTTGATTACTTCTTTTTCAAGCAAGTACCTTTTTGATAAGAAGACGGTTGTACACGTTGTGTTTTTACCTTTTTTATTATTATTACAAGTTTTTACTACACATTTGTAGGTACGTGGATGGGTTGGTATGTAGTAGGTATGTGTGTTAAGTTTAAATATTGCAAGTAAGATTTGAGCCACTTCCCGATGTCTGATTGAGCTGAAATTTTGTATACCTGCGTAACTTCGGTGATAATGCAATAATAAGATATAACCTGACGCTGCACCCAAGATTATCTCCTCACTAGGGAACTCTTCAACGGTTAGTAGCACGATCACGAAATTTTGTATGATAGATGAATTTTGATAATTCGACACGATATTTATCATGAACTGCTGCTGCAGCCAGCATTGTCTCCTTACGAGGGAACTCTTTAACGGTTAGTAGCATGGACTTGAAAGCGAAACTTTTTATTTAAATTTAATTTTGCTTGTTAAACATGATCTTCACCATAGACTGCTGCTGCAGACAGGTCTTCTCACGAGGGAACTCCTCAACAGCCATAATAGCATGATCATGAAAGTTTGAATACGATTTTAAAAAGCATTTTTAATCAAAACTTATTCTCGCTACTAGTAGGTCTTGAAATTAAATAAATATTTAAAAAATAGGTATATAATCTTTAAAATATAGGTCTACCTTTGTTTTTTGTATAATAGTGTATAATAGTGTTCGGTTCGCATTTCCATTTTATTTTTGTTTCAGCTCAAAGCATTTACCACACCATTAAAACAAACAATAAATGATTAAAAAACAAAAATTATAAAAAGAAAATTATTAGAGTAAGTAATTTGTAAATCATACTGAATAACAAAACTATTTAACAAAATAAATGTTTTGTTTAATTTGTCTTAACCTATGTGACAACCCTACCAAAATAGGTAACAATTTTGCACGTTCTTAAGAAGCTTTGCCTCTGTTCCGATTGTCTACTCATGTGCCCGCAGCGCAGTCACCTTAACAGCAATATGTTCTAAATTCAAATTTCTATTACGATCTTTGGAAAATATTCTAATGGAATCAATAATATTGTAATGCTGAATGCAGTACAATGCTTGAGACATCGAATCCAGCTATGTACAGACGCCAGCACATCAACCTACCCGAAACTGTCAGATTTTCCCAATCAACTTTGAACCTTATGTTTTGGGGATAAAGTTGAAAATCTATTAAAGAAATTTGACAGATTGTAGTAGGTTGATGTGCTGGCGTCTGTACAAGGCTGCACTAAAAGTATCGGGAATGGAATATTTCCGCTGTTCCTGTCATATTAAAATATTTTTAATTGAAAACTCCTTGGTTTTAAAAATCGAATACCATTTATTTATTTAAAAAAAGATTCTCGGTCTTGTCACAAGGTTTTGTCAAACTTGTTTAGTCGTTGAGAAAATGGAATTGACTCGAGAAAATTCAAGAACGATGATTTATTATGACTTTCGAAGTGGTTTAACACAAAAACAGTGTGTTGACCGGATGATTTCTGCATTTGGTGATGAAGCCCCATCCAAAACCACAATTTATCGCTGGTTTGCTGAATTTCAACGTGGACGTGTCAAGCTCAGTGATGATCCCCGTCAAGGTCGTCCAAAAACTGCAGTCACCCAAGAAAACGTTGATGCTGTGCGTAAGCTGATTGAGGAAGATCGACATGTGACATACCGCGAAATTCAGGCAACTTTAGACATTGGCATGAGTCAAATACAAATAATCTTGCATGAACAATTAGGTGTAAAAAGTTGTTTTCCCGATGGATACCGCATTCGCTCTGTGAAGAGCAAAAAGCGGCTCGCGTTACTTGGTGCGTCAGAACTCTCGAAAGATTCCACGCAGGATCCTCAAATGCTGTATACAACATCGTATCAGGTGACGAATCCTGGATATACGCGTACGAACCCGAAACAAAAAACCAGTCACGAGTTTGGGTGTTCGAAAATGAGTTAAAGCCAACAAAAATTGTTCGTTCACGGAGTATTGCAAAAAAAATGGTGGCCACGTTTGTCTCCAAAACCGGCCATGTTACGACTATTCCTCTTGAGGGACAAAGAACGGTTAATGCAGAATGGTATGCTAGCATTTGTTTGCAACAGGTCGTTTCTGAACTCCGTAAAGAGAACTGCAACCGCCGCATCATCCTCCATCACGACAATGCGAGTTCTCACACCGCGCACAGAACAAAAGAGTTTTTAGAGCAAGAAAACATAGAATTATTAGACCATCCGCCGTACAGCCCCGACCTAAGCCCTAATGATTTCTATACTTTCCCTAAAATAAAGAATAAATTGCGTGGACAGAGATTTTCATCACCTGAAGAAGCTGTGGACGCCTACAAAACGGCCATTTTGGAGACCCAACTTCCGAATGGAATGGTTGCTTCAATGATTGGTTCCATCGTATGGAAAAATGTGTCAAATTTCGCGGAGAATACTTCGAAAAGCTATAAATACATTTTTAAATATGTAGTAATGTTGTGTCACTTCCTTAATTCCCGAAATTTTCAGTGCCGCCCTCGTATTGAAAACAATGGTCATTTTGAACAAATAATCAGTTAAGGTTTAACAGGTAGGTAGGTAACATAACCCGGGCCCGGCTTAATGATAACAGCCGCACAGGTCAATTCATCAGGTTAGACTACACTTGCCGCGGTTGGTCTGTGGATGGGTGACCATCTTTACACACCGAGACCCGTTCATGCTTCGGAAAGCACGTTATGCCGTTGGTCCCGGCTGTCATTCCTGGATCTTTGACAGTCGTTACGGGTAGTCAGAAGCTCGAAGGTCTGACAACTCGAAGGTCTGACAACCAGTCTTACCAAAAAGGGAAGGGGTATCGTATTACCCAGTAACTGGGTTGTGGAGGTCAGATAGGCAGTCGCTCCATGTAAAATACTGGTATTCAGCTGCATCCGGTTAGACTGGAAGTTAGTCCCAACATAGTTGGGAAAAGGCTAGGCAGATGATGATGTTGATGAGTTAGGGTGCTTACATAAAGAAGCGGGTTTTCGGTCCCGAGTCCCGGTACAGGTCTCTGCAGGTTGATCTTCGGAAGGAAACGGTTCCTTGTTTTACCTGTTTCCCATTTCACCCGCACCGATCGGTACCTACCGACCCGCACAGACTCGCCTGCACCGGAAACCTGTTTCTTTATGTAAGCACCCGTAGGTAACATGAAAACAATAAAATAAGTAGGTAGGTATTTTGTTAAAAATGAGCTCTTTCCTTTAGTTTGCCGTAAGTGTGTCATTACTTCCCAGAATTCGATCCTTATTAGCGACACTATCGAATGGTGTAATAATACAGGGTGTTTTTTTTTTCAAAATCAAAAGGTTCGATTCCTGGCTAGAAATATTGATTTTTCAAAAATCCAATGATGCAGTTTTAGTTTTCATCAAAATCGAGCCCGCGACTCCTTTGAGTACTTTTCGCTAGTCCCCATAGTTTCGGATTTGGCCACCCACGCCCACTTGAAAAATTCACCCTGTATACCTAAGACAAGATAGTCATTATTGAAGCCTGTTAAGCAACTACCTACTTACTCAACCAAAGTTAGTAAAAACCGACCAAGTGCGTGTTGGAATACGGAACACTAAAATACCATGCGTTAATTGCCCACGGATTAAAGCGTGTCTCTTCCAAATGAAAAATCGGAAAAATTGATGAGTATCTTTGTAGGTACACACTACACAGATAAATAAAACATTAACCTTTTAACCACCCGACTTTATATCAGTTATCGTACACCAGCGCCCGAGAAAAAAAAAAAAAACGAAAAATAAATACCGATGAAACGAGCTGTGATGATGTAATAATAATACAGATTAAACGAGATGTGTTATTTGGTCGTATATATACTCTCTCCGACGTAAGCGGTTAAAAGGTTAATTTACTGTTGCTTCTTGAGCTGAATGAAAGAACCTGCTTAGTTATGAAAGTACTTTGTTCTCACTGTAGTTGCTGCTTTATTTGAGTCTACTGAAGATTTTAATGGCGTTGTTGCCACCGATGCTGCGGTTCTATTCTGTAAAAAAGATCACCGTGATAACTTAGGTGAAGTGAGCTGTCATTCCACCTGGATGCTAGGGATTGACACTATTGACAGCTCACTTCACTTTAGTTTTCACGGAGAGATTTTTACAGAATAGCATTAAAGCTGCGAAAAACGTTTTGAGTCGCACGCTATATTAAGGGTCGGTGCACATCTGACGGAAGATGCGTCGCGTATTATCGTTCGCGTAACGCCAGAACAGACAATAAAATTATATGATAAAACATTCAACCTTTCACACTCAACCGATGATGCGTTAGTGCGTTGAGCGAATAAATAGACGCAATCGAAGTTACGCCCGACGCATTTTCCGTCAGATGTGAACCGACCCTAAATCCTCTTTAGGACGGAATCCACGGTCTATTGAAGGGTTAGGGGGCAACTCGTCCACTTCGAAACTGGGCCCAGGGACCAGTTCCACCTTTCTAATTTTACTAGGGGTCAACTCGTCCCACTTCGAAACTGGGACCAGGGACCAGTTCCACCTTTCTAATTTTACTAGGGGTCAACTCGTCCCACCCAATTCCACCTAGGGGGCAACTGGGCCCACGTTAGTTTAGGTATTGAGACGATTGCACTACTGAATATTCTCTAGGGGTTTGGTGGTCCCAATACAGTGAAACTGGCAGTAGCAAGGGGAAATAAAAAAATAACCGAAGGTTATTTTTGATCTCATTTGTTTTATGTAATCATAATTATCATGATTAATTTTTTATTCTATAATTAAAAAATATAGTTCATAACAAAACAAATCAAAAGTGCCTACACTTTTTTTTTCTCAAAACCAAATAAAAAAAAAAACAAATGGCGTGATAAATCGTTCAAGTAGAAATCTTAGCAAATTAATTTCTCTATACAATAATAATAATTTATTTAATAAAACGTTTACAAAAGGTGTATATTTAGCCAAGAGTAGTAAAACCATACAATTATAGTGTCTAAAAATAAACTAAAACTAAGATATGTTTTACTATAGTTGCAAGTAGTGATGGTTTGGAATTAGTATTAGGTAGCGACCCGCCCGAACTAGGTTTATTCAAACCTGTGTTTCAGGCCATCACTTTACATTTCAATTCAATTGGAGCGTTAATTTTTTAAAGGAAACTGATATAAAAATAATTCATTAACAATTCTGAGAAAAAGCACATTGGTACATTATGTAAACATAACAAATGTTTTTACCATAGATATCCGAGAGATATGCCTTCACTGCATATTTGTTCAAGTTCAAGTGTCACATTTTCCCCACTCCGGAAACTCACACAAAAACAAAAGAAATAGATACGGCACACATGATCAAATTGGGCGGCTTTTTTGGCACACACAAGAAAATAAGCGTAACACTTTTGTGCTATCTTATTACACATATGCTCAAAAGGGGCGGGCACTAGAAAGTATAGACACAGTCACTGAATGCACACATGCAACTCTAGCATCAACATCATCATCATCATCTCAGCGCTATGCTTCACTAGTGGATTATTTGACATGGTTCCGTTGCTAGGCAATTTTCTTTTTTTTTTTTTTCAAAAATATTTCACTACGAGATATTTGTTAAATCCTTAAATAATATAATTAGTACAGTGATTTCTTAATTATCGGTGGTAGGACACGCCACTTGTCTTAAGGTTTGTTGTGATTGTTCTATTTTTGCAAATAAGGACGGAACAATTCGGCATTTTGTAAAAATACGAAATGACACCACACGTTTCGATACAAACATATGACTACGGCGCTTACCGCCTTCGCGCGTACCAACATAGGGTCAGATTACAACATAGGGTCTTTTATAGAGGCGACATGCGCCACGCCTCCATGCCATATCCCTCGATATCCGTGGTTTTTACAACACCATTACAATTTCTACATCGGAACTGAAAAGAATTGCATCGATATGGAGCGACGACATCATTTGACACGAGAAGAGATGATGAGAGCCATCGGAATGTTGCAAGCAAAGAGTAAAGTAACTATAGAGGGTTGCAAGCTTGGAATCAAGACCTCAGTTACATTCAAAAATCTGTTTTTTATAATGCCTAATGATTGATTTCTGTGCTTGTATAATCGTATTATCTATGTGTTTGCGGAAATTAAGGTTTGTGTCAATCGTGACGCCTAAATATTTAATATGGTCGGTTTTAGCTAAAGTGGGACAAGTGCATGCAATGTCATGATTAAGTAAGCGTTGGATTATTGTTTCTCATTGTAAATAACAGGTACTTGGTTTTATAATGTTAAGAGATTTTTATCAAACAGTAGAGCTGTTTTAAGTTTGTAAGAAGAAGTTATTTTAATTTTTTTAATTTTGGTTTTGAGAAAATAGCGTTGGATTATTGTTTCTCATTGTAAATAACAGGTACTTGGTTTTATAATGTTAAGAGATTTTTATCAAACAGTAGAGCTGTTTTAAGTTTGTAAGAAGTTGTTTTAATTTTTTTAATTTTGGTTTTGAGAAAACATAATGTGTAGGTACTTTTGATTTGTTTTGTCATGAACGTTATCTTTTAATTATAGAATAAAAAATTAGTCATGATAATTATGATAACATAAAACGAATGAGATAAACTAACCTTCGGTTATTTTTTTATTTCCCTTTGCTACCGCCAGTATCACTTTATTGGGACCACCAAACCCCTAGAGAATATTCAGTAGCGCAATCGTCTCAATACCTAAACTAACGTGGGCCCAGTTGCCCCCTAGGTGGAATTGGGTGGGCCCAGTTGCCCCCTAGGTGGAATTGGTCCCAGGTCTCAGTTTCGAAGTGGGACGAGTAACCCCCTTAGGCCCATGGTCCCAGTTTTGAGGTGGGACGAGTCGACCCCTAGTAAAATTAGAAAGATGGAACTGGTCCCTGGGCCCAGTTTTGAAGTGGACGAGTTGCCCCCTAACCCCTATTGAATGGGACTGGATCGAATGATGTTGTTCTGATCCACGCGCGTTGGAGCGAAACATAATTTTTAGTAATAAGTACTGTATCTAATTACGTAGAGATCTTTTACTTTATAAATGCACGCCCCTCAACATTTCCATACAAACATAATGAAATGCGTATGCAACTAGTAGTGGAGGGGCAGCAACTTTATAGTAAAAGATGTACCTATTTCCGTTTGTACTTTAGGTAGGTACGTATGGGAATAACTAAATTTCCTTCTTCTTTTCAAATTTTAAATAGCAGCAAACACGCGTGAAAGTTATGTCTGTCGCCATTTGTCGCTGATGTTAACGTCTTGGATATTAGCTCGTAGCCCACCAAAATTACTTACTAATATTTCAATAACTAATGAAACTTTTGCATTGATCGCATATAGCTATATTAAATATCTACTATAATAACTCCTGCTGAGTATCCATTTAAAGAACGATTAAATCTTGTCGGCGCAGTTGGGTCCCATGTTGGGTCGCATATGTAGGTACTCCTAAAACGGATTTCGTGTAAAGTGACAAGTCTTCTTGTTTTTTATTAATGCACAGTGCCTTTATATACGGACGCCATTTTCTGATATTTCACACATCACTTTGTTTCGTCGAAGGATTAGGACGAATTAAAAGTTTAGATTATTTATTAATTTCAAAATGTTTCGTTTCGAGATTATTTCCTTATGTTTGGCATTTATGGCTGTTTCTCAGCTAGACGATAAACCAGTAAACGCCCAGTCAGTAGAAGTACAACTGCCTCCAGGTGAATGCTTCCAGTGCCTTAATTTTTCCATACTCTAACTAGTTATAAAAGTACAAGTTATATTTTACATAATTTTTGTTTGCAGGACAAGAATGCCAAATGACACCTGTTATTCATATTCTTAAACACCCCGGATGTATACCTAAAGCGATACCTTCCTTCGCTTGTATTGGCAAGTGCTCCAGTTATGTCCAGGTACTAAAACTATGCTTGAATTAGAATAGTGCCTTTTAGTAAGTACGCTAAACATTATTTTCAATGTTTATAGGTGTCTGGCAGCAAAATCTGGCAAATGGAACGAACTTGCAACTGTTGCCAAGAATCTGGTGAACGAGAGGCGACTGTAGTTCTGCTTTGCCCTAAAGCAAAAAGCGAAGATAGGAAGTTGAGAAAGGTGATTTTTATTAAATAGTTAAAATAAATAACTCTACCTAATTTTTGTCATCGGAATTTGCCGAGGATCTGCACCCCTATTATCAGTGAGACCTAGGGGTGCACATCCATATTATAGGATAGTATATTGCCAACTGGACGGAGTTCACTGAAAACTTACCTTCTGAGTCCTATTTCCAGGTAGATGCGACACCCTACGCTGTAGAATGTAGATTGTTAAACCGAGTTCTGCATTCCAGATCACCACCAAAGCCCCCCTGGAATGTATGTGCCGTCCCTGTGGTAGCATAGATGAGAGTTCTATCATTCCTCAAGAAGTTGCTGGATATGCTGACGAAGGACCTCTTTACAATCACTTCAGGAAGTCGCTTTAAAAATCAAACGAAAATGGAGTTATAAATTGTTAGTATTGTTACGTTACGAAAATGAAAATAATGTTTTAATATTTAAAAACATATTAATAAAAACCCTTTGACCAGTTTCATGTTTTATTTTATCCTACATTAAATAACAAAAAAGTAATTAAATTTATCTACATGCTATAAATCCTCTATATGTTTCTGAAACAGTTAGCTTATTGCCAACATTAAAACAACCTAACTACATGTGATACTATTATCACACTCTGCTTCGCCTCGTGTGATAAACCCTTTATTATAAAACAGTTGCATAAATAACTATTAATTGTTTGGGTAACACTGAGAATCAATAAAATAATATACTTTAGCTTGCATCCAATATTTTTTATATTACTACTTACCGTTTATTTATTTTATCACAAGGCGTGAAAAACGTAACGAGGCCCCACGTGTTGCCGCCATTACAGGTTAGTGAAATAAACTTACCAGAGGCAGTCTCGAATTCTCTATTAACCTTAATCCGCGGTATAGAGGCGCAACTTGCACTTGAGTGGCAATTTGCTGCGGGCAGTGAGTAAGGAATGGAGCCTACCGAGAGCGAAAGCGGCTCGCGAACGAACCGTCTTTATATGCTCTTTGAAAGTGAGGTTGTTGTCGAGAATGACTCCTAGGTACTTGGCTTGCTTACCCCAAGGGATAGGCTTGTCATACATAGAGATCGGGCTAGGGAGGGGGGGGGGGGGGGGACCTACGCGGTTTCGAGAAGAGAACCGCCTGACTCTTAACGGGGTTGACCTCTATTCTCCATTTCCGGAACCAATCGCCTAAGGCGCTTGCGGACAATTGGAGAGTGCGAGCAATAGAGCTCTGAGAGTTGCCAGAACAGTAAATGGCAGTATCGTCGGCAAATAGAGCCAACTGTGCCTTATTACTTTTTGGAATGTCGCTAGTGAATAGCGTGAAGATGAGGGGGGATAATACAGAACCCTGGGAGACTCCGGCACGGATGGGATGAGGGGGGGAAAGAGAGCCCTCTATGCGGTAGCGAAAAGTACGATCCGACAGAAAGTCTCGTAAGATGAGTACGAGACGGTCAGGCACACCCATATGGTAAAGCTTATTTAATAAGACATTGTGCCAGACCTTGTCGAATGCTTTCGCAATATCGTAAAAGAGAATGCCTGTCGACGCACCTCGCTGAAAACCGGCGCTAATGTGCTCGACGATTGGGCTTGCCTGGCTTTGGGATACCTATGACCGTGGCTTCATTCCACGCTTGCGGGAAGATGTTGTTGCTTAGAGCGCCATTGAAGATAGCGGTCATAAGCTAGATGAGGGGGGCGGGGAGGAGTTTGTACACCCTATTGGTGATACCATCCGAACCGGGGGCTTTGCGGGTTTTGAGCCCTTTAATGATGTCTTGCACTTCGTCAGGAGTGACGGGAGGCAGAGGATCATCAGGGTCTTCAACTGGAGGGAGGAAGGCTCTACGTTCGACCTCTGCATTCACCTTAAGAAGGAGCGCTTGGTCTACTGGTTGAGAGCTGGGAGAGCATTGGGACTCTAGGCTGTCTGCTAGGCATTCGGCCTTGTCGGGGTTGTCGAAAGCTATTGTCTTGTCGGGACGAGTGAGAGGAGGCACCGCGACCTCATTAGGGAAACGTAATTTCCTCTGAAGATGCCAGAAGGCTTGATGGTTGGGCTCGAGCTCACTGAGCTTTTCCCAACTCTGGGAACGCCACCCCGATACACGTTTCTTTACAGCGCGCTGTAAATGCCGCATAATTATGGGCTTTGTTCGCGTCGCAGGGAAAAGAGTCGTAAGCACGAATGGCTGCGTTCTTCTCGGTTATCAGTTCACGTACGTCAGCGGGTAGTTTCCAGCGATGGTCTTCCACCACCGGAACTTCCCGTGAACAATCCGTCACTACGGATTGAACGTGTTCTGTAAACGAGTCGATCGCCCCCGTCGTGTCCGCGACCGAGACAATGGGGTCAGGGATGGAGTCTAAGTGCGGTGACGTGGTGGATTTCAGTCTTTCGCTTACTTTCCTCCAGTCAGTAACTACTTTAGTCTGAGGGGGCTAGGTGCATGATGACTGGGCGGTGGTCGGAGTTAAGTTAACGTCTCGATAGATTGCAAATGGAGGTTTACACTCTTGAGCAGCGCTACATCGAGAACATCGGGAAGCTGGGTGGGATCGCCAGGGAAATGAGTCGGATACATCGGAGCGATGGTATCGAAATTGAAGGCGGCACCTAGGTTGAATAGAATTCTACCTCTGGTGGAAGTCGTGTTGCTATTCCAAGCGGGATGTTTGGCATTGAGATCCCCCGCCATGATGACGGAGTCACTCATGCCAAAGAGGTCAGTGAAAATATCTTTGGTGAGGGAGATGGGATCCTCTGCACCGTTACTGGGCGGGATATAGGCGGAAATGATGGTGATGGAAGGATGACCAGTCATGCCGAGCCGACAGATAGAGACCTCCAGGTGAGAGAGGAGAGGAGGTGGGTCAATGGGGATGCTGACTGACTTGCCCGAAAATGGTGCTATTTTTATACCCGGCGAGGCCGGCCTACGTTACCTTATTGACGACCGCGATTTTTTGAGCCTTTTTGCTCGCCAATTTCTTCAAGCCGAAATCTGTTTAAGCCCTTATTTATTATGTTTTTTGTGTTATTTCCTTACAATTTTTAATGTACGAATAAATTCATTCCTTCGCCGAAACGGAACTTATTATTGTGTGACAAACCGGTCAAGTGGCGCGAGTCGCCCATTGGCGACGAAACAATAGAAAATCAATAAAATTGTGCCTCATTAGCGGAACTTGACAGATTAAGGCCTCATTTACGGAGACGCGGGGCGTCTCGCGTCGCGTGTGGCGTGGCGTCTCGAGGCGCGTCGGACGTTTTTTCTGTTTACGATGGGGCGGCGCGTGAAGCGGCACGCATCATCGCACGCGTAAACACAAACTTATAGCAATATACGACCATGTTCATAGAGAAGCGAGACGGGAAGCGTGGCGGTGCCCGCCGCGGCGCCCGCGGCGAAGCCTCGGACATAGCTTCATCAAGAATTGCCGCTGCGTGCGCCGCCGCGATAAACGCCGCGTGGGACGCGTCGGTGCCATCCGCGGGCTCGGCCGCAAAAAACGCCCTAATTCAAACAAACGCGTCTAAAATCGCTTCTCCGTAAACGCACTCATACAACGCCATATATTTGAATTCAGTGCGGGCCGCGCCGCTCAACGCAACGCGCGACGCCCCGCGTCTCCGTAAATGAGGCCTAAGAACAAACAATGGGTGCATTCCGAGTTAGGACTCTAAACGATATTACGATTTGAGCGTGCTTAAACCCATACCGAATTAGGTACGCTCAAATCGATTATATCGATTACATTCCTAACTCGGAACGCGGCATAAAACATACTTCTCCTAACTCAATGTCATTGCTTTTGTCATTGTCAAATGTCACTGTCAATCAAGTCAAGTCAATCACCGCTGTCAATTCATGTATTTTGTTTTGTATTCATACGGCTTCTCCTGTAACTTTTCGGTAAATAGTTAATTCTAAAGTAATTCTTATTCAAAATGAGTCGCAGGAAACGTACAAAGGTAAATTACTTTTTATAAAATATCAACGATCATCATCAATGTTTTCTTTTTATTTGTTTTGATGACCAGGTTATGTTTATCGATCGTAATTCGTAGGTTGAAACCCGGGAATTGGATGAAAAATTAAAACAAGATGATTCTGAATCTGATCAGTCAGAAAAGAGTAAGGTCACGTCGTCAAGTCCCACATCGGTTGGGGGTCGCCGAGAGTCGTCATCGAGCCGTACCGCCGATGTTATTAAAGAGACGAAAGAGAAAAAGGAGGATGTTAAAGTGGATGATACTAAGAGTGACGATATCGAGGAAATTAACTACAAAGAAATGCTTAACAGGTATACAAAATTTACACTAGTACTAACAAGTCCTTTTTTCTTCCCCATGATTGAGCCTAAGCGAAAATCTCCTCGCCGTTTTAAATGCACTCCATAAAGTAGTCGAATGTCTGGTCCATTCAAATTCCAGGCTTTAGCATTTAACTCTTCTATGTGTTCAATAAAGAAACTAATTAATTTATAGCTTGGAAGGAGCAGCATTCCAATCTAGGTTGCCGTTTGATAAGATGTCGTCTTTGGAAGCCGAGTGTTTCTCTGATCTACAAGGATCTTCAAGCCATGCATTTGTTCAAATAAGGAACCGCATATTGAAGCTGTGGTTTGAAGATCCCAAGAAGCAATTGACTCAAGAAATTTCTGTTCAGAAAATGGAAGTAAGTTAACTGTGCAATTAGTTCATGTAAAGTATTGTAAAGTTAGGAAGCTTTACACAACTACAACTAAAACTTAAATTGATAGTATGAATATACTATCAATTTATGGGTGATTTGAATAAATCACTACTGTAATTTTTTGTCAGTCATATGAAATGGCTATAACATAGCAAATTGACACAGTATGTCATTCTGCTCAAGAATCAAGTTCTCTGACTGTGCATGAAGTACATGAAATTATGAATGGTTTACTGATATATCTGAATGCTGAACTTAACATTACAGTTATATGTTATGTATACTCTCTCTAATTTATATCCTTAAATATTATTTCAGTCTCCATACAATGGTGATCCTGCATTGGTAATGAGAACTCACGCATTCTTAGAAAGACATGGTTTTATAAACTATGGTATCTATGAGCGAACTACACCTATTCCTACTCCACCAAAAGGAAAACAGAGGCCGAAAGTCATCATCATTGGAGCAGGTATAAACTTTTTCTTTATTTATTTGTTATTGTGAATACTGATAAACCTATAAAATAATAATTTGTCACTGGAAAGGCAAAATTACTTAACCACCAAACTGCACTTTTGGCGGTTAAGTAACTTTGCCTTTCCAGGGACGATATGTTGGTAAAGCATTGCTCCCATATTTGTATTTGTAGTGCAATCAACTGCATATTCATGGTAATAGTTGTTCTTTGTTGTTGAGTTGGCCGTTTTAATGTCTATTAAATAAGCTTAAACCAAATTCGGCCATTTTGGCAGTATTATCTTTGACTTATTTAAAACATAAAAAATGGAACCAGCAATATGACAAAGAAGAAGTGCTTTGATTTAATAATGTTGTGGGAAGTCTGTTTTTGTAGTTCAAGTGTAACTATCTACGCATGTAGATAAATAATATGTAAGTACAGTCAATAGCATTATTGACTGTACTTACATATTATTTGATGAGGATAAGTTTAAATAAAAGACTAAAAAGTCAATCCTAATTTGTCAAAAGTTTGATCTATGCTTACTTGTTATTTTACAAGAATAATAAAAAACATTTTCTGATAATTACAGGAGTCTCGGGGCTGGCTGCTGCTCGACAACTGATATCATTCGGTTGTGAAGTCGTTATCCTAGAAGGAAGAGATCGAGTTGGAGGCAGGATTGTAACATACAGAAAGGGGCCTTATGTAGCAGACTTAGGTTAGCATATTTTTTTTAAACATATTTAGAGAAAATGATGATTAAATAAAGCATTACTTACAAAATTTCTAAATATAGCTACCAAATTAATGGTGTAAGTAATGTAATACCCAATGTTGTTCTGGAGTCACCTTCAAGTTAAGGCGTAAAAATTAAAGCTTTTTCCTTCTAATTCTATCATGAAGCCGTCTTCGATGCGAATTTTTTTTTTCAATTCATTGTAGCCGTCTAAAATGAATTGAAAAAAAAAATTCATCATACATCTAAATAGTAAGTATATTTATATACTGTACGCAAAATGCGCGCTTAGAGTTGCGGACACCAGCCCGTATTATCTATACCATATTTATAAATATACATAAATATGGTAAATAAATATATATCAATTCTAATTTTTTTTTAATTCTCGTATTCTACATTTTCAGGTGCTATGGTTGTGACTGGTTTGGGTGGTAACCCAGTAACTACACTATCAGTACAGATGAACATGGAATTGCATAAAATCAAGCAGAAGTGTCCCCTTTATGAAGCGACTGGCAACCAAGTGCCTAAACATAAGGATGAAATGGTATGTAAAAAGCATATTTAAGGTGGCTAGAGTTACAGCATGGTATATTTGCCTTAGTTTGAGTAGTTAGCACTTAAAATGCTGATTGCTCTTGAAATGTTTATGCGATTGGTGGAACACTGAAGTGGCGAAGACTGCAATGGACGACAGAATCAATATGTCGTAACGTTGGTGATTTTTGTACTGTCAATACGGTGAATAAGCATACTTAAATTAGCTGGTTAAATATTTTTTTTTAATACATATTTTGGATGGATAAGTAAGAATAGCATATTAAGCTGAACTTGCGTGTTTATTGATAGAAACTAGTAATGAAGGCGTGGAAGGTCAACATAGTACCCTCCTACTAAAACATACCTAAGTACTGGACTACACTTTACATCATAATAGTTAGGTATTCGTAAGTGAGCATTGGCGCCGATTCTCTTGTTCACAAACTAAACTAAATTAAAGTTCAGTGCATCTTTTTCTTTCTATTTCATTAAGAAAATTTACTTTACTTTAACCTTTTAACCGCCCGACTTTATATCAGTTGCCGTGCCCCCAGCGCCCGAGAAAAAAAAAAAACGAAAAATAAATACCGATGAAACGAGCTGTGATGATATAATAATAATACAGATTAAACGAGATGTGTTATTTGGTCGTACCTATATATACGACTCTGGCGGAATGGGCACGAAAATATTTGTCGGATTAATCCGACGTACGCGGTTAAAAGGTTAAAAGGACAGGAGATAAATATTAGTTTAGTCCTGTCAAATACTCCATAGACAATTTAGACGTGATTAAAAAATCGGCTATTAAAAATACGTGAAATTTACGTCAGGCACTGACTAATTTGACAGGTCTAAACTAATATTTATCTTCTGTCCTTTTCTTAATGAAATAGAAAGAAAAAGATGCACTAAAATTAAATTTAGTTTAGTTTGTGAACAAGGGAATCGGCGCCAATGTCTGTTCTTTTTGAATAAATAAGGGATCTCTAACCTCAATTCGATAAGCGTAGCCTGGGACGGCTTTCGGGTCGGTGAACTGACGACTCAGACGAGTTGGATGCGGAAGGCGAAGAATCGGTTGTTTTGGCAGAACTTGGGAGGGCCAGCAGTGGACTGCGATAGACTGAGTTGATTGAATCAACACACAAAATATGTTTCATAAAAACATACCTGTCCACGAAATGCTTTTTATAGAGACGTGTTTTTTGTCCAGGTGGAGCGTGAATTTAACAGACTTCTGGATGCTACGTCGTATCTGTCACACCAAGTGGACTTTAATTACTACAACGACACGCCCGTCTCTCTCGGCCAAGCGTTGGAATGGGTCATCAAACTTCAGCAGAAGAATGTGAAACATAAACAGGTACTAATCGATAATAACGAATAAGTAAATTAATATATTAGTCCCTGAAGGAGTTTCGTGGAATATGGAAGACATTTTTAATTTATTATTTTGCGTTTTTATGCGTTTTTACGTACTTTTATATTTCTTTATTTTGTTTATAGGTGCAACATCTAAAGGCACTCATAACGCTGCAAGAGAGACTTAAAACGAACATAAACAAGTAAGTAGTAAAGTAAAAGTTAAAAGGGGGATGCGCTAGGTAGCCCGCGAATTGAATGATATTTCATGAAATAGTCATTCAATAGGATTGTATGAACTTAGAGGCTTGTATTGATGATTTTAATGATTATAATTCTGTGAATACATACTTGCTACGCTCTTGAATCATATTTTGTTCAACATACAACCTGACTGATCAACAAATTCCAAAAAACTTAAGAATATTTGAATTTTGCGGGCTACCCTGGCGCTTTCCCCTTAAGTGATTATTATGTGTGAGTAGTTATATATCGTGCCAATCCGAGAGAGAAATAGATTTTAAATCAAAACCTTTTTCCAGGATGTCCGATATGAAAGAGCTCTTGCAGTCTATGAAGGCCGAGAAGGACGCTTTGCTCGTAGAAAGAGACAAAGGTGTAGCAGGAGACGCGGGTATTTTGCAAGAGTTCAATTTTCGCCGCCTGAATAGAGAGATGAACTTGCTATGCAACGAATATGAGGCACTGGTTTCCACTAACGCTACGATTGAGGAAAAACTGGCGCAGCTAGAAACTAATCCGCCGAGGTATGTAAACAATTCAGATTCGGGTTTCAATTCTCATTAGCTAACTCCTTAATTTACTTTCAGCATGATTTTCAAGTTAATGAGTTGAACGAGTTTGAAGAGTTGAACGAGTTATAACGCATACTAAAATATTTGAAAAGACGGCGTACATCCGTCATATTTTCTAAACTAATCTATTCACGAATAATAAAGCTAAAGAGTTTGTTTGTTTGAACGCGCTAATTTCTAATTTCTGGATATACCAGTCGGATTGAAAAAAAAAATTAGAAATTGTTGAGGAAAGCTATAGGCTATTACATCACGCTCTTAGGCCTCGGACTCGAAGTCAGCGATTGCGGGGCGGCGGCGGCGGCGCGGCAACGCAGACCCGGTCTCGAAGCCAGCGGGCAGATCGCGCGGCGCTAGAGCGGCGTAGTATTGTGTTATGAAAAATTTGTGTCATTGTTCGCGAACGAAATGTCTAAACAGCGACGACAACATACTTTTTAATACAACATTTTGAAACGTCGGTCGTTAAAAAGCAAAAAATGAAATGCACAACACTACGTCAATGCAGACGCGCGGGCACCGCTAGATTGGTGCGCATCGCTCGTACGCCGCTCCCCGCGCCTCTGCCTTTGAGGCCAGTTCCATATAAATCTATGCATTGAAACACCCGCTGACTTTGTGTCCGTAGCCTTAGGAGCCGAGCAAAAAGAAAAAAAGTCAGAACGGAAGCGAAAACGAAGTAATAGTGCGGGTAACCGATGCGATGCGACGGGGTGGGTCGGGGAAACAATAAATTTCGCGCGCACGACGTCGCGGGCAGAAGAGAAAAGATTTGATTTTTTGTATGTTTGTTTATAATTGATGAACCCAAAAAATACTTAAACAATTTTATAAATTCTTTTTAGTTTTACCTATAGAAAACTATATTACAAGCGAGTCATATGAGCTGTATTTTTTTTAAGTATATTGTTGACGACTTCCACGCGAACGAAGTCGCGGGCAGAAGCTAGTACTGAATAGTTTAGCAAATTACAATACTGATGTTTTCTACCATCAGTGTTAAGAGAAGTAGCAACGTGGTGATACTTTGTTACTTTGATCAGAATTCAACAAATTCGTACTCAAACAAAATATGTTTTTTAGTTCAGTATATTTGTCGGTACGCGACAGACAAATACTCGACTGGCACTTCGCTAATTTGGAGTTCGCGAACGCAACACCGTTAGGCAACTTGTCACTGAAGCACTGGGATCAAGATGACGACTTCGAGTTCACTGGGAACCATTTAACAGGTATGTTGATAAATTCACTTAAGGACAACCACGTCAGTAAAGTACGGCCAACGAGAAGCGATACCAAATGTAAACAAAACACATGCAAGGTCATTAGGAATAGCAGGGGTGCGTAACTTTTTGAAAGTTGGATTTATATAGTTTAAAAAAATATCCGGCTAATTGTAATAATACCAAAAAGGATAGTCTATTTTTATAAATTTTTTCATAATTTGAATTATTGTATAATGTTGATTTATCTCTCGACGTACTTGGTTGTGGCTCCATCATTAACCACTCTTAATAAAAACAAACAATGATCAACAAAAATTAACTTAAACAAGAAATAATTAAATAAACAACAAAATAATAACAAAACTTGAACAAATAACTTGTTATCACCACGAGCGCGTTCCGAAACAGAATGAATCTAAAATGGCCGCCGGAATGTTGGCAAACCCGTCTTGACGTTGTCATGTTTTTGCCGGGAGAACGAGACATTACGACAAAGGCACAAGATGGAAAGAGATAGATATTAGATTGTCAACGCCACAGTTGTTTTTTAGGTTAATGACCTTTCGTATCGCTTCTCATTGGCCTTACTTTAGTAATACTTGAACTACGTAACCGAAAAATAATTGCTACGAAATAAAGGTGCTGTCATTGTCAAATTCTAACTATAGACTGATAGACTGTACTAACGTCTGTTCCCAAACTATCTGATGAAAGTGTAAACAAACCCTGTTCAGATTAAATTCATACAGGGAATTATTAAGACGGAAGAACAAAATATATTAGGTCCTTACCTCAGACCAAATAAAAAACCAAGACAGAGGGCTGTCAACAGTAAAGTGAAGCCGGTTCGTAAATATGTGTGCACTTAGTGAGGTGTACTTTGATTGTTAATGGTTGTAAATGTGTGCGTGTGAGCGTGTATGCACAGAGCGGAGGTGTAGTTTTGGCATGCTTCACTGTATTGTTCGCTATTGTTCGCAGCGCTATGTCTTGACTTTTTAGTTGGTCTGAGGTCCTTACATGTAAAATTCGATTTTTTACGAGTCGCAATAAATAATTTTTCATTCTTTCTTTCTTTAGCGTTTTGTCGAACTGGCCACTTTAATCTCAAATACCTGGCTTTGGTTGGTTCATCATCATCATCATCATCAGCCTATAATGTTCCCACTGCTGGGACACAGGCCTCCTCTCTGTGAGAGGGTGCCTTCTGTGTGGTTGGTTACGAATTCCAAATTCAAATTTATTTCATGCTTAGGCTTGTGTATTTGTGTTTCGAATTTAGTGATTTATTGGTTTTTCGCGTCAATCCATTTTTCTTTGACACCGTTCTATTCACAATATGGAAAAAACGTCGCGTTATTTACGAATACGAGTTCCATCGTGCCCCCAGCGCAGCACTGCAGAAACAGCTCGAAAATAAATTAGAGGAGCTGTGATTCCAATATATCCGGCACCTACTGCAGTCCGCGGACCTTGCTCCAACAGATTACCACTTTTTCCGGAATTTAGACAATTTGTTGCAAGCAAAAACATTCAATTCCGATGAGGCAGTCAAAACGACCTATAAAAACTACCTATAAAATAGGGAAAGTGCGTAGATAACAATGGTAAGTACATACTTTGATTGCTAATAATATAAAATTCCATTAAAATTAATCGTTTTGCTTTTTCCATAAAAAACGCCAATTTCATGTGTAAGTAAGGACCTAATATTACAAATAATTATTTGAAATTATTTAGAAGGTTTTAACTTTATATCTCACAACTTTTCCCGCAATTGTTGTTTGAATAACCGCCATCTTGGATTTTCATTTTGACCTCATTATCGGCTTTAGCACCCTCGAAAAGTATGAAAACGACACCCATGATGAAAAATTTTAAAATTTTCGCAGCCGCCATCTTGGATTTCCATTTTGACCTCACTATCGGTTTTAGCACTCTCGAAAACCATGAAAACGACACCCATGATGAAAAATTTTAAAATTTTCGCAGCCGCCGTCTTGGATTTTCATTTTGACCTCACTATTGGCTTTAATTCAGGACCCTCGAAAACCATGAAAACTAACTCTCTCTGTCTCTTTATTATATATAATAGAAAGAGAGAAAGTCGCATGGAAGGGGATAACGCTTTTTCTTTACGTGACGATTTCTACTAGTTTACTCCTACCGCAACCCGCGGAACTTCGTTCCAAAATAAAATAAAGTTAGATGACCTGGTAATTTGTCTCTTATGTTGGCTGTACTGTAGTAGCGCAATGAAAAGTTAGTCAAACGTCCATGATGAAACTGTCATTTCGATTTTATATTATTATTCGTTATTTTGACATGAGACCATAGCAACATAGGTAAGTACTTATTAATAAAAAAATGCTTTAATAATTTTGATTCCTCGACTTTATTTTAAACGTTGCGCGTATTTGGTCATACATCTCATAAGGCTACGTACACTCGTACAGACGCAAAGGAGCAATCAGAAATGATTAATTACAAAAAAAAAAAAACACCGAATTTGGCTAACCCGCTAATTATGTGGACAGTCATAATGTTGTATTGAAAAGATTCCAAATAGGGTGATGATTATCCTATGCCGTCCGTTTTTTGGATCGCAGTTTATGAGAATGAAATAGGCATTGGCGTCCATACAGCACTTGCCATGAGAAAGCAAGCCTAATTGTTTTCCGTCTCCGTTATTATCAGCGCGTCAATTAGCGAAATTACCATAATGTGTATTAATTATCACCGTATGCGACATGACTTAATTAATTTAGGGCCTCCATTTGGTTCCGTACCTACATACGGATATATTATAATCATTATAAATGATTCAGCTCTACTATTAGCTAAAAACCGAATTATGGTTCCACTGTTGGATGTGGTAATGACAAAAATCGTAAACTCAGACATATTTCGCGTGAATCAACTACTTTAAACCACGAAACTCATCAATCAACCAAAGGTACGAGATTAGCTGATCGATGAAGTGACAAACAGCGTCGATAAAGAAACACTCCATTAGAATGGTTTCCGTCGCTAATCACCTGGGCATTCGGGCGTCGGGCCTACGACGGCAATAACTTCAATTAGCCGATGCCACGGCACTCGTTAGCGTTTTACTGAACGTTTCCGTGCAATCCAGCACGATCGATGCGCCATTGTATCACACACAAAAGATGCTACCGAATAGCAATAGTTGTCCCTATAAGGGTTGTTTTACCTCGGTGTGTTATTTGTTTCCACTTAGCCCATCCTATCTAAGCAACGGTGAATCCAGGGCTTATAAGGCTTTTGTATATAGCTACCTATTTTATTCGCCAAGCCTTTTACTAAATACATTTAGTGTCATTGATAGCATATAGCGCAGGCATACTATTGATGTTATTGCTTTGTAAAATATACAAACTGCATCGTAAAAAGCCTTAAATAAAATACACCGTTTTGTCCACAAAATGTTTTCGCAGTGAACATCGATTCTTCGCGAGTGTGGTTCGACAGTGGCTTCGTTCGTGCCCAAGGGCTTGCTCCGTTATGAATGTGGAATTTTCGAGTTAGTGGCCGGTTGTGATCTTTAGCAGCGGATGGCGGATTTTAGCCCCAAGCGTCGGTTCGTGTCAATAATTACTATCATTTCTGGCCGCAAGTTTCCATCTTCTACAGCCGATAAATTACCAACTGACTTCTGTGAATTGTCATAATGACCGTTGCAGATAACGCGAGCCCAGTACTTAGCTACTTTACACATGTGTAGGACTGACAACTAAGACATACTCGTTTAGCTTGTTCATGTTTAATTATAGCTTAAGCAAAAGTTAGAAGTTAAGTAGTGTAAGCTACATAAATAATATTGTTTGTCTTGGCAACTATTCTTTAACCAGATTTGCATAATGTATTCTTCTGAGTTAGCGTCAGGTTGTCGCTGTCAGTTGCTGAATAAAATTGCATTTGTTTCGATTTCATTTATGTTTGTCGATTACGCGTAAAATATAAAAAGGGAAAGAGTGAACTGTTGCGTCTGTTGTTCAGTCAAAAGATATGTATCGCGACATCCCCGAGACGCCTCTTTTGTACGTCGGCTGTGCGTGTGTTGTCGGCCATATTTCTTGGTGTTCGCTCGCTCCGTGGTGTGTTCGCAGCGTGGGTAGTTGAAAAATGACATCTTGATTGTTGTGCGTTATTCTACTCATGAGAATGTCGAGTCGCAGTGGTCGCGTGCACCGCCATTGTCGGGGTTCTCAGCCCCAGGCTCTACAAATTGAACGATTGTTAACCGTTCCTTGAAAAGTCTGTTATCGTGACTTGTCACGGAATTATGTGTACTTACGGAGATAACATATTTTGTTAGGATATTATAGTAAATATAATATTTAAGCCTTGTTCGCACTGCAGCACAAGTCGCGCTACACGTTTTGCGACTTGCGCCACGCGTATTAGTGATTTTTTTGTTTGTGCCATTACTGATACTTATGCCACATCTAATTTCGGATCGAATTTTGGGATCCTGTATCAAGATCATATACCAATACAAAACTTTGGGATATAGGATAGGACAGAAAAGTATATCGTATTGATGTACGTTGCCCCCAGACGGTAAAGCAACAAAACATAATGAGATGTATCTAAAACTGAAATACTAAACTAATTTTTTAAATATTTAAATCAACACTGGTTGTAATATTACTATTTAGTTGGCATAATATCGACAAACAAGGAAATTCTGTATTGCTGTACTTTGAGTTATTTATTGATTTAGCTAATGCCTATTTTTCAACAGGTTGACGCTACTGCAACCAGAATAAATTTTACATTCCAATGATAATTACACCCAGTAATAATTTACCGACTTGGTATTACGACTGAGGCATTCGCAAATCATAAATAAAACTAACAAAGCCACGGTCAGAATGAATTATAAGCTGTTTAGCTGTTTACCAACGACAAATGGCGTTTGAAACAAGTCCCCGAGGTGGCGGCGAGGGCCAAATGATCGGACTATAGAAGAGCTCACGGCGGCAACAAGTTTTGATAAGAGTGTGCGTGGCAAGATGCGAGGCAGTAATGAATGTGATACAAGCGCGACCTTCCTCATTTATCACTCGCTCTATGAATAAAATATCTCGACGTTCCTTTCGGATAGTGTCTGGTCGTGCCGGGACGCTTACGGCTCAGCCGGGCGATCACAATCTTCAGCCTAGTACCTAATAATGCTGGGCTCTCAGGAGAAATTCACACTATTCGCTCTTGTTACGTCTCTTTGTTTGGTGCAAAACAGACGCTAGGGTCTATTTTGTTCAGATTTATGAGTACCTACAGTATATTTTCTTATATCGTCGATCCGTTACCGAAAAGGGCAATTGTGTTGTAGTTGGGTGAGTTAGTACTTTCGGATTACTTCTATTGATTTTGGATCTTTATTCTTTTTAATATTTGACATTTACGTTTATGATCGCGTGTAATGAAAATATGCGGTGTACTGCATATGAAAGCTCTGTAAAAGCCTTGCTAGTGTGAATAGTTAAGACTCTTGAAGACCCTACGTCCCTTCCCTGCCGATACACAATTCAGTCATCCTCACCATGCATGATTCAGTCTTCCCTAAAATCTTAACTAACTGTTCTAACGGAGAGGATACAGGGTCATCGACACGGTGAATGCTTAATAATTGAATGTATTCGCGACAATCCGGGAGTTTATGACCAGGGTAATAAATGGCGCGAGTCGCAACATACGACCGGTATAGGGTGTTATAACTATTGGAGTCGTGGGTTATCCGTAAGAAATTGTTGTTTTTCTGGATGAAAAAAAGTAGTTCATCAATATTATAAAAAACTCTGTAGCATGAACATTAGAAAAGACGGGTCTCTAAAAGGTGCAACTTGGTTTGCGTGGTATGAGAGTTCCCGATGACTAATGAAGTTATGACAAAAAAACGGGATAGGATAGACTGACAAAACTGCACCTCCAACGCGGTTTCCTAAGAAAGTACTTACAGTAGTTGTTGCACATCAGTATGGTGTAAAAGACATAAAAGGTCTTTTGACTCACGAGGATGTCAATCGCGACGGTGGCGTAGCCTGCGGAGGCGTCAGGGGCGTGGATGAATAAGCAATGAAACGACGAATGGCTCTATTAGACCGCCATTGTTGCCTTGCGATCGCTCGACTTGCGCAAGCGACATGTATTGTTCGCGACTCGTGGCTTTCACTACGAGCGATGACGTCACAACGGTTGCGACCTAAATGCTTGCAGTGTTAGATGTAGTGCAATTTCCATTTATTGAGCCATATATAGCTTGGAATGCACCCAATACGGTGGTAAGTCGTTGTGGCGACTACAATGCCTTGAATGTTACTTGTTTAATGTCTGAAGAAAAGGATTGATCGTAGTAAAGTTTATGGCTGAACTTTTTAGCTTTTATTTTAGTGTAAACTTGCATCTATGGCGTAACATTGCCACTCAGTCAATTGCTATCAACTGTTGTAAGTGGGACTGTCTAAAAAGGAAACTTGGCCTCAGATAGTAAATTATTATTGTTGGAGACTAGCAGGAAAATCGTTGTAGAAGTAGTTTATCAAGATGGTTCCGTTTGACACGGATTTTCTGTGGTGCATGTCACCGGGAGGATTTATGTGGTACATTGTGTTACCACGGGTCGGCACTTTGTGCGTCTAATTGACAAGTGTCCGGAAGCGAACGCGTCACACCTGTCTAACGAGCATCGTGCACTTGATTGCACCCACTCGGCCCAACTAACGAGCTGCTCATCTTCGCCTACATCGAATTCCTGCATCTGACAGTTTTATTGACAATTTGAACTATCGGAAGATTGATTTTATGTAACAAGTTCCTAATTTTTTACTTTGTGATTCAAAGCTCTTGAAGCTTTTTGGTATCCTTTTATACACCTCTCACAGAATGCAACGAACGGTACGAATAAGTATTAAGCGTTATAAGTGCACCGAGAGATAACTTGTTTTTGATAATTGTGCTAATCTGGCTGAATGCAGTGGAGCAGGACCCTCTGGGCGACTCCGGCCAGTAATATAATTTGCATCGTGTACGGTAGTAGTTTTATTGCCAACAATTGGCCATTATCTGAGAACATTTGCACGCCCGCCCGTCATACTGTTTAATATATTGTTTCTCGTCGACTATTTCTATTGGTCTAAATTTTATCATAAACATGGCCGAGTCTAGAACGTCTGTTTCATGAGTAGTACCCATATTTACTACTGATTCTCGTCCCTACTTTTTCCCATAACACTATTGTCGAACCCCCTTATTAAGGCTTCACAGAATATATTTTGGGAGTGACAAAGGTTCAATTTAATTTGAACTTACTACGTACTCATTCAAATTTTGATTATTCCACGTTAGTTTAAATCGGGTCTCCGCTCAACTTTCCTTTCATTGTAAAAGTTGTAATCCTCTTTGTGGACCCTAATTGAATTCACTGTTATGCTAATACTCTGATTTCCCATCTTATTTCGTTAATAGAGGTCTGTGGTAAACCAATTAAAGGGTACGTCTGTGGATTACTCAACTTTTGGCTAGTAGTTTGTGGGTTCTGCATGCACGAGAAATTAAACGTTTGTTTGGTCCTTCGTAGACAGTCAGATCGTTTGCTTATTAGAATGTTATGTTATTATCACCAGGTTTTGGAAATCGTAGCACGTCAGTATTTGTTCATTGCTAGTAAAACCGTTTCAGCAAGCTTGGAACGACTAAATTGTTGCTGGAGGTACTGTTGTCGCTGACTCTACAACACGCTACTATGTAGCGAAAAGGTACCATCAAATCGGGTAGTAAATTGGAAGAACTGACTACTATTTATTGTATTCAATAATAGTTATGTATGTGCTTTCGCATAGTGTGTGTCTGATATGTGCAGATGTTTATGTGCGGCGGTGCACATGTCGCTTTATTGCGCGTTTCGGAAGGCTTAGCATTCCGCCCGTGGACTCGGTCGTCTCTAATGCTGGCGTATTGCGGTTTTATTAACGTTGTTTCCTTTCGTATTACATTCCGCAGCATCTTGTTCACATGTGAATGTATTATCTATTTTCTGGGGTACAAGGATTTTCTTTAAATCTTTCTGTCTGGTCGTGGTGGCGCAATTCAGGTTATTTAAAATACCTTTTCAACTCGTTTCAAATTTTAAATTGTTAGTGCCTTTACAAAGACAAATAAACATAATTCGTGATACTATGTTGGATTACTAATTTGCAGTTGTATTTGACGCTGTAGTATAAAGATATACGTATACATGTACGTGTTCATAGGAGCGTTGTGCAGGGTTGTGTCACTCCGTTCGGTCGAGTGCCCCGGCAGTCAGCGCAGCGTGAATTGCGGACGCCCGTTCCAGTGCCACTAGCGCTGCGCCGGCTGCCTGCACAAAAAACGAATAGTTTTGTTTAACTTAAATCCGCTTAAACCTTTCCAAAAGTCACAAACAATGAATGGTTTAACCAGAAAAATAAACTTTTCACTGTGCTGGGAGCACTGGAACATATTTCAATCCTGTTGAGATATTACGTTCTATGTAGTTTGGATCAGGCTGGCGTCGGTTCCAGTTGGTCATGAAAACGGCCCAGATGTCGACTGGAAGCGCAAAATGAAACACGTTAGCGCTTCGGCTGACGTCAGTTCCCTTTTTTGTCGCGCCGCCTGTGGATGGCCATTTATCAACTTTTTTATGGAAACGCTTGTTTTAATTTATGCTTACACTAACTTCCCAGCTCGTAGCTATCTGCGACCTCATTTGCAACCACAGCTTTGTTGCTGTTTACGCGGACTACTAGAGCTGTTCTGCATTTTAAAACAAACGACACCATAGCACCACTCTAAATGAATGTTTACGATCATGCTTTATTTTAAAGGAGGCACGGAGTGGCGTTGGAACGCTTCTTGACACGGTGCAGTCGGACCATAACAATATTATAATATGTAGTTTACGCTAAGATGTTTTTAAATACTTACAAAATAATATTTATGTAGCAACGTGATATACAGGAGAACTTGACCAGTGCGCAACCTGTAACCATGAATTAAGCATACGATTCTAGACCCCCTAGCGTAGAAATGTATCGTCGGTCAAAACGTATGCAACCACAAATATTTTTTTCGTCTAATTTTTTTTCTGTATTGAGCCGCACATACATTTATGTATGCGTGCATTTTACGTTGGTACAATATTATGTAGAACGACTGGAAAAAATGTATTATTATTGTATGTAGATGGTCAAGTTATACATATGTCCGTCTGGCGGCATATTTAAAGCTTTGCCTCATGCAATTACATCTGATGCTTGTCTGAACGCACATCTGATAAGGCAGCTAAAACGCCTTGTGAAGTTACTTTAATTAAATACTGACTTTTTTGCTCTAGAGGTACGTGTGATGTTATGATAAGATCACACATTAAACGCAAAAAATACATAAACATTTTTCAAACGGTAATTATGAGTCATTTAAATAAAGTGAAAGAATTTATTTAAATTCGTATCAGGGTCTTAAGTAGTAAGTATATATGCCTTTGACAAAAAAAAAAGTTAATAAGGCCCATAGGGGTGTCAGGTGGAAAAACAACATCAGGTGTTAGCTCTAGGAGCTAGTTTTCAGCAAAGGTCTAACTTGCTGGAGGCGCCCCGCAAAACGTCCGCCGCAGGACAAATTTCGCTTATATTAACTTTTGCTTCGAGTAAATTTCTCTTGAACTGTGCGACCACTGCATTTCCAAGTGGCAAAGTTTTAATCTCGTCGCCGGGTTGTGGCTATACTTTCTGTGTCTCTCATTGAGACACTGTCCTCTCTTCAACGTTATTTGTTCACTTTAATAAAGGTTCTGTTTAATTTAACCTGATTAGTATTTCTTTGATTGTCTATTAATTACCAATGTCTACAGTACGATGGAGCCCGAAAAAACCTGAAAAATGCTTATTGCATTTCAACACAAAATCAATAAGAAATCCTTCCAATCTGACAGTTGGTAGTTGGAAAAAACTGATGAAAATTTAATTGCCTTGAATCTGTATTGAAGTTAACCTTCCTAAAAGGTAGTGAAACCTTCCTAAAAGGTAGTGAAAAAGAAGTTAGACTTTGCACCTGTTACTGGTGACAGAGAAAAAGAAAGAAAAAAAAATACGTTTGCTTACGATAAATATGAGGCAAATAAAGAACACAAACACAAAAAAGAACAAGTTGTGGGAAAATATGCGTCACATCCACGCAAAGCGGCCATCGCTCAGAACCTATAATGCTGCGACCTTACAGACAGAGCCCCAGGGCTGGTGCGTGGTATGATCTACTGAAGAATAATCTTGAGTACATATGGATATGGATCAATCAAAACCTCGCCGAATTCTAATGCATGCATCGCAATTCCGGCGTGGTATCCTAAAAGCGAGCACTTAACCACGGCGTAATTCCGGTAAAAGGTTCGGTGGGAGCACCGTCCATTCTCTTCTTAATGTTTATTTAAGCGAAAAAGTTCGACGCTCATTAACCGGATTGGCGGTTAATGAAACGCGTGCGACTTAGAATATTATACGTCCAACACCGCTACCACCAGATAATATCACACATTATTTTCACATCTCATTGAAGGCAACTCTCTTATTAACCTGTTTTTCGAGTTGAGGTGTTAAAGTCTTGATGTGTCAAAGCGATAAACTCAAAGTTTTAGTGGCTCGAGCATGGGGCTTCGACTGCGACAATTACTTGGGCTTAGTGTCAATGTACTCAATGTGCTAATGATGGATCTTTTGCATTGAATAATCTCTCTGGGTTGGTCCCAAAAAACGATATTAAAATGCAGTTTATGATTTTATTTTCATAACAAAGTCATGGATTTTTATTCTTGACAGGATGCAACAGGCAACAAAATCCTAAGTATTTCCAAAAAGCTGGAATTGGGCAGATTAGGCGGTATGAAGTCACAAAAAACTGTCCTAAATTTTCTCAACCGTCACCATATGAGCAGTAAATAAACTCATGAATCTAACGAGAGCACTCATTAAGGGCCTTTTTCATTCCGCACCATCGCTCGGTGCGGTTTTCCTGCGCCATTGAATTGTGCTGCAGCCGCTAACTTCCGCGGCGAACTGTTCCACCCTCAGGGCTCTGCCGTTTTTGCATTTTAACACCTCGGATAATGAGGTCTAGAGGCACGTAGTAGATGCAAAGTGCCGTAAATATGTACTAGAAACCAAGTTAAATCTATCATGAATTAATAACAGCTATCTGAAAGGTAAATTAGATTTGCTAACTGGGTATATTTGCTAATAACATTGTTGTATTTGCATAGGTCTGCTATATAAAACGGAACATCTGTATGTTTGCAAGCACTACGCTTCAAATTGCGGAACCGTTATTCCGATTTTTGTGTTGTTTGTTTTAATGTAACGCTTTACTATCAAATTCGATTGGTCCATTGTTCTAAAAGGCTTCATAGTGTAATTGGTTTAAGTTTTTCCGTGTCCAGCTGTGGACTATTTATGAAGGAATCAAGTTCCCGTTCACCTTTGGTATATGAAAAAAAAAAAAATACTGAGGAGAAGCATGACCAGTCGTACTCAGCACTTCTCCTCCACTTTTATTATGCGCACAGCCAAAAGTGTGGAACTCTCTGCCAGCGTCAGTGTTCCATTCCACATTTATCCCGTCTGCCTTCAAAGCAAGAGTGAACAGGCATTTTCTGGGCACGCCCGTTCCATAATAGACCTCATCCATCGCTTTCCATCATGCGTGATTGAGGTCAAGAGCAGGCTCATTCAGCAATAAAAATAAAAGAATGATGCGTGGTGTGTCCTCCAATCATTTTTTGTCTCTAGAATGAAGTAAACTGCTTGGAGCCTTGGGCACAATAAATACCGTAAAAAATGCACCCTGAAATCTTGTTTATAATTATTTCTCTTAAAAAATTCAGAATCTGTTTGTGCTCTCTACTGTAACTGTTGGTTGGCAGCGTTTGCCGCGTCTATCTAAAATATGTAGCAATAAAAGCGCTTTGGACAATGTCCGGACGTGTTAGAATCCATTTATTGTTCGGGGCCCACGTGTTGTGGCTGCTCGGTTATACACCGCCTCTGTGGTGTTGTGACATTTACAAACATTTTGGTTTGTTGTCTCTCCGGCACAATTAAGTACCCTATAACATTATGTTTTTCTGCGAGTCCTCCTTTTATTTTTCCTAAACATGTCCTCAAGTTCCATCTTGGTATATTTGTCACACATTAAGTAAATCACTTTGGATACAACTCTTTGTCCAGCTGATAAAGGTTTTGTCGTCTCACTTAAGACGTTAAAGGAGAAATAGAGCCGTAGGGGTTGGAAGCAACGTGTAACCTATTTGTACTTGTTTATCAAGGAGATAAGTGTCTGGAGTGTGCGGCGAGGTCCGCTGGCCGTCTTAACCCATTAGTTCAGAGGAAAGATAGCGGACCGGTCGGATTCCTCCTTTAATTGCTAAACTATCCGTGCTGGGAACTGATTTACTAATGTTTTTATACCCAAACACAGACGCCCTTAACTAAAATATTTTTGAGATATCTCTATAATTCAGCCAATATTTGAAGAAATTACAACACATATCGTTGATATTTTCGTTTTCAAAGCCTTGGGGTAATACTAATGTCTACTTATTAACTATCCTAGCGGTTTATCAATGTTAATTTTCTTAATAAACACATGTTTAATCATGTGCTTAGTTACAAAATTACGCCAAATATGGTGATATTACAATGATCAATTTAGGCTACTGCCTGCTACTACTACATAGGTCACCGAAACTGTGATTACTTTTGGTCTTCCATTTTGAACTACACTTTCTATAATCAAGGCAATGCAAATGTTAAGAAATAGAACAATTTATATTTCTACTTCTTACCCACTAAAACGAAGTCCTAGTTTTATGTCAGGGTTGCCAGAAAGGAAATTTATTTTCTTTTGAAAAGAAAATATGTCCCACTTTTAAAGCTTTTCTTACCTTCCTATTTCTATTATGAGAGGATAAGAAAACATTGTTCCTTACCTATTGTATGTACATAATACGTCTGTTGATAGTAACATGAATTTCGACTTAGGATACAAGTCGGAGTATACCTACAAAGAATGGTATTATGAGGGTATCTAACCATGGAGCGCTGTAAGCGCATTATTGCAAAGCGCGGGTGGCGGCGGTGGCGGGTGGTTCGTGGTGAGATGCGACGCCTCTCGAATGTACAATGCGCCCTAAGCTCCGGGTGGACGTATTCACAGAATAAGTGCTTTGGTAGTCAAAATGAACATCGCTTTTTGAGCCTTATTTGGAAATGCGACACACTTTCCCTGTAGTGGAATTACCATACGAGAGGATAAGCTCTGGCTGGCTGCATGTGACTTCGCGGCTTTTTAATAAAACATCCCTTTTAAGATTTTATAGGATTTGGAAGGTTTTTTTCTACTCTAAACTTATTTGTTTCACCTAAATCTTAGGGAAGGACTATTTTTACAGATATTTATGTGTAAATAGTCATTACCTTGGCAAAAATTAAACATATTAAAATCGTATAAGAACAGACAACATGTACTTAGATCGTTCAATGCTAGAAATACCTTTTCAGTGACTGACTACAAAGCTTACATCTGTAGCATCGGCGTCATTAGATTTATTCAACGAATTAATTGTACGAACGACGAGCGTATAATGAAACTATTTCGCATTCATTATCTTTCTTCGGATTAGTTAATGTGAATGTTCTGGTTGACAGTTAGGAACGCCCAGCTATGCAAATGTCATTGTCTCTAATGCGTGCCCGACCGCGCCCTGTCGTATGGGGCTGCCTACGCAGTGTACGAACTACGACAATCTCAGCCAATGAATATTAACAACCCGACTTAATATGATGCCTATTGCCTACTGCGACCACCGATGTATATCATACTAGCACGTGGCTTTGACTCTTGTGGAAATATATACGACAGCCTGTTTTGTTGAAGGATAAAGACATTAGCATTAGACAATGTGGCTGAGTAATCTATCAATCTGATCTGAACTGTATTGTCTCACTGCTGGGTAAAGGTCTCTATCTGCTTCTTCTACATAATTCTGTTCGACGCGGAGTCTGTGTTATTCTAGGCATCTTTACTTAACTTTATTTCGCGACTACGTTCGCGTAAAAATTCGGCCACCGACCGACCCCCGCATCGCATCGCCTGCCCGCGCTATTACTTCGTTTTCTCTTAGCGTACTTTCAATTTTTTTTTGGTTTTTGCATAGCTTTTAAGGGTCCTAGCATGATGTTAAGTAGCCTATTGCCTTCAAAATAATTTTTCAAATCCGACTGTCAATCAATCTCTGAAACTACACAGATAAGCGCGTTCAGACATACAAACAAACTCTTCAGCTTTATTATTAGTACAGATCAAAGAGAGAAATCAAAGCTTCCAGATTTAGTCTTAAGAAGATGGCGCAAAAATGTAGAAAAACATCCTACTCATTGGCATAAAAAACGCAAAGCGCTTACATTGATAACCTATAGGTACCTATTACGATAAATATAGGCATTGTCACACAGCCGCTATAGCTAGACGTGACATTTAGATCATAAGCGTAGCTTTCTCTATTATGCAAGTGGTGATTGACACGTTGTGCGCGCGCGCAACGTGCCCTATCGACCAATTGTACAGAGCTTTTCCGTGTTAAAAGATCGCGAGATTGAGACGTCACGATTAATGCTTGTGTCACATTCTCACATTAAGCTGTTACGTCGTATAATAACTGATTACGAAATTACACTACCATGAGCAGTGGTGGTCCAGTGGTAACGGCCCTGACTTACGAGTTTGTACGTCGTGGGTTCGAACCCAAGCAGGCGGTTTACTTCGTTTAGGTAATTTATTTCATCACCACTGCTCTCAAAAACAGTGAGGGAACTGGCATGTCCTAGAACCATCAATTCAAAGACATGTGACTAAATTAACACGCGCTGGGTCCGCGTAGTGGATTACGGACCTTGCTCTCTCACAGAGAGGAGGCCTGTGTCCCAGCAGTGGGAACTTTATAGGCTAATTATGATTATGAGTACCAAAGTACATTTTCAAAATATATCAAAGCGTTAATACATCAATGCTTACGTTAAAAGTTAGTCGTTTGATTTATAATGATCTTTCCTATAAATATTTTTTTTTCCGTTGAGTAAGTTAAAGCTATCACTTGAATGATTAAGCGAATTTAATTTTTACTAGTAAATTAAAAGAGTGCTACGTATTTTCTGATCAGACTAATATACGTCGTATATTAATTATGTTAAGTCATAAAATTAAACATATAAAAATAAAAAGTATTTGGATGGCTAATTGAGATACACATAGACCAACACTTCAATCAATTAAGTAATCAGTCGGTCAATTGACAGAATCGAGTCTATCTAAGTTGTTAATTTAGACGAGAGTGATGAACATCCGTGTCGATCCCTAAATAAAGAAAAAAACCTGATCTAAATTAAGTTGTAAATTGTCCTGCCCTTGTATAAAGGGGACGATCATAAATCGACGCTGTAGTGGGGTCATAAGCGTCGTCCGCCGTTGTTGCCGGCCGGACGGACATCTCGCTGGCATGTATATGATTATTAGCGGTCCAACTTGTAAATTTCCTTTTAAAACTACATCTGAGATCTTTATCTCAATGGATGCGAGCGATAAGGCTCTGACTCGGCGAGAAGTGGCTCGTGTTAGCTCATATTATTGTCACCGCGCTCAATTTTACTGTCACCTATTTGCCATTTGGGACTGATTTAAAATAGCTTTTAGCATAAAATAAGGCTAGGCCATTCGATTAGATCACCTTATTTAATCAATTGAATGTTAATCGAGTTTTCGCGTTCGCTATAACTACATGACAGTTAACAAGATTGTATATCGTAGATTGTTAGATTAATATCTCTCGGTATGACAAATTCGAATATCAAATGACTTTCTGGTAATGATCCGGTTTGGTTTTGGGTGACAATTTTAAAATGTATTCTGATATATCCTGACTATGTGGCCATTTTATAAGTTAATAGGCTTTATCTGAATAACATTAACATAATATTTTGCAATATAAAATGATTTTCATGTTTCTAAAGCGAGTTTTCAATTATTTCTATTTGTGGTAAACGCCCACAGACCACCTAATAGAAGCTATAACTGTAAATGTAATCTCATTACCACATTGCAAAATTCTATTTCCATTACAACATAACGAGAATTTATTTGTTCTCCATTTTCATAAGTTGCGCTTGAGAACGCGATACTGGGGCCTATTCGGCTTGTCGTGTCCTTGTTGGAGAAATGTAATTGTGAAGTATTCGCGTAGGTACTGATCAGGCGCACTGAAAAGGTAGTAAGAAAATTACTTTGAGTCAGTCTGACGATATGTAACGAGATGAGACTTATTATGTACTTAATAAGTTGGTTGTGTATCCGGTGTGTGTTTTGCATAATGGCGGAGAGCACGCATGCGTATTTGTTGAGGATCTGCCGCAGGCGCCCGAGTCCCGACCGACGCCGTGGTTGCAGTGCCGCTTCTAGTGTTCATGGATTAACAGCCCCAGGTCATAAATATCGTGCACGTTCTTTATTCAAACTTGAAATCGATGCATGATAGTTCTTTTTTATGGCGGCAGATTGCGTGTATTAATATACTTCTGCATGCAGAGTTGCAAATTGACTAAAGAAAGTTTTTAAGGTTGATCGGTTGCACAACGCCAAACCTATAAAGTTTTGAGAATATCGTTTATACGATATTCTTCTTATAATTGAGTACTTACACTTTAACTAGCTCCGAGTTATCCAGGCCAAGCATCGTGCATGGTTGATTTTTCTCCTTCATTATTAGCCCTGGCACAGAAAGTTCATCCTTGGTTCGTCTACTAGCACTGTAGTTTTAAGCTTGGGTTGTGCCACAAAGGATCCTTAGAGAGGCAAAGATACAACAAAAATGAAAGAACTATAAAATGAGAAACTATCAGTAAATAGGTACAAAGTTTCCCTCTATTATTGCTTGACACAAAGTTTTCCAAAGAAAAGCGTTTTAAGTGCACTTTGCTCTCATTTATTCGTTTAGCGTGGAAACGGTTCCCAGAAACCTGAAAGTTCCTAGAAATTGTGTTTTAATTTTCTTTCTTTAAATCTTAACCCTGGTAGTGGATACTTTGGTATAAAGATACATAGCAATGATTTAAGGTCATCTTAGTCCTCGGTAGTTTTGAGGTATCTCGTGTGTGCAACCACCGAATATTAATAACTGTAATATTTCTCTCACTACGCCGAGCCGAGCCGACGACACGGAACTTGCTTTGACATTTGGATTAATAACTCCATGAATGTTTAAAAGGTCCCTAGTTATGATTATAACACGGCAATTTTAACGATTATGTAGTCACCTATGGCCACGGTTTCATTGGAATAAAAATACGAATTTCGTCTGATTAAACCTTTCTATTTGTTCTTAATTTAGCTCTGTAAAAGTTGAGAAAAATTTAACTTAAGAAATAATCCTCTTTAGTACAATTATTTGACTCAATTTTTAGTTTAAAAAATAAATAAATGGATTAATTTTGTCTGCTTCAGTTTAAAATATGGCTGAATCAATTGGATTGTCGTTTTGATAAAAAAATCATTAATGAGCCATTCATCATCACCATTTTATGTTCAACCAACGTGACATGTAGAATTTCTGTATATTTTTTTTAATTCAGTTGTTTGTATCGCTGATATTGTAATAAAATATGGTTCAGACCATTTGAATAGAAACCTGATTCAGTTGTCATTTCATGGAATGTTAATTGAAGATATGTAGATGGAAATATAGTAAGTCGTGTAGTGGTGGTCCCGTGTTTCCGTATGCGACGGCACCTGCAGCGGCCGCTCGGGTTTGCGCACGCGCCTATGCGCCGTGTTCCCGTCGATAATGAATACGAGTTAATTAAGCAACATTAGCTCGAACATTGGCGCCTCCACACGATGAGAGATCCGGCCTGCGATTGCCACGTGAACCAAACATCGTTAATATAATGTATTCCAAATAATTGTGATGCCATGTGTAAGTTTTTCTATGATCTGCCTAGTAATATGTGGTTTATTTGAAAAATCTTGGATGACGGATAAACCTAAAACGATCGGATAAAAGTCGCTTATCAGGATCGCGTTATGTATCGTTGAAATCAATAACGATTCCCTTTTACCTGAACTACTTTGTGGGTACCAATTTGCCAAGTGGATGTAGTACTTAGTAATTTTTCTCTCTAACACTATCTATACTTAACCGGTTGAATGCCGTAATTACAGACACAATTAAAGCCATTGTGTCTCGCGTGGATCCACGTTTAAGCATACGAAGGGTTAAAGCAAAACCAAATAAAATAAGTGACAAAGAATTGAAAACAAATTATAAGACAAACTGAAATATGAACGGAACCAGCAGATATAAAGGCACTAGAGATACCCACAGTCATGCATGGGGTTCCGTAAGTACGAAGCTTTGAGGGGAAATTCGCAGGCCATTCACATACAATTGCGAGAAGAGGCTTCGATAAGCCGCTGCGAATGCTAATGTTTTCTAAATAAAATTTTATCGCATGGCGTGTGCACTATCTGAGCGCAGCGTCATGTATAGCTAGTTAGCAAAAATTATAAGCGTTAAGAGAAACTGAATGACTTTTTGTGGCTGCAATTTTGTAGTGGATTTTTGCAGTTGGCAATTTGAATGGTAGTTTTAAGTGACGGTTTTTTTGAGGATGTTTTCATTTGTCTAGAAAATACAGAACGCCACTTACTACGATCCTTACATATTCCTGTAGTTAAATATGTCTACATAAAATTTCCAAAATATCGACAAGCAGGATGCAGGATTTACTACCAATCCTGCATGGGTAGGAGCAGATTGTCTTTTAATTTGAAGTTCTGTTTGATTCTAAGGGTACTTAAACCAAAAGACGTGAAACCAGAAAAGTTAATGATGAATTGGTCAGCATAAGTATAGCACTATAGAATTTACGGTAAACTATAGTAAAGACAAAGTTAACGAAATTATGAAATGCTGCGCCCATCTTTATGTGGGGTGCACGGGAGACGTGTTGTAGGTGTTAAATATTTAAACATATGCGTTACCTCTCAGTTAGTGATATTGTAATGATGTATTGTTTCAGGTAAGTGGGCGGGGAGCTGCTTGGCAAGCGGGAGATGAGACGACTGATACACTTTCAAGACTCCATTGGGCAATACCTTGTCATTATCGTCACGTGGGAATGTGCTCATTTGCCCTTTGAAACAATACTTATGTATTGTTTTGTACTTGCTTACTCTGTAAAGGTTAGTAAAATAGAATTTGAACGTATCGATAAAACTCCTTTTTATAGGCTGCTAAGTTTGTCGAAGATTTTCGGAATCGCGTGTTTACACAGGCGCTAAATTTTGATCAGCAACAAGGGATCACTCGAGAGAATATCCTCCCTAGTTGAATTATGTAAGCTCGTGCTTTGATATGATAAGGCGAGGGAGCGATCGGAGCCAGTGCTCTCATTGTGTTGGCCATAATCTTGCGTATCGCGTAGGACTCGTGTCGGAATGCGAGTTTATTTTAATATTTAATAACTCCCGGGCGGGCGAAGATACCGTCTGCTCAGAGGCGATTCTCTGCTCGTTTTTCCTCTGTTATCGCATTGCTTTTGTGTCACGCTTTCGCTCTTATTCGTTTTACTTAATCACGCCGCTGATCAGCTCGAGTGGCTGGCCGGGTTCGCAAATCAGATCGATACTAAGCTCCTTTACTTGGTCTTAACTTTTTAAATAAATCCGAGTAAAATCATTGGCCTAAGTTTGAAATGAAATGTAAGAATTTACGCATTATATTTACGCATTACAAACAAGGCACCCATTGTTCGCTTACAAATAAATTGTAAACATAATTACTGGGCATCACGAGTGCGCGCCAAAGCCTAGGAGAGCGCCATCAGTTTCTTTGAGCTGTTAAATTTGACGCCTCCCTACATAAATTGTTGGAAAGAGCGCCGAGCGCACGTGACGCGCAAATAAAAATACTAATTCAAGTGGGAATTTATCGTCTAATTGTTTTGTATTTATGAGCTCGCCGGCACATTGTTGTGAGGCGATAGCTGCAACCGCTCGACGCCCGGCATAAAACAGAGTAACGAACGCAGGTACTTTACAGGGCTTCGCTTAAAGTCGCGTCGTGACTCGCAATATTAGCCCGATGCAAATATATTTAGGCTCGGATTACGTTTTACTTTTCAGCTTGTCACCGTAGAGCGCTGGGGCGTAACCTAAGGTGCGCATTAATTTATCAAGCCAACTTTTATCGTAATGATGGTCGCGGCTGAAAGTAGGTCAGGCAAGGCAAGTCATCCGAAACCGACGAGTACTTTTTTAATCCAGCACGGTTGCACGCATCCCTCTGTTTCTTCGGCCTGATTATTTATTCCGGGCTGTTTTATTTTTTTGTTATTTACCTAGAACAGGGGAAAGCGGGAGACTGATAGACGTAACAGATAAAAGGCGTGTCCGCAATACAAACTCCGACGATTTCGGCGGTTTTTGAAACTGCGCCAACGATTTATTTGTTGTCTGCTATACTCTTCTGGCGTCATGATACGGAAGGAAACACTTTACTTTGATATTTCTTTACTACCGAGGTCCGGAATTGATTAAACGTGAAGAATTTAATGTGGCGCAACGTCGATCGCCGATCCCGAAGTCGATTGCGAAACGGGCGTGGGAAAAGGGCCTTTATTGAGTATTAAATGGAAGTAAAACATTTTGGTAATCTCGTTTATTAGCTCCCTGTTCAATCGTTTGTTAATTACGTATTTACTTAATTTAAAATATTTAATTAAAATGGATCGCGCCGTTGTAATGTCGTGCGTCTTTGTCTTCGGGTTTACGTTCCCTCATGACAAAGATAAGTGGATGCACTTACTACAAGTTAATCACCTTTGAAGATTCTACGTATTAGACACAAATGATTCTATTACGACCGTTGATAGACGTGGTGGTCGCGTGTAGTAAAAACAGCACGGTTGTTAAGCACAGGGCTCGCGTACATAAAGATAACGAATGAGTGACAAACAAATTGTCTGTCAGTCAAACGGTTGCTGCGGGCATTGTCTGGACGCATGCAAGTTCTATTACACAATTTAAGAACTACACGGTTACAACTCAATTTTCAAAGAATTGTTATGCGTTTCAAGTAAAACTATCATTTCTCAGAAATTACTATAGGTGCGAAAAGTTTGTTAACCTTTCATAAAAACGTGCAGGAAAATGTTAACTAACGTATAAAAATATCTTGTTATTTGAAGTTCATTTGATAGATAGCATTTGCATATTGTCCTATAAGTTCTTCGGAAAAGTTTTACCGTTCATATATCCCTCTGCAAAGGTGTTCAGCATAATCGCTCATTACTCGACGCTCCGCAGAGTTAGTGTAGATGACGCCTGATTGAAGTTCCGCCTCGTGATTGGTAAAGTCAACGGCACAGTAAGCTCAACTGCGCTTCAATTTACTTAGAAAGCAATTCAAGCGATTCCGTAAACTTCACTTGTAGCAGGATTCTAGTTTGCATGTCATCGCTTTGAGCACGTTTTCTCAACATAAAGTATGTCATTCCCACTTGTCATTAACGTATAATTATGCAAATTGCGGAAACCTATCAAAATATTCATAATTGAATCCGCGTCGTAAAGAACGGATGAAGTTTATGATTTTCTATAATCATTAGAATGCCCAGTAGTAGGTACTGCATAATTGCAAATAATAAACTGTGACTTGCAATTTATTGCATTAGATTTCCTTTCTTGATTTAATTGACAAGTAAATTAAATACGGTAGTCGTTTTTCAGCGAGTGTCACTTGCTATTAGCACGAATTCAAGTATAATTAACAGGTATTTTAAGTATAATTTGTGGCTTTGTGTAAGTAATTTAATTCAAAACGTTAAAAAGTTTCCAAAAAAAATTGTAAAGCCAGCCAATAATCAGGGTTACAGAAGGTTTCAAATAAAAATCAACAACCATAGATAAATGGAATCAGTCAGAGCAAAATGCAAATTAATGTTTCTTCATTCAAGGACAATACTATTAAAAGAAACGTTTCCTTTTCAATTTTCTCACGCACCGGCCGTCAGACGTCCGCGATCTTGGATTCGCTCGATCATGAAAATATATAGCTTCATTCGAACGATCGGTATCGGAAAAGCTCCTTAATCGGTTTTCTTTTATATGAAAATGGACTTTCAGATTTATTACACCATTTTGGTTGCGAAAAACGTGATATACGTCTGCTCGGGTTCAAAATTGCATATTAAACAAAAATTCAACAACGTGCCGCTACATATTTTAGAGAGAGTGGCTCTGCGAAGCTGTTAAAAATATTGGCTATGAAAGAAAATTGCTCAGGGAAAGTGTGGTTGCGTTGATTTCTTATTTCGTATTCATTGTGCGTTGAAATGGATCATACCCCTTGAGTCGAGATGTCGCTGCAAAAAAAAATGTAGTAATGGCGATTTATTTCACATATTTTTAATTTTGTGTATTCCACTTCCATTTGCAATACTTTTAAATCAAAGTCAAAGCACTTTATGTAATGGTTCATAGAGTGTATAAATCGCACCTTGAATATATTTCAGCATGTTGCTTGCATTCATAAGGAGAGTTAATTTGGGCGACTCGGTGTGCAGCGATAAGGCGACACGCACGCGAGCCATCTCTCGTGTCGCAGTGCGTGTTCAATGCGCGCGCGCATCGTAAATCTCTGCGTACGAACACCGACGACCGATTTCAGGAGTGCAGACCGCTGCATGCGTCCTTTAGCTGTTGTCACTGTCGACAGGATTACGGCCTCAATACGACGAAAGCTTTTCTCATATAATGTTTTTCCATGTTTAGCTGTCAAAATCTTTTTCCTTAAAGCTCATAAAACGATCTTTACTTTTTGCATAGTTAGTTTTTAGTGTACCTACATAATGTCCGTGTCTCATTAAAACAACGAGAATTTAAAGATATTATTTGCTTACTCATTCAATAGTTCAACAACATAATTTACGCAATGACTTACGAAGTGTGAACATTTAATATAGCAGCTTCAACAATTCATTTCATACCTATCAGCACGTATGTTAATACAATTACGATAATAGTTTGACGTACCAAGGCGGCACCGAAGAGGTGCATCAATATTCGTACTCGCCCACGTATTATTGCGTGGGACGATCGCGGGCGCACACGTTTCTCAAAATTTTTACTCGCCACCTTTCATGTAATCCTGGCCTTACACCCGCCTTATCTTTTTGAACACGTCCGTATTAAGTTTCGAGAATTCGTGTTTCATGCGTACCCACATTCAGGTATAAACTCGGCTTTAATTTTATGCTAGGTAGGTGAGAGTTCGCGCCTTAAATTATTAGAGTATCAATGTAATCAGGGCTTCAGTAATATTTTAAATTTGAAAATTACACTCGACATGTTTTGGGATACTTATATTTTAAATCCTTCAGCTAAGGGTTTTTGTTTAGGTAATGTAATGGAGCGCACAGGCGGCGACCCCTGTAAAAAGCCTAACCCGGCAGTTAATTCGTGCACTGGGCTCATATATTTTTTGCAAAATGTCTGGACTTTATTAAAGCAAATATTAACGTGTGCGACCCATCATTTTATGTGCGGGGTGTTAGCAGCGTGTTGATATTTTATTTACTTTATCGCCGGCTGAGGCAAAGGCCATTGTGTTCATAATGAAACTCAACTCTTTCCGAGATTTTGTCGGGTCAGTAATTAAACACATCTGCTACACGTGCAATTGTATCTCCCTGTGCGTGTTTTCATATTTTCAGTTAAACATTTCAGAGGGATTTTTGTGATACTTATGGGACCTTTTACTTTGTTACGGTGGTAGTTTGTTTTAATGTTAACGCTTATGTCGCAACATGTGTCGATTATGTAAATAAGTTTCAGCGTACTTTTTTATTGCTGTGCAGCATGTTCTCCGAGATATACATAAACCGATTCATATGCGCCTTTGTGCTCTATGACCGAAGAATAAAGGACAAAAAATACTCATATGGAGCTCTTATTAACATAAGTTTAACTCTAAACATTTTACGAACACGCTTTTCTTAGCTCAGACAGACAGCCATACTGGTGCTAAATAAAGCTAATGAAAATTTATCTTGGCCCATGCATGGTTGATTAACAGCCATTACCAGTCGTATTTCTATTGTACGAATAAATGTTCTCGCCTTGACTCATATTTAATGCGTGAATTTACTCGTTCCACTTTTTATACAAACAAGGGTATCGTATTGTAAAGGGAAGAGCATTTTGAATACAGGCTCCTTTGCTCTCCGGTTTGCTGTGTAGGCACTATTATACATATTCCGCGTCCATTGTGAATTGTTTCTGAACAATTCGTTTCGATTCCCACTACTTGGAGGACCGTTTTAATAAAATAAAATTCGAACCAACTTTATTTGCGCATCAAATTAATTGCAACCGAGTAGGTAGTATAAATAAATATTATCATCGTGGTTAATTGGTCATGTAGTGCGTATATTCAGTCATACGTTTCCGTTGGAGGTTGTGCTCGTATGTATAAATAACTGCGGAATGAGTGTTGTGCTCGGTGGTCTCCGGATCGGTGACCATGGTCCCGCGGGCCTAGCAACTTCTCTAATAACTGTAATTAAGTACAAGCCATCCCGTTTGTCGCTGCGATTAGTTACGTACCTGAAATGCAAAATGTCGATATCGATTCACGTGAATGCCGGTTAGCATATTTGGTATGCTTATCTGAGGGCCAATTCTCGTAATTTAAAACGATCAAAATCTAGTCGCAGTCTCATCTCAGCGACAAACAAATGTCAAAAACTTGTCAAAATGTAGGGAAATTAGTGGTATTTTTGACAGATTGAGACAGATCAGACTGTGAACGTTTTTAAAATTACGAGAATTGCCCCTCTGATTTTGGCAGGTTTTTGTATTAAAATATTATGTAGAAAATGAAAACACTATTTGATTTGAAGACAATGAAGTTAATTAATTAAGAGAGCAACACTGCTTAACTAAAGACGTAAATTCATATTAATTTACTGAACTGTTTTAGATTTTAGTTTTTTATGGTATTTCAATGTTAAACAATTTAAGAATCAAGAATTCAACCCGTACCTATCTTGATTTCTTGGTTGATTTTCGGCATCATACTGTAAAACTTATTTATTTACTTTAACTGAAGGTTAGTACCGAGGAATCCTTGGCCTTTGAAAGGCTTCTTGCTAACTTCCAAAAGTTCACCTTTATCGATAAGCAAGTGTTGACATCACTAAAAATGAAGGGTGGTTGCGATCTGTTAGTATCAACTTGTCGTTGCGGCGCGAACTAGCCGATCGCAATCTGCGCTTGTTAGCCACCATTATGAATGCAAATTTAACAATTATATACGTACTCTTCGGTCAGGTATTTGAGTACATCTGCCTCGTTCATCGCGTGACTCTCATTCGTCAGTAACTACGAGAAAATTGTTTGTTCGACGAAAGAAACTCGACGTTTTTGACGACATTGAGTGTCATAATTATGAAAAGTAGGTAATTGAGTAGGTACTTTCGCGATGCTTTTTTTAAGTGACTTAAAAAGGAGGTTCCACACCTTTGTGCGTGTCACGAAGCGAAAGGTGATAGGTAAGTATTTAATGAAGGAGTTCCTTTGGTTCATGTTAGCTTTTCAACCTACCTTCTTATTAACTAACAGTTAGCATGTTAAATTGTCCAAGTTAGCTTTTGAAAAATATTCAACCTTTTATATTTATGTACTAGCTTCTGCCCGCAACTTCGCCCGTGCTGATGTCGGAAATCATCCGGTTTTCATTTTTTTTGCGCGTAACACTAATTCTTTTTCTAAAATAAAAGTCCCGTCAAAATCGGTGCAGACGTTTTGGAGATTAGCCGGAACAAACAGACAGACGGATACACATTTTATACATTTTTTATTTTTTTTTGGTATATGTAAGTACCTATAGTTTCATATGCATTTAGTAAAAAGCTGTTATTTTAACATTACAAACAGTTATTTGTATGTATTGTTTTGTTCCGCCAATTTTAAATAACATCATGAAAACAGTAATTTGCAATAGCTGCATGTCTCACCGCATAGTTAATATAAAGTAGCCGCGTGACGTTGCGGTCCGCTGCGGTTCGTTTACGGAATGTCATCGCAACACCAACTCGGCTCTAATAGAGCTTAATCAAGCTCCCGCCTTTCATCCAATCTCGTTAACGAACTAAATTGACTTTCTTATTGCGCGCAGTTTCTCTCACACTACACGATCTAAGTTTATAAACCTCTTAATCCGACGTTATAGTTGCAGGCAGCGGCACTAAGAGCCGTAACAACTGCATTTGCCTCTAAACAAACATCGTTTACTAAGTGTATTATCTGCCGTGCGCTACACATTGGAATGAGTCGAACTACTTAGCAAGTAGGCGATGTGCTTCTACTAAAGTGGGTTCGCGCCGCGGAGATGGCTCTCTGATGGCTTCCTACGGAGCCAGTTTGTCTTGTATCCTTCATTAAATGGGTAATAGCTTCGGCTCAAATTGACTACGTAGCTTTATCCTTTAATGCTTTATACTGCACAATGTTCACGTTTAAATTAATTATAGAGCGACTGTACCTATAAAATTAATGTTGTTTTACTTCAGATACCGCGGAATAGTGTAATAAAAAATATTTGTTTAGGACTAGGGAAAAGGTATCCCGCAAGCTTTCAATATCCGCTTCCGCTGGTGGCAACACAACACTATAAAAAACTGTTAATGACGATATGAATATTATAATTTTATTTAGCAAACTTAGTTTTAATTATAAGGTTTTTGTACAATCCAGGGACCTTGATTGTTGAGCAGATTGACACAGTACTGAGGGTAATAGTTTTGCAATTTGCTTATCAATCAAGTGTACTTATATGCCGCAGCCAACTGGTTTAATTAGCCGTTTAGTTAATCGCCTAGCCTTTTAACTAAACGGCGGGCGTTCAACTAACGGCCTGAATGATATTCAATTATAGTTTAGGTTGGAACTGTAACCAATCACGAACGAGCTGAATTGGTCGCAGTAACTAAGCCAGGGCACCCCGACCAAATGGGTATTAGGTTAGGTTAGAACTGTGATCAACCGCGTGCGAGCCGAGAGAGCAAAGCGAAGCGAGCACTACTTCCAAAAGCCAGGCGGTTAACTAAGCGGCTAATTTAAACAGTTGGCTGCGACATAATATATACAATTGATATATGCAATGATTTGCTATATTACGATGTTATATGTGTGCACATCGAACAGTGTTTATTTAGTGACCCGTGCTCATGACACGACTCAATAGAGCCGACTGACACAGAGCTAATATGTTATGTCAACCTAGAACCATGTTATGTCGGTGATCACATTTCATGGAACATTATACATAAAATCACGCCTGTATCCCCCAAAGGGTTAGGCAGAGGTGTACCTATAGTTCACCCTCATATCGCCAGCTATGTTTAAGTCACATGTGATATGGTGCGAGGCTATTACCATCAACAGGCTCAGGCTCCGGGCTGCTACTGAATAAGTCCAGATGGAAAAACCCAATAAAACTGTGCCCTACCCGACTATCGAACCCAGGAGCTCATTTCCAGCAGTAGCGCTTGCGACCACTAGAGTCTTGACCAACGAGAAAGGAAACATACCTAACTATAAAACTATTTGACATTCAAAAATTGAAACTTCTGGATACAAGATGTCTTGTCCATTTAAAACTTTTACGACTTACAAATTTGGAGTTAATTGAATCGCATTAACGACAATCATTATCTAGTTTAGGATTTCACCAATTCAATTAAGAATATTCGTTAGTGTGTAATATATTTTTATGTCATTTTACAAGCACTTGGTCATAAACACTTATATAGAAGCGTTCCTAACAAGCTATGGTCGCAAATTGAAAACAACCGGAAAGTAATTTGAGTAGTCGTCACGCTATCTCTTAAATGTGTCTCATTTTTATTATAAAACCATTTATCTTTATGTGCTAACGTTTCATGTTAAATTGTATAGATTAGTTTGTTTTCATAATTATTGAGATCAGATAAGACTTAATATTTCCTGCCACATCAAACGTCGCAGATTATGTGATAATAATTAGTGGTTGGATAGACAAAGTTTGTTTTAGTGCTTCCTGTGACGGTACTGAATGTTGCATCAGATAAGCGTTACTGGTTAGTATTCGCGCGAATCACTGAATTATGGGCATTGTACATAAGCCGGGACTCCCGCTGGGACCACCCGCGTCCGTCCTCCGTGGAAGCGGCAGCCGCTGCGGACACGCCGCGGGTTTGCTGCGCATAAACACCAGTCTATTGTCAAGTTCTTTATTCTTAATTCACAACACAGGTTTTTATTGCGAACAACAAAAACGAAACATATTTTCTTTTGAATGTACCTGTATGTGGGCTGTGCTTGTTAATTACAATAAATCAACATTTACCTTGCATCACATTGCATTTGCCATGGTCTGGTGGTGTGTCTCCTAACACAGTGTCAACATATCTCTGTGAATACATCACATAATTTTGACTTAATCTCGTTAATGTGGGGCGTGCTCCAGCTTGTATCGGCGTATGAGCTTTTACGTTATTATGCAAATTGATATTTGATACGCTTTCCGAGTTTGCGAGTTTGTTACCACTTAGAAAGTGGATGCTGTAAGAAAACGGAGTAATGCGAGTTTAAATATACGCCTCATTTAGAGGAAACGGACATTAAACGATTTTGGGTTATATAACGAACATCCAGTCCTGTGTCATCCCTTCGTCTTCAACAGGCAATCGGTAGGTATTATCATCATCTACAGTTTAGTGATAACGAAATCATTCTCATGGATCTGATGATAAAAACACCATCCATATACACCACTAATTTATAGAACCAAAAATCCGCCGTGTTGCAGTAAATGTTCCATGAACCTCGATCGTTTGGGACAGCTTCTACATCATTGTTGATCTACATCGGGCAGTTTGCACTGAAAAAAAAGGCAATCACAGTTAACGACGGCTACTATTTGTCACACACAACTCGCAGTACGTGAAAAAGCAGGTGCGCTTGCGCGTATTTATTACGTCACTGAAAAATGTCCGGCGCACACGGCGACAGGACAAACGAGAGCCCACCGATGCAACACGCCGCCATTGACATATCCCCACCTAATGAGAACCACCGACTACGGTAATGAGAAAGAATATCCTCTATTCGCTTGTCGTAACGTAATTAACTAACTGGATTCCTTGGGCAGTCTAACTAAATAGACTTCTGCGGTTGTGGGTTTACATTTCGGAGTCACAGTTCTATTTGATTTGTAGTTCTTGGAATGTTTACCTTTCGGTTTCGCGCTGAAGTTGAATGTTGATAAGCGTTTAAAAGTCTAGAAAGTGCTTATGTATTTATTGGCCAAGGTTTTGGATGTCAAAGGAAGAGTATAGGATTTGGAAGCTGATGTCAAGCTGTGAGCTCATTACTCGTAACTATTCTAGAAACAAACCGCAAGAGTTTTGTTGATTTCACCAAATCGCGCATGAGTTATATTTTTGTTCAAATGTAACAGCATTTTTTCGATTAGTATATAAAACCAACCGTAGAAAAAGCATGTCATGGTCAGGGGTGTTCGTAGCACCGTTAAATAAACTCCAAATACAAAAAAACTTAACTTTTCAAGAGGGTGAACCTTTTCCAAAAAGGGTATTATCGATAAAAAGTGGAGTTTCTTATAAATAGAAACCGATATAATTTAATTTCCCTTACAAAACCGAAAGCTCCATTCACACCGAAATAATAAGGCGTGGATGAAGGCATATGGCGTTTTCAATAGACTTGCGGATCGATATAATTATTTTCGAAGTGGAATTGAATTCACATAATGCATGTCATGTGTACGATTTGACTGTCAAAATTTTGTTTCTTGGTAAACTTAACGACATGTTGCCGTTTTAATGGTTACCCCAATTCGTTGCATGTGCATTTTTTTCCGTTTTATCGAATTACCATGGACATCAATAAAATTGATTGTTTTATTCATCCGTATACCGTAAACTTAACGATTCTACCGTTAAAAAGTTAATTCCATTCGGTCTTTCAAAGTTCTTTCACATGGTCTAAGCTAAAATATTACCACCTTTATGTTAGGCTGAATGAAAGAAAGTAATTAACGAATAAATTACATTTATTGGTCAATACACCGATGTCGAATAGCTAAAGGTGCCTAAAAAGGAACTGACTTGGCCTATATCCTATACATTTTCTGTTTCTGTGGGCACTTACTTCTCATTACTATTTCCTTTTTACGCCCCATTATTACGGCCTCTTCCATATTAAGAGGGGTTCTTCGTTGCTGTAAAGTGCATTTGAAAATCACGAGAAGTTAGTTGTAGCCAGTAGGTAAATGTTAATGGGGTAACTTAGATCATTTTTATCAAAACACTGATGAATTTATAAATCTGTAATTTTTTACTGACATGTTGTCAAAAATAAAAAGCCTTTTAATTGCAAGCAAGTTTAAGAGAATGGGCAAAATCTTCTTGTTCTTTTCTGAAACTTTGCATTACCATCCACTGAAACCCACTATGCGACTCTCATTAAATCTGGAGTCTCAGATGGTAGCTAAGTTGCGATTTAACCCGCACAAATGCTACATTTCTTTATATCTTCTGCCTGCAAAGGTGGACCATACGGAATTTATTATGTTTGTTGTGGGAGTAAATTATTAGTCAGCCTTCATTAAAGTGCACCACAATGCAACAATGTTGTGACGTTGTTTTAAGTCGTAAATTAGAGGCTGGTTTCGTTATTTCATCAGCATCATCGCATATTATTGGATTTGGTCTGCGCAGTGATTGTAAATGGCCGCAGCATCTGAGCTCGTTAGTGTTTTTGATAGATGACGGCCGGTCGTTTGTTGAATTTGTTGTAACACTCGCTGCCCGTGTAAAAACTCGTGGTTCGACAACGAGATATAAATGGACACTCCCCTCGGCGATATAAGTTAACGAGCCACCATATAAATAAGGAGAGGTTAATATTTTATAATTCTGACGCACGCTACACTAGTTAGCGCTCGAGACCATTGAATATATTGAGCAAAAATTATTACTTATTACGTGTCATGCCGGGAAGTGCTATACCTACCTTGAATTGATTAGACCTCAACTCTACCAGTTTCTCAGTTGCGCAAGAAATAAAAGTCAACATAATTATTTCGAAACATGACAGTGTGGTGCGATAATAAATAATTGAATACGCGTTGACGCTGATAATTTGTAAAGTCATTATTCAATATTCGTGACGTGAAGCTTATAAATTTCTCTGCAGCGTTTTACACTTTAGCACTTGGGCTGATGTAAAGCGCCGCCCAATAAGACAACGGCCGACTATTTTGACGAAGGCCGGTCACGTTTCGTCGATACTCACCATGAGAATATTTGTTTTTTATTGTGCGCCCGCCGTCGAGTAAAAATTGAAGTGTAATTTTACGTTTTAACCGGTGCCTGCCCCCTTTCGTTCCGCTCGCCTTGAGTGATGGTTATCATAATTGGAGAGAGGGTAGGTGAACAGTGCGCGCCGCCTGGATGATGACGGTGGGCGGGCACGCGACGAATATCCTAACTACACACTTGTGCTCGCTTCCACCCTTCTCTTGAAGTAGGTCAACACTAACGAACTGTCCCGAAGGTAACTAAACATACAAGTTTTAATAAATCGAATAGTGACTGAGTACAGTGAGTAAGTAAGGTAGGAGGTGTCAGTTAACTGTAATCGAAGTTATTGATTGCATTAAACAAGCGGGTTTACCATTAGCGTTATCAATGCGCATATGTTGTGAGATGTTGTTGGCTAATACAATGGTAAGATTAATAATGCGGACGTATCGGGCGGACCGTTATGCCGGCGACACGAGTGATCGCGGACCAACAAGGGCGGAAGAGATGGACCGGATAATAAAGCATCAGCTCGCTGCATCGTAACTCAATACCGTCGACATAGAAATTGTTGGTTGCATCGCTGCGCTAAACTCTCCACAATACCTTATGGATGGTAATTGGCCAGTCCCTCTAATCGACGTGTTTCAACAATAATACACGTATGTTCGAGGTTTATGCTGACAGTCTTGTAGATTGAGTCCCATTCTAATAATTTAACGACTGTTTTAACATATCTGACTCATGAGACGGCTATAACATTTATTTTTTTATTATCACATAATTTTGCGTCAGCGCATGTAATGCAATATTTATAGCCAGTTTTAATCTGAAGCTGTCAGCTGTAAAATGTAAAACATGTAAATTCAGTAAAATAACTCAAAAAGGAATTGTTTCTGTGTTAAGGTTTTCATTACAATAGTTTGTAGTACAATAAATTAATGCAAAATGTTAAGCTTTGTAACATTGAAATCGTAGTTACAAAACATATTTAAAGTACCTAAGTACAGTGTGTCGCAATTTGCATGACATATCCAGTACTTGCTATTGTTTTAGATTGTATTACAAAGGTGTCTAGTGTCGACATATAAAATACACGATGTAACAGGTTCGCCGTGACCGGCACGCACGAAAAATCGTTTTCGTGCCGTGACGGAAGTAAATATACATTGACACATCCTTCAATGGGTTTTTCATGATCATAATTACCTCCTACTTTGGTACCTGACGTTAGAAATGGTTATTGTCTCATGGATCGTCATTTGTCGCCATGAATGTTTAATAAGCCGTAAAATATTTTTGATCCAACTTGATCACTTGAAACTACACGTTTATTCTGGAAGCATTTAAATGTACAACAACGAGGAATGAAGAGGAGGAAAACGAGAGGGAGCAGTGGTGGTAACGGCCGCGACTTACGGGTTGTAGGTCGTAGGTTCGACACAGACAGGCGCTTTACTTTGTGTAAATTACACATCACCACTGCTCTCAAAACTGAGAAGGGAAACGTGAAAAAACCGACATGCCCTAGAACTAAAAAATTCGAAGACATGTGACATTTACCAATAAGCACTGGGCTCACGTGGTGGATTACGGCCCACTCCCTCTCACCGAGAGGAGGCCTGTGTCCCAGCGGAGGGAACATTATAGGCTGATTATGTATCAACAACCAAATGTACCTATACACAGGTTTAGTTCACCACCGTGCGCTTTAATTGTAATGGAATTCATGCCCCGCTAACTTATCTATTTACATGCATTTATACAAATCTGTAGTAACTTCCTAGTGTATTGTTTCATGCAATGTGTTCGCGACTTGTTTATAAACAATAGCAATTTGCCTTTTGGCGTTAGGTCACGCCTGCCCATTGATTCTCTGCTACGTAGTCGAAGGTTCTATTACATTATCTATTCAATATCATACAGATATGCACACTTGTAGTTGGTGATTCTGTTATACGGTACTTGTAAAAATTTATAAGTAGTATAAAAAAAAGTCGCTGGTTGTGTCTTTCTGTGTGATTGCGTTGTTCTTCTAAACCACGCAACGGATTTTAATGTGGTTTTAACCATTAGGTATTCATAGAATTTATTTCGGGAGATTTATGTGTATCATTTAACAATTATATAAAAAATTAAAGTTTTGTCAAGTCGTAAAAACCGTGTGAAGTAGGGGCGGATCGCTAGTATATAATAAGTTATTTTGTAGTTTAATGTGTTGGAAATAACTCTTACTGTTATGTGTTTTATAATTTTGTGTACTGTACATTTTCCTTAGCCATAAAATGATACGGTCATGGTACGTGTTCAATTATAGACAAGCCTTAAATAGCGACAAATCAAACCAATTAAAGACAAATACAGTTTTTGAGAGATCCAAACATCCAAAGATGTATCATTTAATTTACAGAACCTCGTAAATATCGATTACAGAGCCATGTAGTCGGTTGTAAAGCTTTAATAGTTGTGTAATTGATTGAATACACGCAGTTATTCTGAGCGGGGTCTAGGTAACTGTTAACAGCTAGGAGGCGCGGCAATTAGCTGTGCAGGTGGTGAATGCGACCCCCTGGCCTCCCCGCGCCGGGGCCCGAGACCCACGGGAGGGACCCGTGTATTGCCACGAGTATTTGCATGTTTATTGCCAATACGCTTCCGTAAGTAGGACGAATTAGTTGCTGCGTTTATGAGTAATGTTATAGTCAGATTAGTATTACATTTTGTTTTGAGATTTTTTTGGACGTGGTTGTTAAATATCCATGAATACCTATACCCAGTGTCTAACGTTTTTGATGGACATGACATATTCCATAACTACCACATCAAACTACAGTCCGGCAGTCGCCAGAATGCGTTCCTGACAGTCCGGGGCAGTGGTCCAACTGTTCTGTCCAACCAGTTGGACCATAGGTCTTTACTAGGGGCAGTTGTCCAACTTTAAAAATAGTTGGACCACAGCACCTTTTGAGAGTTCCGTGGTCCAATTCATTTAAAAAATAGCTTGCCAACTTTAAAAACCTCAACTGCATCTTTATATGTGTATGGTACCTACTGGTTTACGGTTATATTGAACTTTTTTGCAGTAAAATAACAAAATTAAAGTCAGGTGACTAATTTTTAAACTTTTTTTTTTAAATGTTTTACAAAATTCAACGAAATTTATCTAAAGCATGACCTACAGTAATATCACCTGAAATCAGTTGTAGCTGAATTTCTCGTATATAATCATCATTCTCAATTTGGACGTTACGTCTTTTGTGTGCGGTTTCACTTGATAAGGTTGTAAATAATATGATACTTTATACACTAACCCCCTTATTCATAAAACTTATAAAAACCTACTTTAGTTACAATGGGGTTTGTCTCTTTCTTACACACAGAAATGTCAACGTGACAGATAAAGACAAACGTTTTATAAACCTATTTTAGCTAAAATAGAGATAAAATAGGATTATGAATAAGGGGGTAAATGTACTTGTCATTATTTAAGTAAATATATATTAGATTTAGTTTTTTTAGATACCTAATTTATTTGCTTTTCTCCGGTACCATACACACATAAAGATGCAGTTGAAGTTTTTAAAGTTGGCAAGTTATTTTTTAAATGAATTGGACCACGGAACTCTCAAAAGGTGCTGTGGTCCAACTATTTTTAAAGTTGGACAACTGCCCCTAGTAAAGACCCATGGTCCAACTAGTTGGACAGAGCAGTTGGACCACTGCCCCGGACTGGTTCCTGACACCTGTCAGTGCGACAATTCTAGTAGTTAATAAAGATCAAATTCGCAAAACACGTATTCGTCTGTATGAAACTGACAGGTGTCAAAAACGCATTCACTCGCTGCGATGCGTCGGCTGCACTGTAACTAACTTGTCATTTTTATATGCACTCGTTTCTGTGACCATAAAACATTTTTTCTTTCTTTTACCAGAGCGAAAATAATCACGGATCAAGATTGTTTTAATCTTGTCGCGTCTTCTCGTTGATACTTAGAAATTAAACTTAGTGTAGGTAGCCCAATCAAAATGGCAGATAGAGCTTCATAAAGTTTTTTTTACAACCCGACACGTGGCCCCGTATCCTTTCCCGAGCATATTGAACGCGCACATACCGTTATTAGTTTTTTAATGAAACTTTTTAGATTATCTTTTTTATGCTAATCATAAGGACAAGGTGTGTACATGTGGCGACCGAGTCGCGACATACGCGTGTCGGTTTTTTAATTATCAGCTGTCATTACTTGACACGAGCTTAATCAAATATGTGGCACCTGAAATCATTCGGTAAGTGTGAAATCGATTATGATCACTCATTAATCTCGAGTGGTTATAATCGATCATAATACCAACTATGTATTTCAATCTCATTGAATCAAGTACCTCTATGTTGTTACTTGGATAGGTGTAGCGCTACAAGAAATGTCAATAATAATTATGCTTGTCCCTTACTTTTTCATTATTTAATACATTCTAGCTTCTGGTAATCTCGGATCTGAGTGAATATTTTTAAGAAGATAATACCTGCGCCTGGTATTCAGATAAAAAAGGTTTACATTTCCTGTTTTGCTCCTCATTTCTTATACAAATATATACAAACAATTCGCAGGAAACTTTGTTTCGCGAAGTTCTCACATAGTCGCCGAGGAATCCTGAAACTGCGAGTGAGTAGAGAGGATGGCTTTGCTACTTACATTTATATAGGTCACTGCACCTAAATATATTAGGTATAGATGGCGCACTACGTAGTTATGTACAGGACGATTTCAACATCATCAGTAGATATCTACTCTACAATATTCAGTCAATATTAACACTTTTGTGTAGTAACACTGTTAAATTGACTCCCATTGATACAAAACTTTTTCAGCGCTCCGGATATGAAATATTTTTGGTTACAAGTTAAAACTCCCCATTCACGTTACTTTTGATTCATCACTAAGATATTTTCAAAGTTAATGTGATTTCCTTAGTACCTAAGTTAGATTGAATTCAACTTAACCACAGATTGTATGAAACGACTCAGCTTTCCATATTAAAAGAAATAACTTTGTTATACCGTTTAAAGCAGTCACACAAAGAACCTTCCGTTACGATGTTTCAGTAGGTACCTACTTTTTAGCAGCACGTGCCCAAAGCCATGGGCGCCGGCAAGTTTATTTTCAGGGGGGTGCATCTTCAGCTCAACGAAGCAGGCTCGGTTATTTAGATTTTAGGAAATAGGTGTTCGGTAATTTGTTGACTAATGCAAAAAAGGTTTAGAATCGAGAGATTGCAGAATACAATCGAAAATTTTAGGATCTCGCCTCAAATGGGTTAAGATCTCTATTATTCTATTAGGCGTATTCGGATATTTTTAGTTTTGAATGTTTTTACACCTACATTTTATTTTGAAGCCAGGGAGGTGCAAGTGCACCCTCTTGCACCCCGCTCCCGGCGCCCATGCCCGGAGCTGATACACAGCTATAACATTATTACAGAACACGTATCGCGTTCAGATAATCTAATGCAGAAGCGTTATGACGCATTTATTGGTTCAAATGTGTTGCGCTATGTAAGCTCACGTAGCCGTAATTAATCGGAGACATTTGAATTACCACCTAAACAAACCGTTTTTAGCACCGTATTTACACAATAGTCTGTTTGATAATTATTTCTAGAAAAGGGGCGCTATCTGTACTATAGCCAATTTATTGTTCGGTTCATTGCAGAAATCGTTGTAAGTATACCTTTATCTTTTTAATAAAACCTGGCGAGATACCGAATTGACAGTTTTATAGATCTTTTGCTCGGAAAACAAAGCATTAATTGTAGAAATAAGTACCAGTTGGCTTTGAATTAAAAAAATATTCAAAGAAAGACGTACTTTTGCCAACCAGGGCCTCAAGTCTGCTAATTTTATTTAACTCACATGCTATTGAAATTCAATTGAGATTCAATCACGACTCCATTACGATTAGAAGAAATTTGGTATTCTGCAAAAACTTGAATGTAAACTCAATAGAGTCGTAATGGAATCGTAGTGTAATTGTAATTGACTCTCAGTTGAACAGATAAAGGGATAAACTAAGAGTAGAATACCGATTTAGACCACAATCGATTTACAATTGTAACACAATTGAAGAGCAGACTAGCAAATATTCTGATAGCAGTTCAATGGTATGTCACTGGAAAACCATTGGTCTTAAATTAGTAGCAGAATACCAAATGTAGTTAAAACTGCTACTGAGATTCAATTGATATTCAATTGAGCCATTCGTAAATTAGCAGACTTGGGGCCCAGAAATGTTGAAAAATAAGGCGCACTATTGTCAACCGTTGAATAAAAGTAAATTTTCTTTTCAATGGGAATGTTGTTCTGTGTTCGTTGAACATTGTCGCCTTTCGTTGGCCGTCGGTGGGTGCCGGTACATGCCGAGACAGACCTATTCAAATGTCAGTGTGAAGACCGCCCCCCTTTCCCGCGCACACCTCGCTCTCGCCTCTTCACAGATACTGAAATGTCACTCGCCACACGAAGCAATCAATTTCGTATTTGTATGCTCTGCCTAGATAGTGGTAGCAGTAGATTTATCGAATCGATGAGCTTGTATTATCTTGTTATACTTGTTTTGTATTGAATTTTACATTTTCTGCATGAGAAATTATTTGCTCTTTCTTTTCTTCTAAATAAGATACCAATCATTGATAGTTTCCTACTAATCCCAACGCTCTCCTAACAATCTTAATATTAATTAACTTTCTTAAACCGAAAACACATTTCACAATTAGTTTTCTACCATCAAATTAAGGTTGAAATTTCTAGTCAATGCTTAATACACTATACAGTAACATTTAATTCGATCCCAGTCATTGTACCTAAGTCGGCGCCAAATGTCGCACTAATTGCTTTGCGCAACTGAAAGACATTCACGACATAGAGCCGTCTGTTTGTTAAAGTTTATTAGCAGGAAATTAACGTAAACGACAAGTGAACTATCTAGCTTCACCCATTTATAATCTCTGCACTTCATTAAACAATGAAACGATTGTTCAGTCTGATTCTGATGCATCTATTTTTGTTATTTAGGCCAATATTTACATTTTCAATTTAAATTCACTACACAGTAGCACAATTTCTTAACCTTGTTCGAAGTTAGAAAGCGATTAATCAACGTCCAACAACATTCTTATTCCCGTCTACGTAGGAGCGCAAGAAATACAGCCTTTAAATGTCTTAAAGATAGCTTCACAGTTGCTGGCAAGCAATTGTCCCTTTTAACCGGTCGGCCTCATTAGCATGGTCTGATCGCTCTGGCCTATCAACCTCCTCAGATTGATACATTGACGGTAAAGGTCTTTTTAGTAGCTGCTCCAACTTCAATCGTAATTAGGACTGCTAGAATGACGTATCTGGTTTCGTTTACGTTTGATCGATCCTCTGTGCTTTCCTCTAACTTTATACAAAACGTTGTGTATCTAGACACTATAATGTGAATAGGCTGTCTTGTATACTTCACAGTGTACAGAATTCAATAGATAGGAGTATAAGGTAAGGAACTCGATGCGGACAATCGCGTACTCGCTATCGCAATTTAACGAGCCACGATTGTTTTTCTCAGTTCTGAATAATATTGAACTTGAACGTCCCTCGGTATCTGATGGCGATACTTTCGTTGGGCCGCGCTGTACTGTTAGCTGGCTAGCTTACAAATGAACGGTGTGATTATGGGCGCGCGGATCTAACTCCACGATAATTTAAATGTTCCCGCAACCAGCACCACTACAGCCCGTGAGATGGCAACGATTACACCCGTGACTTCCTCTTATGGTTACATTATATCTGCGAATTTTGAATAGAGTTACGGCCACCGCTGCTTCTTGATTAGGAATATAACTTTGATTATAATTTTGTGTTAATTAAAATTCAATTCAAACGTACTTTTTTGGAATAATATAAGATTCATACTTTTAACTCTATCGATGCGGTATTCAGGATTGGTGGAACACCATTCCCATAACCGAATCTGTAAGAAATCATGGCATTTGTTTTGCGACTTAAACATCAACAGGTACAAAGAACCAATAAGGTTAAGCTATGTGTAATTCAAACAAATCTCTTGTTATAAACTGAATCTTTAGGGCTTTACGAGCACTCCTCGTTGAATGCATAATATGGCATCACGAAACGGCTTGTTATGTTAGCAGCAGTTAAAATTCTGCAACTTTATGACCCACGTTGCCGAATTTAAACGGACGTTCCTTTTGACGTGGAGCAGGGTGGTAGTCATAAAAACGATCCCATCTACTAAGTTACATAATTAAGGTAGTAGGTAAATTGTAGTTCGTGTATGTAATCCGAGTGGCCCGCCTGCCGCGAATTCGATGCGCGCCTCTCGAGCTTAAACTTCAGAATACGCGATATGGATCTCACGTTTACCGCCGACTAAATAGCGGATAAATTAGCTAACCGAGTTAAATTAGTGTAGCCAGCCAGCTGGGCTTAGATCAGGCTTTTACTGTTTTTAGTGTGAATATTTTTCTAGTTGTGGATTAAAAATGTAGAGACCAGTCAGTCATATCTTCCTCACTGCCGACTTTGACAATCTCACTTCCAGCTCAGGAAAGTCATGTATTGGGAGCATATAATGTACATATTATTCACTATAACAGTTTCCCTTTCGCTTCGGTTGGCTTTAGGAAAGAAACACGCTATGCGAAAAGCACCAAGATAAAAAAAAAAGAATCTTGAGTGAATGTCGAAACAAAATAGAACAAAACCCTCCGGTGTTAACGTTCCACGACTTTTCCTTCGCAGCTAAGTTTCACTGCTTAAGTGAATCGCAGATTCAGCGAGTGCCGACCTCCGCTCCGTCCCGTAGGTATCGGCACTACGAGCCGAAGAGGAAGTTGTGCCTACTTAAAGCCACTTTACAATGCCACGTCCCGACGCCCTTTGTGCACTTGTCGTGCGTTGACTGGTTTGGAATAGCTGCCGCTCTTCGCGGAAGCGAGATCGAATTGGCCGATTCGTGAAGACACGCTGCCTGAGAGCTCAATCTCTTGTGAGATCGCTTATTGCTACTGTACCGCACCTGCGTACAATTATTTTAGATTCATTATCTTCACTTAGTGCTGGTAATTGAATAAGTACGGTACCGTTTAATACCTTGATTTTATTTTTTAACCAAAGATTATTTGATTAATTCTTCAACTCGTCAACAAATGGGCCGTAAGCATATAGATGCCTGCGGTCCATTTAGGACGACTTGCAGAAAATCTGTTGAAATTATTGTACATCTTAAAAGTTCCTAATCGATGAATTATATCTACACACGTAAAAGTCCTCCCCAACCTTCGCTACGTAGGTATTGAAATAGAATACCATGGTTATTTTTTTCAATGAAAATTTATGATGGATCGTCGCAAAATCTATGATTGATTCGTGCTGTATTATTCGTTGCTTTCATAAGAGTGCCTTCACTAGGTGCTCGCGTCTGCGGCTTTCCGCGCCCCTTCAGTCGCGATGATTGATTGCTCGCCGGCAAACTTCATATGTTTGGGAGATAATTTTGTATTTCAGCCGTAAACAGATTACGTGTGAAAAGAATCATCACTTTCTTCCGAGTTTCCCCTTACAGTTTGTCCTTCATTGTGACGCCGCATTTTTCTTGCTCGATTACACATCCATGTCTTTATAAGTAGGCTTCTTGGGCCCGTTTCAGCTACTGCGCAATTCGAATCTGGGCTGTGTGTCAAAGGAGAATGTTTCGTTATGTTCTTTTGATTTATGTAGTACTCAAGCGTTACTTAATCACTCATTCTATCTGAAAACAGTGTCAACTCTATGAATTATAGTTATTTGAATATTATTAAAATATTTCCATATTGGCAAACCTCTGGTTTTTGAAATTGTGTAAGTCATAACGATTAAGGCGCTAGCACCGACAGAACTGATTCTATTCACGCGAGAAATGAAAGTGACTGGCAGCTGTATCCCTATACGTTATGCAGTTCTGTTTCTTGTTACTAATTTATTCTCTATGACACTAAGATAATTGAATTCAAGAATTATGTCATGCCTTAAGGTAAAATTGTTTTACCTAAAACTTAATGGGCGGAAGAATCTTTTAAATGGAAATGTGCCTAACCTGCTAACTGCATACTCAGCTAAGTTCATTTATTTTACAGAACTTCTCTTCACTTTTAAATCTAAATTGTGTTTTCAAAGATGGCTAATCCTGAAATTTGGATATATCATAAACGTCATAATTTTGTTACCATATCATAGCCTCCATCCGATTTAGAAAAAGTCTTCAAGAGAAAAGACAGGAATAACATTTAATGGTTAAAATGGGTAGATTTAAAGTAAGTGGTGAGTAGATAGTCGGTGGTCGGTAGCTCGTTAGAGATTGACTATCTCACGCTATCGAGATCGCGAGCAAATTGATTTGCGCACGCGCACCTCCAGGTATCGGTTGACAAAGCCGACGCTGATTGAATATCTAGACCGCACATTGAAACACTGAGTAATTTTACTAGTTCAACTATTTAAATTGCTTAAACTGCAAATGATGATAAATTATACTCTACCCTGACATTTGCTGTACAGATACTGAAATCGATTTACTAAAACAATTTTATGATTGCAGTTTATAACAACTTCAAATTTAAGCTAAATCCAACAATTTCGCGGACGTTTTTGATTTCATATTCTGACTCACTCGATTTTCTTAGAATTAAATTAGCTTCACGATACATTATTTCAGTTAACCTCAATGCGAGCGGCAGTAAATTACTTCAAGCTTGTCGCATTGTTGAGGCGATATCTTAATTCAAAATAATTTGATGACATGGAGTACAATTACTGTCCGCAACCACTTCCCACGGCAATACTGGCGTGTCCACAGAACTGGAGCACGCTGTGACACATAGAGCGCTCTTGGGGAACGTAATGTCGGTAATATAACAATACTCTTACGGCACCATCCTAACATGACCTCTACCGCTTCTGCGACTAACGTCCAGAAAAGGAGAAAGAGTACAACTGTATAGGTCTTAGAGTAATGGTGTTTGGGCATAGTGCTCCAACCTCGTAGCGGTTTCATAACGCTGGCATTTGCGTGAGAGCGCCGACGTCGCGCGTTGTCGTACAGCCTACGGGCTTGTTCAACACACGAATAATTGTACCGAGATATAACCATATTGTTGCTTAATTTATTCTATGTCTTCGTATAAAATAAATGCATGTTAGGATGCGAGAAATTTTAATAACAGCCTTGAAAGTAGGATATACCATTCGTGTACAGGTACACGTCGTGTGTGCTTGATGTTGATCCTAAAAAGATTAATTTATATTTTTTTCAATATAAACAAACTACCTGACCCGGCGAACTTCGTACTGCGTCAGAATTAAATAATGTGACAAAGTTCAATAGACACGTGGCGCCATCTATTATCATAATAACGTTATTGTTGTTTTCCTCGGAACAGCACTTTTTTCGGGATGAAAGGTACCCTTTGTCCGTTTCTGTACACCCGAAAACGTATATGCAAAATTTCAGGATGATTGGTTCAGTGGTTTAGGCGTGAAAAGGTAACAAACTTACTTTCGCATTTATAATATTATAGTTAGGATAAGTTAGGATATTAGTTAGGATTAGTTATAATAATTTGCTAAACTATGTTTTACCAGTTTACCACGGCATAAGCATGAAAATATTTTTTTCAGCCATAAACCTCGCGGTACCATTCAATTAAAAATAGCCCACTAGTAGGTAAAAACCACAGACAGTCGACCAATTACAATTAACGTCAAGGGATAAGTGGAATGTTGATAGCAGTAAGATGTAGTAATTTCTCAAGCTGCTGGCCACCCTCCTAATATAATTAATTACTTACCGTCTTCTATAATCTTTGCTAAACAAACGTTTAATATTACAAAAAAAAGGTATATATATTAAACACATTTCCTAATGCATAAACATCAAAACGTTCAGAAAATAAACTTCGCCTACCAGGATGTGAACAAAATTTTCTTGAAAATGTAATTTAGTATTTGATTACTCGCAGTATACTGGGAAACGGTTACGTGTAATTACGCGAGCTGTTTTGTTTAAACAACGCTTAGGTGATATTATTCGGGTTCGTCATCGCCAAATCTCTTTATAATAGAGTTGTTCTTCTCAAAAACTTAGATTTGGCATCATTTGCTACATAATTACGGTGGTGTCGTTGTCTGATGGACATAATTTGGCTCATTACTCGGTTCCACTGAGTCAGTCACAGTTAGAAGTACTCGAGTTGTAATTTAGGTCGAACCGTGACTTGATTTGCATGTAGGGCGCTTTGCTAAGGTTCATAGTGAAGTATTTTATGTGTCTATTCATAGGTTTTACGTAAACTTTCCAATCGTTAACCGACGTAAATGTTGCAGACATTGCTTATGAGTGTGGAAATATCTGTTAGGAAGCTTCTTGCAAAGCTTGACTTTAAATGTAAGTACTTATGTGTATTTACTAAAGAAAATTTTACTACATAGATTTGAAAGGATACCAGAAGTAATTTAAATTGCAAAAGTGACGTCCGGGTGACGCTTCTATTACTGGTGATGACTAAGCAAAGGTTGCGCCACCAGAGGCTGTGGCGGCTCTCAGATAGCAAGGAGTGATTCCGCACGTCAAAACATGCGATTGACAGCGATACATTAGGAACTATCGAGCGATCGCATTGCTTACGCCGACCTGGGAGTCGTAATTTTTCACTGTCAGCGGTGAGACTAAACGTCCTCGTCATCGTTTCGACTAGTGACTGTCAAAAAAATGTTAATGCAATTTTCGCTTGCACGACGAGGGTGCCGTAAAATATTGCTGTTAGTAAAACCTTTCCGGTAACCAACTTCCGAAGGGTACCTTGTTTACTTAGATAATATTTGTGTGGTACCAGTAAGTCCTCTATCAATCTTAGTCACTATTTTGTTTATACTACTGTGGTAGACTGTCATGTTTTACAAGAATTATGATTACAGAATGGTGTGCAACAATACCAGTTGCAGGAACGTGCTTTGATAAGCAAATAGGTATCTTTCGCAAGTATCCGGAGTCCGGTTGGAAATGGTCGAAAAGGCGTTGTTTAGTCGTGCAGTTTGTTGATCTGGTTGGTTCTGCGTGTCGGTCATGGCGCAGGAATCTGTTCACGTGTATTGTTGGGACTGCCGCACGCCGGCGATCCTGCGATAAAGCTGGATATAATCGGTTTAGGCACGCTGTCGCTCACCGGTCTATGTACTAATTGCCATGGTTATGTGTTACGTGGCCCGGTTAATGCCCGGTAAAATATCGCGTGCATTTGCGCAACACTTTAGGTAATTGCGTGATCGATAGATTGACATAGAGATAACATTGTCTGCTTTGTCGTTCTACTACCCTTTTAGTAGTTGCGTTATGAAATGATGATTTCATATTCTAGGCTAGCTTCAGGCTACCTTTTGGAAAATGAGGTAATATTTGTTATATTTATCGTCATGACTGCTGCTACATAAGAGGGGGGCATCGTAAGATCTTCATCGTGGAAATATAAATGTTTTTAACGGTAATTTATTTACTAGTATTCGATCTTCAGAAGAAGAATTCCCTGACTGCAGAGATTAAACCATGATCAAATCTGAAGGCCAATTCTCGTAATTTAATACGTTCAAAATCTAGTCGTAGTCTCATCTCGGCGACAAACAAATGTCAAAAACTTGTCAAAATGTAGGGAAATTAGAGGTATTTTTGATAGATTGAGACTGAGATCAGACTGTGAACGTTCTTAAAATTACAAGAATTGCCCCTCTGTTAGTCAAGCTCATTTATTCACAAAAGTATGGTATTAATCAAGTAGGTATGACTAAAGTTTATTAAGATAACCTTAAAAGGGAATGTATAGGAGTAAAAGTAAATGGCGAGAATAACTTAATTTTCATTATTACTGTATTCCCTATGATTTTGTCCTTCGAACATGATCTACATAGGTTTAGGCACATAACGTACTCAATTATCTTGAAGTTAGATCTAAAGTCAGTGCCAAAGCTTGATCAAAGCCTTGGAGCACTATAAAATTTACATTTACATTACGTTTGCTCCAGATTCTGTTTAAGTTGCGACACCAGCTTATAGGTTTTATTGACAATTTATATCTCCATTCTACTTACATACGCTATGGTTTATGTTGAGGTGGGAAGTTCTATTAAAGCAAATTCGTGAGTTATTTGATACTTTTCTTAAACAGCAACGTTTTGCAGCTACGATATGTTCCAAGGTATGAGTTGCAACAAGCACGAGCATTGTAACTCACGCGCATAACCAATGTTTGAAAATGAAATTGGATTTTGTTCTGCATGACATTTTACTCATGTGCTTGAACCGCAACATCGATTTCCTTTGCTCTTTCTCATCTCATATCGCTAAAAGCAGCGGCATGTTGAAAAGAGACGTCGCGAATTTTGTGAATTTCCGTCGAGTGCCTCGGATCGGGTCACTCGTGCTATGTAAATTTGAGACCTTTTATTTTCTCGTGCGGTAGAATGTTATAATGGAATTGTGGGGCGATGTTTGTGTTGCCAATGCTTCTGCCGCACGCGTGCATGCTTTGTAAATGCTATCGATACCGTGGCTTTAATATCGATTAATTTTCGAAACAATGTTTTCGATTTTAAAGTTCACTGGTGCACAAGTCACGAGCCACGAGCTTGCATCTGCTGTGTTTACATTTTCAATAAGTATGTTTCGCTACGTTAGCGCTTGTATTTATGATTTATGAACAATAGTAACACAATGCTGTTTATATGTTAGGTATTATGGTAAAGGTCCCTTTTGTAATGCGTGAGCGCAATATCCGAGAGATCCAATAACAATATTCGTTGTCTCAGTTGGCAAGAGTAATTTTATTTTCTTGAATAAAAAATAAACATTCAATCTGATACATTAATGCAGTCTCCATTAAACGATTAAACGTTGTTCGCTCATCTGCATGCATGCAACGCAGTAGCCGTCTTCAAAGCGCAGCCGCTCGAATAAATTCGGATTTGTAGTCGTACTGTGGATCCGTTTCCAAACATTCGTATTTGGAACAAAACAGCATGGAATGTGCATATCTAATACGCTATATATTTAATACACCTATGCCTATAAATGTCGATGAGAACATGAGATTTGTTGAAATATTACACCCGAATATTTTCAAACAATAATTTACAATTATGATTATAATATTGTATAGTGGGTAGACTTTCTGGTTTCTAATTACTTTATTTAGTAAGTTGTGGACAATGATGTGTTTAACATATATAATCGTGGCATAAGCGTTGTAGTTATGAGGAACTAGCTGTAAGATAAAAATAAAGCTCGTTATTTATGAGGCGCTAACTAGTTTAGTAGTGATAAATTGTGTTTCAAGCCAAAGATACAATAATAAACAATTTGTTACCTAACATTATTGGAGTTTTTTGTTTATTGAGCCATGATAAATATTTCTTGAAGAAACTGGTATGTGGTATGAAGGCAGAGGGGCCGTTGGCAGAGGCTGCGAGTAGGCACACAACTGATTAAAGCTCACAATCAGGTCTGTAGTTCGGCAGGGCCTGCTCTTTGAATTTACGATGTGCCTGACCGACGCTTATCGCATGCGAATGATCTGCCCACGGCGGCGCACGGACCGCTCCGCACACATATTTTATTTTATTCGCGCTACTGTGATGTAATGAGCTGATAAATGGGAGAAAACCACCAATTAGTGTCGATGAATTTATTGTTTCTACTTAAAACGTTGGAGGGCTACGTACTTAATCTTAAATTGCGTTTTAAAATTTGTTGCTTTTGAATTTAAATCATTATTTAGATTGTTGCCAATTACATATAAATACTTTTATAAATTAATATTAAATTAAATTGATTTATTCAGTTTGTTATCGTTACTTGTCATGCACCGTAGTCCGTACTTTAAAAGGCTGAGTAATAAACTGAAACGAAGTATATTTAATAAGTTACCTGGAATGTAATCCCAAGAATTATCAGTTATCCTAAAGTTACGCTCCACATCAGTAGCTCCAATTTATTAATGAAATTATGTATTATGTACTGCACGGGTATTTGAAAACAATACTGTATCGTGGCCTTGAATGTCTGATTCGATTGTTTTGTCTGGCGAATAAAAAGCATGGCATAATTTGTACACTGCTACAATAAACTTTTGGAGCTCGAATGACGTTGACAGGGGGGCGCTACTGGTTAAGCATGTACAAGGAGGTTAAAAAAACCTTGAGCGTATAGTAATGTTGTTTGGTGAAATGTATTGAAAAAACAAGATGGCGGCTTAGTTCCGATTTTCGCCACGCGAAATGAACCTCGTAGCGCTATAAGAGAGATTTCACTAAATCCGTCTTGTCACTAGGTGTCACAGTAGCGCGTCAGTTGTGGACTTCGAAAAGCTGACTTACCTTATACTAGCGACTAGACCTACTCTCTCTATGTAAGCTGTAATGGACTAGTCTCTTGTCCGGTTGATATTTATTCTCGGCTCTGAACTTTAGCCTAGCACATACTCTTAGCTAGACAGTTTGATTAGTGACGATGCATTTAGTGTGAACATCACTTGGTGAACTCACTTTTAGCAAAGGCAAGCTTTACCAACTAAGACTTGTTTTGTGTCTTCATAACCGCATGAAAACGGCCCCTACTCATGAATCGTCATAGAATACTATAATTCATAGTTATTAACTAACATAACAGTTTATTACCAACCTACATTACACGTAGATCTTGAAAGAAAAATTACGAAATTTAAATGAAATCTTCGCAATGCTACCAGTTCGTCTATTCTATAAAAATCTCACCGTGAAAATTTATGTGAAGTGATATTTACACACAGTGAGCTGTCATTTCAACTGAAACTATGTATTGACACTATTGACAGCCCACTTGAGGCTCACTCCACTTAAGTTTTTACGGTAAGATTGTTACAGTATCATACAACATAATCAGCCTATAATGTTCCCACTGCTGGGACACAGGCCTCCTCTCAGTGAGAGGGAGTGGACCGTAATCCACCACGCGGGCCCAGTGCGGGTTGGCAGATGTCACATGTCACATGTGTAAATAAATAAATAAATGTCTTCGAATTTTTGGTTCTAGGACATGTCGGTTTCCTCACGATGTTTTCCTTCACCGTTTTGAGAGCAGCGGTGATGAAATAATTTACACAAAGTAAAGCGCCTGTCTGGGTTTGAACCTACGACCTACAACTCGTAAGTCGCGGCCGTTACCACTTGGCCACCACTGCTCCTTACAGAATCATACATCAGAACTATAACTAGAAGCAACAAAAGGGCAATTCTCGTAATTTTAAGAACGTTCACAGTCTGATCTCAGTCTCAATCTTTAAAAAAAATAGTTCTAATTTCCCTACATTTTGACAAGTTTTTGACATTTGTTTATCGCCGAGATGAGACTGCGACTAGAATGTGAACGTTTTAAATTACGAGAACTGGCCTTCTGGACTCCTGAAGTGCGTGTACACTGCAATAGAAAATGACTTCATCCAATTGTAACGAGTGTAAATGAAATGACAAACTGCACGAGTGAGGTCATGAGTCACGGGAGCCGGTGCGTGTGACGCCGTTGATTTATCTCGCTTCATTACACAAACCGCTTGAGCATTTAATCGGACCGCGGGAGGCGCCCGCGCATAAGTGTTGACCGCGATCGTACTGGTGTCTGCTCAAGTGTTACGACGTTGGGAATATTAGAGTGTAGCAAGATGTGAAAAACAATTAAAAGGGGAGACAGTATTTGTGAAATAAGAGACAGAGCCGCAGCTAAATTGTCGTTAAGAAAATAAGGAACCTGGCGTTAAAAAAATCTTATCTTTTATAAAGCCACACATTTTTATTGATGTTAAGGCAACATGCCATTGAAAAATAGATATTGCAATTATCTAATCTAATTATTAGTTATGTGTTTAGGAGTTTAGGCCTACCATTTACTAACATACTTGAGGTTCATAAATAATAACAATGTCTGAAACGAAAGCACTTTTGCACTCGATATTATTCAGAAGTCAGCTTCTTTTGAGATTGTCCCTTTTGTCCATGTCACGCAAGGAGGCTGCGTTGATCGAAATCGACAATAATTAAATATCTCATGCGCCCTTTAATACACCAATTTATTCACTCTCTGTCTTCACTGCGTATTAATTAAGATTGATACGAAATGTTCCCTCTTTAACTGTCGAGTTATTTATTTAGTTACAAGTATAAATTATTGCCATTTTACGTGAGTGAACGACTGGCCATGTTAAAAATTACAGCGGCAAATTCGTTCCCAACAGTTAATTTTGACGCGTATACAAAAGACTTCAACGGGCGGCTTACTATTGTGCTGTGTATTATTTTTTTAGTATTATATTTTTTTTTACAAAATCTTTTCGAGTTAGTTTTTAGTTCAGCACATAATAGTTTATATATATTTATGAGTCGTGATTTTATTAAATTCTCTTAAAATGGCAATTGCTAAAAAGGGTTAAGTGTTCAAAAACGTTTTTTTTTTTTCAATTTCATATAATATCTTTTTGGTATTTTGGTGTTATTTTTTCCCCTCTAATTAGTAGTCATTTGAACATTGGTTATCACTGATTGATTTTAATGTAGGAATTAATACGATTAAATAAGCTACTTTTGTAAGAAAAAAAAATCAAAAACTTTTTTGAATCCTACTTATTCTGTTTTTTGATCACTTTTTAAAAATTAATTATCTCTGATTTATCATCGCTAACATGACTGGTCCACATGATTATTATTGTCAATACGTGGCATCGCATCTGCATCGGTCAACGGTAGACAGCGTCAGTGGAACATTTGCAATGCTTTGCGATTATCCATGCCAACTTAGGACGAGAATCGAGCTTACGAGTATCGTACACACTGTTGATCAGATAACTAACTTTTACACCTTATGGTGTAAGAAATAGAGTTTAGAATAATTTATTATTGGTTGTAAAATCTAGTCAGGTCCACATGAAGTTTTAATAAGAGCGTGTCACACGTCCTCGACGAGGCTTTTTAAATTTATGATGCGCTTATTAATCCAATTGTAACGGTTGTTTAGTTCGCTTTCTGTATTTGATTGAAGGCGTAATGGTATGTCCACCTTATGTGAATCAAAGGCACCCGTGGGTAAGGCAGTTTTTTATGTTAAATTTCCTATTGATAAATGAATACTTTTTTTATCAGAATGTGTGATTAAATTGTCAGCAGTTTCCTAAATAATAAATAAATTCTAAAGAAAGTGCACCTCCATTAATTTGATAACTGCAACTTGTGTAAATATTAAAGTGGCGACTTCCGCGGGTAGATAAAGGAATGTAATTGTAACGTTGGCGGCCATTTTGTTTGCGGGTGGGGTCAACGCGATCCCGCCTCGCGTTTCCGCCACGGGATAATTAAATATTACCCCACCACAAGACTTCCTCTGAAGAAATGTGATTCGCTGTACATCTGTTTACCTTTTTTTTTTTATTCTCTTTAACGCTCTTTCATAGAGGGTTTAAAGGAATATTTTTTTTAGAAACAATTATCTCATTTCAATTGCACTTATATTAAGGTTTTTATTTGTTTAACAATGCACGCCTTACATACACTCTTAAATATTTTATAAGTTAAACAGAAGTTTTTCTATAAGAAAAGTTCATTTACATTTATACCAACGAGTGCTTATGTTTCAAAAATAAAATGTTTATGAGTTTCAAGCCTAATTATACTGAATGATTACAAAATACCTGTCATGTTTTGTTTTAAAACAAATCTTTGAATGTTAACGCTCATTTAAAATAATTGTAAAACTAGACCAGCGGCCCAATTCTCGTAATTTAAAACGTTCAAAATCTAGTCGCAGTCTCATCTCGGCGACAAACAAGTGTCAAAAACTTGTCAAAAATGTAGGGAAATTAGAGGTATTTTTGACAGATTGCGACTGAGATCAGACTGTGAACATTCTTAAAATTATGAGAATTGCCCCTCTAAAGGATAAAACAAGTTTTATTTTCTACCTATAATGCTAGGACAAAGATTCCTCTTATACAAAACTTATACCAAACAATTTCTGATTTTCTTTGCGTTCTAGATTCGCTGGAGCACGCAACACTTGATGGCCCGAATTAACTTTTACGTTAATATTTGTAAAGATTCTCTCCTACCCATTTAACACAACGGTTTTACGACTCATTGTCAGTGGAAGGTATTATTATGGCTACAATTTGAAAATTTTCTCTTTCCAGATTCTGGTTTAAGCGTCTTGCTGGGTTAATAAACGTTTTTAGAATGTCTCTTTTACGTTTAAATCAAGCATGAAGACTAGCAGACAGTAAGTACGTGCTGCAGGTGATGAATTCCTAACCGATAAAAAATATAATTGGAATCATTGCCAAAATATGACGGGCAGATCTTCGAAAATAAGTTGCGATTGTGACAATTACTTAGAAACGAATTCGATCGATTTTTTGAAAATATTCAATAGCACTTATCGAAAAATATCTAATAATACATTCACTGTACCAATCTCACAAACATCAATTCAATTATATTCTTAAAACACAATCCGCTTAATCCTCTAATTGAATCACAAAGCTAACCGCGATATAGGATTAATTAACCCCTAGGATAAATAAGTACTGTGTATCGTTCACGTTGTCATCTGATAGCGTTTATAATTATGCGTGCAAAATTACGAGTAATATAATTGCATCCTAGAGGAGCTTCGTAGTCTTCGTACCGCGGTACGCCGCGCGTGTCTTTGATTTAGAGCAAATTGAACCGGGAGATTGGCTGTTGAGAACATCTCATTTGACGCTGCAATGCTTCCAATTGTCTCAAGACTTCGACTCTATCTATTGTGTCTGCAGTTATCACCTCGGCGTTGTTAATGCGAATCAGCTTCTATATTAGAAATCTTCTTGTTTTCTGTGTCACATTGTTTACTGTTGTACGGTTTGATTAAAGTTATAGGAATAATTTAAAACTACCTAACGTAACATAAAATCACGCATGTGTTATGAAGGGTAAGGCGGACGTGTAGGTACCTATAGTACACCTACATTTCAAATAAATAAAATATAACTAACGCCCTACACAATAAAGATACGCAGGTGATAAAAACTCTTAAAAGATTTTGAAACTGTACTTACCTTTGTTTCTATTTAATCTCCTCTTTCATACATACAGGAGACATTTTACCTAAGTATTTGTAAAATTTACACGCAGTCACTGCATTTGTGAGCTGTTAATGTGATAACTATTAGATTAGGAAACTGGTGGTGAAATCGCTAACTGAATGTAAATTCAAATAAAGTAATTAAAGGTTGGTTTCACAGCAACCCGTTAATTTGGGCATTGCTCGTTACCAGTTTCGTTTTATGGACGCATAGAATAATATTTTGAAATTGGACGGTCATTGCGAGTGTTGACGCAGATTGTATCCTGCAGCCTTGTGTTCGACTGGTTTTTAATTGCGGTCCGAGCGTGCGTTCCCCGCGCTGATTTAGAGCAAATTGAATGCTTCGAGCCTTCGCGTCCAGTAACCGACATCTCATTCGTCCGCAGTCGCGGCACCTATCAATTAACTAGCACTCCAATTGAGTAGCCACCTCATAGCTTTAAAACTATGCGCTTGCCGCTGAGCAGCTTGTTATTATGCCGAGAATTGGTTCACCAACTCATTTTATCTACATTCAAATGAGAATATGGCAGACTGGCAGAGTATTCGTAGCATTCCGACGCTCTTAGCGAGCCAGTATAGGTACCACTCGTGTGGTGTGTGAAATGTTAGCAATCGAATTAAGTGAAAATAGCCATTATGTGCCTGATCTAATGTATGTGCCTTGCGGTTGGAGTGTGAATTAAATTAATTGTGCTTGACGTCGAGTTTTGAGATGATGGTATTGTCATAACGGCAGCTTTTCGCAAGTAAATAATTTTGTATGATGAATATTAAATGAATAGCAGATTACTTTGTGTACTGTCAGTTAATATGATGACAGCACAATGAGGAATATTCGGTTGTTGGCGGCTGACGTCTTCGGAGGCCCTCCGCATAAAAGCTGCTGTCAAAAGATTTACGATACATCTAGTAATAACAGATGGTCGTAACCTCAATAGTTAAGTAAATATTCTTGAAAGATATTATATTCAACACGTTACGATGGAGGTAACTTATAGGCTATTGCGTTCACCATTTGGTACTAACATGCACTACGTTATTTCAAGAAGACTAGAAATTCAGATACAGTTTGTTCCAAAAGTGTCTGGTGAAAATGTAAACAAATGGATCAGAAAATATACCTGTACCTAGATGCCATTTCATAGTGCTACTTACTAATTGAGTGTGTTGATTTGATTATTTGAATACTTAGGCTCGCTTGTACAGTCAACAGCAAAAGTAGATGATGAAAATCAGAATTTCAATACTAATGAACGGAGTTCGCGTCGGAACTGTGTGGCGTCGAAGTCATTCAAAAGTATGTGATTGTAAATTATACCAAACATTTACTACTAGTACAGTTGCCAGTTCTGACTCGAACTCCGTTCATTAGTATTGAATTTCTGATTTTCATCATCTACTTTTGCTGTTGACTGTACCACAAATCACTTACAAATATACATTTCGGGCCAAACGTGTTCAAAACATCATTCTGTTTCTGCCAAACGTTTGAAGATGAAAGATACTTACACTCTGTCCTCTAGGTTATTCGTTTTTGACAGCTGCCTTAGAACGTAACTATTCCAGATTACGTAAAAGTTTTACAAAATAAATATATAAACTGCCTTATCTTATTGAATTATGTTATTTATGACTTCTTACAGACATTATGTATAATACCGTACGGGTATCAGTTTTGACAAAAAATATAATTGATATGCGTATTAAATTACATTCTATCGTACTAAGAGATGAGAACGAATGTAATCGCTTCAAATGAATATATCGAAAATAATCATTTTATATTATGGGTAAATTAGTTTAGAAAAAATTTGCATCCACTCAAATATCAATAAAATAAATTATTTGCCAGGATTCGGATTTGCCACCATAAACAAGATGTTAATGTTTTATTTGAATTTTAAAACTCTCATAAAATGTTATGCATAAAAAACGTGTTTTAATATGTAGTAAACCCCATATTATGTGACAGATCTGTAGGGGAGACGATTTAATAATCAGACTGAAATGTACAGTTCTTTCGCTAATGCTACCATCTCAGAGTTAGACTTTATTAGGTTTAGTCACTAGGTAGGTAGATATTAAGCTACTCAAAATATTTATCTTTATTCAATCAGTTGTTTCCAAAAAACAGTTACGTGTTAGCAATAAAAAACAGAAAACAATTATGATTTCTGCATAATAATCACGAGTATAATTTGTTTATCACATCACTGTCAATTTTGACTTTTCGGATTCCAATTTAAATAATCATACGTTCCGAAATGTTTTTATTTTTTATGGTTGCAAGAGTCAACGACATTCAATTATTTTGCTAATCAACTGATGATAACTTGACTTTAACGTAAGGTTATGATCAGATCATAAAAGCTTGATAGGCGTTTACATACCAAAGCTCAGTTTAATTGGGACATTGTAAGCCTGCGTTAGCAAAACGTGCGTGAAGTGCTTGCCATCTGAACTTAGCTTTAAGCTTTGAGTACTCCGTTTGTAAACGTAATAGATCGGCATACTTACAATTTTTACATTTTTCGGAGAGCTGAAAGGGTCGCACGAGGTTACTGACATCTCAATAGACCGTTCAGAATTTCACCGAAAAAATAAAAACCTACAGTAGTTAACAAGGACACGTAATATCGACATCTCGTCACGGTTGCTTTTTTATGCTTACAAATTGCGGTTGGCTCGTTAATTGGTCAGAATGGGACGGATGACTGGTGTTTTTGGTAGTGCGAAGTGCGCGCGCGACGCGGCTTAATGATAAGTTGCGCGGTAATGGCGGCTGCGCGGGAGTGCGGCCCTGCTGAGTCAGCGCAGTTGAACGGTGCCGGCGCCTTCAGGTACCAGCTCTTCCTGATTCTTCGCGCCTAATGTATAGTTTGGCGTTAAAATACTCACACGCTAGTCGCTACCGACTTTATTCTCCCTAATGGTAGTGCCTTTTTTATTATTTTTATTTTACTGAAAATAAACTTGACTGAAGTGTTTTTGCTGACTGTATTTTAAGAAAGCAAGGAGTTTAGCGTAGGGAAACTATCGTATAATACTACAAATCAGTTGGCACATAGATATATTCATTATGGTGCCATAAAGAACTTGGAAATGTCCAATTAAGGAACACTAAGTAAATCTAACTTGCAAATGGCGATGTACAAAATTGGAGACAAACAAATTTCTCGTACACTTAGTCGCCGAATCGGGAACTTCTCTTTATCTATTTTAAATTCCTGGCACGTACGCCTCCTTGTTTGATTGTATTTCACTTAATCCGTCCGTTCCGCTCATTCTCTATGGTAATTCATCGGCGGCATTGTTTTATTTTGTTACAGTCGCCAATAGGGTTAGCATTAGCTGTCATATTTATTCATGCTACTATAGTCTTTACTTGAAGGATGTACTGGCCACAATCGCGTATAATATCTTTTTGACGTGGGCAAGTAGTTCGGGTGCCGACCCTACGCATCCGGTAGAACCACTCTCGTTTGCACCTTGTCAGCGCTACTGATTCTATCTGTGGCCCTAATTGCTGATATTCCATTAAAGTAATAAATACGCTTCGCCTTCTCACCTTCTTATTAGAGTTGATTACTGCACTCGTCTGTTTCTATTATGTCAGGAGCTGTTAATGTTTGACGAGCGATTGTTCGGCTCTTTTCGTTGTATTAACAATATTCGTGAGATTTGATGTTTACTTTCACAGGTGTATAGGGTATCATCAGAATTGAATGAATAATTACGTAGACGGTTGTTAAAGTACGTTTTATTCGAGCACTTAATGGATGCCGGTGTTTTATATGCGGCATGTTTCGGAGTGATAAAAGCTTTGCGCTCATAACTCTGCTCTACGCTTGGCACGTTTTGTTAAGTGTTATAATAAGATAGCATTTTCTTCAAAACAAGGAAGTTCACACCGTGGTGAGTAACACATATTTTGGTATGAGTACGCGTAAGTTCTCACACACACATCAGATTGTCGCGCGAGTGGGCCGACGGGAATGTACCAAAATGCGTGTAAGTTGTCAAACAAGAAGAGTTCGCGGCGAGCGGGCTGGAGACATTCTAATAACTGACTGCCTTGTTTTAAACATTCTTGACGGTACCTATATTTCAAAGTCACATGCCTAGTTGTGTTGTACACATTTGGAGAGTGTGTTATATATTCATTGACTAGTATAATAATTAACGATTCCAAAAATAACGCCTGCGAGTATAATCTAATAAAATCTGAGTAAATGTAAGCCTAAAGTAGGAAAGTAATAATCTTTATTTTCTTATCAGATTAGAATCACCATACTAAACGACATCAAATCGACACTAAGACCGGATAATTAATACCTACTCTCAAAACAAGTATTAATACCTATAAGTTTGCTAATAATACAAAGTCTCGGCTTTGTATAGTTACAACCAAAATAGTATATTCAAATTACTACGAGAATCAGCACAGGTCACCAGAACCGCTGGAAGCTTTAGTTTTAAGCTCGAGTATGTTACAGCATCTCTGTCATCAACCGCACGGCCGTGGGCAGGGTACGTGTGTAATGACATGATCGCTTCATACTGATAACAATAGATAAACATTTAACTCATGCCTTGAATAATACATCGGTTACTTAAGCGTCAACTTACTACCTACCTGTTTGCACATTCCAAACATCCGGTATTGGCTGATTTAAGCCCAATTTACATAGTTTTGTCATTAAGAAATCTAAATGTTCACATTATAGTGGCAATTGCCTAACATTGGAGATAAGACTCGACTGTAAAGCAAAATCTGTCAGAGAATTTAGATAAGATTATGTAAAAAATTGGATTTGTAGCCTATAATTATATTTTATATTCCATTCTATACGCAGACTCCATATTGTTAGAAGTAAGTTAAATATAATGGGATACCTAATACGTGACTTAAATATGAAAATCTTATGTGTGAACTTGTTCAGAGATTTTTAAAGTAAATCGATAGAAACGCGTTGAAGTCTTTTGATTACGTGATTTGAATACACATTTTCTGTTAATATAATGCATATTACATATGCATGGAAACACAAGTTAAAGTAGAATCCAATCTCTACTCAGAATGTAAATATTGTTCTATAAGACTGCTGTTATTAGAGGACTTCATAAACAGGTATTTATTTTATTTATGTAAGAGAAGGTGTGACCGCGGCACCTGCAATGCAACGACCGCGCAAATGGTCAGTTCTCCTAAATAGGACATTACTACGTAATCCAGCATGTTTTAGCTCGATATTGATCATATTTTATTTTAATTGTGTGGGTAAGGTAGCTTTCATTTTATTAATATACTGGGCGAAAAGGTACATGGGTTACGAGTACCGGAGGAGTGTAAGAATCTTTAAAATATAAATGTAGGCGATTCAAATGCATCGTAGCGCACCACCGGCACCACAGCGAACCGGAGATGTGCGGAATCTACTCCGGAGGCACTTAATGTGGGCCTCGTTTAAGTAAACAAGGTACACGTCTGCGAGTAGGCTCCATGTCTTGTTTTTATCCGTCTTAGTCCGCCGCTCCACGCTTGTTATCTTGTTATCCTATCTTGGCGAGATTGTGCCTTTTTGTGCAGCTGATGCACTCAATGTATGCACATATTTCTCTCATTTTGAAACGGCAGACTCTACACGTTTTACGATAGTTGCAGTAAGATCAATCTAATTCCAAGTCACCCTTTCTTATAACAGGTTCTTATTATAAGGAAAATTAATAGACTGGATCCAAACCGCTACTACATTGGCTCTCCGGCTCAGTATTGTGAGTAACAATAAACAGTAAGCCGGCTAAAGAAAGTCACGTTTTTCCTGAACACCATTCGCGGTTACAATACTGTCAACGTATATGGCGTTAACGAAGTTAAAGGTCTCTTTGGTTGCGACCTCCTATGTACCTCTTATTATGTCTAAATTAAGATTAACACGAGCGTGTTATCTGCCAATTTCATCTACGATCAGGGTAGAAAATGTTTACGTAACGTAAGTACTCAAATAATTTGTCCAAGTTTCCATATTTTGGCCCTTAAAATAAGGGCAATCGTTATTTGTATAATTAATTTTACCCTTTAGTTTTATGTTAATTAGGGAGGGACGTTAACTATAATTTTCTTTGAACCCGCGACCCGTGGTGGGTATAAAGTTGCATTAAAGCCGTTTCTATTCGGCGTTAAGCTTATAATAGAGAGGCAGGCGGGAGCGACGACGGCAAGGCGCTGCAGCCTTTGTGAGGGTGCTCTGTGCGCGGACTATCGCGGCGACGACGCTCAACCTCGCGAATAACGTAAAAAATATTTTCTCTCCATCGCCGCTCACGAAACGCTAGCCCCGACGACCGTTTTCCGCTGAGTTAAATTCTCATTACTTTTCTTTGAAAAAGAAGTTAGCTTTTATAACCGCGCAGCGGTCGAGAAAGAAAACTCTATTACAACGATGGCTTTTGACAGAGGCGCTCTGTATGCCGGTGTCGAACTCTTTCAGAAGCTGACTTTTATTCACAAACAATTACAGAACATTAAGGGACATTATGAAATCGGAGCGCGGGCGAAGTATCGTGAACGTTTAATGATAAAGCGGACGGCGGCGGTGGCTTTGGATCGCAAATCTCGCTTTAAGTCGACGTGCGAGCAATGGCTTCGATAATAAAATTAATTATGAAATTTATAGTACCGGCCTCTGCCGCGGCGGTCGTTTCTGACGCGAGGGCTTTTGTCGTTCAAATGTGTACCGTCTTAATCGACAATTTACGAGGGCCGTTTAGCGAGACAGTAACGATTCCAATGTCCTATCCGGTCATAAAAGCTGGCTTGAATCAAATTATAATCGCAAGATACATTATTATTTAAAGATTGCAAGGTTAAGCCTTTTGTCGCCATTACCTTACAATACGTAAGCCTTTAACTGGCACTTCAAAGAGAACTCGATAGTCCCGATTGGTACTTATTGAATTTGTAAGCTTTTATGATTTTTGAAAAAGCTCTATGTTTAAATAAAGATGTATGCTCTCTGTTTAATCGAAATGTTAAAGACACTGACTGATTCTTGAGATTCAAAATATGTAATTTCACTATAGGATTTATTTATAAACGATGATTAAAGTAACCATACATTTTTGACGTTTGAACGTCATTTAGAAGTTCAAACGTTAAAAATGTATGGTTAAACATTTGCTAATCATTACTTAACTTTAACCAACGTTTATGAATAAAGGGGTACTTATAGCTCGCAACTTCTTTTGAGTGTTAGCTGACCAGTGTCTCTTAGTTTTACCCGCATACTATGGTAAATTCCCTTAAAGAAACGAAACCTCGTATAAGTTTTGTACTTTTATTAGAACGAATGTTGCGGTCGTGAGCGTCGCCGGCCGCAGGGTCATCCATACGTCGCGAACTCGCGACATTCGCATAATGAGCGCAACATTGTACTGACCCTCAACTTTATGTTAGGGCTAACTAATAACTGGAAGTTGTTAGCTTGTTACTGCGATGTTCAACTGTGCCAAGCGAAATCCTACATACAAAGGTTGTATGTTACGTTATGCTTTCTGTTCGACGATAGAAGTAAAGTCTCTCTCTCTCTTCGGGATCCATTAGATGTTTCCAATCCAATAAACTGTCTGTAACGTTGTAACAGAGTTTGCTTTGCTATATGGTCCAGCCCTAGTCCAAGGGATAACCCTTGCCTTGCATGGAAGTCTTGGTTCATTGATAGGAAGCAGAGATGAGCCTAAACCGCCCAATAGGTGATTCCGCTTTTTGGGATATCACAAAGCCCACGTCCAAATTAGAAGTAATGGTCATCTAAACACAGTCAATAGTTGACAGTCGTTACGAGTCGTCAGAAGCCCGAAAGTCTGACAATCAGTCTTACCAAGGGGTATCGTATTACCCAGTAACTGAGTTTTGGAGGTCAGAGAGACAGTCGCTCCATGTAAAATACTGGTATTCAGCTGTATCCGGTTAGACTGGAAGCCGACCCTAACATAGTTGGGAAAAGGCTAGGCAGATGATGGTCATCTAAATACTCAATTAACAACCACTTGACACATCCGTCTTGCTTGGACAAATCATTTAGATGAAGATTTTATAATCTCCATTTAAATTACAGTGAAGAAAATATTCTGAATTGTGTTCAACGATAAAGTCAATGAAATGGATGACTTTTACGCTTTCATGACAATAAATCAAGGCAATTAGGTTTTAAATCGATTCCGTCAGTAGTCCCACTTGAAGCAATCATCGTATTAACATGAGTAGTTGTCGAGAATTGACTGATTGCCTGTTCAGTATGCCCGTTCGTATTTAATCACCCTCAAATTGCTGCAATTAATAGCTCTTAAACGGTAGTGCTAGTATAATTGTTTATGTGAATTGTTTCTCTACATATAGACAAACTGGTTAACGATAATTTGAAGTGATGTTTCGAACTTAAAAGAAACTTCTCAATTACGATGTTGCAATTAAAATATTAACGTTTTACGGAGGGAAGTAATAAACTTGGCTTGTTGTTTGAGCGCAGGGAATCATTGGATGAATGAAAGCTCAAGTACAGACACCAGAATATCAAGCTACTACAATCTGTTAATTTTTTTAAAAAGGATTTTCAACTGTATCGCTAAAAACACATAAGGTTCAAAGTTGATTGGGAAAATTTGACAGTTTCGGGTAGCTTGATGTGCTGGCGTCTGTACCTAATGTTTGTCAACTAGAGGAGATGTTAGTGCCTTCCCGGCATTAGCATAACGCATTCGGTAACCAGACACGTTCAAGTACAATTGCGTTCGCGAAAGAACCCTACTCAAACAACCCATTTCTATTTTAGGTCGCAACCGCTTGTTTAATGTTCGGTCCGTACAACCGCGTCGGCTAACACTTAACGCTTTTTGCATACGAAAGCGTCCAACGTTTACCGCCCAGTGTCTCTTGTTATTACGCTACTCTGTATTCAGGTCGAGCTAAGTTGAAGGTCGCCCTTCTGCTCGAGATGACGAACAACTAGTTTATTTTATTCGTTTATCTACTGCTACGACTCTACTTACAACATTGTATCCTAACTGAAATGTCGTAGGTATAGGTTTGAGTTGACAGTGATGTAGTATTTGGCCTGGAGAATTCAATCTGTCAGTTTAAATCCAAGGATTTATGGAGTTACATATTAATTTAGTGTGTCGTTGTCTTAACTGACCTGAGTAGCCCAAATAAAATGTTACGCGTCGCCACAAAATAGCCCATAAAAGAGCAACTACGTAGGACGTAAATGCTTAGATAAACGACTGCACTTAATCCGGGAGTTAGAATGTTGACAAGGAATGAACGCAATCAAATATAAAAAAGACTGGGCATTTTATTCCATTAATCCCCGTCATGTTGAATGTATTTGTAACAAAGCTAGCACTTAATAACTCAAGTCGGTCCTCGATCGAGCAGCGCTTCTACTGAAACGTCTAATCATTGTGTGGGTTGCCGTAATTGAAGTGGAGGATCGTCCCTTTGCTTTATCTTAATTTTATTCATTCCGAGCGCACTGATGGTTAATATTGCTGTGACCGCTTGTCACTTTCAATAACAAGCTTCTCGTTAATGAGATTGTGCACCTGTTAGTATATTATGATGACAAATTATGAACTGGATAGTTGGTAGATATGTAGTACAAATCTCGATTCGTCCAGTGTGATAAATTATTACATGTTAATTTTTTACTGTAATTGACATGTTGTGTAGTTGAAAATAATTACGAGGTTGATGGTTGCGTGACTAGCTAGGGCTGTATGATGGATAGCGTGCCTAAGATACGATCGGCGGCTGCCGCCGAATTTCATGAGAATCTTATTTACAGCCGAAGGCGCCCGCGCTGTATGCAATGTTGTAAATTATCGAATTATACTGAACCCGCCAGAGCGTGCCTGTGCGTGTTTATTTAATTTTGGAAATGTTTTGTTCCTATTAACGTTGCGTTTTATATTATCTAGTGAATTGCAGGAGAGTGTGGGAACATCGACGATCGTTCTGTTAATTCGTGTGTACATTTGAAATAGTTTGTGGTCACGAATTTAATTTGTAGGTGTCAAGTTGTTAATGCTCAAATTACCCAGTTGTTTTATCGTATGCTCGCATCGTAAAAGTTAATTTACAAATTCATTGGTGTTGGTGTTAGATTAGATTTAAATACAGATAATGTGTATTGTTAACGGTCTCATTCATGACAAAAGGAATTAAATCGTCGTTTTTTATCTGGTAGTAAAATAGGCACAAGGAATACAACGTTCTTTTTTGACAATCTCACTTGCAAATTGTGTAGGTTGTCTAGTACCTCTATGTTTTAAAAATGCCAAGTACGCGAAGTCGTGTCCGGATTAACAAACATCCTCTTTGGTGGGGATCGCGCCGTTTCAGCGGGCTTGCTCAATAGCTCCACGTAGCGTGCCAGTTCGCCGAGACCAAAGTGCATCAGATTGCCGGTTACATTCCGAATTATGTATCGCTGTAAACTGGATCGCTACTCGATCTTCGATGGCCGTACAAAATAGACGAGTTTGTATGCATGATGTCCAAGTCCAACTTAAATGTGCATTTGGTACACGGACTACAGATTCCAGTGCAACATTTGAACGTATACCGGTTTCGTAACAAAGCTCGCGGATTACGCGACATCGGGGTCGCTGTCTTGCCCCGTCTTCTGACATCACTTGTCGATTCGGATCTACTTTTCCTCACAACTGTCAATAATAATAGCGAGGTAATCACTCCAACTGCTATGGCTATTTGCGTTATGTGAAACACGCAATATGAAAAGATTACGTGATATGATAGTCATGTAGTTTTGGCAGTCGTGTGCGTTTTAACAATAAGTAAGTATGTGAAAGATGAGCTCCTTTAAATAAAAATTAGTCTTTGGTAGCTCTGGACAGAGAGACATGGGAAGAGAGTAGGGAGGCCTTTGCCCAGCAGTGGGACATTCGTGGCTAAAAATAAAATAATAAAAGTGAAAGATACAAAATAATCTTTGCTCCAATACTTTAGGGTTATTGTTTCGTATAAATCAAACACAATAGACAGAAACAATAGTGGCACAAGGTCCTTTATATGTCAAAGATGCCGAATTATATATTGACCTCAGGTAAGTCACGATTTCCACCATATCAGATAATTGCAACAATATTTTCTCTTAACAATAAATTCTCGTTGGCCTTGTCTCGTTAATGCAGTTTAAAATTTAAAGGTCGTCCTATATTAGCTATCTACGATACTTACTGACCAAAACCGATAGCAGTAAATTTTGGAAAAGAATTATACTTTCTCATTATTCTTTACCATTTTAGTTGTAACAACAGATGTGGGTCAGAAGTATGACAATAAAGTTTCTTTATAGGGGTGTTATCTCGTTGAGCGATCGCCGCAAACCGTGAACAGTTTTTGCCGTTTGTACACAACACTAAATTATGGCACGTCATGTACCTAGCGACTCGATGGGCCCCGAAAGAATTATTGCAAGTCGCTGGGTGCATCTCCCGTTTCGTACGCCCGCTTCACATTGTTATTAAGTTCAGAGGTCGCTTTGTTTATGAGTCAACGCTTTCGAAAGGTAACACGGCGGGCGCGCGAGTGAAAACATCGCTCCGAAGACGCCGATGACATACAATTGATAATGTAAATATTGCGCTTAACCTGTGCCCGCAAACACACTTTTCAACGAGATTTAGGTCTCAAATAACGTGCTTCATAATTTGATATCTGTCTTCATCGTATATTAGTTGATTCACACGAGCGAAGAACAGTTTTGATACGAATTAGGTACTGAAAAATTTTGCTCGTTGTAAAGCTTAGCTATTGGCGTAACTTTGTTTGCTTATTATGATACTTATCCATTAAAGGAAGTCAGAATGAAATGGCAGCATTTAATGTCGAAGTCATCGATCGGAAATGCTAAGGTCATTTATGATTGTATTCTTAATGTCCGATTGCGCGAAAGTCTAGTCACGGCGCCCAACAAGCAAATGTTGGGCGACATGTTTGTTGCGGGCACGACAATTCACTTTCGATAGCGGTCGTGCGCCTCTCGGCCTACGGACACAAATGCTTGCCATAGTTGGTGCAGTATCTGGATTATGATCAACGGCTACAATTGTGGGGCGGGTTACCTATTGCACATCGAGCCAGCTGTTTGCTTATTGTCTTGCGTAACCCGGTGAAGCCAACTGGATGATAATTTGCTCGCTCGCCTCGGCTTTCATTATCGTCGGGGCTACTTCGTGCGTGTTTAATTTAATTTTCTTGCCAGAGTCACTCGTTATTAAGTAACTGAAATTACTAATTTACTAAAAAGGTCTTGCTTGTTGAGTTTCTACTTTGTAAGGAATTAATTAAAGTTTTACTTCATCATAATAACTTTGAGTCATGACAACATTTCCTAACTACAATAGCCTTTCATAAAAGCTGAAGAAATAAGAATAACAGGTTCCTGTATTAGATACAAACATTTTAAACTTTTTTAAAAACTTACCAATAACTTTACTAACGCGTTTGAAAACTTCGGCAATTCCTGAAACGAACCTCGTAGCAAGCTGTACACAGCAATCATTTATTTATTTTTTATTATTAGTTCACAACATTCTCACAGAAACACTTTTACCAAAACAGCTCCTTCGACAGTGAGAGTAGTGCAAGGGCGTGTGATACGTTGACGCAACGGTCTAATAAAGCTTCGTCCTGCCTCCGAGGAATGCCGAAGTAAGCCGATCCTGTAAATGATTGAGGAGGAATCCCGCTCGGTCGTGGTCACGCGAACAACCTGACACTGACACTACCCTTTGTTATGTGTAGGTGCCTCTCGTACCAGGATCGTGATTTATTCAGATTCCATATTCATTCCGTATTTGATATATTTTATTACGGTAGTACGGCTAGTTCCTCGTAATTTTGTGTTTGTTTATGTTTGTAAGATGGAGTTAATATTTTCTTGAAGGGATACCATTCTGCTATAAGTTGTATTAGACAATTTACTATCAATTAATTAATTTACAATCAGACGGCATGCCAGCATAATTAATGATCATTTTTGATTAGAACAAGAAAAGTGGTGGTGGTGGTGGTATTAAATTAACTTTACCTAAGTTAATTTAATACCACTTTTCTAAAAACATGTTTTCCACATTTTATGATCTCGGTAGTTAAAAATACCTTAAAAAATTGTTTTATTTTATGCATAAAAATTAATAGATTTCCAGCGGACAGAATTTACGCGTGTACACTTAAATTAAAACCTATTCTGATTGCTGTGTACGTTGGATACTTTTCCCTGGGGCAGGATTAACGCCCGATATAAAGGTAAGTGCTCACCGACAGCGATGGTTTTATTGGCTGTAAGCTGTAGTGCAAGGGTTTGGTGTAAAACGAATTGCGACAGTATGCCCCATGTATTTTGAATCACGTCAACAGCTCGAGGTTGACGCCTATGGCCGGAGATCATACCTTCAAGGTGGTATTTTTATAACAGATTGCAATAATAATAATCACACTATTACACTAATCACACTAATATTATAAAGGCGAAAGTTTGTGAGTGTGTGTGTGTGTGTGTTTATATGTTTGTTACTTCTTCACGCTCAAACGGCTGGACCAATTTTGATGAAATTTGGTACAGAGATAGCTTGAGTCCCGGAAAAGGACATAGGATACTTTTTATCCCGATATTCCCACGGGATCGAGACTTATGCGGGTGAAACCGCGGGGCGCAGCTAGTAACAGATAAATAAGCATTTGTCAAAATTCAGTCTGTAACAAACAGTTGTTTGATCAATCAATCTGTTTGTTTAATTTCACAATAACTGAGAACAAAAGCTACATCCCACCATCCTTACCCTAAGTATGTTTTGATTAAAATAGACTCTACGTCGCCGTCGTTAAGAATTTAATAGCTTGTGCATTTTGAATTTAACATAACAGCAAAGTGAAAGATTTAAATCCGCCCGTCTCATGTTGAACTTGACAGAACTTTCGTTGCGAGCAGTTCTACTCTATTAAAGCATCAAAACAGTTTTGATAGGTTATCACCAGTGATCGGAATAGGTAGAGCTATTTAGGTTCATTGACCGCAAACATTGATGTTAATATGGATATTCCACGGGATTCCCACTGATACTACGGGATTTTTGTCATATAAATTCGCTTCACTAACATCAACAGATGTTGAACGCTCGTTTTCCACATATAAATGGGTGTTAGATGTAAAAAGAAATAGATTAAAATTAGATAATTTAGAAAAAATAATGGTGATTTATTTTAACTCTGGTCATACTCAGTACTTCTAGTGAAGCTGAAGACGAACCTGATCAATGACATTTTTTGTTTAAGGTGAATGGGTAGTTGTAGCCCGCGAAATTCAATTTTTCTTACGTTTTTTGCAATTTTCAGGTCAGTCTCAGGTTGTATCTTGATAAAAATTTGATTCGCGACTATAACAGGTACGTATTCACAGAATTATAATCATCAGAATCATTAATACATCTGTTTAAGTTAGATTTCTACCACCAACACTTTTCCATACGAGATTTGTTCTTAACGGTAGAAATCTAACTTAGAAAGATGTATTAATGATTCTAATTATTATAATTCTGTAAATACGTAACTATTATTGTCGCGAATCATATTTTGATCAAGATACAACCTGACACTGACCTGAAAATTGCAAAAAACGTAAGAAAAATTGAATTTCGCGGGCTACAACTACCCATTCACCTTAAATAAGTGAATTATTGTTGAAGCGTATTGATTATTTTAATTAAGATTTTATTGTAAATACAATTTTTTTATTTGATAATGTTTTGATTTTACTGAGGAACAAATAATTTGTATGGTAATGTGTTTTTGTACAACTTCAGAATAAAAATGTTTAAATGATTGTTGATTCTTGAATAAGAAATTGGTGCCGATTCTCTTGTACACAGAACTAAACTAACTAAACTATCACTAAAATTCCTTATTTTTTGCTATGGGAATCTTACAGCTATTCTGCATAAAAAAATCTCTAAATTTAAAAATAATTTTGACACAACAAAAATCGAATTTGGCAATCGCGACTCGTTGACACGTGGTACTCATTTTCCCTACCCCGTGAATGGTTTTTTAGAGCCGCAGGCGCGGAGGGGGCGGTCTTGACGTGTTTTTTAAGGAATTTTTCACTTTTTGTATGGAAAATATGAAAAATTTATACCTACATGTTGAGTTTTAGGAGTTTATGCGTTTCATAAAGGGGGTCGAAATTTTCATTATTTTTGCGATAGGACACACCATTTTCGAGATATAAGCAAAGAAAAAAAAAAAAATACAGACAGTACTGTTTTTGCACCTGAAGTCGAGGTGTTGGTGTGAATTTCTATTCATGACAACTAATTTTATTCCACACCTTTTTAATCGCGGTTAAAAATAGTCCGATTCAGTTCGATTTAGTTAGACAATCAAAATTTTAGGTGAAAAACGTGAAATTCAGAATAGCAAAATCTTAGGGCTGTCAAACTAAAATATAGTTAAGTTGCGTCACTTTAGTCAATTTCAGAATGGGAAATCGTCGCTTGACAGGAATAAATTAAATTTTAGTGATTTTTAGTCTAGTTTAGAGGCACTTGTGACAAGAAAATCGGCACCATTGTTACGTAAAAAAATATATGTGGTTTAATGAATCAAGTTTATCTATTTATTATACTATCCTTAATCCCGTCCTTCTTATATTTACCCGTCAGAATGGAAGTGTAATCTTTCATTAGTCCCGAAGGCGTGAATAGTTTTTTATGATTTTACTACTCAAAAACCAAATCCCGGGGCTCGGGAAATATCTATATTATTCTAACCAACCAATTATTCTAAGCAAGTACGTAAAACAGCTCTACCTATTCCGATCTATGGTTATCACCGTATTGTAAGGTTACAAAAGTACTCGTATGTTCAGTCATGAGCACTTTTGTGATCACTTTAAATCTCCTTTATTCCGCTTTATAATGGAGTCTACACTTTCTATATCTACAGGTTGAAATTGAAAACATGCGACAAATCGAAATGGGAGATTGTACTCATCATTATGAACAACTTTTATTATGGGATCAAACCAGAAATCGCGAAAAAGAAATCAGCTGTTCCCTACATTTTGACGAGTTATGCGAACATAAATGTAGGGAACAGCTGATTTTTTTTCGCGATTTCAGGTTTAGTCCCATAGTAAAAGTTGTTCATAATGATGAATACAATCTACCATTTCGATTTGTCGCATGTTTTCAATTTTACCCTGTATACATATCTATCTATACAGGGTGAAATTTTAATCACCGTTTTCCTCTTAAGGGGTCATTGTACTCATCATTATGAACCACTTTTACTTGTTGTTCTGTACTCGTTGTTCTTCTAAACTATGCAACGGATTTTGTTGCGGTTTTCACTTTTATTTAGAGAATTTATCCCGACAGATTTATGTGTTTAATACATTTCAACTTACATATAATAATGAAGAGTCGATGTGAAGCAGGGTAGGGTTAATTTAATTATAAAATAATTTTACATTACTTTCACTATTTGTAAAATAAAACACATGATAAATGTAGCAGCCGAGTATACTACTATCCCGTCTATCATAGCTAGTCTACAATACCACTTCATACGGGGCTAGAAACACAAAAGAAACGCGCTGGACTGGTAGGAAACACTTGGCTACGTGAGAACACGACCTGCACATTATACCGCACTCCGAATAGAACGCCACCGCAATTGAAGCGCGGTGGCTGCTGTGGTACATGGAAATACCTTTAAGAATGTGGGACGGAAGTTTTGAAAGGAATACTATGTGATCAATAAGCTATTTTTCGAGGAATAACATCGTGCATAACGTCTTCATGAAAAGCGTTTTATTTGCAGTCTGTAATAAGTTTTTCTGTGAAGTTTTGTATGCTGTTAGCAGGGACTACTTAAATGTACCGATGAGTAAAATTTTGAAAGTCTGACCAATAGTACTTTTTAGTCACGAATGTGTTTGACTGTGTTGTGCTTTATTCTTCATTTCGAGTCGATGGTAATTGAGTTCCGCCCAGTAGGTGGCCGCGGCAATCGCGGCATCAGTGGCAGTTTTACGTCCTCAGAAGTGTATGGACACTTTGGACGTGCCAACATATGGGGCATGGGCATACTGTGCTATGATATGCCTGGAAAGGGGTGACTACTGAGATGACGAAAACTAGAGAAGTATTGAAGAAGTTATGCTGAACCGACCCAAACAAATTGGGATATATAAGGCCACGACAATGATTATAATATCTGTGATTGACTGTTTAATTGTCATGTGCGACCCAAAAATATTCATGTACCATAATCTATATTAATATTAATTTAAAAAAGAGGTAGAATTTGTTTGTAAGATTGCATGTAGGGAGTAATCTCCGGAACTACCAGTCAGATTTGAAAAAATCTTTTTGTATTTGATAGCTCAATTCTTGAGGAAAGTTATTTATAGGCTATAATTAAGGGCTATTTAACATCACGCTATGACCCTTAGGATCCGAACAAAAGGAAAAAAGTCAGTACGAACGCTGAGCGAAAACGAAGTAGTAGCACGGGCGAGCGATGGGATGCAACTCGATAGGTCGGGGGCCCAAATTTCGCGCGGACAAAGTCGCGGGCAGAAGCTAGTATAACTTAATTTTGTGTAATCCAATTAAAAAGCCTTTGATCTTTCACGTGAAAAGTTATTATTTAATAACTTTAGTGCATCAATTTAACCGTAATATAAGTTACTGCGTTCAGCCCACGAACCGCGACGCACAGCGCTGGCGTTCACAGGTACAATGGTTAACTGTAATTACCGCTTTTGTCTTTGCTGCCGAAAATGAGATGCGCTTTGTGCTCACCTCTCAACTACTGACACAGGCTTCATTATCAGCGCTCTTACGATATTACACATTGTACGTTCAACGTTATGCCGCGCTGGATATGATACGGGTCAAAGATTTCTCTTTGCGTTGTAATTATAATAAGTATAATAACATTGAGAGCTTTTATGTCAATCGTACCTGGTATTTTTATATTTAACTTGTATGGGATATTTTCGTTATATAGGGTGAGCTTTGATAAATAATTATGGACCCCAAAAACAGAAACGTTGAGGAACTCTTGCTGAACTTTTGTTTACCGTAAATACGGAGGTTTATTGTTTTGAGAGCCTCGAAAATCATAAGTTTTTCAAAGTATGTGCGGGTGCGGATACATGAGGCTTTTGAAGCTAGTGGCACAGTCCGGCCAGAAAAACCGCTCTCGTAGCCTTTTGTAGGGCCTTGGTTATCCCCTTTTGTAAATTTCCATTTCTTTGTCGATGCTGATCAGGAAAGCGTTCAGTGCATTAGTTGCTTATCAACTACTTACGTAGGTCGAGACACGCGGCGAATGAAATCATGATTACTTATCGAGCCTTTTCAGGAAGAACATCGTAAGCGCCAAAAATCCCAAAAAACTGTTTTCATATTTACAGCCAGATCAACTGATTATATATATATATATATTAACCGCCACATCTTAACATTTGAATTAATAGGGAGGTGCCCTTAAAACACTAAGTAAAAATTTCATATTGATGCTATAAATATTTTGAAAATGTTTAGAAAAAACCTTCTCCTGTAAAATATGCAAAATGGCGGTTACGATCTTCTTCCTGAAAAGGCTCGTTATGTAGCTGAGTTTTTTGATGTGCAATGGAGTCGCCACCGGATCTCCCTAGTTCAGTAGTATCTACCAAATGCTATTTTATGCCAACCCTGTTAAAATATACTAATTTAATTACTGCTAGACAGCAATAATTTAGGATATTTTGCATCCAGATACTTGTTTGATCATGACTTTTAGCTTTTTCTGATATTGCTGGTCCACAATTGAAATTAATAGCGAATCTGATTACTTTTTCTGCGCTACACAGCGGATGCATTAATGTGATGCAGCTCGTTACATATGATTTTAAATCGATCCCCAGTTTAGATTGCGAACGCAGAATTGGAACGGAAAAAAGAACAAGTCCGAGTAAAGGCCAAGTAAAACTCAGCGCGCTATTTATCTTAAACTTATCAGAATACCGCAGCGTGTTCGTTTTTCTCTCCCGTCCCGTGTATACTTTGAAATGGGTGTCGTTTTATTCTCGTTTCAAAAACAATGATTACCGCGTTGTCTGGAGCGCGCGTCGTGCGAAAGGGACGCTGTGATCGTTTTGCATGGAACGAGGTGAAACCATCAATTTGCGCCGAGCCGCGCCAGAGGTAAACGCGTCGATCTCGCTTAAAAGAGGCGAAACTGAACTTACTTGTGAGGCTGCCATACTTTTTTACTTAAGAGTGTGGGTACCCGCCGCCATGTAAGCCCTCGCGGTACTACTGGCCCGACTTCGATAGTGCCGCTTTTATTGACTACCATGCAAATTATGTTAGAAACCCGCATGCACAAGCAAGCTAGTAATTACATTGCCCGACGAAGTGAATAATAAAATGTTTCGGTAGTTCTGATACGAACATTCCGTAGAACAATGTCGGTAAGTTGTAGTTATACGCGACACACGTGCACACAGACACTATTGCATGCGTTGGGCTCAGACGGCAGAGGCGGCAAGGATCGCGCTGAGGTGCGATTCACCCAGCGGGCGGTAAATGCAACAGCTCGGCTCCTTTTTCTCAACAAGCTCGTGTTTTTGCATGAGAAGCGATGGAGCCAGTTTCGAATAAGGGGGCGTAGTGGCAAGAAAATTGCTATTTTTACAAACAAGCTCTTTATGGCGTAAAAAATTTGTGCAGCGGCGCCGCAACTCAGTAATCGATTCAAACGAGCTTCATTGTTTCGAGAAAGAGGAAGGGCTCGAATATGTCGATATCGGGCGCAACTGCGAGCTGCTCCAACCTCCGATGTGGGACTTTATCGGATCGAACGACTGTTGCTAGCAGTTTATGTTCACCCGCAATGGGCATTCCTGTTCCTTCTAATGTTCACCTTATGTTCACTTCCTTGCTTGTGCAGGCAGTTACTTATATTGTAAAATTACAACAGCAGTGGTCTTTTCAATGTAGGCTCTGCTAAGTAGGACCTCCTATCTAGGTGTTTATGATACCTACCACTTACCCTAGGAATTTTATTGGAGCGCGATAAGTACCTACGCGGTTGGAACGACGACAATTCATAATAATTTGCTGAGTTAACAGGTTTAGGTAGTCGCGCCACGGCAGGACGAGCGTGTCGGGCCGCCGCATCGCCTCGTAATGAGCAACATCTGCGAATCAATGAGGTCGGTGCGCGTTTTATTAAGCGTCGCGATAAATTTGCATCGTCAAACAGCGACCGCGGCGGAGAGGCACGTTCGGCAAATAGAATAAATACGTAGCGGCTCCTCGTTTCCTCGCCAGCCTCCCGAAATCCCCCGCCCCTACTACAAACACAATTTGGACCTATTTATGTGCTGCTATTGCCTCAGCGCCGGCGCCGCTTTCCAATTACCTTAAATTGAAGAATTGTGAGCGCGCGATATGCGTGCCTCTCTACCTGTTTCAGTTTTCACTTTACGCGTTATCGCGTGCACAAACCGGTACAACCTCTACTCTCAGCTTCATTAATCTTTCAACAGTGATTTGATAATGATCTATATTAATGAAGTATCAACTGTTATCGCAGTGATTTGCTACTTCAAGTACTTACCAACCTAACTTCTTGCTACTGTTGAAGTTTATTCAAAAGGAACAAGTTTGTCGTTTTCGCGTATCTAGTGTATATAAAGTTAACAGAATGTCTTTTACTAGCGTACTTATTTCCTTCTGCGGATCTTTTTCACGGACAAAAATATGCTCAAAGAAACTTTTACTCCTTGTTAACTTATGTTGAGGTTAGAAAAGGAAGAGAAATCTCATTTGTTCTCGGCTCATCATAAAGTATAATGACGTCGTTGGTTAGGTAATTTGCAGTAAAAAGAATTCCTGAAAAAGGCTTGACAAAGTGTTCGGTCGTCGGCGGCGTTCACAGGAGGCAGTCTCGATTACACGCGTCAATTATACCATAATTGCGGACAGCTTCTAAAGCTAGTGTTACGCGCGGGTCAGTAGTCGTCGTAAAGTTTCACGACCACTCGCACCCGGACGAGACGCTGAAGGGAATCTTATGATAGCATGAGTAAATGTACCGACACTCACAAAACGACAGCCTTGCAAGATGCTAGATTGTACGACCAGGTCTCTCATCTAATGGAAACATACAATTTCTCTATCTAGATCTACAATATGAAACGAGCGAGATAAGAGACGATATTATCGAGCGGTCCATGTGTCGAAACATTATAGATAATAATACTTCCAATAATGCTAGCGCCGTAACGACTTACATTACGGCACTTGCATACGTGAATGTCCAGTGACCCGAAAGCTGTCAGATTTAGAAAAGATAACTGGTTCGATAGTGTAGGCTGGGGGTAAGACGAACGATGAACTCGGAACGTGTTGGGCTGATCCGAATCCGTTGAAGAGTTCAATAAGCCAGGCTTAGCATCGATCTTCGATCCGACGATTACGACCTACGGCGTTGACGGATGTCAGCTTAACTTGTCTGTCACCCGGCCGGCACGGACACCTACCATATTAATCTCTATTCTCGCTGAGCAACACGTGGATTTACGCATCGACGAAAGTAATTTATATGCAAATCATTTCAACCTTGACGATTTCGTGACTCTAATACGGCTGTCATAGTCTAAAGCTACAAAGCCTCCGGATTTATCTAACGGTACTTATTAGATATAAAAAGGTGTGAATTAATTATATCAACTGATTTGTAAAAGGCGTTAATATACTTTTAACCGACTTCAAAAAAGGAGGAGGTTATCAATTCGACTGTATTTTTTTTTTTATTTTTTTATTTTTATGTTTGTTACCTCATAACTTGCGACTGGGTGAACCGATTTTCATGATTCTTTTTTTATTTGAAAGCTGGTGCTTCCCGTGTGGTCCCATTGTCACCATTTCAATATCTGATGATGGGATCTTAGAGAAATCGAGGGCAACCCTCAAATTTTATAGGCTCACTTATTGTTTTTCGCATATTTTATGAAGTATCTTGTGTATTTGCGTATGGTTGTCACCATCTCAGGTAGCTGGGCTGATGATGGAAGGTACAACTCCTTAACAGTAAGAAGTTACTCGAACAGGCAAGGACTGTTTTAGTAAATTGTTTTGATGTTTGATAGGGCATTTGCCACATTTGGTCTCATGATCATCAAGTCATGACCTGATGCTGCAGTCAGGATAGTCTGCAGAGTACCTAACTCCTCGACAACTAACAGCAGATATATCGTGTTTAGGCTCATTGAAAAGGGCTCGATGTGTGGATAAACGTACTGTTAATGAGGAACACCGAAATACATAAAGACCTGATGCTGAAGCCAGGAGCATCAGAAAAAGTACCAACCTTGACATTACAGCACCGTAGTTGTGTTTGGGCTCATTTTAAACAGGACTAAATTTTAAGTTCAATGCAATGTTGACATAAGTCTGACCTGATGCTGCAGCCAGGATTATCAGCATCTCGTATAAAAACATCAGGTCAGGATTTGATGATGAGATCCTGGAGAAATCGAAGGAACTCTTCAAATATTATAGGCACACCTATAGCGATTTGGGTATTTTTATAGTAACTCGTACATTTGCTCTCGGAAAGCACTATTTGGTGAAGTAGAACTGATGATGAAGACCACAGATGGCCACCGGAACCACTCAATAATATCTAAGTATTTCACGGGTTGCGATTCGATTACTTTAATATGGTTGCTAAGCAATTTATGCTCATCACAATGTGAATGGTGATATGGAGCTGATGGTGGACCTGGAGAACTCCTCAACAATTAACTTCACTGCATCGGGAAAAGCAATATTTTGTTTGTAAAAGGCGATGATCACTAGGCTATTGTAACTTAGATAAATTATAAGCAGACCTACTAAAAAGCGTGAAATAAAAACTTTTTAAGAAAAAAAAAACCGACTTCCAAAAAAACACTACAAAGTGAAAAATAACTTTAATTTCGGAAGTCGGTGGCAAAAAACTAAAATACAGATCCAAAGACACCGACTTCCGAAATTAAAGTTATTTTTCACTTTGTAGTGTTTTTTTGGAAGTCGGTTTTTTTTTTCTTAAAAAGTTTTTTTGTAGAAATCATTTCGTTGTTATTCCGAGTCCATTTCGAAGATAATCAAATACCGTCCTACTTATTAGAAAACCGTGAACTTGAAAGTGTAACAGGTTGTTTCACAAGTAGACACATTTTCATTCAAAGTTTCGATTAATATTTCACTAATACCGATGTCGCTTGTCATGAAACAAAGAGCTTGGCGTTATACCGGCGTCGCGTCGCGATCGCTGGCTCTTTATGTGAGCCACAACAATATTACTGGCGTCTTGATAAATAGGAACAACTGTTGGGCCAACAATGCGGCTCGTAAGGCGATACGCGCGCTATCGACCGTTCGATTAATGACCGTCTCGCCTAAAAGAATGGACCATAATATTTATTATCAGATAAGCGCCCGCTACTGGGTAATTCGTGTGTCTCCGACTATTATACAACTCTCCGTGAATCGCCTATGCATTAGTCACGTTGCGTCTTACGATATCATTTTATGGATTTATGCCTTTATATTATAGATCGCGTCGGTTTTATGTTTCTCGGAACCATTCTTAGCTTATGGCGCGTGGTAGGTGTTCTTTATTTGTGATCTTGTGCTACTCTTATTCAATAAAACATAAAAAAAAACATGGCCGTAACGTTGAGGAGCTCTGACACGCCTTACAAGATTTTTGTATAAATATCGATTATAGTTTAAAAAGCGTTAGACGTTCAAGGAACTAATCAGCTTGGACTGCTTTTATATTATAATAGTTAATGAAACGGTCCGCCCACGGCTCGAAAGCCAATTGATCTCCGGCGCGTTAATGGGTGCGTCGAAAGATGTGTGCATGCGCACCCAGACATGTGAAGCGAGTCCCCGCCGTCCACCATTATACATTTAAATACGGATATTTATAGATTTTTATGATTGGATACACGTAATCAGTATTTGATAATCGTTGATGCGATGACGGTAATCATTGCAGTGATGAGAATATGTTTAAAATTAGGTAGGTAACTAATTTTTTATATCCGAGAATCCAGATTTAGTAAGGATTAATTTATTTACTTATGGAACTTTAAAAATCGTGAGTGTAGATAGCGGAAAACTATGCTCTTGTGACACTATGTGATTATATACAACATATACCTTATCTACCCAAAGTTTCTACACAGGGAATCGTAGTGTGGAGGCTAGTGCTATTTGAATTCGTACTGCTCTTTTGAACAATACAGGTTTTATTTTTATTATACAGAATAATTTTTTTTCCGGTTCCAAAATTTTTACAAGGTGTTCTACACATGAATATGAACAACTTTCACTATGGGGCCAACTCTGAAATCACGAAAAAAAAATCAGCCCTTAATACAAAAGTTCAATACCTACTTGACCAAAATGTATGAAACAGCTGATTTTTTTTTCGTGATTTCAGAGTTGGTCGCATAGTGAAAGTTGTTCATATTCATAGGTAGAACAAACAACCTGTAAAAATTTGGAACCGGTAAAAAATCAACCTGTATATTATTAATTTATTATACTACGCAAGTTAACATACGTAAGCGTTACTAAATAAATGTTTATTTAGTAACGCTTACGTAGGTACTTGTAGTTTAAAATTATTTCTATACTGAAATTACATACCTACTAAGTAGGTACATATATTGCGGTTGTCTGTTCTTCTTTCTAAACTAAAGACGTAAAATTTGTACAGAACAACAAAAAGAAAAATACTGCCGTGTACACCGTTCAAAAAGTTAAAATAGTATTGTGTTGCAACAAAGTCTTCCGGAATAACCGCAACGGCAACTTGTAACAGTTGTAACGGAACTAAAAGCTCCAAGTTGTAAAATAATACATCCCATCCGCGGGTTGTTATGAAACATAATCATAAAAGAGGCCTCGACGGGTCTCAGTTACAAGGGAATATCTTTCCCCGCTGAAATTTATAATCCGATGCTGAGATAAACGGCTCCTCACTCACAGTAAATTAGTCAGAATAAATAGGTAACGCACATAAATTGTTTCACTTACACGTCACTGGGATATTCAGATATGCGTTATGAAGACATTGATCAGTAAGAACGGGTTATGCGACACGGGTGTGTCAGTTTTTGTGTTGATAAAACATGTGTTACGTATTTATTCTTGTCGCTTTTTTTATTTAGCGACCTCTTGTAATGAAGAGATTTGCATTTAACTTTATGACGTTGCGTATAAACAGATTTAGCCTTTTTGCTCCCGAAACTTCTTTTTTCGATGTGTCTATGTAAATCCTGCCACGATCCGCGATGTATCGAGATACTTTTTGCTGTCTTTGCAGCTATGATAGTATTTGTAACACCTACTAGATACAACGTTTAATAATTGTGAATCCACATTATCACATCACACTAATATTATAAAGGCGAAAGTCTGTGAGTGTTTTTGTATCATTGTTACTCTTTAACGCAAAAACTACTGAACGCATTTGGATAAAAATTTGGTACACAGATAGTTTTTAACTAGGATTAATACATAGGACTTTTTATCCGGACATTACCACGGAATCCATACATATGCGGGTGAAACCGCGAGGCGCTCCTAGTAGTATTATAAATGTGAAAACAACTCTGTCTATCTGTAACCTTTTCACGCCTTAACGGCTGAACAGATTTGGATGAAATTTGGTTCATAGACAAACCATGAGCTGGGTAAGGACATAGGATAGGACGGTTATGCCCCGGAGTACGTCACCGTGGGATAATTTTCGACCTCCACGCTGGCCAAGCCACGGGAAAAAGCTAATTAAACAATAATAGTAGGTAAGTACACAACTAGTGTCATCTACATAATCTTAAGATTAATTAGGTAGGCATTGCAACTCTAGTTCATGTAAACTTGGAATAAAAGAATGCTTGTATACCTAAATAAAAGAAATTGTTAAAATATTCTTGCCACTGGCTTTGTACGACTGCGGTCTGTATTGTTGCTTTGATATCGATCATTTTAATATGCAGCTTTCATGATAAACAACATACGGCTGTGGAATGTAGTCTGGGCTTGATCCTTTAAGCTTATGAATACCTAACGCGCTTCCAACGATCTTTATTTAGAATTGAATAATACATAATCCATTGATGGACGATTAGGTACGCTAGGCTGGGCTATTTCTGAATAAAAATATTTTGGATGTTGGTATTTTCTACATATATTTCTGCACAGCTAACTACAAATATTTAATAATATTCATAAATAACCTTGGTTTATAATAAACATAAAATTTGTCGTTCATAGCGCGGTGTTGACGATCAATTTCGGTTGACAGTGTCAATAGAAGCAGTGTCGGTGGTTCGTTGGCATCGTTACAATTAGTCCCGATTGGTCGCGGTGCGGGCCCGACGCGCACGGCCGCGCTTCCCATAGCCACCTGCGGCTCTTCGCACTGTCACCGTCAGCAGCTTTAATTAACTTTTTGTCTTCTCCACCTCGCACAATCGACAGACATTCCGGACTCCGGACGCTTCTACTAGTGAATCACCGTCAACTTGTTTAGACGACGTTTTTCTCTTCATTCACTATAGTTTATGGGAAGTGAAGATCCACTCGACTGGAGCGGTCTCGAATTAAGGTGACTTGGTTTAAATCGATTAAGCCTTAAGCGTTCAGTTATATCGAACATAGCTTTTATGAATGAAGCTTTCGTTACTATCGATCGGGAATTTAAACTTCACGTGTCTATATTATTTCCTGGGTTACTGTTTACTGGGTTAGTAAACAATCACAGCCTTTTAATTACTTTTTGTTATTATAACATAAAACTGAATACAAGCGCGTACTTCAGCAGTCCACTGGTCAACAAATTATTTAATCTCGGTCTGCGGCTCCACCCATATGTTTTAAAGTAATTACAGGTTGCAGTAGCACTAGATTTATGCAACGACGTTGAGGATTTCCTCTTTAAATTATGTCAATCGTTAATTGAAGCATGTTTTTCTTTATTATTCTCATTTAGCTGTATAAGTTTTAAGTATGTAACAGCTCTTTATAAACGTAAATAATTAAATATTAAACACATCAAACAGTTCATATTCAGATTTATAAATCATAATAGAGAAGTCAGCAATGAATGGTAACATTGCGCTTGACCGTCCGCAAGTTCAAGTTCGCACGGACAGACAGCGCGCGCGCAAGTTGCGCAAACGCCCCGGTTCTCCTCCGCACCGCAGACGCATGACTTGCGTCATGACTCATCAACAGTGTCAGCGCGTCAATGCCTCGTTTATATAAATACGTTGCATTCTTCAACATGTTTATTTATAGACGAGGGTTTCGATGAAAATCCTCGATCATTGATTAAGTACCTATTTATTTTCTCTTGTCTACTGATAGGCTTTCAAACACATTTGATATTTTCAATATGTTGGCGATTTATATTTATGTTTTTTTTTTACATGTATTCGGTATGGTTCTGCTGTATGTAATATCAGCCTGCCCATCACATCAATACACCAACAACACAAACATTCTTATGCAAATGTAAAAGATTGGAGTCGAACAAAAAGAACGATTAATCGAAGTCAAAAGTAAATCGAGCGTGCGGGCGCGGCGGCTCTCGGTTCGCGCTGTCTCTTTAATTGCTCTTTGATAACCAGTAATAGTAGTATAAATGCACCTATTATAGTTTCTTCCATTTATATTGATCGCATTAATGCTGATCGCGTTTAAAATTTAAACGCCCTTTGTGCGGCCATCGCATGGTCTCTGACTCGGTGAGCAATACGAATAAACTTTACTATGAGTGGTTTCACACGAAACTCTCGCACTCTGTTGGACTTGTAATGCGAGATATGCGTGGGTTTCATTTTAATCCCGGACGTATGTCGCGTCATTCCATGATGGTTTTACGATACTATTAGTATTACACTTTTCTGGATGATAACTTATGATTGTTTATAAGGCGGTTGCTTGATCAAATGGTCACGGGTGTCTTTCAATTTTGATTACTTTTCATCCTATAAGTAATTGATGTTCGGTGAAAGTTTTAAAAAGAATAAAATGCTTCTTTTAAAAAAACTAAAATACAGATCCTAAGACACCGACTTCCGGAATTAAAGTTATTTCATAATTTTGAGTGAATTTCCTTATGCAATCGATTTAATTTTTTTAAATTACTTTTTTATTTTAACTCGCTTCGAATTAGGTACTTGTAAAACTTCAGTATATGTGCATGTTCTGCATATCCATAAGTATATGTGCGTATGTCTGTGTTGTTAAAAGTATTTTTTTAGAACTTCTGAAGTATTTTATTTATCATAAAGAATGCCTTTTGGAGCGTAAAAGTCGATTGACAGCATCAATATGTTGGCAAATATTTCCCACTAAGATTTTACACTTGTTTCATTCTAAATAAGTTAGTTGCCCTCTCAAAAGAAATATAAAATCATACTTTGTTGAGAGCAAGAGTAGCTTTTATTGTAAAATATCTTATAAGTAATATTGTTGTGTTAGTAGTATTTACTTTTGTTTCTCGGGTTTAATTTTACTTGACATGGCCCGGGCGTTTACGACTGCAACTTGTGCGTCTCTACGTTTTATGGACCACTGTTAAATAATGCGTACTCTTTGCGTATTGTCAGGATAGGGAACCGTGGCGTTTTGTACTCTTTTTATGAGTTGTAGGGACGTGTCTCATTTTATCCGATTGCCTCGAAGGGTGCTTTTATGATTTTGTTTAGGACTTTATGTGCAAAATACTCGTACACTGTAATTTTCTTGTTCAAGTTTAATGTGAACTTTTGTTTAACGTGACGGATGAGCTACTTACCCGACAAGAAAGCAGGAATGAAAACATTTGTGTGTTTGCAATTTAGAATCATTTACATATTTTAAATTGCTTTAGAAAATTTCTTTTGTCTGGGTTACTGTTTTTAATTTGTTTTAATATGTTTTTTGGATATTAGGACCAGAACTATAGTTAATTTCGTGCCCATACGAAAGAAAAATCAAAGAAGTAATTTACCCACGTACTAGTGCATTACTACTAAGGTAACTTTCGTCAAAAAGGTTTTATCGTCAAGCTTAAACATACATCATGTGCCATTCATCTAAACAGCTGATTTTTTTTCGTGATTTCAGAGTTGGTCCCATATTAAAAGTTGTTCATATTCATGGGTAGAACAGCCTGTAAAAATTTGGAACCGGAAAAAAAATCATCCTGTATGTTTTTTCTTATTTTTGATATTTTAACACAAAGTGTTGAACTATTCCCATCGTCCTTGCATCACAACTCATAAATTGTGATTGCTTGCTCCATACCCGTTGTGTGCGACTTCTGCGAGACATTCCAATCAGTCGGAACGCCTCAGAGGACGAACTAAGACTGGGAAAACCGTTAACTAGATCCGCTACCGTATTCGGGTCGCACTTCATATTCGAGGCGGCGAGCGTCTTCCAACTGCAGCAGAAATGCGCCTTCCAGCTGCGAAATAAGGGCTCATGTTAATTATGTACCTATAGGTACAGATTTCTGTTCCGGGTTTAAAGTATCAGTGCAAGCAAGAGACAAATGTATGATATAAAACCATCGCTTTTACGTATTTATTGTTTCAAAGTCAAGATACCTATAACATAATCAGCTTATAATGTTCCCTCTGCTGGGACACAGGCCTCTTCTCTTTGAGAGGGAGTGGGCTCTTCTACCACGCGGGCCCAGTGCGGGTTGGTAGATGTCACGTCTTCGAATTTTTGGTTTCAGGACATGTCGGTTTCCTCACGACGTTTTCCTTCACCGTTTTGAAAGCAGTAGTGATGAAATTATTTACACAAAGTAAAATCAAGATATTTTGAATGTTATATGGTAGGATAGATAGGTGGTATCGACATGGAAAACTACGTTGAATGTTTTCAACCAATTTAAAACTGGTAGATTGAATCGGCTTTAGTCGCAATAAACCGAATGTACATACGCAACAGCATTGTATGGTTCTACCCCTCGCATCAGCAGGTATTGACATGTGGGATGTCACTCGAGCCCGACGCAGCGCGGGTTAATACCGATAAGATTTTTCCAACCAATTTGCCACCGAACACTGTTCGCAACACCTGCCCGTTTTTTACGGTAAATCTGCTCCAAGTACGCACTTAGTATGGCGCGAGCCCTTATGATCTGTTTCTTTAAAACATGTGCTGCTCAGATAAGTTACACTTAGAAACATTCGGGGCTTCCTAACGCTCTGTGCCACTCAACGTACCTTTTTTGTGACGTACGGGTTTTCGAAGAATTTAGTGCGCGTTTTAATATTAGATTCTGGGGAGTCGCTCGCCCCGTTATGTCAAACACGAGGATACACCCCGCCACATTGCAGCAACATTTCCTCGAATCGTGTGCCCGCCGAGTTTTGAACTCGGTTAAGCTTGGCGAAATAGCTATTCTGAAATTTCAGCAACGCATATGCAAATGTCAGCTCTCGACACTGATTGTACGAGTGGCACGGGGAAAATTCATGCATTTACATTAAATTTCACCGAAATTGGATCCCGACTTCGTAGTTTATATACGAGCTAGTGTGACACGTGCGCCCGCTCCCGATATTTACGATTTTCAATCGCATCTGTCGCAACAACCGTATGATTGTTTAGCGAGCGGATCCTTATTCGTGCTCGTTTATTGTGATGCATATTTTTCTGACGTATACTTTTGCACTACATGTTTTGTACTAATAGGTACCTATTACTGATATTGTATTACAAACTAACATGACAGCACGCCTGTAATCCGGGAAGGTTAGGCAGAGGTGTCTTTGTACACCCACATTTCCCCGGTTATGTTTAAGTCCCATATAATAAGGGGCGAGCCTATTGCCATCAACCGGGCATAATCCAGAGAGACGAAAAACCTAATAACACACCCCCTAGGAATCGAACCCAGGACCTCATGCTTCCAGTGTCGGTTATATTACTATTGCTTATTAATATTATTATTTCCTAAACAATTAACAACCAAGTGTTATCGCTGTACTAGCGGTAAAAAAAATTCCAAATCTTCCTTGATTTTAGTACATATTTTAATCCCGAAGACTGTAGCGCAAAATTCCTGATCTAACCTATACTTATTTGGCACACAAGTGCAAGGTGAAAACAAAGCTTGGATGAACTGCGGAGTTCGATACATAATATAGGTAATTAAATACATTTAGATTTTTATTATTTCCATACAAAGCTATTCTGATAGTAATTATGAAGAGAATTCACATGCATATCCCCGATATGCGATGTTTTTTTTTTTTTAATTTATTTAAAGGGCTTTAACAGATTAATTATAGAGTCCTATTTAATAAATCCATCCAAGCACCCTCGCCCTAACTATCTATCAGATTTCAACTAGGTAATTGTGGCATGATTATTAGCGATTTAATAGGTGTAATTAAATCTAAATCTATCATGAGGGTCAATTTAGATGCGATGCGGACATATTCACTTGAAAGTGTTTTAATGTTATAATGTTAAAGTGAGTATAGACTAGAGCTTTTATTTGTAACAGAACATCGAGCATTCGCCATTTAATTTTTTATCTAAACGCACTTCGAACACGGCGCTTGTTACAACCCGATTTTAAAAACCAACGAGCGTGTTGGTGTAATATTTTATCGAGCAAAGGCACGAGCGATACCTACCCGTAGGTCCGACATTTCAACAATGAACACAAGGTAGAAAGGAATGTTATAGGTAAATGCTCACTCGCCGTGAATATTACGTAGAACGCAGCGTCGAGCATTCGCAGAAACGTTACATTACATTGAAATGTTTTTGAAAACTGAGCCTTTGTCTGTACGTGTATCATTCCTAAGAACGTTACATTACGTCGAAATCCTCGAGAAAATGCTCTAGTGAATACTGACATTTATGTTTTACGTTCCTCGGAAATGACTCCTTCAATTGTTTCACTTCCTTTTCATTAACTTTTAATCAAAGCTAGGCTATCGGCTCTACTATTAAAACGTTAATACGTCGCTTACCGGAATAACTAATCGAATGATTGTTTACATTCGTTCGGTTCGCAAGCACAGCAGCTTGCGTATAATGAATGTTGGTTACATTAATTACTGCTTTAGTGCCAGGTTTATAGCTTTGCCGTTATCGGCTCGTGTGAGATTACGTGTTCAACCTTATTACATTTCTCTTTTTATTTTCGATGACTCAATTCCACTTTATTGTTGCTCCTTAACCAGTTATAAAACAACCATGATTATGTTTGCATCATTTAAATGTGATAGTTAAAACTATAACGATAAAGCACATTTTTGAAATGATGATTCCGCCTTTGCTTTTCTACTTTTTCTTAAATTAATGACGCGTTTCACATATTTTGGTAAAGTCTATTAAACGTTTTATTCATGTGATCAGATTAACTTAAGATATAACGTGTAAGTGTACTTAGTTCAACCGCAACGAAACTGTGAACGTAGCTCACTTTCGTACCTACAGCAGTTACAAAACTCATTCACTGAGATTTCCTCAAAGTGTTACGAAGAAAATATCTCACTATCTCCCACAGTGAACTAATTGTATCACTTGTGGAACAAGTGGAACGACCGTTCTCTCTAATTTGCGGGTAATGCCGTCCAGCGCATGAGCCTAGGAAAGGTAATAAATTGGCGCTGGCGATCGATCGCGGCGCTCGCGCACAAATCAACCGGCACGTCAAAACAATGGCGGCTACGGCTGCGGGGGCGATCGTGCAACCACCCGCCGCTTATCGTCAAAACCAACTTATTTATACCACAATACCTCGGGACCTACATACGCTAGCTGGAAATCATTTAACTAATAGCTATGGGCCTGATCCCCTCTTACGTTGCTTGCAATTTCTTGAATGGGAAATGCGCTTGATCAGATTGCTAGTCAAATTAAAGAATACGCACACGGCTGAGCTGTAATCTGCCGATAGTTTAGAAAGATTGTTATGGAAGTGGCGAGTAAATTAATCTCAATTTTTGAATATTATTAAAAAAAAAACTGCCAAAAAGTTGATGAATGAATTTGATAAAATTGGTGGTTTCTTTCGGTTATCGGATTAAATAAAATTTCAAATCTAATCCGGTGATGTTCGTATCGTGAACCTGTTCCTCAGAGTGTGCTGGGAAAAAACCATGAATGAATGTTAGTCAGTTTTTGTTCACTTGTCACTGCGTTTCCGGCGGTCGGTCGGTCGCACGACGGCGCGCGCGCGTGGAGAATTGCCGTACGCGTCGGACCGTCGCGCACTTGATCGCCTTTAGGGCCACCTTCAGCCCTTTTCCTTGAGTTTTTCATCAAGGATGCAATACATCTTATGTCGTTACTTGCTCAAAAAAATATAAAACTGTAACCAGACCTTCTTTGTGTTTATTAGCGCAAGTGTAAAATAAAAATTTACCCAGAAACAATCTGAAACTTCTGCTGTCTTTGTTTTATGACAGCCCTATCCTCATCACGCGGTGGACATGCTCCACCAGTTATTAGTGATCGAAAAACAACCTAAAATAACCGATCATCATGGGACCGTACTGTAACATGCCGGTGCCGTTGTTTGGTAGAATGTGGCTGGTGGCTTTTTATCTTACTTTTTTTAGCTCGTTTTGTGCTTCTTCTTCCTACCGACTTAAACCTGATAGCAGGTGTCGTCAATTAGACTGTAAACAGACAGACTGCCATGCATTCCAACTGCAAAATCAATTTTATATTCTGTTTGGATGCAATGTAAGACAGGGAAACTGCACCGTGTCAAACTATTCATTGGATAGTTGTTGCTTTTGTGCTGTGGAAACTGCAGTCACGTTTTGCCAAGCTGGTCGTCCTCCACCATTCGGGAACCCTTCCTTCTACGGAAAACGAATGTCTGATAAAGTAGGTATGAATTGATTTATTTACTAACCTCAAAACCTTTGTTAATTCCAGATTAAAATTATGTTAAACACTGTATTCATAAAGTATAAAAAAATCACAACTTCATCTGACATTCTTGAGACACACGCCGTGGAAAAAAAGTGCAAAGACATCAAGAAAAATTGCCTAGTGGTGTATTACGATACTGTTCACGTGGAGTGCTCATCTCTGAGTGTATTCGCTCGGGAACTGTAAAAAACAGTAAGGCGAAGCAACAGGTAGACGTCCAATTAGAGGGGGCCGCACTTGAGTGGCCGACGCGTCGCGCGACACCGAGCTTTGACGGCCTCCACAAAAACTGCGCCCCGTTTCGCCTGCCGCCATTACACTAGCACTTTTTGCACCACAAACTTGTCGCGCTTCACTTTGACTTTCTCGACCTCCATGTTGCATACATATGTACGCATTATTCAGCACCAATCAAGTAAAAAATAATTCGCTTGTTCTTTACGCAATGTCGATCTAGAGCTTTGATACTGACTACATAGCAATTTATTATAACTTTAATTTGCACTGATAAGCGGTAACACTGAAAGACATTGCCATAATTTACGACGAATTCACTTGCACAGTTTATCGATTAATCTGCTGCGAATTCTTATTTACATTTCCAATTTAACTGGAAATATTATTCGGCGACCATAAATCAGGAGTCTCCTCCGGCTTCTTGCGACAATTTCGGAAAGAGCTTTAATTCTTAATTATGGCCTTGGTCGCTCTGTCGTATTTATTTTGCTTTGTGAAATTATCTTTCGGGCAGCCCTGCTATAAATTTGCTCACGCGATCAATAATTAAGATGTTAATATGTATGTAGCCAAGTTCAACATTTTTGATCTCATACAATCGTTTGATGTTGCCGATTGTAGTTGCTGATAAAACTTTGTCACATAATTTGACAAACGAGTTTTTGGCCATAATCGATTGGTTATGGCTCATATTTTCGCTTAGGTACTTTCGGCTTATAAATATCTTATTTCATTAAACATTATAAATTGTAAGGACGATCCTCTAAATACAGCTCTACTAAGGGCAAATTTTTCAATCGACCGATAAAATTTTTATTCGTTGAATAAAATTGATGTCTGATAGTCTTTTTATGGAAGAACTGTCAAAAATTCAAAATTATTCCTCCTATAAAGTTATCTAGCGTTGAAAAAATCAGCCCTAGGTTTAGTAGGTATTCAAACTAATTAAACAAACAGCTTAACATATTTTTCAGTTGTTAACAAAATGTAGGCTATTCGTTAAATTCCACCAATGGAATTTTAATTCACAATTTGTCTCCCAATTTTTGGGTTTGCTCGGAACGCGCGCGGTAATGGGAAGGCATGCCACGCGGCAGTCGCACGCTGTCTTCGAATACGCTACCATAAAAATAATCTGGATTAAGTGCGATCGACGACTTTGTGGAACAAAATTGAATTTACTTCGAACTAAATATAAGATTGTCTAGTTTGCTGAATCTTCGAAGTCCAGTTAGGTGAGCGGACGAGCGTGTGATGCAGTTTTAATGACATAATCCAGTTACCGCTGACTCGATTAACCCTCGCTACTGCCAGCTTCGCTAAACACCTATCTTCACGTGTTGCCGTTCAGACACTGAGTCTATCTAGTGCCGTATTAGTTATTATCTGCTAGATCGAAAGTAACCAGAGCTGCGCCAGCCCCAACTGACGTTTCATCGATTTACCGCGCTGCCTCGTTATTGATCATTCACTTTGATTACGCGTACTTGCCTTACTTTAATATGTAACACCGAACGCCATTTATGAAATGTTGCATAATTCAAGCAATTATTCTTAGCCAACGGCGATATCGATATTTTAATTGGGCATTAGTAAAAGTGTTTATTAGTGGGTTAGTCAGTGTAAAGTAGCGAGTTACATGAACATTGGGAATACTGATAGGTACGTCGCGGGCGGTGCGGTCGCAGTCATTCTCTCGAAGTAAAAGCTCATCTGATAAGCACGCGTGACTTCACACGGTGACGGCGCGCACGCAGCACGCAATGAACATTCACTGCTAAAGTTTTTATTACAAAGCAGCTTACTGCTGATAATAAAAAGAACATGATGCTGTTAACTTTTGTACCTTCCAAAATTTCACATAATTTTTTTACAACTACATAAGAATGCACTTATTTAATAGAGCTTGATCCTATGTGGGCTGACCGATGTTAAAAAAGCCATCGTATATGTCACATATTGTATGTTGTTTGATGTTTAAGTATCACTAAAATTAGTACATACCTTCTCCAGTAGCCGAATAAAGAAATAGAGGCTATTAAACGTGTAAGACACATTTATACCGATATATTTCAAGATTTTATTTTATAGTTACTAGATTTACTGTCTCCGGTGGTTAATTTATTTGTATTTTATATTTCAAGATTTGCATATTATATGGGCCGAATAAACATAGGTATCTCTAAGTGGGGAAGTTTTATTAATTATTAACGTATCACATGACGGTTTTACGTTACCTGATATCTCAATTGATAGCGATGAGTTAAATCTTTCAGATTCTTTAAAACATCTTATTCGGACAGAGGCACTATAAGTTCCTCTGAAGTGAATTATTATTAAAAGGGTCGTAAATACGTCCTCCAGGCGGCCAATCTCAACGGATACTAGCCTTCGGCGCGGGAGATATTATAGTACACAAGCGTGTTCGCAGACACAGGTGCACTCTCTCTTCCCTCACTCTCATATACCGCTGGGACGGCACGTAATCCGTCACGACCCGACCGGAGAGAGATCAGGCGCAGGACCAACGGCTTATTGTGCTTTCCGAGGCATGGGGTGTGGATAATTATCACACCGCCAACTTCCAAACTCCGGGCTGTTACTAAGAAATTCCTAATGGAAAAACCCAATAACACGCTCAGCAGTCGCGCTTGCGACCACGACACCAACGGGGCAGTCAAAAAATCCAACCCAAGGAACGTACGGGAGCTTATAAAGTTCCGCATTTCATAGTCTGTCATATTGCGTTCAAGTAATGGTACGAGGCGAGTGATTACCATCGATATTATACGGTATCTTACTGTACATTACAAGGTGGATTGAAATGAGCGTGTTAACGAGGCAGAAACGAGTGAGACGAGGGCATGCATGACCTCGGGATCAAGCGCGTGCCTCGCGCCAGCACTGACAAATGTAGGCGACAAATACAAACTAGAGCAGGCTCCAGACACCAATTGAGAACCGTGCGCTCAAAAAACCAACCGTTCGATTACTTTTTGCTTAGGTAACGCTTTGTTCAAGAACACAAAGTTACCGCAATCACAACCGGTATACATCAATATACAAATGGTTTTTGCAGGTGATTGGAAACGGGATCTGGCCAACAAGCCGTCTAAAAAATTAAGCTTGATTTACCAACTATTTAAAAAGCCGCTAATAAGTGTGTGAAGTGTTAATGGTCTCTGGATTTCACGGCGTACACGTAATGGCTGTGGCTGTTGCCTTACTTCTAATACTGCCCGTCGTAATTGCTCAGTTGAACGAATCGTTTATCATATTAGAAGATTGAAATTGCTCCGAGCTAGAATTTATAGCGTTCTAATTTGAGCTTTGTTAGAGGGATGTGTCATGCAGATTTTGTGTCTACTTAAGACTGTAAATTATGTCTTTATAGTATTTGTTTTATATCGTTAAAGAAGGTCACATTGTCTTAGTTAGGACGAAGGAAGTAGGAAGTTAAGTCAAAAGACAATTTTCACGAAATTTTATTGTACAGTCAAAGTTCACAAAGCTAACGAGACTATTTGTAAATAAAAACTTCCTAAATTCATCGAAATCAAGAAAAGTAATTTTCGCGCACTAACGAACGTATAGATGGAGTTTTTATTGCTGTTATAAAAGGCTATCAGAAGAATTCACTTGTAATTAAGAATTAATTTATAAATCAACCGTCGCTTGTATAGAATAACTCAATAATGTTCTCGAATAAAGCTTCTATAAAAAGTATATTCGGAGAAGCCATTATTCGATTTGCTTGTTATTTTTATGAACAACAATAATTCAACTTTGTATTTTCACTGTTACATAGTCAAGAAGACAAATGTTAAGAATTTCTTTTCATTAACTGGGCATTAAGTACATGGTGGTACGATGCTGGTGAGGTAAGGCGATGAAGCTCGGCGCGAAGCACTATAAATCAACGCGGTAAGACTGTATTTCTTTCGTAATCAGCTCATATCGGTTCTCGCGGTTGTGGCCGCCTAATTATTGTCGACTTTTACGATCGACCTAACGAGTTTTCACTTGGAGCCAATCACGATTTTACGGCGCACATATTTTGAGTTTTAATTATTATAAAAATATCCCTTGCGAAGGCATAAAATGGGAATTTTGATCATTGTGCTTGTAGCCTAGATTAAATATTTATTTAAAGATAATAAAGTGATTTAATAAAGATAGTCGCAGAAGTAAAGGAAAAAAAGTCAGGGTAGTCCGCGATATTCAAATTGCAATACTTGTTTTTGCTATTTTCATCTCGCGACCGCAACAAGCCCCTGTATCGACAGAATTATAATCGTAAAATCATCAATACGACTTTCTTTTCAAATTACCCTATTGAATTACTTTTTCATGAAATCAAGATATATCAGGTAAGATCTAGAGAGTTGTATTGATGAATATAATTCTGTAAATTTGTATCTGTTACCAACATTCAACCTGGCACTGATCTCCAAATTGCAAAAGAAACATACGAAAATTTGAATTTCGCGTGCTACTTTAACGCATCCCCCTTAAGAATTTAATCTTTCTAGGTAGGTATATCCACTAGATAAACCTTTTAATCCTAACTAATATTATAAATGCGAAAGTAAGTTTGTTTGTTAGCTTTTCACGCCTAAGCCACTGAACCTAAAGGTGTACAGAAACGGACATAGTGTACCTTTCATCTCGAAAAAAAGTGCTGTTCCCGAGGAAAACAACAAGCGTTGTTATGATAATAGATGGCGCCACGTGTCTATTGAACTTTGTCACATTATTTAATTCTGAGGCGGTACGAAGTTCGCCGGGTCAGCTAGTAACAATATAATATAAAGCTTTTAAACAAATACGAATATTGTTGGTATACCATACCTATCTAAAGTCAGGCAAATTTATTGCTTATCCATTTTACTACCAACTTAAACTGTCCGTATAATTCAAATCACAACTGTCAATTCTTTGACAGTTGTATGAAATGGCTATTACACGGCAGATTGACGTAGTGTGTCAATTTGATAAACAACGAATTTCCCTGATTGTACCTACCTATTTTATTTAACACTTAAAGCTTTTTATTAAGAGTTTATTCATTTTATCGGTGTGATGTATAACTTATGTAATAATCTCATAATCTGAGATCATAATCTCGAAATTCTTTAATAGTATTCATTTACGAATTCAACTTCTTTGATACCGGTTTTCGCACTTAATAAAAACAAGCGCATTATTAAATATTTTTTTTATTTAAGAAGTTTTTTATACAGGATGGGTAAAAAAACGTGGATCAAACGAAACAGGGCTATAGTTGGGGTTATTTGCAGTAAAAAAAATAGTTTTCATAGAGCATATTTACATATTATTGAGAGAAACAAGAAAAACTCATCAGATTGTCTCTGCAACGGCGAGATGATTGCCTTATTTATGATCGTATCTCGTAAGAATGTGGGTTACCCTTGTTCCACGTCGGTGACTATATGTTTTATGTTTAGGAATCTGACTGCCTTATCTCAGATATTAACATATTGATTGTGCTCACCGTATTGATGTGCGATAGACGACTCGCTGCGAGCTGCTGCGCTCGACACTGTGAACTAGTTTGTTCAGAATAGTGCTGCGCCTTAATGCGTTCAATAAAAATAAGTTACAACACCGTAAATACACCTTTACGATACCTCGTATCCATTAGACACAGCCTGTATATGGCAACATACTCGGTTCCTTGACTTTATTATAAATTATTAGATCGTGAAACACCATGCCGTGTAATATACCCGTTTATGGCTCTCGAAAATTAATAAAGAAATTCGTTTAATGATGGTGAACCAGTGTCACGTAATACAAATATAAAATAATGTAGCACTTTATCGCTAGTTAGTGGCAACACTAGCGTTCGGAGCGCGCCGGTCCCCGCATCAACTCGATCAAGTTATCTCGGAATCTAAACATAGTGTAGATGTAAGTGTTGATAAAGACCCCTATCTTCTCAGAGGCTGAGGTGTCTGGATATTAGGAGCGTAAGCAATTTGTCAAGTTCGATGTACGTTTTGTTAACGGTATTTCATAAAATACATCCACATCTAACCAATACACCGATTTCTGTTAGTCAGGATCGCCCCCGGCGCGCCGATCATTACATTATCTGATAAAAATATTTTAAAGAGACTGGAGGAAAGTTTATGATGTGTTAGTTTTTTTATTTCGGTACAAACATTTAATAAATCATCTGTGTGTTACTAACATGACGATGTGCTGGAACACAAGTTACCCTACTGTTTGAAGAACCTAGTTTTTAATTTGACTAAACTGCTTTTCTCTTGTTGTTTTTTTCCTTGGATGTGTATAAATTGTCGTAAACACCACAGGTTTTACCATACATTTTGATTAGACCTGACAAAATTATATAAGTTCTCTCAAGTGATAGTTTTCGAGAGCAGTTTTCCTGCCTTTAAAACAAACAAAATGAATTATTTAAATACATATATCTCAATTACTTTCGCAAACCAAATACCTGGAACGTATTGAAAAAGGAACATTTATATTTATTTGCCAATTTGCCTCATGTTATTCATTATTCCAATCGAAAAAGATTGGCGAAACTCATTGGCACATGGCAACATTTTGACAATTTATGAAGCAATCAGTGTTTCTTTTCCCATGTTTATTTGGAGAGAATTATTTATTTTATCTCGAGCTGGTGTTGGAAATTGTTTCGGAGGTTGCTTAATATTCATTGATCTCGTCTCACGATTTGTTTACGTCGATGCGCGTAGGCGCCGAGGTAGAGAGTGGTCAAATTAAAAGGCATCTTAAGCTGGCCTCGGTGGCGAGCCGACGAGCCGTCGAGCCGGCCAGCCGGTTTTACTCCCCGGGGCTTCATGAGGTGTGAATATGCAGACCAATGCACTTGTAACGATTCACGCACTGTGACAATTTTAACCGAATGATTTAGTAATTGCTGTTGCGTGAACCTGTTATGTAACCCGCTAATACGTAATGATCAAATTATCCGAAATGTGCGAATTAACATAGTAACTTCTGTTCGTATGACTACCGAAATGTTTAAGCCACCGTAACGTCTTAGATACGTTCCATGATTAGTTTTCCAGCTTCTGTGTTCATCGATAATTTTATATTTAGACATGCATGATTCGATAAAGCTCAATAGTAGTAGCTGTCAAATATTGTCATGGATCTGTACTCGCAGGCTTCCGGCGTGAAATTTATAATTTTAAACTTATCAACTTGGTTTGGAGGTACACAAGCAATTTGAGATTATTTCTTTCTTTGGTGTGAATAACAATTTTGATTGAAGCTGTGGCAGTTACAGATTAGAAAAATGTTTGGATGTTTTTCTTTTCTGGATTTGATTTTGTATTTCTGTGAAAGCTTAATGATTGTACATGTGGAACAAAATTATACGATAATTTGCCTGTCATTAAATTGGAAATAAGCGGTACTGTGCCGTAGAAAGAATTCAAATTAATTTAAATTACTTTAGACAAGTAAGTGCACAAAAGTATTGCTGGAAGAAGGAGAACTAATTAAAAGTTAGCTTCTGTACTAATAATTCGTTTGACTGTCAAAGTTTTGCGTCGTTAATTTTAATTAAAGAAACGCGGGAGCTGAGTTTGTAACAATATTAAAGCATTGAAATTGGTGATCCGCTAAACTTCGACATTCTGCTCGAGAATGACCGTCCATTCGTTTTAATTAACCCTTCTGTGGCTCTCATCTGCCTCGCTATTAAAAAAAATTTAACTTTTTTGCGAACTGTGGCGACCACGCTGTAATTCAATTTTGAGTTGGAGGTTACTGTGGGACTTGCTTGCAACCTACTGCTTTCATTACTCGACCTCCTTCAAAGGTATACAATAAAAGAGTAATTTAAGGAGGATCTCTTAATGTACATACCAACTTACTCGCTACCAGATGCGTCATAGTCAAAGCATGAAATTTCTTGTAGAACTTACACGGCTATATTTTTTTCCCAACTGCCTTCTTCATTTGTATGTCCGGCTTGTATGTATCCAATTCCCAATTCTGCGCGTTCCTCCCCGCTGTCCACGTATTAATCTTGGTCGGTTTCTTCGCGTCTTTGATTAAGACTCGCTGTGATGTATTTCTTGCGCGCAAACCTAATGGAAAGACATACGTCAAGTGTCCACCTTATTGGCTAGCGGATTGGCTTAATGGTGCCAATGCCTGACTTACAGTAAATTTCGTCACTCTCACATTGATATGGTCACGCATGTGAGATGCAATTGATAGAAGCAGACCGTAAGATAACTGTTAAGATAATAATATTGGCTTGTAATTTTTTATGAACACGATTAGAATTAAGTGAATGCGATACTAATCTATTTATTCAGCTCACTGTATGCTTTATCTCAATGATGGTGGGCTATTTGCATGCGAATAAAATAACAGTGTCGGTATATCTTATATCTCCTCTTTTATTTAAAGTCGAGGTCAAAAACTAGTGATAACCCATGCGGCCGTTTCGGATTATCTTTAAAATATCGATACTGGCCTAATGTTCCGGTTTTACATATTTGTAGAGCTTCGCTTCGCTACAGAGTATGTTTTTCATAGCAATCTAGATTTGAATTTACATTTTACGTATAAAAACATGTTCTTCTTAATTTGGCCCCCGCCCGACTTAAGTGGAACTTAAATATATATATTTTTGAAGTGAAAACTTTTTTAGCGGCGTTGAACACTTTTTGTAATGGGTAAAAAATGTTAAGCTCGCGTCAGGACACGTGACCGTCAGGAGAGATTCCCCCCCCCCCCATCTCTTTCTACGGCGGCGCCAACCGAAGTGAACCAAGTGAGACACGATAATGGATGGATGGATGGATGGTGATGGTGATGGCGATGGCGATGGTGATGGTGATGTGATGTGATGGTGATGGTGGACGCGGACGCGGACGCGGACGTGGATGGACAGCTGATGGCTCGACCTTGTGTGTAGTAGCCACACTGCTGTGTATTCGTAAAATTCGTGTATATAAAGTGTTTCAAAAAATGGAAATTGAACAAAGTGCATCGATTAATGAAAAAAGTGACGCAGAAATAGTGAAAAAAAATGAGTTACTTATATTAATACAATTAATAATTGATTTATTTCAACGTTAATATTCAAGTTTTCACTTCTGCCGGCACTCCCGGAGTGCAACCCGTGTTTTTTTTTACGTAAAAGAAAGATATAAATATATTTTATATCAGTAGCAACTTACGTACCTACCATAGATATCCGAGTACCTACCTACCTACTTTTTATGGTATTACCTTTACCCCCTTGCATGTTAAGATAAAGATAGTCATCGTAGCGTGATTAATAGTCATATCGTTTTGTTAACTAGCTAACGGTCTAGAAGCCTTCTTTTCAGTCAATACATCAATGAGACGTCACTTTTTGTATCGTCGTCGACTGGTGCAAGACGTATCTACTTGAACAGGCACGGATCGGTATGTCGTGCCTCTCGTGTCTCTACGAACCTAACATATGTCATAGTTCACTATTCTAACAATAATTTATCACATGTCTACATCGACTGTTAATTTTTTCTCGTCGTTCATATTATGTTACTGTAAAATCCCGTTAGAACTGTCAAATATCTATTCCCAATCTGTATTAATATTTGTTCTGACGTGTAAATTAAATCCTATAAGCATCTTAATCTGATGTGTTCAATTATTTTAGGGTGTTTTGACACAGCAGTCTCCAGTTAAATTTGACTGTATGCGAATCGGCTGTTCGCTCGTAACCATGATATTGTTGTCTTATATCAAAGTCCTTTGAAATATTAATATTCCTTAATCGATATTTATGATATTACCACAAGATCGATAAAATCGTCAGCGTTAATTTATTCTAAAAGCTTAAAAAATATGTCACTCATTTCATCTTGATACTTGATTGGTCGGCGCCTGCTCATTTCGGTCGATTCTAATATATAAGTATGTGTAGTTAAATTTTATCTACGTATTTAACCGGTTGTTAAAGTTTTGAGAATGTTTAGTATCATATTGTTTGTTACGTGATCCCTTCGTTATGAGAGATGGCGTGCTAGAGTCGATTATGGCCCTACCATAACTCTCGTTTGCGCCGGCCTTTATATGCGTCTGGTTTAAAATTAGTATTTTATGGCTTTTGGAATTCTGTGGTGTCAGTCAAATTCCTGAATCGAATGTAATCTTTGTTTATGCTTTCCGCATATTTGGATTGCTTCATTGGGTGCTGGTGCTGTTAACATTTTTCTGATTTTTTGCCTTTTTGAAATGATTATTTTATTTAAGGGATATTAAATTATGTTCGGCTCATGTATAGAAATTAACAGATCATAATTTTATCTTACGAAAATGTTATGTAACCATAGAATTATTTACCAGATTAATGTGGCAAAAATCTTTTATACCTATTCCGGATACCAATTTATTTTCAATGCATCATCATACAATATGAGTAAGCACTATTAATTTCATATCTGCTTATAAAATCCAGACCTTGTTTCTGCATCTTTTTTCCACTCATGTACCTATCTGTTCATATGAATGACTTAAGTGATTAATGTTTCGAGATAAACTCCATACAATACACAATATGCAAACCGACTGAACGCCGATCAACCGTTTTGATATCTACACTAATTTGCATTGTTAGATATCTAGATGTGCTAATGCAGTATGCTGCGTGGGCAATTATAGGTACATTTATTAATGTAACATTTGTTGTACACCTACCATACCTCTTCTCTTTAGGTCACTGACCTCAAGCTTTTCTCGTATTAGCAAGAGCCACACACGGAGAGCTCATGTCGCCTTCGCCTGGCCAGAGGACGTTGCAAGGACACGGTGTAGTTTTAATCAATAAGAGCCAGATAGACCCGCATCGCCAGCCCCAGGGCGGAGGATATCCATGCGGAGTTTCACGGGAGGAAAGAAGCGTTTAGGCCGTGGCAAAGAGTTGCTAAAATCAAGGTTGGTTGCGTAGCTTTGCACTGCGTGGAGTGGTAATGGTATGGAAATCATGGGGGCTCTTGCTGTAAAACCCATACATTGTGTGATATCTTCAACGTAGTAAATATAAACTGCCTTCAACTGCTGGCAGTTTATATACCACACAGTTTATACAGGATGAAATTGAACACATGCGACAAATCGAAATGGGAGATTGTACTCATTATTATGAACAACTTTTACTATGGGACCAAACCTGAAATCGCGAAAAAAAAATCAGTTGTTCCCAACATTTTGATGAGTTACGCGAACATAAATGTAGGGAACAGCTGATTTTTTTTTCGCGATTTCAGGTTTGGTCCCATAGTAAAAGTTGTTCATAATAATGAGTACAATCTCCCATTTCGATTTGTCGCATGTGTTCAATTTCACCCTGTATACTATTTCTACTAACTAGTAGCAATAGTAATTTTGATATTTGAGAAGTTGATTGCAGGTACCTACCTTCCATCTTGAAAATATCTAGAGCCAATTAATGACTTCATATAACGACCGGCGTAAACGCAGTAGTAGCGACAACTACCCACGATGCTAATGCTAACACTATGCACATTAAGTCTGCATGCTAAACAATAACCACATCGTGTTATTCTAAGTTACAACCTCTAACAACTCTGGTTTAATAACAGTAGCTCTAACAACTTACGTTTCCTTTCATTTTCCATTTCGAATGTAGGCATGCCTTTTGAGACTTGCATCCATAAATTGCCTTTTAACTGGCGCCGCTGTTAGGTACGGACTATAACTAAAAATATTTATTTCTTTTACTAACAAGCAAAACTAGAAAGGGGTACCTACAGCTGCTAATTAGTTAACGTGTTAAATTGATATTCAGAATGTTGACTTAGCTCCTCCAAGTGTGAGTTCATCAATGTATTTTTTTATCTATACTTACCTCTAACTGACTTCTGTGTGGCTTTTGTACGCCAAGTTTTTTCAATGACAAACTTACATAGTGAGAAATCATATCCTTCTATCATGTTTATGTTTAAAGCGATATTTTTGCTTCCGTTAATACGGTGCCCACCTGTATGAGCGCCTCTGTACAAAATTGGGAACTAAAAGTGTATTGATAATACTCGTTCCCCATTGCGTTCACGCAGCGTCGGTGTTTCGGTAATTCTGTGTGGAAAAATGGTCGAATGCCCGAATGGCCGGTAGCGAGTGCGGCTCTCATTATATCGAATGAATCGGCGAAGAGCATAATGGTGGGCCGCGTGCATGGCAAATTATATGCCAGCCGATGTCATTGTGATAAATAATTCACTCGCTCGTATCCTCGTCTGAACCCGGTTCACTGCGGGGGTAAAGCTGTTGAGTCGTAATTATGGAATGTTGTCTATTATATTAATTGACATCTTTTTCTTTCAAGATTTCTTAGAAGAAATGGTTAGTTTTGTAACTCCGTGACTTTCTCTACAACATCTATTTTCAAGACAGCCGATTCTGGAGAATATTATAGAGATTCGTGAATCTATGAGTCTATATCTACATATTTCTTGAAATTTTTAACCATATTAATTGTAAAGTTGATTGACACCAAATAGGTATATTAGGATGATATTATTATTTCGTTTATTTATCTATTTACATATTTAATTACATTTTTAAATATTTCTTAAAATATAAAAAAAATAAGTAAGTATAAAAAACATTTAAAAATATAAAAAAATGGTAGTCCGCCGGTGTCGGGAGCAGGGTTAGGATGATATTATTTTTAGTTTAGCTAATGATTAAGCTCCTTCCATCTTTCGCTAGCCCGCGCGTTTTCTTTCCAGTTTTGATGGAACCTATCCAGCTCGTCAGTAGGACAGCGTAGACTAGTAAAAAAAAAATTGTGCTAAAAAGAGAGCGAACTTTGCAGTTGCTTGTGAGGACGACCATAATAAAGAAAAAAGCGGCCAAGTGCGAGTCAAACTCGCCCATGAAGGGTTCCGTAGCAGCAAGTAACATAATATAAAAGTTCTTGTAGTTCGTTGTAACTTTGTGAAAGGTAAATTGCGGTTTTTGATTTATGACGTATTAAAAAAAACTACTTACTAGATCTCGTTCAAACCAATTTTCGGTGGAAGTTTACATGGTAATGTACATTATATATATTTTTTAATTTTATCATTCTCTTATTTTAGAAGTTAGAGAGACACTTCCAAAGTGGTAAAATGTGTGTCCCCCCCGGACACACATTTTACCACTTTGGAAGTGTCTCTCGCGCAAACTATTCAGTTCAGAAAAAAATGATATTAGAAACCTCAATATCATTTTTGAAGACCTATCCATAGATACCCCACACGTACAGGTTTGATGGAAAAAAATTTTTGGAGTTTCAGTTGTAAGTATGGGGAACCCCAAAATTTATTGTTTTTTTTTCTATTTTTGTGTGAAAATCTTACTGCGGTTCACAGAATACATCTACTTACCAAGTTTCAACAGTATAGTTCTTATAGTTTCGGAAAAAAGTGACTGTGACATACGGACGGACGGACAGACAGACAGACATGACGAATCCATAAGGGTTCCGTTTTATGCCATTTGGCTACGGAACCCTAAAAACTGCTGAATTTCAACAGCGTTTATATATCAAATTAATTTCAATTAATCAATATCGCAAACATGGATTTATTAATTGATGTTAATTTAATAACCTCGTCGTCGTTGCAAGTAGATGTGAATGAGTTCATACTTTCATAGTGTACATTTTTAAATCCGGCTAACTGTGTTACACTAGTTAAGAAATGGCTCAAAACACTGACTTCTAACAATATTTGTTGATAAATGGAAAGATAAGTGGGATATTTTACGCCGGCGATGCTACAAATTGATACCAGCGGTTCACTCCGAGTATTTTATTGTTGATCTCGCCAATGTGTGCGTGTATTAAAACCTCTATCTAACACGTTTATATAGATGCAGTATCACGGCGCGCACCGATCGTAAATGTCATCTGAAAATTTATATTCATTACGATTAGATAGCAGCCCACAATGGCCAGCCCATTGTTGGCCCTGTGTACCACCTGATCGATGTATGATATTGCATTTTTATAGGTGACGCCCGGACCGGCTATCTCCTATACATTTTTATAGATTTTCAGACTACTGAACGGAGGGAAACTGGACGCTGTGTAGTTTCTCTATGACCGCACATTAAAGCTTTTATGACAAGCTAATTTATACATCGCCCACCTACCTACAAGCTTTTTCGTACCAAGTATAACGTTACATGAAGTCAAAAATTATATGTACATGCGTTATTAAATCATAGTTTAACAGGTTCCTAACGGGACAGCTTCATATTAACACAATAAAAGGTATAGGCGTACCTATAAATAATTTTATGATAACTTACCTTAAAAAGAATTGATTTATTTAAGTTTCAACCTTACCGTCTACAAATTAATATTTATTTCATAAATAAAAGTTTCGTAAATGATATTAATTAAGTTATAAACCCATTTTAATTGTTTTTAGCAAATACAATGGCGGCTTTTAATGTAAATCACAATCTTTAACAATATTATTGTTATTGTTACATTGAATCAAAGTTTACGAGCTTTCCTAAGAAAAGCGCATATAAGTGCTGTGAACCTCAGTCTGATCAAGAACGCGAATGCGCGGCCGCGTACGCGCAGCAATTTGCGACTCGGCTCAATATCGCCGATTTACGAGGATCCATTTCCAATTTTACGAGCTGACTGACGCGCCCATTTATACGAGAACTCCGATACTTGGCTGCAACACTCTAGCTAGAAAGTTGTTGTGCGCAGAAACGGTAGGTCATGTTACATCGGCGGCACTCAGTCCACACGTTTAGTTCCTATTCGTTGTTACACCACTACTAAGCTGCTCTGACGTTCAGTTAAATTTATACGACTACGAACAGGCCTCGGGCCCGAGGGTTCTTCTTACGCCAACACAACTTACGCACAACTTAAAATTAATTCCTGTCTCTCGTTTAAGAAAATTACTGCAACTATTAACAATTACATTAAGAAAATAATATTCCAGTGTGGTTGGGTTCGCTACGCGGACTGTGTGTTTTAACGTTGTGCAGTGTTTGTGGAACCGGTATTTAGAGCTTTATGTGGAACCACACGTGGGGGTACATTTCATGCCGCACTTAGTCTAACACATGCAATGCGCTTTCGCGGAAAGCTAGCTGCGTTGTGGTTTTGCGATGAATAATCGCATACAAAACCGTCTCACAATGGCCAATGCGAGTGTTTAAATGCCCTATTAAATCTTACGGCCTGCGTAGGATTCTGTGGGATTCAATTACGCTTTGTGCGCGATGAAAGGCGCCGGAGTTGTACGTGTAAAGTGAGCCGCGAGCCGCGGGAACACATCCCGACACCTCGCCCTCAATGAGCCCTGTCACAAAAGGTGCAAACGAAATAAGAACACGGCACACAACACGTATCGCGCCGGGGGCAGATTGAATAAATGCTAAATTAAATAAGAGCAAATAAAACCGTCCATTAATGAGTAAAAGCGTCTCGGATAATTCGAGTGGCGTGACATTCACGACAAAAGGTTGGCTCGGTCGCCACCGCCGCGACTCGCCCGCTCCCCCGGGTGAAATGCTGACGACATAGATTTGAGCCGGATTATTTGATTGTGTAAGAAATGAGTTTGCTCTCTAATGTATTGTTAGGGATTTACGCATAGTCGCAGCATGTGGAGACGTATAAAGAGCTTATCATTTGATTTGGGTTTTATTGTTCATGTATTGTAATTGTATTACATCAGTGCCTCATGTGGTAAAATCTGATATTCTTTGTGTTTATATTGCGCACTTTTACTTGTAAAGTAATTTTTTCCACGTTACTTTGTATGGTCCACGTTCTCATGAACTCTTATTAGCAGTGTAGTTGACTTTTATTGCGACACATAACTGTCGTGCAATGATATACTTTATTATACATCTGTTTTGTTACTGTGTAACGTGTTGACGTTATGGTGCCATAAACAAATAAAAATATTAACATAATCTTATCATATAATTACAGTCAGAGTGTGCGGTATGGGCGTATTAAAATTATTATCGACACTTGCTCCCCGAACGTTCGGAGCAACATAAACAGAACGTTTTCTATTCGGGAACCAATTATCATTTACATATCATAGACGAGGCACCGACACTCGCGGCACGCAGCCGGGGTCAATACATTTACACTACCACCAATTTATGATGGCACCTGACTCCGCTTGCTCTTCGTCAACAGTTGGTCCGCTCAGGAGAAATGTGTTCAAGAATTAGAGGTCCAATTTTGCTGGACGCACCAAGCTAGATTGGTATATAGATGCATATGTGTGGTATGTGAGTACCAAAACAAGACGGCTAACCAAATCGCTTTTGTTAAGATTTTATCTCACCGTTAAATACTTCTAACCATTATAGTATATCGAGCGACTCGTTTAAACCTGCGGCAACCAATTATGCTTGTTACCATTGGGATACTGTGATTTGGGAAGGTGTGGAAGTATTTGGGAAGATTGGACCCGGCTTGTTGTTTTATCGAAATTGCTTTTAGTTTTATAGTAAGACTTCAGGATTTCAGATAAAAAGAATCTAGGGCATAAACATGATAGTTTAAATAAAATGTATGCTGTAATTGCAACAATGTTTGTCAATTGTTATGCAGTTCGCAAACTTTTGCATATGCACCTGAACTTTTTCAGTGCTGTTTTCACTTGTAATGTAGGTACTCGTATGAATGTCATTTACACCGAAACTTTTTATATCATTTATTATGTTATAAGTTCGTAATAGTACCAGGTGTATTGTACGTGTTTATTCGTTGATAGCCGCTTTACACACTTACCGACTCGAGTGGGTATCAATAAGTAATTAAAGTAACCACTCGGACCACTTAAGACCAAACAAAGCGATTCTATTGCTCGTTTTACGCCTCGTCCACTACATTTGTTTAGGCGAGATATGTACGAGCTATTATAACAAGGCGTGACGAATTCGTGTATTAACAATAGTTCATGTTTCAATTGAATGAGTTTTTACTAGGAATTATAAATATAAATGGTTTTTTGTGTGACATTGAAGCGATTCGTGATATTTGCGATTTATGTTGAACAACTGTGACGATAAAGGAATTCTTAAAATAATTATTTATTTATTTACTGAACCATTTATGCACACACATATACAGTTGAGAACATATAATTAGGAACGACTTGTAACGAAGTCACTTTTAGATACACAAGTTGTTTTTTTTTTTTTTTGTACCAACCAACAGACAACTTTGAACCACATAAAATAATAGCTTTATGCTTTAGTTTTTTAATGAATCTCAATAATCAAAGTAATCTCACTTCCCTATAAAAATCAATTTATCGTAAATTGACTGTAGGTATATCAAAAGTACTGGCCGTTGGACAAATAATTAGGAACGCAAAAAATATGTGCTCAATTTTGAATTTCGAAAACAAATAGCATATTTTTTTATTTCCCGCCTATTCTATGGTTACTTTCTCCTACGCTTATTCAGTCAAAAGTGCATAATTTCAAAATCATAGGGAAAAAGGAAAGTTGTGTTCCATCAATTCGGAAAACAATTATGGCACTGTATGAACGTGATTGGTCGTATAAAAAGATTGCTGATCATATGGAATGCTCCAAAACTAAGGTTTGTAACGCTGTTAATCACATCAAGAAATTCAACACTACCAATAATGTTCTTTGAAAACCTATTTCTACAAAAACAACACCGCGTGAAGATGCTTTGATTGTTCGTTCAGCGAAGACTGATCCATTTAAGAATTCTGAAATTATAAAGAGGAAAGCTCTTGCCAATAGAAGAGTATCAGCGCGTGCAGTACGAAGACGCTTAACGGATGAGAAGTTGTTTGGAAGAATCGCCCGAGTACCACTTCTCAAGATGGTGCACGGAAAAGCATGATTGGATTTCGCTAGAAAGAATGGCGATTGGACAGCAAGAAAGCAATGGAAAAATATATTATTTTCTGATGAAACAATGGTAAATAGAACTAGGTTCTGACGGTAAACAGTATGTGCGTCGACCGGCTAAGCAAGCATTGAATCCTTAGTTCACGACAGTTCAATACAGGCAAATATTGCAGAGGACTATGCTTCCTTATGTTGAGGAGACATTGTCTGTAGTTTGAATATTTCAACATGATAACGACCCCAAACACACTGTTCATTCATCGAAAAAGTTTCTTAGTGATTAACAAGTCACTGTGTTAGATTGTTCTACAAACAGCGCAGATCTTAATCCGCTCGAAAATCTATGGGGAGAAGTAAAGAAAATTGTGGCTGCTAAAAGGGCGAGTAATTTGAATGAACTGTATGATGCCTTTGTCGAATCTTGGAGCCCTATTTCTGTTGAAACCTGTAAAAATTTAATAAATATCATGCCCCGTCGCTGCAGAGCAGTTTTATAAGCAAAGCGCATCCTACAAAAAATAATGCTTAGTTTTGTAAGCAGTGGTAAAGCTTATTTAATAAGTATTGTTAATTTCATTCAATAAACTCTGATATCGTTTAATAAATAAAGTCATTATAGCCGTTCCTAATTATTTGTCCACTGCTAGGAAGCTTTTTAGTTTTGGGGGAGGCCTATGTCCAGCAGTGGACGTCTTTCGGCTGAAATGATGAGGAAGTTTCGCATAGTTAAATTATAAATAGAAGTCTATTTTGCGTATCTTGTATGTAGTATTAAAGCCTATTAAAATGTATGTTTAACCATGTTATTAAAAGGTATTATCAGTAAATTGATATAAAACTAACAGCAACTTGTGACTTCGGTATCAGTCATTCTTAATTATATGTCCACAAGTATATACAATAAACAGTCAAGAAGAAATGAACAGAAAAATATGTTCAAAGGTGATGCTTATTTCGAAGGAAATCTCTTTCAGCATACAAATCACAAAACGATTCACTAACTTATACAAATCTAAAATACTAAATCATACAATATGAGAATCTACATATTTACATTCATACATACCTACTTCTAAAATAAATATCAGTAAAATATGTAGCTATAATTAAAAGAATAAATACATGATAAGCAACTATGACGAAGTGGAAAGTTAGTGTTCTTACACTCTTCTTATAAAAACTGCAACAGTTTGGCAATCCCTAATGTCAGGTTAAAGTGGATTCCACAACCGAACCACGTGCAGAATAAAGAAGTAGAAGTCGTTTGAGCGGGGAAGGGAATCAATGAGATTTTTAGGATGCGACCTGCAAGGTGAATAGAACCCAAATATTCGAAACTAAATTTAATCTCGTTACATCACTGTACCCATAAATTAGCTGTAAGCACCAGTTTCACAACATATTCAGTTTATTAAGAATTACGGTCCAGTTACAACACAACACGTGATAGGTCCGCAGTCATTTTCATAATTGTAGTAGCTTTTATGTCGAAAAGAGGTTAATGCAAAGTACATTCGTCTCACGACGTGACTAGATTATAATCCGTTAATTTAAGATACGTAGTTAAAACAAATAGCTTCGTTGAAATAATAACTGCCTGTGAACATAATTGAAATAAGAATTTGATAATCAAATTAATCTCATGCAGGCAACTTAATTATCGTTGTTGCTTATAACAGCGTATAATTTGCGTCAAAATTGTTTCGCGTCCAATGAAGATCGTTAGTTTGGTGAGTCACAACGGAACATATTATAAGCCAGCACGTGATATTGTTTGGTTTCGTAATAGCAGTACAAAATAACAGGTTGGCTCATAACGTTAACGAGAGAGATTAACACTCGTATTTATAGTGGAGTTTAACTGCTCCGTCAACATCGCCGGAGCTGATTTTGCGAACATCTTTCGTGCACCGTTATGTTTTAACAGTAGGTACCGCCTTTTAAGAACCAGTCGAAAAAATGTTAATTTGATATCAAAATTGCGTGGGGAATGTGTCTGTTGGGAATATTATTTTGATTGTTTTTGAGAACGATTGCTATGATAAAGATTTTACTTTCTGCTGAAAGAGTTTTAGTGCATTTTAACAATGAATTGGATCAATTATGACCTTTTTCCCGCATTACAAGTATTTTATAGGATTATTAAAAAAAAAAAATAACAACATAACATTTTGTTTTTAAATATATTTAAAGCATTTAATAGTAAAATATAAGCATATTGTGAATAATTTATATATTTTACTGAACACATAATATTGAAATATTTGATGAAGTGCTGGATGTACTCGTAGTTCAAGCTCCACAAATACTATGGATACGGGTGAGGCGGGCATCTCGTTGAACTCTTTCGTATGGCGGGCGCGGGCCGCTCAGTGCCCGGTTTGTTCCCCTCGCGCCTCTAATGAGATATAAGTCCAAACATCGAGAACGGTTATGGCGGAACATTACACGCTCTAGGATATTAAAATGAGACAAATTTATTGCCACTCTCAGATTATACTTTCGATAAACGCGCAGACCGGTGATTATGATATCTAGTGGTTTAATCGTACGATCGATACGGAGTCGCGTTCCGTTCTACACTAAACCAGTACTAATAAAAAAGAAACTAGTTACGGGCGGGTCGTATCCGACAGTTTACGTTGGAAAATCAACAAGGTGCTATAGTGTGCCTATAAGTCGGAACCGCGGTGCGTTATCGACTCAATCGGGCTCGAACAATGCATCGAATGTTTCAATATAGCTCCGACAGCATTTTTAACGTTTCATCGGTGCTGTAACAATCGTAAAATAAATTCTCTACGCCTTCTCAGAGCTCTGATTAATGTTGTACACAGCGCGGCGTCTCGTTTTTTTTTCACCTGTGTGTTTTTCTCTAGCTTAATTTATGGAGGCTGGTGACTGAGAGCGCGACTTGTGTTTGAAGCTGCGATTTCTCATTGTTTGTATACCTAGAAGTGGTTTGCTGACACCCGTAACAGACAGTTAACTATATTCGACACCAAAAAAAATTTAAGTGTGTAATTACATATTTTGACAAGTAAGCAATTACCATGACGTTGCGAATTTCAAAATTAGCCTTGTTATACTGCTGACATGTATATTAATTTTCTGTCACGTGTTTTGACATGCATGTGTTGTAGAATTATTTGCTGTTGTATATGGTGTGTTATTAGTTTTGTTTGAAGTGCGTTGGTCTTTGCTGACCGCAGCATGCGTTTGCGCGGGGTCTGCGGCCGCGCAGAGCGTTACCCTCGCCGAGACGGATGGATGCATCGAGCTAAGAAACTACAGACTACGGATATTTTTGACCTTTAGCAATTTATGAAAGATTTCTATGTCTATAAAGAATTATATTAGTCTCTTACGAGACGTATATCATGTAATCTTATGTTTATTTGCTTTGAAGACACTAATAAACTGAATATTTCAACATAAGTAAAACAGAGTTTGGTACAGTCGAGTTCATTAATATATTGGCAGTGACAATGTTTCAAATTATCGTAAGCGTTAAAATGATCATATAGTTCTATACAAACTTAGACATCAATAAAATGTTTTCATATAAACTGTTCATAAGTATGTTACGGTAGTGCAGTCAAAAATATCTGACTACTCTTCGGAACACAAATATCTAAATACTCTAGATTTCAATAAATGTGTTACAACCTAGGATTCATAAATATCTATACAGCTTTGAATATTCAACTAAATGGCCTTTACCATTAAATTTATTTTTGCTTGCCGGAGCAGAAGTTCCAGTAATAATGCAATATTGCCGTTGAAGGATGTCATAACTGACGACTTTAAATTGATTTTGTTTCAAGATATTTTTCATAGAAAAATAATTGCATAGATATTTGTGAACCTAACTTTGCGCTAAATAATATGAACAAGGGATTGCGCACAATTTTTAGAGTCTTTGTCTGTAGTAATATTATTGATATAATGTAGTCACATATTTATGATTTCACAGATTGTTTACAATTTATTGTACGGCAAAGCTATTTAGAGTTTTATGAAACTTACCATTGCCTATATATTTTTGATTCATGAACATGCTCAGATATTAAAGAACTCGACTGTACCTATAAAAGGAATAATCTCATAGTAGGCTATCGCGTCATATTTTTCTTTGCAACCAGCGAGAATCGATTTTATAATCGATTTACTATGCTACTCGTGAGCGATCATTATTCAACGCAGTTGCGATACTCAAATAAGCAATGAATCCAATACATTATTACCGTATACCGCCTTTATGAGGGCATTGATATTCCTTGAACTACAGAAAATAGGTACTGTGAGCTATACACGCAAAAGCTTAGAGAAGTTAGAGGTGTGTTTTTATTACTTTAGGCCATTATGTTGAAGATACTTTTGCATGTATATTTTTAATCAAAAATAAATTTAGCCCGTATTTGTGATAACTCTGGAAACAACGAAAGTAACTCAGAGCTATTTGATTTTTAACCGACTTCAAAAAAGGAGGTTCTGTATTCGACCCGTATGTATGTATGTAAACGTATGTCCGCGGTTTTTTCAAAAGCTAATGAATCGATTTTGATAATTCTTTCATTAATATGATCTACATACTTTCAGGAAGGTTTTAGTATATAATACACTAGGTAATTATTCTTATATAAATGTACTAAATCTCCGGCATTTCTATGCGAATTTTGAAGATTCTTCTAGTCGGTGTCTTCAGTTCTTCAATGCCCTAAGTGTTAATTGAGTTTGTGGAGGTAGGTACAACTAAAACGTAAAAATAAAAACTCTTTTACAAAAAAAACAACCGACTTCAAAAAAAACACTACAAAGTGATAAATAACTTTAATTTCGGAACTCGGTGTCAAAAATCGAAAATGCGGAACCAACGAAACCGACTTCCGAAATTAAAGGTATTTATCATTTTGTAGTGTTTTTTCTTTGAAGTCGGTTGTTTTTTTTTAAATAAATATCTAGACGGAGTGGTCGAATTTCTTGACGATAGACAATTTAAGGCGAAGTCTTTTCTCTACAGACGGCTTGCAAGTCCCAGATCTCGTATATATCCTTCTTATTAGTAGAGCTTAGATGTACACCTACTCATCCCAGAAAACTGTAGAATCTTACCGCAAATAGAACCACTGTCAAAGCTATTTAATTATTCAATAAATCGAATTCTTTATCACCGACATTAACTTCACATATGCATTGACATTCGCTGAAACTTGCTTAACGAAGAATAAAAATGTACCTGGATCTTTATTAGCAAGATTTTATTGCTTGTCTATAGATACTGGTACCAGTTGTGGACAGACTTTTCCGCCCTAGATGAACAGTTAATGCATTATTTAAGGTACAAAAATATATAAGTCCTGTTCCTATGCAAAAGAGACTAATATATGTCAGTAATGTAGGTTTCTATATTATATGATGATAAATCCATTCCAACAGTAATGTCATAATTTCAAAATGCAGTGTTTTCGTCGGACTTTCGGTTACCTAATAAAATCCCCGTAATAATGTAGACTAATTGGAAAATTCTGATATGGTCAACTATTAGAATTTTCCTGGCATTCTTCTAACGCCGATAAAAATATGTCTTGGCCTATTTACTTTTAAAATATGGCGGAAATAGTTTGTGAAATTAACGATACGAAAAACTCAATGTGAGTGACATCAAACGTTACGTTAGTAAATCTAATAAGAAAAACAATTACATCCTAGTCAAAATCGTTAACTGTACAAGTAAGTAGTTAATAACTTCATCAATGTATTTCAGCAGCTCCATCGATAATGATTCCCAGCAATAAAAGCAAGACTCGTGGCTGTAAAACGCTTGTAAATCCAATCGGCGTACAAGGTGTAAACGCGCTATCCTTTTGTTCGAGCGAGGCTTGAAGCGTCGGGCGTCCAGTTGCTTCGTTCGCGCCTGCTTAGGTGTGAGCCGAGGGCTCGTTACCTCAGATTGAAGGGCCGCGGTCGTCGGCCGGATCCCCACTGATCCTGTGGCAAAAAACTTCGCATGCCCACGCCTACCCACTTAGGTACGTATAGCTATGAGTTCTCATTTCTATGGAATGTTGAACAGGGCGCAGTATACGTGTGTGCTGTTATTGATAGCAGAGTTATAGGGTAAATAAGGGTGGTGGAAAATGGAAATGTGCTTAGAGAGTGATTTTCTAATGTATTAGATGCTGGTTTGTATTGGATGCTATACGGAGTTAGAATGTATCCTGTTTTAGCATTTTGATTATTTTTAATCCCAAACCAACTTAGTATTTTCACACACACAGCTTCTTTATTTTTATGAATAACTTGTTGATAAATCAAGAAGACGAACAAAGGTTGGATCAATAACTTATTCTTAATCGGTTATAGTTGTTGTAATTCTGCCTTTTTAATTACTTGACAGCGTTAACGAGTTGTTATGAAAATAAAGAATATCAAATAACCCTTTCATACCTTTTAAGTAATTTTAAAAGTGTTAACAAGCCATTAAGTTTTATTATTTTTTTGTTATATGGTAATTATGGTCATAATCATACAAAAGGGGGGGATTTATGTGTAAAATATGCCTGGACTCACATTAGTATGATATCACTTACAGAATATTTGGTTTCATGCGTAGGCTTCACTTGATTTAATACATTTGTGCTAATTGCAGAGGTAGTTCTATGTTAATATCGGCCTGTTTTACTAGCGTGTACCTAAGTAGTCATCTAACGTGTGTAGAGTGCTGAAATATACACCGTGTTCTTTACGTTATCCATAAACTTTGTCAAACGCTTCTATAGCTTTTACAAATTAAATCTAACAAAGGAAGTAGTACTTAATAAAAAGGCTTTGTTACAAAGATATTTGTAATTTCATTTAATTAAATTTAATTGAGCTATGCAGTAAGAAAGGGTCTTAACTTATTTTGACAAGTTTCAGCCCGCCAAATCTTATGAATGAAAATGCGTCATCGTTTTCAATTTGGATAAAGAGGCATGCATATCGGGTGATTTACGTCAAGGTTGAAGGTTGAGTTTGTATGAAAATAAACAAAAAAATAAGAATTCATTAAGGTGTCCATAGTGAAAAATGCTTATTTCCATGGTCTGAACATCCGGTGGAAGTTTATGTATATCGTCCGGAACACAGTCCTAATACGTTATTGCAAGTAATGTATGTGGCAAATTATTAAGATCTCTTCACTTATATTTGAGTTTGCTGCATCTCTCTTTTGAAGTTATGCGAATTCATATGAGATTCAATAAAAGTTTCATTTGATTGCATTAACATTTACTTATTGCAAGCATAAAAATATAATCATTTTAAAAGTATTTTCATAAAAACCACGACTTTTGCTATTCTTAGCTTATGTTCAATTATTTACTGCAACTTCTCGATATGGTCACATTGGACATTCTAATTAAAATAAATTAATCTGGATTTCAAAAAGGAATCGTATCCATTTATATGCAAATTTTAAGTATGGGGTGAGGCCGCATATGGTGCAAATGAAATGAGGTGGAACAATTACCTGTTGTCATCAACAATAACACATGGATATTGTTTTAATAATATTTTTAAATGCACTTTCTTGGTTTTAAGTATTTAAGTTATAGGAATTTGTGTGTGTTTCAAAAATACTTAATTAAATCATATGTCACTAATAGAGTCAGGTAATAATGCTGAAAATTGTGTTATATAAAAGTTAGCACGTTATGAATTACTTTAATCGTGTGTGTGCCATTATTTCTAATTAAATGATCCAGCATGTGAAGCAATTATATGAATGGTATGAATATTGTAATGTTCTGTAGTACCTTACTCCACATTCAAAATGATCTAGAACAATGTTTGTCTTATAAGATAAAAAGATATTCCGTGTTATTACAAAACAAAATCTAACTTTAGTTCTAGACTAAACCGTTTTGAACTAGTATTAGTTGTAACTTTATTTCGATTTAGGCAAATTTCTCAATACTAAAATGACAGCTTAGTTCAGTCTCAGTTGTCATTTTTGTATAAAGAACTGCATTTCTATAACAGTTAGGTTCTTAATTCAATAACTGGCTCGGTGGTCTAACCCTGATTTAAAGAAAAAACTTTGTTTTGTAATAAAGGGGAAAATGTTTCAATCGTGGTTTTAAAATGTTCATGTTTCACTGTTTATTTGTAAAATGGCTTACCTATTGCTGAAAAATACAATGTGCCATGTGCGTAACTAATGTTTGATTGTGTATGTTATATAACTGTGATAAGGACGTGGGTGATTTCTTTCTAATGAAAGTAAAAAGAAACTTGATATGATTGAATTGTATTTTATTTTTCATTTATATTTTTTTCCAATTTTACGCTTTTTGATTATGTGTTTTCCACAATAAATATTCTTTTAGTTCAGACTAAAATACAAAATATACATTAATGTGATATAAAATGAACGCTAACTATATCTAATTTTATCACAGATTGCGGCAGTATTGCCATTTTATTTAATAGTAGTTGGCAAGTTTTGCCCAACAAACACAGCCTAAATAGGCCTAACTCATACAACTATTTATTTATACATCGATTTAGTTAAGCTCAGATCACATATAATATGACAGACATTGTGATTACAACAAAGTTGTTACAACAGACCTTTTAATACCTAACATTCTTAAGAGATTATTTCTTGTAAGCTTATTCGTTAAACATCTACAAAATCAGGCGTATTTACACTACTATGACTACAAGTATTTTTAATTATGTACAGTTCATAAACGCTAACCGACTAGCCATCACAAATTTTATTAAAACAAAACGGTCACTTCTATTTAATGTCTTTGATCACTCCATTCGCATATTTATGAAATTACCTCGTTCATTCACTGAGTTTCACAATTGAACAGTTCACTTACACTTTACACATGGACGGACATGGTGCGAGGAGACGCACGCGGTGGCACTTGGTGAGAAGTATGGGAGGGGTGTGGAGGGAGCACGGGGTGTGCCCCGTGCACCGGCGGCTGCGGCAACATGCCCAGGTGGTTCCGCGCGTGGTGGTGCCGGTGCATGGGCAGACCGCCGCTCACCACCGGGCTCGGCACTCCGCGACATCGTTGATTATTGCGCACATCAGGCAACGCAAACTTTAGCTTTTCCCAAAACAGCCGATCGTCCGCGTGGAGACACTTATTTGTTTTCAAATACAGTCTTATATCAGGATCTAAATCCTTCTGAGGCACTTGACCTAATAACACTACAATCAGTCTTTTTCGCCGGTCTCTTAGCACTTGATGGAGAGCCGATTTTAGCTCGTACCGCACCCACTCACATCTTAGAAAGTTTTCACTGAGCACCATTATTGTACGACGCGAAGATTCAACAGCTTGTCTTATCTTCTCTGTCACGTGGGCGGATAAGTCGCGGTAATGTAAGCAAAGCTTGTAAGATGGGTCACCGCGCTCTAGCATGGACGCAAGTTCCTCAGTAACCCATACTTCATCTTTGGAACTGTAGCACAAAAATGCGTCGTACATCTTCTCCGAGTCTTCTCTATCACTGGCTCGATAAAATAGTCTTACACCGAATTTAGAATGGAACCATACTCTCATTTCTTGTCTGAATATGAAGATAATCATGCTCACTAGGGACACAAATAAGAAACATCCTAGAGTGGCAACCAGGAGTGGTATGTAGTCTTGTACTTCTTCGTTAGTAATTATTGTCCTTGTGGCTGTCAAATTTCCGTTGATACTGTTGTTAATACTTGGCAATCCGGTGCACATAGTTCCATTTTCACTTGCAATTTTAAATCCAGTGTCTGGGTCACTATACATGCTTTCGTTATAAACCGTTAGTTCAGTCGTATTCCCTTTCGAGTAGATGCATTTGATGTCAGTCAGATCTGTTATTGAGGTCACTCTCTTCGTCCACTCGCGAAACATTTCAGTGTATTCGCAATCACACGACCACGGATTAAATGAAAGTGTAATTTCCGTTATCGCAGGATTGATTTGCCACACTGTCAACGTAACAAGTCTATTATTATGCAGGTGTAACACTTTCAGTCGTGCCATATGATTGAACATTTCTTTCCCAATGCGCTTGATCTTGTTATTATTAATGTGTAGTTCTCGTAAGTTGTCCAACCCATCAAATTCCTGTCCTTCGAGGACTGAAATGCTGTTATAATCCAAATGTAGTATTTCTAATTCTTTTAATCCATTAAATGTTCTGTTGTGAACCGTTTCAATATTTGATGCATTTAAAAACAGAATCTTCAACTTCTTACGGCCTATAAATGCGTGGCTTGGTAAAACATTGATGTCATTACCATCAAGGTATAGTTCTGTTGCCTCCATTGGTATTTTTTCCGGCAACATATTCACGTACGCAGAGTTAGCACAATCAACAACATTGGCAGACCAAGACGGGTCATGGTAACAAGTGCAGTTGTTAGGGCAAGTCATTTCACAGTCGCAGGCATCAAAGTCACAGCAATGACATAGTGCGTGACAGTGAGATTCATATTTACACAAAAACTGGTGAGGCGCTGCTTCAATCAAAGCCACTTGAGCATTTCCACGACTATACAACAGTTTGCAGTTGATGCTGTCTAAATCCATTAACTTAGGCTGCGTTCTAGCTCTGTTTCCAGTGTTTATTTTTTGTAGCCAATCCATTGTGCAATCACACTCCAAAGGGTTACCGCCGATGAAAAATTCTGGCACGGTTTTATCCTGTGGCACGGCAGATATTCTCAAAGAATTTGGGTCCAAACTTGTTATTTTATTCCCATACAAATCAACTCGTGTCAAATTAGGTTTTTTGAAAAATGTGTAAGATTGCACTTTGGATATTAGATTGTCATTCAAATACAACATTTCCACAGAATTTGGTATTGCACTTCCAGTTATTTCTGTTAACTTATTAGAACTGGCGTCGAAAGTACTGAGCGATAGTTGCGATTCAATCTCAAAGTAATTTCCAAGTTCAGCTATCCTGTTAGCGTGAATATCCAGCCACTGCAATCCAGTTGGGATCATCGCATAGTCGAACCATTCCAGTCGGTTATCAGAAATGTTCAACCACACCAAATTAGGCAATTTCGCGAAAAGTCCACCGATGTCTGTCAAGTAATTTCCATCCAGTCGTATTGCTTGCAAATTGACGTTTGCATCGAATGCACCGGCTTCAATTTTGTGAATTTTATTTCTTGATAAATTCAAAATTTTCAGGGAAGTCATTTTATCGAATACGCCTTTGCTTATATTGCCAATATTATTTTCAGTTAATCGGAGACCGTACATTTGTTCCATTGTCATGAATGACGCATTTTCGATGCTTACAATAAGATTTTCTCCCAAATCAAGGGTTTTCAACTGGGGTATCTCTTTCAATGCGAGTGGAACTTCATCGAGCCGGTTTCCATTGATGTGCAAGTCTTGCAAAGAAGAACAATTCCTTAATGCATGTGGATGTATTTTGGATATGCGATTACTGTCTATAGACAAAACAGATAGCACTTGCAAGCCCATAAAAGCGTAGCTCTCTATGTTGGTAAGTCTATTGTTTGATAATGTTAATGTGTGCAGATTGCTTAGCGAGCTGAATACATTTTCTGGAATGTGTTCAATAAAATTGTCCTGCATTTTTAATATTTGCAGGTTATGTAAATCTCTGAATAGTGCTATTTCCATCTTTGACACCCGATTGTGTGAGAAATCCAAGTAGACCAATCTTTTCAGTCCAGAGAAAGTGGATGTATTGATCCAATCTGATGTTAATTCGTTGAATGATAAATCTAACACTAAAAGTTGAGTTAGATCGCTAAACAATCCAGGAGCAAGTACTGTGATAGTGTTATTGTTTAGGTATATTTCTTTCAATTCTTTTGTGTCGCTGAATAGTTCAGGAGGCAAACTGGTAAGCTGATTGTCCGAGAATCTTACTGTAGTCAATGAGATAAGACCTTCTAAAGCTCTGTCAGCGATTGAATTCAGTCCATTGCCTTGGAAATATAATTTTTGCAGTCGTCTTAATCCTGATAGAAGATTTGGTGGCATGGTGTCGATAACATTCCGGGAGAGATCTAAAACTAGGAGGTTGTCTCCGCATTTCTCCGTCGGATGTCGATGTGCTGAAGAGAATTGAAAATGACTAATGTCTCTCATTCTGTTACCAGTCATATTCAAATATTCTAGGTTCCTCAATGTACACAATGCACCTTCTGGGAAAACTAACATGTTGTTCTCACTCAAATCCAATCGTTCTAAGTTTTGTACGTCTCTTGAAAAAGCGCTGGGAGTTATTTCAAGTGACATTGTGGACCAGTCTGTATTGTGTGTTCTTATCGTCAGGTTTCTTAATTCGCGCAGACCTGTGAACGCGCTATCAGAAAGGTTTCCGATCTTGCAATACTCAATAGTAAGCTCGCGCAGTTCAATCAACTGGCGGAAACTACCAGGAGCGAGACTGCTTTGGAAGAAAAGCGCGTCGCTGCATTCGAGCCGCAGTCTGACGGTCGGATGCGGTTGAATTGCACTGAAGTTTGTGTTCTCCAACTCGCTGTTAATAGTTCTTAACCTACACTGTAACGCAACTCCTGAGCCATCGTAATCCGTCATCCACCCGCATTCATCGGGAGCCTGGTAACGTGTTCCTGCCGATAAAGATGCACCCCTAACAGTTATAGCGGTGCTTAGCACCAATAAGGCGCACGTAAACCGTGTGAGGAACATTGTTTTGTTTTCACTGTTATCACTTTGTATTACATAGTTTTATTTATCATCGTTTCGCACTATAATCCACTTCAACATCGCATCATCAGCGCACTAGTTCATTTTATTTCGCCTCGCAGTCGAGTACTTCACTAGTCGAACCGGCCACTTAACTCGTTTCTCGCGAGAACACTAATTGGATGGGATCGTGCGTCCGCAACCTACTGAGTCGTGGTGCACGTGACGCGAGCGACCACGCAGAGGTCTGGGGTGGAACTGAGTCGCAGTCGAACCTGCGGTGCGCTCGCGCACAAGGCCGCGCCGGTTCACGCGTTCCAACAGGTAAATTCACGCCTAGAGCTAGAACGTATTAAGCGCCTTCAAGATTGTTTCACGTTTGGCTCTATCGGTTTTACCACAAAGCTTGTCAGAAAAATACACTGAACACACACAAATACGTGTGGGGCACACCACCATAGATCGAAACCGCTTTTTGTGGTGTTGGAGCAAGCTTTGATACGGTGTGTGAGAGCAGGACAGAGGGATGGTAGCGGGGTAAGGCGCGCATAGTTTGGTGGGGGCTCGAGGCAGCTGGCCAGGTAGTGCGCGGGCGCACTGCCACAGTCGCTGCTTGTTAACACTCCCGTTGATAGAATTGTATTGCAGACATTTGATGACTGTTGACATTCTGTTTACTCACTATCGCTAATGAAATTAATGGTAGGTATTAATTATCGTGCTAACAGCAGTCGCCTTTTATAGATCCTTACAATGTTTCGTGTTAAAATAATTTGTTGCGGGGAATTACTTTAGCGAATTATATGGGTTTGTTAAAATTGGATTAAACTACTAAAACATAAAAAAATTTGTACCTTTGTGAAAACTTTTATAACAAGATCTTATTGGAATGTTTACAATATAAGCTTTTTCATTATTGCATTGCATTGTTTAGCACCAAATAGCGTAGTTTAATAATAATAATTGTTTTTATTCGGAACAACATTGGAACCATTTAGTTTAGTAAAGGTGAATTTTATAAGGACTTTTTTGAGTAACATTTAAAATTTTAAAAGGGTAACATATTGATTTTTCAAAGAAGTGATTCTGTTCAGAAATTCTTCTTTCAACACTTACGTTCGTTTTGTCCTTCCTATCTCGCCTAAGGGACTAAAATGTCTTGCAAAAGCTTCTGAACTGTGTAATAATATTGAAATGCGCTTAAACGGTAGGAAATACCATTGATTTCATTTTATATTAAATGTTTCCTGCGTTCAGCACGCGAGAACTTTTGATTTCTTTGCATATTAGCTGTCGAGCGAAATTGCCCTTTCCAGGTAACCTCAGCCTAATCACCCTTTAATTCAGTTAAACGATTTTGATATAATTCCCGCCGTTGCGCCCCAAACCTCTCATCAAATTAAACATCTGCACATTATGCATTTTGTGTAGCCGCCAATTTGTTAAACGCCGTTTGATTTAAAAAATTGTGTCTGGCCTAATATTAGATTACTTTCATGATTTATACCAATAACCTAAACGTTTTTATTCCTTACGTATTATTATGAGTACTTTTTCTTATTTTTCTCGTATTCGAATATCTGTGCCATTAAGTAACAATAAAATACCACTCGAAATTGTATGGTGTGGCCATATAAGTAGGCACGACGCATCTGTTTCTATTGTGTCCGCTTGGTTGCTAATTGTCAGGCTCATTCACACCTGCCGTTGTGCAAAAAACTTGACGAATGTGCCCTGGATTTTCTTTATGATCTATCAAGTAAATCACTGGAACAATAGCGTATCATCAGAAGGCCAATTCTCGTAATTTAAAACGTTCAAAATCTTGTCGCAGTCTCATCTCGGCGACAAACAAATGTCAAAAACTTGTCAAAATCTAGGGAAATTACAAGTATTTTTTGACAGATTGAGACTGAGATCAGACTGTGAACGTTCTTAAAATTACGAGAATTGCCCCTCTGTTGACCGATACCTTCCAAAATTAACACTTTGTTATTGCTTTCATACATCGAAAATTGTATTAAAGGAGGTATAAAGCTCTTTCTTATTGCTCTGCCAAATGAAAATTTTATTCTTAAGAAATGAAAATGTATTCGTGGTCTAGTTCATGATAAATATTCTACTTAATCTCGTGTAATAAATGGTTATGATCATAATTTTATTTGGTGTCGGGATGATAGGTGGACGTGGCGCGTCCGTCGCGCGGTACTATTTATGCGAGGTGTTGTGGGCTGTGGCCCGATCCCGAGGCGCCTGCTATATCTCAATTGCAATAAATTATCTCCTTTGACACGCGAGAAGCGGAAAATTTGCAATCGCACCAGTCGGGACCATAGAATTCGCGTCTCACCTCCTTTATGTAAACAGCGTAAATGGCTTTGTAATAGGAATCGCGTCCGACCCACTATGACACCGCCTCGATAATTCACACCGAGTCCCACGGGTAGTTTGTCCAGATCGCGCCTAGAGACATTCACAACAAAAGGCCAGCGGGAGATCTCTCCTTCGACTTTTTGTCATAAGTGGCGAGGCGTTTCTTGTCCTACGTTTATAAAAGAACAGATTGGCGGTAAATCGTTGGTTATTGTGGCGCTATTTAATGTGTATTTCGAGGGTCGCCAACGGCTGCTAAATCAAAATCTCTGTTTTCAATTTACCGTGCTTCACGTCGACACGCAACTGCCCGGGTGTTGGATTGTTCGCGTGGGCACACCGTGATTTTGATGTGGGTTACTAGCTTATGATTCACCTGGAATATTCAAATCTAAATTTAATAAAGTATGGCATTAAAAACAGTTATATTAAAACTGATTGATATCTTTGAGTAAACAAAATAAGGCTAACTAGTTTTACAACAATACATCCGCTAGTTATTCATAACCCTTTATAAAATATGTGAGTGTAATACATAAAAGTGACTACCAAGAATAAGGTGGAACATCCTCCGTAACATGTACTGCGTCGTCGACTTTATTTCGTTTTATCGTCCGAGTTCATCGGTGTGTAAAATCATTCCGTAGTCGATTTCCATTATGTTATTAATTTTTGTAATTTCGGTGCCTAATCTCCGGCGACAGGTCAGATACCGGCGCGACACTTATCTTGGTGTCGGCGGACACATATAATCCATTAAGTCGTCATTTCCACGCTGTTGATCATTCCTCAACCACGCGTCAAACCCGCCCCCATACCGACGGCGACGCACAACGTATTGTTCGCTACCGCTTTATCTCACCTCCGATGCACCAAGGACCTTTTTGAATTAGCCCCATCAAATACATTATAGACCTTAAAACAATAGCCACAGCCTTTATAACCCTTCGGTTCCGGGTTCATCGAGACTTTATCCTTGTCGACTAATGGACTAGTTTGTTATCTAATCGGGTACACGGCGGACCTATTAATAATTTCCCACATAATTTTCTAATTAACGTCCTGTCTGGCGTACGGTCGGGGCCTCTGGATACACGAAAACGGAAATGACGTAGAATTAGGGTTAAGTACTCAGAGTATTTATCAAAGTAATTTATTTGTGTACACTTTGAGGAGTTAGTATATTCCTATTAACATTAATGACTAATGACATTTGTTTTTGTTTCAGGTAATCAACATTAGCGATTTCAAATTCTGAGTTGCGAGGTAAGCAAAAACAAATAGTGTCCACAAAATAATTTCACAACGATACGAATGATCGCAACACAGATAGTATATTAACTGCAGGTGATTTTTGAAACGATTCGCGGCCTTACTTACCTAATCCTATTTGCGAATAATATAGAAAATAAAACTTAATGCGCACATTAAACATTAGGAGTGTTATGTTACCTGGTGTTAACCCCTGACGGGTTAAATTGTAGCGTGTAAATTGAAGAGATTTTACACGTGAACGGAACCCTTAGTAGTGCGTCAGATCGCGACACGGGCAATTTGGCGCGCGAGAGAGCCAACGCGGGTTTATTTGTTCACTACAGCACCTGGCGATTCAGGACCCACGGGGTGCAGAACATAAGTGTCATGGAGCCGCATCAGATTTATTACACTAACTACATATTTTTCAAATCAGAACTGAATATCTATAGCCAATACTTTATGTTAGCGATACTTCAGTTTCATCTTTATGCCTCGTTGAATTTTACTTCGCATTTATCGCGATATAGGTATACCTTCTTGCAATTATTCCTATGCATGTTTTGCTTAGTGGTGGGATCTGAAAACACAGACGGTATTACCTACAAGCTGCAGGTTTTTGACGGGGACAAAATCCTCCTTTGTTTATTCAAACTAAATGCAACAATTTCAATTTGTTCAACACATTCCATAACTTTTCCATACATTCAAAATATAGCATCACTAGAATAAAAAAAAACACGAATAATGCGCTCACGCCAGTCCACTCACCATCCTTATTGTGCTGCTCCAGAGACGCACGACGTGCCATCGAATGGGACCGGTTAGATTACGCATTGTCGTGGCACAATTAGAAACTGTTGCGGAACCATTGGCTCACTTTGTTATTTGCAAACAATCGCCCGCGACATCTGCGCCCCTCTCTATCGTCTCTCTATGCCGTGTCACCGCTGAGTAATGGTGAACGCCGAGCATCTGCTAATTGCGACCCATTCAATTAGGCCGGCTTCGAAGCAGATATATATACATTAGAGAAATGTTTGTTACAATTAAGTGAAATACAGGGTGATTGGAAGATGGGTGCAAAGCTTTAAGGTGAAGATAGTATAGACAATTTAGGACCATTTAATTTTAAGCCATGGTTGTCTTAGACGAAGTCTTACCAAATTTTTTTAACCAAATTTTTAAGTTTTTTTTCGGAAATTCTCAAAATTTAATGAAAACTGCATAATTATGGCCAAATTGAATGATAAATGAATTAATTTTTTATTTATTTAATTAAAGTAATGTGTAAGCAACCAAGCAAAACATGTTTTAGGCTTCTGTGTCATTAGACATTTTTTTTACAGATATTTAAACCTCAGAAAAAATAAAAAATTTGTACAATACGTCTTTTAAACCTTATTTAAAAAAAAAACGGAGGGTGCTTTTTTTGTTCAAACCTTTTTGAAGACATGCTTGATAATCGCTCTTTCTTTTGAGGTATCATTTATGCGGATATCTTACAAATTATTGAAATTAGGACCTAATAAACCAAATCGAGGGAGAAATTTTAAATTTTAGGCAGTCTAACAAAACACAAAATTTTTGCTTAAAAGAATACTTTATGTGCTCGAAATGATAACATTGTTCAATTCTAAGAATTTTTGGCACATGCAGGAACCAATTGAGGGGAACCCATTGAGGGGATTCTCTAAACAATGGCCACCGAGCGCGGTGCGACGGCATTTCCAGGTAGAACGCCCAATGAATAGCAAAAAGCGATAAAGAGTTGGTTTTTACAGCAAAATGGTCTTAGTTACTGAGGCAACAAAGTCGTTTTTCTTTAGTCAGGGTCAGTCGGTCTGTGATGAAGCCGTTACATCTTTTACTTATTAGTCAAACTACTGCCCTTGTGAGTGGACGTTGTCATGTTGATTCACAATTTACCGTGTTCAGTTGTAGCCCTTTGCGTTCCTGCACGTGTTGTTTGCGTTAGTTTTGAACTTTTTTGTTTCACCGTGTCCAGTCGTAGCCTCGCGCTCCTGCACGTGTTGATTTTTGACTTAATTGTGTTGAGTTGACGTTTAGTGCGCTCCTACGCCGTTTTTCTTAATTGTTAAGTGACTATGGCTACTTTTTCCAATCAAGAATATGCGGATATCGTATTTATGTACGGTAGAGCAGACGGCAATGGATCTTTGGCGCGACGGATGTATCAAGAGCGCTATCCGAATCGCAGGATACCGAATGTCCGAGTGTTTTACAACACGTTTCGTCGTCTTGCCCAAGATGGGTTTCACCGCGTGGAACCTGGAGTCAACCCGGGCAGACACGAAACTGCCGTCGACGAAGACATTTTAGCAGCATTTCAAGCGGATCCTACTACCAGTACTAGAGCAGTAGCTCGAAATTTAAACATTTCTCAATGGAAGGTGTGGCATACAATGCACCAAAATGGTAAGTATCCGTTCCATGGCAGGAGTGTGCAAGGTCTAGTAGAGCAAGATCCTCAAAGAAGAATTCAGTTCTGCCGTTTCCTCCTCAACAGAGACATCGAAGATGCGTGGTTTCTGAAATCAATCTTGTGGACGGATGAAAGTAAATTTTCAAGGGAAGGTATTACAAACTTTCACAACATCCATGAATGGGCCGACGTAGACAACAATCCACATTTTAAGAAGCAGGTGTCATTTCAGATGAAATTCTCTGTGAATGTATGGGCTGGAATAATTGGCAGAACATTGATTGGGCCCCACTTTTTGCCTGATCCATTGAATGGCGAAAATTATTTGCAATTTCTGCAAATTGATTTACCACTGCTGATAGAGGAATCAGGTGTCCCGATCTTCGAAAGAGACCGAACAGTCATCTTTCAGCAAGACGGCTGTCCAGCGCATTGGACTTTAAATGTAAGGGAACACCTCAACAATTGCTTTCCTGATAGCTGGATCGGCAGGGATGGACCCATCCCTTGGCCCGCTCGCTCCCCAGATCTGACCCCGTTGGACTTTTTCGTGTGGGGCCGGGCCAAGGAACTGGTGTATAACAACAAAGAAATTAACACTAGAGAAGAATTGATACAAAGAATAAATTCAGCGTTTGAGACAATGAAGCAGGAGATGATGTTGAAAATAACGACTACAGAAGTTAGAAGACGGGGCCGTGCTTGTATTAGGAATCACGGCCGTCATTTTGAACATGAAAAATAAATAATTTTAATTCAAATGTTGTTTTAATTAGTCTGCCTAAAATAAAAAAAATTCTCCCTCAAATTGGTTTGTAGGCCCTAATTTCAATAATTTGTAAGATATCCGCATAAATGATACCTCAAAAGAAAGAGCGATTATCAAGCATGTCTTCAAAAAGGTTTGAACAAAAAAAGCACCCTCCGTTTTTTTTTTGAATAAGGTTTAAAAGACGTATTGTACAAATTTTTTATTTTTTCTGAGGTTTAAATATCTGTAAAAAAAATGTCTAATGACACAGAAGCCTAAAACATGTTTTGCTTGATTGCTTACACATTACTTTAATTAAATAAATAAAAAATGAATTCATTTATCATTCAATTTGGCCATAATTATGCAGTTTACATTAAATTTTGAGAATTTCCGAAAAAAAACTTAAAAATTTGGTTAAAAATATTTGGTAAGACTTCGTCTAAGACAACCATGGCTTAAATGGTTCTAAATTGTCTGTACTATCTTCGCCTTAAAGCTTTGCACCCATCTTCCAATCACCCTGTATATCTACAACACTGTTCAAGAGAAATAAAACTGGTTTTGAAACTTGTTGGTGCAGCCTGTATTTTCAAAGATGCACTATTGGTTTTGGCAACTTATTATAGTAACCAATAACCAATTAACCTAACTACGTACGAACAATGACTGATTGTTAAATTACCGCCATAGACGGACGCTACAAATCTTTGCATTCTTGTACACCATGATCGGTAACAAAGTTCCGATATGTTACCATTGTCTACAATGAAAGGTTAGCTGTAAGCGCTGACTAATGATTGATGAATGATTGAATGACTCATTGATAAAGTGACATTCATCGGTTATCGGCATGTGATACGGACTTCACTATTCTATTGTCTAAAAGAAAGCTTAGACAAAAGCTTTGAATAACGTTTCGTATCGTATGGCAATATTTTATCTTCTTACGATTACAGTACAGTAATTTGTAGATATTATTTTCTTATGCAAATTGATTTACTCACTATACTTAAATTTGGTAAATATGGATCACGTTCGTTTCGGTGATACAATTAAAAGTTGTGACAAACGTTTTTCCGTCGCTTTCGTAATAAAGACTGGGCCTGCGTGACATCCCCCGCCGAGTAATACGTGCTCCTACTAAGAAAAATGTTAGTAGGCATCTTAGAAATTTCAATTGTAACATTTGTTGTGTTCGCACAGCCTTTCCAATTTGTTCGGCTCGTGTGCCGCCAATGAACGTCTCTAGATATCATCGGCATACCGGCCGCTATGTTGACTCATGTGATTAAATTCTTCGCCTGGATATACGGCGAGCTTGTTGTACACCTGATTTTTTTTTGCCAGCCTCGCTAAAACATCTATTTATTATTTTAAATTTATGCGTTGTTTTCATCTTTTTTACATCTAAATATGATATTTGAAGAATAATTTTTCAAGCACTAGATAGGCAGATAATTATAGCAAAATTTAAGAGTAAATTATACGGAATTCATTAAAATGGAAGCAGCAAATAATAATCTGATTGTAAAAAACTCATTTCACTATCAATTTTATGTGCCGTTTATTCTAAAAACACGCAAATGACATTATTATTTAAATGAATGCGGACGAGGTAATGGTGTTTGATATTGTTATTTATGGCATATAAACAGAACGGTGACAAATTCTGCAGCATGGTGCCAGGAAGGGACTGTCGCGCCTACTCCTTCCACAAACATAATAAATATCAACTGTACAAGGGACACAATGATACAAACGCCGTAACTTGGGAGATTAATATAATATTTTTGCGCCCGTACACAAGCGGACCGTTGCCGTTGGCCTAATGAAATATGGCAACATGTTCCTTCATTCCTGATAAAACCTCCGGAGTCGGAGTTTTATTGCGACTCGAGTACGATAATTCAAGTTGGCCAGGCAGTGAAATAATTTACATGGTGGTCCCTTTACGTTTTTTAGGCCCGGCTACCGCATTTTTACCATACGCCTGCGAAATGGACTGGGCTTTCGGCATACCCACTGAATCCTTATCTTTGCACACATGCGATTTAGTTAGCGTCACAAAAATATCTTATCGGTTTAAATAAAAAGCTGTAGGTATTATTATTATATTCCACCTTTACATTTTTATCTTTGACATTGCAGTATTTTTATCTACGCTCTTACAATATATACCCCCTTATTCATAATCCTATTTTATCTCTATTTTAGCTAAAATAGGTTTATAGAACGTTTGTCTTTATCAGTCACGTTGTCATTTCTGTGTGTAAGAAAGAGACAAACCCCATTTTAACTAAAATAGGTTTGATATGTTTTATGAATAAGGGGGTTGGACTTGTAGTCAATCTTTACCTACATTTGTTGAACGAAGATCATGCAGCAAAAGAACATTATTACTTTTAAAGAAATGTTCGGAATCTGTTTGGGTAAAGTACAACTGTCATAAACTTTATATCAACACTAAAGGATTCAAAAATTCACTGAGCACCAAGTTTAGTATAAAGCCTTTTTATAATAAAAAGTAACAATAGTTTAATCACTTTTATTAACTTGGGTGTTCGTGTAAAAAGTGCACAATTCGTTTGCCAAACGCAAAACCATTGTGATATTAACTCTCTATTAAATATTTTCCGCGTTGCTGCGGACTAATCTTTATCACACAATGGGGTAATAAAAATACCTGAATAAAAAAGTCGGTGAAGCGTAATACATCGTTGGCAGTGGGGTTCCGTCGATGTCGATCGAACTTCTTTATTGTTGCTGAATAGAGACTTTATGCTAAACATATATTATCCTGGCAAAACTTTGTATGCTAAGTGATGCTATGATAAGCTTTATAGCGCTTTCCCAGCATGTTGTCAGCTTTTCTCAAACATACAGGTACTTCTTATAGCTAATCGTTTTAACCTACATCCTTTATTCTGACCCCCTTACTAATAAACGTATTATATCAGATGAATAGTTACACAACGCTTTGTCTTCTTCTTTCGAAAGTCAAATTACTGACGACTGAAAGAGAGAAATCGGTGTGTAACTGATATAATAGGTTTATTACTAAGGTGGTTAAACTTTCGGAATTTTACGGAGTGTGATAATCAAGAAACTGCAATTTCGGTCAAACTCCTGTTTTTTATGTAAACTCTTCTGCTAAATGTTGAATGTATATGCTGTTTTAGTGTTCTTTAATAAATAAATAAACTCCACAACAAGAGATATGGCGATGTATTTATCCATGTGAAGGCCTCGATGTCGCGTTGTCGGCATAATACTTTAAAACAACATTTGACCTCTGTAGGGCTGAGGTTGAAAATCCTTTCTTAGCTAAACCTAGCCAAGAGTAAAACATATATATCCGAGATTTAAAAGGTATTCCAAGATTTTAGTTTTTATTCTGTACAAACTGAGCAATCTTTATAGAAGTTTGGTTAGTTTTTTTCACGGAACCCTAAAAAGTCACCAAATTGAATGAGCTATTCAATACACGGTGCTCGGATCATGTGTCAATCATTGCTTGCACAAGCCGCAATGGATCGTGTTATTCTATTTAAACGTTTTGTTATTCATTGCCTCTATCGAAACTCCCCGCTTTTGGGTGATTCACAATGGCCCGGCCCCATATTGTACATGATCCCTACTAATAATAAATGCTTATTAAGTACGCGCTTTGCATAGATTAAAAAAATATTGAAAAATGAAAAGGAAGCGTTTAAACTTTTGTTTTTTTTTTCATACCTTAGAGAATATTCCGGATTGATTTTTTAGTAAGTTTAGACGATTTGTCCACAGTCTATGGTATTTTATCATGCCATCATGTTACGCATTATTTTGTTTTTGTAGTTACAGCGGCCAAAGTGAATTGGTAGAGGATTGTTAATCTACGCGAGTAGATAATAAGGGAGTTTTAATCACACTATCACACTAATATTATAAAGGTGAAAGTGTGTGAGTGTGTGTGTTTATATGTTTGTTATTTCTTCACTCTCACACGGCTGGACCAATTTTGATAAAATCTTGTATGGAGGTAGCTGACACCCTGGATTAACATATAGGCTACTTTTTATACCAATATTCCGACGGGATCGACACTTATGCGGGTGAAACCGCGGGGCGCAGCTAGTGTTTAATAATTTCCAAAATAAATGATTCCGCACATACAAAGAATTGCTTAGCCCTTTCGTAAAAAGGGTAACCGGGTTGTAATACAAGCGGGAATGGGGTAAAAAAACTAGTGTATTGTTACATCAATTTACTTACATATACAGAGGTTCCCTAGCTCCCGGCCCATACGCGTTGGGCGCGTATTGTGTTACCCATGGTACACGCATTCTTTGAAACCTGAGCTACGAGATGGGATTCTTTTGTTGTGACTCGATTTGAATATTACTTTAATATGATGGGATCTTGCTGTTAATAATAACTGGGTAGGGAGACCGAGTAATGGGTGGTTATGGGTCGCGCCATTTCATATGTTTTGTACGCCTAATAAGTAAGAACATCTGAATGCAGTGAGTTGATTTTGTTATGGGTGATTTGTAAGTGCAAGTGTATTTAATGCCATTTTCATATAACTTTGACAAGTTTTATTTAGGTCATAATCAGTCTATAATGTTCCCACTGCTGGGACACAGACCTCTCTGTGAGAGGGAGGGGCCGTAATCATCACGCAAGCCCAGTGCAGGTTGGTAAATGTCACATGTCTTCGAATTTTCGGTTCTAGCACATGTCAGTTTCCTCACGATGTTTTCCTTCACCGTTTTGAGAGTAGTTATGATGAAATAATTTAGGTACACAAAGTAAAGCGCCTGTCAGGGTTCGAACCTACGACCTACAACTCGTAAGCCGCGGCCGTTTCCACTGGGCCACCACTGCTCTGATTGCTCTGCTTGATTTACGTGTAGGTTCGTAATTGTAAAGGTGTTCAATGGTGGCCTGAAATTCATGCACTGTGTTACCCAGTTCTGCTTAAGTGTTTATGATCGAGCAAGGGCAGTACTGTTATAAAATGCAACTGCATGCAATGAGGTAACTCATAAACCCATTGTTTAAAACCGTTTAAAACCCAGAACGAGTACAATTGAAAGCTCAAAACGTTGGCTCGTGGATAAAGAATAGCTAAATAAGCTTAGAACTAGGGAAAAAACAGCGATCCTTTTGTTTTAATGCAAGAAATCGTCTACGTATTTACTTTTGTAATGCGGATTTGAAAAACGTCTGCGGAATAATAGCAGCTGTGCAAACTGAGCGCGTGCCAATATCTCAGTATATTGTCAGTTCCGTGTAAATCCCTTGTAAGACGATTGTAAAACAATGCTTATAAAGTATCCCAGCTACGGGCCGCGACTGCAGGCGTGATACGAAAGCGTTAACAGAATTCATAAATTTTGGACAACAAAGGAATCGAGACACCGTTTAAGGTCCATACGCAGATTCGACCGCATTATATTAGTGATATGGTAATGTGATTGTTCGCGATAAATTAAACTGGCGAGTCCCGAGGCCGGTCGCTCACAGCGGGACTTCGCGACGCCCGCGCATCGTTTTCGTATATTCGCCAATTTGAGGTGAAGAACCTTACAATGTTTGACAATAATGCTCACACTTTTATATCGAGGGACTATACTAAATGCCACGCCCTGGCTGCGACCCAAATGCGCCGGATTTTTTGTTGACTAACCGAGTTTTGTATGTTTGAATTATAAGAGTTAAATTATTATTTTTTCTTTTTAATTTCAAGTAAATTATTTTTAATCACTGTATTTTGAAGTAAGCTTGTTGAAAGCTCACTCCTCAATATATTACAGCATATGCACGCCTAGAACTCTCCCAAGGCAAGTAATGGTACAAAATCCAGTGTTGCAGAACAAACTAGAACCTACGAACTTAAATGTAGACCAAGAACTAGAACTTATTCGTAACGTGGCCTTCTTTGAAGTTGACGATCTGACGATCTGAAATTGTCAGCAGTGAATCAACGAGACACCGACCGGAGAACTGAAAATACATCGAAAAAGGAAAAGGGAAGATAATATCTTAAGTATTTGTCTGTGCAAATAACACGGCTACTATCATTAATACCGTAACAGGGAACTCATAATAAGTACCTATGACATTTACCATACAACATGGTTCATAAAACCACTACGCTTATACGGAAGATACGAAAGAGTACAGAAAAAAAATATGTTATAAAAAGCGCAATAAAAATATTTACGCCAGGCAAAACCCAACATTTTCTGGCGTGGGATGATGACATTTCTGCTTACAATCGAGAATACCGGAACCTTGCCAGTATGTTTTGAAATATAATTGAAAATTATAGCGTTCATGAAATAAACTGTCAACTTCGGCGAACTGTCGACACGAAGTTCGTGTCCTGTCGCCTCCTTTAATTGGCCACGTTCATTGTTCTAACCTATCCCTTTTAGAGACCGAGTGATTGTCGCCATTCCTAGAATTCCTTATTTTGGACGAACGTCTATCTAGTTGCTCAGTTTGTAATTCTGTCCCTAGTGTGTCCAACAAATTACTTACTTTAGATCGCCAGTGAGCTAGGCGATGTCGACAAACTTTTTATAGGTTAGTTGGCTGTGTGGACCCTTACTGCTTCCGAACTCGTCTAAATTGGGTGAGAAATGCTCGGTTTGACGGCAGCTTTGCATATCTCAGCGATAAATTTCTAGGAGCTGCACCTACGCGGTACGGACATCGCGCTGGTTCCTCGAGCATTTTACATAAGTAGTTAGCCACTTTATTAGCTAAATAATACCGTCTTCTGTCAACTTGGGAATTTATTTTGCTCCTCATTTCATTACTTGGCTCGTTTTTATAAGCACTTGTATCCTTCTAAAAGATCTCCTATCACAAATTTTGTTGCCCGAATTGCGACTGAGCCCATTTATATAAATTACGGGTTAATTAACTGCTTTGTTGTTGGTCGAGCGCGTGAATTCGTTGAAACGACGCCGTTTGAGGGAATAAAGTCAGATGTTAACAATAAAATATTATCCTCTTTTATTTGGAACTGTTACTTATGTCGTATTCAATTTAGGTATATCCCCTTGTTTCCAGAGGGTGTAATCTTTTACTAGATTGTAGTAATACTTTGTAAGAAATACTGCTGCTTTTATAGCCTTATGTCGGTCTGTAATAGTGAATACCTCATGTCCTCCTAAAGAATTCAGTGTAAGCACGGATCGAGTGCCAGTTCGTTTAAACCTTAGCGAAGAATTGCATCTCGCGCTAGGGCACTTAACTTTATTGTTTTATAGCGCGATAATAATATTGGCGTGGCAAAGCCCTACTCAGGACGGCGCGCGTCCGATTGTTTTCTCACACAGATCGATTTACTGTTACCTATCGATCGAAAGTTTTCAGCCTATCGTTCTTACGTATTTCCAAGAATTTAACTAAATCTCCGCTCTCCAAGAGATAAAGCTGATAAAGCACCTTTCGAAATTACAAGTCTTATTTGGAGAGATACAAATAATAAACGAAAAGGGAAACAAAAATTTTATGACATACTCGCTTTGGTTATCGCCAATTTGTGTCAACTGAAGCGTTCGTTTAATATTAATAAAACTGCTAGCCTCTCAACCCTCGGCGTGCTTTTACGGTCGGCTTGATGGCGACTTATTTGAATATATATTTTCGAGTGTAGCTGAGTCGGAGAGTTCTTTAAATTTATTTATTTTGTAATTTTTTTCAATAGTACGCAGTAGGTATAAACAGGATAGTGCGTCTGACGTTGTTGTGTGACGCGACGCCCCGCCACGCGGCGCATTACTAATGTGAATGACGCGACACTATTACAACCCATCCTTTATCTAACACAATATGTCCTTTATTATAAAACTAAAATTAAATGTCCGACCTCTTTCGAAGTTATTTGATCGCCGCGGGAGTCCATCACATTTGTTATGTGCAACAGCAAGTAAGTGTTTATTGGTTTATGGATTCTTTTTTGCTTTCTCTGTTGGTTTGAAAAGGATTGATTTGTTATTTATGGAAATGTGGTATTAGGTACTCGTTTGCAAGGAATATTTTAATAAATTGATTCTCAAGCCAATTTGTGATTTATTATTATTATGCCCATAAATATTTCTGAATACTTTGTCATACTTGGTCACGAGAACGTGGTTTTGGAATTACTTCTTACTTGCAAACATAAATCGATATCTGATTACCTTATTACCTACAGTTCATTCGTGATTAATGTTAAATGGCTCTATTAAACTAATAGGTGGAATTTAAATGTCAGTGGCTTGTAGTCGGGGTCGTTAAGGCGATGTTCACCGAAGCCCAATTCGTAATTACACACGGTCTGACCGACACCCGTGTCAGCGCGCGGAAGTTAATCGGAGCCGACGGCCGGCAAATGATGCGTGCCTGCGCTGCGAGCCTACTTATGTCACCCGCGATTATCGCGCACCCAACACAATGACGGATCGCTTAACATCACGTTTAATTCCAATGATAACAAAGAGCATCTACGATTAAATCGACGTAATACATCATACACCACTAAAATGGGTCATTATGTCAGGCTTGTCATGTTCTATCCTATCAGATAAACTTGTACCTGTGGTCTAACATAAATTAGCCGGTAAAATTCATTATTTGACGGCTACAAAAGTACAAATTGAAAGGATGTTTGCTTGTAGAGTAAGCGAAGAAAGTATTACATGGCCAGTTCATTTGGCCGAAATACATATTCCAACCATGATTTCGCGTCGTGCTTAAATGAAACATGACTGAAGTAGTCTACAGACCATATTAATGTAACTTATGTTTTCATTTAAAGAAGCGAAGAGAACAATGCATCTTTATAATTTCGAGCACATGTTATTCTTGTTTTCGACAATGTATTCGTTTTCGTGTATTACACGATCGAATTCATATTCCACGCGAACTAAAAGAGTCGTCATACGGTAAATCGTTTATGGTAATACAGGCTGGTCGTACACGTATTTCGATCATGGTGTTCGATCGTGAGGCTGAGTTCGTGAGCGGTGGACTCGCGAAAGTCCTGCGGTCCGTGGACATGAGTTACTTGCTTGATGTGACGTTATCGCACTGTGTACCTCGCGCATTGTGACACATCCCAATGGAACTGCACCTCCAAATTTGATCAACAATAAATAATGCTTCGATTGTATATAAGCTTCTGTTTGGCTTCAGGGGATTGAAAAATGAACATCAACCAACGGTAATACAATCCTTGCAAACTACCCAAAGCTTTATGCAGTACTGGACTCGTAAAATAGAAAGGTTGGTTTAAATTTCCATTACAATGATAACTTACTATAGAAGCTGTAATAGAATATGATCGCTTCGGGGTTGATTTTGATTTAGCTGTACATAGAAATCCCAGAACAGATTGAAAAGGGGTAATAATAGACTCGACCAGATTTATCTCGCGCAGCCCATCTCTTGTTTGATAAATAGATTTTTTCTCAATGGTTTCGAATCAAGCGCCCCACAGAAGACGGTCTGTTTCTATTGTGATATAAAATAGCTCTTATTTATTTGTGAAACATGACAGATAATTCAGGACGGCTACCGATAGAGATGTCTTTGTTGGGAAGAATGCTTGTTTGGTTTTGTGAAACACAAATACAGTCGCTCATTGTTGTGCCGTGTTTTGGTTATGAAATTTATTATTGTGACAAATTGTTAGGTCGAAGTTAAGCCTTTCGTTTGTATAGCATCTGCCAGGCTTAAGATATCGTCGACGTCATAATTCTTTGAATGTTAAATTATTTTGAAGAATTTGCAGCTAAGCAGAAGTTACTTGTCGCAGGTGTTTATTTGTTCGTCATGATTCTATTTATATTTACTTGTTAATATTTGAAGTTTGTGGCCTGGAATTTAGGTACTTAGTATTACTTGTGTCTACATAATGTTTGTGAGAACAATCTTTGAATTGTGATAACTTTGTGTTTATAGCATGAATTCTTAATAGGATTTCGGTTTGTCAAGTATCTATTACCTACTTAGGTAGACAGAAATCACGATTTGTCAAGTTACTTTTGCAACAATAATGAATCGTTAAGTACGTTCCAAGTATGGTTTGTTCCAAAAGTATCGATAAAAATGTAAACAAATAAGTAGAGCAGAAAACGTATTTACCTGTAGAAGCCAACTGGTTGTGCCGCTTATAAATTGAGTGCTTTGATTTGTTCATTAAACTAGTAGTAGAACTTACACAAGTTACAGACCTAGTGGAAAATATGTGTTAAGATATGTTTTTGAATACTTAATATTAATTTAAAATTACTCGTAAGATGTTTCTTATTTGACAATTGAGGTTAATTACGGTTCCGTAGCCCGTAGTAAAAAACGGAACCCTTATGGATTCGTCATGTCTGTCTGTCCGTCCGTCCGTATGTCACAGCCACTTTTTTCCGAAACTATAAGAACTATACTGTTGAAACTTGGTAAGTAGATGTATTCTGTGAACCGCAGTAAAATTTTCACACAAAAATAGAAAAAAAACAATAAATTTTGGGGTTCCCCATACTTACAACTGAAACTCCAAAATTTTTTTTTTCATTAAACCTGTACGTGTGGGGTATCTATGGATAGGTCTTCAAAAATGATATTGAGGTTTCTAATATCATTTTTTTCTGAACTGAATAGTTTGCGCGAGAGACACTTCCAAAGTGGTAAAATGTGTGTCCCCCCCCCCCTCTAACTTCTAAAATAAGAGAATGATAAAATTAAAAAAATATATATAATGTACATTACCATGTAAACTTCCACCGAAAATTGGTTTGAACGAGATCTACTAAGTAGTTTTTTTTTAATACGTCATAAATCGAAAACCGCAATTTACCTTTCACAAAGTTACAACGAACTACAAGAACTTTTATATTATGTTACTTGCTGCTACGGAACCCTTCATGGGCGAGTCCGACTCGCACTTGGCCGGTTTTTTTTATAATCTAATTTTCGTCCATGTATTTTCATTTACAATTTAATCATGTTGGAAATAGTGGTACAATACTTTTCCTTTTGTTACTTATTACCTTAAGTGAGTGATTGCGTAAGAAGATAACTTGGACAGGGTTTGTTTACACTTTCATTGTATACTTTTGGAACGGACATTAGGTAGGTAGGTACCTATTTAGTCTGCCAATAATTAGAACATATACGTCTGCTTATAGCGGTGACAGTACAACACTAGTAAAGACTATTTGAAACTTAGAGAAATCCCTATTAAAATATTGAGAGACGAAGGTTGTACAACAACTTTTTTGAATTCTGGAAAAAAGTCAGTTTCCTTATTTGTCCTGAACATCAATTAAAACCCAACACCATACACGATGTTTACAAGAGTAAATATAAATCGCGACTGGGTACATAAACGCCATGAAAGTTTCATTGATCTCAAGCGCTTTTCCTTATTTGAAAATATACTTTGAAATTCGCAATAGAATGTCAGTCGCAGGGGACCGACGCCGCGGCCGAGTAAAGAGCATTTTATAAATGTGTTTTGAGAATAGCGAGCGAGACGGGTGTAGTCGGGCCGCGCAACGCACAGCGATGCACCAAGTTTAATGGAAAAGAATTGAAAAGTAGCGCGTCTATATGGTAATAGAAATTGCCCGGAAGAAAGGAACACAGACGACAGAGTGCAGAGCTCTAAGTTATGGTTGTTTTCTTGAAAATTGAGCGTTATTGCGTACGTTTTCCCTGGAGTATTGGCGCGTTCGGCGTCCCGGTTCGCGGAGCGTGCTCGCACCGTGCATCTAAGTTTTATTGGGAACGGAAAATTTTACAAATGTAAACTCAGATCATTTAAGTTACTATCGTCTATGTAGTTACCTTATTTGCGTTGAAATGTCTGTTTGCGCAAATAATGTTATACTTCCATTCCGTTACTTAGGGGCATCCACAAAATGTTAGAATAATTATATAATACCTACCTACATTCATAGATACACCGTTTCATTTTGAAGATACACCCATTCCGTAACTTAGGGACATCCACAAAATGTCAGACTAATATATCGTACCTACATACATAGATAGGTACACCGTTTTATTTTCAAGTATATGTTACATCGTGTTTGTAAACTTAAATTGTAAAGTAAACTTCAATAAGTACCTAACGGGTTATATATTTACAATGTTTGTTTGCAGTTTCTGCGGAAACTTTTCTGAATGAAATCAGTATTTGTCACGTTGACTGTGGTGTGGGTGTTATACTACGGCGTCGGTCGGCTCGTTCCCATTGATTATTTGTAAGCAAAGCTCTCTGGCCCGTATTTTGTACAAATATTTGTAGGAAGAGCATAAGCGGGCACTTAGCGGTTTGTCATTGTTATGTTCGCCAAGCGCTAAGAAATTTAAACTACGTATCAAATAACTCTACCAGCCACCGTCATTCATTTAATTTATTTCCATGAATTGGTTTATATAATTTACTTGCTGTACTGCACATTTGAAGTTTCTCCAACGCATATCAATTTCAACAATTTTCTAGTTAACGTCTTACAGAAACAACTTGTTGATTAGAAATCCAATCGGCATAAATATGAGTTCTGGCGCCATCACTCCATGCCACTTATAGCAATAATGTGGGTTTAAGAATTTAAATATGTTGAGGATTATTAGTGACCCATTGACAGTCTATCACCTACGTTACTCAGAATTATTCATTACTGTCAAAATAAATTGTGGAGGAAAACCAGATATATGGCTCGTTCAGCTGGCAGCAGGTGATATTTTTGAACTTTAACCCATAATTTTCTTTTGAATGTAGTTATCGAGTGACAATACACACAGTTGCGGTGTTGTTAAATTTATTCAGTTAACTCCGTAAGGGAAAATGATTGCAAATGCCACATTAATAAAGTTCACAATAAAATGTCTTCGTTCAAGATATATGGCAAGGCTCTGGCCCTGATTAACGCGAGGCTATCGGCCTCTGTGTCTGCACCACAACCTTTAGGAGATCTAGATTTCCATGGCGTGATGCTATCAATATCTAATTGGATGCTGTTGCCACTTAGATATAATCATTAAGCCATTTCGACGACATTTAAGACAGTGGAAGGTATTTGGAATTGTTTGGAACAAAATGAGTATATTAACGTCTGAATTTACCGGCATTGTATACTGAGCAGTCTTTAAAAACGTCTAAAGGGAGATTTCCTAACATTTTAAAGAAATTCTGTTTAGTTTTTTGGCATGTTTGTTGAACTAAGCCTTTTGGCGCAGCCGTGAGGCATACTTTCCTGCTAATTTCTTACATCGCACTTCACACTTTTTTATTTGTTTATTTCTGATATTATATTATATTGTGTGCCTTTACTTTCCTGCTAATTTCTTACATCGCACTTCACACTTTTTTATTTGTTTATTTCTGATATTATATTATATTGTGTGCCTTTTAGTCGGTGCTAAATAAATGTATTTTATTTCTTTAGTTTTTTATCCTACAAAATCTGATCGGATTTTAGATGTCACATTTACTGCTAGCGGCATTTTTCGACCATCTTAACAGATGGTCCGTTCAGTGGTTTAGGCGTGAAAAGTTAACATACAGACATGCACACAGACAGATTTATTTTCGCATTTATAAAATTAGTATGGATTATAACTATTCTCACAATTTCTGTACTCAAATTAGTAAATTAATCAGGTTTATTACGTTTAATTATCCTTAATGACGAGTAATGTAGTTGTTTGCCCAAGCCATATATGTTTTATCTGTGTATACCGTTACTATCGATGGCTAATTGTGAGCTGTTTATAAATGTCGTCACTCCGATCAATATTCATGTCCAGATTATACTCTTCTAATTGCCACTTATAAATCTGAACGCATCGATGACATCTTAATTGCCAAAGTAACAAATCAACGATAATATATTATGAAAATATTTGGCAGCATAGAAATCTATAATCCATACTAATTTTATAAATGCGAAAATAAATGTCTGTGTGCCTGTCTGTATGTTAACTTTTCACGCCTAAACCACTGAACGGATGTCGATAAAATTTGGCAAGGACAAACATGGCACCCTGGGGATTGACATAGGCTACTTGATGTTTAAAAAATAAACTTAGTAGGGGTAAAATAGGGGATGAAATTCGAATTTATGCTTTTGGTAAAAAATTCAGAATTAAGTACATATGTTTCAGCGTTTTTGTAGAATCCCTCCAAGGGGGGAAAGGTAAAATACGTGGGATAATTTCCGACATTTAGGCGGGTGAAACCGCGGCCAAAAGCTAGTATGTTGATATAGTATTAGGAAGTGTATAGTCAAGACCGTGCGTTAGGAAAGAGTTTTAGCTATTTTTTCTTACCATAAGCATATAATTTTGTTTATTACCGTGACGTGATGACATTTCTTATTTCACATTCATCTATTTACCGTGTAATTCATTTAGCTGGGAGCTCTGTGACATTATCAAAATATGATTTTGAACTAAACTCAGTTCTATGTGTAGTGTGATTATAATAAAACCGTCAAAGTGTTAAAGCACCGTATTTTATGTAACAGCAGTGACCCCCCACGACTTTGTCTTCTCCTTGTTACAATTCCTATGATAATTTGGTTACTATGAATTGTGTATTAGTATAATTTTCAAGCCCTGTTTACCTATTCATTCCTTAACATATGTATTTTATTTACAACTATCTGAGCCCGCGACTTCGTTCGCATGCATGTCGGAGAACAAATTGTATTTCATGGGTTTTATTTTTTTTGCATTGGAATCCTAAATCTTTTTCTAAAATAAAAGTACCCTAAGTTACTCATGATAACATCAGCTAGATAGCTGATTGTTATTGCTGAAGTGAACGTCCCGTCAAAATCGGTCCATACGTTTCTGAGATTAGCCGGAACAAACAGACACACAATTTTTAAAACGTTTTTTATTTTTCGTATTATGCATTGAGTAAAAAGCTGTTATTTTGAAATTACAAAACAGACACTTCAATTTTATTTATTTGTATGTATAGAAGATTTCCTTCGTATATTTAATAAACATTCCTTCCTGTCATAGGTATGTTTCTCTGTTATTCAACATACGGAACCCAAAACACATCTATAACATAATCTGCATAAAATGATACTGCTACATTTGGTTCTCCGAATTCCCACTGGGATTTTCTAAACATTTGCTCTTAGTTAATTAATGTGGTTGCATTTGTTTACGTCGGACGGTTAAATATTTCGTGGTTCATAACAAATTGAGTTAGCTTGTTATTATCTAGCGACAGTCCCGAGTAATTGGCAAACGAGAGGTTTCGTCACGTTTTACTAATAGATCTCTTCCTATAAGTGGAATAGTAGTAGTGTTAAGTAGGTACGTTTTTTAAATATTTGAATAAGCCTCTGCTTTTTGCTAACTTAATGAGCTTTGCCTAACATTTAGCATAATCAGCCTATAATGTTTCCACTGCTGGGACAAAGGTCTCTTCTCGGTGAGAGGGAGTGGGCAGTAATCCACCACGCGGGCACAGTGCGGGTTGGTGGATGCCACAGGTCTTCGAATTTTTGGTTCGAGGACATGTCGGTTTCCTCACGATGTTTTCCGTCACCGTTTTGGGAGCAGTAGTGATTAAATAATTTACACAAAGAGAAGCGCCTGTCGGTGGTCGAACCTACGACCTATAACTCGTAAGACGCGGGCAGTACCACTGGGCTACCACTGCTCTTGCATTTAAATTCATTAAAATATTCTAATTTCGTGATCTAGAAAAATATACGTTGCCTCTTATCTACTTTGAAAAGGTGGTAGGCCCGTAGGCAGCTGTTGTGAGAACTCATAGTTTTATCGCTTCTAAATCATTAACTAGCCCACTTAATAACCAGTGGCGTCGAAATAAAACCAACATAGTTTCAAACATAATTTAGCCATTTCCTGTGATAGACATTGTTTAAGTAATCACTGATATTGTTTACGTCATGAGCTACTAAACTAGGGTCTGTTCTCAGCCCGCCACCGTTCATTAGCAGCTATAAATCTGAGGTTGTTTGTCGTGGACGCTCGTAATTATGAATAATTATGTTATTTTATGGTTGTCGACAACCGTATCGTTTCTCAATATTTAAACATTGAGATAGTAAACATAAATGTAGCGGTTTTGGAACAAAGTCTATGTAGCAGACTTATGCTTTTAGGAGTAAACAGTATGAGCGGTATTCAAAATTCAGTGGGCGGTTGACTACTATGGGATCTCTGAAATCAATAAAAAAAAAGTTTTATGGAATGTATGAAAGCCATACGGAAATCGAGTACCTATCTGGGATGTGAAAGGCGATATGACTATGAGCCATCAAAACAATTTAAGTATTACCGTGAATGCACATGAAAGGTAGATAATATTGGGTAGGTACACTACGTGCCCGAAACATCATCACTACTGGATATTTCAGGAAAGTGTAAGTAACTATAGCCTTGAGAAGTCTGACATTTATAGCAGCTATCTTTGTTTACATTGCTGGGAACTTTATTTAAAATCAACTATACAATTAGTATTGTCTGGAATTCTTGATGGATCAATTTTATCTGTTGCATTCGATAACGTTAATCTGAAGGCGACAACGTCGGTCCCATATCATAGTTTATTTTGCGCTCCTTATGCTAATCCGGATTTAAGTAATGCATATTTATTCGTGCACTTTATTATTACTACTTATATCGTCACTCTCAATCTTATCACTCTGTAAACAAAGATACATACTTTGCAGTACTTATAAAGGTTTGGAATGACTTCTAGTGGTTAGTTTGGACATCCATTGCTAGGAACATAACATAACAATTTGCATACCTAGTTGTTAAACTATGCTGTGCTCGTCAACGATACGTGTGTCAAGCTCTCGCCTGAACTCAGCGGTAACTCAAAAACTCTCACTGAAGGCTAGTAACAGGTTATAATAATTTATACAATCTTGTTATATCTAGCAAGTTTCATCTTTTCGATTTTTATTCTCACATCGTCGTTATAGATCATTTACGAGTCTACACACGACCAACGGGCGGGTAGCCGTGTGGGGGCTCGCTCGCCTTCGCTATATTATGTTTATGACTCATTATATCTTTGGACATTCCACTACCTTTATGGCGTTAAATTAACGCCTGATATGAACCGAGGCGACCTACGGGTTAATAAAAGTATATGCCAATTGATCTTATCCTGGAGAAGGTAACTTTATCACTTTTGAATGGGTTTCATGATCGCGAGACGTTTGCTTATAGCTTCGCATCTTGCATAATATAGCTTTAAAATATACGAGTAACATTGTCAAACCTTGTAATGTCAATTCACAATCTAAGATTTCCGACAGGTAGGTAAGTGACGATCTGATAAATTTTGCACGACCAACATGGCCAGAGATCGCACAAGTCAGGGAGGTTTGGAAGGAAAAAGGGTAAGCCTTTGCCCAACAGTGGGACACAATGAAGACTAACAAAAAAAAAGTGGTTTCCATCCATCAAAATATGACGGTTGTTAAACATTTTTTTGAGTACCCAACCAGCTGATATTCTCAAAATTTAATGAATTACCTGATTGGCATGGAAACATTAAAATTTATTCAAAGCCTCTTGAAGTTTATTTGGGTCAAATTAAAAGTTCCCACAGCAATTACACAGTATGCTCCAATCACATGAATAAATGTTTCACAAATAACTAATTTTCTGTGAATATTTGTTTCTTTCCATTCAACATAATTTCGAATTTGATGTATTTCTTTCTCGTTTATCTTTATTTATTGAATGTCAATGTTTGAAATATCGCCGTGGTTACAAATCATTGACTCAACAAAACAAGCTATTCCATATTGATTTTGATTATTATTTCTGTTATATATTTCTCGGGATGTCATGGTAGTAATTATGTAAATTGATGGAAGAAAGGTCGATAGCCTGTTGTGTCTACAACGGTATTGGACTTTTCCCAAGTATTGAGTTTGACCGTTAACGAAATGATTCATTACTGGCACTAGAATAAACTAAGGAGATGTTTGTTCAAATATTCTCACGCGTGGCTGACGCAACGTGTCAATTGCCGGGCCTGGTCGGACCTGGCCCACATTCTGACACCTCTCAGAGGTCAACACCGATAGTTTTGCGCGCTCCACCAATATTTGTCCAATACCGTCTTCAACCTTCACTATGATTGCACTCGAGTTGAACGGTATTGTTCCGCTTGTCACAAAATACTTTTTTATTTGCGTTGCTCTTTGTAAATAACAGTTATAGGTACGTTTAGATAACGTAGCAAAATGAACTTTAACCTGTCATCTTGAAAGAAGATATTGTGTCTCCTGAATACATGAAATAGTGTCATGAAATTGAACACAATCAATGTTACTTTTTGTTGTACTGAATTGTAAACAGTTTCTCTAAAAGGAACATGAAACAACCCTTTGATTTTAAGATAGATATAACCTTTTCTTTTGGGGATATTCTCACATTGGGAACCGGCCCATCTCATTAAAAGGTGTCTTTATATTTTCCAGTCAGCTGCCGCCTTATCGTTACCATAAAGGTGACCCGATCTAAGGCTTGATATGATTGTAATCCAATACATCACTATCAGTTACATCTGTCTCTACCTGTTGCTTTACAACAAAATAGGTTATAAGTATCGAGATCGAATGCCACCTTTTGATTTAAGTAATCAATTTATATTGGTAAATGGAGTAAATATACACCATTTAGACAAGATGTACGAAAATTAATAGAAGTAACCTACGCAAGCTCACAATAACGTATTGTTCAACCTACACATGATGGTTAGGATTGCCGTACGCCCACTTTTCAATAGCATTGTTGTCACGATGAGTGAAAATTTTCCACAATGAGGAAGTTACCAGTCGTTAGGAGTGATGAATCTGCTTGAACCTACTCGGACATCTCCTCGGGCGCTGGGTTTGACGCGTAAATCGATTAAGTTTGACAGTTGACTCTTTGATTGTGGCGCGTAAGGTTCACGCCAGTAATTACTGCAGCCTCTGCGGATATTGAGTCGATGCGAACGATTCCACATGACACACCGCTAATGAATTCTGTCCATGTTGACACGACACAAACATGTGAGGAATTAGTGTTATTTTAATTACTCCCGTCTGTCTACCAGCGCTAATTCGTCTTGTCTGACAATAATACGGACGCTTTCGATTTCGATAATTAATGGATTTTATAATAAAGCTTCTTACGGAACGATAAGTTATTTTTGGATTCCAAAAAAACAAAATATACCATCAAAGAGAAATAACAGTCTTTCAATTTTTTTTGTTGCTGTTTATGCCGAGTTCATTGCAAAATAACACATTTAGTATCTTTAATACGAATATATCGGAATAACTTGCTGTAATTAATTTGATGTGCCATGTTATAAAATCAGCATGTTGAATATATTTAAAGCTAAGTATTAGTATGTTTATTATTTACGAAGCCATTGCATTTTAGGATGTCATAAAATGAAGAAAATACATTTAGATTTTGACGATTGAAACGACACTTAATATGGAACCCAAATGAGGTGGTGGCGGCACTGTTTAAGTGTATTCACGTGTCAACTCATCCACACAACGGCCTGCGAAAGGAAAGGATCATTTATTCTTAATTTTATTACTGTGAGTCCCATTTTGTCGAGAGCTTGGCATATTATTTTCAATTACACGAGAAAAATTAATACAAATGACATGCACCAGCACCGCGACCTTTCGTTAGAAGTATAAATCAAATTTCAGCAAGTTCTTTTCCCATTACGAAAACCGTCGTGCATGTATCGTTTATTCATTGGTGCTCATTAACTATAACAATTACCTTAACAAGCTGAATCGCAAGGTGTTTTGTATCTTAATCGGCGAGTGGTCGTTCCAATCTAGGCCCGATGGCGTATTATCGATTGTCGCACAGCGGGGCGTACGACAAAAGAATTTCATTTTAAATAAATCGCGCGAGACCGCGTCGCGCCGAGAAATTAGGCGCGGTATCCCCCGCCGCGAAAACTCATCGTAAATAAGTGTCGCGGCTGGCTCCGAACAGCGCTTCGCTGCGTCGACGCTTAAAAACACATTCTTGTTATACACTCGTTTAAGGATTTAATTACTTGCATCGCTGATGGGACCTCATCGCAGCGTCCCCCGTCGCCCGCAACTACCTCGCACGTGATCGTAAATCCTCAGTTCGTTAATGATCCGAACGTTGTTCCGCGATGAATTACCGCTTAGTCTTGTTGACTTTTTGCGCGAAATATTTTTTCCGATTTTAGTGAGCGTGGGTTTCGTATAATGGACTGTAACTCTTTAAGTGGTTTTACAAGTTCATCACGATTTATGTTTCAATAAGTATGCAAGATTGTATTTATATCGCTGTTTTATCTCCATGCACATCATATAAAATGCAGTGGTAGAGCCGCTATCAAAGCTTGTACGATAAGTGTTTTCCATGAGCGTAAGAACTAAATAAAAACATTTTAAATATATTTCCTTTCTCAATTTGCCAAATTTGCAACTAATTAAAAGATAAATATCACCATCATCACGTGTCAAAGATGCCGATTGGGGGTTGCTATCTCTCATGTACTCGTAGTTAATCATATGGGCGGGTCTTGCCACACCTTTCCACCTTTACTTCTGACACTTTTGCTGGATAAGTTCTTTACGATATAAAGTGTATCCTCACCCGCCTATCACCTAGTTGAATTATATTGTGTTCGGCGGTCGCCTTCTTTATTACTTAAAGGTATCGGTATCGTCGTTTTCAATTTACTTTAGCGTGGTGTCGAGTGTCGCGAACAAGTGAGCATCGAGGTCCCGGCATCCGGCTTCAATTGCCTTCAACTAGGAGTCTTCTCCGTTTGGCGGCTGCTTCTCGGTCACAATGCAGGCGGTGCGCCATTTGTAAACGCGATACTTCCTCAGTCGCAAAACCTCTTCGCATGTGATTGCGGCCCCTTTACTTTAATCAAATGGCTGCGACAAAGGATTGAAAGGAACGCTCCTCGATTTCGTACAAGCGATCGGTATTGGCTGAGAAATTCCATTTACGGATTGCCGGCATTTTTTACTGATGCCTCGGCGAAATAGGATTTTTTTAAAATATTGTCAAGTTTTCGTACTTGTGATTCAAGGGTTCTTGGCATTCACAGTTCCCATGAACTGTTAAAAGTTAAGTTTGCTTTGAGTTTCAAATACTTTCAACTTACTTAAAATGAACACAGATTTATAGGTATGAAGAAAGTAACGTGTTTGTTTTGTATAAGTATGTAGTTGCTCTAGCAAGTGTGTCAATGTCTTAGTTTGAGTAGTAACAACGTCCGTTTAACTTACTAAACAATCATAGTTAAATAATGGAAATCACTTACAAATAAACTCTCTGAATTCAAGGGTCTGTAATTGCTCCTATTCTTTGATTTGATCACTCTTCTCCTGCTTACCCTTCGGGCAAATTATGACGTTTAAAATGTTTGTATTTCTCTCATGACGTTTGATGATTAACATTAAATTTGATTTTGATTACATAATAAGGAGGTCTTATGAATAAAACGATATTGTTTCATTACCTTAAATGGTTAATAGTTCACTTTACCTGTAGCATATGTTTGTAATGGCAGATGTTGGTTATACTTACATGGGCACCCTTAGGCTAAAATATAATCATTTCTATAATTAACATGATAAGTACGATCACTCTTTTGGCTTTTCCTTGCATTTTCGGTGGTTAATGCGCTCCCGGGCGTTCAACGTTTACTAAAATTATTAAACAAAGTACCTCCTATTATTATTAGACGAAGGGTTCAAGTATAAGACGTTTCTGATGAAGTTTAAACTCTCAAGAAGATCAAAGAGTACCTACTTACATGCTGTCACTAGAAATAATCTAATCTGTTTTACTTTGATAACCTGCTATTTGATATTAAATTATATATTTGTTTACTAAACATAAATATAATCTGCAAATCTGTACGTGTTATTACGTAATTAGATAGTGATAATGATATCGATTATGCTGGGTGTGTAAGTATCGTACTCAGTTACAAAACGATCGGAAAGCTTGTATCACTTGTGTTGCGATAGACGTTAAAGAAAATGAGTTTCATAAATAAAGTGGTAATAGTGACTGGTGCAGGCTCTGGTATTGGGGAAGCTATAAGTTATCATTTTGCCAAATATGCAGCAAGATTATCACTAGTTGACAAAGACGAAGACAATTTAAAGAAATCAGCTGAGGAGTGTGAACGATTGGGTAGAGCTAAAGTACTTACTACAGTTGCCGATTTACGTAATGATCAACATGTTCTTAAAGTTATTACAAACACTAAGAATGAATTTGGAAGAATCGACGTTGTTATCAACTGTGCTGGAATTTACAAACCTGCAAGTATATTGGATTCTAACCTAATTGAAGTATTTGATGACGTGATGACAACTAATTTAAGGTCTATAGTTTACCTCACTAACTGTGTTACCCGTGAACTAGCAGAAACCCAAGGAAACATCATTAATATTTCAAGTGCAGCGTCTTCTTTGGGTGCCTCTAAAAGTGTTCCATATCAGACGTCAATTGCGGCCTTGGATCATTTTACTACCTGTGTAGCTTTAGACCTGGCTTCTAAAGGAATTCGTGTTAACTCGATTTCACCCGGTGTAGTTAAAACAAATATATTGAATAATGCCGGTGTCAATCAAGAAGAAAGTGAAGCGTTCTGGAATGAGGCCTCCTCTGCTCCACTGAGCAGGCTGGTGAAACCTGAAGATGTAGCTGAGTTTGCTGTCTTTTTGGCCAGTGACAAAGCAAGGGCCATGACTGGTTGTAGTTATTCTATCGATGCTGGATTAGCTTTATCAATAGCGTAGTTTTAATCAGATTTGAGAATCAAAGTTTGTGACGTACAAATTAATAGACTTGATAAAGATTATAACCTTGAAATGTATGTATAAGCAGTTGGTTTTTAATGAGTCTACGTTATTGTAATCAGAATCAGCTACCAGCTACAAGATGAAGCACAATTAACACTTTAGATATATTATAACACATATTATAGTTTTTTTTTTTAAATTGCATTAGGAAAAGAAATTAAAATGTTAACACTTATATAGCATACAGCTTCACTCAATTTGAGAACAACAAAGGTATAAGTAACACGAGACCTCCATTTAAATGGTGCGGTTATTGAATAAAAACACAATGTAAAAACGAATCGTTGGGCTCAACCTTGCTGCTTATGAGATTTTTTATGAAGCGTGAAATGCAGGTATAGAAATTATGGAATTGAAATACATATACGGTTTTGTAATAGCTTGTGTTTTACTTACTCATTCCTTATTTTATAGGCCTTTATTACAATTTATACATAAAAACAATTATATTTGTATTACAACTAAGAAAATCCCAGTCTGCTTGAAATTATTCAAGATTTTATTTGCATCCATGAGAACAAAAACGAATACATTTATTCCGACAGCATCATTCTATTACACGTCACCATCGTTCCGATATACTGGCTCCTGTATAACACATGTATGTCGTCTTTAAATAATACGAGTAGCTGGAACTTGGTGCCATAAACTAATGTATGCAGAATGGACGCCGCCCGGTTCTGCACAGACAATTTCACGCGCGCTTAGCTAATGTTTGCCGAGCGATTTGCCGGCGGCATTGCGATGGACGGTCGTTTTTTCCCTGCCGACGGCCCGTCCAAGCATGTTAGAGAGATGTTCTCAATCTAGACGCCGCTGTATGCACGAGGAATTGATGTATGAACACAGCTACTCCGATGGTTTTTGTTCCAAGCGATATTCGTTGTCCTGAGTTTATTAGAATTTTTTGTTAATTTTTTTTGTCAAGTACTTTAAGCTGTGATTTATTAAATACTTTATGAATTATAGAATGTTTCTTTTGTAGTGAGTTTAAGACAGCGTATTCTGTGCCTAGCTCCTAACCCCCTTATTCATAAAACTTATCAAACCTATTTTAGTTAAAAACTTTTTAAGAAAAAAAAAACCGACTTCCAAAAAAACACTACAAAGTGAAAAATAACTTTAATTTCGGAAGTCGGTGTCTTTGGATCTGTATTTTAGTTTTTTGCCACCGACTTCCGAAATTAAAGTTATTTTTCACTTTGTAGTGTTTTTTTGGAAGTCGGTTTTTTTTTTCTTAAAAAGTTTTTATTTCACGCTTTTTAGTGGGTCTGCTTATAATTTATCTAAGTTACAATAGCTTAGTGCTCATCGCCTTTTACAAACAAATTATTGCTTTTCCCGATGCAGGCAAGTTAATTGTTGAGGAGTTCTCCAGGTCCACCATCAGCTCCATATCACCATTCACATTGTGACGAGCATAAATTGCTTAGCAACCATATTAAAGTAATCGAATAGCAACCCGTGAAATACTTATATATTATTGAGTAGTTCCGGAGGCCATCTGTGGTCTTCATCATCAGTTCCACTTCACCAAATGGTGCTTTCCGAGAGCAAGTGCACGAGTTACTATAAAAAATACCCAAATCGCTAGAGGTGTGCCTATAATATTTGAAGAGGTTCTTCGATTTCTCCAGGATCCCATCATCAAATCCTGACCTGATGTTTTTAGACTAGATGCTGATAATCCTGGCTGCAGCATCAGGCCAGACTTATGTCAACATTGCATTGAACTTAAAATTTAGTCCTGTTTAAAATGAGCCCAAACACGACTACTGTGCTGTAATTTCAAGGTTTGTACTTTTTCTGATGCTCCTGGCTTCAGCATCAGGTCTCTATGTACTTCGGTGTTCCTCATTAACAGTACGTTTATCCACACATCGAGCCCTTTTCAATGAGCCTTAACACGATATATCTGCTGTTAGTTGTCGAGGAGTTAGGTACTCTGCAGACTATCCTGACTGCAGCATCAGGTCATGACTTGATGATCATGAGACCAAATGTGACAAATGCCCTATCAAACATCAAAACAATTTACTAAAAACAGCCCTTGCCTGTTCGAGTAACTTCTTACTGTTAAGGAGTTGTACCTTCCATCATCAGCCCAGCTACCTGAGATGGTGACAACCATACGCAAATACACAAGATACTTCATAAAATATGCGAAAAACAATAAGTGAGCCTATAAAATTTGAGGTTTGCCCTCGATTTCTCTAAGATCCCATCATCAGATATTGAAATGGTGACAATGGGACCACACGGGAAGCACCAGCTTTCAAATAAAAAAAGAATCATGAAAATCGGTTCACCCAGTCGCAAGTTATGAGGTAACAAACATAAAAAAAAAAAAAAAAAAAAAAAAAAAAAAAAATACAGTCGAATTGATAACCTCCTCCTTTTTTTGAAGTCGGTTAAAAATGGGGTTTGTCTCTTTCTTACACACAGAAATGACAACGTGACAGATAAAGACAAACGTTCTATAAACCTATTTTAGCTAAAATAGAGATAAAATAGGATTATGAATAAGGGCCTTGTTTCTAACTTTTCGTTTTGCTCTAATCTCACTGATTTCGAAATATTTGCACCAATCCTATTATAAATGTTTAAGAAAAAAATAAGAGTTACTATATAATTGTTGATCGACTACTTATCTTTTTGTCCAGACTTGTTGCCCTGTGCCGCTTTCCCGAGTTACTCCTCTCCACTTCAGTTGAAGTGTGTTAGTTACCAGTATACTTCCTATTTGTTTAAGAACAACTGACGAATACACTTAATCGAGATTCCTTTGAGTGGCACTTGCTTTAATTTATTTGACCTTATATTGTTGAATGATACCTACTTACCTACTTAATAGTAATTAGTTTTGTTTCATACACATACTACCTTTCCGTTTTGTGCACATACTAAGTTACATACCTACCTAACGACATGCATGAAATGTTTAAATGATTGTACATTTTCAGTAGAATTGTGACTATATACGATATAACTGTACAAATATAATATTATGTGTGTTTAATTAAGATAACATCAGTAACAAGTTCCGATTGTTTACATTAAGACAAGCTTGTAACAATTATAAGCGCTAACCTATTTCATGTCTAATTTAAATAGGAAATAGATTAATCAAACGATACTAACTTTCCCAGCCGACAGTAAAATATTTAACAATAGCCTCATCCTGTGTTTTACAACGCTGTCCTCTTTTTGGTTTGAGCGTTCGAAATTAAACTAGTTTGTATTTCACTAGCGTTGGGACCTTATCGGGCGATCGATTTCTCAACCCTTTAATGTATGCGTCACCGGGCCAAGTTTAACGAATATTTCTATGTAAAGAGCGATGTGTAGAAGTAGTAAAGTTGAACACAACACTGGGCGGCCAACTAAAGCGAAGTTCGTATTTCCAGAGCGCTGGAGCAATAAAGTAAGCAGTTTTACAAGTGAGTGCTCCCAGAACGAATGCGCGGGTTAGCATACGCCCGATATTCTTATTTTATGAGTGAAAAATCTTACAAAGAATATTTTCCGAGACTCAGCGGTGGAAGCAGCTCCCCTTACCTTAACAGAACTGTCTTGTAACCTTTTCAATCTCTCATTCAATTCCTCTCGTCCGAATACATTGTGGTCGAGGCGCATTGATTTTGTCAGGACTGGTTGTCAAAAGTTCCCATCGTCATTAGCTCAGTTGATTCGTGTATTCAGTCCGGCAAGACGAAGAATGCACGTTCGGCAACAAAGCGTCCACATTATGTTGTCGCACGGCGCGGCGCGTTCCAATTAAGAGAGATTTATTCATCCCCTCGCCGTCATACGATTTCTCTAAAGACATTATCAGAGATTTAACTCGGCAGGACGACTGTTCCCCAATTTTCTAAACACCTCGACAATGCTGTCGTAATTTGTTCCATCTTCTTGGCTGTTTGATTGTTTGCTCTGGGAAAACACGAAGCGTCATCGCGCAGCTTCAGGGTTGTTGCTTTGTACTTGAAGCTGTTCGCATTCGATATTCATTTGCTTGAACGCTTTGTAATCATTCGTAATTTGAACACGTCGAGGGAATTTAAACGATGTTGTCATTATTTTGTTACTGTTTACCTAAATTGTGACGGTGAGTGTTTCATTAGGACGGAAATAATGGTTCCCATTTCCCAACACAAACTTACCTTGTTTCCATTTGGAGAGTAAACCTAACTATTGTTTGATTTTGTGTAGCAATGGTACACACACGATACGATTTATGTTAGCAATAGACAAAGTTTCTCAATACTGGATACTAATTTACTTGAATTTCTGCTCGTATAGTTTCCAAGCCTCATTCATTAATAACTGGTTAGTTAATTGGGCTACCGAGGACCCCGTCTTTTGTTACACATGAACCACGCCCCGGGTTTATCTAAGCAGTAGCTTATTTAAAATGATAAACGAGCTCCCAATCGATTTGAATAACAAGCAGGCAGATGCTCTTAATCCTTTTGATTTCATTAAATGCATGCGCCCCTCGGCCCTTGTCGGAAATATCACTCGAGTGTGGGCCTCCAACTTACTTCGGATTGTTCATAATAAGATTCGTCCGATCTTATAACCTTGTTAGTAAAAAAAAAACACAATTTTGTGATCAGTGTTCCGTATAAGTACTAAATTAAATTTCGAAATCATCAGAGTTGACGATGATTATTTTAATATGGTTAGTAGTTAATTGTGTATAATAAACATAATAAGAACTGAAAGTAGAAGTAGGATGCTGTTTGGAACTCAAAAAAAATCTAGACTTTTTAGAATAACCCACCTTACTAAAATTTTACATACCTTTTATATAGATAGAGTCAACAGCAAACCCATTTCAAGTGGAAAAAAATGCTCTTTTCTCGTACATGTTAAACCATCAAAAAGTTATATTAATATTTTATTTTGGCGCATAACCCTAAAAGAATTTAACCTTTGGAATTTACAATGTCTTAAAAAATAGCAATTCATTTTGGCTTATTACGTGACTGAACAATATTTTGCCGGATTTGTCATTATTTCCTACAATCCTATTTGGTATTTTTATCCCTTTTATTATAGAAAAATATATAACAAATATTTCTATCATGATGACATTCTGTTTATCAGTTCACAAAGAAATCAACTTATCCTCTTTCGTTCCAAAGAAAATTCTAATGAACTTAAACGTCTTAGGGGAATATGATACGTAATTTTGAGCGTACCGGTCGAAGCTTCATTTGTTTGATCGTTAAGGAGAGGCCAAGTGAAAAATCCGTCAACATTAATCACGTCGATGCTGAAATATAATTTCAAACGGTCGAAAAAATTTACATAAATAATTTATACTCAAGGGACGGTACCAACGTTCGGAGCTTTCTAATCAGTCGTCTTGTAGCGAGGACGGCTTGCTGCCGATCTTACGATACGGTCCTCGGAGGCTTGCTTTGTTTTATTGATAAGATGCGCTAGTATTTTGTTATTGATAAAGCTCTGACCATATTTCTGTCTTCGATTTTCTTTACAGCATCGATAAAAACGGACTGTTGGATGTTCATGGTTTTGCTTCTAAGTCAACATAATATATATTTTCCTGTTTATTTTGTTTTTACAATTTTATTTAAAGTAAACGCGTAAAGTAGTCTTCTAGACGTACAGGTTCTTCATATAAAAGAATTTATTTTAAAATTATTCCAAGATATGTCTCACACTGAATAAAAAAAAGTTTTAAACCAAATGAAATTACTTTTCGCAAGCACACGTCACACAAGTATTTTACAATCGCGAAAGAATTAAATATTTGATTATGTATCGTCAGTTAGGTCGCTCTCTGCGGGGTGCCGCAAGGGTGTTGGTTGGCGGTCCTCTCATCTCCATAAGAAGTGGCTGTGCCCTGCCGGGGCAAACTGCGCATCGCTTGATGGAGCATTATTTTAGGCATGTGACTGTGATCGATTTGATCGAATCTTTCTTCAGACAGCGCGAGTTTTTACCAATGTCTGACACTACGCTTGAAAATACACAAATAAAGATGATGTAGTGTCCGCGGTTTACAAGTGTTGTTATGATGAATGGTCGGCGTTATGACCTCCGTTTTAGTTGGTTTTAGTGTAATTTATTGTATGTTACTCATATTGGTTGTGTGAATATTCGTAATTAATTTTATGTGAGCCCGCTCTGAAGGCGGATAGCGGTGCTTTTTATCAATTAATCATTTCGTTTTTACCATACAGAAGCACACATTAAAAAGTTATTTTAAAAGGAATGTGCGCAAAAAAACTTGTAAATTAATATTGATTAACAATTTTGATAGGTCTGGATACCCTGTATATATTTTTATAAGTACATAGTTTTAAGTCTTCAAATTCATATTCCCTGCCACAACGATATTACAAGTACCTATCGAATAAAGGTTAAAATAATCTTACTTTATATCCAGCACAACATCTTTCTAAGACATAACAATATTTCTGATCTTATCATGCACAAGGTGTGTCTCCGTCCTTAATATAAAATAAAAATCGTGAGACGTACAATTCCCCACACTTTCTTCATAATTATTATAATAATAACTTTTAATATAATTTAAAAATACAATTTGAAATGTTCCAGCCGTGTCGTTAGCAGCATCGGCTCGAACAATTAACCTTCGTTAGCCGCCAATAAATAGTGTGCTCGCTAAACAGCTTTACGACTAGATAATAATTAACTGGCCCTTGGTCCGTTACGGTAGCAAGTGCTTCGTCCAGGCTATACGCCATTTAGTACGCTCGACACCCGATAAATCATTTCCAAGATGATCTTATAAGGCCAAGGGAAATGTAAATAGAGCCAGTTTATCGCTGCAAAAATGCTATAAGATATTATGTGGTGTATTCATTTGGTTTTATTATTATAGATTAAGAATATAGGGGCTTATTTGTGGCTTAATTTATATGTGTGTATAGTGTAAACTTATTTTTATTCGTTGGTTTACTTTTTATAGTATGTTGGAGTTTATAAAGGTAGGTGATGTAGATAAGAGACGATAAGGTGCCTATGTATAATACCGTTATTCTATTTGTTATATATTTTTTGTTAGGTAGTACTTAAGTAACTGTATGTTTATCTGTAAAGGCAAGGGTTATCTTTACCCACGAAGGTTTACTTATTTCAGGACTAACGGATTCAGGGATTTACAGAAAACTCGGTATTTGTAAGATGAATATTGTATAATATCTCGGTATTGTATAATGAGATGTGATAACATGAAGGTTTAGTTAAGAGTTATCAATCAGCATAGCTCGGTAAATATAAATAGACATCTGCCAAGATTTTTGCATAGGGATATTATAAATGCTTAGAAAAGTCAATCGGACCAAGTGCTCTACAGTGAATATAGTGTAAGATATAGACGTAGTAAATTATAGACTATTGAAAAAAAAAAATAAGTTGGTGAACAATTTTGAATAAGAGACGAATCAACAATCTAGAAAACGTGTTATAAATTCATAAACATCCAACCAACTATTCAAGCTTTTACAGTAACAAACATCACACACACTTCTAAGCGACTGATTAAATCATATCTCAATCCAATAAAAACCCGAACTGTATAATTGCAATGACACACAAATCTATTGTCGACACGAAACGGCCAATGTCCTTCGGCATCGACTTTAATAACTCCACATGAATTAATAAGCTTTGGCCACGCCCTGTAGGCGTCAACTCTATGATTAATATAGCCATTGCAAACGACTCGACTACCGGAACGTGAAGAGCCGCGTCTTTCGCCCCACTCAGTGTGCTCCACGCCTTACTTTCAACAAAGCTAAATTCACACGTCTGTATTATTTATATCGATTACGTTAACCGATAAACCGTATATCAATCCGAGTGTTAATATTTAAATAATAATGTCAGATTATAAATCTTGAGAGCAATCTCTTATGCTAGACACTTTAACGCACGTTTATAACGCATGATCTTAGTAATTTCGATGTTATTTCTACGAAACGACTGGTCGTTCAACTTCTATGCTTTGGATTGGATTATAGGTGATTGTGTGTTTGCGAAATCGGTTTTGAATGGACTCCATTTCGATTCAACTCCTAGGATTTTACGTGCAAAGAGCCGTATTAGAATAAGCATACCCAATGGTAATGAAAGTCTAGCAAAGAGAGCAGAGAAAAAGATCATTGCCAGGGTAGTAAATGTTTACTTTCAAACTGTTTTTGTCTAATTCTTCTGAACATTATCTCTTTTTTTACTCCGCCATTTTCCATCGTACTCGCTTTTGTTACCCAGTAAAGCGTACACCTGTCTTTGTTAAAACTAAAAATTATCAGGAGAATAACGTTTACGTCCACAATTAGTATCTTTGCGTCTACTACAAGACGCCACATCAATCCGTAAATGTACAAGCAAAATAATTATTTCTCATTGTCCTTTTGTTTGTTACTATCTCGCAACAATTACAAAGAACACCACCATTCTTACCTCTCAAAAGATGTTGGTAGCGTAATCCTTTATTCGCAAAGAAAAGGATTAAACCACAGCAGAGCTTTACAAAAGATGTTTTTTAACCATTTACAATAGCAAAATGAATATGTATTTATTTTAGAAGTTTTTTTAAAAACACCTAATCTTCAATCTTTTTCAGAACTTTTGTTTCTAATCGCATAAGTCTCGTTTCCCGTTTCGTATTCTCTGTGGTTTCGTTACTAAATCTTGCAGTAGGTACCTTTATTCGGTAATCACGAAAATCCCCATTACCGTCCATTTTGTGATAAAAAATTCAGCTTCAGAAGTTTGGTCCGTGCGTCTAGCTTTAGTGGTCAAAATGCCAAGCGGCGCAGTGGATGCTAAATTATTCCGCAAACATCAATAATGAAAGTAGTTTGAAGAGAATTTCCATCGGTAACTAGGCTGGTTTTGTGGCTGATAGTTCGGTGGGTTAGCTCCAAAAATGTTGTGTCATTAAGTCGCGACCGCACGTGACTGAGGGCACCTGCCACCGGCCGGTCGTGCCGACATGCCTCAACAACCAGACGCTTCTATCTAACAGTCCTTCGTTACGGTAAATACTTCGTGAATTTACAATTAGTGCTATTTTGGGAGGGTTTGATAAGTTTTTTAAGGTGTCGCCCTTTGTTCAATTTAAGACTGAATAGATAAGATTACTTTTATCGATTGCTGGAATATTCTAGTTTCTACAAAATGTCTAATCATAAAATGATTTTCCGTTTTATGATATAAGTGATACTGGTGTCTTCGCCTAATTATTCCGTTTAATATAAGCTCAGCGTTATTTTTAAAACGGTCACCCCGCAGTAGATAAACTATCGAGTGACTTAAAAATAGCCGTCTTCATCGACCCCTTTCTTTAAGCATTCTTCGACTTATTTGCCTCGTTATAGCCTATTGAGGAGGTTTATACTGAATTACTTGGAGCTTAAGGAAACATGGAATAACGGCACGAACGTTTTGTTTCGCCCTCTCAACACCACATTGTGTGGCGCAAAATTACAATTTTTATTCGCCAATCGCGTCCGTCGATATTGCCTTCCCTTAACGTTGATATTTTATTTGACGTACAAATAAAAACGAGAATGAATTGGTTTGGTTTTTGAACTGGGTTTTATGGAGCAATCTCAAAGTGAATTTCGATGTTAGGGTCCCTAAAAACTTTTAAAAGTGTGGATAACTTGGTATAACAGTTCTTTCCCCTTCGGGAGAATAATGTTAACTGATTAATTAACAAGACATTTTAATTAATCTGTAGGCATATAACCCTCAGCTTCAGTATATTTTCATTAAGTAATTATTGCTCCTCCCGTTGCGGTTGAAATCATTTCGTCCCCATATCGGGTAGTTGAGAGAAACGCGTCAGGAATCCCGTCATTCGGGAATATGAAAATAAGTAGAATAAATCAAAGTTTATTGAAAAGTATTCCACTTGTAGTATTATTGCGGCGTCACCGTCGCGGTGTGGGCGGCCACTACACGTCGTGGGACGAACCGATATGGTTCCTTATTATTGTTAACAAATTCGAATCCCAGCAATGCACATTTTCTGAATGCTGTTTAGTTCTTTAAAATGTATTTATTTTTTGTAAAAAAAAGTCATGTTTAAATTTCAGTTTATTGATTTTGTAAAACTTAAATGATCGCACATACGGACACGTACCTATCTTTTGTGTTTTATATTAGTTTGAGGATACATATTTAATGAGAAGTGAGATTTTTCTTGTTATGTGGCAAAAAAATCAACTATTATATTCGTTACAGCTGATCGGTTCCTTCCTATATCAACGTATTAAAACATCGATCATTATAATACCCAAAATGATTCGAGCCTCCTTTCAAGTAGTCCTAAGTAAACTTCAACGTTGCATAATGCATTATTCGCAAAGAAATATGATCTTTGACGTAGAGCTTTTCTAAATATTGACTTTATGATGATAGCTTTAAAGTCCTGGACACCTGAGCTAACAGCGGATCGAATGATTCTAAAGGTGTCCATGGCGAAATTTTATTGATATAGGAAATGGGTAATTGTCTGTCTATATAATAACCGTTTTGTGTACATTACTCGTAATATTAAGCTTAATTTTTCATCTGGTTCTGCACATAACGGTAGAGATAACTTGCAACTCCAAATGTGTGGTCCATGAGACTTCAAAGGACTACCGATTGTTACGGAGTTAGGGCTGCTGAATTCGTACGCAGAATTCTTTGTTATACTCCTTTACTCGCTCCTAAAGCCGAGAATAGATCATGGTTGAAGGCCCGAATGGCATTCTCGATCGTACTTAGTGAGTGTTTTCATAGAGCGTCACTTCTTTCTCGAAACTTGGCTGCGCGGTCACTGTTTATCTTTGTAAGACTTACCATTGTGCTCCCGGGGACGATAATTGTACTCGGACATATTTTTTTATGTATTTTTTGTAGTATTATCGTGGCTGATGATATTTTAAATGTTTGTGTTTCTGCTCAATGTGACGGTCAGTGACGTGTAGGGTCGGACCCTATTGTGCCTGAAATCGTTCGGTCCGCAAGGGCCGTTTGCTTTAGTACATTCTCAGTTCTCCGCTATGCCTTTTGTGTGTCCACTGTACAATTATATTACTTGCTAACGATTTTGATACTTTTGACAATCATATTAATATGTATTGTAATACTTATGTGGAAACTTGTAATTAGCTTGTAATATATTGAAAGTTTGTTATTAACCTTTTGAACGCCATTGTCACATATATGTGACAAACGAAATCTTACCCTGAACGCCAACGTCACAAATATATGACAAAATACACGTCGCACGGGTCGCACCATATTATGAAATAAACAATTAATTCATTACTTTTGTGTGTTTTTATTTATATAATTTAAAAGTTTAAGCTTCCGTCTATATTGTATTGCATGAAACTAATATAAATAAACCACCAATATCGAGAAATTTGTTGTTTTAAGTGTGTGTGTGTGTGTGTGTTGTTTTGTTAAAGTGGCCTGGCGTCAGGGGTACGGCGATACGTTTATACTCTGGCGTTCAAAAGGTTAATCTGTAGGCTTTCTTTAAAATAAAATAAATAAATATTAATGCGCTAATTGATTATTATTTATCTGCATTTTAAATTGTTCACTAAAGTAATAAATTCTAATCATAGTATTATTATTCACAAAAACTTAATTAGACGATCAAAAAATATTTATCGTATTAAATTTAAACGTTTTGTGAACATGTTTTCCAAGACAAATCATCAATAAAAATTCATAATTATTTTTGCATACATTGGGCGAATGTTGACCAAATAGGTTTATCATATAATATTTTGGGTTTTTGATGAGTAGTTCATATAAGTCGTTCTCTATGCTTCTAGATAAAAAATTAATTTGTAAAATAATTGTTTACACAGATCCATCAGCAAATGGCAGTGAGCAGTGGTGGCCCAGTGGTATCGGCCGCGACTTACGAGTTGTAGGTCGTAGGTTCGAACCCAGACAGGCGCTTTACTTTGTGTAAAATTATTTCATCACCACTGCTCTCAAAACGGTGAAGGAAAACATCGTGAGGAAACCGGCATGTCCTAGAACCAAAAATTCAAAGACATGTGACATCTACCAACCCGCACTGGGCCCGCGTGGTGGATTGTGGCCCACTCCCTCTCACAGAGAGGAGGCCTGTGTCCCAGCAGTGGGAACATTATAGGCTGATGATGATGATGATGATGATCAGCAAATGAACATACAAATTATATTATTATAGCAACATTCCATGCCAATATTTAACCTTGTAATAATTATATGTTATCATTTGAATATGTTTATCTAATCAATGAAGTATAATTCTTTATTTTTAAATCGTTTAAATAACACATTAATAGCGTGATAGTTAATGTTGATTATGTTATATATATCATTACGAAATTACTAATTAGTCTCTTACAACAATATTTTATTAATATTAAGGTTATTAAAAGATGTCTGTCATACCTAATGATCTATTTAAAATATGAGTTGTACTAGCTGACCCGGTGAACTTCGTACCGCCTCAGAATTAAATAATGTGATAAAGTTCATTAGACACATGGCGCCATCTATTATCATAATATGGTTATTGTTGTTTTCCTCGGGAAGAGCACTTTTTTTCGGGATGAAAGGTACCCTATGTCCGTTTCTGTACACCTGACAACGTATTTGCAAAATTTCAAGATGATCGGTTCAGCGGTTTGGGCGTGAAAAGGTAACAGACAAACAAACTTACTTTCGCATTTATAATATTAGTTAGGATTACCTACATTGAAAGAGATGATTTAATTTAGAATCAATCAGCTGTATATTACTGGAAGCAATTAGAAAGTTTTTGAAAAAAAAAAATTGTGACACACAAAATCCGCTTCTAAAGTATAATCAAAAGTATCAAGATATTTTGGTTTTCTATCAAATCTTTCGTAGCTCCTACGCACATTGTTCAAAGGTAAACATGTAAGAAATTCGTTCTTTTTGTTCGATACCAACAATTGAGCTTACATCTCTGTGATGCTGAGACGTGCGTACACCGTACTACAACTAATACAACCATGAATTTTTGGTACAAATACTCTTTGTATTGTCGGCCGTCGGCTATCTATTTTGTGATGCATTTAATATCTATAGGAAGTGTGGGCATTCAAAAGAGAGGCAGACAACACGGTCTTGGTGTTGTCAGCCTTTCAAAAGAGGCGGTCTGCTTACAATTAAATAATCCAAACTTATGAAAGACTGTTGAGGCGAGCTATTATGTTAGAAACGAATATTAATTTGATCCGGACTTTTATATGTGATAACGTTATTTACATCAACCTTCAAGTCATCTTGGCTCATTAACGCTTTAATGCTCCGTACATAACCGCTGTTCAGGCGTTTAAACACTGATTACAGGACGTATAAAATTCACTATAAATTCTTTATTTATGTGACAAAAAAGGAAACAGTGGGGACGCTCTTAGAATTAAATATATGCTCGCGATCATAAAATAAAGAATTTATAGGCGTCCTTTGGAATTACCATGGCTCGGTTTTATGACTTCACGGGGCGTTTATTCAGCGTTGCGTTGCGTGGTCGGATCACAGGCATTCGTGATAGTCTCTCGCTCCCGTTGTCATTGTACTGAACAATTGCGTCTTCACATATTGCTTGTTATATGTTCCATGTTACGCCGTGACTTTTACGAATCTCAGACAAATGTTATTGCTTAGCGCAAATGATTGTCGTTTATATGGGGCCAGTAAGTAATTCCGCTGGGCTTTCTCTTCTTGTTACAATTATTGTACAAAAATAATTAAAGTAGCGCATAATGGATATCGGGTGCTTATATAACGAGGTTCGTTCATTGATGTGCAAAGGTAATTTAGCTGCACATGACCTGTGTTCTGACAAGGGAACAGCTATTAAGTTTTCCGCTGAAGACTCGATCTTGAGGTGGCTGGATGCAGCCAGGCACCGACAACTTCTTTGGTAACTGTCCGGAAACCGCAAATAAATACAATTTTATTTTATGTTCGCTAAATAACACAAGGAGACGCAATCATTTTCCCATAAAAATATTAATATTTTATAGCCAGGCGCACACCTTTCCTATAACGGTACCATCAGTGAGCAAATCTCTCATTTCAAGACAATTTTCATTTATGTTATATTTTATTTCTACAGGAACATGATCATAATAATATATCATCGAAGCCAAAATTAATCACATTTTTATTATTTTACTGCTCGTACACGCTATTAAAAATCGAAATATATGAAAATGACGTAGGTAGGTAATAAAGAAGCTGTGTGAAACCTATCCCTGTGTGTGTGGACCTTATTGTGTGTTAAAACAATTTTGAACGGGTACATGAATGTATACAAAAACAGGCGTGACCAACAGTTTAACATGTTTGTACTGTCTATAAGTACGCGTGAAATTGTGATTATGAGCACAAACGAGTCTTTCAATCCACTCGTGGTGTGGGCACAGGTGAGGAATTCAATTTTTCCCTTTGTGCGTACGATACTCATTGCGTAACTTTTCATTAATATAATGGTCGCGCTAAAGGTTGCCCGTATCAGGTGCGGCTTATTCTTAGATATAGTCTTGATATAATATAACCAGTTAATTGGTTGTTGGTGTTCAAAATTTATAATATTTGGTTATGTTATGTCAACAATTTCATCTTTATGCTAATTGATAAGCTCGTTAACAATTATGTTTATTAAATCAATGCACACATCCAGTTTTCTTTTTCGCTGACAGATAACGAGCTTAATGTCATATTTATTGGTCTATTAAATGCATGAATGTCAAAGTTCAGGATCGTCACTTTAAAACTTTATTATCGACTAGCTTCTGCCCGCGGCTTCGCTCGCGTGGTTGTGGGTTTCAAGTGTTTTCCTTTTTTTGCGCGGAACCCTAAATCGTTTTCTAAAATAAAAATAGCCTAAGTTATTCCTTAACATCAGCTATCTGCCAGTAAAAGTCCAAAAAAATCGGTCCAGCCGTTCCGGAGATCAGCCGGAACAAACACACAGACAAAAATTTTAAATATTGATTTTTTATAAGTCTGCATTCATATGCATTTAGTAAAAAGCTGTTATTTTGGCATTACAAACAGACACTTACGTTTTATTTAATTGTATGTAGGTAGGTATGTATGCATAGAAGAATCCAACACTTATGCCAAATTGGTTGTTTTAAACTAAATTAACTCGGTAAAATCAACGCCTATACTGAACTAAAGCACAATGCGAAGACACCCTCAGTTTGATCTCAGATTATGATGTGACTTTGTTGATGGGTCATTGTGTCTGACTGTATTCCAAATAAAGATGTATAAATTGAATAGCATCTACCTGTCCATTGTAAGCACTAAACCATCTATTGACCGGAACTAATATTGCTAAAGGTTCGGTTAGTCGAACGTTGTCGATATGCGCATTGCAGGCGCCCCGGTGACGTGAGTCTACATTGTGACCGATTGGATACGGTTTTTGTGCGCCGGCGCACAAACCGCTGCCGCGTCATTATGACGCTGCTCCGCGGGTTAGGTTAGGTCATGTTAGCAAACGGCCAAAGTAACGGTTACAGCATAGTTAACCATAGTTAGAGTCATTGACTACGCAATGGTCAAATTAGAAATTTGAAGCATTCATTACTGGCAGCTAATGTCTTCCATAATTAAAGGTATTCAAAATGTTAACTTAATCAAAAACCTTCGTTCGTCCATTTTAAATTATAACTTAATAGTCGTTGTAGGCGTTGCTGTTAAATGCCAGTCCATTTTGCAACGTGCCAATCTTGTTATGATAGACTAGGTATAAGTCTATGGGGCATTAACCTGTTACGAAGAAACCGTCTGTGTAATATTGACGCAATCATACTCAGTGCACCGTTACAATGCAGCAGCATTCAGAGCCAGCACCCCGGGCACGCCTTCAACCAAATGGGATCCATCGACATGACTTACATACTTACCCCATATGTTGTGTTATCCGTCGAACGTGAGTCGCGGCCTTATTATAATCACAGATCAGACGATTGTTGTCCACATAAAATGTATAATTTATAAAAGCAGAACGAAGAATAATCCAAGAGACGCATGTTTGCTTTTTTTCTGCCGCGAGTTAGCAACGTGTTACACTTTAGTTTTTATGGAATCAAATCGAATCGATTCAATGTAACGGGCGATAGATGCTTTTTGTGCTATACAAATGTCGTTTGTATCATGACGAATGGTAACGTCGGCCGGGTAATAAATTGTTATATTATTTTAATTAAATCGATATAATAGACTGTTATGACGTTCCCGATCGATGCAATTATCAGACAATAAAATGAATTCTTTCCGTATTCAATTTAATAAGACAATTTGAACATAGCTTTGCGAATTTCTGTAATAGGGTTTTATAATTAATTTTTAACGGCTGTCGTAAATAAAATGGAGGAGGCGAGATGGTCAATCTTGATTGTTAGTGTAGCCATAGACGAATATCTCTCGTGTGACGGTGAGACATTGCTTGTTGTGATTTTATAGCCCCCATAAACCGGCCATTACTATTCACACTGATCTAATACGATTTTTATTTCCAGTGTCTATTAATTGTGGTAGTTGTTCGACTAGGTAGTAAAATTGAAAGGTTTATCACTAATAAATTAGATATACCTAGTTCTGGATTTACAACGAGTAAAATTACCATACGTAGCTCGTTTTGTTTCCAATTATGTGTGTCGATGTTGGTATAAGTTTTGTTTATCCTTTTTGACTTCAGCGACCTGTAGATAATATTTATCTGTTGAAAAGTTGTCCCAGATTTACTTTGAAATGATTACAAACACTAACGCAACACGGAAAAACGGATCAGAGCTCTATATTCCGTCACATAAAAAAGCTTACCTGCATACGCCGCCCATTCTTCGATATGAGAAATTCGAGTTGCAATTTAGCGTCTATTGTGTTGGAACAAAGCGTGCGATGCGTTAATAACAGGTGCATCGTTTTCAAAGTTTGGTGGACGGCTGCGGGATAATGCTACGTGACCAGTTTTATTTTATGCCATTCTCGCCATGATAGCGTCCATTTTGTGTAATTTGCCGTTAAACTCGAAAACTATTTTTCAGTGTTTGGCCCTTTTTGTGCCATTGTCCCGGGGATGTTAGATTAGTCGTCCGTCCGCCCACGTTTCATTAATGCGAATCTAATTTGTGTTGAGGCCCGGCTGTTGGCCGTTCGTGTTTTTAGCGTAGCTTTTGTTGGCGAACAGTTGAATTATCAGCGAATATATTGGGCAGATGTCGGTTTAATTAGGCAGTTACATTTATGTGTAATAGAATCAGTTTTACAAGCTTTGGGAGGGTCTGGTGCATTATTTGAATACAATGTTTTGTCCGTCAATTTAGTGATTCTGTTTCGCAGTGTCGTTTCACCCATTACTGATCACAGTTGTCAGCTGAAAGAATTAATCAGTGACGGATGACTGGACTCGATCGTCGATCCTATTTCTAACGCTGGAGTGCTCAATAAGCAGAAGCCTTTAAATAAGTGATTTTAATTTTGCTCCTTGATTTACTTGATAGGGCTTAAAGTTCAAGCATGAAACGAAGTTAGTAACCTATGCAGGATGTTGAACGTAAACCTGACCATAGGTAAATATGGTATGACCGGCTATTATGGTAAAGCTGGTAGTTGGTCATAGCATATCCCTTTCAGCTCAATAAATCTTGAATCTTTAATTTCTTGACCGATAAATTCTGCAAGTATTTCATGTACTGCATAGAAGATGTAGCAACCCAGAGTTCTTGTAGTTTTAAAATTACTACCAAGCGTTCCTTGATCGCATCTATCTATTAAATGTCAAATGTATTGAATACCTGACATTTACGTTGTTTTCTCAACGTCCAATTACTGCTGTGTACACGATGATTAATATCGAGAGAATTTCTTAGCAATTACTAAGCAGACTAGGCGCCAAGGCCGCAAAGTATACAATATCCGTTACTGAGCTCAATAGAGATGTAGATACCATATCTTGCTCTCCGTTGAAGCGGAGAGTTTGGTCCAAAGATAAGGAACTTCACAAAAACATCAACCATTACAGATCGTGTGCTCAAAAGATAAACTAAAATGTTTTTGTTCCAGATTTTGGAATTCCAGAAAAAACATTCGGAACTATTGCGTTTCTAATAGCTGGTTTTTTCTAATACTTAATTTATGACTGTTAAAGTAACGTTACTACATAAACGTTTTTTGTTTGACAGACACCATAATAAAATCATTATACTATTAAGACCGATCCAATTACAGGTGTAACAACTTAATAAACGCAAAACATGCGTACTTAGAGAAGTTAGGGACAGCAGAATACTGTTACTAATTCTATGAATTGTTGCCGTAGTAAATTCTACACGATATTTTTACCAGATTAGTGAAACAGTACTTTGAACATTTAATTAACACAGCACTCACCAATAAAGCCATGTTATAAAGTATATCACGAACATCAACCTTGTTTTATGAGAAAACTTCATAACATAATTGCGCGTTTATTACTGCAATGCTATTAAAGTCATACAGTTATAATTAGCCGCAATTTAATTATGCTTTTTAAGTGTTCATAGGATGGTAGATCAAAACTTTTTATTATGTTCGATCAATAGAAATGGCCGAGGTAGGTTAGCATTCCAGCGGTAAAGAGAGACGTGTAACGCAAACAAAAGTAGTGTGAAACTAAGGGTAATAAAGAGAGGCTAGGGAGAGCCTTCCCCGGGCACGTACGGCAATTCGTTCTAATAGTCGCAGCAGCCGACAATGGCGCGCTATTCTGACATTGTTTTGTTAGGACGCAACGATGGCCAATGCAAAACCCGCCACCGAATGTAAAGGCGCCAACGGTTTTTTTTTATTTCCCGTCACGTGGGGGGCGAAGTGAAGTGGTCCCAGTTCAGTAATTAATGACGGATTGACGTGGGCGGTTGTTTCGTGTCACAATGTTTTGGTAACAAATTGTAATGAATCGCCCAGCGGGACCCCACACTTGGAATGTCAACTGAATTACGTCATTACCTTAGGTGTTTGTCGCAAGAATGTTTATGTAAGATTTTGTAAGTATGTAGGTAAATAATAAATTGTCAATCAACAACATTTACAGTAAAGTAAGGAAATATGTACCGTAGGTATATTTTGAAACTCGTGTCCTGCTTATTTGAGTGATTGAATTCAGGTTGTCTACAACTTGAATCTAACATTGCCGTTAGCGACACGTCTTGAGTCAGTGAGAACAACCTACATTAGTTCAGTGATTGTTTGCAGCGTTTCACTTGTCGAAACTAAAAGAGCTCAAATTAGACCACAAACTTTCACCTTTAAATTCGTAGCTCAAGTGAAAAATTCAATTACAAATTATTACATAACCATCAACCCGTTGAATGCCTAGCTGTTAAATAGAAAACTACCACAAACAAATAATTTCTATTATCACGTATCAACAAAGACATATCAACAAAAATCTGAGCTAGTTCTGAACACATTGATTTAAATTCCGATAAGCAGCTGCGGTATGAAGACATTTCCTGCCCAAATGTAGTATCTATTAAACTAAAAGTACCAACTATACACTGACCCACGAAACAATTTGTTACTATCACTTTTTAATGGAGCCATTAAAATAGTTTTGCGGTTGAGACCGAGTCATAACATTTTGGCGCCTGTTACTGTCTCGGATAACAAATATCTTGCGGTTGATAGGATTGTGCCCTCCCTTTAGAACGTGGGATTGAGAAATCGTGTTTCATTATTTTCTATCACTCAGTGTCCCCTTTATTGAATCACGAAGTTGAATTTTCATAGGTAAGTGACTAAACCAGCATTACGAATTCGTCCCAACGGGAGACATTCCTAAAAACACGCGTTACGTCACCTTTCATTTGAATCAGAAAGACGTTATTTGCCTATGTTCAGGCGGCATCGGGAATTTGTTTAAGTATCATTTTTCTATTGTCTCCATAAAAGCTTTCTTCTTTTAACTTTCCGGCGGGTTTTTGTTTGTCTTTTCTGTTTTTGTCTCCGGTCCCTTAAGATTTTATGGATAGGACTCAATTTTTGAAACATTGTAAATAGCATAAAGATGCTATTCAACAAAAATTTAAAGCAAAAGCTTTCAATTTTTGTTTGAGCATAATACCCAAAATTGGGCCATTAGAATGTTTATGATAGTAGTTTATTGGATCATCCATTACGTGAATTTACGTGCAATCTAATAAAATGTAAATATCAGAGGAATATCTCTTATTTTCTTTTTATTGTCGCCTAAAAGCTTTGCTATGATATTAATATCATATTCCAGAGTCACGTGTGACCTTTTTTTGTGGCAAATGGGACGAGTGTGTCATCTGTCTTAATTGTTTAACAGCTTATTGTTTACACAAAAAAGTTTTGTTTCAAAGAGATATATTGCCTGTTATTTTTGCTGTTTACTCTAATAAATATGTTCTGTTTAGAATTATATTTTGGATAGTTAGTGACAGCTGACTGCACGTGCAATTTGTCTTTTGTTGTAGGTATGTTCCAGAAGTTGACATTGGTATTTGGAGCGCACTATTGTCTTTGTCATTTGTATGTTGTATACATAATATATTATATCTTTTGTATTACTATGACTCACAACTGAACAACTTGTAATTTGTGTTCGACAAACTAATAATATACATAAATATCACTGATTTTAATTACTTGTTCCATTTTAGTTACAATGAACATGAACTAACTAAGGCATGTTTATTATGGGCTGCGCTAATTTTTCATTAACATTGCTATTGCTACAGACCAATCAGGTCATTATTGATGGTTTGGTATTCTGGCTGATACGATTTGGCTCTAATTTGCTATCGGTTGGCAATCTTTCATAAAACTTTGTTTAATAATACTTAGGTACTTGGGAACTTATAATAAGTTAATACTTATTTTAAATAAATATTTGCCTAAGTATAATTATTTTTTACTACGTTTTGTGTACACTTTTTACCAGCAAAAAGACTATTGTTTAGAAAAATGAAAAGTAAATAAAAAAGAAAGTGAAACCACTGCTTACTTATTTGTGCGGTTTGGACTTACCAATCTGGGTTGGGTGTTATTCAGAATTTTTCATTTATTTTATTACTTAATGCGCTTGTGTCCATTGTCTAGTTGCCTTTTAAAATGTTTTTTTTTTCCAGCACCCGTAAACCCTTTTCGTTTTGGGGTGTTCGCTCGTTTATTGTTTCTTTATTGCAGACCCTTGCCGACAACCAGTTTGCATAACATTTACCTAATACGATTTAACGCTGGTTCCTAAAGTATATTTAATTTTGTTTGGAAAGGGTTATCGGTTTCTATTTTGTACGTAGCAATTATTTGACGTATTTAAGAGGCATCATGTCAGCCGGTGTTTACACAGGATTCTCATCATTTTCTTCTCAACTTCGAAACAAAAAAGCAAGTATTGGTTTTTTCCCATGTCGTTATGGCAGCTAGGATATGTAGCCCTTGGGCCACGTTTGCTCTAATAACAGGTTTCCAGAAACAATTAGTCGGGTCTCTTTGTAAAATAAAGAATTTTATCGCCTAGATTTATTATATTTGTAGAGAATTTTATCGCTGCTTCGATTGCTCGCATCGAACCGTTCTATAGAATATTGGCTTACGGACCAGGTAGAGCCGAACATTTATCAGCCGTTTTAGTTTTTTGTTGTTACTTTTGTTATAATTCGAATCCCCCCCGATGTATTAATCTCGCGTGGGTCCGTCTGAACCGGTCATTACCTAAAACTTGGGGGCGTATTGCGTCCGGGTTCCTAGTTATTACGGGTTTTAACCCTGTATCATTTACGAAATTAGATACATCGCTAAATATTTTATAATGAGGGATTGGAAATGAGTTGGGTTGGCATCGTTTAATGTGAATGTTTGTGGAGCAGGCCGCGTACGACAGACTCGGGAATATAATGACACCGTTTTTAAATGTTTTGACATTAAGTAGGAGGATCAGTTTTATTCGCTTTGTCAGTCACCTGTTCCTGAGATGTCATACCCGTTATTATCAGGTTAGCAGGAGACTAAACTTAATTTGCCAGTTTTTTTTCCTTCCAACTGTCTTTGGGTAGTATGCTAATTATACAATTTAACACATGACTGAAGTTGCGAAAGACTCCTATTACATAACACCCGTCATAATATTATTATATGTTTTAAGAATTGTCGCGAAGGAAGCAAGTTTAAAAGGCCTTTTTTCCTGGAGTAATTTGAATTTACGCAAAGGCAAACATTTTCACAGCGAATTCGTCGTTGTGACCGCACATTATGTTCCCGACATATTGTCATAACATCCCATTTCATTTCACTTTGGAGAGTTGTCGCGAACACCGTCGGGGTGTGAAGTTTCGTTTAGAGACGGAAATGAGGAGGAATTTCCCAAAGAGACCTTCTCTAGCAGAATAAGAATATTTTGTGAGCAGAGGTCCCCACAATAGACACGGCCGGCCGCCACGCCTCCGGAAAGAATCAATTATACGAGCCCCCTGTTCGAAGACATGTTGCCGAATGGGCGAATTGTTTGTTTAATAACATTTCGGCGCTTCTACAAACGTGACGGTAAAATATTTGTCGCTTTGTCCAGTAACGCTTTGTACGTAAATTAAGCGATAGACAGTTTTTTCAACATTACATTCCGTTGTGTCATGTCTCTATTCAAAGCGGATGCGCTCCTAGTTTTTGTTTGGGAATGCTTCCTGTCTCTGCTTAGCTTGCTTTTTTAATAGTTTTTTGGTTTTCTTTCTAAAAAATGCCATAAATTTAGCTTATAAGTAATAAAATACGTGAGAATTGTGAACCTAGTGTGAGATATATGGGGAATATTGTAATATTTCTACGTTTTATCAATTTCATTCAAATGTTTTTGTATTGGTCGTTTTCTAGCAACCGGTAGTTATAATCCTACTATTCTACTATCTATTCTACTAATCACACTTCACACTAATATTATAAAGGCGAAAGTTTGTGAGGATGGATGGATGTTTGTTACTCTTTAACGCAAAAACTACTGAACGGTTTTGAATGAAATTTGGCACACGGATAGTTTATAGCCAGGATTGACACATAGGATACTTTTTATCCCGATATTCCCACGGAATCGAAACATATGCGGGTGAAACCGCAGGGCGCTACTAGTCAAAAATAAATTATTATTTAGTATAATTTATTTATTTGTATTCCGGTACAATACCTATAAGGACACCCGCACAAAGATGATCTATTTAAATTGGTCATTTAAAATGCCGTGAAGAAATAAACAAGTAAACCTTTTTGTAATTTCATACGTGACAGTTTTCAATAATCCCGCCGTACGGTAGCACCTTTCAACGTGATCACATTATTTTAATGCAGCCCCCAAGACTTAATGTCATTTGTATATTTTCAAAACACTCTTTTAATCTACTTCCAGGGCACGTTGTAGATAACATGCAGTAGTTAAGTTAATAACAAATGTATTTGATTGAAAACCTGTACAAATCTACATTGTACCTACAGTGAATCATATACATGACGAGATGTTTTCAATGAGATATGCATCCGATTAATGACTAATTATAAGGAAAACCCACTCGAAACGATAATAAATCATCATCATCTGTCTAGGCTTTTCCCAACTTTGTTGGGGCCGGCTTCCAGTCTAAAGGATTCGGCTGAATTTTACATGGAGCGACTGCCTATCTGACCTCTACAACCCAGTTACTGGGTAATACGATACGATACCCCTTGGTAAGACTGTTTGTCAGACTTTCGGGCTTCTGACGACCCGTAACGATAAGTAATAAATATAATAGTGCAAAGCGTTGAGCTCGTACATACAAACGGCTTCTAGTAGGCGATCGTTTGACGGTTTAAGTATAAAAGGTCTCCCTTTGTAGTATCTATATTATAGCAAACCACTAAAAAAACTGACCATTTAGTCTTGAAAATGTTCGAAGCTACTTTAGATACTTACTCATTTCTCCATTTACAGTTATTTTATATTTTTTGCTGACTTTATCTACGTCAAAAGATGAAAACCTAAAAAGGTTTTTATGTAAAAACATAATCAACCGTAATGTTCCCACTGCTGGGACACGGGCCTCTTCTCAGTGAGAGGGAGTGGGCCGTAATCCTCCACCCGGGCCCAGTGTCGGTTAGCAGATGTCACATGTCTTCGAATTTTTGGTTCTAGGACATGGCGGTTTCCTCACGATGTTTTCCTTCACCGTTTTGAGAGCAGTGGTGATGAAATAATTTACACAAAGTAAAGCGCCTGTATGGATTCGAACCTACGACCTACAACTTGTAAGTCGCGGCCGTTACCACTTGGCCACCACTGCTCTTTACCTAATAGAATAAAAACCTTCAAACCTGGTTCTTGTTATGAGTTTCACACATACATCAGCGAATTAGTATAAGATTTATTTATGCAATAGCAGGCACGAGTCGTTTTGCTAACTTACGTGCTTACTCATTTACCTTCTTATTGTCTCCATTGGTGGTCTGCTGATCAGGAATACGTAATAAATAAGCACTTTGGTACGTAATATAGTACCGTATATCCAATTCCTACGACTTTGTTGAGACGTAGAACTGCAGTACTACAGATACAAAAATAATTTCGTAAGTAACTGATTTCGCAATGCAGGACATATTCGCTTGTGTCCTAAATATCATCAAAATTCCGATTAGATTCTTTCCAAATATTCTAAATATTTAATGAGTGAGAAATTTTCAGTCCACTAATATTATAAATGCGAAAGTTTGTCTGTCTGCCTGTTACTTCTTCACACACAAACGGCTGAACAGATTTGGATGGAATTTGGCACACATATATTTTGAGTCTCGGGAAAGGCCAAAGGGTACTTTTTATCCCACGGGATCGAGACTTATGCGGGTGAAACCGCGGGGCGCTGCTAGTAGTTTCATAAATATCATCATCTGCCTAGCCTTTTCCCAACTATGTTGAGGTCGGCTTCCAGTCTAACCGGATGCAGCTGAATACCAGCACCTACTTATTTTACATGGAGCGACTGCCTATCTGATCACCGTAACCCAGTTACTCGGTAATACGATACTCCTTGGTAAGACTGTTTGTCAGACTTTCAGGCTTCTGACGACCCGTAGCGACTGTCAAAGATCCACGAATGACAACTGGGACCAACAGCTTAACATGCTGTCCGAGACACGGAGGGGTCTTGGTATCTACCTAAAGATGGTCGCCCATCCACGGAACAACCGCAGCAAGCGTAGCTTAACCTGATCGATCGACCCGTGTGGATGTTATAGCCACAAGCCCCTCAAGCCCAATAGTTTCATAAATATGTTTAGTGTATTTTACAATATGTATATCGCAGGAAAATTGTAAATGTTTCAGTAGGTCATATTTTATTATGCACCGCCCACGTGCTGATTTTCTGGGAAAGCGAGCAGTTTGTCGAAAACAGCCGTTGTGGCCGGGACCACACAAATGTTGGTGTAGCCGGGTGTTGCTTATCTTGTCATTTGTTTTAAACATGTTGCGTAACTGTTAAGAGGAGGTACTTGTAATATTATTGTTTTGTTTACGACAGGATTAAAGCGGAAGTATTTTGTTAAAAGTATTTGCCTTTATTTGTAACAATATGGTATGAACCAAATAATATGTTGTTGTTTGTGTTTATCAGTGCTTTAACTGAAACTCACGCTTTTCGGCGCATTTTGTTATACTTATTGCGCCTTCATGGAAAAAGACGTAATCGTACTTTAAGGGTTTTGTAAGTTATAAGTATAACTTTTATAGCTATCTGGCTTGTTTATAGGCGAATAGACACTGGTTAAGCCTTTCCATGGCGCTTTCAAACTGCCATTAACCCGAAAATAAATTTAAAAATATTACGCGTTTAATATAAAATTTATTACTCACGCCAGTGGCCAATTTGCAACTTTTATAGGGTGGTATAACAGGCCTTACACCAAATAAATTTAGGAGTTAATAACGTGAAACCACTCGATAATCAAAACGTCTTCTAACGACGCACTAACTTTGAACGAGTTGCCGGAATCGATATAATAATAACCGATGAAAGTTAATGAAGTAATATGCAACTAATTGCTATTCCTTCGGTGTATCACGCTCCTTCTAGTTACACCGATGAATGAGCCCACAATAAAACCCTATTTTATTGCTGTTTCCTCTCTCGCTTCGTTGGCATTCATCCCGAGAACTACCAAATCATTAAAGCTTGTGTTTGTTGATTTTTTCCTACCTCTCTGTTTGCTTTATGATAATAGGTGTTCGTTTCGTCGCGCTTGGAGCGCGGGAGCGATGCGGTGTGAAACTTAACGCCTTCATTCACGTTCCTTTTTATAGAGGCACTTGATTTAGCGAGCCAATGTCGTTTTTAATAGACTCCGTTGAATTTCGCTTTTTACAGCCACGTAACTCTGTCTGCTCATCGAATTTCGCTCTTGAGTATCATGTTAATAAGTACAAGATGCTTTCTGGTTTCAACTGTCAAATATTTAGAATCCTTTTATATTGCTGCGAGACTGCGACCGTCAAATTTGAGCACCTGTAGGTACGTCTAGGGGTCGAATGACTTCTGTTGGTTTATTGAGAGGAGATGTCGTATAAACTTAGTTCGAAGTACTTCGAAGTGAAAGTGTTAATGCCAGTAACTATCTACTCCTTGGCAGTAATCAAAGTGTTGTGGTTTATTTTAAGTTTCACGCCATCATCCGGTCACAAGTATCACTCGACGCCTGCTCATTTTACAGCAACTATAAGGGCCTTCTTTGAAACCGAACTAACTGCACTCATTAAAAGTTATACGCGACCGCGAGAACCCTCGAAACTCAGCCGAGGACTGGAATTTATCAGCTAACTCAAAAGTGCTTGAAGGGAAGTCTGTTCGGGCCATTATTCGCCATTGTCCCTTACAATAAGATTAAACTAGCGCCCGCCAACTATATAGATAACGCTCTGACCAATTCGCGAGCGAACTGCTCACGTAATAGTTTTGTTGTTATCGGCCGTAACCACTCTTCAGTTGCTTCTGGGACGATATTAAAAAGATTTTGGCAACGAGCCACTCTGATATTGATCTTTATGCTTGGCCAGACGGCTATAGGAGTTCTCTAAGTGCCACGCCAGTTGCTTTAATGACTTCCCATGTTTGTAAGTTTTGGTTAATATTTTACGTATTTGGCTGTATCTGGTGACATTTACTACTGCTCTGTTTGTCGTGTGAACAAGTCATATGCTTTATGATCGCGTAATGTAAATGTAAATTTTGTCAAGCAATTTCATCCTGTCTGCTTTATTACTTGCAGCAGCACTTAAATGTGAAAATCTCTCTGGTTGTTAGAAAGTTTTTATCTTTTCATTAAAAGGAATGACGGTGGTCCTAAATATGATATTATCAAACTTTAGCTAATACCCCGCAGCTGCGTGCTTATCGCTTGCGCGAATTGGAATATATTGTTAAAAACGTGTGTAATTAAGTTGGTATGTGTGAAGGGTAACACCTGCGTCTGCTATCAGAGATCGGGCCGTTACGGTTTATGGGGTTCCTACCAAAAACAATGGAAATGGCAAAAAGTCGAAATGCGGGCCAGGTACCAGGGGTGCAGGGAAGGGTAGGCGTGCGGGTCGCGACGGGGCACCACAATTTATGATTGCGCCGTGTCAGAGTGCTAATGAACGCACTCTGTTGCTCTTTATTGAGATAACGCTCGCAATCGATGGCCGCGCCGGTATCGAGTCATTACTTATTGCGTCGCCCGATCTCGCGTGTCCCTTTATACATATTTTTTGCTCACCACATTCGTGCAAAGAAACTATTATTAACCATCCTCTCCATAGGTATGAGATAAGCTAATCCATAAACTCATACCTGTGTCGTGTAATGAGAATATTCTCATAGTTGCACATATCTGCATTAATAACGATATAAAATAACACACCATTATAAATATAAAGAAGCTCATTTCATTATGCTCATTGCGTGTTATTAACTTTGTCATCTCGCCTTTGAATATTAATGACTTTCGGAGATCGGGATTGCTTTACGCGTTTAATTGTCTTGCTAGAATTGATTAGGAATAATTTCTTTAATTAGTAGGTTGCTGTAACTCAAGCATTTTAGTTCAAAAGTACATTAACATAAATTGTCTCTAATCTACATAAATGCTGATTAAAAAAAAATCTAAATCTCATCAATTTAAAGTATGCATTATCACAATGTCTAATCTACAAAATTGACACATGACATATCGAATACATTTTTATATGAATTGTGTATTAAGATCTCGTGTCGTCCGCATCCCGAAGACTGGTACGTATCGACGATCGAATCGCGCGATACGGGGAGTGAGAATGATATCATCATTGGAGTCTGCGTGTACGCGGCCACTAGCCACTGTGTACACAGTGGGTGCTAGTTGTCGGCATTGTGAACTAACTTTATCGTACGCGACGGCACGTGAGAAGTTACGAGGCAGGCTCATTGTCGCCAGATATACACGCACCAACTCTAGGTACTAGTAAACCAGTAGAGTAGAAGTAGATAGTATAAAGTACTGCTTCAAATGCGAGCATCTTAATATGTAAATGCAAATTTTCTCTCTAGCACCTAAGGCAAATCGTTAGCAGAAAATTATATATCACACAAAGTACATAAATATGTTCTACTCGAGTTTTCTGCTACAGATACCATTAAATAAAATTCTGACATATTTATTTGGTGCATAAACAAATTCTCTGACTATTTCTCAAGACTGTTAAACACATTTTATTCTAACGACACTAGTTTCTTCTAATAATAATACCTACTCTCTTAGTAAAGTCTGGCTTATCAGTTGCAACAAGGATGCTGTAAGAAAATGACATGTCTTGATGGCAGACTCACATTCCTTTCGTGTTCCCAAATCCCAATACTGCTATTTCCAATGCTGATGCACATGTATTCAAATTAGGGTAAGCTTGGAAGTCAATCGTCTCAAAGAACGTGCAAATGATTACAAAAATCTTCATATCAATAATATCTTAGTCTGTTACTCTTTCCGGCAATTTTGTGACAGTGGTCTGTTACCGGCAGCTTCCACACAGACCGCGCCGCGTGCGCAGCGCACTCCCCCACTATCACCGATCCTATCGATCGATAGCCATTGTTCACAGTCATCGGCCCGCCATTTAACTGTTGTTAAACTTAACGTACAAAGTGATGAATAGCGCGCCGATCCCGGGATATGTTTATCTGCGGACTGTCTTATAAGATATGTCATTTACAGCTGGGTTATCTTATTTGATATCTTTTTGTTGCTTATCGAGTTATTAGTAGTAGGGTCGGTTTCATCACTTTCTGATTAGTTTGTGATAAGTGGAATATTTGTTGAATGTTGCTGCGAGGCTTGGGTTTTGTTTCTTGTTTTAGGCGCAGGTAGGCTTTACAACAGAGTCTTGTTGAGGTATGCTGCATTTGGTTGGCAGCATGATTCGTTTGTACCATAACAGTCGTCATCATAACTATTTGTTATGGTACAAACGAATCATGTGGGTTTCTCACTTGTTGCCCAAGTCAGTTAAATGCAGTAGTATGACCCTAGCTCTAAAATATTAACCAATTAAAATTATTTAGTTTTAGTAGGTACTTATTAGGGCATGCAAAACCGGTTTTCCGGTTTTGCGCAAAACCGGAAATCGGCCAAAATTTAACGATTTTTGAAAACCGGTTTTGAGAGCCAAAACCGGAGCTCAGCTCCGGTTTTGTCAACATTTTTTTCGAAGTAATGTTATTTTGTAGTTCGTCTTCAAAGTTACAAAAATGTTGATTTTTTTGGTTATTGTGGGTGGCTGTGTTTAATATTTGAAGATGCTGATTGTGTTTTCTATGTTTAAAATATATTATTTTTGATAGCAGACTTAATAGGTACATACCAAAGATACCAAAAACTTACTTGTGATTTGATCTCAGTTAATTAATCTTTATACTATTATAAGTTCATTGTTATCTGTACAATTATTATGGTTTGGATTAAAAAAAAAAGTAAAAAAACTAAAACCCGACTACGACAAAAAAAAACGACGCTGAAAAAGTATGAAACAAGATTTTCATACTTCCAACAGAACAAAAAGAAAAACCGTAGTCACACGTTATTAAAGTGTTTCGGTTGGTACCTATAACGTGTGACTACGGTTTTTCTTTTTGTTCTGTTGGAAGTATGAAAATCTTGTTTCATACTTTTTCAGCGTCGTTTTTTTTTGTCGTAGTCGGGTTTTAGTTTTTTTTAGTTTTTTTTATTTTAACAATTTTGGTGTTAAATTTAACACATGACTTTTATCCGCTAGAGGGCGTCGCTTTAAATTTGAGCAATATTTTGGAAATGTACAAGTGAAGCCCTTTCAAATGATACCAAACATGGCGTATTTATCTCAATTTTTATTTTTAACACATTACTTTTTGTCCACTAGAGGGCGCCGTATCGAGCTTTGTGCAACGTCACGTAGCCTATGTTCAGCGGACAATTAAGACGGTTCTAACGATACCTCATATGTCGAGTTCCGATAAGTAGATTAGGAGCTATGAGGGAACAGATGAACATACTCACATACATACATAGCCTGTTAAAATCATAACCCTCCTTTGGCTTTGCCGTAGTCGGGTAAAAAGAAATGTATCATACAATTTGTTTTATTTGTAGACTTAGTAAGTATTTAAAAAAAAATGGTGTTTCTTTTTAAATTATACTACATTCGATTTTTTTTGCTAAAACCGGACCTAGCTCCGGTTTTCGGTTTTGGTCCCAAAAAAACGATGTTCAAAACCGGTTTTGATGACTTTCCGGTTTTGCATGCCCTAGTACTTATACGCAATTTATTTTAAGCTTGAAAAAGTTTTAACCATTTTCTCGTTGTTACAGGTAATTTTCAATCTGAAGTGAAATACAAGATTCATGTAAGTAACAGACAAACAAGTATCGGTCACAAGAAACAAAAATACACAAATGGTATATAATTTAACTAATTGGATTAACATTGTAGTAAGTACTTATATATCTAAAAGTTAAGTAAATACCTATTTATAAAAACAAACTAGAATCTCCTTAGCATATTAGACATTCTCAGGTAGAAACTTATGAGATCAAGTTATCTGTCGTCGACAATAATATTCAAATAAGATATCTCCATGATAATTCGCCGTAACGAAAGGGCCCACAAAGCATCTCTGAGCGAGGTGTAACGGACTCGCATAATATAAGGATGGTCATCCAGGCAGCGGTCGGCGCTGCATCTTAAATGCAAATATGTTACGAGTTATTAGTTGGGAACGTGAACATGATACCTGGTTATACAGCTGGTTAATCATCTTCTTCATTTATGTTGACAGAAACTTTCATTTTAGAATAGTCTCTGATGATGATGAAAAACTGATACCTATGACTATGTAAATGGTATACCACAGACTACTTTCAGTATTGTCCCTTCTTCTTCAGCCTTAATCCATCACATATCTCCTTTTAGCGATAAGAATGCACATTGTGTCCCCTTTATAAAAGTCTACATTTATATTCGTAATTTTTATGGTGTACATAATAAAGAATATTCTATCTATGATGATCATGGTGGGAAATAATTATTAGGTCCTGGAGCACTCTTGGCTTTTGGCAACCTAATTTTGCGTTTGCGTTGATGTATTCTTCGATAGTATTTATCGACCACTGTCAAGACTTTTTGAAGCCCCGAGCAACGTGGCCACCTGGTGCTAGGTCGAAGTAATCTAGTTAATTAGACGAATGTTGTATTATGGAATCGAAAAGGAAGGAAGGTCTTTCATGACCTATTCTGTGGGGTTTCGGTTGACAGCTTGCCTCCATACTGGCCTGAAAAAAGAGTCGTGAATGTTAGGTAGGTATCAGCCCTGTCTAAGTAACGATGGGAACCGCTCTCTTACACTGAATTGCTGTATGCTCAGCCATTACAATCTTTACATTCAATGGGATATCACGTTACAAATAATAGCTGTGCTCGATTGCCTTATCTCAAATTGGTGCTGGGTGCTCCATATTAGAAAATGAGTAAGATACGGTGCGTATGTTTTATGTTCCGGTATTCTATGGAAGGTGGTCCTTAGATGCGCGCGCATTACGGTCTCATAAATCGGGCAGGAGACAGGACCAAATGAGACGTCTCGACTGTGTAGTGATGCCGACAAACATAGCTCGGAGACTTGGATCAAGGATTAGAGGCTTGTATCCGCACAAGTTTTTAACTCGTCCTGACTTAGACTTGTGCCAATTTATCGATAGTTATGATCTTTTGAGTTGATACCAGCAAATAGAAATCCTAACTAATATTATAAATGCGAAAGTAAGTTTGTTTGTTTGTTACCTTTTCACGCCTAAACCACTGAACTGATCATCTAGAAATTTTGCGTTATTATACGTTGTCAGGTGTAGAAACGGACATAGTGTACCTTTCATCCCGTAAAAAAGTGCTCTTCCCGAGGAAAACAACAATAACGTTATTATGGTAATAGATGGCGCCACGTGTCTATTCAACTTCTTCACATTATTTAATTCTGAGGCGGTACGAAGTTCGCCGGGTCAGCTAGTAGATAATATTTATTGTCCAGGTTCACAGTTTAACAGTAAGTTGAGACGACATGAGTACCTGAAAATATCACCTACTGCTAGCTTACAATCAATTATTTGCCAACGAGCCCCAAACTACACAGTTAGTCTGTATCTTCGTAAAGCTTGATTTGAAAATATCTCAAGATTAAAATCAAACATGCGGCTATCCCAGCAAATCGAAACCAATTTAATTTTACCAAGTTGCAAAAAGAACTCATAGCAATCAAATCAAATATTTACATTATGGCCGTTGTCTTCGCAATACAATTTTACCTATCAAAAGATAGAAGTTTACAAAATCACAATTTTCTGAATAAGAGAAGCCGCGGGCGGTCGCCAAGTTCTTACATAAAATAACAGTCTCTATAGGACGCCGATACGAACTAACGAGTAAATTACACGGCTCGGAAGTGTTTGCGGACCGCCCATCGCCCCGTCTGGCCCGATTTGAAATTCTGCACTGAGAAAATAGAGTAACTATTTTCGTAGTCAAACATACAAATGTTGTACCTCGATGCTTGTAGGATAGTTAAATTTATCACAAGCTGTTCGTGCGGAACTTGTTTTGTGTTAATAATTTCCTGCTAAGCTAACAGCTAATAATAATAACTCAGTCACAATACAATCTATTTATACTCTCAACTCAACTTCTACATCATTATAATATTATTATGTACCTAGTGATAACAGAACGACTATTTCGCCACTACTTAACAAGCCCGGCTAGCTCAGTCGGTAGAGCATGAGACTCTTAATCTCAGGGTCGTGGGTTCGAGCCCCACGTTGGGCGCAACTTTTTGGACTATTTTTTTTTTCTTTACAAAAAGTTTTTAAATAGGCTTTTTTTATTTTTTTTGTGTTTTTCTTCAATAATTGTTGCATTTCACTTTTAAATACATTTTTACAATCAAGTTATGCAATCAGTCGGTTGCGTAGTACCGTTAAAGGGTCAACGGATGGACAGACAACGCTATATAAATGTTTCCCACGTTTCGTAGTCACATGTACACACTCGATGTTGATTGTGGTGACGTTTAATATCGTTGGATTTATTTTGACTGGTAACTGTTCGCCACTTATTAGCTGTCATCTTTCAAATGTATAATACATTTATTTATTGTCTACATACTCGTAACTGTTGTAAGTGTATTTATAAACGAGCTTGAGATTTCTCGTATAGGTTTTTCAATTTGACTTACTTATTAGTTACGAAACTTTTCACACTCATAATCGAAGAAACGTGCGTCTATGGTTAGGAAACAGTTAAACATGCATCGTTCTCACGAGGTATAAAGAATAAGCTTGATTGTATATCTAACATTTTACCAATCCATTGTGTCATGTCATCAGCCAAACACAGTCAGTCTTAGACCCCTGACTCCTTCAACAGTACACAAACACAATTTATTTGATCGTGAAAGGTTAGTCTACTTATTCCTCGGTACTACATTCCTACTTTTCCTCCTTTTGTATAGGTTTCGTCATTCTTTACTCTGGCGTTCTTTCCATGTGTTCGAAGTTTGCCTTTCTCATTACAAAGACGACATTTAGAGAATTTCTTGCAAAGATTTTTCGAAAAAAATCTCGTTGCTTAACGTTCGTGGTTTACTACAAAAACAAGTGAATCGAGCTTAACTGTAACAGCAATAAGTAGATTATTAAGAAAGATTAAAAAAATATACGAGTCTTACATTTTGACTTTAATAGTTTTTACTGAGAAATACTTGCCTTAATTAAGTAGTAGGTACTTATGCAAACAGTTTAACGTGACATTTCTTGAGCTTGTAGCTTATTATAATGCAGAAATGTTTGGACCATTTTTAATTACTGTTTATTCTTGATCCAATAAATTGTATTCCCGAATCACCCAATAAAGTGGTTCACTTTACATTGCATTTGCATATTTAGTATCTTCATTAATTCTACTAATTTAACTTCATTTTAGCTTTTACCAGTGGATACAAAAAGGCTACTTTTCTCGATTCCCATGGGTGTCTATAAAAAGAATTGTCAAGTAGAGAGGTAACAAGATGGATCAAAATCCATCATTACCGTATTACCATATCCTTCATTACTGTTAATTGTAGTGGTTGGTCATGTTCAGTAGTAAACCCGTCCGTGTCCGACATACCTACTGTGTGCCAACTTACCTTGCAATCCTTACAAGGCAACCAGTCAAGTCATGATATTTTCACACCTCGACATAGCTCATGCAATGTTTATTACAAACTTTGTATGAAACGTATTTTTCGCGCATAACCTTATCTAGAAATGCAATCTTGAGCATATTAACAATTCGTATTTAACATTTTATTTTAATATAGTCTGCGTTGATCCAAGGACTTCTGGAACTATTTGTATGCAAAATTTTATCCCGATCCAATCAGGCTATAATCAGCCACGCTTTTAAGTATATACTGAAACATTAAGAAGTTAATGCCTCTTGTATGTACAGTGCAATAAGCTTATCTTGATCCTTAATGACATTGTCGTCTTTAAATTCGCTCACTATGGAACACGGACTAAAGGTTTAAGCCCTAATCTGGATGCAGACTTTATAATTGTATGCACTTTGTGATTATGACGCAGGCGTCTGCGATCTGCTTAGGTTGCGTTGCTATAGATAAAAGTTGTTTTGTCTCGTAATTGTGAAATATGTTGCTTATCTAGGCCATCAGGTATAGTCCATCAATATTTGAGACCTTCTCATTTTCAATTCATTCTCCTCCACATTGCAATTGTTCAGTAAAGTGAATTTTTAACAGTATCTAAGTTTATTTGTATTTCTATAATCAAAAAAAATAAGAATAGAGTTTTCAATTAACCCTCGTTCGCAGTTGACGGTCCTAGCTACCAGACTGTCACATAGACATAATAAAATGCAGAAAGTGCAAAAGAAAACTGTGTATCACTTTCATTTAAAGGCACAGAGCACTAACACGCAAGAACGTTTATTTTGTAAATGTATCCAATTTACTTCAGCAGTAAGAAACTTCCGTGCTTAAGTGTGTATTTGCTTTTGAGTTGTTATTAAGATTTCGCACTGGAAATGATCTTATACGAAGAAAATTACACAAAAGCTTTGTCCCCTGGTAAGTTTGTTACATTCTCAGTTAAATGTACAGTCGTTGGCTGTCTCAGTAGGTAGCACGAACATTCCCCAGGTCACCCACGCGTTGTATTGTATTGTGTATTATAATGTACCCTATTTGTGTCAACTTATTGTCTTTGAATGTCAATATATCATTGTTAAGGATGTTGGACTATTGTGCTGTTGGTCCAGGATACGTAGTAGGTATGTCTGCTGAGATAAATATATTGACAATATGAATAATTCTATTTCGGTTTGAGTAACGACCTGATTTGTCATTTGATAAATCCCTTCATTGGGTGCCTTATTGTTTGACTAAATTCTCGTTATATTCGTCTTGATTTCAAATGACTCACTGTTGTAATATCATAAACAAAAGTACTGTAAGAAATGTTTTCAAGGCAGGTTCTTATTTAAGGCCAGCCTCCTCAAGATTTAGGACACGATAGTATCTTTTAATATCAGGTGGGCTGTTCAAACCATTTACTTTTTATAACATTGTTGAACTTTCCGTTGGTAAATAAAAAGGTTCATATAAATATGAATTTATAAGCACGTAGTCACGTCCACGTAATTATCTGTCTTATTTAATTCTATGTGTAAAACGCTTCACGGGTTGTACGTAATTTATTACGATAGATAATCAGTTAAGTAAGGTTGAGTGGATGTAAATGTTTAGCACCGTCGTAGGTCAGAGTGCTGGTTTCTACATAAAATTACATTTCAATCTCAACAACGATGATTGCTTTAAGTTTAAACCGTTATGTTAAAAGGCAGTAGTTCGCAGAAACGTTCGCACTGCGCTACTTGAAAACGTTTGAAACTGGCTCCAGTTAAATTAATTTTACTGCGTAATAATTACTTTCAGTGTTCAATGTAGCACTTTGTTAATTAAAAACCAGAAGGATTATGACGTTTTAATATTTTCGTTTTATTATACAGGCTGGCAGTGGCATCGACGCGCAGCCTGTAACCATAGTGTTGTTAACTTTTTTACTTGATTTTATATTTAATCTTTTATGTGTTTCTTTTGTGTGTATTTTTTGTGTGTGTCTATATAAGTTCTGTTATTGGTTTTAAACCGTTTTAATTAAATAAAATAAACAAAAAATAAATCATGGATTTATTACCTACATGATTCTGGACCCCCATGAGTTGAAATTATTCGCCAGTTATTAAAAAAAATTTGCTGTTTCCTACAAAAGTGCAATACTTACACGGTCAAAATGTATGTACCAGCAGATTACTTTTTTTTTAATAACCGAAGAAAAATTTTAATATTTTCAATAGCGTTGAGGAAGGTTTTAGGCTATTTAAATAGCCTAAAACCTTCCTCAAGAATTGGGCTATCAAATGCAAAAAGACGTTTTCAAATCCGACAGACAGTTCCAAAGATTAGCACGTTTAGACAAACAAACGAAACTCTTAATCTTTATTATACAGGGTTAGTCTTCAAAGTCCAGCCAAATTTAAGGGTGTGGTACACACCCTTTGGCTGGTCTTTAAAAATAAATGTTGTGTTAGTATATCCCCTCGTCTGTTAGGCAAGCTTATTAAGTTCGGTAATAATATAAAAAAACCGGTCAAGTGCGAGGCGAGGGTTCTGTACAAATTTATAGGTATGTAAATAGTTATCGCGGGTTTTTTTTAATGTAACTAGGAATTTACGGTTTTTGGATTTTTTCCTTTACTTGTGCTACATGACCTTGCTTCTTGCCAAATTTCATGATTCTAGGTCAACGGTCCCTATACATTTTGATTCCCTAGAGATTGTCGCAATATAAGTTTTTTGCGGCATAAACGGCCGTATCTTTTTTTACGTTAACATAGAAGTTTAATTTTTTCACAGCTTCAAGGGACTGTAGACCTGAGTATGGTTTTAATTTCAACTCGAAATCTATACGCGTTCCCGAGATAAAGGGTCTTGACAGACAGACAGACGGACAACAAAGTGATCCTATAAGGGCTCCGTTTTTTCCTTTTGAGTTACGGAATCCTAAAAAGTAATAATAATATACTTAATAATATTAGTGACAGTTGAGCTTTGTGTGTTACTAGCAAATTAAAAAGTACGAGGTAAATACTACACTACTAAAAAAAGACGGGTTGCACTCCGGGAGTGCCGGCAGAAGTGAAAACTTGAATATTAACGTTGAAATAAATCAATTATTAATTGAATTAATATAACTAAGTTTTTTTCACTATTTCTGCGTCACTTTTTTCATTAATCGATGCACTTTGTTCAATTTCCATTTTTTGAACACTTTATATACAAGAATTTTACGAATACACAGCAGTGTGGCTACTACACAGACGGTCGAGCCATCAGCTGTCCATCCACGTCCGCGTCCGCGTCCGCGTCCACTATCGCCATCACATCACATCACATCACATCACATCACATCACCATCGCCATCGCATCACCATCGCCATCACCATCACCATCGCCATCATCATCACCATCACCATCTCCATCACCATCGCCATCACCTTCACCATCACCATCGCCATCACCATCGCCATCACCATCACCATCCGTCCATCCATCCATCCATCCATCCATTATCGTGTCTCACTTGGTTCACTTAGGTTGGCGAAAGAGATGGGGGGGGGGAATCTCTCCTGACGGTCACGTGTCCTGACGCGATGCCCTGACGCGAGTTTAATATTTTTTACCCATTACAAAAAGTGTTCAACGCCGCTAAAGAAGTTTTCACTTCAACAAGCAAAATAAGAAATAATATAAAGAAATGCTTGTGTAATAGAAAATGCTTTAATAAAATAGGTACCTACAGATAGAAGAAAAATGAACAACTATTTTACTTAGTCTGTGGCGCCGCGAAAGCCGTACAAATTGATACTAATTATATTAAACTGTTCTTCTCTATTCGCGCTGAATAGCATTTTGATGATTGTTCAGTCATTGTTATAAACGTGAATGCTGGAACATTGTGCTATCTGAATTGCATAGATAGGACAGGAAGCACTGTGTTTATTATTGTGCTTTTAAAATAATGTCGCTATAATTAAATTGTTTTTATAAAAAGATTTTTTGTGCAGTTTTTACGTTCTACCTTCTTGTGCTCGGAAAAATATCTCGAAAAAAAAAGCCAATTCATAACACGTTAACAAAAGCAATATTGTAAGACATCGCAAAACTGTATCAAAGTTGTATCTTCATTTAAATATAAATAAGAAACGATGAAGGGAAAAAGGTAAAAGAATGAAATCTCTGACAACGTAAAAAAATCAAGCGGTTCAATCACTCTCCACAAGTGGAGTGAGCGACTCATAACAAGCGAAAGATTGAAATGAGATGATAAGGGGGGAATCAGAAATCTTGCCGAAAATACGTACCTACCTATTATGAGGCGGCGGTAATTTTACAAGGGATTCCTCGGTTCGATATGGGGCCAATCATTAACCAGAGCCAAGCATGCTCTCGGTACATCGCCGCGGCTTTTTGCAAGATCTACGAGAGATATCCCTGAGCTTAAATATGCGGAGAGTTCTGTAAGCGGATCAATGTGCGCACAGGCATTTTGAAATCCAATCCCTAGCACTTTGATTGAATCTCTTGTCTTATTATAAAATTCTTAGGATTTAATCCTGTCTTAATATATCACTTCGAAAACTCTTCAACGTTTGCCAAATTGAATGTTGTTTATCCTCATGTGTTTTATATTCACGAGTCTTCAGTAAAATCGTACTTTATTGTTCCGTGCGTCTCGCGTCGGGGCGGCTCGTTAACGCGACCTTTCGGATATTTATTGTATCCTCTCCAGAAAATACAATTTCCAAGTCGAATACCAATAAATTTTAAGCTGTGCACACTCATGTATTTAACATCTGTGAAAATTAGATCTTATTTTTTTAGAATTCATGTAAATCAACCGGCCGTGGAAATTGTCTGTTTGACTCGTGATTTCCATAAACTCTTTGTGAATTGTTCAAGTATATAATCTACTTTTTATCTGTCAACGTTCATTTGCTGCTCTTAATGCGATCGTACAAAACTTCACGCGCATAATTCACTCGTGAGTCAAGTATAAACACAACGAGTCGCGATTGTTACGGAAAGAACAATCCAACTGATACAAGATAAAAGCGAAGGCGTGAAATAAAATTTATTTACAACTGGCAACCAAATGGTATTTAATTGGAGTGTCACCGCAAAGATGTCATTGCCTTATGGACTGTATAATATGGACAGGAAAACAAGCGCCTTAATTTTTAGTGCGCTCTGATTCTGATTTACACTTGAAATTTTTCTGCAAATCATGGGCGCTAAAAAAGCACAGTGGACACGATTTATGGTGTCCATACTCCAGAAAAAAACGCAGCTGCAAGCGATAAATCGCTCACTTGCAAGTTAGAAATAAAAAGGTAGTAGGAGCTCGCTCTGCGCTCAACAAATAGGCATCCACGAGATTCGTGTCTGCTAGTCGATCATTTTGTACCGTTGCTTTACATATTGTTTCGTCCATAAGCGTTGAGTATGAGATGTGTAAACGTAGATTTGAATTTGCATCGTCACTTTGGTCCCTCTATAGCAAAGCACCATAAAGTGATAAAGTATTTTATGAAAATGTCTGTCGTGCGTAGCGTGCTTGACATCAAGGCTCGTTAGTGTTGAGTGACTTTACGGTCAGCTCTTGTACGTATATCCCATATATGCTCGAAAGTGAAAGGTTTACCCTTTGGGCGAGAATAAGCTAACGATTGGAAATTATTTTGTATTAAGCAACTGCATCGTAAAATTCAGTATTGAATTGAAAACCTACTGTATAGAATATGATGTAAAAAATGAATACAAATATGCAACAGAATAGAAACATGTTGGACGACATTTAATCTATGGGTTTCCTTAGAATAACATTCAGTACACCAACAACTCTCGAGCACCCGTGTTGGTAAGATCTCCTGATCTTCTTGTACGTCTTTTGTCAACACGCATAAATTAAGCTTAAGCAGTCCTCGAGTTTATTACCTTTATCAACACGCGAGTGTAGGTCTCGTAAACGAATAGGGTACTTTTACTTGAATAGGATTACCGGTGCCTCTGTTATATTTCTCCTTCGATATTGCCTATAGGTTGTCCGCGACTAGGTAGGGGCATCGCGTGTGGTGAGCCGCTAACGCTTGATATACGATCGTCTTAATCACCACCTCGTTTGTATAAGATTTATATCACACCTGTTGCGCCAATTATTTACATTCGGAAGTCATTCTGTGTGGATTCGGTGTGTTTCTTTGATGAGTTGAGGTTTAAACGTCTTGATAACATTCGGAAGTGTAGGGAGCTCGGTATAATATAAAGATAAGCCATAGCATTTATATTTAAAACGAACACTTCGGCTTTGCTTAAGTTACGGAAAACATAGATATCATAATTTCTAAATGCTTTGTTTATGTCGTATCATAACATAATCTGGCCGTTGAACACGATGTTGGCATTATGAGGCTAAAATTGCTTTCTTGACATTTACAAGTTGCACAAATTATCTAGAAGCCTCATGAATATGACATCAATAATCGGCTTATATTCATAATTCGACTTAGAGCTGTTGAAGAAAATGTAAATGAAAAAAATAGCACCTACAAATATTTTCTCGACCGTTCATAAATTATACACATCTTCTAGATGATTTAATACCGGTTCTGCCACGTTGTATTTACACTACTTTTGCAAGCTTAAATAATAAATAGCGTGGGTATTTTTAAAGTCGAGCGTAAAGCTCGAAACCCTTCATTAAGTCGAGTATCAAGTTGCCAATGACGATAATTTGATAATTGAGAGTGTCATAGTCTCCTGCGCCGTGATGCCGGCACCTGCTGTATTGGAATATTTTATTTTTACTTGGCTTGGTGCTCCTCGAGTAATTTGAGTAATTTTTCACAGCTTTATCTCTGATATAAAAGTGTCAGAATATATTTCACAGATACGCTAGGCATTTTCGTTTAAAGTTTTTCTATCAAGATCTAACGATAATTGAAAACAAAATCTACGACACTTTGGTATGTTTACAGAGTGATTTATTTCTCCAAAAAAATTCGTGGAGATATCGCGCCATGACGCGAAATTAATGTAGGAAGTAATCGTTTGTTGGGTTTGTAGATGTTTTATGTGGATATCGGTTGGGTGATAATTGGTACGTGTTGAAAATCACTCCACACCACAAGTTTAACACCTCCGCTCGTGTTTACCTCGCATGTTTGCAATAACGCCGTTTTGTTAAAGTGCAAATGTTGAGTTTATTTTACAAAGACAGGTGCATGAAAAACCCATTAGTGATTTATCTTTGTTTGGCGTCAAATTAAGGCTTAATCTTACTATTTATTTAAACAACTAAACACATGGACGAGCAATAGTAGGTAGTGGAAACTACGTATTAATGACTAATGAGTTGACACTGCATTGCTATCAGAAATAAACATGAATCCCTAACTATAAAAGACACATCATGTGTGAATATTAAATATTAATTACACAACATGCTGCAAATTAAACCACATGATACCAACTAAAATAAACTAAATAATAATTGTTGCCAACAGCTAAATCAACGTGTATTTAGTACTATTGAATATGTAGATGGTAACATCATCACATTTCTCATTCGTAACACTTACACTATTACACACAGACGGTCCGACCGCCAGTCCCGCCGTGATTTATCTGCCTGCATCTCCGACCTGCGAACAGCTCGTTTATTGCCCGCTTGTTATTTATAATTTATTTTTAACGGTCACCGATTTGTATCCGTATGTATACTATACACAGGAATTCATCGCCCCACGGCTCGAAAGTACCATATAGACCGCAGCTACGTGTTAATTATGGATCAAAATTGTGTAAATTTCCTCCTTATAAGCTGCAATTGAGAGCGAGTGCCAAGTGGGTAATTAAGCTATAATTCGTTCATAACGGAGTGGCCTACTTTATTAAAAAATATATCAAAAATTCAAAACACGTTTGCCCTTATTTAAATTTAATCCACTTTTTTCATGAAAAGGTTATCCAGTAATTTTTTGTAACTGGTTATTTTATCATCTGAGCTTATTCAAAAACTGACGAATATTTTTCTAAAGAGACTGACAACGTCAATTAAATCTACATGCAAACACTTGATAGCAAACAGTTACAGCAGTACTTCACAATCTATATCGATACCCCGACATTGGTATACAAGTACTGTTATCAGATATTTCTAGACTGTTCTCCACTCATCAACTTACGATACACTTTGTCTAGTGATTTGACCATCGATACTCGCGGCAGATTTACAATACGGACAGATAATTTATAGCGTTGTTCGATCTAGATGTAATTTAATGTCGTCGGTACACATAAATCACGGTCATCTACCGCGTGGAGATCAGGCACAGGTTTGCTTCACTTGATAATGTGAGGCGTATTATCTTTTGGACCGTTGACCTTTGTAATTAGGCTAATGTGTGGATGAATGGGTTATTTTTTCTGTAGAAATTACTATAGTCAGGATTAGCTATTTTAATACTGTCCTAGTTCTGTGTCTATTTTTATAAGATCTAGTTCGACGACGTTGAACTCTTCATCGTGTCATTTGGGGTGGTTGTTAGCTCAATAAACATTCTTAGATACGTAGGTAGTTACTGTCAGTGGGATATACTTCTTTTTACTTATTGTTCAATATAATGATTTACCTATATTCCTTTGTTCTCATACATCCATCATCTTAAGACATCCTTGAAGTATCTTCACACGGTCCAACGGTGATTACAGGTAAGGTTCGCCAGCCTATCTCATTACACTGGACTTCTTAGGCTGAGTTATTTAAATGTTGCCTTTTTATTTAGGTATTTCGAATAGTTTTTAGTAAGAATAGCATTTACTGTACGGTAAGTACTCGGGCAATTATTTTTCCAAGTACAGGCCTCTGGTGCATTCAGGTTCTCAGTGGTTGACTTGGACATCGAACGGGAGGAAATAGCGTCAATAAACAGGATTTATAAAATAAGTAGATGCGGCACGGTGTCTATTTAAATGTACGTACGTGTTTTTCTCGGCCTTATTCTTTAAGTGTAAATTAGATTTGCGTGCAGAAAAATAGAGCTGGTAATATTTCGACGTAGGTACCTGTACTGGATGTTTTACCTGTGAAATACAGAGTTTGATTTCTGTTGTTACTACAACTAGGTTACAGTCGGTACTGCAAGGCAGAACCAGGTGCACCAATTTGCATTAGGTGCGACTTATGTTGTAAAATTGCCGTGCCAAAAAGTGACAAGTAATCACTGGGTGACTTACTAACTGATTATAATCAAAATTGCCCACTGATTATCATTTTCTGTTTCAGTTGACCTGTCTGTTACGAATTATTTATTATTATTTGTGATTTTATCAGTGTTGCTTTCTATCGGTGAAATAATTTTTGGGATCGGAACTATATTTTTAGAGATTACCCTTTACAAACATACATAGGTACATCCATATCCTTACTTCTTTTTAATATCAGTAATTAAGTATCTATAGAGAACTTGTTTGTGGGATTTGAGGCATCTCATTATTATCAGTTCCGTGGCGGCTAAGCGACTAATCGAGCGGCAGCGTGTCGCAGAGCTAAGAATAGTCGAGCGGACACTTTTTGTCCTCTCATTCCATTCGTTAGCAGGGAACACTGCACCGCCAACTCGGAGGGAATTTTCGCCATATTTGCCTAGAAAGGATAGACAATGAATGATGCCTTTTATTTTGATTTATTGGTTTGATAGGTAGTCTAAGACAATTAATTTGTTGTAGCCAACTTTGGCGATTTACATTAATAGAATATTCCTTCATATGGACTCGGTGGGTTATTTAATTTTAAATGTGTTGAGACTGCTCATAAAAATATAATTATAGGTACAAATGCCAATAATGACATTAATAACCCTTCGAATTCATATTGTATACAGTTAATTAGCGTACCTGATGGCACTGCGACAGACGTGACGTTTGGTGAACGTCCCTTTCATGAACTAAAATAAGTTCATATAATTTGTCAACTTTTTTAAATAATCTCTTGTTACTATACTTCATTATCCAAACAACAATAAAAATGAGTAAAAACTCAGGTAAGCCATTTATGTGACGAGAATATATTAACGGTGGTTATTAATGAAGCAGACGTCTAGCACAAAAAGCTCTAGTGTCTATCAAAGGCATGGAGACAGCTACTTGCTACATACTTCACGCCCTATATGGAGGGTTAATAATTTGTTTGCGCTCCAGCGATTTCCTTCAAGAGTACGAGCAAGTGGGCAGACTCAATTCATATCGAGATAAACAGGTTGTACACGTACAATGCAGATTAAGCGTTTCTTACTTACGAGAGAAATTATTATTGAGTGCGCCTCGAAGAATATTATTTTTCTCGGAAAAAGATAGATCGCTTAAGCGATTTTACGGGAAATTAATTTTGGCAGTGAGCGACAGGGCGCGCCGGGCGCACCGCTGCGTGCCTCGTCGCGATGATTTGTTGCGATCCGACCGCGCTCGTTACACTTCCCGATAATGACGCATACCATTTACTCAAAGGCGAGAGTTAAGGTTGTAATTCAAGTGCCTTATCGATACTTCGCGGTAACCATCGCAGCTCACGTTGTAACTAAAATTAAAACCGAAAAACCAAAGGAAATCATTCCACAGTAATTCTTAGGACCAAATCGTACAAGATCGTGTAGTATGCGCGGGCGCAGGCCCCGCCCCAGTTGTCGCCACAGCTGGCTCAGCCGCAATTAATCCACTGTAATGCGATACGAGCCTCCTGTCGTCGGCGACGTAATGCATCGTGATTTACGCGCAACGAACAAGCCGTTAATCTTATTACCACTTTCAATAACTTTATTATCGAGTGTTCGATACTAATGCCCTACGAACCAATATACACCTTGAACGCACCACGCAGAGAGATCATTTGCATTTACAATAGCTTAGTCGGTAGGAGTTAGGAAGCTTCCCACGAAATTTATTTTAGTCGACTTAACGATTGTGTCCGCTTACCAAAAATGGAGAGTTAATGCGCCCGTTGCTTAACTTCGATTAAACGGTTATATAGGTAGGCTTAACAATCTGATCCTGGTTAAGGTTTCCAATTTCAAAGTTAACATTTCGGCTTCGTGTTAGGTTCACGTGCATTAATTTAAAACTAAGCATGTTTTTTGTTACCTTTGCGTTTTGAATAATAATAGAATCACCTCCAAAGACCAGCAGCATGTTCGTGTGAAATCACTTCTTATTCAACCCACAGAGGCTCGAGGCGGCGGTAAACACGATTCAAATTCGACATGTTATCCCCTAAAACATACCAATAATAAGATGCAAATGACGAGTCCAGCGGCACGGAAAACAAAAAAACCGCTACTCTGAAAAAGGGATATTTCCAGTGAGCTGGTAATTTGCATATATTTTCGTAATAACAACTTCCGTTTGGTGCGCCGGCGGACGTGTCACGAGTTCGAGCACGTAACTACGGTAGCATCCGATCAAGCTTTGTTATTTCGCCCCCAGCTCTTTGACACTTCCATATTGTTTTAATGATTTTCCACTGCGAGACACTCCAATAAGGCAAGTCTCCGGAGAGACATGTCGTTTGGTTCTTGTTCTGAGCGCATCTTTAATATTCGGCGATAATGGGATGTTACCTGCTCGTTTCCATAATGCGTTGTAATGAGCCGACGAATTTAACGCTTCATAAATTATTAATTCATTATTAGTAAGAACTTTTGAAAGTTTTTGGAATATTATAACTTAGCTTTTAAGTTTAAACCGTTTCTTTTCATGATAATTTAAAATGCTTTTACAACCGTGATGACCACGAACGCATAGATAAGAAATTTTCGTGTATTCTCTTCAGCATACATTCGATTAATAAAGTAGTCACAATCACAACCTCGTTTCGCAGTATCATGTAACATTTTTATTATAATATTTACATGAGGGCCATATATTATTATATTCAGCGAGATTGGTGGCGCCACGCTGTCCCACGGCAGTTTCACGTTGAGTCACGTGTGTCAAATACATTTGTATTCAGTCTTTGTGTCTCCCAGTGCCCTACTCATTGAATAAAAATAATACAACTTGCGTAGGTTATGAATTATTTATTTCGTTTTTAATTGAGTGTTAAGAGTCATTGATGTCGTCTGTCATGTGTAATTGCTTATTCATTGCTGTGTTTTCAAGTGTCTCACTGTGAACGCTATGAATAGCAAGTGCTGTAACGCCACTCATTCCTTTTTCTGTGATGGCATTATGAAATAGATAACGTTGACTTTTTACTTTTGCCTTTGTGTCTCACCACAATTTTGAAACAAATTAAACTTGTAGGTGGCATGGCGGTTACATTGGCCTCGCTGCTTCCACAAAATTTCACACTTCCTGATGAAAGTTTTAACACAATTACCCGGTCCACGACCATTTCCCCCGGCCCTCGACGACTGGACAGGAAAAAACTTGGCAAAGAACAAACTAACCAACAGTCCAATTTAGCGACATCCGTATAAAGTTTAATGTACCCAATCTGAAATGTTGCCGTATTTTCGCATTTTAACTAGGCACACGGGGAGCGTATTTTGTTTTCTTTTGTTTTTATTATGTTATTTGAAGCAGGTGGCTTTATTCCAAGCAGTATCAAAACACACGAGTACACAGTGTAGGTACACGAATTTATCTGCACCAAAATACTTGACAATCCTCGCTGTTTACCAAAGTTCGACGCTGATGCCAATTGTCTAGAGAGAGAAGATAAATATTGATTGGTAGATTCAGGCAGGTCGTTGGCAAACGTCCGAATTAGCTCAAAGTTGCTCCTTTGATCGCAGTTCCGGTGTTTGTCGGTCGGTGTCAGTTGTCCTGACCAATTCGAAAACGTTATCGTGTCCCAATTGCAATTGGTGACGTTTCCTTTCTATTTATTTACGAAACTGAACCTATGGACTTTTATAATTTTAGTTCTACACAAATAGCTTATATTGTATTGTAGCATTACTTGTTTAGAGTTAAGTATAAACAGTGTCGTGTCATGAATTTTTAATTCCATTAAAATTTCCGTCAACAAGAGTTTCACTTCAACGCCGTTGCTAGAGGCAGGCGAGAAAATCCTCTTTTATTCCCGTCGCGTACGCCGTTCTAGATCTAATCAAAATTTAGCAAATTTGTTTACATACATCATGCGGCGGAGCGTGGTGTATCACGATATTCACCACACGTAAACAGTGCCGCGCCAGCGATGACACCTCCTTTTGATGTCCCTATACTCCACATATACGAACCCCGAGCTAATAAAATGTCACCGGCTATGTAAGAGACATGTTTGTCATATAAACGAAATTTGATTTTGGCGTGATTCCGTATTCCAAACCCAATTTCGTCTCATTTTTGTTTGTAACACATCTGAAACTATCCTTCCGAGAGTTTGGGATCACTGTGGGCTTTCTCATGATGGCTTTTTATGTCGCCTAAGCGATGTTCCTAAGATTTTTGTGATTAAGTACCTAGGCATTTTAAATACCTAGCTATATGTTTTAAATTCTCTGCTAAATAGACCTTAGGCTCGTGATAAGTGGCTACTCATCTTCCTGAATCGTTCAACGATGAAGGATGTCAAACAACTCCGCATGGATGACCCTTGCTGCAAGCTTCAGAGATTATGTTAATCAGCTGGGTCTCGGTTATTCATGAATATCTATGACAGTCCTCACAGGCAGCCAAATGCAACGTTCTGGTGCTAAGGTGACAGTCGACTCGTGCCAAATTCGGATATTGAGCCACATCTGGGAAGGTTAGAATCAGAGGCATTTTGTCTAGCGTAAAAATCAAGACTGCATCATTAAAATTGACTTTGTTTAGTAACGATACATCCTCAACAATCATAGTACATCTATTCTATCGGAAATAAATAGAAAATTCTGTCCCAAGCTTTATTTTTAAGTAGGTCTAGGCAAGATCGAGTTGGACAAGATGCCGCTATCGGTATAAATTAGCCTCGGTGTCGTATCGCCGCGGAACAATACCGCTGTCACGGTGGCCGCCGTATCGACTGTCCCTGCCGTGCCTGGCCGTCCACTTCTCACACGAATAGGGTTGTTTAGGCACCTGAAGTGCCAAGTTCAAAGAACAGTAAAATCTCTGTACCCAGTGTTCCAAATGGAAAAATTTGGCGAATGCCTGATACAGCTTTCAGCTTAAGAAACTAGATAGGATCTTACCTTAACAAATAAAATAAAATAGAATAGTTAGAACCTACTTCTAAACAACTGAAACTGAAAATCCAACTAATCGATACCTAAGTCATTAATTCAAAAGTTTGTACCAAATTCTATTCCAGTAACATGGCAACCTTATAATCGACTTCCCCTTCAGATATTATTATAAACTTTGCACAGATGCAGTAGGGTTCAAATTCAGTTGTGTTATTTGGTATTGTTTACGGGACAGGCTTAGTGTTGCGGTTGGCAGGTGACACGAGGCTCTATAAATCTGTGCCGCACGGCCTGCGTCGTAAACACGGCGAGAGCACAATCCCTCGATCTGAACTGCGACTGTTTCAATAACTCGCTATTATTTCAATAATTGAAAAGGTGCATTATTATTTCGCTTGCACTTGTACAATGGTGCTTGAATGTGGGAATGGCACTGTTACACCGCTGTTTACGGGTTCAAAATCCCCGTTTTGTTTTCTAAGTAGAAAAGAAAACCATGAAGTGTTTGCCGTTGGATATTTTCCTGATCGGAAAATTATAGATAAACACATAAAAAACTTCGTGGAACAAAGTTGTAGCTACGAATAAAAAACTCTTTCCTCGAAACAAGAAAATATTAACCAACTGTAACATGGCTCGCGGCTGTAAGTGGTTTCAGATATTTATCGACTCGAGTTTTTCTTCAAGAAACAAACTCTCTTAACCACAAACGAGCGATTAGTGTACAACAAGTTCCGTACACGTTATACGGGCGAGTATAATAACTTTCACCTATAGAGAATTTATTGGGTACTGTCTCTAGTTGCTAAGTAGCTTCGCACCACGATGTACTCGGAGGCAGGTCCGTGCCTCGGGCTGTTCAGATTTACGAGGTGGCGCGCTCGTGCTGTGCCCCACCCCGCCCTCAGCATCCAGCCTCTCCCCCCGCTCTCGCCCGCACAGAATGCGGCTCCCTCGGTCACTCATTGTAACGGCTCTCAGTTAGTTATGAACTAGAAGCAAGTGCCGGACCTCTTACCGTTTCAATTGTAGAAACCTTTGAAGATAGCTGTTAATTGTTTAAGTTTGCAATAAATTCCAAAGCTTTCGCGGTTACGCCTTCTGGATTATCTTAAAGTATATCTGGAATCTGAAAGCTAGGAAAATAAATTTTAACGCTGATCGTAAAAGAAGAGGAAGATTTTACTCAGATTTAGTAGGAGTGATAATCTCCCGAATTTATTTCCCAACTTACAACTGTACTCGGAATAGGTTGAGTGAATAGAATGTTGTAACTTACTGGAATTCTTGTTGCGTTTATCTGCTGTGAATCTTTACAGTGCCTTTACTGTTACCCGTTTATCCATGAAGATTGCAACTAGACAACGTGATATGTAGTCAAGACATTTTTGCACCCAGGAACTTTTATGTTCTTTTCTTGGATCTGCTTTGCTTAAAAAACTGGCTTTATTCTTAATTAGATATGTGAAACAGCATTCCACTGTCACAAATGGGGACCTTTTTTTTCAGAATCGTCTGGTGCATCTCGGCATTTGCCAGGTTCCACCTTCCAGCTACGCTTCCTCTATTCTTGTTGGTATTAAATACTCACATTGTATAAAGATTGATTCATGTTCATGTTCAATCTTCCCTTTACTGCTATATCTAGCGAAAACCATCAAGCCTCACAGTCAGAGCCTTAGTTGTAATGAACAACACTTTTATTTAATTTAATTTGGAATTTATCCGCTGCCCGTGTTGCTACAAGAAACACGCGTTTGCATTGTACATACATATGTATGCAAAAAACTCTTACATGTGCTCCAAGCAGGCTTGCGCTAAAAAGTGGCAAGACTAGTCTGTCCGCCTGGACTGGTCCTTGTGTGACGTCACACGTCATAACTACCGACCAACATGCCACATGATTACTACAGTTCAATACTTAACGAGCTACAAATTGTTTCGAGATTTTGAAGCCTCGGCGTTTTTTTTCATTATATTATAGATGATTAAGAAGACTGGTTAAGAGGTCAGGATCTGTTTTTATTTATTGGATTATTATCATATTTCAAAGTCCACTTGTACGAATCCCCTAGGTGCCTACTGGACAATGAAGGTCGTGAAAGAATTTTGACAAAGTCGTTCCGTATGTTTACATGACGGATTCGTCGTGACCAATATGGTCTGCAAACCTTTCTTAAACGTTAACAGCGTTATAGCATCGTTATTAATAAAAAACTTTTTAACAAAAATACAACCGACTTCCAAAAGAAACACTACAAAGTGAAAAATAACTTTAATTTCGGAAGTCGGTGTCTTTGGTTTTGTATTTACGTTTTTTGCCACCGACTTCCGAAATTAAAGTTATTTTTCACTTTGTAGTGTTTCTTTTGGAAGTCAGTTGTATTTTTGTTAAAAAGTTTTTATTTCACGCTTTTTAGTGGGTCTGCTTATAATTTATCTAAGTTACAATAGCCTAGTTTCAACTTGCTCATCGCCTTTTACTAAATATTGCTTTTCCCGATGCAGGGCAGTTAATTGTTGAGGAGTTCTCCTGGTCCACCATCAGCTCCATATCACCATTCACATCGTGGCGAGCATAAATTGCTTAGTAACCATATTAAAGTAATCGAATCGCAACCCGTGAAATAGATATTATTGAGTAGTTCCGGTGGCCATCTGTGGTCTTCATCATCAGTTTCACTTCACCAAATGGTGCTTTCCGAGAGCGAATGCACGAGTTACTATAAAAAATACCCAAATCGCTACAGGTGTGCCTATAATATTTGAAGAGTTCCTTCGATTTCTCCAGGATCCCATCATTAGATATTGAAATGGTGACAATGGGACCACACGGGAAGCACCAGCTTTCAAATAAAAAAGAATAATGAAAATCGGTTCACCCAGTCGCAAGTTATGAGGTAACAAACATAAAAAAAAAATACAGTCGAATTGATAACCTCCTCCTTTTTTTGAAGTCGGTTAAAAAGACAAATCACGCAAACCAAAGCAAACTGAAAAGAAAGCTGCTGGATAAGAATGGTAATTTTGGATACCTTGTCTTGGACAGATGATAAAAAAAACAAAATCATATTTCAGTGAGCTTGGTTCTTAACGGTCTTAGGTACAAACAGTTTTTTCGAAAAGATGGATTCTCGCAACATCATATTTTAGTAGAAAAATCCCTCAGTGATTGATAGTCCAAGAAACGTGCCTAGAGAATGTAATACTTTATAGGCATGAGCTGCTAAGAAAGGATTTCTCATAATTCCCACCGGTTTCCGAACAGAATAGGCACATTTAACTATGTTTTCGTATTTAGTCACAAGATAAAAGAAAGATAGAATAAGCACTAGGTAAGTAATGCTGTAATTATTACCTGCATTATAGTATTTTACGAGATATAAAATTACGTATTTCTAGTGCTCAATTTTTTACTGCGAAGCATAAGAGTTGGGAGATTATTAAAACTTATTGTACCCAAGCGGTACTGATGTTTTATGCCTTCCATGACGGTTGGAATCAGACATGTCCGTTCACAGGTCGTTAACACGCATTTAATATGTAGGTACTAAACGCACCACATAATTTTTCGCTCGTTTAAACCGTATAATATCTTGAAATATCATAACAATTACATATTATGTTAATTTTGCAGCAAGTAAATCGAACGATGTTAAACGGCTTTTATTTAATGTCCCACCCATATTGCTAAGTTTTATGAAAAGTCTAGATTCTTTGACGATTTAAGTAGTAATTAAAATGCACTTAGAGGGTTTATGGCGATAGAATCTAAGTATTTTGTTAAGTTCTTAGAAAATATCCCCATGGCACATCGTAACGGGCTGGTAAATGATTAGAAATACTTGTCTTCCACGAGTAGATTTTACGAGTTTTTGCAAGATGTTGGATAGAAAACACTTAATTGGATAACAGTGAAAGTGATAATAATATATCGATGACTGGATAAGTGCTATGAGGCTGTAGCCTTTTGGGTAGCTACAAACTGTTAGCAAACATAATAGCTTTTTATGACCAAACATTTATCTAACGTTATAAACATAAAATATTTTGAAGTTGTTTTATATGTTCACGTCTGTCTTGTATGGTATCAAATTCTATGGCTGAAATTGTTTCTACGAATTATTTTAAACTAACTCCTTTTTTCAGTGGTGTGCCTTTGGACAATATCGACTTTTCTTCTTTTTTGAGGGGCTATATCCAGCTTTGTTTTCGAGAACGATAAAATTGACATATTCGATGTTTTAAACACAGCTAAAGCAATTATCACAAAGATTGGATAAAGATTAAAATAGTCACGGTGCGAGCGGCGATAAAAGTTACGATAAGTCCTTGTAGGTACTAATAATGAAACGTCTAGACAAAGACAAGGACTATTGGCAATTAAGTAAATGCTAGTAATATTTCAGTTTCCAAACAATTACGAGACTTATAAAACGAGAAACACTGGAAGTGTAAGCCCCTTACTAGTGTCTAAGGATCAAGTACATTTTTAACCGGTCAAGCGGCGCGCGTCGCCGATCGGCGACGAAACAATAGAAAATCAATTGTGTCTCATTAGCGGAGCTTGACAGATTTTTTGTTTTGTTTTGCCTGTAATGTCCCGGGTTTCGGGCTAAGGCCACTTCTCATTGAGAAGGATTGAGCTTGATCACCACGCTGGCTCAGTGCGGGTTGCTGATTTCAGACCGAAGTCCAGGGTTTCCTCACGATGTTTCCTTTCACCGTCAGTTAGTGATGTCTAAGAATAATTAAGCAGCTTAGAAAGTACGTATAACTTTGAAAAAGTCACATTGGTACTTGCTGGGATTGAACTCGCAACTTGGGGCGTAAGATGCGGATCAGATAAGGAACGGGCCACCACGATATTGACAGATTAAGTATAAAAAAATATCCAATTAATATTTACCAAATCTAGTTATCTAGACTGACTTCTTACTTTAATTCTTATGTTTAAGTTAACAACTTATCCCTATATTTTGAAAAATTAAGTAAAATTGCAATTTTTGCAAATTGTGGGAAATGAACCTTTTAATGTCGTCAATTAAATGGCAAAAAAAGCAAAAACGAGGATTTTTAATTTTTTTATTATATACATAAAAAAAAAATCTGTGTTTCCACCATTGACACGAATCACATAATCGCAACGATTTGGCATGCTTAAAATCAGTTCATCAAAATCACTTTGAGAAATGGCCGCCCACGTCCTTTCCAACAAGTCAAAAAGTTGTTGTGGGGTATGCCCGGCATCCATACTCGGCAGAGCTCTTCTTTGGAGCATATTCCATGCGTGCTCAATTGGGTTGAGGTCTGGCGATTGAGCAGGCCACGGCAGAACGTTCACGCGAGCATCGGCAAGAGTGCGTGTTACGACTAGCCGATTTATTTTCGTTGGATCCCACTTTTAAATCCAAGTTTAGTATTTTTGGCATTGGATCCCACAAGTATGGACGTTCATTGTCGTGCATTAGTCGAAACGAATCATCCAATCGGCTTTGCAAAGGGATGATCACGTCTGAAACAATCCTCTCCGCATAAATCTGAACATTGAGGTTGCCCCTGATCCAAATGAGATCGGTTCTTCCACCGATCCAAATACCGGCCCAAACGATTATTGTTCCCCCTCCATATGAATGAACTTCCTGACAAAATTTCAAACGTTCTTGATGTCCAGAGGTCCTCTAAACTCGAGTACGTCTTGTATCCGGCCTCATACCGAAACGAGATTCATTGGAAAAGCAAACACAACGCCAGTCTTCTTCCTCTCAATTTCTGTGTTCGCGAGCCCATTGTAAACGGGCCCTACGATTGCGGGCAGCGGCCGTCGGGAACGCAGACCCACTTTACGTAAACGATTTTGAATGGTTTGGTCGCTTATCAGCAAACCTGAAGAGCTGTGGAGCCTCGTAGCCAACATCATGGCGGTCATGGAACGATTCCGTCGAGCAGTATTTTGGATGTAGGTACCGGTCCTGTCAACGAGTGGTGATGCGAGATCGTCCTCCATGTCGCTCGGCCACGCTGCCCGTGATACGATAGCGTGTCTAGAGGCGGCTTATGACGCTCTGTGTAGTGCCAAGAGCGACAGCCACAGTACGTTGCCGTTACCCGGAACCAGCTTGCAACATTCCGACGGCTCTCATCATCTCTTCTCGTGTCAAATGATGTCATCGCTCCATATCGATTCAGTTCCGATGCAGAAATTGTAATGGTTTTGTAAAAACGCTTTTACATAGTTTTATACTGAATCCTGATTGACAGTTGATTTTCTATTTTTAATCAAAATTTAAAGAAAATTCTTTACTCAAATAATAAAATTAACTAAAAAGAATCAATGACTATCCAAAAAAAACTTTTTTACAAAAAAAACAACCGACTTCAAAAAAAAAAAAACACTACAAAGTGAAAAATAACTTTCATTTCGGAAGTCGGTGTCTTTGGTTCCGCATTTTCGTTTTTTGACACCGACTTCCGAAATTAAAGTTATTTTTCACTTTGTAGTGTTTTTTTTTTAAATCGGTTGTTTTTTTTGGTAAAAAAGTTTTTATTTTTCACTTTTTAGTTGTACCTACCCCACATAAATTCAATTAACACTAGTGCATTGAAGAATTGAAGACACAACTCGAAGAATCATCAAAATTCGCATAGAAATGCCGGAGATGCAGTACATTTATGCATATAACTTCGTACATAAGAATAATTACCTAATGTATTATATACTAAAACCTTCCTGAAAGTATGTAGATCACACTAATGAAAGAATTATCAAAATCGGTTCAGTAGTTTTTGAGATAATCGCGGACATACAAACATACATACATACATACGGGTCGAATACAGAACCTCCTTTTTTAAAGTCGGTTAAAAAGGTACCTAATATAATAACCCTCAATTGCGGCGATACTCTAAAATGTACTTGATCGCTAGACACTTTTAATGTGTGTATATAGACAGTGAATGCCTTAAAATAAAATCATGACGGTGTGTGACAAGGACAAAACACAAAATAATATCGAGTCGATTACCGGACATCTCCTTTTATCGTCGCGAGGTATGTGAGATAATTATCCGTCACAGGGGGTAGTCTCGGCACTAAATTCTTAAGTTTTATTGTAAAGACTTAAAAATCTTCGCATAAAATTGTCGCGAATGAAATGAGAACGTCCCATTTAATTAGGTACGACCGCGACACCATCAGATGCTTCACGAATGTCGCTTCCTCCCCCTTCTCCGCCAGTTCCTCTTCTCACTCGTTTGTTTCGAAACTACCCGCAAAGGATTTTAACGAGATTACTTTCAGCACATTTTATAGGTCATCTCGCGAGATTTATTTAACTGTGATTTGTAAGGCATTTCTCATCTGCGCAGATTAAAAGAAATTCTGTCATTAAAAGTAATGGTCGGTTTATATTCCAAGAGATTTATATTAGTTTATCAAGTGTAAATGCTTAGCCTGACTTTAACGGAACAAATAAATTTTGTTTTACTGAGTTCTACCTAAAAGCTGGGAAATAAAAGTTATTTTAGTCAATAATAATACCTACATCATTTTTCTATATTAGTCAAAAAATATCAATTCGTATTACCCAGTAGCTGGGTTATGGAGGTCAGATAGGCAGTCGCTCCATGTAAAATACTGATATTCTGCTGCATCCGGTTAGACTGGAAGCCGACCCTAAAATAGTTGGGAAAAGGCTAGGCAGATGATGATGATGGTAAAAAAAATATCAATTCTGGTGCAGACCAGAATTTATATTTTTTGACTGGGTTCAATTGTCTAATTGAACCCAGTCATGACGATGGTTTGCCTCTCTGTAACTTGGAACTGAAGTATTGGTAACTGAAAAATTTTATACTGCTGCACAACTCCTCAGAACCTCGAACCAACTTGCGTGAAAATATATTTCCATGAATGGCCTTTAGAGCGAAATGTGGTTATATATAAAATTAATTAATGTCAAAGTGTATACAGGGTGTTACGGAAAGGGTATATCAATACAAACGGGTTGAAGAGTGTATCTGGTCTAGAATCTCTGTACAAAATTTCAGCTCAAAAGCATTAACTTTGAAAATGCTTAATATTTTTTTATTTCGACATCACGGCGCTGCACTGGCGCGCGGCGGCGTGATGTGCGTGTACTAGGCGCACAGACACACTACAGATAATGACCCTCGTAGTGCGGTGACACGTTTGTTATGATTTCAATTTAATAAACTATCGAAATAAAAACATATTAAGCATTTTCAAAGTTACTGCTTTTGAGCTGAAATTTTGTACGGAGATTCTAGACCAGATACACTCTTCAACCCGTTTGTATTGATATACCCTTTCCGTAACACCCTGTATAAAAATCCGGACATAATCTTTGGAATTGTTACTACCAAACTGTCTGTAACTTGAATATATCTGGCGAACTGTCGGTGTACTATTCATAGTATACACCTCTGCTCTACCCTTTGAAAGTATATAGGCGTGATGTTATGTAGGAATCTTATTTCCGCAACTTTTTCGCGCGACTGACCTTTCGTGCAAGTGTCTTTCGCGCAAGTATTCTGTCGCGCAAAAGTCCATTCGCGGAAATGTCTCTTCACGCAAGTGTCTTTTGTGGAAATGTCTTTCGCGCAAGTGTCTTTTGTGGAAATGTCTTGCACAAGTGGTATGTTACGACTTACGAGTATTTTTATAAATATCAACAAAGACTATTGATGGCGTCGTGAGGCGTTGCTTAAAAGGGAAGAAAGCTACATCCGAGGGCCTACCTGCTGACATCAACTGCGGTTTAGATCCAAGAATAGTGTCATGATTTTTCTAATCTGCCTTGTATAAGTATTGTCTTGGAATATTATGTTATGTATTTTTTAACGATAAGTCTACTTCCTCAATACTATTGGGTGTTCCACAAGGCAGCATACTAGGTTCGTTGTTGTTGCTCATAATTGTTTCTCCAAGTATTACCACAGGTATTCTTTCTTACTAAAATTCATGCAGACTAACTCTCTGTATAGATGTTCGAAATTATATTAGGAGAAGTAAGGCTTTTTGTCATAAATATGTTGTATTTTCTACACCCATTTCCACAGCTCGCTTCGCTTAAAGAAACATGCCATTTCCATCCTGACAAGTGCAGGGTCATTACACAATGAACGTTCAATTAAGGTGTGAGCTGCAATACTTAGTAGAAATAATAATACCATATCCAAAAACATTTACATGCGTGCGCCGTTAAGCGTACGTTACGACCGCGCGCACTTCCCTCGATGTTGTTATTGCTCGCCCCTCGGGAGCCACTACACGCTAAGAGCGCGAAACCGAACATCAAAGACCGTATAAAACGCACTTCATTCCATAAAGTTCCATAACAGAGGCGTTGGCAGTGAAGCGACCAACGCAACGAGAACCCTTGACACCCTTTCATATTCCTCGACCTACCTACTTGATGCACCATGTAATACAGGATGGGGAGTTCAAACGAAGGTGGTAGTTCACATGACCGCCGCAGCCGCACGCGGTATCGACGCGCTTCCCATCTAAATGGAGAGCGGCTCACGAACTACCCGCAGCTATTGTAAACAAGCAGCGTTCTCTATTCAAACTATCGTTACGCCTTCTATTCGCCGTTTCGTGCCGTATTGACGATCCGGAAAAAGGTCTTACCGTTTGCCTGCTCTTTGGCGAGGAAACTTTTATCGGTAGGCACAGATTTTCATACGACTTGAAAGCCTTAAAGCCAAGTTTTATGACTTCATCCGGTTTCTTTTTGCTCACATCCTTACCCCTATTCGTTTCAAGGACACAGGACATTTAATTGAAATGCTCATAGATATGCACACTTTACATTTTCCATCTCTAGTGTGAACATAGAGACTTTAACGTAAACAATGAAAATGCCAAATAACTAAGTGTAAATTTTTGCCACAATGAATTGTGACAGAGTAAAAGCTTTGTTTGTTGTGAAAATTAAATTCTAGTACAGCCAGTATCCGGTATCCGGTAGAAACGCTTAAAAGGGTGGCACTTTGATAAAACTATATTTATCCAATTGCAATGTATTGTGCTACATTAGCGTCTCTGAAAGTATACACAATAATTTTTATTTTGAAATGTTACGAAAAGAGCGAAGCGGTGTCTGACAGAACTTACCCCTTTCTGTGACAATAATGAGACAGCCAACGAGAAACAACGAGGCACTCCGTCCGCTTTGCTTTTTAGACTAGAGAGAATGCATTACCGAAATGTCATTGTGATATACTGATCTTGCTCCTAAGAAAACTCAAACATAGTGTCCTCCTCTTCGTCGGCGTAATTTTATTTAAATTAATTCGCGAAGAAAGACCTGGATAGTCTTTTTGAAATTTGCCGCCTGGAGTCTTCAGATTTATATGCGGTAACGCTGCGCTCACGAAGTGGCTATCGACGCGTGGATCCACGTGCGACCGAGGCATGCCCTCGCGGTAAGAATTCGCGCATTTTTACGGCATAATAAAAATCGTAAATAATGCCAAGTGAGGCAGACGAAGTCGGGTCACGATGTGCCCCGGGCCCCGGGCCGTCATCGCGACTTGTGAATTTACGAGTGGCCCGCGAGTATCGCCCCATCCCGCCATGCGAACGCTCATTTGAAATTAGCGTTCATTTGTTTAAAACTTTCAAAAATAAACATCACAATTGCGTCAATAGTGCTCACAGGCATCTCGACGGCCGTGTCATTATAAGAAAAGGTCAACAGTTAAAGCTCCAATTTTACAAGGCGGCAATTTTCGTCGAAATCAGACACACGTCCGAGCAATTTGAGAGAGGGTCCTGAATATTATTATCACCGTCTCGCGGCCTCGTTGCCTCTTTGAGAGGTGCGGAAGCGGCGAGGAAAAATCACCTCTGAATTACTGTTACAAGACACGACGACGCGACCGCCTGCCACTCTGATACTCGTGAGTTAAGATGCCTTTCACACGGAAGGCAATAGCCCCACTTGTACTCACTGAAAATTTTAGTATTATTATTTTTAGGGACAGTCAAGATTGTAAATTAACATTAGCTCAACTGTCACCAGTGAGACACAATTACATTTTTTATTGTATATTTCTTGACAGTTGAAGGGAAATCACTTTATTTACACAGCAAGACCTCGTGAACGTTAACGCTGCTCTGTACCAGCAAATTACGGTGAAGTTATGTTTGTGTATCAACCTGCATAGTGAGAGCCAAACAAACCACTTCCGAGAAAGCAATTTGTGTTAGCTATGTATGTACAAATTGTTCAACTGTTTCGACGAGTATAAGCATTTCTAGTAACTAATAGACACATATATACCTCGGTTTAAATATGGAAACAATTCAAATATAAATATCTTTATTAATCAAGATAATATTTACATAATATAAGCTAACACTTAAAATAGTAATATGTAACTACATGTATATGAAAAAAGAAGCAAAAGAATCATAGGGCATCAAAAAATTCGTCCGCATCGCTGTCAATAGGAACAGTGCCCAAAAGGCTGGCAGCATTGCCACGTATTATATATGGAAACATTTATAATAACCACGCAAAATAGAAATTCTGTTGAACAAATTATGAAAAGCGGACCACAACCCTTGTGTTGTGGTCCGAAAATAGTGAAGAATGCCCAAACATAAAACGTTCAAATGTTTCACGTCCGATGAAGTTGAATGAAGCACATTTAACATAAATCTCTCAAAAAGTTCAAAGGTAAAACCTCGAACGTCTGTTGTAATAAGTACAGTTTCAGTAGAGCCGTGGTTTAATTTAAAGGCAATAGAGCGAGCCAACTTAATTTTCAGGCTCACCGCAGTTTCCTTTGTATGTAACCTCGACGGATTAACGAACTTCTGGTTCAGTTAAACTGAAGAGGCCATATACGAGATGAACACGTTAATAATATTCATGTTTGGTTATCACTATGAGTCTTACATAAAGGGTAACTGTGCGTGAAATGGACAGCTTGCGAGTACATTTTATTTTATATACCTACTGTAGTGAAAAAAGAATATTGAATGAGAAAATTTGAAAGAAAATTTCTTGAGACGCCAAATGTAACAGCTTCTGAAATAACTGTCGCTCCATTTTATTGACTTACTTTTTCAGTAATGCGAAAAGTTTAAAAAAATGCGAAAAAAATATCATAAAACGAAAAAACCGGTTATGCTGGATTCATTCCGTGCTGACATTCCCCCATGCAAATATGCAGTTGAATTATTTTACGAAGCATTAATAAATATTGACTGCATCAATATTCTATGCATCGAATGATGTAAAATTATGCAAGAGGTTGGTCTCTCGCCTACGCTTGTTACAGTAGCGCATTATTCTTGAGACTTGTATTAAATATTTTCAGCCAAGTTTAGGTGCTCCTTCTTTTTCTCGGTAGATGATGTTGCAAAGTCTTCGTACCATTGAATTTGGATACGGTTTCATGTTGCCGATTAAGATTAAAACAACTGCATTGTGGTTTTACCTTCTTGGTAGAGGATATTCTGCTGTATTGTTCGTGTTATCTTTATACGTATATTAAGATATCGGTGTACGGCGAAGCCACCGGTCGGCGTCCAAACGTCTCGGCGCCACGGCATTGTACGGAAACGGTCGTGACCCCTTTAAGCCTGATTAATGGGGGACGCCTCAACCGTCGATCCCTGTGTGTTTTTTCCCTAAACGACAATCCCGGTTTTTAAAATTTTGAAAACACGATAGGCCACTTAGCGCCCCGTGTCGCGCCCGATCGTAACTTAGCACCGTTCGATACGGCTGCCATATTGGCTCGTTCTTTTTCGGTGCAATTTACTGCGCGGCGCCGCCGGGGGCCTACCGACATCGTCCGACTGAAAAGATGCGCACCGATTTATTTACCGTCGATTGCATTCGGGAGCGTGCCCACTGTGTCCGATATTTATGTTACGCACCGCATGCTCGCGCGAATTGCCAACAATGCGAAAATACATTTAAAGTAACGCCTACAATACCGCGGATGTCTCGTATTTTTTTCAAAGTCCCACTTTAATCCGACAGTCTGTATTCTTTGCGCTCGGTGTGTCAGATTTATTTTTGGCATTTACCGACTCCTCTGCGCTGTCTGGTTAGTTTATTTAAATGATTACCACGAGGAAGTTGAACAAGGTTAAAGCGGTTCAACATCCCTCGGGTACAAGTGACCGCCCATACCCATTAACATATCTTAATTTGTCACCTTGCGGCCGACCATAACTTGCCGTTAAGTACCTCCTCCTAATAAATAGCGGTCGAATGATCTCCTGTTATAATTTAAATTAATTTAAAAGAAACAGCTGATAACCCGTACATTCGATTCAATTTAATGTCTTGCCGGCCGGTGTATTCTTCGGTTGCGGCATTACGGTGTATGCTTAAATTATTTAAAGTAATTGAGTAGATAAGGGCCATGTCTCCTAACGATAATGTACAATAAATCGTATTTTGGAACGTTTGAGTCATTTGTTACGTTAATTTAAAAATCTTGTCCAGCAATGTAACCGAGTGAATAAACCTTGGAATGAGTATCAGTCTTCTCTTCGATTTGGGAATGGTCACAATTCGAAATAACTTTTGTTGCATGTTTCCTGTTTGTAACATAAAAATTTGTGGATAATTGCAATTTTATCTGAATCCCAAGGTTTTCAAAAGCTTTTATTTTAACTGGCTATCTTGAATGAAACTAAAATTAGATTTGCATTGGCCTTTGAGTCGTCAGAAAACTAACAATTGGGTTGTATTGCGACGTCTGATTTTATCGTCGATCTTGCGTCTTGTTTCAATTTGGAGGGACCTTTGTGTCCAGGCTTGTGTATCGTCACACGTACACTAAAGCGAATAGACTGAAAGCGCTGCAAGCAGTTTGTTTTACAGTTTAACATTGTTTCCTTTTCGATCAGCAGGTGGAGACAAACATCTGCTTTGGGCCGCGTTCTCCCAGGTCGCTCAAGTTATTTGCCTTTGTGATAGCAAACTAAAGAGGAAAAGCTGTGTAAAACTTGAAAGGAGTCTGCAGGTTTTCCTCGATATTCAGTTTTACGTTGCCCTTTATTCTGGTATCTGCTTACTGACTTCGAAGCCGATTAATACCAAAGAAGCTTCGTTTGGACACAAATAAAACATATCTACATTCTATTAGCTCCTAGCTATATAATGATTACTAAATCTAATCATGTGTTTAGTTCCGGAGTGGCAGTCCGTATATAAAGTCGCATGGGTTAAATAGTAATTGCCGACAGAAGTCCTTCCTGGCGCGTTCCCTTCCATGTATTTCGCCGGCTCCCGTATAGTCTCAGTTCCAATTACTCTTTGGAATCGGTGTCCACTGTAATTGGATTGGGCTGGCAACCGGACTTGTTGGCATTTTAATTGTGCTATTGTGACGCCGGACACCGTCCGCCGCCCGCTACGACAGTCTGCGCTAGACAAACCGCTTTTTGAATCACTTTCGCACATCAGGATTTGCTAATAGGTACGTCTTTAAATGTTAATCAACGATTAATCCGTGCGATTATTATCTATGTATGACAAGCGATAAAATTAAAGTAACATATAAACACTCAACCGTTTTTGTTCCCACGATTAAATCAAAATAAGGATCAAAAACCAAACATGTGAGAAAACATCTTTGTCGTCGAAGCGTCAAATATTTCTTCAAAGGCCGCGAGTTGCGTTGTTTTAGGAAATCGAGACATTAATGGAATGACTGACACGTATTGTCGATCGCGGTTCGAGGAAACTTGGTGTGTCTTAAAATGTAAGGAATTAAGGATTAATGCGGTTCCCAGTAAAACGTTGGATTTCTCGCTATGTGTTGTATTTGGCGCTTCAGAAGAGTTGTAACCCTATAGGCGGTAATTGGATTTCATCATAATTATAATTAGGTATGTATTTTATTTATAAAACATTACTTATTTATTTTATCATGTCACTCATAGCTTTACTAACATCTAGTTAATATTCTCTTTTATGCCTTTTATAAATTCTATTTTTTATGCCCGAGAAAACTACAAAGAACCTAATTGTGTTACAAAATTGGCTTGTTTGTTATTAGTTCAGGTTTGAATTGAAATTCAAATATCATTTTCTTTGGGACCGTTTCATGTTATTCATTCTGTGTTAGTCTTATTATTCGCCACAGAAACCATTGTCGGCGACGCTGCCACTTCGGAATATTTTATACAAATTTTAGAAACAAGAACAAGGCCCGAGTGACAGGTACACTTATTCGTATTGCTTATTTTTGCTTAGTGAAGTTTTATCGGATACCAATCGTGGAGGCGCGGCATGTTGTAGAGATGAATAAAATATACATTTCTGCGTTGAGCGCGCTTGCTCGCGCCCAAATGGGAAGTTTGGATGCCGGTTTAATGGAGTTCTGAAGTTTGGCATTCGTTTCTATTATGGCCACGGAATTGTTTGTTGTCGTTGATTTAAATTTCACGCTCCAGTTAGTGAGTATCAAATCTTATTTGTCAATTATCTGCATTTTAAATGGAGACCGTGCTTGTCTTTATGGACCATCGCTTTTGTTTTTGCTCGATGGTTATTACTGTAATTGGCTTTGTTGCTTTGAACTCGTCTTGTTCTTCTATTTGATTGTATTTTAACTATTTTACCTAAAGAACATAAATTGATTTAAATCTCACGAGTCTTCTTCAAATAACACGGTTAATATGGCGTTTGTCTTCGGTCATCTTTGTCTTTATTCTATTTTATTTTGTCGAATTTTTCGCGTCCCAAAGTCACTTTTGAATTTGGATTCTTTCCTCGTCTTCTACGAAAAGGTATCGAATGCTTCGCCTTTGTATCACTTTTTGTGCTATCTCATACTGTGTTGCGATTCGGACATTATTTATTATCCGCGGGCTTTCTTACAAATAAACAATGATGTAGATAACTAATATAATATAAGGATACTGTTTTCGTCTGACACAGTTATATTATTAATATATATATAAGAAATGGATGCGTTAGAGCTTAAAAGACGCAACTTAAATATTTCTTTATATGCATTTTAACAAAATTTTATCCATAGTAACGAAATATAATTAAGGTAAAACATTGTAAGAAAATATGAGTTTCGAATCTTGAAATATTACAGACGCTCCTTCTTACTTTACGACGTCAGTTTTCATTAGGTAGGTATATTGTGAAAATTATTTTCTGGCCTAAATTGAACAAAATCCATTGTTAGTTACCGTTATTCTCAGTTACCTACAAATGGCATGATCTTTTGAAGCGTCCATTAGCCTATGAATCATTTAAAAAACTTGGAAATAATCTTTTTTTAACCGAAACTGACATAATTCTATATCTATGTATTTAATTTTATTTGAGAGCTTCGGGGAAACATTTTCGTGATTTTGAAGTTATCTACTTCAAAATCATTAAATAGGGTCCGCGAACCTCTTAAATAAAATTAAGTACATTGATATCAAATTAGGTATGTGATATTAATTGATAATACTCAATTATAAAAAAAAACTTATCCAAATTATATTATAACTAGCAGCGCCCCGCGGTTTCACCCGCATAAGTGTCGATTCCATGGGACTATCAGAATAAAAACTATCCTATGTCCTTTCCCGGGACTCAAACTATCTCTTTACCAAATTTCATCTAAATCGGTTCAGCGGTTTAAGCGTGAAGAGGTAACAGACAGACAGACACACTTTCGCATTTATAATATTATAAGTATGGATTATCTATATTTCGCTGTTCATTAAAACTAAGGAAAATACAAAATTCGCTTTGCATGAAAAGTACCGTTTAAACTCTCCGTTTAATCAACTTGTAACGATATAATCTCTCGACACCAATTTGTACTATTTATTGGCATATTAAGATTGCAGATTTCTAAATAATAGAGGTAAAAGACATAAATCAGTCTATGCTTCCGGTCTTAGGCAGTGTCCGTCTGACGAGGCCCGTTTATCAGGGAGGCTAGTCTCCAATACAGGTATTGAGTGAACACGGAACGCTGAACCATTCACTTTCTGGTTTTAATACTAATCTGTCGACATGAATCATAGAATTACTTTATTCACAATTTAAACATCTCTTGTTAACTGTCCTAATCAAGATATAATCGATGCCGGATCCGAGTTTTCACTCACGTACGTTCCTAATTTAATTTATCGAATATGCTTTCGTGTTTATTGATCCGTGAAATGGCTTTTTGAAGCAAAAAAAGTATCCATTGGCACGGAAAAGTTTCTAAATTGCACCGTCGGGAGATAATAGGTACCGTTCCGTTATTGTTTATGCTGCGGCGAAAATTTTTGTACAAAAACAAACAACAAATGAAGACAGTCGCACTTATGCCCTGATAGTTTTAGAAAGTGAACGCTATATTAATTCTGAAGATTACTCTCACGGCCACTTTTTGTGGGTAGCTAATTTAAGTACGCTGCGAAATTACCCAGCATTATTACGTACATCGGATCAAATTATAGCACGCAACGTATTTCGTATACATGTTGCGCTGCAATTGTAGTGACACTAATCGCCTCATTTTCTAATACGTAACTCATACGACCATTCGTTTTTTGTTCATCCATTGTACAAATTACTGTCCCTTTCGAATAATTTTGGAGTTCAAGTTTTTAACAAGAAATGTTTTTAGAACCACTATACAAGGTAGCAGGGACAAGGGCGCGCAAACTGTGATCTTCGGCTCATGATTCTGGGACCTTCAAGCGTAGAAATATTTTGTTATTTATTAAAAAAATCTGATGCTTCATAGAGAAGCGGTCAAAATGTATCGGATAGCAATTTTTTTTATAACCGACGAAAAATTAAAAAAAAGTTCTTGTTTCAGAATTATGTACTGAATACATGGTTGCGCGTCTCTGAGACCCTGAATAAGCTTAATTTCATAATCGACTTTGCTGTACCTACGTTGTCTAATAATAAATACAGGGTGATATTGAAAACATGCGACAAATCGAAATGGGAGATTGTACTCATCATTATGAACACCTTTTACTATGGGACCAAACCTGAAATCGCGAAAAAAAAAACAGTTGTTCCCTACATTAATGTTCGCATTACTCGTCAAAATGTAGGGAACAGCTGATATTTTTTTCGCGATTTCAGGTTTAGTCCCATGATAAAAGTTGTTCATAATGATGAGTACAATCGCCCATTTCGATTTGTCGCATGTTTTATATTTCAACATGTATTTGTGACTTATGCTCGAAGGAGTCCCATTAAGGTACCCACTCGATATAACCTTAACATAACCCTGACCAATCGCAGTAAACAGATAGAGGTGTAATCAAATTGACAGTCTCGCCTCGATATTTATCGGATACGAATGTAACTAAAAAGGGCAAGAACCCCGAGCCGCCAAAGCGAGTAACTACGATATTCCATAAAAGTACATCAGTTTGTATCGTTCAATTAATTTAATCAAGCGTATTGATTAAATGTCAGGTACCCAATTAAATTATCGACAGCAGATCGGGGATGCAACGCGAGCGCATTCTCAAGTCGTAGCAAGTGTGCCCGCGGGCGATACAATTCGCGCTTTGCTTTCGTATCTCGTTCCAATTCGATTGCTGTGCCAACATTTGATGCTGCTATATATGGTGGTAAATATTGCCGCAGATTACAACGCCCGACTACACTTTGTTGGTACTCGTTATAACAACTTGTAATTCCGAACGAACTTACCCTTAAATAGAAAACAGTGGTGTTTTCAAGTAGTTTCGTATAAATGAAATTCTATAAGGAATTGGTGCAATTTAATGATACTAGTGGGAATATTTCCAAGAATCCTATTTATAATTAATTGCTTGGACTGTTCACACATGGAACGCCGTTTGCAGTCGGCAGCCATCTCCAATTTCGATTAGACCAGATTCCAACTCCATCGTTCTTTTGTGAAGTTAATAAGCATATAAATAGACATTGCCTTTTATATGTTCCCTGTTATTAACTTTATAATACCTGGCATTTTCAACAGCACCATATACAGACCATCAATGAGGCATTCCACCTTTTTACAACTGTTTCTTATTGACTGCAAAAGTCAACAGAGTTTCGTTGTTAATGAAAGCTATAATTTTCATGTCTTTATAGAGTGGAACTTATTTTCAATTGTTAAAAAATTATGGGTTAGCGTATGCAATGTAGGTATCAGCGAAGGAAATAAGTGTATTGAGACTTGAGGCAGGATGGATCACTCACGCGCTAACATAGTGTTTGTTTACGTTTGACAGTAAAATTGCGCCTCTGATATCGTAGACCGCACCTATGTCTAGCCCTTCCATGATTGCTTGGATGAGCAAGAAATAACCTTAAAAGACTTCTCTGATATTTCAAGTTTAAAAAATATGTTATACCTATAGCAATATGTGTAAATTATTTCATTAACGCTTCTCTCAAAACTGTGAAGGAAAACATCGTGAAGAAAGCCGGCATGTCCTAGAACCAAAATTCGAAGACATGTGACATCTAACAATCCGCACTGGGCCCGCGTGGCGGATTACTCTCTCTCATAGAGAGAGGCCTGCGTCCCAGGAGTGGGAACATTGTAGGCTGATTATGATACAAAAATATACATTGGAAAAAATGTCCCCTGTCGGATAATAGTGATTATAAAATACGGAACAAAAACTGTTTTCAGTGAAAGATACGGTATTACCTGCTTGAAATTATTTTTATTATGATAGAGGTATCAAATTGGATGATTCAACCTGGTAGTTTTATATACTCACGTCATTGAACGAAAAGCAATTTAGTCATTTTAAAAGCCGTGGGATCCAGCTATTGATCAACTTTATTTATAATCCCACTAGCTGCGCCCCGCGGTTTCACCCGCATAAGCCTCGATCCCATGGGAATATCGGGATAAAAAGTGTCCTATGTCCTTTCCTGGGATTCAAACTATCCCTATACCAAATTTCATTTAAATCGGATCAGCGGTTTAGGCGTGAAAAGGTAACATACAGACAGACAGACAGATAGAAAGAGTTACTTTCGAATTTATAATATTAGTATGGATAAACATAGCCACAATAAAATATTTACCACTTTTTCATACATCGTAACATTGTTATATCTTTGAAATAAGTATGAGTAAGTCAGAATCAAATCGGTACAATATTTTATTGAAAACGGACTTCCGGCATTGAAAATAAAATATACTAAAATCGAATGTTGCCGTTTTAGTTTTCATCGAAATCACACCCCATACTCCTTTGAGTATTTTTCGCTATTTCTTATATTATAAGTAGAGGTTATAGGTACATCATGTACCTATCGTTTTAGAATTTGGTCACTCACCACTCCTTGGATCCGCGCACATTTAGAAAATTCTTGGAAATTTAAATTTATATAGGGTCACTTGTAATTTGACTTATTCCTTTCAGGACGTGATAGTGTGACCCATTTACAACAATTAAGCACCCCATAAAGCATACGCGAAAATTGACGGAATTCGAGAAAACCCAATTTTCATGTATTTTTGAAAATTTACGAGAATTCATCACTAAATATCACTTTTCTATAAACTCTCAAATTGAATGGACATCACTGCTATTCCACTGGTTACCTAATTAAAAAAACGTTTTGATGTAACCGAATGTTCTAAAGTATCAAACAGTTAAAAGTTAAAGGAAGAAGTTCCATTTCCAAATATCATCTACGTAGGTACATAAACTTTAACACTAGATCTCAAAATTTTACTACGGTATTAAGCGTACAAATTACGGCAAATTACGGGGAAGACTTCTTCATTTAATCAGCTGTCTAACGAGGCACAAATATTTAAAAACTATTTAGAGCTGTCCATGAAGCAGTCGATAATGCTGGCAAACGTAGAATTTGCAAATTGTTGAAATATTTAAACATTTGAATAATAATCCAATTAATTAACTGGTTTATGTTATCTTTTTACCTTTTCATCACCCAACAACTCTTCCTATGTTATGTAGCCAGGTCGTCGCGACCAGTTTGAATGTTGAGACGCCACTTTTGAGTAGTTAGTATTACCAGTATTACTTGCAGTCGATCAGCTAATCACTGATCACTTGTCGCTTAGCCCGCGTGTCTTTAAATTACTGTACACGTACGCACACGCACACACGTATTTTTAATATTCCAGATCCCTAAAGCTTCATTCAAATCATTGTCAAAGTTGATTGAAGCGAATATTTGCTTTCGGTAAAAATACATTATATTTTGTTATAGTGATATTTAAAATGGACGCAAAGTGGCTGTTGCCTGAGGCTTTGTCCAACGTATACACATATTGATTTCTTGGAAGTATTCTATTTAATTTTTTTTTTTTAGCTGACACCAAGTGAAATCAATCTGAAGCTGACACTTATATTTACATTAATAATTAGATACGATGCCAGTCAACGTTTTTAGACTAGGTAATTTAAACGGACAAAAACCTTTAATAAAAATGCAACTAGTATTAAGACAGTATTTTTTTTACAATAGAAATAACCTCTTCTGATCTTCTCCACCATAAAAAGATCTGCAAGGAGCTACCCGCTACAGCTTTCAATTTCAAACACTTGAGGCGGAATATTTTTGAATCTTTGCGTCCGCTCCGAGCCCGCAGATTGCTTTTGAGCGAACCTTCATCCCGAATGCTTTCGGAAAGCATCTCGTTACCTCAATTTAACTGTCTTGACACATACAAATTTTATTTGCCTTTTTGTGTTGTAGCTTTTGTGAGCAAATTTTATTTTCGCGAAATTAGTCGGCGGGAGCTTATTGTGAGCGAAATCCAATTACGTCTGAGCGCTCTTAGGATTTGTGTTCGACGACGGACTCTTTTCAATGTGTGTCATGTAAAGTTTGCTTTAGATTCATTTATATGTCATTTTAGGGAATTTACTTTCCTATCTATATTTTACCTTATTATTCAAAATACCTGTCATGATGTAGCAGCATGTTAAATGAATAAAAGGTAAACAAACTGAAAGAGCACTTAATACGCACATAATGGTGATGTGATTAGCACATCGCAAATTAGTCATGTTATCTTAGATGCGCAGGCGACGGATCGAGCATACAATTACTGGATTCAACGTCACTTGTCTTGGAACCGGCTCCACTCGCCAAGATAAAGTGGTAGTAGATGTGCCATTGCGTATTAAGATTGTTTTGTAAAGGGAATAATTCAAATGACGTCGTTTATATTTTCTGCTACTGTTCAACTTCGCCATCTGTGAAGATGGACTTTGATATTGGTACTTATTTATTTATTTTGGATTAAAGTTATCGTAGTGGCAACTTGATTGTGTCAGATTTTCTGTCGTTAAAATATTTTTGTATCAATTTCAGTTTTGATGTGCTTTTGTAATTTATGTAGGTTTAGGTACCTACTACATACAATTTATTTAACCTGTTATAATTAACTCACGTCTTGTTTAACACGTAGCTACCTACTTTACATCTTTTATTTTTCGATTTATTATAATTACAAGGTGTATAATAACGGACGCGTTTTCTTAATAAAATATTAATTATATCCACACTTGCTGGTCGCTTGTATGTGCAAACTCTATAAAAGGTGGGTTGTAAAGGACTTGTTTTTCTCTTCACGAGGCGTGAAGGTTCTTATTCTGTTCTTGTCAATCAATTGCAACCGTCGTTAAGGTCTAGAACTTCGTTATCTAGCCCCGTTTTGAATTTGCAATAACTTTTTATTTTTTTTAAAGCTAGAGCTTGTCGAGAGCAGCGATCTGATTTAGACATGCTTTTTGTACAGACAACACAATTTTTTATGACACTATTTTCAATATTAATCAAACGCCTAAGCATTTGATTAATATTGTCGAATTTAATTAAATTAATAAAATATTTGGAACAAATGAAGATTAGATGCATTTTTTGACGAGTTATTCCGGTCTCATGTCGCTCTTACATAAAAAAATAGTCTACTCTTGCTTTCAAAACCGAAGTAGCCGTTTATTCAATCTAATATAGGTAGTCACCACCTACTTGTTATTTACGAGACTAACAAGTAAATAAACTTCAGAAAATTGCCACTGAAAGACCGCTTAAGCTAGCGGAGCGGTCTCTCATTGGGTAATAATTACATTCATAATTGTAAATATATGTGAGAGCAGTAAGCACGGTATGAAGCGCGTCCGCAGCAGTTCGTAGAGCAATTTTCACGTCACTGTGCACTTTGTCATTATGCATCAGGATCGTGACGCCCCGAGACAACTTGCAATTATTATGTATGTAAAAGAAATTCTTTCTGGCGTCGAACAGCGAATGATGTGCAGTTGTCGCATTGTACTTTTTTGAAGTGAAAACTTCTTTAGCGGCGTTGCACACTTTTTGTAATGGGTAAAAAATGTTAAACACGCGTCAGGACATCGCGTCAGGACACGTGACCGTCAGGAGAGATTCCCCCCCCCCCTCTCTTTCTACGGCGGCGCCAACCGAAGTGAACCAAGTGGATGGATGGATGGATGGATGGATGGACGGATGGACGGACGGACGGACGGACGGACGGACGGACGGACGGACGGACGGACGGACGGACGGACAGACGGACGGACGGACGGACGGACGGACGGACGGACGCACGGACGGACGGACGGACGGACGGACGGACGGTGATGGTGACGGTGACGGTGGTGGTGATGGTGATGGATGGATGGTGATGGAGCCACACTGCTGTGTATTCGTAGAATTCGTGTATATAGTGTTTAAAATATGGAAATTGAACAAAGAACATCGATTAATGAAAAAACTGACGCTGAAATAGTGAAAAAAAATTAGTTATATTAATTCAATTAATAATTGATTTATTTCAACGTTCATATTCAAGTTTTCACTTCTGCCGGCACTCCTGGAGTGCAACCCGTCTTTTTTTTAAATTTTTATTTTATTAGGTGTGTTTTTTTGATGATTTTGCCAAAAATGATTTTAAAACGAATTTAAATTGATACGAAAACGAATTTTAATTTGCTACAAAATTGTTGGCGCAGTTATTTAGATTTATTGACTTAATTTTGTTTAATAGCTCGATTTTATTAGGGTGTCCCCCAAAAATGTTAAATATTTTTACCGACTTCACAAAAAGGAGGAGGTACTATGTTCGGCTGTTTGTATGTTTTTTATTATTATTATCATCATTATTATTTTTATTTTGTATGTTTGTTCATCGAATACTCCGCCAATTGTCGATGGATTTTCAAAATTCTTTTTTTGTTCGAAAGTAGATAGTTCTGAGGTGGTCCCATTGTCACCAAGTTAGGATCTGATGATGGGATCTTAGAGAAATCGAGGGCAACCCTCAAATTTTATAGGCTCACTTATTGTTTTTCGCATATTTTATGAAGTATCTTGTTTATTTGCGTATGGTTGTCACCATCTCAGGTAGCTGGGCTGATGATGGAAGGTACAACTCCTTAACAGTAAGAAGTTACTCAAACAGGCAAGGACTGTTTTAGTAAATTGTTTTGATGTTTGATAGGGCATCTGCCACATTTGGTCTCATGATCATCAAGTCATGACCTGATGCTGCAGTCAGGATAGTCTGCAGAGTACCTAACTCCTCGACAACTAACAGCAGATATATCGTGTTTAGGCTCATTGAAAAGGGCTCGATGTGTGGATAAACGTACTGTTAATGAGGAACACCGAAGTACATAGAGACCTGATGCTGAAGCCAGGAGCATCAGAAAAAGTACAAACCTTGAAATAACAGCACCGTAGTCGTGTTTGGGCTCATTTTAAACAGGACTAAATTTTAAGTTCAATGCAATGTTGACATAAGTCTGGCCTGATGCTGCAGCCAGGATTATCAACTTCTAGTCTAAAAACATCAGGTCAGGATTTGATGATGAGATCCTGGAGAAATCGAAGGAACTCTTCAAATATTATATATAGCGATTTGGGTATTTTTTATAGTAACTCGTGCACTTGCTCTCGGAAAGCACCATTTGGTGAAGTGGAGCTGATGATGAAGACCACAGATGGCCACCGGAACTACTCAATAATATCTAAGTATTTCACGGGTTGCGATTCGATTACTTTAATATGGTTGCTAAGCAATTCATGCTCGTCACAATGTGAATGGTGATATGGAGCTGATGGTGGACCTGGAGAACTCCTCAACAATTAACTTCCCTGCATCGGGAAAAGCAATATTTTGTTTGTAAAAGGCGATGATCACTAGGCTATTGTAACTTAGATAAATTATAAGCAGACCCACTAAAAAGCGTGAAATAAAAACTTTTTAAGAAAAAAAAAACCGACTTCTTAAAAAACACTACAAAGTGAAAAATAACTTTAATTTCGGAAGTCGGTGGCAAAAAACTAAAATACAGATCCAAAGACACCGACTTCCGAAATTAAAGTTATTTTTCACTTTGTAGTGTTTTTTAAGAAGTCGGTTTTTTTTTTCTTAAAAAGTTTTTTATCGGCTCTACTCCTAAGAAGTCGCAATTCCCGAAGTTCACATTATTATAACGAGGTAGCGGCACTAGCGGCTCGGCGGCGAGTGCAAAGCAAACTGTGCCCACGGCCGCTCGAATAACCGATACTTTGGCGTAATAGCCACGATCGAGGCATGCGATAACAAGCCGCCGATAGCTGAACCCGTATTTTATTTATATATCAGCTCGCCTCTTTTTCAATAACGCCTTTTCCCTCTCGCAGCGGAAATTTTGCTCTTTTATGGCATGGGGGCTATGCTCGTTATTTACTAAGGTAATTATCCGGCTATAATGCTGAATATTCAAGGTACAAATTGCCAATCTAAGTGACAGTTCCCACCGGTAGGCTGAACGGCGACATTACCTGGCAAGCGCCTCGCTATTATCACATTATGGTCATTTTTCAGTGTAACTTGTATGTGTTAATTTAAAAATAATTTTAGTTTATCGCATGCCGTTTGATTACTTATTTGCACATATTACTGTGATTCTTGAAAGTTAAGAGTATTCTTCTCAACTCATGACGAATGCTTCCAAAAACTCCAAAACCGTTCAACTTTTGTAATCTAGACAGAGACATATAAAACTTTTGGTAGGATGTCTTCCTCAACTTATGAGGCCTAAAGTTTGCTGTTACAAATGTCCGTTATTTCAAAGGACTTAGAACAAAAATATATATACACTAGCTGCTGCCCGCGACGTCGTCTGCCTGAAGGCTCTACAGCACCAAAAATACCTAAGATGCCAGTGTCGCTATAGCATTATAAGTAAACAACTTTTAAAATAGCATTAAAATATAAGTTTTTTTTGCAAGCGAAGCAAGTGAAGAGAGTTATATGGGAGTCCTGCTGAGTTCAGTGTGGTGTGGGGGATGTGACTGAAGGAAATAGAGAAAACAATGCAGGAATACATTCCAGGACACAAAAGAGTAAAAATACGTACAAAGGCAACATACCTTAAAACACTTCCCTATAAACAACGTTGGTAGTTATGCTGCCAGGAGCCAAAATGTAAAGAGAGTCAGGACTGGTGACGCGGGAGCAAGAGACGTACAGTTGTCCGTGTGAGAAGCAACTCGTCCTGAGGTCGACACCCGCTGCCCTCAGTGTCTGCCTCTATTGATGGTTATCGCGAAGCAAACACTCACGGGGAACTGTACGCGCTTGAACTGGAACGGGAAGATATGAGGTATAAGGGGAATGCGTGGTATAAATACTGCCTCGCCAACGCCACAACCCGTAAGAATTTCCGCCTCAATGGTGTGTCTGTAGAGCGAAATGACTTTAGGGTGGGTCCCGTTACACAACTTCAGAGGAGATAGGTTCCGAAGAAGCATAATCGGGACACCGACCTTCAGCTTGATGGTATGCGCTGGAAGTCCACTTGCTGACAGGGAGTTCAGAAATTCCACGGGATAATGTGTGGCGTCATCTTGCTCGAGAACAGTGTTTATCGAGGTGTAGACCACTTCATTCTCCTCAATTTCCGAGAGAATGCATTCGTTAATTGCTGCTGCCTGATCATTTTTGGACGTCAAAATGGCCCGCTCACACACCCAAGAATTCTGCAGGTGCAGTATACGACTGATGTCCCCGTACACACAGCAAATGAGTTCTTCTAAGCTGGATACCACTCTACCGAGAGACTCTGGAAGCACCACCTGTCCACCTCTCTCTTCTGGTAGAGTGCCTTCGCCAAGATTTAGAAGGACATTGGAGAATTCTTGAGCACGTGCATTGCCGCCGAGCCGAGCTCTCATATTAATGGTCAAGCGCAGCGTACGAACTCGTGACCACAACGAAGATAGTTTCAACGAAGCATTCACCTCGTCAGCCCTCGATCCCCGTGTCACCACGGGAAGCGTTTGCCGGAAATCGCCACTGAACAGAACAGCTGTGATACGACGCATCAAATGTTCGTTCCTGCGGATGTCTTGCAAGATTCCGTCCACGGCCTCAACTGCCTTCCTATTGGCCATCGTACACTCATCCCATACGATCAAAGAGCAATCCTTGAGCACGTGTCCCTTATCGCTGTTACGTGACACACCACAAACAGGCGTTTCGGCGCTCTTTAAATCGATAGGAATTTTAAACATGGCATGTGCTGTCTTGCCACTCGGAAGCAGTGTGGCAGCGATTCCCGACGACGCTACAGCAATAGCAATTTTGCCTTGCCTGCTGACCTCTGCAAGTATGCAAGTGGTAACAAATGTTTTTCCTGTTCCACCAGACGCATTCCAAGAAAAACATTTGACCCTGGTTTTTTCCCAACGCTTTCAAGGACGGTGTCATAAATTTGTTTTTGCTCTGAAGAGAACAAAGCGACATGGTCATTTCGCCCGGATCGTAATTTGTCTCAGCGTTATACTCCCGATTTACACAGTCTTGATGCGGTGATCATTGGGGAGCTGGTAACCCATATTCGATCAGTGGATTGCCGCCGATAGAAATGACCACATCTTGAAGTGAACTGAGACAGGTGTTCAGCACGCGTTCATCAGTTACTCCGACTTCGTCTCCAGTAGAAACATAACTTTTTTGTAATACTTAACACCGCATTTTTTTTTTTATTGTCGTCCTCAACTCTGCTCAACATTTTAAGGGTTTTGTTGGAACTTGAATTTGTCAAAACGAACTATACGATACAACTTTTATGAAGAAAATGCACATTGCCATCTATGAATTTTAAGAATTACTAACTACTAACCTCGCCAACATGATCAAATTTAAATTATTAATTTCCAAAAAGTGTCAACATGTAACTTGATTTGATTTTTATGAAAACTCATAGATGGCGCTGCTTCAAAATTTTCTTTATACTACTAAAATTCATTAAACTATGTTTTTTCTGCCCAAGTTACTTAAATGGCGTAGTTTTTATAGTGTAAAGCTAGATAATAGCATGGCTTACTGAAAAACAACATTTAAATATGCGTCGTTAGATTACACGCTGTCACAGAATGCGTAAGAAAAATAAATATTCACAGCTCCTCCCCCATAGGTGATAGCGTGATAATATGTAGCCTATATGTTGACCCGACCTCTTAGTAATATTCATGCAAAATTTGAAGTAAATCCATGCAGTACTTTTTGAGTTTATCCCGGACATACAGACAAACAGACAAACAGACAAAAATTCTAAAAACTATATTTTTGGCTTCGATATCGATTGTAGATCACGCCCCAAGTATTCTTTTAAAAAAATATTCAATGTACCGTTTTGACTTTCCTACGATTTTATTATACAAAAATAGATTTTTGAGATGGCTGGGCGATGAGCACATGTAATTTGATGGTGTTTTGTAGAGACGTCTGGCGATGCGAAGCAGCGGTGTGGCGACGGCGACGCCGGGGGCACGAGTTCATTAAGGAGCCAGTCGCGATGGCATTGTTAACGTTTTTAATTCACGTGTCCAGTGCACGCGCTGCCTTCCCCCCTGTCCGGAGACTGCTGGGAAATCTCGCTGGAAAATTAACGCCACAATTTTTATACCTTTTTTCTCGTTTGCGAGGCGCTTCCATTTTATTTATTTCACGCTTCGATCGCGCCGCGGCGTTTAGTTATTTTGTTAGAAACTTTTGTAATTTCCGTTCGTCGTTTTAACGCGAATTTCGTGTGTTTTGAATTATCTCTAATAATACATTTATTTCCATTAAATCACTTACTGTATTTTGATATCTCAATTTTTGTTCGCTAAAAAAGATCCACTAATCCTCAAATCCCACGAGTAGGTCAACGAACGGGTAAAAACTCAAGTTACATCCGTTTTGTTTAGATAGAGGTGAACACGGCAAAAAGTTAATTGTTTTGATTGCCAATACACAAACACGTCCGGCCGTCTGTCTGTTGCAAGTTATCGCCTTAGAAAAGCGTCCGATCTTAATTAGTTTTCACGTCTTTGAAGGCGCCTAGAATGATACAATCTCTCCCTTGCTACAATTTGTTTTCCTTTGGCACTCTGTTCATGACACAAAAACACATACCTTTTTGTTTCACTGAGTTTTATTTGGATGTTTCCCGGTGATGTATGGTGATTGGCTCCCTTGTCCCAGCGCCCGTGTATCTTATTTATCATCGTGATAATTCCCCCGGCGTTGGCTCGAGAAACAATATTTGAATGGCCGACGAGTTTTCGTGCTTGACGTTTTGAATGTTTATTGATTAGATTTGTTTTAAAACAAATTAAAACAGTGCGCCGCCGGCGAATTTAATTAAAGCTGTCAGTACGTACGTCGACCCATAGTGCGAGGCGCGATATCTATGCATTATCTATTTTTTGTCGTACTTCACACAATGCAATGAAAAATATTCTATTGTTGAAACATTAAGATAACACGTCCTTACCTTGTAAGTTTAACAGAGTTACGATGAGTCGCTGTTTCGTCCGTGGGTTCGTTCAGTTATGACTGTCAGTCGGCATACCGTCGGTTTTTTGTTGCAACCGAGATCCTTTCGTCCAATTTAATATTTACTGCTTGTCAAATATTATTCAGTCCGCTACGCCTTCTCCGGACGATACTTGTAATTTTTATTTACATACCGCTTGTCGAAATTCATTTTTTACGACTGCAATTTGCCAATGGCCGACTCGTTGTAGCAATTATAGAATAATGGCTGCCCGGGCGTCGGTTAATAATATTTCTTATTTCAGTCATTCGGCGTATTATCAATAATTATGGCGTTGCCTCAGAACTTTCTTTGCAAATTGTTTTTTTATGCTAGTTTTCCGGTTCTCACCTTTTGCACAAGACAGAGTGAACGAGAGAAAAAATGCGGATGCCTGCATTTATCAACACAGGATAAAAGATGTAAACGAGTTTTAATATTTTAGGGGGATGCGCTAAGATAGCCCGCGAAATTCAAATTTATTTACGTTTTTGAAATTTTCAGGTCAGTACCATGTTGTACGTTGATTAAAATGTGATTCGCGGCCGTAACAAATATGGTCTTACAGAATTATAATTATTAGAATCAGCAACACAGTCATATTATTTCATGACATATAGTCATGACATTTGAGGCCAATTCTAACTTAGGAAGTTTATTATGTTAGAATTGGCTTCAAATGTCATGGTTTCATGAAATAGTCATTCAATAGGGTAATATGAACTTAGAGAATTGTATTGATGAGTTTTACTATTATTATTCTACAAATAAATATTTGATACGACCGTGTATCATATTTAGGTAAATATGATTCGCGTAAATATGATCAACTATAAAAAACACACAAATAACAATAAAAAATACAACCTCACACTGAAAAGAAAATTTGAATTTCGCGGGCTACCCTGACGCTTTCACCAACTATCATATTCGGATTAAACACTTTATATCGCAGCATGTAGGAATCTTGTTATAAAATAGGTATATTTCCAGATGTCTGCCTGCCTCACAATCCCGGCATTGTGTCAAAAGTCCGCGGGCCATCGATAAACAGAGGCAGCGGTCGCGGCAAATTGAAACCCGACCGAGTGTGAAATGACCGGGGTCCAACTTCCTGCCGGTATACCGACATGTCTGATACTTCTCTTCTTTGGATTTTGACCGACTATACCTACTATATGACAATGCCGTGTCGCAAAGGATTATGATCTCTAAATGCAACGGGATGTGCGTATACTAGCTTACATTCGTGAATTCGCACGTTTGGTCCAATTTCCTTTTTAACATAAGGAGAAAGAAAAAATAATAATCTGCGGTAAACAAAAAAAGAGAAGTTGGGGGAAAATACGCGTCACAGCCACGCGAAACGGCCATCGCTCAGATAATGCTACAACCTTATGCAAGACAGAGCCCCAGTGCTGCTTTTCAGCGACAGCTGGCGTTGACATGATGACGTCAACCGGTGCAGCATACGATGAGATATAAATACTACAATAATAAAAAAAAAAATACACTTCTTTAAACGTATGTCCAAAATTCAAGAGTTTGCAGGCATTTTATCGGTCTACATCAAATTTCCTTTCTGAATACTTAAATTATGATGACGCACCGCGTTTAAAGTGAGCAATTTATGAGTAAGTCTCATGATTAGATCACCCACTAATTGCACGCACTTACTATTTTCGCCTGAAAAGCCTCCATACTAGAATCATGAATCATCGGTAGGTAAGGTATCCACGCAATCAAGGCGAACGAATCCGAGTATTTCCGAGCCACTCCGAACAAATGAAGCTCTAATCACACCATCAAAATTGAATGAACTGTGAAATCACAGTGAACTTTTCCGAATGTCGTAATGAGAGTAGCAATTTGTTTTTCCTTACAAATGGGAGCTGTTTTCACCTGACTGGCGCAACAGATGAAGTTTGGCTGAAGTTACAAGCGAAAAAGTTGTGTTACAAATTTAAGGGGCATTTCACGTGAAGCGGACAGGAAAAAAAATGTCAGGTTTTGGATTTTGTTCATAATTGGGTCAATTGTACTTCCATGGGACCTGAAAAATCGTACGTCTTTTTTTTTTTTTTTTTTGCCTAGTTACCAATTTATGCGACTTCAAAGAATTATCAAAATTTGAGGAACTGATTTTTCGATAGCTCTTAATGAAGTTAACCAGATGGATTGAGTAATAAGTAAACAGTGTTTATTTGAGATTATTAATTGTTTTTCTTGGAAATTGATTAAAATTTGTTTTTTTTATTTTCTTATAAGTAGTAAACCGGAAGTTAACATTAAAAATCTGTTTTTTTTCAACTTCGCATTTTTTTATATTTTTTATTTTTACTTGAAAACATACCTTGTAGTATAGAAATATCATGTGAAAAATTTCAGAATGGTATCTCGATTCCTTTAGAAGATAGATGAACTAAAGTACGAAGGTGCCGTATGACGCGAAGTACTGAGCGGTTCTTTAGTATGGAAGTCTTACTCGCCAACGCAAGAAAACGATTCATATCATTATAAAATCGAATCGTATCCTGTTGTGACCTGTAGCGCTATCTCTTATCTACCAAAAATATCACTGACACTTCACCCGCAATCGACGTTTATTTATTTATATATACTTTATTGTACACCACAAAAATACATAACATGAAATAAACACAGTAAACACTACAAAATATACAATCGCAATCGACGTTAAATGTTAGAAAGAGATAGATAGCGACGCCTTTTAAGCTATTGCTTAGCTTTTATCGCGGGCTTTGAGCGCGTCGACCGAATCAAGAAAATAAATCTTACACCCCCCACTCCGACCGGCACAGCGCAGCGGTGCGGCGTTGAAAGCCGTGCATCGTCTAACGTCGTTTCAGTTCGGCAGACTTCGGCACGGTGTTTGTGTGCGTGCGACTAGACGTATGCGTGTAGGCTGTACGAAGCTCGCATAAGTTGATAAAAAAATGTTATGCAATAGCTTACCGCGGCAGTCCCCGAGTGCCACACATATTTTTTTTTTTATGGATGGGAATCCATCAAATGAGTCCTCCCGCTCTGGGTGGAGCGGAAGGGAGTGTCAGACTCTTACTGACTAAAACCCATCCGTGTTCCTTAGCGGTAACCCTTTCGGACAATCCCGCACCCCCGGCAGTCTTCGGCCCTGGCAGGCCCCTTCCTTTTTGCTGACATCTCTTTGAGGCGCGCGTGGAACACGTACACGCCGTCCGGCACGGGCCTGGTCCTGATCGGACGGTGAGCTACCCATTACTCTCGATCCGCAGGCCCGCGCCTACGGTGGCCGGGAGTCGTCACGCGGCTCCCGTGGCGGCTGGGACGTGAGGCTCTCTCCCTCAGCCATCCCGCCACCTCCTTCGCTAGCATGACTGCTTCGCAGAAGGAGGTGACTGCCTCCCACTCCCTCTCGCCCCGGACCATGGCTTGCTGCTGCTTGCTAACTGGCGCAGAATTTCTTGATCTGCTGCTGCGATGTCCGTTTGTGTCGAAATAGTTTTATGTTTATCGTTATCGGGAACAAACAATTCATTCTGAGTGTTTTGCGAATATTCACTCGATGTTTGGCTGCTCTGCTACTACGCAAGATCGATATTGGTTTCTGGAGGTATTTCTTTCGACAGGCGTAACCTGCAGTACGTACACACGTAAACAAAAGAAGAAACTCCCCACTTCTCAGCTAAATTTGTTGAAATTTTTCTAACATTGGTAGACGTCGAATGAGATGGTAAGTTAAAAGGGTTATTACACCGATTACCGTAGTAATTCATAATACATAAGATTATTACACAATTTATTTTAACACAACACTGCAAACGCGTAGCGGCCAAAGTGACGACTAAATAAATAACGGTCAAATCGAGTGATGCTTGCAGGCGTCGCTATCTATCTCTTTCTAACATTTAACGTCGATTGCGGGTGAAGTGTCAGTGATATTTTTGGTAGATAAGAGATGGCGCTACAGGTCACAACAGGATACGATTCGATTTTATAATGATATAAATCGTTTTCTTGCGTTGGCGAGTAAGACTTCCATACTAAAGAACCGCCCAGTACTTCGAGTCATACGGCACCTTCGTACTTTAGTTCATCTATCTTCTAAACGAATCGAGATACCATTCTGAAATTTTTCACATAATATTTCTATACTACAAGGTATGTTTTCAGGTAAAAATAAAAAATATAAAAAAATGCGAAGTTGAAAAAAAACAGATTTTTAATGTTAACTTCCGGTTTACTACTTATAAGAAAATAAAAAAAACAAATTTTAATCAATTTCCAAGAAAAACAATTTATATTCTCAAATAAACACTATTTACTTATTACTCAATCCATCTGGTTAACTTCATTAAGAGCTATCGAAAAATCAGTTCCTCAAATTTTGATAATTCTTTGAAGTCGCATAAATTGGTAACTAGGCAACAAAAAAAAAAAAAAACGACGTACGATTTTTCAGCTCCCATGGAAGTACAATTAACCCAATTATGAACAAAATCCAAAACCTGACATTTTTTTTCTTGTCCGCTTCACGTGAAATGCCCCTAGTTAAAATCCAGGCGACTGTTTTCTTGCTTCTAAGAAAAGAACTGGAGTAATGATTTTACCAAGTCTTAGTTGTGTTAAGATACATTCTGTTTCCTATCATTTCCTTAGGATATCTGACATTTAGTCATTGACCCTTTTGGCATTATAATCTTGGTTTTCTGATCTTATAGTTTTAATGTGTATTTATTTTGCTGTAATTCCTATAAACGCATTTAATTTTCTTTCTTTAGTGAGCACCAGCGCAGCTCTTTTCATTTACACCACACAACAGATCCTTATTCAGAAGCGGGCCTTACCAGTAGGGTACTCCAACTCAACGATCATTGTCGCCGCGCTGAGGTGCAGCCCCACGTAGCATTGGGCCCCACCGCTTAATTATCTCAACGACTGACGCTTACTGTCACGTTCACCCTACAGACATTCACTTGCCTCTTCTCTTCATTGTCGACATCAAACGCTCATTTTAGAACGCTTGTCAACCATGAAGGGTTACTGTCCTAATTGTTTCCATAAAAAAAATATTGCCGTCATTTAGATAAAGATGCAGGCCATTCGATATAATAGTACCTCGTCTTAATTTCGGGTCGTTTGATGGATCACATTTTCCATTAAGCGCTGGGAATGTCTTAATTTCCTCGTAGTTGTTGGCTAAGTGGTAGGCAGGTTTATTCTATCAATCAACGGCGAGCGGCGGCCGGCGACAAGGCGAGTTATCACTACAAAGTGGCATCGATTGATCGCGTCACGACCGCCACCTCTTATCGCACTAATTACTGTGTATTAGTGAACTATTTTGTGGGAACCATAATAAAAATGTCAATTTAAAGACTATATTGCAGGTAATTTTTAACTTTACTTTGTCGTAGCGCCAATATTACGAAATTATCTGTTTTGATTTGACGTGGAATGATTCAAAAGAATTTGTCTTACGACTCCAGTAACGGACTTGAATGATGGCAGTAAAAAGAAAGTTAATCAGACGACAGCTTTTTAAAATGAACCCGTATGTAGTTAAAAATGTAATTAAACTGAGTTAAAGCGAGTTCAATCGACTAAGTCCTTAATGTTACTTTGTTTGCATCTTGTCGTAAAACGTTATTTCTCTCGAATGAACCCAAAGTATCCAATGTGATGGCTACCTTAATCACTCATATTTATGTATATTTTTTATGATATACTTTAATGAAAGTATCCTTCCATTTTTTATTTGACCTCTGTATAAACGTTATAAGAAGTGCTTCGCATTAAAAGTGTCATAAAGTATCTGAAACGGCAGGCAAAATTTATTATTCGAAGAATATTATAATACGTTAATTTTATCCTTTCCGGTTTCAGTTATTCATCGAGTATGAAACATATGGCACTTAAAAGTCAAGCCTTCAATAAATATTATTTCAGTTTTAAGTACTTACTTATCTCGGTCGATTAATCGCTTAAACATTTTACTTTGATTTCGAAATTTCTAATTTAAACCGAAGAAAATGGAATACTGTGGCGTAAAATTGTAGGGCAAGACAGGATGATTTTCGCGTCATCCAGACATAAAGGGCGTAATTGTTGCGCATCGACTGGAACTAATACGGGAGAAATGGAACGAGATAGGAGCTAAGAAGGATCGTAGAAAATAATTTATCCGCGACGGTAGAACAAAGGGCGGGCCACAATGGAACAAAGAAGCGCCGGAACGGCCCGGTTTGTTTTCTGACGGAAGCCTAATATAGGGAATCGATTGGTCGTAGAACCAACCAAGGGTGCGCTCATTTCCGTTATACAATGAAAAAAGTGGGATGATCTGTATGAAATTGGGTCTTAATTGATTTTTTTTTTTAAAGTTCATCGCCTACTTTCATGCATTTGTTGTCGTTGAGATGCTAGTTTTTTGTCTGGCCTAAAGATTGTATCATTTTCACTAAAAAATCATGTACACAAATGAGAGCTTTGGTGACTCAATGGCCCCGGACAATTAAAAATAATTTCATTACCATCAAAACGGTGCAGGAAAACATCGTGTTCTAAAACCAAAAATTCTAAGACATGTGACATCTACCAACCCGCATTAGGTCCGCGTGGTAGATTATAGCCCCCTCCCTCTTGATGAGTGGAGGTCTGTGTCCCAGCAGTGGGAACATTATAGGCTGATTGTGCATGCATGTATATAATGTCTTGTTTTCTTATTGATGTTATCATCCTCATGCATCCTCTCTACATTTAGGGAATGTGGCAGGTTATGTCGAACTCCTGTCGACTAAAAGAAGAAGTCTAGTAGTAGCTCACAATTATTCAGCATATTGAATTATTGTGAGCTACGAGGCAGGTTGCGACTGGTTGTGGTAGGTCAATGTTTATTTGAACCTTTTCCACCTTTATATCGTAGTTGGCAACACGCTATTCTGTTTTCGACCGTATATTTTTATATTTAAAATTCTGTGACCCCCGAACATATCGATCATGGTTTCTAAACTTTTCAACACCGAATCGTTGACATACGAAACTAAAACCCCAAAACTAAACTTTTTATCATGATACATTGCAGCACTTGGTCTATCTAAGTGACATTGACATGACTATTATTTTCTAACCAGCCAAAGTTATTTTCTCCTTTCCTTTCAAATATTTTCTTTTTTGTGAAAATAATTGAGAAAACGTGTAAAAATAAGAAGCATGAAGAACGTAGTAACGCTTTTGCAAGGTCCCAGAACACATTTCAAAAACAGCACCGGTAGCTGATTATCCTTAGTCAGATAAAGTTTCCTCTCTAAAGTGTCGAGGTCTCCTTCGACGGTGTTCGACGTCAATTTTCAGTAAATCGTTGGATAGGTGACAGCGGAAAGCGACGTGCGCGCCTCTATGCCCCTTCCAAGGAGTGGTGGTTCCCGCGCCCCTTCAATTTTTACATTCAGACGCTGATTTTACGTTTTCAAATTTCAAACTTAGAAACGTGATGCGAGTGCAAAGTTTGTATCGTGCGGACACTTCGTCTAATATTAAAATTGTATGGAAGGAGAGTTTTTGCTCAGACTCGTACGTGTGGAAAACTTTAAATGGGTGCAGTTCTAACTTTTATACTACTTTCATGAATAAAAATGTGCTTTTTATTCTTATGGCAATATTTAGAATAAACAAAAAAAGGTTGTGCTGCATAAATTTGGTGCACATAAAACAATAAACTACATATTCCAAATTAGCAGTCCATTCAACCCCTATCATTTGAGCCCAGTCGTAACAAGAAAATTTATTCCCCCAGTTGATAGTCTATAATTTTACAGCAAGGGATTATTGTTTAGTAATAAGAGCTTTATTTTAGCTACACTAAACTGAATTGTTTATTAATTGCGCCGTAAAAGGCCCAGGTAGTTAATTCGCCAGTTTCTTATGTGTTATTTCTGAGAAAATTATACACAACCGGTTTCAATTAAAAATAACGTTTATGTTTTAATTAATTGAGTCTGGAACGTGCAGCTGATTGCCCGACACTGCAGTTAGGATAAACTGAATAAATATTGTTATGGCAAATCATTTTGTTTCCAAGTCTTTGTGTATTAAAGTTTCTTCCATGGTGTTGGCTTGAATTTGATTTGTTCCTAGTTTAGCCAAGTTGTTTCTCCTCGATACCCTAGGGAACCATCGGGTTTCGCGATAAAGTCGGGCGGACGGCGCGTGACGCCGCGGCCGAATTATGTCCCTTGATAAAACTCCTCGTGCCTCCAGTTACGGGCAAGTTTCAACTGGGCCACGATGCCCGTACTATTTTCTATTCATTATTATCGGATTACAGGCGTACCGATACGCCGGGCCGTCGTGGCGTGCACGAACTCCCGATACGCGAGCAAACCATTCGGACCAGCACAGACCTCTATCTATCAAGATTATCCTCCAAGACATATACTCTGAGGATACTAAAATCTTTTCAGATTCAGGTGGTTGCATGACTAAAAATTATCTGTCTGATGTTTCACTGTCACAAGACGTAGAAATATATTTTGTATTTCTTCGTTGTGGATTGCATATGGGCATAATAAAATTATTGTCTATTTGAATATGGATGTTTTTCGCTTTTGAGAATGTATTTCAATGCAGCGCAGACTATTCAATCATGCTATTAAACTTTTCAGCTTTTCCCCATTTTTGGGTTTAAATTACTGTAACCGAAAAGCTTCGGATAAAAATAAAAGTAATTCCGTTAACGCCATTTTGTCAATGGCAAACCCCATTGTGAAGCATCTCCATACTTTTCCTTCTTCTCCAGATCACCATAGAAAGATTCCCCATTTATGACCTTTATTTTACTCCAGAGATTTTAATTATAAAAGTCACAGTACCATAAGGCACTGTGGATACTGTATCTTGCCAATCTGGTTGTCGTAAATAACGCATCGGGGCGCACGATGTCGTCCGGACGTCTCCTTTCTGTTCATAAATCTTGTTAATGAGCGACGCTGATCGTATACAGGATTAGATCGCGGATTAAGACGATAGTGGTTCCTGTTTTCCGAAGTTCGCGCGGGAAATAGAAACGTTCCCCTTGTTTTTCGGAAGAATTAGGTAACTACACTAATGTATTTTGCCGCGTTGGCAGTTTATTAGGTGCGGTTGTTAGTGCTAATTTTGTTGTTAACTCTTTGTCCTTCTTCACCTTTTCACGTAAACACAATGATGGATAAATTGGTAGTTTGTATTAATATTATGTGCATTTCAGTTTAACAAATCTCATTTGCACTGGAAAATAGCTCTCTAAAGTGAGTCAAATAGAATTGAACTCGATTATTCCGCGAAATTCGCGCCCGCGGCTAGGTTTGTTAAAAATGTACCGTTTTGTAAAATAACGAGCACATCTGTTCTCGTTCAAGCACACGCGTTACACGGGAAAGCGTTCGCTTTAATGTTAAATAATTGTAGTGCTTTTATTGAATCGCAATAATTCAATTAATGCAGTCGTAAAAATGTAAATTATGAAATGCATTTTCATAATTTTCCCGAGAGTAAGAGAATTATTTAGTGGCTGTTAGCGCGGTATAATTTACTTTTAACTACTTCAGTCCTCATTAAATAGTTACGTCACATTGGATATGTTCTATATTATATACCTAAAGCTTGAAATTACAGAAAGCTTTAAATTATTGTTTAATTACGTAAGTTTCATGAAATTGTAGTAAGATTCTTACCGAAACGAGGCTAAAGGAGTATGTATATAAGAATCGTAGCACATGGCGTTCTGTAATGAATATCCCCATGGGAAGAAGGAATGAGTTGTATGTTTTACGCCTTTCTTTTTTCTAATGTGCGTTTTGTTTGTGCAGAATAAACAATTTTTCTTACTTTTCTTTTTCTTTTCGTACTTACGTATTCTAACCAAAACCGAGGAATATACATTTAAGGTCTAAAACATTAACAATTCGATCTTCAATTTATATTAGGTGTACCCAAGGTGTACCAGACCCACCCACGACAGCTCAACTAAGCTTTCGGGTGGGTAAATGTATAAATCTAACTAACATGCGGTGAATATCAGGGACAAAGACGATGTCAGCCGAACTGAAGGAGCTTAATACAAGGGAATAGGTAGGCCAGGTAATCCAGCTTAGGGGGGAGGGATTACACGTAAAAGCCTAATGCTCTGTACACCGCGAACACCACAGTTATTTGATCCTTTCGCGTCTTAGTAGAGGTTCGGTTGCAAATTATTGTTCACGCCACAATAGGCGACGTGGTACAACGCAACAATGCGTAGTCGGCTCTCGTGCCTTAAAAGACGAAGTGCCATTATTAATGGGCGAGCCGATAAGAACATCGGCATGCGGGAACGTTAACTACCAAACGAAGATATTTTGTTTCTCAATGTGGGAATCACTATCTATTTACCATCTTAGATGGGTTCCGTGTGTTAAATTAGAAAATTATCAACAACGTTTCATTTAGGGTTTCTCACCTTTAGCTGCGTACTGCGGGCAAACAAATAGACGGTAAATATATGGTTTATAGTTGAGATCGTACGTAGACTATTAATAGCTAGGAATAGGAGGCACTACGTACGGTAAGCGAATTGGTAATCAAGTACGGAATTTATTATTGCCTCTAGAAGTATTTTTCTGACCATAAATACCTATCTTGACATTAACGATTTGGTCAATTTTAACAGCATCCAACAAAGAAATAAAAACCATAAGGTTAAATATTAAGTCGCATTTTATGTAACACTGAATAAACTATTTAATCTGCCTCCAGTACAAATTCTTTTAAATAACCATAGACAACAGAGTTTTTTTTTTGTTAGCCTATACTGTCCCACTGCTGGGCAAAGGCCCCGCAAGTTCTTCCAGGAACTCTTTTCCCGCGCCACCTCGAACCAGCCCTCGCGGCTTAAAACATTAAGCTCTTAAAATGGAGAACAAGGTTTATTTTCACACATTCCTCTCGTGAACCCATGTAAAATCCGTTCGTGTTAATTTAAAAAACAGCAGATTATGCAAATCCTAACATGTAAAGCTTATTGTCTGAATGTTAGCCGTGTGTGTAAAACATATGTAGGTACTCGTGCAAAATGTTTAGGGCTTGTTTTATCCATGAATAACAATGCTCTTTAATCTGATATCCTAATTATTTTTAGGCATAAAGAGCTAAGAGACAATTTCTTACTCAATGTTTGTTTCCAATGAATGTTAAGGAACATAAACAACAAAGTCCTCAAACCATATCGGAATACAGGATATGATCGACATGAGTTTCAATGTTCATCGTTGCAGCAGCTCTTGGTATGATGACATTCTAAATACAAATGCCACCAAAGTTACCAGGATTGCATAAATCCAAAGTAGCTTAGTGAAATAACGTGCCATGCGGTACCAGTGTTTAATTTGACGCCGATGTCTTCGGCACCTTAGATGTGACTGGACAGGGACACGGCGGCTAACACGCCATTGTTTGCAAATAGCAACAACAAACGTGCACTTATCCCGTTGCCACCGGAGACAGAGATGGCAAATACCAAAACATGCAAGATAGAAAAAGTAAGGAAATGAAACTTATTTCGCATCACGAAAACACCATATCCGTGTAGATAGCGCAGATAGATGACAAATTTTGTCACCCAATTTAATAATACTTCGGAATTAAACGGAAACTGGTGTTGGCGTCACTTTTTCTCGTGTTGCCACGCTTATTGGGACGGTGGAAAAAGTGGACTTTAGCTGAATATAAAGAGGCTCGATGCGAGAGGCGGGCGCGTGAGATGTTATAGTTTTTGCTATGAAACTCGCCGCTAGCGGTGCGAGCGAGACGTGTCCGTGTTTTGTGCTCGTTTGTGAGAAAGACATGCCGCTTGATATTGCGAAATGAATATAATAAGCTACAACAAGGTTTTGTACGAAATAGTTTCAAAATATCGAAATATACAACACACGTTTCTGTAGTTAGTTTGACTTAGTTCGCAACTGGATCAGGTACGTAGCGTTCTGAACATTCAGACTTACTGACGGCATCTCTGATCGATCTTAACTTGTAAGTTGTACACGAGCGCTAAACATTTTCCATTTGAAAATAAAACATGGTTTTATTCTAAAGCTGTCAGTATATCGTGCGGGATAAATGCACAGATCTCTACCGTCCATTGTCCCAGGAAATCAGCGCCGACAATCTGCCCGGGATCGGGATCTTATCCCGGAGTCCCGGATCGGATCCCGTCGCGCTGCCGTCCCCGGATGTCCCGCTACGTCTGCCAGGATTATCAACACGTACCACTACTCTATACACGTTTTTCCTTCTTTGTTATTAAGCTGCGTCTGCAAACAAACGGTACTTTGTAGTTTTTTGTTTCCACTTTGAAACTATACGGTCTTAATAAGAAATGAAGAAGTTTGCGAACAAATAAGAGATTCCTCGGTTATCCTTTGTAAATTGTGCAACTTTTAATTTTGTTTCGTGAATTGGTACAAGAGTCTGTTAAATAAAGGACAGTATCTAGTCCTTTGTTGGCATTGCAGTTGTAAGTTTCTCTATTTTATAGTTAAACACATTGACATCATATTATTTCCTGTTTTCTATAATTTTTAAGGCAGCTATGAATGTTGCAAACACAAGGAATCCAGTGATTTCCTTCTCTGCCTAGTAGTCTAGCAAAGTTAATAAAATAGTCTAGCATTTTTTTTATTTAAACTGGTTTGCAATCACCCATTTCACGCTAATCTTCTTAGATCTTTAGCTTTCGCTTGACTGTTGATTTTATTTTCAATTAATCGGCTTATTAGAACGCGCTAAGTACTAAAAGCCTATTTACTTAAGTTTAATTTAAATGTTTCTGAACAATTCATCTTAAATTAAAAGCAGTTTTAACGTAGGTACCTACTAAGTAGGTACGTACTTAAAATCGTTATTATTTATTTCATAATAATGCCCTTGATAATAATATTTTGTCAAGATAGAATTTAATCATTTTCTTTCAGTTACTTCTCCATAAATAATAATGACCAAATTGGGAAGAGTTGTAATTTTTTAGTTATCTTAGCTCGTAAATACTAAGTTAACCGTTGCGGGTGAGCCATGAGTATGCTTCCTTTACGGGTTATTATAAAGAAATTAGTGATCATTAAAAGTCTTTATCTACACCCATGCTATAAATCCTCTATAGAAGTTTTTGAAACACAGGGGCGTAGCTTCCGCCGTATCTGCCGTATCAATTATACGGGGCCCCCAGGCCACGGGGGCCCCCAATGTGCGTAAGCAAAAATTAATAAAAACTTCCCATTTTTTTTTTCACAAATTACAAAAGTCAAAAAAAGCAAATCAGCTATAAATGATTTAATAAATCAGTTTGCTGAAAAAAAGGCAAGGAGAGTGTATATTAATTTTAATTGTTTGTAAAAATTTTGGAAAAAGTGACAGATAGATACTTAATTATGATGAATAAATATTTTTTTAATTTTACGCAAATATTTTTTTTTTCTTTTGTAAGAAACCTTTACCCTTCCTAAGGGCCCCCAAACAGATTTTTATACACGGCCCCGCCAAGGCACGCTACGCCACTGTTGAAACAGTTAGCTTATTGCCAACATTAAAACAACCAGTGTCATATTACATAATAACAGCTCTTAGAACAGAATACTCTTAAAGAGTATTCTGTTAAAAGCTGTTATTTATACACATTATCAATTTTACAAAAAATCATCGTCATTTTGACTAATATAGCCATCCATATTGGCACCATTGTGTGAATTAATCCCTATTCTAATTTTCCTCCACTCCAAAGACAAATATTTATGTTACAACCAAAACTCTTCATCATAATCAGCCCATAATGTTCCCACTCATGGGACACAGGCCTCCTCTCTGATAGGGGGAATGGGCCGTAATCCACAACGCGGGCCCAGTGCGGATTGGTAGAAGATGTCACATTTCTTCGAATTTTTGGGTCGAGGACATGCCGATTTCCTTCACCGTTTTTGAGACACCATATAAATTACAGCTTTTATTTAGATTAATGATATAGTTGGATACGGGAAGCACAGAACCGATCAATGTGGCGACATTTGGTGAGGCCTTTATCCAGCAGTAGACTTATTTCGGCTAAAATGATGATGATGAAGAAAAAAAAAATAGACAATAAAGAGTATTCTATTCTATGATGATGACGATGGATCTAAAAGACTGTCACCAACAGTTTAACAACATTTATACAGGGTGGCAGGGACATCGACGACAACCTGTTATTATGGATTCAGTACATGATTCTAGAACCCCTTGCGTTTAAATTTTTCGTCGGTTATAAAAAAAATACTAGCTGTTCCATACATTTTCACATTTTTTCTCCATTCCATTCCATCATTTCATTTCCATTCTCTTTTTTTTCATTTCATTTCTATTTTTTCCATTCTCTTTTTTTTCGGCTTTTCTTTTTTTATGGTTATGGTAATAGGTTGTGCATCGATGTCCCTGCCACCCTGTATAGTTTTGAGAAGATCACCTATCACAGCAAATAAAGAAATAAGTACATTTACTTGCGGCAAACATGACGCAGAGAAAAAACACAAAAAAGAACATGTTGGGGAAATCAATGTGAGAAGTCGAATCGATGACAACGAATCAACAACACAACCACAAATAAATAATTATTAAATCACTAGCAGCGCCCTGCGGTTTCACCCGCGTTTTTTCGATCTAGTGGGAATATCGGGATAAAAAGTATTCTATGTGTTAATCCAAGAAAGGGTCTATATATGTGCTAATTTTCATCCAAATTTGTTCAACGGTTTACGCGTGATTAAGTAACAAACATCCCAATATCTTCACGAACTTTCACATTTATAATATTAGTAGGATTATGTGATGTCATTTGCAATCGATGGCATACCACAACACTTTACCATCCCCGATCTTCTGTAGTATTCCTGTTATTGACGCAAGTTTCTTGTCTCAACTTATTAAAGCTTCCTCTCAACCGAAACCACTTCAAGTTACTACAAGTAATTTCAGTCTTGTAGATGTTCAGTTCGCATGACATAAGCAGGAAGTTACAGCAAATTAGTTACATGCTATTTCTTCCCCAAGCACTTGTATAACGTTGCTTTAATCAGTTTCAGGCATAATAGTTATTTCCCTCGTTAATGATAACTTGTTATATAGCTTTATAGTCTAATTGCTAGATTGCGTTCTCACTGCTATGCCTAGGAAAATAAGGGACTATAAATGGTTTCAAGTATACAATTATATATCCACATGCCGTTAGGTAATTAGCTCATAACCCTACAGATTTGTGATTCTTGATTCACATATAATACTAGCCCTGCTCCTGCTTCGCATGCTTCTACGGTACGACTTCTCAAAACATCGAGAAAAGAAAAGAAAGAATATACGTTTTTTTGCGGTAAACATGACGCAGAGAAAAAACGCAAACACAAAAAAGAACAAGCCAAGATTTCTTTATTATAAAAAGTTTAACTTTTATGAATTATAAACATAAATCTTCCGGAATACATTATTTAAAGGATGGTAAAACCGCATCATTTGCGTAGCTTAGAAGAACAGACAGACACAAAAAATTACTTTAATTTTATAATATACTAGCTTCTGCCTGCGTAGTCGTCCGCGTAAAATGTCTTGTACCCCCGACTCACCCCGTTGCATCGCATCGCTTCCCCGCGCTACTACTTCGTCTTCGCTCAAAGTTCTTTCTGACTTTTTTCTTTTTGCTGGATTCGTAAGGGTCCTAGCGCGATAGCCCAATTCTTGAGGAAGGCTATATATAGGCTACAGCCTAGGCCGCCATGGCTCACGCACAATGATCCATTTGAAGGACTAAGTGCGGAAACCAAACCCATAACATAAAACATAGGCTACAGCCTATGGCCTACCTCAAGAATTGGGCTATCAAATGCAAAAGTATTTTTCTAAGTCTGACTGGTAGTTCCAGAGATACAAACAAACTCTTCAGCTTTATTATTAGTATATAGATATGTAGAAGTTATAAATCGTTCATGTGTTGTATACAAGTTTGAAATAGGGATAGTTTGCATGGGGTCAATTTTGTGGAGTGTAGGTAGACATGTATAAGTGATCCCTAACATGCGGGTCAAATGGTAATGCGTCCTAAATAAACGATGAAACTATAATACGGGTATCAGATTTTGATTTATCATGCAAACTGTTTCATGTTCAGTGTTTCGGAATACTATAATAATCACTCAGCTTACCAGAGTCGACTATTTGAATAACTGTCGATTATTTGAATACCTATATAAGCCAACAGACTTAAAATAATATTTATAATTTGTACAAGTATATATAAAAAGAAGGAAAAGAATAATCGGGTAACAAAAAATTCGTCCACATCGCTGTCAACAAGAAAAGTGCCCAAAAGGCTGGCAGCATTGCCACGTTGTATGGCTTATTCTTTGGCCAACAAGTAGGCCAGCCCTCTGGTCACGTACTGTGTCGACCAGGTGCTTGACGATGTCTCGAAAAACCAAGTATATTTGGTATTAACTGTGGATTTAGTACTTATTAAGCTGTGTTTTTGGTGCTTTGGTCTATTGGTCGTTACTGCTGAGCATGAGGTCCTGGGTTCGATTCATAGGTTGAGCAAAGTGTTATTGGGTTTATTCATCAAGAATTTCTCAGTTGCAGCCCGGAGTCTGGATGTAGGCCCGGTTGATGTCAGTTGACTAGCCCCCTATTACAAGGGACTTAAACATAACTAGTGAAATGTGGGTGTAGGTACTTTAGGTATACCTCGGCCCTTCTGGGGATTACAGATGTTAGAAGAGGCAGTATAAATTATAACCGTATAAATATAGAGATATTACCCAAATAGCAAGCTTTGAATAACAGAATGGTTACTGGTTATTTACTGTGTATAAAGGTTCTTATGAATGTGGTTTGTACGGATTTACGGAAAGGATCTTATGAAGTAAAGCAGAGAAAGACAAGCCTAGACATGTCGCTCATTTGGAGAAACATCGACGTAAATGTATTTTTTCCCAAAATTGAGTGAAATATGACAAAGCACTTAGAAAGCGTATTTACGTTTAGATAAAGGCGTAAAAAAAGTAAAGTAGCAGTTACGTCGATGTTTCTCCAAATGAGCGATTTATCACATCACACTATCACACTTCACACTAATATTATAAAGGCGAAAGTTTGTGAGTGTGTTTGTGTGTGTTTATATGTTTGTTACTTCTTCACGCTTAAACGGCTGGACCAATTTTGATAAAATTTTGTATGGAGGTAGCTGATACTTTGGATTAACATATAGGCTACTTTTTATCCCGATATTCCCACGGGATCGACATTTACGCGGGTGAAACCGCGGGGCGCAGCTAGTTCAATATATAACAAACAATATTGTAATAATGTAATTATATCAAAATGAATTGTCTAACACAGGTATGATATTATGGTTATGTGTACCTATAAGGTACACGCTCGTTTTTAATGAGGAGGCAAACATGCCACAGCCTTCCAGTCTTTCTTTCTTATTTATTACAACCAATCAGAACGTTGAACCGACATAGCCCTTAAGATTTTTATTACTAATAAAATGGCCTGAAGGACGCGTACATCTGGTAGTTGCGCCATTAATTTCACAGTTATCTACCCCATTTTAATTAACCTCACTATATTTACCTTTAATGTATCACGGAATGACTTCTGTCATTCGATCGCCATCATCCAATTACTTTACTCATAAACTTAAACACTATTAAAAAGTTAATGGCTTTACATGGAAACTACTGTAAGTCTGTGAACTTAATGAGCTCAAGTGCGTAAAATAACATACATATGTCTACTGTTGTCCCGAATGTTATCCTTAATTGATTTGACATGTCCGGGCCGTGGGGGCCGCGGTCCGAGCCAACAAAAACAAGGCTTTCGTTCAGTCTCGTGGTCTCGATGGTATTCCGTATGATTGCTACTGATCCATTGTTTGTTCTGCTAAGTACCGTGGTCGTTGATACGGTTTGTACGTGCTTTTACCGCGGTACCTTTGTCACTTAGTGGACCGGGCTCGAGTGCTGCGCTTGTTTTTGTAGTACATAGATGAGCAACGGATGTCGAGAGTTAAACATTTTTTGGAGTGTTTTGTTAAATTAATCTTTTAAAAGAATCGAACTATCGTCTATAGGATTAATGATAATTATTTTGTGGCAGGTCAAAATACTTACAATATGCAAATCTCGCTCTAGTATGAAAACATTGCTGACAGTTTAAGCTTCTTTATGCTTGAGAATGTGTCCAGAGTTTCTTAAGCACTCTATTTTGCACAGCTCCTTTTTCTGTCAACTTAAGTTTTATTTTATTCAAATATCTTGGCAGGTGTGTGCGATAATGGAGTTCTCTCATTATTTCCGAAGCCTGTTTGATCAAACAGAGACACTCTACTTGAAAAATGCAGTATACCCATAACTGATACACTGTAATTAAATACCTGTTACGCTATCATAAACATCTATAACATTTGGGTTTCATCAACTTTATCTACATCCACGATTCTATTAAGAATGAATTCACACGCACGCATAAATTCTCTTCCATGCAAAAGTCTGATAAAAACGCAAACGGACACTAACCACTCACAATGAGCTAGATGAAGTGGCATTTACATTGGTAATTTTAATTAACCGAATGATAAGTTCAGAGATAGGGCTTATTATTCGCTATCTTATGAACTACTTATACTTAACGCGGGCTATAAATAAATCATCCTGACTGGGTAATCGCGTCTGGACTTCAGAACTTGTTGGATGGTCGTCGAGTGGTTGGCGCAAATTAGCGAGTGCGCGTTGCGATAGCGCTGTTTGTAAACAGGCTCGGTCCAAGTGACGAGGCGATAGCGGTGACAGGGCTGATAAGACAAAGGGCGCATGGAAGCTAGGTAAACGCACTATCGGCGTATTTATGTAGCTTTAAAACAGATACTGGTAAAACATCGTGATAAAATGCAATTACTAAAATTCTGTTTTTATATTTTCAGGTAACGCGTCCTCTTTGTGTGCTGTCGAATTTATGGTTCAAGTAAGTGATACGAAATACTCGTATATATACGATTCCGAACTGAGGCGATTCTCATAATTTTAAGAACGTTCACAGTCTGATCTCAGTCTCAATCTGTCAAAAATTCCTCTAATTTCCCTACATTTTGACAAGTTTTTGACATTTGTTTGTCGCCGAGATGAGACTGTGACTAGATTTTAAACTTTTTAAATTACGAGAATTGCCTTACTGATATATTAAAACCTGGTACATAACTCGGGCTGTCATCTTTTCAATTTCGAATGACGGATTGTCATTGCGATTCATTAAGCAAGTCATCAATTACTTCATCACAAACAAAACGTTAATCTTGATAGGTGGTTATGACATCGCACATCCTTCTCTAAATTATTGATTCTGTAAAGGACTGACATTTGTATTACAAATGCTATCAAATGGTGAACATGAGCTATCTTATACAGGGTGAAATTGAACACATGCGACAAATCGAAATGGGAGATTGTACTCATTATTGTGAACAACTTTTACTATGGGACCAACCCTGAAATCGCGAAAAAAAAAATCAGCTGTTCCCTACATTTATGTTTGCATAACTCATCAAAAATGTAGGGAACAACTGATTTTTTTCGCGATTTCAGGGTTAGTCCCATAGTAAAAGTTGTTCATAATAATGAGTACAATCTCCCACTTTGATTTGTCGCATGTGTTCAATTTCACCCTGTATATGACAACATTGAACAACTGTAATTACTATGCTTCCATATCATTATAATATGAGACAACATAGTGGATATTTTCCGCTCCCAAAATTATTGTATTAAAGTTCTCATAGTTTAAACCACTGATTACGGTTCGAGTCGCGTGGCTGCGCATCTTTTGTTCTAATTATCAGCACCCGCCCCATAAAGCCCGAGGATGTAATATAAACTCCTCTAGTCGTGCAGCTTAAGACTAAAGAGAGAGACAACCCCATACAAATTCACTGTGCCTTCTCCCTCACTCTGATGCGCACCACCCGCTGCAATGTTTGATAGTAATTATCCACCCCGGATAGCTGTAATTGCCCTTTCAACCCTTCTTTGTACATTTAATATTCAAGGTAACAACTTCAAATTGCTAACAAAATGTTGATATAGATTATTCGCGTTTTATGCGGTTATGAATTTTAACTGTAAAACACGCGGCACAGGGGTAAGACGTGACTGATACGAGTACGGAGCGAGGTACAATACTCGGTGGTAATCAAGTGTTGGTACAGAGTGTACCAGTTCTCCCCGTAGCGTTTCTCGAGCGCTATCACTTCCTACCATTATCGGGTCGGTACGCAGCGAAACCTGGCCCCTTAACTAATGTCTCCTTTTGTGACCGCAGGGCCGGTTTAATCAGTTGTTTATATTATTGCCAGCAACTGCGCGATTTAATCGTTCGTTTACCGTTTCTCATTGTATCTCGTTGAATGGTAGCGGCTTTTCCACGGCCCTGCGCCATGCGGCAGATAGAAAATTTATAGGGGAAATGTACAACCAACCGGCGATATTTGTTTAGGATTAAGAGATTCAGCTGTGCGTCGAGTTAAACGATAAACAAAAGCTGTGTCACCGCAAACTGCTGTTTGCTTAATTGTACATGCATGATAACGCGCTGACGGGCCCCCGACTTCGGGGTTTTAGAGTTTCACGAGAAGGCTTAAAATATTGTGTCAGTTTACGCGTACGCCGCAAGAAAGTTACGTGTAAGCCCAGGGGATTCCAACCTAAACAACAATTAGGACAGCCTTTAAATTTAATTAGTTGTGGCTTAGTTCGTGGGTGTACCTTAGGATTTAATAAGCGCATTCCGTTTTCTGCAGATCTTAGTTGCAGATAGCATGCTTACAAGGAATAACAGAAATTCAAATCCACCTAACTAAAGATCTACAGCGCTCGTTGAAAACATAGTCTTTTTGTACGGTAAAATACAGTTAATGTTGCAGCTTTCTCGCAAATTAATAGGTGTAATAAAACCGATGCAAACACTAATACGTCAATTGAAACACAAAGCGTTCGTTTTCCAGCTACGTCTCTTTAAAAATTGCCTGAGCTTTATTGGGTAAAAAACCGAACGCGTTGCAAACACAGTGTCGTGTGCGTGACAGGGGAAGCAGTGGCCGTCGCATCCATGTCCGGTGTGTGCACGGGGAGGATCGTCCGCGGCGCGCCCGACGCATCCACATTAAGATAATCGAATGTCCGTCCATTCGTTAGTTAATTAAACACGATACGCCCGTCGCCGCGATCCTACCGATTAATGACCTCAATTAAGCTAATCAACTCTTCGCAGATTTACGTTCGTTCACGAATAACGATACGACAACTGTGTCGTCTGTGAGGGAGCTGACCCGATGAAAGACGATTAAGAGGCTATTTATAGCGGTTGATAGGTGATAATTTAGGCGGCACAACACAAATTGTTCAATTAACGAAATTACAAACACCTGTTCCCCTAATGCTATTAGTCGTATATCAGCAGCAAATAAAGTTGTCTTATATGCTAATCATTCGATTGATGAGATGCTCGTACATACAAAATAAATGCATATCAATATTCTAATAATAATCTCATTTAAAACTACAGTTATTTTTACATGTCGGACAGTGACATAAAAACGGCAAAATAAACGGCTACTTACCTACATAAATTGATTATCTGAAGCCTCGCTCATACTGATTAAATGCGTTAAAAATGTAGGGTCTCATCATATTATGTTGATGAAACCCTACATTTTTAACGCATTTGGTTTCCGATCTCTGGTTCAAGCCTTTAGTTACTAAAAATAAAGTAAAAAAAATACTGATTCGACGTCGACATTACTCGACATCGAGGGGAAAATCTCGCCCACGGGAACAGCGGCAACAAATTATATAAGCGCCAAGTGGTTCCAAGATCTAGAAAACCAGAAAACCCCATGTCACATAACGTTAACAGTTTATCGTAGTAGTTCTCACAACGCGTCCCCACACGTTCTCTAATTCCGTCCATTGAATTCAAATTGAAGAGTAAAATGTCCGGACATTGGACTGGCTGCCGTGTATTGGAACCGAGCGTTTTAGCTAATAACTTAATTCCTCTGGGATTGCGCATGTGTGTCGGGCGATGTGACCTGTGTTTTGAGCGGCGAAAAACATTATCCTATTATACGCGCCATATTTTGTACGGACGCATACATTGATTTTGGCATGGATAAGCTTTTGCTTATTTATGTTACGGTTTTCGTAAGGGTTGGCAGTGAGTGTCCTTTGCTGACAGCAATTAGTCTATTTGAGGATTATTATTACTTTTCTATATAAATAAAAATGAATCGCCGAAATGTATGTACAGTTCGACACAACTTAGATGTAGCATCGGCAAAATTCGTAAAACGTTCGTAATTCGTATTCGTAAATCTTTATTACTACTTTAGGAAAGATTTATCAATTTTTCCTAAAGTTGTAATAAAGTTTGGTGATTTTGAAGGCGCACTTAGTTTGGATGTGATCGGTTTTACGAATTTTGCCGATGCTACATCTAAGTTGTGTCGAACTGTACCTACGCGCATAACTTCCGAAGGATTGCACTAAATTGGATTATTCTTTTTTTGTTGTGTTCGGTATTGCCAGGACAAGGTTTGTATGAAAGAAAATTTCGGAAATTCGCTTAAGCCGCTTAAACTCGAGTACGTCTTGTATCCGGCCTCATACCGAAACAAGATTCATCGGAAAAGCAAACACAACGTCAGTCTTCTTCCTCCCAATTTCTGTGTTCGCGATGATTGTCAATACCCATTGACAATCATCGCGAATACAGAAATTGATTACTACGATTGCGGGGTGCTATAGGAGGAACTCTCAGCGGCCTTTGGGAACGCAAACCCACTTCACGTAAACGATTTCGGATGGTTTGGTCGCTTATCAGCAAGCCTGGAGAACTGTGGAGCCTCATAGCCAACATCATGGCGGTCATGGTACGATTCCGTCGAGCAGTATTTTGCATGTACCGGTCCTGTCTGCGAGTGGTGATGCGAGATCGTCCTCCATGTCGCTCGGCCACGCTGCCCGTGATACGATAGCGTGTCCAGAGGCGGCTTATGACGCTCTGTGTAGTGCCAAGAGCGACAGCCACAGTACTTTGCCTGGAACCGCTAAAAACGCTATTACATACTTTTATAGGAATCCTGATTGACAGTTGATTTTCTATTTTTAATCAAAATTTTTAGAAAATTCTTTATTCAAATAGTGAAATTAACTAAAAAGAATCAATAATGATCCAAAAAAGTTAAAATAATAATCCTAAATTGCGGCGGTACTCTAAAACGTACTTGATCCCTAAACACTTTTGAAGTGTGTATTATACGTATACTTGTTAATATATACCTACTAACAGCCACTTGTGACTAAGCAATCCACGGTGGTACAGAAAATACCAGCATAGATTACGGAACAAGAGGTTAAAGGTTCAACCTGAGGCTGCTAAAAGCCAAATAAAATATGGTGCGAAAGTTAACACGCAATTAATAAATCTAGCCAACATTAATAGGAAACAGTATCAGTTATATTATGCAGCAAAATATTAACGACTCTCGAAATGTTTCTCCTTACAACATACAAAGTTTCTACTTAGCTGAAATGGGCCTCAAGTTGCACGTTATTGAATTGGCCTGGCTACTCCATTTACCGGCCGAGTCATGAATATTCCTCATGTGCAACATACTCGTACGCGAACGTTCGTGAGTTTCGTTTTACGCCATTTAGCTGTTTAGAGCAACGGCAATTCTCTGCGAATTGAAACGCGGTAATGACCATTGTAGGCGCCTAGCGTAAACGCTCTTATTTGCATCGAAACGTGTTCTAGTGCATTGCTTTCCTCGTCCCGTGTTGCAAGTACTAGGAATGCGGCCAGTTTACTACCTAGTTGATTGCTTATGTTTTAGTGGGAAAGGAAATCGGGTTTAATATGTAAAAAGCAATTTAGAGCTTCGACGAATCCGATTAGAATCCGTTGCGAATCGTAGTTCAAAGCCAAATTGCTCCTTTATCTCCGCAATTGCCAATTAGACCATCAAACGCTTGGCTTTTCACATTTGAATGATTAGTGGCTATGTAATCAGGTTTATCACCTCCGTCACGCCTTTCCGATTATATTTTTTGGTTGAGCCCATCTTAATAAATATTATGTTGCGACTTTTGCTCCATATATTGCTAGCCTTATCTTTACACGTTCGAGTGCACTCATAATTTCTGCTAGCAGGGTGTAACGGTTGGATCATCTCCGCGTTCCGTGCTCAAAGGGATCCATCATGTTCTTCAGCCAGCGTAAATTGGCCTGCCTTTCCCCTCCCGCGTTCCACTTAAGAGGAAGCTAATGATGGTTGTATCTGAAGTGTCGGAGTTCCCGTTCCATTGGTTCCTTATATCGTGCAGTCGGAGCCCATCGCAGTCGACAGAGATTAATCGACCGCCGCCTCAGAAGGTCGTATTAGCTATAACGGCATCCGGAAAATTGCTCGATTTTTCCACTCACGCCCCTTGTTGCCGCTCCTGCGACTACATATTGACAATGAACCGCGTTCGATACAATATAAACCTCAACAGTTAATTCACAGCTACACGAGTCACAAGTATCAAAGTTAGCATTGTTTAAGTTCTTAACTAGGTTAGGTTTTGTATGCTTAATATTTTATCAAGATTGTTTGTTTATGCTTAAACGTAATTCCAGGAAAATGGATTACTGGTTGGAGAATTTGTGTAGGCGTTTCATGAGTTGTGGCATACATATTCGTACAATACCTGACGGATTATGCCAATTATAATTTAATGCCGAGCCCTGATATTATCAGCTTGAAACCACATTTGGTATAAATAGGTAACGGGACATAAAATATTGAGTGTACTGTCATTAAACAGTAACTAAATTGTTGAAGTGCAGCATTCTATGAAATTATTTTTATGACTTTCATGGAATCTCGAACAAGTCGCTGATCCATTCAGCTCTTCTTTTAGTGCCTGATCAGCGTGAATCCATCTAGTATTAACACAGCTTTAAAGCTATAAAAGGCGTAAAGATAAATATTATGGCCGTGATTTGCCGCGGTCGTATAATATTCCGTTTGTCACCATATTTGCGGTTCACAACAACCCACTCCCGTCACTTTCTTAAATTTTCATCGAACGACAGTAATATCGTCTTGAGAATTTGCCACGCCAATTTTTAAATATCTTTTTATTACTTGGGCACTTACTGTGGGGCAAATTGTAAAATATGGACGATTAAACGCGTGATTTACTCCCTCCGTTTGGTTGCGCACTGTGTGGATTCAACTAGGAAATTACCTTACACCGAGAAATGATACTGAATGGATCCTAAGCTTATTATAATTCGCGCAGTGTGTCCGCGTTTTATAAGATGTTTATGACAGCTGTAACCGCGAGTTATACCGGCACTAAAGTAATAAGTAAGATTGTTTGAATTGGATTTTTAATTTGAGTTACTACTGGTCGTTAATTTAATACGCGAAGCTTTGTAAATCTACCATCGAGAAAGCTGTTAGTTACGAAATTAAAAGAAGCAACCTTTTTTATTAACGTAAGAAACTGAAAATAATTTCTTGTCCTTTTTTTTTTGCAGGAATACTGTTAGTTTTTTTTTATCGTCTAGCAGTAGAATTCCCAAGGTTTTCCTATTTTGATACTATGCAATAATAAAATCTATCGAAAAATAATCGAAAGATGCCAATGTGAATTCATTTTATGCAGTTATTCGAAGCTCTTAGCTGTAATCGTAGCTTCAAAGCGAATATCTTTAGACGATACATTTACGGCAGATCATTTCACTTCTCGTGAAACCCTAAAGTGCAGCTCTTAAATAGGCGGATGCTTTGAGCGGTCTGTGTCTTTGACACGATAATGATTCTTGTTATCCATATAATACGTAGGTGTTGTCGACATGTAAAACATAACACGATTACTAGACGGTAAAACTACACCGCCAGGTATATCGCAAAGGCTAACGACTTTGTCCAGTTATCGTACCTATAAGTAGATGGGTGATTATTTTATTTTTCTTCAAAAACTTTCTTTTCACAATAAAAACCATACTAATGTACATACTGTCATTGTGTTTTTTTTTTCAGATTATTCTACAAGCGACATACTAAAGCACTAGTGTTTTATTTTTTTTGTCCAAACAATACATTTTTTGTAAATAGATAATTGCTTCATATTTTGCAATAAATTGCCAGGGTTGTGTCATCGCTCTTCTCTTTCTTTTCTATGCAGTCCGACAGTGACCGCGTTTTAGGTCATGTAGTCCCCTTAAAGGATCACCAGGACCATTCCGCTGCTCGCGTGGCCCAGGTCTTATTATTCACTGAACGTTTCTTCTTTTGTGTCCGGAGCGATATCAATCTGCGATCGTCGGCGCGTAGTGACGCCTAGGGCTTCGTCTTCACCTATCTACGTGTAATTGCAATGCCCTATAGGGCGAGACTGGTTTTACTGCTACACATACCTAATGCCCATACTGAGAACGTGTAAGTCCGTCCGTCTGCCAATTAATTGCCAGCCACAGTGACCAGTACAAACGCCGAAACTATAAATTTTGCCTCGCAATGACCATGCGATATATCTTTATTGAGTAGAACATGTTATCAACATCTTTATTCCTTTTTCAACATACTGGACGTTTTTATTCGAGTTTTACAATACGCATTGGATTCGCCAACGTGTTTAACGGGCCAATATTTCTTGCATTTTAACAACGCTCGGTGTTCACATAAATTTTTATCTATTAGACTCAGATCGAAAATGTTTAGTTCAAACTTAAAATAAAATGAATTAGAATTAACGATTTTAATCTTTGTCTCCCACTAGATAAATCTAACCACAATTTCATTTAATCAAAATTTATTTCCGTAAATCGTGTTCTGGAGATCTTTTAATGGCACTATAAAACTAAGAATTCTCCTTGTTTTATGGTTCAACGTGTATAACAGCGCTTTATGCATTCACTAGTCGTCAGCACATAGCGTGAATTGCAAAAGAGTATCACGTTTTCCATATATTTATTCGTTTGCAAGCCTGATGATTTTGAGGAGCAGTTTGCTAGCGAAAAATCCCGCGAGTCTGGCGTGTGACGTGTGCATTTACATACAAAACCGTGGCCATGACCGGTTCAAAGATACCGTGGCATATCTAATCGGAGGACGGCTGTCAATCAGTGACTTGACAAGCCTTCGCGAAAGTAACATGTTCTGGATCACTGGTCACTCGATCCAGATTAATGTTTAGCTTTAATTTGGGTAACGGTTGCCCATTGCATTGAGTGTTTCACTATCTGACTGCTTTATGCTACTGAAATTATACCTCATCATCATCAGCCTATAATGTTCCCACTGCTGGGACACAGGCCTCCTCTCTGTGAGAGGGAGTGGGCCGTAATCTACCACGCGGGCCCAGTGCGGGTTGGTAGATGTCACATGTCTTTGAATTTTTGGTTCTAGGACATGCCGCATTTGTGGCCGTTTTGCGTTTTTTGAAATTATACCTACTCGTTGATTAATCTTTGAAACATCACAGATTATCAGATTCCTTTTTGAATCAGATATGTTAGGCAGATTGACTATAATGATTATATTACCATTCAAAGACGTCACACACATCTTTGATAGGTACTTACCCTGCTTAATCAACTTATCAATAATTTTAGAAAGTCTATGAAAAAGTTATTAGGTCCACCTACTCAAGAATGAGAGTTCGCCGTTCAACATAGTTAAAACTATGTTTGCATAATCAGCCAATAATGTGCCCCCTACTGGGACACAGGCATTCTCTCTGAGAGGGAGTGGGCTGTAATCTACAACGCTGACCTACCGCAGATTGGTAGATGTCACATGTCTTCGAATTATTGGTTCTAGGACATGCCAGTTTCCTCACAGTGTTTTCCATCACCGTTTTCAGAGCAGTGGTGATGAAATTATTTACACAAAGTAAAGCGCCTATCTGGGCTCGAACCCAGGTTCCGTAAGTTGGGGCCGTTACCACAGGGCCACCACTGCACTTTCTAAACTAAGTTTTCAAACTAGAAATCTACAGGTTGATGTCTGAGACACGCCGCTAACTGCCGGACACAACTCACACAACTTGGACATTGTTTGACTAATAGCGAACCGTAAACTACGAGAGTACGATTCCATGACACATTATAGACAGGTGCCTACAGAAGGTCGACTCCAGGCAACGAGCGATAGAAATGCGTCTACGTACAGCGAGTAGGAGAATTGTGGGCGGAAATCGGATAGACGGTGAAACCGGATAGTTGGTATTTCACTAGTACTTGTATTGCTGTCACATGCTAGACCAGTTGACCAATCAGAGCTGTGGTGGCCAAGTGGTGACGGCTACGACTTATTAGTTGTAGGTCGTAGGTTGGAACCCACACGTCATGTGCTTTGTGTAAAATATCTCATCACCACTGCTCTCAAATCGGTAAAGGAAAACATCGTGAGAAAACCGGCATGTCCTAGAACCAAAAATTCGAAGACATGTGACCTCTACCAACCCACACTGGGCCCGCGTGGAGGATTATGACCCACTCCCTCTCACTGAGACCCCTGGCTTGTGTCCTAGCAGTTCTTATAACATTATAGGCTGATTATGCTATGCGTGCGTCTATACGAGGAAATAGGAAAACGAGGTAAATAATCTATTATTTTAAAATCTCTGACATTATTATAAGCGCACTTGCGACTGGCATTTGTGGCCGTTTTGCGTTTTTTGAAGTGAAAACTTCTTTAGCGGCGTTGAACACTTTTTGTAATGGGTAAAAAATGTTAAACTCGCGTCAGGGCATCGCGTCAGGACACGTGACCGTCAGGAGAGATTTCCCCCCCCCCATCTCTTTCTACGGCGGCGCCAACCGAAGTGAACTAAGTGAGACACGACAAAGATGGCCGAAGAAAATGACATTTGACGTACAGATGTTTGAAAAGTCAGTTTCGGAAACAATAGTACTTCGAGGAGCCGCAGTTGTATTTAATTTATTTTGAACTTCTGTTTAACCAATTTAGTTTATTATTATATACCTACCTACAATACAAAATAGAAGCGACGAAAAATATAACGAAGCACATTATAGCAACAAGAAATACTGTGGGACATTGCTGCTTTTGTGTGAAAACAATGCTTCCGTGTCGACCACGGAAGCTTACACCCTGCAGGGAGATGCTCCAGTAGGGTGTGGCTGTGAAGCTATGTTGCAAAACATGCTCCACGTCCTATCCTGCCTTATTTGTCCTACCCAAAACATGCAGTCAAAGTGACCTCTGCGCTGCCACCGACGACAACGTGGAAGTGGCAATATTTTGAGCCAACAAGATCTAAAGTAAAAGAGAAGAAATTTAGGGAGTAGTTCATTAATAAAAAGCTTGTATACAAATATCAGTATAATTTTATAATACTTGTACGCACCGGGACTTACAGCTTAGTACGGCTGTTATTCCAAATGCATACAGTGTGGCTAAGTTTGTAACAATTGAGCCTGGTATCTATGGTTACCTCACCCTACTGATTATAAACCTACAGCAACTACTTAACACCCTAGTTATCCTAACACCCTAACCTATCATACAAGCCTACGGGAGACCTACGGGAACAGACAGAATTTGGGTAGGAATAGGGGTTTGTGTACGTCGTGCAATGTGTACACAGGAAATAGTTTTGTCATTGCCGGTCCCACAGACTCATAGAACTGGTGATGGCTAAAGGTGTCTTGGCCATAGTGAGAGGAATTATGGAAGATGAATCAAACTCTACTCCAGCTTGATGACTAATTTATTCATTTACTAATTACTAATTTATGTGGAACGAATGTATGTCGCTCTTGATGCTGACGCTGGCGTATGTAACTCTTGCCTGTTCACGGCTGAACAATACTCTAAACTCTAATTTGGCTTCTGAAACTTGTGCAAGCAGAACAACATTTTTAAAATGTTTGCTTTTCATTTGCCATCTGTGCCATCTCTTCTGTAGGCCGTTTCATTTTCTGCTATTCGTAGTGAAGCACCATCCTTACTAGTCCTATTGACCTGAAATACAAAACTAATGTTATAAATTCTTTCTCTTCATTATCTTATTTATACTGATTTAATTAATCAGTAGCGGCATCAAAATAACAGTCATTATTATTCTTATGGCGGGTTTTTTTTGTTACAATGAGTTTTGTACAGGCAAACGAAGTTCTTCGTAAAATTGTAAATTGGATAGGCACCTAATTCGTAAATCATGCCAGGCTATCCCTGTTTAGCGTTAGTGCTTGTGTCAGTGTTTTTATTTTCTATTATGGAGACCTCTCCCTGACCAATTCTTCCAAAAAATCTAAGGATTAGAAGCAAAAGCAAGCATAAGTATAAGAAATTGAGAATGTTTACAAAACATAACTTTCTTTGAACACATTTTAGCTGTAACAGTAGGTACACACCTTATCCTCCTCCAACCAATATTCAATTCTTTGCCCTTTATTGCAACTAGTCTCCGGTCTTAATTTCATTTATTTTAAATACAAAAAAAAATATTCAAAAGTTTTTTAGTTTGACACATACAATATCAAATTCATTCATTGACATATTCATATTGTTTCCATGACGACCATGACGTTGTCGCGTCAAAACTGTTGAAACTGTAGACAATAAATTAGTTTTTCATACGTAATAATGTCTATGGACACAAATATTCGGTTCGTAGACAGATATTCTCGTATGCCGATTTAATGTGTTGGCCAATTTGTTGGATGACTTCATTATAATGGCAACATTTAGAAGTTGTAGGACATTCTAGTTATAGAACGTTTATGAAGCGTTTATGAATACAAAATTTTATCGAATGTTTTAAAGGCCTATTGAGCATTTTAACTAATGAATGGTTTAAACCTTCAATAGGCTTTTTTTATGAATAAGACCGAAAGTGTTTAAAATATGGAAATTGAACAAAGTGCATCTATTAATGAAAAAAGTGACGCAGAAATATTGAAAAAAAAATGAATAATATTAATTAAATTAATAATGGATTTATTTCAACGTTAATATTCAAGTTTTTACTTCTGCCGGCACTCCCGGAGTGCAACCCGTCTTTTTTTTTATTTTTTGTGTTTTTTCTTTGCGTTATGTTTTACCGCAAATAAACGCATTTTCTTTCGTTCAAATTGCATGCAAGCTACACAGACACATACAGCTACATACTTTTTTTATTGCAATATGGGCCAGCTCTTGAACTCGATCTCGCTTTGTGGAAAGCGATGGATAATGTCTATGATGGAACGAGCAAGCCCAGAAGATGCCTATTCAATCTTGTTTTGGAGGCTGACGAGCAAGACAGGCACGTGTATTTGCGGCTTTACTTTGTTTGAGTGAAATCGCGTCTATGAGTGCTCCTGTTTTCGCTCGTCCTATGGAGTTGACCTTCTGTACCTATCTATCTCGTGACACGAATCCATGAGTCCACTTTCCCATATTGAAGTTTTGACGGGCCCCAGGCTCAATTGTTTGATTTGAGATATGCTATGGGTAATAAAGGAGTATTGAGAAAGTTGGTTTATCGTACAATCGTAACGTGTTTACATCGCCCGCATTTTATCTTACATCGAACAAATTACTATATCGGTTTGATGGGAATTTAGTTTTGAAGTTCGAGTGAGATAGTTAAGTCATCATAGCATGTGCATTGGTGTCTTTGATCAAGAAGAAAGATAATTGCCAGCTCTGGGTGTAATATAATTAGCACACAGGATGATTTTCTAGTTCTCAGTCACCTGTTTCAATTATTTATGGGAAAGTATTGATAGATAAAGTTAAAGAAAGGCGATGGCGTCTTTGACGTGAACCGAAGGCTCCTTTTACTACAATTACTTAAATATTATGTGCTTTGGTTAAACTACAAAATGTGAAATACTGGAGCTACAAATTCACAACGGTCAGACAATTTGTCGTGCTGACGTTACCGGGACATAACTCTTTGGGGGCTATTTTGCAAGCCGTTAAAATGGTGCATAAATGTACGTTTGTTAAATTATGACTCGTTCCGATCGTTAAGAACTATTTTTCCCATACACATATTGTTAAAGCCCAAAACGATATACGAGTCTCCACGGCTGCAAAATATGCAGTGATGAATATATTGTGAAATTTGTTACTATTAGGAATTGATCAATGACATGCAGGCTCAATAGTAAACAGGCTTAGGAAAGCAACACAAAGGAATGCATACGATAATCTATCGACGCTTCACAAATAAGCGCTCGGTGCATATTTCGCGGACAGCGCCACAGCACTAGGACGGGCCGCTAGTACAGTCGCGTAAAACGATAAGCTCTGTGATTTATGACTTAGGTATAAACGTAACACTTCCGCAGGCTTAGCGCGCTAGATTTACACAACAATGCCGGACTATCCTGTAGTACACTACAAAAGGTCGCGCACAAGCCAGTCGTTCTCCGTTCCGCGGGACTATTCATTCATTCGTTAATTCTATTTATGAATGTCATAAAGCCCGGTCCAGCACTACCGTACAATCTGTGGCCAATACAGACGTGCACCTTGACATGTTTATGTGTAATTGTGATACATAATGGTATACCAACGTCGTATTAAGATTTATCGCATCTTCAAAAGGTGATCTCATGTTATGTTATCTCTTAATGTACATAAAACATTTAATGAATGTAAACATGCGAATGACAAACAACGCCGGGAGGTTTGCCTACTCGTTAATTAACTTATACGTGAGCCAACAATAAATCTACAGAATAAATAGCTTATCATAATAAAACAAATAAATGTATTGTGTTATGCGTGTAGAGAAGTAATGAGCGAAACGGTATTTTATTGTTGGTTTAGACAGTTTATGATTAAAATAGTTATGGTTGGCGGTTAATCATGGATCTTTGGAAGCTATTTACTTTAGATTAATCTGACTAGATCTGCGTTAGATTTCCAGAGCAACAAAACTTTGGTACTGTAGAGGTTATTATCTATGTAGCCTTACCTTTTATAGTGCAGGCTCGCTATAATTGAGCGCGTGTTCCATTCGAACGTTCAAGCAAAAGTGTCAAATATTTTAATTAGGTATTTTTGTTTAGTTGTGGGAGTGCCAGTTTAGATTGAAATATGTAACGAGCTAACAATATAAAGTTAAAGAAGTCCTATCGATGTTTAAATTACTTTAAGGAGTTACCGCCGTCCGAAAGGGTTACCGTTGCCCCGGAACATAAAAGGCTAAAGAAGGAACACGGGTGGGTTTTAGTCAGTAAGAGTCTGACATTCCTTTCCGCTCCACCCAGAGCGGGAGGAGTCTTTTGATGATTTCCCATCCACAAACAAAGGGGCTCTTCTAGCCTCTTATAGTACCTACCTACCTACTTAGAAAGATACTTGAAAGATCTGTAATCCTGTTGTACGAAACACAAATAGACCAACTATGGGAAAATAACATGTGTGCTGATGAGCTTTTAAGTTCCTAGAAGGCAGACGTAGTAGACTAATACGAATAAGAATATGTAAATTAAAACTATTTTACACAAACGGTGGACTAGATTAAAATGAAAAGTGCCGGACTCAAACTCGTGTCCGAGTCCAGAGTCGCAGTTAGAAACCTTTTTGTCAATTTCTGCTTGTTGATTGAGCAAGGGATCTATAGATAAACTGCATGTTGTTGATGATGAATGAAACAGATACTTATGCTGCTACTGTTCGTTCCCATGACATTTACATTATAAACAAACAGAGTATAAACAGACCAGTGATAATAACAAGTATTGTTGTCCCACTGCAGGGCAAAGGCCTCTTCTCAAAGTCAAAGTCAATGCATTTATTTCAAATAGGCACATAAAAGGCACTTTTGAACGTCAAAATTTACATTAAAATAGAATTGATTCTAGTCGCCCCTTCCAAAAGGTAGTTTTCGTATGGAGAAGAATGGGCAAGAAACTCCACCGTTACTCTTTTAAAAATGTTTTACAATATTTGGCATAGGTACATTCTTTATATGTATAATAATATGTAAGGACGATGCACCTAAAATAAAATTACTATACCACAATAGGTAGGTCTCATATAGAGAAGGTGTGAACACTGATAATCACGGTTGCTCATGGCGGATTGGCGATTCCAGACTTATATCAACCACTAGCTGCGCCCCGCGGTTTCACCCGCTTAAATGTCGATCCCGTGGGAATATCGGGATAAAAAGTAACTTACATGTTAATCCAGGGTGTCAGCTACCTCCATACAAAATTTTATCAAAATTGGTCCAGCCGTTTGAGCGTGAAGAAATAACAAACATAGAAACACACACACAAACTTTCGCGTTTATAAATCAAAATCAAAAATTCAAACTAGGCTGAGAATCAGCACTTTTCGAACGTCAAAATTACAAAACACAGTCCCCCAAAACGCCCGCCCTTCGCTATTAACTATAATATTTGTAGTGTGGTAATTCCAGGTTTCCTCTGTGTTTTCCTTCACCAATGTCCAAGGTAGACGTAGAAAGTAGGTACATAAAGATTATTATTATTATGAGTCTGTTATGTCCCACTGCAGGGCAAAACATAAAGATACTTTAGTGAAAATCAAAACGTAAATAAAATTGTGGCTTATGATTGTTTCGTTAACAACATGCTAACCACTGCCAGTGATAGCGTCAGCGGTTTCAATAAATTTCCTTTATAAATTAATCCGTAGACTTCCGTCTGCGTGGTGGTTAGCCGCAAATTCGAAACCTACCTAGGTAAACTTTATTGAAACTGCGAGTACTGCCAGGTGGGTTCTATTTGAAATAAGTTCAGGTGTTTACCCTCCATCTGGAGAGCCTTATCTACTATAGAACTAGAGTGGATGATCTTTATTTGTGGTCTGCTCCAAAAGTATCGATGAAAGTTAAAACGAAGAAACCCTGCTCCTTTGATTATATATAATCAAAGCCCTGTTTAGGTTAAATTCTTACAAAATCACTCAGGGAATTAGTAACACATTCATAGAACCTCCTCTAACCTTTCATTATATCTCACCACTTTTCCAACACTTAAATATTGTTTGAAAAATATTATTCGTCGACGAAAATTGTCGTTATAAAATCAACCTCAATTATTGTCAAATGCAAAAAATCTTTTCTCTGTATTCAAGCATTCAATTTATAAGCGTCACAAATTGGTATCCACATAATATATACATTTTTAATCCAATCTTTTACATTCTCATCTCAGATACTTTTGGACCACAATTATTAAATAAGTAGTGGTTTCGTACACAAAGTAGGTATACTGTCTACAAAGAGTAACTCTACGAGTACGTGATCATAATGAAATCCTGTCCAGGAAGAGTGCTATTACTTTATTCATTTATTTATTTGAGAGACTTTAGATGATAAATTATAATTTTATCATTATCACAATTATTATCATCGTCTTCTCTTCCACATAACATCAACCTGTATAACAAGTATCATCTTCGCTTCGATCGCTAATGAATTGGTAAGAAAGTGCTAAATTACCTAATCACGCACTGTCAAACAAGAAGTTTTCCCAAAGTCCCCTTGGCATAATGAAATACTTCTATAGTACTTAACTCTTAACTGTATTGTAATCAACTGCAACTGATCCACTACTGGACGATACCCCCCATGGATTTCCACGACGTATTTGCTTGATATTAGCTTCGTATGAAAACTTCTCTTAATGTCTATAGATTAGAGTCTATTTTACTCAGCTATAGTCGTAACACCTTATTAGCCGGTTATTATCACTGTTGACTACAACAACAAGATCTTATCTTACAAAGATAGCCTTAAACCTACATAAGTAGTAGTGAACTTTAAGATTAGACTTAGAAGTTACATCATTATCAACATAATTTTCTAAGAGCCTTAAAACTACATAAGCAGTAGTCAACTCGAAGATTAGTCTAACTTAAACCAACATCACAATCTAATCATTCAAATTAGGCTGGGATTTAGCATTTTTTATAGGTCGTAGGTTCAAACCCAGACAGGCGCTTTACTTTGTGAAAATTATTTCATCACCACTGCTCTCAAAACGATGAAGGAAAACATCTTGAGGAAACCGGCATGTCCTAGAACCAAAAATACGAAAACAAGTGACATCTATCAACCCGCACTGGGCCCGCGTGGTGGCGTACGGCCCTCTCTATCTCACAAGAGGAGGTCTATGTGCCAGCAGTGGAAAAATTATAGGCTGATTATACATATATGTATGTTAGCACTTTTCAACGTCAAAATTACATAAGACGGTCGCCCAAAACGCCCGCCCTTCGCCACTTCGTAGCACTTTAGCTGCATCATTATCAACACATCATTTTCTAAGTGCCTGAACCAAAAGAAATCTATGCTACTTGGAAATGTGCGTAATTGCATTTTATAACGCTTTTCTAACCTAAATATTGGCTTTGCTCAACTAGGCCGAGTAAAAACCTGCTTAGTAAGATTGGCTAGTTACCTAATGTAATGGAAAACACTTCTAAGGACGCCGCCAACATTATATCTTGGAAGTAATATAGGGACAAGCACTAAGGCTATTTAGCTCGCCTAGATTCGCCTAAACACTAAGACCTAGAAGGTACAGTTATCGGAAAACGCTTTGCCTTTATTTTTGTTCCAAGAAGGTAACCAAGTTTGTATTTATAGGAGTGAAACCTTTCGTTTATTACCGTTGGATCCCGTTTTTTGATCCCGTTTTTTAGGTATTACCGATGGATCCCGTTTGCTATTTCCGTTGAATCCCATATTATAACAACATGTGTACATTTCAGAAGAAAAGTGATTTACCTTTATCAAACACTAAAAAGAGATTATTTTTAGTGGGTTACCCGGAACCGAACTAGTTAGATTAGGTTAATTATTAAAAAAAAACAATGTTAGGTTAGGTTAGGTTAAAACTGTGACCCCTACGCACGAGCCGAGCGAGCGAAGCGAGCGGTGCCGCGGCAGCGGCCGGCGAGTGCCAGAAACGACTAGATTATATAGAAAATGAGTTGTTTGTGAAATAAATAGTATACGAAACGTTGGTTGTAAACTAAAAATTTGTCAATGGAGTTTTGGTGAAACATTAGTGAACCCCTCATTTTATTATAAACAATTTTGTTGTTGAAAGTACCCGCATTCATATTTTTTTACGCATTCGGGATCCAACGGAAATACTTTTCGGGATTCAACGACAATAAAACGTAATTATCTTGCATTTTTTAAATTCGGGATCCAACGGAAATACATAATAATGTTTTGCGGGATCCAACGCCAAAAATATTAAAATGGGATTCAAAAACGGGATCCAACGGTAATAAATCAAACCTTTTTGTCTGAAATCTGTGCACCTAATGCCTATTCATTCTTTATTTAAGGCTAGAGTAGTTTAATGTAACAAAGGTGGTCTTGCACACTTTTTTTTTCAATCGGTGCCAAACCGGGAATAATAAATACAGTATCTTTAATAAGAGATACCTAACAAAAAAAAAAAAACCGAGTGTGCTCATGACCACACGACTGAAGTGAAACTTCAAACGTATTTGGCTATGAGAGGAAGAGAGAAAGAAAATGTGCGCGCGCACAGCTTTCTCTTGCTTATATCCCCCACTCAACTCCCGTTTGCCTCGCCCGATCACACTTCGTAACGCGTTCGACAGCTTACTCCCCAAGTCAAGCGTGCGTAAAGAAGTTTCACTTAAAAAAAAAAGACGGGTTGCACTCCGGGAGTGCCGGCAGAAGTGAAAACATGAATATTAACGTTGAAATAAATCAATTATGAATTGAATTAATATAACTAATTTTTTTCCACTATTTCTGCGTCACTTTTTTTATAAATTGATGCACTTTGTTCAATTTCCATATTTGAAACACTTTATATTCACGAATTTTACGAATACACAGCAGTGTAGCTACACAGACGGTCGAGCCATCAGCTGTCCATCCATCCATCCACATCCACGTCCACCATCACCGTCACCGTTACCGTCACCGTCACCGTCACCGTCACCGTCACCGTCACCGTCACCGTCACCGTCTCCGTCACCGTCACCGTCACCGTCACCGTCACCGTCACCGTCACCGTCACCGTCACCGTCACCGTCACCGTCACCGTCACCGTCACCGTCGCCGTCACCGTCATCGACACCGTCACCGTCACCGTCACCGACACCGTTACCGTCACCGTCTCCATCACCATCACCGTCACCGTCACCGTCACCGTCACCCGTCACCGTCACCGTCACCGTCACCGTCATCACCGTCACACCGTCACCCTCAACGTCGCCGTCACCGTCACCGACACCGTCACCGACACCGTCACCGTCACCGTCACCGACACAGTCACCGTCTCCGTCACCGTCATCACCGTCACACCGTCACCGTCACCGTCACCGTCACCGTCACCGTCGCCGACACCGTCACCGTCACCCGTCACCGTCACCGTCACCGTCACCGTCACCGTCACCGTCATCACCGTCACACCGTCACCCTCACCGTCGCCGTCACCGACACCGTCACCGTCACCGTCACCGACACAGTCACCGTCTCCGTCACCGTCATCACCGTCACACCGTCACCGTCACCGTCACCGTCACCGTCACCGTCGCCGACACCGTCACCGACACCGTCACCGTCGCCGTCACCGTCACCGTCACCGACACCGTCACCGTCACCGACACCGTCACCGACACCGTCACCGTCACCGTCACCGTCACCGTTACCGTCACCGTACCGACACCGTCACCGTCACCGTCACCGATACCGTCACCGTCACCGTCACCGTCACCGTCACCGTCACCGTCACCGTCCGTCCGTCCGTCCGTGCATCCATCTATTCATGCACCCATCCATTATCGTGTCTCACTTGGTTCACTTCGGTTGGCGCCGCCGTAGAAAGAGGGGTGGGGGGGGGGGGAAATCTCTCCTGACGGTCACGTGTCCTGACGCGAGTTTAACATTTTTTCCCCAGTACAAAAAGTGTTCAACGCCGCTAAAGAAGTTTTCACTTCAAAAATACTGTTTGGTAAGCAAAACAAAACACATACTTACCAAACTTTTATGATGTTCCTAAATCCTTATGTTAATAAAATCAGCATCTTAAGCTTTCTTTACATTGATCTCCATAAAATATATTTTACACCATAACTATTATAAGTCTATACGTGAGGATTTGTAATTGGCTTTCTGGTGACCATGGTTTTCTTTTTTTTATTAGCTGTAAGTCCTCCATGTACTAAAATAAATAAATAAAAAAGACTTTACAAGGAATTCTTACTGAAAGAATTAGCTTCTACTCCGATACAACGTTTACTTCGTTTAATAACACTGAAATCTCTTATCCCCTTTGCACAATGTGTCGCGATGCAAGATATTATATTTGTTCTCAAAGCATTCAAGTAATAATCGCGTCTTTCCCGTTCGCTTTTGTTCGTTTGCGTCCCTTACCCTCGGAATAGCAAATATTTGCCGAGATACTGTAGATTGAGATGCGTTGCTTGCTATGTTTAATAACGTAGGAGTTTCCTTAATCAAACACACTACATATTAATTTACATATTAATGCCTTCCCATATTGTTTAATTAGTACTGAGCGGAGACAACTACTGCTATAATACACACATCAAAAGTGTCTAGGGATCAAGTACATTTTTAAGTATAAAAAATTATCAAATTTTACCAAATGTGGTCTTCCAGACTGGATTCTTACTTTAATTCCTATGTTTGAGTTATCAACTCATCCCTATATTTTGTTTAAATTAAGAAAAATTTAATTTTTTGCAAATTGTGGGATATTAACCTAAGTTAATGTCGTCAATTAAATGGCAAAAAATAGGCAAAAATTAGGACCTAACCCAACCGGCTTCGCAAAGAGATGATCACGACTGAAACAATCCTCTTCGCATAAATCTGAGCTTTGAGGTTGCCCCTGATCCAAATGAGATCGGTTCTTCCACCGATCCCAATACCGGCCCAAACCATTATTGTTCCCCTCCATATGAATAAACTTCCTGACAAAATTTCAAACGTTCTTGACGTCTAGAGGTCCTCTGAACTAGAGTACTTCTTGTATCCTTGTCCTCATACCGAAACGAGATTCATCGGAAAGCAAACAGAACGTCAGTCTTCTACTTCCCAATTTCTGTGTTCGTGAGCCCATTGTAAACGAGTCCTACGATTGCAGGGTGCTATAGGTGGAACTCTAAGCGGCCTTCGGGAACGCAGACCCACTCACGTAAACAATTTCGGATGGTTTGGTCGCTTATCAGCAAGCCTGAAGAGCTGTGGAGCCTCGTAGATAACATCATGACGGTCATGGTACAATTCCGTCGAGCAGTATTTTGCATGTACCGGTCCTGTCTGCGAGTGGTGATGCGAGATTGTCCTCCATGTCGGTCACGCTGCCCGTGATACGATAGCGTGTCCAGAGGCGGCTTATGACGCTCTGTGTAGTGCCAAGAGCGACAGCCACAGTACAGTCTGTTATAGCAATTAGCTGACCCCTTAAAAATTAAACGAATTTGAACCTTCTGCTTGTTAGCAGTAAGCTTATCGAACTAGAACAGTTCAACGTCTACGATTAATAAAACAGTTATTCGAATTTGATATTTAACACGCAGTGTTAAGGTAGGTATGATCTTGAATATTGTTCTAACTTGTAATATATTATTGCTAATTTCAACGACGATCACCATGTTCGTGTGGTCTAGTGGTAGCTGCAGTGAGCTGACAGGAGCGTGGTTGCGAGTTCGAAACCAACATATTTTCTGCTGCGCATTTTGTTTTATAATATTTTTTTTTAAGTTATAAATAATAAATTATAACTTTAGCAACAAAAAAAAAGCTGAACGAAAATAAAAAAACGATAATGATGGTAAAAACGATTTTATTTTATAAAAAAAATTATTATAAGAATAACGTAAATGATATAACAGTTACTAATAACGTTGTTACATACTTCACAGAGTTTAATGTAGTGAATCAACATGTTATAATATTTAGAAATATATAGGTATGTATTTCTATTTCATAACAATAACATCACCACATTAAATATCGTTGAACTAAATAAAATAGCATTATACGTTGATGTTTTACCTACTAGGTATACTATATATCAATTTGTTTTGTAAGTATGTAGTTATGTTTAGTTATAAATAAGGTTTTGACAAAGACTTCTCGTCGGTAAATATGACAACATAATCTTCCCAATTAAAATTGAGATATTCTTGGGCAAAGCGGACCCTTGCTTGGCGATGTGCAGCAGTCAGTTAAATTTTACGTGCTGGCTTGTATTGTTTCAGTCCAGCAACATGCAAATGTTTTCTGACCGTCTGAACAGAAACATTATACTGCATTGAGTAGGCAAAAATGGGTGTTCAGTATGCCTTCTAACAATTGCTTGATGATGTTCTGACACAGGAGTAACATTGCAGGTTTTGGTTCAGGACGATCCTTTTGAATATTCCCTGTCTCTTCAAAACGTCTTAGCCACAGTCTGACTGTATTTCTCTGAAACAACACAATAAGCATAATTTTAATAACCCGGTAATCATAATTTTTCGAATAAGTTTGCAAAAATACCTTTAGATAAACCACATTAGACCTATAAATGATCTCATAATGAAACAGTTAATTTTCTATTATTCTATACTCACGTTTTTAAGCCAACTAACGAATTAAGGAAGTATAAAAAAGAATACACTTACCGCTATATTAAGTTTCCTAGCAATCGCTTTAATACCAACATTCTCCTTATGCAAATACAATATTTTGTATTTTAAATAATCACTCAACTGAGACATGACGATTAAACTATCAAAACCGATAATAATAATTAATAAAAAGGCGTGGATTTTCGCAACTTAGTAAGGCAATATAAAAATGTTCGTGCGTATTCACTGCTATTTGTGCATAGAATGTCTTGTTCAATTTATTCTTCTACCCCATATTCCTAAAATCATTTCAATAGCAGTTTTTGTTGAATACGCATATTGACGTCGAACTACCCACTTATTGAAAAAGGTGAAACGTTTATCGTTTATCAACTTAATTGATAATGCTTGTTCTTTACAATAATGCAAGAAATACTTAACGAACAATTTATATATTGAAAACAAAATTAAACATGAGACTAGATTTGAACTCGCATCTTGCACGTCTCAGCCTTACGCATGAACCACGACACCCTGATTAACTTGAGTAAGTTAGATGAAATAAGGTATTAGTAGCAATGACACAAATTATCACAACATTAACCTAACCTTTAAGTCTTGCTGATTAAAAATGAAAATTGCGTAACAAATACCCATACATAGTAAATGATCTAACACCAACATCTTAAAGCTCAAATTTGCGTATCAAAATTATTTATTGTTTCTGTTCATCGAGTAGTGTTAGTCCGATTAACTCATACATATTGAATAAGCTTTAATGTTATGAGAGGAGGGTGCAAAATCGAGTAATTTTTAGGGGGGTCAGCTAATTGCTATAACCCGCTGTACGTTGCCTGGAACCAGCTTGCAATATTCCGACGGCTCTCGATGCAATTTTTTTTTAGTTCCGATGCAGAAATTGTAATGGTTTTGAAAAACGCTATTACACACTTTTATAGGAATCCTGATTGACAGTTGATTTTCTATTTGTAATCAAAATTTTAAGAAAATTATTCAAATAGTGAAATTACCTAAACAGAATCAATAACTATCCAAAAAAGTTAAGATAATAATCCTCGATTGCGGCGATACTCTAAAACGTGCGTGATCCTTAGACACTTCTAATGTGTGTATGTAGATGGTATGGACGATGTTTGCGAAATATATAAACCGTTTGTGCGATATTCACAATGTCGTATTAAGCTTCCTAAGACTATATAGTCTCCATACACATACGCATAGTGTCCTCTACATAGTTATAATCTCCTACGCTTTTATTATTATTATTTTTTATGTAAACTAGAACTATATTTTCGTTCAGCAAAAGTTGTCGAGATTTAGCTTACGTACAATTGCTACAAATCGATGAATAATCAAATCAAAGTCGATCCCCACTACAAGAAGTAGTCCCTTTAAACTTGTTTCAGCCACAGTGAACTAATGTGAAGTTTTCTTCCTTCCTCTATAAATGTCCATAAACAGTACGTATACAAACACATACAAACAATATTCATAACAGACGCAAGACATAAAGTAGAACATTGCAAACACCAGTGATACTCCATGAGCTAACCCTTTATCGCCACAACTTTATTGGTGTAGTCGTGAGATCTTCGATTTGCGTGCGAGCCGCGGTCCGGTCTCCCTGACATCCGACTGACGCGCTGATTTACAAGGCAAAAAACCTTTTTTGTCTTTCATGACATACGTCACACGATGGAGACGTCCGAACCGATGCGACGATCTGATTTCGGCATCTTTTTAAACCCTTCGTCCGTCCTTTCGCACGTCATGAATCCGCACGTAAGCAGCAGGACATAAGAATGGTAGCTATGTGGAAATAGAATCTATTTTAATAAATCATGTCGATACTAATATAGCCTTACAGCCTATACGAACAAGGTTGAAAGCGCTTCGTTTCACACCCGATTTCTCACCTCGATTGTTTGAAATAGAAGTTAGACTTCACTACAAATCAACGACTACAAGTTCACAAATCTACTTAGTACTATTGTTCAAGTGGAGTGAGATTGAACAATAGGCTGTTTAAATCGCTAGAACATCCAGTGAAGTGCTTTTCACTTAATACGATTTTTCGCGTAATGGTTATAATATTGCTGTATATTGCTTGAGGTAGAATTCTAGAACATCAATATTTACCCAAGCAACCTTCCTCTATGTCCGTTGTTTCGAAGTGCCTCTCGGAATTTGCACTAGTAGTTAATTAATTTATAGTCAAGTGGAGGATGAACTGATTAAGTAAACAATGTCGACGATGCAGTGTTAATTGTGTAGGGTTCGATTATCGGATTGAGATACAATGGTAATTGCCTAGTTGGTACCCATTTACCTACGCGAATGTCCATTCGTGCCTTTAATTAGGTACTGTTTCAATTTTTCTTTTGTTTTATACTATTCTGCTTGGATATTTGAGTTGATTTTTATTTTTGAGATCTTATTGGAAGCTTATTAGTATTATTGAAAAATATTTAATATTAAGGAAATTACTTTCTTAAAATAATAAAAACAACAGGTTTTTTATATACTTTACATGTTTTATGACTTTTCCTGAAAAATCAAATCAAGAATATTAATAAAGTGTCCACAAATAAACTTTCTTACTTAATCAAGAATGTCTAAATATTTCATAGTACAGTTGTTCGACAAATGAACACCCCGTTTATATAAGTAGTGTAATTTAAAAAGTCCACATATTTATTTTTCTATTAGCCACGGTTAGTAAATGATACTGTCAACAAGAAAAAAATAATGTTTCAACATTTTTACTCGCTAAACCAATTAAATAGGAACGTTACGAGGTTGCGGTCACTTTGTACTGAATGGCATCGAGATGTGTGTCCGCGGTGCGTTTATTATCTGATATCTCTTAAGTAGTGTCACGTTGAATAAAATCATTGGCGTGTAGCCGCCGCGGGTTGCGGATGAGTGATCTACTTATAAATGGCCACTTATGGCGACCACAAACAAATTACTAAAAGAACAAGCGTTGGCTCCTACTCGATGTTCAACTAACTAGGGGCCGTGTTCGGACGTTTAAAGGATGTTGCACAATGGTTCCAAACTTTTTGCTGGCAATTTTTGATATATGCATTTGACAGCATATTATTTTATTCTATTTTGAAATTATTTGAATTTATCAGCTTTCATTCTTTTTTAAACAAATGAATAGAACGATATTTGCATTGTGCACAGGAATTTGTCAGGCATTATATTGACAACTTGTTTTATTCCCGGACATTATTCATGATTTTTCGTTTGAATTTTTCCTCATTTTGGGCTCTGCATGGACTTTTTAATTAGGTTAATAAAACGTTTCGTCACAGAAAGTAATTTTCATTTATTGATGGTCTTTTTCTTATTCCGTTTGAGTTTTCCTTTTCAAATGAAGCTAATTAATACCATTTAAAGTTTTTGAAAAGATTACTGAAGTACGAATTTCTGGTAGAATGTTAAATCATATAAAAACACATTATTATTATTATCAACAGTTCAGAAAGAATACATACTCTTAGATCAATCCAATACCTATGCAAATAAGTAGGTTCCTAAGACATATGTAAATACGTGCGTGTAAATAGTAAATTGTTAACCCTAGAAAGGTTTTTTGCGGACATTGTTGAACGGCGCAAAGGGCCATCGGAGTGGAATCCCCAGTCAAGTTTTTGCCTGGTAGCGATTACAGTACGCCGCTCTGGTCTTAGAAGTGGGTTGGCTTACGACTAGCTTTATTGGCATTCGTCCGTCCGCCAGCCAAGGCGTCTTTGAAAACACCACTTGCAATTGCCCCTTTGACTTATAAGGGAAAAAGTTAAATACATGTCCATAAACGAACACATTGCAATGGGCTACAACTAACAATAATTGATTTGATTTATTTTTATCTACCAACTTGATTGATTTACGATAAATGCAGCAATTATTAACATAAATTAAAAGCACATTATTAAAAAAAATATTTATTTAGACTCATCGATCCAACTGAGTACCGTCGTCCTTACCCTTGAGAACTTGTCTTTTATCTGAACATCACATGCAATCGCAATAAAACTGTCAAATGGAATATTGTTGATATGACAGATACGATATCTCCATTAGCTCGCACACCGTCGTCACGTCACAAATAAAAAGTTACAATAAAAATACGTATCACGAATTTGAAATAAGTACTACGAGGCTCGTATACTGGTATACTGCAGGCTGTAACATCGGGAGCTCGGCGGACACGATCATAAATTAAAAGCCATCATATTTGTTTTTCGAACGAGCAAGTAAATAAAATTCCGATCGACGGAGCGTAACTTTGCGCGGTACGTAATCAACAGTTTTATTCGTCGATTCCGCTGCCTTGATTTCGGCTTCATCCTTGTCGCGGATCGAGCCCGTTCTTCATTTGAATATCTTTCGCTTCGGATTCACTGTTGATGCTGATTAAAACCAACACGTTCAAGATATTTCGTTGGTGCTTGTATTGATTTTATTTCGAACCTTTTCTTTTTATCTCTTGTTTCGTCTGGTTTGTCAATCGTCACGCGCAGACAGGCTAGTTAAAAGTTAAAGTGGAGGTCAGTAATTAACAGGCGAGATCAACAAGCCGCTCAATGCTAATAGGGCCTTTCGACGTCAAAGGGCTAAAAGGCGTTGGAGCGCGTCTGTCCGAATAATGACCCAAGCTGTAGTCCCTCCCTGCCCGGCTGCCGGAGTGCACGCCGCGACCTCGCCCGACCCTCGTCAAACGCTCGATTAGCCTAACGTATATACACTAATTATATATTTTTTTACGATTTATTCGTTTCTCAATCTCCAGTCGTTTACATTGACGACGCGCGTATCTCTGGCATCTCGCCCACGCGCATCACTATCCAAATTGAATTTCCATACGTTGCGTGTCAACTTATTCATTGTATGCGACAAAAAGGGATGGTCGTTAATTTTATGCTCTTTGGGTATTTGAGTATCCGTGTCGTCGTTTCGGGTTATGGAAGACTTTGTCTCGGGGGACCGTCGATAATCTTTGGCACGGGCCTAACTCACGCCGTATACGACAGAGGAACATGACATTTGGATCCCTAAGTGTTATGAAACGCTAATTAATACATTATGATGTGAATGATAGGGGAATTGCTGCCGAATCGAGTTGTACAGCGGTAATGGAGTGCATTAATATGAAAACTGACAGCACACTTTATTTTAATAATCTTTTAGGGTCTCATTTTATTACAATAAAGGTCCGAGTCATTAACAACACCTTTTATGGATTCCATTTTCAGATTTTGATGTGGTGCAATCATTAATCTCAGTTTCATTCAGGTCTTGGTTTACGCTTATTGCAAAACGGATAATGCAGCCGCGGCGCGCTACGATTGTTATGTAATGGAATAGCTAACGAACGAGCTACGGTAACACTAATAGTCCAGTCTATTAGTGTGCATTAACTGTAATAGACATTATTAAACCAACAATAGGAAAATATGACGACATAAATTTAAAACGAACAATACGGGGTGCTATTAAAAATCCAACTGTTGTATAAGCAAGAGTTTACGATGTCGCCCTGTTGGTATTCCGATGTAATCCCGTTTGATAAAGTTGACTATAAAGTCTAATAATAAAATTTTAGACCTAATTCGTTTTTGTGCGAACAAAATTTATTACGCACGGTATACGAAAAGCTCGTAAAACAGACCGCCTGTTATTAAGTGACAAATCGCTGGATTTTGTCGCAGTCGGCAGTCATAAAGTCACAATAATGGACAAATTATACGCTAAAAAGAAATGTTTACTCGACATTGTGTTTTAAGCTGTTGGCTCTATTACTTACGAGTAGCGCTTGTGCAAAAAATGCAATACATTAAGCCTACCAAACATGCGCAATATTGTATAACGCTAAAAGTTCTTAAACTCGAAATAGATGGATTTTATTTTTTAAGAATTAAATGTTTTCAAACATAACATCATGCTTGTAATTGAGTGAATTTCAACAACCACGACCTCCACCTAATTTTGGTGGAAACCTTTGCCCCCGAATTTTTAATGAATACAAGAAGCCGATATGCAAGAAATACGTATCGTTAAACGGTACATATTTCCTGCACATCAACTTCTTACATTCATCAAAAATTTAAAAACAAAAATTTCCACCAAAATTAGGCAAAAATCACAGTTGTTGAAATTCACTCAATTCCTTCTTGTGAAGTTAGCTCTAAGATTACGGTCTGGACACTATCCATCGGCAAAGTTTGCATTTCTCATGAGGAAAGTAAATTCTCCCAACTGCAACACTTGCAATGTACTTGAGGATGTACATCATTTGCTGATGGATTGCGTCAAGGATCAAGAGGAAAGGAGCATTTTAGTCAATGAGTTTAATCTATACATATACAATTCAAAGTCCTGACTGATATATGATAGACTGACTGATATATCAACGCAAAGCCTAAACCGCTGGTCCTAGAGACATGAAATTTGCAGGGTGTGTTCATTGTGAAGAGTAGATATCCACTAAGAAAGGGTTTTTCGAAATTCCACCCCTAAGGGGGTGAATGGGGGGAGGGTGAAATTTCACACGGACGAAGTCGCGGGCGGAAGCTAGTTTAAATATATCACAGGTAGGTTTAATTCAGTCAATTTTAGCATAACCGAAATCAGATGTGGCGAAAAGATTTAGCGAGTTGGTGTACCATATTGATTAAGATTCTCCGTTTAATTTAAATTTAAAGCATTGTATCGTGGGCGTATTCATTGGGATAAAAACCCAAATTAATCAATGAAGATTATAAAAAAAAACATCATGTCTGTAATTCCCATAGGCAGAGGTGTACCTATACCCCTCATTTCGCCAGTTATGTTTAAATCCCATAAACCTAATAGAGGGCCAGTTGCCATTAACCGGGCGCATATCCAGACTCCGGGCTGCTAGTGAGAATTTTCAGAAAGAAAAACCCAATAACACTTTGCCCGACCCAGAAATCAAACCCAGGACCTCATGCTCAGTATTACTACTTCCACTAGACCGGAAATGTTTTCAAGTTTAAGGAATAATTGTATTGACTCCCCTTTGAGATCAACTGATCATAGCAGCTTATATTAAAACTAGCTGCGCCCCGCGGTTTCACCCGCGTAACTTTCGATCCCGTGGGAATATCGGGATAAAAACTATCCTATGTCCTTTCCCGCGACTCAAACTATCTCTATACCAAATTTCATCGAAATCGGTTCAGTAGTTTAGGCGTGAAGAAAAGACAGACAGACAGACAGAGTTACTTTCGCATTTATAATATTATATATATATATATATAATATATTATATAGTTTGGATGAACCGATTTTTTTATATCTACCTTAAGTCAATAAACAGCTAACATTCAACTAGTATTTCCTGTGTGTTAGGAGGCATTATACGCATAAATCATACACAACAGCCCATGGTTGAACAAATATCTGTAGGCCATACAAACGTTTGTCTCTATGCGGAATTCGAACCCACGACCCCGACGTACAAGCTGCATACTGCGCTGCTTTTGTAATTATTACTATCTAGTCAATTATTTAAATCGTTACTTTAGATTAGATCAGTAGAAAAAGAGATTTTCTTTTCAAACTGAAAGGGCATAAACTTATTGTGCTGGTGTTTTCATTCCAAAATTCATAACGTTGTATTCTTTATTTTCTTGGCTATTTTGTACTTTGAACAAAACAGAATCCGAAGTTATGATGACCGAAAAAGTTTCTTTAAATTAATCTGTTCTATCATTAGAAAATCTTGTCTTGGAGCGTTTATAATGAAAATTCGAAGCACGATCGTATGTTAATTAGAACCACATCGAAATTCATACTGAAATCCCCTTCGTATCAACATAATTATGTAAAAACTCAAAAAAGATCACAAACTGATCCAACACGAACGTCGGTCCGTACGAAAAATACTACCCGAAAAATGAATGATTAAAATTTTAATATTTAAATAGTAAATTACTCCCTGTTTGAATAATTAGCAATCGAATGGACGACGGAATTCAATTGTTTTGTTTGACAATTCAATTGTTAATTTATCATTCGAATGTCATGTCATCAATTGTTTTCAGTTTACCTGTTTAAAGTTCGAACAATTTCCATTAAGTTTGATTACATATTTATTTCATGTGTTTTAAGATTTATTATGCACATTTGACACGACATAAATTATCTTTTGAAAATATATTATTATGGTTGCAACTCTCTTCTTGAAATTTATAGACACCATTATTCTTTTTTGCCATATTCATTTGAATAAGAATAAAATACATAAAATCATTTTACTCCATTTCTGCGCATTTAAATACAGCTTGTTCACATTGATCGTGCTCACTAAGCGTTTCGGCCGTCCTTTGTTTTCAGTTTGACACAATTCGCGAAATATACCTACTTGTACTTTAATTACAGCTATTTGTGTTCACCGCCACGTAAAATTATTCAAATTACGCTTAATTTAATGTTCTTTAAGCAACGAATTGCCGCGTATTTTTTCCCGGCGTCGCGTTAATGGGCCGATTCCCGAATTAAAATCGACAATCGTAAATTTTGCAGTACACAGTGTTACATAAACAAAACTTATCTTCAACAGTTACGGCCCTCGTTGAATTATAATTTCATTTCGCACAAATACCACGTCACACATTTATTTCTTATCTCCCTGGCTTGAATTTGAGCAGTAAAACGAAATATTTACCTATCTTTACGATACGATGGCTTCAACAATGCACGATTTTGTTTCATTGTACAGAATACTTTTTTCCTAAATACTGTTCTGTTCAAAACCCAAAAGCAAGTATTCAAAGCTTAGACCATAAAGCAAAAATTCCACACAAGACCACAAAGCCAAATTGCTAAAGCGGTTCTAAAACTGTCGACAATGAGAACTTCCATAGGGGTGCATGTATGTACTAACATAACATGCATAACGTGGTGCCGTACGCAGATCCACTGTCATTCCTTTCACTGGATGAGCTTTGTATTGCAGCAATATTTTATGGTAAGGGCAGTATCGTGACTGCCTCGTTAGTTTAAAGTTAATTAGAAGACGTGTATTTAAAAACGCTGAATATTTCAAAAGACTTAATATTGACTGGTGATATATGTACTATACCACGTTCTTATAAGTTATTTACTCTAATTCAGTAAGAGAAATCCGACTTTTTATTCTGTCACCTAAATTTGCATTTTCATGTGCAACGCATAGCGTCGACTGATACATTTACAGAGCTAAAGACGATTAAGAAAATACCTTTTCAGAATGCGAAAATTTACAAAGACCGTTGATACCAAACCACATAATAACGGCAGTACACGCAAGTCACATCCAGAGGGTCTACGGCACGTATCCACAGCGGTCGCCAGTTGGTTGCCCGAGGCCACCGATTTTCAGAGTATTTTTCATGTGGTAGGGACGCTGCGCCGCGTTGCTATCGCCAATTTTAATTCTACACCCATCCCGACGGCCGCCGCCGCGCCGGTATCCTAGATTCCACCATACAATTTTACACAAGCAATGAGCTGCAACGCTGAACTTTTGCCATTTAACTCGGATACCGTACGCTTTTGATATTTCACAAAGTTACTCAATGCTTAATGCGATACTCGCGAACTTGTGTGGGATGTATTTAGAATGTTTCAATTGTAACTTCTTCGTTTTGTGTGTGTAGCCAATGCAAATTCATTCCAAATACTTGCGATCGACAGTTACCATTCGAGATAGAATTCCACGGTACTGTGAACATTATTATCTGTTTTGTAAGGAAGCTTGCATTGTACACAAAACATCGTGTATCTACATATTATACGAGCTGAACATATTAAAATACTTGCTTGACAACATAAATAAAATTGAAAAATACATTGTTATATTAAAAATAACAGGAAGTAACATTTCATTTTAGAAGTCTTCAAGACAATATTTGAATTATCTCCTTGTTCATGAGAACCGTCTTAAAAGAAATATAGCCATCTATTTCTCAAGTCTTTCTGCCTAGGGGTAAGCTTTATGTTTGATGAATCGTTCACTCAGTACATTACTCGTTATACTCTTCATTACTTTGATAAATAACCTCTTTGTATCGTGTGAATTCTCCTCAGCGGATACAAAATCTTGATCGAAATATTTAGCAAGTTTGTCTATGTTTCTGCCATCAAACACTATCGTAACATTGTTTAGAGGTGGATTCTCGTTGCCCTCCCTGTTGAACCAACAAATCACGTTGACTGCCAACGTTCCGTGATCGAGATTCACGCTGCTGACATAGATCAACTTGATGTGACAAATACTAGCATGGTACTGCCGAGATTGCCTCTATGGATATTTATGAGAGGGGAAAATAATGTAATGAACACTGACCTAATAAAGCTGGATGTTTTTGTAAAAACTAAGGTTTTAGAGCAAAGGGGGGAGTAAAAATTGTCAGAGGTGTGGATGATTATGAGATTGAGAATGATCTAAATGGCAGAAGACATAGGTAGGTAATTATTATATATATTTTTTCAAACAATCGTGTGCAGTCGGGGGATCGCGTTCCTTTCGCGATACTCGCACGCACACACTCGTACATAATAGGAAGAGAGAGAAAGTGTGAATTTAATACGCGTTATTAATAGAGAGCCATCTAGTACAAGTTTTTGAAAGCTCTCATAAGGTTTTCGCCATTTTGGATTTTCATTTTCACCTCACTATCGGCTTTAGCACCCTCCAAAACCATGAACATTATGTCTCTCTCTCCTTCGCAAGAAAAAAATCGCATGGAGATGGAGCATAACGATTTTTCGTTAAGGCGATTATAGCCTCGAATGTCCTTGAGCGTTTGGGCGGAGCATAGGCGAACTCAGTGCCTCACCCCGCGCGCCCGCTTACCTCTCCAATGTCAAAGAGTGTCGTACTCGTACGTAGCGCATGCAGATGCGGCGTGGGATGCATTTTGTCTTAGGCAGTTTTATGACGCTACTTACTGAGTGTAGATGGATCGAGAATACGTACAATATTTATGTTGTGAGTATGAATGCTATTGTACAGTAAAAATACTGCTTTCTTAGAGACAAATAAAAAATAATAATAATATCAATAAAAAACGTTCATTCAGTATACAGTTCGTTTTTTCACGTATTCATATTATAAAAAAATACAACTACAAAAAAAAAAACTTATGACTTATACCGCTTTTAACAGTGGTAGTTTTTAGGGTTCCGTACCCAAAGGGTAAAAACGGGACCTTATTACTAAGACTCCTCTGTCCGTCTGTCTGTCTGTCACCGGGCTGTATCTCACGAACCGTGATTGCCAGAAGAATACCATTATTATACTCGTAGTTTCAAACTCAAATGGGTCCCGCCTGCTTCCAACTTTTATTTAATTTAAAATGGGCTTGTTTTTAGCTTTTCAGTTAGTTTTAGTATAAGGTTGCAGTCGGGTTTTTAAATTTTTTTATTTCCTGCTTTTTAGTTTACAAATGTGAAAGATTTCGCAGACGATTTAGTTCTTGGTAGGTGTTTTTTACGATTTCTCACTTTGAATTAGTTTTTACCATATTATAAGTTGTATATATTTTTGTAATCACCTTTTAAAACCTTTTATTTTGATACCCCACTCGATAGGTTATGAGAAAAAAAAAAATTTGAAGAAATAATATTGCGCCAAAAATCCGCCATTTTGTATTTTTGATTTTGATATACCCAGTGTCACTCTCACAGTACATACGAATCTAACGACACCTCTCAAGCTAAAATCCATCGAGCCGTTCAGGCCGCAGAGCGTGCCAAACAATTATACATACATACATAATATGTGTTTATGTATGTACAATTGTTTTTCGAGAGTATATATTATATACTCTCGAAAAACATAACCCTTCTTCTGGCTATCACGGTTCGTGAGATACAGCCTGGTGACAGACAGACAGACGGAGAGAGGAGTCTTAGTAATAAGGTCCCGTTTTTACCCTTTGGGTACGGAACCCTAAAAACTACCACCGTTAAGAGCGGTATTAGTCATGTTAGTTTAATTTTTTTTTTTTGTAGTTGTATTTTTTTATAAACTGTATACGTGAATAAACGAACTGTATACTGAATAAACGTGTTTTATTGATATTATTATTATATTAGTATTCAATAGACAATAATATAGCGTCCACTCGCAAACAAACTATCACTACTACTAATACTATCAACGTCCAAGCGTAAACGAACAGTCCGAGTGTACTATCTGCGCTATTTAGTCTTTGCCACAAAAATGCAGATCGGAGCGCGCCGACATGCGACACAACCTCCCCGTGCGAACGATACAGCGAGACTGACCGGGCGGCTGCTGCCCGCGCCTGTATAGGTAAAACCATGGTGTTATTGATTTTTTTCCACTTAAATAATAATTATTAAAAAAAACAAACTTAATTTTTATAAACCATTAAATTTGCTATAATTTGGTGAAAGAATCATCAAAATCGCTTCAGGCGTTTGAAAGTAGAAAGAAAATTCTTGCGTAAAATAAGAGGATGGATATGATTTTTTATTGTTAAAACTAACAGTAATATTAAAAAAATCAAACTTAAATTATATTTGTAAACATATGTCACATATCATATATTTTTTTAAATATATTTGGGCTATCCATTTGGGAGAAGTAGGCCTTCAAAGAGAAGTCTACTTTGAAGTTTGGCGTAACCATTCGCCTTAAGCGACGATTTCTATCAGTTTACTCTTATCGCTAGCCGCAAAAAAGAACTACGTTTCGATAATTTTCGAAAAGAGCCACAAAAATTACTTAATCCATAATCAAAAGTAGAATATTTTTTTTAAATTTCCATTATTTCTCTTTTTAAAATAATTAAGTGTATTAGACATACCTTATTGGTTCTAAAAACTCAGTAACATTTCCCTCTACCCTCATAATCCCATGTTGTCCTCCGCGCGGGCCGTGCGGTGTCACATGTTTCATACGCGTATCAAACCGTGGTAACGACATTAAATGCTACAATGTCAGGGATGCACTCCAGGTGGACGGTAAATTGGGAGCTCTTTCGACCCAACCGACTGCGGTCTCCTTGTTGATTCCGTTTGAAAGCCGATTTTAGGGTTCAGGCTTGAAGGAAACTTTATTATCTGTGTTTAGGAAGGGTATTTGCTTACATGACGGTGCGGCGTAGGAATAATATATGATGAACTAGAAAGTGGCGTATAAGGCTAAAATAAATAGATTCTTTTTATTTTTTGAGTATATTCGTTGAGTTTCAAGTGATGAAGATGGCGAATAATTTGCAATACACCTATACGTTACCCGTGAAGCGGTTGATCGTGTGTAAGTATAATATGTATTATTAGAAAAGATTTTGATCACTTACGATTAAAAGCAAACACGTATGACACGACATAAAACATGATCCGAAACCGGTCATTAGGTGTGGTTAGCTATTAGTAAGCTTATTGGGTATCTATAGTGCTAAAATATAAAGGACATGGCCAGTTTTTGTAAGGACGTCGGCATAGTTATCGAATTTATTGTACACCTATGATTTTTGGTGTTTTATATTCGTGAATATTTGCTCATTAAATTGCTACAAATAAAAAACTCAGAGAACTTGTCAGTACAACAAACTAGACAAAAAACAGTTTCATTAAACCTTTTATTCAGATCGCTAGCAATAAGGTGCATAGATTATAATTTTGCTATTAAAACACTTAACGGCGCTTTAAAATAGCGAACAGTTGTGAATTATATTATTACGTATAACTGATATGGTTTTAATATTATTAAGCATTTAAACAAAGTGATGGCCACCTAAATGAAGGATTTTAAACTGCATATTGATTAACATTTTTATGAAACTGGGTGATAGTTTCAAAAAATGTGACAATAATAACAAACATAACATCGCGCCTATATATTCCTCGAAGGGTTGGTCAGAGGTGTAGTACAACCACATTTCACCAGTTATTTTGAGTCCCATGGGCGAGCTGATTGCCATCAAGCGCACAAGTCCAGACTCCGGGCTACTACTGAGAAATTCCTGATGAAAAAATTAAGAGAGAGATATGGGGTTTATATCTCTTTGTTCGACCTGGGAATCGAACTCAGGACCTCATGCTCAGCAGTAGCGTTTGCGACCACTAGACCAACGAGGCAGTCATAATAACAATTAACAAAGTATATTCGAAATTAATAGTTTTCTTTAAAGTACATTTTTACAGATTACCCTTATATTTTTTTAAATAGGTAGTTCAATATACTATAAAAAAGAGAAGCACAAAATAAAGCAAAAGAGTAAAAATAATTATTTATTTATTAGAGAAAATAATAAAAATATTTTGCTACCTATATTATAATTATTATATCTTAAATGTCTACCTAAATAACATAAATTGCAGCGATAGTGTTAATGAAGATACCGAGTGAGGTCAATCAACCAGCTTGTATAAAATAGAGAATTTTTATTTCACAAATACAGTAACCTGGATTAAGTGTAAGTATAGGGCTTTAGTAATTACATAAATAGCTGCTTTAAACATAACCAGACATGTTAAAAAATACAAGCATATTTATATATTATTGTTTTACAATTGTAATTATGGTTTTCAAGAAAGATTAGCCTTTTGTTACATTGTTTTAATATTCTTGAATTGTTAATAATATGTTGTCTAAAAATCCAGCTGGAACTTGGATATTGTTTTGGTGTCTTGCCCAACCAAGGTATCAGATAATTGTCATAATGTGACAACAACAACTAACGGTCCTGTTTCCTACAAGGCAACTACAATAGTACCCTAAAATAGCTTCCAACAGACAGCTTCCTCGGTTTGAGCATTGGTTATCCAACGCGAAACTCTTGTTTGATGGTGTGCAGAAAGCGAGGATATGAGATGCCTCTGCAACCTTTGCATGGCTATTCCGCAGTTGATGCACCTCACATTGATCCACAAAACAAATCCGAAACGCAATGCAAATCAAGAGTCCAGTGTTAATAGCAAGGTAATTGAGTGGTAGAAGGTATCAGTCCGTAGGAATAAGCAGGGGACAAATAGGAATATTCGCAAAAACATAAACACAGTAGGTACGCAATGAAGAATATGCAATAACATTAATTCCAATCAAAAAGTACTTTGTGATTATTTCATTACATTGACATGATTGACATTCGACATAGACAACGCACATTGTCATTGTCAAATAAGTAAACGCGTTCCGTTTTATGATTTTTTTTGTGTGTGAAATATAAAAAAAAACTATCTTACGCATCAATATTACGAAAAGATAATTTTATTAAATGCAACAAATACCAATGAAGATAGTTTCGTAAGAATAAAATGTTCCTAATATGAGCATTTTGTCGTCCACGTCACATGTCTACAAGTAGTATGCATGGTATGGAACGCCCATTAATATATTTATCTTTCTCTATGGTCCACTATGGCGGAAGTTGACAAACGGTACTTTGAATTCATCATGCATTACTAAATATTTTGAAATAAACACTGACGAGTTCAGAGAGGTTAAAAACAACGTATTAATTCATTTTTCTATTTTTAATATACAATATTATTTACTATGTATGTGTACTTGGAATGTACTTTTTTGTCCATGTCCTTTGGCAACTAAAGAACAAATTATTCCTAATTAGATTTGACAGAACCCAGAGATTATCTTCGACGTAAACTTGATCATCTTTTCTGAGAACCCGTATATCTCGTATGTATTAGTAGCAAAGATTTTGATCACTTGTAGATTAAAAATTAACACGCAGGGCATGAAGAAAAACATCAACATGGTAAACAAACCTCTGCTCAGCTTTTAAAGAATTTAAGTAAATTCGGTACCTTAAAAACAAATGGTCCTAATTTATTAGATTTTGACAGAACCCAAAGATTATCTTCGAAGTAAACTTGGTCATCTTTTTTGAGAACCCGCTCGATATTGTGTTGGGGTAAATTGCCGAGGTAATAGCCTGGCGGTTAGTCCAGTTAACGACTAACAATGTTATTGAAATATTTTTTGTTGGTTTCAAAGCTTTAGATCTTTTCAACCGACATTAACACATAATAAAATCGGTAATAAGCTCTGAAACCAAGTCAGTATTTTTCGGAGGTTAAAAGCTCCTTACAATTATTTCCCTTTGAAGAAGACGACGTGGTCCATATGTGGCTTTTGGTGGAACTGTAAAACTGTGATGATTTTTGAAAAGTGTGCGTGAAGTTATTAAAAGTTTTGTTGGTCTTTCTGTATTTATTTATTTATATACACTTAACTGTTGGGTCCGGCTAGCAGTCGTGGATCTTTGACACTCGTTACGGGTCGCCATCAGAAGCCCGAAATTTTGACAACCAGTATTACCAAAAGGTATCGTATTACCCAGTAACTGGGTTGTGGAGGTCAGATAGGCAGTCGTCCCATGTAAAACATTGGTATCCAACTGCATCTAGTTAGACTGGCCGACCCCAAAATAGTTGGAAAAGGCTAGGCAGATGATGACTTTCCTTTATTTTTAGTTTTGCTATCAGATTTGTCGTTGATGCCTAATATGCGTGGTTTTACTGCATACTAGTAATGTTGCAATAAATTGCAGGTTATGTCATTATAAACTAGTGTTTGATTAATATAATCGTGACAATAACTTTAGAACAATCAGAGAACATTAAATGGAATTCGATGTTAATATTTAAGGTAAGGTAACTCCAACAACTGAAATGTCATTAATTCTTGCTCCGTTATCTAAATAACCTAACAAATTAAACAATATACCATCGACCGTAATGGCATTTACGAATAAACGTTTAATTTAAACTACATTTAACATCTATTCCCAGCAATGACACTATTGTTGGTATTGTTGGCTCTGTCTGCACACATTTCGCGGTCTCCTTTTATGGTACTTTAGTTTCGGGCAGTTTATTCGTGCTACACGGCTGGCTGTGACAACGAACTAGGCTAATATCGTTAAATGGTACAATGTTGCAAGTGTACGATGAAAGTAGCCTCCAGTGCATAGAATGGTACCGTTGTTAGAATGGACATCTCTAAAACCGTGGCTTATCCATGTCTAGCCTGCAGTGTTATGGGTTTGCAATATGAGTTTTGAATATACGGGATCTTTTATGATGTGCATTAAATTTTCTTGACATGCAATTCCGTCTTTTCCTATATCTAGCCAAAAACCAAACCATGTCGTAAAAAGCAGCATGCATACTTTGTCTTTTTGTATGTTTTGGTTAGCCTGCCAAATGTATTTAGATACGATGTAAACTTTTACGTCGGATAAGAACGTTAACGTAAGAAGTTTATGTAAATGAAGTCGACTCTTGTGTAAACTTCATTCCACATTAAAAAGACATATCTTAAAAATAAATCGATCCAGTTAAAGTGCTCAAAAAGCAATGTTAAAAATGCAGACATTAAGGTGTCGAAAAAATTTAAGATGCAAGACTCAGTAAAAAAGATTGCGCAAATTAAAACCTCTATACGCAATTTAACTCTACGTTACGACCTAACATAATGGAGTAAGAAATCCACTTAAAGTTATTAAAACACAATAGTGCGCCGCACTATCAGGCTAATTGAAAACTGCATTGTGAGATCATCGTGTGTGCCCGTTTATCGGCCAGATACAACTGGACAAACTAGCTCTCGAGACAAAGCGAAGAAAGTTGCTCCAAAGACTTTGTTTACGTACAAAATAGTAGATCTCTTTGAAATACGTTTCAAGACAAATTAAATTGATTAAAAGTGATTTAGCTTGATTAGTACTTACTGCGCAGAACAAACAGAAAATGCAGTGAAAATGGTCCAAGCTTTAATTTCGTGTTAGTAGTTTTTAAGAGAAGACCCTGTATAGTTAGGTTTTTACTACTTTTTCTTTAGTCATTTTATTGAAATCATTGCCAACATAAATTTTCAGTAGGTGAAAGTATGACCATATCAAGAATAATGAACAACTTTGACTGCAGGACCCAATATGAAGCAGCTATGCTAGCGTATGGTTTTTTTTGTACTTTATTTCGAGAATTTAAACTTGGCTTCACCGCTTGATGCTTATATTTTCCGTGTACGTTAACATACAGTCAGGTTAACAAACTGCAATAGTACAAATAGTACAAACTAATAACACGTTGGTATCCTTCGTTAATAATAACTAGAGTAGCTCGTTTGCCCTGTTACTTTTTACACCTTGCGAGGAATCATTACCAATTTGTTCGAGACGTGTATTTACTTCATTCCATATATGTATGGACATGGATATTTTTATAATGGCCGTAAAACTAACTGTCAGTTCTGCGATCCCTGACAAGCCAAGCCCATTGTTATATGGTTCACTTTTGACGGCATTCGTTTTTATTGGATTGGCTCGTGATTGGCCAATATTGGCCACTATTCTATTTGCAGCGATGATGTAGTAAACAGTCACAAGAGCTGATTGACAGCCCTTAAAAGAAGCAAGCCTTACACAGTTTTTGGAATAGAACTAATATTAATTAAAAACTCATCAAACACTAGGTCCTAAACTAACAGATCCTTCAGGACTTCTTAACGAAGATGAAGCAATTTTCAAAGCCATTTACTCGTAAATCTTTTGTTTTGTTTCAGTTCGTAACGGCTACTCGTGTGTGCCAGTGGCTCTGGCTGATGGCCTGGACATCAGGCTGGGTACAGCTGTCACGGATATCCAGTATGGAGGACCTGGAGTCACTGTGAAGGCAGTCAGCACCAGAAATCCAAGTCAGCCGCAAACGTTCAAAGGTAAGAGACCACAAAGTTCTTGTAATACTTTATAGTCCTTTTTATTTATTATTGGTAAGACAAAGCGAATTTCTATGAAACAGGTAGGTAAGTTTTATCTTACTTACTGGTACCTTTATTCAAAGTTCCTATATTGAACACGTATTGCAGAATTGTGTGCCGTAACGAGGGAACAATGGGAAAAAAGCATTCGCTATCGATTGTAGCCGGCGGCACACATCCATATTGCGTTAGCGTCCGCATTTTCTGTTCCAAATAGAAAAATCAAATTCATGTGGCCTTAATATTAAGGAAGTGCCGTTTGCGAAAAAAAACAAAGCGCAATAATGGGCGTTATGAGAAAAATCCACAACGCCGTCGGGCTGGCTCCTTGTCATTTCTTTGTCGTGGAATGATTTGCAATTCTAACGCGTTAATTTTACTTTGACGAGGCGCAAAAATACGGTTGGGCCTGTTGACCCGGCGGTCTGTGTTCCCTCCCCCCTCCTCTCTTCACCACAAACCCCCGTCGCCCAGCCGGAGGCTCTTCCGCCACATTTGCATACAGGCGGAGTCTATCGTAGACGAGGCAGTTAGATGTTTAAGAGGCGGTGCTAGGATGTATCTAGCTATTTCTGGCTCGTACTACGCTTCGCAAATCTCCGAAATGTATAACAATAGAATTGCTACACAAAAGATATTGACACTTATGTCATTGTCAACTTCTCACACGGATGTGATAAATGACGCTTTGTAGAAATAAATCGCTAAAATGATCGACTATTTGCTAATAGTCCTTTGTATTATTTTCGAGACAAAGCACAATATCTTCGAAATGATAGACTTTTCTGCCAAAGATCAACAAATAAACCGCTTTGAAAAGGTATACATTAATATTGGCAGTAATAGCCAAATTAAAAGCTAAAAGTAAAAAAAAAAAATCCGTTCGCTTCACATTTGACCGACTTTGGTCTCATTATCCTTTTCCGGTCATGGCCGTCCCTTAGGCTCAAACAGATTACGCAGAAATCAAACACTGATTTTGATATATTTTCCCTTATCCTTGGATATCGTTTACAGTGTATTGTGAGTGAGATGTTCGTCCGTCTCTTTGTTCATCCCTGAGGCCTCGGTACCGCACTTGCTCTTAAAAGCTTTAGCGCCGAGTACATATATTGAGGAAAACTATAAGGTTTGATGTTAACATCACTACATAATATAAAACAAAGCCCTTTGTCGCGTTTGTCTTTCTTATCTCGACCTTTCAAAAAGTTTGTTCTTTTTCGGTTGGCATCAATTTTACCTATTCATTTATTTATGATTTTTACCCTGACGATGACGTTCACATATTGGACAAAAGCCTCACATTTTCCCCTACTTCTCTCGATCTTGAGGTATAACGGATCACTACTGTTTGTAGGAAAGTCTGACAACCAGTCTTACAAAGGGGTGTCGTATTACCCAGCAACTGGGTTGTGGAGGTCAGGTAGGCAGCCGCTCCATGTAAAATACTGATATTCAGCTGCATCCGGTTAGACTGGAAGCCGACCCTAACAGAATTGGTAAAAGGCTAGGCAGATGATGATGACTTCTGTTTGTAGGAGTTGAGTTTCTCATGCCTGCTTAACCTGGGACCACCGCTATGCTGTTGAACATTCTACGTGAATGATGATTTTTACAGTACTTAAGCTTTTAAAACCGTCATCAAAATACCCCCGGCAGCGTTATTATTTCTGTTCTTGCAAAAAATATTGGAAAAATCGTCCCCGTAAAAAGGAGTAACGTATTAGGTTTTTTTTTGTTTTTTCATTAATAAACCACGCAAACTCGGGCCTGTACTCCAGACTCTAGTTTTTCATATTGTGACATCCCCAATATCAAAGTTTTTCACGAAAAACTTACGTCGCGACTGATAAAATAAATAAGGAAGTTCGTTTGTATGTTTGTTTATTGCAGGAATTCCTAAACTTTGTACAGAGGATGTTTATGTCTTGGACAAGGACATTGGCCACTGTTATCTTGTTCTGCTAAACTTTATCGGCATTTTCCTTGCTGAAACGTGACTGAGTAACAAACAAATGCTATCCGAATTCGCGTATATTTCTAGGATTGTTGTTACATAGCCAAGGAAGCCACAAAAAGAAATATGTTATTATGTTTGTCTGCAAAGCCTCCTGGTATAACTTTTCTTAATTATTTTTGTAAAACACATACCCTCCTCTGCCTGGCCTATTCCCATCTATGTTGGGATCCGCTTCCAGTCTATGCGGGTGTAGCTGAATACCAGTGTTCTACATGGAGTGACTGCATATCTGACCTCCTCAACACAGTTATTGGGTAACACGAAACCCCTTAGCAAGACTGGTTGTCAAACTTTCGGGCTGTTCTGACTACCCGTTACGACTGTCAAAGATCTACAAATGACAGCCGGGACCAACAGCTTAACGTAATTTCCGAGGCACGGGGGGATCTGTATGTGATGGATGGTCTTCACGGACCGACCTCGGCAAATGTTGCTTTACCTTGAAGATGGACTCCGTGTGGCCACAAGCCCCTCTTAAAAAGAGAACGCATGCCATTATCCCAAAAAAGTGAATAAATCATTCACTTTTCACCGCAGACGGTTCGAATGCAATGCAAAGGTTTAATAAAATCTCGCAGATATTATAATTATGTAACCAGCAAGACTTTGTTACAGAAAACGAAGCAAGTTTGCTTTAAACGTTCATCGATTTACAATTTTATTTGCAACACAATCCTTTTACCAGAAGAATCAATTGAAGAAACCTTTCGTAGTCAGGTCAAACAGATACTACGAGTACGTGTGTTCGATATAAGGAAATCTTTATTTTGCATTTTACAGGCTTTGTTGGAGTTAAACCTTACCTTTCACAGTGATTGTTTCCACCCTACAACCCCTTTCATTTGACTGGAATGTAATATGGGATACCGTAAAGAATTGCTGGTATAATGTATTTGTATTTATAGGTGTTTTGGATCAGGGGGTCTGTGGCTGAGTAATATCAATCAGGTTAAGGTGGGTGGTATTTACATACCAAGGCCCCTCCATGTCTCGGAAACCACGTTAAGCCGTTGGTCCTGGCTTTCATTCGTGGATCTTTGGCAGTCGTTACGAGCCGTCAGAAGCCTGAAAGTCTGACAACCAGTCTTACCAAGGGGTATAGAATTACCCAGTTACTGGGTTGTGGAGGTCAAATAAACAGTCGCTCCGTGTAAAATACTTGTACTCAGCTGCATCTAGTTAGACTGGAAATCGACCCCAACATGGTTGGGTAAAGGCTAGGCAGATGAGGTGTTATAGATCAAGATAAGGCTATAAGTCAAATATTAATAAATGAAATGCTTTATAGTAATTATTGTGTCGAACACCTCATTTTGAGAAACGTACGTTTAGGCCGGTAACACGTTGTTACTATTTGCTTTTATTTTTTAGAAAATACCTCATAGATCGTCCAATAAATTGGAATAATATTTTGGTTCACTAATGTTTCACCAAAACTCCATTGACAAATTTTTAGTTTACAACCAACGTTTCGTATACTATTTATTTCACAAACAACTCATTCCGCAAATGTTTTATTTTATAAACACTCGCTTTACAAACATTTATTTGGCAAATGCTTTACTTTACAAATGTTACGGACGATATTTAATCATTTGTACATTTTTCATTTAATATTTAGACTCTTTTGGAAAAATAACGTTTAAACAAAATATCATTTGATAATACACTAGCGACTGCATTAAAACTCACCGCGTAGTTTAAAAGATCTAAGCTTACAGACAGTGGGAGTGACTTTGTTTTATACTATGTAATAAAGATTTTCTAAACCGGTCACAAAGTGATCATGACGGTAGTCTCCATTTGGGTCAAATATTTTCAGGCAAGTATTTTTTTCTATATAATCTAGTCGTTTCTGGCACTCGCCGGCCGCTGCCACGGCACCGTTCGCTTCGCTCGCTCGGCTCGTGCGTAGGGGGTCACTGTTTTAACCTAACCTAACCGAACCATTTTTTTTTTAATAATTAACCTAATGTAGCTAATTCGGTTCCGGGTAGCCTACTAAAAATAATCTCTTTTTTTTTTCTTCCATTAGCGCAAGTCGTTTCTGGAACCCAAATTTTCTGTAAAAGTATTTTTTACTAAATAATGTAGTCGTTTCTGGCACTCGCCGGCCGCTGCCGCGGCACCGCTCGCTTCGCTCGCTCGGCTCGTGCGTAGGGGTCACTGTTTTAACCTAACCTAACCTAACTATTTTTTTTAAATAATTAACCTAATCTAACTAGTTCGGTTCCGGGTAGCCCACTAAAAATAATCTCTTTTTTTCTATTAGCGCAAGTCGATGAAAGAACGAGTTTCATTTTTAGGAAATTGCGTAATGATAAGTCAATATGTAAAACGTTTTTATTCCAAACGTTCTTTTATGAGATAAAACGAATAAAAAATGAATTGCTTGTTAAATAACACGTTATTAAACAAAAGTTTATCTGGTGATTATTTTGTAAAGTGAATTATTTGGCAAACTTGTTGTTGTATAGTGATGAAATGACAAATCATGTTTTTGCCAATCGTTGTTTGTCAAGAAAAAATTTGTAAATTAATTTTTGGTGAACTGACAGGGCACCTAATATTTTGCATTACAACCGTACCATTATTTCTATTAGACGGTTTCAAGTTTCGAACATCTCAATAGAGTTTTTAATTGCAGCTGTCGCTTTATGTACATTTTTATGTTCAACACGAACATTCAACATGTATTTACGTGCTGTTAAAATAAAAACGTATCATAGCAATGATATTCATCAAACGATGGGTATTATGACGACAATTATAAAATAAAACAAATTGGCATGCTCGTAAACTATACGACGCAGCTGTCTTCCTATATTGTAGGCAAGGAAAATTGGTGCTTGCACCGGCAATCTTAGATAGAGTAAACCAGCCATACTCAAAGTGTGCTAGTATACTGTAGATTTGTAGACCATTTTCTACATTTTCTAGTACCTGGTACTTGCTGACAGGCCTATGTTGTCTTCCTATAGGTACCTATTAACACTAATTTGAAAACATTTTAGCGAATTATTTCTTAAAAGAGTATTCCTGGAGTTTCTTGCAGGCTCGTCTCAATAGGAAACTACCAATTGTAATCCTATCCGTATGTAGGTTTATTTGAAATGAAATATTTTGATTTTACTCCGCGGAGCCCTAGGGCAAAGCTTCTGTAGGGGCTCCACGAAAATACTGGTCATGATAAAAAGGTTGCAGAGTAAAATAAAATCTGTTTAAATATTCCAACATAAAGTTTAGGTTAGACAAATTTCAACACTGACTGAAATGACCCATCAAAATCATTTAGTGAACAGTGGATGGCAGAGACCAGTGGGACAAAGTGGATTGTTCACAGATTGGTGGGTCAAAGTTGAATAATCCAAAAAAACAGTTTTTGATTATCTTAGAGCTCTGTCAAATATTTCGTTTTCCAAAAGGGTTCCGTGGCCAAAAAGTTTGAGAACCGCTGGAGTAAACTAATTATAAATATTTGCACCAATAAAATCTTTGAATCTTCGCTTACTTCATCATTATACAAGCTATGTCCATAATTACGTTTTCAAACATCCGTGTCCCGGAGCGTTTGTACTGAATCGTGTGAATACAAATTGAAAACCTGTGTCTACAATTAGATTATATAAGGAAACCAGATTGTAGTAATATTGTTAAAACAAAGTCGGGTTGGTTACACCATTTATAACTCAAGAACGGCTGGACCGTTTTAATTGATCTTTGATTTGTCTCTGCCCTGAATAGCAGAGAAACTATTAAAACATGGGAAACAAGCACAATTATTTTTTAAGATTATTGATTCTGAGGCGGTGCGAAGTTCACCGGGTCAGCTTGTATAAAATGTACTAAAATAGTAACGAAGAACGTTTGTCCGTTTGTCTGGATGTATGTTCCGAATTGGTGTAAAAACGGCTGAACGGTTTGGCTGAAATTTGGCACACAGATAGTTTATAACCTGGACTAACACATAGGGTACTTTTAATTTCAGTAGTACGTTCCTATGGGATATTTTCCGCCATCTACTCAGGCGAAGCCACGGGCAAGAGTCAGTTGTTAATACACAGCGAGCAAGGGTGGAGATAAATTCTCGTTCTTTCTAAGAATGAAAACAGGCCTTAGACTTGCAGTGGGACGTGCAATAATAGACTGTAAAGTGTACCTATACTCCTTACTATAACATAGTATGTTTGCAGGTGACGTGGTACTTTGCACATTGCCTCTGGGCGTACTGAAGGTGGCTGTGGCGAATGGTGGACAAAACCAACAGAACTTTGTCAAGTTTGACCCGCCGCTACCAGATTGGAAGGTATGGAATTCTCCTTATGTTAACTCCTACAATACATTTGTATTTCAACATTTAAGTATTAAACATATTGAAACCTAGATTTTCCCCAAGGGTTTTTTGAAGAATTGCGGTCAACGCTAGATTTAATCTTTCTATACAGGGTGTTACGGAAAGGGTATATCAATACAAACGGGTTAAAGAGTGTATCTGGTCTGGATGTGTGTACAAAATTTCAGCTCAAAAGCCGTAACTTTGAAAATGCTTAATATTTTTTTTATTTCGATTGTTTATTAAATTGAAATCATAACAAACGTGTCACCGCACTGCGAGGGTCATTATCCATTATCTGTAGTGTGTCTGTGCGCCTAGCACACGCACATCACGCCGCCGCGCGCCAGCGCCGTGGTGTCGAAATAAAAAAAATATTAAGCATTTTCAAAGTTAATGCTTTTGAGCTGAAATTTTGTACAGAGATTCTAGACCAGATACACTCTTCAACCCGTTTGTATTGATATACCCTTTCCGTAACATCCTGTATATACAAAAACAAAAAAAAAATTGTAAGGTCAGCTGTGGGCTCTTCTGACCAGCACCTCCACAGCGTGCGACAACCAAGGTGCGTCGTACTTTTTTATCAACATAATATCCCAATTGACAACATTTCAAACCTGACACGACCTTAAAACAAAAATACTGATTCTTTATTTTCGTACCCTGAGTTCAAATATATTTTTATTTTATTTTTTTATTTCTAAATTTCTGAGAAAAAAAATAAAAATCAAAAAACATGTGATGACGTCACATAAACGGCGGAATGAGGTAGTTACCTTTGCGCATTCCAATGTCTTTGATTGAAAACATCATATCAAACAAGACATGTCAATGTCACCTAAGAAGTGTAACTAGAAAACAACTAAAAAACTGAATTGAATTCAACAATATTTTTTCCTATCAACTCGACACGCTGCTTACTGTTAATATTATCAATTTTTGATTGATATTTCGCCAATAAAATGGATCCCAATGAAAAATATACGCCAATGACGGAACCAAAACAACGACTGAGACAAGTGACATCTAACAGTTTTTTTGACGGGTCACAATAAAGCAAAGGTAATGTCGCCATTCTATCGTCATCTGGCACTTACGTCTTTTTAGAATACACCGAATTTCAAAGTTAAAATTATGAATCAAAAATACATAATTTCGAAAAACGAAAAAATATGGGTGCCCTAGATTTGAATTTACTTTTATATAACGTAATAATACATGCAGGTTAAAAATATGAAATGTTGTCAATTCTTGAGGAAGGCTTTAGGCTTATTAACATCACGCTAGGAAACTTAGGAGCCGAGTAAAAAAACCGAAAGAACGCTAAGCGAAAACGAAGTAATAGAGAGGGCAAGCGATGCGAGGCAACGGGGTGGGTCGGAGGAACAAGAAATCTCACGTGAACGAAGTTGCGGGCAGATGCTAGTATTCTATAACTTAGGCTTGTAGTATTGTACTATTACTATTACCCAGTAACTGGGTTGTGGAGGTCAGATAAGCAGTCGCTCCATGTAAAATACTGTTATTCAGCTGCATCCGTTTAGACTGAAGGCAGACCCCAACATAGTTGAGAAAAGGCTAGGCAAATTATGATGCTTAATATGATGCTAAAGCGGTAGCAATACCCAAAATTGACTTAGTAATACCGGGTGATGTGAAACAACGAAAATGTCAACCATTTTCTACCAGTACTTTTGAGTGCCAAAAAAGCAGATACGTGGATTAGAAAAGCATCCTGTACGCTAGCAACAAACTGGGACCACCAATCCGCATGCCAAACGACCACGCTTGGCAAGTGGACCTCGCACAAATAGGTCACAGGTCATAGCAGAAACGTGCTTTATCCAGATCATTGACAATAAACATATAATAGCTTTGTTTGTTGTGCATCTGCAGTCTATACACATTCGGTAATCTATACAAATAAATAAAATTGATCTGTTTGTGATGTCAAAATAACAGCTTTTTACTAAATGCACATGAAAGTATATTTATAAAGGTTCGGTATTTATAAAAAAATAAAACATTTTTTATAAATTTTTGTCTGCTTGTTCCGGCTAATCTCGGAAACGGCTGGACCGATTTTGACGAGACGATGTTCGAGATGTCATATTCAATTCGGTGGAGTTTCTTGCACATTCTTCTCCATACGAAAACTACCTTTTGGAAGGGGCGACTAGAATCAATTCTATTTTAAGGTGATTTTTGACGTTCAAAAGTGCCTTTTATGTGCCTATTTGAAATAAATGCTTTGACTTTTGACTTGACAATTAATAGTTGGTATTTTTAAATTTTATGCTTAAATGGTATAAATACAAATATTATTATGATTTTTGGCATTTTCAATCTCATATAGCAGCCAGGAGGTTAATTGCAGACTTTCGCTGTAATAGTAAAAAATGCTCAAGATGTTATTTCCCATACGAAAACAGTACTTTTTTTCTGGCCACTTTAGTTTTTGGGTACGAATTGAATGATGTCCTTTGGACAGGACAACGTCAGTCGAGTTAGCTAGTATGTAATATAACGACACGCAACAATATTTTCTAAGGATGTACCTCTTCATGTGTATATTTTGTTTCAGATAGCAGCTATCAAACGGCTGGGTTACGGGAACCTAAACAAAGTAGTTCTATGTTTCGAACGAACGTTCTGGGACCCGAGCGCAAATCTCTTCGGCCATGTCGGAACGACCACCGCAAGCAGAGGTTTGATATTAACGAGTTAACTCAATTCTATCACGTTGTTATGGATAGAATTATTTCAAAGGGACCTTGTCCACTGGCGATTCCATCCGTCGCTAATACTGCAGCAATTCGTCTTTGTAATATGGACAAGACGTCACAGATGCACAGCATGACGTCGATGTCAGTGTCAGGCTAAATGCTGTATGTAACATTTTAGTCAGTGTGGAAGGGACTACGTACAAGTACAAAGGACTTTTCCCATAAATGGATGTCACAAGGCTGAAAAAAATTCAGGTTATTCAGGGTTCTATATGCCAACGTGTGACGATAGTCAAAAAACGCATTTAGTGCCAGCACGGTTCCGCCATGAGCCTTTGTAGATACGTCATTTTACTCTCCGACTGCTACTCTCTATCTTCGTATCACTCTGCACAGATTAGTTTGTAGAGGAGCTAATTGAATTTAGTATCACGGCTACTACTATCGTTATGTCCGAGTTGCGATAGTCCATTCCATCGAGACGGTCCTTTAGGGAGTGACCACATTTATCGATGCGGCATCAGTTTGACCTGAGCCCTGATTCACTACCATACGACAGGCTATCGTATCGAAAACTTGACATTTCAGTAACCTGATTTGACTTCCCCTCAACAGCAAATAGCTGTTGGAATAATAGCGGGCGTCTATTTGATTTAAACTGACAAAAAATTCGGGTTTTGGACTTGTGAACGGCGTTGAGAAGACTCTTACGATAATAATGATTAATGTTCGATACGATACGGAAGCATATCGAGTGATTGTGAATAACGGGGCTGGTCTGAAAGTGCTTTCGTCTATGCAATGAAAGCGAGAAAGACAAAGAAAACCACAGAATGGTTACCAAGAGAAAAGAAAAGAAGACAAGGCAGGCAGAAGAAAAGGTGGCTTGACATCTTTTATAAAAGAGTAGGAGCAAACTGGCTATGCAAGTAGCACGAAACATAAAACTTTGGAGAGACTTGGGGGAGTTCTACGCTAAAGAGGCGACTCCTACCAATAGAGTACAATTAATTTAAAAAATTCCATGTAATTTTGGTAGTGGAAATAAAGGCTATTTTATGTTATCACACTAATATTATAAAGGCGAAAGTTTGTGAGTGTGTTTGTGTGTGTTTATATGTTTGTAACTGCTTCACGCTCAAACGGCTGGACCAATTTTGATAAAATTTTGTATGGAGGTAGCTGACACCCTGGATTAATATATATATACTTTTTATCCCGATATTTCCACGGGATCGACACTTATTCGGGTGAAACCGCGGGACGCAGCAAGTTTTTAATAAAAGCGAATAGTCCGACGTCTGTTGAGTCGCATCGCATGTCGTCCGAACCAAGACCGACTTCTTTTTTGCTTGGACATAAAGCTCTTTCTGACTAACTCAAGCTGATTCCGTGTCGATAAGTATGGTCACTCCCTAAAGCACCGTCTCGATGCAACGGACGATCGCAACTCGATAAGTGTGGTCACTCCCTTAGTTAGTGTGCGGTTCGCAGACGTGATACTTCATGATAGTGTTCGATTTACATGAATATCCAACGTTGGCTCATATTTCAGGGCAAGTTTATTCCATCAATATTAATACACGGCCGGTCTAAATCACCGCCAATCAATTGGCTGATGCTTGCGTTAGAGGGAGTTTATAATGTTATGTACATTTTATATGTGATGGTGTTTTAAGTACCCTTATGTTTTGCTCTGATGTAATTAGGAGAATGATTTGTTGTCTCTAATTGGATATTAAGAACAACAATGTTTTCAAATATTTTCTGGTTTAAAACGGTACTTAAGTACTTGTTTTCTGTAACACTTTTACTGAAAACCACGTTTTTACTAGATAACATTCAGAATTTATGAAATACTTTCCTGTTACATTAAACTTGTTTTTGTTTTCTGTAATCTCCCTTTCTAAACTCTGTTAATAATACGGTAGTTTCACATTCGAATCTAATATAATCCAAAATTATACTAGTATTATAAATGCGAAAGTGTGTCTGTCTGTTACCTCTTCCCGCTTAAATCGCTGAACCGATTTAGATGAAATTTGGTATAGAGATACTTAGTTTGAGTCCCGGGAAAGGACATAGGATAGTTTTTATCCCGCTATTCCCACCGGAAACTTATACGGGTGAAACCGCGGGGCGCTGCTAGTAAGGCATATACCCAGGATCAGCTTCAGATCAGAATCTAAACTTTTCCCTTTTAATTATTTATCTTTCTACTTTAGCTCTTTCCTTTGAAACATTTTTAACGTTCGCTCAAATTATTACAGCTCCCACAACAGCGTATATTATAGTAAAACCTTTTTTTTTACCCAGAGCACGGTAACGAAATCATGAATTATATTCAGGTGTAAATATTGTAGAGCGTAGTAACGTTGGTGGCGGCGATAACGAATTAAAAGCTGAATAATTTAACGCTACTGAGGAACCCTGAGGGCGCCGCTTGCAATAAATCACAGCAACGAGCCAAGACACGCTTTTTTACGTTATGCTTGAGTTCACCTCCTTAGCTCTTTGTTGTATACTCTACTAACTTCATTAAGCCCCCCACGTCTGCTCTGGGAATGCCGGAACAATGTATCGCGAGTGATTTTTTTTTAAATCGTGGCCAATTTAACGTTTTCGGCCCGAGTAGCGTTTAAGGATAGCTATCTGATGTGCTTGTATCTTTAAGACGTGTAAAGAGTTATGTGAGAATCCTCGCCCACCGTATTTTTTCTTATGTATCACTCGATCTGAATTAATTCCAATAGTTCGGAGAGATAACGATCTACGTTGTTTCTACAAATGTTAAACATACATTGGGAATAACAAATGTATGTATTGTACTGAAATCAATTCATTGCTCGTTTGACGTTCTCTTTAACAATACCGTGACTTTACCTATAATATTGTGAGCTGGCGGTCCCCACAAGAATGTTCTTGTTCATAATAATTATGAACTATACTGGAGACTGGCTTTAAACCTCGATTCAAACTAGCATTAATTAATCGTTTGTCCTCAAGGCTAGAACTTGTGAACGTTTATTGTAAGGTCTATAACAAGTTTGATTAGTCTCTAACATATTGATTGAACTCATTGGACGTGAAATAAAGGACCAACAGTATTAATTATCGCTTTATAATAGACTTAGCAACCCAATTTGTTAGAACAAAATGGAGAACTCGCTTCCGTTTGTATGAATAATTAATTCTAATTCTGGAACATTTTTTGTCGTAGGTGAGCTGTTCCTTTTCTGGAACCTTTACAGCGCTCCAGTACTTTTGGCTTTAGTGGCAGGGGAAGCAGCTGCTGTCATGGAAAACGTCACAGATGACGTCATTGTCGGCAGATGTATCGCTGTACTGAAGAGTATATTTGGCCATGCTGCTGTGCCTCAGCCCAAGGAATGCGTGGTGACCAGGTAATAAATATAAAGGTGTAGTAAGCACTCATTTTATACACGATCTGCAATACGATAAATTGGCCAAAGGGTCTGATTCAATCTCCTGATGCATGGAGTCCTCGACCCAATTTACCCACAGATGGACACACCGATTTGCTGGAAACCTATCAGATCGGGTGTGTAGGTTGATTTATAGCTGCTTCTGTATTAATAATGAACTTTCGTCACAACTTGCTTTGCAATAATTATCTTGTGCAAGACTGGCCGGTATGGATTTTTTTTAAACTGACAAGGAGTTCTCGTGTTGTATCATTCTTTGTGCCCTTCTCTGAAAAAGTTATTTATTCTGTAATAGATGGCGTGCAGACCCATTCGCCCGTGGCTCGTATAGTTTTGTGGCAGTTGGTTCTTCTGGAACGGACTACGATCTGTTGGCTGCCCCCGTTCCAGGCGCCCCAGGAGAGAATAGACTGTTCTTCGCTGGTAAGGACTTGTGTACAACTTATACTGTAAAACATTGATCCAATATCTCAATCCATCGCTGAAATTTAATAACACTGGATTGGCATTTGATCATTTGACCAATGTTAACACTTTCAATCCAGTCCAGTATCCAACGCTGGATTCCAATAAAGCAGCTACAATTTTTTCTATCGAATCACCAATGGTTTCCAATGTTGGATTGAGATACTGGACCAATATAAATCAGCCTTTATTGCTGGGTATAAGCATAGACCTCTTCAATGACGACAGGTACACCTAAGGTCTATTCGTATCCTAGTTTCCAATTTATGTTATTTCCACTTGAACAAATATCAATTTTATGGCAGTGCAAATTAAGTTGATCTTAGACGAATTAGACTATTGAAAATATCGTAAAAAAATATGATGTTGTGGCGTAAACTAAACCTTATGTGTAGGTATTATAGAGGTTTTTTCTAAAACTCGTTTTTGTTTACATGTTTGGAAAATAAATCGCGAACGCAGTAGAACTCCCTGTAATCATGTAAGACTTAATCCTTTCTCCGCCATGTATCTTGACCGAGGTTTATGGTTTGCCATATCGTTGTTTCGGTGTTAATGGCTAATTAGGACCTCGTCTCAAACGCCACTGATGCAGTTATTTACACCGACACTTACGACCTAACTATATAAATGGCAAAACAATATAAAACGAAGAAAGAACATGGACTCTAGTAAGTAACACAGCGTGTACTTCTCAGCCAATTAGGTTGACATATTGGGAATCTGGATATTGCACGCTGCCCCTTGACAAATCAATAAATCCTGAATCCTCCTGTTTCTACCTTTCTCTTCCATCCCAAAACACGGGACGAAAAAAATATAGTCGCCCCCTCTCACGTGGGACCTAATAACGACTTCGGTGGTGGAACGTTACACCTCTACCCCTTCGGTAGTCACAAGCGTGACGGTTATGTACACTTTATGTTATGTGAAACACCTCACATAGTTTTATGTGACTCCTGTGTGTTGGGAATATAAAACCAGTGTGAATCTCGAACTCGTGTTTATGGCATTTCAAAAAGGATCGTTTTCTGTGTAGCTACGAGTAGGTATTGCTTTTTGACGGTGTAGCTAAATTGGAGTACTTCTTTTTCTTGAATACGTTTAGTAGCACAAGAATGAAGCCTTTCTTTTTCGTTGTGGAATAATTTCTTTCCTAGAACGTGCAAGTAAAGTCATTATGTACACCGATTGCGATCTTTTCTCTCTTATGAATTCTACACGCATACGTCTAGTCGCATGCACACAATCACCGTGCCGATGTCTGCCGAACTGAAACGACGTTAGACGATGCACGGCTTTCAACGCCGCACCGCTGTGCCGGTCGGAGTGGGGGGGTGTTAGGTTTATTTTCGTTACGGAATTTCTTGATTCGGTCGCCGCGCTCAAAGCTATGCAATAGCTTATATCTATACAAAATCTGTCACACATCAATTTTATTCCACAAATAAAAATTATCCGCCGATTGAAAAATCAGCCCTGTCATTTGTTTTAACTCATGATTATCAATTCGTTCTATCCATAGTAATTATAAACTCCGTCGAAACAGAGTATTTCAAAAATGCATAAGACTCAATTAAAGTGCGGGGGACACTGCAATCTTTGAGTTTTTGTGCAGATAGAAACATTAGAAGAGATAATAACATCTGCTCCACTGTTACTCCCTACTCATAGGTTTCCGGTTATTGAAATAGAAAACTCGTAGATAGACAATATTATAAACTCCGCCGAAGCAGAGTATTTCAAAAATGCATAAGTCTCATTTGAGTGTCCCCCTCCACGGAAATCTTTAGTAAAAGGCGAAAGATTTATGCGCTTTGAAGGGAAACCAGAGATACCAAACACGCTCAGTACAAGGGACCCAACCAAACGGTGGAGACTCTTGACACTGCGATTCAGAAACGTGACGTAAATGTACAGCGCCATCTATTGAGATAAGGTGAACTAATCAAGTTTAAAAATACAAAGTTTATAACAGGGGGAGTTGTGCTGCCCTTTCTAAGGAAGCAGTGTAACTGTAGCTAGGGTGTCGTTACAATAGGGATCGGTGAGGGGTTGATTTTTGTGACCTACAATCCCACCTCGGACACTCCATACAATGCTCGCAAAATAATTACCTTTTACTACTACATAAACAAATGACGTTTGTATACGTGCAAATGTATGCGTGAAATCTAGTAGGGTTGGCTGTCGTGCGTAGCGTAAAAAAAATGGCGCGGAAAGCAATTTGTGTCGGGGAACCGAACGACGATGGCGCTGCCCGAACGTGTGAATTATTATGAAGTGACCTTGTAGCTCAATTGTTTATTTATATAGTCGGGTTCGTAATGAAAGAAAACACAAATAGTTTAGTCTGTAAATAATCGGTTATTAAATCGCATGGTATTAAAAATGCGAAATCTTACAAACAGTTTATGTAAACACAAATTCGGAAAAGCATCACAATATCCAACCTTCGTGATTACAACTAAAATAAAACTTTTAAATCGCAAAATTGTGTGTTCGTGTCAGCAGTACAACGCTGCGGTTTGCGAGCGCTCTTGCTCAGAGTCGGCGACGAATACCTCGATGTGCGGGGTGAAGTGCGGTATCTGATATGAGCGCGGGGAAGGGAGTGTCCTTTCTGTACGTAGTACTATTAAGTACTCTGTGCTACAATCAAAAGCAAATCATAAAATGACGTGAGGAAAGTTTTGAGTATGAATGTGGATGGCTAGAAGAGTAGGGAAAGACCAAAGAAACGATGTACTTTTTCGAGAGACAGCTCCCTAATTGCGTACCACATTTTCAATTGAGGACCTTGCAGCAAAAGGGAGGCAGATCCAAATTTTTGCCTTTACTCTTTTTTCACCTACAATTCCAACAAAAATTAGGACTATCGTTTGATGCATGTATGAGGGCACATTTCTTAAACTTGGACTTGCCTCCCTTTTGCTGCAAGGTCCTCAATTACAATTTGAATCATTTTGAAGAATATTGCTAATCCATTGCTTCGTATGCTCGTAAAATTTGTTTGCATCAACAACTTTCAACAACATTCTTGAACTGTCAAACTGAAAGCCGTTGCTACCTGTTAGTGTGTTATGCAATTACCTCGCTGAGTGTCTAATTTCTTACGTATTAACTATTATTTTTCTGTCTCTTTAGGTGAACACACAATGCGGAACTACCCAGCGACGGTTCACGGCGCGTTCCTGTCGGGTCTTCGTGAAGCTGGTCGACTGGCGGACCTACTCATGCCGCAGCCACCAATCACTAACGCCAGCGTCGCTGCAGCCACCGCAGCAGCAAGCGCGGCAGCCAATCAGGCTTCTTAGCCTAAGCTTAATTTTTTGTTCACTTCAGCGAAGATGCTGATAGAGAATTTTGTTCCTTAATTAGGTAGTTCACTTTTACTATGATCTTTTTTTTTTCATTTCTACAAGATTAGGTACCTACGAAATCGAGGCAGATCCAGGAGAAGATGGCGGGTTGAGCCTGATGCCTACAGACAAGATTGGTCCACACTAGCTCAAGATAGGGAGGAGTGGAAAGAAGGAAGGGAGGCCTTTGTCCTGCAGTGTAACAACAAAGCTAAATATATATAATAAAAAAATATTAGTTGTAGTGTTTAGAAGTTCTTGACTTATACAAAACTGAAAGTTAAAATGTTCCAGTTTTGGAAATAAAATGAAATTGGTGCCAAGATGATGTCAAGAAAACAATAGATTTGTGTTTCTCAATATTCGTAAAGCTAAGCGCACATTACAGCCGCAACGGACCGCGCGCAACTCGTGTCATACAAAAACAAAGAAAAGAAAGAAAGAAAAATGCATTTACTATTTTAGTTTAAAACAGTGCGGTACGGCCCGCCTGTAGTGTGTGTTGGTTCATAGAAAATGTACGAAAGTGATGTAGGAGGATTTTCGCAAAGCGTTGCGGTGCGGCTTGGCCCAATCTGCATTAGCTTTAATACAAATTTTCATTTTTGTTTAAAAAAAAGGTAGTATTTAAACGAGTGACTGTAAATTAAAGTTTTATGTGACAAAAACAATTAATTTGCGTTATAGTATTACTAAGTGAGCGACTGACTGCGAGTGACGAGAAATCAACAGAACAGCAACTTACAAACATTAATTTAAGTTACTTAAAATATACGATTCACGGTAAAGGTATTTGTTGTCATTCGCTCGCTCTTGCATCCTATGTCGACGGCGCCCCGTTTCGCGGGGCCCCTGTTTCTGTTTAAAGAGTTTAAAGTAACCTAACCAAACCTAACCTCGGTGTGCCCTCTCTGTGTTTCTAGTCGCTCACTTAGTATTTTAGTCGCACGGCTAGAATTTTAATATCTGAAATGGATTAATCACAACCCACTTTTTGTAACCTCGTTCTGGATTTTATTATCAATCAATATTCGTCGTTAGTTTAGTTAATTTTTCGCTTACTCAAATTCATACCGCTCAAGTTATTAAAACAGTATCTCATCATCAGTCGCTAAGTTTTTTTTTTATTTGATCGGTTAATAATTCTCCTGAAAAAAAAAATACCTCATTTATAAAGTTAACTATTTAGTGAAGGAACGTTAGATTCAATTTAGATAGCAATAATCTTGTGGCTTTTTTCATAGTTGTAAGGAAACCTTGAAAAAGATTCGGTACACGATATGTGAGTTGTGACTATTTTAGTTTGAATACTTAGAAACTTAGGATAAGTTTATTTCTTTACTAGATATTAGAGCACGGCGCAAATATCAAAGTAAACTATCGACAGACCACCTTACTAATAAACGTTGTATAGCGTCTGTAAAGTTACACAACGCTTTGTCTTCTTCTTTCTAAAGTAAAATTACTGACGACTGAAAGAGAGAAATCGGTGTGTAACTACTCATCTGATATAATACGTTTATTAGTAAGGAGGTTAGAATAATAATTGTCCAACTGTCGAATTTGTGGCGGCATCAACATCACCACATGCAAACTACGCATCACACTGACGTCACACGCAAAATTCTGCATCGCGCAAGCAGAGTTTTCTGCGCATTAATTTACTTTTTTTTTCTGAAAATCATTAAATTTATTTTTGGCTGCGTCCTGTGAAGGAATAAAACATGGGTAGCAATTAATTATAATTTTTATTGAGCATAGATTCCAAAACCCACCTATGTCAGAGGCATTGCTACCTTTACATACTATATATCATATCTTGACACAATTTTAGTTCTAAACATAACTGGCGAAATATGGGTGTACTACAAGCTAGCATCCTGCCCAACCCTTCGGGGCATAGGGCGTGATGTTATGTTATGTTTGCTTATAGTGTCATAACTTTTTGTTCGTGCTATTTTACACATCGTGAGGAAACCGGTATGTCCTAGAACCAAACATTCGAAGACGTGTGACATTACCAACCCGCCCACGTAGTAGATTATAGCCAACTCGCTCTCGAAGAGAGGAGGGCTGTGTCCCAGCAGCGGAAACATTATAGACTATATAGAGGTATGAGGAACAGGGTGTAAAGTTCACTCATACTCTATAGAAAAGGGAGAATCCTCCGACCAGACGGGTGTTGGGGCTGGCGGGCAACTACCCGATGATTCATGTCGGGCCGTTGTATCTGTGCTAGTTGCGCGGTAAACTCTGCTTGCGAGATGCAGGATTTGCGTGACGTTAGTATGACGCGTTGTTCGCATGTGGTGTTGTAGATACCGCTACAGACTGATATGCTATTTTCCCGAAGAAAGATATACAATTGGTTGTTTAGTTTTATATTTGCGCCGTTTAGTCTTAAGTTTGCACTAGACAATGACCTCTAGATAAAATAAAAAACATAGTGTGTTCAACATGTAACGAAAGCAAATATAGGTATTTAAATTCCATAGAAAATATTAAATAGACTGAAAATATTTTTCCAATATAACGTTATCAATTTATAAATAATCCATATTGAATTTACAGTTAAATGTAAAAGCCGTCACAAAAATAGAAGATAGATATACTTTTAGACCGTTGACTACCAAATATGGAATAACACCATCGGCTTTTTAAATTAAATGGCTTTATGTGATATTGCTGGATTTAAATTGAATTTGTGCAGGGTGAAATTCTATTATTCCACCTTTTTGATTCACTATTTTATGAAACAGAATTCGTTTCTCGAATAAATACTTTGACAATGCATCATAAAAGGTGAATACTTCAATTTCACCCCTTTAATATTCATGAGAATATATTAACTCGAGTGTCTTATATTAATAGCGTTTGAATAGTTTTGTAACAATAAAACGTTTCGAAAGTTTTTTCTGTCGTTTCGGTCCCAGATTAATAGCCCATTGATTGCTTAAATTATATAACAAAAAGTTACACAATATACCCCGAAATTATCGGGATCGATACAAAAGGTCTTCTTTATAAAGGCATTAATTGGACGATTTGATACTTTAAACAAATACACCTGCCTCCATAAAAGACGGGAGGCACCTGTTTGACTTTGTTCCTAGTAAAGATAGTCATCTCTTTCACACCTTTATGTTAGAAAGAGATAGGATGCAGCCGTGAGAGAAAATTTTGATTGCTGTTGCGATATTTTATAATCCTCATTCGCGAAGTGACTGCACTATTACACCGAACGTGTTTTGCGAAACAATTAATTCTGTGTTAATTAACTAAGATATTCTCAACATATTGCCTATAAATTATTCCTATATTATAAATAATATAATATCTTTAGAACGGAAATGCATCGTATTTATTGCTAACATAAAAGTGTTTATTGTATTTATAATGCATGCAAATTAATTCTAGAATTCCTTTTAGGTACTCTTGCGGTGGCTGACAGGTCAATGACCTGTTGAAAGGTTATCAGGAAATAGATAAGTCGTCATTATCATCATCGTTCTCCTGCCCTTTATTAAGTTATCACTATCTCCATATATACCTACATATATTAGGGACTTGAAGGTGCGTGGCATACCTAGTACCTACTATCCGCCATTTTGATCTGTAATAAATTTAGTAATGGTATTAAGCTAAAACCATAAGGCTTAGGCCAGATAAATACTTAGCCATAATATGTAGAAGAATGTCTACCACAGTAATTAATATTTTAGCTTAATATCATCATTAAAATGATTATTTTAAATATTCAGAGTGATTATTTCAAATAACTGTGCAACAAGATTTAAGCAAGTACAAAAAATATGGATGTCACGTGATCAACTTTGTACGTGAAAATCTCGAAAACTTGACAGTTTACGGGGTTTGGTCTTATTATGTTTTCTATTTTCATTGATGTCAGCTATCGATTTATACAGGTTACATGAACGGCCGTCATTTTGAAAAAATAAAAAATAAAATTGGCAGACAGTAGGTATGCCAGATTCCATATTAAAATCTTCAATCCCCTTTGTTTGCGGTCGGCGCAACATGTCTTTTTCTTCCATACTTCTCTATTAGTCGTCATCTCGGTCATCACCCTTTCTAGCCATATCGTTTTTCACACATCTTTTCTTTCTTTCATTCATCAAGAATTTTTTTTCTTCTTTTGTTATCCTATTTTGTGTCCCACTGCTGGGCAAAGGCCTCCCCTTTTTTCTTCCAAACCACCCTGTCTTGTGCGATCTCTGGCCATGTTGGCCCTGCAAATGATATTAGATCGTCACACCACCTGCGCTTTGGTCTACCTCGACGGCGATGTCCTGCCTCAGGCGTCCAGTGAGTGACGATCTTTGCCCATCTCTCCGGGTGCATTCGTGAGACGTGTTCGGCCCAATCTTATTTCAGCCTGGCTGTTTTTCCTCCAACATTCGCTACTTGAGTAATGGAGCGCAGAGTGGTGGTTCTAACTCGGTACGCTTAACAACTACCTAATATGCTGCGCTCCATAGCCCGTTGGTAAATCTTGAGTTTGGACTTCTGTTGTTCAGTAAGTGACCTACTTTGTGCACCGTAGGTTAGGATGGGCAGGATGCACATGTCGATGAGTTTCCTTTTTAATGATATAGGAAGACTACCTTTCATGTGTTCTTTAAAGGCCCAGTAGGTCTTCTAAGCATTTTGGACTCGTCTTTCAACTTCCTCATCTTGTGTGTTTTAGCACAACAATACACAACCACAAACATTATCTGGCTCAAGTATGTGTAGACATATTGCAACCCATTTCCGTCTACTTCGACCCTACGCTGTTTGTCGTGACCTGTGTCTTGGACCTGTTCATTGTACGTCCAACATCAAGACTTACCATGCTCAGATCTTGGAGCAGGAAATGATACCTACTTAAGTAAAAATATAATTTTCACTCCTAGCATTGTAGGTACACATTATTTCTTCGAAAAAATCGAGCGACGTAAAAATTTATCGTCAGAAAAAGCGGGCAAGTGCGAGTCGGACTCGCACATGTAGGGTTCCGTAAAACAAGGCAAAAAATGCCGAAAAAACACTTTCGTTGTATGAGATCCCCTTTAATCTTTACTGTATTCGAGACCATGGGGTCCCGGTCCTTTGGAAGGCGTACGAGGGGCCGAAGCCAACTCGCAGAGGCCCCTTAGGAAATTTTAATGAAATATTACTATTTTTTGTTATAGCGGTAGGTAATATAAATACAGACTGAAAATTTCAGCTGTCTACGGTTCATGAAATACAGCCCGCTGGCAGACAGACGGACGGACAGCGGAGGCTTAGTAATAGGCTCCCGTTGGCACCCTTTGGGTACGGACCCCTAAAAAAGTGGCGAGAACTACCTATATTACATTAAAAACAAATTACAAATTAATAATATAGACCTCTATAGATACTTCAATACTAGGTACATGTTTGTTCATTGTTAGAACTTACAAATAGTGATTTCTTATCGAGGGGTCGCCAGGAGATTCCATTAGACATTCAATACGGTGTGATTGGGTGTCACCATAACAAAACCATTAAAATCCAGGAGCGTCGATATACGATTACACTAAAACAACATAACGACGCATTCGTTTATAGTTTGGTTTTAATTTGAGTTTGTTTACACGCCAGGCGGGGCGGCTGACGGATTTATGGTGAATTTTTAATTGCATTTTTAATTATTTTTCAACAACTACGCTGGCGGCAAATTGAATACGAACTCACTTGTGTTCCGATCTTATCTCCGTGCCTAGATACAACTAAAAAACAATCCCGAACTGTTTTTCGGATATCATGTAGGTACTTATCTAAATTATTTATGAGACTATTAAAATTAATCATTATTAACTACTGTTACATGCTACGGCTCGTTTATCTAGCGAATATCCTGCCGTGTTTGAAGTCTTTAAAGGCTTCCATTTTGAATTTCTAACGCAGAAACGAAATAAGTAATATGGATATCATCATGATGCACAGATTATTCAGAATCATCAAACTCTACTGATTATCATCAATAAAATGACAATAAAAAATATTATCGTAGTTTTTAGTGTTTTTACGGTCGTACAGGCACTTTTTTATTTAATTTCTGGCGGCAATAATGCCAGTCAAGCACATTTTGAATGGGCTTTAAATCAGCTGGACTCCAAGAATATATTATTAATTTTAGACAAGACTATCAAAATTTTATTGCCTGCCTATTAAAGCTTGCCCATGCTAATATTAAATAGGCAATAATTCTTGGTACGTATTATATTGTGGTATTCAGTAGCCATGCATTATTTGAATGGCGCTGGCCAAACGTAAGACACCATAAAACGCAAACATTTTGTCGTATTGTTAGGCGAATTGTAGGTAGGTACAGTCGAGTTCTTTAATATCTGAGCATGTTCATGAATCAAAAATATATAGGCAATGGTAAGTTTCATAAAACTCTAAACAGCTTCGCCATACAATAAATTGTAAACAATCTGTGACATCATAAATATGTCTACATTAAATCAATAATATTACTACAGATAAAGACTCTAAAAATTGTGCGCAATCCCTTGTTCATATTATTTAGCGCAAAGTCAGGTTCACAAATATCTATGCAATTATTTTTCTATGAAAAAGATCTTGAAACAAAATCAACTTGAAGTTGTCAGTTATGACATCCTTCAACGGCAATATTGCATTATTACTCGAACTTCTGCTCCGGCAAGCAAAAATAAATTTTATGGTAAAGGCCATTTAGTTGAATATTCAAAGCTGTATAGATATTTATGAATCCTAGGTTGCAACAAATATATTGAACACTAGAGTATTTAGATATTTATGTTCTGAAGAGTAGTCAGATATTTTTGACTGCACTACCGTAACATACTTATGAACAGTTTATATGAAAACATTTTATTGATGTCTAAGTTTGTATAGAACTATATGATCATTTTAATGCTTACAATATTTTGAAACATTGTCACTGCCAATATATTAATGAACTCGACTGTACATAATTACTAGCCAGAAAAAATGTAGTGTATTTTCAACTGTTCTGACTTGTCTCGAGTTTGGAGTCAGTTACCTACTTACACTGTCTAAATCAGCCTTTACATAATTAGGGTGCGGATCACTCGTTAAGATTCTTCCAAAGAAACTTGTAGGTACACCTCCTAAAATAAACTGTCTAAAGAAAAGTCTGAGTCAAAAATATTTTACAAAAATAAAATAGTATCATAATAAAACAACCGTATAACAGTGCTTTTTCAAAATATTGAGTGTAGGTAAGCTATCAAATTTTATGTAGGTAATGATTATAAAAGGAATTCAATTAACTGAAGAAATACCTAAACATATAATAATGAACAATGTACGCCGCATTTACTTTATAATTTATTTAAAACTGCGAAATTACTTTTATTTTGGTGGTCATTCAATTCAAATAACATCAAACGCATCGCTGTTTTGAACCTTACTTGTTGCTGCGATGCGCTATTGTCAGTTACCTAAAAAAAATCTTTTTACCGCACCTTAAGATCCAATGACTTAATTCCAAATAAATAGTGTTAGGAGGTTCCAATAAATCTACTGTCGTTATTATAAAACTCCAGTTTGCTTAGACTGCTGTTTTTCTTGTAACAATCGAAGTGGTCCACCTTCCCTGTCGAGCAAAAATATGCTCTGAAGTCTTTGCAATTGAGTGCAGTTTTCTATCATGTGTCCACGATATATAGCATTTTTCAATCCCACTATCTGATTTTACTAGCCCACGCCCATTGATTAACACGGTAGATAAAAGTTAGTTTAATGAAGTATTTTTATACTTAGCATTTTTTCACATTGTTAGCTGACAGCGAGTTTTTGGAACTGAATTTTGTAGAGCAGAGTCTAAGAACGAAAATAAAGAACATGTATAAAAAAAGAAAACGCTTTCATTGTTTCTAGTTTTTGTTCTATTAGAAAAATACAGTTCAAACACTAATTTAAAAAGATCACAATAGATAAATAAAAAATGTTTAAATCTTTCTCATATTCTATGCATATCGATCATACGATACACACAATCTTCGAATATCTAATCCCAATTATCGAATTAAATTAAATCAATTTAATTAAGTCTTATACCGGTCAAGCTTCGCGCGTCGCCTATCGGCGACGAAACAATAGCAAATCAATTGTGTCTCATTAGTGGAGCTTGACAGATTAAGTTAATGTCGCTAAGCAATCAACAGATCCGAAAATTGTACCCATCTCTGAAGATTTTAATTTAAGTACAAATTGGAAAAAAAAACAAATCTTCGAAATGCCTTCTTCAAACTTCTTACTGCAATGCCGCTCCAAATATTTCACTGTCCGAATACCGCTTCGTTACAATTAACCCTACGGTGCCTTTAAAAAAATAGCCGCGTAGCGACTCCGACAAACGAGGAATTAATATCGTAGTCCACGGCCATTTATTTTGAGTTCCCACTTACCACTTTGTACTTACACCGGACCTTTATCTTTTTGTAATTATGCATCAGCACCGTATTGTTTGCTTAAGATTTGTTCGGGTGATGAATAATTACTTTGCTTTGAACAGGCTACCGCGCTTGCTTTATTACTTTGTATGTAGCGTAATGCGGTTGCAGGTACAAGGAATACAATTCTTTGTTTTGTTACAAGATCTGATTGTTCTAAAAATTCTCATCTTGCTCCTTTTTGCTAGATTTTATTATGTTTCTTGGTCGTATCTGTTTGTAGATATTTACAAGTATAACTTTATTTTGCGACAGACTCATGGTGTTGATTAGGAATTTAAATCAAGCTAAAGATTTCAGCAACTGAAATTATGCCTAATTAAAAGGCACAATCTGCCTAGACTTTTCTTAACTACATAATATGTTGGGGTCGGCTGCCAATCTCACCGGATGCAGCTGAATACCAGTATTTACCATGAAGCGACTTCCTGTCTGACCTCTACAACCCAGTTACTGAATACGATACCCCTTGGAAAGACTGGTTGTCAGACTTTCGAGCTACTACCCGTAACGACTGCCAAAGATCCACGAATGACAGCCGAGACCAATGGCTTAACGTGCTTTCCGAGTCACAGACGGGTCTCAATATGTAAAGATGGTCATCCATCTACGGACCAACCGCGAAAAGCGTAGCTTAACCTGATCAATCGACCTGTGCAGGCTGTTATTACTTAGCCACAAACCCCTCCCTAATTAAAAGACTACCTAATAAACATGTATTAGAAAACAACAATATTTTAACATTGTAACTACTTAATAAATCTAATATCTGTTATTTGTTAACGGGAAAGGCAATAATCCAAAAACAATTTAAGTACTTAAGTATAAGTACATACAAAAACTTTTTCTAAAACAATCTATGAGACAACCGCCAAAACAATCAAACTGCAAACAGCTTGTCTAACCGCTAGTTCTCGTTTGTGGCGCTATCTCTGTAAAATAAAGAAAAGGTTTTGAAAGCTCACCCGTTTCACTAAGTTTAAAAGCTTTCAATACATGCCACTGCGTGCGCGCATCAATACAACGCCATCTATAAATTCACTGTGTAAGTTCTAAGTTCTTTCCAAGTTGAGCTTTCAACTTGTCTGACGGGGGAGCCCGATGAACAACTTTTCGTAATGCTTCCAAGTTTGAGTAGTAGATGGCGCTGTAAACAATTTTCAATGTTGCGTACACGCGGGATATCATGCCTGCCCTCTGTTAATTCAATGTTGAACGTTTACTTCGGGACTCCCGTAACATTTTTCCAAGGGAGCTTTAGGACGGAATGCACGCTGGGTATTTTATAGTTTACTAGTTTTGCCGCTTGCAGTTGGAGCACTTGTTAATGTATGAAAGAGAATACTTGTTAATGTAAGAAATAAAAGAATATAAGTAATACCTAGGTAAGGGATGTGAATCTTTATTTACTGAATTTTGGGATGATTATTTTGTAAATCATACTAAATCCAGAATGTACCCAGGCACCTTTATTTTATCTTTAGGTGATACTTTTAAAATGAGTACTTTCTCCAATAGGTGCCAAAATATAAAAATTATTTACTTGGTAGGTATGTACCGAAATAACTGCGCAAAATTAGCTTAACTTTCTTTGTTCCACGCGACATCCTACAAATTAACCTTTGTTTCATTTGCCATAACAATGTGAAATGGCCTATGATCAGCTAGGTCATATGTCAAGGTAAGGTATTCGAATTCAAGTGCCTGTGACACATTATTATTTAACGTAGCAGACCTTAAACCAGTCATATATAAAAAGTAACACAGAATAGGTGTTTTATTTCACCTTCCGAACCGAAGCAAAGTTAATGTCTTTGAAAAATATTAATTGTAAAACAGTGACTGTGACAATGTCGCTCCTATCACTCGCATTCTTCATAATAATATTAATGTTAACTACAGTCAAAGCTGATTTACAAAATAATAACCCACCCTCGTCTTCAGTTCAGAACTTCAAAGTATTTGTTGCGAACATGATAAAGGAACAAAGTTCTAAAATCCAGACGTTGCTGAAGAAAATACAGACAAATGCTCAATCTGTTTTGGAGAAAATAGACAATATGAAACAAGATACCAAACTGAATAAGAGAAAGCTTGATGTCAAATCCAATGGCGGTAAAGAAGGACATCAAATCGAATCACCAGTGCTGAAAAATAATGAAGTGATCGACACATCGGTAGATGCGATTGCAGAATCGAGAAGTTACAACAATCACTACTCGTCTTCGGGATATGGAGTAAGTGGCAATGGAAACTATGGGGCCCCAACGTATCATCATCATTCGATTGGATTTGATCCGATAAACATAGTGGTGTCGATGTCTCTACTTTCATTCTTGCTACAAGCATTGCAAGGTTTGTTGGGAAGAACAAGATTACCAACACCGGTTGTAGAAGCAAGGACTTTGAATCCTATTCAAGACTGGACCAAGAAGTTTAAAGATAATCTGGCAGTTAAAGAGAAAGAACAATATTATTTGAAAAAGAAGTACTTCAAAAAGTATTTTCGTAAGTAGTATCTACCCAGATATCTAAATCCTTAATATCCCAGCTTGTATCTCGTCAAGTTTTATTATTAATACCTAAGTGTAATAACTTTTTGCACTATTTATTTCGCACAATAACTTAATATAGCAGTTTTACAATACACATGCTGCTTTTATTAAGAGTTTACCTAATGTACTCCAAACATTAAGCTTCATAAATGAGAAAATATGTAAATCAACTAAATGTTTTGTGAATAAAAATTACATTCATAATTCAGTGTGCTCCAATTCTTCTCACTTAACCTAATTGCAGTTCACATAGCGCGACATAATTTCCATTTCATTTAGTATTTTTAACGACTCATAAAACCGAATTAAAACAAAAGTAAATTGCTCTTAAATTGTGTGTAGGAGCCGCTACTTTGTCTAGTTTCAAGAGACTTTTCTTCGGCAACTGTGGATACTTTTAAAGTATTACTGACCTGGCCGGTCATGATCCTGTATTCGAGTTACGAGGTTGGCTTGATAGACAACACAAAGGAGTCAACTGGCATAATTAAATGTGGTTCAGTGCGTCACTAATCAATGTCGCTCCACAAAATTAAAGTATCTTTATAAATTGTCTCTTTATGTTTGTGTTACAATTGATTCTGTTGCTCTGGTTTTCTATTAAAATTAGGTTTTTCGTGTTGGTGTAGGTACTTTTCAATAAGTGAAATTAAAATATTCTTACGTTTTTGCAATTTGCAGGTCAGTTTCATGATGAAAGTTGATTAAAATATGATTCGCGAGCATAACAAATACGTCTTTACATAATTGTAATCAGTATGATCATCAATACAACGCTCTGAGTTCATATTGAACGTGTTCTATTGAAATTTAAATATTCTATTGAATGACTATTTTCATTTTCAAGAAATGTTAATCAATATTATGATTATATGAACTTGAAACATTTTTATTTCACTTGTTACCCTAGCGCTTCCCTGTTAAATAAATACTTAGTTTCACACTAAAAAATAATAAGGTTTATTCAGTGTGTGTTTAACTGAACCTCTCGTGTCTGTGCCTACATTATGCTCAATTAAATACATTGTGCTCTCCGTGAGACATGAAATTAAATTTATTAATGTAAGCGTGGTGTTCCTCGCTGTATTTTTTTCTAAAATGTTTATTTGCTTAGCGGTGTCGATTTAAATAACAAGAAGGCTTTTAAGCGGTCTAAATAATTGAAGCTCTTTAGTAAAACTTTTATAAGGGATGTTATACTTTATACCTATGGAAGATAAACAAGGTGGAGACGACAATACAACAATAAATTAAACTTCGTTTATCTAATGGCGTTCCCAGTGTGCTGTGTGCATACAAAAATTCAACCAGATTTAATTTTAGCCAGAAGTTTAGTCACTATAGCTAGTCAAAGATTGGCAAAACCCATAGTCGGCGGATAGCGACTAAGGTCCAGCCGCGCTAAATTTGCCAAAGATGTAAACAATGGCCGCTCGAAATTGAATAAAATCGATATATACAAGAACATTTATTTTAACTAGGTATTGTTTGTTTTCGTCTAAATCTTTGAGCTAACTAGACTTGCTTGCTTGCTTGGAGTTTCCCTGCGTGATCGAATCAGAAATCAGGAGATCCGCAGGAGAACCAAGGTAACCGACATAGCCCGAAGAATTGCCAAACTTAAGCGGCAGTGGGCAGGGCACATTGCTCGCAGAACAGATGGCCGATGGGGCCGAAAGGTTCTGGAGTGGCGTACCGGAAGAAGTAGCGTTGGAAGGCTTCCCGCAAGGTGAACCGACGACCTTGTGAAGGCCGCAGGAACCCGTTGGATGCGAGAAGCACAGAATCGGTCGAAGTGGAGGTGCTTGGGGGAGGCCTATGTCCAGCAGTGGACGTCTTTCGGCTGAAATGATGATGAAATTATTCCAGACTTTTCCCTTAGGAGGCATTGTCCACTCCGCAATACTTTAATTCAAAACAATATGTGTAGGCTGTAGGTACAGACGCCAGCACATCAAGTTACTACAATCTGTCAAATTTCTTTAATAAATTTTCAACTTTATTACTAAAGCATAAGGTTCAAAGTTGATTGGGAAAATTTGACAGATTGTAGTAGCTTGATGTGCTGGTGTCTGTACACGGTGTTTGATTCAGTGGAGCTACCCTGAATACCTACTTTCATCGATCATTATGTTTCTGCAAAATTGGCCGCGTTTTCGTACGAATTTGACTCGGACTGCGACTGTGACCCCCCAAAACTACAGATACGTGCGTAAACGCACGACAAGTTCGCACCTTGTGTGCGAGGTACCACAGTACCTACTCTTTGGATCGGGATGGCTCGTGAGTATTCTTACTTGAAACGCATTAAAAGTACGGCAGGCCTAAGTATCCCTTAGTTTTACACCATAAGGTCAGTGCGGCGGACCTATCGGTACATTCTCACGATATCGAGTAGCGACTCTGAGTGGGTATCGTTTACCAGCTACTCAATCTGTTTGAGCTACACAAGATTATTTTATCGGTGTTTTACCACAAAATAAAATTGAATGCGGTTGCTTTTGTAAATATATTGTGAGGGATTCGGCTCTATGTGATTTGTATTGCGAAGTTTTGTGGATGCTTTGTAGGGGCTGGACACGGTTTTCTATGGTATAATTTTTATTTGTGATTAAAAGTAAACAACACATCGTCGATGCTCAGCAATAGTGCTTACGACCACTTTACCAACGCGGCAGTCAGCCACAATAATGCCAGCTGAGTTAAGTGCACCCCTATATTTATACCTAGGTATAGATAGTGTCATCCACGAAGATGCGCCCCACTCTTTAAGTTCATCATCTGCCTAGCCTTTTCCCAACTATGTTGGGTTCGGCTTCCAGTCTAACCGGATGCAGCTGAATACCAGTATTTTACATGGAGTGGCTGCCTATCTGACCTCCACAACCCAGTTACTGGGTAATACGATACCACTTGGTAAGACTGATTGTTAGACTTTCGGGCTTCTGACTACCCGTTACGACTGTCAAAGACCCACTCTTTAAGTTGTCGCTAGTTAATTCCGCTAGTGTTTTAGTTTTTTGATACACACTAATTACCCACTAATAAGTAATTACTGTGTATCGACAAAACTAAAACACTAGCGGAATGTTGCACACTTTCTGTAAGCGATTAGGAAGAAAAGTGGGGCGCGTCTTCGTGGATGGCGGAACCTGTAATACATACCGTTACAAAACCCAAAAAAATTGCGATATAGATATAATAAAGATTTGTCCCATGATTTTTTCCCAGAATCATCTTGTCCTGTCTTTGGTTATTAGCATTATGCATCACTTGCACAAATAGTACCTAAGTGCCTACTTACCTACTTAATTATACCTACTTATTAAACTAAGATATGTACCTACTACCTACCTAAAAACACTAGCATTAAAACTCACAAATATCTAAAACTGAGCTTAATTTCCAAAACGCGACTTAAATCTTTTTATTTCAATTTTAATTTAAAATTTAAGCATTTTAATGTTGGCTTAGGGTGGTTTCAGTAAAAATCCCATATTATCCTCTGTCGGTTGGTAGACAAGCGCCAAGCTGTACGGTGACCAAATAAATCTGTTGTGAGGAATATTATCCGGTTTTATGAACGTTCTGAGTATGTAAGCAGGTGGTCTTTGAGAGATGTTCTAAAGCTTTTATTAGTCAACTTCCTACTAAAATTATGTATAAATAAATGTGCAAGTAGGTGTGTTTGGATGTTTGTTACTCAATCACGCAAAAATGGCTGAACGGATTTGGATGAAATTTGGTAGACTGATAGGCCTAATTAACACATAGGATACTTTTATCCCGGTTGTACGTTCCTGTAAAATAATTTTTGACATCCACGCGGGCGAAGCTACGGGCAAAAGCTAGTGTAATGTCTTTTTTAACCGTTTTTCTGGGTGTTACTAGGTTATCGTCGGTCGTAATTGAATAGATTTAACCTCTCAGTCGCGGTTGAAACGGGAAATAAAATGTGTACCTAGTACCTATTTGTTATAATGCCAGTGGAAGTAGCAGACAAGACGTCATTGCAATTTAAACTCAGCAATTAACTACTAAACTTTAGGTAGGTGGGTACTTTGTAAATCCTATGAAGGAAAGGCCGTGGGTGTTGAGAAAGAGGAATTATCTTAAAAGGTTGGTAGGTTGGTTGTCTCAGTGACTAGCAAACCGTTCTTAATAAAGACATAATCAACATCTGCCCTTAGAGTGACTGCCTATCTGACCTCCACAACCCAGTTAATAGGTAACAGAGACGATAGCCCTTGGTGAGACTGAGTGTCAGACTTTCGGGTTTCTGACGACCCGTAAAGACCGTCTAAGATCCACGTCTGACAGCCAGGACCAACGGCTTAACGTGCTTCGGACGACAGCCGGGACCAATGGCTTAACGTGCTTCGGACGGCAGCCGGGACCAACGGCTTAACGTGCTTCGGACGGCAGCCGGGACCAACGGCTTAACGTGCTTTCAGAGGCACGAAAGGATCTATCCACGGACCAATAGCGGCAAGCGTAGCTTAACGTGATCGATCGATCCGTGCGGCTGTTATTATTTGGCCACAAGCCCGTCTCTCTATGAAACATAAAACGAAATAGAAAAATAATGAAAAGTCTTAGATAAACCTCTCTTCTTCTCTATTGCACGTAATTTTTCTCGGTCTTACAAAACAACAAAATTCCCTTCATTATCCTAATATAAGTCGAAGCCATGGCTCCTCGACTCGTGTTTGACTAAGCTGTGTGACGTAGGTTAATGCATCATGCCGCACTCGCTCGGATTTTAGATCCTGCATAAACTATTCAAAGATGAGGGTCACGACAGTGTTAGAGCAATTTTGGCTTTTATTTAATTTATTTTCAAACGAATCCTGAATAAAATTTAAATAACAGATAATAAATGAAGAATTAGATTTCAAATTAAGATTGAGCCAACGGACTGGAAAGAGAGAGCTGGGTCACTAGTTCGAACTAAATAATGGATAACTATCAAACTTCGACGACAAATAAAAAACCGGCCAAGTGCAGCGGGGTGATTGCGTACTATCAATCACAATTTAAATAATTTTGAAGGATATTGCTAATCCTTCATATATTCGAAAAATTTATCTGCTCAGTAACGTGAATACAGGGTGAAATTGAACTCATGGGCATCCTTTTAAGGGGTCATTCTACTCATCAATATGAACAACTTTTACTATGATACTAAACCTAAAATCGCGAAACAAAATCAGCTGTTCCTTGCATTTATGTTCACATAACTCGTCAAAATGTAGGAAACAGCTGATTTTTTTTTTCGCGATTTCAGGTTTGGTCCCATAGTAAAAGTTGTTCATAATGATGAGTACAATGACCCCTTAAAAGGATGCCAATGAATTTAATTTCAACCTGTATAACGCGATGAATCAAAATCAAAAGTCATTTATTCAAATTAGGCTGAGAATCAGAACTTTTCTTTTCGAATGTAACTGTTAAAATGAAAGTCATTGCTAGTTACGTTAATGTGTAAATTTCGCTGGTCGGACCACGCGCAGTGAAGGGTTCTTTTCTTTGTAGACTTATTTTACGCGCACTCCAGGTATACGGACAAAGAACCATATAGTAATATGTTAGTCTGACGCGTTAAAGTGAATGGTAGTTGTTTATGGCATTTTCAACTAAAAACTTATTGAACTTATGAATTGATTGAACTTTTGGATTTGTTTATCTCGTAACTCTATATTTCGTTTATTGCGGATTACACAAAAAATACACACAAACACATTTTTTGCTAAAACTTACAAACATATTTTATTACCTTGTTTTGGTTATATAGAGTAGGTATTTTGGGACCAAACTTTTACTTTGTTTTGGTAAAATAAATTGTATGAGTACTATGTTTTGTACCTGTACGGTGGATACATTGTTATAGAATAGTGGTTGTAGACAATAAAATGGTTCCTTGTCCGTGTATACATCTTTTTGGGGCCGACTGTACCTTATTTAGGTAGGGTACACATTTTTTTCATTAACTAAAGGATCAGTCGGGAAAAAATCTTGGTAAAAAACTGAATTACAGTTTATTCCAATTATATTTCCGACTTTACTCAGATCTTAGATAAGGCTGAGCTAATCCGGGTAAACCTGGGTTGACTCACTCTTTTAACATTATTCCCGGCATAGGTATACGTACTTATTTTCTTCGTAAATGAGATGGCCCTGCGAGAGCTTTCCTTATTCCTTAGATAACGAAATTTCTTACATTTTCTTCAAGCTTACATTTCTAGTCTAAATAAGCTTACATTATGTTGAAAGGTAACTATGCTGATCTTTCATTTTGACTCCTAAATTAGATTTCTTTCAGTTTGTTATTTGAAAGCAAAGTCGGTAAGTAGAAAATTACATTCTAAGAATTCGTATTACCTAATATCTCACTCGAGACTATCCCTTTCATATCTGAAAATTCTTACATGACATCGAGTATTCTATCGGTGTTTAACTCTAAAATTACATACAAGACTGCAAGCACGTAAGCGCCTGCCACTTTTAAATAGCTATCAGATGCTGTTGCGTCATAGTGAACTATATTTACAGTAGGCGCCCCCGCGAGTTAATTTTTAATGACTAGGTGCAAACATTAACAAATTTTCTAAAGTTCTCGGTTTCTAGTCCTTGAAGAACCATTAGATACTCAGGCTTATAATATTTACCAGAGAGAAGTGGTGGCCCAGAGGTAACGAGTGACTTACGAATAGTAAGTCGTAGGTTTGAATCCTGACAGGCGCTTTACTTTGTGGAAATTCTATCATCACCACCACTGCTCTCAAAACGGGGATGGAAAACATCGTGAGGAAACCGGCATGTCCTAGAATCAAAAATTCGAAGACATGTGACTTCTAGCAACCCGTGCTGGGCCCGCGTGGTGGATTACGGCCTTCTCCTTCCCACAGAGAGGAGGCCTATGTCCCAGCAGTGGGGACATTATAGGCTGATTATGCTTATAATATTTACCTAACAAATATTTATTTATTAAATGCTCTATGGTTTCTGTAGAAATAACTAAACCCTTTTCTCATCCACGTCTGTTGTATAGACCGTTACAATACCATAACTGACAGGAAAGGCCTATTGTCGTCGTATCATGCATCGTATCCATCTAAACTGTCACAGACAAAAATCAGTTCACTTTAAATTTTAAATTCACATTATAATTCCTTACAATGCCTGTCAAAAAAATCAACACCCCGACAAAATGGAACCCTTTATCGCAACACCTCGGCAATACTTCTTAATTTAATAATTCAGCTGCGCTTTCTTTGAGCGAATCGGTTTTGTACTAATTTGACGTTTCGTTGACAGAGGCAGAAAAAGTTACTGTGCTCTCTATTGTTAACTTAATCCCGTTCCTGTGTATGCGAATGACCGAAAATGGATTAAGGGGTTAGGCGACAGGTAAAAACGACTCCCAACGAAGTTGCCCGTTTTGCTTGGATGTGACGCATATTTTCCCTCAACTTGCTCATGTTTACCGCAAACTAACGTATTTTCTTTCTTCCTTTCTTGTCCCGAAATCAGCAGAGAATTCAAGAAGTTTATTTACTTGTTTAGGTAACTAGTCGTCTTTGCTAAAAACATATTTAATGTTAATTCTATCCATTTATAATCATTGTAATGTATAGTAAACATATTCCAAAGTCATCTCGAATATATTTGGATTCTTTGATCTTGCAACATATGTAGGTATATATGTATATCATTCCATTTTCAATATTCGTAAGTACCCTTTGAGACATTTCATTACTAGTTCACTCATCAAAGAACTTTAAACATTGCTCTCAAAGGACATAAAGTATTTAAGCAGTCAAAGTCCCATTATTTGGACACATGTCACCAGTATCAAAACATCAACCCTTGCATTGGTTCCATTCAATCTAAATTCAAATACGTCATACAAAAGTATGGTCCAATCTAAACATTCATTAAGGGAATTTTAAAAATTTCTGTGCTGAGGCCCCTCGTTAAACCGCTTAAGCTAATTATATAAAACATTGCTAGGGGTACAAAGCTTATATTTCGACGTTATTACATCCCCTCTATATGCACATAATAAGAGCTCATTCTGGGATGTTCCCCTTTGTGTGGAATATTTGTTTGATCTTTCGAGCTTGTAAGGGCAGGTTGTGCAACGGAGGTAGAATGTATTTTTATTGACTATTAGCTTTCTCTTGGCTTTGTTTGCGTTCAAAACAAATATAGTCTACACGTACTTGGAATAAAATAATGTGGAGGTAAACGGAGCTTGTGGCTTTTTTATGCTTGTAACATATTGATTTGTTTTTGGTTGGAGACGTACGTATGTTGCATTTACAGGGTTATGGATTTCGAATCAGCTCCCGCACGGGAGCGATACCACAGTGCGACCCGATTTCCATGAAGTTGTCATAGAATCTGTTCTACTAGAGTAGCGTTGCACTGTCGCGTTGCGCCTGTCTGCAGGAGCATTTAGTTTGTATTTACTTTGGCAGTTAGCTAGAAGCTTTGGATGCTACAGTGATCTAAGATGATGACCTAAGAAGGTAATAACGGAGTAACGACTATAATTAACATTTAATCATTTTCGTGGAGGTAGGTATTCTATGCCCCTTACTAATAAACGTATTATATCAGATGACTAGTTACACACCGATTTCTCTCTTTCAGTCGTCAGTAATTTGATATTCTAGAGAAGAAGACATTGCCTTGTGTAACTATAAAGATGCTATACAACGTTTATTAGTAAGGGGGTAAATATTTAGACAACTAGTCCAACATACGAAGAAGAAAAAGCAATTTAAAAACCAGAGAAAGGAAAACCAGTCAGAAAAACATTTCAAAATACGCAAAACGTGCTCTTTTTACAAAACAGTCGAACAACGTTCCACAGACAGACAAAAAACATTTAAAATGTAAACAATAAAATCTTGCATCTTTGATAGCTATTCGCGAATACGAGTCTTCAAATAAACATGAAGAGAACTACCGTACTCTTAGTTTAAGTATTCTAGTAGATACAAAGTAGCTACTTAAACATTCATCGGAGGGTAGTTTAAAAGTTATAGGGGTACAAGACTAATAATAGTTAAGTTAATTAACTTTAATTAAGTGTAGTGAGTTATAGCATAAAAGGCAGTTTCGTCAAGTTACATTACTTGTTCATAACTTAAAATCACAGTTTTGTAGCAATCAGATTTTATATTCATCCAAAGAAAACCAATGTTTTTTTTTTTCAAATTAATTATTTAACTTCATAAACGTATAATTATGAAAAGACCTTCTAAGAATTTGCTGGTTTTAATTTACAAAAACTGTATGAGCCGAATATTTTGGTCGTTTGTATTTTTTTACTCAAACGCCGAACTGAAATAGCTTTAAGAAGTATAATTTAATTAGGTAGCTGCCTACCTTTTATACACTCTTGAAACCCTAATTTAAATGAAGTCTTACCTACTTTGTAAAAGGCATTTGGAGAAACAATTTAGTTTCAGTAAATTACCTACATAAACATACATAATCAGCCTATAATGTTTCCACTGCTGGGACACAGGCCTCCTCTCGGTGAGAGGGTAAATTACCTACCGAAGTTCTAATACTGGCCTATAATTTTTTTGTTCTACCAGGTACCTCATTACAAAGACCTCTTCTCGTGTAAAGAAGGAACATGCTATGATCACTACACTTACTCCTCAGTCAATCTGCCTACCCCTTTCCCAACTATGTTGAGGTTGGCTTCCAGTATTTAGCTGAATACCAGTATTTTACATGGATCGACTGTCTATCTGACCACCACAATACAGTTACTGGGTAACTCGATACCCCTTGATAAGACTGGTTGTCAGACTGTTCGGGTTTCTGGCTACCCGTAACGTCTAACAAAGATCTACGAACAACAGCCGAGACTAACGGGTTAACCTGCTTTCCGAAGCACGATGGGGTCTCGATATGCGATGGGTGACTATCCACGAAGCGACCGTGGTGTGTGACTGCTATGGTTTAGCCTCAGTATAGTTTTGGGTCAACAGGATCTGAAATGCAGTCGTGCCAGCGACACGAAGAGGAAGAAGTATACCTAATAAATTCTAAATCAAATTAAGCCATCAAAGCTAAAAGTTTAAAGAAGACTTACAAAGTAAACATAGTTAAGCAAATCTGCATTAGCAGGATATAATATTTCAAGAGCAACGTCAATCAAAGGCTAACGAAAGATCTAAAAGTCTTCTCAAAAGAGCACGTGCAAATATAAAATTCATTACTGGCGCCTCTTCTGCTAATTCGTCCCCCTCGGATAAGGGGATAAGGGGGACCTAATATCCTTTAAACCGTGAAGACGTCAAAGGCGATACTCGAGACGCCACTTGTCTATTTGTAATTGAATATGAAAATCTTTAGCGCCGTGCGAGGGATTTTTCGGTCGTTGATATAAAGTTTTTTAACGTTTTCAAAGTATTTTTTTCTATTACTTTTGATAATGTCGCATTGTATGTAGACGTTGAAGTATTGGGTGATATTTTTTGTATTGTAGAACCACATAAACCAAAGATCAATGAAATTAAATTTAGAAAAACAAAAGTTTTTGCACAAGAGCGTACAGATGTTCATAAAATTCAGTGCAGTATTCTAAAATGGTCGTACTGAAGCTGCTCTAGAACTCTCCGTATTTTATGAAAACATTGTGCAAAAACATAGTTCGACAAAAAATCTTAAAAAAGAAAATATAATTCAATTCAACCTCTAGTTACTAACGATATTCGTTGGTTTGCGGGTAAAAAGCTCGATTTACTTTTGCTTTGAAAATTGTGGAATTTTCATAACGTATCTAGTAATATTTTATGCCCATAACCTCTTACGTTAGAGGAAAAACCTGCAGTGAGCATCGGCTCTCGTTCATGTCTCGAGAGCTCGAGCTACGGTGAATAAAATTTTAGGTGCCCCTTATAAGAAATATTCATCATAGGGATTTTATTACGAAGAATTTCACGTGAACTGATTCTGTTTCGGTTGGTTATGTTGTTGTGTAGAAAAAGTAGTAGTGGTCAATGTAGAAACATTGACCACTACTATATTTTCTACACAACAAAATTTTTATAATCTTTCGTGATAGTGCTTCAATTACCTACAAAACGAAATCCGATAGTTACGGGGGTTTTCACCTCCGTATCTCTTAAGGCATGACCTAAAGCGCGGTCTTTGTCGGACTGCATAGAAAAGAAAGAAAAGCTCGATGACAAAACGCTGGTAATTTATTGCAAAATATGAAGCAATTATCTATTTACAAAAAATCTATTGTTTGGACTAAAAAAATCAGACAAAAATCATAATGATCGTATGTATTAGTATAGTTTTTATTGTAAAAATAAAGTTTTTAGAGTTATCTTCATGATTTTTCCTATCGTATCAAATTAGTTGTATTATGTTTTCAACACACTATCCACCTAGCATATATTCTACAGAATATCATATATTTTTCTGATTTTGTTTACTGTAGTCGATCATATACACTTTTATTGTTTCTAAATCGTGCGTTTTTTGCGTTTAGGTCCTGTAAGCCCTAATAAAGAATGACAATACGCTGATTCTGTTTCGGTTGGTTATGTTATTACGTATAAAATGTAGTATTAGCCAACGTAGAAAAATATTTATAAACTCTTTCCTGATAGTGCTTCAGTTACCTACAAAAGAGAAAGCCGAAGCAGGGGTCTACTCCCTAAATACAAAATCCGTAGTTACGGGGGCTTTCACCTCCGTATCTCTTACGGATCTAAGACAAGTTTGGGGCCTGAACTAATAATGAATGACAATACGATTTGACAGTGGGCCCTACTCCCGATATTTATTTGCCCGATCGAAAAATTGAATTTGGCAGTTTCGACGGATAAATTACTATCGGACGGGCCTATATCTTTGTTGATGGACTAACGGCCAGTTTCTTCATCAACAACTAAAGTGATCAGTCAAACTGACTTTTACTTTTGTGACGTTACTTTGGCTACTATTGATGGTAAACCCCCCTGCTTTTAACTTAATTTCCTGCTGGCTCTGTAGCTACGTCAGCAATATTTTAATGTGCCGATGATGCTTCGAGTATCTTCATTAAAAGTTTCTTTTTCCGGCAGAAATTAACTTGATTCAATTATGCCCTTTTTACTTTCCAAGACGTTGCTCTCAGCTATACTTACATCGCACCTTTGATGTTTTGCCTCAGCTTTATACGATTTTCGACTTGACTTGCTGAACGGCCATGTTTTCATTAAGGGCAGAAAAAAGAAAATTGGATTTAAACATGAAAGATCGAAGGTCTTCGTACAGATAGCCTACTTTGAGCTCAATTTAATTACGCAAAAAACTTGGGGAAAATAATATGAAGTGATTTTTTTAGTAAGTGCAGGGAAATGTAAAGAGATTGATGGCTCAAGTAATCTTATCAATTAGATATATTTTATTTATACCGGTAGACATGGGTTCTTATAAAACATCTTTTCATTACTGTTGCCTTCGTAGAGCAAGAATTATAGACGACGGTAATGATTTAAAATACATTTTTGTTTAAAAAAATAGGCATAACATTCTATTTTATCACTTTATAAATTAATGTTGCTTCGCACACCCCATCATAATGTTCAGGGTCTTTATAAAATATAAACACGTAAAAAGCAGTATGACACAGGAATTGATTGTAAAATCAGTCAGTCAATTCAGCTTTTTTTTTTTAATTTAGGTAACTCGATGATATTAACTTTTTGTCAACAATAAAAACGATGTCATTAAGAATTTCTAGTTTGGCACAGCGGGTATTGATTGGCAATTCAAATACATAACACATAACATCTTTTTGTGTGAGCAGTGTCGAAAAAATAAGTTTTTGCTATTTATGTACTTGGCTTCGAGATACTAAGTGGTCCTTGGTTTTGAGCATTCACCTCTTGATATTTAGGTACAAAATAATCTTGGAGGAACCTAAAAATATATAATTATATTATTTCCTTTATGTCACTATATACATATAAATTATATTTTTAAATATTAGTATAAAAAATATATAAAAACATTTAAAAATATAAAAAATAGTAGCCCACGGGTACGCATTATTATATTATTATTATTAGGCTGTGATGTCCCACTGCAGGGCAAAGACCTACAATACTCTCTATCCACTTCTACTTGTTCAAAGCTGCTAAGAACCAGTTCTTGTTGAAGGAGTCCAGCTCATGCCGCCATCTCCGTCAACCGAACCTAAAAAAGGACCTAAACGCAAAAAACAAAAGTTTTATAATGCCTAAAAGTATATGATCGACTACAGTAAACAAAATCAGAAAAATATATGATATTCTTCAGGATATATTATGCTAGGTGGATAGTGTGTTCAAAACATAATACAACTAATTTGATGCAATAGAAAAAAAAAACATGAAGATACCTCTAAAAACTTTATTTTTACAATAAAAACTATACTAATATACTTACATACAATCATTCTGATTTTTTGTCAGATTAGACAAGCAACATACTAAAGTACTAGTGTTTTAATTTTTTTTTAATTATTTTATGCTTCATATTTTGCAATAAATTACCAGCGTTGTGTCATCGCGCTTCTGTTTATTTTCTATGCAGTCCGACAGTGACCGCGCTTTAGGTAATGTAGTCCCCATAAAAAGCAACATTTCCTACTCCGAACATAACCGTCAGGAAATCCCTCCACTGATCTCCTTACAAAATAATATTCGTTTTCACAACTCTGTCCCTCCTTACTCCAGCGTAATCTAATACAGTTAACACATTTGAATAAAAATACTGTAAGGATTTACTTTTACAACGGTTCGTTTTGTTACCGAATATCAACATTTTATTTCTCTAACCGTTTATTGGTCGATTTATAACCGTGGAATAAAGTGTCAATAATTGTTATCTCACCGATCCACCCATCCACAAAAGTCCCATGGACTTTATTTACTCTCAACCGATTCCCAGGTTTATATTTATTTCGGAGCTTCGTATAAATGCGGTACAATAACAATAAAGTAGGATTTCGCTACAGATTGCTGACATTTTCCTCAAGACGTAGGTACGGCATAAAACGGGTATATTATATTATTAAAAACCTCTGCATACAACGGTCAGGACGGATAAGGGAATAACAAAATATAAATGAATACGGACGATAGTAAACACGGAAATACGGTTTCTTCTTTGGTAAATTAAATCCTTGGAAACGTAAACAAACGAAACTCTGGATTTTGCTAAAGTAGTTTAAGATTTAACATTATAAGTCTAGCTACAAATTGCTTAATAGTTACCTACCTAGAAGTCTGGAGCAGACTCTAGTTTGTTGCTTCGTAGAATCGTTTAAATCCCTAATAGGACTGACAAATCTGAACCGGCTATACTGTCTTGTCATCAAGGTGATCATCATCATCACCGTCATTTCAGCCGAAAAAAGTGCACTGCTGGATATAAGCCTCCCCCAAGCACCGCCACTTCGACCGGTTCTGTGCTTCTGGCATCCAGCGGATTCCTGCGGTCTTCACCAGATCATCGGTTCACGTTATGGAAGGCCTTCCAACGCTACGTGTTCCGGTGGTGCGCTGACCTAATTGAAAAGAAAATAAATCATTAATAGTAGCATCTTAAGAAAAGAAAGCGCTTTGAGACTTTATTATGGTTTTCCAACCAAACCGTAGCATTTCCTAGACGGAGATGAAGGAAAAGGAAATGCTAATAGTAATCGTCGCGACGCTGCGTTTCACAAATTCGCTCATTCCTCGAATTCTTCGCAATATGTTTCCATTGAAAAGATTTTATGGCCCTACGGTAACTTAGCAGTACTTTCGAATGTAGTTTTAAACTCTTCTAAAGAAGAGAGTTGGAAGTAGCTGAAACTTTTCCGAAATAACGTAGACGGAAAAAGTATGTGCACTTTAACCCTTTTTGGTTCGAAAGGGGAAGAATTTCAATTGATATTGACGTAAAATAGCTTTATATAGGTACGTTATTCACCAATAACCCATCGACTTTTAAAGAAAGTTCCTACGTTTTCTTTGATTTATGTTTTTCTTTTATATTCTTTTGGTATAATAAAAATACAATTTAGACTTTTTACTTCTCTTTTATTCATTGAGCTATTACTTTTATATCTGCTGACAGATTCCAGATGTTCATAAAGTTCGATTGGAACAGCTCTGGTCGTCAATCTCTTTAGTTTTGATTGTGCTTTTATCGAAACATACTTTGTACTGTCTGTCATGTACGAAAAATTACGTACATACTTATTGTTGAAAAGCGATATAATGGACAGAATGTTTCAGGGTGGATTTTATATAACACGTTATTTTGGATATTTTACTTCGGGACCAAAATCTACTGAAATATTCACGTTTAACACGGGGAGATTTTCGCTTTTGTTTTTCCTGTTATAATATCATTTATATTCTATTGAATTTATCTTTAGGTGGTATATTTTTGGTAGGCACATGTATCATATAATATCAGTATCTTTTGGGAATGCCTAAGTGGTCATGAGAAAAGTACGTCAACAATTTTACTTGGAACTGTTGGAACCGCTTCAAGGGAGATGATAAACTGATTATGAAATTTCTCGATATAATTTTCATGAAAATATCGTTTCCAAAAGCACGCTTGTATTTTCCGAAGGTACGAGTATTGTTTTCTACACCCACATTTCGACAGCTAGTATTAATTAAAGTTGTGCTGTTATAAATTTATTCATTTTTTAAGCACATAATCTGTGCAGAGGAGAACTTCATGCCTTAGGCATTTCTCCCAGGTGACTTTTAGGTGACGTAGAGACAACAATGGTATCCGGTAGATATTTTAGTGTAAATTAGCTACGTTTTGTAGGGCGGAAGATTGATGCCCGTTTTCACTAACAATACGGAGTCGTTCAGTAAGTCGTCCTACATGCCTACGGCCCATTTGGGACGCCTTGACGAAAATCTAAATAAATTTTATTTTCGTTCTGCAAGTCGTCCCACGTTACTCTTAAAATGAGAAAATGTACAATCAGCAGCAAAAGTGTTAATGTGGAAATAATACAAAACAAGTGCGAGTCGGACTCGCGCACCGAGGGTTCCGTATAAAAATTTAAGGTTTTCGGAATTTTTCCTTTATGTGTGCTATAAAACATTGCTTCATGCCAAATTTCAAGATTCTAGGTCGACTGGAAGTACCCTTTAGGTTTTGATTCCCTTGCGAGTAGTTGCGAGTTTGAAAATATGCGGCTTAAATTGCCGTTTCTTTTGATTGCGTTGACATAGAAGTTTCATTTTGTTACAGCTTCAAGGTATTATAGACCTGAGTATTTGATATTAATTTCAATTTAATACCTATACGCGTTCATGAGAAAAGAAGTAACTTTAAAATTTTCAAAAATATTTTTTATTATATGATGTAACTAAAAATTTACGGTTTTCGCAATTTTTCCTTTATCTGTACTATAAGACGTTACTTAGTACCAAATTTCAAGATTCTAAGTTCACGGGAAGTACCCTGTAGGTTTTGATTCCCGTGCGAGTTTCGAAAATTTGCAGAAATTTGCGGCATAAACGGCTGTATCTTTTGATTGCGTTGGCTTAGAAGTTTGATTTTTTCACAGCTTCAAGGGACAGTAGACCTGAGTAATTGATATAAATTTCACCTTCATACCTCCACGCGTTCCTGAGAAAAAGGGTCTTGACAGACGGACGGACGGACAGACGGACAACAAAGTGATCCTATAAGGGTTCCGTTTTTTCCTTTTGAGGTACGGAACCCTAAAAAGAATTGGTTACAAAATATTTAATAATCACAACATTGTCACATATAAACGGAAAATATTAAATCATGACAAATTTACAAGAACAGTTCACAAGCACAGAATACAGTCAGAAGGCACAAATAGGAAAGAGTCACCAGCCCTAGAACGATAGGCAAAGGTTTTAAACAGGAAGAATTAATTTATGCACAGCCAGAGTCACAGATTCATCGGAGTTCAAAATGAAACCAACAATAAATTTGTAAAAATTTGTTCCACATTCATTTAGTTTAGTTTTATTTGAAAAGTACTAGGGTAACAGCAGTTAGTAGGAGGTTGTATAATACGTAATGCGTACCCCATGCATAAGCCGTCTCAAATAATGTCTTTACCTTTTCTTTCGGAAAGTATAAACCATACTAACTCGTTTTAGCAACAATAAATTCTATGAAATACTAATCTTAACTACTTATCTCTAAGTAGTTTTATTGATTTATTGATACTGAAACAAAATATAAGTATTTTTGTATCTTCATTTTATTCATAGGTCTGTCCTGTCATCGTTTACTTTAAAAGTAACCACCGTAACCATTGTTTATTACCTGATAATAACCGAAAGTCATACATGTCTACTATTCTTATTAATTTCTGATAACACTTCGAACTTGTACGTTTACTTGTAAAATGAAACAATAAACTGTTGTTCTAGAAAAATATTATTTAGTAGATAGGTCTGTAGGCTCAGAAGTCCAAACTCAAGGTTTGCCAAAGAGCGATGGAGCGTAGTATCTTAAAGATTAAACTCACCGACCAAATTCGCAACACCACAATACGCTCCAAGACAGGTATCGCTGATGTTGGTGGCAAGTCTGCGAGGCTGAAGTGGGACTGGGCGGGTCACACTTATAGGATGCATCCAGACAGATGGGCCAAAGTCGTCACACAGTGGGTGCCTGAAGACGGGCGTCGTCACCGAGGCAGACCTAAGAAACGCTGGCGTGACGACTTAGACTCATTCCTAACCGACTGGACGGAGAAAGCACAGCACAAGGAGAAGTGGAAGAAAATGGGGGAGGCCTTTGCTCAGCAGTGGGACAGTACAGGCTAACGGAAAAAAAAAAAAAAAAAAAAGATAGGTCTGTACTGACTTTTTTAATATTAAATAATCTATGAACAAAACGAAAGTAAAAACTAAAAATACTTAAAAATATATTGTTATGTCTTGTCTTTCTAACTGTACTAAACGTCGATAAAGTTTAAAGTTCCATACAAAAAAAATGTGGGACGACTTGCAGAACGAAAATAAAATGTATTTTGTTTTCATCAACTCGTCCCAAAATGGGCCGTAGGCATGTGGGACGAGTTGGGGAACGACTCACAATACGTGACATCTAAATGTATATATATCAATCTGCCTAGCCTTATCCCAATTAGATAGATATCGATACCAATCACGTATGCGGAGTTTCGCTAGCTGATTTAATTTGACCCTGTATAAATAAAAATGAAATGCCGTTCGTTAATAAGCGTATCACTTGAGAACGTTATAAATGTCGTAATAGTCCGAATTAGGTTTTTGTGGAAAGAAAAATTGGAAAAGTTATCCGCAAAAATTGGAAAATTCGGGAAAAACTGAAAGTGTTTTTATCTATGGGATTTTGTATGAACTATGAACTATTGTTTGTACAGGAAAATGTTTGTCGAGTCATTACTTCCCAGAATTTGATCCTTATTAGCGACACTATCGAATGGTGTAATAATACAGCGTGTGTTTTTTTTTTCAAAATCAACAGGTTCGATTCCTGGCCAGAAATATTGGTTTTTCAAAAATCCAATGATGCAGTTTTAGTTTTCATCAAAATCGAGCCCGCGACTCCTTTGAGTACTTTTCGCTATTCCTCATAGTTTCGGATTTGGCCATCCACGCCCACTTGAAAAATTCACCCTGTATATACAATGTCAAACAGTGTAATACCCTCCCGAAATGTATATAGAAAAAATATCGACTAGTGCTACCTTAATATACTGGCTTAAGCTGTAGTTGGCTTTAACTGTCACTTAAGAACCAGCTGTCAGAGGTACGTTATCAGACGTAAGTAGGTACTCTCTTCACTGTTCACGCCAGTTATGTTGTTAGTTCGCAAACTTTCCAGACGCCTGGATAGAAATTACAAGTTATGTTATTGTAGAGCAGTCGAATATTGTTAGCATTTTATATAAGCATCAGTCTTTATTACTTTGAACACAGTATGCCCATTTACTTGCCTACTGCGTTTTCCTTTTAGACCATACTTGATACTTTTCCAGGATAATCCCCTTTATTCATCAAAGAGATGTGTAAATGTCAAAAATGTATAATATGGTTAAATAGTCGCTAATCATTATTTAATTTTAAGCCACGTTTATAAATAAAGCCCATTATGTAAAAGTCTGTCTCGTTGGTGTAGCGGTCGCAAGCGCTACTGCTGAGCATGATGTCCTGGTGGTCCTGGGTTCGACTTTGCTTTGTGCTTTCATGATTAGATTATTCGTTATTGCAAACTTTCGTCGCTGCATTATTCGGCGTCGCATATTTCGAAGTCATGTAGCGGACTCATAGAAAACAAACAGTTCATTTATCAAATTAAATTTCATTCGTAAACATCAATCGGTTTCTTACTAAACTTCAACTATATCCGACGACCCGGTTACTTATCTCCTTTAGTGACCGTTCACCTCTGCTTATCCTTCGTGGATTACTGGCGTGATGTTATCTTATTTTTCACTTCTCATGCTCTAAAAGTTCGTCTTTATGTTGTGCTTAGGCGACATAAAATCGCTTTTTATGTTCTAGTGCATAAAGTAAATTTTTTTTCTGAGACTAAGGTAATCAGGCCCAACAGCCACACGCGCAATAAAACTTCGCAGATTAAAGTCGTGATTTATTTCATTTTCTTTCATTTATACCACTTCGGTGTTTTCTATCGTTAATTTCATAAAATCAGGTAAAATAGTTGTCATTTATTATTTAAAAAGGCAAACAAACGTTTTCATTTTTTGGCAGTATGAAGTACCCAAGTCGAATGACAAATGTTGAAAATTAAAAAAAAAACTTTTAAAAAGTTTCGTGGCGGTATTATCTGTGGTGGCGGGAATTAGCTATGGATGCAACATTTTTGATTAATTATGTACTGTATACTTTATGCCTGTTTCATTTTCTCGCAATCGAAGTGAAAAGCAGAGTGTATAACTCAGGCATAAACGAGCCATTTTACCCCTCGACTTAACTATCCACCCTCGCCTGCGGCTCGGGTAGATATAAACGTCTCGGGGTAAAATGGCTTCTTTTATGCCTTAGTTGTACAATCTACTATTATGTACCTAAGTATATAGGTCATTCACCTGCCGAAAATAATACATGGAATTCATAAAAATATTATTATCCAACGCGAGTTCAGCGTTAGTTATAGCTGTGAAGTTGTGAACTCAATAAAAAAACTGCTAATCACGTGCTGAAGTAGGTATCGCTCGCTAATGGGTGGTTTTTTTACCCTACTATATTTAGAACGGCAGTATAATGAGTTAAAGGCACATTATTACTGACTTTTTCACGAGTTATACCCACAGGCTACCAAGTTTAGTGTTGGTTTTGTTTATGACCTTTAAGTCTGTGTGGGACATAGTTAACTCAAATATACGAACTGCGTCTATCTTAGTCTTTAAAAAGTATAGTTATTAAGAACATTATATGTTAATATATTTAGTTTTAAAGGTCAAAGTTATTAAGTATATTTCGTTGAAATTCACACCCACACGACTGAAAATTATCTTTCTCAAGAACTTTTCCTACATATGGAGGATGCTTGATATCTAAATGCTATGAGCATTATTATTTTTGACTATTACATTTTTTAACCGACCGACCGACAGTTGGACCGACGACCTTAAGGAGCTGCAAGCTGGTTGGTACAGACTGGATGCGGAAAGTGGAGGATAGGATGTTGTGACGCAGCCTGGGAGAGACCTATGTCCAACAGTTGACTGCGATAGACTGAGTCGGTGGATTGACATTTCTGTGCTCAATATTATGCCAGTTAAAGCAGGAGCAAAAATATCTCAACCATTATTTGTCTTTTCTATAACCCTTCCAAGCTGTTTAAAAAACAGACAAGAATAGAACACACAGTCTTCCACGTTTCGTGTGAAGCATGTTTACAAAATATTGTACAAATGATTGACAGGAGGCGTTATTAAATAACAGTAATTAAATGTCCGCTAACGATCGGTCAGCGCGCCGTCACGAACGGTCGACGTTTTAAGTGAGTGTCGGTTAATGCCGGACTCACACTGCGGGAGTTCGTGCTATAGTGTAGGATGCTACAATATCGCATGCTACACTGACGAACGATGTCATCAAAAATAGTGCGGTGTGTTGCAACGTGTTACACATTGCTTCGTTGCGGTTTTCATCTAAATGCTTTAATTTGTATGCGTAATTTGGTTTGTGTCAAAAACAAATTGCCTTTTAGTAGAGCTTTTTGTGAAAGTGCTTTTCCGGAGCAGTACTAATACTGTATATGTACCTACTAGCAGCGCCCCGCAGTTTCAACCGCGTAAGTTTCAATCCCGTGGGAATATCGGGATAAAGACTGTCCTATGTCCTTTCCCGGGACTCAAACTATCTCTATACCAAATTTCATCGAAATCGGTTCAGTGGTTTAGGCGTGAAAAGGTAACATACAGACAGACAGACAGAGTTACTTTCGAAATTATAATATTATTAAGTATTAAGTATGGATATTAGTATGGATATAGTATGGATTTAGGCTGCAGAACAGTATTGCTGTATTCTGCTTGTCTTTAGGGGTCTCCCTAAAATATATAATTGATGTATGCGTGCCGTCTGTCGGGACAAAACAACTCAAAGCTGTTATGGCTCATTCTTCGAAAGGCTTTTTCACACGTTATCCTTATCCTACGGTGTAAGACTCACATAATATCCTTATAATAATGTTTGGACTCTATAAGAGACTTCTGATTTGTTTCAGCATTTCTTCTCAGTCAGCTAGAAAATGTCTACGCCATCTGGTTTTTAAACATTAACATGATTTCGTTAATATTTCATGACGTGTAAAAGTGTCTTTAGTTTTACTTACCGAAATAATTATTTTATCATCATTTAATTGCAGATGTCTAAAGTGGCGAGCTTCGGTGACTTGCATGCTTGTTTATAACTTAATAACGTAACCAAAAACTGTTTCTTTTATTGTTCTACTAGCTGCGCCACGCGGTTTTACCCGCATAAGTTTCGATCCTGTGCGAGTATCGGGATAAAAACTATCCTATGTCCTTTCCCGGGACTCAAACTATCTCTATACCAAATTTTATCTAAATCGGTTCAGTGGTTAATACGTGAAAGGGTAACGTACAGACAGACAGACAGACAGACAGAGTTACTTTCGAATTTATAATATTAGTATGGATTTTAGGTTGTAAATGAATCATAAGTCGGTTAATAGGCGACAAGATGGCGTCCTTTACAATCATGTAGCATCCTACACCGTATAGCACGTTACGTCAGTGTAGAGCCGCCTTTACTTGACTGCACGTCACGTTACTCAAACATTTACTTTGTGACCTAAATTCTTGGGCGATTTTTAATGCTTTAATTACTCTTCTGCTTAGAATAACCTGATGTTTTGACGAGCCATTACGGGTAGTGTTAAAAGCCTGTTATTAGACGGGTCTCGTGCCATTTTAGGAACGTAAAGTGTCTAAAGTAATTATCATGGACGTATGACCAATGCTTACAGCAATAACAGTATTTTAATAATGGCTCAATTATTTAATAGAACACTTAATATTGATCTACTGCTGGCTACGAATAACCTTTGAGAAAATATTAAAAAAACTAGCTACTTTTTAATCATCTGGATAATATGTCCTGAAAAGTCGTCAGTTTTGTACTAAGTGGTATTTTGAACTTTACTTTGTACCTAGTCATCGCTACAGAGGGCGAAAAATGACGATAAGTAATTAAATCCGGCTTTTGTGGCGATGAAGCAAGGCAGATGGTGGCGTGCCTCTAAGGGCGCACTCAATTCCCTATATGTAATAATATGGAATGCTTCCAACCTTCTGCATTCTCAACTTCCTGCCAGTTGTACCGGTACCCGGTCCATCGGCACCTAGACTCTGAGGAAGAGAGAGTGTAACTACACCAGCGCAACTGCTTCATCATCATCATCATTTCATCTGAAAGACGTCCTCTGCTGGACATAGTCACATAGGCCTCCCCAAGCACCTCCACTTCGGCTGGTTCTGTACTTCTCGCATCCAACGGGTTCCTGCGGCCTTCATAAGGTCGTCGGTCCACCTTGTGGGAGGCCTTCCAACGCTACGTCTTCCGGTACGCGATAGCTACTCCAGAACCTTTCGGCCTTATCGGCCTCTACTGCGGAACTGCTTATCCACTTAAATATATTCAGGCGCGGTTCACCCACGTTTCGTTTCGTTGGTGTTGCTGTCGCCGGATACGGTGAAGAGGACTATACACTATAGTCATTATTGGAATGCCACTTGTAACTAATTATTCCGAAAAAGGACTCTTTTGTATTCTTCCTACATTTTCTTTTCACTTCCAATATTTTTTAAAGAAAATTGTAGCAATGTTTTCAATTTATTCTCTGTGTCTGGAACTATTAAGTGTTTAAAGATCTATACAACTTAGATAAAAGCTACATCGTAACGGTCGTGTTCTTTACTCTTTACGGAATAAGGATGTCTCGTACGTTTTTGTGTGTCAATATGACAATAGAGACGTTTGTACAGGATGTTGCAAGTCTTGACATCAACAAAGACGTCATCCTTTCACAGTTAGGTGAGCTTTAAATGCATTATGTCGACTTGTTTTACAAAAACTTGCAGAGGTTTAAGCCTTTTACGAGTATTGTATCATTCAAATGGCTGCAGTGTGTGTGTGTTTTTTTTTGTGTAACACATTGAAATAACTGTTTTAATAATATAACAATCTCTGTTAAAAACTCGTTACAAACACTGAATAAATACACTCTGAATTTAATGTTTTTTTAGTAGATACAGTTACTGAATTTAATGTATTATACTGATGATCGATTTTCATTCACGTGACAACATTATAATAACATTTATCACAACAAAAATTACATTACAATATGTGAAAATAACAATGAATGCAAAAAACAATTACCTATATGTATTACCATGCACAAATTATAGTGCAACTTTTTGTATACTGAAATCAATCTTTCATACAAATAACACGTCATTAATCTAGCTACACATCCTTTATTACCAATAAATAAAAACATCCTCATCATCCATCAACATCCGCGTACATCATACAGCACTTTTTCATCGTCGCTCGATCCCATATTAAAATGCTCCATGTTAATTTGTTAATTACAAGTCGACGGTCGGGAGTTACGGCTTACCTGAGTTCGCTACATAAAACTGCAGTTAGTATAAATCAATATGTATTCACGTACATATTTCTGGTAGATATCCATAATTCAGGAGCGATGAAACCCTTTAGGTAGGTTTTGTACGCATCGTGTATGGGATCGGCGAAAAACTCCGTATCTGTTCGGTGCGTATTAAAATCATTTATTCAGTTTTTTCTGTCCCTGGAGTGAGATTTTGCGGCACGCTCGAAGTTTGACGATGTGTGCCGGTACACTAATAATGTTTAAAAAACGTATATAGTAGCCCTGTTTTGTGTGCTCTTCGTGATATCTTTGTTTATTGCTAATGAATAATTTAGGACATGGAATCGACGCGACGGTGGAGTTGTAGCGGTTTATTATTTGGATTTAAAGAAGCCATAGATAGGCAAGGTGTAAACAAGAACTTCTTCACTCGACAAGGCGTGGACATACAGAAGAAGAAACGTTGAATTAAATGAGTAAAATAACCTACAATATTAGTAAAACTTTAGGTTGTTTAACTTATTTAATCGGTACATGTCTTCTTTTATATGTGCAAACTTTGTCCAATCAAAAATTTCTTGTTTATACCTATTATTTTATTGAATTGAATTAAGTACTGCAATTGAACAACCTCATGTTTTTATTTTGCCACAACTTTAATGTAATTCTCAAAGCAGGTAATTAAACACGCAGTAAGTAATTGAATAAAACCTTAACTTTTTATTCGCAACAAAGAACTAAAACAAATAGAACTTTTACACGACACAACCGACCGTTAAATAATCACAAAGGCGATGAAATTAATTGCCACAATCAGTAATTAACGCAAACCCATTCCACATGCTTAGCAGTTCACAGCATTCGCTCATCACTTAAGCGCTAGGGAGCTTCACAATCGTACGTACTCCATACAGTGGGCAGACGAAAGGAACATGGACACTTTATCACCTGCGACCGCGCACGTATAAATCAAAGTAAAATCGCGTATCTACATTGCAATTAAGAAGAGGCGAATCCTCCTAGTGTACGCAATAAGTTCTGTACGGGAATAATAACATTTTATCTGGGATCTGAGAACATTTATAATAATTACATCATTGTATTGACAGGCACATTAATATCTGGTCCATACAGCGATGAGTGTGGACAGAGACTCCGTGGAGATGTTTACTTATAATTAATTTGGTTTTTGGTAATTGAATTTGGTACTTATTTTTGGGTAGAAGCTTTCTGTATATAAATGGTTAACGCGGAGAGGCTAATAATTATTATGTCAACAATTAATATTGTATTTGTCACATAGATATTGTGAGATAGATAGGTTTTGGAGGAGAGGTAACGGCCCCGAATTACGAGTTGTAGGTCGTAGCTTTGAACCCAGACAGGCGCTTTACTTTGCGTAATTTATTTCATCACCACTGCTCTCAAAAACAGTGAAAGAAAACATCGTGAGGAAACCGGCATGTCCTAGAACCAAAAACTCAAGGACATGTGACATGATCCACCAACTAGCACTATGGCCCGCGTAGTGGATTAGGGCTCGTTCCCTCTCAGAGAGAGGAGGCCTGTGTTCCAGCAGTGCGAACGTTATAGCCTGATTATGTTATGCTAGGTTTTATCATCTGAGAAACAGTTTACTCAGAGTTTTGACTATCAGATAGTAATATTGGATCTACTTTGACCCAATATTCTTTCACACTAGTAGGACATAGTGAAATGTTTACAATTTTGATGTTCACTGTGCCCAACTAATTACCTAATTTAGGTGGGGCAAATTACACTCGCATAAACTCTCAGTTCACTTTTTCCCACTAGGGCTGGCACTGTTGGATTGTAATAAAATATTCTGGTAAGAAGAAAACTATTCCTTTAGCCGTAATATTTTGTTAATCACATAGCGTTTGCGAAATAACTAGGTTTTGTGTACTGAAAAACAGTGTTTCAAATAAAGTTTTTGACTATTAGGGCCACAAAACTTTACAATTTAACATTTACTCATTTGTAGATTTCACAAGTGCGTGTACCACATACCTCTAAGCTACTAAATTGTGGGGTCGGACCCGTGCTTCACCTAGTTTCTCCACCTGGGTGAAGCACGGAGACTACGGTCCCGTGATCGGGTCGGTGCTCCAACTGATGACACTATTGTACAGTGATGCAGTAAATTGTCTTCCCTATATGATTCAAAAGATCTAAACAATTATTTATTTAATGGCAGTGAATCTTTCCAAATATGTAAATAATTGTAGTGACAAGTCTACGATATTGTAACTCATGCAGACTTGTAATTTCTGCGTTACAAAATTTATTCTACAATTTTGTAGAATTGTAGATTTGTAAAGTTTTGTGGTACTTATAGGGCCCTGATAGTGTTAGTGAATCTTTACAAAGTAGACTGGAAGCAAACTTTCAAAACACTAAAACAGGCACTTTGTTTAGTTTTGTCTTTATGTGGTGTTGTTAGTTTTTTTTGTTTAGAAAACATTTTATGTGACTGCATTAATTCTCACGCTTGTATTTAAGACGCTACTAAGCAAGCAAAAGTGATGCAATTACTTTTGAAACGCAAAAGAAGAGTAGGTAATGGCTATAATGTGCGTGCGCTCGGAATAAAACGACGTATGTGCCAAAACGAATTTACTCCTTCTTTAACAAAATAAATGAATACAATTTAAAACTACTTTGAGTAAACTTTGATATGGTAATTCTCTATGTTTTTAAAGTAAATAAATTCCATTGAATAGCTCTTAAGCGTTACGCCGTGATGTCGAAAAAAGTAAAAAAAATAGATATAACTTAGCAATTTTTTTGTATCGAGAAAATTTTATTGAGTCGTGTAATAATAGGTACCAAAAACGGGCTGGTGTCCGCAACTCCACGTCAATGCGCGTATTTTGCGTAAGGGTGGGAAAATCGATTATTCGATCCACCCCAGCTCCTCAAGGAAGGCCAGCAACGCCTTGATGTTACTGACCGTCTCTCGTAGGGTACCTGGGTTACCGAAGTACTTTGCCCTGTACGTGGCGACCACCGGGCAGCTTAGAAGCACATGTGCCGCTGTCTCGTGTGCAGGCCCTGCACAGCGGACTGTCTGTTACTCCTATGACAAAGAGGTGTTTATTAAATGACCCGTGGCCAGATAAAGCTGCAGTAACTATGCGCAGCTTGTTGGTTAGACGGAGGACCTGTTTCGTGAGGCGGCCATCCAATGTGGGAATTGAATCGTGTATTCTTTTTACATGATACTAGACCAAAGAGTTAAAAAACATATACCAAAATGTTATATCCATATTCCACATACTTAACAAGTTACACGAAAGAGAAAACCCACATTTTTTCAATATATCACCTTAACACAGGTAACACACGTTAAACAGGAGTACGCGTATACCTATAGTACACGTATTTGTATTTACTTGAACAATAAAATAAATCAACAGGAAGATTAAAATGAAAGTGCAGCTGGAGACAAAGAAACTTCGCAATAAAAATTCCACGCATTTTTAGTTTAGCACCAACAATTACTTCAGTCAGTTTCTGTTCTCTGATTGTAACTAATATAGCAGTAATCGCGATGCTCTTTTAATTAAAGCTTAAGAAGTTTCTATCTCCGTACAGTACCTCATTTTGTCTCTTGTTGTGTTTTGTCACACTTTGCCATGCAAAAAAGAACCTTGGTTAAAGATGTTAGAGTTTCTAATTAGAGTACCTATGTTCATTTAAGTATTTTTAGAACACCTATTTTCGTACATTCCTTTAATTTACATCGCCTAATTTGATGCCTTTGAAACGTTACTACGGATCAGATTGTTTTTTTTTTGTGAAATACACGAGAACTCGTGCTTTTCGCTATTAATTAAAACTTAGATTTAGCAAAATCTAAGTTTTACGACTTCAAAAGTGAATTTTTAATTCTAAAATGTTTTAAGATAATTAATGGTTTAGACATACCTGATTGAAATAATATTTTAGCTTCTTTTGAATTTAAATTACAGATTTTTAATTCATCAAATCCTTTTGAATCACCTTGGCTTACACAGACGTCTAAGACAGAATTTTATAGCCAGAAAAGCTATTAAAACCTACGTAAATGAGACTCATCTTATGGGGTCCATAGAAGTTATAATAATAATACATTTTCCCAAGAAATTTGATCTCGCAGTGGGCCATTTGTTGGTCCTATATTTACGACTGCAAAACAAATACTTGGGGCATATTAAACGATGTTACGCGTTTATAATCGGTATAGTTTCGCGTAACAGAACACCGATTTGCAATAAAAAGTAAAAGCTTATGGTCGTGTTAGGTTTTATCTCGTTCACATAAATAGCGCGGGAGCCTGGAGGCTTGTGGTAAACAATTTAGCTTTGTTAACATTGCCGGGACATTATTAAACAACGATAATAAGTAGTTAATTATCGACTGTCACACACTTGCGTTCGATGCGCTTCGCTGCGTTGTGCGCAGAGGTTGATAACATTTTTGGGGTTGTTTTTTGTTGTTTTGTTTTTAATTGAGATGTTGTTTGAGATAAAAATTAAGATGTTAGTTACTTACAACTTTTGCAGATATTAAGCTCCAGTTTATAGTACGGGTTCATAAGGGCCTTGATTATTTGCAGTTACAGTTTCTATATCAACGATGAACTTAAGTACATCACAACCATGTTGTTTGTCTTCCTCATTGATCTTTGGCTACTGCCAACACTACTTGTTTTAACATTACATATCATCACGCCAGTAATCTCCGAAGGGTTAGGTAGAGGAGTACCTACAGTAACACCCACATTTCGCCAACTACTTGTTTTATTTATAATCACAATCCAATGCAGGATACCGGCCTCTCTATAAAGAAAATAAAATAGTCCAATGGAATTAGTTTACCAACTAGTTATTGCTATAGTTTTAACATAAAATTATAATTTATATGAGAACCATGTCTAGAAGTAAATATAATAAATAAAATAATGAGACATCCGAGAGGGATCTTAAAACCGTTAGGTGCTTATAAACTTGGGAAGTATTAAAGTTTTATGAAGATCTAGTGTAATGGACATTACGAACTGAAAGTTGTGAACTATCGGGAACCTATTTTATGAGAAAGCGTATCTACTCGTTGTCTTCTTTATTATGCTAATCATAACTTGAATTTTACAGAAAACAGTGTTTTATAACTTTAATTTATAGTGATGTAATTTGAGATGGTCGTAAAAGCTGCCTTAGGTTAAATAGGTAGGAATGCAGACAGTGTTTGCTTAAACACTAACCCCCTTATTCATAATCCTATTTTATCTCTATTTTAGCTAAAATAGGTTTATAGAACGTTTGTCTTTATCTGTCACGTTGTCATTTCTGTGTGTAAGAAAGAGACAAACCCCATTTTAACTAAAATAGGTTTGATAAGTTTCATGAATAAGGGGGTAACAATATTAAACGGTTATAACCCAGATTTGTGTAATAGGTAATAATCTGAATAGAGAGATGTAGGTAATATCATAGAATGATATTACCTACATCATTATTCATATGTAACCACTCATAAACAGCCGCATTTATTCTATGTGGGTGAAGTTTGCACAGAGAGGTAAACGCTTACCAACCTTACATTGTATCCCTTTTTATCTCCTCGTCATACACAGACACCAACTTATGGGCCATACTCATAATTCGGTATATATACGTTAAGGTATTTAAAACACACTTTTTCCTAGAAGTACCTAACCTTTTTTCTAGTGACTACAAAATAATAAACCAAAAACCGAGTGTGCTTATGACCACACGACTGAAGTGAAACTTCAAACGTATTTGGCTATGAGAGGAAGAGAGAAAGAAAATGTGCGCGTGCACTGCTTTCTCTTGCTTATATCCCCCACTCAACTCCCGTTCGCCTCGCCCGTAGCCCTTAGACATGGGTCGTACTTGCAAAATCGAGTACCAGGGCTTCCAAGTACGTCCACCTTAAGAAACCAGGGCCTAAAACCAGGGCTCGAGATCATCATCATCATCATCATTTCAGCCGAAAGACGTCCACTGCTGGACATAGGCCTCCCCCAAGCACCTCCACTTCGACCGGTTTTGTGCTTCTCGCATCCAACGAGTTCCTGCGGCCTTCACAAGGTCGTCGGTCCACCTTGTGGGAGGCCTTCCAACGCTACGCCTTCCGGTACGCGGTCGCCACTCCAGAACCTTTCGGCCCCATCGGCCATCTGTTCTGCGAGCAATGTGCCCTGCCCACTGCCACTTAAGTTTGGCAATTCTTCGGGCTATGTCGGTTACCTTGGTTCTCCTGCGGATCTCTTCATTTCTGATTCGATCCCGCAGGGAAACTCCAAGCATAGCCCTCTCCATTGCCCTTTGGGTGACTTTCAGCCTTCTAATAAGGCCCATTGTGAGCGACCACGTTTCAGTGCCATATGTCATCACTGGCAACACGCACTGGTCAAAGACTTTCGTCTTGAGACACTGCGGTATGTGGGACGAGAAGATATTGCGTAGCTTCCCGAACGCTGCCCAGCCGAGTCGGATTCGACGATTGACCTCTTTCTCGAAGTTGGACCTACCTAACTGGACAGTTTGTCCTAGGTAAATATACTCGTCCACGACTTCGAGTGTAGCGTCTCCGATCTTCATGAGAGTGGGTGTTACATGGGCATTTGACATGACCTTCGTTTTGTCCATGTTCATTTTCAGACCCACTCTTTCAGAGGCTCTACTGAGGTCATCGAGCATTGTACTGAGGTCCTCCATAGTCTCAGCCATGACTACTATATCGTCGGCAAACCGAAGGTGAGTTATGTACTCGCCATTGATGTTAATGCCAGCTCCTTTCCAGTCCAGAACCTTAAAGACATCCTCCAGAGCAGCGGTGAACAGTTTCGGAGAGATAACGTCTCCCTGTCTCACACCTCGCTGCAGAAGGATAGGTTTCGAGGTCTGGTCCTGGAGTCGAACTGACATAGTGGCGTTTTCGTACAGACACTTCAGCACCTCGATGTACCGATAGTCGATCTGGCACCGTTGAAGAGACTGCAGTACAGCCCATGTCTCGATCGAATCAAAGGCTTTTTCGTAGTCCACAAACGCTAAGCAGAGAGGCAGGTTATACTCTTCGGTCTTCTGTATAACCTGTCGCAGCGTATGTATGTGGTCTACGGTGCTAAAGCCTTTACGGAATCCGGCTTGTTCGGGAGGCTGGAAGTCGTCAAACCTGCGCGCGAGACGGTTCGTGATGACTCTCGAAAACAGCTTGTAGACATGGCTCAGAAGTGAGATGGGCCTATAATTCTTAAGAAGGGCATTGTCACCCTTCTTAAAGAAAAGTATCACCACACCTCTGTTCCATGCCTGTGGTGTTTTACCCTCGAGTATGACGGAATCAAACAGCCTCTGAAGGGCCTTAAGAACGGGTTTTCCGCCGGCCTTCAGGAGCTCGGCCGTAATTCCGTCATCACCCGGTGCCTTGTTGTTTTTAAGCTGCTTCAGAGCCATCCTAATCTCGTACAGGCTGACGTCCGGGATGTCTTCGGTATAGTGTCGGGTCAATCTAGCTCTTGGGTCGTTTGCCAGATTCGTAACGGGGTTGCTTGTTGACGTGTATAACTGTCCATAGAACCTCTCGATCTCTCTCAACAGCTCAGGTTTGGCGGATACGATCCTGCCATCATCAGTCTTCAGTTTCATAAGCTGGCTCTGCCCAATAGACAGATCTCTAGCAAAAACCTTGGAGCCTCTATTTTGCTCTATCGCTTCCTCAATACGATCTGTATTGAAGCGGCGAAGGTCGCTTTTCAAGGACTTAGAGATCTGTCTGTTGAGCCGCCGGTACTTTAGAACATCATCTGAAGACTGCAGGATCATCTCGCGCCTCTCCTTCATGAGCCGCAAAGTAGGATCGGAGAGCTTCTTTTTCGTATTCGTACGACGGGTCTTGAAGATCTTAGACCCGACCGTATGGACAGCTTCCACGAACCCATCGTTATATTCGTCCACGGAGCTCCCCAGGCACTCGAAACGATTCTGAAGTTCGAGCTGAAAGCTCTCGGGGTTTTGAACTTGGATCGGCGCTGGGCGGAGCGTAGACCTCATTAGTCGAGACCTTTCCAGCTTTATATTTAAGTTCAATGTGCCTCTTACCATGCGGTGATCACTTCCGGTTTTCACCGCGTTGATCACAGAGACATCATTGAATATTTGCTTCTTCGTCGACATAATGAAGTCAATCTCATTTTTAGTTGCACCATCCGGGCTCTGCCAGGTCCACTTCCTGTGCTCACGTTTTCTGAAGAAGGAATTCATCATAAAGAGGCCTTCCTTCTCCATAAAACTAGCCAGTAGGTGGCCCCGGTGGTTCCGTCGTCCAACTCCAAATTGCCCCATTCGCAGCTCATCATCGCTTCGTTTACCCAGTTTCGCGTTAAAGTCCCCCATGACAACGGTGAAGTGAGTTTTAGAGCCATGCATGGCTCTGGAAATATCCTCATACATGGTCTCCACCTCATCGTCGGGGTGTGACGAGGTCGGGGCGTAAACCTGTACGACCTTCAGCGAATACCTTGCGGATATTCTGAGTATAAGGTACGCCACCCTGGTCGACACACTCTCGATCTTCACCACGTTGCTCACAAGGGACTTGTGGACGATAAACCCGACACCACCTTGGGACTGCTGGTCGCCCTCCCGGAAATAGAGCAAGTTGCCAGATTTAAGGATTATCGAGTCCTCCCCCTCTCTTCGGACTTCAGATAATCCCACTATGCCCCATCGCAACCTGCTCAATTCTTCCTCGAGTTCGGAGATCTTCTCGTCGGTCCGGAGTGTACGCGTGTTGTATGTTGCCAGGTCCAGTTTTCGGTTATTTTGGTAGCCGGATCTCTTCCGGGGATTCTTAGCACCCCTTGCCTCACCGTGGCCTTGGCCGCTACCGTAGCCAAGGGTAGGCGGGCCGCCGGGCACTAGGGGCCAAGTATTTTTTGTGCTTGTCATTTGGGGGGGATTTGCCATAATCGCCACGCTTGGCATGCGGGTTGGCGATCGCAGTATGATATTAAATGCATAGAGAACGCTGCTGCCCATTCTCCGGTACGTCCCTTAGTCGCCTTTTACGACACCCATGGGAAGAAGGGGGGTGGTGCTATTCTTTAAGTCCGGCACCACACGGACGGCTCGACGGGCTCGAGATACTTTCAAGTATTTTCTATCTGCATAGAAAACTGATCCATGACTTCATACAGATAAGAAATACAATCGCGTATTCAAAAGCCCCGTTGGAAGTAAAACTACTTGCATAGGAAATTGATCAATGACTTCGAATAAATAAGGAGCAAAATCGCGTTTACAAATAAATACTTGCAAACCATTAAAGTAAAAAAAACTTTTTAAGAAAAAAAAACCGACTTCCAAAAAAAACTTTACAAAGTGAAAAATAACTTTAATTTCGGAAGTCGGTGTCTTTGGATCTTTATTTTAGTTTTTTGCCACCGACTTCCGAAATTAAAGATATTTTTCACTTTGTAGTGTTTTTTTGAAAGTCAGTTTTTTTTTTCTTAAAAAGTTTTTATTTCACGCTTTTTAGTGGGTCTGCTTATAATTTATCTAAGTTACAATAGCCTAGTGACCATCGCCTTTTACAAACAAAATATGTATTGCTTTTCCCGATACAGGGAAGTTAATTGTTGAGGAGTTCTCCAGATCCACCATCAGCTCCGTATCACCATTCACATTGTGACGAGCATAAATTGCTTAGCAACCATATTAAAGTAATCGAATCGCAACCCGTGAAATACTTAGATATTATTGAGTAGTTCCGGTAGCCATCTGTGGTCTTCATCATCAGTTCCACATCACCAAATAGTGCTTTCCGAGAGCAAATGCACGAGTTACTATAAAAAATACCCAAATCGCTATAGGTGTGCCTATAATATTTGAAGAGTTCCTTCGATTTCTCCAGGATCCCATCATCAAATCCTGCCCTGATGTTTTTAGACTAGATGCTGATAATCCTGGCTGCAGCATCAGGCCAGACTTGTCAACATTGCATTGAACTTAAAATTTAGTCCTGTTTAAAATGAGCCCAAACACGACTACGGTGCTGTAATTTCAAGGTTGGTACTTTTTCTAATGCTCCTGGCTTCAGCATCAGGTCTTTATGTACTTCGGTGTTCCTCATTAACAGTACGTTTATCCACACATCGAGCCCTTTTCAATGAGCCTTAACACGATATATCTGCTGTTAGTTGTCGAGGAGTTAGGTACTCTGCAGACTATCCTGACTGCAGCATCAGGTCATGACTTGATGATCATGAGACCAAATGTGGCAAATGCCCTATCAAACATCAAAACAATTGACTAAAACAGTCCTTGCCTGTTCGAGTAACTTCTTACTGTTAAGGAGTTGTAACTTCCATTATCAGCCCAGCTACCTGAGATGGTGACAACCATACGCAAATACACAAGATACTTCGTAAAATATGCGAAAAACAATAAGTGAGCCTATAAAATTTAAAGGTTGCCCTCGATTACTCTAAGATCCCATCATCAGATCCTAACTTGGTGACAGTGGGACCACCTCAAAACTATCTACTTTGGAACAAAAAAAGAATTTTGAAAATCCGTCGACAATTGGCGGAGTATTCGATGAACAAACATACAAAAAAAAAAAACATACAAACAGCCGAACATAGTACTCCTCCTTTTTGTAAAGTCGGTAAAAAATACTTGCATACGAAATTGTTCCAAAAGGAGCATGATCGCATTTGCGAAAACTAACGCGGTTGAGTACCTACGTATTTGAGCGAGTAGCCGTATAAGATACTTAATAGTCTTGCAAGTATTTTAAGTCGGTACCCGGTGTGCGTACTTGGAAGCAAATACCTGGTGTAAAAACCCGGTCGCATATTCATGCGACCGGGACCGGGTTTTTACACCAGGTATTTCCAGCTATTTTTTACGTACCTTCCCTACTCGCGATCACACGTTTTCGTAACGCATTCGCCAGTTTACTCCCCAAGTCAAGCGCGCCTAAAGAAGTTTCACTTCAATAACAACCTATTAACTTGAACTATTTAAGAAATGAACAACAAAAATAACAACACAACAACTAGTTGTTCACTCTACCAAAAATGTTTGCGATTCCCTCCAAGATTTGTGCGTAAGTATGAGCGTACACAGCGCGTGAAATATATGGCTGCGGGCGTACCGCGGCGTCGTTGCACTAACTCCCCTTGATTGGAATCTACCGCAGGGCACACCGATAAATGAGTGCTGGTAGGTACTAGAGCTCTGAAGTAAGGCATAGAAGTGCTAGAAGAGTCGGCTTTTGTTTTATGCCATTATTTGGTGGGAAACCAGAGGTGGATTAGGCGAGTATCAGGGTGGTGTCTTTTGTTTGTATGTGGTTAAAGAACGACAGTCCATTTTGAAACAACGTTTCGAGTTTTTGAGTGTATATTTATTTTCTTACCACCTTAGTAGGTTGTGTATATTGATTAGTTGTATGATGTTACTATAAAATCGATAAACAATTTAGAGACAACTAGTCTACTGGATTATGACACTGGAGAATTGTAGATTTGTGTGTGTGTATGTTGGGATAAAAAAAAAATTCTTGGTCTTCTGACAGTATTTACCCAGTAGAAGAGCCCAGTTTCTTGCACTATCCAGCTCCTAAAAAAATCCTTGTAGAAACTAGAGGCCACAATTAAAGCCGTAGCCAACAAGGGCTAGATGTCGTCGCCTATACGCGTAGTCGCGAAACTTCGCAATATGTGATTATTCACTTGCGTAAATTACGACTATCGCCGGCACCGTCTTTTAAGTTAATCTCTATTATTTTAGACTAGAATTCTCCCCGCAGCTTTGCGTTGAATTTAAATAACAAAAGGAAAAATACTTTGATATATCGTTTTAGTTTTGTTTTGAGATTATCTGAGAATGATCGTTCGTGAGATAGGAGTGGGAATATGAAGGCGTTTAGACGTGTTATAAATCGTTGTGTGGGGTGCTTGAAGTCAGGAAATAAAAATGTGCTAAACATGGACCGAGGCAGGCCTAAGAAACGCTGGCGTGAGGATTTGGACTGATTCCTGGCCGGAGAAGGCAGGCACATAAGGAAAATTGGAATAGCATGGAGGAGACCTTTGCCCAGCAGTGGGAAAATATAGGATAACAAGAAAAAACCTAACACATAGACTATTTTTAGCTTAAATAACATCGGCCATTGCATATTGTTCCCCTACTGGATGATCCAAGTTGTTTAAGAAAACTGGTTGTGTGGTCACTATCAACCGCATGACCAATTCTCACATCCTTGTACGCTTCTCGTTTTATGTAGTATCGTCAGTTACTAAAATTGTCTGCCTTCTGGGTTTATTTGAGACACAGGGAACTTCACAATATCTTCTAAATTTCTACGCATTCTGATTGATATCATGACCTGTCGGTCAATGCGTCGTGTTAAATGTTTTAATCAACAATTCAATTGAATAATAAAAGAAAATTGAAAGAAGATTGGCATTTAATATTAAATCTAGAATGGATCTCGCCAAAAATACAAAGCGTGTAGGGGAAAATTAATATAATATTTTCACAGTATCGTATAAAAATCACGTTACATTGGCATTGTAATAAATTGTTTTTAAAAGATGATCACACCAGAATAGCGAGAGTCACCTAAAGACAATTAGAAAAAAGATACAAAGGCAAGTCTTTAATCGAACCCCCATTTTGCTGTCCTAGAAATAATGAATGCGCTAATTTTTGTGAACTTCAAATAATACCTATTTTGGGGTCCTAAAAATACTAAATAGCCGAGTAACTGCGGCTAACTTGGATCTGACGCTCGCTGGACAGTACCGCGACACTGCTCGCTTCGCTTGCTCGGCTCGCGCGCGGTGGGTCACAGTTCTAACCTAACCTAGCCCATTTGGGGTCCTGTAGCTTAGTTACTGCGACCATTGTGAGAAAAGGACAGAAAGTTAAAAAGAGGCTCATTTATTTAAAAAAAAAGCGTGCACCATTAGAGGTTAATAATAAGGTTCTAGAGGATCTTTTAAATATTTTCCTTTAGTATAGGAGGTGACATTGCATTGGTAGAACACTTTGTAAAATTTGTGACAGTTCGAACGACTTGTTGTTCTAAGAGCGTTTGATTGGTGTAAAAATTGCAATTAAAAGAATAATCTTAGAGTTTCACTGGCTCCAGATTGTCTAATGGCGTTAATGGAGACGCTGAATGTTTTTGTTTTGCGAAAGCGTGTAAATCGGATGATATGGTTGCATTATTAGACCAGCTCTATGGTACAATATTTTTACATTGTCACCAATTTTAAATACATATACTTCATTTCAGCTCAATTTCATGCAAGGAAGTAAATGAAAAATGTATTCCTGGTTTCGAGAAGCTTTTGGACAGAAGCAATTGAAAATTTTCTTAGAGCCTCATTTCACGGGGCATTCTGTATTTATTTTAAGCGGAAAACGCAGTCAGCCACAAACTAAGTAACAATACTATGAAACTTAGGGCTAACAACGGTTTAAAAATAACCTTTACATTCACGAGTAAAGTATTCGATTGCTTCCTTTCATCATCATCATCGTCATTGCCAGCCTGGTTCTACTTACTGTTAAGTATAGATAGGGCTCCTCTCTTTTGTGCCTTTTTAGGTCTCCATACCCAAAGGGTGCCAAAGGAACCCTATTAGTAAGCCTCCGCTGTCCGCCCGTCTGTCAGCGGGCTGTATCTCATAAACTATAATTATAATGAATAGGTAGGCAGTGGAAACAGTGTGTTTCACAGTGTGTGTATTTCTTTTGCCGCTATAACATATTAAATTAATTGATCTTACCCTATTTCTATATTATATCATGCATGACAGTTTAGTTACTTATTTAAATAACAAATGATGGACATCTGATAAACATGTTACAAATTGGTAATTTTGTTTAAACACAGTGGTTTTTTTTTATTATTGTGACAAACTTAAAAAAAAAAAAACTTTAAACTATTTTAAATAATTGCTGTGCCTTGGCAGGGTTCATGTATGAAACCTATTATACTTGTAAGAACTTGTAAACTACATGAATGCAATAAATGATGATTATGATTAACAAATAGTTCTCATTTAAATAAAATAAAAAAGGGGTCCCAAACAAGAAATTAGTTTTTTTTTATATTATAAAATATTTGTAGTGTTAAATGTTGTACGGTGATACAAAACTCTTAGCGTAGAGTCTGACTTGCACATGACTGGTTTTTGTTTCCTTTACTACTCGACAACTTTAAATATCAGCAGCATTGTTAGGGAAGTGAAATAAGTAAGGTTCATCGCTTTTTATAGTTATTCCTATTAACGTTTATCCGTTTCCGTACAGTAAGAAATAGTTAACTTAGCGTGTTGAACTTTAGTTAAATTGTTTGTTTATATTTCGAGCCTAGTGATTTGTAAAATCGTTTCTCCGTAACGTATCGTGACCACCCATGGCTTTAAAAAAAATTACTTGCTTTACCTAGTTATTGCTTGCGTGTTTTGAATTTGTATTCAAACTGTACATGTAACCGATTTATTTTGACTTTACTGCTTGATTTCGAATGTCATAATTTTATAGACAAAATGTGTTATTTTAAACAGTTTTTTTTTAACAAATCTTGTGTACCGTATCTAATTTGTATGCATCTTGCATATGCAAGCGCATGTAACGTATTTTGTATGAAAACACATTTATTAGAATTACTATCATTTAATTATTTCGTAAAGGCAAGACATTATAGTAGAGACCTACTTACCTATCACCTTGCTATTAATCTTTCATTCATTTCAGTCAATATTTCAACAAACCAATCTCTTTGAATAGCTATATTTCGGTAAAATTTAATTGGACTGATCGTGGGAAATATCAGGCGGACTGCCACTGATTTTTAAAATTGGAAAATGTAAGGTTTTAAAAGGTTTTCATTTTGTTGACAATATTTTCTTTTATAATTAAACATTTTGCAATTGAGTTATATTTTATTTCAATACTAGAAGTATTAAAATAAAATATAACTCAATTGAATCATGGAAATCATGGAATATTTTATTGTAAAATATTTAAAAACGAAGTTTCATTTCAAGAATATTATTTTCACTACAGTTCTAACTCATGCCTCAAGGAATTAATTTAGTGCTTCTTAGTAAATAATCTGATAATAGTAATACAACCAACACAGAGTATTCAATCAATGCAGATGGTCAAGTTGCGAAGCAACATACATCATCAAGGTTTTCTTGTGCAGAAAAGTTAGTAATTTTAGTGACATGTGTTGCCTTGGGTAACTTGGAAGTCTATAAACAGAATTCGAAATGTCAGCTGCACGTTACAGGAATTGATGGACGTTAGTGATGGCGCCAAACACGTAGCCGAATTCTGGGCCGAGTCCTTTTAGATTGCCATCGACACGCAAAAAAGTAGAAGTAGTTTGAGTAATGTGAAAAATAAATTCAAAGAGCTTCTTTTGAGGAATCCAAATGAAAACAACAATTCAATAATTTTTGATACTATTTATAATAAAAAGAAAATAAAACGAGAAATGAACAACCTAGGTACTAAGTCAGAACCTCACTTAAAGTCAAGCATCAGAGCTATAACGCCTCACAACAATTTTCTGCTTTACAACCACGACTTGCTGTAGCCCCTTTAAAATTTCAAAGCCCTGTAGTAGAACTAACAACCGGGAGAAAAAGAAAAATAAACGTAGGGGTTGTAAGAAATCCGACATGTTACTCTTTGCCGCTAAATACTTTAGTTCTACTCAAGCGGTAAATATTTTATGTTCCCACCTGACTTACTGGCGTAGTTAAAGCGTTTACTTTCAACAAAACAAGATTTATATCTTCTTAGGGCTGCGTCGACTTTCTTCGTAAATTATTGCTACGACAATTTATGGATTTTCGAAACATTTAGGTGCAATTCACGTGATTTACACGAGAGAGACATAGATGATTAGTAATAAAGTACAATTAGATATTTAGCTAGACGCTATTCAATGAACAACAGATTCAAACGCCTTTGACAGATCTACGCGCAGTCTAATTTTTTGTTGCACGAAAAAGAATACAAGTACATTTTATTGTTCGCTACTCTTTGACAAAAGAACTTTTGAACGCTGCCTGACGCTAATTAAACGACAGAGTTGATTAATAAGTCGCTCTTAACTATTTAACAAGCGAGGACCATTGTCTTCTCATAAAAAGAGCTCTCGCAAAAAAGGACAATAAGTAGCGAAGAATTGCCGGATTAAAAGTACCGAGTCATTCATTCCAAGGTTTAATTATCCTCTGTTTAAACAAATCGCAATAAAGAGCCAGTGTCAGAGCTTCCAAGGATCCTGTAAAAAGACATCGTAAAAAATACCGGAAGCCCGATGGTAACGTCAAACAAATTCCTGGAATAGTCCACCGCTTTCTGCTTGTGTTAGTTGGAGAATCCTATTCACGGATGTCCGTTAAAACGTTTTAGGTCTGACTATTTTCAATTGATTTTGGACTTTGTGACCACATTATTTAAACTCAATTTTGAATAGTGTTCTGTAAGATATAAAAACGTTTAGACCTGTACGTGAAGTCCCTCGTACGTGTGTGGTAGATAGTGTAGGGATATTTGAGTGAACATTTGCAAAGACGTGAACGATGCGACGATATAGCCGGTACCACTTCCGGATGGAAATGCGTTTTCAATGGACTAGTAGCGTCGTTTGTACGATCTAAAGTTACATTTACGTTCAGAGCACTTTTCGCCGTTTTTATGTTTTTCGGCTTTAGCAGTTTGCTTTCAAGGTGCTTTTAAATTAGAAGTTGTGTTTATTGTATGAAGACTGCCGTTTTCTTTTCGTTTCTTGATGTTTTCTTCGCCTGAAACAAGAGAAAAACATCTTAGTTTATTACTTTGAACAACTGAAAGAACATTAACTAACTACATAGATTATTTTTTAACAACGCCTAGTTATTAATTGGATCGAGGTGGCTTAGAAAAGGATGCCTGGAAGGATTTGGGGGAGGCCTTTACTCAGCACTGAGACAGTGTAGAGGCTAATTAAAAAAAAAAATATTTTACCTACAGTTAATCTTATAAGTAAAATTATTAAAGGGAAGTATTGATGGTTCCCGTATTAGATCCTACGACATTCAAGAGAATAAGTAAACATTTAATTAAATATTTATTTTTAATTACATTCCTACATAAGTTTAAAAAATAAGAATTAAACCTTCTCACAGTAGTAAAATATTAAACCAACACAATTAAAATAAATTGAATCGCAAATAAACTTCAATGACTGCAACAAACTGGCAATGCAGGCACTTATTTAAGCACAGGCAAATTACGACACATTTAAACCGTCTGCCAATAATAGGCTCACGTCTGACCTAATGAAGGGCAACTATACTTAAAAGTAGTGCCGCCGGCAAAAACAGGCAGGCAAGCACGTTAAGTTGCCTGGACCGGGTATCAAGTAGCTGCTAGATAAAAAATTGCTCATCGATTGATCACAGCAGATGTAGAAGAACTAGAAAGAGGAATAGACATACAAAACTGTACAATTTCGAAAAGTGATATTTGCAAAATCAGTAGTGAATTAAACCTGGATAAGGAAATCAATAATAAAGAAAGCAGTATAAAGGATTTACACACAAGTTTCGAAGATATTTACAAGTATACAGGTATAAAGAATGGTGCTAATTTTAGAAGACACGGATTGAATTCACCATATTGTTGCTCGGAAGTTGTGCCTGTTTCGCACGGTCCAATTTTGTTCATGTCACCACGAACACGTGTCTCGGTCTCTGCATTTCCAAAAGCGAGAAGGTGTCAAGTGAGGAATTTTAAGAATTTTTGGTGGTAAAACTTGGTGCACCAAAGAGAGCAACATAAATAACTTCTTGGAAAATTATTATTTTTTGGATTTTTATCAACAATTGGAGGAGTTGACTTAAAATACAAAATTTGTTAAAAACTATATGTGGCATAGTACCGTTATATAAACGTTGAGATGATGACGAAGATTTCATTGTCAGACAAACTAATTTTCTCAACGTAACCAACTGTCATTTTTCCGTTGAGATACCATCGTCTGTTTCTTTAGTTCCCTGTAATGATAGAGGAAATGCGTTAATTGTTGGCAGCCAACTGTACGATTATTACGAGGGAGGTGTATCGGCATGTTAGTTACTCGGAGCTTCTCTTTGTGTTCGCCGCTCATTCAACAGCGTGTCGTTTAATGCCTATTCATTAGATGCTTCAGTAATTGTCTCTTGTTTATGTATCCAATGTTTATCTTAGAAGCTCCCATCTTTTTGTACTGAGTTACGTGCCTTGCGTTGAAATTGTTATGCTAATAATTATTGTACGGATATTTAAATGGATACTGTTGAGAATTATGTTTGTTTTTTTTTTACAGTTGTTGTAAGAAAGAAGATTATGTACTGCGTAATATTTATAACTAAGAGATTTATTGTCTAGATTTACCAGATTTTTTTTTAAATTTACCAGACGGTTATAGAAACAGAAATAAGATAATATATGTATTTTTCATTTTTACTCAACTGTGCTACCAACCCAAATCACATTTTCACCCAACAAATCAACCTAAATCACGTTTTCATAACAGAACCTTGAAGTGAACAATAAAGTCTTTAGTCCAACTTCATATTTCGTGCATTAGGTACAACTTTATATTACGAAACATAAAGGACACGTCCATTAATAATTTTCCAGAAAAAGAGATTCTTTTTTGCAAATCTGTTTGCATATTCCTTTCAGCGTTGGAGGACAAGTGACGTGGATCGTCCACCGCGACCCCTCCCCATGGGAAATCTTTACAAAAAGGTTCCACTTTCAAACAATGGAGACGGCCAGTCTGTTTGAATTTAAGAGTACCGTCAGATAGACGCGAAAATATTGCGGTTCACATGTTTGTTTGACTTTAATCTCATTAGTGCTCAGGTTGGGATTGACTTGGCAAATATTTTAAGTTCGGGTTGTATGTGGGCATTTTATTTGTAATAATATTCAATTAACCTTCGAAAAGAGTATTAATTGCGTGTGACTTTCCTGGAACCATTAAAGGAATATTTTTGCGTGCTCACGCTCGAAGTAATGTACAATTCTTTCATGTTGTCCAATTTCATGTCAATTAGTCTGACCAATTTCATTTCGTATAAGCTCAATGAAAACAAAAAACGTCAAGGCGATCACGTACGATTTCGTCTGAAACATCTTTAACATTTGAATCCGCTGAATTGTCGCCAGTGACTACGTCGTCTGGGTAGATAAGAAATTCTAAATTATACGAAGTTAATACTATTTTGCATTTAAGTAAGCCGAGATAACATTTATTTTAGAATACATAATTATTGAGCTTTACGAGAATGTGTATGTAATCCTAAGCGTGGTTAGAAACGGTTTGAATTTTGTTTATAGTACCTAATTGATTTTCAGAGAAACTAGGATTTCATATACTAAGTAGGTACGTGTATAATAAAGTTCGAAGTTCATGGAAACTGCTAACGTAAATTTTGAGAGATTGCTTTTGAACAAGTTACAATGCTACCAGGAAATCAGATCAGTTTAAATACGAGGCGGACTGCTGTTAAAAGATTACGTCTGAAAAGACAGTTAAAGAAAGAAACTTGATTAACAATCTACGTGGAAACTGTATGATAAGATAAAACTTTATTCCGTCAACCGTACTCAAAATCATATCTGTCCGAGACGAAGAAAATGTTCCACTCAAAAAAATGAAGACCAAAACGTCTTTGATTCAAGTCGAGAAAAAGTTGACATAACTTGTTATAAGATGATCATTGAATCTCGTTGATTCAAATTAAGAGTTTCAATTTAATCACGACAAAACATTAACAACCTGAAAGGAAAAGTAAACAAGAAGACTTAAAAAGTCCGTAACTCAGATTTATCGCAGGTACGGACTTGAGAGCTGTTGAGTTCGGATAAGAAAGTTCTCAACTAGGCGGATTTTATAAGATTTCAAAATACAACTTCTTCGTGAGTTTGTGAAAATATCAGTTGAAATTATTTGAGTGTGGAATTGGGTTGCGAAAACATAAGAATCCATTACGAAGTTTCTTTGACGATTTTGGCATAATGTTTCAAGACATTTATAAATTGCCCTTTAGTTTTTGAAAAGGGTTAGGTACTAGAGTTTCTATAGAAACTTACGTAGACAAAGTTCAAAGGGTAACTAAATTAATGCCAGATAGATATGTAATTAATAATAATAAGAAAGACTAAAATAATGTTGATTAATGTTTCTTAATAAATACTACCTATTATTTCGTTTTCGCGTAGCGTTCTTTCTTATTTTTTTTTTCGTTTTGCTCAGCTCCTCCTAGCATAATGTTAAGAAGCCTTAGGTACTCAAAAATGAGCTATCAAATTTAAAAAAAAAATCAAATCTGACTAGTATTTCCAGAGGTGAGCGCGTTCAAATAAACAACCAAACTCTTCAGCTTTATTATTAGTATAGATAGATTAGGTATATTATACACGTGGATATCGTATATTTTTACTGTCAAAATCTATTTTATTAATTTTGATAATCACATCGCGCTGACGGCCCGCTCGGAAAATTGACGTTCATTTCCCCTACCAAAAATGCTTGTAAACATTTACCAAAAGCGCCTAATGAAGCAATCATAATCAGTTAGTATTAAATTTCGAATTTACATCGATTGTAGACTAGAATATTAAAATTTGCATTGAATAAACTCTGTGATTTATCATTTGTATGGCAACATTGTGTAATTGAGGAACAAATGGACGTTCGGAACGAATGCGTCTAATTTGTTGTTTCATTGTTTAGTTATCATTACTTATAATAATTTGAGCTGGTATGCAGAGAGTGTGTTGAACTGCATCAAACAGCTGACGAAATCTTTATTATTATTAAAATATAGACACATACATAAAACGTATAATAAAAAAAAATATGGGTCAAAGGGCAACACACAGTCCGTTAAAAAAAAAAACAAAAGCCTATCGTTGAACTTTTAAAAATCGAACACAAATGTACAGCATGCAACAGAATGTGTAAAACATAGACGGGACTAGTGTAGTAAATAATACAGCTCACCGATTCGACGAGCAAGGATGGTGATTAAGGCAATTTCGCCCAACGACTGCTCGTTGTAGTGAAGAACGTGATTTCAAGCAGTGCATTGGCAGTTGGCACTAATTGTAACTACTGACTCCGTTAGGTACCTATCTGTGTGGTGTTAGGTTACAAAGAAAGTAGATATGGTTTTTCATGATCTAAATTTAAACAACACCTACAATAATATTTTAAACTTCTCATTTAAACAAAGTTAAAATAAAGGCATAACAAGTACAGTTTATTTTGAAAAAAAAAAATGATTACTAGGTGGGTACAACCCTTTCAAAAAATTGAAAAATAAAAGACACGGTAATAAAAACAAATTAAAAGTTCAAAACAAGATCACATTGCAAGTAGTCCTGTAAAAAGAAATACCTATATAAATGTAGACACAGTACGTAAAGGAGTTGATAAATAAACGAAATTAGAACTATTTACATAAATCATAGTTTTACAAAGAACTCTTAATGAACCTACAGATTCATCTCTCATAAAACAGCTCACTACTCCTTTAAATTCCCCTCATCAAAAATTCAATTAGCCAGTACGAAGTTTAATATAAATTGATTACAGTGAATATAGAACAATGAGAGTTCGTTTGCCCCTGTAAATCCAGTTTCTAAATAAATGGCAATCAGTGTGTTTGTTGAACATTTCGTTATAAATAGATTGACGAGTATCTACGCTTAAATAAAATCACAAAGGGTTCCGTAGACCGGAAAATTCGGATGTGTAGTTTTACATGCGGGCGGAACAAACATACATATATAACGTTAATTGTAGACTTAGGAAACTCAATTGGAGTTGTAGATAAACACTGTTTCAGGTCATGTTGTGTGCTGGTTATATGGGGCATTAGTAGTTAGCAAATAAAGGTTTTATTCGCTTGTAGGTCGTAGTAGGGTTAGAAGTATTAGTTTAGGTATCGGTTTTACAGGGCTTGTCTTGAACATGCTACTTTTTCTTTTGTTTCTATTTGCCGTGGTAATGTAAGGCTGGTTTTTCAGACTTTCGGGCCTCTGGCGTCCCTTTTTTTTTCCTTCACATTATTAACATTAATAATCTGAAAGTAAGTTTGCCTGTTTTGTTACGTGTTCACCGTTAAACCACGTGACAGATTTGGATGGCTTTGGCAGAAACAAATCGGCAGAATCGCCTTATCACACTGGCGATTTGAAAGCGTGATTACCGTGCTAGCTGCCTATGCGTACCGAGCACGCTTCGTGTGCGCAACGTGTTCGCCACGTTTGCGTACAGAGAGAGAGAGCGATTGACGTGAGTATACAACAGAGAGCGAATCCAGCAAGTGTGCAATATTGTGAAAACGCGGAGAACACGTCGCGTAGTCGCAGCCTGTTAAATCGCCAGTGTCATAACGGTCTAAGGTTTTTTTTCTGCTTTGTTCATTTGTAAGTATTACTTTTCCCCAATATCTTCTAGGTACCAAAATTTTTTTCTAATAAGAGTTTATCAAAATATTAAACAATGCATGTTAAGTTTGACATTAAACCTCACTTGATATAAATTAAGTCATTAAACATTTCTGTCGAAAAACATTAAAATCTAAAATTAAACAACTCCCATCAAGGAAGTCGTAACGCGAAATAGAAAATTCGTTGCCGTCTGCTACAGTTATTTCTAAAGGCTATAAAACCAGTCCATCGTTCGTAGGGGGCATAATAAACAAACACGGACAGATACGGGTGGTCGGATACAAAACATTGTGCGTGCGATTTGTTGACACACCCCCGTACCGCAGCTCCGCCGGTCATTACATGTGGTGTGCAACTTAGTACAGGTGAATGGGCAAATATTGGACAGATATGAGTGGAAGAGGGAGAAAGTGCTTTACTTACTGTCCCCTTGTTTGATTCGAAGATGTGGCGGATTATTGAAGTGGCCTGGAGGACTTGACGCAATTATTGCCCCTGCTCATGGGTCTCAAGGGAGAGAAAGTATTTAAATATTAAATAGTGTTGTTTGTGGAAGAGAGTTTGTAATAATAATGTGGTTGTATGTCGCTAAGAAACTGTAGTTAGATTTTTGACTACCTATAAATTGATTCAAATATATAAAAAAAAAAAAAAACTTCATGCCCTAAAAGTAAATAGAAAAACAGGCGCTTGCTGTTATATAAAACAAAGAGACCGCTATGAAATAACATTGTTGAACATTGATTTACATATAACCAAACACACATAGTTATCCACTTAAAGGACATCACATAATTCGCTCATTATGTTAAACGGCGCATGATTGATTTATAACGTGCCGACAGCTCGCATTCAACATGACAACTGATGTCGCATGTCACTATCAAACAATTCATTACCCGTTTGTGTTCTCACTTGCGAATGAATGTAAACAACCTATACGCGTAAATAGCGTGTCGTGCGTACTTCGTAAAAGGCGTTTGCGTAAAATAGGTTACCCAATGCTTGTGGGCGATGAGTTTGCAACTTGTCATTACACGCTCTTAAAGTGCCGCTCTCGCTGACATCCGAGTAATTATTAACCCTTGTAAGGAAAGCTTTAGCGGTACAAGTTATTGATAATTAGGGTCACATGGGAATAAGGTTTGGGTGTTTATTACGCGTAAAAGGTCGTTTCGGCAGAGGAACAAGGATGCGACCTTAAGGAAAAATTATCTACATGTTTCGCTTGATGGCGGCCCTGAAATTGTGTTTATTATGGTATTACGTTTGTAAGGAAAAAGTTCGAGGCAAAATTAGTGTAGTTGATAATATTGTGTATAATCAGCCTATAACGTTCCCACTGCTGGGACACAGGCATCCTCTCTGTGAGAGGGAGTGAGCTATAATTAACCACGCGGGCCTAGTGCGAGTTGGTAGATGTCACATGTTTTCGAATTTTTGGTCCTTGGACATGGCCGGTTTCTTTCACTGTTTTGAGAGCAGTGGTGATGAAATAATTTACACAAAGTAAAGCGTCTGCCTGGATTCGATCCCACGACGTACAGCTCGTAAGTCGCGGCCGTTATACCACTGCTCTATTAATTAATGACAATATTGTAAATAAATAATTATATTTGCTAATTTTCTCTCGCTACTCAAAAATAATAATTACCTCGCGATACAAAGGGGAGTGGTAGAAAAATTAAAAATTATTTTTTAATGAAGCGCGCTGCGGCACGTTAAAATTACCATTTTGATCAAGAAATTAAAGGAAAACATAACACGGACGGAGTATTGTCATATTTATATATTTTTTGCGCTCGTACCTACGTGTTGCAAAGTTTTAGGGTAAAAGGGTTTTCAGGATGCGTGCAAACGACAAGCTCGCTAACTTTTGTGATTGTGGGGAAACGTGGTGCATGTCAAACAGTGAAAATGTAGCCGAGGATCAGATTGCCTGCGGTTAACACTGCTGTATGCAGTTTCGTATAACAGGCTGCTTGCAAACGAAGCATTTGTATCTGCAGCACAGCGTGCGATGAGAGATTATCATGCAATACATCAAGGAATCGGCGTGTATGCTTCCAGCTGTAACATACACTGCTGAATGCCTTGCTAAGCTCACGTTAATGGTCGAAGTCCTTTTTGTGATACTTACGTTTAATTAACATTTTTTGAAACTTCTTTAGGCGCGTTGGGCATTTTTTGAGATGGGAAAAAACCATTGAATTCGCGCCACTGTTACCGTAAGCGACACCACTTCGGATGTGTTCGGCTGTCCTCGGAATGTACTCGGTTTTAATGTATATCCGATATGTCAGTGAATGATGGCAAAGTATTCTGTTTGTATTTTGTTTTCACTTCTGCCGGCACTCCCGGAGTGCCACTGTTTTTTTTTGTGCTCTCCATTTGCAAGCCCCACGATACCTTCAAATCAATAGGAAAAAAGGAAATGATTTAAGAGCTGTATTATCTATACTTATAATAAATCTGTAGAGAGGTCAATTCTGTACATGAAATATATTTTCAAAATAACTATCAGGGGGTGATTAGTGATCGATACTGATGCCAAAAATGCAATCAGTAAAATTTTTGTCTGTCTGTCTGTCTGTCTTTCTGTCTGTCTGTCTGTCTGTCTGTATGTTCCTTATAGAAACAAAAACTACTCGCCGGATTTTAACGAAACTTGGCACAATTATTCTTCATACTCCTGGGCAGGTTATAGTATACTTTTCATCACGCTACAATCAATAGGAGCAGAGTAGTGAAGGGAAATGTTGGGAAAACGGGAGAAGTTACTCCATTTTTTAAGCTTCCGTCGCGTGTGCAGCCTTAATGGTTAAAGTTACATAGAAATCATGTATGACGGAAATATTCTACATAAAATTGTCTAAAAAATATCTCGCAACAGCATATGTCTATCTTTTATGGTTGACTCACAATAACACGTGTAACTCCTGATAGCTTAGCAGTTCGGAGCATTCTGATTAGTGATTATATTTGTTTACTCTTACGTTTATAATACTCTCACTCATCCCTAATTTAAAAAAATTAACATTATTACCTATTCAATAAAAAAAGAATCATAGAAATTGGTATAGAAACACCAAACTTATACATGAAATAAGCCATCGCGCCGTCGCACGTGACTACTGAATCATGCTATAAGGATTATTTTTGTGTAACGGTGGCCTCGATGCGTTCAGAGCGTTCGACCTTATTGACAGACAATAATTGATATTGAGAAACCGTGCTTATCAGCGCGACTTTTAGTCTTTAAATAGTTTATTTGAATTTCTTTTGTTGTTATTTTGTAAAAATAGGTATGAGTAGTTATAAGTATTTATTTTTAAGTGAAGTAGGTATAGGTAGATAGTATTGCACAGGCTTTTCAGCTTTATTTTCATTTCTTTTTTGTTGTGAGTTGTATATATTTCTGGTTATAATCCTATAAGAATATTTTAGTTTAGTTTAGTCACTTAGATTTTAAGTGTAAGGTAGCTAAAGTTAGGACCTCTAACGTAGGTTATTTTGTTAGGTAACTGACAGCCTTTTCGTTACTGTAGATTATTACACAATGCCACCTAAAACACCATTATTTTTATCTCGAACTTCGAGTAAAGCTAAGAGAATGAGAATTACGCGATCTCAAGAATCGGCAGAGGAAAGAGCAAATCGGTTAAACTCTATGAGAGTTAGAGCCTCAACTTCTCGAGCCAATGAAAACTCTCCAGAGAGAGAGATGCGATTAGCAGCTGACAGAGCAAGACGAGCTACATCACGGACGTCTTAAAGCTCTTCTCAACGAGAGCTAAGGCGTACCATTGACCGAGAACAACATCCGTTATCCCGAGAAGCTGAAACTGCTGCACAACGAGAATTACGTCTCACAGCTGACCGCGAACGGCATACATTATCTCGCGAGTCTGAAACCTACACTGAGAGGGAATCACGTCTCACAGCTGACCGCGTACGGCATACATTATCTCGCGAGCCTGAAACCTGCACTGAGAGGGAATTACGTCTCACAGCTGACCGCGAACGGCATACATTATCTCGCGAGTCTGAAACCTACACTGAGAGGGAATTACGTCTCACAGCTGACCGCGAACGGCATACATTATCTCGCGAGTCTGAAACCTACACTGAGAGGGAATTACGTCTCACAGCTGACCGCGAACGGCATACATTATCTAGCGAGTCTGAAACCTACACTGAGAGGGAATTACGTCTCACAGCTGACCGCGAACGGCATACATTATCTCGCGAGTCTGAAACCTACACTGAGAGGGAATTACGTCTCACAGCTGACCGCGTACGGCATACATTATCTCGCGAGTCTGAAACATCCACTGAGAGGGAATTACGTCTCACAGCTGACCGCGAACGGCATACATTATCTCGCGAGTCTGAAACCTACACTGAGAGGGAATTACGTCTCACAGCTGACCGCGAACGGCATACATTATCTCGCGAGTCTGAAACCTACACTGAGAGGGAATTACGTCTCACAGCTGACCGCGTACGGCATACATTATCTCGCGAGTCTGAAACCTACACTGAGAGGGAATTACGTCTCACAGCTGACCGCGAACGGCATACATTATCTCGCGAGTCTGAAACCTACACTGAGAGGGAATCACGTCTCACAGCTGACCGCGTACGGCATACATTATCTCGCGAGTCTGAAACCTACACTGAGAGGGAATTACGTCTCACAGCTGACCGCGAACGGCATACAACCTTTAAGGGGTTGAAAAGGGGGGATTTTGTTTGTATGAAAAATCTTATTTCTTGAGTTAATAATCTTGAAACTTGGCACAAATATTTATCTAAGTAAATTATGAAGTTTGGAATTTTTCGTTTTTCTAAAATACCCCTTAAAGAGGTATTGGGGGGTGTTAAAATTTGTATGGAAGAATTTTAACGCCCTGTCCGATTAACTTGAAACTCAGTATTTATACTAAGGACTAAAAATAATTAATAACGTGTATCAGGGTTTTTCGAAAATCTACCCCTAACTGTGTGAAAAGAGGTAGTTAATTTTAAAGGGGAGGATTTTACTGCATGGCTTAATTAGCTCGAAAATTGGTATAAATAAACTTTGAGTCAAGTTATGAACACATATTAAACGATTTTTCAAAATTCCACCCCTGTGGGGGTGAAAAGCGGGGATACAGTTTATTTGAAAAATCTGATTCCTTTGTTCTATAAACTCAAAAATTGGCCCGAATACTTATTTATCTAAATTAATTATAAAGATCATACCAACATACATTTTCGAAACTTTTAGAGGAAAGTACGAATTTCACGCGGACGAAGTCGCGGGCAGAAGCTAGTTGTAGAATAAAAATGTTACCCTCCGGACTCCTTCAGGAAAAAGTCCATTAGCGAATATTCTGATTCATTCTGATTCTTTGCCTAATTGGTGCTTTCTTTTATAAAACACATTATTTTTTGTAAAAATAGAGGACACATAGTCCATTAAAAATGGGCTGTTACGGGAAATTATAAAATAAATATTTTAATTTTTATGTGTAAAGAAATTATGGTGCTCTGTACTCTGGGGTATTAACGAGGGTCGTAATTTAGAATTTTATAAATGTTATACTAACAAACGTTTTAATGCGCTATTAATTTTTAAACGTACTGTTTTTGGGCTACATATTACGTTCGTAAATTAAATTGGTCTTACAGGGATGTTTTTTTTTAAATAAATTACTGAATAAAACACGTCAGCGAAATATGTATTGCAAAGATTTAAGTTTATCCAAGTTAGGTGGCTTTAGCGAATTTATTTATGTTGAAATACAAACATAAAAAAAGCTTTATTTAGTGCGTATTTTTCCTTTTGTTATCAAAATGATAAAATTCTTAAAATAACTGACTACAGAAGCCTTTTTTAAAGGTCACTGACCTTAAGCAAAGTCATTATTCTGATTGGCTTCAAGACTATAAGGTTAATTAAAATCTAAAGATTTGATTAAGTATTTTAATTGAATATTTCATTTTATAATCCCTAATTCAAGACATTGCATTATCGAGATAAATTCCAAAATCACTTACTACAAATAAAAAAAAAAATTAAAATGTCTGTTTGTAATGTGAAAATAACAGCTTTTTATTAAATGCATAAACGAAACTAGAAAGGGTACTTAAAACATAAAAAACAATTTAATTCTTTTTGTCTATAATTCCGGACAATCTCCGAAACAGCTGGACCGATTTTGAAAGGAGTAACATAAGCGTTTTCTTTCCAACATCACGCGGTCGAAGCAGCGGGCAGCTGCTAGTACAAAATGCGAGCTTCATACGCGTTTCACTTGTTTTAATCATTTATTCCATTAATTTCATGTAAGCTTAAGGCCAGTAATATCGCGTGAACAAACATTGTTAATGGGCTGGCGAAATAAAAATATTTACTTTGTACTCATGATACGGAAATTAGGCTCAATATAATTTTACCCCATGTTTTTAAGCAAGATAAAGTAATCACGCAATCCTTTGGGAGCTAGCTAAATAATTAATCTAAAAGCTTTTAAATGGAATGAGTATTTTGTAAATAATATAGTAAGATAAATATTTACACGAAATTATCACTGTTTTGAAAACATAAATTCGTATTTTATTTCAGCTGCAAAGCGAATAGTTGAAATCTTAACACACAGTTGTTAAGATTTTTGATAATTCGTTTGAAAAATAAATAAAATTAACTATTTAAGTTTACCGATGTCATGCATAAAACTTCGATCTATTACAATGATCCCCATTGAACCCCTGTTACAATCAGCCCAAATCGATAAATCAGGGTTTACATACAACGAGGGCGAAAATTCTAAATTTTCCCACCAGCCAATAAATACTAAGATAAAGTCACATTTACACCAAGTTAAAGCTCCATGATTGGTCCATGACAATGATTACTGCTCAGTAATCTGAAGCGAACGCATCGGATTTCGTATCACGTCGTGTTGATTGTCCGACGACAAACCGGGGCCCGGCGGCGTTCCAATTACTAGCGACATAGAAACCCTGCCACCAATACACTATACATAGATTAAATTAATGATTGATTTTGCAGATAGTTGCAGTGATTGCATTTTTATTGGGACTGTCAGTGCTATGAAAATAATCTTTTTAGATGTGGGAGAGAATTAATGCAAACAGTTGGGAATTAGAGATACTGTAATGTAAAAAGACAATAAAGAAAGAAGAAAGAAAGAAAATACGTTTACTTGCGGTAAACATAGCTCAGAGAAAGAACACAAACACAAAAAATAAAAAATACAAGTTGGGGGAAAATAAAATATATAATATAATATATATATAATATGCGTTACTTCCACGCAAAACGGCAATCGCTCAGCATAATGCTAAGACCCTATGCGAGACAGAGTCCCAGCGCTAGTTATGCTGGTGGTAAAGAAGCATGTATTTATCAGTTGCTGTTTACTTCCCAACATAAACATTTTAATTCACAATCCTTTAGTTGAAAACCCGTTGGTTTACAACTAACACCGTACGTTGTCCCATTCAGAGTTGTTTACCTGATCTCGCCAAAACACAACAGCCCGGAAAGCCCGCACATCCCAACACCATAAAATTACAAGCGTCGATTCTTTTCCCGTCATTGATCTATGACATTTCCCGCAAAACCCCCGTCTCTCACTTATCAGGACTCACGGGCTAATACCAAACGAAGGGCGCCGCCCAATCTGCCTTACCGCTTATCTCAATTTAATGGCTTCCGTATTAATACTGCCTTTGTCTAATTTGAGGATGCTTCGCCTTGGCCATTGTTTAATCGACCGGTAAAAATTTATGCCTTTCGGTATTAACATTATCTTTCCATGCTAGGTTTTGTTCTGTCAAATGTTTTGTGTTTACGAGGCCATATATGTGAAACATGCTCGTCTTTCTCGTATATTTCTGTTGAAGAGCTTTGTTGAAACTGTTTCGTGTACTCAATAATCATTTATAATATTTTGTTTTAAAGATAAAACACTTGTTTCGTGGGATTTGTTAAGTTGAGAGGGAATGGAAAACTGATAGCGTTATTACGAATATTCGAAGAACAATGCTTGTATAAAAATACAGTCTTCTGTATTTTTATACAAGCATTGTTCTTCGAATATTCGAGAAAAAAAATATCTTTCTTTCTCTTGAAAGAAAGATATTTTTTTTCTCGAAGGTCGAGTTACCGAGTACACAACAACTTCTCATACAAAACTTAATAAATAATAATCAGAAGCACTCGAGTCGGGTTGGCTCATTTGAAACGATATCACGTTTACCCTCAAATCAAAAGAACGATATAATCCCAACCGTTTCCGCCGCCGCCTCGGCTGCGACAGAAAAATTGTGAGTCAAAGGCATTGTTTCCAATATCGACGAAGGGAGGAAAACTTTTATTGGGCACAAAGTGGGTATTATTCACGGGTCGAACGCAATCAACCACGGACGGTGAAAGGAAGGACGCCGGACGCGACGCCTCTGAATGCAAAGATATTTTTTGCCAAATGCGGGTCATTTTCAAAGGGTTCGTCTTATGAGGGAAAAATGGACAGACCTTTTTCGATTACCGGAGTCATGGATCAAAAACCGAGCCGCAATTAAGAGAGATTATTTCTTTTTCAATACACAACGGCCTTTGTGTCTCGTCCTTTTTTGTGAACATCATTTAAACGCTCGCAATTTTGTGGAAACTATTTTACTTGGTGCTTACGTGCTGTAATAAAAAGGAAAATAATTTATATCAAAGAAAAGAAAATGTTTGACTTTTCTAATAAATATAATTTGTGAATTCTCGGGAACTCGCGTTGGGTTTGGAACGGTTAATCAAAGGCTTTAAAAAAGGAGAAGTCTGGCTTATATTCTCTTTAATAACGGGTTCCACGAAATCTATGAAGATATATTTTGTTAAATAAAGTATTCAAACAAAATGCTTAATAATATCTACTGGTCTGTATTTACGTAGAAAAATTAATTGCCATTTTAAAAATAATCGTTAGGTAGTACCTCCGTAAGCGGCTCGAAGCAATTTAGATACAGTGCGAGCAACGTTTGTAAGCAGGACACAACAAGAGAAATTCCCATAATGTTTTCCAAAGACCACATGGGCAAAGGCGTCTATCCAAAATGGTCGCATAACTCCTTATAACGATCGCCTACTATTCTGCAGCCATACCGCTTATTGCTTGCAGAGCCAATATTTTCAAGCCCCGGGACCGCAACGCGTTTAGAATCTAAATGATTTTCAGAGTTAGCCAATTTCGAAATACCCCAAAATATTGAATTTTTTCGATAACTTTGTCTATTGGTTGTGAAGATTTTAATGAAATTTGTTATTAATGTTTCTTGGAAATTGTCTGTTTTTTATCTTATAGCTTTTCACAGAATCATATTGAACATCTGGAACATAACGAATGCGATAGCAATAATGGAGGAAAAATTCGGTATTTTCATGTCTACGAGTATGAATAGCATAATCAGCCTATAATGTGCCCACTGCTGGGACACATAACTTCTCTCATTGAGAGGAAGTGGGCCGTAATCCACGACGCGGGCACACCGTGCGGGTTGGTGAATGTCACATGCCTTCGAATTGTTGGTTCTAGGTCATGCCGGTTTCCTCACGGTGTTTTCCTTCACCATTTTGAGAGCAGTGGTGATGAAATAATTTGCATAAAGTAAAGCGCCTCTCTGGGTTCGAACCTACGATCTACAACTCATTATTCGCGGCTGTTACCCCTTGGTCACCCCTGCTCATACGTGTATGAATAGGTTCTGCATAATATACAGTGTCTTCTCAAAGTTATTTGACATTTTTCCACTTCAGCTGTGACACATCACATTATGATTTAAAATTCTAGTGATCCAAATGTTTGAACTGCTATAACGGTTTTACTGACTTATTCAACTACCTTTGACTTATCATAGAAAATAATCAAGTAATACCTTAGGAGTACCTGATTTTTTATTTTATTTTACACTCTGTCCCCATTCACCCTCTTAAGGGTGGAATTTCGAAAAAGCCTATTTTTCACAAAGAACACACCCTCCAAATTTCATGTCTCTAGGACCAGCGGTTTAGGCTGTGCGTCGATATATCAGTCAGTCAGGACTTTGAATTTTATATATACGGGGTTATTGGAGAAACACCAACGACCTCTTAAGGGGTCATTGTACTCGCGAAAAAAAATCAGCTGTTCCCTACATTTATGTTCGTATAACTCGTCAAAATGTAGGGAACGCTGATTTTTTTTCGCGATTTCAGGTTTGGTCCCATAGTAAAAGTTGTTCATAATGATGAGTACAATAACCTCTTAAGAGGATGTTGATGTTTTTCTAATAACCCTGTATAGATGTGACATCATCACAGCTGAAATGGAAAATGTCAACTAACTTTTGGAGGCCACTGTATATGTTCCAAATAGTGAATTAAGTCTTATAATACATAGGCTAAGACCAAGTAATCTAAATACTGTCTATAAAACGAAGAAAAACAAACCACAAGCAAAAGACATCCAAACGCTATACCCACATTCGTAGGTTCTGTCATAGTAACAAGTAAATACGACGAAGGTGTTCTGAATCGACAAATAATACCATTTTATGTCTTAACATATCTGCAACGAGTACACGGTGTATCTGTCGGGTCCATTGCACTTTATTGGTTTGCTTTCAAAACATTACCTATGTGTTCTAAACAAACATTGGGGGTAGGTGCAACGAACTGACCAAGTATATCGTCTTTAGTTTATTTTTTCTTCTAGCAAATGGTTTTAGGATATATGCCGTAAAATGAGTAATGGTTTACGGATATTTTCTCATTACTTACATCGAATATTTGGAATGTACCTACTCATATCTATATTTTTATAAGGATGGTATATAAAATTATATCGAAATCGAATAGCATGTTAAAGAGACTTTGATATTAAGTATGTAGCATTTTTTTAGGAAAATCTAAGTTAACTTTTAAAAATTGATTTGTGTATTCAAGGCAAGAAAAAGAACAAGCAGCCTATTTTCGTTTTAAAGATTACTGGGAAAAGAAGACTCTCTCGGATCTCACGAAATCAGTTTGACAATATAAAGCCAAAACCTTCAAGCCTGAGACTGTCTGAGTTCCCCTAATACCAATAAGATTAGGTTACGGAACATGTTACGCAAAATTGACTTCCAAATACCGTTGGGCTATGCACAAATATTGTTACCGAATGAAATATCACGAAATTGCATGATTTATTCCGTCAGACCTCTTAGTTTGGGTTTGCTAAAAATATTCTGTGCTTACACTCACGCCCGCCTTTGACTTGACTCTGTCTCGGATTCTACATTTTGCTTTCTGATCACCTCGAGCCAGCATTTTCATGCGGAAACCCACAAAGCAATTCAAATCTTACCACATGAATCACAAGATCTATTTTGGTATCGCGGTCATCCACTTTAGTTACTTTTTGCAACACTAATTCGTGGTAGCTTCTGAATTTTTATGGCGTTTTAACTTTAACTTCTTCGTATTGTAAAACATGTTTTGTGTAATAGAGAATAGGGTTTAGTTTTATGTACGTTTTTTTGGATGTTGCTAGGTTTCTTTCCGTATAGCCGCTTTCAGCCAAAGGGGGTCCCCAGAGGCATGATCCCGAACTCCTCATTTATCATGCTTGTCACGTGTTGACCATCCCTCGTGTATACTGTACCGTATAAGTACATAAGTATGTACATAAATCTATACTGCTCTTAAGCCACGATGTTTTGACGCCTTTTGGTTTGTTATTATAATTTTTTTGTCTATTTCAAGCCATTTACATTCAGCTCTGAGTCCCAGAACAAAATATTATATAAATGAACTGCTGAGCTGTTTTATACATATTGATTAGAAACCAACGAATTTGTAAATGTTTTGATTAAAAACGAATTGAATGAAGCTAGTTTATTGAGTTGATCAAAAGGGTAGATATTGAATTTCCATTTTCCGTAGCTTCGAGATCGCGCTAGTGGTACAAATTAGTTTTAAATTCTCGTCGAAATGGAGTACCTACCCACTGATTTCGATTAGTTCTTTTCAACTATTAATATTTCTCTAAAGTTAATGTTTTCTATTCTGTTTTGAAACATTTTAATTTTCACTGGACCGCTTTTCATTGATTGGTTTTACTTTGCAACAAAAAAGTCCGACATATTGGCTCTCTTTTTTCCATATCATACACCGACGTTTTCAATCGCAATTTCAAATCTGAATGCAGACGCGTATTCAGTTAATAACAGCCTATTCAGCAAAACGTAAACACAGATCACGGAACCAATAGCTGATGGGTAGGTACAATCTAATATGGAGTTCCGTAGTTGGCAAGTTAAAACAAACATTGTCGGTAATGGAGAACCCGAATGATTAATGCATCTCGCAAGAATTCCAGTAGATGGCGCTAATATTTATGTATCTGTTGCCGGGCAAATCCGATTTTCGGATAAGCTAGTTTATTCTAGTTACTCGTAGTTCGTCCAAACTGGATAAACTAGTTTCCCCTTTGTTAATGTGATTTGTCCTGATATGTAAACTTTTCCTGTCTGTTACGGATTTGTCACGTAGCTTGGATTAAATAATCACGCCTACTATTTCGTATTTTGTCAACTTGATTAAAAAAGTTTCATCCAGAATAACAACGAATACCTACTTTATTTCTCGTTAAGGTGATATATTGAAAAAAAATGTGGTTTTTCTATTTCGTGTAACTTGTTAAGTAAATCTCTTTAAGTTAAGTAAATCCCTATTCCACAAATAGGGATTTAATATTTTGGTATGTTTTTGAGTCTTTGTTCTAGTATCATGTAAAAGGAATACACGATTCAATGTTCTCGATACAAAAAATTGTAAAGTTGTTTTTTACTTTTTCGACATCACGGCGTAACTCTTAAGAATTATCCAATGGAATTTAAAACATACAGAATTACCATATCAAAGTTTATTCAAAGTAGTTTGAAATTTAATTTATTTTGTTAAAAAGGAGTAAATTCGTTTTGGCACATACGTCGTTTTATTCCGAGCGCACGCACATTATAGCCATCACTCTTCTTTTGCGTTTCAAAAGTAATTGCATCTCTTTCGCTCGCTTAGTAAGTTTTCGAGGATTTTAGATTTTCGAGGTAGCACCTTAATTAATTTGTATCTTATAAGGTAACCGACATCAGTTTATAACCAATCGCAGTTTATTCCTGCTCCTTGAAAAAGGCACAACGATATTAAAAATCAAATTTCATGTCATAGGTGGACCCATAAATTTTATTATTATTATAGGTAGGTATCCTACCATCCACCAAGCCTCCATATAATTACACGCAAAATACGCGCATTGACGTGGAGTTGCGGACACCAGCCCGTATTAGGTACCTATTACCTATCAAGGAAATACTCGTATAACGTCACTAGAAAGGAGAAAATGCTAAAGCGCCATTTGGGCCAAAATGAGTTATAATATCGTTGGATTAGATTTTTTTAAACAATTTTCAACATAATACTTTATTGTACTGAGAATCCGACGCTTTTAAATGAAGCAATATATGTGAAAATATATATTCAGCACAGACTATGGGCTAGTTTCTCGAACGAAAATTAGGTATAGAAAAAATTAAGCGCGCGTAAACTTCAGCAATTGGCTGTTGATAAATCATTTAACCAATCGCAGCAACATAATATTCAAATTTTAAATGAAATGGCTTATTCGAGACTTTGGGCGTTAAGATTAGTTTCATCCAGGATTAACTGGAATCATGTTTTGCCAGTAACATACAGATATCGATTGCGCCAGCGCTCAAACTTCGACGGATGTCGCTGGCACACTCATACGTTAAGATTATGATTTATAACTGTAGCCATGAACGTGCATAAATTAGTGTTTCTAGCTTGTCATCAAATGAAATAGTGGGTCTTAGGGTGGTGACTCTGAGGTTGTTGCCAGAGATTTTCGATAAATATTTGTGGTGAAGGACATTGGAACATTAATTAGATTCTACCATGAGTCTCTACCTACTTTCATGATTAATTTATCGCAATTTTTAAAAAATGAATTTCATTCCATTGGCCTTGATCTCAATCTTTCGAAATGTGAACTATACCTAGCGGACAGTACTGACAGACATCTGACACTTCCCAAATTTAACGCAATAGCTCCAGAAATCAAAATTATTGAAAAAAGCTCTCTTCGTCTCCTTGGGTCTCCAATCTTTGACAATTCCTTTCCCGTTTTTATTCAGGAAAAAATTCAAAATTTCAACGTTGTTTCGGAAAGATTGTTCAAAATTAATATGCATTCGGCCATAACTTTAATCCGCTACTGCTGTTTCGGCCCTAAATTAAAATATTTTCTTCGCGCTTCACATTTATGGAAGCACACTCACCTTTTAGACCAAATGGACCAAATTATCAGGCATACATTAACATCTATTTTAAATGTGGCCATGGACGACCGAGCTACTCTTCCCATTCGTATGGGGGGCCTCGGCGTCCGCAAAATTTCTAGTATTAGTTTACCGGCCTTCATATCCTCGGTCCACGGCACTGATAAATTAATCAGGAAAATCTTAGCCTCCACACTGATTAATTCTGATGTGCCGTGTTTCACCGAGGCTATGGATGCCTGGAGACTCGCTTGCCCGAATACAGATCCCCCCGACAATCCATCTTCCCAGAGACGGTGGGATGAGCCGCTCTGCAGAGTAGTACAGAACAATTTACTTGACTCGTCTGCTACTTCTGCGGAACGTGCGCGCCTGCTGGCTGTGGGTAGATGGTAGTCGGGACTTTGGCTTCATGCACTACCTTCGTCGAACATAGGCACTTTGTTCGACGACACTACTTTTCGCCTCGCTGCTTCCCTGCGACTAGGTACTCCTTGCTGTTCCCCTCATCGCTGTCACTGTGGCGAAGATGTCAACAGCCTCGGACACCACGGCCTGTCTTGCAGCCGAAGTGCGGGTCGCTTAGCGCGCCACGCGAACATTAATGATATCATCCGACGAGCTCTTGTTACCGTCGGCGTTCCAGCTGTATTAGAACCCAATGGCTTGGTACGCGATGATGGCAAGAGACCGGACGGTATGTCTCTATTTCCTTGGAAAGTGGGTAGGCCTTTAGTGTGGGACGCAACTTGTGTCGATACTCTTGCGCCATCCCACCTTCCTGGATCGGCATGCTGTGCTGGCGCTGCTGCTGCGGCTGCGGAAAACCTCAAGCGGCGAAAATATAATAACCTTATCGGAAATTATATTTTCGAGCCGTTTGGGGTTGAAACCTTCGGGCCGTGGGGACCGAGTGCTCATGGCCTTTTTAAAGAAATTTCAAAACGGCTGGTTGACACTTCCCGTGACCCAAGAGCTGGCTTTTACTTTGGCCAAAGGCTAAGCATTGCCATACAACGTGGCAATGCCGCCAGTCTCTTGGGTACATTACCAGTCGACAGCGATGCGGATGAATTTTTCGACGCTATATTTTAGTTTTTGTATAGTTTTAGTTAAGTTAGGTTTTAATTTTGTTATTTTTGTTAATTAAGGTAAATGGTTTAAGGCCCGATACTACCTCAGATTGCGAAAATTGCCTTAGCATTAGCGGCTGTAGTTTCAACAGTTCTGCAGTTTTCACTTAGAAATTAATATACGATAAAGATGAGGACTACTGCGAGGTGTTATCGGTTGCGAAAACACGATTGCATACAATTTTCTCGATAGAAAGAAGTCTCAAAGTTACCTCTAAACCGCAAAATAAAAGGAGAATATTCAATGAAAATTTTCAAATTAGGCCATGAATATTTGCAAGCTAATCGAACTATGCATAAAGCAGGTGTCATAGGTTCATTTTTATTTTTTTAATCGTTAAATTTAACGTAAAAAGATGAGATCCGAAATACCAAGCTTTATAATAAATAATAATAATAATAATAAATTTTTATTGGAATAAAATAGTGTTACAAAAACATATGAAGCCTCTGAAAACCCAAACTAGGTAAAAACCTGTATGTCGGATTTCAGCGCCTTCTCCCAAAAAATTACATGATATTTTTATTTATTTATACCAACTAAGATTTTTAAAGAACACTAAGTATAACTTTGAGCATGCAGAAATTACAATAGAGATAGTACTAGAGGGTATTGAAAATGTAGTGTGAAAGTAGTGTGTGGATGTGGAGTGTGGGTGTGGAGTGTGGGTGTGTGGAGTGTGGGTGTATGTGTGGGTGTGAGGATGAGTTCACTTTACCCAGTAAAATATTTTTCCGTTTCTTCGTAGTTAAGAGATAGAAGCCAGTTCTTAACCTTAGACTTGCATTCATGTAAAGAGAGCGGGTAAATGTTTAAATTTTTATTAACTTTATTATAAATATGCACAGAAAGAAAACGCCTTTGACGTCTGGCTAATGCAGTACGTGTTCTTACAGAGTCAAATACATTACTAATAGTACGTTTGTTACTTAATTTATCAGGATCATAATGGGTAGACACATGCAGTTTGATAATAACCTGATAAACATAAAGCTGCCTCACCGTGAGAACATGACACAGCTCATAAAGCGTTCTAGTGGGGAATCTGTAGGGTTTAAATGTCATCGTTTTTAGTAAGGATCGCTGGGCTCTCTCCAGTTGTATGATATACGTTTATAACCACTCATACCTTGAACCGCTCTGCCGCCCGGCCCCCGACAGGACCCCGATTCAGTACTTGTCAGTACCGCTGCGGCTATCAGACGGGGAACCCGTGTCACTTCGCTTGCGCTCAAAAGACCCGATTGACAACGTTTTATATCCTGAAGAAATTATATAATAATGTAAAATGAAATTTAGATTTAAAAATAAGGCACCCGTGTTTTTATTTTTTCCAAATTTTGTAGTTTTCATTTATAAAATCAAGTTTGAAATGGTTCAAAATCGTAATCTCATGTCAATGTCAAAACATTGTCAAAAATTTAGAGAGGTAAACGTACCTATTTTAGACAGTTCCCATGTATGATGTTTTCAAAATATTCAGCAAAACTATTTTTATAAACAATTTTATCTATTTATTGATATAGGGTGTAAAAAGACTCATAGCCATCGTACATCAAACTAAGTAACATTGCACAAAAGTAATTGCTGGGAATAGACTTTAATTTTTGATGTGAAAATTTGCTGTTAAGCGCACTACCACAAACAGCAAATTTTACACCCGCATGAAACTGTACAGGGGTCCTGGAGGTATTCAAAGTTGTGTTATAATATCAAAACTTGTTTTCGTACAAAATATCAGTAAAATTTGTAATTTTGACCTCAATATCTCCGTAACCAGAAAGTTTCTAGTACAAAGAAATGATTACAATAATGGGGAGTAAAAGTGACTCTCGGCTCGTTGTGTCTTTTTAAACCCGTTATGTTGTAATAGGAGACCAGAAACTATGATCTGCATTAACAAATTTTGAAAAAAAAAAAAATTACAGTCGGCATAAAATTAGCCAATTTACATAAAACCTTTATATTCTCTACGGTTTTCATTCATCGCAAGTAATCACAAATTACCACTGATAGATTTTGAGAATTATGTACAGACGCCAGCACATCAAGCTACTACAATCTGTCAAATTTCTTTAATAGATTTTCAACTTTATCGCTAAAACATATGGTTCAAAATTGATTGGGAAAATTTAAAAATTTCGGCTAGCTTGATGTGTTGGCTGTGCTTGATACATGTATTTTTTTTGGTTTAAGTTAATACATTTTTGATCAATATTCGGCCCGGAGGCTGAGTTGTGCCTCTTTTCGTCTTCAGCCTCCGAGTTGACGCAGATGCTAAACAATCTTGGCACGGCAAGCCTAGAGGTTGGACTTCAGATGAATATGTCAAAGACCAAGTTGATGACGAACAGTGCGCATCGCAGGATCACTGTGACGGGTGTGGAGGTCGAATACGTTGATGAGTATCTCTATCTCGGGCAAATAGTCTCTTTCCAGGCAAGACAAAACAAAGAATTTGCAAGAGGCACCGAAAATGCCTGGATGAGCTAATGGGCTATGAAAGATCTAATGAAGGATGATCTTCCTTTGTCCCTTAAGAGAAGACTCATTGACGTGTGCATACTTCCCATCCTCACATACGGTGGTCAAACATGGTCTTTGACAAATCAGCAGAGGTCCACGCTCGAGGTTTGCCAGAGGGCTATGGAACGGAGTATTCTGGGTATCAAACTAACGGATCGGATAAGGAATACGACCATCCGTTCCATCACAAAGATAACTAATGTCACTTGCAACTAAAAAACAGACCAGGCCTCGATAGAGTCAGAAGCTTGCTCATAGACCACAAACGTAAGCCAAAGGGGCCGGTTATACTCTTCGGATTTCTGTATAATTTTTGGCACTGTATGGATGTGGTCTATTGTGCTGTATCTTCCTCGAAAGCCGTCTGATCCGGTGGCTAAAACTTGGTAGATAGAGTACAGTTCTTCGCGCTAGAAGATTCGTGACGATGCTTGAAAACAATTTATAGACACGTTACTAAAAATTGAAATGGGTCTGTACTTTCTAACCATGGTAATACAAAATAAAAAAAAATGACAAAAAAAACCGACAAGTCCAAAAAAACTACAAAGTGAAAAAATAACTTATTTTAAATTTCGTTCTATTATCCTCCTCCTCAAGTCGTACTCCTCATTACTGAGGGTCGTGATCCTCCCTTGAAAACAACTTTTCTCTGACGATGTTTCGCCATCTCTGTCTATCCTTGGCCAAGTGAAGCGCATCATGAAATTTCGTGTCAAGAGAAGAGCTTATCTGGTCAGACCATCGCAAAGGGCTGCGACCTCTTGGTTGTTTACCATCCACCTTGCCGGTAACCATCAGTTGTTCGAGGTTATTGCGTTCTATTCTAAACCATCGTTAAAGCCAAAATGTATGAAACTTTATAATTGACATCAGTCATTCCGATGACGTATTATTATGCGTTATAACCATTGCGTGCTCATGTCAGTGATGGGTTGCCAGCTGTCTTAGAACCCAATGGCTTGGCTCGCGACGATTGGAAAAGACCAGACAGATTGACCATAATGCCTTGGAAGTTAGGTCGGCCTTTGGTGTGTGATGCAACATGTATCTACTACCTTGCCACCGCATCTTCCTATTACGGTGGGCTGTGCTAGTGCGATTACTGCGGGTGCAGAAAACCTCAAACAGCGCAAATAAATACTCTAATCTTAATAAGCCGACTTATATGTACCAGCCGTTTGGGGCTGAAACACTAGGGCCACAGGGTCCGAGTGCCCACTTAATTTTCAGAGAAATCGCCAAGCGATTGGTCGACTCTTCACGTGACCAGAGGACTAGCCTATTTTTTGGCCAAAGAATCAGCAAAAAGAAAGTAATTTTAAGGCCGGCGCTCACTGACGGCATGGCACGGCGTGTCATGGCAAAGGATTTTATTACTAATCAAGTTATTTTAAATCTTATTTCAATGAGTTTAGAGTTCATGTTACTTTATTTCGATACCACGATGCCGGGAAATGACGCTACGTGCCGCGGGACGCTGCGGCATGACGCGACGCGCCGAGGGATGCTGCGGCATGACGTGTTATGCCGTTTCATTCCACGTAATGCCGCGGCGCGCCATTGCATCCCGCGGGACGTGTGGGTCACTTTGTGTCGAGGAATTATGATTGCTAAGCTGGTTGAAATAAGGTTGAAACTTGTGCATCGGTCATTTCGGTTAATGGGGCGCAGTCCAGTCAGAGCGGGCTTTCAGCAGGATGACACGGAACGCCGCGGGATGCCGCAGCACAACCTGCCGTGCTACGCCGTCAGTGAGTGCCGGCTCGTATTTGGCTGTCGCTGTCTTATGGTGACAAATATATGGCGGTAGAGCAATGGTCTTTGGTCGGTCATAGAACACTAATGCAGTAGGTATATTGCGGATTTCGCGGTAAACTTTGCTTGCGTGATGTAGGATTGTGATGTCAAACAAAAGATTGGTGTATTTCGTTTGTAGACGTCGCTACTCAAATATTATGTAGGATAAATAATTCTGTCTTTGCTTTGTATTTGCTATGCGAATGATGAGCGTCCCATGTTTTTTTTTTGTTATTATATTATTATTTACCTGTCCATTTAAAAGGATTTTATATATACTGCACATAGGTACAATGTGAAAGCTAATTTTTATGTGAATGTAATAAATTAATGTTAAGTTTAATCATTTTATTTCTTGACATCCTTCCAACAATAGTTCAGTTCACCCTAACTGAATCAGTATGTCAGTGCGACTGGGATAGAATGATACATAGCGCGGGGAAGTGGGGGCAAAATCTGAATTTGAGCTGAACTATTACAAGCCCTTAACTGAATAAAAATTAACTCAATTTTTAAGTTGGCATTTGATATCTTATGCAAATCTGTTTTTTTTTTTCAAGTGAAAACTTCTTTAGCGGCGTTATACACTTTTTTTGCAATTGGTAAAAAATGTTAAACTCGCGTCAGGACATGTGACACTGATCGAAAATTCGTAAGACGGATGGAGAGTAGACAGCCGGCGCGGCGTTGGAGAGGAAGTATCCCCCTCTCTTTCTACGGCGCGGCAAAAATGTATGCCTGCTGTTTCGTTTAGTGCCACGCGCATCCATGGATGGTGACAGCTGATGGCTCGACCGCCTGTGTAGTGGCCACACTGCTGTGTATTCGTAAAATTATTATAAAACAAAAAAATAGCTACTTTACTTTAATTGTCATGTTTGTGTACGATAGCGCAATAAATAAATGTTGTATTCTACCACATAAATGATAGTACTTTTATACTGACAATTAAAGCAATTCGTGCAAAATTATTCCCTAACCATTCCAAAATATCAAAAATGCACAACGTTAATATTCAAGTTTTCACTTCTGCCGGCACTCCCGGAGTGTAACCCGTCTTTTTACTTTACGGACAATGTCCGTGATAAATTAGTTTAGTTTTCCCATTTTTGGGCAACGGATCAGCCGTGAAATTCGGTCGGAATTTGTAAAGATGTCGTATTGTCCCATTGCTGGGCAAAGGACTCCCTACTTTTCTGCCACCTCTCTCTGTCCAGAGCTCCCAAATACCAATCTTTGTTAACTGACCAATTTAAAATTAATGAATGACCTTCCGAAATGTGTCAGTTTCCCATCTTGTATAAGTAACTAAAACGGAGGTCAGTAAACATAACTGTCCTAAAACAATCGTGTTTTACTTACAAAAGAAAGAAAGGGTTTCTACAAGGTACAGCTACGAACAAAAGTTTTATAACAATAACTCGGCATTATTAAAGGTTCCCCATTTTTTAACTTTTGATTTTCAAAGTATTTAACATTCATTAAAGATTTTTCCGGTCGTTTTCTGGCAAAAAATACAAGACACAAAGCGAGAAATGACAACCAAAGGAACCACAATAGCGAAACGAAACCGAATTAAGGATTCCACAACGAATATCTTCTTGTGAAAAAGGAGGCTGAAATTACGGTGAGCTGTGATTTGAATTTATTACCCGAAGGCTAATTTTATTTCGGCGGGATCCGGAATATGGCTGGGAAAGCATCTTGCCTATTACCAAGACAATATCGAGAACGATGCCCGAGCTCGGCTGAATCTTTGTACAATCAAAAACAGAATAATTTGTTTGTTTAACTAGGGGAACAAGGAAAGATCTTTTACTCTTTTTGGTTGTCGCGTGGAAGGAATGTTAATATTATTGTGTTTTTTTTACTAAGAATTTGTTTAAGTTTCTTTTGAATGATGAATTGTCTTGTATAAAAATGTAGAGGACTTGAAACAGTTTTTCTTTTATTTATTTTCCTATTTATTCAGAAATCTTTTTTCTACAGAATGGTAGGGTCATTGACGCGAAAACTGTTACCATGAATTCAGCACATGATTCTAGACTACCGTAGAAATTTTTGGCCAGTTATAAAAAAACAGCTACATTAGCCGTCAAAATGTATGGAACACCAATTTTTTTAAAATAACGTACATAGAACTGTAACGTAGGGGGGTCCATCGCGGGAGACGCTCCGGGCGTCGGGAGCCGCATGACGACTCGCGGCCACCGTAGATGCGGCCCTGCGGACGGAGAGTAATGGGTAGCTCACCGTCCGATCAGGCCCAGGCTCGTGCCGGACGGCTCGTACGTGTTCCACGCGCGCCTCGAAGAGATGTCAGCAAAAAGGAAGGGGCATGCCAGGGCCAAAGCCTGCCGGGGGTGCGGGATTGTCCGAAAGGGTTACCACTACCCCGGAACATAAAGGGCTAAGGAAGGAACACGGATAGGTTTTAGTTAGTCAGAGTCTGACACTCCCTTCCGCTCCACCCAGAGCGGGAGGGGTCATTTGATGATTTCCCATCCATAAAAAAGGGGGGTCCATCTACGTGACAATTCAGGTCCAAAGGAAAATCCATGATAACAGGTTGGCGTCGATGCCCCAGCTACCATGTATAGTTTTAAATAGTACGCTACTGTAAATAAACATAATATTAACTAATACACTTGAAGGATGAAATGGCTCCCTCGTTATTAATCAAACAATTGAAATAAATGGAACCGAAAACGTTACAAAGATATGTTCGTCCTTTCATTGGTCTTGAACGTAAAATTACATAAAGGAACTGGTTCTAAAAGCGGCCCTGCTAGGTTTTGTGGTTCCGACTGTACAGCAGGAACTTACATCCGCAGGTAAACGCGGCCTCTTAATAATAAAAAAGCAGAAAAAGGGAAAACTTGCGGAAAACGACCACTGTTTATCGACAAACAAAGCCAAGTGGGGCATACAATATGCATAATGATTGTACTAAATTAGGACAACGGTCCCTTTTACGCCGACTCAAATTGCTTATTGTACCCCGTTTTCTTATAACGTTGTTCCAAATGGGACCTGTTGTGTCATATTTTATGATTTACCGCTTACGTTTTATAAGAAACCAATTTGAAATATCAAATTTTATCGCTTTTAAAGTGTTCATAAATATCCCGAGTTTGCAAAAATATCGATATTCGATGTCTTTTCGGATCAACCGTCTCGTATTCGTAACTCTAGACGTCTAGGTTGGTGACTACGATATTTTTATTGCCATATTATTTTAACTTGTCATCGTCGTAACTGATTCAAACGTTAAGCACTTGAATATTTCAAGCTACTTCTTTATTTTATTGCTTTTTTATTGAGTAGGTAAGTTTTAAATTTATATTTTGCTAACAATAAAATTTATTGAAGAATCAATACGAAGTTAGCTTCGTACTACTACTAAGTGTTGGCATTGTTTTTTTCTTCCTGGTGGAAGGCCTTCGGGGTAATTGGGTAAAATACTAACAGTAGCGATGGCTTTCATTTTGACAGTTCAGCAACTATCATTGCGTTATTTACGTTGTTGAGTAGACAATTTTTTTGAACATATGAAGCAATGGATTAGCAATATCCTTCAAAATGTTTCAGATTGTGATTGATAGTGTTTTACGCAAATAGGGTGTTTTGAGCCACGAGCCACCACGAGGAACCACGAGGGAAAACTTACTTTTTTATTACCTGTCGTAGTTTACTTATTTTTTGTAAAATCTGATAGGATATATACTAAGCACTAAATATGAGTCACTGAATGTGTATCGGAGCACTCCACAGGAATAAGGCTCGCACCACACTATATGTTTTGACAGCCGAAGTAAAATTTACGATCGCTCACCGGCCGCGATAAAACCGCCTTTGTCACAAGCCAACCCGGTAACACTCCCATTTTACGAGCAAATAAATTTCAAACACTATTATGATTCAAATCGGGACCGGACCCACAAAATACAAACACCCCTTTTTATCGTTCGCTCATTGAACATATTCACAAAATATTTTACAAAAACATTTCTCAGATTAAAAAGGAAAAAACGAATACAAAACGAGAATGTTGTCCGACTCTTTATATGTTTTATTTTGTCACGTTTATACCCAACACTCGTGATTAATAAATTATATCAAACTGTTATGATTTTCCTTTCACTCCGGATTACTAAGATTCATAGTTATAAGCTTTTATTTTTATGACGTTCTATTAAAGTATTTTCATATTTGATGTAGCATCTGTTGTAATTATTCAATATGGTGACGTGTCAGCGTGAAAAAGCATTTATATTTAAATGCGTCCCTACACTATTTTATTACCGATTTAAAAAAAAAAAAGGAGGTTTGTAACCCATTTTATTTATTACACGAACAACATTTCGAATCTAGCGACATCGGCCATTTTGGCGAAAATGGTAGATTTATTTTACAAAGTAATGTAGTACACACTAAATCTTGTTTTCGAGGGTATAAAAAATATCCACAACAAAGTTATACTAGATTTCCGATCTAGGCCAAAGCACGTCAACGAGGCTTACGTAAGACGTTTCCATTGTACCTACGCCTACTCTGTATATTGTGTGATGCATAGAGAGATAAAGTAAACATCGCCCCTATGCTATAGGCTGGCTTGAGTAGAGGCTAAAGTGTCTAGTCTGCGAAAGACCAGGGCACTCAAGGAAGACAGGTGAGAGCTTGGATCAAAGGGCTCCATTGACCCGTTTGCGGTCGGCCTGTTAGCATTCATGGCGCCTACCATTGGTAGCGTCTTTGTGGGATTCTGTTTACGGAATATTTAAAACTAGCCAGAAAGGGTGATGATGCAGACTGAGCAGTAGGTCAATCTGAGTCATCCCATTGTTCGTTGGTCCTACGTTATTTTAATAAATTAGACCAAAAAGTCAATGAATCTATACTAATATTGAAGCTGAAGAGTACGTTTGTTCATTCGGATTTTAAAAATTCGTTTGCATTTGATATACCAGTTTTTGAGGAAGGCTAATACTACCTAACATCACGCTAGGACCTTTAGGAGTCGAGAAAAAACAAAAAAAAAAGCCAGAAAGAACGCCATGCGAGAACAAAGTAATAGCGCAGACAGGCGATGCGATGTGACAGGGTGAGTCGGGGGAACAAGAAATTCACGCGGATGAAGTAATAATAACATAATAAAAAATCTAAACCATCTCTATCCAACGAATTTCATGATTGATTAGCTGGTCTGCTTGTCTTATAAAGGGACAAAATTCTTCGTATCTTATATGCAGAATTCGCTAATAACTTTACCAGCCACATCATATCGTTGAAGATTCACTTAAACACAGCGTAAGTGTTATCTTCCTTCATCGATTTCTTAAAGCTGGAGTGAAGGAAAACATCGTGAGGAAACCGGCATGTCCTAGAACCAAAAATTCGAAGACATATAGCATCCACTAACCCGCACTAGGCCCGTGTGGTAGGTTTTGGTCAACTCCCTGTCACCGAGAGGAGGCCTGTGTTCCAGCAGTGGGACCATTATAGGCTGATTATGCTACTGTATTTTACAACATACCTACTTTGTCTGTAGAGGTATGAGGAACAGGGTGTAAAGTTCACTCATACTCCATAGAAGAGGGAGGGTCCTCCGACCAGACGGGTGTTGTGTCTGGCGGGCAACTGCCCGATGATTCATGTCGGGCTGTTGTATCTATGCTAGTTGCGCGGTAAATTCTGCTTGCGAGATGCAGGATTTTGCGTAACCTCAGTATGACGCGTTTGTCGTATATTTGCCTGCCATCATTACATGGCGGAATGTGTCTGTCAATTCTGTAAAAGGAGACTAAAATTAATGTTCTTTCCTATAGCTCACTATAATTTTAGTCTCCTATCCTGATATCTCAATATCACAAATAATTAATGAAGAACTTTACTCTTCTTCACAAGTCTTATGGTAGGGGATGCGAATAGAAGTTTTAACACAACAAACTGGGTTAGCTAAAGATGTTTGATGCTAACACCGACCTCCCCGTAAAGGGACATCGGTAAACGCTGATACGGGGCTTTACTTTATAATGCTTGCTAATGCCTACCATGATTTAGTATGTTTCACGGTAATGGGGTTGGATGAATATGGATGAAATTAAGTAGATGATCACGAATATTTTGGTGAATTTCTTATATATACCTACTTCCACAGTTCAGAGAATTAAGTAAATGCATAATTTTTTCCTTAATCAAGATGTGGGAATATGAGTGACTATCCAATGAATGATTCTATTTCGATGATTGCCAAAGATCGTTACTAGAAAGAAGAAAGAGTCAATTGACGTTTATTTGCAGGGAATAAAGCAATCAATAGCAAGATGCACGAATAATGATAATGAAGATCCCGAAGGCACAAGTCAATATATAGAAAAGTTTTCCGACGAAGTAGATATCGAGGAAAATACTTCGAATTTGATCGTTTCAATTTATGGGGACTTCAAAACCACCCCAAGATTGCAACAATAAACATAAACTGATAGATCTAAATCCACCAGTATATGCAGTTAAACTTGTAATAGTTTAAAGTCCCACTAAACTACAGCAAATCGAAGTTCAATTCAAACATAAGGCACACTTCCACAAATAATATAAGGACTCGCTTAAATTCCATCTAAAACGGTATCACCAGTAAGTATTGGATGGACCTCTATAAACTCAAGTCCAAGTGGGCAGAGAATATCGTCACCGAAATAGTTATTCGCAATTTCGTATTGGAGAAGCAGTAAAGGGAATAATAATAAAGCAAGTAAGGAAGTACAATTGGTGAATGTTTGGCTCTCCACTTAATTTGAACGTCGACTTATCGCAAAAGCACTGTAAATCACTTATCCTATTAAAATTTACTTAGCAGGTTTGCTTATGTTAGTAGACGTTTGCAATACAGTTTATTACCGTTGGATCCCGTTTTTTGATCCCGTTTATTAGGTATTACCGATGGATCCCGTTTGCTATTTCCGTTGAATCCCATATTATAACAACATGTGTACATTTCAGAAGAAAAGTGATTTACCTTTATCAAACACTAAAAAGAGATTATTTTTAGTGGGTTACCCGGAACCGAACTAGTTAGATTAGGTTAATTATTAAAAAAAAAACAATGTTAGGTTAGGTTAGGTTAAAACTGTGACCCCTACGCACGAGCCGAGCGAGCGAAGCGAGCGGTGCCGCGGCAGCGGCCGGCGAGTGCCAGAAACGACTAGATTATATAGAAAATGAGTTGTTTGTGAAATACATAGTATACGAAACGTTGGTTGTAAACTAAAAATTTGTCAATGGAGTTTTGGTGAAACATTAGTGAACCCCTCATTTTATTATAAACAATTTTGTTGTTGAAAGTACCCGCATTCATATTTTTTTAAGCATTCGGGATCCAACGGAAATACTTTTCGGGATTCAACGACAATAAAACGTAATTATCTTGCATTTTTTAAATTCGGGATCCAACGGAAATACATAATAATGTTTTGCGGGATCCAACGCCAAAAATATTAAAATGGGATTCAAAAACGGGATCCAACGGTAATAAATCTGCAATACGGTTGGAAAATGTTTTTTTTTTAAGTTGTTATGCAGGGCAAACATTCGTTTTATTCTGTTAGTCACCTATTTAAGGGGACTATAGGGCCTAAACGGCTAAAACGCAAGCGCTATAATGCCTAAAAGTATAAGATAGAACTACAGTAAACAAAATCAGAAAAATATATGATATTCTTCAGGATATATGCTAGTTAGATAGTGTGTTGAAAACAAAATACAACTAATTTGATATGATAGAACAAAATCATGAAGATACCTCTAAAAACTTTCTTTTCACAATACAAACCATACTAATATACATAAAATCATTCTGATTTTTTGTCAGATTATTCTACAAGCGACATACTAAAGCACTAGTGTTTTTATTTTTTAGTCCAAGCAATAGATTTTTTGTAAGTAGATAATTGCTTCATATTTTGCAATAAATTACCAGCGTTGTGTCATCGCGCTTCTCTTTCTTTTCTATGCAGTCCGACAGTGACCGCGCTTTAGGTCATGCAGTCCCTTAAATAACGTACCTATGACAAATTATAGGAGTATTAAGTTTCCCCTCTATTTAGCTCTAGTGTTTAGATTCCTATTCTTTGTCGTGAGGTGGTCTATCTACCGATTATAGAATTACTAGCTGCGCCCCGCGGTTTCACCCGCATAAGTCTCGATCCCGTAGAATATCGGGATAAAAAGTATCCTATGTCCTTTCCCGGGAGTTAAGCTATCTCTATACCAAATTTCATCTAAATCGGTTCAGCGGTTTAGGCGTGAAAAGGTAACATACAGACAGACAGGCAGAGTTACTTTCGAATTTATAATATTGACCAATTGGATAGACCAATTCTCGGCAAAGTTTATAAGTTTCAATTAGCAATGTAGGTACTACTTGAAACATACCTTGTAACCCGGTTTTATTTCCAAGATTGTCAGGGGTCTTGTGACCTCACCGTAACTTTTACTTTCTAATTTAAAAAAATGGTACAATCTAAATTACATTTTTATACAAAACGTCTATACACAGTCATAATTTATCTACCAACTACCTAAAACACCGATTGCTATATTTGTTGGTAAAGGAATGCTTCAATTAAATTCCCTAGAGTGTCCATTTAAAGTTCCATGCTGGTGTTTAATAAATAAAATTACTATATTCTCACCGTCAGACATATTATTACTTATTTGATTCTACTATTTAAAAGAATTCGACTAAATGCAAGTGCTGTGCACTGTAGGTAGAAAAGTATATGCAAAGCTTTTAGAACAAAAATGTGTTAACATAGTTACGCAGATTGTAAAAAATAAAATTATTGTACTGGGAATTGGACCCTTGAAAATATGTTGTATTAACGAATAATTGTATAATATCTACAATGTGATTAATGTGGCAATTTGATAAAAACATAATGTTTATTTATTGCAACTTTTGCAAGCTGGTGGCCCTTAGTTTATAAAAGTCGTATTAATAATAATTTATAATTTTAATTAAGTAGGTAGGTATCTATTTACACATAAAATAACACATTAAACATGCAACAAAACACTACACAGCATAAGCACACGTTATAACATGATTTTAATTGCCACTGATATTATCTAAAAATAAATGCATATACTACATACATTATCTACACATCGTATGGGACATTGTCAATAATGTTAAATTTTTATTATCTGATTTAGGAATTTTATTGCTCAAACGGACGCGGTGCGCGCGCGCCGACCGGTGGGCGTCCATGTTTGTCCTAACATTTGACGCATGAAACATGTCACTGCTTGTACCTAGTCGCCATCTTGACAAAAACACCGCGTATACGATTTAAAGGGACAATTAATCAAGCTCTTTATTGTTTAAGTTCCGAAAGTTGTAGGAAAACATGATAGTTTTGTTTGTGACGAAAATTGATACGAAGGCATTGTTGGGGATTTGCTTTATGTTTCATAACAGTTGCGTAAGAGCAAGTATGGACCTTTCTCAACATTGTTCTACGTTTTGTAGGTAATACTACAAATATTTATTTATTTTACCATTTATGTACACATATATAAACAGACAAGAAAAAAAATAGAACAACAAAAAATAGGTACAAAGATGATGCTTATTTCACAAGAAATCTTTTCCAGCATACCTGCGATAGGACAATAAATAGAGAGATGTAGACAGCGTATGAAAGAGTAAAGAAGACAAAAATAAAATACATAAAATCGTAAACAATTCACTTAATAAGACTAAACAAATATTATGAGAATATACTAACATACATAGCATGATAATGCGACATTTAAAAGTAAGCATAATATTAGTTCTGCAGTCGACATGCAAGCAAATAATAACTTGACAAGTGCTTGACAATGATAGGAATAACAAGTTATACTTTTTCAAAGCTATTTAAAACAAACGAAGCAGGTTAATTGAATAAAAATAAATGAATCTAAAAGCGTAAAAACTGGAGACTGGCCTGTGGCCCGATAACTATGTAAGTTAGCCAGTCGGCGTCGCTTCCAAAGAAAAGACGAAATGACGCCAATGCGCTGTCAATCTTTACACCAGATAAGTTTTTGCTCGTCCAGATAAATTGTCAGCGTCCAAATATAATTACACAATATTTCAGTGAGTTTTTCCTTCAATTATTGCATTTCGTCGCTCAGACAGCTGAGGCGTTTTGGACATTCTTTTGTAACGAGCCCCCGATGCCGAGGTGTGCTTTTTGCAAACTTACTCTTGCATTTACTGTGGATCTTACCTGACCGAATTACAGGCCATTTTAGCTTGATACAGGGGTATGAAGAATTTGTCAAGTTAATAATACTGTGCAACCTTTAAATAAAAGATGATAAGTTATGTTTTTAGGACACATATGCTTTACATTGAACGATTTAAAAGAGGTAGTGAAAACTTACGTTCTATTTTGATAAATATCAAATTAGCCCTCGGTCGATATTGGCTTGCCTAAATAGGTAGATGGTGATATTTTTAAGAAGTGTCTCGTTCCAAACCAATGGTTAAACAGACAGAAAAACTCTTTTAATATTTCCTCAAGACCTACATTTCCCACACTCTTCAAATTCGCAGCCGAAATTATTACAAAAATACATAGCTACACCGCATCACTGAAAAATAAATTATACTTTTTTATGCCGTACTTGTTGTGTGCAGGCCGGAGGCACATCAAAGCAGCCGAACGTCACGGCACGTCACGGACAGACACATTCGACATCGGACGGACTGTCGCGAAAATTAAGGCCGGTTTGAAAAAGCCGTCGGCAGTCCGATGCATACGCAGATAATTAGTGCAAACTCTGAATTGAATAGAGTTGGGCTTGAGGCTTGTAATTTAGTTGTGTCTCGATTACATGGGTACCCGAGTTTATTTTTGTGATGTAATCAGATAGCTCGTTAGAAGTAGTCTTCTTATGATAAGTTAATGGTAAAGGGTATCATTTAAGCTATCACCAATTTAATTAGTTTTGTGTTTCTTAAATAATAGGGTTTGTCCTCCAAATAGTAGATCTGTCACCAAAATGTAGTCACCAAACAATGCAAGTGACCTAACCAAACCGAACCTCGGGGTGCCCTTCGTTCGCTCTTGCATCCTATGTCGACGGAGCCCCGCTTCGCGGGGCCCCTATTTCTGTGTAAAGGGTTTAAAGTAACCTAACCAAACCGAACCTCGGGGTGCCCTTCGCTCGTTCTTGCATCCTATGTCGACGGAGCCCCGCTATCTGAGAACGAAAATATTTCGTGGCGATAGATCTATTTATTAAGTGATACAACTTGATGACAAATATAAATTTTGGTGATAGAAAATATAGTTCCCAATGGTAAATACCTATTTTATCACAGCACGACAATCGAATTGTCAAAAAGAAAAAACAAAAGAAAACTATGGTTCCCACGTAATGATATTCATTTATTTCACTGCATGAAGAACAAAGTAAACAACATAACATAACATCACGCCTGTAATTAACGAAGGGTCGGCAGAGGTGTAAGTTTAGTACCTATAGTCACATCCAAACAACGGCTTACATAAAATAGGAATCTCTCCTAAAAATCAAACAAACTAAAAACTGAAAAGAAAATCCTCAAATATTATCGTAAAATTGTAGTACCGAAATATTAGTGGAACCGTAAAACTTCGTCCGTATTGATCACTGATGTGGATCGGGAAGCTTCGTGATATTTGCCCTCCCGGAATTTCAGATCCACCTCCGAATCCGTGTAGCTATCCCACTGGCGGACAAATTAGTAAACAAAGTTACCATGGCAACGGTAATGTAAACATGAAGCGACTGGGGAGCGATGTGAATCCGCCACCAGCCAGTCTTAATAATTGCGATGTGTTAGTTAGGGTGAGGCCATGGTGTTTTCGCTCAGCGGAATATTTTTTTTTCTGACAGTACTTATTTATTACATAACTGGTGAAATGTAGATGTACTATTTAAGAAACATCGCTGCCTAACCCTTTGGGTTTCACAGGCGTGATATGTTATATGTTACTTATTTATTTTCCAAAAAGCTTAGTTAACTGTATAGTTAGCTAAAATTTTGATGTCCTATCCAGTTATCTTTGATTCTACCCATAACGATAACTACCTACCTAAGTATTTCATAAATTATGAAGATTTTATTATGTCTATTCAGAACATGACAGTAAATATTCATAAAATTATGTTTATATGTCACATAAATATTAAACAAATAAATGAATAATAATATTGACATACCTATATGGAAAGATTTATAAATGAATAAAAAGTATAAACTATTGCCTACATAACTAGTCTTTTCTAACAATATTTTTATGAATAGGTAGGTATGAATTTATTAATAACGAGCTCAGTTATTTATACCCACATAATCCGCTTGTTGATTTAACGATTTACATAAACCATGTAGCTTTTTGTTACTATGTTTATTTATTAATTTTTTATGGACCTATCTTATCTAAACCAGAAAATACATAAGTAACAAAAAAATACAGAAACCTGGAATGGAAAGTGATGCGTGGACATAAAAATGGGGTTGTCATTGATGCAATATTATAATTGATTTAAACATAACTGGCGAAATGTTGATGTACATTATATACGGATGTATAGGTCCTCCACCTCTGCCTACACCCTGCGGAGAATACAGGCGTGATGTTATGTATGTTTAAGTAATAAAAAATATTATTTTCTTTGTTTAATACCCTAGACGTATGGGATATCTACATTTTTACAAGTAAGATTTGTTGTAAGGTTATTTTACCTTAAATTAGCAATGTCAAGATTTATTTATTAAATGTAAGTTTAATATTAATGTGTTATACACATATAAACCTTCCGGAATAAATTATGGTAAAAATCGCATCAAAATCCGTGGCGTGGTTTAGAAGAACAACGCAGTCACGCAGATAGCCACGAAAACCGACTTTTAATATAATTATGTATAGATTATCTACATTTCCCCCGAGTGTTGGTCATTTGTATGAATATTTACGAGCGTAATTATATTTAAAAATGTTTATCTATAATTTTGGCCCAAAAAGTGGTGGCCAAATGACCTGGACGCGTACCACGAGGGCTGATTCGAGGTGGCGCCGGAAAAGAGTTCCTGGAAGGACTTGATTGAACATGGCAAGGCTAAACAAAAAAGAGGTACCATAGTCCATCATCCAAATCCGCTGTTCGCAATTAACGCAAACGCATTCTAAAATATGATCCGCATCTACGCAATGTACTTTACATTCCTATTCGCACAAACACTTAGAGGGGATAGTAAACACTCTAAATTGTGCAAACATCGACTCGTACCCACAAGGAGACCCAAGTCCCCAACAAAGGACTGTTCCTTAAAAAATATCGATACCTTCGGGCACAAAAGGCGTAGGGACATTAGGGCTACCGTCCTTTACGCCCTTTCGACCCAAAGCTATCAATATGCTGTGAACTACATAAACAAATATTCAGCTCAAAGGAGTATGAACATCAAAAAGTTTTACATTAACATCCCCCCTGGTTTTGTTTACGTTCGTCGACAGTGTTTTCTAATAAATTTTAATGTGCTCTTTTTATGTATCGAGTACCTACTACCTATAGGCAAACATTGGCGGGATTGTGTCTTGGAACTTTATTATTAACGAAATAATCTGCGACTTATTTTTAGTACCTATCTAGGTAATATTGCAAGTTTATCATAATTATAATGCTAGCTATCCAGGAAAATTTACTGAGTCATCACCATTTTCGTAAACTACAAAAAAAAAACCGGCCAAGTGCGAGTCGGACTCGCACACCGAGGGTTCCGTATAAAAATTTAAGGTCTTCGGATTTTTTTCTTTATATGTGCTATAAAACATTGCTTCATGCCAAATTTCAAGATTCTAGGTCGACTGAAAGTACCCTTTAGATTTTGATTCCTTTGCGAGTTTGAAAATATGTGGCTTAAATTGCTGTTTCTTTTGATTGCGTTGACATAGAAGTTTGATTTTGTTACAGCTAACCGGTCAAGCGGCCCGCGTCGCCGATCGGCGACGAAACAATAGAAAATCAATTGTGTCTCATTAGCGGAGCTTGACAGATTAAAGGTATTATAGACCTGAGTATTTGATATGAATTTCAATTTAATACCTCTACGCGTTCATGAGGAAAGGGGTAGTAAGTTTAAAATTATTAAAAATATTATATTATATGATGTAACTAAAAATTTACGGTTTTCGTAATTTTTCCTTTATCTGTGCTATAAGACGTTGTTTCGTACCAAATTTCAAGATTCTGAGTTCACGGGAAGTACCCCGTAGGTTTTGATTCTCTTGCGAGTGTCGAAAATTTGCGGAGCGGCATAAACGGCTGTATCTTTTGATTGAGTTGGCTTAGAAGTTTGATTTTTTCACGGCTCCAAGGGACAGTAAACTTGAGCATTTGATATAAATTCCAGCTTGATACCTCCACGCGTTCTTGAGAAAAAGGGTCTTGACAGACAGACGGACAACAAAGTGATCCTATAAGGGTTCCGTTTTTTCCTTTCAAGGTACGGAACCCTAAAAATGAAAAATTATTAATTGTGTCCCTCAGGTAATTCAGTTTAAAATTCCATTTTGAAAAATACACCTGAAAGTATATTAATTTCAATTTTAATTAACTTTTCCTACGCTGTTTTATTTCTAATTTTCTAATCAAAAATTTTAATCAGGCATATAGCGGTAACACCTTTCCCTTGTGTAATCACTAGTCCATGGTTCAGCCTAAAATCAGCAGAAAGCCTTTAACCCCAGAACATTTAGGTATAAATTTAACCCTTGGCAACTTTTACGTTAAGTTTATCAAACCCCACTTCTTATCAAATCTGATGAGGTAGGTGGTAGGGTTAATATTGGTAGGGTTAATATCAAAGTTGCCTGCCTACACGAGTTTGAGTTTAGCATGTTTCTCTTGATTTATACAAGTTAGTTTAGAAACTACGTGACTAGTTATAATTTAGGCTTTTCAACTTTGTTTTCCTAAAGCGAAACCCAAAATAGGGAACGTTTCATTAGAACCCTCCATGGGTACTATTTTGCCACATTTTATTTTCTCGGCTCAAAAATATCCTTTACACATTTCTCCATAATGTCATTATGATACTTTAAACTATGATATTTGTGCGGATCGCACACTTACAACGCGTCACGGGGCGCAGCTATCGCGCCCCGGCGCGTGATTTTTTACCTACTAATACAACAAAAACACGCTTGCTTGGGGAATTTGGCTCCGTTTCTCGCGCCCCGTCGTCACGTGGTGCGTTGATGAAACTTTTTTACTTTAGAAACGTATCAAGCGTATAAATCATATTGTTTTAATACTGTACTCGCGACTTAATCCGCGTGGATGGCAGAAAACAATAATGTGTATTTTTATCATTATTATTTATTTCTAAAATAAAAGTAGCGTAAGAAAGAAAAAAGAAAACAAAGAAAGAAAATAAGTATGTTAAAAAAAAAAAAAACTTACAACAGTGTGTAAGTAAGAGTATCTAAGTTACTCCTTGTAACATCAGCTATCTGCTAGTGAAAGTCCCGTCAAAATCGGTCCAGCCGTTTCGGGGAAACAGACAGACAGAAAAAAATGAAAAAATAGTGTTTATAAGTAGGTACCGTAAAAACTTTCATAATAATGCATTTAGTACAAAGCTGTTATTTTGACGTTACAAACAGACACTTCATATTTATTTGTAGTCTGCCTATCCTTTTCCAAACTATGTTGGGGTCGGCTTCCAGTCTAACTGGATGCAGCTGAATACCAGTATTTTACATGGAGCGACTGCCTATCTGACCTCCACAACCCAGTTACTGGGCAATACAATTCTCCTTGGTAAGACTGGTTGTCAGACTTTCGGGCTTCTGACTGCCCGTAACGACTGTCAAATATCCACAAATGACAGCCTGGACCAACTGCTTAATGTGCTTTCCGAGGCACGAAGAGGTCTCGGTATGTAAAGATGGTCACCCATCCACAGACCAACCGCGGCAAGTGTAGTTTAACCTAATCGATCGACTTGTGCGGCTATTATAATTTAGCCACGGGGTATTCTCATATTTATTTGTAGTAAAGTATAGTAATAGATGTTAAGTAGGTCGTCTCTAATGTGTAGACATTTGTCTCTAACCTTTTTCGAGTGTACAATCTCAGTCGCATCGTATGTAAATCTGAAAAATGTCCCTAGTTAATTAAAACTTGACTACTTACTCCAAAAATACACGTGTACGAAAAGGAGCAAAAAATTAATCTTTCCTTTATATTTAGATACTGCTGTTATTTTTAATGTTTATCCTTGTTCCGACATTCGGTAAACACAATATTTGTTTTTGTTGTACATTGCTTTACGAAAGTAATTTCGTTAAAAATACGTTTCCAAATACTTGTACTATGCTGTGGAAAACATAAAACAAAACGTTTTGTAATTTGGATACCGAACTAAAGCAGTATAAATACATGGCTAAGTAGACTATAAACGAAATTCTTTCACTAAATTGGGTAAAAGACTTCCAATTTCTTGAATAAACCGTTGTTACTCAACAAACATGAGGAGCAGACCCTCATATATCTTGCGCTTTATTATATCGGAGCGGGCTCTCTTACTATGCAAGTCTGAAGGTACCGTAAATATACAACAACAAACGCCTCATTGGTAACGTTTAGGGGCAATTCCGACCAATAAAGCAGCGTGCGTGGGTTGGATAACACGACCACTAACGCTTGACCCCAACCATTCTTCTATTCATCTCTATATTCCTCAGTTATGCAGGTAATTTTCAACTGGTTACGTGCTATCGGAGGCGATTGAGCCGCGAATATCCGAATACGTGGGAGTTATTATTTTAATAATATAAGTCCGTTTCTGGAGCAGCGTTGTCGTTCCATTGTTGTGAGAAACACTTTAAATACCATAAACAGCTTTGCAACATTGTGGAACTGTCTTAAAAGGAATGCGAATACATATGTGCGTTTTAACCGAATCAAGAAGGACGTAAGTTTTGGATAGTTGTTTGTTTTAAAAGGCTTAACTGATTTTAAGTACACTAGTTTGTCCCTTTTACAGAAACAGAAAACTACATATTTCAGGAATTAATTTTATCTTGCAAATTACGGGCACATGGTCTGCACTTGGTGTCTACCAACGGACTATGGAACAAAGACCGCATTAGGAACTCTTTACTTCATTACAAAACACAAATAGCGGACGCTGACCGCACCGCTGCTGGACTAAAGTGGAACTAAGCTGGCAACATCTGTCGCATGTCGGAGCAGTTTAGGCAAAAAACATCACTCAGTAGATCCCAAATAGCAGGAAATGACTACGCGGCAGGCTCAGAAAGAGATAGCGGGATGAGCTGGACTCCTTAAAGGATTGACTCACAATCACAGTAGACCGGGAAAAGTGGAAATAGGGAAGAGGGGCATTTACCCTGCAGTGGGACAACACAGGCTTATAATAAATTACGGACACACACTGGTTTCCACATCGTATGCAATGAAAAGTGGCTCGTTACGTTCTTCTTCTTCGTGTCGCTGGCACGACTGTATTATAATACAGTACAAGATCTATAGATCTTGTTGGACCAAAACTTTGCTTCTCCTACAGCTTCGTCGGTGGTAGTGCAAAGGTCACTTTGACTGCATGTTTTGGGACACAGAGCGCAGGATAAGAGGTTACATTAAGTTATGTAGTCCTGGGTTTCCATTCCTGGTTCAGTCAATGTGTTATTTAGGTTTTCCATAAGTAAATTCTCAGTTTCCGGCGGCCAATGATAGCAATTCGGTTCGACTTAATACTTAACAGCTGTCAAAAGTGTGAACTATTCACCTCTGCCGAACCTTCAAAGATACAGGCGTGATGAAAGAACCCATGTTGCAATATAAGGAAAAATTTAGTGACAGAAGCCAGTGTGTCAATAGATGTGCTAACATAATTATCCTTGACTCATTCTTCAAGAAATACCAATGCAGATGTATTACCTACCACGTGAATAATTGGAACGTGAAACAGACATACACAAAGCTTGTATTCAACGTATTCGTATTGAATATCATTTGCATAAATCTGGAGCATTCGATCACCTTGAAATCCAGTTACCTGTCCTTTAGCCTGTTAACTTGACTCTGTTGAACATGAATTCCAACGATACGATTCTAAAGAGATAGTTGGGAAATATTGCCTGTTCTAGGAGTCTCAAGTGATAAGGTTAGGACAAGCGTCAGGGAGCAGTGGCGGCCCAGTGGTAGCGGCCGTAACTTACGAGTTATAGGTCGTAGGTTCGAACCCAGACAGGCGCTTTACTTTGTACAAATTATGTCATCACTATTGCTCTCAAAACAGTGAAGGAAAACATCGTGAGAAAGTCCTAAAACCAAAAATTCGAAGACATGTAACATCTACCAACCCGCACTGCGCCCGCGTGATGGATTACGGCCCACTCCCTCTCACAGAGAGGAGGCCTGTGTCCCAGCAGTGGGAACATTATGGGCTGAATATGCTAGACAAGCGTCAACCACATCTTACATTCCTATCAGCTGAGATGGTGGACAATTAGTATTTGTTTTTTTGTAAGGTTAGTTATATTTTTGTGTCTCAGCAAGTGTGTGCTGGGCAAAGGTCTCCCTTATTTCCTTCTAAACCTAAGTCAAGCAAGTAGGTCCATAAAAGAAAAAAAAAACCTTTTTTAGAAATGATAAGGATAGTGCTAAACTACTTAGGGCTGATTTTATCAAAGTCAGATATCTTTTATCCGGGGAATAAAATTGACGTCCTACTTACAGTTCTACTATGGAAAAACTGTCAAAAATTCAAAATGTATTCTCATGATAAGACTTATTGTAGGTATCAATGTTTTTCTTTACTCACTTAGTAGGTATGTCATTATTAGAGCACAAAATTATGTTCATCTTTTTGACATAATATCACAGTTAAACGCCCATACACCACCCCATTTTACGATAAAAACAACATCACAGGTCATACGCATATCACTATTGGCAGTTTGTTTACACAATAAACATACCCACACAGTGTCCAGCCATTACCCAAATTGCCGTACCGAAACAAACGTACATATCCAATGAATCGTCAATCAAAACAATTAAGCATAACATACCACCCACACTTCACTAAGAATAACAAATCATACAACTAAAATTTTGTGACACGATTCACCGCAAAAAAGCGTCCGTTTGTTGATTGAAAACGGGCGTATTCAATAATCCATTAAACCGTAACGTTAGAGTTTTGACAGATGACGTACGAGGCTGCCATCCTGTGACTGATGCGTTACCTGGGGCTCGTACCGGTTTACTATTAGTTCCGATAACTCATACGCGACTCGATTCAAATTCGGAAGGTACGGAATACGGATTCTGATGATTCTTTCTTTGAAATATTGTGGATGAAAAGTAGGCACAGGTAACGCGCATAAATCTTCGTTAAATCCTATTTAATGAAGAGTAACGCATAAAGTAGCAAGAAAAGCATTGCTTAAGCTGATATTAATACTGTAAATTATTATTTATTATTAATTGCTATTAAATTATTCAGTCTTCACTTAGGACAATTTATTTTAATGTAAAATTAGATAGGTGGTAGGTAGGAGAACATGTAAAGGTCTACCTCTACATCATGTTCTTTAGAACATGCTGGAAAATGTGAAAAACACTATTTCAATATCTTCGAATTTACACAAAATGAGTATAGATCATTAATTACCGCCGAAATTAATTTCCATATTTCCGAAGAGCAGATAATTCTTAACATTTTTGCGATGGCCCAAATATTCATTTTTAGAGAAAAACCTTAAGATGTCAATTGAATTTCATCAATCAATTGAGCTCGGGTTTTTAATCATAGTCTTTTGTCAAAGTTTTTCGTCGATAGATTTCCATTTGATACCAGCTGCTTCTTCGAATTGAGTCCATTTTTCTTGTAAAATTACGTCTGTGAAGAAAATCTTGATTATTGCTACAAGGTCAGTAATTTAACATTTTTATTACGGCTCGTTAGCACTCTGAATTAAATAATAAAAATCTTGAATGACCTTGTCGAAGATATAAAAAGTATAATAAAAGTAGCGAAAGGTATATTTGCCCCCATAGCAGGATATACAGGGTCCCATTAAAAAAGATAAACAAAAAACACATCGCTTAGTACGTCTAACCAAAGATATCCAAGCCAAAAAAACACTGATAATAGTGATTATATTTTGACCTAAAATATTAAATTGCCGGCACATTAGTGTATTTTTGTTAGTCCATTACTTTTCTTGTATCTAATGCGTTTTTCTTATTATATTTTTTACCATCGTCCTTATTATGGTGGTCTGAATGATTTCTAAAATTTTGTCCACCTATTTTAATGGGACCTTATATATAGGTAAGGTCGTCGGTGGGGTCGGTTTTCTTCTACATGGTCTATATACCGTGTAGAAGAAAACCGACCCCATACAGTTTAAAAGTCCGTTCAAAGTTATTTAACCTCTGACAGCAGCATCCTAACAGCAATCTTATGGAAACCAGAATAAAGATCACAATGTTTTTGACAGATTTGTCAGCGGCAGCAACTCAATAGCAACCTTTTTAGAACGAGATTAAAGACGACTGTGATTTGGACAGTCATGCAAAATCAGAGGTAAAATAATTGTGAAGGAACTCTAAGGTGTAAACCTACATACAGAAATAAATAGAAGTGAGTTCGTTTTTTGAAACTGAAAACAAAGCTCTTTTCAGAATGTAAAGTCTATTCAAACTTATGTTTCAAATTAATATTATTACACGTTAAACAAATATCAACTTTATTTTAATGGGAATTAAGTTGATTTCTGAGTGACTAGCACTATTGAAAAAGTTATAAAAATGTTTGAAGTTGCAGCTTAAACTGAACTTAATTGTGTAGTATTTAAAGTTATTTTTCCATGAACTCATATTTGTTTACATTTTTGGAAAATAAATCGCAAATGCAGATTACATTGTTCCTGCAGTGAAGAACAAAAGCATAAACAATAGTTCCGACTGCTTTGTTCCCAAATACCGTTAGTAAGGGAATCAACATTGATGTGACCGAAATCTGTCACTCGCGCACTTGTATGCAAATCTCACACCCGCTCTGTACGACGGTATGCAAATGTATGCATTACTCGCATCAATGAATATCACTCTTCCTGTCTAACATATAGCTTTAGAGCGAGATAGAAGACTTAATGCTTATTTTACGTTTAGAATGTATTTGATATGGTAATGACATTTAGTTAGAGAACTGTTTACCTATACACGATCTTCACCTATGACACTGTTAAGCGCTGCCTTTGTCATGTCGCTATCTTCTTTGATACGATTTTATCAGAACACGATAATGTTGGAGCAGATGTCGAGAGCCAGTTGTATAGTTTCCTTATCTGTTTACATGAAACACACGGGAAACCTTTTCTCATTTAAGGTACTAAAAAGTTTATAGTTTTTATGTGGTGAAGGGTTACGTGGAAGACCTTTGGTTCAGGGTTTTATTACTGGTTTTACTTTTCTCCTCTAACGGTAATTTAAAATGTTATCGTTGACTTTCTTTAAATATTCGATTTTTTTGTTTATCCACCACGCGGGCCCAGCGCGGGTTTGTAGATGTCACATATCTTTGAATTTTTGGTTCCTGGACATGCCGGCTTCCTTCACAGTTTTGAGAGCAGTGGTGATGTTATAATTTACACAAAGTAAAGCGCCAGTCTGGGTTTGAACTTATGACTTACAACTCGTAAGTCGCGGCCTTTACCACTGCACCACCATTGCTCTCCACTCACTGAGAGGAGGCCTGTGTCCTAGCAGTGGGAACATTATAGTCTGAATCATCAGTGTGTTTAAAAAACCATGTTACTTTACCAGTATTTACTTGAGCACCTTATTAGCGAAAATGAACCAAACATATACATATTACCACTTTTTTATAAGTCAAACTATGTCGACAATTTCAGTACATAAACTGCAATTTACCTACCCAACAACGAACAACCCGAAAGCACGCATACAACACCGCAAACTATCATAACTAATTCCACACAACTAACATAAGTGATGTTTTCAAAAGTTTCCCATATTTGTATCGGGGAGCAACAATACACAATATGAAATATGCGGCTATCAGTATAAAGTACCGCAGCGCATCCGGTACATACCGTAGAAGAACCCTATTTCATACTTTCCTTACTTGGTAAGTGCAACGATAGTTCTAAAGTTTGCCATTGGACGCGTTAAAGATTCAAACGCCACAAGCGTATGTTATGTGATAAGGCATTTATAATGTCTATTGCTTTTAAAAGTAAGTGTAAGTGGAAAGTCGAAGTTGGAGATAAGCTTTTATCATTTGGCTTGCATTACGGCTTTTTGATAGGCTGTGTATTAGTTTTCTTGCTAATCTGAGTGGGAGGAAAATTATGATATCAGCTGCTAATCTGTTTATGGCGGTCGTAAAAATTATCAAACAGTATTATGCAATGTAAGTGAGCCAAACAAAATGGCAGCTTGTTTTTATTATTATGTGGTGTTAGTCAATTGGCTTTTATAAAGAGAAAAGGTTTAATTTTTTTGTATGTTTGTTTGTTACACTGCCACGCTAAACCGGCTGAATGGATTTGATTGAAATTTGGCACATGAGTAGACCATGACTTACTGACACTTGACTAAAAATACTTGATACTTTTTATCCCGATATTACCATGGGATCAAGACTTACGCGGGTGAAACCACCGGGCGCAGCTAGTACTTTTTATTTTTGCATATATCTAAATTAGAAAATCTTTTTATTACTTGCTATTTTTTACAGCGCAACGCGCATGTATTTACCCACCTTAGAATTTTAAGAATCAGGTGTATAAATAAATTCAGATCAACTTTATATAAACTTCAAGAAGTTTTTGGTAGTCATCAGTAAAACAATATTATTTGTTAGTTAAAAGTCATAAAACAGATTATTTTAGCTCGATCAAACAATGTTTAGATGTTTAGTTTTTTTCTCATGTTAAACGTATTTTATCTAGAATTGCCTCTACTAATAGTAAATAAAACAGCCTCCAACATTTCATTTGATCTGAATTAGATAAACTAACGTACCTTTCATGTTTACGGCGCTGTATACTTTTTATCGCTACCGATATCGATATTTTATTATTATCGATATTGTTGACATTTACGATCAAATTAATATAAATGGGAAATGCAAGGATGACGTCAGAACGCTATTGACTATCATCATCATTGGCAGCCACCCACCCACTGCTGAGTATATGCCGTTCCTTTCTTTCGTGCCATGCTTTTCTGGATGCAGAGGGTTCCTAATTGCACGACTCATAATGTGAAGCATTAGAGAGTGCTTTACGATCAAATTTTTTTTTTGCTTCCTTTCTGCAATTTTTTCTATTGTTATAGGTACTCCTGCTTGTACACAGAACCTACTTAATTTATATACCATTGTATAGATAATTTAATGGAGATTAATTTTGTTCTTTTCAAAAATTGATTTAATGCAGTATGTAACGAAAAAAACATCAAAATATTTCTAAAAAAATTCCCGTAAATCAAGTGTGAAACCTAAAAACATTGTAACTTGCGAAAAAATCAATTAAGTACATTTTTTAATAGATTCGTTTCACCCATAGGAGGAACCCTATTGAAAATGGCTCTTTTATTCAAAATAGTTAAATTATAATTAGTAAAAGACTAACTAATATAATATCTATATCTATGGTTTTTTATACGATCAAATGAGCATTATGAGTCGTGCCCTATTACATTTTTTTTTAAATTAGCATTTTGAACTTAATGCAGAGAATTTTCAAAGGTTTGTAAAACTAGATTTCGTATCAAGTTGATTGAATAGATTTTGGAGCCAGGCTATCTAGTGTTGATTAGATCTATAATACCTACATTTTCCAAACATTCATTTTCAGAAAACGGAAATTGTGTTATGAAAGACGGACAAACAGAAATCATAACACCAACTACCTTGTCAAGGAAACTAAAGACAATGAGTTGTTGTCATACAAACTGCTATAGCACAAAAGACATGAAATCAATGAACTGGCCTAACCAAAAACGGTACGTCCCAGGCCATGTAAGTGCGATCGAGTTACAACGAGGCTCGACGAACATGTGCACACAATTTTACATACAATGCGGTGTGGGCGGAACGTTCGGAGCGTTTAGACGAGACTAGTCCGTGTCGGGGGTAGTGCTTGACACCAGTTTTGAGAAGAGTGATTCGCGATTTTTATTGGTTCGTGTTTTTCGATGAATGAAGTGACCCTTGACCGCGTTTTTCTGGTTCAAAAACTTTGTATTACTATTTCGACGTGTGTGTCACGCTTTGATTTAAAACTGACAGGTTTCGATCAGCCCATTGTAGAATGATCTTTTCCTTTGTATTCATTAAATAATGAATTATAGGAATAATGTAATCTTAAAGCAGATAGATATAGGTATAATAGAAATATAGTTTATTAATCATGTTCTATTTATTTACATAAGTAATTTAAATTTGGCTACGATCTATTTTTAAACAAGACATTTACATAGCAGAAAGTGAGTTTTATGAGCTTTCATTAGCACCCCCTTTTTTTTTAATACCTACCTACTGTCAAATACAATATCAACTTCAAAACAAACACAGTCTATCTAAGGACTAAATTCATGAAAATGCAACAAACAAACCGCCTCACCATTAAATCTTTATCAATATATCCTTCAAAGTGATTTATCTTTTGATTATTCGCAGTGAATGCGCGGGCGCCTGCAATGGCACGCATTTAACGACTATCACTATCAGGTGGCAATGGGCGCTGTGACGTCACCAAGGGTTGTTAGCACTGCTTGTTACTAAGTGGACCTTTATGTACCTTTTAAAGTAGGATCTCAAATGCGTTCGTTACGTTGAGGTTTAATAAAATGTGAATATGATGTGTTTAGGTTTCTTTGGCGGTGAAATGTGTATACGATGACTGTAGTTTTAGCCTGTAGTCTGTAGTACATTACAGGAAATAAGTAGGTAAACAGCGAGATTATCGTAACTTGCTGTTTGTTGTGAATTCTGACTGTTTAAAAATAATATTATGTGTTTCTCTCAGGCGCGGCGATAGTAGACCAATATTGTACCTATTCGATTAGATGCTTAAAAGGGAATAAACAAACCCACGCAAAGATAAAATAATTTTAGCTTAATTTATTGCTACGGTAAATATTACCTACAGCTGACTTGTTTAGCTAATAGTTGGGCTTTAAACTGAATTTAACGCAACTGCTTTATTATTTCCAAGACAGGAGCTTAACTTTGTGTAAATTCATCATCACTGAGCTCTAAACGGTGAAGGAAAACATCGTGAGGAAACCGGTATGTCCTAGAGCCAAAAAGTTCAAAGACATGTGACATCTATTAATCCGCACTGGGCCTGCGTGGTGGATTACGGCCCACTCCCTCTCACCGAGAGGAGGCCTGTGTCCCAGCAGTGCGAACATTAAGGCTGATTATTTCTAGCACCATTCTGCTGTGATTATATTAAATGTATAATTCGACAAGAAACAGGAACATTGAGAAAAGACGCCTTGCTTTCAGTGTGGGCTGATCTGAATCGTTTTGTCACTACCAAGTGTGGTCTGAGATTTACGAAATTTCGCAGGTATTTGAATTTAAAATGACATTGCGAGCATTCCTTTAGAGCTAAAAGGATATGATAAGAGAAGTGTCTCTTCGAATCTGAGTATTCAATGTAACGAGGTAGTTTGCACAACGTAGATATTGATAAGAATTCATACGTTAAATCCAAGAGAATATTTATATGAGATAAACCGTTTGAAATGCTTAGTGTTGGAGGAAATGTTCTTGTTAAATAAACATGACTTTTAAAATGTTTATTTACTGCCTTCCTTATGCAAAATGCCTTTCAAATTCAGTCTCTTAAAATTCCATAAAATCCACGTGGGCGTATGTCTTGGGGATAAAAACTGGATTATCAGCTTATGTGTTCATAATCCGAATGTATATCGGAGATTTGCGAAATATATGTCTCCGTTTATCGTATTATGGAGGTACTTAGGTTTATTTTGAATCAAAATCCGCAGCAGGAATTCTGCGTTTAATTTCAATAGATTTTTTATTACTTCCATGTTTCATTCATGACTCAATATTTTTCCATATGCAAATAGAACAAGCAGGTCAACATTATCAGACGAGGATGTAGGAGAATTAAAAAATCCTCCCTCCACACATTCTACTAACAAAATTAACATATTCACTGTTTCATCTCAACTGGTTCCCACTTTTGAATTTCCTATTAGTGTTTACAAAGGCAAAGTCAATACGATGTGGTAGCCAGAAATATTAATGTGATGTTTGTTGTTACTACGGACTATATGTCGGTGGGTGAAGGTTTCGAATTGCTTGCACCGGAATCGATTATGAAATGAAGATCCACACGCTACTCTATTGTTGGGATTGGTTTACAAAATTTTCGAGTTATTGACTTTGGCGTGAGAATTGGTTTCTAACGTTCGTAACCCTGGTAGGTCTGATCGATCAAATATCTAACATACTACTGTTAAGCATTTTTGAAGCGCATAAGTATGTAAATAAGTCCAGTAGTCCACTTTTATTGTGTGACATTGGATATAGTTTCCTCTCTTAAGTACCAAAATGCTATTAACTAAAATGTCTCACGTTCTTTTAACATTTAAATGTACCATACTACTATTTGGTATGTTATCTTTCGTTATCTAACTCCCTAGTAGCAGTGATACCATTAATGTATTACAAATTACTAATTCACAGATATTTTCTGTAGATTCTTGTGTAATGAATTGATGTTTTAGTCAGTGGCATACATTCTCTGTGATTAGAATGTCGACGCTTTCCATCTTGCGAGATAAACAGTTATAACGACACTGTAAAATGTCGAATAAAATTTATCTAAATAAAATCAAAAACAGTGTTCATAAGTGTTATGATCAGTTTTCTTCCTAATCAATTTAATTTGGATTTTTATAGCTGACCATTAGGTACAGCCTTTCATTGAGCTCTCTGAACAATTAATATTTTTTCTGAGAACTTCTAGCCTACACTAATACATTAAAAAGTTGCCATATGACTATCGTAGTATGAGGCAACTTTTTAGATACATATACAGGCTGAATTTTTCAAGTGGGCGTAGATGGCCAAATCCGAAACTATGAGGAATAGCGAAAAGTACTCAAAGGAGTCGCGGGCTCGATTTTGATGAAAACTAAAACTGCATCATTGGATTTTTGAAAAATCAATATTTCTGGCCAGGAATCGAACCTGTTGATTTTGAAAAAAAAAACACACGCTGTATTATTACACCATTCGATAGTGTCGCTAATAAGGATCAAATTCTGGGAAGTAATGACATACGGCAAACTAAAGGAAAGAGCTCATTTTTATCAAAATACTTTTTTATTTTCTTATGCTACCTACCTATTAAACCTTAACTGATTAATTGTTCAAAATTATGACAATTGTTTTTGAATACATAGCTGGATTCGACGTCTCAAGGATTGTACTGCAATTAAAAATTTGAATTTAAAACATAATTTTGTGAAGGGGACTGCGCTACGAGTGTTTCGGGTGTAAAAATATTGAGCATCATTTCGAACAAGGTATGAAAAAAGAAGCAGTTTATTAAAATTCAACACTTTCCTTAAGTTTGCCGTATGTCATTACTTCCCAGAATTTGATCCTTATTAGGGACACTATCGAATGGTGTAATAATACAGTGTGTGTTTTTTTTTTCAAAATCAACAGGTTCGATTCCTGGCTAGAAATATTGAATTTTCAAAAATCCAATGATGCAGTTTTAGTATTCATCAAAATCGAGCCCGCGACTCCTTTGAGTACTTTTCGCTATTTCTCATAGTTTAGAATTTGGCCATCCACGCCCACTTGGAAAATTCACCCTGTATATGTAGCTACACGAGTACCTATTATATACTTATTCAGTGCGGGGATCGAACCTGCCGCTATACTTTACTATAATCAGTAATCAGCCTATAATGTTCGCATTGCTGGGACTCAGACCTCCTCTGTGTGATAGGGAGTGAGCCATAATCCACCATGCGGGCCCAGTGTGGTTGGTGGACGTCTCATTGTTTTGGATGGTGTGTTTGGTTCTTCAATAAAACTAGTGGACTGCATAAAATGATTTTATAATAACTGCATCGGTTGGAACACACAGAAACTCGCTTGCGAGATCTCGTGAATACCCATGTCTTCCAATGTTTAGTTTTTGGACATGCCTGTTTATTCACGACTAGCTTCTGCCCGCGACTTCGTTCGCGTGAAATTTCTTATTCCCTCGACCCCTCTCGTCGTATTGCATCACTTGCCCGCGTCTCCTGCTCTATCACTTTGTTTCCCCATAGCGCTTTTGCTCGGCTCCTTAGGGTCATACCGTGACGTTAAATAGCCTATAGCCTTCCTTAAGAATTGGGCTATCAAATGCAAGAAGAATTTTTAAATTCAACTGGTAGTTCCAGAGATTACCCCATACATACAAACTTACAAACAAATTTTGCCTCTTTATAATAATATTAGTATAGATGTTTTCCTTCACCGTTTTGAGAGCAGTGGTGATGAAATAATGTACAGTGCAACAGCCTCCCCTTAATGCTTCCGAAACCCTTACACGCATTCGTTAGCATGACATTTATTTCTAAGAAGACTTCCTCTTAAAAGTGTTCTCATATTGGTACCATACCTCCGGGAAGTATAGAAGACACCTCATGTAAACAAATTCACAGGAAATTCATAATTAATACGTACGTTGAGTTTCCCGAACTTTCGAATCATTTCCGGAGTAAACCTAATAATGTTCTTAGTGTCATCGACACTTAAAACTTTACCATACTCATTTGTTGCTACTGTATTAAACAGTCTCATTATATTCCCTGTGTACTTTAGCTTGTTGAGAGGAAGTAGTCGTTAATAAACATGTCAATGGTAATTTTATGGAAATTGTTGATGAACTGTCTATGTTGTATAATAATTACTTGGTATTTTGCTAGTCTGTGATGTATTACTATTATTACTTTCGAAGTTCTCCTCTTGCATAATGTTCTCGGTTTACTTTTAGCATTGGAATGAATGAGACTTTAACCGTCTTATTCCAAAACAAGTTCTAAGTTTTTACCTAACCTAAACCTTAGAGCCTGTTACAGTATTTTGAACTTTATTCCGACAAGACAACTTAAAATCGGGATTAACGTAAATTTTTGTAATAATAACTTTAACTTTGTTGGATTATAGTTCGAAGTTTAAAAATGGTTCGATGGTTTAAGCCTGGATCTAAAAATAAACCTTATTTGTAATAAGGCCGTTAAAATTTTATATTCCGATGACGGGTATTTTTTTTTTTATTATGGTCTATCTTTAGCATCTAATTGGTCCAAAGACACGTTTTATTACATATCAAGATATTCTAGCTATATTCTAGAGTCAAGGAATTTACTGTTGAGGAAATCGACAACCAACTTAAACTGTCCGTACTATACAGGGTTATTGTAAAAACACCAAGAACCTCATAAGAGGTCTTTGTACTCATCATTATGAACAACTTTTACTATGGGACCAAACCTGAAATCGCGAAAAAAAATCAGCTGTTCCCTACATTTTGTCGAGTTATACGAACAGAAATGTAGGGAACATATTCTGACTTTCTTCGCGATTTCAGGATTGGTCCCATAGTAAAAGTTGTTCATAATAATGAGTACAATGACCTCTTAAGAGGTTGTTGGTGTTTTTCCAATATCCCTATATTCAAATTAAAACTGTCATTCTTTGACAGTTATATGAAATGTCTATAACACCGCAAATTGACGTAGTTGGTCATTTTACTTAACAATTAACCTTCTACTATCAAAATCCGTCCTTGAACTTCCACACCAAATCTTACCATGAGCCGGTTCTGGAAAGAATTAAATAAATAATAAACTTTCCTTTAAAATAAAACTAAACTCACATCTAGGTACTTACCGTTCCACATACGATCACCGGTGTCCAAACAAAAATCCTCAGAACATTAAATGCCACCTTCAGACTTCCTGAGTCGGACTCAGTACTCGAATAACTCAAATAAACTCAGGTGGAAGTTTTCAATACGGTTCGTGACCATGACGCTTACGATTGAAACGCTTTATGCTGTATGTTCACACGCTTTGAAAATACAGAAGCTTAGAATCGTGTTTTCGTGTGTACGAGTTGTAGGTCGTCGGTTCGAACCCAGACAACCAGAACCATATTTCATCACCACTACTCTCAACACGGTGAAGGACAAACATCGTGAGGAAACTGGCATGTCCTGGACGCAAAAATTCGAAGAGGACATGTTGGAACCCGCACTGGCCTACTCCCTCTTACCAAGACGAGGCTAGTGTCCCAGCAGTGGGAAGAGTATAGGCTGATTACGCTGAGTCGTGTTTTGCGAATATGAATGGCGATTCATGTTGCATCCAAACATAATATACCTAATGGTATGTTATGTTGTGTTAGAGTATACAGCGTGGTGTAATCATCACGCTGTATACTCTGAAGGATTACCGATAGTACAGACGCCAGCACATCAAGCTACCACAATCTGTCAAATTTCTTCAATAGATTTTCAACTTTATCGCTACAGCATAAAGTTCAAGGTTGATTGGGAAAATTTGACAGTTTCGGGTGCTGGCGTCTGTACACTCACATTTTGCCAGTTATGTTTTAGTCCCATGTAATAGGGGACGAGCCTATTGCCATCAACTGGGCACACAAATCCAGACTCCGGGCTGCAACTGAAAAAATCCTGATAGAAAAAAAAAACAATAACACCTAGCCCGACTTGGGAATCGAACCCAGGACCTCATGCTCAGCAGTAGCACTTGCGACCACTAGACTAACGAGGCAGTCCAATAAAGCAAAGCTACATCAGAAACAAATAGGTTTATCATGCTAGTGCAGTTCTGAGCCTTCACATATGACCCTTTATAGAGCAGAAACAAAATTTGTAGTTGACTAGTCCAACTTTAAGGTCGATTTTATCAATAAAAAAAACGACCTTAAGATTAGACTAGTCGGGTGATTACAGGCGCTGAAATCATTTGGTTTTTGCCCTATAAATGGTTCCTATCTGAACTAACATTAAGTTTCACGCAGAAGGGCACAACGTGATAGCGCGGCTTGACTCTAATAGAACAATTTCTATGAGAACTTCTTGGAAATTATTCTACCAAAATCGCCTCGAACCGTCGCGTCGCACCTGTCTGCTGAGCCTTTAAGTGGAAAACTAATCATCTTCAGATTTTGATTCTTGGGCAATGACAATTTGCAAGGTGATCAGCGTCATCTGTTTTTTTTTTCATACCCTCAAAATTTTCAGGATTATTGACTACAAATACTTAAGTATATGCGTGAGGTTTTGTACTTAGTTTTACTTACACGAACATTCTCCACTGGACTCATACAGTATAAACCCATCCAATCCACCGAATCAAAGCTTCTGTAATACGAAACACGTAGATCGATTCGTTCCGAACTTGCGCCTTGTATGCCATATCACAAAAACTTCCCCAATTCCGATTCAAGACACTGATAGCTCTGTGTTTAACACAATAAAACTACTTCGTAGAAAGTCCAAAATAACGACACAGTGTTTAATTGTGCGGCTTAGTTGGAAAACGGTGACTGTCTTTACGCGTCTAGTTAAGCACGGGAAAGATTAACGAGGTCTGCGTTTCGAATGAAACAGAATTGCGAAGGAAGTCACGGTAATTAGTACTGTAATCCTATGCTCTGTGGTTGGTCATTAATTTATACCACACTTGATTAGTTTCCTTTGGGAATTGTTGTTTTTTGCTCTTTCTAACAGTAATATGAAGCATACCCAATTACAATAACTATAACGGCGAATTTTCAGTGCTACAGAAGAATTATTATGGACTTCTTAAGAGGAAATGCGGTCGGAGAAACTTTTGAAAAAGCCTAAGTAAAAAGTCATAATTCGAGGTTTGGCTCTCTCCTATTTCGTCCTCTAATATTGGACCAATTTAAAAGATATTTCATAAACTGAATAAGAACGATTTATACTGTGTCCCTATGTTTTCGTTTTTCATTAATACTTGTCAAATTTGTACACTAGGCCTCTGTTGACAGCGGTTTAAATCGGCAATTTTGAACATTTGAGAGTTCTAGTGCTTATAAAAATAATGTATCATCAAAAAGGAAAACATAGGGACATACGTCTCTATGTTTTCCTTTCGAGAGCGTTTCTATGGAGAAGAGACCACCCACATTTCCTCTTAATGAACCATTTTCGGGCAATAATACTCATTTATTTCAGGATATAATTAACAGGTTTTATTTTAAATAATACGACCTGTTCAATGAATACAGCGTTTCATTACGAAAATCATTGGACACAAATTAACAGACCAGTATTAAGAGGTGAAAATAAATTATTATAATAAGTTACAGTATAATTTGTGCTTTACGTATATACAAAAGATAGACGTCCGCGACAATATCAAAATTTTCTATTTTTACCTTTGAATAAAGTTTATTTCTAAAAGATTGCATCATTGTGAATAAAGTCGTATGTGTATTTGTGATTAGCTCCTGTCCGCGTGAAATTTCGCGCGTTAAAACAAACTCTTCAGCTTTATCATTACTCATCATCTGCCTAGCCTTTTCCCAACCATGTTGGGGTCGGCTTCCAGTCTAACCGGATGCAGCTAAATATAAGTATTTTACATGGAGCGACTGCCTATCTGACCTCCGCAACCCAGTTGCTGGGTAATACGATACCGCTTGGTAAGACTGGTTGTCAGACTTTTAGGCTTCTGACTACCCGTAACACGAACACGAATGACAGCCGGGACCAACGGCTTAACGTGCTTTCCGAGACACTGAGGGGTCTCGGTACGTGAAGATGGTCACCCATCCACAGACCAACCGCGGCAAGCGTAGCTTAACCTGATCGATCGAACTGTGCGACTGTTATTATTTAGCCACGGTCCCCTCTTTCTCTTTACCGTTAGTATAGATAGATAAATATTATTGGTATCGTGTTAATTTTGAGTGGTAATGTAGTAATAGGTAATACGGGCTGGTGTCCGCAACTCCACGTCAATGCGCGTATTTTGCGTACAAGAGTGATAATGTGACAATAACATTGTCCTAGAGTAGTCCTATACCGAATAAAGGGTATAAGTAACAGTATACAAAAGTAGGACTTAACACTTCCTCTCTTAATGATATGAGAGCTGCAAACGTTATCAACGCCAGAATCACCGCAGTTTGGAGTTTGGCCAGGGCACGATGCCGTATAGCCCCATTCAACTTAACTGCACATAGAACTTTATTCACAAAACATTCACGCTTAGAACTCTTCATTATCACTGCTATTTTAACGTGCGATTTGAACAAAGTACATTTTTTTTTTTTATATTTAACATATTCTATTTTGTGTCATCTTTTGTTTTTTTTTTTTTTGTGTACACTCTACATCTATCTTTTTAAGCCGTTTGATTTTGTCGCGTATTAACTAAATCGATGAATATGTAGTTCTTATAGTTATAACAATAATGATGAGTTAAGACAGATTTTATAGCTAATATTGTTTGAGAAGATAAAGTACAGCTATCGATATAAAAATATAACAATGATGTTATGGTAGGTACTCAAAGGATGTATACAGAAATACAAGCAAATAGAAAAATCCCAGGCTTTGGAATTTTATGAAAGGAGTTATAATAAGGAATAGTATAAAAACTATAGCTGTACACATCCTTGTTAATACACAAATAAATAGGCATCTCTAAACCAAAAAAATTTACATAACCAACAATTTGCCTATTCTATTCACCAATCCATAATTTCCACGCCCTTTATATCATTCCATGATAAAATACAACTTACGTATTATCAAAAACATGATTCTTAAAAGCCAAAATTTATGACTAGTTTAGAATATTTACATACCTAATAAAGAATAGTTTGTACAATTATTCATACTTATGGGTCGTGTGTTTATGAAACCTGGGAATTCTACATTATAAAAATAAATCTTATGACTAACTTTTTATACCTAAGCTTAATGTAGCGAAAATAAATACTAATTTAACGCAAATACTTAGAAAAATAAAAAAATAAATCACAGCGAATCTCAATCACCTATCTACTCTTACATAATTACTATCTATAGTAACAATCGATGGTGTCATATCTTACATCAAACTTTTACATGAAATTGTACCTTAACGACATAGTTACATTTATGAAAATTCGTATTTTGTAGATATAGGAATATTTAATAGTAATTAATATGACATTAATAATTAGAAACTTGTCGACAAAGTTGAATTTAGGTATAGCTTAACATGATATTAAATCAATTACTTAAGAATATGATACTTTTTACATCATGTCGCATGTATAACCAAAGCAAGAAAGCCTAAAAATAAACTCCGAAATAACAAAAGACAACTGTGTTTCAGAAATAATGAGCATATAACTTCTACATTCAATTCCACTCGTACCCAAATTAACATTTACATATATGTAACAGATACAAAATTCTACAACTTAAGTATTTGTAATTTCGCGATTCAGTTACGTTTGATAAGTAGACGAACATTCCAACTTTGTCCATAAATGGCGCGTTACTCGTTGCCCGTCATAAATATTCATTTTCGGCAAGCAGGAGGAAGTTTTCACGGTTTCTCATCGAGCCCCAGTCGAAGTAGACGCGTTATATTAGCAAATTTATGAGCAAAAATATTCCATACTCCGCAAAGATTTCTCGGAGAACTTTGCAAACCTCTTATCTGTCGTTGAATCAATCGTATGGATATCCACGTGCATTGCTGTTGCCACTTAACGTAAAACTAAAGCTATAGTACATGAAGTAGAAGTTATGTTCATTCAAAGATTAGATTCTTTAATCTACATAGTGTTTCTTTGTTTATTTACAATCTTGAGAATAGTGAACATTTTTCGTAAATGCAATTTAAAATGCAACTGTTCGCTTTGTTTCTTAAACATTTAAATCACTTCTCTGAATCTAATTACATAATGGATGGCATAAAAATTGTTATCAAGATATACAAAAAAAAAAAAAAAAATACTATACAGGGTGTTACAGAAAGAGTATATCAATACAAACGGGTTGAAGAGTGTATCTGGTCTAGATTCTCTGTACAAAATTTCAGCTCAAAAGCATTAACTTTGAAAATGCTTAATATTTTTTTATTTCGACATCAAGGCGCTGCACTGGCGCGCGGCGGCGTGATGTGCGTGTACTAGGCGCACAGACACACTACAGATAATGGATAATGACCCTCGTAGTGCGGTGAGACGTTTGTTATGATTTCAATTTAATAAACTATCGAAATAAAAAAATATTAAGCATTTTCAAAGTTACTGCTTTTGAGCTGAAATTTTGTACAGAGATTCTAGACCAGATACACTCTTCAACCCGTTTGTATTGATATACCCTTTCCGTAACACCCTGTATACAATGACTAGATCTATTTATAACGATAATAGTAACAGAAAAGGTATTTTCATAGGAAAAACGGTGTTCAACGTCAAATTCTAGAGAAGATTTTCCGCGACGTCACTCAAAAGTTTCATAGTACAGGGTTTCGCACTTTAAGTGTCCGTGATCAAAGCAAAGCCTCTTCGAGTTGGTCGAAGCCCTCGTACCATCAGTCGCTCTCGTAGACCGTTGAGTTGGAGCTCTTCCGCCGACTGTACGGCGAACAGAACTCGATCCTGGTGTCTGGCAGCCAGGTGTACGCAGTGCGCTCCGAAGATGCACTGGAAAATAGAGAAAAAAAAACAATTAGAATTATTACCTACTCAACAAACTAGTTAGTAGAACAAACTTTTTCTGTCGAATCGGTAACACTAACTTTAGTGAACATTTTAAATTTGAATAAAGCAAAACTTTGGGTTTAGTTATTGATTCATTCTGTGCTGATTGTTCGTTTCACTCTTCAGCATAATTTAAATAATTGACAGTTAAAGGAAAATTCAGAATTTAGGAAAATATTTTGTGACATTATTCACACCGGGATGAAAATCATTTAACAGAGATAAAACAAGAACAAACACTCAAATAATATTAATGTCACAACATTTATTAACTAAATTTTAGACGTACAAAAATTGTGTTCATTAGTATAGAAGCGAATTTATAGTCTTGTCATAGTTATTTTATCTCTGACTAGCTTCTGTCCGCGACTTCGTCCGCGTGAAATTTCTTGTTCCCCAGACGCAACCCGTCGCATCGCATCATCTGCCTGCACTATAACTTCGTTTTCGCTTAGCGTTATTTCCGAATTTTTTTCTTTTTACTCGGGTCATAGCGTGATGTTAAATAGCCTAAAACCTTCCTCAAGAATTGGGCTATCAAATGCAGCATTTTTCATATCCGGTTGGTAGTTTCAGAGATTAGCGCGCACAAACAAGCGAAACTCTTCAGCGTTATTATAGTAGGTATAGATTTGCATCACTGTGATCTTAATTTTTATTTACTATAACCGTTGTCAGATGTAAAATAACTATGTAAGGACTGCAGTTCCGAAACAATGTTGTAAAAACTAAAATCTATTTTCACGCTGTTCTGATTCCCTCAAATAAAGTACGGAGACGGAATATTGAAGCGTTAATAAATACATTGTTTGAAATTGGCGATTTAAAATTTTCTGTTCTGTAATTAACAACGTGACAAAGCAAAATAGGCTTCATTTTATTTTTATGTGAAATGTGAGTAATTGTGACTTTGAAAAGCTAAATGACATTACCGTTTTGGAACATTACGGAAATATTAACTAGCTGCCACTTAGCTAAAGGGAAAAATGTCGAAATATCCGTTGGTCCACTAATATGACATTTTAATGAGTCACTTTAGTTGTGTCTTGTTCCACGTCCAATTAACGTTTACAGTATTCGAAGCTGACTTTCAACATCGCTGTTGTAACTGCGCCTGCTCTTAATGGTAATCGAGAACAACATTTACATGCAGTAACAATTGAAACATGTTTGGACAAAACAAAGGCGTAGCCAGACTTAGTAACGCATTGTAACCAACCACTTGTGTATCCTGCAGCAGTCAATTTACCTGGCCAGTGAAACAAACGCTAAAGAGTCGCCCGACTCGAAGCAGTCGAATTATTTATGTTGAAATGCAATGAAAAGTTAATGTATTCGCTCCTTCAAGTGCCACCTACGAGCACTTGAATAAACAGAAGCGCTATTTATCTTTACCTTAGGTAAAGCATGTTGTTTTAAAGAGGACCCTTATAGGACTGAGGTCAACGTTCTTGACATACTTTATGAGATGAGCCTACGAGCAACATAGTGTTTACTTTTGTAGCATAACGTTGTTGTAGCGTATGAAGACGGGGGAAAATATATTAACATTTTTGTAATCGCACAGTTTTTACTATGTATGACGTTTGTGGTATCAATATTTTTGTAATCGACTATCCGTTGTGTATTATGTGATGCGAATAAAGTAGGGTAGATTCATTATTGGAGTGTGATAGATTGGGATAGAACCGTATCTTTTGACCGATTACCCTTCACGCCCTTGGCTATAGTCGACCATCGCGGTCCAGTGGCCACAGACATTAGATTAACCGATGTCCGTATCACTCAACAATTTAGTGTTACTCGGATGGACAGATTCGATATTATCGCTATAACATATCAATCGCTATTGAAAGATTCATCACATTATCTGAATGATTGTTCATTCAATTTGAAACTTACAGACGTCAAAACACAGCGACTCCTATGATAGATTTGATTGTTTGCCTCTGAATGGAACTGCCAAATATTTTCTAATCAAATGGCCGTTTTGTGCCAATCAATTGGTACATAATTGACACGAAAGGAGACCAATAGAGAGAACAAGTCGAGCGAAATCCAATTTGAAATAAGTGCCTTCTGAATTAATCCGGCCACTTTGAGCGGACCGGATGAAATTTCTGGTATTTTTCACGTCTAGCAATAAAAACGAGCCCTCGACGCGGGAAAAAGATGAGTAATAGCTTCACCCTAAGTTCTGAGGAACTGTGAGGAATAATAATATTATGCTCGTATGATGGAAACCTTTTTTAATCCGTCTACATAAATATCAAGGTATGAAAGTGATATCGGGTGTACGAGAGATGCTGAAGCTGCTTTTTATGATGTGAATATTTTAAGAGCAATTAATCTATTGTATGGAAGGGGTTCGTGGCTAAGTAATAACAGCCCACGGGTCATCAAAGGTTAAGCTACGCTGGCCACGGTCGGTTTTTGGATCATCAATTACATATCGAGACCTCTTTGTGCCTTAGAACACACGTTAAGCTAAACACGTCACTCGTAGATCGTTGACAGCCGTTACCGGTAGTCAGAAGCCCAAAAGTCGGACAACCAGTGACAAATGGTATAGTGTTACCACAGAATACTTAATAGGTGGTTCATTACCTGGGCTGTAGAGATCACATACATAGGCAGTCACTCCATGTAAAATAATGGTATTTAGCCGCATTCGGTTAGACTGGAAGCCGACCCCAACATAGTTGGGAAAAGGCGACGCAGGTTGATTGAATTTCTATTTATTGTAAGAGTTGTATCGGGCATAAGATATTTAATTAGCTTTTGTTTTTGAAACAGTTGTCTAGACATAATATGTACTTATCTTGTATCTTGTCAATTAAATAACGCTAATTTATCCCAGTGTTGCCCACCTCTGTATGTAATAAATTATGGAGATACACACATGTATCTCCATAATGTATTTGTATGAATATGAACCCTGCGATTTTAGTAAGTATACCTATTCAACTATTGGAATATATATTATGGTAATAGATATGCAACTTTCTCACTCATTACAAAAGCTTAATACAACGAAGTAGGGGAATAATGGCGTCGAGTAGCTAATTTTACATTCAAAAACTTGTGCAATTATAAATTCGGATGAATATTTCACCAAAGTTTTTGGGAGTGGTTATTATAATAATAATCATTATTGTTGTTATTGTTTCCAACCAAGGAAAACATCCATTAATAAATTATTCGGGCCGCGAATAGTCCCTTGTGACATTCACGGTAATATTTAATGACACTTTTGATTCCCGAATCTTACGACAGAGTTCCATTCGTAAGCAGTCTGATAGTACTGATTCATGCTTAAGTTGTCATAATATTGTAAGTCATTCTGTAATTCCAATACCTTTATGACCACTAAACTCAACTTATGATTTAATTTAGGCACTATTAAATTTCATAAACTGGGATGCTACTGTTATTAAATGTCATAACTTGGAATGTCAACATCAAGTGTCCTCAAACTAAGGTCCGGTAAGTAATGACAAACTTCCTGTGAGAATTTCCAAGTGTCAGACACAAATACTTGACCGTCTAATAGAAATATTAAGTAAAGTAGAGATGGTGCTAACACGAAAACTAGTATAAAACAAATTGCCTTTCTTTTAACGCCGAGGGCGTTAACAAATTGGGAAGTTTTAATATTCATAAATTATCAACCAATTAGAATGCAGCTAAGCGTGATGGCACTGGCACAGCAGTTTGATTACTTGTACCAACAACTCTGTACTTTGCAGCACCTGCTTTAGTTAAACTTCTAACTAGATCAGTTAACACCTCATCTTAACGCTCGCGTGAACATTTATGACTTCAGATTATTGAGTTACAGTTTGTGCTCTTAGTTAGTAAATATATTTTATTTTATTATTAGTAGGTAAGTAGTTTATGGTTTCTTTTGATGTTGTTAATAAGGCTGGTTGAGTTGACTGTGGTGATTAGGTATTTTATGTTTACCGTCTAACCGTTTGTCAGTTTTTAACAGTTTTTTTTAATTCTGTTTGTATCCCTTCTACTTCAAGTTTGTTTTCTTCATCAGATTCCTACTCATCTTTGTCGATTAACAAATTAAGCAATTCTTCTTCATTTTGCTAAAGTTTTATTTTATTTACTATTATTTTCGATGAGTTATTTGGTAATGCAATATTATCATATACCAAAATCTCCAATGTTTAACTGAACAGGTTAGTAGCTTATTCATGTCAGTGCGGTTAAGTTACAATTTAATGGCCAGACCGCCAGTTGGATGGACCATCATTTATGACAGTAGACCCGGCCGGGGTCCAAGCATATTACTCTATCAGTTCCAACAGAAATCACTAGATGGCGTTAGTTAAGAATAAACATAGAAGTTTTGCTAAGGAAAATGAGTAAAGAATATGTACAAAACATACACTTAAAGAGGATACAGTTAAGTAAACGTACAGTCATAACTAATAAAGAGCTTTCCTAAATAACTTCCGACGGTACCAGGCTAGCATAAAATAAAGAAACCACCACAGCATTAATACTTTGGTGGTATAAGCCGGTGAAGCGAGAATTGTCTGTGCAAACACAAACGCAGCGGTCAAAATGGAAGCCCCATTGTGTCAGAATGTATTCATTTGTATGGCAAGCCTAATATTGACTGTACGGAACTCGTTTCGTGCATGTAAATATTGAACCGAAGCGAGACTTAGAGCCATCTCGTGATTAAAATTATGTACCTACTTTACTTATATTTTGTAACTTATACTTTCAGAAATGTAACATTAACAGAAGTGCCAAAAAGTTAATTAGCTGATTACAAGCACGTCAAATAGAACGCCATTTAGAGTTACGTAAATAGGTTACTCCATTACCTTCGTATTGGAATTTGAAATTCGCTTTTGTCCAAAAACCTTTTTTAGGCAAAGTATAGCTAGAAAAATAAATCCAGATTTAAGAACCTCAACCCAGTAAGAAACTTAAATATATTTGTCTCATATAATCAGAAAACTGTCCTTTATGCTAATCTAAGACCTAAGTTAACTAGTCTAAGCTAAAAAGCCCGCTCTTAGTCTAAAACGCTGAGTTTTTTTAAGACCACTTCGTAATCTCTAGAGCCTCAAGATATTATAGTAATCCTCCTTTTTGTATAATTAATGAATTATGAAACTGTTATACGTAGGTGTATAGTCCAAATCCACAATGATGCTTATGAAAACTGCAGCATCACTACGTAGTACTTTAAGTATTCTGTGGCATCACTCAGTACCAATTTTGCTAAAACAACAAGTTATTACAAAAAATTGTAGTTTGAACTTGTACCTACATTTTCAACACACAAAATGGTGTGAATCAGCATTAATATTTCTACTGAATGATTTAATACTCACGATAGAACATTAATGTTCTAAACGACCATCATAATTTGTCATCAACTAGAAGCCACAGATCCAAACGTTAAAAATATATAAAAAGTTAATCTATGTTGTATTGAAAACTGCACCTTTGATTCTTTTGACATTAAATATAATTTATTTGTTTTTTTTTTTTGTTGTTGCTGTCACATGTCACATAATTCGGAAAAAGAGCTTCCGGAGGATTTGCTGCGACTGCGACGTGATCATTGTAACGGTTCTTATGATTTACCTCATTTTTAATAAATAACTAGCTTCTGCCCGCGACTTCGTCCGCGTAAAATTATCTTGTTCTCCCGACCCAGCCCGCACCTTCGCCTGCCCGAACTATTGCTTCGTTTTCGCTAAGCGTTCTTTCTGAGTTTTTTCTTTTTGCTCGGCTACTATCGTGATGTAAAATAGCATAATTATAGCCCTCCTTAAAAATTTGGTTATCAAATGCAAAACATATTATTTTTCAAATCCGACTGGTAGTTCCAAAGATTAGCGCGCTCAAACAAGCTCGTTAGCGTTATTATTACTATAGATTACGAATTGCAATTGAGAACCCATAAAGTTTTCCATCATCACAAACTATAGTTTGGAAAGTTAGAAGTAAGTATTTAAAACGTACAAAACATTTCACTCGTAAACACACCTACTTAAAAACCTGCAACATATCTATCTTTCTATGTATTAGATAAATACAGATAACAATCTTATCTAAAGCTTATGTCACATGAATTAACATGAACTTTATTTTGAATTGAGACGAATCTCCCTTGGTGGTCTCCGTCGTTCCAATTAGCACCGACGCCTCATACATTCTCAAATCATGAAGCTATAAAACCAGTATCAACATTTTTACGATCCGTCCGAATCCACCTTTCTATGATTTCTACATCCTACATTGTTACAGATACGTAATAAACTTTATTAATTATCAAAGCGTATTTTATAGACCCATAAACTGGGATTTAATGCAATTCAAACATCTGAATTAATTCCTTATTATCGTACAAATGTTACATCTTATTAAGGAACGAGTTATTGGCTTAAGTAATGGCTTCGGCCATATTATTATAATTTAAATATGTTTTTAAAAGGTTGAAGATGATAGGTTACGATTTAATGTACTGTTTATGGAGACATTTATATTTGAGAGGATTATAAAGTAAACGTAGCTTCGGTTCACCTTCAGAAGGGATTTTCGTTCTTAACTCGTTTATTATGAACTCGTGGAGTAAAAAATGGCTGTATATTTATAGGTTATTTTTAAATGAAAAAAAAAATCTTTATTAAGTAGTGTCGATCTGTCACAAATTGCTGATTCTTCTCAGACACTTTTACTCATCGTTCATTGAAGTTATTTTTTGCTCCCTGTTCCCTACACGGAGTGCTATGAAGTACCAACAGCTGGACACCCCAGCCATTTTTCAAGACTGTGAATAATGCACCCTGACCGTGAAAATGACGACTTGAGAGTAATAATTTACACACTTAGGAGCACATTCAATTCAGCTGTTTTAAAAATGTAAGAGCTCTGCATTTGTCTCAGAATTTATGAAAAGAACATCTTTATTAAAATCAGCGAATTGCATGAACGTATAGAAGATATAGTTGGAATTTAATCGTAGGAACTAGGAAGGGATAATTGATGCAGCAGCACTAAGAGATAGTAAACAAGATAAGCAGACAAGCCGACGGTACTAAAGTGTAATTACTTCTTTTACTATCCACAAATCGCCCACTGAATCCAATTAAATTCCCAGAGCTCAACGATCTACCCGTAGCTCAAACGAATAACCAACCCACGAAAAATCATTAAGCGAAATTGTAATTACGTATTAAACGCGTCGAACAGTGCGTAATCCTCACACGGTCGAATCAGGGTTGTCGAAACGGGGGAGTGAATTGCCAACCCATACTAATCAAAAGGCCTGGGAACACAATTTTAAACAATTCCCGAAATCTGTACGGTAACCAATTTAGTGAATAGATAAACGAGTTGTAAAGTCCCGTTGTGGTACGGACAACCCCCGATAGTGTTATACGCAAGAACGGTTACTGATATAGGGATGATAATGTTGTTTGGGCGTGTGTAATCGCTATGGTAACCGAGATCGGTGACGAAATGTACGTATTGTTTGAAGTTTGGACCCTAATTTTAAAACTTTATTTATATTCAACCCGGGGATTAAAGGAAACTTTAAACATGAACAGATGCCCGCAGCTTTTAGTTTTTCATCAGTGCGATAGTGTGATTCTGCCATTGTGTTAGATAGATAGGTATCACTTTCAATATTATACAATGTGGAGACGACAATACGACGACAAATGAAAATACTGGCAATACTAATGCATACGAGTATAAAAAAATCCTAACAACAAAATTAAAAAAGTAGGGCTTAATAATAAGGCGTAGGTACTGACTAGGTATAGTGTCGGAACCATTGGATATATTTGATTAACTTTTTCTATGCAGACCATAGATATCCGATGCAGACTGAGAACATCATTAGATATATGTATATTGACAAATGTGATCATAATCCACTGCTTGTCGTAACTTAAAGGGCATAATGACCACCGAATAGCACTTGCTTACACTGTCGCGGATGATCAGGATGAAGATTAGGAACCTGTTCGTAAATCTTAAAGTGATAATCCTAAGAGTGTATTTGTATAAGAGATGTGTGTACTGTAATCCAGTTTGAAAGTAGAGGTCATTGTAGTAGTATTGAAAAGCCCATGTTCAATAGTGGAGAAGTCAAACTTTGTAATCACTTTGTAAAGGGAAAAACAGGTTTTACGAGAAGCAAATGAAGCGACAAAAATGAAAGGATGAGATTTAAAACCGAATAGATATCGTTGTACAAAACCGTGCAGTTTGGAAATCAATGAAAAAAAATTATTCCAATATATCCAGCAGTTATATTTTACAAACCAGATAAATAGAACAGCGGGGTAGTTGCGTAACACACTTTTGTAACGGCTTTCATTTTGATAGTTGAACAACATTCATTGCGTTCTTTACGTCGTTGAGCAGATTTTTTTTTCGAATAAATGCAGCAATGGATAAGCAATATCCTTCAAAATTATTCAAATTAAGATTGATAGTGTGTTACTTAATTAGGGTGCAGGGTTACTTTGGAGTTTAGTAATGGTATAAATTGACATTATAACCCTTTTAAACCAATTTCCAGTTTTGCAATTGAGTTGTAGAGACGACTGATAAAGATGCATATATTCCACTAGTCTAGACAAAATCAAACCGGTTGCTAATTTAATTTATAATTTTTATGACATCGATTTTACATTCTTTGAATATTTTAACTCACACACAAAATTATTAATTGTTATTTTTGTTGGAAAATCATCTAATAGTACAATACTTGTAAATATGTGAGCAACATGTATCTATCACATTGCTTTATTTATAAATATTTTTACCTATTGCGGTATAGTAATTTTATTCTAGGTGCATTGTCTTCACATATGTATTATTATATGGTTAATGTACACAAAATATTGTAGAATATTTTTAAAAGAGTAACGGTGGAGTTTCTTGCCCATACGAAACTACTTTTTCGACCAGAATCAATGCTTTTTTTTGTAAATTACAAAAGTGCCTATTTGAAATTTATTTCAAACTAGCTGCGCCCCGTGGTTTCACCCGCGTAAATGTCGATCCCGTGGGAATATCGGGATAAAAACTATCCTATGTCCTTTCCCGGGACTCAAACTATCTCTTACCAAATTTCATCGAAATCGGTCCAGCCGTTTTCATGTTATGTCGTGACAACGGAAAACGGGTTTCATTTTTATATATATAGATAGGCGATTTTACTTTGTTTACTCCTGCCCAACTATGAACTTAGACATCTCTTTTACAATAGTCAATGCTGTTATAAAACTCGTTTATTTACTTCTATTTTCGTAGGCAACCACTGTCCGAGACGGTTGATTGCGCTAATAAACCTGACAATGAAATTTCACTGTATTCTTTTGCGTAATTATGCTTTGTGTTCGAGTTTTCGTAGAACCGGAATTACAGTGGAAATGGATTTACCGTTTGTTGAGACACTTGTTATTTAACGGAACCAATCAAACTTTGTTCTATTTTCGAATAAAAGAAAATGTATTGTTTACTAGATACCTACCTACCTTCCTCTTATTTTAAGGGTTGATTTTTCAATAGTCAGAAAACTTTTATCTGAAGAATAAATATGACAGTTTGACATATTTTTTATACAAAAGCTGTCGAACGGCAAGTGAAGAGTAAATCTCTTCAATTAAGAGATATCTGATTTTTCAAAAACAGCTCTAACTAATATAGGTACACTATGGTGGCTTCAGTACCTAGTCAGTATTTAAATTCAATATTTATAAATAAAATTGAGTTTTTCACGGTAGGTATACACAAATTTTTTCAAGTAGGTAGTAGTAGGTATATTTTTGTGATTTTTGTTTGCGTTACATTTCAAAAGTGTGCTTACATAAATTCTACTGCTCAGGTACTGGTTTTTTATCAGAAAAATATTCACGATGTTACTGAGAGCACAACTTATGGGAAAACGTAAACAAGTGTTTTTTGTTTAATGCTCATAAATCAATGCAAAGTTTTAATGAATGGGGTTGCCACGATTGCTTTTCATACTGCTTGCTATCGGGGAATAAAACCATCGGTAGAATGTTCTCACATGGTATGTTTCCGTTACCAAACTTTGACGTTTGATTTTCATTAACAAAGTTGGTCGAAACGAATTAACTCCGACGGCAAATAAATGTTTCGAGCCAATAATATTACCATTCTGTGGATTTGATTGAATCCGCAAATAGCTTCCCATGGTTACGTGTGAGGGTCGGGTTGAATGTTTAATCGATTTAAATTTTATCGATAGTTACACGTTCCCTATGTATACCGATTTGAATGTCACTACTCTAATTTCACGCAATTTTAATGTATTTGGTAGATAGGCGACTTCAGAAAAAAATATCGACATAAAAAATCTGCTAGTTGAAGTTAAATGAGCCAATAGCGTTGGTTATTGGCTCCGTGCCTGCAAAACTGTAGCTGTGCAATATTTTCGCTAGGAAAAGATATTTAAACGTGTTTTGATGTAAAACAGTGACAAACTTCTAACATCTTAAAAAAACTAGCTTACAAAGCATTTTGCACTTTACTTCAAACAATATTGAAACAGTTCAGGTAGAACATTATTTCTTGGTAAGAAAATGCATGAGGCATGATGTTCATGTGCTTTATTTTCAGAAATGTGCGTTAAAATAATCGATTTCTATGTTATTGCTTGTTTCTAGGACGCAATAACGCACAAATTGATTATTTTAAAGCACGTATTGTTTTAAATAGAACTCATAAATAACGCTTTTATTACCTCAAATACTATTTCGTAATAATGTTATGATTATTTTCAATTCGTCGTTTATCGATATCGATAGTACAGTAAGCACTTGCCTATAAAAGGAAATGACATAGTGCGTGATATGCGGAAACGTATTTAATGAAACGCGAGGGGTGCCCGTAGTGCGTGGGGCCTCACGCGCACACACACACACAGTCGCAGAGCATTAATACAATCACGACACATCTAATGTAGTGTGCGTAACTGCAAAACTGAGGTTTAATGAAATGCTCCAATTGAGATATTTGGAGGAAGTAAGACATTAGAGCCTTGGCGTGGAGATAATGGACCGTAAGCACATGTCTGCATGTATTACTTGCCCGAGTTTTCGTTTATAGTAAATTGCTGACTTCGTCTGTTCGTAAATAGAGAAGCGAGAGTACAGATTTAACTACTATAAGGCTCATTCTTGCAAGCAATTTGTTTTTATTAGCAGTAGAGCGTTTAGTTTTAGTTACATTTCCTTCGTAAATAAGTTACACGGATAACGTTGATGATACCAATTTATATCTGGTAACATTGCGTGTATCCAATACAAGAAATGATTGAGTAGCTACACAAGTAGCTCAATGTGGTACAGTTCTCTCTCCAAACTTTCTCAATTTATAATTACCATCAGTTTATAAAGGAAGCTGTTACAAAACTCAATTTCAACATGCACAAAGTTGTTACAGTCGATATTAAATAAATAATCGTTTAACTAAAGTTTTTTGAGCAAAAATGTATTGAACAAGTCTCCCTCAGAGTCCTATTCTCAGCATATGGCGGTATTGTGAGAATTCAATTCGACAATTGACACGACTTATTAGCGAATGCAGTTACAATCAGTGCTAAATAGCTTCGGGGCAAACCTATAATTTTGGGCTCGGACCCCGGGAGACGTTTGTGCTATTCGAAACATTCGATACAATCGATTTACATGCTGGGATATTCCCCCTACTATGGAACTGTGGTAATTTTAGACTAGTAATTTACTTCGTGAGGTTGTTCAACCAATTTACTGTTACATTATTAAGTGCGATTAGAGCAGCGGGGTTTGTGATCGGTGGTTAATTATGTACTGTAGCTGCTTATGTGTTTTGTTTGGCGTTATAATTATAGGAGCTGCTACATTTCGTGTGTGAACGTGAAATAACAGCTGTTACCAAATCTCATTTTGATATTTGGGTTGGCAGAGCTTTCAATTTAGGCCCGCAAAGTTTCAAACTATCATCAACCGCTACTAAATTGGGCAGCTAAATGGACGATATTTCTATTGAGTTTGTGTTAATGTGGAGTTATTCTCGTCTGAAGTGTCTATTTGCTAAATTAATTATTGTGTAGGTTCAAAGTAATATGTGAGTTTTTTTTTTTTGCAATATAAAACATTGTTGCCTAACAATACGAGAAAATAAAAGAACATTAAATGCGACGACTCTGCCATTGTTCTCACAAAATAAACATGACCGTGAGAATAACAAACAGTGGTAATGAATTACTTACAACCCCATCATTTCAATGCAATATAATGACCCGTTATGGCCGTTAATAAAAAATAATTCATAAAAAATAACGTCCTATAAACGGTGGACTGCAGCAAAATATTATACTGTAATAAATAATAATGGTATGGTACACCCCGAATTTAAGTCATCGTTGCGCACACGACACACGCTTAACTAAGTTTGGGACAACCCTACGTTTAAACTTGACATTCAATTCATTGTGAGACATGAATGAGCGAATGTGCGCGTTGCAGCACCGCACTTATTATTTATTATGACCCCGCATGTGTCTCTGTTCGGTTAAAAAACACAATGACACAGTCGAGATTATTACATCTTTCCACGTTTAATTGTACACAATGGGTAAACAACAAAAGCCGAATCCTACATTTGTAACAGTTGCACTTGAATTTATTATAATAGAAACGACATGCAGAAGAGAATGGACGCATTCGTTGCGGCTTCGATATTCTATGAAACGAGTTCAGTGAAATTTGAATGATAAAAGTTTGATAACTTCAACTCGCTGCGCGCGAGCATGTGAATAAATGAAGATATATTAATCTAGTTGGGGTTAAATTGTTATTAAAACTATGATTAATGGTTCCTGTTAATGGAGCACAGATTAAGGAGCGGGCTACACGCAACAACGTTCAAAATTAACGTCGGTTAGCCCGTGACATACGTGTAAATTTATCTTCATCATTACCACGTTAGTTTCGATACAACTGAGCTTCGGCCAGTTTTAAATATACGTTGCTATGATTAGTTAATAAAGATATAATCTCTTTTACAAAACTCCATTTAAAATAACTCCAGTTAAAAACAAAAAGTTGTAATGACCACGAGGAATTTGAGAGACTCAATAGTAGCAGACAAATTCCTGATGATTAACAGATAAGGAACGATAATTATTCCTTGAAACAACGACAGCATCTATAAACTCCCACCAAAGACAAACTTAAAGATGTTGTTACACGGAATTGTGTATGGATGGCAAACAATGACGCAGAAGATGTACATGTTTTATTAACTTATTACCAAACAAAATTTTATTTCACGTTCAAGTTTTATCGGCTGTTGGTATACAAACAGAATTACCCGCTTTCATTGCCCGGGGATGCACGATTCCGTTCGATTTTATATGATAAACAAACTTACATCCGAGTAAGGTAAACATGATCGTAAATTTTACTACAGCTTTCGCGGTAACGGAAATTCTACATCAAATCAAATTTTTCTCAGCATTCGCCACAATTTGTTCTCATGTTGTTCTACATCGTTTATTGCTTTCTTGAAAACATTCCCTGAGATATCTTCAGATAATGTTACCATTTGCGCAAACTTGACTCGCAAAATAAGTGACCCGTAAGGAAAATCTACCGCAGCGCGCGACCGAATGAGCTTTATTGGCATCCAGTATGTTAATATTGGCGTAGTCTACGATTGAATTGTTCGAAAAAAGCGTTCGAAGCAAGCGTGACGAATGAATTTCGATAATAAAATTAGCATAATCAATACAAGGGAGTCATCGATGCACCCCGGTAATGCACGCGGTCGGCGGGACCGTAACGATCAGTATCGAAGTTTATTGGCAGTGCTCCATACAAGTTTACATGTACTTAATGCATACGGAATTGAAATTAAGCATTATTTCATGCAAACGATCGCGTATAACGACAATTACTGTGATACAATCTATGTAGTAGCGTGAGTTGGTTTCCGAGTTGATTATTGAAACCGACTCGTTTGTTTTACTTGTGGAACAATTACTTTTTTTATTTACTTTATTCTTTTTTCCATTACATTGTCGCTTTTATTGGGATCGAATGGGGATGTACAATTTTGATAATTATTTGTATTGTCATTCTTACGAATTGCAACCCTTAATTGCTTGAAGATATTTTGTACACTTATACACGCTTCTGCAAGGACATCGTCATCAGTCTCAAATTCTACAATGTGAACCTCGTCATTGCCATTACCAACTTTGCATTCAAAGCTAACTTCATCTATATCATCACTAGTTACATCTAGTCATCCATTTACAATAGTATTAGCTCTAGCTGTCGGCGGCATATTGTGATTCAATTACGCTGTACTGAGCACGCTGAGTACTGGCAGACGGCCTGACGGAAATTCATAGTGTTCCCAACGTATATGATTATAATATTGTATAGTTAACAGATTCAATAGTTAAGGGTCTCTAGTATTAAAGTTGTGAGGGTATAGAATTGCCATAGTTTTATACGAGTCTGGTAAAAGATCGACGTCGTTGTAATCGAGGTAAAAATTACTTCGTACGATACCAACATTATCCTTCTATCTTTATCCCAATATATTGGGGCCCATGGAGGACATCTTCTTCAATCCATTTCTATAAGCCGTCATTTCAGTTGGCTCCTTTTTGAACATAATCATTATTTTTCAAATATAACACATCTAACATAATCCATCCATAATCATTATATCTCCTTGGCTTCTTTTATTGTCATAATGTAGGTATCTACATTTATACTTAGAACTTTCTTCACGACATTATCCCTCATTATTACGATACTAACCACATTTAATTACTATAACTTTGCCAATCATGTTATTATACAACAAGCCGTTATTAATCGATATAGTCTCTGATAATTCAATATAGGCACTTTGTATAATATCCTATACCTACTGACAATATTCAGAGATCCGAGCTAGCTTAATTCCAGTCCATCGATGCGGGCTTGTCATTGTAACCTAACATGCTAATACAACAGCATTCTCATAGTAGATTATTATCAACAATTATTTTGGCTTGTTAAATTTAGAAAATCTTAATATAATGTTAGTCTGCGTACACGTCGTGAACCTTATTATGTCTAGCTTATATGTAAGCATTAATGGTCCTTTCAAAAATATTATAATTTAATAACAGGTAAAGGTCCCAGGTTTTACTTTGAACTGTTTAAGATGAATGATGCCAAAATTGATATTAATTACGACAAGAGTCAATTAAGAGTGAAACAAAAGCTTTTACAAGCTTCCACGTGATTCGTATTATACTCCAGAACAATTTACTTAATAAGGTCAGGAGAGCTGGTCAATTTCCTCGAATTTTAGATTGCAATTTCCTTTATCAGGAAAAAGGAAAGCTTCCTTTTAGGAAATCGTACAATGAATAAAATTTTATAGATAATTTTATTTATTTTAATTGAAAAATTCTGAGTAAAAAGAAAGTAGAGAGATAGAGAGAGAGACAAAGAATATAATTCTGGGTAGATAATAGACGTAAGCAATAGGGCTGCCAGGCTCAAGTGGGATTGGATGGGTCACATCAGCCGCATGCAGGATGATCGCTTGGTAATAGTCTCCACACAATGGGCGCCTGAAGATTGACGGCGCCGCCAAGGTCGGCCCAAAAAGTGGTGGCGAGATGACCTGGATGCGTACCGCGAGGGCTGGTTCAAGGTGGCGCGGGAAAAGAGTTCCTTGAAGGACTTGTACATAATAAAGAGTATTCTATTCTATTCTTGGCGAAGGCGTTTACCCAGTAGTGGGACAGTATAGGCTAAATAAACAAAAAACATTATTATAGATTTTAAAGAGCAAGAGGTAACTCAATTCCAAAAATAACACTTCCAGAAATTGGAAAATGTAAAATCCCCACTTCATAGAACGATCGCTGAAAAAAATAAAACATTGAAATGAAGTGATACACAAAGGATTTTTGATGAAAATATAGGCTTTTGTCCACACAGATTATGGCTATGAAGAAACAACGTTGATAATACTGCTGTGGCTTTGTATGAGCGTAATCCGGGATTGTGTGCCTTAACACCTACATACACACGCGAATCAAATATGTATAGACACCGCTGGTGGGAATCGATAGCTGGAACAATGCTGAATGGTCGGCCTATTATAAATAATTTATTTATAGTATTAATTGATGACCTGGATTACACTGATCGGGTGTCCGATATCTACTCGTATATTTAGGTTATATGGCTACAAATTGGTTCGGTCGTGAGAATTTGCACTAATCCCGCGTAAGAAAAATGGATTGGTTACTGCGGTATGCTGATTTTCTTTCTTACGTCATTCTTTATTTTATTATCATCATTTCAGCCAAAAGACGTCCACTGCTGGACATTGTCCTCCCCATCATCGCCTCGACCGGTTCTGTACTTCTCGTATTGATTCCTGCGGTCTTCACAGGTCATCGGTTCACCTTGTGGGAGGCCTTCCAACGCTGCTCCCGGTTCGCCACCATTCCAGAACCTTTCGGCCCAATCGGCCATTTTGATTTGCCTTTACTTAATTGTTGAAAGACCGAGAAAATGGCGTATTCTTTATCACGAACATTTCTTTCTCAAATATATAATCTAGCTTTAGTTTTGATTGTCCTGTTGGTGCGCAATGAAGAGAACACTGTTTATCTATCTTGAAGTGGTTTGGACACTAAAGATTTCCCATCGATTATGTTTGTTCGTTTACCTTTACACTTTAATGCTAGCCAATGTTTCCTAGTGACTTTATCAGATTGAGCATAAATATTGTGACAGCTTAGGCTCTTACTTTGTTGCCTACAGACCTAGAAATAACGTAATAACCTATTTCTCACCGGTTTATTTAAGATTAGGATCAAATATCTGAAACTGTAAACGAGGCTTTGAGCACGTGACATAGTGAATCAGTTTTGATACCGAGAGACCCTTTGAAATGATTATTTCCTAGCTTGTGCGAATATGACTCTCCAGACCGAATTTTAAATACCGATTTTTAAATAACTGGTCACAACTAATGCAATCGAGTTGGCCGGCAGAGTTAAAGGTATAGCTATAAGCCTAAGCATCGATAGCATCGATATACTAACCGAAAAATGCCAAATACGTTAGGCATGGTGTTTTTAGTTAGGTTAGTGTATCGAAGCGCTTTTTTTTTCGAAAATTTTTACATTAAGTACATTAATTACTACAGATACAAAACAGTTTTTTTTAAATCGATTTTAGCTTTAATCGTCTTAATTCTCTGTGAGAGGGAGTTAGCCATAATCCACCACGCGGGTCCAGCGGTTAGCGGATGTCACATGTCTTCGAATTTTTGTTTTTTAGTCATGATGTTTTCCTTTACCGTTTGAGAGCAGTGCTGATGAATTAATAATTAACACAAAGTAAAGCGCTTGTCTGAGTTCGAACCTACGTAGGTTGTATGTCCACTCCCCTAACCTAACCCATTCTTATGTCTTGGCCGTTACCACTGGGCCACCACTGCTCTAAGTACCTACGTGCGATAACAAATCTAAGTTAACTGACCAAATGAATTTATTGTGCCATAACTAGCTGTATTAGTGAGGTATGTCTTGCCTCGTATCATAGCGCAACGTGTCCATTGTTGTACGATACGATAAAACAAGCACCTATCTAAACACAAATTAGTCTACTGCTAATATTGTTTTAATATACTGTTAAAACGAAGTTTGTAACTGGTGTCAATACGGCATTTTTGACACTTGGAATAATAATTGAAAGAACTTTTGATAAAACAGAAAGTAAAACTTTAACTTCGAATGAATTAATGAATTGAACCGATCCCAGCGTGGTTGAACCAGACTCGAGTAATCGAATGAACCCCAAGATTCGCACTAGCTCCTGTAGCCTCATGTTCATGGTGTTACAGCGACCATTGCATATCAAGGAATAGACCGGGGGGCGCGGTAATGGTAGGGAAGACGGGCCCGTAGGATAGAGAAAGTAAAACTTTAACTTCGAGCGTATTTTTTCTAGTTATGTTTAACTTAGTGGGCCATGAAGTCCTCTGTAAAACAGTCGAATAATCAATGTGCCTAGCCTTTTCGTAACTATGTTGGGGTCGGCTACCAGTCTAACCGGATGCAGCTAAATACTTACCGGTATTTTATATGGAGCGACTACTTATCTGACCTCCACGACCCAGTTACTGGGTAATACGATACCCTTTGGTGAGATTGGTTGTCAGACTTTCGGGCTTCTGACTAGGTACCCATCACGACTGTCAAAGATCTACAAATGGCAACCGGGACTAACGGTTTAACGTGCTTTCCGAGGTACAGAGGAGAGTTTCGATATGTTATGGATGGTCACCCATCCACGAACGGACCGCGGCATGAGTAGCTTAACCTTTTAACGACCGGTGAGGCTCTTAATATTTAACCACGAGCTGAAACTGAAATAAAAAACAAACCGTCAATATCGTATCGCAACGAAACGAAAACAAACACAGCAGGAACTGTTCTCCGACTCCAGACATGATTTTGATGAAGATTTATGTCACCAATGCTAAATCACACACAACGTATCATCCTAAACAACTGCCAGTGGGAACTTCAGACTATTTTCGTTCGGAATAAATTGGTTCGTGAAACGACTCTCCTACTTTTCAGTGTAAAGTTTCCAAATACTGTCGACAGCACCATATTTTCGTAGCTCACTAACTAGCAGAAATAATAACATTTATGTCAGTCAAAAAGTAATTTCGTAAAAACATTTCGAGTTTTGAGTTGCTTGCGTGATTTGTTTGTACGAAAATAGAAGGAGTTTTCAGTTTAATATTAGTTTAGTTCGTCATATTAATTTTAATGGTAGTCTCATAGTCTGTGTTGCTTTTTCGTAATATGGAAGAGTGATGGATTTTGACTAAAATTATGGTTATAATGGCAGTGGGTAAAGATTTTTTTCAAAATATGGCGCCCTATAATTGCTTAACACACTATCAATTACAATCTGAATCATTGTGTAGGATATATTGCTAATCCATTGCTTCATATGTTTCAAAAATTTGCCTGCTCAACAACGTAAATAACTCAATGAATGTTGTTGAACTGTCAAAATGAAAGCCATTGCTACTGTTAGTGAGCATCAAATTAGTTTTCGTAATTTGCGAAAATAAGGTTTTGCAAAATCTTTTTAGCTCAAACAAATAGGTACAAAACTAACACGTAAACATTCCGTACAAACCTAGATATTTTATGTATGTATGTACACCCAACTATCCTCCAGTGACTTACAATAAAAAAACAAACAAAAGAAAAACACGCATACATCACACAAAAAAACAATAATAGGCCTTCGTGTCGTTTTAATACGTCGGAATCAAAGCGCCCCCAATCATTAAAGAGCACATAAATAAATAAATAGCACCAAACAGTGAGCAAATACATGGGGATGTGCCGCCAAGTTAGGACACGTGCAAAAACTGACGGCGACACGACCCTAAAGCTGCTGGAAAGGTCACGGAAAAAAGAGACGTGTGTCGGATGTTTATCCTAAACCAAGTTGTCTATTCTGTATAAAATAAATTTTGGCTGTATATTTTTACGGAATGTTTGGGAGTTCTTTATGGATTTAGCCTGTTGTTAAACAAGGTTTTTGTTCTATGTGTGAAGATAACTATGGAAATCTTCTGATTTCATTATTGTTGACCCAATTTTGCTGTCACTGATCCCCAACTTTTGTACAGATAGGATGTAATATAAACTTATGCCTCTTGCTTGGCAGTGATACGCGCTTGGGCGCCTTCCAGTAATATTATTAATGGCATTGGCAAGCACGTACTACATTGCACCGAACGTACTGTCGCGCACAACACTTCATGGCATCGTAAATCGCGTCCCATAAACCTCCTGCCGCCGCCGTCACCCGCCTATCACTAAAATTAAACATTTAATGAGAAAATGATTTACCAACAGTTATGAAACGAACGTAACGTTACGACCACTACATAAGTTACATATATTTTTATTATCTCAACCGTGAACGTTACTAGCGTAGCGGCATGTTTCAACGGCTATTTATTTATTAGAACTGACAGCGAATTGTTCATAAATAGCGAAATAATATTTCCGAAACAAAATTTGCAAACGAGCGTACTTCGTGAACGCGTTGCGCGCACACATACACGCTTATAAAAGAGATTCCACGCTTATAGTGTGCGGGTTGGAAACTTTTGATCCCCTGACATAAATCTCCATCAGAAAATAGGGAGGGCCGTAACCGGCTTAAGCTTAACAGTGACTAGTGGCCCCGAACCTTAGTTTAAATATATTGTAATAATGATAAAATATACTAGTTAATTTGGGTCTTTATTTATTTTGCACTAAAGAGCTTTTTGTCATAACAACCCGCTGTTTGCGATCGGAACGTGCGGGTCCCTCAAATATTGTTTCATATTTCGCCTCTTGTTCGGTCGTTATTTGGTAAATATATTTGTATTGTTGTAGCTGGTAATCCTATTCCGTTACTTAGCTAATCAGTGTGTCGTCGTGTATTTGTACAGATTAATGTAGTACACCTACGTGTGTTGGTCACGTTCCTTTGATTTACAGCGTGTTAATGAATTAATTGGAACAACAAATAATTATAAGTGATTACCTGCTGCTGATGAGCGATAAGTAGTTAACACTACGTGGGCAGGGAAAAAAGCAAGTACTTATATATTTTTTCTGTTGCTAGGTTTCCGTCATACCCTTTCATAAAAAGGAAAAGTCACAGTTGCCATAATCACTGGCAAATAAAATAAAAAAATGCGATGTTACAGCAGCATAATCAGCTTATAATGTTTCCATTGCTGAGTAACAGATCTCCTCTTGGTGCGAAGGAATGGGCCATAATCTACCACGCGGGCCCAGCGCCACAGAGTTACTTCTTTTAAAAGAAATAGAAAATTAATGACAGTTACTACCTACTCTATTCTGTCACTTATAAAAGTTTCAGTTTTGCTAACATCTAATATTTAGCACAGAAAGCCAACACAGCCACTCAGCCATATCCAGCCAAGTTATAAATATCAGTTTTTTGACACGTGAACTTACGAATCCAAGACATTATAGTTCAAAAGAGATATAAATCAAACGATGTCAAAGTGATTTCAAGACGAATCCATCTAAACTTTCGTTTACTCTTTCTTTACGGTCGGCTCAGGGATTGGATATCGGTCCCTGCTATTATTAGGTCCAGATTTCTTTCAGTCGAATGAGTCACAGTAAAAGTCTACATTGAGTACCCACTTACCTTCCGTAGGTTTTCTGATGTGAAAAATTGTTTCATCTTTTCTTGCCAAGTTTTCTGATGATATGGAAAAAACCTACTGTTCAATTTATCTGTGGATTCTTCAAACGACTATGCTCTATTTTAGATAAGTTTCATTTCACACAAGCATTTTTACACAAAATTCACATACATCGTTTTCATTTACAAAATTGTATAAATAATCAGCTACATAAATATTCACCCCCTTATTCATAATCCTATTTTATCTCTATTTTAGCTAAAATAGGTTTATAGAACGTTTGTCTTTATCTGTCACGTTGACATTTCTGTGTGTAAGAAAGAGACAAACCCCATTTTAACTAAAATAGGTTTGATAAGTTTTATGAATAAGGGGGTTAGTATTTATACTGGGTCAAATTAAATTAGTAAGCGAGACTCCGTAAACGTGATGGGTAGACAAAATAAAACAAAAATTTTTTTTTTTTTTTTTGTGGGTTTGTCGAACGCTGTTAGTGTACGGTCACCAAAGGAGATAAGTAACCAGGGTCGTCGGATATAGTTGAAGTTTAGTAAGAAACCAGTGGATGTTTTTGAATACTTAAAATAAAATTAAATTAATAGGAAACTAACTGTTCATTTGTCAAGTTAAATTTCATTCAAATTTCCGACGACCCTGGTTACTTATCTCTTTTGGCGACTGTACATATTTACTTGCAATATAAGTATAAGTTTAAAAAAATGCGTTTTTTTTTGTGTAAACTTTACAAACGTGATTAATATCGGTATCTAAACACTATAAAACATATTTTCTCAACTCATACTTCAAGTAACAACACTACCAGCGGTGGTCGACCCCTAAAAAAACCATCAAATATTTTTATTTTTTAATACCGGATGACTTTTTTTACCGGTTCCAAATTTTATACGGTGTATTTTACAGGAAAAAAATAATCAGCTATTTAATACAAAAGTTCAATACCTACTTGAACAAAATGTATGAAACAGCTGATTTTTTTTGTGATTTCAGACTAGAGTTGGTCCCATAGTGAAAGTTATTCATATTCATGCGTAGAACACCGTGTAAAAATTTGGAACCAGTAAAAAAAATTAACCTGTATATATCGTGTTTAGATATTCATATAAATCACGTCTACAGAGTTTCGCTACCTCATTTAATTTCACCCTTTATCCCTACACTTTTAGTAATAACTTTACTCATTGACCAATTGTAATTATTTCGGAACAAAAAGATAATCCAGTACAGGACATTAAAATGGGATTATTACGAGTCCGCAATATTATTAAAATGAAGTTAACGAAACAGTATGAGTATTATTTTTCGATTAATTTCGCAGAAGTTATCAGCCGGAAATAATTGAGAGTCAATGAGGAATCAGGATGCATTTTAATCCAGGATATTGCGCAGGATATGAACTGATAATGAATCAACTGCTTAACTGAAATGGGTGGGAAATAAAATCCGGTTTTCAATTCATGATTCTGGGTTATTAAATAGCTTGAAATAAGACCTCTGATCAGTGAATCTGTTGTCACATCTTATTGGCTATTGTCATTGGTTTTACGAAAGTTATATAGGCCAATTAGTTATTTTGTCACCCCTGTTCTCAAAAACGGTGAAGGAAAACATCGTGTGGAAACCGGCATGACGGACTATGCGTTCCAAAGTGCGAAAGGAACTGCAGGCACTGCAGGTGCTGCGGTACGGACTATCGTTTTCTTTTTAGTCGCGTAACCGACTACGCGTATTTGGAACGCTTAGTCCGTACTAGCCTTTAGAACCAAAAATTCGAAGACATATTGTGACCTTTACCAACCCGCACTGGCCCCACGTGGTGGATTATGGCCCACTCCCTCTCACCGAGAGAAGGCCTGTGTCCCAGCAGTGGGAATATTATAGGCTGATTATGTTGTATTGTATACAGGCCAATCATGTCACATTATAAAATAGGTATTGTTATAAAATTTGTTTTAATAGCTTCTTTTAACTATTTAGCGTGAATCGTATCAGATTAACACGGACCGACAGAGTATTTTTTTTTCTTTAATTGTAATATTTGTATACGGTATGATGATTATAATATTATTATTTTGTAGTAAATATTATTATTGATGTAAGCTACCTAATCCCACTAAATTATTGAAACTACGAAATGAATGAAAGTAAGCAAAGTTAATATTCAAATTAAAATTACTTCTTATAAACGAATCAGTCTCAACAAAGACACAGGGTGTTAAATTTTGTGAAGAAAAATAAAAAACCAAATGAAATCTTACAAAAAAAAAAAAAACAGCACACAAAACAGCAACCATTCTAAAAAAATAAACACGTTAACCCCACACATGTAGAGTATGAGTAAACAACAAACAGCGGCGGCTCCCCACAAATCTTTCGTATCTACCAACATTGTCATTCCCTCGCGGTATATTATTGAACTTAATGGCATCATTTACCGTATTCCGATCCTCAATAGCTACATCGTAACGTACTCCTCGTCTGTTATTAGGGTTCCGTCGAAAAATGAAATAAAAATTCTAAGCAGATACAATGTATAGAAGCAAAAGTAATGAGTTTTCCAGTACTTAGATAAGAAATATGCTGAAAGTATTTTGTTTGTTATTAAAACGTAGACTGTAAAAGTGTTTTTTTTCATTATTAACGTTGTAATAAATTCACCGTATGTTTAAGATTTAATTTGGTCTGTGTTGTGGAAGCTAGCAATACCCTTTGTAAAAAATATTTTGTACGTTGTTTACTTGTATCTATATAATAAAAAATTGCGTGTTTATTTTGCAGAACACAATATCACATTGAGATACACCGTTCTGAGAATCCTTTTTTTGCTAACTTTTTATTAGCGTTCCTTGATACAAGTGTTAGTACATAAAGCCTTTAGCCTCATGCGTAGTGCTCGATTTTTTGTAAAGGTATTTCTAAAGTGAAGAACTGAAGTTTCTGAAATAAATGTATTTGAGAAGTGTACCTTTAATTTAAACACTCAAGCGTCTCACTTACTGCGAAAATAAATATTGGTTTAGAAATGCGTGTCTAGTGTCAAACTATTGTGTCTTCATATTCCAAGGAAAATAGTTCTAAAAACATGTTATTTATTTACAGGACAAGCTTTTTATTATTCAGATTGCAGTTACACACATACGACACCTCACGCCTTCTTCAAATGGGGGTATGCAGAAACTACAGAAAGCCACCTGCTATAATCGTTTACGTTTATATATCTATAATATAATAATAATAAAAGTTTATTTGGAACAAGTGTCAGGACACAAATTTACAAAATTAAACGAAGATAGCTACAAAAGTTAAAACTGTGGCGCAGCTATCAACGCCCAGGTCAAAAATATGGTTCATTTGTTACAGACTAGTAATTAAAAAGAAAGAAAATTATTAAAATAAAGGTACTAACTACTGTTGTGTGGGAGTGTGCGTGCCGGTGAACTGTCAATCCACCTGACGCTAGGGATTGACACTGTTGTCAGCTTACTTCAAGCTCACCTTACCTAAGTTTTTACGATGAGATTCTAACAGAAGTGATCAGCTGGTCATACACGGACGCCGCGCCGGTTGCGAGTACTACTCACCTAACCTTTCTGTAGAACATCACCAATAAAGAAAGAAAGAAAATACATTTATATAGCACAGACTAAAAGACACACAATACACTAGAGACATACATCAGATAAAAATCAAATGAAAAGTGTAAAGTCCGGTGTAAGAAATTAGCAGGAAAGTGTACCTCACGGCTGCGCCAAAAAGGCCCAGTTCAGCAAAAATGCCAGACAACTAGTGCTTGATGCTGGTTTTGGACAATAAGCGCACTATAGGTCCTAGTAGGGTGCCCCTCTTGGCGTTTCCACTCATATCAGCCTTGTTTTGTTAGTCGCCTTTCATTCATTCTCTCAACATGACCAAACCATTTAAGAATAGGTACTCTTTTAAATTTTTGTCACTACATCGCTTTTGAAATCGCAACGTTGCCTTATCACTTCATTCTTCAGCCTAACATTCATAGTTCCACCACACATGCTGTGCAAGGAATGCATTTCCATAGCAATTAAAATTCTAAAATTGACTGAAACAATCTTGTTCTCACGGGAGTTCATATTGTAACTTCGTGTTTATTTATGTCACTATACGGAACTCGTCCTTCTAATTCAACTCGAGCTTACGATATTTATTATTTTTTTTATTATTCCCGCCCATTTGACATATATTGATGCGGTTGTAATGGTCGGAGCATTACTTGCAACTGTTAGTGGCAGGTTGGTACTAAATGGTCACCGTAAAATGCTTTCTATGTTTCAATTATCGGCAAAGTGTGATATATCGTTATTTGTTATGGATGGGCTGCACTGGTATAGGCTTTGTCTAGGAGAACTTACTATTTATTTTATGATCGATTTGCACAACTGTGCTTTTTGGTCGTCTCATTATTCTTTTCAGAATCGAAAATTCATGACAAGTACTTATGAAATTTACATTTTTAAACATTCACGAAAATTTTACTGTCGAGAAATAATGAATATTCCTTTGTTTGTGCTCATTAATATGCATATAATTATAACGAAAATTTCCTGTTGGACTCTCGGGATTTCAGTCACTTTATGTCCCAATATAAGTAAGCAGTGCAAAAGTTGTTAAGGATGTCGATAATTAGTTTTTGTAACACGCACAGCTATATATTTCTGTAAATCCATGCAAATTTTTGCGCACTTCACATTATTCATATTTAATTTTCAATTGTACTCGTAATTTAAACATGCTTCGTTGAATTCTGACGGGTGGGCGATTTAAATTAATATAACATGTAGATTGGTGAGCTTGGTGTATTATACCGTAATTGTACCCGGTATAACACTCCGAAGGGAATTGTCCCATAGGGAAAAAAGGGAAAACTTATTTCCATGTTCTGACGTCGAAATTAGTTTATTTTTCGGGAAGGCATTGTTTTTGACACACACTTTCTTTATATAATAGCTACAAGCCATTAAGATTCACAAAATAAAGCGCCTGTCTAGGTTCGAACCCACGACCTATAACTCTACCGTATGTCGGGGCCACCATTGCTCTTATCTCTCTCTCATCGCCACATCTCTCAAAAAGGAAAACATCGTGAGGAAACCGGCATGTCCTAGAACCAAAAACTCGAAGACAGCTATCAACCTACACTGAGCCCGTTGTGGTGGATTCTGGCTCATACCCTCTCCCTCTCACAGAGAGGAGACCTGTGTCCCAGCAGTGGGAACATTACAGGCCGATTATTAAGGTTCTGGAATTCAAACTCCAAGCGATTTTAACCCAAAAATGCCAGCAGGAAACAAATAGACACAAATGGCACTTTAAAAATCGAAACATAAAAATGTTAACTTAATAACATTCGTTTTATTTTACAAGCTTTGCAAGATAAATGGAACAGTGCCTATAAATAATACGCGCCTAAACTCACATAAACTACTACGGGCATGACAGTCGATGGAAATAAAATGTTTTATAGCCATAACAGGAACGAGCTTGTCGTTCTTAGAATATTCCTTTCGACTTGCAGTTAAAGTTTTAATATCTCGTCATTTTTGGGTGTCCCGATTTTGGTGGGATTTTTGCATGTCGTTGAAAATTGTACATGAGTGGTTTCTCTCGACTCTATTGGCATGAAATGAGTAGCTGATTTGTTTCATTCTTCTTAATATTTTATAAACACACAGTGTTCATAATCAGACCGTCGATTCTGTAAAAATCTCACCGTGAAAACTTGAGTGAAGTTAACTTGAAATGAGCCGTTATTTTACAATCGCTAGGGATTGACACTATTGACAGCTCACTTCACCTAAGTTTTCACAGCGGTTTTTTTACAGAAGACATCAGCAGATGACGGTTCACTTCAAGCACACTTTATCTTTTTTTTCGCGGTGGAAATCGTCATGGGCTTCCTCTATCGTGGGGGTGACAGAGGGCCATGGCGGACTCTTACCGGTTAAAACCACTGCGGTGTACCACCCTTACCTATGGCCGGGGGGTTGCGGGATTCGCGTAAGCATTCACCGCTCCCCCGACAGGCCACGACCCGCTTTTCCTCAGCGAGTCCCACCTCCCCGTGCGCCCGTTCCTATAATGGCGGCACCCACTCTCGAGTAGTGCGCGTGGAACACTGAAGCGCCAACTCGGGCCTGTCTGGTCTGACGACAGACACCCCTAGTCCGCCGACCGCAGGCCACCTCTCATGGAGGTCGCAAGCACGCTTCACCTAAGATTTCACAAGGATTTTTTTACAGAAGAGACGGTAGGTATAGATCACTCACTATTCAACAGAAGATCGCAGGGAAGACCTAGATGAGACTCACACAGACCAAGGAAGCATAGCACAAAAGGGTGGAGACAATCCTCAGCAGTGGGTCGAACCAGACTTCCAATGAAGATTATGTGAAACTATTCAACGGTTTTTATTTTAACAACAAAAAAGGCATTAAAATGTCTGTCGATTCGAATATGCGGTGCACAAGATGAAAAATATTTCTTCATCAGTAAATAGGTATCTACTAAAAGGCTTTATACAGGGTATCCCCTAATTAATGGATAACCTCTTAAGGGGTCATTGTACTTATCATTACGAACAACTTTTAGTATGGGACCAAATCTGAAATCGCGAAAAAAGAATCGGCTGTTTCCTACATTTTGACGAGTTATGCGAACATAAATATAAGGAACAGCTGTTTTTTTTTCGCGTTTTCTTGTTTGGTGCTGTAGTAAAAGTTGTTCATAATGATAAGTACAATGACTCCTTCACAGGTTATCCATTAACTACGGTACAGCCTGTATATTGTTCTACAAAAAATTCATAAATAAGAATTTTCCGATGAATTATTGAGCAATGAAGGCAAACAATACATAAAGTCTATATCATGTCACTTCTTTTAAAAGGCCCAGAAAATAATTATCTAAGTATGAAAGGACCACATGAATTCAAAAGTCATGTCATGCCCAAATATCGTTCATACGGGCGATAATTGAATAATAACGACGAAACGATTCCATTTTTCAATGGGTTCATTAAAATTTTATTACATGCAACAATTAACGTTAAAAGTTGACACAGTGCTGTGCTTTTAAAATTAATAACGGGTCATAATGACCCGGTATGAAAATTGTACCTACGCGATGCATATTCATATCTACAATTATTGGACCGTTACGGTTTTAAATTTTTAGGTTAACTGTCAGTTGGTAATATTAGATTTGTATATGCCATGTGTATGGTTGCTGCATGTCACTATTAATTCATCAATATATTAAATACATCCCATAAACGCTGAATAAATTGCTTCGATGAATATTGGTCACATATTGCCATTTGCCACATTTGGGCAAGTAGACATAGTAGTTTTTGTAGTTTGTTGTTGCTCATAAAATAATGCTGCATAATGCTGTTATAATAATTTCTTATACATAATTTCTTATTTCGATACCTCGGGTAAAAAGAAAATTGACTGTTATATCCCAAGACCTTATCTGAATACTAGCTTCCGCCCGTGGCTTCACCCGCGCGGTATGTCGATAAAAGTACCAAATTTCATCAAAATCGGTCCAGCCGTCTCGGAGATTAGCCGGAACAAACATTGTTATAAGCTTTAATCAAAGGTTATAAGTATCAACACCCCAACTTTCATATGCATTTAGTAAAAAGCTGTTATTTTGACATTACAAACTGGCAAATCAAGGTTATTAATTTCTATAGAATAGATTAATGATTATGATTGATTTTATAAAAAGCTTACAAAGTTCAAAGGTTTGGTCAATTCTATCGCCCGTATGTTTACAGAAACAATACATCCACTTCAGTTTACATATATATTGGCAAATTGTTACCTCTCCATTCTCATACATCAATATGAGTTATAGCTCAATATTTACATCAGGGTCTAAAGTTAAAGTTCACAATAATATATGTTGGCTTGCTATCGCGTACAGCCATTAAATAGCCCATTTTCCTGAGCTGATTCTAACAGCTTGGTTGGCAATAAACAGCTGATGCATTTTATGTTCGTCTTTCATATTCAAAGCAGGATCAAAATATGAATGAATGCATAGAAGGATTTACCAATAAAAGTTTGTGTACTTTATATTACGCTGTATATTTTTATACCTTATACAGACGAAAAGTTGTCACTTCTTGGCTTTTGAGTTCCTTTGAGAGTCAAATGAAATGTTTATTTATGTAAGTAGATATTTTTCACACTTTTAGGAGTCAATATTTTGACAAAAAAAAATCACATAAACCTACATGGGCACTTATGAAACGTCAGAAGCTAGGTGCACAGTTCCAATTGGTCGTTTCCTACGGAGAATAACCGGCAAGAAACTCCACTGTTACTCTTTAAAAAATAATTGGCTTTTACAATATTTTCAAATTACAGTAGGTATGGGAGGACAGCGTAGGCCTATCAACAAGTACCAGGTATTTGATAAAACAAAAAAGGTCTACATATCTAAAGTCTACAAGGCCTACAAAGTCCTCACAATTGATTGTTGATCAATGTTTTAAAAGCTGGCGCCAGAATTTCCTAGCTGACTGATCCCTGAGAAGAAACGCCGAAACAAACTCAGAGGTCATGGTGTCTTTTAAAGTCTAAATATTATATGATAAGGATTTTACTTATGTCATTATGTGTCTAACAATGCAGGACAATGTCTGGAAGGGCCATTCGAAGAAAGAGCCTTTGCATCTTTGAGTTGTGAATCCTGTCCCAAAAGACGTCGGCATACATGCATCACTCATCGTGTAACTCAACCCTATTTTAGGGAGCTCAATTACAACCCATCACACGACGCTACCAGATCTGCCGGACATTTTCCGTAGGCCATATAAAAATACTCAAAACCGCTAGAGTTATACTTAAGTCATGTATTAAATCTAGCCTGCATGGTACTCACATTCACAGTCAGCTGTAACTTCAATATTCTACTCTATGTTTCGACGAATAATCTTCCCTTATAATCTACCCTATGAGTTTGAAATTTAGACCCCATTACGTAATAAGCTCAGCATTAAAACCTTTCCCGCAACTCCCTTTTATTTTTGTATTATAAGCGCAAAGAAAAGAAATCCATCCCTATCTGGATAAAATCTCTTTGAAAGAAACTCAAACAATTCGAAACACCTCAAGACATTACCGTGGGGCCCCTAAATTTGCGTGTACAAGCAAAACGCGTAATGTCGGGGTGAGCCCGCCAAAATCGTATTTAAATTCACCGATCCCGACACGAGATAAGCGAAATCATGAGTTAGGTTGGAAGGGTTATAGAATCCTGCTGCGTGAGGCCGCATAATTCCGTATCCAGTGGGGTGTCCACGCCTTTGGTGTTGACGGAGATATCTCGATCTTGAATAGGAAGACTCTTTAGAGTGTTTAGCTGGGAAAATTTTCTTTAAAACGTTTGTAAATACAGAGGTCTTATCGCTAGATCGGAGAATTTGTTTGTTTGTTACGGATGTATTGGGTTTGAATAAAGATTTTTAAGTTGCATGCCAGCGGAAATAAAAATGTTGTTTCAAGTAGGTAATTCCAACAGCAGTGTCTTTAACGCGGTGTTAGCCAAATTGTGTTTTGCTTTGCGACGACTGTGGATCATCCCCACCTAAGGCTGACATGATTCTCAAGAGGATGTGCTGATAAAATAAAAAATAAACAAACAATTTTGTGCATTTTTTTAAATTAATTATTTTAGGCTCCTAAATAAATTAAAATAAACAATTAAAGATAATCGTAATGGCTACGACTGTCACCCCTAATTTCACATCTAATTATTTTCAATTTCAAAAACGAGCGTTTTAAAGCTTTATTCCAGCTAAAACAGGGTTTTCAGATAAGGGTAACCTCAGCTATACTTAGCGCCAACAATTAAGTATCCCCTGATTTAATTAAACAACCAACAATTTATTTTTACTTGTCAGATTTTATTTTCCTTTTTTATCCGGCGGCCCGACCGTAATTTAGGTACCCTAATCCCAGCGCTACAGGGTACTAGAAAGGGGTGAAAGGGAAAAAGTAAGGGTGATTAAAGATAAACAACGGCTCGGTGCCAACGTGAGGCCCAGCACGGTTAGGATAATTTGCAATTGTATAATTATCTATGACGGTAAATTAAACGAGAGTTTTATGCGTTGCCGAGACGGCGGCGGCTGAGATTTATGTTGGTAAGATTACGACTTAATTATCGATTTGTTCTCATGTTCTCTTGGTTTATACCCGTACCTGTAGTGTAGGTATTTACTTCAAAGGTAATTCTTTCATGTAATTTTTTGTGCTCAGGTGGCATAGGTAATAATTTCCTGAAAACCATTTTTTATGTTTTTGCGAAACTACTTTTATCTTAAAATATTGTTTCAAAGTATAAAATGTTTTCCATTAAAAATAATGGTATTTCAACGCTTTTAATAAACAATGAACTGCGAAATAAAATTCAGTTTGACCCGAATATATTTTACCTGACCTGCCATGAACTACGCGATCCATAAAAGATAATAATATCAAAGATAATTCAGGGCAACATAAAAAAATCCTTTCAATATTTACAACATCGGAAGCGTCGTGAATTATGTATCCGTTTAGTTCGATCCGGTCATCGGGACCTCTGACCTCTGCTTACCTACAAGACAACGCGTTTTTTATGGCCACAGTTTTTCTTTTTAAATTTACGTAAATTTTTCTGCTAACATAACGCCTGTGTTGCCCAAAAGGTTGGGCAGAGGTGTATGCACAGACGCCAGCACATCAAGCTGCTTAAATCTGTCAAATTTCTTTAATAGATTTTCAACTTTATCGCTGAAGCATAAGGTTCAAAGTTGATTGGGAAAATTTGACAGTTTCGGGTAGCTGGATGTGCTGGCGTCTGCACCTATACCTAATAATAGTACACCCACATTTTTAACCGACTTCATGCTAATTATGTTTAAGTCCCATGTAATAGGGAGCGAGCCTATTGCCATCAACCGGGCACAGATTCAGATTCCGGGATGCTACTGAGAAATTCTTGATGGAAATACCCAATAAAACTTTACCCGAATCGGTAATAGAACCTGGGACCACATGCTCAGCAGTAGCGCTTGCGACCACTAGGCCAACGATGCAGTTAAGGCACAGAAATCCATGCAAAATTGTTCGTGCATTCTCGTCACCTTCCCTTGAAACGTCCTTTGTTCGAGTCTCATAGAATAATTTCATGAATTGGTTCACTCACGCAAAATTCAGTTCTTTGTTCCCGTTGTGATTGTTCCTCGGTAATACTTAACCTCGGATTTTTTAGTGCAGTTCCCAGAATAATTAAAACGAGTTTCATAAATAGGAACTTTTCTAAACAGCTGGATAACATTTTATCATTCTATGAAAGACTGATGACTTCGAATTTTTGTAATTTATAAGTCAAAATAATACATAATATCTATCTAAGAATATCATAAAATTGTGCCAGTCATTACTCAAGGGACAACACAAAAATACGGGACAAAAACACAAACATTTTCATAAATATCTCTTTGTGAACATTTCATCAGAACGCACCGATTCCTCGGGAGAATAACCTCTATGAATATTTTGTGGTAGGTACACGAATTTGGGCTGTAACCGCTGAAGATATTTTATATTCTGCCACTCCATACTTGTAAACCGTAGTTATATTAAGCCTAGCTAAATAATATTGTGGTTGCATTATTTTTGTACGGACGGAGGATTACTCGAATGTTCCCTCTTTGAGGTTTGTCTTTTGTTCTTGTTAGATAGGATTTGTTCGGGTATTAGACTCTGACGTTCTATTTTTAAGTAGAGATTTTGCGTTCTGTATATTTCTTAATTATATGGAAGTTTGTTTTGTTCTTTTTTTTTTAAAGCTTTTATTAGCTTAGCTTTCGGCCCAAATGATTTTCATTCGGGTCGAAAGTCAATGTGAAAAATTAATAACATTTTAACAACGTTTCACGGATTACGTGTTTGATGAACATTGTTGTATCGGATAATAATATACATATAGGTATATCTAACTGATAAAAATTACGTTTAGCTCTAATTATAACCCTCTTGCAATCAAATCCTTCTACTCATTTCAGGTAAATTTATGCTAAACACCTATTTACCATGAATTTACGAAATAGTCTACAGTATATTAAGTTATACAGGTAGATTCTAAATAACTCAATTACGCAGTATGTAGACTGCTTGGGTCTAATTATTAACCAGTTGAATGCCGTAATAACAGGCACAATCAAAAAGCCATTGTGTCTCGCGTGGATCCACGTTTAAGCATACGAAGGGTTAAAGAATTATGAACTATACCTAATACAAGTTACCTAACGATATTGTTACAAGGCAAAAACGAAATCACCATGAAAAGTAGATAAACGGACCTAAAGAAATGAAATAGATATGGAAATGTATAGAAAAGTTAAACAGGGTTAGCATTGCACTGTATAAGATGGGTCCCAGAGAACGTCCAGCGACATCGAGGGAGACCCAAGAGAAGATGGCGGGACGAGCTTGACGCCTACAAACAGGATTGGTCAACACTAGCTTAAGACGGGAGTGGAAAGGAAAAAGAGAGGCCTTTGGTCAGCGGGATTGTCCGAAAGGGTTACCGCTGCCCCGGAACATAAAGGGCTAAGGAAGGAACACTGATGGGTTTTAGTCAGCAAGAGTCTCTCCCTTACGCTCCACCTAGAGCGGGATTGATGATTTCCCATACAAAAAAAGGCCTTTGCCTTGTAATGGGACAATATAGGCTAGAACAAGATAGAGAAAATGTTACACTGGCAAGAGCGAAGCAGCAATATATATACATTCTGGTTTCAAGAAATCGCGAAAGCATACATACCTAGCTATCAATGAACGTTAAAAAACAAAACTAAGCAATGAAATTCACTTTGAATGCACGGTAAACAAACTGCGAACACAAATCTATCTGCCAACTGCAGAGATTATGGAAATCCCGATCGACCGTCCGTCATATATCGTACATCATTGGGAAACCCTGTTCAGCAATAGCCGGGATATGACAAAAATAAACATATACCTACTACCTATGATTAAATACCGTGGAAAATTGATGTCAAAACAAACAAACAAACATCGACGTGGAAACAGTAACCATGAACTCAGCTCATGATTCGAGACTAGAGTAAAAACTTATCGTCGGCAATAAAAAAAACTGCTGTTTTATACTAAAATCTTAAGTAACACCTACATAATATAACCTAATCAGCCTATAATTTTCCCACTGCTGGGACACAGCCTCCTCTCGGTGAGAGGGAGTAGGCCATAATCCACCACGCGGGCCCAGTGCGGGTTGGTAGACGTCACATGTCTCGAATTTTTGGTTCTAGGACATGCTGGTTTCCTCACGATGTTTTCCTTCACCGTTTTGAGAGCAGTTTTGATGAAATAATTTATACAAAGTAAAGCGCCTGTCTGGGTTCGAACCTACGATCTACTTCTCGTGAGTCGCGGCCATTACCATTTGGCCGCCACAGTAACATCTACGCGGTCAAAATGTATGGAACAGGTAATTGGTTGCGCGTCCTGCCACCCTGCATACTTTTGATCGAACTGTGGCGGCATCTATAACGCCATATGCGAACTAAGCGTCTAACCTGTCGCCACGCAAATCCTGCATCGTGCAAGCAGTTATACGAGCGATTAGAGTATAAAGAAACCCGACAACATCCATTTTAACAACATCGTTTGAAATCCATACTTATATACTTATCCATACTTACTAATATTATAACTTCGAAAGTAACTCTGTCTGTCTGTCTGTATGTTACCTTTTCACGCTTAAACCACTGAACGGATTTAGATGAAATTTGCCAGAGAGATAGATTGCATCCCGGGGAAGGACATAGGATAGATTTTATTCCAGAAATCATCCTTTGAGGGGATGAAAAGGGGGGTGGAAGTTTGTATGGGGAATCTTCGTGAGGAATCAATAACCGCTGAACCGATTTAGATGGAGATAGTTTGAGTTGTGGGAAAGGATATAGAATAGTTTTTATCCCCGAAGTTATCCCTTAAGGGTGTAAAAAGGGGGGTGGAGATTTGTAAAGGGAATCAATAAAAAAAGGACTATAATCCTTTTATCGCGGGTGAAACCGCGGGGCACAGCTAGTACATTTATAAATAGTCTTCTTTTAAGTAAATATTGCTTAGATAGATACGTTTATCTCTGCAATTCGGCCAATAGACCTGCTTGTCATATGTAGTAACTGTCCAGTCAAACAAATAGCTGTCAACATGTTATAGGGACGCATAATATTTCGGCTTTTTTATACAATCATCTATTCGTAGTAAGCAAAATACTCTCACATTGATAGATAGTGTGGGCCGGTAAGATTCATTAATCTCAGATTATTCGGATATTATCACCAGAGATAGATAGGTTTTTCTACCTCCAGTACGCCAAAACTAGTAGGTATAGATAAGTTATAGGGTTCGACCGTAAGGCGATTCTCACACTGCCCCGCATGATGCAGCGGGATGCAGATAACGCACCCACGCGCGTGATTTTTTACATACAAATTCAATAAAAACGCACTCACGCGCGTGGAATTTAACTCCGTAGCCCGCACACCGCTGCGTGAAACGCAGCAGTGTGCCAATCGCCTAAGTGAACGTCGATGGAGGCGATGCTCGTGAAGGAATATGTCAAAAACCTGTCCTGCCTATTGTACACACGACGACACATCAAGGTATACATTTCCAGTTATAGTGGACTTCGCATTGTTTAGGCTTTTCGTGAAAAGAGAAGTCAGTTTATACTGGAAGCCACGCTGGCCGCCGCGGGAGACGCTCCGGGAGTCGGGAGCCGCGTGACGGCTCCCGACCACCGTCCGATCAGGACCAGGCCCGTGCCGGACGGCGCGTACGTGTTCCACGCGCGCCTCAAAGAGATGTCAGCAAAAAGGCCAGGGCCGAAGCCTGCCGGGGGTGCGGGATTGTCCGAAAGGGTTACCGCTACCCCGTAACCTAAAGGGCTAAGGAAGGAACACGGATGGGTTTTAGTCAGTAAGAGTCTGACACTCCCTTCCGTTCCACCCAGAACGGGAGGCGTCATTTGATGATTTTCCATCCATAAAAAAAAAAAAAAACTTATACTAGAAATTAATAGCTTGGTATGTCGTCGTGCGTACCTACTCGTACATTCCATGTTAGTTCGTTATTTCACCATGTCCATTTAGATCTATTTCAGCCTGTATATTTAGTCAGACCCACTGCATCCAGTTTCTAGTTATTGATACCCGTTTGATCCATTGCGTCGAGCCTCTAGTCATGGTTGGACATTCGTTTGAGTTGTATCAAATATGGGTCCGATTGAGATGGACAAAGGCTCCATCAATTTTTTTTATTACATCGACGCACACGAGTTTTGGTTTTTTAAAACGTTATTAATGTACCGAATACGAATGTCAGTGTGAGTTGAACAATGGTATCTATCGCGTAAAAACCGCAAATAAGGAGGCACTATGTAGATACTTTCAAAGGAACTACTAAAGGAACTAGTGAGCACAAAGGTACCTAAGCACTAATTAAGATTGGTACTTAATTACCTACATAGTGCACACAGCATAGTACGCACTACTCCGTTGGTCTCGTGGTAGCGCGACTACTGAGTCTGGGGCCCTGGGTTCGATTCCCAGACAAAACGTTACTGGGCTTTTCCATCAGGAATTTCTCAGTAGCATCCCGGAGTCTGGATCTGTGCCCGGTTAAAGGCAAGGCTCGCCCCCTATTACATGAGACTTAAACATAACTGGCGAAATGTGTGTGTATCTACGTACACCTCTGTTTTAACCTTCGGGGACAGGCGCGATGTTATGTTAAAACTCGAATAAAATATCAAAGCGAGCGTACACAATATAGGTTTTCATGAACATTTTGAAAGTAATAACGTTTGAAACAAACGCAATAATTACCAATCAAATCCACACTATTTCAGGCACATTAATTAGGTTAAATTAATGCTAAATGACGCTGTGGTCGAATTAACAAACGTTAGCCTTCAATTTGACTAAATAATCAGTAGCTGTAGTATTTGTTTGAAGCGGTTGGCAATGCGTGAGTGTTTGTTTGACCGCATGATTTGTGATTACAATAGGACGCTACTATTTTGGAGAGCAATGGTGGCCCAGTGTGAACGGGTTGTAAGTCATGGGTTCAAACTCAGCTAGACGCTTTTTTTTTTCTTTTTGTGCCTATACTGTCCCACTGCTGGGCAAAGGCCTCCCCTAAATCCTTCCAGGAACTCTTTTCCCGCTCCACCTCGGAGGCGCTTTACTTTGAGTAAATTATTTCAAAACGGTAAAGAAAAACATCGTTAGGAAACCGGCAAGAACAAAAATTCGAAGACACGTGACATCTACCAACCCGCACTGGGCCCGCGTTGTAGATTATAGCCCACTCCCTCTCGAAGAGAGGAGGCCTGTGTCCCAGCAGTGGGAAAATTATAGGCTGATTTTAACCGTATGTAACAAAAAGCTGCTTAGTGGTAAAATGATACTATAGCTCAGTCAGATTCCAATGTATCCCTCGAATCTTGGTTATGACATCTTCCTGACCATATGGGCAATTCATTTTATTCTATTTTAGGTGCCCAATTTATTTGTGATAAGTGTGAACCAAGGAAACTAATATTTCGTTATATAAAAAAATAACATGTTTACTATTTTCGGTAAATGAATAATATCGAAAACCGACAATTGAATCTGTGCGAACTTAAAGTTTTAACCAAATAATTAATGCTAGACTAATAAGTAAGTTGGTTTTTGCCCTTCAATCATCGCGGACAGGATGGCAGCGGTACTTTGGACAGAGGAAACTTACATCACGGAAAAGGACATAAGCAATTTTGATCTCGATTGAATCTAGGGACCCCTGGTATCCCTGTGATGTGAAATGACTTTAGGAAACGCTGTTTTTCTTTGCAAGTATTCTACCGACTTTTTAATGCAGATTTGCGATTTGGTTATACGTTGGTTTACTCGTGTATTTTCTAAGGAGCATCCCTTTTTAATAATGAAAAAAGTTCCTTCTCCCAAGTGCACAGAATGTGGGAAAGTGGAAGACGTTCTTCACATCATGGTGCAATGTGCCCGGAACGAAGATTTCAGAGCTGAGTTAGTAATAATAATAGTAATATTGTTTATTACGGATCACATATAAAAATACACACAATCCATATGTAGAATTAACAACAACTTATAAAAACAATGTTAGTAAAACTTATAAACTAACCTAACAACAACTAATAACTACGTGGCTCAAAACACCGATGGCAGCAAAGTAGAAACGGACATGTACAAAATCACTATTTTACAGGATAGCTGATTTAGTAAAAATTAATTAAATATTGTCCTTATTTACGTGGCAGATTTTCTTAATTATTATGAAATTTGAAATAATTTTAATACAGACTTGTAGATAGGGTTGAAATAAGCTCATTTTTGTAAAGAAAGGATTTTCGCCAAAATGTAGATGTCCGTTTCTACTTTGCTGCCATCGACATGTTGGCACGTGTGCCTCTGCACCCAGTGCCTACTAAAGGGGCTGTCCACCTTGTCAACCAATGTATTCAGGGTGCTGTTGTAGTAATACACTTTGGTGTTGATGTTAGAGAGGAGGGAAGATGCAATAGTATTTTAGCGTTCCCCTTTTCAGAAACAGCGAGGCTACTGCCGACTGCAAAGCAAATTCTATGCAACATTAAAATACTTCTAATGTGACGAAACCATGAGCCAAAGTCGGTTTATAATAAACAATGCATAGAATACCCAATATAGATGATCATCTATTATTATAACAACTTTGTAAGTCATTTAAATTCGAGTATGAGCCGTGTCCGGTCGAATTTATATCGTAAAAAATGATTTTTTGATTGGACCTGCTATAATGGAGTTTATAAGGAGGGAGGTATTGTATAGAGATGATAATACCAAATATTTTTTTAATAAATTCCAATGATCACCACTCGGTGGGCTCTAGAAAGAAACGTTTTTTGTCCCATATATATTATTTGTTTGGTATAAAAAAACATAATAAATAACTATATAATAAATAATTATAATTATCAAAGCATAATAAATAACTAAAGCAAATGAATTTTTTTCTCTAATTCTGATTGTTAATTAGACCTAATAAAATATTTACAAGGAGTAGACGGCAAATTAATAGAATAGTTAATGAACAGCATTAAACATTATTATCATCGTCCTGCCTTTGTCCCATGTTACTTGTATTGCGTTGTCCTATGTTGCGCCCACCACCGGGCACAACACGTTTACTTTTTCTATTCTTCCCTGTCAATCGTCACGCTATAATTCACTCCCTTTTCTCTTATATAATTCCTCACACAATCCACCCATCTATAGCCTTCCTCTCCCTCTACATCCATCATCATTTATATTTATCATACCTACTTTATAGAAAAAAATATACTTATAAAATATGTATTTTTATAAGTCCTGAAGTCAAAATATTGCCATAAGCTTGTGATGAAAATGTAATGATATTATTTTCACAAGCATGGCTCGAAAATGAAAACTAAGTGAAAGTACTAATCAACACTGAACTTTCAAATAAATTCATCACTTTAATTCATAGTCACACTTGTTCTTCATCATACTCTGTATCAACAGCTCTATACAATTCTAACAAACGATCGTTAGGTCATCGCGCGCAAGTGGGACGTCCCACTGACGGATGCTTACACATGTTATTGACCCTGCCCTATTCTTAACGCCATATGGCCACCGAAATTACCTCGTGCCCTCACAGAAATTAGCGAAAACCTTCCTTAAAAACCGATACCTTCTTTATAGCATGCCTTCCATGGTGTTGAAAGATATGCGAAGTTCAATTTTCGAGTTAACGACTTCTTTTTTTGGTCTTTTTCCTTGTATTATTTTGAGGGAGTATTAATTTATGATTTCGCATATGGTTAGTGGACGTATTGCAAGTTGTCTTGTTATTTTTATTTTGATATTTAAATTGGATTAGATATCAAAGGTCGCTCAGCGAGCTATGGAACGGGCTATGCTCGGAGTCTCTCTGAGGGATCGAATCCGAAACAAGGTGATCCGGCGGAGAACCAAAGTTGTCGACATAGCTCACAGAATAAACAAGCTGAAATGGGCCGGCCATATTAGCCGTAGAATCAATGACCGTTGGGGTAGACGTGTTCTTGAGTGGAATCGGTAAGCGTAAGGTAGGACGCCCTCAGGCTAGATGGAGCCACTATCTTCGCAGCATGGCTGGTAGCAGCTGGATGAGAGTCGTCGAAAATCGAGTTGAATGGCGTGCTATAGGAGAGGCCTATGTCCAGCAGTGGACTGCTATAGGCCGATGATGGTGTTTATGAGGTATCAAAGTTAGGATGCGTTTGAAAAGTAACACTTTTCTCGTCTTGTGTTTTTTAAATACGTGTTTCCAAAAATATAAAACCTAGATGAATTTAATCAGATTTTATTTTCAAGAGCAAACCTTTAAGATCATTTGGCAAAGTAATTTTCTTATAAATATTTTATTTAAAACACAAGCTAAAAAATAAGAAAAACTTTTTTTTCACGATGTTTACATGTTTACGCGTACGCATGCTCCCGGGAATCAAATAGGGAATAAATCACGTGCGACGTCTACAAAGGGGCTGAGCAATAAAAACTGTTGTCCTATTCCGAAATTCCTGCAGGAAAAGAGCAAGAAGGCTTGTATGTTTATTAAAATGTTGCAGATAATATATATGTTTCCTTGATGCTTACCTATTGTTGGCAGAGGCCTTGTAGACAAGATGTACTCGTAGATGTAGCAAAATCAGCCTAAAATGTTTCCACACAGCCCTCTTTTCTTCGAGAGGGGCTGGGGCCGTAATCCACAACGCGGGATCAGTGCGAGTTGGTAGATGTCACAAATGTTTTCGAATTTTGGTTCTAGGACACGCCAGTTTCCTCACGATGTTTCCTTCACCGTTTTGAAAGCAGCGGTCTTCTTCTTATTAGCGTGTCGATGGCAATCTAAATGTACTACATGTAGTACATTTAGAAAGCAGCGGTGATGAAATTCTTTACACAACTAAAGCGCCTGCCTGCCTCGTAAGACGGAGCCGATACCACTCAAGTATATATCTAGATGTAGGTACTTATGAATTTAAAAACTAAATAAAAACTTTTTTTTTAATTACTAGTTATAAAATAGGTTCTACAACTTACAAAATGTTACAATAGCTTTGAGACGTTTGGGGTCGAAACGCTCGGGTCATGGGGCCCGAGCGCATCTGCCGGCTGGTCAACACTTCACGTAACCAGAGGGCTGGGCCGTTCTTTGGCCATAGAATTAGCATTGCCATTGAATGTGGCAATGCTGCCAGTCTTCTGGGCACGTTTCAAGTACAGGGACAAGTACTTCGACGCCTAAGTGTCCTTTGTTTTTGTATTTATTTGTATAGTAAGTTAGTTAGTCATTTAATTTAGTATCTAGTGTAAATAGTTATTTACAATAAATGTATGTTACTGGTATTGATGACCTAAGTGTCATTGCACAAGCACGTACAATTTATTAAACTCCTCTGTCACGGCCTCATCGCTTAGTGTAGCCACAGCACGGCTTGGATCTATGAGCCACACCTTAACACTACTAACGTGTGAAAATACACGAATCCAACCAATTCAAAAAATCATTCTAAAACCTAGGCTACACCATATGGGTGAATTGACTTTTTTCAAACTACTTTCGTGTAATGGCTCGGAATTACGTTCAAAACAAGAGGTCAATTATCATTCGATAGACAAGGGTGGACGTGATAAAAACAGATCTCCTAACACATAATTACATAATTGTGCGCCCTCACGCCGACGGGTAACGACGCCACACGAATATGGGTTAGCCAGAAACCAAAAAATAAAATTACATAGTGCGGTGATAGTGTGGATAAGACAGTGTTTTTATATTTCGAAGAGTAGATATCTATTTCGTCTCCGGATGACAGCGATGCGGACGAGTACTTCGACGCCCAAATATCCTTTTGTTTTTGTATTTATTTATATAGTTAGCCTTTCTTAGGTACTAAAACATAAAACATGGAAAGTATTTGCTAAGTTACTTTCGTTTATTTTTAATATACAAGTTGTTTGTTTTCTTTTATGAAATAAAATAAAAAGAAACTAATTCTTAAATTATTTAGAAACGTTAAGACAAGTAAAGAATTTGCTTCAGAATCTACTAGGTATGTTGTTGAAACGGCAGCTATTATAAAAAATATCTCGAAAACCAAAGACAACATCGCAGCAGCATAAATAAAAGAAATGAATCACAACGACTGAGAAACCAGACAACCAGACAAATCAAAGCAACATTGAACCATAAACTGTAAAAAAATGTATTTTTTTCCAAACAATGATCTTCCAAGCAATTTCCTTTTTTAGCATTGTAAGTATTTACTCCGGAAAAATAAATTAGGCTTTAGCAACAGTTGGAATAGATTTATGTGACAGCAAAATATTAATAAGCTATTAAATTCCTTAGGTTTAATATTACAAGATAAATAAAACAATTATGTGTCAAATGTAGAATTAATAGCTTTACGAAATCACTTTGCCACACCTGAGTCGCACTTTTTTTCAAAGTCACTAACAAAAGTATTGACAAATAGGCGTTTAAATCATTTTTATTGCTTAGATGGTGTAAAGATTACACTATATTATTAGAGAGTAATAGAGTCAATGTTTGTTTAATATACTCGAAAGCATTTTAAACAGTTTTTTTACGAATCCATATTTCATAATCTAATTTATATTTGTTACCTTACTAGAACAACATAATTTAATCAATAAAAAACACAAAAATATATTTTACTAAATGTATATTTTTTAACATAAATCATGATCTGTCTAGCCTTATCCCAACTGTTGAGGTCGGTTTCCAGTCTAACCAGGTGCTGCTGAATACCAGTATTTTATATGGAGCGAATGCCTATCTGACCTCTACAACCCAGTTACTGGGTAATACAATACCCCGATTTTTTTAAATAAACAATTTTATAATAGTAACAGTCGTATCCACACTATTCCCGCAACGATCCGTGAAGATAGAACAGAAAGGGCCGAAAAACAAGTTTTAATAAGAACGTGGAAGTAAAATATTTTCCGTACCGGAATCGTTAATAACTGTAAGTTGCGGTCGAAGTCAGCCGGGCCGAACTGACAATTCCCTTTTAATTTGAAAGCCTGAGCAGGATTGGGGCTAACAAGACGCCGCCTAATTATAGCTTAACCAAAGAACAAACAAGATCCAAAGGCGATTTAGGATCGTTATAACGCCATATGTTATAAGATAATTCGCGTGGTTATTGACGTACAACAATCCTTTGTGATTAAATAACGTGAATTTATAAGTTTTACAATGAAAATTGACAGCATAATACGTATTTTATCGATCAAATTCGATAAGATTGAAAGTCTGGGTTTCGTGTACCCCTGACCCACCCTGTCGCATCACATCGCATCGCCTTCCCGCGCTATTACTTCGTTTTCGTTTAGAGTTCTTTCTTATTTTTTTGCTTGGTTCTTAGGGGTCCTAGCGTAGTGTTAAATTTCTCAAATCCGACCGATATTTCCTGAGATTGGCGTGTTTAAACAAAAAACTCTTCATCTTTATTATTATTAGTACAGATTTACAAGACGCGAATCAAATAGGTATTCAGAAATATAATTTCTTGCTAACGAAGAACCGTATTGAATTTAGATTGAGGAAAGCAGTAATAACATGTATTAGATACAGCAAAAGTTTATTATCAAACCACTCGTCTGAAACGAATGATTTGCTGAACTAATAATCTGTTCGACAAACAAGTCAACATGTACGACTTTGTTAGCTGTAGCCTCCGGTTAATAGGCCAGCCGATGTTGCTAGCCTTGTTTTACGTCCAACAAACTTCCTAGATACTTTTAGAGAAAACACGTTAAGAGATTCCAATTAGAATTAGACTGTTGCCATGTTATTTTTTGACATATACGAGTACAGTTGTTAAATGACTTCTTTTCAAATATCGGAGCTGTAGTTTACTGATTGGGTACATGTAAAAGATGGTCGTCGAAATGGGATGTTACATTTTTCCGTAGAACAAGTTTGTCAATAATGTATTTGGTTTTGTTGTTGTTTTTGTTCCATATAAACGATGGATGGACTGTGTGAATGATGATATGGTTAGAAAGGGGATGACTACCGAGATAACGATTAATAGAGAAGTATTGAAGAAAAAGACATGTTACGCCGCCTCCGAATCAATTGGGATAAGGGCAGGAGAATGTTGATGATGATGATGAGTCAGTGTATGATATGATGACAAGAAACGAAATAATCTAGTGTCCTTGTAATTTCCTTCAAGTGTAATATTTAAGCTTCGGCTTTGACAAATGCGTGCACTGACTGGACAGGTCCCCTCAATCTGTGTGGTTCTTTCCTCAAACCACCATTCATTTCCATTCCAGACACCGATCTACATGGTCTTTACATGATCTGACCAAGATTTTGTCCTGGACTGTAAAAGAGACGGTGACCTCTGAGTTTGTTTTAGCCTTTCTTCTCAGAATAGTCAGGTAGGAAGCGTCGAAGTCATCTAGTTTAAAAAAAATATGATTAACGTGTAAAAGTGTTTGTACAAACTTACTTACAGAAAATAAATCATTTAACATTATCATTTATCGGCAAGCAAGAATACCAACTAACATAGTTATTGTAAATTCTCAAAGGAACAATATATAGCAAACGATATGGCCCATACAAACCGATACAGAACTAAACACAGAATAAATTAAACCAACCGCCACACCACAATAAACTGTATACTAAGATTCTGAATTCCTTACTAAGTTTCAAACTAAAATTACCCTCGTCTCTGTTGGTGATAGTTCACGATCTATCCTTGTGTTATGCATATTAATGAGCTTACGATCTTATTAAGGAGATGTGTTACAGTATTCTTGGTTGGTCTTCGATGTCAGTCCTTCTAGGAACGAGGCAGGCATCATGAATTAGTCTGCTTGATATAGGTAATGACAGGGAGAGCTTCTAAGGTCCTGTATGTTAATTATTTCCTTGGTGAATTTGAAATTATATGTGGTGTATGTTGTTGCTATGGTTTTGCTTTGATGTGGTATGGTGTTTATGCTGGAGCTACCATTATTTTAGTCTTTATTTTTCCTTTATTTGATTTAAATACAATATAATGATTACATTTTAAAATATTTTAATAAAAACATTTTAAAATATAAAAAAATAGTGGCCCATCGGCATCAGGAACAGGGTTTAAGCTGCCGGTGATATAGAGAGAGCGAACAGGTGGATCCATAGAGAGAGCAACCTCCTTACTATGCGTGCCGTGTGCAGGGGTACTGCATAGTACTAAATTATCTTTATTATTTTTATGGTATTTATTATTTTCAGCTATAACATGATTCAATATTAAACTAAGATTATGAAAATGTTTCTTGTGAACTCAACTTAATTAAATTGTATTCATATTCAACATTTCAATGGTTAATGCGCGATCTCTTAGAGCTCACTATGTAACGGTCCATATATGTATGTTTTCTTAGATTCAGAGATTAGCTTGTGAATCGTGAATTAGATACTCTGGCAATATTTCAAAGCAATGTTTCTCCTAGATTTTGCATTTATGTTAAACCTGATTTGCTAGATTACCTACTCTATCTTCCGCAGCATAAACAGCTTTGACTTCTAAATAAGATTATAATTTGATTTAGTTTTTTATTAGCAAGTTTTCGCTAACATTAAATAATTCGTTCTATTTAAGTCCGTAAAGGTCTGTAGCAGACCGCCTAAAACGTTAGTTAACAGACTGTTTTAATTATCTTTTCACGTCACATTTCGCCGAGTAATTGCCGGCGAGGTTCGAGTAACAAATTACAACAAACGGCTAGAACTAATATTTGTCTTATTTTAATGTTGAAGATACATCGCCGCCGCCAAGACGACAGTTCACATAAATTCTGGTGTCTTCTAGGAAATGAATAACAATTATGATAATTATCACGCCTTCACAAGGCTGGTCTTCAACGCGGCCATAATAATAATTAAGACCGTAAAAAGCGTTATCTTCAAAACCAGTAATGTTCAAACAAAAACTCTGTTGCTGTCGAGCTCTTGATTTAGATTTACGACGTCTAACCACTGGACAAGGGCCAAATGACATTTGCCGCTTACGAACCTCAATATGGACACAATTTCTTTATAGCTGGAGTACAATTTGGGGCTCCATTCGTAAAAGTAACATCATTTTAACTTTTTTTGTCACAGTGAATCTCATCAGTCGGAGGTAAACTATCAAATTCTCACAGCGATTACCGTATCAGAAGGAAAAAGCAGCAACAGGATACTTCCAAATTTTAATGAATTATAATTATAAACAATTACTGGTTGATTTAATGAATGGGTGAAAATATACAGTAGAATCTTTTAGAGGGAGACAAGATTATTCAAATTTTGGGACGTAAGAAAAGGAAGCCAGATAGACAACGCCTTCGTAGTTTCTTTGAATGTATGATTCGGCGAGCGATAAAAATCGCCGGTCTTATTCGTCAGTCTTTTTTTTAATTAGTGAGGGGCCCGACATGTGAACCGAGGCGTCGGCCATTGTATGCTGTGTAAGTACGACATTTACAAATGACTGGACTAGTAAGACATGGACATTGAGAAGGACATGGGATAAAAGAAAATTGACGGAAGTCCAACTCATTGTTTATATTTTATTTTAAAATCAATGTATGCTCGCAATGTGCTGGTGCATATTCCAATTTAGCATGCAGAACATCTGATAAGACATTTTGAGATGAAGTTAAACATTTGTGTTTTACAAGTGAATGGACAGGCAGTCGTTCTTGGGTATTATTAAACTAGCTTTTGTCCGCGGCTTCGCCCGCGTGGTTGTCGGAAAATATCTTAGATTAAAAGTTCCCTATAAGTGTTAAAGCAGGTTATAAACGACCTGTGTGCCAAATTTCATCTAAATCCATTCAGCCGTTTTTGTGCCAGTCCGGAACATACATCCAGATAAACTAACAAACAGAAAAATTGAAATAACTAGATATATTTTAGGCATCAGACTCGTTCCCACACCGCGTAGCAAAGGCTTTTTTCCAAAAATGTTCAATGTATTTGTTACTATTTTACTAATGTACAGATTATTACAATGTATAGATATCCACTCCGTCAAAGACTTGCATTAAAATACCAAAATAATGCATATTCATCGATAATCTAATACTGTTACCGACCTACTAACACCTGTACTTACCCCAGAAACGAATAAACACAACGATTCATTCATTCCAGAAGAGAAAAAAACTAACACTTTCCGCACCATATAATCTTATAGCATGGTTATTAAACTTGAAAGTTATTAAGTAGCAAGCGATTACACCTTCATGCTAAACCCGTTCCATGTTGTACGCTGTTATTTTTTACCCGACTGCGCGACGCAAAGGAGTGGTAATGTGTTTATCAGCCTATGTATGTATGTATGTATGTATGTATGTTTGTATGTTCCTTTGAAGCACTATACAGACCAAACGCCTGGGCCGATTTTTATGATTCACACGTCAATCGATTCCTCTTAGTCCGGCGAGTGTCACTAAAGACATGACGTTAATGAAAATTCAATATGGCGACTACTGGACGCCATATTGTGAAAATGAAAAAAATGAAAGTCAACAAACTATATCATGTGGGATATCGTTGGATAGGTCTTTCAAAAATATTAGTAGTTTGGGAAGACCGTTTTTTGATTAGGTAAACCGTTCGTGACTTATCAAGCTTTAAAGTACCAATTTTCGTTAGAATCAAGTGTGTGTCCCCGGGTGCGTCTCATATCGTATAGAGTTATTTGGTATATTTTCATTTCAATAACGTTCACAAGATATAATAAACGTGAGATATACCTACCAACTGTTGAAATAATTTCTTTACATATAACATTTATATACTCTAAAACTTACTTCGTATAATGTTATTGGATATAACGTTAATTTAATCGAAAATCATTAGGTCTATCGTTTAAAATATATATTGATACCGTCATTATGGTTAACACCCCGATTCAGAGCAATCCGACTCGGACAGCTTAGGTTAGAAAGCCTTCGTGGCTTCCGAATTATTTCCGTTACAGTTACCGCACCCGAACTCAACGAACGCAATTAGAGGACGTAGGATGCAAGAGCGAGCGAAGGACACCCCGAGGTTCGGTTTGGTTAGGTTACTTTAAACCCTTTACACAGAAATAGGGGCCACGCGAAGCGGGGCTTCGTCGACATAGGATGCAAGAGCGAGCGAAGGGCACCCCGAGGTTCGGTTTGGTTAGGTTACTTTAAACCCTTTACACAGAAATAGGGGCCCCGCGAAGCGGGGCTCCGTCGACATGGGATGAAAAAAAAAGTTTTAATCATATTAGACTAAATAGGTTTTATGTCTATTGAGTGACAAACGATTTTATATTCATTGTCTGTTATTCTTATAGAAATTAGTTATATTAAAATTATATCAATCGTTTAATATATTAACTAATCATTATATCAAATAAAATTATAGGTTCAGTTGTTATATCTTGTAAATATTAGAGGTTTTGTAATTATATCATATATTACTTACCCGTCCCCCCCTCTACCAACTAAACGGTTGTAGTTAGAAATTTAAATGTTACGGCAGTAGTACCTATATATTACGAAGTTTAAAGGAAAACTATCATAGGTACTTAAGTGGGGTTTACAACTCATAACTAAAAAGAATAAAATAAAAAAATTAAATTTAAAAATCAAAAAACCCGACAGCGGTAAAAAAACTTAAGTTAAAAAAAAACTGAAAAGCTAAAAACAAGCCCATTTTAAATTAAATAAAAGTTGGAAGCAGGCGGGACCCATACCATTTTTATATTTTCAAACTCAAATGGGTCCCGCCTGCTTCCAACTTTTATTTAATTTAAAATGGGCTTGTTTTTAGCTTTTCAGTTTTTTTTTAACTTAAGTTTTTTTACCGCTGTCGGGTTTTTTCTTGGTTCTTATTCGTTCCGTTTCGCGTTTAGCTTGTGTGAATTATGTCAGTTAACTTTCAACATTAGATGCTTACGGTCTTATTAAGATCTTGTTAGATTACACCTACATATTATTATATGTAGATAAAGTGAGATTATTCCATAAGTAGATTTCTGTAACAACAATGGCGTATTCTATCAGAAGGCAAATTCTCGTAATTTAAAACGTTCAAAATCTAGTCGCAGTGTCATCTCGGCGACAAACAAATGTCAAAAACTTGTCAAAATGTAGGGAAATTAGAGGTATTTTTGACAGATTGAGACTGAGATCAGACTGTGAACGTTCTTAAAATTACGAGAATTGCTCCTCAGACTGTGAACGTTCTTAAAATTACGAGAATTGCCCTCTGGTCTAATGGTAGCAAGACCTACCGCTGAGCTAGGTCCTGGGTTAGATTCCCAGGTCAGGCACTGTCATTGGGTTTTTCTATTAGGAATTTCCCATTAGCAGCCCAAGTCTGAATTTGTGCCTGGTTGATGGCAATAGGCTCGCCCCCTACTACATGGGACTTAAACATAACTGGGATTGCAAAAGTTTTAGAATAGACACAGACGGTGTGTCGGTAAGTAAGAATTTTTTTTTTTTTTTGTTTTATTTTTAACTTCTTAACAATTTTTATAAATTTTGCGTGCCTATTTCCAGGCAGAGTGCACATGCCTCACTCCTATCTACTCCACCTGTATTGTAATGTACCTACATTCGTTGCAAATAAATGATTTGATTGATTGATTGATTGGCTGGTGTTTATATGGCTGTATGTTCAAAACCAAGTTAAAATATGTACATTTTGTTAGGCCATAGTCTATTATACTTTTCTACATTATATCTTTCCTTTTTATTCAAGAAAAGTATCTAATGATGGCGCATTGATGACAGTTGGAGTAAGACAGTAACCGAGTGGCGTCCATGGACTGGGAGACAAGGTTGATCGTCCAGCGGCGAGATGGGCGGACCACATTGCTACCATCGCGGGTAGAACCTGGATGAGGCTGGCTCAGGAACGTGGGGATTGGCACATGAAAAGAGAGGCCTATAATCAGCAGTGGGTGAAATCAGACCGTGGGTGATGACGATGATGAAGTTATCCAACATTCACGATAGACAAATGCCTAATTGCAAAGATACATGGATACATTTTGAGGGGCCCGTGGCTAAATAATAACAGCCGCACAGATCGATCGATAAGGCTACGCTTGCCGCGGTTGGTCTGTGGATTGGTGACCATCTTTACATACCCCTCCGTGTCTCGGAAAGCACGTTATGACGTTTTTCTCGGCTGTCATTCGTGGATCTTTGACAGTCGTTACGGGTAGTCAGAAGCCCGAAAGTCTGACAACCAGTCTTACCAAGGGGTATGGTATGATCCAGTAACTGGGTTGTGGAGGTGCGATAGGCAGTCGCTGCATGTAAAATACTGGTATTCAGCTGCATTCGGTTAGACTGGAAGCCGACCCCAATGTAGTTGGGAAAAGGCTAGGCAGATGATGATGACATGGATACATTTTTCACAGACATGAAATCTGTTTTAAATGCTGTACCACATTAGCTTATTAAACCACTCGACCATCTTTGCGAAAGTACTTTCGATACATCATTACAGAGATAGCAATTTTCGCTACGCAATCAAACATTATAAGTATAATATAGCTACCTAACAATTTGCATAAATTAAATAAAGGTTAACGCCGTATAATTCTTCGTCTGACGAATCAGCGAACTGTAGTTACAAAGCAAACAAAATGATTAGTAATGCTAATCGCGACTTAATTGTAGAGTATTTAGATAATTTTCTCCATTGAAAATTGTATGTTTCTTGTCTCGGTTTGTGAGTGTTCTCCGAAACAGCAAGGCTTTGCAAATGACCAGGGGGGGACGGATGATCAATTGTCTGCTGGTATTCCTTTGTTCTAAGTGAATTATGAAGATAATTATTTTGTTGTTAGTGTGGAAATCATCTGTCATGAGTTCATGTCGCATGTTAGACGATCAATGGGCCAAACGTACGACACCGTGGATCCCGCCATCGCGGCCGACCCAGACGGAGATGACGGGATGAGCTGGATTCATTTAATAAAGATTGGTCTTTGGCAGAGAGAGGTGGAAAGAGAGTAGGGAGGCCTTTGCCTAGCAGTGGGACAAAAATAGGTAGTAAAAAAAAAAGTGGAAAGCTTTGTTTTTCATAATAACGCGAAGGAGGAATTGTGTGATTTTTGGATATTATAGTGGCGATAAGACCCCTCTTTGAGGAGTGGTTAGAGAGGCGTCACGGCGTCCTCACCTATCGCCTGACGCAGGTCCTCACCGGACACGGATGTTTTGGGAGGTTCCTGCACATCATCAGGCGGGAGGAGACGCCCGGGTGTCACCACTGCGAGGGTCGCCCAGAGGACACGGTGGAGCATACGGTGGAGGTCTGCCCCGCATGGGCGGAGCACCGCCGTGCCCTCGTAGAGGCGATAGACAGCGGCGGCGACCTCTCGCGTCCGGCCCTGGTTCAAGCCATGGTCCGGGGCGAGAGGGAGTGGGAGGCGGTCACCTCCTTCTGCGAAGCAGTCATGCTAGCGAAGGAGGTGGCTGAGGGAGAGAGCCTCACACCCCAGCCGCCGCGGGAGACGCTCCGGGCGTCGGGAGCCGCGTGACGACTCCCGGCCACCGTAGGCGCGGGCCTGCGGACGGAGAGTAATGGGTAGCTCACCGTCCGATCAGAACCAGGCCCGTGCCGGACGGCGCGTTGTGTTCCACGCGCGCCTCAAAGAGATGTCAGCAGAAAGGAAGGGGCCTGCTAGGGCCGAAGCCTGCCGGGGGTGCGGGATTGTCCGAAAGGGTTACCGCTACCCCGGAATATAAAGGGCTAAGGAAGGAACACGGATGGGTTTTAGTCAGTAAGAGTCTGACACTCCCTTCGCTCCACCCAGAGCGGGAGGGGTCATTTGATGATTTCCCATCCATAAAAAAAAAAAAAAAAAAAAAAGGGGTTTCTCTTTTCTTTAGTTATGCGAGTAATGTTTATGTATTGAACTTGGGGTTGAAAGTTGTTGACTGAGCGTAACATTTGCTGAAAAACGATAAATTAATCTATGAAAATGTTAGTTTTTTTTTTACTTATTATCTGAGACAGTTTGCCTAGCTAATATGGCATTAACACGAGATAACAATTTCACAATATGTAGCCGAGAATATAAATGCTATTGGTCTTTCTCGTCTTATAACAAAATATCATAATATTAGCACCCTAAATGCGTAACACACTCTCAATCACAATCACATTTTGAAGTATATTGCTAGTCCACTGCTTCGTATGTTCGAAAGATTTGTCTGCTCAACAACGTTAATAACGCAATGAATGTTGTTGAACTCTCAAATTGAAAGCCATTCCTACTGTTAGTGTGTCACGCAATTACTCCAAAAATATAAAAATTTCGTTATTGATTTTTAAAAAATATTCCAGACATCATTGTTATTGAGGAAAATTTTAATTTATGATTTTACTAGCTGACCTGGCGAACTTTGTACTGCCTCAGATTTTTTTTTGTTATTTTTTCCCAGGTTTTTTCAGGGGTTTTTTTCAGGTTTTAATATTATTCTGCTATTCGGGGCGAAGCAAAATCCAACAAATAAAAGATCATAAGAATCGGTCCAGCCGTTCTCGAGTTATAAATGGTGTAACTAACCCGAATTTGTTTCATATATACAGGGTGGTCAAAAAGTTGTGGATCAAACGAAATAGGGGGATAAAGGAGGTCATTTCCAACGCTTTTAAAGTGAGAAATAATTTTTGGTAACGCTTCAAAATTTTTGATAAAAATTATGGCTGGACTTTAAAAGAGACTGTGACCTCTGAGTTTGTTTTGGCCTTTCTTCTCAGAGTAGGCAGATAGGAAACGTTGATCTAGTTTTAAAAATAATAATTGACGTGTAAAAGTGTTTGTACAAACTTACAGAAATAAAATCGTTTATCATTTATAAAGTAACTACCTGCGCCCCACGGTTTCACCCGTATAAGTCTCGATCCCGTGGGAATCTTATATGTTAATCCTGGTTATAAACTATCTGTGCGCCAAATTTCATCCAAATCCGTTCAGCCGTTTGAGCGTGAAGACGTAATAAACATATAAACACACACACACACACTCACAAACTTTCGCCTTTTTAAATCGAATTGTTTACAAAAATCACACTATAGTGTGATTTTTGTAAACGATTCGATTTAAAAATGATCATACTTAAATATTCATACATACCATTCATCTTTTACAGATTAATTGAAAGCTGACTTGATTAAAGCCTTAGTATTACCTATAAATATTGCTTCAGAGCCTGTAGCTATTAACCGAAACCATTGTTCTAAAACTATTCGTCTGGGAATATTACGCAAGTAAGCTAGAATATTAATATTAATATTAGCTTCATGTACTCCACAAGTACTTACTTAAATACAATGCTTATTATGTACTGTAGAATTAACTAAGACAGGATTTGTAGTTAATTGAATTCTACACAATCAGTACTTAGTAAATTAATCAACTGAGCATTCGTTAAAATAGAATAGAATATAATACTCTTTATTATGTACACCATATAAATTACAGACATAAATATAGAAACTTTACAATGGGTGACACAATGGGTGGTCTTAGCTCTAAGAGCGAAATTTCTTCTATGAATGCATAATGCAAAATACGAGTAACATTCACAAAAAAGTTCTTCTTCGCGTGTTGATGGCAATCTAAATAGACTCGGCCCAGAATTCGGCTACGTCCATCAGTTCCTGTAACGTGCAGCTCACAGGACATGCAGGACACGGCATGATATTAAGTGTCCCATCGTGTGTGGAACAGCACCACATTTACACTCTAAGGCGGTGTCGTCTATGGATCTCCACCTGAACAGGTTTTCTTTGTTTCAGTCAACCTGGATCCGGAGCCTATTTAAAGACTTCCAGGTTGCCAAAGAAGATCATATCCAGGTGGGAGATCTTTAGCCGGTGAAACGAATGGTTCGGGTAAGGAATCTAAGGAAGTACTAACTCGCCACAGCTCCAGTCTTTCTATTGATCGTACAATTTTTTTTTAACACTTAGGTACTTGATTATAACAACCTAGCTACTTGCAAACTTCTTAAAATATTTTTGTTGGATCATTGGAAGGAAAATTTTCAGGGACCTACTCGGTAGATTGTACGATCCGAGGGCAATTTATTTTCCATATCACTTTCTCTAACATATTAATTACAATGTGGGGAGGGGCTTGTAGCTAAGTAATAACAGCCACACGGGTCGATCGATCAGGTTAAGCTACGCTTGCCGCGGTTGATCCGTGGATGGGTGACCATCTTTACATACCAAGACCTCTTCTCCGTGCCTCGGAAAGCATGTTAAGCCGTTGGTCCCGGCTGTCATTCGTGGATCTTTGACAGTCGTTACGGGTCGTCAGAAGCCCGAAAGTCTGACAACCAGTCTTACCAACGTGTATCGTATTACCCAGTAACTGGGTTGTGGGGTTAGATAGGCAGTCGTTCCATGTAAAATACTGGTATTCAGCTGCATCCGGTTAGACTGGAAGTCGACCCCAACATAGTTGGGAAAAGGCTAGGTAGATGATGATACACGAACGAAACGCTATTATTTCGAAAGTCAACACTATGAATATGTCATCAAGTCCTCGTAATATCCTTAATGTCAAATGTTAATTATAACTCCAAAGTCACTGACAGATTCTGCCACAATTTTCTTAATTACAAACCTGCGTACTGCTTCATTACATGCTCAGATTAATTAAAGTCTCTTAAGTAGTTTCCAAGTTATAACTACGAAACGGTAAGTCGCGAGCACCCACAGCCACAGTCTATTATGAGCTTTCATCTTAGACTTGATTCAATATAAAGCTAGGTATAGTCCTAGGTAAACACTACTGAATAAAGCAGGTGTATACAGAACTCTTTGAAATGGATTTAAAAAAAGTCTATGGACTCGAAGCTATTGAACTAAATATCACAATAGGAAGGATATGTGACAGACTAGAGGACCAACACACAAAAGTTTTTGAGTGTTACGACAAACATTATTTTGCTGGCAACCTGTCACGTTCTCTTCCTTGATTCGGAAACGATAAGAGCGATAATGGATTGGCAAAGGGTTTCACATAAGTAATACACTTCACAGTCATGTGAATGACATGTTCAAAAATGTCTCCGTGATTTTTTTTGACAATACCCGGTAATTGGTGGGTTGGGTACCTGGGCAATGGTTTTGTTAAACTACAATACAGCTGGTCTACAAAGGGATATACGGAACAAGAATATCAAAGTAATTTGCTCATTGAACTTCTACTATAATGAATATAGTGGTTTTAAATGGATTTGATTGCGTACCTATTATGTTGTTTTTATCGCTATTTATTATATAACTCGTATTTTCTTGAGATTTGTAGTTCCTAGAGTAAATAAGGGGGGACCTAATTGGGCATGTGCGGTGAATGTCAGTTATAACAAGGAAGTAATCGGTTGATTAAATGTTGGTGAACATGGGCCTAAAATAGGATACGTAATTCTTAGTTTTGTCCGTTCCAAAATTATGATAAGGAGAAAATACTAAAGACTTTCAAATATGAATAAAATGGAAAAAAAACGTAGTAGTTATGTATAGCAGAGAAAGGTAGAAATATGTATTATTCAGAGAAGGAAATTAAGAATTAAATGATGAAAGTACAAATGACCAAAATCACAAAAGAAATTAAGCTGAATATCCTCAAACCTTAAAAAATACCGTCTGAAAAAAGGAAGAGGAAAAATTGTGAACTGACCTGTTTTCATTTTCAGAACGGTGCGTCAGCGTCAGCGTGAACATGGAAAGAAAAAGAACCAAGTGTTAGGCAGCAATGGAAAAAAGCACATTCATAAATAGGCGGGAAAATAATATATAGCATGATTCTGTCCGATCCGAATCCGGGAATGCCGGTCCGAAGTGACCATAGTCCTATTTGTATGAGGGGTTGCGCACTAGATCCGAACTCTATCTGTCAGAATTTAGAACATTCCCAATTCGGATTGAAGTTGGATCTTTAATTCAGATTCGGATCTGATGTAGTGCAAAACCGCTCTAATCATGAATTCGGTACATGATTTTGGACCCCCTAGCGTAGAAATTTTTCGACGAAAATTTTTAACATAGGGGGTCCAGAATAATGTACTAAATCCATGGTAACAGGTTGAGAGTCTATCTCTCTGCCACCCTGTATAGCCTTTTCACAGTTATTTAATGCTATTACAGCAAACCAATATCAACCTTATATTAACAATTAGGTATAAAGATCACTGTGATATTGACAGTCGTGCAAAATCAGAGGTAAATTAATAACTGTGAAAGGACTGAGAACCACAAAGAGCTTACGTTCGGTAAAATTACTGGCATAATTACAAAAGGAATTTTCTACACCAATAAAATTATTATTTATACCTGTCTAAAAGGCATTAATGTGGCTTGTTGAATCGACAGTAATAAAAGTAATTTTTCTTGTCCTATTAAAGTACTTGTCTCGTCAATAATATATGTTTTATTTAATAGATATCATGAAAGAATTAAGGTTCAAAGTTATTCTTTTTTCATTACAAAAATCTGGATACCCTGAAAATGGTGGAACCGTTGGGAAGCTGAAATCTTGACAAGAAAATCCAACGACGCGTGACTTTGTTCTTGTCTATTTCATTGCGGCTATTAATTGGAAAACACAAAGAAATGAAAGAAGTGTTCGTAGTTCAAACAAAAACAACTCTTATTTACAAAGAAATCTGGTCGGATATTAACGCACATCAACAATAATCTAAACGCGAATTTATATCAACGCATAAGAGACCCCTTAACTCGGAGCGAAGCTTTTAGTTACGTCGAAATTCGCAGACCGCAACATTTGGCGTGTACCTCCTACCAGAATACTCGTAGATTGCATTTTGTCTACTTTCGCTAACGAATGTGCAACTTTCACCCAAAAACCAACCCTCTTCACAAAACATAAAGACGCGTTTTCTTTAATTATGAATCCTGAAATTTCCGGGCGCTTGCTACGTTTTTGCGACGGAAACACGTTTCAATCTGTTGTCTCCTGTTTCGGTACTATCGAGCTATTCTGTGCAGATGCGGATTGCGGGTAGAAGAGACACAAACTCGATTTCCTTGGGACCAATTTCGTGAAAATGAAAACGCAAAAATTACTATGAGATATAACATAATGGATACCTAGAAATGTTCCGGAGTTGCGTTTGGGGAGCGCTTTACTCCAAAGATATTACAGTTAGATCAAATTGTGTCTAGGTACCGTCTCATAATCTTTTGTGGGGTACAAAATGGGACAGTGATGTTATTACCATTTTCTCCTTGGTGTTTGGCTTATTTTATGTACGAATGTTGTTTTTGTATGGCGGAATATAAGGAAAAATGGGAATGCGGCGAATTCATTTCAAGACTGTAAAAATTTTTGAACTAGGTAACGGTAACGTTTTATAAAAAAAACTAATTCATCGAGATGGAAAATAAAGCGTAAGATTTAATTTGAAAAAAGAATTATATTTATGTACTAGTTCCCGCGACTTCGTCTGCGTGAAGTTTCTTTTTCCCCCGACCCACCCCGTCGCATCGCATCGCCTGTCCGCGCTTTTGCTTCGTTTTTCTTGAGCGTTCTTTCTGGCTTTTTCCTTTTTGCTTGACTCCTAACTGTCGTAGCGTGATGTTAAATCCAATCAAATGGATAAAGATGTTTTAAATCCTACTGGTAGTTCCAGAGATTAGTGCGTTCAAACAAACAAACTCTTCAGCTTTATTATCAGCATAGATATTATAGATGTTGGAGAACGGTAGTTAATATACAGTAGTTTAATAAAGGCATTATATAAACAGATTCTTCTACGGAATACTATAGAAACGATGCTAACGATAAAAGTAAGAAATACAATTTTAATATTTCAACTTACTATGCCTAAGAAGAATAAACACAGGTTTTCATATTACCTCACTATAATAGTATTCTTTTCACTTCTCATGCTCTAAAAGTTCGTCTTTATGTTGTGCTTAGGCGACATAAAATCGCTTTTTATGTTCTAGTGCATAAAGTAATTTTTTTTTCTGAGACTAAGGTAATCAGGCCCAACAGCCACACGCGCAATAAAACTTCGCAGATTAAAGTCGTGATTTATTTCATTTTCTTTAATTTATACCACTTCCGTGTTTTCTATCGTTAATTTAATAAAATCATGTAAAATAGTTGTCATTTATTATTTAAAAACGCAAAGAAACGTTTTTATGACTTGGCAGTATGAAGTACCCAAGTCGAATGACAAATGTTGAAATAAAAAAAAAAAAACTTTTAAAAAGTTTCGTGGCGGTATTATCTGTGGTGGCGGGATTTAGCTATGCTTTGCAACATTTTTAATTAATTATGTACTGTATACTTTATGCCTGTTTCATTTTCTCGCAATCGAAGTGAAAAGCAGAGTGTATAACTCAGGCATAAACGAGCCATTTTACCCCTCGACTTAACTATCCACCCTCGCCTGCGGCTCGCGTGGATATAAACGTCTCAGGGTAAAATAGCTTCTTTTATGCCTTAGTTGTACAATCTACTATTGTGTTCCTTATAATGTTCGAAGAAGGTAGTTATATTAAACAAAGTTAGCGTAAAAGGATTGTGCGGTTGCGCTAAGAGATCGAATAAAGAAAGTTTTAATATTTTTCCCTTTGTTTCCTCGTTTCTTTTCTCCTCATTTGTAGTACTTTCTGTCTGCACTAAAGTAGATAATGATATCCATTAGAGATGCAGTTAAAGTTTATACAATGCTAATAAACGGCGTACCTAATATTATCAGTTGTCTTCGGAGCAATGGCAAATTACGGATTGTTAAAAATCTTGGTGAAACTTTCAGTAAAATGGAATGAGTAGACGGCAGATTGATTCGACAGGTGAGAAAACCGGCATGTCCTTGAACCACAAAATCGAAGACATGAAACATCTACCATCCCGCACTGGGCCCGCGTGGTAGATTACAACCCACTCTCTCTCGAAGAGAGGAGGCCTGGGTCCCAGTAGTGGCAACATTATAGACTGATTAATTATGTTTATGCAGTTTCGATTACAAGACAAAAGAACAGTGATAACGGATAAAATCAACAACCCAAGTTCTGAGTTCTGTAGCAAATCGTATTCTAATACAATGTAAAGCCATACGATTTGTGCTAAAGCTTCATTACATCTCGTAACCATCAGAAAGATTATAACAGGAAGGGAGGTACCTACAATTATAAAAAAGAAACAATCGCCCCTGCATATCATCATACATTTTGAAACAATAACAATGATATCACGCCCATCAATTCGAACGGGACTATGTGATATGTATCTATAGTGCCTCGAGCATCGTTTAATAAATCAAACACATTATATCCTATGATTGTTCCGATACGTTATTGTCTCACATCAATAACTACCTCTGTTTACACAAACCCTCTATAGAAGGTTGATAGAATGGTAGAATCGTATATATGTATATAGCTGATATACGTCATACACCAGAGATTTTATCTGACGAATTCTGTTTACAAACCCATACGAGTGATGTAAAGTGAGCTTGAAAAGGATATTATGTCAAAATCAATCGTGGCGGAGAAGCCTTTGAAGGTATTAAAATTTCCTGTAAAATCCAGTCTAAACTGTCAAATGGTAGGCGGTTTGAAAAACATGGTTAGTGTTACGCAAAGCACTTTTGTTTTTCTCTTTAAACCACAATTAAGAATAGTTCTACGATAGCTGTACTAAATTGTGTATACTCGTCGTGGCTACTTCGGTTGCTAAGATTCTATTCCACCCGCAAATGAATTTGGCATTTGAATACTCCACTTCTACAGTCATTTGTCGCGCAAACATATGACTGTCGCCCACAGTCCAAACCCTTATCAAAATATCGGCCGAATGTCTACAATGTGCAATGGTTCTTATATGCGTAGATACTTCAAATACATCCGCACGCTTGAAGGCACTCCAATTTCTTAGTCCTAAGCAAACATGTTCGGCGGTAGTAATTGCTCACAATGTTTACCATCTTTTATTGTGTATCGCAGATCAAATATTGTCTTTGAATGCATCAGCTGTCTTACCTACAGCCGCGATTGTTATTTGAGACGGATTTTCAGAAGTTAATTTAGCGTTGATTTGATTTTTATTTTGTTTGCGTCGAAACTGCGAACGGATTCTTTCCTTTAGATTGCACAAAAATGTAAAGTTTGGATAGGGAATCGGTGGTGTTGGTTCATTTTTTTTTGTTTTATTTAAAATTAATCGTTGTTTAAAGAATATGTACAGTCACGTCTATAAGTATGTATACACTTGGCTTTATTCAAAGGCGATTTTCTCCTTTATTTTTGAATGAAATTTTATGTTATTACGAAAATAGTATTTTCGAACCCATAGGTTTATGTTAAGTGTCGTATTTCAACGTTGCATTCGTTATTTCACGAAAAAATCACAATTGAAAATTGCCAAGTGTTGACATATTGGTGCTCGTGACTGTATATGTTTGACTATAATTATCTGTTAGATAAAAAATATGATGGCAGAAATAAATAACCTAGTAAGAAAATAAATTATCTTCACTGTTTCAAATAACAATTCGTTACAAAATACTTGAGTATTTTAATGCAAAAAAAAAAAACAAGGAATTCATGGACTAGTAAAGTTACGCCCCAGTTTACGGAATTTATAGCATTTTAACTTATAACGCCATAAACTTGACTTGTACACACCCAGTACTACGCCCATCAACAATTTGCTAAGTAGCCTTTTCGAAATCTGAATAAAAAAATGGCGGTAAACCGATATCAATGAACGGCACCTACTGTCTGCTCTCTAAAGTTACAGCACTACAAAGACGCTACCATGTAATTCGAGACACTAAAGGAAACTAAGGCGACAGTCGACTGGGACACTAAAAAAACACTTTCAATCGAGCGCAAAAGAAATTCAATATGGCACTGCAACGTGGATTAAATTTTGCACAATCAACGACGCGATCGGCAGCTGTTACCAGAATTTAGAAAACCATTGATGAGATGAGATTCAACGAAAGAGAAGATAAACTTCAACAACTCCCCTGAAATAATCGAGATAAAGTATCAACGTTGGAGTCAGAAACTTTGATGGATATTACGAGAACAATGAAGAAATCTAAACAATTGATTTAATAGTTCATCAGGATGCCATTGGATAACTTTCTTTCAAAATATTTGACGAGTCCCTATTTATTTTTATAGCCTACCAGACTTCGAACATTCTTAAAATAACTACGAAATTATCAAGAGAAAATTGCCCTATAAAATTTCCATCACCGACATCCAACAACGTATAGTAGTGCGCCATGTTTATCTTAGACGCCATGGATACTATGGGTTTTACGATACCCATAACATCAGTCATTTTCAATAAAATGTCGGTGTCAAAGTCGTGCTTAAAAAACAATACAGGAGTTCAGTCTTACCATATGACTATAAAAATATAACGATTTTAAGCACGCCATGTAACTCGTCTCTAATGTGAGATTGCTGGACTTTTTTATTGTTATGATAGCTTTTAAGTCCAAATTACATTTTAGTTTAATATTTTCTTTTGTCTGTCTTTTATTTACCCGTTTCTAAATTGATTCTGAAGTAAGAAAGCAGGCATCTATTCGAACATACTCCTCAGAAAATGTTTTTCCTCAGAAAACATTGACGTAGTTTACTTGCCAACATCGAAACTTCACCTACATTTGAGACAGTTACTGTTCCAATTCAGTAGACAAATTTTACTTTGCTTAGCTTCTGTATTTAGTAATTCGAGACTCCCGAACCACTAAAGGGAAAACATCACTGTGTGTAAATAAAGCGAGAGACGTGGTACGACAAACAATCAACCAGACTTGCGGACGTGTAATCGGATACAAAATGCTCCTTGGTACCACTCAAGAGCTCGCAGACTCAACACACAGTAGCCGCTCTCCAAAGGAAATTACATCGAATTACAACATTTCCCCAGTGGGACGATAAAAGTGGACATGCGATAGGAAAGTCAGGACTTTCCTTCGGTCGTTGAAATACAAGAGAAACAAGGTAATCCCTGAATTTTGTATGAGTTTCGACTAATGATGCGATAGGGTTTAGAAGGAAATGACTTTATCTACAAAACAGCCTAGCGGCCTTCCTTTGTAATGTTGGCAATTAAATGAACGCTAAAATGGTATTTCTTAATAAAGATAAAAATGAAAATACTTATTGTTGATCGTAAAATAATGATTAAAGACGCAAGCCTACTTTTATTTTTATGAAGCTATAAGATAAAACTATAATAACGTTGCTCGAACCGAACGTAACGTGAGTGGAATTGAATAAAATTTACGATGATGTTATCATTATTAACCATCGGTTGGTGAATCCTTCAAACAAAATCCAAGCTTGGATTGAACGAGTAAATAGTATTAGCCTGGTCCATTGTTCTGACAACTCAGCGATTTTTGATACCTTTCAAATAAAAGATCTCAGAAATACCGTAGTCACAAAACGTTCGTTCAGTTGCCTTTTATTATTTCTTTCTATAAAGCTCACTCTTTACTGCAAAAGCTCTCGCGGTAAGGACATTGAGTACCTATCTTTTGTCTTGAATATAAGTGCGATTTTTATTCCAGCGATGAAAAATTTTCAAGTGACTGTACGTAAATGATTCAACAGTGTTGCAATGTTTCTGCACTACTTACTCCGAATCTATCTTTTCTCGGTGCAGAATATGCAATTTTATGGTTATTCGTGTAGATGGTTCGATTCGTGGCGTAATCTGAAATGATTGATAGTCGATGTGACTCTTGCAATATCGAGTGAATGACTCTTCAAAGGGATGCCAATTTGCTGAGATTAGACATTTGTCTTTTTCGTAAAATCGGCGCTTGGATTTCTTGGATCAAATAAATTATTTTTTGATATACTGCGTGACTTTTTATTGACCTCGCGATGTTTTATCGCTGCACATGTTTCTCACGATATGTTTTTGTAATCTACTAAAAAGGTTACTCCTTTTGATAAATAAAAAATCAGTTCAGACTTCGGTGACATATCAGAGATCTTATCCGAACTAAACCTTCGCACAATGCTCGGTAATAATGGGCGCACAAAAAATGATCGGTATCAAAACGCTAAAGGGGACAAAAATATCCACAAAACACACATACACAAGGGCAGATCTGGTGACAAAAATTTTACTTGTTTGTGTGCGTTGCTCAACCAAAGGGTTTTGGACTTATAGTTCTTTACGTACTGAATAGGACCAGTAAAAAACGGTTGCAACATAAAAACGGATTTATTTTAAATGTTTAATAACAGAGCGGGTCGTAAAACTAGCTCTATTTTTCTTGACTATTGTCAATCTGATCTTTAGATGTGATATGGTCGTCGATTCTCGGGCACTCTCGTTAATGGGGTACCTATGAGGCCGAACCCGCATTGTATGTACACAGGAGATTTCTATACCGGCGACCCTACGTGACAAAACTTTGTCCCTCCCTACATTCAAATTTCTGAAGGAGCAATTGAAATTGGAGATGGTAAAGAGAATTAGAGCGGGGTCTTTTTCGAGCGCCCGTTTTGTTTCGTACGCGTTCAAAGCGGGGTTTCTTTTGAATCTCGATCAACCATCGAACTGGAAGTGGGGGAAGCGTTTATTAGGATTCCCTACGGCCTACCAATCGGCCGGTGCGACATCGCGTAATCTAATAGCTTATTAATGAGGGGAAGCCTTCGATCGACCCCTATTTTTCTATCCTAGTGACGTTTAAAATAATGGATGGCATCTCTCTCATTCGTTTTATTTATTGTCGATTTATTACGCGTATCGCCGTCTTGTTCCTGCGGCCGTACGCATCGCGAAGTGGGAAGGTCGGTGGCGCGGGCGATGGCTCCTCCCACTAAATTTATAATACAATAAATGAGTGAAGCCGCGGCGTGGAACCGGCCGCGGAGATAACACGTAACGTGAGGTTATTGCGTAAAAACAAACGACAAAAAACTCGTTCGTAAGAGAGATATACGGTTTCGCGTAGTACCTTTATGATCCGAGCCCAAGCTAATATATGAGCGGTAGATTCGCGCTCCATGGATTATATGAGCAATAAAGAGGATAATTTAAAATTACGTTTGCCACAATGTTGCTATTAACCATGATTGTTGAAACGTTGATCTTAGCGCGTCCGCTTTACACGATGTTACATAATATCGCTATACATACATAGCTTTTCTATTCTCGCTACCTCCGAAGTTTTCAGGTTACAAATGATTCAATTTAGTTTTATCGTTCGAGAGAAAAAATACGATAGATGAAAGAAGTTGGGTAGATGAGGTGCATTTTGAATATTAGAAACTATGGAATAAAACTTAATTTAGGGATAGCAAATTGAATTTTTAAGCGTCTACAAAATGCGGACCGTTTTAGATATTAGGGTTAATCTGTTCAATTTGGATGTTATTTTTTGTGGATTGTTAGAAAAAGCAGATAATCTTAACACGATTTAGATACGGTGGTGTTCGCTCAAAAGAAGGAAATGACTTTTGCTTTGTATCGGTGAGCGTGTAATTACCGATCAGTTTCTTGTTGTTTCGAGCTTCAAGTTATAAACTGATTTAAATTAAATGCATAAAAAGGACCACCCCTTTTCAGACTGTCATTCGTTTAATTAAGTGTTTACCGCAGAGCTCATCAATTATAATTTTCCAATACGAAAGAAAAAAAGCCTTTATATTAGTGATAAAAACCTGTCATTTGTTTTGTTTAAATGATCGATATATTATGCACGTCAAATAACACTTTCGTACAAAAAAATTACAATAACGAAAATCAACATAGCCACACATCATTCTAACTCGAGACATAAAACTAACACATTTATACCGATCAATTTCTTGTTGTTTCGAGCTTCAAGTTATAAACTGATTTAAATTAAATGCATAAAAAGGACCACCCCTTTTCAGACTGTCATTCGTTTAATTAAGTGTTTACCGCAGAGCTCATCAATTATAATTTTCCAATACGAATGAAAAAAAGCCTTTATATTAGTGATAAAAACCTGTCATTTGTTTTGTTTAAATGATCGATATATTATGCACGTCAAATAACACTTTCGTACAAAAAAATTACAATAACGAAAATCAACATAGCCACACATCATTCTAACTCGAGACATAAAACTAACACATTTATACCCATACCTAACTAAAGTACCTACCTACCTACTTCGTAGACATATAAAGTATGTGCAAGCCCCTATAGTCTGTTCCAAAAGCGTCTGATAAAAGTGAAAACAAACTCTATTTAAGTTTAATCCTTATACATTCAGTCACTAAAAAGAATTAGTCTAACGACTTTTTCCGAAATTTATTGTTTGAATAAAATTATTAAATTGTAATAGAAAAATGGTCCAAAAAATTGAGTTTGCATAAATAACTTAAATTGTCAAATGATAAACATCTTATTAAAGAGATTTAAAATTAGAATTACGGATTTCAGCTGGTTTATTCTGTGAAACATCTCACCATCAGAAAACTAAGGTTGCAATCCCTAGCATCAAGTGGAATGACAGCTCAATTCAAGCTCACTTCACCTTAGTCTTCCCGGTTACATTTTTGCAGAATAGATCGGCAGCAATCAAGTAATCAAGTCAAATCACTCAATTTGTGAGGGACACTACAAATTGGTATCCACAGATATTTTTTCTGATCTATTTGTTTATATTTTCACCAGATACTCTAGGAACAGACTACACAGTTCGTTCTCTCATACCGCTACGAAGAATGCTAGAGCCCAATTACCATCGACACCAGGTGAATCGCCCCGCTTAGTCACGTAGTAGAACCGTGCCAGGTCTAGAGGCAACTATTGTGTACAAATTGATGACAGGTTGTTCTCTTATCAGTTACGAGACTTGTACATCTTATTCTGAGTACCTACTTAGTTGATGTGATGTTGGAAAACCAGACATTTTTTTTTACTGTAATTGTACTTCGGGTGATTATTGAGATGACGACTAATAGAGCAGTGTGAAAGATTTTTTTTTTTTTTTATTGCTTAATGTGCCCACTCTTGATCCCGTTCATGTCTGATGGAAAGCGATAGATGAGGTCTATGATGGAACGAGCGTGCCAGAAGATGCCTGTTCACTCTTGATTTGAAGGCAGACGGGTTAAATGTGGGAGGGAACACAGAAAGAGTTCCACACTTTGGCTGTGCGCATAATAAAAGTGGAGGAGAAGCGCTGCGTACGACTCGTCGGGATATCAACCAAGTGCAGATGGTACGCTGCAGTACGTCTGGTTGTTCAATGGTAAAAGGGCGATGGTGGGATCAGGTCGTGGAGCTCCTGCGCACACTCTCCGAAGTACAGTCTGTACATGTTCGCCGACCCCAAAAAATGTTGGTGCTCTTCAATTGAACTAGATAGTGGACTGTATAAATGTTGGTATAATAACTGCTAAGTCGGATTACACAAAGTAAGGCCCACTCGCTGGCGAGCTGTAACGGTCACTGCCGGGGACTGCCAGGCGGCCCGCGGCCAGCCGGTGGCGCGCGCGCTCTAGTTTAATTAAAGAGCACCATCCCCTACATTGGGATAAAGGCAAAGACAGCATTATTCTTTTGCCCTTTATGATGAAGTAAGAGTACTAGTACTCCGTCATAGTAGTAGAACTTATAGTGAACAGCTCGCCCCGGGGAAGTACTACCACCATTCCTATTTCTCCCCGTAAGCAGCTTCGCTGTAAACTAGTTTGAAGGGCTTGGGTGCCGGTTATAATTGGCACATAAGACATTCCAACTTGTGTTAAGGTGACAATTTTATAGCGATTACTTCCAACAAGATCGCTCGTTAAATTGCCGACCTATTTTTTAGGCCTATGTCTGGACATAGACTAAAAAAAAAATTGCAATTTTAATACTTTGGTACTATTGTCAGGAACAAAACAAAATGTATGCAAAATACTGGTACCTCCTTCAGCTGCATGCGGTTAGACTGGAAGCCGACCCCAACATAGTTGGGATAAAGCTAGGCAGATGATATTGTCAGGTAAAACTACTTTGGTCATCGTGTATTGCTTCAATTAACATACTTTGCAAACGAAATAATAAGCAAAATTTCGTGTCGTTTATGCCCGTAAAAAAAAAAAAACTTTAAAATGATTGAATATCATTTAAGTACACTTTTATCTTTACCACATTAATCTTAACAAAGAAAATGGCCAAAATATTTGAATTGACATATTGATCATTAACTCCTATTAATAACGCAGAGATAAGCTAATGCCGCACATTATTTTACTTTCGGAACAACGTCTAAAAAAACTCAAGTTAACAACATTTTAACATGACATCATAAATGTAAATCAATTCCACACAAACACATAATTCGTTGTCACTTTTGGTTCATAATTTTGATAAGAATAGAATTTTATGGATATTTTATTTGTCATGTATTAATTATTTCGCTATAAAAAATAAAAAAAAGTCGTCAATGGTAGTTTCTAAAAGGATTTTATGTAAGACGAACCATTATTATCATCATCTGCCTAGCCTTTTCTTAACTATGTTGGGGTCAGCTTCCAGTCTTACCGGTTGCAGCTGAATACCAGTATTTTAAATGGAGCGACTGCCTATCTGACCTCCACAACCCAGTTACTGGGTAATACGATGCCCCTTGGTAAGACTGGTTGTCAGACTTTCGGGCTTCTGACGACCCGTAACGACTGTCAAAGATCCATGAATGACAGCCGGGACCTATGGCTTAACGTGCTTTCCGAGGCATGGAGGGGTCTTAGTATGTAAATATGGTCACCCATCTATGGACCAACCGCGGCAAACGTAGCTTAACCTGATCGATCGACCCGTGCAACTGTTATTTCTTAGCCACAAGCCCCTCTACGAACCTGAGAGGTACCATTATCATATCTCAAAATTAAAAGAAAGTTAATGAACGTGTAGGTTCGATAGATTATCATCATCCTTTTGTTCTTATCTCAATTTATTTGGGACTACTTGGCTCCGCCCGCGACTTCGTCCGCGTAAAATTTCTTGTTCCCTGATCCAGCCTGTCGCATCAAAGCAAAAAGATTTATTCAAATCCAACTGGTAGTTCCGGAGATTACCCCCTACATCTAAACTTACAAATATACAAGTTTTACCTCTTTATAATGTTATTATAGGCCGACCGCTTAACCGAGACGTTGCCTGAGGTAGCAGCGCGGTGCGGGAGGGATGTGGTGACGTTATACGAGAGCTCACTGATTCGTCAACTTGTGACCCCTACCGCACCGCGCAGCTACCTCAGGCCACGTCTCAGTTAAGCAGTCGGCCTATAGTATTAGTATTGATTGGCGTAGAATATCTTCTTCTTCTATACCTAGCTACATCTCTGTCATCCGTCATCACAGAACCAAAACATCTTTGATGACAGTTGCCTGGGTATTATTGTTATTAAAACTTGTACGACATCTTCTTATCGAAAACAAGGTTGTAATACTAGCAATATACGACATGTACTTAAATACGTAACTAATTACTAAGCCCCTTATCTCCAAGATCGAAATTCGTCGAAGCGCGTCAAGTATAACAAATTTCGAGGCGATGACTCGACGATTACGAGTTCCTAACACTGAGTGACGTCATGAATAATATTACATAGAAATACGTTTTACCCAGCAATACCTCATACATGTGTCCACCATGCCGTAATGGACTTGTCATGTTATGGTAATAACTAAAGACCGGATTATATGCAACATAAAAAGCTTGAAATATGCATGCAAATATGCATGAAAAATGCTTGAAATATGCACGAAAACTGACAGAATATGCAACATTAAATGACTATTTTTTTTTTTTTGTTTTGTAAATATTATTCCTTTAGATTTAAGTTTATTGTTATTTGAAACTTTTTAGTGCACGAAATATTTTTCTCGCAAACTCGACAATACAAAACAGTTCCGTCGTAAGTAAATGTTTCAGGAAAGTCACTTATCCACGAAGACACACTTTTTTTTCGGGAGGCATTGTACAATTTGACACAAAAACTTTAACTGCAGATCAATGAGCACGCGCGTCAACAATGAAAGCAATAACATGCATAATAGGTGGGAGGAAGGAGTAGTGCGGTAGGCGAGCGCGACGATCATTTGTCTCTTTCATTTTATTATCGTACCAAAACAAAAGACGCGCGGCTGCTGAGTGCGCTGCGCTCGAAAAATACTGTAAATTATAGCGATAACATGCATCATCACTAGATCTTAGGAAAAATATGCTATTAGCGCTGAAAATGGCTTAAATATGCAAATGCATATGCAAATATGCAAATGCATATTATCCGGTCTCTAGTAATAACTAACAACCTGATAACGTCGTATATCATTTTATTAGTGTATCTAAGAACCACCAAGAATGTTGGTAGGTATCTTATCCGAAATTTTTGATTAATGTATGGGTGAGCCTGTATTGGAGCAGGCATATCCGTGATGTTTGAGATTACAATGAAATATATTGTGACCGTAACGCGTACGGTGATATAATATTCTTATACTTCTTGTATTTTTATCAATGTGAGACCGGTTCGATATCTGTGCTCTCGGCTACCGTGCTACAACTGTCTTGATCTCGAATTGAGAATCAAAGTAAAAATCCATGTATCGGCTGCCAATAGGTTCTTTGCACCATTATGGAAATGGGTGGAAGAACATTAATCATGGACGTAATGGTGATGGAAAAATGTGTGGTCAGCTAAGAAATAGGCCACCGTGTTTTATTTGAGGATAAGTGTGCATGCACACGAGCGACAGCCGTCGACATCGTGGCGCTCGTGTTATTGAGAATGGTGCTCAAATATACGAGCGGCATATTGTCGCGTTTAATGGAAACTTGATTATTATGTCACACTAGTAAAAAATTAAGAGATAAGGCTACATACAAGGCTCAGTGAAAACTTACAGGGAAGACCTTTGCCCAGCAGTGGGATAGTAAAAGTTGATAAAAAAAACAGTTGCACTCGACAGAAGTGAAAACAAAACACAAACAGAGTATTTGCCATCACTCACTGACATATCGGATATACATTTAAACCGAGTACATCCCGAGGACAGCCGAACACATTCGAAGCAGTGTCGGTTACGGTAACAGTGGCGCGAATTCAATGGTTTTTTCCCATCTCAAAAAAAAAATGCCCAACGCGCCTAAATAAGTTTTCACTTGAAAAATCGTCATCTGCTTAGCCTTTTCCCAACTATGTTGGGGTCGGCTTCCAGTCTGACCGGATACAGCTGAATACCAGTCTTTTACAGTCGATAAAAATAAAAGTAAAAATATAGTCGCTATGCTATAGTGATAGATGTAGCTGTGTATTAGATTTATTATTCAGTGATGAAAAGTTAAAATAGATTCCTATGAAATAGCATATGTAATGGAACTGTTCTAGCTATGCTTTATTTACTTTGTTATGCAATTAGCTGCTTTTGATTAATCTTAGACTTGAATTTTCTGCAGAGTTAAACGAGGATATTTCCAAAGTTTCGCTTATTTTCAGATTTTAAATCTGATAGTCTTTCTTCTAGTGTCCAAAAATCTAAAATTGTTGCTTTGTTTATATTTTTATCCATAAATCTTTGGCTTTTACCTTGGCCACAGGCTAAGCATTGCCAAAGAACGTAGTAATGCCGCCAGTCTCTTGGGCACATTACCAGTCGACAGCGATAAGGATGAATTTTTCGGCACTATATTTTAGTTTGTGAATAGTTGTTAAGTTAGGATACTATAATTTTGTTATTTTTATTAATTCATTAGGTATTAGTTGTTATTTACTTACATATTATTTTAATTCTAAATAAATAAACAGATCTAACTAGCAAACATAATAAGAATTTTTCATATCAATTCTTTAATAATACCCAAAAGACTTATCTCCCGGTGTTAATGACCTGAAATATTTGTCTTATCAAAAAGAACTGGCAATAAATAGGTCAATTTATTGTTTTGACGACCGAAAATTATGTGTCGTCTCTATCGTTATTCGTGCCATGAACTATGTGATTATTCTGATAAAAATGGTTGGTCCCACCACTGATAAAGGTGCTAGATCAAAATAATGTATGTGGTAGTTAGAACAGTACTTTAGTTTTATTACAAGATAAGCTTCGCTGTAATTAATATGTGTCTTGGGACGTGGGCCGTCTAAATGTATGAGATATGTAGAAGATTTAAGGTCTGGGTTTATCTAGTGAAGAAAGTTTATTAGGTTTGTGTAGTTAGGTAGGTAGTGTGCGGAGGTACTGAAATTAGCTTTATTGGGTAGGTACTGATATAAGCGTGAGGAAACCGGCATGTTCTAGACAAAAATTCGAAGACAAGTGTCAACCTGCACTGGGCCCGTGTATTAGATTACAGCCCTCTTGAAGAGAGGAGGACTATCTCCCAGCAGTGGGAACATTATAGGCTGATTATGTATATATGTATTCCAATATAGGACATCTCAATTCCCTGAAAAGACAGGCAGAGGTGTAGTGTGTATCATAGAAATAAAACTAAAAGATTCGGCTTTACTCCTTGACTGTATTAATGATGAAATTAGGCAGTGATGAAGTTAGGTCCAGTTCGAGTGGGTCCGGTTGACCAAAGACTCCTATACAGACAATAAGCGGATGACCGAAAGTCCCATATAGGGGAAGTGACTATTCCTTCGGAGTACTAGGTACTGAGAATGACTAACCGGAAAACCACAACACTTTGCCTATCCTAGAAATAGAATTAAAAATGTCAGGTTTGGTAATAACAGTTCCTACACCTTTTGGTTTTCAATGTAGATAAACTTTACTAAGCATGAATGACGCTTCAACTACTTCCACAGTTTATCTTGAATACATCTACAAAATTTAGTTTCACTTAATGCCTATACAAAAGCAGCTATTCCAAACCAAAAGGTAACGGTGAAAGCATAAAAAATGACCAACAACCATAAAGCTTTCTGATGCAAATATTCGGAAAAAAGTAAATTATTACATGTCCATAAAGTAAAGAGGAACGCACCGAAACCGTTTTGTATTCCGTTTTCGAATATCTGAACGCATAATTTTAGAACATGGAATGAAACTCTACTGAATATAAAGAGTGGGGTACCTGTTTCAATGTTTTCTAAGTGCCTACGCGTTCTGCCTTTGACAAATATGTATTGTAGACATTGTTGAATTGCTGAGGAAACACAGAAGACAAAAGAGACACGTAATAAGAAAGCCTCAGCTTCTTGGGCTTTTATTATACTGCCATATGAAAGAGTAAAATTTGTGACCCGGTTGGAATATTAAATCTGGGTAAGCTTGTATTACATTGGCTGCATACAGCGTGACTGTGACCAAGAAGCTGTCATTTTTTATTTACTTACTGAAATTAAATAGATTAACGGTCCTACTAAAAAAATTTTGACGTTTTTAAACCGATTCTAACGTCATTTTCCGCGCCTACAATATTATTCATTAAACTTTTAGGTATATCAATAATTTCCCAAAACTTTTTGTATACCTACAGCTATAATTTGTATGGGTGTCAATACTCAAAAAGTCGTTAATCAACATTATTTTATCATGTAAATGAGTACAATCACCCTCTCGTTAGTGACTTACTCATATTATATGCATGCCTATATTTAAATATATCCATAATAACGTTTGGCTCGCTATATTTCCCAATATTTTCGCTTAAGTAACATGTCTAAATCGTGATATTTACTGCTCAATAAATCACAAATAGACAGATTTAGTATTTCGAACTAATAATGTTCCAATACAAAGACGCAGACCGACATTACTATTCAATCATTTTTAATTAACGCATTTGCCATTTTGTAAAAAATATTTATGTTTTTATAAGTTCGCTCATCAATGATAAAGCGAAAATAGATGCCTACAATTTGAGCGAAAAATTCTTGGAAAACGTCCAATTAGTACTCAGAAAATACAGGGTGACCCTGGAAGTATGGATCAAATCGAATAGGGGCGTGGGCAAGGTCATTTCCCTGAGAATGTCGGTGAATTTTTTTACGGTTCAAAAGTTATGACCAATTTTTATTTTATTTTCAATCACTTCGCAAATGCTCAAAGAAAATAATTATAAAAAAATACTATCAGGGCTATCTAAAAAAGTTAAATGGACAGCCCCGATAGTTTTTTGTTACGATTTTTTTAAAATGAATCGGTTTCTCTTCTGTCTTTTATTTTTTTTTTTTAAATTTGGAAATGTACTCTCCCACGCCAATTCAAATATTACGGCTGAATACCTTCCAATGATTATTATCCATTTTTGTCATTTGAAGACTATTCAAATTCATGGAAAGAAATAAATCTATTTATAACATAGACCACGAGTACAGATTCGTCACCCTCAAACACAATAAGAAGCGTAAAAGCAGGTATCAAAAACTAGGTTACATTACAGTTCTATTTTGGAAACTTCCCTTTTACCAGAGCTGCTCAACACACGCACGTTCAGAATTTTATAAGCGTGGAAGGAAAGATATGGTACAGAATAGACAATTGACAAGGGTAGAGGAGACATAAAGAAACTTTGATGTGAGCTATTGAAGTACAAGAAAATTCGCGACTCGTGATCTGAATTTTGCTCAGTTTGATTTGCGAATGATATCTTTTGAAGATACTCCTCGGAGAATTTACTCAGGCCAGTAGAATTTTGTATCGAAAATTAGTTTTGATGAACTGGACGGTGAGAACAAAGAATTTCTCTACGTAATGGAAAAGTTTTAAAAGCAATTTCTAAGTTAGTAAAGATAATAATAAATTCGTAATTTCTTTCTTACTTTGATGATCACTTAAATTACTTCACATCGATGATTGAAGTTGTTATTTGAGTATCCCATTACATTCAGATACGTTTAAGTTAAAAAGCACATTTATAGGTCAGTAAAAAAACACTATCATCGCTTTGGACACAGCACAATCAATGAAAGCGGATTTTCGAAGTACTATTACTAAATAAAAATACGCACGCACTCTGGCGACAATTCATACGTTTCGATAACCATAAGCTTATTCATTCATACGCCGCTCGTATCGCAAGATAAATTGCTCTGGCACACAAATAAACGCGTTCCACGAGAGAAAAAGGAACAAAAACCCCACATAGGTATATATACGTAGACGTACTATCTATGCATCTTGAGGCATAGACGCTGTAATTTATTATATTCAGTTCGCTCCGATCCATTGAGTTTTGTGGCCGACCAGCGACCATCTTTTGTCACCCCGTCAAGAGTTCTAAACGGCCGTGTAATATGAATTAATAAGCACAAAGAATCATTATAATGCGTTTATTTGTCGCCACGAGAGAATTCTTCAAGAGGTCTTAGTTTTATTGTGAGATGTTCGTCGGTCGCCGCCTTTGTATGTGTCCGGAACAAATTTTGGTGTATCGCGTGCGCAAGATCACGCTTGTTGAGGCGTTTGATAGCAAAGAGTATGGGTCGATGAGTATAGACAGTATCTTCAACAAAGGAATATTTCATCGTCTCTGAAAGTTATTGATGTTATAAATAATAAGTCTTCAAAAAAGTAGTACGAATTGTACCGTAAGAACTTCATGTTATTTAGGTTAGCATTATTTAAAATTATATAATAATAATATCCCCTTCAAAAATCATTCAACTGAAACAGATACCGACCCAATGCCAAAACTAATGTAAACTCGTTCCCAGTCTAAAACCTATTCGGGAAGTTTTGCTTACAGTTTTCCAGTTTCAAACTCAATTAACGTGTTTTGCCTCTCTGAGGACTTACGTAGAAAATTGGCACCTGCTAGACACGTAGAGTTGTCGAATCCAACGATAATGACTTGGACAGGGAGATGAAAGGGTCGCCGAAGATCGGCAGTGACCGAACAGATGTAAGTAATGGGCGGAGGTTATCGAACTAGCCCGAATGAGCCCGAAGTCGGTCTGGTTGTTTGTTTTATTGATAGAAATAATCAATTGTATTGCGATATATAACTAAAATGTATGAAATCATTATCCATATTCTACCAAAATCGTAAGGATTATGTGGAAATTCGTCAATCTTTGCAATATATGGCTATTCTAAATTGAGAAGTATTTAACAAAGGCATCGCTTTCATCGTCGATGACACAAGAGGCTAATAAACTAACATTTTATGGTGCTATAAATGGAAACTGATAATTTACCAATATACAAGAATTATGCGCATTAACGTGGGCGTCTATTATATCTTTGAAATTTTCACAATGTGATGATAGTTCTAATAAAAAGATTGCCATTTGTATATTACATTCAAATCTAATGTCTGATAGATAAAAAAAGTTATTTTACGTAACGTCAGAGAACATTCATAAGGGAGAGCCTTGGTCAGAAGAGTTTGTTAGTTTAAACACGCTACTTTGGAAGTACCAGTCGGATTTGAAAAAATATTTTTGCATTTGATAGCTCTATTGCTGAGGAAAGCTATAGGCTATTAAAATTTAACATCACGTTAATTTAGCAAGACGTTGCTTCGTACCATATTTCAAGATTCTGAGTACCCTGTAGGTTTTGATTCCCTTGCGAGTGTCGAAAATTTGTGGAAACTTGCGGCATAAACGGCTGTATCTTTTGATTGCGTTGGCTTAGAAGTTTGACTTTTTCACAGCTCCAAGGGACAGTAGACCTGAGTATTTGATATAAATTCCAGCTTGATACCTCTACGCGTTTCTGAGATAAAGGGTCTTGACAGACAGACAGACAGACGGACGGACGGACAACAAAGTGATCCTATAAGGGTTCCGTTTTTTCTATTCGAGGTACGGAATCCTAAAAAGTAAGAACGTTAAGCGAAAACGAAGTAATAGCGCGGCAGGCGATGCAACCGGGTGGATCGTAGAACAAGAAATATTCACGCAGACGAAGTCACGGGCAGAAGCTAGATATATAAATAAAAATCAATGTTTTCATATTTGTACTCTATGTGTTCCGAAAAATTGGTCAGATTGTGATGGAACTTTGGTAGGGTGTTCTTGGGACGCCCGTCACGTGAGGGTTCCTAATTATTAAAACATGGAAAAACAAAGAATCTGAGGCGGTACAAAGTTCGCCGGGTCAGTTAGTTGTAAATAAAACTAAAGCCACACCCGCACAGGTATGAACAGTCATAATTACTCTATGGAATTGAATGGGAAACAATATGTATATAAATAATCATGTACCTACACACACAACGATTATTATTAAGTTTTGAGAAAGTTTCATAAATTAATATTCAAGTAACATAATGCTACACCATCCAAACGATGAAAACGATTCTAATACTTAAGCAGTCCAGTTTAACAACAAGTCAGGATACTAGCACAAATCACCACCTTATGTTCAAGCAATGACAAGATTTACGCCAAGCACGTTAACTTTGACGGCACAGTCGTAACTGGTTTTAGTGCTAAAATAAAAACAATTTTATAAATAAGAACATAAGAGTTAAACCTCTGCACTTTAATGGCCAGTTTTATTCTACTTGGCTGTAACGTCTTCATTAGAAAAGCGTCATTATGACGTCATTCTACTAATTGTTCTGTACAAAGACTGTTTCGAAGACTTAAATTAGTGTGATTGTATTTTTGTACTACGGCAAGAAAAATACAATAATTTCAAACTAGACTGAAATAGAAAAAACATTAAATAAATTGATAGAACGGAGAAAAAAAGTAAACGAACAAGACGGTAACTAAAAGATGACAGCGAAACAAATAGTAACCACATTGTTGACAAAAGTATCGGTACTAAAAAAATCTTGTAAAGCGTCTGTTTGGATTTATTAGGAGATTAGGACGGACAATAAAAAGCTAATTTGACAGTAGCACCAGTCACATGTGTGAAGGATAAAAATAAAGTGTTGAAGGGGGATACTTAAAACCACATGTCAGAAGGATACTTACCGTATTTTATTGTCATGTATGTATGTACGTCACGTCATCGCTTCAGGCGGTTTTTGTCTGAAGCTAAATCCTAAAGACACATGGAAGACAAGTAAAGGAAGAAGTTTTAAATTTATTATTACTGTATGACGAATGCGAGCATAATGGACATGAAAATAATCACCATAGGCCCAAGCCATGATGTTCAAGCTGCAATTGAAATTAATTCGAAAATAATACAACAAAAGAAAATGATTAATGATGACAATGAGTTGAAAAAAACTGCTGATGGAGATAGTTTTAAATAAAATAATATCGCATAATATTCAACTTTCCACAATGCTGAAAAATCTGGTAGTTGTGTTTACTCCACCTTGCATTATTCTACGCGTACTGAATATCAAAACTGCAAATATAGCGACGTGAACTTTTCTACCAAAAAACAATTTTGCAGATGTTGCAACTTTCGACTTGACCCCTGACAATTCGAAACTATAAGAAACGTATACATACGTAGTGTGCGTATGTATACCGTCTACGTGACAGGGCGTTTATATGGTTCTATATTTGGAACACCTTACTTCGATCGCCGGAGGTCAATTCGTGCTAATCTTCGCTTACGTAAGCCTCGCATTCATTCCTGTTAAGGAAATTATGGTAAAATTGTTTTAATGTTGCCTTCACGAAAATAAAAGAAATGCTTCGTCACAATTTGTGACACGCAACGTATAATAGGTTGTCGCTAGTTTCTCTTTCATTTAATTATTCTTTGAAACTAAATTTTTTCCACCTCTAAAGAATATGTTTTTGGACAGGCTTGAAAATGCTATTCCGTACCTAACAACGAAATATTATACAAATTTATCTAATGGTGATTGATACATTATTAATAACAAACTCCGAGCGTTATTAACAGAAATAAAAATAATTAAAAAATTAGTTCTGCAGTAAAAAGTTTACTGCTGATTGCATTTTAAATTGGTGAGAGCTTTATTAAATCCAAAACAAGTTTATAATAAGCCTATAATATCCCCACTGCTGGGACACAGGCCTCCTCTCATTGAGAGAGAGTGAGCCGTAATCTACCACGCGGACCCAGTGCGGGTTCATATATGTCTCATGTCTACGAATTCTTGGTTATATGACATACTGGCTTCCTCACGTGTTTCAGAACAAGCTATAATGAAGAATAGCATTCATTATATTATTTTATATGTATATAATATACGAGTATATAATATACGAGTATATTAGTTCCTTAGACGTGTGTGGTTGAACGATCTTCACTTGAAGAGCTTCTCTTATTCTTAGGGTAATTTTAATTACCTACTCATCAATCACTTGTAAGTCGTTATAAAGGCAGAAATCAGGAAGACAGGATACATTTTTACTAAAGCTAAGTAAACAAAGGTTCTATTTCTAGCGTTACATAATGCTTAAGTCCATCATGGAAAGACAACAGAGTTTAGTTTTAATTGTTGATATAATTTTGGTGTATACAGAACGGGGTGAATTTAGAGAAACGAACAGTCCATGAACTCTATAGAAGGTTATTTTCAAGTTCATTCAAACAACCTTGGAATAAATTGGAGAATTACGAAGGCGTTACAATGAAGAATAACCGCACCAATAAGGAACAAGATTACAAAGTAAACAATCACGAAACGCTTGTAGACGTAGTTATTATTGATAAGAGTAAATTTTAGAACAGTATTGATCTGCCAATTAACTTAGTATTAGTAAGCTTGGCAGACCCCAACTACTCTCGCTAAGCTGTCCCTGCGGCTTTGGTGGGGCCGGCCGTCAAGATAAACTCATAAATGATAAGAACCTTCATAAATATTCTTAATTAGCCAAAATATAAGCTGATTACTGTTGTGCTTAATTAAAAGTAATGATCTTCGTGTTTTTGTATGGTCTAGAAATTAAAAATTAGCATTTAAATGAGATGATGCTTGGAATAGTGGCTCGTTTTATGTCCCTTCTGATGGGATCCAAGCTTTTGTCTTACGTGAATACTAACTTCTGCCCGCGACTTCGTCCGCGTGTTTGCTGTTTTAACATAAAATATGTCCAACGACACTCAAAATTACTGTAGCTTCCTACTAGTTAAAGAATTTTCGGAATCGGATCATTAGTTCCGTAGATTACCCCCTATAGACAAACCCAAATAGATTTAGGATCCAAAACTCTAAAGGAGAATTGTCATGTTCATAAGGTACAGACGCCAGCACATCAAGCTACCCGAAACTGTCAAATTTTCCCAATCCACCTTGAAGCTTATGTTGTAGCGATAAAGCTGAAAATCTATTAAAGAAATTTGACAGATTGTAGTAGCTTGATGTGAGTGGCGTGCATTGGTTTTCAGAATAGGTAGGCACTAGGCCGGGTCTAGTCTAGGCAAATGCGGTCACTAATTAGAAAAAAGTGAGGTTTTTTTTTTTTTTTCTCCTATATGGCATCTCGTAGTTGACCTATAGAGGTCGTGACTACTTAACCGGACTATCCTGTGGTTGCCTTAAGTAAACTCAAAGCCTCCAGCCAGGGGCAGAAAAGTGAGGTCAAAAGTGTGGTTATTTGAGTAGGCTTGCCTACTTAAGGGTGATAAATTGCGAAGGTCGAACGTCATGGTATTACGCGTGAGACGTACGTATTTTTAATTTTGTCGTATTAACTTGAACGAGTAAAGACCAATGACAATGTGCGAATAGTACGAGAGCCGAGTAGGCCGTCCGGCGACTGCCTACTGCCGTGCGTGTTTGTATGAAGATTTTGTTTTTTGTTAGGTATGATAATTTAGCGGGTTTCTTAATTGTGTGGCACACATACTAAAATGTAATTGACAGGCTTATGTTGATATATCGAGGTAGGCACTGCTTATATGCGTATATGCAATGCACGCCACTGCTTGATGTGCTGGCGTCTGTACATAAAATTTTATCACACTTCTTTTTTATTACTGTTGGTACCTTCCAAAAACCCTTTTTCCATCAAACAATACAATTTATAATATAATTTTTCTCATCGCGTTACGAATTTGTTAGAATTACGGGTAATGTATCCGCGGGAATTGCCGATAGGTACTTATTATTTTATAGACACTTGATAGTACAAAAACAAGTTTTTAATGTACATGCTCGGTAATATTCTACTAAAACGAACAGATCTGACTGACGTATTAACATTTATATGGAAATATAATTTCGTTGTCGTGATAGTATAATTGAATGATGATTAAGTCTATTGCTTGTTTTACGATATCAGCTTCCGTAAGACGAGAAAAATAATTTACATCATTATCGTGTTCACTAGTAATGTCAAACCACCAATCAAAGCATGGTGATTTACGAACGCATTCCAATCAAACTAACGAACCGAGATTTAATTAAAAAAAACGTATCGTACGAACTAGACGTTAACCAAATGAAATTTATGACACCGCTAAAACAGAGAGCCCGGTATAAATTTAACTCATTTCTAATAAGAAAATTATGTAAAACGATCCTATTATAATTAATAATTCAGTTCGAAACGAGGAATACATTAACGATATCTAAACCAGTGATGACGCTTCTTTTTTTAAACAAACTAATACAGTCGAGCTGGGAACTTTAAAAGTAATGTTGATTGGAACAACAATTAATGTATGTCCTAACTAATTTCGGGTATAATAATAAAGTTGAATGTTTTATCGTAAAGGTTTGAGAACAGCAACAAATGAGCTATAATATTTTAAATAAATCGTGATAGTACGTGGATGTGACAGCAAATTTATAAAATTGGTCACAAGATTAATGGGCTGGGGGGTGACATAATAAAATGTTGGTTTTACTTGATGTTGATGAATTATGTATGTAGGTACTACGGAATACTGAAACAGGAATCCAAGCTAGAGGATAGATTTACGTCGTATGTATTGTTTAACTTGTATTTTCATTCATATCTCCTTGGAGAACACTTCAAAGAGGTGTATCAAAGAGGTGTGTGTGAATTGTTCAAAATCAATAAAAGTCGACCTTTTTGCAATCATATCATTTGTATCTGCGATTACCGTATCGTTGAAATGACGTTTCTAAGTAATTAATTTAAATCCGGGAGTGAAATGAAACAATCAAAATTAACTGTTAACACTTCGCACACATTCAGATTTTGTATCAAAAAGTTAATTCTAAGGGTGATAAACATCTGATTTACGAGTTAATTACGGGACTCCTTTTTAATGAAAACGTAAATTCAAAATTTTATGTTGAACATTATTATGTACGATTCTTTTGTTTAGGGCTAAAAGGGTTCATCACATTGTTTGTGAAAAATATGGCTCCAACACATTGACTTATTTTCGCTGAGCTTTTACATTGTAAAACGGGCAGTGAAAAATTAAAAAATATCACTTCTATTTAACGCGCTAACAATGTCGAGAAAGAAAGTGGTTTATTACAAAAAAATCCCGTCAAAAGCTCCCTGACGGTCGCCATCTTGGATCACCGACCGTTATGCGCGCGCGCATTTGTTTGCGTCCAGGTGTAGCGCTGACAAAACAATCGGCTCTCGAGCGAAAAAGGGGCGGAGGGGCCATTCATAAATTTTTATAAAATTCACCAAAATAAAAAGCGAAACTTATAAAAAAAAGTCGAATGCTCAACCAGAGGTGGCGTCGAATCGATAGCTGGGTAATATTTCATAATATTAACTACTTAGGGATGTGAAGAATGGGTGGGGTTACAAAAATTATAATTGATTGGGCCTATTGAATTGGCTTCTTTATTTTGATCCTCCTTCTTATAAAATTTTACAACAATATCTTTAGGTTCATGTATTGTTATTAGAAAACTTATAGATTACCAAGTGCTTAAAATAAATCACACGCTATATTATTTACATCGGTATCTCATATTTTACCGAACCGAACCTTAGTCATTTATGGATATCATTAACATATTAAGTGTTTTGAAGGCGTTAGATAGAGCTCAAACTTTTTCGTGAAATACATATTAAAAAGAATATAAATTAAGTTCCTTGTATCGTCCACGTTAGTGTACTAGCCAACCAGTCCATAATTTAAAGAGAAAACCGACGAGATGATAGTACGCAAAAAATGTGCAGCCAGCTATCATAATACCGCGCCACTGGGTACAGTATTGTTACATGTTTTCATAAGCCTTGAGCACCGCCTTGTCGGGTCGAAGATCTTAACGCACCGTCACACTTGAAAGCAAATAATTAGGTGTATATTCTACAATTTGCCAAAGATCTCCATTGTGTTCTTTGTCCTATAAGTGGATTCTGTTAGCTACAAAGGGCCAGCCGCATGACACCGCTACCTCGAAACTTTGTACGTGTGTGTATAATGTTATTATTTGGAGCCGCATCTGTCACAAAGGCCGTTGCGTCCGTAATTTTACAGTTTAATCAGCGTTAAATGCTCACAGAGTTACCGCATTTCGAAAGAAGAAAAAAAAATATATGAAAGACTCCGCAGTCTCGGGGACCGTGCAGTAAAGAATTTCGAGTCCATAAATCATTTGGGATGTCGATGACGTTGGCAATAAAATAACACGTCTGCAATAACTATTCATGAAGCTTGGTGGCCACAAAATGTAACAAAGACTTGCATAAAAACCGTAACTGGTAGATTGATGAAATCGGTGAAATAGTGGAGTGCCAATAAAATTTTGTATCAGGCTTTGGTTATTTTTTTACAAACAAAAATTAAAATGCAGCACTCTTGCACGTGGCAGTTTCCTTTTAATTAAAGCACTCACAAAACATTTTACTGACTTCAAAAGTGTTATAAGTAGGTAAATTCAAACAAATCGCAACATGTTCTAACTCTTTGTGAGAAAATTGACAAATCACTATATTATACAAAACTGAATAACAAGTCTAACAATATAATAACATGAATATCATTATACATTTCCGTATATCAAACAAACTGGATTATGGAAGCCAACGGCAATTATAATGATGGATCTAAACACTGAACTTCAAAGGATGTGGAAGATATCACGTAGCTCTTTATAGAAATAATATTACATGACAAAATTAACGTTCATTCAGTAAAAGATATATCATCTATTATGTCTCATTGTGCAGTGACCACTTAGCTTGGAGAGGAAATAATTTATTCAAAGCATACTACGTTCTATCTACTTATTGGACCCCTAGAGGGACTTGTGTCTTTGAGAAAGTGAAGCTATATTGTCCGGTGGTAGAAAATAAAAGGATGCACCTAAAATAATGGTCCAATGGGATTAATTTATCTTAGATACCGATTTGTGGTGACCGAAAATGAAAATGAATCGATTCTCACACAAGTTCATAAATTTCAATTGAGGAAAATGTTTTGCTATAGCGGTTGCTTCCGAAAATCACTATTTATTAGGGAATACCTTGAAGACCATGTTTATGACTATTACCTGAATGTAAAAAAAAACTGCCAAAGTAAAATAACTTCACATAGCGTGGCAAACTGGTTTCTTTTCATAATCCCTTATTTCCTATCACTAATAGATTTGTTATAACTTCTTTATTAGTAAGACGAATCAATTAACGGCTCACTGTGTGGTAGCCAAAATTAATTAGCCAACTTCCCTGGTACGGTTCACAAAAACAGCAGATGCGAGATCGGCGAGTATACAAGCTGCATTATTAGTTGTTCAGTAATGTTTTAGTTTTTTTGTTGTTTTGCTAACCACCCGCACCAAAACACCATCTGTGTTCGGCCACGGTTCACTGTAATGATACATACGGACAAAATGATGATACAATGCGTTGATGGATTGTATTGTAATTATGTTTTGGTGGCTAGTGAGAATATTGTATGTATAGTTCTCTCTAATCATAAGAGTATCACAAAAATTTGGATCTCTAGTGGTAAAAATGTCGAAGGAGATCAACAGTAGTAGCTCTTAGGTTCATGGCAATATACACTAAAGTGAATATCGGTACCTTTTATAATAAGAATAACACATGAAGGAATAAAAACAAAAGCTCAAGCGTAACAAAAAGGAACGTCAAACGTGAAAGCAATATGTAAGTACGTCGAGTTTAACTTAATTATAACACTCTTGTCTATAGAACCCGACGTGATTGTATGACTGTATGGGAAGGGAAAGATTTATTGCGATCTTGCCGACTCGGTTAGTAAGTGTTGCCTGACTTTTTGTTTCATTCCCTCCACGCTTAATCACTGGATGATCTCGAGCTAATGTGTTTTCGGTATCGACTGTAGTCGGCTTAATAATTGCATCAAATTTATTTTCTTCTTCTTATTTGTTGCCAGCAAAACCTTTAACATCGACAAAGCTGAAGTTTAGTATATTGGATAAAATAGATGGTTTCTCTATAGTGTTTTTTTTTAAGTCAGTTCTATAATCATTTATCATTGAAGCACCAATTACTTACAAAATGAATGATACTAATTAAAAGTAAGATAGCCAGAACTGGTTTTCAAAACATAATATTTATCATGGAAACTATAACAAGACGCTCCAAGTTTTTATTTAGAATCTGAAGTTGTATTAACTGGGAGCAATAAATTTGTTTTAATTGATTACCGTTAATTCACAAAGAAACAAACCGCCTCCAGTCTTTAATTACATTTATGATGATTACAATCCGTTTAAAACTGTTTTGGTTCGCGTGGCTATCGGAGAATGTAACTTATCTACCTGCTTTCGATAAACAGCTAAATCATTAATGACATTAAAGATAAATGATTTTTCCCTTTGAAAGTGTAACAATTTTTCAGGGATTATAAATTAAAACTTGAACAATGCGTCGATATAAGTAAATGAAATAAATTGGATTACTTTCGTATCGCAATACGATTTTATTGAAAACGAAACATAATACGAAAGCCTTTTAAAATCAACTCGTTTCAAACGATGTATCGATTTGTACATACAATTACTTGCAATGACTTGTACTTTAATAAATTATAATGATACACGGAGAGTAAAAGAACGCCCCTAACTAGGTGTTACAAAATTAGTAACAAAACGTTAACAACCCAACTATTTATATCCACAGGAAGCATAAACAATAACACGACACTTTCTAATGATTAATAAAAATTTGTAAATAGCTGCCATAGTTCATACTAATAAAAACCCTATTCCATAAATTATGAAGCTTGACAAAATGATATTTAATGTCCCTCCATTCTATCACGTGTGAGAGTTTCGTCACTACCGAAAAACTCATTTAGGGGCAAAACCCCTTAAGGAATCCATCCATAATTTTAAGGACACGTTTTTTCAACGCTGCTCTATCATTAATCTGTTGGTCTTGAGCACTACTTATTTCCTTGTTATTTCTTTCGTCCTGCTCTTTAGAAGCACGTAGAGGGTAACAAATAGAGAATGTATTATCTATTTTGTCTTACCCGTGACAATAATTAATGACTGGATTTAAACGCTTCCTCACGCCCGTGACATTAACATAAATAGAATGATCTTCGTTTGCTCGTTCAGCCCCTTTGATTCCAGTATTTTTAGCTTTGCAGCATCAGGTTTTGTATATTAATTTGTTGGCTGTAGATAGATTGGTGATTTCAGTACTTTGATGTTTTGCGTTATAAGGTGGCTGGTGATTGTCGGCTTATGGGCTTTACAGCGTGTTGGACAGTGTTTAATTTGTTAATTGAGGGCTCTGTTCAGTTTAATAGCTTAAGCTTGGTTATTATCACATAATTACGTCTGTAGTTGGGTCTCCTACAGTTTGTTTGATCTCGATCGACCACTGCAATTTATTGAATGGATCTACAAATACTTGGGTCCGTGAAATATCTAATCAAATAAACTGTGCAGTTTTCATTAGATTAGCATTTCTCTCTTTCTTAATTTCTTACAACAGCAAGTTATACTTCGGAACTCCTAACAAAGGGTTTGCTGTTATGAAAATGTATACTTCTTTGAATTTTGCAACTGACACTCCAGTGTAACAAAGACATCCAGATTTATTAACAGCTGTGTCAGATATGATCGTAAAGTTAACGATTAATGGAAACAGCATTGGAAAGGAGGTTGACAAAGAAATAATAGTGTTTACGAGTTAAGAACGACAGGCTGGTCTGAGTGTAAGTGAATTATAACAATCAGCTGCTCTTTTGTTAAAAGACAGCTCTGTTGTACTAATTGTGTACTTTATTGGCTTTCGCAACGTTTGTTTTAATAGAAATGTTATTGATTTTCTCCTATAATTTTACGTTGCGATTTGTGTGATTTTTACGTGTACCTAACAATTTTCATGAGAACTACCTTTTTTCGCCCGCGTGTATTTTGTAAAATACCCCACGGTGTGAATTCAGGTTATAAACTGTTTATGTTCCAAAAGACAATGTTCAAAATGGCCCTGTGCAATGAAGAGTTTGAGAATATACGATAATTAATCGCCTATTTTATTATATAAGTTGCAAATACTTCTGTATCACGGACTAGCTGTATTCCAAAATGTATTTTTAATAGAATTTAATGCGACTAATAACATTACATCGCCATCTTCACCTATGTCGTGTCAAAAGTGAAATAGGGATGTCCGATCAATTATAATCGATCGATTGAATTATTAATCGATAGATTGTGTTTTTTTTTTCTAAAGTGTAGTTTTAAAAACCTAATAAAATACTTTATGAATGCAGTCATACTCCAATTTAAATAGGTAGTAAGAATAATATTATACAATAATCAAAACTTCTTTATTTCTATACAATCATTCAAACTAATTCATTATTTACGACAATTAATACAAAAATAACGCTCCTTTTGCGGTTCATTAAACGAAAAAAATACTTATTTTTACTAAACACATCACAATTACCTAATGTTTTATTTAAAAAACAATATTGCAAACTAGATACAGATGTTATTATATATTACTATTACCAGTATAGAAGAGTGTTGTTATATATAAAATAAACCATTGTCATACATACTTGTAATGTTTATATGACAAAGTAGATGTAACAGACTGTAATAATTTAAGACCACAGTAAATCATAATCGAAAAATCGATTAATGGTGTCGTATTACATCCCTAGTTTTGCCGGTGAACGTGTCATTGTTACCAATGGCACAAAGGCCAAAAAGCCATGCCATAAAATTATAAAAAAAAAGTCATTGTTACCACAATTGAGAGTTACAGTTTCTGAACGAATGCTACGAATTCAGTTACCTACCTATGTTGATTAGTTTAATGTATATTAATTTTGCACTTGCATCCATTTTTTTAGAAAAATAACTGCATAGGTACCTAATTATCTAGGTAGGTATTATGATATTACTTTTCAGTTTCTTAAAAATTACTCAGAGCTATGAAAAATCATGGTAGACCGTACCTACATTTGATATTCGTTGTTATGGTTAGATTATAACCTCAAAATCTGATACTTTTTTTGAAATATATCTTTTCTGCAGCTAGTCCGCTATAAAAACAAGATCTTTTATGAGTCTCCAAATGATAGAGAATACAATACATAATTATCCGATGCTCTTGGCTCCAGGGCCAACAATGTATGGACGCAGAGCAATGTCCTTTCATTGAAATGCGTTCAGCCGTTTTTGCGCCAATCCGGAACATACATGCAGACTCTTAGATTCTACTCTGCCTTAACTAAGATAACTTTAACCGGAGAAATTTTAAGCCGGCCTGTTTTTTAAATAAATGTTTTAATGGTAAATAGTTTTAAATTGATCATCAGTAATGCAAAAAAATTCAGTAGGCGGACTTGCTTATAGTCTACGTACCTATGCACCAGATAATAGCCTCCCGATTTCGGTCACGGTGGCCAATCTCAACGGAGATTAGCCAGGTACACAGGAGATATTATAGTGCACAAGTGTGTGCGTAAACACAGGTGCACTCTCTGTTCCTTTACTCTCATAGTCCGATAGGACGGCAAGCCGACACGACCGGGGAAAGATCAGGCGCAGGACCAAAGGCTTTACGTGCTTTCCGAAGCACGGGGGTATTAAACCGCCAACTTCCAAACGCCGGAATTTTAGTAAGAAATTCCTAATGGAAAACCCAATAACACTTTGTCCGACCCGGGAATCTAACCCAGGACCTCACGCTCAGCAGTCGCGCTTGCAACAACGAGACCAACGGGGCAGTCAACGACACAAGGTATGCAGCTCCAAACAACAAATCAGATTACCAATTCGTAGACAAAACAAACACTGGACTCGCCAATAAATTGTATTGTAACAAAACTATTAGTGTTCGAGAAATTGGCTTCTAATTTCTCGTGCAGAGTCCGTCGCATTGTATTTATTTAAATGAATTTATCGTGCAGCGGTCGCCATTATTGTTAAGTCAGTAATAAGCTCACTCATTTTATTGGTTTGTATACGATAATTAGTTCCGATAATGTATTGGTTTGATATTTCCCATGATAATTTTAAAGCTTTATTTAAGTTCTGCGAATTAACTACTGAATATCATTGTCGAATTAAATAATAATATGGCAATCAACGTACAGCAAATTTTTGATAACATTTATTTGACTGAAGCAGAAACATATTTATGCTGTTTAATCGGAATTAACATGATTATGATTAAAATCATTTTCCCTATTGAAAACATTGATTTGCATTATAATAACTCCTTATATTTTATATTTAAACCACTAATCAGCCGCGTTGTAGGTATGTCAATAACAAGCTTATGACCAGGGCTCAAAGTATCTCCGTACCAAATTTCATAAAAATCGGAGATTATTTCGGAGATTAGCGGGAACTAACAGACAGACAAAACAAAATTATATATATTTTTTTTTTTTTTGCTATTAGTAGGCTACCGTAGGTATATACTTTAATGTACATTTAGTATACTTTAATATTCATTTAGTATACTTTAATATGCATTTAGTAAAAAGCTGTTATTTTGACATTACTAACAGACTTTTTATCTATTTCTATGTACTCGTATTCGTATGTACATACCTAAATAGAATTTATTTTTATTTTTTTATCTAGCCTGCGCTGTCCCACTCCTGGGCAAAAGCCTCCCTCCACTCCTTCCATTTTTCGCGAGCCCGCGCGTCCCCCCTCCAATTTTGACGGAACCTATCCAGCTCGTCCCGCCATCGATAAATAAATAAATAGATTACAGAACGAAAAATGATTTGTAGTCCATTAGTCAAAGATATTTACAAATTAATTATTGTAAATAATTACAGTTAGCTGTGCTGTTTACGTGATACAATATTACAGAGATAATAAAGGTATGCAACAGTAAAATCACATGTAAAACATGCTAGTAACATTCACAGAAACACTAATTAGGGAAACTAGACATGACGGTACACAGATCTTAATCCAGGAGTTCACAATAAAACTATGAAACAGGTCTCTCATATTTCACGAGAGACGAGATTGCACAACGATTGCCCTAACCGTTATTTTAGCATCTCTACAGGGCTGCTATCATAAAATACATTATGACTAATTAGGAAATAAAGTAACAACAAATTGTTCTAGAAACCGATCCAGCTCGAAGAAGCTTAGGTGTCTGTTGTAAATTACTAAACAGTTAATAGCTTTGGTCTTGTTAATTAGGATGTGTCAAGATTTCTGGACGATGAAACGTATATAGCGTCTTATAGTTTTCAAACTATACTTGCTTACAATGTGAAAATAGAAGAAATGATTCTTAAGAAAGGAGTGTGATACAAACAACCCTAATACATGTCTGTACGGTAAGGCTAACCGCCTGGATTTACATCGTGGGTCTACGTGATTCTTGTTGATTGTGTAGATAATTTGACTGGAAACATATACATGCGTGGTTTTGTAGTAACGCCCTGGCGCCAAGCGATTGCAGTGATTTTGAAAAAATGCCTTCGTTATTTCGAGGACTGACACGCCTATTGGAGTATGTTGGTGGTAATAGAATTCAATATGCAGTTGAACTTGCTATTACAAAATTGTTTGGAAAATTTAAGTGATGTCGATATGAAGATAATAAATAACATAACGCTTATGTCCGAAATCATGTATTTTTAAAAGCCTGTAATATCATTCTTCTGCCGTTATCCAATTTTTTTATTTATTTGGGGTCGGCGCAACTACATGTCTTTTTCTTCCATACTTCTCTATTAGTCGTCAACTCGGTAGTCACGCCCTTTCGGACCATATCATTCACTCAGACCATCGACATTCATACTCAAACTTTCCTCACGATTTTTTCTCTATCCTTATCACATACCCATTTCATGACAGCCGATTTCCACACAACTTTGCAGTTACCGGTGCCACTTTCAGACTGTATGTACTCATTTCTTATTCTACCCATTCGTGGAACCCTATGGTAATAATAATCATCAAACGTAAAGCATAGATACCTAAAGCTGGAGTAGTCACTATTACTAACTATAGGCCAAATGCTTTACTGAGACGTTGCCTGAGGTAGTAGCGCGGTGCGGGAGGGGTGTGGTGACTTAATGCGAGAGCTCAGTGATTCGTCAACTTGCGACAAATATCACCCCTCCCGCACCGCGCAGCTACCTCAGGCAACGTCTCAGTTAAGCGGTCGGCCTATAGGACTAAAATAATGCTATGTTGGTACTTAGAGGTAGGTTATTATCCTACCAAACTAAAAAAGGTTCATTGAACTTCATGATTAACTCATCTAAAACAAAAAAAAAATCGTGAGTGGTAGATCCTTACCTACAGTATAATTTGTAACATTTTTGCATTCAACTTCGTCATGATTATCTCACGTTCTCGTGTTGTTCACACGTCAGGTCCGAGTAACAGCTACATGTTTTTTTTTTGTTTTTCCAACTAAAATACTGTGCAAGGCTGTTTGCACGTTTCAGTTTATTTTAGTCTGTTGTTATTATTTATTTTACTGTTGAAAAGTATATATTTCGCTTAGTTCTACTAATGTTTTTCGTCTTAAAAGCAAAATTTTTCACCATAATCATTTAGGATAAGGCAGTAAGCACACGGTATATTTTAAACCCGCAGACGACGCGCACTTTCGGCGCCGTAGATGCTGATTGTTTTGGGTTCGGATCTCGTTTATAGCGCGTATGCGCGACACATCAGCGCGTCGTCAAATACGCCGTATGCTTATGGCCTGAATTGCTAATTATTTCCGCAAGAAAATAGGTATTTTTTTTCTTATACGTAACTGGCAAAGTGTGGTTGTACTCACGTATCTACAACTCTGCCTAACCTTTCGGGCAATACAGGTGTCGTGTTATGTTGATGAATGCTTTTTCTTTAGATTTTTACTAACTTTTAAATGCAGGATCATTTAGTTAAATCACTGTACCTATACTTATTTAAATAACATATAACAATCACCAATGCAGCTGCTGTTACTAAAAACAATATTTAATATAAATACATTTTTAAATTAATTACGAAGTCGTTATGCTTATCAATAGTTTTAAACTTATACCAATGAATGACCGGACCTATTTTAAAATGTTAACGATGTTTTACATCCTCATTCGATTTATTAATGAGTAACTTTTTAGCATGTTTAAACTTAATGGCCAAAGATACATATGTAGACAAGTAGTAATTAATGCATATTAATGATTATTAAAAATACATTAATTTTCTTAGGAAATGGTCTTAATTTGACATGATTAAATGGAGCGCGTTTTTATTAAGGTAGTTGGATTTGTTTTCATCATTTTGTCACCTAACTGGTTTGGTCTACTTTTTGTTAGTAAAACTCGCCTGATTTTGTTTGTCGCGTCTAAAGATATCTTTAGCAAGAATCCACGTTTACCTAATTTTAAACGCAGAGTAGCGATGGAAGCTTCAGATAGTTTTGCATGTATGTGACATTCAATTTTAAAATACTTTATCCTTACCATTTTGTATTTAACAATATTATCTGAATTGATTATAAATCTTAAAAAATTAACTCTATTTTTGTGCCCGGTTGATAGCCTCTCCGATGTGGAAGTCCCTTATTAAATCAGTCATTTAATTATAATTTTAGTTTACATTTTAATTTTGATTCTAATTTTAACCGGTCAAGCGGCGCGGTTCGCCGATCGGCGACGAAACAATAGAAAATCAAATTGTGTCTCATTAGCGGAGCTTGACAGATTAATCTACATTTTTATTTTCGTTTGTGTAATATTGTTATTTATAATGTACCTACCTACCTATAAATCCTTGATATTTGAATTAAAAGATTTTATTATTTTATAGTCATATGCTCGCTCCCTAATAAGTACGTGGGACTAAAACACTAAACTAAACTGGCGAAATGTGGGTGCACTATTAGGTACACCACTACCTAATCCCGTGGGGAATTTAGGCGTAAAAATGTTAGATTTTGTTACAAAATATTAAATGAAAACTAACAGTTTTAATCTCCTCTTAGAGAGAAGAGCATTTTGTTTAAGACAATGACGTCTTTAGAAAAAATAGTCATTTGACCATAGCTTTTGACTCCTACTATCATTTGATCTTTTTTATCAAGAGTCGTATCCACAACCGACCCTAACCCCAACATAGTTGGGAAAAGGCTAGGCAGATGATCACGAGTCGTTTCCGCAACCGGCGTGTGTGTTTGGCCAGATGTATGAACATGATTGAAGCAAAAGGAGTATGTAAGGAGTGTAGCAGGTGGCCTGTAGTTTCTGCTTACCCCCATAGAATGAAGGTGTGAGTTTATGTTTATGTAGTGTAAAGCTTTTGAGCTCGTAGGGCTTGGTACTTGAAGTTTAATAATGAATAGACTCGAATTTCGATGTATGATGCTCTAGTTTATGAGCTCGTAGCTTTGTACGCTACTCTACACTTCAGAAATCCAATTAGTAATTTAGGTTAACTACATAATTTAGTTACTTTTGGTAATTATAACTATTGCAGCAACTATATGAGCAGTGCTGGCCCAGTGGTAACGGCCGCGGCTTACGAGTTGTAGTTCGTAGGTTCGAAACGAGGCAGGCGATTTACTTTTTGTAAATTTTTTCATCACCACTGCTCTTAAAACTAAAAATCCCTCTCGCCGAGTGGAGGCCTGTGTCCTAGCAGTGGGAACAATATATCTGCCTAGCCATTTCCTATCTACAGGTTGAAATTGAAAACATGCGACAAATCTAAATGGGAGATTGTACTCATCATTATGAACAACTTTTACTATGGGACCAAACCTGAAATCGCGAAAAAAAAAATCAGCTGTTCCCTACATTTTGGCGAGTTATGCGATGTAGGGAACAACTGATTTTTTTTTCGCGATTTCAGGATTGGTCCCATAGTAAAAGTTGTTCATAATGATGAGTACAATCCCCCATTTCGATTTGTCGCATGTTTTCAATTTCACCCTGTATATTGGGGTCGGTTCCAGTTTAACCAGGTGCAGCTGAATACCAGTATTTAAATGGAGCTGCCTATCTGACATCCACAACCCAGTTACTGGGTAATACGATACCTCTTGGTAAAACTGGTTGTCAGACTTTCGGGTTTCTGACGACCCGTAACGACTGTCAGAGATCCAAGAATGACAGTCGGGACAAACTGCTAAACGTGCTTTCCGAGGCACGGGGACTTGTTATGTAAAGACGGTTACCCATCCACGAAGCGACCGCGGCAAGCGTAGTTTAACCTGATCGATCGACCCGTGCGGCTGTGATTACTTAGCCACGAGCCCCACAATAATAGGCTAGTATTATTAGTATTATCAATTTAAAGTAACTCCTTACATCAATTATTATAATAATCAGTACCCAACATACCTAGGCCAGTATCAGATGATCAGAATAACAGAATAAGGGGCAATTGAGTTTATTTCCATAACTTTCGCGTACGACTTCGCTCGTATCGATACGTTGTTTCTGCGAATCAGCAAATGGTCCGAACGATACGTGAGTCTGATTATATCGAGACGATTGGACCGTAAACTGATCTAGATCTTGACCTGGCGATGCTCGGTTTTGTTCATTAATTTCATTTGTTTCAAAAATAATATCAATTTATATACGTTTAATTCTACAATTATAATGCATTCGCAATTTATTTTCCAAGAATGTAAACAAATATGACTTTATGAAAAAAAAAACTTTAAATCCATAAAGTTCAGTATACGCTACAACTCTAAAAAAAAATTTACTTTTTCAATAGTGCTAGTCACTCTGATATTAACCTACTATACTTCTAAAATAAAGTTGATATTAATTGTTTAACTTGAAAGAACATCAATTACCAACATAATTTTTAATAGACCTTATATTTTAGTTATTTGAAGTAAAGAATTTGACGGTTCCTTTAAATTACATAATGATAAAACAACATCACGCCGTTTTTTCCTAAAGTGTTAGGTAGAGAGTGTACCTTAGTCACCCACATTTCGCTAGTTATATTTAAAGGAATAAAAAAAATCTAAAATCATGCGTCATTTTGTGAAATAAAATCTAGAGCATCAGCACTTTAATTTCCTAAAATTAATACAGTATGTAGGGTAGAATGACAAAGATTGTTCGATATTAGCATACTTATCTTAAACCAGTTGAAATATCTAAAAACAGTTGTTTACACATGAATATTTACAAACATACCACCGTATAAAAGATAAATAACATCCACAACAGGCTGAATTCCGTAAAAAAACAAACTTAAAAACCTCGTGACTTTTCATAGTTGGCAATTTTATGTATAAAGTCGAAGACGGTTCTTTTATTTATTAGTATACATATTTCTATCCCGTTTTCTACACTTATAAATTCTCTCTTATATATTCGAAGTAAATTATTAGTTTTATATCACGAAACTAGGCTAGCATTAACGTGGAAAAATGTAGAAACGTAGCTGATCATAAGTCTTGTTCCAATTACTTACCATGTTGCTGTGATTGTGGAAGAAAATTCAAATGGTGAGATGGTATGCCTAGATAGTTTTTATTTTATACTAGCTTTTGCTCGCAACTTCATATGCGTGGACCATTTACCGGGATAAAAGTTTCCTATGTGTTAATCCAGGGCATAAAAAATCTGTCTGTGTGCCAAATTTCATCCAAATCCGTTCAGCGGTTTTTGAGTGACAAACATTTAAACACAAACTTTCACATTTATAATGTTTGTAGGAAATAGAAATACAAGTACCTACTCAAAGATTAGTTTTCAATTCAGCTATCAACAGAATTGGCATAGGTTAGTAAATTTATAAACATCATTTACCATCACACTCATCACCGTGTATTTTACCTTTTTTGAGAAACAGAGTTTTGCGTGCACATATTTTTTTAATATTATTAGGCCCATATATTATGATATTGGCGTTTTGTTGAACTGGCCACATTGATCACAAATATCTGGCGTTTGGTTAGGAATTCCAAATTCAAATTTATTTCAAAGACCAATGGCGAGGAAATTATTGACGGAATTATTGAGCGTCTACTTATGAGCTCAACTGTCACTAATGAGACACAAATGTAATATTATCTTTATAATATTAAAGATATAACAAAAAGTTTGCTGCTCAATCATGCAAAAACGGCTTAATGGATTTGGATGAAATTTGGCACATAGGCAGACCATGACATAGTTTATAACATACTTAGAATACTTTTTACCTCGATATTCACACGGAATTGAGACTTGTACGGGCGAAATCGCGGGGCGCAGCTAGTAAAGCATGAAAATCAAATGAAGGAAAGCTTCCTAGAATGATTTGTTCATAAAATACAGTAGGTACATAAAATTGTAATAAGAAAATACTTTGAAATTAAAGTATCATTAACATACAATAAAAATATTAATTTCTTTGGAATTTCAGATAATAATTTATACGATTTTATTATTGATGCTACTTGTTTTATCCAAGATAACAATTTTGTTTGAGATGTATTGTTGTGTCTAAAAGGGTAATAACAAAATTACCTGAAATCAGGACCAACGCGCTCAATATTAAGCGCAGCCTCAAGGGAGGATACACAAAATATACCAATTTGTTTTTCATAGCCGCAGGACCAACGCTCCAAAGTCCAATTATTAAATTCTTAGCCGAATATCAGGCATCAGAGAATGTCCACCAAACAATAGCGAGGTAAGAAATATGAATCATAAGAATTGAGTTGTATACCATAGTGATATTAAAAGGCTTTTTCTCGTACATAATTCAGACGGCCACTTCATTATTAATTAATAAAAACATATTTATGAATTATTTATTACACAGACCGATCTCGGTGGGAATTCTACGTATTGTTATGTATTAATTTATTGATCTCTTTGGACGTCATAAATAGTGATTTTTGAATAAGCTTTCAAATGAACATGTAGACCTATTTTAATGTAACGATTCAAAGAATTAGAATTTGAATAGGGTTATGTTAATTTATTTCTCCGAGTGCCTACTTAGTATTTTGAGACAACGCCAAGCCGTTGGTCGATTCTTTACGTGACGAGAGGGCTGGCCTATTTATTGGCCAAAGAATCAGCATTGCAATACAACGTGGCAATGCTGCCAGCCTTTTGGGCACGTTTCGTATTGACAGCGATGCGGCCGAATTTTTTGATGCCCTTTGATTATTTCCCCTCCTTTTTATATACTTGTACATATTATTATTATTATTATTTTAAGACTGTTAGCTTTTTAAATTATATAAATATAAAGTAAGTCAGTAAATAAAAATAAGAAAAATATTTCTTAATAGGTAAATGGCGAAATTAGATTAAATACCTACTTGAGTGAAATAATAAAATTTAATAAACATCTCTTCGACTCTTTATTATAATAATGCTAATCACATCGCATGTAATAACTTGACAACCAAATTCGATACAATAATGAATGTAAATCGGCTCAAATGTCGAATTTCAGCCAATTTACATAATATAGGAGGTGAAATATTTGAATTATGTAAATAATTAAATATTCGTTTTATTAAAATCTAATTTGAATATTTTGCCCTGGAGCAAACAATTATGTTGAATAAAATCTCAGTGATAATTTGTGAACGATTTTTTTGTATCTTTATGCATTCTAATTGACTGCTCCGCTGCATGGAGCTCTATAAAGTGAGTAGGTACAATAGAAAAAAAAGAGCCACTAAATTGCAAAAGTCCGTGATGACATTATATACAACATGTTCCAGAATTAACGCATACTACCAAACACCCCAATTATAATATTATGTTATAATCATAATACATACACTGAATTTTTACTTACCTTTCATTTATTAAATTAGTTATACTGATTGTGGGAGTAAATTACAAAACTACACACGCACACAGTCGGGTCCGTGTTTTAGGCCCCCAGTGGTCGAGGCACCTGTGGCCGACGCCCCCGATTCGATTAATTTAATATCTTTATTTTTTTGTGCTTTTCCACTTAGTACAGTAAATGAGAAAAGTGTTTCACCATAATAATAAAGTATTTTGCCTTGTTACACAAAAGTTCGTCCGTCCATCTAGCGGGGGGGCGGGGGGACCTAAAGAAGGTGGCTGGGGTCGACTGGATGCGGAAGGCGGAGGACAGGGTGCTGTGGCGCAGTCTGGGAGAGGCTTATGTCCAGCAGTGGACTGCGATAGGCTGAGTTGATTAAAACAAAAGTTATAGCTATCAAATAGCAGAGAGAATAAATTGTCACTTAACCTTATCCTTACACACCTTTTTTTCCATTAAAAGCATATTTATTATGTACAAACATCCGAAAAATCAAAAATAAGTACTTCATATAAAATGTTAGTGAATGTTATTAATAAACATTTATAATAAATTAGGTACCATTATGGAAATTTTATCTTTCAACTTCAACCAACTCGTCAAGTAACTGAGCCAAACCAATTATTGGTAACAATCAAAAGTCCGTCTTTTTATCCACAAAATTGAAAACAATAAGGAAGTATGAATAAATATTATATCTATCTCTTTCATACCAGAGTCAAGTTATTGAATATTGCAATATACAACAGATAAGAAAGTTTAGTGTGTCATCTCACAATGATGAGCGAAGGTCCTTCCCAAGGGCTCTTGCGAAATAATTACTATATAGTTAAAAATAGAATTGGTGGAAAAAAATGTTGTGCCTGACAGTACATTTGATCAAAAATTGCTTTGAATTAAATTAATCGAATCGGGGGCGTCGACCACAGGTGCCTAGACCACTGGGGGCCTAAGCCACGGACCCACACAGTCGCACATAAAAGTGTCTAGCGTAATAGTTACTTCGTCCATTTTGGTTTGTTTTGACTGTACAACGGAAGAGCCAGTCCACACGGCGCGTTGCGTCAGCGTTGCCTCGACGCAGCGCTGCCGTTGCGTTGATATACATACAAAAAACCATAGTGTACATACGGCGCGCTGCGTTGTCGCAACGCACACATTACGGACAGCAGCCCCCGAGACGAAGCGGGAGGGGTGTAATTACCTGCGACGCCGGAGCGTCACCGCTCAGTTGCATTGATAAAGAGGAGACACGCGGAACTGCGAACTGAAACCGAAACTGCGCCAACGGAACGTTACGACTGCGTCTTAGTAACGCTGCGTTGACGCAGCGCCCGTATGGCCGGCAATGCGTTAAAATTCATGCGTTGCGACGACGCAGCGCACCGTGTGGACTGGCACGAAGTGTGACTGTGATTTACGCCGTTTTAATTATTTTGGGATAATAAAAAATTACCTGTATTAAAAATGTCAGATATCGATTCAATAAACGATTCTGATCAAACTACTTTCATTGTGTGCATCAATTCAGTTACACATTGTATTAGGTAAAACAAAACACTCACGCTCACCAAGAATAATAGTTGGTAGGTAAAGGTGGAAACCACAAAGTTCTTTTCTCTGAGTCCACACTACAATGTCGAACTTTTTCTTATCCGCAACATTGAGTGGTGTAGACAAACATACACTCGCAGTTTCTTGAAAGAAAACAAGCAGAAGTGAAACAGTTGTTGAATCGAACTAAAAACTTAATTCCATACACTGAGCTGACGCATTATGTAAGTTGAAGTGACAAACTAAAACTCTATACAGATATTCCACAACATTTTTTGCTGGCGTGTGATGGATGATAAATTACACCGCGACTCAGCTTGAATGCAAATCTCTCGAAGTGGGTCACCCTGTAGATATTATTTTTCACATCCAACCACAACTGGAGGACCTTGTCTCAAATGATTGATCTCTTATTGTACCATGACATTTTTACGATTCAACGTTGTAATAGAAAAATTTTACAGCTCTTGGAGTGGTTCTTTGTAGTTTTGAATACATTGTGCTCGGTGTTACTTATTCCTATTGAATGTTGAACAGTTCCGGTCAATGATAGATGGAATGGTCTGTTTAACTAGTGACAAAGTTTTCTGAATTGATTCTTAGGACAAGTTATTGTGATCTGTCTCATCCCATTCAACTAGATAAGTACATATTTTTAAGACGTGTTAAAGTTGTTATTTATGCACGTATTTTACCACCTACTGATCAAAATATAAAATTCATGTGGTAAAATGAGATATTCAAATTAAATTCCAACTTACATAGATAACTATGGATTCATTTTATTAATAGTCTGTTCCGTTATTTTCGACATAATGTTCATGTAGGCTGTTGACGGCAGTACTCTGTAGAAGTTTATCACTATTTACCTTTAATGTAACATGAACGCAGCCAGTAATTTTGCTAAAAGGTACTTTACTCGGAAACAACATATTATTATATTATTTAGAGAATGCAGAAAATCTGAAGGGAAGCTTGAAAAAAATATAAAGAGCGAACTAATAAAGCTCTCAGCGCAATTATTGGAGTTTAACCGCACGGGATACCGCTTCCCTTGTACCAATCACGCCATTAGTTTGCTAAATTGAACGCTATAAAATGCAAAAAACTTCGGATTCCAAGTTTCAAGTTAAAGTTCTGTAATCATCACTGCAGATTCCAAAGTTGTTTTTAATACGTAGCGCCTCAGGCATGCAGTTTCGAAGGTTCGTATTGAAATGTGAAAGAAAGAACATCGAAAAATTAGCGGCTCTGAATACGTAATTTGACTTTTTGCCTTTGTTAAAGACGTTTTATCATAATTTGGTGTTTTCAAAGCGGTGCACAATTTGAAAATTTGAATTACTAATTACTGTCTGGAAGACTATAAAAGAAGACATGAGGACATCTGCATTTTCACCAAGCAGGCTTACAATTTAAATGATGGGTTAATTTTGTGTTTCAAGTGCTTTCACGTTCAATTTGAGGTATAACGTTTTGGGACTGTGTTATTTACATTAAATGTCGAAAAACCTGCTTTCCCGTATCTAAACTCTGCACGTTGCACTAACAAAATTATTATTTTAAATACTTAATCAACCTCATAATGAAGTCATGAATTTAAGACGAATTTCACCATTGAATTCAAGAGCTATCAGTATCAATATTTAATAACAATGATGGCACTCTTAAACGAGTCAAGTCAGCAGATCGCGTTCAGTTTCATTGGTGAAATTCGGCCTTACTCATTTAAACGATCAGTCAAAATGACTCTCAAAACTCTAGTCATTTGCGTTCTTACCCCGCAAACGTTTCAGACTAGTTTAATTTCTTAGTTGACTGTATCAAATTTTGATTATAGTTAGGTTATTAATCTGTGTACTATTCAAGCATATTTTTAACGTAGCCAGTCCACCATCAGTATCAAGTTACCCATGAGGAATTTTCGAGGCCACTTGTCTATACTTTGAAACTCATCAGTCGAGAACTGTAACTAACTAAGCGAACTTCTAATTTTAGTAGCATTATGCTCTGCCGTGCGTCGTCGGCAGAACATCAATCATGATTCACTTGGAATAGATCGAAACTTGTTTAAGAAAGTTCAACAAGAAAAAGGTTCTGCTATAGTTTTTATATTGCGTGGAGAGCGATTATTGGGCTTATCTTTTGTTTGATGTAATATCGTCTGATATTCGATTTCGTTTTTTCGATGCGTCAATTTATTTAATACAAGATGCCTTTAAGTCTTCAAGTGAAAAGACATGAGGGGATTCAACGGGTGCACACTTTTTTACGGGGCATTCATTTTGGTGGATCGTCCTAATGTGCTTTGGCCCTTTGGCACTATTTGTATAAAATTAAAATATACTTAGGTACGGCAATACGTTGACCTTCGCTTATTTCGAATTCCTCTTTAAAACGATACCAACAAAATTTCGCGGGACCGGTTACCGGTAAATATTTTGACATCATTAAGGAATTCAACGAGGGTTCCCGACAATTTCTGTCACAATTACGGAACCCTAATAACGGCTCCGTCCCCCTCCTTACGACAGATTCACAAAATTTGATGATGATGATGACTTATGTAACGCAATCAAGTATAGCTTTTGACGGACATTGCCCGGAGTAGCGTCAGCATTACAAGATCTTCCCTTACTAATCTTTTGAACTAGATTCCTATCTAGTTCAAAAGATTAGTAAGGGAAGATTAAAGAATAGTAGATATTGGGTATAACTATTGGCTAGTATAATAGTCAAGCTTTCGAAATAAGAAGATACTAAATGAAATGAAAATAAAGTAGATGCTCCAGATGGAGAGGTTGATATGAGACAAAGCTTTTTCATTTCCGAAGCAGTTTTGTAGTAAATTAGTTTTGCTGCAAATTGAAGACAGGTAGAATTCCAGGAAGAAAAATAAGTGTTTAATGTGTAAAAATAAGTGTTGTATTTATATTGTATTTATTTGTTTGCATTTATTGATATGTGTTTTTGTATTTAATATTGAATATTTTAATTGAAATGTTTTTAAAATGTTTTCTGATTTGGATTATGTGATACTTGAAATAAATGAAATTATTATTTCGTTTATTTGTCTATTTACACATAAATTATATTTTTATATATTAGAATATAAAAAAAATATAAAAATTATTATTATTATAATGGTCAGAATCTTCCACTGTTTGATGCCACCAAACAAGATATTCCTATCAAACCAGAAATTCAATATGCAGTTATAAACATCAATCAACCCGTCCCAACTTATTCCTCCAACGCTACGCGTCTTGATGACGATTAAAGTAATACAGCGTAACATCCAACCCGCCATTACTACAGCACTAATCTGTATGCGTACGAGCAGGTAGCCGGTGCCACATCCAGTCAACGTGTGATCGCTGCATATTTATACGATTGTGCAAATGTATCAATGAATGGTGGTGTATTGGTTCTTGACCGCAAAAAGTAAACAAAATATTTTTATGAATGGTTGGGTATCCGTATAAAACCTATCGTAAGTTTTATAGTAGCGTCATTGTCTGAAGACTCTGAAGTATGAATGGATTCCGCTACTATATTGTAATAGTAGTATAAAAAGAAAAGAAAAATCTTCATGTATTCATTGTGGTAACGAAACAAATTATGTACTTTCGAACTTTTACTGTATCATTCGTTCTTTTTATTAAATTGCATTGTCGACACTATAAACCGGAAAGTGTCAAAATTGAAAAATGAAACGCTAAATTGAAAAAAGATGATGATTAAACTCTCACTTGTCACATCAGTAGACAATAGAGCCGCCGAAGCGGAGTCATAGATACGAAAGATTGAAAATACCATTGTACTCTCGAAAATTACAGACGCAACTAGCCAGAAGCACCCGGATCAACAACCGTAAGCAATAATCATTACTCTCGACTCATCAGCCTTGAAAGATGCTTTATTGTCTCGATTCGGCTTGTTGTCGACTTGTTACGACTACAAAATAAAAGTAAAAAGATATCATCAAACTTGTATTATAAAACATCACGCAATCGCCGCGCGCGCACCGGAAAAAAGTTGAAATAGTTTCTGTGTTCGGAGTTTGAATCAAATCACGTTGGTAGGAACGAGTATGTCGGTTATGTGCAAAACAAAACATAGAAAAATTTTGCATTCCGTAGCAGTGATTAAGTAAAATCTAAAATTAGTAGTGTTTAGATTAATTAAAGGCATCGTAGAAAGAAATTAAGCTCCAATGTTAACCACAACTGACAGACGATACTAGAATGCTCGCTGGCAATGTTAATGTATCCTGTAGTGCCTCTAACTAAGTAAGCCAGTGAAGAAACGATATACGCAAGTTTGTATTTCACCTCTACATTATGTGCAAGTACACTCCAACCTTTGTTCACATATCTGATTACATTACATGGATTCTTGCGAGTTCCTCGTTCCTGCGGCCTATAGATTTATATACGCAGACGCGCCCGCTACTATCATCAACAATGTTTTTGAACAAATCGCGAGAGTTTCTAACAGAATAAACTTTATCCACACGAAACTGTTATTTCTTTATTGTTATAGCAATCTAAATCCCTGTTAGCAGACAAAGCGAATACAAGATAAAGTCCATAGAAAGTATATTTTCCAGCAAAGCGGCAGTAACTTTTTAGGACTACCATGAAAGTAACTTTTACGATTGTTAGGAATTAATATCTGAAAAATGGTTTTGGACCCTCATATCTTACCGATAAAGTTCGAGTATCGCGGGAAATTGCTGCCGATATTCTTTGTAACATGGTTTTCCAATTTTGCACTCTGGCTAAAAAAAAAACTCCAATGTATTTTTCTTTATGGCGGATATTTTTCACTCGGATATCTTTAAGGCTTAACCGGTAATTAGATATTTTCTTACAAAGCCGGGTGGTTAAAGGGTGTTTTGAAGATAAACGGTGTAGGGAGATATTTTTACGCTGCCGTAAAATCTTTAGCATATCTTGATTTGAAATACAATCTCCTCTTTAGCATCTACGCTTAGAAAATTTGACCTTTACATTTCTTTCTAGACAAAATCAAATAAAGCGGCGTATTCTGCGAAAATTACATTACATAAGAAATGCAATGACAACTCCTTTCATATCAGCGGTGCGTGTAATATCTCAAAACATATTACATATATTCGGGGCGGTTGCGATATATAAAAACATCTATTTCTCTCGCCCCAAATAGGGATATCCAATTGGACCTAATGTTTTTATCACATAAATATGAAAAGTGGATACCTTACGTAAGCAGTATTTTTATATTTAGGTCTACGTGTTCACGTACCGAGTGGCGTAGATATAAAGAAAGAGATTGTTTTTTACACGTGGTATACTTTTAGGGTCGGATATGTAACATGTTTATGAACTTATGGATACGTGTATCAGTTATTATTACAAAAAATCATATTTTTTGTTGGTACCTACGAACGTTTACTGAGAGTGCGAAAGCTGCGGGCTTCCCTGAAAAGGATAAGCTTTATTTGTCCTGTCGATGTCAGAAATAACGTAACATATTAGCATGATTGACGGATAAAATATTGCTTTGCTAATATTAAAAATAATAGAGTTAATTATTATAGACCAGGATGGGCCTTCTCTAGGGTAACAGGAAACAAACGACAGTCGCTCTCCAAAAACTATCAACTATAAAGGATAAAAGGAATGGCCATGTGCTTGCTGTGAGCGTACAGCCTTTAACAAAGCTACCTTTGGCAATACGCCAAAATGCTAGAAACCAGTAAATAAAACTGAAAAGAGCTAGGGAAAATCATAAAAAAGTTTTGATTAAACGTATACATTTTCTTGTATTTTTTATTTCAATAGTTATGAACCTGTTGAATAAAAATAATATTTTTGGTGTTTACGGCAGAAAAAATATTATACACGTACATAATTTGAATGGAAAAATGAAATGATGAATAACATTTTATCTATGATTTCGTGTACGAAATTTTTGGAATAATTTCAAAAAGCCTCGGTACAATTTTAAATAATCCACCACGCGGACCCAGTGCGGGCTGATAGATGTCACATGTCTTCGAATTTTTAGTTCTAGAACATGCCAGTTTCCCCACGACGTTTTCCTTTACCGTTTTGAGAACAGTGGTGATTAAATTAAAATTACACAAAGTAAAGCGCCTTACTGGATTCAAACCACCCACAACTACTAAAAAATACTATAAACGTACGAAAAAAATGTATGCACTTTTATTATTTAATGAAAAAAATCTCAAAGTTTTATACTTAAACCGAAACAGATGCCTTACCATAAGAGCTTAACCACATTTATAACGAGTTACTCAAAACGAATTCGACTTTTCTCATCATAGCTACAACCGAAATTGTACTCGGCTGAACTCGGCAGCAGAAATAACAGCCGAATAAAAGTTCTTTTTGTTATTTTAAGCACCCACCACCGCCTAAAAAGGTCGCCTAATTTGTCGGACGGAATTCGACATTATTTCACTCCACCATTGTTTGTGTTCCGATTACCGCGAGGGTTAAATAGCGCGTTTAAACGTCGACTTTTTCGTTAAACTTCCACGTTGTTTAGGGGGAGTGAAGTCGGAAGGGTTAAGCTGCTGGCCTTAATCGTAAACTGCTTGCGAGGCTCTTTTGTTTTAGATCTGGAGCATTATAGAATTTTCTCGGAGAATTCGTAATGGAAAATTTCTTTGGGGTCGTAAAAATAATTTTGCTGATTTGGGAATAAAGGAAAGTACTTTTGCGAATGGCTTAGGTTCTTTAGGACTTACTTAGAAAATCGAGTACTTCTTGTTTCATCCTTTTCAGTAGTCGAGTTTTAGTTTTTAAACTTATTTTTTATTTAATTATTTTGGGGCTTATTTCGTAATTCAATCGATGGTTTCAGTTTACGCATGGATGTACAGCCGCGGACAATAGCGGTCGACCACTTTTCACCCTTATGCCCTTGGTAATAAGGTTGAAAAGTGGTCCACCGCCAGTGTCCGCGATTGTACCTGCCACCCTGGATACCTACCATAAAATTACCTATATCGCAACTTCACATGACTAACACTTCACAAATAAATTGAGCAAAAACTAACTGAAGATCATGACTGAGCAAAGAACAATGCTTCAGAGACTTTTCGTAAGTAAGAGCACTCGAGGAAAGCTTCATTATACTTGGAAAACAAGTCTTAAGAACTCGTTTTTATTAAACAAGCTAATATTTCCTTTGACACTCAATCTATACTTTTACACTCAACTAATAATAGTTTAGTAACGCATAAGAACGGGATGACGTGTGACGTTAGGAATCTTCTAGGAGACTTCGAAATAAATAGTTTGTTACGCACTTACCCCGCTGGGGTAGGTACTACTTACTTAAAATATGAGTTGAGGAAATCAGTTTTTTTTTGTTTTATTGTGTTTAGATATCGATACACGTCACATTTGCGGAGTTTTGTTAGATAATTTAATTTCACCCTGTATATTGCTCAGTAGTCTAAATATTTGACTTATTTTTTTTAGTCCTTAATGTCCCACCGCTAGGCAAAGGCCTCCCTACTCTCTTTCCACCTCTCTCTGGAAAGAAAGGAGTCCAGCTCATCCCACCATCTCCATCTGGGCCTGCCGCGATGTCGTTTGCCATTAGGCGGGCGGGACCCACTGGGTCGTAAGTTTGGCCCACTGATCGTCTGACATGCGGCTGATGTGACTAGCCCAATTCCATGTAGCGGTATCTACAACGCCACATACGAACAACGCGTCATACTGACGTCACGCAAATCCTGCATCGCGCAAGCAGAGTTTACCACGCAACTAGCATATATACAACAGCCCGACATGAATCATTGGGCAGTTGCCCGCCAGACACAACACCCGTCTGGTCGGAGGATCCTCCCTTTTCTATGGAGGTTGAGTGAACTTTACACCCTGTTCCTCATACCTCTATATCCATTTAAGCGTGGTAGCTCTCCGAGTGACATCAGTTTTTTTTTGTGATGGAACGGATTGTTGTATTCTTAACCCGGTCCACAAGTTTAATACCCAGAATACTTGACTTCATATGCAAGAATAAATATGGCGGTGCAAGCATTAATTTGAAAAAAATGCTAAGATAATGAGGAACTTAACATCACAATACAATAAACCAGTATTAAGTAGCCAACATTATGTCTAAAGTACCGTCGACTACATATTTAGAACAATGAACTGCTATTAATTTTACCCTAAGTTTCCACTATCAGCGGTCGGACGAGCTGCGGTATATCAACTGCGTTTCTTGAAGCACTATACAGATAAGTACAGAAGCACCACTTTATTAAAAGCTCACGCTCATATAAAACACCACGCAAAATTGTGTCATAAAACTTAGAAAACAAGGTCCAAATTTGATTGCAGCAATCCACTAAGGTCCGATGCTATACATGGGCTCCCGCTGCACTGAATGACTTGGTAAACTCAATGTGTTATTCTAGTGACTACGACATCGCTTTATTCATGAACGATGTTGTAGTTTATTTTATACATAAACTTAGAGAATTACTACAATGAATACGTACCGTACGTATGTACAGGGTGTTACGGAAAGGGTATATCAATACAAACGGGTTGAAGAGTGTATCTGGTCTAGAATCTCTGTACAAAATTTCAGCTCAAAGGCAGTAACTTTGAAAATGCTTAATATTTTTTTATTTCGATAGTTTATTAAATTGAAATCATAACAAACGTGTCACCGCACTACGAGGGTCATTATCCATTATCTGTAGTGTGTCTGTGCGCCTAGTACACGCACATCACGCCGCCGCGCGCCAGTGCAGCGCCGTGATGTCGAAATAAAAAAATATTAAGCATTTTCAAAGTTAATGCTTTTGAGCTGAAATTTTGTACAGAGATTCTAGACCAGATACACTCTTCAACCCGTTTGTATTGATATACCCTTTCCGTAACACCCTGTATACGATCAAGAAGAGGGAGCTCCCTGTGTAAGACTTCCGTAAAATTTACATGCAAACGTATTCCCGTCAATCAATCTGCCATGCCGTTTCCGAACTATGTTGGGGTCGGCTTCCAGTCTAAGTGAATGCAGGAGAATACCAATATTTTATAATATTATTATTTATTATTATTATTTTTTTTATTTTTTTTTTTATTTTTTTTTTTAAATATATTTTTTTATATTTTATAGTGCGACTACCTATCTATCCTTCACAACCCAGTTATTGGGTGACACGATATACCCCTTGGTAAGACTGGTTGTCAGACTTTTGGGCTTCAGACCCGTAACGACTGCAAAGGATCTAGGAATGACAGCCGACACCAACCGCTTCACATTTGTTTTCCGAGTCACGGAGTGGTCTCGATGTGTAATGGATGTCACCCATCCGCGAACCGATCGCTACAAGCGTAGCTAACCTTCAATCGATCCATGCGGCTATTATTATTTAGCCACCGAAATTGAATTCCCGCCATAAGGGCAGAAAACCAATACAACGACCTCTTCCTTCTAACCGTGACTAGGTACCCAAATAATTATGCGTAGATTTTATGCAGATGTTTAAAAAAAATCTATTTCAGTCCGATAAAAGTCGTTATAATGGTGTATTTTCTAAACTTGGTCTACTGTTATTTTTTACCAAGGAATGCTTCCCGCTCCGCGATTTAATTGACTACCTCATCCTTCTAATTTGTGATGACGAAATCTGAAAGTTTTCGTACTAGTTTCAGTAAATTATTTTCTATGTTATAATGGACAAACCTTGTTCAAATATTATAATCCTTGTAAGATGAGAAGATTGAATGTAAATAGAGATAAATGAAAGATAGCCTGTTTGTGTTTGTTAAGCTTAGAAATCTAGTTTGTGATAATGTTTGAATTTTTTAGGGGAGAATTAAAAATGGGATTTTCCTTTAGATGTGTATATCTCGCCACCAACTGGTTTAATTAGCCGTTTAGTTGACCGCCTAGCCTTTTAACTAAACGGCGGCCGTTCAACTAACGGCCTAAATGATATTCAACTGTAACCAATCACGCGCGAGCCAAATTGGTCGCAGTAACTAAGCCAGGGCATCCCGACTAAATGGGTTAGGTTATAGAACTGTGATCTCCGCGTGCGAGCCGAGAGAGCGAAGCGAGGCGAGCACTACTTCCATAGGCCAGGCGCGCAGGCAGTTGGCAGGCAGTTGGTTGCGATATATACGGGGCGTCCCAGGAAACCTGTACCTACCAGCGAAGGTCTGTGGTCAGGGGACACTAATACCCATCGATTGGACCCCTATGTATGTTCAGCGATATTTTGTGGTTTTCGAGGAAAGTTGAATTTAAGTGTAAATTTCTCTCAAATAGAAATTTTAACCTTGTGATCAAATTCTGAGCTACTAGTAATTAGACTTGGGTGTTTTGTGTTTTATAACAGGTTAATACACATTCTAGCCATAATACTGACAAAAGTATCTCAAAGAAACAGCAATCAGAAAAAGTTATGACTAAAACCGCCCACAATTAAAAAAAATACTGGAAATAAAACAAAAAAAATAATTTCTCGAAAACAACAAAATATCGCGGAACATACATTAGGAGTGCAATCGATGGGTATTAGCGTCCCCTGACCACAGACCTTCGCTGGTACAGGTTTCCTGGAACACCATGTATATCTCCTTTATGGGGTCATTGTTGTGGCACAGTGTATGTTAAAAGTAATAACAAATATGTGTGGTTACCTATCAGAATAAACACCTACCAGTGAGTCAACAATTGTTTTGTTAGAATACTCCACATACATTCTGGGCTCTAATTCGCGATGACCAACGATTCCTTACTTCAAAACCACGTCTATTCCTTAGCAAATCCCGCCAATCTCACGTTCATTTCGCGCGGTTTCGTTAATAATTGGGTCTTAGAGAATAAGGCCCCTGGAAAGCGTATTGGTTCTTAAAAACCATCAAAACTATCATGCCTGATCGCACGGTTACGCACGTTGACGTGAAAATTCCGAACTTTAAAAAACAAAAGCTACTACCAAAATTCGCTTAAAAAAACTGATACCAATTTACATCACAGCCATAAAACATTCTCGTACAAATATCGCCAATAACAATGCCTTAATAAGGTGTGAAGCTTCCTACAGTTTAACAAAGTGCTATCTCGATTCAATGGCTGACTATCAACTTGATTCGAGCTTATCAACAATCGGTCCTCTTAATTGTTGCTCGGCGCATGTTGGGCCTTAATTAATGAAAATACCCACAGACTATCAGAGCGAACATCTTTGATTTTGAATGCAATTATTGTTCTCTTGATAAAGGGACGGTGTTCAACGAGAGGGTGCTAGTAAATTTTAAAGTCGAGTGGTGTAGTGTTAATGTTGTAGAAAGCAAGTTTTATTAAAATTTTTCTTCGTCTCGATGATTCCACAGAAGTAAAAAAAAAAGTTTCGACCAGCGGGGTTATTGCGTAAAAAACAGTATGAATGACTTTTATTTTGACAGTTCAACAACATTCATTGCGTTATTGACGGTAATGAGCACACAATTTTTTCGAACGTATGAAGTAATGGATTAGCAAAATTCCTTCAAAATGATTCAGGTTGTGATTGATAGTTTGTTACGCAATTAGCGTGCAGAAATGATCCACGCCGACAGCGTCAGCATTGGCCTCGCAAAGGTCTTCCATAGTGCAGGTATTGTTGCAAAGAGAGTACGAAAAATTATTCGTTATTTTTGACTCAAATTAAAATTCTTAAAAAAACCACCAGGAGAGGTGGTGCTTTTTCAAACGCACCCGGGCACTCTGCCCTGCTATGAACTTATTGGATGTTACTTTTCCCACCATAAAGTGAAATACGAGAAAAATATAATATTCACCATTTTAAAATTAATAAAAAGATATTCAAACAGTATGTCTGCAGTGAAACTTCCATTAAAAATATTTTCTTGTTTCAACGCCAACCGCGTTCCATTCAATTTTCTCAGAAAAATGCACCACTGGGGGTTACTCCTTGCCTTACATGTTGGAGGTAATTTAATATCTTCTCAGGTATAGTTATTTCTTCAGAGATGTTTTCTTACATCATAACTGTAATGGATAGAATTAGTTTTGTGTTACAGCTGCTCTTTGATATGAAATTGTACGTTTTTAATATTTTGTCGGTGAATTTCATTGGACATGCAGTAATAGTTTAGTATTTAACAAAACTAAGGTATATTTCAATTCGTTGAGCTGGTATTCAATGAATGTCGCACATAATTCGACACGTACCTGGAAGTATAAAAAAATATATAATCATTTAGGTATCTCGACATCTTTTTATAAAAATGCGGTGGAGTAAATCCTATCAAACATCGAATACACCTGAACAAAAATTAAATTTAAATCCGCTCATACCGCATAAGCCCATTCAAATTATCTAACACGGTTGATCTTTTGTTGCTCACTGAAATGTGTGCTTGCAGCCCTTTATTCTGCGACTGACGCGTAGGGAGAGAACTGAAAAGCTTAAATTTTAATTAATTTTTCACTCCACGGACTTCTTTAATACCAGAGGCTTAATTGCCAAAAATATTCTACAACCCTTTTAAATTTAGGTGCAGGGAGCCAAAATTAAGACGTGTTTAATTAGGAACGTTGAATACATTTATTAATTGTAGAAGCCTCGTAATAAGGCGACGTTCATTTGTTTACGGTAAAAAATGACATCCATCTACGTTATTGTGTTGTTTTGTTAACAATAAATGCGAAGGGTGTGTTGGGACTTGGAATCATTAATAAAATGTCACACTAGAATTTACCTACTTCAAGTGTTTTCGAACACGCTTGCAAAGTAGGTAAGAGTAAATATTTACTGTTATTTATAACCGTATACAATGTTCATTTAAAAGCTCTTTATTTTTCATCCTCTCACCTACCATGACAGTACACATTACTCAAGCTATATCAAAATTCAGCCAGGCCCAAACACTCGACCATTATGTTAAAATTATACGAGCTCAAAACATTTTACGTTTTTTTATCACAACGTTAAATACGTTTATGCCCAACACAAAGGTCTTCCAATTCATTTGCTTATCTATTTAAAAGAGCGGGTTGGTCGGGGTACGACACATTCAAAATCAATGGAGCCTAATGTCACAAAATGTCGGCGGGGCTCATCCATCCACCAAACATGTCGGGCAATGAATTGAGAAAAAAAATGTAAATATGCCTCTCACGTTGCTCGACCAAGCGAGAGTTTTGTAGAGCTACCTCCACAATATATCGTTAATACGAAAACGTCTACCGTTTACGTAAAATATTGTTTATCGATGAAGACAGACAGTGCTATTTTATGCGTATTCGGAGCTGTTTGTATCTCCTTTTCACGTATTTGCTGAGTATTGACAGTTACTTACAGCAATATCGCATAAACGTTGGAGAAAAAAGGATTTTTTCAGCAGTGTTTATCTCACTTATACCGACTTTGTGCTTCAGTATTTAAGTAGCACTTCATTATTGGCTCTTATCCCCGCCTTTGCGACGTTAAGTGGCGCATATTTATCGGTATTATGTTTTAATCTATTGTATCCACAAACATTTATTTCTTTCTTTTTAGGACTGGAAACTTTCAGTGTTGTTTTGCGGTTAGGTACAGACACCAGCTGCACATCAAGCTACTATAATTTGTCAAATTTATTGAATAGATTTTCAACTATATCACTAAAGCATAAGGTTCAAAGTTGATTGGGAAAATTTGACAGTTTCGGGTAGCTTGATGTGCTGGCGTCTGTACTAACCATTTCTTTATTTTCTATTGTAGTGTTTTGAAAAAATATTTTGCTATAGGAATTTTATTAGAAAAAGTAACTTCTTGACAGTTCAAAAGTGCCTGTAAATGGTTTAATCGAAATAAATGCTTTGAGTTTGAGTTGAGCAACCGATAAACTCAAATAAGGAAGTAACAAAAACAATTCGAATTGTATCAAAACTAACTTTACCCCTAACAGAAAGAAACCCTTTACTTTAAATTCAATTCGGAACTCTGAGGCTTTTTCCTAAACAAAATATCATCGGAATTCAAAATCGTATTCCCTTGCCAAATCCGGTAGTAACACTAGTGTTGACAAAATGGCGAACTTTATATTCAGTTACATATCTCTCTATATTTTGGGCGTCTATAGCTTGCCAAATGGTGTACTTTAATATCGGTCGTCTTGGGTAAATTGGCAACGGTAATGTTGAAACCTTCATGTCTATAGCGGAAACATAAAGTTGTATCCAGCGCACCTCTCTGGCCGAAAGTCTTTCTCCTCGAAAATAACTGTGAGTACAATGAATATGTGAGTATTATTCACCATTTATTTGGTAGTTGCGCCCGTCGAATAGCTTTTCCTTGTTATCTAAATTATCTATTATCTTCTTATGCGAAGGTATTTGGGACTCGAACGGTATTGATAGCTGGGATAAAGTAAAGGACTCTTTTACATAGGTGTTTTATGTTTGTTTTGATATGATAGGATTTCTTTTTGTGTCAGAGCTTTTCGGATGTATTGGGTTTAATGTTTTCTTTTATCCGAGTGAGAGGACATGTTACGTAGTAACATAATATTGGTTACTTGTTTTTTCATGCCTAGGCTGGGTTTTATCATCTAACGTTAAATAAAATTTTAGTAGGTACTCCAGTCCGGGCGTATCAAGACGTTTTTGCCTGACACTTATTGTGGCATAAAACAGGGGTCAATGGCTAGAAAACTACATGTATCTTTACACTCGTAAGCGAGAGATGGATCTTCGTTTTATTCATCCATTTCATCCAGCGATGGATGATCTGTGCGCCCACGCATTACGCATAGATAACCTGCACGCGGCTGAATGTTTTTATCAAGATAAAATAAAATTGTATTATATTTAAATACAATGGATTTTTATATATAAATGATCGCCAAATTGAATAGAAATATTGTGAACACCAATATTCAGCGATACAATAGAATCAATGTTTTACGAACTTCTGTAAACACCCGACAAGGAGCGCGCAATAAACGTTTTATTGTGCATAAAATATACAATGAACGCAATAAACAATGAAAGTAACTTCATAAAAATACTCGATAAGACAATGATGGAAATATAAAACAATGAAAATCTAGGCGCGCCATCTATTAGCCGAAATAGGTGTTAAACGGACAGCGGTCCATCTTATCAGTATAACGTCAAGCATCACGACAGAGGACGTGTTGCTACCAGCATAAGCGGACCCCCTATTACCCATTGACAAACCCACAACTGGAAAGGGTTTATAAACGCATGGGGGGGACGAGGCAGCTCTTTTGTGAATGGCGACATCACTCACGCGTGTACGTGGGAGGTACATTTGGAAGAATCAAGATCGTTGCACAACGGAAGCCAGGTGATGCATTGCCAAGTCCGCTCCCTCAATCGCCAGATCTGAGATTAGATCGCGTTCGTTTTCTAGCGCAAACTGCTTTAACGTACTTGGATTTGTTTGCTCTTGTGATTCATCTTGTACGTAGTGGATACGTTTATTTTCTCTTCAGATTGGAAAAAGTAAATTAAGATTTAGTTCCTTTCTGTTGCCTCTGCCGTTGTTTGTGCAGTCGTTTGTCAATACAATTGAATTTTATTTGTTCTTTTGGATGGTCAAGGTGTGAAAATTTTGTGAAATGTCTTTGTAAAAACCGTTAAGCGTTTATAGACTGTCAAATAAGTGGACTTTCTATTTGAGATTAATTCAGCGGAAATAATGATAACCTTATTAATGACATATCTAGTCATATAGACGAATCATCTTAAATCATGTGTATCGAATAATAATAATTTAATCCATTTACCCATTCTTTCGTATTCGATTAGTTTGTAAGCTAATCGAATTTCGAACATGTTTTTTCGATTGCTGAGCAGGAAGTATCTAAGATAAAATCTCGGTACTCTCATATTGGTTGTAAATATCGATAAGGCAGCGCCAAGCGGTATTTCGGCTCTCACCACACAAATTCCAATTAAAATAATGGACGTAGACATATTTAGAGTAATTGTAATTCAGATCTTTAGTACTCAATTACTTAGCTTTATTCGATTGTCTGAGGAATTGGGGCATGTCTGCAAGGTCGGAATGTTCTGTCAAAGTGACATTGGGGACTTATCTATTCGTGTCACCGGTTACAATTCCTGCTAGGGCTCACGCGGACGGTTGACTAATCTTGATCTAAGTCTCCTTCGACTTTGTGGGAACGGGACATTGGCGGGAGCGCTATGGCAACGCTGAAACTGTGTTCAAGACTTCAACCTCTCTGACTTTTGAGTTGAATAACTCTACAAAGTATTTGGCCTAATAGCTGAAGCCTAATAGCTAAAAGCCGAAAACCATTTTTTTTTAATAATAACGTATTTTAGGGCGGTAAGTATGTGAGACTATTATGGCATTATGAAGAAAGAAATTAAGAATTCAAATTTTTTCATCGTCAATTTGATAGACAAACAATACGTAACGTTTGTATGCCCTGTCTCAACAGTAGCAAATGCAAAGCAAACATTTGGCTCACTGGCCCAACGTGTAACACCGATGGGCCAATCACATGAATGATTAAGTTTATTTACTTGTCCGCCAACGCGTTTCATACACGCATGAATCTTATATGTAATCGTGTGTATAACAGTATTTATGACCTAACGTGGGTGTTCACATTTCATCAAGAGAACAAGTAGGTATGCGTCGATCATTATGCTTTAATTGAAAACGTTTTACAACGCGTAAACTGGCATTGATGGATTGCGATTTTTGTAATTTGTCAAAATATGTCGATTTTTTTTTGTTATTTATATGTTAATTGGGAATTTGGGTTTCCGTTGTATGTGAATTGGTGATTGAATTAATGAACTGAATTAACTAAGTGACTGTTTCGTTGGTCTAATGGTCGCAAGAGCTACTGCTGAGGTCATGGGCTCGATTCCCAAATCGGGCAGTGTTTTTCTATCTGGAATTTCTCAGTCGGCTGCCAGCCCGGAGTTTGGATTTGTGCCATGTTGATGGCAATAGGCTTACACTCTATTACAAGGGACTTAAATGTAACTGGCGAAACACAGACGCCTCTGCCATTCGGCGAAACAAGGCGTGATGTTATGTGTGCATTACATACATGTAACTCAAAGAATTCAAGGCAAAAAAACTGGTGCCCTGTCAGTTCACCAAAAATTAATTTACAAATTTTTACTTGACAAACAACGATTGGCAAAAACATGATTTGTCATTTCATCACTATACAACCACAAGTTTGCCAAATAATTCACTTTACAAAATAATCACCAGATAAATTTTTGTTTAATAACGTGTTATTTAACAAACAATTCATTTTTTATTCGTTTTATCTCATAAAACAACGTTTGGAATAAAAACGTTTTACATATTGACTTATGATTACGCAATTTCCTAAAAATGAAACTCATTCTTTTATCGAATTGCGCTAATAGAAAAAAAGAGATTATTTTTAGTAGGCTACCCGGAACCGAATTAACTACATTAGGTTAATTATTAAAAAAAATGGTTCGGTTAGGTTAGGTTAAAACAGTGACCCCCTACGCACGAGCCGAGCGAGCGAAGCGAGCGGTGCCGCGGCAGCGGCCGGCGAGTGCCAGAAACGACTAGATTATATAGAAAAAAATACTTGCCTGAAAATAATTTGACCCAAATGGAGACTACCGTCATGATCACTTTGTGACCGGTTTAGAAAATCTTTATTACATAGTATAAAACAAAGTCACTCCCGCTGTCTGTAAGCTTAGATCTTTTAAACTACGCGATGAGTTTTAATGCAGTTTTTAATGCAGTCGCTAGTGTATTATCAAATGATATTTTGTTTAAACGTTATTATTCCAAAAGAATCTAAATATTAAATGAAAAATGTATAAATGATTAAATATCATCCGTAACATTTGTAAAGTAAAGCATTTGCCAAATAAATGTTTGTAAAGGGAGTGTTTATAAAATAAAACATTTGCGGAATGAGTTGTTTGTGAAATAAATAGTATACGAAACGTTGGTTGTAAACTAAAAATTTGTCAATGGAGTTTTGGTGAAACATTAGTGAACCAAAAAAACTGCTTCAATGCTTATAGTACTTCTACACGGTGAAATTAACTTAAACATAATTATTATAACAAAAGAAAATTCGGAAATTAATATCATCAAAACAAAATGTCAGTTTGGCCAATCCGTCAAAGTTCCCTCAATATTTTAAATATCAGCAATTTGTTGTGTTTATCTGAATCTCACAACGAAAAGCAGCAGGTAATCAAGGTCCTTAAACAAACTTCCGAAACTCAATCTCGAATCGAGTACTTTATAATCCAATCCGTATTTGACCTTTAACAACTCCAAGCCGTTATCTACTGAAGTAACAGAAGATAAATCTTTAGTTTTAAACTTTGTCTCGTGCGAATATAAATTACGAATCCTTACGTCCTTCCTAGGTGCGTTTAAATATACGGAGACTTAGCTATTCCTGAGATAAGAAAATAATGTCTCCTTACAAAGGCGTACGCAACATCTTTCTTATATGCTGTATCCGAACTCATTATCTTTTAACACGCCGCAAAACTTATGCTCCTCCGAGGTTGTTCCCTATCGCACCTTTTAAACACCATTTTCCCCGTCTTTTGCTGCGTCCCGTTCTCATCAGATAGCAGCTCGGCCCAAGCTTACACACTTATTTTATTTACCGAGCTAAGACGATTATTTACGATGTAAAGCGTGTAATAGCTTGCAGTATCTTGTTTTTCTATAAGAGATCCGGCTTCCACAACATGCATCATTTGAGGCGGAGATTCGACGATCGCGAACGCCTACATACCGTTTCTTTTTTCTTTTCAAATATATTCGCAACACGGCGCAGATTAGCATAGGAAAGTAATTTAAACAAATTGCCTAAACGATTTTTGTGAGAAACGCGACGCCATTTGTTTAGATAAAGTAGGTAGGCCTATATTTTTACGAGATATAGGTTTGTTTGACCAACTTTTCACTTCGTATGCGGGCCGTGTTAGTATGTTTACAGGAAATTTTTAGATCGCGAAAGTTTTGTCATCCAAGCGTCGTCACAAATTCCTCTGTTGAGATTACATAACTCGTAAACTTCGTCGAAATAATGCCGCAATAAATCTAGTAATGTGTACGGTATTCTCGTCAAACTTTCTTGTTTATTTTTCTTTCCTAAAACCGACGACCGCGAACGCTTTCATAATTCTTCGAAATTACTTTATATACTTTTGGCGATAGCGCAGAAAAAGACCGTCACATTAAAAGCCTCGGTTAACTGTTGGCCGATAGCATTTTGTTAAAAAATACATAAAAATGTACATAAAGATAAGTCCTTGTGCGCTTTCCTAAAATTTTCCCAGTAAATTTCACTCGTATTCGCACAAAAACGGTTTTCGGATAATGTCCTCCCATTAGTGGTTCGGAAAAATGATTTTTTGTAAGCATTTTGTGCTCTAAATTGCTTTTAATTTTACAAAAAGTCATATTTTATTATAATTTGAGGCATAGTGAAAATATTTCATCAATGAAATGGCGTAAATGGTGATGGAAATGACATGAACGCCTTACGCCCACCCCGCGTTATGAAGATTGTTACCAGTTTTAAATGGCCATAAAATTATGTAGTAGCGACACGGCTGTTATTAATTAGGAAATTAATATTTACAGCGGAGCCTTTAAACGTGCGCAGCGGCAAACAAACTTTGGTTACTACCAATAATATTATCCGTAAACGGTCGAATGTGGCGCCTGAGCAGACTAGCGCTGATCGTAAAACTCCCGCCTTTTTTAGTTATATTGTTTGACGGGAGGCCGATATAAAATAAAGACTATTTATAACCTGACAAAGAAAGTGTTTCGTATAAACATTGGAGGTAATAAATATTAATATTGGGCGTCCAAACTTTCGTTTATAACCGCCGATCCTTCGGGAGAATAAAATACGACATTGAGAGTTCCCTTGAAAACTAATTTACCCAAGGATGAGAGCGAAAGCCGATCGCTTTTCTTAATTTTAACAACCATTTTGTAAGTTAAGTTAATTGTTGTTGACTGCTTCATGATTATTACCAAAACGAAATTCCTACGTAGGTAATATAAATAACAGAGTCAAAAGCAATTTTAAAAACTTCATTTGCCTTATTTTTCTTTAATCAAATTGATTTTCAGCACAGTGAGAGATTGTCCGACAGAAAATCATTTTGACACAATGACAAGATATCTAAATTACTTCATAATCAGCCTGTAACGTTCCTACTGCTGACACACAGGCCTCCTCTCGGTGAGAGGGAATGGGCCGTAATCCACCACGCGGGTCCAGTGCAGCGGGTTGGTAGATGTCACATGTCTTCGAATTTTTGGCTCTTGGACATGCCGGTTTCCTCACTATGTTTTCCTTCACCGTTTTGAGAACAGTGGTTATAATATAATTTAGACAAAGTTAACCGCCTGTCTGGGTTCGAACCTACGACCTATAACTCGTAAGCCGCGGCCGTTAACACTGGGCCACTATTGCTCTAAATTATTTACACCAAAAAACGATTCAGTCAAAGTCAAAGTCAAAGTCAAAGCATTTATTTCAAATAGGCACATAAAAGGCACTTTTGAACGTCAAAAATTATCTTAAAATAGAATTGATTCTAGTCGCCCATTCCAAAAGGTAGTTTTCGTATGGAGAAGAACGGGCAAGAAACTCCACCGTTACTCTTTTAAAATGTTTAGGTACAATATTTTGCATGGGTACATTAATTATATAATAACATGTGAGGACGATGCACCTACAATAAAATTAATATACCACAATAGGTAAAAGAATTAAAAACGAAACCATGACATATAATTTACAATAATTAAATTAGCAACCAGTTTGATTTTGTCTAGACTCTAGATTGTCCTATGGAGCAGGACCAGCAGTCCAGATTTTTAGCTGAGATTTACTTTAAAGCTTTTTTTTAGATAGGTTCTTTCCTGCTCACCAAATGAATGACATCACAGTATCGTAAAAATCTACGACTCAGCCAGGACACATCCTTCGATTCAATTCTAAACTCCCGCCATTAAAGCTACGAACAGTAGAGAAAAAAAGTCACTTTGAATTGAATTGTTTCGTATGGCCTTCGGCTCTTAGAGATTTCCTGTATGCAGATTGTTTTCACTTTCGATTTCGGTTCATTTATTTCTTTACAACAATATCATAAAATAAAGGTTCGTTTCCATAAACTTGTAGTAAACGTAATAAAAATGAAAGTTGTTTCTGTTCCATTGTTGTTTACAATATTGTCGTTTTACTGAGCAAGGGTTCTTCAAAGTGCGTCATGTTTGTTTTGTATTATTAACTATTATGATCAGACATCTGGTTTAGGCTTATTTTAGTCTCTGCCGCCGTGCAACGTCCATTATAAGGATAAGAAAAGTAATCTGTGTCCACAATTTAGTTTCTAAACATGTAAACAAATATGAGTGTTTGAAAAATTTACTGAAATTCCCAAAAATAAAGTTCAGTTTGCTAGTGCAACATCAACATTTTTCATAGCTTTTTCAATAGCACTAGTTATTCTTAAACAATGTCGTTTACACAACTATAAAGGTGATATTTGTTTAAGGGGAAATAACATGAATTGGAAACAAGGATTTGAATAGAACTTAGTTATCTACTTTCTATATGTAGATTTAGTTCCTGGAGAAGAAAGTCTGTGCTAATCGTAAAACGAATTATCTATAATAGTATAGCTCCTGAATCATTTTATCGGTCTATGTGGTTTCCAATAAAGGGTAGGTACAATATTTTCCATTCGGTGTTATAAAACAAAAAAATCGCCGTCATGTCCAAAAACAACAGCGTCTATAATTTGTATTAGTGTGTGAAAAGTATTGTTGGAAAATTGATCGCCCCCGCACCTATCTCTCAATTAAGGGGTTGTTCACTTATTACTAGGTAATTTTCTCTACTTTCTGACCTTCCCCCCTCCCTACTTCACATGAAAAAATAAGACTTGGATGAACCCCCCTTTCAATCTTACGTAAAATTGCAAATCATAAATTTACCAAAATGGCAAAGAAAAAGTAGCAAAAATATAAAAACTTATTATTTTTGCTTACTTCTGTAATCTCACTTAAGACCACCATGTACCTAAGGATTTTCTCCAAGTATCCCTACCAGTGGAGATACATCAGTAGGGATATATGGAACAGGAGGGAAAAATAAGACTTGTTCGGACCCGCTACCCCCTCAAGTCGTCTTAAGAAATAAATGCACACTCCTGACATTAGAAAGAAAGAAAATACTTTTGTTTGCGGTAAACATGACGCAGAGAAGGAACACAAAAAAGAACCAGTGGGGGGAAACTATGCGTCACATCCACGCAAAACGGACATCATTCAGCATAATGCTAAGACCCTATGCGAGACAGATCCTCAGCGCTGGTTTTGAACGACAGCCGACATCACCTTTTACACTAACCAATAAATACCTGGTTTACATCCAAAGCTAAACCTAGCCCCAATAAATTGTAGAACGTAAGCTACAAATATACGCCATTACTCGCGCGACCGATCTGAACTGTTGAAATAAAAGGAAACTAATTAGACGTGGCATGTTGCTCCCGTGACTTGACAGGTGGTGAGATTAGTTGCAGATTCTGTGCGATAAGTGGTGTGCTATTTCGAAGACGAATACCGGTGCAATAATAAACTGAATTTGTCTTTATTGATTTAGACACACACTGAAAAAATGAACGAAGTAACTAGTACTTATGCTCCTTCAAGATAAAAGCTACGATCAAAAACGTACTGTGCGGTCAAAAATTATTTTTTTCCAAAAGATTTGCAGTAGTATTTTTGAAGATTTTAAATATAGCTTTTTTTTTAGGATTTTTTATTGTGTGAAATAATCTTTTAAATCCAGTTTACTAAGTGGTGTAGTTTTTATAAATATTAAACTTTCAGCGTCATTTCAGGAAATGACGTTAAAGAAAAATACCTACTGCAGTCCGTCGATCCAAATTGTAATCAAAGCATCAATGATGGTTCAACTATCTAAGTATTTGCTTATTTGAACGATCATGATAGCTTGACGATGTATCATGTAGGTTCAGATTTCACTCTCATATTAGAAGATGAACTACTTAAGTTATTAGAAGTACTTGAGGGCTTATGCCGTAGTGTAGGTGTCAATTACTCGTGAACTACATTTTATGGGTGCTTGAAGATCAATTTAACAAGTTAACAGCTCATACACTTATGACATAGCTGTTAATCTGGAGTAGCCCTTCTAAATCAATCCTCATTTGTTTTTTACATTCGTCATGTCATATGAATGCTGATGTTTGGATAGTCAGAATGTATTGTTTATTTCAAAGAAAAGTTTATTGCAAAAGCAACATAAAATTACAGAATGTTATGTTGCTTTTGTAATAAACTTTTTTTTAATATTAGCCAAAACACTAAAATCATTTCCAAAGATCAGCATTAACAGCTATTAACAGCTGTAGTTCAAAGTCAACGTTAATATTATGAGAAAAGGTAAACAATACATTTAATGTTTCTTGTGGCTTGTTGTTCAATCTTATTTCCCATTTAACGTTCCTTTTATAGCTACAAGAGCTAATTAAGGAACCATTTCCCTAACACCAACAGATCACGCGCCATTCTTACAAACAGATCCTTTTTACGAGCAAAGGTTACATTTCAGGGCGTATGTAATGCCCCTATAAAATGTTTGTTATTATAGTAAATCACATTAGGGTCGAGTATGGTTGCTACACGCACTAAATATATAGCGACAGAAGACCATTTCCATGAAACAAACGAAAACGGGTGAACACACACAAGCGACGATGACGACGGCGACGTATGGCGATCTCAAACGACCATAAGAGACTCATAGCTAAGTAATAAGTAATAACAGCTGCATTGGGCAATCGATCAGGTTAAGCTACGCTTGCACGGTCAGTTTGTGGATGGGTGACCATCTTTACATACCGAGACCCCCCGTGTCTCGGAAAGTACGTTAAGCCGTTTGTCCCGGCTGTCATTCGTGGATCTTTGACAGTCGTTCTGGCCGTCAGAAGCCCGAAAGTCTGATAACCAGTCTTACCATGGGGTAGGTATCGCGTTACCCAGTAACTGGGTTGTGGATGTTAGGCAGTCGGTCCATGTTAAATAATGGTACCTATTCAGCTGCATCCGGTTAGACTATAAGCAAACCCCAGATGATAGACGACGATCTCAAAACTTTTGGCAATTGCGAGACCGAGTGCGCTTGCACTCGCTGTACGCAGACGCGTGTCTATGTGTGAGTTCGTTTTTGCTCGTTGTGTAATAAAGCTGACCTTCTGTGCCAATCTATTCTATGGTACACGTATCACGTAATAAAGTCGGAAAACCAGCCCTAATTAACGCTGAAATACGACACGCTTGTTAAAAATGAGAGTCAATTTGCAACGAGGATCTAAAATCCCCTTAATAAAATTATCAATTTCGTGAAATAAACAAATTTTGAAATGGGCTTTAAGGTAGCTCGTATGTTGAAAGGTTTTTTCCAATTTGGCATGGACTGTTTGAATGAGGTTTTTTGGAGGACCTAAGTAGATTTGATGCTGTTGTTGGTATTTTTTTTTTTTGTTTTGTCAATGTTATTTAATGCTATATTTTTTTTGGTTTCTAATATGTTTTGGGGTTGAAAGTTTTATTTACTGACTTCTTATGAATAAATAGTACATTAAGATACGCGTGCCTTAAGTAGTCCATTATTGCATGGCACGAAAAGTCTAGACACGCCTTTAACGACACGCGTAGGCAGGTCTTACACGTATCGTATACTATTTTTAACCGACGAAAAAACGGAGGAGGTTATCAATTCGACGCGTTTTTTTTTTTTTTTTTTTTTTTTTTTTTATGTATGATCACGCATAACTTTTTACAGAGCAGTCCGATTTTGATAATTATTTTTCTATTGGAAAGGATATACCCCGAAGTTGGTCCCATATAAATTTGGAAAAAAAAATCCAACCCTAAGGGTAGGAAAACAGGGGATGATTGATTGTTGACTCACTGATTGTAATGTATGAGCACGCATAACTTTTTACAGAGCAGTCCGATTTTGATAATTCTTTTTCTATTGGAAAGGATATACCCCGAAGTTGGTCCCATATAAATTTGGAAAAAAAAATCCAACCCTAAGGGTAGGAAAACAGGGGATGATTGATTGTTGACTCACTGATTGTAATGTATGAGCACGCATAACTTTTTATAGAGTAGTCCGATTTTGATAATTCTTTTTTTATTGGATAGGACATACCTCAAAGTTGGTCCCATGTAAATTTGGAAAAAAAAATCCTACCCTAAGGGTGGGAAAATAGGGGTGAGAATTCATAGATTTTAATGCTGAGCTGTGTATTACAATTAAAATAAAAGGCCCTATCTATGTTGGTATATAAAGCCTGTTTTTTTAAGTATTTTATTATACAAAAAAGAATAATTAAAGTTGGATTATATAACAGTTAATATCTAAAGTAAGGTAGGTAGCTATTTTAAAAGTAGTCAAAAATTAAGCATGTAGTAATTAGTAAATTATAGCCTCAAAAAATTATAAAATAAAAACTTTTTAACAAAAAAATTAACCTCCGAAAAAACTGAAAAGCAAAAAATAAAAACCTTTTTTATTTTACCTTAATAAATAAGTTCTTAAACTAATGCAAGTATACCTAAGAAATTTTGAGTCGGCGCCAAACAATCAATGAACAATGATCACTAAATTACCTTAAATTTAAAGAAATAATCAAATCAAATTAATAATGCAACGTGAAATCTCCAGCGATAAATATAACATTCCAAACAAAAAATGCGCTCTCCGCACGACCACTCGCAACGATATTAAGTTGCTTGTTTGGCGCCGACTCAAAATTACTTAGGTATACTTGCATTAGTTTAACCGTATAGTTCGGTAGCGCCCCCTTTAGGACCCAAACACACGAACCTCCGCCGGCTCGGTAATGACCCCTTTAGGACCCAAGAATTACGACATACGACACCCTACATTGATTATGTAAATATTTATTAAGCTACCTATCAAATCTTATGAATGTGCGTTAATTAAGAGAGTTGGATAAAAAACTCATATGTTAACGCCATTAAATATTTCATATTTAGCGCGCAAGCTTATTACTTTACCTTTATAAAATTCAAGTCTGTAAATGCGATAATCGCCATTTTGTTGACAGTGGTGATCGAGGCTAAAAAACATAAAAATTGGGGATTTCGAACATCCAAACTCCACCACAGGGGCAGTGAATAATACATAATTTAATTATTTGACGAATTCATCCATTGTTCAAGTTAAAATAAGTAGTGGTAATGAAGTTTTTTGATATCTAATGTCGAAGTTTCGCGCCAATCGTGCGTGTTTACATTTTTACTTTTCACAAATATCACACACACACAAGTAGATAAGATTTAAAATGTGACAAATATTATTGTAAATGTTATTAACAACACGAAAATGCCCAAATCTTAACGTAATATTGAAACACAGGTCGAATAACACGTATTATTCATTACCACTACTCAATTTGTGTTCAAAATTGCCGTCCATGATTGTTTTTTTTTATCGTAATGATGTGCGAAAGCGATTATGCAAAACGATTTTTTTTAAATTTCGATTGACTCGGGTAATTAATATGTCGAATATCGGAAATTGATACTCAGAAATTGAAATAAAATTATTTTAAGCATTAAATACAATAAGCATTGTTTATAATAATGATTTATGCTTTTCTAATGTAATTTTAATAGTTTTTTGGACATTCAATTGAACTGAGTCAATAACACTGAGGACCTTAGACAATAGTCATTTATTGAATTTCGCGCCGAATTGTTTCTATATTTGAATTTATCTTTGAATGAGCTCGCCGTATAAAATTATTTTTATTTATTTTACAATTAAGTATTTATTTTTGATACTTTTCTAATAGTTTGCTACAGAATGCCCAGTATACATTTTTTAGGTAGGCTGAGCAGAAGTTTGGGAATGATGATAAATTAATTGTATAAATTGCGTATTCCGCAAACACTTTACATTTTAATATGTGTTGTTAGTTTTATGAGCTTGGTAGTTTTTGTTTCTATTAGTTTACTTGAGTAATAGTAATTGTTTGTTTTTGTGGTAGTTTCCCAACGAAATTTAAAAAAAACTCCAATTTTATGTCGGACCACGCACAGTGAAAGGTTCTGTTAGGGTTGAATATTCACGCATGCACAATGTACATCATCATTAATTTGATCGACTGCAAAAATAAGTTTGTTTTTCATAAACCCATCATTCATAAGGTACCTACTCAAAAATTATAGTACCAGCCAGAAAAGAAAAGTCCTACTGTTTTGTTATGGGGAATAACATCTTGAGCATTTCTTACTATTGAGATTGAAAATGCCAAAAATCTTATTTTTAACCGACTTCTTATAACAAGTGTTTTAAGCATAACATTTAACAATACCAACTTTAAATTGAATATAACGTCCCGAACATATTTTGACTGTGACCAAATGTAAGTATGTACGCAGTATAGAATGAGAGATTTGCTATATTATTTGAAGACCAGACGTCTGATAGGATCTCTTAGAATCTAGAATAATCACAGAACTATATTTTGTAGTTTTTTTTTTTATTTTAGGCTGTGGTTTCAGATATATTGTTTCTATTTAATAGAATAATAAATAACTTTTTTTTAGTTATTAAAAAATATGTTTGAGACCCTCACGACAAACCCTTTCATTTGATATATCACACCGTACTTACAGTAAGCAAAGCTTTTTCATTTCTCATACTCGGAAAGTAGTATTTGTTTGATCCGAATAGCGGGTGGAAGACGTTGCTTCCCACCTTAAGGCGGGAAAGACTCATAGTAATTTCTTCCCTCTCGAGGTCGGGAATGAATTTAAAAATAGAACTTAATTGGTTAAGTAGTCAGCTACGAAATTTTTACATAATTAAGAAAAATGTTGCGGTCTTGTGAGTGTATAAACAGCCAGTGTGAAAAAAATACCTATCAAGCGGGACGGCCCGCGGCAGTGACGCGGTGTGTTCCATATTTAAAATAGCACACAAATTGTTCTAATATTTCAATTAATTTTAAATAGGTACCTATTATTCATGTTATTATAATCAATAAATATTTTAGAAAGACCACTATTTTTTACTTTCCTTATATTCGAAATGAAAAGTAGAGTGTTTAACACTGGTGAAAGTCATCAATTCCTACTCGGAATATAGTCTAAATACCTCGTATGGGAATAGATTCCTTTCGACCCTTGTATAACAATCTACTATTTACCCGACTGCGCCAGAAGGAGGGTTATGTTTTTCGAGAGTATGTAAGTATGTATAATTGTTTGGCACGCTCTGCGGCCTGAACGGCTTGATGGATTTTAACTTGAGAGGTGTCGTTAGATTCGTATTTACTGTGAGAGTGACACTGGGCATATCAAAATATAAAAAAAAACAAAATGGCGGATTTTTGGCGCCATATTATGCCTTCAATAATTTTTTTTTCTCAATACCTATCGAGTGGGGTATCAAAATAAAGGGTTTTAAAAGGTGATTACAAAAATATATACAACTTATATGGTTAAAAGTAATTCAAAGTGACAAATCGTAAAAAACACGTATCAAGAACTAAATCGTCTGCGAACATCTTTCATATTTGTAAACTAAAAAGCTGGAAATAAAAAAAAGTAATTAGAAAAATTAAAAAACCCGACTGTATCCTTGTACTAAAACTAACTGAAAAGCTAAAAACAAGCCCATTTTAAATTAAATAAAATTTGGAAGCAGGCGGGACCCATTTGAGTTTGAAACTATAATAATGGTATTTTTTTTTTATCTAATGTGACCCCAAAAAGTGACCCCTTATTCATAATTAATTTATTCATGTTACACGTCCGTATTTGAGTCACAGAAATTTATATCTGTACCAAATTTCAACTTAACCGGTCCAGTAGATTCGAAACAAATCGATTGTAACAAACCTACAGACAGACACACGAGTGATCCTATAAGGGTTCCGTTTTTTCATTCGGACGTAGGGAACCATTAAAAGTTACTCCCCTATCCACACTGTACGTGTTTGTACTTATTGAAATGATTATATTTCAAAAAACTATTAATTCATGATAAAATATACCAAAGAGTTTTTATTCAGTCCCTACAATTTTTTTTTTTTTTTTTAATACCGATTATCGATTAGGCTTTATGACATTTTTGAATCGAAATAAGAAAATTGGGTGGATGGTCAGCACTAAGAGGTGTCACGTCGCAACACAATTTTTAGTAATTTTTATCAAGATTTGATCATGTTTTTTATGTAGTTTATGTATGAAAAATGGTAAAAGTAAGAACGCAGAGAGAATGACAATATCTTTATTTTTCCCTTTTGCATATTTTCATCAAGAGATTAGATGGTTTATGTACATATTTTCAGCGATTTTGAGGTGTCTACCTTTTGGATAGGTGTAGTAATATCTATTTTATACAACTTTCACAGTAGAATGACGCGGTTTTACCGACCTCAGCATATAGTTAAAGATATTTGCCACAAACTTATTTTACAAAATAGGCGCGGTAACACAGTTTTCTTAATAAATTCGAATGCTGAAAGTTAAAGTAAATTTCTGATTATCATGACGTAATTCGCAACACCCCGTCGAGTCAGCTGGTGTGTCATATGTCAAAATTTTGTCGAGCAGAGAGGTTAAGAACTTATTTATTAAGGTAAAATAAAAAAGGTTTTTATTTTTTGCTTTTCAGTTTTTTCGGAGGTTTCATTTTTTTGTTAAAAAGTTTTTATAGCTCTTGTGACCTAAACCCGCATTTATGTCACACTTTTCTGTGATTTTTTTTTATAGCACAGAAAATTGTTACTTAAGTTCAGGTTTAGGTCACACAGTGCAATAAAATAATTTTCATTTAGACATGTAGCAATTGTTAAATATCATAAAAATATGTGAAATTAATTGCCTTACTTTAAACTTCAAAATTAGACTTCGTTAGTACCTGTCAAGAATAAAATGAATGTAACCCTCACAAAGTACCTACCCAAATAAACAAAACACGCAATATTTACATTTAATGTACCCTCTACTAGGACATAATGCACAAAAGGGTAGATTAAACTAAAGAGTACCATAATTACACTAAATGTTCGCGCGTCTAACATTTCGGTCTCGGAGTCTCGAGCTTTGCTCACTGTGTGGTAGAGAAAACAATTCTCAATTTTCCCCGCCTTCCCCTTTAAGCAAATCCGCACGAATTCCTAATCCTTATACGGTTGGAGTCCCGGAGGATAAAACCGATGATGCAAAGTTACTGGATACGATCTTCGAATAAACCTACTTTGCTGCAAGCTTTTTGAATGGAGATAAATAAAAGTTTTTTCTTTTGTTAATATAGCTGTTATCTAGTTCAGATAATTTAGATATCACTTAAAGTGCTATTAAGTTTTCAGGCAGTAAAATCTCAAAAAGCTTTTGGTCTAACCTAACCCAACGTTTATCATCTAATACAGTGGGGTAATTGCGTAACACACTACCAGTAGTGGCAATGGCTTTGGGTATCATTTAAGCTATCACCAATTTAATTAGTTTTGTGTTTCTTAAATACACACATCAAAAGTGTCTAGGGATCAAGCATTTTTATGCGGATTTCTTGAGATTGAGATGTGGCTTTGTAATAAATTTATGATTTTATAAATTTATATGGATCCTTTTTGGTGCATTTCATAATTTGAATCAGGAACTGTGAATCAAATTCGAGTAAAAGATGAAAATCAGCTGTCAATATTTTCCCTATAAAAACATACAATGCATTGAAGACATTATTAGTGCTACTGTTTCCCTACTACTGATTAAAACCAACGTTATTATGGAGCGGCGACGTCATTTAAGCAGGGAAGAAATGCTCAGAGCCGTGGGAATGATAGAAGCTGGTTCCCGGTAACGTACTGTGGCTTTAGCTCTGAATACAAGTCAGAGTGTTATCAGTCGACTTTGGACACGTTACCGAAGCACTGGTACCGTGGCTGAGCGCCATGGAGGACGGTATCGCTGCACCACACGGAGACAAGACCGATACATTCAAATCTTAACTCGAAGAGCTCCAACAATAACCGCCATGATGTTAGCCGTGAGGCTTCATCACTCTTCAGGGAACTTAATTAGCGACCAAACAGTCAGAAACCGCTTGCATGAAGTGAACCTTCATTCCCGAAGACCGCTACGGGTACCACCTATAGCAATGCACAATCGTAGGATTCGATATCAATGGGCTCTTGAACACAGAAATTGGGCAGAAGAACAATGGCGTTTCGTGTGCTTTTCTGATGAGTCTCGTTTTGGTATGAGACCGGATACAAGACATATACGACACTGGAGAACCCCTGGACGCCAACAGCGATTAAAATCCTGCCAGGAAGTCCATCCTTATAGTGGTGGAACCATCATGGTATGGGCGGGTATTTGGATCGGCGGAAGAGCTGAGTAGATTTGGATCAGAGGCAACCTTAACGCTCAAATTTATGCTGAGACGATTGTATCAGACGTCATCGTTCCTCTACAAGTGCAAATCGGTCCCTTATTTCAGTTAATGCATGATAATGCACGACCGCACACCGCAAGAGTTGTAAGACAGACTCTCGCCGCAGCTAACATCAATGTCCTGCCCTGGCCTGCTCAGTCGCCAGACTGGAACCCGATTGAGCATGCATGGGATATGCTACAGAGAAGAGCTCTGCCGAATATGGAGGGTATCCAGTCGCAAGAAGACCTTTTTTTGTTGTTGCAACGAACATGGGCGGCCATTCCACAGCGTGATTTGGATGAACTCATTTTGAGTATGCCAAACCGATGTTCTTGTGTTGTTAGTGTTCGCGGTAGAAACACGGATTATTAATTGTTTAAGTTACCCAATAAAATTTTAAAGAAAACTGTTATTTCAGTCTTTTTTTCGAACTTTTGTGTTAGTGGTTCAAATGTCAAAAATCCCTTTATTAGGAAAATGGCAAATTTCTTTATTAATGCAAAGGTGACTTGGTTTATCGTTACTGTGACAAACGAAAACACTTTATTTGATGAATCCTTAAAGGAAATTTTAATTAATATCAATCAGGAGAAAAGTTATTGCAAAAATATATGTTGATCCTTAGACACTTTTGATGTGTGTAATAGGGTTTGTCCTCCAAATAGTAGATCTGTCACCAAAATGTAGTCACCAAACAATGCAAGTGACCTAACCAAACCGAACCTCGGGGTGCCCTTCGCTCGCTCTTGCATCCTATGTCGACGGAGCCCCGCTTCGCGGGGCCCCTATTTCTGTGTAAAGGGTTTAAAGTAACCTAACCAAACCGAACCTCGGGGTGCCCTTCGCTCGTTCTTGCATCCTATGTCGACGGAACCCCGCTATCTGAGAACGAAAATATTTCGTGGCGATAGATCTATTTATTAGGTGATACAAATATTTCGTGGCGATAGATCTATTTATTAGGTGATACAACTTGATGACAAATATAAATTTTGGTGATAGAAAATATAGTTCCCAATGGCTTTCATTTTGACAGGTCAACAACGACATTCATTGCGCTTTTTACGTTCTTGAGCAGACAAATTTTTCGAACATATACGTGTAAAGCAATGGATTAGCTATATCCTTCAAAACGATTCAAATTGAGATTAATAGTGTGTTACGCAATTAGGCTGCAGTTGCCAGTACCTAAGTACTTCTTCAGGGTTAGTGGAACGAAAATGATAACAGAATATTCTAGGTCCTTTTTTTTTAAACTGTTAGTCTGTAATTGTGGCTTCTTGATTACTGTATTCTAAGTTATAACGCTCATCAACCGCAGTAAAAGCAAAGCGGCAGAAGACTCTAACATTAAACATTAAATTGCTTTTAATGGATATTTAATTGTTGTTCCGTCTTACAACGTTCGTGTTAATCTAAACATCTCAATCACTGCATACAAGCCATCTAACAAGGCGTTACAAAAACTTACCTAATTATTACGCAAAATTATACACTGGCAATATAAACACGTGCGAAGCATTCGTTCCAAATATAAAAACTTTGCACGCTATGTGCGCTCAAGTTCGTTAACCCTGATAGTTAGCTCCTAGACATTTCTAGAAGTCTTCTATATCTTTGGATCACAGCACCATTCCCTCTGCTTTAATGTCAGTCGGGACTACGTTTAGGAGCCACTACGTTGAAACTAGCAGACCTCCTCTTAATTACCATGCCTTCCTGGAGAAATAAAAAAGTTAAAGCCGTCGCTAGCTCTTTTTGTGGGCCTTTTTAAAACAAAACTTCGGTAATTTTATTTTTTATTGGATGCTACACTCAATGAATTAAAGAGCCATCCCTTTGAATGTTTTAGTAGAATTCTTCGCTTTGTCTAGCCGTTATTTATGATGATAGGTGTGTGTGTATACTAGAAACACTTTTACGAGTTACTCGCAGTTGAAGTGTACCACCGCGTCTCATGACAGCTAGCCACATTTATAAAACAAAATTCTCTAGAAGAAACACAAAAAAGCATCTATCACATCTTATACTTTTATATAAATAATCAGCCTATACATATAATTTACCCACTGCTGGGACACAGGCCTCCTCTCTGTGAGAGGGAGTGGACCGTTATCCACCACGCGGGTCCAGTGCGGGTTGGTAGATGTCACATGTCTTCTAATTTTTGGTTCTAGGACATGCTGGTTTCCTCACGATATTTTCCTTCACCGTTTTGAGAGCAGTGATGATGAAATAATTTACACAAAGTAAAGTGCCTATCCGAGTCCGTTACCACCATTGCTGACTTTTATATACCTAGAAAATCATTATGGTACTCTAATGTTATGACTGGTACTTAGCTCAAAAGAAAAAGGTTCGAATTTATCTCGAGAGCAATAATAATCCTTAGTTTTATTACTGCTAATATGTAATAGAATCACGTATAAATAAAAAGAGTCGTAAAATATTCCACAGTCGATAGCAAGCATCCACTGAGGCGTGATCGGCCAATTCATAAATGGCTGGTTCTGATCGCCCCAATTCAGTTATAGAATTACTTGGTAGTTCTATTTAAAGACAGACATTGGTATAATCGATATTATGTAGAATTTTATCGTCGCCATCTTTTTATTTTTTGCCTTTACTGCTAAAGGTTTTCTAGACCATACCTTTATTGCAGATAATCTATATATATAAAATTCAAAGTCTTGACTGACTGATATACCTATCAACGCACAGCCTAAACCGCTGGTCCTAGAGACATTAGCACACTTCAAAAATATAAATATTACTGAAATAAGTCCCAAAGTAATTAAATAAAAAATTAGTTTAAAAACTAAAACCCGATTTTTTTTATTTTACAATATACGAAAGATTCGATATGTCAAATATGAATTAGGGTACATTTCTACTATAATAACTCCGCTAGAATTCATGTATGAATAATTGTAGTATTCGTGCTATCGGATATATCGTTCGATACTAACACAAATAGCTCTACGATTGAATTTGCGTTTTAGGAGAAAATAGCATTACAATGATAACGTATTGAAAGCAGGTTTGTGAGTTTAGGATAAGCCCTTCAGAATGGAAAGCTTCTTAGTTTAGTGGGTCATGTGTAGGTACTATGGAGCAAATGCGGTAATATTCCGTGGAGGAAATCTTATAAAGAATATTCAGGTAATCTGTTAGCAGCGGTGGCCGAGTGGTAACGGCGTGACTTACGAGTTGTCATAGGTTCGAACCCAGACCGGCGCTTTAATTTGTGTAAATTATTTCATCACCCCTGCTTTCAAAACTGTGAAGGAAAACATCGTGAGGAAACCGGTATGTCCTAGAACAAAATATTAGAAGACATGTGACATCTACCAACCCGCACTGGGCCCACGTGGTGGATTACGGCCCACTCCCCCCCAGAGGAAGTCTGTGTCCCAGCAGTGGAAATATAGGCTGATTACGCACAGGATTAAAACTTCTTGTTTCATTTCAGTTTATCGATCAATGTCGTTATTAAAATGTTGAAAAGAGTGCATTTCCTCAATGAAGCCGTTTTTTTTTTCATTGACTATTATTATTCTTCCTCGAAAACGAAATGCTCCAAACGCAATTTGTTCGTAACAGATGAGCTGTCATCTAAATCAAGCATAATAGCAGCCTCTAATTTATTCATTGATTTATTTAAAATGTTCCTAAATAATTATTCTTGAGCATCGACGCTATTATTTTAACTATTGTTTAAGTTGCTCGTTGAAATATGGCAGCGGCACCGCGTTGATTTATATGTATCTGTAGGCGTCATATACAAATGTATGAGAATATTCATCGTGCACATGATAATTAAATTTGACCTCGGGCGATAGAAAATACAACTTTTGCTTTGTATTTATGACCACGTAGAACTTTACTTGACACATTGGGTTGCCCAGGTGCTAACATGTTTCCACCTTTAGCTGTAAATATTTTTAACGCTGCATAATGAGGTTCAAAGTTATTCAGTAATAATGTGGTTGGGAACACTTTTTTTTTTTTTCTCTCTCGGTGGTAATTCTCATGGACTTCCTCTATCGTGGGGGTGACAGAGGGGCATGCCGGACTCTTACCGGCTAAAACCTCCGCGGTGTTCCACCTCTACCTATGGCCGGGGGTGCGGGATTCGCATAAGCATTCACCGCTCCCCCGACAGGCCTCGACCCGCTGTTCCTCAGCGGGTCCCACCTCGTTGGGAACACCTAAGAGAAAGTTTGTACTTTATGTGAAATACTAGTTTTTGCCCGAGGCTTAGTCTGCAAGTGTTGACTGGCTTCATAATGGCGTTTTGACAAATTGCTATTAGGTGTTCATCTTTCCAGACCTGCCTACGCGTGTCGTTAAGGAGCGATAAATGTTTTAATATTCAAACTCAAACTCAAAGCATTTATTTCAATTAAACCAATTACAGGCACTTTTGAATTGTCAAGGGGTCGGTCAGTTAGAAAGATAAAGCTAGATGTCCATTCCAAAGCGTAGGTACGGAGTACCTATGGAGAAGAACGGGCAAGAAACTCCATGGACACTCTTTTAAATCAAAATAATTATGGTTACAAAGTCTTGGTTACATCATTAATGTTAAAGATTATACATGTGAGAACGATGCAGAACGGTTAAAAGCGTCCATAATGAAAAGATGAGAAAAAATATTAAGTCGATTTTATGTTAAAGAAGGTGATGTTGGCGATAAGACCGCGAGGTTGAAAAGGGACTGGGCGGGCTACATGTACAGTAAGGGTTCAAAAGTGCATTCACACCTTACGAGTCGTATTCCTGTGACACGCGCGACGCGGTACAGCGTATATCTGTATGTGTAAACAACACGGTAACACACACCACCTACTTACTTTACACACTGTCATATCGTCGTGTACTCGTCGCACCACAAGAAACGAAAAAAAAATATTTCCGTCCCTTTTGTTAGACACGGTCAAACGCATAGCGGTGCTAAAATTCAAACCATTATAATATGAGCTCGTAGCAGTAATCGTTGAGCGTTGGACTTTGATGCAACTGGCTTAGGTTCGAATCTCACGAAGCGCAGTGCGGTTTTTTGGCAATATTTACTTTTGGTTTGCAATATTGACAATATTCACAAAATTGCTGCCTTTTATACGAATGTTGTTATTGTAAAAGGGTTTAGAAAAAAAAAATGCGTGTTAAGTCATAACAAAAATTTAAAAAAATATTTATTCGATTTATTTCATAAAGTTAACAAACCGCTACATTTATTTATTGTAACTACATGTGAAATCAATCATAAGAAACTTATAAGCAATTTGTATTATTTTGACATATGAAATGTTTTAAATTTTAAATAGATTTATTTCACCATAAACATTAAGCTTCGTTCATGATCGAAGTAAGCTATAAATAAGAATATTAAATTAGATTCTACTACCTACTTACAAAATAAGTGATTTTAAGGTTAACTATGGGCAGTTCATTAAGTATTTCACATTTTATTTGGCTTTATTAAATATAAATAAGTTATTGAGGTTATAGCTTAAGTATTCATTTTCTTTACGAAAAGAAGATTGAAACTAAACCTCAAATTAAGGCATAATATAGAGGATGAGTATAATAATATTACCTACTGAAGTAAACATTTTCGGTCTATCTAAAAGAAAAGAGACGAACACCATGTTGAATACGTGCTTAAAAAATACGTAACCAAAAATTCGTGCAACAACGAATCTGTTGTTTATTACGGTTACCTAATATTTTGTATAACCGCCGTTATTCTCGATACAGTCTAGTAGACGTTGACGCATGGAGCCTACTAGATTAGAACATATTTCTGTTCCCCTTATATTTTCCCATATCTCCATACAATGCGACTTCAACTGCTCAAGACATCTCTCATTCCGGGCTTCCCACCTTTGCACCATCAAACCCCATAGATTTTCTATGGGGTTGAGGTCAGGAGATCGCGCTGGCCATGGAACGACTGCTATCTCCGGGTGTCTGGTAAACCACTCACGCACAGTGCTCGCCCTGCGAATTGATAATCTAAATAAATTATCTTTAAAATGATTTATATTTTTCTTTTCTTTTATTTAAACCTCATAATGAATTTAAAACTTTATTTAATAAGGCATCTTCTGAGTAAAACGATTAACAATGCTTTAGATTAAAGTAGATTTATGTTTAGTAAACTAGGAAATATTTAAATGATACACTCACACTTAGTCCGGTTTCATTCGCTATTTGGGTTTTGTTATATCCAATTTTATGCAGCGCAATTATATCTGCCCTCGCTTCAATATTTATATTAGACTGCATTTTGAATATAATAACTACTTAAACACCGCTAATAGAAACACCTTGTCACTAACCAACAATATCCACGAACCAACAACGTTCTAGGTGATTAGTCGCTCGTAACGAAGAGCATTAATCTGCCTACCTCACAGAAATCGAAATAAATTAGTTGGTTTTCTGTGGTTACCTACTAACTTCATTATTTGTGTGAACAAGACGAACGAGACAAAAAAATAATGATTATTTATCAAACTACCTACTACTAGTAATTATAAAAATTTATCACAGCTATGTAATTATCGAACTACTACTAGAAAAAATAACAAAAGAAATATACAAGTCAGAGAGCGTTAACCATTACGCTAGGATAACATATAGTAAGATAGTTGAAATTATGAACTAGTATCAGTTCCAGATAAAGTGAGTGTGTGTGCGTGTCTATAGTATAGAAACAACTTATAGAATAAGGTCGTAAGTCAAACCAAAGCGTCAATTTATTGCTTTGTGAGATTGGTAATCGACTTATGAACGCCACTGTACAAGATGCATCAGACAGATGGGACAAGGTCGTCACGCAGTGGGTGCCTGAAGAGGGTCGAGACAGGTCTAAGAAACGCTGGCAAAGAAAGTGTCTAGGTCATCCTAGACACTTTCTTGACTGATTGGCCGGAAAAGGCTGCAGGCAAAGATGAATGATGAAGTCAGGGAGAGACTTTTGCCCAGCCAAGTCATCATCATCATCTGCCTAGCCTTTTCCCAACTATGTTGGGGTCGGCTTCCAGTCTAACCGGATGCAGCTGAATATCAGTATTTTACATAGAGCGACAACCCAGTTACTGGTTAATACGATACCCCTTGGTAATGTAGTATATCCCAGCCAAGTATAGGTTAATATAAAAAAAAAATGTTAAAGAAGTTCAAATAAGTATGACATAGAGTAGCTTCACCATTTTTAAAAAAGGACTACCAACAAAACAAAACACATACGCGTATTTCACCGATATCAAGACAGGATTCTCGTTTCCATTTTATCGCCGTTGACAATCTCAGGTATTAGAGGACTTGTTCCTTTTTGTGTTTACCAAACATTATCTTATTTCTATGTCGGCTTATTCGACCTTAGAGGAGGTAGATCTACCGATATCACTGAATAGGCTAAGCCACATAGAGGGTTTGAATATGCTTCGCTCAGAAATGATTGAATTTGAGAGTAATGCTACTTGTGATGTCTGAAAGGTTCACTGTGTCATTCGTATCAGAATATTGGCCTCCTTTTCTCTATTAGTGAGTTTAGTTTATGTCTGACGGATTATATACCTGTAGATAAAAGGAGAATTAACAGAAGTGTCCTTAGACTGGTAATTTTATCTTTCTGCAATCGCCATTCTGACAGTCAATGACCATAAACTGCAATAATCGACGATCGATTTGGGTCTCTCAGTAAGAGATGTTAAGTGGATTCCTTAGTTGGTATAATGGTCGCAAGCGCTACAGCTGCATATGAAGTCCTGGGTTCGATTCCCCGGGTCGTACAATGTGTTGTTTTTCCACCTAGAATGTCTCAGTCCGGAGTCTGGATGTATGACAGGTTTATGCCAATAGTTTCGCCACTATTACATTGGACTTCAAACATAACTGGCGAAATATGGATGTACAGACGCCAGCACATCAAGCTACTACAATCTGTCAAATTTCTTTAATAGATTTTCAACTTTATCGCTACAGCGTAAGGTTCAAGGTTGATTGGGAAAATTTGACAGTTTCGGGTAGCTTGATGTGCTAGCGTCTGTACTATAGGTAAACCTCTTCTTAACCCTTCGGGAATAAAGGCGTGGTGTTATGTTAGGTGGACTTTTACCAGCTGACTTGTTATGAAATACTGCCTACAGGAGCCCTAGTTCACACTCAATGTACAGATAATTTAATTGGGTAACGTATCGGACCCTCTCGTTAGATGGAATCGACCTCCAAACGAATCTATTCGTCCTGATTTGCAGCGTAGGTACTGTCGCCCTAACATTTGTCGCGTATTTGTTTGTCGCAACTTTGATGAGGAGTCGCAGTAACCCTATAGTTCAAATAGGTGCGAGTTGTACTTTGCACTGCGGTTGAGAGTTAAAATAGGACAACTACCTAGGGCCTAAGACCGATTTGATAGACAGACACACAAATACACACGCAGACAGACTGACAGATTTTGTATGGTATCTATATCTGTCAAAAACTCATAATAGAGAGACCATTGCAACGTCTGTAAATATGTAGTACCCTGTTAAATAATAAAAAAAAACATATTCCTGCAATTATTAGTTTTATTACTTACTAGCAGCTGCCCGCGACTTCGTCCGCGTGAAATCCTATCCTAACTAAAAGTTTTTTTTTTCTAATATAAAAGTAGCCTAAGTTTCGCCTTATTACATGAGCTATGTGCCAGTGAAAGTTTCGTCAAAATCGGTCCAGTCGTTTCAGAGATTAGCCGGTACAACCAGACAGACAGACAGATAAAAATTGTATAAAATGTTATATGTACCGTGTATACATCCATATGCATTTAGTAAAAAGCGGTTATTTTAATATTAAAAACAGACACTCATTTGTATCGATGTATAGATAGAAGATGAAATTTAAACCGATTTAATTCTAAATAGACTTATGTAAAATTCATGTTACTTGTGAATTAATGAATACTTGAGTAATTGAATAAGAATGTTTTATTTAATAAAATAAAATAATGTGGGCTCGCGAAAGATGGAAGGAGTGGAGGGAGGCCTTTGCCCAGGAGAGGGACAGAGTAGGCTAGTAATAAAAAAAATATAAGGTTTACATAACGTTAACGTTAGGTTAACATAACGTTCAAATAACATTTCTAAAGTCAATTTAGTATGAAATCGTTTCATATTGAAGTCATCAGAAAATTCTACATTCTGCCAAATATCGACTCTTGAAAGGTTTACGTTACAGACAGCCGAATATTTTTTTAACTCCGAAGCCTTTTAGACCTTTTTTCCCTCACAATCTCTTTATTTGCAGAAACAGATTGGAACGTGAGAGTAAAGTTGATTCGTAGCAATCAAACTAGTGCCTAAAATGAAGGTACCTTAAATGCTAAACGTATCTAGACTAATCTTCTTGAACGTTTATATTGACATTTTGTAATCAATGTTAGACACTTGTAATCTGAAGAGGTTTTGAAGAGGACGATAAAGACAATATCAGTATATTGATTATTCTATCACTAGCACGCGTTGCATAGTACTTCTATGTCTACTCCACAAAGAAATATACAGAGGTACAGTATGCTGCAAGTCAGTGGTAACAAAACCAGTATAAGTTAGCCTCGCATTCTATTGAAACTACGTTCTACACTGAACCAGCTCAAGGTCAAAGTGTTATTACCGACGTGCGGTCGACTGTACTTAAAATCTATTCAAGCCCGTGTTTCCAATTGATGTTATTTCCACTGTAACGAATATCAACTTTTTTCTAGTGTAAATTAAGTTGATTTCAGAATAACTTTTTAGAATGCTTTCTTTTTTTAAATGCTTAATATTTTTTTATTTCGATAGTTTATTGAATTGATATCATAACAAACGTTTCACCGCACTACGAGGGTCATTATCCATTATCTGTAGTGTGTCTGTGCGCCTAGTACATGCACATCACGCCGCCGCGCGCCAGTGCAGCACCGTGATGTCGAAATAAAAAATATTAAGCATTTTCAAAGTTAGTGCTTTTGAGCTGAAAATCTGTACAGAGATTCTAGACCAGATACACTCTTCAACCCGTTTGTATTGATACACCCTTTCCGTAACACCCTGTAGAATGAGGGCTAGTTGAAAGATCCATTTATTTTGCTTTATAAGAAAGCAAAATGTAAAAACGCTTCATATACTCGTATAAAGACTTTAACCAAACCTAAAAAAAATTAACGCGAGAGAAAAGGAGATAGACGAAGAAGTAACGAACTTGAAATCGGAAAGTAACAAGAATAAGGAGACAACTAAACCGATAATCATCGACCACTTAAATTATGTACGGATCAATAAAGAGACTCTAGCAGTGGTAGCCAAGGTTTAATACTTGCTACAATAAACGTTCATTACTTTTTTCTTAGATATAAAGCTCAACAAAAATAAACGACAAATATGCTTTTTAAGAGCGTACCGTTAACGATGCCCAGAACCACAGATTTTTTACGTGGAATATATATATTCAGTTACGCTATGTGATTTTTGACAAAGGCAGGAATATAAATATGGCAACAATTGCGCTTTGAGGAAAAAAATTGTTATATTAAAGTTTTTAATTACCTAAATGACTAAGAATTTATTAACTATTAATAACAGTAGGTACTCGTTCAATGCGAAGGATTATTAAGCACAAAGGTTAGTGAGAAACCTCTATTTTTAGCCGAGTGAGTACAATTTAAGTCGACTCATAGATCTTTTAAAGCCAATTGCAGCTATAACGGCTTTTATAGGGTTGAAATATTGCAATGGTGCATTACGAAGAAAAAGTAAAAGTCATTCAACTGGCAATTCTGTTGGAGAGCTGAATTTTTTAGAGCTTTGTGGTTTTTGTTTTTTTTTTAACCATCGCCAGCGGCTTTTTGTATGGAGACAATAAAACCATTTCTGATATCTCTGAAAAGCTTAAACCGGAATGAGCAAGCTTATAGTGGATAAGACAAAGTTTAAAACAGAAGACGAATTAGCAGGGGATCGAGGGGGGGTGAGAGGGGTTGGGTTCGGGGAATCAAACCGGAATAAATCTATTTCCACTTATTTTTTTTTTAGTCAAAAATATAGTTTTAGAAGTTTCTATTGTTTTCTGTGCAGTTACTACATGTGCGCTTTCATAATTTGTAACGTGACGATATTATCGTGGATCTTCCACCTACGTCCACGTCCATACGATGTATGCGTGGACGAAAATTCCGAAAGAGTGTCTTCGTATATTTCCATACATTTTACTTCCCTGTGTTATCGTGACGCCGTGACGTAGACATACACGATAATACAGTCACGTTACAAATTACAAAAGCGCGTAATCAATGTTTCTTATATTATTTTGTTTGAACTTGGAACCATTTTTCCATGTTAGTTAAAAAAATGAATTTCAAAACCTCGCGTAAATTATAAATTAATGTTTATTTATTATTATTAGACCGTTATATTAATACAAATTTAGAATTTCTCAGATTAGTTGGACCTCACCCGACGTTTTACGCGACATGATTGTCACATAAATTATAATGAAATGTTTTGACTTTACGCTGATGATATTCCAGCTGTTATTGGTCTTAAATGACACATAAATACGTTTGCGGAGTCCATATACGAGGAAAGTCCAAAGAGTTTTAATATTTCATTGATGTGTTCCCGGATACAAAGCTATTAGTAGCCGGCAGTATATCTTACAAATTAGTAGTCTATGACAAACTAAAATTAATGAATGCTTCAGTCATTTTTTAGGTGGTCTCTTTACTCTAATGATGAAGCAGATGTCAGTGGAGACTGAATGTGTGAAGCGAGGTTTTTGTTTTTACTCCTTTTGGGAATGTTTGGGTCATTGTACTTTTGATGACCTTAAAGACTGACCTATTTGATCTGAGCCATTTATGTGTAAGAAAAAACTTATTTTCATTCGTATTGTTTGGCTTTCAAAAAATAGAGAATTTAAAGAAAAATGGAAATTATTACTGAAATGATAGACGTCTGGGAAAAAAGATGAAAGTCTTTTCTCAAGTGAAATCATGTCTGCAAGATATCAATAACGCTACGTTTTGCATTCAAAAATGAATCTAAAATTTTCGCTCAGGTATTTTATAACACGTAAAATAGAATACGCAAAGCTATTTTACAGTACCTAACTAACTAGAATTCAAAACCGTGCATACAAAATCCAGTTCTGTTACGAATTTTTTGGAAAAAAAAAATTTACCACGGCGCTGTATTTTCAAATCAAATAGCAATATAACAAAACTTTTGTGATCAAAACAAGTCGGCGATGCAAATAACTGGCGCAGAAACGCTATGGAACCCATTAAACTGTATCCGTACCGATACACTTGGGGCTGCGAACTTTGATTAAATTTTCATAACACGAAGCTTTAGCAATGCGGACTCATTGTAAATTATAGCGTCATCCTCAATATTTAATGAACGAGACCCGTGTTAACATGTGTTAGTACCGATCGCGCTTTACAGATGTACACTTGTTATGCAACTGAATTATTTATGTTAAGTCTAATGAGTGTTGTGATTTAGGAGCCTTCCTTTGTAAGATTATGAATTTTAAAGCGAATGAAAAACCACTTTATCATGAAAATAGTACAACTGTTACTTCAGTTTTAATGTGAACATCACTGTCACGTCAATAGTAATGCTGCCACAAACATGAAACATGCGGATCGAAAAGTTACGACGGGAAAAGACGTTAAGCTTATACATAAACCTAACTGAAATGTTATGATTAGTCCAGCGCAGCTAAAGAACGACTTTGCGCGACTTAACAAAATGTCTCGCGTTCCCCCAGGACCAAGACCGGCTATAACTCATCTAACTATCGCCGTCAAGCCGCCGAGAAAGCTATATATCACGTTTGATAGTCAATTATTGGCACTCGGTTCTGGTAACCGCCGCGCGCCGTCTCTGGGTTATCTAAACCATATACCCCCGCTTGGGATAGGCCTTCAGTAATATGCTATTCATAAGCGGACTACTACGCAAATAAAGGTCGGAACATACACTTGGGGCGTTTTGATTCATAGCCTAATTTGATAATACCCGTGTGGTGTAAATTTAATACGGCTCCAGTTCAGTTGGTAGTCGACTCAATTAATATTTGGAAGGTTTAGAATTGTAATTTTGTTTATATAATTTGTGTAAAATGTTTGACTAATATTTCACTTTGTTGTAGAAGGGTTGTAATTTATATTGACATTTTAATTCAGAAGAGATATACACTAGAGAATTGAAGAATATAATGAACCATTTGTTTGAAATAGTCGAAATTTTACAGTTATTGAGCAATTAAACAATATTTACTACATTAAACAGAATAATTTTGACGAGCGGTGCTAAATTCTGTAGGATATTTTGCGAACACTTTTATTTTAATGGCGTTGATAAAGCGCTCACGGGATTTACTATCGGAAGGATGGTAAAGAGTCATCCAAATTTAATGTTGGGAAACTCGAAATGAACTCACTATAATGACGGTCTCTCTGTGGAGCCATTTACTGCGCTCCGAAATTTCTCATGGCCGACACTCCGTTCAAATTCTTCACCAACTTCCAGATTGAATTAATGACACTAAAAAGTGCACGAAATCACGGCATTTCAGTGAAATTAACAGTACCAAAGATCTATTGTATTACTGAACGCGCCCTAAACATTCTTTGAAACGATACAAATTTAGAACACGACACCCGACCGTTTACAATCCGAGGCGAAGTTTTAACATTTTGACAACAAATTCTACTCGAGAGTATGTTGTAAGCCGGTTGTAAATGCACAAATAGATGTTCCAAAATAGATTTGTTAACGAATAAATACGAATGCCGAACTACCAAATATTTTTTCGGGGGCAACAGTGCATGTGATTAAGGGATGGCATATTATCTGATGCTTTTTGTCCTCGATTGTCCTCGTTCTGCGGTCTGTGGTTGACGTTTCATCAACAACCAATAAAAGATCTTATTACGTTCTCATTAAGATATAATATGTTTGTGATGGAAGGCCGTCTGTTAAAAATGTATTGAGTTACGCAAACCCACCGTTGGACGAAAGCTGATCTTTGCCGGTGACATCTCTAGTGCGTAAAGGATTATCGAATGACAACGTACATTTTTTTCCATACTTGTGTATTTAGACGATATTCAAAGGGATCCGTTGCTTTTACTAGGATGCTATTAAATTGCGCATGCTTCTTTTGTCATACCATATGGCATTTTCCAGCAGATGGCTCCTTTGTTAGGCCTACATATTTAAGTAAGCTAATATCTTTACGTATTAAGAAATTCAAAGCTATTTCAAATGACATTGGATGTACTTCAAAGGAATGTGCTCGTATTAGGTTTGTTGATGGGATCTTCTTTGTGATTAATGTTTGATTCCAGTTTTTTTAGCTTTGATATATTCGAAATTGAATACGTAGATTTGCTGTTTATTCTCATATCAAATCAAATTTATTTCTTGATTATGTAGGAATGAAAATGAGAGAAACAACATAAAATAATGAATGTTATTTATTATTATTTATTTATTTATTAAACCACAATTATAACACCTTGTTAAAAAATCAGGTGATGCAACACACCAGATTTTTTTATTACTGCACAAATACACTTTAAGATACGATGGTATAACGTCATAAGACTTTGACAAGTTTTTCCTGATATTTGCCAATAGATTACAAAGAGGAATTTAATTTAGAAGAACATTCAAAGCCAATGAATTTATCCATGTAATCGTTTTGATCAATTGTCAAAGGCTCTGAAATCTGATTCCAATGGCATTTAAAGGAAAAGAATCTATCACTTCTACACATTCATCTTCCATTGAAGATAGTTATACGTTCGTCCCTTTCTCATGTTCTATTTTGATAGTATTTTATCTTGTTCTATTTCATGGTCGTGTTCCATAAACCAGTTGAAATCTTTTCATAGAATTGTGTAAAAAATAGTGTTTAGACGACTGATTTACTATTGGTTATTTATTATTATGAGGTAAGTACTTAATCTCAAATAAGTATTGTATATAGGGCAAGCTTATTTTAAACATGATGGCTGTTTGAAATATTATTGCTTTCAGAAATCTATGTCAATGACATAGTTAACAGAAATATACTAACTTTATTACACTACCACTTAAATTGATCCATTCTAAAATTAACTAAAACTCGTTAGTTAAATCAGCATTGGAGCCATTGTGCCTCAAAGTGAACTAAACTCATGACAGTTGGAAAATACCGGTATCAATTAAAACAAATGCTGAAGCCCAAACTCTCCACCCTGCATAACGACATTTAAAATTACATTTCCAACACAAAATCTAACATTAATTTATATAACGAACTGTTTACATAGCCCCCATTTGCGTGGTAGCAGAACCATCCCTTAATACATATAATGTTCGGTCGTATTTATGTCTAATAGTACCACAAACAGATTAAACCTTCGTCCCTCTTAACTTTAGTAAATACTGGTGGTTCCGTAATTTCCATTTCAACATACAAACGCATGGGACTTGAATTTTCAGCGCAGATAGTACTGAGTATCCCCTTTTAACGATAAAGTAAGTTAATTACAAAACTAATTCCATTACGGTGGCTGTGTCCGGTGCTGGTCCCGAAATATTTGATTAAGGCGAATGGGTAGTTGTAGCCCGCGAAATTCAATTTTTCTTACGTTTTTTGCAATTTTCAGGTCAGTGTCAGGTTGTATCTTGATCAAAATATGATTCGCGACAATAACAGGTACGTATTTACAGAATTATAATAATTAGAATCATTAATACATCTTTCTAAGTTAGATTTCTACCGTTAAGAACAAATCTCGTATGGAAAAGTGTTGGTGGTAGAAATCTAACTTAAACAGATGTATTAATGATTCTGATGATTATAATTCTGTGAATACGTACCTGTTATAGTCGCGAATCAAATTTTCATCAAGATACAACCTGACACTGACCTGAAAACTGCAAAAAACGTAAGAAAAATTGAATTTCGCGGGCTACAACTACGCATTCACCTTAAATTATTATTATACAAACGTTTATTGTTTAGTTTAAAGTTTCGGACGTATATTGATGCCCTTGTCCGTCGGACAGGGCTCTCCCTAAAATATTATTAGTGAGAGAATCTGATAACATCATTTAATTTGCATACCTTTCAATATAAATTTTGTTCTGAATATTTCCGTGCTAGGGTTGTTGTTTTGTTTTGTAAGCGAGTAGGAAATTAAGAGTTATAGATTAGATTAGTTTTAGTATTTTTTTGTGTATACTTTTTTATTTAAAGCACAATGTACACAACCATAGGTGGGTAGATTTTCGTTATTTATCATCATTTACAGGTGTTATTAATATTAATTATTTATAATACGGCACCGCACCACAACCGCGGCACGTGTCACATCCCAACATATATTGTGTCAAACGAAATAACAAACGAATACCAATATACTATATTGTAACAATCTACGCACTGAGGACCGAAACCCAAAAAAAAAATTTGTGCGATGAATGATGAAATGATGATAAATAACGAAAATCTACCCAGGTACTCACTAGGCTTAAACTATCCCCCTTACTAATAAACGTTGTATAGTGTCTGTATAGTTACACAACGCTTTGTCTTCTTCTTTCGAAATTCGAAATCGGTGTGTAACTATTCATCTGATAAACTACGTTTATTAGTAAGGGGTATGAGTACATGACCCTGGTAAGGCGCAGCAAGATAACTTGAAACTAATAATATTGTAGTGAGTATCCATTATCTAATATCATCTAATCCATTATCTATTATCATCATCTAATATCATACCTACGAGTCATGTAGTGGACTGGTTCTCTAAGCTCAACGCAACACAAAACGATGGACTTCCATTTTATTTATTGACAATAAATGACCGGAAACACTGGAATTTATATAAAAACCTATAATTTTCACAAAATACGTAAAACATAGATTCAATCTTATTATGCAAAACAAGATCTAAATGTGTTTCCATTAAAATGAACATTAGATTTGAAATTACCTCCTTATATGATTTAAACTGTAAGAGAATCAAACAAATATCAACAATTGTGACCCTCCACAAAAGGTTAGTCCACATAAACTTGTCATAAAGACTTCTACGTATCATAAATTTGCTCGGAACATTGGCCACAGTAGCAAACAAGTTTTCCCATTACTTCTACAGTGAGTAGCGACACCAGATTTCATTGACGCAAGGAGACAGATATCATTTCAGAAAAGGGAGTTTTACTTGTACCTACAACCAATAAAACAAATAGCGGAGGAAATAAGTTTTGGATCAGTAACTTCTATATTATACTAACTAATTACTAACGATATCTTGTACGTAATGTAGGTACTATTAATTTCTGCACTATTGCTGTGCACTTCTGTAAGTGGCGAATTCACAATTCCTAAAACTGTATGTGATTTTTGTTTGTGTATGTGCCATATTATAAATAAACTAGCTGCTGCCCGCGACGTCGTCTGCCTGAAGGCTCTACAGCACCAAAAACACCTAAGATGCCTGTGTCGCTATAGCATTATAAGTAAACAACTTTTAAAATAGCATTAAAATATAAGTTTTTTTTGCAAGCGAAGAAAGTGAAGAGAGTTATATGGGAGTCCTGCTGAGTTCAGTGTGGTGTGGGGGATGTGACTGAAGGAAATAGAGAAAACAATGCAGGAATACATTCCAGGACACAAAAGAGTAAAAATACGTACAAAGGCATCATACCTTAAAACACTTCCCTATAAACAACGTTGGTAGTTATGCTGCCAGGAGCCAAAATGTAGAGAGAGTCAGGACTGGTGACGCGGGAGCAAGCGACGTATAGTTGTCCGTGTGAGAAGCAAACTCGTCCTGAGGTTGACACCCGCTGCCCTCAGTGTCTGCCTCTATTGATGGTTATCGCGAAGCAAACACTCACGGGGAACTGTACGCGCTTGAACTGGAATGGGAAGATATGAGGTATGAGGGGAATGCGTGGTATAAATACTGCCTCGCCAACGCCACAACCCGTAAGAATTTCCGCCTCAATGGTGTGTCTGTAGAGCGAAATGACTTTAGGGTGGGTCCCGTTACACAACTTCAGAGGAGATAGGTTCCGAAGAAGCATAATCGGGACACCGACCTTCAGCTTGATGGTATGCGCTGGAAGTCCACTTGCTGACAGGGAGTTCAGAAATTCCACGGGATAATGTGTGGCGTCATCTTGCTCGACAACAGTGTTTATCGAGGTGTAGACCACTTCATTCCCCTCAATTTCCGAGAGAATGCATTCGTTAATTGCTGCAGCCTGATCATTTTTGGACGTCAAAATGGCCCGCTCACACACCCAAGAATTCTGCAGGTGCAGTATACGACTGATGTCCCCGTACACACAGCAAATGAGTTCTTCTAAGCTGGATACCACTCTACCGAGAGACTGGAAGCACGACCTGTCCATCTCTCTCTTCTGGTAGAGTGCCTTCGCCAAGATTTAGAAGGACATTGGAGAATTCTTGAGCACGTGCATTGCCGCCGAGCCGAGCTCTCATATTAATGGTCAAGCGCAGCGTACGAACTCGTGACCACAACGAAGATAGTTTCAACGAAGCATTCACCTCGTCAGCCCTCGATCCCCGTGTCACCACGGGAAGCGTTTGCCGGAAATCGCCACTGAACAGAACAGCTGTGATACGACGCATCAAATGTTCGTTCCTGCGGATGTCCTACAGGGTTCCGTCCACGGCCTCAACTGCCTTCCTATTGGCCATCGTACACTCATCCCATACGTTCAAAGAGCAATCCTTGAGCACGTGTCCCTTATCGCTGTTACGTGACACACCACAAACAGGCGTTTCAGCGCTCTCTAAATCGATAGGAATTTTAAACATGGCATGTGCTGTCTTGCCACTCGGAAGCAGTGTGGCAGCGATTCCCGACGACGCTACAGCAATAGCAATTTTGCCTTGCCTGCTGACCTCTGCAAGTATGCAAGTGGTAACAAATGTTTTTCCTGTTCCACCAGACGCATTCAAAGAAAAACATTTAACCCTGGTTTTTTCCCAACGCTTTCAAGGACGGTGTCATAAATTTGTTTTTGCTCTGAAGAGAACAAAGCGACATGGTCATTTCGCCCGGATCGTAATTTGTCTCAGCGTTATACTCCCGATTTACACGGTCTTGATGCGGTGATGATTGGGGAGCTGGTAACCCATATTGTGTATGTGCAAAAGTTGTTTACAATATACAATTGGATCTTAATGTACACGTCTGTAGATAGTTACACGGGAAGATCTAACGCCTAAGGTACAGGCTCGGCCTAGTTTAGGTGTTAGTGGTCAATCGAATTGTGTCAATTGCAGAATTGTACCTACTGGTTGCTAAAATCATTTTGTAAAATATTTTTGTGTCAATAAAGCTTTTTTATTTTTATTTATTATTTTATATTCGATCAGTGGATTGCCGCCGATAGAAATGACCACATCTTGAAGTGAACTAAGACAGGTGTTTAGCACGCGTTCATCAGTTACTCCGACTTCGTCTCCAGTAGAAACATAACTTTTTTGTAATACTTAACACCGCATTTTTTTTTAATTGTCGTCCTCAACTCTGTTCAAGATTTTAAGGGTTTTGTTGGAACTTGAATTTGTCAAAACGAACTATACGATACATTTTTTATGAAGAAAATGCACATTGCCATCTATGAATTTTAAGAATAACTAACTACTATCCTCGCCAACATGATCAAATTTAAATTATTAATTTCCAAAAAGTGTCAACATGTAACTTGATTTGATTTTTATGAAATCTCATAGATGGCGCTGCTTCAAAATTTTCTTTATACTACTAAAATTCATTAAACTATGTTTTTTCTGCCCAAGTTACTTAAATGGCGTAGTTTTTATAGTGTAAAGCTAGATAATAGCATGGCTTACTGAAAAACAACATTTAAATATGCGTCGTTAGATTACACGCTGTCACAGAATGCGTAAGAAAAATAAAGATTCACAGCTCCTCCCCCATAGGTGATAGCGTGATAATATGTAGCCTATATGTTGACCCGACCTCTTAGTAATATTCATGCAAAATTTGAAGTAAATCCATGCAGTACTTTTTGAGTTTATCCCGGACATACAGACAAACAGACAAAAATTCTAAAAACTATATTTTTGGCTTCGATATCGATTGTAGATCACGCCCCAAGTATTCTTTTAAAAAAATATTCAATGTACCGTTTTGACTTTCCTACGATTTTATTATATGTATAGATAAATATGTTTTTTTACTGTAAAAATAATGGAAGGAAGTAAGGATTTTTGTCGAGTCATACTAAAGTTAGAATTAAGAAAGCCAATGGAAAAGGACAGGGACAAAATTTACCTAGTTTTCTCCTTTCTAATCCACCGAAATGGAAATATATACCTATTTCTTTTTACAGATACGCTAAAGTATGTAGATAAAGGAACGACAGATGTCTAAGAGACATTCGGACATAAGAAACACTATCCTTATAAATCCAGAACGTCTGGCATTCCCTTGAACTGACCCATCTACGGCCTTTGATAAGGGTTCGAACGACAAAAATAACTGATGTTGATTTCGTTTTGATTCGTCCGCAACCAGATAATAGGAGTTTCATGAGTTGACGACTAGATGCCGTTAGTAATAGCAAGGGAAATATAAGTTAGCGTCGTGGGGTGGAAAATATGAGAATTTATCGCCGCATGTATGTTCATAATGGGAAGTGAATGGTCTGACGAGTCAAAGGGCGAATTGCTATTTATAGTGACTATGATGAAGGCAACGACGGGTAATGTATGATTGTGTGGATAATGGAGACGTGGTTGTAACATGCCTCTTCAAGTTAACATTGAGCATCTCTTTGTATGAATTTTCGATACGGAAGTGTTTTATGATGGAAAGTGTGAAAGAGCTTTCTGAAGCTTTTAAGAGAATGTATTCAAAGAAATTCGTTTTGAAGAGAGAAATGTTCATAATTTTATGATCGATACGCTATTTGTAGCTGCAAGTGCTATTCAAGTTATATATTGTTTTGGCAACCATTCCAAGTGAACGTACTCCGCCCATAAAAATTATATTATACTGTAGTGTTCATTGTTTGGCAATATAAGAATCATGAAGTAATCCTTTCATAGTTCCATTAGTATAGGTACTGATGACCTGCTTTGAAATTGTGTACAGTTAACGGTGGGTCAGCTAAATCAGATAAACGGTTTTCTATTATCCCCTCAAGCGGACAATTTGTCACTGTTAATGCAGTATTGCTATAGGTACTTCGACTCAATTGCAGGTCGATATCGCTAGATGTCTACTTATGTGGTTAGGATTATCGGATTATACTATGTCGTCACTTCAACATGCCATAACTTTTTGTAGTACCTACTTTGGTGATTCAGCTACAACATAGATTCTCAACGTGTTCGATAACGCTCCTCGAGGGCGTTTGAGACTTTCAGGGAGGCAGTAGAAATCCCAGAGAAAATTATGTATCCTGATTTATGACTGTATAATATTACACGTTTAAATATAATCGTGGCAATAGCTGTTTCAGATTCGCGACAGTTAGTAAGTAAAAAAAATGAGGGCTCTATAAAAGAAATACTTACTCAAAGTGGGCGATGGGCAAAATAAGGTTGAGAACCTATGAGCTAGACCAATAAAAAATAAATGCTATGCTATGCTAAATCTATAAACACTAACCCCCTTATTCATAAAACTTATCAAACCTATTTTAGTTAAAATGGGGTTTGTCTCTTTCTTACACACAGAAATGACAACGTGACAGATAAAGACAAACGTTCTATAAACCTATTTTAGCTAAAATAGAGATAAAATAGGATTATGAATACCTAAGGGGGTTTACCTATGTCTATCTAACAACAAATAAAAAGTCTTTATTACATTCGAGTAAGTGCTCTGTCAGAGTTATTTGTACTGAACAAATGCAGAGTGCAAATTGTAATGTAAGTGATACACATATATTTCACGATGCGTTATTGTTTCTCAAATAAACATTACGTCATTTTAGTCTGCGGTTACTTACTAACGCAATAAATAAAGCACAATTAATGTCTGTCATGCACTTAGCTTCTTTAGGTATTACTATTTCTTTCTTTGTACAACACATATTAAGTCCGATAAATTCAACATCCCCAACTTTATTCTTCCCTTTTTTGCTCAACTTGAGAGTCAAATTGAATTAGTTAAGGTAGGAAGTTCTAAAATAATTCCTATGTACTTTTAAGACAAGTTCTTTCGTCGTTTTTTCTTTAAGTGGACTTTTTGCCTTGCAAACAAGACATTTCTTTATTGAATAACTTCGAGGGGCTAAAAGGTGTAATTTATATAATGCCTTCATAATTTCCAGATGAGGTAACGAAGAATCATACAGATTCTTTCAATTTATCAGTTTTGCTGTCATTATCTTTTAGTTTTCCTTTGTTAGCTTTTATTCTTCTTATATTTTAAAAAGTGATGATTATTTTATGTGTATTGCAATGAGTGTAGCTTAATACTTTATTAAATCATTAAAATTTTGTTAGAACACTATACTTACAAGCATGTCCTGCTACGTTTCATATCAGTTCTGCCTTAGAAGTAAGTTTAATTTAAGTTATATTATTGAGAACCTAAACTTAAATTGAGTAAATTATTCTGTGTTAATTTTAGTAGTTGAGTAAGTACTCGAACGTATTCATGAATGTACAGAACTTCAGCGGCAACGTATATATGCGGAGCGTAGAACTCGGGGTAGGTACCATTTACCCGCACTAAACTTTGCTAGAGTGACTTTCAATTTTCAATATGTTTGCATATTGCTTGAGTTAGTGTTCGAACCTACTTCCATTTTAACATGCCGATGCCGATGAGTACTTTAGACTTGGCAAGTGTATGCAACTGTGTTAGAACTTCGTCGTCACTTGAAGATTCTAGATATTTAGTTTTTTCATAATTACTGTTTGGTATGAGTCATTGTACTGAACCAATAAAAACCAAAATGAAATGTTTTGAACACATAAGGTAACACAATAAATGAAACAAAAGGAAATAAAATTTTAAAAATGTGTATTTCTTGTTTTCGTTTTTTTATATCATAATTGTTTTGCGTATTTACAGTTTTATATACAAAATCATAATATTTACAGACTCTTTATTGACAATTATTGTTCTAAAAAAAAACTATAATAATAAATGCATCTGTACATAGCTATAAGTTTTAAACTTTGGCATTATATAATATTTAAGCGATCCGAATATTATTTATAGTCACTGAAATATTTTTAACAAATAGGTAGGTATCAATATTTACATCGGATTTTCCGTAATCTATAAATTACTATCGCAGAAATCAGGAAATTATTCCGTAACAACTTAAAATAAAACTAACGGCCTACTCTATACAAATAAATGCAAGTCGTGTCAGGCTTCGTAATTCTTATGCTATACAATAAATATAATGTGGAACAACCTAAGATTAATTATCACCATTTTATTGGACTAATACGCTTAAGCGTTGCAAGTAAAGTCAGTGTCTGTTTACCTGCGTTGGAGCATACGCTACGCCCAGAGCTGCGCTTGCGGCGGCATGCGGTGGGGGTGCACGTCGCGCGTGTGCACGCTGGTCGGCAGGGCCAGCCCGTCACCGAGCAGGGGGGGGAGCTTCCCCGGCGGCGGCGGAGGGGGCGGCGCCGGCGCCCGCCCGGCCCCCACCGGAGACACCGAAGCGTAAATATTCACTGTCGACCGGTGATACTGACACTTCCGCAAGTCCGGCATCGCGAACCTCAACTTTTGCCAAAATTGTCTATCACCCCACTCTATACAGGTATTCGCTTTCAAACACAACCTGAGCTCTGGATCGATGTCCCGATTCGGTAGCTCGCCTAGCAATATTATTATCAGTCTTCTTCGTCTCTCTTTCAGTACTTCGTGGAGTGCCGTCTTAAATTCGAAACGACACCATTCGTTGTTGATGAAATTTTTTGACAGGACTATTATCGTCCTTTTAGATGACTCTACGGCCTCTATTATTGTATCCGCCACGTATGCTGAAGCGTTAAAGTCCCGGTAATGAAGACAGAGCCGGAAACTTGGGTCGGTGGATTCTAGGCCGGGCGCTAACATTTGAGCAACGAATGCCTCGTCTTTCACGCTATAACTTATGTAGGCGTCAAAGAGGCGATCTTTGTCGGCTTCATCGTCGAAAGCTGTACTTTTGTAGCACATTCTGAATCCACAGTGGTAGTAAATCCAGACTCTAAGCTCACGCCGCCAATAAAATACGCCACATATTAATGCCGAGCTAGTTATGAACACGCACAGAGATATTAGCAGCAGAGGCAGATAATCATTGATTACTTGGTTCTCGATTATGGATGAGCTTCCTCCCACGTGGCTTGTGCATATTGTTGAATTAAAATCGGCCATCAGTGGACCCACAGCATTTGTTACGTTATCGAATACACACGTGATCTTAAGAGCATCTTCCACTTTTCCTAGGTTATTTTTGAACCAAGTGCGAAATTTATGCATGTACTGACAATCGCACGACCAAAGGTTCCGCGAGAGACTTATCTCTACCAAATATGGATTCATCGTGAACTGCCACACCGCAAAGCCGTAAATGTTATTTCCTTCCAAGCGCAACACTTCTAAATGCCTCAACTCCATGAAGGTTCGATTATCGATATAGTGTATTTTATTGTCTTGTAGATGCAACTCGCGCAAATTCTCCAGAGGCGACAGTTCAAAACCTAGCAACTCTTTTATATTGTTCTTTTCTAAATGCAATGTTGTTAAGCGTTTTAGTCCACTAAACGTATTATTATACAGGGCGTCAATGTTAGAATTATTAGCGTACAATATTTTTAAGTTCTTACGTCCAATAAAAGCATGACTCGTTAAACCACCAAAGTTATTACCGTCTAAATATAGTTCAGTAGCGTCCATAGGTATACTACTGGGTATTTCTGCGTACCCAGCAGCAGAACAGTCCACAATATTCGCCGACCACGGTTGGTCATGATAACACGTACAGTTCGATGGGCACGTCATTTCACAATCACAGGCGTCAAAATCACAACAATGACACAGCGTAAAACAGTGCGTTTTATATGTACACAAAAACTGAGATGATTCGGCTTCGATGAGCGGAATATAAGTCCTTTCACGATTGTATAATAATTTACAATATATGCTCTCCAAGTCCATGACACGTGGATGTTGTCTAAGATGGTCCAGTTTGTTTATGCGTTGTAGCCACTCCATAGTACAGTCGCATTGAAACGGGTTTCCACCGATATAAAATTCGGGTAGCGGCCGTCCCGGATCGACCGGAGTTAGACGAAGCGCATTGAGATCCATACTAGTTATCTGATTTGCATACAAATCGACTCTCGTTAAATTGGTTTTTCCAACAAAAGTTTGAGCTTCAACTTGTGTAATTTGATTATCATTCAGGAACAGCAACTCTACACTACTGGGAATTGAGAAAGCTGAGATTTTTGTCATTTTGTTGAAACTTGCGTCTAGTGTTTGCAAGCGCAATTCTTTATCCATACGGTAGTTGTTTCCCAATTCCTTGATATTATTACTATGTAGATCCAACCACTGAAGTCCCGAAGGGATAACAGTGTAATCAAACCATTCTATTTGGTTATCTGATACATTTAGCCACAACAGAGATGGAATATTTACAAACAGGCCTTGGATTTCTGTGAGTTGGTTGGCGTCCAACCTTATAGCTTGTAGTGTTGATAACGTTTCGAACGCATTTATATCGATGTGCTTCAATTTATTACGTGCCAGATTTAAAATTTGTAGGGACGGTAAATCTGTAAATACATCCTTACTTATGTTTTCTATCTTATTTCCAATAAGACGAAGGCCATATACGTTATGCAAACCGACGAAGCCAGGTTCCTCCAGTGATGTTATCTGATTCTCTCCCAGATCAAGAGTCCTTAGTAAACGCATATTTCTTAGCGCTATGGGTACTTTCTTTAAACGATTCCCATTTAAATTCAAATCCTGTAGGGAGGATGTATTCCTGAAAGCTTCTGGATGGAGTTCTTCGAGATGATTATTGTCTATTGATAGTAGAGACAACACATACAGACCATTGAGTGCGTAGGCATCGATATGAGATATCTTGTTGTATGATAGGATCAACGTGTGTAGATTATTCATAGGTGCAAATGTGTCAGCAGCAATGTTCTCCAACATGTTATGCTGAACGTTAAGAATTTGTAAAGTGTATAAATCTTTGAAAATCTTGGGATCCAGCTTTGTTAATCTGTTGTTAGATAAGTTCAGCAGCACCATTCTTATAAGACCGGTGAAAGTATTCTCATTAATCCAAGCACTTGTTAAATGATTATTAGATAAATCCAACGCCAACAGCTGATCTAGGTTGGCGAACAGGCTTGGTGAAAGCACACTTATAGAATTGTTTTGTAAGTATATTTCTTTGATGACCGGTCTGCTATCTTTGAACAGATCTTGCGGAAGAGCGACTATTTTGTTGTTTGAAAGATCAATTATCTGCAGCTGTTTCAATCCAGATAAGGCTTTGTCAGCAACCATTGATATTTCGTTGTCGTGAATGTGCAGTTCTTTGAGTCTACGAAGAGCCATAAATCCGTTTTCTGGCATTAGCACGAAGTGATTGCTTGAAGCGTCTAGTACCTCAATATCTAATGAGCAGGTTGCATGCGACATAGAATGTGCCGAGGGAGCTGGGCCATCCTGTTCACTAATCAGTGCTTGATGCATTGCTCGCTCTCTGAATCCCAAATCACTCACATCTTGAAGACGATTCGAAGACACATTCAAATACACTAAGTTAGTTAACGGGCAGAACAAGTTTTCGGGAAACGACCAGATGTTATTAAAACTGAGATCCAACTTTTCCAACTGTCGAACAGCCGTAAAGCTTTCTGATGCTATCTCTAAACTCATAGCGGCCCACTCTGTGTTTTTCGTTCGAATCGTTAAATTTCGGAGGTCTCTCAAGCCGGAAAGTACGCCAGGCGGCCATCTTCCAATTTTACAGTTATCTAAAACAAGTTCACGTAGTTTCACTAGATGTGCGAAACTCCGATCATCAAGGGAGCTTTTATACATCATTTCTTCATTACACTCTATTCTTAAGGACGTGGTATGTTCTGATGGAATAACACTGAAATTAGTTGTGTCGAATTCACTGTTTATTGTGCGTAGTTTACACGTGAGGGAAACTTCGTGTGCATCATTAGGGCCTCTCAGCCACCACTGGCAGTCATCAGGTGCTTCATACTTGAGTGGCAGAGAGCTCTGGTCAGCCACATTCAGGCCGATGACGAACCAAAACAGGATTTGGCAAAGACGATTTCTTGAAAATGTTTTGTGTGGAGCCATCATGGGGAAAATCAAATATCAAGGAAGAAAGAAAACAAGACACGACAGGCTCAGTGTCATGTTTTTTCCGTCGGCGTTCGCGTATTGCGTCCCCTTGCCGGATGTGTAGTATCCATCAATTTATGAACACTATTTCGGCTTCAATTTAACAAATAGTCCTTGTTGAGATAATGCTCATGATACGTCAATATCAATTCACAATCCGATGATTTAGCGTCCTTCGAAACGTAAACAAAATTTTCACATAAACTGTCCACATCAGCTTTAACGAAACGTCCAATATTCACTGAAGTTATATTCAAGATGTTTTCTGAATACAATTTAACTGGTTGTATTCAGTAAAGTCCGTAACTCAATTTTGTATCGCGTAAGTGATAAGCGTGTTTTCACCGTAACGTAAGTCCGTTCAGAGCGTCGTGTGGCGCGACCGTGCCCAGACGCTGCTACCAGTCGACTGAATTTTGGTAGAGCCATTGCAGTCGAGTCGAGTATACGCTCGGGAGAGGGGTGCGGAGCGGGCGAGATGAGCCGAGCGGTGGCGAGTGTTCACGACGACTTATTACAATAAATTATTTTTTTCGGAGCTTTAAGCGATCGACTGAGCGTTTTCGAAACCACAAACTTTGAATGAATACAGGCATCAGCTGCTTTCAGAACTATAGCTGGATTTTATATTTATCATACCTACTGTGATTTGTTACAGGCCTCTGAGATTGTTAATATGAATGTAGAGGGGTTATAGTTTCCTACTTGTAAGTTTTAAATCATTTTATTAAAAAAATATTGCTATTCGTATCTGCTGCGGCCTTAAAAATTCTCAATAATTTTGCACCACAACTTTTTGCTCCAAATTCCGATCATGCACTGTGAGAAATTCGGTGCGTTAACAGCGGAAACCTTCTAAGTTATGGAATAATTCGCGTGCCTTAACGCGATCGATTTAATACCCTATTAAGACTTCCCAGGAATTATGAGATACCGAAGGAAGCCTAGTTTTAGGATATTGTGGTTTATAGTGTGCCATTTCTGATTAATTTACCTGACTTAAGAATCTTATAACTATGAGTCATAACACTTTGGGTATTAAGTTTTTGTTTTTAGCGTCGCAGCGGAAGTGACAATGTAAGCTCTCCTTATAAAGTTTCAATATTTTACTTTTGTGTCAGCCCATCTACGACAAAAACTCGAACGTTATATAATTTAATAGGATTTCAAAGATGCACATAACCTTTTTTAATTCCATTATAAATATAAAACTCCATTGCATTTCTTAAATAAAACGAAATTAACTTACCGCAATAAGAATAGAAACTAAAAACGTAACAAAAGACATCGAAAACGTTTTCAAGGTACACGTAATCGGGATTAAAACCAACCCTTTTATGAAATGCTAAAATTAAAAAGCAATGGCATAAAGGTATTAAAAGCTTAAGGTAACAAAATTCTTTAACAAAAGAGGTTTTCTGTTAACGCTTGGAAGACCACACTGGCTGTCAGACGACGGAAGATATCATTTTAATCCTTTTAGTTAAGTTGACTATCAAAAGACAGATGCCTTGCCGGCATCCGTGTTTTTCTTTTGTCACTTAGCTGACTCTTAATGGATGACGTGAGATAAATTAATAGTTTGTGATTAATTTTGGCTTATTCTTTTTAATATTTTTTTTAAGGATTTTAGTGTTGACGTTGTTGTGTTTTGGTGCTATATGAACTGATATGATGGGTGACCTATGGGTCAAAATCAAAATCAAAAGTCATTATTCAAAGGCGTATGTTTAACTTATCACCAGATAAAGTAAAATATAACATCAAAAAAACACTTTTTACTGCCAAGAATAGTAAATAATCACCAAAATTAAAACTCCATTTTATTGTAAAATACCTAGGTAGGTACCTAAAGGTATTTGTATTTTCATTTGCTCGCTCTTGTATCCTATGTCGACGGAGCCCCGCATTTCTTTGTAAAGGGTTTAAAGTAACCTAACCATTTTTTTTTTTTTTTTTTTTTTTTTTTTTACGTGGAGAAATGCTCATGCATTCTGCACTACCACGGGGAGATAGTGCAGTTATGTGGGACTCCAACCCACTAAAACTCCACGGTGTCCTCCTCTGCCGCTTACGGCGGGAACACGGGCACGCGTTAGCACTCATCCGTGAACCCGCCGCGGCTGTCCGTCACCGGACCCTCCTCTGGGGAGTATTCCCCATCTCCGGCGCACTAGAACACATAGCACGCCGTGACCACCCCAGGGACCAAACCAGCACATGGGCGCCAGACGACCCCGTGTCTGGGCACCCTTGGTCCCCCTGCGACGGGTCAGGTCATTGGCCCCGCCGCCTGCCAATTTTCGGCCGCAAAGGATAGGGAGAGCGGCCAACGTCATACCAACACTCCTCTTCCTCTGCGGCCCCACCGCGTCCGCCAACGGACGGTGGCGACCCCGTCAAGGCCGCGGAAGGTAGGGAGAGCGGCGCACCGCAATACCGGCACTCCTCTCCCACCGCGGCCTCCAACCCTCAGCCGCGATTCCTCCGATACGACATCGCGGCCCACCTCAGCTGCGATGTCGCTCAAGCGGCACCGCAACCTACTTGTTGGCCGCTACGTCGTCGGCTTACCGGCAAAAGCCCTGACGAGCGGCCCCTCCTCGGGTTCCACTTCGCTTCACCGTGGGTGTCCAAGCCACGGCTACTGAGCCCCCCCGCCTCGACAATGCGGGAACCCACCGGGGGGGAAAGTAACCTAACCAAACCTAACCTCGGGGTTCCCAGCTAGAACTATTGTAATTTTAGACTTCATTTTTGCTGTTTAATATAGTTTTTTGGTGATCATTATTTAACCCCTTATACAAATTAGGATGAAAATCAGAACTTTTTAAACGTAAACATTACAGAAGACAACCCCCAAAACGTCCACCCTTCACCACTTCCTAGTGCTTTGGCTGGGAAGAAGATTTTGCGCTACAAAATTCCCAGCAGCACAGCTGACTGTTTGGTTAGAAGAACTTGATTCTATATACAATAGATGCAAAGTAATTAAACTAACAAAACAAAGAAACACAAAACATTCAATTTAATTAATTGCCATATTGCAATACAAATAATTATAAAACATTGTCATGAGAAGGTTATAAGTATTAATAAGTGAAAATAAAAATCAAAAGGAAAAAATCAATCGTCACTTTTGGGAAATGCTTCTGCATTATGTTATAGTATCTATCTTGTAATGAGTAACGTGATACTATAAGACAGGTTTTATTTATATTACTTATATAACTTCACGCTTGATTTTTCACAGTTTCTAATCCAGAAGCAGACCTTTGTGCTCACTAGTTCGTTTAGCAGTTCCTTGGAAGGAACGAGAGGTATGGTGGTGTGTGATTATGCAAAAAAACGTGAGTCACTACTGGCTTTACCATGGGGTTATTCACAAACGGTATCGCACACACTGGCACAGGGTTCCCGACTTAGTATAACCGACCCCGTTCCCTCCGTTGAGACCGGGGGTGATATCATGTGTACTGATAACATCACAATGCGGTTAGGGTTGGTATTGCAAGGACGTCAGACCCGTTGCCCGCTTTTCCAGACATTTTTCCCGATAGGTACGTTGAAGTTGCATCTCCGTTATTCCTAGTCCTACACGTTTTAAACAAAAGTAAGTAAATGCGTTCTTGAAAGAATATCTAGACTTCTTTCGCAAAAGGTTATTACCATCTTCTCTACTAAGATTTGTGAAGTCCTCAACCTCGCAACTACTTATGTTTACATTTAGCTTATGTTTTATTATTCAAGACTTTGTCTAGAACTTACAAAGGATACTCGTAAAGTGTCCATCAAAGCCTCTTTGAATGTAATCTTCTGAATCATAAGCGTTTTGTCAACAAACGTTTTACAATCACTTTTCAGCCTCTAAAAGTACTGTACGTAATAATTTACGAGTACATTTAAAAACAATACCTCTGTAAGCCAACACTTTACGATCCATGCGTATATTCATAAAAATGTTCGCGTGTTTGTCCGTAGCTGTCACAACAGGAATATCATTCATCACGATCTGAGACAAAAGCTCATACGTAGCGATGACGTAATTACCGCGTGTATCTAAAAAAACACATGTTAACGTTTCGTTATTTCAAAAAACATCTATCAAGGAGACGCCGAAGCGTGTTAAAGTTATTACTCCGAAGTGTTTCACATCACAATCTGTCAGCTGAAGGAATGAATAATGATGAATCGTTTTCGCTTATATTCGCCGTAGGGGTATCTTCTTACCCAGCGTAGGTATTTATGTTTTTTGATGAATGCGCACGTCGATATACGATGAAAATTGTTTGTGCCGATCAATTTTACGATCGGCCGAACGGTCGAGTGTGTCTATTTTTCTTATAAATAGGCAAGCGATTTTTTGTTTACCTGTATCTCATCCTTAACCCATGGTCGAGAACTGTTGTTTAGGTGGAGAGGCTATCAGTTTTATTGTGAGGTCATTGTTGTTTCCTTTGATAAGTTTGATATTATTTTGCCCTACAAAAGAATTTTAGACAAAAAATACCTAGGTAGGTACCTATATGAATATCAAAGAAACCTGATAGCCTTCGGTTATGGTAAATGGGAAAAGTCTATCCCCTTACTAATAAACGTTGTATAGCGTCGGATATAATACGTTTATTAGTAAGGGGGCATGTCCGTCTAGCTTCCAGCTCGACATAGTCTTCTCCGATTTTCCATTAATTATAAAAGCAAAAGCTGGGAAATAAGCGTTTGCTATAGTAATCAGAACTGTAATACATGGATACTCTTTTTCTGCATGACATGGATGCTTTTTTTAATATTAGCCTGCACTGTCCCACTGCTCAGCAAAAGCCTCCAAATCCTTCCAGGCATCCTTGTGCCTTGGCTGTACTGTGTGGGTAGATGCCTTACACGTACCGCAAGGGTTACCTTGCGGCACGCGTCTAGGTCATCTCGTCACCTCTTCCTGGATCCTAACTTAATATTATAAATAAAATATGCGAAACTAAGTTTGTTTGTTTCTAACCTTTTCACGCCTAAACCACTGAACCGATCGTCCTGAAATTTTGCATATACGTTGTCAGGTATACAGAAAAGGACATAGGGTAACTTTCATCCCGAAAAAAAGTGCTGTTCCCGAGGAAAACAACGTTATTAATCTAATAGATGGTGCCACGTGTCTTTCGAATCATGATTGAATTATATTAGAACCTTTACAACGGATTTGGATTAAATTTGGCACATGGATAGACCATGACCTAGAGAAGGATATAGGCTACTTTTCATCCTGGATCGCAGACGAAATCGCGGGCAACAGCTAGTGCTTAATAAAAAAAAAGAGCGGCTAAAGTTTAAAAATTTTCGTGTTTGACAATTACGAAGAATATAATCATTTCCCTCATTTACTTCTAAAACCCTAAAGTATGAAAACTTCCGAAAACCTAAAGCGTAATTTCTCATATCCTCACATAAGAAGTTCCACCAAAGTTTAATTTCCGTAAAGACATGTTATAGCAGCTCCAACAGAAAATAAAATAGGAGATCAAGAGCAGAGTTTGAAAACATAAAGATACGGTACATTTCTGTGTTTCAAGATTGTGTACGATTTGTTGGAAACTTTGCATAATTTAAATGCTTTGTATTATAAATCCGATAACATTTGGAACATAAATTTTGTTATCAGAAGACTCTGCAGGGATAAGATAAAGGGACGAGTTATATAGGCGGTAGGTGCAAAGCAAGAAATAATCTGTCGAATTTGAACTGAAAACCTTTATGGTTATAGGACGTAACATAACAGAGCATTGTCGTGCTATTTTTGGACAAGAATATCTTCTTATAAAAGTATCTATAGTGTCTAAGATAAATACAAACAAAAGCCTTAATAAACAATATAAATAACTACTAGGTGCCTATATAAAAATACGGTGGGTAAAAGCAGCCATGCTTCAACTGAAATAATCTTCCTTACGACATCGATGAACTAACCTAATATAAACAAGTGACAGATGATTATTGATTAGTAAACAACAAAATACACCACGTCATCACACTAATATTATAAAGGCGAAAGTTTGTGAGTGTGTGTGTGTGTGTGTGTTTTTATATGTTTGTTACTTCTTCACGCCTAAACCACCGAACCGATTTAGATGAAATTTGGTATAGAGATAGTTTGAGTCCCGGAAAAGGACATAGGATAGTTTTTATCCCGATATTCCCACGGGATCGACATTTACGCGGGTGAAACCGCGGGGCGCAGCTAGTATTTTAAATGTGAAAGTATGTCTGTCTGTCTGTTACCTCTTTACGCTTAAACCGCTGAACCGATTTAGATGAAATTTCGAATACAGATAGTTTGTTTCCCGGGAAAGGACATAGGATAGTTTTTATCCCGATATACCCACGGGATCGAAACTTACGCGGGTGAAACCGCGGGCGCTGATGGTATTTTATATTTTACAATTCTGAGCATGAGGGGGTTCGATTCCTAGATTAGGCAAGTGTTATTGGGTTTTTCCATCAATAATATCTCGGTAGAAGCCCGGAGTCTGGATTTGTGCCCGGTTGAAGACAATAGGCTCGCCCCCTATTACATGGCGAAATGTCCAGAGGCGTACTAGGTACACCTCTGCCGAACCCTTCAAAGATTACAGGCGTGATGTTATGTATGTTTGTGGGTATTTTTCCACATCTTTAGAAACACACATTTCACCCCAAAATACCCTGATATTATCACAATCCCTTATCGAAAACTATGAAGCAAACCTCAAGTGCCTTGTTAGAGCACTCGAGATTTCAAGAGCGTGTTTCGTCACAACGCGAAAAAAAATACAGCACATAAAAAATCTCCAGGAAATGTTTATTTACCGTGGATACGTAGAGACGTAAAACAAAATGTGTAAAATATTCACCCCGTGTGTTTTGCACCCAGATAGCGGTACAAATACGATAACGCGCGTATCCTTGTTAGCATAGAAATTGCGTTTGAGCTACGTGCTCGTGTATTTATGAGTATTTACGCTAATATAGTTGTTAATGTAATTTCGTCTTGGATTTTTTAGGAGATGAATGTTATTAGCAAGCATTTTTTTTTTTTTTGTTAATTGGGATATTCGCGTTTTCATTGCAGGAAAAGGTAGCGCTGTTGCTCTGCGGAAAATTAACTTATTCAGGATGAATTTTTTAAGCAGGCGTGGTTGGCCAAATCCGAAACTATGACGAATAGCGAAAAGACTCAAAGGACTCTCGGGCTCAATTTTGATGAAAACTAAAACTGCATCATTAGATTTTTGAAAAATCAATATTTCTAGCCAGGAATCGAACCCGTTGATTTTGAAAAAAAAAAAAAAAAACACAAACTGTATTATTACACCATTCGATAGTGTCGCTCTACAAAAAATTTGCCATCCACGCCACGCATATAAGATACTTCAAAGAATGCTCGCAAATATGGATGGAATGTTCAAAATAGACAGGCCACCTAATTTTATTTTTTCCATGACTGAAAATATGATTACTTACAGGTTAAAGTTGGTGAACATACGGCTATTCCATCAATGTGATTATACCTTAAAGTATAAAATGCATGACATCCGCCTATTTCACGGGGCTTTAAAAAAGTAGGAAACAATTTTTCATCAAATCTACTGAATCGAAAAAACCTAATCCCGATTTGCTTCGGATCAAAATATTCTCAACGGTAGCTTAAATTTCCCATAAATCCCAATATACAAAGAAAACTTATCAGTGTTAAAAAGTGACAAAGTAAACTTCCTGAAGGAAGCTTGGGAGGTGCGAAATATTTCCGTCTTAACATTTTTTTATTTGACCTCAGTGTTGACAGTCACGGCTACCAACAATACTACATCGGCTATAATACACAATGACCCAAACCCGGGAAGGGTAAACATGGCCATTGAATAAGAAAAACCGTACTTTATCAAACTGACACCGTACGAAATCAAAATATATGAAACTTGACAAAGCGCGTGAATCACTATATTAAAATCCTTGAAATCTAATCAAAGCAATTAACAACGCTTCTTTCTTGCCGCAGGCTATTTAGTCCCTTTCCTTCTTGTATAATTTTGCATGCTGCGTCCTTTTCTTGGGATTTTTTTTCGAGTTTATAAGGCAGATATGTGACAGGGGATGTCTTGCAATATTTCACGTGCCGGAATCTAAAACGCACCCACGCTCAGGTAGCAAACATTATCACTATAAGCGGTGTTCATAACTAAAAAAGAAACCTTTTTTCGAAAAAGACAGAGAGTGGAGTCGAACACTAGTAACATTTTTGTTAACGCGATGCGTTGTTGCGCATAATTTTTTAGTAAATAAATACGTATTGGACTTGGAATGCATTTAATTTAAATGAAAGAGCTTTTTCATAACTATATTTTTAATAAGGAAAAAATAATAATATTAATAATAATAAGGTCATTTTATTACAGAAAACCATTTTCAAATTGTGAAAATAAGAAAACTATAAAATCAAATACTTAGTTGCGTAATCATAGCAGCAGGTTGAATGTTTATAAATTTATCTGAAGGCCATTATTTGAAATCGTACAACCGTTTCATAAGTACCATAAATGATTCCAAATAAACCAACCGTTTCCATGCATTTCCTATTCCCAATTCCCGACGAAACTATGAGGAGATAAAAAAAAGCCTCGAACTGCGAATAAAAAATGACTAACAAAAATATTAATCTCGAAAAAAGATAAAGAGCTCTGTGTTCGGGTTCGGACGATCTTTTCTGCGATACGCCATCTTTTGTGCCAATTATGAGGCAGTTTTTGATCTTTTTTGTTCTCTTTTTAAAAATGTCAACGGTGGGTGGGAATTTGTGGACAAGTCTAGTTTTACAAGGTGTCTTTTATGCCAATGCCTACCAAAGCGGCAGTTTTTTTATTTTTGTTTTGTAATCGTTCAAACAAAGGCACGTGTTTTTAAGTTGGATGATCCTTTACGATATAAATACTACATACATAATTTACTTACAGTTAACCTTAAAATAAAATAGGTGCTGATAATATAGGAACAAAAACATCGATTGTAGAATAAACGGCCCAAGTCTCGAGACTTCGAAAGTCTTAAAAAGCTTATCTGGCAAATCTTTATAGATCACTTTCAAATGGTCCAGTGAGCCGAAAACATTGCTAATATCATGCAGATGTGACTTTGAAGAAAACTGTCATAGCGTGAATTAGTGCGTGCGAAACAATTATTTAGCTCTCGCTCTAACTCGTTATTTAATAGGCTCACTGGCTCACGTACTTATCTTTCAACTAGGTGCCATGACAGTTTAGGTCTACACCACACTGCGTCAATACGATGATAACATCACACTAATATTATAAAGGCGAAAGTTTGTGTGTGTGTATTTGTTTGTTACTTCTTCACGCTAAAACGGCTGGGCCAATTTTGATAAAATTTTGTATGGAGGTAGCTGACACCCTGGATTAACATATAGGCTACTTTTTATCCCGATATTCTTACGGGATCGAAACTTATGCGGGTGAAACCGCGGTTCGCAACAAGTTTTTCATAATTTTAAGATTGTTTTTTTTTTTGTATAATGTTGTAGATTTGTATTTTTTTGGGTTTGTACAAGCAGTGCAAGGTACTTAGTATGTATAAGGAATATCAATCTAATATAAATATTTCAAGCTAAAAAAGATAGTTGCCTATCTATTGTGTACTTCTTTCTGTACCTGCATGATGTTTTTTTTTTCTGAGACTTATTAACCGTGGAATTGAATTGAAACCCTCTGTTGACTCTTGTAACAAATTCAAATTGTATTTCTAATATTCAGAATTATTAGTAGTTTTTTTTTAAATATCTAATATTATTACAATGCTCAAGATCAGTACCTACCCCTACTTTAAGACATAGTCTTCGCAAAATGTTCTAGAACAAGTCTTCAGTTTTATGTAAATCCTTAGAGCTCTGACATTCAGAAAATTTGTGTCGACACGTGTTCAGAATAATTTAAAAGTACTTCGCTTAAAGAGTAAGGCAGATGTTTTTACGGCTTTAAATTTTATTCTACGTGCCATATAAATGGAAATAAATAAATTGTTTGATGATGATTCTCGTAACCAGTTGCTATATTTTGAAAGCACACGTTTACCTAGTTGCGACGTTTTTGTTACACTTTGCTCACCGGAGCAACGGATGACTGCTTTTTCCTTCCTTAGCAGATATCAATTTTTTTTAATTTCTCTAGTTAGCCAAGGATAGTAATTTGAATTTAACACAATTGAGCAGTGGTGGCCCAGCGAGCTATGATGGCCCAGTGGTAATGGCTGCGACTTATAAGTTGTAGGTCGTAGGTTCGAACCCGGTCAGGCGCTTTACTTTGTGTAAATAATTTCATCGCCACTGCTCTCGAAACGGTGAAGGAAAACATCGTGAGAAAATCGGCATGTCCTAGAACCAAAAATTCGAAGGCATGTGTCATCTACCAACCGGCACTGGGCCCGCGTGGTGGATTACGGCCCACTCCCTCTCACTGAGAGGAGGCCTGTGTCCCAGCAGTGGGATTGAATGATCGTTAATTGCTATTCAACGGGTATCATGTCAATATCCCAATCTATAAACTTTGATCAACCTCGGAATTATACTATTATAATTATTATTATACAATATAACTCTATACCAGCAGCAGATTTGTTTGTGAAAACTAATAATATGAAATCAATCACATCTTAAAGCCTTTTGAAGCCATCAAAAATAAAAGTGACATTGGTTGAATTTTATTTTAAAAAATAAAAATCTAATTCAACATTTATGAATGGGACTTAAATAAATCAATTCTCATGAATTTATTTCTAAAAAGATTGACGAATCTACCAAATACACTAAAAATGTCTATAATTTTATCAGAACAAGTAATAATTGATATCATAAAAAGCAAGTTTTCTTACCATGACTGACGTAATGTGATCACCATTTATATGCAGATTTTATTTTATGAATGTTCTTTTTTGCAGATTGATACAAAAACGGATACACGTCACATAAATTAGCACTATTTTATTATATTTCGGAGTAAAGTTGGAAATCAGTTTGTTTTTAGGTATCGTATTATCATTTATTTATGGAGAATATTATTTTAAAGCCTGGATCAGACTAAGCTCACGTTCGCACGGATGTAAAAGTATCGCGGCGGGATTATCGCGCACTGAATTTTCAGCTCTCGGTATCGAGCTGAGGGTTGAGAATCCAACAGAGTGCATCCCAGCGTGTCAAAAAACACACTGTTGGATTTTGAACTCTCGGCGCTAAACAGTGCGAAAATGCACCCGTGCGAACCTGTATCCAAATAAAACTGCGTAACACACAATCAATCTCAATTTTCTCAATATTGTTAATCCATTGCTTCATATGTTCAAAAATGTGTCTGCTTAACAACGTAAATAACGCAATGAATGGTGTTGAACTGTCAAAATGAAACCCATTGCTACAGATAGTGTGTTACGCAATTACCCTGCTAGGCTAAGTCTGTGATAGAATTTCTTCTATTCATGATATAATATTATATTTTAGTCTACATGCTCACAAACAGACATGCTGTCTTTTCATTAGAATCCTTTATAAAATAGAAAATCATTAGTCAAAATTAAAACCTTTTTACACGTTCCATCATAAGTGTTCAGAAACTTTTCAGTCTTTCAGATCGAATAATTAAAAGTCACTGAGTGGTGACACGTTGCTAATGACTCTAAGGACTTATACATCTTAATTAATTAATGAACATAAAAGCGTCAACTTTGAAAAAGACCTATGCAGTGACACCTCACTTGATAGGGTAAAGCCACTCCATTTTATACGTGACCACAGACACAAAGGATTATTTTAATATTCTTACCTAGCTGTTTTTGGACTCTAATGCAAAAACATGCCTAAGCGTAAAAAATGTAGTGGAATAAGAAGATTCGGATAAACCCTCCCAAATTCGGATCGTATCTAGTTGATTTGAAAATGAGCCTCCTGTAACTGAAAATGTTACGATGATTAAAGTCGGTTAAAAATGGTATGGTGATCGCAGTTTTCCTTGGTTGATTGTAGAAATCTCATCAAACCTTTTTTATTGGATGTATAAATTATAATTATAAAAACTGCTCATCGTTTTTCTACCACGTTTTTAATGCCTATCGAATATCTAATTTTTAAGCTCTAACTCTGAAAAATATACTGGTTCTGTACGTTTTATTACAAGTTTTTGCAACTAAAATACACGCAAACTTCTACCAAAACACCGAAGTACCGAAGTATTTTAAAAACGAAACAACAAAGTTATATTCTTTATCAGGTAGGTACAAACTAGTTACATAACATTTTTATTGAATTTGAGACAAAGGCATTTTTCAATTGCAGTTCCCTTTGCTTTTGTCTATCTTGCGTGCGACGGTGGCTATGGAATTTCATTTAGTGCACGGTTGCCCTAACTTCATGCGGCTTCAGGGGTCCTACTACCTGAATATAAAGACCGGAACGCGTTATTGGATTTAAGTTTTCATTGCGGCTTTTTGACCGCTGCTTCTTACTTTTAACATGAAGATTGTAGAGCCAGAGCAATGTATGGCAAACATTGCGGCTGGGACTAAGTTTTCTCGTTTCGTGGTAGATCTATTTAGTCGGCCCCGTCCATACAGCGCCATGCAGGCAAATTATACCACACTCAGCGGGACACAAGGCTCGCTTAGCGCGATATATAGAATATCTCTCACTAGTATAACGATTTATCGGAACCTGTCGAATGATTACTTTTTTCCCTTGAATAAATCTTTTAAACATTGTTAGGCAGGTGCGTCTACCTATTTTAACCAAAAGCTTATTTAATTTGTTCTTAAATGGTTTCGTTTTTCCATTTATTTTGACTTGCTCTCTTGCCTCTTTGACACAAATCTATGTTCTGTCGTAATCCTACAAATTCAGAGAATTTTACGACAGTTTTATTAAAATAATGTGACTTGCTACAAGATAACGTGGACAGATATAAAATTTATATTAATTCTAATTAATAGAATACTTCAGTGGGCTTTAGGTGACGACCTCATGAGTTATAAAACATGTAAATACCCAATTATTACCTAATCTTATCAGTATCTTTAATGACTAATTTTATAACTTTTAGTTATCAAAGCAATGAAAACACGATAAAGAAATTTTAATTAATAGCTTCCACTGACAAATATTTGAGAATTTCGTATCGGATAAAGGTGACCAAGATTTACCATTCAAGCGTCCTTGGGCAAAGTTGGAACAAATCAAATAAAACTCCGATCCAAAGACTGAAAGGAGATTTCGACAACCGTTAACACAAAGTTATTTAACGTTACTTTTGTTAGAAATAAACTCGTTAAAATTACAAAAGGTGGAGTAAACGGTAAAGTACCGAACCAATCTTCCGAAACAGAGATAATCTCAGTTCAGATAAAAGACAATAGGTACCTACTGAGGGCCGACAAAGATTGAATTAGCATTACAAGATTACAAAGACATTTCAATGGCTAAAGAGCTTAAATAAAAAAGATTTTTATGTAACAATGTAATGCATTCATGCGAATTAAGATGACGGAGAAAGAACATTGAGTATCTACGAAAGAATGTGTTTGACGACGCAGCCAAAAATAATAGAAGCAAAGTGAAAAAAAGCATGTTTTTTTATGTGCCATCATATCGTGTTGTTTATTAACACTTTAGTTATAAGAACAATGTTACTAATCCTATATGAGCCTTCGCTCGAATGAAAGTTTTTTTGAATTTTAATTTGAAAAAGTACATCAATGGTATAATAATAATAATATGTTGCTTTGTATAGTATGTGATCACAGAGACTGTATCTACTTTTATTATATATATTCTTTACATTTCTCAAATTGTAAGTGAACCTTAATGTTCTTTTTTGAGAAATAAATGTCTTTAAACCGAATAAGTAACTTGTATAATTAATCAGCCTTTAATGTTCCCACTGAAGGTACAGACACCAGCACATCAAGCTACTGCAATCTGTCAAATTTCTTTGATAGATTTTCAACTCTATCGCTAAAGCATAAGGTTCAAAGTTGATTGGGAAAACTTGACAGAGTCTGCACATGGTGGGCCTCCTCTCTGTGAGAGGGAGTGGACCGTATCGTAATCCACCACGCGGGCCCAATCCAGGTTGGTAGACGTCACATGACTTCGATTTTTTGGTTCTAGGACATGTCGGTTGCCTCACGATGTTTTCCTTCACCGTTTTGAGAGAAGTGCTGATGAAGTAGTTCACAAAAAGTAAACCACCTGTATGGGTTTGAACCTACGACCTACAACTTGTAAGTTGCGGCCGTTTCCACTAGGCCACCACTGCACCATAAAGAATTTTGTTAAAAAAAATCCAATTCACTATGAAATTTAAATAGGTATCTAAATAATTCTTTAACCATCAATAATAATCGAAGAAGTCTTCTCACACAAGTTCATCCAAACATAATTTAATTTATGATTTTCTGATATATTTATCAATATCAGCAACAATCTAATCCGAAAATTTAATACGTCACGAACTTTCTAGACATGTAAAAACTTTCATCCCATTGGATATTAATTTAGAAGCCTCGCGATGGAATTAGCGCATAATTAAAAAACTTGAGACATTTACTTAAAACTTGGAAATTGCAGTAACCAAACACGAGATCCAATATATATATTCGTGCTATGCATACATATTGAATCGTTAATTAGTTTTAATGAAGATGAAATTTAATGATTAGATTTCTTAGATTAAATAAACTGCTGAGCTTCATTCACATGTTATGTTTAAAGTTTTATTTAAAACAAAAGTACGTTAAAATTACACGTTACATAATTCATAATTAGTACATTGAAAATTTAGTCACGTCATGCATTCGCAAACATCATAATATTAAAAATCTGTTTTCAGAACTACGTATCCGAGTGAATTTCAACAACTATGACTTTTACCTAATTTTGGTGGAAATTTTTGTTTTTGAATTTTTAATGAATCCACGTATCCATGGATACGTATTTCTTAGTACTACGAACTTCTTATATTCATTAAAAATTCAAAAACAAAAATTTCCACCAAAATTAGGTAAAAATCATAGTTGTTGAAATTCACTCGGATACGTAGTTCTGAAAACAGATTTTTAATGAAGTTGATATGCAAGAAATACGTATCCAGTTAACGATACGTATTTCTTGCATATCAACTTCTTTTAATCATTAAAAATTCAAAAACAAAAATTTCCACCAAAATTAGGTAAAAATCATAGTTGTTGAAATTCACTCATCCACTTTTTGTTTTTGTTGCCCAACTTGCCTAAACTTGGCTCAATTCATCGTTAAAATACAGCCCTAGTAAGTCCTCACTTAGTAACAGCGTGTATCATCCAACTATTAAACAATCATGATCATCCACAATAGCAATAAGGATGAAACTCAAACTTGACGCCACTGAAGCGTTACCGACCGTAACTGTATTATCTCCGTCGACGCGACCATCAGTTATATGAGGGATCTTCACAATAGGGTAACTTAATCAAAATAACATATTAACATCTAACTTAATAGCTATTATGTTTCAAACTAAATATCAACGGCACATAGCAGTTTGCATAATCGTACCCTCAGCATTTAACAGGTCTTCTAATGGTTACAAGTTGGGATCAGTTCAGAAAGTTGTGGGGAGCGGTTGCGATGAAGCGTCCTCGGACCGACTCTTGTACACAAGTCGCAGTGACCGCACACACCGCTTGTTCTAAAATATATTTGCTCAACTGTACCGTCTAGCAGTTTGTAATTGCAGAAGTCTGTTAGTTGGGGAACGAATTTATTATGTTTGATAAGTGAGGCCCGGTAACTGTTATGATGAAAGGGCCACCTTTCTTTTTTTTTTTTTTCTTTCTTTTTTTTCTTTTTTTTTTCTTTTCTTTCTTTTTTCTTTTTCTTTCTTTCTTTTTTTTTTTCTTTTTTTTTTTTCTTTCTTTTAGTTCTGGCTTTATTGCGTGACTCATTGATTTTAAAACACACTATTATAATTCACTGAAACCTTCCGATTTATTTTCATAGACTTCCAAAGGGAAGGCGAAATTACCGTCTCACACTGCAATCAACCCATCTATTGACCGTGAAAACTTAGGTGAAGTGAACTTGCTTATGCGAATCCCGCACCCCATACCATAGATAGAGGTGGAACACCGCGGTGTTTTTAGCCGGTAAGAGTCCAGCATGCCCCTTTGTCACCCCTTACGATGGAGGAAGTCAATGAGGATTTCCACCAAAAAAAAAAAAGGTGAAGTGAACTTGAAGTAAGGTGTCAATAGTGTCAATTCACAGCATAAGGTTGGGAACTCAGCTCACTTCACCTAAGTTTTCACGAGGAGATTTTTACAGAATAGACCTACAGGCGTCGAATGCGGGATGGCCGTACAGAGTTGTGTTTGACATGAAGCCACCAAGCACTACCAGTAAACTCATAAAACCAACAAAAACTATCCTACTTCGACATAGTTAAGGGGATTACAGGACCTAAATGCAAAAAACGCAAGTTTTAGAAGCAATAAAAGTATATGATCGATTACAGTAAAAAACACAGAAAATTACATGATAATCTTCAGGATATATTCTAGATAGATGGTCAGTTGAAAACATAATACAATTAATTTGATACGGTAGAAAAAAAATCATGAAGATACCTCTAAAAACTTTCTTATCACAATAAAAACCGTACTAATGTACTCGTACATACAATCATTCTGATTTTTTTGTCAGATTATTCTACAAGCAACATACTAAAGTAGTACTTTAATTTTTCAGTCCAAACAATAGATTTTTTGTAAATAGATAATTGCTTCATATTTTGCAATAAATTACCAGGGTTGTGTCATCGCGCTTCTCTTTCTTTTTTATGCAGTCCGACAGTGACCGCGCTTTAGGTCATGTACTCTCCTTAAGGCAGAATTTGATTAGCAAAAAAAATTAGCATACTAATCTTATTACAAGGTGGGTACGTGTTGTTTTTCTTCAACAATCGTTCTTGCTCGAGCGCCACCAGTGTCATAAGATCACTACGCTTTACTTATTCCTCTATGTGAACTTTTTTCTTCGGACTAGCGGTATTAGTTTAACAGTCGATATCGACATTGGTGATGGAATGTTACGAAAGAATCCGAATACAAATAGTGAGTAGATATTGTCAGTACAATACCTAACAGTTCGATTCGATTCGGACCTTTTGTACAATCGAGACGGAACTCGATGCTAGTCATCGTTTCGGTTGGTTACTTTTTTTCAATCGAAGACTACGATTCGATGCGTGATGTGTGATTAAATGCTCTGATTTCGTTTTTTTTTATGGAAATCAAAAATAAAAGATGTTTAGCAGGTTTTGCATTGCCAACAGTTATGTATATGTCGCAGCCAACTGGTTAAATTAGCCGTTTACTTAACCGCCTTTATCCACCAACCCGCACTGGGCCCGCGTGGTGGATTACGGCCCACTCCCTCTCACAGAGAGGAGGCCTGTGTCCCAGCAGTGGGAACGTTATAGGCTGATTATGTATGTATGTTAACCGCCTGGCCTTTGGAAGTAGTGCTCGCCTCGCTCTCTCGGCTCGCACGCGGTTGGTCACAGTTCTAACCTAACCTAATCCATTTGGTCGGGGTGCCCTGGCTTAGTTACTGCGACCATTCGGCTCGCACGTGATTGTTCACAGACTTCCAACCTAAACTATAATTGAATATAATTCAGGCCGTTAGTTGAACGGCCGTCGTTTAGTTAAGGGCTTGTAATAGTTCAGCTCAAATTCAGATTTTGCCCCCACTTCCCCGCGCTATGTATCATTCTATCCCACTCGCACTGACATACTGATTCAGTTAGGGTGAACTGTACTATTGTTGGAAGGATGTCCAGAAATAAAATGATTAAACTTAACATTCATTTATTACATTCACATAAAAATTAGCTTTCACATTGTATGTGCAGTATATATAAAATTCTTTTAAATGGACAGGTTAATAATAATATAATAACAAAAAAAACATGGGACGCTCATCATTCGCATAGCAAATACAAAGCAAAGACAATGTCATTTATACATAATATTTGAGTAGCGACGTCTACAAACGAACTACACCAATCTTTTGTTGACATCACAACCTACATCACGCAAGCAAAGTTTACCGCGAAATCCGCAATATACCTACTGCATTAGTGTTCTATGACCGACCAAAGACCATTGCTCACTCACTGACGGCGTGGCACGGCAGGTTGTGCTGCGGCATCCCGCGGCGTTCCGTGGAATCCTGCTGAAAGCCCGCCCTGACTGGACTGCGCCCCATTAACCGAAATGACCGCTGCACAAGTTTCAACCTTATTTCAACCAGCTTAGCAATCATAATTCCTCGACACAAAGTGACCCACACGTCCCGCGGGATGCAATGGCGCGCCGCGGCATTACGTGGAATGAAATGGCATAACACGTCATGCCGCAGCATCCCTCGGCGCGTCGCGTCATGCCGCAGCGTCCCGCGGCACGTAGCGTCATTTCCCGGCATCGTGGTATCGAAATAAAGTAACATGAATTCTAAACTCATTGAAATAAGATTTAAAATAACTTGATTAGTAATAAAATCCTCTGCCATGACACGCCGTGCCATGCCGTCAGTGAGCGCCGGCCTTAAAATTACTTTCTTTTTGCTGATTCTTTGGCCAAAAAATAGGCTAGTCCTCTGGTCACGTGAAGAGTCGACCAATCGCTTGGCGATTTCTCTAAAAATTAAGTGGGCACTCGGACCCTGTGGCCGTAGTGTTTCAGCCCCAAACGGCTGGTACATATAAGACGGCTTATTAAGATTAGAGTATCTATTTGCGCTGTTTGAGGTTTTCTGCACCCGCAGTAATCGCACTAGCACAGCCCACCGTAATAGGAAGATGGGGTGGCGCAAGGTAGTCGATACATGTTGCATCACACACCAAAGGCCGACCTAACTTCCAAGGCATTATGGTCAATCTGTCTGGTCTTTTCCAATCGTCGCGAGCCAAGCCATTGGGTTCTAAAACAGCTGGCAACCCAGCACTGACAAGAGCATGCAATGGTTATAACGCATAATAATACGTCATCGGAATGACTGATGTCAATAATTATAAAGTTTCATACATTTTGGCTTTAACGATGGTTTAGAATAGAACGCAATAACCTCGAACAACTGATGATTACCGGCAAGGTGGATGGTAAACGACCAAGAGGTCGCAGCCCATTGCGATGGTCTGACCAGATAAGCTCTTCTCTTGACACGAAATTTCATGATGCGCTTCACTTGGCCAAGGATAGACAGAGATGGCGAAACATCGTCAGGGAAAAGTTGTTTTCAAGGGAGGATCACGACCCTCAGTAATGAGGAGTACGACTTGAGGAGGAGGAGAATAGAACGAATTTTAAAATAAGTTGTTATTAATGAAAACATTTAAATTAAAAAAAAAGGAATCAAGAGGAGGAGAATGACGAAAGCAAGAACATTTATGTGAATTCCCTTAAATCCCTAATTTCCATATTCCGTGTATGTCTGGGATCACATAACTCTGGTAACATGTATGATAAGTAAAAATTTGTTAATTTAGGTTCCATGAATTGTGCCCAATAATGATCGTCTTTCTGTATAATTTCAGTTTTGATATGATTTTTGCATCCCGACCATACGCCAAAAATACATGTTTTTCTCCCAGTTATGTGTAGTTGTCCCTGCACCTGAATGTACCAAGGATGTTTCAAATTTATGGAAAGTCCATCTTTCGTTTTCCTCCAAAACCTTATTTTTTTTTTATCTATTGCATCGTCCAACGAAGTCCTGAATGCAGAAATTGGACACTTTATTTCTACTATTGTGTCTTCTCCCTGCACAACTCCGTCCGGAGTTGCACCTAAGTTAAGTTAGATAAGTTATAAGCAGACCCACTAAAAAGCGAGAAATAAAAACGTTTTAACAAAAAAAAAACGACTTCCAAAAAATCCACAGTGTAAAATAACTTTAATTTCGGAAGGCGGTGGCAAAAAACTTTTTAGTAACGTGTCTATAAATTGTTTTCAAGCATCGTCACGAATTTTCTAGCGCGAAGAACTGTACTCTACCGAGTTTTAGCCACCGGATCAGACGGCTTTCGAGGAAGATACAGCACAATAGACCACATCCATACAGTGCCAAAAATTATACAGAAATCCGAAGAGTATAACCGGCCCCTTTGTCTTACGTTTGTGGTCTATGAGCAAGCTTCTGACTTTATCGAGACCTGGTCTGTTTTGGAGTTGCAAGTGACATTAGTTATCTTTATGATGGAACGGATGGTCGTATTCCTTATCCGATCCGTTAGTTTGATACCCAGAATACTCCGTTCCATAGCCCTCTGGCAAACGTCGAGCGTGGACCTCTGCTGATTTGTCAAAGACCATGTTTGACCACCGTATGTGAGGATGGGAAGTATGCACACGTCAATGAGTCTTCTCTTAAGGGACAAAGGAAGATCACCCTTTATTATATCTTTCATGGCCCATTAGCTCATCCAGGCATTTTCGGTGCGTCTTGCAAATTCTTTGTTTTGTCTTGCCTGGAAAGAGACTATTTGCCCGAGATAGAGATACTCATCAACGTATTCGACCTCCACACCCGTCACAGTGATCCTGCGATGCGCACTGTTCGTCATCAACTTGGTCTTTGACATATTCATCTGAAGTCCAACCTCTAGGCTTGCCGTGCCAAGATCGTTTAGCATCTGCGTCAACTCGGAGGCTGAAGACGAAAAGAGGCACAACTCAGCCTCCGGGCTGAATATTGAACAAAAATGTATTAACTTAAACCAAAAAAAAATTACATGTATCAAGCACAGCCAACACATCAAGCTAGCCGAAACTTTTAAATTTTCCCAATCAATTTTGAACAATATGTTTTAGCGATAAAGCTGAAAATCTATTAAAGAAATATGACAGGTTGTAGTAGCTTGATGTGCTGGCGTCTGTACATAATTAATTCTCAAAATCTGTCAGTGGTAATTTGTGATTACTTGCGATGAATGAAAACCGTAGAGAATATAAAGGTTTTGTGTAAATTGGCTAATTTTATGCCGATTGTATTTTTTTTCAAAATTAGTTAATGCAGATCATAGTTTCTGGTCTCCTATTACAACATAACGGGTTTAAAAAGACACAACGAGCTGAGAGTCACTTGTACTCCCCATTATTGTAATCATTTCTTTGTACTAGAAACTTTCTGGTTACGGAGATATTATTATTAAGGTCAAAATTACAACTTTCACTGATATTTTTTACGAAAACAAGTTTTGATATTATAACACAACTTTAAATACCTCCAGGACCCCTGTATAGTTACATGCCGGTGCAAAATTTACTGTTTGTGGTAGTGCGCATACAGCAAATGTTTACACCAAAAATTAAAGTCGATTTCCAGCAATTACTTTTGTCACAGATCTTTTGTGCAATGTTACTTAGTTTGATGTACGACGGCTAAAGTCTTTTTACACCCTGTATCAATAAATAGATAAAATTATTTATAAAAATAGTTTTGCTGAATATATTGAAAACACCATTACACATTGGGAACTGTCTAAAATAGGTACGTTTACCTCCCTAAATTTTTGACAATGTTTTGACATTGACATGAGATTACGATTTTAAACCATTTCAAAAATTATTTTATGAATGAAAACTACAAAATTTGGAAAAAATAAAAATACGAGGCCTTATATTTTACATCTATATTTCATTTTACTTTATTACATAATTTCTTCAGAACATAAAACGTTGTCAATCGGGTCTTTTGAGCGCAAGCAAAGTGACACGGGTTCCCCGTCTGATAGCCGAAGCGGTACTGACAAGTACTGAATCGGGGTCCTGTCGGGGGCCGGGCGGCAGAGCGGTTCAAGGTATGAGTGGTTATAAAGCTGGATATTTCGGATCTCATCTTTTTACGTTAAATTTAACGAGTAAAAAAATAAAAACGAACCTATGACACCTGCTTTATGCATAGTTTGATTAGCTTGCAAATTTTCATGGCCTAATTTGAAAATTTTCATTGAATATTCTCCTTTTATTTTGCGGTTTAGAGGTAACTTTGAGACTTCTTTGTATCGAGAAAATTGTATGCAATCGTGTTTTCGCAACCGATGACACCTCGCAGTAGTCCTCATCTTTATCGTATATTAATTTCAAAGTGAAAACTGCAGAACTGTTGGAACTACAGCCGTTAATGCTAAGGCAATTTTCGCAATCTGAACTAGTATCGGTCCTTAAAAGGCTAGGCGGTTAACTGAACGGCGAATTAAACCAGTTGGCTGCGACATATGTATGTAGATCATAAATAAATTGTAAGAGGACAAACTATCTTTGTATAACTTCAACTGAAGTGTATTCTTACTGTGACTTTTATATTCTTTATTTAATTAGGGACTTTTATGACCGCAATGCGTTTGACAGTCCTATCATACCCTAACTAAATATAGGAACTTAATTCAAAAATAATATTAATTTTTTTTTTTTAGATGTCTTTTTACCAAACAAGCGGTTAAATAGCAACTAAAGCTTCTCTCGTATTGTTAAATAAATATATTATGTGCTATCTCAGCCAGTATTTAATTTTCTGATGTTCATTTTAAATTCATATCATTTTTCGCGACAAAAATATAGCTTTTTGAACATATAATTTCGCGACAAAGACAGATTTTTAATATTCATTTCAGTTTGTAGAATTTTTCTTTTTGCAGATTTCTTTTTTCGTCAGTCAAAACATACCAGTACTTTCCTGAATGATATAATATTAAATTTCCGGGAATTCTCGATAGCAATTTGATGAATAGGGAAACTAGTTTTTCTAGTGAATAATATTAAAACTTATACAATGTGAAGACGACAGCAAATGAAAACACTGGCAATACTAATGCATAAGAGTATTTTTGAACTATCAAATAAATCGAAATAAAAAGGTGATTTTTTCAAACAAAGTAAATAGGTAGTAGTAATCAATCGACTAGCTATGGTGAGTAAACAAGAGGGTATATTTAATTGAATTTTTGTATGCAGACTGAGACCGTCATTAGATAATTATATCGTACTTACGCAGTTAAATTATTTACCTTTAGCAAAATACAAAGGTAAACTAACTGAAAAAGTCTAGTGTGTATGTACAGGCTTATTGAAAATAACTCCTCGACTCTGTCAATATTACAATTCATTATTAAAACCTTCTTTGATACCCTATGCAAAACAAAAAAAATATCGGGGTCTAATTAAAAAAAAACGGGCTTTGTAGGTGCGTACAAAACGGGGAGAAATTAGGATCACTGCTGCATTCGTGCCAGACCCTACCTCCCTTTTTTAACCCTTGCCTCCCTTATACCCAAACATTCCCTCCAATTACAGTAGCCATAATGAAGTAGATAAAGATCAAATTAGAATGCTTTAATTCCTCTAATTCGCGGGCAATGATACGATTAAAATATTGTTGGTCTGAATTGAATTTATTATTAGAACTACATTCTTTTGAGCGTGATCTCGAAACTGGCTGTGTCGATAACAGATATTATCTTAGAGACACGTGCAAGGCTATAAATACTGTGAAAAAAAAATTTGAAAGTTTTACTGTCATTTAAATTGATACTGCTCCGTTGGTGTAGTGGTCGCGATTGCGGAGTTTAAGGTGCTTGGTTTGAAGCCCAGTTCCGTCATTGTTATTAGATTATTCATAAGAAAATTTGGATTTTAGTTGAGGCGGGCCTAAAAAAAACCAGGATAAAAACGGAGTTTTATCTCACGAAGCGACGCACCCTTTACTTGTGGTTACCAACCAGTGTACAAAAATGCTGTGAATGTGTGTGTAAGCGCAGGAGTGCCTCCGCCTTCGCCATTGTCTCGGACGGTAGTCGAATGTGTGTGTGTTCGTGCGAGTGTATGTTATGTGGTGACGCAACTCATCTTCACCCACACGTTCATGTTTACTGTTTAGCTTAAGTAAAGCACGCGTCGCTTCGTGAGATAAAATACTATCTTTACGTGGGACTTGAAACATATCTGGAAAAATATTTGTGTACCTTCTATGTACTAATAAACCTTTGTGTATTGTTAGTGATGATATTTAATCTGTCAAGCTCCGCTAATGAGACACAATTGGTTTTCTATTGTTTCGTCGCCGATCGGCGACGCGCGCCGCTTGACCGGTTAAATAATGTTTACCTAAATTGAATTCTACTATAAAAACGATGGCTTAAGGCTTTGCATGCTTAGAAGTAAGTAATGTAAGTTCCTAGGGAAATCATTTCAATTATGGTGGAAACTTCGCTATATTAAATAATCTAGTTGGTTATAGTTTCGGTATTCCCTAAACAACTTTGCTGCCTATAAATTCAAACAGAATCGTTTTTTATAGTTTCATTTTCATAAAAGCTTACCAATATTGTAAATAGCATTTACAGACTCAAATCTGATTTCCTGGTAATTTTATAATAACAACAACGAATTTTCGAATATTTTATAATATAGACATATTTATTTCGAATTTTCGAATATTTTATAATATAGACATATTTATTTCGAATTTTCGAATATTTTATAATATAGACAAATTTATTTCGAATATTCGCATACCTGTTATTTCACGTAGCGTAATATTACATTTGAAAATTCTACCGAAACTTATAATTAGTCCCGAATTCTTTATTTCAAAGAACAATATATTCAACAGAATCTTTGTTTATAACGAACATAATTCTATCAATCAGATAATAATGTGACGCTATTCTTACAACTCGACAAAAAAAAAAAAAAAAACGTTGTAAGGAACTCGGTACATAGAAGTCTTAATTAACTTCGGAACGGACAAGTTATCTGGCTACCGATGAAAATATTTCATCAATCATAGAACGGTTGATTGATAATGCAACGTGAATTACTGATAGATTGTGCTGCCAACCGCGGGAATGCTCATCTCAATTTATTTACATGTGTTTGTATCACTTGTTGATGTTGCCAACGGTAAAAGATAGTTTTGAAGGCATGGAGGTAGAAGGAATTGGACATGACTTTTTTTTTAAGAACAATAGTTGTTCGCGTCTGATTTGTAATCGGTACCTACTAGCTGTGCCTTATGTTTCCTTAGAATATTAATAAAACATAACTGGCAAAATTTGGGCGTACTAAAATAAAAGAAAGACGTGATGTTATGCTATTATAGGTACATAACGAAGAGGAAGAAAGAAAGGAGGGGCTTGTGGCTAAGTAATAACAGACATACAGTTGTTTGGACTGTGGATGGGTGACCATCTTTACATACCGGGACCTCTCCGTCCCTCGGAAAGTACGTTAAGCCCTTGGTCCCAGCTATCATTCGTGGATCTTTGACAGTCGTTACGGGTCGTCAGTAGCCCGAAAGTCTGACAACCAGTCTTACCAAGGGGTATCGTATTACCCAATACCTGGGTTGTGGGGGTCAGATAGGCAGTCGCTACATGTAAAATACTGGTATTCTGCTGGATCCGGTTAGACTAGAAGCCGACCCGAACATAGTTGGGAAAAGGTTAGGCAGATGATGATGATGAACGAAGAGGAAGGAAGTAAAAGTAAGCCAAAAATACACGTACCTACATAAAATTAGGTTGCTGATTGTCTAGTAAGAAGGACACGACTAATGAACAGACAGACAAAGAAACATTGCAGAGTACTAACTAATGTTATGATTTGTGTTTCGCCGGCACCAATGTTCTCAATCAACCAATTGGCTTGATAAATTAATGGACTAACATTGATTAACTTTTACACGCAAGGATAATTCCTTGAGTCACTCATATTGAACGCTACGCTACAATTAGGCACGAATGTGCTCTCAAAATGTATTATTAAAACACAAAGTAACTTATTGTTAAAAGAAAATTGTCATTGCGTTTCACATCGCTCAATTTTACCATTCCAGAATGACGCTAATCCCCGTAAATGTTTCACGAAAATTATTAAAATGTATGTTCATTTTTCGTGAAATATTTAATGTTGACATTTTCTCCACACATATCCATCGCTATTTTCGTTTCGCCGATAAAAAATGCCTCATCCATCACAACATACGTGCGAGCACGACCGATCATAGATACGAGAGCTAACGAACCGTCGGATGTGATTGAAAATCATCGCAAAGGAATGATGTCCTAGTCGGAAGCCATTATAAATCATTGCTAGACGGTAGCCCATACATCAATAAGGTCGATTATTTGATAACTTCACACAAAACACGGTCAGCGCTTGTTTTAAATGGGAACCAGTTCTAAGTGTAATTAAAATAAAGTTTCTATTAAATATTTTCTATTAGTGAACCGTTTTCGACGTGGAATGAAAGTTGTGAAGGTATTTTGATTGGCAGTATGACCTTTGATGGGTTTATAGACCTGATACCTGTGTGAATTGTTGGATGTGCAAGATATTTGGACTGTAGCGGTATGCTGTTTATTTATTAGGTGTTAAATTTGATATGTTCGGAAATCTATATACAGGGTCGAATTAAAAAACACTCTGATTAATGTGATTTTATTTTGACCGAAAATAATAAATTACCAGCGCATTAGTGTATTTTCGTTAGCTGATTATTTTTCTGTAAGTATATTATGCGTTTTTCTTACATATATTTTTACCATCGTCCTTATTTTGGTGGTCTGATTGATTTTTAAAAGTTTGTCCATCTATTTTAATGGGACCTTATAAAATTCAAAGTCCACCATAAGACAAGATATATCAACGCACAGCCTAAACCGCTGGTTCTAGAGGCATGAAATTTGGAGGCTGTGTTCTTTCTGAAGAGTAGGTATCCACTAAGAAAGGGTTTTTCAAACTTTCACCCCTAAGAGGGTGAAATTTCACGCGGATGAAGTCGCGGGCAGAAGCTAGTAATGTATAAACACGCTATTTTAAACGCAAGTTAAGAGAGTTGTAGGAATTTCAAAGGTTCCTTAAATTGCACTCATCAGTCTATTAACCATTGTACTCTATCTGTTTTTGTGTGTTTTGTTTTATCTGTGTCTCGATCTCGCCTGGTGAAGAGGATTGGATGAGGTCTATGATGGAATGGGCAAGCCCAGAAGTTGCTTATTGCATCTTGTTTTGAAGGCTGACGGCTTATACGTGGAAAGGAAGATCAAGGCTTGTCCGTTAGTGCAGTGTGTCTATTTATTCTTCTTCTTCGTGTCGATGATACTGTTAATACTTTACCACTTTCATAGTCCACGTAAATAAGGAGACAATCCAATTATAATTCCCTACCTATCCATCAAAACAGCAAAACTCTCACATTTAAAAGCTCGCTCAACAAAGCTCATCAAATCGAGCAAAAAACGCAACAAGGAAACTATTCTTAAAATTAACGAGGTCACAATTCACAATAACGCCAGTTCACATTCAAGCAAAAAAACTCAATACTTAAAAAGCCACAATTACTTAATTAAGATTTGGACGATAACCAGGCAGGTGTAGGTAGGTAACCATCAAAGATCATGAGCAACGCCGGACATCGATTCGTTACAAATACATTTCTTTAGTTACACCTCGTTGAGTCAAGGACTTCAAACTCATTCCGTACACAATGAGATGAAAAAAATGATACAAATTAACCGATTGAACCTGTTTGTCAGGACCCCTAAAGAGCGGGTTTCTGTTAAGTGAACTAATTTATACTCACCTGTATCATAAATAAGAATGAAATGGTCCGAGTGTGAATCATCCCACGCTTTACAAGTTCCGTATTTCTTTTTTAAAATATCATTTTGAGTGAAAAGACTCGAGATTTATATTCAAATTTCTCTATTGCAACTGTATGTTAATTCTGGAGATAAGATAGGAGTATAGGGAAATAATAATACAATAAATAATCTTGAGTTTATTGGATAAACATATGTGATTATAGTTAAACGGGTGGACAAAATCAAAAAGAAAACAACACGGGAGAATGGACAAATTGTCACAAATATTTTTTAACCCTTAAAAGTTAAACACAAAAGTTGGAATAAAAGGGAATGCCAATGACTTAGCGCTTCTCACACCGTTTCGTATTGAACCCTAAGTCCGCTCGGCGGCGCGCTATGTTATTGAAAGCATTTAATATTTTTATTCGATAAAACAGACGGCACCGCGGTTTAAAGAGATGTTAACACGTCAAATAAAGTTCGAATGTGCCAATTCCCCGCTTGTTTGCGAGATTACATGCTGAGTTTAAAATATTCGCTTGTCATATTCCATTTAATATCACCGATATACTATATTTTCATTCTCCCTTTTAGAGTTCGTGACTGTTACGACTAATTAGCCCGAGTGTGAAATTGCATCGAATAGCTTATTATCATTTTATACGTTTGTGTTAATTAAAAATTCTTATTGAATGGGATAGTTCGTTAATTTTATTTTTGTTTTCTCCATAATTTTATTTGGCTGCAAGGCTGTGCCCTCAGTTTACTTCAGCATCCAATTAGGGATCGCAATTTTCTTTTGAACTACGCTACTAGAAATTTCTCTTGCATATCAAGTAGCGTCATAATGGTCTTATTACGAAGCAGACACACCTAGCTAAATGTGAACAATTTTCCTTATCATCGTTCCAACATATCCAATTCCCATTACACGCCACCGTTTGCTAACTGTAACATTAAAGTATTATTAGACATGATACCTACATATAAATTAGTTTCTCTTTGGCGCCCGTTATTAAAAAGGTCCTATTCGGCTCGCCGTATTCCATTTCGTTTGCCAGTGGGGGGTTAGACCGTTTCAATCGTTGCGACAATTAATCACAGTACAGCAATGTCATCCGGCGCACCGGTCAGGCCGAAAACACGCCAGACGAATTTATTGTACCTTTTTTTTTTATTTCGCGCGGTTAAACGTATGGGAGGGTGTGATTGTGCGTCGCAACTCATTTTGTTACCTTGTTAGAGTTGCTGACTGTACGCAAAAGCAATTAAAATAAATTAAGTAATTATTTGTTTTTCATTAAAGAATAGAAAAAAAAGAAACAAAATACGTTTACTTTCGGTAAGTAAACATGATGCATAAAAAATACAAACCCAAAAAATAAGAAAAAAAAAATGTTAAAAAAAAAGAAGTTGGAACTAAGGTGGAGGAGGAGGGGTTGGAGTTGGAAGTTGGTAGTAAGCAGTTGATGGGAATTTATTGTGAGTTGTCTACAGACGATGCACAATAATGATATCTGAGTACTGCTTCGCTTTGTAAAATGATAAAATACACGCCATACCTACCTTTAATAGAAATAAAAATAATTAGCTTGGTCAGCTGTTGCCTCAAGCAAAATTACTTGTGTCAAGAACAGATTTAATTAATAGTAGACTAGTTAAACTTCAAATAAATGAAATTTAAATAATGCTAATTTAAAAGCATCTTGTAGACTGTCTAAGAAAGTTTTCATTAAAGCTTATGGCTTTATGATGATGAATATAACCTATACTATTTAAATGAATTCAACTTACTACATCTTGTACGTACTATTAACTTTTTGCTAATGCTGTACACTTCTGTAAGTGACGAATTCACAATTCCTCAAACCGTATGTTTGTTTGTGTATGTCGTTTTAATGTCTTTGAAGTGCCTAATTAATAAATAAATATTTTCTGTTCTTAACTTCTTACCCATTCGTGTAGTGATTGACATATTGATTAATATGTAGCATAACATACGCATAATAAGCCTATAATGTTCCCACTAGGCATAGGCCTCCTCTCTGAGAGATGAATATGTAAAATATTAAAATAAAAATGAATGATTTTATTTAAAAGAAATAATTAATTTTATTTTAATGGTGCACCGTGACATTATTATAAAAAAATGATACACAATTACATCTTCGAATAATTTGATTACCTATCCTATAAGATGATTAGATATTATTTTATCGAATAAAAAAAAAACATAAAGAAAACCACAGAGAAGAATACAAATTATAGCTGTAATCACCATATTAAAGCTTGCCAAATTGATAATAGTGTTAATACAAAAGCCGATGTCGAATTGTACCGGAATATTTTTAGATCATTTATTATGGCTGACTGTGAGACGTCAAAGTGTAGAAGCGAAACGAATTCTGTGAAATTATTTCGTCCGTTACACTTTTTTAAGAAACAGCGGACTATTGTTAGTAAATTAAATATGGTAAGAGAAAAATAAAAATAAAAGTTTTTTTCTAAAATAAAATCATCAGAATTGGCCCGCCTCTAATTTCCAAGTAAATATCTAGAATTCGACAAACCACAAAATTTCGAAAGAGCGTAGTAAATTACCTCAATTTTATAAATTGCACTTTAATTATAACAAAGGGGTCATTAAAAAGAGTTATTCCGACTGTACTGTACTTCAAAATATTTACCGTCCACTTACAAAATAATTGTGCCATTACATTTAAATAGCTTTATTTGTAGTCTAATAATATTATTCGATTGTACTGCATTGCAAATAATGCATTGAATACCCATTCGTTTTAATTATAATGACCTCATTAACACAATAATACCATACAACGTTAAAACTAAAATTATTACAAATATTTGTTTCAAAATTCGTATTAATATTAATGTACTTAAAGCCTTAAAGCTGGGTTTACATTATGAAACTAGTGACGTGAAACAGTAGCTTGACTATTCGGTTTCGGGTTATAGCTAACTGACACCCGGTTTTTGAAAAGCTAATAAATTCAACTAACATGTTGTCATACAGGGTGGCGGGACATCGACGCGCTATCTGTAACCATGAATTCGGCACATGATTCTAGAAGTAGAAATTTTATATAGGTATTAGGTTAGGTATTGTTATTAGGTTAGGTTTTATTTAGGTTCCCCTAGTGTAGAAATTTTACGTAGGTTATCAAAAAAAAAAATCGGATGTTTCATAGAAAAGTGCAATACTTACGCGGTCAAAATGTATGGAATAGCAATTGTTTTTTAAATAACCGACGAAAAATTTTAAGGCAAGGCGGTTCAGAATCATGTACCTACTGAATCCGTAACAGGTTAACTTTGCGGACGATTAGAAACACGTCGGGAGTAGGGACAGCTGTCAATTCGTGTTGTCATACATTCTTAGTTCGGGCTCCGAACTAATCTTGTGTACGGTTGTGTCTTGTATCACTTACGAAAGTGATTTGGGGCAGGTTGCCTATACTCTAAATCCTTCAACGAACATTCGGGCTCGTCCGAACGTAGTTCGAAATTTGGAAGTAAAAATCCTATAACCGATTAATTAACTATTTCGGATAGGTAAAAACACATCAGTAGTATAAGGGACAACTGTAAAATTGTGGTGTCATTAATTCTTAGGTCGGGCCCAAAACTAATCTTATGTCCGTAGGTTATATGAAAGTGGAATCGCCCGTCACTTCACCGAAATTACGGACTTAGTGCTTAGGGAGTAGGCTCCAAGAACAGTCAAGCTTTTTCACGACACTAGTTTTAATAATGTAAACCCCGCTTTAATGCAGGAGCTTGCAACACAAATCGTAAAACAAACATCTGCTTTAAAGGGTGGTCTAACATTATGTAAAGGCATTCCGAGTATAAGTACTCTCTACTGTTTGAACGCAGAACGCAGGGTCATGGAGTAACCTGAGCCAGGGCTAATCAAAGACGTAAAACTGGAATTTATTGTGTGCAGTGTACCCTGGCAAGTTTATTGTGCATTACTATGACGCCAATTACTCAACTCACATGTAACTGGGTATTGTAGGCGTATCCAGATGTTGGTTTGCAATGTATGGGGCATTTAGTTTGCTATTCGACTGTGCTAGTACTGCAGTGATTTGTTTGGTATTGGTAGTTTATTATTGGGATGGGATATGGTTTAATGGCTTGGGTTCTGTTATTGAATGAATAGTTCCTTGTGTATCTCTTTAGTCATAGCTTTGTGTTTGCATACCTACATATATCATATATCATAACATATCTATAAGTGTATTTTTTTTACATTTCCAATTTGGTAAACAAATATGGTACTACAAAAATCACGACTTTTCGCATTAATGACACGGCCAAGACAAGTAAACCAGTGGCCCAGTGGTAACTGCTCCGACTTAGGAGTTGTAGGTCGTGGGTTCGAACCCAGGCAGGCGCTTTACTTTTCTTTTTAATCGTAAGTCGGAGTCAATACCACTGAGCCACCATTATTCCGCCCCGCTGGACATTTGATACATTTCTCTTTATATTATATTTATCTGATCTATTGAAAAACTTATTTGGATGCAAATATATTTCAGATTAAGTAACGTAGTCTGTCTGTTTTATATTCCAAAATAGTACATAAGTACGCAAAACATGGGCTGTATTTTTTGCTGAAATATGTAGATACTTATGTATTTATGAATTATTTCAGTCGTTCTACTTTTTTAGATTGGCGAAATTCATAAAGTATCGAATTTTGCCCTAAAATAAGTTCAATAACCTCGTCATAACTCTCTTGGGTTCAAATCACTCCTTAACACTTTGACAGCCAAGCAATTTATTTATTCCTATATTATTAGTATTAATTAGTACGTGATCCGCTGTCAAAGTGTTAATGTATACCTACTTACCTATTTTCCTCTCTTGTATACAATAATGCGTCAGCCCGAAGCTAAAAGGGGAGAGTCTGCTAATTCGTACCGTACAAACGAACGAAGCTTGTACAAAACTCCTGTAAAAAGTACAATCGGGAAAAGGGTTGCAGCCCCATTGAAGATTACAAGATAAACGTGGAATTCGTCAAGAAAGGAAGGGGTAATACCTTGGAGTAATAATTCAGGCAATAGAGCGCTAGAAAGGAGCTCGTGGCGCAACACTGGTCGATCGAAGGTTAAGCTACGCTTTCAGAGATCGGTCCATGGATGGGTAGACCATCCGTTACATATCGGGACCCCTCCGTGTCTCGGAAATCATGTTAAACCGTTGGTTCCGGCTATCATTTGTAGGTTTTAACAGTCACTACGGGTAGTCAGAAGCCCGAATGTATGACAACCAGTCTTATTAAGGGGTACCATATTACCCAGAAACTGGGTTGTTAAGGTCAGACAGGTAGTCGCACTCCATGTACAGTACTTGTATTTGGCTGCATCGTGTTAGACTGGAAGCCGACCCCAACATAGTTGGAAAAAGGCTAGGAAGATGATGAGAATGCTAGGAATTTTCAAGTACCACAATATTTAAAGTTGAAATTGTCAAATTCAAATTCACGATTATTACTTCTGATAGATTTCCAGTTATGCTAGCATAAAGATATCCTTTTCTATTTCTAATTTGGCTAGACACACTGCCGTTTGTTTTGATGATGTAAGTAATCACGATAATAATAAAAAGTTTCAGTTTTCTGTACCTAGTTAAGTCATAACTTTTCTCTCCTGATACTATAACTGCTGAAAATGCGGTACCTCATAGTTATAATTGTATTTTGAAAGCCATAATTATATGAGGTGTTATGACACCTCCTGTTATTAGGCAAAACCTTCACAATCTTCTGAAGATAAAATCACTAAAAATTGTGAAGCTTGTCTAATTCATACTCTAAGGTTTGTACTTAACAGTTTTAATTTTAAAGTTTCCCGTTTAGCTGTGGTTTGCAGCGTTTAATTTCCGGCGTAGAAATTATTAGGAAGGAATAAGGTACGGCTTTCAAATCTACCGAGCTGTTGCAGTCAACCATCAAATTCTTTCAAACATTTTTACTCTTTTTATATAATACTGCAAAATTACATGAAGCTTTGATCTTTTAAGTACAAGAATATTTCTTACCTTTTGAAAATATTTTGGTAAATTATTGTATTTAAATGGACGGAAACGCTGGCGGAATGACTTTGAGGTTTTCATAATAAGTTGGGCAAAAAATGAAAACAGAAAAGGGTGTAGAAATGGGGGAACCAGCTATGGTGGAATTATAAGATTAAAAAGGACGTCCAATTGAATTCCTACTTATAATATTTTAATATTACCGGCAAAATCATTGAGTTATGACACCAGACATTTCTGCTAAGTTTCATCTTCCAACAACCTTACGATTTCTGAATTTTCTTTTCCCACATTTTAATATTATTAAAACTGACTGCTCTGAAATTGAATTTAAAAATTTCATACGAGCATAATAGGTAATTTAAAAAGTTCTGTACAGTAATACTGACTATTAGATAGACACATATAATTTTATATAAGTTGCAATTTTATTGGTAGACTAGCTTTAGCCCGCATATATGTCGTAAAATATTCCACGGGAACGTACTACTGAAATTAAAATATTATATGTGTTAATCCAGGTTATAAACTATCTTTGTGCCAAATGTCATCCAAATGCGTTCAGCCGTTTTTACGCCAATCTGGAACATACATCCAGATGAACGGCCAACTTTTTTTTGTTACTATTTTATTATATGTATATAGATACATGATTTAGTAACTGGTCGTTATTCAATTTCACTTTGCCTCGAGACAAAACGTTTATTGGTTTAACTACCGTTAAACAATTGTTATTCGTAACGTAAAATAAACAAGGCTAATGGCATTGTATGTTTTTTAATAAAATAGCAAAAAACCTTGACTAAAGATAAAGAGTATTTAAATTATTATAATCAGGCACTTTCGAGTCAAACAAATTAGAAAAAAAAAACTCTATGAAGAACTCTTTGAAGTACTCTTTAAAGATTTAGCTTGAATTAACATTCACGAAAATAACGTCCTTTATATGTACAAGTATAAGCTTTATTTTCGACACGGTGTTTACATAAAAATTTAAAACGAAGCATCTCAAACATTTTCAGTATCAAGTAAACTGTATAAAATCGTTTTCCCAGACGTATGAACGTAAAACAGCTTTTACATCGTAAGAATATGAACCGTGAAAGCGCTGAGGTAACAGGAAATAGAGGTATGGATTCAAATAAGTTCAAATAAGCAATTTTCTCGAACAAGTCTTGATATCGTGAGCAGTAAACCGCGGCTGAATCCTAAAGTTACCGCGAGGTCTATTCAGATTTTTGCTCGTGAGAAGAAAAAACAAAATTACAGACAATTTGTTCCGATATCCTTATTGGGAGTTGCGAGGTAATCCTTGTGTGTTATGGTGTATGGAGGAGTTTGTTACTCCATTCTGATCTTTTGTATATCAGTTTTGTAATACAATTTTATTGGCATACAATGTATCACGCCTTGTGAGAGGTTGTGGCTACGTAATAACAGCCGCACAGGTCGATTTTTGGTTGATCTGTGGATGGGTGACTGACTATCTTTACATACCAAGACCCCTCCATGCCTCGGAAAGCACGTTAAGCCGTTAGTCCCAGTTGTCCTACGTGGATTTTTGACAGTCGTTACGGGTCGTCAGAAATCCAAAAGTCTGACCAAGTGGTATCGTATTACCTAGTAACTGGGTGTGGAGGTCAGATAGGCAGTCGCTCCATGTAAAATATTGGTATTCATCTGTATCCGGTTAGACTAGAAATTGGCCCCAATATAGTTGGGAAAAGGCTAGATGAATGTATCATGGCTTACTATCAGGAAGTACAGACGCCAGCACATCAAGCTACTCGAAACTATAAAATTTTCCCAATCAACCTTGAATACCTTGAAACCTTGGATGCTTTAGCGATAAAGTTGAAAATCTATTAAAGAAATTTGACAGATTGTAGTAGCTTGATCTGCGCCGCGTCTGTACATAAATATTCATATATTTTAGCTATCGTGCTCTGAATATCGTTTTCGAGGATAATTAATTTTCTGAGGAGTACCTATTTTGCAGTACAAATTTACCTTAACCAGGCTGAAAATGGAGCTCCAGATTGACTTTTACGATAAGAAAATAAAAGCATAATCACAATGTTTGTTAGTTTAGTTTTATTACAGCTAGAAATTATACTACTAGCCTATTTTTGACATACGCAAAATGGCTTTTAAGAGGAAATGCGGGTGGTCTTTTCTCCATGGAAACGCTCTCGCCTGTTTTCTTTCTGGTTAATGACCATAAAGGATTTTTTTTTTTTGCAGAATAATAAATATTAACTACTTGGTATGTCCTTATGTTTTCCTTTTTGATGATAAATTATTTTTATAAGCACTAGAACCCTCAAAAATGCCGATTTAAACCGCTGTCAATAGAGACCTAGTGTACAAATTTTACAACTATTAATGAAAAAAGAAAAACATAGGGATACAGGATAGTTTATGAAATATCTTTTAAATTGGTCCAATATTGGAGGAGGAAATAGGCGAGAGCCAAACCTCGAATTACTACTTTTTACTAAGGCTTTTTTGAAAGTCTTTCCGACCGCATTTCCTCTTAAAGAGCTAATTTTAGAAAGACACTGTGACCAAATTATATTACCGTCGCACATTATTACATTAGGTAGGGTTTCATATCTTCATAACTAACCCAAAGTATATCTTGATACCACATAACACCATTGCAATCTCAGACGGGCGGAAAAGTTGCCTCTAAAAATACAGACGGTGAATGCAAGAATGTATCTAACCAAGGAGAGAGCATTACGGGCCCCTAATGACTACCTTGTAGAGAGCAAAAGTTCTCCGTTCAGCCTGCGCTGGACTTGAAGTTTATCTTAATAAGACGGTTTCAAATGACGCGGATGTAGGAAACGGATGCAGTTTTTTGTTTAGCGTATTTTTTGATGATGGTACGAAACGATGAGAAACAAATAATTGAGGAGACTGAGAATTGAATTGGTGTATTATTTTGTTGTGAAACTATGAGGTTATAGTTATGTTATGGTTGTGGATGGTCATTATCAATTTTTTTTTTATAGAAGGTAAATAATTCAATTGCTTACTATGGAAACAACATGAAGTCAATAAATGACCTCTTCACTTTCTTCAACCAACTACGGCTCCTTGATTCAGAAATTAAGAGATTGGTTTACCAAGTGGTAGTGGGCAGAGAATATTGCTCGCAGAACAGATGGCTGATGGGGCCGCAAGGTTCTGGAGTGGCGACCGCGTACCGGAAGAAGTAGCGTTGGAAGGCCTTCCCACAAGGTGGACCGATGACTTGGTGAAGCCCGCAGGAAACTGCTGCATTAGAGTAGCACCAAACCAGTAAAGTCTCATTGACTACTTAATCGTTCCCTTTTAGAAAGTAATAGTGTTGGAAAGTTTTCAACAAACATATTTATCAAATATTTATCTTAAGACAAAAACCCAATGAAAACAAATGTTCTACCCAATTTGGCTTCATGACGGTATGAGATTAATCGATTGGCTTATCGCTCTGCACGGAACAAAGAATTCACTTCGAACACATTAATCCCATCTAGAGCAATTAAACCGTTCTAATTCTAAGGCATTCGATTAAGAAAAGACAATTTGTACTTGACCGCATTTCTCTTAGCTTTAATAGACCAAGATCACCGATTTTAATCGGTCACTGATTTGAGTCCGAATGTCATTTAAATTCCGTCAGAGTCGGCGCTCGAATGCCAACCGACCCTGTATCACACGCTGGCAGGACACTTTTTTTTTCGTTTATCTAGCCTTTTCCCGCGACGTCTGCGATAAAGAATGAAAAGTAGCCTACGTAGTTCTCTAGTTCATTGGCTATCTATCTTCCATAACGATTGGTTCAGTCAACTCAGCCTATTGCAGTCCACCGCTGGAAATAGGCCTCTCCAATACTGCGCCACTACACCCTATTCTCCGCCTTCCGCATCTAGTCTGTCACAGCCACTTTTTTGAGGTAGTCTGTCCATCTAGTTGGAGGCATTTTTCACTAAGCTAGCCGATACGCGGTCAGTCGGTTGAGAGATTTTGTGAAAATGGGACAGACGGACAGACCTAGTTACGATCGCATTTATAATATTAGTAAGGATTGCCTCTATTAATTTTTTTTTGTCTAGGTAAAGACTGTCAGATTTGAACAGATATTTTTTGATCGTCTGTATCTTTCGCCGACTTTTGTCGGTCCGATTAATAGTCGGTCATCTGCGCCCCGTTTAGCCATGGCCATCGTCGCTCCTCCGATTACGTAACACAAGTGCTACTAATTGCACAATTATCTTATATTGCCGTTGACAGTGAAGGTTCAATTACCCATGTTTGGGAATGTAACCTATTTCTCGACAATTTTTGTTTGAGTGATGTCATGTAGTAATTTTCTTTCGTTTCTTTCTTTTTGCGTGTCTTTTATGTTGACCGCGTGCCAATAATATTATGTTATGTAAATGAAGTGGACTTGTATTATAGTTATCTATTACTTGCCAAATACGTCATTTTGTTGGACTGGACTGGTATATTAACTTCGTCTTGGTACGAAAAGAGTATATGAAAGAATTGGGATATCTTGTGCGAATACCAATGGTATAATCTTACCTAGAAAGTTTATATTGAATTGAAAATGGTGGTCAGCTGTTTGGCACAGATTTGCGAAGCTGACCGTCAGATGAAAGAGAAAATATGCGGTTACCACTCTTACTTTTGTACCGATGCCGCGAATGAAGAGACTACAGAACCTAAAACTTATAAAAGTTAGACTTTCCTAGAAAGAAGGATAAAACTAAACTAAACGTGAAGAAAGACCTGAAATAAATTACACGCTTCACTTAAACGGAACATAATCATAAAATAAATAGACCGCTCCCACACAGTGTTCGCAAAATTGATTTAAGTTCTTCCAAGCTTTTGTACTCAAAAACAAATTACGCACACCCCCATATATCACGCGGTAGGTCTCCGTCTAAGAACTAAGGAATCAAATAGAACCTTCGAGAAACTAGATTAAGGCGCGCATAAAGCGTAGTGCATGAATGCTGGTAACTTGAGACTTGGCAGACAATGCTGGCTCCCTTATTGCTCAGCTCTTAAATTGTAGTGCGGTTTCAATGCAAGTGCCGTTGACGTTAAATTATTGTCGCCATGCAGCGTTACACCGCCTGTGCTGACACTGTACACGTGTGCACTAGGCTTAAGGCCTGTTAAGCTAAATGTAGGTCTATTATGGTCATTCGATGTGGAGCTACGAAATTCTCAGAGGTGGTTGGATTAAATATCGAAAGCTAAAGTTGATAATACACAAGATGTTGGCAGATTCGTCTCAGAATTAAGTTGTTGTAGGGTTTTTTATTTATGTCTAATAAGTATTTTTTTTTTATATATATATAGTTGTACATATGTATGTTTATATGTATTTATTCTTATATCTTAGTTATAAATATTTTCTTATTTTTTCTTTCTGTTATTGCACCTACTGTGTATTGTCTCTGCATCACCCTAAGGCCTCATTTACGGAGACGCGGGGCGTCACGCGTTGCGTTGAGCGGCGCGGCCCGCACTGAATTCAAATATATGGCGTTGTATGAGTGCGTTTACGGAGAAGCGATTTGAGACGCGTTTGTTCGAATTAGGGCGTTTTTTGCGACCGAGCCCGCGGATGGCACCGACGCGTCCCACGCGGCGTTAATCGCGGCGGCGCACGCAGCGGCAATTCTCGATGAAGCTATGTCCGAGGCGGAATCTTCTGTCAGTCTTATTTAGAAATCGCGCAACACAGACGTAGTAACCGTCGCAATGGAGTATGATATGATCATGCTGCAAGTTGCGACACGTGCGCTCCCATCTCTCGCTAACATAAAACTAGTCGATTTGATCGAGGCGAGCGTGCGCCGCCGCGATGCCCGCCGCGTGCTTCGCTACACGCTAGAGGACTCGCCGCGGGCGCCGCGGCGGGCACCGCCACGCTTCCCGTCTCGCTTCTCTATGAACATGGTCGTATATTGCTATACGTTTGTGTTTACGCGTGCGATGATGCGTGCCGCTTCACGCGCCGCCCCACCGTAAACAGAAAAAACGTCCGACGCGCCACGAGACGCCACGCCACACGCGACGCGAGACGCCCCGCGTCTCCGTAAATGAGGCCTTAGGTAGACTGGTAGAAAATGCCCAAGGCATTAAGTCCGCCTTTGTACAGTTTTTACTTGTGCATAAAGTTTTAATAAATAAATAGATAATGTCGATGTGTTGTGCTGTGTGTACTTCCCAAAGTCGTAAGCGTTTTTAAAAAGTATTAGTTACTGCTACGGTTAGCCTGCATCATCCCACTGCTGGGCAAAGGCTTATCCCCATGACTTCCACCTCTTTCGATCCAGGGCTAACGTGGACTACTGGTCGTTTGTTTGCTCCAGCTCGTCCCGCCATCTTCTGCGGGGTCTGCCACGACCCCGTCTAGTTGTGTCAGGGCTCCACGTTAAAGGAATTAATTCATTATCATTATTATTCTCCTGCCCTTACCCCAATTGATTTGGAGTCGGCGCAACATGTCTTTTTCTTCCATACTTCTCTATTGGTCGTCATCTCGGTAGTCACCCCCTTTCTAACCATATCATCATTTACACATTCTTATCTCATTATTTTCTTTTCTTTCTTATTTAAAGGAATTAATTATGAATATGAAAAATTAATGTAGAAGATTATTAATGTTCTCGAATAACTGAATCAAAAACAGGTTATAAACATAATTGACAGATTTATCTGATGCCGAACTGGCTTTAATTTCCGCCAGATTTCAGCCATGTGTAATAGAATCCGCCTATTCTCATTTATTTAGTGACAGGTGTTTTAGCACGCCTCGAACCCATTAACTACGCCAATAAAGTGTTAATTTAATAACAGGGCATAACTAGTGTTGTCACTAACTGTCGTAAAAACAAGCTATTACTGCCGTGACCATCGCGGACGCAACCTGTTTTGCTCTCTTAACTTTACAGCTTGAATAGAGTGATTATATGAGAGATATGGAGACAGAAATTGTAGGAATACCTGATACCTTTGGAATATTAAAAAGGATACTTACGTTTTCTTTGGTATGATTTTGCGGTTAGTTGGATGACTTGTTGTATTGCATTTTAATTCTGTTGGATTCGGGTTTTGGGCAAATAGCTCTAGATCGTTTGATCAGGCAATCATTACCAAATTCAGATAATTATAAGTAAATAATCTGGACGTAGGACTAAGGATAGCGTCTCTGAAATGGAAGTGGTCGGGACCCTTGGCTAAACGTGATGATGGCAGATGGAGCAGAGCCCTAATGGAATGGTTGCCGAGAAACGGTAGAAGGAGCGTTTATAGACTAATTGCCAGGTGGACGTAGCAGAAGATCACGCGGAAGACCTGGATGAGACTCGAACAGACCAAGGAAGCATGGCAAGGGGAGGAGGGCTATACTCAGCAGTGGGTGGAATAGGTTGCCAATGATGATGAATCCCGAAATAATTTGTTAGTAAGTCTGTGAAGGTGGTTCTTGTTTTCGAGTGGAAACTTTCAAAAGGCACCCGACCTTTGGGGAGGGAGGTTGGGGAGTGTGGGATTTTTACCCCAGTGATCACTATCAGCACATAGGGGTGGTCCCGGTTCCTCTTAAAAGACCAATTCTGGAACCCACCCTGTGCAGCGTCTGTAAGGCACATCCCTGGGCAGTTGCCTGTATCTACGGCATACAACTTTATATAGAAGTGATTCAGTCATGAGTTAACGTGTACCTACCTTATTATCTTAAATTTATTTCACGACACCTACACACGAAATGTTTCGTCGAGTATAATTTTAGTATAATATATCTCTCGGGCCATATTTGTATAGTATGGTACGATATTATTGTTTGCCCGAGGGAGCTGTTAACTAGTCTAGAACCTACTATGTATCAGTAAGTGATGAAAATGCCTAAGGCGAAGAACGGGCACATAGCACTATTTGCCTCACACATAGGCATTATCATCACAATTATGTCCGTTTCATTGGCACATTAAATTAAGTAAAAAAATAGCCCAAATCCAAGATCAAAGGTGTGTACAATTACTGACGGAACTGTGCCAGATTTTCGTACATTATCGTACTATTTTGGCATCATAAGATTTTAGTTTGTAATGGTGTATCATTTGGTCGACGCCCGAGCAAATGCATGCGTATGTACTTATTATATTACGTCAATTATAACCATGGTTCTCTGCCGTTGATCTTCCAATTAACATAGAAGCAGCAACCTTATTTTTAAAGCCTTAAAGTCGACAATACTTTTGTTGTTATTTGTTGCCGGCAAGTGTAACGTTGTCTCTATCAAAACTTAATACGCGATCGTGGATCGTCCATACATTTGCATGTTACATTCGACTGTTATTATGTGTTATTGTAGAAATCAAAGTTAATAACACTTTCTAATTCCATTTCATATGTTTATAATTTGACTATTATACATATGGGTCAGTTTAGTAACATCGGAGATTCTTCGTTGTACAAATGTTTACACACAATGCTTACAGTATTTTTAACAGCTGTAAACAACATTACGTTAGATATGCATTTGGAAAAACTGCGTATTTTCATTAGTTTAAGTCTATCTTGCATCCTTTTAACCTTAGGTACATGTTATTCTATGTCCTTCCAAACAATTATCACAGACTTAGACCAACATTGCCCTAAGACCAACATAATTTATCTCAAGCGGTTCGATAAAATAACCTCCAGATAAAATCTAATCTTACGATCCCAATACAATTAGCTAGAAGCAAAATCTACTAATTGTTGCAACCTCTTCGAGGCTTCGAGCGCCTATTCCAAAGATGGTCAGAACAAACGAATTATCGAATCGAGCGGCCGCAAAACGAATTAAACAATCGATTTAATCGTTCACTTAATTACGTAATTAATGTCTGAATGTTTAATGCCCCTGCATACGTACTGCACTGTAGCAGAACACGGGACCACGAAACATGAAGTATTATGGCTATAGTACGGTTTTTAATGATCGAAATCGGAATCGGATTCGGTGCTGGCGAAACAAGGACCGCTTTTTGAAAAAAAACAATGAACTTTCTGTTGGAATTCATTGGTAAGAGCTTTATTTAAAACTCCTTTTCTTGATGTTGGTTGTCAGCTGTTGATATGACGAAGAATTAGCATTCCATGAAGAATGAAGTAAGTATAATTATGAAGCAGCTAGTTTCACAACACCCCACTTTATTGGTCAAATATAAAATTAGCCATAAATTCACGCCAACTGAAACGTTAAAATAAATTTGATTTTATGCAAACAACATCCGTCATAAATCTTCGGCACCAGTTACTAAAATTTATGTTTAAAAATATAATTGCACACCAGGGTTTTAAGTGCGAGAGTCCGCCCTACAATTAACTTTGGGGCTAATTGCTCGTCAGTAGATCATACATCGAAAAATGTACCGTAAGCTTTCCTTAATTACATTACCAGCACAAGTCACGTTTCAAATTGAACTCCATGTGTATATTGAGACAAAAATCGCAACATGTTGCGCCGAAAGTAATAATTTTAATTAATCGGGAACATCCCCAATTTCAACTCCAGACAGACTGAAATTGTAGTTACAAATTAAGGTGGGACTTTCAATTACATTCTTGTGCAACTATTGTCTCTGCCTGCACACTACTGGCTGCACAAACAGCAACATAGAGGTTGTATATATTCTAGTAATTAAGATGGAACCTTTCACTCCAATAAAGGTTTGGAGCGTAAAACGTTCTGGTCCTTCGACCGAACGGCGTCGTAACTCTCGCAATTAAGTCGAATTAAAAATAAACTCGAAAGGAGTCCGAACTGTACAGCTGTTGATTAAACGCCATCTCGCGGGTCCCCATCAATAACAACACTTTAATGAAACACTTTTATTCGCGCTTGAATGGCTGGGACGCTAGTCTCGGGTTTTAATTTCTTTTTTTATTGTTTTTTTTATATTATTTTTTTCTTAATAGAGTTGACAGTGCGCGCCCGGTTCGGGTACTGTTGCTAAATGAAGGGCAAAACAAAGGACTTTAGCGGTCCTGTGTTGCATAATAACGACAAAATTGTTTTCTTTTATTCATAAATGATATCTGGTGCCTTTAGAATGTAAAGCATAATGGTTTGTTATAAAAGTACTCTTGAAGAAAGAAAAATGCATTGTGCGGTTGTATTTTGTTTTAAAATAATGTCGGCTACATCGGCAACAGATATTTTAATTTAGTTACTCGAAACAGTGACTTGAATTTAGGTTCTTTATACGCGCACCAGATGTTACGCCGAAAGATAACTTTTGAGCAATTAAAAATGTGCCATTAATTAAAGTCCTAATCGTACTTTCATCAAGCAATGAAATTATCATAAAAAGTACATTACAGTACATTTCTAATTCTGATAACATTATGTTATCTTCATGCTTTGATAACATTACAATTTATGTATTATTTCAGGCAAAGCTGGCTGTAGTTAGTAGGAAATACGAATAATTAATGAATTAAGTTACCAAATATACAATAAAATGAGTTTTAATGAGGTGTAATTTGTTGTTATTTACATATCAGTTATGAGGCCAGAAAGGGTGGATACGCAAACATTAATGAGACTTCGTTTCCTGTGTCGAAATATCCTAAAATCAATCTTAACTCCGATAAGTAAGGTGTAAAATCGCGTGTTACACTATCGAACTAATTTGACCACTACCGACGATTAATACTGAATATTCTGTTTAAATTAAATTAACGTTGAAACGACAATTAATTTATGGTAAGTGCAATTGAAGGGTATTGGCGAATACCAATACATCGTGAGCCATACACACATACGTCCAATATCGAAATATCCGGCATTATTTCATTGGTATTGGGACAGATAAAAGTTTCTTCAATACATGTTTTTCGATAACCAGCTAATCGAATAAAACTCGAGTCACATTTAACTGTGGGAACGGGAAGTATTGATGAGTTCTTTAATCTCCTGTTTTGTGTGAAGTTTTGTACGTAATTTCCCGTGGTTTATGTGGAATGTTGACCATTTGTTGTAGTTATAAATAAAATGCACAAAAACGAATTTGAACGAAGCAAAAGGAGTATTTATAATTATATCGTAGCAGGTGACATTTTTTATAGTTTTTGCTTATCCCCATGGAAGAAGGCTTGTGTGTATATAATTATGTATGTATAATATCACCATCTGCCTAGTCTTTTCCCAACTATGTTGGAGTCGGCTTCCAGTCTAACTGGATGCAGCTGAATACCAGTATTTTACATGGAGCAACTGCCTATCTGACCTGCACAACCCAGTGACTGCGTAATACGTTAAGTACCGCTTGGTAAGACTGGTTTTCAGGACCAGTAACGACTGTCAGAAGTCCACGATTCCGAGGAACGGGGGGTATCAAAAATCAAAAAATCAAAAGTCATTTATTCAAACTAGGCTGAGAATCAGCACTTTTCGAACGTCAAAATTACAAAAGACAGTCCCCCAAAACGCCCGCCCTTCGCCACTTCCTAGTGCTTTCGCTGGGGAGAAGAAGTGGCGGAACAAACTCCCCAGCAGCACAGCTGTCTGTTCAGTTAGAAAAGAATTAATTTTATACAATACTATGTATGCAAAGTAATTAACATTACAGGACAAAGAACCTTAAATTAAATTATTTGCCATAGGTTAACTAGCCACGCCAATATACCAACAAATACAATGGTCAACTGGACCCACTCGAACTGGAACCGCGGGTCCAGTCGACCAAGTCAAATTTTGAATTGGTCGACTGGACCCGCTGTCAAATTTCATCATTAGTACAGTTAAGGAGTAAAGCCGAATCTTTTAGTTTTATTTCTATGACTTAAAATATACATAATATTATTCAATTAGGTACACTTAATTTTTATTTACTTATTTTTACTTACTTACTGTCTGCAATGAGCTAAAACAACGTTACAGGATTTTGAGATGCCGTAGTGAGGCCGGAAGATATCAATTACTAATATAATATGTAATAGAATTTTATTCCTCTTTATAATATTAGTGCAGAAAAAAATAAATTATAGCCTATGGTTATTCTGTGATAATGTAGCTTTCTAATTTTTTCTTTCTTTTTTATTTTACTATTATCATTAAAATAAGTCCTCCTTAGTATTTGTTACAACGGAATGCATGGCCGTTGCTGATTTGTCAATGTCAATTATATTTGTCACATCAAATTAAAGTCAAAATTGTAGTTTGTTTACATTGGTTATCTACATAAATTAAGTAATAAAATAAAACAGAATTACTGCAAATGTTATATGTAAGCTGATGACTACCACAATAACATCAAGGTTTATCAAGACGGAAAAGAAGAAGAGGAATTGTGGTTGTCGTAAAGAGTGCGGTACTGAACCAACTGGACCGTCCTGCTGCATGTTGTTCCAATGACGTGGCTATACCTACGTGACCCGGCTACATTACTTTACAAAATCCTAAAAGATTGTTGAGAAATCCTTGCGAAAACAATTTTTACCCTGAGGGTCGCATTAGGAGTATCGTCACATCATTAATTCAAATTTATTTGTGTTCAAATTGCCGCATTCAAGTTCATGAAGATATTGGGCGAGAGGTGAAATGGTCCGCCGATTCCTAAGCTCGCGGACAGCGCGCGACTCATGACGCCGACCATTCATATACACTAGTGATTATTATAATGTATTGTTTGTGTTAGTTATGTTTTATATTGAAAAAAATAAAATATCGTTTGAAATCTTTATTGTTTGAAATGCTTTCGAAAACCCCATCATGCTTGATGGCCCTGTTGTAATACAATAATAATAGGTATATCATAATATGATAATCAGGTGACAAAATTCCTTTTACATAAATATGTCGCATGTAAACTAAGGCATGTCGCGTGTCTTTCCTGCGAGAATAGCTCGGCTTGATTGTTTCGAGAGAAAAGTTCGAATCGAACGACAATAACGAATGCGAGATGCTTGAGAATTGGCCTCCAGCCCGCACCGACGTATCGTAGGAAGAATATCGTCCATGGTAACGCAGACGTCCGATTCGAGGCCTTTGACATATATGTATGTTGCAGCTGTGAATATGAAAGCCTCACACCTTTTCATTTTTTAATAGGCAGCTCATCAAATCAGCAATTACCTACCTCTCTGGACGACGGAGTTTTTTCGTTAAGAAAAAAGTGGAAAAAGGCTCTTCGCCTCTCTAAGATTTTTTGGAGCAGGTGGCTCAAGGAATACTTACTTAAGACCTACCCCGAGGAGTGGATAGGTCCCCTAACTTCCGGAGAAACTGCGAAAATGTCAAACAGAAAGTGCATACCTACCAGAAATCACTTACTCCGTCGCCTAACTTCTACCAGATGGGTGGCATCTGCTCAAGTCCTGCGAACAACTGGAATGGCGCTTTGTTTCTCCGCAGGCCTGTCCAGTATGGAACCGATCAGCCCACGATAAGTTAGTGGATACAGCTCTAAATAAGACATTAATGATTATTACTGGTTGCTTAAAACCGACCCCGTTGCGAATGCTGTATACACTGACTCGCATCGCGCCTCCAGAAATTCGCAGGACTATACCCAGCTGCATCGAGAGGGCGAAGCTACAGGATGACCCACGCCACTCATTGCACAATTTTAATTCAGTGCCGCAGAGGCTTAAAAGCCCCATGTTTATGTTCCCTAGATGTCTTAGCTGAGAAATACCATCATACCCTAAAACACACTAAAATAACTCTTGTTTAGTGAGAAGTTTGGCCTCGGTTTTATAATTTAGTAAAATAGTGCACTGTTCAGTAATAAATAGTAGGAATAACGGTTCGTGAAATCAAAAATCACATAATTTTCAAATTATTTTTATAACTTTATGTAGGATATCAATTTCAACGTCTGACGACATAAAAGTAAATAGTATTTCATCTAAAATTATGCAGGTCGCTCCACTTCTCATCTTGATACCATGTCCAAGAGCTCTAACATGTGCACAACACCCAACGCGAACAGTTCAGTTGAAATCTTACTCAACAATTAACACAACATTCTTCTGGAGTACATGCTGTACCGTCTTGAAGATTCCATGGCCATTAAAATCCTTCAATTACACACAGGAAAACAGAAATATCAATTTCATGCAATTCGAAAGAAACGGATAAATAAATTAATGAAATGTTGTCACTTGACATGACAGTCTTGACACTTATCTTTTTAATAGTGTCAGATAGTGCTGCGGCTTGATTATATGTAACTCGTTACTCGAAATAAAATAAAGCCTCGAGTTTATTTTCTCTCGATTTGCCACTTGATGTAGTAGTACAGTTAGCTTCAAAGAAAGGGAACCCCGTTTTGGTAATGACATTAAACCCATTTAAGTTTTTTGTAATGTGTTGTATATGGCGTGCTGGTCTAGTGGTTAAGACTGCGGCTTAGCAATGCGATGGTCTCGAGTTCAAATCCTCGGACGAGAAGTTCTTTTTCTTTTTTTTTTTGTTTCTTTTATAGGTTATTAGGTGATTTTTGTTAATTATTATTTAAGAAATCAAATGTTGAAGTAGGTATGAGGTTTGTAAGAAAATCTAGGCATGTTGCATAAACAATATTCATTTATTTCTCTAATTACATTTCTAGGACTTCATGGAATCCACTTCATGTTTGAATATACAGTTTTCTATGTGTGTTAAATTGGGGTTATTTACTTAGAATATTAACTAAACACAAAATAGATACCCTGGGTGAGGTTTAGAACGTTTAACATTAGATAACGGTTCATTTATAGATTTTTCTAGAAACAACTACAATAGGTAATATTTATTCATTTAAAGTTGTGAAAACATTATTTTTTTATACTTTGTATGATCTTATCGGAAAAAAAGATTAAAAAATTAAATGTTGTCATTTGTGCCTGTGAATTACAGAGGAAGAACCAACATGCTAAACTATAAAAATATAGCAATATACATCTTTCTCTTTTATCATATTTTCTGATAACCCTTATTTAACACAACATTAGAAATTATAAAAATATGTGAGGTCAGATGGTGCATCACACATTACAAGACTACTTGTAAACAAAAGTATCTGGATTGATAATAATAAAGGTTGTTTATTTTTGATTAACTACGAATTAATGATCCCACAAATATTATAATAAATTTTTTTTTTTTAAATTTTTTTTTTATTTGACATAAAAAGGTACACAGATACAGAGTGAAACTTAATTTGAGCGTGCGAATAGCATGGTACAAAATAAATGATCAATGACCCCCATGCTAGGCAAAGCCTGTGTTACAGGGGTCATATTGGGAATCATTAACACTTGCTCATACGTTCCAATGTAATTTTATCAGATCAGTTACACAATAAATCTGCCGAGTAAATTGCCTATTAATAACGGAGAGGATGGCCGTCACTGTCTATCACTTCTTGAAGTCACACTTGAACGCGTAGTTTTGAAGGGTGTCACTGAGTGAACTTCCACAATATTACGGTGTCGCCCCGATTCATTAGTGTAAACAATTATTGAGCGAGGGCCTTGGCGATCACATTTCACATCACCAGTCGCATGATACCTTTGTATCCATCTACGAACTGTTTTTCTCTGGAACGAAAATAATAATATTAGGAATACATAAAAAAATCCAACTTGTCAGTAATAATGCAACATGATTGCAACAATAAATACATATATGTGTATAACGTAAATCTTACCGTTATGCCCATATCTCGTTCTTTATGCTTTGTTCCTGTTCCCAGAGAACAACAATTTTAGAGTCCGCGTATCACTGGTCAGTTTCCCTCAGTCGTCAGTTTATTTAATTCCAGCCTTCAAAAAGTTATTAATCGAACAATACTATCGGTTAATATAATCAACTGTTCAAAAACTTAATAAATCGGATAATATTTCGACGAAGATAATTACGCACAAGCGGATCGACACGAAAACGAAACGATTTGAAAAGTAATTATACCCTCAATCACAGTTTAGTAAATAAGGCGAAGAAGAATTCTAAATTAAAATTACGGTAGGTAGGGCAACAATCGGAATCAAGCACATTCTATTCAACCAAACAAGAAATCTATGCAAATTTCAACCTTATAATTTAGTTAATTGAGGAGTTACGAATTGCATTTTGTAAAACAAGACGGTAAGGTGTTAGTATTTATAATACATGGTGGAAGTTGAAATTTAAACCTTAATATCTAGAAGATTAGACCGATATCAACCTTGTTCGATAAAAGGAGTAAAGCTATTCAAATTTTCGTTAAAATGGCTAACTGATTCAATAGTCTAGTGGTATAAGGCGCGGTCTACGTGATCGGCTGGCGCCTGGTGATGCGGGTTCGTATCCTCAATCGCACATAAAGTGTCTTTTTGTAAGTTAAGTTATTCTTGGGATACGGTTCGGGCAAAAAGCCGAAAAAATACCATATTATAATTATTTAAAAACTTGCAAATAATATTTGAGTGGGATCGGTGGATGCTCGGGCAGAGATGGATGCGGCGCGCGGCAGCGGGGGAGGGAGCTGCTCGAGGCCAGAGCCACGTGACGCGCCCGCCGTCGCTCGAGCGACGAGCGACGGCGGGCTCGAGCGCGCTCGGGCGATAATCTTTAAAGTCTTGAGGGGTTCCTTTTCTCTGAAGCTGATCGTACTAGTCGGTAATAAACCAGGGAATAGATATTATATATTTCATGTGATACTGACTGAAATACTTAGGTACCAATATAGAACGGTTGCTTTATTCTGGATCTTGCTATTATTCTTTCCTTTAATTTTTTTTTTGTGTGCTTTTCAAACACACTGTTGCTAGGTTTGAATTGGTACTGGAGGGAGGTAGTACATGATATTTTAGATTCAACTTGAATTGAGTTTTCGAACTACATAATCGGGATGGGTATATAATTATGTTCTGTGATCGAGCCAATCGAGTGCCTGACCGTTAATTACAGAGTAACAACACTAGACTCCAAACTGACAAGAAACCAAAAACTGCAATACGTTTCACGTTGATTTTTAAACTACTTTACGCGAGAGTAAGCAAACTTAAAAATGGGATTAAATACAGGAGGACCTACTGCAGTGTTAATGGTAAATTTTTCTACTTAATAAAAATAGTTTTGGTTACCACCTTCAACTGTAATTAGGTATAATTATAATTTGTTTTTTTTTATTATATAAAATCGTTAAGTATGCTTCAATACACGTATTTATTACACTGACGACCTTATCGGGAATTGAATCAATTGAGTGCATTATCAAACATTTTCTTTTTATTACGATTTCGTGATCCCGGTTAAACTTTATTTCAAAAATCGACCATTTTAAATGATAATATGTTTTTTTTTAGCTATAATAGGTACAACGTGATCGGGGTCAAGAGTGCGCCCATTTAGCAATAAAAAAAAAAAAAAAAAAAAACTTCATTAATAGATCAATGCAGGGGGCCCTAAAATACTATCTCTCTGCAACCTGCAACCCTTTTCCACATTAGTTTGCTATGCTCCCATGCTAGGGTGGATTTGTTATACATATTTCAATTATTTCTCTAGGATCATTTAAGAACTCCCGGCGAAGCAGTTGGGTCATACCTCTTAACTCACCGATGGTGCTAAAATCGACACTCATGATGAAAAATTTGAACATTTTTCACATCCGCCATCTTGGATTTTCAGTTTGACCTCACCATCGGTTTTAGCACCCTAGAAAACCAAGAAATCAACACCCATGATGAAAAATTTGAACATTTTTCACATCCGCCATCTTGGATTTTCAGTTTGACCTCACCATCGGTTTTAGCACCCTAGAAAACCAAGAAATCAACACCCATGATGAAAAATTTGAACATTTTTCACATCCGCCATCTTGGATTTTCAATTTGACCTCACCATCGGTTTTAGCACCCTAGAAAACCAAGAAATCAACACCCATGATGAAAAATTTGAACATTTTTCACATCTGTCATCTTGGATTTTCAGTTTGACCTCACCACCAATTTACATATCTGGCGAGCGAACGCCTATTTACGGTGTCCCAGAAGGGAGCGCGCTTGGATCTCTATTATTTATCCTATATATCAATGACCTGCCTGATGCTATTGACTACCACATGACCCTAATCTTACTTTAGTCAACGGGTACATGGTGATATTGACATTAAAGCCCTCTACAATGACACAGTATTAAATAAAGTCGACGACACAAAATTTCTTGGTGTAATGATAGACGCAAAACTGAACTGGAAAGCGCACATTGAATATATAAACAAAAAACTGAGCTCAGTCACGTATGTCTTGTACAAACTGTCCTCAGAAGTTAACCCAGATGCTTTAGTGATGGCCTTTCATGGATTGGTGGCATCACTTCTACGCTACGATATAATATTTTGGGTATATTACTTTGAATGGTGTTAACTTGGATAGGGTATCGCAGTTTAAGTACCTTGGACATTACCTTACCAACAGCCTTAAGGATGATGTTGACATAGAGAGGGAGCGCAGGGCTCTGTCAGTCCGTGGCAACATGCTGGCCCGTAGATTCGCCCGCTGTACGGACCAAGTCAAGATCACACTATTTAAAGCGTATTGTCAGGGTCTGTACACGGGTAGTCTATGGGTTAGTTATACCAAAAAATCCCTGGACACACTGCGCGTCTTAATACAATAATATTTTCAGGATGATGTTGGGACTTCCTCGTTTCTGCAGTGCCTCCGAAATGTTCGCACAGGCTCACACTGACGGTTTTTATGCCGTCATTCGGAAAAAAGTCGTGTCTCTTATGATGAGGGTGCGGGGGAGTCACAACAGCATTCTGAAAACTATAGCTGAAGATGTGCGTGCACCTGTGTTGAGGCATTTCGTTCGTCTGATGATCTTGTAGGGAGGTATCTCCCTGTTGGTTATCTTGTCGGGGCGGGGTGTCTCAGCACAGGTGCCTTGTGTGTTTTTTTTTTTTTTGTGTGAATTGTGTTGTGATGTTTATTGATGGATGTGTGTTGTTCTTTGTTATTGTATTTTAAGTACTAATAATAGTTTCTAAGTTATTGTATACTAACCGGTGGATCTAGTTGTCCCGAATAAATCATTTTGAATTTGAATTTGAAAAGCTTTTTTTGTATGGCCCCGAAAATATACAACAAAATATACACAGTCATATAAAGCCATGACAACAAAACAAATTAAAAATAAGATCCGAAATCTACTAACAGAAAAATGATATGTAAACGCATGTTTCACAAATAAATTATCTTTATCTTTATCTTTAGATTTTGAGGTACTCGTAGATTCTGTACCAGATTCGTGCCATTGTCTTTTTGTTTCGACTGTATCCATGGGTAGCTTAAAACAAAAGATGTTTGTCTAATTTTGACAGTGGGTCCAGTTGACCAATAAAAATATAGAAAATTTTTCCTTTGGTCAACTGGACCCGCGGGTCCAGTTCGAGTGGGTCCAGTTGACCAAAGACTCACTATACGTACTCAAGCAAAAAAATATTAAAAATATAACCAAAAAAAAAAAACTTACTGACCAAATAAAAGCCTCCAGGTATAAAGGGCGTGACAGCTTACATATATATGCAATAATGGGTTCTGTTTACATAGCTGTCACTTGAAGTCACAAATGATAAACTAGGACCATCGAAGTAAAATAAATAAACAAGTTATTACTACTAATAACAACAATAAAACCATGGTCAGCAAGACGACCAGTCACCACAAGCAGCACCCGTTCACGAGAATAACGCAAAGATCAGCCATTACCCCCCTCGCCATATTTGAGGGAAGGAGGCAACCCGACCCCCGACGCTACCGCAAGCAATGACATCTAAGGGAGCATGACGAACTTGCTGCCGGTTGCTCAAGCAAGAATAATAATATGATCATTCGTAGAGGTCGCTAGCTAACCACATATTGCAATCAACTCATTAAAAGACATTGAAATGAGTAAATTATGTCAATAATAAATTACAATAAAATTAAACCGAATTATCGGTAATGTAGGTAAAGACGGTCACCCATCCACAGACCAACCGCGGCAAGCGTAGCTCAACCTGATCGATCGAACTGTGCGGCTGTTGTTATTTAGCCATGGGCCCCTCTATATACGTAGGGCACTAGATAAGTTTTGAGATTTCATATCTAAATGTTAGAGTTTTTCAAAATAATTTCCGTCGGCTGCAATACACTTTTCCATGCGTCGAAATCAATCATTAAAAATTTTCTTCCACACTTCTTCAGAGCCATCCTCACACGCCAAGTCCCAAGCTTGAATTAGTTGGTTATCACTGGCAAACCGTTGACCTTTCAGTTTATCCTTTATCATTGGGAAGAGTCCAAAATCGCAGGGTGCGAGATCAGGGCTGTAGGGAGGATGCTCAAGCAGAATTAGTCCAGTGCGGCTCAAAATATCATGAGTGAGTTAAGCGCGATGTGTTGGTGCGTTGTCATGATAGAGCCGCCAAGTGTCAAGGCGTGAGTTTGGTCGCAGATTTTTGAGAGACTCGATCAATTGAGGTACACAAACCTCTGTGTACCATTTCGCCGTAACAGTCTTCTGTTCATCAAGGCATATTCTTTTAATTATACCCCTTCTGCAAAAAAAAGCAACGACCATTTTCTTTTTCACGGATCGAGACTGTTTAACTACGGTGGGCAACAGCCCACCGTAGTTAAACAGTCTCGATCCGTAAAATAAAATATGGATTTTTAGATTTAGATTTGACGTCATAGTAATACAGCCGTGATTCTTCACCTGTTACTATAGAATTAACATAAGAAGATTTTCCACCATCGAGCATAGCAAGCATTTTTTTACACCATTTCTTACGGCATTCCATTGGGTCGCTGTCAAAAGGTGAGGTACCCACAACGTGCAAATTTTTCTAACTTGAAGAAGGTCATGTAAAATAGTGTGAACTGATGGTGCACTAATCTTCAAGAGTTCCTCTATCTGCTTGTATGTTACGTCGCGATCTAGCTCAATTAGTTCCTTAACGGCTGCTACATTTTCTGAAGTCACTGTTTCGACAGGCTTTCCTGAACAGGAATCGTCTGACAGATTAAAATCTCCTCTTTGGAACTGTTTATACCACCGATACACTGAGCTACGGGATGGAGCTTTCTCACGAAACACGAATTTTAATTCACTGATACAGTCATCAGCACTCAAACCCCGCTTGAAATTATAGAGCATAATTTCACGAAAATCACGACGCGTTAACTCTGACATCTTGAAGCAAAGAAAAATTCACAAAAAAATTTTGCGGGTAGCTAAAGATATTTTTTTATTTGATACTGACTACTAATTAGAGGCACTATTATCGGTGACAATTTGACGCATATACTTTCGATAGTTTAACGATATCTCAAAACTTATCTAGTGCCCTACGTATATGTATGTATATGCACAGTAATAATAATCAATAGTAACCAATTACATATGAACTTTAAGTAGTTTAAAAAAATGAATCCTGCAACTTAAAAATAGTATGTAGGGACCACGTTATCCAATAGCCAAGCAATGCATGCCTAAAACGCGTTATTCATTTGTTTTAAGAATCTCAATCCACCGTTCACACACACCTTCGAATAAGAACACCATGTTTCATAAATTATACCAAATAGCCCAAATTTCTTATCAAAAGCAGCACGAAAGGGCACTGTGTCTTCAAACTGGAACGCAGGACTGTCGCGACCAAGTTACTTCTTCTCACGTAATCATTTTATGAATGTTATGAGTTATACGTGCATGAGATGCGACGGGGAACGAGACGTTTATGCATTTGTCGCTTTCAGTTTGAAGTGTATGGATATGACAGTATAGTTTTGGTCGTTGCAATATATGGAATTGAAAATGCTCAGCTAGTTATGCGAGTGAAAATTATTAGGTACTAGCTGCGCCCCGCGTTCTACCAACCCGCACTGGGCCCGCGTGGTGGATTACGGCCCACTCCCTCTCACAGAGAGGAGGCCTGTGTCCCAGCAGTGGGAACATTATAGGCTGATGATGATGATGAGCTGCGCCCCGCGGTTTCGCCCGCATAAGTGTCGTCGATCCTGTGGGAATATCGGGATAAAAACTATCCTATATTCTTCCCCGGGACTCAAACTATCTCTATACTAAATTTCATTTAAATCGGTTCAGTGGTTTAGGCGTGAAAACGTAACATACAGACAGACTGGCAGAGTTACTTTCGAATTTATAATATTAGTATGGATACAGGGTGGCAGGGAAATTTACGCGCAACCTGTTACCATGGATTCAGTGCATGTGTGTGGTACAGACCATCAAACTGAACAGCTTTCTTAATAGGACCAACATCGTAACAGCGAAATCATTATCAACTGTCCCATACAAAACTTCAATACCTACTCGACCCAAACGTATGGGATGGCTGATTGCTTTAAGTAAGAGCAGTTGTGGCCCAGTGGTAAAGGCCGCGACTTACGAGTTGTAGGTTTGAACCCAGACAGGCGCTTTAATTTGTGTAAATTATTTCATCACCACTGCTCTCAAAACGGTGAAGGAAAACATTTCCACACGTTTCCACACGGGAAACCGGCATGTCCTACTCGTAGAACCAAAAATTCGAAGACGTGTGACATCTACCAACCCGCACTGGGCCCGCGTGGTGGATTACAGCCCACACCCTCTCTCAGAAAGGAGGCCTGTGTCTCAGCAGTGGGAACATTATAGGCTGATTATGTGTTGTATGTAAATGGTACACCACAGACTACCTACAGTATTTGTTTGTCCTTCCCCTTTTTAATCCATCCAAAAGTTGTCTTTAAAAGATCGCTCTTAGCGATGAGACCGCTCATTGTGTCACCTTTTGTAAAGTTTCTAGGTATATTTATGTCTGTAATTTATATGGTGTACATAATAAAGAGTATTCTATTCTATTATTTTTTTGCGATTACGATGTTAGTCCTATAAAGAAGTTGTTCAGTTTGATGGTCCCTACCACACCCTTAAATATAACCGCAACTTACTGACGTATAATGTAAGTTAATATCCCTCTAAAATTATATCTCCAGCTTAACAGGGTGCTCCTTTCAAAGCGCTGCTAATGAAGAACTCTAAGATTAGCCCTAATCATTATTGTTGTAAACCAGACTAGAGTCTAGACGATATTACGCTTTATCTATGTTGCTATGTAAGTGCAAGAAGATATACTGCTGCACATTTTGATGAACCAAAGACCGCGGTTGATCATGAAAGCTTTAATAAAACTGATGAACCATTTCATTTTGCTTTTATGCATAAAGTTTTTCATCGCAATTCCAATTATAGATTTACCTGTTACAGTCAAAGTACCAACCTTCCAACCCTGCGGAAAATAAACATATTATTTTCTTTCTTTTGTTTTTTCTTTTATTCATACATACGGTCTACGAATTAGTAATTACTTATTCGTAGCATACGGTGCAAGTTTCTTACCGGTGACATTAAAATCGAAGCAACAAATGGCTTGCATCGTCTAAACACTGCTTAGATGGTCCAAGTCATTTGTTGCTACATGCTATGGTATGCCACAGGCAATTAAATCACATCGTGTAAATCTTTAGTTATCTAAAGCCTAAAGCTTGTTCTTTTTTGTGATTGTCTTTTTTTTTTGCGTCATTTAGTTTCATAATTCCAGCCGAAAGACGTTCACTGCTGGGCTTAAGCCTCCCCCAAGCACCACCACTTCGACCGGTTGTGTGATTGTGTGTTTTGTGCTTTACTCTTTAAACTATTTATAATTACTTACATATGTACACACAAACTAAAATATATATATATTATATACAAATAATAATAATAATAATAATGCTTTAGTTTACATTTGTATGCAATATTCAACTAAAAACGTATTTTCTTTCTTTCTAATCACACTAATATTATAAAGGCGAAAGTTTGTGAGTGTGTGTGTGTGTTTATATGTTTGTTACTTCTTCACGCTCAAACGGCTGGACCAATTTTGATGAAATTTGGTATAGAGATAGCTTGAGTCCCGGAAAAGGACATAGAATAGTTTTTATCCCAATATTCCCACGGGATCGAGACTTATGCGGGTAAAACCGCGGGGCGCAGCTAGTCTTCCAATAAAACATAGCTTTTATTACTTCATAGAGATTGAAAAGTCTTATCATTTCTAAGACTTTCGTTGAAGATAACACAGTCGCGTATTCTGAACTAGCTTTGTAGGAGTTTTTTTTCTAAAGTGCCTCTCCAAACAGCTAGCGTTTACGACGCAACACTTTTCAGCGGTTTGCAATTGAAATAAAAGTTTATGAGTACATTGCATAGATAATGTAGGTAGGTGAATCTGTTTTGTGTATTCTGTAAAATGTCTGTATTTCTGCAGTTTTCGTAGAAAGAATTTTAAATTGTATACCCGTAGCTAAGGATTTTTTAAAATAACGTAACATTTTTTTACACAATTTGCCCGTTTTCCACGAAGGCTTAGGCATAGGTGACCTTATAGTACACCAACATTTCACCAGTTATTTTTACGTCCCATGTGATTTGGGTGAGCCTATTACCATCAACCAGGCACAAATACAGACTGAGAAATTTCAGATGAAAAACCCAATAACACTTTGTCTGACCTGGGCATCGAACCTCAGCAGGACCAACCAGGCAGGACCTCATGTTCAGCAGTAGTGATTACGACCACTAAACCAACGAGGTGGTTTTTAAATTAGTTTTTTAAGAGGAAATGCGGTCGGAGAGACTTTTGAAAAAACCTAAGTAATAAGTCGTAATTCGAGGTTTGGCTCTCGCTTATTTCCTCCTCCAATATTGCACTAATTTAAAAGATATTTCATAAAATGAATAAGAAGGATTATATACTGTGTCCTTGTTTTTCTTTTTTAGTTGTCAAATTTGTGCACTAGGCCTCTGTTGAGAGCGGTTTAAATCGGTTTTTTTGAGGGTTCTAGTGCTTATAAAAATATTTTATGATCAAAAAAGAAAACATAGGGACATACAAGTAGATAATATTTATTATTCTGTAAAAAAACATTGTTTTATGGTCATTAACCAGAAAGAAACGGGCGAGAGCGTTTCTATGGAGAAACAATCACCCGTATTTCCTCTTAAATATAATATGTATATGCAAATAAATTGACCATGTAAGTCGTAGGTATACATGTCAATGCAAAAAAAACTGCGTACACAAAAAAGTTTGTCTTCAAGTAGCCATTCGATTTATTGTAACGTCGTGTCAAAACTATGATTAATATATTTTTTCTTTTTTTTTGTCTGCTAACGAGGTCTGATATCTTCCACTTGATTAATTTATAATTGCTGTTGTTAAAGTAGTAATCAACTAGGATATGAGTCTATAATAGTTTATGTTTAATTAAATACAAAATGAGATCATACCTACAGCTGTCTAGAGTATTAAAAATATTCACCGAATTGAGAACCTCCTCCTTTTTTTGAAGTCGGTTAAAAGTTTGCTTTTTGAGCAAAAATGCCTCAATTATCGTACCTTGGAAACAGCGAATTATACCTCACTCTAAACATACTTAGGTACATACTTAGGTACTTCCGACATTTAGGGAAATTAATTGACACCCTATGTTTATTAGCCGTGATATAGCCATTTCATGCAAACGTCAAAGAATGACAGTTGTGATTTGAGTATACGGTCAATTTAAATTAGTAAGTATTAAGTCAATTGGCTTAACAAATAATTTCCCTGACTTTACGTCTTCTGAATATAATATGTCACGACGAAAATTCATTTTTGAGAAGCTTAGATACAACATTTCAAAGTCAAAACTAAGAAAATCAATATTTCACATACCGATTTTGTTTCTATGAGTTATGTAATACTTTAAAAATAATTTCATTAAAATATCAAGATATAAATATTTTCTTGATTTTTTTTTCTTAATAATAACTTTCATCTATAATCAAATTATTATTTCACATCATCCTCATCTGCCTAGCCTTTTCCCAACTATGTTGGTGTCGGCTTCCAGTCTAACCGGGTGCAGTTAAATACCAGTATTTTACATGGAACGACTGCCTATCTGACCTCCACAAACCAGTTACTGGGTAATACGATACCCCTTGGTAAGACTGGTTGTCAGACTTTCGGGCTTCTGACGACCCATAACGACTGTCAAAGATCCACGAATGACAGTTGGCACCAAAGGCTTTACGTGCTTTACATATATGGTCACCCATCCACGGACCAACCGCGGCAAGCGTAGCTTAACCTGAATGGTCGACCCTTGCGGCTGTTATTACTTAGCCACAATTATTATTTCACATAACAATCCAATTTACATATAACGTCATCACTTTGTAAAATAACATAACAAGTAGGTACTTACCTAAATCCTTATTTGTAATACTTCTGTGAAACGTTTTTAATTATATCGGAACATTTCAAATTAGGTACGCGACTCAATCTGTGATTGATGTTTCATTATTATATTCTCCTTGTAAGTTTTTATACAAATAAGTAATTGGACCATAAATTACAAACACTACGGATCCTTTTTTCTAAAATTATTTGATATGATGACGTATATATTTGATTGAAAATTGATAGAAGGAAGGTAATAATTTATCATCGTTATAAACGAAACGAAAAATCTATCCGTCCGTTTAATAAATACTTGTTTATTTGTGTTTTATAATTTAAGAGTAAATTACACGATTAACACTTGGATCAATCACATCAGAAGGTTACTTGTTGTTACTTGCGTAACATACTAACAGCAGGAATGGGTACCATTTTGACAGTTCAACAACATTCATTGCGTTATTTACGTTGTTGAGCAGACAAATTTTTCGAACATATGAAGTAATGGATTAGCAAATCCTTCTTAATTAATAAAATGACTCAGATTCTGGTTGATAGTGTGTTACGCAATTACAGTACGGGTTACCATCAAAATAAATTAATCGTGAAATGATTACCTACCTTAATTGCCATTATATCCACAGACGTAAAATGTAAAAAAATCGTAGCCATGTGACGCATGTTTCCCCCAACCCTTTCTTATTTTTATTTTTGTGTATTATGTTCTTTATTGCGTCATGTTTAAATGTCAACGTCATGTTTGTCAAATAAACGTATTTTCTTTTGTTTTTCTTTTATTAAAAAAATCGTCTGCCCAAACTTATGAGTTATGTTATGACCGAGAGAGTATCATAAAAAATTTTCTCTTTAAAAAAAAATTACGTAAGTTAAATAAAACTACACACTTCAATATAATTTAACTAGATCACTTTATCATAACCTTATTACCTAAGGTGCTATTTTAAAAACATAATCCGTTCGAACGACATTCGGTCCATAACTAGTTTACACGAATAATCCATTCCGCCTACACGTCCATAAAGAAGTATTTTAATAACGCTATAACAAGCTTGTAAAATAGCTCGTTTTATATAACAAGAAGTGTTTATAAAAAGCCCTGGTTCACACTTAATTATGGCAACCCGATACATGTACAAATACTTGAATATTTCTACGGAAATGAGGGCTTTGATCTGTCAATATTGAAGATTCGGTGTATAAGTTCGGGAAAATCATGACTCTGTGTTACGCGTGGAACTGGTCTTAAACCCATCCTATGTAAATGTAATTATGTACCAATTCATGTGTTTTTATTTAAAGATATATTTTTTGAAGGTAAAAACATCAAAGTGCTTCTTCACCCTATGAAATTGTCGTATTCCTAGAAATTGGTATCTAAGTATGTATGTTTATTATGTAACTTTTTGTTTACTCTTGTTTTTTTTTATCTTCTATCAATTGCCGTTTGAAAAAAATGAATAAGTTTTTCTGTCCTGAAGTGTCAGAGCTAAGCATTAAGGCTCCCTCAGATAGACATGACAAGGCTCTAGTAGAACAAGTTCCATGAAGATTTCATCGAAATTGTCCTAACAGAGACGCATCGCGCCTTTCTGCGGCAGCCTTTAAATATTTGTTAAGGTGGTGTTACGCGTTGTAACTTTTATATTGCTATGAAACATCAAAATAAAGTGTTTTCGCGCATAGATGTTTCCATCATCGTTTAGGTAAAGTTATAGTGAAGAAGTTTTAGCTGCAACAAAGTATTAGTGATAGATCACGTTTGTCAGTTTATGACTAGGAAAAGTTTTAGTAGGAGGTATCAGTTTAATGCATGTTTCGATGGCATCTAAATTTTTATACGAACACTGCTCTCAAAACGGTGAAGGAAAACATCGTGAGGAAACCGTCATAATATGCCAAAAATTCGAAGACATGTGACATCTACCAACCCGCACTGAGCCCGCGTGGTGGATTATTATAATACATAGTAGGTAGGTATAAAGCAATAGGCCCGGTATCTTCAGTTCCAAGATTGCGAATAACTCATTCGACACGAAACCTTGCCCCGAGAAATACAAATGAGATAATTACGAGAGATGTATATTTCAAGAAGTCATAGTATACAATGCACGTATAAGATTACCTTCACCATAATAATTCCAACAAGGCACAGTACTTTCTCTTAATTGCCTTCTCATACATACATGTTATGGGCGATTTACACGGCTCGATTTTTGCCGTGCGGCTAGTCGTTTACTTTATTATCGTCTCACAAAGCCGCAAAGCTACCCCATTTACACAGTTGACTGAAGTCGTAAGTGACTCATTAACGGCTTAACAATGTAAATGTTCTATTATAAATAAATAAATAAAAAGCCTTTTAATTCCATTAGCATTACAATTACATAACAATATTACATTTAATCTTAATCATGCGAAACTAGCATTGAATTCATGTGTTATATACAAAGAAAATATATACATATTGAAAATATATACAATGTTCTATTAACTGCTCTTAAATTACGATGTTTTTTTTTGTGCCCATGTAGGTTTATGTCAAATAAAATAGTTACTTAATTTGATTTTGATTTATTCATTTTCTTAATTAAAATATCAAAAAACCTACACGTCTGGCGAGCGATCGCCTGCGACAGCGCACTTAAACGGTCGATATACTAGTCACTCGCCGCTAGCTGCTTGTCGTCGCATGGCAAAAGTTAAAACCTACTCTATTTTGACCTCTATTTTACGATTTTAGTCACCTGATGGGCAATTGCTGTATTTCTAATATCAGCCTCAATCGGTCAAAAATACCGCCAACTTTCCTACATTTCTGCCAAGTTTGTGACATTGACTGCCGCTGAGATGAGATTGCGACTCGATTTTGAACGTTTTTAAATACGGGAATTTGTTTCTTGTTTTTCGCCGTGTGGTCCAATCGTGCGGCGAAATCGACCCGTGTAAATCCCCTATTATGGAAAACTTGAGGTGTTGGGATAAAATTAAGTTCTTAATATAATCGTCTGAACGCGCTTATTTTGTTACGCGGGAATTATATTTTGAGGCGTTCTGTTTGTGTACTTTAATATCTGTTGCGTAGCTATGAATAGGGTCTATTACTCTAGTAATGTTTTAAGTGGCTGCTTTAGTTGTGCGTGTTTCTTTTTTTTTTTTGGAGGTTATAAAGACGTAAAGTTTGTGAGGTTGAAAATAGGAGGTTTTCTTCCAAGCTACTCATCCGATTTTATGAATTCTTTCACTGATAGAAAGCTACACTATTGCCAATTGCTATAGCATATATTTTATGGTATAGTTGGGTTCCACGCCGACGGAGTCCCGGGCTGAAGCTAGTACAAAATATTTCTAAGGAGATTCTACTGTCTGCAGTACGTATTTTAGAGAGTACCGTGGGTTTACTCAGTGAGAGAAATGGATTTCATGACTTATCATTAAAACGTAACCCTCAATAGTCAATAGTGATTGATACGAGTATAACTAACTAACTAACTACGACAAAAATACGCTGAAAACCAAGAGTGGCATACTATGTATCCATTAAATAGTTTTATTCGACCATAAAACACTAAAACGAATATTTATAAATTATTATAGACATACATCAACTAAAAAAATACACAGCTTCATAATCTCGCAAAAAATCTTAAACGAGAGATAAAAATGACGATAAGATTTCACACTTAAACCATACATTTTATAGCATGATAATAAATAAATATGTGTATTGTCAAATGGGTCATAATTATAGAAATTTGGCAAAGATTATAGGAAAACAATTAAATGTAAACTTCACATAGTTGTGCAAATGTAATGTTAAAATCGAACAAACATACATAGGCTGATAAACACATTACCCTCCCTTTCGACACTCAGTCGGGTAAAAAAGAGGGAGTGCGGGATTCAGCGTCACCGACCCAAGCGTGACGGTTTAGTTTAGAAGGAGCGCAAATTGCGCCTGCGAGAAGTTTTCACTACAAAAATAATAAAATAGTGATCCGATTCGTTAACTCTTTTACGAATCGACACTCGATTGTTTGCTGAAACAATCGAATAGAAGTACTACTCTATCGAAAATTGATTACTTTTCCAATCAACAGAAGAGGCTACAAAAACTGTTAAGTTTTCCGGTAAAAAATGCCTGGGTTTTACTGTATTTTTTTATATATTTCGTACACAAAGCTTAACATAGGCAGAACTGTGCCTATAATACACCCACTTTTCGCCAGATATGTTTAGGTTCTATGTAAATGGAGGCCTTTGCTATACCCTTCAGTGATTACAGGCGTGATCTTATGTTATGTGTATAGTTTAACATTTTGATAAACATTTATGATATTCGAGTCGTTTAGATCCATCATTTAACGATTAGTACCGACGCTAAAATAGTATAGTGTCGATCACATAAAATAGAGCTCTACACGGGTTCGTAACTGGCTCACCAGCTTACTAGCTGTCAATATAGACATGTAATTTGCAAATATGGGTAATCCATAATAGGTGTTATGATTATGATACATTAAAGCTAAGACATATTTCACAATTCGGCATGCAAACATGTATATTACCATTCACTTATCTTTAACCAAAAGCCAGATCCATAAATCTAGAGCAATTCAACCAATTCTTTTCTCTGCTAAAAACTCAGTCACAATGTAGTAGGTCTGTTTTATCCATAAAAAATTACGTAGTGTCAAGTCTTTTTAAATATTAATATAAATCTAAGAATGGAGATTATGAAACAACAGATGAAGATACAGCTCATACATAACGTTATGACGTAAATATTGATTTTTATCTGTCTTGAGCTAGTCATAAAATTAATTTACTTCCCTGATACGCTTCTATTATATTGACTTCCCAACATACAGAAATTGATATAACAGAAAACATATTACTCGACTATAATACTGATCACTTATCGAATAACGTTATTCGAGTAGCATCAATTACTCGAGTCACTATTTTAATCGTATATTTAATATCGAATATAAAATATCGAATTACAGTAAGGTTGTTTTTTTAAGTAATCGTGAGCTAGAACGATTCGGTGAAACGAGTTCACCGACAGAACTGGTTCTATCGAAACTTTTCTCGTAGGTTTGTTTGTAAATATTGAATGTCGTAATAAATTGTATTGTGCGAGTAATAAAAATATAATTGGTAGGCTAAATCATCGTGGCAGACTACCTAAATGTGAGACATACCTGTATCGGTAAATTAACTATAATTGGAAAACGATTCTGTTTTTAAATTAATGAGTATCGGTAGGTCAACACTATTTCAGTTTTATTGTAGGTACATGTTTGCATAATCAGCCTGTAATGGTCCCAATGCTGGGACACAGGCCTCCTTTCAGTGGCAAGGAGAGGGCCGGGCCCAGTGCGGGTTGGTAGATGTCACATGTGTTCGAATTTTGGTTCTAGGACATTCGCCACGACTTTCACCGTTTTGAGAGCAGTGGTGATGAAATAATTCACACAAAGTAAAGCGGCTGTCTGGGTTCGAACCTACGACCTACAACTCATAAGTCCACTGTTCTCATCGCTCTCGATTGTACACGTTTGCTTCTATCGAATTTTTGAAAGTATGTGAGGAAAATGGCCTGATTATTTCATAATTACGAAAATGGCCGATTACTATCAAAGCAAGTAGCGATTTTTAGGACAGTTGAATCGTTAATACTGAATGAATGAGCAATTTATTCTCTGATTTCCATTTATTGAAGGCCTCTAAATCCGCCAAAATTACAGTACCACATTTGAATAAGCCTGTTTCCAATGAATCTCCGTCTTACGTAGTCACTGAAGTAAATGCAGAGATTACTGTGTCTAAATAGAGGATATCAGGTCTACTAAGTAAACGGCTTTTAAAGCCATGTGGTCTCACATTGGATTGTGTCAAAGGAACCACGTTAGGTGCAACTTCACTAACGCCAATACGAGAGATGTTGCAGAGATCCCTGGAATTGTTGTGTATGTTACAGAACTGACGAGATGTCTTTGGTTTACCTTTGCTCTGTTGCATAAACGTAACATCAGACTTGTATTCCTAACCCCGTTAACACCAACGTATAAAAGACAAGTTTCGTGCCGCGACTTCGTCCACGTAAAATTTCTAGTTTTATCATAAGATAATATATCATATGACAATTGGCAATACTGTAGCTTCCTACTAGTTAAATAATTTTCGAAATCGGATCAGTATATGTCTGTACATGTAATTATTATGATTAGTATAGATGTATTCTACATGTTGTGTCTAGTGTCATCGTTTTACCTTTACACTTAGAGCAAGTTGTAAAGACTAGTTGACAAAAATGTCAAAAAGGTGAACAAACAAGTACACATAATAAGTCTGAAAGAACGAAAATTTCATGTGTATGATAAATTTTTTCGACAAAGCTTTTCCAAGGTTTGTCGAAATCTTGTGTACTATATGGATGTAAATAAAAGGTCAAAGGCTTAATCAGCCTATAATATCCCACTGTTGGGATACAGGCCTCCTCTCTGTGAGAAGGATTGGGCCGTAATCCACCACGCAGGTTCAGTGTGGGTTGGTCAGTTAAGGCAGTAAAAGGCATATGTGAAGGAATATTATACATCTGCATTTTATTTATTTTATTTTATTTATTTGGGAAAATAAACGGTTACACATTACAAAATTACATAAAATATGAGCTACAGAGTGATTAAATGTATAACCCACGACATTTTCCACATATTATAAAGAAAAGTTATTATTCTGTCCAACAATTTCAATGACACGGCATAGCACTATGTAATTTCCCTTTGATACTCCTGAATTCCTCAATCAATCAACACAGCCTTTCGCAGTCCACTGCTGGACATAGGCCTCTCACAACACCCTGTCCTCCGCCTTTCGCACCATGTCTATCTTAGACACCTTTAATTCTAAATACCTCACTAGGGCGTAATTTCACAATAGTCATTATACAAAAATAAAATCTCACGAACATCTATTACGGATAACAGATCTTCTAAATTAACAGTTCGAGACTAGAATAGATTAACATAGACGTGTTTTAAGCTCAGTAATTCGAAGTAACATCTTAAACACAAATGATGTATATGTGAACGCCCATAGATGAAGATGGTAATTATCGACTGAGTTCACTAATGTGATAATCTTTAAATGTTCTGTTTTGATGAGTTCATCGTGATGAGAGTCAAGGTACACTCCCAGGTCATTAATTAGTTTTTTTTTTAGTTTATAATATTGACAGATATTAGGACCTTATTATATTACGACCCAGTGGGTCCCGCTTAATGGCAAACGACATCGCTGCAGGCCCAGACGGAGATGGCGGGATGAGCTGGACTCCTTTCATAAAGATTGATCTTTGGCAGCTCTGGACAGAGGGAGGTGGAAAGAGTGTAGGGAGGTCTTTGCCTGGCAATGGGATATTAAGAGCTAATAAAAAAAAAAATATGGAAACATAAAATATGGTTACTAAAATATTTTAATCAGAACTAATTTAGTACTTTGCAGCATTCATAACCAGCCTATATTGTTCCCACTGCTGGGACACAGGCCTCCTCTCAGTGAGAGGGAGTGGCCCTTAATCCACCACGCGGGCCCAGTGCGGGTTGGCAGATGTCACATGTCTTCGAATTTTTTGGTTCTAGGACATTTCGGTTTCCTCACGATGTTTTCCTTCACCGTTTTTGAGAGCAGTGGTGATGTAATAATTTACACTTTGCAGCATAAAAACATAATATACCTAAGTATGAACTGCCAATTTTAAAGCACATAATTTTATATAATTTGATAATGCGCTTAATAAGATGCTCTTGAGCGTAACATAGCCGTCACGCCCATAACCTCCAAAAAACCGAGACCAACTATCGTATAGGAATAGTTCTCCAGTAACGGTATCTGAAGCCAACGTGTTGGACGCGCCCACTGCGCTTCACGCATGGAGTTTAAATTGGTACTAGGTAGAATAATAGTACCTATAGAAGGTGCTCGTGGCGAAATAATAACAGCCGTACTGGTCGATCTTCAAGGTTAAGCAACGCTTGTCTAGGTCGGCCCGTGGATGGGTGATGATCCATATCGAAATCCCTCCGTGCCTCAGAAAGCAAGTTATGCCGTTTGTCCTGGCTGTCATTTGTAGATTTTTGACAGTCGTTACGGGTAGTCAGAAGGCCCGAAAGTCTGATGACCAGTCTTTATTTTTTTTATTTATTCTTCAGAATAGTTCAGAATGCTTACAGTCTAATATCTAGGTAAATAATGTACAATTAGCGCTTACAGTTGCCATTCACAAGCTTCCACAAATAAAACCTATACCCATACCTAAAGTCAATAAAAAAATTAAAATACACTTACCAAAAGTTATCGCGTTACCCAGTTACTGGGTTATGGAAGTCAGATAGGCAGTCGCTCCATGTAAAATACTGGTATTTAGCTCCATCTGGAAGGCTAACCCAACGTAGTTGGGAAATGGCTAGGTAGCTGATGATATTATGGGATAGTAGGTAGGTATACATAAATTTAGCTGGCCTGCTACGAACCTAGATTACACGTAGAATAATATTTAAAGAATCTGAGTCATTGTTAACACTTCTTAAACTTCTACTGCTGAACATAACTTCTACATCTGAACAGACAGCTGTGCTGCTGGGGAGTTTGTTCCGCCACTTCTTCTCCCCAGCGAAAGCACTAGGAAGTGGTGAAAGGCGGGCGTTTTGAGGGACTGTCTTTTGTAAATTTGACGTTCGAAAAGTGCTGATTCTCAGCCTAATTTGAATATTATGACTTTTGATTTTTTTTGATACAGCTCCTCTGATCGTTACAATGTTAAATATTGTCAATATTACCAAGTTTGAGCAGTGTTGGCCCAGTGGCAACGGCTCCGACCTATAGGAGTTGTAGGTCGTGGGTTCGTACCCAGGCAGGCGCTTTACTTTGTGTAAATCACTTCATCACCACTGCTCTCAAAACGATTAAGGAAAACATCGTGAGGAAACCGACATAATATCCTAGAACCAAAAATTCGAAGATATGGACATCCGCCAGTCCGCACAGGGCTCGTGTGGTGGATTATGGCTCACTTCCTCTAACAGAGAGGAGGCCTGTGTCCCAGCAGTGGGAACATTACAGGCTGATTATGCTTACGCTACCAAGTTTTGGTAAACATTTCATAAAATGCCGTAAACACTCTTTGCATTTTTAATAATTCTATTATCTATCAGCCGTATTTATACTCACGAAAGCATACGCTGCCTGAGGGCAAAACAAAAGTTTTCACAAGAAGCAATTCCCTAAGCAATGTTGCGAAATTACTTTGCATTTATACATTTATTATTAACTTGAATCTTTGATGCTCATCCAATATAGAGCATCGTCTAATACGTTAATCTAATCCGCCCTTAAGTTAAAGTACTTAGTTCATATCGATTGCATTTACATTGAAACGACCCAAGGCTGACAAGAGGTTTGAAACACTGGACAAGTTTTGAGTTGAGCTATATGATGAGTCACAGATGAGAGAAAAATGCTTGCACTGATTGGACTGGACTGGTCTACTCAAATTTGTGTGGTACTTTCCTCAAAATACCATTTCAGACATCAATTTACATGGCCTTCACGTAATCTGACCAATATTATCTCTGGACTTTAAAAGAGAGTGAGTTTGTTTCGGCCTTTCTTCTCAGAGTAGTCAGATAGAAAACGCCGACCTCATTTAGGTTATTTTTACTATTTTTAATATTTCGTGTAAAAGTTATTCCGATATTATCCTTTTCACAGAATAAACAATTTCATTTAATTTCAAACACCAGAATTATTAATATTAAAATATTAAGTTACATAATTATATAACAGTACTTCGTAAGTTGTCTAACTTTAGATAGTCATGGGAGGTTTTCTTGGTGGAATACGCCATTAATGCACGAAGTAATTACGGTGTTTGAATTATATCGCTGCCCGGTTGGGATGCGCGAACGCAGTAACAAGACAACATAATGATACGACCGCCTTTTGTCTGGGTGTTTCGCCACCTGCCCAAACACTCCGAGTGTTGGAAAAAGTATCGATACAACATAATTATTTAACTACGAGAATTATTTACGTATCTTTTTGACTTCAAAAAGATAATTTTCGTGGTATTTCTCCAATTCAATGTTTTTTTTTATAAAGAAGGTCTGAATTGCTTATGAAATAAAAAATTAGTAATCGCCAAGAAATCTATTCTGTGTTCCTGACGTTTAATTAAGTTGTAGGATCGCAATAACTCTAAATAAGCTCTTGACTAAATTAAATCGTGTTATAGTAATGGCCCAAAATGTTGATGTTAACTACCAAACATAGGCACTTATTACTACAAATTCACGAACTGCTAAATGCTAACGATGATTTAAAAATAGCAATTATTATTGTTCTAATCTAGTGGGCGGGGCCATCATGTAGATTGACCATTACGAACAATTCTTATCGTTTTTATATCGTACTACACCGCTTAATAAAAACAATGAGTAAAAAACTATCGATACGTAAGATTGTGGGGTGAACATCCTTATAATGATACCTTGTTAGCGTCTGTTAGTCATTCCTTACCGCTGAGGTGCCGTCGCGTCGTAAGGGAAACGAAACTCTTAATTTGAACTTCAAAGGTGTGATTTCTTCCGTCGGGAAGTGTTAAGTAATCATTTAAAATCGGCTGTGAGCTGATTAAATTTTTTAACGACGACTATTTTGTTTTTCTCGGAGGGCTTGTTAGTCCATTCGCACGAATTTACTCACCCGAAACGGGCGAATCGTTACTTTAAAAAAAAGTCACCTATAGAAAATAATAAAAATATTTTTTCTGTAGGTTGACTCGCAAGAAGTTAATTTATTTGTGGGCGAGTCGACAACTTAAGAAAAAAAGTACACGTTTTATAGATAATATTTAACTCATATCACTTTTTTGCGCTAGTGTCCTTTTTAACCGACGAAAAAACGGAGGAGGTTATCAATTCGACGCGTATATTTTTTTTTTTTGTTTTTTTTTTTTTTTTTTTTTTATGTATGATCACGCATAACTTTTTACAGAGCAGTCCGATTTTGATAATTCTTTTTTGATTAGAATGGATATACCCCGAAGGTGGTCCCATATAAATTTGGAAAAAAAAATCCAACCCTAAGGGTAGGAAAACAGGGGATGATTGATAGTTCACTCACTGATTGTAATGTATGACCACGCATAACTTTTTACAGATTAGTCCGATTTTGGTAATTCTTTTTTTAATGGATAGAACATACCTCGAAGTTGGTCCCATGTAAATTTGGAAAAAAAATTCCTACCCTAAGGGTGGGAAAATAGGGGTGATTTGTTGTTCATTCACAGATTTTAATGCTGAGCTGTGTATTACAATTAAAATTAAAGGCCTATCTATGTTGGTATATAAAGCCTGTTTTTTTAAGTATTTTACTATACAAAAAATAATAGTTAAAGTAGGGTTATATAACAGTTAATATCTAAAGTAAGGTAGGTAGCCATTTTAAAAGTAATCAAAAATTAAGCATGCAGTAATAAGTAAATTATAGCCTCAAAAAATTATAAAATAAAAACTTTTTAACAAAAAAATTAAACCTCCGAAAAAACTGAAAAGCAAAAAATAAAAACCTTTTTTATTTTACCTTAATAAATAAGTTCTTAAACTAATGCAAGTATACCTAAAAAATTTTGAGTCGGCGCCAAACAATCAATGAACAAAGATCACTAAATTACCTTAAATTTATAGAAATAGCCAAATCAAATTAATAATGCAACGTGAAATCCCCAGCGCTAAATATTAACATTCCAAACAAAAAATGCGCTCTCCGAACGACCACTCGCAACGATATTAAGTTGCTTGTTTGGCGCCGACTCAAAATTAGTTAGGTATACTTGCATTAGTTTAAGAACTTATTTATTAAGGTAAAATAAAAAAGGTTTTTATTTTTTGCTTTTCAGTTTTTTCGGAGGTTTAATTTTTTTGTTAAAAAGTTTTTTCTATACTTCGTTGCATAAAATTCAAAATGTGCCAATTGCCTAACACATATTTCTGGAGTAATCGACTCGCCCACAAATAAGTTAACTTCGTGCGAGTCCTGTATAGAAAAAATTATATTATTTAAAAGCGACGATTCGCCTGTTTCGGGCGAGTAAATTCGTGTGAATCGACTAATAAGCCTCTCGGAGTTGTCGTTCAGTGATTACTTGTAACACGTAATTACTTGGCGTAGTAATAACGGACATCGAATTTAATAATGCTCTGATCACCTCTAAGTATACTCCATAGCGAAATTGGAGTTCATTCGCAAAAAAAGAATCGATGAAAAACGATCAAAGGAAAATGTACCGTTAATTGATTAATGTTTATACAAATATTTTTACACACCTCGTCGAACCATAATAAAGTGCTTGACAAATATTTAGTGTTAATTGGCTTTGATGCGCGACAATCATAAATTAATTAGAATTGGGAGTTATTAATAACATTGGAATAATTACTTTGTTTTCATTGAGAGCTAGTAAATAATTCATTTATTAGCTAGAAGCGATTGATTTATTAACAGTTTCGGTGATATAATATGGGTATTATGTATACTAGGGAATTATGTAAGTAATTTTTGAACGCCATTTTATTATGCACGTTTTTAAGATTGAAGTCATGTAATTATTTGGTAATAACTATAGTAGGTACCTACCTGAAAAATAATTGATTTTTATTTTACTGAAATTCAAAATGATTGATAGGTAGTTATGAGAATCCAACAGATGTTTGGGTGACGCTTGCAGTGTCCAGCAGTGGACATCTTCCAGCTGGGATAATGATAAGTTTTTAAGCATTTGCATTGCACTACAATTTTATACAGTGTGTCAGGTTAAACGAGGGACATACTTCAAGGGAGTGTAGTACCCATGAAAATGAACAACTTTTACTAAGAAAACAACACTAAAATCGAGAAAATATAACCAGCTGCTCTATACATTTATGTTCGCATAACTGGACAATATGTAGGGAACAGCTGTTTTTTTTTCATATTTTTGAGTCCGCCCCGTATTAAAAGTTGTTAATTTTCATGAGTAGGTACTAGGTACAGTCGAGTTCTTTAATATCTGAGCATGTTCATGAATCAAAAATATATAGGCAATGGTAAGTTTCATAAAACTCTAAACAGCTTCGCCGTACAATAAATTGTAAACAATCTGTGACATCATAAATATGTGACTACATTAAATCAATAATATTACTACAGATAAAGACTCTAAAAATTGTGCGCAATCCCTTGTTCATATTATTTAGCGCAAAGTTAGGTTCACAAATATCTATGCAATTATTTTTCTATGAAAAAGATCTTGAAACAAAATCAACTTGAAGTTGTCAGTTATGACATCCTTCAACGGCAATATTGCATTATTACTCGAACTTCTGCTCCGGCAAGCAAAAATAAATTTTATGGTAAAGGCCATTTAGTTGAATATTCAAAGCTGTATAGATATTTATGAATCCTAGGTTGCAACAAATATATTGAACACTAGAGTATTTAGATATTTATGTTCCGAAGAGTAGTCAGATATTTTTGACTGCACTACCGTAACATACTTATGAACAGTTTATATGAAAACATTTTATTGATGTCTAAGTTTGTATAGAACTATATGATCATTTTAATGCTTACAATATTTTGAAACATTGTCACTGCCAATATATTAATGAACTCGACTGTACACTCCCTTAAAGTATGTCCCTCGTTTAATCTGACACACTGTATATCATGTTTTGAACCTACCACAGTTTATGCAAATAAACGATTTCGATTTGATAAGATTTTTGAAGGAGTATGTAAGAATCGTAGCAGCAGGAGTTCTGTAGTTTCTGCTTAGCCCCCATGGAAAGAAGGTGTGAGTTTATGTATGTTGAAAGAGTAACTTCACTTCCTGAAAACAATAATGCCCATTATATTTAACAACACACCACTATCAAAACAACGTGCAACGGTTGACGTCTTAAAATTCATTCCCATTCTTTTCACTTTATAGACTAAACTAGACACATAAACCGCTAAACCACAAATCATTGCAGTAATTTATGTAACCGTTTAGCACTACATCGCCGTAACAACACATAATTCAAAGGTCGTGTCTCAGCGTATCTTACCAAAAGAGACTTTACCGGGACACGCAGTATGTATCGCTGTTCTTTGTAAGGCGATTTATAGCTATTTCATGAGCTTTATTTACTTTTATAGACGTAAAAGTCTAAGTAATAAATTACGTCTGGCTTGGTGAGATGGCCGGACACTAGTGCTGTGAATAACATTTTCCCCTTATTATGTTTTTGGTATATAAATTAGAGAGATTTATGTGCCTTATAGTAGCCTACCGCGAGTTTAGTTTGACAATCGGAGCGCGATTGCGGTGTCGTTTTGATTGTCCGAGATATAAGTGTGATTGTTATCATGTAAAACATGCCGCTGAAGCGACAGATAGAAGCGGTTGCATACTCATAAAAGTTTTTTAGTTGTTCCATTTGCGGTATTTTGTTTGGAGTTGATGTAGAGAAGAGCTTGTATAATATATATTTTATACTCTATGTAAAAAATACCTCAGAGCAAATATTTGAATTAATTTTAGGTGTTATATTTGGCTAAATTCTTAAGTTGTTGGTTTACAAATAACTTTTTGTCGTGATTCCTTTGATAGATTTTTTTAATGTATTATTTAAATACCGAATTATAATATCCACTGTAGCAAGCCTGTCAAAGTTCCTACTTACAAATTATGGAAGAATTTGACGGCCAGTTTTGCATTCTTCTGAATATAATATAGGGTGATTCTGCTACATGTATAACAAACTTTTAAATGTATTTTCACTATGACAACTGAATGTATTTTTCTACTTTGGCAACACTTAGAAATAACGTTTAAGATATCATCGTTAATTCTGGGTGGGGCAAAAGTCAATTTAAAATCGTAAAATGTTGTTTAGAGTCAGTCGTTGTTGGATTGTGAAAGAGTACAGTTGTGCGATTAAAAAGTATTAGTAAGAAAAGAGTATTGCATAACTCTAATCTTCATAGATCAACTAGGACAGAGATTTTAATGGGATAATTTTATAATATTTGCCTATTACTGTCTTCTGCAAGCTGAGCAGTGGTGGCCCAGTGGTCACGGCCGCAACTTACGAGTTGTAGGTCGTAGGTTCGAACTCAGACAGGCGTTTTACTTTGTGTAAATTATATCATCACCACTGCTCTCAAAACGGTGAAGGAAAACATCGTGAGCAAAACCGGCTTGTCCTAGAACAAAAAATTTGAAGACATGTGACATCTACCAACCCACACTGGGCCCGCGTGGTAGATTACGGCCCACTCCCTCTCACCGAGAGAAGGCCAGTGTCCCAGCAGTGGGAACATTATAGGCCGATTATGTCCCCTGCAATGGACAAAGGCCTTTTCTCATACAGAAAAGGCACAAACATTGATCTTACTGGGTTAGATTTTAGTGAGTGAAATTAATCTCGTTAGACTACCCTATATTCACCCCTAAAACGACTCCGGTCATTATCCTCTCACACGTTTGCCCGCCTACCTGTCGAAACATCCCACGCATTAGAGTAGTTGAATGGGCGCAGAAAAGTCATTGTTTTAACAATGAAAATAGAACAATGACACTGTTGTGTACACTTGGTGTACCGTTGACGTTTCTAGCACTTTCTCTTATGTACACTTGTTGTACACTTGACGCTTGAGGGGGTATTAGTAATAACCAGTGAAGCAAATATGGATAGCCCCTATTAATAATTTAAATATACCTACCATTCATACTTTTAATCGACTGCCAAAATCCTTTATAAATATGAGAAAATATTTGCTTGATAAGGATATAGCCGCGGGCGATGGTCCCAAGAAAACATTTAACATGTTATTATTGCCACTAGTAGGTACCTATCGAGATTTTCAAATATTGTTATAGGACGATTGTGCTGGTTAGGTTTTTCCAGACATTGGCAAATAAATGAATTAAATAACCGAATATTTAGTAAATGGTTTGAGAGTTGTACCTATAGTACAGACGCCAGCATATCAAGCATCAAGCTACTACAATCTGTCAGATTTCTTTAATAGATTTTCAACGTTATCGCTAAAGTATAAGATTAAAAGTTGATTGGGAAAATTTTACAGTTTCGGGTTGTTCGATGTGCTGGCGTCTGTACATCCACATTTCGCCAGTTATGTTAGTCCAGTTGTGTTGTAGGCTGATTATGATATTGACTATAACATCATTAGCCTACAACGTTCCCGTTGCTGGGACAGTCTCTCTGTGAGAGGGACTGAGCCATAATCCACCACGCGGACCAAATTCTGGTTGGTGGATGTCACATGTCTTCGTATTTGTATGGTTCTGGGACATGCCAGTTTCATGTCTCACGATGTTTTCCTATAACGGTTCGAGAGCAGCAGTGATGAAATAAATTGCGCCATAGTAAAGTGCTTGCTTGAGTTCGAACTTACGACCTACGATACGTAATCGGGGCCGTTACCACTGGGCCACCATTGCTCTCGATATTGACTACCTAATAACGGCAAATTATTGCGCCTTCATTTACTGGTTGGAACTCTTTTCTTAGTCCCACTATAACACCAAAGGTTAAAGGTTAGCTGTCAGCACTGTGTAGGTAACTATAGCCTTAAGAATCACCAGGTGGTAGAAATGGTCACAATTTTGTTTTGACATGTGCCACTTCTGATGTAGGGTCAGGACACAATGATCGACGGCCTTTCGCACTTTACCAATTGAAATGGAGCACAATAGTACGCATATCCACCGCTTACGGAGGCGTTCGCATCGTTTTGTGTCAGTTCGCCGCCGGAGCGCGTTCGTCGCGTCGTCGATGCGAAAGGATGCGTATGTCGTTCCGTACTTTGCTCTCTTTTTGTATGGAAAAACCGTCCAACGCCGTCGATCAATGTGTCCTGACCCGTAATGAAACCGCCATGTCCTAAAACCGAAAATCGGAGACATGTGTCATCCACCAATCCGCACCAGAATCGCGTGGTGGATTACAGCGTTTGGATTACAGCATTTACAGCCCACTCCATGTTCTCAGGTCTTCTCTCTGAGGCCTCCTAATGGTCCCAGCAGTGAGAATATTATAAGGCTGATTTTACTGTGCGTCACTTATGCTAACTCCTGGATCAGCTTTTTCTTTATAATACTCTTGATTGAGATTTATTTTATTAGTAATTCACAGCTTTTTTAGCGCTTTAATCTAAGGGGCAATTCTTGTAATTTTAAGAACGTTCACAGTCTGATCTCAGTCTCATTCTGTCAAAAATACCTATAATTTCCCTACATTTTTGAAAAGTTTTTATTTTGATTGTCGCTGAGATGAGATTGCGTCTAGATTTTGAACATTTTTAATTACGGAAATTGGCCTTCTGGAGTCTGCAAATGATTGCACCAATTACGTTGTCAACCTGTAATGTAGTGCAGAAACCAGTAGCCTACCAAGACCCTTTTTAAAATACATCCTATCTCTGAAAATTACTATCATCATTCATCATTTCAGCCGAAGGGCGTCCACTGCTGGACATAGGCCTCCCCCAAGCACCTCCACTTCGACCGGTTCTGAGCTTCTCGCATCCAACGGGTTCCTGCGGCCTTCAAAAGGTCGAAAATTACTTATATACGTAGGTACTTTGCGGTTCTTTCACCAAAATGCTTAGATAAAATAAACTTAAGTAAATTATCTACTTAGGTATGAACAAATCGATACAATCATGTAACAAATAATGTTGTTGTTGTTATAATTTACGAGATAAGCAGGCACGGATTGTGTTGAAACCTCGTAAAATACAAAACTCAATCGTGTACCAGCAATATCCGTTTTAAAGTTCACTACCTACTTACACAATGTAAATTGTTACAAAGTTTTCTCTTTACTTAATATTATGTTATTTTAGTTTTCAGTTTTACTAACTGCATTACATACGGTACCTAAGTGACAAATAAATCAGGCCCGCTCTCTCCGAAGGGTTAACCAGAGGTGCATCCATAGCATACCTACCTTCAAAGTCTAAGTCATAGCATCGGCCATCTGTTCTGCGAGCAATGTGTCCGCCGGGTACTAGGGGCCATGTGTTTTTTGTGCTTGACATTCTTTGGGGGGAGGGGGGGGGGTTGCCATAATCGCCATGATTGGTAGGCGGGTTGGTGATCGCAGTATGGTGGTGAAATGCGTAGAGAACGCTGCTGCCCATTCTCCGGTACGACCCTTAGTCGCCTTTTACGACACCCACGGGAAGTATTATCTACTTAAAAAAAATGTTTATTTTGAACAAATAAAACACACATTGCAAAAAAAAAAGCATAAAATACACACCTAAAAAGTAGCCAAAAGCCTTGTACCTACTCCAGCTATAAATGGTACTTACATTTATATCTAGGTATCTTAATTGACGATGTCAGTTCTTTCGGGTATTCTCCATGGACTTATTATATTACCTACAACTAACAGACCAATAACTAACCTATTTCTTAAAATAGAAACAAATAAGATAGTGTCAGAAATAAATAAGCTGAATAAATAGCAAAACTTTGCTAATAACAATATACCTCTTCAGGCGCCTCCTTTCCCAGTACTTCCAATAATAAATATCAGCTCCATATTATATTGCGTAGACTTTATCAATAAACGGCTGCAAGCCTACCCTCATAATGACCCTAGAAACTGGTGCACGTAATTAATAGGCCATGCCGACGAGGGCCATTGTACAATTTATTGTTTTACAGCGCGTTCGGACTATAAATTTCTTAATTGGCCCCCACTTTATACTCAACGGACCCCTAATTTACAAGGGCGAGCACAGACAGTATCAAGATTTTTTCACTACAATACTTTCGGACAGTTAACAAGCCGTCATCATACATATAATTTGGGAAGGGAATCCAACATTGTTAAAGCATACAGCTGCTTTGCCGCGAACTTGATGTAACAATTTTCACATAAAAATATCACTCAGGAAACTTTTTTTTGAGGTCTATTCGTCGGCACTGACTAACAAGGTTATATTGAATCGATACAACCGTAATTTGTAAATTAAAAACGGGTCTGGGATCATAAATGCTTTGAGATTGGCCTTTCATTAGCTGTTATTTAGTGATGTTCCATATAGATTGAAATCGATTATTTAAATAGGTAGATATATGCCATATTAAAGAAGGTATGTGTGGCTAGTAAAATGGAGACTAAAAACCACCTATCGCTTAAAAAATACGTTTCTAAATGAAACTTCATCTAAGCCAGACAGACTACCAGACTACTTCTCTAATTTTTAAATAAATATTTTTTCAAGTAAAAGAGAAAAAATGTCCTTGCATAAAAACGGATCAAAAGCTTTGGTATCAATTTCATGAATAAATTCTACTGAAGTTTAAACTAGAGGTGTGATTTAAGAAATAAATCCAGTAAGCTTAGGTACGTCTATTTCTGGATTTATTTAAAAATTTCCACAAAATTTTCCTTTTAGGTAAGAATTTTGATATTCTTTTTTATCGTTTTTCGGTTTAGGTCTTTTAGAGTCGCGGTGGAATATCTAAGCTGAATTAAAATTACAGATTTGTTTTTTTTTTTTTTAAGTTTTTTATATTTCTATCGCTTGTTAGTAAAGCTTACTCCCATTAGGTATCTTATAGTAATCACATCACAATATCACACTATATTAATATTATAAAGGCGAAAGTTTGTGAGTGTGTGTGTGTTATGTTTGTTACTTCTTCACGCTCAAACGGCTAGACCGACTTTGATAAAATTTTGTACAAAGGTAGCTGACACCCTGAATTAACATATAGGCTACTTTTTATCCCGACATTCCCACGGGATCGACACTTACGCGGGTGAAACCGCGGGGCGCAGCTGTTCTAATAATAAAGATAGAGTTTGTTTCGTTTATTAGGTCTCTGAAAGTCGGATTTGAAAAATTATTTTTGCATTAAATAGCCCAACTCTTAGAGAAGGATATAAGCTTATTAATATAATGACCCTTAGGAGCCGAGCATATAGAAAGAAAGTCAGAAAGAACGCTAAGCGAAAACGAAGTAATAGCGCGGGCAGGCGATGTTATGCGACGGGGTAGAACAAAAAAAATCCACGCGGACGAAGTCGCTAGTAGAAGCTAGTACAGACGCCAGCACATCAAATTACCCGAAACTGTCAAATTTTCCCGATCAACGTTGAACCTAATGTTTTAGCGATAAAGTTGAAAATGTATTAAAGAATTTTGACAGATTGTGTGCTGGCGTCTGTACCTAAGTAGCCTACAGTTCAATAGTTCAAAATTAGGAATCGTAAACAAAATTTCTACATATTTTCAAGATTTTACCGACCAGATAATCCGACGTTCCCAGCTCCTATTTTATTCAAGCTCGAGTGATATTTACTAAAAAGCTTTACTCGCAAGACATGGCGTTGCAAAACGATGAATTCTTTTCGCATAGCACAACAACGTCAGCGATTTCAGACACGAGTCTCGTGTGGTGAGATGGCGCCGCCAGGCACACCAAGTAAAATATTCAGGGCAAAAGTCAGTCACGACACACGATGCTCTTCCGACTTTTGAGCTCCTGGTACCTCTGTGTGTTTTAGGCTATGCTCATCTTAGGCACTCATAATATTCTGTTGTAAGATTTTTAGCAAGAAGACGGAAGAAAATACCATTTTTACAAGTACAAAACTGTAACTGTCTGCCTTCAGAACAAACAGCAGGGTTTTCTGAATAAAATACTACGTTACTGAACTTTGCCAAGCTAAAAACCGCCTGGCTAAATGGTGAGCTTGTAAATGTTTAGTCATTTTCTTCTAGTATAGTAAGTAGTAATTGGCTAGAACATACAATTTTCCAACAATGAACTTTCGACTTCAGAAAAAAAACTAGACTTCACAAAAAAACAAGTAACCAACAGCTTTGCGAGTAATCCCACACACAAGGTGATTATTACGCAAACGAGGTGTAATATCGTTTTATTGAGACCATTGTCATAAGCTTAGCACCAAGTTTATGTAGAATATGATGTATCGTCATAACCCTGATGATAGGAACGATACGGCCTATCGTAAATTGTCCCTTACAGGTAAGCTGACATTTAATAGTTTTAGTGTTCAACATCGCATCTGTCATATCAATATCCATTTTATGTCTTCATATAAGTATTCAATGCCTTAAGAAGAAATGTATTGATAAATAGGATTGCTTTTTTATTCTCACCTATTTTTATTAGTAGCTGCTACAAATTGCTCCATCAATATAATTTTTATTACAATTCCCATTAAATCTATAGCTATTCCAATTGCAATATCGTTTGTATTCCGCAGAACGAAGTTTGGGTAAAGGTTTGAGTCATCAACGAATTTCACTTTTAAACAACACATCGGCTACACAACATTTATTTTTATTATCCCAGAAATATTTTTAAAAGCGAAACACTGGTGTCGTAAAACTGTAAATGAAAGCAAAATCATTTGTATCCAATCACAAAATGGATAGCTAAAAGTGAAACTGCTAAGCTTTTGTGTCATAACAACAAAACCAAAATTGTTCAAACAATAACTTTAGAGAATAGTGTCGCAATGAAAAACTGAGATAAAACAAGTGGATCATAAAGTTACTGTTGTAAACATTGTTTATAAAACAATTCGGGCGACTGAGACACAAACAAAAGTTTTCGCAGAATTCCGCGCCACCCTTTCGGCTTCCTTAAATTGTTATTGCGGTAATAAGCCTCCGACAAACATGTGACTTTTATGGCCAACCAGTTTCTGGAGTTTTTGGCAGAGGCCATTTTGTCACTGGCTCAATTACTGGCCAAGTACACCAGAAGAACAATGACGGGCTACTTTTGACATATTGTGCGAAGGACCTTCTTGCAATAGATTTACTTTTTATTTCTTTCGGCTGGACTTCGTGACGTAATGAAGAAAGGAACAATTATTACTTCGCCGCGTTGTTCTTGCGGGATGTTTGTGAGTTATCAGGTCTCCCCAACGACCAGCTTCTGGGTCGTAAAATAGTTTTCGTGGTAAGCAGAAATGTAATATGAAGACGGTACTGGTTTTTATGTGCAAAGTAGGTAATAATAATCTGAAGACCCCGTGCCATTTTAAGCTAGATTTTTAACAATCTAGACTTTACAAAGCTAGATTTTTTAAAGCTCAAGTCTGATTTGTTGGAAACTCAACATAATAGAACACAGATTTATCGAAGGACGTGTCTATGTAAACCCTCAGAAAGCTCAGAATGTCACGAAGCGAACGCAAAGGAAGTCTTCCTAATCCAACTTCATCATTCTAAAGGCTCTAAAAATATTAGCTCTCAAAATTGCCTCACAATGTAATACAAACTTCAGAACTCCCTGTTTAGTACCTGTCTTTATTACACAAAGTACTCAACTGAGAGTTCCTTCAAAATTGTCGTTAAGCCGTGTTACGTGTAATTAATTACCATCGTCGAAGAACCCGCCGGTCTCGGGACAATAAAACGCTTTCGGATTATGATATGAAACGTTGAAAGCTAATTACTACTCGTAATAAATCTGAGAGTTGTTAATTATCTGACGTCCTCAGTGAGGAGCGTCGTAAAGGGCCCACCTCTTTGTTTTACAGAACTTTCGTCGACTTCAAAAGATTCCAGTGTTATTAAGTTAGCCGTAATAAATAGAACGTCTCTGGAGTCAGGACCGTATTGTAAACATTCACGAAACTGCATGATGCTGACTTTCGTGAATATAAAGTGCTTATAAAAATTCTATGAGAGTCCATTCTGTTCACTTCTTCCGTTTATTTCATTATGGCCCGCTCAAAGGAAAATATGACAATTTTGTTAGGGGAATTAAAAAGTTACCTGTCCTTACAGTAATGTAGTAACAAGTTTAATTTTCTTCGTCTCTCGTCCGACATTAGGCGGGCCCAAACGTAACTTCGGTATAAAATATTTAAATTGACTTTAAGAGCGAATAAGATATTCGGTTAGATCGCTTTGCCGTCGATTTACATTCAAGAATGGTTATAATGGTAACTTAATTTTATACTTATTTCTTGTTATATTGGTTTAAAAGAAGTGCTTACTTTTATACAACGGGGATAAAAGTAAGATTAGAATTTTACGGTTCTTTTTAACGCCTTTTAGGTCCTAAATTCCATTTAAGTGATGTCTGGACTTTATAAGAGTTGTACTTTAAGCCCTTCTGGCGTAAATTAAAAGAGGACAATAATAATACTCGGACTTTTTAAAAGTTTTGTTATTCGCTAAATAATTTGGGCTGTACTTATACAAAAATTCGGTGTTCATTACTTTGGAGAACTCATTATACCATTACCCGCCAAGATCTACCAACCGTGAGACGATATCGGGCTTTATAATACATCCTCTATATATCGTTAAATAGGCGGTGTCTACATGGCAGGGGCCGGTGTAAACGAAGCATAACCTATGTCGTTTTTATGCTATAACGAGCCTACAAACTATTATTACTACGTCACCGTGTCAAGCCCACATCACGTGTACATCCGCCCTAAATCCAGATATACCAACGCACAATCAGATATCGTTTGTTTAACCCTTACTAATTGAGACAAGGTTCTAATTGTACATTTCGGTCTACCACTTAGAACTTTGTTCAAATAAGTTAGGAGTAAATCTAAAGTTATAAATGATAGTTAAATGATTTCTTGACAATTTAATGCCGAGGCGCCTTATCGTATGTTGAAATTCGTTAATAACAATTATGGTGGAATGAAGATAAGTTTTGAGAGAGTTACCTAGGCACCTGTTGGTCACGTTTGTGTATTTAAGGAAGTGAGTTAATGTGTTTTTAAGTAGATATCCTTGTCTTGATTGATGAATTGTACGTTCCCGCATTTTGTTCGCCGGTAGATAACTAGAAACAGAGTGATTTAAATTAGTATATCTTAATAGAGATTAATGTTTGGGCAGTATAGGATGAATCAAATCTAAAAGAATACTCATGCGTGAATATGTATGTAATTAATCTTCTGTTTGATAAATAATTTGTCAATCAATCTGCCTAGCCTTTTCCCAAGTACGTTGGGGTAGACTGCGAGTCTAACCGGATGCAGCTGAATACCAGTATTTTACATGAAGCAACTGCCTATCTGACCTGCACAACCTAGTTACTGGGTAACACGATACTCCTTGGCAAGACTGGTTGTGAGACTTTCGGGCTTCTGACTACCCGTAACGACTGTCAAAGATCTACGAGGGACACCCGGGACCATAGAGCAACATGGGCCAACGGCGGACCGGGTTGCTCTATGCCCGGGACCAATGGCTTAACGTGCTTCCCGAGGCACAGAGGAGGCTCGGTATGTTATGAATGGTCACCCATCCACAGACCGACCTCGGCAAGCATTGCTTAACCTTGAAAATCGACCCGTGCGGCTAATATTATTAAGCCACGAGCCCCTGTTAGATAATTTGTGTTGGAGTATTAAGGCAACTTTAATTTATAATATGTATATTATGCACATTATAAATTAAAGTCGACTTTCGTGTGTGTCTGTATTTTTCTAAACTACACCATGGATTTTGTTGCAGCTTCCACCTTTATTTAGAGAATTTATTCCGGAAGGTCTATGTGTATAAAATAAACTTGCATATAATAAAGAAACCTCGATGTTTTATCCAGTCGTAAAAACCGAGCAAAGTAGGACCGGATCGTTAGTAATATTTTTCAAACTTTTTTTGAATTTAATTATTTTGGGGCTTATTTCAGTAATACTTACATTTTTGAAATATGCTAATTAAGCCCTTTCTTTTGATGGCACCATTCCAAAATATGTATTTTTAAATTTATTACTTTATGTCCTCTAGAACGCGCCATATTGAGTTTAGTGTGACATCACATAGCCTTTAACCAGCGGAAGATTAAGACGCTTCTAACGATATCTCATTTGTCAAATTATTATAAGTATTTTTGAAGTTATGAGGGAACAGATGAACTAACATACATACCGGTCAAAATCATAACCCTCCTTTTTGGTTCGCCGTAGTCGGGTAAAAAATTGGTAAAAGGACTAACGTGGTCGAAAAAATAAACAGTGCTTAAATAAGAGCAGACATGGAAAGTTGACAAACAAGTTGATTTGGGACACCATGGCATGCAGATGATGATTTGGCAATGATAATTCCATTAAAAAACCGAGTGTGCTTATGACCACACGACTGAAGTGAAACTTCAAACGTACTTGGCTATGAGAGGAAGAGAGAAAGAAAACGTGCACGCGCACTGCTTTCTCTTGCTTATATCCCTCACTCAACTTCCGTTCGCCTCGCCCGATCACACTTTTCGTAACGCTTACGTCACGCGTTCGCCAGCTTACTCCCCAAGTCAAGCGTGCGTAAAGAAGTTTCACTTCAAAAACCTAACAGCATGACATATCCACTAAACATCGCACAAGAGCTCAGTCTAACCGCACAATAATTTCCATCTCACTTATAACGTACAATACAAATAGTTCACCAACTTATCTTACTTACACATTACGTGCTATGAATACCGAAGTAGGATACTCGAACGCTTAAGATACACCATTATAATACAGGATCATCGTAATCCGCTCCACGTTCGAATCACCCAAAGTGCCCATTTTTAGAAACTTCCACCCCCGAAAGACCATTTCATACGTCCAGGATTATACAGTATCCGCAATGAACGTTCCACTCAGACTTCATTAAAAGCAATAACGTGAATGTAGCCTACGACGCAATCCTGAAACTAATCTCTTTTGTTTGCATTTTGTACGAGAGCCAAATCTAACTCGTAACTCGCAACTGAGTACGAAGGAGCGGGATCAAAAGTTCAGAGTTCTACACTGCGTTATTTGTACAGTGTAGCGACGGAGATTGTGGACCAACTGCGTAATGGAATGCTTAATCTAATCTGCTTCTAGCCGAGTTATAATGTAGACAAGATTGTACGAACAAATAAGGTTATGTTGGTGAAAATTATGATATGGAGTCTGAACTTTTGAAGAAAATTGTTTGTGTTAAGAATTCACATGATTTCTACCATAAATTGCTGGCCTTTTATTTTCAGCCAATATTGTACCACAGCTGGGCAAAGGTCTTCCTCACAGTTTACCACCTTTCCCTGTGTATCGCCTCCTCCGTATATGTCTAGGCATACACGAATAATTTATTATTCGGAATATGTATTTTGTAAAAATGCTATTAAGTGCTAAACAAATCGTCAATCCCAAAATACCTATGTGATAGAATAGTGGGTAATGGCGATTAAGTTTCAACGAATGATACTTGTTATAGTTATTTATGACGTCATTTTAACAATTCTCAAAATGATGCAACCCGAATTTCGCTTAACCGGAGATTTTACGGCTGTCAAGGCATTAGTTATCGTTATAGTTAGTAGATGCAACTCACTCTTAATAATTTCCACGAAGCTAAGTCCAAACCACATACAACTTAAAACCGCATTATCGCTCTTTACAGTCGATAACATCCACTAAGCCTCACTTCTTTATATGAACCAATAAAAAGAATAATCAACGCAACATAGGCTAAAGTCGAATCTAATGACACTCATCTATAAATTAAACGATAGGGTTGTAAACATAGATAAAACTCTTTATAAAACCCATTATCATTCTAATAAAGAAATAGATGTCATAAAATACAGTGCATTTAGAGTTCATTTGGACCATTTAAATAGTGCATTCCGTGCAATTTAATGGCCGTACAATTGCTATTATTTTTCAGTAATAGCAGTACTATTAAACGGACTGAATTAGATGGTAAAGGATATCGTGAATGCACTGCTATTTGATAATAGAGTGGGATTTTAGTGGCGTTCAAAATGAGTGTTTTTTTTTAAATAAAATCTGTTAGAGGATTCTAAAAATAAAAGATACTTTTCTTGTAAATTATTCTCAGTAGGTTTCTCAGTCTCTGCAAAGGTGTTTTATAATGATTAATTATTATTTAACTTATTGTTTTAAAGAGTGAGTTCCTTTATTACATTCTCTTTAAAGAAATCGATTTCATAAGTTGATTGATACACAGAACGGTATAAGAGTTACTTGAGGGTTCATTTTATTTTATTACCTTACTTTAAAAGTGCTCGAAAATACTCTAAATGTAATAATAAAGAGTTGAACTGAATATAGCCACGATTCTGCAGTTCCTTTGGGACCGCTCGCCATTCAATTGGCGTTTTCAAACGAATTGTGTGCCAATTACGCTATCGAAAATTTCCCTGGAATAAAATTAAGTTGATACCTAATTATTATAAGCTTTAAGAATGACTAGAACGGCAGTTAATTTGCTCCTAATTCTGAATTCGCAACGCATAATTTCGTTTTGATTTGCTTAATTTTCATAATTATTTTTCTCTTATTTTTATGCGAATTTGGCAGTTCAACAACGTTTTTATTACATAATAATGAGTGCCATTCAAGTCTAAATTATCGTAACATTTTCGGAAATTTAAACCGAAAATAATTAAAAATGCAATTTACCTGCACGGAGCCTAATTGACGCATTTTTACGACTTACTGAAAATAAAACGCCGTGGAAGCGAAATCCAGGAGAAAAAAGTCTAAAGGAATTTTTGAATCGAACGTTTTGCAACACCGCGCGGTGTTTAGTTAAAAGAGCCCCCTACCATTTGCATAATCGACGTTTCCACAGGTGCATTGGAAGCGCATTGGCAGCTGATTTAAGTACTGTACCAAGTGACAAGAGGGCTCCTTCGTCGTATAAGGCAATATGCTACGGCCGCTATTTTTATTTATCGTCGGTTGCCAAGCGTCGCGGTGTTTTACGTAGGTTTGTGTCGGCGGCAAAAGTAGCAGTGTTTTTATTTTATTTCGTTTCAGACTGACGGGAAATCTTGGCATATGTTTTCAATTGAATGGTCGTGGTCTTCAGTATCGGACGTTTGTTGGAGTCTTATGTCTTGTAGATCGAAGTCGATCTTGTGAATCTTTAGCTTATCTCCATGGTGATGGCTATCTATAACTAGATAGAACTTTTCATTTCCAATATGAAAGTCCTAGTTCCATATTAGGAACTGTAACCGGAACCCGAATAGTTATCTGAAAACTAAATACAGTATCGACCTTAAGGCTAAATTCTACCTAAAGCTCTAACTTTAGAAATCCGGTATCTATTCCAAAGACGTTTGTTAGCATATTTTCCAAGCCCATAAATAATGGAAAACAGGGCGTTTAGGTGTTATAAAGAATATTGAAACGATGTTGTTTAAGCCTAGCCTCCCACGTCGCGCGATCTGCGCTTGCGATGTACTCATTCCTCCTTTTATGCCAAAGATTTCTTTTTGCCTGGAAGTGTTTCCGATTTTCTTTATTATTTCAATGCTTAGACTTAACCGAAACTTCATTAAATTGCTTATAACAACTGCTTCGGATGCAATATAATCAACTGCAAAGGTATTGAAAGAAAGAAAGGAAGAAAAAGTATTTATTGCGACTCGTACACAATGCAATGTATAATACGTGTGCGACGTATTGCAATGTTTAACCTTTATTAAAATCGTCGATTGTATAAGTAATCTGTATAGTTACAAACACCAAAAACATTTAACTGGAGTTTTATATAATATATATATACACACATCAAAAGTGTCTAGGGATCAACATATATTTTTGCAATAACTTTTCTCCTGATTGATATTAATTAAAATTTTCTTTAAGGATTCATCAAATAAAGTGTTTTCGTTTGTCACAGTAACGATAAACCAAGTCACCTTTGCATTAATAAAGAAATTTGCCATTTTCCTAATAAAGGGATTTTTGACATTTGAACCACTAACACAAAAGTTTGAAAAAAAGACTGAAATAACAGTTTTCTCTAAAATTTTATTGGGTAACTTAAACAATTAATAATCCGTGTTTCTACCGCGAACACTAACAACACAAGAACATCGGTTTGGCATACTCAAAATGAGTTCATCCAAATCACGCTGTGGAATGGCCGCCCATGTTCGTTGCAACAACAAAAAAAGGTCTTCTTGCGACTGGATACCCTCCATATTCGGCAGAGCTCTTCTCTGTAGCATATCCCATGCATGCTCAATCGGGTTCAAGTCTGGCGACTGAGCAGGCCAGGGCAGGACATTGATGTTAGCTGCGGCGAGAGTCTGTCTTACAACTCTTGCGGTGTGCGGTCGTGCATTATCATGCATTAACTGAAATAAGGGACCGATTTGCACTTGTAGAGGAACGATGACGTCTGATACAATCGTCTCAGCATAAATTTGAGCGTTGAGGTTGCCTCTGATCCAAATCAACTCAGTTCTTCCGCCGATCCAAATACCCGCCCATACCATGATGGTTCCACCACTATAAGGATGGACTTCCTGGCAGGATTTTAATCGCTGTTGGCGTCCAGGGGTTCTCCAGTGTCGTATGTAACGTCTTGTATCCGGTCTCATACCAAAACGAGACTCATCAGAAAAGCACACGAAACGCCATTGTTCTTCTGCCCAATTTCTGTGTTCAAGAGCCCATTGATATCGAATCCTACGATTGTGCATTGCTATAGGTGGTACCCGTAGCGGTCTTCGGGAATGAAGGTTCACTTCATGCAAGCGGTTTCTGACTGTTTGGTCGCTAATTAAGTTCCCTGAAGAGTGATGAAGCCTCACGGCTAACATCATGGCGGTTATTGTTGGAGCTCTTCGAGTTAAGATTTGAATATATCGGTCTTGTCTCCGTGTGGTGCAGCGATACCGTCCTCCATGGCGCTCAGCCACGGTACCAGTGCTTCGGTAACGTGTCCAAAGTCGACTGATAACACTCTGACTTGTATTCAGAGCTAAAGCCACAGTACGTTGCCGGGAACCAGCTTCTATCATTCCCACGGCTCTGAGCATTTCTTCCCTGCTTAAATGACGTCGCCGCTCCATAATAACGTTGGTTTTAATCAGTAGTAGGGAAACAGTAGCACTAATAATGTCTTCAATGCGTTGTATGTTTTTATAGGGAAAATATTGACAGCTGATTTTCATCTTTTACTCGAATTTGATTCACAGTTCCTGATTCAAATTATGAAATGCACCAAAAAGGATCCATATAAATTTATAAAATCATAAATTTATTACAAAGCCACATCTCAATCTCAAGAAATCCGCATAAAAATGCTTGATCCCTAGACACTTTTGATGTGTGTATTTAGGTACTTTCAGGCCTATACCGAATTTTGAGACTATCTTATTCCGACTGGCTGTCTTTCCAAATTCCTGAAATAAAATTGTTTATTCTGCAAATAGGATATCGGAATCACTTTTAGGCTGGGCGCAAACGTCCGGTTTCCTGATTCGGAATTCAGTTTCGGAATTCAGATTCGGAAACCTGAATGCAAGCATTTCATACAAAATGTTCTCACTAGCGCACACGTGCTTAAATTTTCCGTTCTGAAACCCGGATGAAAAATTTAAGTACGTGTGCGCTGGAGAGAACATTTTGTATGAAATGCGTGCATTCGGGGTCTCCGAATCTGAATTCCGAAACTGAATTCCGAATCAGGAAACCGGACGTATGCGGCCTGCCTTACACGTCATATTAAAAACTAAAAAAAAAAAACTATATGGAGTCGATATTTCCTTTCTGACTACCCCTGAGAACTTAATGGCGAAATAATCAAAGGGTCAATCTCTTGTGTTATGTGTGATGGAGTTTCGACGCCATTCATAAAGATTTTTGTAACCTAAATGAAAGCTCCTTCCAGCAGCACCAGTTCCGTGCAACCCAACATAAATCACAAACCATCTATATTCCGTGCGCACTACACCTGCGAACACTCTGCCACTTTTGAGACATAACGAAATCCAATTAAATACATCTAGATATTTCACCAACTGATCATTAGGGCTACATTGCTTGTTAGGGCCCCTGTTTAAACGTGCCAGTACACCAGTCATGATTTCTGGTGACTTATTTCGAAGAAACGACGGTTTCCGAGAAATTTGTGTTTTGCAAGAGAATATTTATGTTCGAATCGTGGTTGGTTAATGTTTGATATTATCATTTATAGAACAGACAAATGGAAAAAATGGAAATGTAAGGTTATTTATGCTTTAGGGTTGAGGTGCGTATTTCAATAATGGATTTTTGTTGGTACAGGTTAAATTATAGATTTATTTGCTTTACGGAAAAGATGGAACTAACCACAGTGAATTACTCTTAAGTACATAGGTATAGAACAATCACATGGGCAGGAGAGGAATCTGCGCCTATATCAATAATATTTCAAACGGCAATTTTAATAAGATCTTAATCAAGTTTTTTATATAGGTAATATAACTTCCCATGAGATGGACTGACCGTGGGTGACCCCTTGTATGAGTGCACAAAAAATTCCAGAAATCGGAATAGGTGGCGAGAAATCGTGAGGCGAATCACATCAGCCCCTAGACAAGAAACTACACGAGGACCACGACCGCTCTGATAAGAGTGCTACGAAGAAGAAGAAGAAGAATATAACTTCACGTCTATAATTCCAGACGGGTTAGGCAGAGATGTACCTATATAAGGTACACCCACATTTCGCACAAATTTCGGGCACAAATCTAGACTTCGGGCTGCTATTGAGAAATTCCTGATGGAAAAACCTAATAACACTTTAGCCGACCTGCACCCTAATTGCGTAACACACTATCAATCGGAATCAGAATCATTTTTAAGCAAATTGCTAATCCATTGCTTCATAAGTTCAAAAAATGTGTCTGCTCAACACGTAAATAACGCAATGAATGTTGTTGAACTGTCAAAATGAAACCGATTCCGATTGATAATATGTTACGCAATTGCCCCGCTGGGGTACCGTAGCTCTTGCGACCACTACGCCAAAAAGGCAGTCAATAATAAATAAATACCTAGGTTCTGAATCTACAGACGTTCTTTACGCCCACAATTAATTCTCAGAATGGTTAATAGAATTGAGAACTAGTATTCAAAACGTAATTAATCTGATTGCTGAAGCCATGTTCAGCTAGAAGATTTCTAATTCTAGTTTCTAATTCTAGTATACCTACACAAAATAAACCTAAAATATTCTCTTCTTTTAAGATTTTAATGAATTCCTTGATTTTAATAAATATGAATTTATTAAAAAATAGAAAATGGAGATTTTAAAGAATTTAAAGATGATTGCGATTTAACTTATTCGTTTTACAATTTGATTTTATGGCACCGGCACACACACACACACACCCTCACAAACACAGCACAGAACCACAGAACCGGTCGAAGTGGAGGCCTATGTTCAGCAGTGGACGTCTTTCGGCTGAAATGACAATGAATGATGAGTATCTATTATTATGGTATGTATTTTAATATTTCGTTACTTACATAATTTTTAAGTAATTATATAAACATTAACAAGGATCACTGTGTCTGATTTATTCAAATAAATAAAATTAAATATAATTTAATTATTATCATTTTCATCAATAAGTGAACTCCTTTGCAGAATATAAGTTCTTAGAAGCTAGTGTACAAAGATTTTTTAATAGCCCGTTGAGCTCAACTTATTTTCACTTATTTTTCCATCATCACATTATAAAATTAGTTTCTCAGTGTATCGTGGCTTCGCAAAACAGCCCATGGCGATTTCTCGCTACTTTGCTCGATCTTTACTCAGTGGATACTTAAACATAGGAAGTTGAGTAATGCTCTAGATAGTTGAGCGTGCTTTAGTTCATTATTAGTTTAGTTTTGTGTGTACGTGATATCATATAATAGGTGAGTACGTTCATAATCCTCGAAATTAATTTCGCTCTTATGAAGGTAAAAGTTTTTATTTGCAATTGCTGCTGCTTCTGTTATGCTTATGCTAGCTTCTGCACGCGACTTCGTTCGTGTGACATTAATATTTTTTCATTTTATTTGTTTTTCTGTAACCTAATTTACTCTTTATAGCATCAGCTACCTGCCAGTGAAAGTCCCGTCGAAATCGGTCCAGCCGTTTCGGAGATTAGCCGGAACAAACAGACAGGAAAACAACAATTTCAAAAATTGTTTTTTTTTTTGTTATAAGTGCCGTATATACGTACTTTCATTATGTATTTAGTAAAATACTTTCTTTGACGTTACGAACACTTCAATTTAAGTTATTTGTGTATTATAGTGCCATATTAATAAGCTTTCGTTGTTCTTGATCGCAAGTAATAACAAAACTGACACATTTTTATTTTTAAGAATACAAAGTACATACATAGTTATGGTAACAATAATTTATTTATATAAAGCCCATCAGAGCTTTAATATTCATAATAAATGTCTATATTAACGAGATTGCTTTTGATATAATGACTGCAATTGTTATTTTCACTTTGAAGATTATTTTTCGCAATCCTCTTTCTTTAAGACGGGCTTTTTGACTCACTAATAGACAAAGAAAATTGAAAAATATTCGCAAAATTATACTTAATTCAGAATTTTCTAAAACATGATTTGTTTTGTCATTTCAATTCTTCAAAACTTTAATGGAATAAGATTATTGGATTTTCTGAACTAAGTGCAGAAGGTACTTATATTTCAAAACGAATAAAACTTAGACAAATATTAATTACTTACTTAAAAAACCGGCCAAGAGCGTGTCGGGCCACGCTCAGTGTAGGGTTCCGTAGTTTCCTGTCCGTCACAATAAGTGTTCTCACGTACAATTCGATAATACCCGACCCAATGTAATAAGTACCTACAGCGCCATCTCTCGGGGAATTGGGTTACTAATTAATACATAGACGTGCCAGAAGTTTTCGGTGGTAATTTTGGATTGCGAGAACCGATTTTAATAATTCTTTTTTTGTTTGAAAAAGATACGTTCAGGATAATAAAATATGTAAACGAAGTTAAAAAAAAATGCTTGCATATACGATCATACTACGAACTTAGTCCAGAAATGATTTTGTACAACTTTTTGTCTTTTTGTACAAAAACTGTTGTTTCTATCAAGTTCAAAATAATTTTTCTAGAAAGTTCTTATAAAGTTCTACTTTTCAGATTTTTTTCATATTTTCTAAACTTATGGTTCAAAAGTTAGAGGGGGGGCGACACATTGTTTTTTACTTTTGGAGCGATTATTTCCGAAATTATTGACATTATCAAAAAATGATTTTAGTAAACCCCTATTCATTTTTAAATACCTTTCCAACAATATATCACACGTTAGGGTTGAAATAAAAAAAAAATCACTTCCCATTTTACATATAGGGGGGCTACCCTAATAAAACATTTTTTTCCAATTTTTATTTTACCACTTTGTCGGCGTGATTGATATACATATTGGTACCAAATTTCAGCTTTCTAGTGCTAACGGTCACAGAGATTAAGCGAGGACGGACAGACGGACGGACGGACGGACGGACGGACAGACAGACATGGCGAAACTATAAGGGTTCCTAGTTGACTACGGAACCCTAAAAAGTGCTTATTGATACCTAATAAATTGTTTATAAGACCATACAATCGTTCTCTCGTATCAGCAAGTAATACGTAAATATAAGGTTATTCATGAAATGGCGAAAACATTTGCCAGCCAGTAACGTTGTTAGGACTGACTAGCTGTGCCAGCGACTTTGTTCGCGTTTCGAAAAACAAATTAGGATTTCATAAGTTTTATTTTTTTGCGCGGAACCTAAAATAAAAGTAGCCTAAGTCACCCCTTGTAACATCAGCTATCTGCCAGTGAAGTCCTGTTGAAATCGGTCGAGCCGTTTAGAAGATAAGTCGGAACAAACTGACAGACAAAAATTTATAATATTTTTTCTTATAAATACCGTATATACTTTCATATGTATTTAGTAAAAAGCTATTATTTCAACATTATAAACAGACACTTTAATTTTATTTATTTGTATGTATTGTATAGGTTGCCCAGGTTACACTGCACTTAGTTTTATGGTAACTGTACTACTCATCGAAGCACTTCATGCGCCCTAAGACCACATAGCAGAAACCATAGCAGGATACAAAGTGAATACTTGCACATGCCTCTTTGTCAAACCTCCTGGCTTTAATTAATTGGAGACCAAAATAAACATGTAGCTAGGTACCTATCTCCCTTTGCGCCGACCCATGCAAAAACAGTGTCTCCGTCACACACGGTACCAACAATATTAAACTATCATCCGTACAAGAAACTAGCTTTGGTGTTCATTAATTAAACGTTCACCCTCGTTAATATCAACACCTGTTCTTGAAAAGCATTTAATAATCACGTCAAGTAACAGCTGTGAACGGTTGCGGGACCGCGCTAGTTTTCCACAGGAGTGCCAGTAGGAAAATTAAAACTAAATTAATTGTATCGAGGTTAGGTTGGTTCTGAAATTAATTATTTTCTTCATTACAGCCTGTTAGGTTCTTGTGTTTGTTTTGGTTTGACTTTGTAAGTGTTTTTTCTGGCGTTCTCGGGTTTGCTGCCGCTGCAGGCTTGCTCTGTGCATTTTTTTCAGACAGAGAAGTTGTTAATTTTGCTATTAAGGTTGCAATGCTTTTTAGTTTAGATATTTGAAGTCTATTTTATATATTACTAGCGGCTCCCCCCCCAGCTTTGCACGGGTGCAATTTTGTTTTTCGAATTTTAGAAATTTTCTTTCATACAAACCTTGTCCTGGCAATATCGAACACAACAAAAAAAAAAAAAGAATTATCCAATTTGGTGCAGTCGTTCGGAAATTATGCGCGTACATCAACGACCATAGCGTACATACCTACATTTCGGCGATTCATTTTTATTTATACAGATTAGCTATGCCTTTTAAATGTTTTGTTTTGTTCTTATTTCCTTACTCAAAGAAAGAAAAAAGCTTTGCATTGATCAACAATTCAGCATACATTCAATATGACGTTTCTGTGCAATTAACTGAACCATGTCCTACTAGGAATGATTAGGTTTTAGTAACCGACTAACCGTTTCCCTTGAAAACTAATCAACAGACCCAAACTAACATTCCTATTCATTATCCGTTTCCAATTACAATTTAAATCAAATGCATTCGGAATTCTTTGAATTTAGTAGTGAAACAGAATCGGTATGAACAACGTAACATAATAGGTTTGATGTGGTCGGAAAAAAAGTCAAATAACAAAACAATTCTTAACAAAGCTCGTGCTCTACTCTGAAGAAGCTAATTATAGAGGTAGTCCGAATCGATCCATTTACACGATTGCACAAGCATCGAGTTCTCGATTACAAAATGACGTATCATCGAAACTCGGCTGTGTTACGACCGGCTGATTCTTTAATTAGTGACTTATCAAGATCGATACTTGGGGAGAGCAATCGGTGCGATGTAATCGAATGCTAATGCAACGTAATGTGTGTCTCGTCTAATTGGATCAACCTTTTTTGACGCTCTCAGTACTTTAATGTCGTAAGCATATCCAATCGCTCTGCGTACTAAATCGATGAGTATCTAATTAAGACCGCGACAGCAGATCAGACGAAACTTTTAAAAAGTTCTGTTGACACGCGCCGTCGTTACACGAACTGTTTCAAGTATTTCATTGATTTCAATTTAAATTAATTGTCTTAGATACAAGAATAACAAGAGAAAAGCTATTGTAGACATTTACGTACAAGCGATTTATCTTAAGTTTTCACTTTATTTTGAATGGAAGTCGTAACAAACTTTTCGTCTTCTACTAAATTTACTTCACTATCGTCCCCCGCATCATTATATTCGAGATCTTCCCCATGTCTTTTACTTTCGAAAATAGGAATTAAAAATACATGTCCCTCTGTTTCCATCCGACTAACACCAAGTCTCATTACCGGTAGCTACTGATAACATCTAAAAGCCTGCGGCACTCCCGGCACATCACAAAATAACCATTGATTTATAAAAAAGTTTATGTTTTAGTCCACGATCAGTCAACATACGAACGTATCTCAATGGCATAAGGTGAATAATCCGATGGTAGATAAACTTTGATAATCCATCGTAAACCCTAAAATTCTTGGCTTTCGGATTCTGGAGACATCGAAAGTAATCACGATCTTGTGTGAAATAATGAAAACAAATCTTTTACAATTACGATTGATCCTCTTTTGTTACCAACCTACCGCAAAATTTTCGATTAGAGGCGAAATAATAGATAGAGCATGACTTGTCTCACATGAAATTGATTCTTTGTAATAATGCTACTTATATCTACAAATAGAAACAGCAAACAACTATACATGTGGTTTATACAGTACTTTGTAAAACAATATCCGGCACTTCAAAATAGTCAGCCCCCTCAATGGGGATTTAATGCGATTTTAACCAGAACGAGCTGCGATAAAACTGGAATATAGCCTTTAAACAATGTCAAAGTAAATCTATCGTAAAACAGTTACAGCCATTTAAACTGTTACCGATCAACAGAAATATTACGATCGGTAGAACGTCGCTCAGGTCATTAAACTTGGCGATAAATTAATAGCAGTTTGCATTACCACACATCAATCGAATAGAACATCTGTCAATCTAAGCCGATAAAGATAAATTTCGAGATAAATACTCGGTTTTATAGTCCGATTATTGTATGTCAAAAGCGCCGGTTGCGCCGCCTGAACCCAATTTGATTACACACGACGTTTATTTAAATGGAAACTGATTTCATTAATTACAAATATGGCCTCTAATCTTTATTATGTCAAATGCGTAATAAACGTCTTGTGTGGGTCCGAGAGTCGGATGTTGACTTTTTATTTTTTTCTCATTAAACTTTTGCCTTTAAGGTATCGTTTGGCGCGTCGTTTTAAGTTTTTATTGTGGCTTGTTATCGATATCTAAATCACTGGGCGCATTAATACGACTGTCATATTACTTTTGGTAGCTCCCCTAGCAGAGGTTGGGTTACGATTTATTTGACTGTCGACACAGGTTTTGAAATATTATTTGGAACTTCGTTTTATTAATGATGTAACACGTTATATTTAACAATGTCATGTCATGGGTAAGTTTTTTCTGGAAATTCAAAGTAAAATGTATATTTTATTTGGGTCACACAGTATAAAACCGTATTACATTTAAGTCTAGCATGAGTAAGACAAGCCTGCATCTGGCAACTACACGGTGCATAACAGTAGAATTAATTTAGTGTAATTACGGTTTGCGTTTTCGGAGTACAGAAAACTGCAGTAGTCTCTACAATTATAATTACAACGTGTTTCACGTTTCTAGTTAGACGGGATGTTCTTCAAGGTACCGTAAATAACTCTAGTAGTGATATTAAGCAAATGTTTTTGCACAAACATGAAGTATTCACACAGCGTGTACTTACCTCTCTAAGCAATATTTCAAACTCACCTTGCGTTGCTTCTTGCCCTCTGCTGTATCATGTTGCTTTATTATGAATAGTAATGTGGATACGCTTTTGTGTTGCTTTTTCTTCGTGGTTTTCTTTTTATTTTGTAGTTATTGCTTATGCGGCTGTAATATTTACTTCGATGTCGATATTATAAAGAAAAGTATATAAATTATTGATTCTCTAAAAAAGAGATTGTTTTTCATGACATAAACATGGAAATTAATTTTAATATACATAACGTAGATGTAATAGGTACAAAGCAATGATAGGTATATTATGAGTTCCTAGGTTATTATGAGATTTACTAATGGAAGAATCCTAAATCAACTTAAGTAAAGTTGATTTAGGATTCTTCCATTAGTAAAATTATTACAAATCATTTTCATTTTAAAGCTTTAAAACACGTCATCACCATTATAGGAACGACAGCGAATCCTAAATCGAGTTGCAAACTTAAGGCGTATCTACACATATCCAATGTTCGCAACAGGAAGTCGGTATTCAGTTGCGTACTTGCTCATCAACGAGGGGATTCGCCTCAATCCACCAAACTTCCTCTTCGCAACATGTTAGCCGAGAATTTCTAAACTTTAGAGACTTAGAGAGATAATCTCTTGTGAATTAACACGGAAATTGTGACTTTGATACCTACTCCCAAACTTTATCATCATCGCATACAGAAAATCTTTATGAGTTTTTCCATTTTCATTTCCTAATGTGACCAAATCAAGGCTTTAAAAACAAACAACCCAGTGGAAGCCGATGATAAAATAAAATTTCTACACGAGAAAGCGCAAATTAGCTTGTAATTAAAATTCTGGGAGTTGTATAATGAGTATACGCACAGAAAATTAATAAAGGCAACTGTTATGTCGGGAGTTAGGAATTTCGTTGGTAAGAGCAAACAATAATTATTTTGTATTTGATAATATTATAAGTAAGTATGAGAAAGAAAGTCATTAGACGGTTGTGCCCGGGGAATTACGAAATACAAGAAAATCAATCAACGTTATTATAACAAAAGAAAGTCTTAATAGTTAAGCTATGAACATGTGTAGACCACTTTTTTCTTCTATCACAGTAGTCGTTTACTTAAGCATAGTAACTATATTAAACACTGCCAGATGCAGTATCCCTGCTGTATTCCCGCGAAGCGCATCCGGGTGTTCTTCTAGTATAACACACAAATTGCATCATATTGCACTATAATGGGCTTCTTCCTCATAAATCCATAACATGAAACTGCTAGCTGGAGCAATATCGTACCCCTCATTAAAGAGTCGTTTCCATAGAGCGATTGGAGTTTGTTTATTATACGTATGTAATACTAGACGAAAATTGTAATGAAGGCCGAGGGAATCCCGCAAGACGGCAGATAACAAGCTCCGGAGGCAAAGTGAAGGATCACTGTGATTACAAGTAACAGGCGAGTGAGATTTGGGTGACGAATTCGGCAAAAAGACGAAAGAATTTTCCAGACTTATACTGAAAGCGCTATACAAAATAATTATGTTGATAAGAATAATAAGTGAATTTGTTAATATAATGTCCTGGGGACTATTATATGGGCCCGGGGGTGGCAATTGCCCAGCAGTGGGATAACATAGGCAAAAAAATGTCCTTATTATTATAATGCTGTTAGGAAAGTAGTTACCAAATCGATTTCAATATATAATTACTCAAGATCATGACAGCAAGATCTGACATGCATTTAAATGAGTGTTCCTGCTTTTAGCACGTAGTTTATTAACACTAGTTAAAATTAATATTCATTTCGCAATTCATACCAGGTTTTGCATCACTTTCATACATAAACATTACCGCCCAGATCTCCTAACTCAAACCTAATAAATTCACGGTGCGGAGTTGATTTATGTTCACATACGGTTCATATGTTCCACGTACGTTGTAACTGTTTCTGACCTCAGTCTCATCAGCATGCGTTAATCCCACAGGATGGTTTTGAAGCCTCACTCTTCAGATTAATCATGAAATTTTAGCAAAGGTTTCTCTGATGTGGCTAGTGAGTCATGGTGCACCATAGGTACCTTTGTGTAGATCTTCGAAAATGAATTCTTGATCGTCAACTGTCGTCACTCGTTCTTCATTTAATTACTCTGATTTATCTTTAGTTTTATTAACATCAGAAAGGAGTAACTAGATTTGTACTAGTATCATTGACTTTTGAAACTTAATTTATTAAGTTCGGAGATCTAGTTTGCTCAATTCCAATAACTTCATCAAACGAACTGATCTCAAACAATATCAGCTACCTAACTAACAGTTTGATTGAGTCTAGATTTGTATCTTCATTAAAATTATATTGAATTGGAGAGATCTAGTAACTTTTTGTAGTTGCGAATTAGCTCAGTTTTACAGACGTCCTACTAACCTTAACTCTCTAAATGAAATTCCATTAATATGCCTTAAAATTGCGCTCAACTAGTTTAATACCTCTAAAGCAGAATATTTATAAAACTACGCCAATACATCAACTCTTTGAACTCTGTGAACTTTCCGTGATGTATTAAGCTAAATTGCCAACCACACGGGACTTAGTCCGTCGAAACACGTTAGCGAGTATCGAAGATAGCTTCAAAGAGCCTTCTAGACCAACAGTTTCATTTAGGTGATCAATCTCTGCAAAATAAAAACATAACGAGTGCTGGCGTGAACGTCGGCGGATAAATGAAGGTCCAAGCAATCTTATCTTCATTTATAGAGCAGTAAAATTACGCCGCGCGCGAAACATAAAGGCCCGTTTATCATCCTCTTGGAGGGTTTAGGCAGCATATTGAAGATTGATATCCTTGTACTTCTCTTTTTCGTGAAATATTTTATTAGTCTTTGGACTTTTTCTGTCCGGGTGTAGTAGATTGTTCGGTACTATTTTTGGGAGCACAAGATTGAAATATGAATTATTCAGCTTTACATTGACATAGTTTTTTGGATAGAAAATCTAACAAAGGTCGCTAGGGAAATTGCTTTTTTTGTGTCGACGACGACGTTCGGTAGCCAACAAATGAAGTAACGTTTTGAAATGTCGTTATATCGCTTCGTGCCAACGATTTGATTTTAATGTTGATTTTCTTCTTTATGTGGACATCTACTTACATAGTAGCACAATTTGTAGAATACGAAATGTCGTACATAACATACATGAGAAATATAATCGGTAGGGACCTTCTCGTTAATACAGTGTCTGTCAATCCCAATAACCTTTTCAATAAAATCAAACAGATTTTAACAAAGCTAAAATGTTTGTATGGATATACGAGTTCAGAGGAATGCCAAGGAAAATGAATAGGTACACAAATTGGACAGGATTCGCTGCGATTTAATAACAGTACATCAAAGTCGACAATGGGCAATGGAACGTATTGTAACAAACGTTCTAAGTCGGGAACTGAACGAATGAACGAGGTTAAAAGCTCGCGAGGAGCGATGTTTTGTGAACATGTCGATCATTGTGTCAATCTTGGGAACTACGAATAAAAATAACGAAGGAAAATTTTCCTGTTTGTTTTTTTGTTCCATGGTCATGAATGACGTCACATCTAACCTTTGATAACCAAGTAGATCCTCAACTATGCTTGAATGTCGTAAAATTATATAATGATCTTTCTACAAGTGTTAAATCAAGAAGATGGCAATGCTACAATAAAACGTGCTAAAATTCACATTGACACAATGATTTACCTCATTTATATCGACGGCCGCGCATACAATCTTACTTGTAAAACCAAATAAATTAAAGTCGAAAGCTTACTAAAATCTTGTACAGATCTTGAAATGGTGACTGGTAGTACCACTTGTCGCTTCAGACATGGACTACCGTTTCAACGTGATGCATCGAGTGCCAAGCAACCACTCCGCTGACAAGCCCTCGTAAGTCGTAATTCTTCTCACACTTAAGGAAACCAATATAAAGATTTATATTTTGCTTTTGTATTTCCTGTAATGAAATTTTGCTTCACGAAAATATAGAAACAACTCCATTATTTTTGCGCATGGATAATTCTAACATTGGTTGTCCATTAGTAGGTATATTGGAGTTACAAAGTAAAATGAAAACTCCTACCGCAGCAGTGAACAAACATAAACAGTGCTATCATATTTAAACTTTTCTTCGCACTTCGCCAGTTCCAAGAAAACGAGAAGCTTATTAAAATTGTTTATGAAAACAGAAGATGGTATTATTACTTCCGACGCAGAACTCGGTCTCCAATAAAATCCAAATTATCAAAGTTTAATGTTTACACATTAATCTGTGTGAAATATCTAACTGTAAACATTTCATGAACTTAATAAATTATCACTAACAGTGTTCGACGAAGTTCGAGCTAAAACACATAGTAAATCTACTTCAAAGTAACCTACTTCTGAAATGGGGTTTCAAAACCAAGGTTTCGATACCATGACTTGAAGAAAAACATGCGACTGATGTCTATCGTTAATGTCACCTATAAAACTGATGTAATTTTTACTACACCGGAAACATTTGAATTGTTTATCAATATTTAATTTGTAACATCAAAGATTTTGCTGTCAGCAATATTTAATGATCATGAAGCAATAATAATATACTAGAAGCAAAAAAAACATTATGTTATTGAAATCAAAATGAGTATTGATGAAACGGTGAAACTAAAGAACCATTAAAACAAAAATGTATAAGCAGCGCAAACTTGTTGACAATTTCAGAGCTAAACAACCTGAAATGCAAAAACTTTTCCAAAATTCACCGCTTTTATGATAACAAAATCGTTTGCCATACCCTATCACGTAGGTCCCATTACAACATTTCGACATGAATGCAGTTGGGTCGGGGTGTTTTGAAGTTCTTCGGATAAATATCGCGTCGTGAGCGAATGTGCCTGTTAACACGTAACGAGGTGTGGAGTATAAGCTCACAAGTCATGATCATGTCTTAGCGAGTTATTCGCCGACCACTGACCCTATGGTGAAAGTGAAAAGGTCTTCAATAACCGACCTTAAAATTTTAATATTCGACCTTCAATTCTTATCAATAAGATCGATTTTGGCTGCTAGTGTTTATTCACACTCGCCGATTTAGACTTTAACGCGCCAGACGTCGGCACAAGCGATAATTTGTATGCCTCATTGTAGTATTATCTGTACGTGAGCTACGTATAACAAGTGTAAAAGAAGGAATAAGAGTATAAATAAGGAAATAAATGGGTTTGAATTATGAAGTCTGGTGTGGATGTGAATCGTTTCTAATTATAGTTTTGATGCGAGGATGTACGGGGAGGTTAGCAAAGATTTAACAGTTTCCTTCCAGTTTAAGAACAGGTTTGCGTTCTGTATGGATTTATCGACAAGCAGGTTCCATCTGTGGCTTCGGTAGATTCGCGACGGGATTCCGAAAGTATGTTTATTGTTCTGTCTTCATGACATCGCGTGATAAATTACCCGTATTTGGAGGTATGGAGATGAATGAACATAATCCAGGGGTTATCCTTGGGGTTACCTTATTGTGAGCCACGTTAAAAGCTATCCAGCAAATATTTGTTTACAGTTATTGTATTTTTGCTTCTTATTTCTGGACATTTTGTTCATTGTTAGAATACGGACATAGTTCAGCGGTGATATCCTCTGTCATAGTAGGTACTACTCCTAACAGAATAATGATTTATTGTTGATACTCTCCTTATGTACTTATAATATAAAATTTTCCAAAGAGTGTGAGGGACACTCTTTGGAAAATTTGATATTATAAGTATTGTTACAGCTTGGTTTGTCTAGATCGCAGTCATTTGCTAATATTTAGTAAGCCAGGCTGTCATATAATTTATTGGTTTCATTTATTTTTATTGGATTACATTAAACTTCATTGCTATCGTTACTTTTATTTTCCTTTGCAGTGTAAGCGAGGATAGTTAATCGAATGTCAGTTACTGTGTTGAATGCTTACACTGGATGTGTCTACGTTTTTACATTTCTTATTTTATTCGAAGCCCATTACTTTTTTACAAAGCCTAATTTTGTCTTTGGTATCAAAGAGATGACTTAAATTGAATAAGTACGTACTTACTTCTTTCATCGAAGAATAGCAATTTTCACATTTGGGACCACTTTTAGGACGATTGTGTGCTTTTATAACTTCTAACGTGCCGTTATTCCGTGACGTGGAACCACGTCCACGTCCATAAAATGTATGGAAATACGTGTACGTTATAACGTTATGGAGGGCGGAAATTTAAAAGCGTCTTCATATATTTCCATACATTTTACTTCCCTGTATTAACGTAATGCCATGACGTGGACGTGGACGTACACGATAATGTTATCGTCACGTTAGAAATATCGCACATTACAATCCGTTCACAGTTATTTTACCTCTGACAACAGCAACCTTATTGTGACGAGAATAAAGACCGCAATGATTTTGACAGACTCGTCAATGGCAGCAACCCAATAGCAACCTTATTGGAATATAATAAAGATCACTGATTTGGAGAGTGATGCAAAATCGGAGGACTCATTGTGGTGGACGAATTGTGATAGGACAACCTTCACATTTGATGTTTGCTTAAAAAAAAACTTTTTATCTTATTTACGGGGACTACATGACCTAAAGCGCGGTCACTGTCGGACTACATAGAAAAGAAAGAGCAGCGCGATGACACGACACTGGTAAATTATTGCAAAATATGAAGCATTTATCTATTTACAAAAATCTATGGTTTGGACTAAAAAAATAAAACAATGTTGCTTGTAGAATAATCTGACAAAAAATCAGAATAATTGTATGTATATTAGTATGGTTTTTATTGTAAAAAGTATTTTTTTTTATCTTAATGATTTTTCTTCTATCGTAACAAATTAGTTCTATTATGTTTTCAACACACTATCTACCTGGCATTATATCCTGAAGAATATCATATATTATTCTGATTTTGTTTTATTTACTGTAGTCGATCATATACTTTTAGGTATTATAAAACTTGCGTTTTTTGCGTTTAAGTCCTGTAAGCCCCTAATATTCAATACTTAATTCACGGCCAATATTCGTTTAATACAACAACTAATTTGCACCACATAACTGAAACTTACGTTAGCAGTTCTAACTAAGCTTAATTTGCTGAACCAGAGTTTCACTGCAATAGTTCAACGGGTCAGGATTTGCAATCATGGCCACTTAACAGCCACTAACGGTTAAGCTATTAGGGTTTTGTTCCTAGAATAATAAATACAGTATATACCAACTATCTGGAGGGATTTTTAGTATACCTACAGTCCAAAATTTTACGTTTTTCGTGGAGGGTTTTTTTTTTCATCATCAAAACAGGCTGTTGACGTTCTGTCGGTCTATTCTGCAAAAATCACACCGTGAAAACTTAGGTGAAGTAAGTTTGAAGTGAGCTGTAAATAGTGTCAATCCCTAGCATCGGATGGTCAATTCTCGTAATTTAAAACGTTCAAAATCTAGTCGCAGTCTCATCTCGGCGACAAACAAGTGACAAAAATTTGTCAAATTAATATGTAGGGAAATTAGAGGTATTTTTGACAATTTGAGACTGAGATCAGAGGGGCAATTCTCATTACTTTAAAAACGTTCACAGTCTGAACTCAGTCTCAATCTGTCAAAAATACCTCTAATTTCCCTACATTTTGACAATTTTTTGACATTTGTTTGTCGCCGAGATGACACTGCTACTACTCGTAAATTATGAACGTTTTAGATTACGATAATTGGCCTTCAGACTGTGAACGTTCATAAAATTACAAGAATTGCCCCTCTGGTGGAATTATAGTTAACTTCAAGCTTACGTCGCCGTAAGATTTTTACAGAATAGCACTACTTTATTCTTTGCGTCATTGTAAAGAAAATGCATTTAAACCAAGCGCATTCAACCCGAATCTCTTCAAAATGAGAGTGAACAGGCTTTTTTTGGGTAAACTCGCTCCATCTTCGACTTTGTCTCTGTCACCTTTGACCTAGGCTAGAGTCAAGAACAAGCCCATTTCAAATTAAAAAAAATAAACATTTTCCAGAATGATGACTGATAGCAGTGTTTTGTTTTATACATACTTACATTAACTTTTGCCCGCGGCTTCGCCCGCGTGTAACTCAGAAATTATCCCACGGGAACGTAGGTACTACCGAGATAAAAAGTATATTATGTCCCATCCCAGGTCTATCTATCTATATGTGCCCAATTTCATCGACATCCATTCAGCCGTTAAGGCGTTAATCGGTTACAGACATATTATACATAGTTACTTTCGCATTTATAATATTACTAGCTTTTGACAGCGGCTTCGCCCGCGTGGGTGTCGCAAATTATTCCACGGGAACGTAAGTACTTGTTTTAAACCAAGTTATAAACTATCTGTGTGCTAAATTTCATCCAAATCTGTTTAGCCGTTTTGGTATTATTGAGTAACAAACATCCGAACATACAAACTTTGAAAACTGCTGTCCATCATGCTGTCATGCCTAATATCTTCTCTTACTTTACAACAAGCCAAATCCAATGTCACTCAACACCGCTTTCGTCCTCCTCCAGAATATTTCCTACAAACCGGACCAGAATGACTAATGAAATAAATATTCTAATTGTTTGCAAGCTCACCGCTCAGCGTTCATTTACAATGAAAAGGCGCGTCCAAAGCAAACATAACGTAAAGTCGACAAAGCGTATTCTAACGCTCAGTGTATCCTAACACAGCCTTTGTTGCGAATCTCCTTTGGTGTTGATGGAACATTCCCAGTTAACTATGCGGTTCAAGTTATAAAATATCTGCTCATAACTTAAGACTTGAGGTGGCGTTAAGTTATCTTGCTTAGGGAGGGCTAGGTACCTCTTTATGTGCTGCTTGGTATTTATTAAGAAATTAGGTCTCTGGTGCAATTATATCCTTTGTGCTGGAAAGAAAAACGTAAGTAAAGTTTCTTTGAATAAAAAAAGTTGTGTCGAATATGGACGACTGTAACTTTATACGATCAACTGTTAAATTACTGCAAGTATTAACAGTATCATAGCTTTATACTACAGAAGATATAGATTGAAGAGGCAATCTTGCTAAACTACTACATATTTCTTTAAAAAAACCTGGATCAGCTTTAGTGCTGCCGGATGCCTGTTATTTAATATTCAACTGGAATACCGTCACTGTTTCAACAATATTGAGAATTGAAATCAGCACCCTAAAGCCCGGGTGACACGAGGCTAGTAAATCAAGCTAGTGAGCCAAGCTAGTGCTGCCAAGCTAGTAAGCTAGTGACACTAGCTTCGTGTAGACGGAACTAGCTTCGTTTACAAGCTAGTAAGCTAGTGTGGAAGCTAGCAAGCTAGTGCCTCAAGCCAGGATAGTTTTAATAGCTTGGGGTTCTATTTTTCAAGCTAGTAGGCGCCCCCCACCACCCGTTTTACTATCCTGGCTTCGTTACTAGCTTCGTGTCAACCGCGAAGCTAGCGAACCTAAGCTAGTGTGCAGTCGGAGAGCGTGGTGAGAGTGCGTGCAATTTGTTAAAATGCCGAAATTAGCGGACGAAATTAATTTAAAATTCGTTCAATTGTACAGAGAAGAGGAATGTTTGTGGAATGCAAGTATTCCATCTTACAAGGACAAGCAAATGCGAGACTCGTCACTAGAAAAAATACGCGACATACTAAATAAAGATGGAATAGAAATGTCGATAAAAGAGATTAAAAATAAAATTAAAAATCTAAGAGCTACATATTGTCAAGAATTAACAAAGATAGAAAAATCTGAGAGGTCTGGAGCAGGAACTGCAGAAGTCTATAAGCCAAAAATTATTTGGTTTGAGGAAATGCATAATTTCATAAAAAAGGTGCCAATGAAGAGAAAAACTTCGGTAAGTTATTTTAATTACTCTTTACAATTATTTACCTTAAAGTACTTATTGAAATATTAATAATCGTCGGCATTTTTAATTTTTCTTGTAGTTTTGTCTGAATTAACGAATCATTCTTGCTTGCCATGGTACTGCTCCATCATTGTTGAAATATCTCTTAAATTTCTCCCTTTTTTCGATAGCTGACAGAGAAGAGTGGTTACTTCCCTGTCGACTGATACTGGGTAAACATAAATTTTCCATTCTCCATGAACCGGGAATAATGTTTCCCGCTTCAATGTCTTCTTGGTCGACATCACTACTAATGCAATAAGTGCTTTTTTGCTCTTTTCGTAACCAATTATGCAGAGCACATGATGCTAGTACAATTTTGTCTACTGTTTTTACGTCAACTGCGATTGGTCTTTGATAAACACGAAATCGGCTTGCCAATATGCCAAAGGCATTTTCTACAGTTCTTCTGGCTCTACTTAGCCGGTAGTTGTATACTTTTTCTTCATGTGTTAAATTGTCACCTGGGTACGGTTTCATAATATACGATTTTAATGGGAATGCAGCATCCGCCAAAATTACTCCGCCTTGTGGTATAAGGTTATTTTCTAGTTGATTATATATGGAGCAATTCCTAAAAACACTTCCATCAGATGCCATTCCACAGGCGCCGACGTCAATATAAATGAAATTATAATCGTAATCAACAATAGCCATAAGAACAATACTGAATGTTTTTTTGTAATTAAAAAACAAACTTCCACTGTTGCCAGGAGCTATGATTTGAACATGCTTCCCGTCGACGGCGCCATAACACGCTGGAAAGTTCCATTTCACTCTGAAACCATTTTCTATAGCTGCCCATTCTTCAGTTGTAGTTGGAATCTGTAACAATATTTTTAACAAATTTTTTATTTTCAGAACAATCAAGATTCTCCAAACAATAATAAAGATGACAACAGTGCAAGCAACAGTCAGTCATTAGAACCACCCGTAGCAGAAAATCTGTCAGAAAAGACAGTTGAAATGTCTCAACCTGCAAGCGAAATGTCGTCTATTCAAGATAAAACTTCTAAATTTATTTCCCCCGGAAGTAACATTCCGCAATTTAAGAAACGGAAGGTTTCGCAAGTGAGTTCATTGATAAATGAAATTAAGGTGATTAAGGAGGATTTAAACAGTTCACGAGAATTTCAGGAACCAGAGCTGGATGAACATGAGATATTTGCAAAATATGTAGCAAGTCAGTTGAAAAAGCTTTCACCCGGACAGGCCATTTTAGCTAGGGATCAGATCAACGCAACACTATCCCGCTGTCGGATGTATGATTTAAACTTCGGAAATACTACATTTTCGTACCAGTCACCTATCAATTCTTCAGACTCCAATATGTCAACCACATTTTCTTACAATAGTTCTGCAGCAAGTCCACTCTACACTAATCCACCATCACAACTACAACAGACTGAGCAACGTGATGAACCCATCATCCATCCGCCACCACAGCAAGAGTTGGAGCAAGATGAAGATCCCATCTATCAAGCATTTCAAAATGCTTGATACATTTCTCGCCATTTATGTAGCGTAAACGTACATTTTGTCGTCATTTATGATTTCTCATTTTGTAATTTAGAATTTAATCTCGCCATTTATGTAAGCGTAAAAGTACCTACTTTAATTTGAAATAAATAAAATTCTACATACCTGTATATCTTTCTTTAATGCCTTATAAATTTCACTGCAAACTTCTGGTATAAATCTAGATATAGTAGATCTTGAAACACGATACATGTGACTTAACTTCCTGTAATTGACACCAGATGATAGAAAATCTAGAGTTATTTCCAATTTTATTTTAGCCGGTATGGCTTCTCTCATATTAGTATTTAATTTTTGTATTTGTGGTCCCACTAGATTCAGTAAATTGTCAAAAATATTAGGTGTCATTCGCAAAATACTCTTGAATTCGCCGGAATCCTCAGATCGCAGTTCTTTTAAAAGTAATGCAGATGCTCCATGACTATGTCTTCTTAAGATCCAGGGTCTTGTCCAAGTACGCTTTTCTTCTAGCAGAGCTAATATTTCATCTAGCGCATGTTGACACAACTTCCGAATTAACTTTCTTAGTAGAATTGCTTTTCTCTTACGCACACTGTTCATTTTTACGTATACGTGTTATCAGGTTAAGCACAACTCACTACTGACTTGACTAGCTTGAAATTTCCTAGCTTCGTGTAGACAGCACTAGCTTGGTTACAATCCAGGCTAGTAGGTAAGCTAGAAACCAAGCTAGTGACCCCTTACTAGCTTACTATCCTAGCTTCAAAATACTAGCCTCGTGTCACCCGGGCTTAATTGCATAACACACTATCAATAACAGTCTGAATCATTTTTAAACATATTGTTAATCTATTCCTTCATATTTTCGAAAAATTTGTCTGCTCAACAACGTCAATAACGCAATGAATGTTGTTGAACTGTCAAAATGAAAGCCATTGCTACTTTTAGTGTGTTACGCAATTACCCCGATTGTTGAAAGCTTTCGGTAATTCAAGTAGCTTATAAAAGCTACTAAAAACCAAATCATCATCATCATCATTATCATTTCAGCCGAAAGACGTCCACTGCTGGACATAGGCCTCCCCCAAGCACCTCCACTTTGACCGGTTTTGTGCTTCCCGCATCTAACGAGTGCCAAAAAAAAAACCCAAAAATGAAATGCTTCCCTATTATTAAAAAATCATCAATTATTTACATTCTCAGCAGCTTCAACCTACACCTTACACCATCCCCAGTCCTGTTTACATAACATAACGTAAGACCGCTTGCACCCAACCACTAGTACACTGCGTGTCCTCTTTCCGTCTACCAAGTAAACTTAGCCCCACAGTAACGTCCCAGAGATAATGCACTTTCAGCTAATTCCGGGACACTTGAGCCTAGATGAATTGTTTAATTTACACTTTGTGGGGTAGGAACTTGAGATAGCAGTGTTAGATGGTGCATAACGACATCCTTATTAGGGCTGGGAAGCGTTAAGAGATCATTAGACTGAGATTTGCATGTGTAGGACGATGTGTTTTGTTTGTGAGTTTAAGATTGTGTTTGATTAGGAGTGATTGTACACGTTTTTATGCTAGAATGTAAGAAAAGGTGGAAAAGAGAGAGTGGTGGTGTGAGGTGGTGGTGGTGGTGAGGGAAGTGGTTTATTTGTCACAGAAACACGTGCATACGAAAAGACAATCGACTTGAATAATAAAGAAAAATAAAAACAAATCACACTAATATTATAAAGGCGAAAGTTTGTGAGTGTGTGTGTTTATATGTTTGTTACTTCTTCACGCTCAAACGGCTGGTCCAATTTTGATAAAATTTTGTATGGAGGTAGCTGACACCCTTTTTTTTTAAAGTGGAGTTTTTAGCAGACACCCTGGATTAACGTATAGGCTACTTTTTATCCCGTCACACGGTGGGCTGAAAATCGGCTTTCATAGACTTAGGCATTTTATTTTGCAAGTGCCAGTTTTTATGCCGGATATCACTTCTATTAGTTATAACAATATACAAAAATGACACCAGAATTGATTCTGCACAAAAACGAAGGAATTATAATTTTTTTACGAAAATTGTGTATGGAGCTAGTATGAAAAATCGAAATATCTCTAAAACGGCAGGGATAACCGTAATATCCTTATAGGAGGTTATAGTACTAATTATTTATGATTTTTTGACATACGTTACATAATGGTTGTAGATGCCGTTTTTTTTTTAAAAATCGTCAAAATATTTTTATTTATTTTTACATATGAAACTGTTCAAAACGATCCGTGAACTGTGTCAAAGTTAAGAACATCGTTAGGAAGCATGCTTTTTCCCCAAATATTAAGAATATGTGATAAAAATAGACTGTAAATATATACTTTTATTGATAGGTAATTTAAATAAAACAAAAGTAACAAAAATAATATCTAAGTGCTATATAAATTCAATTATACAAAATATTTGAAACAATAATCTATGAAATTATTAACTAAACATATTGGTACAATAAACTAACATAACAAATAATTAAATTTTACAAATTTTCTTTACAACTTTCGTTATTGGACTCCAATTCCGAGTCAGAATCCAGATTGAATATACCTACAAACTCGAACTCAGTTTCCGGAAACTGTATTAGGTCGAGAGTTTCAACAAAAAAGGTTGTCTTCCTTTTTAACCGACTTCAAAAAAAGGAGGAGGTTCTCAATTCGACGGTATGTTTATTATTTTTTTTTGTATGTTTGTTACGCGATTACTCCGTCAATTGTGGACCGATTTTCAAAATTATTTTTTTGTTCGAAAGGAGATACTTCTGAAATGGTCCCATAGTCACCAAGCCAGGATCTGATGATTGGATCCTGGAGAAATCGAAGGAACTCTTCAAATATTATAGGCACACCTATAGCGATTTGGGTATTTTTTATAGTAATTCGTGCATTTGCTCTCGGAAAGTACCATTTGGTGAAGTGGAACTGATGATGAAGACCACAGATGGACACCGGAACTACTCAATAATATTTAAGTATTTCACGGGTTGCGATTCGATTACTTTAATATGATTGCTAAGCAATTTATGCTCGCCAAGATGTGAATGGTAATATGGAGCTGATGGTGGACCAGGAGAACTCCACCACCACCAGCACCATCAAATCCCCACTTCGATATCAGCTTTAACTGCTTATTTTCCACATTATCAGAAAGACTTTGAAGAATCCGCTTCACCGTGATGTCAAGTAAAGCTTGAAGTGTAATTCTAGCTGATGAATCCGTAACTGACACTGATTGATTAGGAGGGTAGCATGCAAGCTTAGTTTGTTGCAGTTATAATATATAATAATAATGTTTATTTCGGTATTAAAATTGGTAAAATTATTACAAAAGTCTTAGAAATTAATTACATAGGTATAATAAAGTTAGATGCCTGTACTAGGATAAACCTGTATCACAGGCGGCATGAGCATACATGTTAATGGTAGGACAATAAAAATTCTTAACAATATTTAACATTAGAAGTATTGAAATAATGACAAAATTTAATTAATTAATTATTTTATACCTAGTTTACTTAAATACTATTTATCTTAAAGATCAAAATAACAAAAAATCTTATAAATGATACAAATAGTTTCTTGCATTTTAAAACTTAGCTACACATAATGATTATAATTTTGCGTCAGCAGAAAATGGTAAGTGGGTTAAAGTCAATGTTGCACAAAATTAAATCACGTTCGAGGCAATGTGTTTCATCAACAAAATCGAGGGTTTGTAGGCCAGTGCAATGTTTTGTTGAGTCAGCAGCAGGCAGTAAACACGGAAGTCTGGCCTTAAGTATGACGCTCTAGGCGCTCTAGTTGATAGTAGGATGGGTAAATATCCTTAGCACCTTCCCGAATGGCAGTCTCTCGCAACGTAATATTTTGCCACTTTGAAAGCTTAAGTGATAGAAGCAATCCAAGTGCTTTCTCTGGTGTAAATATTACTGTTTTCACTGGTTTCTTAATGCTTTCATAGATTTTAACGGCAGCTTCTGGATTTTTGATCATATATTCGATTACAGATGCGATATTTTCATACCCTTCATCTTTTAAACGTGCCGCAGCTGCATATGCCATTTCAAAGGAATCCTCGCCTATGTGCTCACTAGATCTTCTCTTTTTCTGTTTGCTTCCCAGATCTTTGAATGGTTTTCGGGACCTTTTTGTCATTGTTCCAACAGTCGATGATGTCGAAGATTCTGGAGAGACTGAGCGTGCTCTTGGTATCTCATCAATAGTTGGTTCTTGATTTATTAAAGTTTGCACGCAACTTGGCCAATCAATATTTGTTTGCAGCCACTCTCCGTACGCATTTCACATTCAACAACAAACAATTTTATTCCCCTATCTTTCAAAAAGAAGCGACAGCATGGGCACTTTGACACTGATATTCAACTATTTGGTATTGTTGGAAATCTTACAAGATCAACAAGATACTACACACCTCTGTCTAGTCCTTCAGGTCTATAGGGGTGATGCTATTTTATGTTAAGAGTTGTTAAAGCTCTGAATTCTTCAACTTAAACACTAAAAAGAACGTTTCATATGTAAAAATAAATAAAAATATTTTGTCGATTTTTAAAAAAAAAACGGCATCTACAACCATTATGTAACGTATGTCAAAAAATCATAAATAATTAGTACTATAACCTCCTATAAGGATATTACAGTTATCCCTGCCGTTTTAGAGATATTTCGATTTTTCATACTAGCTCCATACAAAATTTTCGTAAAAAAATTATAATTCCTTCGTTTTTGTGCAGAATCCATTCTAGTGTCATTTTTGTATATTGTTATAACTAATAGAAGTGATATCCGGCATAAAAACTGGCACTTGCAAAATAAAATGCCTAAGTCTATGAAAGCCGATTTTCAGCCCACCGTGCGTCACACTAATATTATAAAGGCGAAAGTTTGTGAGTGTGTGTGTTTATATGTTTGTTACTTCTTCACGCTCAAACGGCTGGACCAATTTTGATAAAATTTTGTATGGAGGTAGCAGACACCCTGGATTAACGTATAGGCTACTTTTTATCCCGATATTCCCACGAAATCGACCGCGGGGCGCAGCTAGTTAGATCTAAATCACGAGCATAAAACAGAAATAGTCGTGCTATAAATACTGTTGATAATTTTATTGTTTACAAAATAAAGGCCTGTCTAGTAAAAGCTTTATCTGGTTTGCTAGATAAACATAAAATTAAAAATAACAATATAGCTATTTTCTTATTTAGAAACAAATCTAAAATACATCTTTCTTACAGGCTGAAAAAACTTATTAACAAGATAGAACGCGAACACAATTTCTAATACAAAATATAAATGGTCAGTGTTATGCACAAGTAAGGCAGTTAATTTTTACGATAATCGCAGCCGCATGCAGTAGGCGGGATCGTTGTTAGCTTAACATACAGACTTATGCGAAGCTAGGCTAAGTTACAGAAAGGCTTTGAAAGACGAGAATTATTTGCCTGGCTCGATAGGATTCTGATTTATCTAACTCTATTTGTTAGGTAAGTAAGGACCATAATCATTGTTTCTCATACTGAGAGTGAGAAACTGTTTTGGCACACAACGTAAGTAAAATATGAAACCGGAGATAGAAAGTAGGTACACAAAGAAAAAAGAACTGAACCCTTTAGGGGACTAAAGGGGGATAAAACTTTGTAGACTAATAAAGTTTCGGGAACAGATTTAAAAATATGCGAAGGAAGGAAACATATTTGTCCATGTTGGTGCAAGTTTTTTCAGGAGACTGTCAAGATTAGCGTCTGTCTAAGTTTGTGCAAAAGTCGGCCTTATGTTGTGCAGGTTGGCAGAAAAATAACTCTGGTTGTATTCGAACATTCAAGCGAATTTAGAATGAGCTTTCAAATTATTTCTAGTAGGTTTTTTGTTTCGAAAAACAGTGATACTGATAACATAGACGCTTTGATATAAACACGTTCCCTTAGAATAAACGTAATAATTATAACATTGTATCATTTCATAGCCCCATACTATAACTCATCAATACTGAATCGTGGCACATAAAAGAATCGAAAAGGATTTTTATAAAAAAAGAACTACATTCAGTATACAGCTAGCCGCCTAATTGGTCTAGTCGGTTCAACCCCGGGGTCAAGTAAAATGTAATTAGATTTTTCTTATAAGGAAAACCCTTACAATGTTCTCTTTGGTTCGAAGTTCGTCTCGTAAACTTCATTTGTGAAAAAGGATTTCTATTGATTTATTTACTAACGATCGATTTTTCTAGCGACCCGCCCCTGCTTCGCACGGTTTTTACAACTCGAAATAATATCGAAATTTCCTTATTATAAGTAAACTTATTTTACACATAAACCTTCCGAAGTAAATTTTCTAGATGATGGTGAAAACAGCATCAATATCCATTGCGTAGAATATCGTGTCCTGCGTTTAAATATGAGACATGGCTCCTCCACCACTATTTAGAAGTAAATTAGCCGATTTTGTAGGCCCGAACTAGGAATTTTTAAAATGCAACATTACAATTAAGACATAGCATAGCATAATCAGCCTATAGAGTTCCCACTGCTGGGACACCACAGGCCTCCTCTCGGTGAGAGGGAGTTGGGATGGTAGATGTTATATGTCTTCGAATTTTTGGTTCTAGGACATGCCGGTTTCCTCACGATGTTTTCTTTCACCGTTTTGACTAGTGATAAAATTATTTACATTTTTTTAATGTATAATATTCTAGGAACTTTTGATGTTATCGCCTTCGCCTTTACATACCAGCTAGTTTCAAGGCCTCAAGGAAAACTTAAATGAAACAGCTTCTCAACACGCGCTGTCGTGGCCTACAAGGAATTTAAATAAACAATGTACCTTACGTATTAACGATGTGTACTTTATGGAATACGTAACTTTGGTTGAAACTGTATTTTTAATTAGAATCGTAATCTGTGTTGCTTTGTGTTTGTTCAAGGTAGAATGGGTGGGGTACTTACCTACATCATTATTTGATAGCAGTGCGTGTGCGGTGCTCCCTAACAGACTTTATATGATCTGCAAAAAAAAAAAGACGGGTTGCACTCCGGGAGTGCCGGCAGAAGTGAAAACTTGAACATTACTAACGTTGAAATAAATCAATAATGAATTGAATTAATATAACAAATTTGTTTCACTATTTCTGCGTCACTTTTTTCATTAATAGATGCACTTTGTTCAATTTCCATATTTTAAACACTTTATAATACACGAATTTTACGAATACACAGCAGTGTGGCTACTACACAGACGGTCGAGCCATCAGCAGCTGTCCATCCATCCATCCACATCCACGTCCACCATCACTGTCACCGTCACCGTCACCGTCCCCGTCCACGTCACCGTCACCGTCCCCATCCCCGTCACCGTCACCGTCACCGTCACCGTCACCGTCACCGTCACCGTCACCGTCACCGTCACCGACACCGTCACCGTCACCGACACCGTCACCGTCACCGTCACCGTCACCGTCACCGTCACCGTCACCGTCACCGTCAGTCACCGTCACCGTCACCGTCACCGTCACACCGTCACACCGTCACCGTCACCGTCACCGTCACCGTCATCGTCACCGTCACCGTCCGTCCGTCCGTCCGTCCGTCTGTCCGTCTGTCCGTCCGTCCGTCCGTCCGTCCGTCCATCCATCCGTCCATCCATCCGTCCATCCATCCATTATCGTGTCTCACTTGGTTCACTTCGGTTGGCGCCGCCGTAGAAAGAGAGGGGGGGGGGGGGGGGATCTCTCCTGACGGTCACGTGTCCTGACGCGAGTTTAACATTTTTTCCCCATTACAAAAAGTGTGCAACGCCGCTAAAGAAGTTTTCACTTCAAAAAAAAAAAACTCTTTACTTTTACTATACAAGTATACAATCTTAATAAACGAACTTTACTGAAAAGTATAATAAAAGTCATATTAGGGTATTTTCGTTAAATAGTATGTAACTATAGGATAGACTGATGATTTATCATCGTAACTGTACTTTGGGGGTCGAGAGAAAATTAAAACTTGGCTGGATAATAAAATCCACTCTCGACCCCCAAGGGTCGAGAATAAACAATAGTTCGGGGTCCAGTGGACACATTATTTATTGGGGGTCGAGGGGCCGAGAGTGGACTAAACGATCAGACCATGCCCCACTTGTTGGAGTATCCTAAGTGCCTGTTCACCTGCACCTCGGATGACCTAAAGAATGTCACTGATGCCGCAATCAACGTGGCCACCTACTGGGCTCAAAAAAAACAACAAGGAAGAGTACCATGGACACGAAAAGAAGAAGAATCTAAATCGCAGCTTTTTTTAACAGTTTTAAAAGTATTTTTGTCAAGTCCTGAACAAAATTTTATTATGCGAGTTCAATGGCACTGATATTCCAACAGTAATTTAATTTGGATCACCACAACGTTCGACACCAAAAAACTCCTGGGAACCATCCCATAGAATAAACTCAATTCAATACGAACGAAATGAGTAACAGTGCTGACCCTTTCATTCATTAATTAATCCCAAACGTTCGAACGCAAAATAATAGACTCTTAAATCGATTACTCACGTGGAAGCGTCAATCGTTCTCGTAACATACGTCAATTAACCTCGATTTTCAGACACGAACAAGGTGAAATGCCGATTGATCGAGTTCTCGGTCTGTAGTTGGACCATACATTACCTTACTTGGCTAATAAAGCCTGAAACAGTAACGAAATGAAGATTAATTTTCACGATTCTCGAATAAGAAAGTTTATCGAGAAACGAAAATGTTGTTTCCTGCTCTATTTATTTGGATACGCTATCTGTTTCCTATTTGTTTGCTGTGAAAGTTGTAATTAGTTCAACGTTTAAAGGACATTCTAATCCAGATGCTACAGTGGAGAAAAACCCTCAACTTTAGGCGTATATCTAGATAAACCTGCATTGAGTCTCCCATATATTGGGATATAATACCCAATTTACTAAACCAAATACCTGTAGACATTAGAGACTCAATGAATAGTAAAAACATAAAACGTAAGCTGAAAGAACATTACATAAATTCGATTATAACATAACTGTTAATAGCGCGTTGATCAAATCTCAGGCCATGGCATGCTATGACAGACCCCAGAGGTCTAAGTGTGTGCCTTGTTTAAGTTTTAAGTATAAGGAACTTGGTAACTTTTTATAAATAATAATAAAATAAATAATGATCTTTTCTATATCACAGTAGCGAGTTTCGAATAGCGTCCTAAAGATTTATTTATTTATTTATTTATGATGTTTATTATTTAAGATGATTGGCATCGCGAGAGGACTTAACCAATACTGCTCTGCTCAGTAGGTTCACCGAGCTCCATGTGTTGCGAGACCGATGAGCTTACTGTGCAGAGGTAAACGGTATGTCTAGTTTCTTCTTTTTTTACTTAATTACTAACATTGGTTATAAGCTAAATTCTTGTTACTAACAACCTTGCCTTGCCTATGGATTTTTGACTGAAATAAATGATTTTTTTATTTTTATTTTATAGTGATAAATATCTCTTTTTTAGCACAGGCAAAATAAACTTGTAACACTCAGTCAATAATCGTTATAAAAAAAATAGCAAATTCAATTTCGCCTCTTCAGTACTCTGTCCAACAAACATAAAGTGCTTTTAAATCTATGTGACAATGTTATGTGAGGCGCTTCTGCCTCTATTTCATATGAAATTTCTCTCAATATTATAATTATGTATGAAACTAAATAACACGGAAACAGTAATGCAACAGAATTGTTGATTTCAGTAAGCCGATAATACGTTTAGCGATCAGTAAATTGCTTTTGTATGAAATTGTTATAAATTATTCTAATTTTACATTGTTTTGAATCTGTTTTAATCAGATATTACGTTACTAGTTTACACTAATCAGCTTCAAATATGTTATTTAGTGTATTGTATGTTATGCTTACATTTAGTTAAAATTAATAATCATTAGTGAACTTTGACCCAAAATTTGAAATAAACTGACCAGATTATTGAAGCGTTCCATAGACGGCCAATGACAAACTTGGCATGGCTTTTGTCGTTTACAGGCGGCCTAAAACTGACCCCGGTGAGCGCACTTTATCCCACCGCTGGCATAACACCATCACAAGTTCGAAGAGAAGTTCCAAACGTAGTAGACAAATACAAACAGAAATCTGATACCAGACACCCACTATTTGGCGTACAGCTTCCAACGCAAGGGCTAAAAAGTAGGCTCAGCTTCTTAAAATTGGCAGGGTCCAGGAAACCCAGCAGACGCCCTTTGCAAACTGTGGCAGGATACTCTTCCCCCTCCTACTTGCTATCTAACACCAAAGGAGCATCTTCCTGCAGGGTGTAACCTTCCGTGGTCTGCTTTAAAGTCCCTGAACCGTCTCCGAGAATAAGTGGGAAGATGTATAGTAAAAGTGTGCAGTGCTGCTCATCCCTACCCTATTTCAAGTTAGGCAAATATCAACTTTATTTCAATGAAAATTAAATTGATTTCAGACTGACTAGCACTATTGATAAAGTTATAAAAATGTTTGAAGTTGTAGCGTAAACTAAACTTTATTGTGTAGGAATTAAAGTTATTTTTTCCATTCATTCATATGTATTTGTTTACATTTTTGGCAAATAAATCGCGAACGTACATTAACTACAACATTTTAGTGCTTCATAGAGCGCTATTTCATGACTTAATTTAGTAGTCACACTAATATTGTAAAGGCGAAAATTTGTGTGTGTGTTTATGTTTGTTACTTCTCCACGCTCAAACGGCTAAACCAATTTTGATAAAATTTTGTATGGAGGTAGCTGACAACCTAGATTAATATAAAGGCTACTTTTCATCACCATATTCTCACGGGATCAAAACTTATGCGGGTGAAACCGCGGGGCGCAGCTAGTAATCTATAAATTATTAAAAACAGCGAAGTATTTTGAAAGTTATTTGCGACGTTGCCTACTTTGAGAATGTACGCTCTTAAGATTCCGAAATACTCTTCTATTTTAAGAGATATAATCACCGTTATAATCTCTAATCAGAAATTGGTTAGGTGGTTAAAATGATTAATTAATTCTATCTATCTACAACCGATATTCATGGGCTATAATTAACTGATTGGCAATTTCGTCTGGTTAGAGCTACCGATTCAGTTAATTGTGCTAGGTCGTTCACAAAGACAATTAGTGAAGCACTGCCGGTGATTAGGTGAGTGTATACTAATTAATTGTTTTATTATATTAGGCAGCTGGTGTCGTGTAATTTCGAGTGGTTAGATTAATTTGGATTGTTTTTTTGGGTCTGTACAAGGTGGCAGGGCCCCATCGACGCTACAATTGGCACGATTCTAAACCCCGTAGCATAGAAAATTTTCGGTTATCAAAATAAAAATCTAGTAAAGTAAATTCTGCTGTTCCATACATACGCGGTCAAAATGGATGGAACAGCATTTTTTTTATAAAACCGTCGAAAATTTTCTTCGCTAGTTCCAGAATCATGTACTGAATCCATGGTTACAGGTTGTGACTCGACGACCCTGCCACCCTATATACAACGTGTTTTTTTTTATATCCCATAACTCTAGGGGGTCATTGTACTCTTCATTATGAACAACTTTTACTATGAGACCAAACCTGAAATCGTGAAAAAAAAAAAAACATCTGCTGTTCCCTACATTTAGGTTTAAAGATATTAATTTCTGAAACATACATATATGAAACATACATAAATAATAATTACTAAAATTTTATTAGGTTTTATTTAATAAAATTAACCACATAGTACCCTAACTTAACTAAAACTAAACAAAATATGGCGTCGAAAAATTCATCCGCATCGCTGTCGACTGGTAATGAACCCCAGAGACATCATTGGAAACGAGCACAAATTCGCCTAACTTGGCTCTATAACCAAATTAAAATCGGTAGTAAAGATGGCTACACAGGTAGGTACCTACATTAGAGATACGGAGAGATACGGAGTACCTACATGTGTGAACAACCCTGGGAAACGGGTGGGACAGGCTGGAAAGCAATAGGCTGCGGCCGTCCATGGCGATATCGAGTTACCCGCCTGATCGACTGGTAAAAATGTAATGTAGAAAAGTGATTGAGACTGTTTTGTGGAGACGGCAAGTGGCACAAGGATTTTTTTAAGTGTTTTTTATGAAAACAGTAGTTTTACACAATACAACGCGTGTAATCCCCCGAAGGGTTAGGCAGACGAATATTTTATAGTACACTGGCGGCCCGCCCCAGCTTCGCAGGGTGCAATTTTTTTTTTTCGAATTTCCAAATTTTTTTTCGTACAAACTTTGTCCTGACAATACTGAACACAACAAAAAAATAATTATCCAATTTGGTGAAGTCATTCGAAAGTTATGCGCTTACAGATATTTCGGCGACTTTGTTTTATACTATGTAAGGATTTCATATGAAAATGTTATTTTCTTAAACCAAAATGAGTATAATTAATTTTAATAGGATTTTATGTCATAGGTATAAAAGCACCTATTGCACCATCCGACCTTTCTTAAAGCAACAATACGGATGCTATCAAAGACTTTGTTCTCTCCGCACAAGAATCTTGTTCACCAGTTTTAAGAGTAGACCTTTGAGATTAGACATTTAATTCCTACTGTGTTTACTAAGGTTTTTTATTTACTTAGCTAAATAGTACGGTCTTACTGTTAAAAACTATAATTTGAAAACAACCTAAGGATGGACCCAAGTCAGCCGGAAAGACAAGTGCAGGAAGTATGTGGTGCTGATATTTAAATACCTATTATGTTCAGTATAATGCAGCTGAATTAGACAGGTACTCTTAATATAGTTTTCTGTTTTTCCAAATAATTCTACAAATTCTTCGTCTTAGCGTGTCGATGGCAAAAATAATACGAATAAAAACTTTTATATAAAAAAAACAACCGACTTAAAAAAAAAACACTACAAAGTGAAAAATAACTTTAATTTCGGATGTCGGTGTCGTTGGTTCCGCATTTTCGTTTTTTGACACCGACTTCCGAAATTGAAGTTATTTTTCACTTTGTAGTGTTTTTTTTTATGAAGTCGGTTGTTTTTTTTATAAAAAAGTTTTTATTTTTCACTTTTTAGTTGTACCTACCCCACACAAATTTAATTAACACTAGTGCATTGAAAAATTGAAGACACGACTCGAAGAATCATCAAAATTCCCGTAGAAATGCCGGAGATGCAGTACATTTATGCATATAACTTCGTACATAAGTATAATTACCTGATGTATTATATATTAAAACCTTCCTGAAAGTATGTAGATCACATTAATGAAAGAATTATCAAGATCGGTTTAGTAATTTTTGAGATAATCGCGGACATACAAACATACATACATACATACGGGTCGAATACAGAACCTCCTTTTTTAAAGTCGGTTAAAAAGTCTGTTAAAAATATATGTAATTTTTTAAATTTGTTTTGCCCATAATTCTGCATCGCGAATACCGTTCGCTGCCGTAGCCAAAAAACCAATACTTAAATTAAAAAAAAAATATTCTCGTCATAATTTTCTTTCGAAACTCCATGTTGCACGATCAAGGGAGTCCCACAATGTAACCCTATCTCTGCAACGTGCCCACAGTGGCGATCTCCGCGCGGTGTTCACTGATCAACGTCATTGGCTCTGGAATTCTGTGACGTAACTAATCATAGTGATGATATGACTAATGATCGGTTTTTTAGGGTTGAATCCGTGAGTCACTGGATTTATTTGGGTGCCTCACTTTTCAACGTCGGATAAATGATTTTGTTTTGAAATAAAACTATTGTGTTTGTAGATGAATCATTTTGGTGCACGTAAGTGCTTTCGAGTTCGTTATTTAAAAAAAAAATGTTTATATAGCAATACCTACATGCAAAGGAGGTACGAACCCAGACAGGTGCTTTACTTTGTGTAAATTATTTCATAATAATATTCGTATTTTACTGCCCTCAAAACGGTGAAGGAAAACATCGTGAGGAAACCGGCGTGTTCTAGGACCATGAATTCGAAGACATGTGACATCTACCAACCCGCACTAGGCCCGCATGGTGGATTACGGCCTATTCCCTCTCACAGAGAGGAAGCCTGTGTCCCAGCAGTGGGGACACTATAGGCTGATTACGGGTTACGCACATGCAAAGCAATATAGACCTAATATTTATCAACACTAGAATAAACTCAATTTTTTTCGAAATGCTAATCTTTGCCATTCCACAAACGAAAATAAAAGAGTTATAATACAATTTTACGAAAGAATAAACACGGTCTACCTACAAAAACCGCCGTCCTTGAAATTTAAATTTGAACCGAAAAAAGACACCAACACTCATTTCAAACACAAAATAAAGTTTTTACGATTCAGAAAATAATTAAACTGAAATAGCACCATCAAATTAAAGATGTTAAAACCTACGAAAACAATGGAAATCTAACTATCACACACGTTATTATTAGACAGACTTATAACATCAACATATCGAATACGGTTACCCATTCTGCCATGCATAATGACTAATTCCCTTCAATAAACACAATCAATTTAATTGAGTAGGTATTCAAGCATCTTGTTTATGGGATGATCATAAACTAACAGCTCTATATAATTGCGTATTTGAGCATTGAATTATAATTAATTACCTAGTATCATGAAGTGTATTATGAATTAGCATGTATTTATCAGGGATGTCAATTAATATGCAACGGAATTAAGAATAATGGAACAAAGCAAATGGTCGTGCTATCATAATCAGCCTATAATGTTCCCACTGCTGGGACACAGGTGACAGGCCTCATCTCTGTGAGAGGGAGTGGGCTGTTGTTCACCACGCGGGCTAAGGCGTGGATCGTGCTATGCTAACCTCGTATTAACCGTCATAATAATTATAGTCTCAAATGTATCATCTTAAGCTTTACCACACCCCGGACACTCCATACAACGCTCGCAAAATAATTACCTACTACTACTACATTAAAAAATGACGTTTGTATACGTATGAATGTGTGCGTGAGGTACTTGTGTTTGCGAGCGCTCTTGTTGAAGAACTGCGACGAATACGCCGAAGTGCGGGGTGAGGTGCGGTAACTGATGTTAGTGCGGGGAAGGGAGTGTCCTTTCTGTACGTAGTACTTTAAGTATTCTGTGGCTTTACAGAAAATTCAATTCAATTAAAGTACCTACCTGATAAAAATTATAATTATTTCTATAGACTCTTTCCTTACACTTCTAGACACAGACAACCGGGACCCACAGCTTTACGTGCTTTCCGAGGCTTGGAGGGGTTTATGTATGTAAAGATGGTCATCCATCAACCGCGGCAAGCGTAGCTTAACCTGATCGATCGACCCGTTGTATCAAAGATCCTACACCGTATTATTTACAAACGATCACCGAAAAATAGAAACATATCACAATGAATCTATTAAATAGCTCCGATATCGATTATAAAGGGGTCTGTCTATTGTAATTACTTGTGTATGTAAATCATAATCACCTTGTAACTCTCAAATGCTATTAATTTGTTCAGGAATTCGCCTTTAAGGCTCCGGGATTCGCAAATTGTATGGAGCGGTCATGATTGAGAAATACGATAATTAGAGATGGGGAGTCTGCACCCAAATTGTGTAACACTCTAACAATCACAATCTGAATAATTTTGAAGGATATTGCTAATACATTGCTTCATATGTTCGAAAAATTTGTCTGCTCAACAACTTAAATAACGCAATGAATGTTGTTGAATTGTCAAAATGAAAGCCATTCCCACTCTTTGTGTGTTTCGCAATTACCCCGCTGTACTTGAAAGGAATTTTGTGGTTTTAGTCGTGTCTCCTGAGATATGCAAAAGGAGATTGAAGGATTATGTCGTAGAAATTATTTGTGTCATGTAAAAAGATTCAGTCTTATTGTAGATCAAGCAAAGTGAATAAAGATAGGTTTTTACTTTTGGTGTTTAGTTGTCGATAAAATTCTTACTTGTTTTTAAATTGGATGATTTTGTTTTTTTAATTTTTTTTCAAGTTAAGGTTAAGTTATGAAGTCACTGCTATCAAATAATTTGTACGTACTGGACCAAAACGAAAAATAATTTCGAAGTCAACCAAGCAGACAAGTTTATTCAAAAGTATATGACTTCAAAGGTTCAAGGAAAGGCATAATAAAACGACTAAACATGAAAACGTTGTTACCGAATGACGTTGTCGGTACCTGCTGCCTAAAACTGGACAAAGAGGCTAACGTCATTTTGTAAGAGATCGTCATTTGCTGGTTTATCACATGTAAATATTGTGTCTGAGCTTTAGTTTTGCTATAGGTACTTAAATCCACCTGTCTTTAAGTGCTCATATAGGTAAGGTCCCAATAAAATAGATGGACAAACTTTTAGAAATCATTCAGACCACCAAAATAAGGACGATGGTAAAAAATATACAAGAAAACGCATTAGATACTTACAAGAAAAATAATCAGCTAACGAAAATACACTAATGTGCCGGCAATTTATTATTTTAGGTCAAAATAAAATCACTTTAATCAATGTTTTTTTTTAATAATAATAATTCTTTATTTCAGATAACTAAGATCCACAGTGTCAGTAATTACAATAATGACTTACAACTATTGTTAGTAAAGTGATAAAAATATTGGCGATTCTTATTTATTGATCACCGTCCTCACCATTTTCTTAAAAATTGGAGAGGTAATATCCTCCCCTATTATTTTGCTTGGGTATCTCTGGTTAGACATACTGAGCGCTGTGTTAAAAATTTTCCATCTATTTTGATGGGACTGTACATACGAGCGGCACGCATCAATGGCAGAAGTAACTGCAGCCTTCGAAAACTTGCCTCTCGTATTCGTGCTCAATAGAGCACCAAACTCAAGTATACGAGCGGCACGAGCGGCGTGTTGTCGACGGCAGCCGTAAACATGTTGGCAGCAGCAGTCGACTACCGTCGCCTCTGCTGTTGAGGCATGCCGCTCGTGTGTATGAGTACTCAATAGGTACCATGATCATGATCGCCTAGCATGACAAACGGATATTTGATAGCATTTTATTGGTAGTGGCAAGCCAAAGGACCCATCCTCTTGAGTTAATCCTGAGTCACCTTTCCTGCAATATAATTATGTCCTCACCGTTTCACATAGTTTTTTTTTTTTATGAAAATTATATATTTAAGTAATTGAAGTGTTGGCCATTAGTTGAGATGCACTTTTGTCGTTTTAGTGGAAATTCGTTAATGGCTCTGCTATAAAAATCCTGGGGACGGGAATCGATGAACTCTTTAGGAGCGTTTTTCACCGCCTCGTTGGATTTGAAAGGTTTCCCTGTAAAAAGTTATCCAAATTCTGAATAAAAATGGAAATTACTTGGAGCAAGGTCTGGTGAGTATGGTGGGTGACGGAGAGTTTCCGATCGTAACTCCTATAGTTTTGAGACGATCCGTTGTGCGGTGCTTCAACACGATTTTGTTGTTTTTGTTCAGAGAGTTCACACGGTTCCCACTTCCTGAGCTTTTTTATCTTTCCAATTTGCAGTAAATTAATCAGATTGATCGATTCATCACTTACGTTGAAGACTGCTGCAAGTTTCAACGTGTTTTGAGATGAATCTGCTTCCACAATGGCTTTCAATTCATCGTTATCGACTTTCATCTCCGGTCGACCACGGGGCTTATTGTTGACATCAAAAGGAGAATGCTATCAAATATAGGGCGCCCTGTACCAAATAAAAAGTCCGCTGTCACAACTAAACCTAAGTGTATTTGGAGGAGAATTTAAGAGAATTTTATTTCTTTTTTTCGGGTAGGTGTAAAAAGAAGGCAGACGTAACTCTAGTATTGATTTTATTTTTAAAACAGGGTTCACTAATGTTTCACCAAAACTCCATTGACAAATTTTTAGTTTACAACCAACGTTTCGTATACTATTTATTTCACAAACAACTCATTCCGCAAATGTTTTATTTTATAAACACTCGCTTTACAAACATTTATTTGGCAAATGCTTCTCTTTACAAATGTTACGGATGATATTTAATCATTTATACATTTTTCATTTAATATTTAGATTCTTTTGGAAAAATAACGTTATACAAAATATCATTTTATAATACACTAGCGACTGCATTAAAAACTGCATTAAAATCCGTTGCGTAGTTTAAAAGATCTAAGCTTACAGACAGCGGGAGTGACTTTGTTTTATACTTTGTAAAGATTTTCTAAACCAGTCGCAAAGTGATCATTTATTTCCATTTGGGTCAAATAATTTTCAGGCAAGTATTTTTTTCTATATAATCTAGTCATTTCTGGCACTCGCCGGACGCTGCCGCGGCACCGCTCGCTTCGCTCGCTCGGCTCGTGCGTAGGGGGTCACAGTTTTAACCTAACCTAACCGAACTATTTTTTTTTTTAATAATTAACCTAATGTAGGTAACTAGTTCGGTTCCGGGTAGCCTACTAAAAATAATCTCTTTTTTATTTATCTTCTATTAGCACAAGTCGTTTCTGGCACCCATATTTTGTGTAATAGTAATTTTTTTTTTAATAAAATCTAGTCGTTTCTGGCACTCGCCGGCCGCTGCCGCGGCACCGCTCGCTTCGCTCGCTCGGCTCGTGCGCAGGGGTCACAGTTTTAACCTAACCTAACATTTTTTTTTAAATAATTAACCTAATCTAACTAGTTCGGTTCCGGGTAGCCCACTATAAATAATCTCTTTTTTTCTATTAGCGCAAGTCGATGAAAGAATGAATTTCATTTTTAGGAAATTGCGTAATGATAAGTCAATATGCAAAACGTTTTTATTCCAAACGTTGTTTTATTAAATAAAATGAATAAAAAATGAATTGCTTGTTAAATAACACGTTATTAAATAAAAGTTTATCTGGTGATTATTTTGTAAAGTGAATTATTTGGCAAACTTGTTGTTGTATAATGATGAAATGACAAATCTTTGGTTGTCAAGTAAAAATTTGTAAATTAATTTTTGGTGAACTGACAGGGCACCTTAAAACAGTAATTTACAGTATTTTCAATAGTTTTATATATATTATTATCGGTGTATAGCCTATACACAACGGGTACTCACATTTGCAGCACGTTTATGTGACTTAAACAATAATTTTACACCACCTGCCAGCTCATCACTTCACAACACTACTTTCACTTCACCAAACACAAGTGGACAATTATCATTACAATGTCTCAACTGGATGAGATAATATCGGCACAGAAGACCCTAGAGGATAGCTTTACCCGGAAGATGAGTGAGTTGGAAGCGCAGATACAGTGTGCAGGTCCTGCCAAGGATACCGTAGCGAGGGTAGCTGAAGAGTTTCGCACCTTCAGAGAGCTGATCTTCAGCATGCTGAGTCTGCTGAGAAGGCAGATCAGCGAGTGTGCTATACAGGTCGACGGGTTGGAGACCAGGCATCGGCGGAAGGCACTCATTTTCCAGGGCATAGCAGAGGTTGATGGGGAAGTCAGCAGCGCAGTGATCCAAGAGGTGATAAGTGAGAAGCTGTCCCTTAAAACTATCACTGCATCCTCCATAAAAGTCTGCCACAGACTTGGCCTAGCCAAAAAGGATCACCATAGGCCCATCCTAGTCAAGTTCTCGAGCTATGACGACAGGTCTGCGGTCTGGAGAGCGAAGACGGAACTGAAGGGATCATCTATCTCTGTCAAGGAGTTTTTGACTAAGACCCGACAATCCATCTTTGGGAAGGCGCGGCTTCACTTTTCTATGCGGTCGTGTTGGACTCAGGACGGTGTCATCGTTGTTAAAGCCCCAGATGGAAGCAAACATAAGGTGACATCTTTTGAGGAACTGAATCCGCTGCTGGTGAAGTACCCCCGGGTTCAAACGTCTGGAGATAGCCTGAAAAACAAGACGCGTTAGTCATGGTATCAATCTGCAATTATACACTATATTATTTACGCATTTGACACCCATTAAGTAATTAAGATTTCCTTACCTTAATGTTTGCTATCTTCCTTTGTTTGTTATTGAACCTTGTTTACTTTTGTCTCGTATTCTTACACAGTAGTAAAGTATTTGTTTTCTGTTCTCTTTCTCCTCACAAGTCTTTGAGTTAACAATAATTATGTAAGTAACGCATACTTTAGGTTTTTTTACCCTCAACCGGATTTATTTTTCTCACTTTTTGTTTTCATTCGTCTGTGCATGTTTCTAATGTCGTTGTCAATGTCAACTATTGTCATAATGTCGGTTATCAATCAAGGTAAACGTCATACTCATACATTCTTGTAAGTTTGGATACGTTCACGGAAAATGTAATATCATTTGAATGCTTAATGGGTGCGTTCGGAATAATTTAAATTAGCGGAAGAATTCCTTTATCACTACTATGTATTTTGTATGGATGTAACTTTTGTTTTTTTTTTTTTTTCTTCTCTTTGTATTGTATTCACTGTCTGTAATGATGATGTTAGCTGGCGGGTGGTGCAGAGATGCAAGCGTCCTACCAGTGTTTCGTGTAGGTCTCTGTTTTAGTATACTCGTATATTTATATTTATTTAGTATCTATATCTGTTTTTATTGTATTTATATACATTTTTATCCATGATAACATCTGATAGCGAATCTTTTTTTTCTGCCAACGAATCTATTGCCTCTTCTGGTGATGATAGTTTTTGTTCTGTTACGGAAAACCTTGGTGAACTTTTGCGTCTAAGTTTCAGCCATAATATTGGCCGGCTGTTTAACGTCTGTCATATAAACGCTCAAAGCATTCCAAGCCACTACAATGAGTTGTATGAAACTTTTTCGAACAACAACGTCCATGCCGTCCTGATTTCTGAAACTTGGCTGAAACCTGAACTTTTATCCACCTCTTACTCTCTCCCAGGATTCGTTCTTTTGCGGAATGACCGTGTCGGTAGGAGAGGAGGTGGTGTAGCTATATACCTTCGTGCTGATCTTCCTTTCAAAATTCTCTCTACTTTTTCCTGTAATACTTCGGCTGAGTTTCTTTTTCTAGAGGTCTGTGTCAAAGGAGCTAAAACCGTTCTTGGTGTTGTGTATTGTCCGCCCGCACTTGATTACTTCACCGAGTTCGAATCGGTCTTAGAATCTTTAGGTTCGGAGTACGGACATCACATAGTCTTGGGGGATTTTAACACCAATCTCCTTGCCCACAACTCCCATCGATCCCGTAAACTTTTAAATCTGGTCGAGTCAGCTAGTCTGCATGTGCTGCCTCTCCAACCAACTCATCATAACACTGCCGGTGATGATACTTGGCTCGACTTGATCCTCACCTCAAATCCTTCCCTAGTCTCCTCACATGGTCAACTTGACGCTCCTGGTTTTTCCCATCACGACCTTATTTTCCTGTCTTATGTCCTTAAATCTCCTAAATCCAAACCTACGTTCCAGTACAGGCGTGCCTTTGCGCGGATGAATTGTGAGAAGCTTGCACAAGATGCTTCTAATTGACTGGACACCCCTGGAGGACGCCACTACAGTTGACGATAAAGTTACGATTTTTAACAATGCTGTAGTTAAGCTGTACGACACCCACGCTCCTATCAGGCGAGTCAAGTTAAAGCGCCCACCTGCGCCGTGGATGAATGTGGGAGTTCGGATGGCGATGCGACGAAGGGACCGCGCGTTTCGGAAGTTTAAAAGGGATCGGTCAGATGATAATTGGACCTTCTTCAAAACTGCTCGCAATCGTTGTAATCAGATGATACGCAACGCTAAACGTCGCCATATTCTTGATAACATCACTTCTGCTTCTCCTGCTGATATCTGGAAATTCCTTGGAACACTAGGTATCGGCAAATCGCGGCATTCAGACCTTCCTAACGCATTTGGCTTGGACGATCTAAATCGGCATTTCTCAACTGTTCCTACCCTTGATAATCCAACCAAATGTCAAACCCTTGACTTCCTTGCTGGTCTGACGCGACCCAATATTACCCCCTTTGCCTTCACCCCAGTCGACCCGGGAGAGATCAAAAAGATTATCCTGTCCATAAAATCCAAAGCCGTTGGTTGTGATAACATCAGTCGACACATGATCGTGACAGCGGTTGATCAGCTCCTTCCAGCAATTTCCCATATAGTTAACTTCTCCCTTTACTCTGGTGTTTTCCCTTCCCTGTGGCGGAAAGCCCATGTTCGACCACTGCCTAAAATCCCTAATCCCACTCTTCTTAGTCACTTTCGTCCAATTTCCATCCTTCCCTTTTTATCCAAAGTACTCGAGGCCTGTGTACATAAACAATTCTCCAACTTCATTCACAAAAACTCCCTCATCAGTCCATTCCAATCCGGGTTCAGGCCCGGGCACAGTACTGTTACTGCTCTCCATAAAGTGACTGACGATATAAGGCGAGGAATGGAAGACACTAAAGTGACGGTTTTAGTGTTGATCGATTTTTCAAATGCTTTCAATACCGTCAGTCACGAAGTCCTTTTATCCATCCTCTCCTATCGCATGGTCTCTCACGAGGTTCTGGAATGGTTTTCTTCCTATCTTCGGGGGCGTCAGCAATCAGTTCACGCTGGTGACTCTAGCTCCAGTTGGTGTGATCTTGAAACTGGCGTCCCTCAAGGCGGCATTTTATCTCCACTTTTGTTCTCTATCTTTATAGATCTCATAACTTACGAGCTTCAGTGTGCGTATCATCTTTACGCTGACGACTTACAGCTCTACTGTCAGGCAGGTGTTGACAGCTTATCCGGTGCGATCGAGGAGCTAAATGGGGATTTACGAATAGTCAAAAATTGGTCTGATCGCTTTGGGGTGGCGGTTAACCCAACCAAGTGTCAGGCTATCATTGTAGGGAGCCCCCATAGCCTGAGGAGGTTGAATGGTTTAACGGTGCCACCGGTTACCTTTGATGGCACAGTGATTCCGTTTAGCTCTGACGTCAAGGATCTGGGTTTGCATGTTGACACTTGCCTTGACTGGCGTAAGCAGGTCGCGATTGTGAGCAAGAAGGTTACTGGAACGTTGCGGTCGCTCTATAGGTTGAAAAATATTCTCCCATCACACATTAAGGCAATGCTTGTACAGTCCCTTATCTTCCCCATAATTGACTATGGTGATGTGTGCTACTATGACCTGAATGCAGATCTTCTCAATAAACTTGACCGACTTCTTAATAGCTGCATTCGATTCGTTTTCAATCTTCGCAAGTATGATCATGTATCCGCACATCGAACGCTTTTAAAGTGGTTACCTATCCGGCAGCGCAGAGCGTTGAGGGCTTTGACAACCTTGTTTTCTTTTCTTCACAAACCCACTTCTCCTTCTTATCTGACTTCTCTTTTTCAATATTTATGCTCTGCACACAGCAAGAATCTTCGGTCCGAGAATAATCGTCTTCTTCGTTGTCCTTCTCATCGCTCTGGTTTTATAAAGTCTTCTTTCTTTGTCCAGGCGGTTTTCCTTTGGAATGCGCTACCTCAGAATATCAGGATGGTAATCAATGCGTTCACATTTAAAGTGAAAGCTCGAGAACACATACACAAGAAGTTGGCAGATTCGTCTCAAAATTAAGTTGTTGTAGGGTTTCTTATCTATGTCTCATAACTATTTTTTTATATTTATATATATATATATATATATATATTGTTGTACCTATGTATGTATATATGTATTTATTCTTATACCTTAGTTATAAATATTTTCTTTTTTTTCTGTTATTGCACCTACTGTGTATTGTCTCTGCATCACCCTAAGGTAGACTGGTAGAAAATGCCCAAGGCATTAAGTCCGCCTTTGTACAGTTTTTACTTGTGCATAAAGTTTTAATAAATAAAAAATAAATAAATAAATTTAATGCCCTTTCTATATTGTTTACTATTTTTTTTACATAGATTCCCGCAATTCGTATTTATTTGCCATTTACCTATTGCGTTCACATGCGGAACCATGTCCACACACGTCGGTAATATTGCGTGCTACCTATGCTGCGTTGGCGCCACGACGCGGCGACGGAACTCGTATTCGAAAATAGCGCGCAATTTAGATTTTTCCATGGTTACAGAAACAGCTCTATTGAAAAAAAAATCGAACGGTGGGAAACAAATGAAGAACCGATTTTGAAAAAGAAAATGTCATAATTATTATATCGATACCTTAATTGGCAAACCAGCCAACTTCAAATTTCGTCAAAAATATTTTTTGATTTGATTTGAGTCTACAAAAAATATTATACAGTTTTAAGTGCCTCCTGAAAAATTTGCTCATTTGGAGTTGGCTGATTTGCCAATTAAGGTATCGATAATATAAAATTAATTTGAATTTGGAATTCTAAGTAGAATGAAAGATATTGATCTTCACAATAGCCAGTTATAGGTCCTAATATAAAAGGTAGCGGATTATATCGCTCAACTCAAATTAGAGTGTAACTAATGCACCTAATACTAGATACGTTTGAAGTCTTCTCACGCGGGATAATGCGCCATAATATGCCTTTGTTTGAACGCGTATCCCGCTCCATAGTTCACAAATTACATTAAATTGGTAATACCAGCTAATATCAACTAACGACGCGCAACGTTTAAGCACATTAGAGAGTCGATCCAATTATAAGCAACATGGTTAAGTTGTTATACGTTATTGGTATGTATAGTATACCTAGGCTGGATTTTTGAAATGGGGCAGTTATGGCAGGTATAGACGCCAGCATATCAAGCTACTACAATCTGTCAAATTTCTTTAATAGATTTTCAACTTTATCGCTAAAGTATAAAGTTCAAAGTTGATTGGGAAAATTTGACAGTTTCGGGTAGCTTGATGTGCTGGCTGGCGTTTGTAACTTACCTTTTTGTGAAAATGGCCCATTTTCATGCTGACTGTAGTTTTTTTCTTCAAAATCTGTGGCCAAAATTGTGGGGATCAAAATTTCTCAAAAAAAATAAGCTCAGTATCCTAAGATCGTTTTCCTGTAGCTACATCGCATCGGTTAAGGCTTATCGATTTAGAGCAAAGCAAAATCAATAAGCTATGATAAAATCTACCATCAAAAACGGCTTGCTAAAGAAAAATACACTGGCAGCAAATCTCGTAAAAAAATATGTTACGCCTCTTAGCTGAAATGAAAACCTACTGGGTTATAATATGCGAAATCTCGTGTGTATTCCACTAGAGTACCTCCGAGACGCTTGCGTCATTACTTTTCGTGTAGAACAACTCTAGTGAAGAAAGTAAATTCAAAATTAAATTTAACTTGAACAACTCATATGTTACTTAATGTGAAGCAACTTTTCTCTGAAAGTACACGAGAAATAACAAAGTTCGCGGTCCTTTTACAATATTAGCTCCGCCAACAATTTAGTATAATGATGTTTGCTTGGATTCCACCAAAACAAAAACAGTAGTAGGCATTACGCGCGTACTTCATTACAAAAGGCTTACCTGATTCAACAATCTGGAACGCGGGAAGGAATTTACATTTTTAACTTTCTGGAAAAATAATGTTATAAAAAATATAAACTTAGATTAAAGAAGAGGTTTTTATATCCGCACTTACCTACTACCTTTCGAGTATCATCATGGTATTATGAAAAATGCTTCTCTTTCGCTCCTTGAAAATAAGACTCTTGAAATAGTATAAAAATAACATCACAACAGACAGAATTTGATGCGCACTTGCACATGGAAAACAGTGCGCTTCATGAAACCATAAACGGCACTCCAGTGTACCTACTGCACGGTGATTCAGTAAAGTATATTAAATTACAGGTAATAAAAAACTTTACAATGGGTGGTAAAAAGGTACACACTGGCGGTACACTGGCGAGCCTGTGAGGGATGCACGCTTGCCTGCACCGGCCTGTGATTTTATGCGACATTAAATTAAGGAAGAGGATTTATGCAACACCTTAGTCGGTGTAACCAACGGCTTGGCGCATATTAAAGGGTTCTGAAGAGGTTGGCTATTACCACAGATAATATAATAATCTATTGCTGCATTAAATTACAACATTGTAGGTAACGATATTGCCCACATTTGTTCAATATTATTATAATGACTGTTATTTCGGCAAGGAAGCAGATACAGCCAGGTCATTTTTCGTTAAACTATGGGCTGGTTTATTAAATGAGGAATAAATATAACATTTAAAAGCTTTTGCTAAGATATTATGCCAAACCGCCATATTTATTCTTGAGGTAAAGTTATCTGACTGGTGAAACATCGGCCCTAAGCTCGATATCTTACCTACATAAACTTTAAAGTAACAACTTTAGCGTGCGTAACATACCTTACGGTTGATTTCCAAATCTTAGTTGGAGACAGGGTTTTTTTTTTTAATTCCTACTAGCGGAGGTAAGCATTGTTTCCCTATTAGTACCTTAATGGTATCCCATTTTCATAGCAAAGTATGACGAAGTTATATTAGCTGATGTAGAAATTAAACAAAATATTCGAGATTTATTCGCAATCATACATATATATTTCCTTAACGTTACACAAAACGCAAAAAAATATTACTCGTATAATCCCTAAGTACGACGCAGATGTAAAAGTAAAAAAATATCTTCAAAGGAACACTCGTGTAAGCTTATCGACTTCTCCACTTCACTGGCTCCTCGAGTAACCTAATTTCTTTATGTCAAAATCATAGTAACACGTAGGTACATAAACAGACTCAAAAAACTCACGACATTCGCCTGCTACTTATTTATAAAGAAAAAAATATTATGTGGTGTTCGTTTTCATTGCTTCTTGAAAGCCATTTTTGTGGGCGAAGGATTATGTATTCACTGTACACGAATTTGGTCACAATAAAGTAGGTACAGTCCGTTCACAGTTAAGTACTTTACCTCTGATTTTGCATCACTGTCAATGTCACAGTGACCTTTATTGTAGTTGCAATAAGGTTGCTATTGGATTGCTGCCATTGCCAAGTCTGTCAAAATCACAATGATCTTTATTTTCGTGGTCATAAGGTTCCTATTCGTTTGCTGCTGTTAGAAGTAAAATAACTGTGAACGGACTGTAGGTAGTTATGTGATTTCTCGGTAATAATGAACAATATTGAAAGCTTATTACATTTAATTTCTTTTCTTCAGGTTGTACAGACGCCAGCATATCAAGCTACCCGAAACCGTCAATTTTTTCCAATCAACCGTGAACCTTATGTTTCGGCGATAAAGTTGAAAATCTATTAAAGAAATTTGCCAGGTTGTAGTAGCTTGATGTGCTGGCGTCTGTACATGTGGTCGACCTCGTAATTGTTTTATCACTATTGAAAACAATTCCAACTAAATTGAAACTGCTAAGGTTCACCATCTAAAAGTCAAATATAGACCTTGTCTTTTTATGATGTGCATGTGGCATGTGGCATTCAACCTTAGTATGATAAAGCAGTTACGAGGTCGGCTATCCATAAAGTTACGAATATTCATTTCATTTTATTAAAATTTTCAAAGACACTATGATGATACGAATCAAAATATTAAAGATTCATTCTTCAAAAAATGAGTTGAAACTGAAGAACATCAATTGGTAGACCAGCTGCTCACTAGTCAAATTCTATTGAAATATATTTGATGAAAACTGCAAAAAAAAATGTAGAACATTTAGTGTTCAAAATTTTGGAAACGAATCTTCCCCAGGTGCACCTATAATTTCCATTAACCTACCATTTTATAAATTTTCCTCGAGAAAAGTAGGCTTTAAAACAGCAATTAAAAAACTTTCTTAAAACTCGTATTCATGCCAAAGATCAAACTCTTTTCATTACATAAGTTTCCAAATTAGATCAAATTATACACCTAAAGTGGAATTCTTCAACTGTTCTTGACTCCGCACCAGCAATAAATTCAATGAGAACAAATAACTTAAGGAACAAAATTAGCCCTAGCTTAATTGTTGAAAAGGGAATAGAGTTTGAAACTTAGAAAAGACGAGCAAAACGTTTTTTGTGTGAAGATGAGGATGGTTACTTTAAGAGGTGGGCTGCAGAACTGGAGTTCTGCTTGCAAAAGAATTTTTTTAAAGTCAAAAATCATCATCTGCCTAGCCTTTTCCCACCTATGTTGGGGTCAGATTCCAGTCTAACCGAGTGCAACCGAATACCAGTATTTTACATGGAGCGACTGCCTATCTGACCTCCACACCCCAGTTACTGGGTAATACGATACCCCTTTTTTAGACTGGTTGTCAGACTTTCAGGCTTCTGACTACCCGTAAACTGCCAAAGATCCTCGAATGACAGCCGGGACCGACGGCTTAACGTGCTTTCCGAGGCACGGAGGGGTCCCGGTAAGTAAAGATAGTCACCCATCCACAGACCAACCGCGGCAAGCGTAGCTTAACCTGATCGATCGACCTGTGCGGCTGTTGTTTATTTAGCCACGGGTCCCTCCAACGCCTTTACAAATCAAAAATATAATTTGTAAAGAAGTACCTAGGTACCTATTGTTAAGTGCAGGCCTACTAAGCATAATCAGTCTATTATGTTCACCTGCTTCGACGCAGGCCTCCTCTCTGTGAGAGGGAAAGGGCCATAATCCACCACGCGGGCCCAGTGCGGGTTGGCGGATGTCACATGTCTTCGAATTTTTGTTTCTAGAACATGCCGCGGGTTTTCTCACGATTTTTTCCTTCACCATTTTGAGAGGAGTGGTGATGAAATAATTGACACAAAGTAAAGTACCTGCTTGTGTCCGAACCCACGTCCTACAACTCGTAAGTCGCGGCCGTTACCATGAGTCACCACTGCTCTCACCTGAAACTAAAGCAATAATTTCATATACAGTTAGGAGAAATGTTCAATTGTTCATAGTTTTATCGCCGAAACCTCATCTGACATATTGATGATGGCAAGTATGATGATCATACTAAGGGTGCTGCTCATCCTTTTGGTAATAAGTGGCCTCGTAATAATAGGTATATCACCAATGAGGATTTAATACATTTTTATGTTGAATCGCGCAACTTTAGCGCAAGTATTTCAATGTCGTGTGCAATCCCCTTGTCGCAGACAATTTCACTCCGAGGAAATGAACGAAACGAAATAAAAAGTCATTACGCATTCGAGAATTTTATATAATATAAGAATGTTATTTCGAGTTATATTATATTATTCTTTGTGGAACAGTTATTACTTCGCGTAGGTTCACAGATAATACTCTGCGCGTTATACGTTCCGCGAATACTAATTTCGAGCATACTTTTACACGAGTAGGTACGATTATAACGTCTGCGTCGTTCTACGGGAAAGAGTAGTGAACCATGTCTGTAACGGTGGGTTTCATTACAATTAGACTTAGTGCGGAATCCTTATTTACTCTTGTCTGAACAGTTATGATGGAAAAGTTAACTCTCCAACAAGACTGACGGGCTAATTTCTGGAGGCTATGCTACTGCAATGTTACCTCTATTTTATATTTTAAATGCAGTGGTCTGTTTGAAGACTATTCTCAGTGAAAATCTAATCTATACTTAATACTCTTTATTATGTATCCATACTAATATTATAAATTTTTTTTTTTTTTCACTATGGCACGATTTATTTCTCCAAAAATTAAATATTTACATAATATAAGCTAAAATATAAACTATAATAATATGTACAATTATATGAAAAAATAAACAATCATTATAGGGCATCAAAGAATTCATCCGCATCGCTGTCAACAGGAACAGTGCCCAAAAGGCTGGCAGCATTGCCACGTTGTATGGCAATGCTAATTCTTTGACCAAGATATAGGCCAGCCCTCTGGTCACGTGAAGAGTCGACTAACCGCTTGGCGATATCCCGAAATACCAAGTGGGCACTCGGACCCCATGGCCCTAGTGTTTCAACCCCAAACGGCTCGAACATATAAGTCCCAATCAAGTTGCAATATTTTCGCCGTTTGAGGTTTTCTGCACCTGCAGCAGCCGCCCCAGCACAGCCCACCGTGCTAGGAAGATGGGATGGCGCAAGGGTGTCGACACATGTTGCATCCCACACCAAAGGTCTGCCTAACTTCCAGGGCATTATGGTCATTCCGTCTGTTTTCTTTCCATCGTCGCGTGCCAGGCCGTTGGGTTCTAAAACAGCTGGCACCCCCGGCGGTGACAAGAGCACGACGGATGATGTCATTAATGCTGGCGTGCCGTGCTATCCGGTCTGCGCTCCTACTGCAGGATAGGCCATGGTGTCCAAGGCAGTCGACAGCTTCACCGCACTGACAGCGATGTGGAGCCCCGCAAGGAGCGCCCAAACGCAGGCAGGTAGCGAGCCGAAAGGTAGTGTCACCCAGCATAGTGCCTATGTTGGGTGACGGGAGTGCTTGAAGCCACAGCCCCGACTCCCACTCACCCACAGCCAGCAGGCGGGCACGCTCAGCAGAATTGGTGGACGTATTGATAAGATTATTCCGTACCAACCTGCAGAGCGGCTCATCCCACTGTCTCTGGGAAGATGGGTTTACGGGCCGATCTGTATCCGGGCAAGCCGCTTTCCAGGCGTTCACCGCGTCGGTCAAGCATGGCACTTCACAGTCAACTAGGCAGGGAGCTAAAATTTTCCCGGTCAACTTTTCAGTGCTGTGGACAGAAGACAGGAACGCCGGTAAGCTAATACTGGTAATTTTGCGGACGCCGAGGCCACCAAAACGGATGGGTAGTGTGGCTTGAAGCCACGCTCGGTCGTCCAAGGCCACATTTAGAATGGATGTTAGTGTGCTGCGAATAATTTGGTCAATTTTGTTCAAGAGGTGTGGCTGCTTCCATAAGGGGGAAGAGCGTAGAAAATACATAAAATTTGGGCCAAAACAACAGTAACTAATCAGGGTGAATGCCGAATGTAAATTAATTTTGGAGAGTCTGTCCGAAATCTCATTGAAATTTTTATACTAATATTATAAAGAGGTAAAATTTGTTTGTAAGTTTGTATGTAGGGGGTAATCTCTGGAACTACCAGTCGGATTTGAAATTTTTTTCTTGAGCAGGAGACGCGGGCAAGTGATGCAATACGACGAGATGGGTCGAGGGAATAAGAAATTTCACGCGAACGAAGTCGCGGGCAGAAGCTAGTCTAGTATAAATGTGGGTGGGTCACGATAAAAAAATCTCCACGAGTTGCAATACGTTTGAAACAAACACATTAGATGTGAAATAGTGAGGATTTTTTTTTTACCAATCAATTCCTCACTATTTCAGGCATATTAATTTGGTTAAATTAATGCTAAATGACGCTGTGGCATGTACGCTGGGAACACCCTGTTTTTAACATGGGATGAAATAAATTATTTTTAAATTACACTTTGCCATCAACACACTATTAAACAAAAACAGTTGGTGACTGATGAATAGCCAAAGGTGTCGCGGCAGACCCCGTAGAAGAAGGTGGGACGAGCTGGAGAAAACAAACGACTAGTGGTACACTTTAGCCCTGGATCAAAAGAGCTGGAAGTCATGGAGACGGCTTATTCCCAGGCGCTCTATAATTTTATTCCCGGCGGCTCCAAATTAAAAAAGCAATGGGAACAATTTTAGTAGGTATTTTATATTTTAAAAATAAAATTGTGGAGCTCCTGGGAATTAGCAATGGAGACCTATAACCAGTAGTGGGATAATGCAGGCTAACAGTAACTAAATAATAGCTATTTTGTAATCAAAATTTAAATGAATCAACTGTGATCACAAAACAGCTACCGGGTACTACGACTACTTTCCCACCGATATTGTAGCTGCGCCTTAACAAGAAGCATACACTAGTGATGGTCGTTAGTGAATATCAAATGAATATCGGTAAGGTAACGTGAGGACTGTGACGAAGCGGTTAGCCGGAGACACCGACAGGCGACCAATCATTAACTCCTGCAAGGCCATACATCCTGGTCTGAAATCTTGGAACGTACAAGAAGCTGTCACAAGCGGTTATCAATTTAATCTTCTGCCCAGGAGCAGTAATTTTCTAATGAATACGCCATGCGAAATGGATGAATGAATTCCGATTTTCTTGTCTGAGTTTTCCTGTTGACTGTTTTACCACGAAAAGCCTTCCAAGGTTAGAGAAATTAATGGCCTTTTTGCTATAGCAAAGTTACTATTAATGAAGAACCTTTCATGGTCCCTTGGTGGGAGACTTTAAACCGTCTCCGGACACAAGTGGGAAGATATAACTCCAGCCTGGTAAAGTGGGGCTACTTCGACGGAACGGCAGTAGGGCGTGGATGTGGAGCTATATCGCAAACTATGCTACAGCTCCTATCCTGCCCTCTGTATCTCAAAACATGCAGTCAAAGTTACCTCTGCGCTGCCACTGATGACGCCGTAGAAGTGGCAAAGTTTTGGGTCAACACCGTCTCAAATGCAGTTGTGCCAGCGATACGAAGAAGAAGAAGAAACGTAGAACCAATCGCGTGTCTAGTTTGCTTGAGCCAGGCAATATCTTATTAAAAGTTGGTACTTTATAGCAAGATATCTCTAGGAAGGAGTGTAATAGCCCTTATTAACTCGTCAAGGTTATTTTAAAAATAATCTTGATACTTAGTTGATCGATGTCAGTAATACATCGATTTACTTCATTTTTCCTCTTAACGATAACTTCTTGCAATTACCCACCATGCAAGGTGATGCTTCAATAAGCGAAACTTAATCACGATGATAAAAACCAAATGACACGCTTTACTAGTGTTGCGAACAATGGATATTAAAATTTTATCGATACATTACACAGCTTTGTTTAGCATACGGTAATAGATTGCAATGCCTATCAAATTAAATGTTAATTATGCGTATATTGAATTTGAAATATGAATCATGTTTACATAATCCAGGTAATGCTTGATTGTTTGAACAAAACAGATTGTGCAGGTATCGGTTTTCACTATGGAAAGTTATATGAGCTTGTTTAGTATAATAATGCACATTTATAATGCGGTTCAGTTGAACCATCACAATTTATCCTGTATTTATTTTTCCTCTGCGTTGACATGTACTCGTACTTCAGCATTCCCACTAAATATATAGTTTCGCAGCTAGTAACGTCACGATCGCTCATAAACTCACGTCGCATATAAAAATACATACACGTTGCGGCAAACCGTTTAAATTGTATCGATACGGCTCACATACGTGTTGGCAACACTACATAATCCGCCCGCGGCCTGTACTCGAGCAAATTATACACTGCATCGCTCACTCTTACAGTTTGCACCTCTCGGTCGTTTCGCAAATTTATATGAATCATTATTGGGTTGAATTATAGCGTGGCGTCGTGCCGAGGGACCGCCGCTCATGGACGTGAGAAGACGTTATTCCCGGAGATGCGTGATTACTGAATTGTTACTATTAGCCTTTCACCTTGGTGTAGAGTTGTGTGTATGGCTCCCAATTTGCACTTTTGACGTGAAAGGATAATTATGTTTTGAGTGTTTGCATTCTGCACTTGCAGGTACGTGTGCTTATTTTAAAACTTAGCGCTTGAACTCGCTTTGCTGATCTGGACGCTGTAGGTAGGTAATGTTTATACCGTGTACGCTATGTTATTTGCCAGAATGTTTTGATTGTAAGCAAAAACAGACTTTCTAACTGGGTGGTAAAATAGTCTGTTATCACATATTCCAGTGAATTAATGGCTACTGTGATGACATTGATCTTTTTTACGAGGCTAGAAAGGAAAAGTCGTCTTGTGCTCGCGCCATTCTGTTCTGTGTCTCTTACTTTCGTTATACTTCTCATTGCTCGTTAAGCCGTTAGTCCTGCGCCTGATCTCTCTCCGGTCATGCCTAATTACATGCTGTCCCATCGGACTATGAAAGTGAGGGAAGAGAGAGCGCACCTGTGTCTGCGCACACACTTGTGCACTAATATCTATATCTCCCACGCCGAAAGCTAGTCTCCTTTGAGGAACGGTCTAGGTGATTATTATTATCATTGCTCATTGCGTTCTAGAATTTGTCATCCTTTTGATAGTAGGTATTCACACAAGGTCTTACCGTATCCAACAACTCTAAGCTCAACGTTTAGAGCGCATCAATAACGCATAGAGGTGTTATCAAGTTTCCTTTAACGCTGGTTAGTCCTTACATATCGTGCTTGACCGTGCATTGTAACAGTAACGAACATTTGCGTTCCCATACGGATTATAGTACCTACCAAAGTATCATTGAGGTATTAAATGCATAGGTACTGGTACATACACCAAGTCTGTAGTCATAAGAATTTTTATAATATCATCCAGTGTGGGCTAAAGAGAGCAGTGGTGGCCCAGTGGTAACGGCTGCGGCTTCCTAATTGTAGGTCGTAGGTTCAAACCCAGACAGGCGCTAAAGCGCCTAATGCATAAAAAAGAAATTATTTTATCACCACAGCTGCCCTCAAAACTAAAATATCGTGAGGAAACCGGCATGTCCTAGAAGCAAACATTCAAAGTCATGTGACGTCTACCAACGCGTACTGGGCCCGCATGGTGGATTACGGTTCTCTCCCTCTCACCGAGAGGAGGCCTGTGTCCCAGCAGTGGGAAATTGGTTTTAATTTTTCTGCTTAGCCCCATGTTTCTGAATAAACATCTGGTGAGTATAATATTTTAAAATATTATTTCACATCCCAAAATCTCCCAAAGTGAGACCAATTTAGTCAATTTTTGTATATTCAAAATTTTAATGAAACAAGTGTAGTAAAGTGTAAAATTGTTGGTCGGAGCTGTAGGCCGAAGAAATTTAGCAATTTACTTAATAGTCCGTTCTGCTGTTTATTGTTTTATGGTCTGGAACTTACAACATATAATTTTCTTGAGCGATTTTCGGACTGCTTCATTTCTGAGCGGCCCAATGTTTAGGCAATATTATTGCTTCCTTTGACTACATAAGTTCCGTTTATTTTGGAAATCATATTTATTTCTGTTAACTTGTGGAAGACAGATATATTTATTCTGTAAATGAACTATAATCAAATAATAACTAATACCTAATTAATTAATAAAAATAACAAAATTAAATCCTAACTTAACTAAAACTATACAGAAACTAAAATATAGCGTCGAAAAATTCATCCGCAACGGTGTCGACTGGTAATGTACCCAAGAGACTGGCAGCATCACCACGCTGTATGGCAATGCCTAGCCTTTGGCCAAGGTAAAAGCCAGCCCTTGCGATGAGGAGAACAGCAAGAAGTGCCTAATCGCAGGGAAGCAGCGAAGCGAGAAGTAGTGTCGAACAAAGTCCCTATGTTCGATGAAGTTAGTGCATGAAGCCAAAGACCGGACTCCCACCTACCCACAGCCAGCAGGCGTGCACGTTCCGCAGTAGTAGCAGACGAGTCAAGTAAATTGTTCTGTATTACTTCACCGTCTCTGAGAAGATAGACTGTCGGGTGGATCTGTATTCGGGCAAGCGAGTTTCCAGGCATCCAAAGCCTCGGTGAAACACGGTAGGTACATCAGAGTTAATCAGTGTGGAGGCTAGGATCATCCTGATTAATTTATCAGTGGCTATGAAAGCCGGTAAACTAATACTAGAAATTTTGCGGACGCCGAGGCCCCCCCATACGAATGGGAAGTTTGTGCCCAAGCTCGGTCGTCCATATATGGCCATATTTAAAATAGAAGTTAATGTATGCCTAAAAATTTGGTCCATTTTGTCTAAAAGGTGAGTGGGCTTCCATAAATGGGAAGCACGATGGAAATAAGTCAATTTAGGGCCGAAACAGCAGTAACGGATTAAGGTTATGGCCGAATGTAAATTGTTATTGAATAAATGAAATGAAAATGAAATGAATGCATATTAATTTTGAAATTTTGGATTTTTTCCTCAATAAAAGCGGTAGGTAATGGAATTGTCGAAGATTGGAGAACCAAGGAGACGAAGAGAGCTTTTTTCAATAATTTTGATTTCTGGAGCTATTGCGTTAAATTTGGGAAGTGTCAGGTGTCTGTCAGTACTGTCCGCTAAGTATAGTTCACATTTCGAAAGATTGAGACCCTTAAGGTGCTGAGGACTCAGGCCGTCAAGGCTGCTAGCTGAGCAAATGGCTGTGACCAACTCTCGACCTGTAATGGTGAGGGAGTGGTTATCAGGATTAGGAGGGTCAGGAAAAGAAAGGCCATCCGCTGCGGCAGGGTGTTTGCTCTCCAGAGCTGCGAATGTTTCTGGAGAACACGATGCCACCACATCACTACTAAAAAGAATCCTGGCTGCTCCGCTGATATCACCTTCCCCTAACTTAGATTCTACCAGATGGGATATCCCTCTTGATGAGGTATATCTCTGTGTCTGCAATTTTGAATCTAAATTATGAGCCGAATTATTACAGTTTTCTTTAATAATTTGTGGAGTTAATGTCTTTTTTGTTGCCAAATTCTTTGAAATCATAATCAGTAAAACAATACTTGTTCCATTTTCAGTTAAAAAAATACAAACTCCTTTAATATTCAAAGCAAATACTTCTTTACCTGGTGTATTAAAAAGTTCAATGACATTCTTTCAATGACATTCCCAGACGTTAACCATAAAATGTCGAACGTAAACGTTCAATATCTTTTCAGTTTTCTCGTATTATTTTCATTATTTCAGACAGTTCGAACCGACTTCGACTATGTTAAAGAAGAAACACTCAAAAATAGTATTGAAGAAACTGTGAGTCAGGAAGTCAATACAACGACTCCTAAATCTTTAGTAAACGATGAAAAATCTGATAATTATGAACTAAAGAAACAAGATATGAGTAATATTACCTTCAGTCAAACTCAGAGAAAGCCAAGGAATTTGGCAAATGGTACAATTGGTTACGCATTACAGTGCCTCTCGTGCTTCGCAAATGCCTCATCTAGATGGAATTGTTATACAGGCGTGTCGTAAGTTTTTTGTTGAAATAAGTCTTCATGTGTCTGGTTTCCATGATTATAGTCTGTCATGATAGTTCATCATTCAATCATTTATCAAAATAATATAATCGTACCTTCTTATTTACTTAAACTTTAAAGAATTTAATCATCTAACGCAGAATGGTTGTTGGTATAACTGCCATTCACAATCAGCCTGTAATGTTCCCAATGCTGGGACACAGGCCTCCTTTCGGTGAGAGGGAATGGGCCGTAATCCACCAAGCAGGCCCAGTGCGGGTTAGTAGATGTCACAATGACATTTTGGTTCTAGGACATGCCGGTTTCCTTACAATATTTTCCTTCACCGTTTTGAGACCAGTGGTAATGAAATAATTTACACAAATTAAAGCGCTTGTCTGGGTTCGGAATTACGACCTACAATTCGTAAGTTGTCGCGGCCGTTGCCACTAGGCCACCACTGCTCCTAACTGCCATGATTGGTTGCAAAAAACTGGCTGGCTCTTGAAATTATCCATTTTGAATGTACCAGTTACGACTCCTACTGTAAATGCCTACCTCATAACCACTTCCAATCACAATAATCATCGTCATGTATTTTATTTTATGATATATTACAGTTTACACTTTACATTTTTCAGTTTGCCGAGAAAGAAATGTAATGACGCTGAGCAGTGTTACACAGAACTTAATCCTGAATACATAAAAAGGGGTTGTATATTACCTGGAAGAGTAAATAGAACATTTACATGCAAATGTCCCCTCTGTAATGACAAACCATCCTTCGAAATCAACCATTACGAATATAAGCAACTCAGTGATTGGGAATATGATAACGCTCGACTTGAAACACCTTTGGAAGGGTTGGAACTAATGTGTAAAGTTTGTGAAACTAAAGGGACAAATCCAATGTCTGATAAAAATTGTAGGCATGGCAAAAAGTTAGTATTTTTTTTTTTAAGTATGTTGTTTTCGTATAAAGTAATTAAATAATAATACAGCTTCAATTTATACATAATTTCTCATTAAAATTTTACAGTGCCGATTACATGGTATGTGCACGTAAACAAGTTTGTTACACAAATATTGATGATGAGACCGATTTTGTGTCAAGAGGCTGTGCGGATATACCACTGTTTAATTCTATTTATTTCTTCTGTAATAATGCCGACTGCAATAGTGGGGAATTCCCTGATCCTAAACAAAAAATAAGGTTACGCAAAGAAGCAATACAATTAAAGGATGATCGTGATGATATGAAGGGAAGAAAAGCCTTAAAGAGTTTTGGTTCAAAAACATGCATTACTGATTTCTGTTCAATTTTCATGATCTTAATATCGACATTAATACAATGTATTTGATTTCATCTTATACACATAATATGAAATTATACACATGATATTTGAATGCTTACAAAATGAAGTTTGCCTGAAAAAATTACGCTAAAAACTGTGAACTTCTTATTCTTCAAAAGAGTTCGTCTATGAGTTACCTACTTTATTACTTTTGACGCCCATAGATTTAGACGTCAAAACTTAAATTTCGGTTACTGACAAGTTTATGATACTTCTTGTCAGTGGTTTTGGTAGTTCAACAATGAACAGGGTAATTTTGTATTCACTTTTATTTATATGTACAACAAACGTAAACTGCGAAAAAAAAGATGCCCCAAAAAGTAAGAACATCCCCACTCTACCATATTTTAGACGAAAAGTAGAAGAACTTGGTAACGCAGATTTTAACGAGACTGAAACTGAAGATCCCAATAATTTAGTATCATTTATGGTTAAAAATGTGAAAGAAATCTTCGCCGACATAGTTGATACTTCAGAAGCATTACATAAAGAAAATGATATCGCCTTGAAAAAAATTCCACCGATATTATTTATATCTAATACGAGTACAACGCCCTATAGTTCCTTATCTACTGTACTAATTAAACCAATACTTGATATTTTTACTGCTGAAGATATTATGATTAGTAGTAGTAGTGTTCCTAATTCTACGAATACAACTGATCTGATGCTAAATGAAAACTTATATGTTACTGCTTTGCTAGATGAGAGACAATCAAGTACCGAAAATAATGAGATGAGTACAAGGAGCAAATTTATGCAGCTTGCAAAAGAATCTAAATTGAATATAAAATCTGATAAAAAGGAACGGGATGTTACTACAAGCCGTAGTAATGTCACGGAAGCTGATGGAGAGTTGAGTGATCCGAGGCGATCGTGTATCATGTGTAACAATGTCCAGTCCGAAGATTGTAGTGACCCCAGGAATAAATTGTGAGTATGCAGTAAAAAGTGTTTGCCATAATTTTTAAAAACTAGCTCAATCTAGGATAGTCTAGTCACATCCCGCCTAAGCCTTAAATGTCTTGAAAACTTTGAACTCTTGAAAAAAAAAATATACAAATTAAATATTTACAGCTAGTATATTATCCCAAGTTTAATCTTTTTATTTGCAATTTGCTTTCTCTTGTCATTATTGAATTTTCAGAATACCGTCGATTATGTGCGAACGTGACGATGATTTTTGTTATGCGATGCACACGCCTTTTGGAATAGTCGATCGTGGATGCTTCAACGCAAATCACAATCTCACTACTTACGTATGTTCCTGCAATCTGTGCAACTACATATCCATTTCTGAGATGCCGCTTATGTTCTATAAGAAGCGAGATTGGGTCGATAATGTTATTGAGCTCTCACGTACAAAGCATTTTAGAAAATCTGTTTTTAAAGATATGTCTTGCTTGAGATGCGAAGTTAACACGACCACCAAATCTGGAGATATGCTCGATAGTGCAAACTGTTTAGAAGGGAACATGTAAGTTACAGTTACAAATGTAGTTCTTTCCGTTTCGTTTCCAAATTGTGAAAATATTTTAGCTTGACGTCTTATGATATTCCAACTAGTAATTTAATAAATATTCAGAGATTCAGTAAAAACTAGCAGATTGTATTTTGTTATACCTATTTGCAATTTGGTTTTCGCGTGTAGAAAAGTCGAAATATTTGGACATTTCTATAGTAAAATTGTGACAAGGGGCTTTGATCCTACAGATTGTAAAACATACTGATATCTACTATAATTTCATCTTATTTTCAGTGGTAACTTGCCAGTGGAAGACTGTAACATCGATGAAATCTGCGCAGTAAAAGCGGTCAGAGCTGACGGCTATATCTGGCGAGGTTGTGTAAAAGCCCCGCTTTACAACCATTGGTGGGCAGTCTGCGACGATGATCTCTGCAATTATGACACCCTGGTTACCCTTTACGATTTCATAATTTAAGTATATCAGTCATACCTTTGTTTTTCTACCAACATTTATTTTAACTTTATTTATTTTGTTATAGCAAAATATATTTTAAAGTAATGTTTTGTTTTTTTTTTATTAAGGTTTGATTTGCAAACATAACATATACATCACGAGTGTTTTCCCCGAAGCGTTAGGCCACAGATATAGATACACCTAGATAACGCAAGAGCAACTATTTCGCGTACCAAAAATCGCTCCAGCTTACGTACAAAAATCGTAAGCCACCACTTTCGCGCTCAGTCCTGTGTAGTGTGTACTGCTGGCTGGGTGAGTGTGAGCGCTGGCGCTAGGCCCCGAGGGTGGGGCGAGACAAGTGCGGCGTCTTTGAATCGATTTGATTTTTCCATCACTAAATAGTGCTTGTGACGTCATAGTAGGTGGTCGAAAAATGGCACGCTTGGTTTTCATACAGATCGCGATACTAGCGTTATCTAGGTCTATCTATATCTGTGGGTTAAGCAGAGGGAATGAAATAGTACACCCACATTTCAACAGTAACAAGTACGTTTATGGTCCAAAGTAATAGGGGACGAGTCTACTGCCATCAACCAAGCACAGATCCAAACTCCAGGGCTGCTTCTGGGAAATTCCTAAAGGTTCTACATTACTTTGACCAAACTAAACTTCGAACCATGTTCAGCAGTGAGAGTTGCTCCCACTAGACAAATGTAGCACTCATTGAGGTGTCGTACTGCAATAACAGATTTAATTTGATATTATAACTTTGTACGTTCTTAGTTCCATTCTTTGGTTAGGATTGAAGGTAATTTTTGTGATACCAACTTCATTTCTTACATCTTTAAACTGCTTGTATGCTGTAAGTACGTATTTCACCTAGTTATTCATAATGAAAAATATGACTAGCTGCGCCCCGCGGTTTCACCCGCTTAAGTTTCGATCCCGTAGGAATATCGGGTTAAAAAGTATTCTATGTGTTAATCCTGGTTATAAAGTATCTGTGTGCCAAATTTCATCCAAAACCGTTTAGGAGTTTTTGCGTGAAAGAGTAAAAAACATCCATCCATCCTCACAAACTTTCGCGATTAATATATCTAGCTGCGCCCCCGGTTTCACCCGCGTAAATGTCGATCCCGTAAGAATATCGGGATAAAAAGTAGCCTATATGTTATTCCAGGGTGTCAGCTACCTCCATACAAAATTTCATCAAAATTGGTCTAGCCGTTTGAGCATGAAGAAGTTACAAACTTATAAACACACACACACACATACACATACATACCCACAAAGGGGTTAGAAGATTTTTGTATGGAGGGTGGCCCTAAGGTCGGCCGCCATTTTGATTTTTTTTCAGAATCGCGGTGCACAACAAAAGTTATATATTTAGATAGAGGACGCTTATACAAACAAAAAATGTTATATAACAAAATATCCTAAAGCGTCAGGTTTCGGAGTTATTCACCGAAATATAAGTCGAAAACAACAAGGATTTTTTTGTTTTTTTTTCCCTCCAGGTAAGCATATTGAACTATTGGGGTAATAGAAACGTTATGAAACCTTTATGGAGAAGAAACAAATGAAGAATAGACATTTTTTAAATAAATAATTAAAAACGGCTATTTATAGTTCGTTTTTTAATCCCAGAGACTAATCTGACATTTAAGTCTTTTGTGTTTCCGTTTTTTTTTTTTAGTATAGAAGTTTGACATTACACTTGTCAGATTAGTCTCTGGGATTAAAAAACGAACTATAAATTGCCGTGTTTAATTATTTATTTAAAAAATGTCTATTCTTCATTTGTTTCTTCTCCATAAAGGTTTCATAACGTTTCTATTACCTCTATATTAATAGTTCAATATGCTTACCTGGAGGGAAAAAAAACAAAAAAACCCTTGGTGCTTTCGACTTATATTTTGGTGAATAACTCCGAAACCTGACGCTTTAGGATATTATGTTATGTAACATTTTTTGTTTGTATAAGTGTCCTCTATCTAAATACATAACTTTTGTTGTGCACCGCGATTCTGAAAAAAAATCAAAATGGCGGCCGATTTTAGGGCCAAAACCTTCAAACCCCTTTCGCCTTTATAATATTAGTGTGATATAGTAGGAGTAGGATATGTTATATCAAATCACACTTCTAGTACTCCTACTTACATACTTTTAAGCAAGATGCAACGTCCATATTTATTCCGTTCAACATAAAAAGCAGACGGCGACTTGGGAATACTTTGAAGAAAGCAGTCGAGATCTGAGGGGCAAGCCCTAGAGTCCGTAGGTACCCATAATCTAATTGAATTTCACGGTTGTGGATGCATCCCTTTGAAGGATTTCATCTGGTGGAAACATTTGTGGGCTCGCCTGTACTAAAACTCTGAACCGCTGATCTGGATATATGTATCGGAGTTCAATTTTACATTCGGGTGCATTCCGGGCCTGCATGGAATAGTTGATTTGAAAAGTTTTGTTTTGATTACCGTACTGGTCTAGTCAGTTAGTCAATGGTATGGAAATAGTACTCGAATCCATAGGTACAGTCAGGAAAATTCGTTGTAAAGTGACTATAACAACTTATATTGTATGCCAGTGTCCACAACTACGTCCAAACAGGTATTTTGCGTACAGGCTTGGACCAAGTAAATTGCCCGTAAATTCGAATCACAATCATCATTCCCTGAATGTTTTTGAAGTGAAAACTTCTTTAGCGGCGTTGTACACTTTTTTGTAATGGGTAAAAAAAATTAAACTCGCGTCAGGAGATCGCGTCAGAACACGTTACCTGGTGCGGGATTGTCCGAAAGGGTTACCGCTACCCCGGAACATAAAGGGTTAAGGAAGGAACACGGATGGGTTTTAGTCAGTAAGAGTCTGACATTCCCTTCGCTCCACCCAGAGCGGGAGGGGTCATTTGATGATTACCCATCCATAAAAAAAAAAGGACACGTTACCTGATCGAAAATTCGTAAGACGGATGGTGAGCAGACAGCCGGCGCGGCGTAGGAGAGGAAGTATCCCCCTCTCTTTCTACGGCGCGGCGAAAATGTATGCCTTTTTTTTTTTTTTTTTTTTATGGATGGGAAATCATCAAATGACCCCTCCCGCTCTGGGTGGAGCGAAGGGAGTGTCAGACTCTTACTGACTAAAACCCATCCGTGTTCCTTCCTTAGCCCTTTATGTTCCGGGGTAGCGGTAACCCTTTCGGACAATCCCGCACCCCCGGCAGGCTTCGGCCCTGGCAGGCCCCTTCCTTTCTGCTGACATCTCTTTGAGGCGCGCGTGGAACACGTACGCGCCGTCCGGCACGGGCCTGGTCCTGATCGGACGGTGAGCTACCCATTACTCTCCGTCCGCAGGCCCGCGCCTACGGTGGCCGGGAGTCGTCACGCGGCTCCCGACGCCCGGAGCGTCTCCCGCGGCGGCTGGGGTGTGAGGCTCTCTCCCTCAGCCGTTCAGCCACCTCCTTCGCTAGCATGACTGCTTCGCAGAAGGAGGCGACCGTCCCCCACTCCCTCTCGCCCCGGACCATGGCTTGAACCAGGGCCGGACGCGAGAGGTCGCCGCCGCTGTCGATCGCCTCTACGAGGGCACGGCGGTGCTCCGCCCATGCGGGGCAGACCTCCACCGTATGCTCCACCGTGTCCTCTGGGCGATCCTCGCAGTGGTGACACCCGGGCGTCTCCTCCCGCCTGATGATGTGCAGGAACCTCCCAAAACATCCGTGTCCGGTGAGGACCTGCGTCAGGCGATAGGTGAGGATTCCGTGACGCCTCTCTAGCCACTCCTCAAAGAGGGGTCTTATCGCCACTATCGTGGCGTGCCCTGCGCTGGGTTGCGAAAGTCGCTCCTTCCATGCCACCATGAGATCGCGCCGGAGGTCTGTCCGCTCCGCCGCGATTTGCCGCGGAAGCGGAGTTTCCCCCCGGCTCAGTGCCTCCGCGCGCCACTCATACAGGCGCGCTAGGACTATCGCCTCCAGATCCCATGGCGGCAGTCCGGCAAGGAGGCTTGCCGCCTCGCCCGAGATCGTGCGGTACCCCCGGATCAGCCTTACGGCTACCACCTTTTGAGGCGCGTTCAGATAGTGGGCGGCTCGTCGCCGCAGAGAACGCGCCCACACCGGGGCCCCGTATAGGGCCATGGACCGCACGACCCCCGCGTAAAGCCTCCGGCAGGAGGTGTTTGGCCCCCCCAGGTTGGGCAGGAGCCGCTTGAAGGCGGCCCCGGTCCTCTCCAGTTTGGGGGCCAAACGTCGGAAGTGTTCGACGAAGTTCCACCGGCTGTCGAGGACGAGACCCAGGTATCTCATCGTTGCCTCGACGCCGATGTGAACCCCTCCCACCGTTAGTTGGGATCCCGATGGTGGCCCGTTCCGAGGCCCATGGAAAGACATGGCCTCGGACTTGTGCAATGCCACCTCGAGACCCAACCGCCGGATTCTTTCCACGACTATCGCAACCCCGCGTGTCATCGCGTCGGCCGCCGCCTGATGCGACCTCCCTTGCGCCAGGACCAGCATGTCGTCAGCGTAGCAAACCACGCTGACGCCATCAGGGAGGTCGGCCCGCAGCACCCAGTCGTAACCGATGTCCCACAGGAGCGGCCCCAGAACCGATCCCTGTGGGACACCGCACGACATCTCTCGCCGGTTCCACTCCCCGTTGCGACCGGGGTAGATGACGGCTCTGTCCGTCAGATACGCCCCAACTACTCGACGGAGGTAGGTCGGCACCCGGTGATACCGGAGTGGATGTATGCCTGCTGTTTCGTTTAGGCGGCGCCGCCGCGCCGGCGCAGGGCGCTTGCGCGAATGTTCGTGTGTGTTTATGTTACAGCGTGTCACGCGCATCCATGGATGGTGACAGCTGATTGCTCGACCGTCTGTGTAGTGGTCACACTGCTGTGTATTCGTAAAATTCGTGTATATAAAGTGTTTAAAATATGGAAATTAAACAAAGTGCATCTATTAATGAAAAATATCAAAAATGCACAACGTTAATATTCATGTTTTCACTTCTGCCGGCACTCCCGGAGTGCAACCCGTCTTTTTTTTTGCCTATATTGTCCCACAGCTGGGCAAAGGCCTCCCCCAAATCCTTCCAGGAACTCTTTTCCCGCGCCACCTCGAACCAGCCCTCGCGGTACACGTCCAGGCCCTGAATGTTAAATAACTGAAACACGGAAAATTAATATAGGATGTCAATTTGATATACAACTAATTTCCCTAATTTTAAAACAGCATGCAGACATAATAATACTCTAATTGTAAGAAGTAGACGTACACATACGTGGATGGATAGCCTTGTTGTGTGTTTATGTTCTTGGGATTCTGTAACATGATTATTCAGTACAGCACCAAAAATTATAATTATGATTTTGATGTTCAACCGGAGGAGAAATTAACTAGAATATTAGGTAGTTACGTGTTTGCCTATTTTCAACGCGTAGAATGTCTGGAATGGCTTTGAGAAGGTAATATTTGATCATAGTACAGGGTCCCATTAAAATAGATGGACAAATTTTAACACAGCGCTCAGTACATCTAACCAAAGATATTCAAGCAAAAAAAAAAAACACTGATTAAAGTGATTTTATTTTGACCTAAAATAATAAATTGCCGGCGCATTAGTGTATTTTCGTTAGCCCATTATTTTTCTTGTAAGTATCTAATGCATTTTTCTTAGGTATATATTTTTTACCATCGTCCTTATTTTGGTGGTCTGAATGATTTCTAAAAGTTTGTCCATCTATTTTAATAGGACCTTATATAGGCATACTAACCCCGACTCCAAATGAATTGGCATAAGAGCAAGAAAGCGAGCGATGAATAAAGGCACAATTAATAACAGTCTGATCCAATGTTGAATTTTCTAATCAAATATAAAATTCTGATTAACAAAAAAATCACAAATAAAACATGAAAATAAACACATTTTTAAAAGAATTTTATAACATACTTTATTACCATAATTTTATACGTTTAGAGAAAAATGCGGGTGAATCTTGAGAGCTCTTTTAAAAATAACGTATCAAGTCAAAGCACTGTAAAAACTCAAGTGGCTTGCAGTTTTCTTTCTTACACTCGGGTCCCTCAAGGAATACTTGGTTCAGTCGCTGAAGTCTGTACGACGTTGTTTTTAAATATTTTATCCTAAAAAGAACGGTATACGGAACATTTTTGTATGCAAATAAGGGTGGAGAAAATTTTACACTAACATTTTTCTCGCATAATATTATGTTACTTATAATGGCTTGAGCATGATCTTTAGCTTCAGAAATATGTTTTTTTCTGTCTATGCCAATATTATACCACTACCTCACGCATTGGAAGAGTGGGACTATAATGTAATTGATAACTTATAACCAGCCTTTATCTAATGTCCCCACTGCTGGGACACAGGCCTCCTCTCTTTGAGAGGGAGCGGGCTGTAATCTACCACGCGGGCCCAGTACGGATTGGTAGATGTCACAAGTCTTCGAACTTTTGGTTCTACGACGTGCGGGTTGGTACTCGTAGATGTCACACGTCTTCGAATTTTTGGTTCCAGGACGTGCTAGTTTCCTCACGATAATTTCCTTCACCGTTTTGAGAGCAGTGGTAATGAAATTATTTACACAAAGTAAAGCACTTGTCTGGGTTCGAACCTAGAACCGACAATTTGTGTCGCTTTTAGTGATACAAAACGAAAATCTAAAAGGTAAACTTAAAATAACATTCCAGCTTAAATCATACCTCTTAGACACGTAAGATTCACGACATACACTTCTACCACAATTGGAAAATACATTCGAGTTGGTTACGTTCACAAGATTTAATGATATTACTTCAGAACGAAGAGAGGACCATAAGACCATTCTCTATTACATTGGAATTTTCCACAAACTTACCTTGATATTTGAAAAATGCTGATGTCAAAACGTACCTCCTATTACCTGGCTCCTTGCCTAGATCTAAAGGATTTTGGCTTTAGTCCAAAAGAAATAGTTGATTTTAAGCCTTGACCTTAAAGAGAATTCAAGTGTTTTTAAATTGGCTACAAGGATACTTTTTTTTTTACTTTATTCGTCTGAAAGTTCTCCGGTAATGTTGTCGATATTTTATCATCCATTTAGGAAGATGGATGTTTCATATTTCTGTTATAAATGAGCATTCAGCTCGTCTTTTATATGGAGTGACTGCCTATCTGACATCCACAACCCAATTACTGGGTAACATGAGGCCCCTTGCCAAGACTGGATGTCAGACTTTCGGGCTTTTGAATACCCATAACGACTTTCAAAGATCTACGATTGACAAAAACGGGTTCTGGTTTAATTATAACACTGATAAGTCTATGTCCGAAAGTAAATGATGATGATGATAATGACTGATAAAATATGGTCATCACCTTGTATTGATCACCTTATTTTATATTTTTATTTATTTATTTACTTTACTTTTATTATTATTTAGAGAACAGCAAACCAAACCTAAAGTAAAATAGTAAGTTAAGGCAAACAACAATATTTGCCTTAGCTCTACTAAACGCAAACCCATTTTGTATATTTTTATTCCTGTATTTATCTAAACGAGCATCAAAACACTACGTAATCCCTTCTAAAATGATATAAAAGCATCGTTGATATATAATAATCCGATAACTTACCACGAACCGGGTATTAGCATGATACGCAGTCGGTACGTCCTCGTAATGACCACATTTATCTTTTTAATGAACTACTAGCCTGCTTTCGCTATGCGACTACGGGCTTCCCTGACAATTCGCCAAAATATATAGTTAGTTTTACAAATACCGGGAACTGGTTTAATACTGACGGTAAGTGTATTTTGCCATTATAATGGCCCAATAAAATTATTTGTTGGATACCTATGTGAATGGTAGAATAATTTTGGGGTAACTTACCAAAAGCTAACCATAATGTGGATAGTAAATAGTACAGAGTAGATACTTTAAGTATGATATATCTATCTCCCTTAACAAATTATGGGCGTGATTGAAGAACCTTTGCATGACCATAAATGTTATCCTAATTACATATTAAGTTCTTACAACTGGAGATCTTTACCATTGTAGATCCAAAGAAAAATATTTGAACTCATCAACACAAATTAGAAGTTGTAGCAGCAATCCGTCCTCGGTTTGTTCAACACCAGTCGAAACTGAACAAAAAACATGATAATCACATCTCGAAGACGCGATCACTGCTCGCCTTTGCCTGTTTATAATAACAGTGTTTCGACTCGGAACGGATAAAATGGTAATGAGCGGTGTAGAACGTACGCTAGTTTGAGATGCCTTGCGGCTCCGCGCGCGTTTCTTTCAACACGTAGCGCACTGTGTGTTTAATGCCTAACGTTTCGATCAAAGGCCTCAGTGTGCGCCTGAAAGGATTCTAGACGCAATCGAGTTGCCGTAAACGAGATACCATTTAGCCAAGGGCAAACACACGGCCGGTAATATTGTTTGGAGGATAAACTGCATCTATGAAGCTTTAGGAAAGGGAAAATTATAGCTCTGCATTTTACAAAGCCAGCCTTTTGAGTTACAAAAGTGTTTTACACAATCGCATTCCCTGTGCCGAAAAGGAAGCGGTTGTCCGATTTAGGTGTTGTTTTATTCAAGTGTATTAACTTTGTTGAGTGATAACAATAAAAAAACAACGGATATCAGGTGTGTATCCTGTCGTGCAAGGTGCTAGAGTCAATTGCAGAAAATTGATAGCCTTACATTTTAAAATGCTATTAGCAAATGATGATTGCGGCTCTTCTAGGGTACTAAGTACTAATGCAGCTATCGTACGCGTAGATATTCTAGTGCCTGCTGCGAAATTCTAGTGCCGATGCTTCACTGTAATTGTATGGATATTTTGTTTAGGCTTTGAATAAAACAAAAAGTTAGTTATATTTAAATTAATCGACACAATTATAAGAAGATCTTTAATAAAGATATCGGTTTAATAAAAACAAGTACCCAACGAAGAACATAAACAACTTACACAAGTCCCTCTGCCTTAATTATACGTAAAATGCGTAAAAATAAAACTAAAGCCCACTCGAACTAAAGTGTTAACGTTATTTATTCGTTTTTAACATTCAAAACACCGCAGAAGCTCGTGTAGCCGAGGACGATGATAAAAAATTGTCCCACTAATGAGAGAACCAGCAACCCTTACTGGGCACCAATAAATAACCGTTCACCGAGCGATTTAACTCCAGCAATGAAAAATTAAACGATGTATCTTCGCAATTTGTATTGCGTTTATTTGAGGCGGACACTAAAAATAGTAGTTTGCTTACGTATTACGCATTAACTTTAAAGTGACTTTTTATTTGTGGTAGGGAAAATATATCAGGTTGTGTTGTTACAAAAGTGGGTAGTTTGGCCAAAGGGATTGCAAGTTTCTGTGTCTAGTATACATATTATATTAGGTAATAGGTAATACGGGCTGGTGTCCGCAACTCCACGTCAATGCGCGTATTATAATATATATTATGTTATATAGTATGTCGTGTATGCCTTTACATACATAGACGTTACACGTATGCAAACTTGTGTCGTCCTTCAAAGTTGAGAGCTGGCTACTTTGGCTTTTACGTCTTTATCTTCATCAACACTGCCACTGTTAATTATCAATAGTGTTATATTATACAACTACAATTAAAATAAATACGCTAGTAACTATGTTTTCCACTCGGATATCTATGATGTTTTCGACCGACATTAAATTTGATGTTTTTTTTTTAAATTTCGTAATATCAGTCAAATTATATATACTAGGTAGATATATACTGGGTAGATATGCAATGCAGTGAAAAGTTATTTTCGTACGTGTATTGTCGCGAAGTAAAACTCAGGTTATAGCAACTCCAAAACACAAACTATGCCATTTAGAAAATTCCTTGATATTATTCCACGCTTTTCAAGCTGAAAGCGAGTAATAATGACTGCTGTTTTTACACAATTGATTTATGTATTTGAAGTCGCCAATTTGCAAATGTTTGTACTTCAATTAAGTGGAGTTATGAAGACTCAGAAGAATTTATTACTTTCGTTTTATTACGACAGACGCGGTTTGTTTCACTCAATTTGCGGCCTTTCTGTTGATACGAATAAATATTTGTCGGTATAAATTACTGTTCGGGTTCACGTGTACAGTTTCTTGTTAATTAAGTACATATTTGTTTGTACCAATTAATCAATGTTTTGTTGTTATAGGATTGGAATAATTTCGGGCTTTATTTAGGGATGAGTCGCCACGAGGAAAGTACATTTTTCATGTTTACAAAATTCCTATGATTTATTTTATTTTATGTTGGATGCTCTCTGATTGGAGCAATGGAAACGGTGGGTAAGTCGCCAACGTTTCCGATTTGTAGGTTTGAACCCAGACAGGCTTTATTTTGTGTAAGTTATTAAATCGATGTTTTTTTCCTTCACTATTTTGAGAGCCACTGCTCTCAAAACATCGTGAGGAAACCAACATGTCTAATAACCATAAATTCGATAACATGTGAAATCCACCAACCTGCACTGGGCCACTGGATTATGGCCCACTGCGTCTCTCAGAGAGGCGACCTGTGTCCCAGCAGAACAATATAGGCTGATTAAGCTAGAGAGCATAATCAGCACACAAACAAAAACAACAAAATACAAACAAAATTGCAAAGAAGAGTCTTTGCAATTTTGTTTTACAAATGCACCATTTCCATCTTAAACTTAAATATGTCGGAGACAGTTGTCAATTAAATTTGAGGGATAGTCAACAGAATTTGTTATGATTTGTTTTCTTATTAAGATTTTACTATCAATTATTATTTAATAAATCGGAACATAATTTATTGAGTACTCAGTGTACGCGCTAATTGATTTTAGCAACTTATTTTGATAATTGTAACCGATGGTTATGTTCAAAACAATTGATGACATGTTACTTTGATTTTTGAAATGATTTACTTTGTGAAATCACTATTGTTTATTTAAGACAATTATTTTTGTTGTATTATTCGATTACTTTAATGTAAGTCTTATTAGATTTGGCACATTTTAGTATTTTGTATCAAGTAAACACGATGACGTATTTCCGTACGCCATTGGACAGAGTTGTTGTGGGGCGAGTGCGTGGTGGGGACAAACCTTTATAACTGAGTGCACTCGTTTGTGCTGGACAGTCAATAACAGTCAGTGACAGTCGGTCACAGTCAGTGAGAGTCAGTCGGTGTTCGGACTGGACTCCTGACAGAGCACTAGCTCCCGACAAACCTGTCGGTTTACTTGGGTGGCTCTGTCACTATACGAACAGTAATCGATCCTACGATTTGTTCGCAATTACTTTGTTACTGTACATAATTATTTTACTGTGTATCTAGTTGTGTCGTGTACCTACAGTGTGTGAATTGCTAGTGTGATTAATTTGTTCGTGATATTATAATTTGATTTGAACTGCAAACGGTTTTTCTATTGCGCAATAACCAACACTACCCACAGTACGCCCACAGTATTTAATCAAATATGCCTGATAATAACTAGATGCCAATAACCTACTCCTGATCCGACAAATGTATATTATATATATTCGTTTGATTCAAAGGAGAACGAGTAAGACCGTACCCAGAGACAAAGTCAATTGTAGCATTATGGACTATGTCGGTATTTGTTGACCTCATGGAGTAGTTTAATTAATCCTAAGACAGCATGTCTGAATTCACTTGGAGAAAAAAGTTATTTAAGGAAGTCAAATTGGTTTTGAGAAGACCGTACCCAGAGACAAGGTTAATTGTAGCATTATGAACTATGTCGGTATTTGTTGACCTCATGAAGTAGTTTAATTAATCCTAAGACAGCATGTCTGAATTCACTTGGAGAAAAAAGATATTTATAATAATAATATAATATTCCACAACTATCACACAACGCCATCTAGTCCCAAGCTAAGCAGAGCTTGTGTTATGGGTACTAGACAACTGATAAACATACTTATATATTTCTAAATACATACATATTATAGATAAATTACACCCAGACACAGAACAAATGATCGTGCTCATCACACAAACATTTGTCCTGGGTGGGAATCGAACCCACGACCTCCGGCATAGCAGTCAGGGTCACTAACCACTAGACCATCAGGCCTGTCATTTAAGGAAGTTAAATTGTTTTTGAGAAGACCGTACCCAGAGACAAAGTTAATTGTAGCACTATGGACTATGTCGGTATTTGTTGACCTCATGGAGTAGTTTAATTAATCCTAAGACAGCATGTCTGAATTCACTTGGAGAAAAAAGATATTTAAGGAAGTTAAATTGTTTTTGAGAAGACCGTACCCAGAGACAAAGTTAATTGTAACAATATGAACTATGTCGGTATTTGTTGACCCCATGGAGTAGTTTAATTAACCCTAACACAGCATGTCTGAATTCACTTGGAGAAAAAAGATATTTAAGGAACTAAAATTGATTTTGGGAAGACAATACCCAGAGACATACACAAGTCCGATCCTGCATGGAGTATTGCAGCCACCTTTGGGATGGCTCAGCGAAATACCAACTTGCCGCGCTTGACTCGGTAGAACGCAGAGCTAAGAGGCTCATTAGCGACGTAAAACTGGTGGATGCCAAGCTTCACAGCTTGGCTCATCGCCGCAAGGTTGCCTGCCTGTCGGTCTTCTACAGACTGTACTTCGGTGAGTGTGCCCAAGAACTCCACGACCTCATTCCACCGGCCCCCTTCTACCTTCGGACATCCAGGCGCACTGCAAGTTACCATCCCTACCTGGTTGCTGTTCCACCAATTCGCACTAAGCGTTTGCAAATGTCGTTTATAATGCGCACAGCAAAAGAGTGGAACTCTCTACCTGCGTCTGTTTTTCCGAGCGCATACAACCCGAATCTCTTTAAAGTGAGAGTGAACAGGCTTCTTCTGGGTAAGCTCGCTCCATCGTCGACTTTGTCTCTGTCACCTTTGACCTAGGCTAGAGTCAAGAGCAAGCCCATTTCAAATAGAAAAAAAAAAAAGACAAAGTTAAATGTAGCATTATGAAATATGTCGGTATTTGTTGACCTCATAGAGTAGTTAAATTAATCCTAAGACAGCAAGTCTGAATTCACTTGGAAAAAAAATATATTTAAGGAAGTTAAATTGTTTTATTAAATAGAATAAAATAAAAGAATACAACTTTATTTATTCTCATTAATTATTATTTTAACTCCTTTATTTCATTATGCATGTTTATACAAATTATATTTTTAAATATTAGAACATAAAAACATTTCAAAATATAAAAAAGTTGTAGCCCACCGGTATCGGGAACAGGTCCAAGCTATCGGCAATCAGGGCTCCGGAGAGAAGAACCTCCTAATAATGTGGGTCGTGTCGAGAAGTTCCGCTTTCTGAATCAAGTCCTTGATCCAGCTGCCCAACGAGAGCCTCCTCAGGTGCTAGTCGACGTTTTTGGCTATTAAGCCACAGGCTGTCACGACTATCGGCACAATGATCGCTGAGTGCACATTCCACGTTTAACAACCTCGTTGTTAATATGTTTATCTTTCCCGGCACACACGAGGGTCGCAATCATGCAGTGGCGTGCACAGAGATTTCGGACAGGGTATGCACAAAAAAAAAACTACATCAATCAACAGTTTGAAAATGTTTCTATTTAAACATACATCACCAGCAGGTCTCACAGGTATAATTTTCCATTTTTACAATAATCTTAATAAATAATAATTACTCGACAGTCAATCACTTGCACCATATCTCAGACTTGGTTCTACGCATACCTCTATAGGGTACCTACATGACTCTTCGCAAATGCTCTGACACGTATGATTTTGCGAGTTTTAATTGGTATGTGCCTAAACTAAACAAGATAAGTTCCTCCTCGTTGAGGCTAGGAAATGGTACATCGCTTTCTTTCATCGCTGTGAAACGTACCCTTTGGCGGTTGATATTACAGTCCACAACATATTAGTGACCCACCCTGTTGGAAACGTTAATTCTGTCTTCTATTATTTCGACAATGTTGTAAGCGTGTGGATTATTCTACAATGGATCACGGAACGTGTTCAATAAGGCTCCAGCGATTTAGAAAATTAACAGAACTTGATTAAACATTAATTAAAATTGATTTAGAACTTGTATTGTTTTGTTTTTATTTCTTTTTTGTATGTAATTTTATGCTGCATTGTCGGTTGCCAGCAGACATGCTGACTAAGGATTAATTAAACTACTCCATGAGGGCAACGAATACCAACATAGCTCATAATCTCTCCCCGAATAGCAGAATAGCTATTAAAACATGGGAAAAAATTAACAAAAAAAAATTAAAGGCGGGAATAAAGATAATGAACTTTCCTATTATTTTATTAAAACAATTTAACTTCTTTAAATATATTTTTTCTACAAGTGAATTCAGACATGCTGTCTTAGGATTAATTAAACTACTCCATGAGGTCAACAAATTCCGACATAGTTCATAATGCTACAATTAACCCTGTCTCTGGGTAGGTACCGTCTTCTCAAAACCAATTTAACTTCCTTAAATATCTTTTTTCTCCAAGTGAATTCAGACATGCTGTCTTAGGATTAATTAAACTACTCCTTGAGGTCAACAAATACCGACATAGTTCATAAAGCTACAATTAACCTTGTCTCTGGGTACCGTCTTCTCAAAACCAATTTAACTTCCTTAAATATCTTTTTTCTCCAAGTGAATTCAGACATGCTGTCTTAGGATTAATTAAACTACTCCATGAGGGCAACGAATACCGATATAGCTCATAATGCTACAGTCATCTTTTTTTTTTGGGTACGGGGCCCATACAACTTTACCCATTGTTCTTTCAGTCGGGAAATCACTACTATATTTTTTTATTTCTACCTCTTCTCCCTACCTACATAAAATGCCGTCCCATAACGATCACGTTCAACACTATCCCGTGTGACCATTACGCGGTCAGAGAATCTCATAATTGTGGCAACTTGACACGAAATTCAATAGCATACGTTCAATCCGAAACCGAAATTTTAGGAAATTCTATGTTAATGTTCGAAATATTTCAATAGTTTCCGACGAGAACAAGATAAAGGAATGATGGAGCGAACGCTGATCGATATCACTCGTAATTAAGGTAATATTTAAGAAATCTCACCATATTATCAGGAATGCGGTTCCGTCAGTGAAGACAGTAATATATTGCTGACATAAAATCTCGAGATTTGGGTAGATAGTACCTGAATACATAGTTGGTTTCCGCCCGTCGCCGATCCTTCTAGCTGGGATCCACAAAAATGTGAAAAATTGTACAGATAACGTCTTTGTGAGATCCATCAATGTCGAATTTTAAGACCTCTTTTGTTATTTAATTTTCTTTTACTATTGTTCTAGCAAGAAAATACAAAATGTATGACTTGTAAGAAAGACAATAAACAGAAAATAGTCGAAATTCCAACGATCACTTTAGCTAAGTATACGATAAAACAAGTGCGAAAGTCCAACCTTCCATTGCACCAAGTGCGTCAGTTTCCGAAGTTTAGTTCACAACTGTCGGTAACGTCGTTCAAAGAATACGTTATCCAAACATCATCACAGCCAACGAGATAAGATTGGAAGGTTTTATGATCGCATCAGGGAAAATAACATGTGTCAATAAGCTATAGACGATGGAATTCTCTGGTACCATTTTATACTCTCTCATATATTCCATCAGCTATTCCATCAAAATTTTATTACAAACGGTGGCTTATTCTTGTATACAGAATCTGTGCTTCTGAAAACAAAGAGTTTTTTGGGCAAACAATACATTTACAATGCATCTCGCCACAAACAGACTGATGTTGGTAATATGGGAACCATAAAGGATGTTTCGGGGTTCTCTATACGTTGCATACTATCATGTTTTGTTTATGCGAATATGTGGTTTACTCACTTTAGGGTATATAACGGAAATGTTTATTAAGGGCTTGTAATAGTTCAGCTCAAATTCAGATTTTGCCCCCACTTCCCCGCGCTATGTATCATTCTATCCCACTCGCACTGACATACTGATTCAGTTAGGGTGAACTGTACTATTGTTGGAAGGATGTCAAGAAATAAAATGATTAAACTTAACATTCATTTATTACATTCACATAAAAATTAGCTTTCACATTGTATGTGCAGTATATATAAAATTCTTTTAAATGGACAGGTAAATCACACTAATATTATAAAGGCGAAAGTTTGTGAGTGTGTGTGTTTATATGTTTGTTACTTCTTCACGCTCAAACGGCTGGACCAATTTTGATGAAATTTGGTATAGAGATAGCTTGAGTCCCGGAAAAGGACATAGGATAGTTTTTATCCCGATATTCCCACGGGATCGAGACTTATGCGGGTAAAACCGCGGGGCGCAGCTAGTAATAATATAATAACAAAAAAAACATGGGACGCTCATCATTCGCATAGCAAATACAAAGCAAAGACAAAGTTATTTATACATAATATTTGAGTAGCGACGTCTACAAACGAACTACACCAATCTTTTGTTTGACATCACAACCTACATCACGCAAGCAAAGTTTACCGCGAAATCCGCAATATACCTACTGCATTAGTGTTCTATGACCGACCAAAGACCATTGCTCACTCACTGACGGCGTGGCACGGCAGGTTGTGCTGCGGCATCCCGCGGCGTTCCGTGGAATCCTGCTGAAAGCCCGCCCTGACTGGACTGCGCCCCATTAACCGAAATGACCGCTGCACAAGTTTCAACCTTATTTCAACCAGCTTAGCAATCATAATTCCTCGACACAAAGTGACCCACACGTCCCGCGGGATGCAATGGCGCGCCGCGGCATTACGTGGAATGAAACGGCATAACACGTCATGCCGCAGCATCCCTCGGCGCGTCGCGTCATGCCGCAGCGTCCCGCGGCACGTAGCGTCATTTCCCGGCATCGTGGTATCGAAATAAAGTAACATGAATTCTAAACTCATTGAAATAAGATTTAAAATAACTTGATTAGTAATAAAATCCTCTGCCATGACACGCCGTGCCATGCCGTCAGTGAGCGCCGGCCTTAAAAGTCGACCAATCGCTTGGCGATTTCTCTAAAAATTAAGTGGGCACTCGGACCCTGTGGCCGTAGTGTTTCAGCCCCAAACGGCTGGTACATATAAGTCGGCTTATTAAGATTAGAGTATCTATTTGCGCTGTTTGAGGTTTTCTGCACCCGCAGTAATCGCACTAGCACAGCCCACCGTAATAGGAAGATGGGGTGGCGCAAGGTAGTCGATACATGTTGCAGCACACACCAAAGGCCGACCTAACTTCCAAGGCATTATGGTCAATCTGTCTGGTCTTTTCCAATCGTCGCGAGCCAAGCCATTGGGTTCTAAAACAGCTGGCAACCCAGCACTGACAAGAGCACGCAATGGTTATAACGCATAATAATACGTCATCGGAATGACTGATGTCAATTATAAAGTTTCATACATTTTGGCTTTAACGATGCTTTAGAATAGAACGCAATAACCTCGAACAACTGATGGTTACCGGCAAGGTGGATGGTAAACGACCAAGAGGTCGCAGCCCATTGCGATGGTCTGACCAGATAAGCTCTTCTCTTGACACTAAATTTCATGATGCGCTTCACTTGGCCAAGGATAGACAGAGATGGCGAAACATCGTCAGGGAAAAGTTGTTTTCAAGGGAGGATCACGACCCTCAGTAATGAGGAATACGACTTGAGGAGGAGGAGAATAGAACGTATTTTAAAATAAGTTGTTATTAATGAAAACATTTAAATTAAAAAAAAAAAAGGAATCAAGAGGAGGAGAATGACGAAAGCAAGAACATTTATGTGAATTCCCTTAAATCCCTAATTTCCATATTCCGTGTATGTCTGGGATCACATAACTCTGGTAACATGTATGATAAGTAAAAATTTGTTAATTTAGGTTCCATGAATTGTGCCCAATAATGATCGTCTTTCTGTATAATTTCAGTTTTGATATGATTTTTGCATCCCGACCATACGCCAAAAATACATGTTTTTCTCTCAGTTATGTGTAGTTGTCCCTGCACCTGAATGTACCAAGGATGTTTCAAATTTATGGAAAGTCCATCTTTCGTTTTCCTCCAAAACCTTATTTTTTTTTTATCTATTGCATCGTCCAACGAAGTCCTGAATGCAGAAATTGGACACTTTATTTCTACTATTGTGTCTTCTCCCTGCACAACTCCGTCCGGAGTTGCACCTAGAAAAGGTAACTCTTTATCAATAAAAAGACCACAAGGCTCTATTTTAATATTAAGTTGTGATGCTAGTTGTTCCATTGCGGTTGTTTCGTTTTCTATTCCATGTTTTATGGACGGCACATTACATAAATTTTTTGGACATATAAGATTTTTAACTAAATTTTTAACACTAGAATTTTGACGTCTATTGACCACTTTGGAGAAATTAGAGGCTGTAAGAAGTTTCCTTCTAAGTTCTAACCACTCACTGGAATCTCTTTGAAGAATCGTTGATATTTCAACTTTTTAGTAACGTGTCTATAAATTGTTTTCAAGCATCGTCACGAATCTTCTAGCGCGAAGAACTGTACTCTACCGAGTTTTAGCCACCGGATCAGACGGCTTTCGAGGAAGATACAGCACAATAGACCACATCCATACAGTGCCAAAAATTATACAGAAATCCGAAGAGTATAACCGGCCCCTTTGTCTTACGTTTGTGGTCTATGAGCAAGCTTCTGACTTTATCGAGACCTGCATAGCTATTCACAAACACTCGATACGCTTCCGTATCGTATCGAACATTAATCATTGTTATCGTAGGAGTCTTCTAAACGCTGTTCACAAGTCCAAAACCCGAAAATTTTGTCAGTTTAAATCAAATAGACGCCCGCTATTCTTCCAACAGCTATTTGCTGTTGAGGGCAAGTCAAATCAGGTTATCGAAATGTCAGGTTTTCGATACGATAGCCTGTCGTATAGTTGTGAATCAGGGCTCTGGTCTGTTTTGGAGTTGCAAGTGACATTAGTTATCTTTATGATGGAACGGATGGTCGTATTCCTTATCCGATCCGTTAGTTTGATACCCAGAATACTCCGTTCCATAGCCCTCTGGCAAACGTCGAGCGTGGACCTCTGCTGATTTGTCAAAGACCATGTTTGACCACCGTATGTGAGGATGGGAAGTATGCACACGTCAATGAGTCTTCTCTTAAGGGACAAAGGAAGATCACCCTTCATTATATCTTTCATGGCCCATTAGCTCATCCAGGCATTTTCGGTGCGTCTTGCAAATTCTTTGTTTTGTCTTGCCTGGAAAGAGACTATTTGCCCGAGATAGAGATACTCATCAACGTATTCGACCTCCACACCCGTCACAGTGATCCTGCGATGCGCACTGTTCGTCATCAACTTGGTCTTTGACATATTCATCTGAAGTCCAACCTCTAGGCTTGCCGTGCCAAGATCGTTTAGCATCTGCGTCAACTCGGAGGCTGAAGACGAAAAGAGGCACAACTCAGCCTCCGGGCTGAATATTGATCAAAAATGTATTAAACCAAAAAAAATTACATGTATCAAGCACAGCCAACACATCAAGCTAGCCGAAACTTTTAAATTTTCCCAATCAATTTTGAACAATATGTTTTAGCGATAAAGCTGAAAATCTATTAAAGAAATATGACAGGTTGTAGTAGCTTGATGTGCTGGCGTCTGTACATAATTAATTCTCAAAATCTGTCAGTGGTAATTTGTGATTACTTGCGATGAATGAAAACCGTAGAGAATATAAAGGTTTTGTGTAAATTGGCTAATTTTATGCCGACTGTATTTTTTTTTCAAAATTAGTTAATGCAGATCATAGTTTCTGGTCTCCTATTACAACATAACGGGTTTAAAAAGACACAACGAGCCGAGAGTCACTTGTACTCTCCATTATTGTAATCATTTCTTTGTACTAGAAACTTTCTGGTTACGGAGATATTATTATTAAGGTCAAAATTACAACTTTCACTGATATTTTTTACGAAAACAAGTTTTGATATTATAACACAACTTTAAATACTTCCAGGACCCCTGTATAGTTACATGCCGGTGCAAAATTTACTGTTTGTGGTAGTGCGCATACAGCAAATGTTTACACCAAAAATTAAAGTCGATTTCCAGCAATTACTTTTGTCACAGATCTTTTGTGCAATGTTACTTAGTTTGATGTACGACGGCTAAAGTCTTTTTACACCCTGTATCAATAAATAGATACAATTATTTATAAAAATAGTTTTACTGAATATATTGAAAACACCATTACACATTGGGAACTGTCTAAAATAGGTACGTTTACCTCCCTAAATTTTTGACAATGTTTTGACATTGACATGAGATTACGATTTTAAACCATTTCAAAAATTATTTTATGAATGAAAACTACAAAATTTGGAAAAAATAAAAATACGAGGCCTTATATTTTACATCTATATTTCATTTTACTTTATTACATAATTTCTTCAGAACATAAAACGTTGTCAATCGGGTCTTTTGAGCGCAAGCAAAGTGACACGGGTTCCCCGTCTGATAGCCGAAGCGGTACTGACAAGTACTGAATCGGGGTCCTGTCGGGGGCCGGGCGGCAGAGCGGTTCAAGGTATGAGTGGTTATAAAGCTGGATATTTCGGATCTCATCTTTTTACGTTAAATTTAACGATTAAAAAAATAAAAACGAACCTATGACACCTGCTTTATGCATAGTTTGATTAGCTTGCAAATTTTCATGGCCTAATTTGAAAATTTTCATTGAATATTCTCCTTTTATTTTGCGGTTTAGAGGTAACTTTGAGACTTCTTTGTATCGAGAAAATTGTATGCAATCGTGTTTTCGCAACCGATGACACCTCGCAGTAGTCCTCATCTTTATCGTATATTAATTTCAAAGTGGAAACTGCAGAACTGTTGGAACTACAGCCGTTAATGCTAAGGCAATTTTCGCAATCTGAACTAGTATCGGTCCTTAAGCTTCAGTATTCGATGCCCCAATTAGGTCTCCAAAATCAAAGTCAAAGCATTTATTTCAAATAGGCACATTAAAGGCATTTTTGAACGTCAAAAATTACCTTAAAATAGAATTGATTCTAGTCGCTCATTCCAAAAGGTAGTTTTCGTGTGGAGAAGAATAGGCAAGAAACTCCACCGTTACTCTTTTTAAATTTTTTACAATATTTTGCACGGGTACATTAATTATATAATAATATGTGAGGACGATGCACCTAAAATAAAATTACTATACCACAATAGGTAAAAGAATTAAAAACGAAACCATGACATGTAAATTAATTATCTGATAGATATATTCTCCTTTTGTATATTCCGGTAATTTCTCCCAAAAACTAGGTAGTTACCTAATAGGACTAGAATCTTTTTGTTGCTGGTCTGTCCAACTTCTTGTGTATATACCCTTTTACAGGCCGACCAAATGAGATACAACCTTTACATATTATAATCTACATAATAGTCCTACATAGGTCTGTCGGATCCTTAAACCACGTTACATCAACATTCTCCGAGCTCCTGCGGTATCATGATCCGAGAAGCGTTCCAGTTTTTGCAGTCGACCATTTTTACATCCCGTGGCATGTTCAAATAAACGCAAATATCTTGTTCAGCTCCGTTTTTACGAGAATCCACCGCGAACGGCTGCCATGCGCAAATGCATCCCAGTTTTTGCGAAAGGATTAAAAAATATGGATTTTGAGAACCGAAAAAACAAGTTTTGTTCTTCGATGCTGTAATCGGTTTATGTTGAGTAAAATGATTCAGAAATAAAAGTCAACGATGTAAAAGGTACAACATAATCTCTGTTGAGATTTCACAAAAAAAATTTTGATTAAGAAGATTTGAGGCAATCACCACAGATAGAACCAACCTACTTACTTATGAAAGCATCTCTAGAATCAATTTGAAAAATTGTGCATTCGCTATCAATTTTACAACTTTCCTTACTAACTTTACCTACAAGATAAATTACAAATAAATTACAGTAGACAGTACAACGTGTTTCGATTCCCAATTGAAGTACGGAAAACAAGTAGGTGTTAATTGATTGCCCCAAAGCGCGAAGCTAACGGTTATTGGCTCTTTCTCATTATATTCAATGAGCTATCATCAAAATGTTGTGACTTACCCGCTATCATGCAATCTGGGGGTCATATCGGTCGATGTATTGATGTTCTGTGCATTGTTTCGTATGTCAAGAGAACCATCAATCAGTGTACCTGCCTATACAGTTAGGTAGCGCAGTTGTCAGTGAACTCATTGTATTTGTAAGCTTATTAGAATATTCAGGTTATAGCATTGTGGGACGTGGTGAAATGAAAGGGTTAGAGGCTTTTGTAGAATTACATATTGTTGAGCAGTATTCATTAGGATTAGTGTGATGTTATGTATGGTGTTTTTTCTCACGTTATGTTGTAATAAGACCGCAATGATGAAGCTTGCGGTTTAGACTCGTTATTTTATAATCGTTTGATTACTCTAACTAAAGTCGTAATGTTTCAAAAGTCATAACTATATCTATACTAATCGTCTCCGTATGATACAAGGTAGGTAAAATTGTAGGGTCGAACCCTTTCGCAAAAATACACGAGCCGTGTTTTGCGCAAATTATTCTAATTTTCAAAATCGATATTCAAAAATGTATAGAATGGTTGAATTGGTTTGCATTTAAAAATTTAGTTTTCTATATCTGTTTGAGTTAATTTTTTAGCGTAGGTACGTAGGTAAGAAGGTTGGTAGATGGCGAAATTTGGTTTGCTATAGGTGAACGTGAACGTGACCTTGTACCTACGTAGCAGATGAAAAGAAAGAAAAATTGGCTCACAGAAACACGTATATACAATAAGATAATTAATTCTAATAATAAGGAAAAAGAAAACACATATACATACCTATAATCACGAGCATAAGGCAGAAATAGTCGACGGCTGCACGTCATGACTGTAACAAGAAAGCTTCCACTCTGCATGATGCTGTGTTATAGGGGGCTCACAGCACAGCGCTGGTTTTCAGTGGTTACCAGAAAAGATGACGACTAGAACTTCTTGACACTTTCAGTGTCATTTTAAACATCAAAACATTTAGATGTTTCGCCCTATGGATTATGGAAGACTGGAATATTACAAAGTTCATCTGTGTTGTTAATGGCATCAAAAACTTCAGTAGCAATACAGCCAAATCTTACAACAACCAAAAACACAATGACATGCATACCTATTACGTCACGAACACCAATATTAACATACGAGCTCTTCAGACACAACTGCATCCACTCACACTTTCTCAGCACCATTTATATGCCAATTACTTTCACCGCCAAGTAATCGATGTCCCATTGTATGTAGAGGACACTTCACCGCATAGTATCGGACGGTTTTGTTTAGGGCCAGTTTACACTTGCACTGAATCCTTCATTGGCCACAATACGAAGACAGCTGAGTTATTAATGCCTCCGGCTGTGCCTCTTGTCGCTACTAACTCGAAATGTAAAACCGTTGACGTGCATCCAATAGGAGGTTTTACTCGCACTTTGGAGGCTATGGTAAGATTGGGTGCACGATGAATAGAGAATAATGTTTTCTTTCTTTTTTTACAAATCGTAACAGTCTGAAGAAGTGTCAAAACTCTTTGTAGTAGAAAGAAATATTACCATCAATTTAAAAGTATACTGTATTTTTTTTTTTTGTTTTTACTTTCGTGCGCTGGACTGTATTTTAACGATAACAATGCGGACATTTTCCGTTCAACCCTTTTTTCATCACTATTTTTCTTCTGTTACGTTAGCTAACTGAAAATTGTTTTAAGGGAAACTATAAATGTTTTTCTATTACTCGCTGCATTGCATACCAAGTTATCATTATTGGCAGTTTTCGCAATTTTTGTATACTTACCAATCACAGCATTATTCAATCTAGTGGCTGCTGCACTAACGATCAACGTCCATTGGGCAACAACAATCACTCGGACACTACGCGTCGGATGCAACACGAACAAGACACGAGACAATTATGTACGTCGCCGCAGGTTCGCGCTTCTTTTATTTGTTTCCAGTGTGCGTCGCCCTTTACGAAACTGTAGCTTTTTGTGGGTGATTTAAAACGAATGTAGACAATGTAAACTACAATTCGAGTTTTTTTTTTTGTATACAATGTATTTATTTATCAGAAGGTTGCAAAATAATCATTAAAGGGCGGCGGGCGGCGTTACGCTCTATTTATGTACCATAATTATGCTACTTTTTATTTTGATTTTACTAGAGAGTCGGAAATAGGCTGAGTAAATTGCTTTTGACGAAACTATTATCTCAACTGGTAGTAGTTATTTATGTACCTACGAAAAGACCATCTCTCGTTATAGCACTCAAACATGAGCTTCCTTCATTGAAGTTTATAGTTATAACTAGCTTCTGCCCGCGACTTCTCCCGCGTGAAATATCTTGTTTCATTGGCGCTATTACTTCGTTTTCGCTAAGTGTTCTCTCTAACTTGTTTCTTTTTTCTCGGCTCCTAAGGGTCTCAGCATGATGTAAAATAGCCTATGGCCTTCCTCAAGAATTGGTTTATCAAATGTAGAAAGTTTTTTTTTTTAATTCGAGTAGTAGTTCCAGAGATTAGCGCATTTCAACAAACAAACAAACCTCAGCTTTATTATTAGTATAGATAGATTCGTACCGACATGCAAGAAGTGGAACCACTTTTCAAAAGTCCACAACTGTGAAATTTTACATAGTCTTCTGTATAATATAATGATGCATGGGTGTACATCAACAGCAGCAGCCGTTTTTGTGGGTTTAAGAGATTTATATTCAAACCCAAAACAAAACATAGAGCAACAGCTAGAAACTACGAACGTAAATACTTGAGCTTTAAAACCGCATACACAACACTTTGCTGTCCCATTTGCATGCATTTTGGTATAAAGCTAAACAAAAATAGAATCTACAAACGCTTTTAGCCTATAAAAACAAAAGACATCGCTCACGAGTTACATAGCGCGACTTAACACATTGTCCCGACGTTCATTTTGTCGCTATAGCGATGAAACCCGAAGTGTGACTGTTTCGATTCGCATCGGCGGCTTTTATTAAAATTCTCCTTATTTGTTGGCGGGTGGTTTTTTGCAGGAAACGTCAGGCTAACGACGGGCCATGTCTGCGAGCTTTCTAGGGTTCCGCGTCTTAAATGGCAGCGTTTTTTCCTCGAAAGCGCCGTATCTCGCCTTCCTTGCTTTTCCTTTGATAATAACTTCCAAGTAAATTTTTTCTTGATAAATAATATTTCAAATAGCATATAGAAATTATAAAAGGAAAGTTATAAAGCTGCACTTTATAATGAGAACAAAACTTCAATAAATTCTACAAGAACTTCTTTAGCAATATCGTTCATAAAAATAAATATGGCAGGAAATAAATAAACTCCGCATACTTATACTATAAATTAACTTTGAAAAATACGTACCGTCCCAACCCACCCCATCTTAGACACTTATATTTCGTCGTCGTTTTAGAATATGCTTTTACCGTCTCGTTAGAGATCCCTGCACGTCTGAAGGGGTATTCACGATGCATGTACTGCCGCAAAATATTCGCAGACATCTCTGGAAACCACTAGAACTCTGTTAAAGCTTTTTGTTGCTATCACAAGCATGCCGCTATCGTGTTAACAAACGCTTTTAGCGAATACCTTAGTAAGACATTCCTCACTGGCTCCAGAATTGAGCTACAAATTCTAACACAATTTTAAGTCACTATCGATATTTTTACCTTTTGGATTTCAATTATGCCGAAACGTGCTTTCTGTCTTGTCGGGTCGAAATGTGCTGATTCTATAATGCCACTCATACATCGTAAGTCACTTAAACGTGTCAAGGCGTGAATAACTCACCTGTACTTTTCTGGAAAGCCCGTGTTGGAGAGAATTTCTGTTTTAACAGCCAATTTGCCCTGAAGAAAGTCCCATTAAAAGAACTTTGAACGTCAATACCTTCCGGATTGTAAGCTTATGTCTCCCAATTTGTGAATCTTCACGTGGATTAAAGTTCACCGTCATTTGTAAAACTTTCGGTTTTCTTTTATTAGCAAGCACCTTTTGTTGGTTTTTCGGCTTCGATACTTTCTGCTGACTCCTTATTAACTTTGACATTGTATTGTGAACTTTACTTTGTCTTCAGGAGTCTTATAATGTAGCAGTTGCCTCGGCAGCAATATTGACTTTATTATTCTCAAATATTTCTACTTCCGTCATTTTATTGAATGCAATAAAGCCAGTTCCGCTAACATTGGAAACGTGTATCGCTTTTTGATATTCGAGCTGTTCTTTCAGAAATAAATCACAAGAGCATTCGTTATTTCAAAACATCACTTTGGTAACGCAATGTTTGCATTGTTTCTATTCGTGTCTATCCAAACGGGATTAATGGCGAATCCTCAGCGCTAAATCACCGGGAGATCGTAAAAAACACCTGTCGCTACTGTGAATTCCAAGTATCAAACTTGATCGAGGGGAAACACTATTGTTTTGTGCCGGATATTTTTATTGGTGAAGCTCAAAGTTTCTGATAAACGTTTCGATTTTTGATTCGGTTATTACTCTTCGTTCGATGCAGCAGTTGCTTAATGTCTAGAAGTAATTATTCTTGAAAGTTTACAGTTGTTGATTGCTATTTTTATTGGAGAACTTTTAGTTTGTAATTGCTTTTTGATTCGAGAAATTCTCCTTTGGGATTGAGTTGGAAATTTAGTTTAACAGAAATACAATGTATTTGGTAATCGGGTTTTGAATATTTAATCGGTTTTAATACACAAAGTTTAATAGTTTTTGTTTTAAAATAAACAAGTTTTTAGCTTATAAAATTCACTTTTATGTAAAATGTAATACACAATTTACTTACTGATTCATAACAATAATAATACAAAATCTCCTTGAGATCAGTAACACTCCACCAACCACTACAGCACACACACCATAATTCTGGAAAACACTCAAATCTATCTCAATAACGTCAGCCATAGCGTACACTATAATATCATTATCCAACAAAGCGCAATCATTTTCATTCTTCATCACACAAATCCCCACCCTTTATAGGGTGTAAAAGACGTTTATTTTCTGCAAAGCTGCAATCTGTGTATATTTTCCCGCAGGAAACAGTTTGTTTATTGTTTAGATTTCATGGTCCACTCACGGCGAATGCTTGCCAAAAGTCGTTAACACTATACGGACACACTTCGTAAATATCTGGCTTGTGTTTGTGATATAAGTGTTAGGTTGTCGAATGGTTGATATTTTAGAGGAAGTTTCGATATTTCCGATATGTAGTATGTTTCGTTTCATATCTTTGAACTGTTAAAATTACGTCTGTTACATTGCTGCTCTTTATCGTCCTAGCTCGTAGGCTGCTTCTATTAGAAAAAGGTTTTTAAAGGTAGTAATTTTGCCACAATCTTCACGCTCAGCGGCCGGACGTATTGACAATTCTAATAATCTCCTTGTCATTTCTATAAGACTAAAGTTCTGCTTGGTTACATTTTTGAAAACTAACTGAAAGCTTTTGTTTTTTTTCTTGAGCTCAGTCTTCACTGAAACAAAAACCATAATTTATCTTTCTAACCACCTAGTCAAAATTTACCACAATAGGAAAACTACTAGTTTCGTCTTCAGAATATAATTTCATACTGAAACCTCAAGGCTTCAAAGGCAAATTCCCAAAACACAAAGAGCCATCCATATACTACCTAGTACCTCCAGATAATATGGGTACAATAATCTAAGCCACGCTAAATATTTGGGTCAAAATTAATTATTTTAATACAGTGCGTGTTGTAATGTGCAATTTACTGTGCGGTCCAGGGGGCCACACATCATAACGGCCAAAGATATTTATGTGGGTGATATAAATTAAACTCATGTACATCGTGGACTACGGAATACAAGACGTTGGAAGCTAGCCCGACCTTAATACCACCCTAAAGCCTCCAACCGATGTGCTTAGAGAGGTGATGTAGTGTTAAGAGGTAGCGGGAGCGATATGTGCAGGAGTGAAACTATCTACCTTTGCCAACGTGCAAGGGATGCTGTAGACAGCACAATTTAAAATTTATTTTTACTCAACATATTTGAGGATTGGTGCTTTTATCATCTCCAAGGCTCTTTCTCAACCCGCTGTACTTTCACTCTCTTTCACGTTATTTATTTTCAATTTTGCGTCAATCTTGACCAGTTCTTTCAGTGATTCGTCAACTGTCATGTCTTCAGGTCTGTTTTGTCATCTAGTTATCTTGCCAGCAAACTTCCCACCCTCCGTTGTTGCTTTACTATACAAAAATTCAAAAAGTGTTTCATATTTTCTGATATAAATAACCAGCAGAGTAGGTAATATAAGGAGTATCTTCACTTTATGTAACACTTCAACATCAAAATCGCTTCATATTCCACTGTCTGCCACACAATGAATAGCAGCCTTAATCATGTTATGGAGTTTGGTGCCAAAGTCGCAGAATAATGGTGGTTAAGTTTCAACCACGCTCTAATTCACGCTGGTTCGTTCACTAGACTAGTGTTATTAATGAAAATAGTAGCAGATTTTTTGGACTCCATTGTTATTTGCGATCCAACGTTATGAACTACAGTGTTATTAATTGAGTTAAAATATTAAAAAAATGTTAGAATTTTTTGGTCAATTTAGAATAGAGGGAAAACAGCGTTTGGATGCCGGTAGAGTAAATGGATGTTCAATCGGAAATGGGTCGTTTCGATAGAGAATAGCTTCAGGCAATTTTAATCTTTGTAGCATCTGATCAAGTCTGTCTTAATAGTTACAACTTACAAGCAACTTTCAAGCGACGGACAGCCTTGAATATCCGAAAACAAAATTTTAAGAGATTTATAAATCTGACAGCTTTAAAAGTTTGCCCAACGAACCAAAACCAGATCGTTTAAAGAAAATTTCGCAGGTGAGCTTCAAGATAATGATAGTTGAGAGGTTGGGAACTGAACATCCTACCTATAAAAGCTTTTCAGGAAAATGAGCGAAAACCACTTTTTGGTCCGATGTTTCTTTTTGCTCAATGCGTTTATGGTAAATGTTGAAGTTGGACTGAAAGGGAAGCGTTTTAAGCTAAGAAAAATTATAGGAGTTTTATTGTTGGCTGTTCAGACAAATTCGATTAATTCTGCAACCAATTGTCAGTGTTATTTCAAATTGATGCAGGATCTCAGAGCTTCCGACTTCCTGAATGAGCTGTATTTCAAGGAAAAAATATTGTTTTTCTTCAACGAAATTTGCATAAACATATCAAACTCAAACCAAGTACCTAATCCAACACAGATTACAAGCTTCTACTTTAATAAAACAAAATAAATCACATTTTAGCCGTAGCTTAGTGGCCTTATCGACGAAAAACCATAATTCGTGGCTACGAAACTTAAAGTTTCTTGCCTCGCTCGCTCGAACATAGAAACTTGGTGTCTGTTTAGTTTAAGAGAGCCAGTTTATGTCAGATGACTTTGAGAAGTACGTATTTCTTGCAAGAGCCACTGCGAGGTGAAAATAAAATTGTTCTTGACGCAGACTAGCACATATAGGTTGAGACGTTTTGACAGCATCTTGAAACTGTCATTAATATGATAGTACTTAGATTACGTATTTCATGGAGTTTCTGTGGGCCTAGCACGAACTCGCGGAGCAAACGGTTACGTTTAAAAAATCATTTATAAATTGAATGAAAAGTAATATTAATTTTAATATAATGTTATAATTTAAACTACTTACTTCGCACCATTAATATTATAGTATCTCTCTTTGCACATAATATTTACTTAGTTGATGTTGATATTAAATTGTGCTTGTCGCAAACATTTAAACCAACATGCAATAGCATAGTTGTATTTTCATATTCTATAATCACACTAATATTATAAAGGCGAAAGTTTGTGAGTGTGTATGTGTGTGTGTGTTTATATGTTTGTTACTTCTTCACGCCTAAACCACTGAACCGATTTAGATGAAATTTTGTATAGAGATAGTTTGAGTCCCGGAAAAGGACATAGGATAGTTTTTATCCCGATATTCCCACGGGATCGACATTTACGCGGATGAAACCGCGGGGCGCAGCTAGTATGTTATAAAATTAAATTACAAAATAGTCTATGCATATTTTCATAATATGCAATGCTTAGTATTTTTTTGATTTTACCTTAACTCACTTAATTTCTAAGTAAATGCCTACTTATAGATAGATATAAATAAAATACCTAATCTTTTAACCGTGAGTTACATCTTGCACTCCACTGAATAAAGAGCATCTATCTACTCAGTGAATTGCAAGATGTACTCTTAGTCGAAGATCAAACGGCACAACAAAGTATTCTAGTACATTTTGTTGAAAAGAGCTGATCGATCAAAGTCGCAAAATGGCAAGGCCCTGACCTTTCTTCAATCCTTAGGTTATCTTGGGTCACGTTTACAATGTTTGTATTTTCTACTGTTACTGGGAATCTTCAAGAACTTATTAAATAATCCTCACATTACTAAAAGTAAGATTTTGCTTGAAATACTTAATGTCCTCAAACAAAAGGTCATTTCATTTTTCGGTCTACCTATCTGTATCAATTATAATAAAAATCCCATTTACTTGATAGCCGATCTGTAATGGAATATAAAAGGACGTTATTTTAGAGGAAGAAAAAAAAAAACTAAAAGCCAAGGAATGGAAAGAACCGGGGGATCTTAAAAAAGACCTTCCGAAGTGCTCATTACGACACTCTAGAACGTCTTGAAGGAGTCATAAAGGCAATTACTTCACATTTTTCCCTCTTTGAACTTTTAAAAAATGATACCGGGCTATATTTTCTGTTTTATTTTGCGCTTTAGTTTTGTTCACGTTTCTGACATCTTAAACTAATAGATAAATGATTTCTACCTCGTTTTTATGAACTGCTCCTATAATTTAAATATCATTTCCCTTGTTCATGGCAGTGTTGGCATTTCTTTCTTTAATGAGATGTTTTTCGTCTGTAACCTTGTCTGAGTAGTCATATTATAGTTAGTGGACTATAACACGCCCGGGTGGCTTATTAAAATGAGTTTTTATATTTCATTTAGTCTGGTTTCATAAAAGTCTTTGCCAAACTAAGTTTGTCCAACATTTTTATATGTTCTATATACATTTACTTTTTACTATGACTTAAATAATGAAAAAAAAAATAGTTTGCGATCGTGGCTTTGAAAATATATAATAAGGATGTTCACATTTTTTCTAAAAAAAAAATCTGTTAAAGATAAGCCGATTATACGAAAACGAAGAGCCACTTATATCACTACTGAATTCAACATGAAAAATCCATTTTATTTCAGTATTCACTATATCCACGACATTAAAGAAGTACATTGTCCTGAATAAGATAAAATGTCACCGTTGCCGTTAACTAAATTTTCAGCTCTGAAACATGCGCGAAATAATAAAATACTACTGAACATAAATGCAATTTTAATATTACTTATTCAACACTATATTAAAACCACTTTGCCCTCCATTTCTATCATTCCAAAAGCATCTTTGCACTATATTTTATTCACATCATGTGTCTTATTCGAAGTGCCTTGATATTTTTTTCAAAAGCTACGACAAAAAATGGTAATAGTCGGCTCACGTCTTCATCATATCAGGATCATGCTCCCCACTTACCATTACGGGGCTTAGCTTCACTTAAGGGTCCTGTAACATTAAAAAGTTACGAAAATATCTCGCAAAGTATGTTTTATCACTGTTTGAAGTTGGAAGTTTTCCACACGTAAGCTTGTGGTTGTCTGTGAACTCGCTAACGACGTAAAATACCTCTTGGCTAACAAAATGTGTCTTGTTGCTTTAGGGTCTACGCACGAAGTTATATCATGATTTAATGACAGACTTTACTGCCTTGGAATAAAGCTTATTATTCTACAATTAAGCCAACATCTAGTTGAGTAAAGTTGAAGAAGTTTAATTACAGTCTATTTCAAAAATATTTGAATAAGGTTTCTACTGTTTGCGATATTAATTTCCATTTACATAAACGATTCAAATTCTTTATTACAAAATACTGTCTTAGTTCTTTTATTTTTTACTAAAGTAGAGTACAATATTCTGTTTCAGGTAAAATGAAAAACCTAGTTTTTCTTCATAACTTTTAACAAGTATTAACATAAAACAGTAGCTAATTGCAAGACTTGAGAATCTTGGTGAAGTAAGTATAGTTCCAGTTTCTGAAGTTATCCTTTTGTATCACACTGGGCAGGTGTATTAAAGATGGCTTACCGTTGCAATTTTCATAATGTTGTGTTAAGAAGAAAATAATAATTAGCACATAATAAGTAGTGTGTACTAGCAGTGTGTGGTGTTTCGCAGCTTTGAAAATGTAGTCCTTTTTAATCATTGTGTCCAGGTATGTTGTGAACGTTGTGCTACGAATAATTATAGCAATTTCTGTTTAAATTACCACCATAACTATGAGGAAAGAAAGAAAAAAAAAAATTATATGCAAACTACATATATGCTTCTAGATGACGTTTTCAATTGTGCTTATTAAGTCCCAGGGCATAATTAGGCCCTACTTATAGTATAAAATACACTTCTAATAAAAATAATCTAAAAAGTTATAACGCAACGAAATGAAACGGACGCAGCACCGAGTTAGAATATTAAAGAGTTGAAGCAAATTAAAAGTATTAAAACAGTCTGTTATAAGTCGTTTCATTACAAATGTACAGACGGACAGACACTGACGTGGAAATAACTTTTCCCGAGTTAAGTCTCATGAATATTTATCTCACTTCCTGCGGGAAAGTAAGTATAAACTTCTGAACATTTCCCACTTGATCAAACTTTACTCTTAAGACAGCTCGGGGAGATACCGTGATCCCGAACTCTTTAAAATCGCACTAAAAATACACAAGAAAAACCACATTAAAATGTTTTACTTACCTAGGTTTATTTTTAGAGCTCAACTTTTGCTGTAAACGCTAGCTTTGTTTAATTTAAGTTTTTGAAGGGTTGAATTTCAAATTGTGTCTGGGTGGGCTGAGCAAACCTGCCAAGTTTAGGTAAATTGATGGTATGAGTTAGTTTACAGAGATTTAGTTATTTCACAACTTTCAGGTCATTCGGGCACCTTCATATGTCACAAACCTCACGTTACTATGGTGATAGGTACCACGACAGGAATAAAAAAAAAACTTCTTTAAATAGATAAAGAAAAGAAAAAAAAATTGAATGGCCACATCAGCACCTGTGCATAGAAAATAGTAAGTATCAAAATATCAGGTAAGTGTAAATGACTAATGTGGACTCAATATAATGAAATGTATTTCGCCAACGCTAATCAATAATAAAGTTCAAAACGTTTTACATAACTATAGGATCATCATCATCTGCTTGGCCTATTCCTTACTGTGTTGGGGTCGGCTTCCAGTCTAACCGGATACGGCTGAGTACCAGTCGGTATTTTATATGGAGCAACTGTGTATCTGACCTCCACAACCCAGTTACTGGATAATACGATACCCCTTGGTATGACTGGTTGTCAGACTTTCGGACTTCTGACGACCCTTAACGAACGTCAAAGATCCTCGAATGACAGCCGAAAGCAACGGCTTAACGTGCTTTCCGAGGCACGGAGGGGTTTGTATGTAAAGAAGATCACCCATCCACGGACCAACCGCAGCAAGCTTTACCTGATCCATCGACCCGTGCGGCTGTTATTACTTAGTAACGAGCCCCGTAAAACGTTAGAACTATTGAAACAACAAATAATTAGATTACACAGTCAAATCTCAAGGCAGTACGAATATTGCCTCAAAAGCCTCGCTCACTCAAACTTTCAACATCAATAAATCAATTAACTAAGTATATTTGCAAGTCTTGTTGAAGTGTAATGTTGAGCACTGAAACTACTTTATGACTCAATGTTATTTATTTATTTACTAAGCAAGGCACACCAACGATATATTTACAAGGGTAGTAACAATAACAACAGGTAATCACGGGTCTTCAATTCTGTGTAAATATATCACTTATAGGCATGCACAACATTCACATTAAAATGTTAACAATTCATTAAATTATTAGAATGTTTTCAAAACATATTTATATATGTCGCAGGGAAATGAGGATATCAGGGATTTCACGAAATCCCTAGGGGTATCACGAAATCCCGGATGTCGAATATTCTTGTTTATTACGTCGTTTTACTAAAAATATCTAGTGATATGACAAAATACTAAATATAAAGTCAGAGATATGTCATTTCACTAAACTAAATGTAGTGAAATAAAGAATACTGTTGATGAATAAAGTAACCAACAAAATTACAAATTAACTGGTGCATGCAGACCCAACTTTATAAAGACCATTTTTTATCTCCAATACTATGCGCCTAAAATATTTTAGGAGTCTAATGGTCCTCGATCAACTTTTGGAATGTCAATCAAAAAGCTACCTCAGCAGCTCGTTTAGATGTAAGCGTTCTCAAGAAAGTAAATTTTGTGAGGTGGTCCTGTCCACTAGTGCCCGTGTGTGTACTAGAGCGAGCGAGAGAAATGCATGACTCGATTTTTATTCGGCAGTATCTGCTTTTCTGACATTTTACTAGATTTAGTTTAGTGAAACGACATATCACTGACGATAAATTTGTATTTTGTCATATCACTAGATACTTTTAGTAAGAAAACGTAATAAACAAGAATATTCGACATCTACCGGGATTTCGTGAAATCCCTGATATCCTCATTTCCCTGCGACATATATAATATTTAAGTGTAGATTACAAAAGAAAGTAAAAAAATAATACATTTAGTCACATTGCACTAAAACAATACAACAATACAAAATCATAATAAAATAATTGCACATATGGTAAGATAACTGGTAAATAACTGTACAGTGGTGGTATTGTATGTTATGTAATAATAGTTAACAAACGAATATACCGTGCAGTACATGAACTTATATGGATACTTAACCTATCGTAATAGGTATATCGGTATATTACGTGAAGTAAATATTAATGTATGATTGAATGTTGAGATTGGAGCTGTGGTGGCCCAGACATACGATTTTTTTTTTTTTTATAAACGTTGCCCCACACTAGGAATTTCTCCTGTATTGTGGGTGCGTTTACAAACATTTAAATTCACATACGCAAACAGCCAGACCCGAAACAACTACTTATAGGTCATACAAATATTTGTTCCGTGCGGGAATCGAACCCGCGACACGCAGCGCAGCAGTCACTCGCTTAACCACTGCGCCAACCGTGCCGTCAAAATGTTTGTAGGTGATTTGTAGGTCGTGGGTTCGGAGCCAGGCTGATGCTTTATTTTGTGTAAATAATTTTCGCCACATCAAAACGGTTAAGGAAAACATCGTGAGGAAACCGGCTTGTCCTAGAACCAAACATTCGAAGACATGTGACATCTAACTACCAACCCTCACTGAGCCCGCCAGGCCACTCCCTCTCCAAGAGAGGAGGCCTGTGTCCCAGCAGTGAGAACATTCAAACTCAAACTCAAAGCATTTGTTTCAATTAAACCAATTACAGGCACTTTTGAATTGTCAAGGGGTCGGTCAGTCAGAAAGATGAAGCTAATTGCCCATTCCAAAGCGAAGGTACCTATGGAGAAGAACGGGCAAGAAACTCCATGGACACTCTTTTAAATCAAAATAATATGGTTACAAAGACTTGGTTACATCATTCATGTTACAAATTATAGATGTGAGAACGATGCAGAACGTTAAAAGCGTCCATAATGAAAAGATGAGAGAAAAAAAAAGCATTATAGGTTGATAATGCTGTTATGCTGAATGTTGAAATAAAAGAGAAGTGGTAATACGTTAATTTCGGTCTTGAAACAGAATCACAGCTATTGAAAGTCTGGTTGCTTTCAAACCTTAAAACTTAAGTTATGGTCAGTGACCATAACTTAACAAAACAAAATATGAATAGGCACTCTTTCGTAATAGGGATACTAATATTTAGGTAAATATTTTTACATCGATTATATTATTATAACAATACAATTACTAGTGGAACCTAAATCTTTTAGGCAGAGAAAGGTGAACAAATCTCACAGACGGAATAACAGCAAATCTCGTAATAAATATACCCTAAAATGTGGGCCAAGTACGGTCAGTACTTGTTTCATGCTTGTATGAACTACGAGAAATCCTTACAAGGGTCTAATAAGCTTCGCCCCATTTTTTGTGCCGAAGAAACTTGGCTCCGTTCAGTACAAATCCGTCAGTAAAAACGACTACAGCAAAAGACAAAGTGTACTCAAACACTGTCGAGCCGTTCGCACAACTTTTGTTTGGAATTAGAGGTAAACACATTAGGTAGTATGTTTGTGTAGGCTCGGCCCAACTTGTTTGATCTGAGACAAAACATACCCCGGACTAATCAGGGGCAAGTTTGGCGATTCACATTTTTAAACTGTTGTTTTGTCGAACACGCTTGTAGCGGTGTTCCAGAATTAGCCGGTGTTGGAATGGAAATGGGAGCACATTGTGTTTGATACGATCAAACAAGACAAGTCGATCAAAGCAACATTTTAAATTCAACACGTTTCTGGATGTTGTTTTATTTTATTTTTGAAGTGAAAACTTCTTTAGCGGCGTTGAACACTTTTTGTAATGGGTAAAAAATGTTAAACTCGCGTCAGGGCCTCGCGTCAGGACACGTGACCGTCAGGAGAGATTCCCCCCCCCCCCATCTCTTTCTACGGCGCACTAAGGGGCATTTAGGCGATCTAGCTGGCCATTAATCAAATTTCAAAATAGTGAAATCCAGACAAAAGAATGCCTGTGTTACAAAATACAATGACTGGGCCACACAAATAACGCATATGCGCGCGCCTCCACCCGCGCGGCCGCCTGTAATGACAGTCGACTCTCGATCGTCTATCAAAGTGCGCGCTTGTTTCATTCGCAACAGTTATTTTTCACCATTTTCGAAGTTATTTTTTATAATTTGTGTTACTTTCCTGAGAGATTTTGTGATAAATATGGCAGAAGCAGGTATGTAAGAATATATTAGTAATACTTTTATCATCACAACAATGTTTGTTCCTATTTTTTTTTTATTTAACTGATAAGAGAAATTTATTAACATTCTTAACAATTTTTTTACAAAGATTGGAGGATTAGTTGTATATCAGGATGCGTCCCGGCTCTCTTTTCAAAGTATATTGGTAGCCCCATGTCACTATTTTCTAGAAAAGTAATAATCTGTTCCGATTTAGTCCGATTTCATGAAATATCACAACATGTTATAAAGTAGTACAGTATAGAAATACAAGGTTTTTTATGTTTGTCCGGGCTAATCTTTGAAAAAACTGAACTGATTTTGAGGGGACTTTGATTGATAGTTTGGGGTCTTCAGAGAGTAATTGAGAGCACTTTTTATTTATCACGGGAAAAATTGGGTCCCTTAAAGTGTGGCATATAGTTTCAAATGTGACTATCCAAATATATTATAATTCAATTGAACTCAATAACCAATTTCCGTGTTTTTTTTTTTAATTTCAGGTCCTTCAGGTGTATGATTAATAACTAGAAAATACATTTTTGAGAAAATGCAACACCAAGACCTACCTGATTTCAATAAAAAACTTGAATTTATGGAGAATTACCTTGTAAATTTGGACCAATTCTCCCCAGAGCAAATAAATGAAATAAAACACAAATTTTCATATGTAAAATCAGAATTAAAAAGAAGATGGAAGGCTTTAACTTATAATCTTGATAACTTTCTTACGAAAAATCGTGATTGGCTACAGGGCAATTTCGAATTACCAAAAGTTAGTGGGTCGACCAGCCGACCAGGTCGGCCAGTAAAATCCTTTGAAAGCTCTAGTGAGAGGACAAAAAGAAAAAAGACGGAGGAGCTTCGAGGCGCCGACCTTGGTGTTCTTACCCATGCCACTCAATCTAAATTATATAGCATGGGAAAAAGAGACGCCTCTCTAGTATTAAAAGAAATGAATGTCTCTCCAAGGCGTGCATCTAAGTACAAGAAAGCATATTTTAAAAAAGATGATACAAAAATGCTTAGTCCCTTTGAAGCCCTTGCTATGATTGTAGAGGCGAGTCTTATGAGAAGACAATACGAAATAATAAGAGCTACTAACAAGAAAATGTTTCCAAGCTACAAATTGATTCAGAAAGCAAAATCAGAGTGTTACCCCGATAAGTCAGGATATAGAGTAACAGAAACTTGCGCTGAAGTGAGACTAGATAGCTTGCTAGAGCATACTAATAAAAGGCTACTTTGCTATCTAAAAGACGTTATAAGTGAACTTAAAGACGATGAAAAAGAAAACCTTTCTTTAATATCTAAATGGGGATGTGATGGCTCCCAACAAGCCCAGTACCAACAAAAATTCATCAATGAATCTGATTCGGACAAGTATATATTTCAGAGTTCATTTGTTTTATGTAAATTACGTACGATGTTTTATGTAAAATTGTAAGTGTTATCTTTTACTCGCGTTTTCATATTTTTTTATATCTTTGATTACGTTAATACAATCATACTTATGTCTATTACACAGCATAAATCTGTTTTTATTTACCCAACATATCGCAGATAAGCACAGAAAGCCTCAGTAATCGGTTTCAGAACCAATTAGTAACGTAGATAATTTTGACCAACTAGATCGTTAAAATGCCCCTTAGTGCGGCGGCGCCAACCGAAGTGAACCAAGTGAGACAGTGAGACACGATAATGGATGGATGGATGGATGGTGATGGTGATGGTGATGGCGATGGTGATGGTGATGGCGATGGCGATGGCGATGTTGATGGTGATGGCGATGGTGATGGCGATGGTGATGGCGATGGTGATGGCGATGGCGATGGTGATGTGATGTGATGTGATGTGATGGTGATGGTGGACGCGGACGTGGATGGTGACAGCCGATGGCTCGACCGTCTGTGTAGTGGCCACACTGCTGTGTATTCGTAAAATTCGTGTATATAAAGTGTTTCAAAAAATGGAAATTGAACAAAGTGCATCTATTAATGAAAAAAGTGACGCAGAAATAGTGAAAAAAAAATGAGATATTAATTCAATTGATAATTGATTTATTTCAACGTTAATATTCAAGTTTTCACTTCTGCCGGCACTCCCGGAGTGCGACCCGTCTTTTTTTTCTTCCTTTTCTGGTATATTTAAAAAGCTTATCTTCAAGGTCAAATTAAAATAACTGGCGACACTTCAGAGATGTGATGGCTTGTACTATTTTTCTAAATTCATAATTTTAAGTAACCTCCGGCCGTTGACCCCGTAAACAGCTGAAGTTACTCAAAAGTATGAGTTTAGAAAATTTGTTTTTCATTTCTCATACTCGGAAAGTAGTGTTTGTTTGATCCAAATAGCGGGTGGAAGATGCTGCTTCCCACCACAGGGCGGGAAAGACTCATAGTAATTACTTCCCTCTTTAGGGAGGGAATGAATTTTAAAAATAGAACTGTAGTCAGCTACGAAATTTTTTACATAAATTAAGAAAAATGCTGCAGTCTTGTGAGTGTATAAACAGCCAGTGTGAATTAAAAAAAAAAACCTATTAAGCGGGACAGCCGTGTGTTCCATATTTAAAATAAAAAAAGTCAATAGTATTATTTGGCGGGATACTAACCCTGTAAGCTGTAGGTACCGAAATTCAAAAACTTTGCATGTTATTTTTATCAATAAATATTTTAGAAAAACTACTACTTTTTACTTTCCTTATATTCGAAATGAAAAGTAGAGTGTTTAACACGGGTGAAAGTCATCAATTCCTACTCGAACTATAGCCGCCCTCGCTGCGCTCGGGCGTCTAAATGCCTCGTATAGGAATTGATTCCTTTCGACCCTTGCATAACAATCTACTATTTTTTGTTGCGTCGTGTTTCGCATCAATTCTTTGAAGTTTTTCCAACTAGTTTAACTTGACCCTGTATATCGGTACACACATTACAAATTACGATACATTTAACATCTGCGTCATTATTTACAATGCTATTTACAACTCAATCACTAAACTCATTCGCACAAAATACGCGCGTATTGCACTGAACAAGCAACGCGACATGCAAAATGGACACCGCAGCCGGATCGCTATCAACGCCGTAAATTATTTGACAAGAACGCATTAATCTTTATCTCGCAATACCTGACTTATGCCCCACCGGCCCTGCCTTTGTAAAGGGATTTAATTAGAGGCGAATACGATAAATGTGTGGTCCGGGCGTGTTATCGCTTGACAAGAGTTAGGTAATCTCGTACGCGTTCGAAATGCCCAAAGGATTAAGTACGCAGATTAAGATGAGTTTAACTTTAAACCCTGCTTCAGTGTTTTGATGTTTTTAAATGTAAATTTTATTTTTACCTCTATACGACTCGACCCTGCAATATTCTGATGCGTCCCAACATTACCATAAGAATTCGTGCTTTGTTATTTTTATATCATGCATCATTTATTAAGTACGGTGGGCGGAATTTTGTTTGGTAGTAGTATTTTAAGGGAATTCTACCGAAATTGGATTTTGCTGTTTAGATAAATCATCCTAAACAGAGATGGAAAAAGTAAGTTCATAAACTAAAACCCGACTACTAAAAAATCGCGTTCTAAAAAGTATGAAGCGAGAAAATATTCTTGTCTGAAATTGTTATGTCCAAAGTATTCAATATTTATCGTATATTAAATAAACAATTTTACCCGTAATATATTTTAATATATGTAATACATATTCATAGTGATATTCAGAGGATAGCCGTGGTCATATGCGACTTTGCCCTAAAGCTTATGATCGCTTACTAATATTAGAATGTATTGTTTTGTTAGGTTAGGTAGGGTACGCAGATGATCAAAAGGCTTCTAACGATACCTCATTAAATTGTCAAATTATGATAATTAGTTTAGAAGTTATATGAGGGAACAGATGAACATACATACCCACATACATTTATATACCGGTCAAAATTTTAATCCTCCTTTTGCTTCACCGTAGTCGGGTAAAAAGTGAGTAGAAAAGGAGAAGTACTTTTAGATAAAGGTGAATTAAATATTTTCAAAGGCGCCATTTAATGCTCTGAGGTGTAAGAATATTTTAAATATTATGCATGCGAGTGTTTGGCTTCACTTGAAAAAACAAACGAACTTTGATCATGTTCTGCAAAGTTGATTTACTCTACTGAAATTTTCTTTTAACATTTATTCTAACTTGCATGACTTCACAGAAAAACTGTGTTTGACGTTCACCTTTAATATTAAAGATAATATTTGTAAAACTATGGTAATGAACGAACAAAATTCTTTTCGCGTCAGTTGTAAAAGCAAAAGTTCGTATTGTTGTTTCGCAACGAATTTTATGAAATTAATTTCCTAAGGAATTTCGCTTAAAACTCTTTGGAATTATACTTGTTTCTGGAATAAGATCCACGTGAGCAAACAATACTTGCGCAAACTGTCTTTATTTAACTTGTATTTAATATCAGAGACGTGTTTTCTGAAAGTTCTATACGCATCAAGCGGTAAAGTTGGATCAAGTTTAGAATTTGAAATTGCTTTCGTTACGAATTTGTTTAAATTTATTCCTTTATCTTGGAAATATAATGCTTGCGCACGTTTAGTTTTACCTTATGGCAAGATGTTGCTTAGGATTGTTGAAAAAGGGTGCATATTATAAATCTCAATAACTATTTTGGTAAATTTACTTTGGTAAAAGGGGGACTTAAGCAAATCCAGCTCGCAGTGTTCACCACTGCCAAACATTTCTGTAATTTTTATTTTTTATTTGGTTTTGGGTGTCGAAGCGTGTCTGAGTAACGAAGGTCACATCAGGCAGGCTAGGTGTATATTGTTTTCTTTTTGTCTGTTTTTATTGATTGAGCAGTGGTGCCGCAGTGTTATTAGTCTCGACTTACAAGGTCGTGGGTTGAAGCACAGTCAGGCGGTTTACTTTGTGTAAATAATTTCATCACCACTGCTCTCAAAACGGTGAAGGAAAACATCGTGTGGAAACCGGCATGTCCTAGAACCTCTTGAAGAGAGGAGGCTGTGGCCTAGCAGTGGAAACATTATAGGCTGATATTTTAGGGCCGAGGAGTCCTATGAACCAATAATTATTGTTATGGCAGCAACCCTCGAATACCTCTTCTTAAACGTGCAACATCATTGGCAGAGCACAGGGAAACAAAGTTATTACTGATCTACTATACACAGTCTCGTTAAACAAGATGTAAACAATAAGTATCAAATTGGCACCAATAAATACACGCTCTCGATCTCTTTAGGGTATCTAATATCAGTACGTCCCAATTAATAGCATAATTCCCTACATAACTTGAAAGACACACAAATATCTATAACCGCGTCTCAATTGGGAAGCATCCCACGCGCAAATATCCAAATCTCTGGTGAAATTAAACGTTTACACCATCGTAAATTATTCACAGAGTTTATCGCTAGTGAATATTTATTACAGACGTAATTAGGTTCGTGCCTTCAGGTTTGCGCAACGGGAGACTATCTAAATAAATTAAACATTCCTTCTGAGCATGGAGTGTATGCATGAGGGAACGTCGTTCGGGATTGTCGACTAATGTCAAAGAGAAATGGGAAAACACTTAGAGCTGTTTGCACTGATCTTGTGAAGACTTGAAGTTAGGAACGTTTGGAGTATTTGTTGCACAAGTAGTTACAGAGGTACTGTTTAGCGGTGGCTCTGATTCTGTGTGTGATGTACTGCTTTCAGACGTCATTGTCTTGAATGTTCTGTTAACTTGGTAGGTACATTGTGTCATGGGGAATTAGTAAAATCATTGATGTATAAGCATAATCAGCCTATAATGTTGCCACTGCTGGGACATAGGCCTCACCTCTGTGAGAGGGGATGGGCCGCAATCCACACGCCGCCGGCCCATTGCGGGTTGGTAGACGTCACAAGTCTTCGAATTTTTGGTTCTAGGACATGCCGTTTTCCTAACAATGTTTTCTTTCACCGTTTTGAGAGCCTTGTGAAGGCCGCAGGAACTCGTTGGATGCGAGAAGCACAAAACCGGTCGAAGTGGAGGTGCTTGGGGGAGGCCTATGTCCAGCAGTGGACGTCTTTCGGCTGAAATGATGATGATGTTTTGAGAGCAGTGGTGATGAAATAGTTTATTGTAGGTCGCGGCTTAATAGCCCCAAATCAAAGAGCAATGGCGGCGCAGTGGTGATCCATTGGGCCACCACTGCTATTCTTTGATGTGTTAAGTACCATTAATGTCTAAAATAAAATAGGTACCTTTCGATAATCATCTACAATTATAGGACTGAATAATCATTAGAATATTCTCCATCGATCCATCGATTTAGGTAATATTACCTAAATCGATGGAGTAAGTGAACTAAATTCCCTATACTTATTTTAATCGGCGCGTAACTAGCAGTAGCCATTGCTACTGATACTAATAAGCCATACATTCACTTAGGAAAGCGACGTGTTTGACGGAGCATTAATGTTACTACTAAATTGTATTATAATAATACGCGTACGAAGAAAATTAAGGGCCGGCGCTCACTGACGGCGTGCCACGGCATGGCACGGCAGGTTGTGCTGCGGCATCCCGTGGCATGCCGTGGCATCCTGCTGAAAGCCCGCACCGACTGGATTGCGCCCCAGTAACCGAAATAACCGCTGCACAAGTTTCAACCTTATGTCAACTAGCTTAGCAATCATAATTCCTCGACACAAAGTGATCCATACGTCTCGCGGGATGCAATGGCGCACCGCGGCAACCCGTGGAAGGAAACGGCATGACACGTCATGCCACAGCATCCCGCGGCACGTCGCGGCATCGTGGTATCGAAACAAAGTAACATGAATTCTAAATTCATTGAAATAAGATTCAAAATAACTTGATTGGTAATAAAATCCTTTGCTATGACACGCCGTGCCATGCTGTCAGTGAGCGCCGGCCCTAAGCCGATATTTAAAGGAGTTTCATAGGTAACTAAGCTACAATGTTGCTTCTTAAGGAACGCGCTCTTGTTCAACTATAATGAGAAAGCTTTTAAGTCTAAGCGCCAAGATTAGCTTGATAAATAAAGGTTTATGTTTTCAAAGCATAAAACTACGTCTTTATCCATACATAATCCATACTAATATTATAAATGCGAAAGTATGTCTGTCTGTCTGTCTGTTACCTCTTCACGCTTAAACCGCTGAACCGATTTAGATGGAATTTGGTATAGAGATAGTTTGAGTTTAGGGAAAGGACATAGGATAGTTTTTATCCCGATAAGTTTTCACCCGCATAAGTTTCGATCCCCTGGTTCATCATTGATATGGTTAGAAAGAGGATGACTACCGAGATGACGAATAATAGAGAAGTATGGAAGAAAAAGACATGTTGCACCGACTCCAAATAAATTGGGATATTGGGAGGAGAATGATGATGAGATACAGATTTAACCTCTGAAATGAATATCATCACGACTTACAATGAGCTTCTTCTTCTTAGCGTGTCGATAGCAATCTAAATGTACTCGGCCCAGAATTCGGCTACATGTTTGGCGCCATCACTAGCGTCCATCAGTTCCTGTAACGTGCAGCTGACAGGACACGCAGGGCACGATATTGAGTGTCCCATCATTTGTGGAACAGCACCACATTTACACTCCAAGACGGAGTCATCTATAAATCTCCACCTGAACAGGTTTTCCTTGCTTCGGCCAACCTGGGTCCGGAGTCTGTTTAAAGGTTACCCAAGGTAACTCATGTCCAGGTGGGAGGTCCTCAGCGGGTGGAACGAACGGATTGGGTAAGGAAGCACTGTCTCGCCACAGCTTCAGTCTTTCTTGTGGTTTACAATGAGCTAAGCAGTCAATCTTGCCATGTAGAAGAACGATTGTTTTAGTATCCTCTCCGGTGTTGTAGAATACTCTCCAATCGTCTCCAATAGTCCGTCTCCAATAGAATACAGTCACGTGAGCGAAGCAGCGGACACAGCTAGTCAAAAATAAACAAACAAGTCAAAATATATCGAAAAGATGTGTGCGTATACTAACATCAAAGGTACAAAATAATCCTAGAATTTTCAAGGTACGAAGTCAACATAAATTTGTAATAACAGAAAATTCTAGGATTACTTTACGAGCATTTTTATTTATGAAAGGTACTGGCGTGGAAAGTGCGCAGTTCGTAATTCTGTGCCCCTAGAGACCGCCAGTTTCAAGTAAATCTGGTTTTATGCTCACTTTTTATGATTTATAGATTTTCAATTAGTTTAGTGAAATATTGGTCATGAAAATTCGTAATTTTGATTTATTAGGACCTTTTTCCACCGAATCACCGATACGTGTCTATAAAATGGCGTTCTGTTGTTTCTGTCTACCCCAAGAAGGCGTAAGTTTATATAAGATAGTATGGATCTGTTCAAATTCATGTTTCCAATTGATGTTAAATCCGTTTAAGCAAATATCAACTTTATATTAATGTAAATAAAGCTGATTTCAGAGTGAATAGTACTATTGAAAACATTATAAAAATGTTTGAAATTGTAGTGTAAACTGAACTTTATTGTGTAGGAATTAAAGTTACTTTTTCAAAAACTCATTGTTGTTTACATTTTTGGCAACCAAAACTCTAACGCAGTTTATGTGTGTGCATATAAAATGTTAATGTAAGACTGCCTCGTCGGTCTAGAAGTCGCAAGCGCTATTGCAATAGGCATAAGGTCCTGGGTTCGAATCCTAGGTATTGGGTATTGGTTTTCCATAAGAAATTTCTCAGTAGCAGCCCGGAGACTGGATTTGCGCCCGGTTAATGTTGACCCCTGTTGTATGGGACTTAGACATAACTGGCGAAATGTGAGTCTACTATAAATACACTTCTGCCTTACCCTTCTTGGATTACAGGCGTTATTATGTTATGTTTACGTATGTTATTTCACCAAATTACCTTTATAAAATGTAAGTAACTGGCAGTTTATAACAGTAAAATAAAACAATATTTTAAAAATAGTTCAAAGAGCTTTCCGCTTATCTGGTAAAGGAATTGAAACATAATATTTCGATTAGCAGGACCACGGTACTACGGTTAAATTGAAAGGAACGGACTTGCCCCGGGCCATATTCTTCATTAACTCTTTCGATCTCAATCTAAAAAATCCGTTTCGATTCCGTCCTCTAAGAACCTTTTTATCCCTGATTATTCTACATTTCGAGTAAAATTTAAAAAAAAATAGAAAACAAACATTGTTTTAAGTATGCTTCTAATTTTGGAAGTAAAAACCGTTTATCTTGAATTAATTATTGTGTAACAATTACATTTTCAGTTGTAAAGGTATCTTTTAGTATCTTTACCGTTTATTGTTTTCTGTATGAATATTGCCCATTCTTCTCCATACGAAAACTACCTTTTGGAATAGGCGACTAGAATCAATTCTATTTCAATGTAAATTTTGACGTTCAAAAGTGCCTTTTATGTGCCTATTTGAAATAAATGCTTTGACTATGACTTTTGTATCTGGATAGCATGTAAGCTGAAGTGACTGTAGGACTGGCAATGTTTGTCGAAGGACAGACGACTCCTAGAGTGGAGACCGCGCATCGGCAAGCGTAGTGGTGGACGCCTTCCAAAGGTGGCTGGGACAGACTGCATGCAGAAGGGCGAGGACATGGTGTTGTAGCGTACCCTGGGAGAGGTCTACGTCCAGCAATGTACTGCGATAGGCTGAGTTGATTGGTTGATATCCGGCAAAAAGAATATTTCCCGTTATTTAAAAAAAATTAAGCTGTTGATGCATTTTCATTCCGCACATTATATTTTATTGTTGTAATTAATGACCTACCTAATGTTTTTACGACATCGATATTGCCGATGGCGAAGCTATGTGTCAAAGTGATGATGGCTTTATTGCATAACTTCGATGATAATTATTGTTGCTTATAACAACGAGATTGACGTATTGATTACTGTATTGAGATATAACTACTAACTAATACTACTAATCTGCATGGTCGTCATAAGATCTCGCCAAGATAATGTCTGAACTTTAAAAGAGACCTCTGAGTTATTATTCGATTTTTCTCCTGAGATTAGTCGGTTAGAGACCGAAATAACACATTCAAAAGTATTATTTACCAATCCACAGAAAGAAAATATCATTTTTCACTTCTCATGCTCTAAAAGTCCGTCTTTATGTTGTGCTTAGGCGACATAAAATCGCTTTTTATGTTCTAGTGCATAAAGTAAATTTTTTTTCTAAGACTAAAGTAATCAGGCCCAACAGCCACACGTACAATAAAACTTCGCAGATTAAAGTCGTGATTTATTTCATTTTCTTTAATTTATACCACTTCCGTGTTTTCTATCGTTAATTTAATAAAATCGGGTAAAATAGTTGTCATTTATTATTTAAAAAGGCAAAGAAACGGTTTCATTTTGTGGCAGTATGAAGTACCCAAGTCGAATGACAAATGTTGAAAATTAAAAAAAAAAACTTTTAAAAAGTTTCGTGGCGGTATTATCTGTGGTGGCGGGAATTAGCTATGGATGCAACATTTTTGATTAATTATGTACTATATACTTTATGCCTGTTTCATTTTCTCGCAATCGAAGTGAAAAGCAGAGTGTATAACTCAGGCATAAACGAGCCATTTTACCCCTCGACTTAGCTATCCACCCTCGCCTGCGGCTCGGGTGGATATAAACGTCTCGAAGTAAAATAGCTTCTTTTATGCCTTAGTTGTACAATCTACTATTATCACGTCAACATTGGATATTGTCCGCCTGAAATCTGATTCTGAATATTCTGGTAAATTTTGATGATGTGTGTCTGTATGGCTAGCCGAACTAGTTATTGGCTAGTAAAATGATTACCAATAAAACATTATGGCTGAACATATCGAGCCTTTTCAGGAAGAAGATCGTAACCGCTATTTTGCATATTTTACAGAAGAAGTGACATAAGATGCAAAATCAGTTGATCTGGCAGTTTATATAAAAACAGTTTTTTGGGATTTTTGGCGCTTACGATGTTCTTCCTGAAAAGGCTCGATATTGAATAGCACAAGGGACAAGAAGTTGATGAGATGTTTACTGTAATTGAGCTATTAAGAGAACCATATTCGGTATGGACCGAGCTAATTGTAATTCCTCCGGGGTAATTGTGTAACAAATTATCAGTAGGTATAAGTAACATTCATTGCGTTATTTACGTTGCTGAGCAGACAAATTTTTTGAACTTAAGAAGCAATGGATTAGCAATATCCTTCAAAATGGTGCATTAAATTCCAAGTTAGTTCGTAAAAATGAATATTTATACAGCACTAGCTTCAGCCTGCGACTTCGTCCGCGTGGAATTTCAACCACACGGCACACCCCATTCACACTCTTAGAGGTGGAATTTTGAAGAACCCTTTCTTATAGGATACCTACTCTTCACAAAGAATAGACCCTCCAAAATATATCCCTAACTTAAGAAATAACAGGTTTCCCATAAAATCTTTCATCCCCTATATTCCCCCCTTTAGCCATATTTTGAGACAAAAAGTAGCCTATGTCCTTTCCCGGGATGCAATCTATCTTTCTGCCAAATTTCATCGAAATCCGTTCAGTGGTTTAGGCGTGAAAAGGTAACATACAGACAGATAGACATAGTTACTTTCGAATTTATAATATTAGTATGGATACTAGCTGCGCCCCGCGGTTTCACCCGCATAAATTTCGATCCCGTGGGAATATTTGGATAAAAACTATCCTATTTCCTTCCCCGGGACTCAAACTATCTCTATACCAAATTTTATCTAAATCGGTTCAGTAGTTTAGGCGTGAAAAGGTAACATACAGACAGACAGACAGAGTTACTTTCGAATTTAGAATATTACAGTATGGATATAAAGTAATATAAAATATGGATGTATCGGAAAGGTGATATTGGTCCCATTGAAAAAAATATTCATTTTGATGCTCTGTACCACACACTTAAATTTGACCACGCCTTACAAGCTGTACGGTAGGAAAACGCTGATAGCCCAATAGCTAAGACGTTGAACAGCTGAGCAAGAAGTTTTGTGCTCGAAGTTCGGGTACAAACTCGAAGTATTGACGCGTACCGACTCGTTTCAGAACCTTACGTGCAATCAGGGAGTTTAATTCTGACACCCTACGTCAATTTTCCGTGTTATAGCCATTTCATAAAGCTGTCATAGAATGGCGCTTTGTGTTAATAATTTCATCACCACTGCTCTCAAATGATGTAAAAAATCATCTTAAGGGAGCCGGCATGTCCTAAAACCAAAAAATCCAAGACATGTGACATCTACCAACCCGCACTGGACCCGCGAGTAAGATTACAGCCCAACCCTTTCGAAGAGAGGAGGCCTGTGTCCCAGCAGTGCGAAAATTAACTGATTATGCTCATAGAATGATAGCAGAGATTTCAATATACTTACGGACAATTTAAAGTTGAAAGTCAATTTGTTTAACAGTTAATTTCTCTGACTTTATGTAGCTATGGTTTGAAAGTTACATTACATTAGTAATGTCGTATAGCCAAAATTAAAATAAAAGGTATTCTTATCATTACAATATAAACCGAAATAGTAAATATACCCTTGAAGAACTTACCATTGGATGAACTACATTAGTAATGTCGTATAGCCAAAATTAAAATAAAAGGTATTCTTATCATTACAATATAAACCGAAATAGTAAATATACCCTTGAAGAACTTACCATTGGATGAACAAAACAATAAACAAAATAATTTCGAAGCAATAATTAGCGCCGTAATCTTGAAGCCAACTGTCACTGATATTATCGCGTTTTATAGCCTCCGCTGGCCATATGGTGACACTCTTTTAAAAACACATTATGTCGCCAGATATTTGTCTATTGTTTTTGAGTTTCTTGTTTCACGTTCGACGATAAAAAGTTTAATGGAATCCTTTTAATGTGATTTGCCGTATGTTGCAGTCTGTTGTAGATTCTTGAGGCTGTTAGTGTTTTTCAATTGTTTTTTTTTTACTTGGACCGTCTTTCGATTTGCACGATCTTCATTTGTTTTTGCCATAAATTAACTAAACAACAACTCCACATCCAGTTAGCTGAAACAAAAGAGCATCAGAACAAAAATAAATGACCGTGTCCCCGAAATTATAAGAATTATAAGAATCATCTGCCGTTGACAGCTAATAATATTAATTACAGCCTGTTATGTCATAGCGGGGAACCTTTGTTCCTTGACAATCGGTACGACCCGGCTGACCTATCAGTTTTTGTACGAGTACCAAGTTAAGGCATCTGTTTTTGTGGTCACGCGCCACGGACCGGCGGAATGACTGATGTCATGTGTCAGCTACTTTCGTCCAACGTAGATTAAATAAATAGGGCAGAATGTCGGGTCTATTGGGACATATTTATGGTTTAGGGAAAATTGTAAGATGGTTTTTAAATTGATTGAAGGAAAGGACGTTTATTTCTTTTAGATTGTGAGAGATATGGTGGAATAGACCACCCCTTTTTTTCAGCTCGTTTCAAACCTAATACGTTGTGATATGGTTCTTTGTGATTGGATAAACTCCGTTTAAGATCGAGATTGACGATACTTAGCACGGCTTTGACTAAGATTTGGTCCTGTCTCTATCTTGCACTTGTAGAGTGGCAGATCTATGACAGTAACAGGAGTACCTAATTAAATTAAAACTAAGTGTGGGTACTTAACTTTTATGAATCTCAGTCTAAGTAAGATATGCGTATCATTTGTTATCTAAACAGATTTTAACCAAATAAATAAAATATTAAAATCTTTATTAACTTTCCTACGGAGCGCAAACGTGGTCGTTAACGAAAAGTCAAAAGTCCGCACTCGGGGTCTGCCAGCGAGCAATAGAACGAAGTATTCTTGGAGTCAAAGTCACAGACCGCATTCGGACCAGTATAATTCGTTCCAAAACACAAATCGCAGACGTGGGCAACACAACCGCCAAACGAAAGTGGAATTGGGCAGGCCACATCTGTTGCATGTCGCAACAGAACTGGGCAAAAGTAGCCACTGACTGGATTCCGAATAGCAGGAATCTGCGACGCGGTAGGCTCAGAAAGAGATGGCGTAAGGAATTGGACGCCTATCTAAAGGGTGGCCAGATGTAGCAAGAAACAGGGAAAAATGGAAAGACGGAGGGGAGGCCCTTGCCCTGCAGTGGGACAAAACAGGCTCATAATAATAAATTAACTTTCCAAAAATCCTTTAATAAATGTGCCATAATTTCCAGCGGAATGCTCGTTTCGAAGTCCTCCACTCTGTCACAAACGTGTCACTTGGTCTTTGTATACTAAATAGGCCGACAAAGGCGTCGTCAGAGGCGTGCGAAACTCTTCACACATTGCGACAACCACACGTGATCGGGTAAAAACTGGAGCGAATCATATTTCCTACTGTGATTACGGGTGTTTGATCAGTGCCGTCTCATGTCTGAGTTTTGTGACTTTGTTTTCAGTATTAGTACCTACTGCATCCATCCATCCCATGCACGCCATGGCGCCATGTGGATCTTTTTGTCACACAGTGTCTGGAACATTGTGTATCCAAAAGTATACACATCTTTTTACTTAGTAAATGCGCTGTGCATCCTTTAGGAACACGTTTTCTATACAGTTATTACGCAAAAATGAAAGCCCTGGCCTGACGCATTTTTTCGGTATAAATGGTCTGGGAATCGGTTATTTTTCAAACAAAGTTATAGATTTTTTAATTTTTGGGTGATATTTCTCGGATACCTAGGCAAGTAGGGTCTGGCGCTGAGGGTTTTAAGTATTTATTTTGTAGTATGAGCTATCTTCCACAATAAAACTTTATCTTCTTTATTCAAGCGGGTCTTGTTAAAAGCAACTATTGTGATTTAATTATTTGCTCTCAATAGGAAAGATGGTTTATCTCGATTCGCACGAAGTTACTCGCCCGAAACGGGTGAATCGTCGCTTTTAAATAATATTATTTTTTCTCTCTAGTACACATTTCAAAATATTTAAGTCTTATCACTTCTGTACGCTATTGTCCCTTTTTCTATACTTTATTTTATACAATTTAAAATGTGCCAATTGCCTAATAGATATTTCTGGACTTATCGACTCACCCACAAATAAATTAACTTCGTGCGAGTCTCTTATAGAAAAAATAATGTTATTTAAAAATGACGATTCGCCCGTTTCAGGCGAGTAAATACGTGCGAATCGACTAAAAAGCCGGAAAAACAGTTTGGTAGCACTATAAGCAGGTACTTATTTATCATGTGCGCTTTAAACTTTCTGCGATCACCAATCAGTTTTTGGTAGTTTGCTTATGGTGAAACATATATGTTATTAACCAATTTATTAAAGGCTGTTTATCTAACAGGGTAAAAAATGAACTTGATTTTTAGAAAAGTAATAGACAAAAACAAAATACCTTAACTCCAGTGTAAATAAATTCAATGTAATAAATTTTATGGATTGGACCCACTCACATGTTTCACCCTTTGCTCTGTAACGAAGTCTCGTCAATCTTCGGCGACACTGACGTTATTTCATTTTCTTGTCCTCTCACGACGAGAAGTGGTCCATCTCAATAAAGGACTTTTCAAAGTATTTTTCTCTTTCGAGTATATCTACTTAGCATGATACTTGAACAGCTCGGTCTCGCAGGCACTTTAAGGCGGTTCCCCGACCAAAACCGCGTTTTTCTTCGTTATTCAGAGGCTATTAAGTCAATAATTGTGAGAAGTAAACTACATCTGAAAGCACATTATTAATATTCGATATCCTATCATCACATTGCCAGTTATTATTTGTTTTTATATGTCACTAATACGTTTAAAATCTCCTTTTAAAAAGTGACTAAAATTATCATCTTTTGCTAAATTTGACGTTCTATTAATTTGAGGATTTCACCAATGGATATACAATTTAAAAATCGAAATAATCCATGTTTTAATTTATTTAAAAAGATCGCTATTCTTTTTTTATTAAAAAAAATCTAAAAATTTTGCGAGTTTTATGATAACGGGGCGTGCGCAGGGTACGCTGCATCCCTTTCGTACGAGGAAGTCGTGTCGCTCTCTATCTCTGTCGCGAATGCTCAAGATTATTTGGTCGGGGTACCGCTTTAAGGCCTGTAAGAAGTATAAGTAACCACCATCAGATAAAACAAAATGACAGTCAGAGCCTTATCTTAACAAGAAAATTACACACACAAAGCTTACCCCTATATATTTCGTAAAATTAGTAATCTCCTCCGCTTCGTAACCCCAAACAAGTCTTACAAAATTAACAACAATAACATAATTTACTTTAAAATTCAATTAATTCTTAATTAACTATTCATACTAAACAAAGTGGAAACTCCTTAGAGCATGCTGAATACTTTCCTCTAACATTGTTAAAGGATTAAGGGGTAACAGGCAACTTGCGAAGACTTTGCAACGCGGCTAACTTAAAATATACATGAAAATGTGAAGCGTCTTGAACAATAAGGGTTCTTCAAGAGTCGGCGGCAATATACCGCCTACGAAAGTATGTCGGCTTGTTCCCTCGAACGGGGAACTAATTAATCCAATGAGCGGCGTCTTTGCACTAACGAGGTTCGTCGTTTGTGCTCCTTCCATTCTGTGCCACTGAGAAATTGTGTTTCGGAAATCGATCCCGACAAGCTTCACGCTTCTATAAAATCATTATCTCAGTGATGAACGAAATCTCTGAGATGAGGGAGTTATGTTTCAACGTAATTTGTTTCGTGGGATCAGAGTAATTTTGTGATCTTAATTATTAATGATGATTCAGGATTTGACTGAGATTACCTATTTCGGGAAATTGTTTTGATAGTAATTGAGGGAGAAACGGTTCCCATAATGCTTGGATTACATAAATTAAGATTTGAGGAAAGACGATTTCTAACTACCTTTTAATTGATAAGACTGGCACGCGGGAGAAGCGTGGATGCCGAATAATATTTCATGGGTACGTACTACCGAAATTAAAAGTAGGTACCCTATGTGTCAATCCAGGCTTTAAACTATCTGTGTGCCAAATTTCATCCAAATCCGTTCTCTGCCATTTTCGCGTCAATCCGGAATATAAATTCAAAGAAACAGACAAATGGAGAACAATTCTGCGTTACTATTTATTATTTGTGTATGGATAACTGAAGAACGATTTGAATTTAAATCTTTTATTAACGTCTATGATCTATCACTCCTAAAATAAACAAGAATCCATAAGTTCTCCATCCGCATTCACTAAAATTCAAGGGCAGAAATCAGAAAACCAATTAATAAAACATGGAAGGAAAAGAGTCTATAAATAAAACGAGATTGAGTTTTGATGAATGACCCACAGCAATATGATTTATTTATTTGGCAACTCCCTTACAAATATACGGCGATAACGGCTACAATTGATATAGACGAGCTTTGCCGTCACTTAAAGTAAGTTGATTGATTGCAGCACAAGGGGTATATACTAGAGTATATACTAGAGTATATACCCCTAGTAAAATAAATGTTAAATGAAAGATAGATCTTTCATTCAACATTTATTTTTATAAAGTAAACTAACGAAATTTTCGCGTGTATTTTTTTTTTTTTATTTGTTTATCCTAAATTTGTGAAAATGTCCACGAAAAACAAATTTTCTTGAAAGATTTCCAATTCTCAAAAGTTTTTGTTCATCAACAACAAATTCTGCTGCGGTTACTAACATTTTTCCCGAATATTTCTTTACGAAATTAGGTCCAACCAAGGTGAAAACTTTTAGCCCGTACCGGTATTCACAACAGAAACGTTGATCGCGAGTGGTCCAATTCGTTCAAATTAGACTCATTTGGGCGCCACTTCAGGTTCGAGCAAAATCGCAGCAAGTGAAAAGCACGGTCCGGACCATTCTCGTGATATCGCCGGATAATGGCCGTCGTTAGTCGGACCACGATCGTCGTTTTGGGGCGTTACTTTTTCAAGTCATTGAGTCAATCGTTTATCACAGGCCTGTTGTGTTAACTTTTGCATCGCGAGGGCATTAGGGTGGCGTGGAGCGGGTTTTTATATAAAAAAAACAGGGTTTGATTCGTAGCGTTATATGTAAGCAATGTAAAGGAACGGTTTCTTGGTCCCTTAGAAGACACAAAAAATTGGGTGTTTTGAAAAGGAGAAATAAGTCAATTTTATTTATGTACTTTATTTTCATCTCAGCCATTTTCACAACGCTAATAATATGCATTACAGATATTTTAAAGTGCTTTATTGCATTATTCCTATTTTTTAGCTAACAGTACGTAAACAAAATAAATCTGAACACTGAAAATCTGTTTATTATAGCTAGATGGAGTCTACTCCATGCTTTTTCTGTTCTTGTTTAGGGTAAGTCATGGTGGACGTCAGCCTCATTAGTTGAGGTAACTGGCCCAAATTTTACCAAAGTCATTTCCCGGCTGTTTCACTGAAAGATTTCTACAGAATTCGCAGTAATACCGTATTGATAGATTAACTTTACGATGTCAATCGGTAGAGAAAATTGCGAAAAACATGGCCCCGTTTTGTTAGATCATGTGTATGGAACCGTATACCCAATTAGTGGACTTATAGGCTAGCAGATTAATGGACTGATAGCGTCCACGTCATGCGACAAAAGATCGATAGTTTGAAATTGCATTTCGATGTCAAACAGGTAAAAGTCAGTACTGTAAAAGATAATCATAGTTGGTTTTTCGAATAAGCGCTTTATTTGTAAACAAACTGCCTGAAAGGCGAGCTAATGAAATCATTATTTTAATGAACGTTAAATATGTATGATTTTCATAACAATCAGTGAAAACGATTACGGGTTATTCCATTCGAACTAAATAATTTTGAAACATCTGACCTAGTCGGTAATGAAATTAATAATTCATGTTTTATAAAACCTGCGGGGCAATTGCGTAATACCACAGTATAATATACAGTAGAACATCTTCATACAAACGTGCCGCTCTCGGTTTGAATGTGTGCGTGCGCGCCGCGCGCCATGTCGGCACGCGATTTCACGCACACGCTAGCATAATATATGAGGGAATAAGGTGGCGGCAGTGCGGGCTGTGCAGCGCGACTGTGAGCACGCGCGTACGCTACATGACCGCTTGCGTTCGTCAACTCTCGCCGGCGGCGGCCACTTAAATTACGAGTATCATGACTTCAAAAAGGGGAAAAAAATATTGTAGTGTTTTCGGGTGCCTCAATAATGATTTCGCAAACCCGGACTTATCATTCTTCATAGTTCCTACTCAACCAGAAATGTAAGTACCTACTTATACTTAAATATTATTAGAAAATGTGGTATTGTATTGTTTATTTCACAGTTTATTTGCTTTATTAAGAGCGTAGCCGAGTCGCATTTTTCCATATAAATGTATTCCCAAATTTACTTTCTGAATACTATGTTTAGAGCTAAAGTTTATTTTAAGAAGTCTAGTTTTTAACCGACTTCTAAAAAAGGAGGAGGTTCTCAATTCGAATGTTTGTATTTTTTTTTTTTATGTTTGTTCCCGCATAACTCCGTTGCTTGCCAACCGATTTGAAAAATTCTTTTTTTGTTGGAAAGGGTATACCTACTTCCCAAATGGTCCCATGAAAATTTTATCGAAATCGGACAAGCGGTTTTTGAAAAATCAACAACAATCTAAAAATTTATCTACATTGTCTACATTAACGATCTTTTTGTTTACTTTTTGTGGGGTAGGTACAACTAAAAATTGAAAAATAAAAACTTTTTTACAAAAAAAAAACAACCGACTTCAAAAAAAAAACACTACAAAGTGATAAATAACTTTAATTTCGGAAGTCGGAGTCAAAAAACGAAAATGCGGAACCAACGACACCGACTTCCGAAATTAAAGTTATTTATCACTTTGTAGTGTTTTTTTTTTGAAGTCGGTTGTTTTTTTTTTGTAAAAAAGTTTTTATATTATAAAACAGAGGATTGAGTACGAAACATCGTTTAGGTAAACGTATTTGTCGCGTATAGTTGTAATAAGGGCAATTTCACAATAATTAATATTGCAAATTAATTACTATTGAAATTATTATTTTTTCTATTGTCTGAATGTGTTGTTCAATCCAAATATGGTGTCTTATACACCCATTACAGGAATTACGGCAAAGATCGAAATTTACTCATGATCCCACCTGATGATTTTGTCGATAATGTAGAAAGGATGGAGCAGGTGTTTCGCAAAGCGTTCGAAAAGGACCACATCAACATTAAAATTGGCCGGTCAATTTACGATCAACTGAATGATATAGAATTTAAGATGCCCTGTCCATGCTTTCCCAAAAGCTTTACAAAAACTTTACATAAGAATGAGAATTTACTTTACATTAACAAATAATAATAAAGCGTTCCGGACGTGCAGAAACAGGAGAAAAATTTTCTCGGTATCAAATTTGTAACTTAGTATAATAAATGTTATGTGAATAAAGGCTTTTTATTTTTACTAAATTTATAAATTGGTAAAATATTCAATCATAATATGCTTTTTATTTCATAAATTTAGATCAAGTGCTGCTTGTTCGAAAATATTAACTAAAAGTAAAAGTGACAACCCTGGGGATCAACGCAAGAGTAGGCTAATAACTCGGCGGGCGGCCTTAGATAACTTACTGTATATTATACTGTGGTAATACGTTATCAATCGGAATCGGTTTCATTTTGACATTTCAACAATAATTATTGCGTTATTTACGTGTTGAGCAGACAATTTTTTCGAACTTATGAAGTAATGGATTAGCAATTTGCTTCAAAATGATTCAGATTCCGATTGATAGTGTGTTACGCAATTAGGGTGCTGTTTAAATTAAAGGGTTTTAAATGCCTTAAGACATGCCACGAAGAGTGTATAGAGGTATGAGGAACAGGGTGTAAAGTTCACTCCCATCCTCCATAGAAAAGGGAGGATCCTCCGACCAGAGGGGTGTTGTGTTCGGCGGGCAACTGCCCGATGATTCATGTCGGGCCATTGTATCTATGCTAGTTGCGCGGTAAACTCTGCTTGCGCGATGCAGGATTTTGCGTGACGTCAGTATGACGCGTTGTTCGCATATGACGTAGATACCGCTACAAGTGTTTCCGAAACTTCTCATGTATCCCACATAACGACATATTGAGATGACATAAAACTACCAATTACTTTATTGGTCTTCAGAAAGGTCAGGTGCGTAGTACTCGCAACCGGCGCTCCGTGCGTATATGACCAGACGTATGAACGTAGCCGAAGCAAACGGAGTGTGTGAGGATCGTGTGGCGTTCTGTAATGCTATTCTGTAAAAATCTCACCGTGAAAACTTAGGTGATGTGAGTTTAAAGTGAGTTGTCCAACGACCTGGTCGTTGGAGTTGTCAATAGTGTCAATCCCTAGCATCAGGCGGGATGACAGCTCACTTTAAGGCGCAGATATACGACTTCTAATGATTTTAAATTCAACATCACGTCTAATCGACCGGACTGAATTCTTTGAAAAAAATAAATGTTATACTAGACCATTTGCTTCGTAATTTGATATGTGAATATTTGCAATTATATTTTTTTAACATAGTGTAATTAATTTGTAAAGTAATGTCTACCGCGGACATAAAAACGATAATCACGCAAACACTATCGGGTGTATTTTCATAAAACTTTCACCATCTAAAAGACAATTTAATTCCCCGAATTTTAGTATACGGTTTTTATTTGTTTGGTATTTGAGAGTTTTTGTAAATAGATAACTGCTTCATATTTGCAATAAATTACCACGGTTGTGTCATCGCGCTTCTCTTTCTTTTCTATGCAGTCCGACAGTGACCGCGCTTTAGGTCGTGTAGTCGCCTTAAGCTCACTTCACCTAAGTTATTACAGTGATCTTTTACAGAATAGCACCGCTGTAGTTTCTGCCCTGTCTGCTTTCAAGGTGTGTGTTTATGTAATCTGCATTCGCGACTTATTTGCCAAAAATGTAAACAAATTATGAGTTTATGGAAAAATAACTTTAATTCCTACATAATAAAGTGCAGTTTACGCTACAACTTCAAACATTTTTATTTTTCGATAGTGCTGGTCACTCTGAAATCAACTTTATTACCATTGAAATAAAGTTGATATTTGTTTAACTTGAAATAACATACATTTTTATAAACTTTATGTATGTGTGTATGTAGAAGTAACATAATATGATCTCTTTTCTTATTATCAGCTCAGAAATTAATTAATGTTAGATCCTTTTCATAATTGAATACTCAATCCCTCTGAAGTCCTTTCCAAGAAAAATTGTAAAGGAATGTAAGTAAAGGTACAAATTGTGCCTATTAATGTATTGAAACTTTTTAGAACTTCATTTGGCTGTCCCTCACTTTCAAACATTCTTAACTTCGGTTTTCTTTAAAACTGTTGCTTAATTAATTAATGTTGCTTCCATCTTCAAAAGCATTTGTCTCGAAACAAAAATACACTTTACTTCCCCAGCTTAAAGTATATTTTTGATAAAAAGAAACGAGCGGGAGATATGTAACGAATTTGTATTTCCAAAGAGGCTCCATTACAAAAATAAACAAGATGCTACCGATATATTTTCATTTGATGAGTTTGAAGTGATTATTAGTACCTCATTATCGGAGACGAAAATATCTGAGACACTGTTTTATATTATTTTGTCGATGGAACTCAGTTAGATATGTACCTATATAAGTGTTTTGAAGTTATTGAACGAGAGGTGCAAGTCTTGATCAATTGAACTTCTCATTTTGTACTTAACATTAGCTGTGCTAAAGGATGTTACCTAAAGTTAGAAAATATATTTTAAAACCTAACCAGAGAACAAGAATATCCTATGAGTAGAAAGGCAAGAAACACGATAATCGCATTAGATCGAAATATATTTCGCTTATCTGTTGGTCTCGCAATTTGAGTACTTTATGCAGCCTTCCCAAATGTCCTTTGTTTGTTATTGTTCGTCGAGTCGTTGAGGTCCTCAAGTTCTGAGTTGAGCTACATGATAACTGACAAATGCTTGCACTCAAACCTGTGTTTCAAAGACCATTTCAGGCACTAATCACATTTGATTGTCATCACATGATCTAACCAAGATTATTCTGGACTTGAAAAGAGAGTTTTGACCATAGATATAGATACACCTAGATAACGCAAGAGCACCTACTTCGCGTGCCAAAAATCGCACCAGTTTACGATCGAAAATCATAAGCCGCCACTTTCGCGCTCAGTCCTGCGGCTGTGTGAGCGTGAGCGAGAGAGCGCGAGCTTGTGACGTCATAGTAGGTAGTCAAAAAGTGGCACGCTTAGTTTTCATACAGTTCGTGATACTTGCGTTATCTAGGTATATCTATATCTGTGGTTTTGACCCTTGAGTTCGTTTTGCTATTTCTTCTCTGGAGTACACAGATCTTCTTCTTAGCGTGTCGATAGCAATCTAAATGGACTCGGCCCAGAATTCGGCTACTTGTTTGGCGCCATCACCGGCGTCCATCAGTTCCTGTAACGTGCAGCTGACAGGACACGCAGGACACGATATTAAGTGTCCCATCGTTTGTGGAACAGCACCACATTAACACACCAAAGCGAAGCAGTCATGCTAGCGAAGGAGGTGGCGGAATGGCTGAGGGAGAGAGCCTCACGTCCCAGCCGCCGCGGAAGACGCTCCGGGCGTCGGGAGCCGCGTGACGACTCCCGGCCACCGTAGGCGCGGGCCTGCGGACGGAGAGTAATAGATAGCTCACCGTCCGATTAGGACCAGGCCCGTGCCGGACGGTGCGTACGTGTTCCACTCGCGCCTCAAAGAGATGACAGCAAAAAGGAAGGGGCCTGACAGAGCCGAAGCCTGCCGGGGGTGCGGGATTGTCCGAAAGGGTTACCGCTACCCCGGAACATAAAGGGCTAAGGAAGGAACACGGATGGGTTTTAGTAAGTAAGAGTCTGACACTCCCTTCCGCTCCACCCAGAGCGGGAGTCATTTGATGATTTCCCATCCATAAAAAAACGGCGGAGTCGTCTATCACTCTCCATCTGAACAGGTTTTCCTTGCTTCGGCCAACCTGGGTCCGGAGTCTGTTCAAAGGCTTCCAGGGAAATGTCGACTTCATCTAGCTTTTGTTTTAATAATATGACATGTAAAAGTGACACAAACAATTTCATTTCACAAAAACTGTTCCAGTTGTGTATATTCACGAAAAATATAGACTAGTCCGGTAGTAGGTAAGTACGTCATTAATCTTAATTATTGTAAAACTTCTTTTAAAACCAAACCTAAATGTATTGAACTAAATGATATTCTCGTGCCATGAACAAGTCTAAATTTAAAGACCCCATGCATACGCCCCATGCCAAAAATCATTAAGCCCGACGCTACCTGATACCCAACTACTGTTCGGTATTAACTTACGTCATAATTGGGTAAAAGAGGTCGGGAGGCGAAAAAAGGCGTGGTTGATATTCATCAGTAACTTAAATATCATAATAGTGTATGAAAAAGGGGACAGAAAAAAAAGTGACAGGCACTTGAAGTATTAAAAGTAATCCTTTGGCATTTTTTGATAAATAATAACTGTCGTACCTAGGTATTTTCTGAGGTAGGCCATTTGTTTTTTCTTTGGGTAGTAGTTTTTTTGCAATGACCTGGTCTAAAACCTGATAGGATCCCGTAGAAACCTGCAACACTAATGAGAATTAAAATGCGATGTGATTATGATTATCTTAGACCTCATTTAGGTTTAAAAATATTATTGACGTGTAAAATTGTTTGTACTAACCTACTTATAGAAATTAAATCATTATTTATCAAGATACAAATTTGTATCTGTAATTTGTCGTCAGGGCACTTATACCCCTCCAAACCGTAAAACAGCATTGTTTATCATGTGGTAATTCTTCCCAGGATTATTTCAGTCCGATCCTCAAATCGGATCCACTGTTAATTAAAAAATCTGTCCTTTGCATGAGTACAATTTAGGGTATCGGAACTGACGAACTGTAACTCTTCTGGACGGCCTCTGCCCAAAGAGGCATGCAGGAACAAAAAGTGTAAAAATATAGTTTAGGCAAAGACGCCAGCACATCTAGTTACTACAATCTGTCAAATTTCTTTAATAGATTTTCAAGTTTATCGCATTTGGTATTAGGTTCAAGGTTGATTGAAAAAATTTTACAGTTTTGGATAGCTTGATGTGCTGGCGTCTGTACAAAACGTATCGATCCCTTAATGAAACCGTCCATATCGGATGGGCACTGGGCAAAACATGGTTATATTTGACTGACAGGCTTAATTACTCCAATGCTGAACTAATAAGGAGTGACAGTTTGCTATCCCTACGTATACTATGACTGTACCTACCTCGTTTGCTCCAGTACCGAATATCAGAATCATCATCTGCCTAGCCTTTTCCCAACTATAATATTGGGGTAAGCTTCCAGTCTAACTGGATGCAGCTGAATACTCAAGAATATAATATAAATTGAATGTAGGTTTTTATTTTTGAATATTACATCTACTGCGTACAAATTGATTTTACAGAAAAACACCATGTTTTTTGACAGCGTGGGTAGTAGGTTCTGGTACCTACCTACCAAAGTCCCAGTCAGGGCGACACGTAGACAGTCCCAATGATTAATGGCCCAAGGGGCAGCGGGGCGGGACGTCCCGAATCAGATGCACGTGACGTCACAGAATAACGTTCAAATAATATTTCGCTACAGCCAAGCGCAAAATGGGTTAAAAATTACTGGAGACAAGTACTAATGTTGAAAATCTGTATGCAAAATTTGAAAGTTTAAAATGAATATGTTGCGTTCTGTTTTTGCTGTTGTGAATTGTTTTTGTATTTTTGGACGTTTTGCTCGCAATAACAATTCCAATTTCATGTTATATTTTATTACAAAATTGGACGGGTAAACTAAAAACATTTATTAATGTTTACCTACATTTTAAAATAAACAGTTAGCAGACTACGAACCCCTCCAGCAAAAAAAAATTGTTTCATTTTCAATGTGAAGTTGACACTTCAACTAATGAACGTAACTAGATTTTCTCAAAAAAATCCATACTAGTATTATAAATTCGAAAGTAACTCTGTCTGTTTGTCTGTCTGTCTGTATATTACCTTTTCACGCCTAAACCACTGAACCGATTTAGATGAAATTTGGTGTAGAGATAGTTTGAGTCCCGGGGAAGGACATAGGATAGTTTTTATCCCGATATTCCCACGGAATCGACACTTATGCGGGTGAAACCGCGGGGCGCAGCTAGTACAGCTATAAAAGAATCACAGCTTACCCTTCGATATCCGGTCAAAGACGCCACTTCCGCCACAGTTGCAACATTTCTATGAGTTTTGAAAGGAAAATTCTACATTCTTTAAAATCTACCGCAGCGGCTACCCGTGAATACCACTGACTGTGAATACTCTTTGAACGTTGAAATTTATTCGGTAGAATTATTTTTCTTTGTAAAAAGGTGAGGTAAAATTCACTTTATGTTTAGTAATTAATTTAGTAATTAATGCGATGATGGATTTAAGAAAAATAGCATTATAATGACAGCCAGCTTTTGGGAAACTAACAATCCGACTACCATAGAATATACCTATGCAAAGTAATTTTTGAAAACTCAACCTTCGTCTACCATAATTAAATTATTGTCTTTGTACAATTTAGAGGTCTCTATAAAATTTTGCTTTAAAATTATTATGATTTTACTGAGTCGTAAAACCTTTTGAGTTTTAAAACAAAGATTTAAAACTCAATGATAACAACATTTTTTAAGAAAGTTTGATAACAAACCGCCATACATAATACGTAGAAACGTATTATGTATGGCAGTTTGTTATCAAGTATTGCTGTAATACCATTATTTGAAAGGTGATAAGACCAGTCGATCTATTCTGTAGAAATCTCACCATGAGAACTTAGGTGAAGCGAGCTGCTGTTTGCTTGGATTGACACTTTCCACAGCCCACTTCAAGTTAACTCACTCAGGGCGTGTTGTTTCACGTCTACTTAACGCACGCGTAGGTATACGTCAAAAATGGCGCAAACCATCGTCAAACCAAAAAGAGCGTTGTTTCAAGTTTCAATTACAAAGTTATGGCCTTGCTGTACGTCAAATAATAACGAGTATAAAAAATAATACGCGCCACGAAAGATGATACTTGACAAGCTCAGTAGTAGGGAATTTGCGCAAGTAAGGCATCATATTTGTACGCCTTCTGGTATAACATAGCGTGCTTGTAATTTTTTTTTAACAACTATTTATTGTACCTACGTTAACAAATGATTAAATGACTTATGACTTAAGTAAGTCGTGTACGAAATAGTTACCCATAATGTGTATATCTATGTGGGGATTTATCGATGACATTTAGATAAAAATTCTTAACAATATTATAATATTTATTACGCAATAAAAAGTTTAAGATAAAAGTCAAGTCTCATCTTTCGTGGCGCGTACTATACGTAATCGTTATTATTTGACGTACCTACGTATGTTACGTTAACCAACCGTTTGAAACAACCAGCACTAAAATCACAATTCGAGGCCGACTGACATATTTTTCATTGCGTTCAATTTTCATTTTATTTATGTTACGCAATTATCCCGCTTTTTGAAGTGAAACTTCTTTACGCACGCTTGACTTTGGGAGTAAGCTGGCGAACGCGTGACGTAAGCGTTACGAAAAGTGTGATCGGGCGAGGCGAACGGGAGTTGAGTGGGGGATATAAGCAAGAGAAAGCAGTGCGTGCGCACATTTTCTTTCTCTCTTCCTCTCATAGCCAAATACGTTCCGTATATCTAAGCACAGTGGACATACAGATGGAGCGAAAGAACTTTCCCTTCAGTCGTGTGGTCATAAGCACACTCGGTTTTTTTTATATAAAAACAGCTAAATACGCCACTCCACAAGTAACAAGTACCAGAAACACAGAAATTCAGCGGAGTAATGTTATTGTATAATAAAATCTATAATATTGGTAAGTGCAACACGCGACAGATGGCAGGGACGGTTCGGTGGCCGGAAACTACGACTCTCCGGATATTGGACAGTAACTGCTGCTGTATCAGTTTGAATGTTTAGCTGCGCTTGCAAGCTTGCAGCGAACAGATAGATATGTTTACAGCGCTTTAGATAAGCGATGGAATAGCTGAATAACATTATCTAAAGCTGGATTAGAACTGTGACTGTCAGTTAGATTGTGAACTAGCTTCTGCACATGTGGGAGTGGCGGGAATTACACGTAGTGACAAGGTAAATGTAAACAGCGGTTTTATACCGCTGCGTTTAGACGCGAGTACATACATAAAAATTTCAAAAAAAAAAGTAACAACGGCTAAAAACAATCCATAAATATGTCTCTAGGTACCTATTGATGACACATAAGTCGCACTATGTTACTAAAATTATTACAAAATCACTATAGTCACTATTTTGCAGAAACTTGATTTTATTATCCAATATTATAACGCAGCCTATGATCACACATTTAAAATGTATAAGCTTGCACAGTGGTCGGAATAATTCAAAAGGCGTTACCTAAAATAAACACAAAATCGCGACTATTTCCCGCCTCGGGGCTGTGGAAATGTGGACAGCACAGCCTGTCCGCTCGGTGACATGTCCGGGCAACGAGGAATATCTGTGCTATCCGCAACAAATAGCTTTCATAAAAGTAACATTCGCTTCAATTGTCCATTTGTTCGAAAATTAACTTGAAATATTTTGCCATTTGTGTGATATTTTAACGCAGCTTATTTTATTCGAATTGTTTTGCGGTGAAACTTTAAAGAAGTAATGGACAGATAAGTCTAAAAACTTTTAAAGGCACTGGCTTTAATAATTTATTGCGTTGACCTTAGATAAAAGTTAAGGCAAATAATTTAAAATGGACTGAGTTAAAGCTGTCTTGTATATTTAGTAAAAAAAAAGTCTTCAAATCGAATCATTTATTTGCTTGAATATGGGTAGGTACGTACATGAGGTGATACATAATTACAACAAAAGTTCTTTCAATCATATCTTACCTTAATACGAGTAGGTGTGCAAATATCTAATAATAATTTTAGATAATCAAATTAAAAAACATCAATCATAATCACGTCTGTTGAATTCAATGAGCAGAAGGGCAATTCTCGTAACTCTAAGAACGTTCACAGTCTGATCTTAGTCTCAATCTGTCAAAAATACCTATGATTTCCCTACATTTTTGACAAGTTTTTGACATTGATTGTCGCTGAGATGAGATTGCGACCAGATTTTGAACGTTTTTATTTACGGGAATCGGCCTTCTGATGTCAATGCAGGCCATAATTATATAACATAGAAATCAATGCAAAACAAAAACTTTAGGTACCAGACACAAAAATGAATCGCCCCATAAAAACTAAATGAAGTTAAATCAGGAACGCTAATCTCAGCAACAACGTAGTTGGGATTTATGCACTAATTCTGCTATCCGAGCAACTGGCCGTTTGGACACGGTTTTGTCAGATCCGCTTCGGATTTGGCACACTGGGCCACTGTTGCTCTACTGCGGTTGTGGCGACACTGTATATAAATTTGTATTCAGATATTATTTTCGGAATGCGGTTTTGCATTTTCCGATTTTGTTTTCATGTAATTATTTGGCGGATGATGTTATAGTAATATAATGATACCAGCCTATTATTGTTTCACTGCAAGGCAAAGCCTCTTCTCATGCAGAAAAGGCACGAGCATTAATGCTATAGTATCGCATGTCAATTGATATAATTAATCTATACTAGTAATAAAGCTGAAAAAACTGTTTTTTTGTTTGAACGCGCTGATATCTGAAACTACCAATTAGATTTGAAAGATTATTTTTGCATTTGATAACCCAATTCTTGAGGCTCGCTCGCGCTATGACCCTATAAGGCTATTGGCTATTTAACATCACGCTACGATCCTTAGGAGCCGAGCAAAAAGAAAAAAGGCAGAAACAATCACGCTAAGCAAAAGAAAAGGAAGTAATAGACCGGGCGGGTGATGCTCTACGACGTCTAAAGTCACGCGGATGAAGTCGCGGGCAGCAGCTAGTTTGTTTTATAAATGGTTGTTAGTAATCAAGGAAAACTTGTCTTGAAGCTGATTTTTGTACCATTTTATTTTGCAATTGTCCACGATTGATAACTCGTAGGAAATCTTCAGATATAACTCCGTTATGGTTTCAGAAAATCTGATGCATCAACAAAATCTTTGTATATTCCATGAAAAAGCTCCGATTGACTGTTTTATAGCTAAAATCAATTTTAATAGGTTCTCTTTTTACGGCTATTGATAACTTTAAGCTTGGGAATTTTTCGTCTCGTCCGATGCTATATTTTAATCAAACTACTGACGCTGCATAAAATATTCCAGTCTTAGATAGACATAAAATCTTCTTGGAACTATTCGTTTCAATATTATATCAGGTGGAAAATCGTAAAAGTTTTAATAAGATGAAGGTTTTTTGCTTCAACTCCATGTATGTGATTTGAGTCGTCATGTGCTTAGGCTTTACCCCTTTTATATTAGTGTCAGCTTCCAGTCTAATTGGATGCAGCTGTTTTGCCATGGAGCGACTGCCTATTTGATCTCCACAACCAAGTAACTGGGTAATATGAAGCCCCTTGGTAAGACTGGTAGTCAGAACCGCCGCCGTCGCCGCCGCCGACTTTGTACTTTTTTGTGCGAAAAGTGACCTTATCTATTGCTTTCCATCAGGCGTGATCGATGTCAACAGCGGGCCCATTTAGCAATAAAAAAAAAGTTTATATAAATAAACAAAAAAAAAAGACGGGTTGCACTCCGGGAGTGCCGGCAGAAGTGAAAACTTGAATATTAACGTTGAAATAAATCAATTATTAATTTAATTAATATTACTCATTTTTAGGGTTCCGTAGCCAAATGGCAAAAAACGGAACCCTTATGGATTCGTCATGTCTGTCTGTCTGTCTGTCTGTCTGTCCGTCCGTCCGTATGTCACAGCCGTTTTTTTCCGAAACTATAAGAACTATACTGTTGAAACTTGGTAAGTAGATGTATTCTGTGAACCGCAGTAAGATTTTCACACAAAAATAGAAAAAAAACAATAAATTTTGGGGTTCCCCATACTTACAAATGAAACTCCAAAAATTTTTTTTCATCAAACCTGTACGTGTGGGGTATCTATGGATAGGTCTTCAAAAATGATATTGAGGTTTCTAATATCATTTTTTTCTGAACTGAATAGTTTGCGCGAGAGACACTTCCAAAGTGGTAAAATGTGTGTCCCCCCCCTCTAACTTCTAAAATAAGAGAATGATAAAATTAAAAAAATATATATAATGTACATTACCATGTAAACTTCCAGCGAAAATTGGTTTGAACGAGATCTAGTAAGTGGTTTTTTTTTAATACGTCATAAATCGAAAACCGCAATTTACCTTTCACAAAGTTACAACGAACTACAAGAACTTTTATATTATGTTACTTGCTACGGAACCCTTCATGGGCGAGTCCGACTCGCACTTGGCCGGTTTTTTTCAATATTTCTGCGTCACTTTTTTCATTAATAGATGCACTTTGTTCAATTTCCATATTTTAAACACTTTCGGTCTTATTCATAAAAAAAGCCTATTGAAGGTTTAAACCATTCATTAGTTAAAATGCTCAATAGGCCTGTAAAACATTCGATAAAATTTTGTATTCATAAACGCTTCATAAACGTTCTATAACTAGAATGTCCTACAACTTCTAAATGTTGCCATTATAATGAAGTCATCCAACAAATTGGCCAACACATTAAATCGGCATACGAGAATATCTGTCTACGAACCGAATATTTGTATCCATAGACAATGAAAAACTAATTTATTGTCTACAGTTTCAACAGTTTTGACGCGACAACGTCATGGTCGTCATGGAAACAATATGAATATGTCAATGAATGAATTTGATATTGTATGTGTCAAACTATAAAACTTTTGAATATTTTTTTTGTATTCAAAATAAATGAAATTAAGACCGGAGACTAGTTGCAATAAAGGGCAAAGAATTGAATATTGGTTGGAGGAGGATAAGGTGTGTACCTACTGTTACAGCTAAAATGTGTTCAAAGTAAGTTATGTTTTGTAAACATTCTCAATTTCTTATACTTATGCTTGCTTTTGCTTCTAATCCTTAGATTTTTTGGAAGAATTGGTTAGCAGAAAATGAAACGGCCTACAGAAGAGATGGCACAGATGGCAAATGAAAAGCAAACATTTTAAAAATGTTGTTCTGCTTGCACAAGTTTTAGAAGCCAAATTAGAGTTTAGAGTATTGTTCAGCCGTGAACAGGCAAGAGTTACATACGCCAGCGTCAGCATCAAGAGCGACATACATTCGTTCCACATAAATTAGTAATTAGTAAATGAATAAATTAGTCATCAAGCTGGAGTAGAGTTTGATTCATCTTCCATAATTCCTCTCACTATGGCCAAGACACCTTTAGCCATCACCAGTTCTATGAGTCTGTGGGACCGGCAATGACAAAACTATTTCCTGTGTACACATTGCACGACGTACACAAACCCCTATTCCTACCCAAATTCTGTCTGTTCCCGTAGGTCTCCCGTAGGCTTGTATGATAGGTTAGGGTGTTAGGATAACTAGGGTGTTAAGTAGTTGCTGTAGGTTTATAATCAGTAGGGTGAGGTAACCATAGATACCAGGCTCAATTGTTACAAACTTAGCCACACTGTATGCATTTGGAATAACAGCCGTACTAAGCTGTAAGTCCCGGTGCGTACAAGTTTTATAAAAATAAACTGATATTTGTATACAAGCTTTTTATTAATGAACTACTTCCTAAATTTCTTCTCTTTTGCTTTAGATCTTGTTGGCTCAAAATATTGCCACTTCCACGTTGTCGTCGGTGGCAGCGCAGAGGTCACTTTGACTGCATGTTTTGGGTAGGACAAATAAGGCAGGATAGGACGTGGAGCATGTTTTGCAACATAGCTTCACAGCCACACCCTACTGGAGCATCTCCCTGCAGGGTGTATGTAAACTTCCGTGGTCGACACGGAAGCATTGTTTTCACACAAAAGCAGCAATGTCCCACAGTATTTCTTGTTGCTATAATGTGCTTCGTTATATTTTTCGTCGCTTCTATTTTGTATTGTAGGTAGGTATATAATAATAAACTAAATTGGTTAAACAGAAGTTCAAAATAAATTAAATACAACTGCGGCTCCTCGAAGTACTATTGTTTACGAAACTGACTTTTCAAACATTTGTACGTCAAATGTCATTTTCTTCGGCCATCTTTGTCGTGTCTCACTTGGTTCACTTCGGTTGGCGCCGCCGTAGAAAGAGATGGGGGGGGGGGAAATCTCTCCTGACGGTCACGTGTCCTGACGCGATGCCCTGACGCGAGTTTAACATTTTTTACCCATTACAAAAAGTGTTCAACGCCGCTAAAGAAGTTTTCACTTCAAAAACACCATGAAATTAACAGGGAGTGAAACGAAAAGAAAAGTGCATAAAACCATGATTTTGACAAACAAAATACTTATCTGCCGGAAGGCACAACTTCTGAGTTTGATTATAAAAATGAATAAATGAAGCCGAAGAAGTTAAAAGTACAATACAGATCTTAGCATCTAAAGTTAAAATTTAATGCGTCCCATAGCTGCAATGCGAATGTTTTCAGCTAAAACTGGGCCCCAGGGCCGTACTACGGGGCCATTATAAGAATAATGTCGTAAATAAACTCGATCCCCAGAACAACGTCTATTTGTAAAAAAAGCAATTGCCAAGCTGAAGTTGAAGTGCTTATTACCGGGAGTTATATTTCCATTTATATGAAAACTAATGTTCCCGTTATTTTCCTGTTTGCCTTTTATTGCGAAGTTCCTAGCGGTGCGTTTAGAAAAATATTTTTCAGGTATTGTGTGCGGACGTTAATAGAAAGTGGAATGTCTGCCTCATAGAAGATGTTATGAGGATGAATCTTTTATTATAGGTATACCAGAAATAGTTGTGAGCGAAATGAGAACCGCTATAACGTTTCATTTGAAAGACTTTACGAGAAGAAATTACTTCTACAAAATATCATAGAAAATGGAACATTGTTACGTTGCTTAGATAACAGTTATATGTTTTTCTTTGAGGATTCAACCCATTCTAGTGAAAATGGCACTAAAGAAGACGAACCTTCAGGTAAGATTATACTACGAATACGTACCTACTAATACACGAGCTTCAAACTGCGAGTTCGTATTACAAAAAATCATCATCATCTGTCTAGCTTTTTCCCAAGTCAGCTTCCGGTCTAACCGGATGCAGCTGAGTACCAGTATGTTACATGGAGCGATTGCCTATGTGACCTCTAAAACCCAGTTACTGGGTAATACGAAACCCCTTGGTAAGACTGGTTGGCAGACTTACCGGCTTCTGACAACTCGTACCGACTGCCAAAGATCCACGAAAAACAAAAAACGCAAATACAAAAAAATCTTTATCAGTAAATTTTATATTAAATGTTAACATATCGTAAAGAAAACTCTCTCCCCGTCCACTTCATCATCTGCCTAGCCTTTTCCCAACTATGTGAAGTCGGCTTCCATTCTAACCGGATGCAGCTGAGTACCAGTATGTTACATGGAGCGACTGCCTATGTGACCTCCACAACCCAGTTACTGGGTAATTCGAAACGCCTTGGTAAGACTGGATGTCAGACTTTCGGGCTTCTGACAACCCGTAACGGCTGTCAAAGATCCACGAATGACAGCCGGGCCCAACGGCTTAACGTGCTTTCCGAGGTACGGAAGGGTCTTGGTATTTAAAAATGGTCACCCATCCAGGGACCAACCGCGGCAACCGCTGCTTAACCTGATCGACTGTCAAAGATTCAAGAACACAGAAAAAATCTTCATCCGTAAATATTTTTTATATTAAATTTTTAACATATCGGAAAGAAAACTCTCTCCCCATCTATTTATTATACACGGTTAAAAGTTATAAAATATTAAGAATTTATTGGGAACAACGCTAAAGTTATTCATCTTATCCTTTATTAAAGGTCCAGTTATGGGTTTTCCAATATCTTACATTCTTTAGAGGGAGCCGTTATCTGGGGGCTCTGAATATTTGAAATGTTCTGCGGAATCTTACAGTGTATTATGATAATTTACTTCCGATCCTTAAAACTTGACCAAGTTTAAGTGAAACTATTTCCTGTATACATACATTTTGGTGTTGTTTTCACATAACATCGTTTTATAAATTGCATTTTTAGTACATTGTCTATTGAATGGATTCTATGCGACAAGAACTGTAGGTATGTACAATAAAATTAGATATACCTCTAAGCTAAGATCATAGGGTGCAAGTTTTTTTTTTCAGTTATTGTATTTTTCTTTTGTCTTAACAAAAATAAGTGTCTGTACCTACCCACTGGTAAATTCAGAAAACATGAAATGGGTAACTGTTATATTCAGATATATATCATCATAATTATCTCTACGTTCTGAACTTATCACTCCCAACGCTCACAAATGTATGCAAATTAAACTAAAAACACATAAAACAATTTTAATAAACGGACTCTTCTACCAAAGCCTCGAGTAACTAATTTAAATTAACCATTAAAGTTAGATTATAAACCCTTACAAAATTAATTAAAGCTTAAAGAAGTTTGGTCAAGCTTATTGCAACTATGAGTGGAGAAATAACGAAGTTTAAGCTTTCAAGTAACCGACTAGAAGTTTGAGAAAACCGAGCCGGGATAACGAAAAAAGAGGTTTTAATTGAAACTCTAAACTTTCTTGCTTAATCTACACGATAGGAGAAAATATTAAAAGTAAGTAAATTTTCGTGGAGAGAAAAAGTATTAAGTCTACTTTACATTCATAAGATCGTTGGATATAGTAGAAGTTTAGTAAGAAACCGATGGATGTTCTCGAATAAAATGTAATTTTATTAATAGAAAACAAATAGCTCATCAATCAAATAAAATTTCAGTCCAAAACATTCATCGGTTTCTTACTAAACTTCAACTATATCCGACGGTCCTGCATACCTATCTCTTTTGTTGACCCTACGTCAATAAATGTCGACTCCACCTATATTTATATATTTTTATTAAGACGTGTAAAAGTAATTCTGATATCCTATTTATGGAATACTTAGTAAATTTCTTTTTATTAATCTAGAAGCACAAGAGTGCTTAATTCGGTTCTGAATAATTGGTGTTGTCTAAAAATAAATGGTGTATAATTAACGAAATTGAGCACTAAGCAACGATTTTTGAAAGTTCATCCCTTTAAGGGGTTAAATTAGTTAAAGTTTGTATAGAAGTTCGTGGTTTTTGTCGATGACCCCATCGGGCACATAGCTTGTATCGGCTATAAAATAGTTCACTAATCATCATCATAAGCCTTTTCCCAACTATGTTGGGGTCGGCTTCCAGTCTAACCGAATGCAGCTGAATACCAGTATTTTACATGGAGCGACTGCCTACCTGACCTCCCAATCCAGTTACTGGGGAATACGATACCCCTTGGTAAAACTGGTTGTCAGACTTTCGGGCTTCTGACTACCCGTGACGACTATCGAAGTACCACGAATAAAATAGTTCACTATTTTGATAAAATATTGACTCCTTTTAAGTAACTCAATAAGGCTGTCACCATTTTAAAATAACCCGCACTCTACTAAAAGTGGTTTAGTAGACATTGTAAAATGTCCTCAAGTAACAGACACTTGAAATAAACGTCAAAGCGCAAGTTGAACCGAGAAATAAAATCATAAAATATAGAGGATTGTAACTCAATCGTGTTCGAGCGATTCATTCGATGACCGCGGTTAAGCTGTGGTTAGTTCACCCACAGATTGTAAGGCCTTAGATTTGATTGCCTTGTTAAGGCACTAGCTTGTTAGGTCACACTTGGATTCAGTCGTTCGACCCTGTTGAACCTAGTAATGGTAGGAACATACTTAGCAAAGTGTTAACTTGGGAACGTTTGGTTTATGCACTATAATATTTCAGTGAAAAGGTGTTGTTACGTAGCAGTTTGAATTGAAGTGCAATTTTTTTTAAGGTATCGAATGTAGTGGAAATTTTGGTATTACATACTTTAAAAATAGGTCATTTTTTGCCCTTTATACAGTCAGTCTACGTCAATATGCAGAGTAAGCAAACTGAAGTGGCAGTGGGCTGGCCATGTTTGTCGAAGGACCGATGGCCGGTGGGAGCAGACGAGTCCTGGACGCCCTCACGTTGGGTTAGACTGGATGCGGAAGGTGGAGGAAGGCGTGTTGTAGCGCAGCCTGGGAGAGGCCTATATCCAGCAGGTCCACTGCTAGACATAGGCCTCTGCGATAGCCTGAGTTGATTGGATGCGGGCAATTTGGTATTCAGTTTGCTTAATAATAAATTTCGGTGCCATCAGCAAATGTTTGTAACAATGGACAAATAAGTAACAACATTAATAATTTAAGTGTTTTCTTACCTAACCAACAGTTCGGAGGAATTCTGAGTTAAATAATAAGTCAACTCAGAATTCCTCTCTCCATTTTAGACTATAGCCCTTATCCCTTTTACATATATAAAATCGACAAACTCGTTAATAGGTTCAGAATTTATTTGACCTAGATTCGCAACGTTCCAATACTAAAATTTAGTTTTCAATTTCATCAAATTTGTATAAGCTCCAACTGGTATTAATGTAGTAACATTAAGCTTAGCAACTATATTACAAAGGACGAAGTTATTTAAAACTTGTTCCATTTTAAGTTTACTGTAAATGAAATGACTATTAGGTGTGTTCATTTTGCTTTTAAATTGTCTAGTCAACATAGTCATGTGATTTGATTGATTGTTTAGTCTATTGTTCCCAATACTAGGACACAGGCCTCCTTTTTGTCAGAGGGAACTGGCTATAATCCACCAAGCGGCCCAGCGGGTAGATGTTACGTGTCTAAGAATTTTCAGTCCTCATAATTTTTTCCTTCACGGTTTTGATTTTTGTCTTCATCGTTTTATTTATCAGAGGTATTCCACTCAGAGTACTGATTTCACGCCGAGAAAAACATCATAAAAGTCTATAACCTATATCTTCACATTGAAGTAGATTAAACAATATACTTAGCAAAATTCCTCAATTTTAATCAAAATAACATTATATAATTTTAAATACAACCAATAGCCGTCGAAAATTTCTCATTTTACAAAGCTCCGGTTCCACTAATCAAACACAATTATACTGTACCAAATGAAAACTCCTATCAAAGATCCACTTATTTAGTGTCTCTTCATTTAGCGGGAGTGTTTACTTAAATTAAGATACTGGCTGGTGGAATCGAACTCAAAGTCGCAAGGCGGCTCCGTTACTACGATTTTAATTATTATGTGTCGAGTGATCCGAGTGTTTGAGGTAATTAATATTATCATTTTCTCGTCTGGCAAGACTTGGTAATTTTGACATTGGCAACATCTACATTTTTGTGACAGCTACTCCTTGTTAATCTGTCAAGCTCCGCTAATGAGACATGATTGATTTTCTATTGTTTCGTCGCCGATCGGCGAACCGCGACGCATGTCCGGTTAAATCCAGTGTTTTTTTTTTTTTAATCTGGGAACATAATTTTACTATAGAAACAGCACCATAATTGGGTAACACACTTTCAAGCAACATCTGAATCATTTTGAAGGATATTGCTAATCCATTGCTTCCTCTGTTCGAAAAATTTGTCTGCGCAACATCGTAAATAATGCATTGAATGTTGTTGTACCTACTGTCAAAATTAAAGCCATTGTTACTTTACTGTGTTAAGCAAATGCCCCGCTGGTCAAAAACCGGAGAAAAATACGAAGCTATCGTAGTTAAAAATAAAACTAAATGAATAAAGGAATTTAGATTTTTTCAAATTATTCAATGACAATTTACCATTTGGATTTTGATTATAACACAAAACAGCATCTACCGTTGTGTATTCCAATTAAATTCATTATAAAACATTAACAAAAAATAGACATAACACGTAACGGTTGTCACATTCAAATAACAAATCTATTCGCTTCTACAACCTTTTCGGTGTAAACATAAAAATCTCGTTCCTGCTAACCATACAAAATGAATATTTTATCAATAATAATTTATCGAAATGAATTGTTTTCGAGAACTTCCCTATCACGCAAGCTATTTGTTCCACTCCTGCGCAGTAGGGCACTGGCACTTTCTATTAAAATTATCATATCCATAAATAAGAATCTTGTTTTTAATATCATTACAAAAACTTGAGAGAATGGGGTAGCCATCATTTTGGTCACGCCAGGTAAGAGACTTCAGAAATTATTTCAAATAAATTGGACTTCTGATGCCGACAGGATTTAACGTTTTTAAGCAAAATCGTTGAAAACCTTGAAATCAATCATTTTAAAACTCAAAAAATAAGGTGGTGCCAATTATAATAGCACTTGTTTATGGGTAAAGTTATCAGTTGATATTTTACGACCAGTAATAAAATCCATTCACTCAGGTGAGTATACTTTCAAAATTTCCTCTCATCAATACGGATTTCTATGTGCTAAAAATCGATACCCAATTTAGGAAAGCAAGAAGGTCGCCCTACAATCATTTTGCACCTGTAACCACTTCTGAGTGCCGTTGACGTGAAAAACTAAACCGAAAAGGACAGGTGCGAAATCCTGTCGCAGCGGGGGTCTACCCAAGGGCCCGTTGACTCGACCCATAACCTTAATTGATAGGAATCGTTAACCTTTAAACGCGCGCCTTCATCGTTTCCTTAACATAAATACTTCGATTCTAATCTCAAAACTTTTTTCTCCGTTATTTTATACCTCTGGTTAGCGATCGTTTTATTTTCGGGTGCCTTCGTCTACAGCCGCCGATAGATCGTTATTTCGTAATAAACAGTCCATTCTTTGTCATTCGATATTTTCGAGATTGTTGGTACCAGATAATATGATATCGTCTTGGTGCCGTCGGTTCAGTTATAGGTTATAATGTCCAGTGTCAAATTAGGGAAGGCCGAGTGACGTTGGAATTATTGCTCGTTTAATGTTAATTATTTTCTTCTGAGGAAGTTAGACGTGTGTAATTAATTCGGTGGTCAGCTCTTTTATTTGATGAGACAAGATCAGATCTGCTGTATTTTCTAGACGATTTTCTTTTTTGTTTGAGTCAATTTTCATCACTTGAAATATCTTCAAGATTGATATTTGTTTTCGTATACTGAACTGAGATTAAATTAATTCTATAACTAGAATCTGATTTAGGTCTATCCCAACAAAGCAGCATTCAGAGATTCCCAAAACAAAAACAAAGACATAAATTAACAGTAATTTTGCCTGCTCCTTGAATCAAGATGAAGAAGCAGTAAAAAATCTTTGCAGTTTCAAAATCACATAATGAATGAGCAACAGAAAGAAGATTAACATAAACGCCATCATTAATTTGCCGCAAATGAACCTGGTGTTGATATATATCGCCCTTAAATCAATTAAATTTATAACTTACGACTTTAAAAATCTCGAAAGTGTAATCAATATCTCGTGCGGCTTGACATAAATTTGGGAGGACCCATATCACTAACTCTGTCCGGTTTGTCATCAAATCAGTGATCAGCTAAAGTTTTAGAATTCTGATCTATTTTTGGAACGTTCTGATGAAAGGAATATGGTTTATTTATTTATTTGGTTTTTTCTTTATTTTTTGCTGGCGTGGACAGTTAAATAGATGGCTCAACAATCGTGTAAAGGTCGGTCTGACATTAGCAGTGTCTTGTGACAGCATCTAGACATCATATTTCGGACCTTCTCTCGAGAAGAAGCCAAACTGTACTTTCTAATTATTTATCGGAGGATAGCCATATCAATTTTTCAACAGCATTCCTGCAAAATAAACTGTACACACTAATCTGAGTAATGTTTTCATTTCCAAAGTCTCAACCGTAGTTTTTATTTACTACGTTAACATTGGAAGCAAAAATCATAACAAAACAAAAATATTCGCAGGCCGTAAGACCGTTCCTTACAACGTACGCAATAAACACATTTTTCTCAACCAGCTCTCATAATAACCCCGAGCTGGAAGTTATGTATTCTAATCTTTATTAATTTTGCTGAGGTACCTAACCTTGTTAAGCTTACAAGCCTCGAGAATGAACCGGCTATGTTTTCCGCACACACAATCCCTGGAGCCCTTAGAAAAGCATATTATAATCAGGAACGCTCGCATATTCATGAGTTTATGGCATCATCTGGAGAATATAGGCCTCCATCCAGTACCTAGAACCACATGCGCGGTAAAAAAAAAAAATACACGATATCAGATCTACATTCGTTCGAACAAAACGAGAAAAAAATTGCTCGAAAATTCTGAACTTTTATACAGTGTGGGTATGTTTTTTTTCACAGCACTCAAACTCGGTCACCTCTGCTAAATGGACCGAACAGGTGCACTAAAGTTTTTATAAAGTCCTCTCGATCGTAAATCGCCTTAAGTAACAAGGGTGAGCTTTAAGTTTTTTAGAGTACTTTTAATAAAGAATGAACTAACCAAAGTTGCCGAAAACTTTGTTGGAGTGGCTTTGCTAATACTGTCTTTAGTTTGAAAAGGGTTTGATACCAATTAAGAGCGATAAATCATTAGTTAATCACGGAGCTTTTATCAATAACTTTTCGGGTGGTTGTGGTGGAGTTAATTGAGGTTTAAAAGTTTTAATCTTTTGTAAATTGGTTTAAAGATTGTTGCCTTGAATGTGTTTTGACAGGTGGTTCAAGCTAAATCTAGATTACAAACGTTTAAAATTATGTATAATATTTTTGTGGGAATCTGTCTCGTTGAATAACGTTTATAAAGTATTTGTGTATTTTTAAGACATATCATATAAAAATTCTTGATCTGCCTCGTTACTACTTCAAAATCTGACAAAAAAAGAATATCAAAGAAATCTCTAAACCAAATGACTCATCGAAATAAGAGCATGGGTCCACAACACAATAAGAGGCTTGATACACGCGTGTGTTGCCGGTAGTCCTTTAATGTCGTGTTGTGCCTTGTAGATGTCTAGATAAAGGGAAAGGACATTGTATGACGCAACCAGGAGGGTCGCCCTCCTTCTATTTATTGCTACATATAATCGGGCAACCGTGTGTCTGTGGGTAAAGATGAAGAGATTAGGAGGGCATTGGAAAATTTTAATTTTAATGACCATTAACGAGATTGTTATCAAAAAGCGAAGGTGACTATGTAATATGGTAGGTAGAGCTACATCTTAAGGAAGGCTTATGACCAGCATTTCACTGGAAAAAAATCTGATAGTTATTGTTTACTTCGATCTACATCTTTTTAGATGAGATTAATTTTCGGCCTGCGTTAGAACATTTTTGAAGTGAAAACTTCTTTAAGCGCGTTGTGCATTTTTTGAGATGGGAAAAAACCATTGAATTCGCGCCACTGTTACCGTAACTGACACCGCTTCGGATGTGTTCGGCTGTCCTCGGGATGTACCTACTCGGTTTTAATGTATTTCCGATATTTCAGTGAGTCATGATGGCAAAGTATTCTGTTTGTGTTTTGTTTATAATTATGATGATTCAAATATTACACACGTAATTGTTCAAGTTTTCACTTCTGACGGCACTCCCGGAGTGCCACTTTTTTTTTCGTCCGAAACGGGTCCCATGGAGTGCTGATGAAGGTAGACTCATGTACTGCCGGGGCACATTCCTAGTTCAACGATCGATTCCCCATACAAACTGATGAGGTGGCATCGATAAGGGTTTTGATTCATTTGCTCTAAGTGCATCTGCTATTGTCGTTTTCTTAGTCCTTTTAATGTTTCTAAGAGTTTTGGTTAGTAGGGGTGGAAGGATAGATGTGTGTTTATCTTGGCCCAGTCCCTGTTCAGTTGATACATTTGAATCAAAGTTAAAGCTTGTGGCAGATGGATTAGAAGTCGCATGATACCTACCGTCTAATCGAGCACTTTCAATCATTAGGATTTTAGGGATCTGCTACTGCCTTTATTATAAACAATTGTAATATTGTTAACTTTTTATGAAGTTTCATAAAATAATTAAGTTATTTTAACACTAGCTGTAATTTCGCTCCTAAATTTATCTGCGTTTATTTTTTTAAACTAAAAATATATGGCATAGCCATACTATGCCATATATTTTTAGTTTACTGAAACCATACATTCAGTAAATATTTCTAGACCGCTGTTTCATGGAAAAGTGCCATACCTACGGGGTCAAAATGTATGGAACAGCTAATTTTTTTTCATAACCGAGCAACATTTTCGATGCAGATTTTTCAGAATCATGTATTGAATCCACGCGAAACCTATTTACATCTTGCTACTTTTCATTCTCATCATTTTCATTTTTATCATTTTGGGGGAGGCCTATGTCTAGCAGTGGACGTCATTCGGCTGAAATGATGATGATGATGACTTTTCATTATAAAAATACATAATCTAGGATGAAACGTAGCATAACCGTCCTTCTTCAGGACCAAGGCTACCTATCTATCAAATTTTATAACGATAGGTTCAGTGGTTTAGGTGTAAAGAGGTAACAGACAGACAGAGTTACTTGCGCATGTATTTACTAATTAGCTCAACTATAACATTTAGGTTAATTTCATTTGAGTGAATCTCCGAGGATATATTGGAATTTGCAGCAGTTTGGGAAGGACAACGTCAAACTCAAACACAAAACTTAGAGCTTTAGGAATAGGTAATAGACTAATGATAAATGATTTATAATATTGCGTTTGGAAACTGTAATTTCTTTCACCTTTCTTAACATGCATTAGCAGTATCTTCAAAGCAAAATATAATGCACTTAATATCGTGTCCTGCGAGTCCTGTCAGCTTCACGTAACAGGAATTGATGGGCGCTAGTGATGGCGTCAAACACGTAGCTGAATTCGATTTATATCGGTCTGATTTCTGAACTCCCCCCCCCCCCCTTCGATCCCCAGCTAGTTCTTCTTCTGTTTTAGACTCTGTCTTATCCAAATTATCTAGGTGGGCCAGTTAAGATTGTCACTGACACGCTATGAAGAAGAAAGCAAAATGCCATAACGAAACTACACTGTCCTCATTACAATAACCCAGTACACACATGACGTCCGCTAACTACCTCTTAAATAGATTTTGGACTGACATTGATGAGCAGATAAGATCATAGTGTCCGATTCATTAAGCGTAATGATACGGTTCGTTAATTAAGAACAATCGTCGATTCCACAGGACCTATGGTTATGTGCCCCTCAATAGATTTATAGGCCCAACGTCCGGTGAAATTGATAAAAATTGTCTTGAGAAAGTATTTGATAATGGGTTGATAGTCATTGGGTTCGAGTTTATTGCCTTTAATTACAATTGTTTTTAGTTTAAATTCTATTGGAATTGTTCAAATGTTGGGTTTGTCAAGTACTGTGGGATGGTATTTATTGTTTTTAATACTAACTGTTTAGTTAGATAGCAATTGATTTTACGGCAATAAATCATACGTTTATTGATTCATTCTTTGTATTTTTGATTGAACAACTTTTTGACTCTTTAAGCCTTTTACATTATGTTTAATCGGTAAGTATGATGCTCGAAGATTACCTTAACTTTGACTACCTTTTGGAAAGGGCAACTAGAATCAATTCTATGTATTTTCAAAAGTGCCTTTTATGTGCCTAATTGAAATATATGATTTGTCTTTTAAGTTACTAAAAGTTGTACCTAGACCTGACATTTTTTTAAACGTTTTTAATACTGTCAAAACCACTTAGTTTATTCAGGAATCATTGTTTAAACCCTCTTGAAGCAATTGCCGAATAAATCAATTAAGTATACCTACATCAATCATACGCATCACACTTAGACGACCCGCTTAACTGAAGATTGAACTCAATTGAAACGACTTTGAACTTGAAAATTATTAGCAAGAACACTTAACACTGCCAAATTAGATAGACCCTTCAATTCGTTAGTGTTCAAAAGATGAATGTTCGAAAGTATCCGATGGGAACAGGTCTTCTTAAATTGGTAGCGTTAGTCGTGATTCATGGACGATTGTTTGCTACAATTTTGTATGTTCGATACTCCGGACCGTCAAGTATGACGAGTCATATTAATCTTTATGAAATAATCAATTAAATAGCGGGGGAAATCTGGATTAGATGGTATCAGTGCTCTGTCGGCACATGCGTACAGTCGTGAGGTCCGTAACAAGATTGTTTGTGGAGCAAACGGTTTTGATATTTTAAGATTTGCTGTTTGAATAAATCTATTTTTATTTCAACAAAATCATTTAATTGATGCAATAATAGATATTTTTGGATTGTATAATAACTGGTTCAGGGTTTTTATTACAGTCATATTTGATTCAGTGACGCAAAACAATGTTACTCTTCACTTAGATAATTTTATGACAGCGACCTCGTTATAAAATTCAGGAAACACTTTAGATATTTCGTTAATTAAAAAAATACAAGTCAATATTCAATACTGAAAGCAACATTTTCCAAACAAAACCATTCAAAATCTATCACCTAAAAACCCCAAAACGATCAAAACCACCACATCGCACCACAATGACGACCAAAAGCGGTATGTTTTGGTATCGACTGGTCAGGCATTCGAAGTATTGTCAGTGATTTAATTGAAACAGTATGGGGCCGAACCAACCGCGGCACAACACTACGAGTGGCCACAGGAAACAATGTTTTGTATGAAAAACTTCATCTAGTACATTTTAATTGCCTTCATATAGTTTAATTAGAGAGTTAGAGACGTTCCGTGTAGTCCATGATTAATGTTGTAAAGTAAATGGGATGTGTTTGATGACTATAAAATATGCGTCCAAGTCTATGCTCTACTTTGAGAATGGTATACGTTAATTTTGTTTCTGTTTTGATAAATGAGTTTTGTATGGATAAATTGTTGGATTAGGATCTTTTTTTAGAGGTTAAGCTTGTAAAACATGTCGTGTTTTTATTTTAATTTGACTTGGGTGTAGCTGAATAATTTAAATTTTGACTTGTCATACTACTAATAAGCTTGTTTTATTCAATAACAACGTTTTTGATTATTATGATAACAGCTAACTTTCATTATCTGTTCTTTTAAAGGTCCAACTGCTAACTAACTCACTAATAAATCTACCGAAGAAATATTTGACCAAGCAACATACATAACATAATCAGCCTATAATGTTCCCACTGCTGGGACACAGGCCTCCTCTCTGTGAGAGGGAGTGGGCCGTAATCCACCACGCGGTCCCAGTGCGGGTTGGTGGATGTCACACGTCTTCGAATTTTTGATTCTAGGACATGCCGGTTTTCTCACGATGTATTCCTTCACCGTTTTGAGAGCAGTGGTGATGGAATAATTTAGACAAAGTAAAGCGCTTGTCTGGGTTCGAACCTAAGACTTACAACTTGTAAGTCGCGACCAATACCACTGGGCCACTACTGCTCCAATTTGACCAAGCAAAAACCAGCAAATCCTTCAATTAACAAAAGTAAATGTTAACATGACTGTTTCCCAGACTAAAAAACAAAGCTCAACAAATAGAGAAATAGGATGTAATACAAATACCAAGCAATTCTGAACCAGCCACACCGTTCTTATTAAACATGCTACAACCTACAAACGATCAAGTCTTTGATGAATGGGAATACTCTCAAACTAATCTGAACATCTGTAACTTTGACAGTGGAGGATTAAGGGGTACAAAATGTTCTTAAATACTTCAGTTTAATATTGATGTCTAGGAAGTTCGGCGGCTAGTTATCTAACTCTGAACAATAGTCCGTTTTCTGATTAAAGTTGCCTCTTAGCAGTTTGATGGGACCTTACTAGACAATGCGAGGTATTTATAGGGGCTTTATAGAGATATCAAATAATTACATCACGAAATTTTATGATCGTGTTCCCGAATCTTTTGTGTTGTAAGTAGAAAGGTACTTGAGGAAATTGGAAATTGATATCTGACTGAAAATAAATAAGGTTGACGCTGGAGAAAACATTTTTGCAGAAAATCCAATCTTTCAGGCACAATTTGGACTGAAAAAGACTGGTTGATTTTTTTGTGTTTGAAGAGTGGACGCTCCCTACTAAATGGACCGATGACCTTAAAAAGTGGCTGGGACAGACTGGATGCAGAAGATGGAGGACAGGATGTTGTGTCGCAGTCTGGGAGAGGCCTATGTCAGCATTGGACTGCGATAGGCTTAGTTGAAAGGTTGGTGTGAACATAGTGAGTTGTATTGGCCCTAGATAGAGTACTAAAGCTCGTAGCAAATTAGCTTAGTTACGATTACTTGGAACTTGAACCATCCTACCAAGAACTTAAAGCATCTTAGTCTTAGATGTTTAAGAAGAAGGTACGGGATTATTAGAACTCTGATCTAATTTATCACGCCTTATATTAACTTCACTTGTTACTAACAAACAAACAATTTAATAAAATCTTGGAAGAACCTATTTCTATTAATGTCGTATAGAAATTAAACTTTGTATTATGAAGTATATCTAGTTTGGATGACATTACTATATAACTCTATACCTTGGAGCTGATCTGATGATGGAGCCAGGAGATGAATACTTCAACTGTTCAGTGGCTACCAGTAAACACATCGAGTTTGGGTTCATATGATTTGTTTTCAGTCCAATCGATTGTACGTCAGCATCAAAAGTCGATTAACACTATCATTTTAACATGTTGTTAAATTGACAACAACTTTTTTCAATAAACTGATTTTTAGCTTTTCACATAATAGACAAGAGTACCTATATATTCTAAAAAAAAGTCTTCTGCTGCAATTTTGAACAAATATTTTGCTCAATAACTAAGATTAAAAAAACTGAAGTGTTAATCAATTTTTGATGCTGACCGTACCCACTTGGTTTTCCGGTTCTAATGCCACGAGGTGGACAGTGGAACTCTTCAATCGCTACTAGTAAAGTGGTCAAGTCATTCGTCTTCGTTGGACTTGTGAACTAAATTAAGAACATACTAAATTAAAAATATATTGTTTGAAAAAAAATACACACTTTTACCACGTACTAAAAATTTGTTTATTATTATTTCAGTTTATAGCCTAGCTTCTCTGATTAAGCTCGCATTCTTCACAAACCAACTAACTACAAACCCAACTAATGATGCGTCCAAACCATAATTATTCTGATCTCTCACAGATTTACACAATACTCCCTGGCTGACATCCTGGCTGTCGGTTTACTGCCCTCTCCTTGACAACTTTATTACCGCATCTTACAGCGGTCATTGGGTTTAAAATTTTAATTAGCTCCCTTGTTGCCTTGTTAAGGATATTGGCCCGATTTTATTATGGTACGCCTGTTGTTACTTCTTGGTAAACATCAGTGTTTTATCTCTGATCGTAATTATGAGGATAGTTTTCTTAATCACCAATAAATATGAGGATAATTTATGATTGACTTTGCGAATGTTCGTTGGAATTGTTCATGCTTGAAATGGTTAAAAATATAAGTTAAGTAAGTGGTGTCTAAAGTCAAAAGTAAAACTCACTATAAAAGTTAAATTATAAAATTCAATTTAAAAAAAACTATGTTACAACTTTTTCCGATAAGCAGAAACGTCTGAAATTAATGCAAAAAAAGCAAGCTATCACTGTAAAGAAAATTTTAAAAATTTTGTGCAGGCAGATGCGTCTCCTTCACCCACCCCAGTGATAAAACTTTACGGCATAAAAAAATGTCATTATTAAGCTTTAGCAGATGGTTCTGATAGCGGCGGTAATTATGCTCCAAAAGCCACAGATCAATGGCGGTATAACAAAGAAATTGTCGCAAAAATAAACGGGTCCTTCAAAAAACAAGGGCAACAAATAAAACAATAAGGAGGACAAACACAAAACAAAGAGAAATACTATAAATCAGGTGTTGTGGAAGTGTCTCGCTTTATAAAAGTATGCATAGAGGCAGACGGTTGACGTCGGGCTGTTAACTGGAAATTTATTGTTAATCACGACCAAAGAAGTCTCATTCTCGTAAATTTTTGTGTAATACGAGTGGATTGATGCAAGATGCGACCCGATAACTAGGGAGCGGAAATAATTGGAAGGTTTTATGGAGAGGACTGCCTCAGAAAGTAGCTGGGATACCATGGGAGAAGTATATTTAGCTTCCAGTATCCTAATTTTACTTTGTAAGGTTCAAATTTGAATGGGAATTGAATTCGAAGCGTGTAACTCTTACTGGTAATGGCGGACTCGGTTCTGGTCGTTGAGCATGTTTTAAAATTTGAATTTGTTTGAGCATGAGACCCAGTGTGGGATTATATGGACATCATTGCAATGTATCTGCTTAATTAATTGCTTTTGTTTGTTAATTGACTTGCCTAATTCCGTTGAATTTATTGTTGCTGATGCAATTTACGGAACAATTACCTACCCGTATTTTATATTAGTCTTATCTTTATTTTTTGATGTCATGATTTAAATTTTGATAATAAATGAACCTGAGTTTTTGAAGCAGATATTTTCCTCCAGTATTCTGTTGTTTTGAAAGACAATAAATACTGCCGATACGTTTCCAAACTAAACAATGGTGGCCACAACCAAATGTCTCCATGAACCTAAAACCACTGCTATCTGAAAGCAACAGAACAAGCAATCAAATTCGGAATGTTTCCCGTAATAAAATGCTTTTACTATCTCAATATGCTTCTCATCAGCGTAGCGACCTAAACTAACTTGTACATCTAATTTATTAGGACATTTATTGTTCAATTTTAATGATCAATAATGTACATGGATGTGGCTTGTGGAATGCTAAGAAAATAAAGTTATAGCTTACTAAGTTACGAAGTCTTAATACAAAATTGAACAAAAAAATCAATATACCGAGATCAGAAAAGATAGCGACATAAAATCAATTTAGAGTGCCAGAGGCTATCGCTCATGAGAGGAGCATTATGTAAGTATTTAGGTTAATAAGCTTAAAATAAAAAGGCTTTTTGTAAGGTAGCGTCAGTATTCCCAAAATTAAATGAACAGTTTACCGTTTAAAGTTACCATCTCATCATCTTCCTAGCCTTTTCCCAACTATGATGGGGTCGGCTTCCAGTCTAACCGGATGCAGCTGAATACCAGTATTTTACATGGAGCGACAGCTATCTGACCTCCACAACCCAGTTACTGGGTAATACGATACCCCTTGGTGAGACTAGTTATCAGACTATCGGGCTTCTGACTACCCGTAACGACTGTCAAAGATCCACGAATGACAGCCGGGACCAACGGTTTAACGTACTTTCCGAGGCACAGAGGGGTCTCGTTGTGTAAAGGTGGTCACCCATCCACAGACCAACCGCGGCAAGCGTAGCTTAACCTGATCGCTCGACCTGTGCGGCTGTTATTATTTAGCCATGGACCCCCATAAAGTTACCATCTACATAACAAAATCTTAAATTCATTCATTCACTGACAGACAACGCACAGCCCAAGATTTTTGCCGATGCGAAAAAAGCACGGTCTTATTCCAGCACTGAACATACCCTAACATAGGTACATACCTACTCTACTTTTTTCAAAAACTTCATCGCCACTACTTTTATTAAACCTCCTCTCCTTATTTTCTTTCAATGCTGCGTGTGAAATATAGCCAATAATCTTGGTTGTAATATTTAAGTCTGCGCTCCTGTTATGACAGCTCCCCTATGTTATTGCATTATTTAAATTCGCCACTGTCATAAAAATAAAAATATTCCATTCTTAAGCCTAACTAGCTAACTGTGAAATCTCATCTGCACAACCTTACTGCTGCTGTTGCAAATAAGTATCCCAGTTATTATTCACACCACACCGTTTCGAGCTCGATACATAACAACGTTAGTTGAATTCCCTGTCATGTTAAATTCCACTTTAAAAGTTGGAAGTTAGATAACAAAATTGAGTGATGAAGAGTCACATTTGCAAGGCACGCGCATCGGCTGTTCGATATACGGACTCCTTTGACGTTCAAAGAGCAAAAAATAAAGAAAAGTGCATCGGGCGTTGTGACGAGCCAGCTCGGCGTTTATAAATATTTATTACCTAATTATCGAAGGCTGGTTTAACACCTCCACTGACTTTTTAGCCAGCGGCGAGCATCCAACTTCGAGACAACACCAATTTGTATTTTTAATCCCGAATAGCAGAACCGATATTTTATTTTTTTCAAACTTGTTAACACCGTAATAAAGTTGTCCATTACCTATCATTCTGTCAAGTCAAACGAGATGTTCACTTTGCGAAAGTTCTTTTCATAATGAAAAACTTATTTTGAAGTGTTATAAAGTTGTTGCGTTATCAGATTGTCGAAATAATCGTAATTTGTGATTTACATTATTTTTTATTTGGACGCAAGGCTATTAAGCTACATGAACTTTTGAATGTTTTTATTATCAGTGTATTGCATTACTTATCTAGATTCCATCTTCTTTTACCAATCATGATTTTTCTATCCCAAATAGTTGTAAATCAAACTTTTTCGGTGTTCCAAACTTACAAGGTTCAAATTCGAGTAGATTCTTTCTAGCCATCCGAAAAGCTACGCTTGTGTTTTGTGTAAATTTCTGTAGAACGTCGATACGAAACCAGTTTCCCGGTCGCATCTCCTGCTAAATAATCGAAATGTGACGTTTTATCACAAAAGAACAGCAGTTTACACTTAAACAAGTGTCAGCGACACTATCTGGCTCAAGTTATGCGTTTAGTCACCTTATTAAATAAGGGTTTATCAAAGGTGCGGCCACGCAGACCTTGGTGCGGAGATAATAGGAAAGAACTATGTGGATGGTCTGTTGTTCGATACGTTAAATTGGGGTACCTACTAAAATGAATATTACGTGCATCGTAAATTTAGGGCAGTGTGAAAATGTTACACTTTTATTACAAAACATACAGACGTAGATCTTAGATAACAAATATGTAAAGTCAAGTCAAACTCAAAGCATTTATTTAAAAAAAACACACTTTCAAGTCAAGGGGTCGGTCAGTCGGAAAGATGAAGCCCAGTCTATGCCCATTCCAAAACTTAGTAGGTACCTATGGAGAAGATCGGGTAAGTAACTCAAAGATACAAGATACCAAACAAAACGTACATAAGAAAAGTAAATCATTAGGTAGGTACTTTATTTTAAATGCAAAATCGATGCCTATTCCAATGATGCCTATAGTGTATATTTTAAATGCACAATTGATGATATAGATTCTATATTTAAATTTTTAAATATTTATTTTAAGCACTTTCATTTATTTTAGCTGTTTTCTACTGGAACCAAATTCGTTCGCATTAATTTTAATATCGACTCCTTTTAATATAGAAGCCCTAAGGGAATATCCATCCATTGAAATATATTCTAATGGTAGATAAAGCACTTTACACGCATTGATTACTTGTTTATTCACAAAGTTGCACAGAAATAACGGCTACGAAAAGAGACCAAAGCCACTTAGATACGATATTTAAATTTAATTTTCATTAAAGCTTTTTTACAATTTTAAATATTTGATTTTAAAACCTATTTAAGTATTTAAATTGTTGATTGCATATCAGTTTTGATTGTAATTTATATCTTAATCTACACCTAAGGGTCTTCTTATTTAATTGTAATTACATAAATTTAAGCATTTTTCTTATCTATGATAGCCCTTTGAAATAGGGATACTTAATGAAATGTAACTTAATTTAACCTAGTTGACAAGGAAAGGGTTTCCTCGGAAGCTTACTCAAACGCTTCCTGCTTGACTTTCAGAAATGTCCATACATCGGCCGCGGTTGGTACTTGGATGGGTGACCGCCTGGGAACACCGCGTGACGCGTTGACTTTTTGCTTTGATTAATATACTTCTAATTTACAGTAGCTCCATCTGAAATACTAACTTGACTATTGTCATGTAAATAACCCTCTACAAGTAGCTGCATTGTCTAGCATTCCGTGTTTAGTTATCAACTTACTTGCAAACCTGCGAAAATCTAATTAATTAACATCATCTAAATACCTATCCACAAATAACAGTACATAATTATATGAATCCAAATAAACATACACCCGTTTCCTACAAAACAAACGTACATGATGCGCTTGCGCTGCCTACGATTTTAGCCCAAGGCTTGCGCTTGCGTCGTCCATAACATTACAAACAATCAATCAAACGGACAGGATAAACATTAGTTTTGATTTAACAGTCATTAAAACAAACAAACATTTTTCTTGCGCACGCACATCGCTACGTGTAATTAACGTCACGACTTCATATTTCTTATTCGAGTGTCGACGTGTATTTTGAGAGACACGCGACGATTTTTCATAATTTTTGACAAGTTTCTCGAATTCTTTTTTTGGACTTTTTGACGAAATAATTATAGCTGAGGGTGATAATTTGGTACGAAAAAGTAGCTGTAAAAAAGACGATAACAACTCCACTTGGAGCGTCAAACCTTGGGTTTATCAGAGTTCACAGCTGGTAGTTACCTTAGAACTTATAAAATAATATTGCAATGTTTATAGATACTAATGACTAGACGTGCCATAGAAATGGTTAATTATTAAAAGCCTGTGATGTCCCACTGCAGGGCAAAGGCTTTTTTCTCTTTCCACTTCTCTCTATTTAAAGCTGCTAAAGACTTCTTGTTGAAGGAGTCTAGCTCATCCCGCCATCTCCATCTGGGTGTGCCGCGATGTCACTTGCCACTATAGGGGACTATTGGGTCATGAGTTTGGCACATTGGTCTCTTGGCATGAGAAAATTGTGAAGGATGTTCAAAATCTATTTTATTGATTAAAGCTATTGCAACACATACAATCATGTAGTTTGGATTACGTCTGAAAAAAAAAAAATGAAAAATACAAATATATTTTTTTTTAAACCTTGAACATGTTAAGACTATTTATATCAGACACAACGAGACAGACCTACGATAGTAAAGTAAGGTATCAACAAGTAGTTATAAGGTGAGAACCATTTACAGCACATAAAAACATGACACTATAATATCACAGGCCTAATAAAATCGTATAACGCTTAAATACATTCTATTCGATTTTTATAGCAATTCGTATTATGATCTATAAAACTTAAATCAGATTAAATAATCAATGATACGATACGTTAACGATATTTCATAAATCAGTTTTATACTTCAAAAATATTGTTTCATTTTCTCACACTTGATTGACTTATACAGTACCCGCAGATGTAGTAAAAATTTAATGAAATAAGCCTTTTTAATTACTTATACGAGATTGCATGACCGCTATCGTATGAGAATGTATGTGAAGTTCTGTGCAAAGAAAGCACTGCGGTGAATTGCTGCGGTAAAATAACTTACTATTTTAAAGGACAGTTTCGTTATTACTATAAAAATCTCTCTTGAATTTTCAAGTAATCATGACTTGCAGTGTTTTTTTATAAATATACTAGCTGCGCCCCGCGGTTTCACCCGCGTAAATGTCGATCCCGTGGGAATATCGGGATAAAAACTATGTGTCCTTTTCTGGAACTCAAGCTATCTCTATACCAAATTTCATCAAAACTGGTCCAGCCGTTTGAGTGTGAAGAAGTAACAAACATATAAACACACACACACTCACAAACTTTCGCCTATATAATATTAGTGTGATGACCATCGATTTTGCTGTCACAGTTTTAGACCTTGGTATGCCCGTTATCCTAAATCTCGCTGCGAAAATTGATAGCATTATTATACCTAGTCACATATTTTCGAACAAAAAATTCCTATCCACCAAAAAGTATAATAGAACAATATTTTAACTCGGACCACGCGAGCTCGACCAAAAACAAAAGCAAATCAACGATTAATGAAAACAGGAAAACGTAACAGAGAGACAATTCATAATAGTAACACGTGCCATAAGAGGATAGAGCACAAACATCAAACTAATGATGCACAAAAATATTTCCCGTGTTGCTTTATAACCATCGATTAATCAGGACATACGATTTTTTACTCTGTTTTAAAAGCATCGGCAAACGTGTTCCTGTTTGTACACTCTGACCACACATCGTCCATTAGGCTTTATTAAGAGTTTAGTCAATATTGATAAATGTTTGATGGAACATCGGCGACGTAACGATGCAATTAAATTTTGCCTCCCATGATGGAGCGTTCGCGTTTATGTACTAAATGCAGCTGACGTATAAAAATGTATACTGTTAATAATTGATTTAATTAACGAGCTCGTTCTTATCAATCAGTGTCAGATTTTCGGCAAATGTAGCGAATATTTCTAGATCATCTTTTGGTTTGTTTGCTTTTGATTGGCATCGGGTTGAGCGTGGGTGGTCACTCTTTAATCATTCTCTTGTTTATAAAATGATTTGCATTTACTTCAGTATTTGCATTAATATTTTATTCATCATTATTCAAAGCGTTGACTACTATACAATCTATACATATACAATTCAAAGTCCTGACTGACTGACTGATATATCAACGCACAGACTAAACCGCTGGTCCTAGAGACATGAAATTTGAAGGGTGTGTTTTTTATGACGAGTAAGTATCCACTAAGAAAGGGTTTTTCGAAATTCCACCCCGAAGAGGGTGAATGGGGGAGGGTGAAACACGCGGACGAAGTCGCGGGCAGAAGCTAGTTAGATTTATTTTCTCAGTGTTAAACTCTATTAACGTTATCAGTGAATAAAACCACAATCATCTTAACTTTAGCTACACAGACATTCATTAACCACATATTTATGACTATGTTCGCACACGCATTCGAGTAGGACGAGTTCACTTGAAGATATATTAGTAGCTACTGGAGTATAATATAGCACGCGTTATGAACATACGCCCCAGGACTAATAACACCATTACTCAAAACGAATTTGGTACAGCCATCCAGGTTAATATAGAGAATTTCGTGAGAGACCATGGCAAGTAATTCGATTATACCCTGTATAATAAATTTGCAACAATTTTGTACGACAAATTCATTTAATCTTATTATACTACGGTAGCTGTTGATATTCTCCGAGGAGTGTGTGTGTGGGTAGTTCTAATTTATCAGATTGTTTGTTATTGTAGTTTAATAAGGCTTTACTCCTTTATGAAACTATGAGATTGTTCGCTTCGATATTAAATTGTCTCGGCAATAAGCCTTAATTAGCAGTTTCAATAAGACTTTTAATTTAAAAACATATAAATATCCAAATTGAGAACCTCCTCATTCTTTGAAGTCGGTTAAAAACACGTTTCACTAATTGCCAATGCGGAATTCCAATATTTTAATTTATTGTAGAACAATGCAAAAATGCCTGAATTTAATCCCAAATGTAAATTTTATTTATCGTTCAATCAAACGAGTCGGGACATAAAGAGTAATATCGTTATGTTTGTAAAGAGCAAATAAAAAATTCAAAGTTTCGAAACTGTGCCATCAGATTTGACGCCACCATCTATATTGAACTCACAAACTCGAACGTTAGCAATAAAGCCACAACTATTGATTCGTAATAAAACTGTCATGAAGTTACGTCCTGAAATAGTTCTCGTTGAAATTTTGCGGTGCATACTACACGCCAGTTGACTGTGTAACTAAACTCGGTCATCGTCCAATTTTGGGCTTCGAACTAGGCAAAAAGTTGGTGTGTGGACAGGTAACTCGTTCATTGTGACGACGGAGGCGAATTTGCATTGTAATGGATATTCCAGGCCTGAACGTTCGTTGTTTATACGTTCATCTTCACATATGCAGTAGCACTCGTTTATAGCCTCGGTAAATTCACGAGTCAACACAGCAATAATACGATTTTTAGTTTTGGGTGCAATGCGGATATTTTATTGCGCCATACAATATAAAATAGATGAAAAGTTTAACCCATAATCATGTCTATTATTTACATTTTATCTTTAAAATGTCCCACATATCCAAGGTCCAACAAAAGAGGTAACAGTTATTCAAAGTCATTTATAAAATTGTCTGCCAGTACAAACGAGACTTCTATTGTCCCAAATAAACTGCGCTATTTTATGCTACCACAAAACTGTCAAAATACATAAATCTACGGTCGAAATGCACATTAAGGTTGTCATTTAAGACGCTGAATGTACTCCTGACCCGAAGCTGGCATTGAAGAGCAAACGTGAATTGAGTTTGTGCAAAATCAAGACCTCAGAAGTCAATATGTCATATCGTCAACATAGTCGGTCGGTCAGACAATACGGTTCTACGACCGGGCTCCCATTATTTGCGGGTGGCCCGCGAACAAGACAAGGTCTTTGTATCATTTGCGAAATAGATTCATCAGTTTTGTTACCTTACGGGGTGCCAGCCCACAATAAAGGTTATTGTAATAGATTAAAGTGAAACGTTAAATTGTAACGATTTATGTAGACGTAAAATGTTGCCTGATTGAATAATACGACACAGCGGTTGCATCACTAACTTGTCACATATATGAACTTTACGGCAGTTAAAGTAAGTCAAATTGTTTACCAAATTGACTGCCAACATAAATTGTCCGTTGTTATAGGGAATTAGTATGTACCTACTTGGTTTAAACGTATCACAATTGTCATTCTTTAACACTTGTATAAAATTGCTATAACTCAGCAAATTGAGGTAGTGTGTTATGGATGCCATAGGTACGAATTTATAAGGTTAAAAAAATAATTTTTTAAATTAATTACGGCAGTTCAATATTTATATTTAAATTAGTACATAATACCCATTTGACTGAAACTTAAATTAAAAGGAAATATAGGATAAGTAAAATAAATTAAATTAACTTCTACGTCCATTTCATATCGCAAAAACGTGAAACGGTGAAACCAACGTGTCTGAATGGGTGCTGATATTTAAAAAAATAAAACTAGCGCAGACCAATGCTCGTTTGGTCTCGCATGGACATGGGCTGTCCACAATCGAAATGAAGCAAAGGCATCTCCCGTCGACCGCATTGTTCCTTTGTTGCGCGCATCTGACCAGAACCTTTGTCCGAGAATTGTTTTATACGAATGTAAGTCACGAATACCATGTACTGTCTAACTGAATAAGGCCGGGTCTGTCTATGCCCTCTACCGTAGGTAGCTTATGTTCAATCTCACATACAACTCTATTCAATAAGCCTCCTAGTACTTGGGTAATCGACGCATAAGATGTTCAGTTCGCCTCATTAGCGTTTGTTCTGAATAAAAAATGGTTTAGTAAGGTGAGTTAAATTGATATTAATGTACTTCGTCTTCGATTAGTTTAATAAATGAAGCAGTTTGAAGTCTAATTAGCCAAATTACGGGATTAAATTTTTATAAAACATGAAAGTAATGCGAACTCTTCTTTCTATAAAAATTTTCACGCAAAAGGAATTTAGCAAATTCAATCAGAAAACGTCTGCCAACATCGAGGTACACCCAGAAGATGGCGGGACCGCGGGACAAGCTTGACGCCTACGGACAAGATTGGTTCACACTGGCTGGAGACAGAGAGGAGTGGAAGAAGAAAGGGAGGCCTTCGACGTCATTATGACAGCGCCGGCTGTCGCTAAAAACCAGCGCTGGAGCTCTGTCTTGCCGGGCCGCAGCATAACTCCGAGCAATAGCCGTTTTGCGTGGATGTGACGCATGTTTCCCTTACCTTCTTTTTTATTTTATTTTTTGTGTTTATGTTCTTTTGTGTGTCATATTTACCGCAAATAAACGTCTTTTTCTTTCTTTATTTAACCTGCAGCTTGACAACATACGCTAAAAAAAAAACATAATAAATTCATCTTCGTTGAATAATGGAACATTTTTGATGAAATTCCAATGATAGGGCCCGAATATGATCCATACATTCCCGAAGACTTATGCTGTCCAGACACGGTGCGATATATAGAAAGAAAAGTGCAGCCAATGCGGTTTTATTACGCTACGTGGAATAGTAACGTATTTCTTACGCCATTTGAAGAATATTGGAACGAAATTGTGCTCGTAATTTATGTGCAAGGATACTACAACGGACGACCCAGAATTGCTTATGTATTCATGTCAGTTAAAAGTCGAATATTTTGTGTCTGAAAGAACACTTCAGTTCTTTGAAATACAAAGCCAATTTTATTTATTTCCTAAAAATGGGTTTTGGTAGATCAATACATATTTTTAAAATATCATACGTCCTGTATTGTTGTGTATATTTTGGACACACGTTAGATCATCTTTTTCTTTATTAAATTTTTTGTATGAAGCAATTTTCTATCTAAATGTTGCTATAATCACACGCATTCCTTCCATGTTTAAGATTTCACGATACAATCACAAAAACAGCCATGAACTTAACAACTTATTCAAACAGACTTCAATTAAGTCACCCATCACAAAATCCGTCTCCCAAAAGTGCTGCAGTACCTCCCATACCATATTCGTCAACTAGCATAACTCGCTCGTATTTGCTCGCGTGCCGAACTTGACCTCAGTGCTATCTCAATCTGATGTGGAGATAACCGCCAACATTGTTCCCAGCGGGACGCTGAGAATTTAGGATTTTCTTTGGCAAACACCTTAGCTGACCCCACATAAGGTTCAGTCTCCTTTGGCAGGTCTTTTAAGATAGATTCGTCATAGAGGGCTACATGACTGGGTAACACGTTCTTTGTCGTGATTCTGCGTATAGTTGTATGAAGAGGTAAAGTATGTGTTCATGTTGGTGTACTCATATAGGCAAGCGATTTATGTGAGCACGCACGGCTTAAGGATCTGTGGTCCGATTGGTTGAAAGATAGTGATGTGTTTGCAATAATCTGGGAATATTATCAACCTGTTCGTTGGTTTGAGTAAGTTGGTGTTACAAAAATGTTCTTATTTTCTAAAGGTAAATATACGATAAACTTAATTTCTTGCTGGCGCTTCTCCATAGATCTCAATCTATATGAATTATGTAACCGTTTGACTTAATTCTGAATTTTTCCGCGCCATGTGATTACGCAATGTGTAATAAAAAACGGGAAGTGAAGTCTTTATCACAGACTAGCTGCGCCCCGTGGTTTGTTTGTTTGTTGAAGTGTCGATCCAGTGGGAATTTCGGGATAAAAAGTAGCATATATGTTAATCCAGGGTGTCAGCTACCTCCATACAAAATTTTATCAAAATTGGTCCAGCCGTTTGAGCGTGAAGAAGTAACAAACATATAAACACACACACACTCACAAACTTTCGCCTTTATAATATTAGTGTGATGTTTTCTTGGCTAGGACCACACGGAGTTTAAGCAGCTAGTAAATCTAAAGCAAAATCTTTCAAACAAGCAGACACGTATAAAAGAACTTAATAAGCGACCCGTATGACAACACAATACCTAGTCGATAACAAAGTATACGTGAAACTAAACAAGCGTAGCAGAAGCGCATTCTGGCTGCCCTACAATACTTCAACTACTTATGAAAAGCCAGTATGACTATGGAATAAAAATGTGTCACCAAATGAAAAATGTAAAGCAAAACAAACCATGTGCACTTGGGTAAGAATTGATTTTCAAAATGATCTGGCCCAACAATAAGTATTCTGTATTGGATAATACACGAGCTGAGTTCGTTGTGTTTACGAACGAAGGGTAAGTTTTCGCTAACAAAAAGGTATAAATAAAATGGATGCCTATTCAAGTAAAGCGGGCCTGATCGCTGCGGCGCGGGCGCCACAACGCGCTTGAAACGCTATCAAACTTTCGCTTTCCTAATGAAACTTGAGATCGCGGAAATTGTATGGAAATAAATACGAACGCAGTAGTTCGCTAAGCAACTTTTAAATGCACCCGCTGTTGAACAGAATGCCTTTGTTAATTTAAAAGCTTGCTCCGATCCGACTGCCAGCGCTAAAAAATAAACTCAACTGCGCTCCCGAACACAAATTAGAGTTTCATATTGACTTTTCTTCGCTGTCCTGACTTCATAGTATGGAGCTTTGGTTAAATACAATTCAAATTCACGGTAAAAGTTTGCTCTATAGCATGATGCTATTGTCAAAACAGTTTTGCTTTTCGAGCGTTGAAAAACCTTATTGCAAATTGCAACAACGTTTGCGTTTAGGAAGAGCGATAAAAGCCTGAACACTTTAGTATCCAATGGTCTTGGTCATCCCAAAGCAAAATACAATGGCGGAAAAAATTTAACAATCGGCACTCCACAAGGAGCGAAGCACAGGCACGAATGAAATATTAAAGTTATAAAGGACTGTGCTTCAAAGAAAAGTAATAAAGTAGTCAAGGGTGAGCTCGGTGAGAAATCATGTGCCGACTTTATTGCAAATTATATTTCGGAGTCTCCCTTCGCACTTCCAATGGGTTATTCGCGTTATACGCAAAGAAACTAATTTTGGACGCCACGAATTTCATTACCATCTTTCAAGAGCAGTGGTGGCTCAGTGGTAACGACCTCGACTTACGGGTTGTAGATCGTTGGTTCGAACCCAGACAGGCAATATTATTATTATTACCTAACTTATTACATTTATTTTCTTTGTGTAAATAAGGTATATGTTTTCACTGCCGCGATTTACGAGTCGTAAGGTCGTAGGTTCGAAACCAGACAGGCGCTTTACTTTGTGTAAATTATTTCATCACCACTGCTCTCAAAACGGTGAAGGCAAATATCGTGAGGAAACCGGCATGTCCTAGAACCAAAAATTCGAAGACATGTACTTACCCGCACTGAGCCCGCGTGGAGACAGAGTGAACTATAATCTATTATAGCCCACTCTCTCCCGAATAGAGGAGGTCCCAGCACTGGGAAAATTATAGGCTGATTATGCTACTTCCATATTCAATTTGACTGTTAAAATAAAATTTATGTACCTACGTAAATGTAAAACACCCACGGGTCAGGTTGCTTTGGAAAGCTCTGTTTAAATTATTGAGTTGTTTTAGGTCAATTAGGTCACTCGATTTAATACCTAACTGAGCGAGCCTGAGGTCACAATTTGTGAGGATAATTGCTTTTTATGTGATACAATACATTAATTTCATTGTATTTAATCTAAGAAATGCGGCTTTTGTATATCAAAGTAAATAATTAAACCACAAATTGTATTGTTATCGTCTCTCCCTTTTGTTTACAGAGGTCGTTAAAGCTGCAAATTGCAGTGATGTATCGAATTCAAAGATGGCAATCAACTGTACGCCTAGCACGAATATTTGTAGGTTTCGTATCGCAAACGTATCGTGTTGTCGATACGATAACGGAATACAACGAAAGTCGGAAGCACGAAGCACTTTCGAACTAGTATCGAGAGCTCGATACGATAACGTTGGTGACGTCATCCTAACGTAAGTAAGGATGAGAAAAATAGAACGAATGATCTTACAAATTGAATGAATGCTTCGTTTAGTAACTGGATAAGTAATTAAGTGATTAAAAATTTTGTGATTTTAGGGCATTTAAAACTTTAATACTGTTCAATTTGTGACGCAATACGAAGAAACTGCAGAAAAAGTTAATATTCAGTTAGATAAATGGTAAGTATAATAATTTAACTGATTACTAAAACGTTGTTTGGTTTGACTGTATTCCTAAACGAACGACGGGCGCTCGAAGCTCATTCAAGGCCAACTTTGTTTTGAAGTAAACTTGTGTTGTGTTGATTAGATTTGTGAAAAGTTTAGAACTATTTTATTGTTCTACAATGAGAACCAGCCACCCGCAGTACACCATTATGATAGAATTTATGGAAAAGTAAGTGTATTACATTTAAGATTTTATTGTCTCATGCATATTATGTTGATTTTAATAGTGTTTCAAAGGGATATTTGGAATAATATATTTTTGTAAAGTTTAAAAGAGCTAAAGTTTATTTGTTCAAAAATATATAAAAAAAAAAATAAAAGCTATAAAAACTATTTTTTTTAAATTATTTCTATTGTATTATAAAAACTAAAATTTGTTTTTTAAAACTTGTTTTTTATTTATAAAAATAAATAGTGTTCTAAAATAAATCACTCGCCTTGTTTCTCTTCGTACATTTCTACTTTCAACAATCAATCGCGCTGCAAGATAATAGTACAATGCACTACGTCGTGGGGTGCTTCTTGTTAATCTAAACATTTTCTAACAAAATATATCAACACAATCACTTAAATTATAATTTTATGTTTAAAATAAACTCCGACGAAAGTTTTCTCACTGTCAAATTTAAAGTGAATAAATATTCGTGAAACTCGTAAGCCAGCCGTCGACAATTACGATACTATCCGTCATTTTATGCCTTCGTGCTAGCTATCTTCATACAAACGCCTCAAATTACGTTTCGTATTCGATACGATGACGATACGAAACTTACATGTATTTGTTCGTGCTCTGAAAATTAGTTCAATTTAAGCACACCAGAGGCGCTGTTCAAGTTCCCATACAAAATGCTTTCGTTGACGATACGAATGTTTTTTCGATAGTGATTCGTGCTAGCGGTACTGAAATCAGATAAACTGACACAGCCGAAGGTGAACAACCTAATCAATATCTAAAGAAAACATCTACATTTCACTATGTAGATGTACATATGTATAGTCCGGTAAGTAAATTTGCCAAAGATGTAAACAACAATGGCCGCTCGAAATTGAATAAAATCGATATACAAGGACATTTGTATTTTGTCTAGTTAGCTCGGAGATTTAGACAATATTACTTAAAATAAATGTAACGTCACGCTATGACCCTTAGGAGCTGAGCAAAAGCGCTATGGGGAAACAAAGTGATAGAGTAGGACACGCGGGCAGGTGATGCAATACGACGAGAAAGGTGAGGCAATAAGAAATTTCACGCGAACTAAGTCGCGGGCAGAAGTTATGGTTAAATAAACTGGAATGTTTGTATGTTCACATTATTTTTAATCTTGTGAATACCTTTTTTTGATCAAATGTGAAACTAAATAGGTACGAAATAAATCAAATAAACTATTAAATATCAATAAAAGCGGCATCTACCTACTTTCTAATTCCCACACTTTTGTAAACCATTCAAGAAAGCGCGCAAAGGCGCAAACACTTGAAGGCTTTGCGCATACAAAAGCTCATTAGCTTATTAAAACCAAACAAATACCTCTTTAATGATGTTAGCTTATTTGCTAAATATTTATTTACCAACTTAAATGTTTAAATGTAGGGTACAATAATTTTATGCAGTAACTTGGCCTACATACGAATGTCAAGACTGTTCAGCTATTTTGATGGTAAGTTTTTGTTCATGCAGTGCTTAAATTGGCGTTATTTAAATAATGTTACAGCCCCGCCACCGCCAGATGGCGCACGGCAGGACTTTCCGCGTCCATGCCTGCGGAGCCATACCGCATCTCCACTTCGCGCCGCCAGGGGGCCTGTCATCGTTTTAGTCGTCGTCGTCTCGCCTTCATCGGAGACGTCACGTCATCGTCATATCAATAATTAAAGTAAAACAGATTACAGATTCAAGAACCATCAGTCCATTTATTTCGAAGCAACAGCGGCAACAGCCGATACATGCTCATACATAAAATAGTACTAGTAGTTTATTAAAATATGGGCTTTTATTTTTTATACTTTTTCTTAATTCAAATATTTAAATATGTATGCAGATTGCATCCCTTTTTTTAGTCTTTATCGTGTCTCATGGCCTCCCCTTTTTCCTTCAAAGCCTTTTTGTGCGATCTCTGGCTATGATGTCCTTGCAAACATCATGTATATAATATGCATAATGAATTATAAGATTCAATTTTATTTATAGGTATAGTTATTTATGCAAAAATTCGCCATCAGAAAAGGCTTGTCATACTTTATAGCGATATGTCACATAGTAGTTGCGATTTCTAAATAAACATAATATTATTATTCTTTTGGCTATACCTATGGAGCTTAATTAATTGCAAATATTGTATGTTGAAGAAGACTCAACATTCTATTTATTTATTTCATTTTCTCTTTGGCAAACGGATTCCCTAATGAGTTAAGATTTGGATTGTGTGCTATAATAATAATGAAATCTTTGCTTTTTTTATTTGTACAAGTATTTACTTATTATTTAAAAAAAATACTGCTATGCACACTGCACAATGGTAGGTACTTATTTAAGGTGAAGTTAATCGCATACCTACCTTAGACACTATTTAGCACTTCTCCTTTTGGATTCGAAACGAAATGCCAAATTAGTAACAATAAAATTATAATGCAATACAATAAAATGATTAATTAACAGTTTATGACCTACTAGCCTATAATGCCCGCGGCTTCGCCCGCGTGGAGGCCGGAATTCATTCCACGGGAACGTATTACTGGGATAAAATTCATATTATATTCTATGTCCTAACTCAGGTTATGGTCTATTCATGTACAAAATTTCATCTAAATCCGTTCTGCCGTTTTAGCGTAAAAGCGTAACAAACAAAAAAACTCACTGTCTCATCTATAATATTACTAGCAGTGCCCCGCGGTTTCACCCGCATAAGTTTCCCGTGGGAATATCGGGAGAAAAATTATCCTATGTCCGTTCCCGGGACTCAAACTATATACCAAATTTCATCTAAATCGGTTTAGTGGATTAAGCGTGAAGAGGTAAAAGATAGACAGACAGACACACTTTCGCATTTATAATAATTATTAACTATGGATTAGTTACGATGCATGTACTTGTTTATCTATTTCATTTATCTTTTTATGAATACTTTTTTTCTTATTATTATGTTCCTGTCAAACAGAGGAGCATCTTATCTCTTCGCTGCCCTTGGTTGACTGGTAAAGAATGCCTAAGGCGTTCATAAGTCAGCCTTTGTACCTTATCTGTGTGCGAGAACCTTAAATAAGTAAATAAAATTCATGTACTCCTCGTGTACAAAGAGAAGTGGTGGCCCAGCGGTAGTGGCCCCGACTTACGAGTTTTAGGTCATGGGTTCGAACCCAGACAGGCGCTTTACTTTGTGTAATTTATTTCATCACCGCTGCTCCTACTTAAAACCGGCATATCCTAGAATCAAAAATTCGAATGTGACATCTACCAACCCGCACTGGGCCAGCGTGGTGGATTGTAGCCCACTGCCAATCACAAAGAGAAGGCTATGTCCCAGCAGTGGGAACGTTATAGGCACTAGCTTATAAGCTAGTGCCGTTAGTGAACCTTATAACGTTCCCACTGCTGGGACATAGCCTACTAAGGCTTATGCTATATACGCCAATCATAATAATTCTAACTCATAAAATGGGCTGAAAACCCCTGTCATTTAATCAAATTGGTGTCCGGTTCCGTACTAAAAATAGACTCTACCCTTACTCCTCCCGTGGGAGTTCTAAGGATCATTTTCAGGCAGATTGTTGGCTAGCAAACAACCGTCCCACATTGATAATATCCTATTTCGAAAACTTGGTTATCTAAGGAGGTCAGTTGCTCTGCATAAAACTGGAAGCTCGTAATGTTATGGACAAAGGAACTGATAACACGAAACTAGCCAATGATCACTTAGCGAACTATGGAAGTCGAGTTTCTTGAACCATTTTGTGAGCCAACATTCAGGCTTGTAATACGAATATAGATTTAAGGCATGAAGCAATTTTTACGAGGCACATAAACAATGAAATCCTGCGTTTATGAGCGCCTAAGCTGCTTTATCGCTCGCAAAAAAATCTTTAAAAAACAATAACGATATTTCATGAAAATCGATATAAAATTACGATCAAAAAGCTGAAGTAAAGCCATAAAATCAAATGAATAACACCTCGAAGCTCCGAGCCGTTTGAAGCAATTTGAGTTTGATTTCACATTTTTCATATATACCGAACGTTCCTACGGTTTAGCTCATACGAAAACGTTTTTAATAGAAACCTATCGATTTTCCGTGAAACTAGCTTCAGTAGCGAAGTTATATTATTATGTGGATTCACGCCTGGGTAAGCTCGGATAACCGGGACAATCGATTTTTAAGTAAAAAGTGGGACTGACTTTAGAACTTTAAAGTATAGTTACTTAGGGACTTTACGCTAGAGTTCCTCGACTTTAGTCAAGTTTAAGTCTTTGTATTTATGGTCCGTAATAAAAGCTCGTCTTAGGGTATGTATAAATATGTTTAAAAAAAAAATTATAAAATGAATGAAATTTGAACGAAATGTTCAAATTTCATTCATCATATTTAATTATAGCGGGGAAACTAGCTTTGATTTTTTTTAAAATCACGACTGGCTCGACTTTTTTTTATACATAGTTCTGTACCTCAGAAGGAAAAACGTAAGCCTTATAAGATCACTTCGTTGTGCGTCAGTCTGTCAAGAGCCTTTTTCTCAGGAACGCGTGGATTTATCAAATTGAAATTAATATCAAATACTCAAATATAAAAATAAAAAAAATGGTCAAGTAGGTATTGAACTTTTGTATGAAACAGCTGATTTTTTTTCGTCATTTCTGCGTTAGTCCCATTGTGAAAGTTGTTCAGTTCGATGGTCTAGACTCTAGAGCACCTCTTAAAGTTTGTTGGGTGAATTTTGAAACACCTTAATATAGTACTCCAGGAGCTTAACAGTTTTCTAATAACGAATATTACCTACACGTGAATCTTCTCAAAAGTTAGGACATTGGCATCAAATACACTCACAGGTCATGAATATACAGAGGTCATAATAAGTTAGACATCCATGACAGTCCTGTGGTCGAAGTAAAGGACAGAGCGCGATAACGTGACGTAGCAGTTTCGAACACGCGCGACCGATGCGGTTTCCGAAAATTTGTATGAGCTTTAAGCGATTTAGTATAAACGGGAAACGTTAAAAATTTTCCTCGTGCTATTCGTGAAGGTTGGTTTTATATTTTGTTCTAAAATTGTTTTATAAAAAGCTGTGTCAGGAACAAAATCAAGTGGAAAATCACATGAATACAATTTTTGACGATGTATAACATTGCTGGTAAATACAAACCTATTAATGACACTGGCAGAGCAGTCAACTTCGGCTTAGTTGCCAGATAGGGCAAAAATCCTATTGATCGATTGATTTTTTGATTAGGTACCTACTTTATTGTTTACCAGCTTCTGCCCGTGATTTCGTTCATCGTAGTCATAAGACACTACAATGTGCTAAAATAACAGCCACATTTTTATAAAACTTCCCTAAATACTTTTGGTGTCAGCACTTCAGCAGTCAAAATAAAAAGAGAGTCACGACTGGTGACGCGGGAGCAAGTATACATACACTTGTTTGTGTGAGAAGCTTGTCTTGAGGTCGACACCCGCAGCCTTCCGTAGCAATTTCTTATTGCTTGATGAAGACGACGAACTGAAACATTGAATGTTGTGTTGTAGTGCATTGTGTTGTTGTTGTTATTGCGTGTTGTTGTTGTGTTATACTGTTGTTGTATGTTGTTGTTGTTATGTTGTGTGTTGTGTTGTTGTTTAATGTACGTGATGTGGCTGTGCTTTTTTTTTTCATAAATAAATAAATGTTGCATTATTGTTTATTGCAAAATTTATATTTACTTTAGTTACCTCCATATTTATGTAGAAGTTACAGCAAAGAGGAGTATCAAAATTAACTCCTCATAAACTGAAATGAACAAGATATAATATCAGCAAATTTCAAGCCTTACCAAACTAAAATACACTTATAATGCCCCGCAGTTGTTTAAAGAAGCAGCCTCCTCACTCATATTAGAAATCTGATCCCTTGCCAAGTTTCTCTTGTTGTCAAAGATATCCCACATCTATCGAGATGATATTTACTGTACCGGGGGCTTCATATTTGTGGCTAAGGATAGCAATATTCTCAAAGTAACTAGACAACTAGTCGACTCTCGAATACAGAGTGGTTTTGATAGAGGTCTAAGGATCTATTTGGTGTTTTGATAGCATTTGTATCATAATACCTTTTTAACATAATATCACACCAATATTGTTCATCGGCTATAATGATAACGAGGGTGGGCGCTATGCGCGAGTGGATACCTATCATTACAAGATATTATCTTAGCTATCTGACTGATACATATTTACTTTATTTTTACTTACATATGTACACACAAACTAAAATATATATATATACTATATACAAATAATAATAAAAAAGAGCCTCTTAGCTTAGGTAATGGCTGCAACTCAAACATACAACTTTACTTACCTCATGCTCAGACCAAATAAAAAAGTCAAGACATAGCGCTGCGACAAATACAGTGAAGCATGCCAAAACTACACCTTCGCTCTGTGCATACACGCTCACACGCACACATTTACAATCAAACTACACCTCACTAAGTGCACACATGTTTACGAAACCGGCCTCACTTTACTGTTGACAGCCCTCTGTCTTGGTTTTTTATTTGGTCTGAGACCTCAGACCTATTTTTATTGAGAATCATATTTTTACTTGCAGGTGCAAACTTTTATTTATTTATTTATATTTCCCGTAAGGTAAGGAAGAGGTGCACCTATAGTACACTCACATTTTTCCAGATTTGTTTAAGTCCCATGTAATAGGAGCGAGCCTATTACCATCAAATGGGCACTAATCCAGACCACGGGTTGTTACTGAGAAATTGCAGGTGACAGACTTTTCAATGGGAAGAATTAGAAACTAGCAAGTTAATTACCTAATCGGCGAAGTAACATGACGTCATTAAAATACACTTTAATTCTCAAGTTTTTTTTTTTGCATTTTATAGCTTCGTGTAATATAATGTGCCTGTTACGGCCCCGCCACCGCCAGATGACGCACGGCAGGACTTTCTGCGACCATGCCTGCGGAGCCATACCACGTCTCGACTTCGCGCCGCCAGGGAGCCAGTCGTCGTTGTTGTCATCTCGCCTTCGCATTGCAGACGTCACGTCATCATTAACCTACATTACAGATTTTTAAACCAGCACCGTCCATTGTTTTCAAACACAGCGGCAACAGCCGAATCAGTGCACGTCATAGTGCTATAAATATACAGGGTAACCTTTGACTTTCGTGTTAAGTTTCTTCAACAAAAGGCTCATTTGCGAATACTAAATAGTTCAAAGCTAAATAGTATGAATATTAAGTAATTATGCTACATAAATAACTTCTGTTGAAACGAAGTTCAAGAAACTCACACGCTGCCAAACTTGTAGGTAGAATTTGAACATGTTATTGCACTCAAATTTACCATAATACTCATATTCCTAACAAAACTATGTTTGAAGTAGGCGTCAAATCCAAGAAACTATTCAAAAAGTGCTATATTGTTCATAAAAGTCTAATCTACAACCATCGCGGATAGTGGGCGGTATCGCTTCTTTGATGGCCATAGCAAGTAATCGCCAACATCACACGTAATAAAGCGAATATCAGATGTTATTTATGTCGCCTGAGCTGGCTTATGAATGCTAATTTCAGTGAGAGATATCTTTCATTTAGCCGCGTCACTCAGCGATGGTCAAGTTAATTAAGTTATATGGTAAGTTGATGTCCAGATCCTATTAGGGTGGAGAGTTGCTTTTAAATTAGATTAGGTGGCTCGTGAAATTAAATAGCTTTGTTTTGGTTTTGGTAATATGAGACTTTTGGATTAAATGTGGAGTTAAAGTCTGGATACGATTTAAGTAGCTTCAAATTAACTTAATTTGAGGCAGTAAGAGTAAATTTGCACTTTGAAATGTAGTTACTGTATAGTCTGTTCAAAAAGTATGTAATGAAAGTGTAAACAAACCTTCATCATCATCATCATCATCATCATAATCAGCCTATAACGTTCCCACTGCTGGGACACAGGCCTCCTCTTTGTGAGAGGGAGTGAGCCGTAATCCACCACACGGGCACTGTGCGGGTTGGTAGATGTCACATGTCTTCGGATTTTTTATTCTAAGATATGTCGGTTTCCTCAAGATGTTTTCCTTACCGTTTTGAGAGCAAAATAATTTACACAAAGTAAAGCACCTATCCGGGTTCGAACCTACGACCTACAACGTGTAGGTAAGTCGCGGCCATTACCACTAGGCCACTAGTGCTCTAACAAACCCTCAAACAAACCCTGTTCAGGTTAAATTCTTACTAAATCACTCTCTAAATTCTCTAAAGGGATTTAGTTTAACATATTCATCTGTATTTAGAAGGTTTCAAATTTATGTCTTACCATTTTTTCCAACAATTATTGTTTGAATAACATTATTAAATTGTACCTCATTGAAAAATCATAAACGAAATATGAGGTTATAGTTTGTCAATGGTCAAAAAAAAATCATCTCAGAGATTTAAAAATGGTATTTGAGGTTTATTCAAATAATCAAATGAAAATTTGCAAGTGATAATAGTTCGAGTGGGTCCAGTTGACTAATATTCTTCTATAGGTTAATTTTCGGTTCCATTTGTTTACATTTCCATAAGATCAGATACTTTTGGAATACACATTAGTTACCTGGGATGAGCAGAGTAAACTTTAGGACACTTCTATATTTTATCTTGCTAACTAGTGTTGAAATACAATGACATGAATTTCTTTCCGCAACGCGACCAAACCTCGTGGAAAAACTCAAAAGAGCAACTCGGCAACCGACCATTCCGCGCTCTAAAACATTTTAAAACAGTCGACATAACATATCGCCCATTTATATCAGAGGCAAGGCCCAATCTCCATACAGAAGTACTGAAAATATATTTCTGTAATACTCCCGGCTGTATATTAAAGAAACACCAAGGGATGTGCTAAGATATTTTTATTAAATTCCACTGGAGGCCGTTTCGTCGCATTTAGTTCCAATGCAAATGGTCTGCACTCAGTTCACGCGGGACAGATATTGCACCGCCCCCTTTATTTATTGTTTAAACGATCCTTGGGTGTTGTTATTAGAAGCTTAAACAACGCTTGTGTGTGCTCTATGAAAACCTTAGCTGCTATAAAGGAGATGGCAGTTTTTGGCATTGCAAATTTTGGAAAGGTACAGAATTCAAAGCTATTTAAAAAAAAAGCGCTTATTTTTATGTATTGATAGCCAAATTAACTTTATTATTGAGAATTGGGATTAAATCTCGTTAAATATGAGTAAGTTGAGCAGCCGGAAACAAGGCTTTTTGGACTTGTTATACTATATGACAGTGTTGTCATGGCAAACAAACAAACATGACTCTTTAGAAGATGACCACAGAGTACTTTTTGATAGACTAAGATGACACACAAAACTTCACAAGTCACATTCACTCGCTCGCTACTATTTTGTGCTGGTGTGAATGTTTTGTGCGCCCAAAGTTTTACGTGGATTTTTACAACGACCTGGCTTGCTTTTGGATTTCGAAGACTCCTACCTTTCTGAACGACTGTTGCTAGACTTGGACCTCGACGTTTCCTATATGCTTAGATTATTATTTTATTATTATTCTTATTGATTATTATTATTCCTATTATATGCTTAGATTCCGATAAGTGAGTCTCTAGAGTCTCCTGAGTTTTCTGTGACTACTGAGTTTAATTAAAACTGACCGAGTACCTACACTTGAAACTGTCATTAGGTCTATGATCAGTGGGTAAATCATTGAACTAAACAAACTTCAACAAGTAGTTATTTATCATTTTTGAAGTCATTACAAAGCATAATTAGCAATATGTTATGAATACAATAAACATTTATGCGTTAAAATAGTAATGGAGGTAAAATAACCTATTAAAGTACAAACATTAATGCACTTAACCTCACTTTTACAAAAATTAAGATTTCTCTTTAACCCCATTGTTATTATTTTTTATTTATTTATTTAACAAAAGCTCATAATATTCCCTATCAAACCATGCCACTTTTATTTCTGTGGAAACTAAAAAAGTTTAATGCCAGCGTTCTATGAACTTCTGCCATTCTCCTTTTTGTTTATGTTTATGGCTGTTTGTTCTGATTTTGCTGTTGTTCGGTTTGAATATATTTGATTTGAGAGCCTTTATAGAACCATTTGGTGGACTCAGACATATCTTCAAACTAGAACTGACATATGTAGACTTGATTGTATGGTTACCTGAGTATATATTTCCTAAATTTTGATGGTTGAAATCTATCATCATCATCATTTCAGCCCGGAATCACCAACTGCTGGGTATAGGCCTCCTCTTTCTTCTGCCATATTTTCCGGTTCTGTACGTCTCTCATTCAGGTGTTTCCCGCGACTTTGACGATATCAGAATCTATACAGAAACAAATCCATCTTTACATACCGAGACCCCTCCGTGCCTCGGTAAGCACCTTAAGGAATTGGTTCTGGATCTCATTCTTGGATCTTTGACAGTTGTTACGGGTTATCAGAAGCCCGAAAGTCTGAAAATTAGTCTTACCAAGGGGTTACCCGGTAACTGGATTATGGAGGTCAGATAAGCAGTCGCTCCGTGTAATTTCCTGGTATTCAGCTGCATACGATTAGACTGGAAGCCGATCCCAAGTCCCAACAATGTTGAGAAAGGGCTTGGCAGATGATTGAATCTATACAAAAACAAATACTGCTATCTATTATTTACTTGTGGATTATCTATAAAGAAATCTGCAAGAATATCTAATCTATTCGTAAGTGCATCTATTTCACGCATATCCAAACAAGTTAAGAGTGTTAAAGTATTGCATCAAATGTGCAATGTGCCATACCAAATGCCATTATCCAAACAAATCATTTACCACCTTTACAAAAACACAATGGCTCCCGATTTTCTGGCTAGTTGAACAAATATCTATTTCAAGTTCGCAGGTATTGTCTCAAAAAAAAAAGGGCAGATGTTGTCACCGGGACGAGTCGCGGAACAAAACGGCCGACTGCCCATCTTTTGTTAAGTAAACTAAGCATTCAAGATGTTCCCCGAATTACAAAATGTTTAGCTATTTGTTAAAGTCCTATTAAGTTCTGTCACTTCGGCACTGTCCTTACAAACTTATCATACTTTCTATTCAAGAAATTTTTGACTCTATGTCTTCTATCTTAAGGTTGGTTGTAAGTGTAGCGGTAGTTGGTAAAACTGTAATTGTTGTTAGACGCAACTGAGACGTCTTTGAATGAGATGTCGATAAATTAAATTCGCTTCCGCCGTGTGAATTCTGAAGTTGTCTCAATTTGTTCTCTCTTACCCAAGGGGAGGTTTTTATACAAATTCCCCTTAATGGTCTTGGCATTATTTTCTAATGATGCGTACGACAAGTCAAATTCATATTAATTTCAAATCTTTATGGAGAAAATCTTTAAATGAAGCGTCGTCATATTCGTTTGTATGACATTTCATTTTGAAGAAATATTATGTATTCGCCTCATTGGTGTACTACAAAGCAGTTTTGAAGTGCCTTTAAGGGCTGATTCCGAGATTCTGGGATTGACTTTTTTTTTGCTAGAAATTAACGGGGTCACGTTTAACTTTGAATTTTAAATATTAAGAGCCAAGATTAAACTTCAAAGAGTATTGAAATATGCCAGATGACAGTCACAATACCAATATTGATTTTTTCAACTCTCAAGACCAGTAAACGTTCAGAACCACCAGCTACCGATTCTTGACCCACCACCAGGTCAACAGCCAGCAGCAAATATGACAGATCTTTCGAACGTAAACTTGACTTTTAAGGGTCATAAAACTATGAAAAAAAATACCTCTCGAGACTCAAAGCAAAAGAAGCATGCATCATTACGCGTACTCAAAGGCCTTCTTAAGACAATAACGAATATTTTCTTATTTGTTAAGAGCCACCGAGATAAAAAAACACTCAATGAGTATTCGGTAGACGGTAACTGAACACTGTGTAAATAATGATAAAAGTATTTGCTTCGTCGAGACGTACAAAGATCAGTGTAAACACTTAGATACGCCCACGAAGATGCGTGCAGCGGTGATACGCCAATAGTTATGTATTTGTGCTGTGATTCTGATTGTTAGAAGCTCGGCTACTATACCCTGGGTCCATTTTTAAAGTGTATTATGTTCAATACATCTTTTGACGTTGCTTCGTCAATATGTTCATTCCTATTTTGCAGATACTGAAGGATCTTGACCATTAGCCTCTTCAGCAATGTAATTTTTTTTTACTTAAATTCCAGACCCCGTAGATGGCGGGACGTGCTGGAGAAAATCAACGACCATTGGTCCACATAAGTCCTGGATCGAAAGAGCTGGAAGTACTGGGAAGAGGCCTTTGCCCAACAGTGGGATGATACAGGCTAACAGTAACTTGAAACAAAAGCCTAATTCTTCAACTATAGAAAAAGTCTTAGTAATTCTTTATTGTGGTCACTGGAAGTCCTATATTCATTGGGCAAAAAAATCTCCCCATTAAGTAAAGTAGCCTCGGAAGTTCGGTAAAGATGTTGGCTTTTCCACAATTTGTAAACACATGATTAGGTACCACATTAGCTTAATGAGGCTTTAAGCTACCGGTTTTATGCTAGTAAACTCCATTAAGGCTGTCTTTATGAGTTGTATATTTGCTTAAGTATTGGATATCTTTAATGGATAAAGTTCGAAAATAAGATGAGATGCATTTCTAGAGATAAACAGTAACTGAATGAGTCGTACTGCCAAGTTGGTCTAGTGGTCGCATGCGCTACTGCTGAGCAAGAGGTCTTGGGTTGGATTTACGGGTCAGGTAAAGTTTTATTGGGGTTTTCCATTTCTCAGTAGGTAACTTTTGAAGGCTTGTGGCTAAGAAATAACAGCCGCACGCGTCGATCGATCAGGTTAAGCTACACTTGCCGCAGTTGGTCCGTGGATGGGTGACCATCTCTACATACGAAGACCCCTCCGTGCCTCGAAAACATTGGTCCCGGCCGTCATTCGTGGATATTTAACAGTCGTTAGTTCGTTACGGTTAGTCAGAAGCCTGAAAATCTGACATCCAATCTTGTGAAGGAGTATCGTATTACCCAGTAATTGGGTTGCGGAGGTCCGATAGGCATTCGCTTCATGTAAAATACTGGTATTCAGCTGCATCCAGTTAGACTGGAAGCCGACCCCAACATAGTTGGGAAAAGGCTAGGCAGATGATGATGCAGATGATGATGCAGATGATGAACTATTGGTTGTCTATCATAATATTTCTTATGCTGGATTTTAATAATATTAATTGGATAAAAGTTGTAACCTAGAATGTATTGATTCTGGATCAGAGACAACAGTTCTATTCTTGCTCTTTACGTCATCATTCCTACCCCAAAGGGAGAACGATATTATCTATTTATAGCACCCCGCCAGTAGTGTCCACTACACAGCCAGCTAATGCATAAGTGGTCCAGATTAATGTATGCAACAGGGAATTAGGATTGCACTGTAACTAGAAACATCTGAAGCTATTTCGGGACTTGTCATTATAAGGTTCTCTTACTCCGTCTGCCGTTTGTTCCTATGTTTCAGCCGGCTTGTGGTTTCACCAAATGTGGCTTATAATTAGTATTTGGCACGGTATGTAATGAGCAGTGGTATCCAAGTGGTACCGGCTGTGACTTACGAGTTGTAGGTTGTAGGTACGAACCCAGACAGGCGCTTTACTTTGTGTAAATTATTAGGTCCTTACATATGAAATTGGCGTTTTGTATGGAAGGAACAAAAAGTCGAATATTTTTTAATATAATATATTTAATTAATCAAAGTATGAACCATTGTTTTCAATGCACTTTTGCCATCTTATAGGTAGTTCATTGATCCCTTTACTAAAAAAACCAGTCGGACGGGAATCAATAAAATCTTTGAAGGCGATTTGGACTGCCCCATCGGAGTTGAATTTTTTCCCTTGCAAAAAGTTATCCAAATTGCGAAAAAAATGGTAATCTGTTGGAGCAAGGTCCGGGGAGTACGGAGGATGTCTAAGACATTCCAATTCAAGCTCTTCTAATTTGGTAGCCGTCTGTTGCGCAGTGTGTGGTCTGGCGTTGTCGTGAAGCAGCAGTGGCGTGGAGCGATTGACCAGCCTTGGTTGTTTAGCCGCTAGCTTTTCCATCATGGTTTGTAATTGCTGACAATAGACATCAGCTGTAATAGTCTGGCCAGATTTGAGAAAACTGTAATGAACAATACCGGCACTAGTCCACCAAACGCTTACAAGTAACTTTTTTGGGGTTAATTTTCGCTTGGGGCAGGATTTGGCTGGCTGGCCAGGATCCAACCATTGCGCTGAGCGCTTCCGATTATCGTAAAGAATCCATTTTTCATCACAGGTAATGATTCGGTTTAAAATACCTTCATTGTTGTGCCGGTTCAGTAATGTAACGCAGCAGTCGACGCGCGTTTGCCGGTTTGCTTCAGTCAATTCGTGAGGTACCCACCTTTCAAGCTTTTTAATCTTCCCAATTTGCTTCAAGTGAATTAAAACAGTTTTATCACTAACATCGAAGCCTGCAGCTAACCCGGACGTGGTTTGCGATGGGTCCGCTTCCACAATAGCCTTCAATTCTCCATTATCAACTTGGGTCTCAGGCCGTCCACGGGGCTTGTTCTGCAGGTCGAAATTTACAGAACGAAAACGTTGGAACCAAAAACGAACTGTGTTTTCTTTTGCAACATGACCGCCATACACATCATTCACCCTTCGAGTCGTTTCCGCAGCACTAGTGCCACGGCGGAACTCGTACTCGTAAATAATGCGATATTTTAAATTTTCCATTTTGTAAAATGAGTGACGCAAACAGAAAAAACAGAAGAAAAAAAACAAATGAATGACGGTCATCGAAGCACAAATACATGAGTAAATAGCTGTACAAATTTGAATTTGGAATTCCTTACCAAAGAGGAGAAATTCGTGATTAAAGTGGCCAGTACGAAAAACGCCAATTTCATATGTAAGGACCTAATATTTCATTACCACTGGTCTTAAAACGGTAAAGAGGAAAACATTGTGAGGAAATCGGCATGTTCTAAACCCAAATTTGAAAACGTGTGACATCTACCAACCCGCAATTACGGTCCACTCCTTCTGACCAAGAGGCCAGTATCCCAGTAAGTGGAAACATTATAGGCTGATTATGCTATGGTATGAATAGTTTTAAATTCTCAAACTTCCGACCCAATGGCAAGCGACATCGTGGCAGGCCTGAGGGAGATAACGGGTTGAGCTGGACTCCTTCAACAAGAACTGGTCGTTAGTAGCTTTAAACAAAGAGAAGTGGAAAGAGAGTAGGGTAACCTTTGCCCCGCAGTGGGACATTACTGGCTTGCTATCGAACTGTATACTGTGTGGGTTCTGATCTTGGAGTTAGACTTGTAATCAGATTTTCTAGCTTTTGATTGAATCAGATCCTCTTGTTTGTTATTTATCACGAGACCCTCTTATGTAAATTCTATTTATTATGTGACCCAAATCGCCACAGAACCTCGAAATAAACAAAATTCAAAGAACTATTCCGAGGATAATAGTGTTAGGACATTCAGAAACGGGACACTTACGGTCAAACCAAACAAAGACCCATAAAATAACATGGATCGCATAAACTGAAAGCCTGAATACATTTAGCAAATACTGGTAGCGTCCTCGATAATGTTCGACTATCGAGGAACTAATCCAAACACAGTAAGCATGATATCAGGGTTGATTTTCGCGACCCAAAATCGTGGATGTCGAATTTCACGTACAATTTGCGTTTGAAAGCCTATGAGCCGAAGCTAATGTTTTCGCTTAGCGATTCGCTTAGGCCACGTTCACAATATCGTAAATATATAGTCTTAGTCAGTTGCCAATTGTGACAGGCTCACTATGAACTCCAGTGTGCAGTGATACAAGTGGTGTAAATGAAAAGTTGAATATGTATAGAAAAAAACAGTAAACAGATGCCTAACGTTCGCGGACAGTCAGTGGCTAAAAAAATACATTTGGTATGTACGTGGCCTTAAAATATGAAACGATGTTTTTTTTTTAGTAAACTGTTGCTACACGAGTGCCTATTAAATTCATTAGATATAGTATTATCTATATCACATCACACTATCACACTAATATTATAAAGGCGAAAGTTTGTGAGTATGTGGGGGGGTGTGTGTCTGTTTATATGTTTGTTACTTCTTCACGCTCAAACGGTTGGACCAATTTTGATAAAATTTTGTAAGGAGGTAGCTGACACCCTGGATTAGCATATAGGCTACTTTTTATCCCGATATTCCCACGGGATCGACATTTACGCGGGTAAAACCGCCGGGCCCAGCTAGTTGTCAAATAAAAGTATTTTAGACTTATTACTGACCTAGTTTCTTCGGTGCTTAAAATAATATTTGATGTTGTTTACCTATCGTCTGATTTACTTCACTTGAGCTGTGATCTAGTTTTTGATGAATTGGAAATAAACAAGTTGATTACATCAAGAGATAAACCTTGACACTATTATCTGAAGGATTCCATGTTCTTATGAGGCAAAAACATTATAAGGCGTCAGTATAGCAGTTTAGTTATTCAAACCAATGGGGACACGAAAGAAATATCGTTATACACGACAACAATCATTGAGAAGTATAAAATTGCGTTAAAAAAAAATAGAAAATTGCGTTCTTTTCTGCTATGTCACTTTCCTGTACCTATTTTTTATTTATCTGGGATTTGATTGACTGACTCACCGTGGTAGATTAACAGCACAGCCAGCACGTGCTCGGGGCCATAAATCCCTAGAGACACTACAAGGGGCTTTAAAGGAAGGGAGAAAACAAGGAGGCTAAAAAATACGGTTTCTAAAGACACCTCCAATTTTATTTACAAGTAAGAATTTATTTAAAGAAGTTCAAAACACTTTTTTAACTACGAAAATGTACATAAATACAAACCATGTACCAAAATTAACGATAGGCGTATTAGGTTGGTACTATGTAGCCTAGCCACATTACATGAATTCGGTATGTCTAATTTAACATTATCTAGATTAATTTGGTTAACAAAACATCCAATTACAGGCAGATGTTCAAATTGGAAATAAATTACTAATCTATCAACTCTTTAACTCAACCCAACAGATGCAGACTGCATTGTCATGTTCTTATCCCCTCGATCTCTACTGTATATGAAATACGAGGAAAAATCATTCAATCTTGCACACATTAAAATCGTGAGACATCAAATACATTACTTTCAAGATAAAAACTAACTACATAATGAAAAAAATGCAAAGCAAACGCCAAAAAAAAAATGGCGACAAGATTTTGAGACACGTTCAAATTCAATAACAGTCTTATTCTGAACGACTTCTCGAATGCAAAAGCAGCAATCGACATCAAAACAAACAAACAAACCTATTGTCTACAGAAGCTGTCAGAAATTAACAAACTTCAAACCAGCGATGTACGAGATGCAATTCGAAATGCATTGACTTGAACTCAAAGCAATAAGCTGTATAGTCGGGTGTACATTGCAATAGTTTGTAAGTAACTAGTAGTTTGGCAGACTTACTTACGTCCGCGTCATAGGAAATTCTGGCTCTCAGTTGGCTCGTATAACTTATTAGAAATAATATGCAACTAACATATTGCATCATGATTTGGAGAAATTGAGACGGGAATAACAACGAGCAAATGATAGATGTATAGACTTCTAGAAGGAGGTTAGTTCGACGTTCAAAAAGTGCTGATTTCAGCCTAGTTTGAATGACTTTTGATTTTGATTTAAAACATTCGTTCAGAATTGATAGACAAACAAGATTATACAAGGGATGATCATATCGCAAATCGCAATTTTGGACAGACCATTTTTAAGACAGATAGAAATTAATAATGTAGAGAAGAGAATATCAATATAAACAAGATAGATAAACACTATCTAGTGAATAACATCTAGAATTCTAGAATCAAAAATGTATTCCACGAAGTATTGAAAGCTAACGATAAAAATATAGCCATCATATTGTAGATATTTGCCCGCTTCTACCAGGATTGTATTACTATTCAATCAGCACGTCTTTGTTCGAATGATGGTAGAGAGGGCTTTCGGGGCTAAAACAAATTACCGAGCCTCACTGCATTTACTTATACAGATCAGTTACAGGCCATACATCAGACATTGTATCGCTTACAGACAAATTAACGAGTAGAAAATATTTGCGGTGTTACCTAACTTTATTTTGTGTTGGTTACTTTGTAGTTCTCTTGTTTCTAGACTTAACTTTTCGGAGCTGAATTTTCGTGGAATAGATGTTGTTGTAGGGAAACTACGTAACTTTTGAAAATTGGTAGGTACAGTTGGCAAAAATGTTGGGTGTGTTAGCAAACGAAGGACTTCTATATATGTATATTGTGCATATATTTTTCTTGAACTAATTACTCTATGAGAGATACTTTAGCAATGATAACTTTATACACACACTGCCTGTTAGGCTGTTGCAACTGCCTGCTTGGTAGTCTCATTTGCGTACAGTACTCACGCATATACCAGATTCTATTCAAATATTCCTTCGTGGAACATCAACTTTCGACCTATTACATAGTTCAAACGTGTTTGCTTTACTAACAGTTATAGAGTCAATATTGAAAAGGTGAACTTGGTATAGGTAACGTAATAACAAGGCTTGTTAATTTGCTTTAGGTCTTCTTCGAGGTAGTTATAGGTTGCGGCTGCGCAAATACAAAGTTTTTGTTTTTAGTCTAGCTTCAAATTTTAATAGGTACCTAATAATGTGATAAGTATTATCAACAAAAAAATCAACCCAGTCTATCGCAATCGACTACTGGACATAGTTCCCAGCCTGTGCCACAATGCCCTGTCCTTCACCAGCTACATTCTTAAGGTCGCCGGTCCATCTAGCTGGAGGGCGTCTCACACTACGCTTGCAGATACGTGGTCAAGCGGGATAAGTATGATTAGCATGTTTATATTTCACTAGCTGCGCCGCGCGGTTTTACCCGCATAAGTTTCGATCCCGTGGGAATATCGAGATAAAAAGTAGCCTATATGTTAATCCAGGGTGTCAGCTACCTCAATGCAAAATTTTATCAAAATGGGTCCAGCCGTTTGAGCGTGAAGAAGTAACAAACATATAAACACACACCATACACACTCACAAACTTTTGCCTTTATAATATTAGAGTGATTTAAGACTTTGACTTAGAGTTTTGTAAAGGTATCATGAAAGTTTACTGATGATGAACCTGCCCTCTGAGCCAGAAAAAATGCAGCCAAAGTGACCTCTGCGCTGCCACCGATGACACCGTGGAAGTGGCGAAGTTTTGGACCAACAAAATAATCTGTCCTGCCATCGACACGGAGAAGAAGACCTGATGATCATTACGTCTTTATACATTTTTTTATTATTGCTGTTTCACATAAAAACAACCAAATAAGTACAACCTACCTATATCAAAACAATTTTAAGGGTATCTTTCCTTTCACGTGTATTCTTATAGGTATACCAAATTTTACTTAACCTCATGCGCTACACGTGAATGTAATAAATATTTAAAAAACCCTGTTCCATTGTGCCGTACTGGAATCTTATTTTTCGACGGCGTTGTGCAGCTGTACGAATCATAAGGGTGTCACGTCTCCTGATTTACGACATCTCTTGCTGAGACCATACTTACTTTATACCAACAAATCATACACTGGATTGGAATAACGCGCCGCGCAATGATTCACGAGAAAGCCCACTAAAACGCCTCTTTACGACTAAAAAAGAAATTGATTTCAAATTTTACTGCATATTAAAATAACCTTTATATTTGATTGCCACTTATTTTTTAAAAGAAATTTAGAGGTAGCGTTCATGTTTTGTACACAAGTGCGAAGCGGGAGCCCCCCCACTGTTTCTCGATCATGAATCAACATAAACATCAATTCGTTTAATTGAAAATAACTCGAGACGTTTGTGATAATACGAATTTGCCGAATACAAACTACGGTTTACTTTGTATGCGGTGTTGCAACAGAAATTAATATTGATTTGTGGCCGCATTAAGTTGTATCATCATTATAAATTCATCGGGAATGCTCGTAGAATTCTTAACGACGTAGGTACACAATATCGATGATAAATAATTGAATTAATACGAGATTATTTTAAACTAGTTGAGGCGTGTTTTAAACATAAAGATGGCGTGTAAGAATCAATCATAGATTAACCGTAGTTCGATAAAGACACTAAGCTTACAACTAGCTTATAACCAAAAAGACGCAGCGCAATTTGAAACCAATTAAAATACCCAAGTATTTATCATCATGTGCGATCTTGATTGCAACTGAAGCTAAGCAAGCATTCAATGGGTATCAAGCGGCATCTAATTAATTTGTGCTACGAATAGTGTCGATACAGTGACCAGCCTTCAATCAAAATGGAAGGTGATTCAATTTAAGCCCATCAGATACTTGATGCTTAATTTGGGTGAGGCTCCAAAGATTAAACCAGTTACCATGTTGGTAGGGAAGCCCAGAAGGTTTTTTGGGCGAGTATATGCAGGGCGAAAAGTCGATAGCTGAATAGGTGCGGCATTATGGGAGAACACCATGGCCAGGAGTCCACTTTCAGTTTTGCTAAAATGGACTTAAAATTAAGTGATCTTTGGAGTCGTTGATTTTTACTTTGACTTAAATAGACTAAACTGATGAAGAAATTGTGGACTTTCCCTAAATCTGACGAATTTGAAATCAAAGATATGGGCAATTTTTAAAAGGGTATTCAGGGCGAAGTTAAAAAGTAAAAGTTATACCCAAAAGTGGTTATAAGTTGTGTTTATCTCTAAATCAGCAGCAATCAAAGCTACTCGGTTCGTTGATTTAGAGATGAATGCAAAATTATAACCACGTCATTTGGGTACCTACTTTTGTGAGTCAATGAAATTTTGTCATATTTACCAAAAGGCTCCATCAATCCGTCAGATATTTATATATTCACTATCGGGAAATCTAGGTAACACTATTGCATAGAATAACTTTTTATTAATAGGAGCCCCGTCTCTTATCTGAAACTATTCAAATATATTTTCAGTTTCATCACTCCTACTCAGCTATCAACTTTTGCTCTGCATGTGCTTGCTCAAAAACCTTCTGGGCTGGAGTACTATGTCTGTACTCTGTACGTTCTAGAGACAAAGTAAAGGGCAAAAAATTTAACTTGACAAAATTTACTAAATGAAACGGTGGACAGTTTCTAGGCACTTGTTGTCCGTACGATGTCCGATGATCAAGAAAGCTGCGCCACGCCGCTGCAGCTCTCTGGTCGACACGCTCGAACGTCAGGCTAGACTGTCGAAGCGCGCCAACTTCACACTTGCGTTTCGTTGTCAATTGACATTCCGTACTCGTGACTCTTCCGATTGTTTAAGTAATTTAAATATGGTTTTTAGTTTAACTTGAATAATATTAGTATGTATCTAGGTTTATGAAAAAATTTGATGATTTCACCTCATTATTCAGGTGAAAAAAAAAAACATATTTGCCCGTCTGCCGTTCGCTACTCTGTGGTAATACCATTAGCTCTAAATACAGTCCATTAAAAGCTCCGATTGATTGGGCGGATCGCAAGGAAGTTTTTATCGTATTATAAATATCTAACATCCCAAATATTATTGGAGGTTTGATGAAGATTGGCAGTTATGGCAAAAAACTGAACCTCATAAATAAGATGACAAACATATTCTGGATGTTATTAGTTCTGACTGAAAGACATTTCTGACATATCGTTTTGCGTATATAAAAGGATGAAAATGAATATAATATATATAGGTATGCATATTTGAAACCACTTTTTACTATGAAGCAATCAAGTAGAAGAGATGCAGGTTTTATTGTATTTGTTCGTTTACGAGGCATGTACCAAGTAACGAACAACTCAATAACTGGCAGAGCTGTTTGTTGCCTCTTTTGAATTTCCAATCACAAAGTTATTGGTAACGGTATAAATACAATGATCATCGGTATCTACAGCCAAAATCTTTCTAAAACTTTTTGACCAATTCTAATGTAATACAGTATTCCACGTAAATTCCTATCAAACCTAATAAAAATTTAATGTTTTTTCTTTAAATACAATTGCATAAGTACAAAACTCTTATTTCCCTTGAAAACTCTGCAACAATGAGTGTATAATAAATCCAAGATGAAACAACTGGTGCTACCGTTATTAAAAACGTCATCCAACATTGTTCCAGGAATGCAATTTGCAATGATTTGCACCCATTAAGCGACTGCGTCTAGACAGAAAATTCCTTTTGCATTGCGCAAGCCTTTGGGAATAAAATCGTTTGCTTAATCATCGGTATTTAAATACCAATTTTGCTTATGACTGTCTTTAATTTGATTAACATCTGTTAGATTTTGGTATTTCAGCTCACTCTTGTACTATAAGAAGAGGTTTCGAATTGGTGTCATTATGATTACATCATAACGCGGGATTGCCGGACTAAGCTTTACCGCATTATTCTATTTTTTAAATTTGTAGCTTCAAATTATAAAGGTATGGTTCCCTTGAAGCCGTGGCCGACACATAATAGGCGCAGTGACGGCTGTCATGGCAATGCAATGATGGCAGCGGGGTCAAAAATCTGGCAGAAGTCAACTATGTACGAGTAACTCATTAATTTAAAAAAATAAACCAAAATAATAGTCAACATTTTCACTTACGTATTTATAGGTAATGCGTATTAATGTCTCAAGTTTCAGTCTCAAAATTGTTTTCACTTAGCTAAAGTAAAGAACTTAATGGCTCTTATCTTTTTTTAAATTTTTCAATCATTGCATTAGTCTTTATTTAAGAAAGAAATAAGTTCAATCCCACCCTAAAGTTTCACAAAAAGAAAAACAATCAGTAAAAATTTTGACAAAATGGAAAGCTTAAAAATTCGCATTGTTAACGGTTCTGTAACCGAAAAACGTTTTTCATTTACAAGGGGTTGAATACTTGATGGATTATTAAAACGTTCATGTTGACGTTAATAGATTTCTTGTGTAGGGTGCACATCGACGACGTTATTAAATACGTGAAATGCAGTTTTTCTAATGACCGTCCGACGACGAAGTCGAATGGATTCTGCAGGGGACTGGGTGCTAATGTGTGCCAAATGACTTGAATTATCGGCACGCGTCCTTTGTAAACGGTGGATTTTTTGCGATGACTATTCATTTTGCGGTCCGATATCTGAAGATAGATATCTGTTTGTGGATAACGTCATTCACGTCTTTATGGATTAGTTTTTGCGAGATTTGCTGTCTGTTTGGCGTCCATGCTGTCCTTCATTTGGTGCTTATCCTCTAAATTATTATCTTGTTAATCGTTTTGTTTCTATAATCTAAAAACTTATCTGAAGAATGTATTCATTTCTTGACATCGTTATATCTATTCCTAGAGATATGTTTAAATATGAAAAACTAGTTGACCTGACGAACTTCGTGCTGCCTCAGAATCAATAAGAACGAATGGGAAAAATGAATTATCTTTATTATTATTTTTTTCGTGAATTTTCCCATGTTTTATTCGTTATTCTGTTATTCGAGGCGGAGACAAATCCAAAAAATCAAAGATCATAAAAATCGGACCAGCCGTTCTTGAGTTATAAATGGTGTAACTACCCTGACTTTGTTTTATTTTTTATAGATAGATTTAAAAAAATATTGTTTGTTTTTTCCCATATATTTATTATTAGATGGTATGTTCAAAATAAAAAAATAGTCCTCCAGACCGGCCGTGGTAGCCAATTTCTACGGACAGAGACGGGAGATATATTATAATGTGATCAAAGCAATAAAACGAGGAATGTCAGTAGGTATATAAATCTGATCTGACTACCGTGCCTAACTACTCATACCGAAAGTATCTACCATTCAAAACTTGTTTTTTCCTAACACTTCGGTAGCTCTAGCTGAGAAACAAAAAACAAAAGACGGCAGTAATTGAAGACCAGTTGCAGTGAGTTGTTATAAGCATTCTAGTTCGCATTAAAGGCCCCGGCACTTTTAGTTATCTCGTTGATCAATCCACCCACAGCTGTCAAACGAACAAAATAAATATGTTATTACTAATGCGCGCTCTACTCCGAATCAGATAACTGCTAATCTCCATTACAATTAAAAATTCGAGTTCAACCACCGTCGGGATATTCAGTATAGTACTTAAGGCGTGATTCGACAAAATTACTTTGTTCGATGATAAATGTTAGTAAAGGCCTCGTTTTGCAGAAGTATTGGGTATTATATAGATGGATGATCGTAGCTTGTCAATAATACTTACATTAGGTAGGGTCGACAGCGGGATATTAGCGGGATATTATTTGATATTTTGGGAAAATACCGACTATATTAGTTTTCTCGGAACAGTTGTTCCGATAACTTGGATTGCTCTTTCCAACTCATACCTAACACATATATGACGTAAACAAACCGCGAAATTATTCGATACAATTACGCCCAAGACTACGCTTACTCTTAAATAATAAAATTCAATAGCACCGACGCAAATTTTCACTTTCTCGCTTCATAAACAGGACAATAGACAAACAATAATGGAGAAAATTTGCATTCACTGCGAGCATTTTTCTACCATCTTCCGCCGGAGACGACGCAGCAGACTCGCTTCATTAAGCTCCAAATTATCAACATACTTCACGCTCAACGTACAAGCGAAACTCACCATTAAGTACATTATGCAAAAATTTAAAATTCCCTACCAAGCGAGAAGCTATTACCAACACATAAGGACTATTTTCGCGTGAAAGTATCAGAGTGCAAGCGATTTCTGCTGTGAAGTCCGTCAGATCATAACTCACGGCGTCTGTGGAAAACTGATCACACCTTCTCGCAGTCATTAACATTTTATAGAATATTAAGCCTTAACCTTAAAGGAATAAGGACTGGACTGAGATGAGCAGAGAAAAGAAATAATATTTTGCGCATTTCAAGTAAAGAACCCTCCTGATGGCACCTAACCCTCATTCAGTGTGTTTAATTGTTTTGATTTTAAATTGCGAAATGAGAAATGCAAAACCGGGGTGCATTTTAAATCCGCGTCGGTTTTGTGTTCGGATTTGCTGCCGTGTTCGTTTTCCTGCTATTATTGTTTATTGTTTTGATAAAAAATTTCATCACGCCAGTAAAAGATTCATACAAACGGTTTTCAATAAATATGCAGATATTCGACTAACATATTGTGTGAACTAATTGCGACGTCCGTTTCACTGAAGCGTCGCATAGATTGCAGAGAGCCGCGCAATTTATAACATAAAAAAACACGCGTGAAAAATCGAAGCTTTGTTCAGCTAAATGGTATCAGGATTAACAAATAAAATATCCCGCTGACGTTAATTAAGTACAAATCAAGGTATCTACAACGATATTAAAGTCCGACAGCAAAAAGTATAACCGATGCTCACTAAAAAACTCAATTTATGATTGGGAACTTTTATTATTTTCACATTTAGTTGACACAGATTTATTCTAAAAACCTCGACAGTTTTTATAAAATAAAAACATCGAAAACCATTCGAATAACACAAATTGGACGCGTGCACAGAAAGATACGCGATATTTTTTCAAAACTAAGCCGGTATATTTATCTCGACGCGTTGTTCGAACGAACAAGCACGTGGAAACGTGGGACAAAGGACGAAAGCAGGCATCGGTTAAAACTAAAAACGTTCAGCGAATCTGCGTTGCGTGTCGGCCACGATAGCCTGCGGCAGCGGCACTCTTTCAGCCCCCTCCCCTTAACAGTTTCAACTTTTTTCCCGTATTCCCACTACCCGTAATACAATATTCATTTAAAGCGCGTCTGGGTGTGGATTCCGAACGAGAACAGCCCGCAACGGAACGAGGAAACGCAAACAGTATTATTCTGACACATTTTGACAAATTGAAGTGTGATAGAGGCCTCTCGTATTGTTTCATGTATTTTTATTCGTAACTCAATTCCGATGTTTGAACAACGTTCGTTAGTGATTGTCTGTGTTTGATGTATGATTTATGAGCCGCGTGGGTCGCGTCGCGAATCAATCGAAGTGTGTGGGACGTAGCGCAAGGCATGTGAAAATGTGCATAATTTTATCTACTTAAGTGCGCATTAAGACATAATCTATGGGCTTATAACAATTTGTCTCGACGCTCGTAATAATGTTAGAGTTACAATGCAATTTATTTTAAACTCGACGAGGATAGTTTCGTCCTTATTTATGGGTTGATAGTGTGTTAAAGCTCGGTTTGAGTCCGGGTTTATATCCTTCTCTACTTACATTATAAGACCGAATTTTAGCTACCTAAAGAAAGAAGGATGGAATTTTTTTTTTCCGTCTGGAACGAAGTTCCATAGGCGATACTCGTAAAACGACACCCATGATGAAAATTTTTGCAGCCGCCATCTTGGATTCACATTTTGATTTCACTATCGACTTAAGCACCCTCGAAAACTATGACAACGATACCCATTATGAATAATTTTGAAATTTTTGCAGCCGCCATCTTGGATTTTCATGTTGACTTTACTATCGGCTTAGGCACCCTCGAAAACAATGAAAACTATCGATAAAGAGAGAAAGTCGCATCAGGGAGCATAACGATTTTTCGTTGCGTGACGATTTCTACCCGTTTACTCCTACCACAAGCCGCATTAACCTTTTGAACGCCATTGTCACATATTATATGTGACAAACGAAATCTTATCCTGAACGCCAACGTCACAAATATATGACAAAATACACGTCGCACGGGTCGCACCATATTATGAAATAAACAATTTAATCATTACTTTTGTATGTTTTATTTATATAATTTAAAAGATTAAGCTTCCGTCTATATTGTATTGCATGAAACTAATATAAATAAACCACCAATATTGAGAAATTAGTTGTTTTAAGTGTGTGTGTGTGTGTTGTTTTGTTAAAGTGGCCTGGCGTCAGGGGTATGGGCGGCGATACGTTTATACTCTGGCGTTCAAAAGATTAAAGAACTTCGTTCCAAAAAAATAAAGAAAAAAAAGCATACCTACTACATCGAGGCTGGTATCAACATCAACACAACCCTGCAATACAGTAAACTCTAACTTAATTATTTCATCCGCGTATATTTCCAAACGGACAGACTGAAAGCTGAAATGGTTATAAAGATTAAAACGTAGCGCGTACGCCGCCGTGTCCCTTTCAAATTAAAAGGGGGAGGTTTAACCGCGTAAATCAGACGAGGGCAAAACGTTCTAATTACTCAAAAATCATATTTACAAGCGCACAAAGCTGGACAGGTAGTGCTCGTTAAACCTTTGCAGAACCTCTAGCCTGGACTGTGCTGCCAGGGTTTAAATTTTACCATAAACTTTGCAGTTAGGTACAGCTGAGAAAACGTTTATGAGGCAAAACTAAATCAAGTATCATTAAATATTTCGGCTATTGATGTTTACCCTAATAATATCACACGTAATTGAAGGGATCAAAGGATACAACCGCAGGAGATTATTCTGGTCCTTGCGATAAATTATAACATGTACCGTTGAACATCTAAATTACTATTGTCAACAAGCGGTCCGTATGATTCCTCCCGATTGTTTAATTGGGTGCAAAATTATGGTTTCACAGACCAGTGCAAGATATTCCACCAAATATGACCTCGCAAATGTGAAGGGCCGGACAGGACCCTCAAAATATTTCTTTTTTTTTTAATCTTAACGATGTCGTTGACACTAATACCAGTTCACTATTGAGGAAAATGAAATTATTTTCCCCATGATTACTAGAAACTCACCCTAGAAAATCGTAAACACCAGATCCCACCCTCCAGTTATTGTTATTACTCCAGTATCATGCAAAATAACGGCAATATTTTTTTGGTTTCCAAATTACGCAAATGTGGGGTGCCTTTTAAATTGAGCCTGGTACGCTTAAATGAGGGAGATCCAACGCAAATTGTGAAAGCCAACTCCATCGCTAGCTTTCATTTACGCATTAAAATTCACGCGTTGGTAAAAAATATGAGGCAAAGTTGAAATACGCTGGCAATTAAAATGTACTTCCAAGTTGATGATGAATATACAGAATAGGAACACCGAATTTTTCTTCTTCATATTAGTTGGTTCAGTAAAAAATAATATCCTGCGAGCTATTGCTAAATACACACTGACCTTTGTTGTTTGATCTAAACTAGTAGATTTTATTTTTAAATTGGTATCGGTCTGTCCTAGAACAATAAGTCATTGTGTTGACCAACTTCCAGTCTGTTTGATTTATTTATTAATAGCTGTGCCCCGCGGTTTCACCCGCGTAAATATGGGAATATCGGGATAAAAAGTAGCCTATTATATATGTTAATCCAGGATGTCAGCTACCTCCATACAAAATTTTATCAAAATTGGTCCAGCCGTTTGAGCGTGAAAAAGTAATAAAAATATAAACACACCCTCACACACACTCACAAACTTTCGCCTTTATAATATTCGTGTGATTATGTGAGAGCTTCCACAGGAGTGCCGTGGCTCTCATCTCTCTATGCGAATCTTTTACTGGGGATGTCACATCTGTTCAGCCTGGTGTGCCAACAGCCCACGAGGCAGAAGAGATGTGACGTCCTCTACTCCACTCAGTGCTAGTCCTAGTTCATTTTGTGTCTTGTGAAAATCTTTTCTGACATCTTAGGCTATGCTGACTTATTTCTTGCTTTACTGTATTGAGGTCTAGGTACAGTCGCCTGCACATTAAGCTACCCCAATTTGTCAAATTTATTTAATAGATTTTCAACTTTACTACAAAGTAATAAGGTTCATATTCAATTGGGAAAATTTGACAGATTGGGGTAGCTTAATGTGCTGGCCTCTGTACATATATTTCTTGCTTATACTTGGGGGTATATTGAACGTGGTTCTTAGTGCTTTGCTTTGAAATCTTTCTAAAATTGCGATGTTGCTATTGCTTGCTGATGGGGCATAGTAAGCAATAGCAACATCGCAATTTGTATGTTAAATGGCATAATAATATGTCCAGATTGGCTTAATGCAAGAAGTTGAAGAAGTTTTTTCGCTGTAAAAAGTACAAATGGAAACGTTTTCAATAAAGAATCAATAACATAACTTGAAAATTCAGTCTGAAATTCATCACAAAAAAAGCCCCTTTAACATTTTAAAACAAAAATTTAAAAAACCCCCGACTCAAACAAAAACCTCTAAAAAGTAAAATAATAATATATATTAGACCTTTAAGTTTAATATAAGTTGCAGGAAATATTTTGATCCAAGCGTCCTCACGTCGGGGGACGGCTAATGAAAATTGGAAGTTAACAGCAGTTATGTTTCTACAATAGCTACATTCATTATTGCTGGGCTTAAGCCTCATCTGTTTGGCGTTTTCATTAGCCGTCCCCCGACGTGAGGACGCTTGGATCAAAATATTTCCTGCAACTTATATTAAACTTAAAGGGCTAATATATATTATTATTTTACTTTTTAGAGGTTTTTGTTTGAGTCGGGGGTTTTTTAAATTTTTAACTTAACTTTTATTTCTTGCTTTTTTAAACTTTATAATATTATATAACTAGTAAACATACTATACGATCCACACGTGATTAGCCGAAATCTGCGCAGCTGTACGTATTTTTTTACCACAGTGAAGCGAAGCTAGTTCGGTACTCGTGGTCGTTGGCGTTCATTCCATACTAACGTATTCCTCTGTGAATTCGCCATTTCTTGTGGCGGCCATCTTAGATTTGAAATCTGTAATAGTGTATAGTATTCTACTAGTCAAGCCCTTTCATTTGATACCCATATTGAGGGAATTGTGAAAAAAAATATATAATTCGCCATTTTGTGGTGGCGGCCATCTTGGTTTTGAAATTTATCATAGTGTTTGGTATTCTACTTGTCAAGCCCTTTCATTTGATACCCATATTGAGGGAGTTGTGAAAAAATATGTAATCCGCCATTTTCTGGCGGCGGCCATCTTGGACCGATTTTCTTCAAACATAGCTAAGAACACTCGCGACTAATTCACCTTTCAAACAAAAAAAAACAAAATCAAAATCGGTTCATCCGTTCGGGAGCTACGATGCAACAGACAGACACACACACACACACACACACAGACACGTCAAACTTATAACACCCCGTCGTTTTTGCGTCGGGGGTTAAAAACTGATCATAAATGAAAGCAATAATACTACATAAGTTCAGTACAGTCATGAACAAACTTGCTGACTGGAGTGACAGGCTAATCTTTTGACCGCGGTGAGCTATTTCTCGTATCTATGAGACATATTACTTACGCAACCGACATCCATCTACCCAATAAGTTAGGGTCGTCCATTTTCGTTTTCCAATAAGCGGTCACCAGTTTTTTACCCTAGTTTTTTTTAACCTTTGAGGTTCAGTGGACGATAGCTAGCCTATAAATCTTCAAGGCTACATTCACCTTTCAGAGGATGACTTTTCAGGGTTTCGTACCCAAAGAGAGTTAACGGAACCCTATTACGACTAGGCGACTAGGCTGTCTGTCTAACTGTTAGCGGGCTGTATCTCATGAACTGTAATAGGTAGACAGTTGAAATTTCCACAGAGTGTGCATTTTTATTGCCGCTATAACGACAAATAATTAAAATAAAATAAAGTTAATATAAATCAGAGCTGTGATGGCCAAGTGGTAACGGCCGCGACTAACGAGGTCGTAGGTTCGAACCCAGACAGGCGCTTTACATTGTGTAAATTATTAATTATTTCATCACCGTTGCTCTCAAAACGGTGAAGGAAAACATCGTCAGGAAACTGGCATGTCCTAGAACCAAAATTCGAAGACATGTGACATCTGCCAACCCGTACTGGGCCTGCGTGGTGGATTATAACGGCCCACTCCCTCTCACTGAGAGAAGATCTCTGTCCCAGCAGCGGAAACATTATAGGCTGATTATTTATGTATGTTATGTTCTGTAAAATAAATCTTCTCCGTACAAGAAACGTGTTTTTTTAAGGCGTTTTTTGCCTGGTTGTATGGATCCCTTCGTGTGAGAGTCTCACTCGCAATTGGCCGGTTTTTTGTTTACTTTTACTTAGAATACTAAAATTGTTCTTATCGTCAAAAAATGTGAGCTGCAGAAATCGTAATAATATTTATTTTAAGTTGGTTTACCTGCACTCTTAAAAGTATTGTAGCATAAAAAACGGCCAAGTACGAGTCGGATTCGCATACGAAGGGTTCCGTGCGACCGTATAATATTTTAATTTCATTTTATTTTTTATTTTTCTTATTTTAGCGGCCGTAGTCACTCACGCACTTGGTAAAAATTTCAAGTGTTTATCTATTACGGTACAAAAGATACAGCCCAGAGACAAACGGACAGACAACGGATCCTTAGTCATAGAGTCCTGTCCTGGTCCTACGGAACCCTAAAAAGCAGAAAGTCATAAAAATTACAACAATTTCCCCAAAAGTCAGCATGCATTTGATAAAGATACACAACTTAGCAGGGCCATCAATAACGTTTTAATAAAGCCACGGTTATCGCCGGTTTACACGCAAGGCACCATTTAATGGCGACAACTACCACAGTATGCAAATCATTTTTGACTAACACACACGAGAATTTATAATACTAACGGAGCTTTACGATTCCTTGCCGTGACTTATGACAATAAAATGCTCCGGAATTCGGAACAACGTGTTTATTGTGCATAAAAATATCTGTCTTATCAGAACATAGAGAATGCACGTGGAATATGAAATTTTCTGAATATTATTAGCGTACATCATTTTTATTATTCGCTTTTATTAAATTTTTATTATATTTTTATTATGTATGAACATGGTTTCTGTATTTTTTTTTTAGTAGAAATGGTTAACAAAGTAGATTTTTAGTGGAAGTGAAATAATGTTTCGGCTCACGAATATTTTTATTAGTATTTATTACTGCTATTCATTATTCGAATTATAAACAGCGTATAATATTGTGAGTGTGATTCTGTATGAATAAGTTACATAAAATCGTTGGAAAAAATAAACTATTTCTATTTTTCTCCAGTTTATAGACTTATTTATACTCAAGTGTTTTCCCAATATAAAAGTTCATAATGGAGGTCATCACTTGCCGAGCCTATTCCCAACTATGTTGGGGTCGGCTTCCAGTCTAACCGGATGCAGCTGAATACCAGTATTTTACATGAAGCGACTGCCTACCTGACCTCCACAAACCAGTTACTGGGTAATACGATACACCTTGGTAAGACTGGTTGTCAGACTTTCGGGCTTCTGACTACCCGTGACGACTGTGAAAGATCCACGCGTGACAGCCGGGTCCAACGGCTTAACCTGCTTTCCGAGGCAGGGGGGGGGGGGTCTCGGTATGTAAAGATAGCCACCCATCCACAGACCAACCGCGGCAAGCGTAGCTTAACCTGATCGACCGTCCTGTGCGGCTGTTAATATTTAGTCACGGGCATGAGTTGTTCGTAAAGGAGATATCTAAGCATTATTAATGTTTGCGCTATAAACACTAGTTCATAGATCGATAACCCGGATTTCCTACGGTAGCACTTTAGTATTCATTAGGCGTTGATTATTATATTGTTGTGTTTATTTGCAGATTTAGACCACCTGTATGTACGTCCCTCTTATAGATTGATTGCAATTTCCTTCTTCATAATACTCGACTCGATCTAGTTCACTTAGTAACTGGGTAAGCCAAGTAACTAAGCCTAGCTTTCAAATGACTTTCACACTTTCTAATACTTCCTGAGCTTCTAAGTCGTATTGTGAATGCTTTTTATCTGTGGAAACTTGGCCTTCAAATGCATATTGTTTACGAACACTGTTTATATTAGCTGTAAGTTACCCGAATATAATAAAATAAAATAAAAAAAGTCGATAAAATAAATATTACAATAATTCTTAAAACATAAAGTTTATCTTTCAAAACACATTCTTAAAATAACTTTACCAATAAGAAAAGATTGACTCTAGCGAGAAATGACCGCTGAGATAAACATCGCGACACACCCGCAACACAAAGGCATATTAGTATTAGTGGCAAATAGCTATTACGGCGCGAGTAAATAGCCTCAGTGTATCGGACCTTAATGCCTTGATTTAGATATATTATTGTTGTCTGTAGTGAAGAAGTTAGGGCTGGCATTAATATGTCGAGAGTATCTATAAAACAAATGAAACAAAACAAAAGAAATCAGCTAGGACTCTTGAAATTCCGATTTCTTTGCAGCAATTAATTGGCTGTCCAAATCAAAATATAGCTTTGTGCAAAGGCAGTAAATAAAAAAGTCGTGTTATTCAAATGCGCTTGACTATGAACAATTTTAGAACTTGAGTCGTTGAAGCAGCTGATAGAGCAAAAGCGACATTTAATTATAATTTGTGTGCTTAATGGTTAAAGCTAGCTAGAATGTCTAAAATAAACATTGAAATGTAGAATAGTGCTGAACTTATGTTTTGTAAACTTGAATTAGTGAGCAATTTCAATTTACTTTTTAGTTATAATGACTATAGAATTGGGTGATTTTCTGTGTATTTCAATGTATTTTCCAGATAAAAGTTTTAAGAATTAATTGTTCAATTCTTTGTTTTATTGTTTATCTTTTCGACTTCGCTAGCTCTCGGTCCCCATCTTATTTACGAGAAATAAACACGACTCACCTGAGATCACATCAATAAAGCACTCGTCAAGTAAAAGCCGTTTTTATCGCAATGTCCAACAAGACTTATTAAAATAAAACATAGACATAAAGACAAAATAAAGTACCCATCCTTAAAATTAAATGAAGGAAGATTTCAATCCCTTCAATATAATAGAGGCTACATTTCATATCGATAGATATTTCATCGATAAATTCAATGCTTGGGAATGAGATAAGACATGATATTCAAATTAAATATCTTTGACATTTTAAGATTACAAACATCACGGGTACAATGTTGAGAAGTGGTTGTGAAGGCCAAACGAAAGAATATCGTGGACCCATTTGCTGTAAGATTTCTTTTTTTTACCTGAAATAAGTGAAATAAGACTTAAAATATTGAATACATCTTACTATTAAGACATTAAGGAAACGTCCGAGTATGATACAATCCTTTGTATAAGATAACTAAGATTTAAAATGATAGTTAGGAAAAAATAAATAAAATAGCTGATGTGACATCAGCTCTCAATCGATTCGAATAATAATAATGATAGTCAATAGGTTTTATTATTTTTGGATAGGTAATGAAACTACCTAACAATTCAAATTTTGATGAAATTAACCTATTGCGTTGGTAAAAGCATTTTAGCGTGCGGTCAACGCTTATTACTAAACGTGTGGGTTTGACCGCAGCAATTATATAATTATTTGTCGGTTCAGCCATTTAAATTGATGATTATTTTAATGACAGTACTGAAATTTCAGCTCAATTATAAAGTAGCGGGTATTATAATTATTATACCTACTTCCGCATTGCTATATTTAATGTTTGACTATTAAAGTTAATTACATACATAGTTTAATTCTGGTGCTAATTTATTTCCATCCATTATGAATAGAAAGATTTACCTACTGTAATCTAATAAGATAGTAGCTAATAAAGCTAATTATTTTATGACAAAGTGGTTTTATTTAAAATACCATGATTTCAAATTAAAAATCGATCAATCAGTAGTTTCGATTCACTACAGTGTCAAAACAAATTGCTCGATCACCACTCAAAGCCAAACCAAAGTACCAAATTTAAAAACACTTTCGTGCATAATAAATGGAACGTCACGCCTGTCGACAGCAAACACAAAAATTTTAGCAAAATATATTTTATTTATCGAAAAAACATCCACACAAATCTGTCAGCATCACACATGAGTTATCACGGCAATGCACTTACGATCTCTCTGTCTCCGACGGTCGTGCTATCTTTATCCAATTTGTTACCCTTATCAAGAATTAAATGCGTTTTAGGGCCATCGCTCGACAGTTTTTATTTTTTATTAATTACGAGCCACATAAAGCGCCGGCACTGTATCGGCCAGACAGGTGATAGGCTTTTATGATCCAACATTTATCGGATATTCATTTGTTACTCAATGAATTTCGGATATTCGGTTTTTGTTTGAAAAGTTTTTGTTTAAGGTCGAATATGAAAGGTGAGGGGTTTTGATAAAAAAAGTAATAAATTATTTCGTTAGTGAAATGGTGATGGCAACAGCGTTTTGTGAAGATTTTGAACATAATACCTTTAGTTACTGAACCAGGTCTTATTCATCAAAAGTATTTACATAATTCCTGAAGACCACTGGGACCCTCCAAGAACTTTTTGCAAACGAAAACTGACCGTAGAAAACGGTTTCTGGAAAAGCAAAATTTCAAGTTCCAGGAAGGAATTTATATCCAAACGGTATCTATTACGTAACTCAAGATAGGAATTCATACATAATTCATCTGATGATTTATCCGAAGACTAGATTCAAATATTCTTTTAATTTACTTTTAATTTATCGTCCACGTTTAACATTATCATGGTTTATGTTTTCTCCAACGACCGTGCATAATTAGACCAGTATTTTGACCAAACGATAAAAATCTTCAAACAACTTCCCCGAAATTTACACTGACAGTTGTTTTCTGTTTTTCTCCAAATTATACTTGTTTTTCCTTAACATTGCTCAACCGAAATAAATATTTCTTTTAATCAAGCCGCTGAAACTGAACCGAAAGAATTCAAAACAAACATCGTAAAAATAAACGTCTGATGAGATGAAGTTGTGTGTCAAACTGTCTGCAAAACTGTGGATATGATCGCTGGAACGTAACTTTTGTTGTGTGTTTCGACTTTCGAACTCGTAGGTACGAAATGAAAGAAGTTATTTTTGGGTGAATTATTTTGGTCGCAAGTTTACCAAGTGGAAAGCAAAAAAGTTGTAGGAAGAATATCAGTGATAAGAGAAGAACCACCAGTGTTGTTAATGATGTAACTGATATTAGAAAAAGTCATAACTAATATCACGCCTGTATTCTTGAAAGGTGTGACAGAGGTGCAGGAGCAATGTGGGTGTACTATAGGTATAGTACACCGACATTTTGCCAGCTGTTTAAGTGCCATTTGTTAGGGGGCAATCCTATTGCCAACAACCTGGCAACCAGGCACTAATCCAGACTCCTGGCTGCTACTGAGAAATATGAACAAATAAGAGATAATTCCAGTATTAATGACCTAGTATAATCAGCCTATAATGTTCCTACTGCTGGGACACAGGCCTCCTCTATTCGAGAGGGAGTGGACTGTAATCTACCACGCGGGCCCAGTGCGGGATGGTAAATGACACATGACTTCGAATTTTTGGTTCTAGGACATGCCGGTTTCGTCACGATGTTTTCCTTTACCATTTTGAGAGCAGTCATCATCATCAGCTTATAGTAGTCCACTGCTAGACACAGGCCTCTTCTATTGCACACCATTCAACTCGATTTTCGGCAACTCTCATCCAGCAGAGAGAGCAGTGGTATGGAATAATTTACATAAAGTAAAGCGTCTGTCTGGGTTCGAACCTACGACCCATATCTCGTAAGTCGGGGTCGTTATTATTATTGCTAACCTATTTGTTGCAAAGTCACCAGTGTGGTTGGCTAGTTCAAAGCGCGTTGCAAGGAAAATGTTAAAGAATTTCTCAGTAAACTTTACACTAACCCAATGAAGGTAAGTTTCGTTCCTGTTTAATTTTTGCACTCGCCAATTTTCAAGGAAAACTGGGCCCAAATTATAACGCAGAGAAAATGTGCCGCTGCAATTTAAAACTCAAACTACCTAACCACAATAAATTAATTTTAGTCATTGCTTGTTAATTTTCTTAACTTAATTTTCCTTGGGCTCTGTGCACAATAACGCTGTTTCTCGCTAACAGAAATTCATCGTACAAAAAAACGTCGTCGTTTCATTTTCGCAGTTCTCAGCGTAATTTCTAAGCGGTAAAACTTTTGAGATTGCTACTTTATGACCGGCTCTAAATTTTTCATTGAAGTTTGATACTTTAACCAACTTTATTATTATATTAAGTGAGTCGACTGCATGATTTAACAAGTCGAAAATTTTAGCTACTGTTTTTTTTTTCGGCGCTGTATTAACATATTTATTACGTTTTGGTCAATATTATAAATATTTATGGGCATATATGTGCGTTATGCCGTTTATTGTATTTTTTACTATTTGGGTCGAATGCAAATGGCATTGATAGGCCCACACATACACAAATTCAGATCAATATTCAGGAATGCCGAATAATAGTGCTTTGACGTGAGAATGATAATATTCGACAGGTATTCCATTGTTATATTGCAAATGAAATGTTGTCATAGTGAAATTTTATTCATGTAGGTACTAGAAAATAAAGTTTTTCAATAGTACTATCACAAATAAAGTCTAAAGTATTTTAATAGTACTTTCACAAATAAAGTCTAAAGTATTTTAATAGTACTTTTTGTAACACATTCTATTCTGATTAGAATCTGGGCAGATATTTTTTTTTGTTACAAAAAAGTTTCGCTAGAGTAATTCCTTGTATTTACCGATGATAATTAAAACACGCCGCTTGAAGAATATGCAGTAATTATCTAAGATTTTAAATTGCGTGCCTAACCGAATAGCGCTTCTAAGAGCCATAACTATGTGTAACAAGTATTGCATATGAAATGTTTTCATAATGAAATTTCATTCATGATCTAAAAAATAAAATTTTTGAACGGTGTTTTCATAAATATATTACCGTATTTTCTTATTGTACTTACGCATTTTATTGGAATTAGCAACGGAACAGATACATTTTTATTAGGTAAAATAAATGTTTCGCCAGAGAGAATGTATATAACGATATATAAATCTCAAACACACCGCTTGAAGAATATGCAGCAATTATCTACGATTTTAAATTGCATACCTAATCAAATATCGCTTCCGACATCCGCAACTAACTAGCGCTTTACAGCGCTTTATAGGCACGATAATTTTAACTAAACGCATGGTTATAAAACATCAATTTCTTCAATATTACCTAGGTATAGTAAATTTTAATGACGTTTATAAAATACAGGTATAAAATTTAAACGATGTACTTACATTCGTAGTAAAAAGACCACAGTATAATATTTATTAGGATCGTATTCTAGAGCCATATAGGTGTAATAATATCTGCTTATATCCAGGTCGTTATAGGTTTTAGGTACTAAATTGCACCTGATTTAAAAATTACATAGCCACTTATTTGACACAGGTTTTACCATTAATAATTCAGGATCAAGTTAATATTCATAACAGCTCCGATAAAACACTTAAAAATGCATAAATAATAACGTAAACTCATACATTTTTATTAACAAAATGGTCGCCACTCCCCCACAGGGGCTAATGACACGTCTATCATACCTACATTACTTCGCTAATTATGAAACATGTTTCAACAGAATTAACAAAATAGCAAATTTTGTAAACGTTACTAGGCAATACATACTCGTAAAGATAAGCCCTCGAAAGCAAACACTCCCTGTGTCATAAAATGTCCTAGTTTACAACGCCAATTATCCTATTAAGAATAATATATTCACCCTCTGCATTAAATGCATACGAATATACATTTAATATAGATAAAGAAATGACAGGTATATCGCTAAATAGTTATTAACTTATTAAGTCATATTGAATTTGTTTCTCAGTGACATCCTGTGGTCGGTATTTTTATTGGATAGGTGGTGACGTAAATTAGTGGATGTAATGCCATAACTTGTTTTCGCCGTTTTATTTCTTTGAACGAGTTCTGTTAAAATTATACCACCTGGTTTAACTATGCATCTTTTTTGTACATTTTTTTCTTTTTTTATATGTAGATTAAAAAGATTCATAGCTACTTTACATGTTCGTCAGCCAGTATCTTTATACAGGCTCACTATAGTGACGTGATTACGGTGTTGGCAATCCAGGGCACACAGAAATCGGTGTTTAAAACATAGCGTTTATCTCAAATTGAATTTCCTTTCAACGGAAATTTAATTTGAGATAAGTAATAACACTTATTCTTTTAAGGCATGATTTTTCCAACGCCAGGTAATTCTATCGGAGGAATAATTTAGAATTTTTGACAGTTCTTCCATAAAAAAAACTGTCATACGTCAATTTTATTCCACGAATAAAAATTATCTGTCGATTGAAAAATCAGCTTTAAGTCCAACAATTTAAATCGAAGATTCAAAAAGTTTGTTGAGAAAAATATAGAGGCAAAGAGGTTGTTTTTATTTTCAAGTTGATTTTCTCGCTTAGATGACGCGGTTACCCATGAAAAGCACAGCATGTATTAGCTGTCCACCAGCTGTCAGACCGCGGCGTCAGTTATCTGTAGTGTGCAGGTGGAGCTAACGTTTGGGGATGCCTTATGTAAGGGCGAACACCCTTATTATTTTCTGCTTGAATGGAATTCCGTTCAAACGAGAAAATAACTAAGTGGTAGGTACAGACACCAGCGCACATCAAGCTACTACAATCTGTTAATAGATTTTCAACTTTATCCCTAAAGCATAAGGTTCAAAGTTGATTGAGAAAATTTGACAGTTTCGGATAGCTTGATGTGCTGGCGTCTGTACCATTTTACAAACATAACATCACACCTGATATTATATACTCATATAAAAAAAAATATATATAAATATAAATCAAAAAAATATAAATCTTATATACTCATATAAGACGATATTATATAAGTATATACTTATGTAAGTATATAGGGCGGCAGGGACATCGACGCTTAACCTGTTACCATGTATTTAGTACATGATCCTGCGTGGAAATTTTACGCTGGTTATTTAAAAAATATTAGCCTTTCCATACATTTTGACCGCGTAGGTATTCTACTTTTCTATGAAATTAGATTTTTTTTTCGATAACCGACGAAAAATTTCTACTCTATGGAGTCTAGAATCATGTGTGCGCGTCGATGCCCTAGCCACCCCCTATCATTGATGATTTCATGATTTCCTATTCAAAAAAAAAAAACCCTATCATCATCATCGTTTTAGCCGAAAAACGTCTACTGCTGGACCTCCACATCGACCGGTTTTGTGCTTCTCGCATCCATCGGGTTCTTGCGGCTTTCACAAGGTCGTCGGTCCACCTTATGGGAGGCCTTCCAACGCTACGTTTTCCGGTACGCGGTCGTCACTTCAGAACCTTTCGGCCCCATCGGCCATCTGTTCTGCGAACAATGTGCCCTGCCCACTGCCACTTAAGTTTGGCAATTTTTCGGGCTATGTCGGTTACCTTGGTTCTCCTGCGGATCTCTTCATTTCTGATTCGATTACGCAGGGAAACTCAAAGCATAGCCCTCTCCATAGCCCTTTGGGTGACTTTAGCCTTCTAAGAAGGTCCATTGTAAGCGACCACGTTTCAAACCACCACGTTTGCCACCCTATATACAGTGCAAAAACATACTTTCTCTATGATCTATTTACATAAATCTATGACACGTCACTCTCCAAATATTTCTGAAGCATACAAAAAAACGCTGGCGGGATATAGCCGTCATCACGTCAAACCGAGTCACTTTACACCTTAATGGATTTCGTTCAGTCGCCAAAAGACAGTTTCCGCATCACTTAACTCAACTTCCGTCGTAATTGATATCATTTCACCTAAAAATCAAGAGAGGTGTCATTCTGCGTCATTTGAAACGCGGTATCAATGTGTTAGCTAGGTGATCGTTTCACGAAACCTTATAGGTGTTATGTATGAAGCTAAATTGTATTAAAAGTGTTGGGTTACCGAAACTTTCGTTTTTAATTTTTGGGGCGTTCTATTATGATTTGGTAAGTATATGTATGCTTTCACTGCCGCGATTTTACGAGTCGTAAGGTCGTAGGGTGCAGTGCAGTGCAGTGCCTCCGAAATGTTCGCACAGGCTCACACTGACGGTTTTTATGCCGTCATTCGGAAAAAAGTCGTGTCTCTTATGAGGAGGGTGCGGGGGAGTCACAACAGCATTCTGAAAACTATAGCTGAAGATGTGCGTGCACCTGTGTTGAGGCATTTCGTTCGTCTGATGATCTTGTAGGGAGGTATCTCCCTGTTGGTTATCTTGTCGGGGCGGGGTGTCTCAGCACAGGTGCCTTGTGTGTGTTTTTTTTTTGTGTGAATTGTGTTGTGATGTTTATTGATGGATGTGTGTTGTTCTTTGTTATTGTATTTTAAGTACTAATAATAGTTTCTAAGTTATTGTATACTAACCGGTGGATCTAGTTGTCCCGAATAAATCTTTTTGAATTTGAATTTGAAAAGCTTTTTTTGTATGGCCCCGAAAATATACAACAAAATATAAATATAAAGCCATGACAACAAAACAAATTAAAAATAAGATCCGAAATCTACTAACAGAAAAATGTTATGTAAACGCATGTTTCACAAATAAATTATCTTTATCTTTATCTTTAGATTTTGAGGTACTCGTAGATTCTGTACCAGATTCGTGCCATTGTCTTTTTGTTTCGACTGTATCCACGGGTAGCTTAAAACAAAAGATGTTTGTCTAATTTTGACAGTGGGTCCAGTTGACCAATAAAAATATAGAAATTTTTTCCTTTGGTCAACTGGACCCGCGGGTCCAGTTCGAGTGGGTCCAGTTGACCAAAGACTCGGTCGTAGGTTCTTTACTCGGTCGGTCGGTACTTTGTGTAAATTATTTCATCACCACTCATCTCAAAACGGTGAAGGAAAACATCGTGAGGAAACCGGCATATCCTAGAACCAAAAATTCGAAGACATGTGACTTACGCCAACGTGGATTACGGCCCACTCCCTCTCACCGAAAGGAGGCCTGTGCCCCAGCAGCAGTGGGAACATTATAGGCTGATTATGCTATATGTTGTCACTATTTTGTATTACATACAGGGTTTTTTCTAAACCATATTTTCAGTTCTAGTTTTCCATTTCCACCATTTCGTTAATTGCTTTATGTTTTTTAGTATTTTTTACAAACAGATCGGGTATTTAATAAAAAACACAACAAAAACAACTAAATGTTGCATGTTCGCAAATTCTGAACCTAATAAAAACTACCCTTAACAAGCAAAATACAGAGAAGTAGATCAAATGCGAGGATAAATCGCCTTTTTTGTTACATACGTATATTGGGGTTAGTGTTTTTGCGCTTGCCTAGGCTTTTCGCTTTAAGTCATTTATCTTATACCACCGCGACGTATAGGGGCACCGCAATACGTTGCTCGTTTGATAAAATAGACCTAAGCTTTTGCAGGTCGGAAAGTAAAGTAGGTTAGTGGTTGTGTAAATGTCATTACAGTTCGGCTGCTGTGAAAATACGTTCTTGACACCTGTCAGTTTCATACAAACGAATAGGTACGTGTTTTGCGAATTTGGCCTTTAGTAGCTACTAGAATTGTCGGACTGACAGGTGTCAGGAACGCAGTCTGTCGACGGCTGGACTGTACCTAGTCATTGATATAAGGTATTAAAATATTTAGTTAACTTAGAAATCTCCAGGAAGAAAAGTGATTGCATATACCGACAGCTACTTTCTACAAAATTTCAACAAATCTTAAATTCAACCTATTTCAAATTCAAAGCGATTATTTCAAATAGGCACATAAAAGGCACTTTTGAACGTCACAAATTACATTAAAATAGAATTGATTCTAGTCGCCCCTTCCAAAAGGTAATTTTCGTATGGAGAACAATGGGCAAGAAACTCCACCGTTACTCTTTTAAAATGTTTTACAATATTTTGCATAGGTACATTATTTATATAATAATATGTGAAGACGATGCACCTAAAATAAAATTACTAAAACACGATAGGTAAAAGAATTTCTAATATATTTCTAAACAATTTGTGTGAAAGATGTGGTCAAATGAATGAAACTGATCATCTTTCTTCATGGGACCAAAATGATAATCGCGAAAAAATTATCAGCCGTCCCATAAATTGTTCAGATTGATTATCTGTACCACACCCTAAAGTTTTAATAAACCTTCCTAATACATGATTAGAAAAAATAGGTTGAATTTGAGGATTGGTGATATTTTGTAAGAAAATAGTGCCTATTATCAAACTGTACTATACTCCGTAGATTTAGGTAGTTAAATAAGGGTAAACAAAAAACCACGTGAAGTGGTTAACCGACTAAATGTAATACCAGTCTATTCAGTTGTCATGCTACGTAACAGTTGTACTCTCCAATTTAGCAATGTTATAATTCGTTAATAACGTTTCTAAATTGAAGTGTACAACTGTGACGTACAATGAAAACTGAATAGACTGGTATTACGTTTAGACGGTTAACTAAATCACGTGTTTTTTTTTGTTTAACTTTATTTAACTACCTAAACCTATGGAGTATACATTTTTCGGTAAGGAGTGTTTTTCTTGAAAAACTTTTCCGTCTACTGTTCAAAAGGAAAGCATTAATACACTCTTTATCCCGATATTCCCACGGGATCGACACTTATAATGCGGGTGAAACCGCGGGGCGATATTAGTAAACAAAATCTGTCGATTGAAAAATCAGCCCTAAGTCATTTAATTTAGTACCTAGTGTAAATAGTTTGTTGCGTTGTATTTTGTATAAGGTAATCATTTACTATTGAATATTGTTGCAGCAATCCGAATATCCGTCCGTAAGCTCCCTTCAAAATCTAATGCAGATTCAGTGTCGCTCATAGTTGTCAATACCATACATCTAGTCTCAAATTCATTTGCAAATACAGGAGCTGCGATATCACTGAAATAATTGCACGGCACGGTTGGCGCAGTGGTTAAGCGAGTGACTGCTGCGCTGCGTGTCGCGGGTTCGATTCCCGCACGGAACTAATATTTGTATGACCTACGTATGTGCGTTTAAATGTTTGTAAACGCACCCACAATACAGGAGAAATTCCTAGTGTGGGGCAACGTTTTTTAAAAAAGAAAAAGAAAGAAAGAATTGAGCGGCGCACCGTTCGGCTCCTGTCTCACTGCTGACGAGTCAGCGACTAGCTGCTACATGGGCACTTATGAAACGTCAGAAGCTGCAAGGTTCCAATTGGTCGTTTCCTATGGAGAAGAGCCGGCAAGAAACTCCATGGTTAGGTACTCTTTTAAAAATAATTGGCTTTTTAAATGTTTTCAAATTACAGTAGGTATGGGAGGACAGCGTAGGCCTGTCAATAAGTACTATGAGATTATTATGATACTCGTTTATTGCAGCAACAAGAGCTATCAAAGAGGGTACTCGCTCAGCGACTCTCGCTTGGCGGGCTGAACACTCGCTAAGAGACTCAGACTTGGTACAGAGACCAGCACGTCAAGCTACCCGAAACTGTCAAATTTTCCCAAACAATTTTGAACATTTTGCTGTAGCGATAAAGTTGAAAATCTATTAAAGATATTTGACAGATTGTAGTAACAAGTGATGTGCTGGCGTCTGTACATATTGTAGCGAAATAAAAGAGGCAATTCACTGCATTAAAAAAAACGAATAATTTCTTAAAGAAATAGAACCTTTACCTATATAATATATATAAAAGTTAAAAAAAACGAAATACCTATAAAACAGTTACTGAACAATTTTGTGGATTAAGGGCATCGCACGCTGGATCAGTGCATGCTTGTACAATGTTTAACAAACAAACTAATGCAGCAATTTGGAAATAAAGTGCTTACTAGGATTCCATTAGCATTAAAATTAATCATTTAAAGTCTAGTGATCAATTGTTCAGTAACTAAAGAACTTTTTTTATCTATCAAATATTTTTGCTTGTCATGTAAAACTTTTTATTATTTTTAAAAAAGTTTAATGATAATTGGAAAAGAAGGTTTTAACCGCAGAGGTAACGCTGCAATATGCATATCTGCTGGTCGCCTACTTGGTGAAGGTGCTTCGTGGAGTGGAGAGTAACCCGGGAGTATTGCAGCGCTTGAGTCTGTGTGTGCCGGACCGGTACGTGTGGAGGCGGCGCAGCCCGCCATTGCTACTGGTACCTACAGCCAGAACTAACCTGCTTGCCAAGGCACCTCTTACCAGAGCTATTCGTACCATCAACGACCTTCAAGCTCAGATTGATGTTGTGTGAGTGAATTCGCAAGGGTACCTATTACTATTTATATTATGCTACAAGCAAAATAATATTAAAAAATTATATTTACTTATTTTATACAAAATTGTTTGATTTTAATGGTGTAATAATTTAATAATGTTATTTTTAATTTTATATAATTTGGTTAATGTAAATATATAGCTTAGGTTATTAGTTTAGGTTATAAGTTTATGTTTTTAACTGTCGCATTAGGTTAAACCCTGTAATGGCAGTTAAGCTGGTATAAATAAATATCAGCGAGTAATCACTCGTCGCGCACTCGCTGCTCGTTGATCGCCAACTCGTTTTAGTTGCTAGCTTTACTCGCTTCTCGTTAATCGCCGCTAGTAGGACAGGTGCCTCAAGCCGCGATAATAGAATTTCTGTAATAAGGTTTATAAGTTAGATCGTTTAGATTGTTTCCATTCTAACTAACCGTTTTGATTGTTTAGTACCTAAGCATCAATCAATCAACTCAGCCTATCGCAGTCCACTGCTGGACATAGGCCTCTCCCAGACTGCGCCACAGCACCCTGTCCTCCGCCTTCCGCATCCAGTCTACCCCAGCCACCTTCTTTAGGTCGTCCGTCCATCTAGCACCTAAGCATAATCGGTTTATAATGTTCCCGCTGCTGGGACACAGGCCTCCTCTCTGAGAGAAGGAGTGGGCCATAATACACCACGCGGGCCCTGTGCGGGTTGGTGGATTTCACATGATTGTCTTCGAATTTTTGGTTCTAAGACATCCTGGTTTCATCACGATGTTTTCCTTTCACCGTTTTGAGAGCAGTAGTTATGAAATTAAATACACAAAGTAAAGTGGCTGCCTGGGTTCGAAGTCGGGCCGATACAACTGGGCCACCACTGATCCTCGTACCAAAGAGCGCGTATCAATTAACAGATTCCAGTTTGGATTTTCAAGTATTCCAAAACGTTGTTATCCTACAGTTGAAAAAAAACACTCCGGGAGTGCCGATAGAAGTGAAAACAAAACACAAACAGAATACTTTGCCATCACTCACTGACATATCGGATATACATTAAAACCGAGTAAATCCCGAGGACAGCCGAACAGATCCGAAGCGGTGTTGGTTACGGTAACAGTAGCGCGAATTCAATAGTTTTTTCCCATTTCAAACAATGCCTAACGCGCCTAAAGAAGATTTCACTTCAATTATGATCAATATTTAACATATTTTCGTTGGACTTTATAACAAGTACTTGAAATAGGCGAAAAGTATGTTTACCGGGACTTCTTTGCTTATGGCTTGAAGACGGTGTAGATGTGAAGGTTGTTTTATCACCCGCAGCATTATAACATAAAATTATACCACGTACTTTTCATAAGCATAATGACTGAGAAATTATAATTACACGTCGTGTCCACAATTTCATTCTATAAAAAGATCTAAAAAATTTACGTAGTCTGAATAACACGAATTGTAAGCGCTCTATTAAGAATTCTACACCATCTTTAGAACCGTAACTAAATTACTAAAGCAGCCCCGTAGACACAAAGTAGAAATTTTAAAGGAAAATTGCCTAGAAAATGTCTTGCTCAAAATTCAGACTTTACATTTCTTAATGTACATACTTAGTTTTATTGTGCTAACAACGTCATTAGATGTTAGCATTGACGTAATTATTTAGGCTTATTATTGTTGAAGAGAAAATCTGAAGGGTTAAAATTATAGGACAGAAACGATGTGCCTAATATTCACGTCATGGTCTATTTTCATATTGCACGTATCATGAACGTGGTACAATCAAAATGGTATCCATATCCATACTAATATTATAAATTCGAAAGTAACTCTGTCTGTCTGTCTGTATGTTACCTTTTCACGCCTAAACCACTGAACCGATTTAGATGAAATTTGCTATAGAGATAGTTTGAGTCCCGGGAAAGGACATAGGGTAGTTTTTATCCCGATATTCCCACGGGATCGAAACTTATGCGGGCGGAACCGCGAGGCGCAGCTAGTATTAATATGAACGAAGAGCTACTCAGTAGGTTTCGAATGCGATCTTGGAATTGAAACTCGTTTCTTATTGGCATCGTAAACGCTAGGAAGGGTTGAACTGTAGTTTTTTTCTTATGAGAGTAATAACATCGCTTGTTAGTTAATTAACTCTCTCTCTTAAATAATGGCAATCTTCACAACCATATTGTCGCAATAAACTAATACGACGAACCTAATTTTATTAACACTACTAGCTGATCCGGCGAACTTCGTATCCGCTGCAGAATCCTATCTACCCTAAGTTCCTAACTATAATATTATAAATGCGACAGTAAGTTTGTTTTTTGTTACCTTTTCACACCTAAACCACTGAACCGATCATCCTGAAATGCATATACGTTGCCAGGTGTACAGAAATGAACAGAGGGTACCTTTCATCCCGAAAAAAGGGTTATTTTGTGACAAAGTTCAATAGACACGTGGCGCCATCTATTATCATAATAACGTTATTGTTGTTTTCCTCGGGAACGGCACTTTTTTGGAGGGCGGTATGTTTTTTGGTGCGCGGTCACCCATCCACAGACCAACCGCGCCAAGTGTAGGTTAACCTGATCGATCGACCTGTGCGGCTGTTATTATTTACGGGCCCCACCTTATTAGTACAATTATTAGTTATTAGTTAAATATGAAACTACACAAGTGGAAAAGTGATGACAATCTTTAATTGCTGTTTCAACGCGTGGCGCAATATTTAATAACATTTCACAGTTATATCAAATAACTGCATGTAACACCACCATGACTGATTGGTTTTGTTTGAAAAGTGATTATAGTAAACGTTGACGTGTAACAGTACGTAACGATATGCGTAATTATTATCGTTGGAAGTAATTACATAATAATCGACGAGTACGGGCTACGGAAGCTGGTTGAGGACTCAAAACCTGAAGTACTTTCCAAATGTCCTTTATAATGCACACAGCAAAAGAGTGGAACTCTCTACTTGCGTCTGTGTTTCCGAGCGCATACAACCCAAATCTCTTCAAAGTGAGAGTAAACAGGCTTTGTCTCTGTCACCTCTGACCTAGACTAGAGTCAAGAGCAAATCCATTTAAAAAAATTTAATGTGACTTTGCAATGCTATTTGTATACTTTCTAAGAAGTAAGCTCATTTGAACACCATTTAATCATGATGAAGAAAACCTACGAGATGGACATCCGATTTCAGAATGAATATTATGATCGACTAGCTGCGCCTGCGGTTTCACCCGCTTAAGTCTCGATCCCGTGAGTACATCGGGATAAAAATAGTAGTATCCTATGTCCTAATCTAGGTCATGGCCTACCCATGTGCCAAATTTCATCCAAATCCGTTCCGCTGTTTTAGCGTGAATGCATAACAAACACAATAAATCGAATCTTTCTCTTTATTTTATTATTATTACTAGATTTTGCCCGTGGCTTTACCCACGTTAACGTCGGAAATTATTATCCCGCAGGAATGTACTACCGAGATAAAAAGAAAGGTTTAATTCAGGTTATAAATTATCTGTGTGCCAAATTTCATTCAAATCTGTTGAGCTGCTTTCGTGTGATTGAGTAACAAAGATCCAAACATCTAAACATTTGTATGTTTGGATGTTTGTTGTTGAACGTGAATATTTGTACATTCACGTTTATTATATTAATATGATATAATAATTATAATAATCGATTAGTATGCCAAAATTAAACGCAAGTAAAGTTATCCGATTGTAATAATTCAGCCAACCGCTTGACAATTTTGATATAATTCGTTTCAGAAACCAGGCTTTTGTCAAACATATTGACTATAATAATAATATTATATTCATAAACAATACTAATCAATACTCGTTTTTAGTCTTTATCTGGCAGTATATCAATTTTATTATTATCTATTATATTATGTTAATGTTATGATATTGATATGCCATCATAATAGTTGGTAAGTATGAGCCCATTTACGTCTATCTTATCATCTTTGAACACGGATCGATGGAATAAACGAACAAGATGGATTATTGCTATAAGCTCCAAGCTTAGCAAATGGATAGGTGAACGCATTCCGGTACCTAAATTGTGATGCGCGCGGGAGCGCACAATATTCTGTGTTAACTTAACTGAAAACCATAATTTATTTATTATGATCTAAAATGGAAGTACTCGTATACAAAATTACATTCTCTAGCAAAAAAAAAAAACAAGTGTAATGTAATGTCTACATGTGGATAGTAGATAGTCTGCACTACACTTGACTTTTTTTCCTTCAGTTGAAATGTTTGCAAAAAATTATTGACAGATGTTAGCAGCGAAAATTTTATATTTTAAAAATCCATTTTATATGTTAATGTTGACATTCTTTTGAAATTTTTTTGTTCATATAGATAGTTCTATTAGCGTATTACGATAAAAATATAAAGCTACCAAATGCCTATCCAATTTATTTGATGTGTTTGACTAATGCATCCAAATATTGACCAGTTGTCCTTTGGTTTTTCAGATGACCTACAAATTTCAACTTAGTTTACATTTTTATAACCAGCCGCTACAATGGTTTACGGCTGGATATTTTAACTCTTTCATGTGAACGTGGACATGCATGGGTGACTTTTAAAATATTCCTCCATACATTAGCCCGGTCAATCCCATGTAAACAATTCCGTTGTCCTTTTAATGGGCGTTTACTATTGTGGCATACAGGTGGAGTCCACATAGCCACACCTTTTATTTATTATACGCACAGATAAATTATTCAAAAGCGTAACGATATTATGCGATGCGAAGCACGATAGAAACTAATTTGAATTAATTTGATGCGTTCCATTTTTTTTTAAAGGAAGCATAAAAAGTTTTTATGTGAAAATTGTGTGAGACAAGTTTGCCCTTAAATTTTGTCTTATTGCGTAACTGTTTATATGAAACACGCAAACACAGAACAGATGTTTCCTTTGCCCCTTTGATTTATAATTTATAAAGAATTACCATAAGATTTCTTTTGATATAACGAAAGAAGTGGGCAATTACTATAATATATAATAAATCAAACGAATTGTGGAATAGACGTTAACAATAAAATATGTTTTTCTTTCCTGGCTTAGTTTATTTTGGTGCTGTGGATTTAGAAAAATGTTACTGTATGTTTATTAATTCAGATTGGAATTAGTTCAGTTCACTGTTTAGAACCAAAGGAAAGAAAAGAAAGAAAATACGTTCACTTGCAGTAACCAAGACGCAGTGAAAAAACACAACCACAAAAAAATAACAAGTTGTGAACCATAAAATATATATAGTATCTTAGCTTAAAAATATTAAACAATTAGTTCACTAACTATGGTTTTTTATTTCTTTTGATAATGCCTTAAAGGTGTTCATAAAATTCAAAGTTCTGACTGACTGATATATCAAAGCACAGCCTAAACCGCTGGTCCTAGAGGCATGAAATTTTTAGGGTGTGGTCGGTATCCACTAAGAAAGGGTTTTTCGAAATTCCACCCGTAAGAGGGTGAATGGGGGGAGGGTGAAATTTCACGCGGACGAAGTCGTGGGCAGAAGCTATTAGAATTATAAAACAACAAGCCGTGTTCCCGATGGGATATCACATCTGCAAAAATAGGATGCATTTTCAAAAATCCTTCCTTAGTTGCGATATGCATAAAAATAACTCTTGTACAAACTATCATACTTCTAAACCCAGCGGGTTTTGGCCGTGCGTTGTCTGTCACTGAATTTAAGATTATTATAATGTAGATAATTATTAATAAGGAGCTCACAAAAACCATTAAACTTTCTTCATTAACACATATAGCGATTCTCACCCAGCGCTGTCACCTCAGCCTTAAACGAAACACCTACATTCATACAGACATAGATACACAGCAATTAACCAGTATGTATCTTAAGGCAATGGCAAGGCACTCAGTTACGGCACTTATCTAGAGGATAACGATTATTGGCGGGCATTAGCTACTGTTGTTAGTCTGTTCCCCCTGAATTCTAGGTGATGTTGTACTGAATACTCAGTGCTCGGGCATTTTCTCTTTGAGCCTTTTGAACTTCATATAGCAGAGTGTAAGAGGGTCCTAAAATGTTACAGAAATGTTCAGTTTTATTACCAGACTTCTTGGTCCGAGTAGAAAGTGAGAATTTAAAATAATTTTAGGCGTTTTGTAAAAGGAAAAGACGTAATAGTAGGTACGCTTAATGTTAATGTTTTAAGGTAAAATTAGTTAAAGAATACGTTACAAAAGGAAGCTTCTTTGGACGGATGAAACTTCTCGGACACTTATGAAGGAACATTAAAAATAAAGCACAATGTTCAGTCAAAGCATTCAGCAAAAGAAGATAGGTAGAAGAATTTGTACTAAAAAGTATTGGTAAAAGTTTAGGGTCACTACTGAAGACATTGTGGCAGGTTGACATCTGGAACTAAGAGAGGTGACCCTTTTCAGTTCAAATCTACTAACAATAAAGCTGAAGACTTTGTTTGTTTCTTTGTTTTGTTTGAACGCGCTAATCTCTGGAACTACCAGTCGGAATTGTTTTTTTTTTGCATTTGGTAGCCTAATTCTTGAGGAAGGCTATAGACTATTAACATCGCGCTAGGATCCGAAGTAGCCGAGAAAAACAAAAGAAAGAACGCTAAGCGAACACGAATAAATAGCGCGGGCAAGTGATGCGATGCGTCGGAGCATCACAGAATACTTAAAGTACTACGTACAGAAAGGCCACTCCCTTCCCCGCACTAACATCAGTTACCGCACCTCACCCCGCATTTCGAGGTTACCGTCGCAGTTCTTTAACAAAGAGCGCTCGCAAACAAAGTACCTCACGCACACATTCATACGTATACAAACGTCATTTTTTAATGTAGTAGTAGTAGGTAATTATTTTGCGAGCGGTGTATGGAGTGTCCGGGGTGTGGGAGCATGTCAAAAAGCGCAAAGGCACGAAGTCGGCCAAAGCTGGTATCTAAATAAAAAAACTGGACAAGTGCGAGTCATACTCACACACCGAGGGTTCCGTACTAATTTGTAGGTATGTAAATAGTTTATCACGGGTTTTTTTTTAAATGTAACAACAAATTTACGGTTTTCGGATTTTTTTCTTTACTTATGCTACATGACTTGCTTCTGGCCAAATTTCATGATCCTAGGTCAACGTGAAGTATCCGATACATTTTGATTCCCTTGAGAGTGTCGATATACGTTTTTGCGGCATAAACGGCCATATCTTTTTTTTACGTTAACTTAGAAGTTTGATTTTTTCACAGCTTCAAGGGGCCGCAGATGTGAGTATATGGTTTTCATTTCAACTTGATACCTCCACGCGTTTTCGAGATAAAGGGTCTTGACAGACAGACAGACGGACAACAAAGTGATCGTATAAGGGTTCCGTTTTTTCCTTTTGAGGGACGGAACCCTAAAACGATATTTTTAAGTATACAAATTCTTCATATACTTTACCTAAGCTACTTTTATTGTATGTATAGATAACTAACAATTTACACTAGGTAATAAATTAAATGACGAACTATACAAATAAAAATATAAAGCACAACGACACTTAATCGTCAAAGTACTCGTCCGCATCGCTGTCTTATGTAAACCACAAACATCATACACGAGTAAACAAACACAAATTTAAAATTTAAAGCCATTAAAATTTAAATTCGATTACCATAAACTTATTAACATTACACAGTGTCACTGCTTCCGAATTACAAGTAAGTGTCGCCTGTCCATTGTCACGTACAATTGAATCACACTTTAACTTTACTGTCATGGGTACAGTTGATAACGTAACGTACTATCATGTTGTACCGTCAGCCTCAAAAATATGTGTCGTATATTTCGTAGCTATTATATTGGAACAATATTATGGAATAAAGAATGTAGGTGATTAAAATGGCTCCGTGTTACATATTTTTGGGGCTGACTGTACAGTCGTGTCTCATTAACAAAGAATGAGAAGCTATGTTTTATGGATATACGAATGAAGTTGGAGATAAAAATAATATTGTACATGATGCTTTTATGTTTTAAAAGACATTTGAGTATGAAAAAGATAGTATTTTTGCGAGAGATCGTGCTTATCTTGAACAGAAAAGGCAAAGAGATCAAAATGATAAGAATTTAAAAACTTGTATGATGAATATTGGAGTTTATAAAGTAGCGTAGGTACGATCGCCATATTGAACTCAAAATTCTATAAGAACTGGTCTTACAAGAATCAATAGTTCAAAAACCTCGCATTAAGAATCTATCTCAAGATGAAAAATAAAATAGTCCCTAATAAAAGTAAAATCCTCTCCTACAATAATTTCCATCGTATGAGACGCAGAAGGAATTCTAATAAGCGTGAGCATGCCATGATCGATTCTGCTTGGATCTCGTCTCATTACCTGCAACTGTTTCATCGGCCTATGCGACATATAAAACAGAAATAACCATGCCGTCTAAATCTCTTTACCGATCACGAATTAAGGTTCTAAATCGAGAATCATATCATCTAATAAAATGTTGTCTTCAAAGACGAATAATTTATGAGTATTATAACCAAACACAGCAATAGATACAGTAACAGTCATTTGTTTTCTCAGTCCACCTATTTTGACATGTCCCAGAGCGTGGGCGTCTTTCAAGTGTGGGCTTTAGGCCCACGTGTCCATAATTCTTTTGTTCCGCTTTCTAGTATGTTCGTCAATGGGTTGGAAGGTTTGTATGCAAAAATCTATTTGTTTCTGGACGGAAATTGGGATTCAGTTTGTCTGTCGTGACAGTCATTTTCAATTTGGAATTCGTTAACGGTTCTGATGGAGGCTTTTTAAAGGTTAAGCTCATTCTTTTTTGTTCCATTTTCATATCTTTAAGCTGATCAATGCCACATTTACCAACTTGAAATAATCGAATCTGAGTCATAAGCTTGTGCAACAATAACAACAACTAATAACTGTAGTCAATCCTCGGGATCAGTTTGAATCTTGTCTTAATCCACGAATATGACGTAAAAGCCCTCGTTGAATAGGAAATCCTTGAAATAATTATGGAAACTGAAATATTGACAACAAATTGATTACGTGTCTTTTTGGATGAGATTATCATCATCAATAATTTGTTGTAGGGGAAGCACCAAGGTAGGCCGCGAAATTTAAATTTTCTTAGGTTTTTTTTTCAATTTGCAGGTCAGCCAGTGTCATGTTGAATGTTGATTAAAATATGATTCACGGGCGTAAAAAATATGACTTTACATAATTATAATCATTGAAAACATCAACACAACCCTCTAAGTTCATATAATCCTATTGAATGAACATTTCATGAAATATCGATCAATAGGATTAACATAAGCTTAGAGGCTTGTATTGATGATTTTAATACATACTTGTATGACTTGTAAATTGCAAAAAGTAAGAAAATTTGAATTTTGCGGGCTACCTAGCGCATCCCCCTTAAGATTTTTGCATTACTTTTAGCAACTGTGGATCCATTCATTATGAATCTTCTATTACCTGGGGTATGCAAACCAATTCAGCTTCTGTTGAATTTCCATGCCCGGAAACAGGTGTAGAGAGCGTTTGTTGACCTTACGAATTCTGTGGACACAATACCCAATACGAACTCGTACAATACCGTTTACAGTATTTAAATTGAATTCAAATAACGACTTTTTTCAAAGATTCAATTCGAATGCCTGCATAAAAAGCTAGTACGGACGAAATGAGTCACCAGTGATTTGAAAAGGAATAAGATACGACTGCCAATTTATTTTTACCGTGTATTTATAGAAGAATGAGTATTATTCTTTTTATAGAAAGGTCTAAAGTCGATTGGGGAAGTGAGTTCTAAACGTAAATCTTTTGGGTTTTTCTAGTGAGGGTCGGGCGACCTTTTTCTTAGTGATCGGTATCGGACGCACTCATCGATGGTTCATCGCGACAGCATGGATGCTTGAACATCGATATGCTAATGTACTGATGCATTCCATACCTTTGTGTACTTATGTCGACGAGGTGGGCGAAACTCCATTGATATACATTCGATGTCATTGTTAATATTATAGGGTGGACCTGATTTTAAAAGGCAATTTATTCTGTCTCGCGATGGGACATTAGATAATGCTTAGTCACATCGATTTATTATTATTTTTTCGTAGGCATTGTTGGGCGTTTCGATGTCGAATTTGTGTACGATCCTCATGACCTTTAATGTGGATTTTCATAAAAAAATATCTGGCCGTAAAATTTAATAATGCTGCGAGGGTGAATTCAATAGTCAAAGTAATTTAAATAAAAATAAATGAAGCTACAGAACGAGTTTGTAGAATGAAATCAATAAATTTTCATCAAAAGGTCATAATATTGTAGCGTTAATTTAAAGCCGGGCTATTAAATTTGAAAAACCCTTTGGAACCCTTTGCCGTATCGTGGACTCTAACCACAATAATCTTCAATGCCCATAAAATTGGTATTTACCTAAATTAAACGTTGGTCGTAATTGATACAAATGATTGTTTCTAGTTAAATGTAATTGAAGCAGACAGGAGCAAGTGCAACAAACCTTGGACAAGCTCTGAACTATTGTTTTTTGAGAGGGTTCAAAATAGAATTTTATTGGATTAATCTTGTATTAGAAATGGGCAATTGCCGCATTAATTTTGTTTCGAGGAATTTATTAGATATGTTCCAGAGTTATCTTTACAATTAGTTTATTTCAATCTATCGCGATCGTACTTTTTTGCGTATATAGCGAGCTAATAACATGACTAGACGTACATAAGTTAATCATTATTATTCTACAAATTAATTGATTTTAAAACAAAATACCTACCCACTTGTATTAGGTAACCATCATCATAAGTTTTTTGGGGTCTTCATAACATCTCTTTTTCTTCTATATTTCTCTATTAGTCGTCATCACTTGTATTTTAACCATTAAACATATGCATGTAATTATACGATTATTCGTAATTTATAAATACCGATAAAATCTTAATAACCAAAATGAATGTCTAGTCACAACATGCATTGGCTCATAAAATATTTAATTAACGCGAATTACACGCACAAACATAAAAAGCATGTATTATGTTCGTCCATCACTGCCTTTACGACTTTTCAATTGATATTTGTTATGCACATATAAAAATCGTATAAAGTACTATAATAACAAAATTTAAAAGCAAACATCATTGTTTTGTGACGTCAAAAATGTTGTAAATTTTATTAAATTGACCATCAGTTCAATCTTTGGTCAATATTGAACTCTAACTTTCGAGATTCCTGCTGTGTAATGATGCTGGGCTATTGCCGTGAGCTGCACACGACTGTAACTTTTGTCACATTAAATAACTATTAAGTAGCTAATGTGTGCTTTTCCTTGTAATAAAATACCCATTAGGGTTAATTTATTATACGATTTTAAGACGCTATTTCAATTCTAGATGGAGTAAACCGTAGGATGTATCGATTATGTCAGAAGACGTAGCGTAATTGAAACCCAATCTTTATATTCCAAGTATGTATGGTAGGATGTATCGTCAGCGCTTTCATCGCTGAAGGTAAACAGTTCTAAGTGATATGAGTACGATCGAGTAAGTGCAGCATGAGTCTGCATACTAATGGAAGGAAAACTGGGTATAAAGATTGCATTATGTGGCTAAAATATTGATGGGGTGCTTGAACGTTTGGTTGGTAACGCTATTACTTTAGTTGGTAATAATGCGAAAGCTATTCTACCGAATCTATAATACATACTATAATAATTATTACAAAGAAATTAAAATTTTAGTGTCTATTTCTAATGTCAAAATAACAGTTTTTTACCAAATGCATATTTGTTATTATGAAGGTGTATATGATCCTTATAACAATAAAACAATTTTTAAAGTTTTTTCTGTCTATCTCTTTGTTCCGGCTAAACTCCGAAACTGTTGGACCGATTTTGATGAAATTTGATATGGTGATATTACATACTATCTAACGACTTCAGAAGACACTCTATTTATCAAATTTATGCATATTTTTTTGAAATTCTATCACCTATCTAATTTATATCTTTGTACTCATCTGATTCAGTGTTAAGCATATTATTTTCTTTAATATTGTTCTATCTCAACCGTTTTGTAGTTTGTTTTGTGTTTTACCTTCACTTTAGTAAAGTGAAATTATTAACCCACTTGCAATAAACTTTCTCAGTCCCCCAAAACTTCGTTAATTGATAACAGCACCAAAATTTGTCGGTTAATTCATTAATATTCATACAATACCATCCTATGCAAACTCTTCCCGTCCTTTTGATGGCCAGTGAATATTCGCAACACAATCCATCTAACTTTTTATCGTACTAATGTCAAACAAAATTGTGAACAAATATTATCATTCCTGTGTCACAGATATCCCCATTCACAGTTCTATGATCATATTAGTTGTCCTTTTCTGGACATGTTGTTGATTTACTGTTTCCAGTTAGAAACTTTCCTAATAAATAAACCTTATTCGCTCCGATGTCAAACTCGCTGGTCCACAAGTATCTCTGGCAGTGGACGGTTGGTTTTTGTGTCGGTGCTACATAAATTTGTCCCTTGTTCCGCATACATATACTAGGACCTTTATGAGTAGGGTAACTCCTAGAGGAGAGTAAATTCAACGATTTATCTCTTTTAATCGCGGTTTAATTAAGTTTGTTAGAGAACAGGATAGCCGCGTTTACGACAGATTTTTTTTGGATACTGTTTCTCGTGTATGTTGGTAGTTTGTAGGTCACATTTTCGGTCGAAACACTTGGAGTCACTGGAATTAATTTCTTTTTTCAGCATGCCTATTTTTTATTACTTATTAGGAAAACTTTTGCTGTTATGCAATGCAAAGGTTTCTTTACGGGTTGTGAATGGCTAACATATTTGCATCAACGACAGCCCCATTTTATGTCCAGGGAAATCACTGTCCATTCCAAGGTTGCCTGGAAGAGATCGCAGAAAGCGATAAGGCCGCCTATTGTATATTTTGTAGTGTTTGATGTATTTTTTTCATGTTATGTATTTTTGTGGTGTACAATAAAGTATATATAAATAAATAAATAACGGTAATCACTCTGTGTTAGCCAAGATTTCGTTACATGAATGAAAAATTGTTTTGATAAACGCAGCACTAACAAAAAACTCAGTGCATCAAAAGAGTTCAGCAGTTCTTCATTTCTTAACTAACTCCTAGTCCTGAAGAGACTTCAGCATTTCATAATACCGTTTCCAATCTAAAATCACATCACAATTCCTCTCACAAACAGCAATATCGCTCACATACAACAAACAAACATATTTACGCTGTTCAAAATGACTTCCGCAATATTCTGGACAGTTATTCTTTTTTAGATGAAGAGCTAATGTTTTGTCTGCCAACTGTGCCAAGCATAACTCTGGACCCAGTTGTAGCTCCCAATGGCTACAACACTGTCCGATAATGCATTAAAACGGACATTTTATTACATTAATTTGCAATTTCATTGATATTGCCAACATTCTGATAAAGGGACTTAGAAAAATTGGGTTCCGCAGCCGAAAATCTGAAAATACCGCATTAGTTTTGTTGTCTCTGTCGCAATTTGGCCTATGTGTTGGAGGCAGTCCAATTTAAGCGCACTTGTGATAAATTATAATGGAAGCTAATGGTCGTTATTTTTCTGAGCGTTGCGGCGAGGCACATAAAATGGCGAATTAATTAAAAAATATTTGACAGACACAGCTCATGATGCAGTTACTGAAATTAATGACGCATTTAATAGGTAAGTGGGGCAAGCTTTTGCGTATGATTTTAATTAAATGTCACCCATATTTTTGTTGATGGATTACATTAAACGTGGCTAGTTGATCTTCAAAATAAAAATTTCATGTTTGTTGACCAACATTTTATATGAATTCGTGAATGATTTATGCCGTACCCACCTTTAAAAGGTTTTACCCTAAACAGGCATTAAGAAAGTTGTATCAATTTATTTCTAAACACATATATAACAACTTAAAATGAAGAGACGTGCTTCTAAATCCACTTTCGTATCGCTTGAAGGTGTCGCACGTTAAGGAATCGTCCAGATATGACGGTTTTGCTTTAGTCTTAAGAAAAACATGATTTACCTTTATGTACTTACGTGCAAAAATATCTTCATTTGTCTTCATACAAAAAATAATAATTTTGCTGACAATTCTGTGGATTATTTTAATAATAACAGCCGTGATAAAACTATTGTATTTAAATTAAATTATTCCCTTACCAACCTACCTCTTGTGAAAATTAATTAGATCAAAACTATTTAATCGGATCATTACAACAAAATTTGAAATTAACAGAATTCAATTCAGGTTTTACAAATATTATCAGTGATGGAAACCAAACAGTAACTGTTTATTTTTTTTTTTCGTGACATGGATAGATGGGACCAATGGATACTGGAATGATGGCATTTTGAAGAAGCAGCGATTGTGCGTTGATTTACTGTTTATTATATTTCAAGTTATAAAGCTACATTAAGGGAATATATAAGTAAAGACATTTTTTAATAATCATTTCACTGGATTTTTCTAGGAACTAAAATAAAAAGTAAATGCCTATGAACATGTAAAGAATTCAACTTTGGAAATATTGTTTTCCCCGCAGTAAGATTACAACTGGTTCTTAACATTGTTATTTGAATTGGTCGAAAAATATGTTTTGTGGGAGAATTCAAAATCTCTGGAACGAAAAACGGCATCATACGTTTCCACCCTAACACGGAAAGCCGCGAGCGTTTTCGCAAATCTTGCAAGTCGAAAGTTTGTATCTCGGAGTTTCGTGCGACGCTACTTTATTCAGTTAGTTAGGCTCGTGTGTGTTCGTACATGAACAAGTTGCGAGTACTCTCGGAATGGGTGTTCGAGTTGCAAACTGACGGTTAGGTGTTTATAAAACACTGTGCGTTTGAGAGCTTCCGTTGCGTTCGCTGCGTAAACGGTTAAAGTTACTCAAAAATAATGTATGACGGAATTTTTCCCCTTTAAAAGTTCTAAATCAAATTATGTCATGGGTAATTTTGTTCAAAATTAAATACTTGTGATGAATAACGTATTTATTTGAATAAGGATTAACATGATGACAGTAAAACACCTTCGCAAATAATGCATTATTTTAGAACAAATTTGATTACGGGAATATGTTGAAGTGAGTTTGGTGTTTTGCTCGATCGAATGAACTAATTTTATGCTGCTTTTATTTTTTGAGCCGTGTCTTTGGAATTTTTATAGAGTTTAACTTAGCAACATATTATGAACTAGCCGCGCCCCACAATTTCACCCGCATAAGTCTCGATTCCGTGAGAATATCGGTATAATAGTATTACATGGTATAAAAGTATCCTATGTCCTAATCCAAGTCATGATCACCCATGTGCCAAATTTCATCTAAGTCCGTTTGGCCGTATCAGCGTGAAAGCATAACAAACAAACATACAAAAATATGAAATATTTTCTCTTTATAATGTTATTTTTTCTTTTTGCTCAGCTACTAAGGGTCCTCGTGTGATGTAAAATAGTCTATACATAAAGCCTTCTTCAAGAATTGGACTATACAATACAAAAAAAAAATGTCCAAATCTGACTGGTAGTTCCAGAGATTTGCGCGTTCAAACAAACAAATAAACAGCTGAAGAGTTTGTTTTGTTTTTTACTAGGTTATATATGTAGGTACATCGTAGTTTCAAATAAGATTAGTGAACTTATAAATTTTTTTGTTCAGAAATATTACATAATTTGGTTTTTATTTTGATATTGACAATAAAACATGAAAATGGTTTTGAAAAATTATAAAAACCATTAAACCTAATTGACCGAACGACATTTTTTCCCACGCTCAGTTGCGTAGATTAGCACTAGGTAGGTACCAAGACAGAATTTAATGAAAATCATAAGTTTGTATCAAGGAAAGTTTAGCTTTGCGCTCCGAAGTTGTGTCTCCACGGCCGCGTTCAACTTAGACTATAATTTGCTGACGAGCCACTTGCAAACTCCGCTCATCCCTATTATAACGTCATTCTCCTTTTTAATTCACTCCTAGTAATAAAGGCTCTTCTTTTTTCTTTTTATATAAAGTAACTTTGTACTGCAATTACTTCTTTCTACGAGGCATCTTCATTAGATGTTTAGTTCTTCGGAGCGAAGATGAGCAAGTCATTGGTAACGATTTTTTTACAGGTTTTTAGATAAAAATTCGAATTTCTGAAATACAATTTTTATTTAAATTTCATTGAACGGAAAAAATAATTATATTAATGTTCTCCCTCTTGCTAAAAGTGCTACATTTATTTCTAATTCATGATTTCGTAGTAAAGGGAGATTCACTGTATTTTCAATTCAAGCAAGCGATTGAATTATTTTTCAATGAAGTACTTACGTGACTGCTAAATACAAATTATTTTAAACTAGCTGTGCCCCGCGGTTTCACCTGCATAAGTGTCGATCCCGTGGGAATATCGGGATAAAAAGTAGCCTATGTGTTAATCCAGGATATCAGCTCCCTCTATACATTTTATCAAAATTGGTCTAGTCGTTTGAGCGTGAAGAAGTAACAAACATATAAACACACACACACACACACGCTCACAAACTTTCGCCTTTATAATATTAGTGTGATTTTAAACTAGCTGCGCCCTGCGGTTTCACCCGCATAAGTGTCGATCCCGTGGGAATATCGGGATAAAAAGTAGCCTATATATTTATCCAGGATATCAGCTCCCTCTATACAAAATTTTATCAAAATTGGTCTAGCCGTTTGAGCGTGAAGAAGTAACAAACATATAAACACACCCCCACACACGCTCACAAACTTTCGCCTTTACAATATTAGTGTGAACTACAATTCGTCCGTAAAGTCGACAGATCGTTATTGAACAATGGTTTTAAATAAACAAATCGTTTTTTAAATAGTTTGCTACTGTAATCATTTAATGTTATTGCGTGTCATAATTTATATTTTTTAAGACTTGCAATAAGCCTCGCGATCGTTTGAATCGCACGCACTCAGCCGTAGGCACGATCCTCAAACAGTCAATTGTTTGCAAATTTCATTTGCACAGCACTGATACCGGTGTTACAAAGATAAAAATAAACGCGTTTTATTTGAAATATTATTTGCAAAACATTGATACTCGTACTTTAAAACAAACAAAAATTTTACTCGTATATATTGACTCACTTGCTTTCACTCACGTGGATATCGGAGTATATCCCACGGGAACGTACTACCGGGATTGAAAGTACCCTATGTGATAATCCAGGTTATAAACTATCTATGTGCCAAATTTCACTCAAATCCGTTCGGCCGTTTTTGCGCCAATCCAAAACATACATCCAGACAAACTGGACAAATATTCTTCGATACTTTATTATAATTATGTATAGAATAGATGAAACAAACAAAAATATTACTCGTATTGACTCATTCTTACAATTGTTTTTCTCAATCCCTCGCGTATAAAAATAATGTCTAGCCTCAAACTTTTGGGTTACATAAAGACATATCAGTCAAGCTTAATAGGTAAACAGTTATCTAAACAAAAGTATTATGAGAAATAACAAAACTACGTAGCACTATAACAGGGAGCAAATCGAAGGAAAGTTCCGTAACACAAATAATTGATTCGGTGCCCCGTAGTCAAGGAAGTCTCTGTTCTATTTAAGTTTCCTAAAAGGAAATGAAAGGAAATCAGAACCCGCGCCTTCGTAGCCTTTATCGAAACTTATCGGAATATTTCTTAGGAGAAAACGGTAGTAGAGCATTTTATTAAAACGACTTCAACTTCAAGATAAAAATCTTCAGATTCTTTTTTTGATTTATTTAAAGGGTCTGTTTTCTTTGCGCGGAGATCCTTAGTGGGTAAGATTGAATATTAATGACGGGTAAGTAAGTGACCGTGACATTTAGGTACACGAGTTTCAGAACAGAGGGGCAATTCTCGTAATTTTAAGAACGTTCACAGTCTGATCTCAGTCTCAATCTGTCCAAATTACCTCTAATTTCCCTACGTTTTGTCAAGTTTTTGACAATTGTTTGTCGCTGAAATGAAATTGCGACTAGATTTTGAACGTTTTAAATTCCGAGAATTGGCCTTCAATTATACTCGTATTTACTTTTGAGTGTAGGTAGTCGGCATTATTTTAAGCTTAATTTACCTTCCTAATGGAAGCTCTTCATCCTAACCCATGTTTCATTAAATGAAATGATTGCTTATTTAGAGAAAAATCAAATGAAATAAATGTTTCTTGAACGTAGGCTCCCAATTACGGTAAAAATAGACGGATATTACATATTACCTTTGCAGACGGATTGTGTACTACCAAATTAGTTTAGTTTTATATTCAAATTTATTTATTGCATTCCATATTATGAAGAAGATGTTACAAAAGGCTTAAAGCTAGGTACAAAAATATGGACCCTATAAGGACACAGCTAAAAAAAAAATTTAATCTACTAACAATTTTAGCAAGGCGCATGACATGTTGTAGTTTACTGTTGTTGTTATTATGAGGCCCCCCTACTTATCATCCAGTCCTTAGGAGCCCAACATTTAAAGGTGGTGTCCAACTTGTCCCAAAAAACGACCTACTTATAAAGTAAACAAATCAAAATCATTGATCGTTATTGTTAAAATATTATGTTTTATTTCAAATACCAATAGATTCGAAGTTTGAAATATTCGATAAACATTTCAGAAATTTATTGATAGCACACGAAAGTAAAATACCTGCCACACTGTTCGCCCGCTCGAATCAAAACAAAAGCGTTTTTGTTTTTACAAAACTTTCGTTTCACTAAAAATACACACAAATATAGCCAATTTCGGTTCAGTGAGGGTGTGAGCTATTATCCTGTCATACACACGCACGGTGTCTTGCACAGTAGTGTTAATGTGAAGTGTGTAGGGTAGAACGTACAGCGACAGGGTTTTGGGTACAATTGCAATGTCACAATGAGCTTATCAACGATTAGGGGAAATCATTCCATTGTCAAAATCCTGACGTGTCGAAATTGGAGTCTTTTGTTTTGTAATACGATAATATTTGCAGTTATGGCTAGTTTAGGAGAGGATGAAGTATTTTTGTGGGACATCTGCTAGTTATTATGTCATCATGTAACATCGTTTTGACGTAAGTTCATAAGCTATTGGTCAAGCGACTATCATCATCTGCTGAGCCTTTTCCCAACTATGTTGGGGTTGGCTTCCAGTCGAGCCGGATTAAGCTGTAAGTATACCAGTTTTTTACATGAAGCGACTGCCTATCTGAACCTCACGACCTAGTAACCGGGTAACATGATACCCCTCAGTAAGGCTAGCATGATACCCCTTGGTAAGACCAGTTTTCAGACTTGTGCTTCTGACTACCCGTAACGACTGTCAAAGATCTACGAATGACAGCCAGGACTAACGGCTTAACGTGCTTTCCGCGGCACGATATGTAACATGTATGGATGGTCACCCATCCATGACCGACCGGGGTAAGAGTAGCTTAACCTTCGATCTACCCGTGCGGCTGTTATCATTTAGCCACGAGCCCCTCCTTGGTCAAGCGACTACGATACAAAAAAAATACTAACATTGGTGTCCACACGGTGCCTACCACGGTGGTGCCTACACTGTTTTACCACAAATCGCTATTGTTCCTTGGCCTATGTTTGCGTTACGTGTGAAAACACCTTTATTTAGTGTTATGTTCTGTGGTGAAAGCAACACCTTGTTTAACAACTAGTTGATAATACTGAGAAACGTTTTATTTCAACTCCTTTATCTTATTCAAATGAACCTACATTCAAATATACATCTACTAGGGAGCCACTCCTGCTTCGCACGGTTTTTACGTCTTGACAAAACATCGAGATTTTTTTATTATATATAAATGTTTAACGTTAATATATTATACATATAAACCTTCCGTAATGAATTATCTAAACGATGGTGAAAACTGCATCAGAATCCATTGCGTAGTAGAAGAACTACGCGATCACACGACGATGGTTGACGACCTAAAGAAGGTGGCTTGAGGTAGACTGTATGCGAAAGGCGGAGGACAGGGTGTTGTGGTGCAGTCTGGGAGAGGCCTTTATCCAGCAGTGGACTGCGATAGGCTGAGTTGATTGATTGATTGATTGACGCGGTCACACAGGCAGATGCGAAAAGTGACTACAATTTATAATAAGTATATAAATAGATATACTATACATATTACCCAATCTACCGACCCTTAAAACTGGAACATTTCCCGTTAACGACAACATAAAGGGCAACAGAAGACATAATTGCAGTAACCCCTAATTAATTAATCACCATTGTCTGAGGCGACTGCCGGCGACGACATAATTGATATTTGAAAGGACCTCCTGGACAGTTCCTGGGTGACATTAGTAGAGTGTCCACCATATTGGTTTCGGCTTTGACATTGGTTAAATGTGTTTTCGGCCTTTTGGGTTTTGACCGAAATTCCTTTTTGCAAAATCTCAAGTATTTTAAATTAATAGAGTATTCACCATCATCTGTTTCGGCGTAGACTTTAACCGAATGTCTATTTAGCCTTTTTGACCGAATTTCCATGTTGGAAATTTTCAAGTAAGTTTTACATTTAGGCTTTAAAGCCTAAATGTAAAACTTATGTAAGTCGTTCATCAAAGGTAGACCTTAAGTCCACGGCACGTCTGTGGTAATAATTTGACTTTGTTAGAACATTTATTTCCTAGTAGTAAGGGTGGTTTTCGTAGTTTAAGTGTTGCGTCTGACTTGCGGTCGACCGCACATTATTATGTTGTATTTTTAGAGTACCGTACCCAAAGGGCGCCAACAGAACTCTTTTACTAAGCCTCCGCTGTCCGTTCGTTTGTCTGTTTGCGGCTGTATCTCATGAACCGTAATAGGTAGACAGTTGAAATTTTCACAGAGTGTGTACTTCTATTTCGGCTATAACAACAAATAACAATTAACAAATAAAACGAATCAAAATTAAAAGGGTCTCCATATAAGAAACGTGTTTTTTTCGGCATCCGGCTCGCACTTGGCCTTTTTTTTTTTCAACCTGTTTTGTCCCACTGCTGGACAAAGTTATTGATATAAATATCAGGTATTTTTAATGCTTAATTGTTGGTTTGTATAAGAATCCCATGCACTTGAAAATTTTGAGAGAAAAGATTCAATAGGTAATCATTGAATTTCTTCTCTTAAAATTTTCGAGTAAAACAAATCGGCCTTCGGCCTTTAAATCGATTTTGGTCGCTCTCTAGGCGGTAATTTGAGTGACGCCATCCAGCTGTAAGGTTCTCAAAATTTTTTATTAAAAGCTGACCTGACACTCCGTTTTTCTTTTATATAAAGGGGAAATTTAATTCTTAAAGATCTTTGTGTAATGCATAAAGAAAGTGTGTTTGTAAGAATAAATCACCTTTTCATTGAAAGTTACATAATTATATCTTAACTTTTTTCATTGTCTTAGGTATGTGTTTTGTGATTGTATTTTGTTATCATCATGCAATTTATCATATTAACTATTAAGAAGCAAGAATCCACGTAAAGTCAGGGAAGTCATAACTACCAACTTAAATTGAAAGGGGATTGAAGATTTACATCACGCCATTTTGTTTTTAATGTTTAAAATTTTTCGATCCATATTTTTTTAAAAAGCTTAAATTTAAAAATGTGGTCTTATTCTGTTTTCTGTTTGCATTGATGTCAGCTATCGATTTATGTAGGTTTAATGCGTGGCCGCCATTTTGAAAAAAATCAAAATGGCGCGACAGCAGGTATGCCACGGACCTTCGAAACCCTTTAAAAAAAATTATTTGACTGTTGGGTGAAACACCTATAACATAGCAAATTATGGTAGAATCAATGGTAGGGATCAATTTGCATAATAAATAATTATTGTCCCTGGCTGAAGATACGAGTATCTACAATATTTCATTCTCCTTTGATGCATTACTATTTTAAACGATCAAAGATTTCACTACACCTAAAATATTTTAATTAACAATCCTACAAAGAACAAATATACTACAGTCCAAAAATACAGTACACCAGTCTGGTAATTACAGATAATAGGTTTCGCAGTCCGAAACTCAAACATCCATTTTGGCTGATTCTACCCTGTTTGCCCAGACAAGTCTTGATTTATTAATTAGTACCATCGGCAATTTCACCCTTTGTCTACGCTTTTGATGGTCGGCTAGCAATGGGGAGGCCAAACTGATTTTAATTGATACTTTTATTACTATTTTATTGGATTATTTGCTTTTTACCTTTTTGAGTACGGACGCTTTTGACGTGCACGTTTTTCTACATCGTTCTCACGTGTATAATTTCAATATGAAAGATGTAACCAATATTCTGTAACAATTTTATGATTTAAAAGAGTGTCCGTGGAGTTTCTTGCCCGTTCTTCTCCATAGGTACCTACAACGCTTTGGAATGGGCAACTAGCTTCATCTTTCTGACTCACCGACCCCTTTACAATTCAAAAGTGCCTGTAATTGGTTTATTTGGAATAAATGCTTTGAGTTTTGAAAAAAAAGGCGATTCAAAATTTTATTTCAATAAATGCTATTAACAACAAACAATACACAATATTTAAGTAAAAATAGCTGTGCCCGCGACTTTGTTCGCTTCTACGGAAAACAAATTCGATTTTATGGGTTTATTTTTTTTTGTGCGAAACCCTAATTCTTTTTCTAAAATAAAAGTCTACCTGTGAAAGTTTCGTTAAAATCGGTCCATCCGTTTCAGAGATTACCCGAAATAAACAGACGGACACCATTTTAAAAATTGTGTTTTATTTAAGTGTGCTAATGAAAGTATATACATAGGTACCTATATACTTGCATAAGCATTTAGTAAATTGCCATTACAAACAGACACTACAATTTTATTTATTTGTATAGATAATTCCTATTAACTTAACAGACAGTAGGTACATACAGGGATATTTTTTTATCACCATCTAAATTTTTACAGGATGTTCTACTCATGAATATGAACAACTTTCACTATGGGACCAACTCTGAAATCACGAAAAAAAAAAATCTGCTGTTTCATACAAAAGTTCAATACCTAGGTACTTGACCAAAGTGTATGAAACAGCAGATATTTTTCGTGATTTCAGAGTTGGTCCCATAGTGAAAGTTGTTCATATTCATGAATAAAACACCCTGTAAACATTTGGATGGCGATAAAAAATGTTCCTGTATTTATCTATGTAAAATGAAGGACTCTTCGTGACTGTTGAAAAATCAAAATTTGATTTATAACAATAGAAACTCAATTGTGTCTCATTAGGCACAGTTTTGCTACTACAGAATAAGCAACGTTTATGGCATAGTCAGAAGCTTAAATCAACCAAAACTTTGACGTTGTTCGAGTAGTGTCAGACAGTCATAAAAACTTGTATTTTATGTCTAGTCGAAAATTTCAGGGCTTTTACGATTTTTAGTGTTACAATGTATCTTGAATATTCGCCAAAACCCAGTTTGTAGCTTCTTTTTCCACACAAAAAACCTACCGTGCCTTTTTTTAACATTCAAAGTAAAGTAAAACATAAAGTCAAAGCATTTATTTCAAATAGGCACATAAAAGGCACTTTTGAACTTCAAAAATTATCTTAAAATACAATTGATTCTAGTCGCCCATTCCAAAAGGTAGTTTTCGTATGGAGAAGAATGGGCAAGAGACTCCACCGTTACTCTTTTAAAATGTTTTACAATATTTTACATAACATAATATAACGCCTGTATTCCCAGAATGGTTAAGCAGAGGTGCACGTGTAGTACACCCACATTTCGCCAGTCATGTTAAAGTCCCATGTAATAGGGGACGAGCCTATTGCCATCAACCGAGCACAAATGCAGACTGTGGGCTGCTATTAAGAAATTCTGAATGGAAAAACCCAAGAACACTTTGCCCAACCTGAGAATCGAACCCAGAGAACCTCATGCTCAGCAGTAGATCTTGCGACCACTAGACCAAGGCGTCAGCCAGCTAAAATATATTCTTGATAAAATAATTGGTTGAGCAGTGGTGGCCCACTGGTAACGGCCGTGACTTACGAGTTGTACGTCGTAGGTTCGAACCCAGACAGGCGTTTTACTTTGTGTAAATTATTTCATCACCACTGCTCTCAAAACGGTAAAGGAAAACATCGTGAGGAAACCGGCATGTCCTAGAACCAAAAATTCGAAGACATATGACATCTACAACCCGCACTGGGCCCGCGTGGTAGATTATAGCCCACTCCCTTTTGAAGAGAGGAGGCTTGTGTCCCAGCAGTGGGAACAAAATAGGCTGATTATGATGAAAATCACATCACATCACACTAATATTATAAAGGCGAAAGTTTGTGAGTGTGTGTGTTTGTGTGTGTGTTTATATGTTTGTTACTTCTTTACGCTCAAACGGCTGGACCAATTTCGATAAAATTTTGTATGGAAGTAGCTGATACCCTGGATTAACCATATAGGCTACATTTTATCCCGATATTCCCACGGGATCAACATTTACGTGGGTGAAACCGCGGGGCACATCTAGTAATTGATAAATACAGTGACCATTGATATGACTATGTAAAATGTGTAACTCTTCTTCCTTCATATTAACACAGCAAATAATTCTTGACAGATCCTTCCAGTCGGCTAGAAAACATACGTTTACCCACATACATTGTGTGAAGATCACAATAGTACCTAGATACCTACATCAAAATAATCCTGGACGTATTCTGCCAGACTGTTTGAAAATTTACGTTCACGCACATGCTACCATTGTGTGGTAGATAACGATAGTACCTACCTACATAGATAAAGGTGTCTAGCCTATCGGCAAACAATCTCCCTTCACCCTCAGGTCTCGCTAATTGAGTCCACGAGCCATGAGCTAAAGTGGGATGAGCATTGAGCAACTGATATAGTTTGGGTGTCTGCACGTACGAAGTATTTGGTGCGACATTTGTTTTTCAGCATATAAGAATAGAATAGAATACTTTTTATTATGTACACCATATAAATTACAGACATAAATATAGAAACTACATACATATATACATACACCAAGCACCATGCATATTTTGTTCTGAAGGCCAATTCTCGTCATTTAAAACATTCAAAATCTAGTCGCAGTCTCTCATCTCAGCGACAAAAAAATGCCAAAAACTTGTAAATGTAGAGAAATTAGAAGTGTTTTTGACAGATTGAGACGGAGATCAGGCTGCGAACGTTCTTAAAACTACGAGAATTGCCCCTCTGAAATTATTCTCTTTTATATCATTTGTGTTTCCAATTATTACAATAATTTATTATTGTGTGGGACGTGAAAGCAACGCGTGGGCGCGGGAAACATTGCAAAGAATACTTCGTTCAGCCATACTTTTCCTTACATTTCTACTTTTATCAAGCTCTGCATAACTTTTTAGGGTTTCGTACCCAAAGGTGCCAACTAGGGATTGCAATCCTGCAGCTCACTCAATCCCGCGGGATTGATATGCGGGATTGATCAATCCCGCGCGGGATCCCGCGGGATCCCGCATATTTGAAATTATTCACAGTAGTTCAACTTTTTGCCTTGTTTGTATGTAAGATAAAGTATTAATTTTTTGATCTTATAGGGCTAAGATAAAGTATTAATTTTTTGATCTTATATATAGGGCTATAAGATCGAAAAATTAATACTTTATCTTATTTAAAATTATGTTATAAAATCGAATTGAAACTACAGGTTTTTGTTTAAAAAATCAAGTAATCAAGTAAAAGTCAAAAAAAGAAAAAGTGTAAAGTCAATTAATTAAACATGTCTTACATTATGCAACAAAAATTATTTGTTTTCTAACAAAATAACAATGAAATTATAATTAAGTACGAGTAATTAGTAATCAGCCTTATTAGACCTTAATTTTTAAATGTTAAGCATCAACAGTTTTGTTTAATTTTACCCTTACATCTAACAACAGCTTTATGATGTTTGTAATTCAGTCTTAATAGTCTTATTCATATAATGACTAATAATCAAATCACAACTTTCTCTTATCTAGATTCTATTACTACGACTAACCTATGGTGATAACTTTGATACGCTCTTAAAAAGCAAATGGCATTTATAGTATCATCTCCAAGCCTGCTTCTGAGTGAACTGCAAATATATCCTGATGCCGAAAACGCTTTCTCGGCTTCTACGTGCTAGTAGGCTGAACCGTCAGGATATATTCATAGGCGAGCGTCAGGTACTCTCCTCTGATACCATCGGACTCAAAACATGCCATTTCTTTCTTCAAAATTTTCAAATTGCGGGATCCGCGGATCCGCGTTTTGAAGGTGCGGGATCCAGCAGATTAATAAGTGGAGCGGGATCCCGCGGGAATGCCGGATCCCGTTTTGCGGGATTGCAATCCCTAGTGCCAACGGGCCCCTAGTACCTACTAAACCTCCGCTGTCCGTCCGTACGTCAATACAGATAGACGGACACTGTCACAGGGCTGCATCTTTTGAACCTAAATAGGTAGACGTTGAAATTTTCACAGAGTGTGTCCTACTATAACAACAAATTAATCCATACTTTAATATTATAAATACGAAAGTGTGTCTGTCTGTTACCTCTTCACCCTTAAACCGCTTAACCGATTTGGATGAAAATTGGTATAGAGATAGTTTTTATCCCAATATTCCCACGGGATCGACACTTATGCTGGTGAAACTGCGGGGCGCTGCTAGTATATACAAAAATAAAACGAAACGCTTTTTTCGTCTTTTTTTGCTCGTACTTCATAATTTAGTGGTTCGATTCCGACTCGCTCTTGGCCGCTTTTTGTTACCCGAATAATATTATACACCTACAAGATTTTTACTTCCCTGTGAAAAATTATGATAAATTCTAATTCAATTATGAGTATTTTGGCGAACTATTTCATGTGTATTTTGGAAATGCTAATAATACTCGTAGAAAACCGCATTAAATCTTATTTTCATTTGTTTCAGGATTCAAGCCTAGTCTTTTCCCAAATACAGTCGGTTTTCAGTCTAACCGGATGCAGCTGAATACAAGAATTTTTACATGGAGCGACTACCCATCAGACCTCCACAACTCAGTTACTGGGTCATACGCAACCCCTTGGTATAGGACTGATTGTCAGACTTTCGGGCTTCTGAAGACCGGTAACGACTATCAAAGATCCACCAATAACTTAACGTGGTTTCCGAGACACGGAGGAGTCATAATATGTAAAGATGCTTACCCATCCACGGACCAACTGCAACAATCGTGGCTTTACCTGGTCGGTCGGCCCGTGCGGCTGTTATTAATTAGCTACAAGCGTCTCGATAAAGACAGCTACTAACATAATAACGAAAAGGTGCCCATTGCGTTACGCCTTGTAAAATTTCTACATTTATATCTATGGTTTTTATGGTGTACATAGTAAAGAATCCTAACTATCCTAACTAATATTATAAATGCGAAAGTAAGTTTGTTTGTTACCTTTTCACGCCTAAACCACTGTACAGATCATCTTGAAATTTTGCATATACGTTGTCAGGTGTAGACCTGACTGTCTGTTTCTGTAGAGAAACAGACATAGGCTACTTTTCATCCCGAAAAAAAGTGCTGTTCTTGAGGAAAACAACAAGTGTCTTTCGAAACTTATGCGGGTGAAACCGCGGGGCGCTGCTAGTATTCTATATTATATTATATATTGTATATATATGTATAAAGTAAACTTTTTACTACAAACCACTATATATAATGATACATTTATATCGCAGAGTAGTTCGATCACATTTGAAAGAAAGAAAGAAAATACGTTTATTTGCGGTGAACATGACGCAAAAAAGAACATAAACACAAAAAAAAAAGAAGGTAAGGGAAACATGCGTCACATCAACGCAAAACGGCAAAACGCAAAATTTCACAAACTGACATTCCCGACGCATCCATTTACAATCTATTCCCGTATTCATCACATCATTGGTGCCTTTAGTGGACTGTATACGTAATGGATTAACCATTTGTCTGATTAGCAACATCAATAAATAACAAACCAACATACAGGAGGGTCAAACCAAATCATTGATTCATTAAACTTTAGGGGTAGGTAGACTACAAATTGTATGCCGTTTGTAGTGCAGTCTCTGGGCACACTAATTAACCTGAGTAAATATTTGAAAGCGCAATTGTCGTGTTGTACAAATGTTAGTGGAGTTATAAGCCAGCATTGTGGTAGCGGGGATAATGTGGTGCATTGATATTTGTTTATTTATTTATTTCAGGCGACGCAGGTCCATATATACTTAACATAAATATACATATTTTTATTATATGATAGTGCTGGGCTAGCCATATCTGTCGCATGTCGGAGCAGCAAATTGCAAAAGCCACCACTCAGTGGATCCCCAATGGCAGGAAACGACTGCGCGGCAGGCCCAGAAAGAGATGGCAGGATGAGCTGGACTCCTTCTTAAAGGATTGGCCCACAATCGCAGTAGACCGGGAAAAGTGGAAGGAGGGAAGGGTGGCCTTTGCCCTGCAGTGGAACAACACAGGCTTATATAAATAAATAATCATAATAATAATGATAGTGCTTCACTAGCTTGTTCGTGTGCTGTTCTGTGGTACTTGTCCGCGGAAGCGACGGAACACCACGTCCTGCGGCCAGAAGTCTTCTTCCATGACGACGGGCAAATAACAATTCGGTACGAGCACCACGAACGCCTTGAAGTTTACCATAACGTGAGATCATACAGCAAAAATACACTTATATAATAAAATAGTAACGAAGAATTTATTTTTGTTTGTTTGTCTGGATGTTCCGGAAGAAACGGCAGAACGGATTTGGATGAAATTTGGCACACAGATACTGTTTATAACCCAGATTAACACAGAATACTTTAAATCCCGATAGTACGTTCCCGTGGGATATTATCCGCATCCACCCAGGCAAAACCGTAGCCAAAAGCTAGTTGATAATAATAATAATTTGTAGGTAAGTAGGTACAAATTGCCAAGTTAACGGTCATGTAATCAATTAGATGTAGCATTGGAAGGCCTCCCATAAGGTGGACCGATGACCGCATGGGCCGCAGGAATCCGCTGGATGCACGAAGCACAGAACCGGTCGCAGTGTCGGTGCTTGGGGGAGGCCTATATCCAGCAGTATGAACATGATGAATCAATCAACATCACCATATTTAACAATTTACGCAACACATATTGTGCAATGAATATATCTACAAGAGCTGAGCTACATAAAGATGCCCATCCCCTAGTCATAATCCCACTGTCGCATTTCAACAACTTGAGGAGAAAGCTAGATTAAAGGTTTAGGCTAGGTATTTACTTACTCAGCTCCAACGCAAATAAAATTATTCTTTAGCATTAAAAATAAGAAGCGAGAATTACAATTTAGGATTTACCTAATCCTGTGGCACGACTTGAGCGCGTCTTTATTTAAATTATTTATGACAGTGCTAATGTATGTAGGCACTTAAGTATTTATATAGTCCTTAAGGCAGACACAAAATAACTAAGTTTCACGTGTTTAAAGATAAGGTAGCAACACTTCTCAATCTTGAAGGTCAGGGAAAATTACATGAAAATGTTATCAAACAAAAATGTTTGATGTCTCATAAGGCTTTCGGAGTTACGCGCGTAGACCTCGAGTGTAACCCAAAAACGTTTCATCTTAATCAAAATTTCAAACCCACTTTGTAAGTTGACGGCACATAATTAGGCCAACAAGAAAACGTTCTAAAGACGAAATTAAAGTTCAAAGGAGAGGCATGTGTTCGTGTTGAGCAACAAATGTGAACTGACAAAATGTTAACTCGGCATGAATTATGAGCACTCCCAACTACCCTAGGGAAATTAAAGTGTCTTGCTGCAACTTTAAGACGAGCAGGTACAGAAAGCGCTTCCTCGGATACTAGAATAATAAATTTAATTCCTTCCCTTTTTGAGATTGGCTCACAGTCATTGTTTCTCTCGATATTCGTTTTCCCGATATTGAAACTTGAGACCGAAGGTTTTAATAATAACAGCGTTTTTAATCTACTTCAGGCTGATAAAGTTTTATGCTTCGGGCAGATTGTTGTCTTAACTTGTTTTAATATCGCGAAATATTTCATTCTTTTGCTTTTCCAATAAAGGCGGAGAACGAGATGTAGTAACATACTTTTACATGATTCTGACATTAATAATAGTCATTCAGATCATGTTTCGGCCATGGCTGCCAATCCCAACCGGGGCTAGCCTTTGACGCGGGAAATATTATAGTGCACAAGTGTTTGCGCAGACACTGGTGCACTCCCTCTTCCCTCACTCTCGTAGTCCGATGGGACAGCACGCAATCCGACACGACCGGGGAGAGATCAGGCGCAGGAACAATGACTTAGTGTGCTTTCTGGTTTTACACCGCCAACTTCCAACCTTTGGACAGTTACTAAGAAATTTCTAATGGAAAAACACAATAAGCATTACCTTTGCACCAATTTTTCTGTTCTTTTTTCTTATCTGTTTATATATGTGTGTACCTACATAAATGGTTAAATAAATAACACTTTGCCCGACCTAGGAACCGAATCCAGGACCAGACAGTCATGCTTGTAACCACTAGACCAACAGGGCAGTCCTGAGATTACTCCTAAGCCAATCCAAGTGTTGAGAGATTATAAACATAAAAACTAGCTTTATTATTTCCATAGTAAAATCTTAAATCCTACGAATTCTAGATCAAGTGAAAACACTCGGAGAAACTATAATAAATACTGGCTTAAAACCTACTTATCTTGTAAGCAGAAAATACACATACAAGTTCAACTTTAGGAAAATGCTAACTTCCAGTGATTAAACAAGAAGTCAAGAAACTAAATTGTGCACAACACAGCTTCAAGAAAGGCTTAACAAACAGCAACGACAAACACAGGAAGACATTATTAAATGCTAATACAAAATGCACTCTCTTTACGAACAGTTGAAATAATTGAAGCGGTTCTTTTCTTGTTTATTTTTAAAGCGGACCCGCCGAGGGGTGCAAGGAGATGCACCAGCATTGTTCTGGAAAATAACCTCGTCTTGAAAAGCAACGACCATAAAAATTCAGAGCGGAGACTCGAATTCGGGTCAAATGTAGACCAAGAGTAAATTTAGGAAAATAAATGGTAAGAAACAAAAAGAATTAAATACCTAGTTGGAGCATGTCCAAAGTGATTCAGATAAGGTGTGTTGAAGTTTGACCACTGTAGGAAAACAAACGAAAATAGAGCAGAGTGGAGCGTTTATTTACTTGCCAGATGCTTATCGTGGTGATATATTTTTGACGGAGATTTGGTATCTTGAAAATACTAGCGAATAACTTCAGCTTTGCATGGGTTTAGGTCTGTAATCTGAAAAACATTTCATCCATTAATTGGTGGAAATTGAAAGAAATTCCGTTCAACAGTACGAGTTTCGTATTTGTTTGTGGGACCAACGTGACAGAGGTTCGTTTTAAGTTATGCATAGTGATGTGTAGACATAATATTCCGGGTCATAGTTGATTATTTTGTTGGCACTCGACATCCTGCCAGCTCTCATTAAGCCACCCGCGAGGATTCACTCCGGGTGTCGTTAGTCCTAGAAATACGTTTTCGACGTGCTCCCTAAGCCGAACTATCTCAAGCTACTCCAGCAGCTACTGCAATGTCACGTACACCAAAGCTGTCACAATTGTACTGGTCTCATCTAAATAGGTCAGGCTGTACATTTATTTTGTACCAATTTAAAAAGGTACAAAAGAAAAGTTTGAAATATGACCAAAAACAAACCCCAACATTTTGTTTTTGCGGCTCTGTCTGTATCTGACGTGAAGATAAATTAATTTTTGAAACAAAAGCTTAAGAATATCAAGTCAATCGAGCAAGGAGAGGGTTCAAAAATCTTTTTTCTAAAATCAGATCCCAGAAACGTAAACAGTATTTCTATAATAGCGTTGTTGTTATTCCGAAGATTTTGCGTCACAAATACGCTTGTATTTCGAAAATAGTTTTACTAAAAGGTACTAGGAATACAGAACACAGCCTGCATATGTGTTTACTCGGCTACCTCATGGATTAGTCCAGGGGCTCATCAGCCGAACAAATAGGGCGTGTCTAGTTCCGGAGTCAGCACATATGTACCGACACTCCAGGGAAATAAATTGTTCGCGCCCCGCCTGATTGCAGCCTTACAAGATTTTTTCGTGAACTCTATTCAAACATAGCTGGAATTGTAAAAAAAAATGGCTGGTAACGATTTTAATAAATATTTTTAGAAGCAATTATTTTTTACGTACACTTTCGAAATATTAAATTTCCTGTTCGATCATTGGAGACTATCGAATAACCATGTTCAACACGAAAGCTTTTTAACGCCTACAATATAACATAACATCACGTGTTTATACCCCGAAGGGTTAGGCAGAGGTGTTAGATTTGTCACAGAAACACGTGCATACAAAAAGATAATTAATTCTAATAATAAGGAACAATAAAAACAAAACATATATCTATATTTACGAGCACAAAGCAGAGATAGTCGACGACTGCACGTCATAACTGTGACAAGAAGGCTTCCACTCAGCATGATGTGCTGTAGCGGACAGCACAGCGCTGATTTTCAGTGGTTACCCGAAAAGAACGTCCAGAAACCAAGTCAGATCAAATGATTCGTACTATAGGCAACAAAATAAAATAAAACAAACAGTACTTATAATATAAAGCAACTACTTAAACAACCAACGACCATCATCTGCCTAGCCTTTTCCCAACTATGTTGGGGTCGGCTTCCAGTCTAACCGGATGCAGCTGAATACCAGTATTTTACATGGAGCCTATCTGACCTTCATAACCCAGTTACTGGGTAATACGATACCCCTTTTGGTAAGACTGGTTGTCAGACTTTCGGGCTTCTGACTACCCGTAACGCCTGTCAAAGATCCACGAATGATAGCCGAAACCAACGGCTTAACGTGCTTTCCGAAGCACGCAGGGGTCTCGGTATGTAAAGATGGTCACCCATCCACAGACCAACCGCGGCAAGTGTAGCTTAACCTAATCGATCAACCTGTGCGGCTGTTATCATTTAGCCACGGTGATACAAACAACCAATGATATGAATAAATATGATTAAATAACATAAAATTAAATTTATCTGCAGGCATAACCGTGCGTTCATAAATAGATAGGTCACAACCAAAGCATTTATCACACAAGACATCCAAATTTCGCCAGTTATATTTAAGACCCATGTGAAAGCAACATATTACATTATCGAAACAGTACAACGATAAAAATATTTCGTGTCTTAAAATGTTAGAGGAAAATGGTGCGAAAAGTTTCAATAGTCAAAACGGCAACGCGGCAACGCTAACAGAATCTATTTCCGAATATCGCAAAAAACACACTGACCCAAATGCCCATGTTCCTTATCTCATTATAGTGTCTGATGCAGAAATGGAGTGAGTCAGTTGGCTGTGCAAGAAATAACTTCCTATTATACGTGTCCAACTGTCCGGCACACGGCAAAGCGTTTCAGTTGTAAGCGTTCAGCGTTTTTAAACTAAGCTTTGGTGTTCGTGCTCTCCTATCGAAGATTCTTATTTTGTCCAACCAGCATTCACAAACACTCGATTCGATACCGTACCGAAACGATCACTAATCAACGTTACCGTAGAAGTCCTCTAAACGCTGTTCACAAATTCAAAATGCAAAACTTTTTGTTAGATTTAATTAAATAGACGGCCGGAATTCTTCTGATAGCTGTTTGCTGACGGGGCAAAGCAAATCAGGTTCGAAATGTGTCATTTTCGATACGATAGCCTATCGAATGGTTCTGAATAGTTATGCAGTATTTAGTGACCAGGACATGTACAGATCTGTCGTGTGCCTCATTGCACTGGATCGGAAACAATTTAATTCGCTGTGTAATTTAATAGCCGCGCCACAGTATTTTACTTTTGTGGCTATGTTCGTCTTCCTCTGTAAATTGTAAACTTAAGTTGTTCCAAATAAACTTTATTTTATTTTATTTATTTGAATCTGTCTGACTGCGTCGCGTTGCGGCCCGCCAGCACCGGGATGCTTTGTTATTTATAGGTTTGCTTGGTTTTTCCAACCAAGTTGACGTTTATTTATTTATATTAAATATACAAGTAACAATGGACTCAAATATGTTACAATATTTTATAACAACTATGTTAAACTTAACCTAATACAACCATACAGTTATGGAAAGCTTGCAGCAGCGGTTCATGAACAAGCAGTCCTGTCTGCTCGCGAAACACCGCAGTACAATGAACATTTAACAATATTAACATAAAACGGCCAAAGGTCAGATAAAAACAAAGGACTGAAGTGCCCGTAGGTATATATGTATAATATTGAAATCAGAATTCTCATATTTTATCGCTAAAAAGTACTTTAAAGATCAAACCGCTTCTACACTGTTACTTGGACCGCAAGCTAAACGTCCAGTGATCGGAACTCTAATCTGTGTACACGTCGATTTTCATTACGAGTTGTCGCTTTTTGTGGGACACAAAGCGCTCTGCAAGCTCAATTTGTATTTAAATGTCTAATTCAGTCTATAAAAAGTTTTCTATCTAATGTATATAAAAGAATGTTGCGAAAAATACATGAGTGTTTCCATCCGTAAAATGGCTCTATAAAATTACCATTTTTATAAATGAAAATCACCATTATTCATACAAACTGTTGCTTGAGAACTACTATTGCGAAAATGTTTGAAATGCAGTTGCATCTGGCATAAAATTTTAATCTACTCAAAGTGCCGAGCGCCGAGCACGGATCCAATATTCAAATTAAAGAAACACAACCACAGACAACTCGTCGGCAACATTAATATGATTTAGTTTCATTTTTGCCGAATAGTCCTCGGAAAGTTTTGCCACGGCCTCTCCCACGCGGGCCTAAAAACTTCGTTCAAAGTTATTACTCAGGTAAATACAGTTAGGGAAAAATTGCGAGGCCGTCCGACTTTTTCCTACCGCGCCTTTGTATAACTTCCAAACTCGGCCGCTTATCAATTTCCGTAAATGAAAGGATTTTTGTGTTCGTGTCCAAAGAAACGTACCAGTAATGAAGTTAATACATTTATCAGATTTCAAAGTTACTGCGGACCAATATTTCGTTGTGCTAACGTGAGAACAGCAATATAATAATGTTAAAATAATGTCGTTATTGACATGCTAAGCCGCAAGGTTGCGTGTTCCACGAAAAATAATATGAACAAAAACTAGTAAATTAATGGCTCCATGGAAATTTTAATGTAAACGTATGTGTTTAGTCACGTAACGAAACGAATTCCAACAGGCTTAGAACATTACATTTCACAATTAAAGCACGGCAAGCGGTACTTTTTTTTTTTTTTTTTTTTTTTTTTTTTTTTAGGTTTTATAAAGCATTCAAGGAAACCTAGCATCTTTACGCTGCACCTTAAAGAGTAGAACCTGCACTCAAGCCGTCTGGAAAGCGGATTCTATAAATAATTTCACATATGTATTAAGATTCTTCACTTCAATGTACAGGCTGCTTCAATAATGCAAGCTTGGGCCGTAAAACGTACCGAGCCGCGTACTACGACGGGAGTCCGCTAAATGGCCCACGGTAGAATTTAGTGCTAAAACGTGCTCCAATATGGCAACGATGTGATAAAAAGGCACCGCAGTATTGCCATGTATAAAACCGTACTGACGCTTTCGGAAATCTGGTAGCGATTACATAGCGTGAAATCGTTATTGATGATAAAAAAAAATTCACTGATGAAACGAGTTGAAATAGAGAGCTTTTTATATGAAACGGATTCAGAATTTATTTCGTTTCATTACGTATGTTGTTTAGGAGGTTTATCGTATTCATGTTGTTGATATTAGGTATAGGTGACACAAATTTAAATGTAAAAAAAAATGCTAAATGCTCTTGACCTCGATCTCGCCTGGTGAAAAACGATGGATGAAGTCTACGATGGAACGAGCAAACCCAGGCGATGCATGTTCACTTTTGCTTTAAAAATTGACGGGTTATAGGTACGTAGAAGAGGATACAGACGCTGGCAGAGAGTTCAATACTTTGATAGTGTGCATAATAAATATGGTGCAGAACTGCCGAGTATCTACGACGAGTCAGTATGTCGACCAAGTGCGGATGGTACTCAGCAGTATGTCTGGTACTCCGGTAGTGAAAGGAAGATCAGGTCTACCTACATACGTTTTCAGAATCTGTTTTCTCTATATACGAGTTTGATCATCAAAATATTCTTCCATCATTATCGTTGCTGCAACAAAGACATCTGCGACATACATTCAAACGCGGATGCACATCACCTCTGAACTTAAAAGTATATCCGTGTCGTATTCCCCGAACAATACGCTAGCCTGAAATTGCATATAACACACGTAGGTAGTTGATTTTCTGAAGTTGATCGATGAACTTCCACTCCCGCGAGGCTAAGTTCAAGTAATACGAACGCATTACAAATAGTACATATACGAGTATATTCAAATTTTGATCAATATTTCGAGGTCGCTTGGGGAATATAGGTGCCTACTATACACATCAATAAAACAAAAACTGCTGTTATATCTGAATGCGTAATTTCCCGTGAGACAATAATTCTATAGTCTCTTTGAAAAACGAGTGTTTTACGTTGATAGTAAGTAGCCGAATTGTTTTCCACTACTATGGTATGATTACCCAGAGGAAAAGTATTGATAGATACAACAGATAAAAAAACACCCTTTATATACCGATCTATAAATTGATGTAGATGTATAAAGGTACAGTCAGAGAAATTAATGATTTGTCAAATTTATTCTACGCATAATTGCCGTATTAGGGACCGGTCACACATACCACAAACACACCACATCGCACTGTCGGTGAAACATCTTCCAGTTGCATTATGGTTGCGTTGTAGCTAGTAATAGCGATGGGATTATATTGTAGCTAATTTTTGCAGCCAGACTCGTTGTGGTTGCGTTGTGGCTGCGACGTGGTCGGTACTGCCGATACGGTTGATTTTGATGGCAAAATGGGGTTTGTGTGAATGAAATATTTAAAATGAAATCAAACCAAAATAAAAGTCATTTTTTCAAATTAAGCTGAGAATCAGCACTTTTCGAATGTCAAATTTACATAAGACGAAAAAAAACGCTAAAACGCGGGCCCTTCACCACTTCCTAGTGCTTTCGCTGGAAAAAAGTGGCGCAACAAACTCCCCAGCAGCACAGATGTCTATTTAGTTAGAAAAACTTGCTTCTATACAATAGTTGGTATGCAAAATAATTAACATTACGAGACACAGAACATTAAATTAAATTATTTGCCACATTCATTTTCATATTGGCGCCCGGACCACGTATTGTCGGTTGTGGTGTGGTTGTGATGGTACGTGTGATCGGGCCCTTATCGCCATTTAATACAACTGTCACAGAAAGACGGCTGTAATTTGTATTTACAGACAATTTCAGTTGTTAGTATATTTGGTTAACAATTATTTTCCTTGATTATTTTCCTTGACTAAAAGAAAGTATTGTAAACAAAAGAATAGTGTGCAAACGTGAAGCTTTGTTTGAATATCGAAAGATATTTCGTTATCAAATTGAATTGTCAATAGCAAAGATACCATAATATCCGTTTGTAGCATTGGATGTTGCAGCAATGTCTGCAAAACTTACATTGAGACAATAGAAAAATGCATTTCGAATAAACATGGCTGCAGTAAGAAAATCGTACTGACTTCGATTCTGATTCGGAGAACGAAATAGTAAAAGTCTAAGTGATTTTTCGTAATGTTCAATGAAAACAGTTATTATTGTGATTGTTTTACTAGGCAATCATTTGAAATTTGAATACCTTGACTGCGTATTCCTATTTTTTATTTTTCAAGCAAACTGCTTCGAATCCTTAAGAATAGATATTTTTTTTATTTGTTATTAGTACAATGTACAAAAGAAGGAAAAATTACGCAATATTTTCTGAATGTACGACATCAAGAAAAGAAATGCTAGTACAAAACCTTACCTTGAATTTGTATACGAGTACAAATAAATACGGGTCACGTATCTCTTTTTCCTTTCTTGTTTTTTTTTTTACCACAATAGTATCATAACTAAAAACAAACACAAAGGACCACATACAAGGTTAGGTATATACCTAGATACTAAAAGATGATTTCCACCAAACGGTTCGCATCGCATCGGATCGGAAAGGATATGAACGGATGCGGCGACAGCCGATCACGTCCAGCAGGATGTCGACGCATACGATCGGCTCCGTACCGTCGCGTCGCTTGCGAACGTATCCATTTCTGCGCCTAGTCAAATAGTTTCATTCCTACCGTGTTGACATGTTCTAATTTATGAAAATGGTTGATGTTGCCGCAGTATTGTTGGTTATTGCATTAGAAGAAGAAAATAATCATAAAACACAGAAGAGGAGAAGAAAAATTTGAATTGATGATTTATGACAAAAATCGGATACGACGACAGGTGAACGGAGCTGATCGCGACTGTCGGCTACGGTCGCGTGTCGCGGAAGACGCCCGCAGTCAAGCTGCTGTGTGCGGCTTGGTAATATAGACTTTAAATACTGTGTAAATGATTTAATATCGTTTAAAGATTGTAAAATCCGCTCCGATCCGATGCGATGCGAGCCGTTTGGTGGAAATCATCCTTAATTCAATGGTAAACATAACGTCATAAAATCACGCGTTTTTTTCCCCAAAGGGTGTACACCCAGATTTCGCCAGAAACATTTAAGTCCATTGTGAACACTAATCCCTTCTTAAAATTTGAGCGGCAGAAAACCTCAAAGTCCAATAACGTAAATGGCCAATAAATAGAAAAAGGAGAGGTAATAACAAAATGCGCAATCCATTAAAGTTAATGTATGATATTAAATGTACCGATATCGCGATAGGGGAGATGCATTACCAGTCCGATGCTAGCCAACGGTGCATGAAGAGCTATGCGATTTGTGCATTTGCTGTATTAGTTAGTTTTCAAGTGAAGTGTATTGCGATTTCTCTTTGGTAAAGCTAATTGATGAATGTGATTGGATGGGGAGAGTTATTGATATGGATGTTTATAGACTATAACTAATGGAACATATTTTTATGAAGCTTAAATTATAACCATGAAGTAAAATATGTACTTCGTAGTTTAAAACAATAATTAACACTTGATAGTACTTAATATAAAAAGCTTTTCGGTATAACTATTTATTTGCAATCTATTTATGTATTTTATTGTATAAAAAACGTTGTATAAAACGAATGAAAACCGATGAATGTTCGAAATCATGCGCCAGCGCCTATCGCATGAAAAGTATGAGCACTCAACCACTGCTTTACTTTGTGTAAATAATTTCGTCACCACTACTCTCAAAACGGTGAAGGTAAACATCGAGAGAAAACTGGCTTGTCCTAGAAACAAAAATTCGAAGAAATGTGATATCTACCAACCCGCACTGGGGCCGCGTGGTAGATTACAGCTCCCTCTTGAAGAAAGAAGGCCTGTGTCCTAGAAGTGATAACATTTTAGGCTGATTATGCTAAACTCATACGTACAGTAGGCTGAATTTCAGTGATAACAAAACCATGTACTAAGGTGGCTTCTTATTCTATTCTTCTTACTCCTCATTAAGCTAGGCTAACTCGAGGTCAAAGTGTTACCACCGACCTGCGCTCGACTCTACCAAGCATAGCATCGTAAAACCAAAAATTATGATTACAAAAAGATTTCATAAGAAAGAAAGAATAAAGTTTATGTGGACACAGTTCGTGAAAAACATAATAGAAAATTAACAAAAATAAAAACAATGTTTCAAACAACAATAGTGTGTACCTCACGGCTGCGTCAAAAAGGTTCATTTCAGCATTAATGCCAGACAGATGCTGTCTGACGCTGTCATAACGAAACTCTGTAGGTACAATATCAAAGAATATTGGCAGAAAGTATAAAAGTTTGTATATTACGTTACCTGCAGTTCATTACACACTGAAAACTTTGTATGAGAAGACATGAGTCGGCGAGATGAAAATTAACTGAGATCAACTCCAAAGTAAGCTGTTTAATGAAAACCTTTCGTTTTAGCTGTTTCACCTTAAATTGATTAAGTCAACCGTTAACCTTGATGGGCGTGGTTAATAAAATTAAAGGTACGTTTATTTTTCTGGAGTCTTTGAAATACTTATATTTAACTTTTTAATGAAATTCTTGTCTTCTTAGCAATATTATATAAAAAGTAGTACCTTTAGCCCCTTTATAAAAAGTGGTAGGGACATTGAAGCGCAGCCTGTTACCATAGATTCAGTACATGATTCTGTAGAGGTATCTAAAACGCCACATGAGAACTACGCATCATACTGACGTCACGCAAAATCCTGCATCTCGCAAGCAGAGTTTACCGCGCAACTAGCATATAAACAACGACCCAACATGAATCAGTAGGCAGTTGCCCACCAGATACAACACCCGTCTGGTCGGAGGATCCTTCCTTTTCTAAGGAGGATGAGTGAACTTTACACCCTGTTCCTCATACCTCTATAATTCTGAAATCCCCGGTGATGACAGATCTAGATCTTAGGAGATGTGTCTAGGTGATTCTAGGGAATATGATCCTAAGGTCTAGATTTACGTGCTGAATTCATGGTTACAGTTTGCGCGTTAATGTCCCTGCCAACCTATATATACACGTTGTTTAAAGTTAAGTAATGATTTTTGACATGTATACCTTTATCAACCGTATATAGATAAGAGGGTAGATTTCCACAAAGAATGGATGCAAGGTCATTTGGAAACATCATCATAGCATTGATATACGTAGATAATAGCTATATAAAATATATTTTTTAAATTTTTTTCATGTTTTCTATCCTTCTTCTTCGTGTCGCTGGCACGACAGTTATTTAAATTTTGTTGCCCCTAAACTTCGCCACTTCCACGGAATTGTCGATGGTGGCGCAGAGGTCACTTTGGCAACATACTTTGGGGAACAAAGGGCAGGATAGTAGGTGGCAGTACAACATCTACACATTCCACACCCTACTGCTTTTTTCTATTTACTTTGCTTCATATGTATGCCCCACTTAAATACCGGTTCTGGGAAAAAGGTATTGGGTTTCAAGCTGAAATTGCCATTGTAGCGTTCATACGACTGGCTAATACCTCCACGCAGGATAATGTAACACGTTACAGTACGTGGTTTTATGGCGTACAGTACAGTAAACATGGAACTTTGTGCATCTGAAACTTAATTATTAACACCCTGCGGGCCGAATGGAAATGTGAAAATTCTTATTTCCTTGAAAAACTTTAATTTAAAGTTTGTTGCCAGCCGGCATTCCTAGGCGGTATTCGTGCAAGCAAACTGCACTTCCTTATAAGCTTATTTTCTTCACAGGGACTCGAAAATTTTCTTTAGATTAGTTTCTCTTGTTGAGAAAAATAGGATGGAATAAGGAATAATAAGTTCCCGTCTCCTCTTAAATTGGACTTCGCTTCTTTTGTACGACAATTTTTGTTGGTTTACCCGGACTGAGAAAATGGCATTGGTTTAGTTATTAAGAACTTATTTGTGTAGTTAAAACTTGGAAATAAACTCCAACTTCGTTTGCTAACAGCTTTCTCGAGTTATGTTTTAAAATATTTTTCTCATACATTTTTAAATAGAAAGCTAGACAAAAGGCTTTTTGCATTAATTCCGCAGTACAGGTGAAGCCGCTGCGCGAATGAATTTCCCGAGATGTTTTCAATGCATCCGAGGCATTAATTCGATGGCAAATGGAAAACTTTCCTAACTTTCTTGTGTATTTTTGTTTAGCATTAATTTTATAACAGTGCTGATAAAATGGATTAAAAGACGATTTTTTGCTTGGCATACTATGCTCATCGATCATGATCATGATCGCGATCTGGCCCGTATGTGCGACTGGAACAAGAGGTATGGACTTATGGTCAACCCCATAAAGACACAGGTTGTTGTAGTTAGCAGTTCTAGGACGGTTTCAAGGATTGACTGGGCAACTCTTCCCCAAGGTTCTTTTGACAACTCTATTATTCCCTTCAGCGAAAAAGTTAAAAACTTGGGGATATTGCAGTAGTCATAGGTTCGAACCCTGACAGGCGCATTACTTTGCGTAAATTATTTCATCAACACTGTTCTGCAAACGGTCAAAGAAAAAATCGTGAAGAAACCGGTATGTCCTAGAACCAAAAGTTCGAAAACATGTGACATCTTCCAAGTTCCAACCTGCAATGGGTTCGTGTGTTAGATTAAGGCCTACTCTCTCCTACATAGAGGAGGCTTGTAACCCATCATCATCATCACCATTTCAGCCGAAAGACGTCCACTGCTGGACATAGGCCTCCCCCAAGCACCTCCACTTCAATCGGTTTTGTGCTTCTCGCATCCAACGAGTTCCTGCGGTCTTCACAAGGTCGTCGGTCCACCTTTTGGGAGGCCTTCCAACGCTCAAAACGTGCATATGTGTCCTATCAGTGGAACAATATAGGCGGATTATGCGAGTAGTAGATAGGACGTGTATATTTAGCACAGTAATTATACACAGTAAGTATAGCACAGAATACCTCATTACAAAAAGCTGCTTACATAGCGTGTAAAGCTATCAGTCAGTCGGTCGTAATTATGGGGTTAGTCCGGTACAGGTCACTAGAAATAATGATTCCATCAAAAAGATAAGTATACAAAATTACAAACACATTACATCAGACAGAAATATTACTATTGCTATTACTATGTTGCCACACTATCGCATGCATTTAATCGTGCGCAGTTTAATAGTCGTACATAACTTTAATTTTCACATAAACTACAGCCTGCTAACTCTATTTGAACGTAATGTAGTTGGGATTTAATAAATAGTGCCTTATCTAGGTACCTATGTGAAGCTATATGTGTGGTATGAACTTGTGTGACTCTTGAAGTTTTGACTGATAACACGTAGATATACATATATTTGCATCTAGAAAGAGCAATTTTAGAAAATGACTGTTCGAGGTTTGACAAATCTTTCATCGTATTTCGTATTTGACCTCAGTGACGTTTAATAAAATGTTGAAGTAAAAGCACGTAAAAGTTTCTAAATTTTAGTAGAATTTATTTGACGAAATGTAGATTTAAAGCTTTAATTAAATTAGTTTCCGCAGACTAGCGTTGAGTTTTGTTCAAGGACTGTTGAATTAAAGTCCTTTTGTGTTTTGGTTTATAAAATGTCTATAGAATTAGGTTTTATACCATTTGTAAGTAGATTAGTAGAAAATCTCAAACCCACTCTATTTAAAGAGGATTCGGATAGGAAGCCTCCAATAATTTAGAATTTTTAATTAAATTATGTGGACTTATTTTTTTCTTAGATAAATGGTGTGATAGTAACCATAATGGTGAAGTTTTATAGTTTTGTACTTGTGTAGTACTCGCATTCGGCGTGCGCGTATGACCAGCCAATCTATTCTGTGAAAATCTAAGAGTGACAACTTAGGTGAAGCAAGCTGTCAATAGTGTCAATACCTAGCATCAGGTGAAATACAGCTCACTTCAAGGTCACTTCACCTATACCTTCCGTCACGAGAAGCTATAAATTTTGTAAATAAAGAACTTCTACTAAGTTACGTAACGTATTCAATCAACAACAAATAGGTACTCCCAAATTCAATCAACTCAAAGTAACATACGTGTAATACAAAACTAACGAGCAATTTCACTTGGTCGGGTTATATTTTAGCGATATAAAGCGCTGTCGTTTAATATTTTGTGGTACTCGAACGCGTCTGATTCATGGAACGTAAACATTTTATTCGAAATCATCCATTGTTTTCTTACTAAACTTTAATTATATCCGACGACCCTGGTTGCTTATCCCTTTTGGCGACCGTACGTACCTACATAAATCGTAAATGAGGTATTAATATACCAACGTAAATATTAATGTACCAACGTAAAAACATAACTACAAAGGGAAAGACAGAAAGTGATTTCTATTTTGAGCTTTAAACACAATAAGCTTACAAAAAGACTATAATATTTTTGTAAATCGGATTATTTATTCTTGGCTCCAGTTTTGGGGTCACTTATCTTAACAAAAGTAACCACGCTTAAAATCTATGCTTAGCTATTGTTAGTAACATGGCCTTCGAAATCTTCACGAGAAATACGACAATAGCTCATCCCAAGGTGATTTTCCAGTTGGCATGGTTTTTGGTGGTAAGGCTGTTTACAATACCATTTACTTTGGGAAATTTTTAGATCTTAGGTTTGGACATTCCCTGCAGTTTTATTAATGTGAATGGTTGGAAGGCTGACTGATGACCTATCTCCTCTTATTTCTTTACCTGAAACAAAGCTGTTGCCAATCTCAGACAATGAATAAAAAAAAAAAGACGGGTTGCACTCCGGGAGTGCCGGCAGAAGTGAAAACTTGAATATTAACGTTGTGCATTTTTGATATTTTGGAACGGTTAGGGAATAATTTTGCACGAATTGCTTTAATTATCAGTATAAAAGTACTATCATTTATGTGGTAGAATACAATATTTATTTATTGCGCTATCGTACACAAACATGTCAATTAAAGTAAAGTAGCTATTTTTTGTTTTATAATAATTTTACGAATACACAGCAGTGTGGCCACTACACAGACGGTCGAGCCATCAGCTGTCACCATCCATCGATACGCGTGGCACGCTGTAACATAAACACACACGAACATTCGCGCAAGCGCCCTGCGCCGCCTAAACGAAACAGCAGGCATACATTTTCGCCGCGCCGTAGAATGAGAGGGGAATACTTCTTCTCCTACGCCGCGTCGGCTGTCTACTCTCCATCCGTCTTACGAGTTTTCGATCGGTGTCACGTGTCCTGACGCGAGTTTAACATTTTTACCCATTGCAAAAAAAGTGTACAACGCTGCTAAAGAAGTTTTCACTTCAAAAATGAATGAATGATTGAATAAATGAATCTATCTATCTATGATGTCATGTGCTAAATCTCCTAATTTACCAGCATCCCTAGTCTCACAGGTCCGTTATATGAATACAGGAATTTTGATAAGCGGCAGAGCTAGTATTCTTGTCGCTAGTACTAACTGCAGTGGCCGCCAGTTAGCGTCCGCAACTTACCGTCGAATGACATTACTGAAACCTTATTTATGAAACTAAGTTGATATGTTTCCCAAGAATGAATGAATTGCACCGATCCCAGCGTGGTTAAACCAGACTCGATTAATCGATTGAACCCAAGATTCGCACTATCTCCTGTAGCCTCATGTTCATGGTGCTACAGCGACCATTGTATATCAAGGAATAGACCGGGGGGCGCGGTAATGGTAGGGAAGACGTGCCCATAGAATTAGGAAGGATTTAAGAGCCTACCGGATATGCATCCTAAAGTAAGCATTGGACTAGTGGAGAGATGGGTAATTATTATCTATGGATGGGCATCTTTTAACGCCCTTGCCGCCAGGTTGGATCAGGTCGACCTTCATTCCGATTCCCTGTCATATCGGGTGACGCAGGTGCTCTCGGGGCATGGTTGCTTCGGGAACTAACTGTGTCGCATAAACAGGGAGCCGGACGCTCGCTTGTTTGTTTTCCAAGAGTGGGAATTTTGACACCGTAATGTCAAACTCCAGTGGCATCATTTTTATAACAGCTGGCTCTGTGCCCGTTTTGTGCGGTAACCGTATTTCTAGGGTAGCTATACACATGAGATTTTATAACGTAATACGACATTTCTATACTGGATATTTTTTTAAGCAGTGCGCACATTTTCACAGGGTGTTCTACCCATGAATATGAACAACTTTCACTATGGGACGAACTCTGAAATCGCGAAAAAAAATCAGCTGTTTCATACAAAAGTTCAATACCTACCTTTCATACCAAATGTATGAAAGAGCTGATTTTTTTGAAGTGAAAACTTCTTTAGCGGCGTTGAACACTTTTTGTACTGGGGAAAAAATGTTAAATACATAATTTATTTCTATGGTACAAGATATTTCCAATGATTTGCCGTTACAGAATTTATAATTGCAATTTCAAAACAAAATGTACAATGTTGTTAACTGGAGCGCTTTGCTTTGTTTACCCAATGTTTCTCAATTTTTATAACAATTTCGTTTAAATATAAAATTCTATACTCCACGCTTGGTTTATTGATTATTAACACTTTAAATCATCGGTTCTGTATATAAATAATTCCACCAATTTTTTTTTCCCTAAATGTCCATTTCCACGCATACGAGACACATTTTTTTTAATATTTATTTATCAATATAAACATAAAAAATAACAAGTCGCACATTCATTTCTTGCTTTTACACTTTTTTTAAAGACAGTTGCCAGAATGTTGTACAAAGTATTCCTAAAATGAGTGTTTCTTTCATGTTATGTTCCGAAAGCACTTTAGGCGTTAATTTATTGTCTACAATCCATACGAAACGGACTTCGTCGAAACGAATCGATTACGGGCAAATCGATTTAAAATTACTGGCTTAACAAATAACAGCACTGAAGAGAAAAAAAAAAGGAATTCAAACTTGGAACAGTGTTGGTAGCAACTGTCTGGCCACCATAGAGTGGGTCTAGTATGGGGCTACATATGAAATGCATGTTGTTCTTTCTGTTTGAGTGTGTTGTATAGGTAATATATTGTTTATGCTATGCGCCAGGCTTCGCTTACAAGTCCATATTGACACTTCACTTTACTGCAGCGTATCACGTTGTGGGTTTGTGTTACCTGGCTAGCTGTCGTCCTGCAGCGAGGTGAAGCGGTTCCCGAGCGCGAGCGGCTGGCGCGGCGCGGTGGGCTCGCGCGCGGCGCCGGCGCCGGCGGTGCTCCAGCCGCCGCCGCCGCGCTTGGCGCTCGCGCCCAGCACCGGGAAGTAGTCGTCGTTGTGGATGTCGGGTGCGTGTTTCGTACTCCTGCGCACATTCTCAACAGGCCGCTGACGCGACGCTGGCGGCACGTACGCCGCTGGCTTACTTTCGCGCGGTTTCGGCTCCTCGACTGGTGGCGGTGCTGGAGTTTCAGCTTCCGGTTGATGAGGCTTATTCCAGGGTCCCTTGACCTTCCCGCCCTCAGGACCCGCAGTGTCCTCGGAGGCGGAGTCGCGGCCCGAGTCCGACTGTTGGTTCCCTCCTTGCAGCACCTGGATCTTGAGGCCAGTGTAGTCCTTCACCGGCTCCTCGTACTCCTTCCATTCTTCTTCGTCCCCTGCTCGACCTCCTTCCTCTCCTTCCTGAACCGGCCGCTCCTTCTTCGGCCTTACATCTGATTTCTGTTTTGGGTCATCCAATTTTTTGGTCAACTCATCGGCTGTGGCGAACTTTTTCACTGCCTTCGACTTTTTGCGATCTTTTTTCGCGAAGAAATCGTCCAAGTCGGCCATATCTAATTTTTACTTACGATTTAAAGTTTTACTCTGGTAATGAAGTAATTACAGCAATATTGGAACTAAACGTAAAGGGGAAAATAGGCCCCCGAAAAGTGAAATGATTTCTGTAGCAAGCGTGGCCGACGGCCGGTTAAACTCGCGTCAGGACACGTGACCGTCAGGAGAGATTTCCCCCCCCCCCCACCCCTCTTTCTACGGCGGCGCCAACCGAAGTGAACCAAGTGAGACACGATAATGGATGGGTGGATGGATAGATGGATGGACGGACGGACGGACGGACGGTGACGGTGACGGTGACGGTGACGGTGACGGTGACGGTGACGGTGACGGTGACGGTGACGGTGTCGGTGACGGTGACGGTGACGGTGACGGTGTCGGTACGGTGATGGTGACGGTGACGGTGACGGTGTCGGTGACGGTGACGGTGACGGTGACGGTGACGGTGTCGGTGACGGTGTCGGTGACGGTGACGGTGTCGGTGACGGTGACGGTGACGGCGACGGTGACGGTGTCGGTGACGGTGTCGGTGACGGTGTCGGCGACGGTGACGGTGACGGTGACGGTGACGGTGACGGTGACGGTGTGACGGTGATGACGGTGACGGAGACGGTGACTGTGTCGGTGACGGTGACGGTGACGGTGTCGGTGACGGTGTCGGTGACGGTGACGGCGACGGTGACGGTGACGGTGTGACGGTGATGACGGTGACGGTGACGGTGACGGTGACGGTGACGGTGACGGTGACGGTGACGGTGACGGTGACGGTGACGGTGACTGTGACTGTGACGGTGACGGTGACGGTGACGGTGACGGTGACGGTGACGGTGACGGTGACGGTGACGGTGACGGTGATGGTGGACGTGGATGTGGATGGATGGATGGACAGCTGATGGCTCGACCGTCTGTGTAGCTACACTGCTGTGTATTCGTAAAATTCGTGAATATAAAGTGTTTCAAATATGGAAATTGAACAAAGTGCATCGATTTATAAAAAAGTGACGCAGAAATAGTGGAAAAAAAATTAGTTATATTAATTCAATTCATAATTGATTTATTTCAACGTTAATATTCATGTTTTCACTTCTGCCGGCACTCCCGGAGTGCAACCCGTCTTTTTTTTTTTTTTTCGTGATTTCAGAGTTGAACCCGCAATAGTAAAAGTTGTTCATATTCATGAGTAGAACATCATGTGAAAATTTGCGCAATGCATAAAAAAATATCCTGTATATTGATCGTCAAATTACCGAACTCTTTAAACACGAACAACTCCCAAATAAATAATTATCTACCTACAGAACCCGCATCTGTAGATACGACTTAACATTTTTATTGAAGTTTAGGCTCTGATCGGCTCGCTAACTCGCAGCATCCACCGCCCGCACTTTCACGGTTCATTTGACATAAAAAGAAAATAGCGTTTTAAAGGGGATGGAGTGGAGTCCTTTAGACGTTTTTTGTATGTTTCCCTACAAAACTGTTCGTGCTTGTGCATTTATCAACAAACAGTGATTTAAAGTTCGTTTGTTGGATATAGAAGTGGTTGATTGGATGTATAAAAGGATGAGTAGGGGTAGACCAAAGAATCGATGGATGGACTGTGTGAAAGGTAGTATGGCTAATAGAATGGGGGTGACTACTGAGATGACTACATTGAGTGAAGTATGAAGTAAGAAGATATTTTGTAGCGGTATCTACAACGCCACATGCGAACAACGCGTCATACTGACGTCACGCAAATCCTGCATCGCGCAAGCAGAGTTTACCGCGCAACTAGCATAGATACAACAGCCCGACATGAATCATTGGGCAGTTGCCCGCCAGACATAACACCCGTCTGGTCGGAGGATCCTCCCTTTTCTATAGAGTATGAGTGACCTTTACACCCTGTTCCTCATACCTCTATAATGTTACGCCGGCCCCATATAAATTGACAAAAAATCGGTTGGATGTATAAAAGTGTAAAGTTACCTTACAAAGTAATGGCCAATTTATATCAAAATTCTAACAAAATAATTGCTCCAATCGTACCTATCATGTTATTGTGTATGTACAGAATATACCTATTATGTATTAAAAGGATTTTAGTAAAAATATGAGTGGTTTACCATTCATCCATTTATCACACTAATAATATAAATGCGAAAGTTTGTGAGAGTGTGTGTTTATATGTTTGTTACTTCTTTACCCTCAAACGCCTGGACCAATTTTGATAAAATTCGGCATAGAGGTAGCAGACACCCTAGGTTAACACATAGGCTACTTTTTATCCCGATGTTCCCACGGGATCGAAATTTATGCGGGTGAAACCACGAGGCGCTGCTGGTACTATATACTTATACAGATTTTATTCCTAGTTATAAGTGCAATATGTTATTGTGAGGTTCGCATTAATATTTTTATTAAATTTCTATTGGAAAGAGAGTAGGGAAGCCTTTGATCAGCAGAGGCACATTAACGGTTACAAAAATCGATTAAATTTTTACTGTAAAAAAAAGTGAGAGTAAACAAGCTTCTTCTGGGTAAGCTCACTCCATCGTCGACTTTGTCTCTGTCACCTCTGACCTAGATTAGAGTCAAGAGCAAACCAATTTCAAATAAAAAAAAGTGAAATGTTTTCAAAACTGTGTTCAATTAATTACAGCGCGTGACAAATAAAAGAATGAGACTTAAAAGTTTATGCGTGTTAATATTCTATATTTTTTTGCAAAATCTGGTGTCAATCAAGATTTTAGTTTAGATAATATTTTATGCATTTTGTATATGAACCCACCTAAGGCATTTGTTCCACCACCAGCGATTCACAAGAAGCGAATAGAGCTAGAAACTGAAAACGAGTTGACGAGGGTCGCGCACCGAGCGATCACTCGCCAGCACATCAAGCTACTACAATCTGTCAAATTTCTTTAATAGATTTTCAACTTTATCGCTAAACCATAAAGGTTCAAAGTTGATTGGGAAAATTTGACAGTTTCGGGTAGCTTGATGTGCTGGCTTCTGTACCAAGCGTGATTTTCTCAGCGAGTGTTCTGGCCGCCAAGCGAGTGTCGCTGAGCAAGTACTCGCCGGCGGTGTGAACAGTTGGCGATCAACTATTAATATAGGTATGTACCTATGTTATACTTTTACGGGACCTACAATCGTTGTACGTTTCTTGAACGAGAAAATCGTTGATAGCTTTACGCCTCCTCGTCGGCGGTGGATAGGTGCCTAATCGGAGTAAGCGACCTTTTCTATGATCTTGTATTAGAACGTTCTTCAAATATTTTGAATCAGACTGTTGTTAATTAAACCTGCCAATATTTTGTGGTAACAGCTTAAAGTATTTAATAAATGCAATCATTTGATTAATGGATATTTTATCACGCGAAAACAGATTTTTAAATAATATTATATTTTATAGGGGCTTGTGGCTAAGTAATATCAGCCGCACGGGTCGATCGATCAGGTTAAGCTACGCATGCCGCGGTTGGTCCGTAGATGGGTGACCATCTTTACATACCAAGATCCCTCGGCCGTGCCTCGGAAAGCACGTTAAGCCGTTGGTCCCAGCTGTCATTCGTGGATCTTTGACAGTCATTACGGATCGTCAGAAGCCCGAAAATCTGACAACCAGTCTTACCAAGGGGTATTACCCAGTAACTGGGTTGTGGAGGTCTGATAGGCAGTCGCTCCATGTAAAATACTGATATTCAGCTGCATCCGATTAGACTGGAAGCCGACCCCAACATATTTGGGAAAAGGCTAGGCAGATGACGATGATGATTATATTTTCAGTGTCATGGCAAAATATGCTCAGAATTATTTATGAACAAGCATAGATCACCACGCTAGCTGTTAATTCATTTTACCTATCAAAATGGAGTCAAGATTCTTCTCTCAAAATATACGTAACATTTATCGTGTAAATACCAACAAGTCCTGCATTCATGAATTTTAGTCGCCTAAATTAAGATTTACTCAACGAAATTCGTATTTTTCCTCTTGAGAATAGTGACTTGCTGAGATAGATAATTTAATTTTGTAATCTCATGATATTATACTTACTTAAAATCTTTAACGGTGACTCCGCATGTCGAAATTTAAATAATTCAATCCATACGCAGAAAGTATTTGTAACATCGATAAAATAAAAACTTAAAATAATACTACTTTTCGCATCACTAAACCATAGACAATTTCGAGCGGCCATTGTTGTTGACATATTTGGCTAATTTAAAAACCTGCACTCGTAACATCAGTCTGTAAGCTTTCCTTGCAGAAAAAGCAAACGTTCCACTACTATTGATACATTAACATCATTCTGTACCGAACCCAACGCCACAACGGCATATTATTAAGGCGGCATCACACCGATAGATCTCACAATGATCTTGCAAAACTCCAATTCGATTGATAAAGTACGTTAGCACTTTATTCTACGGGCGTGGTCGAAAGTGTTCACCGAAATGACACGACATTTTGGCCTCAAATTTCTGGTAATGTGATTTGGGTGGAGACGCCTTTATTTCAAATGCAAATTTCTTAAAGACACGCTTAATGCCTTTAGTCACGATCAGGGGTCCGACTGTCTATTTTTTTCGATTTGGTGTCTGGAACTATACGCATTGCAGTGTGATTCACTGTGGATCAATGTATCATCATCTGCTTAGCCTTTTCCCAACTCTGGATCTTAAAAAAAGCACCATTACTGGAACTTTAGAATTGTCAAGGGATCGGTTAGACAGAAAGATGAAGTTAAATGCCCATTCCAAAGCGTCGTAGGTACCTATGGAGAAGAACGGGCAAGAAACTCGGACACTCTTTTAAATAAAAATAATTATGGTTACAAAATATTGGTTACATCATTCATGCTGAGATTATACTTATGAGAACGATGCAGAACTTTACAAGCGTAAATAATAAAAAAAACGAGTGTGCTTATGAAGTGAAACTTCAAATGTATTTGGCTATGAGAGGAAGAGTGAAAGAAAATGTGCGCGCGCACTGCTTTCTCTTCCTTATATACCCCACTCAACTCCCGTTCGCCTCGCCCGATCACACTTTTCGTAACGCATTCGCCAGCTTACTCCCCAAGTCAAGCGTGCGTAAAGAAGTTTCACTTCAAAAAAATTAAAAAAAAAACATTCAAATATTAAATTAAATTAAAATAAGCCGTGGCAACTAAGACATGCCCAATCCCTACTGACGGCGCCCGTTCACGAACAATCATTTATATGGGTCGGCTTCCATTCTAACCGGATGCAGCTGTATTGTATTTTACGAGTACATGGAGCGACTGCCTATCTGACCTCCACTTTACATGACCGATCGACTCATGCGGCTGTTATTCAGTTAGCCATGAGCCCACAATATTAGGTACCTAATAAGGTACCTAATACCGACCGACGACCTTGTGAAGGCCGCAGGAACTCATTGGATGCGAGAAGCACAAAACCGGTCGAAGTGGAGGTGCTTGGGGGAGGCCTATGTCCAGCAGTGGACGTCTTTCGGCTGAAATGATGATGATGATAAATAAGGTACCTAATATTGTTTATCTATATAAAAAAACTTCTAAACAGGTAAAATGTGGCGTCATCACATGAGTAGACAAACGGGCGTCATATCGCATAACTCTCATAAAATTATTATTGATGAATAATACCTACTCGTTTCAGATTTCGTGAAAACTATAACACTTTTACATAAAATCTTTCAAACAAACCAACGTGTTAATTTTTTTTTTTATTATCGATCATTTTTTACTTGTGTCTATAGTTAAATGATAAGACAATTATCGAAATGACAAAATGGAACATTTAGTAAAATTTGAACCAAAAATATTCACAGACAATGTAAAAATAAATAGAAACGTTCCGTTTTAACGAAACGAAAAAATGTTTCATCCGTTCGAATAAACAAGTGGAATTTAATTGAAACAACTTTTGTTTTTGATTGTTGTTACGATTCAATCAAATGTTTGCAGATATTCAAAGAATGTTTTCAATGTTCAATATGATATTGTAGAACATTGTCAATCGAATGAACACAAAAAAAATCGGTATTTTTCAACACAAAACAATTATAAGCTTTCCTGGCAAAGATAATTTTGGGCTAACTGATTTTGATTTACATAAAAAAAATAACATAACGTATACAGGTTTAGGTTTTTATCCAGTAGGGATATAATATGGAGCACAAGGTTCCATATATCCCTACCGGAAGCGATAATTGGAAAAAAAATCCAAGTATTCCAAGTACCAGTGGAGATATATCAGTAGGGATATAAGGAACACGGGGTAATATTTTACCGCTTACGTATTCAGGCAGTTTTTCGCGCGGCTGTCAATCGTGGATCTTTGACAGTCGTTACGGGTCGTCAGAAACCCGAAAATCTGACAACCAGTCTTACAAAGGGGTACCTTTGTAAGACTGGTTGTCAGATTTTCGGGTTGTGGAGATCAGATAGGCAGTCGCTCCATGTAAAATATTAGTATTCAGCTGTATCCGGTTAGACTGGAAACGACCCCAACATAGTTGGGAAAAGGTTAGGCAGATGATGTGTATTTAGGCAGCTTTTCTCCTTTCAACTTGTAAAAAATGAAGATAATTATGTTGGTTCATAACTTCATAACGTTTAACAAAATAAGTAAAACAAGTTGCTAACAAATTCTTGGAACCGCCTTAAGATTTCACTTTGGACATAATTTTAATACCCAAGAACATTTAAACTGTTTGCTATGCATAAAAAGTCGCCGAACATAAGCTTTAAAACTGTTAATAATTTATCTTTGATAAGTCAACAATGTTGTCTGAAAACGAAACACTAACAAGATTGTACAAGCACTTTGAAATCATGTATTTGAAGTCTGTTAAAACTATTTTAAAGATAAGTGAAATTAAAACTGATGTAAATATTTGTACATTAGAGATTCATTGCGCTGACTACGTTTAAACTTTTACTAAATGAGTGTCAATCAACTGCGTGAATAAATTTTTAATTTCGGATAATTTGATTCCAACCTAAGAAACTTAATGCCAAACGACTTTGTGGAATAAAAGTGTCACGTAGAGAATAGGTGCGATTTTCGCAAATGAGCTGTTCAATATTCAAGAGGCAAACGCCTTACCGTAACAACAGAACAAATTCGAAAGACGAAGTATCGGCAACGGACGGCCCTTAATGTAATTATCATAATGGCGACCAATAAAAGAGAGGTTCGGAATTCGTGACACAGCTTTAAAAAGTACTATCAAAGGTGCCCGAGGCGGAAAACGTCGCATCTTATTTAGCGCCCTCCCGAAAGAGGGTACCCGATTGGGGCTTTTCCTAATCACATTACGACAATGAAAGAGCTCCAGATAAAAAGGACCGAAACAGATTTGCATGAAACGTCACAGTTGATTACGACTAGTCGATCGTCTATAAAATATGCAGATGTCAATAAATCATCATCGACGCTTGTTTCAGACAAGTTGATGAAATTATGTCAAAATCTGAGTCTGTTTTTAATATGGAAACTGGTGCATCTGCGCTTATAATACTTGATGCTCCGAATCACCCTCCTAATATTACACAATAAGGGCAATTCCATTCACATCTATATCGGTGAGTTGATCAGGCGTGAAGTCTTTTATGTTTGGAGTCACGTGTCGACCAACGTCCAGGAAACCGACAGTGCTGAATGTGTTTGAGCGAATCTAATGCACTCAAAACCATGCGACGTTCGTTCGTAGGGGAGATGGGGTGACATTGGAAACAATGAAGACCGAAGCGAAATTCGGAGACTGTATTATTTGCGGAAAAATCAATGGTGAAACGTTTCCGATGGTGGCAGTCGGGGCAGCGACAGGAACTCTGATCATCATTATTATTACTGTCCATACTATGAATAGGAGCGTGTCGTGCCTGCTTCCGTGTATAACGTTTCCTTTATTGCGACTGATGGCTTTATAAAGGCGGTTATTTCGTCGTTAGTCTGTCAGCCCCCTTAATTTCTGTTGTTCGTGTGAATTACTAATCATGATACAAAAGCATTTTCATTATGAGAACGTGGTTTGCCTACTTCTTCATCGATTTTTTCTGAAGACAGTATATTTGCCGTTGTTTTTCGAAGCGAATCCTAATAATTCATGTATTTTAAACACTCCCAAGTATTGAGTGATGACAGTATTCAAAACATGTAAAGATACTTAACGATATTAAATTGACGTGGATGGATGTAGAAAAGTTGTAATGGTTTGAGAACTCGATTATTTATTCCATAGCATTTTTGCATTAACTTTCTTAGTTTTAAGCATTGTTGAATTTACAACATGGTATTTCAATTTTACATAATTTTAAGCTTAATAGCTTTTAATAATGTTTAAGTTTTTTTCCAAAGAGGTTTTCTTTGAGATGTCGAATGCGTTTTCCATTTCTTTTATTGTTGAATTGAAAAAATAAAGTTACAATAGACTTTGAAATGAAATATTAGTGGTTAATTCTTCTGTGGTCTGATTGCAATCAAACAACTTTTTCACAGATGAGCAATTTTAAGTAATTTTAGGCAAAATTTTCTTTAAGTTTTAATTATTCGCAATTTCGTTAATTATAAATCTGCCACACGTAGTCTATTATCAAGTTTCCAGTCTGAATCTAATTAATTTAACCTGTCACAATTTCTTTCATTTTATTCATCTGCCACAAGTAGTCTTTTATTAAGTTTCCAGTCTAACTCTAATGAATTTAACCTGTGTCAGTTACTGAAGTTATTTAAAACCAGCCTTTAAGTGGCACCAAGGTGAAAATAAAAATAGTTTGACGACGTAATCAATTGTAGGTCATCCTAACTAATATTATAAATGCGAAAGTAAGTTTGTTTGTTTGTTACCTTTTCACGCCTAAGCCACTGAACCGATCATCCTGAAATTTTGCATAATATATACGTTGTCAGGTGTACAGAAACGGACATAAGGTGCCTTTCATGCCGAAAAAAAGTGCTCGAGGAAAACAAGAATAACGTTATTATGATAATAGATGGCGCCAAGTGTCTATTGAACTTTGTCACATTATTTAATTCTGAGGCGGTACGAAGTTCGCTGGGTCAGCTAGAGTATTAAAATAATTTCAATCAAAACCTTCCCCTAACATTTATGATGAACCTTCTTGGTGTTGTGGGTTATGTTATATTAAAGGAAAAACGGATTCCAAAGTAAATCAACTGTATATTGTAGAGTAATACATAACAAGAACACCATTAGCAAAGCGTGGTTACAGAGAAGTAAAGTGTAAAAAGGCGGGCTGTCAACTTCAACTCTTGACAAGTATGACATGGACAGTTGACAGCTCTAATCATTCAATAAGATGCGTTCCAATATTATTGACTACTTTCTTAATTCGTAACACCCTTCCTCAATACAATTGGTACGCATTCTTTACAATTACAATACTTATATTTATTTATATCTTCTATCATAGCTATCTCAGAAAATTACAAATCATATTAACTAATACTATATCTATCCATGAATTTAATTATTTAACATACTACACAACTTGTTAAATACTTCTTTATTTAAACCTTTAGTAAACACATCCGCTATTTGTTTCCCCGTTGCTACATATCTTAACTCTACAATATTATTTTCTACCTTATCTCTTACAAAATGATATTTCAAATCAATATGTTTTAATCTCCGATGTTTTTCAGGGTTTTTAGCAACATGAATAGCTGACTGATTATCAATATAAATAATGAAATTATTACAACCTATACCAATTTCTTTTATTAAATTGTAAATCCAACAACCCTCAGCTACCCCTTTCGCCAATGCCACATATTCAGACTCTGTTGATGATAGAGCAGTACATTGTTGCTTTGAGCTGCACCAAGATACTGTGCAACCAAAAAGCTTCATGATGTACCCTGAAGTAGACTTTCTTTCCAGCTTATCTCCACCCCAATCTGCATCTGTATATCCTACTAGTACATCCTTAGAATTTCTTCTGTAAATTAATTTGTAGTCTAATGTTCCTTTGATGTATCTCAGTATTCTTTTTAACGCCTTCCATAGGTTTTCATCTGCATAAACTTGATATCTACTCAGATAACTAACAGCAAAACAGATGTCTGGTCTTGTGCCCAACATAGCATACATAAGGCTTCCGACTACCTGTCTGCATCTTTTCACCATATCATTGTCTTTGGCTGGTTCTGTTGATAGTATCAAGCCTGTCTCTATAGGCGTCATCGCCGGGTTACATTCTTCCATTCCATACTTTTTAAGTAGATCTTCTAAATATTGTCTCTGATCTAATTCAAGCCCGTCTTCTTCTTCTGTTATATTGATTCCTAAGTATTTCATTTTCTTATTACCCATGTCAGTCATTTCAAAGTTTCTGTTTAGTGATTGTTTCAGTTTCTCAACTTCTTCCTGTTTCTCTGCTATAATTATTAAATCGTCGACATATAGGAGTATGTAGAATCTTTTATTTGCTTTGTAGTACATGCAGTAGTCTGACTTGCTTCGAATAAACCCTTCCTCTTTCATATAATTATTGAATCTGTCATTCCAGTTCCTTGGCGACTTCTTTAAACCGTAAAGTGACTTCTGTAATTTTAGTACTTTTCCATCATATTTCTCAATTCCATTTGGTATCTTTATGTATACTTCTTCTTCTATAATCCCATAAAGGAATGCACTCTTCACATCCATCTATGTCATTTTCAAGTTGTACTTACAGGCTATGGATAAAAGGATTCTCAAAGTTGGCAATTTTGCCACTGGTGTGTATATCTCCGAGTGGTCAAAATCATCTTCCTGTTGAAAACCCCTTGCTACTAGTCTTGCTTTATAGATATCCTTATTCTTCTCTCCTTTCTTTATTTTAAGAACCCATTTTGTGTCTATCACTTTCTTTCCTTTCAGTGGTGTTTCTGTTATCCATGTATTGTTTTTCTCTAATGCTGTCAGTTCTCTTTCTATAGCTTCTTTCCACTTATGTGAGTCTTCTCCTTTCATTGCTTGGTCATAAATTAGTTCTTCTGTGCATGCCTTAAATCCTGTATAATAATCTCCATACTTCTGTGGCTTCTTGATCTCCCTTGTCCTAGTTTTCTGTGGTTTCTCCACTGGCAACTCTCTAAAAGAACTGTCATCTTCTGTTTCTCCACATGATTCATAGTACTCTTCTCTTCTGTGTCCACTTTTATCTTCTTCTTCTTCAAGTATACTCTCTTGCTGTATATTAGTCTCTCTTCTGTTGATTTCTTCTTTTCTATCTGTCTTCTGTAAGTCTGTTTCTGTTCTCCTGTCTTCTGTATCTATCCTTCTATCTTCTGTTGTAGTTTCATTCTGTGTTTCTATTTTCTCTTCTTGTCTTCTGTCTTCTTCTTGCTGTCTGTGTTTTCTGCTAACACTATTTGTGTCATCTTCACAATCAATGTGAACTATTCTGCTCTTCTGTTTCTCTTCTGTCTTTTCTTGGATAAATACCACATCTCTATATGTGTTGACTTCTTTGTTTTGAAAACATACTCTGTAGCCTTTGCAATTTATCCCATATCCAACAAATATTCCTTTCTTGCTCTTTGCATCCCACTTGAGTCTTCTTTCCTTTGGTATGTGTACATAAACTTCTGTTCCAAATATTTTCAACTCTTCTATATTAAAGCTTCTTTTATATAATAATTCAAACGGTGTCTTGCCCTGAACTGATGACTTACCTGTTCTATTTAATGTATAAACTGCTGTGCTAGTGGCTTCCGCCCATAGTTCCTTCTGTAACTTCTTTGCGTGGAGCATGGTTCTAGCTGCTTCTACTATGGTCTTCATCTCTCGTTCAGCTCGACCATTCTGTTCGGGTGTGTAAGCAACTGTGGTCTGGTGAGTAATCCTCTTTACTTTCAGTATTTGATTTACCTCTTTGTTAACAAACTCTCCTCCATTATCTGATCTCATTTTCTGAATTTTGTGCCCACATTCTTTTTTAAATGTTACAATAAAATTTTGAATACTATTTTTTGTCTCATATTTATTTTTTAGAAAATATACGAACCTGTAGCCTGTAAAGTCATCTTTGAATAACAAAAAATATTTAGAACCCCCTATTGAAACCTTTTCCATTGGACCACATAAATCCATATGAATCAATTCTCCAGGTACACTAGCTCTGTTATCACTACTCTGGAAAGGTACCCTACTTTGCTTACCCTCTAAACATGCTGTGCATTGATCAGTCAACCCTTCATGTTTTACATTATTTTTGGTTAAAATCTCCTTGACATAACCTATATTTTGGTGTGCAAGTCGTTCATGCCATTCTGTAAGTGATGTTAAAGCCACTTCTGTATGAAATTTAAAATTCATGTAATACAATTTACCTACTCTGTTTGCTGTACACATAACTTCTCTATTTTTGGTAAATTGACATCCTTCTTTTGTTGAAGTCATAGTATAACCTTTATCTAAGCAACATGATACAGAAAATAAATTTACTGTTAAATCTGGTACAAATAAAACATTCAACATCATATAAGGTGCATACTCTTTGCCGTTGTATCCATGAAAATTAATTTTACCTATACCCTGTACTTTCAGTTTATTACCATCTCCTAATATTACAAATCTATTCTCTAATATATCTGTATAGTCTGTAAATAGGTCTCCTTTGAAACACATATGTTCACTTGCCCCTGTATCCAAAACCCAATCTTTATTTTGAATTAAATTGTTATTATTTAGGATAAAAGCATTGTGGTTACCTTTATTTTGTCCCTGCCTGTTTCTGCAGTCCTTATATACATGACCCAATTTTCCACAAGAGTTACACTTACGCATTTTGCAGTCTTTCTTATAGTGTCCAGCTTTACCACAGATATAACACTTTTGTTCAGTTTCATTGACTTTTAATTTTCTATTGTTGTTTCTTTTTGCCATAAGGGCTGATGATGACGGAGTTTCCTTTCCTATACGCTCCTCTTCCACAAGTAATCTGGCTGTCAAATTCTTCATATTCTGTTCACTTTCAGGTACCGATTCCCATGCCGAGATGAAGTGTCGGTATTTATCAGGTAGGCTCATGACAATTTTTATGACTACCATCTTCTCAGAAAGATCCTCTCCGTTATTTCTTAACTGATTGACAAGTTCCTCAACTTTGGATATGAATGCTGCCATTGGTTCCTCGAACTCCATGCTGTAAAACTTCTGTTGAATAAGGTGTACTCCAACCTTAGATTTTGCTTCAAAAATTGTGTTCAATTTCTCCCACATTTGACAAGCAGATGTGCATGCCAATAAATATGAAAGTATCTTCTCTTCTATTCTTGTGACTATTATTTCTTGCGCTTTTCTGTCTACTTCTTTGCCTTCAGTGGACGACGGCTCTTTGAGTAACGCGTCGTACCATCCCTTTGACCTAAGTACAATCATGATTTGGAACCTCCATAATGCCCAATTGTTGTCGTTTAGAACTAACGCGCCGTCTTTTCTTTCCATCTTCTATAGATTTCTTCTGTGTTATTCCCGTCTGTAATGACCCGGAAGCGGTCGACTTCTTCTGTTCAGGAGTACTGGTAATCCTAGTACGCGCCACGCGGAGCTTTATTCTGTCGTCTGTTGGTGTCTTACTTCTGTGTGCTTTCCATGCCTGGGCCCATAACCTGTTGTGGGTTATGTTATATTAAAGGAAAAACGGATTCCAAAGTAAATCAACTGTATATTGTAGAGTAATACATAACAAGAACACCATTAGCAAAGCGTGGTTACAGAGAAGTAAAGTGTAAAAAGGCGGGCTGTCAACTTCAACTCTTGACAAGTATGACATGGACAGTTGACAGCTCTAATCATTCAATAAGATGCGTTCCAATATTATTGACTACTTTCTTAATTCGTAACACTTGGAGCAATATTATGTATACAAATAAATAAAATTGAAGCGTCTGTTTGTAATGTCAAAATAACAGTTTTTTATTAAATGCATATGCAAGTTTACACGTTAGTTATAAAAAATATTTTTTTTAATTGTCTCTGTCTGTTTATTCCGCATAATCTACGATATGGCTTGACCGATTTTGACGAGGCTTTCACTGACAGATAGCGGATGTTATAAGGAGTAATTTATGTTTCTTATATTTTCGAAAAATAAAAAGAGATCCGCGCAAAAATAATAAAATCCTTGCTCCAACATGCACGCGAACGAAGTCGCGGTCACAGCTAGTTCAAAATAAACCAAGTACCTCTTCCAATATTGGCATACTTGTTTATTTCGCCAATGCAATGTTTCCCATATGTGAATTCAACTGCCAACTATCGAAACAACATCGGCACAAACTTTCGCTCCATCACTTCCAATCATAAACCACCCATATGCACTTGAATCAAATCAAAAAGTTTTATAGTAATAAATTCAAAAAAGAAAATGCTCAAGTTTTTGATCGAATAGACTCTCAATGGGGAAAACAAAGATCGGGACCCCCTCTTTATATTATTGACGCGTCGCGATCTAAATTGTTGCTCAAGGGGAGAAAAAATCTTGTTCCATTTGACATATTAGGGGTACTTCGTAAGGCACGCACCTTATGTATGGGGGACAGGTGTGTTATTTGGTATAAACTCCCCCGTTAAGTCTATAGTCTTCTTTATATTGGCAAGTTAAGGGAAGATGCAGTAATAAAGTGCTATTTATTACAGTGGAGTTTTGCCTTGAAAATGACAGCAGAGAATCGACAAGGTTAACTTAAATTTAAAAAAATGTTTACAGTATGTTTGATTGACTATACAATACGACAGAAATATGATAGACTAACTGCACCTGGCGGTTTCTCACGCATAAGTCTCGATCCCGTGGGAAAATCGAGTTGTATTATATGTACTAAACCAAGTTGTGCCAAATTTCATCTAAATCCGTTCAGCCGTTTTAGCGTGAAAGCGTAACAAACATACAAAAAATCAAATCTTTTCTCTTTATATTATTATAGATATTATATTATTGTAGATATTAAATAAGTTTAGATATAACTAGCTGCGCCCCGCGGTTTTACCCGCATAAGTCTCGATCCCGTGAGAATATCGGGATAAAAAGTATCATATGTCCTTTCCCGGGACTCAAACTATCTCTATACCAAATTTCATCTAAATCGGGTTAGCGGTTTAGGCGTGAAGAAGCAACAAACATAAAAACACACACACACACACACACACACTCACAAACTTTCGCCTTTATAATATTAGTGTGATAAGTATCCGTTTTCCGTTTGATTCCGTCATACTCGAGGGTAAAACACCACAGGCATGGAACAGAGGTGTGGTGATACTTTTCTTTAAGAAGGGTGACAATGCCCTTCTTAAGAATTATAGGCCCATCTCACTTCTGAGCCATGTCTACAAGCTGTTTTCGAGAGTTATCACGAACCGTCTCGCGGTCAGGTTTGACGACTTCCAGCCTCCCGAACAAGCCAGATTCCGTAAAGGCTTTAGCACCGTAGACCACATACATACGCTGCGACAGGTTATACAGAAGACCGAAGAGTATAACCTGCCTCTCTGCTTAGCGTTTGTGGACTACGAGAAAGCCTTTGATTCGATCGAGACATGGGCTGTACTGCAGTCTCTTCAACGGTGCCAGATCGACTATCGGTACATCGAGGTGCTGAAGTGTCTGTACGAAAACGCCACTATGTCAGTTCGACTCCAGGACCAGACCTCGAAACCTATCCTTCTGCAGCGAGGTGTGAGACAGGGAGACGTTATCTCTCCGAAACTGTTCACCGCTGCTCTGGAGGATGTCTTCAAGGTTCTGGACTGGAAAGGAGCTGGCGTTAACGTCAATGGCGAGTACATAACTCACCTTCGGTTTGCCGACGATATAGTAGTCATGGCTGAGAATATGGAGGACCTCAGTACAATGCTCGATGACCTCAGTAGAGCCTCTGAAAGATTGGGTCTGAAAATGAACATGGACAAAACGAAGGTCATGTCAAATGCCCATGTAACACCCACTCTCATGAAGATCGGAGACGCTACACTCGAAGTCGTGGACGAGTATATTTACCTAGGACAAACTGTCCAGTTAGGTAGGTCCAACTTCGAGAAAGAGGTCAATCGTCGAATCCGACTCGGCTGGGCAGCGTTCGGGAAGCTACGCAATATCTTCTCGTCCCACATACCGCAGTGTCTCAAGACGAAAGTCTTTGACCAGTGCGTGTTGCCAGTGATGACATATGGCACTGAAACGTGGTCGCTCACAATGGGCCTTATTAGAAGGCTGAAAGTCACCCAAAGGGCAATGGAGAGGGGTATGCTTGGAGCTTCCCTGCGGGATCGAATCAGAAATGAAGAGATCCGCAGAAGAACCAAGGTAACCGACATAGCCCGAAGAATTGCCAAACTTAAGTGGCAGTGGGCAGGGCACATTGCTCGCAGAACAGATGGCCGATGGGGCCGAAAGGTTCTGGAGTAGCGACCGCGTACCGGAAGGCGTAGCGTTGGAAGGCCTCCCACAAGGTGGACCGACGACCTTGTGAAGGCCGCAGAAACTCGTTGGATGCGACAAGCACAAAACCGGTCGAAGTGGAGGTGCTTGGGGGAGGCCTATGTCCAGCAGTGGACGTCTTTCGGCTGAAATGATGATGATGATGATGATGATAAGTATCATGAAAGAAACAACCCATATAATGAGCCTGAAAGTGGGTAAACCGTTTCAAAACTACGCATCAATTCAATTTCAATTGTTAATTGTTCCAATATGAATTGTGCGAACATACTGTCTAAAACGAGACTTTAGTGAGAATGGAGTCTGAAAAGTTTCTTAAACATAAGAGAAATTTACAGACAGACACCTTATTCTGATGTTCTAAAACTTGTTAAAGACACAGTGCCAACAATAAACTACATACCTTTACTGAGACAATAGCGAAACTTTGTAGCAACCCTGTTTGTGAATATATTACCAGGCATGTGTGTCACTCTACTTAAATGCCATTCACACACGCTCGCTTTATGTACCATGTACCAATAATCTTAACCACGCTAATAATTTTAGCTATACATAACTGCCTTTGACATCCATTCCGCGGATCGTTAGCCCTTTGACAAACCCCATTAGTTTCTGCATATAATCATGGAATAATTACTTTGGTTTAATTACTCTCTTTAGTTTATTCCCTCTCCTTTAAGCTGGTGGAGCCAATATTGCGTAGCGATAATACTGATGGTGCAAAATGTATGGCTTGAGATAACGTGGTGTTATTGTGAGTTGGTCAGTGGTGTTGTTACGTGACTGAATGGAAACTGTGACTGTTGCTATGGTCAATTTTATACTTGACGAAAATAGATGTTCTTCTGTTATAAGATCATCAGTTCGCACACAGAGCGCTGCATTAAAGATTTGTGGGCAGGTAAACCATTTGCAAAAAAAGTTCGGACATTTAACTTTTATTTTCAGTACGCATTTAAATTTTTCGATTTTATAATAAAATGTAATGGTAATGGCATCCGGATTTTTAATTCAAAGAATTAATCGGATTTTTAAATAAAAAATTAGCACAACGGCAGCTACTAGATGCTAATTTTCCTCCTAAAATAGTTCCTGAATCAACGGTCACCCACGTAAAGAGAGTGATGCGTCCCTTGGCAATTTTTGCCGATACTACAAAGTCTATTGCCTATAGGATACATAATAAGAAATGTCAATACGACCCCTGAACGTTTGATAGCGACTGCAGATAATGTTTGAGTGTGCCCGCATGTCGCGACCCCGCTTAATTTCCTACAATATCCCAGCACTTCATAAATATTTTGATTATTTCTTTGTCGGATATCGTTCGATGTGCTGAAATGAAGTATGCTATCAGCGTTGTGGCAGTATGAATGAATTAAGCAATGGACCGTGATAAAAACGGTACTTGTTCGTGTTATCATCATATCATAATCATCATAATCAGCATATAATGTTCCCACTGCTGGGACACAGGCCTCCTCTCGGTGAGAGGACGTGGGCATCTATCATGCGGACCCAGTGCGGCTTCGTAGAGGTCACATATGTTCGAATTTTTAGTTCTACGACATGCCGGTTTCCTCACGATGTTGTCCTTCACCGTTTTGAGAGTAGTGGTGATGAAATAATTTACACAAAGTATAAAGCGCCTGATTGTGTTCGAACCTACGACCTACAATTCGTAAGTCGCAGCCGCTACCACTTGGCCACGACTGCTCTCTTGTTCATGTATTAATTATAATATTATGATTATTCACTTTATGTTCAACCTCATAATTTTGGAGGGCTCGTTACAGGAATTATTACGTTGGGTTAAGTGTCCCATAAAAATATTATTATGGAGATAACTTCGTGGGTTTAATTCACAAATATCTAATTGAATATTCAACATAATTTACAAAAGCTCACTTGATGTAGCGTTATGAAGATCTGACAATATATTACTATGTAATAAAACAGCCCCGACTTACGAACTCAGGCAGGCGTTTCACTTTATGTAATTTATTTAACCACCTCTGCTCTCAAAACGGTGAAGGAAAACATCGTGAGGAAACCGGCATGTTCTAGAACCAAAAATACGAAGACATGACGTGACATCTACCAACTCGCACTGAGCCCGCATGGTAGATCAGCCCACTCTTTCTCGAAGAGAGGAGGCCTGTGTCCCAGCAGTGGGAAAATTATAGGTTGATTATGCTATGTCATAAAAGAGAGGAGGCCTGTACACAGCAGTGGGTGTAACAAGGCTGTCAATGGTGGTGATGATGATCTATCGTCTATTCAAACATATGTTTTTAATTAATATTATTTCGAGTTAAATAAATATAAACTTTATTTTAATGTAGTTAAGTTAATTTCAGAGTGACTACCATTTTTTTTTAAGTTATAAAAATGTTTGAAGTTGTAGCGTAAACTGAACTTTATTGTGTAGGATTTAAAGTTATTTTTCCATACCTAAACTCATATTTGTTTACATTTTTTGGCAAATAAATCGCGAATGTAGATTAGGTACTACTCAATGATAAAAGTAAGCTCGATTGGTCTGTAAAACTACAAAACATTAGGTAGGTAGCTATAGGTACCCGATGGAGACGACATTTCGACAATAAATTAAACTGCGTATATCTAAAGATGTTCTCAGTCAGCGTACAAAAATTCAATAAAATATATCCAATAGTTTAGTCACTAATAGCTAGTCAAAGATTGGCACAACCCATAGTGAGCCCCATGACTACTATTTAGTTTGTTTGAAAAAGTCTTTTTTTTTTATTTCGATGTTAGGATGCATTTGATATTTCCAAAATACTCTTATGCATTAGTATTTCCACTGTTTTCATTAACGTATAAGTATGGTTACTTTTTACCCGACTACGGCGAAGCAAAAAGGAGGGTTATGGTTTTGACCGGTATGTATGTATGTAATGTCACATTAAATTGAATATGGCGCCCTCTAGCGGACATAAAGTCATGGTCTAAAAAAAAAATTTCTTTAATCATACCGTGTGGGGTATCAAATGAAAAGGCTTAATTAGTACATTTCAAAAATTTAAATGTTAATGAAAGAAACCCCAAAATAATTAAATAAAAATAAGTTTAAAAACTAAAACCTGACTACTGAAAAGTATGAAACAAGAAAGTACCTTCCCGTGGTCGCATGCTACCATAGCTTATATTATGTATCTTAGTATAGCGGCATGCGACCACGGGAAGGTACTTTCTTGTTTCATCCTTCTCACTAGTCGGGTTTTAGTTTTTAAACTTATTTTCCTAAACTATTATGGCCTATTTATACGAAAATAAGATTCGACCCCTTCGATTCTACCTCCCCATATACAACGTCACATAGCCAAAATTAGCATCGCTAAAAGCAACGCGCTAAACAGTACAAATCCGTCCAATCGATCCGTCACTGCCCCACCCCTACGTTAAAGCACCATTACTAGATAAATATATGCAATTTATTACATTTACCAATTTACATATACTTTGAGAAGACATGTCTGTAGAGTTAAATGTCGTTAGGGATGCCAAGGGTGACAGGAAGAATGAAGATGTGACAATTTCTAAAGCATATGACGGATAATGGGAGTGGAGAAAATGTTGTGTTGTTGGTGGAGGGTATTTTTAAAGTGAAAATCTTTGCACTTGAGGTAAATAACATGAACATTTCGTTGTTAAGAGACAGATTAGGGATCTTCTACCTACTTTTATTTACTATTATCAATTTACTGTTAAGAATAGTAGTAATAATTGCTAATACCCGAGTTGTTAAACTTTTTGTGTACGTATTTATAGGTAGATAGAGCTGGACTCCTGGTCCTTGGCAGCGATGGACAGAGAGGATGGGAAGTATCGAGGAATTTGCCCAGCAGTGGAGCAAAACAGGCATTTAAAAAAAAATATTAAAATAACAACCAACCCGAATCATTGCCATATTATATCCATACTAATATTATAAATTCGAAAGTAACTCGATAGAGTTACTGTCGAATTTACAGACAGATATGTCTGTATATTATTTTTCACGTCTAAACCACTGAACGGATTTCGATAAAATTTGGCAGAGAGATAGATTGCATCCCAGGGAAGGACATAGGATAGTTTTTATCCCGATATTCCCACGGGATCGACACTTCTGCGGGTGAAACCGCGAGGCGCAGCTTGTTTGTCTATAAATCCATAAAAAGATACGAGTACAAAAAAGCAACAGTAATTCCAGCATGACCATTCCACATAGTTTGTTTCTGTTTAAGATTTCTAGATTTCAAATAACTTGACATAAACTTTGCAGACGAAAATCTTATCATTCCTAAACCTTAAGAAGTTAAAGTCAAGGCTTCTTAATTAGTGTATTATTAGCATAGATATTAGACGTCGTGGACGACCCGAAACTTTCCAAAAAAAAAAAGAAAGAAATATAACTGAGAAAGCCGTAGTCTCCTGAATTCAATTAGAACTTTCGTCGTCCGTTTCATAATTAGTCAAATAGATAATGAAGCTACTTTCTGATGCGTATAGTAAGACCGGTATTTTTATTAAATTATTTTCTTATTTCATTAGCAGTCCGCTTCTGTACAAAATTTTGTCTCGAGGGAACGGAAGAAAATAATTTTCTCGTTAACGAAGAAAGAAGAAATTGGTATTATTTATTCGTTTTTATGCTAGGTGCCTATTTGTTAGGTTGTTAGTTTGTCATGATTCTCTATCTTAAATGGCGAGAGAATAATCGCGTTCGAGGAATGATAGTCATAATAATGTGCGAAGTATCCTGGAATCATGTTATATGGTTGGTGATGATTGTTGAAACCAGGTCCAGCCAGCAAAATGCTTGATTAAAGAAAAGAAAAAGAAAGAAAATACATGTATTTGCGGCAAATATTATGACGCATCAAAAAAAAATACACAAAAAAAATGGGAGATAACATGCGTCACATCTACGCAAAACGGTCATCGCTCAGCATAATGCTAAGACCCTATACGAGACAGAGCCTCAGCGCTGGTTTTCAGCGACAGCCGGCGTTGAGCGTGGCGTTATAGTTTTATAGGTACAGTCCGGCCGTCGATGAGACTGTGTTACTGACACCTGTCAGTGCGACAATTTCTAGTAGCTAATAAAGATCAAATTCGCAAAACACGTATTCGTTTGTATGAAACCGACAGGTGTCAAGAGCGCATTCTATCGTCGGCCAAACTGTACCTCTATAAATTTTTTATGATCTACAGAATGTAAGTGCTTTTTAAAGTAAATCAACATTACAGCGTTGTCGGTAACCGAATCGAGTTGGTTTGATCCCTAAAACCAAACAATTCCCACATAAACTCAATTCGGAACATTAACACTTTCGCGGACAGTCTCAATTTCAATCGTGTTCTAGAATGACACAACAAATTGCCATACAAATATATTTGACGTATAAATACGTTGTGTTGTATGATATTAGATGTTTAAAAGACAATATGACAGAAACGTCTTATCACGTCATCGTTTGAATGTACTTTAGCAGAGGTTTTTGACGATTTCTGGCAGTAACAGATACGAGAACACCAGCAGATGGATACATCTGGTAGAGACGGAGATATCCTTGAGGGTCAAAATCTTAGTCATGTCCAAAGTAGCCATCACAATTAAAAAAAAATCAAAATCATAAGTCATTTATTCAAATTAGGCTGAGAATCAGCACTTTTCGAATGTCAAAATTACATAAGACAGTCCCCCAAAACGCCGCCCTTCACCACTGTCTAGTGCTTTTGCTGGGAAGAAAAAGTGGCGCAACAAACTCCTCAGCAGATCCTGGAATGGGTCCACCTCGGTAGAGTCATCGGAATCCTCAAAAATTCTCATTAGATTTCTCTTGCGCTTATCCATCTAAAACAAACAAAATAACTCATGAAATACAATTTTCATACAATATAGTTATAATTGAATTAGTTTACAACCTAATAATAATAAGATAATAGCATAATCTAATTACTTACGATGTTTATTTGTCTGCAAATATTATGATTCGCCACTCCCGCGCTGACGGAACGCGCGCACCTCGCTACCGTGACACTGCCGCACTGAATGTAGGGAAGCGTGAGGTGCGGGGGACGTATAATCACGTTGTGCGTATGTGTGTAGTGTCGCCGCACATTGTCAACAGTACATTTTTGAAGCGGTTAAAAACAAAGTTCGGGTGACAGTAGAATTTTGAGTTTTTGATATGTTGTGACACAAGGTACAATATAACGAACTTTTGCTTTAAAATTCAACGAACATCAACGTCCTGCCGTAAATAATATTCTGTTTCTGAACGTCATCATACGTTCTGCCGTATCAAAATCTCAAGTGATGACGTACAATGACGTTCTGTCCGCGAAAGTGTTAAAAATGTACAATAAACTCACTCCCCCGGGCATAAAACGTAAGTTTTTAAATGGAATTTCTCTATTAGTTGGGACGTTCGACAAATGGACAGACGGGAGTTGTGCATTAGGACTTTCGGAGTATCGCCTGAGGCAGCGCGTGGCTCAGGCAGAACGAATCCAATGCCGTTATTGATCGAAATAAAAAATAATTCGATTGTGGAGCGAGTGTCTGACTTTTCGGCTATACCCTAAGGCTAACTCGTTACAGATGTTAGTGAAGAATGAATGTGGAATTTTGGATGGTTCTCGTTTAGAAATGAAGTTTATTACGTTTTGGGGCATGCTGTGCATAAGCAAGGCAATTTTAAGAAGAGAAAAACAAAAATATCATTCACTTATTCAAAATGAATTCATCTTATCCATCCACAAAGTTCCTTAATCCACTTGAAGGTAGATTCTTCCTTCCTGTTACTAAATTTTTTCCTGTTTTTCGCTAAAGGGAAAGATATTTAAATGGATACACGTGATGTCCTTTGAATTTTTAATATTTTAGCAGCTGCTTTATCTCTGATTAGAAAGATTTCTAGTATAATTGGGATCACAATAACTAATCTACTAACTACTTAAAAAGAGATATGCATCATTGAATAAATAAATACACAACTGGTAATACCCCTGAACGTCCGAGCAGAAAAACAGACTCACCAATTAAAGTCCTAAAAAAATCCTAGAAATAAAGTTGGCGAGCTTCGGAGGAACAAGTTGATAAATTAAATGGCTCTCATGTTCCACTTACCAAGACTTCTAATACGGTTAGGGTCACCGCGACGAGTACAGAATCAGTCGTGCAATCTTTATCACCAGAATCGCTACCAGGAAGAAAGATAGTCAACTGTTTAATCGAGATAAACTTTGCCATTGTCGTCGTGAGCAAGTGATATAGTTTATTACAAAAATTTGTTAGAATATTATTAGTTTTAGGAGGCTTTTGTTCGAAGAATAAAGTTTTTTTAGGTGCTACCAAACTAAAGAGGAGCTTGTGGCTAATTAATAACAGCCACTGTTACGGCCCCGCCACCGCCAGATGGCGCACGGCAGGACTTTCCGCGTCCATGCCTGCGGAGCCATACCGCATCTCCACTTCGCGCCGCCAGGGGGCCAGTCATGGTCGTCGTCTCGCCTTCATCGAAGACGTCACGTCATCGTCATATTAATTAAAGTAAAGTAAATTAAATTCATGAACCATCATCAGTCCATTATTTTCGAAGTATAAACAGCGGCAACAGCCGATACAGCCACACGAGGCGATCTATCAGGTTAAGCCACGCTTATCGTAGTTGGTTCGTGGATGGATGACCATCTTTACATATCAAATAAAGTCTAACATCCTGTCTTACCAAGGGGTGTCGTAATTCAGAGTAACTAGGCTGTGGAAGTCAGATAGGCAGTCGCTCCATGTAAAGTATTGGTATTCAGTTGCATGCAATTAGACGGGAAGCCGACCTCAAAATAGTTGGGAAAAGGCTAGGCCGATTGATAGGTGCTACCAAACGTAAGTGTTCACCAACTTCAACTTCTACTCTGTGGAGGAAACACCACAATTTAGCCGATATCGCGTAGGTACCTAATGTCCTTGAGATTGTATTATACTTCTTTCTCGAAATCGGATCAAAAGAAAGCCTATTAAAAATATCAAAGGCCAAACTCCTTTTTTGTAAGTTCTCCTAAATTTTCTACCATTTTGTATCACGAACACGTAAGTGGTTTATATATTTCGCAAAATTCAATTACAAAGAAAATTATTACCACAATCATAAGGAAGAAACAATTTTTCTGGCGCCACTCTTTTATTCTGAATTTATTAAGGGTCACACTGGCGCCCTACCTAGCCACTGTAAGTAACCGTTAGGAAAACGGGACGTTTAAATTCCGGGAGAAGTGTCGTCATATATCACCCGACCATAATTTCTCGTCCCCCTATAAAAAGTGAACTTTCAGTGTCCGTAGTGCAACGCGTCTGTTTCTTATTTCGAAAACTGATTGTTTTTATAGCGTGTGGGGGTGGCCTTAGAACTTTGAATCCGTGAAACACGTGTAGAAAATTACTTAGGTAGGTAGCTAGTGGACGGGACGGGTGCCCCGAGGGAAAACGTTGTTTAGTTTGGTCATCCAATAATAGAAACAATATTTGTTTCATGTGTATTTTGTTTAGTTCGCACTTTGAGAATAGGGAAAAATAGTGTTATAGGGAAATAATAGTAAATACTTATTTAAAAATTCAACAAAGAAGAATAATTACTTTGTGTACCTTTGAAATAAATAAGTTCTACGTTTACTTGTTCTCAGAAAATAGCCCAATTATTATTAAATCATTTGGGACCAAAGATACCTCTATATTGTAATTTTGAATGTTGAAACAAACGAATTTTACTCTTACTTCATTTTAGCTTAAGGTTTGAGTTACGTGAATAGTGAATTTCATCACTGCACCATTTCAGTAGTCGTATATTGAAATGAGAATGTGTCAAACTAAATTGGATCCTTACAATGGCTTCAATTCACCCTTTCCATCGAAGAGCTCGAATAAAACGTCAATTCTCCATCAAACAACTTGCCAAATCTATAAGAACCGATCCATTGAGGGTCAACACTCTCAAAATATTGATGAAACCTGATACCACTCGAATGTCTGACAGCGACTGTAATATAAATCCCAGAATAATCTCGACCACAATTCGTAGCAGAACCCCTCTCATTTCACCCTAAATCAGAGAGTCCGCGTCACAACTCAACAATAAAAAAGGGAATATTTATTCGTTATTTGTTGTCGGTTCGTATTAAAATAAAACGACTATCTAGGCCTCAGCACCCTCCTCCTGCCTTATCTAAGATCAGGATTGCATAAAATTCACATCTCTCTTTCGAATGTGACAGGCGCCGGCCGGGGACTACGCATCTCATTTCGGCGGCCTCCCTTACGTCTAGCAAGCTATATTTATGTAATGAACCACATTAGGTCACGTATTAGTTCGAAATTAGGTGGCAATCTTAGGAAATAAGGTAGTATTCCCGTTTGAGCACCTATTTTCAGAGCACCTTTTTTTAGAGCACCGAAGGTATTCCCATTAGAGCACCAATCAATATTTTACCGTGGTGCTCAAAGGGGAACAATAAAAAATATTCAACTTTATTCCCTTTAGAGCACCTACGGTAGCTTCTAGTGATGGGGTGTAGGAAGACATTTATGGCGACAAAAAATAAAAGAAGATAGGTTGAGAAATGGATTGATTATGCTATACAATCTAAGAGCACCAAAATACTCGTAATTTTGCATAATCAACTTATGATGTTTCCACTGCTGGGACACAGGTCTTCTCTCTGTGACAGGGAGCGTGCCGTGATCCATCACGCGGGCCCAGTGCGGGTTGGTAGATGTCACATGTCTTAGGCCTATGTCCAGCAGTGGACGTCTTTCGGCTGAAATGATGATGATGATGATGACATGTCTTAGATTGTATGTTTTCATAAAAAGATTTGAACAATGTCTGATGTTACAGGAACAACCTCGTTGGTGACTTTAAAAACTACTATTATATTATACTATATTATAATAATAATACCAGCCTATTATTGTCCACTACAGGACAAAGGCCTCTCCTCATATAGAGAAGGCACGAGCATTGATCACCACGCATGCTTTGGACTTATTACCCGTCCATACTTAGTTTTATAAATGCGAAAGTGTGTCTGTCTGTTTGTTACCTCTTCACGCTTAAACCGCTGAACGGATTTAAATGAAATTTGGTATGGACATAGTTTGAGTCCCGGGAAAGGACATAGGTTAGTTTTTATCCCGATATTCCCACGAGATCGACACTTATGCGGGTGAAACTGCGGGGCGCAGCTAGTACTTAATATTATAAATGCGAAACTGTGTCTGTCTGTCTGTGACCTCTTAACGCTTAAAGCGCTGAACGGATTTAGATGAAATTTGGTATAAAGATAGTTTGAATCCCGGGAAAGGACATGGGATAGGTTTTATCCCGATATTCCCACGGATCGAAACTTATGCGGGTGAATTCGTGGGGCGCAGCATAGTAGATAATATAAGTCTGAAATCACCAACCCGTCTTGAGCAAGGTATTATAATAATAATACATATCTACTACCCTGTTTTAGTTCCCAGATTCATCCCGTTTTAGACAATACTAGCTGCGCCCCGCGGTTTCACCCGCTTAAATGTCGATCCCGTGGGAATATCGGGATAAAAAGTATCCTATGTCCTTTTCCGGGACTCAAGCTATCTCTATACCAAATTTCATCTAAATCGGTCCAGCCGTTCGAGCGTGAAGATGTAACAAACATATAAACACACACACACACACACTCACAAACTTTCGCCTTTATAATATTAGTGTGATAGTGTGATTACGATCCGTAGCCAATCAGTATTATATTTAAAGACCACATAAGTTAACTGCAGTATGATCGTGCTATGTTTAAGACGTATCTACAGCGAATAATTTAATAGAGCTCATTGATTATTACGATAGAGAATTTATAGCTACTTGTGTGGTATTGTTAATTTGATTCCATATATTACGGCCATAACGATCTTTTAAATTTTGCGATTAATACTATATTAGCTGGTTTATTAAAATTAATATTTAATGCGTACTAACGGTGCCTGCCTCCACGTTATGTTTTCTCTAGGGAATATAAAGTAAGTATAATATCTTTCTTCTGCGTACACGCTCCCTTCATTAAAATGTATTCTGTAGTTTAGCAAGAAAAATGAACCAAACTAGCAGTTTTACATCGCATTGATTTAGAAAATAGACAGTGATTTTCAGATCTTTTGTTACAGGTACCTATCTCTATACTTAAAAGAAGGCCTCTAAAATGTGTTTGTTAAAACCTTTTTATTATAAAATAAAAAAACATATAAAACCTATCTCGTAGTGACGAGATTGATAACGTTATGATACTGTCTCGGTTTGAGCATTTCTTCAAAATATTTTTGATAATTTTCCGTTTATTACTTAAGGTGAGTGAAGTGGTAGACCGCGAAATTCGAATTTTCTTACGTTTTTTGCAATTTGAAGGTCAGTGTCAGGTTGTATCTTGATCAAAATATGATTCGCGACTACAATAGATATGTATTTACAGAATTATAGTCATTAGAATCATTAATATATCTCTTTAAGTTAGATTTCTACCATAAACATTTTTTCATACGAGATTTGTTCTTAAAGGTAGAAATCTAACTTAAAAAGATGTATTAATGATTTTAATTATTATAATTCTGTAAATACGTACCTCTTATAGTCGCGAATCATATTTTGATCAAGATACAACCTGACACTGACCTGAAAATTGCAAAAAACGTAAGAAAATTTGAATTTCGTTGGCTACAACTATGCATTCACCTTAATCATCATCTCCCAATCTAAGTTAATAAACCCTTAATGCAACAACACGAGCAATAACCGAAACACATAATTCCACAACTATTAACTATGTAGGTTTCCTAACTTAGCAATTAATAAAGTTATGCTGCAGTTTGGTGCATCTACACTACACAGTAATGGTCTCAGTTAGTCTTCGGCGTGCAATTACTTACAGCAATGGACCAATTAATAAGGGAGGCTGTGCTAACTGCCGACCATAGTATACGAATGTGATACCATAAGATACTCTAGAGGAAATTACTTCAGAATTTGTGGCTGGTGTAATATTATGTTGAGATCGGGAAATTGGTTTTGTAAGTTGAGTTTATTGTGGTGGATGAAGAGCTTCCGTTTTGGTAAATGTATTGTTCATTGACCGTTTTCATTGCTATTTGTTGATGATTAACTTTTTTGACTATGTTTATCTAAGCTATTCAGATGGGCACACCTCTCCTTTACATATCTGACGTTACGTGCGTAAAACGCAATGCATTTTAGTAGTCACGTGTAAACGGGAGAACTGCAAATAACGTGCTTAATTTGCAAATATTATACTTTTAAACGATGAAACTGAAATGAACCTACAATTACTAGACCCTCTTGTCTCAATTTCCCTTTTATGTATACTGGTAATTATTATTATTATGTTTCTTTAAGTATGTTTGCAAAAAAATTTAGAAGTATAAAAAAATGTGGCCCGCCGGCGTCGGGAGCAGGATCAAAGCTGCTGGTGGTTGGACCTCCAGAGACAGGACTCTCCTGCGTTCTGTATCGAGGAGTACTGTCTTCTGAATCAGGCCCTTAATCCAACAGCCTAAAGTGAGCCCCAAGAGATGTTGATCGAAGCTTTCGGCAATTGGCCCTTGCGACAGTTATTATTTTAACCCTTGAGGGGTTCAAGTGTACACCAAGTGTACATAAGATAAGTGCTCAAAACGTCAACGGTATACCAAGTGTACACAATATTGTCATTGTTCTATTGTTATTGTCATTGTGAAAGAAGTCAACACAGTTTAGCTTTTAAATTATGTAAATTATTATAATGAACATTTATTGTTTGAAACACATTATTAAATTAAAATTACTAGACTATCGTCACTAAACTAATTCGTATTGTTGTACCTAAACAATAAGATAGGTAGGTAGCTATACAATACGAACAAGAAATTAGAATTTCACACCACGCTTTGTAAACAAACACCTCTCTAATCCAATTCTTAATTCAATCCCCAGAAAACCAATTCACACGCACGAAACCCTCAATTTTTAAGCCTGCCACCGACACTCCCGCCCCAGAAAATGTCACAACCGTTACTAACATTCGAAATTTAATTGTATTGATAATTCGCAAGCAGTCTGTGCTATGCATTAACTCAGTGTCGAAGCCTGAGGCGAGCACGTGGCCCAAAACAAGCACCCTTTGCTTTTATATTGCGTCTATTTGACGTTAAAAGTGTTTTCAGATAGAATGCACTTTCATTTAGTATTCTTGCGATGTTGTTTTGTTTTCCCTCTCTAGTTTGTACCTTGTAGTTTGATGTTTCATAGCCGGAGTGTTGAGTGTTGCCGCTCAAACAGACTGACAAAACTTGGGCGTAGTTTTAAGGGTACCTAACTTTTTATGGCGTCAAAGGAACGCGTTGAAAGTGCGCCTACGGAATAGTAAATCAGAAGACTTATTTCGCACAAGACCAACTAACTTTTATGTGACTGACAACACATATTTCAGTACATGCGTTGACTACCAAACCCTTGACTGGAGCACGCAGCTTTAAATGGTTCATGAAAAGCTTAATGATTAAAGGTAGTTTTTAGAAATTATGCAAAACAAGCAAACAATTAATTAATCCATACTTGATGAAATTCAAAGTAGGTAATTATGTAAAGTGTAGTACACTGAAAACGAAGCGAAAGTGATGAATTTACAAAGTTTTAGGTGTTTTTTAATAAAAACCTGACAATTTTGATCTTTTTTGGGATGCATGAAGAAGCCTCCTCGTGTAGCGCAGTTTGTTCCGCCAGTTACTCAACTGAACCGAGCGCTCGGCGCATCCAGGACAGTCACACCCAACACCTTATTTCACTAGCTAATTCTTCCCTTGCGGTGGTAGGGCTAACGCCTGCCTGGTTTGCGACCACCCTCCCACCGGAGTCCGGCGTCAAGCAGCCTGCTGTGTTTCGTCGATGCGTGGGAGTTCTAGCGCCTTAGGCATCTTCTGGGCACGCTCATTCCACCATAGACCTCATCCATCGCTTTCCATCATGCGTGATCGAGGTCAAGAGCGGGCCCATTCATCTTTAAAAACAAAACTTTATTTATAAGTGACAAATACTACTTGTTTATATATCTTTTATGACATGTCCGTGGAATTTCTTGCCCGTTCTTCTCCATAAATACCTATAACGCTTTGGAATGGGCAACTAGCTTAATCTTTCTGACTGACCTACCCCTTGAATATTCAAAAGTGCCTGTAATTAGTTTATTTGAAATAAATGCTTTCAGTTTGAGTTTGAGGTCGCTACTATTATGACAAATAACGTTTGTGTTGAATACCAAAATGGTAAACACACCTACAAGCCAGTAACATCAGACCTATCAGCCAAAACATTAAACGTAAACAATTCGCGTACTGTCATAGAATGGGGACCGAATCATTGACTTGGGGCAAGTTTCATTAACTTTTCCAATGAATACAGGCATTTGCCTCCAATTTGCTTACATTGGTTGCCAACATTCGGTACACACTCAAATAAATGAACGTGATTCGATAGTTGTTGCTTAAGTTTTGATCGACTTCGTTTACCTTCCGATGTTAATATTTATGATACTTCCAATTATTGCCGAAATATTTGTTTTAGTTAATAACGACCTAAAAGAGTTATAAGTTCGACATTTATATGTCGCATCCGGCAATTGACGTTTACAACAAAACAAGGCACGCCCACTAGCGGCAACTATCAAGACTAGAGTTGGCGTGTTTTGACAGAGTCGGGACGTTTCCACTTGGTTACAAGGGTTGAAGAGAACGCGTCAAGTGGCACATTCCTTATCCCGGTGATCGAGCAGGCAGACGCTTCGGAACTGTCCTACGTTTTGTTAAAACTATCATCACCATACCAGTCTGTTATTGTCTAATAGTAGTTGAGTTGTGTACCTACAGTATGTGATTCGCTAGTGTGATTAATTTGTTCGTAAAATTACAATCTGATTTGAACTTTAACAGTTTTTCTATTGCGCAATAACGAACATTGCCCATCCATAGTACGCCCACAGTAGTTAAAATATGCCTGATGATAACGAGACAAATATACCGTCTCCATCATATATTAACTAGTGATCCGCCCTTGTTTTGCACAGTATTGAGGATTTGACTAAACATTGAGATTTCTTTATTTTATGAAAATTTAAATGCAAATAGTTTAGTTTTTTATATAATAATATGTATTATATATAGTTTTATGTATATTATATATTACACATAATAAACCTTCCGGCATAAATTCCCTAAATGATGGTGATAACCGCATCATAATCCGTCGCGTAGTTTAGAAGAACAACGCCATCACACAGAGAGACACGAAAAGCGACTTCCATTTATAATTTATGCATAGAAAACGTGACACAACGTACATTTCGTATCACTTTACTGTGACTTCTCTACGTCTAAATGGAGGAAACAATGTTTATACGAAAACAGCGCTGTAATATCGCTGAAAGCTGACTTACCGAATGTTCTGTACCCCTGAGTGGAGACAATCTCTAATCGCAACAAGTCGAGCCCGTTTACGTTACGGCCTCATAATTACATTAACTACGCAATGCATGTGTTACATCGTTGATGCACAGGGTGTGGTCGCTTTGTTTCTATAAAATCAGTTTTTTTTTTTTCTCTTTCTGAAAACTGTTATATTTCTACGTAAGATCTTCCAGTTTGTAATCTATATAAATTAAACAAAGTCAGGTTAGTGACATCATTTATAACTCAAGAACGGCTGTACCGATTTTTATGATATTTGATTTTTTGTATTTTCCTCAACCTCGAATAGCAGAATAACTATTAAAACATGGAAAAAATCACGGGAAAAAACATAATTCATAATCTGAGGCGGTACGAAGTTCGCGGGGTCAGCTAGTAACGGTATAAAATAGTGTAAGAAAAATGTATTGGTAATTTAACAGTGATTCTTTACAGACTATTTTGCTTATCTTAGTTCTGCGGGGTAATTGCATAACACAATATCAGTAGCAATGGCTTTCATTTTGACAGTTCAACAACATTCATTGCGTTACTTACGTTGTTGAGCAGACAAATTTTTCGAACATATGAAGCAATGGATTAGCAGCAATGGATTTCCTTCAAAATGATCCAGATTGGTTTGATTAGATTGATCTGTTGTTTAAAGGGTAAAGTTTTTGCTACTAAGAAGTTAAATTCCCTTAAGGATGTTTTTTTTTTTTTTTTAACTAAGGACAACCCTTCGCTTTTGTGTTTAAAAGATTTAACAGACGGCAGGTCTGGCAGAATATTTAAATGACACTGCCTAGACTTTTACCCAAATATGTTGGGGTCGGCTTCCAGATCTGGCAGGATATAGCATAATAAGCTTATAATATTCCCACTGGACACAGGCCTTCTCTCCGTGAGAGGAAGTGGGCCATAATCCATCATGCGGACCCAGTGCGGCTTCGTTGATGTCACATTTGTTCGAATATTTGGTTCTAGGACATGCCGGTTGCCTCACGATGTTTTCCTTCACCGTTTTGAGAGCAGTGGTGATGAAATAATTTTCACAAAGTAAAGCGCCTGGTTGTGTTCGAACCTACGACCTACATCTCGTAAGTCGCGGCCATTACCACTGGGCCACCACTGCTCTTAATTATTTCTTGGCAATTACTATAATGTGACATTAAAATAGATGGACAAACTTTTAGAAATCATTCAGTCCACCAAAATAAGGACGATGGTAAAAAAATATATAGTAGAAAAACGCATTAGATACTTACAAGAAAAATAATCAGCTAACGAAAATACACTAATGTGCCGGCAATTTATTATTATTATTTTTTTTTTTTTTTTTTTATTGCTGAATGGGCCCGCTCTTGACCTCGATCACGCCTGATGGAAAGCGTTGGATGAGGTCTATGATCGAACGAGCGTGCCCAGAAGATGCCTAAGGTACTGGAACTCCCACGCATCGACGAAACACAGCAGGCTGCTTGACGCCGAACTCCGGTGGAAATAAAATCACTAGGTCAAAATAAAATCACTTTAATCAGTGTTTGTTTTGGTTGGATATCTTTGGTTAGACGTACTGAGCACTATGTTTAATGTGTGAAACTTTATCCATCTATTTTAATGGGACCCTGTATATTAAGGATTGTTAAAATGTCCACAAAATAAATGGGTCCTTGAAAATATTTATTTTAGAACACACTGTATACAACAGGCTACCCCTGCTAGCCGGTCCAGACAAATTGTCGCACCCCACGTTCGCATTATTGCCGATATTTAATTGTTTGCGTAATTTATTTCTCTAAAGCGGGGACCGTTGTGTTGTGTTCGGAGTAGGAGACCGGTTATGTTATGTTATGTTGAATGTTTTGTTGAATTTTATTTAAGACTAGCTTCTGCCCGCGGCTTCGTTCGCGTGAATGGTAATTATCCCACGGGAACGTGCTACCGGGACAAAAAGTAAAGACCCTCCTACAACGCCAAACTCCTTACAATACCCTCCTCCTCCTCCTGTTACTCCTTATAGCATCAGCTATCTGCCAGTGAAAGTCCCGTCATCATCGGTCTAGCCTTTTCGGAGATTATCTGGAACAAACAGACAGACAAATATTACAAACAAATTAATGTTATAAGTACCGTATATACTTTCATATGCATTTATTAAACAGCTGTTATACTGTTATACATTACAAATAAAATCGAAGTGTCTGTTTGTAATGTTGGAAACATTACAAACAGACACTTCGATTTTATTTGTATTTATATATCAAATAGCACGTGAACGATTCAAAAGGAGTCGTAGCTTGTGATATAAGCCGTTATGAAGTTCTGGTTTAAAGAGTTTTGTTTCCATTATGACATTTATCATTTACATGAGAACATCATAAAATATTAGTCAGTAGATACTATTATCATATTGCAAGAAAAATAAAATTGTTATTTGTTGTCACCAAGTTTCTGTTCGATGTATTACAAGTTTGTATTCGACTGGGTAGTTGCAAGTTTGTATGAATTTGAAACATAAAATAAAAGATTATTCTCATAAATAATAGAAACAATTTTACTATTTTCATACAAATAGTTCAAACAGGAAAATAATTAAATATTTAACATTTTATCCGTTTATCCCTTTCAACAGCAACATACAAATATGAATCGAACATTTTTTAAATCCTCGTTAAATAGCCCGGACAGCAAAATATTTAATCGTTTCGATTTTCGAACAAAAGGTATCTAGGTATTTAATGTAACTGTTACATTAATGTAATTGTTACATTAATGTAATTGTTGTAGGTACTGTAATTTTTATTTTATTTATCCCAATAATTATAAAACGCGATAAATAAATGCTGTAAGTGTGTTTTATCTAAACTAATATCAGCTGGGCAATTTCCGTAATTGCAGAAAAAATAAAATAAATAATAATAATAAATATATAATTAATTATTATTGTAGGCGGAGGACAAGGTGTTGTGACGAAGTTTGGGAGAGGCCTATGTCCAGCAGTGGACTGCAATAGGCTGAGTTGAATTTCCGTAATTAAAAACTTTAACTAACTTAAAAACTCAGCCCCTTAATTTCGTAATACACTATCAATTACAATCTTAATAATTTTTCTAATCCATCGCTTCATAATTATGTTCGAAAGATTTGTCTGCTCAACAACGTTAGTAACGCAATGAAAATTATTGAACTGTCAAAATGAAAACTACTACTGACAGCGAGTTACGCAATTATCCCGTAGATCTCAAAATAGAGCGGAAGCTAACAGTTACTAGCTATAGTACTACAATACGTAATACGACGCTTAAAACCAGAGGGAACCAAGCAACACTAAACGGCTGCAACAATTTAGACTGCCATCACATTCGCTGCACATCGCGACAGTTGCATATTTCAATGTTAGTCACGCGCGCTCGTAGGGTTAGATTTTAATTGTTAACAATAAATTTTATGTGAACAGTTTAGTTCTCTGGTACTGAATTGTGAAGGATTCTTGATTATGTCAGTATGCTGTACCTATATCATTGCGGTAAATTCGTGACACACTGTGTAAGCAACGGCTTTCATTTTGACAGTTCAATAACATTCATGGCGTCATTTACGTTCTTAAGCAGACAAGTTTTTCAAACATATGAAGCAATGGATTAGCAATATCCTTCGAAAATATTCAAATTAGTAGAAAGTGTGTTACGTAATTAAGGTGCTGGTAAAAAGGTTTATTACATTGCATCACATATTCCAACTAAAAAAAAATTGATTGTTCTTAATTTAATTTAAAATTTCTTTGGCACATTCTTTAAAAATGTATCTGAATGTCACTATTCATACTTTCCAGCCCCAACAGATACCTACTGCAAAATCACAATAATTTAATATGACCACTTCGATACTTGAGAGTAGGTATACAATCGAATACGTGTTTTGCGAATTTGATCTTTATTAGCTATTAGAATTGTCATACTGACAGGTGTCAAAAACGCATTCTCTCGAGGGCCAAACTGTAGTTCATGTAGTATGTACCTATGCCTATGTAAGTATCTCTCAGCATTTGCAAACATTTTTGGTAGCTATGGGTGAAATTACATTCTGAGGTAATTCAGCAGAACGAAATGTTCCCGTAATTGAAAGTGTCGTCACATTCAGATGCATATTTCAACGTTAGTCACGCGAGTAACTGTAGGGTTAGATTTGATTGTCCTTTCTAACATTTCATTAAAGCCGATTTTACGATGGGGCTGATTGAACGTACTAAAAACACCCCTTGTTTTAGAAAGTTTTTATTTCATGGTTCCTAAATAATATAACCTTTCGTGTGGTCCTTGGCTACCGTTACGCACTATTTATTCACGATCTAATGTTTTACATTCGCACTGCAAATTGAGAAAGGGTACATACAAGACATGGTCAGCAGTATTCCCTTAGGAGCCAATAACATCATAGCCCGAACGCCAATCTGCGTGATTATGGAAATATCCCCTCAGGACTTTTTATTGGAGATGTCCATGGGGAACTGAAATACGTGCATGTCATCATAAACTGGAATAGGGTTGGCTGGTACCAAAATACTTGTAACTATCAAAAGAACTAACATCAGCAAATTGCCTGTTTGAAATGCGTAGGGTCAAATACCCGGAAAATATGTAAGGGCAAATTTCACCAATGAAACTGAACGTGATTAGCACATTTGAACCGCGTTTAAGAGCTGTCAGTGTCAATATTTCCACAGCAATGATGACACAATGATGAGAGCAGTGGTAGCCAAGTGGTAACGGCCGCGACTTACGAGGTGTAGGTCGTAGGTTCGAACCCAGACAGGCGCTTTACTTTGTGTAAATTATTTCATCACCACTGCTCTCAAAACGGTGAAGGAAAACATCGTGAGGAAACCGGCATGTCCTAGAACCAAAAATTCGAAGACATGTGACATCTGCCAACCCGCACTGGGCCCGCATGGTGGATTACGGCCCACTCCCTCTCACCGAGAGGAGGCCTGTGTCCCAGCAGTGGGAACGTTGTAGGCTGATTATGTTTGTTATGTAATGATGACACTGAAGGTCTTGAACGCTGTTTAGATGTACTGGTCGCATACAGTTTATTTGGTGAAATTCGTTCTTAGTTACCACGTCACCAGCCCATCAAGCTACTATAATCTGTCAAAATTATTTTATAGATTTTCAACTTTATCGCTAAAACATAAGGTTCAAAGTTGATTGGGAAAATTTGACAGTTTCGGGTAGCTTGATGTGCTGGCGTCTATACAACGTATCACTTACGGTCATATGATTAGTTTGGGACTCAAACTAAGAATTAATGACAACACGATTTGACAGTTGTCTCTACTCCCGATATGTCATTGCCCGACCGAAAAATTGAATTTGGAACTTGTTTTGAAGGATACTTTCGGTCGGACCCATATCTTCGTTGAGGGACTTAGAGAGTAGACCCCCGTTTTGTTTTGACACCTCTGACAAACAATGACGCAGTGACTTGACTTGATTGCACGCTATACAGGGTGAAATTGAATTCATGGGCATCTTTTTAAGGGGTCATTGTAATCATCATTATGAACAACTTTTACTATGGGACCAAGACTGACGTCGCGAAAAAAAAATCAGCTCTTCCATACATTTTGACGAGTTATGTGAACATAAATGAAAGGCTGATTTTTTTTTTGCGATTTTAGGCTTACCTATTCCCATAGTAAAAGTTGTTCATAACGATGAGTACAATGACCCCTTAAAAGGATGCCCATGAATTTAATTTCACCCTGTATAATAATATGTGAGCTCACTCTTCTCAGTACGAAAACTTTTCGCGTGACTAAGTACGGTGAGGACATATCTAGCGATTTAAATCTTTGGCAGTAGGTACAACACAACACAGTACCACAGCCTAATTCCGTTAACAGGATTACTCATAATCTAAGGCTGTCCATCACTCGTATCGATAACACGGGTAATTTATCCATTTGTAGCTGTAGGAAAAATGAACGCTATCTGTGACGGGCTTATCTTAATAAGTTCCCGAAGATAATTGTGCGTGAGCGTTATCTCGATTCGTAATGGATGTGTTCGGTGCAATTATGGTAGAGTTAATCCATTTTAGGTGCATTTTGTTTATACATGTGTCTATCTGTATGTCCTTTTCCCCTATTGCGTGATCAGAATGTTACATCGTATCAAATCTATAAGACTAAGCAACGTTGTCGTTGTAGGATCAACTGCTGAAGGCCTGTTGGGGGAGCGGTGAATGCTTTTGCGAATCCCGCACCCCCGCCATAGAGAGAGGTGGAACACCGCGGTGGTTTTAGCCGGTAAGAGTCCGGCATGCCCCTCTGTCACCCCCACGATATTTTCTCGGAAACGTTTGAGACCTTTACTCTTTGTTCTGAGGATCATGACTGACTTATGGGAGTATCTATTAAGGCAGTGGATATAGACTAGATTGCAAGCTGCAGTATTCAACATAACTTTGATAGCTATAGACAGTCACTCCATTTAATCTAGGGTTCGACAGGGTTAAATAAAGTCCTCCAGGCCGCATTTCGACCATGGTGACCAATCTTAGCGGAGACCAGCCTTCGGTGCAGAAGATATTATAGTGCACAAGTTTGTGAGTAGACACAGATGCACCCTTTCTTCCCTCACGCTCATAGTCGGATGGGACGGTAATCCAACACGACCTGAAAGAGATCACGCACAGGAAGAAAGGCTTTACGGGGGCATCGGGCTGTAACTAACAAATTCCCAGTGGAAAAATCCAAAAAAACTTTGCCCAACCCAGGATTCTAACCCACGATCCTACGCTCAGCAGTCGAGGTTTGCGACCACGAGACCAACGGGGCAGTCGACGGGGTGGCACTGCTTTTCTAACCCAAGTTTGTCCTTGCAACCAAGTTTGATATGTCGTCAGTCAAAGCTAGTTTCACTTGGACATTATTAATAGTGGCAGAAACAAATGTGAAAGGCCCCATACCTAAGCCTATACCAATTTTTTATACGCACATAATCAGCCTATAATGTTCCCACTGATAGGACACAGGCCTCTTCTCTTCGAGAGGAAGTGGGCACGTAATCTACCACACGGGCCCAGTGCCATTTTTCACACACGTGTAGGACCATTTTTTCACCTAGATTTGCTAACCCACATTAGTCATCGATTTGAATATCTTCAGCCTTCCCTAACGTTCAGCTAACCCAGATTCACAAATATTTCCAATTTACCTCGGATCCCTCTAAAAACATTTTACGCAAACAAGATGGCAAAGATAAGCGAGTTTGACAGCTGGTCTAACTAGGTCCAACTAGGTCGGTTCCAAGCGTCGCGGATAAAAAGGGATATCGAAACTTCGGAACTCCCGACAGCACACTGCAGCGGGTAATGCGAGGACTTTTTGTGCTCAGCAAAATCTAAACAGGGTCAACCCTATTTCAATTGGAGTTCGCGATATTTTTGTATTGTTTTTTTCGCCGGAAAGTCGGATATTTCGGTAATAGTCGCCGTTCGCTGTTTTGTGAACGACGTCAGCTTTTAGTGAAACACTTTCTAAATGGGAGACGTAATTGCTTGATTCGTGTCAACAGTGTTAAAATGAATAGGAGTCACAGTATTTCAACAGCAGTATTTTGTAGACTTAAATTTTAGTATTGGTGTCACAAGCATAATTATGTATTCACTTCCAATATAACCAGTTTATTGCTCGTGACACGTATTGTTAATCTGTAAAACTTCCATCATGTTTTTTAGGAACCATTTCACTGGGTCCACAAAAACGAGTACAAAAATCACCGATTGTAGAATGTATGTAGAACAAAGCCAAATAAAATGAATGATGTTTGACAAACTATGCATATTTGTCCGAACAAATCCAACGAACCATGCCGAACAATGCAGTGACGACTGATTTGCCGCAAATCGTATTATGCCGCGCCAAATATGTGAAGTGTTTACAAGTTTCAGTGTTAAACTCAATTAATTGTAGCCTTTAATCCTTTGCAATACGGCGCATGTTGATTCCGCATTAGTTTGTGGCGGGATTCCGAATTGCAACAGTGCGAGTTGTCGCCCAAAAGCAATTTTAATTCAAGTCCAAGCTTTAGGCAAATTGTTCTTTCACGCAAACCGGAATGTGGCCCGTCGAGCTTTGACAGCGGTACAAACGTACATACATATTTCATCATGGCTGCGAATAAAGGTGAACCCGACCGTGTAAGTAGAAGTTTATTTAGTGTCTTATTTCTTTTTATGCGGGCCCGGTAGCTCGGGAAGAAATGAGATGTTTTATGAAATTGTTTTTCCGGGACATTAGCCGGTCCTAATTATGACTGTGCTCGCTTGAACCGGGGGCCAATTTCCCTGGACGTTTTCACGTTGACGGTGACAAAGTGTGTACGGCGGGAGAGAACACAATTTCACTTAGACGCCCAGCTTATTAGACAGCTGGAAGTAATGTAAATTTAGTACTCCTTGTTATGTATATTATTGTAAGAATTAATTAACAGGAATAAGCCCTCTTAGGCCTCAAACAAACGCAGGCGGCGTTCAACAAAATTCTGCGTGAACTGACAAACAATCTGAATTAATTTGGGTAGAATAACATTTTAAAATGTTTGGAAATGTTTCAGCTGTGAGTGAATTAGAGTAACATCCTTTATTCAGAAATTGAATAAATGGTTGGATTGTTACCTGATTGAATTCTTTGTTTATCTGAAGAGGGTGATGTAATATTGGATCTTGTAAGTTATTTTCATAGTTAATTCGATCAATCTCTAGTTTCGGGTAGAATGACAGCTCATTTCACCTAAGTTTTAACGGCGGTTTTTTACAGAATAGCACTGCTGTTCTAATTCAAAGAATGATTTTCATATACCAGACTAAGGTTTTTCATAAAATATGTACCAGGCTTTTTCATCTGAATTGATTTTAATTTTGATGACGTATCCTATTCATCATTCAGAACTACATTTAACATGTGGGTACCAACTAAATTAGTTTATGAAGTACCTACTTATGTCTTAAGAAAAACAAAACAGAGGGCTTTATTTTCCTTTGGCTCGCTACACAAAATAAAAACCACTTATCAAGCACGCGCAAACTTTGATATTCTGCCAAACAAACCCTAAAACAATATTTTTACTCGTATTAAAATACATTTGTTCCGATAAACCTTTCTATTTATGTTCGCATTTTAGGGTTGTATGTAAATAAGGGTCGGTTAGGCATTTTCTTTTAACTTTATTATTTTCTACGTAGTATTTTCCACTTTCCTCCCTTGTAGGTAGGTACACAAATTCCCTGGCGAAAAGTCCCTCGTGATTGACTGACGGGCCCAAATTTCATATAATATTTGGACATTAGGGGGTTAGATATTTCGTGCTTCGTCTGTTTGTAGTTAGCGGTTGTTACAAAACAATATATCGAAACTATTTGTGTGAAATAGAAATCGTCTGTAGATTAGTTTTGTTTACGTAGATTTTATATTTATAGGGACTATCTGTTGGACATCTAATTCAACTTTATCCTTTATGTTTTCTATGTATCGAATTCTCGTAATAAGGAGAAAATATTTTTGTATTCGAATATTATTGTATTGAATTTTGTTTTTGTATATATTTGTATAGTTCGTTAGTTAGTCATTTAATTTAGTACCTAATAATTTAAGTAGTAGAAGAAATTAAAAACAAAAAAAAAGTTTAAAAATTAAAACACAACAGAGAAATAAAAAATAAAATCGTTTTTCTTATAACCGGAGTCATATGTTTGATGCTTTAATTACATGACATATAAAGTCATCTTGACGATAAAAACGTACATGAAATTCGCAATATAGACTTTACTACGAAACTTTTACACACTCGGGGTTCAAAAAGCAACCCACCTAAAAATAAGCACAGATGTGAAAAACGTTAACAATTCCAAACCATTAACTAACTCAAACACTAAAAGCGTAAAGTAGTGCTTTAAAACCGCCATCTTATTACCATCGTTACATTAAATCGACGTACATCTCTCATACATTTGATGGAAGCATGCAGTCACGTCCCTGGTCCCTTGGTCGGGGAAATGAAATAATTTGTCTTAGTAAGGGTGCATTTCATATTTATACGGGGCACGAAGGGTGAACGAACCAACGGTTTATGCCTACCACGTGTGAGTGTGACAAATAAGGATGGCACGCTTAAAGTATCAAAGTAGTCTTAAACATTAAACAGGCCTGTTGCTATTAGGTAGGAGTGACTCTTATCCTCTAGGGGCAGAAGCGTTTTATTTTTTTTAACTTTTAATATAAATACTTAAATGCGTTTGGAGCTTCGAATTATAAATAAATGATATTAGTTATTAATCACACTACTTTATTGTGAGACCATTACACACCTAGATTATATCAAAGATGACTTCATTATTCATGCAAAGTTGATTTCAGAGTGACTAGCACTATTGGAAAAGTTATAAAAATGTTTGAAGTTGTAGCGTAAACTGAACTTTATTGTGTAAGATTTAAAGTTACTTTTCCATAAACTCATATTTGTTTACATTTTTGGCAAATAAATCGCAAATGCAGATTAGGTAGATGTGATTAATCTGTCAAGCGCCGCTAATGAGACACAATTGATTTTCTATTGTTTCGTCGCCGATCGGCGAACCGCGCCGCTTGACCGGTTAAACTACATTAAACGTAAGACGTCATGAAACAATTGATTACTCGGTATATAGCAAGGTAGGATATGGACCGTTTATTTTCAACTATTATATATAAGGCAGGGAAGAGTTTTCTTGCTCTTTTTTTTCTTATTTTACTTTTCTGCGTAAAGCCTCACATGAAACGGTCATAAAAAGCGGAGCACGATTCTGATTTGCGTGGAAATTTATTACCTACTGTAAAAATGTAGATACATAGCAAGTTTATTGTGAATAAGCCGACAACTAGGGGCAACACGCGCAGTTTTCATAAGAGTGCTTATTTCAATATTATTTGGAAAACTTTTTTTTCATAATATGAGTAATAAACTACTACCAAGTATTTATTCTTACTGACATTAATATTGGTTCCAGTGCAGCAATGTAACTAAATTATGCGAAATGTTTGACTGATCCTCTAAAATCTTTTTGGGCTTCTAATTATGCACGTTTTTATACTGAATGTGCCGTTTTCTGAGCGCAAGGCGTGGTCTGTAAGGAGCAATATGCCCGTAGGTTCGCTCGTTGTACTACAGACGTCAAAGTTACCCTTTTTAAAGCGTTCTGTCAATTTTTTTATACGAGTGGCCTGTGGTTGTCATACACGCGCCGAGCCTACGACGTAGTGCGTGTTCAATTTAATTATGCTTTTAAGATGCTGTTGAAACTGCCATTGCGTTGTAGTGCTTAGGGAATGTCCGCAGAGGCCCGGACAGATGGTTTCCATGCTATTATGCGAAAGAAAGCGGCCTCCTTACTACAGCGCCTGCATGGTAGTAATAATGGCATTCTTTTAAAAAAAAATGATTGCTGCCAGAGCGGACTGTCCCTTTCAGGGACACTGAGTGGGGACAGTCCAGGTCTGAATGAATAATTATTGTTTGAAAACTAACAATACAAACCTTTTTACATAAGAATTATTGTTACTAAAACCAAAATAATAACAAAATTATGGACCTAGTCTGAAATAAAGTTTTATTTAATTTAATTTTTAACTTTCTGGGATTTCCGCAGTTGTTAGCAGTAGGTTAGGACTGTGACTAACCACGTTAGTCATCTTACACCTATTTCCAAGATGGTCGCAGTTACTGGACTATTTAGTATTTTAAGGACTATATTAGGATTATATTAGATGGTTCAATAACATTTTTAGGATAGCAAAATGATAATTACCTGAGGCTTGATTAAAAACATGCTCTAAATTATCGCCTTTGCGTCGAGAAATCTACTTAAGATACTAAATTTATCAAGGATTACGATGAAAATTAAAACCAGGAAGACAGTTTGCTCTGCACAAAAACGACATTTCCAATTTAAAAAGTAATGGTGTCATTTTCCGCTTAGACGATACGCACAAATGAAAAGAGCGTCCTGATTTATAACTCAATCTTGTGACGACATAAAAAGACACACACATGAAAATTGCCAATTTCTCATAATAAGGTCGGTTGCGAATTGTGCCATATTATTTCGAGGACAAATAATTTGATTTTCCGGTCTTGTTTCAAAGCGTCATATTATTATTATTCAAGAGGTTGAGTGTGACAGTATCATTACGGATATAGCCCATTTGTAAGTAGCATTATTTTCTATTACCGTACTTGGGGCAGTTGTTTGAAAACTGACACTTCTTACTTTTACAAAAGTGCTCTTTATACTTTTCTCGCGGAGCAAGCAACAACGGCACTTTGTAGAGGGCACTTTCATAATCACCACACTTGGCAGGTGGGTTGGTTGCCGTAGTTTGCAGTGTATCTTCCTGGTTGGTTATAGGTAGGTCGTTTTTAGTGTATCTTCCTGACATAACTCACGCGTCTCCCCTACGGTACATAGGAGAATAAATAGGGTAATATCTGCTTAGTGGGGTCTATGACGACTACTGCTATTAACAGAAAAATTTTAGGATTAAACAAACTTTCATGTTTATGGAAAATCAAATATTTTTACATGATAAGAATAGGATCCGTAGATGTAGATATGTTTCGAATAAATACCAAAACTTTAGTTTTATATACTTCGGGCGAAGTTCACCAAACTGTTATACCTAGAGTAAGTCTTATCTTGAGAATAAATTTTGAATTTTTGACAGCTTTTCCATACTAGAACTATTAGACATCAATTTTATTCCACGGATAAAAGATTTGGATTTTGGAAGATTTAGGGCTGATTTTTCAATCGACAGATAATTTTTATTCGTGGAATAAAATTGACGTATGACAGATTTTGTATGGAAGAACTGTCAAAAATTCCAAATTATTCGTCCAATAAAATTATCTGGCGTTGGAAAAATCAGCCCTTAGACTGATAAAATTAGCACAGTTGTCAAAGTTTGTATGTTTGTTACTTAACCATGCAAAAACGGCTGAACGGATTTAGATGAACTTTGGTACAGAGATAGTTTATAATCTGGATACCGCTCCGCATAGAATACTTGTTATCCCGGTAAATCAAACTACGCGGGCAAAGCATAGTCTAATAAAAAAAAAAAGAATATTCTTATTTTTAAGTAAAAATCGTTTTGCAACTATTCTTTTAATATCAATAAACAGAAAAATTAGATGCTCTTTGGACAATTCAAACCGCACACCACACATATCGTTCGCCAATAACATAAATCCCCACACACTTCCAGTTATTGTCAATGTTTCCCCACCATTTGTTTTACTACATTAATACATACTACATTAATATATACTACATTCAATATTCATGTAGTTTAAATGCGTGGACAAACAACATTATAAATCACAATATCGACTAAAATGTCATTTCGAAAACCCCTTACTGCGTAATATTCCGTTTAATTGTATTTATTGCTACCGAGACTATTCAGTTCAACGAATTACAAATACAATGGTGTTATTAATAACTTTACTCGTCTGTTAATATATTTATTATTATATATTTCTGAGATAGAATAGTTTTGATAAATTGATACCAATTTTTAAGCTGAAACCTATTTCTCCTTGAAAAGATAAAGATCTCAGAAATTATAAAGTTAAATCTGAGATTAAACTTCACGAACAAACCGTTATAAAGATAGGATACAAAATAAATCATAAAATAAATATAAGATATAAAAGGATATAGATATAAGTTAAAATTACACCCAAATATATATTCTTTTCATAAGTCGGTTGATATTCGTCTTACTCTCCCAAGTATTAGATTATTCGTATTTGGTACAAAATTCTTATAAAACTCCGAAGTGAGACAATCGAATAGAATAATCCATCATCACTCGACTCGAATAACATTGCTCATACATCTCAGAGGAATCTAAGAGAACTTTCGAGGTTTCCATCTTTAAATCTACTCCTAGAAGCGATCATAAACTTGCTTTTAACCCGATACCTGTTCAGCTGAATATAAAGTGTTCCGAAGAAATCCCAGGTAGATTGAATTCAGTGAAAGTTTTCTCCTAGTGCGTCAAAAACTTATAATTCCGTTTGGTGCTCGTCTATTGAATTCACTCCTTATTTATTGTTAGCGATAAAATAATATTAATCTCGCGGGGATTACACTTGGATTTTATTCTTCTCCTCATCTCGGAACTTGGAGAATAACCCCAGATTATTCGCCCGCGTATATAATAACGTGGATGGGCAATCCACTAATGAAAGTATAACGATTGTTTTATGGATGAACATTTGGCTTTAACGGGTGTAAGAGTTGCACGATAAAACGTGATCTGCTTAAGGCTTTTTACTTACAGTGGCCTGAAAATTAGGTAATAAACACTTCGCAATGGTCACGGCCTGGTTTGAATATATTTACTTTACTGTGGCGCTTGGAAGATTTTACATAAATATTTATTTATCTCCTCGTTGAAGTCGTAACCAGGATTGTTGTAGACATGCAGTTCTTAAAACTACTTTTCATATGAATAACTTTCGAGCAATTTTTGCAAAACAGAGCAATTAAAAGTTCTACTACTAATGCCTGCTTGAAATTGAAGGCCAAATCCCGTAATTAAAAACGTTCACATAATCTATCATGTCAGCGACAATCAATATCAAAAATTTGTCAAAAATTAGATAAGATCAAATTATTATTATCAAATTATTATTAATAAATAATAAATGAAATCAAATTATTATTTTTTTTATTTTTTATTATTAGGTAAGAATTTAGAGGTATTTTTGAGAGATTGAGACTGAGATCAGACTGTGAACGATCTTAAAATTACGATTATTGCCCCTCTGATCACTTTCACTCATAGACACTATTGTTGCTTTATAACATGTATCGGAATTCGGTGGAATATCCACAATAACATTGCAGAACGTTATCAGGGCCAAGTAGTAATCAGCTGTGGAAGTTTCCGTGCGTAAGAGGGATTATATTTTCGATAACTTAGCTTAGGGTGGAGGGCAATAAATAGAGGAAAAGAGAGATAGTGAGGGGACTATCCTGAACGTAAGTAATCTGAGAATTTGTTATGGTTTTAAGAGAAAAATGGAAGGAATCCCACGGGAACGATTCAATATTTTGGAAAACTTACGGGGTCCTATAATTCTTGGGTGAAGGCACGCGCGCTATTTATTAATCAGATTTTTCTTTATTGTTGCAGTTAAGCAATTTTGTGAATGTCTTTTATTAGGAACAATTCTTGAGCTGTCAGTTGTTTGATTATAACAGTTTATATTTAATAATAGAGAAAGACAGTGGTGTCGATTATATTGTTCACAAACTAAACTGTGTATCTTTTTCTTTCTATTTCATTAAGATAAGGACAGATCATAAATTTTAATTTAGTCCTGTTAAATTAATCAGCGCCTGACGTAAATTGACGTAATTTTAGTAGGCAAGTTTTTAATGACGTCGAAATTTGTATGGAGTATTGTCAGGCGTTGATTAATTTAACAGGACTAAACTAAAATTTATCTTCTGTCCTTTTCTTAATGAAATAGAAAGAAAAATATGCACTGAACTTAAATTTAATTCAAGGGAATCGGCACAATAATAAAGAACAATGATAAAGTTTGTATGAAGTTTATAATAAATCTATGTTCATAATCCATACTATCACACTATATATATGTCGGATCAGGAGTAGGTTACAGGCGTCTAGTTATTATCAGGCATATTTGATTAATTACTGTGGGCGTACTGTGGGTAGTGTTGGTTATTGCGCAATAGAAAAACCGTTTGCAGATCAAATCAAAATTATAATATCACGAACAAATTAATCACACTAGCAATTCACACACTGTAGGTACACGACACAAAGGTTTGTCGGGAGCTAGTGCTCTGTCTGGAGTCAAGTGCGAACACCGACTGACTCTCACTGACTGTCTGTCACTGACTGTCACGTCTGACTGTCCAGCACAAATGAGTGCGCTCAGTTATAAAGGTTTGTCCCCACTACGCACTCGCCCCACAACAACTCTGTCCAAATGGCGTACGGAAATACGTCATCGTGTTTACTTGATACAAAATATTAAAATGTGCTAAATCAAATAGATTCACATTATAACTCGCATTATAAATCGAATAATACAACAAGAATAATCGTCTTAAATAAACAATAGTGATTTCACAAAGTAAATCGTTTTAAAATCAAAGTAACATGTCATCAATTGGTTTGAACAAAACCATCGGTTACAATTATCAAAATAAGTTGCTAAAATCAATTAGCGCGTACACTGAGTACTCAATAAATTATGTTCCAATTTATTACACTACTAGCTGCTGCCCGCGACGTCGTCTGCGTGAAGGCTCTACAGCACCAAAAATACCTAAGATGCCAGTGTCGCTATAGTATTATAAGTAAACAACTTTTAAAATAGCTTTAAAATATAAGTTTTTTTTGCAAGCGAAGCAAGTGAAGAGAGTTATATGGGAATCCTGCCGAGTTCAGTCATAAGATGTGACTGAAGGAAATAGAGAAAATAATTCAGGAATACATTCCAGTACACAAAAGATTAAAAATACGTACAAAGGTATTATACCTTACAACACTTCCCTATAAACTACGTTGGTAGTTAGGCTGCCAGGTGCCAAAATGTAAAGAGAGTCAGGACTGGTGACGCGGGAGCAAGCGACGAACAGTTGCCCGTGTGAGAAGCAACTCGTCCTGAGGTCGACACCCGCTGCCCTCAGTGTCTGCCCCTGCGACTTATTGATGGTTATCGCGAAGCAAACACTCACGGGGAACTGTACGCGCTTGAACTGGAACGGGAAGTTATGAGGTATGAGGGGAATGCGTGTTATACATACTGCCTCGCCGACGCCACAACCCGTAAGCATTTTCGCCTTAATGGTGTGTCTGTGGAGCGAGATGACTTCAAGGCGGGTCCCGTTACACAACTTCGGAGGAGATAGGTTCCGAAGAAGCATAATCGGGACACCGACCTTCAGCTTGATGGTATGCGCTGGAAGTCCACTTGCTGACAGGGAGTTCAGAAATTCCACGGGATAATGTGTGGCGTCATCTTGCTCGACAACAGTGTTTATCGAGGTGTAGACCACTTCATTCCCCTCAATTTCCGAGAGAATGCATTCGTTACTTGCTTCAGCCTGATCATTTTTGGGCGTCAAAATGGCCCGCTCACACACCCAAGAATTCTGCTGGTGCGGTATACGACTAATGTCCCCGTACACACAGCGAATGAGTTCTTCTAAGCTGGATACCACTCTACCGAGAGAGTCTGGAAGCACCACCTCTTTTGGTAGAGTTCCTTCGCCAAGACTTGGAAGGACATCAGAGAATTCTTGAGCACGTGCATTGCTGCCGAGCCGAGCTCTCATATTAATGGTCAAGCGCGGCGTACGAACTCGTGACCACAACAAAGCATTCACCTCGTCAGCCCTCGATCCCCGTGTCACCACGGGAAGCGTTTGCCGGAAATCGCCACTGAACAGAACTGTGACACCACCCATCAAATGTTCGTTCCTGCGGATGTTCTGCAGGGTTCTGTCCACGGCCTCAACTGCCTTCCTATTGGCCATCGTACACTCATCCCATACGATCAGAAAGCAATCTTTGAGCACGTGTTCCTTATCGGTGTTACGTGATACACCACAAACAGGCGTTTCGGCGCTCTCTAAATCGATGGGAATTTTAAACATGGCATGTGCTGTTTTGCCACCCGGAAGCAGTGTGGCAGCGATTCCCGACGACGCTACAGCAATAGCAATTTTGCCTCGCCTCCTCTGCAAGTATGTCAGTGGTAACAAATGTTTTTCCTGTTCCACCAGGAGCATCCAAAAAAAAACCTTTTACCCTGGTTATGCCCAACGCTTTCAAGGACGGTGTCATAAATTTGTTTTTACTCTGAAGAGAACAAAGCGACATGGTCATTTCGTGTGGTGGTCATTTCGCCCTGATCGTAATTTGTCTCAGCGTTATACTCCCGATTTCCACGGTCTTGATGCGGTGATGATTGGGGAGCTGGTAACCCATATTCGATCAGTGGATTGCCGCCGATAGAAACGACCACATCTTGAAGTGAACTGAGACAGGTGTTCAGCACGCGTTCATCAATTACTTCGACTTCGTCTCCAGTAGGAACATAACTTTTTTGTAATACTTAACACCGCGTTTTTTTTAATTGTCTTCCTCAACTCTGCTCAAGATTTTGAGGGTTTTGTTGGAACTCGAATTTATCAAAACGAACTATCAACTTTTATGAAGAAAATCCACATTTCCATCTATGAATTTTAAGAATAACTAACTACTAACCTCGCCAACATGATCAAATTTAAATTATTAATTTCCAAAAAGTGTCAACATGTAACTTGATTTGATTTTAATGAAATCTCATAGATGGCGGGCGCTGCTTCAAAATTTTCTTTATACTACTAACATTCATTAAACTATGTTTCTCGGCCCAAATTACTTAAATGGCGTAGTTTTCATAGTGTAAAGCTAGATAATAGCATGGCTTACTGAAAAACAACATTTAAATATGCGTCGTTAGATTACACGCTGTCACAGAATGCGTAAGAAAAATAAAGATTCACAGCTCCTCCCCCGTAGGTGATAGCGTGATAATATGTAGCCTATATGTTGACCCGACCTCTTAGTAATACTCATGCAAAATTTGAAGTAAATCCATGCAGTAGTTTTTGAGTTTATCCCGGACATACAGACAAACAGACAAACAGACAAAAATTCTAAAAACTATATTTTTGGCTTCGGTATCGATTGTAGATCACGCCCCAAGTATTCTTTTAAAAAAATATTCAATGTACAGTTTTGACTTTCCTACGATTTTATTATATGTATAGATAATGGATAGTAAAATCTCTTAAATTAATAAAAGAAAACAAATCATAACAAATTCTGTTGACTACCCACAAATGTAGTCGACAACCGTCTCCTACATATATTATTATATATCACACTATTATTATAAAGGCGAAAGTTTGTGAGTGTGTGTGTGTGTTTATATGTTTGTTACCTCTTCACGCTTAAACCGCTGGACCGATTTAGATGAAATTTGGTACAAATATAGTTTGAGTCCCGGGCTACTTTTTATCCCGATATTCCCACGGGATCGAAACTTATGCGGGTGAAACCGCGGGGCGCAGCTAGTAATATTATAAATTCGAAAGTAACTCTGTCTGTCTGTCTGTATGTTACCTTTTCACGCCTAAGCCGCTGAATCGATTTAGATGAAATTTGGTATAGAGATGGCTTGAGTCCCGGGAAAGGACATAGGATACTTTTTATCCCGATATTCTTACGGGATCGAGACTTATGCGGGTGAAACCGCGGGGCGCAGCTAGTATTCGATAAATTCAAGAATAATTTCTTACATACATTCATACATAAACAAACAACCTTCTTCCCATGGTAGGCAGAAACTACAGAACGCCACCAGCTACGATCCTTACATACTTAGGGTCAGTTCACACCGCGACGCGACGCGGCGCGCAGTTTTCAAGATAGCAATACAATTATAGACCTTACCTTCTACACAAAAAGGTACACAATTCTGTGTGTCTACTACGTCGCGCTACGCCGCGCGGCCCTCCTCACTGATGTGTATCTTTTTGTGTAGTAGATAAGGTCTATAATTGTATTGCTATCTTGAAAACTGCGCGCCGCGTCGCGTCGCGGTGTGGACTGACCCTTATTTCTAACAATCGTTGATAAATTCAAGAATGTTCCGTAAATTTTACCAATAAAATAATTCATAGCAGTGTTTTAGGCTAAATTTACACCGCCGCGGAACGGAGTGGAATCGAGTTTTCGTAATAGCAAAATGAACTGTATGTCAATTTTCTAACGTAGGTACAAACTAGATACGAGTATGTAGTACTATTGAGTATTCTGTGATACGAGCTTGTTACTGCGGGAATTCCTGAGAATGCGCGATAATTCTCCAGAAGATGCGCGACCTGTGCGTATGTTTAGGTATATCTAATTTATGCGTTACAGTATTGACATAAAGTTCATAATGCTTTGTACAAAAAAAAATCGCTTCCATTCCGTTCCGCGGCGGTGTAAATTGAGCCTTAGTCGGATAGACTCATTGTTATCAGACGAAAAACGACCAAAAAAAAACTTTCGAGTACATTCAAATAAACACGAAACCGACCACTCGTGCACTTCGCTAAAAACACAACACAAAAAAAGTCAACCTGCTTTCCCGACACACGTTTTTATTTTCCTTAACATTTTTACACGTAAAACATTTTCGTGACGACATAAAACGATAGCTCCACATACTTACGTGGTCCGCCCCCTTCACTGCGGTTTAGAAAAAACGCAATATCGCATGAGTTTCAAGGGAGGTAAGTGTGCCCTGTGGATTTACAGCATTAAATTGGTTCAGGCAGGGCTGTCAACTTGCTCAAAGTTTTTAAGTCGCCCGCTCGCGTGACGAACGTTATAAAACTTCGAGTGGGTGAGTAACTTTTATGTGAGAAAACTACCAAGTTTGTTATTCAGTGTGCTTTAAATTTGTAGACTTGTTTGTATTATCGCTGACAAGGATGTGTCCGTACGGGAATTAGGTTGGTACGTTTTAAATCCTCTTACTTCTGCTATGTGTGTTTCCTGTTTAAACTTTCGTAAACCTTTATCATGCAGCACAATCTTACCTAAGCAATATTTAATAACACACTTGCATTAATAGCAAGTAGGTAAAGGTGAAGAACCATCAAAAACTAACTGATTCGTTTAAAAAAATTCAGTCATCTTCATCTATTGTTAAAGCAAAGTTAAAGACCCTGGAAATGTACAAATGTTTACTAAACGAGATTTCTCACATGGACAACAGTACGTCGCTCGTTCTGCGTCACCAGTTCTGACTCTCTTCATTTTTGACTATTGAGGCCAAAATACAAACGAAAGTACATATTTTATTTTATTTTTATTTATTTGGGAAAAACAAACAATTGTACAATATGTTTAACAAAAAAGGAAAGAAAATATAGATAAGACATATGGGTAAATGTACAATCAACGACGTTTCCACAGACTACTTGTGTACATTATTAATTAGGTACATAGGGAAGTTTTATAAAAATGTTTCTGATATTTTAGTAATTTGTATTGTCTTACGACTTCCACGCGAACGAAGTCGCGGGTAGAAGCTAAGTACTAAAGAAACCGTAAAGCCAATTTTGCACCGTGCGTACGGAACATAATTAAAACGCCTCCTACCAACCCTAGCGCAGTTCCTCGTTGCCCAGTAGAAATCCTTTGTTCCATGACAGCGTACAGACTCGACTAAGTTTATCACCGCTGCGACTTCCACTGGTTATTGCGTTTTCGGACTTGCGACTTTGACGTAAACGCACCCCTAGTAATCACTGCCTTGAAGACATGAAACACCGAATCGTAGACGCGTAATAATTTATTACCTACTGTAAGGATAAGTTAATAAGTAAGTTCTGCCGCTTATAAAAACGCTACATAAACTTTGTTACTTTGTTGATCTTTGGGGAAAAGGAATTATTTATCAATGTTCTTCTATTTCTGTTTGACGACGGTGTTGTCTTAGGAACATTTTGTTAGTGATAAAGAGAGAAATAAATCGTAAATGGAGGAATTACTTTTATGTGACAAATAGAAGACGCTAAATGAGCGAACGAAAAGAAGAAATCAGAGTACTTACCTAAACATTACATAAGAACAATGATTGAAACTGTAAGTGAATCCAATGAAAGTGCCTGTAGTATTTTAGGTATACAAATGCTTGATTTTCCTTAATTTGCTCTGTCTTGTGTACTTGTAGTATTTAACAGATAGCTGTACCTAAATTTTTCTAAGACGTGAAGATTAATACTTTTATCAAGAAAATATATCAAATCTCCCCTCCATTTTCCAGTAACATTAATACAAATTAGTCTCGAAAAATCCTCTGTTATCATCCAAAACTTTAGCAATTAGTAATCTAGTAATGTTCCACCCGTCACATCAAAGTTTCTATGTCGTGTCTCAAGACGGGACGCGCGTGCATCATCCCAGCTTGAGGGAATCCCCAGAGGCCTTATGTGTTTGCCCAGAGATTGCAAACTCAGCTACTAACATACCGCCCTGTTTGCTAATGGGGTTAATACCTTTGTATCGTTAATTTTGTTTGCCATCTTGTTTTATTGGTGCTTTAAATTAGATTGTGTTTATTTAATGGGGGAGTTACTTACTTTGCCTTTTTCCATTATGATCATCGTCATCATTTCGAAATTGTTATCTGCTTATAAGGGTCCATTAAGAATGTTGAGTCACGGAATGTTTGGGTTCATGTCAGTAGTTATGTATACCTAAATTATAGGTACCTACAATTAAACATGATTCTTCTCAAATCTCGCGTAATATATCAAAATATTTCATATCAGATTTTGGAATACATACATCTCACACAGGAAAACAAGTTCTGAATTTCAAGCTTGCTCTGGTAGAATTAAAATACTAAAAACAAACTTATAATTTCTCTTTGCTGGATCAAAGCATGCAAAACATTCTTAGCACATTTCCAGAGAATTTTATCTTAAACCTAAAATGTGTTTCCAAACCAAGCTCGGCTTAAATTCATTATGTTCAAATATTTAAGACGTCCCAAGCGTAGCAGTGCTCGAGGCTCTCAAGGAACTCACTCAAGATATGTTCCTAATTTGCCTTTCAAATACTTTGAAACACAGAAGTATTCTGGAGAGCGGCTTTGACTGTGAAAATACGCAAAGAGGCTAGTGTTACGTGCAAACTATCTCGCCAAGAAGGCAACTTACTGTTGAGAAATTCCGTCCGCGTAATCGCCGAAACACACTCCCCTAGGGACCCGGCGGTATTACCCTCCCTATCTCCAACATTCTTACAGTTTAATGTATGCAAACGCATTTTGTTTCAAAGCCTAGCTCCCTCAAGGATGGTGTTTCTTGAGAGCCCTCCAGCGTTGTTCACCTCACCACCGTCGACCGAAGTTTTTCCCTGCCCGTGTGTCACAACATGCTCTTTGATCTTCACAAATGCGAATATAATGTCGGAACCAGTTAAGAACATTCCTTTTTTTCCTTTATCTGCCTTTACACTCGCGAATTTTATTTCCTCTATTCCCTAATATTTTCGCTTATACCTATTCCTCTAGGGCTTTTTTGTGAATACAAACAATATAAAAACTGCTCTGTCTTTTCCTATTCTGACTATTGAATATATTTGTTTGTGAAATGAAATACAGATTGAGGCGTTATATTTTCAAATTCGACCACCCCCTTACGCCTGTTACAATAAAGTTTGTAAAGTGAAATATGAAATACGTTTCATAAAGTCTGGTAGAAGAAATAATTCATAAAAGGAATTCGTTTCAATGTGTCAGGCCTGTAACGAGGTTCAATATATCACGGGCATATTAAAGTCAAGTTAAGCTCTCAAAGTTGGCGTCATCAATTGGGGTAGTGGTAAAAATAGTTGTATATCCCCAATGATGAGGGATTATTTGACGACAAAGTATCAACAGTAACATGTGGGTGTCAGTTCAGAAATAGAATGCGTCACCATCTCAGCGATGTCACACGTGGCGTTCTCAAAAACAGATCGTTTCCTTTAAAAAGTTAATTTGGCACTTTTTGTCGCGAGACAGTTACAAAAAAGCGTCATTTTTTAGAAGTCGTTAAGGGGCATATGTTCCTCTAATAATGCCGAGGTGTAGCCGGCCAGTAATGCGACTCTTATTTTCCGATACGGGAGCTTTTTGTGGTAAGGTAACATCGGAAATAAGGGATACTTTTTTAAATGTTTAGTATTCATATTCCAACGTTTTTGTACTTTGAAATGTTAACATTAAAAAACATGTTTGCTTTTAATTAGAACGACATACGAAACTTCGTGCCGGTCTTTTTCGTTTCTTTTTGCTGCTTCAACTATATTTTTACTAAGAAACGCCGATATTTAAAGTAATAGACGACGAAAAAATCACTGTAGTTCAAGCTTTTCTAAATAAAACCTTTTCCGTGCTATTCATTCTAGTTTGTAAAAAAAGAAGCATTCGTTAAAAGACAATGTTTATTTGTCGGAGAATAAATACAGTTGTTACCTATATTCTAGGAAACTCACACATAAATAAACAAAAAATCTTTCGTATTTATAATGTTAGACAGGATATTAATTAGGATATGAGAACTAAATTATTCTAATTATAACTCACACACTACACACCCTCACTCTTCACACTCTCACCCATACTACTAAGTACCTACATAAGATAATGAAAAGTGGAAGCGCGGAATCTCCTTTGTATTTTTTTTTTTTTTATAATATTCCACAACTATCACACAACGCCATCTAGTCCCAAGCTAAGCAGAGCTTGTGTTATGGGTACTAGACAACTGATAAACATACTTATATATTTCTAAATACATACATATTATAGATAAATTACACCCAGACACAGAACGAAAGATCGTGCTCATCACACAAACATTTGTCCTGGGTGGGAATCGAACCCACGACCCCCGGCATAGCAGTCAGGGTCACTAACCACTAGACCATCAGGCCTGTCTTGAAATAAACATATTTTTTTTTATTCCTCGTAATTACTTACGTTTCTCTTAATAGCCAAAATGTTTTCCAAGAATGAAGAGAGTATATTAAAGTAAATAAGCATCAAGCTAATACAGTGTCGTTGTGTAGCTAACTCTCGTCCCAATTCGTCTTCCTCCCGTTGATGGATGAGACCTCGCCACTTCCCTAATAAATGTAAACAAAACACTTATTTTTTGCCCAACAAACGTTATTAATGAATCGCCCCCGATGATAAGTTTAATTGTTTTGAATGCTTCCACTTTGATCTTGATAAAAGGTTCTTGGTAGAACAGTTTTTTGTAGCAAAAATGTCGCGCTATTGACACTCGAGATCTTGTGATGTCACTCTATCCATTATACACCTTTAGAAGAGCTGCGAACTAAGTTATACCTTATCTAATAGAAGTTAGAAGACACAATTCTCTGGCACGGTGTTTCGAATACCAGTGACATATGATCCAAAATCTTTTTTTATTCCACAAAAGTCAGACACCGTAAAAAAGGAAACGTCCAAGGAATTCCACGTAATAGGAGAAATATTTTAATGAGGATTTTTTAAATAATTAATGCTAATGTGTGAACGGTTGCGTGTTTTCAGATGAACCGCTGACGAATGCTCGTGTTTCGATATAAAGTAGCAAACGGAAGTATTGTTAAAATTCTTTTGATAAGAATGTTGATTGTAACTTTTGTGGTGGAGAAATTATGCGTAAATGGGATTACGAATTCGTTGGAGTATGTCGAACTACGGGTAAATTGTTTATGGTAAGGCAAAGGTATTACCGGATAGAGGACACAGGTCCAGAAGCTGATAATTATAATTATTATAATATTATTCTGGAAAAAATCTACAAAATGTGCAACGAACTCTTGTATGCCGATAATAACACACCTAGGTATTAACTGGGAAGAACAATGCATGATTTGGTGAGCTCGATAGCAAGACAAAAATCTCAAAATTTATTTTAATAGGAACATATTGCTCATTTGGAGAAACATCGACGTAACTGCTGCTTTTTTTAAGTCTTTGCTTTCCTATCGTAAATATGCTTTCTAAGTGCTTTGTCATATTAACTCATTTTTGGGAGAAAATACATTTACGTCGATGTTTCTCCAAATGAGCGATATGCTTAGCAGTGGGTTTCTCGTAAAAATGATGGCGACAGCAAGTAAGATTTTTCAAAAGCTAACAATTCTTCTAAAGTCAATTCAAGAGATAGGATAAGAATCCTATAAATAATATTGCAGGTAGAGCTGAAGCTACAGTTCAGAACTTTTTCGATTCTTTAAGCTCGCTCCCGCTATCGCCTATCAATATAATAACACCTCTAATCGCACGATATCTGAGTAGTCAGTGAATCACACGACGACATACAATCTTAATCAGTATCATTATGTGGGACTAAACACTAATTGGACAAAATGTCCTTTTATGGGCCTCATCAAAATATTAACCAGATCGAATCGACCGCTGAATTGATTCTAGGGAGATGAAGTGAGTAATACTTTATCGTGAATCATCTGTGCTCTTTTCCTTTGGGAACGTTTAGTTAAATGCATTTTTGTAAGCATAAGCAGCAGTGGTGGCCCAGTGGTATCGGCCGCGACTTACGAGTTGTAGGTCGTAGGTTCGAACCCAGACAGGCGCTTTACTTTGTGTAAATTATTTCATCACCACTGCTCTCAAAACGGTGAAGGAAAACATCGTGAGGAAACCGGCATGTCCTAGAACCAAAAATTCGAAGACATGTGACATCTACCAACCCGCACTGGGACCGCGTGGTGGATTACGGCCCACTCCCTCTCACAGAGAGGGGGCATGTGTCCCAGCAGTGGGAACATTATAGGCTGATTATGTTATGTTATGTTGTGTAAACATCTATCTGTGTGGCTTCTGTCAAAAGATAAGCTCACACCATTCTTCTTGTAAGTATTAAAAAGGTCGTCCAGAAAACAAGTTTTTTTTAATTAAAATTTTCACTATAAACCCGCTTCCCATCTCTGACTTTATTGCAGTTTGGATGATTGCAGTTTAATTTTTGCGAAATGATTTCTTTACTATCTCTTGATTATAAAGCTCTCTTGATATCTCCTGGTCATCCTTTGTTCGGAATCCAGCGTGCCGTCGCATTGACAACAATTAGACAACGTGATTCCTGTAATAAACATAATATATGACAGTTATATTCGGGACCATAAACGCTGGATTTAATACTTCCAAATTACGACAATTACACCCGGATGTCGCGACCAGATAAACAGATATTGGACCCCAAAAATGCAGCTTGTGACGACATTGGCATTTACGATGTACTCACAACTTCAAATTAGGATATCCTGCTCTAATGGACATGGTAATGCATTCGTGATGAGTAGGAGATAAACCGAAGTGCATCTCAAATTGTGCATAATGAATTAAATTATTGTGTGTGTTGTTGAATTGTGGAAGTTTTTCATAGTTTTAATCGAACCTGAGGTAAGTAATACGCACCTGACTGATGCCGCAACAACGTGGCCACCTACTGGGCACATAAAAAAAAAAATTGGTAAATCCAAAAGTGCACGACTCATAATGCTCATTTGATTGTTTAAAAAACCATAGACTTAGATATTACATTAGTTAGTTTTTATTAATATAATTACTTAAACTACTTTGAATAAAAGAGCCATTTTAAGTAGGGTTCCTCCAATGGGTGAAAAAAAATTGACTCAATTAATTGACTTTTCGCAGGCTACAAAGTTTTCAGGTTTCACACATGATTGACGAATTTTTTTTCGAAATATTTTGATGTTTTTTTCGTTTCTACTGCATTCAATATTTTTTTTTGAAAAGTACAGAATAATTTATCTCCATGAAATTATCTATACAATCGTATACACATTAAGGTTCTGTGTACTAGCAGGAGTATCACAATAGAAACAGTTGCAGAAAGGAGGCAATTTTTTTTTTCGAACGTACAGCACTCGAACGCTCCGCATTAGGAGTCGTGCAAAAAACAACGAGTAAGATTATAATCGATACGAAAAGAAGAAGAATCACGCCTGTAATCGCCGAAGGGATGGGCAGAGGTGTACCTTGGTACACCAAAGTAAAAAAAAGGAAGGAAGATAGAAAGAACAAAGAGAAGAAATTATGTATTGTATTGTAAGTCGCCTTTCACTCATCTTCTCATCAAGACCAAACCATCTATACTCCATTTACTATAGCATTAGACAGAAGTTTAAAAAAAACTCTTTTAGGGGCACACTCTGTAATACAAGTACAACAAGCATTATTACAGTCAAGATTGATGTGGAGTTAAATATAATCAATTTAAATAACAATAGTCACACTTAATTGTACTTATTTAACCTATCTACCTTCTGAAATTACAAGGCTTTCATTTAATATTATTTGGTTTTTACATAAAATATTGTCGTGTCAATGTTTAAAATCTAAAAGAAGCAGGGGCGGACAGTACCGGGAACGTTTTTCATGTCACTATAACTCTACCAAATCTAAAATGTTACCTATTCCCTATTTATACCTAAGTTGTGGCAGCACGTGTTTTTTTATTATGTTGGTTTATATAAAGTTGTTTTTAATAAACTGATTGTTACTAAAAATTGTTTCATTTTCATGTACCTATCCAAGCATCATGACGAGCAGATAGATAGAATATGCTTTATTGTATGCCATACATTGTTACTTACAAAAAAAGCACATACATTATTTATTTTATTAAAATTGTTTGAACTTAACTTGAAAATAAAAGGTTTCGTACTCCTGCTTCTGCGAGCCTCTTTTTTCTAATGTTATAATAAATGGAGTACCTATAAGCATTCTGTCTCTCTCTCTGTTCTCTTTTCTTCTTCTTCTTTGACGGATTTCTACTGAGCTTGTTTACCTTGAATAAGTACAACACATATTCTCATAGAATCAACAAAACGAGGAAAAAACACGCCGAGGTCACAGGACCACATCAATTATCGTAACAAATCATGTACAAAACGATAAGTACACGCTTTTCCTTGGTATATGTATAAAGCTGCTTATTCACTAGACGACCCATTGTTGGACAACGGGTCGACCGCAATGTCGCGCCACAGTTGGCCATCGACTTGTGGTGCGAAATTATGAAAACTTCTAGAGGAGCCATAAAAACCATCTTTCTATTTTTAATCGTTTATTTGTTGATTTTGAGGGAGCGATTTTGGGGGCTCATGACAGTAAATATACCAAAAAGTTTATTTAAGGCACCTAAATGTAACCTTCTTGAATTAAAGTTCGATATTTTTTAAGGGGCAGCTTACGGTTATAGGTTATACGGTTATCTTTCAAAATATGTATCATATTTATTTTATTATTTTTATCTTTAGTTTATTAACTAAGATATCTAACACTACATATAACTATTTATTAGTTATAATACTTACACAATTATTAACATTTAATCTGATTACCGTGAGTATAATATTATTTATTTATCCTCAAGATTTTCTTCTCACAGTGATCCAACCTAGCGAACCTCATCCCACACACCGCAGTATCTTAAGACGAAAGTCTTTGATCAGTGCGTGTTGACAGTGATGACCTGTGGCACTGAAACGTGTCGCTCACAATGGGCCTCATTAAAAGGCTAAAACTGACCCAAAGAGCAATAAAGTGGACTATGCTTTGGAGTTTCCATATGTGATCGAATCAGAAATAAAGAGAACCAAGGTAACTGACATAACCCGAAGAATTGTCAAACTTAAGTGGAAGTGGGCAGACCACATTGCTCGCAAATCAGATGGCCGATGGGGCCGAAAGGTTCTGAAGTGGCGAACGTGTACCGGAAGAAGTAGCGTTGGAAGGCCACCCACAAGGTGGACCGATGACCTTGTGAAGGCAGCAGGAATCCGCTGGATGCTAAAAGCATAGGATCGAACAAAGCGGCGCGCGGTGCTGGAATGAGGCCTATATCCGGCAGTGGACGTCTTTCGGTTGAAATGATGATGATGATGACCGAATAAAATGGACGAAGTCCAATCACCAATGTAGGTCACATCGTGTCATTTTCTTATCATTTCCATGCAGATTGATAACATTGTTAAGAGGAGGCTTTTTAAAATTGGTTCCTCGTTTTCCCATCAACATATTGTTGCCCAACTATCGCTCACTGTACAAGCAGCTTTATATCCACACACTAACATCGTCTCAATCTTTGATAAGGGAACAAGCAAAGTTTACGGTTGATATATTCTGTTTTACGATCTCCTTTGTTTTCGTTATACACATGAAGTGAGGACAATCAAACATGTGAGGAAACAATTGATATTTTATATAATTATCATGATACAGAAAAATCTGTTATCAATTATGTTTGTTTTTTTTTTTGTGACCCGTTACTGGAAGGACTTAAAACTTCCTAACAGTGATTATTGAAAACTGGAAATTGGGAATAGGAAGATAAGGACTGCTCAAACTGACTGTGCTTATACGTGCGGGACGCGTCAACGGCAGAGGCAACTGCAGCCGTCGACACCCGTGGACGCCCGCCGTCAACACGTCTACGGATGCTGCGGCAACGTGCTTCTCGAGAATATGAGTACGGTGCTTAGGCTGGCCATACATGGACTGCTCCAGCAGTAAGCCAGTGATCAATATACATGGACTGCTCGTGCAGTCAAATTCAACCGCTTGAAGCTGCCATTGATACCTGCCTGCTTGCTGCTGCAGCAGTCGTTATCAACTGCTCTGCGATTTTTATTGCCGGCCTTAACACGCGTCGTGGAATGAAGAGCGCGGGCGGAGGTAACTGTGCGAGAGCAGACTACAGCTCGAGCAGTCAGTGTATGCGTGGTGACTGCTTGACTGCACTATGAAATTTTACCGCGTTGCCGACCGCGCGAAGCAGTCGCGACTGCTCGAACGGTTCCATGTATGTAGGTACGTAGAAGACTGTAGTTTGCTATGCAGTCGCAGCTTGAAGTAGTCGATACTGGTTGCTTCAACCTGTCCGTGTATGGCCGGCCGGTATACAAGAGCGGCACGTTGTCGCGGCTGCAGTTTTCTCTGCCGTTGATGCGTGCCCCTCGTGTGTATGAACATTGAGGCGAGTACCACGCGGGACGATGCGAAAAACACGAACACCGTTTGATGGCGTGACAACGCCATCATACGACTGCCGCTTATTATAAGGTCGGCCTTGATGATTAAGAAGCCACGCGGCTATTTCGGCCGTTTGAACACCTCCAATACAAGTTAGTTTATATACTTACGCGGGCGCATGTCGACCCGCGTCCCGGACGGGATTCACCTCAGTATGACCAGAGCTTTATACTGCAGTCTCACACTGTTCTACATGTTGTCAGTCAAATATGGTTAAACTCTGTATTGTGGCGCATTTTGTGAGTTAGTACAACTTCCTGTGTCAATGCCTAAACTACGTTCAGCGCTCTCTTAGGGCGGATTTCACCGATGAAACTGATCAGGAGCTGTCAGTGTCAATATTCCACAACAATATAATAACACCGACACTCTTGAACGCAGTTTAGATGTGTTGTTCGCGATCAGTTTCATTGGTGAGATTGGCACTTAGCACACAGCCGCTACCAACTGTTAGCCAGTTAATCTTTCGACCACAGATGCCAAGAGAAATGAAGAACGTCTTTCTTAATGATAAAATTTTACTAACTATAACGTTAAGTAAGGTAATAAACCCGCGCGTTAAATAATGCTCAGTTATACCTGCACATCTACTTTAATATTCCCTTAAAAAGAGCCATACTAAAATACACCTAATAAAATAAGCGCGATAATACAAATGAGTCCGTCTCCTTATAAAGAAGAAAACTTACCGTCTCAAGACAGTGCAAAGCAAACACGACTTTAGCAACCAAAAAATACAGTCCAGATTTTGCCGGTCGTTGGTTGGCTCAGCGGAATTTGCATATCATAAATGTAATATTTAGCTCCCAACTTGCTAATTAGAAGTCGTCTTTTGGTACCGTCGGCAAAATGAGACGTGTAAAAAAGTTTTTCTTTTTGTCCACCTTTTAAGCCTATTTATGCGGTCAGTATGGGACAGGGTATAAAGTTGGGATGTTTTCGTGACAGTTATTTTTTTACTACTGTAATAAGACTTCATAACCTTAGCTACCAGTGGCGAAGGTACCATACAACTCGATTCCCACCGGCTTCCCTTCGAAAATTCAGAACATAACCACACTACAGTCAATTCATAATTGAATTTTTTTTGGCATTTTTTTTTTGCTCCGGCTTACCTCTGTCATAAATTCACCCTTCGCTACTGTTAGCTACATAATAAAAAAACAACTAGCCTCTCTAATAAATCTTCTTCGTAGCATTTCAAGTAAGTACTTATAGGCAGTAGGTACTTGAGTACTTCAAATGCTAGGAGTGCAATGAGGCTCGCGCACATTTAGGAGAGACCGCGCCGCATCGCAACGAATTGCAAAAATCCTCCTAGATCACTTTCGTACATTTTGTATGAACCATCGCTGCACACTTTAGGCGGGCCGCACAGCGCAACGCACTGGCGGATCGCTCGCCAGGTGTATTTTTGCGGCTGCTGTTTTGCGTTGCGATGCTGCCCGCCTGGTTCATACAAAATGTTCCTTTCAGTGGAGTGGAAACAGTTTAAACTGTTATTCGAAATTTGAATCTGTCTTAAACAATTACTGCGTTGCGGTGCGGCCCGCAGCAACTCCTAATGTGCTTTGGCGCATTTTTGCCGCGGCTATAAAATGTGTGCTTAGCTTTTTATTTCTATGTGTTTTACCACAGGTTTTACGTATGACAGGCGATGAGAGTATGCCTTATTTATACTTACACGTAAGTAAAATGTTTCTGAATATTCAAAACTCCACAGTAAAACTAAATCTGCTTATTTTTAAACACACAATATGTTTGAAAAAAAAATATAAGTACACAAACAAATGAGAAAATATCAGAAATTTTATCCAAGTGTTTTTATTTTTGTTAATTTCATGTTTTCAAATCGACAAACCTTCCCAAAACTAATATGAAGAAAAACACAAAAAATTTCCTTAAGGGGGGGCTTAGAACTTAATTTAAGTATGTACATTTATTTGTCAACACACAATAATATTGTTTAAAAAAAATCAAGAATGAAGTGTGAAAATAATTATCACATATTATTTTTTAATAAATTCATGTTTTCAATTTTATGATGACACATCCATACCGCAATTCGACAAACCTTCCCGGAAAAGCGTACAATAGAAAACCCCAAAATATTTCCTTACACATACCTAGCGTTTTTGCAAACGTCACTTTATCAAGGTAAGGAAGACTCCACCAGTTCGTGTCCCGGCTTTAATTAGTAGCAAGTTGTTATTATTGTTACGGCAAACGTACCCATAAAAATTACTCAGCACCTTATCACTTGGAACGAATTTCAGTGCTTGGAGTTTGAACTGTTTCGTAGTAAAGCTAAGTAAATATCATTTTATTATGAGTAGGTTGTGTTGGGGAGTTTAAGAGGCATGTTTACTTTTGAGAATGTGGAAATAAAATTTGCATTACGACTGTATTTCGCGATGAGTTAGGCAAGGTAGACAGTCAGCCTGAAAAAGATGTGTAAATACCTATATCTACATAAATTATTGTCGATGGCTATGATGGATGGCATAAGCTAAAGCAATTGTTGGGTTTGGTTTTGTTTTAGGTAGTTAAGTATCATTTATTCGAGTCAATCTGTCGTACTCTAAAGGTCCTGAATGCTCTTCTGGCTGCCTACCCTGATTGTGATGTGTTTGCGGATGAATGGATTAAAATTATGCGTATATGTTCTGAGTTCTGTGAGAGAGTGTATGCAAGGGTGTCCACTGTTCCATGTTAGTTTTAAATGATATTATTGTCAACGTTAGATATTATTGTCTCTATGTTAATTAATGCAATTGGTGTTGTACCGTTTTAATTAACTATACATAAAAAAACTTACCTTTTTATATTGTTTTTTTGACAATGAACCATTTTTTACTTATATTTTTTTTAAGAAAGTATGCGTCTAAGCACACGTCAAACACTAAAAATAAATAGTTAGGTAGGTATTACCTGGTAATGGCAGGGAAATGACATTGTAGGTGCAATCACGCAACGCCGCAACGGGCTCTAACTTCATGGCCCTTCGCTTTGCGGGCATCCCTCAAAAGCCTCAAATATCATAACCCCAAACACATACAACCCAAAACTATTATCTTATAGCGACATTAACAATTCTCGTCTAAAAACCTCAAGGGGTAACTGTCTTCGTCTAATCCTTATGTGGGTAAGTACTAAACTATTAATTAATCAAAAGTATGTCCGGGGTCCCGTCACGTTCCAATGAGGTCCAAAGTTTTGGACCCTTTGAGGTCTGCCCTAATGTTGTTTACATTGTCGTTAATTAAATGGGGCCCGGATGTGTAATTACCTCTTTAGAGGAGCTGACAAACAAAGATTCTATGAAAGATACGAGTTGTTCTTGGAAAAGTAAAGTTTTGGTTCTTGTTGCAATGAGTGGTGTGGTTTGCATGGGGTTTTTTATTCGTAGGTCTAGTATTAGGTAAGCCTAGTAAAAAATCTAAAAAAAAATCGCGGTTAAATAGATTTCCGATAAAACTTGAAGCCGGAGCTCTCTAATATAATTGAGTATCTACATAACTATTATAAATATAAGCCCAAACTGTCATAGGTTAATATCAATGTAGTACCTACCTACCTAATTACCCGTTTGCGGAGGAATATTTTGATGTCTATTTTCCAATCAAATACAAAACTATCAAGCTGTCATATTTATTTTACAGATAAAACATTTCTGACGGTTGAAAATCAGCTCATAGAAAATTAGCTCTCTCTGCGAAAATTAGGTAGTTAGTAAAAGCGCCCTCTGTCAATAGTAAAAAGCACCTCAATGAATGCAAGCTACAGGTACTGCCATCTGTTACTCTTTGCGTGTAACAAGACGAACCAATACTGCTCTAGAAACGTCAGAGCAACAGCTGCAGCGAAAACGTTCCACATGCTTAGAATAGATGGCATGATTTCCCAGTCAAAAATAAAAATATATTTTTTATTATTGTTAAAATCTTTTCTAGTTATCTACTTATTTACCAGTCACTAAAGCTATAATTTTAACATTAATTATTTTGTGATTTTACAATACTAATCTCGGAAAAGAATTACTGGAAATGTTCGTATTAGATATCTACTTTGATGAAAACCCAAAAAAATGTCCGACATATCATATAAAAAAATATATATATTGTGGTACTTATTCATAACATAAAAATGATGTTTTCAAATAGGTACTAGTTATACTAATTACCACAAATTTGATTACTAATAATGTTTCTGTGAAGGTTTTTGGCTAAGCGCCATACTCATTATACTTAGCGACTGCATTGTCGTTGCCAACACGTAGCGCCATCTTTCGTAACAGGCGTATATCAAAACGAACTAAACTGGCAACAGCTGCTAGCTGACTAGCTGTAGTTCTCATTGTCAAATGCGCACTAAATGGAAAAGATACACATCTAATTCAATAGATGTCACTTTCTCAAGTTTAAAAATATCACGACTCCAATTGTGCAAAAGAGTAAGCAGTGCAGTGAGTTTGACTTATTTTGCCTTTATTTTTTTATATGCACAGAGCTTGAAAAAAAAGACATGCAATAGTTTAAATTACTGGCAACGTTTACCATGTCTTGTTATGTTTTAAAATATTCTTCATTTTACCAATCAAGGTAGGAGGTATAAATGTTTTTTCGCATCGGTCAGTATCACTACATATTATTTAGGTCTATTTAGGTATTATTACTACACAAAGTCATATACAAAACCCCGACATAACAAAAGTTCACAACACAGCACAAACTCCATTGATCCCCCTAGTTCCGTGACGGATCTGCTTTTACCGTGAAGATATTTTGTTTGCAGACGGCTAAACGATTGTCCGTAATGGGTATAATATAGCGCCCCTACCCCTTTGGGGGTCGGCAGTTAACGCCTCGCCAAAACGTCAGTGGCGATTCGTCATGGAGCGCAGAGGCGTATTTAGAGTTTTGTCTACCTTTTTTTTTGTAATAAATAATAATTGTGAAGGTTGCTTTTGCGTATGAGCTCAGACAGGATTTTGAGTTTTGATCAGATTTATTTAGTATTGTAAAAACTATGCGAATGAAGTTGAATGAACCCATTCATTATCATTAATTAAGTAAATATTAACCAATAATATTGCACAAAATCTCTGCTCCTTTTCTGTCCAATTTTTCTATTGGTTAATATTTCTCCGTTTTTGCGCTCCGCAGCCTCGCTCCGCTCCGGTGGACAGGCAGCCCCATCCGTGAGTATGCAGCTGTTTCTACTGTCAACAAGAAATTTCCCAACAGTGGTGATAACAGTCTTTATCAGCTGTCAGGTAGCTTGGTACAAACCATCGTACCCTGGGTGGTGTTGGACTTTCAAATGTAGATCCAATTTTTAACCGACTTCAAAAAAAGGAGGAGGTTATCAATTCGACTGTATTTTTTTTTTTTTTTTTTTTTTTTTTTTTTATGTTTGTTACCTCATAACTTGCGACTGGGTGAACCGATTTTCATGATTCTTTTTTTATTTGAAAGCTGGTGCTTCCCGTGTGGTCCCATTGTCACCATTTTAATATCTGATGATGGGATCTTAGAGAAATCGAGGGCAACCCTTAAATTTTATAGGCTCACTTATTGTTTTTCGCATATTTTATGAAGTATCTTGTGTATTTGCGTTTGGTTGTCACCATCTCAGGTAGCTGGGCTGATGATGGAAGGTACAACTCCTTAACAGTAAGAAGTTACTCGAACAGGCAAGGACTGTTTTAGTAAATTGTTTTGATGTTTGATAGGGCATTTGCCACATTTGGTCTCATGATCATCAAGTCATGACCTGATGCTGCAGTCAGGATAGTCTGCAGAGTACCTAACTCCTCGACAACTAACAGCAGATATATCGTGTTTAGGCTCATTGAAAAGGGCTCGATGTGTGGATAACCGTACTGTTAATGAGGAACACCGAAGTACATAAAGACCTGATGCTGAAGCCAGGAGCATCAGAAAAAGTACCAACCTTGAAATTACAGCACCGTAGTCGTGTTTGGGCTCATTTTAAACAGGACTAAATTTTAAGTTCAATGCAATGTTGACATAAGTCTGACCTGATGCTGCAGCCAGGATTATCAGCATCTAGTCTAAAAACATCAGGTCAGGATTTGATGATGGAATCCTGGAGAAATCGAAGGCACTCTTCAAATATTATAGGCACACCTATAGCGATTTGGGTATTTTTTATAGTAACTCGTGCATTTGCTCTCGGAAAGCACTATTTGGTGAAGTGGAACTGATGATGAAGACCACAGATGACCACCGGAACTACTCAATAATATCTAAGTATTTCACGGGTTGCGATTCGATTACTTTAATATGGTTGCTAAGCAATTTATGCTCGTCAAAATGTGAATGGTGATATGGAGCTGATGGTGGACCTGGAGAACTCCTCAACAATTAACTTCCCTGCATCGGGAAAAGCAATATTTTGTTTGTAAAAGGCGATGATCACTAGGCTATTGTAACTTAGATAAATTATAAGCAGAGCCACTAAAAAGCGTGAAATAAAAACTTTTTAAGAAAAAAAAAACCGACTTCCCAAAAACACTACAAAGTGAAAAATAACTTTAATTTCGGAAGTCGGTGGCAAAAAACTAAAATACAGATCCAAAGACACCGACTTCCGAAATTAAAGTTATTTTTCACTTTGTAGTGTTTTTGGGAAGTCGGTTTTTTTTTTCTTAAAAAGTTTTTACAAAACGCATTAAAAAAATAGCATCCAATTTTTGCAAAACGCATTAAAAAAAATCTTAATCAAAATCGGTTCAGCCGTTTGGGAGCTAAGATGGCGCAGACAGCCCCTCTCTGTTCTTGTCGGGGGTTAAAAACGACTCTGCCGAATATGATGCTCCTAATAACTACTGTAATCGAGATTGAAGGATGTTTATTTTCTGGGTGTCACCAACGTTGGTGTCACCATTGGTGAATGTAGGAACCTTGATTAGGGTAATGATAAATATGAGCATCATAAAAAGGCAGCGATCAACGATTGAGGCTCAACATCGATAGTTATAATTACCACGATTGCCAAACTTCTTGGTAACCTCCGTATCAGCTGCTCACTGACTGCGTGAAAATATTTTTAACAAATGGAAATTACTAATTATGTCGTACCTACCTATCCTTATACTTTTTACTGTGTGTAAATAAATAATAAAATAAATAAATAGATAATTAACTAGACTGGATCACCTGGGTTTAACATAATTATCTACAGGGTGAAATTAAATTCATGGGTATCCTTTTAAGGGGTCATTGTACTCATCATTATGAATAACTTTTACTATGGGACTAAACCTAATATCGCGAAAAAAAATCAGCTATTGCTTGCATTTACCTATGTTCACATAACTCGTCAAAATGTAGGGAAGAGCCGATTTTTTTTTCGCGATTTCAGGTTTGGTCCCATAGTAAAAGTTGTTCATAATGATGCCTTAAAAGGATGCCCATGAATTCAATTTCACCCTGTAGATTCGAAAAGACTTGACAAAAAGCTGAACATTTGCAAAAAAGTCCGGACATTTTACTTTTCAATATTTCTTTATTCAGAACACAGAATTGGGTAGTCACATAACTTTTTTTATTTTCAAAAAAATACCCTTTAGTTGAAAGTCTGGACAAATGACAAGGCCGGAGAAAGTCTAGAAAGGTAACGCTACCGGACTAACTTCTGGACCGGAGTCCATACCTGTACCGTCTAGCGTACTGCCTCCAGCCCTTTGTAATCTTATTACATTAGTTAAAGGGTAAAAGCCGATATATAGCCTGCATCAATACCACTTACGTTGGCATCCAGCCACCATGGAGGGTGATCTATTTGAGCTAGCATGCTTTGTCAACCCTATTGTAACGCGTCTAGGTATTAAACTGGAACTAATTGGGAATTTTGTCCCTTCTGTTTGGAATTAAAGTGTGATTACGAGGCATGCCTTTTAAGTTTTGTCGTTTGAAGAAAAAAACACGACTAGAACTTTATAGTACTTTTTATTGTTTTTCAAAGTATTCACCACGTAGCTTAATACACTTTTCCATTCGCTCAAACCAGTTATAACACATTTATTCCACTCTAAGTGTGGGGTGTTCAAAATGGCTGATTTGAAAGCGTCGACTGCTTCTTCACCGGACTGGAACCTTTGACCACGAAGACTTTTCTTAATTTTAGGAAATTTAAAGAAATCGTTAGGGCTTAGGTCAGGACTGTATGGAGGATGGTCAAGAATTTCTACTTTTTCCTGCTTCAAATACTCAATCTTTTGACGAGTGCTGTGTGAGCTTGCGTTGTCGTGGTGCAGGATGATGCGTCGCTTTGAGTTAGATTTTCGAAGTTCGGCGATGACTGGTGGTAAACAAACTGTGGTTTACCATTCTGCGTTAACCGTTCAACGATCTTCAAGTGCAATAGTCGCAACATGGCCGGTTTTTCCAACGAACGTGGCCACTATCTTCTTTGAAGTGCTTCGAGAACGAACAACTTTAGTCGGCTTTGGCTCGTCTTGAAAGACCCAGATTGTAGATTGTTGTTTGGAATCAGGATCGTAGGCTTAGATCCAAGATTCGTCACGACTGATGATGTTGTAGACGTGATTTGACTCTCCTCGGTTGAACCTTTGCAGAGTTCTCTTACACCATCTGACGCGGGCCGCCTTGTGATCGTCGGAAAGCAGATGCGGTATCCAACGGCAAACTAGCTTTCTCACACCAAGCGCTTCATGCAAGATCTTCTGAATGATTGTCCCTGAGATGCCTAATAGAGCCTCTATCTTTCGATATGTCACATGACGATCGTCGAGAATTAGTTGTCTCACAGCAATGATGTTATCTTCAGTGAAGGCGGATTTTGGGCGTCCTTCGCGAGATTTGTCACTAACACTAGTATGTCCACGCTGGAATTCTAAATACCAGCGTTCGACAGTCCGCAGACATGGGGCTTCATCACTGAACACAGATGTTAGCTCTTCAAAACACTGAAGCCGTGTCAGGCCTCTTCCAAAGTTGTAGAAAATTATTGCACGAACATTTTCCTTAGAAAAGTTCATTTTCGTACGTAACCTGACAGATTCCAATCGACGCTGTGACTAAACAATAGCATTAATCCTAATACTTTCAACTGTTTTGAGATACAAAATTTAAACACATTCGAATAAAGAACAGTTCCAAATTCAAAATTGCCGGGAAATATGGAAACGACAGAACTTAAAAGGCATGCCTAGTATTCAACTATGAAACTGTTCTCATCGAAGTAGAATTAGAAATGTACATGTTTTGTAGTTTTTTAAAGTCCGATTGACATCCTAACTAATATTATAAATGCGAAAGTGAGTTTGTTTGTTTGTTACGCTAAAACTGCTGAACGAATTTGTATGAAATTTGGCACATAGGTAGACCATGACCAAGGTCAGGACAAAGGACATACTTTTTATCCCGATACTCCCCCGGGGATTGAGACTTATGCGGGTGAAACCTCGGGGCGTAGCTAGTAGAAACTATAGAGAGAACACGAAAGCTAGAACTACGTACGATAAATTATAAGAACATACTCCACATCGTACTATTTAAAAAAAATAAACAATGTTTAGTATTAAAACACGATCTCATAAAAGGAGTCTATTATTCTACCCACACCACCTACCTACACGCACAGAAGAATAGACAAAGATGATATTGAAATAAATCATTCTCCGAATCCCGTTGAATTAAAACGTCATAATAAACGTTACCAAAAAATATTGAATTTCCGAGAAAGCCTGCAGCTAATCACGCGCCCATCAAACAAAAACATCTCACTCCCTTATTTACAATAGGAAAACAATCACAGTGAAATATTATTTTCGGAAGGGCCAAGTAGTTTTTACAGTGATTCCTCTCAATAGATAACACTAATATTTCACGGGAACGGACCGCGTAAATGAATGACAGTAACGATTGATGGGGCTAACGCTTGTTATTTGAAAAAGCGAAGGGCCATTTCCACCATTCCGTCGAAGATATATATCATTGGAAACGTCAACAGAGTAGAAAATTAAAGTCAATAAGCGTTGGACGCCCCGTAATAAGCTCTCACCGTCAGACTGTTATGAAACGCCTTTATCACGAGAGGGTGCAGAAAAAATTGGCCAATTTGTCAACTGCTAAACTCGGATCGCTAAGTGCCGTTTCATCGGTTCCCACCTTCATCTTTTGAAGATTTCTCTTACCTTTATTTTATTAAAATTCTCTCTGAAGGAATGGAATTGTTTATTTTTAGGTCCCTAATCTGTATTCAAAGTAGAGTAGCGTCTGCGTTGGGCGTTTTGTTAACGTACCTGGAGACAGCGGTGTTGGATACACTTCTGTTTAAAGCAGACTTTTGAAAGGCACATATAAATAGCAAACATTTTGTTAAACTTGTGAGCTCTTTTCAATTAAAAGTAAAAGATGCTTTTCAAAGGACGACGTATCAATAGAAAATTTTGAAGTGGAAAAGTTGAAGAGTGACTCAACTCTTCACATCTTTAGAACTTTTCCACGCCTGCCGTATCTTTAGATTCTAATGTTCTTGCTTTAAATTATCCTTTTGAATAGGTACCTACTTAATACGAAGTTACATACAATATACTGATTTATTCCGTTGTAATACCAACAACCACTGGTACGTAACATTAATTGAACCTCAAAAAACAACCTACCTTTTTAAATTTTTCTGACTTTAACAAACCTAACTAAAAACCGATTAACAGTGTATAAACAATAAAACGACACTAAATTTAAGCAACAATGCAAGCTGTTATCATTTTTACAACGCTAGTGCAATAAAGGACTTAATATTTAAACAAGCTACGTGAATGTGCAAAAAGTTGCCTAAACTATTATTTATAGACATCAGATAGCAATATCTCGGTACCTACCGCAAACTGGGATTGCAATAAACATCAGAGACGTTTTATGTTTTCGTTCGTTGTTTTTCCAGTTTTTATCTGTTATTGCATCCTAGGGCGAAGTTATGGTGTGTCCATGACGGATGTTTATAGAGGAATATCATCGCACGTGCGATAAATGTTACTGTATTCTTTTTAGATACGATTTTTCTGCTATTAACTTGCCCTTAGGCGCAAAACTGCAACTGTGATAGACGGTAACTAACGAACGATTTTTTTTGTACTAAAACTTTTTTTGCACACGCTCCTTGTTTTATATGAGGGAAAATAATGCACTAGTCAAATAAACTTTTTAATAAAAAACCACTCAATACATTTCCTTACCTACCCCTTGTTTAAAAAATAACACGTGCCCTCTCTAAAAGTTTTTCATTTTAAAATGGCAATATCTGCACCTCGTTTCAATTTTCGAACATGCCTGCACCTAATAAAAGAACATGAGTGGTGGAATTCTCGAGGCCCTTAAGCTCCCCAGACCTCAAAGAAAGAAGTATTGATAGGCAAAATGTTTTAACGAAATTAATCTGTAGGGAGGATGTTACCGTTGACAGGAGCCGTTATGTTTGGGAACTATAAATACATACAAATGGCCTTGGTTTTTTAATAAAGCGGAGGGCTAAATATTAGTCTAATATCAGGGAGTGCAAACCGATGTTGCCCTCACAGTATGCAGTCGGTGCATGGACGTTTTTTATAAAGTTACGGACAAATGGCTGGAATAATAATATGGATACTTCTGTACGTAGTTGATTTTGATTTGGATAAGTGTATATGTACTTGTATAGCTGGAGGTAACAAGATGCAAGATATTTTAACAGATATGATAAGATTTTTTAATTACTTTGATGCTTATAAATAGGTATCAATTTCCGTTCAAAGCCTCACTAAACTTTGTCAAGTATTAATAAATCAGCTAAAAAACTTTGTTACTTACTTAGTTCTAAAAACTATTTGAAGTAATCAACACTTATTCGTTTATTTTAAACTAGTTTAATCCACAACGCATTAGTTCCTATTGAGCGGGCCACTACTATTTATTTACAACTAGCTGACCCGGCGAACTTCGTACTGCTATTTTTCTAAATCAGACAATCCGTTCTCAAGATACGAGTATCATCAAAAAAACCATTCCTTACAAAATGTATGAGAAAATGAACTATCGTCATTTTTTTTTTCGTGAATTTTTACAATGTTTTAATAGTTATTCTGCTATTCGGGGTGGAGACAAATCCAACAAATCAAAGATCTTAGAAATCGGTCCAGCCGTTCTTGAGTTATAAATGGTGTAACTAACCCGACTTTGTTAGATTTTAATGTTGGCTCATTTATCTTACAAAACCGCATCTATACTAATCCTTACATTTATAAGAAAACCCGAGAATGCACCCAGCTCCCCATAACACGGTTAATATTAAAATATTGCATGGAACCCATGCATTTTTTACGGAGGCGTATCAAGCCAAAACATTGGCTTTTCCTGCCCCTAAGAATCACCCCACAAAAATAATACAAGTATTTGTACTCACATTTTTTTATGCCGTAGGGTGAATGCTCATTTAAATACGTCATAATGCGCGTTATATGTTTTTTTCTCTTGTCTCGTAAAATATTATTATATGGCTTTTAAATATTATCTTGTTTAATATTTTTTTATTTATCTTGTCCTATTGTTGTTCTTACTTCCTGGAGGAAAAAGCCTTCCGACATAATCAGCTAACCAATTCACTTTTAGCTCCTACGTAACAGTCCTACACTGTCAACAGATCAAACGGCTGTATAGATTTCTTCTCTCTTGAAATAGTGCTATCAGAAGAAGACATCTAAACATACGTCTGCGTTCATAAAATGTATGGAAATACGTGTACGTTATAGTTTAAAACCTTTGCTCGCTGTATACCTATAACGCAGTGTGCCTAAGTCGCGTTATGCCTAAACGTCATTTCAAATAAGCGTTTCGTTTATCTCACATTGCCCATTTGTTTAAAATTGTCCGTGTACGTTATAGTGGGCGGAAATTTAAAAGCATCTCCATATACTTTACTACCCTGTGTTATATAATACCGTGAAGTGGACGTGGACTTCCACAATAATATCGTCACGTTTAACATTTAAAAGCGCACATAAGCATACGTGACATTAAATTAGTCAAACAGTAGGTAAGGTTAACACTAGATGTAGATATCAAAGTTACAAATGAATGTAGGGGCTTTAAAGGTCCGTGACACACCTAACTGACCGCCATTTTGAATTAAAAAAAAAAACGAGTGTGCTTATGACCACACGACTGAAGTGAAACTTCAAACGTATTTGGCTATGAGAGGAAGAGAGAAAGAAAATGTGCGCACGCCATGGAGCACAACAACCAGTAAATGGTGTAAAAACCCAGTCGCATAAATACGTACCTTCCCTACTCGCCCGATCACACGTTTTCGTAACGCATTCGCCAGTTTACTCCCCAAGTCAAGCGCGCCTAAAGAAGTTTCACTTCAAAAAAAACTAAATGGCGCGACAGAATAGGTGTGCCAGGCTTCATTTACAAATCTTCAATCCCCTTTCTTTATGTTCATCATCAAGAGAACCAACGACTTCTATTATTTCTTCGTATTTTTTAACCCCCTTACCTGCTAATAAACGTTGTATAGCGTCTGTATAGTTACAGTTACGGTTTGTCTTCTTCTTTCGAAAGTCAAATTACTGACGACTGAAAGAGAGAAATCGGTGTGTAACTATTCATTTTATATAATACGTTTATTAGTAAGGGGGTTAGTAGTTATGGTTAGTTAAAGTTCACTTTTTATTAGTAGGTATCTCCTTTATTTCCCAGACCGTTGTTGCGTAACACACTAACAATCACAATTTGAATAATTTTTAAGGATATTGCTAATCCATTGCTTCATATGATCGAAAAATTTGTCCGCTCAACAACGAAAATAACGCAATGAATGTTGTTGAAATGTCAAAATGAAAGCGATTGCTACTGGATAGTGTGCTACATGCTACAATTTTTAAATGTTTAGTAAAAGTTCACTATTTATTAGTATTATTACTTTATAGTAGCGCTTTCTGCTTATCGTAAAACGATAACATAAAATCAAAGTCAGGGTTTGAGAATTTATTGAAATTGTTAAGTACCTTTATCGATTGACTTTTAATCTAAATGGAGAGAATAACACGCCTCTGACGTACTTTAAAAAACATTCGAAAAGAGTTATTCTTTTGTTTTAGTTTTAAACTGACCTCTTTTACCAGATACTAGATGTTGCCTGCGACTTCGTCTGCGTGTATTTTGTATTTAGTCCATTTTTTTAATACCCATGATAAAAATTAGTCTTCTTCAGGTACCAGGCTACCTACCTGTGAAACATTACGATGGGTTCAGTGGTTTAGGGGTGCAAAAGTAACGATAGACTGAGTTACGCATGTATTAAATTAGTAGGATTGAAAAAAAAACTTGAAGTTCGAAACCAGTCAATACTTATTATTAGAGTTGGTACTGCTTGGAATCCATTGCTTTATTCGTTAACAAGAGGTTATCAAAATTATTAGAAATGCTTCAATGGAATATGATAGTGAAGTTATTTACTATTCACAACGCATTTCCTTGCTAAATGTATGAATGAAATGCTTTCTATGTATTTCTTTCAGCAAATTGTTGATTGTAATTAACGCTGGTGGAGTTATGACCACCATTCAACTTTACCATTAGTTGATTGCCCCCTTTATGACGATGACAGGAGCATTTTATTGCGGAACTAAAAATAAAAGCTACGGAGAGCGGTGTTTGATCGCCGAATCTTGATGTTATCAATTGGTTATGTGCTATTTTTTATTGTTTTGTTTTGTAAGCTTTATATCCGTTTCAGACTTTCATAACATTACGCCTGTAATCCTGTATTCACCGAAGGGGTAGGCAGACCTATTATGTAGTACACGCACATTTCATAATCATACAATTTTCATGTTTGGCATGCTTTACTAGTATCTCGTCTTTCTTCTATTATCATCCTCGTGCAAATCATTTTCAACCCTAACTACAGAAAGTTGACACTGAGGGTTGTGTTTTTCAAAATTTTATGTCTATGTCGTTCAATTTTCCTGCATTTAAAAAAGTGAACACTATAAGAAAATACACTATTTCTATTTTTATTCTATATATTTCTATTTTAAATAATTATAGTATAGCTTTCCTAGAATATTCTGAAAAATCCAAATTCATGTGTTTTCTCGTCTTTGTTTTCATACAAGTTTTTTTTTTAAACCCAAGTGTGGTAATGAGGATTTCTGTCTATGTTATTATTTATTATTATTTTTTTTTTTTTAAGAGCATGTTTGTAAAAAACACTCGCACACTGTGAAGCTCTTTTAGTATAATATTTTATCAAAATTCACACTAAAAAGAAAAATCTTCACCATCTCATCACGAAAACATCGTAATACACAAAATGTTTCTACCCCAATGATATTACTACAAAATCTCAGTGTGTTTCCCTCAGTGCAGATAAAAGGGCGCGATCGTATGACACATTATTCATATTGAGGGGCGTCACACTAAAGATATTGTGGAAAGGGCACTAAGATTGCCAACTGCAATACATTGTTCCCCTGCTCCTTGTTTTGACGTGGTAGAACGGCTCTAGACATTCGCAAACAACCTTACACTTACACCCAACGAAACAACCGACCCTTTAATTATCGTCTGTAACTCCTTATGATAAGGTTTGTGGATAATTTTCAGGGCTGTAGGGTTAAGTTTGCAATTGGTAGCGTAATAAATGTTGCGTATCGATGCGTTTGAAGATAAGTAATGAAGAACTTATAGATTGCGTTTAGAATACGAATGTGTGTAGATAATTTTACAAAATGTGCGGTCGGTTTTTATTTATGACTGAAATTTTGAACTTTTGACGTGATAAGCGGGTTTTCCGATGTAAAGCCACGGAAAATGGCGGTCGACCACTTTTCAACCTTATGCCGTAGTTAATAAGGTTGAAAAATGGTCCACCGCCAGTGACCGTGATGGTACCTATCATATTTTTTAAGCACTTAGATAATATTATAAATTATTTGACTATCCTAATAACCGTGCTCGTGGTATATTGGCGGAATTAATGCGTCATTTTCGGGAAAGTAATGGCCACACTCTACATAAACGAAAACTATTTCCATAATTTGTGAGATAATAGGATATCTGAAGGCAATTCCAGCAATTAAAAACGTTCAAAATATGGTCGCAATCTCCTCTCAGCGACAAGAATTTGTCAAAAATGTATGAAAAATAGAGGTATTTTTGACAGCTTTAGACTGCGATTAGAATGTGAAGTTATACGGAATTGCCCGTCAGATATTATGTTATGGGAATTTCTACCTACTTTGATGATTAATTAACTTTTATTCGGCTTCCAATTCTACCTTGGGCAGGAATTTCTCGAGTCTCCCTTATAAGGTAACCAAAAACATAACATGAACCAAATAAACAATCTAATTTATTAACGTCCCCATATTGACGACTCTCATCTTCCTTCATCTCATACTCCGACATCTCTTACTTATGCACGAGTTTCAAGTGAGGGTCGGTCCCTCAATCTTGTCACTTCACTCACTCCTATTTGTGTTTTTCCCAAAGTTATTGCGATAAGTAAGCCTCTGTGGTGTTTTCATGCCATTACCTGGCTGACAGACACCATAAATATGTCGATACTACGTCATAAATTTTGTGGCTTTTGCTCTCTGAAATATTGCAATGTTTCGTCCAGTTGCTGTGGCTTTGTCAATGTTATGAAGTTGGGGTCTGTTTAGACCATAGGTTCTCAACGTGGGCGATAACGCCCCCTCGTGGGCATTGAAGAGTTTCAGGGAGACAGGAGAAAATCCAGAAAAAGCTATATATCCTTTCTTACGACTGTATAATATTACACGTTTAAATATAATCGTGGCAATAGCTGTTTCAGATTCGCGACAGATGATAAGTATAAAAAAATTGGGGGCTCTAGAAAAATAATATTCCCAAAGTGGGGCGGTAGGCAGTAAGGTTGAGAACCTAGTGGTTTAGACCACTATGTAACTTGTAAGTTAGTAACTTACCCAACTTATATCTAAGTAACTTGTCTTAATTTAAAAGTTTCTCAGGAGTGGTAATTTAATCTGATGGTGAGTGGTGGCCCCACGTGTTTCTTTTATCCTGAGGCAACAAATATGTTTATATTGGATGTGCAGATCCAATGGTGGTTTCGTGTAACATCTACCAACTCGCACTGGGCTCGCGTGGTGGATTACGGCCCACTCTCTCTCCCAGACAGTAGGCATGTGTCCCAGCAGTGGAAACTTTAAATGCTGATTATGCAGATACTGTTTGTGCTAAAGTTAAAAAAAAAAAACTGAAACGTTCACATTCAACTAACTTCCAAGTTATCAGTTACCAGTTTCATAGCTTATTCTTTATAGTTTAACAATAGGATAAAAGCAGTATCTACCATAATTTAATTTTAAACTGTAATTTAAAAGCCGTATATTAAAAATTCTAAAGTTGACCAGTGACCCGGTGTCTCCATTGGCAGAGGCGACAACTAATCAAATTAAACCAACCGTTTGATGACAAAGGATCGCCGAAACTTTTAGTGATGTGATTAAAGTCGAAAACGAGTCGGAAACGAGTCGATAATTTGGTACTTAATAGATTTTCCTAGTATGCAAGCAAGAAAAGAACCTAGTGTTATGAGTTACGGATGAAAAAAAAAAGATTGCTGGCTACTGTAACTACTGCTTTTGTAAACTCATTCCAGGACAGGTGATTCATTCGACGTCGCGTGTGACTTCCTCTTGGGTAGGGAATGTGGCTACAGTCACCAAATAAAGATTAGGTTGTAATAATACATATGTTACATACACGTTACATAACAATGGCGACGATTCTCTTGTTCACAAACTAAACTAAATTTAATTTCAGTGCATCTTTTTCTTTCTATTTCATTAAGAAAAGGACAGGAGGTACATATTAGTTTAGTCCTGTCAAATTAAGATATTCCATAGACAATTTAGACGTGATTAAAAAATTGGCTATTAAAAACACGTCAATTTACGTCAGGCACTGACTAATTTGACAGGTCTAAACTAATATTTTATCGTCTGTCCTTTTCTTAATGAAATAAAAAGAAAAAGATGCACTGAAATTAAATTTAGTTTAGTTTGTGAACAAGAGAATCGGCGCCATTGTCTGTCATGAACAATAACTTATATTTTTTTCCATATTCTCAACTGCACGACGGATAATGAGAATGAGAACAATATTTGCAATTACCTTGCGCTGTAATTAACATCACGCATATAAAATAGGTGCGCATAGGTGTATACGCAGGTGGGCGTAGCCTGATGTCGTTAGGTACTTTCGACACTATATGACTATACCCGAATATAAATGATAGGTTCTGTGGGCGCTGACCAGCCAGACTGGCCAGTCAGCTCCCGTTCAAGATAAATGTATCGTCATCCACGAGATTCTCTCAGATTTCGTGGCGGGCTGGGATACTTATACACCGCGCGGTAACGAAACCATAGCGACTTCTAATTTTTCCACTAACGCCATCTATCGAGCTTGTGGACAACTTTATAACTTAACCGCGTCTTCATCCACGAAAAATTTCTTGTTTAAATTTAGCATCCCAAAATTCCGAAACAAAATAAGTACTTAGGTATTTAAATATTCAATATTAACTGTTTGTTTTGTTTGATTGTGTAAAATGGTTAAATGAAATTTATTGCTCGTCATTTTCACTGGCGTTACCGTATGCAATTGCAGCGTGTTGAAGTCAAGGCTTGAAATAATAATAATCAACTCCTATTGCGATGGAAAGGGGCGACCGTTAATAAGAAAATTATTTTTCCTTTGATCAATAAACCTGAAAATAGAAATACCCAAATGTTTATCTAATACCTACATAATAATTAATTTATCGTAATCATTCATTTTAGAAAACTACCTTTAAACGGGGGTGCAGAACTGCAGAGATTGTTAATTTTGTAGAGGAAAGTACGAAATCCACGCGAACAGAGTCGCGGGCGAGTTGCTAGTTCAGGTAGGTATACAGGGTGTCCCTGGAAGTATGGATCAAATCGAATAGTGGGCAAGGTCATTTCCAAACTTTTAACCCTGAGAATGTCAGTGAATTTTTTTACGGTTAGTTATGACTGATTTTTATTTTTTTTTCAATCACTTCGCATAGTGCTCAAAGAAAATAATCATAAAAAAATACTATCAGGGATATCTAAAAAAAATAAATTGATAGCCCTGATAGTTTTTTTTAAAGATTTTTTTAAAACGATTCGATTTCTCTTCCTTTTTTTTTAGTTTTAGTTTTTTTTTTTGTTTTGCTAAAACGTTTGGAAATGACCTTGCCCACGCCCCTATTCGATTTGATCCATACATCCAGGGACACCCTATGTATGGGCGCCAAACCATTATTTAATTTTAATTTCAACCTTGTTTTGATTATTTTGTACTTGATCTGACTTCAATGTTATTTATTGAATTAATACTTGTATTTCCGGTTAAGTCTGTGTTTAGTTTTTATTTTGGTGTATTTAAAACATTGTGGTTTCCGTTTGAATTTGTATAAAGTTTCTATTTTGTTACTTCCTTTTTATTTATTTTAAATATTGCAGTTTCCGGTTAACTTTATATTGTTTCTGTGTTGGTAGTAAGGATTTATCTTGACGCATCCGCTTGAATTATTTAAAATGAAAATCTAGAATTAGTTTGACATATCCGCTTGATTTATATAAATTCTATTTGGCGGCAAAGCTTCGCGGTAAGGTTTGGCGCCATGTTTTGGCGGTAGTTTTGTGTATAAAAACTGTTGTAATGCGAATGGAAGGACATTCATCGTACGCTGCTCGTGGAATAAACACCCTGAATTGAAGTGAGGTATTTTCTTTGTACTTTCTTTAATCTTTCTTTAATATTTTCTTGCCATTTCCTATTGCTGTGTATTTGAGTGATATATTGGTGCAAATCAATAATATGTGTAACTCCGACAACGACGGCGATGATGCGCAATTAAGCTAACAATGTCACTACGAGTCTGGGGCCTAAGTCCGTTTCTCCAGCCGTACTAAAATCAGATGACAGTGGTTTTATGTCTCACAAGTGTTGACTAGATGAAGATAAATAATTATCATGAGTCTTTTGTCTTAAAGCTCGATATCCAAATCATCGACAACGGCCCATCCTTAGCTTCAACTCATATGAAACAACAGATTTCATTGTGAGCCGAGCGTGACGGATCCGTTTGGGTTCGGGTTTGGTGACACGAGGGTGCGGGCACAGGCCAAGGATCAGCCGATTTATAAAATTAAAGCCTAAACCTTTTTAGGACGATATTTTCAAAGTTTCCTCTTTTGGGTGAGATTTAAACGATAATTGAGTGTGAGAGTTTGACATGGCGCACACTATGTGACATGCGACTACGACAACTCGGCGACGTAACGACAAGTTGCGGCCGACAATTTTCATATATTTTGTTTAAAGCTCCACACACTTGGCCTATAAATCCGATCTAGCCTGTCCCTTGCTGCCTTCCCCCAGTGACACCCTAAGCTGAGGTCCTTGTGCCCTTAGCGTGTAGTCACTTAGATTTTTGAGCCCTGGATGGAGGCCTTAATTTATTGAGGCACCCACGAGCAAGCCCGGTTAGGCAGCCTTCTAGGTTGACCTGTGAGATGCCATATACAGAGCCATACATTAAAAGAAAAACATTTGTCGTCGAGTTGCAGAGTCGCAACGACCGGCTTGGGGAGTCGCACGATATCGCTACTTGTCACTGCGTGAGAGATAATGTTCCGTAATCCACCACGCAGGCTCAGAGCGGGTTGGCAGTTATACGACATCGCCGGTTCCCTCTCGATGTTTTCCTTCATCGTTTTGAGAGCAGTTTTGATGAAATTAAACACTTAAAGTAAAGTGCCGATTCCACCGGGCCAACACCACTCCCGATAGTAGATATATACCAATAAATAAATCAATGAAAACATTGTATCAAACTTTCCAGTAATATAGACATGAATCAAACAAATAAGTTGCTCCTATAATATATCGCACACGTAGATCTATAGAGAGCTAACTCTAAAATTTAAATATTTGAGGTATGCATACCATCGATTTCCTTAACTCACTACCTAGTGACCAACAAAACAGATGCAAAAACTTATAACATCATTGTTCTATCTGCATTTAAAAAGTATTGATCAATACAGCAAACTCCTGTGTGCACAGGGAGATGGTAATCAGTTTTTCAACTTTTCTGAAAATAGTGTTTTTTTTTTGAGTTAATCGCTGTTTAGATCTAGGTGTGCGATATGTGGCTTATTATATATAATACTGGCGCTAAAGCTACTTATTGAAGCCGCTGCTGATTGCCTCCGCTCTAATTAAAGGGCAAAGCATAAGCCATACACATGCGCTAATATAACACTTACTTACCTAGGAACTGTTTAGGTACATACAGTTTATGTAAAATCTATAAACAGCGCTTTAGGTGATGTGGTGTAACTTGATGTGTGCATTAGAATTTGCCGTCGGATTCGCTCGTATTTTACGTGATAATGCAGGGGTTTAGATAAATGATGAAAACAGGCGTTACTTTTTGGAAATGCACATTCAAAATGGTATTTAAAAACGCAGTGTTAAATGATCAATGATTATATTTGTGTACGAACACTTTTACATCAATCAATCTAATCAACTCAGCCTATCGCAGTCCACTGCTGGACATAGGCCTCTCCTAGTCATACATATTTTATGGGGTACTGTGTTAAATGTTACAATAAAATACCTTGTGATATACTGCAATTAAATGAAAGAAAATTTAAAACTCACATTAAACGTACACTTTGTAAACAAGCATACTATAAATTAGAAGATTATATCCAAGATAAGAACGCTTGGAAACATCCTGGTCCTGCTCCATAAGACAATCTAGAGTCTAGACAAAATCAAACTGGTTGCTAATTTAATTGTAAATTTTTTACATTCATTACTCACACCCTGACTTATTACTTGTATTTTTTTTTTATTAAAATCGTTTTGCTTGTACCATGTTTGTAAATATGTGAGCACCATGTATCTATAAGATAATTAATTTATATGTCATGGTTTCGTTTTTAATCCTTTTACCTACTGTGGTATAGTAATTTTATTGTAGGCGCATCGTCCTCACATGTTATTAATATACCCATGCAAAATATTGTACCTAAAATATTTTAAAAGAGTAACGGTGGAGTTTCTTGCCCATTCTTCTCCATACGAAAACTACCTTTTGGAATGGGCGACTAGAATCAATTCTATTTTAAGATAATTTTTGACGTTCAAAAGTGCCTTTTATGTGCCTATTTGAAATAAATGCTTTGACTTTGACTTTGCCCAGACTGCGCCACAGCACCCTGTCCTCCGCCTTCCGCATCCAGTCTACCCTAGCCACCTTCTTTAGGTCGTCTGTCCACCTAACTGGGGGGCGTCCCACACTACGCTTGCCGGTACGCGGTCTCCACTCCAGGACTCGTCTGCTCCACCGTCTATCAGTCCTTCGACAGACATGGCCAGCCCACTGCCACTTCAGTTTGCTTACTCTGCAAGATATGTCGGTAACTCCGGTTCTTTTCCGGATAATTTCATTCCTGATTTTATCCTTCAAAGAGACTCCGAGCATAGCCCGCTCCATACTTTTACATGTCAATAATAAATTATGTCTTATAACTAAGATTTAGGTAAGATTTGAATAAATAAATAAATAAATAACTAGATGAGTGCGGTGTTACGATGACCTATCTGACGACTCCGAGAAGAACCACACAGTCTCATTTAAAGTTCAGACATAATCTTGGTTAGATCATGTGAGGACCATGTAGATTAGTATCTGAACTGGCCTTTTGAGGAAACAATCACACAGATTTGTGTGCATCTGTCCAGTCAGTGTACGCATTTGTCAATCGTCGTGAAGTTTAACTCAGAACTTAAGGATTTTTGTTAATTCCGTTTATGAAGTCAGGAGACCGAACAAAACGCTTCCAAAAATACACATGCAGAAGGATCAAATAAGCCAAATTCAATTTTAAACCGATAGAGAGAAAGAACTCATGAAGAAAGACTATCGCTATTACAATGTCCTCATGAACTTTAATAAACAACTATTACATTACAATATTTATGTATATGAATCAGGAAAGATATAGATTATTATCAAGGAAGGAAGGGAGAGACAGACAACATTTAGATAGCTACGTGTACATACTTACATAGTTTATTTACAGGTCTCGATATAGGTAGGTAGGTACTGCAAGTGTGAAACAAGTACATCCGACACCGGTACTTGGAGTGCTGCCAAACGATAGTTCCGAAAGTCTGGGTTTATAAGTGACGATTACGATCCGATCATTTGTGTTGGTATGAAGGAAATTGTATCATATCAAACAGACTAAAAAGTTATATTTTTGTCGATCACAACAAAGAAGTTCCTTTTGCTTGATATCTACAGTTTACGTTCCGTAGACGTAACGTATCCAAGAGGTGATCCTTTATGATGTCATCACCAAAAAAGGGGAAAAAGATACCTAAGCAGTACCTTTGTACTCAATACTAATGTGTCGTATCTGTAATTATTTTACTGTGTGCCCATAAATCATAAAATAAATAAATAAAGGGAGGAAGAAAAGAGGGAATGAAAGAGAGTGAATTTCTTGCCCGTTCTTCTCCATAGGTACCTACGCTTTGGAATGGGCAAATAGCTTCATCTTTCTGACTGACCGACCCCTTGACAATTCAAAAGTGCCTGTAATTTGTTTAATTGAAATAAATGCTTTGAGTTTGAGTTTTGAGAAGAGAAGGTAAAGGAATTAGTCCGATGAGAGATTTAGGTACAGTATGCATTGTGTGCTGCTTCATGAAAATACAAATCAGTTCAGAAGCACTAACAATAAATTAGTCTTCAGAGGTGAAGCATTGATTTGAAATGAATCGAAACCAATTTTTTTTATTCCACATGAACCTACATGGGCACTTATGAAACGTCAGAAGCTATAATATGTGCGTAATCGAAATTGAATAAAGCAACAATTCCAATATCTTGATATCGCCCACTGTAAAGTCATACAACACTAAATCTTGGATCACCAAGAAATACCAGTGTACCCACCATGAATTGTATGCGTAATAAATATCAGTGAAAAACCAAACAAACGATTAACAATGATTTACAATGGAATTAAACGATCCAATAGTTATTTAAACAGATATTAGCTGTCAATAAAAGCCCGCATGTTTATCCATTGTTTGGGTTCATAAATTATATGTAAAATATATGCGGTATATAAATCAATCGCTTAAAAAATTACATCAATGTTTGGTAGGTGTAGAATTGAAGATGAGAAAGCTAAAGATGTTTTGTCTAATCTGGTGAAATCAGTACAAAATTATATAGATTTGGTAACACAATTAAATGGTATACTACAATGGAATACATATACAGCTCTATAGAACATTCGCCTAAAATAGTGTGGGATAAAGAAACTAGTATGTTCATGTAACAGACTAAGCTTTTGTAATTATGACGTATGATTTTTCTTTCTAAATGCCTTGCCTATAATCAGTCCGCTTCGCAATATTCCAGAAACATCTTAGATTTTGACTAGAATGTTACTACAGACAAGTAAGAAAGAATTGATGACTGCGTTAACTAAGATTGATAGATTATTTTTATTGTTGCTCAAAAATTACTATTCCGAACAAGAATCATTCACTTCCTCTCAAAGAAGCTCATAATATTTTGTATTCCGACAACGCACAAGAAAAGAAAGCTAACGACACATAATTTTTTCGTCAATAAATTCTTAAATCGTAATCCAAACTATATGTATTTTATGTATATTTATGTATAATATTATAAATGCGAAAGTAACTCTGTCTGTCTGTCTGTCTTTTCTTCACGCCTAAACTACTGAACCGATTTCGATGAAATTTGGTAGAGAGATAGTTTGAGTCCCGGGAAAGGACATAGGATAGTTTTTATCCCGATATTCCCACGGGATCGAAAGTTACGCGGGTGAAACCGCGGGGCGCAGCTAGTTGAAAACATAAACGTTTATCGTATCCAACATTCAATGTAACAGAACTAAAAAGTGCGTAACAAAATGAAAAAGCTACTCATTCGTAAAACTGTTGGAATTCTCTCAAAAGATTTAGTTGAACAACTTCACGGCCAGACAAATAAATCAGAAAGATGCGTTGAACAAATCACTACCGCTTTTGCAGCAATACCGCACCTACCGAGTACCGATGTATTGGCGATGCCTACAGATTGATGTAGCTTGTACCAACACTAAACAATTTTATACTCGGATATAGCCAACAAAAGTTAAGATTTACGAAGTATACTCGAAACAGCTTTGTGGATGTGCGAACGTAGGTGTAGCGGTGGATATGATAGAATATAATATTGATTCACAACACCACAATAACCTTCAAGACAGGTATCGCAGATGTTGGTGATAAGTCTGCGACGCTGAAGTGGGACCGGGCGGGTCACACATACCTATAGGATGCATCCAGATAGATGGGCCAGAATCGTCACACAGTGGCTGAATGAAGACGGGCGTCAACGCCAAAACCTAAGAACCGATTAGACAGAGAATGCACAGCACAAGGAAAAGTGGAAAAATATGGAGGAGACCGTTGCCCAACAGCGGGAGAAAAAAGGTTATCAAAGTCAAAGTCAAAGCATTTATTTCAAATAGGCACATAAAAGGCACTTTTGAACGTCAAAAATTATCGTAAAATAGAATTGATTCTATCTGAAAAAAAAAGCTCCTAATTATTAAGATGACACAAAATACTTGCCTTTTTTGTGACAGAAAGTAAATGAGGCTGTCCTTAATTGGAACACAGATCAAACGGATATTAGAAAAGTCATTGCTGAAAATGCCTATAAAAAATTAAAATAATTGTCAAACTTAAAATAACTAACAAGTAGCCAATTTAAAAGTAAAAATATCCAACTGAAAACATAATCTACAGTTCTGGTCAATCTATGCATCACGTTGTTCAGAACTAAAAACCTCATCCATGCCTTGCGTAAGTTCATCCTCACTTTTTTCAACTTCGCAACGTTCTACGTTGAAAACAAACAATTGGCGTCGAATTTACGAGCTGTGTTGAGAGCCAAGCCGCTTATTGAGATGACTGTACAACGCTCAATTTAAATTCCCTTCCCCACGAAAGACTATCAGCTTCGTGTGTCAGACCTTTACTTTCGGATTATTACGACCTCTTTTGAATTTTCCATTCCGCAACATAAGCGTTTTGACAACAAAGATTTATTTGTTGATATTGTTTTTTTTTTTTTTATAAACGCGGTTCAGAAAACAACTTGTTTGATGTAAGAGAACACATGCTGAATAAGAAACTTCGAATTCCTATAATTACAATCGCCATTTGAAGAAGTACAATCGAGAATAAAACACTAACTATTTTGGATGTTTGCAAAACAAAGTTCATTATAAATCGGATGTTTAAAACGTTTTGAAGTTCTTGTTTCGTCGAAGCGTTTAGACATGGCGACAATGTTGGCACGTCGTCGTCCCAAACTCTTATCGACACTAATTTATCTTAATTACTACTTAATACCACATTTTGGATTCTAAACAGAGCGCTAACGAAGCGCCTTATGATGCCACCGTCGGCGTTAAATACCACAGAGCGAATACTTTCGAAACGCGATGGGTGCCGATCGCTAATCGAACAATGGGCATGACATACCTAAATCACGGCATAATAGTAATAAATTCTATTGTTGCTAAACAAAAAGTAGAATGTGGTAACAGAGGGTGACACGGTTGAAGCGCGACGACAATGCTAAACGGAATATCAATATCAGAGCATCACTTTTCATATGCCGACTGGGTTGGTAGAGCAACAGGAAATACACTCTGTTACATATAGTTTAGAGTTTCAAATCGTGATTTTGGTGGCGTGTAAAAAATACGACGGCATCCATGCTTGCGCCTGCACCCGATATTGGATTTCAAACTCTTTTTCGAGTAATTTTTGAAAATGCAATCTGTGTATGTTAGCAAGCAGGACGGCTGCCATTTGTCTTCGCAAACGAACCGATTTGTGCGTCGTAGTATGGGTAACGGATGTTTCAGAGAGGCACGTGGCCGAACAGACTGACTTATTGTTACACTGACTTATTGCGCCGCTCATTGAAGTCTATTAGTGAATTAGACTGAAATAGGACAATGTGTTACTGTCAATGGTGATAGAGATTTGTTATTTTGAAACTGGTGGAAGATTTATAGTTTAAATTATTGGTTTTACAGAAAGCCCTGAAGCATTGTTTTAAAACTGAACTTTATGGATGAGAAAAATACAGGAAATAGAACACCTATACCGCTTTCTATGGAGGTAAGGATATAAAACCAAAGTTATGGGCGAATTCCACAAATTAATTATTTATCTATAAAAATCTTATCCTGAAAATAAATTTTGAATTTTTGTCATTTTTCCATACTGGAACTATCACACGTTAATTTTATTCCACGGATAAAAACTTGATTTGACTTTGGTAAAATCAATCCTTAAAAAGTTAAAAAGCAATGTCAGAAGAGTGGTTCAAGCTTTCTGATCACAGATCCCCAAAAATACACCCTAACATAGTTTTATAACTCAGTAATCAACCAAACAAAACTGAAACAAATTTAAAACCAACAAAACTGAATTCCGAACAAAACATTGAACATAAACCATAGTCCGTGTAAAAGAGGAAGCGGAATTTCATAAACTATAAAACAAAGCAATGTTCAATGCGGCCGTCTTGGTAAACTTTTGGGGAACGGATGAATAATTCAAGATGCGAATCAGCAGTCCGTCAAGCGGTTCCCAGACCGTTGCATTTTCTACGTAAATCTGCAGTAATATCTGAGGATATCATATGCCGTGTTCACGAGCAATATTCTTCATCTTTCTGTTTTACATTCCACTCTGATGCTCGACACATGTCTGGATTTCTGTCTACTCCTATTATTTGGTTGCTTTTAAATTGTCTTCCCATTTTTGTCACCTTTTCGTTTTGTCGTGTTTGAATTTTTGGTTTCACATTTTATTGTTGTGTTCCATCGATTTGTTCTGACAAAATACAGGTCATTGGTGAAGATGAATGAATAAAACGAAAACATGACTATACCAATATGTACTAACTTGAAGTTATAGAAAAATACTATATTGACCCATAACGTAAGCTAACCGAAGTTGTTACTACTACTCTCCGTAATGGTTCGAATGAATTTATCGATATAACTTCATCAGAGCAGTTAAAGAAAAAGGTTTCCTCCTTTAAAATCCACTTTCACGTATTCAGTTTTCCATAAAAATCTAATAGAGAAAGCATTTCACCCGAGTCCGCCATCTCTCTCCATTTTAATGAATAAGTAAACAAAATTAGTGGGGTCCGATATCGAAATAAGTGAAACGAGTAGGTCAAAGGTACGGGCACGGCATATAAAGTATCCATTTGAAGAAAATAATTTTAAGTAACGTCGTTTCGAACGTTTTATTCTCGATTCAGAAGAATTTTAAACGTTAATATAGGAACATTTTAGCAAATTGCTCCGTATATAATTTTAAGGCAATTTAGAGTGATTAAGCAAATACGGACGACGTGAATTTTCATGTTTTTTGTTTTTATTTTACATCGTTCTCACATATAATTATAAATTCAACATTAATGATGTAACTAATATTTTTGTAAAAATATAATTTAAAAGAGTGTCCATGGAGTTTCTTGCCCGTTCTTCTGCATAGGTACCTATGCTTTGGAATGGGCACCTAGCTTCATAACTTCTGACTGACCGACTTTTTCACAATTCAAAAGTGCCTGTTAATGGTTTAATTGAAATAAATGTTGTGAGTTTGAATTTGTGAGTTTGTATAAATATTTCAGTGAGTTTGTATAAAGATTCCAGTCTGCTATTAAACAAAACTCAAAAGTAAATCCAACACATCGAACCAGTTGAAACTTCAATACCTGGTACAGAATCCAAGTTTTTATATCAAAACTGTAATATTATTGAAATAAAAATAACTCCACATTTAACCCTCACTTCACCACACTTGAAAATATCTTGAGTGCATCGTTGAAAGTAAATGCTGGTATAATTCCTGGTTCCACTGCGTTTGGATTGCATTTAGAGACGTTAGGGGATGAAGCCGGATAAACTTTATGTTAACTGTAAGCAATAAAAATAGCCTTTATGACGATACGTGGAATGGTTACGTTTGTTTGCGTCATTTGGTTGTTTCGCTGTGAATTGGACTAGGTTTTATTGAAATAGAGGACGTTATTAAGATATATATGAAAGCGTTATACTGAATTTTAGATGGATACGGTTGCGGTCTAGCGGAAATAAATATAGAATTGAACGTTTACGGGGATTAGTATCGAACGCTAGTCTTGCTCGTGGTTTGGACTACGAATCGTTTTACTGAGTTTAAACAGCTGCTGTCTGTGCTATCACTCCTTCTTCAGAAGGCAGCTTATATTAAAATAATTTTGCAGTTATGGCGTTTTATACAACCACTTAATCACTAGCTGTCTCGTTGGTCTAATTGTCGCAAACGCTACTACTGAGCATAAGGTCTTGGGTTCGATTCCCAGGTCTGGCAAAGTTTTATTGGGATTTTCTATCTGGAATTTCTCCGTAGTGTAGTCTCGATTCGTGTCCAGTTGATGGGAATAGGCTCGTTCCCTGTTACATAGTACACGTCTGCCCAATCTTTCGGGGAAACAACTCGTGAGGTTATGATCTCATGTAAATCACTAGCGTATATTGTGATCACACACACACACACACACACACAGGTAAACTATGCTACTCGTATAGCTATAGTTATTATGCCGGACAAGTAAGTTGGTATGTTTAAGATACTCTTTCAAGCAACAGTGATAGAGCACAATCTGTCGATGGGCTCATAGAAAGAAACTGAGAATAAAACCAAGATGTAAGAAAGTAGTTGTGCATATTCCCACCTTCTTATAAAATCTTAGAGGAACTAAATAAAAGAAAAGCGCCAAGTACAGAAGATAACAATAATGTTCAGGGTTTAAAGATTGCGGGAACGCATAAGCTACCCAACGCTTAAGCCAGTCAACCCAATTCAACGCTAAGTGCCCTATTTTGCATAGTTCTCCCTTAATGGGCTGTTGTCCTATCAAACTTTTTGGCACAGTTTTAAAGAACTGTTCTACTGAACTGCCTTTGTTTTTATTTCTTTCTGTAATGTGCATCAACTAAAATGTTCTAACCATACTTTTATTGGTTACTCTGTGCCCATAAAATGAATGCATTGTCTAATGTAATCACGAATTCTAAGACTCCTGTCTTTATAACGCTATAAAAAAAAAACGTAATATTAATTAATTAATTTTATATACAAGCATGAAAGAGAAATCGATCGCCGAATTGAAAACGCCCAGAATAGCTACTGGCCCATGAAGACGCTAATGAAGGGTGATCTGACGGTGTCCCTGAAGCGCTAACTCATCGACATGTGTATCCTGCCCGTCCTAACCTACGGCCTTGGAGTTTTCCAAAAAAGCGATTGAACGCAGCATCTTGGAAGTAATATTCGGAACACAACGCTGCGTTCTAATCCGGGTATAATAGAAGTAGGCAAGAAGGCTGCCAGGTTCAAAAGGGATTGGGTGGGTCACTGGGTAAAAATCTCGTCACAAAGGGTGCCCAAAGATGGACGGCGCCGCTGAGGTTGGCCCAGAAAGCGGTGGCGAGATGACCTGCCGGCGCAGGAAAAGAGCTCCTGTAAGGACTTGGGGGAGACCTGTGGAACAGTAAAAATATATATATATGACGGAGAAGGTACGTGTTTCTCGTTATCATCGGCCATATTTTGATTACTGTGGGCGTACTATGGGTAATGTTGGTTATTGCGCAAAAGAAAAACCGTTTGCAGTTCAAATCAGATTATAATTTACGAACAAGTTAGTCACACTAGCAAATCACACACTGTAGGTACACGACATGGTGAAACGGAACGCGAGACAGTTTCTGAGCACAATACATGTTGTCCGTACGATGTCCAATGGTCAACACCGCACTCCACACCGTTACTCTGCTCTTGTCGACTCGCACGAAAGTCAGGCTAGACTCTGTGGAGTGCCAACTGGTGGCGCTGACGTCCCGATCAGTCAAACGAATGCTTAACGTATTTCCAACAAATATATGTTATATTTCAGGTAAAAACTCGTCAATCATCTAAATAAGGTATGCCAAGACATGTTACACCTTATGTGTGTCTTTATATTGGGGTAACTGAAGTGTCATCCATTTAAATATATTTTTACCACGGTGCGATGTTTATTCATTGTTGTTATGATGAAAAAAGAAATTGCCACAGGGCTAGTGGCCTACCAATTAAATTGATTGATTCGACGCAAGTTGTTAATCAAAATGTTTGTTTGCCCGCCGGAAAAGCAGCGAAAAGTGCATCCGAAAGACCGTTTAATTTGTACCGGGCGAGATTTTAATTAATTTCGTTGTTGCAGTTTACGGGTTAAAAGTGTTTGTTTATTTCACGGGTGATTATTTTATGAGTTTTGGTGCAGTTTGTTTTTATTTATTTTTCGTAAATTTCTATTGATTGACAGGTAAGTATTCGTACTTTAGGGAACTGAAATTAAATGAAATCTATCCTTTGAATAGATACAAAACCAAGTCACAAAATCATATTTCTTGTTTATTAATATTATGTATATTGTTGTTAAAACGGATATGCGTTTAATTTTCTACAACAAATTGCATAAAATGCAATAAGAACAGAACTATGTATTATCATACAGCATCCATTAAAATTCTCACTGTATGCATATGAATTCTTAATAATAGATGGTCCAGTTCATAGCCACATAGCACGTTGGCTCTTCTATACGTAGCACCTCTATAGAACGTAACTATGTGCTAACACCACGGAACAGTTAGAAACTAAGACTTCTGGAAGAGGTAAGATATTTGTCTGCTCTTAACAAAACATTTCTAACGGTTTTCAAACTTTTGGTTTGGCTTTGAAGTACTACTTGGTATCTATATAAAATGGTTAAAATGATTTTACAATTTAATAATTTTGTAATATTTATTATTATTAAGCATGGTATTTTGATAGTAGGTTGTAATGTATGTGTAAATTTTGCATGCCCAAGTGACAGCAGAGCATGGAGAACATTACCAAAACATGTATAACATCTATACCCCTACCCATATTGGCAAAAAATAAATTATTTGATTTGATCTGTCATGTTTTTCGGGAACATAGATTAGTATGCAATATGTCTTTTAAAGTATGAAAATGAAAATTTCTTTCTTTAATTCAGAGCCAGAAAAACAAGAAAAGGAATTCATTTAAAAAGGGGTCAAAACTGTACCTGGTGAAGAAACCAAAGAATTTCTGGGCAATTTGCAGTGACAGGTTAAAGTGTAGGCTAGCCTGGAAAATTGGCTTGACTGGTTTCAGTTGCAAATATTCACACAATCGTATTGTACCAAACATTCAAAAATATTGCACAACTCGCTGGTAAAAGCGATTCGTAACATATGAAACTGTCGGTACATCCAGCTTAATATCCTTCTATATCCGGACGCGTCCATTCGCCAAACCGCTGCGACATGCTGCCGCCATTATGCGTGCGTCCATTGGTGTTCAAATTAAATACATAAAGAAGAAATGTTTACATACAACTACGCTGTACAGTACAGCTACAGACCATTACACAAGTGCGTCATATGGTGCTGTAACCGACAATGTGAGCCAGACCTCCCATATAAATGTAGATACGAGAGCGGACCACAATTTTATGATTTCGCGTTTTATGTTATGTCTGAATATGGTGTTGCATTGGTCTAGTGTTAAGGCAGCTGCTAAGTGTTCAAATGAAATACTTTGTATAGGAACAACTGCATTTATTTGTTCTTTATTTGAGGCGGATTCTTTTTTTCTTTATGTCTGTTTGTGGGATGTAGCGTATTTTTGACACAAAAGTAGTTATGCATTCGAATCAGATAATCACATCACACTAATATTACAAAGGCGAAAGTTTGTGAGTGTAAGGGTGTGTGGGGGTGTGTTTATATGTTTGTTACTTCTACACGCTCAAACGGCTGGACCAATTTTGATAAAATTTTGTATGGAGGTAGCTGACACACTGGACATTATACTTTTTATCCCGATATTCCCACGTGATCGAAACTTATGCAGGTGAAACCGCGGGGCGCAGCTAGTTATGATAAAATTTTTTTCGCTAATAGGTTAATTTTTCATCGGTTCGCCTTGTTAAGTAATTTGTCTTTTTAAATCTCAAGATCACAGGTTAATTCGGTTAAGTTATTAGCAAACGTGATTACTCATTATTATCAATGTTGCAGATTTTAAAATTAGATATAACTTAAGATCAAAATTAATATGTCATAAAAAAAAACTCCTCTAACGTAAAATTTCACAAACTGCAAACAGGACTAACTAAAAACAAAAACCGGAATGAAAACGGTACAAAAATCCGGGAGACAACGGCAGCAGAGATAATGTCCCGTATAATTGTCACGATACGAATTTATGCAACCGGGTCGTCGGGTCCTCACAACGCGTGCGGTGACTGTGACAATGTTGCTGTTGAAGCTAGACATGAGGCTGATCCTGGAATATTCTAGTTGCATCATCATCATCAGGCTGTACAGTTTCGATGTATTAATGCTTTACTAACCTGTCGGTGGTCGACGTTCAACGAATTTGAGCCAAAGTGACAGTAGGCTGGCTATATCTGCTAAAGTCTATTCAGACCTGTTTCAAATTAATATTATTCAAACTTAAACAAATATTAACTTTATTTTAATGTTGATTAAGTTGATTTCAGAGTGACTAGGGCTATTGAAAATGTATAAAAATGTTTGAAGTTGTAGCGTAAACTGAACTTTATCGTGTAGGATTTAAAGTTATTTTTCCATAAACTCATATTTGTTGACATTTTTGGTTAATAAATCGCGAATGCAGATTAAAGGACCGATAGTTGTTGGACTATATGTATAATAAGTCTTCAATTGGCGATGGCCGCAAATGGGGATGTGTCATCATAACCATTGATAACCTTGTTCCACATGTTGCTAAGTGTAGACCTCCTTCCTTTTGTCTCATGTTTCCCTAGTCTATGTGATTCTCATCCACGTCTTCCTTGCGAACTTCTGTAGGAATGGGGAGGTGTATGACGACCTCATTGTCATCACAATGAGGTTGTCATACACCTCCCCATTCCTACAGTCCAACTTCTGATTTAAATCCGTCGTTGACCATCGTCAACGACGGATTTAAATCAGAAGTTGGACTGATAACAACATGCCCGGCAGTGCAATTTGAAAGAGTATAGGAGTTGTCTGGAATTACTGAGTGTTTTTCTTATAACCCATTTCAATTTTAGGATTTCCTGCAGCCTCGACTTTAGCCTATATTCAAGTTTTTACAGCAACATCTACGCTTGCATGCGAGGTCGCATTTTACCGCGATTCAGTTATTCATGTCCCGTGTTTCATTCGTCATCACGTTTTGATGTAATGATTAGTGTACCGTCAACAGAATTAGTGGGAACTACGGACTGTTTCATTTGTTCGGATTATAAATTAAGTACCTACTTTGGGTTTACTGGTTTTAGTATATTAACTGCCATTTTACGTGGACTTTAACGTAGGTAAGTTTAGGAGTAGACTTCATCTACTTAATTAAAAATATCTTGAATTCATTGACAGAAAACGCACAGGGCCGCTGAAGAAGAAGAAGTTGTTAGAAGTATGTTTTGTACGAGAGTACTTTATATAAAGAAAGTGAGAACTATGGAAGACTTTTTGTTAATTCATCCCCTAAAAGGATTAACTAGGGATGAAACTTTGTGTGAAAGCTTATCATTTTGCCGATAGGAAATCCCATGGAACACTCGGCTTGTAGTAATATAAGTTCACATTGAGAGGTAATATATCATATTCAGACGATAAACGTCCACTTTACATTTATGTGTGTGTTATGTAATGAACTGCTCTTAAAACATCTTGAGGAAACCGGCATGTCCAAAATTCCGAAACCTAAACTTCAAAGATTCCGTGTCTTGTGCTTTTTGTTGATATCCACCTACTGAAGTGGATTATGGTCCAGCAGTAAGAACGTTACAGACTGATCAAAATTACCACGCTTGACAGATGGATATATAATCTATGTTGTTTTTCTCTCATCTGTGTCGTTCTTCTATAGTCTGTGATTACACTGATTACATACTTTCGTCAGCCTTTGTTACGTATAATCATCGTTAGTTGTCTCCTTATGAAGCTTCATGGTTTTATTTTCATCAGTCAGCAGCATATTATTGGGAACTATATTTTCTATCACCAAAATTTATATTTGTTATCAAGTTGTATCACCTAATAAATAGATCTATCGCCACGAAATATTTGTATCACCTAATAAATAGATCTATCGCCACGAAATATTTTCGTTCTCAGATAGCGGGGCTCCGTCGACATAGGATGCAAGAGCGAGCGAAGGGCACCCCGAGGTTCGGTTTGGTTAGGTCACTTGCATTGTTTGGTGACTACATTTTGGTGACAGATCTACTATTTGGAGGACAAACCCTATTATTTAAGACACACAAAACTAATTAAATTGGTGATAGCTTAAATGATACCCCATATTATTCAACGGCTTATTATTCGATTCGCACGAATTCACTCGCCCGAAACTGGCGAATCGTCACTTTTTTAAATAATATGATTTTTTTCAATACGCGATTCGCACGAAGTTAATTTATTTGTGGGCGAGTCGACAACTCCAGAAATATGTATTACGTATAGAAAAAAACACTAGCGCGCAGAAGTGATAAGAGTAAAACGTGTACTTTTTTCTTAACTTCATTGCATAAATTTAAAAATGTGCCAATTGCCTAATACATAATTATATCTGGAGTTGTCGACTTGCCCAGAAATAAATTTACTTCGATTTGATTCGCCCGTTACGGGCGAGTAAATTCGTGTGAATCGACTAACAAGTCTATTCAACAAATTCTCTTAAATATCATAATTACCGACGTCTATCTATATTTCATTCTAACACTTTATTAAACTAAACTTTCATCTTCCGAATTTATCTTTTCATTCAAAACAACGGAACAACTCAATGTTTACGTAAACGGAGAAAAGCGATTATGGCGAAATGTTAATTAATCTACACAAGTTTACGTCAAATATTCAGTTCATTTTACTTAAGAAACTCCAAATTGACATCAGGAGAATGTTCAACCCGTTAAATTGCCATGGGGTGGTCTGTGTGACCCCATCTGAGCTAAAATTACACTAGACACAAAGAAAATTTAAGTGTATTTTGGTTCAATTAGTGGGAGGGTTAGGGGTGTGAAATTGCGCGGGGACAGTAATTTATTTTAAGTGTGACAGCAGACCAATTTCGACTGGGCAGCGATTATAGGATTTAAACCTTCGGCGGAGGAGTGAAGTGTTTGGGTGTTAAACGGCATTATCTACCCAAAAGCCAATTATCAAGAAATCCTCTCAACTACTCAATAATCAAAATTAACAGGCGCAATACAAAAAAAAAAGTTATCTCTTATTCGCTACTCATACAAAATATACCACCAGTTTCTGTCCGCGAATTCGTCCGCATGAAATGTCTTGTTTTAACATAACATACAACTTAAGCCACAATATTGTCGAGTATCGTCGAGTAGGTATACTCGGCAATACTGTAGCTTCCGATTAGTGAAAAAAATTTCGGAATCCAATCCGTAGTTCTGAACATTACCCCCTACAAACAAACTCACCTTTGAAATATTAAGTACTAGCAGCGCCCTGCGGTTTCACCTGCACAAGTTTCGATCCCGTGGGAATATCGGGTTAAAAGCTATACAATGTCCTTTTCCGGGACTCAAACTATCTCTATACGAAATTTCATCTAAAGCGATTCAGCGGTTTAAGCGTGAAGAGGTAACAGACAGACAGACACACATTCGCATTTATAATATAAGTATGGATAGATATCCTATAAGTTTCACACGTACAGAATTAGTACCTAGATAAAGTATAATCCCTGATTACGATCAACTTTATTATGACGTCAGACCTTGCCGTATCAGAATTAAAACCAGTCGTAAAACATAATGACGGTAGGGCTCTGATAATGTTATCAAATAGATATGTCTAATTAGGGATTTTGCAAAGACCTTTTCCGATATGAGGGTCTAGATTACAAACGAGAGTTATTAGGCTGGGATGAAGTAGGTTCAAAATGTTATGAAATTTGCAAAAATCTGCGGTTGTTTTAACTAAGGGCAGATTTTTGAATCGCCAAATTTAGAAGAGTTGCGGTTTGACAGTTTTTCCATTGAAAAAATGTTAGCAGACGATTAAAAAATCAGCCCTAATAGATGCAGTAATGTACTGTAATAATGTAATGCAGTATATATGTGAAATTTTAAGGTATCTACATAATTAATATTCACACAAGAGGTTTTAACTCATTCGGTGCGTTTCACTGGGTAGCGAAAAATAAATAACAATGTTTCACCCACATACCCCTTACTAATAAACTTGATATATCAGATGAATAGTTATACACAGATTTCTCTCTTTCAGTCGTCAGTTATTTGACTTTTGAAAGAAGAAGACAAAGCGTTGTGTAACTATACAGACGCTATACAACGTTTATTAGTAAGGGGTTACTCTTTAAATGCTGTATAAATTGATATAAACTTTTTGTTACCCTAAAATATAATTATTGTTCCCCAAATTACTCTTACACCAACCCATTTTTTGCTCTCCATATTTCCAAAATATACATGCGATGTATTTTCTATATAGAACAACATCGTATACCGCTCGTGGTATAAATCGTACAAACAAAATTATGCTAGAGAAACAGGCATTGGAGGAGCGAACATAAATTCCTGTTACACGGTTAATCAACATAGAACTTGTAATTCGAATATTGGCCCCACAATTACAATACATTTACATACAGATTTGGTCGGATTGAATTTCTATAGTTACAGTCAGCTTGTTAATTTGCCTAAAAGGAAAGTAATTGCTCAGATGGAATTTATATCCCATACGAGCCCTATATGAAATAACGAGTGTACTCTGTAACGAGGTTCCTACGGAACCCATCTTTTCTAAAGTCGGCGTTTTGCTTCTAAACTTTCTTCCATTATTGTCATCATTAGCAATCAGGTCGTCTTTTATACTGTAACTCTTTGATTTTATAGTTATTTCAATCTTTCGCTTTCTCTATTAATTTGTCTAAGAAAAATATTGGTTCTGAATTTCTATTATCCTAATCAAACCGTTCTATGTGTGTTTTACAAATAAAGGGTGCTCCATTGATGTGTAAAATGATTTCATTACATTACATTGTGTTAAAATTTTCCAATGAGTGGTGGGTCAAGTCATTATACATTCCATAAATTAATATGAGAACGATATTAGACGAAAACTGGTAAAACATACATGAAAATTTATCTGACATGTAATAATATTGGTTTTCCCTCGAAAATGTGGTAATGAGTCTATGACTTTGTATTATAAGGGCGAGTTAACTACCCACTTAATAATTTATTAAGTACCGTTTGAATTGTTCGAAGAATACATGTCCTGCTTTACACTTTATTATTGAATATTGTTACTAGCTCAGCAGGGTGAGCTTTTAAGTGTTTAATCTGGCAAGCTCCGTTAATGAGACACAATTGATTTTCTGTTGTTTCGTCGCCGATCGGCGACGCGCGCCGCTTGACCGGTTAAGACTGTCCGTAAAATAGATTATAAAGGAAAAAAAAATAACCAGTGCGCAAATTGTAACCATGAATTCGGCATATGATTCTAGATCCCCTCATCATCATCACCCGCAGCTCAATTTCATCCACCGCTAAACATAGGCCTCTCTTTTTATGTGCCAAGCCCCACGTTCCTGAGCCAGTCTCATCCAGGTTCTTCCCGCGATGGAAACAAAGACCTACTGCCGATATGCTGGCGTAGAAAATTTTCCGCAGTTATAAAAAAATATATTAACATGTTCCATACATTTAATTTTTGAAGTGAAAACTTCTTTAGGAAATTTGGGAATTTTTTGAGATGGGAAAAAGCCATTGAACTCGCGACACTGTTACCGACACCGCGCTACATTCGGATGTGTTCGGCTGTCCTTGGGATGTACTCGGTTTTAATATATTTCTGATATATGTCAGTGTGTGGTGGCAAAGTATTCTGTTTGTGTTTTGTTTATATGACGATTCAAAAAATACACACGTAATTGTTCAAGTTTTCACTTCTGTCGGCACTCCCGGAGTGCCACTGTTTTTTTTTTCTTACTGTTTGAGCACCGGTTATTTTTTGTTCCTTTATATTAATCATCAAAGTTATACCTACCTAACCTACCCTATATCAATTATACCAAAACAATGCTATACTATAGCTGCAATAGAGGTTATTCACGAACGTAGCATGTAATCGTTTTATTCGCCATGATTTCACTCGGTGAATAAATATTTCTTTTTTTTCCACACCCGCAGCCCCACAGTTTCCGTCCTGCGAATAATTGTGAGCATTCGGTCAATTGTACCGGCACGCGCCATTCTGAGTGTTTTGCTGGCATTCTGTAAAGAAAAGTGACGCAATTTTTCGACGATTATGTATGAAAGGAATATATTGGGAGCGGGATGTGTGAGAAAATATCTCGTGGGGAATATTTTTGTGACTATTGTCAGTTAAAACGTGAGTTAAAAGTTTTTGGGACTCCAAAATATATTGACAACATTCAAAAGACTTATAATGTGAGATCGTAAAATGATAGGTACAAGAAAATACCCTACACTGCAACATAAAAGGTCTTAAACTTCTGACTATTAAAGAAAGAACTGCATACCATTTCTTTCATCCTGTACTGTCCCAGTACTGAGATAAAGACTCCCATTTTAATTTACTATCCCCAAAGGGAACTTCAAGCCCAATAAACAATAATAATAATTTTCAAATGTATGATTAAAGTTGCTTCTAACACACATAATAAAAACCGTTGCCTGGAGCTCTGTACAATGTCATATCTACCCCTCCCCTAATTTAAGTGTGATGCAACTCATAAGAAAATGTCTTTTAAAACACATGCCATGTGGCCCTCTAAATATATATTTTAAACTGACTTTATTTGCCTAAATTTGATGCAGTTTAAAGGGTGCATAATTTACTTTAGACTAATTATTTTGCAATAGGGATGCGCAGCTGGTGTCCCGAATTAGGGGCAAAGAGGAAATTCCGAGTGACAAAGTTTGTTAGAAAATTTTAATTAAATTGTAAGGTGTTTTATATCGATGAACTGTTTCAATATTCTTCTTAATTAACGAGGTTTGTTCAACCAGATTTGAAGAATCATTCCTCTCATTAGAATCTCTTAATTGACTAAAAGTTTATTTATCTTTTTTCTTACTTAAAACTAAAAGCTTTCTGGCTACGTCGTTAGATGAAGGAATTGGTACCTACCTATCTAAAAGTCTTTAAATGTTGACTTTAATAATTTGAGGGTTTGCAAATTTTTGTCTATCTTGTTTTAAATGGATATATGGAAGTGGCAATGTTTGGGAAAACAAGATTTAAAATACAGTCGTGCCAGCGACACGAAGACAGACATGATACGTTACACGGTGTCCATTTTCACAAGTAGGTAGGTATATCCTGGAACTAAATAGTTTCCAGATGAAAGCCACAAACAAACCACCACTAGTAGGTACCTACCACTTCATTCAAAAGCATAATCCACACAAAAAACCTAAGCGCTCACCAAAAAAACCGAGACCAATTCCCGACAATCCGACAAATGAGATTCGTTAATAGGAAAGTCTGAAGGCAAATTTTTGGCGCCGTAACGTCCACATCCCGTCCCAGTTGGATTTCCAATTTTCTATACGTGACCTTTTTCACTCCAAATGTCACATGTTCTACAAACGAGGTGTCTTTGAAAACGTAATTAGAAAATTCCCCAACGACACGACGACGTACCGATTCTGTTCTCTATAGGATTTCGGTGCTCAGGCGCTGGAAGTCGCAAATTAGTTTTGTTCATGATACGTTATCGTAGATGCTTAAAGTACACTATTGGGTGAATGTTTGCGTTGAGGTAGGTGGGTTTCCCACCCGTTTATGCTCACTAGTTCCTTCGCGTAGTTCCTTTGAAGGAACTACTGAGAACTTTTGTATCAGTAGTTCCTTTGCAAAAGCTGAAGGAACTACTGAGACTAGATATTTCCTTTAGCAGTTCCTTTGAAGGAACTACTGCGAACTTTTTAATCAGTAGTGTGGTGTTCACTGTAATCTACCATTAGGGGCTTAGGGTTTAGGAATAAAACGGCCGAATTATCAGTAAGTACAAACCACCCAAAGGGAACGTCCTGTCGCGCCAACGGCTAAAAGTAAAGTGACAGCTACAGTGTTACCAGTGAGTCGAGTCTACATTTAATAGTACGTCACATCTCTTCCTTTTTATATAAGTTAATTAAGTGATTTAGATGTTAACTTATGAAACGTCAGAAGCTAGGTGCACGGTTCCAAATGGTCGTTTCCTATGGAGAAGAACCGGCAAGAAACTCCATGGTTACTCTTTTGAAAATAAATTGGATTTTACAATGTTTTCAAATTACAAAAGGTATGAGGACAGCGTAGGCCTATCAACAAGTAGGTACCAGGTACTTGATGAAATAAAATGTCTACCGATCTAAAGTCTACCAGGCCTACCAAGTCCTCACATTTACACTTTTAAGTACAATACAGTAATAGCATTTATACTGAACTCCCATATCTGAATTTTCGTTATCTTTAACATTCCATTTACCTTCCTTCCTTTCCTTCCTTCTTTATTTCCTTTTCCTTATTTTTTGTTAAATTGTGTTGTCACTAAGTTTTGAATTTCGTAGCTATTTTTGAGATCTGTTAATCCGTTTGTGTCTTGCGTACAGGTAGATTCCATGATTTCAATCTCTTTGGATCGATTACAATAATATTATTAATGATCACGGAAAGCTTTCGCCGTCATTGTTTATTTTCGGCCATGCGTAACCTATCCTTTATGTTGATAGTGCTTGGTTGGCGTTGCCCTTCATGAGCTGCTTCTGATAGGTACCTGTTTTCTTAAATGAGTTAAATGACTTTTTAACCGGTCAAGCTCCGCGCGTCGCCTATCGCCGACGAAACGATAGAAAATCAGTTGTGTCTCATTAACGGAGCTTGACAGATTAATTATATGTTTGTAATCTAAGGATTCATCACTTGATTTGCGTGCGAAACCGTGATTTCGTGTCAAATATAACGTCTAGAGTCCGTCATTGTTTATTATCGACATGGCAATATTTGTTAAACCAAATGCGAACTTATTTACCAAGGTCTCGGACACCAGAAAAAGCCCCGTGAGAAACCAATATAAAAACTTTTAATTGTCGTAAAACTTGTAATCGTGTTTAAAATATTCTTATTTATTATTAGTTAAAGCATCGTATTCATTCATTTAAACTTTGCATGTCGAATCTTAGGCAGAATGTATGGCCCAACTTTAATTCTTCACGACCTTATTTGCCTGCATTCTAGCAAATAAATAATTTGATTTGACTTGGTTTTTTTTTTTTTTTTTTTGAATTATTTCGATGGTTTCCGGTGGTCTACATGTCTCAATTGCTTTGATGTATTTGTCAAGTGGTTTAATGCTTGATGATGAAAGCTAGTAACCCAGAAAATAAATAGCTTTTCGATAAACATTTTTTTTTTTTTTTTAGTAAAACATGTTGCCTTCGAGCTCTGTTAATAATACGTTTTATTTATTTTTTTTTAAGCACCTGGCATCATGTCCTTTTTATCACATCCAACACAATTAAGACGTCATCTGCTATTGTCATGCGAACGCAGAGTGAGCATGAAAATAACCATAACGGAAAATGATCACCTCACTGAGATCTTTTGATTGATATTATCTCAGGTAATAATGCTTTATTGGCAGTACGCATATCTAATTATTTCAACAAGTACGAATATCATCATCAGCCTTTAAAACCGGTACCATCGGAGAAATCGTCAGTGTTATTAGTTAAGTACCAACATAGGTTAAGACTATTATTACTAACCCAATGGATCTCTGTTATTTGAATAACTAATAACAATAATAAAATCCAAGAAGATTTTTGAGTTTGAGTTTTTATTTACAGGTTCAGTTATGTATAAGTCCGCCTAATTTCTTATTTAGCTTTGGTTCCAAAGGAATGGGGACTTGCTATTAGGCTGACTAAGTGAAAGAGTCATTTTATCAATAGTGGTATCCTATTGAACATCATTAAACTTGGCAAACTTTGTTGTGAATAATAAATATATTTGCGAGACGTTAGAGGTATTATTTTATTTGCCCTTCATCTGCAGTGTTTTAGGCAGGGACTTGAAACGATTTATCACGCGAACTTGTTTTATCACGCAACCTTATTTTATCACGCTGCTAAATATTAGCATATTTTTGGCATCATTTTGATAGTTCACACTTGATGTCAGCACTAACTGCTGACTATTTGTGCCTCAACACACACACATATATATTTTTTTTAACGTTATATTTTTTAGTATCATTACAATTTTTTTTTTTTTTTTTTGGAACTATAACATTAGTGGTAACGGAACGAAATTCATTTCGTTTTCAAGTCCGTACACACACACGTTTCACACGTTGTTAGATACTATTTTGGATATTAATATAATTATGTACTTGTATGTGTTTGCGTATTACAAGTAACTCTGCATCTAAACAAACCAACAGTATAGGACCGGGACTAACCCTGATTTATTTTGTTACATTGCATATACTGGTCGGTTACACCAATGTATGTACTTGATGAGTTTTCACCCATTGATTGCATAACTAGTATAGTTTTATACCAATGTATGTACTTGATGAGTTTTTACCCATTTATTGCATAACTAGTATAGTTTCATACCAATGTATGTACTTGATGAGTTTTCACCCATTGATTGCATACACTGGTCGGTTATCCAATGTATGTACTTTTACATCGGACTTTATACTGTTTATTTGACCTTTATTTTTTATTTTTGTTTTTATCTTATGTATGTATCTGGTGTATTGTGTGTCTTTTAGTTTGTGCTAAATAAATGTTTTTCTTTCTTTTGTCTTTCAACATTATAATAGCAGAAAGCCGTAGAAAAATCCAAACAAGCTGTATTATATATAAGCAGAATAATTAAGTCAAGTCGCACTGATAAATTTAAAGAAGCATACATACTATGAAATTATTTTACATAAACAGTTTGTATTTACCATTTACTCATAAATGGTAAATCCATCCATCAACTGGTTTACGATCGCTTACTCTGAGTGTGCGGTATTAGTAGAACATTATGCAGGTATTTTATTACAATCGACCAACTACACAACAATGGAACATTTGTATTGGTAAGCGTTAACTGGCACTGTTTTTAAAGCCTGCTTACTTGAATTAGATTCAATAATTTATCGAATATATCAAATATTATAACATTGTTTCCGTTTTCAAGGTTGGAACTTGTTTCACTTGTGCTCTGGCTATCGTTGAACTTGTTCGAATGCCGTTCTGCAGATCTTTGGAAGTTTTTTTTTTTTTTTTTTTTTTTTTTTTTTTTTTTTTTTTTTTTTTTGAAAATATTATTTCTTAAGTTTAGTCAAGCTGCTCTACACTTCATCTGTAATCAAGAATTTCGTGTTGCGGCAAGCTGTAATGAATTCTATGAATTCTTTTGTTGATTGCAATTGCCAGTGCAAAATGCATTTGATTTTACTAAAATTAGTTCAATCATTAACCTTTTCAGATTTTATGACACTAGTTACTTTACTTCGATTTTATCGAAGTGGAACTTTTGTTAAAACTGGTACTTATATATACAAGGATATATACAAGTTTATCCATTTATCTGGTACCTTTCAGAGATAACTGAATTACCACTTTAACAAGAACTCATTTGTTATGACCAAAATGGAACGAAAGAGATTAAAAATAAAATACTTTGTCAGTTTCAAACAGAACAACTGGGCTATAGTTACCATCAAAAATATATTATTATTCATTCATATATAATATAGTGTAATTATAGTAAACCAATTGTCTGTATTTAATTTGGTCATCATAAAATATGAAGTAATACTTGGAAGGTAGACCGAACGTACCAAAGAAATATTGTTCGATGGTATGTTTTACTTATTTTTTTTCTTTTAAGTTTAAAGTACTTAAGTGTATAATATAATTACGACATTGTGGGTAGATTAATTAAACTTCAAATCTTGTTGAAATTATTAGCCTTACAAAGGACATGTAAAATTAAACAGAATGTATGAGTTATTGTTAACTTATAGGTACCCACTATTAATTTAATAGTTTACCTTTTCAAATTACTTCGTAATGTTTTGATACCGATTAACCACATAATCTATCAGTATCGCGACGTCCGCGATCTTATTTGCCTAATTTTAGGCAATTGTGTTAACCAAACATTTAATGGCTTAGTTGGGTTGGCACCTATCAACAAATGAGGTTATACGAAATAAAAGTAAAAACTATAAATTCACTGTGCATAATTATTAAACATTTATGCTTAATATGCACAGTTAAAATGCTGTACAAATAACCTCCTCCTTTTTGAAGTCGGTTAATAACATAGTAATTTGTTTTCGACCTTGGATTGAGTTCATTATTTAAGTGAAAATAACGGGTGCATTACATAATTACGAAAAAAAAAATTCGTCACAATTATGAATTTCAAAATAACGATTTTCAATAGTAGAATTACGCTCCAATTTTCCATTATTTTTACGATAGGACGCACCGTTTTTGAGATATAAGCAAATTTAGAACCAGCTACGACTCCATGACGCGCGCTCGCTACGCTCGCATGTTCCCGAAAATAACACTTGTGCGTTCCGTGCTTACAAATTTAAACTCAATAATGCTATATTTCACCACTCATTATTTGGAGGGACACTTTATTTACTAAATAAAACCTCATTCGTTAATTTGCCAGTATAAATCGCAACCATTAGGTTGTTATTTTTTTTTCATATATCTGCACGACATACCTTAATCCTCGTCGCCAATGTGGTGTTCACTGTAATCTACCATTAGGGGCTTAGGGTTTAGGAATAAAACGGCCGAATTATCAGTAAGTACAAACCACCCAAAGGGAACGTCCTGTCGCGCCAACGGCTAAAAGTAAAGTGACAGCTACAGTGTTACCAGTGAGTCGAGTCTACATTTAATAGTACGTCACAAGTAGTCCCTTTGCAAAAGCTGAAGGAACTACTGAGACTAGATAGTTGCTTTGAAGGAAATAAACGTATATAATGCTGCCCGCTGCTGCCGCATGCAGGACTGTAGGTTCGCTCGATGTACTAAGTAAGTAAATATAACTCTTTTTAGGGCATTATGCATATTAAATACATTTTCCAATCTCGCTTCTTTCGAACAGAATATTAAATTTTTTATGTCCCCATCATAATAGTCGGCAAGCAAGAATTAACAACTTTAATTATAATTAAAAATATACCGTTAAAATTCTAATGCCAAACTGCATTCAGTGATGGATTATTTTTTATTAAATAGTTTTTGTAAATAGATAATAGCTTCATATTTGCAATAAATTACCACCGTTGTGTCATCGCGCTTCTCTTTCTTTTCCTACCAAACCTACGATCCTGCATGCGGCAGCAGCGGGCAGCATTATATATGTTTATTTCCTTCAAAGGAACTATCTAGTCTCAGTAGTTCCTTCAGCTTTTGCAAAGGGACTACTGATCAAAATGTTCTCATTTGTTCCTTCAAAGGAACTGCTAAAGGAACTATCTAGTCTCTGTGGATCCTTCAGCTTTAGCAAAGGAACTACTGATACAAAAATTCTCAGTAGTTCCTTCAAAGGAACTACGCGAAGGAACTAGTGAGCATAAACGGGTTTTCTTATCGTTAGAAAATACCAATAAAAAATATAGGTATCTTATTCAAGTGCCAAGAGATTCTGTCCCTATTTTTATCGTTAGAATTCAAACTGACCTCAGCTCTTGCTGTGGTCAGTTTTACCCCCTCAAGAATAGAAATAATGTAACTGCATCAGTGCAGTTATGCAATTAATGAAAATCTTATTGACAGACTCACTGATTATTTTGGCCTTATTTATAACGATCCATTTTTGGTATTTAAGAACCGACTACTACCTAACATACAGTTGTTGCATGTTTGCGTATGCATGTGTGCGTCGTTTTAGCATAGTAATAGCGGTCAATGACCCACCTATATTTTCTAGCATTTCTTATTTCAAACTTGATTTAATCTATAGTGATCTTCAACACGTTCCAATAACGATATACCACACATATATATTTTATTGTTTAGGTTCCTAATACTGACGGATATTATGGAAAGGGCAATGACCATTATTACCACGCTAAAACGCGAAACCTATAGTAGTTACGACATCAGTATAGTAGTTTAAACATTGTTGGTATTTAAACATGCAATAGTATTTAAATTGTTTTTACGTCCGTACGTTTTCATTTAAGCATAAAATAATAGAATTGCCATCCCAGCGGTGTTGCGGCGCACTTGCGTAATTGGTTTAGATAAATTAACAAAGTAGTTCCAAAGAGTGATATCCCAAGAGACACACTTTAATTGTAAACCCGCCCTTGTTTCGACGATTCTTGCATTGATAATGAGTTTTTATGATTATTGTTTAACACTGTTTCTTGTGATGGTATTGTTAAAGTAAAAATTTGTGGTATTGTGTAAGTGGGGTGCGCAAAAATCGCGGAATTCTGTGTTACTATGTTTTTTATTTCTTGTAAGATTGAAAGATGCAAAAAATACATGTTGTCATTTATACAGAAAAAATAAAACTGCATCGCAAAGCAAATAAATTTAATATTTTTTTATATACCTATCTCACTTTCTCATGTTTATTAATACAATTTTGGTTTAAAATGGATAAAATTCTTTTATTGAACTAACTAGTAAACTATTTACTTATAGCATAATCAGCCTATAGTGTTCCCACTGCTGGGACACAGGCCTCCTCTCTGTGAGAGGGCAAGGGCTATAATACACCACGAGGGCCCAGTGTCAGTCACATGTCTTCGAATTTTTGTTTCTAGGACATGTCGGTTTCATCACGATGTTTTCCTTCACCGTTTTGAGAGCAGTGGTGATGAACTAATTTACACAAAGTAAAGCGCCTGTCTGGGTTCGAACCTACGACCTACAACTTGTAAGCTGTGGCAGTTACCACTGAGCCCCCACAGCTCAACAAACTATTTACAAAATATTAAAACCAAACAACATAATATTAATAATAAACTAAAACATGGCGTCGCAAAATTCCTCTGCATCGCCGTTAGCTGGTAGTATAATAAACTACATTATTCACAACAAAAACAACTTTCAGAGTCAACTATTCCAATATCTTGAATCTTACCAAGAGTCCTCTAATACCGCTCAGAACTCAATACCTCTACAACATAATACGAGTATTCCGTGCTCACATCAAATTCAAGCGCTATCGACAACTCGCGAAGATATGGAGCGTATGGAAACTGTGCAAACGGTCCGAGCGATAAGCTCGACTTGCATGAATTTGAATAACAAACAGACGTCCTGCTACAGACAGAACGACAAAAACACGAACCAATTATCTAAATGCACCAATCAGAGCGAGTAAATACTCAAAGCACAGTATTCAACCAAAAATTGCTTTCTTTTATAAATGTGCATAACACATAAAATGGTGATGTCCATAAGTGCTTCGCCAAACTTCGCCCGTATTTGCCTCAAGCGATTGTCACCCCTATTTTTTCATCCTTCCACTGCCACCCCTGTTTTTGCTCATCCTTTCATTACAAATTGCATTTCTGTGAAAAGTCGGTGATGAATTCAGCTAAATAAATATAAAAGGCCGTTGAAATTGGGACATCAATATTTTTTTCCCTTGATTTATTTTAATCGATACCAGAAGAGTTTAACTACAACAATGCCACATGGTGGCAGAGTTAGTTATGTCGAAAAAAGACAATAAAATAAGAAAAAATTAATAATACAAATGGCTCCTAAAGTTCAATATTGTTACCCAAATTCTGATTCCGTCTTTTTCTTTTACTCAAGTATAGCTTCCAATGCACCCTAGTCGATCTTCTAAATAACACAAATAAAGTTTGGAAGACAAGTCTATGAGATAAAAAAAACAACATCGACTTAAAAATATAGTCTACCAATAAACTGGTTAACATGAAAAACACTAATGCTATTAATAATAAAGAATCACATATAAACGCAACTGCAATCAATGATACAACATGACGTATGTTTCGTTTTGACATAGTCTTCTTTCCACACGATAACACAGACATAACTATTCTTATAAAAACAAAAAAGTTCATGATCGTCATAAAAAGCATTGGAAATATGCTATTCAAAAAGCCTTTCATATTAACCAATTTTGGAACGATTGCATCACATATTCCTATGATAATACCAGCTATTCCGTAAGTGAACACAGTCGCCTTCCTCTTCTCACAGCTTATTTTTCCAACGTAGACGAGTACAAGTCTTAAATAAGCGAGCACTGAAGAACAAAGTGACCAGCATATTGATATTATGAGTAAATAATAACTGAAATAACCAGTTTCAGCCGGAGTGTAGTTAAAATAAATTTCAATTACAAAAGAACTCTGGAACACTGTACCGGTTATGATTTGGTTCAAGCTGATATAGTTCTGAAGTGAACGCCACTGTGGCAGAAGACACCATGTTATTAACAACACTATTACACACAATATCGACAGTCCAGATCCCGTGAAAGAGACTATGACTGCGTAATCCAGAGTAGTGTTCATTTTCACTGCAATAAATAACTATGTTGAAATTGTAGAAGTAACCTTTAGATTAACAGCTGTATGTATGGTGGTAGCTATAATTATATTCCTAGTGTCACTAGTACACGCGTACATGTCATTAAAGCGTTATCAGGAATACCTTTTATAACAGTATCAATTATTTTTAATTAGGTTAATATTTGGACGACGAACGACATAAAACTATTGTAGGGTCTTCGATTGAAATTTTAATGTATGAGCACTACTCTGTTGGTAGTGATCATATCCTACCATACTGGGTACTGCGTGGTGAAGTAAAAAGGCAACCTCCAAACGCTAGAAAACATTTAGTATCTCTTGAAACTAAAACTTAATCGGTTTCAATGTGACCTCGGTTGAAATATAATTTATAATGATAATGGCAGGGGTGAACTTTATTTAGAATAAGTCTGGATTTCTGTACATATTTAAACTTTTGTTCCTCATTGCTCGCAAATTCAGGATTTATACTCGTTTACGTTGGAAAAATCAAAACGGTGAAGGAAAACATCGTGAGGAAACCGGCATGTCCAAGAACCAAAAATTCGAAGACATGTGACATCTGTCGAACCCGCACTGGGCCCGCGTGTGGATTACGGCCCACTCCTTCTCACTGAGAGGAGGCCTGTGTCCCAGCAGTGAGAACATTAAAGACTGATTATGTTACGTTGGAAAAATAAGGTGTGAGAAGAGGAAGGCTACTGTGTTCAATTATGCATCATCTGGTGCCCAATGATTTCATGTCTGTTTTCTCTACTTATATCTGTATTTTTATAATGTCCGTAATTTTGTTGTTTTTGTAAGGATTTTTTTGTCTGTGTTGTCATGCTGAAATGACAGTTTGTCAAAACGAAACATCAGTCATGTCCAACCCAATGGTTTGGCACGCGACGATGGTAAGAGACCAGACGGGATGACCATAATGCCTTTGAAGGTAGGTAGGCCTTTGGTGTGGGATGCAACGTGTGTCGACACCCTTGCGCCATCCCATCTTCCAAGCACGGTAAGCTGTGCTGGGGCGGCTGCTGCAGGTGCGGAAAACCTCAAACGGCGCAAATACTCCAATCTGTTTAGAACTTATATATTTGTGCCGTTTGGGGTTGAAACACAAAGGCCATGGGGCTCGAGTGCCCACTTAGTATTTCGAGTCTCTTCACGTGACCAGAGGGCTGGCCTATTTTTTGGCCAAAGAATCAGTATAGCCATACAACGTGGCAATGCTGCCAGCGTTTTGGGCACGTTTCCTGATGACAGTGATGCGGACGAATTTTTTGATGCCCTTTGATTATTTTCCCTCCCTTTTTATATACTTGTATATATTATTATTTTAAGATTGTTAGCTTTTTAAATTGAGTCATGTTGTAACTTATAACTATAACTTATGTTGTTATTTATACTTATAGGTACATGTATTTTTTTATTGTTTTAATCAATGAATAATTGAAATATCAAAAACATGTCCCTAGTTAAACTAGTGATAACGACTGTTTACTTCATTAAAATTAATTGACATTAATTAAAAAAATAATCAGTGATAACAATAATAATGATAAAAGTGTGACATTTGCAAAAAAAAAGTAAAAGCCATGCACACAGCTTAGAGCATAAACGTGAAATCGATTGTTTTGACAAAGTCATTAAAGAGAATTACCACAATAGAAATGAACAGGACTCTGAATTACCAAGAGATTATGTATCTCACGGGATCTGGACTATCGATATTGTGTGTTATAGTGTTGTTAATAACATGGTGTCTTCTGCCGCAATGGCGTTCACTTCAGAATTATATCAGTTTGAACCAAATCATAACCAGTACAGTGATTTTGTGTCTAATACCTGTAATTGCGTTTGTCAATTCATCGCATGAATTTAATATTCTCCTGGATTATGTTTTAGTAACATCATTATGCTGGTCACTTTGTTCTTCATTGCTTGCGTATTTAAGACTTGTACTCGTCTACGTCGGAAAAATAAGCTATGAGAAGAGGAAGGCTACTGTGTTCACTTACGGAACAGCTGGAATTATCATAGGAATATGTGATGTAATTGTTCCAAACTTAATAAGTGTGAAGAGACACGTGGTTGGTTTCATAGGTGTATTATCAGTAATATATCTAATGTTTGTTAATTTTGTTATTTTTACAAGAATAGTTTCATCTGTGTTATCGTGCTGTAAGAAGAGTATATCAACACGAAATATCAGTCATGTTATATCACTGATTGTAGTTGCAATTATATGCGATTCTATCTTAATAGCAGTAGTGGTTTTGTCAATGTTTTCCAACCGTACACAATTCATTCTATGTCCGACAGTGTTTTTTTTTACACATAGACTAGTCTTTCAAACTATGTTTGTGCTACTAAGGAGAACAACTAGGATGCATTGGAAGATATACTTCAGGAAAAGAAGGAACCGAAATGTAAATATGATAATATAACTTTAAAAATGTTAAGTAAGTAAAGACATAACTTCGAGTATATTCATTCTTGTTTTATTAACAACAATTCTCATTCCAGGGTACCAACTAAGATCTAATACTGGGGATTCAACGTTCAAAATAGGTCGCTAAATTAGGGTTTAGCCAGATCTATCTGGTTGAGAGATGATATCGTGTACAGACGCCAGCACATCAAGCTACTACAATCTGTCAAATTTCTTTAATAGATTTTCAACTTTATCGCCAAAGCATTAGGTTCAAAGTTGTTTGGGAAAATTTGACAGTTTCAGGTAGCTTGATATGCTGGCGTCTGTACATTTCAATGCTTTTCAAGTTTTGCTCGTGAAAGCAATTCATTGAGCATAGCTAAAAATATTCCCCCATTATCTACTAATAAACATTGCTTGAAGTTAAGTTATGATAAAAGCTTTTTAAACATAATTTTTTTGACGTTTAAACATGTCTTAACTCTAAGTAACGTTTATAAAGTAAAAGGCATTTTGATAAATAAATCAAAAGTTGCCTACACCTCTATACTTGCGCAGTGGAATCATAGTATCGAAAACCGCCCACGGCCCTCCGATACGGAACTTAGTCGTTAGCAGAAAGCGTCGAGTCCTACGACAGACAAAGCCCACTGCTTTACTATAAATCTATTCGAACCTACACACCTGCTAAGTTTCCAATGAGCTCTGCATAAGAGATGACAGTTCACTTTCCCTAACCAAACAAGCAATGGTTTTGTAGTCTGTCTGTTAAGTCACTACAGTGTATCTTGACATGTGTTGCGAGCTCTAATTGGGATGAATACGCTTTATAAGCAAGAGATTTGCAACTTTACACAGATAAAGGGACCTTTGAAGGGATGTCGATGGTAACTGTTTAACCGTTCACTAGTTAAGAGTTCATGCCATATTTGGGAAACGTTTGATTTGCATCATAAAGCTTGTTTTGAATTTAGCGTACAAAGTTTCACATGTTTAAATTAGATGAATGAATAAATTAGTCTTTGTAAGACGTCTTGTTCATACTTGGAACAGTGTTGAGAAGTAGCAGACATTAATTAGAATACAGATTCACGTGGTTTATATTGTTTTTAAGTGGAAATTAGAAGGCCTTAAAATAAAAAAAATATAAAAAAAACCGAGTGTGCTTATGACCACACGACTGAAGTGAAACTTCAAACGTATTTGGCTATGAGAGGAAAAGAGAAAGAAAATGTGCGCGCGCACTGCTTTCTCTTGCTTATATCCCCCACTCAACTCCCGTTCGCCTCGCCCGATCACACTTTTCGTAACGCTTACGTCACGCGAACGTCGGCTTACTCCCCAAGTCAAGCGTACGTAAAGAAGTTTCACTTCAAAAAGTATGATGCTTTATAACTTTAAATGAGAATGAAACGTGAAGAGTTTTTTTTTGTTGCAGACGACATTTTTAATTCTTGGAGCCACTCTCTCAACACAAAAAGAATAATTGCCAAAACAGAAATTAGCTCTAACAATAAAAATAAGGGGGTTAAATATAATGACCAACAAAAAAATAAATTAAACACCAAACAATTAAGTATAAAATTACAATAGTTCTAGCTGGGCACCCCTAAGCTAGGTTTGGTTAGGTTACTTTAAGCCCAATACACAGAAACAGGAGCCCCGCGAACCGGGGCTCCCGTCGACATAGGATGCAAGAGCGAGCAAATGAGAATACAAATACCTTTACCTAGGTATTTTACAATAAAATGGAGTTTTAATTTTGGTGATCATTTACTATTTTTGGCAGTAAAAAGTGTTTTTTGATGTTAAACATAAGCCAAAAATAAGTACCAATCGGATCATCAACCGCCAATCATATTATACTTAGAAACTGAAACTAGATCCACGAATTCCGGGATATTGACCCAAGTCATGGAGGCTTTGTCTTCCACGTTTGACTGATCACTGTGATTGCTTCGCCGACCGACATCTGCCTGACCACCTGGAGCTGAATTCTGATACGGTCCGCTCGTCTTAACCACCATAAAATATTTTCAAAATGGAACGGTCTATAGATCGTTTCGCGATGAAACTTTACTATAAGTACCTTGGACTAATAGCCGAAACGTGACTGGAGTTAGGAGGTAATTTTGTAGGAGGACCTTAAGAATATCATACACCAACAATGTGGAGGGGTTTATGTGGTTGACTCAATATTTTTCCGGTGTTGACTTTCGCTTAAAACTGCAATTCGATATGTCATTATTAGCAAGCTAAATATTTTCTAGTATTTGAATAATGACACCAGTGTGCCATTTTCACAAAATATTAAGGTGATTGCAGGCCAAGTTAGGAACTGTTTTTTTTTGTTAGCCTATACTATCCCACTACTGGGCAAAGGTCTCCCCCAAATCCTTCCAGGAACTTTTTTCCCGCGCCACCTCTAACCATGGCTCTCGTGGTACGTGTCCAGGTCATCTCGCCATCTCTTTCTGAGCCGGTCTCGGCGGCGGCGGCGGCGGCGCCGTCCATCTTCAGGCACCCATTGTGTGGCGATTTTTGAGGAACTGTTATTCTAGAAAACTTAGAGCGCATACACACGAGCGGCAGGCGGATGGGGCCCGTGGCTAAATAATAACAGCCGCACAGTTCGATCGATCAGGTTAAGCTATGCTCGCCGCGGTTGGTCTGTGGATCGGTGACCATCTTTACATACCGAGATCCCTCCGTGCCTTGGAAAGCACGTTAAGCGGTTGGTCCCGGCTGTCATTCGTGGATCTCTGATAATCGTTGCGGGTAGTCAGAAGCCCGAAAGTCTGACAACCAGTCTTACCAAGAAGTATCGTATTACCCAGTAACTGGGTTGTGGAGGTCAGATAGGCAGTCGCTCCATGTAAAATACTGGTATTCAGCTGCAACCGGTTAGACTGGAAGCCGACCCCAACATAGTTGGAAAAAGGCTGGGCAGATGACACACGAGCGGTACGTGACAACGGCAGAGGTAACTGCAGCAGCAGTTGACGTGTGCCGCTCGTGTCTATGCACACTTAGTGGTTTTGTGTTGAGTAATTGTCATGTGATTCTACTGACTAAGCCCTAACAAAAAGCTTTTGGAACAATAATTGCACTCATTCAAATATTATTATAATTTCTTTGAGCCTGTTTAAAATTCTATAAGCACTATTTACGTCAGTCTCATCCTCGCCGTGCTATGTCTTAACTTTTCTGCGACTAAATTGCTCACTTTTGCACAATTCCATCCAATTTATTCCCCCCTTACAAAGGTCTTATCTTGAATGAGAGAAGCTTGTTTTAATGTCGTTAATTTAAGACTCCGGCGTCCGTAACGATTTCATTCTGTTGTGTTGTTATACTTACCTATAGGCTAGTTTTCCAATAGTACTGTAGGTAGATTAGGTAATGGACCGCCTTTGTACCTGTATTCCGGTCGGAATGTAAACGAAACTGATATTGCAGAAAACAGTAAGAATGGGTTTAGGGAAGACTGGAACTGTGTCGTTGATTTAAATAGTTTTTTAGTTATACATAGTTTTAAAGGATGTAATAAAATTATAGACTTTTTAGTGCAGAGTAGTATTATTATAGACAAACAGCTGACCAACAAATTGATGGTCTTGCTAGCGCTATGAGTAGAACAAAACTCCCAGCGTACAGAAAGTACTTCTGTTACCACTTCACGCTTAAATTGCTAAACCGATTTAGATGAAATTTGGTTTAAAGATAGTTTGAGTCCCGGGAAAGGACATAGGATAGTTTTTATCCCGATATTCCCACGGGAAACTTATGCGGGTGAAACCGCGGCGCGCAGCTAGTTTCATAATAAGGCAGTTCTTATTATAACTTGTCGGCCAACACTAAAAGCTCCTAATAAAATCCGCAAACGATTCTCATACTATGAACTAGCAATGTGATTCATAAAAAAAAAAGTTAAATATTCCGTACGCACACCGTCGTCGGAAATCTACTTTTTCTTCGACATTATACCCAAATTATAGACAGAGAGCCTTGTAAAGGGGTGAATGACATCGGACAATGTTTTATAAGAGTTTTATATCTCCTCGTTATAATAATATGGAAATCTGATTGTGTCTACAGCCTTATGTAAAAGTACTTTTTTATTGCATTTCTGATTTTAAATGTACTGCCTTTTTTTATAGGTGACTATTAAAATAATAATGACAGATAAGGAATAGATAGGGTCATAATTATTGTAATGTGTATTGTGTATAATTAATTCGGTATTTTAAATCATCGATACAGTGTTAATGTCCTTATAGACGCGAGTGTATTATTAAACACTTTGTAGTGTTTCTAAGAACTGCTGAGCTTACTCCAACATTAGTCTAACAACAGAGTAGTTCTGAGAGTTCCGCAAGAAAATATATTATATTAGCAGCGCCCCGCGGTTTCAACCGCTAAGTAACGATCCCGTGGGAATATCGAGATAAAAAGTACCCTATGTCCTTTTCCGGGACTCGAACTATCTCTATACCAAATTTCATCTAAATCAGTTCAGCGGTTTAAGCGTGAAGAGGTAACAGACAGCCCATATATAAATAAATAAATGAAATAGCCTTGCACTTCGTTATGTCATACTAATTTCTTGCGTTAATGGGCATTATTGTTGTCAGGTTTGAAAAATTATAGTAGATTTATTTATGAAGTCTGTGACATATCTTGTATGTGTATATACATGCGTTTCCCATCAGGTGGTTCGGCCTATTGAAGAAACTAAAACAAATAAATAAACATGTTACCTTTGTGTTCCTCTTCAGCATGATCATTTTAGTGTAAGAATTCTCAGTGTAACTGAGATTATAGATTGGCCTAACTAACAACAATTATCACTATTATCATTTCAGCCGAAAGACGTCTACTGCTGGACATAGGCTTCCCCCAAGCACCTCCACTTCGACCGGTTCTGCGCTTCTCGCATCCAACGGGTTCCTGCGGCCTTCACAAGATCGTCAGTCCACCTTGTGGGAGGCCTTCCAACGCTACTTCTTCCGGTACGCGGTCGCCACTCCAGAAGCTTTCGGCCCCATCGGCCATCTGTTTTGCAAGCAAAGTGCAAACTAACAACAATACATGGACCTTTATACTAACAACATAATATGGATCTTGTAATTTGATCTGAAATAAATCATCATCATCATCTGTCTTGCCTTTTCCCAACTATGTTGAGGTCGGCTTCCAGTCTAACCGGATGCAGCTGAATACCAGTATTTTACATAGAGCAACTGCCCTATCTGACCTCCACAACCCAGTTACTGGGTAATACGATACCCCTTGGTAAGACTGGTTGTCAGACTTTCGGGCTTCTGACGACCCGTAACGACTGTCAAAGATCCACGAATGACAGCCGGGACCAACGGCTTAACGTGCTTTCCGAGGCACGGAGGGGTCTTGGTATATAAAGATGGTCACCTATCCACAGACCAACCGCGGCAAGCGTAACCTGATTGATCGACCTGTGCGGCAGTTACTATTTAGCCACGGGCCCCTCCGGGATCTGAAATAAATATTTATTATTATTTTTATTTAATGACCCTTGCCCAGCATATTATCAGTGCAGTTAAAAAGACTCAGTAGGCAGATATTTACTTTATCAGTAACAAACAGTAAACAAAACGGGAACACTATTGACAAAGGCCATTTTTACGTACTGCTATACGGCCATACGGGTATTAAACAAAATGCAAGCCAATTTGTTGTATTAAAATTCACGTGTTTCCCAATAGTCGATACATTTGCGATAAGCCTGGCTCACGGTAATCTGACTTTATCGGTATACCTGTTTGAACTGCGACTTTTACTGTGTGCAAACGGTAAATTAATTGCTTATAAAAATCCTTTTTTAAATAAAGTTGGTGTTGTATGATTTGGTTGTGGAAGTATGCCATTCTTTGGGTGGATAGTAGATTTACTGTTCATATCTAGGTTAAAACCAAGATAAAGTGACCTTTAAAAGAAAATTAACATAATAATTATACATGGCTAAATTCTAGCATTCATCATCCTAGCCTTTTTGGTTCCAGGTCGGTTTCCAGTCTAGCCGAATGCAGCTGAATACGTATATGAATAACTAGCTGCGCCCCGCGGTTTCACCCGCATAAGTTTCGATCCCGTGGGAATATCGGGATAAAAACTATCCTATGTCCTTTTCCGGAACTCAAACTATCTCTATACCAAATTTCATCTAAATCGGTTCAGTGGTTTAGGCGTGAAGAGGTAACAAACATATAAACACACACACACTCACAAACTTTCGCCTTTATAATATTAGTGTGATTATGTATTATATAGACTTTTAGGCTTCCATAACGACTGTCAAAGATCTACGAATGGCCACTGGGCCAACTGGGCTTAACGTGCTTTACGAGGTACGGCGGGGTCTCGATATGTAATGGATGGTTACCCATCCACGAACCGACCTCGGAAAGCGTAGCTTTACCTTTGAGCGACCCGTGCAGCTGTTATCACTCAGCCACAAGCCCCTAACTGAGTTCTAGGCCTCGCTAGAGGATAATTGACTTCAGCCATACCTATCGTTTTTTGTTCTGAAGATTCAGCTACAAGGTTAGATATTGTTACTGGTTTCTGACACCTTGCCAGAAAGCTCCAAGGTCTTTGTGGCATCATTTATGTACAGATTACGTTGATCGTTAAGAAAAACTTGCAGCTGTAAGCGCTCTCTAGTGAAACTTTTCATATATTCGGGATCCCTGAGACCTGACAAAACCAACATACAATACATTCACAATTCCGTATGACAAACGGCTGTTATTCGAAGATTATCGCTTGAACATGACTAATGACATGTCGCTTCCTTCACGTCTCTTCTAAATGTTAATTGTACTGAATGCTCCCGACACTAATTTACACTGTGTTTATTTTACTGAACACCCCGTTATATTTGCGGTTGCTGAAACCCTTGCTAATGGAATTTGCACCGTACGACCTACAGATAAAACAGCTGTGATGTTTGATGGGTCGTAAAGTTAAGCTTGTCAGAGTCAAGATGATTCACACGCGTTACGTTGTCATTTCAGACGTACGATTCAATTTTTCATTTAGATGAGAACTGTGTAAACACGGTTGAAATGGAGGGGAAAGTTTCTATTTTAAAATATTTTTGTTTGGGCCCTCTCCGATTCTTTTATGGGTGTGTTAAATAGAATTCACAAGTTAGCGATCGGAAACTTTCTCTGTGAAGTTTGCTGGATTGAAAACACGATCTGAGTTGCAGGTGGAATAACATTGTTGAGTTTTCATCCGATCATTTTCTTTATTTTTCTTAGTAAGTGCAACTTAGTTTAATATGTTTGTTACGCAAAATACGCGCATTCACGTGGAGTTGCGGACAACAGCCCGTATTAGCTATTACCTAACTTATTTCTCATCATTTTAAGTGCGTACGATATTAACTTACTAAGGTCTTCGAAGTAAAAAAATGCGAGTAAAAAGTAAATCAACCATAAATTATGTTTTGAGAAATAAAACTTCGTCCAAGCTTTTTAAACTAGAAAACTCGCGTACGTCCAAAGTTAAAAAAGTTGAGTACCCTTTTAAAAATGTATACTGTTATAAAATATACCCATCATTCTATGTAGAATAATGGTGTTTCGCCACAAATTTAAATTAATGACCCAACAGTCCAGCAATCACAACAACGATAATTTTAAATAATTTTAGGCGACTCGACTGCGTGAATCTTCTTAACATCTTACAAGTTTTAATTAGTATTATATAGTAGTGTTAATGACATAACTATGACGAATAAAAAAAAAGTTTTTTTTTATATCTTGTGTGTGAAGTTTTCATAAAAATGAATATGAATTAATTTTTATGAAGTTTTCATAATAATTGTTCGACTAGAGTCGCGTCGCGCCTTTCTGTGGGAGCCTAAAGGCGTTCTCTACATAAGTTTCTAATTTCTAGTATATAATTCAACATAATATTGACATGTCGTACATCAGCATTAACTTGCCAGGTACAGTCACCAAAAGAGATAAGTAACCAGGGTCGTCGGATATGGTTGAAGTTAAGTAAGAAACCGATGGATGTTTTTAACGAAATTTAACGTGATAAATGAACTGTTTGTTTCCTATTAATTAAATTTAATTTAATTCAATAACACCCACCGGTTTCTTACTAAACTTCAATATATCCGACGAACCTGGATACTTATCTCCTACCGTGACCGTACATCACAAATCTGTACGCAGATACATAGACATGTAATTAAGGGTTACATGTACTTAAATGTGACTAATTAGGTGAGAGCAATGTGTTACCGAGCACTATTAGGTAGATACTACATCAACAGTTTGGACATTGCACGTATTATATATGTATATGTATGTAGGTACATGAAATTAACATACACCTCATTAGTTCCATATTTTAGGTAGGCTAGAGGTCGCCTCAGTTTGATCTAAATATTGAATTATCCTAACAAACTAAATTCGACCATCAACTACATTTAATGCTGTATATTGTAGGACACATTACACTAATGGACGATCCCCATAATTTACAGACCTTTACCAGTAATGAAGCAAAGACCTCACAGCTTTGCATAGTAGACCCTCCCGTATGGAAGTAGCTAACACAGGTAAAATTAGCTTACGAAAAAATGCTACCATTGGTAAGCAAAAGGATTAATTTTTAACCGACTAGTTAAAAAAGGAGGAGGTTCTCAGTTCGAGTGTACATTTTTTTGTATGTTTTTACGCGATATCTCCGGTACTTGTAAATAGATTTCAAAAATTTTTTTTTATGAATAGTGTAGGTATGCCTCAGGGGTGGTCCCATATAAATTTTATTAACTTTGCTTGGGTCGTTTTTGAGTTAGCTTCAATAATACGTATTTTTGCCAACTTAGTTTATATTGATAATGTTATAATGACTTCATGTCACTCATATTTACATAGCAAAGTAGTATTATACGAATTTTGTGGGGTAAGTACAACTCAAAAGTGAAAAGTAAAAAAAAAAACAACCGACTTACAAAAAAAGACACTACAAAGTGAAAAATAACTTTAATTTCGTAAGTCGGTGGCAAACAACGAAAATGCGAACCCAACGACACAGACTTCCGAAATTAAAGTTACTTTTCACTTTGTAGTCTTTTGGAAGTCGGTTGTTTTTTTTTCTTTGTAGGAACCGAGCATAAAGGAGATTAAAAAGCTAATATCATTCTTCCAAACTTCTACGTTCTTACTCACGTTTTGGCAACAAATGTGACTTCATTGCTTCAAGCTAGGTTTTTCAAGTACATAGCAGAAATATACCATAGGTGTCTACCTATATTGCTAAATATTCTAGGATAGATTGCTATACGGAGATAAAAAAAAAATAACAAAAGTTTAATTCTCCCAAACTTTACTTTCTGGCAACAAATGTAGCTTCATTGCTTCATGTTAGGTTTTTTTGAGTATTTAGCAGAAAGATACCTATAGGACAGCCAGGTTGGTCAAGTGGTCGCAAGCGCTACGGGTCCTGGGTTATAGGATTTTTCCGTCTAGAATTTCGCCGTAGCAGACTGACGGAGACTTACTTGTGCCCGGTCGATGGCAATAGCACAGTAAATATAATATACAGTAAGTTATCTAAGGCCGCCCGCCGAGTTATTAGCCTACTCTTGCGTTGATCCCCAGGGTTGTCACTTTTACTTTTAGTTAATATTTTCGAACAAGCAGCACTTGATCTTTTATGAAATAAAAAGCATATTATGATTGAATATTTTACCAGTTTATAAATTTAGTAAAAATAAAAAGCCTTTATTCACATAACATTTATTATACTAAGTTACAAATTTGATACCGAGAAAATTTTTCTCCTGTTTCTACACGTCCGGAACGCTTTATTATTATTTGTTAATGTAAAGTAAATTCTCATTCTTATGTAAAGTTTTTGTAAAAAGCTTTTGGGAAAGCATGGACAGGGCATCTTAAATTCTATATCATTCAGTTGATCGACAAAATCATCAGGTGGGATCATGAGTAAATTTCGATCTTTGCCGTAATTCCTGTAATGGGTGTATCTAGATTCTACACTTAAATTACACGCTCGTTGATTAACGTCGACGTGATTATTTAAAAAATCGCAGTTCTTATGGCAATCAACACATTTTTTTAACAAAGCGCCACAAACATAAAAAAATGCATTTTTTTCCGGTAGCTCATGTTGTATTGGTACATAGTCAGAACGTAAGATTTCCGACAAAATATTTTCATTTCCTTGTGTTTTATTGCTACTGGTCAGATGTTTGTCGATTACTGAGGCACTTGTTTCGAAATGTTTGTGATTTTTCAAACTAATCAAAAATTCTGTGATATCTTCAGAACAATTACCATCTATTGGAGGCTTTGTAATATTTGTAAAATAAATCTTTCTATATGCAGATATGAATTGCCTACTGGTTGGCTCTGTAGCCATCCCGTTTTTTGACCGAATTTTTCCAAAAAAATTTTCAATAACATCTTGATAAGGCGTCTTGTCAATAAATATTCAAACCCTTCTTGTTTAAGATCATCAAACAACTGTAATATAGATTTGATAGTAATTTGAAAACCATCAACAACTTGACTGTTTTCGTAACGTCGCTACCGTTTTTTGGATTATATAACTTTAATGTTTGAAAAAGTATTAACATTTTATTAAAAAATTCTATTTGATTGTCATTTCCGCAAAACGCATTTTTGTAAGCATAGCTATGATAACGCCGGCGAGAGTTGACGAACGCAAGCGGTCATGAAGCGTACGCGCGTGCTCACAGTCGCGCTGCACAGCCCGCACTGCCACCACCTTATTCCCTCATATTATGCTAGCGTGTGCGTGAAATCGCGTGCCGACATGGCGCGCGGCGCGCACGCACACATTCAAACCGAGAGCGGCACGTTTGTATGAAGATGTTTTACTGTATGTTTACTGTGGCAATAGGCTTTCGCCCTATTACATGAGAGCTTAACATAGGTAACTGGTGAAATGTGGGCGTACTATAGGTACACCTCTGCCAAGCCTTTCGGGGAATACAAGTGTGATATTATGTTGTTAATAATACATATACTAGCAGCGCCCCGTGGTTTCACCTGCATATATGTCGATCCCGTGAGAATATCTGGATAAAAAGTATCCTATGTCCTTTCCCGGGACTAAAACTATCTCTATACCAAATCTCATCTAAATCGGTTTAAGCGTGAAGAGGTAACAGACAGACAGACACTTTCGCATTTATAATATTAGTATGGATGACTTGTCTTTTTCCTAAACGTAGACCAAATTTCTATAACAATATTTATTCAGAAAAAAAAGTAAGCGATAGTCCGACCCACTTTCCGGGTTGAACAAAAAATAAATAGGTATATTGTTTGAGCACGCGAATCAAATTTAATATGCATACCGTTTAGGTCGTGTTAAAGCATAGTGTTGCGTGAATGCGATATCGATAAAAGTAAATCGACTTGCGTGAGTATGCCGATTTCCTTACACTAATCTTATTTATGTAATGTTCTCACTTTTCAGTTTGACGTAATCGTATCAGTAAATTTTAACCATAATGTTTTTATTTTAGCTTTTATGGAATATAATTAAAGCCTGCGCCGTTGATGTAATAATTTTGTTTATGAAAATAAACTGTGATTAGATTAGTGTAAAACCAACTGGAAAAGTGTTTATTTTTACATTATTTTAATAACTACTATTATTTTTCCCAAAAGTTCTAACGTGAATAATATTTGTGTGAGCTAATAGTTAGCAACAAAACATAAGTGTATAATTTTTATGGCTGCGTCACAATACCCTGTCCTCCACCTTCCGCATCCAGTCTGTCACAGCCACCTTTTTAATAACGTCGGTCCATCTAGCTGGGGTGCGGCCCGCACCCCACACTGCGCTTGCTGATACGCCGTCTCCAGTCCAGAAATCTTCGGCTCCACCGGCCATCGGTCTTTCGACAAACATAGCCAGGTCACTGTCACTTCAACTTGGAATACAATAAATTTCTATTCTGCACAATCAATTTCAAACGAATAAGTATGTTGTTAAAAAAATATTATCGATAACACACGGCACGCAACCGTACTACGCTAACAAGGTGATTATTGCTAGGGGCGGGACGAGCTCACTCGATAACCGCTCTTTACAGCCATCTAGCGGTGAATATAATTATCTTAAAACCAACTCATGGGAAAATAAATCATAAATTTTCTACACAAAGTACTTTAGAACCAACTTTGTTATCTTTTTTGGTAACGGGTACTATGAAATATACACAATAATTGTGGCGAATATAGTAGATGTTATCAGTAGGTACAGTTTGTAAGTTTATAAGCCTAGTTTTTCGTTTATTTTCGTTGGATCCCACTTTTGAATCCCATTTTTTAGGTATTAACGATGGATCCCGTTTGCTATTTCCGTTGAATCCCATATTATAACAACATGTGTACATTTCAGAAGAAAAGTGATTTACCTTTATCAAACACTAAAAAGAGATTATTTTTAGTCGGTTACCCGGAACCGAACTAGTTAGATTACGTTAATTATTAAAAAAAAAACAATGTTAGGTTAGGTTAGGTTAAAACTGTGACCCCTACGCACGAGCCGAGCGAGCAAAGCGAGCGGTGCCGCGGCAGCGGCCGGCGAGTGCCTGAAACGACTAGATTATATAGAAAATGAGTTGTTTGTTAAATAAATAATATACGAAACGTTGGTTGTAAACTAAAAATTTCAATGAAATTTTGGTGAAACATTAGTGAACCCCTCATTTTATTATAAACAATTTTGCTGTTGAAAGTACCCGCATTCAGATTTTTTTAAGCATTCGGGATCCAACGGAAATACTTTTCGGGATTCAACGACAATAAAACGTAATTATCTTGCATTTTTTAAATTCGGGATCCAACGGAAATACATAATAATGTTTTGCGGGATCCAACGCCAAAAATATTAAAATGGGATTCAAAAGCGGGATCCAACGGCAATAAATCTAGTTTTTTAGCGTTTTTATAAGTTACTTGCAGGGCCCCGTGGTTTCACCCGCGTGAGTTTCGATCCCGTGGGAATATCGGGATAAAAACTATCCTATATTCTTTCCCGGGACTCAAACTATCTCTATACCAAATTTCATCGAGATCGGTTCAGCGGTTTAGGCGTGAAAAGGTAACATACAGACAGACAGACAGTTACTTTCGAATTTATAATATTATAAGTATATAAGTATGGATGAGCCTAGTTATTTAGTGTTTTTAATGCCAAAATAAAGCGCTATTTCGTTTAAAAAAACTTTAAGGGTGCGAATTTTATTTTTATATTTTTTTATAGCTTCGTGAATTTTGATACTACGAGTAACAAAATGGATTAATGACAATTATTCAATTCAGTAAATTGGTTTTAACTAACAAAAGTGTTAGTTAAAACCAATTTACACATAAAAAAGATAATCTAGATCAGGTCAGTGTTTCCTATCCGATTACTGAATTTAATTACATAAACACCTTGAACATCAATCCAAACTAATATTATAAATGCGAAAGTAACTCTGTCTGTCTGTCTTTTCTTCACGCCTAAACTACTGAACTGATTTGTGTGAAATTTGGTACAGACATAGTTTGGAACTTGAGAAAGGACATAGGATAGTTTTTATCCCGATATTCCCACGGGATCGAGACTTATGCGGGTGAAACCGCGGGGCGCAGCTAGTAAGTACATAACTTTGAATCCGATCAATATACACCAATTCTATCCTAATTATAGTCATAATATTGAAGTTTAAAAACGTGTAGGTTTTGAAGCTGTTATACACTGGCTGAACATAGAAAAACTTGTAGAGGACATAAAATGGTAATTTTTGTAGTCTACGGAAACCCATTTGAATGCTGGGAGATAGTACAGGTGAACCTACTTGAGACAAAACATTGGTTTTACATACAGTCTGTTTTAAAGAAAAACGTACTCGTAGAACTGAATTAGTTGTTACAGGTTCTTTAAATGTGGTTAGCTAAGTGGTTTTTGCTTGAATACTTTCGCGACTTGCTGTCTTAGTGCGCATACACACAGACGGCGGTCGTTAACGCGGGTCGACGGCTGCAGTTGCCTCTACCGTTGACGCGTGCCGTTCGTGTATATGCATACTTAGAATTAGTAAACATCGATTTCTTCATATAGATTATTCAGATTATAAAATACTTGCTTTTGCTCGTACCTTCACTCGCGTGGAGTTCGGAAATTATATCACGAGAAGGTAGTAGGAATGAAAAGTATTCCATGTCCAAACCCAGGCCAAAATTATAGATTTTTTGGCCCTTTGTATTGTAACGTTTTTATTGATCGCACTATAACTAATAAAAAAGTAACCAATGCCTGTATCATTTAAAATGGTTGATTTTTAAATAGGATGATTCCACTGGATGATTCCAGTTAGACTATTTAAAAAATCAACTTTGTGATCAAAATCATATTAAAAATGTTTTGATAATGCACTCAATTGATTTGATTCTAGATATGGCTTCAATACATGCAGTATTGAAGCCTTCTTAACGTTTTTATGAAAAAAAAAATATATGTACCTAAATACAGTTCTAGGTAGTATGGTAACTAAACATGATTTTATTAAGTAAAAAAATGTACCATTAACTATGTTGAATCCCGTTTCTAAGTTTGCTTACTCTCACGTAGTTTAAAAATTAACGTGAAACAGTTTGTAGTTTTTGGTTGCTTTTCAGTTTGACTATAGTGATCTTACTCGGTCATTAACGGAACAAATCAAGATCCGTTACATTAATAGACACCACACTTTTTGATGGGCCTAATCGCCGAACAAAAAAAATCTCCTTTTATCGACATCGTAACAGACAGACAGATGGTCAGTACTTTCGCATTTGAAATAATTATTGGTATACAAGTGTGAATTTATTTCAGTACTAGTATCCAGAAGGATTTAAAAAAACAACGGCCTACGTGTGATTTTTGTCTACGTTTGTAATTTTACATGCATTACGTTAGAATGTCCAGCAGAATGAGCAGAGTGGTAGCCCAGCGGTAACGGCCGTGACTGGCCGCGACTTACGCGGGTTACGCGGGTACTTGGGTTCAAACCCGAGCAAGCACTTTACTTTGTGTAAATTATTTCATCACCACTGCTCTCAAAACGATGAAGGAAAACATCGTGAGAACCAAAAATTCAAAGACATATTGTGACATCTGCCAACCTGCACTAGGCCTGCGTGGTGGTTTAAATCCCACTCCCTCTCACAGAGAGGAAGCCTGTGTCCCAGCAGTGGGAACATTATAGCCTGATTATATTACGTTAGAATAACTTGTGTTTCTAATAAATGTTATCCACCAAAACTATGTCCAAATTCAAAAGCCAAACACCTCAATCAGAACTATACTCAGAAAAATACATATCTACACAAAATTCTCCCTTCCACCGTCAGTCTCCTTTACATATCCAATGGGTGGTCCATTCACTGGTATCACGAACTACAAAATGCCTTATACTTGTTTGTGCATTCAGGCCCACATAGCTCAATTACGCACTGGCCAATTATTATATGAACTCTTCCCATGCGGCTAAGCGTTCTGGCACAAAACAGGTAGGTACAGAAGGTTGGCTCCAAACAACGTTGAAAACGCACGCACGCATAGACACGTTTCTACGTATAGTCAACCTTGTAATTGGTTATACCAGTTTTAACGAGAGCTTTCAGTCAATTGAAACTTCTCTATGGTCGAATCTGAACCATCTAATTGTCAAATTAGTCTTACAGCAAAAATAAATCTTGACGTTTAATGACGTGCAAGTTTAATATTCAACCTTAGGTTATATAGGTACGGTTTCCTAGAAGAGCGTTTTCGACATATTTATACCAGACGTCATGAAAATCTGACGATGAAAATTTTATTTTCACCAATATTTGACATTAAGTTGCCAAAAACTTCTGTATTTGGATATTACGGCCGTACGTGGCGATCACCGCTCTTCTTCTAAGCAATTATGACGGTCGACCTCATAATTGCATACGGCCGGTACAGCGGGTCCAATCCAAGCAACATTGCATTTGTTTGACATAGTTTGAGATTGGAAGCAACTGTGTAAAAGAAAATACGTTGTGTTGCGTTGCGTACGTTACGTTGAATGGAGTTGGCCTTCTGTACAGATCTATTACAAGGTTCTGGTTTACTCTAGTTATGCACTTCAACTTCGAACTCGTAATTACCTGTGTTAGCTTTGAATTATATCGTGGGCGCTTTTTAGGGTTGGGCGTTTGAATAGATTTCGATTGCTTTTGTCTGTTTGTCGGTTGTGAATGCAACGAGGAGGTTTTTTGTTACTAAAATTAGTTGATTTTTTTTTGGTTTGTAAATTAGTTTAGATGTTGCATTTATATTTTGTAAATGCTTAAGGCAAAACAGGCAAAATGATGTTTATTATCAAACTGAATTTTAGATCCTTAGCCCCTTAAGCATCTTTGTTAATTCTGAAATTGCTCTAAGGAGGTGTTCATAGATGTTTCAAGTTCAAAAGCACCTATTTGTTGCAACCTATACTTTGTTTAACTTCTGACTATATCCTGTATGATCATAACTGTCTACATTTACCATATCATAGAAACATACAAAAGTGTTACTAGGTAGATATGAAAATAATTATATCGGTACGAGTTTGGTATTTGATTTAGAGGTTCTGTAACGAAATATAAATTAATGAAAATTCACACACATCATTTTTTGCATCAAAATATGAAATATACCTAATAAGCTAAAAAAAAAAAAACAATTAATTAGTTCCGTTCTCAGATAATTTGGCCTAAATGATATTTAAAATATATTCTTGGAAAAATACGTCTACAGAACCTCTAACTTTAAAATCAAACTCGAACCAATATTTTTTCTAAACTATTGAATTATTTAATAGGTAAACTGAAGGTAGTTACGAAAAATTATAATGTTGTGTATCCGGTTCTTTCGAATCTCGATAATATTGTTAGCCATATTTTTTCTCTGCTTACACAGTTACGGCGTTCACTATGATTATAAGGATGTTATTATACCACAGTGTTTGGTCAGACTGTGTTTTTTCATGGCTATTAAACAGATCTAGATTAGAAAACAATGTGGGATTTAATATTGAGGATTGATGCTTGCTTATGATATTAGGTGAATAATACAATGGGCGTCGCAAAAAGTTGATGGGCTGATATGTTTTTATTTTATGAATTTATTTAACTACACTACACTAGCAATATTAATCGAACTTTACTCTTCGCCTACGCATACAAAATATTTCTAATTCACTAAAGTATATTTAATATTATGTGGTTCAATTCCATCTGCCTAGCCTTTTCCTAACCATGTTGGGGTAGACGTCCAATCTTACCAGACGCAGCTGAATACCAGTATTTTTCATGGACCGACTGCTTATCTGAACTCTACAACCCAATTACTGGCTAACACAATACCCCTTGGCAAGACTGGTTGTCAGACTTTTGGGCTTCTGACTACCCGTAATGACTGTCGAAGATCCATGAATTAATGGATGTGCAGTTATAGCAAAGCTTTGAATCCATCTAAAAAAAAAACAATATTTTCGTGACTACTGCTTTCTACTATTCAATTAGGTAGCCATTTTAATGGTAAACAAGTAGCCCTTTAACCATAAGTTGATAAAATAAAAATAATACAATCCTCTAGAAATCTAGACAAGTCTTTGGCTACTTATTTTTAAGTGGTCTACTATTTTAACCAATTTTTATACGAAACATTTCGTCCCAAGTATCGAACAAGATTATCGAAAACCGAAGTTTGCACGGACGTAAAAATATCGTGGCAGGATTTTTTCGCGCACTGGATTTTCAACGCACTGCTTAGCTCCAAGAGTTGAAAATCCAACAGGGTGGTATTTGGACGCGCTAGGATGCGCTCTGTTGGATTCTCAATGCTTGGCTCAACACCGAGAGTTGAAAATCCAGTGCGCGACAAAATGCCGCAGCTATACTTTTACGTTCATAATACGTCATCGTAAGCCGACGTTTGCACGGACGTAAAAATATCGTGGCGGGATTTTTTTGCTCACTGGATTTTCAACGCACTGCTTAGCGCCGAGAGTTGAAAATCCAATGCGCCACAAAATCCCGCCGTGATACTTTTACGTTCATGTATAAGTCAGCTAACACTACAAGTAACCCTACCCCATATGTGTCACAAACGCACATACATAAATTATTTATAATTTAAACTTATCACCGACTTCAAAGAGTGAATGAAACGTGGTGAGAAATCCCACACGCTCGTTATAATTAATACCAAGTTTAATGCCATGTGAAGGGTTGCTGGTGGGACACCTGTCATCACCATAAACTATGGATGCAATAGGCTAGGAATGACGTGGGATTATCATGGGGTTAAAGTATAAATATATTTCTGAACTGAATGTTAAGGGCTTGTAATAGTTCAGCTCAAATTCAGATTTTGCCCCCACTTCCCCGCGCTATGTATCATTCTATCCCAGTCGCACTGACATACTGATTCAGTTAGGGTGAACTGAACTATTGTTGGAAGGATGTCAAGAAATAAAATGATTAAACTTAACATTAATTTATTACATTCACATTGTATGTTCACTATATATAAAATTCTTTTAAATGGGCAGGTAAATAATAAGTAGGTATAACAAAACAAACATGAGACACTCATCATTCGCATAGCAAATACAGTTTACATCGAAATCCGCAATATACCTACTGCATTAGTGTTCTATGACCGACCAAAGACCATTGCTCTACCGCCATATATTTGTCACCATAAGACATCGACAGCCACATACGAGCCGGCGCTCAGCTCACTGACAGCGTGCCACGGCAGGTTGTGCTGCGGCATCCCGCGGCGTTCCGTGGCATCCTGCTGAAAGCCCGCACAGACCGGACTGCGTCCCAATAACCGAAATGACCGCAGCACAAGTTTCAATCTTATTTCAACTAGCTTAGCAATCATAATTCCTCGACACAACGTGACCCACACGTCCCGCGGGATGCAATGGCGCTCCGCGGCATTACGTGGAATGAAACGGCATGACACGTCATGCCGCAGCATCCCTCGGCGCGTCGCGTCATGCCGCAGCGTCCCGCGGCACGTAGCGTCATTTCCCGGCATCGTGGTATCGAAATAAAGTAACATGAATTCTAAACTCATTGAAATAAGATTCAAAATAACTTGATTAGTAATAAAATCCTTTGCCATGACAAAGCCTTAAAATTACTTTCTTTTTGCTGAATCTTTGGCCAAAAAATAGGCTAGTCTTCTGGTCACGTGAAGAGTCGACCAATCGCTTGGCGATTTCTCGAAAAATTAAGTAGGCACTCGGACCTTATGGCCCTAGTGTATCAGCCCCAAACGGCTGGTACATATAAGTCGGAATAAGATTAGAGTATCTATTTGCGCTGTTTGAGGTTTTCTGCACCCGCAGTAATCGCACTAGCACAGCCAACCGTAATAGGAAGATGGGGTGGCGCAAGGTAGTCGATACATGTTGCATCACACACCAAAGGCCGACCTAACTTCTAAGGCATTATGGTCAATCTGTCTGGTCTTTTCCAATCGTCGCGAGCCATTGGGTTCTAAAACAGCTGGCAACCCAGCACTGTCAAGAGCACGCAATGGTTATAACGCATAATAATACGTCATCGGAATGACTGATGTCCATTATAAAGTTTCATACATTTTGGCTTTAACGGAGGTTTAGAATAGAACGAATTTTAAAATAAGTTGTTATTAATGAAGACATTTAAATTAAAAAAAAAGGAATCAAGAACATTTATGTGAATTCCCTTAAATCCCTAATTTCCACATTAGGTGTATGTCTGGGATCACATAACTCTGGCAACATGTATGATGGATGAGTAAAAATTTGTTAATTTAAGTAGGTCTCATGAATTTTGCCCAATAATGATCGTCTTTCTGTATAATTTCAGTTTTGATATGATTTTTACATCCCGACCATACGGCAAAAATACATGTTTTTCTACCAGTTATGTGTAGTTGTCCCTGCACCTGAATGTACCAAGGATGTTTCAAATTTATGGAAAATTCATCTTTCGTTTTCCTCCAAAACCTTATTTTTTTAAATCTATTGCATCGTCCAACGAAGTCCTGAATGCAGAAATTGGACACTTTATTTCTACTATTGTGTCTTCTCCCTGCACAACTCCGTCCGGAGTTGCACCTAGAAAAGGTAACTCTTTATCAATAAAAAGACCACAAGGCTCTATTTTTTTAATATTAAATTTGATGCTAGTTGTTCCATGGCAGTTGTTTCACTTTCTATTCCATGTTTTATGGACGGCACATTACATACATTTTTTGGATATATAAGATTTTTAACTAAAAATAACTTTAATTTCGGAAGTCGGTGGCAAAAAAGTAATATACAAATCCAAAGACACCGACATCCGAAATTAATGTTATTTTTCACTTTGTAGTATTTTTGGGAGTCGGTTTTTTTTGTCAAAAATTTTTTGAAGTGAAACTTCTGTAGGCGCGCTTGACTTGGGGAGTAAACTGGCGAACGCGTTAAGGCCCATTTAGATGGAGAGAGTTTCTCGAACGTTTCTTGGCGAGAAATCGTACGCTACTATCGCAAGCAAAAATCGCCATAAGACTATCGTATCATAATGTTTACATACAGGCAAGAACGAAATTCTCGCCTACGATTATGTCATACGAGATTCGTAAGCAATTATCGCTAGGCGATAAATTACTGCGACTGTTTATAAGAAGATTCTTGCTTACGAGTTATCGACTTATCTATACACGATCTCGTATGACATTTTTTCAAATTCATACGAGTATCGTACAAATCGGTTTGAACGGATTTGAGTGCGAGATTTGCCATTCGAGTCCAGTGATTAGGTACTACGATATTGTTCTCAAAATGACACAAAAATCATTCAGGTACTGCCGATAGTGTTAAGTTCATTGAAATTTATGCTCCAAAAGTACTTCTTGCTATCCATTTTTTAACCCAATATCTTTTTTTCCGTTTTCGTTTTATTAATTATTGTCTCAGAAGAGCAGATATAATTAAAGCACTCTCGGGCACTGCACTCGTGGTAGCGACTAGCACAAAAACTCGAAATACAATTCTCGCTTTGTAGTTCTGTTTACACGGAGACAGATATATTCTATTGCGAGGCAATTGTCGGCCAAGGGGCAGGGCGACAATCGTGAATGTTTACACGAAGAGACTTTTTTAATGTTCTTTCGATAATCGTATCTTCGAGTCGAGAAACTCTCTCCATCTAAATGGCCCTTTACGGAAACGTGTGATCGGGCGAGTAGAAAAGGTACGTATTTATGCGACCGGGTTTTTACACCAGGTATTTGCTTCCAAGTACGCACACAAGTACGTAGGTACTCAAATAGTTCAACAACCGCGTTTGTTTTCGCAAATGCAATCATGCTCCTTATCAGTAAGAGCACAGAATACTGAATAGTACTACGTACAGAAAGGACACTCCCTTCCTCGACCTCATATCAGATACCGCACCTCACCCCGCACTTCGAGGTATTCGTCGCCGACTCTTTAGCAAGGGCGCTCGCGAACCGCAGCGCTGTATTGCTGATACGAACACACAATTATGCGATTTAAAAGTTTTATTTAAGTTTTAATCACGATGGTTGGATATTGTGATGCTTTTCCGAATTCGTATTTACATAAACTGTTTGTAAGATTTCGCATTTTTAATAACATTCGATTTAATAACCGATTATTTACAGATAAGTCATTTAAACTAAACTATTTTAGTGTTTTTATTTCATTACGAACCCGACTATATAAATAAACAATTGAACTACATGGTCACTTCATAATAATGCACACGTTCGGGCAGCGCCACCGCCGTCGTCGTTCGGTTCCCCGACACAAATTGCTTTCCGCGCCAATTTTTTTTACGCTACTAGATTTCACGCACACATTTGCACGTATAAAAACGTCATTTGTTTATGTAGTAGTAATAGGTAATTATTTTGCGAGCGTTGTATGGAGTGTCCGAGGTGTGGTAAGAGTCTATGGAACAATTTCGTATGCAAGTATTTTTACTTTAATGGTTTGTAAAATTATTTTATTTTTAATTATAATTAAAAATATACCATTAAATTTCTGATGCCAAACTGCATTCAGTGATGGATTATTTTTTATTAAATAGTTTTTGTAAATAGATAATAGCTTCATATTTGCAATAAATTACCACCGTTGTGTCATCGCGCTTCTCTTACTTTTCCTACCGAACCTACGGTCCTGCATGCGGCAGCAGCGGGCAGCATTATATGTGTTTATTTCCTTCAAAGGAACTATCTAGTCTCAGTAGTTCCTTCATCTTTTGCAAAGGGACTACTGATCAAAAAGTTCTCAGTAGTTCCTTCAAAGGAACTGCTAAAGGAAATATCTAGTCTCAGTAGTTCCTTCAGCTTTTGCAAAGGAACTACTGATCCAAAAATTCTCAGTAGTTCCTTCAAAGGAACTACGCGAAGGAACTAGTGAGCATAAACGATATTTTTTACGAAAACAAGTTTTGATATTATAACACAACTTTAAATACCTCCAGGACCCCTGTACAGTTACATGCGGGTGCATAATTTGCTGTTTGTGGTAGTGCGCATACAGCAAATTTTCACACCAAAAATTAAAGTCGATTTCCAGCAATTACTTTTGTCACAGATCTTTTGTGCAATGTTACTTAGTTTGATGTACGACGGCTATTAGTCTTTTTACACCCTGTATCAATAAATAGATAAAATTATTTATAAAAATAGTTTTGCTGAATATATTGAAAACACCATTACACATTGGGAACTGTCTAAAATAGGTACGTTTACCTCCCTAAATTTCTGACAATGTTTTGACATTGACATGAGATTACGATATTAAACCATTTCAAAAATTATTTTATGAATGAAAACTACAAAATTTGGAAAAAATAAAAATACGAGGCCTTATATTTTACATCTATATTTCATTTTACTTTATTACATAATTTCTTCAGAACATAAAACGTTGTCAATCGGGTCTTTTGAGCGCAAGCAAAGTGACACGGGTTCCCCGTCTGATAGCCGAAGCGGTACTGACAAATACTGAATCGGGGTCCTGTCGGGGGCCGGGCGGCAGAGCGGTTCAAGGTATGAGTGGTTATAAAGCTGGATATTTCGGATCTCATCTTTTTACGTTAAATTTAACGATTAAAAAAATAAAAACGAACCTATGACACCTGCTTTATGCATAGTTCGATTAGCTTGCAAATTTTCATGGCCTAATTTGAAAATTTTCATTGAATATTCTCCTTTTATTTTGCGGTTTAGAGGTAACTTTGAGACTTCTTTGTATCGAGAAAATTGTATGCAATCGTGTTTTCGCAACCGATGACACCTCGCAGTAGTCCTCATCTTTATCGTATATTAATTTCAAAGTGAAAACTGCAGAACTGTTGGAACTACAGCCGTTAATGCTAAGGCAATTTTCGCAATCTGAACTAGTACCGGTCCTTAATTAAGAGTATTTTATCTCATTAAGATTCGCTAATGAGACACAATTGATTTTCTGTGGTTTCGTGACCCATAATCACGCGCGGAGCTTAAAAAACGAAAAAAAATCTTAAAAAATAAGCAGTACCTTTGTACACACGACACTAAAACCTCTCAAAACACAGCTGAAGCTTACGTATGCCCAGACGAAATCCCGATAATAACCGGCTACGAAGTCCACCATGCACTTAGCAGCATGAAATATAATAGAAGTCCGGGTGAAGACGGTATCACTACTGAATCACTTCGAGTTGGAAAACCTACCTTACTACCTCACATATGCAACCTTTTCAACTCAATTCTTAAAACAGCCATGTTCCCGAGTAAATTCTGCCATTCCAATATAATCTTACTGCACAAGAAGGGAGATAAATCTGATATTGGGAATTCTCGCCCTATCAGCTTGGTGTCACATCTTTACAAAGTTTTTGTCAAAATTATTGAAAACCGTATATCAGGCACATTAGACCTCCACCAACCTCCCGAACAGGCTGGGTTTCGTCGAGGCCTTTCGACTACTGACCATTTACAGTCTCTTAACCAGGTGATTGAAAAACATCAAGAATTCAATCTACCATTATACCTGGCGTTTGTAGATTACTCGAAGGCCTTCGACAGCCTAACACACGAAGCCATATTCTCGGCACTCAAAAAACACGAAATAGAACCTATTTACATACACCTGTTACAAAAAATATATTATAATAGTACAGCAGCCATTTGTATAAATACCACTGGGCCATCCTTTCCAATTCAACGAGGAGTCAAGCAAGGCGACCCGCTGTCTCCCAAACTCTTTACAGCTACGCTAGAAGAGGTTTTCCAGACATTAAATCCGCTCTGGCAGGACAAGGGTATTGTCGTCGGGGAAAGGAGATTGACCAATCTACGTTTCGCCGACGACATTGTCCTCTTTTCTTCCTCAGCAGCTGAGCTAGGCCAAATGCTCGAACAACTGAGCCACGCCAGTCTTCAAGTCGGACTTACGATGAACATGTCGAAGACAAAGCTGATGACGAACAGCACCGAACGCAACGTAGAAACTGGGGGTGTGCGGGTTGAATATGTCCATGAGTACATTTACCTCGGCCAAATAGTATCCTTCCAGGCGAGACAGGACAAAGAAATCGCTCGCCGCACAGAAAATGCCTGGAAGAACTATTGGTCGATGAAACATCTTATGAAAGGACCTCTCCCGCTTTCACTAAAGCGAAAGCTCATGGACATGTGCATTCTTCCCACCCTCACCTACGGAGCGCAAACATGGTCTCTTACAAAGCGTCAAAAGTCCGCACTTGGAGTCTGCCAACGGGCTATGGAACGAAGTATACTAGGTGTCAAACTGACTGACCGCATTAAGAACTCCATACTTCGTTCCAAAACACAAATAGCGGACGCTGGCCGCACAGCTGCTGGATTAAAGTGGAACTGGGCTGGCCATATCTGTCGCATGTCGGAGCAGCAATACGCAAAAGTCACCACTCAGTGGATCCCAAATGGCAGGAAACGACTGCGCGGCAGGCCCAGAAAAAGATGGCGGGATGAGCTAGACTCCTTCTTAAAGGATTGGCCCACAATCGCGGTAGACCGGGAAACGTGGAAAGAGGGAAGGGAGGCCTTTGCCCTGCAGTGGGACAATACAGGCTTATAATAATAAATAATTTGTACAGACGCCAGCACATCAATCTACTACAATCTGTCAAATTTATTTAACAGATTTTTAACTTTATCGCTAATGCATAAGGTTCAAAGTTGATTGGGAAAAATTGACAGTTTCGGGTAGCTTGATGTGCTGGCGTCTTACTCAATACCTCTGTTATATCGTATCTGTATCTGTTTTACTGTGTGTACATAAATAATAAAATAATTAAAGGCTGTGATTTTTAATGTTTGTTTCTAGAAAATAAGTATACGTTCTAACTTGAGAGACGGCAATAATAATTTCATTAAGTGTTATTTATCAATGACATATTTATGTTTCATACTAATTACTTTTAAACATATGGATGGAGGATGGATACACGAAAGGATATTCCTGTATTTTTACGAGGAAATTTTTCATCCATACTGTTGCATTAGCGTCCTCGTTTCTGTTTTTTTTAAACCAAAAAACATCCTACTTCCTACAAACAACAAACATACAAGATTTAAAATCCACTTTTCCTGCTCCCATATTTTTATACCAAAGTTTACCTCATAAAAGAAAAAGCATATGCGTGTTATAATACAATATGTTAATACTTGTATGTTACATTTTACCTAAAACTCGGAAAATGTGGGAAATTCTCAAAAAAAAGTTGGTGCCGCCTTAAGAGGTTTTCGTCGACCATAATATAAGAGAACGCGTTAACTTCAGAAGCATGTGGTGTCCCAGAAAACTATTTTGCAAGTCTTTTATCCCATTTTCACGAGAACGATCCTGAGTAAAAAGTTTACCGAACTTTTTCAAGACACAACAGGTGTTCTTAATATAACCGTATTAGCCCCTTTTTTAAAGAGTATTGTTTTAAAAAAGCCAACTTTGTATTCAATGAACAAAACTTTTTAGAGTGCCACCGTATATCTTTCAGGGTTTCCATACAAAATACACTCATGAGATACATTGAATCTTGGAACTGCTTTTATTCTGTACTTAAGGTACTGTTTTAAAAACTTAAGCTAATGTTCATAAGTTAAAAATGTATACAGCGTCCCATTAGAATCTAACTAGAATCCCCAGTGCTGAAAGAAAAAGTTGTAGCACAACAACGAGCTCTCCGAAACTAGATCTCAGTTTTTTTATAATTAATGCTCGATACACCCGCACGGGAATAATTCAACGGTTTATGCACCCTTGATAATATGAGATGAAGTTTCTTTAGACGCCGGGGCGGCGCGGCAGCGCGGGGCGTACGACGCTGTGGGGCGGAGCTAGAGAGCGCCGCTCAGTCGGTGGGCAGCCGCCGTACGCGACACACGCCTGTAGCTACCGTGCTAAACGCTGTCATGCCACGCGAGTCGCGATGTCGCTTCCAACGCGTGAATATTTATGACGCGATCGACCAATTCGCTCCCTCATAAATGGCACTGCCGACCTCGATGTCTCACCGCAGCTCGCATATGACCGTAAAATGCTAATAAAACAAACTGTCGTGAAAAGACTCGAGCACCGAACTTTTAATCGAATCATAGTGTACGTGTTGTTCTACTGCCATGCCATCGAGAGGAACTCCGCGGCCGAAATGCCGCACGAGTGCGCGTACCGCAGCCTCGAAGCGGAAACGTCGGAGAACGCGGTACTTTTCTGCAAGATCCGAACCATAAGCAGTTTGGACCACCTGTTACAAAATATCAGTAGGACGCATTTCGACGACGTGATATCGTTACACGTACAGTGCAGTGAAATTTTGTTTTTCGAAAGCACTTTGACTACTCACGCTGAAAAGTCAACGGGAAAACATACAAGTCTATCAAAACTACGAGACCTCGTCGTCGACAAATGCAAGATACGCCAGATACCGGCACGTGCGTTTGAAAATTTCAAAGACCTGAAGCGTCTGCACGTGACGACTCACAACAGCGAGTGGTCGGCGATGACAATGGAGTTACACGAACAAGCCTTCGCGGGCTTGAACGAGTTAATCGAACTCGACCTAAGTGACAACAACATCTGGAGCACTAAGACAGAAACTTTCTGTCCGTTGTACAGTTTGAAAACTTTGAACCTGACTAATAATCACTTGCAAAACATAAAGACTATTGGTTTCTCTGATTCATTGAGAGAACAAAACTTAAGTGTAAGAAGTTGTAATTTAGTCATAGAAGTTCTTGATATGTCGTATAATGACTTAATCGTTTTGACCGGCAATAGTTTGACAAAGTTACGTTCGTTGTCGAAATTGTTGCTACAAAATAATGCAATATCTACCCTAGAAGATGGTGCCTTTGAAGGATTGCTCAGTCTGCAGGTTTTAAATTTATCGAGTAACTTTTTGAGTGATATTCCTCCTGAATTATTTTCTGACTCAAAGTCCTTGAAAGAAATTAATTTTAGTAACAACACCATAAATACTTTGCCTCCAGGACTTTTTGAAGGACTAGATCAGTTACAAATATTAGATTTGTCGCATAATGAACTTACTAGTCAGTGGATAAATAAAGGCACATTTTTAGGTTTACTTCGTATGGTTATACTCAATCTCTCATATAATAGAATAAATAGAATAGACCGTCACATGTTCCAAGATTTGTATAGTTTACAGAAATTAAATTTAGAGCATAATGAAATTACTGCTATAGACGAGCATGCATTCGGAGAGTTGCGAAACTTACACTCCCTTACACTTTCAAACAATAAACTTGTACATATTCACACACACTTGTTCACGGATTTACACGTCTTGCACGAATTGTTCTTAGACAACAATAAAATTAAGCACATCGAGGAGAATGCTTTTGATAATATGACAGCTATTGAGGACTTAGGTTTAGGTGATAACTTTCTGTCAGCAATCCCTTCCTCGATTCGTAAACTTCGATCTCTACGGTCCTTAGATATTGGAAACAACAATATAACACATTTGAATCGGGAAAATTTTAGGGGTCTATCAGAACTTTTCGGCTTACGTCTAGTTGATAACAAAGTTACATACTTGAATGAAGATACTTTTGAACATCTACCACAACTTCAGTTACTTAATTTGGCATCTAATAAAATAAAACATGTTGCACCTGGTTGTTTTAGAAAGAATGTAAATTTAAAATTGCTCAGAATGGATGATAATGAAATAATAAAAATTGATGAAATTTTCAACACCTTAAATAGTTTGGTTTGGCTCAACATGTCAGCAAATAAAATAATGTTTTTCGACTTCAGAAGTTTTCCTACAAGCTTAGAATGGCTAGACCTTCATAAGAATAACATCGCAAATTTTGTCAATGATGATATGTATTCAGTTGTAAATATTAAATTGCTAGATTTAAGTTTCAATAATATTAGTCAAATAACTGTGACTTCGATACCAAAATCTGTTGAAAAACTTTACTTGAATGAAAACAACATTCAAAACATTCAAATCGGTTCGTTTTCTAAACTACAAAGGCTATCAACTGTAGCGTTGAATAATAACAAACTAGTACAACTCGACATGAACGCCTTTAGGTTAGATCAAATAGATGAAGATAGTGACTTACCAGAGTTCTTTATAAGCGGAAACCCATTTGTTTGTGACTGTTCAATGGAATGGATTCAGCGCATTAATTATTTGAGTCATAGTCGACAATACCCGCGCGTGTTAGATTTAGATAAAGCCTTTTGTACGCTGGTCCATTCGCGGGGCAAAGAAAAAAAGACGATAATAGACATGTCACCTTCCGACTTTCTCTGTCCGTACGAGAGCCATTGTTTTGCCCTGTGTCATTGTTGTGACTTTGTAGCATGTGACTGTGAAATGATTTGTCCAAATAACTGTAGATGCTATCACGACATAACTTGGAATGCGAACGTTGTAGATTGTTCGTACGCCGGCTACACCGAAGTGCCCGAACGAATTCCAATGGACGCTACCGAAATATATTTAGATGGAAATCACATCAGCCATCTGGGAAATCACGTGTTTATTGGCAAAAAGAAGCTGCAAGTATTATACTTGAACAACACAAAGTTGAAGGAAGTGAATAATCAAACTTTCAAAGGTGTTGATTCGCTCAGAGTTTTGCATTTGGAAAATAATAAGTTGGTGGAGTTGAAGGGAGATGAATTTGTTCATCTTAATAATTTGAATGAATTATATTTAGACCATAACGCTATTGTACATGTTGCAAATAACACGTTTTCCTCATTGAAGTCACTTTCGGTTCTAAGAATCGATGATAATAAACTCGTCAACTTTTTCCCTTGGAAATTATTAGCGTCATCTTCCAAAAGTTTGGCCCATGTATCTATTGAGGGAAACCAATATTCTTGTGACTGTAAGAGTATAGCTGAATTAGATTCTTGGCTTAGGAGGGATCCGGGAGACCCGGAGAAAATGTTGTGTACAGATACTGAAGGAAAACCAACTAAAATAACTATTGCCTCGGTATTGAGCCATTGTAAAGAGTATATGGGATCAATAGGTGACCCGACTGTATCTAAAGATGAAATTGTTTCCAAGTCAATATTTCTTCCCGATAATTACTTCGCTGTTATATGTGGAGTAATAATTATCCTCGTGGTAATATTTCTGATAGGTGCTATATTTTATGCGTTCAGATATGAGATTAGTGACTGGTTGTATACTAAATATGGCGTGCCCTTGTTCAAAGAACAGTCTTGTCCGAATGTCGATCATGTGTTGGAAGGTATTCCTAATCACATGTATGACTACTACGTGATATGCAATACCAAAGATACAAATTTCATATACCATAATATTATGTCTGAGATAGAGTTCAGGAAAATGACCTCTAAAAAGTTTTCGCCTAACGAAGCGTCACTAAACATTCTAACTTTAGACGGGTTCTCAAAATCATCAAAACTATCTAAACGCCTAATTATTGTTCTAACAACGAACTTTATTTGCAACGACCTCTGCGATATTCATTTCAAAAACATATTTTTTAGTTACTTAAAATCTTTAAATCGTAGTGATTTAAATAAAGTTATATTTATTAAAGTCGTAGACAACAATCAAATAAGTGACGAACTGTGTTTTGTTTTAGATAAATACAAGAATGTATCTTGGAACGACCCACGATTCTGGGACAGATTCATCACTTTACTCAATTCTACCGACACTATTATCACAGTAAAAGGCTCCGAGAATAGCGTATTCAAGAAGTCGTTACGTCAGACTCCAACGTTGAGATACACGACAATGCCGGTCTCAAACGATAGTTGCTCAAAGCAGAATTTCACAAATTCCTTACAGTATTGTAAGAGGAACGATGGGGAATCGTCTCAGAATGAAAGTTCTCCGTCGTCGGACAACAACACGTACGGGGAAGGGAACAATTCGAACAATAGCTACATGTCGATCGACAACAGGACTTGTCCTCGGTTTAATTATGACCTGAGGCTGTCCCCTAGCAGTGGTCACGTATATTCTAGGGTAGATGATATTTCGCCGACCGTTCCGCGCTCCATAACCGGGAGTGCCTCTAATAAGGGGCGCACGTACTTTGTTTGAACGGAATTGTCGGTGTTTGGTATTCCAGTAAGTTTTTATTTCATTTATTTTGCACTAAAGCTTGCACATTTGAAATATTCATTCACATTTTGTAATTTATTTAATTATTGTAAATACATTGTTACTTATTGTCGTACATTTTGTCAATTTTCACATACGTAATAATTAAGCATTACGTAAATCGAGACGTTTTACAAGAATACGAGTATTTTAATGAAACAATATTTGTACAAAGTTCGTGTGAAAATGTTGAGTCTGATTGTGGAAACATTTTTCAAATATTAAAAATTATTATTAATTGTATTAACATAGTTTATTGAAACTGTGAAATATCTTCGCAGATCAGTCACTGTAACGCAACACCAAATAGCTTAAGATGTTTAAACGTATTTCCCATAATCACAATAATTATTAATATTAATGTGTATAGGTTTATTTAAAAAATGTATTTAAATATTGATTTCAGTTATCTCCAAAATTATTTGTTATTATTTATCACCTTGAGTTGTTCACCTGTCAAAATTGAAGCTTTTATCTAAATGTTATGTTTTCGTATCATCATTTTGTATTTAAAATATTTTATGTTTGATTGTACGAAAGCGTATTTAGGTATGTTACACTTATTAATGTGCTTACTCATAATAATTATAACAAAAATGTATATAACGATATATATTATGTTCGCAATGTTATCGTTTTATTGGCTATACTTAGATGTATTGCTTGAGTACCTATTTTAAAATAATTAAGCTAAATCGTGATATTAGATTTAATAATTATAAACTTGAAAATAAATGTAATTTTTGGATTGTAATTATTAGTCATAATGAAAATTATTGTTTTGTATAAAAATGTACAAAGATATCTTGAAAACGTAATAAATTATACTGACGTTTTGATACTTATTCTGCTTTTCATTTTAATTAGGTCCTTCAAAATTATATAGCAAGGAATGTATAATTATTCTTATTTTTATTTACCTACTTTATCTCCGTGCAATATTTCTGAGAGCAACACATTTGAGAACTTTAATTAAAAATAGTACGGTTGGTAGGTATAGCTTTTTAAGTTTTTGTTTTTTTGCTTAACTACAACTAAGATTATTTTACTAAGAAAAAGAAAATAATCCAGACAAAAGTTACTTTTATTTTCAGCTTTCGTGCATGACTGTTTTGTTTATAACAGATGTCTCTTAGGATTGAACGCATTCTGATTAGGCATAGCAAAGAAAATTTTTTTGTTAAAGCAAATACCTCAGCTGGATTTGGGGCAATGTCCCATAATATAGGCAGAGAAAAACGAAATGTTGACTCAGTTTCAATATAGATTTTTTTTTAAATTACCTACATCAAAAGCCGAAGTCAAAACACTTGCCATAAAGGTAACATTCCTAAGGTTGCAGAAGCTGACCTTGTTTTCCGTTTTAATGTTTAGATGTAATTCATGCATGGAACAGTTGGCAGTTTATAATGACAGTCTCTATTATGAGGTCGGGATTAAGATCAATAAAATAGGCCATAAAGGACCTGGATAAGTGGCAATCGCTTTTAAAGCGTTTCGTGTTTTTACAACGATTTTCAAGGGAATTGACACAAGGTTTCCATTAGCTTATGTCAGTTCATACACTTTTGACATTTCCATCATCATTATCGCTGATGTAATGTCACATACGTTATGGCTCTCTAGTTTTCAATATTGGCATAATCTTCTACGATTCCAGTCCCATACCATAGGAATGTCAGTATTTACCTGCATACCTATAGTACATAGCGAAAGTGTATTTACACATATTTTTAGCCAGTAGCGTCAGAGCTAGTCTATTTATAGGCAGACCAAACAAACCTCCTAAAAATAAAAACAGCTCCGCCAGAATGCAATTCTATAAAGAAATCCAACAAGAATAATAAATCAGTCAACCTCTTACCTCATTACTGACCGCTTCAATCACACACATACACATATAATTCTAAATTCAACATTAATGATGTAACTAATATTTTTGTAAAAATATAATTTAGTTATGGAGTTTCTTGCCCGTTCTTCTCCATAGGTACCTACGCTTTGGAATGTGCAACTAGCCTCATATTTTCTGACTGACCGACTTCTTGACAGTTCAAAAGTGCCTGTAAATGGTTTAATTGAAAATATAAATGATTTGAGTTTGAGTTTGACACCAACTCCAACATTACGTGGTTTATGAATTTTCTTCAAAATCCTTCGGGTTGTTACAGAAAGTGTATTATGCAATTGAGGCGCAGTTTGGAATTTGCGAGCCATAAATAATAACAAATCCAGATGGAGTTCTGATGGCAGCATCTTGACTTGAGAGACGGTTTATCCGTGACATACTCAATATACTGGTTTCCTATTCACAACTGAAGATCACAGAGAAGACTCTATCGCCGACCACATTATAGCTTAGGGCTGTTCATTTATTACGTAAGACAATTTTGACCTCCCCCTACGTAAGAAAAAATAAGACATGTTTGGACATTCTCCCCCTCAAATCGTCTTACGTAATAAATGAACATTCCCTTACAATCACGTGAGATAGTGATGATAAACATTTAAAAAAAGACATTGCAGCCAATTAGCCTGCATCCGTAACACACTTTCAATCTCAATCTAAATAATTTTGATTGATGTAGCTAATCCATTGCTTCATATGTTCGAAAAAATTGTCGGGTCAACAACGTAGATAACGCAATGAATGTTGTTGACCTGTCAAAATGAAAGGCATTGCTACTGTTATTGGCTATAACAATCCTTAATACAGGAAACTCAACTATTTATCATCCTTCTATGTCCTGGTTTATAGAACACTTTGCACAGGTTCAGGTTTCATATAAATCACCATGTGCACAACCCGTTTCATAATTCAAAATAACTCATGGTACCTACATTCCACGTATAGACGCCAGCATATCAAGCTACCCGAAACTGTCAAATTTTCCCCATCGACCTTGAACCTAATGGTTTAGCGATAAAGTTGAAAATATATTAAATAAATTTGACAGATTATAGTAACTCGATGTGCTAGCGTCTGTACAGTCACGTCTATAAGTATGTATACACTTGGCTTTATTGAAAGGCAATTTTCTCCTTTATTTTTGAATGAAATTTTATGTTATGTATTTTCGAACCCATAGGTTTAGTGTCGTATTCCAACGTTGCATTCGTTATTTCACGAAAAAATCGCAATTGAAAGTTCGCAAGTGTTGACATATTGGTGCTCGTGACTGTACAATACCGGAAGTTCTTGTGTTAGAGATGGCCCATCGTCAGGTTTAAGTAGGATTGTTAAAGTCAGGAAAATTATTATATTTTCCAAATTGACTATCAACTTACATTGTCCGTATATTCAAATCAAGACTATCATTCTTTGACAGTTGTATGAAATGGCTATAACTCGGCAAATTGACTTAGGGCTGATTTTCCCAATGCCAGATAAATTTATTGGAGAAATAATTTTGAATTTTTGACAGTTCGTGCATACAAAAACTGTCATACGTCAATTTATTCCACGAATAAAAATTATCTGTCGATCGAATAATCAGCCCTTAGTATGTCTATCTGCTGTTTATTTATTTATTTATTAAGGATCTCCAACAAAGGATACACATACACAATATAAATTTACAGTAATACAAAAGGTTCTTTTACGTGTGCTACTTCAATTACAGGAGACCACAGCATGCACATATAACTAGGAGTAAACACGATAAAAATAGACAAAGTAAATGACTAATGAATACAAAATATAAAAAGTGAAGGATAAAAATGAAATTAACATGTCAAGAGATTCATATTGCAAATAGTGTAGACGGGATAAGAATAAAATATTGAGAAACATTGAATAAATTTGAGAAAAATAATAATTATTAAGAATTAAAATGTTGAGATTGAGCATTAATATTACAATTGTATAATTATGTTAGTTTAATTATAATTAATTCACATTTCAAAGAGAAGTAACTCATTTCAAAAAGAAGAACTGTTGCTGCATATAAATTCTTCTTTCTTATATCTATGGTCTATTGTATAAACAATTAATTTCCTTGATTGTATCTGACGTAAAACGGATAATAGTGGCCACTTTTATCCGTTTTAGTGATTATAATAAAACTAAACATGTAAAACTACCATTTGTAATAATATTTATAATATAATCTTGTGGAGCACAGTTTAACGTGCTTATTTTCTGCATTTTAATTCTAAAATAAAAGAAATAACCAAAAAAACTATGAGGGCGCCACTGTGCGGTCGACGCCGCCTTAAACCAATGTTGACAGCACGATTTGGAGTATCGTTCGGTAAATAAGACCAAGTTGTAAACAAGTGACAGTAAGATTTACTTAAGCACAAGTTTATCACGACTCATAACTTTACTTAGCTCTCCATACAAATGTTGCTATCAATTCTAAAAACAAATTAGAAAATCGTAAACATAAACATGTTCTGTTTATATTATCTAGGTACAATAGGTCGTATATTAAAGTAGGTAATATACTATGGGTAATTACGAGTTCAGAGTATTATACAAGTATGTTTAGTTACACAAACGCCGACAATGCATCGTGTGGATTCTCTAATTGGCTGATTGTCATGTCAATAAAGATAGGAACGATAAGTCAGAGCAATCCGCACGCTCAAATAAATTTATTTTTCATCAATTTGCCTGCAGCTTAATTGTTTTAATATTAAATGCCTTTAGATCGCTTTTCAAAGATAATTATTTTCATTTCAATTAAATTATTTCGTGATTTCAGAAGAGCTTATTTAATTTATTATTTATTTGAAGTTTTTAAGTGGATAGGTACTTATTTTTTTGATGATTTCAATTAAATTAAGAGGTTATTGGAATGTATTTCAAATAAGATGGATTTTGCATTGTTATCTCCCTTGATTACGAAAAAACGTTAACCTTTGCGAAATTCACAACAAGAAAATGATAATTAATTTAAAATTAAACATTCTTCAATTATTAAAGTTAACGAAAGCGGACACATCTTTGCATATTCTTGTTAGATTGTTAAAATTCTTGTTAAACAACTATCATAAACAGTTTACCTAATAAGAGAATATCAAAATGACAGATCCAATTATGAACTTTCGTTTTCAAATACCGATGGAATTCGATTTTAAAACCTTTAATTGCTTCGTTTACTGCTCGACAGTCGACGACAAATTCTTTAGTTGCCTGAACGTTCGAAGTTGTCTCTTCGTAAAATGGTCAGGTTTATTTCCAGTGAAGCTGTATTATCTTTGACTACTCCTAAAGGGCGTTCGTCGTTAACGGGAGACTGTAGTATTTGAGTAAATGTTAATTGGCTTGACAGTAACTATAGAAGTCAGTGTCAGTGTTAGCTGAAGTTAGCTCGAATAATTCCATCCTTTAGCTACAAAGTAGGTATCTGTTTGATTTCATATTAGGAGAGAGTTTTTGATGGGTCTGTGAGAAAGGCAACGCCTGTGAATATCTATGCTAAATTATAGTGAATGATTAGATCTGACAACTAGTCTTACCTAGGGTATCGTATTACCCAGTAACTGGGTTGTGGAGGTCAGATAGGCAGTCGCTTCGTGTAAAATATAAGAATTCAGCTGCACCCGGTTAGACTGAAAGCCGACCCAAACATAGTTGGGAAAAGGCTAGGCAGATGATGATGTGATTAGTTTAGCAAACGCAATAGTAATCCAATCTCTGGTCGTTGTGCAAAGCAGCTTCAGGCTAATAGGAATTATGATAATCTAATAGTACCTAATTAGACACTGATTTAAGTTTATATAGTCTTATAAGTTTATTAATACTTCCTCGTTGGTTTAGTGGTCGTAAGAGTTATTGCTGAGCACGAGGTCCTGAGTTCGATTCCCGGGTCAGGCAGTGTTATTGAGTTTTCCATCTGGAATTTTTCAGTAGCAGCCTGAAGTCTGGATTTGTACCCTGTTGATGGCAATAGGGTCACCCTCTATTGTATAGGATTTTTAAACATAACTTCCAAAATGTGGGTGTACTATACACCTCTGCCTAAGCCTCGGGAAATACAGGCTTGAACTTATGTTATGTATAATAATAAATACTTACCAAACAATCTAATTACATTCTTCTTAGAAAAAACCGGCCAAGTGCGAATCGGACTCGCGCACCGAGGGTTTCGTACAAACCTGTTTAAAATATTTTTATTATATGATGTAACTAAAATTTTACGGTTTTCGCAATTTTTTCTTTATCTGTGCTATAAGACGTTGCTCCGTACAAAATTTCAAGATTCTGAGTTCACGGGAAGTACCCTGTAGGTTTTGATTTCCTTGCGAGTGTCGAAAATTTGCGGAAATTTGCGGCATAAACGGCTGTATCTTTTGATTGCGTTGGCTTAGAAGTTTGATTTTTTCACAGCTCCAAGGGACAGTAGACCTGAGTATTTGATATAAATTCCAGCTTGATAACTCCACGCGTTCCTGAGAAAAAGGGTTTTGATAGACAGACGGACGGACGGACAACAAAGTGATCCTATAAGGGTTCCGTTTTTTCTTTTCGAGGTACGGAACCCTAAAAACTAACCTAGAAATAGATAGTTTACAAACGATTTTAACCTCATCATCTAGGTAGCACTTTCCCAAAATTGCACCATGAAATTGGGGTCAGTTTACAGTTTAACCAATCGGCTGTGAAATTTCAAAACCTAACAACTGACATTAAAAAATAAAATCGGTGTTTTTGCATATTTGACTAGCTAAATGTCTAGCAAGTCAAATATGCAAAAACACCGATTTTTTTTTTAGAAATGTAAGTTGCTAGGTTTTGAAATTGCCCAGCTGAGAGGCAGCTGGGTATCAGTATTTTACATGGAAAGACTGCCGATCTCACCTCCACAACCCAGTTACTGAGTAATACGATACCCCTTAATAAGACTGGCAGTTTACAACCGATTTTTACCTATCTAAGCATAAAAGTTTTTGTCACGAACATCGTCTAGCTTGTAAATCTCCACAGTTTTAGTTAACTTTAAGTATTTAACATAAAACAAGTTGAAGTCGTAGTGGTAAGTTAAGTCTTTGTGGCAAGCCCTTAGCAAATTGATGTGTCTGCATCTCGTCGGTAACTCATTCCTGAAGTAAAAGATGGCGCCATGGAACAGAATAGTGCTTTAATGTTGGCTTTCATTTATATTTATTTTGTTTAAAATTAACTGGTTCTATGGTTGTTAAGTTTTACGACTTGATGAATTTGTGGTTCATGTTTCGATAAGTTCAGATAAGTTTTTGCTTAGCTCAGTTGGTTATTTTCTGTTTCTAGCTTCGTCTTTTGTACTTGACTGACTCTGATTTTTACGTGATTAGAGATTGAAGTCTCTTGTTTTCAAGTTTTTTTTCTTAATTTTAGTTCTTTTCTTTTTCTAGGTTTTACTTCTTTTACTATTCACAAAAGTGCTTGTTAATGGTTTTGTTAATGGTTAGTGTTGGCAATTTGCTTTTTATTGAAAAAATGCTGTCTTGTTTTTAACCCCCGACGCAAAAACGACGGTGTGTTATAAGTTTGACGTGTCGGGGTGCGTGTGTGTGTGCGTGTCTGTCTGTTGCATCGTAGCTCCCGAAAGGATGAACCGATTTTGTTTTTTTTGTTTGAAAGGTGAATTAGTCGCGAGTGTTCTCAGCTATGTTTGTTTCGATAGAAAATAAATTCTAATTGGTATAAATAAATTCTAATTGGTATAAATAAATTCTAATTGGTATAAACTTGCTTAGGTTTCTTGTTCTGCTTGTTGTAATTTTAAAAGGGTTTTTTTTTAAGGATTGTTAAAAAGTTGGTCCAGGCCTATGAAACCATTAATATTTCTGCCAGCAAGTAGCATTATACTGAGTTACGCTTCAAATTGTTTCAAATCAAATCAACTCAGCCTATCGCAGTCCTCTACTGGACATAGGACCCTCCTACGCTGCGCCACACCACCCTGTCCTCCGCCTTCCGCATCCAGCCTGTCCCAGGGTCGTCGGTCCATCTAGCTGAGAGGTGAAACTAAATCAAATGGTTTGACAAAGCTGTAAGATCTGCAATACACTGCCAATCTTCGGTATTTAATGAACTCTGCAATCTAAGAAACAGTGGTGGTAAAATCACATAGGTATACAACTACAGTTAGATACACATAGAGTCTGCTAACTAGTTTAAAAGTAAATTTTATTACTTTTTTAGTCACCTTTTGTAAAAAATCGTCTCAATAATGTTAATAATAAAGGGAAAGAGCGAGATAGCCCCAACACAAGTATTATCAATTACTTACTGGGGATGTCTCATTTATAATCTATGTAACGGTTTTGAGACAAATAAACATTTTTCATTTTTTCTGTTGCAAAGTGGCCTGCAGGTGGCAGGAACGATTTTCCAATAAGCCATCGCCGGTCTGTTTGCCAATGTGCAAAAATAAAAAACAAAAGACAATCATCAGTGTTCATCATCTGCCTAGCGTTTTTCCAACTATGTTGGGGTCGGCTTTCAGTCGAACCGGATGCCGATGAATACCAGTTTTTGTTTGCAGCAGATATATAATAAAACTATGCCTATACCCACATAATTATAGCCTTTAATTATTTGGGATCCAACACTTTGATGAATATAGTTCTTATCTACAGGGTCATAGAACTCTACTCAATAATTTAGTCATCACAGACGACAGCTTTATTACAAGGCTGCAAGATACCTTGACTTTCAAATAAATGTTGAAGACGTACTAAAATCATAGTTGTCAATTTCCAATAGGTAGTTACGTACTTTATGTAGGTACTTAAGGTGAATGGGTAGTTGTAGCCCGCGAAATTAAATTTTTCTTACGTTTTTTTGCAATTTTCAGGTCAGTGTCAGGTTGTATCTTGATCAAAATATGATTCGCGACTATAACCGGTACGTATTTACAGAATTATAATAATTAAAATCATTAATACATCTTTCTAAGTTAGATTTCTACCGTTAAGAACAAATCTCGTATGGAAAAGTGTTTATAGTAGAAATCTAACTTAAAGAGATATATTAATGATTCTAATGACTATAATTCTGTAAATACATGTCTATTATATGTAGTCGCGAATCATATTTGGATCAAGATACAACCTGACACTGATCTGAAAATTGCAAAAAACTTAAGAAAATTTAAATTTCGCGGTCTACCATGTCACATTCACCTTAACTAAGTGAGTTCAACGTACGTACAGCCGCAAATAGATTTTGTTTTGGCTCTTATAATTATTGAACCGCGAAATTAACTAAATCGCTTGTGAACAACAAAATCAAATTAACGAGAATTTAAACTGTGTTTGATACTTATGTTCCTTTTTATACCAATTATTTAGTTTTAATTATGGTGATCGATTCTGGCAATGTCTTGTTTAGTACTTCGCGATTATAGATTCAGTCTGCATCTAGTATGGATCTTGAGTTCCCCTATAGACCCGGTATCATAGTACCCACCTAGTACCTAGTAGTAGTAGTGTTGGATATATTTGCAGCCTATCCTTCTGGATAGGCTGCAAATGTATCCAAAAACGTGAGTATGATAAATAATAACATAGGTATACACCTGATTCCTGAACTTATTTTCTATAAGCGACTCGCACGAAGTTATGTAAGTTATTTGTGGGCGAGTTAACAACTCCAGAAATATGTATTAGGCAATTGACACAGTTTGAATTTTATGCAGTGAAGTTTAGAATAAAGTACACGTTTTATAATATTAAAGTCTTATCACTTCTGCGCGCTACTGTCCTTTTTACTATACTTTATTTCATAAAATTCAAAATGTGCCAATTCGTGCGAGTCCTACCTATTGAAAAAAATATTTTTATTTAAAAATGACGAGTCGCCCGTTTCGGACAATAAAGTTCGTGCGAATCGACTAAAAATCTTTATATTACGCTGCCAAGTGCCCTCATCTATCTAAGAAAATAAATCAAAATAAGTTTGGCCTAATGGTAGCATCATCACCTGCCTAGCCTTTTCACAACTATATTGGGGTCGGCTTCCAGTCTAACGAGATGCAGCTGAATACCAGTATTTTACATGGAGCGACTGCCTATCTGATCTCCGCAACCCAGTTACTGGGTAATACGATATAAGTACCCCTTGGTAAGACTGCTTGTCAGATTTTCGGGCTTCTGACGACCCGTAACGACTGTCAAAGATCCACGAATGACAACCGGGACCAACGGCTTAACGTACTTTCCAAGGCACGGAGGGGTCTTGGTATGTAAAGATGGTCACCCATCCACGGACTAACCGCGGCAAGCGTAGCTTTACCTGATCGATCGACCCGTGCAGCTGTTATTACTTAGCCATAAGCTAAAGGTAGCATAGTTATGATAAACGAAGGATGATGAAATCATTCATGAATATCCTCTTCTAACTTTGATGAACGCATTTGTTTTATCAAGGCCTGAGCTTGTCTGACTCATCCAGCAATACTTACGTAGTTATGGTGATCGATAATGTCAATGTCTGGTCTAATACTTCGCGATTATAGATTCAGTTCGCGTCCAGTGTGAACATGAGTCTCCCTATAGACTAGTATCATTCTACCCCATGGCAAACAAATAGTTTACCAACTTCAAATAACGTTTCGAAAGACCTATGAAGTTGCCCAACTGTCCATACATTTTGGAAAATAAACCAATATAAGTTTGACTTACATGTCGCATTGTAGCATAGCCATGATGAAGGTAAGATGATCGCATCATTCTTCAATATTAGAGGGGCAATTCTCGTAATTTTAACCGGTCAAGCGTCGCGGTTCGCCGATCGGCGACGAAACAATAGAAAATCAATTGTGTCTCATTAGCGGCGCTTGACAGATTAAGAACGTTCACAGTCTGATCTCAGTCTCAAGCTGACAAAAACACCTCTAATTTTCCTACATTTTTGACAAGTTTTTGACATTGATTGTCACTGTGATAAGATTGCGACTAGATTTTGAACATTTTTAATAACGGGAATTAGCCTTCAGTTTCTAACTTTGCAGAATTGCTCGAGTTTTTCTTAAGAGTCTGAATCACATGTAAACATTTAAGTAATATTTTTTATGTTGGGCTTGAACTGGCGAGACGCTAGCAAAGCTACGTTCCACGTTCCAAAGTGTAATTCCAGAGTTCTATGGAAAAAACTTCTAAGAAATTGAAAACAAAACACTTACGATAAAACAAAAGAACACGTTTTCCCCTATATTGTTATTCCATAATTCCTCAATATTATTTTTATGAAAGACATTGACTAAACTAACATGGTAGCATCAACATATCGAAACTGACTATGAATAGTCGATGTTTTGACGCCATAACCACCGAGGCGCGTTATAACCGGGCAATTTATGTCAACACAGAGTTAATCACGGATAAATATTTGCATAAGTTAATCATAAACATTATTGTTCGTCTGTACGTTGATGATGCTATTGTCTCCATGGTTCAATCGGTTTATAGTAGTATTTTAATGCGTTTTTAGTGGATGCTGATTAATTAGTAATCTATATTAATACAATAGAGCGAGTTTTTCTTGCATGTTTGAATGCGCTATAGTCTCTGCAACTTCCAGTCGGGATTTGAAAAATTATTTTTGCATTTGAAAGCCCAATTTTCTTGACGAAGACTACTTAACATCACAGTAGAACTCTTAGAAGCCGAGCAGAAACAAAAAAAAAGTCAGAAAGAACGCTGAGCGAAAATGAAGTAAAAGTGCGTGCACGCGATACGATACGACGCGGTGTGTTGGTGGCCGAAGTTTTACGCGGACGAAGTCGCGGGCAGAAATGCAGAGAGAATCGTATATTTAGAGTTATTGAAACTACAAAAATCTGCAGTTATTACATTTCGGTGTCACAAAAGAAAGAAAGAAGAAATAGTGATTTATTTCCGTTGGATCCCGCAAAACATTATTACGTATTTCCGTTGGATCCCGAATTTCAAAAATGCAAGATAATTACGTTTTATTGTCGTTGAATCCCGAAAAGTATTTCCGTTGGATCCCGAATGCTTAAAAAAATCTGAATGCGGGTACTTTCAACAACAAAATAGTTTATAATAAAATGAGGGGTTCAGTAATGTTTCACCAAAACTCCATTGACAAATTTTTAATTTACAACCAACGTTTCGTATACTATTTATTTCACAAACAACTCATTTTCTATATAATCTAGTCGTTTCTGGCACTCGCCGGCCGCTGCCGCGGCACCGCTCGCTTCGCTCGCTCGGCTCGTGCGTAGGGGTCGCAGTTTCAACCTAACCTAACCTAACATTTTTTTAAAAATAATTAACCTAATCTAGTGTTTGATAAAGGTAAATCACTTTTCTTCTGAAATGTACACAAGTTGTTATAACATGGGATTCAACGGAAATAGCAAACGGGATCCATCGTTAATACCTAAAAAATGGGATTCAAAAGTGGGATCCAACGAAAATAAACGGAAATAGTGGATTATTTGGAGCCAACACAACAATAAGTAATCGCCGTTCTCCAACAGATTTAAACACACAATACCTATTTGTTTTTAATAAATATTGGTAGGGTTAGGATGCCTTAGGCCTAGTGCATCTGCATAGGTCAATACGAAAATTTGAAGAGAATTTGCCAACGCTTATTACACGGATTCGTCAGTCATTATTGTGTAGTAAATGATAGATTAAATGAGCATTATTTTATGATAACCATAGAGGATGTGTGTAAGCACTAATTTGATAACGAATAATAAAACCGACTTTGTATTCTATTAATCATGTGTGATTCACTCCTTGTCCATTTACTGTACTTCTAACACTTTTGCGCAACAATTGGCAGTTTCAAAATGGAACAGTCTTCACACTTTTCAACTAAATACGCTAAAAGTACAAATTACTGTAAAACAAATGACAGCGACATAGTTTAGGTACTTGACGTAGTGAAAAATAACACATGACTGTGACACAAAATAACACTGTTCTTCATGTTCTGTTTATAGTGTTGTGAAATTTGTAAGAAAGTTATCATTAGTGTTGGCACTTTTCTTTTTGAAATGATGGTTTCCGTGTTAAAAATGAAAGCTGTTACTAAAATTTCTGTTCTAGTAAAAGACAAAAACAAAAAACAAAAAAAAAAGACGGGTTGCACTCCGGGAGTGCCGGCAGAAGTGAAAACTTGAATATTAACGTTGAAATAAATCAATTATTAATTGAATTAATATACCTCTTTTTTTTTCACTATTTCTGCGTCCCTTTTTTCAGTAATAGATGCACTTTGTTCAATTTCCATATTTTAAACACTTTATATACACGAATGTTACGAATACACAGCAGTGTGTCCACGTCCACTTCCACTCCGACTTCGACTTCGACTTCGACTTCGACTTCGACTTCGACTTCGACTTCGACTTCGACTTCGACTTCGACTTCGACTTCGACTCCGACTCCGACTCCGACTTTGACTTTGACTTTGACTTTGACTTTGACTTTGACTTTGACTTTGACTTTGACTTTGACTGACTTTGACTTTGACTTTGACTTCGACTTTCGACTTTGACTTCGACTCCGACTTTGACTTTGACTTCGACTTCGACTTTGACTTTGACTTCGACTTCGACTTCTACTTCGACTTTGACTTCGACTTCGACTTTGACTTCGACTTCGACTTCGACTTTGACTTCGACTTCGACTTCGACTTCCACTTCCACTTCCGCTTCCACTTCCGCTTCCACTTCCACTCCATCCAATCCATCCATCCATCCATCCATTGTCGTGTGTCACTAAACTTGGTTCACTTCGGTTGGCGCCGCCGTAGAAAGAGAGGCGGGGGGGGGGGGGGATCTCTCCTGACGGTCACGTGTCCTGACGCGAGTTTAACATTTTTTACCCATTACAAAAAGTGCTCAACGCCGCTAAAGAAGTTTTCACTTCAAAAAAAAAAACAAACAAAGACAAAGACGGAAGGGAGGCCTTTGCCCTGCAGTGGGACATAACAGGCTCATAATAATAATACAGCTACATATCCATCTTTCAAAATCGAAACTATTTTATGTCGTTTATGTGGGTATGACGTCACCCAATAAGCAACAAAGTTCAAGTGCGACTGGGCCGGACACGTTTGCCGCATGTCGGAAACATTTTGTGCTAAGACCACCACTGCATGGTCCTTGAAAACGTATAATGCCATCGCGGCAGACCCAGGCGTAGATGGCGGGACGAGGTTGATGCCTATATAGACGGAGTTGATCCAGATTGGCGCAGGATCGTGTTGATTGGAAAAAGGAAAGGGAGGCCTTTGCCCTGCAGTGGTACAACACAGGCGGATTTATTTATGTAGGTAAGGCCTTTATATAGAATAAATTATATGTACTAAGGGTCTTCATTGAAAAAGAGTTCAATTACAAAGTTCAAGGATGAACAAAACGTCTAGTCATACCACCATGAACCACTTTAATTTGTCTTTCACATTCGTATATGCACAGAAAAATGTACGGGCTAAACGACCCCTGAACCCGCTCCATCACCACGTCAATCAGATGTTATCAAATTTAATTTCTTCGCCCATTAGAGTAGAATCATGATAGGACAACAAAGTAATTCAAACGCATCTCGTCCGTCTTCCCCTATTGGACGCCAATTTTAATCGGATGACGTTCGATGCATTGAAACACATAATTACGAATCCGAAACTCTCACGGGACAACGTTCCGTATTAGTTTTGACATTCGGCTTGATGGATGGACCACAATCTCTGGGCGAATCTCGTGAATGAACGCCCGTATGTTTAACCAACTACAAACTTACAATTTCGTCTTGTATCAATCTTATTTTTAAAGTGTTAAGAACTATTTTTGAATGTACCGTTTTTAGTTGTGAAAGGTTAGATTGTACGGGCGATAGGTGTGTCAAATTGGGAGCGTTGGTTCACGTCAGTTTGACAGAATATGGACGGTTAGTTGAATTTCAGATTGATCGCTAATATCGTTGTTACGTTTTAGGGGTTTTTTCAGTTTTTTTTGTCAGTTATCAAAATTGGTTTGTTCGTTTTTAGAATAGGAAATTTTGTGACGTCAGATTACCCACTATGGTGATTGGAGGTGACCTGTCACATTTTGCTACCAATATTTTTTTCCATAATTCTTTTACCTGACTACATTATTCAAAGCTACTGATTGATTCTAGATTAGTGACTAAGCGTTCCTACGGAAACAATTTAAATACTCACGGTATTTGAAACGGTAAAAAAAGTATTCAGAGATCGATGCGGTACCTATATCTAGTACCTACTACTAGTATTTTCAATCATAGGTTTAATATTTAATCTAGCTTCAATTTACTTTTTTACTTTATCCAATAAATTCACACAATCTATCGTGGCCTATGGAATTGATTAAACGATTAGAAATAATGTAATTGTACCTACGAGTATAACGAAAATTAAGCCAGAATTCTCACTGACCGAAAGTTTTATGAACTTTTCGTTTTTTTCAGAATTTATTTCGCGGCAATTTACAAAATGATACAATCTAAACAAACATTTTTATGCTTCTGTAAACTAAGAATGGCGATATACAATGCAAGTACCTTTGCGTCCATTATTTTTACTAGATCGGAAGTGCTTCAAGCGAAGCCGCGGGGAGAACCTCCATTTTTTTTATCTAATCATGTACCAGGAAGTCTTCGTAAACAAAGCCTACCGGTACCGAGATGTTGGCACATCGTAGTGTCAACTTCCGTTTCCATAGTCATCTCGTGTCACTATGAATGCATCATTGTTGGTACTTTTTGGTACCAACATAGTTACATTGTGTTCGGCGCAGTTTCTGTGAGCTTTCAAAATATTGTTACTGTACCATTGTGTGATACAATGCGGCTTACCGGGCTTGTGTGTGTATAAAGAGTGATGGTTTGGGTGTGACTGGTATAGTCTGAGTGTGATTAAAAAGAGATTTTCTAGCGTTGGATTAGTTTTATAATTTTGCTGTGGGCCGAGTCGATCGATACTGCCTGGTAATTAAATACAGTAATGAAGTCATAATGCTTTGTCTAATTCCTACTTACGAAGCCTAAAAGATTATAACAAATATCCATTGCCTGTTAAACTTTTAAAGATATAAATTACAAAATAGAGAGAATATTCTTTATTATGTAATGTACTTACACCATAAATATCACAGAATATAAATGTAGAAATTTTACAAGTCGTGCACAAAGGGACAAAGACGTCCACAGCTGGAGATAGGCCTCCCCCAAGCATCGCCACTTCGACCGGTTCTGTGATCTTAGAATCCAGTGGCTTCCTGCGGCCTTTACAAGGTCATCGGTCCACCTTTTGGGAGGCCTTCCAGCTCTATGTCTACACTTTTATTACGACTTAATTTTTATTTACCAAAATTAAATGCATACTCTTATTATAGAACATGCTTATTGCAGAAGATGCAATTTAAAATGTTTAACCGGTCAAGCGGCGCGGTTCGCCGATCGGCGACGAAACAATAGAAAATCAATTGTGTCTCATTAGCGGAGCTTGACAGATTAAATAAATAATAGTGGTATTAACAGCTCTATAAAAATATTTACAAAACTGACGTGTCACCGATTACACACAATGATTACTGGATTCAATAAAAACTGACACCAAAGCTTCTTAACGATGCTCTTTGTTGGCTTTTGCATAAACGTATCGGGCTTTAACAATAATCTAAAAATACAGAATTGTATGGCGTTATACTTGAAAGCCGACCTTAACATAGTTGGAATAAGTTCAGGACGTAATCGTCCTGAACTTATTCCAACTATGTTAAGGTCGGCTAATAATTTATGACCATGCCAGCGGCCTCTTGTGAGAATTCCGAAATATTATAAAGATTTAAATAAATAGAAATCTTTGTTGCAGACCGCATGAACCATAAAAAACTATAAAAAAAAATGGCATACATACACAAAAAGACAAACCTACGCCTTTCCTCTCTTGCACATTAAAAACAAACATCTTGGTAGGTACGTGGCTATTTCCAACCACAGCTTGTACATCTTGGTAGCATACATCCTTTCAGCAAGGTCCTTAACTATACTGATTTTACACGTACCAATCCTGGAAATGAGTGATGAGCTACGGCGTACTTAATTTTCTAGTAGTACTTTAAATGCTACGAAGATTTAAATGCTCACGTAGACCCTTCACTGTTATTCAGGGTCCCAATAAAATAGAAGGACAAATTTTAACACAGCGCTCAGTACGTCTAACCAAACATATCCAAGCAAAAAAAACACTGATTAAAGTGATTTTATTTTGACCTAAAATAATAAATTGCCGGCACTTTAGTGTATTTTCGTTAGCTGATTATTTTTCTTGTTAGTATGTAGGTAATGCGTTTTTCTTATATGTATATTTTTTTGAAGTGAAAACTTCTTTAGCGGCGTTGCACACTTTTTGTAATGGGTAAAAAATGTTAAACTCGCGTCAGGACACGTGACCGTCAGGAGAGATTCCCCCCCCCCCCCCTCTTTCGACGGCGGCGCCAACCGAAGTGAACCAAGTGACACACGACAATGGATGGATGGATGGATGGACAGCTGATGGCTCGACCGTCTGTGTAGTAGCCACACTGCTATGTATTCGTAAAATTCGTGTATATAAATAAAGTGTTTAAAATATGGAAATTGAACAAAGTGCATCTATTAATGAAAAAAGTGACGCAGAAATAGTGAAAAAAAATTAGATATTAATTCAATTAATAATTGATTTATTTCAACGTTAATATTCAAGTTTTCACTTCTGCCGGCACTCCCGGAGTGCAACCCGTCTTTTTTTTTACCATCGTCCTTATTTTGGTGGTCTGAATGATTTCTAAAAGTTTGTCTATCTATTTTAATGGGACCGATTTTACCGTCGTCGGTTCGAGTAGTATTCAAATGTTTGCTAATTTCTGTCAGTCTTTTTCTTTTCTGGTTTTCAACATTCACTAAAGAGTACAGATTTTATATTGGTCTCCTTTTTCATTCTGAAACTCTATGGTAATAAATTTCACAATGTTTCACCGATTATTATCATGGCGATTTTGCTGACCAGTTTTAAAGGCATTCTACCACATGTAATGTAACTTAATTTTGTAATAAAATTGATTACTAAATGTGTTTGAACTAGTCAAGCGCAAAATGTAATATGGACATCGGCTACGCGCTACGTGATATCAATTTATCTTTTGTTAACCGAGTAAGTAGGTATCTTATGTTATTTAATGGTTACGTAACATTGTTATTTTGAAACATATTATAATAAAGTTTTGTTGCGTGTTTTGTGAAGTTTGTAAATATTTTTATTTAAGACTAAGCTTAAAAAATATATGAATACCTTTGATGTTTGCGTAGAAATGTTCGTGAAAAATAAATTCAAAAACTCTTTTTGTTTCAAAATAACTTACCGAAAGGAATAAAATATTTTAAGGATGGATAGACTGACTGATTTAACAAAAATACAATGTAAAAGATCGATAGCCTACCCTACCCTATGTACAATATACAATTTTAGGCGCAAAATTATTTCTCATTAAACACAAATAACTTTTATTAGACATCAAAATGCGCTTCCAAGTCACGTAATGTCGATCCTTTGTAAGCAATAAATTATTCTTCACCTTCAAGCATTTTGAGGAAAAAACAGCAAACTTACAAACAGCTGCAATACACCAAATACATAATTTAATGACCACTTCCGACCGCACCGGCTTTAGTTCGCCAACAAACTTTTCAGCCAAATTACCCTTTACTTTTCTGAAAATTTCCAACAACCTTATCTTAAAGACATAAAGTTTAAATTTGCGTGGCAGATTTTAGATGAGTCGAAATAGAGAGTTGCATTTACTATGTTCGGTCCAGAAATCGCACAATGCAAGTACGCGACACTAACAGGCCAAGTTGTTGCGATTGACAATTGGTACAATACAAAATAATATAATATTGCGCTAGTCCTTTGTGTCAGTATACCTCTGTGCTTATGAAACTACTGATATCGGTTGCTGGTTCGACTAATATGGGTGCGATGTTGCAATTTTAAAGTTGTTGGCACAAAATGGCTCAGGAAGAATGTATAAGTTGTCTCATTTCAATTTTCTAAACTGGTGTCTCTTTACTTACGTCTACTATCTTCGTAACAACTTCATGAACTGTATGTCGGAAACATGATACTTAATAATTATTATTTTCCACTTTTTATTTGTATTTTTCTGAATACATAGAGAGATTAGCCACGGCAACATTAACGCCAATAATATACAGGGTGTTACAGAAAGGGTATATCAATACAAACGGGTTGAAGAGTGTATCTGGTCTAGAAACTCTGTACAAAATTTCAGCTCAAAAGCAGTAATTTTGAAAATGCTTAATATTTTTTTATTTCGATAGTTTATTAAATGGAAATCATAACAAAAGTGTCACCGCACTACGAGGGTCATTATCCATTATCTGTAGTGTGTCTGTGCGCCTAGTACACGCACATCACGCCGCTGCGCGCCAGTGCAGCGCCGTGATGTCGAAATAAAAAAATATTAAGCATTTTCAAAGTTAATGCTTTTGAGCTGAAGTTTTGTACAGAGATTCTAGACCAGATACACTCTTCAACCCGTTTGTATTGATATACCCTTCCCGTAACACCCTGTATAATAATATTTACAATAAAGCACTATGCAATCAATTTTCCATTCCATCCCAGAAAGAGATGGCAGGATGAGCTGGACTCCTTCTTATAGGATTGGCCCACAATCGCGGTAGACCGGGAAACGTGGAAAGAGGGAAGGGAGGCCTTTGCCCTGCAGTGGGACAATACAGGCTTACAATAATACAATAATAACAATATTATTTTTTATTACTTATACACAGTGAAAGCCATAAAATCTATATTAAATCTGTTAAAAAAGCGATAGTTTTTAGTAGACATTAGTTGTCTTAGGTAGTTCCTCCCTAAATTTCACCTGCGTCGGCTCGTATGTTAATCAATGTTACAAGCAGCCAGATTGCTTGTCACATTAATTTTTACGAAGAGTCTATTCAAAAGCCGCACCAAAAACTGTTGAACGAGCATTAAAACCACTACAATGTGACAACCCTCTAAGCAACTCGATACATTTGGAACCACCCACAGGGTCGAACTGAGTATCGCTTTACAGGAAACTGGCGGTTGCAACAATTGTGTCATACATCGCGAACGAAATACGAATCGAATTGGTTGAACACACTACAGTTGAAAATTCCACTCTAATACCACACAATAAGAGTGAATGGATTTGTTTGTTCGATAAAAGGTACCGGAAGAAAAAATGATACGACCACAAAATGACGGATGACGATTAGACGTTATAAAAGATAGTTCTTTGATAACAATCGAATGTTGTAAGACGTTTTTATTGTTGCGATTTTAAAGGAAATATAATACGTGATACGAATCTTTCGCAACTGTTTTGTGAAAAGAAATAAATTCACCTAATGCTACTGAATCTACCTATTTTGCACGACACACAAATACGCATCGAAGAACTAATTTTTGTTCTTCTTATTTTTGTCAAAAATAAACGTCCGATTTTTAATTCGAAACGTGTCATAGGTACGGTCAGCATCAAAAGTTGATTAACACTTCAGTTTTTTTAATCTTAGTTATTGAGCAAAATATTTGTTCAAAATTGCAGCAGAAGAATTTTTTTAGAATATATATACTCTTGTCTATTATGTGAAAAGCTAAAAATCAGTTTATTGAAAAAAGTTGTTGTCAATTTAATAACATGTAAAAATGATAGTGTTAATCGACTTTTGATGCTGACTGTACCTGCGTAAAGAAACAGAGTTTGAAGACTCATCGTCATCACGTAACCACAGACTAAAAATCAACGAAAACCTGCAAAAACTCAAGCAATGGCAAGTCATCAAATCTGCCAAAAATCGAACACCACATTACCGACTTTGAGGCGTAGCTCGGCCAGCAAAAAAACCTCCTAACCGCGTTTACCAAAGGAAACAAGGTAGAACGGTTCTACGAATAGAACTGGTAGTTAGATTTAAAATTACAGTTATTGTACTTGTTAACGTCGTAATCAGGGTTTACGTGCAGCAAAAGTACGGCTATTCGCGTTAGCAATAGAGAAATGATGACTTTTGTTGAATGTATGCAAAATGTTAGTTTGTAGGGAATTGTTGATGCGATAATTGTTTTTCTTTATTGTAACTATTTTTGAACCCTTTACTTGAAGAACTGGAAAGACGTTACCTATTATGAAGATAATGTTATTACCCACATAAAACAGTATGCATCGTGGGTAGTCTCTACAGCCAGATACGCAAAGCAACCACGGCTATCTAAAATGAAATGAAATGCTTATTTATGCCAATAAGTAGATCTTTTTGTTGGTAAATATTTTAAAACTAGATGGTTTCGGTATTTCCTAGATGAGTGATCCCTGAGAAGTAATGCCGAAACAAACTCAGAAGCCAAGTCCAAACATTATATTATTAGAATTTTATGTGTCTAAAAATGCAGGGCCATGTTTGGAAGGGTCTTTTGAAGAAATCTGAAATTCGATTAAATGGGGCAGGAATAAATGGTGCTTGTAAATCAGTACTAAGTAAAAAAAAAAAATCAGCTGTTCCCTACATTTATGTTCGCATGACTCGTCAAAATGTAGGGAACACGTGTTTTTTTTTTCGCGATTTCATGTTTGATCCCATAGTAAAAATTGTTCATAATGATGAGTACAATGACCCCTTAAGAGGAAAACGGTGATTAAAATTTCACCCTGTATTTGAAAGACATTACTTTTACGTCGGTTTTGAACTCCGTTGGACTTAAATATACCGAAATACTTAAATAACTCAATGAAAAACACGATGCCGTGGGTTGTTAAGGACATTGCATACTGCACATTCAATCCGTTTGTTGTAGGGCCAACTTCATGCAATGAAATGATTTCCCTTTGTACCTTTTTACATCCGATGTCGTGCTTACGACCAATGAAGCGAGTCTGTTTTTTGTTCTTCTGTATGGCATAAGTGCTTTTCATTTAACTGGTAGTAATAATGTAATTATTTACGCATTATCCTGTCCATGCCAGGATAACTTTTGCGTTGTCGTGTTTGAAATTAAATGGAAAATAAATGGTGAAGGGTCTAAAGCTAAGCCTGAATAGAATAACATTAGTATGTGTTTCATAATATCATAGTAAAGTATATTTAAAATAACTATTAACAATTAATGAATGATTTTACTTAATTGAGCTGGATCAACTTCAAAAACTTAAGGCTCCAATTAACAGATCGATGCAAGAGGAAAGAACGAAATAAAAATAGGTTTATTTGTCATAGAAACACGTGCATACAAAATTATAATAAAAAAAAAAACAAATAATGATAAAATAATAATAATGATAATTTAGATAATAACTACAACAAAATTGCAATAAGCACAACTTTTGAAAAAAACCTCAGACACCATTTCATGTTAATCTACCTTCCTTTTTAAATTTCCGGATACACAAGACCCATCTGCAAAAGATCATCGGACTTAATTTTGGAATTCGTTGTTACGTCATTATAATAACCCCTCGTTATAATTCTGTTGCTAACGATCCGAAACATTGTTTGTTCTTCTCAGGCCGCCGTCTGGGCTCCATAAACGTATGTATGTAACCAACAATCATTCTATAGCCAACGACCTTAATGATAGCCCTTCGAACGAGTAAATTATCAATTCCGCCGAAGGGGCTCGGACCTTGTTTTTGGAAAGCGGTAACAAGCCTATCATCTGCCCTCCTTTTACCATTATTCATACACGCTATTTTGACCTTAACAAGACTAGTAATTGGGATCAAGTTTCTGTAAGAGAAATGTAGGAAATAACTTTGTGAGGAAAAAAACTGAAGCAATTTTTCGATTAAAATGTTTTGACCTTGACAAAGTTCATCATGGTTATTTTTTGTGCGTTTTCGTTGACTCAGTGTTTATTTAGACGACGCGGGAGTTGTTAATACCTTTTGTTGTTTTTTTAGGAACTAATTTTATTGTAATAAGTTCATCTTTTGAGGTTTTTCGGGAAAAAAACAATCGAATGACGCTTAATGAGATTACTGATACAAATAATCGAAATTAACGTTTTTACGGAAATTATTTTGTGCTTAAGCTTGTTATCATATTATTGCAAAATAATGCGATTAGTTTTATTCCCACTTGCAATAGAATAGAACTACTTCAATCTAAAGATCTTCCATGATAGATAGTGTATTTAGTACAAGAGTTACTGTTTTATAAAATAACTGAATCAATAAAAATTCTCATAAGTTTACTTATTACTATTTCCAAGTTCTAAGTACAAGTCATAATGGCGTGGATCTAGTTAGAGAGTTGCATGCATGTATGTGCAACTGAACTCGGAAACCATTACTGTTAACCATATTCAACGAACTGCACGAATATTTCTGTGAAGAAACTTTTTTAGTGTTGTGTTTGTTTTTTACTGTGTATTTTCTATAAATTGCGACTTCGTTTTCCTACTAAGGAACTCGGTATTAATTGTGTCACAGAAAGAGATTAAGTCATAACTATTGTTGGTAATGCGCTCGGTTTTATGCCGTGCTTATGAACGCTTTCGACCCAGTGAGCTTAATTACAATGGATCTCTAAGGCCAGTGCGATTCCCTGCTAAGCCCCATTTACACGATGCAAGTTTCACCTATGACATACCGGCTGACTTTTTTTAACCGTGTGGACAAAAATAGGGTATTTTATTTGGGAAACAAACAGATGCAATAACAAACATAAGTAAGTATACAATTAGTTCAAAACAATCCAGAAACAGTTTCCACAGATTACTATACAAGTAAATTAAAAGTAAGTATGAAATGTGAACGGAGTAGAAGCCTGTGGCACACATTTTTTTTTTAATTGTAAATCGACAAATAATATGAAAATTCAACTAAACTACCCTTCCCTACGCGCGGAAATTATCAATGAATTCGTAGCGACATTCAATCCTTTGATTGCCGTTATGTAAGAAAAAAACAGATTTTCACCACTTTACCTATACCCTGTTTTTGTCCAGAGGGAAAATAAAGTCAGCCGGTATAATAATGAAATTGAAGCAACAAATGACTTGCATCGTCTAAACACTGCAACTGCCCCGCTGTCCTGTTTAGTCGGTGCAACTTTTATTGTTGCTTCTACTTATAGTGTAGCATGATAGTGTATAATGATAATATTAAAGTTAGGAATTAGTAAACTTATCCTAACACCATACAAACTAATACATAGATATAATATTTTTACTCATTAGAAAGTGTTAAAGTAAAAAGAGGGCGTTTTTTTATAACTACATCGGTGTTGCTAGTTTGCAACCTTATTCTAAAAGGTTCGTGTTCGCGCCAAAAGCAACACCAATTAACGTTTTCTGAAGTACGTACTTACTGTTTTCAAGTAGGTAGACGGTTTCCTTGTTTATATTGTTTTTTGATACCTCAATTGTTCTGAAAGGAGAATGGCGACATTCCATTCATGCCTGGCACCAATATTTTTTTTTACCTATACTGCTACTACTATCGAATTCTTATAGATTATTATGCTGTGATGCTATTTTATAAACAAATGTTCACTAAAAACTAACTGTTTTTTTTAATTTAAGTTTTTTTTTAATTATAGGTTATATCGATTTTGACATATATGAAAAAGGAACAAATATCGGTATCCGTAGGAAAGCAGAGGGTCAAGTAACTAATCAGGAGGAGCCAAAACCGTGTAAAAGCGCGCAATACTTATCACAACGAAGCGAGCGAAAGTATTGAGTTGACTTTTAAGTCTTTTGACAGTTGATCATTCGCAATGTCAGTTTGTCAGTCAAGCGTTTCATTAGACGTGAAAAAAAATGTCATCGCATATTAAATAGTTTTTCTGTCTGTTACACAGTCTCTGTATTTAACACTAAATGCAATATTATAAAATATAAACTCTGATATAAACAAAACATTATTATGGCTAGATATACTATTAAAAATCTTTTAAACGCCTAATGGAGGGATAGACAACGTACAACGGAACATATGGAGCGAGATGTTGAGCGCGTTCCGAATCAATATCAGCTTATTAAGCTTAAAAATATAAATGTTTATTTTTATTTTACAGACATACTGCTAGTTCCTAAAAATATTGAATTAGATTCTTTAATATAACTTTAATAAAGCATTTTTTTTAGATATATTATGTCGCTATACGCAACTGGTGCCAAGGTCGCCATCATCCTTTTGAGTAAATGTAGGTAGGTCGAAAGAAGGTAAGTAGCTATCTATTACACTCTTGAATGTGAATTTATTGGTCTGTCTAAGCAAGATGGAGATGACTCTATGATAATAAAATAACCTGCGTATATTTAACTAGCTTCGGCCCGCAACTTCGTTCGCGTGAAATTTCAAACTCCCCTCATTCACCCTCTTAGGGGGGAATATCGAAAAACCCTGTTTTAGTGGATACCTACTCTTCACAAAAAACACACCCTCCTGATTTCATGTCTCTAGGACCAGCGGTTTAGGCTGTGCGTTGACATATCAGTCAGTCAGGACTTTGAATTTTATATATTATATAGATAGATGGCGTTCCCAGAAGTCCCAGATAGTTTAGTCACTATAGGTAGTCAAAGAAAACCCGTAGTCACTGTAGTCAGCCCATAACTACTCTTTGGTTTGTTTAAAAAAAAACTTTTTTAATTTCGATCCTAGGATTTATTTGGTAGTTTGAAAATACTATTGCATTAGTATTGCCAGTGTTTTCATTTATTATCGTACTAGCAGCGCCCCTGGGTTCACCCGCATAAGTTTCGATCCCGTGAGAATATCGGGATAAACAGTATCCTATGTCCTTTGTTGGAATTCAAACTACACCAAATTTCATCTAAGTCGATTCAGCGGTTTAAGCGTGAAGAGGTAACAGATAATCAGACAGACACACTTTCGCATTTATAATATATAGTATAGTACGGATAGTATGGATTGTTGTCTCCACATTGTATATATATCATTGATTCACATCTCGCAAAAAGTAATTGGTCCACTAAAGAGGACAAACATATACGTCATCGACGTAGCACAAATATCGCCTGAAGCACCCGTCTAACCTCAACAACCCTTACCATAATCATTTCCAACTACGTCGGCACAACATCAGAGAAAAACTGTAGCAATTATAAATAAATGTTAGTTCTACATTCATTAAAGAAATACAGAGAAACTAGTTTAGCAAAATAGGGAAGGAAAACTTCGGGCCTGTTAGAAATGTTGACGTGTGCACGAAGGTAAACATTTCACAAGACTTAAAGTTGAATGACCTTTTTGATATACTTGTGAACCTTTTATGTAAGTACCTATAATGATGTCCTACTTTCTTTTCATAGTTACTACGAATATTTGATTCGATATTGGCTATCTCTGGGGAATAACTCTGGGGAATAAAGCACTTAAAATAGAGATTGAATATTATTCCATTGTTCGTCTCTTTTGGTTCACAGAGAACAATATTTGAAGGATGCTTAGGCTCTATGTTTAGGATGATACGGCACTTATTTAGGTTATGTGTTGTATGAGTAGACAGTAAATATGATCAGAAATAGAGAATCAAAATGGGAGAGAAAATAAATTTAGACAGAGGTATGAAACCTAAGTCAATTTGATTTTAAAACAAAACTGACGTTGGTTTGGTCATGTTGAGAGAATGAATTAAAGGCGACTAGCACAAGGCGGATATGAGTGGAATACCGGGAGGAACACCCTAGAAGGACATAGGTATACCTAGTGACCGTAATGGTGATGATCTTCAGAAAGGTCAGGTGCGTAGTGCTCGTCGACCAGCGTGTGTAAGACCAAAAGGCCAATTCTCATAATTTAAAACGTTCAAAATCTCGTCGCAGTCTCATCTCGGCGACAACCAAATGTGAAAATCTTGTTAAAATGTAGGGAAATCAGAGGTTTTTTTTGACAGATTGAGACTGAGATCAGACTGTGAACTTTTTTAAAATTACGAGAATTGCCCCTCTGATGTGTGAACGTAAACGAAGCAAAAGGAGTAGGCATATACGAATCGTAGCAGGCGTTCTGTAGTTTCTTACCTAACCCCATGGGAGAAAGGTGTAAGTTTATGTATGTGTGAACCAAATTCTTACTAAAATTAAAGCAAGACCTACAAAATTATACACCTACCTACCTAGTGTGTTATATAATACGAATGTATTTTTTTATCTTTCTACAAGAATCATTGGAAGACGAATCACTGACCGGAATACAGTAGCGAGCGTTTTATCGTTCCATCTTCATTTGAATCATAATTAAATGATAACTAGCGCCAATGAGCGCGCGCGACTTGGGTCACCACACCCACCGACCGCCATCTTGTTTTATGCGCATGGGCATATTAATTGCCTTATTAATGGAGAGGGAAATATTGCATTAATATTTATATAATTTTTGGTATGTTGTCACCAAGAAAGGTGACATACTTTACTGTCAATACGGAATTATTTTTGATGATAAATTATTTGTACTTAGATCCCAGTTATCGACAAGTAATTGATTTCAAAATTGTTACTACACAATTATTAAAGAAGTAAAATGTTTGATCGTCAAATAAATGGACAGTCATCGTGCACAATTTTCTATAAAATTGTTGTGAACTGTTTATAGAGAGTGACTTGCTTCTAAACTCATGGGATTAAAACTAACAAGAGTCATCTTCCATGTAATATTGATTGTTGTAATACCTACATGTAAGTAAATATTTCTTTTTACCTTAGTAGGTACTGCCTTTCTGTCGGTAAATTGGTATAATATTATACTATTTATTTATTTATTGGCCTATCTACAATTGCTACACTGTTTATCCTTAAAATACAAGCAATATACAAGCATAGTGTACAATATGATGCGATAGACACAGCATGCAAAAACAAAGTTATAATATAAATAAAATTGCAATAATTGTGCAGAAATAACGCTTACAACACTAATGATTAGTTTTATAAAAACAGGACAAGGAAAAAATAATAACAATTAAATGAAGAAAGAAAAAAAAACAGTTAAAAAACAGTTAATTGTGTTGGTTACTTTTTATGGACTTGGCGCTTGAATTTTTGAAGTGATGTGGAAAAAATATCTATTGATTCATCGCAATTATTAAGAAGCCTGCAAATTCTGGGGATGGGGGAATTGGATCCTGAAACAGTTTTGCGGAATGGGGGACGTAATAGTTTGACAGGATGGCGCGGATAATTGTGGGGTAGGTTAAGGTTAGGTACTATGTGATTGTATGTGGGTATTTGCAGAAATATGAGATATTTTGTGGCAACAGAAAAGCTATTGCAGGGGTGGCCAACTTGGTTAGACCCAAGATCTACTGTTCACTGACGAAACCCTGTGCGATACAACAAATTACATACTTCTTGAAATCTTGAATGAAACAGCATAAGTTCAGTACACAATTATGTAGTATTTTTTATTTTATTAAGAGGGAAAATACAAGATGATGCGTGCAGCAGTTAGTGATTTAGGTACGTCGCGTAGTCTGTTCTACGTATTTATATTTTTTCCTTTGCCACGATCGACTGGACTAATAGTCGCGATTGAACGGTTGGCCACCCCTGAGCTATAGCATCCTACGAGTAGAGGATGGTAGAGCGAGCGAAGCGAGCTCGAAAAATGTTTGCACCTCACATAGGCCTACATAAATAAATGTTTGCCTAATGTCAGCTGTGGGCTTTTCCGTGCTAATCTTGTAATAAAAAACATCTACGACCTGATAATATAAATTGAATAAGTATGTCATCGAACCACATAGCACTCGTATTTCTGAACTTACTTTGGCTATATTGGTAGCAGAATCAAGTAGTATATTAAATTATTTTTTACTTCATTCTTTGATATTTAAGAGGTAGGTATGAGTAAGTATTACTTAAATTATTACCGCTGTAAGTATTAATAAAACCCCAAAATATCGCCATCTACATAATTAAGTCACAGGATACCTGCACATAATTTAACCACACATAGTAATAGTACACTACAGTTAGTAATTCATCAGCGATTTAGTAAGTTTAGTCGAATTATTAATAAACGATTCACAAAGCTGCATTACAACAGCATAGGTACAGTCGACCGCACATCGGTGTACGCTTTGGCCTTGAGCTGGCCTAGAGTAGTACGGAGTTTTAATGGAATAAGAGGCCAGCTTATACCTACTAGTTTTTTTACGAGTAACGTGCGGCCTGTTGTACAGACGCCAGCACATCAAGCTACCCGAAACTGTCTAATTTTCCAAATCAACTTTAAAGCTAAAGCTTTAGCAATAAAGTTGAAAATCTATTAAAGAAATTTGACACATTGTAGTAGCTTGATGTACTGTACGAGATCACAGTATCAATTTACCTCTTAGGGCTGATTTTTCAATCATCTGATAGCTTTAATTGAGGAATAATTTTGAAATTTTGACAGTAATTTCATACATAAATTGTCAAACATCAATTTTATTCCTGGAATAAAAGTTACCTGGCGATGGGAAAATCAGCCCTTAAAGAGATTTGTGTCTATTTCGATGTTTTAGTCGCTCTTGTTAGACTCCCACGTTCCGTTGGGGTGGTCTCAATTTGTGGTGGAGACAACAGGAACAAGATACATGGGTTTTTATTATTGTTATAAAGTGATGAGTCAGATGATTCTAATGCTTGGTACCCACGTAGCGACTTTTGTCGCCGCGTGTGTCATAGCCGATTTATCGCTAGCGATGTCAATATCGTGAACCTAAGATTTTCAAATTGACAGCGAGTCGCCGGCGACTGAAGTCACTGCGTGTGTATCTAGCATAAAGTAGATACAACTGACTGATGTCTAGTGGGCATAGTCAACCAACGCTGAGGTTGAGGACCACTCCGAAGATAGGCCAAGTGTAAAAAATAGTGTGGCAAAAGTAACCCATCATAAAATATGTAAAAAAAGTCACATCACTTAAAAACTTTCTACACACAACTTAAAAATGTTCACAATACAATAAGACGTATGAGTAGTGACGTTTGCAATGAAGACATAAACGGAATACGGAATTATCACTAGCAATGGCTTTCATTTTGACGGTTCAACAACATTCATTGCGTTATTTACGTTGTTGAGCATACAAATTTTTCGAACATATGAAGCAACTAGCTGCGCCCCGCGGTTTTACCCGCATAAGTCTCGGTCCCGTGGAAATATCGGGATAAAAACTATCCTATGTCCTTTTCCGGGACTCAAGCTATCTTTATACCAAATTTCATCAAAATTGGTCCAGCCGTTTGAGCGTGAAGAAGTAACAAACATATAAACACACACACACACTCACACACTTTCGCCTTTATAATATTAGTGTGATGGATTAGCCATATCCTTCAAAATGATTCAGATTATGATTGATATTACGCAATTAGGGTTTTGAACCGTTACGACAGTATCAGTAAGCACAGTTTTCAAGCATGTGGATAATTTTGTGATATAACCTCGAATAATAGGAAAGTAATCACGAACAAGACCAAGAAAAGAACCGAATGTAATATCTATCGGTATAAAAAATAATTAAATGTAAACTGAATCTTTAAAAAACCGTTTAGTATCTGAAGATGATGACAATCTAGACTGTATTAGTTACGTACGAGCTACTGAATGATTTGACAATAGTGATTGCAAGGTTAATTTAGAAGTGTTTGGTACCATTTCTGGAATTTCAGTAAAATTAGGCTTATCAAAAGGTATTATGTTAGCGTTCGTTGTCAAAAGACCAAATAGTAACTTACAGAGTGCAGAAATGTACAGACGCTAGCACAACGAGCTACTAAAATCTGTCAAATTTCTTTAATATATTTTCGACTTTAACGGTAAAGCATAAGGTTTAAAGTTGATTGGGAGTAACTGTTTAATAAAAAATGAGTTAAATATGATGTCGTATTCACCATAAAATTATTTATCTTTCTGTCTAAGTGATAAAGCTCTATTTTGTTCGTAGCTACAGATAAATACTGTTAAAAATAAGACTATCGAAAGAGCCTGAAACATCAGTTCAGACAAAACTGTAATTTCTTCAAAATCAACTAAAAAATAACTACGGCTTTTTATCGAATGACGGCAGTGTACAGACGCCAGCACATCAAGCTACTACAATATGTCAAATTTCTTTAATCGATTTTCAACTTTATCGCTAAAGCATAAGGTTCAAAGTTGATTGGGAAAATTTGACAATTTCGGGTAGCTTGATGTGCTGGCGTCTGTATTTGCTAAAAACCTCTACGAGTCTAAATACACCTCCTGGGAATAAATATGTAATGATACCTTGAATTAAATAGGTCGATACAATAATTATCTTAGCCCACTGTGAATTATTTACAGTTGAGTATATCCAAAATACTATTACTTATTTATTTTCTCGCAATGTCAATTTAACGCATGGGTGTGTTTTCATCGAATGTCTTACTTAATAGGGGAGACATCGTTATTTTTCGTTATTTGTCCGTATTATTTAGGGCAATCAACTTCAAAAGAATTACAGTTGACCTGTTTCTTATTAATGACATCATTTTTTGTGTTTCTGTGTATTTATGGTGGTAACTGTCTATGCATCTATATAAGGTGTAAAAAAATTAACCTTAAAAACTTTAAGAGGTGCTTTAGACCATCGAACTGAACAACTTTCACTATGGGACCAACTCTGAAATCACGAAAAAAAAATGAGCTGTTTCATACATTTTGGCCGAGTAGGTATTGAACTTTTGTATGAAACAGCTGATTTTTTTTTCATGATTTCGGAGTTGGTCCCATAGTGAAAGTGGTTCAGTTCGATGGTCTAAAGCACCTCTTAAAGTTTTTAAGGTTCATTTTTTACACTTTGTATATTTAAATTGTCATCATCGAAATTAATTTTGTAACAAAATAAATGATGATGTCTCTCATTTCAGAGCTAAAGAAGAATGTCAAAGCAGTTACAATGAAATAGGCAAACATGCTAGTAACTCTTCAATTTGTACCAAATCCTAGCATTTGAACGAACAAAGATAAGTAAAGATAGACCCAGGTGGGCCGAAGCAAGGAAAACCTGTTCAGATGGATAGTCATAGACGACCCCATCTTGGAGTGCAAATGCGGTGCTGTTCTACAAACGATGGGATACTTAATATCGTGTCCTGCGTGTCCTGTCATCTACACATTACAGGAACTGATGGACGCTTAGTGATGGCGCCAAACACGTAGCTGAATTCTGGGCAGAGTCCATTTAGATTGCCATTGAAAAGCTAAGAAGAAGAAGAACAAAGATCGTTCTTTGTTTGTTCAGATATAAGGATTTCCAACAAACTAGCAGCTCCCCGCGGTTTCACCCGCATAAGTTTCGATCTCGTGGGAATATTGGGATTAAAACTATCCTATGTCCTTTTCCGGGACTTATACTATCTCTATACCAAATTTCATCTAAATCGGTTCAGCGGTTTAAGCGTAAAGAGTTAACAGACAGACACACTTTCGCAATTATATCATAGTATGGATAACATAACTGAAAAGAGTAAAGAACACGATCGAATCGCAACACAAAAAATTGACACAAAACTTTGAGCCCCTAATTCTTCCACTTATCACTTTAAGTAGACAATTACAACTACCATTGTCAGCGCAATCACATCTTTTGAAACCCAGACATGTCCGTATGTTGGCACCACTCACTGTCACCATCACAAATGTTCGACTATAAAAGTGGACAAGGTTAATTTAGTACACCTTCATTGGTTCGAAACTTGTTCGGGACATTATGTCTCTTGTGGGCGGGCCATGTTGATTCTTAAGATATCGGCTCTTATTCCGTGTATAGATCGCCGTATTCTGTTTGTTATGCGTGTGCGCGGAAGATTATAGTCAGTTTGTGGCGAATGAATAATGTAATCATTGTTGCTTTTTTGTCAAAGAAGATTCGAGGAAGCTTATCGATTATAGTTGTGTAGTACCCGGATGTGGCAGGCAAAAAGTGTGATCATTTACTACACTGCAACAAAAAATGGTCGCGACTCGGAGCCTTTTCCATAATGACCAAAATTGACACAATTTTGGCAGCGAAGGAGAGGAAGTTATCACCATACCTTGCTGCAAATAAAATCATCATAAATCGCGTTCAAATTACTCAAAGCTTAGTCATAATCATCATCATTATATCAGCCGAAAGACGTCCACTGCTGGACATAGGCCTCTCCTAAAGGTAGTCAAGCCTAGACACAACAACCAAATGGCAATATACAAATCGTTTTTTGTCCCAAAAAACTTCCTTACAGAAAGAAGTATTTTGTACAGTTCACCAGAATAAACCATCAATACATTTAGACTCCAAACATGTTAAGCACAAACTGTTATGTCCCATACATGGCACAAAGTCATTTTCGACAGCATTCTTGTACCATTTCTGAAATCGTTTCATTTCAATTTGTTTACCATATTCTCTCTTTTATTCACTTGTTTATGTATATCGCTATCTCAAAGTACCTTACCAAGGAATATGAAATACTTGTTCGGTATCAAGGAATATTCCATTATGTAAAGGCAGTCCACTCAGGTTTATGTGAAGCCTTCTTTGGAGTCCTTTTATGAAGTAGTCATGTTTGTTGCTTTGTTATCAATGTGGTTCAATCATGGCTGGTTAAAGTCAGGTTTCATATAAAGAAAATAGTCTTGTTATTGATAATGATGAGTTCTATTACTCTAGAAACAATTTCCATGTATTTATCTATTTCATTTCCTCTATGTTTGTACAATATTGTTGTGCCATTTTGACAATTCAAAAGTGCCTGTAAATGGTTTAATTGAAATAAACGCAATTAATTTAATATAATATAATATTTATTTCAAAAAAGTGAGGTACATAAAGTCTGTTACAATAAATCATAATAATTTAACAATTTAGGGAATAATCATAAGGAGAGTTACAACAGAATTGAATCTGGCGTCCTAGCTAGGTTATATGGTAACGTGTATTAAGGTTTGCCAGCCCAGGTTCCCACACAACGAGTACAAAAAATCCAATAGAGACTGCTTAGGACTAACATATGAAAACTATTGTTATGCCGTTTTGACAATTCAAAAGTGCCTGTAAATGGTTTAATTGAAATAAATGCAATTAATTTTAATATACCCCCCCGCCTTATTACATAACTGGCAAAATGTGGATACTACTAGGTTCACCTCTACCTAACCATTTGGGGATTACAGGCGTGATGTTATGTAATTTTAATATCATAAGGTAAAGCCATCTAGCGGGACTTAATTCAAACATCGTCGAATTAGTGTGATTGCACTAACCCTAAAATAATCTCTAAGATATATGTAGTTGCCTACTGAACCTAAAAAGCTGAAATGTTCCTAACTTTACCTCATATCCAAATTTATTTTCTTGCAGTGATCATGGTCGGCCATTTGGCTTAAACATAAAGACATTTCTCTTAACTCTTACCTAATGACTTAACCACATCAATCTATTTTATTTACCATCCTTATCAAGACGATCAGTGAAATTACTTTTATCGCCGTTTTATTTCGAATGACTGATTTTAGGACCGTCCCTACATGTGACGCCGAGTCTATTTTTATTGAGCAACTCTAATGGATTTTCGTAATATGATCCTTAATTTCTGTGTTGTTTTTTACTGCATTGAGTTCTTAAAATGCTGTACCGCACACGGTCCAATTTTAACTTATCTGTCTGTAGCGATAAAATGTTGACACATCTGTGATTTCTTTTTTTACGTTAGATTTACCATTCCCGATTAAGACAGAAATCCATTGACATTTAAATTAGTAAAATCATAAGCATAATAAATTAGCCTATATGTTCCTACTGCTGGAACAGGCCTCCTCTCCGTAAGAGGGAGTGAGCCATAATTCACGACGCGGGTCCATTGCGGGTTGGTGGATGTCACATGTCGTCGATTTTTTGGTTCTTAGATATACCGGTTTCCTCACGATGTTTTTCTTCACCATTTTGAGAGCAGTGATTTTAAATACACAAAGTGAAGTATAATACCCATGCAGGCGCCTGGGTTCGATCGAAGTCACGACCTACAACAAATACACATTTTACTGATTGCTTTAATTTGCACATCCTATATGTTATTCCTATTATAGCTGCATGGTTTTAACTTAAACTTTGCTAAAAATATCTTCTAACTTCTTCTGAAATTGCAATAAAAAAACTTGATATATCAAGCTCAAATGATTTCAACATTCATTATACAGGGTCCGATTAAAATAGATGGACAAATTTTAACACAGTGCTTAGTTCGTCTAACCAAAGATATCCAAGCAAAAAAAACACTGATTAAAAGTGATTTTATATTGACCTAAAATAATAAATTGCCGGCACATTAGTGTATTTTCGTTAGCTGATCATTTTTCTTGTAAGTATCTAACGCGTTTTTCTTATATATTTTTTTACCATCGTCCTTATTTTGGTGATCTGAATGATTTCTAAAAATTTGTCCATCTATTTTAATGGGACCTTATATATTCAAATTGATCACTTCAATACGTTTACATTTATAAAAACAAACAAGCAGTGAGTTGTCAGCAAAGTGATGAATAAGCCAACATTTATTAAAGATTCTCATTCCACTGAACATGAACCCAATCCTGAAGCAGTAGGTGGCAGAAGTAATTGAGCATTGTCTTCCAATGACGTAGGCGTAACTGAATGCAGTGATGATTTTGTTTGACAAATCTTTGTTGGTGTTATTAATAGAGTCGATGATTTGTTTGATTTTTTTGTTGTGTTTGGTGAGATTTGATTGCTGATGTTCGAGGGCGTGTATTTGGATTTGAATGAGATTTTGATAAATAAGATTGATAGGAAAAAAAGACTGTAAATACTTTACGACTTTTTTTAGATGTTATCCATGTTGAACGTTTGAATAACAAACTAGTAGGATATTATTTATGGTTGAAAAAAAATATATACACTATACTATATACTAAATAAACTATGAAAATAAAAATATAATAGTGAAAGTGTCAAATAGCCGTTTGCAGATTTCATTGAACAAACCGTTAGCACTCGGACCCCACGGCCTGAGGGTTTCAACCCCAATCGGTTCGCCGTTTGAGTTATTCCGCAGCCGCAGCAGCAGTGCCAGCACAGTACGCCGAAGACACTCAATGTTAACATTTAAACCAGTTAAATGTAAACTACAATAGTTTTTACTTAAACGACAGGACGAATACATCTCAATCTTTTTATAGCTTAAGTATAACTATAAAGAATTGAAGTCCACATAGTAATAAAACACAAAAAATCATCTTTTGTAAGCTAAGCTCAATTAATCACCAAATCAAATGATCTAAACTAACATTAATTCCGGATGTTTTTCGTTAAATCTTTTTTTATCCTTAGCTTAATGTCTTACGGAGTTACTTACGTCTTTCCTTGACGTAAATGCGACTCAGGAATTCTTATTAACTTGTCTAAATAATGAGGTTTTAGCTCCCTTAAGAAACTAGCTCGCCCTTACAAATGCACATAAATAAATAAATTCGCTTCATTATTTTTGTACGCATTGTAAGCGGATATATTTTTGGTTTCGAAATACTGCGCTATTTTTGGCTGTATATTTATTTTTGCTGTATTTTGTGTAGGTAAGCGAAACTTTAAGCATTTTTACTTTTAGGCAAAACAAAATAGTTAATCTATGGACATTTTACATGTTGAGCTTGTATTTCGAGCGACGCATTACAAACTACCAAGTATAAGTTACACTCTATTTAGAAATCCCAGGCATTAGCGATCCTTTCTCATGTTACAGTTCAAAATATAAGGAACTGTTAGAAGCAGGGAAAAACTGTTAGAGGGGCTTGTGGCTAAGTTATAACAGCCGCACAGGTCGGTTAATCAGGTTAAGCTACGCTTGCCGCGGTTGGTCCGTGGATGGGTGACCATCTTTAAATACAAAGGCCCCTCCGGGCCTCGTAAGTAAGTTTAAACAAAATAATAATATGATTCGCGAGCGTAACTACTAAGACTACAAAATTATAAACATTAAAATCCTCCAAATGCAACCCTCTAAGTTTATATAATCCTATTAAATGACTATGTCATGAAATTCAATTTTTTCTGGTAAAAAAGTAAAAAAAAATTGGTAGATATTAAATACGTATTTCTACAATACTACAACTGTCTTTGTTATTTTTCAAAGCTTTGCAGTAATTCTCGCCAATATAAGGACAAATAGCGGGTTAAGATAACCGACCGCCTCACATAAATTATAGACATTGTGCTCATGAACCGTCATCCATCCTTGTTACAATCGTAACGAAGCCGCTCTGAATTAATAATGATATTAATCATCCTTATCAAACATAATTTGATGTATTTGCTCGAAACAATTGACTGTGCAAATTCTAAAACAAGTGCCCATCTCTATTCATACTCTTTAACCAACAAAAACTTTTACTAGGTATACAGGGTGGGTAAAAGATCGTGAATTAAACGAAACAGGGCGATAGTTGGGGTTATTTGCAGTAAAAAAAAAAGTATCATCACTAAAAAACTGCTTTTATTACAGAATATCTTTTAAGTCTGACGAAAAATTATTTGTAACTTTAGTACCTTATTGTAAACATTCAAATTGTCATAACTTTTAAGAAAATCAAGTTAGGGCTCTGCCGCATAGATATTTTTTACTGCAAATAACCCCCAACTATGGACCTGTTTTGTTTGATCCACGATTTTTCACCCACCCTGTATATAACCCTCCAACACCATACTAAGGGTACAACACTCCCACAATACAATTTAACGTGATCGCGTCTACATTTATTATTTAGCCTTGCCATATCTACTGCAAGATTAAACGGCGACTTGTGCGAAGATTAAATCCAGGATTTTATTCCCATATTGCCGTACATTTCCACCCCACAGTTGAGGCAGAAAACTCGAGTATTCATTGCGGGTAGCCAAGCTATGTCGGCGAGGGTTGACGAAGCAGCGTTTGCGGCTTAACCTCAGACATGTGCAAAGGTACCAGGTAAAGATATTTAACAGATATTAAATTTAAATTAATATTAAATTGTAAAGTGGAAATTTTGAATTCCCGAGTACCTAGAGCATAGAGCTGATTTATATTTTATTAAAATTTAGGTCGGAAAAGTACCTATGATTAAAAAAAAGCATTTTCTATTTCTAAAGTTAAATAATTTAGACAGTAAGATTTCATTACCGTACAGTACCTATGGTTAATTTTAAAAGTAAAAAACTATTTTATATTCCCGCGGGTTCGCGCGGGTGGTATGTTGATAAAAAGTGCGTGTCCTATGTCCTTCCCAAAGCTTCAAAGTATCCTTATTCCAAATTTCATCAAATTCGGTCCAGCCATTTCGGAGATTACTGAGAACAAACAGAAAGACAAACATTTTAAAAAAATTGTTGTTATTTTATGTACTGTATATACTTTCATATGCATTTAGTAAAAAGCTGTTATTTTGACATTACGAACAGCCACTTCAATTTCATTTATTTGTAGTACCTATGAAGTATAGATTGTATACCTAATGAAGTCTTATCCGTAGTTGGCACGCTTACGCATTAGAAAAACATTGCCGCATTTTCCTTCCCTTCCCTATTTCAACTTTCCGAGTCGCCTGCCATCCATTGCCAAATAAAAAAGGCAATGTTTCGACAACCCTGCGAACTGTAAACCAAGATTTATATGGAGTTCGTGGTTATTTATACACACCAGCCTTATTTTTATTCCCCGTGTGATATTTTTAATGAGGCAACTGAATAGCACCGCTGCACCTTTTATTAACTTTTAAAAGCATTAGTCGTGCCCAAATAGTGGGAATTCACTGAAAGTTATGTCTCGTGACCGTTTGTTTATAGTTTTCGTATAATAAAACTTATTTCACTTAGGATTCCACGGTTGTAATACCACGATTGAGGGGCTTGTGGCTAAGTAATAACAGACGCACGGGTCGATCGATCAGGTTAAGCTACGCTTGCCGTGGATGGGTGACCATCTTCATATACCAAGTCCCCTCCGTGCCTCGGAAAGCACGTTAAGCCGTTGGTCCCGGCTGTCGTTCGCGGCGGATCTTTGACAGTCGGTTTAGTCAGAAACCCGAAAGTCTGACAACCAGTCTTACCAAGGGGTATCGTATTGCCCAATAACTGGGTTGTTGAGGTCAGATAGACAGTCGTTCCATGTAAAATACTGGTATTTAGCTGCATCCGGTTAAACTGGAAGCCGACCCTAATGTAGTTGAGAAAAAAGGCTAGGCAGATAATCCACCGTTGTAATAATAAAATTAAACAATGTAAATATTTTGTAGTTGAGTGAAACCGTGAAATCTTTAACTCGTTTCCCTGAATCGTTATGATTTATTAATAGAAGCTTTATTCAACCCCTTATTTATTTAAACTAGCTGATCCGACAGACACTGTACTGTCCAATTTTTAATAATTTATACAAAAATGTCATAGAAAAAACCAGTTTAAGTTTTTCCCAAATTTTCACTTTTTCGGGCAACTTTTTCAATACGTCTTTCCCTGAAAACTATATTGGAACAATGACGAACATTTTAATACAAAAAAATAGCCAAATCGGTCTAGCAGGTCTCAAGTGATTCGCTTACCAACGAACAGAATTAAATTTTATATTTATATCTATAGATTGTTTCTCGACAGCTACTTTTGAAAAGTACTTTTTGTTGTAAAAATGGCAAAAAATTTAAAAATAAGGAATTCTATTAGCCTGATTGTTACTGAAACATATATTTATTATAATATACTAGGATCCTATTTGAATCCATACTAATATTATAAATTCGAAACTAACTCTGTCTGTCTGTCTGTATGTTACCTTTTCACGCCTAAACCGCTGAACTGATTTCGATGAAATTTGGTATCGAGATAGTTTGAGTCCCGGAAAAGGGCATACGTTAGTTTTTATCCCGATATTCCCACGGGATCGAAACTTACGCGGGTGAAACCGCGGGGCGTTGCTAGTTATTAATAATTTTCCTTAAACCTTATGGGTTATGTCTACACGAGTACTTACGTACACTTATAAAAACATGGCAGGCTTGAATTTATCTATACAATATAGTATAAAGTAAAGTCGCTTTTCGTGTCTATCTGTGTGACCGCTTAATACTTACAGCCTACAAAATGGATTATGGTGCGGTTTTCACGATCATTTAGAGAATTTACTCCGAAAGGTCCATTATACACTCAGTACTTGGCCAGACTGGCAGCGCGGGGCGGAGAGCGGGGCGGGAAGCGGCGCGGATACGGGAACGCGCGCGGTCTGCCTGTCCGTAGTCCAGCGCGGTTTCGTTTTGAGTGTTGTCATGTTCAATGTTTGTCAAAATACATATAATATGGATGAAGAAGACTTATTTAACTTAAGTGGTGCCACTTTGTGAAAACCGCGCGAAGCAGGGGTAGGTCGCTAGGTATTGAGAAAATTATTAAACTGACCTTTTTAACCTCCTCAGCGTAATGAATACAAAAACAATTTAGAACTAACATACAACCTTTTTCTATCCCATTATCCATGACTTCCTTTTACAAAACGAGAGAGAATGTTATTTTTATGAACCCTGTATAATGAACCCAAACTTTATGCAGAGCTATTCAACCCTCTACTTATTAGTTTTAAAACATAATTTGGGCCGATGAGTTCATAATTGGGCCTTACATGAACGGTATGCAAATGAAGCAATTAGGTTAATAAGGATCCTGGTAACCTGCTAGTATAAAGATGGGTTAAGTTATTTGAGTGCGCACTCGCATTATCAGGTTAAGATTTTTGTTGGCACGCGATCTTTAAGTGTTAAATAAATGAATGGAGTGAGTAAAGAACTTGAGTGCAATTATAATTGCAGGGATGTGTGTATATTTTTCTTTGCTTAACTTTTATAATATTTTGCGTCAGGTTATTCAGTTGTTTAAGGACGTTGATATACAGGAAGATTTTTTAATCTCCATCCAAATTTTACAGGCTTTTCTACCCATGAATATGAACAACTTTCACCATGGGACCAACACTGAAATCACGAAAAAAAAATCAGCTGTTTAATACAAAAGTTCAATACCTACTTGACCAAAATGTATGAAACAGCTGATTTTCTTTTCGTGATTTCAGAGTAGTGAAAGCTGTTCGTATTCATGGGTAAAACACCCTGTAAAAATTTGGATGGTGATAAAAAAAATCTTCCTGTAGACACAGAAAATATAGAATGATAATAAATCAGTAAACTTTTAGAACAAGTACCTACCTCATATTTCGTTTATATAGACAGGTACAGTTAAACACCGCCACAGCACGCTGTACGCAGTCGCACGGGTCGATCTATCAGGTTAAGCTACGCTTGCCGCGGTTGGTCCGTGGATGGGTGACCATATTCACATACCAAGACCCCTCCGTGCCTCGGAAAGCGCGTTAAGCCGGTGGTGCCGGCTGTCATTTGTGAATCTTTGACAGTCGTTACGGTCGTTAGAAGCCCGAAAGTCTGACAACCAGTCTTGCCAACGGGTATCGTATTACCCAGTAACTGGGTTGTGGAGGTCAGATAGGCAGTTGCTCCATTTAAAATACTGGTATTCAAGATCCAAATAATCTTATTCATCGTGTTTTTATTTGTATACAACATTTTTATCCAATCCAATCTTATTTAAACAATTACTCGTACCTTCTTTTGTTTTTCTTTTGAAAAGAAAAGAAGCACGTACCTACCTAAAACAGATAAACATCGTCGCATGGATGTCTGATGAAACTTGTTCAACGACTAAACAAATATTGTTCTAGACTTAACGAATTTCCTAAAACTGATTAAATGTTTTCGTTTGTACTACTCGGATCGAAGCAAAGAGTAGCGAACCGTTTAAAAGTCGATGCAGCAGCGAACTTCCTCTGCGCATCTCTATCTTTCACTCAAGTTTAACGATCTAAATATTTGATGGAACCAACAAGATCAAATGAAATAGCAACGGTACATCAAGGGTTGGCATCTACTTGAGTACTTATAACAAGGGTACTTGAATCAGAATATATTATGCGATCAATAGATAGGGATTAATCCAATATGTATTTGGATAACATCTTGAACGACTCAAATAACTTTGACGAGCCGTTACTTGTTGGGTAACAATAGTTCGCTATTAGGATTAGCCGTGTCTAGTTTCAAGATAATCCTGCGGGGCAATTGCGTAACATATTATTAATTGGAATCCGTTTCATTTTGACAGTTCAACAACATACATTGCGTTGTTTACGTGTTGATCAGACAAATTTTCCGAACTTATGAAGCAATGGATTAGCAATTTGCTTTAAAATGATTCAGATTCCGATTGATAGTGTGTTACGCAATTAGGTTGCTGATCCTCGAGTAGAATTTGTAAGATTTTGTTTCTAATAAACCTCAAGGTAGAAGGTGCAGCCCTGGTTCTCGTGGAATTTGATGAAACTTACATGTTTTAGTTGAACAAGAACTACACCTTTGCCGAGAACAGCACATAGGTACTGAAGACCCTGAAAAGGCAATGTTAAGTAAATTGTAAACGAACATTATGTGTAATATTAACTTTGCTTGCCGCGTTTCGCTTGTTGTTGATTACTATGCTAAGCATAATCAGCCTATAATGTTTCCACTGCTGGTACACAGGTCTACTCTCTTCGAGAGAGATTATACCTACAGGGTGTCCCAGAAATCGACCGACATACTGTAGGTGGTGATAGCTTTTTGGTCAAGCCCTCCCAAAATAACAAAACATATGTTCCGCTAAATCTTATAGTTTTCAAGTTAGTTTATATTTCTTTTATAAAAATATTTGAGGAAAAACTCAAATAATAGTGAATTTATGTTGAATTTGTAAGTTTTTATGGAGAATTAAAAGTAATTACGGATAGAGAAACTATTAAATAATATTTTGATGGAAAAAGTTATAAATGAAAAGATTTTATTTACATGAGTCAAAAGAATGACGCATGGCGGTAATTTGTTGGTGATTTTTTTTTTGAAAACCTGGTATAACTCGAAAACTATAAGATTTTTCGGAACATATGTTATGTTATTTTGGGAGGGCTTGACCAAAGCTATCACCATGGGTGGAGAAATCGACCGACATACTGTGGGCAGTATGTCGGTCGATTTCTGGGACACCCTGTATTTGTAAAAATCAGAGAAAACTGCCTTAGGTTTTCCAACGAATATACACTGTTAGGGTTAATGGAGGAACACCAAAGGAAAGTCCGTTCTAAGGATTTCAATAATATGTTTATTATCCTTTTATTTATATATTGGAAGGTGTGTTTACTAATACTCTATTAGCCTTGTGTGGTTACTTAAAAACTAACGCTCGCGGCGCGTTTCAGTAAAAAGGAAGCGAATAAAGCGTCCCGCTATCCAATATTAATACCGCTCTTTCAAAAAGTTTGAACTGTAAGCAAGTCCGTTATCAATATTCATAAGCACAAGACGGTATCTGAGGGTTGCAATAAACAAAGCGAGTGAACTCAGCCAAAGTAACCGATCCGAAGAGCTCTTACTTACCGTGGGCTCATAAATTTCAGTTTGCAACTTGCACCGACTAACATTCGATCAATAAGACTTTTGTATGGGTTCTATATTTGCAAGCTAATACGCCACATCAAAACTTCCATGCTTGCCTTCGCAGCCAATATTGCCTACTTGCGTCACGAGGCGGCTACAACAATTCTAAAACAACGTAAACAACCTCCCTTGGCAAAGAATTTTCGTATTTATTCCATGAGGCACAACTGAACTTTTCCTACGCAATATCCAATGACTTATTTGAAGTTTGTTGAACTAATTTAGTTGCACCGGTGCCAATATGATCACGTGTTAGGTTACAAAGGGCTAAATCAGATCATGTTTTATCGTAGCAAGGAAATTGTGTTATGATTTCAAGGGTTTCAATAGTCGCTGGTATTATTATTTTTGTTATTATAGTTTAGTGGGTGAAGGTCGTTGCCATTGTTATTCGGTAGCGTATTTAATCGGAACTGACAATGACCGCCATTTGCGCAAACAAAATGCTTTCGTGACTCGTTGTTCTAGTCGCAAGCGCTACTGTTGAGAATGTGGGTCTGGGTTAGATTCTCAGGATGGGCAAAGTGTAATTGAAAGAAAAAGAAAGAAAGCAAATACGTTTATTTGCGGTAAACATGACGCAAAAAAGAACGTAAACACAAAAAAAAAAAATAAGAAAAGGTTGAGAGAAACATGCGTCACATCCACGCAAAACGGCTATCGCTCAGCATTATGCTGCGACCCTATGCAAGACAGAGCCCCAGCGCTCGTTTTCAGCGACAGCCAGAAGACCTCGATTCGTGGTTTCCGTCGCGTTTGATGCTTATCATTTACGGGGTTATATCTCGCCCCTACAGCCGCACAGTTCGATCGATCAGGTTAAGCTACGCTTGCCGCGGTTGGTCTGTGGATGGGTGACCATCTTTACATACCGAGAGTCCGAGACACCTCCGTGCCTCGGAAAGCACACTAAGCCGTTGGTTCCGGCTGTCATTCGTGGATCTTTAACAGTCTTTACGGGTAGTCAGAAGCCCGAACGTCTGATAACCAGTTCTATCAAGGGGTATAGTATTACCCAGTAACTGGGTTGTGGAGGTCAGATAGGCAGTCGCTCCATGTAAAAGAAAGAAAGAAAGAAAATACATTTATTTAGCACAGACTAAAGGATAATACTGATATTCAGCTGCATCCGGTTAGACTGGAAGCCGACCCCAATATAAATGGGAAAAGGCTAGGCAGATGATGATAACCTCGCCCCTGAAAGTGAAAATGAAAGGAATAATATTTCACAATTTAATCACGAGGAGTTATACACGGCGATCACGTATTTTTCATTTCTATAACGTTACGTGAGCGTGACATAATCTAATAAAGTAAGAAGTATATAAATCGGGGACGTTGGTGCATTAAATAACTATATTTCGTGAGGGATTAAAAAAGTATAATTCTCTATGGTCTATCTATGTGAACTATTTTTATATGCGGGTGGCCGTCAATTTGATTCATTATATCCGTAGGTGGGCCAGTGAAGTTTGGACAAAATGACCCATAATTCCCTTGTTAAAGCTTCGGGGAGATAACCGTGTCTAACATATTAATCTAGAGCCATAAATATGGTACAAAAAAGGTGTAGTGTGTTGTTTAAACAAGTTTGCAGGCGACTCGTAAATCTTCTATCGGTTTGGCTAATTGATAGTTGCCTATTTGTAGTAAATTAACGTGATTAACTCTAATCAAATGGTTTGGGTCTAAGGATGAAGGATAACGATTTTATTACGAGGTTTATTTTGATCATGGCATGTTTTGTTGACCCTGTTATTTAGGTATCGAAATAAAAATATTCCTAACGAGCTGCTGTCCGAGGGTTCGCCCGCGCGGATATCGGAAATTATCTCATGGGTACAAAAAGTATATATATATATATACACTTTTCTCCTATACCTGTTTTTCTCCTTATAACATCAGCTATCTGCCAATGAAAGTCTCGTCAAAATCGGTCTAGCCGTTTCTGAGATCAGCCGGAACAAACAGAAAAATTAAAAATATGTTATTTTGTTATAAGAACTGTATATGTATATTTTCTTATGCATTTATTAAAGAGCTGTTATTTTGACAATTAAATTTTATTTATTTGTATTGATATTGATAGCTAGGCACAATGTATGCTTAGTAAACAACATTATTATCCTAGTGCAATCACAAATCGTAGGACCAAGTATAAATGCAATCTGGATATTTAGTCCTTTAATCAGTTTGCCAAGGGAAAACGGTTACGTAAAAGCGTTATTATAGTGATGATTTCACTTCCATCTTCCAATCCTAAACCATAATAATAGTCCACCAGGCCGTTTAAGCCATGAACGGCACCCAATCTCAAGGGAGACGCGGGAGATATTATAGTGCACAAGTGTGTGCGCAGACTAAGGTGTACGGGTGCACCCACTCGTTCCTCACTCTCATAGTCCGATGGGATTGCAATCCGCCATGACCGGAGAGGAATCACACACAGGACCAACGGCTTAAAGTGCGTTCCGAGGCACGGGGGTATTGTTACAATTAAGATTTTTTATCTGTAGTGACAAACTAGTGGGTATGGTAATATGAAACAACAGCTATCTCAAACACTGTTTATTAAAAAACTGTAAACTAATATAACAAAATGAGTTCACTAATAACAAATTGTTGCCAGCCAGCTAATAATAGAAAATAGAGAGCAAAGGTCGTGGGGGGTTGGAGATAAACCCGGTACTGTTCCGTTTTAAAATGAGTTCAAGTTAAAAGTTTACAATTATTACAAAACAAAGGAGAAAGTAACCTTCCAGTTATTGATTAATTTAAAATCTATTAAATGGGCGCCAGGGACTTTGAGAGTCCCGGATCCCGGAGCCGACGAAGGTGTCCAATACTATTCCGGACGGGGTAGGATGTCGAACCCGAGATCCACAAATTAAATTGTGATGTAGGCCGGTTTCCAGTATCGAAAACCGGACCCAGACAATCAACTGGTTCCTACGGGAACCGTAATAAGGTATAATAAAAAGTTAAAGTAGGTAAAAGAAAAAACCGTCCCGCCTGAGCGCTAACGCTAGACGGACTATGCCGGCCGCAGTCGTCTCCACACGAGGCTTCGCTGTGCTCGAGGAACGGGTCTCGCGTCCAGGCCCCAGACGATCCTCTAGGTCCTGGCGGCGAGACGAATCGCTCGAGGTGCCTCTCCTGGAATCGACAATACGGAGGCCTAATAATATAAAGAGAAACTAATTCACCTGCCTTGAGGTGACTGAGCTTGGAAATCTATAAGGCTAAAACATTAGCCGGTTAATAAGGCCTTTTCACAATGACAACATAAGGAGCTACGACTTTGGTTTGCCTAATCTTGAGTGGTGGGACAATAGGGATGAGTTGCAAATAGTCAGCGGGTGAAATACTCACGGTTGTCGTAGGGAGAAAACACTTGACTGCAAGATTCTTGACCGGCTGGAAAGCTGCCTGCGTATGCGCAATTAGGAATCCTGCAATAAATATCCATGGATCACGACAATACCCTTTCTAACAACCAGGGAAGGGCTCACAGACCACTTCCAAAGACTATTACAACCAAATCCTTACCTTTTAGAACGTGTAACAAGTTTAGTGGAATCACTCAACGTGTCGTAGGGCTTCAAGATGCCAAGTGAGTCCCATGATGCTGTCACTGGCTCACAAACCGGAATTAGTCGGAGCATTCCAAAAATCTCCCCGATTACGGGTAAAATAATATTAAATCACTGAAGATAAATAATACACCGAGATACTTAAATTCTTGAAAATCACTAACAACTGCACAACATGACGTTTATTCGCTGAAACAATAAGAATCTTCATGATCCAGACCAACAAACAAATTATTTGTCATTCCCCTATACTAAAACTTGTCGGGATCGTGGAAAATCTCCTCGAATTTTAATTCGGCAAATTAAGAAAGTATGACCTTGTCACATTACGTCAAAGACAATTCACAGATAAAAAATATATTAACTTGACACGAAGTTTCTAGAAAGAAGTCTATATTGAAAAAATGAATGATTTCCGTTTACGGTTAATTAGTTTATTATGACTTTTTTTGACTAAAAGCTGAAAATAATTGAGGATTGCTCCATACGATATTATTTCGATGGTTAGCAATCAATATGTTAAAATATCGATTTAAACTACAACTGTGAATCGGCGACCACCAGATGTCGCCTTTGACAGATAGAAACTGACGTTTGACTGAATGACATTTGGAATGTAAACAAACGCAACTAATTACAATTCAATATGTTTTAGGATTAAGAAAAGTGATTTATTGTGAGGAAGCCGATTGTAAAACTACAATGAAATGTGTTACTCGGAAACCTCGTAATGTACTACTTATGTTTTCAGGTAAATGCTACTTTACTAAACCAACCCGTTGTAGGTGCAAAAAAACAACGTAACAGTATCACACCGGCAACTTCCAAACTCCGGGCTGTTACTGAGAAATTTCCAATGCAAAAACCCAATAACACTGCCTGACCAGGGAATCGAACCCAGCAAGCCACACAGCAGTCGCGCTTCCGACCACGAGACATACGGAGGCAGTTAAACCATAAACACAGCAAATATCTTAGGGGAAATCAAACCAATCCAGAGCTCAACATTATCTATCATAATCGATGTATCAAGCACAACATTTTAAATAAATATGAGCAGTATTAATTTTAAAATAGATTACACCACAGCGGCCGGAGTATCAAATGTATAATTAAAATTTATGAGGGATGATTCGTTAGGTATTACATAGCCTGTGTGTTTCTGTTACAAGTAATATTAGCCCATAATAACTGAGGGGTTATCTAAATCCCTTTGTGTTTTGAATCCCGTTAGGCGGGATATTACGAACAAATGGTTTATTTTGCGTATTACAATGTTAATATCATATTAATTTATTAATTGAGCGCGGTATTTTGTTGTTTTGTGTATTTAAGGAAAACAATGCTTTTATTGTTATTGTTTCTAATGAGGTAGGTATGGGATTTTTATCGCACGAAGCGACGCGCGCTTTGTTTGTGGTTAACAAGTGTACAAACTCGAATGAGAATAAAGATCACTGTGATTTGGACAGTGATGCAACATCAGAGGTAAAATAACTATAAAAGGATAGTAGATCCAATTATAGAAATAATTGTTATACCTATTAATATAAAACGCCTTTAATGGATGATTTCAGTCAAACGAGTGCGGAGCTCTTGTAGTCAGTTGTAGTACCGCCTGTGAAATCACGTGTAGAGTCTATTTTAGTACATATTAGGTATAGGTACAAAAAATATTCATTACTATTATTAATTCGTAATAATAGATCAGCGTTGAATCCAGGAGTGCTACCCATTTATTGTGAATGATTATATACAGACGCCAGCACATCAAGCTTCTCGAAACTATTAATTTTTTCTAATCAACTTTGAACCTTATGCTTTAGCGATAACGGTGAAAATCTATTAAAGAAATTTGACAGATTGTAGTAGCTTGATGTGCTGGCGTCTGTACCATTCTAGCTTCTGCCCGCGATTTCGTCCACGTGAAATTTCTTGTTCCATTGACCCACCCCGTCGCACATCGGCCGCCCGCGATATTTCTTCGTCTTCTCTCAGCGTTCTTTCTGACTTATTTTCTTTTTGCTCGGCTCCTGAAAGACCTAGGGTGATGTTAAATAGCCTGTAGCCTTCCTCAAGAATTGGGCTATGAAATGCAAGAAAAAAAAAACAAATCCGACTGGTGGTTCCAGAGATTAGCGCATTCAAACAAACATACAAAAAGCAAACAAACTCTTCAGTATACATAGATGTATATAGATTGTCATAGTTACTCAATATATTATTGTTATAAACAGACAAGAGGCTACTGCTGTCCAATCTGCCCACCCCTTCAAGTAATCCCCTAGCTCCCTTTTAACGACACCCATAGAATTAAGTCTCCCAAAGGGGTCGAGTTATGCCGATATTTTCGGCTATAAAGGTCTTCCTTTACGCAGAAGTTCTTGGGGTCAAGAGGGCAAACTTATAAGAAAGTGTATAATATTATGAACATTCTACCCTCATTTTAAACGAGTTAAAGTGAATAGAACATTGTGCAAAGTGTGCAGTTACTGATAAATAGTTTTTCGATACGTTGAAAATAATTACTGTCCTAAATAAATTTTGGTGGTGAAAATGGCCTTTGCAATAATTTCGAACAACCAAATTAACTTTAATTTAACATTATTAAATCAATCCGGGTTATAGGTCGTGGGTTCGAACCCAAGCAGGCACTTTATTTTGTGTAAATTATTTCATCACCATTGCTATCAAAACGGTGAAAGAAATCATCGTAAGAAAACTGTCCTAGAACCAAAAAATCCAAGACATGTGACATCTATCAACCCGCACTGCGCCTGCGTGGTGGATTAAGGCCCACTCCCTCTCACAGAGAGGAGGTGTCCCAGCAGTGGGAACATTAGAGGCTGATTATGCTGAATAAATCCATTTTCATAACCATATACCGCTAAACCTATTGAACACAAAATGACTAACCACGACCAGCACACAAACAAAGTAGCATCTAAAACCTAGTTCACACTAAATCAACAACAAATAGAGTCGTTTGCAGTAAAACTTGTCAGCAAACAAGTGTGCCTACATGTTAACGTTTACAACATGTCTATTCACGTCCTAACGCCTGCGTCGTGTCACCGCGGAATTAAAAAAAAAATTGACGGCAATTACATGAGCCAGGTTAGCTAAATCTGGCCCTTTGAGAATTTCTATGTAGGGCTTAGGCATAGTGAAAGCGATTAGCGGGCTGAAAATCATAAAAGTAATCCCTATTGTAGGGACTCAAAAATTACCTAATTACAAAAGTTGGATGATTCAGTTTTTTAATCATTCAGTGAGTAATGGTTTGATGAGATTTGAATAATAGATTGGAGTTGTATTTATGATCTACTAGCAGCGCCCCGCGGTTTCACCCGCATAAGTGTCGATCCCATGGGAATATAGGGATAAAAACTATCCTATGTCTTTTCCCGGGACTCAATCTTTCTGTGTGCCTTTCATCCAAATCCTTTCAGCCGTTTGTACGTAAACATGTAATAGACACAGTCACACTTTCACATTTATAATATTAAGTATCGATATTAGTATGAATGGATGAATTCATCTATCAGAAAGGTGAATGAAAATAAATAAAATTTAGGTTAAAATTTGTTTTAATTGTTAATTACCTAGTCATGATTTAAATAATATAGAATAAGTTTCTTTATTAAAATAGTACCCAGCATAATCAGCCTATAATGTTCCTTCTACTGGGACACACAGGCATCCTTTCAGTGAGAGAGAGAGTGGGCGCAATCGACCATGCGGGCGCAGTGCGGGTTGGTGGATGTCATATATCTTCGAATTTTTGGTTCTTGAACATGCCGAATTCCTCAAATAGTACCCATCATTAACTATTTATTCGTTTAAAAAGTCCTGCAATCAATGTTATTTTGCATACATGTATTTTTTTTTTATTACTAAATGGGCTCCTAAATTAAACATTTAATGTAGGCCCAACTTTGAAATTATCGCAATAATGTAGACATTGTTTTTATTTTGTAAAGCATAATAATCCTGTTTCCCGCTAATCGCTCGCTCTCTAACCATAGCTTCAATATTCGCACCTATGTGATCGCGTAATCACAGTTATGAGACGCAAATACCAATCAATGTGTGACTAATGAGAAAGATTAATTGGCGCGCAACCAATCAAAATGATTAATTACCTTACGTATGAAGGGGTTGTTTTCAACGACAGTGCTAGTAGATAAAAATACGCATACGCATAATCAGTCGATAATGTTCCCACTGCTGGGACACAGGCCTCTTCTCAGTGAGAGGGAGTGGGTCATAAACAACCACGCGGGCCCAGTGCCGGTTGGCGGATGTCACATTTCTTCGATTTTTTGCTTCTAGGACATGCCGGTTTCCTCGCGATGTTTTCCTTCACAGTAATGTTGAAATAATTTACATAAAGTTGCTGCTTGGGTTCGAACCCGCACGTTACAACTGGGCCACCACTGCTCACCGAAAATATGAAAAACAAAATTTTGCAGCTCTCGGGATTTTTTGGCAAACCGTGTACATATTTTATTTTTTTCTCCAGTTGGTGGTTGGTATAAAGTCTGCAAACCATAAAAATTCCAATATAGGTAACCTGAAAACTGTCTAACGTATCAACAATACTGGCACGTTTCCAGATTACTGTTATTAGTATCGAAATTGCGTAACAACAAGGTGGCACATAAAGATGAACATACACACAGCACCCTAATTGTATAAAACACTATCTAACACAATCCAATCCATTGCGTCATGTGTTTGAAAAAATTGTCTGCTCAACAACGTAAATAACGCAATGAATGAAGATAAATTGTCAAAATCGAAACCATTCCTACTGATAGTGAGTTACACAATTACTCCGTTGGTCAGCATACTTTTTAATAAGAATTTTCATAATATTAGCCAGACAATTTGTTAGTCAACTTAATAATGTCGAATGAAAATCCCCTTGTGACTCCTCAAACAAAAAGTCAAAGAGTCCGCATCTCTTCTTTTAATATTTATTCAGGTTTCAATTTCCTGCGATATTCCGCCTGTTTCAGTGAATTTTTTCCGCCTAAAGTCTCCCATAGACTGGCGCCACGCCACTCTAGTTGAACAATTTCTATGAAAACTTTATGGAAATTGTTCGCCCAGAATCCCGTCGCACCGTCGCGTCGCGTATGTCTGTGGGAGCCTTAAACTGAACCAGAGATTTAGACGGGAGGTCTCATAAGGAACAATTCCCACGTAGGTAAAACAAATACTCCCGAACCAGGGTCCTATTGGAATAACATTCGTTCAGTCCACTTATATCAGATTTCTTATTGTTCTTCATTTCATTCCATTAACGTTTGTGTAAGGGACACTTGCGTTAGATGTCTTCATTGTGATTTTAGTGTCCTTTATGATTCCTTAGGAAGCTATTATTGTTTTGATTGTGATATCTTTAGCAAGATATTGCCCGTAGCCTTGTGGAAATGAATGAAATGTCATGTTTTGTGCTAAGTGTGCTAACATTGTTTTACCAAACATTTATAATTAACGCGTCTATAAAACGATTTATATTTCCAAAATGGTAGCTCGGATGAGATTGTTTTCGGGAAAGAAATTGTTGCTCTACTCAAAAGCCATGAGGTCATGTAAAAAATTTTGCAAAAACTTCGAAAAAAAATAGAGTATTCTAAGGGGCAAAGGACAGTCAAATCGAAGTCTAGAGTATTCTTAGGGGCAAAGGACATCAAATCGCAGTTTTTTTTTTCAAAGTTTTTACAAATTTTTTTACATGATCTCATGGCTTTTGAGTAGAGCAACAATTTCTTTCCCGAAAACAATCACATCCGAGCTACCATTTTGGAAATATAAATCGTTTTATATAAAATAAAAAAAAGTAAAAGGCTCATAACTCGGAAACGGTGCGTTGTAGGGCCATGTTTCTCAGACCCTAAATGGTTGCTACAGACAAGGTCAACCCGATACTGCAAAAAAATCGGAAAGTTTCCGAAAAAAAAAAACGAACATTTTTCTGTCCTTGCTCCATAGCGCCCCTAAGGCTACACTCCAACCGACCGCGTACCGGCAAGCGTAGTGTGGGACGCCCCCCAGCTAGATGGACGTACTACCTAAAGAAGGTGGCTGGGGTAGACTGGATGCAGAAGGCGAAGTACAGGGTGCTGTGGCGCAGTCTGGGAGCGGACAATGTCCAGCAGTGAACTGCGATAGGCTGAGTTGATTGAGTAAAGAGATAGTTGTAGTAAAATGTTTAATAGGATTTGTATGAAGACTTTTTTGAAGTGAAACTTCTTTACGCACGCTTGACTTGGAGAGTAAGCTGGCGAACGCGTGACGTAAACGTTACGAAAAAACGTTCAGTCGTGTGGTCATAAGCACACTCGGTTTTTTTTCTAACAAACTAGAATTCAGACGCCGCCGGAAGGGTCGCCCTCGCAACTCCACGTCAATCCACGTATTTTGCATACGGGTGACAAAATCGATTACTCAATCCACTTGTATATTTATTACACCATCATCCCAAAAGAAAATAAACAACACAATACGATACAGTACGAAAAAGCAAATAATTTAACGTATTTCATAGCAGAAATAACATGGTTTTACACGTTAATTCAAGCGACGAACTTCATTAATATCATGTTTGTTATACAAATTACAACATCGGAATGGTTTTCGATACGAGCTGCATAATGCGAAAAGTTTTCGCATGTCCGTTTGATATGGGATTTTTAGTATAGCGTACTAGTCCAAGAGCTGCTATCGAAATGTTTTTCAGTCTTTAAAAGGCATTTTAGGTTCTTCCTTATTGGGTTCGTGTAGGTCCGTAATGTTTACAATCTCGTGTAATATTTTTACTATTAAACCGTCGTTCATTGTGTAAACTAAATCTTATCGTTTAGAGATCAAGGGTTATGCAGGCTCGTGTGTAATTGACAATAAAATGGCTATATAAGTATTTATAAGGATTATGTAAGGATCCGGCGTTCTGTAGTTTCTGTCCAACCCCATGGGAAGAAGGAGTAAGGTTTTATATTTATGTATGTATACACAAGTAGTAACAAAATGCTTCATTCAATATCTATAGGTATCTAAGTAAGTTCCTACTCAACTTTTCAAGCCTTTTAATGGACGCAAAATACAAGCTAAACAAGAATTTATTACCACAAGGGAATCAAATACGAGAAGCACGGAAGCTCTTAGAACATTTTTTTTTCTATAAGAGCAAATGAAAACATAATTTTAAAAAAAGAACAAACTAGTTATAGACTCCTGCACTAACAGAGCAGCAGTTTTTAAATATGCAACATTAAATTTCGCATAAAAGTTCCCGTAGAGAGAGGTTTTGATGCTTTCGGGCACACTTTTCAAACATTTTGACATGAATTCTGGCCTTTGAAATAGTCCAAGCAAAGCATAACGCTATACTGAATGTACGTGAAAGTTATTTATTCCTATAAATGAAAAGGCACTTATATTTTGTTTGATATAAATAAAAGGTACGTGAATTGAACAGGGGTAAGTTTTTAGATGTTTTTTTTTTGTGAATACTGAAATTGGTAAGGTTTCTATGAAATTCACGTCTCGCTAGATCGCTAGACGAATTTTAGGAGCACTCGTCTTGTTCTACGAGTACGAAACACGTCAAGCGTTATCAACGTCAAAGAGCATACTTCTTAGGAAAAATACAAGTTAACCAACTATGTGTTGAGACAGAGGCTGAATGTTATGTTTAACAATACTAACCCTTTTTTTTATCTGTGTAATATCGCCCTGTCCCAGACATAAAATGTCTGGAACGCTGAGTGGAGCAGCTGCTTAAATGGTCTTAACTAAGAACTGTTACCTATTTCACTGCCACATATTCATATGTCTCACCGGTCGAAGTGGAGGTGCTTGGGGGAGGCCTATGTCCAGCAGTGGACGTCTTTCGGCTGAAATGATGATGATGATGATATTCATATGCATGGGTGTCGGTAAAGCTAAGCCACAGGGCCTATAGGTCATTACCTACTGAGTATGAATGAATGAATGCATTGCATCGATCTGAACGTGGTTATACCAGACTCGATTAATCGAATGAACCCCTTGGGGTTCGCACTAGCTTCTGCAGCCTCATGTTCATGGTGCTACAGCGACCATTGCATATCAAGGAATAGACCGGGAGGCGCGGTAATGGTAGGGAAGACGTGCCCGAAGGATAGGTAAGGATTAAAGAGCCTACCGGATATGCATCCTAGAGTAAGCATTGGACTAGTGGAGAGATGGGTAATTATATCTATGGATGGGGCATCTTCATAAAAAATGTTTATATTTGTTTTGAGCATCATCTGCCTAGTCTTTTTCCATTTATGTTGGGGTTGGCTTTGTTTTGTGAGCATAGGCACCAAAATAGTTAACGTTTTTTAGAACTTACAAAATCAAGTTAGAACAAAACACACAGGATCCATCAGTTCCGCTGTGCCGTGAGTGCATGTTGTCACAGACTCAGTGTGAGGTGTTTACGTGTGTCTCGCACGGTACAGCGTATTAGTTACTCACCAGCGATGCTTGTTTGTAAGTATGTGGCTATGTTGTGAGGCAGTTGCGTTTAGCGTTTTAATTCGGTTTTATACAGCTATTTTCATGCGGGATCCATCAGTTCCGCTGTGCCGTGAGTGCATGTTGTCACAGACTCAGTGTGAGGTGTTTACGTGTGTCTCGCACGGGACAGCGTATTAGTTACTCACCAACGATGCTTGTTTGTAAGTATGTGGCTATGTTGTGAGGCAGTTGCGTTTAGCGTTTTAATTCGGTTTTATACAGCTATTTTCATGCGGGATCCATCAGTTCCGCTGTGCCGTGAGTGCATGTTGTCACAGACTCAGTGTGAGGTGTTTACGTGTGTCTCGCACGGGACAGCGTATTAGTTACTCACCAGCGATGCTTGTTTGTAAGTATGTGGCTATGTTGTGAGGCAGTTGCGTTTAGCGTTTTAATTCGGTTTTATACAGCTATTTTCATGCGGGATCCATCAGTTCTGCTGGGTCGTGAGTGCATGTTGTCACAGACTCAGTGTGAGGTGTTTATGTGTGTCTCGCATGGGACAGCGTATTGGTTACTCACCAGTAATGCTTGTTTGAAAGTATGTTGTCATATTGTGAGGAGGTAGCGTTTAGCGTTTTAAGAAGGTTTTATATAGGTTTTATGTTGGTGCATGTTGTCACAGACTAAGCGCAAATTGTTTTCGTGCCTCGCACGGGACAGTTTATCGGTATTCGATTACTCACGAGCAATACTTCTTTGTAAGGATTCGGTTATATTTTGAAAGAGTAACGCTTAACCTCAAAAAATGAAGGTAAGTTTAACTCTAATTCATCATAAAGGTACTTACATACCTGCTTTTAATCATGTCTTCTGGTCGCCTTTAGGTAGGAACTACAATGAAATTCGATATAGGAACGATTTGATATGATCATCCCCTTTTTTCCAATACGTATACCTAATAAGTAAAGGTTGGTCCTCGAACCAAACCACATACCTAGCGTTTTTCATACGCGAGTACCATGTAACTTGCGTCATCTGTGCGTTGACGCCATAATATAAAACTGTAATGCATACGGTGTTACTTTTAGATCCTAAAGCTTCGAAGTAAGGATTCGGAAATACTACAGAACTTTCAAGCTAAATCGCCACCGCTTACTATACCCACTATACCCCCTACCTTAATAATACCATTTCGAAAATGAGCTTTCGTTATCGATATGCACTACAGTGCTTTACTCAGTCTTACGAGGCGTTTAATGAAATCAGTCATTAACTAAAGTGCCTGTAAAATTTTCTGTTTGACTAAGAATGGACGGTTTTCGTAAGTAAATAGGGTTGTCAAGGAAACTAAGTGCGTCATGATTAAAAAAATAATTTCGGAAATCAGCAGGAGGGCTTCGTTGTTCTAAAAAAAGGGTGAAACTTGCTGTGATATTGGGTGGGACACTGTAGGAGGTAAGTAAATATAATGTAGGGGGGAACAACATTGTCCTTAAAAAAGGTTAGTCCAATATTATATTCCAATTCAGGGTCGCTATCAATCAATAATTCAATTTAGTCTATCGCCGCCTTATTAGACTTGACTGGCCAATCGGTTTCAATCAATGTCACATCGATTTGGTATTTTTTACGGGTATTAACTAAATTAATATATTTGTTAAATAAATAGACTGCCCAATGCTATAAGAAAATTTTGTAAACCCTCTTTAATAAATAAAGATTAAAAAAAGAGGATTTTGTATAAAAACCTAGATAAATCACTTTCTTTTTCTTTTTTGCGTCATGTTTAAGTACCGCAAATAAAGGTATCTTCCTTTTTTGCAGTTTAGAGAAGATGAAAAAATAGGGATTGCCAAAATCAAAACACGATTAATTTACACTCATAACAAACCAAGTTTAAGATCTTATTTGGGAATCAGGCCAAGCCAACATAATTATGGATGTATTATAACCGTCTCAATGTTTATGCCAATAATTGCGTTTAAAAATAATTTAACAATCAGTATGGCTTATATTACCGAGAACCAAGGCCTGGTTTTATCACACAATGCAGTTACTGTTGTCATAATTAAAAATAACCGGGCATAAATCACAACGCTGAGTCATATGCGTGGTAGCTTGCAGAGTATTAAGTGTTAGTTTTTAATTAGCAGTATTTAAGAAAATGTAGGGATCGCGAAGGAAAAAAGCTGTTTGTTTTTTCGGTTTGGAAGGTTTTTTTTGCGTTAAACCAGAAGTGTAGATATAGGTACCTATGTTACAGAGCTCAATTGTAACTAATGAGACACAATTACTTTTTCTATTGTTATAAATCAAATTTTGATTTTCCCACAGTTGAGACTCTATAGGGAAACCTATATAGGAAACCTATACATACATATGTATAAAAGGAAAATGTGTGGCTTTATTTTTTCAGCAGTGGCTCATGAAGTCCCGGGCCCTATCTGAATGCCAGCGCTGCGGTATTTATTTTTTAAATATCGCAGTATTATGCTGAGATAGGAGCTTTTTTGGCCTCGCACAGATATTCTTTTTGGTTTATTTATTTTCTTGGTTGTTTTCTCTCACACGTTTGCCCGCCTACTTGTCGACACAACCCACGTGTCGGAGTAGTTGAATGGACGCAGTGAAGTCATTATTTTCACAATGAAATTGACAATAGAACAATGACAATATGTGTAGGTACACTTGGTGTACCGTTGACGTTTCGAGCACTGTCTCTTATGTACACTTGGTGTACAGTGCACGCTTGAGGTAACCTTTGTTAGTTTTATAGATGTTTCTTTTTTACTAAGTATTTGTATTTCCTGTGTGTGGCACAAATGAAGTATTTTTCTTTCTTTCAAATCGGTAAGAGACTAAATTAAATCGAATGTTCCTATTTTAAACTATGAATTTATTCTTAGATCGTTTCTTCTAAGAATGACAACCCTATTTCTACAAGACGAAATTTCGAGTGACGAAATGCTAGTTATATGGCTGACTCATAAACTTAGTCCTGTGAGCTCATGTTAGATTAAGATATTGCTTTTTAAACGTATGACCTCATTATTTTACCATAAGATAATAGTGTTGTCACTATCATTAATGCATTCTTCTTGTGGATAAGTAAACCAAAAAATATTATTTTAAGACTAGTTTCTGTCCGCGGCTTCGCCCGCGTATATGTCGGAAATTATCCCCCAGGAACATGCCCCGGGACAAAAAGTAGCCTATATCCTTTCCCAGGATACCCTCGATCTCCTAGCCAAATTTTATCGAATTCCGTTCAGTGGTTTAGGCGTGAAAAGGTAACAGGCAGAGTTATGTACTTTCGAATTTATAAGTATGGATTCTTGGTAGAAGTGCGTGATATTATTTTATGAAATACTAGCTTCAGCCCGCGACTTCGTTCGCGTGAAACTTCTTGTTTCCCCCGAGCCACCCCGTCGTATCGCATCACCCGCCCGCGTTTTGCTCGGCTCCTAAGGGTCATAGCGTAATGTTAAATAGCCTATAGCCATCCTAAAGAATTGGGCTATCAAACGCAAGAAGAATTTTTCAAATCCGACTGGTAGTTCCAGAGGTTACCCCCTACATACAAATACAAACTTACCAACAAACAAATTTTACCTGTTTATAATTATTAGTATAGATATTTTTAAATATGTAACTTCAATCAAAGATGAAAAATACTATGAACGAGTGAATCTTTCGCAAAAGATTCAAATGAGGCAAGCGCGACCATTGTTGGACATTACAGGTGTTTCTTCCAAGCCAGCAAAAAAAGCATAAAAAAATAAACGCCGCACTTTTATATTAATGTTAGTATAATAAATATTAATGTTAATTTGCACAAGCAAGAACAGTTATGACTTCATTAAATAGAAAGCATACAAAAATACAGGGTGGTAGGAACATCGACCGCAACCTGTAACCATGGATTCAGTACATAATTCTGGCCCCTCTGCGTTAAAAATTTTAGTCAGTTATTTAAAAAAAATCTGCTGTTTCATACAAAAGTACACGCCGCGCTACCTACGCGGTCAAAATGTATGGAACAGCAAAATATTTTTTTATTATTTACAAGTCGATGCCCCTGCTGCCACCCTTTTTTTTTATGGATGGGAAATCATCTAATGACCCCTCCCGCTCTGGGTGGAGCGGAAGGGAGTGTCAGACTCTTACTGACTAAAACCCATCCGTGTTCCTTCCTTAGCCCTTTATGTTCTGGGGTAGCGGTAACCCTTTCGGACAATCCCGCACCCCCGGCAGGCTTCGGCCCTGGCAGGCCCCTTCCTTTATGCTGACATCTCTTTGAGGCGCGCGTGGAACACGTACGCGCCGTCCGGCACGGGCCTGGTCCTGATCGGACGGTGAGCTACCCATTACTCTCCGTCCGCAGGCCCGACTCTCCGTCCGCAGGCCCGCCTGCTGCCACCCTGTAGTTCGTAACTAGCACCTTCGCTAAGTTATCAAGACAGAAAACTCTTCTGTAATTAACAGTACTGGCTATAAATAAATTAAATACACAAACAATAACAAATATTGGAGTAGGTATTAATTCATTAATCAGTGCCCGTGTAAAGTTGATGGTACTTGACTCGGACAGCTCAATGCTCTTGATATATCGACGAGATTATCAGTCGACTGCCGACAGGCGGCTCACACACATGCGATTATCCGGCGTCAGATGAGCTGAAAATAAAACGGTAAAATTTTAAATGCTTTTTTTTAAATGAATATTATATTGATAGGTGCTTTTATTTGCCTGGTCGTTGGCAATAGGCCCGCCCCTATTACCTGAATTAACTTATCATAATTATTATTGGCGAAATGTGGCTGTACTGTAATAGGTATACCTACATCTGCTTAATCCTTTGGGAACCCAGGCGTGATGTTATGTTATGTTGTGCTTTCATTTAAACGAACGAAAATAGCGATTATGTGCAGACGCCAGCTCATCAAGCTACCCGAAACTGTCGAATTTTCAACAATCAACCTTGAACCTTATGCTGTAGCGATAAAGTTGAAAATCTATTAAAGAAATTTAACAGATTGTAGTAGCTTGCAAAATCGGCCAATCATAGAGAAATCACAGGGAATCATTAATTTTATTTATCCAGTAGAGGGATGGTAGGTACCTATAGGCTTGAATGAAATCAAATATAGTTTACTAGTGTAGAACCGTCAAGACATTTCTCTTAGGGGTAAAAGACTTGAAATGAATATCCAACCTGGTAACAAAATAAATATGACACAGAAAGGTTAAAAAAATTATGTAATCATAACTCGAAATTGAAAGACAAAATCATGAAGTACCAAAACAGTAACATAAACAACAAATCGACAAACACTAACCAAACTCATATAACACACTTAACGACTTTTAGTCGCACTTACCACGCCTGCTATCAGAGCTCATTACAAAATTAATCTAACGTGTCGCCGCTTTACAACGAACCTTAATCACGTCTACGAATGTTTATTCAGATGCAGGCCATCTAAAGAGCTCCACAATTTACTGGAAATTAAGAGGACGCATCCGCTGGGGATGCTACAATAATATTGTGCCACCGAAAATATAACCACTAAGTGACGGGAATAAAAACAGTAGTGGCTCTGCCGTATTGGGATTGTGGATAAAAATATTAACCGTTATTTTGGGAAGGATGGTCACAATTATTGGGATTGTTAGTTTTATTGTTTTGGTGATTTCTGAATGAATCTTTATGGTGGTAATAAAAAAAAAAACTCGAAGCATTAATTTAAAATAAACCAATTACAGGCACTTTTGAATTGTCAAGGGGTCGGTCCATCAGAAAGATGAAGCTAGTTGCCCATTCCAAAGCGTGTAGGTACCTATGGAGAAGAACGGGCAAGAAACTTTACGGACACTATTATAAGTCAATATCAATTCAAATGTGGGAAAGAAGTTCAATATGGATGGAAGGTAAAGAGCAGAGGGGCAATTCTCTAAATTTTAAGAACGTTCACAGTCTGATCTCAGTCTCAATCTGTCAAAAATACTTCTAATTTCCTTACATTTCTGACAAGTTTTTGACATTGATTGTCGCTGAGATGAGATTGCGACTAAATTTTCAACCTTTTTAGTTATGGAAATTGGCCTTCAGAACAATGTCAAAACATGCAAATGTGCACGGATTCAGTTTCTTTTGCAAAAAAAAACTTAAAGGACTTCCATTAGTTATATGCTTCGTATTGAGGTCCAACGGCAGCGCAAATATTGTTGTAAATTGCAAAAATGCAATTTTATATTCACAATTTCTATTCATAAAAGCAATTTGCAATTAAAAACGCCTTTTTATTAAGCTAGTTAATTTTAACGGCCACCGAACAAACTGCATAAAAGTAAAAATAAATCCAATGGAAAAAGTCTCTGCATTTCAGTAAAGGGTTGCGCGATAAAAAAATCGCTGACCAACGAAAGAAGCAGGGTCTTCCATTTGCAACTGAACGACATCTTTTCATTAAAATAAAAATTGCTAATGACTCCATCTCCATATTTTAGCATAAAAACGTCAGCGCTTTGTACCATTTCGCCTTGGTTATAAAAAAAAGTATAATTACAAGATACATCTGCATATCTTTTGACGCCTCCGCGCTATTCCTCGACACATGGATGGAGACGTTAAATGTTCTGCTTTAATATTTTTTGCTCTTGAAGTGCAGATGACTTTATTACTGAGGATGGTGAGACAAGGAACGTTCTTTTGTCTTTGTATGATATGTGAGATTTATCCGGCTTGTTATGTATTTATGAAATAATTTTTGTGTTTTTTGTGTGGCCAAGCTGTAACGGCCGCGACTTACGAGTTGTAGGTCGTAGGTTCGAACCCAGACAGGCGCTTTACTTTGTGTAAGTTATTTCATCACCACTGCTCTCAAAACGGTGAAGCGCGTGGTGGAATTTGGCCCACTCCCTCTCACCGAGAGGAGGCCTGTGTCCCAGCAGTGGGAACATTATAGGCTGATTATGATATGATTGTGTTTAAATATTTTAAAGGCGTAAGCTAGTCTGTATGCCTGTTTGGTAGAGTAAAACTTTTATAGCAAAAACTTTATTTTCTAGACAGTATCTATCAATATAACCAACCTATAAAATTGTCACTGCTGGGACACAGGCCTCCTCTGTCTGTGAGAGGGAGTACGCCACATTCCAACACGCGGGCCCAGTGCGGGTAGGTGAAAGACACATGTCATCGAAATGTTTGGTTCGGACATAGCGGTTTCCTCACGATGTTTTCCTTCACCGTTTTAAGAGCAGTCGTGATGAAATAATTTACACAAAGTTAACTGCCTGCTTGGGTTCGAACCCACGACTTACAACTCGTAAGTCGCGGCTGTTACCACTGGGCCACTGCTCCGCTGCTATTATCTACCAATAATTTTAATCGATATAAAAGGCACAAGAAGTTGTAAACGCGTATGTAGTAGACTCAACGTTTACCCGTATATTATTACATGAGAGATTTTCAGAAATATCCGGTTCAAAGGCCATAAGAGTAAAAGATTGAGAAGATTCGGAGACAAACAGAGAAGTTAACACAGATACTTAATGAGAACACAAGACGTCCTTGTTATTCACAAGAAATGAAACATTATTGGCATAACATAAAGAAACACAAGGTGATTTCGTTCCAAAAACAAACTGTTTGCCCCCAATTAATAACGTTGAACAATCAACATCGCAAAAACAAGAAATCAAAAGGAAGTTTACGCATCAATTTATATGAAATACAAGGAGGTATCTCGTTCGTTAATTTGTTTACACTTTGCATGTTCCCTCCGTGCCAGTGTTTACATTTCACATCTAAGTATCCTCGTAAAACGTAATAAACTTCGCCTTCCGATGATTATGGGCCTTTGAAAATAAACTTGGAAGTCGATTCACAAACACTGTCTTTTATTTTTGTTTAGTTTACTTTCTTTATTTCTTGAGTTATGGATATTATCGTTATTCTTTCTCTCGAGTTCAGTGGAACTTGCCCTCGTCCCCTTTTATTGATACATTAGAAATTATTTTTTCACGTCATTCTGCCATAAAAATGACTCTGGGGTCTTGTTTTGCTTAAATTATTTATATGGCGGTATTTTGTGTTTTGTGCAAGTATTTTGCATGAGATTCTTAGTAATATTTTGAATATATTTCATTGCTTTATTTTAATCGCTGAATAACTGAACTTCACCATCATCATTTCAGCCGAAAGACGTCCACTGCTGGACATAGGCCACCCCCAAGCACCTCCACTTCGACCGGTTTTGTGCTTCTCGCATCCAACGAGTTTCTGATCTGAACTTAGTATTATTTTATATCGAACTAACGAAAAGGTTATAAGTTATAACCGCTATTTTTCTAATACTATAATAAATGCCGTATAAGATAGTCTAAAGGCATGTTTACACGGAGAGATTTTCTTGGCGGTCGAAAGCTCTCCTCGTGGTAACAGTTCTACAACTAGCTTTAAATAAGTAGTGCAAACAAAGTTATTACTAGGCTTTGCAGTTCTGAATAAATCATATCTGATCTACATTCCTGCACAACATTGCAGGTTAGGCTTGTTAGTCAATTCGCACGAATTTAATCTCTCGAAACGGACGAATCGTCACTTTTAAATAATATTATTTTTTCTATAGGCGACTCGCAAGTTTATTTATGGGCGAGTCGAAAACGTCTTTATAGCATGTGTGTAGCTTGTCTTATTGCTTATTTTTTTTTGCCAGCAAGTGAAAATTTCAATGCATGTTTAAAAATGGGTATTTCACATAATTAGAACTTTACACTTAATAAAACGACAAACTCATCTTAAATATACAACGTAATATCGTCTACATAAATCAAACTATTAAACGGACAACGGAAAATTCTTCAACCTAGGTAAACTCCTAGGCATACTTCACCCGGTACATTTTACATCGGAAACATGCAAAGCTATAAATATTCACTCCGCTCCTGTTTGTTTCCACCTCTTAGGCCTCATAAAATTAATGCCTTTATATTAATATTTATTAATATATGAATGTCTCGTACATTGTAGGGAAGCCGGTATGATAAAATTGTAAGTAAAGTTTATGGTGCAATAACAACGGTATTATGCTGTTGCCTATGAATTTCCATTGGATATGCTAGCGGTTATTATGTTGTCTCATTTCTATTTATTAGAAAGGAAAGAGAAGGATATAACGGGAGCAGAGGTTACAATTAGTTATTAGGAGTTTATGATAGGTATTACATGCTGGACGGTTAATAGGAGTAATCGAATGCCTAATTAATGTGAAGCGTATATTTATTGAAGGTACTAGGAGATTATACGACAAAGGTGTAATTAAATTCCATACTGGACTACTGGTATATTGTATTAACTGTCGAGTTTAATATCTTAGTACGTAAGGGCTAATTACTCGATAAAACATGATATTGAATGTTGTGTGTATGTAATAAATCAATAAACACTTTGCAGTAATTCGTTTGGCAGCCATATTTTAAGTCTGCAGTAATAATAGATTACAGACTATTGTCAATTAATTTGTGTGCCTTAAATAGACATGGTATATAAATTAATTGACTTGACACTTAAGAGGAATCGCCAGGGTTGTCCGCAAAATTCAAATTATCTTACGTTTTTTGCAATTTGCTGTTTGTATGTTGAACAAAATATGATTCGCGACCATAACGAATATGTATTTACAGAATTATAATAATTAAAATTATCAGTACAACCCTCTAAGTTCATAAAATCCTATTGAACGACTACATGAAATATCAATATTAATAGGATTATTTTAAAATTATAATTTCGGGGGCTACCCTGGCGCTTTGATCCCCTTAAAGGAAAAGTGAAGCCACTGAGCCTATAACAATACTGTCTTTGTCATCATCTGCCTAGCCTTTTCCCAACTATGTTGGGGTCGGATTCCAGTCTAACCGGATGTAGCTGTATACCAGTATTTTACATGGAGCGACTGCCTATCTGATCTCCACCACCCAGTAACTGGGTAATACGATACCACTTAGTAAGACTGGCTGTCAGACTTTCGGGCTACTGACGACACGTAACGACTGTCAAAGATCCACGAATGACAGCAGGGACCAACGGCTTAACGTGCTTTTCGAGGCCCGGAGGGGTCTTGTAATGTGATGATGGTCACCACGGACCAAACGCGGCAATCGTAGCTTAACCTGATCGATCGACCCGTGCGGCTGTTATTACTTAGCCACTAGCCTCTCAACAATACTGTGTAATATGTACAGTGTAATATCTTTTTTTATATGTCGCGGTCTACGAAAAAAAAGCCCATAAAAATAAAAATTACTCAATCAAAAAGCTTTTAACCTAGATCAGCATGTAAATGTATTTCAATTCTAAATACAAACATCAATTTTACACCATTTAAGTCTACGGATAAAATGTCAAAGCGTTTCACACAAAATTCGGTTACCAGATACTTACGGTATAAAACAATATGACTTTAATCGAAACAAATGAAAAGCTTCTATTTTAATTAAAGAAGCAGGTAACCCAAACCTCACGGAAGATTAAAGAACAAGTAACGCAAACATGAAAGACTGAACCACGAAATTAGATTTTCACGAATCAAAAACGAATTTGTAATATGATAGATCATCGTTATTCGTAGAAGTTTCGAAATTACACCCCGATAACAGATAGGAATACGACAAAGGAATCACACCTTTATTGTAAAAGAAATACGGTTGTTGTAAAAACACAGGGTTCTGAACTGTCGTTTTCTGTCCATCCGGCCGGAAGATTGCTCTTTTGATATGATTAAAAGGGTGAAGACTGTTTTATGTGGCAATTAAGGAATTTTGTTGCTCCCTAGTTTCTATTTCTTCATCTATGACCTGGTAACGATTGGCTATAAACAATCTGACATCTTATTTGTTGGAATTGTGAAGGCCATTAATTTATATTTGTACACAGAAGTCATTAGTTATAGAATTATGGTTTTTATAATTGAGGAAATATGAAGTTCCAGATACAGATGTTTCTAGCCAACTTTTAAGTGTGAATATAGATGAGGCTTAAAATGAAAACTTTGTAAAATAAATAGCGATTTACTATTTGAAAAGCTAGTAAATATGAAAGAAATAATTGATTTACGAGCGCAACTAAAGCAAAGTTACTCCAACTCCACCGCTTCATATGTAAACAAAATTAAATTATTATTCCGTACGTCAATATACATACGTTCTTTTTTACACTCAAGGGGACGGTTAAAAGCACAAACAACCAAACTTTTCACTTACAGTCAACGATTGTTTGTCGGTCCGATCCATTCAGTTTGCGGGAAAAACGTAAAATTTCGTACATTTAAAATACATTGACGTATGCGTCGAGCTCCAAAGTTGGTGCCATATGCAGTCTTTCAGGAAGAGTTTTTGTGTTGATAGAAAGTGCTACAGTTGGGGTAAAACAATACGATGTCTAAATAAGATAGGTTTGTATATCAAGTGATTTTATAGCAAGTTGGTGATAAAAGTCAAAGAAAGGATTAGATTACTATAGAGGGAATGTAGACGATGAAATTGGAAATTTATAGACGATAGCCCTCCTTTTAACAATCGCGGTTCCTATTACATAACAACATTACTAGAGCTGTTTGAAATCTTCTAAAGAGGAAGGTAGGTTCACGTATAGAAGGTATACGTAAGTGCAATAATGAGTAGCCTTTCCTGCATTCATCCATCCAAGTGATGATATATCCGCGTTTATGTTTCGTTCAATTGCAAAATAAAAATAAAACGCATTCATTGACCAGTAATAATTTCCTCTAGTCATTAAGTACAAATAGGATGGAAGCACTCCATCTTTTTAACTACACATCAAAGGGTCATTTCATTGTTAAAAAATAAAAATAAAACATTAGGCGAGCCCGAATCGTGCATCGTACCTCTACCCGTTTTGTCTGCAGCAGTATTTTGTTTTCGCGACAGCCGGAAACGGATATAGAGGGAGACAGAATAATAGCCGTCGGAAATGGTCAGACATGGTGGAATCTTACTTTTTTTTCTCATAAGCTGGACATTGCTAACTCAATGCAAGGGGGTTGCATTTAAAGGAAATCATACCTTAATTTATCAGGGATAAAGTTTAGACTGTAGTGTCAAAAACATTGTCTTGAAATTAAAGAATACTGGTGTTTTTAGTGAAGCATATCGTAATGCATACACATTGGTCAGGGATGTGAGATAGCATCGTTAAATTGTGTTGTTATATTACTCGATGTTGGATTAAATTGTCTTTGTCATCAAAGCGGTAGGTAAATTAATCTAGTAGGTAAAGTTAATACAAAATCCTCTTAGCCTTTATATTTTTTGTTGATATTATCTTCTTATGCCAGTGATCGCTCAAGACAGGAAGGTTTAGAATAAAAAGAGAAGGCCTTTGCCCAGCAGTTAGACACAATACCTATAGACTACCGAAAAAAATGTTTTTCAACTAGAAACGAGGTCTTTTGGTACCCATATCTACTTTGAGTCAGAGAGTCCAGAATTTACGCATGGATACTTAAATATGTAATTACAGTGCTTTTTGAAAACATTGATCTTTCAATGTCAAATTGGGATTATTATTATAATTAATTTTTTTCATCTTTGAAAGAAGTTGTAAAATCCCAATTTCAAACTATTTATCTTTCATCATTATTATCCCAAGAAATATAACAAAAATAGTTTCCTTTTGAGAAACAACAAAAACTATTTCCAACCACAGATTTTCAAGAAATGAAGAGGGATCCAATAGAAATGTAAATAAAGCTTGCCTTCAAAAAGTTCGGCTAGTTGGCAGGAGTGTCACATCAACAGGGGGATAAAATAATATTATTACAACGCCACGGAGTGAGAAAGTCCATTTGTCTGATTAGAAAATGTTCTTTGATATTAAAAATAACAATCAGGAAGTGGTGGAAAAAGTCTATTTAATATACTTTTCATTTTAATGAATTTAAGGTGTGAATTTACTGGGAGTTAGCACGTTTTTATTACAAACTAGCTGTTGGTGCTCGGTGTCGTCCGGGTGAAATGTCATGTCTCCCGACTTTTAAGGTGAAATTAAAAAAAAAAAACATCAACAACAACAGTCGAAATTACAATTACAAACACAACAAAAATATCTGCCAAATTGGACGAGCTGTTCTCAAGCGATGACTTTGCATATTTCGTGGCCAGATCATAGAATTGGTCATTTCATGAAGTGTTCGGTCATTTCGGTTGTGTATCATGAAATGGCCGGCTAAGATTGACCATATCCTTTAAAAGTCAACTTTTAATGATATATCATTCGACGTTTGGCCATATCATGAATTTAGGGTTCGCATAATACTAAACGACGTCAGGGGCACCCCGAGGTTCGGTTTGGTTAGGTTCCTTTAAACCCTGCAGATAGAAATAGGAGCCCGTCGGCCTGTCGTCGTTAGAAATTAAACGAACATGCTAAATTTATGCTTTAGAATATTATGCTTAATCAATATTATGATTAGAGAAATTATGCACAAGCTGTTATGCGAAAATATAATTAGGAGAAACAAAAGCATGCCAAGTTATATTAGGTCTTAAAATTTTGTGCAAATGGATAGGGAACCCACAGAGGAAACCGACATCAGCGCCTCTACCGACGGATATTCTAATTATTTTACGATATGATCAGTAATGTTTGGCCACATCATGAAGTAGTCGTGCATTTAACTGTTCATATCTTCAAACGTCGAGAAATCATTGACCAGACCACATCATGATGTGGCCAATAGACAGTGAAACATTTAATGAATTGCGGCCATTTCATGAAATTCTCTAGCATTTCATGAAGTGAGCAAATCTACGATATGGCCACGACATATACATGCGGCTATAGATTTTTATGTGTGTATGCACCAAAAACTATATGAAAAAAAAAATTGTTGCGAAAAATCTTCAGAACCTATGTTTAATAATAACCGACAGGTAATAGAAATAGGGAGGCCTTTGCCCAGCAGTGGGACAGTACAGGCTAAACAAAAAAAAAAAATAGAAATAATGTAAGTGCCTGCAGCTATCTTATACCTGGATAGCAATATAACGTTGAAGTTACGTGAACATAATAATATGGGTAATAGCGATACAAGTTGCTTCGCTTCATTCTATTTGCCAAATTCGTAAAATTAAATGTTGAACATTCTCGAAAAGGGTTGAATCCCTATTAAACCTAATCTACCGTTTAATCGTTCTAGCCTACGATAGTTAACGCCTCCATATCCATATTAAATTCATCGTCAGATATTTGTTTCAAGGCTTGTTAGCCTATAACAGCACGAGAAAATTAGGGTACCGCAAACAACGTCTTAATAACGGTTGAACTCAAACAATTTACAAAGTAAATATTCAAACAAACTTAATTAGTATATCCTCGGTATAACCGACGTGAAATATGTTGTGTAACTATAGGGAATATATTGATTGGCCATTAAAATAATGGGCTCAAGCTTGAACGATACGCTTCATCGCTGGAAGGCCGAAGGGGCATTCTACATCAAACATCCCACCACCAGTCTATATAAACCTGCCCCTCCGCTTCCTCCATTCAAATTTTGTGATCACTGAAGGGTTTACCTGTAGAATTGCAGAGGCCAGTTTATAATGGACGTGTAACTATTTGTTTAAGATCGCCACTGCCTGGCCTGTATCGAAAATAACGTGAAAAAACGATCAAAAAGCGAAAACGAGTAATATCCGGAGTTGTATTGTTCTCATATCGGGTTCGTGGAGTTAATCGAAACTAAGTGATCCATTACAAGATACCGGTCAATACTGAGTTCAACAAACGACTGTATTATTTATGGAATCGATTTTTATGCATCGTTAAACTTATACCTTTGTGTTTTCTTTGTCTTGTGTTATTAAAAAGCGAATAATTTCCTTTCATATTTTTTCGGGTGCAAAATTGACCGAGTTGTATGTTTACTTTTTATTAAGTTTCGATTCCGGCGAGACCACGTTACGGAAACAAAAGATGTATTGAAATTTCTCTCGTCTGTATGTGCTCTTGCATAGTGCTAAGCGTTTGTTTCCAAATGCTCTATTTTTCACCCATATTTCACAGGTTTCCCTCCTCTCTTTCTAGTTCTTTCTATTTAAAGCTGTTGACGACCAGTTCGCTTGTTCCACTAAAATCCCCTAGACCAGTTCCCTAGGGGACTACACAACACTCAATATTCCACTAAGATCCCTATGCTGGGGATTCTCTTATTAATAAATGCTATTCCTTTTACTTGTTGAAGGAGTCCAGCTCATCTCGCCATCTCCATCTGGGCCTGCCGCGATTTCGCTTGGCCCATTGGTCGTCTGACATGCGGCGGATAATAGGATAACTATCTTAAAATCTAGGTAAAGGTTATACTTAAATATCATAATTATTTTAATTAAACTATTTAGGTTAAGCTATAAAATAAATAAACTTCTCCATTCAAAGATTTTGTTCCTCGAATACCTTACCAAGTTTAATGCCCACAAAGTTTCTATCTCATAAAGAAACTTTTCATTTAGTCGTAATACGACTTGGCTTAATGATTCACTCTCGGTGAAATATTTATATCCACCTGTGGCATACAAATCATAATATGTATGAAGATGTTGTTTTCTGCAAGTTACTGCTTGATAAATGAGACACAACAATGCAAATCATGAGAACTGTGATTTAATGTACAAGTGTTAATTTTCTGAACGGGTGTGGTAATGTCAGGAAAACATTTTCCGTGTACAATACTGCTGCTGTTTGATTTATTTCATAGTTTGTTTATGTTTTCTCTGTTTATTTGTTTATCTTTTGCTCATTGACACAGATTCTTATAATTGCTTATTTAGTCTTGCGTCCTTCCGATACAATTTCTGAATCCTTTGTGCTCTTAATAATCATTTTGTTCTCTTTCGTTCTACCATCTAACTAACGTGTCTGCCAATTTATCATTGATGTTTTTGCAACAAAAAACAATTTTGAATGTTCTGATATTATTTCTGACAAATGCGTGCACTGACTGGACAGATCCACTCAATCTGTGTGGTTCTTTCCTCAAAAGATCATCTCAGACATCGATCTACACGGTCTTCATATAACCTGACCAAGATTATGTCTGGACTTTAAAAGAGACTGTGACCTCTGAGTTTATTTCGGCCTTTCTTCTCAGAGTAGTCAGATAGGAAACGCCGACCTCATCTAGTTTAAAAAAATATGATTAACGTGTAAAAGTGTTTGTGCAAACCTACTAATCAAAATAAAATAATTTATCATTTATCATGGTTTTTAGTAAATTATGGTGAGCGACTGTTGAAAAAACAGTACATTTAACCGTGCCATACTTATTCACCTGAATCAACACAATATATTTTAACTATTTTCTTCCTTGCTTCACTACAACTCCCATTAGGGTAGTTTCAATGAAAAACACAACTCTTTATGCCGTGATTTACTGTTTAATGGTTTTTTGAATGCCGCTTACATTTACGACTTAGCCCTTAGCCCTCACCACTTTTAAATCTCACTTTGAAGTCGCCCAGAATTAGATGGGGCGAATTTCTTATTTAATCTTTGATTTATCGTTGACACATTTTGAGGTACAACCCGTATGCTCGCACTTAATCTTGATTTAACCGACTTGAACCGCTTGTCGGTACCCAAGGTACGGTTTACGAATAATTTACGATTACCTTATGTGGCCTATCATGTGGAATTTGTGGTGGCATGATCGAAATATTGGATGACTTCAACGTTTATAATGATTTTAAATTGATTCTTAATTTACCTACTCAGTGTACTACGGAACTCTTTTATCTATTTCTATTCTTTGTATTTCAAATCTTTTTTTCTTTTACACTATACAGGGTCGCATCATCATCACATCGACACACAATCCGTTACCATGGATTCAGTAAGTCGAAGTTTGACGTTGGTTATATATAAAAAAAGACGGGTTGCACTCCGGGAGTGCCGGCAGAAGTGAAAACTTGAATATTAACGTTGAAATAAATCAACTATGAATTGAATTAATATAACTAATTTTTTTTCACTATTTCTGCGTCACTTTTTTCATTAATCGATGCACTTTGTTTAATTTCCATATTTTAAACACTTTATATACACGAATTTGACGAATACACAGCAGTGTGGCTACTACACAGACGGTCGAGCCATTAGCTGTCCATCCATCCATCCACATCCACGTCCACCATCACCGTCACCGTCACCGTCACCGTCACCGTCACCGTCACCGACACCGTCACCGTCACCGTCACCGTCACCGTCACCGACACCGTCACCGACACCGTCACCGTCACCGTCACCGTGACCGTCACCGTCACCTTCACCGTCACCGTCACCGTCACCGTCACCGTTACCGTCACCGTCACCGTCACCGTCACCGTCACCGTCACCGTGACCGTCACCGTCCGTCCGTCACCGTCACCGTCACGTCACCGTCACCGTCACCGTCACCGACGCCGTCACCGACACCGTCACCGTCACCGTCACCGTCACCGTCACCGTCACCGTCACCGTCACCGTCACCGACACCGTCACCGTTACCGTCACCGTCACCGACACCGTCACCGTCACTGTCACCGTCACCGTCACCGTCACCGTCACCGTCCGTCCGTCACAGTCACCGTCACCGTCACCGTCCGTCCGTCCCTCCGTCCGTCCGTCCGTCCGTCCATCCATCCATCCATTATCGTGTCTCACTTGGTTCACTTCGGTTGGCGCCGCCGCCGTAGAAAGAGGGGGGGGGGGCGGGAATCTCTCCTGACGGTCACGTGTCCTGACGCGATGTCCTGACGCGAGTTTAACATTTTTTCCCCATTACAAAAAGTGTGCAACGCCGCTAAAGAAGTTTTCACTTCAAAAAAATTGCTCTACTAGTATATTTTGCCCGCGTAGGTATTATTGCAATTTTCTATGAAACAGTTGGTTTTTTTTTATTAACCTACGAAATATTTCCACGCTAGCGGGTCTAGAATCACGTTTTGAATTCATGGTTTCAGTTTGCGGGTCGATGTCCCTTCAATGACAGACTGTAATGATAGAATGTACGGAATAGAATACACCCTGTATTCGTATTGTGTATTGAAAGAAGTCATTAATATCGCTGCTCGTAGTTACACTTGAAATTAAAACCATGTTTCTCGACTCATTATTGTCGCGTGTAGGTAAAATTATGTTTTTTTTTACTACTTTTTGAGTTCTTTTCGTTACTGATATCTAATATAAAAAACTTACTGCGCCCCGCGGTTTCACCCGCATAAGTCGATCCCGTGGGAATGTCGAGATAAAAAGTATCCTATGTCCAAATCCAATCAGGCGTTTTAGCGTTTTAGCGTAGCAAATAAACATCATCATCATCATTTCAGCCGAAAGACGTCCACTGCTGGACATAGGCCTCCCCCAAGTACCTCCACAAAATAAATAATAAAATATAATAAACATACGGTCGAAATAAACATGCCTACACAAAAAAAATCTCGTTGTTATACTATTAGTTTGGATGAAAACTATGCTCTTCATATTAACTTCGTTCGTCCTTCATAGTTCCCAAAGAATTATTCGCGAAGATAGCCGAGGATAATTAGTTAGACGATTTTCAACTTCACATAGAGCTTTTAACATTGACCAAATAGTTAAGTAAATTAACCTCCATGAGAATTTCATAATAAGTTCGAACTTGAAAAAAATCGGGGTGAAAATTTTAATTAGTCCGAAAATACTTCAATAAAACCACGGGCCGAGGCATGAAACTCGTAAATTAAAGGAGCGTTGGGTTCGAAGATTAACTATTGGAGTTTTAAGAGTTAAAATTTATAGTTGGTCGTAGTGCAACCCGGTGTGACGTGTTGCTACTGTTTTTATTTATCCGCTAATAAAATTGATTGACATTCTTTCCTTGGACTTAATGATGGGGCTGTTAAATGTGTTAAGATTGAAGTAACAGTCAATAGCGATTTTGAATTATTTTTGAGATTAGAAATTAGTTATTCTTATTCTTAAAATTACCTACATTGACTTCATCCTTCCGTATCGATTAGCTCAAATTATGCAGCCTATCGCAGTCCACTGCTGGACATAGACCTCTCCCAGACTGCGCCACAGCACCCTGTCCTCCGCCTTCCGCATCCAGTCTGTCCCAGCCACGTTTAGGTCGTCCGTCCATCTAGCTGGGGGGGCGTCTCACACTACGCTTGCCGATACGCGGTCTCCACTCCAGAATATTAGTCAATGTTTATTGAAAGCTAAAAATATAAATGCGTTAATTAACAAACCATCAAATCGTCTTTGATAACATTTTTACGGGTTTTTTTGATAACATTTTTTACGGGTTTTTTTGATAAAAAATTTTACGTGTTTTAATATAACCGTATTATATACGGTCTTATTACAAAACGAGGTTTCTTTAGACATGGTTAAAATTATCGAGTCAGTTTAAAAAAAAACTACCAGTAATCGAATTACAGTTTTATATACAAAACTGACAGCTTAGTCTGGATATAAGTTGTCAGTTCTGTATTAACAACTTTAGCTAAGTCGAAATAAAGGTCGAAATAAAAAAAACCTGCTCGATAGCTAGTCTCGGGCTAAAGTTAGGCCTTGTTTTGTAATAAGACTGGTTAGGTTTCATTATAATTCATAATCGTTGCTTAAAATTAAGAGACGGTAAAACGTCAAAAATGTATAGTTAAGCAGACGTTTATCATTACGCAACATATAGAACCGTTTATAAATAAACCTCTTATTTTAATTTAAGACAAAAATATAATTATTGTCTTAATAAAAATAATATTATTCTTTACCGTGATAAATAGAGTAGAAAACTCTCGCCAAAAATACTTATCATCGCATTTATCTTATGACTTAAACCACTCCTTTATATGATACGGTCAGCATTAAAAACCAAGACAGTTCTACAGGCGCATTTGATGTTTATCAAACATTTTAAAGTTAAGGACAGGAAGTGGCTCCCAGCGATAAATCATGACACCTAACTGTTAAGTTTTGACTTAACCTTTGATGTGCTTAGTTAAGTTTTAACTAGTGAAATAAAATCATTAATGTCGTATCTTTCATTTATTTAGAGGTAGTATATTTATTTAGGCGCTCGAAAACGAGATAAAGCAACGAAAAAAAAACTTAATGCATAATTGAATACATAATATAGAATAATAAAACAAAATGTTTGTGTTACCGAGTAATACATAATATATTCATATCAGAACTTTTGTGTTATCATATTCCAGAGTTCCAACAGAAAAAACACAAAACTTCGTTATAAATACAAAAACAAAAGGAATATTATTATTAACGGAGAATTTAATTAAAAACATAACAGTATCCGAGTTTATAATATGCCTACTTAATTAACGTTTTTACCGTAAAAAGCGGTCGTTTTTATAACCTAGTTATGGAATGTGCGAAGGCAAGGCCAACAGAAATTTCATCAACTGAACTTCTACAGTTCTTCAAATACTTTCCTCAAAGAGCCTCTAGTGAGGAGAAAGTCTTCATGAAAAATAATATGATTAAAATGAGAGAAGTAAAGGAAAAAAAAGGAATAAACTAAATAAAAGTTCAAGAGGCTTACTTACTTAGGTACTTCTCAAAGGCCTACAAAAGGAAAGTCCTAAGACTTACGACACAAATAAGATATTATTGATATTACGCGAACAAAAAGTTGTCAATAAGTTATTTATGTGTTATTTTACGTTCATAGAATAAACATGGTGATGATAACATACTTAATTAGCAATATCATAATACAGGCTGGCAGGAACATCAACGCGCAACTTGCGAGGTAATTGCGCAACACGCTATCAGGTTTAATTTTGACAGTTCAACATCATACATTGCGTTATTTACGTTGTTGAGCAGACACATTTTTCGAACTTAAGAAGCAATGGATCAGCAATATCCTTCAAAATGATTCACATTGAGATCGATAGTGTGTTACGCAATTAGGGTGCTGTTACCATGGATTCAGTGCAATATGATTCTGGACCCCGCTGCGTTGAAATTTTTCCTCGAAAGAAAGAAAGAAAAAGTATCTATTGCGACTCGTACAGGAAGATCATAAACTAAACTAAACACAGTAAAAAAAAAAAGAAGATACATTTAAAAAAAAAGTAACAAAAAGAAAAATGAAACAGTAAGTCCTATACGAGGCCAAAAAACATTCCATATATTTTGACCGCGAAGGTAATTGCACTTTTGTATGAAACGGCAGTTTTTTTTTATATATAGGTTATCACCATCTAAATTTTTACAGGGTGTTCTATCTACCCATGAATATGCACAACTTTCACTATGTGACCAACTATGCTTAAAAAATCAGCTGTTTCACACAAAAGTTCAATACCTACTTGACCAAACTGTATGACTTTGGTCAAGTAGGTATTGAACTTTTGTATGAAACTGATTTTTTTTTTCGTGATTTCAGAGTTGGCCCCACAGTGAAAGTTGTTCATATTCATGGGTAGAACATCCTGTAAAAATTTGGATGGTGATAAAAAATAACCCTGTATAAACCTTGAAAAAATCTACGAAAGGTCTCTCATGTACTGAATTTATGTTTACAGTTTACGCGTCGATGTCGCCGCCACCCTTATAATGGTTATATCAGACATTTTTCTTCTCTTTCACCACAGGAAAAGCTTAATTTAAAAGCAACCACGTATAATGCGGAAGGCGTTATAAATATAATGATATTATGAAAACACTTTCCCCTCCAGATCAGCATAAAACAATAAACTTATTTACCAACCCACAAAATAAAGTAGTTAAAAAACAAACGATTACAGCGTGAATGATTAAGCGGCGTACATTTTCACTTCATTAATAATAACACTTCGGGGCATTTTATTAAACTGAAGGTAATTTATAAATACTTAATATGAGCGCGGTGGTCGTAGATCACGTTAATTGGCGTTTCGACCGACGGTAGGTATGGTTTATATGACGCAGAAACGCACTGGATTAAACATTGGCACGCGAATCCGTGACTCCGTTTACCTAGTTTAAGGTTTCAAGTGTGGGTTGTCTTTTAATGGGAATGAAAATATGGGTATTGTTGTGGGGGAGAAAATACAGTAAATAAATACGGTTCCAAAAAAAAAACGGGGTTTCTCAACCGTATTTCTGTAATAGTATTTTCTAGAAGATATCGCCGCAGGTGACAAATTAAGTGTAATAGAAATCATAAGCTTTTTGAGACTTCAAAAAAGTGGTGATTTTTAGTTGAAAAAACTTTGTAGCAAAATATCGAAGTTGAGGACTTAGTGTTCATTTGCTTCAATATAGCAGCAGTACAAAAGACTGCCTTGAAATATAATATTATATACCCAGAACACCCCTCAAACTATTCAATTTCCAATCCAACAAAATTACTCCAAGCCAAGGTACAGTCAATAACAAAAACTATAGTCGTCCCTCAATACTAAAATTACGTGAAAATAGTGCGGCAAAAGTACCTAAGCAAATAAACGCTCGGTGACATTTAGCTGTCGTCAGTCTATTAAGGGCTCTCACCCAGCTTTTTATAAATGGCCAAGTAACATGCAACCGCAGTCATTCCACGGAAAAATTGGCCAGCCAGGTAGAACGTTGAATAAACAATTTTATTTCCACCTTATTTTCGGCGTGTGTTTAAAAAAAAAAGAGGTTAATAGGGATCTACTGGGTATACGCTGACATAGATACCGATAGAGGGGATAGATAGGTACGCGTACTGTAGAGTAAAATAAGAAAATGAAAACACTTTTTTATTAATAGTAAAGTTAGAGAAATTATTTTTTAAGTAAATTGTCTACCAACTGAAATTGACCGATTATTTAAATAGCAAGTGTTATTCTTTGACAGTTGTGTGAAACGGCTATAACTCGGCAAATTGACGTAGAGTGTCAATTGGCTTAACAATTTATTTTCCCTGACGGTACCTACACTCCACTCCTACTTATTTCTACCTAAATATTATCTTTTGTATCATAGTTATTTTTTTTTTTAAGAAAAAGATAACAAAGACGGTAGACATTTATTTCATACGAACTTAGCGTTTTCCCGGAAAATTGCCAAGGTTCACGTAGTATCAGAAACGTTCATAACGTCTTCAACGCGCACGACCTACTTCTTTAGTCTGAGAACCATCGTTTTTAAAGAAAAAACAATTTTAGTGCCTTTGAGAGCGTAACTTCATGTATCTAACTCAATTGTTACAAATGCCTTGACGGTATAATCGTTTTGGATGTCGTCATCCGTGGTTCAGACCATCTGTTTCCACGTTAAAAGACGATACTATACATTTTCATTAAGTAACAAATACAAAAAATAAAACAACATCGCCGCCAAATTAACAGTTTCAATTTCAAATGCCAATTCCAGTGGATGGGTTAAAACACTCGAGAAAATTCAAACAATGGAAATACCAATTAATTGCTTCATTGTAAACAGATTGCTTAATTACGAGAAGGAAACGAATAAAGAGCGTTTAGCGAACATGGAGTCAAATTAATTTTAATGATAAACGATTTATATGGAAGTCTTTGGCGGCGCGCGGAGGCTCACAGACGGCGGTAGGCAAACTTTAATTTTCTCTCCTATTATTCACAAGTAGATATTGTGAATTGAGTATCTGAAGAGGAAATAATGCAGCAAAGTTTTGAAATTGCCTTCAGATGAGTTTAATAATAAAAGTTTCGATTTGTTTGCTGCGTACTTCTGTATTGTTTTTCTGTTTGCATATCGTCATCATTATCATGAATATGCACAGCTTTTTAATTTAACATTTGGTGTACAATTTTGCAACTCTTGAACCGACTTTTATTTCACCGGCCTCTTTATATTATTTTTTCCCCTTTTTCTTTGGTTAAACTAGGTTTTGTTTCCTAAGTTATTTTCTGATACCTTTGAGTTGCAATGAGCTCAACAGTCTTTTCTGCTGGTTACTTTCTGAACTGAAAAGCTTATTGAAGGCTCGTGGTCGTAGCGCACCTCAAAATATTTTTCTCAGATCTACTTGTAATTGCTTCGTTATTTTATACTTTTGCTATCCTCGATACGTGCTGTGTGTTTAGAAACTTATACAATTTTCACACGAAATAAAAAACAATATTCCACAAAAACGGGCCAAAAAAAAGGAAATACTTTATCCCGCATTCCCATATCGCCACTAAAAAAGGTCCGAAAATTCGAGCAAATAAATCCTGAAAATTAAATAATAAATTCTTTTTTATTTACACACGCTCTAAAAAACGCATCCGTGGATAGAGGGATTCACACAATTCCCTTCGAATCCCTGGTGTACAATTTTGTAACTCTTGAACCGACTTTCACGAAGCTTTTAGGTTAATGCTTTATAAATCATAAATTAGAAATGGAAGACACGTGCTGTCCCTACGTGACGTGGAAATTATTTTCTTTTGTTTTGCCCGAAAACAATGTTAAAATTGCATTAATAGGTAATGTTGGAGTGCTTACTGTAATACGCCAACTTTTTTGGTTACCTACGGTAAAAAATATAAAAGCAAGAGAAATAAATTATTTATAGGCACCATTAACTACAAACCTCGTAAAGGATATTTTTATGATGTTTTAAATTTAATATTAGTGCTTGAATTTATTATAAAATAAAAATACAAAAACAAAAAGTTTCTACTCTATGTTTCTCTCATTTTTATCGTTCACCCAATAAAAAAGTAAACGCAGAAAGAATTAAAAAATATTGCAACGTAGAATATTATGTTTGTTTAGGTTAATCAGAATAATATAAAGGGTAAAATTGAAGACCTTTCAAAATAAAGTAAAAAACGTAACATAATAACAGCAGATTTTTTTCACGTTTCTGTTCAAAGTTTGTATTCATTTTTAGGGTTCTGTATTGTTTATAACCCATAGGTAAAGAATTTATATATATATTTTTTTTTAATACATAAGTGGTCTGCCTAGTGGTCGCTAGTTCTATTGCTTAGCATGAGGTCCTGGGTTTTTTTCCGTCTGGAATTTCTCAGCAGCATCCAGAATCCAGACTCCAAAAATTTGGGCCCAGTTGCGCCAAGGCTCGCCCTCTAACAGGTACACGAGACTAAAACATAACCTGCGAAGTGTATGTTTACTACAGGTACAGCTTTGCCTAACCCTTAGGGGTAAAAAGGCGTGATGTTATGTTAAGTACCTATATCCACACACACATACACAACACAAGTATACACAACACACAACAAACACATATACAAGTTATACTTATGTTTTTTAGGCACGTTTAAAAAAAAACAAGAGTTTACAGACCATGGTTGGAACAGATAAGAAATTACAAAGAAATAACCCCTCAAACCATCACTCAAAACAATGAAAGAAAAAAGATGTTTTAAATCTTAGCAATTAGCTGATCACAAATTGCATTGTTTTGAGGGGCTTTCATTTTTTTATTTGCGCCTACAGAACCCTAAACCAACCGAAACGGGCGCTTTGATTCGCATATAAACCTCCATTTACCGCTATATTACCTAACAAAATATAAAAGGGCAATGCCCTGAAGCAAACAGGTGTGGGGTAGCTAAGTACATAAAGGAAGAAAGCTTAAAAAAGGTTGAAATAAGTCAGTTTTGGATCGCGTAATATTGTAACGTTGAGTTTTGATTCGTAAGGTTTTGGTACAATACATGAGATGTAGCGATTTTACTTACTTAATAATGATAGGGGGGGCACTGAAAATTTGTCATTAAAATAAATTAAATTTTGGAGTTAGGACCTTTTATTCCCCGAGAAAAAGAGCGGTGTTTTTTTTAAGGCATGAACACAATATTGTACTGCTACCAGCGTCTTTGCGCTCGAATGACGTTGACACGTTGGCACTGTTGGTAGACATTGGTGCAATTGTGTTGTACAATTTCCGGAAATGACCCTTGAAATGTATTCAAAAACAATATGGCGGCGTCAGTTCCGATTTTGTTTACGTGCCGAAAGAACCTTTCAGCGCTATACTTTAAAGAGACCGATTTTCGAGAATTCCATTAAGACTTGGTATTGAATTTTTTGACTGATTAATTAATCAAGAATTGTCTCAGATATTACTAAAAGCTAAATGGATCCCTTTAATTGGAAAAATATACAATTTTTGAGTTCAAAATCGTAATGAAATTGACAACGTCCTCTAAGAATAAAAAGAAACACGCCAAAAAATCTCTGGAGGAGTCATCTAGGTGAATGCCTAAATAAGAGCGCACTGTTGGATTTTCAATTTTCGGAGCTAAGCGGAGCGTTGAAAGTCTACCAGCGCATTTTTATTTAGCCATTCACTTAGAAGTCGACAGTTTTAGTGAAAATAATTGCACCAATAGAACCAAGTTCCTTAGCCCTTATTCTTGTTCGTGTCGCTGGTATGACTGTATTTCCTTTATTTATTTATTTACTATCAACCATTTCTGTCCCAGTGCAGGGCAAAGGCCTCCCTTCCCTCCTTCCACTTATCCCTATCCAGTGCTGTTACACGCCAATCTTTGTGGAAAGAGTCAAGTTCGTCCCGCCATCTCATTCTGGGCCTGCCGCCTTGCCGATTTGCTGCTGTTTGGGACCCATTGTGTGGTTACTCTAGCCCATAGCACCTCCGGCATGTGACAGATGTGACCAGCCCAGTTCCATTTTAGCTTGGCAGCCGTGTGTGTTTCCTTGTTGGTTCAAAACTTCGCCACCTCCACGGCGGGCGTCGTCAGTGGCAGTGCAGAGGCCACTCTAATTGCATGTTTTGGGACACAGAGGGCAGGATAGGAGCGAAGCATATTTTGCGACATAGGTCCACAACCACACCCTACAGCCGTTCGATCGAACAGTGTGTGTTTTCCTTAGATCTCTTTCGCTCCTGTCTTAAGCCATAGTGTTAAGTTCCAAAGGTATAAAACATTGTATCACAACGGCTGCCGTGTTTGCGGCGCCTGCGGGCTATTGAAAATTAAAATTGCTGCTTGATTTTTTATCTGCACCGCTGAGTTTAGAGTAGAGACCTTTGTGATTCTACTTTATTTGGAATTTTTGGCAACTCAAATGTGTTTGTAAAGCCGTTTGAGTTTTAAGTTTTGTTTTGTTTTTGTTCATTTTAATTTTTTTTTTAATACTAGTTAGGTATACTAGATTTTTATTAACATAGGAAATGACGTTCCTTTAAAATGATTACTTGTCTAAGGCCTGATTTTTCAATAGTCAGATAATTTTTATCTGAGGAATAAATATTGGGGTTTGACAGCTTTTATACAGAAAACTGTCAAACAGTCATATTTATTATTCAGTTATCTGTTATCGGACTATTAAAAAATCTGCCCTTAATTAATTATATACGGGACACACGTGAAATGTGGAAATGCAGATAATGTTTAATTTGGAAATACAAATTCAACATTTCAGTCTTTCTACATACATTAAGTTCGATACCCAAAATACGTTCATATTTCAGGTTAAATCCAGCGAGGTGTCGCTTTATTGAGTTAATTGCGCGTAATTTACAACCTGGTTGCTATCAATGTAAATCTTTGTCGAAAACGCGACAATAGAATACGTACAAAACAGAATTAAAGTCGAGCCAAAATCATTTCGAAGTTTAATTAAACGGCACACTGTGGTATAATTGTAGATTAATTGCCAACTGGATTCAAATTCATCGAATTAACACGACAATTTGTTGAAAACGCGTCACACTAAATTTTATTGCGATTTCTCGTAATATGAGCGGCTGTATTTCAATGCAAGTTATCGTTTGACATTAATTATTTTAATGGTACATTTTTGGATTTACAAAGTACACTATAATAATAAATATATTGAACCAATGTGATAATTATTACCTTACTAGCTGCGCCCCGCGGTTTCACCCGCATAAGACTCGATCCCGTGGGAATATCGGGATAAAAACTATCCTATGTCCTTTTCCGGGACTCAAGCTATCTCTATACCAAATTTCATCTAAATCGGTTCAGTGGTTTAGGCGTGAAGAAGTAACAAACATATAAACACACACACTCACAAACTTTCGCCTTTATAATATTAGTGTGATGTGATAGTGTGATAATCGGTCTGTAACTGTTAGCGATCTTCATTTCGATCCTTACGGCGGACCCCACACTGTGTGGCCCCTGTATCTTGGGGACCAAACATGTGATACATTATACACAATAAGTTTTGGAGTACCTACTCAATAAAAAAATCCGACCAACTACAGCTACTAAAAGGATTGAAAAGCTCACAATGGGTTGGCAATAGAAGCCACCTTCTTAAGAGGACCGTGAAATAACTCATTTTGGGTAAAAACCTTTGAAGCTCTTCATTGAAAATCATTTTATTTTTACAAAAAAGTACTTTTGCGATAAAAATAAACAGCAAAAGTCCCTGAATAAATAAACATACCTCCTACACAAAAACTGTCTGAACTCTATATAAAGATAACAATTCTTCCCAAATCCAAAGAAATCCATCGCTACGCTTTGTTACTATTACCGTGGAGATTCTTTTATATCGTGGAAGATCAAACACAGTATCTGGTTCACAAAAGATGAACATAATGATTTTGATAGACGAACCGTAACGGCCAACACTAAAATAATAGGGGATGAAATTGGGGTGCTCAATGAAAATTTGCATCCACAACTATAAATTAAACGTGCGAGGGTTATTCACCCCGAGAGGTTCGAAAATAGCCCTCTAATGAATGGAATGTGCGAAATAGTCGAATTACTGGTAATTGGTAATTTGCAAATCGGTGAACTTAACGGAATAGAGTAGGGTAATGCTAGCAGATGTATCGTTGGAGAACCTTCTAGATAGTAAAATACTTACCGACGTAACAGCAAAACCAGATTGATGCGATGATGACAGAAGATGGGAAGGGAACGTAGGTTTAAAAAAAATGGGTGACATCTGTACAGTGCTTTATGAAACTTATGGCGCCTGAACGACATTGACAGTAGTTGGTAAATATTTGTAATAAAAGAAACGAAATGGTTGCGTTAGTTGTCGTCATGCGCCAAAAGATCCTTGTATCGGTGTTAATAAATACATATTATATGCTTAGAAGCCGGACGCATTGTGTGATAAAAAAAGCGGCAAAGTGCAAGTCGGACTCGCACACGAAGGATTCCGTACACCGTGCAATATTTAACAATAAAGTATCCATCACGAGATGCTATACATTTTGTAAACACACATTCAGGGGTTTGCAACCTTTGGAACAAATAAAAAAACAGTTTTGTAATGATTTTTTTTTTTCTTATATAGGGATATAATTATGTTAACACACACATCTAATTACTGTCGTCAGACGATTCCGAGTATTCTGTATATGCATTCTGCAGCATTGGCAGCGTCAGCGTGAACTTACTTCAAAGCGGCAGCCCAAATGTTTATGTTCCACAAGTCAGACGCGTTCCAGTACTACAAAACATTAGACGACACCGCTTTATATCGCTAAAACATAACCCGACCAACTGAAATTACTCGTTAGTTTCGTATTACACGTATGTTACCTACTTTGAGTTGATTGAATTTGGGATCATTTGTTGTTGATTGAATTGTCACTACATAATACGCTTTATTTACAAAATGTATAGCTTCTCTTGACGGATACTTTACATAATTATATTTTTTAAATACTTTAGGTTTCTTGTATGAAGCTTATTAATAAAGCCTATCTTTTAGAGTACTTGTATAATTATCTAAGTTTTCGTGTTTTAGCATGGCAAAATAGCGGTCATTGGTATTTCCCTAATATTTTTTCGTGGGAACCCAAACAGGAAGATCAAGATAGCTATACTGATTCAGGACGGTAACGGAATTTATTTTCAGTTTTTTAAATAAAAATTTCCAGAAAATGTAAGTGGTTCAATGGCCGCTAGCCTAACCTAACCATAGTAGCTAATCTAGGAATGCTAAACCAGCCTCTTCAACTCACAGAACGTCTTGAAGACACGCAATTAATATTCTAACTAGATTGTCTCCGATCAACGCCTATCCTTAACTCAAACTCAAACTCAAACTCAAAGCATTTATTTCAATTAAACCAATTACAGGCACTTTTGAATTGTCAAGGGGTCGGTCAGTCAGAAAGATGAAGCTAGTTGCCCATTCCAAAGCGTAGGTACCTATGGAGAAGAACGGGCAAGAAACTCCATGGACACTCTTTTAAATCAAAATAATATGGTTACAAAGTCTTGGTTACATCATTCACGTTAAAAATTATACATGTGAGAACGATGCAGAACGTTAAAAGCGTCCATAATGAAAAGATGAGAAAAAACAACAATTCAAATATTAAATTAAAATAAAATAAGCCATGGCAGCAAAGAGATGACCAGTCCCTACTGACGGCGCCCGTTCACGAACATGACGCATGTATTAGCACCATTCAGCTCAACCACTTTGAAGGGAGCCAAATGATCCAACACACGCGCCGCCATCAGCGAGACATTTGAGTGAGCATGACATACTCTCAGCCGCCAGGGCACATTCAGTCAATGAAAGACGTACCCAGTAAATGGTAGCTTTATAGTATGTACATAGTACTCAACATGTGCTATGCAATTATACAATACTAGGAGATTGAATTTATACAATGCAAAGATAGACTTACAATCTTCAGCAGCTCCAACCTGTAAGTGTTAATCAAATAGTTGTGGTTGTGGAGCAGGACCAGCATTGAGCCAGGCATTTTTATCAGCGATGTAATCCCCTAACTTATAATATGCCTGTCTGCATAGTGTGCGTTTAATACAAGACTTGAATTTTGTCTCATTCAGTTGAAGAATGTGGGGAGGTATTTTATTATAACATTTTAAACAGTACCCCATAAAAGATGAGTCTACTTTAGCTAGTCTAAATCCTGGTTGAACTAATAGGTCCCTATTTCTAGTACTATAATTATGTCTTTCACCTCTTTTACTAAAAAGATGTAAATTTTTCCTTACATACATGATATTTTCGTAGATATATTGACAAGGTACCGTCATGATGTTAATTTCTTTAAACCGTTCCCTTAGAGAATCGCGCCTGCGGAGATTATAAATGGCTCTGATAGCTCTTTTCTGCAGAATAAAAATAGAATCGATGTCTGCAGCCCGTCCCCAAAGCAAAATACCGTAAGACATGATACTATGGAAGTAACTAAAATAGACCAGTCTCGCGGTATCTACATCAGTAAATTGACGGATTTTTCTCACAGCATAAGCTGCTGAACTTAGCCGTCCTGCAAGAGATGTTAAATGCGGACCCCATTGTAGCCTTGAGTCGAGCGTGATCCCTAGGAAAACAGTTCTATCGACGAATTCAAGTTTCTCTTGATTCAATATTATCTCACAATCACTACCTTTGACATTCGGTAAAGAAAATCTTATGCACTTAGTTTTTTTCCCATTTTTTTCCCATAACTGATATTATATTATACAGCGTATTCTAATATATGCTCCGCTTATGTCCCATATCTGAATTCATGTAACATTATGCGTTAATCTACCAGGGAGGTATTTCTATCATTAATTTAGATGAGAATTCCTCATGGTTGCCTCTGCGACGTCATCAAACGATCATGACGTCAGTATTTGCAATATGTGACGTCAGCAGGAGGAGGATATAGGTTTATTAAGAGCTTTATTTGTTTGCAGTGAAAATGCAATCTTCATTGGTGCTCTCTTAAACTGTTTAATCTGTCAAGCTCCGCTAATGAGACACAATTGTTTTTCTATTGTTTCAGCGATGCGCGCCGCTTGACCGGATAATAGCATATAGTGACGTAAATAAAATCGTAGATTGAATCACTCGGAGTAAACTCGTGACGGTTTCTTTTCTTTGAATCGGCGAGTCAGACTTTTACTGACTAAAACCCACCCGTGTTTCTTCAGTTGCCTGTGCCAGGGGCCAACCCGCGACCCTGAACAACCCACGACCCTGATTCTGAACCCCCATGCGTTAAAATTTTCCGTTGGAGATAAAAAAAAATTGCTGCTCAGAACATTTTGATCACGTAGGTATGGCACTTTTCTATACTTCTTTTCTTTACTTGTCTATTTCCTGTTTAGTAATTCTATCACTTTTAAATTCAATTATTTTTTTTAAGTACACTGTACCAGTACAGTGTTTTAATAGTTGTTTGTTGCACCGGACGACGTCATTACGTCAGCGCCGGCTGTCGCTGAAAACCAGCGCTGGGGCTCTGTCTTGCATAGGGTCGCAGCATAATGCTGAGCGATAGCCGTTTTGCGTGGATATGACGCATGTTTCCCCCCACCTTTTAATTTTAGTGTTTATGTTCTTTTTTGCGTCATTTTCACCGCAAATAAACGAACTTTCTTTCTTTCTATGAAATATCAGATTTTTTTTTCCGATTGATTGATTTGAAAAATTTCTACGCTAGGGTTTAGAATCACGTGCTGAATTTTTGGTTACAATTTGCGCATCGATGTCGTTGTCACCCTGTATATACAAATAAAACAATTGCATTTAAGAATGCACCAAACGATAACAACGCTGTTAATTTTTAGTAAAGAAAAAGTCAGATAATATTTTTCTTTTAAAGTCCTGTACTTATAAACAGATGGTATCATTTTGCCTTGCCTTTACAAGAACGTGAAAAGAATGGCAATTTCCTACCGCACTCCAACATGAGATACAAAAGAAACCGTTAACACGTCTAGACACATAATTTTACAAATTATCGTCATATTAACGACTGCCATAATTAAACATTGAGGCGAGATGATCGCACTCTCTCCATTTGTTACACCGTTGACAAGTTAAGTCGTAGTCTGGGGTGGGTAGTCAGTATTCATAAGACACCTTCCTTACAGGCGTTTCATTATAACGCTGCGTAGATACACCAAGAGAATAGATGCGGCAAAACACCGTCTAGACTCTCTAGATTCTAAACCCAGTTGCCTGTTGAATATAATGCTCTTAGAATGTTAATGAAATGGAAATCAATACAAAAATGCGAGGTGCAATCTCGATAGGAATCGATTAGAGAACTCGTTGGAGAAAAATAAAGTGAGTTTGAATGTAGCATGAAAGAACGTTAATGAGAAACTTCGTTCGATTTTAAAGTTAGCTGTAGAAACTTAAAACGCTATAGCAAATGAGCAAGTTAGAGAAACTTTTTACTAAAACAGATGATTATTTCTTTCGTTTTACGATGGCTTAATAAACTTTACAATATCAGTATATAACAAAACAGCATCAATAGTTAATAACAAAAAAAAAAGACGGGTTGCACTCCGGGAGTGCCGGCAGATGTGAAAACTTGAATATTAACGTTGAAATAAATCAATTATTAATTGAATTAATATAACTAAGTTTTTTTCACTATTTCTGCATCATATCACATCACACCACCACCACCAGCACCACCATAAACTCTTTCTTATTCTAAATACGGTACAAAAAAGTAAATTCTTACTTCTACATTTGTTCTACTTTCTTATTGTGTCTCACATCCCCAACCATTTTCAATATTCATAGCTCCTCTAAATATTCGTGAGTCCCAGTTGATAGCCTACACACGAACGTTCGCGGCTTCACGAATATCGTCTCACGGTGTTTTGGGTGCTGTGTAATGCAATTTTGATAACCTCATCAAGAGTGTGCACTTTATTAGCTGCTTTGCTAGTTGCAATCTCATGTTCGTCGTAAACTTCGTTAATTTTCTTGTTATTGCAAATAATTGTTATTGGGGCTTCTTCTATAATTGCGGAACCTTATTTTCTTATTGTAGTGATCTGTTGCTTCGCATGTGTATTTTCTCTATAAACATAAACGGTGCATATATTGTTATTAAGTGAATAATTAATTAATACATAGTGTTGTAGAAATAAGATAATCTGCAGAATATTAAAGTTATTGTCGTGTTTTAAATTTAATTTTCTTTATTCAGCTTCATCCGGTTAGACTGGAAGCCGACCTCAACATAGTTGGGAAAAAGCTAGGCAGATGATGATGATTGTCGTGTTTAAAAATGTTTTTTTTTCATATGTCTTTTATATCATCACCTCTTCGAAGTATCTATTTCTTTCATTACCTTCCTCTATGAGCATTTATGAAATATAAACTAAGAAACTTAATCTCCTACAAGAAAAAGAACGTGACTTAGCAATAACTAGGGATTAAGCTAATGTTCCCTCCACGGGGTAGCGTTAATGCGATGGCGAAAGGCGCGATGAGCTCATCACCATGAAAACTAAATTAATTGCACGAAGACGTGTCAGGATTAAGGCTCATGCATCTTGAATAAGCTGCAGCATATTGTGTTGTAATACAAATTGATTATACAGACAGGACAAATGATTTCAAATAATGACAAAGGAGAGGGAGAGCCTTGGACAGCGAAAAGACAATTATGGAAAAATGAAAGGCATAAACATTGCCATAATAGAGTAACAGCAGCTTCTACATATACTACAATACTCCGATGCATACATTATACTATATCTAAAGCAGGTGGTGCATAAGAAATCAATCAAACGTTCTACGAGCGTGGGGCACCTTTGCAAACCATGTCACCCATACCAATCTAGATTACTTTGCTTTGACTGCTCCGACTAAAATAATTCAGGCAGAGGAAATTCGCTCCATTGGTTTATTGGTAACACGTACTTTAAATATCGAACCTTTGTCTTTTTCTTTATGCGGCTTAATATCAAAATTAATATTATTAGGCTCAGTTAACTGTGTATTGTCATACAAAATCTACTTTTTTGCAAGTGATATAGTCGGGACGATGAAAATTAACTACAATTTCGCCAAAAGTTTGGCAATTGGCTTCAAAGATATAGCGACGAGTACTGCTCAGTTACGCTCAAGAGAGCCTAAATACATAATAGGTACGTTAGAAACTTTATTTTATTTTTTACTTACCAGTGACAGCAACAATATTATATATTTTTTTAATATTTTTTTTTTTTTTATGTAAGTCATAGAAACCGTGTGTAGCAGGGGCGAGTTTCTAGTGTAATATAAATTTCACAAAATAATATTTTAATTAGAAATCACTAACAAAATAAATAACACACTATCTGATAAATCCAAAGACACTAATTTCCCAGCCCACAGCGAGCTCGAAAGCAATCTCAATGAAACAATACACCTACAACATGGTAACTATAGGAGTAATGGCTAAGACACTTAGCCAAATGACCCAGTGCTCGTGATGTACATGTGAAATTAGCCGTTTCTGCAAATTGCTCAGTTCCACTACCCTCACTGAATCCAGTCGGCGGTACACTCGCTAAAATATTTAACATGTTCCCTTATTAAAGTTTACAAGTTTCGGCTGGGGTTGAGAATCTTTCATGTTTTTGTTTAATTACTTTAGAACGATCCTTCCTGCCTTCTAATTCTACATTTGTATGATTAAAAAGATGTCTAGATTAGATTGTACTAATATTTATAGCAACTGGGATTAGTAAATTTCAATTGTTTCTTCTTCTTTTGCAGCGATATTGTTTTTGGCACCGGTTTATAGCCTTAAAGTAGTTCAATGCATTTCTTCAACTTATATAAAATAGCGCGCAATGATAAACGGGTAAAATTTCCTGTCTTTTTCTTACGTACTTGTAGAAATAATGACACCAAACACTTCTCTATTATTTCATGTCCCACTTTAAAAATTTCACCGCGGTCCCAGTTAATTATAACTTTGTTAAAAATACTTCGTGTTGTCAAGTGCTTAGCAATTACCTTAATAACTGACACTCGACTGGCATTAGTGTTACCCCTCAAGGGACACAACGAAACGTACTTTTTAATTTATTGTAAAATCAGCCGCAAAATGCAAAAGCTATAATATTTCTTACTACTTCATCATAAACATCAAGTTCCATTTTTCAAACCAGACAAAATTACTTGAAATTTCTAAAGATCCCTCCACGAATTTCAAATTCTCCCTTCCCAACTTATAAAAATATTTGAGTATGCAAATTAAAATCAAGTCGTGGACTATGAATGTCATAATTAACATTCATTACTTGCCCCAACTTAAACGGGCTTAATTTGACAGGACCATCTTCATCAACATACCTCAGGGGTTTAAGGTTTTCCACACCGTCAGGTCTTGTCTGCGAAGGCTTTATGTTAGCTGGGGATACGCAGCACCTCGGTATAGAGCCGGGAAGAGACCGCAAGGAGGAGTACTTGGATGTGAGAAACAAATGAAAAGCGACTCGTAGAATGTTTAAAAAAAAAGTTGAGGCCACGTGTTTAATGTTTTTAATGCAGTATGATTTTTGCTGGGAAAGTTAAGTCGTCCAATTGAGTTATGTCTATAATGGATATTGGTTAGCAATTATAACACTTTCATATTTGTTGTAAGTATCGCATTCTATCCATTTGTTTTTAATTGAATGAGAGCAATTGACTTTGAGAAATCGTGAGAGTTTGAGATTTTGTTAACTTTTCAGATCAAATAGTTTACTTTAGCAATTAGCATCAAGGGCTCTTTAGAATTGATGAAAATTAATTATTATAATTAATATAATAATTAATATTATACAATTTTACGCCTATTTTCTCTTCGGTGAAAACGGGCGGACACACGCTTGTTTTCGGAGGTACGAGAGTAGAGTAAAAGTTTCAAGGTTCCAACATGATGACACAAAGATTGTATGTGAACGTTTCAAGGTGATGGCAAATTCGTGTTCGTACACTTTTAAACTGTACGTGTACCTACGCGTACAGTCATGGGAAGTACAAACAACGAAATTTCTAAATAAATAGTTTTAAGTAAAACGGAAACGTTTTTTTACATCTCGTTTTATTTTTTAGACGTGTCGTTGACATTAAAAAAAAAGAACTTATCAAGCGTTCAGAGATTACGCATAGAATAAGCAACAAACCTTACAACAGAATTGCTCAAAATAATGACTTAACTAGCATACTGGCACCTTATAATGACTGCCCACATGTATTTAAATAAAGAATACACCGTTTTTTGTTTCTAACGGTCATGGGTGACTGGAGGCCAGTTGCCTATAAACACTACTTTAGAAACCACATCTTCACATGCCAATGATTTTAGTACAACCATAAACGCTATGATTATTTAAACTAGAACTATAAAAGAATAGCTAGTTAATGTTGTAGATACCTATCAGTTTCGGATAAAGGAAGCGTAAAATTCGTTGGGAATTTCGTCTGAACAAAGAGTTTCGAGCTTTTGAAGTGGTTTTTAGAGTTGTTAGCGTAATTCATCGGTTGGTGTCTTCAATTACGTTTTTATTGGGTTTTTTGAACTATACGCTTTAGACGAGCATTTAGAATAGTACGTAGGTACTTAGCATTATGACTGAATACCCGTATTTTTTATTGGTGTTCCAGATGATATAGGAAAGGATTTCAAAGTCAAAGTATTGATTTCAAATAGGCTCATAAAAGGCACTTTCGAACGTCAAAATTTAGAATAAAATAGAATTGATTCTAGTCGCCTCTTCCAAAAAGTAGTTTTCGTATAGAGAAGAATCGACAAGAAAATCCGCCTCCAAACGAGTCAAGTCAAACGAAAACATATGCAACAACTAAATATCTATGTATAATCTATGTACTTTGAAGCAATACAAGTAGGTATCCAGGTATTTTTTGTGCCAAATGACTCTGCTCAACATAAAACTGTGCACACTGTTTCGTGCATCCTAGTCTCTCGTCAACCGCTGAAGAATGTCAGCATTCAAGCAGCCTGAAGGCGAGTAATTAGCTCTTATTCGCAATGAGCGCCAAATAATAGATGCCTGGTTCTAATACCGAGGTAATACATCTGAAATACGGACTGAGGAATTTGTGGTATTCACGTGATGTGCTGCCGTTATGAAATTCTGGTAAGGTCCCAGACTATATTCAGGCTTGATTTAAGATGGACATCGTTGTGTAAAGCAAGAAATATAAGATTAATTTGACTAGGTCCTTTGTTCTTTAGTGAGTAGTTTTGCTGCAGTTTCAATAACTGCAGTCCATAAATATAATTGTGGATTTGGTTTCTTTTCTATTAAGGGAGAAGCGCAAGGACAGCCCGCAAATTTAAAAATATCTTACATTTCTTGCAATTAGCAGATCAGTGTCATGTTGAATGTGATTCGCGAGCGTAACAAATATGACTTTACTTTTTTTAATAAAATTATACGAACCTAGAGGGTTGTAGCGATGTTAACACTTCAAATATTTCCTGAAAAAATATTGAGCGTAGAATATAATTAAATTAGAGCAGAACAGTGCTGGCTCAGTGATGACAGTCGGTCGCGACTTACGAGTTGTATGTAGGTCGTAGGTTCGAACCCAGTCAGGAGCTTTACTTTGTGTAAATTATTCCATCACCACTACTCTCCAAACGGTGAAGGAAAGCGTGAGGAAATCAGCATATCCAAGGATTCTAGGACATCCTAGAACTAAAAACTCGAAGATTTGTGACATCTACCAACCCGCACTGGGCCCGCAAGGTGCATTACGGCCTCTCTCACTGAGTCCCAATATTGGAAACATTAAAGGCTAATTATACTATCATAAAGGCAATATCGGCTAAACACCTACATGAAAATGTGCTAAAATTATTATTAACCTGAATTAGCTGAAATATTCACAGCCAAACTTAAAACTGTATCACCATTCAAGCCAACACCACAGCAGCAAACGAGAAACAAGTCCATTATACAGCATAACAACCTGAGTAACACAACGATGGCCGAAGGTGGTCTTGCTATAACAATAAAACTCGTAGAACCGCCGCAGGTACAGCTGTTAGCAGAAACTTAATAACTAGAGTTAACGCCGTGTTTTGTTCTAGCTTCATATGAGCTTAATTAATTAATATTAACAAGCCTCGTCGTACCCTGTTAGCTGAACTCCTTGGTGTAATAATTTTATCAAATATTTACACGGTATTCATACCAGAACAAGCTGATAATTAGGTAAAATTAAACCAGTCGGTAAACACATTCGATGCTGCGTTTGTACTGGGAAATCGGTCAAAATTGTAAACGGCTTATTGGTGGCGCCAGGCCTCGATTGTGATCCATTGTTTTGCGAAAGCACCGGACCGAAACTGCCATCGGTCCTAAGTTTGCTTATTATGCATTGACCAACTGAGGGTGCTGCCTGAATTATTAATTTCGAACGTCTGTGTCAAACCCTTTGACGCAATTAAAATAAATTAAGTTTAAAATAACACTATGCCTCTTGTTTCAATCGCAATTGTTTAACAAAATAACGTATTCAATTGTTTAGTTTTGTGAACGTATTTCCACAACACGTAGCAATAATAATGCGATTATTACGGAGTGAAATTTAAAAAAGCAATGTGTGGTTTTTAATTACAAGTTTTTACAAAAAACATTTAAACATAGTACGCCGATTAAAATTAAGTAAGTATTTTTAATTAATATTAATATTTAGATACTAGCTAGAGAGAGAAAGACGAGGGATATTTGTCAGATAAAGTGTGTAAAGGATGAAAATGGAATAGTTCTTTCGGATGATGAGAAAATTAAGGATAGGTGGAAGAGCTATTTCGAAAGACTGATGAATGAGGAGAATAACTGGAGTGGTGTGCTTGGGAATAAACCAGTAAATGAGGGGTTAGTGAGAATGATTAGTATGGATGAAGTGAGAATAGCAGTAACTGGGATGAAGAATGGTAAAGCAATAGGTCCAGATGGAATACCAGTTGAAGTATGGAAGTTATTACGGGTAGATGGATGGATGTGGTTAGCTTTATTCTTCAATAAGTTGTTGCTGGAAGAAGCCATACCTGACGAATGGTGTAACAGTTCGCTGGTGCCCATCTTTAAAAACAAAGGTGATGTGCTGGAGTGCAACAACTATAGAGGAATAAAGCTAATGTCACATAGTATGAAGGCTTGGGAGAAAGTTATTGAAAGGCGACTGAGAGAAGAGAGTGAAATTTCGCGAAACCAATGCGGTTTTATGCCTGGTCGAGGAACAACAGATGCCATCTTTGCCATCCGCCAGCTGTGCGAGAAATACAGAGGTGCGCATAAAAACTTGCACATGGTATTTGTTGACCTCGAAAAGGCATACGACAGAGTGCCTCGTGAAGTTTTGTGGTGGGCGCTGAAAGAGAAAGGTGTGCCAGGGAAGTATGTGCAGTTGATTAGAGCGATGTACAGTCGATGCAGTACCCAAGTCCGGTCTACAGTGGGCACTACTGGCAGCTTTGATGTGGCGGTCGGCTTGCACCAGGGTTCAGCACTCAGCCCGTACCTCTTCGTGCTAATAATGGATGCCCTTACATCAGATATCCAAGAAGAGGCTCCCTGGTGTATGCTGTTCGCAGATGACATTGTGCTGGTTGCCGACAACGGCTTAGAGGTCCAGAGCAGATTAGAGGTGTGGTGGGAAAGACTCGAGACCGTTGGCCTGAGAGTAAGTCGGACCAAAACAGAATATCTGTTTTGCGATTTTGGCGGTCTCTCCAGTCCTGTGCCCATATCTCTCGCCGGAACGCCCATATCGATCTGCTCCGACTTTCGGTACCTCGGGTCGCTTGTCCAAGGAGATGGCGAAGTAGACCGAGACGTAACGCATCGGATCAACTCAGGATGGATGAAATGGCGACAGGTCACAGGAACAACTTGCGACCCACGGATGCCCCTTAAGTTAAAGGGGAAAATTTATAAGTCTGTGATACGGCCTGTCGTACTGTATGGGTCTGAATGCTGGGCTGTGAAGAAGACGGATGAAAAAAGATTGCATGCAGCGGAGATGAGAATGTTGAGATGGATGTGTGGAGTGACGAGAATGGATAAAGTAAGAAATGAGTATATAAGAGGAAGTTTGAAAGTGGCGCCAGTGACAGAAAAGTTGAAAGGAAATCGTTTGGCTTGGTATGGGCATGTGATGAGAAGGGACGAAACGCATGTGACTAAAAGAGTGATGAATATACATGTTGATGGATGGAGAGGGAGAGGAAGGCCGAAGAAAAGGTGGATGGATTGTGTGAGGAATGATATGAAAGAGAAGGGAGTGAATGATAGCGTGACGGTTGACAGGGGAGAATGGAAGAAGAAAACGTGTTGCGCCGACCCCAAGTAACATGGGATAAGGGCAGGAAGAAGAAGATTTAGATATCTTAAATACAATTTACAATCTAACACTAAAAGAAGCCCCTTTTTAACCGACTTCTAAAAAGGAGGAGGTTCTCAATTCGGATGTTTGTATTTTTTTTTTTTTTATGTTTGTTCGCGCATAACTCCGTCGCTTGCCAACCGATTTGAAAAATTATTTTTTGTTGAAAAGGGTATACCTCCCAAATGGTCCCATGAAAATTTTATCGAAATTGGACAAGCGGTTTTTGAAAAATCAACAAAAATCTAAAAATGTACCTACATTTTCTACATTAACGATCTTTTCGTTTACTTTTTTGTGGGGTAGGTACAACTAAAAAGTGAAAAATAAAAACGTTTTTACAAAAAAAAAAACAACCGACTTCAAAAAAAAAAACACTACAGAGTGATAAATAACTTTAATTTCGGAAGTCGGTGTCAAAAAACGAAAATGCGGAACCAACGACACCGACTTCCGAAATTAAAGTTATTTATCACTCTGTAGTGTTTTTTTTTTTTTGAAGTCGGTTGTTTTTTTTTTTGTAAAAACGTTTTTTTAGCCCAAAGAATCAGCATTGCCATCCAACGTGCTAAAGCTGCCAGCCTTTTGGGCACTTATCCCATTGACAGCGATGCGGACAAATTTTTTGATGCCCAGTGAGCTCCTGCTCCCTTTTTCTTTATTTTTTTTATTATTAACTTGTATTTTAGTGTTAGCTTGTAAACTTGCCTAGTTAGTTAAATAGTAAGTATGGGTCGAATTTTGAAAGCTCACTTATTTTAATAAAAGTATTGCGCGTAATACAAAAATATATAATTATCATATATTATTTACAAGTATATAAAGGGAAAAAGGAACTCATTGAGCATAATTATATTTAGATTAATATTTATATGAATTGTGATTCCCAGATACTTTAAAAAAAAATGACAGTCAAATATTTTTCATATTCATACCTAGATAGGTATGAATATGAAAAATATTTGACTTTCATGAAAATGACAGTCAAATATTTTTCATATTCATACCTAGATAGGTATGAATATGAAAAATATTTGACTTTCATTTTCTAACATTCATTCATTTATTTTTCATTTTCAACATCTTTAGATATAGATGTTACATTTACACGCTAGGGATGCGCTTTTAGTCCGCGATTAAAGGACAACGGTTGTGTTCATCTGGTCCCCGTGATCCGTAGGATTCGCGGGCCAATCCCGCTAATTGCGTCCAAACTTCGGCGGGACGAGGACTTTTTAATTAAAACTTATTCAATATTATAGAGACCGTTCGAGCCGGCCGGTCACACGGATAAGTTTCAGTTGTTTTAGCATAAAATTGGGAATCTCGATTTTTTACTAATTAGGTAAGAGTTTTGTAATGTGAGTAATTTTTAAGAGACAATCTACATTTACTGTATCTACTCTTTTACCTACATCTGATCTAATCTAACTAACATGTATTGTCCCACTGCAGGGCAAAGGCCTTCCTCTCCCTTTTCCACACAATTATGTCTTAAATTTTGTCTTCTTTACCTATATATCTATAAAAAAAAATGATTCACCAAAATGTATGTACCTACGCGCATAACTTTCGAACGACTGCACTAAATAGGATAAGTCTTTTTTTGCTGTGTTCGGTATTGCCAGGATAAGGTTTGTATGTAAGAAAATTTCGGAAATTACTTAATAAATATTACTTAAAAAACCCGTGCGAATCAGGGGCGGGCCACTAGTTTTAAATAAAAAAAGTCTTACAAAAAAATGGCGATATTTGCAGAACAATTAATTAATTTTGGCAACAACACTATTTTTGAAAACAAGAGCCAAAAATCCGTTTGTATGAATTTGAGGTTTTGTTAAACAGTAAAACTACAACATTTATTGCACAGAGATAAATGTTATTTACGTGGTATGTAATTCAAATGCACACCTACTAAGTTTCATAATATAATTTACAATTATTAAACCACAGTATGGAGCCAAAACAATTATTAAAAGCATAATTCATCTTAATATACAGTGTGTGCAGCGTAACGACTGATCAAGTCCGTTCATGGCACTGCGCTAGGCGGCTATGCCATTTATTTTCTGGTAACGGCAAACGACCAATAAGTCTTGCTTCCCGGGATATTAACACTATCATAGGTTACTCTCACATTTTATGAAGACACATTAGACACCGAGACATTTCCATAAAAGATTTTGATATTACTCCGTTTCGAATTGAATTTGGTTGTAATTTAAAGTTTTACTATGGATTTTGAAGAAATTAAATTACATTTACGATACAACAGCTATAACTTTTTTTTTTTAGTACACTCAACTGCCTTGTCAAATAATGTGTAATTTGGAATGATTTACTTCAGTACTTACTCATAATATCGAAAATGAATTATTAAGGAATAGGTGTTTCATCATCTGCCTAGCCTTTTCCCAACTATGTTGGGGTCGGCTTTCAGTCTAACCAGATGCAGCTGAGTACCAGTATTTTACATAAAGCGACTGACCTCCACAACCCAGTTACTTGGTAAAACGATACCCCTTGGTAAGACTGGTTATCAGACTTTCGGGCTTCTGACGACCCGTAACGACTGTCAAAGATCCACGAATGACAGCCTACTTTCCGAGGCACGGAGGGCTTTTGGTATATAAAGATGGTCACCCATCCACGGACCAACCGCGGCAAGGGTAGCTTAACCTGATTTATTACTTAGCCACGAGCCCCTCACGCACGTGTTTGACGTTGCTTATTGCAATATGTCACCTTCTAAGAGAGACTGTTTCAATAAATTAAATCCGCACAGAGCGATGACTAGTGTGTGCCGCACTTTATTCAGTCGACGTGGACGGCGGCTGGCCAAATAGCACAATGTCCAATAAGTCGGGTACTCGATATTAACTGCGACATAGTTTACTGTACGCGCCGCATGTTCATTATTACCCAGCTCAGTTTTATGACATCCGAAATTCGAATTTATATAATTGACCGGTTTAAATACCGGAACGGGTCGAAACTTAATTATTGTAAGCTCATAATAAAATTAACTGTCGACGCCTACGGAATTATATTGTAGCAATCGCCTTGTTTTTAACTTACTTCTGAAGTGGGCGATTATAACAATTAAATACAGCCGGTTTTGCTTTTGTTATAGAGTCTATCAATCACATTTATTGTGTGCCATTTTGCAGCCTATAAATTGGATGAAATTAATAAAATAATTCAGTCCGCAGACTGCCGCGTAGGTTTAGTGGTCGCAAGCGCTGTACTGAGCATAAGGTTATAGAAGTGTGAAGAACAGGGTGTAAAGTTCAATCAACCTCCATAGAAAAGGGAGGATCCTCCGACCGGCGAGGCAATTGCGTAACACATTATCAATCAGAATCGGTTTCATTTTGACAGTTCAACAACATTCATTGCGCTATTTACGTGTTGAGTAGACAAATTTTTTGAACTTCTGAAGCAATGGATTAGCAATTTGCTTCAAAATGATTCAGATTCCGATTGATAGTGTGTTACGCAATTAGGGTGCTGGTGTTGTGTCTGGTGGGTAATTGCTCTGGTGATTGATGTCTGGACGTTTTATATATGCTAGTTGCGCGATAAACTTGTTTGCGCGATGCAGGAAAAATCCTGCATCGCGCAAACAAGTTTACCGCGCGTGACGTGAGTATGATGCGTATTTCGCATGACGTGGCGATGTAGATGCCGCCACAATCTAGATTTGTGCCCGGTTGATGGTAATAGGCTCGCCCCCTATTACATGGTACTTAAACATAACTGGCGAAATGTGAGTGAGGTATAGGTAGGTACTATCGCGGACTTTTCCGCCTGATCACTTAAAATTGTTTTCGCCTAAATCCTGCGGCGGCGCCAAGACACGCCCCCTTAAAGTTTTAGCCTATTAGGAAAGCGATAACGCAATTAGTTGCAACCTGCACTGCACAGCTTAGTGACGCATCACGTGTACTCCTTTTTTGAATTTTACGGACGAACTATTTGACGTGCTTGGCGTGCTTACTTACTGCTTCCATTTTTTGAGTGCAAGCAAAAATGAACTTAGATGTGGCCAGGCGGCAGTGTCCGCGATAGTAGGTACACCTCTGCCTGATCCTTCGGGGAATACAGGCGTGGTGTCTGTAATTTATATGGTGTTCAGTCAACAAAAGAGATAAGTATGCAGGATCGTCTGATATAGTTGAAGTTTAGGATGAAACCGATGGATGTTGTCGACTGAAATTTAATTTGATAAATGAGCTGTTTGTTTTCTATTTTTTTTTTGTGTAGCCTGTGCTGTCCCACTGCTGGGCAAAAGCAAAATCTAAAAAAAAAAAAAAAAAAATCAATCAAATCTATTCTATACATACATAATAAAACTGTAGAAAAGAAGTTTTTGTACATTAAAAAAAAAATAAAAAAATATAGCCAGGGTGTTAAAGGACAACCAATAGAACCCATTTCCAGCATTTTTAGAATTTTTGTCTGTTTGTCTGTTTGTATGTTTAGTTATCCGAGCATCACGTAAAATGTACGAAATCAATGTAGATAACTTTTATACACAACGATTTAGCGTAACTTGAAGTAACATTTAGTTTTTGTTTCATCGCAATCGGTTCAGTCTATCAAAAGATTTTTGAATTTAAAGTGTTCCAGAAAAAAATAGAAAACGTGTGTTAATGTGCACTTGGTCTCACAACTTCACGTTTATATATATTTGCGTTAATAATTATATAAATTGAAGTAACATTGACTTTTTTGTTTCATCGTAATCAGTTCACACCTAAAAAATGTAAATTAGAAAATTATAAGTGTTTCAGAAATAAATATTAAAACAGCGCCATCTATTGACAAAATGACTAACTAACTTACAATACAAATATATAAAAATAAAAAAAAACAAAGGACACTTAGGCGTCGAAGTATTCATCCGCATCGCTGTCATCCGGAAACGTGCCCAGAAGACTGGCAGCATTGCCACGTTGAATGGCAATGCTAATTCTTTGGCCAAAGAACGACCCAGCCCTCTGGTCACGTAAAGTATCGACCAGCCGGCGAGAAATTTCCTTAAAATGGAGACGCGCGCTCGGGCCCCATGACCCGAGCGTTTCGACCCCAAACGGCTCAAAGCTGTAATTGCCCACAAGGTTACAGTATTTGCGCCGCTTGAGGGTTTCAGCAGCCCGCAGTGCTAGGAACATGAGATGGCGCTAGGGTATCGACACATGTTGCGTCCCACACCAGAGGCCTACCTACCTTCCAAGGCAACAACGTCATGCCGTCTGGTCTCTTCCCATCATCACGTACCAAGCCGTTTGGTTCTAACACCGCTGGTACGCCGGCGGTGACAAGAGCTCGACGAATAATATCGTTGATGCTGGCGTGCCGTGCTATGCGACCTGCGCTCCTGCAGCAGGACAGGCCATGGTGTCCGAGACTGTCGACAGCTTCACCGCAGTGACATCGATGCGGAGCAACACAAGGTGCGCCCAAGCGGAGACACGTAGCGAGCCGAAACGATGAGTCATCCATCATTGTGCCTATGGTGGATGACGGGAGCGCCTGAAGCCACAAACCTGACTCCCATTCTCCCACAGCCAGCAGACGGGCACGCTCAACAGTATTATGTGACGTGTTTACAAGGGTATTCCGTATAATACTGCAGAGCGGCACGTCCCACCGTCTCTGGGAAGACGGGTTATCAGGTAAAACCGTATTGGGACAAGCCATTTTCCAAGCGTTCAACGCATCGGTCAAAAACGGCACTTCAAAATCGACCAGTGAGGAAGATAAAATGTTCCTGGTTAATTTATCGGTACTGTGGAGGAGAGGAAAGCTGGTAAACTAATACTTGAAATTTTGCGGACGCCGAGACCGCCCAAGCGAATGGGTAGTGTGGCTTGCTGCCACGCACGGTCGTCCAGGACCACATTTAGGATGCAACAGTACCGAATGAGTGTGAAGGCCGAATGAATATTAATTTTGAAAAGTCTTTCGGAGACGTCATTAAAATTTTGTATCTTCTCCTCAATGAACGTTGGAAAGGATTCGTCAAAAATTGGGGACCCTAGAAGGTGAAGAGTTTCTTTCCATAATTTTGATATTTGGAGCTATTGTATTAAATTTTGCAATGGTTGTCTGTCCGTCAGTCGTTCGGGGAAGATAAATTTCGCATTTTGAATGGTTAAGGTCTAGGCCAATGGAACTGAATTTTTCTTTTAAAAACTGTAAATCTTTTAAGACTGTGTCTACATCACCTCCTAGGGTTCCGTCATCCAAATACCATACGTTGAATTTAGAATTTAGTTATCGAATAATTGGATTTATTGCCAAACTAAAAATGACTGGCCCAAGAGGGTCACCCTGTTGACAACCAACTGCTGATTTCAAAAGGTGGTCTTTATAAAGTAATTTAGAGGGTTGCCTGTAACATTGATAGAGAAAACTGTAAATTTTGGACAAAATTCTAAAGTGCGAAGTAAATAATAACTTGCAATTTGAGTCAAGTAGTTTTATTTACTTCGTAGTTTGAAATTTTATTTGTCTTCATTCTCATTTTGAAAGTTTGTGTTTTGTTCAATATTTTATTTGTTTGGTTCAGTTCTTTTTCTGAAAATGCCTTCTAGAAAAAAAAAAAACAAACCTTTCGCAGCGTAGCCGAGATGCGAAAAGGGCGAGATTAAGTAGGTCTCAGGAATCAGAAGAAGAACATGAAGTGAGTTGCGGGGGTGGACCTAAGTATTGGATGCTTTTCCCATGGTCAACTATACGTAGCTCTTTCACGCGTAAATAACCCCAATAACCTTTTTGTGTACGCTCCAGATGGTTCCACAGCTAATGTTGTTTATAGAGAAGCACTAGCATAAATAAAAAATAAAGATTTGAATCGGTATCCTCGCAGGATACCGACGCACACAAAATATATTGTTAAGTTCCGACATCCACGCGATCGAAGTCGCGGGCACAGCTAGTACTTAATAAAATTAAATTTTATTCGAGAACATCCATCGGTTTCCTACTAAACTTCAACTATATCCGACGATCTTGTATACTTATCTCTTTTGTTGACTGTACATAATAAAGAGTATTCTATGTTTCTATGTTATGTAATAAGTCAGTCCATATTTTTATAATACCTACACCATATTTTTACTAGTAAATTTTGTTACAAAACAAGATGAACGTTAACGAGCAACGTTTTCTAGGGAATACCCAAACCTTTAGTACGTTACTCCACATGTTTGAAATAAGACTAAAATGTATGAAAACCTCAAAAGTCCCGAAAATATTTTGTCGGTGCTAAAGCCGGGATAAAGCTCGGTAGGCCGAAAAGAGCGGCTTTCGTGTTACCGGGACTGACGAGTCCTTTGATATGTTATTGAGTTCAATTTACGTTTTCATATTCATCGGCTTGCGTAGTACTTCTTTTGGGACAAGAACGGAGTTTTGGTTAAACATGAAAATATGTACGTATTTCGGGGAAACAAGTTTTGAATACAGTTCTGCACTTCGTACGAGAGAAAAATGGTAGCAGTTTACTTGGTGTGTTTTGGAAAATTTAATCGTATACGAATGTCATTTTCATATTGTATGTGACGTAGCAGAACTTTCTTTTGTTTTTTATTTCATTTTTTATAACTGGCTTTCCACCGTCATACTGTATTATCTTCATTTATACTAATCATAAAGCTAAAGAGTTTGTTTGTTTAAATGCGCTAATCTCTGGAACTACCAGTCAGATTTAATTTTTTTTTTCGCATTTCTTGCCTAATTTTTCTGGGAGGCTTTGGGATGCCTTTCCATCAGAGAGATCTTGTGCTATGCAGCTATGCTGCGAGAATGTAAAAGCTAAGCTACGAAACTATATGACCGTTTCCACTGATGCTAAGCTATGTAGCGGAGCGAGTAAGATGTGCTATGAAAATGCGACACCGCAAGGTAGCTGTGCGAGGAAGATGCGCAGCTCGAGCTATGCGACGTATCGCCAATAGGAAAGGTACACTGCTCTGCTCGCATCCATAGCACGCATCCTTCCATATAAAAAACGTAGCTTAGTTGAATCAGTTTCCACCAGTGCTATGCTATGTCGACCAATGAATATGATTGGTGGATATCAAACGCATTCATAGCAACGTAGCATAGCACATCTCTGGTGGAAAAGCAGCCTTAGGCTATTTAACATCACGCATCAAAAAATAACTCCAAGCAAAATAAAGCATACGCGCGAGCAGGCGTTGCGATGCAACGGGGTGGATTGAAGGAGCAAGAAATTTCACGCGGACGAAGTCGCGGGCAGAAGCTAGTCATCTTATAGTAGTCCAATACTGGACATAAGTCTGTCCTATCGCAAGCCATCTACCATCGTAGGTCGTACCATATTGTCATTATCACTGTGGTTAGCAAATGGGTGATCAGTAAATCACTGTGCTGTTATTAGCTTACCGTATAATGCTGCATGTCGGTTATAAGGCACGGTTCTACATACATTTTGTGTTCTACGTAACCCTGTCTTGTTATATCATGTAAAACAGGTAAACATGTTTTCCTTTTGTTTTTATCTCTTACATTAGACTACTAAAATTTATGTCTAGAAATACGACGTAAAAACACCTCTGTTTAACCTCTTTTAGCGTGATGTATTTAGGCATTTTATGTTTACGTATTTTTTACGGTAAATAATACGGGCTATATATGTAAAATCCCAGTGTTTGGAATCTGTTGATACCTTTTTTAAGGCTTCAGTAATACGGTTTTATATTTCAAGGGCGTTAACATTGAGTGTTTTTCTTTTATTATCTGAATTATTTTATTTCATGTTTGTGATTATGAAAAGAACTCTAGTGGTATTTTTTTTATCACGAATGAACATTATCAGTAGCAGAAGTATCAAAGTGGTAAACAGTTGGTAATAAAAATAATAAAACAAATGAAACAAAATTCCGTTCCGTCACATTAGCGAAAAGTTATATTCGTCACCGCGTATCCGTGTATTCCTGACGAATAAAATTTTCAGTAGTCTATTTAAGGAAAAATCCAGACAAAGCATCGTATTCAAAAACTGCCCTAGATTATGCTAAGGACATAAATATTTTCAATAACTAAACCACAGAACGTTTCAAACATGGAAGGGATTTGTAACGCCATGTTGGATCTCAAACAAAAGGTGAAAATGTCCATTGAAGGATTCCCTCAATGATTATTGAAAAGTTTCAACGCAAAATCCGGAGGATAACCCTGTTTGTTCTCACAAAGGGTACCCTTGCCCCACAACGTTGTTTTATTCTGGTGAAATATGAGATAGGATTGAAAAAGTGAGTTTGATTCTTTAGGATTTTCCTTGCTTTGTGGAATTATGTTCTTCGATTTTGAAGTCTATTGTGCTTATAAAGGTCATTTATGAGGGTAATAATAAAAGGTTCTGAGCTACCGCTGGGCATGAGGTCCTGGGTTTAATCCCCGTGTTGGGAAAAGTGGGGTTTGTCTATCTGGAATTTCTCTGTAGCAGCCCGGAGTCTGGATTTGTGCCCGGTTAATGGCAATATAGGCTCGCCCCTATTACATACAAATACAAAATGTTTTGTTACAACAATGGGTGGTTGTGTTTGGGGGCTCCTTTTGAGCAATTTTTGCCTGTGTTAGGAGACGCCGCTCTTCCATAGCAAAATAATTACAAAAGTAACAAATATGTGGGCAATTAAACTTATACTTAATAACTTATTTATTTAATTTTAATTTAAAAAAGAATTAAAAAAAACTAAAAGTGTGTTAATAGAAAAAACAAGAAAAATTGTGTTTGTGTGTGTGTGTAGTGCAGTCCGGGGCAGTGGTCCAACTGCTCTGTCCAACTAGTTGGACCAAGGGTCTTTACTAGGGGCAGTTGTCCAACTTTAAAAATAGTTGGACCACAGCACCTTTTGAGAGTTCCGTGGTTCAATTCATTTAAAAAATAACTTGCCAACTCTAAAAACCTCAACTGCATCTTTATATATAGCATCAAAAGAAAGAAAAATAATAATTTGCAATGAGTCAAAACAGTGAGAGTCCAATCCAAAGTCATGACACAAATCATTTATCAGAAGATAAAACGAGACAGCCAATAACAAAGCTTATAAAACCGGACGAAGTACGCTTCATCGCAGACGCAAGATAAATTAACGCGAGAGTAATCACGCGCATATATCTACGTCCAACTTCAACAGAAATAGTTCGGATATGACTAGTGTAAACAAATTGCGTGTGCGTGAATAATTCATCAAAGAAACGGGCGCTGACAAATGAAATCTAATGAATACGATATGAGAGAAGGAGTGCTCTCCGAGATTCATGCAGAAATAGAAACTGTTATCCATAGGGTAGAATTTGGTGAAAATATTGCAGGTACTTTAATTTTTTACGAGATGCTATAAAGTTTTGTTCTTCGAGTGCTAAGTGGATAGATGTTTTGGAAATACGACGTGAAAATGCAATGTCCTCATCTTCATACGAAGTACCTTGTTCTTTTGTATATGTGTGTTATGTACTATTTAGCTGTTATAGCATAATCAGCTTATAATGTTCCTACTGCTAGGGGCTATAATCTACCACGCGGGCCCAGTGCGGGTTGGTAGATGTCACATGTCTTTGAATTTTTGGTTTTAGACCATGCCGGTTTCCTAACGATACTTTTCATCGCCGTTTTGAGAGCAGAGATGATGAAATTATTTAGTCCAAAATAAAACGCCTGCATGGGTTGGAACCCATGACCTACGACTCGTAAGTTGGGGCCATTACCACTGGGCCAGCACGGCTTATATTGTCTGACTAGCTGCGCCCCGAATTCACCCACGTAAGTGTCGATCCCGTGGGAATATCGGGATACAAAGTAGCTTATGTATTAATCCTGGTTATAAACTATCTGTATGCAAAATTTCATCCAAATCCGTTCAGCCGTTTGTGCGTGAAGATGTAACAAACATATAAACACACGCACACAAAGTTTCGCCTTTATAATATTAGTGTGATATGTTCAAACACAAAATTAATAGGCAGTTGTTGCAGCCATTTAGTGTCTATATGTAAATTCTATCAGCACATTGGCATCACAGTCATGCATTAATTCAGTATAGTCATTTGGCAGCTATTGCCAAAGCATTAAATTATTGAAATAATCACGACGGCAATGCGGCTTTAAACAGGACTGGCACCCACCACACAGAAAAGCTAATAAAAATTTAATCAGCATTTATTTTACAGCATTTGATTATTACCTGTCGTTACTATCAATTAAGAATGAACAAATGGATCAGTTCCGTTCTGGTCGAAGTAATAAAAATATAATTGAAGTAATCATTACGAAAGCCTTCACGGCGGAATGGAATTCGTAAAATAAGGCTATGTTTTTGTAACTTGCTTGTAGCGGTTTAGTAAGTGTTTCAATCTGAGATTATCAATATCTCCCAAATATAGGTACAATCAGCTCCGTAAATGCACTATGTGCATTTTTTACTTCAACACGTTTATATTACTCGTACCAATAGATCTTTATCTATCGTATCAATCTATATCTAAATAAAAAACTTATTTTACAAAAAAAAAACAACCGTCTTCGGAAAAAAAATATTTTTCACTTTTTAGTTGTATCTACTTTGTATACTTGCTATGTGACGGGAACGGGATGTTATTATGACATCATCAATATAAACTAAGTGGAAAAATACATAGTATATCTACGTAGTGAAGCTAACTTAAAAACTATCCAAGCTTAGTTAATAAAATTTATATAGGACCACCCCCGAGACATAAAATATCCATAAAAAAGATTTTTTTTAAATCGATCCATATTTGCCGGAGATATCGCGTAACATACATACAAAAAAAACAGACCAATTGAGAACAAAAATAAAAGAAAAGAAAAAAAATGAGAAGAAGTTTCATTTCATTCTTCCTTTCTTTGAAGTAGCAGTGACGATAAGATAAAAAAAACGTGTCTATTTTTTCTACTCGACGACGTCTTGTTTTATTCCCATATCTTCTTTGGGTACAATCCTTTTTGTGTTGTGTCATCATTTTTGGGAGTAACGACAGTTTTAATGTAGCCGGGACTTTATTAGAATAGAATATTCTTTATTATCTACATACGCCAGCACATCAAGCTACCCGAAACTAAAATTTTCCCAATCAACTTTGAACCATACTTTATGCTGTAGCGATAAAGTTGAAGATCTATTAAAGAAATTTGACAGATTGTAGTAGCTTGATGTACTGGCGTCTGTAAACCATAAATATTACGGATATAAATGTCAAAAAATTACAAGGGGTGTCACAATGGGCGCTTACATAACATACATACATAATCAGCCTATAATGGCCTGCTGGGACGCAGGCCTCCTCTCGGTAAGAGGGAATAGGCCGTAATCTACCACGCGAGTCCAGTGCGGATTGGTAGATGTCACTTATTATTGTGCAGAACGTAGGTACGGAACCTATCATCTTGCTAAAAGTTAATGTGTCCATGGAATTTCTCGCCTCCGCTTACGCTTGCGCACAGTATCATCACCTTTATCAGACTGCGGGATTAGCCCGCGGCAAATGTCTTTATTGTAACTCTCTTACTCTTGTTTTGTTTTAGCGTTAACAAACATTTATAATTATGATTATCATGTTAAAGCAGTACAAGTTTCATTACAATGTTGTGTTTTTGTTTTTATATGTTTATATTACATATATTCAGAGGTAAGCTTTTGTATGCGTTTAAATATTTTGTGCGAGTTTCTTATGCAAGGCTAGACTGCTGTGTTTTTTTTAATTGGTTTTGGGTCTTTATATTATCTACTTGATGTAATAGTACCGTGGCAATTACAATAGTGAGTATATTACTACCAAACGCTATAGAAAGAAATAGCAAAAAGGAAAGGGATGACAGGCGATAAAATGGCGTCTAATCAAAATGTTGCCAATAAAAAATGCCACTGCGTTTGGTAGAAATTATCATGCAACGGAATAATACTCACTACCGTAATTTTCCCAGTAAAATATAATTAATATTTGATTTTGCCAAGGTTGAACTTTCATAGGGTTTTACATCATATTTACCTTTTTAATATCATGTCGTCTTGACGTCGTTTTATTTTTGTTTAATTATGGGTTAGAGTAAATCAGGGTAAAAGACTTTGCTCTTATTATCAATACAAAGATGAATCCACTACAAAGATACTTTGAATACCTAATTTTCCGCTCCAAAAAATCTTCCTAATTTATTTACAATTAAAAACCAATACAAATGATTAAATTCCATCTCTCCATTGTTTAAACATTCACAAATGACGAACTCGCAGTTTCCCAAACAGGTATATTTCCTCGAATTACCGAGTTTGACGACTGTATAGGAATATTTATGAATTTGCGAAATTCGTGAAATACAAAAGAAGTAGCTGTTCACAATATACCGTCACATAAAGAACTCGAAATCCTTTGATATCGTACTTTATTACTTATGTAGGAATGTACTTACTGTATGGATATCGTTATTGGATATGTGGACGTGAGTTCATGCTTTCTTTTATTGTAGGGCATCGATACTTATTGATGGAGATGTATGAATTGGTATAGTGTAGGTAAGTATTAAGATTTATTTTCAAGGGGGAATCGCCAATGCAACACGCGCAATTCAAACTTTTTCAGGTCATTATCAAGATGTATTTTTACAGTATAAAAGAATTTGTTGACGGGAAACATTTTGTGATGTAACCTATATTATTTGCATGCTATGATATAAGCAAAACATGTATGCTTTACAATGTATTTTAAAAATCTTATATACCATGTTTTACGCAAATAAATATTATTTTTATTCAAAAAATATGATTCGCATCAACACACAAATGAATTTGCAGAGCTATAATCATTAGAATCATCAATACACGTTCTTTGTAAGATGTCAATTACATCAAATGATTTCAAGAAATAGTCAGTCAATGGGGAAATTTAAACTTAAAGAGTTGTATTCATGATTTTAATTATTGTAATTCTTTAAAATTATAATGTTTACCGTCGCGTATAATACTTTGATCAACATAAAACCTGATGCTGACCTGTAATTTGCAAAAAAAAAACGGAAGAACATTTGAATTTTGCGGGAAAATGCAGAAGGTATTATACTGCTTTTTTCGAATATGATGCTGTTTAGATATTCTACAGAAGTTTGAGCTCCGTTTTCTTTTCTTTCTTTGATAAGGTTTTGGTAAAGAATTTCTAGAGCATTTTATACGTGTTTAAAAAATATATTATAATATTGATAAGGCTGTGGTGGCCTAGGCCCAGTAGTAATAGCCGTGACTTATGCGTTGTAGGACGTAGGTTCGAACCCTGACAGGCGCTTTACTTTGTGTAAATTACTTCATCACCACTGCTCTCAAAACGATGAAGGAAAACATTGTGAAGAAATCGGCATATCCTAGAACAAAAAATCGAATGTGACATCTACCAACCCGCATTGGGCCAGCATCATCGAGAGGAGGCCTATGTCCCAGCAGTGGGAACATTATAGGCTGATTATGCTAAAACTGTGCCAAATAAATTAATCTCTATTTTCCATCAGTTAGACATTATTACATCTGACTGCAGCAGTTAGAACTCGTATTAATACAGTTAACATCGTTATTTTCTCTTGGTCCAAATGCAAAAGTACTTCCATTAGCAAATAAGAAGCCACTCAGCCAGTTGATAAATACGATCGTCACACTAACCCGCTTCTGTCAAAGATTATTTGCGCGACAAAATAAACACACACTACGTTTTCCTTTAATTCCCAGTATAGGGATCTACTTTTCAAGTAGAATTTACGATGTAAAAGTGACATAGCCGCGTCATGGTAAAGCGATGTAAATACTACCTTTTCAAAGTAAATAAGGACACAGTTCAAAAGGATACACTTTCATTCATCCAAAAATAACAACACAACAATAGAATTATTGGTAAAGAGTATCTAAAGCCGGCTTTTGACTATGGGATGTAATATAATATATATTATATCTTGAGATATAACATTTTATCGCTCGTCATACATTTTGTACGAGACCGTTCACACTGTGCTATAATATATATTACATCCCAAACTATAAATATTTTTTCGAGCGATATTTAGAGGTCATTTGAAGATGTATATTTTACCTCACGTCCCCGGACACCGCGCCTCCTCCTGTCTCGCCCTCAGTTTGAACTTTGAATGGTAACGTTCGTGTGCAGACGTGTCAACTGATCACGTGTTTTGAATTTTCGTAGATGTTAAGTATAGATATTTGAAGTACGCAATCCTTACTTACGCATTAAATTAACCTCTCTGCTCGACAGAATTTTGACATATGACACACCAGCTGACTCGACGGGGTGTTGCGAATTACGTCATGATAATCAGAAATTTTCTTTAACTTTCAGCATTCGAATTTATTAAGAAAACTGTGTTACCGCGCCTATTTTGTAAAATAAGTTTGTGGCAAATATCTTTAACTATATGCTGAGGTCGGTAAAACCGCTTCATTCTACTGTGAAAGTTGTATAAAATAGATATTACTACACCTATCCAAAAGGTAGACACCTCAAAATCGCTGAAAATATGTACATAAACCATCTAATCTCTTGATGAAAATATGCAAAAGGGAAAAATAAAGATATTGTCATTCTCTCTGCATTCTTACTTTTACCATTTTTCAGACAAACTACATAAAAAACATGATCAAATCTTGATAAAAATTACTAAAAATTGTGTTGCGACGTGACACCTCTTAGTGCTGACCATCCACCCAATTTTCTTATTCCGATTCAAAAATGTCATAAAGCCTAATCGATAATCGGTATTTAAAAAAAAATAAAAAAAATTGTAGAGACTGAATAAAAACTCTTTGGTATATTTTATCATGAATTAATAGTTTTTTGAAATATAATCATTTTAATAAGTACAAACACGTACAGTGTGGATAGGGGTGTAACTTTTTATGGTTCCCTACGTCCGAATGAAAAAACGGAACCCTTATAGGATCACTCGTGTGTCTGTCTGTAGGTTTGTTACAATCGATTTGTTTCGAATCTACTGGACCGATTAAGTTGAAATTTGGTACACATATAAATTTTTGTGACTCAAATACGGACGTGTAACATGAATAAATTAATTATGAATATGGGGTCACTTTTTGGGGTCACATTAGATAAAAAAAACACCATTATTATAGTTTCAAACTCAAATGGGTCCCGCCTGCTCCCAAATTTTATTTAATTTAAAATGGGCTTGTTTTTAGCTTTTCAGTTAGTTTTAGTACAAGGGTGCAGTCGGTTTTTTTTAATTTTTCTAATTACTTTTTTTTTATTTCCAGCTTTTTAGTTTACAAATGTGAAAGATGTGTTTCGCAGACGATTTAGTTCTTGATACGTGTTTTTTACGATTTGTCACTTTGAATTACTTTTAACCATATAAGTTGTATATATTTTTGTAATCACCTTTTAAAACCCTTTATTTTGATACCCCACTCGATAGGTATTGAGAAAAAAAAATATTGAAGGCATAATATGGCGCCAAAAATCCGCCATTTTGTTTTTTTTTTTATTTTGATATGCCCAGTGTCACTCTTACAGTAAATACGAATCTAACGACACCTCTCAAGCTAAAATCATTCGAGCCGTTCAGGCCGCAGAGCGTGCCAAACAATTATACATACTTACATACTCTCAAAAAACATAACCCTCCTTCTGGCGCAGTCGGGTAAATAGTAGATCGTTATACAAGGGTCGAAAGGAATCTATTCCCATACGAGGTATTTAGACTATAGTCCGAGTAGGAATTGATGACTTTCACCCGTGTTAAACACTACTTTTCATTTCAGGAAAGTAAAAAATAGTGGTCTTTCTAAAATATTTATTGATAATAATAACATGAATAATAGGTACCTATTTAAAATTAATTGAAATATTAGAACAATTTGTGTGCTATTTTAAATATGGAACACACTGCGTCACTGCCGCAGGCCGTCCCGCTTGATAGGTATTTTTTTCACACTGGCTGTTTATACACTCACAAGACCGCAACATTTTTCTTAATTATGTAAAAATTTCGTAGCTGACTACTTAACCAATTTAGTTCTATTTTTTAATTCATTCCCGAACTAGAGAGGGAAGCAATTACTATGAGTCTTTCCCGCCTTAAGGTGGGAAGCAACGTCTTCCACCCGCTATTCGGATCAAACAAATATCTACTACTTTCCGAGTATGAGAAATGAAAAAGCTTTGCTTACTGTAAGTACCGCGTCATATATTAAATGAAAGGGTTTGTCGTGAGGGTCACAAACATATTTTTTAATAACTAAAAAAAGTTATTTGTTATTCTATTAAATAGAAACAATATATCTGAAACCACAGCCAAAAATAAAAAAAAAAACTACAAAATATAGTTCTGTGATTATTCTAGATTCCAAGAGATCCTATCAGACGTCTGGTCTTCAAATAATATAGCAAATCTCTCATTCTATACTGCGTACATACTTAGGTACATTTGGTCACAGTCAAAATATGTTCGGGACGTTATATTCAATTTAAAGTTTTTAAATGTTATGCTTAAAACACTTGTTATAAGAAGTCGGTTAAAAATAAGATTTTTGGCATTTTCAATCTCAATAGTAAGAAATGCTCAAGATGTTATTCCCCATAAGAAAACAGTAGGACTTTTCTTTTCTGGCTGGCACTTTAATTTTTGAGTAGGTACCTTATGAATGATGGGTTTATGAAAAACAAACTTATTTTTGCAGTCGATCAAATTAATGATGATGTACAGACGCCAGCACATCAACCTACCCGAAACTGTCAAATTTTCCCAATCAACTTTGAACCTTATAGTTTGGTGATAAAGTTGAAAATCTATTAAAGAAATTTGACAGATTGTAGTAGGTTGATGTGCTGGCGTCTGTACATTGTGCATGCGTGAATATTCAACCCTAACGGAACCTTTCACTGTGCGTGGTCCGACATAAACATGGAAAGTTTTTTTTTAAATTTCGTTGGGAAACTACCACAAAAACAAACAATTACTATTACTCAAGTAAACTGATAGAAACAAAAACTACCAAGCTCATAAAACTAACAACACATATTAAAATGTAAAGTGATTGCGGAATACGCAATTTATACAACTAATTTATCATCATTCCCAAACTTCTGCTCAGCCTACCTAAAAATGTATACTGGGCATTCTGTAGCAAACTATTAGAAAAGTATCAAAAATAAATACTTAATTGTAAAATAAATAAAAATAATTTTATACGGCGAGCGCATTCGAAGATAAATTCAAATATAGAAACAATTCGGCGAGAAATTCAATAAATGACTATGGTCTAAGGTCCTCAGTGTTATTGACTCAGTTCAATTGAATGTCCAAAAAACTATTAAAATTACATTAGAAAAGCATAAATCATTATTATAAACAATGCTTATTGTATTTAATGCTTAAAATAATTTTATTTCAATTTCTGAGTATCGATTTCCGATATTCGACATATTAATTACCCGAGTCAATCGAAATTTAAAAAAAAAATCGTTTTGCATAATCGCTTTCGCACATCATTACGATAAAAAAAAACAATCATGGACGGCGATTTTGAACACAAATTGAGTAGTGGTAATGAATAATACATGTTATTTGACCTGTGTTTCAATATTACGTTAAGATTTGGGCATTTTCGTGTTGTTAATAACATTTACAATAATATTTGTCACATTTCAAATCTTATCTACTTGTGTGTGTGTGATATTTGTGAAAAGTAAAAGTGTAAACACGCAGATTGGCGCGAAACATCGGCATTAGATATCAAAAAACTTCATTACCACTACTTATTTTAACTTGAACAATGGATGAATTCGTCAAATAATTAAATTATGTATTATTCACTGCCCCTGTGGTGGAGTTTGGATGTTCGAAATCCCCAATTTTTATGTTTTTTAGCCTCGACCACCACTGTCAACAAAATGGCGATTATCGCATTTACAGACTTGAATTTTATAAAAGTAAAGTAATAAGCTTGCGCGCTAAATATGAAATATTTAATGGCGTTAACATATGAGTTTTTTATCCAACTCTCTTAATTAACGCACATTCATAAGATTTGATGGGTAGCTTAATAAATATTTACATAATCAATGTAGGGTGTCGTATGTCGTAATTCTTGGGTCCTAAAGGGGTCATTACCGAGCCGGCGGAGGTTCTTGTGTTCGGGTCCTAAAGGGGGCGCTACCGAACTATACGGTTAATTAAGTAAAGAACGTGATGACACAGTGATGACCGAATCTGAACTGTTCCAAAATATATAGCTTACAGTGTGAACAGCAATCGCGGGATGTAATATATAGCTCAAGATGTAATATATATTACATCCCATAGTCAAAAGCCGGCTTAAGACAACAACAGACTCGCTTCGCTAACACTTAAAGACAAATAATAATAGGAATAACTCTCAGAGGCCGACTGAATAAACACAAGCATCCGTCTATATCGCATAGCTGGAATATTGTCTTGTTTATTAGAACCGGACGCTCCCCCGCCTAAGGCAAGGATCCAATATAATGGAATACCTACTTCAACATTATTTGCAGATACATGGGTACTTACGCGATATGCCTCGGGCCTGTATTAACGTGTGGTATGCGCTTAAATCGGCGACGACACGAATAAAGGCCCAGTTGATACAAATTCGGGGGTATTACGAAAGGTGAAACAGTGTCTGGGAATTCCGTTCTTTGATAGTTCAATATTATTAGCCCCGGAGCGAAGACTCGCTTTGACATAATTCTTTTGAAAATAACAATGGATTCGCTCGTCGTACGTGATCCTTTATTCAATATTGCGACTGTATTATTCAGCGGACGGCTCCTGTTGTGAGTAAATAGGTACTATGTCGTATCTTCTCGAGATGAATTACAATAGTGAGATTGTTTTGACTTGAATTTGTTTACAATTAATGTCTGTTTGTGAAGGTTCTGAGATTACTTGATGAATACGTGAAACGGTGAAAACTTTTGTACTTATTCGAATAACAACTTTCTTCGTTCTCCGAAATTATGATTATATGATTACTTCATTATTTTATTTACTGCCTCGCTGGTCTAGTGGTCGCAAACGCTGCGCTGAGCACGAGGTCTTGGGTTCGATTCCCAGGTCGGGCAAAGTGTTATTAGGCTTTCCATCAGGAATTTCTCAGTAGCAGCCCGGAGTCTGGATTTGTGCCCGGTTTAAGGCAGTAGGTTCGCCTCCTATTACCATGGGGATACCGAAACACCGAAACCGGGGGACAACGAAAAGGCCAAAATGGTCTCCGACACACGACACCCTTTGCACGACAACACCCTTGTGCCACAAAGGCTGAAAAGCCGAAATAGCTTCTTAAAGTGTGTCGTCCCACTCACTGGCGAGCTACCACAAGAAAGACTAAGGCTGTGGCGAGACAGTGCTTCCTTACCTAAACCGTTCGTTCCATCCGCTGAGGACCTCCCACCTGGACATGAGTTACCTTGGGTAAACTGGAAGTCTTTAAACAGACTCCGGACCCAGGTTGGCCGAAGCAAGGAAAACCTGTTCAGGTGGAAATTTATAGACGACTCCGCCTTGGAGTGTAAATGTGGTGCTGTTCCACAAACGATGGGACACTTAATATCGTGCCCTGCGTGTCCTGTCAGCTGCACGTTACAGGAACTGATGGACGCTAGTGATGGCGCCAAACAAGTGGCCGAATTCTGGGCCGAGTACATTTAGATTGCCATCGACACGCTAAGAAGAAGACCATGGGGATATGTGGGACCCTAATTCTTTTTCTAAAGTAAAAGTGGCCTAATTTACTTCCTTATAACATCAGCTATCTGCCATGTAAAGTCAAAATCGGTCCAGCCGTTTCAGAGATTAGCCGGAACAGACGGACAAAAATTAAAAAAAAAAGTTTTATTGTTATAAGTACCGTAAGTATATACTTTCATATTTATGCATTTAGTAAAAAGCTGTTTTAACAGACACTTCAATGTTATTTATTTGTATTGTATATTTTTATAGATATATACCTACTGGGAATCACGAAGATATAGCAACGATACAGAAAATTACACTAACCTTTTCTTTAAAATCGTTTTCAGTGATTGCATTGCACCAATCGGAACACGTGCAGCAGTAAAAACTCTAGTTTAAAGACCACAGTGGGCATTGGCATCCAAGATATATTGCTACTTTGTAGCTTACTACATACTTGGTCTTGTTCTTATATCTTAGGTATTTTAAGAGTTCGTTTATAAAATAGAGTGAGTGTTTCTTATTATTATATAATTTATTATTATAGGTGAAATGCGGACCAACTTTATAATAAACCATAACTGTGGTAATTGCATAACATACTATCAGTAGCATTTTGACAGTTCAACAACATTCATTGCGTTATTTACGTTGTTGAGCAGACATATTTTTCGAACTTATAAAGCAATGGATTAGCAATATCTTTCAAAATTATTTAGATTGATATTGTTACGCAATTAGTGTGCAGCAGGACTCTTATGATAAAGAATTTTCTTATTGTAATTAGTTCTAAACTTAAATTACTTACTGAAAAAATGATCAAACTTGTCTCTAGCAAGACAAATGTGACAGACAGTGGATTTGCCTTAGGTAAGCACAAGTTTCAAGTTTTACTGTTTTAGGAAAGGTAAAAAGGTCACCGCCTATTAACCGGTCAAGCACCGCGCGTCGCCTATTGGCGACGAAAAAATAGAAAATCAATTGTGTCTAATTAGCGGAGCTTGACAGAAAGTAATTCAGTTTACTTCTGGTAAACTATAAATTGGGGTCTCCCTTGTTTTACCGAAAAGAAATTGCCAAATTATCACTTCCCAAACAAATTTTCGCATAATTTCATTTGCCAAATTATTACTTACCAAAAAATCTCTTTACAAATAATTGTTACGAAAACCTATGTTTGGCAAGTGAACGTTTGAACAATAACTTGTTCACCAACTAGTACTTTTACCATTTTTTATCTAGTCAAATATTTCAATTGGTATAACATATTTTACGCAAAATTAAATAAGCCAAATATTTGGTGTCGTCAATTTTAAACTTACCATTTCTGTAAAAATTTTGCATATTATTATGTTAGTTGCACAGATTATACAAATTAAATTACAATGTGTAAATAAGTGGGTGGGTCCACTTGGGACAAATTCTAAACAGGTAATAATAATGTAATTAAAATTATATTATTTCTCTCGATAGCCTCCTAAAAATAATCTCTTTTTTCCATATTTTTTTCTATATAATCTAGTCGTTTCTGGCACTCGCCGGCCGCTGCCGCGGCACCGCTCGCTTCGCTCGCTCGGCTCGTGCGTAGGTGGTCACAGTATTAACCTAACCTAACCTAACCATTTTTTAAAAATTAATATCCTACTGTAACTAGTTCCATAAATAACCTAATGTCTAGTAACCATAAATTAGACTTGTTTCAGACAAATTCAAGCACATAAGCTTACAAAGAAATACGCAAATGACATCAAAAACAATAAACCATTTGACTAAACGTTTATTGTCCAAATATTGTTTGCTGTAATAAATCATTTGATTAAAGACCAAAAGCCTTAATGACATTATCCTTGGTAACAATCTGCCAAGTAAACATTTGACCAAATGAAAATGTGCGTACTAAAATTATTCCAAATATTACATTGGTATAAAAAAAAGTTGCTAAAATTTGTTTGGGTAATGAAAATTTGGCAAAATCTTTTCGGCAAAACGGCAGGATCCCTATAAATTGCAGTGTAACAGTCCAATCTTCTCGAAGACGTCCTTTGAGATCAACATTTTCATAGTTCTTGGGTTCGATTCTCAGGTCGAAATCAAACCTGGAAGTTCGAAGTTAGGTGTTATTGGGTCTTTCTATCAGGAATTTCTGAGTAGTATCTTGGAGTCAGGAATACTGCTTAGTTGATGGCAATAAGCTGGCACCCTATTAAAACATACTTCTCTGGCGAAACATCGTTGTACTATCTGCCTAACCTCGGAGATTACGCGTGATTAGGCGTGATTTTTATATTGTTTTTTCTGTAAATACACAAAAAACATAAATCAATAGCATAACTTTCCAAAACAAGAACTAAAACTTCTCACTTCGCTTCGCACTACAAAATAGATAGAAACTCATTTACTATAACCTCACTATTCGCATTTGAACGTGCTTGAGGCGGAATAATAGACAAGTTTGGACAGCGTACAGCATTGTAGGTTGCATACAGTTAATGTAACTTTGTAATAAGGGTTACAGCCCCTATGCTTTGTTCCACTGAGTTCGCTGGTTCCGCTGCATAATTTCGTTATGTCCATTCTACCGAGAAATCTTGTTTTGTCGAATACATTTTAAAGCGAGTACGGAATAGAGAGTAGTGATTAACACTTACGAAGTGTGGTTATTCGGTTATTTTGGCAGCTGTTCAGGTTTGTAGTTAAGTGCGGAATGAGTCGGTTCATATGATTGCTTGTTGTTGTGTGTGACTACATTTTAGATTGGTCTTGTTCAAATACCTACAGAGGTGTGACGGGGTGGTGTGTGGGGTGTGAGGTGTGCCTTTATAAAGTCAACAAAAGAGATAAGTATGCAGGATCGTCGGATATGGTTGAAGTTTAGTAAGAAACCGATGGATGCTCTCGAATAAAATTTAATTTTATTAATAGAAAACAAACAGGTCATTTATCAAATTAAATTTCAGTCGACAAAATCCGTATTATTACGCCCGTGGGGTGTTTAGTGTCCCCCAATGCGTTAATTTTAAATGTATATCTATCTACCTAGGTATTCGGCATTTTTGTTGTTATCTTCCATTATAATAAAATCTATTTTACAATTGGAGCTAAGTAATAATAAATTAGCTAAAGTAATTCACACGTAACGCAGCCCTCTAAAATTTTTTGTATGCTAATTTTGAGCACGTGAGCACAAGGGCTGAAGTGTGCAATCCAGATGTCGTCGAAAAATGTTCTCAAGGGTCCTCTCAGCACTGATAAGGCACTTAGATACTTACAACATAGATTTATTGATTTATTTAAAGATGGGCTAGTGTCAAAATTTGCACATTTTCTGCATTATTTCAAGTGTTACTTCCGTTATCCGTAAGACAGTTTGTCTGGTTGTCCTTTCCTGTTTAGTTCCGAGAATGATTTTATGGGCTCTAGTTTATTTCAACAACTTATAAGTAGTGACCGACCGAAGGTTCGGTTTCGGCCAGTATCGACCAAAAAATCAGGTTTCGGCTGGCTGCAGTTTCGGTTTCGGCCAAAATTAGTGGCCGAATTTTCGGTCCGACCGAGACTGGAGTATGTCTTTCGTGAGCTGTGGGTTTTAATAGCAAATTATTTGTAACAAATCTACAAAAACGGGTCTCAGAAAATAATGTCATTTAATTCAGGTTTCGGTTTCGAAACTAGAGGAGGAGCCGAAGGTTAGGTTACGGTTTCGGTATCGGCTAAAAATCGTGTTTCGGTCGGTCACTGTACATATACCTACTTATAATTTAAGATGTTTTTATATATTTTGGTATTTCTGTATTGGCAAAAACTTATTGTTATAACATTTCTCCATCATATTTTTTAGTATCATTATCACCACATTAAACTTCCACTTAAACCTTGTACTTAAGAAGGCACTTGTACAGACAGCGTCAAAGAAAAGGAACCCCCTTTGGTTACTTACCAAAGGGGACTCATTACCAAAGGGGGTTCCTTTTCTCTGACGCTGTCCGTACCTAGCACTGATTATTAAGACTTATCATCTAATAAATATCAGTACCTACTAGCCCCCTCCGGAGCATCTGGACAGATTCGCAACTGGAGCTTTCTGGCTAACTGGCAGACTCCTTGTCAATTCAAAAGTGCCTGAAATGGTTTAATTAAAATAAATGCTTTGAGTTGGAGATTTCTTTAAACTTACAATCCTTTAGTACCTAACCTTTTTAAAAGCTGAAAATAATCACACTATCACACTAATATTATAAAGGCGAAAGTTTGTGAGTGCGTGTGTGTGTGTGTGTTTATATGTTTGTTACTTCTTCACGCTCATACGGCTGAACCAATTTTGATAAAATTTTGTATGGAGGTAGCTGACACCCTGGATTAACATATAGGCTACTTTTTATCCCGATATTCCCACGGGATCGACATTTACGCGGGTGAAACCGCGGGGCGCAGCAAGTCTTTAATAATTCTACGCCTATAAAATCGTCCACAAAACCTACTTAATCAAAATCTGCTCATGGTATTATTAGAACATAATTAACCACCGAATCTAGTCAGCGCCCATTGAGCAAATGTTCCCGGTGCACGGAACAGGAAGCGGCAGCAGCGATCCCGGAACATTGTGTAATAATTACTTACACCGCTCCGCAGTGTTCCGTTTTGGTGAGTCACTTCTGTGGAAGAGGCCTGGTGAAAAATTTAAGAGACAATATGTCGATGTTAGATAAATAAATGTGACATACGCTTTTCACCCGTATAAGTTTCCCGTGGGAATATCGGGATAAAAACTATCCTATGTCCTTTCCCAGGACTCAAACTATCTCTATTCCAAATTTCATCTAAATCGGTTCAGCGGTTGAAACGTGAAGAGGTAACAAACAGACAGACAGACACACTTTCGCATTTATAATATTATAAGTATGGATTATTTTAGGTTACGACCATAGGTCTCCTCATCTCAACAAATGCCAAACGCGCCTAAGGAAGTTGTCACTTCGAAAAATCAGGAAACTCATAAGGAATTACTTGATTATTTTTATGATAAATCATAGGTAGATGAATTAGTCAATCAAAACGTTATAGCAGTTCAAACATTTGGATCACTAGAATTTTAAATCATAATGTGGTGTGTCACCGCTGAACTCATCATCATCATCATCATTTCAGCCGAAAGACGTCCACTGCTGGACATAGGCCTCCCCCAAGCACCTCCACTTCGACCGGTTTTGTGCTTCTCGCATCCAACGAGTTCCTGCGGCCTTCACAAGGTCGTCGGTCCACCTTGTGGGAGGCCTTCCAACGCTACGCCTTCCGGTACGCGGTCGCCACTCCAGAACCTTTCGGCCCCATCGGCCATCTTTCTGCGAGCAATGTGCCCTGCCCACTGCCACTGAACTGCTGAACTGGAAAATGTTAATTAACTTTTGGGGCAACTGTATTTCTTCAGTGTTCATTCTCCTATGATCTGTGCAAAACTGTTAATTATAAAACCTCGACTAAAAAACACGGTTTTGTATCTGAAGATGAAAATACAATATTGTTTTAATAATTAATTAAGTAGGTACAAATGCTTTGTTCTTTTTCACTGAATTACTTTACTACGTGAAAGGTAACAAGAACAGCGCAATGTTTTTAAATTTTTTACAGACGTTTTCTGGGAAATTGCTGCGTCCAAAGAAATATAAATTAAAAACGCTTTTGTTAGATTATACTTTGGTGTCAAAACACGTTGTTCTCTTTGATAAAAAAAACTTTAAAATCATAATTAATATTATAGTGCTATCCCCCGTAATAGTATGCCTTTGTCAGTTTAAAAAACATATATTGTAAGCAACACTGTCTGCAAAAATGTTTTATACAATCCAGTAGATATCATCATCATCATGATCATCATTTCAGCCGAAAGACGTCCATTGCTGGACATAGGCCTCCCCCAAGCACCTCCACTTCGACCGGTTTTGTGCTTCTCGCATCCAACGAGTTCCTGCGGCCTTCACAAGGTCGTCGGTCCACCTTGTGGGAGGCCTTCCAACGCTACGCCTTCCGGTACGCGGTCGCCACTCCAGAACCTTTCGGCCCCATCGGCCATCTGTTCTGCGAGCAATGTGCCCTGCCCACTGCCACTTAAGTTTGGCAATTCTTCGGGCTACGTCGGTTACCATGGTTCTCCTGCGGATCTCTTCATTTCTGATTCGATCCCGCAGGGAAACTCCAAGCATAGCCCTCTCCATTGCCCTTTGAGTGACTTTCAGCCTTCTAATAAGGCCCATTGTGAGCGACCACGTTTCAGTGCCATATGTCATCACTGGCAACACGCACTGGTCAAAGACTTTCGTCTTGAGACACTGCGGTATGTGGGACGAGAAGATATTGCGTAGCTTCCCGAACGCTGCCCAGCCGAGTCGGATTCGACAATTGACCTCTTTCTCGAAGTTGGACCTACCTAACTGGACAGTTTGTCCTAGGTAAATATACTCGTCCACGACTTCGAGTGTAGCGTTTCCGATCTTCATGAGAGTGGGTGTTACATGGGCATTTGACATGACCTTCGTTTTGTCCATGTTCATTTTCAGACCCACTCTTTCAGAGGCTCTACTGAGGTCATCGAGCATTGTACTGGGGTCCTCCAGTAGATATGTTGTACCTAATTGTTTTTCAATACTTAAGCTACGGTTTCATAAAAGAGCGATTCTGTCATGTTCATCAGTATTTGAGATTACGGGCCCGTCTCCACGAGCGAGAGAATCGCGACGATATTATCGTCTTGCCACGTATTTCTATACACTTTATCAGAACGTGTCTCCACACGACGATATCATAGAGGCGAAAATTTGGTGGCACATCGAGATTATAGCCGCGATTCTCTCGCTAGTGGAGGCCACTAAGGTGTCAAAAAACGTTCTGCATTTGGACATTACATTATATTTGCATGTGGCGATTACTCTTCTAGTACCTCTGTTCGCAAGAGTCCAACTTTCTCAGGAGTCCAACTTTTATAACATCCATAGAAGTCTTCGCATGAGTCTGACTTTTATTTTTTTTATGTACAGACGCCTCACGCCAGCACATCAAGCTACTACAACCTGTACATTTTTTTTAATAGATTTTCAACTTTATCGCTAAAGCATAAAGTTCAAAGTTGATTGGGAAAATTTGACAGTTTCAGGTAGCTAGATGTGCTGGCGTCTGTACTTGAAACCGTAGCTTTACTCGTGAAACAATCTCGTTTCTTAAAATGAGAATTGCTCAGCATAGTCAGCCTATAATGTTCCTACTGCTGGGACACAGGCCCCCTCTCTGTGAGAGGGAGTGGGCCGAAATCCACCATGCGGGCCCAGTGCGGGTTGGTAGATGTTACGTACCTTCGAATTATTGGTTCTATCTAGGACATGCCGCTTTCCTCGCGATGTTTTCCGTCACCGTTTGGAGAGCAGTGGTGATGAAAGAATTTTCACAAAGTAAAGTGCCTGGCCGGGTTCAAACTCACGACCTACAACTCGTAAGATGGGGCCGTTATCACTGGGCCACCACTGCTTTCTCTGTCTTCTGAGAATTTTTCATGCCGTACAAAATCATCAGCAAGCTATTATGGCCCACTCTCTTTCACAGACAGGAGACCTGCGTCCTAGCAGTAAGAATATTAATAAACTTATTAAGCTAAGGTTGGTGGAGAGACAGATGACGTAATGAAGTGACGTCACTTTCAGCATTACTATTAAACCCAGAGTAAAGTAGCACAACTCTAGAAGCACGAACCAGGAGGTGTCGCTGAGTACTGTGATCTTCGGAACAATGATGCAATAATTACTTATACCGCACTCCAGCGTTCCGTTTCGGAAATCGAGAGTAAGGAAGGGGCGCCTTTATAAGAATAAGTATTGTTTTTAAGTTATAATATTCAAAAAGCGGCCAAGTGCGAGTCGGACTCGCCAATGAAGGGTTCCGTAGTAGCAAGTAACATAATATAAAAGTTCTTGTAGTTCGTTGTAACTTTGTGAAAGGTAAATTGCGGTTTTCGATTTATGACGTTATCTCGTTCAAACCAATTTTCGGTGGAAGTTTACATGGTAATGTACATTATATATATTTTTTTAATTTTATCATTCTCTTGTTTTAGAAGTTAGAGGGGGGGGACACACACATTTTACCACTTTGGAAGTGTCTCTCGCGCAAACTATTCAGTTCAGAAAAAATGATATTAGAAACCTCAATATCATTTTTGAAGACCTATCCATAGATACCCCACACGTACAGGTTTGATGAAAAAAAATTTTTGGAGTTTCAGTTGTAAGTATGGGGAACCCCAAAATTTATTGTTTTTTTTCTATTTTTGCATCAAAATCTTACTGCGGTTCACAGAATACATCTACTTACCAAGTTTCAACAGTATAGTTCTTATAGTTTCGGAAAAAAAGTGGCTGTGACATACGGACGGACGGACAGACAGACAGACAGACAGACATGACGAATCCATAAGGGTTCCGTTTTTTGCCATTTGGCTACGGAACCCTAAAAAGGGGTGAGAATCATCTCTATTGCCTAAACCCTATAGGTTTTGTAGAAAGAGTAGGTATAAAATTCTTTGAATGTCATAAAAAGGCAAAAATCAGAACACTGATGCATCGGATAACGTGTTCATCGTAATCTTCAGCCCGTATTGTCCCTCAATTGGATACAAGTTCGTTCACCATCAAGCCAATCCTTTCTGACCAGTGAAAATCACTTTTAAGACTTTCCTGTAATTGAATTTTTGATCTGGCAGCTGGACAGTTTGCAAATGTTTTGCCCCGTTCAGTATCACGCATTCTGTTCTGGTCTGTCATGCGGACTGTTAACAAAATCCCACGTGTTGCGCCTTACCGACTTATATGGTCATTTTGACCATAAACCTTTGGGCTTAAATGAACTATACCACCTCTATTATTTTACAAAGCTCAGTTTTACAAAAAGTCCCTTTCCACACCGACCGAGCACGCGCATGTGTCGATAGACTATGAGCATTCCGCGAGCGGTTTTAAGACGCCCGTAATTCCGCCCGAGTGTTTCACACGTAATAATCGGATAACGTGCTGTAGTGCACGTGTTGCGCTCATGCAAAGCGATAGTACCGCAAATGCATTTAGGTGGTAATAGGAGAATAAAATGGAAGTAGAATGTGGCAAGGGTGCTTTTGACTGGTTCTTTGGTGGAAATAACAGTTCAATAAGCGATTCTGTTTTTGGAAACGATTTTAAGTTACCTTTAGGGGGATACCTATGAATCAAGAGAGAATGCTGAATGAGTACCAAGCTTGTGGCTAAAATGGTAATAATAATTATGGATTTTTTGCATAAGAAACAAAAGAAGAAGAGGTCATAATAGGGGTCAAGACGCCTCTGACCTGACGGATCCCTTTTTTACGACCCAATTAAACAAACCACTATGAAAATATTACAATGTGACCTAAGAGCCGCTCTTATAATTTGTAAAGCCACACAATAAACTTATACAGGGTGAACAATATCGAAAGCGCACCCGCCGATGCAGAAGGGTGCACAAAATCATAACACAAAAGAAAAATACGGTTATTTTACACCAGTGTGGTAGATTATATCTTTTATGTTCAAAATCAACAGGAAGCTTTCAAATGGAGCATGTAACCTACACTTACTATAGATGCTGTTTCGCGAGGGTGCATAAATTTTTTAACCCAAAGGGTTTGTGCAAACAACTCTGTGAAAGTAATTTGGTACTTTTTTTAGTAATTGCACACGATACGGGGGTAGATGCAGCGAGTGTTCGGCCGTTTGCGGAGTTTCGAAAAGTTTTAATTCAATTTCGACGTGGAAACAAAGTAAACACTCAGTGGACCGTTCTGGGGTTTGAGCTAAGTTCTAAAGTAGATTAGTGACACTAAATTCGACGTTACGTGAATAATAAAATAAACCGTTTTGATTAAAAAAGCCACTAAACTGAAGTGGACTGGGTCGACCACCTCTGCCGCGTGCCGTAGGTATGCCCAATGAGCTGTGGACAAAAATAACCACTACGTGGAGCTCTAAGCTAGAAGGCGGCGCGGCAGACCCCGTAGAAGATGGTGGGATGACCTGGAGAAAACAAAGGACCAGTGGATTACTTTAGCCCTGGATCGAAAGAGTTGGAAGTCATAGGGAGAGGCCTTGGCCCAGCAGTAGGATCATGCAGGCTAACAGTAACAGTAACCGTATTGATCACGTAATACTGTAGAAGTAAATGAAAAATTTAAATACAAAGCAATGATTTATTATTTTGTTTTTAAGAGAAAAATAGGTATAGGCTGAATCCAACATAGCTATACAATATTTATACCCGCATCTTTGTTGACGGACTCAGAGAGCCTTTGGGGGCGTTTAGTGTCCCGAAAAGTTTTAAGGCGCGTCGCCCACACGACCTAGAGTCGAGGCGGCGACGAGGCGCGGGCGCACGTTTTCTATAGGAATAAATACACACCTACATTTACCTATATTTATTCCTATAGAAAACGAGCGCCCGCGCCTCGACGCCGCCTCGACTCTAGCTCGTGTGGGCGACGCGCCTAAGAGCATTTACGACGTACTCGTATCTACGAGCTACGGCATTTCATATAAACTTTCAAGCACTTGTTTTTCAAAACGAATGAACCGATTTTATTGAAACTTCGTACGTATAAGCAGGATACAAAAGTCTAAAAAGTTAGTAATGAACATTTTCGAAAAGTTATTTAAAAAAAGATAACTGGAAATCTCTGTTTCTATGAAAAATTTAAAATCGGTCTAATTTGGCTGTAACACTATTTTTCGAAAATGTTCTTAATTAACTTTTTAGACCTTTGTATCCTGCTTATGCGTACGAAGTTTCATTAAAATTGGTTCATTCATTTCGAAAGACAAGGGCTTGTAAGTTTGTATGAAATGCCGTACGTCGTAACCGCTATTAACTACAATTTAAATCATCTCCTAGCTTATCAGTGGCATGCCTACCATTATTTGGTATCGTTTTTAGCATACTAACATAATCTTCCGGCATGTTACATTCTACGGCCCCACTTACAATACATTGTTTGTAAGTAATCGATGGTCTTCTGTCTTCAGGGAGAGATGACAAAGATTTGAGGAACGGAGGAACAACATGGTGTAGATATGTTCGGCATTTGGTTTTCTTTCCGTTAAAACCGCTTATATCAACTTGTTTTGGAAAATAATACTTTTCATCGACTCCCTCTTGTCTGCAAAAGAAAATGTATTTTCAGTTTATTAGTTGTTAAGCTTCTAAGGCGCGTGGCCCACACGAGCTAGAGTCGAGGCGGCGTAGAGGCGCGGGCGCACGTTTTCTATAGGAATAAATAGGTATGTGAGCCCAATGGCATTTATTCCTATAGAAAACGTGCGTCCGCGCCTCGACTCCGCCTCGACTGTAGCTCGTGTGGGCGACGCGCCTAATAATCTATTTAGGGTTAATACCTAATAGGTAATCTATTTCTTGCAAAATCAGTTTTTAATTACTAGCTGCTCCCCGCGACTTCGTCCGCGTGAAATCCTATCCTAACTATCCATACTAATATTATAAATTCGAAAGTAACTCTGTCTGTCTGTCTGTATGTTACCTTTTCACGCCTTAACCGCTGAACCGATATAGATGAAATTTGGTATAGAGATAGCTTGAGTCCCGGGAAAAGACATAGGATACTTTTTATCCCGATATTCCCACGGGATTGAGACTTATGCGGGTGAAACCGCGGGGCGCAGCTAGTAATATTATAAATTAACGCGAAAGTAAGTTTGTTTGTTACCTATTCACGCCTTAACTACTGAACCGATCGTCCTGAAATTTGGCATATTATTATACGTTGTTAGGTGTACAAAAACGGACATAGGTTTCATCCCGAAAAAAAAGTGCTGTTTCCGAGGAAAACAACAATAACGTTATTATGATAATAGAGGCGCCACGTATATTGTTGTTTTCCTCGGAAACAGCACTTTTTTTTGGGATGAAAGGTACCCTATATCCGTTTCTGTACTCCTTAGGCCGCTTGTATACGTCCGTTTTTCGTCCGGAATCCGATGCGCCGAGGGGAAGCGGTGGTGCATCCGGCGTAATTTGTTCGCCGGACCTGTGTCCGATGCATGTGCACATATTCATTATAAACCATAGACCACCGCGAGTCCGGCGAAAGCAAACGGTCCGTTGTCCGGTGAAAAAAAACGAACGTATACAAGCGGCCTGACAATGATAAGCAAATTTTCAGGATGACCGGTTCAGTGGTTTAGGCGTGAAAAGGTAACAAACAAACTTACTTTCGCATTTATAATATTAGTTAGGATAACTCTTAATAAACAATACAAAATCGTCTAGAATCCTACTAATCTGACCGCGTTGGTAACCTTTGAATGCTGTTCAAATAGGTGAAAGAAATTGCGAATTTTTATAGAGATCACAGATATTAACAACATCTTGACTTTATTCAATGCTGGCACACTTTAAGCCAAATTGATCACGCGCATACTTATTACGGACTTGGGTGAGGCCTATGTCCAGCTGTGAACGTCTTTCAGCTGGAATGATGATGATAATTTATTTAAAAACAGTCTTATTATCTAAGTTTCGTACATACTTGTCAAGGGAGATAAGATTATCATTCTTCATTTTCCACACAGCTCCCCAAACATGTTTGTCTTCGCTTCTAACTATAGTAGCCACTGCACCTCCCCATAAATTGTTATAATTTACAAAGTCAAGCTTGTAATTCTGTAAAATGAAAGTTCGAAATTGGTCTAAGGGTGAATTAAGTAAATAAAAGTTAGGTATATAAACTCAAGCCCTTTTCCCATGGGGATAGAAAGAAACTACATAACGCCACCTGCTACGTTCCTAACGTACTCTCTTTGCTTCGTTTACCTTAGGTATACCTTAATGTTGCAGCTAGATTTGTCTTTAGTAGATACATATAGGTATCAAGCGAACGTAACATTTCAAAAACTGCATAGCTATTCACCGACAGGTTATCGTATCCAAAATGACACACTTCAATAAACTGATTTGTCTTGCCCCCGAGAGCAAACAGCCGTCGGAAGAATAGCGGTCGTCTATTTGATTTAAACTGACAAAATTTTCGGGTTTTGGTTTTGTGAATAGCATTTAGAGACGATAACATTGATTGATGTTCGATACGGTACGGAAGCGTTTAAAGTGGTTGTGAATAGCTATACTGGTGCTCGGCACAGTACAAACACGCCTTTTACCCATGCCTACCTCATCTAGTTTTTAAAAATATGATTGACGTGTAAATGTGTTTGTACAAACCTACTTACAGAAATAAAATCATTTGGGAAGGCAGAATTGCAGGAGTCTTACATACTACCTTTTCTCCAAATCCAACAGTATAAACACATAGTGCTACAGTTCAAATCTTGTTTTATTTTAGTATACAGAGAGTCAAAAAGTGTTCAGTTAAGGCGACTACATGACCTAAAGCGAGGTCTTTGTCCGACTGCATAGAAAAGAAAGAGAAGCGCGATGACACAACCCTGGTAATTTATTGCAAAATATGAAGCAATTATCTATTTACAAAAAATATACTGTTGTATGGTTTTTATTGTAAAAATAAAGTTTTTAGAGCTATCTTCATGATTTTATTCCATCGTATCAAATTAGTTGTATTATGTTTTTAACACACTATCTGCCAAGCATATATCCTGAAGAATATCATATATTTTTCTGACTGTGGTCGATCATATACTCTTATTGTTTCTAAAACTTGCGTTTTTTGCGTTTAGGTCACAGGTACCACTTACATCAAGCCGCCCAACTCCTAAGAATACCGCGGATGGATTATTTAAAAGGATTCTTCTTTTCAACAAATTATTACCGTAAGCGAAATAATAGAAATAGCTTTTGTACTGTAACATCATACAGCAAAGGACAAAGTTTATACATTTTATAATGTAAGCAACTACTAAAATTTGTATCATTGACATTGTTTAACTTGTGTAATCCCATTGTTTTCAGTATATCAAAAAGTATTCTGTGGCCATTGTGGAATGACCACAGAGTACTTTTTGATAGACGGAATGACTTAATCAATGGACGGAATAACAAAAAGGTTTTCATCTGTGAAGAATTGGATCAAAATAGTTCGTGACCAATAAATAATTATGTAATTATTATATATCCGTATCGCACAGTGCTACAATAGTACATTATGATACATGTGTGCTATATTGATCATTAAACTCGAGGCGGTATTATTCGCGCGAGCCGTAGGCGAGCGCGATAAGGTAGCCGAGAGTTTAATTATCAATGCACACGCGTATCATACGACGTTTTTCAACACACTTGTGAGGAAAAAAACAGACTTGTATTGTTAAATATTAACTTGTATGGATAATGGCGGGCTTGGTTTGTCATTCCGTGCGCGCGCAGTGCGCGCGCAGGTTTACCCATAGAGTAAGTAATGGCGCGAGTTTATTTATTTAAAGGCACATACAAAACGTATGTCAAATTGTAGTTTAGTTAGTATGGAATTAGAAAGTACTATTGGCATACAGAAATATACATTAATTCAGTGAGAATCCGCAATAATAGAACGCCAGTGGTCTTTTCCGTTTGGTTACGGGAGGGACGACGGAAAATTATAAGGTGCATCCAGACAGAGCGAGCCATGCGCCGCAAGTGCATTTTTTTTGTATGTTAGATGCCTCAGCCTGAGGCAACCATACATATAAAAAAATTATTTGCGGCACATGCCTCGCTATGTGTGGATGCACCCTTAGGTGAATGCGCAGTGGTAGACCGCGAAATTTTTTTTTTTTAAGTTTTTTACAATTCGCAGGTCAGTATCAGGTTGTATCTTGATCAAAATGTATATTTATATAATAGATAGGTATGTATTTAAAGAATTACAGTCATTAGAATCATTAATATATATATTTAAGTTAGATTTGTTCCCTAAGAATTTTTCCATAAGAGATTTGTTCTTATGGAACAAATCTAACTTAGAAAGATGTATTTAATGATTCTAATGATTATAATCCTGTAAATACGTATCTGTTATAGTCGCGAATCATATTTTGATCAAGATACAACCTGACACTGACCTGAAAATTGCAAAAAACGTTAGAAAAATTTAATTTCGTGGCCTACAACTGCGCATTCATCTTAAGGTAAATAAATTTTAGTTCATCTTGGGACCAAGGACAATTCAGACTATTTAAAAAAAAAAAAGTAAAATATGGCTCGCGGATTCTTTTTGGCATGAAGTCTCTTTGAAGAGATTAAAAAAACAACGCACTTCTCCGACCTCCGACTAGTAAATTAAATAGTTATCTGTGGAAATAAAGCACAAGTAACGTAAATAAAAAGCACGCGTTTGTAATACACTGCATTATGGATCTAAAAGCTGTGCATTAAGAGCCATTTTACGAGCAAGTGTGTTGAAAAGATCTTTAATTTAGCGCTTCAATTAAATTGACAGAGGGTGCTGTTGGTAAACTATTGTGCTAATATTTTGTGAAATAGTAGTGAAAAAGCAAGATTGAAACTAATGCCGCCAGTTTGTTCCAATTTTGCACACACTCCGAAAAATCTATGCACAGCTGACATGCTAGGTTACTTCAAGGCAAGCGTGACCATACTACATGATCGCTTATCATCAGATATAGTGGTCACACTCGACAGTGGTGGCCCAGTGGTAACGACCGCGACTTACGAGTTGTAGGTCGTAGGTTCGAATCCCGACAAGTGCATATAATTAAATTATTTCGTCATCACTGCTCTCAAAACGGTGAACGAAAACATTGTGAGGAAATCGGCTGTGCTATGTTCTAGAACCAACAATTCGAAGACATGGATCTACCAACCCGCACTGGGCCCGCGTGGTGCATTACGGCCTACTCCCTCTTACTGAGACGAGGCCTGTGTAGTGGAAAGATTATGATTATGAATCTCTGGAAGTTTATGATCTAATTGTTTTTTTATTAATCACTGATAGAAATCTTCACTATTTCTGAGTGCCATAGGATATGTTTTATAATATTATGTAGGTATATAGTAATATTATGTAGTTATGTAGTTGAGAAAAAAACATTAAATCAACTCATTTTCTTAGTAAAAGTATAAAAAAAATTGACACTCAGAAATACATGTTACAAACCAGTCATCATAAAATAAACACGAATGTATTGTCACCAAATCTGAGGGGCAATTCTCGTAATTTTAAGAACGTTCGTAGTCTCAGTCTCAATCTGTCAAAAAATACCTACTTCTAATTTCCCTACATTTTGACAAGTTTTTGACATTTGTTTGTCGCCGAGATGACACTGCGACTAGATTTTGAACGTTTTATATTACGAGAATTGGCCTTCAGATCCTAACCCCCAAACTAGGCCTGGACCTGTATTTTGGGGGTTAGCGTTCAGCCATCATGGGTTCTATTTCCAATCTAAAAGCATTTATAAGAGTGTCACTCCAAAGTTGACAGCCAAGGTTATTGCCATTTGGTAACACTCATATAGGTCCAACGAAAAAAGGTTAAAATAAAAGGCCGTAAAACTAAAATACCTTCTGTCTGTTATTAAAGACTGAGCTGATTCTGAATAGAAGATTATATCTGAAGCTAATTTTGCGCAGCGTGTAAGCCACAATGTTATTTGTTTACCGTCGGCGCTGGTGTTTGCATTGATATCAACTTGGGAATTATTATTAAAAGCTTTAAGAGATTGGTAAATATGACTTTAGTCTTTGGATATTCCAGTATTCGCTTGTCATCATATTGGAATTTGATATTTAATATGTAGAAGAGGTATATTTTTATTAAGAGTCACGGGATTTATCATATTATTTGATGTACATATTTAGCTCTATTCGACTTTTTACACTGTGTAGTGTAAAAAGTCGAATAGAGCTAAATATGTACATCAAATACAACAAAGAAAAGAAAGAGAATAAGTTTATTTGACCCAGGTTATGTAAGGCCCAATACAGTACAATATTCACACAAAAATAAAAAAAAATTAAAAGAAACTTAAAATAGTATTGTCTGCCTCACGGTTGCACCAAACACGCCCAATTCAGCATAAATGACAGACAACTAATGCCTGACGCTGGTTTTCAAGTGGACTCTATGTTGCGAGGACGTCTTAGGTCCTTTACACATTATGCCGCAGTGGCAGCGGCACGCCGCCGCGCCGCCGCAGCCACGGCATAATGTGTAAAGGGCATTACAATATATGACGTCTTACGTCTCACTTCAATTTTAGTTTCATTTTTAGTTCGATTGTAATTATTATTATTAATCCCGCGACTTCAACCGCTTGAAATTTCTTGTTCTCCGACCTACGCCATCACATTGCATCGCTTGCCCTCGCTATTACTTCGATTTTGCTTAGCGTTCTTTCTTAAGTTTTTGTTTTTGCTCGGTTCTTAAAGGTCCCAGCGTGATGTTATGTAGCTTATAGCCTTCCTCAAGAATTGGGCTATCAAATCCAAAAATATTTTTCAAATCCGACCGATAGTTCTAGATATTAGCGCGTTCAAACAAACAAAATCTTCAGCTTTATTATTAGTATAAGTATTAGTATATAGGTATAGACTAGTCGATGAAATCAGACCAAGACGTATAAACAAAACAAAATTGTTACTATATTATTATGTATACTTAGGTTAAGGTAAATAAGTGGTTTATTATTATTATTAAGTATAAGCCAATAAAAATGACGAGTCCTAAAATCCAAACCTCACGGAGATAGTCGACAGTCGTATCTGTGCGTGACACATCCGTCTCATCGCCACATGTTCGGTATTAGTGATATATGGCGCACAAATCCAACGATCACAATATACGATGTCGAGGATTATTAGGGGATCCTACTGGCTTAGTCTTGCTCGGTGGTCTCGCAGACCCTAATGTTTTTTGTCATGCACATGATATGACATACGGTCGAGTGCGTTTGAGGACATCTGCCAAATTTTTATTAGGCACAAATGAGCACATTTGATGGGTTTTGTTGGCAAATGTTATTCTAATGAGCTTGTTCGCTTTGAGTGTTTGTGTGAACTTATAATTATGTAAATTTATTTTCATCGTAATTTTTTATAATTAATTATGGCAACGACAAATCAGTCCAAAATATTTTGCCATATATAGAAAAACATGATACACTCGTGTAAGTAGGTACAGTGTTACAAGAACTTTTTTATCGCCTGAATGACATTGACAGGAGGGCGTTTTTGGTAAACATTATTTTGTAAAATTGTCAAAGAAATTGTATTAGAAAAAAAGATGATGGGGTTAGTTCCGATTTTGGCCACGCGTCGAAAGATCTATGTACCCTTAGAAATACAAAGTCGCTTGCGCTAATGAGTCTAATCTAACCATCAATAATACATAATCAGCCTATAATGTTCCAACTACTGGAATGCAGACCTCCTCTTGGTGAGAGAGAGTAGGCCGTAATTCACCACGCGGCGGGCCCAGTGCGGGTTGGTAGATGGCACACAACTTCGAATTTTTTGGTTTTAGAATAATATACCGGTTTCCTCACGATGTTTTCTTTCGCCGTTTTGAGAGCAGTGGTGATGAAATAATTTACACTAATTAAAAGACATATCACGGTTATGGTCGTCAATAATAACTTGCTCAATTCCTTGCATATGGAATAAATTGCATACTTTTTCTCCATTTCAATACGTTAAAAGATTAGTTTAATAAAAAACTGGGCACGTGCCTCATAATTATTTGGGTAAAATTTCAATAATACTTGCACACATTCTGTACTACAAAGCCGAATGCGTGATTTTTTGTGAACACTGTCACCCCTCTCCCATACGGCTAATACTGGACTCATGTTCATTCATGATTTAGGGTTCCGTATTGTGTTAACAGTAAAATTAGTATCGAAAGGTGTGACGTAGCACTCAATGGTTATTCATGCTCACGTAATGAAACCGGTTCAAGTTATGATTTTATGGGGTTTACCGAACCCTTCGAGTGGGCTATTTTTTTAATGGCGACAGCACGGGTACCAAATGACAATAGGGTTGAGTTGTGTATTATTCAAAAATTTAACATGTGGGCTGGTTATTTTGCTAAGTTTTTATTATTATAAACCAAGTACCTACCCTAATACGAGATATCATTACCGCAAAATAATAATTACCAAGAACATAATATCCTGGGAATATTTTAATAAAAATAAAGCAGATTGAATAAAAATATAACCCTAAAAACTAACAAGTATAGGGACCTATTAAAGCTGATTATAAAATAACAAGCTGATAAAATGTGATAACAATTTTAGCAGACATAGGATCTGCTCATTCTGGAGCCATATTTTTCAGTACATACATATTTTATTCTAATTCAGTTGGTACCGAGACATGAAAATAATTTAAAATAACACGTAAAACTGACAATGTAAAACAATATGTCTGGAAATATTGTTGTAACTCATTATTTTCTAGGTCACAGACTTACAGGTATATAGAAAATAACTATAACACAGCTAACAACGAACTGTTGAAATTCTATTCTTAATAGAAAAATCACACTAATATTATAAAGGCGAACGTTTGTGAGTGTGTGTATGTGTGTGTGTTTATATGTTTGTTACTTCTTCACGCTCAAACGGTTGGACCAATTTCGCTAAAATTTTGTATGGAGGTAGCTGACACCCTAGATTAACATATGACTTTTTATCCTGATATTCATACGGGATCGACATTTACGCGGGTTAAACCGCGGGGCGCAGTTAGTTAATTAAAAAATTACTATTCAAATGTAATTCACAGACTACAAACATAAAGGCACATCAAAACAGAAAACAGAAATAAAACCAATGTCCTGGACTGCTTAGATAATTTTATAGAGATATTAATATGCAACATGTCTACGAATTGCTCAGTTAAACTCCAGTTAACGTACACTTCACAACACTTGGCTTAACGAGAGTTTTGCATGGATAATTTGTTTAAACGGAGTTTACCAGTTTAATCGCAGGTCAAGTAGGGACCGGTCATCTAACCGCTTTCTTAATTACACCTAAAATTATACAGCCCGTCTGGAGGTTTGGTAGGTACTGTTTGTTTTAAGTGAGTGATGTCATTATTTTAATGTATAAAATGGCTGCTGCTGTTGACAATTTTTTTATTTGGAAGAATTTAGCTTCTTTCAACACAAAATAAAAATCATTATCATCAGCCTAGCGTTTTTTAAACTTCATTTAATGATTTTATTGTTCCATATATGTATACTTATAAAGTGTTTTTAGTAAATAATTTAATGTCTTTGGTGTTACAGATTATGTTCCGCCAGTTATAAAAATTATGCAATACAATACAATATTTAACTTTAGTGGAAAACATCACTTTTCCCAACTATGTTGGGGTCAGCTTACAGTCTAACCAGATGTAGCTCGATACTAGTGTTTTACATCGACTGGTGACTACAAATTAAAAATAGTTTTTTTTTTTTAAGTGAAGACGTCTTTAGGCGCATTGGCCATTTTTTGAGATGGGATAAACCATTGAACTCGCGACACTGTTACCGACACCGCGCTACATTCGGATGTGTTCGTCTGTCCTCGGGATGTACTTGGTTTTAATTTCCGATATGTTAGTGAGTGATGGTAAAGTATTCTGTTTGTGTTTTGTTTATATGACGATTCAAAAAATACACACTGTGTAATTGTTGAAGTTTTCACTTCTGTCGGCACCCCCGGAGTGCCACTTTTTTTTTTAAATAAAGAGTAACACACATTGCGTTTTCCTGTTTTGTGATACATTTGCAATTCTAAAATAAACGCCTTTAGCAACCTGGGTAATCCTACCTACCTACTACCACCTTGCTGAATGGGTACTCTTTTGTCATAGAATTTTTGCTGGAGGTCCTGTCGGTCTATTCTGTAAAAATCTCACCGTCAAAACTTAGGTGAAGTGACGTGTTAATCCCACCAGTGGTGTTATTCTATAGAAAGATCACCGTGATATCTTAGGTGAAGTGAGCTTAAAGTGAGCTGTCATTTCACCTGATGATTCCACCTAGGTATTGACACTATTGACAGCTCACTTCACCTATGTTTTGACGGTGAGATTTTTACAGAATAGCATTATTGATGCTATGGATTGACAGCTCACTTCAAACTCACTTCACTCAAGCCGGGCTATTCTGTAACCTATCACAGGTTACAGAATAGCCCGGCTGAAAGAACATAATTTTATTTTTCTGCATTTTATATAAACTTCTATAAAATTTGTCGAATCGTGTTCGAAAACTTACCAAACTGACAATATCGGCGCGGCCACTCGGCCTTTGTCAGCCGGCCGACTCTAAGCGGTTAATGAAAATCGGCTTGCCCGCTTTCTGCATATAGAGAGGCAATTTACTGAAACGGCCGCATGCCTTCGAACTAATGCGAAATATTGCCGCGATCTGCTGATTTACAAACTTCAACTTTATCTTGTCAAGAACAAGGATGTTAAAAACGAGACTTAAGTCTATCAGATCGATGCGTTCGATACTTAGTGATTAGATATGCAAATACTGAAGCTGAAGAGTATTTAGGTTAGGTATATCTTTGAAGCGTGAATTTGGTTGAGCAAACATGTCTGTGTTTATCTTTAGATGTTTGTTTAGATGATAGACGAAATAACTACCTTCTACGTTCTATTCCGTCAATTTCGGTAAGTAACGTACAGTCAGCGAAATTAATTGTTAAGTAATCAAATTGACACTTTACGTCAATTTGCCGTGGTATAGCTATTTCGTACAACTGTCAATGTTGCGATTTGAATACTGGGGCAATTTGAGGTGGTAGTCAATTTGCTAAACAATTAATTTCCGCGAGTTTATATTACTTACTCATATGCAAATAATTATATTATGATTGAAAAAAACCTACGATGCAAAAATATAAATATCAATAAAATGTGTGAACCACTAGATATACAGAGTGAAGTTGAAAACATGCGACAAATCGAAATGGAGAAATTGTACTCATCATTATGAACAACTTTTATTAGGTATGGGACCAAACCTGAAATCGCGAAAAAAAATTAGCTGTCTGACATTCATGTTCACATAGAATAGAATAGAATACTCTTTATTATGTACACCATATAAATTACAGACATAAATATCGAAAACTTTACAATGGGTGACACAATGGGCGGTCTTATCGCTAAGAGCGATCTTTTAAAGACAACCTTTGGATGGATTAAAAACGGGAAGGACAGACAAATACTGTAGGTAGTCTGTGGTGTACCATTTACACAATACAATAAATACATACATAAAGTATTATTAATCTATATAAATATATACATATACATAATAACAAACATGAAACAGGAGCAAAGAAAATACAATGACAATGTCTTAAAAGTGGACAAAGATTGAGCACGCCTTATCGACACGGGCAAGTCATTCCATAACCGTACTGCTTGCACAGTAAAAGATTTATCATAGAAACTAGTGGAATGCATCGGCATCTCTAGTCTCAGGTTTTCCGATGACCTCAGATATCTATTATGTGTGTCATGAAGGAACTTGAAACGTTCTTTAAGATAAGTGGGGGTTTTAGGATTAAACAAAATACTGTAGAGCTGAAACAAGATATGGGAATTCCGGCGAAGACGTATGGGAAGCCACTTGAGCTTTGTACGAAATTCAGATATGTGATCATATTTGCGCAGGCCAAATATAAATTTTATGCAAAAGTTTTGAAGTCGCTCAAGCTTATCTAGTTGTGCCTCAGTAAGATCTGGATAACTGACATCAGCGTAGTCAAGGATGGGAAGTAAAAGGGATTGTGCAAGCGCAGTTTTAGTGGCAGTTGGAAGAAAGTTCCGCAATCGTCTCAGTGACTTACCAGATGCAAAAATTTTGCGACTTACGTCCTGTAGCTGAGGATCCCATGATAGATGTTGGTCGATCCAAACCCCAAGGTTCTTAACCTTTTCGCTGAATGGAATAGCAGTTCCGTTAAATTGAACCTGGGGTAGTTGAGCCCAGTTTATCTTGGGGATCATCCTTGAGCTGCCAACAACAATGACCTGAGTCTTCGATGGGTTAACCTGCAAACCATGCGCCTCACTCCACTCACAGATTGAAACCAAATCCTTGTTGACAATATGAACCGCATCAGCCAAATTCGAGTAGTCAGCTTGCTTATAAATTTGCAAATCTACATAACATAACTCGTCAAAATGTAGGGAACAGCTGATTTTTTTTTTAAACAAAAATATTATAGAGATTTTGGGCTCATACCACACATGATGCAGACTCGAACGCACATTTGAGTACGAAAGTAACAAAATTGCTACAACACAGCTTCATATCAATTCAAGCTTCCATACACTACTCGTTAAAACGCAAAAGTTTACGGTTAGCTTAGTCTCGTACACAATTTGGGGCGAATAGAGGCTTTTCATTTTTACCTTTAAAACTCAGAATTTTCAGTAAAGCTTTCAAAGCCCGAACTGATGTTAGCAGCACCGATGAAATTATAACATTCATGGAGTTTCCAAACTTTAAAACTATGACGTTTTCGACTAAATTCTAAATATTCTGGGGCTCACACTATTAAGCTTTAATTTCATAACCTGTGTTAATATGTTAGTCTAGAAAGTTGGATCGTTTAAAAATTTTAATGTGGACCTTGTATAATATAATAACAGTTTTTTTACGCTGCCTTGTGAAAATAAGTAATTTTGTTGTGTTGCTTTTAAGGATCAATCATTATATTGCGTCGAAACCTTTCTATCTCTCAAACTTTTAAATAGTTCAGCGGTTCAGCTTGATAACGCCCGGTTTCTGAAACTAAAATCAAGACAAAAATTGTCAAGCGCTTTAAAACTACTGTCATTGGTTAATCGAATTATCATAAGCCAATCAGATATATATATTTCTTTGTTAGCCTATACTGTCCCACTGCTATATAAGGCCTCCCCCAAGTCCTTCCAAGAATTCATTTTTCGCGCCACCACGAACCAGCCCTCGCGGTACACGCACGTCCAGGTCATCTCGCCATCTCATTCTGGGACGGCCTTGCCTGCGCCATCCATCTTCAGGCAACCAGTGTGTGAAGACCAGCCCAGCGGTCATTGTGCGGCGAATGTAAATAAATATTATCATCTAATTAATATGCTTTAGATATATATATGTTAAAAAAAACTCAGATAATAAGATGAATTTAATGAAAAGTTCAATCTACAAACAGTTAAAATGCCAACAATAAATAAACCAGTCTCGCTAATTTTCGATCAATATCAATTCAGCTAACCATAGACTGAATGTTAAATATCTCAAGAGATATTAAGTTTTACGGCTTCTAAATGTCATTCTGATCATTCGGTAGCTAGATAGCATATCGTGAAATAAACATACCTAATGCATAAAAATGGTATAATTATCATAAAAAGTATTCTTTATAGTAACAATGACTTTAAATTCCGAAAATTTTATATATTGCGCAAATCCCTCGGAAATAAAATTCGATAATGACAATTCTTATGTAAATTAATGTAAACAGATCAGAAAGATATTTATGTAAATAAATAAATGTCTTCGTTTTGCTGTTTATCCGGTTTTAGCTACTGTGTTATAGGAAAACTGTCAATGCCAATAACAATTTAGCGTCCGTCTTTATCCAAATAAAGATTGATAAAAGATACAACTTTGTTATAATAAATATGAAATCATGGATATCTTTATGAATGTTTGGTATACGAATAAAAGCTTTCTATTTAAATTCTGTTTCTGTCATTGAAAGTAACAGTGGATGATGAAAAAACAAAGTTTAATACAAAAATACTAAAGCTACAACAAAACGTTGTTTGCAGAAGTCAAAATGTCAGACCAAGTTAGCAGTAAAATCACGCCAAAAATTTCCTTTATTAAAACTTTCTCCATTACAAAGCCGAAGAACATTCAGTTTACAATTTATTTACGTAAGCTCCCAAATACGGAGAATTTGTTAAAATTAAACAAACTGTCAAAGTCCATTAGTTTATTCTTTATACAGCAAACGGTGGATTGGAACAAGTTTAATCAGACTTGATGCAGTGCATACAGTGGCTGAAAGTAATCTGATACTTGTTCAACAAATCCAGCGACTTGTCGCGTGACATCTGAGGCCACGTGTTTGGACTATGTTAGACGGATATCTATGTATAAGCATAGGAATCTGTGTACTATTATAGTGATTTACTATGAAGGGGAGATAGGAACGTTAATGGTAAATATGGTAATGTCACAATAATAATATAATCGCTGGGTTAAAACAGATAACAGATACGTTACCAATTCTAGGGGCATATAATTATAATTAATTACAAATTACAACAAAATAGTTCCTATTATTAGATAATAGGAACTATTTTTCCTATTTTGGATTGATTGTTTATTGACACTTACCTTGAAGGTAAAATATTTTGTGTGTATTTCTATCGATAAACCAATCTACCGTTAAACTATAGCAGTTCACTGCAGCAATTGTGGATGTAAACAGTATTGAAGAGAAGTTGGTTTTATACCCTTTTGTATGTTATATTTTTACTCAAAGCATCAATTCTATTACCTATTCATTTTTTTTTGTAAAGGAAGGCTTTCATCAAAATCTCTTCGGTTTTTTTCCGTTAGACTATACCCTCACCTTTTTAGCCTCATTCGTAACCGATTGGACGGAGAAGGCACAGCTCAAGGAAAGGTGGATGAATAGGGGGAGGCGTTTGCCCAGCAGTGGGTCATTAAAGTATCCTAAAATTTATCCCAACAAATTTCTTAGATCAGCCCACGCACACTTCACACCCCATAATAAAAAATCCATCAAACAAAACCAAGAAAGATGAGGTAAGCGAAGCAGAAACAAGTCCGCTAATGTATTTAGAAATCAAACATAGCCGGTAGCGAAACCCAATACTTGACTACCTCGGCTCTAAACAAACATTCCAACGTATCCGAAATAACATTATAAATCATTTTCCCTACAAACTATCACTTTTTCTGTTGAAATTTGTTATTTCGTGACAATCTGTTCCGCTATTTGCTTAGCGTCACTAAACAGATGGCCGGAGTGCATCTATCATATTTGTATATTATTCATTTTGAGTGTTACGGATTTCTTAAGTTTGACAGCGAACTAATAGTAGCTTATGTTGGAATTTTCATTAATTTTCGTCTTAGTTTCGAAAAAGTTAATTACAGGATACACGACTGTAGACTTAATTTTTTCCTGACATAACGAGAATTTTTAAAATAATCAACTATGCACGTATTATTTTACCAAAAGCAACTGTTTCTAAAATAGATGATTGTGGTAATGATCTTTGCTTGTTTCTTTTATTTATCAGACATAAAATCCACGATCATTATTTATTTACTTCGTTCAAAATCTCTTCAACAGTTCTCCCGAATTCACCACCAGCGAACTCGGCCTGATCAAGTTCAAGATTAAAAAATAATCCTAACAAGCATTAGCAGACTTTTTGCAACAAACCAACAACTACGATTGCACTTCGGCGTTCGTATCATGTTCGCAATGCTATTAGGAGCTGACATTTGCTCTCTTGCTGTACGGGCATTCGGGGAATCTCGAAATTACTCATTTGGTATTTCAGTCACGGGCCACAGTACCGATCCGACGCTGATTTTTACTTCTTTCAATTCCAATTGCACTATTTCACCAGGTAATTTGTCTTCATATTTCGCTGAATTGACACGGAATTAGAGTTGCTGATCAGTGGAATTCATAACTGTTACATAGTATAGTGAATTCATATTTAATGTATTGTTAACTTCCATCACTCTTAGTACTATAAGGCCTCCGCGCACTTATGTTACCTACCGGGATTATCATATGAAAGGCATATTTAGTTGAAATGTAAATATTCCTTGAATAATAAATGCTACTCATTTCACATCACGACGCGCTCTGTCTGCTCTAGAAGCTGAGTCTCAATTCTTTTCCAATCCTTTAAATACGAAATAGTGTTTATCTCAATATTCATGCCCTGAACTTATAAAATACTAGCAGCGCCCCGCGGTTTCACACGCATAAGTTTCGATCCCATGGGAATATTGGGATAAAAAGTATCCTGGTTATAAACTATCCGTGTGCAATTTCATTAAAATCCGTTCATCCATCCATCCATCCTCACAAACTTTCACGTTTATAATATTATGTAGTATTCGCGAAGGTCGGTTACTAAACCCAACCGGAGAAAACCTCTACAGTGCCTACCTCGTTTTCGATTATCATTTTATTGGACTCATTTAGAAGTAGTTCAAACTAATTTAACAATTTGACTCAATTTATCATCTAACGGCATAATTCGTAATTTATCTCTTTATAACGCCATATGTTCTGAATTCCACAACTTCGACGTGTTTGTCCGTAAACTGTATTAACACCTACACACCAATTATTGGATCCCACAACGATGTGACGAAAGCCACTGGAGCTTTAAATTAGTGATGAAAATTACCGTAACCGTTCCGCTTACATAATATTTAGCTACGGCATTAATATTGAATAAATATGACACACTTTTATGATTTATGGACAATCTGTTATGAAGAATGAAAAAAATCTGGAAGCTATCATAAACCTTGTGTAAAGTCTTTGATGCCTATCAAAGAGCTTCATTTGCGTAGTACAATACAAGAAAATCAGAAACATATTGAATGCAAATGAAATAAAAATAGCCAAAGTATAATATATTCCGTCTAGACCAGATCAGGGTAAAGGAAAAAAACTTTTTAAAGCACCCTCGAGATCAAATTTGTCAGGAGCGCCGCCGTGAGTTAGTGAACGTCTAGTGAAAGAAAAAAGTCCCCGAAACAAATTGTTGGCAAACGGGAGAAGTGTCCAAGAGCGAAAATATGTTGATTGAATAAAGAAAAACTATTAAAAGTTTTCCCTTGGAGTTTCTGGTTCAGTTGCGACAGACAAAACGGGCGCAGTGCGTGGAACGGCGTTGCAACTTCAATTATATTATTGTGCACTGGACTTATACCCAGTGTTGCTCCTTCAGATTTTTTTCTACAAAGCCTTGGATTTTCCTACAAGACTTTATTTTAAGAGCAAGCCAGCTCAAAGCATGGAGAACAAAAACAACATCTACCATTGCACTGCTATAAAATGTTTGATGAAATCCTGTTTTGAAAAGTAAAATCCAAACTTGCTACGGATGTGTAAAATTTGGAAATATGAAAACCTAATGAAAAAAAAATCAGCAAGTAGGTAGGTATATGCAAAGTAAACTGCACAAATAAAATCAGATACTTGCAAGATGAGTATAAAGGTTAACATTCTTCAACATATACCTACAGCATTGTTTATATAAAAATCACTAATATCAAAACAGAAAAGTTATCATCGCCAAAAGTTTTTGTGGACGCAATATCAGTACAAAACTAAGTTTCTCCACCCTTAAGATTCGTATAACTTTCCTAATACTTGGACGAGATTATACCCACTCAGCCGTATGCTATACTCAACAATATATCCTTATAATAATAAAAACGACAATTCTCTTTTATTTGTTGCATTAACTTCTACGGCAATAGTAAACTAATATGTAATATTTCTGGTTGTTAATTCTGCTCAATAAAATCGAATTGTATTAAGATACTTTGGAATATGGGAATAATAAAAGTTATTTTATCGATGGTCGTAGATGACTCATTTATTTTATGTTGGCTGTCTAGATCCGTTTACTCTCAAAATATTTTCCAGTGTGGTGATTTGAGAAGTTTTAAATTTCTTTGCGTTTCAATTTTAAGACTATCCAGGGACAAAATACGTAGGTACAGTCAGCAATAAAAGACGATTAACACTGTTACTTCTACCATATAAATTGATACAAAATTATTTTATGTATTACTTTCCAGCATTTCTCCTTCACTTTCCCTTTAAATTTTATACCAGCTCAAATTTTTATGAATAATTAAAATGGCGGAAGTAAGTATTACCTATTAGTAGTTAGTTGATACGAATCATTCTACAGTGTCAACAATAAACACGCTTTAGTTTACAAACAATGTGATCTCTAAACACCAGCAAGATAAAACGTGGTAAAATATGTCGCAGCCGGAGACCATAAAATGAAAAAAATAAAAACCACAATAGGTTCAACTCGAAACTGTCACATTGAATTATTTGCATACCATTATAGGGGACGCGGTCCGAATACTTCTCATTCCAGTAGCAGCCTTCGAATAATTCACTCAATGTTTCTTTTTTAAACGGGCCGACGTCAATTAAAATAACATCGGATTTTTTTCGGTTTCCCCAAAAAGTGTTGGACGGGCAACGCCGCTTTTGAATCTTTCGGCGCGATAGGCACATTCTACAGGTGCAATGTCTGATGGTGGCCAGCCGCGTCAAACTAGCGGTCGACAACAATATTTATTTCATCCTTAACCTTCCTTCTCAAAAGAATTTCAACCTTATCCTTCAAACAACAAAGAACATGATGAGCTGCAGTGTTGTTGTTAATATTTTAGTCACCAACAAAAAAACTCAGGGTTAAAAAATGATGAAGCATTTTATTCGGTTAGACCTCTTTTGACCCTTATCTGCTGAGGTGCTTAACGCGCGAACTTTACTTTTTTACTCCGTTCATCAAGGTCCCGACGACACGACCAGTAATTAAAAGTTGATAAAATCTTGTTTCCCATGTACAAGAGCGGATATACCTACATATTTGTGTGTTTTAAGTAAAATTAAAAAAGAGGGGTTTATAATTTTATATTTAAACTCCGTGGTGTTTGATGAAAACATTAATTTCCCACGGGGACTGTATGCGGTTTATTATTTCATGAAAGGCGAACATTAAATTTAGTTTAAGAGTGTTGCTATAGTAAAAATAGGCGCAGAGCCTTTTATTAATAACAGAGAACAATTAAGTTGTATATCAAAGTGGACGCGGAGATCTAAAAAATATATATTTAAGGAAGTTGGGAATAAGTTAATTTACATTCCTATTACTAAACTTACAAATATATCTTTCATTATATATCTTTCATTAGTCATTCCCGGAGAATGATATTTACGAATATTATATTTCTACTGAGAGAGCAGTGGTGGCCAAGTGGTAACGGCTGCGACTTACGAGTTGTAGGTCGCAGGTTCGAACCCAGACAGGCGCTTAATCTACTTTGTGTAAATTATTTCATCACCACTGCTCTCAAAACGATGAAGGAAAACATCGGGTGGAAACGCCGATGTCCCAGAACCTTCGAAGACATGTGACATCTGCCAACCCGCACTGGGCCTGCGTGGTGGATAACGGCCCACTCCCCCTCACCGAGAGGAGGCCTGTGTCCCAGCAGTGGGAACGTTATAGGCTGATTATGATATTTCTACTCACATGGTACTTGCCGTTTCGTTACCTTTGAAGGGACTAAATCAACAAGTTAAAAAAAAATCTATACTTAACGTGTAGGAGATCATGTGTATGGCCAAGGGCATAACATACTTCAGCTGAAGAGTAAATAAACAAATCTAAAGATATTTTAAGACCATTATTCTAAAGCTTCATTAGTCCTTAGCATGACGTCACCATTACCGACTTCATCAATTATTCACTCAAATTCTTACATATCGAATTCGCGAGGGTTAACAAAATTTGCATACATACATGCACCTATATACCTAAAAATCTGTATTAAGACAATGTATTATTAATCTTTAATTTACTTTATTAGCACACTCCCCTACGCGGTGCAGACACCCTCGCCCAAGGGATTTGCACGAGAGCGAAAATTTAAATTTGAATGACCCTCCACAATCACCTATAGTCAGAATTCTGGAACATTTACCTACGCAAGTAAACATAGACGGTTTTTTATTTGCCCAAGAAAGGGTTTGTTTTTGAATAATGAATTGATTAATTAGAACCCAAATTGGTCAACAGAGGGGAGCAATTATATCGCTTCCTGCTAATCAAACATTTTGGTAATGCATGTTGGCACTAAATTTGTACTTTCAATAATGGCTGATTTAAGCTTAGTGATTTAAGTGTAGACGACAAGTTACTTTACTGCTTTAAGCAAATATAAATCAGCCTTAAGGGTGCCTGTTTTATAATATACAATAATCAGACTATAATGCTCCCACTGCTGGGACACAGGCCTCCACCACGCGGACACAGTGCGGGTTGCAAAACTTTACTGTAGAATACATAATTTAAATTGCGGGTATACTTACATAATTCCATTCTTCACTATTTAAAAAAAACAATAATTCGTATTTCACATGTTTGTCTCGTCTGCTCCACGTCCGTATGTCACTGCAGGGATCAAACAGAATATCAGCGTCAGGTATATGTGCCCGATACTTCCTGAGTTGAACTTACATTTGGTGGAGCTTTGAGATGCACATCGCTCTTAGTATTTTCGTTATTTCATTTAAAGTGAGTAAATAATGAATAAAGTAGTAGTAGTAGTGTATCCATCCAAAGGTTGTCTTTAAAAGATCGCTCTTAGCGATAAGACCGCCCATTGTGTCACCCATTGTAAAGTTTTCTATATTTATGTCTGTAATTTATATGGTGTACATAAAGAGTATTCTATTCTATTCTATTCTATTCTATGTAGTGTGAATAATGTGTTTCTTTGTATATTGTGTGGTTATTTTATTATTATTCATGTAATTTGTAGTTTTTTAATGGTGCTTATGTGTGCTCCAAATGAACGATTTATCTATCTAGATTAGCTTCTTCCCACCCATAACAATGACGTAAAAGAAAAATACAACAAAATTAAACTAGAAATACGATTGCCAACTATCACAAAGTTAATGTATACCATAATCAAGTGTGACCAACCTTGACACAACTCTTGAAGTAGAGTCGCGTGACAAAAGATAGTACGTCGATTATATTATGGCAATGAAAAATAGGCGTACTCAAAGTAGGTCATCATCTGCCTAGCCTTTTCCCAACTATGTTAGGGTCGGCTTCCAGTCGAACCAGATGCAGCTGAATACCAGTATTTTACATGGAGCGAGTGCCTATCTGACCTCCACAACCCAGTTACTGGGTAATATGATACCCCTTGGTAAGACTGGTTGTCAGACTTTCGGACTTCTGATTACCCATAACTACTGTCAAATATCCTAGAATTAAATCCGGGACAAACGGCTTAACGTGCTTTTCGAGGCACGGAACGGACGTACAGAAAGTAAGTCTCTTGATATTATGTAATATGAGCATAATAATAACAATCAATACTACAAAATTAATATATTATTGCATAATGAAAACAATCATTCGTAAAAATATTAAATTTCATTACTAACTTTCCTAGGCAAGCGGTGAACGGTAAGAAGAAGGTGAACAGTGACACAATAACGGCTATCAAATACAGAGAATACGTTTTGTTACAATTTTGTCAATTACTGGTGATAATGACAAATTTTTATGACGGCCGTCAGTTATACAGGACTAGCTTCTGCCCGCAACTTCGTCCGCATGAAATTTCACCCTCCCCCATTCACCCTTCCCCATTCACCCTCTTAGGGGTGGAATTTCGAAAAACCCTTTCTTAGTGGATACCTACTCTTCACAAAGAACATAGCGTCCATATTTCATGTCTCTAGGACCAGCTGCACAGGCTGTGCGTTGATATATCAGTCATTTTAAATATAAGATACATAGATTTCTTCTATCAATTTAATAAATCAAAACAAAACAAACAAAACGTGTACTTATCTCTTTCAAGAATTGACTTTTTTTAAAGGAAGTAATCTATTCCATTGCAGTTAATAAAAATATACAGCTTAGGTTCAAATGGAAAATTGGATATATTCGACGGGTTAAATTTTCCAAAGCTGACTTTTCTATTCTGTTTAGAAAATGTTTCTTTCTACTTGCTTTTAATATCGTACCTATTGTCTTTGCTTAGATAACTAAGGTAGGTACTAAGTCTGTCGCCCAGCCTTTGCCTGAGCGTAGAAATATAGTCTACTCTGCATCTTATATACATTTTCATTCTCATTACTTACATTAAAACACAAAGTACAGCACTTTGTTGTACTCTTATGCAAATATTCAACGAGTAATGAGAAGCTAACTGCATGCAATTTAAAATAGGCGAGATTACTTCGCTAGTAGATCAGTGGGGTGGTGCCAAAAAGATAAGAGAGACTATGGGAGCCAGGATTAAGAATGAATAGGAACAGCCACTTACAGAAAACTGAGTTTGTTTGGTGAATTTTGAATGTTGTGTGCTAATTCGTCGTCGGGTAGTTGGTGTGTCGAAGAAAGAGGTTGGAAAGTTGGAAATCAGTGTTGAGTTAGTTACGAGTTTGTTATGGGTGGTAATGAAGAATTTAAACTCTAACCCCCTTATTCATAATCCTATTTTATCTCTATTTTAGCTAAAATAGGTTTATAGAACGTTTGTCTTTATCTGTCACGTTGACATTTCTGTGTGTAAGAAAGAGACAAACCCCATTTTAACTAAAATAGGTTTGATAAGTTTTATGAATAAGGGGGTAAATATAGTGAGGCGTGGGTCGACGATCGAAATTATGTTAGAGTAAATAATATTTCTCAAGTAAATTTTCACAAATCTAATAAAAACAATACAGAAACAGAAAAATCTATTAACAAATCAACAAAACCCTTGTCATGGGTGGTAATGAAGAATTTAAACACTAAATATAGTGATGCGTGCGTTGACAATCGAAATTATATTAGAGTAAATATTATTTCATAAGTAAATTTTCACAAATATATTAAAAACAATACAGAAACAGAAAAATCTATTAACAAAACAACAAAACCCAGGAAGCTTGTAACCAAACAAAATTATCTAGAATTTGACGATCAAATAAAGTTTGAAGACGTAAGAATAAGTTTTAATATAAAAAAGAACAATAAGCCTTTGAATATTAAAGTGAAAAAAAAAACAGCATTGAATTAGTGAAAACAGCATAAGTTCAAAAGGCGCAAGTCATTAGGTGACGGCCAAAGAAATGTTCGGGTTGTAATGAGCTAGCTGGCGGCGATTAAGACGTACAAACTTGAACCAACCCTGAGACAACAGCCGACGTGGAACATGGAACGTAAATTGTTGGATATGACAGCAAGTCACAAATGGTTGTGACTTTGAAAGCGAACGTTCCCGTAAGCGTAGAAAAATGATAGATGTTCTTCAAAATAGCTTTTCCATAACCAAATGCTAGACTTGGCTTTAACAAACCATGCTTGCTTGGTTCTTCATGTAAGGTCCGGCCGCGCTAAATTTGCCAAAGATGTAGACAACAATGGCCGCTCGAAATAAAATAAAATCGATATACAAGAACATTTATTATTAGTAATGTTTGTTTTCGTCTAATTCTCCGAGTTAACTAGACGAAAACATACATTAATTGAAATAAATGTTCTTGTTTATCGATTTTATTCAATTTCGAGCGGCCATTGTTGTTTATATCTTTGGCAAATTTAGCGCGGTCGGACCTTAGATTTATGTTTTCAATTTGGTACTTAATTGCATCTTCTGTGACACCTGCGTTATTGTTTTCAGTCGAATTATCTTTATATACATGTGAACACGGCTAGGTGCTAATAACATTTCACTTAATACATTGGATGACTATGTGCCCGTGTAACATCTTCAACGACATCGTCTTCAAATTAATGCTCTTCATTTTTTGCAAGAGTTTTTTTCAATTTCAGTGGTGCCCCAGTAGTAACAGACCCGACTTACAAGTTGTAGATTGTGGGTTCAAACACGGACAGGCGTTTTATTGTATGTAAATCATTTCATCACCATTGCTCTCAATACTGCGAAGGAAAACATCGTGAGGAAACCGGAATGTCCTAGAACCAAACATTCGAAGTCGGTTGACATCTACCAACCCGCGCTGGGCCCGCGTGGTAGAATATAGAGGACGCCTGTGTCCCAGCAGTGGGAACATTATAGGCTGATTATGTATGTTATGTGTACCATATCCATTATCCCAAAAATATTCTGACATCAGCACACCTCCCTTCTCCTATTTACCGAAAACTTTTCCGTCGTAGCTAATTTATTTTCCAACTAAATCTTATAAATTCGGGCTCGCGAGCGACTTGCACGCGATCTCAGTCAAACTCGACTTTTTGATAACGCCATTATATTATATCGTAGATTTATTTTTGTTTTATCTACGTTTGAAATTCAATTATATATATTTTTTCTAGGCTTGATTGAATTTGTTTATTTTGTGGTGTTGCTTTGGGATTGGTAATATTTAGTACATATTTGTGCACTACTTAACAATAGATTATATTAAATTATTAGGTCTATTGTACCTATTAAATAAGATACAATACGATAAGACGTAACATCTGAATATGCGGCTTTCATAGTAACTACAAATTATGAAGACGCCATTCATATGAACTCCCGCGTATTCAGAAATAAAAATTGTATGTTTACGTAACTTTTTACGATCATAAGGTACGTGATATGCCTGGGACTTGAAAATGCCTCTTTGACAATTTGATGACCTGAATAGGTAAGAAGACAATAGATAAAGTCAAACGTAATTAATGAACTTAACAATACAATGGAAATTGTAATTATTTTCACGAAGAACACTAAAGACTTCCACTTGAACTTGAATTATTCAAGAGCTCTAAAAGCATCTTCAAACCAAGAAATTAATACTAGGTGAAGAAATCCTTTGTTCGGAAATTTCCACTGAACTACGAGAAAATCTAAAACAATAACACTCGAGAATACCTGAAAACCTAAACGTAGAAGATTAATTATTCCAATAAAAACTTCGAATGAATTTCGCGGAATTCGCCGCCGAAGCAGACCATTTAAATTAGCCCGATAACTTGAAACCCGAATGAAAAGGGTTTAACCAGGAGAGTTCCAATTAGTTTGCTGTTATTTTTCCATTCCGTTCGGCGGTATCAAAAACTGGGTCGGTTGGGAATCGATCATTTATTACATTTTGAGGACAATTTAAAGTTGGTTTTAGTTTTACATTTGGGATTAAACTAAAACTTCCTGTTGATTCCATTTATTCTGCAAAGTAATTAAAATTTAAATTACAAGCTCTTGTAATCATATAAGTTTCTAACCGTTTTTATCCATTTGTGTAAATATGTAATAAAGATGTAGGTAATACTGACTGAAGCAAAAAAAAAATAGGTCATCTTTTTCTGCAGCTAAGTGGATTAAAGAAACTATATCTACGACTCACGGTTGTTTATACTTCACAAAACCACAATTTCGCCCAAGAATTCTCCCGCAATGCTCTACCGCAGAGTAAACAAAAATGATTGATTGTCTATCTATTAATTACAACAATATTTGCTACCATCATTCATACTGACTTAAGACAATATACCTTCTGAAGTTTGCTCAATTTCCCAACTGTTTTATAACAACTCTTGTTACCAAATTGACTGTGGCAGTGAAGTGTTTTAATTTAATCGATTCTCAGGTATCGTTTCGTAATAAGCTATTGAAAAGTTCGAGTTGATTTATTTTAATTTAAGTTAAGGTTTATAAGGGCTTGTTCAGTTTCACTCAGGCATCTGGAATAAGTAGCTTTTGGGTTAATGCGATTGATTCTGAGTTTGGCTAAAGTAATTAATGAATATGAAAAAGCTTGGATATTTATACATGGATTACATCGCTGATAAAAATACTTGGCTCAACGCTGGTCCTGCTCCATAAGGACGCGTAAATAAATTAATTAGCATTTGAAAATACTGTTAGAACTGCTGAAGATTTTAAAATACTATTATTGCATTAAGTACGAGTATATAAATTCAATCTCCTAGTATTGTATACTTAATTGCATAGCACATGTGTGAGTACTATACGCATACTACAAAGCTAACATTTACTGGGTAGGTACGTCTTTCATTGACTTGAATGTGCCCTGGCGGTTGAGAATATGTCATGCTCACTCAAATATCCCGCTGATGGTGGCGAATGTGTTGGATCATTTAGCTCCCTTCGAAATGGTTGAGCTGAATGTTGCTAATCCATGCGTCACGTTCGTGAACGGGCCCCGTCAGTAGGGACTGGTCATTTCTTTGCTACCATGGCTTATTTTAATTTCATTTAATATTTGAATAGTTTTTTTTATCTTTTCATTACGGACGCTTTTAACGTTCTGCATCGTTCTCACATGCATAATTTCTAACATGAATGGTGTAAACAATATTTTGTAACCATAATATTATTTACATTTAAAAGAGTGTCCATGTAGTTTCTTGCCCGTTCTTCTCCATAGGTTCCACTACGCTTTGTAATGGGCAACTAGCTTCATCTTTCTGACTGACCGAGCCCTTGACAATTCAAAAGTGCCTGTAATTGATTTATTTGAAATAAATGCCTTGAGTTTCAGTTTGAATACCTGGTAGAGTAGAGGAAGAAACGATGGATGGACTGTGTGAAAGACGATATGGCTAGAGACTCCGAGATGAAGACTACTAGAGAAGTATGGAAGAAAAAATCATGTTGCGCCGACCCGAAATAAATTGGCATAAGGGCAAGAAAATGATGATGATGATATTTGTACCGACCGAATCTTCTTCTTAGCGTGTCGATAGCAATCTAAAAGGAACTCGACCCAGAATTCGGCTGCTTGTTTGGCGCCATCACCAGCGTCCATCAGTTCCTGTAACGTGCAGCTGACAGGACACGCAGGACACAATATTAAGTGTCCCATCGTTTGTGGAACAGCACCACATTTTCACACCTGAACAGGTTTTCCTTGCTTCAGCCAACCTGGGTCCGGAGTCTGTTTAAAGACTTCCAGATTACCCAAGGTAACTCATGTCTAGGTGGGAGGTCTTCAGCGGGTGGAACAAATGGTTTGGATAAGGAAAACTAGTGGATACTCACCAAGTTGTAAAGTACTTATCGCCATTGACTATTATGATGCTTATTTCTCTGTTATTAGTAGATTATTTTACATACGAAGCTTAATACACCTTGATTAAGTGGATAAACAAAACAAAGTCTCCCAAGGGGTTATAGCCCTGCAGCAGACGGTATACGCTTGAACTTGAGACTAGCCATAAAATACAATTAATGAGAAAGATGACTGCACATTGCACGTGCTAATTAGGAAGCATAGGATCTTCACTTAAGACGTCTCAAATAAACCTTATATGCTAGACTTAAATGTCTAGCTACCTATATGTTGTCTACTTAAGGCGAATGCGCTAGGCGTAGTACGCAAAATTCAAACTTTTTTACGTTTACGAGTATTTGTAAAGTAAAGCTCGTTATCAGATTGGATGGTAATTCAAAATTTAGATTTAAATATCATAATCTGTCTAGTTTTTTTCCAACTATGGGAGAGGTCAATTTCCAGAGCTTCCAGTACCAGATAACAAAAATACATATACCAAAGTATAACAATCATAAAAATATTCATTGAAATTCTAGGGCTATCCTAGTGCACCCCCCTTAACATCACGAATTTTGAAGTACCCACACAAAATTAAAAAGTAAAAGTTACCATATACGAAAACCACGAACAAATAATACAGTAGGTGAGCGCTGTTATCAACTAATGAATATTTGATTAAGTGCCACCATTAAATGAAAAGTAAACCCCGCTAGTAATAAAAAAGTTGAGACTTTATCGAATCGTTCCGACACTAATACGCCACGCGATGATAACACTAAGGCGATTATCTTGAGTAATTAAATCACATTTTTTTTAATATTTCACACGTAGTATTTTTTTTTCTAACGAATAAAGCACTGTGATTAACCCTGATATGTGAGGTGAACTTTAATGCTTTTGAGCATGCAGTTTGTAAGCTCGTTATTTAGAGCAGAATTATTGTTATTGTTTAACTTTGTTTTGTTGTTGTGTTGGTTAATTTAGAAACTGCCTAATCTTGTAAGGAATTGCATGCCTTAAAGTGTGATTTAAGGTAAACTATGTAAGAAAAGAGCCTTTTTTATGTCATAGAATAAATTGAAAACTCGGATTGAGACACAATTTTTTTATTTTATACTTTATGTAAAACCGTAGTTAATAAGCTTTTTACCGAGTTAAATGGTAAGGGTAAATATTTAAAAAAATGTGAACTTTTTTCAGCTTTAATTTTAGAGTAAATAATCTAGTAGAGTCATAATAACGCCGAATAAAAACTGCATAATCAAGCGCAGTCACAGCACATAAAATCTTCGCCCACCACACACGACATTGATAAACAAAACGACAAACGACAAATTAAATTCTACGTTTAAACTTTTTATTCCTTATGGTCGGATGAACAATAAAGTAATGAAGCAGACTGGGCGGTGGCGACGTGGAGGCGAGCCGTCGACAGTTCTTATGACACCCCTTATCTGTGGGCACACGCGATATGTGTTTGGTTAAAGTTAACTAGTTTACCTACGGAACGGACTTTTGTATTTTTTTTTCTGGGTTAAAAAATAAACGTGGCCGTTTTCATTGAATTTTAATTAGACCGTAGTTCAATTGTAGATGCTTTGTTTTTTTGGGCCGCGAAAATTTCAATGTGAAATTTTTTTCCAATAAAAATAATGTTTTCAATTCGGTTTTAAAAATATCAGTTGCCATTAATATGCACATATTTTTCCCTAAAATGTTATGACTGAATTATTATTTTATTTTTAAACGAACTCGGTAGGATTTATGTAATTTTAGTTTCATCTTTTCATTTTAAGGAAAAATATATTTTAAATACGCAATCACAATGGACATCACAAACTACACATTAACTTTGCATAAAACCCAAACAGCACGAAAAATCACACCATAGAAATTTTCTCACGCGTTAAACCCATCAATAACGAATGAAGAAAAATTAAAATGAACTAAAATAGTTCAGCCAGCAATTGAAGGCCGAAATCCAAACAAACTCGTATAAATCAGTGTTTATTGCCCATTTAAATATCTACAACGCTAAAACGCGTCACGTAACTCAGTTATACTTTACTTATGGTGGCTTTTCGCCGTATAACGTTTGTGTTGCCATGAAACTAGGATTTTTGAGAAAAAAACTGTGACATTATTTTGCAAAACCTTCTTGAAATGAATTTGCATTTTTCTTTTTAAAAATGTATGAATGTACCAGGCGAAAAAAATAAAAAAAAAATTGTACAGTAAAATAGTAACATACGTGTAATATTAAATACACAATCTTTCTAATTAAATTAAAATAGTGTCTTATTATTATGTTTAGTTTTTTTTTATCAAAACTTTGCAAAATGCTACCAGCTGCCATTTTAAGTACTAAAAACTGGCCAAATAGTTTCTGAAGTGTTTATGAAACTAACCTTGAAAATAAAAGTCTAGACACTGTCAAAAAAACAATTTACATAGTCTCAATAAAAAAATACTCCAACTATCGAAATTAAAATGCCCGAAAATATTCTGACACAATTTTTCGATTACATTTGCCTTTTAACAAGAAATTGGGTTGCCCCGGATTCTCTTTCGGTATGAACGCAAATTGTGGTTATCCTTCCAATATAAAATAATAGTGATTCGTTCGCACTTAATCCCTCCATGGTGCAAACTTATCTGTCCGCTTTATAGTTTTCGTGCCTCGAGCAAATAATAATAAAGTTGGTCGCGCTGCACAAACGGACATTGTGACCACACTGTGGTTTGTACAGTTTTACGGTTATACTCGTACATCAACATTTTAACCTCGTACTGATTTCAAGTTCTGTTTTAAGCGAACAAAATATTTACTTCCCTTGATCAAAGCCAGATTATTTGTTTACCAAACATAACTTTTGGTACCTACTTAAATAATAATTACTAACAAGTTCTCTCAAATGTTTCTGCAGCCAAATTAATAAATTATACGTACCATGTAGGCACTTCTAAACGATGAAAGAGTTTCCTCTACGCAGCTTACGCAGATATTCGCGCAGTTATTTGGATGATAGCTAAAAATAAATCAAAGGATAAAGCTAAGGATGCGAGGCGGAGGTATCGAGTTTGACCTCCGTGGATGCGGCGGTTAACGGGCGCAGAGTTGGAGGTTGAAAAATAAATAATAAAACAAGCATTATTTTATACAAGAAAAAATGTACCTATTGGTAATTAAAATTAATCTGTCAAGCTCCGCTAATGAGACACAATTGATTTTCTATTTTTTCGTCGCCGATAGGCGACGCGCGGAGCTTGGCCGGTTAAAAAGGGGCAAAAAAAGTTACACTAACAACCGACTTCAAAAAAAAACACTACAAAGTGAAAAATAACTTTAATTTCGGAAGTCGGTGTCGTTGGTTTCGCATTTTCGTTTTTTGACACCGACTTCCGAAATTAAAGTTATTTTTCACTTTGTAGTGTTTTCTTTTTTGAAGTCGGTTGTTTTTTTTGTAAAAAAGTATTTATTTTGCACTTTTTAGTTGTACCTACCCCACACAAATTCAATTAACACTATTGCTTTGAAGACTTGAAGACACGACTCGAAGAATCATCAAAATTCGCATAGAAATGTCGGAGATGCAGTACATTTATGCATATAACTTCGTACATAAGAATAATAACCTAATGTATTATATACTAAAACCTTCCTGAAAGTATGTAGATCACACTAATGAAAGAATTATCAAAATCGGTTCAGTAGTTTTTGAGATAATCGCGGACATACAAACATACATACATACATACGGGTCGAATACAGAACCTCCTTTTTTAAAGTCGGTTAAAAACAGTTTTGCGGCTTTGTCACCTTCTAGGCGATTTTTTAGTGGATAGTAAATTTAAGGCTCTGCTAAACAGTTGCTTGAGGTTTAGAGACATTACAGGGTCTTCGCTTAGTTGGAGCCTCTATAGTAGACCTCCGATACAACTCCGTTAAAAACTTGCGGTGATGGATGAGGAGGCGAAGGTACGATTTCTGCGGAAGTTCTGCATTTGTGGAGACGACGTTCCGTTACAGCCCTAGTGTTTTATCACTGGAATTATTTGCCTTAAAACGGGGTCACAAATGTTAAAGACAAAATCTCGTATTTGCTATTCTCAGATCTCAAATTGGTATAAGGCACACGGTACCAGGAAGGACCTTTATTATGGAACAAGATAACTCGTAAAAACGTCTGACATTTAATTAGACCTATAGTAAATATACACATAACTGCTACACTAAATAACATGGGTACAAGGGCACATCAGATCTGTTGAGTTTCACGCTCATTTTCGCTTTACGGTGTAAGCAGATCTCCTATCGGCATTAAAGGCATAGGCGCCACTTTGAACAATGGACTTGCGTTACGATTTTATTACTGGTTTTATTGTGTAAGCTTATATTGAGCACTTAATCTTTCAGACTTGTAGGTTTCTATGGCTTGATTTCATCGTGCGGTTCCTCTCAAAAGCCACCAGCCCCCTTATTCACAAACACTCGATATGCTTCCGTATCGTATCGAACATTAATCATTGTTATCACAGGAGTCTTCTCAATGCTGTTCACAAGTCCAAAACCCGAAAATTTTGTCAGTTTAAATCAAATAGACGCCCGCTATTCTTCCAACAGCTATTTGCTGTTGAGGGGAAGTCAAATCAGGTTATCGAAATGTCAGGTTTTCGATACGATAGCCTGTCGTATGGTTGTGAATCAGGGCTCAGGTTCCTTTCTGCGGGTGCAGTAATAATACGTGATTGCTTGCATTTACAAAGCATGATTTTTGTTACTCTTCTTAAATTTAAAGTTCTTATTACAAAAACTGACGTTAAACCCGAATCTCAGTTGGCAATTTTGCATTAAGAATTGGTTGGTTGTCAGAAAAATGTTCAAAATACAGTAACTGGCTCGAAGGATTAGGCTGTATAAAGTTGCAACTCGTTTTGTAATAAGGCGGAAAGAGTTTAATTGGGAACTTTGCTGAGTTGGGTAACTCAACAGTAACTAGCAGTAGTTACTCAGAGAGTTTCCGTGTATCAAGACCAGAGGGATAATTCTCGTATTTTAAGAACGTTCACAGCCTGAAGGCCAATTCCCGTAATTAAAAACGTTCAAAATCTAGTCGCAAACTCATCTCAGCGACAGTCAATGTCAAAAACTTGTCAAAAATGTAGGGAAATTAGATGTCTTTTTTAGATAGATTGAGACAGATCAGACTGTGAACGTTCTTAAAATTACGAGAATTGCCCCTCTGATCTCAGTCTCATTCTGTCAAAAATACATCTAATCCTCTACATTTTTGACAAGTCTTTGACATTTCTCGTCGAGATAAGACTACGACTAGATATTGAACGTTTTAATTTACGAGAATTGGCCTTCAGTACGATGACTCTACAAAGCATAACTACGCTTCCCTTTTCAGAAATTTATTGTCGAGTTGATAAAGAAAAGATGTACATCCGCTCTCTGGGTTCCTTCTTAATCTTCAGTTTCATTCAGCATGAACGAAGGAAATTAACTTTTTTGTCGAGACAATAAATCCTTTCGCATTTCTCATTCAACTTAATTGCGAAATTGTAACCAGTATCTATTTGCGAAGTACACAATAGCATTATTAAATCTCTTTGACGTACGATTCTTTTCCCTACAGATTTCATTGAACCCATTACTGCTCATTATAAAATATTCCACTTTTGCAGTGAACTTTGGCAGGAAACAATTAGGTTTAATTATGTAAGACTGTGAATGATAAACAACTATGTAATTTGCTTTTTACGCTGACTGGACGGCTACCGAATGAAAGTCCATTAAGTGAATTGGACTGGACAAATGCCTGCGTGTACCTTTGTGGCGTGGCTTGGACTTTAGTGAACTTTTTTCTGTGAAGTCGGGTTCTAAAAAAGGGCTTTTGAAATGGGAAGGATTTTTTGGGAAACTTGAAATTTCGTGGAAGCTTAATTGCGAAGTATTTTTAGAACTTCTGGCAAATAGTGCAACTTTAATATAAAATAAACGCGATTTTATTTTAGTAAACAACCGTTAGACCTTCACTTTGATTTTTAGCAAAAATGCAATATGACAGTGTTATGAAAAAAAAAACATAAATTAGTTATATGATTTAATAAAATGGTTATAAAATTAAACTCTAGCACTAACAAATTCTCTCGTTTTTTCCCCTAAAATAAAATCTAGCTACTAGACTTCATATCCGGTGAAAATATTTCTAAAATTTTTGGAAATTTTTAGTCACAGGCTGCAATTGAAGCGCGGACAGGGCCACGTATAAAACTATAAAAGATGGACCAGCTGGCTCGATGGGTTCGTTTTTACTGAATTTTTCCCAAAAAAAATCCGTTGCTCGATTTAAACCAAAAGTTTTACCTATGCAATACGGTGCGGTTTTTATAAAATCGTAGAACAAGTTCTTTCAGCATTTTATTGGCGTTTGAAAAATGATAGATTAAAACGTGAAGGGCTGAAAAAAAGGGGTAAGTAACTACAAACAGTAGTGAAAGTAATTCATAAGCTTAAAAACAGGCCTTTGGGGCGGTTTTATTGAGCTTTCCCCAAGTTTAGCAAAGTGTACTACCAAATTCAGAGGCTGTATTACGAAGTAGTAATATTATCATGGTTCTAGTGCGAAAAAGGGATGGTGCTATCGGTCATGTATAGCTCCGTCTCTCTCTTACACTGGAATCATGATGGCATTAAACCGTTATAATATAGCTCCAGGGTTCTGAAAAAAAAAACTATAATAACAGCCTAGACTGAATCAGTAGTTACCAAACTTTTTTTTTCAAACAGTTGTGAGGCTTGAAGTTCTATAATAATTACTACTGAGTAGTAACGTGAAAGTTAGCACGGTGCTTAACCATGACTATAAACATTCTTTGAAGTCATGTAGGCACTTAATTCATACTCATGAGTAATTCCACTTCTATGCAATCCTACGAAGGGGCTATAATAAATTCGTGGAACGAATTCCTTCAGTATTTCGTTCGCGTTTATGCGAACGTGTTGCACGTCATTATTAACGTCAACATATTTTAGCTTTGGTAAAAAAAATGAAGATATTCAAATTAGGCTCTCATTACACCACGGGGTTGCCGCTAATGAATTGTTTGAATAATTTTAATCCCCCAACTGAATTGTTGGTTTGCTGCTTTTTAAGTGTCGTTTAATTACAATAAACGTCGTTGAAGAAGATTTATTGCCAGGGGTCATCCTTGATAAGTATACATAATTCAAACGGTTTAAAAAATCTTTAATATTTATTTAAAGTATTAAAAGCTTTGATGAATATTTATTGATTTAATCATTTATGTATAGATGCCAGCACATCAAGCTACCCGAAACTGTCGAATTTTCCCAATCAACTTTGGACTTTATGCTTTAACGATAAAGTTGAAAATCTATTAAAGAAATTTGACAGATTGTAGTAGCTTGATGTGCTGGCGTCTGTACACACATATATAAACAGACAAGACAAAAATAATAGAACAATAGGTACAAAGTTAATACATATTTCTAAAGAAATCTCTGCTTACCTACATACAATAGGAATGTAGGTAAAGAGATATAGACGGCGTGTGTGAGAGTAAAAGAGAAAATAACGTCAAAAGAATTTACTTAATAAAATAAAAACAAATAATATGAGAATATACTTACATAGATAAAGTCTAAAATAAATATCACTAGAATGTTTATAAGTACTAATTATAATGAAATACATATTGTATTAACAGAAGGCAACTTTCTCTAGTAGAACCTTCCAATACGAATGTAATTTTCATATTATTATTCTTTGCATGTTATATAACTTTTTTAACATGGATTTCCTTTTACAAACACGGAATTTAGCTACTTTTTATGAAACACTTTTATTGCAAAACCTAGTATTATTAAGTGATTCTTGTACATAAATTAGTGTTATGACTACTTTTACGAACGTAAAACAAGTACAATTCATGATAATGACACAGTTAAGTGTATTGTATCGTAAAAGAAAGTAATGGTAAGTAAAAAAAACCTTTTACTTTATTCTGTAGTTCTCACGTATGCTTTAAGGGTCTATAAGGTTGAACACACACACAAGCACACACATTGCACAAGATTTTAAATGTTTACGACAGTGAAGGTACCATAATTATATTCTATGGCAAATCATACTCAATTGCCTTGCTACAGGCATTTATTTTCAAACAAGATAATAACCTAACAGTCTTAAAATAATATGTATATGTACATAGAAATGGAGGGGAAAGGCTCATAAATTCATTTCCATTGCTGTCAACAGGAAAAGTGCCCAAAAGGCTGGCAGCATTGCCACGTTGTATGGAAGTGCTGATTCTTGTCTTGCTTGAAATAATTGGGTACCTACCTACATTCTCTACCTCTGAGGTATCATACAAGAATGGATATTTAGTTTAAAATAAACCTGAATGGTTGATGGGTTAAATTCTACATTTATTAAGTAAACTAAAAATCCAAATAAGGAAGGTAGATACCTACTAGTACTCACTTTAAGGAGACAAGAAATTATAGGTTCCTGATTTTCAAGAGCTAAAGCATTTTTAGTAAATCAATAACTGTGTGTAACTCATAGTTAGCAATGTATTTTCTTTGTAATTCTTGTTTACATTTTAATTATTCTTACAGAAATACTTACGACATTTAAATAGCCTCAAGTTTAACAATTACGTATAAATTGTAATAGCAAAATTGTTTGTGATTTTCGCCGAAATTAAATTCCTCATTTAGGTTTACTTATTGTTTCAATGTTGAATTTATTAAAGCTTCGTGAAAATTGTTCAAGTACTTACAGCAGAAAACAAAGATATTTTCTACGAAGAAAATTGTATTCGTTTTAAAATATTTCGACTTTAATTTTTGTGTCGAGTATTTTTTTACTTTTGCTGAAGTAGACCTAAAAAACGCCGGCGTGATGACCTAGACTCTTGACTGATTGGCCGGAAAGGGCATCCGGGAAAAATAAATGGCGAAGTATAGGGGTGGGGACCGTTGCCTAGCAGCGGAACAGTCCATACAAATGTATTCCCTTTTTTCTTCCTGAATAATGCCTCTAGAGGAATATTTTTGTGTTCATAAAATCAAGGTCTGCTGTAAACACGTCCCTGTTATTTTCTTTTTCTTTCTTTTTTTTTTCTTTTTCTCTAAAAATTACAAATAGGGCATTTTTTGTTATTTTTTTTTAAGGACTACCGGACAAATTAGAAAAGTTTTTAACATTAAAAAAATGATAGGAACCTAAACATACTCTTTCTTAAAATGTTAATGTAAAAAATAATTGAATCGGCTCAGTTTTTGAGGAGAAAAAAGGGGAATACAAAATGTCGATCTCGTTAAATTTTTTGTCATTATTTCGGTCAGAGCTGCAGCTGTTCCTACCACACACTACGGGGGCAGACTTGAGGTAAGGCGACGGCAATACTTTCTTCAAATACCTATTTTTCAAATTCCTCGCAAGCTCTTAATAATAAAAAAAAAAGTATCGTGTGGTAAAAATCTAGGACTAGGTTACTCTTAACTTTTGATTTTGATGAAATCAAACCTTAAACCCTTTAGAAACTGTAGTTCTAAGAAATTATAATGAAGTATTATAACCTACATTAAAATCATAATTAAAACTGCTTAAACCAATATATTCACACGCCATACTGTCACGACATTATTTTCACCTCATTAGGCAGACCACTGACTGTTTATGTAGTGACGTCACAAATACCTCCAGGGATATTCCCACGACGCAAGAGTGAGAACTAATTACTTGGTTGATCAAGCCGAAAAAAGATTCTCACCAAATCCAAAATGTTATCCTTAAAAAAGTGTACTCAGACTGGATGTATTGGAGATGACTCCAATACATCCATGAAGCTATATCAGAAAACAGTGAACATTCTTCACTGATCTCAATCATGAATTTTCACTGTTTCAAGAATATCGAGAAGAAAGAAAACGTTTCTTTTTCCGAACTCAGCATTTTCTTCTTCTTCTTGCGAAATTACAGTATTTTTACCAACAGCCAAAATCAAGGGTTGTTCTCGTTTCGGAAACGAAAAGGAGACTAAAAGGCTCTCTAAAGATTTTCCACTAAGGGCTTCTTTTCAAACGACAGATAATTTTTATTCGTTGAATAAAATTAACATCTGACAGATTTCGTATGGAAGAACTGTCAAAAATTTATAAATATTTCTCGGATAAAGTTATCAGGCGTTGGTAAAATCAGCCCTAAGTTTAATATAAAACTATAAAACAATTGAAAATCTTTACTTTCTGATAGTAATTTATTAAGTACATGTTTTGACTTATTTCAAACAACGCGCCACAAAACATTTTGACTTATGCTAATACCGAATCCAATACACCTTCATGTAACGTATGGTCATGCAAGCACAGTGTACCACGTGACTGTTATCAAGTGCGGTCACTTAGCATATCGCTTGCTGCTGCTTTTTGTGTAGCCTAGGCGACGACGGTGTACATGGCGGCCGGTAAAGCGTGCTGTTCACGGGTTAATTTTGCGACTTCTTTTGTGAATAGCGTCTCACTGGTCAATCTTGGAATGCATGAAGAAACCTCCTCGTGTAGCGCAGTTTGTTCCGCCAGTTACTCAACTGAACCAAGCGCTCGGCGCATCCTGGACAGTAACACCCAACACCTTATTTGACTGGCCAATTCTTCCCTTGCGGTGTGGTAGGGCTAACGCCCACCTGGTTTGCGACCACCCTCCCACCAGAGTCCGGCGTCAAGCAGCCTGCTGCGTTTTGTCGATGCGTGGGAGTTCCAGAGCCTTAGGCATCTTCTGGACACGCTTGTTCCATCACAGACCTCATCCATCGCTTTCCATCAGGCGTGATCGACGTCAAGAGCAGGCCCATTGAGCAATAATAATAAAAAAACCAGGACGTTTTCGGCTTCTTAACCTGGGGATGCTTTATAGTTTTTTTATCCCACGTAGCAACGCGCGTCGCTTCGTGAGATAAAAATTCTGTAATTATTTAAGTTAATTTTCAACAAATATGTAGGTCGTTAAAAATTTTTGGCCTGAATAACTGTTAGAACGTTGTGTTCGTATTTTGCATTCCCCTAAAGTCGTTACCTATTTGCATATTTATTTTTAATTATACACATGAATAAACTTTATTATTTTTTACTGGACTATAGTATAAATTCCTGCTACTTTTTTTTTATTTTGTTTTGTCATGTTTCATGTTATTTCAGTAACTATGATTTCCGTGTCAGTTGACTTTCATCAGTCAGTGGATAAACAAACATTTTCCCTGTTGAGCATAGATCGCCTGAACACTGCCGATGAATTAGAAAATTCCAAAACAATGTCAATTTTATTTCAGTCATCTAGAAGACTAAATGGTGGTTATTATACATATCTAATAACTTTAGCCAATGGCTGGGCTCATCTTTTATTTGCTTTTTTTCATACATATAGATATAGTCGTATTTTATAACAACTTCAATATAAACGCAGGTTTTCCTTCTCTCGAGTGAAATATTTATTATGTTGATGACGAATCTGTGGTTCACATAGCATTTTCCTTAGTCAATTTGTGCTTTTTACTAAAACTCCGCCAGACCCCTAACCTGTACTGGGCCCGCTCGGTGGATGCTGCTGGCTCACTCCCTCTCACAGAGAGGAGGCCTGTGTACCAGCAGTATAGGAACGTTATAGGCTGATTCTGTTACTAAAACTCCCACTATAGCTTTACTTGGGTTAAAAAGCAAAAATTAAAGCCTTGAGTCGCACCGTGACTAGCCCGCTTTATTTACGTTTCGTGACTCCTACCTTTGTTACGTTGGAATGTCATTTGAAGTATTATCGGTATTCTGGCGAAATGCCTTATTTATTTCTAATGTTTCACCAATAACAGTTGAAAGAAATATTTTAGCATTGCGGCCACGAATACTTTGTTGAACTCATTACCATCCATGGAAAATAAATGAAGCTTATGAAGTGGAATACCTAAGTTAGATAGGTACTAAGTTATTTTGCTCAGTATGGTGGCTATAAACACAAAGGGATGATGTCACCAATCAAACTGAATGCGATCAGCATATTTAAACCACGTTCAAGAGCTGTCTGTGTCATCTTTGTTTGGGAATATTGACACTGACAGCTCATGAACGCAGTTTAGATGTTCTGTTCGCGTTCAGTTTCATTAGTGAATTCGCCATGAGTCTTTGAATGAGGTCTGCTAACAAATGGGTCAAAATAACGACGATAAGTATTTATGTAGGTACTATCTGACCACCACAACCCTGTCACTGGAGTTAGGCGATATCCCTTGGCAAGGTTGGTTATCAGAATTTCGGCCTTATTTAAATCAGTAAGCCAGTATTTAAATATATGTAGCCAAGCTAAGCCTTCAAATACTTATTTTTATCTTAAGATAGCGAAGTTCCACGCGATCCCTAATTAATATTTTTTCATAAAGCAATTTTCAGAAATAATTACCTACCTATGTGAAATAGTTCCGTACTTACAGCCACATTTTATAAATCAGAAAATTACGTAAATACCATAAAAAAATTAAAAGGGTTGAGCGTGAAAATTATCATGACGAAACGCCATAAAAAATATTTACGCACTTGTAAATAAATTCGACTTAATGATATTGTTGTGTGTGACGTTTACGGGTGGGTGTTGACGCCCGTATTACGTTACAGCCTTTAGCTCACCTACCTAACGTGAGGCAAGGCCAAACGCCTAATCGTAAATCAACCTCCAAATATACACATCAACTCGCAATACTTATAAATCCTTACGAACGATTAGCTCGCACAATTAAAACGAATTAGGTTAATGTGTGTGGGTTTCGACCGAAAACCGGTTCTTTTTCTCCTTCGTGACGCCGCCGCGACTTTCTGTTTATCTGATGGCATTAATCACAATTTCCACCCCCAATTAAAAGTGCGACTCGAGTTCAAGCAAGAAACGGCTTTTATTTGCTGTTTATTTCCTAGTATAGTTTGTTTTGTTAGTTTGTACGACAATGCTTTTTATTGCTATTGTAACGTTGGAAGTTTTATATAAACGCTATAAAGGAATATCATGTAGCGGTCTATAATAGTGTTTCGACGTAAAAATGTTTATATTTCAACACTAAAAGCAAAATAAAGGTAGCTAAACATCTTGATAAATGTGTGCACAGCGGCACGTACAGCAGTAGCCGCTCAAACCAAACAAAAACAGTATTATCAAGGAGATAAGGTTTTATCTAAGAAAAATATAAAGACACGGCTCCCGAACTTATTCGGCCAGGGTTTGTCAACACGAGGACGGCAGCGGTCGAACTACGACGGCCACAAATCATTCTAACACCTGACCGCACGCTTATCGCGGTTACGACATGAAAAATTACCGTCTCAGAAACGTTACCAGTCACAGTTTTTCCGCGCCAACGCTAGGGGGCGACCCTGGTCATTAAAACAAATTGTTGACGACAACTGGCGCACAAAACTTTAACAACAATACCCAATAGGAGTTTTGTAAATAAAATCGTACTAATTGATCCAGTTTGTAAAAGTATTTTATTATTTCCAGCGATATAATTAATGAAAAGTTTCTGTTACTTTGCATTTCGCAATTAAAAACTTGAAAGGAATTCTGCTCTTTATCGCGAGAAACATTATTTGCTTGTTTATATTTCTACATTTTACATTGTATCTATTCATCAAAAAAGAATTGTTTCTAACACAATTTTATGCCGAATTAGTTACCTCCACACGCCAAAGTTGTACTATTATAGTATTGTACCTATATATGCTATTCTCTTCCACCTCCCAAAGAAAACAGAAAAACCCTCTTTTAAATTAAAACAAAAATGCTAAAAGACTAGTCCAATGTTTTTCTTTAATTCCCGTACCGTAAAAGAAAAAAGCTTTTCAAACAAAAGTAAATACATTTACTACTTGATCAATCGTGGTATAAAATCGACTGGGGCCGTGACGTCACTAATATTTACGTTCAGTCCGGGACTCCGAGCAGGATATTAAGGTTCGCTTTGATCCTAGAGCCTTTTTGACCGGACTTGTTCAACAAATTCAACGGTAACATGTTTGACTTGGCGTTTTTTAGTTGAGAAACACTTCAAAAAAGGATGGTAGCTTCTTTTGAAACTGAAATAAGAATAGGTACTGACGATTATTTTTTGGTTACTAAAAGTTTTTCAAATATACAAGACAAAGAGTATGATATAAAATATTTAGTACTAGCATTAGCGCGCGACTTCGACCAACCCTTCGTTTTCACTTAGCCATCTTTTTGGACTTGGCTCCTAAGGGTCCTGGTGTGATGCTAAATAGCCTATAAACCTTCCTCAAGAATTAGGCTATCAATGCATAAAGTTTTTTTTTTCATCTGACTTGCGCAATGCGCATTCAAACAAACAAACTCTTCAGCTATATCATCAGAATAGATTCGGTATTAAAAAAAAACCCAGTCTTTGGCGATATTAAAACTATAAAAGAATGTAAGGAATAAAATAATATCCGCAAACATTCGACGGTACAGTAATAAACAAAACTTCTAACTTCCAAATGAAATTAAGACATAAAAGACGTTGCAATCTGTCTTAAATTTAAGACCCCCATAAATAGTTTTCTTGTCTGTCGTTCGGTTAAGTCATAAACTAAGATATGTTAAACGACTGTCGACTAACATCACAAATGAATTTTTCTAACTACAAAACAAAGAAATAAATGAAACTCTATCTTTCAGAAATAAGGTTGAGATTAGAAAAAATACAAGTTCTATAAAGTTTTTCATATCGTTGGAGCAGAAAACATTGGCAGGGCGCTTCACCCGTCATAAAGGGGGAAAACTTTACAAATCTACGAATTTCTTACGCTTTTAGGGACACATAATATATTTATCTGCCCCTCGACACATTTACAATAGCTCAAGTTTGACGCCCGAGGATTTGTTTCGAGTTAAAATGACTGTTGACTTAATATTAAGACAGTACTCGTTACCGATAAATGAAAAGCTTACTGAAAATCGAGACAAAATTATCAGGCAAATTAAAAACAACGAAAAAAAAAATGCTTAATAATTTAGTTTTAATTCCATTCTATTTTATTTATTGTGTTAAATGTCTAGGAGTATGCACATTTATTAGTTCCTACATGTATGTTAGGACCCTTTTTTGCCCTTTAAAAATAACCAAAGCACTACAAAATTAAATTTTAGTTATAGTCATAAAAATATAAAATCGCAACAAAGTAATTCACCAGACAGCTACAATTACATAGCTTGTTAATTTCCGTGGTGCAACGTCAAAATTTTACAGCCTCAGTAACATATAGGGGACCCAGGATGGCGCCTAGAAAATGAACTCATAACAATTTTATGAACGCGGGTATGTTCACACTAGGATCCCCGTTCAAAGATATGATGGCTATTAAAAATGCCCGACGCTCCCCGCAATCAGACTGCTATACTGTCACCATCATCTTAATTAAAATCTACTATTTACTGCTGCATTTTCTTGAGTTTAAAGAGATTGGTTGTTTGGTTTAGAAGTCGTGTTCGTTGGAAGAAACATAACAAGGAAGTTTTCTCGGTAAGTATGTTGGGAAAAACGATGCAGTTTTCGCTAAGGTTCTCTTTTATTTAAAGAGCTAAAAGCTATTTGCTATGAGCGTTTGTTAGTAGTCAATAGCCTATTCCATAAGTATATTTCTATTGTTTTCTGTGCTTTCGTTGATAGCACATAACATCGATGTTCCCATTTGTAAAGTAGATTGTTAAGATTTTCCGATTGCTTATCTGGACGATAGTAAAATAGAACATCCCATTTCCCTCGGAAAACTTTTACTACTATATGCGATTATAATCTCATGTTGCACTGTGTATTTTTATTTCTTGGATACAATAAAACAGAGAAGGGCTAGTAATAACAGCCGCACGGGTCGATCAATCAGTTAAGCTACGCTTAACGCGGTTGGTCCGTGGATGGGTGACCATCTTTGCATACCAAGACCCGTGCCTCAGAAAGCACGTTAAGCTGTTGCAGTTGGTCCCGGCTATCGTTCGTAGATCTTTGACAGTCGTTACGGGTCGTCAGAAGCCCAAAAGTCTGACAACCAGTCTTACCAAGGGGTATCGTATTACCCGGTAATTGGGCTGTGGAGGTCAGATAAGCTGTCGCTTCATGTAAAATACTGGTATTCAGCTGCATCCGGTTGGACTGGAAGCTGACCCCAACATAGTTGGGAAAAGGCTTGGCAGATGATGATGATGGATATAATAAAACATTGTTTTCCCATATTCAATGAGCTTCTTCCAATGGGAGTTACCAGAAACTATAGACCGCCACCTACTACGATTCTCATACTCCTTTTGCTTATGTTTAGAGCGTGCTTAAGTAATTCTTCAAGTCTTTGAGAGGAGTAGAGGATATTTCATCACTAGGTATTTATTAAAACAAATTTTCCAACCAAAAGCATTTAAAATATTATCAAAGTTCAAATTCTGGATAAGATTACAGAACCCATTAATAAGATATCGTTTTGACATCTTCTCAGAAAGTGATACTAACTTTTAATAGCCATGAAACTTTATGGAGGTCTGTTTTATTGACCCTTGATTTACTTAACCGCAGATTTTTTAATAGTAGCTTTTATAGTGATTTTCTTGTTTTCCCACGGTAACAGTGAACGTGCTTTTTCCGCCTACGTAACACAATAAATCGATACACCGCTGCGTTAACGCCGCCAATAACAATTTGTTCTCGTTTGACGCTCATTTAGAAAGGTAAACAGCCGTCTAAACAGCCAATATGACGGTACAAATGCAAGCATTAGCTGTTTATGTTCCTCTTATGAAGTTAACAATGCATTTCATATAGACATTAATGAGAGTAATTTTCTATATTGAAAGGAAAAGCTAATTTGAAAACGGTTATATTGTTGGTTTAATTTTATGTTTTTACTGATTAGGCATTTTGCAAGAACTTATTCGTTTTCAGTATGGAGGGTAGAGTAAGGAGAACTGTCTCTGTTGTGAAAAAGTGTCCATCAAACTGCGTTAAATTAGGGTGGCGCCACAGTAGCAGTAATTTTAGGTTATGTTAACAAAATTATTATGGACTACGTAAATAGTTGAGGTTTTGTATACTGGGCTGTCACTAACTACTCTAGTCACTAAAAATATAAAATTTTCTAACTTAGCATACTTCTATCCGTCAAAAGCAGCTACATTCATACCACACCTTTTGCCTAAGCTAGCGCGATTTTGAAGGGTTTTTTAACTGTTATTTACTGCTTATAGCTGGACACTTTTTCAACTTGCCCCCCATATGAGGCGGTTCTCTTTACCTCTACCCTCTATATAGTTCTTAGTAGGTATTCTTTTTCAAAAGGACGGTAATATATGCGTGTTGCGAACGCATTATTTCAGATCATAACGAGCCTTGATATTGTAAAAGATGTTATTACAAAACTCAACCATAACATAGACTTTCGACAACACAAAAATGTCTTCCGATCCACCTCATTTATCTTTCCAATCATAACTTACTTCTACAACACTCATAACAAGAAGATAGTAAAACTATTCTCAGACCAGGAGACCACACAACAAAATTAAGTAATTTCCTGTTTCAGCCAAATAAAGCATAATGACTAATTCATCAGTACCGTACATAGAACTAGTAAGCATGAGTAACACAATTGGGAATATATCGAAATATAAACGAGACAGGAAAAAGGACCACCAATTTGACGTGTGTCGGTAGTTGAACTCAAACAGCGCGTAAACACTGTAGATTAAACTCACCCAACTATATACCCGGTGTGGCTGTCATAGACGGATAAAAAAAAATACAATTTCCACACATTTCCTTTGTTTGTGCCAACACACGGAGGTAATTATGTTTTTGTTGTATAGTTTTGTGGGACCGACGACCCTTTGTTTGAAATTCCGAAACGTCTTCGCATTTTTGGCATTTCGTTGGTATTCTAAACAAAAGGTTTGGATTCAAGATGGAGGTAATTTAGTGGGTATTTTGGATTAGACGATAATCAGTGTTTATTGCTAAGCCAGTTTAGAATACCTAAGTTTATTTTTAATTTTGTATTACTTACAGGAGAAAACTTTCAACGTGGCTGAAAGATGTTGAAGGCTATTTTTAAATACCTAACTGAGTTTGTAAATATAAATTCTAATTTCGAGCAGTTGATTTTTATATCGCTCTCATTGCATTAGGCTAAGCGCGCACCACGAAATTTAATCGTTGCGGAAAAAAATCGCCAATCTGTGAACAATACCAATATACCAGAGTCCGCGCAATGCAGTAAATAATCGCTCGAAAAATTAACGTTCAAAAACGTTTCGTACAATCACTGATCTCTTTGCTCTTTCAGCGTAATTTCAAAAACAAAGTCAAATATTTTCCCGAAAGCCTCTTCTACGACAAAACCCTTACGTACATTAAAAGGAAAAGTCGTCAGAAACAAGACACCTCCTGCTCCTTAACCCTCCAAAAGCGGGGGGCACAAAATTTCGTCAATCAAGGGATTTACCTTACACTTGAAGCTGACAACGTTCTTGAGTTACAAACTGGTGGGCTTAGAAACACGACACGATTGCATTGAACCTGTTGACATCCATAAGTGAGGTTTTTATATGAAAGACGTATGTTGTTAGGCGGATTAGGAGTCTAGGGCAAGATTTCGGGTATTTTTACGTGATTTACTTATAGAGGTATGAGGAGCAGGGTGTAAAGTTCACTCATACTCTATAGAAAAGGGAGGATCCTTCGACCAGACGGGTGTTGTGTCTGGCGGGCAACTGCCCGATGAATCATGTCGGGCTGTTGTATATATGCTAGTTGCGCTGTAAACTCTGCTTGCGCGATGCAGGATTTGCGTGACGTCAGTATGACGCGTTGTTCGCATGTGGCGTTGTAGATACCGCTACATACTTATATCTATGATCTCTTATTATAAAGAAATTAAAAAAATAAAAATAAAATAGCAAAAATGGAGACCTCGGTGAGATCAAAAACCGGGACGATTAAGAGTTATTTTAAAATTTTAAGTTGTACCTTAAAATTTTAAAACGTACGTATGAACGTAATTTTTTTTTATGAACATACAAAATCAAACCGACAGTTGAAATTCGCCAACCACAACCAGAAACAAGTACCATAATTAACCTTCAGAAGGCCGCCAATAATCACAAAAATAATAGGCGTACGATTGTCCCCCGTCAAATTGGGCACAATCCCTCTGGCCCGTATATTCACGCCATCGATCGTGGGCGATAGCCAGTATTTTGTGCAGTTAATTATCCGCAGCGCTTGCGGGTTAATCCGGCTAGTCACGTGACATGCACGTGCTTGGTTTAAAGAGACGTATTCTTGACCCAAACGGTTCCCCGGTAGGGTAGAAAAATGTAGAACAGTAAGTGCATTTTCGGTGATAATGATCCAATTAGAGGCTTAAGTGGTTAGGTCACGTGGTGTGGCATAGCTTTGTTATCTGGACTTCGATAATGGTGGCAGCTTTCGTGGTTTAGCTTTTGTTACTAACCATACATTATGGTGGTAATGTTATGTCAATACGTGAACGATACCAGGTATTCATAGTACCTATACAATAACATCAGAGCATTAACAGGGCTTTATAAGCTAAAAGTCACCCAAAGGGCAATGGAGAGAGCTATGCTTGGAGTTTCCCTGCGTGATCGAACCCTAAATGAGTAGATCCGCAGGAGAACTAAGGTAACCGACATGGCCCGAAGAATTGCCAAACTTAAGTGGCAGTGGGCAGGGCACATTGCTCGCAAAACAGATGGCCGATGGGGCCGAAAGGTTCTGGGGTGGCAACCGCGTACTGGAAGATGTAGCATTGGAAGGCCTCCCACAAGGTAAACCAACGACCTTGTGAAGGCCGCAGGAACCCGTTGGATGCGAGAAGCACAAAACTGGTTGAAGTGGTGGTGCTTGGGGGAGGCCTATGTCCAGCAGTGAACGTCTTTCGGCTGAAAATGATGATTAACATTAACAAAAGATTAATTTTCATCCTATAACATCTTGAAGTCTTACTACCTAAAAAAATATTTCGAGAACAAAGCATATTTTTTTGACTTCGCGTTCTGTTATTACCAAAATTGCGATCATAAAGCGGTATGGCTTCCAGAATATTCCCCATCATCCCTCTGACGTAAAAGGATTAAATATTATAAACAAAATATTTGTATAGGGCGTCCATAGCCAATCAGTAACGGGATTTGTTACAAAAAACAATAACCTGTCAATATTTGGAAGAGATATTTATAAATTTTCATTAGCTTTTACGCGTAAATGTTTCAAATTAGATATGTTATTTGAATTCTATCTAAGCATTAAAAAAAGTTAATCGGAAGGGAACAAAAGCTGTGAAAAACCGTACAGAATGAAAAACAACTTCATGAAAGGAACATATTCCTATTTTTTCGAAAGCATATTCAGCATTCAAAAAAGCGAAATATAAAAAGCAAATAAACACAGAACACGTTATTCAGCAACTTGTTTTACATTCACTTCAGTGCGTACCTGTACTTCATACTCCAATTTTTGTATGGGCTCTTTAGATCCCCTGCATAGAACCCTTGGAGGCATTGTAATGCAATTGGCCCTTAAACAAAGATTTTAAGCGCAAAGTGGCCGGTTCAAAGATTACGTTAGGTCCCCCCAGGGTACTTTCGAGCTCATATCTCCCTAAAATCACGAAGGCATAATTTAAAGTATAAACATATTAGTGAAGGGCCAACCGGCTGCTGCGGGCGAATTTCTAACGATGGTAATATTGGATCATCTTTTTGTTTGTGGTCTTGTTTGTGCGGTAGTAGATTTTCTGGAGCGGAAGATTTGCATTATGACAAAATAAGGGATCATTAAGATTAAGAGTATGTTGTAGCATAATCAGCATATAAAGTTCCCACTGCTGGGACACAGGCCTCCTCTCGGTAAGATGGATTGATCCACCATGCGGGTCCTGTGCGTGTTGGTAGATGTCACATGTCTTCGAATTTATGTTTCTATGACATGCCGGTTTCCTCTGGATGTTTTCCTTCACCGTTTTGAGAGCAGTGGTGATAAAATAATTCACACAAAGTGAAGCGTCTGTCTGGGTTCGAACCTACAACCCGTAAGTTGCGGTCGTTACACTGGGTAACGGCAGCAAACTTACGGGTTGTGGGAAAGACTATAAGAGTAGGTATATCATCATCATCAGCCTATAATGTTCCCACTGCTGGGACACAGGCCTCCTCTCTGTGAGAGGGAGTGGGCCGTAATCCACCACGCGGGCCCAGTGCGGGTTGGTAGATGTCACATGTCTTTGAATTTTTGGTTCTAGGACATGCCGGTTTCCTCACGATGTTTTCCTTCACCGTTTTGAGAGCAGTGGTGATGAAATAATTTTACACAAAGTAAAGCGCCTGTCTGGGTTCGAACCTACGACCTACAACTCGTAAGTCGCGGCCGATACCACTGGGCTACCACTGCTCTGCTCTGAGTAGGTATATACATGAAGATAAACAAGAAACACCAGTGCTTAACGCAGGCCATATAAAAAGCAATTGCATAAAGTTTTGTCGAGATAATATGCATTCCGAACACAACGTTAGATTTTACGTCACTCTCATTAAAATTAACGAAACGTATAATAGTGACCACGGAGCTTCCTTGCTCCCCGAACATACGTGTTCGGACGACTAAACTCGGGCAATCACTGAAAGTAAACGCGAAGATAGAAAAGTATAATGTCTAAAGTCTTAACGGGTTTATTTCACGCCATCTCGCGGCCAATTTCCTTACTCAGTACGTAGGATATATTATTTTAATGCGTAACTTGGAGGAAATTTCAACGGAACGGTTATGGTAGCAGTTATGCTAGAAGTTGTGGACCACCAATTACTTGAATGGGACCTAGACTGCATTCTTAGTTTCATTTTGTTTTGAACTATGGAACGTTCCAAGTTGTTCGCAAACAAGTTTCTAATCTTCTATTGTTTGTTTATACGGAGGAAGTTTTAAATAATACAACATTTCAACAATAATAAACATTTGAGATACCAAAATATCTTGCACATTTCAAAACATTCTGTCTACTTCCTGAAGATGTTTAGTAACAAAATAACAGGCAAAATTTGGGTGCACAATAGGTACATCGAGGAAAACGGGCGTGATGTATAATATCATAACATAAAATAATATTATACATACTTTGAAACAGTCTACTTAAATGAAACTTGAACTAGATACCTACGTATTCACTCGGTATGTTTACTAACTACAAATAAATTCCTTGCATCCAACTTGCATTAAAAATCTCATTTCTCTAAAAGGCGTTGCGTTCATTTCGCATTTCCCCTATCATGTAGATGGAATCTCAAGCATGTTGATACACATACTCGTCGCATCTTCGAGAGCTGATCGAGTTTCCATTTCTACGAAGGCTGTTGCATCCAGAGCTCCTATTACGAAAGCTCATCTGGTAAATGCAGTATGAGCATTGCTCGGCGCAGGAGGGCGGCATGGTCGCTTAAGTATTGTTGATATTCTAAACCGCCCCAGAACGGAGTGGCCCTCTGTCGCAACCGCACAGTGTCGCGTGCGTTCGCCTGATTGCAAGCATTGGTAACGTGCGACTTGTGTACGACGAATTTGGTTATGGTTGACGAATGAAACTTATTTTATTTACGGTGTTTGTTTGCAAGTATGAAAATAACATCGAGTTTAATTTTTCACTCACTCCCAATTGTATAGGATTTATAACACATAACATAACTAGGATTTGGGTATAGGTACTACAGACCTCGTCTGGGAATTATGGCAAGTTTTATTTTTTTTCTCATCTTTATAACAGTGTTTCGTAGAACATTAATTCAGTATAAACAACGCTAAAATCTTTCGACAAAATTGACTTTCACACCTGTCCTTTACTGCAACCGAAAACTAATACCAATGTGCTGTAAGTATATTATTTTTGACGAGTCCAACAGTGGAACTAAAAGAAAGAAAAAAAATTATTTGGACACAGTTTGTGAAACACAAAATACAAAATAAAAAGCAAAGCCATCCAAAGCAAAGCAGCAAAATAAAGCATTCAGCAAATTTAGTAGCAGAGCTCACTTCTCAGTATACTCCAGACGCAGTAATCAGTTTCATACTTCAGGGGTTACCCCCCTCCCTTCCCTCCCTTGATCATTACGTAAGAGTACCTACCTGTTAAATTTAAACTTTAGTTGCCCACTAAAGTTTAAATATCACAACATTAAATTAGCCAGTCTATCCTGTAAAAATTTCACCGTGGAAACATACATGAAGTGAGCTGCCATTCCAGCCAACACTACGGACTGACACTATTGACAGTTCACTTCACCTAAATTCACAGTGACATTTTTACATAATAGATCGGTTGTAAACCGGTCAAGCAGGTCGTCGACTAATGGCGACGAAAAAATAGAAAATCAATTGTATCTCATTAGCGGAGCTCGACAGATAACACGCTTATCAAGAAAAAAATTGTGAATTCAGCAAACTCCAGTTTTAAGGAAGGTAAATATAAACTGAAGGTAAATATCTGTAATTTTTTTAAGCCCGTTTAGAAAAACCTATAATTTTAAAGCTGAAAGAACTGTCGAGGATAGTTCCATAACGTTTTATTTACACAAGGCCGTAGATACCCTCGAACAATAAAAATTACCGCCTACATTCGTCGTATACAGCCCGCAACGTCATGGAAGTCGTTCGCAGTTGGCGAAGCGTTAAATGCTACATTTTCCTCGGCCATTTGCCATTCGATATTCAGCTAAGCTTCGCGGGATTGAACTCTCCGGATTGCATGTCTACTCGCATTTGATATTGTAATAATATTCATCCCTTTTAAGTATAAAGTGGATCAGGAGTATAAACTCTACCCACTCGCGGTCGAGATTAAGTAATCTGTATCAAGGAATAATATTAGGTCCTTACATATGAAATTGGCGTTTTGTATGGAAGGAACAAAAAGTCGAATATTTTTTAATATAATATATTTAATTAATCAAAGTATGAACCATTGTTTTCAATGCACTTTTGCCATCTTATAGGTAGTTCATTGATCCCTTTACTAAAAAAACCAGTCGGACGGGAATCAATAAAATCTTTGAAGGCGATTTGGACTGCCCCATCGGAGTTGAATTTTTTCCCTTGCAAAAAGTTATCCAAATTGCGAAAAAAATGGTAATCTGTTGGAGCAAGGTCCGGGGAGTACGGAGGATGTCTAAGACATTCCAATTCAAGCTCTTCTAATTTGGTAGCCGTCTGTTGCGCAGTGTGTGGTCTGGCGTTGTCGTGAAGCAGCAGTGGCGTGGAGCGATTGACCAGCCTTGGTTGTTTAGCCGCTAGCTTTTCCATCATGGTTTGTAATTGCTGACAATAGACATCAGCTGTAATAGTCTGGCCAGATTTGAGAAAACTGTAATGAACAATACCGGCACTAGTCCACCAAACGCTTACAAGTAACTTTTTTGGGGTTAATTTTCGCTTGGGGCAGGATTTGGCTGGCTGGCCAGGATCCAACCATTGCGCTGAGCGCTTCCGATTATCGTAAAGAATCCATTTTTCATCACAGGTAATGATTCGGTTTAAAATACCTTCATTGTTGTGCCGGTTCAGTAATGTAACGCAGCAGTCGACGCGCGTTTGCCGGTTTGCTTCAGTCAATTCGTGAGGTACCCACCTTTCAAGCTTTTTAATCTTCCCAATTTGCTTCAAGTGAATTAAAACAGTTTTATCACTAACATCGAAGCCTGCAGCTAACTCGGACGTGGTTTGCGATGGGTCCGCTTCCACAATAGCCTTCAATTCTCCATTATCAACTTGGGTCTCAGGCCGTCCACGGGGCTTGTTCTGCAGGTCGAAATTTCCAGAACGAAAACGTTGGAACCAAAAACGAACTGTGTTTTCTTTTGCAACATGACCGCCATACACATCATTCACCCTTCGAGTCGTTTCCGCAGCACTAGTGCCACGGCGGAACTCGTACTCGTAAATAATGCGATATTTTAAATTTTCCATTTTGTAAAATGAGTGACGCAAACAGAAAAAACAGAAGAAAAAAAACAAATGAATGACGGTCATCGAAGCACAAATACATGAGTAAATAGCTGTACAAATTTGAATTTGGAATTCCTTACCAAAGAGGAGAAATTCGTGATTAAAGTGGCCAGTACGAAAAACGCCAATTTCATATGTAAGGACCTTGTGTTTTGTTGTGCTAACTTTGTGCATTCATTTTTGCGATTATGTGTCTGTTTGCTTTGGCAGTGGTGGGCTCAAAGTTGAGTCATTCAATCGAAACTGTTATTGTAAACATGAGGTAACCTTTTTAGCTGTTATTCAAATCAAAACTTACAGATCAATTAATAGTACCTAACTAAGTTTGCTTTTTAAAATAAATTAGGAACTTTTCCCTAAACTGTTGCACATTACCATATCTCACGTTTTGGAACGCTGCACGCTCTGTTAAAAATAGTACCATAAACAAGATTCCAGGATCTGATCCAAATAAGGCGCACTTCCTGTACATTTTTGTTCTTCATTCACCACACAAGCTCCTTGAGTTATCTCCTAGTACTAGACAATCAGTGGCGGCGTGGGTGCCGCCCGTGGCACCTTTTGTTGCCTCGCAACTTATTGCCACAGAAATCTACACACCTACGACCACATTATGTTCCTACAATAAAATCTTCATCATTCTCTGTCCGAACAAACGCATGGCAGTAACAAATTGGTCATTCTTCACTACGTTTAACGCCCACTACGCTTAAAATACTGCTGTATGCATTTTAATGCGTTTTAATGGTTCAGCACTACTGTATGCAATGGGATTATGCCTGGATGCAGCCAGACACTAGGCAAGATAAACAGTGGAGGCGTTCTCCGAGATTAGTGCTAAGAGTCTGTGCGTCTTGTATAGTCGAGATTTTCGTTTGTGAATAACCTAAATGTTTAAGTAACCATTGTTTTAATAATGAGTCATGTTTGTGTACTGAGTTAATTACTTGGAGTAACGTTAAGACTACAGATGTTACTGTTTCATATGGTTTCATTAAAGTGGGGTGTCTTACATTTAGTTTGAAGACGTTACTTAAAATACAGGGTCCCATTAAAATAGATGGACAAATAACACAGCGCTCAGTACGTCTAACCAAAGATATCCAAGCAAAAAAAAAAAACTGTTAAAGTGATTTGAGTGAAAATAATAAATTGCCGGCACATTAGTGTATTTTAGTTTGCTGATTATTTTTCTTTTAAGTATCTAATGCGTTTTTCTTATACATTTTTTTACCATCGTCCTTATTTTGGTGGTCTGAATGATTTCTAAAAGTTTGTCCATCTATTTTAATGGGACCTTATATACCTAGGTCATCATTTGCCTAGCCTTTTCCCAACTATGTTGGCGTCGGATTCCGGTCTAACCGAACGCAACTGAGTACCAGTATTTTACATGGAGCGACTGCCTGTCTAACCTCCACAACCCAGTTATTGGCTAATACTATAGCCGTTGTTAAGACTGGTTGTTAGTCTTTCGGGCTTCTTATGACACGTAACGACTGTCAAAAATCCACGACGGTGGCGGTTTAAAATATACCTATATATAGTTTAAAATAGACTTTTTGGCAGTTTGCATCTATGTATGTCACTTATCATACCGGAATTAGATACATACAGGACCAAAAAAGTGGGAAAACTTGTTTTAAATTTCAAAAAGTGTCATGAGGCACAGAATTCAGACGGACAGCTCCTTCGTATACAATTTAAAACTTGGCATACAAATACGATCTAGACCCCTTCAAAAGTTAAACCGACAATGACTTTAAAAGCTATGATTTACCACTCCACTATTCATAAACCAACAAAATACAAGCTTGCCTCACATTTGAGGTTAACGTTGTTCGCAATTTCACGTAACATAAGAAAGCAAGAGAGCTTGCATTGTCGTGGCATCTCTGAGATAGCACAAGTCTTAATCTCGGCGGAGCACGTTGCGACTGCCCTAATGATATCTCAAGATGCTCTTAAGAGCCCATACATAACACTCTATGAGACGTTTTTAAAATTTAAGCCAACGTTAATGCATTCTACCCCGTTTACTGTTTATATTTATTCAAATTTGTAGGCGAGTCCACAATGCTGTGTCTCGCCTTTGTGACGGTATAGTATTAGCATAATACGAGGTGTATTCAATGGACAAAGTAACTGGTATAAAATAAAATTTTACGGAATACCCTTATATTGAAGAAGGGAGGTCGTGTTATTCTCAATAAAATGCCCATGTTGCGTGGTGTATGAAAACTGAATATTTCACGTCCGTTTATGATATTGTTGTGATCAAGTTCTGTTGTATCGGAGTTGGTTGTTTTTGTTGCTTCGAGGCGGGTGCACTTTATATTACTGTTCTTTGTAAAAGAATTTTAATAATATAAAATGGATATGAAATTTTGTTCTTTAGTTATTTTATGAAAATGCATTCCGTAGTCAGTGGGTTTCCTTAGCCTTAAGGGGTTTATGTGATAAAACACAATACCCTACATGTTTTCGTTTATAAACCGTTTTAATTAACTTTCATCGGGAATTTGGTTTACGTGGTCTGCGTAGGTATGAATATTATATTACGTCGTTGCGTTTGACAACACGCAGGACCAAAGGATTTGTCTACTCCAATGTTTCGGTAATGGTGGTATTATTATTATTGTGTGGTACTCTTCTCGCTATGCCCAAAGGCTCCGTTTACGTCTTCATTCACAGGGAGATATGTTTCAGTCTGAAACTTCAAAGGATGCCCAAATAGGTATTATTATTATTGTTATCACCCGTTTGTGTCCCTCTCCCTTCTCTTCCTCCCCTTACCCCTATCTACTGCTAGTTGTTCTAATGCTTTAAAAAAAAGTTGAGTGCGTCTCTCCATCACCTCCTGAACCAAACGGGAATAGCAAAAAAATATCTGTAACAAAAAACGGAAAACCTACACAACAAAAAACCAAATCTTAACAAAGCACCAAAAATTAAATGAAGTTATCGAACAATTTTCCAATTACCCGCTTTAAAATAATCGAAGTAGTTGAACAAAAAATTAATAATCGATTCACAAAGTTTGAGTAACGATAAATTTCGTAATAAACTGTGCTACGCTTTACTCTAAATACTTTATTTTGAACGCCGCTCGCGGGCATTGCTCCATTATTGAAACGAATTGTTTTCTGAAGTTTTAATATTAAAGGCTACGTTATTGGAATTTCCTTCTCGTTTTTTTCTATTATTGCTTATAAAATTGCTGTGCTGTTTAAACTTATAAATATGGCCGACTTTGGATTATTGGATATGAAATATTTTGTTTCGAGAAACATTATACCAAAATTCTATGCATTAAAGTTTTTTACTGTCGGACAAGGTACCTATGATTAAAAAAAAAATAAGGGTAACCATATTGCAAAAACTTTTTCACATATCTATCAGATGTAATTACTTAGTCGTTTCTATTCTGAAACGAGGGCCGCATATTCAAAGTAAAAAAAATAAAACAAACATTTCAAAAGGAGCGTGCACGGTGCATTTTCCTTTACTCTCCTCAAAAGTAATCATTCAAGACGAGATAGAAATAAACCCCAGGTTTAACATGTAAACAGTTAAAAGTACTCAAGACGAAGAAAATGTTTTCCTAATCAAAGCCTCTTCAAGCCCTTTTCATAGCTACTTGAATCGAGAGGATGAATGGCACTGAATACTAATTCACATGAAAGCTCGAGTTTGTATCTAATTACACTTTACAACCTTTCTACTTGTTAAGTAGACTCGAATTTGTGCTGAGTTTAATCGAATTTGTTTTGATTTTGACCAACCAAGAGCTTTATGTACGCAAGTAATGTGATTTAAAACGAAAGACATATTAATGTTTCAAAGGTTTTGTTTTTATAACTCGTAATACTACGCCACTAACGTTAAAGAGCAGGAGGATGAATTCCATCTAGTTTTAATTAACTTTTGTAATTTAATTTCGTGGACACATTTATCATAACTATCTACCTAAATAAAAGCAATTTCTCAGCGTTCATAAATGATTATGTAATTAATATTTTTTACTCGGAAAAGGCCCAAGTCAAATCACATTGTTTTAGAATGAAATAATGTTGCAAAGATTTTGTTTTTACAACTCGTAATTCTACGCCACTAAAGCCAGAGAGCAGAAGAATTAATTACGTGTAGTTTTAATAAATTTTTGTAATTTAATTTTGTGGATACATTTGTCATAAAACCAATTTCTTAGAATTCATAAACGTTTATGTAATTAATTTTTTTTTCACTCGGAAAAACCCGAGTCCTTACAAATTACTCTAAAAAATAACGTCTAAACAGTAGCCATTGTTTGAGGCAAACCATTTTGTTCCCGCGCACTAAAATTAAACGTCAATCGTTATGTCAAAGGCAGCGTGGTCGTAGTTTGTTATTAAAATTATCGACAATTCCTACTTCCTTGGTATTTTCTAAAACATCTCTTTTGTTGCGATTTTTTCTAATTTTCCCTCCTGCTGTTTGTATTTTTAATGAGAAAATGTTGCAGAATGTGCCTTCAGCTAGAGGTCGGTTTATAGAGAAATACGTCAACTTATTTAGTGGCGTGTATTAAGAAAACTTTGTTTATGACTCGAAAGACCACCATACTGGTTAATGAAGATGCAAACAAGGGTTATAAAAAATAATTTTAAAACTTGTTGAGTTAATTTACCTTCTGCTTGAAATAAAAACAAAGAAAATGAGGGTGATAAAAACAAAGTAATTTAAAATACTTTTAGTCGGTTAGGTTTCTTCTCGAGGACTTTGTGGTTTGGATAATTAAAAAAAAATACTTTCATCGGTTTTTCTAACGCTAAAGCAATTTGAAAAACCGTTTCTCCTCTATTCTGATTAAACGCATTTGCTCGACATTACAAACACGACCAAAAAGAAATCGCCCATTTTCTATTTCCGAACCGAATCGTTTAACATACGACAAAATCATTTCCATCCGTTCAAACTTGGTAAAACGATTTCAAATTACTTCAAACACAACAGGAGTGAGTGAACCGAAATCTCGTTTCTTGCTATAAATCGGAATATGCAAAATGCTGGGATGACAAAAGTTTGTTTCGCTGGCCAGTGGCTAGGTTCGCTCGAACTCCCGATACGGTTTGACAATGCACATGCAAATTAACCAACAGCAAAGAGCATTTCTGAGCGGAAAGTTTAATGGCATAGCGTACCCCGTTTAAGTTACCCGATCCTTGCAACAATTATTTTGCTACCGGTGCTATTCCTGTTTACCCGCTTTCCCTATTTTGATCACAATGCGCTACGTGTGCGAACTTGGCTAGTCTTCCTTACTTAAGCTAAATAAGGAGCCTTTTATAATGTGGGAAAAATGGAAAATATATCGAGCTTGGAGTTGGAGAAATAAAGGGATAATTTTTGCGAGGTTCAGGGTCAGTCGAGGTTGAGGCACTTTTGCAATGGACATACGAAAATAATGAGTCGACAAGCAAGACAAGTACCTAAACTATGACACAGCGTTTTAAAATACGTACCCTATAGTGATACTACAGCCTGTCTATTCTGTAAAAAAAAACTCCGTGAAAACTTAGGTGAAGTGAGCCGTCATTCCATATCCCAGGGATTGACACTACTGACAACTCACTAAAAGCTCACTTCACCTATGTCGTCACGGTGAGATTTTACAGAACAGTGGGGTTATTGCGTAACACGTATCAGTAGCAATGGGTTTCATTTTGACAGTTCAATAACATTTATTGCGTTATTTACTTTGTTGAGTAGACACATTTTTCGAACATATGAAGCAATGGATTAGCATTATCCTTCAAAATGATTTAGATTCATGAGACTGATAATGTGTTACGCAATTAGGGTGCAGGTCGGCTGAACATTCAATAAAAAAAATACTGAAAGATTCTCCAAAAACTCTACAGATAATATTGAGATTCAAAAATTTATTTAAAGTAGGTAGGTATACTCATTTCAAATTAATTACATTTTTTTCACTAATTACCTACCTTTCAGAAAAAAATGCAGAATTACACATTTAAAATTCCCTCCTCGATCATTAATTAAACACGGAGGCACTTATTAATTTCCGCTTATCAATTTTTAATAAAGCACACAGAAACATGACGGGGGAATATTTTTGAAACAAAGTACCGACCGTAATCTTAAAAATCCAATATTGCGAAATTAAGTTTTTTAATTAATTTTCTTTCTGTATTCGCAAGTTAGTTTTCTTCATTGCCTCAGGCTGTCTCGGCAACAATATTGGGTTCTGAGATATCTTAATAACCCGAATATCTTTTGTTTTGTTACTACGAGATAATTGTTGATAGTCTTGAAGATTACAAAATGTTTTCATCAAAATTATTATGATTATTTGTTATTACTTTTAGTATGTAGGTATGGCAAGTGGTCAAGTTTGTCTGTTTTGAAATAAAATTAAATTCAATAAAATTCAAAATCATTAATCAAGTTAAATTTGCTAGATAAATTCCGCAGCCGTGACTAGTATTGAAATAATATCACTATAAAAAAATATTCATAAAATATTTGAAGTTTTTATTGGGGGTCAACGACCGCTGGGTGTGTAGAATTTAAAGCATTAATTGAAAAAACTATTATCTCTGTTTTATAATATCGATAATTCTGTGAAGTATGTATACACGAAAAAAAAACTGATTTTTAACTGATGTTTCAAGTGACTGCACTTACTGCCATCGATGCCCTACAAAACAGTAATCAAATCAATTTCTTTTTATTTTCTCGTTTGGTATCGATACCGCGAAGTTTTACTAGCTGATTAAATTTGACCCTGAAACGTATATAAACACATAATTAGCAATAGCATCTTATGTTTTAAATAATGAACGCATAATTTAACGAATAAGTCCTTAACTTTATAATGATCATTATTTCGATCAAAATATGTGAATAAACATGTGATTTGTTCACTCAAACGTATCCACAAAACAATTGAATATTGCATTATAATTGAATATTTTTCTGAATCACCCTGTGGCCACTTGATAACCGATATAAATACCTGTCCCCATTCAAGAGGAAGTGTGCTAAATTACATATTGTTCTGTAATATATTGTAATGAAATGCGTCTGTGCGCCTGCGATTAGTGGAGCGAGAAATTGCTTAATCAGTCATCTGTGTAATGTCGATGATTAGCCCGATACCGATATGAAATCGACGGTGAAATTTTCGGTGCATTCATTGCGACAGGCAATGGTAGGGGCGGCGATAAAAGTTTCATTGGGTCTGTGGAAGTTTTTTTTGTTTTTTAGGGAATGGGGTGAATTTTATTGGTAACAGAATATGGTTTTAAATCTTTTTGGGTCATGTAGTGCAAGGATCGAAATACTTTGCCTTTTCTGGTTTAATGGTACAAAAGAAACATAAACCTGTATTAAGACTGTATAAATAAAAAAACTTAATATTATAAACTCATTTTTAATTCACATTAGATACTTATTAGAAAAACTCGTGGTTTTTAAAAAACTCCTATAAACTTAAATAATCATAATTATCGATATGGTAACTAAGTAGGCGCCGTTTTTGTGTCAGGCTATAGTGTAAAATGCATAAAAGTACAATAATAACCACTGAATAGAATTTGACAATTTATCAAAATCAAAAACCATCATCAATCAACCATTTTTAAAGTTAAAAAAAAAATAAGTTTAATACAAAAATATAACCGTGTATCCCCGTATTGGGGTTTCAAGTTCCGGGTTCATTTGGCCCAAGAAAACCGCTGCCGTACTGTCGTGACATCGGGCGGACAACATACAAGGCTGACATCTGGCACCACTCCCATCAACCCTGCGGGTCCTCTATCACCAGGGTCAACTCCTCGGCCCCTGCGTCATCTTCAGCTACGCGTAAAGCCAGGATAGTACTTGACGCGCCTACCTCCTTAGAACGGAAAAATTTATGACGGGCCTTTTGTACCTTCGACCTAAAATAAATTAATATTGAAAGTGTTTAGTGAGTTGTTATTTATCTCTTCAGTTTAGTTTTTAATAACTCACACGCTTCATTGGCTACCATCCTGAAAACTGTCCCCACACATAATTATTATTTATAATAATAATAATAATAATTCCATTTATTGCAGACTAATTACATGTCCATAGTTGTTAGTAACAAAGGTCTTAAAACTATGTTAGTCAATACTACAATAATAAAAATAATCAAAAGCAAAACATCATTCCAAAAAATAAAATCAAATAATAAAATAATAATCATAAATAATCATCACAAAACCATAAATATCAAAAAATTCTAAAAATAAATAAAACTCATAAGTCATCTCGTCACATGAAGCTGGATGAATCTGCCCAGCACTGCAGACTCTGGCCTCTCAGCAATCATCCTCAGGACTCCGTTGGCGCTCCCACGAATCCGACGCATCAGAGAAGCTGTTTTCTTACGCATAATGGCATAAAAGTCATTGACTCTTGCGTCAGCAAACATGCCCGACGCGCTGCAGAATCGAGGGAGCCCCATCAGAATCCTAAAGGCGTTGTTGTATTGCACGCGAAGAGCGTTGTAGGCCCGCTGGGTGTAGTTGAACCATAAAGCGCTGGCGTAAAAGTTTTGGCAGTAGGCTCTGAACAGTGTCACTTTTACATCTACTGAACACCTTGCGAATCTATGAACCAACATGTTTGCACGAACCGACAACGCCCTTCGTTCCCGCTCGATATCTGCATCATCTTTCAGGGTCTCTGTCACAATGTGGCCTAGGTACTTAAACTGAGTGACACGTTCTTAAGGAAAACTGTTCAGATAGATAGGTGGTATATACTCCGGTTGTTTATTGCTACCTTTAAAGACCATACACACACTTTTCTTCTCGTTGTACCTCAGACCATGAGCCACAGCATATGATTCACAAATATCGAGCAGTTTTCTCAACCCACTAATCGACGGACTCAGCACACATGACACAAATAACAACGTCATAATCAGCCCATAATGTTCCCACTGCTGGGACACAGGCCTCCTCTCGGTGACAGGGTATGGGCCGTAATCCACCACGCGGCCCAGTGCGGGTTTTGTAGATGACTCATGTTTTCGGATTTTTGGTTTTTGGGTTCAATGCTTCGAAAATAATAATACGTTACAGTTTACAAATAACAACGTATTTGTTTAAAAAAAACTGCAACCTTAATTCCCTAGAACATTTACAACATATTTATTCACAGAATCCTTCACACATTCAAGCTTCATGAGCCGTAAATTTGCCAACAAATGGCCCTTGACGATTTTCACGCTGTCAGAGAAATGAAGGAAAACAGAATCCTGGGCATTGACCACCCCAAGAGATATATTATCCAGTCCCATCCCGCCGCGTCATGATGATAATAAATACCCCAGTAATACACATTATTTTTGCTACCCTTTATACGATTTATGTATGTCAAAATATGATACTTTATGGACGTATCGATAGTTAACGTGATTAATGATAAGAGTGCGCGGTTTATATCAATTATTTGATTTTCTATTCGATTGTTTTCTATTCGAGTGGACAACGTTTTAATATCGAAATGGTTTGGATTTATTGCTCAGTCGTCGTGTTATGGTTGTGTGTAGATTTCTATTATGAATGTCTGTTGTTAATGGCCTGAGTTACGAAAAAAGTGCTGTCAGTAGCCAAAAGTAGTGATTCTATATAAATAAAACTGAAATGTTGTTCGTTGGTAAGTGTATCCCTTGAGAAAACGGTTGGACTGATTTTCCTATATTTTATTTTGAAATGTTCGTAGGTAATGGTCCGAATTAAGTTTTTATGGAATGAAAAATCGGAAAAGAACGTCCTTTTTTCTATGAATTTAAATTTGGAGAGGACAAAGTTTTTCGGTTTAGCTAATTAACGATACTGATTGAAAACACTGACCCTTTTTCGAATTTGGTGGTAAAGAAAACTGAATCGTGACAAACTGCAGGTGGTCAATATGTAGCACTAAATAGCTTTTACCTATATAATATACAGCAGTATTATCCACAAGTAATTTCCCTCTAACTAATTTTATCTACGTTTTATCCATTTCCACGTTACCAGTACATACGTACAAATTCAATTCAGTTTTCCAATCGACTGAAAGCTGTTTACAATCACGCAAGCAAGTAACACGGCTCGTTTGAGCTAAATAAAAGACTGCGGGCGATGTGTCCGAGCCCATTGAAGGTACCTGTTCCACCGACAGCGATTAACGAGAAGCGAGCAGAGCTAGCCTCCGTTTACCGAGAGGAGGCCTGTGGCCCAGCAGTGGGAACATTATAGGCTGATTAATTGAGCAAAGCTAGCAAATAAAAACGAGTTGGTGAGCAACGAGCAGCCAATGCGCGAGGGTGACGTGCAATTACTCGCTGGTATGTAAGGGGTATCGTATTACCTAGTAAATGGGTTGTGGAGGTCTGATAGGTACTGGTATTCAGCTGCATCCGGTTAGACTAGAAGCCGAACCCCAACATAGTTGGGAAAAGTCTGGGCAGATGATGGGACCTACAATCATCTGTACGGTTCTTGAGCGAGAAAATCGTTTATAGCTAGTCGCTTTCTCGTGGGCGGTGGGACAGTGGCCGAAGTACGGTAGTACGGTGCAGAAGTACGGTGGGTACCTATGGGTAGTAAGTATAGTAATGTTTTTCTCTGTGAAGGTATTGAATTAATAGGGTTTTTGTTCATATTGCTGTGGGTGTAGGTGCTCTTTTGATTGAGTAAAACGTACTTTTTGCCACAATGCACAATATTGAATTCATCATAAAATATGACTATTAGTTGAAAAGAGTTGTGCCTTGAAAATAGTTGTGATCGGTGCCTGACACGACTCCATACAAGTTGAGACTTGATTAAAAACTTGCCTACTAAAATTACGTCAATTTACGTCAGGCGCTGATTAATTTGACAGGACTAAACTAAAATTTATCTTCTGTCTTTTTTTTAATGAAATAGAAAGAAAAAGATGCACTGAACTTAAATTTAGTTTAGTTTGTGAACAACAGAATCGGCACCAATATCATTATACTAACCAATTTGTCGTCCATTCTTAAAACAAAAGTGGTGGAAGAAATCTATTGTCAAGTCCTACCGAGAAATAAAAAAAGAATATCTAGCAAACCCGTGTAAAATTGTACGAGTTTTTAATTTGCATTCACCTCATTCGTCACTTAATATTCAAAGCATCGCCTCGAACTGAATCGAAACAGGAACTTTCAATAGCAAAAACATTCCACTAAGTGGAGTGCTGGAATTAGCGGATTTATTCATTCTTTTATGCTTTCATAATTATATCTTAGGAAGCTGGGTTACTTCTATTTTTCATGCTAATCTAGGAACGTGCTTGAAAATAACTTACGACGTTCATTTAAAGTACGTTGGCACTATGAGTTGTGGTTCTTTAAAAGTTGTGGACGAAACGACTGTAGTAAAGACTATCGCGACACGACATAATGTAACATAAAGTGTATGTTTGGTTGAGTGCTTGCTAATTTTATCACACACTCCCTAGGTAGGTACTAGTATTTTTTTTTAAATAACAGGTATAGGGTGCTAACCAAGGATTACCCAATAACTGGGTTATGAAGGTCAGATAGGCAGTCGCTCCATGTAAAATACTGGTATTCAGCTGCATGCGGCTAGACTGGAAGCCGACCTCAACATAGTTGGGAAAAGGTTAGGCAGATGATGATGAGGTATAGGGTGCTAACGAGCTTGTGTAACCATCTGCCAACAGGCTACATAATCAGCCTATAATATTCCCACTGCTGGGAAACAGGCCTCCTCCCAGGGACGGGGCCTTTATCCACACCGCGGGCCCAGTGCGGGTTGGTAGATGTCACATGTCTTCGAAGTTTTGGTTCTAGGACATGCCTGGACAAAGCCGTAATCATCATGCGATTCAGATTTTCATGAAATCGTGTTACATGCTGTGTTATTGCGTGTTCAATTTAGAATTTCACAGTAGCAGCCCGGAGTCTGGATTAGTGCCTAGTTGATGGCTATAGAGCAGTAGTGGCCAAGTGGTAACGGCCGCGACTTACGAGTGGTAGGTCGTAGGTTCGAATCCAGACAGGCGCTTTACTTTGTGTAAATTATTTCATCACCACTGCTCTCAAAAACGGTGAAGGAGAACATCGTGAGGAAACCGGCATGTCCTAGAACCAAAAATTCGAAGACATGTGACATCTGCCAACCCGCACTGGGCCCGCATGGTGGATTACCACTCCCTCTCACTGAGACGAGGCCTATGTTCCAGCAGTGGGAACATTATAGGCTGATTATGATGGCAATAGGCTCGCCCCCTATGGGTCAAATCACACTGAGATGGCAGCGAAGCGGCGAGCAGTTTCAGTGTCATATAATTTTAGACTTTATCTTCATTACTATAATACATAGTATCGCATGAGAAACTTGAAAGGTCGCGCGGCCGCCCGTGGCGCCGCGAGCACTCCGACGACTCAAGTTTCTCAAGCGATACTATGTATTATAGTAATGAAGATAAAGTCTAAAATTATATGACACTGAAACTGCTCGCCGCTTCGCTGCCATCTCGGTGTGATTTGACCCTATTACATGGGACTTAAACATAACCGGCGAAATCTATGCTATAGGTGCATCTCTGCTTGACCCTTTGGAGCTTACAAGCGTGATGTTATGTTACATGTTAGACTGTTTTATTTTGGGCAAGTCTGCGTCTTGCAAAGGATATCTTCCAGCCTCTCTGATGATAATATCAATAATGCAACGGAGTATGTATTGCGACAACGAAGACAAAAACCTTCTTAAATAGAGTTGTGAAATGCTTACTACAAAATGCACAGACTAATAAACCTAGTTAGTATGCTATTGCATTAGAACTACACCAAAAGAGAAATGTCCAGCATTATCTTTTTAATTATACTATGAATCAAATAGATTGGCCGTTAGAGATTTACTGTCCATTTTACTGCTGATTTATTCCAAAAATGTGCTGCAATTGGCTAATGTCACCTAACTAGTCGTACAATGAGACCTTTACGATTTATTTAGGGCTATTTTTCCAGAATTTATTTGATGCCACCTACGAACAATGTCGCTGGCCAAAGTTCAACCAAGGGATGGTCAGACTATAAGGCAGGGTTCGCTGATATATATCGGATATTTATCAAATATCAGATATTTTGATATCACACTAATATTATAAAGACGAAAGTTTGTTTGTATGTTTGTTAATTCTTCACGCACAAACGGCTGAACGGATTTGGATGAAATTTGGCACACACATAGTTTATAACCACATAGGTCGCGAAAAAAACAGCTGTTCCCTACATTTATATTATGTTCATATAACTCGTCAAAATGTAGAGAACAGCGGACTTTTTTTTCGCGACCGATTTCGTTAATTTTTTTTAAATAGTCAGAAAAAGCGATAAAAAGTATGTGGTATAATTTATTGCATATAGGTATGTGGTTTCCATAGTGTATTATGTATAGATGATAATTGTGTATAATTACGAAGCGAGCCACTAAACCGAATTTGAAGACTAATTACAAGGCCAATACAAAATACAGACATTCCAAAAAGTAAATGAACTTTACGTCAGCACCCAGCGAAAAGGGATTAAGTAGATTTTCCCTTTAAAAATATCCCAGTCCCAATGTGGCTGATAAATGAGTTAAAGCTTGCTCCATGTCATATTGAGACCTTTACTGTTCATTACTGTTATTAGCAAAGGGGTTGAACAAAAGTACCTACAACTTTTGCACCCTTTAGGGATTTGCGAGGCTCCCAATTTTTGGGATCCTAATCCCATTCCACGTTCTTTCGTCTCATTTCAACGGAATCAGTAAAACTTCTCAATTACGTATGTTATGTATAACAAAATGTCTAACGGAGTTCCTATTGCGTTTCATGCTTGCGCATGCAAATTGGAGAGAGATAGCGAACTATTATTTGCTTGCAAAGTTAAATAGCTTTTGCCGGTCTTTCTCTAGAAAAACCAGGGAAGAGTTTTAATCCCAAATCGAACAGGAAACTGACTGAACTTTCAACGAGCTGTTGTTATAGAGTATGCGTTTTTTTCTGTCAATGAATACTAACTTTATATTGCTGCTGAAGTTTTACAATAGAACAGCGAGCATTTTAAATCTTTCTGCTATGAACAAGTGACTTTATTATTGTAATATTTTACGTTATAACATAAAATGTTTTAGTTATTTTATTTGCGGACTGCTAAAATGTACTTTTGTACACGGGAGTAGATAAGGAAAATAGTAGGAAATTTCAAAAATACTTAAGTTACTTAGGAGCAGTGGTGGCCAAGTGGTAACGGCTACGACTTACGAGTTGTAGGTCGTAGGTTCGAACCCAGACAGGCGCTTTACTTTGTGTAAATTATTTCATCACCACTGCTCTCAAAATGGTGAAGGAAAACATCGTGAGAACACCAGCATGTTCTAGAACCAAATATTCGAAGACATGTGACATGTGCACACCCGCACTGGGCCCGCGTGGTGGATTACGGCCCACTGCCTCTTACCGAGAGGAGGCCTGTGTCCCAGTAGTGGGAACATTATAGGCTCATTATGACTTAAGTTACCTTTTTCTACAAGGGTTCCTTCAATAGCTTAATGTTTATCAACCCCGCGTCCTAACCAGAAATCGCGTTTGAGCTAATACATGATCGTCGCGCATATGTCTCTCATGGATGATCTGTCGACGAAACCACGTGTCCGCGTTTGTCGAATAAAATTAACGCAACAGTCGCGTGTTCGCGCGACGATTGCTTTAGTTAGGACACGGGCCTACCACTACTAGAAATTTGAAAATATCTATAAACTATCCTCGTGATTTATATCAAAATAATATGACGTCATAAACACAGCAGAAAAAAAACAATGCAATCATCAATTTCCACAACACGCCTATAAAAAATCAGGTTACTGGCTTACGTAATCCACCCATGAAAAACTAAAAGCTTTCTCACATCAATAGCCTTTCAACAGAGCATCCATCGCTAATACATAAAGTCGTATCATAGTGATGATGTCACTGTAGTAAAATAAATCTGAGTGCAATTGCAACGATAAAAATAGATCGAGTGTGGCTATGATTACCTGTAGGATATCTTGGTGACGTCAGTCCTTTAGATTTCGTTGCATTTGTTCAGAAGGCCAATTCTCGTAATTTAAAACGTTCAAAATCTAGTCGCAGTCTCATCTCGGCGACAAACAAATGTCAAAAACTTGTCAAAATGTAGGGAAATTAGAGGTATTTTTGACAGATTGTGACTGAGATCAGACTGTGAACGTTCTTTAAAATTACGAGAATTGCCCCTCTGGTGACATCTTTACTATGGTTCATATTTTTGTAGAGCAGGCTTTGAGGTAGGATATGGCCTATTTAAATGGTTTAAAAAAAATATGACGGTATGAGATACGTTAATAAGTATAGATCTATACTTTTTTATTGTTTAGAAAAACTTGTTTATTAGACTAAAGAAACTAAATCGATTAACATAATTTTGTAAACATTAACCCCCTTACTAATAAACGTATTATATGAGATGAATAGTTATACACCGATTTCTCACTTTCAGTCGTCAGTAATTTAACTTTCGAAAGAAGACAAAGCGTTGTGAAACTATACAGACACTATACGTTTATTAGTAAGGAGGTTAATCAAGAATCATGATTTAACGGTTTAACTACGTAATATGAAATCATACTTTATTATAAAACGAACAATTGCTACAAAACATTTCAAAACGCACAGGTTGCATAACGCATGCCCATCAACATCCAATACAAATCGAATACCAAAAAAATATCGATTCTTATTTCTTATTAAAATTCCTTAATTACCGTGAACAGTTCAGACCATTATTTCCTTAGCCTTTGATCAATCAGACAGCTGACTAACGAAATTAAGTCGATATTGAATCAGCCCAAAACAAATTATATCGTCTTTGATAAGGTGATTATTAAATATAATTATTGTTTCGTTACGAACCCCTGCTTTGTGGTACGCCCGGCTGATTGTGAGTAGTATAATTTTCATTGTGGGGAGGTACGGCTGATTCTTCGGTACAAAATGTTGCTGAGACTGTGTTTTGTTCGGTATAATTTACATTCCATCGTCACTATTAGTTATCTACTTTAGTGAAATGTATTGTAAGTTGATTTTAGAGTGACCATTTGTAATAACAAGGTCCAATTAAGTTTTTGGTTGCAATGGAATTTTAACTTTGTTAATGTTGACATTCAGTTTGTTGTTCCATGCATAATTGCATAATCAGCCTATTATGTTCTCACTGCTAGGACACAGGTAAGTGGTGACGGTAAGAGGGAGTGAGCCGTAATCCACCACGTGAGCCCAGTGCGGGTTGATAGATGACACCATGTCTTCGATTTTTTTTATTCTAGGACATGCTGATTTCCTTAGGACGTTTTCCTTCAGCGTTTCGAGGGCACTGGTGATGAAATAAATTACACAAAGTAAAGTGCCTGTCCGGATTCGAAGCTACAACCTACAACTCGTAAGTCGCGGCCGTTACCACTGGGCCACCACTGCTCTTTTAGTTCCATAACTTGAAAATGGTCTTAAATTCTTAATTCAAATATAGGTTTATAATGTGTTGTAGAAGGTTGATAAAGCTCATAGCAGCGAGTATAATAAAAAAGTGCAATTAGGTAATTGATATTAAGGCTCCCGCAGACAGGTGCGACGTGACGATGCGACAACGCGATTCTGGTAGATCAATTTCAACAAAAAAAAATTTACAAGAGTCGCGTTGCGCTGTCGCGTCCCGTCTGTCTGCGGGAGCCATCATTCTTGCCCTTCTGAATACCTATCCTTACAATGCAAAGAAACAACAATCTTATTCGTATTATTTACCGTAGGGAACCTAGGGTTTGTTCGTTTATAAGTACTACAAATATGTGGGAAGCACAGAACCGGTCGAAGTGTCTGTGCTTGGGGGAGGCCTCATGTCTACGTTCACAACCCTACCATCATAAGCATAGCCTTTTCCCAACTATCTTTGGGGTCGGCTTCCAGTCTAGTTGGATGCAGCTGAGTACCAGTATTTTACGTTGAGCGATTGCCTATCTGACCTCCACAACCCAATTACCTACTGGGTAACACTATACCCCTTGGTAAGACAGGTTGTCAACGATCAACGAATGACAGCCGGGACCAAAAGCTTAACGTGCTTTCCGATTCATCCGGTCATCCCCATCCACGGACCGTCCGCGACAACTGCAGCTTAACCTGATCGACCGACCCGTGGGGCTGTTATACGAGCCCTTATGCACAAGTACCGAAAACATTTATTGTACAAAACATAAAAGTTGTCTCCCACAAAAAGACATGACGTCACCCAGAACCTAATTGGCGAAGATGTGGTTGAAGGCACGAAACTAAACATGACAAAATACTCGGACACAAAGAGAAATTACAGTCGGCAACACTTCTACGTCCTAATTATCGCAATGACAAAGTACAGGCGGACGAAAGGAAAGGACAAAGAATTTATATCGAATAACCGGGAATTTATCGCCGTGTTTTGTGTTACACATTTATTTGATTGTCATTCTTTTGTTTCTTTTAGGTTTGAATTTTGAACAAAATTATGGGATTCTAATTTTAAATATAGCATGAAATAAAGCATAATGTCTTTACATTTCAATTATTAAAGTCGCTGTAGTTACGTGTCAGTCTGTGTGACCGCGTTGGTTTTTAAAACTACGTAACAGATTTTGATGCGGTATTCAACATCGTTAATTAGATAATTCATTCCGAAAGGTTAATGCGTATAATACATTAATATTGAAATAATCTCAATGTTTTATCAAGTCGTAAAAATCGTGCGAAGCAGGGGCGGGTCGCTAGTTTTAAATAAGGCAATAAATAAAAAATACATAGCAATATTTAAAAAAAAGAATGTCGTAGCTTCTAAGCATAATTATGTATGTTTTATCTGCCCATAGCTAGTTATGAAGAAATATTCTCAAAAAACATTCAATTTATGAGAAATACAGTGAACTATGATTCAAAAATCCTGATATTATACCTAAGAGAAAGTTTTGAAATACAGTACAAACAAAATATTCAAACCGAATATAATTTTTTGCATGATAGCTATGAATTTTATGAGCGAACAGTTTTAAAACCATGAAACCTATCTGTTATTGAACCTAATAGACTTAACTGACGATCGTTTGAAAGCAATAAATTGAAACTGCAAAACAATACAAATATTTTCAACCGTTTATGTTTTTATCGTAGGTTGTTAGGAGTTTCGTTTTATTATTATTTTACTTAATAAATAGACGGAATGTTTTGGCGTGGTTACCTATTTAATTGTTGTGTATATGTCGCAGCCAACTGGTTTAATTAGCGGTTTAGTAAACCGCCTAGCCTTTTAACTAAACGGAGGCCGTTCAACTAACGGCCTGAATGATATTCAATTATTGTTTAGGTTGTGGAACTGTAACCAATCACGCGCGAGCCAAATTGGTCGCAGTAACTAAGCCAGGGCTCCCTGACTAAATGGGTTAGGTTAGGTTAGAACTGTGACCAAACGCGTGCGAGCCGAGAGAGCGAAGCGATGCGAGCACTACTTCCAAATGCCTAACTAAATGGTTAACTAAACGGTTAATTTAACCAGTTGGCTGCGACATCATACTCCTTTTGCTTCGCGTACGTTCATAAATCAAGTCATAAATGCACGCCGGCTGCGAGCACTACGCACCTGACATTTCAAAAGAATATCACAAATAAGGTCACTAATTTAAGTTCTGCTAGGGACTTTCCCTTTCGGCGTTTCCACTCACATCAGCCTTGTACACGCTAGAGGAGCATTTCTCGTAATTTTAAGAACGATCACAGTCTGAGGGGTAATTCTCGTAATTTTAAAAACGTTCACAGTCTGATCTCAGTCTCAGTCTGTCAAAAATACCTCTAATTACCCTACATTTTTGACAAGTTTTTTTTTGCCGAGATGAGACTGCGACTAGATTTTGAACGTTCTAAATTATGAGAGTAGACCTTCAGATTATTCCACATAATTAATCAATGAATTCATCGCAACATTGTAATAAGATTACCAAAAGATGCGAAAAGTTTGCAAAAAAAAAACAATTACGGAAAATCATTGCACAAATTTTTATTCAGGAAGTAACCGAGCTGTTGAAAATCCTTTATATTCATAACAAAGGCTCAGCAGTGTTTATCTGTTCACTGTAGTGCATCAATAGCGCACGAGTGGACACCAATCTTCTTAAAATCAATTCGCAATGTACACGAAATGCAAACTTGTCGTACGGCGTAGATTAGACTACAGTTAGGTGAATTGTTTTGGTAGAGGAACACTCTAAGCGTACTGATGATACTTAGCTACGGTTTCAAATTTACTTATTCGGGAAGAAATGCCAAATTATTGGAATCTACTTAAGAAGAAGCGCGTCGATGGCAATCTAATTGGAGTCGGCCCAGGATTCGGCTACGTGTTTCATCACTAGCGTCCATCAGTTCCTGTAACGTGCAGCTGATAGGACACGCAAGACACGATATTAAGTGTCCCATGGTTTGTGAAACCGTACCACATTTACACTCCAATGCAAAGCCGTCTATGAATCTCCATCTGAACAGTTGTCAATAGCCAAATCTTTAGGTACATATTGTAAAGCGAAAGCTCTCGAGGTCAAACCAACCCCACTAATTTGCATTATTGGTTTAAACCTACTCATATTACAAGCAGTCCAGAATTTTTGGCTTAGTTACTTAGAAGGATGAACACTTAGAAAAAAATCGACTCCAGTCTAGGTAAGCAAGCATATTAGTAGATAAATTAATGATAATTAGGTGTAATAATTAAACCGTTGGTCCCGGCTGTCATTTGTAAATCTTTGACAATCGTCACGGGTAGGCAGAAGCCTGAAAATCTGATAACCAGCCTTACCAAGGGGTGTCGTATTACCCACTAACCGGTTGTGGAGGTCTGACAGGTAGTCGCTCCATGTAAAGACTGGTATTCAGATGCATCCGGTTAGACTAAAAGCCACCCCAATACTGTTGGAAAAAGGCTTGGCAGAAAATGAGAGTTAATAATTTTGTGAAGTTAATCGAAGTTGCAACCACAAAAAGCAATGCGTATTTTGATTCGCTAGAAGAATATCGTACACATTCGATGAAAGGCATCGATAAATATGACCATCACAGCATAATACAATTTAGGAACTATTACATTTCTAAAAAGAGTTTTGGATTAATAAACTCTGCTATCCGAAGCTGGATTTAACGCACGATAATCCTTGCTTTGTCAATATTTACATAATGTCAGCATCATCCACAGCCTAAATATATCCAGTGCAAAATGTAGGCACTCTGTATTTATGCTACACTCTACGCTGATTGCATTACATTAGAGTTTATATCCTGTGTCAATCTAAAATTGTAGTAGGGTTTCAAAGCATTTGATTAAGCGATTTTGCATCATGTTTGGTACACGATGGAGAAAGAAAAAGATGATCGATCTATGAACTAAGCTCATATCAATTAGACATTGTAATAGAAAAGGACGGAAATATAAGAAGTTTTTAATTCCCCACGTCTAAAACCATTCCTTCTTCTTTCGCTGGTCTTTAGTTTAAGGGGACAGTAAGAAAGTTATCTGAGGGCGTACACTCGTAATTAAAAACGTTTAAAATCTAGTCTCAATCTCATCTCAGCGACAATCAATGTCAAAAACTTGTCAAGTAGACTGCAAACGTTCTTAAAAATACGAGAATTAGGTTCCCCTCTGATTTAAAGAATACGCAGTTAGACAGGAAATCCGATCACAACTACATAGGAAGAGGTACTGATTATGGACCTATGTTAGAGGAATTGATTTTGGTATCCCAGTCTACCTTTCATTACGGACCTCTTTCATATACCTTATTAGGTATTCTTTATAAAAATAACACCATCAAATAGTATAGACACAAAGAGATCGAACATAATAATAAGACTTATTCTGAACACCTGTCGCATCACCAAACTACGTCAACCCTATCAGCAATCTACTCAATATACGGCGCTCCCCTCTCACGCTTCGCAGCCCGTGCAAGGTTTCTCTTACCCCTTTCATAAGTGGAAAATACAACAAAAATAATGCGCAGTTCACCAAATAACTGAATTTAAACTTTAAGGGGGACATTTAGAATGTTCTGGTAGAAAGAAAGAAAAATTAGTTTATTGGCATTACAGCCAAAAAATACACCTTAAAACTATAATAAACAGAAAACCTTGGGGGAGGCCTATGTCCAACAGTGGACGTCTTTCGGCTGAAATGATGATGAAACAGAAAACAAAGATTATAATGCCAAAAAGGCCTCTGCTCAGCATAATGACAGATTGCAACACAAGGTGTACCACCTGACGCTGATTAGGAACTCTCCACCAATTAATAAAAATACAGATTTGTCAAGAATTTCTCAATTATGCAGATTTAGCTTGCATGGGACCTAAACAAACCTTGTAGTACACAAGGTTTGTTTAAGTCCAGGCAATCCTACTGACCTACTTAATCCTACTAATATTATAAATGCGAAAGTTTGTGAGGATGGATAGATAGATGTTTGTTACGCTTTCACACTAAAACTACAGAATTTTGATGAAACTTTACAGAAATATAGCTTATACATTGGAATAACACATAGGATACTTTTTACCACGATATTTCCAAGAGATCGACATTTATGCGAGTGAAACCGCGGTATGCTGCTAGTAGCCCATACAATGATAATGGTCGAGATCAATGGTAGATGGTCGGTGGATCTAAATATAATCTATAAATAATTATACCTAGATCCAACTCTGCCATAAGTATTCGGGGAACGCGGGTATGATAATTCGTAAGAAATCAGCTAGTAGATTAGTTAACTGGAGGTGGCAAACCAGCTGTTTAGGTGTTACTGTTGTTAAAACGATAAAAAATTACACTTTAATGTCCATAACAACTCGAAATTTTATTAATAATTAAAGATTATGAACTAAATGGGACAACTTCACGAAACTGCCTATAGAAACAGTTATAACGACAATAAAAGACCCGAACGCGCCCACACTAGTTCACAAAAGTCGTTATTTTAATAGTTTTAATATCCAAATATGGTGTATTATCTGATTCCGTGTGAATTTATCTATATTTAGCTCTAGATGCCAGTACTTTACTAAAGAGCTCGCTTAATTTCGTTTGCTTGGCCCCAAATGTCGTAACGTTGCATTCCATAACACGCCTCCGAAATGTATGCGACTCATTAGAGGCGTCAGATGAATTTTGTGGAATCAACAAGCTAATGACACAGAAATCCGTGCATATTTTGAATAAATGATAATGCCGTATCGTAATGTTATTTCGTGGAAAATATTTAAATGTATCTAAAGGTTATTTTAAATTAGTGCCAAATTATTTTGTTAATGCCATTTAATCTATAATGGTCGTAAGGAAGTTTATTTATTGCAGGTCTTAAGAGGAATGCGCTAGGTAGCCCACGGAATTCTAATTTCTTACGTTTCGTTTCGTTTTTTTTGCAATTGGCAGGTCAGTGTCAGGTTGTTGTTGAACAAAATATGATTCGCCAGCGTAATGACCGTTTCATGAAATAGTCATTTAATAGGATTATATGAACTTAAAAGGTTGTATGGTGATGGTTTTAATGATTATAATTCTGTAAATGCATACTCGATACGCTCGCGATTCATATTTTGTTCAACATGCAACCTGACACTGAACTGCAAATTGCAAAAAAGTAAGAAAATTTGAATTTCGTGGGCTGGCGCTTCTCCTATATGAATCTTGAACTACAAAAAAAACAAAACATTTGTTTGAAACTGTAACAGAAACCATTAATCGTTTTCTTTTAATTTGACGTCGAAAATTGCCTGTCACAGTTTGTAATTAATTAAGAAAGAAATTTTTGAAAAGATAATGCTTTCATATTCCGTTGAAGAGTCCATCCTAATTAAAACGCTTCTAACAATTTATGTGAAAAATAACAACCTAATATTTTCACAAAAGTAACAAAGTATTATAGCTTCCGGGAATCGTCTCGTTAGTGATCAAATGGCCACGAGCATCGTGTGGAATGTTAACATTGCTTTTTCTCTCACAAAAACTTTCCTTTTATTACATCAAAGCCTCTCATAACGAGATTCAACGGATGAAATTTTGTTACTTCGAATCGAACAAAGGAAATTCATAGATTTGTGTGCGGACCCAAATGAAAATGACTGTACAATACAAAACAAAGTAACGATAAATCTAGAAATCCCCTTGCAGAACGCCCACCGCATTGATTCAGCTAACCCTACTCTCCCCTTGTCGGGATATGCAGTTACCAAAGTAAACAAAATGACGCCGGGCCTAAGCAAATAATGTGAGCAACTAAGTCTAATTCATTATTGTTCGTAGAAACAATAAAAGCGGCAACAAACGAGATTACCGATAAATCTAAAAGGAAATTTTTCTACACGGGAGGGGCTTATCTACTTTACGTCGTTTTGGGAATAAATACCGGGAGTCTTACTGCAATGAAGACGGTGCCGAACATAAGTCTGCTATTGTCTGTTAGGATAAAAAGGTACATGAGAGAAAGTAGGCCCCGACCAAACTTCTATCGTAATCTCTTTATTTACTACGGAATCTTTTACTGACCTTGTTATTGCGTAAGGGGTATTAAAGATGGCATCGATGTTTGAATCGGGAACTATTCTGGTTTCATTCTTATCCTAAAAACTATTAATATGAAGATAAACATTGTTTTTTTTTTTATTTGTTTTTTTTTATGTTTTACTCTTCATTGAGCAGTGATGGTCCAGTGTTAACGGTCCCGACTTACGAGTTGCAGGTCGAGGGTTCAAACCCAAGCAAGCACTTTTCTTTGTGTAATTTATTTTATCACCACTGCCCCCAAGAACGGTGAAGGAAAACATCGTAAGGAACCGACATGTCCTAGTTTAAAAAATTCGAAGATATATGACCTCTACCAATCCGCACTGATCCCGCCTGGTAGATTACGGCCCACTCCCTCTCAGAGAGGAGGCATTTGTCCCAGCAGTGGGAACATCATATGCTGATTGTGTGTACAGTTCATCAAAGGTCACATTACTATTGGAGCAATAGCGACTTAATTTGATACAAGCAGTTACCAAACTGACAAAACACAAATTAATGTGTCTAATAATTTATCTCCACACAATAACATTAACATATTCACAAACTTCCCAAACAAACATGCAAAACACAAGATAAAGAAAAAAGATGTAGCATTTTGTAAGCACTTTGTCATAATGACAGCTGCGTGAAATCGAGAAGAAGCTACCAAAATGTGGTAGGACGGCGCGGGCGCCAAAGTATTAAGTTACTTACAATCCATTCAGGGGACAATCGAATTCAGATTCAGAAATCTTGCTTTGAGACAAGAGATTATTTTACTTTTTCAAACAGAGTTATCGCGGATGACAAATTGCTTTGTAGAACCACTTTGCGATTGTGTGAATTAATGTAATTGTTTTTCGGTCTTTTAGCACACGATGGTAACGTTTCCTTATATTTTCACACATATCAGGTTCAGACATCGCAGTGAATATAGAATAGCTACAAAAAAATAGTTAACGTGGAACAGAAATTTCTAGAAATATTGGTTTTTCAACCCCAGAATCATTCAAAGGAAGTGGTGAATGCAATTGTGTGGAGATAACTGCCTCCTATGCATCAATTGAAGCTAGTTTCATGTACATCACAGTGCTAAACTCGTGGGTGAGCCGAATTTAATCGTCCGAAGCGCTAGTGCGAATAATGGCCGCGACAAATTTTCCGTTCCGTCGAGCATTTTCCTCTGAATGCACCTACACAATCGACGGTATTGCCTGCAAAATTGTACGCTATTAAGTGACATTCTAAATATAGAGATCCACAGGATGACGTCGAGATAGCCAGTCGCACTCAACCCTTTTCGTATTCGAACCGATATTCAATTTCTCCGCTTTACCAATATCAACCTTATCCTGTTACGGATACTGCGAGTTTTGTGTAGCATTTGTGGTTAGGTTACATCGTTTCCAAAATAAAAATACGTGGACAACTGATGAAGTGTAACTGTTACACATCTGCCTTTCGACGATTGATTCGTAATGATGATTGCTACGTGCGGTTTGGAAGACATGTCCGCGGAAAGGAGCCACGTGTTATATCAATGTTGTGACGTTAATAATATGGCAACCGTGGCGGACTAAAGATAACTTACTACCGACATTATAATTTCGGTCCCTGATACGTAGCGAGGAGAAAACCCCTACTTATCAACCGTATCGAAGAAAAAATGTATAATCGAATTTAAATTTCAAAATTGTTTTGTAATCGACTTTTAACTTCAACTGACGGATTTATGCACGTGAATTTAAATGCTCGACTGGTCAAGAAATTGCACCTTAAGGCAATACCTTTTGCGTTTTTCGTAAATATTTCATTTACGCAGATGTGAACATTATGACATAATGATTATACACATTATGACCTGTATATTAAAAGAGTAAACGTCCCAAACTTATTAATGAAAAAACTTATGGGCTTATATGGCCTTATGGTTGGTTGTCTTGGGTCAATGACATAAGTAATAGGTCAAAAAAATTAAGATGAGGTAAGCGGATGATGAGCGTAAGCCAACTCTGGGTGAAGATGAAGATGAAAGTATAGGTAACAAACTGCGCCCCGCGGTTTTTTTTTTACCCGCATATGTCTCGATCCCGTGGGAATATCGGGATGTGCTACTGGAGAGTTTGATGCGCCACTTCTTTCCAGCGAAAGCACTAGGAAGTGGTGAGGGGCGGGCGTTTTGGGGGACTGTCTTATGTAATTTTGACGTTGGAAAAGTGCTGATTCATAGCAATCTCAGCCTAATTTGAATAAATACCTTTAGATTTTTTTATCCTGTCCTAATCCAGGTCATAAAATACCTACCCATTTGCTAAATTTTATCCAGATCCGTTCAGCTGTTTTAGCGTCAAAGCGTAACAAAGAAACACAAAAATCAAATCTTTTCTCTTTATATTACGAGTATATTATATTAAGTTTAGACAAATATCATGCTGGTTACTCAATTGAAGAGCTTAAAAGAAAGATCAGATTTCTGAACAGTGAGTTAATGTGCAGACTGTCATATTGATTCAATATAAATCTTCCATTCGAAAAACACATTACTTCCAAAAATACTAATAGACTCAAATAAAAATTTCGCCTATTCGTTACGGCAATGCATTACACTATTTCCTTTGCGGCGTATCACATCTCTTATAATTGAAAGCAAGCGCGCATACGCACGGTTGAACGAATGAACGTCTGAACGTGTTTCCAATCAGTCCACATCACGAGTTTTACGACTGTCTGTCTGTTCGTCTTAATAAGGAGCTGGAGCTTTGCACTGATCGATCACACGTGTGAGTATAAGAACAACGGATTTGTGTTTCATAACACAGTCAGTAATTAATTCGGTTTTAATTCCAATGATTGTTTGCAGATTGCCGAGTAATGACTTGCGTACAGTCCGGTACGTTCGACAGAAAGTAAACTGTTTCAAGTTTTTTTGAAGACTATACCACACTATACCACGTTTTACTGGTGAACTGTCATTCTATCAGCGAGAACGGTGATGGAAAAGTAACCAACCATTCAACACCGAAATGCATGATGTCAACCCCGTTGAAAGTCGTCGTAGAAATACAAAACGCTTTGAAAGCGATTGCCACTTATCTAGGGCCTCTGGAACAGCTGAACGAAAGCGTCTTCCCATGCAAAAATGAAACGCTCAGCATAAATCACTGCTTATAATTTGATACAGCTGAAAATGTTTTCACATTGTTAACATTTAAAGCAGCTGCACTTTAATTTGGTATAAATTGAAGTCATGCAATTTGTTTTCCCGCCACTGTCACCACTTCCATGCCATTAGCAGAAATTAATCCAGTTTCCTCTGCATTTCTGCCCCAAATTATGTTAAAGCTCGCAATACATTGTATCTACAATATGATCGCCCGAGCGAAACAGAAGTGTTATTATATTTTGAATCATATACATGAAATCCACCACGGAATAAAGTTTAATACACAATGAAGAAACCTAAATTTAAACGATCAAATGGTAATGCAATAGGCGATATGTTCCACACACAATCGCACACAATTTTAAACAAACACATTTACGACAAATAAATATACAAAGCGGGGTGTAAAAAAAGAAAATACGAGAGAACTCAACATTTTATAAAAAGGGACGTCAAAATAATGTTGTTGGAGCTCGATTTTCTATAGCAAAACACATTAAACGTTAACGTCACGAAGGCAGGTGAAATGGCAGACGTAAGGCGTACGAAAGCTTACCAAATATTTACAAGTGCCTCAAGTGGCTTAAAACAAATTCTCCAATAATCTTACCTCGTCTTTGTACTATTGTTTACACTGAATTTCGCTACTGCCTCCCCTTGGCTTGTATTTTTGTGGAACGCCACTCAAATCGTGTTTGATTTCGCCAAACATAAAGCATTTGTAAACATTTTAACATAGTTGTATCGGGTTACACGTTTCCTTTTGTTCGTACCGTTTGAGCTTCTAGAACAGAAAATATTTTTATGATATCAATAATAATTGGTTGTGATTCAGCGGTTTGTAGAATGATTGATGGTCATTTTAATGAGCCAGTGCTGGACGTAACTTTTATGATTTGAGAATTCAGGCCGTGTGCTACTACAGATTTATAAATATTTAATAGTAGTTGTGAATAATAAATCATGGTTGAACGAGATGGGGTCAGTTGTGAAAAATTGGGTTCTGGATTTAGTTTAGATTTTTTGTCATTCATGTTTTTTATTATTCGGTATGTTCATTTCGTTAAAAATATTGTTATTTGTTTTATAACTCTCTTGTTTTCAAACCATAAATATGAGGCAATCCGTCTTCCTCTATATTTACATCCACAGACGACTGTAAGCCTATACGTGAAAAATACAAATATCCCTTCAATTTTTTTCTTAGCTGTCGTGATGATTTTGACAGTGTCGCCCGTCGAATGTTTACATCGTCACCGCCAAGTCATTAGTCGACACTTTCGTCGCAGGCGCATCTGGCGGACGCATCTAACAACCTTTGAAAAAGTGTATCTGCTGTGCACAAAACCCCACATTACATTCTATTGCATACGGATTAAAGATTAAAATTGATTGCTATCTGTGACTTTAAAGTGCATGAAGAACTTGGTAATTAGAATATTGGAATGATTAAATTTCAAAATCATAACGAAATGCGTCACACGGTGCATCTTGCCTTGACGTTAATGTAACATGTAAAATAACAGTAAGCGCTCCTCCAATCAAAATGTCTTACAAATACAAGACGTTTGTTCAAAGAAAATACTCTTAACCGCCATGAAATGTTTTAAGTCGGTCTGAGAATAAAAGTACGATTGCACGTTTCATGACTTAGAGAAACTGTCGAAGTAATGGACTATATGCACTGCTGCAGTTTCATTTGAACTTATTGTTATTTCTATTGCAGCCATATCACCTTGGTCTATTTTATGCAACGAGCTTACAGGTGTGTTATTATCATGTGGTTTAAGAAAGAGTTAGCTTACCCTTGGAATGAAATGGAACCAAATGCATCTTCACAGCATTATCATGTTGACAACAGAATTAAGATCATGCATTGGAGCGCCACGAGCTACAAGATTGTGGTAAATCAGAGTCCCAGAAGGTTTATTTGTGATTTCAGCAAAAGCAAAATATATTCACTCAAGCTGTTTTGTACTCAAAATAATCCCGCTACTTATTACTGTATTACTCTTGCTCTTCATTTAACATCGCCCTTCACCTTAAATCCTAACTTCATAAGCGCTGTTCATTTCATCGCGTACTAAATTAATTTTGACATCAAAGCGAAGCTATAAAAATCCAACATAAGCCTTCCATAATTTTTAAGAAGAGCATCACATTTACAAATTCCTTTAGAAACAATAGCGATATTAAAATCTCAGAGTTTCTCACAAAGACAAAGGGGGAGCCGACGCGAGAGGTATCAAAAGTAATAAATAATTCCCTCGCTTCGCGACAAATGAGGTCATGTGTTTCTCCTTTACGTTTTTTGTTCGACTTCCCGCGGGATCGTGTATCTTCTATTTCCGTTTCAATGTATCGACTGAACGATTTGCTTCTTTAAATTTAGAATTATGTTCGCTGTTTAGTGTGGCCGCCTTGGGGATCATTAAATTCGGGAGAACGCAGATGTCAACCTTGCCAGCATCTGGTAACTTTTAGTTTTAATTTAACAAATTGATATTTGTTGGTTACGTCCTTTATAGTTCACTTGATGTGAGAAATGAACTGCATTATAATTATGCAGTGTTTATGAGCGTGGCTAACTAAATATATGTAATGCACGTGTTTGTTGATGAGCTTTCATAATCATAAATATCATGGATTCAAAAACAACCCACACTAAAAGATTATGTTTTTCTTTTAACTTATTCCAAAAATTGATCTACTTACTACGAGTACCTTGTATATATTCTTTATGAATATAAAAAGCTCAGCCTAATTTAGAACCCTTATTTTCGAGCCTGGGGTTAAAAGCTCATGTTATTCCATCAAATACAGTATTGTGTACTGTGTAATAATGGGTAAGTTTAACGACCAAGGATCAAATATAAATATTATGTACTTAGGTAGTATTGTAACATGGTATTAATGACATTATAGTTAATTAGAATCTACGAGTAAGTTACTCTAGTCTTAAACAACTATTATTCAAAATGATATCAGCTACAAATGTTGATGTCTCATTGCATTTGACAATTCCATTCTTGTCTATGAGTCATCTAGTTCATGGAACTAACACTAAATTATACAAGACAGCTAATCTTGGGCATAATTTATGACTGATAGTATCAAAACTAGCTTATTTCATAAGAACACCAGGCTTTGTATTCGATATTGCTGTTTTACGATTAACAAAATACATAGTATATTGCTATCGTGGATAAGTTTAATTGACCAATAGAAGCTAAGATATAACTTCTTTATTTATTACTGACCTCTATTTCAAAGGATACAACCATTCTTCTAATCCTTTTGTACTTTGACCTATTTAAATCACGTTAAAAGCAAATAGGAGTTTAACCTCAAAACCGCATTTAGAGTAAGCGTTGCAATCTTACGTACAATGGGCAACATAAATTGTTTCGCTAGACACAACATCATCCATTACAAATTCTACTTTATCCCATGCACATAGGGTTACATTTCCTGGTTCTAAGGGTTCGTCTTCGTAATAATTGGAAGAGAGGCAGCCTGTACGTTTGGAACAATCAAACTTAACCTTGGGAACGTTTTACGAGTCGCTTTCAGCTCGCAACGGCGTAATAAACATGTCGGCATCGTCGGCAACAAGTGTTACCGGCTTGTGGTCTACGCACGTGTTTACTGGTTCTGTAATGGAAAAGTAATAATTACTAGAAGTAGCAACAGAAGTAATGAGTCTAGGCCTTCAATTAAGACTGAGAAATTGAAAAGGTGTTGTGTAAGCTACGAAGCTGCTACAGGGTGTGTCCGTTTTTCCTCTTCTTATTTGCCTAGTACCTTAGTACCTCCTTAGTTGTTTGTATTATTACATGATTCATAAAACAGTGAAGAAGTGTTTACATTAGGTAATAAATGAGAATAAGCGTCAAGTGTTAGCAGGCCGTTAAAACTAATTCCATATACGAGGCAGCCGTTATGTTTAACTAAATTGCTAGTACTTGCATATAAGATACATTTTTATTATTATATTTAATATTAATTTTAACTTTATACTGGCACTAGCTGCGCCCCGCGGTTCCACCCTCATAAGTTGCGATCCCGTGGGAATATCGGGATAAAAAGTAGCCTATATGAAAATACTCTGAATGAGCTGCACGATTTTTGACAAATGCGTGCACTGACTGGACAGGTGCGCTCAATCTGTGTGGTTCTTTCCTCAAAAGACCATTTCAGACACCAATCTATATGGTCTTCACATGATTTAGCCAAAATTTAGTCTGGACTTTAAAAGAGACTGTGACCTCCGAGTTTGTTTCGGCCTTTCTTCTCAAAGTACTGACTACTTTGAGAAGAAAGATAGGAAACGCCGACCTCATCTAGCTTAAAAAAAATATGATTGATGTGTCAAAGTGTTTGTATAAACCTACTTACAGAAAATAAATCATTTATCATAACTTATAGGCTACTTTGTATCCCGGTCAGCTACCTCCACACAAAATTTTATCAAAATTGGTACAGCCGTTTGAGCGTGAAGAAGTAACAAACATATTTAAATACACACACTCACAAACTTTCGCATTTATAATATTAGTGTGATTCAAGTATATAGTATATATAGATTGAAGCCTAAAATTATCTTCATCTTTATCTTTCCTCTTCTTATGACTGCTTGTTACTACAGTTTAAAGTATATGTGCATTAGGAAAGACTTTGACTTTAAAAGAAAACTTCAAAGGTGCAGAATTTACATCTATGAAAATTCATTCTTACGAAAGCGCTCGCACTATAATAAAATTGTTATCGCTAGATAGAACTCTAACAACTAAACTACGGGTCATAAAGTAAAGTGAAGCATCTCTCACAAAGAGACATAAATGTGTTAACATATAAATAAAATCAAGTCGTGCGTCATGGCTGAAAATCCATATTTTTAGTTCGTTATAAGGCGGTAAGTCTCGGCGTTTTTATTAGATGCATTATCTATGTTTTGTTTTACAGCACATGTTTTTATAATCTTAGGTGTAATAGTAAAGAATATACATAGTAAAATTGGGTATTGACAGATTTAGTAGTTGTAAAGCAGATACTGTAAATGCATTGGTTAATGAAAATATTATGACAGGAGTCAGGACTCGGTGATTATTTCAATAAAGAGATAGAAAGAGAGAAGAGATAGAAAGAGAGAAGAGATAGATGAGAGTCCTCTTAATACGAAAAACTTTATTCCGAAAGTCACAAATACGAATTTCAAAATACCGATTTTCATAATTCCGAATGGTTCAAAATTCGTTTTATAACAACTCAGATTTATCATTCATCCTATTTTAATCATTCCGAAATTTCAATAGCCCTAACGTTTATAATTACTATTCTCAAAATACCGAGTTTCAATAGATCGAATAACAAAAAGTCCGACTTAATGACAATTCGAAACATCAAAAACACGAATTCCGATTAATAAAATACCGATTAATTAGAATTCCGAAATAATAACGCTTTGTAAAACTGAATAGCAAGACAAATAAACACATATTTCCAATTGTAAGAATATAGATGGCACAAAACCAACAATAAAGCCCCTATTTCTGTGTAAAGGGTTTAAAGTGACCTAACCAAACCGAACCTCGGGGTGCCCTTCGCTCGCTCTTGCATCCTATGTCGTCTCTTGCGTTCGTTGAGTTCGGGTGCGGTAACGGTAACGGAATTATTTCGGAGTATTGAAAATCGGAATGTCGTTTTTCGGACCGAGAACCCATCGAGCATTTGATTCTTCGAATATATGAAAATCGGAAAACAAACAAGTCGCATTTATGACTTTCGGTAAAATAAATTTCGTGATTTTTAATAATAGACATTATGATTCTTAGGTATTATGAAATTCGGACTTTTGAAAATCGAAACATCGAAATTCGGAATAAAATATTTCGGAGTATTTGGGTCTTTACTACACGGCAGTACCGTTTAAGAGGGGACTCTTAAACGGTACTGCCGTGTAGTAAAGAAATAATATCTAATTTGATGAAAAGCGTGAGTCTTGTCACAATTGGCATTATGTTGTAAATATTAATATGTAAGAGGCATATCAAAATTGTTTATAATCATTATCATCAGCTTACGGCAGTCCACTGCTGGACATAGGCCTCTCCTGTTACACACCATTTGACTCAATTTTTGGCCACTCTCATTAAGTTGCTACCAGCCATCCTGCAAAGATCGTCACTCCACCAAGCCTGAGGGAGTCCTACCTTACGTTTGCCGATTCACGGTCTCCACTCAAGAATATGTCGGCTATCGGTTCTACGGCTAATATGGCCGACCCATTGCCACTTCAGCTTGCTTATTCTGTGAATTATGTCGACAACTTTAGTGCTCTGCCGGATCACTTCGTTGCGGAATCGATCCCTCAGAGCCCGAATTTGTTGCATGTCATAAAATCCACAATATTCTCACCTCACTAATTAACCGTTTGATCTTCTAAAATGTTTTGAAGTCATTCTCTCGTCATTGCCATTTCTTGTTTCACATTTCCAACCAAAAAGCTTCGTGTTGCAAAAGCCAGAAATCAAATTTTGAGATATCATTGACATGTTTACGTTTCCTTCCTTGTGTTCTTTCATCTAATTTATAAATAGTTCCATTGGCGGCGATTTCACTTATATCGTTTCAATCATCGGCTTCGATATTTTCGTTAGCATTATGATCGAACTAACATTTCCTACCAATAACATTCTATGTTATGTTTGATGGAATTACGATACCCGCTGTGAACTGCGTTATACTAATATAGCTCCTATGGGTGTGATCTCACTGTGCTGTAATTTCTGTAAGTGATATTACTTCTGTTGTATTATTAGTTCTAATATTGTTTCTTTTATTTGTTCAGCCTCCGTTCCGTGACCTATTTTTTGCAGTAACAACTGTCTTGTCGCGTTTATCTTGTGCAGTCATTTTTTTGCCTTGTGTTGTCTTGTTTATCTTATGTAGTCGAAGGATTCTTGCAAAATGCTTGTAAAACATTAATGTATAAATCATGAAGGGCTTAAAAGGGTAATCAAGTACGTTTGCACAATTTGGCCAGCAATAAAACGCGAATCTAATCTCAACCAACATAGTTCTAATGGTTCTAAGCTAACTCTATTTAAGGAAATGTCTTATTACCGCGGTATCATTTCTGAATTTAAGATAATTAAGCTTTGATCTAAAAATATAACCGCGTTTCAGAAAAACCTTTCTTGAAATAATATTAACATGATAACTTCTGAAATGATTATGTCTCGTCATACTGGTCTCAATGGTGCACCTCAAAATCATAAGAATTTCATTAAAACCAAAAGTAAAGATAAGAATGATTTTCTTGGCCGTGCAAAGAGAATCCTGTTCAGTCTGACTGCAATGAAGAAGAATACTAATAAAATATTAACCCTAAAATCAGAGAGCAGACGGCAGACCCATTTCCACTACTTTCAAAAGCTAGCTACATACTTTACAGTACAAATTGCATCATATTATTCATCCAAAGCTCCGTTGAACCTGAAATAGTAATTCGCATACTTGATTTGGTCGGAACATCAACTTTACGCTCTTTTTACAGCGTTCAGTGTTGAAGTATTGCATACTATATTGCTGTTGTAAACTAGTCACTTACGGGTCTGGCTGACTGTACGAATGCTTTTAACATGTATGTTGTTCGGTTTAACTGCAGTAATCTGGGAATTTTAGTGCCATTACGATAGTGAAGCTGTATATTAGAATCAAAGCAAGCTGCAACGAGTTGGTAGTATATCTTAGTCTGAATCTGTTGAACCATTAAATGGGAAGAGAGCTTAATTACTCTATCTTTTGGTATTTCTTTTGGAGAGTTTGCATTTAAAGAGTAGGGGTGTGCTTAAATACAAATACCATGACTGACAAAAAATAAATGAACAAACTTTCTGAACTGGTTAAAGTTATCAAATCTCACGGAGACACACGAGATCTCACGTGAAAGGAGACTGTTAAAATTTGTATGGGAAGTGGTCTATGATCCAATAGCGATACTGTAGAGGTATTTCTGTGGGAATACCTCAACTATACCCTTGTGCAAAGGGGCATCAAAATCTAACCCGGCAGTTTTGAGAAAAATTATACTTTAAAATTCACATTTCTTGCCACTTTTTTTATATTTTAAAAACGTGTTAACAGGTATTTCTGACTTTATACTACTTAATTAATGTGGTTTTCTGCTAAACAAAGACACTTACCACCTCGACAGTGCTGACTTTCAGGTTTTGTTTTCGTTTTAACAGACTTCAAAAAAGAAAGGAGGTTCTCAGTTCGGCGGAATCTTTTTACATTTTTATTGTTTATATTTATATTCACCGATTTCTCGAAGACGGCTGGACTGATTTAGAAAATTCTTTTTTTTTATTTGAAAATGTATAATACTTTACCAAGTGTTCCCGCTGTCACCAGGTCAGGTTTGAACGGGTATTTCTGACTTTATTAATCTGTTTCTCTACTAGGCAAAGTCACTTGTCCCCTCAACTTTTTTTTTTGTACTTACCGATTTTTAGGCATTTTTCAAATATTTATGTAGGAAGGATATGTCTTAAAACAAAAAATTACTCCAAAATACGAAAAATAAGAAGGAACTCTATTTGTAGCAGCAGAAAAAAGGGTGTATGTAAAAAAAACTTTATACGAGTACATCACTACATAGTATAAAACAAAGTCGCTTCCCGCTGTCTGTCCCTGTGTATGCTTAGATCTTTAAAACTTCGCAACGGATTTTAATGCAGTTTTCAGCAATAGATAGAGTAATTCAAGAGGAAGGTTTATATGTATAATCCATGCATGTTATAGTACAGAAAAGCCGAAAAATTTAAAGATTTGTAATGTAATGTCGCAACAACCATATTATTTTTGTACGCTTACATTGCTAACGCTGGCTAAACCTTATGAGATAGAACAAATTAATGTACTACGGAAATGTATATCTTAAAAATATTAATAAAAAAGTCCGCGATGGTATATGTTTGTCTGCTAAGGATAACCCACAGTAACCATTTTTATCTTTTACATATTTAAAAATGTTATCATGAAATTATGTATTCTAAAATATTATATTTCTCAAAACTACCGGGTCAGATTTTGTTGCCACTTTGCACAAGGATATAGTTGAGGTATCCCCACAGAAATATGATAACAGTATCCCTATTGGTTCATAGACCACTTTTTAACGTTTTCATGAAATTATGTATTCTAAAATATTATATTTCTCAAAACTGCTAGGTCAGATTTTGATGCCACTTTGCACAAGGGTATAGTTGAGGTGTCCCCACAGAAATATCGTAACAGTATCGCTATTGGTTCATAGACCACTTTTTAATGTTGTCATGAAATTATGTATTCTAAAATATTATATTCTCAAAACTGCCGGGTCAGATTTTGGTGCCACTTTGCACAAGGGTATAGTTGAGGTATCCCCACAGAAATATCGTAACAGTATCGCTATTGGTTCATAGACCACTTTTTAACAGTCTCCTTTGACAACTTTTCAGTTTGGGCAAAATGCAACACATTAAGCAAAGAAATTAATAAATAAATTACGTTTTCAGCAATTTTTAGTTTAACTGGAAATCTGTTCCCAATTCATAAACAAAAAATAGTATTTATTAATCTATAGTTAATTAATGTAAACGTAAAAAGTAGGAAGAAGTTCCTACCACGAAAAAGCCCAAATTATGCTGAAAACTGGCAAATTGAATTCCAGCACCTCTATCAAATAATAATAATTACAGAACAATGTACTAACTGAACAGTAAAGTTATAATTCATCATTAGCCACTGAAACAACACGAAGCATTTGTTAACAACATTAATTATTCTCTCACACGGGCCTCTGTGTACAAAGCCCTTCAATTAGACAGTACTAGTAGATTACACAAACAATGCCTGGCTACTTGATTGTATGATTTTTTAATATCCTATCGTCTTGAGTTCGTTTGCTCTTGCTTCGTTAACTTTGAAAGTTATTGCTTTCTTTAGAGAATGGATAGCGGCTTCAACCGTTTTTTTTTTTCTTTTTATGTCTGTACGAAACTTTACACTACTTTTTATAATCAGAATTTAAATGTTTAATTTAATGGCATGTATTCAAATAATTAGAATTTTGCTATCCTAAAAATATATAATAATTATAATGAATGCGCCTCTTTTTATGAACCTCAAATAATGAATATTTTGGGGTCTTAAAAATACTAGATAGTCGAGTACCTGCGACCAGCTCCAATAACGATATCCGGCCACACCGTGGCACCACTCGCTTCGCTCGCTCGGCTTGCGCGCGGTTGGTCAGTTCTAATTGCTTGGTTATTGCGACCAACTATGTCATCCCAAAAGTTTTAGAGGTTTAAACAACTTACATTTGAACAAAAACATAATAAACCCATTTTGATCTCCTAGTTTGCCCTCTATTAACCCACTTCTAAACTATGCTACATTTTTAAACAACCTTTTCAAAAAAACCAGTTCTTTCCAGGTCATTTTCATTTTCCACTGGGACGGACATTGCACAGTAAAGACAGTGTAGCTACACTATAAAATGTCGCCTGTTTCTCAACTGGAATGGCTGTTGAAATATAAAAGAGTGTGTAAAACAAGGAACAGCGCTTCCATAGTTTTATGAATACTGCTCTCTGGCAACAATCGAGGCGAGGATAAATAAAAAATAAAATAAAAGACGGACATGCACCGTTTAAAGTCACCGGAGCCAACAGCATGATGAATATTACAGCTAGCTTGTAGCAAGCCAAATAAGATACTTGTTCGCAACGAATAAAACAATCTTTGGATAGTGTTGTTGGCTTTCGAGTTGAATATTACGCTTTTTATGATGCGTTACCATAATGGTTTAAGGACTTGTTTCTTGGACCTTGTAATGTGCATGTGGGTGACAAGTAGGCATGTCTTTATTAGTTGCTGTACTTTTACAGAGGTGGTTTTATATTGTAAACATTTCTACATCGTTTTAATAAAAAAGGGAAAAATATTTATGAACATGATAAAGTTGTTTGGGATTTATATTCGTACGAAGAAAATGTGGGAAGTCAGTATGTGTATCTTAAACATTTTTATCGGAGAACTTTTTTAAATATTAAAGTAATTCGTCTTAAATACTCTAGTAATAACATATTCATTCGGCTGAATACACCAAGTTACATACAACAACACAACCACAGAATGTAAAACGAAACAAAATGTCAGATGTTATGACGAGCTTCAAATATTCCTGCTGGTATTCGCCGTACTAAATGATGAAGATATTTTGACTATCGCAACAAAATCATGATTTATGTGAGCCAAAGCTTACCCGTTCTCATTAGTTTGTGTTATTCTTTACAAAATAAACGAAAAATCAAAGAGGAACCTCGCTCTCGGACGATCAGACACACGGTTGTGTTTACATAATTTCGTAACAACTAATGGTTCATTTTGTCAAATAACCAATGTTAGTGAGTTATAAATTCAACGGGCTAAAGGATGAATCACGTTAATGAATCAACCTATCCGAGATTACGTGATAAATCGCCTAACAGTTAATATTAATATTTCACTTTAGCGGATTAAGCGAGAGACGTGAATTATGTTGTTTCATTCACAATAAGTTTGATAATTATCAGAATAAGTCGTCCAATATAAACTTCGTTTTCGTTTGACGTGATAGGAAATATAAGATAATTTTTAAGACATTGATTTAACTCATGGTTTGTCCTCTCATTATAACTATTTTCATGAAATACTTCCATTGAATCAGCATTATGTTAGCAAATTCAAGAATTAAAATAAGCACCGCTGAAAAATCTTTCAGATGTTGATGTTGTTGTCTGTGGCGATAAAGCGTTTCAGTCGTAGAGTCAATGTCACTTTTGCATATTTTTAAACTAGGCTGAAGATTTATTTCCACGTTATAACTTTTATGTATTTTGGTAAATAAATGTCGTTTATTGTTTAGCGTTCTAAGATAAACACGGCCATTATGTGATCCGAAAAAAGGTTTTTGTCAATAAAAATCACCGCAACGCGTCGTCGTAAGATATAAAGTCGAAATTAATAAACTGGATTACGTAAACCAAAACATTGAACAGTCTCCTGACTACCACACATATCCTGACTACCGAAAATCACTCGGAACGACCGTAAACGCGACAAAGTGTGCGAGACTCCATAAATTAAAGTTCATTAAAACTTAGCCAGTGGGACCGAACGGTATTTTATTTACACAAAAATGGACTTTAAATCGTTGAACGAACGATAAATCTGACTTTTATATAATTTTTGTTTTTACTTGAATTCAGTCGGGATTTCTTTTAATGGTTGGTTATTTTCAACTTTACCGGCGTGTAATGAAAGTGAAGTCGTAGTCTCGTTTTATAATTTGATTTCGTGGTTGACGATTTAATGTCGGTGTTCATCGCTTGCCAGGTGAAGTGACACAGTCATTAAGTATCGATACCGACACTTGTGACTGTCAGCGCGAAGCTTAATGTACATCATTAAGATGCCACTTTGTACGTACATTCAAATATCAAGTAAACACGACGTGTTTACATTTAGATTAATATAAATAGAACGGTGACTTGTCGAGTACAAGTGCCCAACTTCGAAATATTATCGTTTCAAATTAAGTTATATAAACCCAGAAAGCAACAATGCCACTGATTAAACAAAATATTTACAGAAATTCATTCCTAATCTTCTAAATTTGTACCGAATTCAGCTTTCTTTTTCAATGTGTCACTAAGAGAACTTTGGAACCAGGTTTCGTTAGATTTACACAAGCCAGCAGCTGCGACTTTTTGTCAAGCTGTTAATGAAGATTTGTATCTGTCCGTTAGCTTTAGTGTGGTCTCACAAACGCTAAAGACATTTCTTCTTTACACCAATAAAAGGAGAATACATATCGTATAATTTACAGCGCGCTTTGAACTGATTTCGCGCCGACATGACGTACCGGATTCGAATTATTCTCAAAATAATAAACATGCGTTCGCAATATCTCCACAAAGGGATTTAATTTTATGAAGATGTAAGCGATATAAACGTTCATCTTTGCTAGACAAGCAAGACTGACGAATTAATAAAAGGTCTGCCCTACAGCGCTCAAACTTAATGGGAAATTAACAAGCGTAAACTAAAACACATAAAACAATAGGAAACAGCCGCGGGGCGCGGATGGCGAACTCCGTCCACTCGATAGTGCACCTGCGATAACAGATCCCCACTTAATTTAATATTAAAAGCGAAAAACTTTTTAATTTCCCTCTTATTACCTTCTTCCCGAAGTTCAAGAAACTTTTCTCTATTTTGTTCTGGAAACTTCGTCTTGTATGCTCGTGACATGACATGTTTCCCGCGTTTATACGCGGCGAAAAAAAAATTTGAGGCGGCCATCACTACGTAATTGAAGTGTCAAAAGTTATCTGATTTTACTTGCAAAACGCGTGGCGATATGAAATTTTTCGCGCAACCGAGATCGTTGGCTGGAAAAAAGAGAATTCGATATGAGGCGAGTGTCTGCAATCAGCATTCGACCTACATTCCTGTCGTTATTATGCACATATGCGAATACTCGTGTATTAGGTGACATTTTGCTGCAGCTACTTCAGAAGGTGTTAATTGGAAGAATAAAATGATCTGTTGATGAATATTTTTTTATGTTTTTTTTTTCAGTAATTTCGATCAATGAAGCGCTTGCTCATCTTGTAGATGCTTATAAAGATACGAAGTACAAAAAAGTAGTTTATTTTTTGTTTGAGTATTTTTGTTAGGAAAAATAAAAAATTTAATGACTTCAAATTCGATAAGAAAAGTGATGTTCCTAGGACACGACCGATTCATAAAAAAACAAATACAAAATTGTATCTACCAACCTGACATTGCCCCACTTTACACCGATTGCAATTACATCAATTACGGTGCAATAAAGCAATTACCGAAAAACGTTATGTTTTTATTTCCATTTAATGCGTACTAAATGGGAAAATTTTAACGAAGTGCGTTCTCATTGAACACTGCCAATTAAAATTGTAAAAACAACGTATGCTAAATGTTCAAATGGATGTAACGATGTCGTTACCGGTGGCCTAACTAGGTGAGCTCCATGTAACAGTTAATTGTATAGTAAACAGTGCAATGAAAACCAACTTTATGAACTTAATGGAAAATAAATTTTGAAATTCCGTGTTCCGGAATTGAATTGGAAATGGGTCTGTATTTTAGTTTTATGTGTTGTGCTTTTATTGCAGTTATTTAAACGGTAGGTTAGTGTTTTAGAACGATAGCATCATATTGAAGGTTTCGTATAAAAAATCCACAAAATGTGGAAAAAATATATATACTTTTAGTAAAACTTTACAACGATGTAGGAGTATTAGGCATATTTAACCTTTCACATCCTAAGATGAGATTTCCATGTGAGTATAAAGCACAAGGCACCTCCTCTGCGAAGTAAAAATATTTTTGTCACAATACCCACCAGCCATAATATAAGATCTCATTCTATGTCCAAAAATAAACTTTAAAGTAAAGGAATCCTCTAAAAAGTTCAGCAAGAAGTATCATAACGAAGACGTCATGATACTTCTCGCTGAACATTTTACTTATTTTTTTTAATTTTCATCATATTTTCAGCATTTTGTATTTATTCTGGGAAATAATATGGAGGCAGCCGGTTTTAATGCGTTTTTCATATTTTCAAAATTGTCAACAAACAAAATCAAAATTGCCAACGATATTATTTTTTATTATTATTATTGCGATTTATTATTAGTTGCCAATTTTGCCACAAAAAACTAAAACTAACTCAACCAAAAACATCACTATTTCACATGTAAAACTCACGCAGACCTAAAACTCCTAAAAGGTAAGGCACAGGGAATGCAAAACACAGTCGCGAATGTCGTCGACGGGAATGAAGCCGTAGCTCATGTAGAATGCATGCGTCCCGCTATCTGGTTATGAGATGACTGTTGACTTAGCTTATACACCCATAGAGCTGTGATTACTAGCTGTGTTTTCTTTTTCGTTTTTCAAAATTTGTTTTTTTTTGTGGCTGGTTGGCCAGTTAGAATGTGATGGTGTTTTTGGCAAGGAGGTTGCGTTGTGTGGATAGGTCGACAACGACAACGCAAGATAGTTTTTAACACAAGCAAATGTAGTTTTAAATTATAGAATATACATAGATTCAATGTTTTAACGTATCAGTACAATGAGCTTTTTGTTGAGTATATTTGATTCATAAGTAAGCTCAATAATGCATAATTTGTAGGTAGGTAATTTATTTTTATATGTAGTTCCTAATAAGTTATATCTATTTTTTTAATTAGGTGTAGGTAATATCATTTCTATCTTACACAGTTCCTAAATTACCTATAGCTACTTGTTCAATTAGATTTCGATAAGTAATATTATTAGTTAATTTTCCACGGAAATCCGTTATGATGTCATAGCTCATTATTGTTATGATTTTCATATCTACTAATAATATAATTTGACTAATGAATATGACTTTTTACTTGTAGATGGGCTTAATGACTGTTTGACTAATTTCAATGACAACTTTATGACTGACTAAACATGTTGCTCATTTAGGTAGTCTGCAATGTCGAGTAAACCTACTGAGATAATTCCTGTCTCACTATTCATACATACATAATCAGCCTATAATGTTCCCACTGCTGGGGCACAGGCCTCCACTTTCGAGAAGGAGTGAGCTGTAATCCACCACGCAGGCCCAATACGGGTTGGCAGATGTCACGTGTCTTTGAATTTTCTTCGGGTTTTTTATCGTTTTGAAAGCACTGGTGATGAAATGATTTACACAAAAGCGCCTGCCTGGGTTCGAACCCACGACCTAAGACTCGTAAGTCGGGGCCGTTACCCTAGATCACCACTGTTCTCCTCATCATACATACTTAACGCATATTTTTTCTCCAAAAGATCACAGATATTATCACCACAATCATTTTGATTCTAAAACATGAAACAGTCCACCCACAAAAAGATACGATTACTTATTCAAATTACTCATTTAGCAGTGAACGACTGTGCAGTAGGTACCCTAAGTAAACCTGCAGAGGTAATTCCTGCCTCATTGTGCCGGCTCGCTCAGCAATAATGCACGAACGCAAATATTAGCGCAGACAGACACCCGACTGTCTAGCACGAAAAATCTGTAGATACGGACGTTTAAAAGTTTCATTGCTGTTTTTTGTAGGAGTTTTACTGGGCGAGTGAGATCTAAATGTTTGGGTGTCTATATGAGAATGTAATTAAAGGAAAACATTAACTATTAAATATGAAAAAAAAAGGAGGAAACTTATATTCGAAAATTAAGACATACAGGTATTATTATGTATCACTGCTTAAAACATATAGGTAGGTGTTAAGTGATTTGCAAAATCATTAGGTTTTATAGATTCATCAATTGGCTTTGAAAGTTTTTAAGAACATTAATTGGTTTTGAGTAATTAGTAAACACCACAAACAAATTCTTCCATTACCAGAATTATTTTCATCCTCCAAAAAGCTCAGCTTTTATAAATTTTTCAGATCCAGAAAATAATCATACGGTTTAAAATATGAAATAAATTGACAACACAGTAGATAGAACCCATCACTTTTCAAATACTTCCAACGCACCCCAAAATCCAGACAATAATCCGAACAGTATACGGTTTAAAAAAAAAAGAAAAAACAAATGCATCTCCTCCTTAATGAGACGTGGAAAAACGCTGGCAATGTTTAAGGTGACGTCATCATGGATGCAATCTCCGCCATCTTGTTTAGACAATACTCAGTACTGATGGCTCTGCACTCAACTCGGTTATTTTAATGTTAATTAATTGCGATTTATGTACTTAAAGTGATGTATTGCAGGGGGAATTGAAAAGTAGGTTATGGATGTGGATAAATGTGAATTTATAGTCAAGTTGCGTTGCGGATTGTTTTTGTTGAAGATTTTAAGTAGTCCTGCATGCTTGATGAGATGCATATTATGTTGATTCTTTATACAGATGATGAGAGCTTATAAATTAGTTAAATGTTTTTGGTTTTCGACTTACGAGGTGTAGGTCGTAGGTTCGAACCCAGACAGGCGCTTTACGTTGTGTAACATATTTCATCACCACTGCTCTCAAAACGGTGAAGGAAAACATCGTGTGGAAACCGGCATGTCCTAGAACCAAAAATTAGTAGACATGTGACATCTATTAACCCGCACTGGACCCGCGTGGTAGATAACGGTCCACTCCCTCTCACAGAGAGGAGGTCTGTGTCCCAGCAGTGGGAACATTATAGGCTGATTATGTAATGTAATGTTATGTAGCTTTCACCCAGTGTGGAATTAAATCATACAAATCGTCATGTTTTACGATTTCTACATCACAATTGAATGTAATAGAATAGTATTTGCTGACCATATTTTAAGGCTATATTTTCGGCCATAACTTTTTACTATCAATAGATAGTTTAACGTAGGTCGGTTCACAAGTACACTGGGGACATAACGGGTTCTCCCAGCTTTTATCACGTTATACGGGTCACTCTAACTTTTAAAAAGTTGCGATCTTTAAATCCATCCCACGTGTGCGTAGGCCAAATCACGTGCTGTAAGTTTTTTAATAAAAAACTTATGAGCTTATGACCCAGAATTTTGTTTCTTACCTACATCTTTGACCTACCTCTAAGTACATACACCGATCTCATCATTTGCCTAGCCTTTTCCCAACTATGTTGGGGTCGGCTTCCAGTCTAACAGGATGCAGCTGAATAGGTACCAGTATTTTGCATGGAGCGACTGCCTATCTAACCTCTACAACCCAGTTACTGGGTAATAGGATACCCCTTGGTAAGACTGGTTGTCAGATTTTCAGGCTTCTGACTACCCTTAACGACTGTTAAAAAACCACAAATATCTGCCGGGACCAACGGCTTAACGTGCTTTCCGAGGCACGGAGGGGTCTCGGTATGTAAAGATGGTCACTTATCCACGGACCAACCGCGGCAAGAGTAGCATATACAGTAATCTACTTAACTAAATATGTGCACGTTCATTTTATTTTCCGCATAAAAAACAACAAGGTACTCTTAATTCCGAAGGCATTATCGGAACACATTTTTCCCTTCTAAGGAACTGCGATAACATGAACTAAAGAATTTTATGTACAAACTTTTCGCTGCCGTCCGCTGTTCTTGCGTTTATTAGAACTCTTTAATTATGTAACTTGTTTCTTTTTCATTAAATATTATAAATACCTACTTCTAGTTTGCCGTAGGTATAAGAAACTATTCTTACGAGTAGCTAGGGGATAAGAAGATGTAGTATATTCGTTTTAGCGATTTCTTATCTTGCTTATGGTTTTTTGTTCGTAATTGACCTAGCTTTGGCCAGTTTGCGTTTGATCCTCGGGATGGTACTTCTGGATTCAACATCTACGAGTATATACATATACAGGGTGAATTAATCACCGTTATCCTCTTAAGGGATCATTGTACTCATCATTACGAACAACTTTTATTATGGGAACAAACTTGAAATCGCGAAAAAAAATCAGCTGTTCCCTACATTTATGTCCGCATAGCTCGTCAAAATGTAGGGAATAGCTGATTTTTTTTTTCTCGATTTCAAGTTTGGTGCCATTGTAAAAGTTGTTCATAATGATGTGTACAATGACCTCTTAAAAGGTTGTTGGTGTTTTTCCAATAGCCCTGTATAAATAAAACAAAGTCGGGTTAGTAACACCATTTATAACTCAAGAACGGCTGGACCGATTTTTATGATCTTAGTTTTTTTGGATTTGTCTCCGCCCGGAGTAGCAGAATAACTATTAAAACATCGGAAAAATTCAAGAAATAAAAAAGAAGATAATCCTACCTTACCCGCCTTTGTACAGTTTTTTACTTGTGCATAAAGTTTTAATAAATAAATAATCTGAGGCGTTACGAAGTTCCGGTGAACTTCGTGAACTTTCGTCAGCCAGTCTTTGATAAAAAAAAAACTAATTTATACCTATGTGTATCTGTACCTATATGTTACATGAGACTATAAATCCAATTACATAACTTAATGGACTATAATTATATTCCGACCCCAATATGTTTAACTAAAAATATGACAGTAATAAAAATCATAACCACAAAACTTTAACGACTGAATTAACAACCACATCAGCATTACTTTACAGTATCCTACTATAAACAGAACATCTTCCTAAGTATGTCACGCCAATAAAAAATAAAAAGACTTCTTAATTCAAAATCCCTGTCATCGTTATAATAACTTTCTTTAATTTCCAGCCAGACCGTCAAATGGTTAACGAAAGAGTCTTTATTACAGTTTTGGCTTCAATCCAAGTTGAGATAACGAAGCAGGCCCTATTCGTTCAAATGATTGATAGTGTTAGCTTAACACCTCGTTGGATTCGTCTTGATTGAGTGTGGGCTTTTTGTTATGTTTGATCAGTTAACCGATGGTCTGCCTGATTGGGTGCCTTCAACGTTAATTCTTAAACAAGACTCCATTGTGTGAGCGTTGTCTATGGAGGGACATACGGCTGCAGCGAGTAAGCAGTAAACGGTTTTTGATTTACCCTATTGTTGTATGTTTACAGAAAGAGTTGCAAATGTGACAATCATTTTTATTAATAATCTGTTTTTTATTGTAGGTACGGAGAGTCGGAGCTAGACCTATTAAATTCAGTTGTTTTTGTAGATGCAAATTAAACTAATTTCCGCTATTGAGTAATTACCTTTTCAATAGAAAATTAGTTTTAATTAGTATCTATAATTTCAGGTAGGAATGTTTTATTGTTGAATTGAATTTCTTATAATTTGTTTTAAACAATCGACAAAATGTGCAGTGGAGCGCTTGAAGTCAAAACTACAATTATTTAGCTCGTCAACCTTCCGATCCGTATGTCCACCATACTCTTAAGTGGAAGTAATAAGCATGTCAATAAATCACGTTTTTACAAGCGTCAAATGAAAAAAAAAAAGCTGTTCGATTGCGAATTGTATACATGTCAAATCGGCATCGACGATACACCGTGACTGCTGTGTATTGACCACCTTATCGCCACTTGTAAAATGATAATTAGTCTTCTTTTTGCTGACTGGATAATCACTTGAAAATTCTTGAGTGACAGATTATGCTTACTGTAGATTATTCATGTCAATATTACATAAGATGATTGGATGGTGTTCTAACCATTTTTTTTTTTGGGCAAAATTATTTGAGAGTACTGCTCCATGCAGTTTCTGCTTAGATACGAGTACTATAAAAACCTTCTTTTGAAAAACTTTACCATAATCCCTCTAGTAAACGGATATTACTGTCTTGTTAGTCAGAAATAAAGTCAATCAATCTACCTAACCTTCTCCCAACTATGTTGCGGTCGGTTTCCAGTCTAACCGGATGCAGCTGAATACCAGTATTTCTGTACATTTTTTTACTTTTGTTATTATTGGCTTGTGTATAGTTTTCATTGTATTTGTTGGTAGGTATATTGGCGTGGCTAGCTGACATATGGCAAAAAATATAGTTTAATGTTTGTGTCTCGTAATGTTTGCATATCTACTATAGTATAGAATAAAGTTTTTCTAACTGAACAGACAGCTGTGCTGCTGGGGAGTTTGTTGCGCCACTTCTTCCCAGTGAAAGCACTAGGAAGTGGTGAAGGGCGTTTTTGGGGACTGTTTTATGTAATTTTAACGTTCGAAAATAGGCTGTATTCAAGTTAGGCTAAGAATCAGCACCTCAGCCTAATTTGAATAAATTACTTTTGATTTTTGGAGCGACCGCCTGTTGACCTCGACAACCCAGTTATTGGGTATCACGATACCCCTTTGTAAGATAGTCGTAGTAGAAATAAAGTGATTAATCTAATTAGAGCTAATGGCTAAATTTTGCACATAACAGGCGGGCCGCTCAGCGCTTTTTTCTATTGAAATGCGTTGTGCTGCGGCCCGATAGCGCACCCTAATTGCGTAACAACAACAATTCGAATGATTTTTAAGGATATTGCTAATGTATTGCTTCATTTGTTCGAAATAATTGTCTGCTTAACAACGTAAATAACGCACTTAATGTTGTTGAACTGTCAAAATGAAAGCCAATTGCTACTGTTAGTATGTTACGCAATTACCCCGCTGGTGTGATGCGCGCCAGCATTAAAACGTCAAAGTATCCTCTTCTAAACAACGCGAACGTCCAGAAAAAGGAGTACCGTACCAAGGAATACTTACACACGTAATCTGTCATTATCATTACACAAGGTACGTGGCCATTGCCACTGTGATTGTTTTTCAAGGGAGATAGCTGTATCTCCCTTGAAAAACAATCACAGTAGCAATGGCTGGTGTCTTATTGCACAATTATATTCAATGCAACGCGTACTGATAATTGTATCCAGCATTTTATCATACATAAACGATCTTCATTGTGGTTGACAGGTTGTATGCTATAATAGCTCTCAATTGATTCGCGCAATTAGCTCTGGATGACAGTCAGATCATGCAAATAGGTACGCAGTGTCTGTTACTCTTTAATGTTCTAGGAATAATTTATACCTCGGAATCGGTCAGCTATGGGAATTAAATACGAATATGCAAAAGCAACCTGGAAAGCTATTGCGCTGTAGATTGAAACCAAGATATATTAATAGTCTTGATTACGTACATACATAATCTATACTAATATTATAAATTCGAAAGTAACTCTGTCTGTCTGTCTGTTACCTTTTCACGCCTAAACCACTAAACCGATTTAGATGAAATTTGGTATAGAGATAGTTTGAGTCCCGGGGAAGGACATAGGATAGTTTTTATCCCGATATTCCCACGGGATCGACACTTATGCGGGTGAATCCGCGGGGCGCAGCTAGTCAGCCTATAATGTTCCCACTGCTGGGACACAAACCCTCCTCTCGGTGAGATAGTGGGCTGTAATCCACCACGCGGGCCCAGTGCGGGTTGGCAGGATGTCACATGTCTTCGAATTTTTTGGTTCTAGGACATGCCGGTTCCCTCACGATGTTTTCCTTCACCGTTATTGTTTTGATTGACAACAGAAATATTATCAAGTAGGGTAACTACCAGATAGAAAGGAAAATATGTCACAGAAGCACCATCATCTGATCAGACCACTCCGTTGTCATCATTTGTAAGTAAAATGCTTGGTTCAGAATTTTACATAAAAAAATAATACACTATATTATCATAGGCAGATAGGTTCTATTAATACAAACAACATTAATTCATTAATTAATCCGTTTTTTAATTATTAATATTATATAAGTTTCGATAAATTCTCCTAGATGGCAGGACGATCACGCTCGGAATTTCATTGCTACAGCCAAACACCTATGTTATAACCTATCCGGCTTTAAACATGTCTGAGCAATATACATAAAAGGCTAGTAATAAAATCGTGTAATATTTTTGTACGGAAGCGTTCTAAAGATATAGAAAATATAATTTTATCTTGATATACGTATTAGATTAAATTGGATCAGACTTCATGTTGGGCAGTGAAATAAAAATACCCAATAAACATCGGAGCGTAAAGAGACTTTTTATACCTACACCTATACGGGAAAAGCTAAATTTATCGCTTATAGTATGTTCAAGCGAGAAAAAAAACGACATTTTATTTTGAATGAAAATCCAATCAAACGAAATCATAGCCTTACAGCCGTCGCAAATCTCTATAAACATTGGAACGTTTGGAAAACCAATAAAAATAGACGTCGAAAATCAATACTAAATAATAGCAGGCCCGTTTCGAAAAGTTAGCTTTAGAAACTGGGAGCTGGGCGCAAGCTTTGTTGATTGATTGCAACACAAACACAGATTTTTTATTCCATCACGGTTGTTTGCCCACCCGGCGCCGTAGGCTTTACTTTGTTATGTAACTCAGGAGGACTCCGGCGATTTAAAATTTCGTATTTCGTTGATGAACTTTCGTAGGAGATCCCGAAGGATTTCGGATTGATACTTTCCATGTAGGAACATCTGCGCTCGGGAAGTTATTTAGAATTGTCCCCATTAGTGGGTTTCTTTTTTCTAAATAAATCATCTTTGTTTCGTTTTTTCTGAGTAAACTTTCAAAATATTTTGTCTTGAGAAAATAATAAAAATTACAGTTGACTGAACTAGATTTTTGGGCGAATACAAAATTGTTATTTAAGTTTGAAAGAATTTCATAAATCTTTATCTTATTCAGCAAGTTAGAAGTGGCCACTGTGCAGAGCCAAACATTTATTCCAAAAAATACGCCCAGAAACCAACAACAGAAACAACAAAAATATTTTTCAAATTGCGGTGGTTTTTTGTTTTATAACTGAATTTAAAAGTTTGGTAGCTGACTGAGTTTTGAAAGCTCTAAAACAAATATTTTTAGGTAATGTTTTAAATAGGGTATATTTTGACCAACCTTGCCTCAAATATGTAAGTAAATTTAACATCCATTGAAGAATCACTTGACTAACTTTCCTAGGCAAGTGGTGAACGGGAAGAAGGAACGCTAAGAAGAAGAAGGTGAACCGTGACACAATAACGGCTATCCAAATATAGAGAATACTTTTTGTTACACCTTAATGTCTGGTGATAATGACAAATTTTCATGACGGCGGCATTATACAGGCTGGCGATTTAGTTAAAAAAAAGTTTTCATACATGCATCGAAATTGTCTATCTGGTGTTGTATAGGTTTTTTTTTGTCACGAATCTGATACCTATGGGTTTCATAGCATAGGTATGTTAACGGATGAAGGTGACTAAATTGCCACCCTGTAAAATGACGAAACCGCTCTTCTAGGGAACAGCTTTTGGCTGTATCTGTAGAAAAACGTGGTTGAGATGTGGTGCTGGAGACGAATGTTGAGAATACCGTGGACTGCCAAACGCACCGATGCATCGATCTTAACCCAGCTTCGAACAAAGACCCGCTTGTCGACCATATGTCAACAATGCATTTTCTCCTATTTCGGCCACATAGTACGCAGAGGCGATGAAAGTTTGGAAAAACTGATTGTGTTTGGGAACACCGAAGGCAAACGATCGCGCGGTCGTTCACCAACACGATGGACCGGTCAGGTGAAGGAATCATCGTCCTCTAAATTCTACACGATGGTAAGAGATGCGCTGGACAGAAACGGGTGGAGGCGGATCATCCGCTCCAGATGCAACTCCGAAGTTGACCACGATCCTTAGACATGAGGGACCGACTACACAGAGAGAGAGAGAGTAGAAAAACGGGACGATTTACTACAAAGCATTCCCAGCATGGCCCAAGCTAAATGGCCCACACGATATCATCTCTTGCAAACAACAATTACGTCAAACACTTGACACAGTTGACATTCTTATTTAAGTAGTGAGATCACTTTTGCATCACAGACAAAGAATCTCTGCTGTCTGACAACGCGGTGGCAATTAAGAAATTTATTGTAATAGCTTTATCTAGGGCGACCATTACGCTAACGACCGCTAATTCCGGCCTTCAATCTCTAAAAACAAATCTAATATATTGTAGTTACATTAGTTTTTCTTTTCTTAGCTATGGGCTATGCTATCATCATTAGGGCGGGAATTATACAAAATAACGTTGAATAAAACTCGCGAAACGAATGTTATTTGGAGCGTTGCGTCGTTTATGTTGATATTTTAGTAAGCATTAACTGGAAAATGTTAATTCGTTATTCTTCGTTGAAATAGTCATAATTATTTAAATAGTTTGCCTACAGCGGAAAGGAATTGTTAGTATTGGGTAAAATACATTTTAAGCCCTGAGTTACGTGGTAGCATTGCACTATGAAGTTACAAGCTTTGATTCGCGTATTGAAGCAATAAGTTACAAGATGACTTGCCTGAACGATTGTGCATGTAATTTGGGACACACATATCCAAGATGCAATCTATATGTCCAGCAGTTGACATGCACCCAACAATCTGATATGATACTAAATCTCCGTTTTTGTACCCATACCGATCGCAATGATCGATTTGCGACATGTCCTACTTTCCATACTCCAAGAAATATCTCGTTTCAGAAACATGCGAGCCTCGAGACAAAAAACGCATTAAACCAAGTAAGTAAGCAACATTATTAAAATCGATTCCGTAGCAACAGTCCGTTCACATAAGACGAGCTTGCCGCAGCCACGGTTAAAGATGATTTGTTTAAAATACTGCAACCACGGCCCGCGTGATGAATATCACAGCAGTATATTGGAATAATGATCCTGGCTTGCACTGCATTCAATGGCATTTTGCATACAATATGGTAGATGGATTTATATTAAAATATGGCGAACGTCAGTGCCGGTTGCTCACAATAAATTATTCATTGCACACAGTCAATTTTCGTTCAAGATAAACAGTCCTTGTATAAGTATATCAAATTCACAGATGCATCGTACGGATGCTCATAAATATTCAGATTACGTATTATTGTTCTCGGCTTGTCGGTAATTAGATCGCCCACGAAAGGAAGCTGCCTTAATAAGTTGGTAGCGAGTGTAACGACAAAGTTCTTAATAAATTACCTATATGACGTACACTGGCGATCCATAATACAAGGTTCATTATTTAGAGTCATGTTTGAGTATGATAATTTTAGTAGTGTAACACGATATGGGATCTAATCCTTCTTGTAATGCATAATAAGTTGTTATGGTGGCCGGTTATGGGCTAGCAATCTGTTACCATTCATGTGCTATTAGTTTCAATTCACACTGCAGTTCTGTTGCTCTGCCGTCGATGTGTTTTCGTTACAGTGTGTCTGTTTTTTGGGAATGACTGGTGTCGATGTTAGAGCGAGTTTCAAAGTATAATTTTCTTTTAAAAATACCACTACATTTTTCTTAAAGCTTTCCTAGCTCCCAAAAATGACCGGTATGACAAGTCGATGCCTTCGAAAGTTTTGTTATTTTGTTCACTTTTACAGTGGCATCCTATAAAACAACAACTTGTTTCTATGAAGATCTTGACGTGAAAAACAAATCACCTAAGCCTATTGAGGATACTAGGTCACTGCATAGTATTCCTAGACGCCGGCGCCGGGAGTGACAGCAGTCTCTAGTCATTACTTGGGTATTGTTACCCTATGACAAGTAAACAATTCAAGTTCCATTAACATACTTCCTATTGAAACTGGTCTTTACTCTGAAGCCCTACTTCGGGTAAAGTTTAATTTATTTGTCAGATAAATATCTGCTTATTCTGTGAAACATATTAAATGAATATTTCAACATTCTATTGAGAAAGTTCCTGAAATAATAGAAGAGTGTTTAAATAATTAGTAGTTCAAAAATAAATCGGATTTAAATTATTATTTTTAATTCATGTAACAATAAAATAGGTTCTTATTCTGTGAAATAGAAAATTGAATTAACATTTCATACTACTGAGAAAGTTCCTGAAATAACGGAAAAGTGTTTAAAAGTAGGTATATGATCCAAATAGGTACTTATAAATATAATTTAAACAATAATTGTTATTTTTAATTTATGTTAACACACGCGTTAAATTCAGTTTGGCCATATGAAGTTTGAACGTAGTCAAAACTCCCTTCAAAGAAAAGAAAAATCCAATGAAAACCATTCGTTGTTCAAACACATTCATAACCTTAATACACACTGCCTCGTGTACAGAATTTGTGCCTGTCAATAGCTATATCGAGCAGATGACGAATAGCAAGTTTTACTAGCTGTCCATTTGACGAATGTTGAACATGACCTTACAATTTATATCTCGGACCAATAAATCATTGTTGAACGCCCGATCAAAACTGACACGGATCTCTCGTACAAGTAACCTCTCGAGGCATAACGAACCAACTTTTCCCGTATCGTAAGTGTTTGCCTCGGATGAATAGCAATAAAAACTTTATGATTATGGCTTTCATGGAAATAAAATTGTGCGCCAGAGAAAGGAGTTATAGGTTCGAGGCAGGAAGCGTTGAGTAGATACTCTTTTGATATCCAAAGAAACGGCCGCTTCTTATGTAATTTATTGACTTACCGAGTGTTTGAAGTATCGTAATATCGAAGGTAGCTGTGTTCGATATCCTGGAAATGTAAACAATTTATGATAATTATCGGTAAATATGATGAGAGTAAATATTTGAAGCTTTATTTGGGATACACGTGCCAACTTAGTTTAAAGATAAACGGCTTTAACATTGAGGAAAAGTTACTGCAGTAAGCTGAAAGCTTAATGCTTATTCTGATTTTGTTTTTTGTGCTATAGGGTTAAAAAAATTACACAGTAGAATAAACCTTGCTGTTATATATTAAATAATTTCTAAGAGCTGATTTTTCAATCGTCAGAAGAATTTTTCGTTACAAAATCGACCAAATGACAATAAAGTTTTCCTCTTCGGATAAAATATATCTGACGATGAAATAATCAGCTACTGCAGTTTTACTCCCCGAATAAAAGATTTCTGACGATGAAATAATCAGCCCTTAAAAGCAAGTTCAAAATCGTTCTATAAATAAATCCGCCATTACAAAAACCCGTTGCACAAATTCGCAAGCGTCCCGTCGCTCGGCACATACTGGTATAGGGTACATATAATGATGTGAACTAACAAATTGACACGGACAACACGAAAATTTTTCACCTCAAAAAAAATATTTCTAACTATAAAATAACCAGCCATAAAAGCAAGTCTGAAATTCAAAATCAATCCATAGACAAATCAGCAATTACATAAACCCGTTGCACAAATCGCAAGCGTCCCGTCGCGCGTCGCTTGGCAAGTAGGTAATATTCATACACATACTGGTATAGGGTACATAATGACATGCACTATTAAACTGGTACACGCACCACGGCAATTTTTCTCCTCTAAAAAAGATATCTGACGATGAAAATAATCAGCCCTTAAAAGCAAGTTCAAAATCATTCCATAAACAAATCCGCCATCACAAAAACCCGTTGCACAAATTCGCAAGCGTCCCGTCGCTTGGCAAGTAATGTCCATACACATACTGGTATAAGGTACATAATGACGTGCACTAACAAATTGGCACGGGCACTGAGCAGTGATAGATGGGCCCGCGACGTGCGTTCGAAACAAAGGCCAAAGTGTTGGTTGCAATCACATAGCCTATTCAACAAATCCAGGAGCTAATAATGAGGGTTTGGATGACGCTTTTGAGTGCCAAGTAGGTAGTAATTTTGGTGATTGACGATTGATTGATGGTATCTACTTTTAATTTTTTTTTTGTGCACGGTTCTGGAGCATCCTAGCTGACAGCAGTGTTTTGAGTAGCCACATGATTTAAAATTCGTATTTAGAATTTTAAGCATACTGCATGTTAAACATGTTGTGGAACAAGTTCCATAGCAACTGTTAGGTATTTACTTTTAATTATTTCAGCTATGCTTACAACTATAAATCAACTGAAAATATACCGAAACCGTTCAGTTACATTTGATACGCTATAAACCGATTTTTAAAATCTAGATCTTGACCAGACGAAAAAAATGATGTCGAAAAAAAGTTCAGTTATCTAGACGTTCAGTTTGTTTTCTGTCCGGAAAATAGAGAAGCGAAGTAAAGCGCTCGACCCAGTGACCCTACACGATGTTTACGCGGAAATAGTGTAGTTTTGCGACAAGCATTGACGAGCCAATTCCGATGGCATAAATAAACTTGTTGGACGGACTCGATATGCTTTGTTATGCCGTCGTAAACTGAGCGATATATTGCAACTGCATTATGCCGTATCTAGGTGGAGTAATTCTGGTTTTCTGATTCAAAGATCTTAGGTACACATGCAGTATGCTGGACTCTTGTGCATCAAATTTAATATAGAACTTTATTTTTGTCAATCACGCTTCTTCAATAATCTCAAACTTGTAAATAAATACTGTGATTTTATAATAAAATCCAAATCCACGAGCCAGTGTTGCACATTTGTTTTTTCAATAAATATTAAAGATATTAAAAAATATTGAATTATATTATTATTATATTATAAATATTATTTGACTCTTCCTTCGTTTAATCAAATTATTTATCCTTTTAAAAAGCTGTTATATTATAATGTAAAAAAGTTACAGCAAGTTTAACACCCTCGCAGCCTAACAATCACGCTATAAAATTACAATAATAATATCGAAAAAACTACAAAATCCAAAAAGAACATAGACCAGCTTCCCGTCACTACCACATCCGTACGTTTATAGTTTCAAGTAAACCGCACTGGCACGCGAGCAAAACTCATTCTACCAATTAGACGTAGCCAGTGTTGCAACCAATCATCGTTTGACACAAGTCAAATTGGAGTTTGAGCGTTTCGGTTTGATTGATACAAATCGAGGTCATCGACTGATTTATCAGCCCTCTATTCTCAGTTCGAGTAATTAACTTTCATTACGGGCTTATGTAAGACTTGTTGCTTTTATACGAGAAGCATAAAAAGTTGTATAGGCTCTGTAATGTGGTGCAGGTTTAGAGAAATGTAGGTGTGGCGGAATTCATTATGGTTGGAGTACTTGGTGCTTGGAATGTAACTGAGTTGGTACTTGAGTTCTTTACGTCAATGGCTGATCATTTTTCGGTTAAGTAAATAAATTAGACGTCTTGAAGTCAGTGTTTATTTATTCTATGTACATTTCTAATGAAGTAAGTGTCTCATTAGTGTTGTGTTAACACTTGGAGAGATCTAGTGGGTGATATTCAGTTGCTTACTTGAACTAAATTCATGATTTTGTTGTGACGCATTTTTTAAATGATTTTGTTTAGTGTCATAGCTTTCTTTATTATCATCATCTGCCTAGCCTTTTCCCAACTATATTGGGGTTGGCTTCCAGTCTTACCGGATGCACCCGAATACTAGTATTTTACATGAAGAGACTGCCTATTTGACATCCTGGTTGTGAGATTTTCGGGTTCTGACGACCTGTAACTACTGTCAGAGATCCGCGAATGGCAGCCGGGACCAACGGTTTAACGTACTTTCCGAGCCACGGTGTGGTCTCGGTATGTAAAGATGGTCACCCATCTACGAACCAACCACGGTAAGCGTAGCTTAACCTAATCGATTGATACGTGTGGCTGTTATTACTTAGCCACGAGCCCTTCACAAGTCTCATAGCTTTCTTATAAGTAACTAAATAAAACAGATCTTCAAACAAATCCTTTCCCAAAACAGAAATATATTGAATCTCAATAAACATCAAATCCCAACACCGTAACATATAAACCACAAAATCTTCTCATAAAACCTCGGCCAAAGGAAAATGGCCGTGAAAATATAACAATCTATCATGTTGCCATGTTTTATTGTGCTCAGCGGATGCCCGGAGATTATTTACATTGAATTGATGAGCAACCTAAAGGCTAACACATGCTGACCTTAACCTTAACCTCTGTGAAAGTATCTGGCTGCACAGAATGAGCGAAAAAATTACTATCGTCAATCGTGGATGCCTTATTTCTCTGGAGTGATGTTTATGAAAAAAAATATAATAATATAGGTGAGGAGTGATCGGTTCTTGTTTGAGTTGATTGCTTGAAATTGATAATATTGTACTGACGGGTGGTTTGAATGTTGAATTGCTTTCAAGTAAGTGTCAATGAATAGTGCACAAGTTACATGTCCAACAATTTGTGGGTAGTCTGTCAAGACATAATGACGTAATGTATCGTTTAGGTATTAGGTTATTCCACATCTGCACCTTAATTGTGTAACATACGCAATCTGAATCATTTTGAAGGATATTGCTAATCCATTGCATTATATGTTCGAGAAAATTGTCTGCTCAAAAACGTAAATAGCGCAATGAATGTTGTTGAACTGTCAATGGCATTTCTATTGTTAGTTTGTTACGCAATTAACCCGCGGTTATGATAGAGTCAGTCTTAATAAATAATTGCATTTATTTATTATTTAGGTCATTAGGCTTAAACAATACAAAAAAATACGTCAAGTTTCTAAAAAGTGACCTTGTTAAAGTAATCGTTTTCAATTTATAACCGAATTTTTAATAAATCGTGATGCCTGATTGAAAAATTGGCCTAAAACCTAGTGTTCAACATTAATTACATAAATATTTCGAGGTCAGATTACGTATAGTAAAACTGCACAGTGCTGCACACCCCCACCCTATTTCAAGTTAAACAAATATCAACTTTATTTCAGTGTCAATTAAGTTGATTTCAGAGTGACTAGCACTATTGAAAAAGTTATAAAAATGTTTGAAGTTGTAGCGTAAACTGAACTTTATTGTGTGGGAATTAAAGTTATTTTTCCATTAACTCATATTTGTTTACATTTTTGGCAAATAAATCGCGAACGCAGATTAGTTGACAACGTTTCAGGAGAAATCCACAGTTTTTTTATGAAGTAAAAAGTAATTAAGTAATAATATAAACTCACCGTCGTATCTCTACGTTAATGTCGTGGTTGGTCATGAGTGCTCCGACCTCTAGGTCTGTGCCGGAAGAGTTTACTTTGCCGGAACAGGTCTAGGGTGAGGACCCAAACTAAGAGAAATACAGAAACCCGCAGGGCAGTATGTGGCGAGCTGTAGCGACCCCATGGACCCTATCTCCCGGCAGAAGTCCTATTCCACATACGACTTGCCTTTATTGGCCAGCTGGAGTGAACAATGACGAGGAATAGAGTTCCCACCTCTTTCTTGCCTTTGTTGGCCGACTTGAGTGGAGATTCGCAAGAGCAAACGTGCTCGGAGGAAGAAAGTATTCCAGTAAGGTGCTGGTAGAGTTCTTGACCGCACTTCCAGGATTGTCATAAGCACCTCAGGACATGTTGCCCCCTTGTCGCTACGACACCATGTGCTAGCGTCCGTTTTCAGGGGCCCATTATTATGCATTAGTATGCAAGTCACCCCTGCCATTTTCTGTGTAATTTATATAAAACATTGGTCAGGAGTCTTTCCATGGTCCTAAATAACCAGTACACTTAAGCCACCCAAACCCATGATTCAATATCTTTCTTTCCACATCCTGCAATAGTCCTACACCAACCGGATGGTGTCCTTGGGTGCACTTGCATAGTGCGAACAGGGGTATTCGTCGGTTGGTGCCACATTTCATTAAAAACGTCTAACGGGCGTCTGCGAGTTGGCTTCGGCCCCTCGTACGCCTTCCGAAGGACCGGGACCCCAGAGTCCCGAGAAATGTCGAAAAACGTAAAAATAATAATATTATTTATATTTTTTAAGTAAATAAAGATTTGTTTTTACTATAGAAAAAAACTGCTTTTACATTTGCCTAACTTGCATGCAGGTTTTGTCGCTATGATCTAGAATTATTTCAGCTGCCAATATAGGTATCTATGCATCCATAAATACATCAATTTTACAATGGAAATTGGAATAGATATGCAACATAAATCACTAGAACTTTCCCAGACAAAACTCAGTTGTGTCCGACGATCATAAATCAATTGAACTATTTAAGATTAAAACAACCCATCGGTCAGTAATGATATCGGTAATGAAAGCACTAGATAAGATATGAGTATTTGCATCGGGCCATATTAATGAATGTCGCGACAACTTGTAATCAATTTATATCAATATCGCCAATGGGCCGCACTGTGCTTGTTAGCTTGCATTAATATGAATTTTAAGCATAGGGCTGGCAAGCTGGGAAGTCCATACTTCTTAATCACACTAATATTACCTACTAGCTTCTGTCCGCGACTTCGTCCGCGTGAAATTCGTACTTTCCTCTAAAAATTTCGAAAATGTATGTAGGTATGGTCTTTATCATTTATTTAGATAAATAAGTATTCGGGCCAATTTTTAAGTTTATAGATCAAAAGAATCAGATTTTTCAAATAAACTGTATCCCGCGTTTGGGGCGCTGTGGGGGTGCCACAGGGGTGAAATTTTGAAAAATCGTTCGTGATGTGTTCATAACTTGACTCAAAGACCCATACTCATTTTCGAGTTAATGGAAGCAAGCAGTAATATATCCACCCCTTAAACTTTATTACATACCCTCTTCCACCTTGGTAGGAGTCGAATTTTGAAAAATCCTAAAACACATACTTTTTTTACATTTTGTTTTAGTAGTACCGGGTTTCGTGTTAATCTGACAGCAGGTTACATTATATTTTTCTAACCTATCAACTTTGTCACCCCCTAAATCCTCTGTAAGAGGTTTTTTTTTAACTAATAGTGACATTCTTTATTATTTACTGACCCAAATATAGCCAAGTTTCATGTTTATTAACCAAATAAATAAGATTTTTCATATAAACTGTATCCCCGCTTTTCAACCCGACAGGGGTGGAATTCCGTAAAATCGTTTGGGATGTGTTCATTACTTGACTCAAAGATTATTTATACCAATTTTCGAGTTAATCAAACCACGCAGTAAAATCCTCCCCTGTAAAATTAACTACCCCTTTTCACCCCGTTAAGGGTAGATTTTCGAAAAACCCTGATACACGTTATTCTTTATTTATGGTCTTAAGTGTAAATACCGAGTTTCGAGGTAATCGGACCACGCGTTAAAATTCTTCCATACAAATTTTGACACCCCCACCCCAATCCTCCTTTAGGGGGTAGTTTATGAAAACAAAAAATGCCAAACTTCATAATTTACTTACATAAATATTCGTGCCAAGTTTCAAGTTTATTAACCAAAAAAATGAATAAGATTTTTCATATAAACTGTATTCCCGCTTTTCACCGCTACATGGGTGGAATTATGAAAAATTGTTTGTGTTCATAACTTGACTCAAAGATTATTTATGCCAATTTTCGAGCTAATCAAGCCACGCATTAAAATTCTCCCCTGTATATAATTAACTACCCCTTTTCACCCCGTTAGGGGTTGATTTTCGGAAAACCCTGATACACGTTGTTCTTTATTTTTGGTTTTAAGTATAAATACCGAGTTTCGAGGTAATTGGACAGCGCGTTAAAATTCTTCCATACAAATTTTGACACCCCCCAATACCTCTTTAGAGGGTAGTTTAGAAAAACGAAAAATTCCAAACTTTATAGTTTACTTAGATAAGTATTCGTGTCAAGTTTCAAGGTTATTGACTCAAGGAATATGATTTTTCATGCAAACAAAATCCCCCCTTTCCACCCCCTTAAAGGTTGAATTTCCATAAACCCCTTCTTACTGAATACCTACTCTTCAAAAAGAACACACCCTCCAAAATTCATGTCCCTAGGACCAGCGGTTTAGGCTGTGCGTTGATATCTCAGTCAGGTCGTTCATCCCCCTTTGGGGGTGAAATTATCAAAAACGCTGAGACACGTATCAATTAATTTTCAATCGTCAGCCTAAACACGAAATTTGAAGATCCTAACTTTCAAACTGAGGGACTTTCATACACAACTTCATCCCCCTTTTTAGCCCTTTGGAGGTGGAATTATCAAAAACGCTGAGACACGTATAAATTAATTTTCAATCGTCAGCCTAAATACAAAATTTGAAGATCTTAACTTTAAAACTGACGGACTTTCATACAAACTTTCATCCCCTATTTAACTCCCTTAGGGGTTGAATTTCGAAAAATCCTTTCTTATTCCTTGTCTACAATATAAAGGGAACCATTGTGTAAAATTTCAGCTTTCTAGGTCCAAGGGTTTGGGCTGGGCGTTGATGAGTCAGTCAGTCAGTCAGGCCTTTTGTTTTTATTTATATAGATAAAGGCGAAAGTTTGTGAGTGTGTGTGTGTTTATACGTTTTTTACTTCTTCACGCTCAAAGGGCTGGACCAATTTTGATAAAATTTTGTATGGAGGTAGCTGACACCCTGGATTAACATAATAGGCTACTTTTATCCCGATATTCCCACGGGATTGAAACTTATGCGGGTGAAACCGCGGGGCGTAACTAGTAATACCTATTATAAACGCGAAAGTGTGTCTGTCTGTGTGCCTGTTACCTCTTCACGCTTAAACCGCTGAACCGATTTAGATGAAATTTGGTATAGAGATAGTTTGAGTCCCGGGAAATGGCATAGGATAGGTTTTATCCCGATATTCCCAGAGGCGCTGCTAGTGACTTATATTTAGAACTTTTGGTGGGCGAAAATTGATTCATCATTTCGGGCATAAATTAATGTTGGTTGCACAAATTTTATTTAGGTACACCTCTATTCTGTTAATTTTTGTAACTATTTTTAAACAAGTTTATTAATGTATGTTGGCACTTACACAGAGATTACTAAATAAGATAAAGAAGTCTCGAATATTTAAATAATTTGTCAAGTCAATAACCTTATCTTGAATCAATTAAATCATTGAGATAATAATTTTGACAGTTATAGAAAGTCAATGTCGTTGTGATTTTATTAAAATGTTATCTAATCCGATGACGCGATAATGAACTGGTTTAGTATTTCTTAAAAAAACAGTTGCGAAATACTTTCGATTGCAGGTTATTGTTATCATTCAAGTAACATGATGCAACCTTGATAAAAGTTTCTTGAGATACCTTGAGAATTTGTATGAATGTTAACTGATTTACTCTAGGGATATAATATTACTGAGCCACAAGATACTCGTACAAGCGATGCTTAGTTTGTGGCTCACCGAATTTGCCTAAATTGTATTATTACTTTTTGACTAACAAACTATATCACTTACTTACTTTATTTTAATCTTTTCTCGACCTTTCCATCGATTGTCATATGGCTGCCTACAACAACCTAATACTTATAAACCTTTTTAAATAGCTAAGGTGTATGACGATCTGATGATATTTGTAGGGCCAACATGACCAGAGATCGCACAAGTCAGAGGGTTTGGACAGAAAAGGGAAGGCCTTTGCTTGGCGGTGGGACACAATATAGGCTAGCAAAAAATGTCCATAATGTATTATCATTATTATTTATTATGCAACAAGAATAATGTACCCAGGATTTTGTAATATCTAGATTTAAAAAAAGTGTCCATGGAGTTTCTTGCCCGTTCTTCTCTATAGAGTTCTACGTTTTGGAATGGGCAACAAGCTTCAACTTTCTGACTAACTGACCGATTATTTAATTTTGACAATTCAAAAGCGCCTGTACATGGTTTAATCGAAATAAATGCTTTGAGGTTGAGTTTATTTATTTATTTCAGGCGACGCAAGCCCATGCACAAATACCTTAACCTAAACATACATATTATTATTATAATAAAAAAACAGTACTTTACTAGCTAACTCTTGTGCTCTTGTCTTTTGATATTGTCCATTAAAAATGATTATGCATACTCAAGAAAAAGAAAATTTTTATAGTTGGGTACTAGAGCCAGCCCTACTCGTCATCTATTCGAATTAAGGCAGAGCATGTGTGGCATCTGCGTATATGCATCGGGACCGTCGGTGTGATCGTAAATACTCGTATCTGCTTTAACAGCACCATGTATATACTGCACCATTACAGGACATGTCGACAACGGTTTATTGTGTAATTGGATGTAATATATTTTATTGTAAATACGTTCGTTTGTCCGATAGAGATGGCACTGATTTTGTTGTACGAATAAACTGTGTATTCGGAAACGTTGTGGTTATCAATTTATAGATGCACTTGTTTTATTTGGTTGGCCTAGTTTTTCGGGTGATGTTCGTTTCGTTGTAATTTATTTAAGCTGGTAAAAGGATGCTTGATATGATAATCATGCATCCTTTTGAGCTATCATGTTCCGTAGTGAACTATGTTGTAGGACTTTTTTTTCTGATATGGGTGTTCATCCTTTGGCAATTTACCAACTTACTTTGAAATTCAGCATAGTACTTTAAAAAAAAATGTTGAAAATAGTCGTTGTTATTTTCAACTATCAATTCGATTAATTAGATCTAATACAAGGAAATTATCTAAATATGGGAATGGTAACAGAGAGTACGAAACGCGTAGCAAAATTATTCCTAGCAAAAACCAGACCCCCACTAACGTCATTAGTGTCACCTAATTAAGAACGCGGCACTCGACAAAATGCAGGACCACCGTCCGTACGATCATAATTATTTTAGACTTTATTGAGTTCAACGTGGGTTTACACAAACTGGTAAACTAAACACACAAATTGGTATTGATCAAGTTAAGTAACCACAGTGAATTAATGGCCCAGTGACCAGATACATTATCTGGAGTTTCGACCTAGCTATCTGTTGGTCATTAATCTATTCATGCCTATGTTTTAGGTTGTGGTGCGTCCATCAATTACTTTGGTTCAAGGACCATTCGTCAGAACAGGGTAAGTGCCAAAACTGAATGCCAATGGAAATGTGAGGGGATTAATTGTTGTTTTTCATTTCGAAGAGTTCGGAGCAGAGTTTATTTATATCTTTGTTAGTAAGGATTTTGAAACAATAATATTATAGTAAAGACGGAATTCTTCTATTAAGTATCTAAAGTTAGGTTTTCATTACTAGTAATCGAAAGCATTACAAAATATATTATTATAAATAACTGACGTAATGTATCATTAGCGACAATCAAGATACACCTTTCTTTTAACTTACATAATACAATAAACTTATCGCCTTAATCAACGATTAAGTGTTGTTACAAAATCAAATTATACGCATTGGTTGTCACGCATGACATTATTGAGGACGCAAATAATATACACAATCGCATACGATAAACTTTCTATATCTTTGATGTCTTTCCTTCCCCAAACGTGTTCTGTAGATTTAGACACTTTCATTATATTATATTGTAATTGATCGTTCATTTAATTTGTTATTAGTTTCACTAGTTATCTAATTATCTAGGACATAATTGCCTTAATTGTCTTTTTTTTTAACATGGTGTTTATTAAATTCTAAAGATCTCGCATGTATTATGCAATCAGATAGGTAATTAACTTTTTTATTTTATTTATTTATTAATAACCAACTTATATTGACAGTTTGCACTACACATGCAAGTTATTAGTCAATATAAGTAGGTAATTACACATGTCATACAATCATAAAATTAAATAAATTAAAATTATTAAATAAATTAGAAATTAAATAAATTGAAACAAAATTGGTCAAAATTAGATAAAAATTAGATAGTTAATTAGACAAAATTAGATAGAATTAGGATAAATTGGAATATAATTATTAATAACAGGTAACTATTATCATTTGTTTATACAGGGTCAAATTAAATTAGCTAGCAAAACTCCGGAGACGTGATGGGTATCGACATCTTAACATGATAAAATAAAAACGAACTTAATTTGATGATTTTTTTTTGGGGTCATCACCCGCAGCTATAGTCGCTTGAAACATCAGTTTAAAAAATAGACTATTTTATATTATAATATGATATACACTAGATACTAAAATAAATGACTAACTAACTTACTATACAAATAAATCACACTAATATTATAAAGGTGAAAGTTTGTGAGTGTGTGTGTGTGTGTTTAGATTATATGTTTGTTACTTCTTCACGTTCAAACGCCTGGACAAATTTTGATAAAGTTTTGTATGGAGGTAGCTGACACCCTGGATTAACATATAGGCTACTTTTTATCCCGATATTCTCACGGGATCGACATTTACGCGGGTGAAATCGGGGGGCGCAGCTAGTAAAAAATAAAAAACAAAGGACACAAGTACTCGTCCGCAAAAAAATAGTATTTTTTGTGAAAACTTCGCAGACGTGATGGGTGTCGATATCTTAAGGTGATATATTGAAAAAAATGTGGTTTTTCTATTTAGTGTAACTTGTTAAGTATGTGGAATAGGGATTTAATATTTTGGTATATGTTTTTTGACTCTTTGGTCTAGTATCATGTAAAGGTAATACACGATTCAATGAATTTTTAACCGACTTCAAAAAAGGAGGAGGTTCTCAATTCGACAGTATGTTTTTTTTTTTTGTGTGTTTGTTACGCGATTACTCCACCAATTGTGGACCGATTTTCAAAATTCTTTTATTATTCGAAAGGAGATACTTCTGAAGTGGTCCCATAGTCACCAAGTCAGGATCTGATGATTGGATCCTGGAGAAATCGAAGGAACTCTTCAAATATTATAGGCACACCTATAGCGATTTGGGTATTTTTTTATAGTAACTCGTACATTTGCTCTCGGAAAGCACCATTTGGTGAAGTAGAACTGATGATGAAGACTACAAATGGCCACCGGAACTACTCAATAATATCTAAGTATTTCAAGGGTTGCGATTCGATTACTTTAATATGGTTACTAAGCAATTTATGCTCGCCACGATGTGAATGGTGATATGGAGCTGATGGTGGACCAGGAGAACTCCTCAACAATTTACTGCCCTGCATCGGGAAAAGCAATATTTAGTAAAATGCGATGAGCAAGTTGACACTAGGCTATTGTAACTTAGATAAATTGTAAGCAGACCCACTAAAAAGCGTGAAATAAAAACTTTTTAACAAAAATACAACCGACTTCCAAAAGAAACACTACAAAGTGAAAAATAACTTTAAGTTTGGAAGTCGGTGGCAAAAAACGTAAATACAAAACCAAAGACACCGACTTCCGAAATTAAAGTTATTTTTCACTTTGTAGTGTTTCTTTTGGAAGTCGGTTGTATTTTTGTTAAAAAGTTTTTCTAGAGACAAAAAAAATTGCAACGTTATTTCTATTTTTTTACTTTTTTCGGCACCACGGCGCGGCGTAACGCTTAAGAGTTATTCAATGGAATTTACTTTAAAACATAGAGAATTATCATAATATATCAAAGATTACTCAAAGTAGTTTTAAATTTAATTCAAAAGGAGTTCATTCGTTTTGGCACATACGTCGTTTTATTCCGAGCACACGCACATTATAGCCATCACTCTTATTTTGCGTTTCAAAAGTAATTGCATCACTTTCGCTCGCTTAGTAAGTTTTTGAGGACTTTAGATTTTCGAGGTAGCGCCTTAACACGATAAAACAAAAATAAAACTCATTATTCAGGTAACAAAACTACCGTCGTTGACTCCCCCAAAAATTTCATCAATTTTTTTTTATTTATTATACAATGTGATAGGGGTGGGACTTCTAACCCGTTAAGGCTGAGTACTACATCTAATTTTATCGACAAAAAAAATAATATGGGGGGTAATAACGACAAAAAAAATAATATGAAAATATTGAAAAATAGCGATTTTTTCGGTCAAAATAATTCAGAAATGATTTTTTTTTCTCACCAAAACATTATCAAACATATGAAAAAAGTAATGAATTAGTTAGCCAAGTTTATTAGCTACCGTTTGTCGTTTTTTTTTTGTTTCTACGACGCATACAACCTTTGATATCACATAAAGTATCAAGTGCGCCGTAGTACATAAAAAAAATATTAAAATAGCCATAATTATTAGGGGAAGGGGGTTCAACCCCCCATATTATTTTTTTTGTCGATAAAATTAGATGTAGTACTCAGCCTTAACGGGTTAGAAGTCTCACCCCTATCACATTGTATTTCGATGCCCATCACGTCTACGGAGTTTTGCTATCTAATTTAATTTGACCCAATAAAAAGATAATATTAGATAGCTAAATTAAGGTCCTCGTGTCTAAAACGCTTTCTTGTGTTTCTTCCACTTTTGTTTGACTGTCTGTATCAGCTCTATTGATTTTTAGCTTGGCACGTGTAATATCAAATATATTGTATTACATAACGATTATTTTGTTTCTAATATATAAGCTAACAGACTTAAAATAATATGTTATTACATGTATACAGGTTGTCCGGTAATTAATGGATAACCTCTTCATGGTTCATTGTACGTATCATTATGAACAACTATAACTATGGAACCAAACCTGATATCGCGAAAAAAGAATCAGCAGTTTCCTACATTTTGAGGAGCTATGCTAACACAAATATAGGGAACAGCAGATTTTTTTGCGCGATTTCATGTTTGGTCCCGTAGTAAAAGTTGTTCATAATAATAAGTACAATGACCCCTTAAGAGTTTATCCATTTATTACCTGACACCCTGTATAAAAATGCTCTCATCATCAGCCTTAATGTTCCCACTGCTGGGACACAGGCCTCCTCTCTGTGAGAGGGAGTGGGCCGTAATCCACCACGCGGGCCCAGTGCGGGTTCGTAGATGTCACATGTCTTTAAATTTTTGGTTCTAGGACATGCCGGTTTCCTCACGATGTTTTCCTTCACCGTTTTGAGAGCAGTGGTGATGAAATAATTTACACAAAGTAAAGCGCCTGTCGGGGTTCGAACCTACGACCTTACAACTCGTAAGTCGCGGCCAATACCACTGGGCCACCACTGCTCTATTGATTTCAAAATGCTCTATTGATTTGTAATCCCGAATCAAGGAAATGATTAAAACCGACTTGGGCTATTATTATAACATTTGAAGGTTCAATGTTTACTATTCAAGTACATATCTTCGAAGCACAATTCAATTGTATTCAGACTGAACATTGATAAACATTCTTGATAGATTGCTCACTGATCAAAGTTGATATACTTGATATATTGTTTGACAAATGCTCTTATAAACATAATTTGAATCTAACTACAATAATGTTAATGAATGAAATCTCTCCCGAAATAAATGTTATACCTGTCTTGTGCACCTCAAAGAACACTTCACATTCTATAATATCATAAGTTTAATTTTTATTCACTTCAATAGTAAGCATTATAACAACGCATTAAGAACTATTCTTAATCAGCAACCCATTGTTCAAGATCAACGGAACTCCAAAGAAGAAATGATTACATATTACGAACTTGAACTTGGCTGACAAATGTGTTCTTTACAGCGAAGATAATAGAACATAAAATGAAGCCGAGATTCCAAATAGGAATAGCAAAAGTTTGATTGATAGTGTACGATATCTCTTCAAAGTATGTTGAATATTAAACGATGATGACTAAACATAAATAAATGAGGCACTGGATGAAAAAATCTTGGATGCCTTCTACTATATTAGCATAACGTCCGCTGGCACCGAATGATTTGTTTATGATTAATTCTTACCTTGTCAACATTTCATAATACCATGTTAGTGTAATTTTGGTAACGCCTCTTCGTCATTTGACGATTTGTTTTGGGCGTTGTTATTCGATTGAAATTATACTGATAAGTGTTTTAGTTCCTTTTAAGTATCTGTGTTTATATCGACTATGTTTTTGTTTGCTTTGACTGTTATAATAGACGTATCGGCCATAAAGGTTAGTTATGTATTATCTTTTATAGACTTTTAATTATTCATTAATTGCTTCTTATTTGCATTTATTTTTATTAGCAAGTAAATATTCAAGTAATTCTGCATCCCAAACACAAAATTCCTTACTTAATTTAATCTATTTAGCCACACTGATTTCTTTCAGTGTATCGCATGCTATAACATTAGGCTAAGTAAGGGTGAAACGGCTTAGTCCAAGTTCAGCAATATCATTACTGTGACCAACTAAGTAAAAGTAAGTAATAAGATCATCCTTTTCCAATACAACATACCCCTTAACAAAATTTGTCGGCTGTCTTTCTCAGGTATCTTTCCTTATTGGATGGCATTAGGGGTTACAGAATTACAAATCCCTTGTTTACTATATTAAAAGCTCTTAGGAACCCTTTTCTTTTTCTTATTTTGCTAAGTTCGTTCAGTTATTCAGTTAATACAATGTTAATACATTTTAGGTAACCATTGAAACGGAATCTTTGATATTTTCTTTCATTCGGTTACTCTTATATGAGGCGTAATTTAATTCAATGAAGATGACAATAAGAAGACTGTACAACATGACTTTATTAATTGAGATTAATAAACCTTTTTGTCAGAAAATAAATATTTTGAAGCTTCATATTTAAATCTCTAAAGAGTCATCTGACCATCAATTTGTCTTGCTGCTCAAGGGTTACTGCATTAGTCACATCCTTTTGTATGGCTGACTTTGAAAGCGTATGAGTTTTTAGAGCACCCTGTTTGTTCACCCACACATTCACATTGTTCGGTGGTATCAGACGGGATCTCTTCATGTTTGTCTAACAAGCGACGTGTCCGATTATTATTACTGTTTTATCTCCAGACAGTTTTTGTGTGTTGGAGTTGTGAGGATGTTCTTTTGAGGAGCATCTTGGAAACATTCCTTAGTATAATATGAGGCTTTAGTTTCCTAGGAAAGCGGTTCCGCCATATTATAACGGCCATCATGAAAATCTGTCATTTTCACCAGTGTATGACATTAAGGTGTCAAAAACGCTCTGAATTTAAATATCCCATATTATGTGACCGCTCATCGCTTTGTTATAAAACAAAAACTTAAATCTAGATCAGTAGGTTCTAGCTAAAAATGGTAGCTTATTTTTGGTTAAAAATGAATTTGACAGTTTAACTGTAAAAAGTCTTCCAGTGAACCAAGTTGAAAACTTTCTAAATTGTGAAAAGAAACATTTGCGTCTAACTTTATATTTTTGTGATATTATGATTTGGATAGAGTCGTGTTTATTATTTTTTATATGCAAGAGCTTGGAGTCATTGTAGTGCCTAATGAATTGCAGATTGCTCACACAAAATCAAAACCAGAAACCAGTCATGCAATCTGAATAAAATTGTTGCATTAAGCAACCCCAATAATAATATTTGACTCCTAATAATATGGGGTGCATTTCCCTTTCTGTTCCCAGTACTGTTACCTACTTGCACACAATTTATTTATTCCATAGATAAGCAAATACGACCCTATGCCAATTTAAGGTAAAAATCATCCAAGCGACTAATGACTTGGGACCATTTTTTGGAAATAATTCAATAAATTACTCGTTTCCGAAACCAATTTCGTGTAATAAACCATTATTTCGATGCCGAAGGTGATTAACCAATTTAAACTGAGCAATAAAATCAATATTTGAATACTGTGTATTAATTAGCCTGTCATCGTAAATTGTCCAAATAATTAGATACCTTTCGCATCAAATCGTTTACCATGCCTTTTAAATCACATTAATTTTGACAGTTTAATTATTTCGTTGAACACTTAAGTCTTTTTTTTTAGAAATAAACGACTACCAACGGAATTATGGTCCATAAAAGTAATAGGGACTAACGGACTAGACTGTCTTCCGAGTTCTCATATTTTTTTTTGTCAAAGTTTCAAAACTTGAAGCCGGTGATCTCCTTTGGGTACTATTTACTAAAACGTAGGCTTTTTGTTATTTCTTTTTACTTGAGTTACTGAGTTTGAGCCGCAGGCAATTTTTATTCGAATATAAAAAACAAAAATATAAACTAAGTAACATCCACAATAAGCTGAGCGTCAGCAGAAACATGATTTTAATAAGATTAAAATAATTGTACGCGTCCTGTGAGATTAAAACTAGGCTCGAGTGATGGACAAAAACTGTTGCCCACGTTTTTTATAAAATCCTTTTTGTTTCGGACGTGAGAGACATCGTCTTGATAACGTAACTTTTTTACCAATATAATAAGCTTTATTAGCTACGTACCTACTAGTAGCTTATTTCGCTAGTTGGTAAGTTACGTAAAGCACAAGCATATGTATAGCAAAACACGGATTTTATGAACAATATAACGCTTCCGACGATACCCCATTTGTCAAAATACGACGAGTAGTTTAAGAGTTATGAGGGAACAGATGAACATACATATAGCCTGTTAAAAAAAAATAACCCTCTTTTTTGGCTTTACCGTAGTTGGGTAAAAATATTGTAGGTAAATAGAGATATTTTCTCGCTTCAAGTTTCCAAGGTTGAATATTATGTTCATCATCTGCATAGCCTTTACCCAACTAGTTTTGAATACCAGTATTTTACGTGGAGCGACTGCTTATCTGACTTCCAGAACCCAGTTACTGGGTAACACGAACGAAGCTCCTTGGTAGACTGATTTTCCTCTTTCGGGCTTCTGATTACTCATAACGACTTTCAAACATCCACGAATGACAGCTGGGACCAACGGTTAAACTTATGTACTTACTTTCCGAGGCATGGATATGTCTCGGTATGTAAATATGTTTACCCATCCGCGGACCGACCTCGGCGAGCGTAGGTTAAAGTGATCGACTGACCCGTGCGGCTGTTATTACTTAGCCACGAGGCCTATTGTGTTATTGTAAGTACTTTTACTCACAATCAGTCTGTATATTTAAGAAACTCAACATAACGCCCATTTCTAACAAGCGCTCCTTTCAGACGCTTTGGGTGCACATAAAAATGCTCCAAACTTTGGATTTGGAGTAACTGTACTCTCGCAGTTATATTATATGTAAGGTCTGACGTTTCTAAATATGTCAAAGATGTAAACAACAATGGCCGCTCGAAATTGAATAAAATTGATATACAAAAACATTTATTACACACATTTATTATACAAGAACAATACTTAAAATAAATGTTCTTGTTTATCAATCTTATTCAATTTCGAGCGGCCACTGTTGTTTACATCTTTGGCAAATTTAGAAACGCCGGACTATAGGTATTCACCGTGATTCAGGATCAAAGATATCACTAGATTAGAATTGCCAACTATCACACTTAAGTTTACACCTAACGACATTGAAGCATCTATAGTCCAATTAAAATTAGCTAAACGTTTGTAATTATGTAAATGTTTGTAAGCGAAATACGCATCGCAGATAACAGGGTCTGCCAGAGATTCAACGTCATGCATAATGCAGCCTACTAATGCAGCCGTTAATTACACGCCCTTAGGGTCATTATTGATTGGCAATTTGCGCGCGGTGCCATTTCGTCTATATTGGATTGCTTAATCGCATTACCCGTAACTGTTCAACCTTAAGACTATTAGGTAATTTAATTAGGGGATTATGAAAGACTTATGGTTTTAAATAATTTGAACAACGAATTAGTTGAGGTTTATTAAATTGACGATTAGTTCACGGAAGGACTTTTTAATTGAAGCTAATTTGAAAAGTGGGGCAGTAGGCCTCTTGTAAGAAATTTTGACGAGGCGTTTATTTTGGAGGATGGTATAGAATGCTCTTGTGTTGTGCAACATAAATGCAGCAAACACTTCTAAAAGGGCAGAGTTTTTTTTATATCAAAAATGCTTACCAATTAAAATTAAAACTTGCAAACCTCGCCAAAGAAAGCAAAGACCATAAATGTAAATAATCGTTGAGAAACTAAAAAGACTAAAATGAGTGAGAGCGAGACTGGACGTTTTCCCGAGATACATTTTGTGTAAGCGCCGGATAACATTTTTATTGTTAACAAGCAAAGCCGTGGCCACGACGAGCGACGATGATATCTCCTCGTATGAATGATGACTTCGTGCTGAGCCTCTGGAAGCAGTCTCCACAGATAGACATGAAGCCGAGAGACACGGCACGAATATGGAGATTCAACCGCACTTTGTACACTCACTTTTCTAAAATGAATACCGAATGAGAATTGCAATTCAATTCGCGAAATTGAATATTCAAAATTGTTTCTTAGTCTTGCCTACTTTAGAATCATACAGTACCGAGAACTTTGAAGCAAGCCAACATTTCTCATGACGAAATATTATTGAAAATCAGGTAAGATACCTACTCACATATTACGACGATGATGTTTTTATGCCTCATTAAAATTCTTTATTATAATTAAATACGTCAAAGATATGAAAATTGAAGTTGATTATTTTTTAAAGGAATATCATGAATGTCAATCAGCTTTTTAGAGCCTAAGTTTTGATAGCTACTTAAACTAGAATGTGAGATTTATTATCCATTTCATTAATGTCGATGATGGTCTTTATCTTCCTGTGTCTATGGTAGCGACCCATCCGAGGAAGATAAGGGGTCGACGTTTTTAGCACAAAGCGTTTTCTGTTTCGGACCCTTTCTTGCTGCTTATTTGACTCGAAACGTGCCTTGGGAGTACCTGTTTACTGAGGCCACCTTTATCGAGACACAAGCAATATTTTGTCGAGATTATCAGTTAAAATGCTTTTATCGTTCAGCGTTCACCTCTAACAGATGCGATGTCTCACTTAACAAATAACAATCACGCTTTAAAGTTGTTGGGTCCAACAAGAGTCTTAAAGATAAAGGAAAAGCATTAAGATGATACTGTGAAATACCGAAGTGATTTATATTAAATGCTCTTTTAATCGAACATTTTGTTCGACACTGGAACTTTATTGGACTCTTACTAAAGTAGTAAATAAAACATTGTTTCCGACCATATTTTATGGATTGTTTTACTATAACTTACGAATTAATAATTATGGCAATAACCATAGTAAAAATATTTAACAGTTAGAAAATCCATAACATGGGGATGGGGACGAGAGATATTAAATAATAATTTTATGGCACCACAAGAGTAAAGGAACTGGACAATAAACAATTTGTGGTAAACAAGACCAAACACAGCTTTCTAAGATTTACAATCTTCAACCAAAATATTTGCGGCGTTGACAGCCATTAAGTAAGTAACCAGGATCGCTTTACATTTAAAACAATTGTCTCAACGAATTTATAGAGGCAATAACATAATTGCGGTAGAATCCTTTTGTCTAACCGAGACAGACCCTGGTACTACTTTTATTACGGGTCATAACTTTCAAAGGCTTTTTTGCTTCGAATCCGAGAAACGAAACTAGCCATATTGTTAATTTCTCTCTTCGACGCTCTTTTGTTTTTGACTAGTCCTTGTTCAGTGCTCAATAAGGACGACTGCTGCTCTGAATAGAATGTAAAACGTTCTGGTCACGGCTAATTTAATTGTTTCCAATAGTGTGCAGGAGTCATTTTTGGCTTCAATTCTGGCTGCCGATTCTTCTTTGTTTGTTCTCTTAGTTTCCCGCAGAGCTGTTTCAATTATTTTGTCTAGGCTTCCGTTGGACACAGTTTGTTTACCTTTAGTTTTTTCACAAGCTCACAATACATTGCATATATCCAATTCAACGTAACAAAGTTTAATTTAGTTATCAATAGCTCTAATCGTAATTGACTCATTTCCGTTGTCCATTATACTATCTTTGTTATTACAGTCTAGTTCTATGATCAAATGACTGATCGACAATAGACTGATAAATTATAACAGGACTATTAGCAGGGGCGTTGTCTCTGCAATATCGATCTGTCGCATAATGCTTATGTGCTTTTTATAGAACTGTTACATTTCAATTCTTCGGTACCTTGTATTCTCGGTTAATTTATCGGACAGATAGTTAGTATCTATTTATTTGACGATTTATAATGAAACCCACACATGGCTTACGGTTTGAAGCATCCATTTAAAGGCAATCTGTAATAGATTGAAAAACTCATAAATATTAGTAGATAAACGAAGCCATTCTTTCACATAAAAGTCATGTTGAACTTCTATCGATATCGGGCAATGTCAACACACTCGTTGTGTTATATAAAGTTCCTAGGGGAAGATCGCTATGTAAGATGTTTTCGGAGTCAGTTGTTACGAGATAAGTGGTAATATTGTGTTTGATGTCCTCTTGTAAATATTGAGCCATCACGTCTTAGGCACGTGAGATATTTACTCTCAATATTGACTGAGAATATCAATAGTGGTGCCCTGATACGACCTTGGCCCGACAGACCTCTTTCTCGGAAAGTATCACCAAATATTCTGCTTTCTATCTTTATATTGATCTACTTTTAGAATAGCGTCAAGCTGGCCCGAAAGTGCAGGAAGCACCATTGTGAATAAATGCATTACGTTACTGATAACTGGTAAGTGATAAGGTACTTTGTAGTCTTCTTTTAGTAAGTCCTAGCAGGCATCCGGAAAGGATAATAAATTCCACATTTGTTATGACTCATAAAAAGTTAACTGCTTAAACAAATCTAACCTATTGGAGACATCATTACCACATCCTGACGTTTTGAAGCAATTTTTTCATTTCTCATTAGTCAGTACACCAACTGATTCAAGGATCAAATTCTACACTGTGTCTGGAGGAGGTACGTGATTTGTAGTGGCATTGAAGATATTCAAAGGTCTCAGACCGTCTCCCACGGTAGACGCGATCCGACACGCACGTGTTATGGCATTCGATGGCCCACGATTAGAGTTTGCGGTGACGCACGATGCCCTCTTGAATGGACGTGTTTTTGTGCCTAACTAGCACAACTACTCTAGACTTTTTCTTTCTTTTTATTAAGAATTTTTCAGTGAGTTTGTATATTGCACGAAAGTTTTTTGAGTTGGCTCTGTGTTTTTAACCACCGGAATTTGGGAGGTTATATTGTATAAAATTGTTTATTTACTTAGTTTAAAAATTGAACAATTCTGTAAGGACGATAAATTTGAGTGATGGTACAGTCAAAGACACGTCATCATCACATCATTATCACAACATTGACAGTACTTTTATGTCGTAGCAGTAAGGGCAATTTTCGAAGCGCAAGACCAAGACTGAGACCACTGATGTGCGGTTGACTGTACTTAAACTTGTTGTAGGTACGGTCATCGACAAAATTCATAGAACACTGCTACTTTTACACATCATCTAAAATTACACAGCTATTCAATACGTACCTAAATTGTATTCTGAGCATAATAATAGCCATGAGTTAATAATATTCTTTAATTTTATTTCTACGTTCTAAAACTGCGTAAAACTAAAGAGCTAATCGACTTTTGTCGCTGACTGTATCCATCCGGAGAAACAAAATAATATTATTAATGAAAATAAATAAAAGCATTATTAACAAGAACCTCATAATTTTAAGAGTCATCACTTCATTGTACTAGAATCCCATTATTGAACATCTGTTCTTAAATCATTCCAATAATCCATAAAAGAAATTGAAACACCACAATATCTTTTCCCATTTTAAACTGTCAATCATTTATTTTGCATTGACGTAAAAATGTCCGCCCATCTCGTCAAAATTGCATGCATGTCTCTCAAAAGTAAAATATTTAATCGTTTCCTTATAATTTGAGTCCGAAATAATCTCTGTATTGTTGATTTATTATTTAACTCTTACATTTTAATGTAATGCACCCCAACACAACTTATTAAACATAACTTTAAAAACAAAGTTCAAGTGTGTCAGTAAAAGTTCAAGGTAGCTTTTTCAAGTCAGGTCGCTGCTACTGTTTCATATGTCATTGCGACCTCCTTTGAGATGAAACTTAAGGAGGTGCATCCAACGAATCACGCAGGACTAAGTCTTCGGCTGCATAACCAATATTTCGAGTACTTAAAAAACACGCGTGCCATCTGTTGTAAACCGATGCAGTGCCGGGTCCCACCCGTCGTCATTGTTGCCTTCCCCGCGCCTGCCCCCTCCCCCAATACTCATGCGGCTTTCGTTCGTTCAAACTTCGTAGGTCAGTTACCGCCCGACCGCAGGGGAGCATGGCTGCGTCAAAAGTTTTACCGCGATCTCGCACTCACTGTTTACATGCGCTATAAAACGAAGTGTACACAACAACACAGACTTCATAACATTGACTGTTTGGTGACATAAAGTTTTAACGAGTACTTTAGTGATATATCAGTGACAAATGAACTATTTTACAGTGGCAAAATGACCAAGAACTTTTACGGCATGGTTTCGTTAAAAGTTTGGATGTGTTTGGTTGTCGTGGCCGGTGCGCGCGCACGGTCCGCGCCGCCCGCCCCCACCGGCTGTCATTGGGACTATTCGGACACAAAGTTGAGTGAATCAAACTTTCTCACGTGTAACATTAAAACTATCGGCTCAGTTGACTTCTTGTTTAAAAACATTACCACAGCGCAGGCGTACAACATCAACAAGTTGAAACTGACTTGCACGGATTTGTTGTTCTTCGAAAGTTCGTTGCACATGAATACCGGCAGTTTTTTGGGCCAGCTGAGAAAACTTGAGGATCTGCGCGTTGAGTACTGCAAGATACGGTACGTGCCTGCTACTGTCCTGTCTCCACTACGTGATTTAACAAGTTTAACTCTACGTTCCTACAATACGGATTGGCCTGCGATGACTATGGAGTTTCACGCTGAAAGTTTTCGTGGACTAATGGAACTCCGGACACTGGATTTAGGTGACAACAATATTTACATGTTACCTTCTGAAGTATTTTGTCCGCTTTTTAGTTTGGAAATATTGAACCTTACTAACAATAGAATTCAAGACATATCGGAAATCGGCTTCTCGGATTGGGGCAAGGGACCCATCGCACCAGGTAAATCATGCAATACTGGACTGAAGATGCTTGATTTATCTCACAACAATATCTTACGACTTCCTGACAACGGTCTTTCTAGCCTCAGATCTTTAGAAGTGTTGAATATTCAGAGCAACTTAATTAATGAAATAGGCGACAGAGCCTTCGTCGGATTGAATTCATTAAAAATTCTGAACTTGTCGGGAAATAAGTTAGTCGCTGTCCCTCCTGAACTATTTCAATCATCACGAGTTATCAAAGAAATCTCATTAGCGAATAATTCGCTTTCTGTGTTGGCTCCGGGATTACTTGAAGGACTTGATCAGCTTGAGAAATTGGATTTATCTAGAAACCGTCTTACCAACGATTGGGTTAACAGAGATACTTTTGCCGGACTTATCCGCCTAGTTATATTGAATTTGTCTTACAACTCACTTGCACGTTTGGATCCAAAGTCTTTCCACGACTTGAATAATTTACAAGTTTTGAATCTAGACAACAACGCTATTGAAACTATCAGCAACGGAGCTTTTGCTGAGCTTAAGAACTTGCATCAACTGTCGATATCAGACAACAAGATAAAAACACTAAACGAACACATTTTTTCAAACTTGTTTGTTCTTAGTCAGCTGTATTTAGATAATAATGAGATATCTACAATTCATGAGCGCTGTTTTGAAAACATTACTTATTTACAAGATCTAGGCTTAAATGGAAATAGTATGAATATCATTCCTGATGGAATAAAAACGCTAAGGTTCTTGAAATCACTTGATATTGGTAAGAATAACATATCTAAAGTAGCGAATACGTCTTTTGAAGGCTTAGAAGAGCTCTACGGACTGCGGCTAGTTGACAACCAGATTACAAGCGTACCAAAGGACACATTTAGTACTCTGCCGTCCTTGCAAGTACTAAATTTGGCATCAAACAAAATAGAGACCATTGAACAAGACGCGTTTTTATCTAATCCGACTTTAAAAGCTATCCGCTTAGACGGGAACAAACTGACCGACATCCGAGGTGTCTTCAACAAACTAAATACCCTCGGTTGGCTTAACATATCGGACAATAAGCTTATTTACTTTGACTATAGTTATATGCCAGAAAGCCTTGAATGGTTGGATATTCACAGTAACAATATTACTAAACTAGAAAACGAACAGAACTCACAACAGAACATCCAAATGCTTGACGTAAGTTACAATGCATTAGAAAACGTCGATGAAAGGTCGATACCTGATTCTATTGAAGTCCTTTTCTTAAATAACAACAAAATTCACACGATTCAGCCAGGTACGTTCTTACAAAAACGAAACTTAGAAAAGGTTGTCGTGACGGACAATAAATTGAGAACCGTTGAACTATCAGCGTTTACGTTGCCCCACATACCGAAGCACAGAATGCTGCCAAAATTCTTTATTGGAAATAATCCGTTTGTATGCAATTGTCACATGATTTGGCTACAAAAGATTAATCTTTGGAACCATATGAGGCAATACCCAAGATTTGTGGATTTGGATACAGTAACATGCGAAGTTGTAAATAATAAGTATGGAGGAAAAGCTAACTTAATGGATGTTCCTGAAACTCAGTTCCTTTGTTCTTATGAAACTCACTGCTCGTCTAGTTGCTTCTGCTGCGATTTTGAGGCTTGTGACTGCAAGATGACTTGTCCTGAAGGCTGTTCTTGCTTCCATGACAGCAATTGGAACTCTAATGTCATTGATTGTTCAAATGTGGGTTACACAGAAGTTCCTGAGAAAATACCGATGGATGCCACAGAACTTTACCTCGACGGCAACGACTTCCAAGCCTTGAACAGTCATCTATTCATTGGAAAGAAAAAGTTACACAAGCTCTACTTGAACAACAGCAATATTGCTAACATCGACAATGATACCCTAAATGGGTTGCATTCATTAAACATTCTTCACCTTGAAAATAACCATCTGACCGAGCTGTCTGCTGGAGTGTTCTCGCAAACAAAACACTTAAGGGAGTTATACTTGAATGATAACCTCTTGACAAGTGTCGCAAACAAGACTTTTGATAACCTGTCATCTTTAAGAGTAGCGCACTTCCAAGGAAACAAGATTCTCGACATTGACAAAAAATTAGCGCATGTATCTCATTTGGAAAGCGTCAACGTTCAAGGAAACTTGTTCATGTGTACATGTGACAACATCCCGGCTCTTCAGAACTGGTTCAAGAAGTACTATGAAGACCCCGTCGAAATGTTTTGTGTTAGTGAAAATGGACTCATATCGAACTATACTGTGTTTGACGCGATTGATAGGTGTCGTGATTCAAGTGTTACGGACAATTCTATTCCTACGGAAAATCAACCGTATCAATACGACGAAGTGAGCCCTATTAAATTGAACTTTGTGCCACTTTTAGCTGTAGTTCTGATAAGTGTTATTCTTATTCTATTATTCGGTGCCTTAGCGTTCTCATTTAGGCAAAATGTACGCTTGTGGGCGCATTCTAAATATGGAGTTAGATTGTTCAAAAGTGCTTCAATTCAAGAAAGTGAACTCGATAGAGATAGATTGTACGATGGATACGCTGTATATAGTTTACTGGATGATGATTTTGTTTCTAAAGTTGTGGCTCCAGAAATGGAACACTCTGGTTATACGATGTGCTTTCATTACAGAGATTTACAACTTGCGCCTGATAATTACTTGTCTGAGCAAATAACAAACGCTGCTGAATCATCAAAGAGAATTTTGGTATTTGTGTCATTTAATTTTCTTCAAAATGAATGGTCAAAAGCTACTTTTAAGGCAGCTATGAAACATGTTATTACTTCTATTCACCCCTCAATAAGACGCCACAGAGTAGTTTTCATTTTAACAACAGATGTTAGCGCTCTAAACTTAGATCTAGATTTCCAAAGCTATTTGAAAACTTGCAACGTTTTATTGTGGGGCGAGAAGAAGTTTTGGGAGAAAATTAGGTTTGTAATGCCAGACATTTCTAATTTGCATTGGAACAAAGATACAATGAATTACAATCATGGCGTGTGTCCAAATGGTAGACGGCATCCTTCTAGATATACGGCCTCGCCTACTGCGCCGGAACATTGGTATAAATACGACGCGATACCGCCTCAAACACCCACTACTGCTAACGTGGGTATAACTGTTGAGGATGACACGTCGATGTTGACAAATACAACATTGACAAGTCAAATTCAGGATGGGGAGAATTTACATCATAGCTACATTTCTATTGATACACAAAATTACGAGCAGCCGTATGGTGGTAGACCTAGGCCTCCTAATACGTTGCGTAAACATCCTGGGCACCACTCCCCATCGATGCTCGACGAGCAAGGTTACTTACAGCCCCGCTCATCTATACACGACTGCTTGCCACAAACTCATTCAGCCGTGCACAGATGATAAGATTGTTAAATTCTCCTTATCGGTAAAAGATACTTCGTAATGGAACTTGACATTCCAAGCGCATGTGTAGGCTAGACCGCTTTTTGAGTTGGCCATGCCTTATTGAAACGTGATAGTTTAAAAATGTTGTTTTAGATAATTTGGCCAAAATGACTTCGTTCCTCAATAGTACGGACATTGTCATATTAAAAGACTGTATTGTTAAATGTATTCTAAACGTATCTATGTAGAGTGAAGCCTTATTGTATTTCATTGTATAAAGCTATATGAATTGTTGTCCATTAAGACTGATACAAAATATTGTATAAAACAAAATAATGCCAGTATCAGGTGTGAAGACTAGCAAGAGTATTTTGATATAGTATATCTCATTGTTACCAAATATTTTGTAGATAGACATTACTAATCATTGTATGGAAATTATTGTATAGTATTACTAGTCATTAGTTAAAATTATTGCATAGTGTTGAAAATTGTAGATACTTAGTTACATATTCAGTGGTATTACTAAAATGTTTGTTGTTAGAAGGAACTTGTATCAAATATATTTCTATCTTGCTATCGCTAAGTATGTAACTGACTGTTTCTGTGTATGTAATTATAATATCCTCGACTGTTACATAATATTAATTTAAAAATAAAACAATATCATCAAATATAACATTCTCGTTTTTTTCCTTTCAAAACCTAATTCAGCTTTAATAATAGGAATTAGTATTTTCTAAAGTTTGCTCAAGGAATTGTCTAAAGTGATTAGAATAGCTATCATTAAACCATTTATTTTAAATGTTACCCATTTATTAAAACTTGTGGTTTGTTTAAAGAACTAGGAACAAACTTTTTGTCTTGCCACCGCCACAAAAACTAAGAATCTTAGAAACACAAATGGCGGCATTACTGTTAACTTCGTTGTTTCCAAATCGAAATATTAAGTAAAAAAAGGATGAGAAATAATTTTGGTTTGCCGACAATCATCTTGGGCATAATGATGGTCCCTTTCCAGGTAGAGAAACACACCCAAGTCATATTTCAACCGTCACGGATAGCATGGTAGCTATAAAAGAGATTTACAATACGTTCTGTATTTGTAGCTAGTTATGCGACCTTCTGTCGGACACGGTCCGAGGAGAATATTGATTTTTTTTCTTAATAGTTTTCTAAAGCGTTAGGTTCGATACCGACATATGGTGTGACATACTTTGAATGACCGCTGCCCGGCTGCTTTAGTTTTTTTCTTAATGAGAAACATTTTGCGGCCGCATTGTTGCAACTGACATTGTTTGTTCAATAGAATGTAGGGTTAACATACTTGCTTGAATAGATACTTCAAAAGCTATTAGTGACTTGCATATATCTTTAGGGAAACATAATAAAATGACAGTTAATATTTGAATGGCACATGTTTATTTCATTATCAATAATAGTTAAATGTGTAACATAGAATCAAACAATTACACAATCGAATCTAAAGTGTAACAAAACAATGCATTGTCAGAAGCACACATCGGAACTATTGTTAATATAATAAAAGACGGACGATAACAATAATGAATCAGTTCTAATTGTGAGTTACGTCACTGATGTGCTGATGCTATTCTAAAAACGTAAATTATTGATATAGGTTATGATTTTGTTTTGGGTTGTGTTTCTACTATATTTTGAAAGCCTTGCGGTGGATCGATATTATATGAATTGAACGTAACTACTATGTACAGACGCCAGCACATTAAGCTACTCGAAACTGCCAAATTTTCCCAATCAACATTGAACCTTATGCTTTAGCGATAAAGTTGAAAATTTATTAAAAAAAAGTTGACAGATTCTAGTAGCTTGATGTGCTGGCGTCTGTATTAACAATTAATTGAATATCGATCCACTACAAAATAAATAATAATCAATTACAGTTACAAACAATTGAAAGTAGTTACCAAAACAATACCGTGATATGCACAACACAACAAACGGCTTCCATCTGATCTAAAACTAATTGATACCCTATTTCCAGTGACGATACTAAGATATTTCCTTGTAAGTATAACACGCAATTATCCAGCTTTAGCTCTTACTAAGAAACACCTTAAACTTGGAAGTGTACATATTATACGCAAGCCTCCCCATGTAATACTCATCTCTACCTCACAGAATTTCTAGAAGATTCTTCCCATAATAATTACATACGAAATAATCGATTCGGTAAACGTACAAGCAACATCAATTTGCAGTCGTTGTTTATATTTAAATGATAATCTTCGTGTTTACAACTGTGAGATAAATCGAGAGAAAGTGACCATACTGAGAATGGTTGCATCGTTGAAGCGTGTGGTAATTGACTTTATAACGTAAATATTATGTTTCATTACTATCATGTTAATGAAATATTATATGCTTCGTGATCAGAATTAAAATCTTACTTACAAGTATTTTGTAAGATAAATTAATACTGATAATGTTTCAAAGAAGTTAAACTTGTATTTACCAATCGCAGAGTCTGTATGCAGTTTTAGATTAATAATATATTAGGTAACTCTTTCCTTTATAGGTACTAAGTTGGTAGTATCAACATATACTTCATAAAACACTCAATTTTTTTCTATTAGGAACAGAAAACCAAAAAATCGGCTTGTTCCATAGTCTGTATAAAATAACAATAAAAAGCCCAATATTGTAGTTGTGTTAACAACAAAATAAATATCTTTCTTAAGCTTATTTCTATATCTAAAATCAGCTTTTTACAAAAGACATTCCTTATCAATTACACCGCTCTACCCCCCAGCGAATATATTTATATCTGTATCTGTTTGCTCTTTAATGTCCAACAAATAGAAACGTCAGTAGCAGAATCATATTCCATTATTGTCCCCAATAAGTTACCAAAACTATTTCTGGTTCCAAGATACCTGCTATCAATATCCGGGGATATCGGCCCTATCTCAGGATTTCACGGTTAAACGCACCATTGATTCCCCCTATCATACCCAATACTAGATAAGAAATTGACCAGATATCAAACCAAACTCCTTGGCTTTCGAGCTTAGTCGCTTATTGTTTTATCGTAACGAAATTCGATTTATACAATATCAAACACAATTCGAATTGTAAATTATTAATATTAATTTGCCGGCTTTCGAGATATTGAATCCGAAGTGAATAATTTAGAACGGATTATGTTATAAATTACAGATTCGGATACAGATAACTTTACTGGAAATAGGTGTCGACTAATTTTATCAGTGAGTCACTATAAGCTCTAAGCAAATTATTATCTTCGTCGGTGTCGATCAATCAAAACCATCACGTTTCACCTGTATCATCTTGGCCGTCCTTTCAATATCAAAACTTCCAATATGTTTTTCTACAGCCACTCAAAGCATCGTTCACAATAAAAGCAATGACTAATCCCAGTTCTCAGGGTCACATCAAATCAGATAGATTCGTATTTTCAGTGTGACATTGATCGACGTCTGATATCCGAACGCGGGTTGTAAAGATTTTTCTGTTTTGTACTTTACATTAACGAAATTTGTTGTTCGGCTGGTCAACTCACGCCACCCGCTGGTTAGACATGACGTTTCACACTTGAAGTTACTTCGACTCGGCACAAAGGTCACGTCTTCTCACTCAAATCTCGACCGGGAGCGTTTCGGTCGGAATTGGATCGTGACAACCAAGAGATACTTATCGTGATTTTCTGGCCAATTCCGATGCATAGCTCCGTTGTTAGGATGGGTAATGGGAGCATGGGAACACGGACAGAGTTGGTACTAACTAAATTATTGTAAGTCAAATAAGGCGATGTGTTTGTAGAGCGATGATTGGGGTGCGCCGGGTAGCTTTGTTTGTCTATTAAATTTTGTCACATGATTGACGTTCAACCCGACTAACATCTTATGTAAAGAAGGGTTTGACATCCAAATCCAGCTGGTATGACTTCAAAGTTGTCCATAAAGTCTGATCTGACAGCCATTCTGTAATATAGATAAGGAATTTAGTAAATTTATATTACGAAGTTTCATTAGATGTAATTTCTAGGAACCATGCATGCGATCAGGAAGTAAAAGGCATTAAACTTTACCGAGTATACACCACATTAACTTTATACATGATAAGATTGACAATAAACTACTGTATAACTAACATAAAATACACATTGTTGATAAGGATGACTCAAACATTTTTACAAGACTTAATTCATTTTTTCTTATTTTATGAACAATATTTTAATACAAAGGTATATCTGTATTTAGTTCGAGAGCAAAAACAGACGCTTCTTTGATTTCTAAAACTGATGAATATTGTGACTACATGACATGACTACTTAAGAACGATAAGAAGACGTTCATAATTCCAGTTGAGTACATACAACTTTATTGCATGATAAATCTTGTCGAGAAGCATTTGATACAATGAATGAAGAAAGGAGTGGAGCAGGAAATCCCAATGCGTCATGAGTACATGAAGTTAATAAAATAGATATAGAAAGAGTCCTTTAGAAAGCAGAATGTAGATCTAATATATTAATTGCCAGTAAAAAGCAAAGAGTACGCTATCACAATACGGCCTTGCCTACACCATAAGTTGAAGTGTGGTTACTTAGAGAGAAAGTTTCAAAAATTTCGTCAAAAAACTATAACTTTACACCGAATCCTTAACGCCAATAAACGCATCAATAGAGGAAAAATAAATCCGGTTATGGGAATCTGAGCTTGGATAAATCACATCGAAAATACTGTCACGAAGGGAGAAAAAAATGTTGACATCGGAAAACTATGGAACGATTTCATTATCCCAATGTCCCGGATAGTGAGCATGACTGACTCTTCGGTGAATGAGAGTTACAAATCTTAAAAAAAAGTAAGTTCCGTTCCAGTTTTTCTACAAATTCTTTCCGATCAAAGTTAATTTAGGTAATCAATTTTCGTTCTAGGATGCGTTGGACTTATAGAATATAGGGCAGACTTAGAAAGGGAAATATTTTTTATGAGTATCTTTATTGTACAAGGGTAAACTTAAAGGTAGAGGGAACGTGACTATTAAAACGCCTAAACTCTAAACAGAAGACTTACCTTAGAAAATCAATAGCTACCTACTTTACTTTACTAGCATGATAAAGTCATATTCTCCATATCAATCTTTTTCAGTTCCATCATCTTTACTGCGAGCAGGCGAACCGCACTTCCATTTACCAAAAGACGACCAGACCCTGGTAATTCTGTAAATAAAAAGGTCAGGATCATAGGTAAAAAGTAAAAAGAAAAATTAAATTTGTGGTTAAGCGAAGTCTGAGACTCGAGCGACGATATTTTAATATTCAATCTCAAGCATGCATCTAGGAACGCTGCTTACTTCCAAGAGCTTATTGGCTCGTATGCATAGTTACGTAATAATTCCCTTGGAATCGATCCTAGAATCTTAGTCTGAGTCTCAAACTTCGCGATAATGCCATTACATCGTGTCCTAGTTAAAGTGGGCCAGATGCCTCGATTATCCCGGAACATCGTATATCACATTTATTCCATATGGATTACTGTCCGTTTCAATTTATGTATCACTGCAACCGTTGAAATGTTTTAATGCTTGATTCCTAACACCTTGATTTATTTCCTATTTCATGTTTATAGAGCAGAATTCTTAGATACAGATAAATGGTTTACGGTTCTTTAGAGAGTTTGCAATCATTTAGAATATGTTCCTAGTCTATACATATAAAATTCAAAGTCCTGACTGACTGGCTGATATATCAACGCACAGCCTAAACCGCTGGTCCTAGAGACATGAAATCTGGAGGGTGTGTTCTTAGTGAAGAGTAGGTATCCACTAAGAAAGGATTTTTCGAAATTCTACCCCTAAGAGGGTGAATGGGGGGAGGGTGAAATTTCATGCGGACGAAGTCGCGGGCAGAAGCTAATGTATCATATGGTGATTTTAATGCTTTTATCGAGTACAACGTTTTCACATTCGTTGTTCCACGATGTGTCACTCTAACCCTTTCGAGAAAAAAAACTTTGTTTAATATAGGTACCATAACGTTATTACACGCGATAAAATTCTGTACAAATGGCATGTAAAGTGATGAGTTCTAACCAACTATAGAGCTATGAACGTAAATTTTTAACGAGTACAAAGTTTGACATCGGGCGTATTGTGTCGGCTCATAGCGAATAAACTTGATAGCGTCTTCCACTTACGGCGTTTTGGTTGGAACATGCTTTGTAATAGTGCATAGTTTTGTATGTCGAGTTGTAGGTCGTAGGTTCGAATCCGGACAGGCGCTTTGCTTTGTGTAAATTATTTCAGCACCATTGCTCTCAAAACGGTGAAGGAAAACATCGTGAGGAAACCGGCATGTCCTAGAACCAAAAATTCGAAGATATGTGACATCTACCAACCCGCACTGTGCCTGCGTGGTGGATTATGGCCCACTCCATCTCACATAGGGGAGGCCTGTGTCCTAGCAGTGGGAACATTATAGGCTGATTATGATGATGATAGTTTTGTATTTAAACCTTTTGTTTTTTCTGTATTTTGTTGTTAAATACCTACATTTTGCTGTGTTGAATATAACATGCCCAATTTTACTCTAAATGTCAGGAGAGGAGCTCTTTGCTGCGTTTCAGAATTTCTATAAAATTTACTTTAACGAATGAATATTCATTATGGAGAAGAAACAAAAGTTTAATACGTTTGAAGATAATAAGCAACTTTAGTACCTTCACAAGAACTCAAGACTCACAACTTATGACACAGCAGTAACTTTTCGGTTCAAATCCCTTATATCTCAGTATCACAGACAAAATTCTTGGCAAATTAACATCTAACCCACTTTTCACTGATTACCCACCTCCTCCACAACAAAGTCAAATATGACCACACTTTAACCCACTTAGAAGTAAGATAACTATCTTATCAGGACAGATGTTGCAAGCTCTAAAAGGAACGAATCACCGACAGTTAACTTTGAACACGTGCGATATAACTGTTCATCGGCTCTATTGAATTTAGGAGATGAATGACGAAACGACTTTACATTTACACGTATTGGGGAACGCACTATAGCTATAGTCTGTTTCCAACATCTGATCAAAGTGTAAACAAATATATAAATACCTTTAAATATTTTTGATCTGAAAATTGAGGTTGATTTTACAATCTCAATTTTCGTCGATGATTTTTTTTCAATTACAATTTAATAAAGTTGGAATTTTTCTAGACACAGTTTTCCAACTTTCTTGGTTGTTGACACTTTCATTAGACACTTTTGGAACAAGCTATAGCCATAGACTATCGAATTGAAGAACAAAACATTATATCGACGGTGTAGTATCAATATCTAATAGGTAGGTAACTACAAAATCATGATTTTACAGGAGGCGAAAAAAAATGTTTCATTTCTATAGTTTTTAATATTTTAATAAAAAAGTAATTTATATTAAACAAATAGTAGGAAACGTCGTCGTCGATTCAAGACCTTATGTCTTTGCAAATATGAGCTATTTCATATATTTACCTACGAATATGCAATAAAGTGAAAATCGGTAAAATGTTAGTTATTAGATATTTACACTTCTGGAGGCCTATGTCCAGCAGTGGACGTCTTTCGGCTGAAATGATGACACTTCACCGTCGATATATAACAATTATTTGACTAGCTTAGAATGATTTTGTACGAAAACCTTTTAACTTTAATTCAATTTCAAACAATGGATTTAAATTATATTGTTAAGATTAGTTCAATACCATTGCCAGACACGAATAACTCAAGAGTGTCCTTAACCATGGACCGCCAGTCTACCGTCATTGCCAGTCTAATTCCATTCAAGTTTTACTAAAGCATTCGACCTCGGCCATGTGCATTTACTGTTTGACAGGCATTGACACACTGAATAATATATTGCTGAATGTATATACTTACGGTGGTAGTTCACCACTTCAACACGTAATTGCTTTGAGAACAATTCCCAGTATATTGAAACTTTACTGAGGATGAAACTATAACTGTCACATAGACAAAGAGACTTCGTCATTTTATGACGTGCAAACGTAGATAGAGAATGAACTATAGATTAGACACTAAAATAACAATAATAATCAGAGCGGGACACATTTATTAAACCAGTAGTAAGAGTAAGCAAGACAGATATAGGGTTTTCTATCCCTTTTTGCGACTCACCTTTTTTTGTTTGGAGCCAGTTTAGTTTGACTCCCAACAAACAACAACTGTCAACTGTCAGTGCTATCGTGATAAAATTTCTTTGGAAAACTGTGTTTGCGACGCTTTCCTTTTAATTGTGTGAATGTGTAATTGCAGAACATAATATATATTACCTATATAATGGGGCGCTGTACTGTATTAGGTTGTACAAATCGACCAGAACAAAAAAATTAAGACATAACCTTTCATCGGTAAGTGAGTTAGTTTTTCTAATATAATAGTAGTATTTACGATTTAAAACGTTTATAGAATTCGTCATTCATTATATTAACATGTAATTCTCAGAAGTAATGAAAAATTAAACGTGTTTTAAACGGTTTTATTTCATTTGTTTTGTATTATTATTCTTGTAGTGTATTTTGATAAGAGTTAGAGGGATACCAGAGCTCGCCCGGCAAGTTTACCCATAAATCCAAACTCCTATCAAATATTTCTTGTAATAACGCTATTTCTTTTTTACCAGTTTCCCAAAAAAACCAAGAATACAAAATCTGTGGATTCTCCTTACTGGACGAAAAAATTGGCAGCCAAATCAACGTGCACGGATATGTTCCAAAATTTTTATAACAAATTAGTCTTATTCAAGGGTCAGTGACCGAAGTTCGAATGTACTGAAAAACGAACGAGATCTAATTACTTGTTAAACAGGTACTACCGACCTTCTAATTTATTTTAAAATTTTCTGACCTTATCAGTTTTTTCTGAAATCTTTTTAGTTACATCTCATCATATCTCACTTTCGCAATTATTATTATTTTAAGAGCATGTCTACCTTTATTCTCTGTCTACGGTGACTATGTATTTTGAATAAACGTTTTTTCTTTTCACTGTCTTATGTTATTTTTACCCAACTGCGTCTAAACATAAAAAGGATTTTTTTTTTATTATACATGATACAGATCTTGATTTATACGATCATGGGTAAAAGGTCGACTACCCATGAATATGGGTAAAATTATTCAGTTGGCAACCTCTATTTAATGTCACAAAACTATAGCCATCTCATGTAGGTGTACGCTGATAGCGAATCTATAGTTCATTCTCTATCTACGCGTGCAAATGACATTCAACCTTAGGATGGCACCTACAGCACAGAATATATAATAGTACTACGCCTACAGTCCGTTTTACAGTTATTTTACCTTTGACAGCAGCAATCTAACAGCAATCTTATTAGAATGAGAATTTATTATTTATTTATTTTTCATTTCAAAACACAAACATCAGTGTAGCCCTGGCTAAAAAAAAAAAAGAAAAAAGATCACTTTGATTTTGACAGTGATGCAAAATCAGAATTAAAAAAACTGTGAAAGGACTACGTATAAGATATTTACAATTTTGAATATGTATTCAAAGTGTCGAACATGACCGCAACTCTTTCAAAATTCCCTATTCAAACAACAAATTGATTTATATCATCACATCAAAATCAATTTTGCGGTTAAAAAAAAAACAATATAGACTCCGATACACACTTAGTCATCTTTCCAAACAAAACAAGGTGCCATTAGCAATTCCTTTGAATCAATGGTACTTTAAAAAAGGCAATAATTCCGCTGAGTCACACCTACCCTCGGAATTGTTCCCTAACGGTTGGTGCTCTATCTTCGGCATTTCTTGCATATACAATGACTGTATGATTTTGATATTTTGTTTGTTTAAGTATCAATCATGAAATAGAATATTTTAATCCTCATGGGTCTTGTAAAAAATGTTTACGGGTATCGGGTTATCCAGTAACTGGGTTGTGGACGCGATAGACAATCACTCCATGTAAAACATTTGTATTCAGCTCTTCGATCAATAATAGCTGTATAGCAATAATTCAGCTGCATTCCGTTAGACTGGAAGCCGACTCCATAGTGTCTATAATACAGTTGGAAAAAGGTTTATAATATTAATTTCGTCTTATAGAAAACGACGGTTTCCATTTAAAAGTCTACAAAGTGCCTGTAAAAATCCATTCCTCGTCAGACAGTTTAGTAACACACAAAATGGCTGTATTTAATTTCAAAACAGAAAGTTGTTTACATGTAATTTCTTGGCTAATCAAATACAATGAGGAAGCTAAAGCCTAACTGGCTGGAACTGCTGAGGTCGGGAGATCAAACGACCACATAACCACAGGCATGTTATTAGTAACGCATCACGCATTGTTAATATTCTTTAATGCGCAATACAAAAAGAAACAGTAAGTACTTAAATTACGCAATGAATTTTAGACCCTATTTTCTAAATGGCATGTATTTAATCAACCCTAAATTCTTCCCATTTGATTTTCCTAAAAATACTAATTGTTACGCTAATATACTCACCGACCATCTCTTTGTGATTTTAGCCTAGTAAGTTAGTAACTGCAACTAAATTGGGTGCAGTTTGTTTGGTCGCCGTTCTAACCTAATCTAAACGGAGTAATTTAATCGGAGTAGGTACGTTAGCTTAGTTACTGAGACCAACTTTAACGTGACAGATAGTTTTAAAAAATACCTCATATCAATCATAAGAAGATCAAAAAGTTTTTGGGAGGATCAACAAAATATTACATTTTCTAAATAAATAAAAAATAAAGTACATTCACGTAGAGCCAAAGTTCAACAGTTTTTAATTAAGATTTATGTTCATATGTACAGCACAAACGTCGAATGAAAATGTAATTTTCCTGTAAGTATCAAAACATTTTTTCGTCTACCAAAAGCTTATGAAGACTGACTGAGATGAATGAGGAAGATAATTGAAGTGCCCGTTTAAAAATTAAAAAGTTAAACTCGTAAAACAAACGGGTGAAGAGTGCACGTAACTTTTATATCTAGACCTTGCTTCTAGAAAATTCAGTCCGAACATTTTAGCCAGTTTTCTTTGGATACGAAACTGCAGCTTTATAGCTTGAAGATACTTTGCCATTATATTTTAGGTTTTATGAACACAATCATAACGGTGATATTAGACTGCATTGTTGTAAAACGCGATTATGGGATCGTGAATAAAACTGTTAAATGACTCGAAAGGTGCATTCAAAATTGTCTTCTTCCTATTTTTGACTGGAGATAATGATGCAGCCGATTATTGTATTAGATAATGATATTGCACGGGTAGGTAACTACCGTTCTCTTACTAAAACAAGATATCATGGCCTACATAATCACAATTAAACAAAAATTAAAAGTATAAAACAATATCCTTCAAAAGCTGTTGTTTTCTTGTTCGGGAATATTTCCATAAAGCGCCATCTAAAAGAAATCCAGAGAACTTTTACGGAAGTAGGAACGAGTGTGGCGCCCCTTACGGCGATGGAGGGAATAAAAAGTTCACCATGGGGTAATGAAGGGGACTTTGTCTTTTTGTAGTTGGATTTAACGAATCTTTTGTAGTAAATACTTCACAATTAGATTACTATCAATAAACGGAATGGGTATTTGAAAAACTAGAAGCTCAATTTGAAAATTTGAAAGACATGCCTTGAGTAACGAAACAGTCACTTCCAAATTGAACGAGCTTTTAAAAAACAATTACAAAACACATAACCTTTTTCATAAAATTTAATCCATTCTTTAAAATATATACTCTACCACAACATTCGCAGTCTCAAAACAAAAATCAACGCACAAAAAATTACTTTCCAACTTTTCAGTGCTAACAAACGCAAACAATTACGGAGCCAAAGGCGGCAAAGTTAAAAGGGCCCGCTAATGACGTAAGGTATTCTACGTTCATTGTTAGCTTTCAATAATAAACTGTAATGCGAGGTGCTAAAAGAAACTGAACCATTTTATAGCCATCGCAGATTTTAAGAGCGAGTGTGAATGCATTCCGCGGCTTGAGTGTTTTACAAATGCACGTATACAGAATTATGCAAATTATTTACAGTGAGCTGGGGTTTTGTACTGATTGTTATGTTGTTATATTCTACACTAGCTGTGCCCGCGACTTCGATCGCGTGGATGTCGGAACTTAACAATATATTTTGTGTGCGTCGGTATCCTGCGAGGATACCGATTCAAATCTTTATTTTTTATTTATGCTAGTGCTTCTCTATAAACAACATTAGCTGTGGAACCATCTGGAGCGTACACGAAAAGGTTATTGGGGTTATTTACGCGTGAAAGAGCTACGTATAGTTGACCATGGGAAAAGCATCCAATACTTAGGTCCACCCCCGCAACTCACTTCATGTTCTTCTTTTGATTCCTGGGACCTACTTAATCTCGCCCTTTTCGCATCTCGGCTACGCTGCGAAAGGTTCGTTTTTTTTTTTTTCTAGAAGGCATTTTCAGAAAAAGAACTGAACCAAACAAATAAAATATTGAACAAAACACAAACTTTCAAAATGAGAATGAAGACAAATAAAATTTCAAACTACGAAGTAAATAAAACTACTTGACTCAAATTGCAAGTTATTATTTACTTCGCACTTTAGAATTTTGTCCAAAATTTACAGTTTTCTCTATCAATGTTACAGGCAACCCTCTAAATTACTTTATAAAGACCACCTTTTGAAATCAGCAGTTGGTTGTCAACAGGGTGACCCTCTTGGGCCAGTCATTTTTAGTTTGGCAATAAATCCAATTATTCGACAACTAAATTCTAAATTCAACGTATGGTATTTGGATGACGGAACCCTAGGAGGTGATGTAGACACAGTCTTAAAAGATTTACAGTTTTTAAAAGAAAAATTCAGTTCCATTGGCCTAGACCTTAACCATTCAAAATGCGAAATTTATCTTCCCCAAACGACTGACGGACAGACAACCATTGCAAAATTTAATACAATAGCTCCAAATATCAAAATTATGGAAAGAAACTCTTCACCTTCTAGGGTCCCCAATTTTTGACGAATCCTTTCCAACGTTCATTGAGGAGAAGATACAAAATTTTAACGACGTCTCCGAAAGACTTTTCAAAATACTTTAAATTCAAAAATCTTTTGATAGACTGAACCGATTGCGATGAAACAAAAACTTAATGTTAATTCAAGTTACGCTAAATCGTTGTGTATAAAAGTTATCTACATTGATTTCGTACATTTTACGTGATGCTCGGATAACTAAACATACAAACAGACAAAAATTCTAAAAATGCTGGAAATGGGTTCTATTGGTTGTCCTTTAACACCCTGGCTATGTTTTTTTATTTTTTTTTTAATGTACAAAAACTTCTTTTCTACAGTTTTATTATATGTATAGATAGATGTTGTACGTTTATTAACACGTTTAGAGGTCAGACGCGATTGCCTGAAATAATGAAGTCTACAATATATTCATGAAAACACCGCTCAGTTTAAGTAAAGAATAGAAATTAATGACGATGATGGATCAATGATTAGACAATAATTACAAGATCATCAATACTAATATATTATAAAATAAAAATATTATAAATTCGAAAGTAACTCTGTCTGTATGTTACCTTTTCACGCCTAAACCGCTGAACCGATTTAGATGAAATTTGGTATAGAGATAGTTTGAGTCCCGGGAAAGGACATAGGATACTTTTTATCTCGATATTCTCACTGGATCGAGACTTATGCGGGTGAAACCGCGGGGCGCAGGTAGTTCCTGATAAGCGGACAAATATAATTTAAGTACAAACAGTATTTTACAATAAATTGACGTTCGTCAGGGGCCGTATTCTCTATGATATAATGAATGAAACAGCGCAAAATGAACGCGATATTGGCGTGATTAGCTGAGGAATTAACGTGGTTTCGAAGGAAGGAATCATTGAGTAGTCATAGTGAATTAGGGCCCAGACCTACTTAACGGATAATACATGTCATGTAACAATGATGAATTACATTTTAATAAAGTAATATCCTCAAGCTAATAACTCTTAACGATTCCATGAAAAACACCCGCCGTCCTATTTAATATATTCGTCCTTATAACTCGTTACGTAACGTCGGCTTAACTAACCAACACAAAACCTACACAATAAAGTATCCTTTTAATGGAGACCCCACGATAAATTGTCCTAATAACAGAAATATTTTATTAGTTAAACGACCATCAGAAAAAGTGTTCGCTTTAACAATTTTTACGGCATATTTCATTTGAAAAAATTCTTCCCTTTGCTGGATGAGATCCGATCTAACGTTTGTGTCAGAAAAAGGATAATGCGGCCATCTTCCTAGCGGGTGCCCGATATATTTTTTTCTTTATTAAAATCTTGCTATGATCGTCCAATATTTGGGACCAACTCGCTTGTCAAGTGCTGCGCTCAACTAAAGTTGGTTGCAACGTTGGCTTCAACATTGGTGAAGATTTTAGAGGTGCGTCCCACTTATTTTTTATTAATTCTGAAATGACAGATGAAGATGACCGTCGTTGGTAGAGGTGCATCGTTTTTGAGCATGGTTTGATACGTCGTATAAAAAGTTGATGTTTTGTTTTTATTGTGAAACTCCATCACAGTATGCTACTTTGTCAAAAGTTGACAGTAATTAGGCAGGAATATGGACGCTTTAATACACCAGACTTTTTTGCTTATGAATCATCAAAATTACATATTATAGGCAAGTTAAAGTTATGATTAGGTAAACAATTTTCTTGGAGTGGAGAGCAGTGGTGGCCCAGTGGTATCAGCCGCGACTTACAAGTTGTAGGTCGTAGGTTCGAACCCCGACAGGCGCTTTACTTTGTGTAAATTATTTCATCACCACTGCTCTCAAAACAGTGAAGGAAAACATCGTGAGGAAACCGGCATGTCCTAGAACCAAATATTCGAAGACATGTGACATCCACCAACCCGCACTGGGCCCGCGTGGTGGATTACAGCCCACTCCCTCTTACAGAGAGGAGGCCTGTGTCCCAGCAGTGGGAACGTTATAGGCTGATTATGTAAACAATTTTCTATACAAAAGAATTATTTTTAATGTGGTTATTTTAGGAAAAATATGTTTCCATAAAAACAAATGAAATGTACCTAATAGAAACCAAAATCATTTGTTTGATTCTGTTAATTCATAACAGAATTGTCAATAACCTTAGTAGTAATACTTTCAAGAAAAACTTATAAAAAAGGCAAACACCACTTCTGTGAAGACTGTCCTTTAATAAAAAGGACGTACCTATAATCTTTCCCACTAATTCAAACCTATAAAATACTACAAAATAGTTCGTATACCATCATACGTACACAATAAAGCAAATCACACACAGTTCTCAAGCGAGCGTATTGTTTGGAAAGTATTCACTTAATTCTTATTTCATGACTTAGTGTGACCTCAGCCTAGGACAGAGGTCGTCGCAGGCGCAGCTATCTGATCGCTGCCCGATCATGTCTATCGATGTTACGAATAAATGCACAGCAATTTAGATCTATATTGTTCTGTTTATATTTTGAAATGGTATGACTATGTGTTTTGAAGCTAGTTCTTTTATAAAAAATTGCGTCTGTTTAATGTATGTACCAATTTTTTGTGTTTTCTAAGCTTTTCGTTGTTTTCTTTTTCTCTGTTTAATACAAAGGGGTTTTTTTGGGAAGGTATTGAAGTGTCTGAATTTCTGTAGACAATCATAACCCTCCTTTTTGCTTCGCCGTAGTCGGGTAAAAATGTGCTCTCAATTTTTTTTTTTTGTGATTATAAGCTGCACCTTAATTGCGTAACATACTATCAATCAGAATCTCAATCATTTTGAAAGATATTGCTAATCCATTGCTTCATATGTCCGAAAAAGTTGTCTACTCAAAAACGTAAACAAAGCAATGAATGTTGTTAAACTATCAAAATGAAAGCCATTCCTACTGTTAGTTTGTTACGCAATTACCCTATTAGTGAAGATAATTCAAGTTTAGTATAAGAAACATTTTACCAAACTTAATTTTGTTTTCAACTACATTAAACCCTATGATATCACATAGACCATCGAAATCATCAATAACTTAAAAAAACACCATTAATCTACCAACACAATCGCATCCGGAGCAGATGCTGCATCAAAAGATCAGTTTTTATCAATAAAAATACCTCAACATTATAAACAAACAAGGTGTTAATACTCGCGATAAGTATCTAAAATAACTTGCCCCTTCTTATAAAATATTGATATTTAATAGTCACATCACAGAATGAGTAAACCAGGCAGCCCTGTATTCCATCGGCATACCAGATTACCACATCAAATATTCCTTTTAAAACTTCTCATCGCCGAAAACCAAACCTTACTGACCAAGAAATACAGTTGATTTTCTATATTCGCGTTTTTTCGTTAAATAAGTGCAGGTGCCATCGGATGGCATCGCATCAACTTTATCTTAACTATCACATCTTCAAATATTAAACTTTTACTTTTATGGCAGTTTAAAATGCAAGTCGTGTCAACTAACGGGTAACGGACACCCTATAAACTGCGACTTTTCGTTTTTATCAGACGCTGTTATAATCTTTATTGCTGTGCTAATAAGGGCACTTATTCTTTGAATTTAATCTTACGCACGTTGCGTACGTAACAATTTAAGCATATAAGTTCTTTGAAAACATACCTAACTACCTTTTGCCTGCAACTGCGTCCATGTAAAATTACTTGTTTTAACTATAAAATTAAATAATTATCCTGTAACACAGAGCAGTGGTGGCCCAGTGGTACCGGCCGCGACTTACGATTTGTAGGTCGTATATAGGTTCGAACCCAGACAGGCGCTTTACTTTGTGTAAATTATTTCATTACCACTTCTCTCAAAACGGTGTCGGCAAACATCGTGACGAAGCTGGCATGTCAACTGACAAGACATGTGACAACTACCAACTCCCACTCCCTCTCTAGGAGAGGAGACCTGTGTTCCAGCAGTTGTAACATTATTGGCTGATTGTAAATTTATCCTTTGTTCCGAAGATTATCCCCTACATATCTCACCCCTTTTTACTGTGGATGGGAGGAAATCATCAAATGACTCCTCCCGCTCTAGGTGGAGCGGAAGGGAGTGTCAGACTCTTACTGACTAAAACCAATCCGCGTTCCTTCCTTAGCCATTTATGTTCCTGGGTAGCGGTAACCCTTTCGGGCAATCCCGCACCCCCGGCAGGCTTCTTCCCTGACAGGTCCCTTCCTTTATGCTGATGTCTCTTTGAGGCGCGCGTGGAACACGTACGCACCGTCCGGCACGGGGCTGGTCCTGATCGGACGGTAAGCTACCCATTACTCTCCGTCCGCAGGCCCGCGCCTACGGTGGCCGGGAGTCGTCACGCGGCTCCCGAAGCCCGGAGCGTCTCCCGCGGCGGCTGGGACGAGTGGCTCTTTCCCTCAACCATCCCACCACCTCCTTCGCTAGCATGAATGCTTCGCAGAAGGAGGTGACTACCTCCCACTCCCTCTCGCCCCCAGGTCCGGACGCGAGAGGTCGCCGCCGCTGCCGATCGCCTCTACGAGGACACGGTGGTGCTCCGCTCAAGCGGGGCAGACCTCCACCGTATGCTCCACCGTGTCCTCTGGACAATCCTCGCAATGGATAAGTATCTAAATATTAGTAGGCATAGATAGATATAAAATAATTAAAAAACCATTTGCTAAAGCATTCAAATAATGAAACCTTGATCGAATAAAAATGTGAAAGGTTAAAAAAAACTTCTACCTACTAAAACATGTCACAAAACGACTAGTCTTTGTTAGTTTAAAATAAAATAAATTAGAGTATTATATTGATTAAATATTATACAGATTTGAACAGACAGGTTCCATAAACATGTTTCTAGATTAGTTATCATAGCTTAGCCTTTGTTTGTGTTCAATAAACTAGACTTATACTAATAGGATATTATAAAATCGTAGGTGTGAAATTAGGTAGGTTTATTCAATAAATTATCTAGATTATTTTGACTGTATAGAGACTAATTTAATTTTATCGTTTTTGTTTATCATTTTAAACGTGTTGATTTACATTTTTACACAAAATTAAAACGAAAAATTTAATTATGAAATATATATTATTTTATAATTTCAAATCGGGCTAATTTTTTGCACGCAAGTGTAGTAGGCTACCGGAATCGGTGTCAGAATCTAAACTAGCTATGAAGTTTTAGTTTCACCTTAAATTCTACCATATTATTTCACATAACATCACGCCTTCATTCCCCGAAAGGTAGGTACCTTTTAGTGCACACACATTTCGACAGTTATGTTTAAGTTCTATGTATTGCCATCCCTGACGACCTTGTGAAGACCGCAGGAACCCGTTGGATGCGAGAAGCAGAGAACCGGCCGAAGTGGAGGTGCTTGGGGGAGGCCTATGTCCAGCAGTGAACGTCTTTCGGATGAAATGATGATTATTGCCATCCCATTGGGCTATTAGAGTCAGGGAAGAGACAAGTGCACCTGTCTGCGCACACACTTGTGCACTATAATGTCTCCCACACTGCGCACACACTGCTCCGAATCTCCGCTGAGATTGGTCCCCATGGCCGAAATTCGGGATTATAGAGCGAGCCTATTGCCACCAACCGGGAACAAATCCAGACACCGGGCTACAGGGAAATTCCACCATATGTTCTTCATCAAACATAAGTTAATAAACAACCACAAGTATTTTTTAATAGATTTCAAAATAAAGTAGGTATAGCGCAATATTCTAATCTGTCCTTATAAAAGGTCAATCTAAATAATTAACTACAAATGACCCTCTAAGAAATATAATTATTATCTCGTGTCAGTTGTGAAATAAAAATGCGGTCAACCGGACAGGTAATAAAGTTAGATAAACGAATGAGATATGTAATTAATAATTGATAATTGCTTGTTCGGTGTCAAATGACTTCATTAATACGGAAAACAAGTGAATAAATCCTGGCGTTTATTAGAATTGAAATTCTTCCAAGTTGCAACATTATAACGGTGAATATTAGTTAAAATTTTGAACGAAGCGGAGATTTTTCTTAAAAGATAATACGTTCGTTTTATTGGATACTTGATCTTATTGCTCATGTTACCAAAACGGGCGTAAGTCAGGAAGTACCTACCTCTGAGGCTCGATGTCCATACAATTGAATGCGGTTGGGGAACCTGCATTGATAACAAAATAAAAAGTGAATTTATGAAAACCAGGACTTAAAATAATTAAGTACTTGTGTGAAATAGTATTTTACAAAAAACAGAAATCACTATTCAGCGGTTATAATTTCAAAAGAATTTGGTCTAATAAATATTAAAAATAATATGAGGATCCTATCGGTAGCTTTGATCAAATTATAAATGTACATTGACAACTATAGTGCGGTCACAATACCTCTGTACCTCTTTTATTCATTTATTAATTAATAAATATATATTCAATCACAAAATCCTTCAATTGTACATATACATCCGGCAGTCGGGTAAAAAAATCATATTTCTAGAGATGCTTATCTATCATCATCATCAGCGAACACCGGCGTCATCGAGCTAGGTGTAGAGATAATGTGACCGAGTTATAAGCTTAGTTATCAATGGTAGTATTATCTGTTATTGGGACTAAGGGTGCTTACATAAAGAAACAGGTTTCCGGTGCAGGCGAGTCTGTGCGGGTCGGTACCGATCGGTGCGGGTGAAATAGTCCCACATTAACTTATGCGCTCACACATAAAGAAATAGGTAAAACATGTAACTGTTTCCTTCCGAAGATCAACCTGCAGAGACCTGTACCGGGAGTCGGGACCGAAAACCTGCTTCTTTGTGTAAGCATCCTAACCCAAGAACAGAAAAATGTATAGCGTGTTGTCGACTGCACGGCGCGCGGCGCGAGAGGCGACGCGCAGCGGTAGCGGAGCAGCGGCGGCGGCGCCCGCGGGGTGCGCGGTGCGCCTCACCGTTCGACCAGCGTTCAGTATAGTCATAGAAATGTAAATCTTATGGGTACCTATAGTTCTGTGTCGATTTTTTTAAATCTTAAAAGTTCAATTTATTGTCATTATTGTGAAAAGCCATTAAACCTAATCATTATTGCACTTGGAGTCTTATTAAGAAAAGCCCCGTAAACATCAACGAGTCCACCCCTTCGCTGCCAGCATTTCACAAGTTCTAAACAGCGCTAGTGCACTCGTTTGTCTAGAAAAAAAATCAAAGAATCAAAATATGTATGTGTCATCCCACGCTCTTTATGATGAGGAAATTACTATCGCCTACACTACACAGAAGTCCCTAGTAGCCGAGGGCTATGGCTTAGCCGCCTACCATTTAAACATTACACTCATTACGCAACTATCTTGAGTGTGATCCCAAGAATAACGCAAAAAGAACAAGAAAAATCTGCAGCTACCTAATTCACCAATGATGATTTGATTTTTATGAGTGATAGAATAGGTGATGCAGGTCCGAGAAAGGGTGCTACCTTGAAAATCTATAATCCTCGGAAACCTAAGCGAGCGAAAGTGATGCAATTACTTTTGAAACGCAAAAGAAAAGTGATGGCTATAATGTGCGTGCGCTCGGAATCAAACGACGTAAGTGCCAAAACGAATTTACTCCTTTTTTAACAAAATAAATAAATTAAATTTAAAACTTTTTGAGTAAACTTTGATATGATAATTCTCTACTTTTTAAAATAAATTCCATTGAATAACCCGTAATGTCGAAAAAAGTAAAAAAATTGATATGCAATTTTTTGTATCGAGAAAAATTCATTGAATCGTGTATTCCTTTTACATGATACTAGACCAGAGTCAAAAAACATATACTTACCATAATGTTAAATCCCTATTCCACATACTTAATAAGTTACACGAAATAGAAAAACCACATTTTTTCAATATATCACCTTAAAAAGCCTTCTTAAGGCGAATGGGTAGTTGTAGCCCGCGAAATTCAATTTTTCTTACGTTTTTTGCAATTTTCAGGTCAGTGTCAGGTTGTATCTTGATCAAAATATGATTCGCGACAATAACAGGTACGTATTTACAGAATTATAATAATTAGAATCATTAATACATCTTTCTAAGTTAGATTTCTACCGTTAAGAACAAATCTCGTATGGAAAAGTGTTGGTGGTAGAAATCTAACTTAAACAGATGTATTAATGATTCTGATGATTATAATTCTGTGAATACGTACCTGTTATAGTCGCGAATCAAATTTTCATCAAGATACAACCTGACACTGACCTGAAAACTGCAAAAAACGTAAGAAAAATTGAATTTCGCGGGCTACAACTACGCATTCACCTTAATTATTTATTCATACTTAATTAACACAGAAACATACATAATGTTGACATAATCATTCCATTACACTCAGGTTGGTTATCAAACTTGGCTGGACAGGCAACGTATGAAAGGCTAGGAGGGACCTTGGCCCAGAAGGCCAGTACCAACAGGTTGAAAGTTATGAGATCGTGTTTTAATTAATCAGCAAAATCTACAAAGCCTACAAATAACTATGAAAAATTCGATCACACCTAAAATGGAACCAAGGTTTTGATAACTAGAGACAGTTCAGTATTAAGTATATTCAATATTTAATTTATAATATCTAACATATAGCAAAAGACGATTTCCTTGAATATTTATGTATGCATAGTTAATGTTTATAAACAACTGAATGCATAACGCTGTGAACCAGTTTATTGATTTATTGCCGAAGCCCCAGGAAACGGTCGTCAAATGTTACGAGCTGATATATTTAAAATTGTATCGTGTCGTAAAATCAACATAAAAGTAATATTTGTTGTGTGTTATAAGGAGCATGTTTTACTGATAGCGTTCTTGTAGTGTTGTTGTGTGTTCCCACTTCTGGAACACAGTCCTCCTCTCTGTAAGAGGGAGTGGGCTATAATCCACCACTTATTTTGATTCTAGGACATGACGGTTTCCTTACGATGTTTTCCTTTACCGTTTTGAGAGCAGCGGTGATGAAATTAAATACAAAAAGTAAATTGCCTGCCTGGGTTCGAAATCTCAACCTACAACTCGTAAGTCGGGGCCAATACCACTGAGCCACCAACTACACTACCTACTTAATTTGACAAAAATCCTAAAATATGGGATAGTGCTTTTCATGTGGGAAATGATCCAAATCTGCGTTCTGCTGAAGATGAAGTTTGAGTAGCTTCTTCGAATTACAATGAACCCTGTATTACTAATAAACCGTAGATATTAATTATTGAGGAAGTTATTATCTAGGTTCCATGATTTTATGAACTACTTAATTTATTGGAAATAGATTTGGTATTAAAACGCTAATATACACTGTGGTTTTAGTGGCTACCAAATAATGAGCTACTTCATCTTCTCTAAATATGACGAGAGATGTATGAAAAAAACCGTATTTGTTAAATATGTCCCTTCCTCTTACTTTGAAACCAAAGCCTTATAAGCAAAACGATTTTAAAATTACTTGTTAATCAGTTACTGTTAACATTGAACCAAAGCCGGCGGCTAAAACCGATCCACATAACGAACTAGTTTCATAACATTGCAACCATGTTGAAACATGTAACGTGCTTTAACAATGTTAAAAATCTAAATGTTATTATAAAGCTCACCCAAGTGAGCTAAAGTTTTGTCTAGACCAAAAAATAGTCAATGCCACTGTGCTTTGTATTTTCAATTACTTTTGCTTTTTATTGTTAGATATACCAGTATTATTGGTAACATTTTAAAACCAGATGCTTCTAAGATCATAAAAAATACAGTCTTGCTACAAAAATTGTTCGCCCTCTCTTACAAGGGATTTTAACACCAACTTGTTAAGTAATAGTGACCATAATTGCAGAATTTTGAGATCGGTCTGCGGTTATACACATCTTCAGAAATCTGGTACTTAAAAAATTATTGTCTATTGTTGTTAACAATGTCTATTGTGGAATTACTGTGCTCTTTGAAGGACAAACAAACTAATTACAGGGCAAAGCTGATTGTGAAATATATTATCAAGTAGATTATAAATGTGCAGTTTATAGTAAACGAACAGCCAATAGAGATGATAAAACTTAACTTTTGCGTTTCGTTAATGAACAATTCGTTGTGATATTAAACCTTATCAGAGTGAACAACTTTGTGAATCATACAAATAAAGAAGTAAAATATAATAATGATGATGCTGCAGTCATTAGAAAGTGCAACAACCACTTCTCCCACAATATTTGACAGCTTTCTGGTACTACTTATAAAATGTGCAGAACAAATCAGATAATAGTCCACAATCATCTTTCTCACAAATAATTCCATTGATGTTACTAAAGTGACGTAATATGAAATCACATCGTCGGTGACAAATTTTTAGGAACGCAACGTATAATTTATTATTTCTCTAGTCACCGAATGAACGAATCTTTTCTGCTTATGTGTACTTACTTTCTATTGCGTAAGTTATTTAATGATACTAGCAATATTTGGGAAACTTTGCCTAGTTAGAAGCGACAATTTTATGGCTTTTCTCTTTTTGTTGCTCGAGTTTCGTTACGTTTCATATTGTGTTGTTTGTTTAATGGACTATGACGGTTCTCTCATTTATCAGCATTAATTTAATCATGATGCAGAGTATAAAAGCGCTTGTTTTTATTGAGATTTTCATCGAAGCTTCATTTATTGTCTAATATTCTCTGTTTACATTCAATTTAAAATACCTCTTATTTAACGGGATACCAAAAATAAACTATTGTTTTCAGACGAAATTCAATTATGATGAAAACACACATAAAATGAACGTTAAAAAGAGAGTATGATAAACGAATATAAAATTGCTCATACCATAAATTGGATCGCGAATAGATTCGTGAGTTCTAACGGAACGTAAATCGATTGAAAATTATCTAACAGAAAAAGTATTACCACGTATCTACAACGAGCGAGTTATGTCTATTATTAAGGTTCTCCGTTACGGACAAATAATGGGGAGGTCAACTTATTATGAGTACAAAATTACGCAGAAGTTCAATCGATCTTTATCATTGAATGCATAATGATTGGTCGTGTCCTGGTTAGTCTGATACCGTTTAAGCAGTTTAAAATCATTTATTGTTGGAACGCTTTGGCAAAAAAGGTCCCTAACTAGAAGACCAATGGATGATTCAGATGATATTTGGAACCCGGTGGTAAGTAGAAATGCCAAACTAGTTCACCATAAAATAATAGAAGAACATAACGAATACAAATTATTTGTAAATCATGAACTTCATTAACAATTCGCATAATTATAAACTTTTCACAAAAAAAATACACTGGCCGTAATCAGTGAGTCTTTAATTGTCTCGAATTGAAGGGTTGTGAAGGTGAATAAAGCAAAAAGTAGGAAAAAGGTAAAAACCACGTTTCGTTCCAACGGCCACCAACACTGTGGGTGGACTACACTTGTCAATCATCGTAGCTTTTGCCTCGTACGTTGCAATCTCCATAATATACTCCCATGTTCTATAGTTACCGCTTTTTATTGCGTATATTGATTGTGTGCTGTTTTTACTATGTGTTTCTTGTAGGTATGTAATTTAATAAATAATCTTGTCTAAAGGTAGAGCAGGTGGTCGTAATTGATTTTTAGACGACATGCTTTGTGAACTACTTTGTTGCTATAGCAATAAGTATGACTAGCCTGAAAGCTGTGAATAATAACGGTTTTATTTTTATTTTTGCAGATACCCCTGGAGCTAGTTTTGTTAAGTACTTTTCGATGTTTCTATCAGTCCAGTCCTAATTGATCTTCTAGGAATATCCATTACCGTAATTTTCGTAACCGTCAGAACTCGAAAAGGTGCTCAAACAAACTTGAAATGGACTTGATTTTATGAAGTCATCGTAACGTAATTATAGTTTTTCTGATTTTATGATTAATGTTGCTCATCATGAATCAAAACACGTCAAGAACCCCCGTGTTTAGCCTCAGAGCATCAGTTTTTATTGTATAACCGAGGGTCGTGGCCCGATAGCCCGATAGTTAAGAGGTTGTGGAACAATCGAGTGGCGTTCGTGAGAACAGTATGCGCCCACTTCAAGCTAATGCACCTAAACTATAGGACGCTTTCAACAAATAGAGTAAGAGCGGTGTCACGATGTCGTTTAGAACTCCACAAGTCTACAATGTAGGATCTATACACTTCGATACAAGACCTGTATGGCTTTTCTACCGCCTTATGTCTCTATACTTAACTCGTAGTTATAAAAGATGATTTTCTACTTAAATTAATTAATTTCACTGACAGTGACAGACAACGTAACAGCCTAAACCATTGGGTCTTGAAGCATGATATTTTGTAAAAGAGTTCCTCATATTATAGTGAAAGTGAGCGCTAAGGCAGTATTACTTTAAATACCTAGATTTTTTATTTTGCAATACCAATAGGTAAAAGTCTTATTTTAGTTTTTATAATTATTTAATTTTATCCTGTTGCTGTGCCTTTACAGGGTCCATATTTTTGTATCTAGCTTTAAGCCTTTTTTGCCTTTACTCTTATACATACAATAAATCAATATGATTTTTTTTTTAAATTTACCTCCTAAAGGTGTAACCTCTTTAGGGGTGAATTAAAAAATAATAATAGGGGTTGAAAGTTTCTATGGAATTCTGTAATATTTGCCGATGGGAAAACCCATCGGGCACTTGGCTTGTTATAAGTAACTATAAGTTATAGTAATGAAAGAGCACTCCAAAATAAACTTGAGTTTGAATCTTTGAATACACAACTAAAGAGTATGCGTGCGGACGTAGAAGGAATGAGTATAATGTGTGATCCATTTATAGAACTGGGAAGTGAAGCTCGGACTATATACTTGTACGGAGTTTCAGAGCTAACAAGCTTCTTTTGTAAGTTTGTTCATTGCGTCAGCCTGTAGTCATTCACGGTTGAATATTGGTCTGGTTACGATAGGAGTTACATAAATTGACAAATGGGTTATGGTCAAAACTGAGTAAAAGCGCTGCTCTTCATGTTGACTTTATTTTATCCTAATGCCGGTTTTCACTAACACTAGATGACTCCTAAATGTATGCCAAAATAAAAAGAAAGCGATTTAACCTTTTGAACGCCATTGTCACATATATGTGACAAACGAAATCTTACCCTGAACGCCAACGTCACAAATATATGACAAAATACACGTCGCACGGGTCGCACCATATTATGAAATAAACAATTTAATCATTACTTTTGTGTGTTTCTATTTATATAATTTAAAAGTTTAAGCTTCCGTCTATATTGTATTGCAAGAAACTAATATAAATAAACCACCAATATCGAGAAATTTGTTGTTTTAAGTGTGTGTGTTGTTTTGTTAAAGTAGCCTGGCGTCAGGGGTACGGCGATACGTTTATACTCTGGCGTTCAAAAGGTTAAACGAGTAGCATATTCACGATAGATGCCGAGAGTTTGATTAAACTCTTTGCATTAATTCTAATTTGTAACTTAGTACAATTGAGAGGGGCTTGTGGCTAAGTAATAACAGCCGCACGATTCGATCGAGCAGGTTAAGCTACGCTTGCCACGGTTGGTCTGTGGATGGGTGACCATCTTTACATACCAAGACCCCTCCGTGCCTTGGAAAGCACGGTAAACCGTTGGTCCCGGCTCTCATTCGTGGATCTTTGACAGTCGTTACGGGTCGTCAGAAGCCCGAAAGTCTGACAACCAGCCTTACCAAGGGTAACGTATTACCCAATAACTGGATTGTGGAGGTCAGATAGGCAATCGCTCCATGTAAAATACTGGTATTCAGCTGCGTCCGGTCAGACTGTAAGCCGACCCCAACATAGTTGGTAAAAGGCTAGGCAGATGTTGATGAGCTTAATAAAATTAGATAAGAGTAACAGTGTTGTTTGGTTTTGAAACTGATCATAGGCACAGGTCACGGTTGAAAACCAGTGTCGCCGGCACTAGTTGTCTGGCATTTATGCTGAACTGGGCCTTTTTTCGCAGCCGTGAGGTACACTTTCCTACTAATTTCTTACATCGGACTTTTTTTGTTTTTTTTTTTGTTTTTATCTGATGTATCTGGTATACTGTGTGACTTTTAGTCTGTGCTAAATAAATGTATTTTCGTTCTTTATCATTCACATTTGATCCTGAATCTGCTACATTAGCGCCATTTTCAAATTTTATTTAGATATTATCAGTATAGAGTCATTGAAAACAAAACTTAATCACTTTTTACGATAGCCACGGATGGAATGGAGGTGGCGTCTCTATGACGCACAAATAAAATCAAGATTAAAATTCTAGAAATCGGTTCGGTTCGATTTCATTAATATATTAAATCAGTTATGAATGCCTGTTAAGCGTTGACGTCAAGTTAAGAATTTTTTATTATACTTTGACAAGATTTTAATACCTATTTGTGAAAGTAAAATAGAACTCCAAAATTGTAATAAAACAGTTTTATTGGTAGTTTGTTTATTTGCTTATACGAGCAAAAAGTTACTCCACTTTCTTAAAACCTCACGACATTTGAAACCTAGGCTTTCAGCTAACTTTTTTGTCAGTATTTGAGACGGATTTGAGGAAACTTCGTTAGAAATAGTATTTTGTATGAAAAAACACGCTTTAGGCGGCGACTGCTCTGCTGTTTCATTTATCACTAACATCCTCTTTATTATATCAACCTTTTACAGAGAGAAGGCCTGTGTCCCAGCAGTGGGAACATTATAGGCTGATTATGCAATCTACAGAACAAAGTATGGCTAATTTTAACGAATATAGTGTAACTTGCGAAATACTTTGGCCAACTATTTATTTACCTGCTGTGTAATTGCGTAAAACACTATCAGTAGCAATGGGTTTCGTTTTGACAGTTCAACAACATCCATTGCGTTATTTACGTTGTTTAGCAGACACATTTTTCGAAGAAACGAAGCAATATCTTTCAAATTTATTCAGATTGAGATTGATAGTGTGTTACGCAATTAAAGTGCTGAACACTGAACATTAAAGTGTTGATTTCTCCCGCATAAGTGTCGATCCCATGGGAATGCTCCTCCATACAAAATTTTCTTAAAATTGGTCCAGCCGTTTGAGTGTGAAGAAGTAACAAACATATAAGTAAACACACACACTCACAAACTTTCGCCTCTATAATATTAATGTGATGGGCATTGTACAAAAACCCCAAAAATAATAATGTTTAGCGCCTTGGAAATGGCGTTGATACCAAAATACGTTTAATTCACCCAATTCGTGAAGACCAGCAAAAACATAATCTAATTTCAGGTTGCCATTGCATAACAACAAAACTGTGTATACAACACTTTTTGTCACCAATCACCATATTTTATTTTTAGAAACTTGGTCATTATTATCTGTTATGATGTTGCAGTTTATAGTGGGAAACAATTTTCGAATGTCAGTTACTTCGCCTTACTTGTGGGCAGTCCGTGACGTGATATTATTCAATTAAGTTTTGTGCCCCAGTGCAATTTCTTTGTTTAATTCGTTACTATTGAACCAAATCTAGAAAGTGCGAAAATAGGTACCTTAAATTCACCCAAATCGTGAAGACCAGCAAAAACATAATCTAATTTCACGTTGCCATTGCATTACAACAAAACTGTGTGTACAACGCTTTTTGGTCACCATTATTTATTTTTAGAAACCATTATTATCTGTTATGATGTTGCAGTTTGTAGTGGGAAATAATTTTCGAATGTCAGTTACTTCGTCTTACTTGTAGGCGGTCAGTGACGTGGTATTATTTAATTAAGTTTTGTGCTCCACTGCAATTTCTGTTTTATTCGTTACTATTGAACTAGATCTAGAACGTGCAAATATTGGATTTTGTTCTTGCAGAATCGTCAATACAGCTCCACAGAAAATCTAAACAAGATATCTTAGGTGTTTTATGGTGTCCATCGTGGTGTCCATCTACCCTACACAATCTGGCAATTTTTTAAAAATAATATTTTGTAACTTGCAAAATATACACACTGGACTTTGGCCAAGTTTATGAGATAATAAGTAGCTTCTGCCCGCGACTTCGTCCGCGTGAAATTTCACCCTCCCCCTATTCACCCTCTTAGGAATTTCGAAAAACCCTTTCTCAGCGGATACCTACTCTTCACAAAGAACACACCCTCCAAATTTCATGTCTCTACGCCCAGAGGTTTAGGCTGTTCGTTGATATATCCGTCAGTCAGGACTTTGAATTGTATATGTATAGATAGATTAGCTAAAGCCATTTAGTAATCTGTGGCTAAAGTAATTAAAACTTCAACAGCTTCTTAATTAGAATTAGTTGGACTATTAGCACTTACGCAATAACCTACTTATCCTTTAAAACTGAGTCTAGGTATTTGCTAAAGACATTTTGCTGCCTCTTGGGCATTTAAAAATACTCTACCTACCAAAACATACCAAAAGTTACGTAACATTTTCATCCAAACCAATTACGTAACACTTGACTTCTGTCCATCCGATTTATAACATCAAAGTAGACACCGTACGTCAAGTACGGCTCTCAAAGCGAGTAACCTTCGAGATCCCGTAGTACTAAGGTCATGTATGCAGCGATATCTTTTGAACTTGAATGTCAGCGCGATTTGATACGACGACGCATCACTGTGACAGCTCGCTTCCTTTGTTGCTGTTATTAAATTATCTAATAATACATCGGTTGAACAATATTAACTTTGTTTCGACCGACTGTCGGGACGTTTACAAAAGGATGCGTAGGGATGGAGAAATTGAATTAATGCGTGGAACTGATAACTTGTGATGAGAACAATGTATAGTCAAGTTAACACAAAATCAATCTGCGTAGCCTTTTCCCAAATATGTTAGGGTCGGCTTTCAGTGTAACAGGATGGAGCTGAATACCAGTATTTTACATGGAGTGACCAGTCAAAATTGGCTTTACCAATGATACACCCGCGATTAACTAAAAAACTTTTTAGCCTAAGTAGAAATAACCTCAGAATAATAATAGGTAAAATTACGGGCCATAACCCTCTTAACAAACATCTTTTAACATAGGCGCCACGGACAGCCCCCTTTGCAGGGGCTGCCTTGACGCCGAGGAATCAGCCGTCCCCGTCATCCTGGAATGCGAGGCTGTGGCTTCTCGACGTGAAAAATCCTCGGAGCAGTGAGGTCGCTCCGTGAAGCCTGCAAAGCTCCCAGGAAGCTTCTGTGCTTCTGGATGGAGCTAGGCTGGCACTGTTAGCCAGAATCCCTACGCACAACGGACCAAATGAGAATGTGCATAACTCCAGCTTCCTCATATGTGATAGAATAATTCTACCTATGCCAATATTTAAGGCATAATAGCTGCAATCCAAGTTCCCAGTCTTAATTTAGCTGCCACAAAAACTTCGTCAATATGAGTCGTTTAGTGTGTGTTAGCTAGAGTGACGTCATCCCAGCTTCCTCATTCAATACCAGGCAAACCAGTGAGGTTAGGGTTTTGGAATATAGTCAGAAAAATAAGGCATAATAGCTGCACAAGGAAGGAAAAAACTGAACGATAATACTTAAAAAATTTTGAAACTACGATAAAAAAACGTGTGTGTAAGCTGGAGTGATGTCACCCCAGCTGCTCATGTCGTATCTTCCAAACGAAAGAAGATATGATTATGTATGATAGCTTAAAAATTAAGGCATAATAGCTGCCATTGGCAGCAAAATTTTCAAATCTCTGGTCAAAATACTCTATGAGTTATTAAACCGATAAGTATGTGTAAGCTGGAGTGACGGCACCCCAGCTGCTCATGTCATATCTTCCGAACGAAAGAAGATACGATTATGTATTATAGCTCAAAAATTAAGGCATAATAGCTGCCATAGGCAGCAAAATTTTCAAATCTCTAGGCCTTGTAGTTTCCACTTAATAAGCAAAAAAAACTGTTCCGCGCCAAAAACATCAATTATTGCTTCGGAGATTGTAAACAGCGGCGTTGCCGTTCCGTGCGCTACATTATCAGTTTGAAGTAGTTTGAACTAGATTATAGACTGGGAGCCGACTACACATTTTTCTCAAACATGCTTGGAAATTTGAGCATTATTTTGACAATCTTCTTCAAGATAAATCGAAGCAAGCAAGCATTGATGGACTTACGTATATGTGCCTCGGCCCACATCATCCATCAATGCCTCTTTTGCTGGCCGCTGCAGTAATGTATTATTAATCGTACTATGTAAGTATTGAGTTATTTATAGTCAAATTGTGTGTTTAAACAGGACGAAAGAAAATTAAAGTTTACTTACACTTTTAATCAGTTCGCGGACGAAGTAGAAGAAGAGAAGAGAAGAAGAAGTAGAAGAAGAGAAGAAGAAGTATAGAAGTTTTATTATTAGGACGTATAAACATACAGGGTGTTACGGAAAGGGTATATCAATACAAACGGGTTGAAGAGTGTATCTGGTCTAGAATCTCTGTACAAAATTTCAGCTCAAAAGCATTAACTTTGAAAATGCTTAATATTTTTTTATTTCGACATCACGGCGCTGCACTGGCGCGCGGCGGCGTGATGTGCATGTACTAGGCGCACAGAAACACTGCAGATAATGGATAATGACCCTCGTAGTGTGGTGACACGTTTGTTATGATTTCAATTTAATAAACTATCGAAATAAAAAAATATTAAGCATTTTCAAAGTTACTACTTTTGAGCTGAAATTTTGTACAGAGATTCTAGACCAGATACACTCTTCAACCCGTTTGTATTGATATACCCTTTCCGTAACACCCTGTATATACTCAACCGCCAGCAAAATGTGATTTTACAAGCTCGAAATCAAATCTTCTCACTATTGACAGCTGATTTGCGTAGCAAAAATTATGTCCACAGATAAATGCAACCGTTTTTTTAGGCATTGAGGCATTGGTCTTTGAGCCATCTCTTTTAGGGTTCCGTAAATCAAAAGGAAAAAACGGAACAATTATACGATCACTTTGATGTCCGTCTGTCGGTCTGTCAAGACCCTTTATGTCAGGAATGCGTGGAGGTATCGAGTTGAAATTAATACCATATACTCAGGTCTGCGGTCCCTTGAAGCTGTAAAAAAATCGAACTTCTAAGTTAACGTAAAAAAAAAAGATACGGCCGTTTATGAAACGTATATTTCGACACTCTTGAGGGAATTAAAATGTATAGAGTACTTCCCGTTGACCTAGAATAGGGAATGCAATCTCGTTCTCGCGATATCTCGGCCATATTTACCTTAATCTCGGTCAAAAATCGGACGAGATCTCGCGAGATTAACGATATTGCACAGGAGCATAAATATATGTGTTTCCCGTAGCAGAAAGAGCGTTCTCTTCAGCTGGTTATTTGGCCTGCAAAATTAGAAGACGTCTGTCAGACGACTCTTTAACATTTTATGCTTTTTGCGAAGCTATTTTCAATAACTTTTACACTATATGGTTTAGGAGGCTGATTTTTTGAAACCGTACTGGGTTTACTATAGTGAACCCATTTTTATACATTTCGTTGCTGGCGATTCTGGGTTTTTTGTCTATGAACTTTAAGCCAAGTCCTTTGTACGGAACCCTCGGTGCGCGAGTCCGACTCGCACTTGACCGATTTTCTTAATGACATTTGTTCTGATTCGACATTACTTTAGATTTGCTTTATGTATAGAATTGTTCAAATGTCACGATTTCATGAAAAAGTAATTCAATCGCTAGTAATAATAAGCATTAAATAGACCAATTCTATCTTATTTCATCAACCTCAGAAATAAAGCACAAACCAATTGTATTCAAAATGTGTTTACTGTAAGTGTACCTAGTTCTCTCGTCGTCTAAAGTTGATAAGAATCTACTTTATTACATTCATAGTTCAGTCGGCTCTTAGTCTATATCCTCAATATACAAAATTAAAAATATTTTGAGCGCAAGTTAAAATGACTTCTAATAGAATGCATGCTAAGTGCAAACTTGGTTGCAGTATTGTAGCGCACGGAACGGCAACGCCGCTGTTTGCAATCTCCGAAGCAATAATTGATGTTTTTGGCGCGGAACAGTTTTTTTTGCTTATTACGTGGAAACTACAAGGCCTAGAGATTTGAAAATTTTGCTGCCTATGGCAGCTATTATGCCTTAATTTTTGAGCTATAATACATAATCGTATCTTCTTTCGTTCGGAAGATATGACATGAGCAGCTGGGGTGCCGTCACTCCAGCTTACACACACGTTTTTTTATCGTAGTTTCAACATTTTTTGAGTATTATCGTTCAGTTTTTTCCTTCCTTGTGCAGCTATTATGCCTTATTTTTCTGACTATATTCCAAAACCCTAACCTCACTGGTTTGCCTGGTATTGAATGAGGAAGCTGGGATGACGTCACTCTAGCTGACACACACTAAACGACTCATATTGACGAAGTTTTTGTGGCAGCTAAATTAAGACTGGGAACTTGGATTGCAGCTATTATGCCTTAAATATTGGCATAGGTAGAATTATTCTATCACATATGAGGAAGCTGGAGTTATGCACATCAAATGAGAGTCTTAAGGGCGGAAAAGGGAGCCCCATCATCATCATCATCATACATGGAGTGACTGCCTATCTGATCTACACAACCCAGTTACTGGGTAACACGATGCCCATTGGTAGGACTGGTTGTTAAACTTTTGGGCTTCTGACTGCCCATAACAATTTTCTCGGGACCAACGGCTTAACAAATGCTTTCCGAGGTGAGGTGCACCCATCCACGAGCCGATCGAGGCTGTTGTCATTTAGCCACGAGCCCATTGTTAACACAATACGTTTAAAATGGTTAAATTGTGCACCTGCATCAATAATTTCCGTATAGTAGGTAGGTCCTAACAAGGAAGCAAGAACGAATTATTGTTGCATGACATGCCCAAAGGAAGCGTCGGATGAGCTTTTGTGAAAGCTACTAAAGGTCACCACGTGAACATAATGATGCACAATGTAGGAGTTGAGAAAGTTACAATGTTGAGTATAAAATCCTCTACTATGTTCAGGTTTAGATTTATGTTTGTAGAAAAACCAGTAGTTGTCAAGTAGCAAGCACCATGTTGCAGCAGACGCTTTAACAGAAACTGGTGACATAAGCAAAAGCATCATCATCAGCTTATTGCAGTTCACTGCTGGACATAGGCCTCTCCTATAGCACGCCATTCAACTCGATTTTTGGCAACTCTCATCCAGCTGCTACCAGCCATCCTGCGAAAATCGTCGCTCCACCTAGCCTGAAGGCGTCCCACATTACGTTTCAAAAAAAAAAAAAGCATTTAAATCAGCCTATAATGTTCCCAATGCTGGGACACAATACAGGCCTCCTCTCTGTGAAAGGATTCGAACTTTAATCTACAACTCGTAATTCGCGGCCGTTACCACTAAACCACCATTGCTATGCTCAAAAACCGGTAAGTACGATATTATTATGCAAATTCAAAACCATATATTGATTGCCAATAAAATAAACGACCAAGTCATCGAATCAGTCACTAATCCTCTTAATGATAATGTTTTGTAAAGAAAAATCCTTTATCGTATTACCCGTATTAACATCCAATAAACAAAAAGGCCCATTAATAAAACCCGTGACTAATTTATGCGAAAACACTTTAATGCAGATGCGATTCGAGATAATTTCAAAGACTGTTCAATATAGTCTTTAAAACAGACATTCAGATGTCCGAATATTATTGATGAACGTCTCGCGAAAAAAGGCTTAAAGGCACAATGAGAGAACCTGCATTAAAATTATTAATGCCCATTCAGACGAAATGTGAGGGGGATTTAAGTGATGTAAAGTGTGCTTACGCGCCTCGGAATACAAGCTAAAGTTGTTGGTCCCATTTGTAAATAAAGACTTCGTAGCGGTGGAATTTAATATTCGTATTCGAGTCCGCGGGCCGAGTGGGTGTGGTCGACTTGTTCGTGCTTCACCGGAAAGATTTATATTACATGCATTTTCGTATGCGAGTGATCTGAAATTGTCGAGCGCGGTCCCCGACATGAGCAGAGAATATCGCGACGGGCCGCATTGTGACCCACGCCCATTGCTCTCTTAACGACTATTCAATACGCTCTTGAATGAACGATTGCTCTTTGCTATATAATTCAAGCGGACAACGATCGCGATGGTTTTTGCTTGATACGAAAAAAAGTCTGTAAAGCGATATGGCTCGGTGTTGAGTTCTAAAGAGTTCGCAGTTCGCACACAATATGAAACTACTGTAATATAGGAATTATTAGTCCCTGAGTTTGAAGTGTTTTATTTAGATATGTACACACAAACTAAAATATATATATACTATATACAAATGATAATAATAATAAAAAAAAGACAGCAGTTCATTGGGCATCGAAAAATTCGTCCGCATCGCTGTCAATAGGATAAGTGCCCAAAAGGCTGGCAGCATTGCCACGTTGGATGGCAATGCTTATTCTTTGGGCTAAAAATAGGCCAGCCCTCTGGTCACGCGAAGAGTCAACCAAACGCTTGGCGATATCGCGAAATATGCGATGAGCACTCGGACCCCAAGGCCCTAGAGTTTCAACCCCAAACGGCTCAAACATATAGCTCCCAGTAAGGTTGTTATATTTGCGCCGTTTGAGGTTTTCTGCTCCTGCAGCAGCCGCCCCAGCACCGCCCGCCGTGCTAGGAAGATGGGATGGCGCGAGGGTGTCGACACAGGTTGCATCCCACACCAAAGGCCTACCCAACTTCCAAGGCATTATGGTCATTCCATCTGGCCTCTTCCCATCGTCACGTGCCAAGCCATTGGGTTCTAAAACAGCTGGCACTCCGGCGGTGACAAGAACCCGACGGATGATGTCGTTAATGCTGGCGTGCCGTGCCATCCGACCAGCGCTCTTGCTGCAGGATAGGCCATGGTGTCCGAGGCAGTCGACTGCTTCACCGCATTGACAGCGATGTGGAGCTCCGCAAGGAGCGCCCAGACGCAAAACATGTAACGAGCCGGAATGTGGTGTCACCCAGCATAGTGCCTATGTTGGGTGACGGTAGCGCCTGAAGCCAGAGGCCCGACCCCCATTCACCCACAGCCAGCAGGCGGGCACGCTCAGCAGTATTGGTGGACGTATTAATAAGTTTATTCCGTACCAACCTGCAAAGCGGCTCGTCCCACTGTCTCTGGGAAGACGGGTTCTCGGGCTGAACCGTGTCCGGGCAAGCCACTTTCCAGGCGTTCACCGCATCGGTCAAACACGGCACTTCAGAGTCAACCTGAGCAGGAATCAAGATTCGTGTGGTTAACTTTTCTGTGCTGTGGACCGAGGATAGGAACGCCGGTAGGCTTACACTAGAAATTTTTCGGACGCCGAGCCCACCAAAACGAATGGGTAGTGTGGCTTGTTGCCACGCGCGGTCGTCCAAAGCTACATTCAAAATGGATGTAAGAGCGAATGATTAATTTTTTCGTCGACGAATGGAGAAAAACTGTCTTCTAAAATTGAGGAACCTAGGAGGTGCAATGAACGGTCCCTGAGAGCTAGTAATAATTAATTTTATATTCGGTACAATATTCAACACACATATTGCATTCCATAATGTTGACTTAGGTAGTGGGTTTACGAAGACAATGACGCGATCATTGAGAACGCTGTCAGGCACAGCAAAAAAGAGAGAGGAAGAGGGTTTTAAGTTGACAAATTACTTACAACCACCTACTAGCATTTAATTGAAGATTTAAATGTTATTTTACCTCTTGAGTTGACAATTTCAAAACAGTGACACTGAAGATCGAACAATACCTTTTGTTCGTCTCAAATCATATCTTGCTCAGTATTTTAACATCAAAGATTACTTCCACCCGAAGTGTTTATCTAACAAAAAATCGTATAGGAGAACGAGTTATGTAAATAACACTTCGATGTCATAGATAAGTAAACAAAACAAGAATAGTACGAGTAAAAAGCGATGAAAAAATTAAAACCAACCCTTTCGGTGTCGGCCGGTTTGAATCTTAAGTTGACGGGACAAAAAACGGACATGTGGATTCAGGCTATTGTGTAATTTTAAAATAAGGTCAGATGTGAGGAGGTTTCTGCTTGAACAATAACGCATTTTAATATATTTCATTAAGATTGACGTAACTGATTAGGGATTTCTAACCCTTCCATTTCCTTGATATTGTGCCGAGCTTACCTAATTACCAAGTGAATAAGATGTTCATGTTCACCTTGCCAGGAAGGGAGTGACATATTAGATAATTATTTGGCTTCCTGTAGATATTAATCACCTCAACAAAAATTAAGAATTAGCAAAGTTCACTGGTCATAGATTAGATCACACCCACACCACAAGTCCTTAATTTAGGTATTATCGAAACATTTTCCTCACATTGTTTTTTATATTTCCGAATAAACTCCATTCGTTTTTATTCTATACATATTTGAATAACATGGAATAGGGCCCAGTCCGGTAGCAAACTAATTGCGAACCATTGTTAATTTTGAGATAAAAGAAAAAAACTTCCATTATCGAGTTAAATACTGCTCAAGAAGGATTAAAACCGCGAACAGTGGCCGTCCTCTTTTGTTACAAGCAAATTACGTCTTCAACAACTTATATCCAAACAAATTTTCTTTGCGGCAATTGTTTATAAAAGTCCGAAGGAGGATTACATCGGCTCGGTGAATAACAAAAGACTGTTGCGGTGCTACAAAAGCGTATTAAACAAGGAGGTAGCCGTATCATCCACGGTAAGAGCTTACTTAAGTTTATGGAAAGTGGGTTTAAGACGTTTAAACCATGACTTCCCATTAAAGGGTTGCACTTTTTGTAAGATTACGCTAAGCAGTCCATAGTCGATCGCACGTCGAATGATACTTACGTGGGTATGGTTTTTTATGTTGCCTATTCGGACCGGCTTAAAACATGGCATCGTGGGGGTTCTAAAAGGTTTTATGAAGGACTCTGCTTTGTTTCTTTGTTCTACAGTTTAATTAGTGGGTTTCTGCCATATTGTTTTAGTTGAACGCGCGCTATTCCTTGGCGGCACAGTCGTACCTGACGTAGGTGTCTAATTAATACCTCTGCGGCTACGAATTATTGGTATCCGAGTTTGTTTGGTTCAATAATGAGTACAGATGTTATCCTTCCGTATATTGTGTTGCCTTCTATGGTATATGAGATATTAAATATCATTGCAGTGGTTCATTATAACAAACGTTTGATTATTTTGTTGCACTTATGAAACTTAAGCTACCGAAGTTGCGCAGAAAATATTAAGGTTTTTGTGTGTAAGATACGAATATTATACGGTAGATTTTCCGATAAAAATGTCTCTTTCATAAAATCTTCCAATTGACTCTTCGATAAATAACATTTCTTTACTTAAGAATTAATAAATTCTCTGGCGACATGTGCGTATTCAGAATCACAATATTATCGCTCATTCACCGAATTGATTAACGAATATATGATATCGAACAACTGTTCCACTTAATGGAGCCGAAAAATCTTTTTTTAAGTATCACAATAAAATATTAACCATCGGCTCCTCTCCCGATAGACACATTTATCATTTTTGCTATTAAAACGGAACAACAATACGAACCCCGAAGGAGCCAATGAGCTCATCACAATAGCAAATGATACCTTGGGGCCGAACCGTCTGAATGCGCCTTAATTAACCCTCAACTTCTTATTAAAGGAATAATGATCCCTTGTTTATTTTATAACTAATATGTGGACAAGAAAATCTGACAATTTAAATGCATAGTTATTTCGTAGTTATTAATTTTAAATGTAGTTTGGTATGCATAGTTTTTTTCATTAAAATGGACGTAATAACAGAATTAAGTAAAGTTGCAAAAAAAAAAAACAATACCGAGGTGTAATCTGAAAATAATTATGTAGCCAGTTTCAATAAGAAGCACTAAATCGTAGCAGTAACATCTGGTGTTCAGAGTTCGAGCTCTCTTTTAATATCAATGATTAATTTCATAATCAAAATTGGAACAGAATACGTTTAGTTCATATTTATCTTGATCTAAGATGTATGCCATAAAATAATTGTATACAAGTTAATATAAAATTGATTAATTATTTTTGCAGAATTATTAATTTTTTTTTTAACTTCTGTAATCACACTAATATTATAAAGGCGAAAGTTTGTGAGTGTGTGTGTGTGTGTGTTTATATGTTTGTTACTTCTTCACGCTCAAACGGCTGGACCAATTTTGATGAAATTTGGTACAGAGATAGCTTGAGTCTCGGAAAAGGACATAGGGTACTTTTTATCCCGATATTCCCACGGGATCGAGACTTATGCGGGTAAAACCGCGGGGCGCAGCTAGTTTTTTTATAATTTTAGAAAGAAAAAAGTATTTATTTACTATACATACAGCTGAAGAGTCTGTTTGAACGCACTAATCTCTGGAACTACCACTCGGATTTGAAAATATTCTTTTTGCGTTTGATAGCCCAATCCTTGAGGAAGGTTTTAGGCAAATAAATAATTAACATTACACTACGACCCCCTTAGGAGACAAGCGAAAAGGAAAAAAAAGAATTATCAATATCGGACTACTCTGTAAAAAGTTATGCGTGGTCATAGATAAAAAAAAATATATACGCGAGGATCTCCTCCGTTTTTTTGTCAGTTAAAAAATATTCACGCGGGCAGAAGCTAGTTCATAAAAAATTAGAATCAACATAAGAATTGCTTAAAAATTACATATCCACGAACAAGATATTACAATATATTTATGATACCGAAAAACATAACTCTATTGTTGGCAAGGACGAGATCCGAACACGAATTTATGTATTTTTTACTTTTTAAAAGTCGGTCAGTAAGGCAGGTGGTGCACAGGTGTAAAAGGCGATTTTTTAAGACGTTCCTTTCTTAAAATAGGGCAAAGGTATCGTCATTAGTCCAAAAGTTTGTTTTAAGTCCGTCACGCTATTGTTGTGTAAATAACGTGAAACGTTTTTGGTTTGCAGCAATTTTGCTGACGTCATTTTTATAGGCCGATTTTAGATTAGTTTTTTTTTTCTAAAGGTCGGTTTCTTTGTGAGAGGTTTCGTATATTCTGTTTGCCTTCGGTTAAGTTCGGGTCGGTCCGGATAAAGGGCGATAATTATTTTATCGTGAGGGTGTTCCTTGTTTGTTTCTCTAATAGCTACTTTAATGGAAGTGGGTTTGTAAGAAGGATATAATGTATAAATTAAAAGCGCTATCTGTTTTCAACATCGGTTCTTTTGTTGAGTTAATTGTTTCGTTCGTTTGTGAAAATTTGTATTGAAACTAAAAACTTGTGTATAACTTTGCAAGTTATAGAGCTGCATTTAGAGCTTGTTAGAATATTCACCCTTTTTTTTTTTTTAAATACCAGTTTCCTCACAATGTTTTCCTTCACCGTTTTGAGAGCAGTGGTGATGAAATTAAATACACAATGTAACGTGCCTGCTTGGGTTCGAACTCACGACCTACAATTCGTAAGTCGGGGCTACCTCACTAGGCCACCTGTTTCCCATGGCTAAATTCTTAATCGTACACTATGAAGATCCATTCAAACTCCACTATGCAGCAGAATATTATTGCGTACAGGCTATGAAAGAGCTCCTTCAAAATAGTAAACTCAAACCATTTATTTTTGCGGGCATTTTAGAATTGTCAAAGTTTCGGTTGGTCAGAAATATGAAGCTAATTGGCCGTTCCGAAGCGTAGTAGGTATCTATGGAGAAGACCGGTCAAGAAACTTTATGGAAACTCTTGTAAATTATGTATATTTTTACAAAATATTAGTTATATGTTGAATTTATAATTACATATCGGAACGATGTCAAAAAGACGTCCAGTCGTATGTAAACAAAAGACTGCCAAGTTACAGTAACAATCTAGTACACTTGATTGCAGCTTACAATTTATTTCTTGTGTCTTTTATCTCAGCCTAATTACACAGACAGCGATAGGATTTGTACATAAAAGATAAGTCAGGATAATAGTACATTTGCATGCAGCACTTCCTATAAAGTATCCATGTTTAAGTGCATGACATGTAAACTGTTTTGCATTCAAGTACATGTCACTGTTATTGTCCAGCATTGTACACATTTACCAAAATAGTTGTGCTGTCGCAAAAAGTCATTTTTAAATTTAGGAACGCCTTCCTTCTTTTGCCCTAAGGTTGATTATAGATTGATGCGTATCGTTGGTGGTGGTAAACTTAACTTGGTTGTTATAGGCCGGTATTCGCATTGTGCCGCATCGATATTTTGTATGCACATTTAAATGCGGTCATCTATGTCCGTGTCCGCGTTGGTCCCGACATGTTAATACGTAACTAAAATCTCGCGAATCGGAAAATTTTCAATGGTTTTACACTGACCCATTGTTTTGTCCGCGCTCCGTGTTAAAATTAAATAGATACAGAGATCTCATAGGATTAGCATGTTGCTCCAAGTATAGAAGACAACGCGTTCTTGGGGTATTCCAATACCTATAAGTTATGGAATAAAAAATAAGACCGTATGAATAAGCTTGTTTCTATAAGGGGTTTGTACAGTATCCTCGTTTCCAGCTTATTCAATTCTAACAAAGGATTAAGACCTAACCAACCAACATTTCGCACCCTCGGTGTAACAAAGTCACAAATAGCCAAAACTGCAAAATTGAGGTAAGTATGCCAAATTGTAAAATATAAGATTTTTAATTAAAAAATGAGCTGTTGTGACTTTGTTGCACCGAAGGTGCGATTTGTTGGCAAATTCAAACTGAATGGCTTGCCTAGCTGAAATGAAGCCATAATACAGAGGGGAAATTCTCGTAATTTTAAGAACGTTCACAGTCTGATCTCGGTCTCAATCTGTCAAAAATACCTCTGATTTCCCTACATTTATGAAAAATTTTTGACATTGGTTGTCGCTTAGATGAGATTGAGACTAGATTTTGAACGTTTTTATATACGGAAATTGGCCTACAGAAGTTTTTATGGCGTAATATTTCTTAGACACTCATTACAGGAAACTATACAGGGTAAAATTTTAATCACCGTTTTCCTCTTAAGGGGTCATTATACTCATCATTATGAACAACTTTTATTATGGGGCCACTGGTTAACAAAATTTTAACTTTTTTTTTGTCACATGAAAACTTACATCTGAATGTACTAGGGCCACCAAACAATAATATGTGATTGGAAAAAAATTGACACGTCAGGTTAAAATAATCATGATCCTTTGGTTCGGTCCAAATCATTGGTATAGCAAATGGCATATGTCTGGGTTCTTGTTTAGCCCAACCTAATAGCAGTCTCACATACGTTACACAACATTTATGTGGAACCCAGGATTTATCTTGATTCCTCACAGGAAATCTAAAATAGTCTAAATAGCACTGTTCAATTATTGATGCGAAATTTCGACGCTGAGATGTAAAAGTTAATTCTCCACACACATAACAAAAACTGTCGGGGTTGTTAGAACACTTTCGTGGCATGTTTACGATGTAACTAACGTATATAAGATGTAAGTTGAATGCAATAGTTATACAGTCGTCTAAATAAAAAAAAGACACTTATATGAGGTCAGAAATGAATATGTAGCTGTCACAAAAAAACTGGACGTGATTGAAAAAAAATTATTATATATTGTTAATGAGGGTACACTAACATGAACAAAAATCATCACAAAGTTCGTGTGACAAAAACAGTGTTTACCAGTGGGGCCAAACCTGAAATCGTAAAAAAAAAAATCAGCTATTCCATACATTTATGTTTGCATAACTCGTGAAAATGTAGGAGACTGCTTTTTTTTTCACGATTTCATGTTTGGTCCCATAGTAAAAGTTGTTCATAATGATGAGTACAATGACCCTTTAAGAGGATAACGGTGATTCAAATTTCAGCCTGTTAATAGTCGACCTCATTATTGCTTTACCACCCTAAGGTTGAATGTCACTTGCACTTCATAAAACGACAATACCTACATATAAAAAAAATTGTGACAGTTAAACAGTTACAACCTTAACGAAGTTTAAAATTTGTGATCAATAGTGGTGGTACATTTATGAGATCGACTATTACGTGGGTCATTCTTACCTATCTTTGAAATATTTACGAGGGAAGATGGACATCTGCTTTTGTTTTCTTTTAATCCCCAGGATCATTTCTGTAAGAGTTCAAAAGTAGTTTTGTTTTCACACGTCCACTCCATGTCCATTACAGTGTTATTTTTAAAAACAATGCCATGTGTCCCCTAAATCCACTTGATGGGTGTTAACATCTGCCAAATCCCGTTCTTCCTGGGTTAGCAAAATTCTTTGCAAGGACTTGTTTTTGAAGACAACACTGTCCTCTTAAATAACATTGGCGTTCCTGTGAACAAAGTGTCTTTTCCAAATAATGTATGAAACTACGATTCGTTTGGTACCTAATAAAACATGCTAATCGTAGATCCTTACTATAATTGTCTGAAAAAAAAAAACAAAACTGACCTTATTAATATCCTTCTATGTACAGTATAATTGGACCAACTGTACATTTATCAACTTATTCCACAAAACTATTTTGTTGTTACTGTAGACACCTCCAGTAGAAGGTAATAACTAGAGCTGCTCCGAGTACAAGTTTTACCGAGAAACCGAGTACCGCGAGTATTGCTCGTGATTATGTTTACCGAACCGAGTACTCTGCCGGCCGAGTAACTCGATTTAGTTGACGCAGGTATTGGGAACATACAAAACGCTTAGAAGAATGCCATGCAAGTTTTCGGCTTTGCTACAAGGAATTAGCATTTACAGCGCCGCAACAGCGTGAAGATCCGAAAAGTGTCAATATCTAAGATTATAACGAGAGACTATTATTGAATTAATTTGTCTTTTCTATATGATTTTTCTGACAATTACTAATCTATGTACTTACATTAATATTGTAAAGAGGTCAGAAGTCCAACTCTCGTAATTCAAAAAGTTCAAAATCTAGTCGCAGTCTTATCTCGGCGACAAACAAATTTCAAAAACTTTTCAAAAATATAGAGGTTATAGAGCCATTTTTGACAGTTCTTAAAATTACGAGGATTGCCCCTCAGATTATAACTTATAAGTTTATGACTTCCATTCGAATACCTCGCCAATTACATCGAGTTATTCGGCCAATAACGAGTACTACCAAAATGACCGAGTACGCCTAGTACCGAGTCCCGAGTCATAAACAAGAAATCGGCGCATCTCTAGTAGTAATCAAAATTGTGTTTCATGATCGAGTTAGAATTATTAAGTTCCTATCACATTAATTCAGCGGTAGCTTCTAAACGAACAGCCATGACGGACAGTCGGACACATAAATAGCCTCAATTTAATGAGGTCATAAACTCTTCAGTACAGTCTATCTATTAAGGTTGCGTGCTTCCTTTATTAGCTTAGTCGCACGCGGTTATTCCGATCGATAAATGAAGCGTAGGTAATTTGTTTTTATGGGCGGTGCAAAAACAAAGTGGATTGACCCGCAGTCGCTTCTGCTGCTCGCATCGCGTGCTGACTTCGTGGTGAGGGCTTACGGACCGTCGCTTGGCGGGTGATTGAGCGGGATACGAATGATTTGACACGGGGGAGTCCATTTTTGATATGTGGTTAACTAGATTTGGTAATTGATCGGTAAAATGCTGATTCATTATCAAAGAATTCTCCCTGAAATACAAACTTTTTAGGGAGGAAATTGACTTTGTAATTTGACTTTGTCATGAAAGTTTTCTCAAGGAAGCCTGTGTCCCAGCAGTGGGAACACTTTAGGCTGATTATGCTTATGAAAGTTTTATTAATACCTATCAAGTATACATTGCCAAAGACAAACTGGCTATCATTGCTATCCCTACATCTTATGAAACATGATTCTGGAAGATGCAACAAGAAGGGCAAAATCAAAAATTTTCTTATACACATGAGATGCTTTGGGTAACCTGGAAGTCTTTAAACATACTCTGGACCCAGGTTGGCCGAAGCAAGGAAAACCTGTTAAGGAGGAGATTCATAAACGACTCCGCCTTGGAGTGTAAATGTGATGCTGTAACGTTCCACAAACGACGGTACACTTAATATCATGTCCTACAAATGTCTCATCAGCTGCACGTTACAGGAACTGATAGACGCTAATGATGGCGAAACATCGTTAGTACTATGACTCCACAATAAAAAGCCTCATTAATTAATTAAAATCAGCCACCTTATTTCCCACTAAGCGAGATCCCTTAGCCGCCCAGTCATGTGCACTGATGCACGCAGTCAGATGGACAAGTGAAGATCTACCCACCTACAAAGCGTCCCACCTTCCTCACTATAATGATTATTACTATAAAACTACGTCATATAAACTAGCGGTGTCTTTTGATGTAAGCGATAGTCCAAACTGGATTTAGAAATTGTCGTGTGAATGTATTTGAAAAGGAGTCGATGTGAGTTTTCTTGTGTAATCGTTTTGCTGTTCTTCATTTTGGGAAGCTATACAGGGTGTCCCTGGAAGTATGGATCAAATCGAAAAGGGACGCGGGCAAGGTCATTTCCAAACGTTTTAGCAAAAAAAAAAAATACTAAAAAAAAGAGAAGAAAGATCGAATTCGTGAAAACTATCAGGGCTATCAATTTATTTTTTTTAGATAGCCCTGATAGTATTTTTTATGATTATTTTCTTTGAGCACTAAGCGAAGTGATTAAAAAAAAAAAAATTAAAATCGGTCATAACTTTTGAACCGTAAAAAAATTCACTGACATTCTCAGGGTTAAAAAGTTTGGAAATGACCTTGCCCACGCCCCTATTCGATTTGATCCATACTTCCAGGGACACCCTATATAATATACGAGTACGAGTATGGAGCTATACGATACGTTGCGTCTATTTTTTAATCGCTGCTAATTGTGACGAGATTTGGATTCATGTAATTTAACAAAATATAAAATTCAAAGTCCTGACTGGCTGATATATCAACGCACAGCCTAAACCGCTGGTCCTAGAGACATGAAATTTGGAAGGTGTGTTCTTTGTGAAGAGTATGTATCCACTAAGGGTTTTTCGAAATTCCAGCCCTAAGAGGGTGAATGGGGGGAGGGTGAAATTTCACGCGGACAAAGTCGCGGGCTGAAGCTAGTTTAACATAACACGTCACGTCACGTCATATCTGTAATACCCGAAGGGTTAAGCAGAGGTGTAGCAGTACACCCACATTTCGCCAGTTATGTTTAATTCCAATGTAATCGGGAGACGAGGAGCCTATTGCGATCAACTGGGCACAAATCCAGACTCCGGGCTGCTACTGAGTAATTCCTGAAGAAAAAACTCAATAACACTGCCCGACCTAGGAATCAGGACGTCAAGTTCAGCAGTAACGCTTGCTGCCAATAGAACAACGAGGCAAGTTTATTCAGTCATTTAAACTTATTGATTTTAAATTTTTTTTCATGTTTCTGTTATGCCCCACTGAATGGCAAAGGCCTCCCTTCTGTCTTTCCATATTCTCCTGTCTCTTGCTAATTTTAATCACTGTATGAAAAATTTGATTTATTCTTTCTGATTCCATGAACCCCTCCTCCTCCCCCCCCTGGATACCCAGCTAGTTCTTCTTCTGTTTTAATCTCTGTCTTATCCACTTTATCTAGGTTACTCTTTTTGACAAGTACCTAAGTATTGTCAAGAGAAAATAAACGTTTTATGTTTTACAAAATTAAGTAACGATTTTTTTTTTCAATGTCCCATGCGTGCTCGATGGGATACTTGATAAATTAAAAATGAAAGCGACATTTTCATGCATCCACAAAATTCAATGACGAATTAACCTACCCACCCCTCTTACAAGTTCATTTCTGAATTTTCAAACGTAAAATTTCCCCGAAATAAATCCATCCTAGCAGATGAAAATATAACGACGTCATTTATTACCGCTACCGTTAATCATAATATCAGAAGTGAGAAATCTATCTATCATATTCTTAACTCTGACGAAGCGACATAAATTTATCGAATTCCTATCACGACGCTAACACTAAACAGAGCTTGCCCTATAAACTTTACAAGTAGAACATAACGACCAATGAGACGATCCAAAAATCAATTCATCACAGAACATAACATGCATGCTGTTTTCCATGAAGGGGTAGGTTGAATATGTATAGTCGTGTTACCCAGTAACTGGGTTATGGAGTTCAGATAGGCAGTCGCTCCATGTAATACTGGTATAGAGGTATGAGGAACAGGGAGGATCCTCCGACCAGACGGGTGTTGTGTCTGGCGGGCAACTACCCAATGATTCATGTCGGGCTGTTGTATATAATTATGCTAGTTGCGCGGTAAACTCTGCTTGCGCGATGCAGGATTTGCGTGACGTCATTATGACGCGTTGTTCGCATGTGGCGTTGTAGATACCGCTACACTGGTATTCAGCTGCATAATGATCGTGATTCTATGTTCACCAACTATGTTTAAATTCCATGTAATTTGAGGCGAGCCTATTGCTTTGAACCAGGCTAATATGCAGAGTCCAGACTCCTCAGATCGAGCAAAGTGTCCTTGGATGTTTAAGATGGAATTTCTTAGTAACTCCTCTTAAAATGGAAACATCGAAGTACACTTTGGGGATCGAAACCAGCGGTGTAACTGCGCAACACATTGTCGCAAGCAATGGCTTTCATTTTGACAGTTCATCAAAATTCATTGCGTTTTTCGAACATATAAAGCAATGGATTACCAATATCCTTCAAAATTATTGAGATTGTGATTGATAGTATGTTACGCAATTATGGTGCAGGCTGCTCCTCAAGTCGAACAGTCTATTTGGAAAGAAAAAAAAATTGTTGTTCCTACCGGAAACATCCAAGTAGGTACACCTTGGGGATTGAAACCAGGATCCTACTCAGCAGTTGCACCATGAAACCCACGAGGCAGATATCATAATAGTAATATGATAATTATTATGATCAGCACAAAATACTTTGTAACCGTCACACATGTCCAGTCGTGCCCAAAATAATGTTTTTCACACACTTTATTAATTTCACACGACGTTCGCGTCAGGAATGTACATCTAGGTACGTGACGGGACATTTTAAAAGGAATATTACGCGACTGAGCGCGAAATGTATTTATATCCGTGTTGAATACGAAATGTGGCTTCAATTAATGGCTTAGGTGCGATTAAACCTGTCCTTTCCAGTATGTTTAAGAGTACTTAATAATTATGTTCAGTGTTGCTTACGCTGAATGTACATACCTACCTAATTATTGTCGCTGTTTAGTCATCAAAGATATTAATAACTGCAACGGGAGAAGTGCTATTAAACGTCGGAATATGAATACAAAATCTTAAATGATTGAGTGCCTATTGAATGATTTCTTGGTAAAGTTTATTGGCATACTGAATTGCGTAGCCGCCTTAATGCCTTAATACTTGCAAGGTTCAAAAGGACGGGTATTACTAATTCTAAGTTCTGAAGTAGGTAGTAAGTGCATTGCATACAACATTCAGTGGTATAATTATATTAAAGACGACTCTCTACTTTGATGATCTTTCTTCGAATAAAACGATATTAATGGCATTTATCCCCTCGCCTACAGAGAATATCATAATAATCTAAGTCTATTTATGTATATGAAAACTATGAAGTCCCTTAACTGACTTCTGCTTCTCTACGTAAACCAATTAGTTGACACAGAGATTCCTCAGTAGCAAGACTCCTTTGATCGTTATAAAATCAAAGCACACATCTAACAAGGTCTATGACAGATTTATTGCGTTTTACTAAGAATTCCTTTCTGGTACAATATTTTTTAAAGGAAATGATTAAAAATAATTAAGGCGAGACTATGTTTTAGATGCTTTGTTTGGGCATTGTTTAGAAAAAAGAGATGTCGAGGAAACTTCAAACAATTCTACACATACGGTAGTGTTTCGAATTGTATTTACACGTTCAAAATTTCATAGCAATAATAATATTGCACATTTGTTGCAACATCAAAGTGCACTAACAGTCCCGATACTAAAATAAAGATGACTAGTTTGTATGCACGAGAATAAGTCCAGAGACAATTTTCCAAATCAATACTGAATAAATTATTCTCAGCTTTGAACAATGTTAATTCTCCACGCGACGCATACCAATAAGACTCATTGCAGGACAGTTCCCCATCATTTAGCAAGTGCGGTCATTGTACTCGATGCTCATTGCCGTTTGATTGAGACAATGCATCGGTCCGTTACGGTCTATGATAGAAACCATGATTTTATTTCCCCAGTACCATCAACCATAACAAGAATAGCCTCCGAATCAAACCATGACAGAACTCCAATGATTACCCGTAGTTCATTAACACTTTCGCAATTGTTTTTACGCTTCTTTAATTGTGACCAATGTTAAACCTGTTTCCAGTTATGTTGGCTTCACAATGTCGGACGTTTTAAATATAAAGACAGGAAAGACCGAAACTAAACTCGGTAAATTTAAAATCGATTCAGAAAAGATGACAAATATAGAAGTGTCAAGATCCTTGCGATTTAACACAATGCCATGGGTGGACCTTTAAAATACCGCATGAATACTTTTTAATGCGCCAACGATACGGCCAACGTACATTGTGTCGAACGTTTGACAATAGACGAAGATTTTTTTCGTGAGATTTAGCTCTTGAGAGGTTCATTCTTTTTTGTGTATTTCACATAAACTACATTTATATGAAGTCGTATCCGTGCGAGGACAAAGGCTAGCTGTCGCGGTCCGAAATATAGTTGACAGCTGCAGAATTTTCGAGCGAGCGTTCGTAACCTACCGTGAAACTTGCTCGCTATCCAACAAAGAGTCCGTTAGAAGTGTTAACAATTCGATTTTCATTTAAATCGTCGTATCTTGACGATGCATGGTGACGCCACACCTACCGTTAAAATGAATGGGAAGCGCCGTCGATCAAAGTGCATTTTGACGTTTTATTTCAATGGCAATGTTTTCTGCAGCCTTAAGAGGTTTTTAATAGTCTCCTGCGATTTATGTGGTCACGGTTGATCGATCACACCTTCAAGTTCAATACGTTTTGCGGACATGGTATCGTTTATGATTATTTCAATAGTCGTACCTTGAAATTGATTTTCGATTGATAGGTACTTGTCTACGGACTTGCGGATTTCATGATGCGCTAGCCTTTTTCGCTTGATTATTTTTTTTTATGTTTGACCATTCTGAACCCACAGCAGGCACGAGCTATAAAGTTTAGAAATCACGCCTAAAATTTATTCTATCAAGTGTTCTAAAAAAAATCTTCTCATAGATTTTTCTGTGAAGTTTACCCGAATATATTGTTATCTATAATTTTCAATTCAGATGAGTTTATCGTAAAAATACATATGATACGGTTGGCAACTTTATTTTATAACCGAAGTTATTATAAAATATCAATCTGCTATGGAATCTTGTGAATATTTTCTTAGGATCACGTCTTTATTATTATGATACTATTGTGCAACCAGCTGTGATCTATCTGTCAATGTCGGGGATCTTACGAGACATTCCAATTTATTTAACAAAAAATATCCTTGATAAGCCGGTACAGCAAGACAACTTCAATGTTTATTTAAAATGTATTTTGAAGAATGTCTTTGAATAAAACTGATTCATATGAGAATTAACCACTTGGTATAATTTTGATAGGTCCAAAAAATCTTATCGCAATATTATCTCTCTCTCAAATTCCTTCCTATTATTATAAAAAATTCATTCTATTGCCATCATTCATTTGTTTTAACGCAAGACTGATTTTATCGCTAAGTCGGAAAATCGCATTGATCAAGTCAAAGGTGTTCAATAGCAACATTGTCTTCTAATGCTCCTAATGCCACCATGAATACTAATTCCTTTACTGCTTATACACTATCTCTGTGTGGTGAAATCTAACCAGTTATTGAACTGTACGTGCTTCCAACCAATGCCAAGGTTTCCGTAGCAATGTGACCTTTGTGATTTATGTTTGCTGTTTAGGATTCTGCTCATCTGTTCGTAAACGTGCAGGATCTTCGAAGTTTTCTTGATGAAACGTGACAACAGAGACTTAACAAAATTTTGTCTAGTGGTGACGGTGATTCCCAAGTTTGGATTTAATGATAGCTTAGTTGGCAGTTTAACGTATGCGCGCCACACATAGAGCAATCTTTAATTGCTTCATAATTAAATTTGCATTCACTGAATAAAACACGCACTTTCATCATCAATAAAACGTTTACTTTGTTCAATAACATAGAAATAGTCTAAGCGGGTCCCTATATACCGTATTGAATATTCAATTTTACTCACAGTCTACGGTGTAATTGAAGGGAAACTTATTAGGTAGTTGTATAATCACAGATTAGTATGCGATCGGCTCCTCTGCGACACAGATAAGCTGTTCGAACTCCGATAACGATCAGTATTCGAGTTACAAAGGCAATTGTCCGGGATTTTTTTTGTCCAAGGACCATTGTATTTGAAAATATTCGATTGCGTTTTGAATGCAATTTCTATGTTGTCCTGACAGTAATAGATACTATGTCGCATTTCGTCCCCACAAAAGATAAATTGCGCATTGATACTCGATATACCCACCTGATGTTTTTCTGTCGTGTTATTCCTTTGTGTTGAATGGTGAATACAATGGAGATTTGTGATTAGCTGTCGAATTCAGTAAAATATATCGAGTCTATAATTAGGTGCTATAGGAATCAGTGGGACGGTTTGCGGAATATTATCGTTTCCGTCATTATGTTAAGATGAAATATAATGTCTCAGCTGCGTTGGAATCTAAAAACAAAATTATGTAACCAGCAACTGGCCACGCCACAAATCAGAACACTTATACTTGTGTAGATTTCAATATTATCAAGAGTCTGAGATTGTTTTAGAAAACTGATCATACCAAGAGGCAAGCTGAATCTGAACTATAAACTGTTTAATAATTATTAATCCAGTATTCATACAAAATGATAAATGAAAATGGTTTCTGACAGAGATACGATTACACAACTATGACAGATTATAAACTGATAAAAGAAGATGGTGATTCAGACAAAAGTGAATCCTAATCAGCGCTAGAAATAGCATAATTGGCCAGATTAACATGTTACAAGACAACAAGAGAGCTAAAAATAAAATGTCTGCTATGCAATGACAAAATTTCATGCAATTTTGTACAACATCAACAAAAATAAATATTGAAGTAAGATTTTCACGCTGCTCTATACAACCAAAATAGAACAGGCTCAACATAAGGAAGAAACAAAAGCGAAACAGAATGCGAACGCAGCATTCTTGGAATCTACATCCCAGTGGGCTATCACTTCAAGTAAAGCTCAACGGGGCTCAAAACGACGACAATACACAACCGGTAGCTCCAGTAGTCCCTTATTATTTTATTCCACGGAAACCGGACAACAGCTACCAAAACTCATTGTTGTACTCATGTTTTTACTCCACCATTTGTTTTCTCCCAAAAACATAATAGGGTTACGAAACCTAAGAATCTATTGTTCCCATCTGTTACTTACCTTCAATTATAAAAGACGGTAGCAAAATATTGTTTATTTTACTGTTGAAGGGCTTTTAGCAGTGACATATGGACTCGTTCTGTTTGAGTGCATTAAAATTTATGGGCCCAAGACCACTGAAGAATTGGGTTATTGTTTAAATTTAGAAAGCTTGTTCAGAAGAATTGTTTTCTGTTGAAGCCACACACCGTCCCAAATTTATGTAAAGTTAGTTTTATTTAGGATGATGACGTTTCAATGCTTCTGTGGAGTCGTTTGAAGTTTCATGACGTGGTGTCGGTATATTTTATTTTAATTGCACGTTATCACCTTCAAACTTTTTAAAGATTTCTGTCCAATATTATTCTTTTTTTTGTTTGGGATGCATGAAGAAGCCTCCTCTTGTGGCACAGTTTGTTCCGCCAGTTACTCAACTGAACCGAGCGCTCGGCACATCCTGGAAAGTCACACCCAACACCTTATTTGACTGGCCAATTCTTCCCTTGCGGTGGTAGGGCTAACGCCCGCCTGGTTTGCGACCGTCCCACCGGAGTCCGGCGACAAGCAGCCTGCTGTGTTTCGTCGATGCGTGGGAGTTCCAGTGCCTTAAGAATTTTCTGGGCACGCTCGTTTCATCATAGACCTCATCCATCGCTTTCCATCAGGCGTGATCGAGGGCAAGAGCCGACCCATTCAGCAACAATTTTTTTTTAAATTCTGGGCACCAGCTTTGCTTGCTTGACAGGACTATCGACGTGGTTCGATTGATAAACCATGATTAGATTTCCCTGCACGCTGACTAGAGTAGAGAGTTAGACGTTAGTAGGGAAATGACAGAGAAAGTATCCAAAATAATTAGTTGTCAGTATTTTGCTTTGATTCCCAGATTAGATATCTTCTACAAGTTGACAATTTTAAGATGCTTGCAGCGTAAGTGATTTATGTGCAAAACAATACAATTCTCCTATAGTTCATGTTTTATGCATCCAAAGTATAATGTTGATTTTTTTTTTGATAAATAATTGTTACCTATCGCATGTTACTTGTCTTGGCAATGCTCCTGTTCAAAGCCTGTCCAAAGCTTTCATTTTGTGTTTGGTGAGTAAATTAGACTTTTCTATACCTAGTATTTTACCTTATCTGGTGATCTTTTTATTTATTTTTTAATCATTTACCTTAATTAACAAAAATAACAAATTTAAAACCTAACTTAACTAAAACTATACAAAAACTAAAATACTTATAGCGTCGAAAAATTCATCCGCATCGCTGTCGACTGGTAATGTACCCAAGAGACTGGCGGCATTGCCACGTTGTATGGCAATGCTTAGCTTTTGGCCAAGGTAAAAGCCAGCCCTTGGGTCACGGGAAGTGTCAACCAGCCGTTTAGAAATTCTATAGTTGATAAACTCTATATTCGTTTAAATTTCAGAATAAATGATTTTAGAATCTGACATAAATCGAGAGAAAAAGATAATTATGTAGATAGGTATCTCAATCATAACCTGATTCCAAAATCACAACAGTTTCGTTTTTTTTTCGTCTATCAACATAATTATCATGTATCTAATGCAAGCCAATGTTTAATGTTAATACTAAAATAATACATGTAGGTCATCACATTTTACATCATCTACATACCTAGCCATACCTGTTCACTATGCAGTTAGTAACTAGGTACAAGTGTCGCATTCAGTTCAGAAGAACTGTCGCTTCGCTAGTTCCTATGAAGAGAGCGCAATCGAAACTGGATACATAATAATGTCTCCAATTTCTAAGTGCAGGTGTTAGCGCTGGTGTTACTGAGAAGTACCTACATAAATGAAGGTACCTAATGAGCAAAGTTGTTAGCTGAGGTGTCATAGGTGACCTACATTGAGTAAGTATTAATAGTAGGTACCTACCTACAAATCTACTACAAACAAGCATACTAAGCGATTATGATGATTTCAAAATCGTGACGAAAGATTAATTTGAATAATGCTAAGGAGGATTAAACGATTTAAATATTGCATAATTAACTAGTGAAAAGTTCCCACTATATTGTTTATGAATATCATTATTAAATACAGTTTACATAATGTTTAACACACTAGCTGTGGCCACGATTTAGTTCGCGCTGTTGTTTGATAGCAAAAATATATTTCATTAGGTACTGTGGCACTTACGCCTCAAGGGAACTATTTTATCGGATCTCATAAGTTATTATTTTAGGAGTTATTTCATTGAATATATTCAAAATTAGCCCGTCTTATTAATACACGTTAAATCTACTCTCATTTAATGACACACGCTTAAACGTTCGAATGGAACATGGCCTTCAAATATTATCGGCCAGTATTTCAAACGATGGCAGGATCTCATCAGTACTAATTCTTTTCTTAAATAAAAGTAAATTAAGTTACTCCTTATAACATTATCTATCTGCCAGTCCCGGCAAAATCTGTCCAGCCGCCGGCTTATCTCCGGAACGAACTGACAGACAAACATAATACTTACGAAACGTATATACTTTCTTAAGCATTTAGTAAAAAGCTGTCATTTTGACATTACAAACAGACACTTCAATTTTATTTGTATAGATGACCAAAATTATCCACAAACCAACTACAATAACACAAATAAATACATATTTACATTCGCTTAATGACTGAAGGGTTGGTTTTACTATCTACAACGTTAGCAGTTACAACTCATGAACAACAGAGCATTGTAAAAAATACATTATTACCACCAATAAAAAGAAACAGCATAATTACACCAAGTTTTTGTTAAACAACCAACAAACCGGTCAAAATAACGGTGTATAATTTTATCAGTAACTAGCGACGCGCCCCTGCTCCACACGGTTTTTACAACTTGATAAAAAATTGAGATTTCTTTATTACATGTAATTATGTTTAATAGAAATGTATGATAAGAATAAATCTTCCGGAATAAATTCTCTAAGTAATGTTGAAAACCGCATCAAAATCCGTTTCGTAGTTTAGAAGTACAACGCGGTCAAACAGACAGACACGAAAAGCGACTTTAATCCATAACCATACTAGGTAATATTAAAAAAAAATCGAAAGTCACTTTTTCTGTTTGTATGTTACCTTTTTATGCCTAATCCACGCGAATTTTGATAAAATTTAGCAAGGAGATAGCATCCTGGTGAAGGACTTAATTATACTACTTTTGTCCTAGTAGCACGTTCCCCTAGGATAATTCCCGACAACCACGCGAGCGAAGCCGCGAGCAGATGCTAGTTTATAACATGTATAGAAAACAAGTATTAAAAAGGGCCATAAAAGTCTTGTTATTTAATTGCCGAATCAGATATAAAAAATATAAACTCATTAAACTTTGGAAGCTTGTTAAATAATTGTTTATTGAAATTAGCAGGTACACATAATCTTTATTAGACACATTAGAATCGTCAGACTTTCAATGTGAAAGTTTAAAATCGAATGAAGCAATTAAATTGATGGGTTCAATTAAATTGAATGTAGCGCCACATGGAATTGTGACTGAACATTGAACGGTTTTTATTGCTGTGAGAAACAATAATTTTGATAATAAAATTGACGATTAATATACCATTGATGATAATAGCACTTAGTTAATGAACGCAGTGTGGACATGTTCTGACGAGCGATGTACACGCATGTGGTTTACTTAATGTTAATTAATAAATAATACGGAGGTTTGGTTGTTTGGTTTAATATTTTAAGTGGGTGTTAAACTTATGATTCTATAGTAATGAATTATTTCAATACCTTTGCCGGAGATTACGGTAAACTAAAACTGATTTGACTATTTTTTGAAAATTGAAAATTTTAATTTTGTTTTGTACGTATGAATAGGAATAAATCATCTAAATTATGGTGAAAACCGCATCATAATCGTAGCCTATACTACCTCAAATGGCTTAGCGTGATCCTTCGTTATGTCGAAAATACTGCACCATTAATTTTGAAATAAATATATTGTAAAGTTGAGGATTAATGCTAAGTCTTATGTTAGACGAAAACACGATTCCATAAAATTTTCTCGATAGAAAAAAAATCCAAAGTTACCTCTAACCCAAACAATAAACCGCTGGTATTAAAAAAATACTTCAAATTAGATCATGAAACTTTGCATACTAACTGAACTTACTTTAAAGCAGGTCTTATGTTATTTACTTTTTTATAATTACCATTATTTTCACTGTAAAAAGCAAATACCTAAACTATTGGCGCTGCCTGCCGCCCAGCACCGCACTCTGTCTCGCTCTCACTCAGTCCGCGAGCAGTATCGTATGAGCGAGATAAAGAGTGAATTTTAGCTGAGGTAGTATAGGCTCTTAAAGAAGAAAAACGCGGTCACACACGAAAAGCCACTTTAATATATTTTAGTTTATATAAGTATGTTAGGTTTTAATTATGTTATTTTTGTTAATTAAGGTAAATGGTTAAACAATAAATAAAAAAAACTTTTGTAGATCGTAAAAATAATATTATAAGTATGTATAGATACATATAAAGAAAGGTAGGTACAGTAACAATGTATACAGATAACATTAGCTTAGACAGTATTTGGATTACCTATTACTTGTATCTAGGGCAGATTATAAAATATCATCATCATCAGCATCAGCCTACAGCAGTCCATTGCTGGATATTAGGCCTCACCTATTGCAAGTCATTCAAAACGATTTTCAGCAAATCTCATCCAGCTGCTACCAGCCATCCTGCGAAGCTCGTCGCTCCACCTAGCCTGAGGGCGTCCTACCTTACGTTTACCGTTTTTATAAAATACTAGCTGCGCCCCGCGGTTTCACTCGCATAAGTGTCGATCCCGTGGGAATATCGGGATAAAAACCTATGTTGTTCCCGGGACTCAAACTATATCTATACCAAATTTCATCTAAATTGGTTCAGTGGTTTAGGTGTGAAAAGGTAACATACAGGCAGACAGACAGACAGAGTTACTTTCGAATTTATAATATTATAGTATGGATACATACACAGAGGTCGATTGTCGTAAATTCCCATGCACCGGACATAAATCTACTCACGTACAACATTTTTCCAGAATTGACATTGAACAATGAGGTACCTGAAAGCACAAAAAAAACCACCAATCAGAAGGTGTAAGCACTAATTTAAAGCTCTCAAATCTATTAACAGAATTTAAAAAAAACTTCAAACTTTTTACCACCCCACCAAAAGAAACGAGCAACGATTTCACAACGTCATTATATTCATTAAGTTAGTTCTAATACAACTTGTTTGTTTTTATTCGCCAAAATTACATGTTTGGACAACGTTTAGACCATGATTGTGCAATTCCACTTAAGATTATGACTCATAATAGTACACTTTGTATCGATAAACATACAAATAAGGCGTTGTTCAGCCTTACATCTACAATTAGGTACTACAACAGTGATGTGAAGATTGTACGCATTAAAAAAGAAGTTGGTACTCATGTAAGGAGGTATGTTTGCATAAAAAGTAACGGAGATTTTTTGTTGCAGACGTTATTGGTTTTGGTTTTAAATGTACAGCATTATGTTCTAGTTTTTGTTGGTATTTAGGGTCAGAAAGTTCAGGCATACATGAAACATTTTCATCTTAGACAAAAAAGTGCGCGTGGAGCTAAGGTTACATACATCTATGTGGCTCGCGTTTAAATTTACAGTGATTTAAGTATAGTATACTTTGCCTTGAGCTGGTCTAGCGTAGTACGGAATTTTTATAGAATTAGAAGACAGCTTTCAAGCTAGCAGCAAACGGTGAAGGAATAAATCGTGAGGAAACCTGCATGTCCTAGAACCAAAAATTCGAAGACATGTGACATCTACCAGCCCGCACTGGGCCCGCGTGGTAGATTACGTACGGCCCACTCCCTGTCACCGAGAGGAGGTCTGTGTCCCAGCAGTGGGAACATTATAGGCTGATTACGTATGATTATGTCAAGAAGCCAGCTTTATACTGGTTTTGTTAGGTGGTCAGTATTCTATTAAAAAAGTAAACTTTACCATTTTCTATCATCTGAGTTACCTACTTTTAAATAGACTTCATTATTAGCTAGCTTGAGAGATCAACTCAATCTTTGGGATCGAGGAAATTTATATCATAAAAACGTAGGCTGTTTTTTATCGTCCTGGCAAGCAGTCCCCAGGGTCCTGTGATGAAATATTATTTCTTTTTGTTACTCAATCATGTCGCTTCAGATCAATCATGTTAAAATTGGGAATCCACATGAGACATCCCTTGGGTAGATGCTTTTGTAGTACCAAGTAATGTTTTGAAAAAAATACTCTGTCGGCTGGAATTATGACGGCTGATGAATAGTCTTATCAACTGTTTCATATTTTGTTATTTATTACGAATTTATGCTATAGAACGACGTAGGTACAGCGCATTTAGGGTGCCCTGGAGGGTATCCTGGATCGATGAATTGAGTTTGTAAGTACCACCTCACCGATAAAGAATAAGATTGAATTACGACCATTCACACAATCTTTAAATTTTAAAATATTGGCGAAAATTATGTAACCACAATGGCTAGTTTTTATTTTAGATGGGGCTGGACTTATCTAAACTAATATTATAATAAAGAGAAAAGATTTGATTTTTTGTGTTTTGTTGTTACGCTTTCACGCTAAAACTACTGAACGCATTTGAATGAAAGGCACATAGTTAGCTCGTAACCTGGATTAGGGCATAGGATACTTTTTATCGAGATATTTTCACGAGATCGAGATTCAAGCGGATGAAACCGTGGGGCACAGCTAGTTTTAATATAAAATAATTCAAAGCACATAGGAGGAGCCACGCAAAACTGCCAATCTAACATCAAAGTTTAAAAGCAGCTCCTCAAAATCCTTTCGTGAAGCTATGCGTAAGTGAATTCTTGAATTTGAATCATGTTTTGGATGACTAACCAAAGTATGAGAGGGTAACAGCTCACCATTGATTTTTCAAGCCTCACATAGCAAAGGGTGAGAAGAGGAAATCCAATAACGTCTACTCACCCCTGAATTTGGACAAATCGAATTCCAATTAACGTGGAAACAGTTTTGGTAAGTTAGTTTACGCAAACCGGTTAGGTTTTAGAAGTAATCTCTTTGACAGCAATTCTCTAAACATTCGTAAATGTCATATCCGACGTAATAATAATTGTAAACTAGATAGAACTTGTAATTGTAATACAATCTCCTTTGAGTTAATATTGATCACTAAAATTATAAGTACAAAAATCTGTCCAAAAACCAGTTCAAAATTTGTGTAATTTTCCATAATTTACAAACTTAACTCAATTATATCCAACTATTAGTTTTGATCCTTTGATGCACCGCTGCATCGATGCAAAAAGTTAATAAACATAAAAACTGCAATAAATAATTGATTAATTTCCATAAACCCTGTCATAACTTATCATTGGAATCCATTGATTCGTATGCAATCCTTTTCATTGTTTTGGGTCAACACAAATTATATACTGACAGACATTCGGACACATAATTGATACCTCTACTAATGTATGCATTTATTCCTCGAATCCTTTGAAACAAAAAGGTTTGAATGACTCATAAGTTATAACTTGGAGAACCTATGAAGAATTCTTCCAACGGACCCCGTTCAGTTCATGACGTCAGTATATTAATTGATTCTTAGTATACAAGTCTGAAGTCTATAATTTATTTTAAAATACCATTTAGAAGTAAGACAGCAAGCTATTAAAATTTCGTTTAGCGTTATGTTTGTTTAACCAGTCAAAGCCTATAATTATCGACTCTGGTGGTTCCGTCTCTGAATTAGTGATGAAAATTAAGAACATATTTTTTAATCGAATCTACTCGAAAATAACATATCGATTTTATTTTCGAGTAGATTCGAATTCAGACAGTTATTGAACTTGGCGCGAAGGTATAACATTAATCGATGGTATTCACGCGAACCTCGTTATCATGCTATTGCAATTGGATTATGCAAAATAACGAAATCGCTGACTTTAACTTAGAATTGATTGATTAAAACTATAAATTTTTATTGCAATTATAATTTCAAAATCTATTTGACGTGAACTTGAAATTAGACATAGACTTTGAAAGCTTTTGAACTTACGATGACCTTACCAAGACGTCAATTTTTATCGACTTCCAAAAGTAACTTAGGTCCAGTCAGTACCCAGTACCTACCAATACATCTAAAAATCGTATGAAAAAGTAAAAAAAAGATGTTTTAAAATAAAAAAATCGAGTTTGTAACATTGTATTCTTCCGACAACTCTTTAAACAATAATTATAGATGCGAATGCTAATATAACGGAAATGTTAATTCTTGATGGATTCTAATTAGACAGTGATTGCGTACCTGCTCGGTGCTTAGACTGGGAGACTGATTGAACGCAATGCTATTTAGTATAAGTAACCAATTAGTATCGGTTAGGTGTTTATCCGTAACTGCTTAGTGGTTGGCAATTTTGTTTTAAGATACGCTGTAGGTACAGTCAGCATCAAAAGTCGATTAACACTGTCATTTTTACATGTTATTAAATTGACAACAACGTTTTTCAATAAACTGATTTTTAGCTTTTCACATAATAGACAAGAGTATATATTCTGAAAAAAATTCTTCTGCTGCAATTTTGAACAAATATTTTGCTCAATAACTAAGATTAAAAAAAAGACGGGTTGCACTCCGGGAGTGCCGGCAGAAGTGAAAACTTGAATATTAACGTTGAAATAAATCAATTATTAATTTAATTAATATTACTCATTTTTTTTCAATATTTTGCGTCACTTTTTTCATTAATAGATGCACTTTGTTCAATTTCCATATTTTAAACACTTTCGGTCTTATTCATAAAAAAAGCCTATTGAAGGTTTAAACCATTCATTAGTTAAAATGCTCAATAGGCCTTTAAAACATTCGATAAAATTTTGTATTCATAAACGCTTCATAAACGTTCTATAACTAGAATGTCCTACAACTTCTAAAATGTTGCCATTATAATGAAGTCATCCAACAAATTGGCCAACACATTAAATCGGCATACGAGAATATCTGTCTACGAACCGAATATTTGTGTCCATAGACATTATTACGTATGAAAAACTAATTTATTGTCTACAGTATCAACAGTTTTGACGCGACAACGTCATGGTCGTCATGGAAACCATGGAAACAATATGAATATGTCAATGAATGAATTTGATATTGTATGTGTCAAACTAAAAAACTTTTGAATATTTTTTTTGTATTTAAAATAAATGAAATTAAGACCGGAGACTAGTTGCAATAAAGGGCAAAGAATTGAATATTGGTTGGAGGAGGATAAGGTGTGTACCTACTGTTACAGCTAAAATGTGTTCAAAGTAAGTTATGTTTTGTAAACATTTTCAATTTCTTATACTTATGCTTGCTTTTGCTTCTAATCCTTAGATTTTTTGGAAGAATTGGTCAGGGAGAGGTCTCCATAATAGAAAATAAAAACACTGACACAAGCACTAACGCTAAACGGGGCAGCCTGGCATGATTTACGAATTAGGTGCCTATCTAATTTACAATTTTACGAAGAACTTCGTTTGCCTGTACAAAACTCATTGTAACAAAAAAAAAAAACCCGCCATAAGAATAATAATGACTGTTATTTTGATGCCGCTACTGATTAATTAAATCAGTATAAATAAGATAATGAAGAGAAAGAATTTATAACATTATTTTTGTATTTCAGGTCAATAGGACTAGTAAAGATGGTGCTTCACTACGAATAGCTGAAAATGAAACGGCCTACAGAAGAGATGGCACAGATGGCAAATGAAAAGCAAACATTTTAAAAATGTTGTTCTGCTTGCACAAGTTTTAGAAGCCAAATTAGAGTTTAGAGTATCGTTCAGCCGTGAACAGGCAAGAGTTACATACGCCAGCGTCAGCATCAAGAGCGACATACATTCGTTCCACATAAATTAGTAATTAGTAAATGAATAAATTAGTCATCAAGCTGGAGTAGAGTTTGATTCATCTTCCATAATTCCTCTCACTATGGCCAAGACGCCTTTAGCCATCACCAGTTCTATGAGTCTGTGGGACCGGCAATGACAAAACTATTTCCTGTGTACACTTTGCACGATGTACACAAACCCCTATTCCTACCCAAATTCTGTCTGTTCCCGTAGGTCTCCCGTAGGCTTGTATGATAGGTTAGGGTGTTAGGATAACTAGGGTGTTAAGTAGTTGCTGTAGGTTTATAATCAGTAGGGTGAGGTAACCATAGATACCAGGCTCAATTGTTACAAACTTAGCCACACTGTATGCATTTGGAATAACAGCCGTACTAAGCTGTAAGTCCCGGTGCGTACAAGTATTATAAAAATAAACTGATATCTGTATACAAGCTTTTTATTAATGAACTACTCCCTAAATTTCTTCTCTTTTACTTTAGATCTTGTTGGCTCAAAATATTGCCACTTCCACGTTGTCGTCGGTGGCAGCGCAGAGGTCACTTTGACTGCATGTTTTGGGTAGGACAAATAAGGCAGGATAGGACGTGGAGCATGTTTTGCAACATAGCTTCACAGCCACACCCTACTGGAGCATCTCCCTGCAGGGTGTAAACTTCCGTGGTCGACACGGAAGCATTGTTTTCACACAAAAGCAGCAATGTCCCACAGTATTTCTTGTTGCTATAATGTGCTTCGTTATATTTTTCGTCGCTTCTATTTTGTATTGTAGGTAGGTATATAATAATAAACTAAATTGGTTAAACAGAAGATCAAAATAAATTAAATACAACTGCGGCTCCTCGAAGTACTATTGTTTACGAAACTGACTTTTCAAACATTTGTACGTCAAATGTCATTTTCTTCGGCCATCTTTGTCGTGTCTCACTTGGTTCACTTCGGTTGGCGCCGCCGTAGAAAGAGATGGGGGGGGGGGGGAAATCTCTCCTGACGGTCACGTGTCCTGACGCGATGCCCTGACGCGAATTTAACATTTTTTACCCATTACAAAAAGTGTTCAACGCCGCTAAAGAAGTTTTCACTTCAAAAACTGAAGTGTTAATCAACTTTTGATGCTGACCGTACTATCTGCCATAATCATGTCATCCATCCTTACGCGAGTTTCTATGAAATAAGTACAAGAAAATAGATCGATGTTTAAAATAGTGTTCAGTTTTATTAACTACTAGCTTCTGTGCGCGACTTTGTCCTCGTGAAATTCCTTGTTTTAACATAAAATATACCCTATAGCTGTGCCCCGTTACCTCGTTTTGTCTTAGCGTTCTTTCTCTCTTTTTTCTTTTACTCGGCTTCTAAGGGTCGTAGCGTGATGTGAAATAACCTAAAACCTTCCTCAAGAATTGGGCTATCAAATGCAAAAATAATTTTTCAAATCCAGCTGATAGTTTCAGGGATCAGCGCGTTCAAACAAACAAACTCTTCAGCTTTATTATAGATAAAGATAGATAATTAATAATATAGTAAGTCATCATCTGCCGAGCTTGTTCCCAAATACTCTAATCGGATGCAGCTGAATACCAGTATTTTACATGGAGCGACTGCCTATCTGACCTCCACAACTGGGTAATACGATACCCCTTGCTTTAACTGGTTGTCAGAATTTCGGTCTAATAATATAGTAAGTACCTATAGATGTAAAATTATTGCTGACCATTCTTACAGCGATTTTAAACACAGCCAGTGTGGGTGTTGAATATTGAAAATAGATATTTGAAATTTCATTATTATCAAAACAGAGTACATAATTACGTCTGCAACTCCGAAAAAATAGACACAGTCAGTGTGCATATTTTCAAAAGGTAAAGGTGATCATAATTATCGTATTTGGGGTTCTCCGGGACAGGGGAATCGAGGATCAGGGTGCTCAGGGAGTAACCCGTCAAAGTTAACAAAACTAAAACTTCAAAACTGTCCCATACTCCTAACCTACTCTTAATAGCTGCGTTATTTATCTCAATGTATAGCCCTATGCTTATGGGTGGTTTAATTAAATAAATTGCTTTATCTGCTCAGAGACAATGGCGTCGGTTATGGGGGGAATTTTATTAATGCCGTCCTATCTACGTCATTCGTACGGTTATACGGGTGACCACTCATTTACTTAACAAATAGAATTGATTTGCTTGATCCTAATCTTATTTCGCTCTATATTAGATTAGTATTTGTAAGGGGCGTGTTTGTTTAGTAGTGGGCTTATGGAGAAACAAAAGGACAATGTAAAATAGTTGGGTTTTTGGGGACTTAACCTGCGAATGTAAGTTAGTCTACAATTAGTTATCGACGATTTGCCTTTTACACTACATGTGATACACAAACTTTTTGTAAATTAGATAGATTTGTGTAGAATTTGCTAACGACGCCTTTTTTTTGGATGGGAAATCATCATATGACCCCTCTCGCTCGGGGTGGAGCGGAAGGAAGTGTCAGACTCTTACTGACTAAAACCCATCCGTGTTCCTTCCTTAGCCCTTTATGTTCCGGGGTAGCAGTAACCCTTTCGGACAATTCCGCACCCCCGGCAGGCTTCGGCCCTGACAGGCCCCTTCCTTTATGCTGACATCTCTTTTAGGCGCGCGTGGAACACGTACACGCCGTCCGGCACGGGCCTGGTCCTGATCGGACGGTGAGCTACTCATTATTCTCCATCCGCAGGCCCACGCCTACGGTGGCCGGAAGTCGTCGCGCGGCTCCCGACGCCCGGAGCGTCTCCCGCGGCGGCTGGGACGTGAGGCTCTCTCTCTCAGCCATCCCGCCACCTCCTTCGCTAGCATGACTGCTTCGCAGAAGGAGGTGACTGCCTCCCACTCCCTCTCGCTCCGGACCATGACTTGAACCAGTCGCCGCCGCTGCCGATCGCCTCTACGATATTGGCCTGCGATAAACTTCGTTAAGAAGAGCTGGGCCCTAATTCACTCATCACTGTGTCAATTTCTTAGCTAATCACGCCAAACCCCGCGTTCATTTCACGCGGTTTCGTTCATTGTGTCACAATCATAGAAAATACGGCCCCTGGTGTGACACATGTGTAGGTACCACAAGCGGGACAAATTTGTACCAGGTCGTCCCTAATAGGGCAGAATTTTGTGAAATTTTCAAGGAATCAACAAACTAGCATAATCAGTAGTTTCCATGAAAACAATAACCTTTATAATTATTTTTTCCCTTATTCAATGAATGTTTTGGTACCAAAACCTCTACTCCTACTTTGGTACATATAAATGAGGCTACAAACATTGTTTTGGTAATACTAATAAGAGTATGCAACACGTGGTTTCAAAAACACCGCCACACCGACTTTGTTATCACAGTGTACTACTTACTTCGTAACTATAGTACCGTGAGAAATATACATTGTAACGTTTTCTTATACATATTTGTTAATACTATTTGCATACGGTACTGTTTTACGATGTTTTTTTAAGTCTTACAACATGATAATTTTCAATTATGATGACTGTTTTCTCCTCTTTTCTCTCGTTTGGTGAAAAAGAAAGCTAGGCATGGTTGGTAAGTGGGAGGCGGTCACCTCCTTCTGCGAAGCAGTCATGCTAGCGAAGGAGGTGGCGGAACGGCTGAGGGATAGAGCCTCACGTCCCAGCCGCCGCGGGAGACGCTCCGGGCGTCGGGAGCCGCGTGACGACTCCCGGCCACCGTAGGCGCGGGCCTGCGGACGGAGAGTAATGGGTAGCTCACCGTCCAATCAGGACCAGACCCGTGCCGGACGGCGTGTACGTGTTCCACGCGTGCCTCAAAGAGATGTCAGCATAAAGGAAGGGGCCTGCCAGGGCCGAAGCCTGCCGGGGGTGCGGGATTGTCCGAAAGGGTTACCGCTACCCCGGAACATAAAGGGCTAAGGAAGGAACACGGATGGGTTTTAGTCAGTAAGAGTCTGACACTCCTTTCCGCTCCACCCAGAGCGGGAGGGGCCATTTGATGATTACCCATCCATAAAAAAAAAGGCATGGTTGGTAGCACATCTATATCTAGGCTTTAGTGCTTCGGATATACCTCATGTTACCATCGTAACGTGTTCAACGTAAGAATATGTTAGGTCTTCTTTTGTTATTGAGAAAAGGAATTTAGGTGAAGTAAAGTTCAAGTTCTAGTTTTGATACAGGTCAACGTTACAGGGTTACGTTTTGACGAGGTTTAAAAGAGTTTGCAAATAGGTAATAAGTTTTGCGAATGTTTTCAGCTGTTATTGCAAGCTCTCAATAAAAAACAACAACAACAATTTGGAATTTGACTTGTTTTTTTTTTTAATTTTGATTTTTTTTGGAACTTCCGGTGTGGACCCAGCTATTGGTATTTTATTTCTGAAAATTGTTTGTAAAAAACACTTTTACAGTCAAATTATGTAAATATTTGAATCTTTAATGAGAAGTCAAAATAGAAAATATATATTGTTTTAATACAAAATTATGGACGTATATAGCATGATGAGGTATTTGAAATCTTAACTGGTCAGCATAATCGTTTCTAGGTCTTCATCATTTAGTCTTAAGATTGTGTCTGTGGGTATGTCTGCAGAAATGTAAAGCCAGAGATTGATTGTTTTTCAAATTTTAGTTAACTCTGCAATCGCATGGAAAATCTTCTATCAAAGATTTTGAAATTAGCTTCTACGCAATATACTTTATTTTACCAGCGTTCACTCAATTAAATTATCACGTGTGTCTTACCAGACAAAGTAAACCAATAAGAATCATTACAAAGTCACCACGTGTTGTAGCATTGATATCAATTCGCGGAAAAACCGTGAGTGAGATAACAATGACCAAAACAAATGAAGTTAAGTGAACTCTTGTTTTGAAAGGTTTTCATTGTTCTTATTTCGTTAGGCATTTGTTTTACAATGTAGTGGGCGTCGTGGTTGAACATAATTCTAATCTTTTGGGCTGCTATTGATCATTTTCTATCAGCCAACAAAATAGCACAATTAAACTAGGAAGTCGAACCCAGCCCACTTTATTCTGTTAAAATCTCATCTTGTAAACTTATTTGAAGTGAGTTTGACGTGTAGTACAGGCACAGAATACTTAATACAGGTATACATCAACAGAGGGGCAATTCTCGTAATTTTAAGAACGTTCACAGTCCGAGCTCAGTCTCATTCTGTAAAAATACCTCTAATTTCCCTACATTTTGACAAGTTTTTGACATTTGTTTGGCGCCGAGATGAGACTGCGACTAGATTTTGAACGTTTTAAATTACGAGAGTTGGCCTTCTGGTCTTCTTCTCAGATATTCAGTGACCGCTAGACGAAAACATCATATTAATTCTGTTGAAATTGTTGGTAAACTTCTGATAACCCAAAATTGCTTCTAAATAATTGGATAATTCGTGTTCGAATTTATAATTTGAAAACTATCGTCGTTTATTTTATTTACATATTCAATTGCCTCCGTTACATAGGCTCCCACTCAATTGGCTCTTTTAAAACGACTATTATAAGAAAAATAAACAAACTCGGGACCAGGCTGACTATTATGTAAAATCTCTGCGTGAAAACATAGGTGGCTTGAGCTTTCCATCCACCTGATACTAGGGATTGACACATTGATAGTCTGAGAAACAATCTTTGCTTTTACCATTCTACAGGCAGACTTACAGACACAATCTTAAGACCTCATAATGACCTAAAAACGAGCATGCTGACCAGCGGCGTAATTGCGTAACACACTATCAGTAGCAATGGGTTTCATTTTGACAGTTCAACAACATACATTGCGCTATTTACGTTGTTGAGCAGACACATTTTTAGAACTCATGTAGCAATGGTTTAGCAATATCTTTCAAAATGATTCAGATTGGGATTGATAATGTTACGCAATAGGGTATTTTCCTGGGTAAAAAAATAATAATTAGATTTAGTCCGTCAGTTAGATTATCGAAAAATAATGGACCCTTATTTTTTCTTTTGTCAATCAAACAAAAAATGACAAAGATAAAGCGCGTCAAAATTTGGGAGTGGGGGGTCGTGACGTCACGCCGTGCTAAAAGTGTCGCACGGCGTGACGTTACGCGGAACCTTAACGGGCGATATCTTCATCATTTTTTATATAATTGACAAAAGAAAAAATAAGGGTCCAATATTTTTTGATAATCTAACTGACGGACTAATTAGAATTTTTTAGGAAACTAGCCTATTAGCACAGTATAATATACAGTAGAACATCTTCATACAAACGTGCCGCTCTCGGTTTGAATGCGTGCGTGCGCGCCGCGCGCCGTGTCGGCACGCGATTTCACGCACACGCTAGCATAATATATGAGGGAATAAGGTGGCGGCAGTGCGGGCTGTGCAGCGCGACTGTGAGCACGCGCGTACGCTACATGACCGCTTGCGTTCGTCAACTCTCGCCGGCGGCGGCCACTTAAATTACGAGTATCATGACTTCAAAAAGGGGAAAAAAATATTGTAGTGTTTTCGGGTGCCTCAATAATGATTTCGCAAACCCGGACTTATCATTCTTCATAGTTCCTACTCAACCAGAAATGTAAGTACCTACTTATACTTAAATATTATTAGAAAATGTGGTATTGTATTGTTTATTTCACAGTTTATTTGCTTTATTAAGAGCGTAGCCGAGTCGCATTTTTCCATATAAATGTATTCCCAAATTTACTTTCTGAATACTATGTTTAGAGCTAAAGTTTATTTTAAGAAGTCTAGTTTTTAACCGACTTCTAAAAAAGGAGGAGGTTCTCAATTCGAATGTTTGTATTTTTTTTTTTATGTTTTTCCCGCATAACTCCGTTGCTTGCCAACCGATTTGAAAAATTATTTTTTTGATGGAAAGGGTATAGGTACCAACTTCCCAAATGGTCCCATGAAAATTTTATCGAAATCGGACAAGCGGTTTTTGAAAAATCAACAACAATCTAAAAATTTATCTACATTGTCTACATTAACGATCTTTTTGTTTACTTTTTTGTGGGGTAGGTACAACTAAAAATTGAAAAATAAAAACTTTTTTACAAAAAAAAAAACAACCTACTTCAAAAAAAAAAACACTACAAAGTGATAAATAACTTTAATTTCGGAAGTCGGTGTCAAAAAACGAAAATGCGGAACCAACGACACCGACTTCCGAAATTAAAGTTATTTATCACTTTGTAGTGTTTTTTTTTTGAAGTCGGTTGTTTTTTTTTTGTAAAAAGTTTTTATATTATAAAACAGAGGATTGAGTACGAAACATCGTTTAGGTAAACGTATTTGTCGCGTATAGTTGTAATAAGGGATATTTCACAATAATTAATATTGCAAATTAATTACTATTGAAATTGACAACATTTCAAACCTGACACGACCTTAAAACAAAAATACTATTTCTTTATTTTCGTATCCTGAGTTCAAATATATTTTTATTTCTAAATTTCAGAGAAAAAAAAATAAAAATCAAAAAACACGTGATGACGTCACATAAACGGCGGAATGAGGTAGTTACCTTTGCACATTCCAATGTCTTTGATTGAAAACATTATATCAAACAAGACATGTCAATGTCACCTAAGAAGTGTAACTAGAAAACAACTAAAAAAAACTGAATTGAATTCAACAATATTTTTTCCTATCAACTCGACACGCTGCTTACTGTTAATATTATCAATTTTTGATTGATATTTCGCCAATAAAATGGATCCCAATGAAAAATATACGCCAATGACGGAACCAAAACAACGACTGAGACAAGTGACATCTAACAGTTTTTTTGACGGGTCACAATAAAGCAAAGGTAATATCGCCATTCTACCGTCATCTGGCACTTACGTCTTTTTCGAATACACCGAATTTCAAAGTTAAAATTATGAATGAAAAGTACATAATTTCGAAAAACGAAAAAATATGGGTGCCCTAGATTTGAATTTACTTTTATATAACGTAATAATACATGCAGGTTAAAAATATGAAATGTTGTCAATTATTATTTTTTCTATTGTCTGATGTGTTGTTCAATCCAAATATGGTGTCTTAATCATAATATTAACTTAACAAAATTACAGTAACATGTGACCGACTAACGCTTAGGGTTGCTTTACGTTGACGTTAATCAACGAGCGTGTAATTTAAGTGTAGAATCTAGATACACCCATTACAGGAATTACGGCAAAGATCGAAATTTACTCATGATCCCACCTGATGATTTTGTCGATAATGTAGAAAGGATGGAGCAGGTGTTTCGCAAAGCGTTCGAAAAGGACCACATCAACATTAAAATTGGCCGGTCAATTTACGATCAACTGAATGATATAGAATTTAAGATGCCCTGTCCATGCTTTCCCAAAAGCTTTACAAAAACTTTACATAAGAATGAGAATTTACTTTACATTAACAAATAATAATAAAGCGTTCCGGACGTGCAGAAACAGGAGAAAAATTTTCTCGGTATCAAATTTGTAACTTAGTATAATAAATGTTATGTGAATAAAGGCTTTTTATTTTTACTAAATTTATAAATTGGTAAAATATTCAATCATAATATGCTTTTTATTTCATAAATTTAGATCAAGTGCTGCTTGTTCGAAAATATTAACTAAAAGTAAAAGTGACAACCCTGGGGATCAACGCAAGAGTAGGCTAATAACTCGGCGGGCGGCCTTAGATAACTTACTGTATATTATACTATGCTATTAGGGTGCTGTAAAGATTTCAAATACATCATCATGTTCTATCCCTCCGTAATTTTGTTTCTAAAAAGTTTATATTAAAATAGTTGAGAGCTTACAAAAGCAGCTGAAAAACATTCGAAAAACTTATTACCTATTTACAAACTCCTATAAAACCAAGTAAAAACATAACCCTGAAACGTTGACCTTTATCAAAAAATCATCAATCAAATCTGTTTGTCTACATTATGTCGGATATTACTCTCCTAAGAGATTGTTTGTGTCAGCTAATAAAGTATTTTATTTTTTACGAGAATAATGTTTCATCCATATTATTTTGGGAATTCTCTTCAAATTAATAGCGTGCAAAAGCAAAACATGCAAAAGCTCACGTTTACAGTGATTTGTGCACAATTAACTATTTTCTTTCTTTTTTTGATTTGATGCCTCGCCATTATTGAAGGCTTTCAACACCGGATCTGCTTTTGTACATTTTTGATAATACGTATTCCTCTCTCTCGGGGGATTCTGTATTTTAATATACTACCTAAATTATTATACGCATTTGATTCATTATTTATGTACATCATACATGAGGAAAATAAATATTAACGCTTACAATTTCTTCGTAAGTACAACAAATAATCTAAAGACAAATATTTTGTTGTACACTTGTACATAATCAATGTTTGCATTATCCACTTATTACAAAGTTCATTATAACGTATTATCTCATGTTTAGTGTCGGCGCTATTTGCTTTTGTCTAATAATATACCCTATTAATTTGTTAAATAACTACACTGTCTCCTGACCTTTGAATCTTTCGATTATACATAGTTTCTACTAATCATTGTTATTGAATGTCAAAAGTAATGCCTAGGTATGGATCGTGGCTTAAATAGAGAGTAATGCTCTTAGCATTCATCTTTATGTATCCTGGTCGCACAAGTGTGCTGCGATTGGTTGAAATTCGACAGGACATCAGACACTGTGAAGATGGACGGTGGATAGTGGTGGAAGTACTTCCTGCCTAGCCTTTTTCCAACAATGTTGGGGTCGGTTTCCAGTCTAACTAGATGTAGCTGAATACCAGTATTTTATTTACATGGAGCGACTGCTTATCTGACCTCCACAACCCAGTTACTGGATAATACGATACCTTTTGGTAAGACTGGCTGTCAGATTTTCGGGCTTCTGACGACCCGTAACGACTGTCAAAGATCCTGGCAAAAATACCTACCTTATCGGCTACCCCAATAGGCTAGGACCAACACTTAAACACGTAAAAAAAATTAGGTCTGCCAGAGCCGATCCTGCCGGGTTATAGAAATAATCGATATTTTTTAAGTATTTTTTTAGTGAAAATTACGTTATAAGATACCCGAATCAAACTGTTGGTAACAGTTATATAGGAATCCTGGTATAGAAATCCTGCATACTAAATCAGTTTCTATTTCAACTTATTTTCACTTACTGTTGAGCAAAAATCCTATTGTATGCTTATAGTGGCAACTGGGACTTTGCTGTAACCAGCCACTGTTAACAATATCCTCACCTTTCGTAAGCATCCACTGCAACTTGTTTGTCTGTCCCAACGAAAGGGTCGATTTGCATCATAAGCAAACCATTACAGTTAATATCTTATATCTGTTAAATCCCATACAAAGTACGCTACAGAGACAAATTTATAAACTCCGGTTGCAATAAAACATCACAAAAGAAACAAATTACCTATGATAAACGACATTGGAATAAAAATCATTTATATCACACACGAGACTTTCTACAATTCGACAATGTAACAAAAGAGTTTACTTCATATTAGACGCGTAAATATCCACTCGGTATGCGGCATTCATATTTATACAGTCAGTAAATTGCTATCGGGCGTAATGTAATAATATGAATTTACATAAATTTTCTATAACATTTACATTAGGAATAAATGAATTGCTGGTTGAATGGTGCCTTTGGCCGGAAAGGCGCTTGGTTCACGCCCGGAGTCGGCTGCTTAAAGGCTCCCGCAGACAAGCGTGACGCGAGTTCAGTAGAACAATTTCCATATTCTTCTTAGCGTATCGATAGCAAGCTTATAATTATGTTTATATAAATAATTATGTTTCGCTCAAAATTAAGCTACGTGAACTGTACTCACAGACACACTCATAAAGTAATCAAAGCTCAGGTAATAGGGCAGAAAAAAGAATTAGGAAACAGAAATGTTAAGTTTTCATAGAAATTGTTACACGAGAGTCGCGTCGCAACTTCGCGTCGCGCCTGTCTGGGGGAGCCTTAACAGGAATGTGTAAACCTAATAAGTAAAACGGCTGGTTTTATTTATTCTGTTGACCATATATTTCCTGGTGCAGGAGTAGAAGTAATAAAGTAGTGGCGGAGTGGTAATCAAAATGTTTTCTCTTAGTAGCTGTTAATTATGTTTTTAGCTTTATGGCTGCTTTAAACTTTAAATTAATCGGCACAAACGGCTGCGGTTTAAAATACACGAGGTAAAGGGAGGCATATTTCAACAGCAAATAGTACAGACGCCAGCACATCAGCTACTACAATCTGTCAAATTTCTTTTAATATATTTTCAACTTTATCGCTAAAGCACAAGGTTCAAAGTTGATTGGGAATATTTGACAGACTGTACATACTAAGGATGTTTTAAGTGCACTTGTCCATTGAAATAACATAACATAACAACACACCTGTATTCCCCGACGGGCTAGCCTCAAGTGTACCTACTTATAGTGCACCCCATTAGTTATATTTAAGTCCAATACAATAGGGGTGAGCCACCAATCGGGACTTTTCATCAGCAGCCTGAAGGCCAGTTTCCGAAATTAAAAACGATTAAAATGTAGTCAGTCAAGATTATGTCTCTGAGGACCTCTGGGGTCATCTGTCTTGTAAACCTCTGAGTTTGTCTCGGCCTTTCTCCTCAGAAGAGTCATAATAGCAAACGCCGACCTAATATAGTTTTTTAAAATATGATTGACGCGTAAAAGTGTTTGTACAAACCTACTTACAGAAATAAAAATTATATTTTACATGATCATTAGTCGCAATCTCATCTCAGCAACAATCAAAATCAAAAACTTGTCAAAAATGTAGGGAAATTTTAGGTATTTTTGTCAGATTGATGCTGAGATCAGATTTTGAACGTTCTTAAAATTACGGAAATTGCCTCTCAGGAATCTGGATTTGTATCCAGACCAGTGGCGTGCATTGCATATAGGCATATATATAAGCAGTGCCTACCTCGATAAATATATAAGCCTGTCAATTACATTTTAGTGTGTGTGCCCGACAGTTACTCAAATAACCATACTTTTGACCTCACTTTTTTTTCTGATTAGTGTCCGCGTTTGCCTAGACTAGACCCGGCCTAGAGCCTACCTATTCTGAAAACCAATGCACGCCACTGATCCAGACTCCATTCAAGCTGCTACCTACTGAAAAACAAATACAAAATCATTGTAGAGACAAAACAAACAAAAAACATAACCCAGAGGTGAATTAGAAAACAGAAACACTGGTAGGTAATATGCAGCCCAACTTACAAAGCAGCAAATTCCACTTCAAACAACCCATTAAGCTTCACGACATACTTGTATCTAAAACCACAGGTCCGCCCACAATCTTGCAAGCTCACAGAAAAGTTAAATATTATAAAATTTAAATATTATAATGGCCGGTCCACGACTCACGAGACACAATAGTCGGAACTGTGATTTGCATCGCAGCACAAAATACTGAATGTGAATTTTACTTAATCTAACTTTATACTGTCGTGATAGTTTGCCGTGACTTTTTATATTTTAGAAGCGAAATGGTTGGTGCTGCAATTCTGCATGCAAAAGATGAGCAGAACTGAAGGCTTCTTTTTAAAACTACACTGTATTCATAGTCATCGCGCTGCCTTTGGTCGTGTCACTAGCGCTACTGCTGCTCTCAACTAGGGTAAAATGTTAGGTATTGGCTGCGCTTAGATCAATGACAGGTCTTAAAAGCACAGAACCTGTCAACCTTTATTCAAATCCCCAAAAATTCTTACATTTCCATCTTTGTACATACTAGAAGTGGCCTTATTCGTAAGAGGGAAAAAACATCTGTTTACGTCTGTGGTTGATACAAGACAACATTAAGGCCAATAAGGACTCCAATATAAAAACCAACTTTACACAGGTGGTCATAAAAAAGCCTTATCCAAAAAAAAACATTTTGTTCATGAGTCCTCTTCTTTATAACAAACTACCCAAAAACCTTAAAGAAGTTTTCACTTCATAAATTTTTGTATTGGTATTTGTAATACCATGACCAATATCCAGCCTGAATGGTTTTTGTGATTACTGTCAATAGTGTTTTATCGATTAGCGTAGGTACACAATTAGGTAAGGTTGACATTTAAAAATAATAGATATGCGATTTATCCCATTAGCTACGGTCACTGGAATTCAAACATCTATTACTTTACTATACAGGAAGATTTTTTTATCACCATCCAAATTTTTACAGGGTGTTCTACCCATGAATATGAACAACTTTCACTATGGGACCAACTCTGAAATCACGAAAAAAAAATCAGCTGTTTCATACATTTTGGTCAAGTAGGTATTGAACTTTTGTATTAAACAGCAGATTTTTTTTTCGTGATTGCAGAGTTGGTCCCATAGTGAAAGTTGTTCATATTCATGGGTAGAACACCCTGTAAAAATTTGGATGTTGATAAAAAAATCTGCCTGTATATTAAACTTTTCGATCAGAATTCTTAAGTTGTTTATCGGCAAGGTAAATTCCGTCATTGTTCCACTCACATATGACGACTATTAATTTCCGGATCAACAGAGTTAATTAACTACATGAGCGCAGTAAAACATTGTACCTTGTTGATTAAAAGGTAACAAATATTACTAGGCTATAAAACCTAGGTCCCATGGTTTCAATAGTGATTCAAGTGATTTATGACTACCTAGTACCTACAAAACTTTAGTGTTCATTTCCGTGCTTTCTTACTACTTCCCTTGTTTGGAATAAGATAAAGAAAATAGGTACATAATTCGTAAATACGAGTATGTCTAAGTAAATAAAAAATAATTGCTGATAAAAATTCGTAAATAATTTGAGACTTCAAATTAAGGATGTATAAAATCAACTTAAATGCTTGTATACAGGGTTATTGGAAAAGCATCAACAAACTCTTAAGAGGTTATTGTAGGTACTCATTATTATGAACACCTTTTACGATGGGACCAAACCTGAAATCGCAAAAAAAAATCTGCTTTTCCCTACATTTTTGTTCGTATAACTCGTCAAAATGTAGGGAATTACAGCTGATTTGTTTTTCGCGATTTCAGGTATTGTCCCTTAATAAAAGTTGTTCATAACGATGAGTACAATGACCTCTTAAGAGGTTGTTGGTGTTTTTCCAATAACCCTGTATAGGCATATTTTGTTCATATTTTAAGGTTCTGAATAAAATGACGAGACGCTGTCCATTTCATATACAGTAAACATACACTTCAAAAGTGTATGTTTACTTCAAATACTACCAAAACATCAGCTATTACTGTTAATAGACATTCCTTCGTAATTGTATTCTCGAACGAATCGATATAATTGATAACGGTTTGAAGTAGGTAACTATCCTAAAAATTGTAGCAGTATTTTTGAATATTGTAGAAATGGAGTTATCTATCAACGTCTAAAGTTTTAATCTTGTCAAAACTGTCTAAAATTCATCTTCAAAAGAAATATGATGTGACTAAAATTTTTATGAAAAGGTACTGAGTTACTTTGTAATCTGATAGATATAAATTGAAAAAAAAAAAACTGTCGAGACTGTAAGCTTAGTTCAAAACATATTCTCGCCACTATGGAATGGAGACCGGAAGATCGGACACCACGACGGTAAAATAAAATGTTTTAATTGTTATTTATATTGAAATTCTGTACCTACTAACATAGTTCATAAGCTCCTGTTGTTAGGTACTAACCATAATGGACCATGTTATCTGACAAATAAATAAATAATAATAATAATAAAAAAAAGACGGGTTGCACTCCGGGAGTGCCGGCAGAAGTGAAAACTTGAATATTAACGTTGAAATAAATCAATTATTAATTTAATTTATATTACTCATTTTTTTTCAATATTTCTGCGTCACTTTTTTCATTAATAGATGCACTTTGTTCAATTTCCATATTTTAAACACTTTCGGTCTTATTCATAAAAAAAGCCTATTGAAGGTTTAAACCATTCATTAGTTAAAATGCTCAATAGGCCTTTAAAACATTCGATAAAATTTTGTATTCATAAACGCTTCATAAACGTTCTATAACTAGAATGTCCTACAACTTCTAAATGTTGCCATTATAATGAAGTCATCCAACAAATTGGCCAACACATTAAATCGGCATACGAGAATGTCTGTCTACGAACCGAATATTTGTGTCCATAGACATTATTACGTATGAAAAACTAATTTATTGTCTACAGTTTCAACAGTTTTGACGCGACAACGTCATGGTCGTCATGGAAACAATATGAATATGTCAATGAATGAATTTGATATTGTATGTGTCAAACTAAAAAACTTTTGAATACTTTTTTTGTATTTAAAATAAATGAAATTAAGATCGGAGACTAGTTGCAATAAAGGGCAAAAAATTGAATATTGGTTGGAGGAGGATAAGGTGTGTACCTACTGTTACAGCTAAAATGTGTTCAAAGTAAGTTATGTTTTGTAAACATTCTCAATTTCTTATACTTATGCTTGCTTTTGCTTCTAATCCTTAGATTTTTTGGAAGAATTGGTCAGGGAGAGGTCTCCATAATAGAAAATAAAAACACTGACACAAGCACTAACGCTAAACAGCTATATAATAATAAACTAAATTGGTTAAACAGAAGTTCAAAATAAATTAAATACAACTGCGGCTCCTCGAAGTACTATTGTTTACGAAACTGACTTTTCAAACATTTGTACGTCAAATGTCATTTTCTTCGGCCATCTTCGTCGTGTCTCGCTTGGTTCACTTCGGTTGGCGCCGCCGTAGAAAGAGTTGGGGGGGGGGGGGGGGAATCTCTCCTGACGGTCACGTGTCCTGACGCGATGCCCTGACGCGAGTTTAACATTTTTTACCCATTACAAAAAGTGTTCAACGCCGCTAAAGAAGTTTTCACTTCAAAAATAATCGAGACCAGTAAGTAAAAAAAAAAAGATTTAATAGGAATAACACTGTGAACATTTTAAATCTTACTAACATTTAAATCTTCGGCGAACCATTAATAAAACCTGACATTTTACAGCTATCATTACTAACAATGGCTTATTCCACAAATCCCCCCTAAAATCCCCCCCGAGGGGGATAAGTGGAATCTATAAAGAAAAGTCTATAATTCCCCCCTGAGAATCCCCCTTAGGGGGGAAAAGTGGAATCGCAAAAAATACTTATTCCACAAATCCCCCCCAAAAATGCCCCTCGAGGGGGAAAACTGGAATGTAAAAAAACAAAGTCCAGAATTCCCCCCTGATAATCCCCCTTAGGGGGGAAAACTGGACTCAAAAAAAACAACGTCCAGAAATCCCCCCTGAGGTCTTAAAATTGGCGCCGATTTGTTTGCCGGTGCTGGTTGCCAAAATATTTACCGCGGGCCCCGCCAGATATTTTACCTAGATAACCTAGAATGCAGGAGCGGGCGTAAAAAACTCACTTTCGCATTTATAATATTCAGCGACCCGCGGTTTCACCCGCCCAAGTAGCGATCCCGTGGAAATATCGGGATAAAAAGTATCCTATGTCCTTTCCCGGGACTCAAACTATATACCAAATTTCATCTAAATCGGTTCAGCGTTTTAAGCGTGAAGAGGTAACAGACCGACAGACATACTTTCGGATTTATAATATATAATTATTGTAGTACGAGTATGAACAGCTGACCCCGCAAACGTTTTTTTGCAAAAATATTTAATACAATAGCCTGCGACCTATTCTCAGACCTACCAAATATACACAAAAAATTTCATAAAAATCGGTCAAGCCGTTTCGGAGGAGTTTCTTCATTGAATTTATTATTGGTGATTAGTGTGTAGTATTTACTATTTAGTATTAGAATTGGGTGTGTAATGTTTGGTATAATAACAAATGCACTAATTTTACTTGAAATAACGTTCATATAATATAATTTTCATGTACAATTTTCATATCAAATAACCTAAACTCATATGACCTAATGTTTAATATCATATAATTTTCCTTTAATATATTATTATATTTAGTATAACGTCCATTTTATATAATTTTCAATATATATAATATTCTTTTTATATAACGTTCATTTGACCTAATGTTCTTTTGGCCTAATTTTCATGTTTAATGGTCACAGTTCTAGCCTAACTCAAATGGCACCAAAACCAAACCTTAAAATATTATATGTATGGTCGAGGGTGGGCTTAGTCGACGGAGCCCCGCTTGGCGGGGCTCCTACTTCTGGGTGGTTTATAAAAAAATAACCACGAAGGGGATGGCGGGGTCTATTCGCTCGCTTCGCTCGCTCACACGACCCCGCCATCCCCTTCTAACCTAACCTGTCCGAGTCGGGGTGCCCTAAAGTCCAGATTGCATCCAGTTTCTCCTGGTAACAATCTACTTCATTTTTACTTTCTGCAAATTGCCGAAAAACTTGAAAATTGTTTTATATCCAGTGAAGTGATGTTTGCTATTAAAGGAAACTTTCAGGGAGATTATTATGCTAAATAATTTAGTATTTCTAGGTAGGTACTTTGTTTAAACTGTTTTAATTATTATTTTGGCTAAAATCAACCGATATCCCTCATCGCTGTTTGTTTGTGTTTGTTTTTACTCTTCATCACATTTTATTAACAAGGTTCTTTGAAAAAAAAAGTTTATTTTAAGAGCCGAGCGTAGAAACTAAAACTAAAAAATAAGGGGGAAAAGTGGAATAATCAAAAATGAAAAGGGGGATTTGTGGATCTGTTTTACATTAGAGTCCAGTTTTCCCCCCTGAGGCAGATTCTCTCAGGGGGGAAAAGTGGAATAACTCAAAATGTTAAGGGGACTTTCTGGACATTTTTTACATTAGAGTCCACATTTCCCCCCTGAGGGGGATTCTCTCAGGGGGGAAAAGTGGAATAAGCCTACTAAATACACTGTCGTGCCATAGACACAACGAATAATCTTACGAAATTAATTTCTAACATTTCGCATTTAGCAGTACCAAAGATGATCTCACATTCAACATAAACCGCGATTAATTTCTGAACTGCAATTTGAAATAAAGAAACTTAACGATCGCACTGGGTAATTCACCCACTTTCTTAGCTAGGCATTAAGACGGCCCAATAAAAAGTGAATGCACTAAACGTAACATAAGTCTCTTGGCAATTACACCGGTCACGCCTGTATAACTTTTAATTAATCGGTGAATTACACACGTATAAGTACTTTATGCGAGTATCGGAGCTGTTGGCGCTGGGGCTTGTCGCGTACTGGTTTACGATGGCACGTTTCCATTGAAGTTTGTTAAACGATACGATGTATGCTTCTGGACTCCCGTCTTCTGTTTAGACTTGAGCAGTAGCTTATATAGAACTAGAGGCGCCCTTCGGTTTTACCCGCATAAGCGTCGATCCCGTAGGAATATTGGAATAAAAACTATCCTATGTCCTTTCCCGAGACTCAAACTATCTCTATGCTAAATTTCATCTAAATCGGTTCAGCGGTTTAAGCGTGAAGAAATAACAGACAGATAGACAGACCGACACACACTTTCGCATTTATAATATTAGTATAGATGGATAGAACATAAATTGCACACCTTAATCTGTCGAGCTCCACTAATGAGACACAATTAATTTTCTATTGTTTCTTCGCCAATAGGCGACGCGCGACGCGCGACGCGCGGTGCTTGACCGATTAAATCGTATCTTTATAGATAGTGATAGTCAAATGCGAGCCCATCAATAATAATACAAAACCCTGAACTTCACATACTATGGTCAGCCTTGAAAGAAGATGATTGGAAGGCAATGGAGTCAATATCTTGAACTCTACTTACATGCCACTCTCATTCCATCATGAGTGCAATCCAATGACACGATACGAAAATTTTGATTTGGGTTCCAATGTGACACGACACGGCAAAAAGGCAAACGCAAAGACCCTTTTCCCGTACCGTACAACAATGGAACTTAAACCAATAACTTTCAGTGTGCAGTTAGTACGTGTCGATTATAGTTACAAGCTATGTCAATAACGGCTTCATTCTATGACTCTTACTTCAACTCATTTAACACGAATTTTAATGTGTTTTTACGTCTAACCGGACTGCGTTGCGTTGGCGCAACTGATGTACGCACTGATTTCTGTGTTTCCGATTTAAGTTTTATGACTGGATTGTACTCGTAGTAGGACAATGTAAGCATTCATGGTCATATCCTGTCACTGATTGTTAGGGCTTATTCCACTTTTCCCCCCTGAGAGAATCCCCCTCAGGGGGGAAATGTGGACTCTAATGTAAAAAATGTCCAGAAAGTCCCCTTAACATTTTGAGTTATTCCACTTTTCCCCCCTGAGAGAATCTGCCTCAGGGGGGAAAACTGGACTCTAATGTAAAACAGATCCACAAATCCCCCTTTTCATTTTTGATTATTCCACTTTTCCCCCTTATTTTTTAGTTTTAGTTTCTACGCTCGGCTCTTAAAATAAACTTTTTTTTTCAAAGAACCTTGTTAATAAAATGTGATGAAGAGTAAAAACAAACACAAACAAACAGCGATGAGGGATATCGGTTGATTTTAGCCAAAATAATAATTAAAACAGTTTAAACAAAGTACCTACCTAGAAATACTAAATTATTTAGCATAATAATCTCCCTGAAAGTTTCCTTTAATAGCAAACATCACTTCACTGGATATAAAACAATTTTCAAGTTTTTCGGCAATTTGCAGAAAGTAAAAATGAAGTAGATTGTTACCAGGAGAAACTGGATGCAATCTGGACTTTAGGGCACCCCGACTCGGACAGGTTAGGTTAGAAGGGGATGGCGGGGTCGTGTGAGCGAGCGAAGCGAGCGAATAGACCCCGCCATCCCCTTCGTGGTTATTTTTTTATAAACCACCCAGAAGTAGGAGCCCCGCCAAGCGGGGCTCCGTCGACTAAGCCCACCCTCGACCATACATATAATATTTTAAGGTTTGGTTTTGGTGCCATTTGAGTTAGGCTAGAACTGTGACCATTAAACATGAAAATTAGGCCAAAAGAACATTAGGTCAAATGAACGTTATATAAAAAGAATATTATATATATTGAAAATTATATAAAATGGACGTTATACTAAATATAATAATATATTAAAGGAAAATTATATGATATTAAACATTAGGTCATATGAGTTTAGGTTATTTGATATGAAAATTGTACATGAAAATTATATTATATGAACGTTATTTCAAGTAAAATTAGTGCATTTGTTATTATACCAAACATTACACACCCAATTCTAATACTAAATAGTAAATACTACACACTAATCACCAATAATAAATTCAATGAAGAAACTCCTCCGAAACGGCTTGACCGATTTTTATGAAATTTTTTGTGTATATTTGGTAGGTCTGAGAATAGGTCGCAGGCTATTGTATTAAATATTTTTGCAAAAAAACGTTTGCGGGGTCAGCTGTTCATACTCGTACTACAATAATTATATATTATAAATCCGAAAGTATGTCTGTCGGTCTGTTACCTCTTCACGCTTAAAACGCTGAACCGATTTAGATGAAATTTGGTATATAGTTTGAGTCCCGGGAAAGGACATAGGATACTTTTTATCCCGATATTTCCACGGGATCGCTACTTGGGCGGGTGAAACCGCGGGTCGCTGAATATTATAAATGCGAAAGTGAGTTTTTTACGCCCGCTCCTGCATTCTAGGTTATCTAGGTAAAATATCTGGCGGGGCCCGCGGTAAATATTTTGGCAACCAGCACCGGCAAACAAATCGGCGCCAATTTTAAGACCTCAGGGGGGATTTCTGGACGTTGTTTTTTTTGAGTCCAGTTTTCCCCCCTAAGGGGGATTATCAGGGGGGAATTCTGGACTTTGTTTTTTTACATTCCAGTTTTCCCCCTCGAGGGGCATTTTTGGGGGGGATTTGTGGAATAAGTATTTTTTGCGATTCCACTTTTCCCCCCTAAGGGGGATTCTCAGGGGGGAATTATAGACTTTTCTTTATAGATTCCACTTATCCCCCTCGGGGGGGATTTTAGGGGGGATTTGTGGAATAAGCCTATTTAGTAGGTTCAAAACTTCGCCATGTCTACGGCATCGTCGATGGCAGTGCAGAGGTCGCTATGGCTGCATTTTTGGGCACAGAGGGCAGCGGTGCTATTCTGTAAAAATCAAACCGTGAACAATTAGGTGAAGTGATCTTAAAGTGAACTGTCATTCCACCTCAGATGCTAACGCCTATTCAAACCTATGTTTCAAATTGATGTTATTTGAAGTTAAACGAATACCAACTTAATTTTAAATGTAATTAAGTTGATTTCAGAGTGACTAACACTATTGAAAAAGCTATAAAAATGTTTGAAGTTGTAGCGTAAACTGAACTTTACTGTGTAGGAATTAAAGCAAATTTACCATAAACTCGTTTTTGTTTATATTTTTGGCAAATAAATCGCGAATGCAGATTAGGGATTGATACCTACTATTGACAGCACACTTCGCCTATGTTGAAACGGTGGGATTTTTACAGAGATCGGCTGGATAGGAGGTGGGACATAGGGAACACCACTGCTCCACATTCACTCCCTTTTTTTTGACGTGTGGAAATCCTCATGGATGTCCACTACCCTTTTTTTGTGGATGGGAAATCATCAAATAACCCCTCCCGCTCTGGGTGAAGCGGAAGGGAGTGTCAGACTCTGACTGAGTAAAACCCATCCGTGTTCCTTCCTTAACCCTTTATGTTCCGGGGTAGCGGTAACCCTTTCGGACAATCCCGCACCATTTCCACCACCCTGGGGTGGGTGGAGGGGTCTGTCAGACTCTTACTGACTAAAACCACACGGTGTCCTGCTGCTACCTTTAGCAGTCACTCCCTGCTGCCTCACCGTCGATAGCCCCACTATATTGTGCACTTAAAGCCATTTAAATTGATCAAAAATTTTAGATCTCCTACAATCTGAAACATGAGAAATGGTTCAATGAGTTTTTGGTTACGCATGTATTGCTCCAATTACGAAGATATCCATCGCTATTACCAGATTAACTGTGTTCGCATTACTGATGCGGTAACTAACATGCCCTAAATGGTCAATTGTGTTTGTAATGTTCAGAAGTTATCGGTACATAACACAGTAGTTATACCGTACTTGAGTACAAGTATGTAAAGTCAAAATTTTGAGTTTACATGCATGTAAAGTGAAAATGAAAAAAAAATTGGAATTGTAACAATAGCAACCTTGATAAGTCTTTTTTGGTCAACTGGACCCACTCGAAATCGACCCACGGGATCACTCAATCATATTTTGAATAGGTCGACTGGACCCACTGCCCAATTTCATCATTAGTACAGTCACGGAGTAAAGCCGAAATCCTTAATACCTTTGCAGAATTTGACGGTCGAAAACATTACAAATGATTGTGTTTGAGATGTAGAAATTGTTCTATTAATCTCCACAAGTAGGTAATGCTTAAACAAAGAAAGAAAGAAAATACGTTTATTTGCGGTTAACATGACGCAAAAAGAACGTAACACAAAAAATAAAAAAGAAGGTAAGGGAAACATGCGCTTGTGCTTATCTATGTAGTAAAGGATTAGAATGCTGAATATATCTAGTCGTTCTGGAATTTTCTTAACAAGTAACTTAACGGTTTCATAATTATTTTCCGCCTACCTAAAAACATATTCAGCTCGGAAAATTACCATGTTTAACAGTACAAGTCGCTAAAGTATCATAAAAGCGACAGAAAGTTATTAAGATTCTAATTTTGGTTCAGTTAAACTAATATGACCAACAGAGAAACATTCCAAAATAGAATGCCATAACATTTAACTGAGAAAGATAAAGAAACTAAAGCGAACAAGAATGTTCACGCTTGTGAACTTGTTGGCAATAACGTTTCAATAAAGGGTCCTGAAGGGCATAATCAACCTATAAAGTTCCCACTGCTGGGACACATGCCTCCTCTCTTCGAGATGGAGTGGGCTATAATTTAACCCACGCGGACCCAGTGCGGGTTGATAGACCTGTCTTCGAATTTTGGATTCTAGGATATGCCGGTTTCGTCAAAATATTTTTCTTCACCGTTTTGAAAGCAGTAGTGATGAAATTATTTACATAAAGTAAAGCGCCTTCCTAGGTTTGAACCCACGACCTACACAACTCGTAGGTCCCCCGCCGTTGTCACTGGTCCACCAAATTGCTCTCTCTGGGTAATGAATATTATCCTTAAAATGTCCACAGCTAAATACTAACCCCCTTATTCATAAAACTTATCAAACCTATTTTAGTTAAAATGGGGTTTGTCTCTTTCTTACACACAGAAATGACAACGTGACAGATAAAGACAAACGTTCTATAAACCTATTTTAGCTAAAATAGAGATAAAATAGGATTATGAATAAGGGGGTAAGTATCGATCTTTAAATAGTCAGCTAAAATTAATAGCCGTTTAGTATTTGTCTATGCGATATTTTTGCTCCCTGTAAAGGTTGGCGCTTGATTATCTTTTTACTAGCGCAGAGAGCTCAGAAGAAAACGTGAAGCGGGCTGAAAGATCTTGGTAATCCTCCCAGTCTTCTTTTTTTATCGTCATGTCATTCTGGTACTCATTAAAAGGGGCAAGGTAGCCTATACTTCTCTGGGAGCAACACGGAAGACTACAACGATGTTAGCGTAGGCGCAATGTATGACTTTGCCCATCCAAGTAAACACTACAACTACACACACGACCACAGAAACGAGACAATTCGAGTATCACAGCAATGAGTCACGTCCGGCTAATTGTTCATAAACAGTAGCAGAGGCAAGCAGCCGAGGTGGTCTTTGTTCAACAAGTTAACACCTACTCCCACCGAATGAGCTTGATAAATGTTTTTATTACCATGCACCACAAGTGCAACAATTCAACCAGAGAAAATTACTTTGTGCATAACGAAGCTCAAACAATGGTTAATAATGTTACGGTGTGTGACGAATCCTGGAGGCCTGTAGTTGTGCTGTGGTTCACTATATCTACAAAATGGCACCCGCTGCGAACAAGGACAGAAGTCTAGAATGCGTAATTTCTGGAAATACGACAATGGCAACGTTGTTGGTTCAATTTTTGGTGACGCTTTGTAGGACCGTGCTTTCATTCATTTTGCCATCCCATCAAAAACCTTTTGAGGACCACTCACAGTAGCAAATGTTTCTTTTTTAATGTATTTTTAATAATGTATTCACAGATTTTTATATATGCATAGTTTACTAACTTAGTTAATCAAAATGAGTAATTATTAATATCAGTTTTTTGCCTAAAATTCTATGCTAATTAATTATTATTTCAATAACATTTACAAAACTTAAAATTTATTATGAATATGAAACAAGGCTTTGAGTACTAATTAATCAAATAAAAAAAGTAGCCAGACCGTAACACATTTTTTCGCTTTATGAATAAGTCAAATGCAGATCACCTTTGGAAAGCAAACGCGAAAAGTATTTCAATTCATATTTTATGTTTAAAAATAAAATGAGTTGAACTTAAAACCTTTTTGGTTTTATGCTCTAAACAGCTACCTACGCATAACAATGCAACTGCGTGAGCTGCTGCCTTCAACACAAATATGTCCACGATTCGCGACGCTGCCCCATAAATTAAAGAGATAAATGGTTCACCAACAATGGCTAAATAAACCGTCCCGTTTCTTATAACACTCGAAAATAAGCTTTGTTTGGTAGCACCGTAAAAAGTTGAAATGTCCATACGCGAGGACTTACAATGGATCAGAATATTTAAGGGGAGTTTAATAAACGCGTGGGCACGCCGATTGCTGCAAAAAATTTGAGCGCAGCATTCGATACACTATTTTATGGACACTTTTGGTCTATTAAATATCTTAAGCACGACATAATAGCATTGTATTCTGGTTTCAATATTGGAGGTTATTGGAATAAAGTTTTACAAGTTTTTATTTGGGTTAATATAACTTTTATTGGTAGTTTTCATTCCCACGTATTAGAAGTGCATATATTTTATTAAGATATTTATATGAGTTTTATGTTATTTGTTCACACATACTAAATAACACTGTGGTAATTTGATGGTACTTTACTTTCATAAACTTATTTTACGATTGAAAATCTCATTTCATACACACGATTAAAGACGACAAATGAACTATTATTATAACATAGCGGTACATACCTAATTGTTTCGTTTATTTCTATGTTTAAACATGAAACTGTACCTAAATGTTTTTTTATTTTTTATTGCTGAATGGACCTGCTATTGACCTCGATCACGCCTGATGGAAAACGATGTATGGTATGAGGTATATAATGGAACGAGCGTGCCAACAAGAGGCCTGTCAACTCTTGGTTTGAAGGCAGACGGGTTAAATTTGGAAGGGAACACAGACGCTGGCAGATAGTTCCACACTTTGGCTGTGCGCACAATAAAGTGGAAGAGAAATGCTGCTAAATGAATTGAAGAAAACAAAACAACGAAAACCAATTAGTGAAATCAGATAACCCGAAGTACTAGGAAACTATATCTTTAAGGAGGTCACTCTGAAAATTAACCCAAATACTGTATTGAACGATTCCACCTAAACATTGGTATCGTTTCATAAACTCTTGTAGAGATCACAAAGCCGTCTTCCCATAAAAACGGCCATGTATAAAATAAGTGTTTACTTTGTCGGTGGGAGTTCCACACGTACTCCCTGCCGGAAGAACGCCAGATCCGAGTGGTGATTCGCCGTATCCCCAAGGAGATCACGGTCGCCGACATTAAGGCTGACCTCGAACTCCAATCGGTCCCTGTGGCAGAAGTCCACAGGATGCACCGTTCTCGAGGACAAGTCCCCTTCGACATGGTCCTCGTTGTCTGCCCTCCCACTGAGGGCCATCACCCGATCTTCCAGATAAAAAGTATCTGCAGCCTCACAGGCATCTCAATCGAGAAGCCTAAAAAGTCTGGCATCGTCGGTCAGTGTCACCGATGCCAGCTATATGGCCATTCTCAGAGTTTCTGCCATGCCAAGCCTAGATGCGTGAAGTGTCTGGGTGAACATGGCACGGAAAACTGCCCCCGTCCCAAGGACCGTACCCTGTGTACGGAACCTCCAAGCTGCGTTCTATGCGGCGAGTCCGGTCACCCAGCCAACTACCGTGGCTGCCCCAAGGCCCCCAAGTCCTCTTCCTCCAAATTGACGAAGCGCGCAGGCGCCCGTCAACTTAGGGAGACCCCCTCTCAAGGACCTCCTGCCCTTCCCGAGCGGCTAAGCCCCCAAAGGCCCAGCCCCTGGAACCTCCTAAACCACCAGAGTGCTTTCCCAGCTCTCGCGGCTACCAAGCCACCCACGCCTCCCGCCCCCACTAGGTTGGACCCCCGTTTAACCCGCTCCGCGGCGCCCAACCCCGCGCCCCCCACCACACCCGCACCCGCTGCTAGGGCTGCTCCCGCCGCACTCCCAGCGCCCCCCCCGACCTCAGCTACTCCCGCTCTTGATCCCTTCAATGTGATCACGAGCACATTCCTGACATTCGTCAGCCCCCGCGCCAGGAAAATGGCAAGCGAAATCGTCGCTGCCAGATACTCCGGCGACCTTTACCAAATTCAGGCGATCTATAACGCCTACCCTGACATAACTCAGGCTCTCACCTCTTTCGTCACTAAACCCAGTAATGGATAGAGGAATTGTATCTAGAACCAAACCCCGATCCCTCAGCATAGCCTATTTCAATGCCAATGGCATCCAAGGTCAAAAAGATGAGATCGCCACCTTCATCCGCGACCATCAAATTGACATCTTCCTCGTTCAAGAGACCTTCCTCAAGCCTAGTCATCGCAACCCGTCAATCGCGAACTATCGTATAGTTCGCAACGACAGATCGCGATGCCACAAAGGCGGCACTCTTATATACTATAAAAAAGAGCTCTACTGCATCCCAATGGATCCGCCCCCTCTTTCACGACTTGAAGTGTCCATCTGTCGGCTAGGCATGTCAGGACACCAACCAATCACAATAGTTTCAGCCTACATCCCTCCCACGACCTCTGCAGAGTACTCACAACCTCTGTCAAACGACCTCTCAGCCCTTCTTGGCTTAAGCGACTCCGTTATAATAGCGGGTGACCTTAACGCCAAACACCCCGCCTGGAACAGCACCAGGGTCTCCACCAGAGGCAAAATCCTATTTGACCTCTCCCCCATTCTGAACTTCGACGTCATCGGACCGATGACTCCCACCCACTTTCCGAACATTCCCAACCATACTCCAGACGTCCTCGACGTGGCACTCCTAAAGAACGTCAACCTACGGTTGAACGATTTAGAAGTGGTACAAGAGCTATCCTCTGACCACCGACCAGTCATTATCAGATTGGCCCCCCGTATTGGTCTCCCCGACCCCAATCATCCCCCCCAGACAAAAGTGGTAACGGACTGGAGGAAAGTAAGCGAACGCCTGAAATCCACCACATCCCCCCACTTAGACTCTATTCCTGATCAGTTCAACTCTATCGCGGACACGACGGCCGCGATCGACTCGCTCACGGAACACGTACAGTCAGTCCTGAACGACTGTTCAAGGGAGATTCCAGCGATGGATGACCATCAATGGAAACTGCCTGACGACTTGCGTGAACTACTGTGCGAGAAGAACGCGGCTGTCCGTGCTTACAGCAGCTTTCCCTGCGATGCGAACAAAGCCCATATGCGTTACTTACAGAGATCTGTGAGGACTCGCATATCGGAGTGGCGTGAAGTCAAATGGGATAAGACGCTGAGCGATCTTGAACCCACACATCAGGCATTCTGGGATCTTCAAAGGAGACTCAGATCTCAAGAGATAGTCTCCATGCCCCCACTGACCCGCCCTGACAAAACCATTGCCTTCGACGACAATGACAAGGCCGAATGCCTGGCCGACAGTCTCGAAGCCCAGTGTACACCTAGCTCCCTACCCGTAGACCAAGCCCATCTCTCTGAGGTTGACGCGGAAGTCGAACGCAAAGCCTCCCTCCCACCTGTCGAGGACCCTGATAATCCTCTGCCACCCGTCACTCCAGACGAAGTGCAGGATATCATCAAGCGCCTCAAACCTAGAAAAGCCCCTGGCTCAGACGGAATCACTAACAGAGTGATTCAACTCTTCCCTGCCCAAATAATAATGCTACTGGTCACCATCTTCAATGGCGCCATGAGCAACAACATCTTCCCACAAGCGTGGAAAGAAGCCACTGTTATCGGCATTCCCAAGCCCGGCAAACCCAAATCGGAACCTTCGAGTTACCGCCCCATCAGTCTGCTCAGTGTTCTCGGTAAGGTCTACGAGAGGCTTATTTATAAGCGTCTTAGAGACTACGCCGAAACAAAGGGCCTTATCCCAGATGAACAATTCGGTTTTCGGACCCAACACTCCTGCGTCCAGCAGGTCCACCGCATCACCGAACATATACACGCAGGTTTCCTACGCGGGTATATGACAGGTGCAGTCTTCTTCGATATAGCGAAAGCCTTCGACAAGGTCTGGCACAATGGCTTAATCTACAAGCTATACCAACTCAAAGTGCCTGACCGTCTTGTGCTCATCATACGAGACTTTCTGTCGAACCGCACCTTCCGCTATAAAGTTGAAGGAGCGATATCCTCCCCACACCCCATCCGAGCAGGTGTACCCCAGGGCTCTGTACTTGCCCCACTCATCTTCACGCTGTTCACCAGCGATATCCCCACAAGTAAAAAGGCCCAGTTGGCCCTATTCGCTGACGACACAGCCATTTTCTACACTGGTCGCAGCCTAGTCCAGATCTCACTCACACTCCAAACCGCTGTCAACAAACTCGCTGACTGGTTCAGGAAGTGGAGAATAGAGGTCAATCCCGACAAAAGTCAAGCAGTTCTCTTTTCAAAACCGCGACATAAACCCAACCCCCCCCGACCTATCACCCTGTTCAGCAAGCCGATCCCTTGGGAAAAGCAAGCTAAATACCTGGGAGTAATACTCGACAGGCACCTTTCCTTCGCAGAGCACATAAAGACGGTTCGCTCGCGCGCCGCTTTCGCTCTCGGCAGACTCCACTCCGTTCTCAATGCACGCAGCAAATTGTCACTAAGATGCAAGATGCGCATCTACACTGCGTGCATTAGGCCCATAATGACCTACGCCTGTGTAGTCTTCGCTCACGCGAAACCCCACCACATCCACAGGATGCAGACCCTCCAAAACCGCTTCCTCCGTAAGGCTACGGGATCCCCTTGGTTCGTTCGAAATGAGATCCTCCATCTTGACCTCAAAATCCCCACCATCAAACAATTCATGAAACGTCTTTCCAAGAGTTTCTTTGATACCGCCGCCAAACATCGCAACCCACTGGTTGTCGAGGCCACCAAATACACCCCATCCCATATCAGCAAACTTCGCCGTCCAAGGCATGCTCTCTCCGAACCTGACGACCCCATAACTCTCCTCCAGGAGAAAAACAAAGCGACCAGTACAGTGCACAAACACAGAACTCCGTCATTCCGACCTCGCCGCCGAGGTCCCTCGCGACGTCCCCAAGTAAATGCTTCCCCCCGACCCTTGCTCGAAGAACGGCCAGCCCGCGCCGCAGCTGAGCCTGTAGCTTTAAATTCCCGACTGTGACCTCTGAGTTTGTTTCGGCATTTCTTCTCAGAGCAGTCAGATAGGAAATGCCGGCCTCATCAAGCTTAAATAATATTACTATGATCCAGCCTGTCCCATCTTGCTGCCCTCCCCCAGCGACGCCCTAAGCCGAGGTTCGTACCCCAAAGGGGGTGCCCTTAGCGTGTAGTCGCTTAGTATACTAGTTTTACGCCCCTGGCTGGAGGCTTTGAGTTTACTTAAGGCAACCACAGGATAGTCCGGTTAAGTAGTCACGACCTCTATAGGTCAACTACGAGATGCCATATAGGAAAAAAAAAAAAAAAAAAAGTCGGTGGGAGTGCTTTGAAGTGGCTTCCATTCCTGTTCATAGCAACCCTTCCAACATGTGCAGAGATAAAGATGAAATGTAACTACTTGTATATTCTTTCCCTTTCAAGATTTTAATCGAATATTTTATACAGTTACTTCTTAGAAAGTTACGTGGAACTTTAAGTCGAGAGACAGTTGATTTACTTATCGATGAATATTCATATAGGTGTGCAAAACGACCCGCCCTAAAATTGGTGAGTATCGAAGTGTGTTGACACTCTGTGTTGTAACGGGTACTCAACTTGACAAATGTCATAAATGCAAGTTCTCGTGTGAAGATACCGTAAGTTTCTTACAAAAAAGCAAGGAAACGAAAAGTGTGACAGTTGTACAATTTTTGACGGAATATCAGTCACACAGTGTGTCTAGCATCATAATGCACGAATATGTCATCTGCCTAATCCTTCGGGGTACACATTCGTGATGTTATGTTATGATTTCTTTTTTGAACTTATTTTACTCGAATTATTGCAAATAAATATTTTTTCTTTCTTAAATTATAAAAAAAAACTAGCAGCGTCCCGCGGTTTCACCCTCATAAGTTTCCCGTGGAAATATCGGGTTAAAAACTGTCCTATGTCCTTTCCCGGGACTCAAACTATCTCTATGCCAAATTTCATCTAAATCGGTTCAGCGGTTTAAGCGTGAAGAGGTAACAGACAGACAGACATACACACTTTCACATTTATATTATTAGTATGGATGTCTAGAAATAAATAATTGAGTAACCTTATGAAAAGACTGGAACCACAATAAAATAATGTGAAATACTTACAATTCCTTTACTAAAAATCGATCTCAACCTTGAGGTCAAATCTAAAACAAAAGACGAAACTTTCACCAAATTCCTTCGATCGCTAAATGCCAATGGTTTTCCAGCCAATTACCTCAAATATCTAGAACCTAACTTATTAACGAAAGCACGATCCCCTGCACCTTGCACCCTGACATCACAAGATGGATCTGCCGAGCCCCCGTCCACAAATTACATGAAGCAATTTTACCCACAATCTTAGCAATGACATTACTGCAACGGAATCTCACCCACGATGTTTGGTTGTAAACTGTTGCGGAGCTACGAAAGTATTTTGAAATTTGACGGTAGACATGTTTTTGACTGGATCGCGAATTGGCAAAAGTGAGGTAGGACGCCCTCAGGCTAGGTGGAGCGACGATCAGGATGGCTGATAGCAATTGGATGAGTGGATGAGAGTTGCCGAAAATCGAGTTGAATGGCGTGCAATAGGAGAGGCAGTGGACTGCTATAGGCTAATGATGATAACTTAATTCAAGTCACAAAAGTATGTTTGAATGGCCTTGATTACCGCTCTATTATTTAATTTGTTAACTCTTGACTGAACATCAAAAACTTGCCTTAGTCGAAGTATGAAGCTATTTGATTCACATGTAAAGTTATATTCATTTTAACATAGTGAAATTGCAACATCAACGTCCTAACTTTTGCAGTTTTACTAACGCTATATTTTATAGACTTCTAATATTTTAAAAGTTCAGCCAAAACGAATCTTCGTGCGAAAACTTGCAAAATTCTTGATGAAACTTGCAATAAAGAATAAGATGTATGTCCTACATGATGCAATGTTGCAGCAGTGTTTCTTTTCATTCATACAAATAAAGAACGTTTCCAAGGTTAGATTAGATTTCAAAATGCACTTTAGATTTTTCGTTATTAGTCGCAATCCTATTGCTATTTGCTGCTTTTAGCTATACATATAATTAGAGAGGGCTCGTGGCTAAATAATATCAACCGCACGGTTAATCGAAGGCTAAGCTACGCTTGCTGAGGTTGGTTCGTGGATGGGTGACCATCCATTACATATCGAGACTCCTTCCTACCAAAAGATATAAGTAACCAGGGTCGTCGGACATAGTTGAAGTTTAAAAAGAACCCAATGGATGTTTTCGAATGAAAAGTAATTTGATAAATGAACTGTTTATTTTCTATTAATTACATTAAATTTTATTCGAAAACATTCATCGGTTTCTTACTAAACTTCAACTATATCCGACGACCCTGGTGCCTTATCTTCTTTGGTGACCGTACCTCAGAAAGCATGTCACGCCGTTGGTTCCAACTGTCATTTATAGATTTTGGCAGTCAGTAGCCCGAAAGTCTGTCAACCAGTGGCCAGGTATCGTGTTACCCAGTAACTGGGTTGTAGAGGTCAGTTAGGCAGTCGATCCATGTAAAACACTGGTAGCTATAGTTGGCAAAAGGTTAGGAAGATTGAATGTGTCAGGCTGAATTTTGTTTTCCAATAATTTATGCTTTTAAACTTTTCGCGTATTTCTTAGCTCCATGGTACCTCTCCCTAAAAGAATTCGTCCACGCATCGCATCCTACCCTCTGCTATACATCCCCTTGAAATTTTAGGGGAACGCAATCATTCCCTTTGATTCCTGTTCCGTCCTATTCAATTAGAAGGCGTCTCTAACTGACTTTAATAAAAAATAGTTTCCTAGTTAGATTTAGATTCTGCAGTACGGAAAAATCACGGTCATTAGATGTTACTCCTTAATGTTCATTGTATTTTCAGGAAATAAAAAAGGCAAGTCATTATTGAAATTAATGATACGTTGTCAATTACAATATGTACTATTCAAAATAAACTATTGTAGGTATAATGAGGACTATAAGAAAAATATTGTATGGCATAAAAACAGTCGATAGTCATTATTTGAGATGCATTGGCACAATGAGGTACCACAATGTTTCATCAAAGAAGACAACAATTACGGTTAAGCCGAATCTATCGTCGAACGATGTCGTGCCCTTACGCATGAAAGAGTTAATAATTACGATAAAAGCCCTTTCAAATCCTGAGAGCATTCGAAGATCAGAAAAGTCCTAATGTTCCCAAATCATGCACGCTTTTAGACTAAAACAAAATTGATGTGCATTATTACTCAAGATTCGCTTCCTTCCTGGCTGGATTCTGTCAAATGTGCCAACGAAAAGGGAACAATGGAATCTCTATTGTAGCATTTTCACAAATCCGTACTGACATAGTCACTTCCTGTATCTCTGAGCCGTATTATCTGGGTATACCGAATCGGGTCAGTGCAGTGAGAATGGTTTGACTACGAAAACTGTGAATATGGACGTTGTATTGTTTCTTGCTGTCTTGTGAAACAAAATAGTTTTGAAAATGAAATGAATGAATGAAATTAATGATCAGGTTGTTCTTTTATTTTTTGTCCGTAAAATTATTGTAACGAATAATAAAGATAGTAAGGTTGGTACGTATAGGACAACAGGTTCTATACATTTTAATATCACTCATTTTCAACAACTCTTTTTTCTTCATTCAGGTTACTGTGATACTGCTGGTTTATTACCAAAGTAACTAAGACCACCCAATTTATTTGGTCCCGACATCAGTTATGACAACAGACGCACAGATTATGGCCATTCATTTGACCGTCACAACCACGTTTCATTATGGAAGTTTACTAAGAAATACCGGTGATAAAATTCACACTTCGTACACCCAAAAACACCCAAGTTCACACTTATGGGCAAACGGTCGCATGAGTTTGTTCCGGCCTAATGAGGCGACGTCATTCATTGCGCAAGCGCAGAGACTGAGCGCCGGCGCATTCGCTATGCTCCGGAACAAATCGCACCCGAATACGGGCGTGTGTGGATGATGGTGTGATTTTTAGTCGTAATTGAAATAGATTGGTCGCTTTCGAGTAGGTTTTATGTGAAAGTTGATATTGATTTCAATGACTAAAGAATACTTAGTTTAAAAAAGTTATATGACATAACAAAGGAAGGCTTATAGCCCTGCAATGGAGTCAAATCGATGGTGATGAGGATGCCTAACATAATTAAATTACACCCTCAATTATGACCAGTGATCATTCTTTAAAGATAAAAATATTAATTCAATATTTTTTCAATTTATGAAACTAGGTCAGTTTTTTTTAGTTTAGAGAATTTGCTATAGTTTTTTTACGTGTCTTCGCCAAAAGGGACCTAATTAGCAAAACATAATTTCTTCCTTATTATAACAAGAAAGAAATAATAATATGTTTTGTGTTTTTTGCTGTCCTTCAAGATACAGGATTTTCCTAGTTTAAAGGACAGAGGACTCACCTGTAATAGCCATACCCATCCCTTATTGAAACAACACTGATGATACCCAAGTCTTTTAGTAAATAAATGATTACTTACTCGTAGGTACTTGCTTACTTTTTGCAGGAAGAAATTAAGTTTTATTTTATTGATACATATTGTTTTATGTATAGAAAGTTTTATCAAACTAGTTATTGTTCTTGTTTCATACTGTTTTTCTTATCTGTAAGTACCAGTTGTGATTAGAAACACTCCACTGATTTTTAGATACGAAGCATATTTTATCGTATCTTTGAATAACTGTCTCATCCGGGCATACATAAATCACAAAATCAATAGTCTTTAATACACACATTTGAATTTATTACCTATGAATAACTTCCTTTTACCGTTAATATTTACACAATACACCGCTGGAAGTATTAACTAATACTTACGTCGTCATGCATAATAAGTAATTAAGTACTAACTATTACGCATTGAAAGGTTCTAATTGTGCATTTATAATGGTTCATTATCGGTTAATGGGTCTCAAATTAGTTAATATTTATACAGTGTTATTTATTTTATTACTGTACATGAAACATGCTTAGGCATTATCAATTTCCGTTGAAACACAATCATAGTCGAAGATGTCCTGACCTAAATGTTCCGTAATGGTTTGTGGAATAGATTAGGCAAGATGTTGTCTTCCTTAGAAAAATAAAGGCAGCTAGAGAATTCATGAAGTATAATCGAATCATCCATAAAGCTTTGTCACAACACCAATCTATCTCGTCTGTTCGACGTCCGTATGTCACTGCAGGGATCCAGCAGAGTATCTGCGTCAGGTTTTGCCTGACACCATGCTGAGCTGGACTACCATTTACACTTAGGACGCACACCGCACTTTGTGTATTCGTTATTTTGATTTAAAGTATGTCGTAGTGTCACTTCATTTCTTTAAGTATTTTTTCTTTTTTTTTGTATTTTGGTACCTAGTTTTTATATACATGTAATCTATATAAATAAAAACAAAAGGCCTGACTGACTGACTGACTCATCAACGCCCAGCCCAAACCCATGGACCTAGAAAGCTGAAATTGTACACAATGGTTCCCTTTATAATGTAGACAAGGAATAAGGAAGGATTTTTTGAAATTCAACCCCTAAGGGAGTTAAATAGGGGATGAAAGTTTGTATGAAAGTCCGTCAGTTTTAAAGTTAGGATCTTCAAATTTTGTGTTTAGGCTGACGATTGAAAATTAATTTATACGTGTCTCAGCGTTTTTGATGATTCCACCCCCAAAGGGTTAAAAAGGGGGATGAAGTTTTGTATGAAAGTCCGCCAGTTTAAAAGTTAGGATCTTCTAATTTTGTATTTAGGCTAACGATTGAAAATTAATTTATATGTGTCTCAGCGTTTTTGATAATTTTACCCCTAAAGGGGGATGAACGACCTAACTGAGATATCGACGCACAGCCTAAACCGCTGGTCTTAGGGACATGAATTTTGGAGGGTGTGTTCTTTGTAAAGAGTAAATATCCAGTAAGAAGGGGTTTTTGGAAAATCAGCCTTTAAGAGGGTGAAAAGGGGGGATTTTGTTTGTATGAAAAATCCTATTCCTTGAGTTAATAACCTTGAAACTTGGCACGAATACTTACCTAAGTAAATTATGAAGTTTGGCATTTTTCGTTTTTCTAATCTACCCCCTAAAGAGGTATTGGGGGGTGTCAAAATTTGTATGGAAGAATTTTAACGCGCTGTCCTATTAACTCAAAACTCAGTATTTATACTAAGGACTAAAAATAAAGAATAACGTGTATCAGGGTTTTTCGAAAATCTACCCCTAACTGTGTGAAAAGGGGTAATTAATTTCACTGCGTGGCTTGATTAGTTCGAAAATTGGCATATGTAATCTTTGAGTCAAGTTATGAACACATCTTAAACAATTTTTCATAATTCTACCCATGTAGGGGTGAAAAGCGGGATAACAGTTTATATGAAAAATCTTAATCATTTGGTTAATAAACTTGAAACTTGGCACGAATATTTATCTAAGTAAATTATGAAGGTTGGCACTTTTTGTTTTCACAAACTACCCCCTAAAGGAGGATTGAGGCGGGGTGTGTCAAATGTTGTATGGAAGAATTTTAACGCACAGTCCGATTACCTCAAAACTCGGTATTTATACTTAAGACCAAAAATAAAGAATAATGTTTATCAGGGTTTTCCGAAAATCTACTCCTAACGGGGTGAAAAGGGGTAGTAAATTATACAGGTGAGGATTTTAATGCGTGGCTTGATTAACTCAACAATTCGTATAAATAATCTTTGAGTCAAGTTATGACCACATCCCACACAATTATTTGAAATTCCACCCCTATGGGGGTGAAAAGCGGGAGTACAGTGTACCTATATGAAAAATCTTACTCATTTGATTAATAAACATGAAACTTCGCACGAATACTTAAGTAAATTATGAAGTTTGGCATTTTTTGGTTTTCTAAACTACCTCCTAGAGGGGGATTGGGGGCGTCAAAATTTGTATGGAAGAATTTTAACGCGAAGTCCGATTAACTCGAAACTCGGTATTTATACTTAAGACCACAAATAAAGAACAACGTGTATCAGGGTTTTTCGAAAATCTACCCTTAACGGGGTGAAAAGGGGTAGTTAATTTTACAGGGTAGGATTTTACTGTGTGGTTTGATTAACTCGAAAATTGCCGATGTAGGTCACACGGCTGCCAAGCTAAAATGGAACTGGGCTGGTCACATCTGTCACATGCCGGAGGAGCTATGGGCTAAAATAACCACACAATGGGTCCCAAACAGCAGCAAACGGCAACGCGGCAGGCCCAGAATGAGATGGCGGGACGAACTCGACTCTTTCGACAAAGATTGGCGTGTAACAGCACTGGATAGGGATAAGTGGAAGAAGGGAAGGGAGGCCTTTGCCCTGCAGTGGGACAGAAATGGCTGATAATAATAATAAAATCTTTGAGTCAAGTAATGAATTCCATCCCTGTAGGGGCGAAAAGCGGGGATACATTTTATATGAAAAATCTTATTTATTTGGTTAATAAACATGAAACTTGGCAATATTTGGGTCAGTAAATAATAACGATTGTCAGATTTAGTTAAAAAAACCCCTTACAGAGGATTTTGGGGGTGATAAAATTGATAGGTTAGAAAAATATGTAACTCGCTATCGGATTAACTCGAAACTAGGTACTACCAAAACAAAAAATAAAACAAGTACTTATCTGTTTTAGGGTTTTTCAAAAATCGACTCCTACCAAGGTGGAAAAGGGCAAGTAAAGTTTAAGGGGTGGATATTACTGCTTGCTTCAATTAACTCGAAAATGGGTATGGGCCTTTGAGTCAAGTTATGATCACGAACGATTTTTCAAAATTCCACCCCTATGGGGGTGGAAAGTGGGGCTACAGTTTATTTGAAAAATCTGATTCCTTTGATCTATAAAAATTGGCCCGAATACTTATTTATCTAAATAAATGATAAAGATCATACCTACATACATTTTCGAAATTTTTAGAGGTAAGTACGAATTTCACGCGGACGAAGTTGCGGGCAGAAGCTAGTTTGATATAATTTAATTATGCTTTAGTGTGTTATGCTATGTCTTGTGTGTGCACTGAATAAGTGATTTATTTATCTATCCGAGGTTTGTCGTGGCTAAGTATAATAATAACAGCCACACAGATCGATCGATCAGGTTAAGCTACGCTTGCTTGTTGGTCCGTGGAAGGGTGACCATCTTTACACACCGAAACCTCTCCGTGCCTCGGGATCCCGGCTGCCATTCTTGGATCTTTGACAGTCATTACGGGTCGTCAAAAGCCTGACTGTCTGACAACCAGTCTTACCAAGGGGTATCGTATTACCCAGTAACTGGGTTGTGGAGGTCAGATAGGCAATCGCTCCATGTAAAATACTGGTATTCAGCTGCATCCAGTTAGACTGCAAGCCGACTCCAACATAGTTGGGAAGAGGCTAAGCAGATCGATTGAATTGGTTTGTACTGTAATCTGCTTGCAAGACATGATTATGACACCATTTCCATGCGACAGTTCATCTGAAGTTTCCTACAGGTTTAACACATTTCGATAAGCTGATATACGTATGAACAGGCTAAAGACCTATTGATAAAACCAAGCCTTAATTGAGAAATGGAATAACCAAACCATCGATAAAACCACCAAGATTTATGGTAACAACTCTTTAACGACAGATAAAAATAGTGGACGTCAAGTCAATCAAGGTACGTCTTAACACGTAAACGGCAGTAGTATATCGATTTTAAATGCAAATGCGAACAGCTGTTTATCGTCTGAATGATTGCATTAAGCTTGCTTCGAACTTAATTACGTCGTGTGGGCGAGCGTTCGGGTTCGTCTTGAGATGAACGCCAATCTAGGAATGACAGACTTACGACTGTTACGGATTGTAGGACAAAAACCGGTATTAATTAATTAGATGATGTGATAGTGGAAAAAAGGGTTGGTCGCTAATGGTTGGAAGGCTAGTGATGTGAATAGGATTAGCACGTCGACTTAATTGTATTGAGGTTTGACATGGAAACCTGACAGTGTTTGCTCGCTGTGGCTGCGATTTAAAGTTAAACGGTTAGGAATATAAGTAAATGGATCTGGGGAATTGGAGAATGTTCTTGTGTGTTTATTTTGTATTTACCACAATCATGAGTTTAAGGCAACAACAGAGATGGAATTACTTTTGTTTTTTGATAACTTTGATTAAATTAAACAAAATCACAGTGTCTGCTGCAAATATTACAAGAAACCATAAAACTATGGGTAAGAATTAACTTTATGTTTATAAAATGATAGCTTTTTATAGTACCATTGAATGCATTTCCCACTCCTATTTAAATATAAAATTGAATTCAATAACGCCAATAAAAACCGCGTTTTACCTTCAATTGAAGACACTCGTATATTTTTTACAGCATGAGGGTACTTTATTCCACTAACAGTAGTTTATGATGCATTTTAAAAGTATATTTTTTATCAATAAGTCGCATCATCATTTTCAAGGGGCCCACCGACAGTTAATAAATAACTCTCAACTCAATTCGTCACACTTTTTACATCTATTATTGTCAATTATTATAAATTTTAAATATAGGCAGCGTGATTTTTTTACAACAAAAGGATGGGTTAAATTCAATGAACTTTCTTTTTGTGATGGCTTTTATTTAGTTTAGTAACAACAATGGTTTGATTTGTGCACGTTATGGCATGTTGTTCAAAGCAATTTTTTCGCATTGATGTGCTTTTGTTGAAAGCTACAGACACAACACACATATGGGATTATGTGTATTCGTCTCAGCGTCTCTCTTGCTCTTTGGCGGAATTCCAGAATTGTCTTCTGTATAAATTGTGCCGATACGATAATCGACAGGTATAAATTTGGACCATGTCCAGTCAAAATAGGACAGTTTAAAGACATTTCATCTTTTGTTGGTGGTGGTATCAAATTGGTGTTTGGGTGATGTCCCCGAGTGTGGAAATTGTGACTACATTATTTTGTTGTATTGGGTTTTCACTTCTAATAACAAATGTATGGTAATAGTAAATAAATAAATATTAACGCAGATTACAAACAAACAAACAAATGTACAGAGGCGGACTTATTGCCATAGACATTTTCTATTAGTCAATAATAAATATAATAGTTATCCCTGAGTGCATAGTTGGTAGTTTTTAAGGTCAGTATTTACTATGTATATGTAACAGGCGCTTCTCGCCATCAAACTCGAAAGTTTGGCGAGTGATATTGTAAAAGAAAAAATACTGTATTTCTCTAGAGAATAAATAAAAAAAAAAAAAAAAAAAAAAACAAAATAATTGCAAAGGTATTCAAGTTTATTTTGTTCTTTTGCGATTATTGAACTAATGATTATACAGGGTCAAAATAAATTAGCTAGCGAAACTCAGCAGACGTAATGGGAATCGATATATTTATATAAAAAATTTGATGATAATTTATTTTTCGACAGGCCTGATGGTCTAGTAGTTAGTGACCCTGACTGCTATGCCGGAGGTCGTGGGTTCGATTCCCACCCAGGACAAATGTTTGTGTGATGAGCACGATCATTTGTTCTGTGTCTGGGTGTAATTTATCTATAATATGTATGTATTTAGAAATATATAAGTATGTTTATCAGTTGTCTAGTACCCATAACACAAGCTCTGCTTAGCTTGGGACTAGATGGCGTTGTGTGATAGTTGTGGAATATATTATATATTATTATTATTTTGGGGTCAATGACCGTTGGAATGAATTGTTACAGTCTTGAAGTATAAGTTGAGAAAATCTGTTTGTTTGTGTTTAAATATCAATACCCGTCCGTGTATGTCGGTTGAATCAAAAACCGTTTATTGTAAGCCGGTTCGTATGTGTGTATAGGTGCATTGGTTACATAGATATTGGTAATTTTGGATTTTTGCAATGTTGTATTTCCACCCAACATTTGCACCAACAATAGTGACAATCTTTCCGCTTTAATCACTCCGACCATAACCAACGTTGGCTCCAACACTTGCTACCATACAGCACTGTTTGACCTATCACGCTAAGAAAATAAAAACGCTTCCACACTTCAAATGCCAAACGTTTGTTTGTTTGCTTCCTAGTGAAGATTGAACGGTATCATAAGTGTACAGTTTTAGTATTGGGATCTAAAACAATAAAGATAAGAACTCTTTGATCAGTTTTTGCTTTTAGTTTTAAGAAAGTATGCCAAACAAAACCACATGATTGTGTTGACTTAGATCATCGTAATAATGGTTGAACGAGAACCGCACTTTACTATAAGAGGCTCTTGGGCTTCTTATGCAAATCATGGAATAAATTATTAGGTACCTATTAAAGTGTATCATCATCTGGTTATGCTCTTGTTTACTAACTTTCTGTGCATTCTTAGAGAAATTCAAACTTTTGACATGCGTTTATACCTAGATACTAAAAACATATCTTTATTTCATTATAAACATACAAATATTTTCATAATATCTTCACTTTACACCAGGTACTAAATTAAAATACTAATTAACTAACTATATAAACAAATACGAAAGGATATTTAGGCGTCGAAGTACTTGTCCGCATTGCTATTATCCGGAAACGTGCCCAGAACACTGGCAGCATTGCCATGTTGAATGGCAATGCTAATTCTTTGGGCCAAAGAACGACCCAGCCCTCTGGTCACATGAAGTGTCGATCAGCCGGCGAGAAATTTCCTTTAAAAGGAGACGCGCACTCAGGCCCCATGACCTGAGCGTTTCAACCCCAAACGGCTCAAAGCTGTCAAGCAAGTAAGCAAGTAAGCAAGCAAGCAACAAGCAAGCATGCAAGCAACAAGCAAGCATGCAAGCAACAAGCAAGCATGCAAGCAACAAGCAAGCATGCAAGCAACAAGCAAGCATGCAAGCAACAAACAAGCATGCAAACAAGCAAGCATGCAAGCAAAACAAGCAAGCATGCAAGCAACAAACAAGCATGCAAACAAGCAAGCATGCAAGCAAAACAAGCAAGCAAGTCAAGTTGCCGCTGCTGGCAAGCTTTTGTGTGTAGTAACCCATAAGGTTACCTATTTGTATTTTGGACCGATCTTCTCACTCAATTTATCCAACAAGGGACATTGTATTTCTTATTGGATCAGCTTATTTCCAAGAATTGAGTATTTTTTGCAAAAAACGGTTTATAACATTCTTGAGAGTTAAGCAATAGCATTTGTGTCAGGCCATTATTTAAATTTCTTCTTGGTACTTTGTGACTATTGGCACTGAATGCCAGCTGGCTGCAATCTTATAAAAATTAAGCCATATTCCGTTCTGTGAGGTTCAAAAGTATCGTCAATTGGGTCTCGTTTTGGTGAGATTTCTAATCTAAGCATTAGTCCAGACCAGTCTTCTCAATCCCAGTCCTATTTCCATTTTGCATAGGTGACATAAATTTTCACTCCCACGGAAATCCTCCAACAACAGTGCCACATCGCGAATTACGCACATTCTACCCAAACCGTAGGGCTAAATGTTTGTTCTAACTTTACGTCGAAGGGCGCTAAAAGGTTTGCAAATAAACGTTAAGTAACGCGTCAAATGAGACAATGACGTCTGTTTTACCGACACGTCTGACCCCTGTTTGTTGACGTGTGGTTGGTTCCCAGGAAAACTGGGTTATAATGTAATTTGAGGTGTTATGAACTAGTTTGTTAGTAGAGAATGATGAGAAATGTCAGAGAATATTGAGAAATAATTTTGTGGCTGCAGCGGCGGTTAGAAGCATCGTCAAATTCTCTTGACCAAAAGAATTTGCACGTAAATGCACCACCAACTCAGCACAGTGAAGTTTAAGCTTGCACGAGGTTTTAAACTTTATAACATTGTTATAATAGTTTATTTTGCTTGCAAACATAAAAAAGTTTCTTATTGGAAAATACGGAGCCCTATCTTGTATGAAAGCAAGCCACCTAACTTATAAACTGCAGATGATTAATCATATAACAAATACCCAACAAATAATAGAACAAAACAAACTCTATGAGCTCATAGCTACTTAATTAATAACCTATACAGGCGACAAAGTTAATAACAGAATGACATATCAATTAATTAACAAAAACTCGAACAATAAGCTGTCGTAAAACTAATTTAATATCTGTGAGCAAACAGTTTATTTGCCGATCCGCTATGGCGCCAGCTGTTGCGACGAGGGTAGCGGCAAAGAAGAATCGAGTAAATAACGCAGAAGTGATACAAAAATACAAATACAAAATACAAAAATGTGTATTTTTTGACCAAAGTTGTTTACATAATGTTGGTGAATGGTGCCTCCTTTTAAGCATATAATGCCTGTGTTAGAAGATGGTTGAAGTTGCTTACTTAACTACAGTTGTACTTATACGAAAACTATAGTTATTTTTATGAACAGCTAAATACGGGCCAACACTTATGAAAAACAGTTTATATTAGAATGGAATACTCTTTATTATGTACACCATATAAATTACAGATATAAAAGTACAAATTTTACAATGGGCGGTCTTATCGCTAAATTATTTATTGATCTTTAATTAATTAGTCTGTAGTGGTAGTGATTTCATTTTTTATGTTTTAAATCTATTAGGTATGTACCTACCTATTGATGATCCATTATAATTCAATTTAATAAACACCAAAACAATGAGTGGTTCTGAACTAAACATTTTTACAGCAGCAAATTGGAGCTATTCTGTTTGAGCCACTTATACTTATAAGATATAATATTAGATGATTTCTGAACTTCATAAAACTAAGTGGCACGTGTTTTTAACGAAGCAGGTACTAGTAAGCACGTTCACTTCTGTGATTTATCGCGTCTTTATCTTTGCAGAATATTGCAGATACAAGTTTTTGTTTCGCCATCGATCGTCTCCTGAATGGAAGTTGTTTAATGGATGCAGAAAATAGAAGGATAAGTAACTGAACGGTTTTATCATCTTGGACTTAACCAGCCACAATTTACCAATACCCTTGAGGAAGATCCATTTTTGGGTCGACAAATAAATAAGCCTTCAATTTCCAATAATGAATTACAATATACTAGCTAACACTAATATATCTATTTAAGACGCAGAAAGCCGCTATTGAGCTCCGATGTTTCGGTATTTTTAGCCACGCCCACAATTTCTCCGATATCCTAGCGCCATTCTCAAAGGGCGGTGATACAGCGAACTACCAAGTAAGGAACAGTGTGACGCGGTCAATAATAATTAACAACGAACCAATAGATGGCGCTCTTGTATATTTATTGTTCTGTGTGAAGAGCTAGAAACAAATAAGACAAGGCGATTATAAAAAACCAATGTATATTTTTGTTTTTATTTTTAATTATTTTAAGACACTTTATTTACACTGAATTGAAAAACAATATAAATTAAGTATGGAAAATAAAATCTCAAACTATATTAACAAATCATTATTGTAATAATTAGGTATATTTTTTTATTTGCTTTTTAACCGACTTCAAAAAAAGGTGGAGGTTCTCGGTTCGTCGGTTTTTTTTTTAATGTATCATGTTCCCCGATTACTCGAAGACGGCTGGACCGATTTCAAAAATTATTTTTTTGTTTGAAAGGGTATACTTTCCAGGTGGTCCCATCGTCATCAGGTCAGGATCTGATGATGGGGTTCTGCAGAAATCGAAGGAACTCTTCAAATATTATAGGCACACCTATAGCGACTTGGGTATTTTATATAGTAACTCGTACATTTGCTCTCGGAAAGCACCATTTGGTGAAGTGGAACTAATATGATGAAGACCACAGATGGCTATTGGACTACTCAATAAAAAGTATTTCACGGGTTGCGATTCGATTACTTTAATCTGGTTGCTAAGCAATTTATGCTCGTCACAATGCAAATGGTGAAATGGAACTGATGGTGGAATACCAGGAGAACTCCTCAAAAATTAACGTCCCTGCATCGGGAAAAGTAATATTTTGTATAAGGCGATGAGCAAGTTGACATTAGGCTATTGTAACTTAGATACATTATAAACAGACCCACTACTATTATTCCCGATACTTTTTAGACTGGATGTACATTGGTTTTTTTACTGAGGTATCTGGAACATGTGGGTTGATCGATTGGTGCCTGAAGGACTATTTCATGCACTTTGATGTTGTCTCTTATAAGCAGTTCCGTGTGAATCTCGGGTCTACTATTTCAGGGAGTAGGTGTTTTAAGTAAAATGATTTTAATTTTTGTTTCATTTTCTGTTCCCAAAATAGGTCATCTTTTTCTATTAATTTTATCTTAAATTTAACTTCTTCTCCAGCCGGACCATACCGCAAACAAGCATTTCTTACGTCTTGTAATATGAAGCTGGCCCTGAACTTGATAATACGAGTTGTGATTTGTGTTTTTTTAGGCACCCTTCTTTATCTTTTACCCAAAAATTTACTTTTTTTTTTGTTGATAGCCTCATTCAAGCTCAACTTGTATGCATTGATTTGGCAATTAATTTCAATTATGGCATCTTCGCCACAAATACCATCAAGTAATTAAAAAAAACTAAAAAAACCCGACTACGGTAAAAAAACTTAAGTTAAAAAAAAACTGAAAAGCTATAAACAAGCCTATTTTTAATTAAATAAAAGTTGAAAGCAGGTGGGACCCATTTGAGTTTGAAAATATAAAAATGGTATGGGTCCCGCCTGCTTCCAAATTTTATTTTATTTAAAATGGGTTTGTTTATAGCTTTGCAGTTTTTTTACCGCAGTCGGGTTTAATTACTTTTTTTTTATTTCCAGATTTTTAGTTTACAAATGTGAAAAAAGTTTATTTTTTTTATTTCGTTTTTTACGTTTTGCCACTTCGAATTACTTTTAACCATATAAGTTGTATATATTATATTTTTGAAATCACCTTTTAAAACCCTTTATTTTTATATCCCACTGGATGGTATTAGAAGAAAGAAAAATTTCGAACTCCACAATATGGCACCCCAAATCCGCCATTTTACTTTGTTTTTTATTTTCATGTAGTCAGTGACACTCGTGCCACAAAGACAAATCTAAAGACAGATAATTTATCCAAATCCGTTCATTCGTATAAGAGTTACGAGGTAACAAAGAAACGGACATACATACATACATACAGGTCAAACACATAACCCTCCTTCGCCGCAGTCGGGTAAAAACTAAAAATGATTTTTATTTAATACTATTCAACAACGATACCCCATATTGATATAGTTTGTTGACTTTCATTTTTATCATTTTCACAATATGGCGTCCAGTAGTCGCCATATTGAATGTTTACTAACGTCATGTCTTTATTGACACTCGCCGGATTAAGAGGAATCGATTGACTTGTGAATCATAAAAATCGGCCCAGGCGTTTGGTCTGTATAGTGCTTCAAAGGAACATACATACATAGGCTGATAAGCACATTACCACTCCTTTGCGTCGCGCAGTCGGGTAAAAAATAAAACATTCAAACTTGCAAGAACTTTCTTCAGCACTAAACTTACCAATTACGTCTTTAAAAAATACCAAATCTCACACGATGATTTATATAGAGTGGGCAAGAAACAATGGACAAAGCTACGAATATTTTCCTATAAGTCCAGTTCTAAGATAGTCATAGGTCTATGTAAATTCGGTAGTGTTTATCACTGGACTTATTAGTGATTTTCTTTCTATGATCTAAGTAATAAAATTGTTATCTATATTTAGTTAGTATGCGCGTATTACAAACTTACTGGTGAAAAACAATTTTCGTAGCTTCACCTACTTCTGAATTGTTCGCCAAACGTTTATTTTTACTGTAAATATTTTTTTTTTGTAGTCAATTATTACTTTCCAGTAAAGAAAATTAATAATTATTCTAAAAATATGCAAAATAAATTAAAAAAGAAAACAATGAAAATTTGCTAAAATAAATTAAAAAAAAAAATTAAATTTCCTAATAAGAATCAACTTGGTTTCGAACTCAAAACTCGCTATTCAGAATCTATGCGAAAAACGAAGCTTCGCCTGCTTCTGAACTTTCCGCCAAACATCTTTTTTTTGTAAAGAAAATTAATAATTATTCTAAAAATATACAAAATAAATGAATAAAAACAATGAAAATTTCTAAAAACTAAATAAATAAAGAAAAAATATAGTTATATAAATTAAAAAAATAAAAATCAACTTGGTTTCGAACTCGAATCTTGATATTTCAGAAATAACGTAAATACCACTAGACCAATCGAGCATTATTATCACAGCTGAATTTACGCTACGCATTGTACAAAATAGCCTGTAAGTACTTTTATTTATAATTTCATTTCTGTTCGTGTACCTGTTTTGTCAATATTACAATATAAAAAAATACTTTACTACTTCCATTAGATGTTTTTGTTTGTTAGTAAGTATAGAATAATAATAAATTTTTGCTGGCCTCCGACATTTTTGTTCGTTTCCCATTTTGCACAGCAAATATTTTCATAACTTAGAACTATATTTAATAATGTCTTTACGTGTTAATATTTTTACAACTTATTGTAGTTTTAGGGAAAAAATAAAATATGTACATATAAGTATGTTTGAAGTTGTCAATCAACAAAAAATAAAATGAACGGATAGCGGTTAGCGGGGCAAAGCGACATACGTCCGTCTAGCAGCGCGCCTAAGCGATCACTGTCGGATTGCATACATAAGAAAGAGAAGCGCGATGAAGCGACACTCGTAAGTTGTTACAAACCATAAAATAATTAATTTCTTAAAAATAAGTTGAGTAGTCAAAAATAAAAAACAACCAAATTTTGTATTTAAATATGATACGTTATTGTTATAAATTTTACCAACGTACGTTGATCAGTAATACAGATATTTTTGTTGGAAGGTCATTTTAAGAGGTTAGTTTACATTTTTTTTGTATCGAGAAAACTTTTCAAAAACGTGTTTTGAATACAACAGGGTTCTCAGAAATATGTTCAAGATTAACATATATTTTTTCCACCGTGTCAAACTGTATAGATTTGGCTAAAAAATTGTTCGAAACAAGCCTATTTGGCTCTTGTCAGCGTCTTAATATAGTACATTTATATAATAAAAAAATTAAGAAAAGGGAGGAGCTCATTGGGCATCAAAAAATTCGTCCGCATCGCTGTCAATGGGATAAGTGCCAAAAAGGCTGGCAGCATTACCACGTTGCATGGCAATGCTGATTCTACAATTAATTGAAAAAGAAACTACAAATTCTTATTTATACCTGGTTTTCTTGTATGAAATGATCTGCCTGTCTACCTATAAATTATCTAATTAATTATTTAGTAAGAATATCTTATTAGATCTTGAAGCGCCAGACGCTATCATTGCAGTAGACTATTATACGCAATAATATGTCCTGGAATTCAAATTACCATAAATATAGTCATTTTATCAGTAAATAGTTTGTACCTAAGAAGTTCCTGAGCTTATCGACGATCATACACTTGCAAAACTTATTTAGTTTTTAATTTATTCATTTTTATTTTACCGTATATATCTATATTTTACTATTTTTGGGTTTTTGAGCTATCTTTTCATTTTAATCGATGATTTTTTTTTATATCATCGCCGACCTTGAAAGAGATGGTGAGATGACATGCAGAGTAATTGCGTAACACACTATCAGTAACAAAGGGTTTAATTTTGACAGTTCAACAACATTTATTGCGTTATTTGCGTTGTTAGGCAGACACATTCTTCGAACATATGAAGCAATGGATTAGAAATATGCTTGAAAATGATTCAAATTGAGAGTAATAGTGTGTTACGCAATTAGGGTGCTGGACGCGTACCGCGAGAGCTGGTTCGAGGTGGCATGGGAAAAGGGTTCCTGGAAGGATTTGGGGGAGGCCTTTGCCCAGCAGTGGGACAGTATAGGTTAACAAAAATAAAAAAAACATCTAGTTCACAGTATTTTCGTGACCGATTAATAACTCGGTACAAATACTATTAATCATACAGCTAATTTCTATCACAGACAAAAATATTATTACTAGATTACAAAACCTGTCTTAACACAATTATCAAAATCAAACCCAAACAAAACTTTCATTCAACCGACTAAGTACAACTTTTAACGAACGAATTCCTCCAAGACGACCTGCTTGGTCCCTCGGCTATAAATATAAGATCATTTAATGCCATCATTCGGTGCGAGTCAAAGTGATCTCTAACGGAGATTTGGTCCGATGTCACTGATCGTATATTGTCGCCCGAGATGACTGCGATAGCGTATGATAATGTTGGGGTGAGATTTCGTTCGTAGGCGGAGCGGGTAGCGTTTAGTGACGATCAATAATTTCGATACTCAAATAATAGACTTTTACTAAAACAGTTTAGGTCGAACAAAAAAATACAGGCATTCATCCATACTATCCATACTTAATATTACAAATTCGAAAGTAACTCTGTCTGTCTGTATGTTACCTTTTCACGCTTAAACCACTAAACCAATTTAGATGAAATTTGGTATAGATATAATTTGAGTCCCGGGAAAGGACAAAGTAAAGTTTTTATCCCGATATTCCCACGGGATCGAAACTAATGCGGGTGAAACCGCGGGGCGCAGCTAGTTAGAAATAAACTTTGAAACTCTGAATGTATATAATGAGACTGTATTTCACTATTATAGGTTTTTTTTATAAACTTAGTAATAGTATGTAAGCTTCATTTTCATAAAAGTTTGTGCAAGTGACTAAGTTATAAAAATACGACCTCAATTTAATCTAAAAGTATAGACAAAGAGCTAAAGTTGTAACAAACAATACCGAAGGTGACTTTCTAACAATCATAAACTCAGTAACATAAATATTATCTATAACAGACAAACAATATTCCATTCAATTCAATCAATAATGCTAATAAGCAAGATAAATCAGTAGACAATGATATTATATCACCGGTGAAGCGGAAGATCATAAATTGATATTGGTTATTTGAAAGACAATTAGACAAATAAGCTAACGAATTGTATAATAAAGATAAGGCCAATCGAATATGTTGTTTTAATTAAGTTTCTATTGTAAGTAGTGTTATGCAACCTAACAGATGTATATTAATTTATTTAACGCTAGTAACACTATCGTTGATACCATTAATTAATGTGTCATGTAATCTTCAGGAACAATTTATTGGTATGATGTACAGATGCCAGCACATCAAGCTACCCGAAACTGTCAAATTTTCCCAATCAACCTTGAACCTTATGCTGTAGCGATAAAGTTGAAAATCTATTAAATAAATTTGACAGATTGTATTAGCTTGTCTTGTATCTGGGGGCCTAAAAAGGCCACTTTGGCAGAATCATGAAAGGATAACATTATGAATCATAATAAAAGCCGTAAAACGGTCCCAAACTGACAATTTATAATATTATTTGCGTAAAATTTCATGTCATGCAATTCATCTGTTTGACAGTTTTGTATGGAGATTCGTAAAATGGTCCACCAAATTTGAATTGCTTTAATGTCAAACAATATTTAGAATTGACAGTTTGTGACTATATTACGACTTTTATTATGATTCATAATGTTATCCTTTTATGATTCTGCCAAAGTGGCCTTTTTAGGCACCCTGTACTATTGTACGTGACGTAAGAATCTAGCTAGTAACGTAATCATCTTACAGAAATCCTTGACGACTACTCATAAGTCAAAGCATTTATTTCAAATAGGCACATAAAAAGCACTTTTGAACGTCAAAAATTACATTAAAATAGAATTGATTCTAGTCGCCTCTTCCAAAAGGTAGTTTTCGTATGGAGAAGAATGGGCAAGAAAATCCACCGTTACTCTTTTAAAATGTTTTCCAATATTTTACATAGGTACAGACGCCAGCACATCAAGCTACTACAATCTATCAAATTTCTTTAATAGATTTTCAACTTTATCGCTATAATATAAGGTTCAAAATGGATTGGGAAAATTTGACAGTTTCGTGTAGCTTATGTGCTGGCGTCTGTACATTAATTATCTAATAATATGTGAGGACGATGCACCTAAAATAAAATCACTAAGTATACCACAATAGGTAATAGAATTAAAAACGAAACCATGACATATAAATTAATTATCTTATAGATACATGGTGCTCATATATTTACAAACATGGTAACAGTAAAAAATTTTCATTAAAAAAAATATATAAGTACATATCATCATCCACCTCTCGACTTCACCTGCTGAGCTTTCTTTTTTTACCCGACTACGGGGAAGCAAAAAGGAGGGTTATGATTTTTTTGCCAATGTCCACGCTCCGGTGCTGATGATCCACCTACGTATAGTCTTCACTATACCGCATGATTATCTATTGTTGATTGATTATTTATTATTGTCTTTTAGGTGCCTCCACATTTCTCTCTATCACTTTTCAAAATTTTTTTGATCGAACACGAACATATGATACGTTGTCATTAGTAAAAAAAGGAACGTTAATAAATTATTGCAACACTGACATTATAAAGTGCGAATTGCCTTTATCAACATATCTATCTCAGTATTTAACTGACCGTTCTTGTTGATCAACTTAATCGAATCGATACGAAACAGAGATGTCGATTTTATATCTAAATCGAAACGCGAGATACATTAATTCATGCTTTTAATTCACTACATAAAATACACTGGCGCAGCATGTTCTCTATCTTATCTGATGTCATTTATAGGATTAGGGCTAGATGAGACGGATATCGAATAGATGGGTGGTTGAGCACCAAGGAATGCTTGAGAGAAATCGTTCAATGAGTTTCTAGCTTTGTTTTTATGTTAATTAGTAGGAACCAGTCGAACGGGATTCGTGGACAAACTTCCGTTGGAAATGTTTGATGTATCATCACACTACGTGGGTTCCTGTGACGTCAACTGTCTTTGTCTTTTTATGTTGGATAGAAAGAGAGAAGATGATACCTAGTGTTTACCAAATTGAGTGAGAACTAAAAGATAATTTTAACAAACAAATGTAGTGCGGTGGTCGATGTTTCGTTATTACCGTTCATGATGGAATGATTAAGAGTACAAGATTGTGTTAATGTATGAAGTCAACATCTCGACTTAAGCACAGATTTATTAAGTAGTTGCACAAGATAAGTGTGTTACCTACCACAGACTTGTATCTCCTTTAGAAATATCCTTTCTAGGACGACAAATAACATGCTCTATTTTATGAAGATATCGAAATCAGATTACCATATTCATGAGAACATGAAAACTACATTAAATAGTTTGCTCTACGTGCTATTTCCATTTTAGTAACTTCTTATTTTAATAAATAATTCAAAGTAAATGAACTTGACAATCTTACACTTACATATCTGTTAAATTATGCAACATATCGATGTTGAAGTAATATTGAACCACTTTTCAAACATGGTGGTCTCGACGACCGCAAACTCGATAGCCAATGACGGGGAACGAAAACCGCTAGTCCAGAGAAATGAGGATGTTCTTGTCCCATGATTGGTCGTTTTTATCAGGAAAACAATTCCAAATGAAGAATCAACATAAAAAGAAATAAAAGCTAACATTAAAGACAGAAAATAATTCAAGCCGGATTTAAGTCACATTGTGCTGATTCACAAAGCTACTTTAAATGTTAAACTTATAAAAACAAGATTTGTTTATAAGGCAAAGGCTGTGAACAGAACATAATACGACATCGCGCAAATTGTAGACTTGCACTTGCCATAACAGAATATAGTCTTGCAGTCGTAAAACCTGTCTATAGGCAAAAAGTAAGCGTTGGACACCGGCTCTATAGCGAAAGATGGTAACAAATGTGCTTTTTTGCAGACCAAGGGCCATATAGGAAATTATAGGTGACTTCCAACTTGTCCTCGAGTTTACTGATGGGCCTTGAACTTATTTATATTCAACAATGTTGTATTAAAAAGTTGAATAATGAGAGAGAGGAATTAATTAGTAGAAAACCTCAAGGTCTCATTTGAGATAATCATTTGGAGTTATCAAACCAAATAAAATGTCTTATATTGTCAAAGAGAGACAATATAGAGAAACCATTTTATACATTTTTGCGTTCCGAACTTGATGAATCTCGACTCTGATGTATATCTGATAATAATAAAATTTTGTTCAACATTTTCTCCTTTATCCCTTTTAAATCGGTATCCTCGTTATTCCTCTAGTAAAATTATATCTTGTATATTCCGGGGAGTATGAACGATCGTTCAGCCGCAGAGGCGCGTGTCAATCGACAACGGACACCACTTTTGTTTTTTGTCTCCCGATAGTCCCGATGTGGTTTATACCGGATTTGGGGTCGTCGCATTATCTGTTTGTGATACTAGTTACATCCTTTATGACGGAATTATCAGTTCATTTAGTCAAATGGCGTTTAGAAATTATGAGCATTTTATTTAGTTTGTTTGCTGAAGATACAATTTTCCAAAATATTTGTCGGTGCCGTAAACTTACATCATAACAGAAATATTTATTCTGTTCAAGCAAAAAGGTTTCCGGTGAATCATTCTTAACAATATTCCCGAACAAATTTCGATGTTCAAACAAGATCCCAAACAGCTTCAAAATGTTTTATACCAAGTGGGAGTGTCAGTCATCATTCACGTCGAAGTACATGTCTATACACGGCAATAAACTGGCCAACGCCTACATTTGTAACCACTTTACAGACGGACGGACCATCTTACACAATGTTACCTCTGTTCTTCAACAATCAACGCAACGAATCTTTGGTTTCTCCTTTCAACATGTCCACTTATTCATGTGTTGTGATCATTGTTGCATGAATGACAACAATACGCTGTTATTAGCTTCGCCTAACGTTAATTTTAATTAACATGATTAGATGTTTCCGTATAAAAACATGCTTTGTATGTTTAATCGCCAATTAATTTTGACATATCCAACCTGTGAACTCCCTTCGTAAACTATCCCTGGAATATCATGATTGTTATAATTATAATGAGTTTTTAATTTCGTCGAAGTCGAAGACTTTTGAAAATGACGATATTATTATAATAAAATAAAGCGTGAGAATGCTCAAAACATTTCGTGCAATAAAAACCAAGTGATGATATGTGTGAACTGCAGCTTTAAAATGAATTTAAGCTGCATTGCATTGTTGTAACAAATGACGAACACTCCTCGGTACAACGTATGAATGGGCGAAAGTTGGGCGAGTCCATCACGATCCACGGTTTATCATGCAAACGCACGATGTTTGTGTAGTTTTTTAGAATATATTATCATTACTCATTCCCTGTTTTCCTTTTCGGTCTTGATTCACCGTTTCAATCATGCCACTCATGAGTATATTAGATCTGAACATAAAGGACCGGAAAATGTCACATTTTTTGGCCAGCTGACGTCATACATATCTACAAAACGAAATTGAATAAATATAATTATGAAGTGAACTCACTATAATGTAATTAAAAATTGATTCGTTCGACTTTACGTTCATTTAAAGTAAGCAAAACATTTTTTTTAAGATTTAAACTATTATATAGTATCGAAAAGAAAAGAAACAATTCAAAATGGAAAGTAAAATGTTTTTTAACACTTTTTTGCGGTGCAATTTCAAAGCTACAAATCTCATGTTTTTCCTTAAACAATAAGAGGCATTAAACAGCATATTTCTCGAAATGATAATCTTCCTTCGATAACATCTTTAGCACTGTCATGTAGCGATCCCTTTTCGCTGAAGAGGAGTGGCTGACAAATGAACCGGTGGGAACAAAGTGTAGGTGAATCATTAACCATGATTTGCCTTATCGCTTTTAGGTCCTGAATACCAAGTAGGCTTATAGCAATGATGATTCAGTATACCGGGCTTTAGTCATCAGTATGTAGATTTGCAAACGTGAGCTGGAAAATTTTACGACCGACATAATGTGCATTTCACAAACGACAGCTTACAAGCGCTCCGCCTTCTCTTCCAAAAATACAAAATAAACAAGAAGCAGTTTCCAGAAAGTCAGTAAAAACCTGCAATAAATATTGTGAATCCCAAAGATTAAAAGAAACAGGACAAAAGTGTTACAAAATCTACATTTCCGTCTGAAAATTTGGTTTCATTGCGTGTACATAAACATTATTGCCAAGTTTGCTAAAAAGAGCCTCTTGAGCCCGCTTCCCTCTTAGATCAACTTGCCACTCACTAAACTGTCTTAAGATAATAAGTATTGAAACCCTTTAAAAGGGTGCGGGCAAGAGTCAATATTTGCAAATATAAGACGTTATTTAGATGCAAGACACGATCGTCTGCCCCCAGAGTCGGCCGTCCAGCCTTCTTATGCAAATCTCGCCATATCTCCGACTATTCACTAAGAGGTTTATTTGGTGAGGTCCTTTGAAACTCTTCAGAGTGGGTGTATTAAATTTTTCATAACTGCCCACTTCACTTGGAAGTGCGTTTATTATACTTTCCGCATTCGGCTCTCGTTATATGATATTTTAAAATTTCCGCACCGAAAGTTGCACTCTGGAATTTTGGTCGTATAAAGCTTAAACGAATATTGTGTAATGTATGTGAATTTTTGCTTTGTTGTTAGTTTTCACGTGTAAAACGTTGAATGAAAAACGCTTTTGCTGTTTACTGCTCAAGTATTATTTCAATCCCATCTACCGTTTTCAGTTTAAAATGTTTGGGAGTAAAGGCAGGTATTGCGAAAAGAATATGGTTATGTGTCTTTGAAATTGCCCGTATTACAAGAAAAACACGCACGCTTTTGGTTATCAACGTATCTTGTCAGCACCTTTCAATTAATGCTGAGGAAAGCGGTTTAAATTGAAAAAGTAAAAATTCAAACTTTTACATTTTTATAACAAGCTTTGGTTCTGTAAGTGGGAATATCTTTGGTAGATCACGATTCTGTTGTTTATAGTTGTATCAAGTTGCTAAAACAAAATAATGTTAGGGTTGTTTTTTTTTTAAATGATACAAGTTAATCATATGTTTTTAAACTAGATGACGTTGGCGTTTCCTATCTGACTACTCCGAGAAAAAAGGCTGAAACAAACGAGGTTTGGTTTGGTGAAATAAAAATCGTTAAAGTGCCTTATTACACAGTAACATAAATACCTATAATAACAACGTAACATCACGCATGTAATACCAAAAGGTTAGTCTGAATATGTGCCCTGTTGATGGCAATATTAAACTCGTCCCTTTATAGCTTCACTTTAACATAACTGGCGAAATGTTGATGTAGGTACTAAATAAAATATCTTTATAATTTCAGTAAGTTTTAAATGTCTTTATAATTTGTCTAAATGTTTTTATAATTTAAATTAAACCTGCTACACTTTTATCATTTCCACAAATTAAAGCTTACATGAAACTGCAATGGCCCCGAACATCCTGGATCTCACAAGCGACTCGTGACACAATAGTATCTTGCCATCAGCGATGCATCAGCATTGCAAACCTACGGGTACTTGCGAAATGAGTAAGTAATATAAAAATTCTTGGTCACGTCATGGCAATCTAAAAAGATAATCTATCTCACGCTTCTAAGGAAATAACAGTAAGTCCTGTTAGAGTCATTTGACCCAGCACCCCACCTGTTCACGAATTGAATTAAACCTTTGCATGTCTAAGCGCAGTAAAATCTGTAGCAGCCGAAATAACGATATCAAAATATTTCAACAGCCATTGTTGTTGTCAAGGGTGAGAAGATAAGTTAATAATATAATGACATATTATTGCTCCCTCTATGCTTATTCGGCTATTTCCACGATCTTAGCCTCATAATTTATACTTTTATCATTGCTATCAGCTTCATCTTTATCTGCTGTTTCACAAAGCTCAAATTCTTTTGCCTCTTTTGCCTTTTTAACTTTGTTGACAAGAAACAATCGTGTTGCTATTATGTTTATGGTGTAATGTCAAAATAAAATGTTTTCTCCAGTTGTGAGCGCGTCATTAATTCGAATTTTATTCACATTATGGTGCGTGACTGCATTATGTGTTTGAGTTTCAAACTGTTTCGATAACGCATCTAAATAGGTTATTTCTATTAAAAATTATTGTCTTCCTACTCACTTTAAGTCAATTCCTACACATGGATAGTGTAGAGCTTTCTGTTGGTTGGTTGAATGTATGTAGGAATTAATTTAATGTTAGCTGTAACCGCTAACGGAATAACAGAAATATGAATTGTCCCATATACTTACATATATGCTTGTAATAATAATAATAAAGTTGAAGAGTTTGTTTGTTTTAACGTACTAATCTCTGCAACTGGTTATATTTGAAAAATTCATTTTTCATTTGATAGCCCAACTCTTGAGGAAGGCTAATGGCACGCTTGGACCCATGCGAGCTGAGCATAAAGAAAAAAAGTCAGAATGCTACGCAACAACAAAGTACATAAAAACGCGGGCAGGCGATGCGATGCAGCGACGGGGTGAATCAGGGAACAAGAAATTCGCGAAGTCGGGGGCAGAAGCTTGTATATAAAATTCAAAGTCTTGACTGACTGATATATCAACGCACTACCTAAACCACTGATCCCAGATACATGAAATTTAGAGGGTGTGTTCTTTGTGAAGAGTAGGTATCCACTAAGAAAGGATTTTTTCGAAATGCCACCCCTAAGAGGGTGAATGGGGGGAGGGTGAAATTTCTCGCGGAAAAAGTCGCGGGCAGGAGCTAGTATAAAAATAAAATTCTTACACCAAAATAGATTGCTGATATATAATTATGGACTTAAGTTGTGCTAGTTTATAATATCGGCGATGATGACACACTATACGCTACTTTAATGTACCATTTGGGTTGTATAATAATTTACACGAGGTGACATTATCATGTTTATTACAAACTAGCTTTTGCCTGCAACTTCATCCGCGTACCTACTGAAATAAAAAATATCTGATGTCCTAACCCATGTGCCAAATTTCATCCGAATCCATTCAGCCGTTTTAGCGTGAAAGCTTAACAAATAAATTCACTTGCGCATTTATAATATTACTTAAGAAGTTAGGATTTTTGACAGTCGTTACGGGTACGACAGTAGCCCGAAAGTCTGACACCAGTCTTACCAAGGAGTATCGTAGTACCCAGAAACTGGGTTGTGGAGGTCAGATAGGCAGTCGATCCATGTAAAATACTGGCGTTCAGCTGCATTCGGTTAGACTGAAAGCCGAACCCAACATAGTTGGGAAAAGACTAGGCAGACGAGTTAAGAAGTTAGGATTAGGAATTTGCGCAGTTTTAGTCGACAATATATCGCACACCCAGAACAACACTGTATTATGTCGAAAAATCTTAAAATCGAGTTTTTTATTTAATAGAATAGCCAAAAATTTTCCGCGCTAACCACGAAGACAGGCGTATTTATATAATACTGATACGCATTGGATTCTTCATATGCAATATTCAGGACATTCGCAATAACTTTGACATAACATGAAATAATGGTTTTTCCGTCCATTCTGAAAAATGAGCTATTTTGACTTAGTGCAGTGTTGATCTGAGTGTGCGATATATCAACATTCTTACTAAATTATTTGTCTTTAATTGGATCACTGCAAGAAACAACAACCTATCAACAGAATCTTCAACTTACCAACAGAATCAGATACCACGATCAATATGCACCAAGAGTAACTACCAAATGGTCTAATTATGCCGTCAACATCCTCAAAGTTAGTCTCTCAGTAAGTTAGTTACAAGATACTGATTGTCTGTAACTAAGTATTTATTTGCTCAGGAAACTAATAACGAAGTGGAATGGCTTGGAGGGATGACGAAGCAGAAACTGGTCTCAAGGATGCTGTTTGTTCGAGGAATTTGCGAATATGCTGTTTATTTTTATAATTGTTTGTAGTAGTTGAGGATCTTGAGGTTTGAAAGATGGTTGATGGATTTAATAAAAGTAATGTATGAGTGACGTCATTCAGTTCGATGATATATGTATAATCAGCAACTTTTCATCATCATTACCGTATAAACACTGATAACCTTGCATAAGAGCATTGTAGGTATGCTCTTTGGCTCATTTTTTGATTTTTTGAGTAATTTGAGGTAAAACTCAACCATTTCAATTTAATTGACGCAAGACAGGTGAAAGCCATATCTCGTAATTTAAAACGTTCAAAATCTTGTCACAGTCTAACCTCGGCGACTAAAAAATGTCAAAAACTTGTCAAAAATGAGACTGAGATCAGACTGTGAACGTTCTTAAAATTACGAGAATTGCCTTTCAGATCATTTGAAATCCAAGAGCACACAATGGAGTGCGACATAGTTAGTGCGTAGGTTGGTTCAGAAAATTTTGCGAAACAGTTATGAAAAGAGAAACCTGAAAAAATACCGTATCAGTAAAGTTGCTAATAGCCAGTACAAAGTGGATGCTCGAAATTGACCTACGTGTCATAGTTTTCTAGCATAGTAGTGCGATACAGTCATACGGGTAATTTTCCCACGCAATATTGTACAAATTAACGGTGCTCTGTTCTATGTGAACTGACATGTATTACATAGAAGTACGCTATGATAGTTTAATGATTCACAAATGACAGGGTACTTGAAAAAGTTGGCGGAATATTTTCAGCCATTCACATAATGGGTCATAAGAAGTAGTGCCAATGGCGAATAGTCAACACTCGGCAGAAGAATTGAAGATTCCTGTACACTGCTACAAGGGTCTTTTGGCGCTCGAATGACGTTGACAGGGGGGCGCTGTTGGTAAACATTTGTGCAGTTATAGTTTTGTAAAATGTATTGAAAAACCAGATGTGGCATTAGATTCGATTTTGGCCACGCGCCGAAAGAACCTTGTAGCGCTATATTGTGGAATATACCACACATAATGATTTCGCCTTAAGATATTACGAGTAGAATTAAAGGAGAATCAGGTATATTTTAATCAATACACAACCTGACACTGACCTGTAAATTACAAAAAAACGTAAGAAAAGTTGAATCTCGCGGGTTTCATTAGTGCATCCCTCTTAAGTTTAATGCTCACACAGGTTTAATATTGCACAACAGTCTGCCTAGTGTAAAGACAAAGACATTTACTCGTCGGATATGGTACCTAGGTACAAAGTTGGTTGGAATATATGGATAAGTTCAACACATCCGCCGCTAATAGCGGCATACGAATATTTACAATATGAACTTGGGTATAAAACCTAACTTGTATACTACTTAAACTCTAATAAACAATACAAAACACTTATACTATGTATATTTTATACTCTTATATACAACATAAAATAAAAACATAACAATAACAACATTTCTATTATACAATTAAATAAATCTATACCTTATTATTAAAATTGTATAACTTGAAGTTCAACGTATCAAAACGTAAAACGAAATTGTTCACTATCCCAACATCATTTTCAAAGAAACTATCAATCACGGTTCACCGCACCATTTTTTATGTGTTATCTGTAAACACAGCAACGTACGGACGATATAGCATCCACAATATCCCGAATGGATATTGGATATGGACGTTAGATGCTCCATACAACTCATGCACTGCTCGCCGAGTTCACTTTACAGTTTGGCAAGTCCAATCTTTAACAGCAATGGATGACCATGAGTCCAAAGTTTTAAGAAAGTGCATTTATCAAAAGATAGACGCTCCCAAAGCGAATCTGCTGGACATTATCCGCGCCCTTGTTTGAACAAACTTTTTTAATTTTCTTCATAAAATCTATCCTTTTTGAGCGGTCAAGCGGGAGGGAAAGTTTTAAAAGCATTTATTCTTTGTATAACGTTAAATAAAGGTTACAGCAAACATAAGATTGGCTCACATATTGCTAAACCTATTTAAACATTGACTTTAAAGTTTCTGTCATTGTTATTCAGTTAATACTCTGAGAATGGACTGTTACAGACCAAAATTGAGTAACTTATTCTTTTTGTTGACAATGAGACAATTGCTTTTTCTAAAGTGCTCACTTTGGTACGTAACATTTATATTCGGCTCACGTAATCAATTTGAATCGCATGTTTTATTGCAGTGCAGCTAAAAAAGTTTCGTTAAAGGGATTGCTCGTTCAGAACGGCTTTATTGATCTTCCAAATTATATCAAAAAAGTTCAGACAGACTTATCATTTTGTGCCCAAATTCTGATTTGACATCCGTAAACTAGTAATTTATATTCCAGACCACACAAGGGTGACCAACAACCTACAAATAGTCGGACCGTTACTCAAATTCCCACAATTTATTGCATCACAATGACGACACAACTCACAACTGCAAATTGCACATCGCTTTAAGAATGTACAGTCAACAAAACAATGAAATATTCAACCAGATAATTACAACTAATTTTCAACCACCATTATACGACTAAAGAGTTCTCAAATCTTCAACATCGCTCATTTGTCTGAAATAATAGTTAAAAAAGTTATTCTGCACGCAATAACAATGAATTCTTCCAGCGTAGTTCCAAGATGTTTATGACTTAACCGCATATACAACTCTTCTGCTGTCTGTACATTCATTTGTATGAAGACAACGCCTGCGGGCGGCTCACAGTCTGTAATATCGGCGGGTCATATTAGCACTGAATGACACACGTACTGAACCTGCGAACTGAATTAGAAATGAGAAGTATGGTGGGTGTCATTTTGTTTTATCGTCTCTGAGACTTTAACTGGAATAAAAATGTAAAATTGTGAGTAAAAAAAGTCGAACTGTTCTATAAAGCAAAAGAAATAAAGCTATGTCAAAGAGAACGTCGGTTTTTCAATATTTTTCAGTTGACCTAGAATCTTGATATTACTTTTTCAGCGTTTATTAACTTCTACTTCTTTTTGTTCGAACTTTAAAAATACTGTGAGAGAAGCAGGTATTTTTATTTTTCTTTGATTCTGTCTGTATTGATTTAATGAAAATTTTTTTTTTTTTTTTAACTCAAATAACTTTTACTATCATTATAATCAGTAGGTATTATGATAGTTCCTTAAAAAACAGTACGTTACATTTTTTTTCTTTCATACAAACCTTGTCCTGGCAATACCTAACGCAACAAAAAAAAAAGAATTATCCAATTTGGTGCAGTCATTCGGAAGTTATGCGCGTACAGACATTTCGGTGACTATGTTTTATACTATGTAAGGATAGTACAGACGCCAGCACATCAAGCTACCCGAAACTGTAAAATTTTCCCAATCAACTTTGAACCTTATACTTTAGCGATTAAGTTGAAAATCTATTAAAGAAATTTGACAGATTGTAGTAACTTGATGTGCTGGCGTCTGAACATATCCGACACCTGTCCGGCAAAACTCTCACGCTTCGTAACCCTACACCATCGGTACCTGAAGAATACAGCTCATGACTGTGCAATTGCTATCGCTATTACTTCTCGAAAGTTAATCGCCATCGGCTCGTATTACGTGTCATAGAAACTGAGACGTTTGACAACTTCTAATGATATAGAACTTGATCGTTATTTGACAGTTTGATCGCTGTTTTCGGTAATGTGATTGAGAATCTTCAATGGTGTGGAAAGAAGGATTAATTTGTAAGCGGTTATAGTGGATATTGTCGCTATGTTATATAATTTTAACACTTTCGCTTTCGACTTTTCTCGTTAACCCCCAAAGGAGTTAAACTTCTTAGTGGTTGTCAGATTTTAAGTTATTTGTTATAACTTAAATCTTCAATGGTGTGGAAAGAAGGATTAATTTGTAAGCGGTTTTAGTGGATATTGTCGCTATGTTATATAATTTTAACATTTTCGCTTTCGACTTTTTCTCGTTAACCCCCAAAGGAGTTAAACTTCTTAGTGGTTGTCAGGTTTTAAGTTATTTGTTTTGTTTATAGGTATGTCCTAGCGTTGATATTTTACCCAAGTAAAAATATATTAAAAGCTAATCATAATTTAAAAAAAAAATGCAGTGCAGTGCACCTGTCACATTTGAAAACAATTACTGCACACGTTCGTACAAATCTCGTCCAATTCAAAAGTATACCTAAAGAAACGAAGTCTAACTGCAGCAAAAGTAGCTCTACAACTAAAACTTTTCATACTGGATATTTCACAGGGTTATGCAAATAAGACCCTAAAGTATACTTCTAAAGTGGAGTTACTTTTAATAAGTTCAAATGCAGTCGGATCGGTACAAGTAGGTGCGAAAGCGCTAACTTTGCAACATTTTTCGTTTTACGCGAACTGGCTGAAATTTACATAAGAAGCAAATCCTGTGCGCTATACGCTTTTGAATAGTACTACTGAGATATTAAACCGGCGGTATTATGACTTTACTAGCTTTCGCCCGTGAATTCGTTTGAGGCAATTTAATTTTTAAACCATTTTCCACTTTATGTGGCAAGGTGTTCTGATTGCAAATTGATTCTAGCTAGAGCTTGCAAGGCATAAAATTGACACAACGGGTACTGCACTTAGAGCACTGATTTCAATGGCCTTTGACCGAATTGCAGCTAATCTGTTCCACTAACCGCACTAAAGATTTAGATTGAGTGTGATTTGATGAAACAGTACTTTTTAAGTACCCGTAATAATAATATAAAATTCGTAATAATAATATAAAGTGCGCAGAAATGTCTTAAAGGCACCATCAATCCTCCAGACCAAATTTCCACCATGGCGTCCAATTTCAGTGGAGACCAGCTTTCGGCGTGGGAGATGTTATACTGCACAAGTGTGTGCACAGACACAGGTGCACTCTCTCTTCCCTCACTCTCATAGTCCAATGGGACAGTAATCCGACACGACCGGAGAGAGATCAGGCGCAAGGCCAACGGCTTAACGTGCTTTCCGAGGCACGGGGGTATATCACACGGGCAAACTTCCGAGCTCCAGGCTGTTACGAAGAAATTCCTAATGGAAAAACACAAAGGCACTATTACATAAGTAAGTCCCATAACACACTCCATTCACTTAAGAACATGGATAGGTACTTAAAAGTAGAAAGTTTATCAATGAACGCAGTTGAACAGCCAACGGACCATCCCTAATAGATGATCAGAGCCACATTCATACAAACATTAAAGCACCAAAGTCCATGAGCACATCGACTTTAACGCCCATTAGTTGGCAGAACAAGCAGCTAATATTCTATTTTCCAGTAAAACCAACATAAGCATAGAAATTGGCTTACTTCACACATAATTCCAACAAGTTTCCAAGACCTTCTTATAATGCAAGTATGTACATAATATCGCTAGCCACAGGTCAGTCTCATGTTTGAATTTGTAATGTTTATAAATTACCCGATTCACAAAGGCCATTCTTATGGTAAATAGGGTGCACAATTACAATACAACAATACGATTTTAAATTAAACAATTGACGTTATGTGGGGTATGATATGACAAAGACAAAGAAACTAAGGAAAACGGAAAGCGTATTTCCGCGGGAGTTCGTTTTATTTTAGCGAATACGCGAATTTTTTTTAGGAGCAATATTACTTCTTCCCAAAACCAGCCATGATGTTACTTATAACAACTTGAATTTTAATTAACAGCGCGTCAATAGACATAACTGTAAACCTCTTTGAATAATTCTGCACTCAAAAACAGACCATGTAAAATAAAATACTTCTGTTAGAAATTGAGTCGGAAAAGGTTTTCTTCCTCTTCTACGATCGTGATATTTCTAATGAACAAAATGAGCTAGCAAAAACTGCTTTAACATTCTACAAACTTGACTGTCTGCCAACAACATCTTTATGCCTTTGTTCATACTCGTTGCTGGCTCTGGACTTAGAAGCCTAACAAAATACGTGTTCTTAAATTGAACAAGAAAAATATATCTTCAGATCACTGATCTAATTCTAAAGTCATAATTTAAAGCGGTAAAATTGTTTGTGTGTTTGTAAGAGGTAATCTCTGGAAGTACCTAAATCCGATTTACAAATAAAAAGCTATACTATTGCCAAGTGCCATAAGATGCGACAAAAATACATTCACGCGGACGAAGTCTCTAGCAATAGCCAGTTCCTAATAAGAAAAATGAACTAGCAAAATCCGTGTCAATATTCTAAAAACTTACTGTAAACCAGTCACATCCCTATAACATATGAGCACATAGTTCGGCATCCACACAACTCACTAGGTGGCATTCCCCTCAGCACCACACTAAGAGTGTATTGATGTTGTTGGTTATAGCACTTACCGCGTCTCAGTACTGTTATGCAGTTTGACTTACAAATAAACGGATCGACATCGAGATGTTTCACTTTAGAGCCTTGTGTACTTAGGCACGGGCCCAAGACTATTATGATAGCTTTTGGAATTGGATCAAATATTGGTTGGGTTTTAATTTTTATGTATGTTTGCTGTTGTGTTTTGATTTTCGTACAGCGTGTGGTTGTATTCCTGTACATTTTTGTTCACTTGAATGTAAAGTTTTTGAACTTTAACCAACATGAATTTACTTTGCATGTTCATTTGGCAAGTGGATAAAACTAAATTATTTGTTTTACTTGTTGTAATAATACATTGTAGAGAACACAATGTCATACCCATTTCAAACAATTTTGAGAAGAGAGTGTGTTTTTAATTAATTGTTCAATTTTTGGATTCTGTAAGGAACAAACATCCGAAACGAAATTCTTAGTCTTATAAAGATCGACTCCAGTGCAATTCAATTCCATTAAAGTTCTAAACTATGGTTATCTAGAGCCTCCTTTATCCTAGCTCTTGAAAGGACATGTAATATTTACAAGGGGACATATTATCGGCTCCCCAAAAAGGCTTTTCATAAATTTCGCACAACACCTCTGCAAGGGCCTATCCTTCACGATAGGATAGTAATAAAATCGCCCCCGTACATATTATAGGTGCAGGGACACCTCGAGGGATCCATCTATTCTGTTTAACCATTAATACTGTAGTACATAATCATAGGACACCCTAAATGTTGTTGTTTTTGGGTAATATTATTATATCTTGGTTATTATTGCTTCGGTTTTGTTGACCAGAATAACTTTTAGTACGTAGATTATATAAGAGGTAAAAGGAAAACCTATTTTGGCACATTTTCATATCTCTACGGGCTGATGACCAAGTAATATCTTTTGCGAAATCACTATCTCAGATTTCTTTATCGATTTGTTCTCTATCCTCAACAAAATTTTCTTCTGGTTTATTGTTAGTTCGAAACAAAAATAGAAGTTGAAACCAACTTTGTTTTTCTTCTTCATCATTAAAAATTTCGCGTTATTTTTAAGGACTTTAGGTTGACAAACAAAGTTTTTCCAACTAGTTGACCATGAGTAATTACTTGACTTGTAATAGATGACCGACCAAACGAAGTCCTATAAAATATAGCGATTAACCGATCCCATGAAAGCTCATTCAATATTTTGGATTACAGGTAAGCCTTTAATACGTATGTAGCCTGAATCGAATACGACCTATAAAAGTCAACCAACGATTTTATTAGCGAGACTAGAGAAACTTTTTAGTTCCTTTAAATTTTATAGTAGAGTTTCAGCCGTCGTAGTTTTAAAATTGATTGGAGTTTTAGTAGTATTTAAGTAACTGAAGTAATGGCCTGATACTATAGTAAATGATTGATTTCATTGGGTCCTTAAAAATAATCCATACTTATTACCTACTTATATCCATACTAATATTATAAATTCGAAAGTAACCCTGTCTGTCTGTCTGTATGTTACCTCTTCACGCTTAAACCGCTGAACCGATTTAGATGAAATTTGGTATAGAGATAGTTTGAGTCCCGGGAAAGGACATAGGATACTTTATATCCCGATATTCTCACGGGATCGCGAAATATGCGGGTGAAATCGCGGGGCGCTACTAGTATAATATATACAGGGTGTCCCTGGAAGTATGGATCAAATCGAATAGGGACGTGGGCAAGGTCGTTTCCAAACGTTTTAGCAAAAAAAAAAATACTAAAAAAAAGAGAAGAAAGATCGAATTCGTGAAAACTATCAGGGCTATCAATTTATTTTTTTTAGATAGCCCTGATAGTATTATTTTATGATTATTTTCTTTGAGCACTAAGCGAAGTGATAAAAAAAAAATTAAAATCGGTCATAACTTTTGAACCGTAAAAAAATTCACTGACATTCTCAGGGTTAAAAAGTTTGGAAATGACCTTGCCCACGCCCCTATTCGATTTGATCTTTACTTCCAGGGACACCCTGTATAGCAAATAATCGGAGAGTATCGCTGTTACGATGAGAAACAAAACTCAATACCCAAATAAATATAAACGAATACAAACGCAATTGCAAAGCACGTGAAGTTTTGGTACTAAAGGACGCAAGAATGCTGATAAAATTGCAAACATTCAGAACAATCTTATGAAACAACAAAATATAAATGAATAAAGTTCTTACAAAATATTAAATATACAGCCCGTAGACTACTTAAAAAAAACATAAGCTAATACATTTATGAAATATGCAGATCCAACGCTAAATAATAATAACGAAGATGTTCATGAAAGCGAAAATAAAAAGCGCAAAGATAAAGAGCGGATACTTAAAAATTTACATTTTAAAGGACTCCAAAACAGGGGTTGTAAATTGCATCTTAAAAATACACAGGTTTTACAAGATTAGCTTGGCATAGCCCTCGGGGTTGCTTTGATATCAGTAACAGAGGAGATCAAACAGATGAATTAAAAAGACTGCGAAGTTTAAGAGCACATCCTCTTTGGTAAGTATCTTAATTGTGCGGTTAGGGAAGCAAAGGTACTTTCACTATTCAGTTTTTTGATGTTTTAAGTGTATGAATTTTACCTTTGAGTTTACAACAGGTGGAATGGTTTTATGATGGTTATTGAACAAGTTTATAGCTGAATGATGTTACGCAAAAATTTGTAATAAATGTATGTAAGCAGAATGAAAACATAACAAAACATTTCAAAATGATGATGAGAGAATTCCTAGAATTTGTAATTTAGTGCCAAAGTACTATCCAAACTTTTTTAACTTCAATATAGACTCTTATCCCTTCATCATTATGTATACAGATATCATATTTCAGAAGGGGCCCTGCCCGAGTTTATTGCGTAGTTACGCATCCATCATTCAATTTAACACGACTTCACGAAAAGGTCAACAGTTTTGTTGTGATTTTGTTCTGGGAACGTAAAGGTCTAAGTAGGTAAGGGTTGCATGACTACGTAGATAGAATGGACGATTCGTAGATTTAATAGAAATTATTTAGAACTAAGGAAGGTAGTGCTTAGTATTTGTGGCGCGGATTATGAAATAATTTTAAAGTCCAATTGTTTTGACCTAAAATAGACCTTTGACATTTGCTCAAAGGCCGTCGTTATCTATAAAGATTGCATGCTCTATAGCTTTTTTCACTATAATGACTTTGACATCTTCTGCTTTGAATTCTAAAAACTGTAATTAAAAATTTGTTGGTGCTTAAAACTCATCTTTCACCACTGCTTAAAAGCTCATCTTCACCACAGATTTTTATAAGAAAAATCTTTTCAATTCATTGTTTCAAAAACAAATGCTTGCCCTAAGTAAATAGACCGCCGAAGTAAATTTATCACGAAGAATGCCGTGTCATCGCAACTAAGAGCTTTGTTTAAATCATTGGGCCCCGTCACGCCTCCTACAATGACTTTATAGAAAGGGTTCCAGTTAAACAATTTGAAATAAGTGTTGTCTGTTAAGCATTAGAGGAATTTTAATTGAATAATTCGAATGGAGCTCGATTAATCTGTAACTGCTGAGTTTTATAGCCATCTTATTAAACTTTAGTTTTAGTAATGTTGTTTCAAAATTTTAAGTACGACACTTTTACCTAAATGACAGATGAGTTTATAAAAAAAAATTAATAAAAAGAACAAATAAAACGTTGAAGCAGCTGCGTTAGACAACGAACATTTTTTTTCTGATTTGTTAATAACGCCTTTTTTTATTAAGCGACCGTAAAATAGATGTGGATGATCATTAATTATTACAGGGCCGCAGTTTGTTTTAGCTCGGTCACGGCCTACAAATTTATGTATGAGCAAAACCATTAAGGGATTGTCGCTTCGGGTCATTTTGTTTGTAACATATTAAAAAAAATCTTCGGTGTGCATAAATTTAGAGGGGTTCGAATTAACCCACCTTTGCAGGGAAAATTTACGCTCACGTAAACACATTGTGCCCATGCTCAGTTAATTGCCAAGTTAGCAAAGTAAATAAATAGCCGAATACATGGTTATAAAATACTCCAGGAACACGCAATGTGAAAGATGTCAGTCTTAATTTTTCTCATATATTCACATTTTTCGTTTGATGTCCGAGTTGACTATTTAAATAAGCTTAATATTGACTCTTTTTTTTATTTAAAAATGGTCAAACTCTTGACCTCGATCTCGCCTAGTGGAAATCGACGGATGAGGTCTATGATGGAACGAGTAAGGCCAGAAGATGCCTATTCACCATTGCTTTGAAGGCGACGCTCTAAATCACAAATTCGAGCATCTTATTCATTTTTATTATAGTTTCGTCCTGATAGAGCCTCCACCATCTAAGCAAGCGAAAAACTCTAGAATGGAAATCAAGTGAACATCTCTGTAGCAGAAAACATCGACGGCTAGGCGTGCCTTCGTGTCGAACTGTGGCCCGTGCTGCGTCTCCCGTACCGCGCGTGTTGACCGCAATAAATAAACTCGTGGAAACCAACCCGGACTGCGATCTGTTCGCTAATAAATTCGCCAATTTAATGATTATGTGCGTGTGTGGTATTTTTGTGAGAATAATAGTATTTAATTGTTGTTATTAGTTTATATGTTTTATGTTAGTACTATTATATATACTTTGATTTATATAATTGGTTTCTTAAGCCGTGTAAATCAAATAAATAAACAACAGGTTATCAATAAGCAGCCTGCTTAAACATAATCGTTCACACATCTGTAGCACTATGAGGTATCTAAAGAAGTAACAGGTGAATGTTTGTTTTTGTCTCCCCTGCATATCATCTGGTCGATGAATAAAAATCCGAGCATTGTCACCTGCGCAACACATTGCGTGGGACCCACCTCGCAAGGACATTACTTTTAACCTAATTAGTCTAATGTGAGAAGTCGAATTAACTTGCTAATAGACCAACTTCGGCACTTCCCACGGTAATGATTGACATGAGAATATTTTGAGCAGCGCATAATAGTAGCCTAGTTTGAATAGATAGTGAAATAAATACACTTTCACCTAACATGTCAATTTCACGCGAATATTGAAACCTTTGGCATCAATGGATTTTGTATGATGCAATTCAATGCAATGCCCTTTTGGTTTTTTTTACGGTCACACCTACACGTGTGCGGAATCCTCTGACAATGGTGTAAAGTTTAACAATTGATTGCGGTGTATCGCCAATATTGTGGCGAGACGAATCCATTGTTGTGCATTCTGGTGACCTAATGACTTGTTTTGCACAAGCCCGTATCAGGTAACTGCGACAGATGTACGAAGCCAGATAGTGGGAAAGTTTGAGATGCAAACTAAGACAGACGTGACTCTGTTAGACTTTCTACCATAATAACGTTCGGGGTGCACTTAAGTTGTCATTCGTGGGAATATAAATAATGGTTATGACAATCTCTGGTGTCATCAAGGAAACAACGAGAAAGTTTTTGTTCTAGCAGCTACCTGTTGCTAAGTGTTGCGAAGTCTTAGTTTAGTAGTAATTTGTGGAAATAGGATACTTAGTTGTGTTTAGGCGTCGACCCGGGGTGTACGTCGGAACTGTCTTAGAGTAGTCGTAGCCAGAGCAACTCCGCGGGAGATGAGAGAAATGTTGGCAGGGTGTTCAGTAAACAGATATGAGGCCTGACAATTTGAACGTTGCGGAAGAAAATGTATTTGTATTTATTCCTGTATTTTATAGCTTTATTCGTTTTATTTTTGTTTTTTACTATCGAGTTATCTAACTCTTATGTTTTGTCTCTGCACCATTGAAAATGCCTCAGGTATTAGCAGTGCGCAGTCATTCATTTTTTTTTTATTGTGTATAAGATTTAATAAACTAAAAAAAAAATTAACTCCTAAAGTATGTAGTAGTAGTTGACAGCACTGAATTGCAGCTTGAAATCATAGAATTAAGGCTTAAAATTCCAATTTGTCCTATAGGTACCACTGAAACTAGATATTTATTATTTTAATTCTTGTATTTGTCTGATTTTTAAATTGTCTTCATGCTTTACAGATCCATCTAACACACTAATATTTTTTTACCCAAAGAATCAGCATTGCCCATTGTGTCACCCATTGTAAAGTTTCTTTATTTATGTCTGTAATTTATATGGTGTACATAATAAAGAGTATTCTATTCTATTGCCATACAACGTGCCAATGCTGCAAGCCTGATGCAATGTAGGTATGCAAACAAATTTTTTAGATGTCCTACTGTGATTATTTCCCTTCCTTTTTTTCCAATTGCAGAAGGTTCAAATTCCTCAAACTTTTAGCGGGTTAGCTACCGGCAGGGTGGGTCAGGTAACAGCTATCACCGACTGTACATATTATTATTTTAAGACTGGAGCTTATGTACTTTGCTCACACAATATTGCATTTATTTGATTGTATGTCATTCTGCTTCAGCTCATGAACTTAACCATCGTATGCCTATAGATCAACGTATGCTCATAAACCACTGTCTAGAGACCTAATTCGTGCACTGCTATAGACAATAGTCTATTATTTGAAGCGATCATACATGCCATAGTGAAAGCGACACACATACCCATTAGGTAGGGGATAATTCCAGGGCATTTACTATATTATCAATATTACCGTGTATAATGTGGAGTTTGAACTGTGAGGAGACCTATGGATTTCGCTTTATGTATACGTATGTACGAATTTAGCACATACAACGTATATCAATAGATCGATATTTGCAACTCGTGGAAGTGGATAGACAATGCAGGAGCAGGATTTTACCCTCTCCTTAATCAACCACTGTTTATGCCGTGTATAGATATGCAAGTTTTCATTATAGGTAATTAGAAAATATTGAAAATATTGTCTTGTAAAATAATTCGTTCTGAATCAAGTCCTTTGTCTAATGGAATACGCGAAGGTTTCAGTAAGCCCATTTGCACTCCGTATAACAACGCCAATAGAAAATCAGCATAAAATCTCATCCACTTGAAGCACGAATTAATTGGTTGAATTCACAACGCTATAACTGAAGAGGTGATTAGAGAAGTGCTTAAACCCATCCCTAAACCCTATTCTAGGGCCTTATTAATTTGAACGTACGTGTCCCATACAATTGAAACACAGTAATGGACAAAGTACGGTTTAACACGCTCTGTGGACAATTATGGACGTCAAATTGCATCGGAAACAGGCATTTTAAATTGTCCTCACATGGAAAACCTAAATTGCCAAATTGTACCAATTCTCCTATACTTTGCAGGCTGTAAATTTAATCTCGTTCACTAGTTGCGGTCAAATGATTAATCAATTTTTGAAATGTTGCTACGTGGTTTATTAACCGCAAATGCAACTACATACTTGTGTTTGACTAGCAAAGTGTTATTGGAGTACCAACAGTCTAGTGGAGGTCGACACTCTGATAATTTGATTTTGTTGGTGAAGTTTCGTCTGCGTTTAGTTGATTTTTAATAGTTCTCTATCAGCAATATTTTTTATCTCAATCTGAATCATTTTGAAGGATATTGCTAATCCATTACTTAATATATATTTTCGAAAAATTTGTCTGCTCAACTACATATCTAAATAACGCAATGAATATTGTTGAACAGTCAAAATGAAAGCCATGGCTACTAATAGTGTGTTACGCAATTACTACGAAGTTTTCAATTAGTTTTCATGATTGCACCTACCACTGTTTGTCTCTGCATCACCCAAAGGTCGTTTGGTAGAAAATGCCTATGGCATTAAGTCCAACTCTGTACACTTATGTGCTGAAGTATTAAATAAATAAATACTACATGCAATTTGAAATTGATAATTAAAGTATAACATTTCTGTAAATAAGTTCTTGCTGAGTATTTCTAATATGAACCTATGTTACCCCTTATTTCAAACAATCACAAAAGCACACTGCCTTATTATAAAAACAGTTATACAAACCAGCATTATATTCGCATTCATATCTAAGATTGTATCATTTCAATCTGTTACTATACATACTTATACATTTCCCCTTCCTGTATCATTAAGCCATACCTAATTTAAATGAACAAATTTAACTTCAATTATTTTGAAGTGATCCGCCGCACCGTATCCTTTTCACGTGCACCCTTCCCTTCATTACAATTCTCCGTTTCTACATCTAGATAAGGGCTCCCATCTTTATTTTTCTACCCTCGTGTTTCCTAGGGGCACCGTTCATTTAATTCCGATTCAATCCGTGGCAAACGAAATCATTTTTTAGTAGGAAGAGATGAACTTACTGATAAAATGTTTAATCTCTTGTTTGTGACTGCGGGATGTGCTTTCATGAACTCTTTTGATGCCGATTGTAATGGTGGGTTGATATTTTGAATTGTGTTGCACAGTAGAGGTAGATATTAATCTTATGTGAACTTTATTTCAATTGTAGTTATATACTTTACCTGGTTCCCATATTATATAGGATATATGTGTGTTCGGATAAAAGGATAAAAAGTAAAATCGTAGAACCGTCTTGTAGGAATAATTGTTGTAGTAATATGGCAAACTGCCATGTGGCTTTATTTACTCGTTCCGATACAGAGATTTGGTAAATCTCTAACAGTAGACTCCTACCAACCTTTGTATCATACACTTGTCCACATCTACCACAATATTACGTCGTGACGGACAACCAACGTATCAGTGGCGCCATCTCACGATCCAGTTGTCAAAATCAAGAGCAACTGCACCCACGTGGCCGGCCGCCATTATAACCGCAAATTGGCTCCATTAGCCTCTTTTCGCGAGGAATCGCATTCATCAGCAGTCGATTACACTACTTTGTTGCTTGCCTCTTTTGTATACCGTTGAATGAGACTAGATTGCATATAGGGCACGGCTTGAATAAGTAGGTTTTTATGGCTTCGAGGGAACTGCGTGCCTAGTTACATTTTTGTTTTACAATAGAACTATCGACTAAGCATAAAGAACATTGGACAAAAATGTATAAGACTAGGTCCAAATGTCCACCACTAACGAGACCTGTGTACTAGTCTATTAAATAAGTACTAACTTTTACAAATACTATTTTGACTAAATATCCGTAAAAAAATCTTTCAGTGAAATGTTATAGCTGAACCGGCTAGATTAATTTAAAATTAACGAGGTAATGTTATTAAATGAACGAGGTAGGATTTTTCTTGATTCCACTGTTGATTCCAGTGACAGTGGCTGTAGGAATTGAGAACAAGAAAAAGTTGACGGATGTTAGCCACCATTGAGGCCACCATTGAGTGTTGTGTGTGTGTAATTAAATAAATAAATATTTCCACTAACTTTATACTGTCAGATATTTATATTGGTATTTATATAATATATTTATATTGGAATATAAAGTACTCCTAAATTGTAGTAATTTAGAGCATTTTTGCCACTTATCTTTTATTAACATACTCACAGTGAAGAAAATAATTTCGACTGACAAAGAAAGTCTCAACTTTGATTATCAAATTGACAAAATATCAAATAACCGAATTAGCCTGGGGACAATACTAAATTGTTTTGGAAAGTGAAATAACTCTGTTGTCTACACAATAGCTACGTAAAGATTATAGTTCATTTGGCGCCATCAAAACGTTTGTTTTTAGTATAAAATGACACAGTTCCGTTTTTAGTACAATAGTAGTTCTCACGATGTTAGTCACTCCGCTATTTTGAGTAGAACATTAATTTTATAGAAATGGCCGCTCTTTTGCTTCCGTGCTTTTATGGGCACAAGAAAAACAGAATGTGCCTGATCGTTTATCATATCATTATAGTTGAAATGTTGATGGGTTAGTGTTGTTGCTTCCCGTCTGTGACATCAAACTAAGGTGAGTAAGGGATTAATTAGGACAGAAGCCCTTGGGGAACCCAGATTTTATTATATATTTAATCATTTATGTACACACATATATTATACAGGGTTATTGGAAAAACACCAACAACCTCTAAGAGGTCATTGTACTCATCATTATGAACAACTTTTACTATGTGACCAAACCTGAAATCGCGAAAAAAAGAATCAGCTGTTCCCTACATTTTGACGTGTTATATGACCATAAATGTAGGGAACAGCTGATTATTTTTTCGTGTTTTCAGGTTTTGTCCCATAGTAAAAGTTGTTCAGTACAATGACCTCTTAAGAGGTAGTTGGTGTTTTTCCAATAACCCTGTATAAACAGACAAGGAAAAAAAAAGAACAGAAAAATAGGTACAAAGGTGAAGCTAATTTTTAAAGAAATCTCTTCCAGCATACCTGCGATAGAAAAGTAGATAAAGACATGTAAACAGCGTGTTTAAGATACACAGATGTTCTTAACAGACTAGGAGATGTAATCAACTTCTGGGGGGAGGAGGGCTGGTGGGAATTAGCACCGACGGCTGCTATGGCCCACGCAGAATGGTCCACTTGAAGGAATAAGTGCGGAAACCGAAACCTCTGACATAGAACATAGATCAGAGCCCTGTAGTAGAATTTTCCCTTGAAAAGAATATACTGCGATTACCAAATCATTGTTAGAGGTGCAACAATGTTGTCTTATTACAACCGTCTATAAACAAACTAAAGTACTAGTTCTCAGAAATCGACGGCATAAAACAGGCTAATAATATTGTGTGATATTATGACAATTTCAGAAGCTTACTAAAATATTGGATTACTGTCGGTAGTAAGCTGGAAGCTTGTAACCTTAAAGGGCAACATTGCATTTTACACGACGTATTTATACCAAACTTGGTTTCAAACAGTGCTTTGGTACTGAATGTTGCTTTGGTTACTCCATAATGGATCATTTTCTTGTGATGTTTTCTATAAAGGGCCTTCCAAAATCATAACGACGTATATGAAGAAATGTCGCCCTAATAGCAATTTCATTTTTCTCAAATGGTACGTGGAGGGCTTCGTCACCGATCTATTTTGCGAGTGTTGTGTATGAAATGAAATGACATATCGACTGCAAACTTTACTTACCTTTCAAAAGTGTCTCTTTATACTTTATGTTAGTGATCATAAGGGTGAGTTTTGTCTTTTCGGGTGTAAGTTTATCGTGGTCTAGGTTACTTGCACCGTCAGTTCTCTCCCCAGTATTGCACCCTAATCGAATTGCTCCACGGATGGTGCGTCTCGTCTTGTGGGTCGGACCCCTGTTCCGGACATCAGAGGTCGTGCTGCGAAAAATAAATAAGCACCGAAATCAAAAGGCGATGCTTTAATTGGACCCTCTCGTTCTTTGAGGATTACTTAATTTGATATTGTCATTGGCTTTCACATAAATAAACGTAATGACGTAATGTGTCAGGGTATGATATGGATGCTTAGTGATATTTGTTCTGAGGTAAGATGGTTGGGGAAGAAAATATTCTTATTTGATTATTATAGTACATTTGGAATATATCCAATTAGACTTTATATGTTAACATTCTTACAAGAATAAATTGGTTTAATCTGTCAAGCTCCGCTATTGAGACACAATTGATTTTCTATTGTTTCGTCGCCGATCGGCGAACCGCGCCGCTTGACCGGTTAAGGTCATAGCACACATATCAACGCGGAAAGAGATCGTCACCGTATCAACTCGAGCCATTCAGTATTCTTTGTATGAAACTCCCTGCTGCAACGCACACTAATCGGAATCGTAACGTAATCGCCTCGCCTTGGGACAAGATAACTTTGACCTTTAGATAGAAAAAATCGCAAAAAAGACGAATAAAAGTATAATTTCGCTAGTTTGCTATAAATTAAATCTTTCTTGCATGATTACGTGGCGTAACTCAATAATTTCTATGTCACATTACCAAACAACAATCTAATTTCACACTAACTGACTTAAGATACACATGCAAGCAAATTCTCACTATCGTATTTACATTGCACAATCCATTATTCTGCCATAAATCTCTACACACGTGCCTAAATCCGTAGTCGGTCTCATTTATGACAAAAATCCTCAAAATTATGCAAACTTTGCTTTACACTTCCTGCAACTCATAAACCTTAGCAATTAGGTTGATTTTTGGATGAATAAGGAGTTATAATAAAGTGGTTTTTGTGCTAATTTGTAGTAGAGTTTTGTAGTACGCGTGGCTGGGACTTGACAGCGCACGGCGTTGTTCCGTCATGCTTGGCCGGAACGAATTATCTAGGCGAGGGAGAGTGAATGTGTGTGTACCTCTTTATATTGGCGGCAATTTGTTTTGTTCCGAAGTCCAAAAGTTGTTTTTATTTTTATATACCTACTTACTTGCTGTGTCCCCCTTTAGATATGAGCACTGCACCATCATTATTTTTGTATGGACCATTTTTTGTCCAAATGATGAATCTCAATCTATACTACTGTTACAATACAATTGAATACTTATTTTTTGCTTTTAAAACTACGTAGGTAAGTATAGCATAAAACAATATAAGATCACGTTTGTTTTCTTCGAAGGGTTAGCAGCCTCAGATGTACAGTCAACAAAAGAGATAAGGATGCAGGATCGTCGGATATAGTTGAAGTTTAGTAAGAATCCAATAGAGGTTCTCTAATAAAATTTAATTTTATTAATAGAAAACAAACAGCCCATTTATGAAATTAAATTTCAGTCGACAACATCCATCGGTTTCGTACTAAACTTCATCTATATTCGACGATCCTGCATACTTATCTCTTTTATTGACTGTACCTACCAATAGTATACCCACATTTCGCACATTAATTCTAATTAGCGGAATCTAGTAATACTATATGTCTTACCCAATTAGGACAAAATGAGAAAATACATATAATATTAGAATAGAATACTATTTATTACACACACACATACATACACCACACACACCCACCCTACACCACCCTACACCTTACATCACCCTTTATGTTAAAAATATTTTTATCAAATACCCCTCTAAGTCGCCGCCAGCATCACGCACACACCAACAATTACAACAAATGCAACATCCGGAAGATATGAAGGACCCCTTTCATACATTTGCCCCCAAAAATCACTTCCATTAAGTGAACTTTGTCACATGACGTCCGAAACAATGAACGTTGTCAGATGTCATTCTGTTGTCGTCAGCGTTCAATTCGTTCCACTTCTATTGGAAATGACGGGAGCTGGAAGACAAATATTTCATAATCATTTCTTAATATTGAAGTAGAGCATACTCCTACCTATACCTACTAATCGTAAAAAATGTTAATACATAATTATCTAGGCAGGATGACACATCAAAATTTTCTGTTTTTACATAATTTTAATGTATTTACTTATTTTGAAAAATTCATTGAGTCTCAAAGAATGTGCGCAATTTGGATGGAGTAATGGAACTGTGGAGCTGACGCTGCCTGTGTGAGCGTGCGCGTTCCATCGCTGCCCGCTCGATGTCCACCGCGCACAGGATGGATGAAAACAGCACATAATGTAATTTCTTGCTCCGTTGGTGTAATTGCTGTATGGCGTTCCAGTAGGAGGATAAATAAATAAATAAATCTACAATAATGCTGTGCACTCACCTGGGTCTAGATGGTCTTATAAGTCAGACCCGTCGTATGAAAACAACGATAGCGCGCACTCTGAAAAAAAAACAATCTGAACTGGCCAAAAATCTACTGATAAACATGTTCTTGCTATAAGACAAAACAGTACGGTCCTTCAGTTCGGACTGTCCAAGTAACTCTTATAAGAATCTATTGATATCTGTATCAATGTGTGCTTTGGTGGCCAAGTCGTATCGGCATCGACTCACGAGTTGTAGGTCGTGAGGTTGACCCCAGACAGGTGCTTTACTTTGCATACATTTTTAATTTCATAACCACTACTCTCAAAACGGTGAAGCCCGCGTGTTGGATTATGGCCCACTCCCTCTCACAGAGAGGAGGCCTGTGTCCCAGCAGTGAGAACATTATAGGCTGATTATGTATATAGTATGTAATCTATTGATCAATGAAATACTTCATTTGTTTCGTTTCAATTGACAACATTTCATATTTTTAACCTGCATGTATTATTACGTTATATAAAAGTAAATTTAAATCTAGGGCACCCATATTTTTTCGTTTTTCGAAATTATGTACTTTTCATTCATAATTTTAACTTTGAAATTCGGTGTATTCTAAAAAGACGTAAGTGCCAGATGACGGTAGAATGGCGAAATTACCTTTGCTTTATTGTGACCCGTCAAAAAAACTGTAAGATGTCACTTGTCTCAGTCGTTGTTTTGGTTCCGTCATTGGCGTATATATTTCATTGGGATCCATTTTATTGGCGAAATATCAATCAAAAATTGATAATATTAACAGTAAGCAGCGTGTCGAGTTGATAGGAAAAAATATTGTTGAATTCAATTAAGTTTTTTAGTTGTTTTCTAGTTACACTTCTTAGGTGACATTGACATGTCTTGTTTGATATAATGTTTTCAATCAAAGACATTGGAATGCGCAAAGGTAACTACCTCATTCCGCCGTTTATGTGACGTCATCACCTGTTTTTTGATTTTTATTTTTTTCTCAGAAATTTAGAAATAAAAAAATAAAATAAAAATATATTTGAACTCAGGATACGAAAATAAAGAAATAGTATTTTTGTTTTAAGGTCGTGTCAGGTTTGAAATGTTGTCAATTATTTTGGGTCAAGGAAAATGGATTCGAATAAGACGCATGATGCTTCCAATTGGAATTGATACTTTAATTGGAAGTAGAGAACCATATTAAATATCAGTCAATCATAATAACTTCCTCATTTCTAACCCTCTATGACTGCTTTGAACATTTATTCAAATCATTTAAACGCAATCGATAACGCTTAACCAGCTTTAAATGGAAAGCAAGAAGCCGCATCTTGATTTAAGAAACTCTTAACCAACAAATTGAAATAAATATTGTTTTCGAAAAGTTACAATGCTATAATATATTTAGTATCACTCTTAGATTATACAGCGTGTATTATAAATGTGTGGTCATATTTAAGGGTGTGGTACAGACCGTAAAACTACAAAACTTTCTCCATCGGACCAACATCGTAATTGCGAAAAAATATTAGCTGTCCCATACATTTGGGTCGAGTAGATATTGAAATTTTTGGGATGCATGAAAAAGCCTCCTCGTGTAGCGCAGTTTTTTCTGCCAGTTACTCAACTGAACCGAGTGCTCGGCGCATCCTGGACAGTCACACCCAACAACTGATTTGACTGGCCAATTCTTCCCTTGCGGTAGTAGCGCTAACGCCCGCCTAATTTGCGACCACCCTCCCACCGGAGTCTGGCGTCAAACAGCCTGCTGTGATTCGTCGATGCGTGGGAGTTCCAGTGCCCCAGGCATCTTCTGGGCACGCTCGTTCCACCATGGACCTCATACATCGCTTTCCATCAGGCGTGATTGAGGTCAAGAGCGGACCCATACAGCAATAAAATAAAAAAATAAGAAAAAATGTATAGGAGAGCTGATTATTATTTTTTGTCCCATGAAGAAAATTGTTCAGTTTGATGGTCTGTAATATAATCCTTCCATGCCCTTTTCGGCTACGGCGATCACACCCTTAAACATGAACACGCATTTCTGATTCACGCTGTACATCTATTATATTCTTACCGATCAATATATTATACAAGATCAGCTTAAAAGAATCTAATTCACTACTCCCAAAGAGATGGCAATAAAAATCGTATTACGCCCATTTTAATTCAATATATTACTGATGTTTTAGAAAATGCTTAATAAATCTGATTTCTGTTTTTCCTTTATTCTGTCCAATATGCCATAAATTGTGATAAGCGTCTACCTCGAGTTAGGGAATGAAATACTTTTATTTTACATTGTCCCATTTGGATTTTGCTATTGGTTTTCGAAACTGTTGAATCGACTTTCTTCTTAATAATAAAATATTCGATATAAATAGAGATTGGATGAAACTTAGGCTACCAGTGAGTATAGCTATTATAGTCTTTATTTATAGTAGACAAATATCATAGGTAATGGTTCTTTTAAACATATTTAGGGTGATATCAGTTTCAATAAAGTTTGAATCCTAATAAACAGTTATTTTATTCTATTTTCGTGACAGGCAGTATTTTAACGTAAAAAAGAGAATATTAAATCATTTAAAATTCACGCTTCAAGAAAAGCAGAGCAGTTAGACTAAACGCTAATATTTAATCCGAACAAATTGCTTAGATTTCATAAACTTCCATTTAACTTCCGTATTTTGAGAAAAATCTAGCAATCATATTTCATCTTTTTCTGTTAAAATAAGCAGACAATTGTAATTTGCCGCGTCACTGCATCGCAAGGAGAAAAATGGTCCAGTTTTTCTGGCTCACGGGGATCTAAGCGACGAGTTTTATTTTTTATGACGTCATTAACTGGAGGAAGCTGGGGTAAATAGAGCCTGCGGTCGGGCCCTCTATTTTAAACTGTTGATTGCGAACATAACGGCAGGGCAGTGATTTACATGCGGCTTTAGACGGGTTCTTGTTGATTTTAGTACGAGTACGGCGGTTACTTAGTAGGCGGAAGATAAAAAGTGGAAGATAGTGTGGTCTGTAAGTCAACCAAGTAAATTATGCAGTGGGAAGTGCGTAACTACAGTGATTATGTTGTTCCGTCATTATTTTATAAAATCAAGACGCTGCAATGCAAAAATGTTTATGGTATTTTTTATTACGAACTTGTTGGAATGCAGGTGTCGAACATCAAACTGAGCAAGCGAGGTGTCAAAAATATAAGGGTTGATTTAACTTTACCAACACGACAGTTTGCAACTCAATCCTCACACTTCGACGTCACACCTAAAATAGAGGTCCCCTGCTGATTTCAAAAATATTTATATCATAAAAACATTTCACACCATCGAAATCTCGGAAAATGTAATTTTAATATCGAGAAAACAAATCGGGTACTCGACGGGGGGCGCTTCGGTCACTCGATCCCTCCTGCTACCGTTTACGCCGTCGGCTCCCATAAGTCGGTCATTCGAGAAGGTAAACTATCGAGTTTCATACTCGATAGATTTAACATGACTCGACGGCGACTCGAATCGGGTGACAGTTTGAGCGCGACACTATGTTCGGTGTTCATTAGAATAATAGAGTGAAGTTTTGAACAATAATTAATTTAAACAGCTTTCTTGACAAACGCATGGTATAACCATAATATCGTGAACAGCAACAGCCGTAATAAGTATGTTTACTACCTATTACTCTTGTTACACATCTAAATGTACGGAAGCTAAGTTAATCACAATTTTCCCGAGTTAAATAAAACATCAAATAAACATTTCACGGTGACTTGGTAACAACATTAAACAATTTTAATGATAAACCCGCAAAAACAAGGCTGCGGGCATCCGTTAGTCGCAATTTGCGATAATCACTGTATAAAGAAAGCTTCACCCTTCTCAGTTGATTCCGAAACTCATTTGCGGTATATGTTTTTGATCTACACGGTTTCTCTGCGAGCAGTCACTAGGGACACCACGCTTACGTGTTGACTGAAAATATGGTGCTTTTATTATAAATACTGCGTTTATTTTAATGCGATTTTGACAGGCTTTATTGAACCTTAATGCTTGCAATTTTTTCTTGGTTGAAGCCAGTCAGTATGTTTTCAGTTATAGTTCGATCACCATCATCTGCAACAAAAAATGATAATAAGTCTTCAAGCGGCTAAAGCATGTGATATTGGTCAATATATAGTGTCATCGAACAAAACATTTTTTGGTCCTCCGAAACTAGACTCAGTGTGGTGCTGATCCATACGTCATGTTCGTGAACGGATACCGTCAGTAGGGACTGGTCATCTGTTAGCCTTTCTGAACTGTTTTTTTTTTGTTTTATCTTTTTTACGGACGCTTTTAATGTGCACCTCTTTCTACATCGTTCTCACATGTATAATTTCAACATGAATGATGTAACCAATATTTTATAATAATTTTATGATTTAAAAGATTGTCCGTGGAGTTTCTTGCCCGTTCTTCTCCATAGGTACCTACTACGCTTTGGAATGGGCTACTAGCTTCATTTTTCTGACTGGCCGGACCCTTTGACGTTTCAAAAGTGCCTGTAATTGGTTTGTTTGAAATAAATGCTTTGCAAAAGGACCAAAACGAAAAAGAGTCAAGACAATCAAACACAGAACAAACGATTGTAGAATAAAATGACAAATCGAATTTTCCCGCCATCATTGTCACTCTAGGTCTCATTACAAGGCGCTCAAGCGCATAATTTTGTGGTTACCACCAAACGAGAGAAGGTCGCGGGCTGCGGCCGCCAGCCACGCGCCTTTGACGCACACAACGTGTATTTCGAAAAAATATATGTAATTTTAATGAGACTATTATTTTAATTATTATTTTGCTGGCAGTTCTTAAGAATTTTCTAATAAAATTTTGGTGCTGCAAATTAAAATAAATGCGGTTTCGTTTACAGTTACCGAAAAAACAAATTATTCTTTCATTTTTTTATGACAACTACGAACGAAACAAAACGAAATTATTTTTAAGGAGGTAGAGGTGTTGCTAAGAATCAATTACCATGTTATTCACACTAATCACATCACACTAATATTATAAAGGCGAAAGTTTGTGAGTGTGTGTGTGTGTTTATATGTTTGTTACTTCTTCACGCTCGAACGGCTAGACCGATTTTGATAAAATTTTGTATGGAGGTGGCTGATACCCTAAATTAACATATAGGCTACTTTTTATCCCGATATTCCCACGGGATGGGCATTTACGCGGGTAAAACCGCGGGGTGTGGCTAGTAAACTATAAATTAACGTTAAGTACAACCAAAAAAGTGATCACCGAACACATTTCTACTTCCTCCTTTCCCATATAGACACGACCATTAAAAGAATAAATTAAATATAAAGACGACGAAAAGCATTTACGATGCATTTCCATGCATACATTTCAAACGGATGAGCCCAGGCTTAATCTTTTGTAACACCAATCTGACCGATTATACACGGTTCCGTTTTAAGCGATGAATTCAATTGTTACAGATGAAACTCATTGATTCACAAGTCCAAACCCGTGCGAGAGACGTCGCATTGAACATTTTATAGTTGGTTTTATTACTTATAAATGAGACGATTAAATTTATAGTTCTTATGATTAGGTTTACGATGTACCGGTTAGTCTTACGTCACATTGCATTTACGAATGTCTACGTCGCCGCCTCTTGATATGACGGTAAACATTAATTAAGCAGTAAAATGTTAGGTAATCATCAGATATCATCTTGGTTTTATATCTACCATCGCATTGATAAGCGAAACGTTGAGCGTTGCCCAAATTGAGTATCTACTTGTTCACGTTAAGGTCAATGGCCTAATGAAATTTTATGCAGACAACGAGTCAGTTAAGATTGACTATGATAATGTAGGCAGACTAATGTGTACATTGACTATCTACAGTATCTGTGGTATCTATCCGTTAGATATGAATACGCGACGTATGCAGATGTTGTTCTTAATTAGTATCGGAGTTGTATGCAATTTTCTTAATGAAAATGTATTGTTATTGTGCCCTATGGGCTTCCTACATTTATGTGATACTGCAGCTGAATATTAATTGAAATGTGTTACAAGATATGGTTTAATGATGAGTGAGAGCTGGGTGTGACAAAGTAGAGGCATGAAAGTCGAATATAAGCTGTGGAATTGCGTTCCTTGTAAAGCATGGTATGATGTAACTATTAATGATAGGCTGAGGAATGTCATGAGGCAAGAGTGCGATTAAAAGAAGATGTAGGGACAAAATAAAAATAATAAATAAATTTAGAAGAGCATGCTTAGATGGTTTGGTCAAGTTGAGAGGATGAATGAAAGGAGTACATGTGAGTGGAAACGAAGGGATCCTGACGTCCTAGAACGGTATAATTATAGTGAACTTATTACAAAAAAAAAGAAAGAAAGACCTTTCTGAAGAATATCACCAATAAGGTCCGTCGTAGTGCTAGCAAACGAAGCAAAAAGAGTATGTAAAGATCGTAGCAGGTGGCATTCTGTAGTTTCTGCCTATCCTTATGGGAAAAAGGCGTGAGTATGTGATGTGATGTATGTGTTTGTTAAAATTGTTTAATTTTTTGAACGATGCAAGCAGACGACGACATTATTGCGTAATAATCACCAATCGTATTGAATAATAGTGTTTTATTGGCCTCATTTCTTCAATCAACTCCAATATATCGCACATCGAAAGCCAATTGATTCCTATTACGACCGATTTCATCGTCACCACTATTTCCTTCATGTGTGTCATTTTTATCAGTTTCATCTAGACAAAGTATATATGCACCAAAATTTAAGCTACCCGGCGCAGTATTTTGAACAGTACGTAAAACTCCTCTATCTGTTTTCCTTAAACAACTTTTGCTAGTTCCACAAGTAGATAAGCAACGGTAAGAACTGTTTGTCTTGCAGTTCATTCTTATGCATGAACGTAAATACTTATCTTTATATTCGTTTTCCCTTGTGATGTCTACGGAACTTCTGTGTGAATAGTTCCGTCACTGTATGACTAGTTTTTTTTATATGATGCAACTGCATTTGGAGACTATTTATAAGCCTCAATTCAAGAGTTTGATAATTATATCATACATAATTTGAGGGTATATCCATTTTGATGGATTTGGCCCTATCCCTGGTTGCTTACGTTACGTCATCTATAAGATGCAATGGTGTCGCCCAATTAATCTAAAACAGTTAGTTAAAAGTTTGTCGACCAGCGACTTCTTCCGCACAAAATTCGGTCTTATCCCTGTCTACATCATAAAGAAAACCTCTGAGGAAAGTTATAAAGTTAAATCATTTCGCGACTTAAGAGTTTAGGTCGTAAGTTCGAACTCAGATAGGCGCTTTACTTTGTGTAAATTATTTCATCACCACTGCTCTCAGAACGGTGAAGGAAACCAGCATGTCCTAGAACCAAAAATTCGAATACATGTGACATCTGATAACCCGCATTGGGCCCGTGTGGTTGATTACGGCCCACTCCCTCTCACAAAGAGGAGGTTTGTGTCACTATACGCTGATTATGCATTCAAAGGACCAAGACTTTGTAGGCAATACAACATGCTGGCTAAAACTACAGGGTTAGATATCAGCCAATCTCTCATTAAATATAAGAAAAAATTATTGTGAATGCTTTTTTTTTTCTTTTTTGTGTTAATGTTAGGTATTTTATTATTCTATGTTTTAATATTTTACAGAATTTATTGTGTGTTTTTTATGTTCTACTGTCAATTTTTTTTTCTTTTATTATGTATTAGGTATTTAATTTGTTAGCTTAGTTGTTCATTTTATTGTGCATGTTGTGGTCTCCTGTAATTGAAAGAGAACACCTACCAAATACTTTGTCGTCCATTAACCACATAATGTTTAGTGTATATCTTTTGTTGGAGATCCTAAAATAAATAAAATATTCCGGCTCGTTACATGTTTGCGTCTGGGCGCTCCTTGCGGAGCTCCACATCGCTGTCAATGCGGTGAAGCAGTCGACTGCCTCGGACACCATGGCCTATCCTGCAGCAAGAGCGCTGGTCGGATGGCACGGCACGCCAGCATTAACGACATCATCCGTCGGGCTCTTGTCACCGCCGGAGTGCCAGCTGTTTTAGAACCCAATGGCTTGGCACGTGACGATGGGAAGAGGCCAGATGGAATGACCATAATGCCTTGGAAGTTGGGTAGGCCTTTGGTGTGGGATGCAACCTGTGTCGACACCCTCGCGCCATCCCATCTTCCTAGCACGGCGGGCGGTGCTGGGGCGGCTGCTGCAGGAGCAGAAAACCTCAAACGGCGCAAATATAACAACCTTATTGGGAGCTATATGTTTGAGCCGTTTGGGGTTGTAACTCTAGGGCCTTGGGGTCCGAGTGCTCATCGCATATTTCGCGATATCGCCAAGCGTTTGGTTGACTCTTCGCGTGACCAGAGGGCTGGCCTATTTTTAGCCCAAAGAATAAGCATTGCCATCCAACGTGGCAATGCTGCCAGCCTTTTGGGCACTTATCCCATTGACAGCGATGCGGACGAATTTTTCGATGCCCAATGAACTCCTGTCTTTTTTTTTTATTATTATTATCATTTGTATATAGTATATTTTGTAGTTTGTGTGTACATATGTAAGTAATTATAAAATAAATAAATAAATAAAGGCACTATTCAGCTTTCTAAGTCCAAAGGCTAGGGCTAGGTGTTCATGACTTAGTCAGTGAGTGAGTGAGTGCGCCAGGAGTTTATCTACAAGATAACAATCAGTAGCAGAAGTACGAGTAGATATATCCAATTCAAACTTGTAACCATGTCAATGCCAATCAAAATAAATTTCAGTAGTGCCATTAACACGATAGAAGATTTAGTAATCTAACACAACCAATTTAGATCTCTTGACATCTATTACAGCTAACGAGTATAATAATAGCGAATCAGATAAATTGAGTATGTTTAGACAAGACCGTTCCGTTTCAATGTGGGCAAATAAACTGAATTGTAACGTTATGATGCCAAGGCTATAACAATAGTAAATGTTGGTCTAACACTTCAAAGATCGTATGTGATATGTTTAGAAACGCTTGCCTAGAAAATTCCAACTCATACTGCTTCAAGAAACTTGTGAAAACAAATACTTGGACGTATAAATAAATAGATTTTGTACAAGGTGAAATCTTATGACTGTAGTAAAAATATGACGTGATTATAGTAGTTTCTCAATATGAAATAAGAAATCTTATGATCCGTGGCTTAATCATAATATTATTTCTTCTTCTTTCAACAAAATTACTGGTACACATAGCTTACTAAATACCCTTTACTAGGCAGGCTTTACTTTGTGTAAATAATTTCATCACCACTCCTCGCAAAAAGGTGAAAGAAAACATTGTAAGGAAACCGGCACGACAATGTGACATCTACCATCCCGCACTTGGCCCGCGTGGTAGATTATAGCCCACTCCCTCTCAAAGAGAGGAGGCCTGTGTCCCAACAGTGGGAACATTATAAGCTGATTATACATGACACACAATATACCATCAGTATTTATTGTTATAGCTGCCTATAGACCAATAAACCCAATTTCTTTTTAGATAGAAGCAGAACTTTTCTAGAAAGTTTTGTAAAACAGAGGAAGTCCTTCAATTATACCTGTTTAAAAGCTATGCAGGCTCTATTTAGAAGGAAGTTTTGTTAAACTTTTTCCCTAGAGTTACTTGAGCGTAAGGAGGTAACAAAATTCCACAGTTTGAACAAGGAAGGTCACTTAAGTAATAAACAACAATAATAAACTTCTTTACAAAATAACTTCAATGGTTTTCATGAGACAATGTTATTTTATCGGTATGAACCCTTCAGACATTTTCAACTCATAAAACGAGTAATTTAATACAAGATTTGCATATGAAAGCTTACGTAAGCTACAACCGTTTGCAATCACATAACTATTGAAACAAATGGCCATCTGCGACAGAAATATCTGAATCACATATGTGTAAAAGAGATAGGAGATAGGAGTCAAATAAGTTGACCCAAGATTCCTTGCCACAATCAGCGTGCGAAGTCAAGTCTTGTTGGTCCTGTCAGTCTTGTTAAATATGAAATTCAAGCCATATTCAATTAGGCATACATTACTTCAATGAGCAATGAGCCTGCTCAACTGTGTGGTATGGTAAGTAAGTATTCTATAGAATCTATCTATATGTATCTTATGTAACAGCAGTGTAGCAGTAGTCTTGAATTAAAGTATCTGAACTGTGTTATGGTCTTATGATTTTTGAAGTGAAAGTCTTCTTAGGCAGTGATTCGATAATTAGACGAGAATTGAGTGAAATTTCAAGGACGCGTCACGTATAGGCACATTTCGTTACATGAGAGAAAAGAAAGATATACCTCTCTTAGTCTCTCACGCTAAATTTAACAAGAATTTCACTTCTTTCACGTGTACGGTGCTGCACGCGCAATTATTTTATTTGTGAACATATCTCTTGGCCTATCTAAGAAAAACTATCACATATAATTTAATTACGATGGTTACGACGATGCAAAAAAGTAGCGTTATTTCTGTCAGTTAGAATATAATCATAATTTATAGTAGATAAATTATTTACTATTTGTCTAAGGAATTTTAGATAATATTTATGTATTTATGTAGATCAATTATTTTAATAAACAATTTCAATTCAATTAAATCATCAATTCAATTCTTTCTTTAGTTTCTTCAAAGAAGTATACCAGGGAATAATAGCTTTAAACTTAGAACAAAACGATTACATTCTGAATCAAATTAAACCCATTTATGACGGGCAAAGGTCAATAGACGTAAAATCCAGTTTGTTTGTTATCTATATCATTTTATCAAGAAAATCAAGTGAGTAACTGTGATTTTTTTGGTTGAAAATGTTTTCAAAAGTTGTCGACGCGACGTTTTATGAGTAAAATCATATCAAATTCCTACGCGCCAGATTTTATTGTGCTGACATAGAATAAAGAGGTGGTTATTTTAATAACGTAATTAACTGTGTGGGGAAAACGATCATAAAATTATTTAAGTTAAATATATTTTCAACTAGGTGTGATTATTAAAATTATTCATCAAAATAGATCATTCATCAAAATACATCAAAATAGTAATAAGATTCCTTATGAACCACAAAATAATATTGCATCGTATCGAAAGACCAAAATAAACCCACAAAGATGACGTCATAAAACAAAATGTCTCCGTTTATCATCGCGGAGAAATGTTAATTAAATCACTGTAAACATTGGTCGGGTAGGCAGAAATCGTCATTAATACACGACAACTAACGCTAATGGGTGTGGGTGGCTGACTGTTCAAACGCGAACCGATTGGGTTGACGACAAAAATGTTAACTTATATTTAGAAGTTGCTCATTAAGATTTAATAGGATTATTATAAACGCATTTGATGTTGAAATAGTAACTTTTGTACTACTTAGAATACAAAAGGAATTAATATTCCGTAAAACGAGCAAAAGCGCTTTTCTTGGAACTTGACTAGGCTAACAGATTTGAACGTGAGTTTTGTGAAGTACTATTTCGTATTTAGAACATTGTTTTTCGTATTGCCACATATTTGTTTATGTTTATATACGAAACTACCTTTTGGAAGGGGCGACTAGAATTAATTCAATTTTTTTGTAAATATTGACGTTCGAAAGTGCCTTTTATGTACCTATTTTTGAAATAAATGATTTGACTTTGAAACCAGTGTCTGTCCCAACAATTCCAACACAACTAAATTAAGATGCTGAAAAGACATCAAAGAATCTTACTCCCGGATTTTAAATCTATCTTGAACTCACAATTAATTAAATTCTCAATCATGTTTGAATTACAACAACAAAAAATCGTCATCACAGTTCGATCAAACAGTATCAAAATAATCATTTCCTGTGACATAAAAAAACGGATCACCTTTTTGTACCCAGAGTCAAAGTCACAAGAAAATGAAACTGACTCCAAAAATAGTCATTTGTCGCCAGGAGTAACATTTTTAGCCGCTCGGTCAGATATGATTTAATGGAGTGGCGAGAGGTTCGTTAACATTAATAAATTCTATACCCCTACTATGGTACCGCTTTTTTAAAACACAAATTCGTTTCAGTATTTTCTTTTACAAGCAGTAGGTATAAGTATTTTTTTTAATAGACAGACCTGCATATAAAATATTAATAGAAAAAGTGAATGAATGGAAATATAAATACATAGTTAATAGGATAGAAAATATTTCTAACTTTATAACAAGGAAAATTAATAAAGCGCTCTTCCTCTCTCTTACTTATTTAAAAATTTGCTGTGCCCGACAGGTCCATAATTGTTTCTATTATTTTTTAATTACCACCTGTAATTGTACATTATGGATTGCAATAAACGATTTAAGATTTTCATTCTGCATCACAGGATGGCAAGCACTGGAAGTCATGGGGAGAGGACTTTGCCCAGCAGTGGGATGATACAGACTTACGAAAACAGTTACTGTATTAGGTCATTTGCTTTTTTTGGCTCAGACGTCTAGACTATGTGTTACCCCTAAAAGTAGGTTGCGACTAGTTGCCAGGATTTTTTCACGTGAAGGCGAATAAAACTATAGCTTTCCTAACTGTTTATTCAGCTGAAAGTAGTTGTAGGAAGGTCGTATTCCGTCGTATTAAGAAATAGACCAGCACTTGCAGAACGCGCAAAAAAATTCTGATGGGACATTCTGGCGAACCCATTTAATCAATCTGCCTAGCCTTTGTTCAACTATGCTGGTGTCGGCTTTCACTCTAATTATAACCGGATGCAACTGAATACCACTATTTTACATGAAGCAATTGCCTATCTGACTTCCACAAAGCAGTCACTGGATAACGCCCCTTGGTAAGACTAGTTGTCAGACTTTTGGGCTTCTGGCTACCCGTACTGATAGTCAAAGATCTACGAATGAGAGCCAGGACCAATGACGTAACGTGCTTTCCGAGGCACAGATGAGCCTCGATATGTAATGGACAGCCACGCATCCAAGTACCTTCGCAACGTACGGTTAGCCACGAGCCCCTTTAAAAAACTGACAAATTCTAATACCGCAATTAAAACTATCACCAATATCTCTATTCCAACACAAATCATTCTTCAACATCTCCATACTCACTTGTAGATTCCAATTAGAACTAGGAAATCGATTCACAACAAATAACCACCAAGCATTTATACAAAACCAGTAGTAGGGAACAAACTCCTTCCTTACCAGACGCTTTTAACTTTCCTTCGGCACTTCGTTAGTCTTGTTTGTATTTATTTAAAGCGTGATAACTTATCCGGCGACTGAGAACAGGATATGTGCCTAACAAAGTCCTGGGATTCTGGGATTCATTTGCCATTTCCACGCCTAATCTGTAAATACTTTATCGGATCGTTTTACCTTCGTTTGGTCCTTCGAGAAATAAGTTTTGAAATAATGGTCCTTGGAAATTGTTGTTAGGAAATATTTTATAAAGTGTTGTTGCAACCAAGATTTGAAGGAACATTATTCATTGGTCGTCGGATTTAACGTATTAAGCAACCAAAATTAATAAACATACATTTTGGAAAATTACGGAACGCAATTTTCTTTAAAATAAAAGTATTTTCACGCATAGAAAATAGTTGCAATTAAACATTTTCATTTTACCTTGCAGAGTAAGCAAGCTGAAGTGGCAGTGGGCTGGCCATATTTGTCGAAGGTCCGATGGCCGGTGGAACAGACGAGTCCTGGAGTGGAGACCGCGTATCAGCAAGCGTAGTGTGGGACGGTAACGCTCAAAAAGATGACTGGGGCAGACTGGATGCGGACAGAGTGTTGTCACGCAGCATGGGAGAGGCCTTTGTCCAGCAGTGGACTGCGATAGGCTGAGTCGATTGATTCAAAATATTTTCAGTCTGTAATTTTGAACACTGTTTGCAAATTAAAGTAAGAGACACAAACCAACCGTAACCTTAGATTATCTACCGTTACCCTCACGAACTTAATATTGTTATTGTGAAATGACACAGTCGTGTGATTTTTTCACTTGGCAAGACAAATCTGTCAACTTAAGTACATACGATTAAGTCGCAAAGACATTTTGAATGTCAACGGAGACTGGTGAACAACGTCAAAGTTTTATATAGCAGATTTCTAGCTCTGAATCTGCAAAACCTTTGCAACTCCTATCATCATCATCGTTAGAATCGTCGTAGCATAATCAGCTTATACAGGGTTATTGGAAAAACACCAACAACCTCTTAAGAGGTCATTGTACTCGTCATTATGAACAACTTTTACTATGGGACCAAACCTGAAATCGCGAAAAAAAAATCAGCTGTTCCCTATTATGTTCGTATAACTCGTCAAAATGTAGGGAACAGCTGATTTTCTTTTCGCGATTTTAGTTTTGGTCCCAAAGTAAAAGTTGTTCATAATGATGAGTACAATGACATCTTAAGAGGTTGTTGGTGTTTTTCCAATAACCCTGTATTGTTCCCACTGCTGGGACACTGGGTCCTCTCAGGGAGCGGGCTGTAATCCACCATGCGGGCCCATTTCTGGTTGATGGATGTCACATGTCTTCGAATTTTCGGTTCTAGGACATGCCGGTTACCTCTCGATGTTTTCTGCCACTAATTTGAGAGCAGCGGTAATGAAATAAGTAATTGCACAAATTAAATCGCCTGCTCGGGTTCGAACCCACAACTAACGACCTAACTGACTTTCTGACTAACTGACCGACTACTTAATTTTGACAATTCAAAAGTGCCTGTAATGGTTTAATTGAAATAAATGCTTTGAGTTTGAGTTTTGAGTTTGAATGCTGACTCGTAAGTCGGAGCCGATTTTTGTTCTTTATGCATTCAATTTGGTTCTATGAGCTATATCACAATACCATTTGCAGCAGATTACAAAGTGTATGGCAGGCTTTAAAATTTTATTTCCATTATTACCGCCTAGCTTAAAGGCAATAAAATATTCTAACACAATAACGCAAGTAAAGTGCCTCATGTTCAAAAATACCTCTCTTGAAATAACCTTGGTTGAATAAAACGTTTCAATTTCCTTTAAGAGTTGATGCAAACATGAAAGTTGGCGGTTATTTTAAAAGTATGCGTTAAAGTTTATATGACGCTCGGGAGAGCATGTCGCAACTAAAGAACAAAATTGAATTTGTAACGTGAGAGGTCGGTCGTAAAGAGTTATTATTATAGGTGTTTCTTTTGTTTTTTATAATAATGCGCTCAGTCGACGCTGCGCTAAACAAAAAAAAAATCTCAAAGGACCAAGTTTACAGTTTGTGCAAATGAAAAATAAATCTGTTTTGGATTTTTTTGCGCTGTAGCAATCTATGCTGGTGTTAAAGTGCAAATAAAAAGTAGTGGCACTAAAATATTATTAGCTGTGTATTGGATTAGAAATTTAATAGCAAAAGAAACTGCTTATTTTATTGTATACTGGCTTGCACCCGCGGTTTCGCCCGCATGGCATGTCGATAAAATGTGTTCGGGATCCCACATTTAACCCGTCTGCTTTCAAATCAAGAGCGAACAGGCATCTTCTGGGCACACTCGTTCCATCATAGACCTCATCTATCGCTTTCCATCAGGCGCGATCGGGGTAAAGAGCGCGCCCATTTAGCAATAAAAAAAGCCTATGTCCTTCCCCAGGGTTCTACCAAATTACATCAAAATCGCTCCAGCCGTTCGTTTTAGACAGACAAAAATTTTGAAAAAGAATATTTTTATAAGTACCGTGTATACTTTCTTATGCGTTTACTAAAAAGCTGTTATTTTGACATTACAAACAGACACTTCAAAATTATTTATTTGTATGTATCATGTATAGATAGATGCAATTGGCTGCTCTAACATGGCCCTATCCAATAATCACCAAACATACAAAATAAAAACCTCCCGATCCTACTAGATTTTTTATGTCTCTCCAATGTAGTGTGATCTCAGTTTTTAACAAATGCTGACCTGTTGATACAGGTGCAATTTCAAACTCAAACTCAAAACATTTATTTCAATTAAACCAATTACAGGCACTTTTGAATTGTCAAAGGGTCGGTCAGTGAGAAAGATGAAGCTAGTTGCCCATTCCAAAGCGTAGGTACCTATGGAGAAGAACGGGCAAGAAACTCCGTGGACACTCTTTTAAATCAAAATAATATGGTTACAAAGTCTTGGTTACATCATTCATGTTAAAAATTATACATGTGAGAAAGATGCAGAACGTTAAAAGCGTCATAATGAAAAGATAAGAAAAAACAACAATTCAAATATTAAATAAAATAAAATAAACCATGGCAGCAAAGAGATGACCAGTCCCTACTGACGGCGGCCGTTCACGAACATGTGAAGGGAGCTAAATGATCCAACACATGCGCCACCATCAGCGAGACATTTACTCTTCAGTCTTCATGCTTGATGTCAACAATTACTATTTCAGTTAATTCAGGCCTCAAATAAAGTAGCAGCAATTCGTCACCTTCCAAAAGTTGTCTTTGCAGGAAACTGGTCATGAATCCAAGACACAAGATACTGCTTGTGACTAAGAGTAATTCAGACAAAATTAACGCTATATTAAGAAATTGTTGGTAAAATAAACCATGTGTCTGCGTTTTGAGATCAATCTTGGGTACCTTGGTAAATAAAACATTTTTATTCATCAGAAGGTTTTATTCATTTATTTTTATTTATTAAAACTTTATGGACAAGTAAATAAAAAATGCTATACAGGGTGTTACAGAAAGGGTATATCAATACAAACGGGTTGAAGAGTGTATCTGGTCTAGAACCTCTGTACAAAATTTCAGCTCAAAAGCATTAACTTTGAAAATGCTTAATATTTTTTTCCCAACTTCACTCTTCAACCCGTTTGTATTGATATACCCTTTCTGTAACACCCTGTATAAAGGCGGACTTAATGCTCGAGGTATTTTCTACCAGTCAACTTTAGGTTTACAGCATTATTATAAACTTTTGCAATACCAATAACGTCATAACTAATATCGACATATTAAAACTTCATAAAGTAAATCATTCAGTCTTCATTTTTGCTGTAGCTTATTCTATTAATGCAATAAACATAGTTAACGACACAAGTTATGAAAACAACTAACTAATTGTGTAATATAGATAATTCTGCTCGTAATTTTCTTCAATAATGACCTCTGATCGATAATAAAATGTACATAAAAGTTCTGCTGGTGACTTATTGGTGTCATCGATTTAAGTATTATGTTTACATACGCTTATGATAACTTCTACATTCTCTGTAGAATCATTCATATCATTTAATGACGTCTTTCCGTCAATTTTATAAATACTCATATATTATGTTCTTCAATATCGATTATTACTATCGAAGTTTGTGACTTTTTTTTTATTCAATATTTGGCGATTTGCTTTTCTTTCTAGCAGTAAGTAATCCACTGTCCTGTAGGCATATAAACAAAGTCCACCAACTGAGTTTTGAATGTGGATTTTGATTGGTCGTTAAACTCCCGTAGTAGACTTTGTCTACAAAATCCACCGATTGAGTTTGAAACAATCTTGCATCGTATGTCTATTTCTGTGTAAAGGGTTTAAAGTAACCTAACCAAACCTAACCTCGGGGTGCCCTTTGCTCGCTCTTGCATCCTACGTCGCCTATCTCATTTCGGAGTTCGCTTCTGGGTTCTCAGGCCTGTACTCGCAGAACTCAATTGGTGGTTTTTGTAGACAGACAAAGTCCACTACGGGAGTTTAACGACCAATCAGAAGCCACATTCAAAACTCAGTTGGTGGGCTTTGCTTATATGTGTCCTGGAGAAATCTAAGTTCAAACTAAACTTCGTCACCGTCCTGCCCTGTCCTGTCTTGTCCCATGTAACTTGGGGTCGGCTCAACACCTTTTTTTCTATTCTCCTCTGTCAACCGTCACGCTATCATTCACTCCATCTCTTTCATATCTTTCACATAATCTATCCATCTTTTCTTTGGCCTTCATTAAACTTATTAGGTACATATTGTTTAGGATGAAAAACCCAGTCTCAGGTTATATGATCTTGATATTTGAACTGCAACAAATGTATAATATTTAACAATACACACGCTTCTAAAGACTGATCTACCGTCCTGGAGAAATCTTAGTTCAGACTATAGTCCGCGCGGAACTAGTTGACCGCGCCTTAGGTATGTGAGCGGTGGGACGGAGGGGCGGGGGCGCATTACTCAGTACGTGGGTTGCGAACCGCCGCCTCACCCCTGTCCCCACCTCAGCGGCCAACTAGTTCTGCGCGGACTATAAACTCGTTACTTACTACGTACATAGGCTAACAAAAACCCTTTCTCATATTCTATTCCTATTATTTTAGCAGTCTATTTTTCCATGGCAAAAAAACTCTTAGTTACGCACATGCTCCTAAACGCTACACAGTAAAACCCTCAAGTGCTACTTCTTCAGCTAACCCTTTAACAATCTCTCAAAAGATCACAGTACAACTTGAACAAGGCAACTAGTTCATCGTCAACTACTTCAAACATCCGTTCCCCTCGGTTGACTGTTGTCAGTAATAAGTTTCTCGTTTATCTCAATAAACTCTTTAAGATTTTCTCTATCTACAATTTATTTTACATTTTATAAACAGCAGTTAGATTTTTTTTTTGCATTTTGAAAAATAAGTAGAATGTATGAGTTTGTTTTAACAAAAAGAAGTTTGAAATGAGTGTTCATTCAAATGGTTTTTGCAAAGGCCCATATTATGGCGTTTACATGAATTTGATTTGAATAATATACATCTGCATGACAAGCAGAGCTCATACGCTATAAGTCGTGAACTCTGATGAGTCAAATATGATCTATTAGATTTTAAAAACGTCCTAATAACTTTTTTATTGATCGTAAATTAATACATGAAGGCCAAAATCAATTCAAATTGAAAATATGTTATTGTGCATAAACCTACATGGGCACTTATGAAACGTCAGAATCTAGATGCATAGTTGTAATTAGTAATTTCTCATGGAGAAGAGCCGGCAAGAAAGTCCACGTCGTTGCAATCGGATTTTTTTTTATTCACAATATACTCCAAAAACAGGACAAAGGGTTGCTGCACCGAACGCCAATAATCTACACACAACAGTCCGGTCCTCCAGAAAAATACGTGGCAGCAAAATGACGGACGGCATTAATTAACACGATTACCCTATTCGTGATTGGGGGCTAATCGCAGGGGCTGTTTGAACTGGCGACCTATTTGTCCAACATTTGCTTTTGTAATTAAAAGTACATATGAGTTTAATTGGTAGAATAGGATCGGTGTGTGATGTATGAGGTGACGCTTTATGTTATTATAAGGGGTAGGTGTTTGAAATTGGATTTAAATTAAATATAAATTCTTTCTCTCGTAGAAGCAAGACCTTATCCCAGCAATGGAAACAATATACGCTGATCATGATGCTATTCTGATGTGTAAAGACAAAATGTGCCATGATTGCCTGAAAAATAGAATATGGGAATCCAAAGAACTTAAATCATTTAGTTGATAAAAAAGTGCAACAAGTTTTATACTCGCAAATCCCTAGAAAGCATATTACATTAATGCTTTATCGTAAGTAAGGTGGGTAGCGAAATCCTTATAACTAATACGAGAAAGCCTATAACTTCATAAGGATTTCGCTCAAATCTCATATCGGATGACTACTTAACAGAAGTGTTCCTTTGATATCAAACTCTGAACAATTTGAGAATGGACAAGTGGTCATTGGGGACGCAAGTGGACTCAGTGGGATGGCGTAAATTGGAACTGTAAGCTTCTTGTTACATACCGTCCCCAAATGCTTGATCGTGTGGACTGTGGATCCTTTTCGGGTCTTCCTTAATTGTAAGCCTTGAGACCCGATCAAGGGGTGTTGTTTATTAAAATAGTTGCTGTGTCTTAAAGGCTTTTCAAGTATTCTCTCTTCTGTGTGTCCATTCATTTGGTATTACTTCCCTGTACTTTGTCATATTATTGGAGCTTGTCGCCAAAGCTTTAACGAAACCCCTCCATAAGAGGGAGAGGAACTGTCTTTGAGCCAGTGGGCAGTTTAATTTAAAACCTTATAGTCCACTTGTAATCCCTTCGTTTATTATGATTGAGAGGGTCAAGGAGTTGGCTTTAAGATGAATGATTTAGAGGTGCGTTTATTAGATTTACTGGGTTTCTTGACCAAAGTATAATGACGAGAAAGTGGAGTGAAACTATTGACACAAAAGGTATCTCATTCATGTTGATATATTATAACAATTTTATTGCCTTCTCTCCGTCTAGACAAGTTGACCGATAGGGCGATTTGTGTCTGTACATAACAATAAAGACTGTCATGTCCTTGTTTCTATTCCCTAGTGTCTAAAATATCTTGTATATTTCGAACATTGCGAAGTAGGTCAAATGTCTTAGCAATGATTCAAACAAATTACTGTGTTTACTGTTCTCGGGTTTATTTTGATGAAGACATATTATCAAGAACCCTCGTCTCAATGATCGATCAAGTATCACATTAATAACTTTAAACGATTTTATTAATTCATCAAGCTACTTCAAAAAAAAAACCAATAAACCATTTAATAATCTTTACAGTTAGACGGGCAATTTAAATAATTAGTCCATAATCGTCGGATAATAAAACATTCAAATATTCGATAAGTACGTGCTTTATCTTAAAAGTCAGACGACAAAAAGCGGAATAATTAAGCAACTTCTAATTATTTTCTATCGACGAAAGATAACTCTATTGATTTATTGATGACGAAGTAACTGAAATAGATAAAAAGTTGAATTTACGATGTTTGTATGATAAACGCTTTATAATTATTTGTTTCTACATTTTAATCGAGCTTGAAAACGCTTTGTTCTAATGAGTTATTGCTGTTGTAAATTGATCATTATTTATCGTTAATACGGATTTCAATACGTCACTGCAATGATGAGTTATTTTGTTCGGTAACTGATGACACTTCATAATTTTTAATGGCCATTGATTTTAACGGGTTGAATTAATTATTTTTATCTCCGGTTTCCCTCGTAGCGTTGGCCTATTAATTTTGAACTTTTATCTATGTTGATATCGATGTAATTATAGCTTTTATAAGTATGGCTTGGGAGCAGTGATGGCCCAGTGGTAACGGCCGCGATATACGAGTTGTAGGTCGTAGGTTGTGTTTTATCATCATTGCTCTCAAAACGGAGAAGGAAAACATCGTGCTGAAACGGGTATGCCCTAGAACCAAAAATTCGAAAACATGTGACATCTACCAAACCACACTGGGCCCGCGTGGTAGATTACAGCACACTTCCTCTCACAGAAAGGAGGTCTGTGTCCCAGCAATGAGAAAATTACCTATAGGCTGATTATGCTAAGTATGGCTTTTAGGAATTACTCATGTCACATCATGGTGAATTTTGTATGACTTGGAGCGATGTCGTCCTGTTGCCATCTTTTTTGATCATTGACGAAGGGCCGAAACACATAACCGCGTTGCGGCACCGCGCCGCAACAACAAGTGTGGTGTATGCATAATAAGCAACGCGTAGCGGCGGGCACTGCCGATTTTGGCGGTGCGATGCCGCAACGCGGTTGTGTTTTAGCCCTATAGTTGGTATTGTTGTTCATCTACTTCGATATAAAATCATTACACCTCGCTCCTACATACCATGTTTTACCCATATTTACATTAAATTTGTAAATCCAAATTCCATTATATTTATTTATTTATTTATTTAATACTTCAAGCACATAAATGTACAGAGGCGGACTTAATGCCATAGGCATTTTCTACCAGTCAACCTTTGGGTGATGCAGAGACAAACAGCGGTAGGTGCAATCATGAAAATGAAGGAATAAATATTTTAAATATAAAGATACGCATAAACCTATTAAAACTATGAATATAATATATAACTAATTATATATAAATATAAGCACAAATAAATATACATAAATACATGAATATACTTACTAACTAAAAAAAAAAAAAAATAAGACAAGCAATGAGAAAATATTACCGTTGTGACGATACTGCCAGCTTCTTGCCAATGTGCTCGCGAACCTTAACTTTGAAGGATAATCGGTTGGTTGCCATCCTGATCTCCTGGGGGAGCGCATTCCACAGAGAGATAGACTGAACGAAGAAGGAAGAGTGAATGAAGTCTGTGCGGTGAGTGGGACATTGAAGAAGACGATTGTGTGATGAACGAAGATTTCTATTGTGGTTGGCGCAAATGTACTGAAAATGGGGGGCTAGATAACCAGGGGAAGACGGAGAATCAAGAAATGAGAACAAGGTGGTCAGCGCCCTTAGTTCTCTACGTTGGCGTATGGGCAACCACTTTAGAAGCGACCGATGCGCAGAAACATGATCATATTTACGCAGATTGAAAACGAATCGAATGCAGTTATTGAGAAGACGGTCAAGTTTGTTGAGGAGATCTGCATTCAGGTCATAGTAGCACACATCACCATAATCGATGATAGGGAAAATAAGGGACTGCACAAGCATTGTCTTCGTACTTGATGGTAATAAATTTTTCAAACGGTACAGAGCCCGCAGCGTTCCAGTAACCTTCTGGCTCACCCTAGCAACTTGAGTCCGCCAGTTCAGGGTACAATCAATGTGCAAGCCTAGGTCCTTCACGTCAGTACCAAAAGGAACGATCGTACCATTGAAGAGAACTGGTGGCAAGGTTCTACCATCTACTTTGCTAATACTACGAGAACTGCCAATGATGATCGCCTGACACTTCGTAGGGTTTACAGCTAAGCCAAATCTATCAGACCAGGATTTTATGGCTATCAAGTCCTTATTTAGTTTATCGATAGCGTCAGGTAATTCATCAACCTTCGCTTGACAGTACAACTGCAAGTCATCTGCATACAGATGATACGCACACTGAAGTTCGGAAGTTATAAGATTAATAAAAATAGAAAACAGAAGAGGAGAAAGTATACCGCCTTGAGGAACGCCAGTTTCCAAATCACACCAGCTAGAAGAAGAATCCCCAACATGAACGGACTGCTGACGTTCCTGAAGATAAGAGGAGAACCATTCCAGTGCTTCGGGAGAGACCATTATATAGGACAGAATGGCTAACAGGATGTCGTGACTGACGGTATTGAAGGCATTCGAGAAATCAACCAACACTAGAACAGTAACTTTGGTGTCTTCCAGTCCTGCCCTTATATCGCCAGTCACTTTAAGGAGTGCGGAAACAGTGCTGTGCCCAGGCCTAAACCCAGATTGGAGAGGACTAATAATTGAATTATAATGAACAAAGTCGGAGAATTGTTTGTGGACACAGGCCTCGAGCACTTTGGATAGGAAGGGAAGGATAGAAATTGGACGGAAGTCGGTAGGAAGAGAGGGATTGGAAACCTTAGGTAGTGGACGAACATAGGCTTTGCGCCACAGGGAAGGGAATACTCCAGAGTACAAAGAAAAATTTATAATGTGGGAAATCGCGGGTAGGAGATGATCCAGAATGGTAACGATCATACCACGGGTGATATTGTCACATCCCACCGCTTTCGATTTGATGGAGAGAATGATCTTTCTGATCTCTCCCGGTTCAACTGGAATGAAACTGAAAGAATTAGTATGAGAACGCGATAGACCAGAAATTAGAGACAGAGTTTGTTGCTTGGCTAGACGATCCATGGTAGAAACAGTGGAGAAATGCCGGTTGAGAACGTCTAAGTCAATTGAACTAGGAAGATCTAAATGTCGCGATTTGCCGATACCAAGAGTTCCAAGAAATTTCCAAATATCGGCAGAAGAGGAAGAATTGATAGTATCAAGAATATGGCGGCGTTTAGCATTGCGTATCATCTGATTACATCTATTTCTTGCAGCCTTAAATGATGTCCAGTTCTCATCAGTACGATCCTTTTTAAATTTACGGAACGCGCGGTTCCTACGTCGCATTGCCATCTGTATACCTCTAGTCATCCATGGTGCAGGTGGCCGTTTTAATTTAACCTTTTTGACGGGGGCATGGATGTTATAAAGGTTGACTACAACATCATTGAATATGGCAACCTTGTCGTCAACTGAGGTAGCTTCCGTCATAGGTTCCCAATCGACCACAGATGCGTCTTCTTTGAGCTTGTCGACGTTCATGCGCGCAAAACAACATTATACAGGCTGAAATTAAATTCATGGGCATCCTTTTAAGAGGTCATTGTACTCATCATTATGAGCAACTTTTACTATGGGACTAAACCTAAAATCGGGAAAAAAAATCAGCTGTTCCTTGCAATTATGTTCACGTAACTCGTCAAAATGTACGGAAGAGCAGATTTTTTTTCGCGATTTCAGGTTTGGTCCCATAGTAAAAGTTGTTCACAATGACGATTACAATGACCCCTTAAAGGGATGCCCATGAATTCAATTTCACCCTGTATGTAACTTCCAAAAAAAAAAACATCAGCTGAAAGCAGCAACACATCTCCATTAGTTACATACTTTTTATTTTCGCCAAACTCCTTAACATTGGGGGTATTATAAACAGTTATCAAGGTTATAATATCTTAATGGCTCAAGTTTAGTACAAATAGTCGTCGTGAGGGTACTATTCTTCATTAGCGAGGAGACCCTGTAAATTATTCTTTGGGTCACTTCGGTGCTATTTAAGTTAATTTAATAGTAACTTTGCACACTGCTCACGTTCTTGCGACGTTCCGGCTAATATTAATTTTGTGTTCATGTAGTAGGTAAGTGACTGAGTTTTCATTTAGTTTTATGTATTGTAGTCATTTTGAGGTTTTTGTGTTCGGCGGAGTAAACATCTAATTTTCTGAGGGTGGCTCGTTTTATGCTGTTAGTATTATTGTGGTAAACTTTATGAATCCGTTGGGAACATGACAGTACAATTCAACAAATTGAATTTGCTTAGACCTCGTTATTAGATTCAATCGTGGTTAATTTATAAATTGAATATTGAATACCTGAAATTGAATCAACTTTTCTGAAAGATGCTGTATACATTTTAACGCTTATTAGTCAATTCGCACGAATATACTCGCCCGTAACGGGCGAATCGTCACTTTTAAATAATATTATTTTTTCTATAGGCGACCCGCACGAATTGGCACATCTTGAATTTTATGCAATAAAGTAGGTATAATAAGGACACTAGCGCACAGAAGTGATAAAAATTTAATACTTTTTTCTCTTCATTACATAAAAATAGAAAAAAAATATAACTTATTTAGGTAAGTAAATTCTTGCGGATTGACTAATAAGGCAATCATTTTATGCACTCCAAACTTTGTAGGTATGTACTGAAGCATACTTTAATATTAATTTTCTATCACTATTTCGCATTTTTTAATTATATGCAATGATGGAACTGGGTAAAAGTACCTACCTATAACTGTATACTGACAACTGTCTGTAGATATAATTATTGTTACATTGATCTCCAAGAAAAAAAAAAAACAATCGCCTTCCCGTCAAAAGAGTTAACTTTTACCGTTTTAAAACTTAAAGCTTACTGGAATAAGAGTAGCTCGTGGACGCATTCCTGTTCGAGCAACATTTTACGATACATGTTGTGTGCTCACTCTGTGGTTTGCTGTGGGTGCCCGTGGTATAGCACTCGCGCGATAGATGGCGACACGTGTACAGAAAAATTAAAAATAAAGTTTTATAAAATTGTTTCGGAATAAAAAGTTTTTTTTTTTCGATTTTGATCTCCAGTGCAATGTCTTTAGCATGTTTTTGAGAGGCAAACTAATGTATAATTTAAATAAAATCGTTCGTTCGTCGTTCGTTTCGTTAATTTAGGATCAAAATTACTTCTAGTGTGTACGATATATTAACCAATTTCAAGAAAATATTTAGCAAAGTGTTTGGAATTTCCAAGAAAAATTTTAAGTACCGACCTTATTTACAAATAAAGCCTTCTCAACTTCAAACAGGTTAAGCTCTTCAAGATGAATTTATACACAAATAAATTACAAGTTTATACTGAACCTAAACTGACATAGAACGGCGGGTGGCCACCCGAGGCAAAAAATTTAGTCTGTATAATTATTTCGGTACCTACACAATATATGTATAGACTTTGGAACATTAAACAGAAAGAAGGTATTAGAAGAAATTAGTCCATCTTAAATAAGGACAGGCAATGGATTATTGGAGGCGCTTCCTCTGAGTATTTAGTCTGTGTAATTATTTCGGTACCTATATGATATATAGACTTTGGAACATTGAACAGAAAGAAGGTATTGTAAGAAATTAGTCCATCTTAAATAAGGACAGGCAATGGAGGATTGGAGGCGCTTCTCTGAGTTATTTAATTGTATCTTTCTTTCACTTGAAAGTATATGCATGACATGAGTATAAGTAGACCATAATCATCATCTGCCTAGCCTTTTCCCAACTATGTTGTAGTCGGCTTCCAGTCTAACCGGATGCAGCTGAGTACCAGTATCTTACATGGAGCGACTACCTATCTGACCTCCACAACCCAGTTACTAGGTAATACGATTCCCCTTGGTGAGACTGGTTGTCAGACTTTCGGGCTTCTGACGACCCGTAACGGCTGTCAAAGATCCACGAATGACAGCCGGAACCAACGGCTTACCGTGTTTTCCGAGGCACGGAGGGTCTTGGTATGTAAAGATGGTCACCCATCTACGGAGCAACCGCGGCAAACGTAGCTTAACCTGATCGATGGATCCGTGGGGCTGTTATTACTTGGCCACAAGCCCCTCCATAATATGAATACAAAATGTGTACCTATAAATGTCAATCTTCAGCTTCAAAGACTTACAAGATGTAGAAACATAGGTATGTAAACTTCAACGACAATGTACTGTAGTCTTCTGGGAAAGGATTGACTGAATTTAATCTATAAGATTATAAGAACAGCCGAAAGCAATATCGTGTCTATATTCTTTACCCATACACCCAGCACTCATGTTAACAACATCTCATATTTACTATCAAACAAACACAATAAATCGAGATTGAAACCTTAATAACATACTGGTTAGCGTTTTGTTTTAGAATTTATTGGACTCGTTGAAAGATGAATAAATCATACACAGACTAGCGTAATAAAGTGTAACAATATTGGGTGTGCTGGAACAAAAAAGGATTCGTAATTGGCCTTTGATCGGGTTTGGTTAGCTAGGAATTAATGTTGTAAAATATGAGGCTTTGTCTGCGTGTGAATAGCTGTAGAAATGAGTAAGTATAATAATGTAGGTTCTCATTAAAAAAAAAACATATTGTACATACGAAAGCAAAAAGCCTGATCAAGAGTTTGACCTGTTAATCTATTGTCAATGTATTATATTGTATCGTTAGTTGTTAAGATTGTTGTGATGCGTTGTCTATAATAACGGGTTATTCTTTGAGTACCCCGATCCCCGAGGCCCCCGTCCCGGAGGACCCCGATTTATTTTTTCTTGATAAACTCAATTAAAAGTCAGTAACAACTCATAGTGAAATGTAGTTCTAAAAGTTTAGATGACTATTTCAAGAAAACAGATGAAATTAAATGCTCTTAAAGAACCCGGAGGTTAATTTGCCAGTTTTATAATATTCAAACCCTACAAACACAACCTCAAAGAAACACTGTCGAAAATAAATATGTAAATACAAACTTCGTAAAGAACGTAAAACACGAAAGCTTGGAAACAGCATCACGAGGCACACCTAGTCTCATCCATTTAACGGTAGTAATAAATAATTCGTGTATAGGGATAACGACGGACGATCAAAGCAGGTTTGTTATGGAATTTGATTGGCCCGTAATTACATTCAGTTTTAACTTGCTGGTCATGTGAAATTGGTCGATAATAGCCCGCCGATCGGTCCGTAGGTCCTATTACAATATGTAAAGAAAACAGTTTAACGTAATTTGTGGAATTTACTTCTTTATGGCATTTGATCAAGTTTTCAAAATTTGACTCAGCCTGTTGGAATCTTCTGACCACCAAACAAACACGGAAACATGACTGTAATCGATACTGGAGGTTCTTTAATCCCCCGCTCTTAATGTCAAAGTGCCCATGCAAATTTTAAAAGTTAAAACGTCCCATAAAATATACATTACCTATCAAAACAATACAAAAAAAAAAACAAAAGGTCAACCCTTCTACAATTAAAACATACAAACGTGCGACTCACAACATAACCGCAACTAAAAGCCACAACAAATCCAGATGAATATCAAAACAAAAAAATGTATCCGCAGAAAACCGTAGCATATCAAATAACGTAAAAAATATAGGCAAATACAATAGACTGGCAAATACTGGTCCCAATAGTAGATAGTGAAATAATGCGTGACTAACACTGTGATACAATTTTGTGGTCGCGGTACCAAAGTAGATAATAATTTTATAGGTGATAAATGTGGGGCTGTGTGTGAGTTTTACGGTTCTGCGAATGAGAGAAAAATAATCAAACAAATGATGTATCAATATATTGCCGCGATTATTCATCAGTTTGGCGAACTGAATACCGAAGAAGCTGAGTTCACACATTTGGTTGTGGGACCGTTTATTACATGTAAGTGCTATCGCAAAGTAGGGACGCGTCATAACCATTCACAATCATTTCAGCCTTGATCAAGGTTATTTAGAAGAAGAAGGTAATTAGGTAGGTATGTTGAACTGATGTTCTAGACATTAATATCAATTTTGTAGGTACTAAAAAAACATGAAATCTCAAATCTGTTCGAAATGTATTGGATTTCAATAGTAGGTAGGTAAATAAGTAGAAACGATGTATGCAATTTATTACAAATCTTTAAAAACGTCAAATGACGAAAAATACTACACATAATAATGTCGATGACAAAGCGTTCAAAATGACATAAGATTCAACAAAGGCTATCCATTTATTGTAATACTTAAATCCCAACAAAATATTACAAAGGTGACACAGTAACGAAGTCACTGCAGACAAATCTAAAAAATCACCGTCATAAATTATACAATTTCTAATAAGCTTTCGAAGAATGACGGTAACAATTCTTTACCAAGATCAAATATTTGACCTGCGATTATCGCAAACCACAGATGACTCAGTGTGAAAAAAGGCGTTGTGGTGTGTGGCTACAAGAACAGTATCAAATTTAACGACTCCCGTGTTCATGGTAATGTGACAATGTTTATTGCTATCATCGCTGTTTTATTGGCTTTCCGATTTATTATCTTAACAACAAAAACCCACGTTTTTTGCACTTCGTTGGCTCGATTTTAGTGGTTTACCATGTTATCTCGTGTTCCAATGAGTAGGTAAGCGCCTAAAGGAAATACTTAAATTCCCATTTGACTCACATGTGTTTTATATTTATTTGTTTTTTTGGCTTTGTCATCAAGTTTTACTGTTAAATTATCTTAAGATTTAGGTGAACAGATAACCTAAGACAGAATTACTCATGTTATCTTTATTGTTTAGTGTGGAAATTATGCATTATGTAACACCATACGATGAAGATGACGGACAATGAGATTAACCGGTTTAAAATGTAGACGTTTTGGAGATATCCTACCCTTCATTAATTGATTTGAATGTGGACACAAATATTATATTTTTATTGTTTTATAAACACGATACCTAGTCTTTAAAAAGTTTCATATCTGTCTCTCCCAAAACAATAACTAAATAAGTATTGTCAAAACGACAAACAGTAAAAAACGAAACTAATAACTAAAACATAAAGAATATGAATTACCTACTTAAAACGTACTTAAAACTAAACAAAACACTACTTAAACTGCGCAGCTATACAGATCCAACGATAAACAAAAATAATCTCCCACAATAAAACGGCAACTAACCTACAAAGCAGGAAAAGGAGTGTTTTGTTGCCGATAAAGACATTATTAAAACTGACCATAATTTTGTTGGCATATTACTGCATCATTAAGATTAGTCTTATCATATTACCGTTTCTCTACGAAGAAAATATTTACCATACGAGGTATAAAAGGTATCCGTAAGATAAGGCGAGATTACCAGCGGCCCACATTCGGTAGTGCTTTATGAATTTTAAGTGATTCATAGCGTCTAGTTCTATATGAAATGGGTTATCTTAATTGTTCCCTGTGGTAATTTATTGTCCAAATTTGTTGGTGTTTCGCTAAACAGTAGGTGCTTAATATAAACGGGGTACATTAATGTGGTCAGATACATCATGTACCGTTGCTTTATCGTTTGACATAGTTTTAATTTCATAGTTAACTTGTTTATGAACAAACGAGAGATTAATCTTGTGTTTTATTAAGTTTATGGCATCTTGTAACTGCTTTTCTCATAATTAATACCTTTCAACAACTTAATTTTAATTTCAACATCATGTTTATCATGGTTCTCATACATTTTAAAATTCTTTCGTTTTTTCCGTGCAACGAATGATATTCTTAAAAGAAGTCCTAAGTTAGGAGGCGGGAAATTCACTGATACAACTAGTTAAACAGCCGGTCGAAGTGGAGGTGCTTGGCCTTTGTCCAGCAGTGGACGTCTTTCGGCTGAACTAGTTAAATGAAAACTTTACATTACATAACGCTATAGAGACATCTGGACCTATAATAATTATTTATAATTATAAGTCTGAAATATCCAATCCGCCTTGAGTAAGTGTTGTGATCAATGATCACGCCTTCTGTGTATGAGAAGAGCTGTGGGACAATAATAGACTGGTATTTTTATTATTAGATAGAAACACCTGATACTCAAAATATTTGCTCAAAAGGTCCCAACATAATTTCATGCCCTAACCACACCCCGGACACTCCATACAACGCTCGCAAAATAATTACCTACTACTACTACATTAAAAAATGACGTTTGTATACGTATGAATGTGTGCGTGAGGTACTTGTGTTTGCGAGCGCTCTTTGTTAAAGAATTGCGACGGTAACCTCGAAGTGCGGGGTGAGGTGCGGTAACTGATGTTAGTGCGGGGAAGGGAGTGACCTTTCTGTACGTAGTACTTTAAGTATTCTGTGCCCTAACTTCACCTTTCACAGTCTCTGAACAATATAATTCTCTTATTGAGTAAATTAAATATTTGCGGGTGTCCCAGCTCAACGTGGATTGTTCTTAATGAGCTATCATCACAAGCTTATGTCAACTATCGCGGCTTCTTCGACAGCCCGCTCCTGATTTATTGACACTTGGACGTTCTCATTTAGTGCAAATATTGTTTGAAGTAATAAGAGCGTCCTGGCCTGTGTTTGTGTTTGAACAATTTTTAAATAATGAAAAGGTCGTGAGTAAATAATCGTGATTTTTGCATTTTTGACGACTTCATCGTCGTTAATATTTCTTCTATATGTATAACTGCAGCCTAATTGCGGAACGCCAAATCGTCAAATGATTCTGATCAGTTGGCTTCATTTCTATCACAATTGGCTTCATTTTACGATTTTCGAATTGCGAAACTCTAGTTTATTATGACACCAATTATGAACGTTAAGGCCCTGCGCAGAAACTAGAGTTTCGCAATTCGAAAATCGTAAAATGAAGCCAATTGTGATAGAAATGAAGCCAACTGATCAGAATCATTTGACGATTTGGCGTTCCGCAATTAGGCTGCTGGTCCCTCAGTGTTGAGAATCGTGAAATTTTGGTGCAATTAAAATCGAAGTTAGTATGATTTGAATGAGGAAATATAAAGTATAGGTACCATACATATATCATGTAAATCTAAATATTTATTGATGACTAGCAGCGCCCCGCGGTTTCACCCGCATAAGTCTCGATCCCGTGGGAATATCGGGATAAAAAGTAGCCTATGTCCTTTCCAGGGACTCAAACTATCTATATACCAAATTTCATTTAAATCGGTTGAGCGGTTTAGGCGTGAAAAGGTAACATACAGACAGACAGACAGCTACATTCGAATTTATAAATTAAAGCATGTGGATCAATAAACGAAAAGCTTTGCAACTATCAAACGAATTAGATTTATTCATAATTCTCATAAGGCAAAAATTCACAAGACGTAAAAATAAACTAAACGTTCGTTGAAATACTAAAAGAAAGTATACTTATCCAACATCGAAAATCCTCGAGTCACATTTGAACCTCCATCACGCGTTCACCCACTCGGCCACAATAAAGACCTCTCAGAGGCGTTCAATAAATTTTCTAATATCGTAACAAATCGGTCATAAGCTTGTACTACCCGATAAAGCTCTATTCAGCTTCACACTATCAATCATAGTTTAGCAAAGGTTATATCAATATCAGATAGTTGCACACTCATGCTGCCTTTATGAGAATTTTTGTTCGGCAGTTTGTACTAAGCGCTGAAGAGGGTAATGTCAATCATAATTCTAAGATGAAAGTTAGAAAGAAAATCTTCTTAGAAAAAGATAGCGGTCTATTTTCTTGGCGTAATACGTAAAGCCGTTTTTCTTTTGTAGCTACTTTAATATTTCATGTCCCAATTTGAGTAGGTCTAAAAGAAAATACCGTAGACACTCACTGGTAACGCTTTGACCTTGAAATGGCCTACCTTAGTACGGAGTTTCAATAAATTCATAATCCAGCTTTATACTGGTTTTGTAACCACTGGCCTATTGTATTTACTTCACAATAACAGTTTAGTTTGTTTCATTATTCAAGCAAGCAGTGGGCTTTAATCTACTGTGGCCACTTTACAAATAGGCTTGAAAAAAATACACAACATATGAAAAATCACACTAATATTATAAAAGCGAAAGTTTGTGAGTGTGTATGTTTATGTTTTTTTATATGTTTGTTACTTCTTCACGCACAAACGGCTGAATGGGTTTGGATGAAATTTGGCACACAGATAGTTTATAACCAGGATTAATACAAGCTGCTTTTTATCCCGATATTCCTACGGGATCGACACTTACGCGGGTGAAACCGCGGGGCGCAGCTAGTTTTAAATAAAGACTTCGAAGGAACATTAGAATATGTATGGCGCTCAGCTAACACCAAAGCTATGAACCCACCCGAAAAATTAAGCATAATATCTTACATCACAGCAAATAGAAAAACGTGACCATTTCATAATACCTATACGCCATCTAAATATTTGTAGAGCAGTCTATATGTTTGCGTACATTAAAACTGAAGAGCTCGCGTGCCCTTACCGTCTTATTTGACTTTCAAATTATTTAAACGTTACCAATATGAATACCTATTGAATTTAAAATAAATTTTTGAAGCTTTTTTTATGTTTGGAGTTTTTTAAATGACAATTAGAAAAATCAGTTGCAGCTCCGGGTATCAGAAAAGTTTGTTGATAAATTCCTGTACCTACTTTATTAAATTATTATTTTAAATCTAAACAAAGCACTAACTGCCTTAAACATCGATCCCGCTATCTTTTGGTGTATAAGTTGCCTCTATCTGCAAAGAGTTTAAACAATTTCTATAAACACCAAACTAAGTCAATGCTACAGCGAGAATTTTAACAAAATGACTAGTACAAACTTTACGAAACCCGTATAAGTCATTGCTATCGGAAGACAAAAAGTGCAGGAATAATATTTAACAATGTTGCTTTTAGTTCGTATATTGAGCAGGTGCACCCAATTATTTTAAAACAAATGAACGCTTTAAATGGAACAAGCACAACCGACTGGTTATGTTCCATAATAACGATAAAGAAAAATATACGCTATAAACAAAATTTACAATGCAGATCCCTAAATGAGACTCAATTAAGAAAATATAAAGAAAACTGCACTCAATTTCGTTAGCAGAACTCGATTGTAAAAGTGTTCTGGTCTTGCAAAATTGTACAGAGCGAGTATAATGCAGTTTAATTAAGCCACACAATCAGCAGCCGTTACCAAAGGAACGCCCCAAACGTGGAATAAATTCTTGAGGGGCTAGAATCAGTTCCACTGTCTGTGGTGATATCTTGCAAACTTATATTTACATCTTCATTCTTGTAATATAGTCCTAAAATCGATCTAAATAAGGACTAAGTTGCATCAATACGTCTTGTGTTTGCAAAAGTTACCGTATCATGGGGTTTGACATCACTCCCTGAACGTTTAATTTTCTTTTAATCCCAAACGCTTCGATCTTTATCGTCGGGGGGTTGCCGCGTAACGAATTAAACGGATTGCATTGGTGTCACAAATGAGGCTATTTTATTCCTCCTGAGAGATGTCTCATTGGCAGGGGATAGACTGACGTGATTTTCTGTGTTATACTCCACTGCCTTGTTATTGGCATTGCAAATTTCGGATGTGGTTTCGGTTAGGGGATCGATCTGTGTTATAATTGCCTCCCTAATACAGGCAAATTGTGAGACAGCAAACATCGACGTGTTTTTTGAGTAACTACAAATATTTGTAATCATAATAAGCTTTAGTAATCAAGTACCAAAACTGTATGTCGACAAAAATGACAAACATACTTACAATTTTCCTTTCCACTTCAAATTGGCATCCTCCAATATTGATATCCTCTAAAATTCTAAAGTAGATATTACAAAAGCATCAACTCCACTATCTTTGTGAGAAGCTCGCTAAGAAAACGTATTTTACTTCAACAAACAAAGATCCTTCACAAAGATAGGATTCATACACCAAACTGGACCGTAACTAAAAAGAAAATTACTTGAACGACGAACTACAAAGTCAGTGCTGTCATGAAGACGTAAAACAAAACTTCACAATACATTTCAGTGTAAGAAACGTTTTCAAAGAACTTCTAAGATAGTCTAGAGCGCTTTACGATTTGCGAACAAAAGCCAAACAATCCATTGTCTATCGATTGTAGCCCCGAGTGCAGTTTGTCGTCAAAGGCCGTAAGTTGCTCTTTTCAGAGCCTTTACTACGTGTTGCTGGTTACTGCGTAATTTTGTGAGAAGTGGTTAAAATATTATGGAGTTAGCTTCATAAAAGATTGTGTTGTTTGTCATGACTGTAAAACATCGCATGGGTGAAATTGTTTATGCTTGTGAATGTGTCTATTACAAAAGTATGGCATTCTATATAGTGGTTCTTATTTTAGTGGACGTCTGTTTTACCGAGTTTTTTATCTATACAGGTTGAAATTGAAAACATGCGACAAATCGAAATGGGAGAACAACTTTTACTATGGGACCAAACCTGAAATCGCGAAAAAAAAATCAGCTGTTCCCTACATTTTGACGAGTTATGTGAACAAAAATGTAGGGAACAGCTGATTATATTTTTGCGATTTCATGTTTGGTCCAATAGTAAAAGTTGTTCATAATGATGAGTACATTCTCCCATTTCGATTTGTCGCATGTTTTCAATTTCACCCTGTATTTAGATTGGTGTTTGTTATAATTAGTTATTTTACAGATATTTATACGAGTATATATAAAAGATATTTATACAGAGTTATTTTACAGAAATAATAACTATTGCTAGTTATGACTTCGTGAAGGCCACAGGAATCCGCTGGATACGAGAAGCAGATAACCGGCCGAACTAGCGCTGCTTGGGGAAGGCCTATGGCCAGCAGTAGACGTCTTTTGGCTGAAATGACGATGATGATGATGTTTTGAAGGTCTGTATAATTTTCAGATTGGAATTAAATCACTTGCGTTATTTTAAGAATGTACCCACCACCACGACATTTTTATACCGACCTACTGTTATTTATATTTTAACTAGCTGCGCCCCGCGGTTTCACCCGCATAAGTCTCGATCCCGTGGGAATATCGGGATAAAACGTTTCCTATGTCCTTTCCCGGGACTCAAACTATATCAGTTCCAAATTTCATCTAAATCGGCTCAGCGGTTTAGGCGTGAAAAGGTAACAGACAGACAGACAGAGTTACTTTCGAATTTATAATATTAGTAAGTAAAGTAAGTAATTAGTAAGTATAGTATGGATTACGAGTTGGATTTTTTATAAATTGATCAAAAGACTTTAACAAATGGTAGGGTTCATGTCTCTATTGGGAACATCCCCTTAAGCCCTCCATGTGTTCCTTACTTTGTTTCAAGCCTTTAACATTATCGTTCACTTGTTTCTTACTTGTATGACTTAACATCGTGTTCTTGACTTCTAAATCCGTTTGTATTTTAAAGTTTTACATTACTCTTTAAAAATTATAATGTTTTTAGAACTTTAGAATGCTGAATGATTATAAATGTAAAACCTTTAATAAAAATGACTGTCATTTGTCTCAAAACTTATAACATTAGCTAAATAGAGTTTTTAAGTCTAGTGAGGTTTGCTCGATAAGATTCCGAAAGCTTAAAGTACTCGTAGTTTGTCTGCTAATGTGTGTGCTAAGCCCGAAATTTTGTTTTTTTTTTGGAAAAGAATGCCTGGTAGGACTGGGGGAGGCTTTTGCTCAGCAGTGGGATAGTACAGCTTAACTAAAAAAATAGAAGAAATATGTTAAAATAAGACTAAGAAATATTGTAATTAATCAAATTCATAGCCAACTCCCTGACCTATATTCCGACACCTAATAACAATATAATTTCTACACAAAATTCAAAACATATATCACTCTGCTCCCATTGCTCGGATCTCCAAGTACTTAACATGTCAAGAAAAGGAACAATACGTTCTCAAAGGATTCAATCCACTCACGAAGCGAAATTGTATGAAGGATTCATATTCATAACATCATCCCTCTTTGTTTATTACAAGAACATATCAGCCATTTTGTTCCATCCTTTATAACAACATGAAAGGCCCAATTCGCAAATAAGATAATACATTTTCTACTGCAGCGCGTGTTTTCTCCTTAATTCAACCATTTTGGAAACTCGCATAAAATAAGACTCCGTCAATTATTATTTCAATTCAACTCGCTCCCTTCATTAGCATATGAATTAGTTCGGGAAATTGGGAGTATTTACTTAGAAAATATTGGAATTCCAATGCATATGGAACATTGCGTTGTATGCTCATATTTAAGGCAGGAGGCAATGTTTTGTTAACTTGCATTGGGGCAATGTTTTGTTAACGTATGTTAATTATCTTGTTTGAACTGATGTATACTATTTCGCTTCGACTCTTTTATTACGTACCTACTAGTTTCACGATCACCTATCTATATATACAGGGTGGTCCAAAAGTCGTGGATCAAACGAAGTCATTATTCATAAAGGAGGTCATTTCCAACACTTTTAAAGTGAGAAATAATTTTTGGTAACGTTACAAAATTTTTGGAAAAAAAATAAATTGCTCTTGAAATTTGACACTCAAAGCCCTAATAGAACTTTGTAGTGCTGATACATTATCTAGTAGTAATACAACACCGTTTGTTTTATTGTTTCATATCACATTTTTTTTAAATTCGTCTAATTGTACAAGAACTCGGTATACACAAATATTCATAACTTTTAGGGCAATTGAATTATGACCATGCTGTAGAAAGATTTTTTGTTGGAAATGACCTCATTCATCTCCCTATTTCGTTTGATCCACGACTTTTGGACCACCCTGTATATTTATATAAAATTCAAAGTCCTGACTGACTGATATATCAACGCATAGCCTAAACCGCTGGTCCTAGAGGCATGAAATTTGGAGGGTGTGTTCTTTGTGAAGAGTAAGTATCTACTAAGAAAGGGTTTTTTCGAAATTCCACCCCTAAGAGGGTGAATGTGGGAGGGTGAAATTTCACGCGGACGAAGTCACTGGCATAAGCTAGTTAATAATACAAAAGCCATTATTGAAAACTACTTTGCTATTTTTTAAGTTTCTGATAAGTCACGGTGTCCCAAACTAGGTCACTCTCTCTATACAGTGTGGCACCATCGACGCGCAAACTGTAACCATGAAATCAGCACATATATCTAGAAAAAAAATTGTCGAACGAACTAATGTTATATGTCCACATTTTTACCCGACTGCGGCGAAGCCCAAAAGGAGGGTTATGTGTTTGACCTGTAACTATGTCCGTTTCTTTCTTCCCTCACAACTTCTAAACGAATGAACGAATTTGGATAAATTATACGTCTTTAGATTTGTCTTGGTAGCGCAAGTGTCGCTGGCTACATTAAAATGAATAACAAATTAAAATGGCGGATTTGGGGTGCCATTTTGTGGAGTTCGAATTTTTTTTTTCTAATACCATCGAGTGGGATATCAATATGAAGGGTTTCAAAAGGCGATTACAAAAATATATACAACTTATATGGTGAAAAATAATTCGAAGTGACAAATCGTACAAAACACGTACCAAGCACTAAATCGTCTGCGAAATCTTTCACATTTGTAAACTAAAAAGCTGGAAATAAAAAAAGTAAATAAAAAAAACTAAAAGGTTTTCAGTTTTTTTTTTAAAGTTTTTTACCGCAGTCGGTTGTTTTAGTTTTTAACGACCAGTTACATATTGGTGACCATTATTTGGACAGCATCAACTGCCTTTCCCATAAATATTTTTACGATTACGGATCACTAGCTTAGATGATTGCACTAAATGCGCATACGAAATGCTCTCAACGTACCGGAACGCGCTGATGCGATGGGCGGAATTTCGCTTTCATTTAATAAAGGGCGTTGCTTGTAAAATTTTAGTCGGAGCAAAGCGGTTTAATTTGAATTAACGGTCGCCTGCGAAGCGAACGCGTGCGCGTTCTCACGAGATTTTTCGTAACCCTTTTATGGGATAGATTATGCAGTGCATTATTTTAGACTAAGTATGGTATAATTAGATGTGAGATTATGCTAGGATTATTTAAGCTCTTGCTACGTAAATTATCATTAAAGTCTTTTTGCCATAGTCATAATATTATGACACAGAGTATTGAGTATGGTTTGGTCATGTTGAAAGGATGAATAAAAGGCGACTAAAAAAGGTATTTATATGGCGCATGTTGAAACGCCGGGAAGGTAGACCCTAGAAGGACATAATCATCATCATAATTTCAGCCGAAAGACGTCCACTGCTGGACTTGGCCTCCCCCAAGCACCTCCACTTCGACCGGTTCTGTGCTTCTCGCATCCAACGGGTTCTTGCGGCCTTCACAAGGTCGTCGGTCAACCTTTTGGGAGGCCTTCCAACGCTACGTCTTCCGGTACGCGGTCGCCACTCCAGAACCTTCCGGCCCCATCGGCCATCCGTTCTGCGAGTAATGTGGCCTGCCCACTGCCACTTAAGTTTGGCAATTCTTCGGGCTATGTCGGTTAGCTTGGTTCTTCTGCGGATCTTCTCATAGAAGGACATACAGTGACCTTATTGGTGATGTTCAGAAAGGTCAAGTGCGTAGTACTGTATGCATGAAGCACAACAACCACTGTATGACCAGATGCATGAACTTACACGAAGCAAAAGGCGTATATATAAGGATCATAGCAGGTGGCTTCCTGTAGTTTCTGCATACCCCCATGGGGGGAAAGCATTAATTTATGTATGTATTTCGTCTTCTCCGGTTAAAATACCTAACAGGAAGAAAAACAGGAAATTTGTAGTGTTACCAAACAAAGGTTTCTGATCAAAGGTTAGTGCTCATTAATTTCTAACGGAACTTGCCATCAATTTTACAGGTTCATTAGGCTTGTTTTGTTTCCATAGAACTAGGACCTAAACGTTACAAGCAAAAGATTTATAGAATGCAACATTTCTAAATGAGCAAGGAAAGGGTCAGACATCAGGGAATGTTGATTGCGCGTTCATTCGCCATGGTCCATTTGATTTACTACGCTTTGCTCAAAACACGTGCATAACACGTAACGAACTATATTTTTTCAACTGGGACATACTAAATCCAACCTTATTACGCAAACAATAAAGGTGTTTATAAACGCATGATAAACTAGCTTGTAAACGTTAATTAAGTGATATTTCATTTGGTGACGCTTGGCGCCGTCTGCTAAACGCCTTGACGAAATAATCTCTAGAAAGCTGCGTTTCTTTGAATATTATTTCAGGGCTCAAATCAACTGTCTGCACAATAACGTGAAACAGTGGGCGCTATTATAATTGGAACGATATTTCTTAATGAAAACGAGTGAAAGTAACAAAAGTTTAGGTCGGATTAAGGATTTCGCTAGTTGCTTTTGCTTGTGCATGCTTTTCAACCTAGCAAAATGATTTGTGACTTTAACAATGCACTAAGATTTGAATTTCTTAACTTTGATACAAGTATATAGTCTAATAATAAATCAGCCTGTATTGTGCCACTGCAGGGCAAAGGCCTCTCATTCTTCTTACCACTCAACACGATCCTGCGCCAATCTTGGACCAATCTCGTCTATAGTTGGCAAGCTCGTCCGGTCATCTACATCTGGGTCTGCCGCGATGCCGTTGAACGTTTTCAGGTACCCATATTGTGGTGGTTTTAGCCCATTCGGCATGCGGCAAACGTATCCCGCCCAGTTCCACTTAAGCTTTGCTGCTTTTTGGGTGACATTGGCGATTTGTCTTTTGGAGCGCAGTATCGTGTTCCGTATCCGGTCAGTAAGTCGATCTCTAATTAGTCTAGGATTGTAGATATTTTTAACGAACCCAGGTGGCCTAATGGTTCTGTTAGATGCACTAGGTATCAAAAGACCGTTTTTTTTGACAGCGCCTCAAGTGCTCGAAATTATTTATCTTAGTGGTTATTATTTCTTCATTTTTTAAAGCTTTATGCACAAGTAAGAAAATTATGTACAAAGGTGGAATTATTCTCTGAGGCATTTTCAAATTTAGGGTGATGCAGAGACAAAATATGGCAGAAGCAACATAAGAGATAAATAGCTCAAAATTACCATAATAGGTATATCATCTGCTCAAATTATCATAGCTTATGGAATCCTTTATTATTAGATACCATAAACTTTCCTAAACACTGCTCATCTAAACAACATAATTATCATAAAGTAACTAAACATTGTTACCACAGCATGCAATAATTTGATTGTATTACCATTAATGTACTGTATATGGATACGATGCGCTATCAAAAACTAGTTAAAATTATAATTTTCCAGTTCAAATCAGGTTTATTTGAAAATTCATTGCAAATAACGATACGTATTGCATGAATTGGGTTCTGTTGTGATTGTCGATATACTAACAATGTGTTTAATTTTCCATCAATAAGCAGATAGTGCTATTACAGTTGCCACAGAATGTTATAAATACAGAGATGACAAGATATAAGGTGACATGAGCAGGTTCTATGATTAAAGTAATCCTAATCGTTCCTAGTATGAAGCATAAGGGGTAAATACACCGAAATATTTTATTCCGAATTTCGATGTTCCGATTTTCAAAAGTCCGAATTTCATAATATCTAAGAATTATAACGTCTATTATTAAAAATTACGAACTTTATTTTACCGAAAGTCGTAAATGCGATTTTTTGTTTTCCGATTTTCATACGTTCGAAGAATCAAATGCTCGATGGGTTCTCGGTCCGAAAAACGACATTCCGATTTTCAATACTCCGAATTTGTGACTTTCAGAATAAAGTTTTTCGTATTAATGTAGTGTAGGTACCCGAATCATAGCACGTGGAGGTTCACCTGCGGTATGCACGTAATCGGATGGCTTTATCGACCATGCTAAAATGGTCATAGTAGTTAGCTGTAAGTAAAACTGCGGAGCAAATGCGTAACAGACTAACAGTAGCAACGGCTTTCATTTTGACAGCTCAACAACATTCATTGCGTTATTTACGTTGTTCAGTAGACAAATTTTTCGAACATATGAAGCAATGGATTAGCAATATTCTTCGAAATGATTTATATTGTGATGCGTGTAGTGGCGAGGAACAGTTTCGATTTAAAATAAATGGTAGAAGTATCTATCATCTTCAACTACTCTGTGGTTGATGGAACATTACCTAAAATATCATTATCATTAAATTATTTAGTTTTCAGGTCATTATATAGATTTGTGTTAATATGTTTATTAATTTATTAGATTTTGCCAATAATATGAGAGTTAAATAATTCGATTGCTGGGTTCATAACTTCAATTAATGGACGTTGAATAATTATAATTAAACTCTTTAATGAATATAATATGCATTGATGCTACATTAAGGTATTATATCTAATTATTTCCCACGAATACGATTCATAGAGTTGTGGTTTAAGAAATTATAGTTTATGTATATTCCAAGTGAAGCTCTATACAGCTTATAGAAGATCATTCCGTAAAAAGATAATTTCTACAAAAGAGAAAATAAAAGAAAATAATGTGACGTTCAATAAATTCCCATCACCATGTAAATAACCTATATTCTAGCAAATAAAGAGATCAGTCATTAATAATTTCAATATTTATTTTTTGCCTTCCCAATTAATATCTTTAGACCCCATCTTAAAACCTGCATTGTCAGAACATGACCATTCACGTAAAGCCTACATGCAAACTATTAAATAAATTCCTTGAATCCGAGCCCAGTCATAAGTCACAGTCCTTGTAAGTTCAAAGATAGCAACAGGAAAAATCTTCCACATCATCCATTATATCATATCAACGGTTGTGACAGTAAACGCCTCAGAATCTCCGAAGTATGTCAACTCAGTGCGAATACTCTTCATTTATCACCTCGTCGAGCTTCGGAACAATTCGTGTCAAACATTTTAGTAAGACCAGTGAGATGTTCGTCGAAACATGTGTGGGGTATGTATGTGTGTGTCCTGTTGCTATGGGAAATTGTAAATCTGGATCTTGTTGGACTTTGTTTCCTGTTAGTGATGGTGTTCCGGATGTTAGAATGCGATATTCATGCAAAGAGCAAAAGCTTGGAGAGGCTGCATTCTTACCAGACTTGGTACTCCATAGGCAGTATTATCATCACTTCAGTTCTGGATCATTTACTGCTAAGTATTGAATACCATCTTTCTTTTCCAGGAGCCTTGAGGTTTTTTTGCGTTCCTCATCTATGTGCTTCCTATCACCTTGACGGTGCGTTGTCCTCAATGTAACACGCTTTCAAATGTCCCGTCTTTCTTTTATATATTGACAAAATGGAAATAAATAAATGGATAAATAAATAAAATTCCATTTAGGTATCTACATTTACCTCGTCTGTTTCGTCTTCATTCATTTCGAAATCTAGTTCCTTAGCATTTTTAAATCCAATAATGAATTTGCCCTTTGTAAAACTTTTTCAACAAACTCCAACATTAATTTCAACTCTTCATTCGCGAAGCATTTAGCACTTTTTGCTTGCATAAGCATTGTTTATATTATGAACAGCCATCGGCGTTGATTGCCAATAACTCGAACGATGAATATGACCTATACCTATAAAATCCTCATATGTAAATTGGGAACGTGTTTCAATGTTCGTAATTGTTTTACTTATTGGTTTTGGAAGTAGGTCAGCACGCTAGACTATTTAATAGTCTTCTGCACGAGATTCTACAATATAAATCCTCTAAATACCTGATTTCATGGAAAGTACATCATTGTGTTTATATATTACGACTGTGGTCATAAGCCTTATTTACTAACACAGGTTGAAGATGCATGGCCCACCTGGAAATCTCTTAACCGACTAAAAAGCCAGGTGGGTCACTGCAAGTATAACTTATAATCCGCGCGGAACTAGAATATTGCTATTCAGTCACGAAAAGAACAGGCCAGCACAATAGAAAATTCTAAGTTTTCGTTCAAAAATAATTATTAAATTATTGTTGAACTCAGGCTTGAATGATTTTTGTGGGCGGAACGGCTGAGGGAGAGAGCCACACGTCCCAGCCGCCGCGGGAGACGCTCCGGGCGTCGGGAGCCGCATGACGACTCCCGGCCACCGTAGGCGCGGGCCTGCGGACGGAGAGTAATGGGTAGCTCACCGTCCGATCAGGACCAGGCCCGTGCCGGACGGCGCGTACGTGTTCCACGCGCGCCTCAAAGAGATGTTAGCAAAAAGGAAGGGGCATGCCAGGGCCGAAGCCTGCCGGGGGTGCGGGATTGTCCGAAAGGGTTACCACTACCCGGAACATAAAGGGCTAAGGAAGGAACACGGATAGGTTTTAGTCAGTCAGAGTCTGACACTCCCTTCCGCTCCACCCAGAGCGGAAGGGGTCATTTGATGATTTCCCATCCATAAAAAAGGGGGGTCCATCTACGTGACAATTCAGGTCCAAAGGTAAATCCATGATAACAGGTTGGCGTCGATGCCCCAGCTACCATGTATAGTTTTAAATAGTACGCTACCGTAAATAAACATAATCTGAACTAATACTTAACTAATTCTAATACGATTTTGAAGTCTTCAGAGCCTTCGACCACCAGATCTATGAAGATTACTCATAACTCTGTGAAAATATCAGTATCCTTCATAATCTACCTCTCAAAAGCCAGCACACACTTTATCAATTCAGACGGAATCGCAGACAAAAAGCAGTTAATAATAAATGAACGGAATGAACGATTGATATCATTCGGCATTCACGCCAGCCGCTGCCAATATATTGCGAAATGTGTCTATCTCACCATTAATAGATCTCATTTGTCAACGCACATGACACCTCGTCGATTTTCTATATTTCATCTAAGTATTGTGAGGCTATTTGTGTGAGTTTAAATAATGTTGTAATGATTAATGGCGGAGTTTAACTTTACATACGCTTAACGTGTATAAAATACTGTTGAAAAGCCACTTGAGATACGACACAAGTATTCATCATCTTTTGGTAGACGATCATCATTATTATCTAGCCTTTATCCCAATTTATTTCGATTTGTTCCGGTCTGATCCCCTGAACCCCCCTCCAACCCCTCCCCTTGGATCACCTGCTAGTTCTTCTTCTGTTTTATAATCTCTGTCTTATCCACTTTATCTAGGTTACTCTTTTTGAACGGTACCCCCCTCTACCCCCCCCCCCCCTTTGATCACCTGCAAGTTCTTCTGTTTTATAATCTCTGTCTTATCCACTTTATCTAGGTTACTCTTTTTGAACGGTACCCCCCTCCACCCCCCCCCCCCCCCTCCTTTGATCACCAGCTAGTTCTCCTTCTGTTTTATAATCTCTGTCTTATCCACTTTATCTAGGTTACTCTTTTTGAACGGTACCCCCCCCCCCCCCCTTTGATCACCTGCAAGTTCTTCTTCTGTTTTGTAATCTCTGTCTTATCCACTTTATCTAGGTTACTCTTTTTGAACGGTATCCCCCTCCACCCCCCCCCCCCCCCCTTTGATCACCTGCTAGTTCTTCTTCTGTTTTATAATCTCTGTCTTATACACTTTATCTAGGTTACTCTTTTTGACAGGTAAGTACAGTCAAAAAAAAGGTGCGACATGTCACTTCACTTCTTTCATACCTCTCTATTATTCGGCATCTCATTCTGTTTCTAGCCATATCATCTGTGACACAGTTCATTCATACTTTTTTTTGGCTTGCTCTACTCTTATAGCGATCCACATTCACACTAAACATTTCTTACGATATTTTCAGCTAGACGCTGAACAAAGTAAATTGACATCAATAATACGTTTTTACAATTTCGTCGGTTCAAAGGTAAAAAACACTAAGTGACATTTTAACCCAAAATGAGATTTTACTACGTTTGCTTCTCTTTTCTCTGTATAGAAGCAAAAGTAGTAAAATCTCATTTTGGGTCAAAATGTCACTTAGTGTGTTTTACCTTTGAACCGACGATTTGATTGTTCGTATGCACACCTGGAGCAGTCAGTGGAGGCTCAGCGACTTACGAGTTGTAAGTCGTGGGTGTGAACCCAGGCAGACGTTTTACTTTTTGTAAATATAAATACTTTCATCATCAATGCTCTCAAAACAGTGAAGGAAAACATCGTGAGGAAACCGGCATGTCCTAGAATCAAAAATTCGAAGACATGTCACATTTACCAACCCGCATCAGGCCCGTGTAGTTGGTTACTACACTGCCCACTCCCTCTCACAGAGAGGAGGCCTGTGTCCCAGCAGTGGGAACATTATAGGCTGATTATGTATGTATGTGTACATACAATAATCAACTATACTCCAGTTTAGGTAGTATAAAGGTAAAAAAACCACGTGACTTAGTTAACCGACTAAACGTACGAGTAATACCAGTCTATTCAGTTGTCATGCTACATCACATTTGTACTCTTCAATTTAGCAACGTTATAATTTATTAAAAAAGTTGCTAAATTGAAGAGTACTACTAATACGTAGCATAACAACTGAATAGACTGGTATTACGTTTAGTCGGTTAACTAAGTCACGTGTTTTTTTTTTTGTTTACCTTTAACTACCTAAACCGATGGAGTACAAATACGTTCTCGATTTCCATGCACTTTATCCAGTCTGCTTAGAAAGCAGCAGGAACTTCAAACTAAATCAAAATAAGGTCTGGTAACACATTCAAGTCCTTAGCTTGACTCATAATTTTATTCACCACGGAATGATTGACCGAATCGAGTGCGACCATTGTCTGCGGGTAGTCGAGGCACCCTGGCCGACCATTTGTCAGCCTACATCGTTTGTCGTACGTCGGGTACATAACTAATTGCTGCTGTAAATCGTCGGCACACGCGACATTCGCCGACGCTTGCTATCGAATGAGTGACGCGACCGGCGACATTTTAGTTTGAAGTTTTTTTTTTGTTTTTTCGTGGGCTGTGAATGTGTTATAATGAGTGGGTTTGTAGTGTTGGGTGGGTGTCATCATGTTTTGGTTCACCAAAACATGCCCATACCCCACCACTCTACAGAGTGGCGAGGGATACGGGACATTGTATGGATGTGGAGGATGATAATATTATCGTTTAAGTTGTTGTAGTCGTCAATTGTTTCTGTTACCTTATATTCCGAATTTCCGATAAAAATTACAGAATTATTTGAAGACCTACCTGTGATTCTTTAAAAGTATTTGTTTGAATTAAATATAAGATTCTCAAACGTAGACATCTATTTTTATGAGTAACAAGACAACAAGTAAAACGATACCTCTATTCCTTAGCCACAAAATTGATGCCCTCAAAATCGATTCGACTTACCAAAACCCGAATTCAATTTTCTGCGCGTGTCCGAAACAAGTTAAATATTTTTCTGTTAGTCGCCGACTTACACATCGGCCGGCCAACAGACAGACAGGTGATCTGACAGGGGAATAGTTCCGGAAAGTTCCATCAAAATCCCGGACCAAAGCTGAAAAAAATTCACACAACTGCCCAGAGACCGGACATTCGCTAAAGGGCCAATGTTCAGTCACTTTACAAAATGTCTATGTTTTGCTAGGATTTAGGCAAACGCACATTTGTCTGACCTAAAAAACACGTACTTACGTTTTATGTGTTTAGTCACTCTTTTTTAGATGCAATTGTAATGAGGTCAATATTTTTTTGAGTTTAGATATTCTTTTTCCGGACCAAATTAAGTAACACCATGTAGCCTTAGAACAGGTTAATCTAGGCACTGTCATTCAATCAAAGACAAAAACGCAAATCAGTTGGACTTAGATTGCGCCACTTACCAGACTAGTCGAACCTTAAACTGCCTATGCTTCAATCCTGAACCATAACATAGAGATACATACAAGTACAGTCCACTTGTACATTAGTCGAACCACTCCAATTAGTTACCAGCGTCTAGTGGCTACATGACACGTCGGGTTAATCCCGGCTTACAAGCGCAACTGTACTAAACAGTTGAAATCCTCTACAATGCAGTGCATTCGTGTCTTTGAAGCCTATGACAGGATCAAAATGTCTCGCTGCCAGCGGATTACTGTGGACCTATATTGAGTGAAGTGTGTGCGGAAAATGGCCGGCTATAATCTAAAGGGCATTTTATATTGATGTCAAATGGTCTCGTTTTCAACAATGTTGGTGCTGTAGTTTCATTTCTAGATGATTGGAAAGTTGTAAATGTTGATCGGTCTACAAAAACACAATATTGAGAAGACCTGCGTTATGAATGAGGTGTAGGTAATGGAATTAATGCGCAGTAATAGCTTGTATTAGATGATTCATCACAAAATTATTTTAGGATGAAAAGCGAAGGAAAAGTCTGAAATCAATCATAAAAGTTCACAATTTGCAAAGTTGACTAAACTCTTCGATCATTTTTCAGAAACAAAAATACTGTGGGCGTAAGCTTTTTGCACACTGAAAATGATAAAAATGTTTCTAAAGTTGAAGCTTAGTCACTTACAAATGACACAATTTTTCAACAAGAACCACTACTAAATAACAGTCTTAGAAATAAAACAATAGCTGATAGTACTGTCGTACAAAATAGACCAAATTCTCAGTACGAAGTAGTGCTAGAGAATGCAGAATACCGAAATAGACTGGCGCCGTACATTTTGCCTTACTTCGAAACGGATCGAGGGAAGGAAATGAGTTGTGTACTTACGGTATCAACAGCATGCATATGTTAACGAGTTGTTCATGCCTTTTTGTTTAGCAAATTGCAAATATGTGTTGGTACTTTGGTATTGCATTGTTTGGTGGTGTGGTATGGTGCAAAACTTTAGACTTTGGATGTAGAAGATTTATTTTTTGAAATCTAAATAGTTTGTTTATTATGTTATGATAACAAGCAATAAAAATATTATTTTCGACGCAAACACGAAAACAGATCTTAGTAATGAAAAAATTTAGAAGAATGAAAAACTGGAATCGTACTGGCATTAGGGTATGCTTCTGTCATGGAGACAGTTTCCATGTTCTGATAAAATTTCATGTCCTGTAGAAAATATTCCAGAATTCTCATGTCAATTGTCTCTCAGACCAGTTTAGTCCTTAAGCGGCTGCAATTATTCTTGTATTAAAGACCACCTACACATCACGGAATCCGATTACGAATTATTCATGAAGTTTATAATTCTCGCCGCATCCCCGGGCAATAAAGTAATCAAAGATTGAGCGTTGACAACTTGGACGATACACATTCAGTTAACAGCCATACAATTCATGTTAGTAGCTTTTTAAGTAGTCATTATATGCAAATTACTGAATCGTGATGATGTCTGTCTTGATAGACTGAACGTGTTTCGCTGCATTTGTGACTCAGTGGTTTAGTATTCAGCGAGCAAGCTGTGATAAATTAGAACAGGTTGTAAGAATATGATTTGTCTCGTCATTTTTGCAGTTATTTTATGCAGAAGACTCCTGATACCATAATAGTACAAGTGTGTATTAATCCATCTATACTATTATACCTACTAATCTATATCAATTTTTTTTAACGTTCTGATGTCTAGAACTATAAATCGGATTTGGAAAAATCTTTTGCATTTGATAGGTCAATTTTTGAGAAGGCTATTTAATATTACGCTACGTCTCTTGGGACTCGAGAAAAAAGAAAAAAGTCGGAAAGAACGCTAAGCGAAAACGAATTAATATCGCGGGCGGGCAATGGGATGCAACACGGTGGGTCCGGGGCCGTTTCACGCGGTCAAACTCGCGGGCTAGTTATTAATACTTCAAGCACAAAAATATACAGAGAGGAACTAAAGCAGTATTGTTTAATATTCAAAAAGTCACGACTCGTTTTCTAGACATATCGTCACTATTCAATTTCAAACAACTTTATTCCTAGACCTCTGAGGACAGACATCTAATATCCTTGAACTTTACTGAAACTTACTTAAGCAAGTATTCAATTTCCATCCTTAAGGACACAATATCGTTTACCAGGAATTTGTCAAACTTCATAGCAGTGTGTCCATACCAAGAAGTGGAAGCGTAATTGTTTTGAAAGTAACTGTCAGTTAAGACGTGGGAGTTTGTATGGCCAATCCAACTTGCACAACTCTCAGGCTGTTTGCACGAAATTGTAACTCCTCATAATGCTATGGATCTGTAGCACATTGCCGTATAATTTTTAATATCCTTGGGGCTAGTAGTTTAAATTGTTACTTTAAAATTATTGTAGTTGACAATCTAAAACGACTTTCAAAATAATGGGAGCGTTATTGATTATTGCTCAATTTTAGACAGTCCGCTGACAGATTAACCGTAGGTTGTGTTTTCATCATCATCATCATATTATGTTGACACACGTCTATACTGCTGGACATCAGTCTGTAGTATTTACATTTTCATGAACAGGATTCTATTTTCTTTTTGTAGCAGTCTTCGTAATTTAGTCACAAAATAGCACTTCCTTGACAAAATTAAGGCTTCTCTTCTAGTACAAATTCACGGACTGTTAAATACGGGTGGTATGCTAAGCAGCCTAGCCGAAACAATGGTGATATCAGATCGCTTAGAGCGAACGTTTTTGTGTTAATTTATGTTAGTGCCGTCTGGATTTGTTAAGGAAATCTAGGTGTCTGCGTAAGTAGGTATGCTTGAATAGAGTGATTTACTCACACGTAATGTGCCTTAAGTGTAAAACGGATTACTTACATGAGACGTTTGTTTTGAATAAAGCTGATTTCAATTAAACTTACCTAAAGACAAAGTACTTAAGTGTGTATAGTCACATTCCGTCTCTACATTTACATTCAGTAAAAAAATAAAATAAATAATAATTTAAATAATTAATATTTATAATTTAATTTATGTATTCACCCAGGTGGAGAAAATAGGTGAAGCACGGGTCCGTCCCCTTTATTTTATAATTAATTTTAATAATTTATATAAAAAATAATTTTAATAAATAATTGTGTGGTTTGATATTATGTTGTGCTAAAATAGGGTTTTCCGTTAGGAATTTCTTAGTAACAGCCCGGAGTTCGAAAGTTGGCGATGTGATACCCTCGTGTCTCGGAAAGCACGTTAAGCTGTTGGTCCTGCTCCTGATCACTATCCGGTCGTGTCGGATTGCGTGCCGTTCCATCGGACTATGAGAGTGAGGAAAGGGAGAGTGCACCTGTATATGCGCACAAAGTATATCCCGCGCCGAAGGTTAGTCTCCGTTGAGATTGACCAACATGACCGAAATACGGTCTGGAGGACTATATATACTATGCAAAAATATTTGTTGTAAACTTAATAATTTGTTTACATCCCTACTTCGCCAGAACCATTCGGCCTTCATCGGCTGAGAAAACACACACACACCTCCCACGCAAACAAGCCTAACTTCGGAGCCTGCAAAAACTCTTCTATCGTAAATCACTATTTGATCAGTTCCCATAACATTGTAATAATTTATTTGTTTTGATAGATTTTATCACTTCCCTCAATAATATCTGCGGGCGGGCTTGTTTGATACTGATCAGTATATTTGAAATCAAATACTCTTTTGGGGTGCTTTTGATTTAAAACAGAAGCGGGTATAGAGGGTCGTCGGAAAGTATAAATTGAATTCTTATCTCAAATCTGTTCGAACAGGGTTTCATCTCGACTCAATTATTCTATTACTAGCTGCGCCCCGCGGTTTCACCCGCATAAGTGTCGATCCCGTGGGAATATCGGGATAAAAACTATCCTATGTCCTTCCCCGGGACTCAAACTATCTCTATACTAAATTTCATCTAAATCGGTTAAGTAGTTTAGGCGTGAAGAAAAGACAGACAGACAGACAGAGTTACTTTCGCATTTATAATATTAGTTTGGATTAATTTTCGACTGACATTATAATCTTGTTATACTGCTCAATTGTTCAGCGTACTAGGGGAGGCAAATCTGCAGTTATTTAGAAAAAAATATTTAAATAAATTCATAAACTCTTCATAAATTACATCTATGAAACATTTTGTTCTAAGAGCTTCAATAAATTTCGTTCAAAATTGATGTCCAATTTATATCCAAATAGTCGCTTATGTCAAATTGCTTTCTTAGTCATTGTAGGGAGTCCAGTTCGAAATTCCAAAGCCCCATTGATCGCCAAACATAGTTGATCGTGATCATGAATCGCCAGTTGAATGACGCGTTAAATTGCAGCTGCGGCGCCACCCGATGACGTCATAAACTTGAAAAATAACGCCATGATATTATTCGCTGTTTGATTATTTGGTTCCGGTTTCAAGGGGTAAACTTTACTGCTCTTGCCATAAATATAAACATTACCAACATTGAGAGGAGTGATCGGTGCTTGTAGAATACAAATCGTCTGATTGAAGTCCATAAATAATTCAGTAAGCAATATTACTTTTCTGAGAAAAAATTAAACTACTTAATTACGCAAACTAGCTATCCACATACATACATAAACATTAAAAGTGCTCAGAAAAATATAATCAATATTTATGACACTATAAATAATAATCATGTGGGTTCAATTAATTTATTTTTACTTTACAGTGTAAGAGTTTGTTTTTAACTATTTATTTCTACATGAACAATTGCAGTATCAAATAGCCATCTAACGTGGCAAGGCTGCCAGCCTTTTGGGCAGTTTCCCAATGACAGCGATACGGACGATATAAATTATACGATAGATATATCTTAGTATTAGATTGTATATAGTATTTAAGATTTCTTAATAAGCAAATAAAATTAGTGTTCCCATTATCAAATTAGCAAATCGCAGCCATTTAGAAACAGCCAACATTCTTTATGACCACGCAGAACATTCGAGTACCTAAATGGATTGTCAGAAAATAAAAACAAAAGAATGAACCCCATAAAATAGCAGCAAACTCTTTGAAACATAAAATACTTAATGAAGAATAGGAGCACTAACGCCAAAGGTCTTCATGTATGTAAGCCCGGCCGGCGGTAGCCGTAAGTAAGAGAGTCAATATTAACGTATATAAAAAAGCAATTCACATGCCAGACGCGACTGGAGGCTTTCAGCCCTGCCCATTCAAACTTCTTATGCAAATTATATAATGTTCTATACGACATGAGATGGCAAACTTTACTTAAGGAGTAAATATTTATGTAGTTACATATATTATAGCGGATTTTTTCCTTTGAAATAAAAGGAGAAAATGTTTTGGCTTGATATAGTCTTATGAAATGTGGTTTAGGTTTGTTAGACAGTTTGTTTGGCTTATTTGCCAAGGTGATACAAAATTCTACCTCAGTCCCGCGAGGTCACGGACAACTGGGACATTACAAAGGTAGTAATAGCAAAACATAATCTAGGTATACGTTTTATAGATAATTTTCAAACATTAAATGTCTGTATAATTTTAATGGCTAAAGTTAAAGTTATCATTAGAAAGAAATCACATAAAGACTTTGAACAAATCATACTGTTTCTTCAAGAGTAAAGAGAGGAGGAAGTCACGATAAGTACAGAAGACAAGGTAACGAAAAATGAAAGGCATAAAACTATTGACCAATAATTCAAAACCAAACTCGTCGTGCAAATAAAATTTCCTGCAAAGCAAACATTTTGAGAATAGTTAGAAACCTTTGCAGATGTATGTGTGTGACATCTGGTACTATCAGAAATCTTGCCAAATTCGATAGAGAACCCACTTGGAGACAGTCCAACTTGGCACTTGACGCCACATGACCCGTATTAATAAGCGACTATAGCTTCTCTAGTTATGGAGTAAACGATGTTACATGAGAAGATTCATGGTTAATGAAAGATTGGGAGCTACTTGGTTTGACATTTGGAATATATTACATGGAATATTTATATTTGAACGTCCAAATGGAGTTACTGTGAAGAAAGTCTAAATATCCAACCATCTATTTCTTGGTTTGGATGCTTCAAGTGCAACGGCATTCTATCCACGTCGAAGGGAGGCATTAAAACACCTTCAGAGGTCTCCCTCAAAATTGGGGTTCGTGGCTTGCCAAGTACGATATAAGGGCTTAAGAGAGTCACGTCTTTCTTTAAAGCAATGAAGAGTAGGTAACTTAAAATGAAATATGAATATATGTCAAAAACCAGCCCTTTAGTTTTATACCAAAGAATAGGATTTAATAGTCCTTTCATCATAGGCACAAAACAAAAAATACTAGCATACGACAAAGCCCACCTTAAAGACAACGAAAGCGAAAATACATAAATAGCCAAAGCTGTTAACCAAACAATTTATTCAAAGCTTGGAATCCCAGAAGAACAAGCAAATCCCTTATTATATAAGAATAAAAAGAAATTAAATTGAAGACGGCCAGTGGCCACCCTCTTTCATAACACAATCATGGGACCAAATGAAATATCAATTGGAAATAGATTTGGCCAAAAATCTGTGCAAAGTTAGGGGAGTAACGTAAATCTCCATCTTTAGTCCCCTGACACTTATTTGGAATAATCGATGAGGCTTACTCTATTATCTTATTACCGGTAAATAACTTAAGGTGAATGCGTAGTTGTAGCCCGCGAAATTCAATTTTTCTTACGTTTTTTGCAGTTTTCAGGTCAGTGTCAGGTTGTATCTTGATGAAAATTTGATTCGCGACTATAACAGGTACGTATTCACAGAATTATAATCATCAGAATCATTAATACATCTGTTTAAGTTAGATTTCTACCACCAACACTTTTCCATACGAGATTTGTTCTTAACGGTAGAAATCTAACTTAGAAAGATGTATTAATGATTCTAATTATTATAATTCTGTAAATACGTACCTGTTATTGTCGCGAATCATATTTTGATCAAGATACAACCTGACACTGACCTGAAAATTGCAAAAAACGTAAGAAAAATTGAATTTCGCGGGCTACAACTACCCATTCGCCTTAATAAAGCTTTATTGACCAGAGTTCGAAGGACCAGTATTATTATGGTAAAAGTATGTTTTTGTATTAGGGTGGAACAATAATAATAATTCGGTTAGATTTTTGTTTTGGGGGGTCAATACGGTTACCAAACTTGTCCAAGTCCAAGTTCGAAAGAAGTTTTGCATTTTTGGTGGCAAAATATTGGTATCAGCACTAGTATAGATAATTTAACGGACAGACCCAACATACATACAGCCATGTCCTTAAAATGAAATCCTTCACATGGTAGTAAAAGTTTTCGGTTACTAAAACAATTACTTAAACAGATTTTATTTCACGATACCATAAATCAAAAGCATTAATATTACATGCGAACAATATCGTGATCGAAGGAGCCGTTAAAATTGCATAAGTCAGAAGTATCATTTTAGTTAATATGCACATACGCGCAGCAATCGTATCTACAGACAATTTCAAAATTATCACGATATCGTGAAGTTAGATTATAAGGTATAGGGCACACATCAATGCAAAAGTTACGGTAGACCAATACGAAGCTATTGAACCAATACCTCCAAGAATTAGCTTAGCAAATTGGACTGGCAATAAAGTGACCGATTATTATAGGTCTAAGGATTCTAACTGTAGAATCAACGACCATTGATGTCTAAATTAATTTAGGAAAATGTCCAGGTACCTCAAAATAGTTCAACTCGATTAAATTATCAGACATACGTCATGCAGTAACTTCACTCGAACAGACCGCATTACCGCCAATAATCCTTGGAGCGTTCGGATGTGTTCAAAATTTCACACCATTTCACAGTTGAAGAGGCGATTAGTAGTTAGCGGCGGGATGTGTCGAACCTCGCTATTAATTTGTCAGTTCCAATTGTGTCGTCTACTGATAATTGCTGAAATGTTGCAGTTAAATATAGCTTGCCTTGATGCAGCTGCTGTATTTTTTCTAAAGCCACTAAATGGTGCAATGGCGTCACATTTTTATAAATATTGTGGTAAATAAACTTGCTGTCAAGAAAAAGATCATGAAGGCAATATAAGGTATTTTGTGGTGATAACTAGTCGTCTTTCATTTAAAGGAGACCCTATTGCAGAAGACATTGACTTTTTCGTTGTTGGTTTTTTATCTACGAAGACCGCGTAACATAATTTTAAAGTTATAAAATCATCCTTTAACACCAAAATCCATGACGGACATTCGATCCCAGTTATTACTGAGCAAAACCTTTTAGGATTAACTAGATTGAAACTAATTAATCCTATCTGCACGGAGCCCGTTATTCAAGATCCCGTATGAATATAATAGTCTCCGATATCAAGGATTTTAAATAATGAAAGGTCGGGAGGCAATTTCACGGAGTTGCGAGGATATTGTCTGGCGATTAAAATAGTTTCTTTAGGAATATGTTACGAGGTAATATTGTTGGGAATATATTTTTAGATGACCGTGGGGTTATTATTATAGGTTCAGTCAAAAATGGAAGGAGGACGCGTGGGCTCGCGAAGGATGGATGGAGTGGGGAGGCTTTGCCCAGGAGTGGGACAGCGGAGGCTAGTAAAAAAAATTGAAGGGAGTCGTGGAAAGATTGTGACTTCACTAAACTACAATTTATTTTAAGCTGTAATCTTAACATTGCTGATGTTATAATATTGATTAAATATGTTTAGACTTGATGGTTCCAAACATCGCTATAAACAAATTGATGTCGTATTTAGAAAATATTATTTTCAAAATCACAAAATATTTATGTTAATTCACTAAAAGAGCGTCACAGTAAACATTTACGAGTATTTGTATTCCCTTTCAGCGTTTACACCTACTTATTACAAAACCGAACAATAGAAATGATTCTCAAAGCATTTTTCACCAAGTAATAGCGAAACAGTAATAATTTTATGGACCTATATAAAATATTTTCATCGCTCTAACATGAGAAGTTGCCTAACGATTTGTAACGCTTTTATTTTGGGAGATAAAGTTATGTTTGAGTATTCACGGTGACGATAATAATATTATACAGAAAGATAAATTTTATTTTATAGTGTTAGTGCTTTAGGCTGATTTCTCACTTTTCTCAAGGAATTTGAGAGCATTCCACAATCATATGTTTAACTGAATGAAGAAGTGACTGCCTTGGAATATATCCTTTGGGTGGTCATGGCCATTTGATCTTATGATTATGGACTTTTAATCTGAGGACCGTTAGATTATTCCGTACGTCATCATCTGTAGGCTATGTTAAGGTCGGCTTCCAGTCCAACCAGATGCAGCTGAATACCAGTATTTTACATGGAGCGACTGCCTATCTGACCTCCACAACCCAGTTACTGGATAATACGATAATTCCGCACGTCTCATTCAAAATATCTACGAAAATTAACCTCATGATAAATTATCCATAACTATCAATAACACACACACTTAAAAACACAAACACAGAGTTACAAAAATTCATCTGAAAGACGAAGTAGGTCGCCCTAAATACAGGGTCAAAATAAATTAGCTAACAAAACTCCACAGACGTGAGGGGTATCGATATCTATTACGATAAAACAAAAAAAAGTCAAATTTCTGTAATAGATTTTCAACTTTATTAATAAAAGATACGGTTCAAAGTTGATTGGGAAAATTTGACAGTTTCGGGTAGCTTGATGTGCTGGCGTCTGTACAAGACGGACTCGCGCACCGAGGGTTCCGTACAAACCTGTTTAAAATATTTTTATTATATGATGTAACTAAAAATTTACGGTTTTCGCAAATTTTCCTTTATCTGTGCTATAAAACGTTGCTTCGTACCAAATTTCAAGATTTTGAGTTCACGGGAAGTACCCTGTAGGTTTTGATTCCCTTGCGAGTGTCGGACCTGAGTATTTGATATAAATTCCAGCTTGATACCTCCACGCGTTCCTGAGAAAAAAGGGTCTTGACAGATAGACAGACGGACGGACAGACGGACAACAAATCCATACGGGTGCCGTTTTTTCCTTTCGAGGTACGGAACCCTAAAAAAACAGATATTCTCTCCTCTTACTTCAAGTAATAACACTACCAACGGTCAATAACCCCTTTTTTTTTTAGTATCTATATTTTATTTTATAATGTCTAGATAGATATCGATACCCATCACGTCTGCAAAGTTACCTAATATGCTAAAACCGTCACAAGGATTCATCGGCATTTACAAGCGTGAGCGATACCCGCATAAATCCATACAAGTAAAAACAAATAAAATCATAGGAACTGGTACAGACGCCAGCACATCAACCTACCCGAAACTGTCAAATTTTCCCAATCAACTTTGAACCTTATGCATTAGTGATAAAGTTGAAAGTCTATTAAAGAAATTAGATTGTAGTAGGTGATGTGCTGGCGTCTGTACAATTTTATTCTGTCACAAATTTTATTACTGATGATATCTACTGACTTATTACGTGTTCCGCCCGCGCTCAATATTTTATGAGTTTCACACAATTTTGAGAAGGTTATGTCATCATTGGTATAAAATATCGATTCTGTTATAACTTATAATAAAATCAGATATCTTATTTGGAGATAGGCTGAGATATAGAGATATCAGATTTGGAGGATGATGAAAGAATGATTTTGTCTAATCTTGTCGTTGGAGCAGTGGTGGCCCATTGGTAACGGCCGTGCGTGACTTACGTGTTGTAGGACGTAGGTACGAACCCAAGTAGACACTAGCTTTTTAAATTATGTAAATATGTAAAGACTAGCTTCTGCCCGCGACTTCGTCCGCGTGAAATTCGTACTGTTCTCTAAAAATTTCGAAAATATATGTAGGTATGATCTTTATCATTTATTTAGATAAATAAGTATTCGGGCCAATTTTTAAGTTTATAGATCAAAGGAATCAGATTTTTCAAATAAACTGCATTCCCGCTTTTCACCCCCACAGGTATGGAATTTTGAAAAATCGTTCGTGATGTGTTCATAACGGGACTCAAAGATTATTTATACCAATTTTCGAGTTAATCAAACCACGCAGTAAAATCCTCCCCTGTAAAATTAATTACCCCTTTTCACCCGGTTAAGGGTAGATTTTCGAAAAACCCTGATACACGTTATTCTTTATTTTTGCTCTTAAGTATAAATTCAGAATTTCGAGTTAATCGGACCGCGCGTTTAAAATTCTTCCATAGAAATTCTGACGCCCCCAATCCCCCGTTAGGGGGTAGTTTTTTTTTTTTTGTCTAGCCTGCCCTGTCCCACTCCTGGGCAAAGGCCTCCCTCCACTCCTTCCATTTTTCGCGTGCCCGCGCGTCCTCCCTCCAATTTTAACGGAACCTATCCAGCTCGTCCCGCCATCTCATACGTGGCTTGCCGCGACCCCGCCTCACTGTCTCAGGGCACCAATTCTGTACTATTTGGGCCCACAGTTAGTCCGGCATGCGGCAGACATGTCCTGTCCAGTCCCATTTAAGTTGAGCAGCCTTTTCAGCCACGTCAACTATCTTCGTTTTGGAGCGCAGTATTGTGTTTCGAACACGATCCGTTAATTTAACGCCTAGTATACTGCGCTCCATTGCTCGTTGGCAGACCTTGAGTTTGGACTTCTGGATGTTAGTCAAAGACCAAGTTTGTGCACCATAGGTTAAGACGGGAAGAATACAGATGTCCATGAGCCTGCGTTTCAGTGCCATAGGCAACTCACCCTTAAATAGTTCCTTCAAGGACCAGTAGCTCTTCCAGGCGTTTTCCGTTCGTCTTGAGATTTCTTTATCTTGCCTCGCCTGGAAAGAGACTACTTGACCCAAGTAAAGGTATTCCTGGACATGTTGTATTATCTCCCCGTCTACTTTTATGCTTCTAGGTGTTTCATTGCACATGACTTTGGTCTTAGACATATTCATCTTCAGTCCAACCTCAAGGCTTGCATTGCTAAGTTCTTGGAGCATCTGTTCAAGTTCAGTGGATGAGGGGTAGTTTAGAAAAACAAAAAATGCCAAATTTCATAATTTACTTATTGTATAAGTATTCGTGCCATAAGATTTTTCATATACACTGTATTCCCGCTTTTCACCCCCATAGGGGTAGAATTTCGAAAAATTGTTTGGGGTGTGTTCATTACTTGACTTAAAGATTATTTATACGAATTGTTGAGTTAATCAAGCCACGCATAAAATCTTCCCCTGTATAATTAACTACCACTTTTCACCCCATTAGGGGTAGATTTTCGGAAAACCCTGATACACGTTATTCTATATTTTTGGTCTTAAGTATAAATACCGAGTTTCGAGGTAATCGGACCACGCGTTAAAATTCTTCTATACACATTTTGACACCCCCCACCCCAATCCTCCTTAAGGGGTTAGTTTATAGAAACAAAAAATGCCAAAGTTCATAATTTATTTAGATAAATATTCGTGCCAAGTTTCAAGTTTATTAAACAAATTAATAAGATTTTTCATATAAACTGTATTCCCGCTTTTCACCCCTACATGGGTGGAATTATGAAAAATCGTTAAGATGTGTTCATAACTTGACTCAAAGATTATTCCAAGCCACGCAGTAAAATATGACCTTGCAAAAGTAACTACCCCTTCTCACACAGTTAGGGGTAGATTTTCGAAAAACCCTGATACACGTTATTCTTTATTTTTAGTCCTTAGTATAAATACTGAGTTTCAAGTTAATCGGACAGCGCGATAAAATTCTTCCATACAAATGTTGACACCCCCCAATACCTCTTTAGGGGGTAGTTTAGAAAAACGAAAAATGCCAAACTTCATAATTTACTTAGATAAGTATTTGTGCAAAGTTTCAAGGTTATTAACTCAAGGAATAAGATTTTTCATACAAACAAAATCCCCCCTTTTCACCCCCTTTAAGGTTGAATTTCCAAAAACCCTTTCTTATTGGATACCTACTCTTTACAAAGAACACACCCTCCAAAATTTAAGTCCCTAGGACCAGCGGTTTAGGCTGTGCGTTGATATCTCAGTCAGGTCGATCATCCCCCTTTGGGGGTGAAATTATCAAAAACGCTGAGACACGTATAAATTAATTTTCAATCGTCAGCCTAAACACAAAATTTGAAGATCCTAACTTTTAAACTGACGGACTTTCATACACAACTTCATCCCCCTTTTTAACTCTTTGGAGGTGGAATAATGAAAAACGCTGAGACACGTGTAAATTAATTTTTAATCGTCAGCCTAATCACAAAACTTGAAGATCCTAACTTTAAAACTGAGGGACTTTCATACAAACTTTCATCCCCTATTTGACTGTCTTAGGGGTTGAATTTCGTAAAATCCTTCCTTATTCCTTGTCTACATTATAAAGGGAACCACTGTGTAAAATTTTAGCTTTCTAGGTGTAAGGGTTTGGGCTGGGCGTTGATGAGTCAGTCAGTCAGTCAGGCCTTTTGTTTTTATTTATATAGAAGACTGAATAAAGTAGACACTTTACTTTGTGTAAATTATTTAATCACCACTGCTCCTTTAAAAACGATGAAGGATAACATCGTGAGGAAACCGGCATGTCCTAGATCCAAAAATTCGAAGACATGTGATATCTATCAACCCGCTCTGGGCCTGCGTGGTAGTGGTTCCATTCTAATCGGGTGCAGCTGAATACCAGTATTTTACATGGAGCGACTGCCTATCTGACCTCCACAACGCTGTTACTGGGTAATACGATACCCCTTAGTAAGACTGGTTGTCAGACTTTCGTGCTTCTGACGACTCGTGACGACTGTCAAAAATCCAAGAATGAGAGCGGACGGGACCAACGGCTTAACATGCTTTCCGAAGCCCGGAACGGTCTCGGTATGTAAAGATGGTCACCCATCCACGGACCGACCGCGGCAAGCGTAGGTTAATCTGAGGCTGTCATTACTCAGCCACGAGCCCATCATATGTCTATATCTACAATGTTACCTATCTAACGCGGTTAAGTACGAATGCTCGCTTAGTTAAGGATAATTAATTCTAACGACACCCATCGTGGCTGTTAAAATGCTTCTAGGCACTTTTAATTCCTTTCACAAGCGTCTTATTTAAAAGCCAAGGAAACGGGACATAAGTCCATGTTAGAGGGTTTTAAAATGGTTAATTGCCCGATTTATAATAGTTCATTATATTAAAAGTCTCTACTGTTTGACAGATATTTTTATGTCCCCCTTTTCAAGACCATAAACGTCTGGTGTTTTAAATTAGGAATGTCCCATTATGGCAAGTGAGTGATGTTCAAGACATGGCAGCTGATTGGTTAATTTAAATGATCAGCTTCGAAGTACTACACTCAGGAGTTTTGTTAGCTGTTTTAAAGTTAGTACACGTTATTCAAATGTTTGTCTCTATGTCATCACAGAATACTACTATAACTACCACCATTATACTTCAGGTATCTGTTTTAAAATAATATTGTGTAAATTCTTATGTCTGCTTAAAATTTGGCATTCAGTGGTTTCAAAAATCTAAAAAAAACAATGACATGGAAAAATTCTCATTAAAAATGTAGGAAAAAAAATATAACTTAACATCTAAGTTACATTAAAAAAACTACGTTTTTCATAAACACTGGATATTCTTTTCATGAATAGTACAACTAGGTACTAAGTACAAGGGTTTTATTGATATTGGCGCTCGAATGACGTTGATGCCGTTAGTAAACATTTCTTAAATGTCACAAGAAATGTATCAAAAAACAAGATGGCGGCGCGTCATTTTCGATTTAGAACATGCGCCAAAATAACCTTGCAGCGCTATACATAATTAAGACACCTATGAACGTCATAAAACAACAAATCATCTCAAAACAAAATTTTAAAACGACAGCTTCCACTACAAAAGAATTTCATTTCTATCATAAAACACTAAAAAGAGAGCATTACCTCATAAAATTACACATAAATTATTTTAACCAGCTTTTATTACTACCTAAATACACTGAACATAGCAAGGCCTAGTACAGACCCACGGGACGTAGTTACAGCCCAACAACTTGATAAGTAAGCTAGGACAGTAAATAGTGATTTACTACCTATTATGTGTACTAGGCTTAGCAATTTGCGGTCAGGGTATGTCTTATTACGAAATAGTTTTTGGATGGGACTTTTCTTGTTAGTTTGAAATGATGATTCATAGTGGTGAGCCTAAGGTTTGTAATTTGGATCTGTATAGGTAAAGTTAAGGAAAATTGTTAGAATATTTTTATTTAAATCTTTTGTTGACTTATCTACCTGTATAAGATTCTATTGTCTACGTCATAAGCTTACAATTTTTTTTAGAAGGTAAGTTCTATTACATTACAAATAGACATGCGGCAGAGTCCACTAATTAAATATTTAATGAGATTTCATTGAATCAAAATTAAAAAAAAAAAACAAGTTCTAAATATTTTATTTCACATACACCTCCATGGGCACTTATGAAACGTCAGAAGCTAGGTGCACGGTTCCAATTGATCGTTTCGATCAACCGAAGCAGAAAAAATTGCCATTATGAATCTCTTCACTTCAGCAGATAGATTTAAAAAGTTCTTAAAAGAAACTATCAAAAACAAAACTTACCTCCGAAAGCCAGAAAGGGTTATAAAAATACCCAAGTCCGTATGTTTGCTCTCCACCGCAGCAAATTCTAATTACAAACCACTACAGATTATCTAATCCTTACTTCATTATAGTACTCGTTGTGGCTTTAATATGTATGTAACGGTTCCCTCTAATTGAGACTTATGAGATAGTTAAGGGTTCCTCTACACTTACACTACGCTACATTATGTAGCGTATCTAATTTTGTTGACATCAAGTAACATAGAAATGCGGTCTAGAGTATCTATGCATTTAGAGTAGGACAGATTAAGAAAAAAAAAAATGTGTCTTACTTTTTTTATCAACCTTTTGCATTTGTTTATTTGCATAATACATATTCGGCCTATAATGATCTCGCAACTGGGACACAAGCCTCTCCTCGGTGAGAGGGAGTGGGTCGTAATCCACCACACGGGCCCAATGCGGGTTGGTAGATGTCACATGTCTTCAAATTTTTGGTTTTAAGACATGCCGGACACGATGTTTTCTTTCACCGTTTTGGGAGCAGTAGGTATTTACCTACAGTTTATTTCCATAAGGTTTCCAGAGGGTCGCATAAAAGGAAACCACTGACTGATAAGCAAAGGTCTTTAGACAGTTACACTAAAACACTATCAATCAATAATTGGAATTAAAAACTTTATGGCCTTATTTTGTTAAAAAAAAAATACAACTATACACATGCTTCCATCTACTGGCCCCTATAAGCAACCAAGTTAATGTAGTTTGTTGCTACGAGATGTCGCTAGCGGGACCTGCGCATAACTGCCTTCAGTTAAGATTCAATACTGAATCAAAGTGATATTTTTAATATTTATTGAAGTAATGGGGTAAAATTAAAACAATGAGGTAAGTTTTAATCATTTGACAAAAAATCACTACAAAATCTACTGTGATAGGCAAATCTTGAAGTTAGACGTTTTCAACAAAATAGGTACTCATGAAGTCAAACGCAAACTTATGGCAACTTAAGCTATTAAAAAAAATATTTCGGTAATTAGATTTTCCGCAGTATGAAACAATAAAATGGAAGTAGTTCTCAGATTTTTTTTTTAAAGTTCAAAACTCTAATTGAAAAATACTTTTATTCAAACATTAATCTGTCAAGCTCCGCTAATGAGACACAATTGATTTTCTGTTTGTTCACCGATCGGTGTCCCGCGGTCCTTGACCGGTTAATATATTTACAGACGCCAGCACATCAAGCTACCCGAAACTGTCAATTTTTTCCAATCAACTTTGAACCTTATGCTTTAGCGATAAAGTTGAAAATCTATTAAAGAAATTTGACAGATTGTAGTAACTTGATGTGCTAGCGTCTATACTTGTACGTACCTAAGCTTCAATCGGCATCACGTCTGTTTTGGACACCATCCGAGTCTTTAAATCTGATATAAATAATTTCTCTTTACATAAATAACATTTGAGGTACAAAAACGTATCGATCTGGCACCAGAGAGTTTCGTATCTTCTTCTCCATCTCGATCTTCGAAGCCTTTATGGTAACCATGACGTTTCAATTGCTTATTGATTAATTGACTGATATCTTTATATTCCTATACTTTAATTTAACTTATGTAAGTTTTAGTTTATATATTATCATTATAAAATCTGTAAACAAATCAACTGTTTTCATTATTTACATACGCAGAGGTAATTACCAAAAATACTGCTCAGTAAATACCAAAAAAAAAAGGTTAAAAAACCTAGCAGTTTTGTAATATTGCATTTTCCAGTGCAAAATGTTTTCATCAAAACTGGTCCATGAAACCAAAAACCTCACTCTTCAAACAAACCTAAGACAAAACCGTTTATTGCCCGTGGTTCGACCGCGTAGTTTTACTGGTAGGACCAAGGGCATTTTTCTTTTCGGTGGTTCTATCAATCGGACCATCGTTATAAAATTATCATATTTTATTGGCAGTAGTTCTACTGGTCGAGTAGAACTATGATAAATATTTTTGCCCATGGAACTACTTACGTAGTACTTATACCTGTTACATTATACTAACTAACAAAACTACCATAACTATTATTTTTATTTTTTAGCCTTTTGGTAACAAAAGCCTAAAAAATAAAAGTTATTAAAAAATGTTTTTGTAGCTACCTATTGCACTAAAAAGAAAATAGTACATTACTGCAGCAGCCAGCAAAAGAGGCATTGATGGACGAACGTGTAAATGTGAGATTAAAAATGTGAGAGTAAAAGAGTTAGCAGGTTTAACTAAAAAAAAAATGTTTGCCAAAAAGTAAGTGAACGTGGACGAATATGTATCATCGCAGCTTTGTACCTGTATATTTTTGGTTCTTATAATTAGAATACCGCCACACTGTGGATCCATTTTTATATTGGATTTTTTTTTTAAGTTTAGAACCACGGGTAAACAAAGTTGCCCTTAGTACTACTGATAGAACTTGATTTGCCCATGGTCCGATTGATAAAACCACCGAAAAGAAAAATGCCCTTGGTCCTACTAGTAGAACTACGCGGTCGAACCACGGGCAATAAACGGAAAAAACAGGTCCGATTCTTATTTTATCTTACTTACTAAACAAGAAAATGTATTAAATTCAAAGACTTCTTCTATCAAATCGCGATGCGAAAAATCCTTGCAAGAAGCTGCCACCGCTGCTGCATTAATATTTATCAATTCAATCGTGTTACCAACAACAGTGTTTTGTCGGGAATCGAACCGGCGACTACACGACCCAAGAATGCAATACCGTCCCGCTAATTGACAATACTCTAAGAAAAAAGTTATGATATCATTATGTTGACGATTTCATTTAGTACAACGTGCTGAGATTACTTAATTTATAATGATTTGTTCTGTGTTTACGTTTGCGGAAAAGCTGTTCTTTCATTCTTGATTTGTGTACTTTATCTACTTACTTGTCTATTATTTGGGAAGAGGTAGTGATAAAAAACAAAAAAAAAACTGGCACTCCGAGAGTGCCAACAGAAGTAAAAAGATGAAGAATTACGTGTGTATTTTTTTAATCGTCATATAAACACAACACAAACAGAATACTTTGCCATCGCTCACTGACATATCGGGAATGCATTAAAACCGAGTACATCCCGAGGAAAGCCGAACACATCCGAAGCGGTGTCGGTTACAGTGACAGTGGCGCGAATTCAATGGTTTTTTCCCATCACAAAAAAAGCCCAACGCGCCTAAAGAAGATTTCACTTCAAAAACCGATATCATAAAAATCCACAAAAATGTACATAGTAGGCTGTTGTCTATTGAAATGAAATGAAATTGTATTTATTTGCCAGAATACAGGTACTTACAATATAACATGGTAAAATAATTTTAGTCTCACTGTATTCGACTTATCAGTCGTGCAAATATTTCTAGTACATGCCTTATAATATCATGAGATTACATCAATGTCATTAGTCATAAGTCACACACATCAAATCATAATAAAATTTACAGTCTTGCTTCGTTAATATTAATTAGACACATTACATTATAAAATATATTAAATTTGTGTATTAAATAGGTTATATCTCACAGTCAAGACAGTTTATCAATTTATTGATTAGATTAAAAAATAATGTCAATAATTATAATAATTTAAATATTTGTTTGTACATCATGACTGTTTAAAATTTAAATAACCCTCTATTGAATAAAAACATTTGTCACAAAGCCAATTCTTTAAAGTTCTATTAAATTCTAAGTTATTCATTTTTCTCATTTTGTCCGGTAGTTTATTATAAACTTTCACCGCCATGCCATATTATTTTAGAACCAGCACCCTACATAATTACGTAACAGACTTTCAATCACAGTCTTGACCATTTTGAAGGATATTGCTAATCCATTGCTCCATATGTTCGAAAATTTGTATGCTCAACGATGTAAATAATGCAATGAATGTTGTTGAACTGTCAAAATGAAAGCCGTTGCTACTGTTAGTGTGTTACGCGCAGGTAAGTTGGTACTACTTGCACTTGCACTTTGGTAGTGATCGTATAAAATAAATAAATCAATTAACTCAACTGTCGATATCTAATCAATTTAAACATTACATCAGAAACCAACCAAACTAAAGTAATCATCATCTTCATGTTTTACAAATCCCCAACTAGTTAACTTAATTCATCTATTACCATCCCACCAACTTCGCGTTACAAGACCAAATAATTCGGACATTCGGAAACCCGTATTATCCGCGTAATTCAGTTCGGATATAAGGGCACGCCACTAGTGTCCGGTCCCGAAAATGTGTCCGTTAATTTGACAGGCCCCCCGGACAAAGACCCAAAGCCATGGAATCCAGATTACAGGCGGAAAGCTGCCGTTCGTGATTCTCGTATTGCTCTAATTTTACGAGGCTTATTTCACTTTTATTTCTGAAGTTTTGCGTTGTGACTTTCAGTTGGAATTTTAGTTCATTAATTGAACTTGGAAATGTAGTCTTGATTACCAATTGTAGCGAAATAAAAAAATTCACTTCACTGCATTAAATAAAAACGTATATTTTTTTTTAGGTAAACCAATAAATACAAAATGTATTTTTTTTTAAATCTAAATACAAAACACGGTTATTATAGGCCGATCGCTTAACAGAGACGTTGCCTGAGGTAGCTGCGCGGTGCGGGAGGGGTGACAGTTGTAACAAGTTGACGATCACTGAGCTCTCGCAGCACGTTACCACAGCCCTTCCGCACCGCGCTGTTACCCCAGGCAACGTCTCAGTTAAGCGGTCGGCCTACAGTTACAAGAAATTATGTTGCTGCTCTTAAAATATTAGGAAAAAGAGAAATCAGGAGAGTTTATGAAATTCAGGGTATCTTTTAGGATAAAATACACTTGGGAGCAAATAAATCGAGCCACTTGCTTTTTTCACGTATAATGGTTATTATTTTTGGTATTATGGAAGGTATCAATTCAAAACATATATCGCCTGAAAGCTTATTTAATAACCTTTACAATGAGGGTAAATTATTGAATGAAAAACTTATTTAATGATAAATTATTGGCTCTGAAAGAAAAACGATAATTTTGATAGAAAATTGTCAGTCCAGAAAAAAACAATTAAAAACAAAATTATGGTATAAACTTATTCTTAATATCTTGTATTACCCCCCCTTGCCCTGATTTCGATAGATTTTCTGGACTGTTTTAACCCTACAATTTTCTATCAAAATTACCGTTTTTCTTTCAGAGCCAATAATTTATCACTAAATAAGGTTATCATTCAATAATTTACCCTCATTGTAAAGATTATTAAATAAGCTCTTAGGCGATATATGTTTCGATTTGATACGTTCCATAATACCAAAAATAATAACCATTATACGTGCAAAAAAAAGCAAGTGGCTCGATTTATTTGCTCCCAAGTGTATTATAACGAATTTCACGAACTATCGACTCGATTGCAATCGGATTTTAAGCTCGTTAGAACTAATTTGCACAGATTTTAACCGTTCAAGCGGCGCGCGTCGCCGATCGGCGACGAAACAATAGAAAATCAATTGTGTCTCATTAGCGGAGCTTGACAGATTAATGAACAAACATCGCGCGTTAACGTGTACGGAGTTTCAATACAATAAAAGTCCAGCTTATACTGGATTTGTTACCTTTATTAAATAATTTTAAACTATATAAACACCTTCGTGTATCTAGCCCCAATCACAATAACACTATACCCAATTTTCCTCTCACATTCCCTATAATCAAAACAAAACACATGAAAATGAAACAATCAGAACTTAGACCATATCCCTAATACAGCCAAATAACTATTTACCGGTAGACAAAGCGCCCCGTTGTCCCCACTCTAATATTCTCTCACTGGATGTCCGACAAGGTCCGACGACACCAATGTCTAGCTGTACTACGGCTACACCTATATCTACCCTCTAATTAACTAGGATTAGCTCTCTATCTCGTACCTCTGGAAATGAGCTTGTTGTGTCCTCCACAGCAGGTATTTAGGAAGCTCGTGTTCCTATGTGAAAAATAAATGATGTCCGATTCGTCTGAGGAATATTTTTGGTCCGATAATGTTGGTGTAGGTATTTGTATCTTTATCCTTGTTTTGTGTCACATCTCTTTCGTTAGTGTCTGCAAAGATTTGGTGCAAGCCTAAAATTTAATGGCCAACAAAATGCTTAATCTATCCTAGATAGTGAGCATTATGTGAATTTTCAGCAATATCCCTAATAATCAATGAAGCCTCGTTTCAAGACTGTTCATGTCAACATTTTTTACTTGTACGTCCAATTATGCCAATACAATTTATTGTGCATTTGTGTTTTCGTTTTTAAGGAACAAGCTGTTTCCTAATTTAATTTCGTCACCGGCTTTCTAACCAATTTATACTTTAAGTGTACCTAAGTAAATTAGTGTGAAATCGTACCCACACCTGTTTTATATTCGTTAGTAAGTTCAAACTTTTAGGCATCCCGAAAAATTCCCAAAAAAATTCTGAGAATAATCTATACCGGTTAGTAAGCAGTATATAAATTTTCAGCATTATACCTATTAGTCAAAAAAGGATTCGATTCACGACTGTACATGGCAACATTTTTTACTAATACATCCAATTATGCCAACGCAATTTATTGTGTCTCTGTCTTTTCGTTTTGAGGTACAAGTGGTTTCCTAATTTCGTCACCGGCTCTCTAGCCAATTTGTAACTACTTTAAGTGCATGTAAATTAGTGTGAAATCGATTCGTATTAGTTCGTTACTCGCGCATCTGATTACATGTGCGGTTCTAGCACTCATTTGGGATTCGATTACATTGCCTTGCTTGCTTTAGTGGTTGCTGACGACACTATTAGTTCCTGGGATAGTTGTTTAGTGTAACTATTCGATTTCTGCGTTTATTTGGGCCCATTGGTATTTTTACAAACATGGCTCTCTGAATGTTTTGAAATATTCTCCAAATCTATAAAAAAAATTCACAGACAAAAAATTTTTTTTTGTTTTCGAAAATCTTCCATGTGAACAGGGTTTGTTTTTATGATGACACAAAGAGCCAGCAGTCACAATCAGCTAGAGTGTCTAGTAATACCACTTTCAGAAAGCCTTCTTTATTATCCATTGATTCCATCTAAACTAATATAAAGCTAAACTGCCGTCACTTCTTTACAACGTTTTAACAACTTCTTTACTGCAAGACGCCAACATCAGTAACGAGCAATTTCTCTAAGAGGGTAATAGTGAACGAAGTCCTTTACCTAGTTTACGATCACTGTACTAAGACCAACATAAACATTAACAATTAACTCATGAACTATTCAATGTAATTGCATTACCTCCGCAATGGATTAATGTGTTCGATTGCTGCGCTCCCACTGTGTTTTTCCTCGTTAGTTTCTCCCTCTATATCCCAAAGTGGGTTTCTTTATCTCCCTTATTACAACCACTTTGACTTCAGTAAAAATAAAACAATTTGGATACTGCCCTGGAATTGAGAATTTACTGAGACTAGGGTTGAAACTTCCATTACAACAAACGCCCTTTATATTAACTACAGCATGCACAAGTCCCTTCTAATTACCAGTCTTCAGAAACCTCATTAATTTTAACACTCTCATTTCCACCTACTGTGAAGTTTCCTCTAGCAACAAGTACAAAAGTCCCATCATATCAATTCGCTAGCCAGTAATTATAACATTTAAATATGGAAGTCTGGCGTAAACGGTGTCCGTGCTGGCGGAAAGTAATAAGTCCCTTGACACACCGTGATTAGACTGTCATAGGGCGGGGGGAACGTGCATTGTAATCAGGTTCGCGGGCACTGCGCCTCGGATTGTGTAACTCCACACTTAGATTGGGTAGCGGGCTGTACAAGTAGACGCGGATTCTTATAATCAATTTGACATTTAGAAAAAATATGGGGAATCAAAAATACTTAATGCCAAGTTAATACCGTCTACAGCTTATTAACTTCACAGCATTATTATAAAATCGAGAACTTAAAAATATAATCTTTCTTTGGCATTTAATCATGGTCCAATTAAAGCATGAGATTAGTTTCCAAGTCGTATTATAAGTTATAACGAACGTACTGCATTTTGTAAATCTAAGGAATGTAAGTCCCCCTCACCGAGAGGAGGCCTGTGTCCCAGCAGTGGGAACATTATAGGCTGATGATGATGATGAAGGAATGTAAGAAAGAACTACTACTGTGGTTTCGATAATCGACGCCCATCTTAGATAATATTTTTCCTTTTGATTTCCGCCTTTTTTCATCACCATGTCCAAACTCTAATGCAGGAACAAAAGCTTTTTTGTAACCAGTGCACCTCGGGGACGAACCGAGCGAGTCATTTACATAACTGCCTTATTTTATTTAAGAGTAGTCTCGCTCTCACTTTGTTACCGACACGGATATCTTTATGCAGTTCCCATTTAGTCTTTTTTTCTTCTTTTTTGTCCGATAGATTCGCGGCCAGTGTGTTCATGTGTGTCACTGTATTGTTCTACGTAAGGCTACGTGCAGATCGACTGAATTATTTTGATGATAATTTTACAGTTTCTTAATTTACGGAAAAATATTTTTTTCTTGTCAATCTTTGAAGCGCATTGTCCAAGAAATATTCTGGTTAAGCGACAGATCTACATAAAGAAGCCTGCTACAAGTAGGAGCAACGAAATCACTGCCTTATCTGCGTTCGCGATTTATTTGCCAAAAATATAAACAAACTAGCTGCGCCCCGCGGTTTCACCCGCATAAGTGTCGATCCCGTGGGAATATCGGGATAAAAACTATCCTATGTCCTTTCCCGGGACTCAAGCTATCTCTATACCAAATTTCATCTAAATCGGTTCAGCGGTTTAGGCGTGAAGAAAAGACAGACAGACAGACAGAGTTACTTTCGAATTTATAATATTACTAGCTGCGCCCCGCGGTTTCACCCGCATATGTGTCGATCCCGTGGGAATATCGGGATAAAAACTATCCTATGTTCTTCCCCGGGACTCAAACTATCTCTATACCAAATTTCATCTAAATCGGTTCAGTAGTTTAGGCGTGAAGAAAAGACAGACAGACAGACAGAGTTACTTTCACATTTATAATATTAGTTTGGATTAGTTTGGATATGAATTATTGGAAAAATAAATTTAATTCCTACACAATAAAGTTCAGTTTACGCTACAACTTCAATCATTTTTAAAACTTTTTCAATAGTGCTAGTCACTCAGAAATCAACTTAATTTTCATTTAAATAAAATTGATATTTGTTTAACTTGAAATAGGGTGGAGGTGTGCAGCACTGCGCACTTTTACTATACGATTCATCATAAAATTCTAGTCTATGCTAGATTAATCAAAACTCTAGCATTATTATTCTTTTGCAGAAGAAACACCTATGGTTGCTACAACCATAGTTTTTGATTTTCAACCGTTGATAAAGTTATTGGACCATCAAATAGATGCACATAATTATGAGTTCATAGTTATTTAATACTCTCGTATCCAACAATAGCTTTATTCATAATTAATAGTTTATGACGATTGTTAAATATAATATTTGCTTTTGCTGTTTGAACTGTTAATATTATTATGTTTTTAGTAGTTTCAACCTCGGCATGAATAGTAAAGAGGTCAAACGTGATATTAATTAAAGGTTCATGAAAATATACTTTGACAATGAAATATATTTCATTTGATTTTCATTTCGATTCTAGTTCTTTACTCATTCACCAATAAATAAGTTATTACACTGAAAAAAATAATTTCATAATACAGCACAGTAAAGCGATTTCATTAAGACTTACTGACTTTATACAGTAAGAAGAAATGTTTATAAAACAGTAAAAGACAAAACAGTAACTTTTAATGATTGAACATACTATTTACTGAAAAAACAACAAAAAAAAAAGAAAACCACCATTGAAACCAAGGAAACCACCATCACAATGTAAGTAAATTTAAATGGTTTGAACGATATCACCAAATGAATAAAACAGTTAATTTTGTGACCTTTTAGCTACTTAAAACGTTAAAGTTTACTGTCATGACGTTAAATTTTTTGCCTCAAGTAACTGTTTTCGGATCAATAAAAAATACTGTTTTAAACGTTAGGCTCATGTGGAACTGTTTAAAGCAGTTCAGATTAATGTTTTTTTCATTTTTATTTACTGCTTATCTCTTTCAGTGTAACTAACAAACTATTTACTGTAATGGTATATTTTATTTTTATTTTTTATATGGACCCTATGGTTATAGTCTTTCTAAGTTCTACATAAATTATAATGTCGTTAAATAAAATTGCTGTCAGCTCCTTTTCCTATTCTCCCTTCTTCGAACTTATTTTCGTTTCTTGTCCTATAGTATTGAATTGTTCTTCAGGTTGATCGACTAATTTTTGTAAATTGCAACTATGATCTGCCACGGAATAGTCTTCGTATTTCTCTACTTACTGCACTCTAAAAGCTCAGTATTTATTTAGATCAATCCATATTTCATAAAAGCGACTAAGAACTTGCTTATTCTCTCAATAATTAATCTTCAATATTCACTTTCCAAAGCAACGTGATTACGGGAAGGTGCTGTTCTTACCTGAATAAACCTAAAGGCATAAATTCAACATTACAAAACATATACGTACACCTGTCAAAGCTGTCAATGCAAATGAATGACTTGCTCGTAATTTACTACAGTTACTTAACACCTGAATATTGGTTTACTTCCTCAATATTTCTAGACGTGGTCTAGTTTGAATCAAGTGAGAATATGGCTGTCATACTTGAATTCTCGTAAATATGCCTGTATAGAGTGTTGGTTAACCTATGGTGCTAACTAGAGCACTAGGAAAACGTGTGGGCAGGATAGACAATATAAATGCTCTACTGAAGTAAGGTTATATTGAGCTGAATGGAATAGATATCTAGGACTTAAACAATGCCTTCTGCTCAGTTGATTTGTTAAACTTTTATTTATAACCATTTACTTTTGTTAAAACTATTATGTAAGGTCCCATTAAAATAGATGGACAAAATTTTCGAAATCATTCAGACCACCAAAATAAGGACGATGCTGGTTAAAAACGATTATAAGAAAAACGCATTAGATACTTACAAGAAAAATAATCAGATAACGAAAATACATTAATGTGCCGGCAATTTATTATTTTAGGTCAAAATAAAATTACTTTAATCAGTGTTTTTTTTGCTTGGATATTTTTGGTTAGACGTACTGATCGCTGTGTTAAAATTTGTCCATCTATTTTAATGGGACCCTGTATTTTATCTATCAGAGGCATGGTAAACGCAATCCTTTCCGTAAATCTTTCCGTGCCGTTATTGTGGCATCTAAGAGTAATATATGTCCACTGCGATAGATAGTCTTTAGATACTTTGAAGTTTTGTAAATTACTACATCCAACTAAAAATATTCCTTACATCGCAAACTCCTAACCTCATCAACAATCCGTCCACTATATCTCCGTCTACGCGACATAAAAGATCTGGTAGTCCAATTTCCATGTTTACAGGTGGTAACAGTGTCAAGTATTGTGACCGCGGCTTCATGCAACCTGTGCAATGTACCGAATCATTTGTAGCAGATGAAATGTAAATGCACACTCGTTACTCGGCGCCGCAGCGCGCTTCGTATTCATGAGTCCGGTGGAATGGAGCTAAGTGGTGAGAGAAAGCGGTTTTACGAATTATTAAAATTAAAAATGATTTTTATAGATTAAATAATAATTTATCATTTTAATGATTTGACATTGTGTATGTTTCCCTGGCGAAACAAAGGTAAAAAATTGCTAATTCACTCATTATTATCAAACCAAAAATTCACAACTTTGTCGTCACAAAATATTAAGGTCGCATAAATTTAAACAGAATTCTAAGCCAGTCCTCTTTCAACCTGAACTTGGCCATTATTGTTGATTACGTTTAATTGTTTTTTTTTAGAAATCTGAATACAGATCTCTGACCACGGGGCTCCTATTTGAACCTTTTCATTTTCGGTGTGAATATATTGAATAACTTGATATCGTTCCTATACGAGTCGAAATATGAGTAGTCATATACATATTTCTATAGGAACGTTATCAACTTTTTCCCCCTGCATATGCGTGCCCAAAAATCCTCGGTGCTCCCGTATCATTACTGTCAGCTCCCCGCTTTTCATGATAAGCATGATGGCCTGAAATTAAAAAAATATGTTTGAAATTATACCTACTCAAGTAAGTATGTTTTACAGTTAAGTAAAAAATCAAAACCCTGTTCTAATGTTTTTAGTAACTATAGTGTAATAAAAATATTCCCTCAAGAATCTCTTCTCGCTTGTGACATACACCTAGCTCCTGTCAGAGGGGTATGCGCACATTATCTTCAAATGTGTCAACAGCTCACGTTCTTTCTCGTTTACTAGGCACTATCCGTCTATTGTGACTTTTTCGACTTGTTGTGCACTTTTTATGAAAGGTTAAACGTCGCTTATTTTTGTTATATCGCTACTCGGGTTAGGATAAATAAAATTATATTTTGAAGGGACAGAAATGGACAATCACGAAAGCTCCCGTATAAAAAAAAGGATTCTTTCTTTTGGCAGTACTTTATTGTTTTTATTCAAAATTTAAATACTGATGTTTGAGAGGGGCTTGTGGCTAAGTAAGAACAGACGCACGGGTCGATCGATCAGGTTAAGCTGCGCTTGCTGCGGTTGGTCCGTGGATGTATGACCATCTGTACCTTGCTACGCTTGCCAAGGAAAGCACTTAAAGTTGTTGGTACCGGCTGACACTCGCGGATCTTTGAGAGTCGTTACGGGTCGTCAGAAGCCCGAAAGTCTGACATCCAGTCTTACCAAGGGGTATCGTATTACCCAGTAACTGGGTTGTAGAGGGCAGATAGGCAGTCGGTCCATATAAAATACAGAGGGGCAATTCTCGTAATTTTAAGAACGTTCATAGTCTGATCTCAATCTCAATTTGTCAAAAATACCTCTAATTTCCCTACATTTTGACATTTGTTTGTTGCCGAGATGAGACTGCGACTAGATTTTTAACGTTTTAAATTATGAGAATTGGCCTTCTGGTATTTAGCTGCATTCGGTTACACTGGAAGCCGACCCCGACATAGTAACATAGTTGGGAAAGGGCTAGGCAGATGATGCAGATCATGATTCTACTAGACTAGACTATCTCCAAGACTGACTGTCTTGCCTATACGATTGCCTAGCTCTGGTAAGACATTATTCCACTTTCCATTTCATTTAGCCTTGTCTGGTCATCAGCACCGGTATGATAGGTACTTGCTAAACATACCTTTTTGGATAAAAACAAAAGACGGTTGATGACATCAAAAAGCTGCATGCTGTATGATAAGAAATAACACTAAATAAATTGCTCATTACCACTGTCTTCGATCCCGGCCTCTCACTGTTAAGGCTCCCGCAGACAGGCGTGACGCGACTCTAGTAGAACAATTTCTATAAAAACTTCAAGGAAATTATTCTACCAGAATCGCGTCGTACCGTCGCATCTCGCCTGTCTGCGGGAGCCTTTACCCGTTTACTTTATTTTTAATCTGTACCGAAGCCTGTCCGATTTAACAATGACATAACACTTACGATTTATTTTAATAAAACTATCCCCATCGATATGCAGTTGCGAAATTATAAAACAAAATGGCCACGGGGTCCAATTCTCAAGTCAAAATTTATGCGTTCCATACAGCCGAGCGATGCATCTCCTTTCCGTGTCACCCGGGCTGGGTCCAATTAAGTTCAACTCACGACCTCGGATTGAGGCGGCGAAGTGAGCGATCGAAACCGTACACGGTGTGGACATGTGGATGGTGTAATTGAAATGGATAAAATTGCAGAATTTGTATGGGAGAAGTAGAGATTTAATTTAAGGCGACTATATGACCTAAAGCGCGGTCTTTGTCGGACTGCATAGAAAAGAAAGAGATGCGCGATGAAACAACGCTGGTAATTTATTGCAAAATATGAAGCAATTATCTATTTGCAAAAAATATATTGTTTGTGCTAAAAAATTAAAACACTAGTGTTTTAGTGTGTTGCTTGTAGAATAATCTGACAAAAAAATATAATGATTGTATGTATATTAGTATGGTTTTTATTGTAAAAAGAAGGTTTTTAGAGGTATCTTCATGATTTTTTTCTATCGTATCAAATTATTTGTATTGTTTTCAACACACTATCTATCTAGAATATATCCTGAAGAATATCTTTTTTTTCTGATTTTGTTTACTGTAGTCGATCATATAGTTTTATTGTTTGTAAAACTTGTATTTTTTGCGTTTAGGTCCTGTAAGCCCCTTAACTCTTGTGTCGTTCTCACACGTTTGCTATGTGTGGTTTCGGTAATAAATATTTATATGAGAATAGTTATTGAGAATACGTCAATTTTATTTTATTATAGTCATTAGGTAATGTCACACTGCTGGGCAAAGGCCTTTATACTTTCTTTCCACCTCTTTCTGTCCAGAGCTGCCAAGGGCAAACTTACGGGTCTCGCTGAATGGCAAACGACATCGCGGCAGGCTAGACAGAGATGGTCGGATGAGCTGGACTCTTTAATGAATATTGTAAGAAAGCCAATGGATTAATAGCCAAGAGCCTCGACCAACACCTAAGGAAGCTCTCGTTGGGCAGCTGGATCAAGAGCTTGATTCAGAAAGCTGTACTTCTGGACACGGCCCGTATTGTTAGGAGGTTCCTCTCTCTGGAGCCCTGACCGCCGGTAGCTTGGACCCTGTTCCCGATACCGGTGGGCTACTATTTTTTATATTTTTAAATGTTTTTATATATTTTTTATATTCTAATATTTAAAAATATAATTTATATGTATATAGTGAAATAAAGGAGATTGAAAGAAAAGTGGTAAAAAAAAACTGATGGCCCAGGACAGGGCACACGTTATACTAGGTGTACTTCGTATCACCTCTGATGCGGACCGTAATGTGAGTCTCCACATTTTTATCACACTTGAACAAAATAACTAAAATCAAATACAGCAAGTGTATAATCACCTTTCAAGCAATTTTTTGCTCAGTTAACTCAAGTAGCATGCGTATAATGATAAAAACAAAATTATACAGTCTGTTTCACAGTAATTCTTTACTCAGGTTTAAGACAATTGCGTTTTTTTTTTTCAATCAACTTGTTGCTCGATCTATTTCCGACTTAAAAGGTTCCGTCAAGTTTATAGTGATATACATAATCGCCAGAACATCTGGAAAAAGTGTGCTATCAGTTTTAAAACTAAAGCCCGGTTGGTCAGAGCATTGGTTTTCCCGATTTTCCTCTATGGAGTTGAAACGTGGACAATTCGAGCAAGAGAAAGACAGAGGATAGATGCATTCGAAATGTGGTGCTGGAGGCGGATGCTCCGAATACCATGGACAGCCAAACGCACAAATGTGTCTATCCTTTCCCAACTCGATGTCAAGACCCGATTGTCGACAATATGCCTACAGCGTATTCTATCCTATTTCGGCCACATAATGCGAAGGGGAGATAGCAGCCTTGAAAAGCTGGTTATTGTTGGCAATACCGAAGGAAAGAGAGCGAGAGGCCGGTCGCCAACACGATGGTCTGACCAAGTGAAAGAAGCTACGTCCTCAAGCAATTTTCAGCAGGTGGTGATGGCAACTTTGGACCGGAGTAGATGGAGGCAGATTGTCCGTTTAAAAGGATCCAGTGACCACGATCCTCAGTAATGAGGGACCGATTGCAGAAGAAAACATAATCGCCATATGTTTTTTGGCAGCAGATATGGACCAAAATATGTTTATATTTATCACTAATTTCCTCATTTACGACAAAATACAACATATCATGGACATTTCATACATCTTGCAGATTTCTACTAAGAGAAAGATTTATAATTTTTCATCTACGGTCTGTCGCACTGGTGCTGCTAAGCATTTTGGACTTCAAAAAAACAATTGAAGATTTTCGGCGAGTCCATTGTGAGAAACCAGTTTTCTACCCATATGCGGCTGCTAAAGCGCTTTTCTCATGGCCTCACGACGGCCTCACTCAGGACTTCGTGCTAGAGAAAGCGGAAAGCGGGTCGCTGCTAGATCACCACTATTAGATTGTCATGCATGTTGGATGAGGTAATTAATTGTGACAGACTATTTTGCAGGAGTTCACTCACTTGGTGCAACTAGGATTTATCGTAGGAAAACATGGTAAACGTCTTGTTTGATTTGTTTTTTATGCTTGTTTTAGAATCTTTTGCATTTGTGAAGCTCCCACATAATAAATCAATGCCTGATAATGATTTTACGCGCAATAATTCCTTTACAAACAAAGTAAAGAAGACTGATCATTTTTCTGCATCTACAATGTAATTTCCAAATCAAAAGTTAAACCTGCACCCTGATTGCGTAATACACTATCACATTATGAATAATTTTGAAGTATATTGCTAATTCATTGCTTCATATTATGTTTGAAAACTTTGCTCAGCGACGTAAATAACGCAATGAATGTTGCTGAACTGTCGAACTAAAATCCATTGCTACTGATAGTGTGTTACGCAATCACCCCGTTAATTGGCGTTCTAAAACCAAAGCAACAATATAATCCATACTCCATACTTATAAATTCGAAAGTAACTCTGTCTGTCTGTCCGTATGTTACCTTTTCACGTCTAAACCACTAAACGGATTTCGACAAAATTTGGCAGAGAGATAGATTACATCCTGGAGAAGGACATAGGATAGTTTTTATCCCGATATTCCCACGGAATCGACACTTATGCGGGTGAAACCGCGGGGCGCAGCTACTTATTTAAATATACTTCGCAATAATTTTACAGTTCGACACAACTTAGATGTAGCATCGGCAAAATTCGTAAAACGTTCGTAATTCGTATTCGTAAATCTTTATTACTACTTTAAAATTGATCAATTTTTCCTAAAGTAGTAATAAAGATTGGTGATTTTGAAGGCGCACTTAGTCCGGATGTGATCGGTTTTACGAATTTTGCCGATGCTACATCTAAGTTGTGTCGAACCACACCCCGGACACTCCATACAACCCTCGCAAAATAATTACCTACTACTACTACATTAAAAAATGACGTTTGTATACGTATGAATGTGTGCGTGAGGTACTTGTGTTTGCGAGCGCTCTTGTTAAAGAACTGCGACGGTAACCTCGAAGTGCGGGGTGAGGTGCGGTAACCGATGTTAGTGCGGGGAAGGGAGTGGCCTTTCTGTACGTAGTACTTTAAGTATTCTGTGGTCGAACTGTACTCTGTTTAAGGACGCTATCACATTTGTGCACGAATAACAGTGTTGTCAGGTACCATTTTACTGAATAGGAGTCACAACTGCGAGGATATCTTAGTTCCAAATTAAAGATACATACCTATACCTATGTATATTCATCTCCAGAATGGCTCCATAACAATTAAATAGCCCCAAACAAAATTTTCAACAAATACGTGTAAAAACTTACTCCGTCTAAAAGCATTGCCATCCTTGAAATTTTCGCTACCTCTTTATTCAAGATAACATTTTATTAACCTCACATACATTATTAAACCGCTATATTTTAAGCTTACATTAGAGAAATAATGCCTAGCATACCACTAATTGTAAACCTACTTAGCCTGAAAGATATGGGTGATTTAATGCACAATGTATGTAGGCCATCGGCTACCGACCACTTATAAAACACAAAATGCAGTTCATATAGGTACGCAGATATACTACCGTTCGTGACTGCCACCGACATTAATAGGTACATACCTACATACACATTAACATTAATATTACAAGTTGGAACAAGCGTGAAAACGAGCTAAGTGGTGAAACTATCTGCGCAAATTCCCATGCTGTTAATGAATTCATGTCGGATTCCTATGCGTTACGGACAGATGTGTGTGAAGACTTGTGTCAGTCTAATAATAATAAAGGATATTGAAGCGTGAAAACGTCATTATTAGAAACATCCATGGGTAAAATTAGGAGCAGTAGTGTCTCAGTGGTAACGGCCGCGACTTACGAGTTGTAGGTCGTAAGTTCGTACCCAGACAAGCACTTTACTTTGTGTAAATTATTTCATCACCTCTACTCACAAAACGGTGAAGGAAAACATCGTGAGGAAACCGGCATGTCCTAGAACCAAAAATTCGAAAATGTGACATCTACCAACGCGGAATGGGCCCGCGTGTTGGATTACGGCACTAAAGTGCGTTTCAACAAATACTTCCTTTGCCGTTCTGTTGGCAGCAATGAATACCACTTCTTCTTCTTCACCACTCCTTAATGTTTTGGGCATGATTCTAACACGGAAACCTTATAAATCTTAAAAAAATCCGCAGAATCGTCTTCCCATATCTACTATCTTGACAAACATGGACACAAAACACATATACTCATAGCGGAGGACAGGGGAGCCAACATTAAAACATAGGAACTATTTGTTGAAACGCACTCTACTCCCTCTCACCGAGAGGAGGCTTGTGTCTCAGCAGTGGGAACATGGGCTGAGCTATGGGTAAAATTGACTCCTTGCTAAATAAATTCTTTGCAATGGAAAATCTACCATTAGCGAACAATACGATTCGGTTCACAATAAAGAAACAGCACTAACGTCCAATTCAAAGTTGACAGCTGTAGTATTACACAATTTGCGTAATTGTACGTTTCTGTAAAAAAAAATATTCAATGTATGGGAGGTGTGGTATGTAAATGTAAACTAAGGGTGAACGAGAATGTTAACAGCCGCCTTTACGGTTCGTTTACTGTATTTGTACGGGAGAAATAAAATTTTATTGATGTAAATAAGCAATGGAAATAATAACACAGCACTTTGATGTAGAATTAGCGTTCTCATTGCATTTTTAATGTTCTGTAAAGAGGGATCAAGAAATAAGAGATACCATTAAAACGTATCCTGATTCGAATGTATACATTTTTAATAGCGATGGCTATGTTTGATAATTCATACTTTACTGAGTATGTTAGGGCCTTGCGATGCGGGGGAATTGGGATATATCGAGCAAAATGTTTTGAGTATGTAGATACAAGAAAAAAGGATGCACAAGACAATTATAATTGAAGTGTGTGAAAGATGATGTGGCTAGAAAGGCGTTAAATACTCGTAGTGTGAAGGCAGAGATAACGGCTGATAGCGATTTTTTTTATTGCTGATTGGGCCCGCCCGCTCTTGACCTCGATCACGCCTGATGGAAAGCGATGGATGAACTATCTATGATGGAACGAGCGTGCCCAGAAGATGCCTAAGGCACTGGAACTCCCAGGCATCGACGAAACTCAGCAGGCTGCTTGACGCCGGACTCCGGTGGGAGGGTAGACGCAAACCAGGCGGGCGTCAGCCCTACCACCGCAAGAGAAGAATTGGCCAGTCAATTAAGGTATTGGGTGTGACTGTCCAGGATGCGCCGAGCGCTCGATTCTGTTGAGTAACTGGCGGAACAAACTGCGCTACACAAGGAGGCTTCTTCATACATCCCAAAGATTGCGACAATACATGCAGCATCGATCCCAAATAAATTGAGATTTTATGGGCGAGTCGATAATAGGTGCCTACTACAAACTATTATGAACGCCTAAGTTGATTATATAGAAGGTTAAATTAAATTAGGTACCGAAACTCCGCAGACGTGATGGGTATTGATATTATTTAAACATGATGAACTAAAAAATAAACAAATATGATGATTTTTTTGGGGTCTTTACAGCAACACCACCACCATTATTGTAGTTAGTTGAAAGATTAGTTTAAAAACAACAGTTTTCATTCGTGTAAATTTTACAGACGTGATGGTTATTGATATCTAAACACTAACCCCCTTATTCATAATCCTATTTTATCTCTATTTTAGCTACAATAGGTTTATAGAACGTTTGTCTTTATCTGTCACGTTGTCATTTCTGTGTGTAAGAAAGAGACAAACCCCATTTTAACTAAAATAGGTTTGATAAGTTTTATGAATAATGCCCCCCCTGTGATACGTCCTGTCGTACTGTATGGGTCTGAATGCTGGGCTGTGAAGAAGACGGATGAAAAAAGATTGCATGCAGCGGAGATGAGAATGTTGAGATGGATGTGTGGAGTGACGAGAATGGATAAAGTAAGAAATGAGTATATAAGAGGAAGTTTGAAAGTGGCGCCAGTGACAGAAAAGTTGAAAGGAAATCGTTTGGCTTGGTATGGGCATGTGATGAGAAGGGACGAAACGCATGTGACTAAAAGAGTGATGAATATACATGTTGATGGATGGAGAGGGAGAGGAAGGCCGAAGAAAAGATGGATGGATTGTGTGAGGAATGATATGAAAGAGAAGGGAGTGAATGATAGCGTGACGGTTGACAGGGGAGAATGGAAGAAGAAAACGTGTTGCGCCGACCCCAAGTAACATGGGATAAGGGCAGGAAGAAGAAGAAGTTTTATGAATAAGGGAGTGTTTATCTTATAGTATTTAGAATATATTGATACCCATCATGTCTGCAGTTTAACTAGCTAATTCAATTTGACTCTCTATTTTAAACGCACAAGCTTAACCCTTATTGGTGTCATTCGACTGATGGTAAAATAAAATCAACTATACATTAATAAATTATTCTCGTGCAGTTTATGACAGTCGATTGTGGCAAAAAGATTAGCATCATTCTAGAGAGCGGAAGACAATCATTTGTCGTTACTACAACCTCGTTAGTCTAAACCTATTATTTTCCAACAATAACTATTTTGTTGTTTGTTATTATTCATAGCATACATAATCAGTCTTCCCACTGCTGGGACACAGGCCTCCACTCTGTGAGGGGGAGTGAGCCGATATCCACCTCGCGGGCCCAGTACGGGTTGGTAGGTGTCCTATGTCTTAAAATTTTTGGTTCTAGAGCATTTTCTCACGATGTTTTCCTTTACCGTTATGAGAGCAGTGGTTATAAAATAATGTACAGACGCCAGCACATCAAGCTACTACAATCTGTCAAAAAAGTAAAGCGCTTGTCTGGGGTCGAACCTAAGACCCAACTCTTAAGTCGCGGCCGCTACCACTGGGCCACCACTGCTCTCCGTCCCTGTTGTTATTATTGCAATTGTGTAATACCCATAATGGAGTATCGTACTAAAATCCGCATTAAATAATTCAGAAAGTGCGTTCTTTTTTATAATGATGAAGAAAAAAACTTCTTTATTTGTATAAATCTGAGTGCTTCAGCTGTATTCCGTTTGCCTACGAATTTCTGTGACAGTAATGTGTAAACTCAAGTAGTAAAAACACAGAAAGTTAAACCTTAGAGGATCTTGCTTATAATCAGCGAAAATACTAAGATAAAGAACACACGAACATTTTCATCGTAAACTGTACTTTGTTATACTTTCTTTAGCTAATAAACAGAACCATAGCGACTGTAAAACAGTGAAGTTCCAACGCATTTTGTCCTGGACTCGGCGCCGGCGTCGCACTTCTCACTTTTACACATATTTTACTTTCACTACCCTCATTTGTTTTGGATGGTTATGCGAAAACTTTTTACTACTGAATTTTCTTAAAGAAAGTGCATACAAAAGGAGTGTGATGCTGATGAGTACAAGGTGAAAGTTCATCGCCTTTGTTGGAGTACAAGGAGCATTGTGAAGTCCTTTGTGATCAGGAACAAAAACGTCGAACAATGCTTCCTTCCCGATTGATTGATTAATTAACTTAATTTCAGTAGCTCTTCGGGAATGTGTAATATTTAATGGCAGGAATTCTGTTCTGAAGCACGATTGTTTCATTTCTGAGTGGGTACCTATTTGGTTATTTCATAGATATTAGAAGGTGTATTGACATTACGTTTCAGTGTGCCCCTAGCCTATTTGTTAATTAATAGTGGTTTGAATAGGAAATAGGTTATAAGGTGAAGTTGTAATATGGTAAGTAAGAGCATTTACACATGGCGCCGCAACGGTAGCGTTTTTAGCCGCCGCAGTATCAAGACTTCTTGAATACTCGCCGACCCCGCGGCGGTATCATGTGTGAGGGTCCACATAAATCCAAGGGTGACTAATACAGCGGCACCAGTTACGGCATAAAGTGTAAACGACCTAATTGGTAATGTTCCTGACAAAACAATTGACAAAAGTGTCAATAGAGTTTAATAATTCAGTACAATAAGTGATACTCTGTTCTAATTAATTGTGTATTTAAATTATTTTGTGTATTTTGTATGGCAAAATAATCATAGGTATTATGACAAAATATGTCATTGCACAATAATTATTTTTTACCACCTTTTGTATAACCGCATTTAGCATGCAGCCTATAATATCCACACATCTAGGATTAGGAGTGGGCTGTGATCTAACACGCGGGCCCATTGCGGGTTGGTAGATGTCATATGTCTTCAAATTTTTGGTTCTATTTGCATTTAAAGCAAATAAATAACTATGACTTTTCTGGCCTTTAGATATGCATCATATTTTCGTGATTTTGTTGCTATTTAGATAAATAAATAAACTTACACGACACAAAAGGTTACATGCATACCACAACAAAACATTCACATTTAATTCAAAGATCACAATGGCACATTAATAACCACAGAGCAATTTGACGCAAGCCCGAGGCAAAACTGCTTAGCCTATTTCCTCCACCTGATTCTTCCACCTTGCGCAATATGTTTCCCAGTTGACCCACTCTAACAGCAAGATCATAAAGTATATCATTTATCATTAAAACCTCATAATATTTAAGACACAATCTTCATAAATAAACCCGAAAGTTTACTTCTAAAGATTGCTATATTCGACCGTCATCTGTTTCTGATCTTCAAAACCATTCTTCTTTTTAAATTAACCACAATGTGACGTCTATAACCATCAGCCTAATGGCGTGGCGTTTAAACGAAAACGCCTCTCCATGAGTGCCCCATTAATAAGTTAACTGGGATAAAATATCGCACGCTCTACAAAGTTTCCTCTGAAAATGTATTAATACGTATAAAAATTAATCGCATCTGACAGATAAGTCGATATGCCTATACGTCACAGCTCCTTAGAACGGAATAGACCGCTATTTTAATTCGTTCTATCAAACGGAACGTTCGCACGTTATAAATAAAGCAGCGGACAGACTGTCGCGACGATTCCACTGGCAATATTTCACAGCCAGCTAACGCATCGGGTGTTCGTCTTACTTAGATTGTAAAATTGTGGATAGCCGTAGATTTTTTTCAATCTGGTTTTGATTGGTTGTTTTTTTTTTTTGCTTTCAGCACAAAGTAAAGTTAAGTTGGATAGGTAACGATACCTTGTTCATTAATAAATACATACAAAGACATAGAAGTAGTGCTTAAAAAAATAGCATACCTACCTATAGCTAAAAAGTTAGTAACGAAAAGACGATGAGGATTCCATTGGTACCTATCTGGTAAGCTTCGATTATATTGTTGAGTCCGCTTAAAATGAACTCCCTGCCGAAGAATATGAAAAGAATAATAGATATTTTATGAATTGGTTGATCCATACCTAGGATCTAACACTACCTTTTGGTCAGATCCGGGGATATAAGGCGAAACGTTTCATATCCAATTATCTTGATTCTACGGAAGCAAACGCATCGGGAGCCCTTTGATGATTCTGCTTATGAATATCGTGAGTGTACTACGTTGACAGCGTAGCGGGAATACGCGAAAATACGCGACCATCCGAACGAAGCCAACAAATATGTTCTTACTGATTACATTTGTATACAGTTATTCGGTTTCTATTTTATTTAGAGGGAAAATGTGGCGGAAATCTGTCACATGGATATCATTTTGGTGGAAGTGTCATTCGATCGCGGGGTATCGGTTATTTTGTTTGTCTGTGATAGTGTTTGTATTTATCTGCTTTATCTTCCTTTTTCATAATATATTTTTATTTATACACGCTTCACTTAAAAAGTAAATGCTTTCTTGGCCAACCAGATCACGTTAAGCTGAGCCACAAACATTACATAACGGGTCACAACTGGAGAAACTTCGCAGATATATTGGGTATCGATATCTAAAGAAGATAAAACAAAAAACAAATGCATTAATTGATGAATTTAATTTTTGGGATCAACGACAGCTGGCCTTTTTTTTGTAAAGTACGTAATACAAAGAAAACACTCATACTTTATATAACTAACACTACCAACAGTCGTTCAAAAAAAAAATAAAATACAATTTTTTTTTTTATTATTTCATCGTGTTTAGATATATCCGTAACTTCTGTAGAGTTTCGTTAGCTAATTTAGTTTGATCCATTATATCAATATTCAAGTAACAAAAAGACAGATATAAATAGTTCATTGGTAAACGGGTAAACAGGATTACAGTAATAATTAATGTGACTAAGGGCTTATTTTTAATAGTCCGATTTGTAGGCAGAGGCATGTGCAGGTCAGGTATGTGTGCAGATGTGTATGTATGTCTGTACAAACAGGGGTGTGTGTGTGTGTGTTGTTGTGTGTCCAAAAGTGCCCGTAATTGGTTTAATTGAAATGAATGCTTTGAGTTTGAGTTTAACTCTGAAGATAAATAATTATGACAGTTCGATCTATTTTCTATACAAAACCTGCCAAAACGCAATATTTATTTCTGAAATGAAAGTTGTCAGCCTAAATAAAAAAAAAACTTCTTTATCTAAATGATTTGATTCCAACTCACTACCCTTCTAAATTACGCATGTATAGGCACTCCTTGCTTACTGCTACTTATAACCGACAAAAAAAAAACCTTCAGAGCAAATTGTCGCCGGTAACAAGATGTCGGAGAGGCTGTGGTTTCAAGATAATGTTTTGTGGTCTCGATGATGGCCCGACATCAAACTAGGTGCAGGTAGGTGCTGTGACCTGAGAGCAATAATTGTATTTTGGCTTTACATTATGGAAGTAATTCTACTGGGTAGGATTAAGGGAGAGGATTAACTAAGGAATGCTTTGGTGGATGGAGGTTATTAGCAACAGTGTTGCTTAATTGCGTATCAGTAAAACACAGACATAATTTGATAAGCTCGTTTTGTCTTATTAAGGGCTGATTTGACCAAAGTCAGATGTTTTTTATAACTAGAATAAAATTGACGTCCGACATAAAAATTCAAAATTTATTCTCAGATTAGACTTATTCTAGGTTTAAAAGTTTAGTGAAATTCGCCCTTAGTATTACTGAGAAAATGCTCAAGGAATCGATCCAATAGTTTTCTTCTGCGAAATAAACAATTGATATTTTATTTCCATTCAATATTTTTCTGAAAAATAAATAATGAGATTCACACGATTTTAAGTGAAGGCCGCCGGGACCCGTTGTATGCCAGAAGCACAGAACCGGTCGAAGCGGAGGTGCTTGGGGGAGGCTTATTTCTAGCAGTGGACGTCTTTCGGCTAAAATGATGATGATGACATGATCTACAATATCACAGAATAAATATTTAAAAGTTCACTGAATTAGTTTTTATAGGTTCATCATAAATAAATATGTAACTCCATTTTATTGACAAGCATAATCTAACAGACTCAAAGTGCTAGTATCAAATTACTTACAAGTTAAAAGCTAAATCTTAAAATACTAATAGTGATATGTACAAGTACTTATATAAAAAAGGAAAGGGTAAAATTCATAAAGCATCATCATAAATAAAACTAAATACTGACAACTATTTAAACATCCTCTCATTATGACAGCAAAAAGCCAATGCTTTTTAATAACCAAATAACCTTTAAAGCCCATTACAAAAATAAACTTAATAACACCAAAACTTATTTACTCGGACAGGCGTCTCGTGGTCGCTTACCACTGTGCTACCGTTTATAATATGTCATTCTACCCACAAAACGAAATTATTTCACAATCCTCCACGGTTATTGAAAATATAAAATTGAGATAATTATTAAAGGGGAACTTAATTCCACGTTGGCGATATAAAGCATTAAGTTGAAATTGTGTGTGGTTAATTATTTGCTGGCATTAAAACAAATAGGCCGTCGACAAAATGGCGCTGATAATTGCGGCGCGGCGTATCAAGAATGTGCGGCAGAAGTATTTTTGTGCTACAATTTTATTTATTGGACTTTTCCTTTTTTAATGTGCAGGTAAATTGAATTATTAAGACGCACACGTCTTCTTAGGGTTCCGAGGTTTGTAGTATTTTCTATTCAGTATGTCTGTTGTTTGCGATTATTTATTCGTCTAATAATGGTTTTGGTTAGGTTAGGTTAAAACACAATATTATGCGTAGTGATCATTTTGCTGAATTTCGTTATGCCAATGTAAATTAATACAATAAATTTTATACTTATCATTAGTAAACCTTTTGAACTAATCTTGCTGGCAATAGCGCGTTGTTACAATTAATAAATCATTTATCGATAAGTCATTCACATTCGTTTTCTTCCATCTCAATTTAACACATGCGCAAGCAAGTTCTAGTAGTACAAAACGGCTATGTTTATATTAATATGTATGCCGAGATACGGGACTCATCCTAGTTCGGCTACAGATGTTCCCATATTATAATTATTATACTCCCAAGTATTAGTATATAAGTATGTGTAATCTGTTGCATGATATTTGCTAAAATAAATAAATTGTAAATAAATAAATAAAATGATATCAAGTCAAAAGCAAAAAAAGCCTAAAGCAGCCAAAAACTTCTAACTCAGTTTAGGCATGAAAATCGCGACAATACTTTTAACAAGGTACCCTCGAAGGCTAAGACAGATTCACGCTTGGCTGATTTTTTTACTAACATTATCTATCTAGTGTAAATAACATTATAATTATCAGCTGCAAACACGTGCTAGACGTGTGTAATGGCATCTTGCAAGCTAATGTTTCCATACACAGCAGGAAACATGAAACGGATGGAAACGCGGCTGCACTTATCCTCTCTTTGTAGTTAGGACAAAGTAGATGAATATGCATGGCGATGGCAGGTGGAGCAGAGCCCTAACGAAACGTTAGACGAGAGTAGGCACAAGAAGCGTTGGCAGAACAAACAGCCAAAATGGGTGGCTGACCTACAGAAGTTCGCGGGGAAGATCTGGATGGGACTCGCACAGACCAGGGAAGCATGACAAAAAAGGAAGAAGGTCTACACAACAACAAGAAGGGTGGAACAAGCCCGACAATGACGATGAGATAGATATAGGTAAGTACGGAGACACCTGTCCAAACGGTGGCCGTACTCAGCCCATGAAAACTGTTTGAGGATCTTCGGTAGAATATATTTACCTACATTATCATTCTAATGCTTCTTCTCCAGTCCTATCATGCCGAGGAACAGTACTACGTGTTTGGTCTTACACAACAACTTATTTTAACCGTAATGGGGTCCTAGTGACCTGTAACACAGGTTTTTTCTTAAAATCTACACCAGAACCCCAGTATCTTAAATGGTGGAATATAGCAAAAACATTGTTAATTTCTAAGGCAGCCAATTGTGTAGGGAGAATAAATTAAATTTTATCTATTTAATTTTAGACTTAAAGTTTTCATATACATGGTGAATTTTCCAAGTGGGCGTGGATGGCCGAATTCTAAACGAAAACTAAAACTGCATCATTGGATTTTTCCAATGATGCAGTTTTAGTTTTCATCAAAATCGAGCCCGCGACTCCTTTGAATACTTTTCGCTATTCCTCATAGCTTCGGATTTGGCCATCCACGCCCACTTGAAAAATTCACCCTGTATATGTATATAATATTCAAAGTCCTGACTGACTGATATATCAACGCACAGCCTAAACCGCTGGTTCTCGAGACATGAAATTTGGAGGGTGTTTTTTGTGATGAGGGTATCCACTAAGAAAGGGTTTCGAAATTCCACCCCTAGGAGAGTGAATGGGGGGAAAGTGAAATTTCACGCAGACGAATTCGCGGGCAGAAGCTAGTTCACTTTATATACCTTTAGTTTACCTTGAAGTAACTTGGAAAATTAAAGTTTCCAACTTATTTTTTACGACGCCGTTGAATAAAATGTAACGCTAACCGTAGAGAAGCTCTTACTTGAGTTGAACAGCTTTACCGTTTGTCATAAGTTTTTATTTACTCACAAACTTACTTTTCGCTTATAAGTAAGGTAATAAAAATTCACAAGAATATGGCGTTTTAGGAATTTTTTTAAACCAGCTAAAGGGCTGTTAAATATTTTATGGTGTTTTAAGCGATATGGGTCAGAGCATTTTTGTACTTATCTTTTGAATCACGCTTTTAAAATCGTTAATTGTACATCGTAACGTATCGTATTTTGATATTATCTTAGTCGTTCACTCTCAGTTAAGTTTCTTTATAAATTCTCTTCTATTTTTCATACAATATCTTACTTCACTGTCACTATTTCTCTACCTTTGCTAGTGTACTTTGCTCGCTTCCTGCCATGTAAAAACAAAATGTGAGCACTGGATTATGTTGAGTGAAGAATTGTGGTCAGAACGTGGCATCGCTGCCAGCCTTTTGTGCACTTTTTACACTGATAGCGATACGGACGAATTTTTTGATGCCCCATGAGCTTTTCTTTTTTTTTTTGTACATCCATGCTTCCATACTTAATATTATAAATTCGAAAGTAACTCTGTCTGTATGTCGGTCTGTCTGTCTGTCTGTATATTACCTTTCCACGCCTAAACCGCTGAACCGATTTAGATGATATTTGGTATAGTAGGTTTGGTGTAGGTGGTTTGGTAGTTTGAGTCCCCGGAAAGGACATAGGATACTTTTATCCCGATATTCCCCACGAGATCGAGACTTATGCGGGTGAAACCGCGGGGCGCAGCTAGTAATAATATATATTAGTGTTAGATTATATTGTATTAAAAATTTCTTAATAAATGGTCAGAATAATCTTAATATTTTGGAAGAAAATATCCCCTATATTTTAGGGGGGGGGGGGGGTTAATTATTATGTATCTCTATTGTATCTGTTTTAATTTAATTATTTTATGTTGTTATTTTTATATTTGTACGCTAACTATTTTATTATTATTATGATTTATGGATTTAATCTGAAATAAACATTTTATTATTAATAAAATGATGAATTACAGCACAGGATGAAATAAGCTGTCCACCTGTTTGTTGTAGCTATATTTTTTTCTTTTCGTCCCAATACACAGCGAAGATAAATTTATTTCAGTGTGAATGCTAATTACTTCTGAACACATACGAAACGTGTCGTTCACAATATTATGACCTGCATATTATCATAAAGTACCCAACAGCGTGGCCTTTTATTATTGAAATGGCTAGATAATAACATAAAATTTTATTGCGTATTATATTGTATAATTTGCTTTCTCACGACATGTAAACGACAGTCAAGTTTTTATGTCAATGTAAATATTTACTATTTCTAACAGGGAAATTCTATTTATTTTCTTGCATTAATAAAATTATTTTGTGGTTAAAAGATTTTATGACTAACATGATTCGTTTTTTACGGTATTCGTAAACTTATTAATATTATAATTTTGTGCCATATTCACAAGTTTTTGGAAATGTGGAATTGTTTTAATATACATAAAGGTTCGTGTAAATAAATACTTTGTGTTAACCGCCCGGTGCTTATGTAATAAATATGTGATCGTTTAACTGATGACAACATTAAAGTTTCCGGTGAAGAATAGGCGTCTTTATCTGATTCGTGTGACAAAACAGTTTGATAAGAAAGTTAAGGGTTTACCACAAAAGTCAAAAACCCGCTTCTCATTCGAAGATGTTAGAGTTAAAAGAACAATCCATAAGATGACAGTAATTCATCTCTGGTTTGTAATAAACAAAAAATCAGGATATTGAAGACTTTGATAAGGCAGAGACCAAAATCTAAAAAGTTTTATTCGATTGACAACGTACCGAACCACCGAATGCTTAAATTACAAACTCACTCCACAAAGCAAAATCAGAACGCAACCGTCATCTACAAAATAAGCTGTAAGCCTCAGCCAAGATTAATTTCTCAGGCGATTTTAAATAACTCAACGCAATGTGGAGGATAGCGAACGACTTTATTTTTCTTTTCTTTTTTATTCCTTTAGTGTGCAATGTAAATAGCTCGCGTTGCGTTCAACCGGCCAGGTGCAATTGCCCGCAATTTGTGTCAGTAAGATGGAGTCGCAATTACTATGTCTCGACAAAGAAAAATTGATTTTTCAATGTTGGTTTTAAGGTGGTCCTTGATTATTTTGTGCCAATAAAGGCTTAAAAGATAATTGTGTCTAGGAATCACTTAGGTGGTACTCGGAATTATTGATTGGTTTATTGCTTGCTGTTTTTGTTGCTATAAAATGTCTATGGTGACATTTATTATGTCATTTAATGAAACTGCAATGAGCTTTTATTTAATGAAAATAAGATATGACGCAATTGAAGGAGCAAATAAACTGAAACAAAACCTTTTATTTTTTTTAATTCAGGCTGTTTTTAAGAATGAGGCCGAAATTGGCTTTTGGTTGTCTAGTGTATTTAAAAGCTCACACAAATTGTTCGAAAGAAAGAAACTCTAAAAAGTGACAAATGTGGAACACTCAGACATTTGGGCATACACCCAAAAATTTTGGCTACAACCGGCAATTGTTTTTAAGAGAAAACGGGACTACAGAATCAAAGCTCACCCAAAACATTTGAAGTTAAAGAATGCTCATCAGATTCAAGTTCCATCGAACCATTTAAACTTCGGCCTTTGATACCCCAAGTGCATTTCCAAAGGGTTATGCAAAGGCATTTTACATACAGGGTGTCCAATATATCTTGACACTTAACGGCGCCGGTTACTTGAAAAGAGAATTGTCGACAATATGTCAAACTCGGAACATTTAAATTTAGTTCCATAATTCGCCGTCTGTCAAGACATACTGGCCAGGCTGTATGGCACTTGTAATTGGATAGGCTCTTCAGACGCTCGACCGACAGATGGCATGTTCAAATTAAATTAACAAGGGTATGCGAGACCCGAAGCCTTCGAGACCCAAGACGCTTGTATTCTTCAATGAAGACTTGTTGTTGCGTTTAGTAGGTTCAAGTGAAATATTTCATAGATGGATAACGGGTTTAATGGTAAAAAAACCCGATGTATAGGTACATTTTTTTTCCAGTAGTTATATATTCTCCCCATTTCCGGAAAAAAATTAGCAACTTTTCGGGAACAGTCTATGGTACAAACCCGTTATTTCATACCGACACTATGAACGGTCACAGACACCTGCCGGGTAATTGCGTTACACACAAAAAATAGAAATGCCTTTCATTTTGACAGTTCGACGACATTAATTGCGTTATATACATTTTTGAGCAGATTTCGAATTTAAGAAGCAATGGATTAGCAATTTCTTTCAAAACCTTTCTGAGTTAGGCATCGTTCACACCAAACGTATTGTCCGCCGCCGACTTTGATCATAGTGTAGTGACAACGCACTACTATGTAGTACTATTAAGTATTCTGTGGTAATAGCGTATAGTCGGTTCGATGTGAACGAGAAGTTAAATATATTATATGGAAAAGCGATAAACTGCGTAAAGCGCGCTCACAGTCAGCGGCCGACAATACGTTTGGTCTGAACAATGCCTTAAAGTGTGTTGCACCATTAGGGTGCTAATGACACATTTTATTTATATAGAAGGAAACCGGTCAAACCCTGATTATATTTTCGTTTGTGATATTGCAGTGCAAGTCCCAATAAATACTTTTTCTTTCTTTCTATTTCAACAGACTATAATTTTAGAAACCTTGACTAATTTTGTCTCTATTTACATACCGAAAACAGCAAAAAGCACACAGACTTAAAGGTTGCAGTAAAGTGCACATATTGCTAACCCTTTCACACAAATCGCACGCAAGATAAAAACATAGTAATTAGTCGGTACTGCGAATGCAAATTAAACGTAGTACGTGGAATGCGCCCGCGGTCCATAATGGTAATATTGAGGTAAGGACGTGTTTAAAGGTTAGTAAATAGGCTACTGTAGAAACTACCAACTTAAAAACACAATAAAATAGATCACCAAAAGAGGTACCTATATTAACAGGACCTCCACGATTAATGATGTACACGCCAGCTCGCTTGTGTGTAGTTGTATCGTAGCGTATGTATGAACCTAGACGTATAAAAGGAGTATAAATAAGGATCGAAGCAGGTGGTGTTCTGTAGTTATTATGTGTAGGTAGGTCCAAGGACCCTTTCAGGGATACCCCTTTACAGTCTCCCCAGAAATGAGCTCTGACAGGCGTTGCACGGAGGGGGTTTCGGATCGGTCTTTTGAGAGGTAACTGTGCCCCTTGCATGTGCTGATGGTGACCACCAGGATGGGTTGAATGAGATAAAAATCCCATACTCTCTGATCTTTTTTATTTATTTTTATATACTTTATCGTACACCACAAAAATACACAACATGAAAAAAAAAAACATCAAACGCTACAAAATATACAATGGGAGGCCTTATCGCCGTATCCCCGTAGCCTGGACGCCTTTTGAAGGCTTCACTCGAAGAATAATTATAACATAGGTTCAAGGATCTGCCACATTTTGTGCAGTCAGCTTCGCTACTAACTGTACTTATTAGCTAAACTTCTTACCGCGTTATAACTTTTTAGTCTACTAAACCCATCATGACAGATGAAGAAAAACCTATCTAGAAACATTTTGAGGTTATTGCAGCACCGTACGAGCTATCTATCAGCTATGCCCGAACACGTGGCGTCTCTATTGATAGTTTGGTTACGTTTGATTTAAGGGTAGAGTAATAATACACTCAGCGGCAGAAAAAGTGGCCCAAGTGCATAAAGGAAGCTTGTAAACAAACTAAGTGTTATTTATGAGATGTTTTGATGACGGTAGGTTTCAAGTGACCCATTTACTTTATTTAAGTGGGTAATTTGAAATTAACTTGTGTTTAGATTGACCCTGTCTAAAAACTTATGCCAAAACTGTTTTGAAAGTTAATCCGAGAGGTAAGTTAAAATTCTTTTTTTTTTCATGGGTCTGTAAAATTGTTTTTTTTTTATTGATTTTTACTGATTACGGGTTTATGTCGATCCCAGAAAAAATTAGAAGATGCCATTTACTGCTGCTCATGTTGCTCAGGCGGTCTTGTTAACCGACCAAGGACGAATTCAACGTGAGGTGGCTGCAACTCTTAATGTGCCGCGTACCACCGCGTACTACGATTTGCACTTAAAAGGTATCGTGAGACTGGACTCTATACACGGCGGCCAGGTAGCGGCAGAGTAAGATGTGCTTCTGCCCGCGATGACCGATTTTTAAACTGGAAGTATTGAGAAATCGCCTCCTTACCGCTGTTGAAATCAGGCGGTGGCTTCAAGCGGCACGTGGTATCATTGTTATTGAACGGACCATAAGGTGAAGGATGGAGGAACGTGATTTACGTACCAGGAGACCAGCACGAGGGCCAGAACTTGACAGACACTATCAAGTTGCACGCTTAAGATTTGCCCGTGAACGCGTGAATTGGACTTTGGACCAATGAAGCAAGGTCTTGTCTACTGATAAATGCAGAGTAGCCTTAAGAGCACCAGATGGTCGTGAGAGAGTGTATAGGCGCCGTGGAGAACGTTTCCTTCCCACCTCGGCACGCCAGACAGTAAGTTACCAAGGCGGGTCTGTCATGGTGTGGGGAGGTGTGTGTTCCGAAGCGCGTACGGAGCTTGTGATCGCGGATAGGCGCCTAACAGCAGTCGGGTATATTGAAGAAATCCTCCAAGATCACGTTGTGCCTTTTGTGGACTTTATTGGTCGAGAAGATTTTCTGCTTATGCAGGATAATGCAAGAGCTTATACTGCTGGCATCGTTGAGTCTTATTTAGCTGATGTCGATATTCAAAAACTGTCTTGGCCAGCTCGTAGCTCAGACATGAATCCTATAGAACATGTCTGGGACATGCTTAAAATACGGTTCCGAGCACTACCAAACCCGCCAGAGGCACTCCGTGAGCTAAAGGTGGCTCTAGTCAGAGCGTGGGAGGGAATTCCTCTAGTTGACATAAAAAACATACTGCAAAGCATGCCAGAACGCATGCAAGCCGTCATCGAAGCAAGAGGGGGTAATAATCGGTATTAATTTAAGTGATTTTTTGTTGTAATTCAAAGAAATATTGAGAAAATTTTAAATAAAAATTCTTTTGAAAGCTTTATTTTTACTGTTTTCCCAAATTGTTACTAAAACTTTAACTTTTAAGTCTTAATTTTAACTAAACTTATGTCATAAACCGTTAACGCATTACGTGTAATAAAAATTACAACCATATTTTATTATTAGAAAAAAATAGATCGTCTTTTCATTTTGGGCCACTTTTTCTGCCGCTGAGTGTATAACGTTATAATAATATGTATAGTATTAATATAAGTAGACGCCTTTAGCGTATTTTTTTAAAGATCCAACAAAAAATTAGTACGGATCTAATATGATTTTCTTGGTCATGCTTATATCATTGAATTGTTTCACCGTTTCCCACCACATCGGATCATAGCCAATTAAAGTTTAATTAAAACTGGTACATCCAGTATCTCATACCTACCACATTTACGATCTATAATGCATATTAAGACAACTTTTACAGTATTTAATTTCATACAATAGATTTTAAAACTCCATTACAAAATTTTACAGAGGGCAATTTCGCCGCAGTAAACAATATGGGGCATATTATAATTGTCGGAAGAGTATATAGGTATATTAAGTATATACTGAGGTAATATATTAAATTAATGCAACCCATGTCGAACGGCTGAGCAATAACGTCATAAATGGTAGTTAAAATTACAGCTGTTTATGTACTAAAGTTTATATAAGGGTGAAACAATGTTGTGATGTCGTGTGTGGTCCAATCCCTGTAACTCCTTTGTTCAGCCAATGGCATTTTAGTGTGCTAATAAGACTGCATAACTGTATACCTCCTACCATAATTTGTATTTGTACGTAAGAGTTAATATTTCTGTGATATCGTGGAGTAAAACAACAGCAAAATACATTTTATTAGGTACAAAACTCTTATTAAATAACCCTGTTAGTTCGTAATAATCTCCTTTATTTCTTTATTTCATTTAAAAAAATAAATATTAATAATTGTTGTTAGCTTGTAGTTCTACTTCAATTCCTGAAAAATAAACAGACAAACGAAATATACGATTCTAGTCTTCTTCGAAGCGTACCGATAGCAAAAAGTTCAAACATCTTTGGCCCAAATATCAGCTGCGCGAACTCCACTCACTGAAGCAGTCAGGAGATTATCAAGTGTCCTTTACCCTAACAGGTATATGATTGAGGATTGCACACAACTACTGGCCATTGTCTATGGGGAGGTGCCGCATACACACATGAGATCTGAGAAGCCCCATCTAAGGTCTTCGCTCCGGCCGACTTTTCAAAACAAATATACATTGTAACTAACTCGCCACTTTCCAATCTGAAAGGGCTTTGGTCACCCGTACAACGAAGAATATAACTCCTAAGTCAGTACTGTAAACTACTAACAAAACCTATGTGAATTGATAAGGTCTATTTGTAGCTAAGACCACACAGCACGAACCAAAGCACACACGTCATGTTACAATTCAAAACAGAAAATATTCGCCATAAAATCTCCATACACGATTGCAAGACTTGCCACACAGTGTACCTACAATTTACATACGCTTGTATCAAATATTTATGACAATCGAAACACAATGAAAAGAAAATTAAACAAGTACAGATCGTGAATTATCAGCGTTATCTTGTCAACTATCAGATCTGATGTCGATTTATTTCATCGTCGGTTCATTTGCACGGAGCTGCAGTAAATTCTCGTTTGCGGCAGCCCTGTGACACTTTTATGATAGTGTTCGATATAAAGAGGATAAAAGCCTATTTATACAACAACGGTCGGTAGGGAGGGCCAAATCTTCATATCGCTACTGGAATACGCTAAAAATTACAATGAATGGGACAAATGGTTTTGTTTGGTTGACCCTTGTTTTGTTTTGGAGTAATATTAGCTTGATATTTTGACGGTATTTCCTTTTTTATACTGTTATATTAATTGTTGCATGATATGTATAATACAAATATTATTATTATATCATGCACCGGCACGCGACTTTTCTTACCACAATAATACTACAATATAATCTTCCATCATATTGATTGTAAGTTATCTTTCCAAACCCTTTCTTTCTTTTCTAGACCCTGCTCATTTTCACAACATTTGGGTTTTCGGAACCGTTGGAATTGAGAGCGATCTTCCTTTTAAATTCACCCGGACTTTTATTACCAAAAAATAACTCTTACATATTACAAAATATTCCCATCTTCCAACAACTACATTTCCTCAATACGCCTAAATATGTGAGCAAGAATTTTTATATAAAATGTTTGTCTTCCCTTCTCTCCTATAAACGGTCATCTAAGAAGGAATTTCACAGAGCCCCTGGGTATAATAACAAAGTGATTTCTTGTGGTAACAAGAACGCCTATAAATTCTGCTGTATTGATTCATGTGATTATTAATTGTCCAGTATAATGGGTCCAGTATATTTTTTTAGGACAGCCATTACGGGGTAAACCTCGGCTAGCTTGATAAAATTGTTTGTGACAATGTTGCCATGTTTTAATGTATCACATTATGTAAACGATGTTTTTGATTTACGTCCATCTAGGACGTTTTTATTGGGTCTGCTGGCTGATATGAAAACTTTATTAGAAAAAAAATACTAGTTATTTTTTGCGGATCAATGCTCGTGCCTTCTCTTTATAAGAAGAGGCAAAGGCCTCTCTGTATTCGGTTGTCATTTTATAATAATAGGCTGGTATTATTATCTATTATTACTCAGCATAATCAGTCTATAATATTTCCACTGCTGGGACACAGGACTTTGCTCTTCGAGAGTGAGTGGGCTATAATCTACACGCGGGCCCAGTGCAGTTTGGTAGATGTGACATGTGTTTGAATTTTTTGGTTCTAGGACATTTATTTATTAAAACTTCGCACAAAAAGGTACAAATGCAGACTTAATGCCTTAGGCATTCTCTACCAGTCAACCTAGGGTAGTGAAGAGATTATATTGCAGGTGCTTTGGTTGAGAGGAACAATAATAAAAAAAACTTAAAATTGGATACACAAATACATAAATAAGTTATAAACGCATACATACTATTTACTATAGTGAATACTTACATGGACATAACGGTTTCCGCGCGATATTTTCCTTCACCGTTTTGAGAGTAGTGGTGATTAAATAAATTATTTACACGAGTAAAGCGTCTGCCTAAGTTCGAACCTTGCTTGACGACTAAAATTGCCTGTATATCACACTAATATTATAAAGGCGAAAGTTTGTGAGTGTGTGTGTGTGTGTGTGTTTATATGTTTGTTACTTCTTCACGCTCAAACGGCTGGACCAATTTTGATAAAATTTTGTACGGATGTAGCTGACACCCTGGATTAACATATAGGCTACTTTGTATCCCGATATTCTCACGGGATCGACTCTTATGCGGGTGAAACCGCGAGGCGCAGCTAGTTAAAATAATAAATGTCATTCTTTGACAGTAGTATGAAATGTCTACAACACCATAATTTCACGTAGTGTGTCAGTTTTAAATTTATTCCCATTGCCCATTGTGTCACCCATTCTAAAGTTTCTATATTTATGTCTGTAATTTATATGGTGTCCATATTAATGAGTATTCTATTCTATTCTTTATTTTCCTGAATTTACAAGTATACATCTGCAAAAGTGTTATCAAGTCATAATTATCGTTACATGAAAGTGAAGAGTTAATTATTGCGTTTAGTACTTATATTGTACAATTTTGGTGCAGCGTCAATTTTTAAGCGGATAGACTATACACAAAGTTCACGAGCCCACTCAATTTCCGACCACGATTACAACACACAATGACACGTGCAGAAGCACCTCATCCATTGATTATTTTCTTAACAAAAAGGTGCGTAACTACTATAATTGAGTGGTAATGCAATTTCGCCAGTAGCAACATCTCGGCTCATGAACGAACTGCCAATCAATTTTGATGAATGGTTGCTTAACGAATTTGTTGTAATCTTAATTGTGGTTTCTTGTTAGTGATTTCATGTAGGGTTGCGTGTGCAAACGGCTTTATTATTTTAAATGTTTCTGGAATTTAAAGATTGTGTGTGATTAGTTCTTTCTTTGAAATTGAGAACAAAAAAGAGATTGCGATCACTCCTACATAATTACATATACTTAATTATTACATTTTTTCATTGTATTTTATACTTTATTGTACAAAATGGCAGGGATATCGACGCGTAACCTGTTCATCGATGGATTCCGATCATGATTCTGAATCTGCGTTGAATTTTTTCGTTATTAAAAACCAATACCTGACGAAAATTTTCCACACTAGAAAGTCTAGAATCATGTGCTAAATTCATGATTTCAGTTTCCTCGTCGTTGTCTCTGCCACCCTGTTAAGACTTTTCTTGCTTTTGCATAATTATTAAGATCAGTAAACACGATAATCAGCAAAGTGGCAACCCTGCCACTTAACCTACGAGCACTTATGGAAAGGGATCATTGACACTTAATACCAATTAAAATCTCAAAACCAACACAAAAGAGAACACAATTGAACTTGAATGTAGTTATCATAGAAAATGATTTATAAATAACTGTAGACTGAGTATGAATAGAAATACTCCCACAAAAGAATTTACAATTTAGTGAACCTGCTTACTTACTCCCAGTAGTAACGGCCGCTACTTACGAATTTTAGGTCGTGGGTTCGAACCCAAGCACAGGCACTTTATGTAAATTATTTCGTCACCGCTGCTCTCAAAACGGTGAAGGAAAACATCGTAAGGAAACCGGCGTGTCCTAGAACCAAAATATCGAAGACATGTGAGATGTACCAACCCGCACTGGGTCCGCATGGTGGATTACAGCCCACTCCCCTCACAGAGAGCAGGCAAAACTACGTTTATACTCATCAACGGATTACCGGCCATTTTGTCCGTAGCCAAAAGTATTCCCATACCAACAAGGGAAGCTCTAACCACCTGGTCTTTAAGCATAAAATTATACATCTCATGATTACACAAAAATACCGTTTACGTATCCAACAATTACTCGTTGAATATTTCCTACATTAATTCTTTATCGAGCCATTCCGCTAATAAGTATAATGCAGTTGCATGTCTCAGTTGATCGCCTGCATCTGTTATCTTCGTTCTCCTTAATCGTCAGTTTCCGAAGGCTTGCAAAACAAACATACGGACAGTAATGATCCTCCGAGGAGGCCGAGTAATATCTGTAGCGAGGGATGCGCCTTATATTATCGTTTGTGTAATCACTATCGATTTTTTTGATCAGTTTGATCGGAACTATAATAATTACCTAACTAGTGTGATATGGAATCGGATTCCTAAACGATAAATTATTACTACAATCGAAGTATCCGACTAACGATGAATTACTACTATTAATTAATCATTCATAGAAATTTGACAAATGTCAAACCTTTACTAATCAAACGTCAATAAGCGATTGTCAGAGCAACCACTAGTCAGAGCAATTTTTGGTAAAATAATTATTCTATACAAAACAATTTCGCTAACATTATGAGCGATTCTAATTACAGAATTTGTGTTCGAAATGATAATTAAGAAGTACAATAACAACCATTAATTGAATCGCAATCTCGATTCAATCATTTCATTATCGATAAGTCAATCGATATTTAAACAGCACTAGTCACGAGTAAAATGCCCAGAAGGGATTTTTTACCCGTCTATAGTAGTGGAGATGTTATTTGTATTAATTAAAATGTAAATCTAGACACGGGTTTAATATAGTGAGGCGGCAAAATGCTTTTAGGTTGTCAGAGTGCGTTTATTGAAATTTAATTGCAGTCTGATCCAGTGGTTTGTTTTTATCTGATGTCGTAAACAATTTATATTTGTCAGGTATTATCTACTTTTTTATGATTAGCTTATAAAATGTTAATAACATAAAGAAAACGAAGGACAGGCCCTTGACCAGCAGTGAGAATTATTTGATTGGAATTGCATAGAAGGGCCAAACCAAAATTTTACCATTTCTGTAATATTATGATAAAAGATTTTGAGATGTGGTGGTGACGAAAAATGCTCCGCATACCATGGACCGCTAAGAGAACGAACAAATTTATCCTCGAACAACTACGCATAAAATAATTATTAGACTATTCACGATCTGGTAATAAAAAATTCTCTCGTTACTTTGGTCACATTGCCCGTCGGGAACCAGATAACTTTGAAAAGTTGGTGGTGACCGGCAAGGTAGAAGGGAAAAGATCGCGGCTGGTCACCTAACCGCTGGTTAGACCAAGTAACCGCCCTCACTGGACTCTCTGTTACGATCGCCCTGAGAGAAGCCGAGAACCAAACGAAGTGGAAGAACACCGTACATATAACCACGAAGGCCCTTCAAACTCAAACTCAAAGCATTTATTTCAATTAAACCAATTACAGGTACTTTTGAATTGTCAAGGGGTCGGTCAGTCAGAAAGATGAAGCTAGTTGCCCATTCCAAAGAGTAGGTACCTATGGAGAAGAACGGGCAAGAAACTCCATGGACACTCTTTTAAATCAAAATAATATGGTTACAAAGTCTTGGTTACATCAGGACACGACCTCCACTGATGAAGTATGTGACCAAGAATAACATAATAATTATTATGAAATACTTAGTGGCAACGTATTCGTATTCTACAAAGATAAAAGATTCGTTGTAACTGCAAAATAAACCATCCTGGAAGGATGTTCATTTCCTTACCAACTGACAAAGAACTTACTTAGTGTTTGGACCTCATCGCGATCAGTTTTTACATTATTTAGTACGTACCTAATTGATCCCTTACTCTCATAGTCTGAAGGGACAGCACGTAATCCGACACGATCAGGCAATCAGAGATCAGGCGCAGGACGAACGGGCTTAACGTGTGATTTCTAAGGCACGGGGCATCACAACGACAACTGCCAAACTCCGGGCGAGTCCACCTGTGTCTGCATACACACTTGTGCACTACAATATCAACCGCGCCGAAGGCTAGTCTCCTTTGAGATTGGCTGCCATGGCCGAAAAACGGTCTGGAGGACTATTATTATTAACTAATTTCAATTTTAAGTTTTCATCAGTAGCAATGACAAGTACTTCACTATAATACGAAAAAATATTTTTAAATTTTTCATCTGTTTGTTTGCCAACAAGACATACAGGTAATTGGTGTCCATCCCTTTCTTCATACCACATAGACCACCCAGAACATCTAACACTCTATTTCTTCACTGTCGATAATTACATTATAGAATCAATAATTATGTATAAACTAGAATTAATTACTTTTTAATATCGCAGATGTTATGACGGATATTAGTCGATATAATGTTATTAATATCTAGGTATTATCACTTCTGGTTTATACAGCTCTTATGGTTTCATAATAATTCCGAAAACATAATTTCGAATTACGATTGTAATCTTCTTTTTTTTTCGATCGGCCAGACTTATTAGATCTTTAAGACTTCTATAATGAATTTTAGCATGACTTACAGATTTCAATTACTTCGGCTCTCGAATCAGACAATCACCGAAAGTAATTTTCAACTTTATTGTACGGCTATAAGGTAGAAAATAGCGTGAAGTTATTAAATCAACATCAATAATAGCTTGGCTGAGCTTAGCGCTCAATTGAAACTTAGTGAATTATTACGCACGATAATAATCTCCATAAATAATTATGAGGACAGGTGTTCCAAACTCATGAAGATTGCATTTTTTTCAATTGGTTTTAATAATCTGTTGCATCTTGATCGAGTCGTGTTCTTCGACTTTGTAGCACATTGTCTGTCGGTGTGGGATTATAGGTATATACAGGTTGAAATTGAAAACATGCGACAAATCGAAATGGGAGATTGTACTCATCATTATGAACAACTTTTACTATGGGACCAAACCTGAAATCGGGAAAATAAAATCAGCTGTTCCCTACATTTTAACGAGTTATGCGAACATAAATGTAGGGAACAGCTGATTTTTTTTTTCGCGATTTCAGGTTTGATTCCATAGTAAAAGTTGTTCATAATGATGAGTACAATCTCCCATTTCGATTTGTCGCATGTTTTCAATTTCACCCTGTATATATTAACATGTTAATATGAAATAAATACTTAATAAACAATACTTGCTTGGAACTTTGTGAGCGTAAACGTTGAATTATACAGTCATATATGTAACTCAGCTTTTACCTATCATCTTGATTTCACTAGCTCTTCCATACCCACTGCTACGAACTTCGTCAAATTTGCTATTGGATAAGCAGGTAAATGACCATGATCACATCGCTAGGTTTCCAGAACTGGCATTAGATGAAGACAGATTTAGCCCTCTCTAGGCACACACTATAATATTATAAGGGTGAAAGTTTGTGAGTGTGTGTGTTTATATGTTTGTTACTTCTTCACGCTCAAACGGCTGGACCAATGTTAGTAAAATTTTGTATGGAGGTAGCTGACACTCTGGATTAACATATAGGCTACTTTTTATCCCGATATTCCCACGAGATCGAAACTTATGCAAGTGAAACCGCGGGGCGCAGCTAGTACTACATATATCATGCACATAAATATATGAGCAAGCATCCATTACAATTTATTTTGATTTTTTACAGGAAGTTTTGGAAGTGGAGCAGTATATCAGTGGTGGCATAGTGGTAACGGTCCCTACTTAAGAGTTGTAGGTACGGAGGCAAGCACATTACTTTGTGTAAATTATTTCATCACCACTGCTCTCACAAAGATGAAGGACAGCATCGCGAGAAAACGGCATGTCCTAGAATAAAAAATTCGAAGACAATCTACCAAACTGCATTGGCCCGCATGGTGGATTACGGCCCACTCCCTCTCACAGAGAGGCCTGTGTCCCAGCAGTGGGAACACTATAGGCTGATGATGCTTTATGCTACAGGAAGTGACAGAGGCAACACAGTATTGTTTTACTAGAAATCCCAGGAAACCCTATTTTAGGTGCTGAAGATGGGCACTGTGTAGGTTTTAGCCAAAAGCAGTTTTAAAAGTCGTCGTTTCGTTCCCTTAGACAGCAGATATATATGTAGGTATAAATGTTAATATCTTTGAGGGTTTCCAAGTACTGGAGGAGAAACGCTTGCTTCGACTGAACAGTAGGTACATATAGCTATTCTTTTTAAATTCTTCAACTTAATAAAAATCTCACAGAAATAACAAAAGGGTTAATTTCAGATCATAAAACTTTATTCCAACAATAAAGTTTAAAACATTTTAATTAACAATAAATTGCTATAGCCGACATTTATACATTTCAGATTGCGCTCCTATATAAATCGGAATTCATTTATAGCCATACGTAATATTTTGGCGTGATAAACTAGTTTTTACTTGCGGTTTTGCTTGCTATCTTACTGTGTTTGTTTTGACGAAGATCTGTTCAGCCTGTTTTCTTAGAAACCTATATTAGGAACCAGTGTGGGTTGGTAAATGTCACATGTCTTCGAATTTTTGGTTCTAGGACATGCCGGTTTCCTCACAATATTTTCCTTCACCGTTTTTAGAGCAGTGATCATGAAATAATTTATTCAAAGTAAACGCCTGTCTGGGTTCGAATTTACGACCTACAACTCGTATGTCGCGGCCGTTAAGACTAGGCCTCCAGAGCTCTACCATATTTTGAGTTCATTATAGGTTCCAAAAAGTTTTTAGGGTAAGGTTTCTTGGACACTAACAAACAAACAGCAGGTAACCACTTCGCAATACTTATATAGAAATCATTTTAATTTGACGTTGATAGCATTTTTATTTTATAGCTTTAAGAGCTTTCGTATATCAGTGGCTTAAACAATTCGCATTATTATAAACCCTTGTAAAACATAATAAAGCACAGTTAAATTTTATTCACTGAACTTTAATTGGGACCGCTATAAACATTATTTCAGTGAATTAAAAACTGTGTCGTTTTGTTTGTGGATTATTGTGTGAACGCAAACTGAAACCATGACCACCTCACCACCTCCACCACCACCACCACCACCATCACCTTCTTAGCGCATCGATGGCAAAAATAACCAACAATTTTTTTTTTTTCATTTCTTTTCCCCACAATTCAACAACGCTAATATAGATAGTGCCATCCACGAAGACGCGCCTCACTCTTCTTACTAATCACTGGTGGTTATCGCTAATTAATTCCGCTAGTGTTTTAGTTTTTTAGTACACACTAATTACCCACTAAGAAGTAATTACTGTGTATCGACAAAACTAAAACACTAGCGGAATGTTACTCACTTGTTCTGTGAGCGATTAGGAAGAAGAGTGGGGCACGTCTTCGTGGATGACGCTATCTGTACCGAGTTCTATTGGCTTCTTTTATTTGCTCAGTTGTCGCTAATCGTTTCATCACGATGGAAAATATTATGATATAGCTTCTTAACTTTTACGATCAAGTTCTACTATAGTAGTATAGATGCTGCATACGTAAATTGTCCGTATAGGCCATAACCAAAAAGGATTGTGGTATCTGGCACCAAAACCTAACTCCTTGATATCTTGCACTCGGAAAAAATAGTAAAGGCTTTTATCTTTTTTATACTCTTCAAGTGCCTCACTCCTGGGTGCGTGCGCCCAATACAAAAATAGGAAAGATTTACTAATCGGTAACTAATCAGGACTTACGTCATCATTGTTTTCAGGCTTGTTACACTGTTGAGCAAATTCAAAGTCAAAGCATTTATTTCAAATAGGCACATAAAAGGCACTATTGAACGTCAAAAATTACCTTAAAATAGAATTGATTCTAGTCGCCTCTTCCAGAAGGTAGTTTTCGTGTGGAGGAGAATGGGCTCCCAAGAAACTCCACCGTTACTCTTTTAAAATGTTTTACAATATTTTGCATGGCTACATTAATTATATAATAATATGTGAGGACGATGCACCTAAAATAAAATTACTATACCACAATAGGTAAAAGAATTAAAAACGAAACCATGACATGTAAATTAATTATCTGATAGATACATGGTGCTCACATATTTACAAACATGGTACAAGTAAACGATTTTAATTTTAAAAAATAATTACAAGTAATAAGTCAGGGTGTGGCTAATGAATGTAAATCAATGTAAAAAGAATACAATTTTACAATTAAATTAGCAACCAGTTTGATTTTGTCTAGACTCTAGATTGGAAGAGCATTTTGGAATCTGCACCAGGCTTCAGACTTACATATTTTAAACCAATCGCCTTTCTCCTAGGCACACTTAAATCATTAAATCATGCTGTTACACGTCCATTTGTAGAGACCATGGACGCTCCTGAAGAAAACTAAACTACCACTTGTACTCTTTAAAGTGCTGGTATTATCACCACCATACAAAACTTATAGCATGCTATCGGATATCGCCACCCCTACAGATTTTCAAATCAATCCCTTTCAAGTCGTTAACTAACTCTAATAATTATCATGAAGCAACTAAAAGCTTAGCAAACAAGTAGTCCTATAAAATTCAGACAATTACAGCATCAGTCCGCAAAACCCACGAAGCAAACATAAATCTATCAAATAAATACATCGATACTGCCCCAATATATCGTCTTCTAGTACTATTTGTCTTCACATTTAATAGAATAAGGGTTAATAAGAGGCATCGCGTCACATTTCAGTCGTGGTGATAATTCTTCATTGGTACGCAGTAAATAACGTTCCCCTTTAGAGCGTAGTACGTCGGTTAATTTTAATTGGATCCGAGTAAAACCCACTATTGCCACTAAATGCTTTATTGCTAATTGATCTGGCGCTCAACGGAAATTGTACGGCACACGCATGTTGATCAGTATTTAAACTGAATTTAGTATAGACTCGCAAAGATGCTTAATTGAAGATTGGTTTTCATGAAAACACAATATAATTCCTGCTCGATTCCTATATCTTACCAACCGTTAAACTAAGGCCCCTTGCACGGCACGGGTTCTTTATGGTACCTACGGCGTATAAACTGCGCCGCAGTAAAAACGTGTCTGTCAACAAGCTTCGATAGTAATCCATACAACACTGACGACTGTGCCTACACACGGCGAATAAACCGTAGTTTTTCTCGGCAAGAAAAACGTGTGTGTACAGACGGCCTTACTCTCCTTCAAAATGGTCACTGTTGAAAACACAGTCTTTTTATTAGTCATTAATGTCTCACTGCTGGGCAAAGGCTTCCCTGCACTCTTTTCACCTCTCACTGTCCAGAGCTGCCAAGGACCAATCTTTATTAAAGGAGTCCAGCTTATAGAGGTATGAGAAACAGGGTGTAAAGTTCACTCATACTCTAAAGAAAGGGGAGGATGCTCCGACCAGACGGGTGTTGTGTCTGGCGGACAACTGCCCACTGAGTCATGTCGGGCCGTTGTATCTATGCTAGTTGCGCGGTAAACTCTGCTTGCGAGATGCAGGATTTGCGTGACGTCAGTATGACACGTTGTTCGCATGTGGCGTTGTAGATACCGCTACAAGCTCATCCCGCCATCTCAGTCTGGGCCTGCCGTGATGTCTTTTGCTATTTCTTACATCGGACTTTACACTTTTTATTTGATCTTTGTTTTTTATTTTTATCTGATGTATGTATCTCGTGTATTGTGTGTCTTTAAGTCTGTGCTAAATAAATGTATTTTTTTCTTTCTTTCTTCATTAAGCGGGACCCACTGGGTCGTATGTTTGGGCCATTGATCGACTGACATATGGCAGATTTGTCCATAGCATGACAGCTTTCCGAGTGACATCAGAGGGGCAATTCCCACAGGACAGTCTGATCTCAGTCTCAATCTGTCAAAAATACTTCTAATTTCCCTACAGTTTGACAAGTTTTTGACATTTGTTTGTCGCCGAGATGAGACTAGATTTTGAACGCTTTACATTACGAGAATTGGCCTTCATGAGTCTGTTTAGTTTTATTTTTTTCGTCATCTATTCATCATACGGATCATAAGTATCTACTATTAATTGGATAGCGCCTTCGGTAATCAATCAGGCTTGAATTACCGGTACTTAAATCTAATATTGTATACGATAGGAATAGTGTTTCCATTACACTTAAATTTTATCTAGCCATCCAAGCGTTGATTGTCAATGTACGGAATAACAATGCATGTACATTTACCGAAGCCATCAAATTAGCAGTAAATTCTTAATACACACATCCGTCAGTAGTAATCAAGATAACAAATAAACATCGATTTTAAATCGCCTTTAGAAACTGTAGATGGTATATTGAGTCGCGAAAGTAGCATCTTAATAACACCGAGAATAGATCTATATAGATAGTATCCCATAGAATTATCACATAAATCAAGCAAGTCAATGATTAATACGATACAGACGATGAGAGTCTGACCACTCTAGTACGTCGTTATAACGGTTGAGTGTAATTAAATTGAGCTTCCGTATACATTCTGTGACGGCTCCAGTAATGGAGGATTACTACGCTCAACTGCTAAGCGGCACGCCTCGGAAAATTGAGCTTTAGACATCAACAATATAATCTTTTGAAGCGATTTTGTGGTGATGAGAACTGAGAATAGGTACATTGTTGGACGTACATAATCATGAATCTGATATATCCAGAAAAGATAGCTTGTTGTCTACTGCATTACACCCGCAATATTATCCACGATAATACAAGTAGGTACACTAGCTACGAAACAATGGTTTTTAGATATACCTAATAATAATGAAAAATAAGGAGGACTGAGGAGGTTCCTGCCTCTGCAGTCCTAACCACCGGTAGCTTGGACCTTCCTCCCGACACCGGCGAACCACATTTTTTAAAATATTTTTAATGATTTTTGTAGCTTTTTTTTTTCAAGAAATATTTAAAAATAAATATTATATGGAAAAAATATAATAAAACAATTATTTATTGTTATTGTTATTTACTTGCCAGTTATGGATAAGCAACAATTATGACACGTGTAAGTCAGCCTCGTCTTTAGTCTGACTAAAATTTCATGAACCAATCGAATTACAATTCCAAATTGTAAGCAAGTGTAGTTTTTACCCGGCTGCGCCAGAAGGTGGGTTATTTTGTTGTATTTTTAGTAACCTACATAATAATTTGCTCGGAAATGTTAAAGTTCACAATAATAAGTTCTATTAATAGGTTAGCCTCGTAAAATTAGCTAGAAAAAGTTTTAAACTTTCGTGCCAGTAATCGTTTTCCAGTTGAACGTGTTGCAAAGTTGCAATGTTTGCAGTTTGTAAATAACATGCGATAATTTTCTGCTGTGAAAATGCTATTACGAGTGCGATTACTTAAGATTTATAATATAGCATAATCAGCCTATAATGTTATCACGGCTGGGACACAGGCCTCCTCTCTGTGAGAGGGAGTGGGCAGTAATCTACCACGCGGGCCCAGTGCGGGTTGGTAGATGTCGCATGTCTTCGAATATTATTTGGTTCTTCTAGGGCATGCCGGTTTCCTCGCGATGTTTTCCTTCGCCGTTTCGAGAGCAGTAGTGATTTAATAATTTGCACAAAGTAAAGCGCCTATCTATGTTCGAACCTACAACTCGTAAGTTGCGGCCGTTAACACTGGGCCACCACTGCTCTTAAAAAAGAAACAGAGGTTTTATAATATGTTTCATTGTAAACTTGAGGTATTTTCTGAGATAATTCTCGCCACAAAATTCTTTACATAATTCCTTTTCATCATCAGTGAGACAGGAAAAACCATTATTCTTCTTATACCTTTTTACTACGTAACCCTAAAAAAATCCAATATCATTACAAAGTAACATGCTGTAGCAATCAATAAGTCAACAAAATCCAAAGATTGCCTTTATTAAAGTAATTATCTTAGAGTAACCAAAGTAAACGTAGGTATACATCAGGTTTGTAAAAGTATACCTCGAAACAAAATTACTCTAAAACTCGAACCTGTATTAACAACGAAATCAAACACTTCCTGAAATTAAACAACTTCGTGTAATGATGCCGACTTTAGATGAATAATTATTCTGTAATTATACTATCAAATAATATGAGAAAATTGTAATGGGTGTAATTTTAAATACAGTTAAACGTTATTGATTTTACTTTGCTTGTGTATTGCTTCTTGGTTTTTTTTGGGTTTTTGTTTTTTTTTATCTAGCTAATTGTAACTTATTGCACCTGAACAAAAATAACAGTGACTATGGAGCTGTAGGATTTGGACTTCGTTTGGACGATTGTAAATAGAAAATAAGAAAACGATATAAAGAATGATTCTTTTACCGGTTCCAAATTTTTTACAGTGAAAAAATCTGCTGTTGCTGTCTGCTGTGCTGTGTGAAATAGCTGATTTTTTTTCGTGATTTCAGAGTTGACCCCATAGTGAAAGTTGTTCATATTCATGGGTAGAACATCCGGTATTTATACTGATATAGTTGTAGCTCCTCAAATCAAACAATGAGATTCTCGATTTCACAGGCACTATTTTTGTTTAATATTCATCTAGGTATGTCCCTACTCACCAATTAGGCTATAATCCACTTAGCGAATGAATGTTCTAAGACATTTTCATTACCCAGAGAATTATTTCATAAATTCCCCAAAAGTAGTCATTATTCAGCTAATGCACGAACACATTAACGAAACTCGGAACACACCATTAATTGTTATGTGAAGATCTTAAATCTCAGTAACGTTTGAAACGAAATATTTCACTCATAATACTTAAATTATTAAAATAGACGTAGAAATATCTAAAGAACGTGACTCCAAGTTAAGTATGCTGAACATTAAGATTCCAGCTTAGACTGAGATGATATCAACACGAATAACTTGAATAAACGTAGAACAAAGTACGTTATTATATTTGATGATTATAATGAAGCAGCAAAAAGTGCTTGGGAAATATATGCTATGAGAATAAACGTGGTTGATAACTAAATCAGGGAAAAGGTGTGTTATTATGCGTGTATAAAACTCTCTTTTATTTATATGCGAATACAGAAATGGAATAATTGTGTTTTATATGTCAAATACTAGCTGGTATGCCTAAGATTTTTAAAGAAAACTATCAACACAAGCAATGTCGAAAGAACTTGCATTTTGTATTTATAAGTGGTTTAATTTAGAAGAAATTTTCGTCTCCAAAAGTTGAGTCAGGTCAGATTAGTTGGAGTTTAGTTTTTAAAGTCTTTAAAATGGTGCCATATCCATAGTTCTAATATCAGAAATTCCCGGAAATATAATGCAACACTGCACCAACGATTGACATGAATTTTTCATGCTTTGTAAAATATACAACAAACAAAACTATAAAATAAATCTCAGTTATGGTCGTCATACTTTACGATAAACTTGATCTAAATTCAAGAACATCCGTTCACAGGTATATATTCCCTATGTTTGTAATGAATAGTTTTCGCAGTACGCATGCGCTGGCGTTAAGCGACTCGACCACGGTGGTCCGAGTGCAAGGCACGTTTGTTGTATTTCAAGATGTTAATTTTAAAATTAGCGTCGGCAAACAAAACTTGTAAATTGTTTGCTTTCGTCTACCAACAGACCGATGCTAATGGTTAAATTCTACCAGTCAATGAGAACTATAACATCAAAACCATTCAATAAAAACGTCTTGTTTAAAGTTATTTTTTCCTACTCATTAACGAATTTTTCATTTTCAACCGCTTCCCATATTCAATATGGAAATATTTGTTCCAGTAGCGGACCACACAAGGGCGAAATTGGTAGCCCGCCGCATCTCGTTTTGCATATTTTCTGCATTACTGAGCAAAAGTCTTTTGTCAATATTGTCTCCTCGAGTCATTGAGTAAATGACGGAGTCTGTCTACTAAATATACAAAATGTAAATTAAGCTCCGGCATGTTGTTTTCTTGCTTTGTTTGTTTAATATCTCAATATCCTTTAATATTGCACGAGAGTATAAAGTTTCAGTTTTATGAAGCTCAATGTCAAAGATTTTAATGACTTTGACAATAAATTTCTTTCTAGCACATAATAGAGTTTCTTGCTAACAATATCAGCACAGTAGACGGAAGGTTTAATATGTTTTTATATTTTCTTTACCGTCTTTGCTAGCATCTTTATTCGATTCTGAGGTCTTGGCTCTGAATGGACAAATTCTAATGCAAATCTCTGCGCATTCTTATAGACTAGCACTTTCGCAACATATTGCTTTGCTTTTATTGCATAGATATTATAAATTCTTTAGAATAGCTTTTTCATTCAATTTGCTAAAAATTGTAGTAAATTCCAGCACACCAACATTAAAGGTTGACGAAACCGTTACGCGGAGACAAGATAGCCGGACGGCTGGGAACTCAACAAAAGCTTTTTAATATCAGCACACACCCTGAGGCAGGAAGGGGTTATTTACATAAAAGCCACGTAGTTATTTAAGAACAATCCGGTATATACATGTGTATACGAGCGAGACACGAATATTGTTATGCTAACTGGCTTCGTTAGTTTGTTCCTGGGAATTGTTTCGCTTTGTTGAAAGAGTCTTCGGTACGTGAGCTCGGATTTGCACCGTGATCTCTGTAACTGAGTTTGTGTACCAACTAATTTGCTTGAATTTAATTAAGATTGTATGAAAACGGATAAGTTTGGGAGTTATGGAAAGTATTATCTTGCAGCTTTGTTTTGACTTGGACAACATACATGATCACCATACTTACCTAATGGAGCTATACGTACCTAGTCGAGTTTATCTTATAGACAATACATATTACAATTTAGATCAACACTTTAAAGTACTGTAAGAGCTAAGCTACGATGGGAGCTTTTATTTAAATAAAACTCCTATGGAATGATTTCATCTGCTATATTTTTAAACTCTATTCATATATCTTAAGATAGCCCTTTCTATTTTTCACGTCAAACCTAAACCCATTCAATGACACACGCTTAAACGTTCGAACAGCAGATGCCGTCAACTATGACTGGCCTGTAGGTATTACATAAGAGGCACAACCTCTACAGTACGCATTCTATTTATGTTTTAATTTTACAGTGTGCAAGTCACAATATTATTAGTAACTAAAACGACGTGCATGATTCTGCATTTAAGCAATTTTGCATTATTACTGAAGGACATTTGAATAGGCCCAGTTATTCACTGCCCTATATAAGGTCAACTTTTATCAAGTACAAAAATTTTAAGGACAGATTCAACAACTAAATATAGACATTTTACAAAAAAAAATTTCTATACGCTAGTTTCCAAGAAAAACACCAAAAACCATTTTGTTTAAAAATTCAAATAACAACAACCTGTGTATTAATGGCTAACGTACTCTAGGCAGATAACAATGGTTGCGCCTGCACACGTGTGGCGGCGGCGTGTCCCCCCTTGCTGCACCCGCTGCACCCCGCCTTGCGCGGCTGGCATTCAGAGCTGGAGATTGTCTTTCAGTTCGCCAAAATCAAGTTACCGAATTGTGTGTTGTCTGTGCGAAAATTTTCGAAATCCCGTATCGGTATTCATCCCGAGAATACATGAATATGGCTATGTGCTATCACGACGCAGGTGAAATAATGTTGCGGGCACAAGAACTGTACGCCCAGAGGCTTGGACGAGTGGTCAATATTCGCACCATTCTTCGAGCCGTGCAGCGCTTCAGAGAGAGTGAGAACTTCCAGGCTCGTCTTATTGACTCGGGGAGGCCACGACACCCAGTGCAGCTTGAAGAGGAGGTGCTGGATTTCTTTCACCGGCACCCAGTGGCGAGCACCGGAGACGCTGCCCATGTGTTTGGCGTAAGCCAGAATTACGTGTGGCAGCTCCTGCGCAGTGAAGGTTACCATCCCTTCCATTTCACTCGGGTCCAGGAGTTGCTGCCTGAGGATTACGCGCCTGTGGGGTAGGGCCAAAGACCTAGTGTATGGGAACGACGGTCATACAATCCGTACAGTGGAAGAATTACGTGCGCGAATTGTGAGTGCATTTAACGTGATGTCCAGTGACCATCAAGCCCTTACTGAAGTGCGGAGGCATTGTCTCGATCGCGCTAGACAGTGTGTGCGACAACAAGGGCGTCACGTCCAACAATTGATGTGATATGTGTAAATAACTAGTAAATTGTGTAAACAAGTGTAAATCTGTTAATGAATTTTGACTATTTTTAACATGCCAAGTTAATGCAAAAAGTTAGGTAAGTTGTTAACATTTTTACATTAATTCAATACTAAAAAAAATAACAAACTGTATTAAATTGTTAGTCCAAAGCCTGAAAAAGTGTGATGGAAAATTAAAATACGATAGATTAGCGCAAAGGTTAAAATCGTTTCTTAACATGTGTCACAGTCTTAGTCAATGCAGTCCGAGCGATGACGTAATACCGGGTTAAATGACCCTGGGTTTTTTGGGGGTGCACACCCGAACAACTGAGTCGGTATACAGTATGCTTTTTAAAATATTGTAATTTTTATGTTAGAAAAACTGAAAAAAGAAACTAGCCTGATTATTTGAAATAAAATGTTAGGGCCGTATTTCTATCGTATAGATAGACGTTCTGTTTAAATTTTTGTACTTGATAAAAGTTGACCTTATATATCAACTTCCTCAAGGACGAAAGCTTACAGGAAGCCAAAATCCACATCTTTATGATAACGCAAAAGTCTCCAACAACAATCCTTCGCCACTTTCTATAACTGCATCAGTTATACGCAATTGACAGAGTGCCAGCTGACGGTTTTCCAAAACCCATTGAAGTTAATGCTAGGCAGTGTTGTCTACATGATTACATGCCGACTGCCGCACACACGCTTCAGACGTTTGCAAATTGCCCCTTACCTCCTTTGCTGGATGGTTATTCCGTCATTGATGGCTCGCAGGCGATCGTAGTATCGAATCAGAATGTGTAACGCGTGACTGCTAATATTTTGAATGTCAATTCCGATTTCAGACTAGCTTGGAGTTGAGTGTCGTTGGAAATGAGGGGTTGTGGTGAATGATATTGTAGTGCTCTGGTTTGAATTGTATGATTGGCAAATAGCGTAGTTTTCTATATATATATAAAATTCAAAGTCCTGACTTCTGACGAATTTATTTATATATTTACATAATTTAAAAAGCTAACAATCTTAAAATAGTAACATGTACAAGTATATAAAAAGGGAGGGAAAATAATCAAAGGGCGTCAAAAAATTCGTCCACATCACTGTCAACAGGAAACGTGCCCAAAAGGCTGGCAGCATTGCCACGTTGTATGGCAATGCTGATTCTTTGGCCGACTGACTGATATATCAATGCACAGCCTAAACAGCTGGTCCTAGAGACATGTAATTTGGAGGGTGTGTTCTTTTTGAAGAGTAGGTATCCACTAAAAAAGAGTTTTTCGAAATTCCACCCGTAAGAGGGTGAATGGGGGGAGGGTGAAATTTCACGCGTACGAAGTCGCGGGCAGAAGTTAGTTTTACATAGGTATTATTCTGTATAGGTACTTGTGCTATAAGTATAAATGTCTGTTCTCCTAGCAATTACGTAGGTAATTCTAATCCGTTCATTAAATGCTCTTTATGATATTAAAACACCTATTTGCCCTTTCGTTTATAGATACTTATTCTTACCAAAACAACATTAAAATTAATGTCGAGCTTACAGCAATTTACCAGCAAAAATTCGAAATTCAGTAGTAGGTACAAAATTTTCTGTGTGTGAAGTATTTTGACGATTTAATATCCTTAATTAAAATTCATCCGCAACGGTGTCGACTGGTAATGTACCCAAGAGACTGGCGGCATTACCACGTTGTATGGCAATGCTTAGCCTTTGGCCATGGTAAAAGCCAGCCCTTGGGTCACGGGAATTTAATATCACCTTGAATAATGAACCTATATTCATCGACAAATCATAGAAAATACAGTCACCTGTGTAGGTCCGTACCTCCTTCCATAACTTCCTGCACAACTAACAAAACAAATACAAAAGTAACGAGCAACTCAATAATAACACTCAACTATTCGCCAGTACTTCGCAATACTTCGCAGTTTGCACGTTATAGAGTGGGCTCTTTGCCTGCAGTTTGTGTGTACTCCGTCACTGCAGGTAATTGCGTTGAAAGCCCCACTCGTTTGTTGAGCGATGACGTTTTGATTTATTTGTAACGTGATGGGTAAGTTCGTGTTGCTTTCTATTGTGGGGGAAGGTTCGTAACGGGAGAGTGGAAATGTCATGGTTACGAGTAAGTACGGACATAGAGCTTTGAAGGTCGCAGTAATCTAGGGGCTTCTAAGGACCTCGTTTCTCATGGATTGAACCAAAAGAATGACAAAGCTGTTCTCTCTGGTCTAACGAGACATAACATACAACCAAATAAGCTGGACCATAATACTAGATTGGATATACAAGATGATGATGATGGTGTGTTAGGTTGATTGGTGTGTGTGTAAAGTGTAAACAATTGTAGGCTAACCTAAACAAATAAATAAGAGCTTTCGTAAGGCTAACGATGTATATCTGGCGCATCAAGGCAGTGAGCCGCTCTGGCAGCCAAGACATTCGTGCCAACACGGTAGAAACGCTTCTTCCCAGAAATACTAATACAACCTCTGTGGACCAACATTACTAAGACTAGTAGGCCAAACCAAAGAGTGTACAAGATGCAACTTTTCCTAACCTCAGCGCCGCCGCTAGCGATCATGAATTAATACACGAACAGAATGCGTGTACCTAACTCACGCGATGTACCTGTCACTAACAAAGTGAAGTTTACTGGTTGATGTACGCAGAAACATGTTCCAACTTTTTATCACCATCAGCTATGGTCTGCAATAAGACCGATAGCAGTAATACGTTGCAACTTCAGATTCTGAAAAATTAAATCACGTCGACCTACAGAAATATTTATGTTTGTGAATCATTGAGTCTAATTTTCTGGTCAAATTAATCCGTATTCCCATCAAATTTGTCAATTACTGTACCGAACATCGATATGCGATTCTGAACCAATTGACAACTGATACTACCATTCGATTTAGGTAATTGCATCAATGATATCGGTATAATGAAAGGTATTTCGGTTTAACGATAAATCGCAATACAAGCTCAAATTATCGGGATAGGAAATCTAATTTGTACTTGAAATCAGTCATACATGAGTAAATCGAGGACTCGATGGTGGCTGTTGGTGGCCAAGTTGTAACGGCCGCGACTTATGAGTAGATTCGAACCCAGACAGGCACATTATTTTATGTAAATTATTTCATCACCACTGCTCTCAAAACGGTGAAGGAAAACATCGTGAGGAAACCGGCATGTCCTAGAACCAAAAAAATCGAAGACATGTGATATCTACCAACCCGCACTGGGCCCGCGTGGTGGATTACGGCCCACTCCCTCTCACAGAGAGGAGGCCTGTGTCCCAGCAGTGGAACATTATAGGCTGATTATGAATTTGTGTGTTCTGACATAATAAGGATTGCCTAGTTATCATGCTGTCCATAAAAGCAAAGTACTCTCACTTACTCTGCGACCGACGACGAGAGAATGCGTTTTTGAGACACTTGTCTGTTTCATACAAACGAATACGTGTTTTGCGAATTTGATCTTTATTAGTTACTAGAATTGTTGCACTGAAAGGTGTCAGCAGGAACGCGTTCTCTCGACGGCCGGGGCTGTAGTGTGTCGATGGCAGTTTAAATAGAGTCAGCCCAGGATTTGGCTAAACAGTACAGCAAAGAATCTTCTTGAATACAGGATGAAATTAAATTCATGGGCATCCTTTTAAGGGGTCATTGTACGCATCATTATGAACAACTTTTACTATGGGACCAAACCTGAAATCGCGGAAAAAAAATCAGCGGTTCCCTACATTTTGACGAGTTATGTGAACATAAATGCAAGGAGCAGCTGATTTTTTTCGCGATTTTTTTGTTTAGTCTCATAGTAAAAGTTGTTCATATTGATGAGTACAATGACCCCTTAAAAGGATGCCCAAGAATTCAATTTCACCTCGTATAAACGAAGCTTTATCAAAACCCAAGCTTTTTTCAATTTAGCGTTTTTATACAAAAGCGGTAAATAAACACGAAGACCGCTTTCATGCTTACGTCACCTTTCAAAGAGCAACCTTGTGCGATACATGAACTGTTGAAAACTGTGTCAATGAAAGAGTATCTATTAAACGAAACCTAAGTGAAGTTAATTTTACATAAACGATAATCAGCTCGATAAAGTTTAATGACATGTATTAAATCGAATCTCTACCAATCCCCATTTTGCGCTCCTAAAAGTATTATTTAACACTCTGTCTCTAATATAATGATTGCCCGCTTTATTGTGAACGTCAAAATAATTCCTGTTCTGAGGTCCTAAAAATACCAAATAGCACTCGCCGTTTGGTCGAGTACCCTAGCTCAGTTAATGCGACTCACTGTGAGAAAAGGATAAAAAGTCAAAAAAAAAACGGCTCAATTATTTAAAAAAGTGTGCATTACTAGAAGCGCAATGTTCTTTTTGAGGTTCATTAATTGCACAGGAAGCCAATAAGTTTTTAGAGTGTCAGTTAAATATTTCCCAAGTTTAATTATATCTGTGGTTCAGAGAATCTGTTCCATAGACAGCAAGTTATTTCTCGTTAGTGTCTACGAGCAGAGGCGAGCGAAGTAAGGTGAAATACGAGTAGCCAAGCATCCTCTGACGACATTCATTAATCGCTTTGATATCGATAGAATCGAAACATCTTACTCTTAGTTGGGTGAATGTTGTATAGTAAGCAGAGTGGTCAGCATAGGCAATAGCAGAGCGAGATATTTTTACGTCAATACAGGGTGTTACGGAAAGGGTATATCAATACAAACGGGTTGAAGAGTGTATCTGGTCTAGAATCTCTGTACAAAATTTCAGCTCAAAAGCATTAACTTTGAAAATGCTTAATATTTTTTAATTTCGACATCACGGCGCTGCACTAGCGCGCGGCGGCGTGATGTGCTACTAGGCGCACAGACACACTACAGATAATGGATAATGACCCTCGTAGTGCGGTGACACGTTTGTTATGATTGCAATTTAATAAAATATCGAAATAAAAAAATATTAAGCATTTTCAAAGTTACTGCTTTTGAGCTGAAATTTTGTACAGAGATTCTAGACCAGAGCCCTGATTCACAACCATACGACAGGCTATCGTATCGAAAACCTGATATTTCGATAACCTGAATTGACTTCCCCTCAACAGCAAATAGCTGTTGGAAGAATGGCGGGCGTCTATTTGATTTAAACTGACAAAATTTTCGGGTTTTGGACTTGTGAACAGCATTGAGAAGACTCCTACGATAACAATGATTAATGTTCGATACGATACGGAAGCATATCGAGTGTTTGTGAATAAGGGGGCAGATACACTCTTCAACCCGTTTGTATTGATATACCAATTCCATAACATCCTGTATATTATTTTGTAAATTTTAATATAAAATAAAATCACGCCTGTAATAGCCAAAAGGTTACGCAGAGGTGTACCTATTGTAGGTACACGCACAGTTCGCTAGTACTGTTTTAAGTCCGTTGTAATAGGGGGGAGGGTTGTGGGGGGTGAGCCTATTACCATCAACTGGACACAAATCGAGACTCCAGACTAATACTGAAAAATTCCTGGTAAAAAACCCAACAACAAGCAAGCCTGAGTTTGATTCCCAGGTATTCATGCTCAATAGTAGCGCTTGCTCGAATCCGCAGCGAGGTGATCCGGCAGAGAACCAAAGTTGTCGATATAGCTCACGGAATAAGCAAGCTGAAGTGGCAATGGGCCGGCCATATTAGCCGTAGAACCGATGACCGTTGGGGTAGACGTGTTCTTGACTGGAGACTGCGCATCGGTAAACGTAAGGTGGGACGCCCTCAGGCTAGGTGGAGCGACGACCTTTGCAGGATGGCTGGTAGCAGCTGGATGAGAGTTGCCGAAAATCAAATTGAATGGCGTGCAATAAGAGAGGCCTATGTCTAACAGTGGATTGCTATAGGCTGATGATGATGGTGATGAGTAGCGCTTGCGACCCTAGACCAACGAGGCAGTTTTAGATTTAGGAAAATTACAACAAATCTAAAAATTTGGTATTATTGAAATTGTGTTTTTCCCACAGCAAGGTGGTAAAACCACAGAATACTTAAAGTACTACGGTAAAACCCTAGTCAGTGATGGATCCAAACTGCCAAAGTACGCAGTATGCATTGTGAAGGATCCTCCTTACAATCATGCATACCGCGTATCAGGTTCTTGGCTGAACTGTTCAGTGATAACTTCTCAAGGTGTTGGTCCTGGCTCAGATCGGGCTTATTATAAAGTAAACTATTTTATTTATTTCTATTTTTCAAGGGGAAATATTTAATTGATCTCCTAAATAATTATTGAGCTTCTAATGATGAACACTTATTTAAATTAATGATCATCTAAAAACTTTTGGGGTTTCGAATGATACTCACTTTTTTAAATAAATGAGCCGCTTTTTATCTTTCTGAGATTTTGTTACGGTCGGTGTGTAACTAAGCTAGAGCACCCCTTTTTTTATCGTCTGGAAGTCCTCATGGATGTCCACCACCCTGGGGTGGGTGGAGGGGTCTGTCATACTCTTACTGACTAAAACCACACGGTGTCCTGCTGCTACCTTTAGCCGGGGTGCTGGAGTGCTTGCGCATTTCGTCACGCTCCTCCGCCGGCCAGGTGTTGGCCCGCATGAATTCATGCGGACCCCATTACAAGCTAGAGCACCCCTACCAAATGGGTTAGGTTTGTAACCTAACTGTTTACCGACAAGTATTTACGAACTTCGAGAATTTTTTTTTAGTTATCAATTTCAAACACTTTTCGCCGCTTGCTTCGCTCCGCGTTCAATACAACACCTGCCTAAATACCAAATCTATTAATTAAACTTTCAATTAATGCCTTCAAACTACGAAAACACTAATGTCTGCTCCAAAGATTCGTCGCGAGATATAAAAACATTGTCCCGGCACCTTTTTCCAAGTTTAATAACACCTTTAATAAGCCTTAATGTAATTCTGGTTAATTAGACTTTATCTCTGCTTTATCTCGATGAATGTCTTCCATGCTGCCCGTGATTTTATGTTTGGTAAATATTTTCCTTGATGAGCGGCATCTGTTAAGAGAGACTTAAGATAACGCGTGCATTTACATTTTTTTGTGACCAGCATTTCCTACTTTGATCGACCAATGTCGGGTGTGAAGGGATTATTTTTATCGCGTGTTTTGGAATTGGGGAATTGTAATTTGGGGAGCGTTTATGCAAATTGGGGATTATGTCTATTCTTTAGAGATTATTAGGTCTTCAACACAATTATCATTATCATTCTCTTGCCCTTATTTATTTGGGGTCAGTGCACCATAATTATCTTCTTTTCCTTACTTCTCGTCATCACAGTAGTCGCTACCTTAAGGCGGTACCCTAACCAAATAACCTTGAGCATTGCGACAGAGACAGAGAGCGACACGACTTCCTCGTGCGAAAGGGATGCAGCGCACCCTGCGCACGCCCCTTTATCATAGAACTCGCACAATTTTTGGAATTATTTTTATTTAAAAAAATAGCGATCATTTTAAATAAATTAAAAGATGGATTATTTAGATTTTTAAATTATCTATCCATTGGTGAAATTCTCAAATTAATAGAACGTCAAATTTATCAAAAGATGCATGCAATCAATAATTTTAGTCACTTTTTTAAAAGGAGATTTTAAATGTATTAGTAACATACAAAAACAAATAATAACGTGCAATGTGATGATAGGATATCGGACATTATTAATGTGCTCTCAGGTGTATTTCTCATAATTATTGAGTTAATAGCCTGTGAATAACGAAGAAAAACGCGGTTTTGGTCGGGGTACCGCCTTAAACGTCTATTCATACCTAAGCGGTATCCGCTACCGCTGTAGGTAGAAGTGCATACCGCGCGGGTTTCGCTCAGGTATTTAGTATCAAGTTCCGCGGCTAGAGTGGAATAGTTGGTGCCATAGTACCGCATAGGTATTGTTTCGCTTGTTCCTGAGCGAAACTCGAACTCTGTATTCTACCCACAAGGATAGCGAAATCCGCTTTGGTGTGAACAGTAATATTACCGCACACCCACTTGGTTTTTTCTACCGCAGACGGTAGCGAATACCGCTTAGGTTTGAATAGGCCTATGATAGAGGGAGTGAATGGGCCGTCCACAACGCTGGCCCAGCGCGGGTAGATAGATGTTACATGTCTTCAAACACATTCATACTTCAACATAATCAATTCCTTTTATATATTCAAACATTATAAATGCAAGTAAAATACTAACAGTTACTTGGAGACATACCTTGTGAGACATACCTGGAGACTTACCCTTTTGACTCTGGACCACACCTCAATGCCATAAAGTATGTAAACAAAATTCTCTCCCAAAACTTACGTTACACAGCAACAAATTGTAAGCTTAACATAATATAAACGATGTAAGTGCCAATATTTCATTTTCTATCACTTTTCGAATACCTGTACAAAGAAATAAAACGAAGGCAAACAACCGAGTTTGTGGCACAAGTCTTATAAACACGACAGCTCTATGTGTTCGGGTTATTTGTTAGATAACTAGCTGCGCCCGCGGCTTTGTCTGATATAGTCGGTAGTGGTTATTTTACTAGCATGAGAAATAGGTTACTTCTCATAAAAGTATAATAAATACTAGGTATTGTATTGAATTAGTTTATTATATAAATGTGGAGGACTGCTCATAGTAAAAGCTGTAAGCGTTTATTTATACTTAATGATATTGGATTATATGTAAGCTTTCCTTAAATTACAATATGTAATAAAACATTCTGCAACATGTCTATTGGTACTATGTATATCATTTTTATTAAATAACAAGCCGTGGTGGGATTTTCTATCGGCAAAAATGACGAACTTTCACACAAATCATCCGCTTTAGTGGGAGAGTTTTCCTAAATCCGTAGTACTCATTTTTGCTTCATATTCAATCAATTCACCTCCGACCTAGACTAGAGTCAAGAGCAAACCCATTTCAAATAAAAAAAAAATGGAACTTTTGTGCAAAATTGTATGCAGTTTTAGACCCAGTGGTCGAGGCTGTGAGTTGTCAGTAAATGTTTTTTTTTTATTGCGTATATAATTAAGAATGCCTAATCGTGTATATGTCGCAGCCAACTGGTTAAATTAGCCGTTTCCTTCGGAAGTAGTGCTCGCCTCGCTTCGCTCTCTCGGCTCGCACGCGGTTGATCACAGCTCTAACCTATCCTAACCCTTTTGGTCGGGGTGCCCTTGCTTAGTTAATGCGACCAATTCGGCTCGTGCGTGATTAGTTATAGACTTCCAACCTAAACTATAATTGAATATCATTCAGGCCGTTAGTTGAACGGCCGCCGTTTAGTTAAAAGGCTAGGCGGTTAACGAAACGTCTAATTTAACCAGTTGGCTGCGACATATACACGGTAACAAACAGTAACAGACAAAATTCAGAAAATCCGATCTTTTTCAATTCCTCCACAAAGAAGTACAACCTTTTGTATACTTAATAGAGAGCTATATTTTCACCTGATCAATACGCAAGAAGGCGTAAAGAATCGAAGTTAAATGTTGATTTTTAACTTTCTCGTGTGTCCAAGCTGATTCTACGAATTATGAGCAACTGGGCAGAGTCAGCTCAATTGTATCTGTGAACAAACATTTGTGAACTGTAGGCATTTTTTTCGTGTGTTTAGCGTAGTAACAAGAAGTAGTGATAAAAACGTTTATTTTGGGACACCTGAGGTGTTTTTCAAACATCATTAAAAAGTTTCAATAGACTTAATCAAACAAACATAGACTTGTATAAACTATGTATCACACTAATATTATAAAGGCGAAAGTTTTTCAGTGTGTGTGTTTATACGTTTGTTACTTCTTCACGCTGAAACGGCTGGGCTAATTTTGATAAAATTTTATATGGAGGTAGCTGATACCCTGGATTAACATATAGGCTACTTTTTATCCCGATATTCCCGCGGAATCGAGACGTATGCGGATGAAACCGCGGGGCTCAGCTAGACTTTTTTATAAAAGCACATCTGACAGTAAGTATAGGTATAGGTAATATATTATTATAATTATTATTCTAAACATAACGCACATAACGACGTACACTGAAAAATAAAAATGGCAGAGAGTGACGTATAAAGAACTTATTCCCTGACTTTTTTCTTTATTTATTTATTACTTTGCTGTACACCACAAAAATACATATTACAGCAGCGCCTCGCAGTTTCACCCGCATAAGTGTCGATCTAAAAAGTAGCCTATGTGTTAATCCAGGGTGTCAACTACCTCCATACCAAATTTCATTAATATTGGTCCAGCCGTTTGTGCGTGAAGACAAACATACAAACACACTCGGAAAGTTTCGCCTTTATAATATTAGTGTGTAATATAAAATAGATCGAACACTACAAAATATACAATCGGCGGCCTTATCGCTATCTGCGATCTCTTCCAGGCAACCTTGGAATGGACAGTACTAGGATTGGATTTTAGCTAATGATAAATTATTTTATTTCTGTAAGTAGGTTTGTACAAACACTTTTACACGTCAATCATATTTTAAAAACTAGATGAGGTCGGCGATTCTTATCTGACTAGAAACTCTAAGAAGAACGGCCGATACAAATTCAGAGGTCACAGTCTCTTTAAAAAAAAATAGACATATCCTCGATCAGATCATGTGAAGACCACGTAGATTAGTGTCTGAAATGGTCTTTTGAGGAGAGAACCACACAGGTTTAGTGGACCTGTCCCGTCTGTGCAAGCATTTGTAAGTAATCGTGTAGCTCATCATGTCAACTTAAGGAGCTCAATGACTCAACGAACAATACCAAAGAAAGGACATTTGGGTAGGCCGCATATACGAAGTACTCAAACGGCCAGATTATTCTTTACCTATAACTAACTAAACAACAGAGAAAAAATATGACCCACATATTCCTCACATTCAGTAATTAAAATAATAAATACTTCAAGTAAATATTTATGTCATTGTGTAAATAAAAATCATCAAATGTCCATATGTATACAACAGAAAAAGTAAAAAAGTTATTTAACAAAAAAAAAAACAACATTCAATATGTAAAAATTGGCTGTGGGTCATCATCATAATCATCATAGTCCACTGTTGGACAAAAGCTTCTCTATTCCTAACCGTTTAACTTGATCGTCGGCTATTCTCATCCAGATTCTAACAGCCATCTCGTTAAGCTCCTCAATTGGAATCCTACGAATCTCAACACAACTACCTACTGGACCTCCCACATTACCCTGCAATATAATTACCTACACGTCCATGAATTAGCCGACCAGCAAACACGTCCTACAAACAGCACTTAGCAACCGTACCAACATTCTGGCACATCAGCTTAAAGTTGAGAATTAGGACAAAAGCACCAACAAAATGTACGTGACACATTAAAGGTTATATTTTCAGACACGACGAGTGGAATGAAGTCACGAGCCCAGAACACGCGAACTCACTTTGCTTGTCTCCAAATTTATGCAACTTTTCACGATGTAAAAACCTTTCATAACCCCTTCTAGAAACCACTGTTATCGCGGGACTATTCTGAGCGACGATATCGTAAAAAATATTTCTACGTGTAAAATGTTTGCCAATATTGAATTTTATCTTTAAGACTGGTGGTGGTGTGGACTGTATGTTGGTTTCAATGTTCAAATAATACACTTGGTCCTTAATATTCTTATTTATTCTTGATTACTTATTCAGGTGAAGAGACAAACTAATCAATAACTATTGACGAACTAAAGATGAACTATCAGGCATATTACCCATAACTTTGTTAGTATTACTTAAACTATGTTAGCGTATAATTAACTAAGAACAAACAAGTTAAGAACAATAATAAGAAATTAAGAAAAATAATAACAATATATCTACCTATTATGCCATCTTCTGGAGACATCTGGTAACAATACATGCACTGAGCACAGATGCCTCGTGGTCTTCAGTCTTCGCTGTCTTGAATTGAATGGTTACACCTCTAAGGGCTGATTTTACCAAAGTCAGATAGATATCTTTTATCGGTGGAATGAAATTTACATCTGACAGTTCTAGTATGGAAAAAATTACAAAATTTCAAATTTTGTTATCAGAATAAGACTTATTCTAGGTATAAAAGTTTGGTGAAATTCGCCCCTAGGAACATAATTATCTTCTAAACATATGTATTTCTATCTTCAGTAGCGTAGTATCGTATTGAGCGCTTTCAGTCAGTCGAATCGAGAAACTTTTCTTAGTAACGGTTTCATAATCATCATCTTCCTGCCCTTGTCTCATATCATAATACTTGGGGTCGGCGCAACAAGTTTTCTTCTTCCATTCTCCCCTGTCAATCGTCACACTATCATTCACTCCCTTCTTTTTCATATCATTCCTCACACAATCCATTTATCTTTACTTTAGCCTTAGTAAGTAGGTTTACGACTCAAAAAACGTTAAACGATCAATCCATAATGAGTGTTTATGCAATATGCATTCACCGATGAAAATATACTAAATCTTCTTCTAGTAAATGATAAACAATTTTTGAAGGTGACCTGTCGAGGCCAAACACGTTTTAATGTCTGCAATTAATGTGTTTCATATACTGCAATTATTACAAATCCAATCTACCGAATTAATAAGCTAGTAATTGATACGCAATCATTTCTTGTACAAAGTAATCATCAAAGTAACTAATTTAGAAAGGAACACACAAAATTTTAATTAATTTCTTTAAGAAAATTGCACTTAACTCTACAAAGTTGATTTAACCTCTAATAAACAAAATAATTTGCCTACAAGTCATGGGGTTTATTTATAAACAATGATTAAAGTTAAATGACGTATAAACGTTAAAAATGTAGGTATGCTTAAACAATCACTACTTAACTTTACTTTTTATCGAAGTTTATGAAAAGAGGTATAATTATACCCGGTACGAGTTAATGAAATGGACATCAGAAGACTACCATCCCAATTCACTAAACGTACAGTTTTTCCAGTATTACGTACGCCTCAAGGACTACGAAAGATATACCGGAATATTAATAATGTCAATTATAACTTTTTCTTTCCTTCGTTTCTTCAAACTTAACCTTCGACATCTTCCCGATATCTTCCCCACCAATCAGAATACGCCCTCTATTCCCAGTAGTAATGTGTGAGGGGACACTAGAACATCCAGTTGGCACAGAAGTGGCGGGCTACGCACGGACGGGCCCACGGGCCACAGGCAAACCGGATAGTCTAAGATCCCGTTTAGCACCGATCTCCACTCATGTGTTTTCCAAGTGAAAATCTTTTTTTTACCTACGAAAAAAAACGCGTAGGTACATATTTTTATGTTTTACCACGCTTATATTTTTAGTAGTAGCAAAAGGGTAGGTTTAGTAGTGAAAAAAGTTAGTTGGTCGGTCAGGTATGATAAACAGTTTTAGGTACTTACCAAAAAATAATCAGCAACTTAACTTTTTCAAAAGTTTAGTTTTTTCAATTAGTAGTAAATGCTTAATTATATACATTTGATGCACATGGAAAAAATTATAAAAATCACTTTTAATTTAAGTAAGGATTTATTTCATTTAATTAGCCACCTTTTCGTAGTATGTATTAGGTACCTACAGTCGATCGCATGCCGCCGCGCCGGTAGCAACACTTCGACTGGCCCAGTGAAGTACGGAGTTTTAATATAATGAGAGACCAGCTTACACTGGTTTAGTAACTCTGACGTGTAGCCCACTGTACAATTTTTTTATAAAAATTCTATCATTAGACGACCACATGAGTATGTCAATGTAAGACGGGCTCTCTTACTACTAGTGCACCACCATCCGATTGCATTACCTCATTCTTTCTTATTTACAAGAAAACCTCTTGCATGGACATTCGTTAGCTCAGGGGACTACGAGCTGCTTTGGGATTTATTTCTGTTTGTACATTGTAGGTACTTCCATTAGTTTGTTTGCATTTCATTTGTTTCTGATCAGGATTGTCTTTTGTTTTTTTTTCGGGGTGTATGTAGGTTGAAGTATTTTTGAATTTAGAAAATGTAAAAACTACAGTCCGTTCTCAGTTATTTTACCTCAGACAACGGCAACCCAACTAAAACCTTAAATTAACGTGAATAAAGGTTACTGGGATTTTGACAGACTAGTCGGTGACAACAACCCAAAAGCAACCTTATTGTAACGACAATAAAGATCACTATGATTTTGACAGTGAAGCAAATTACGAACGGGCTTTAGTGTTAACAGTTTCAGTTTTGTATGTCGGTATCCAAAATAAATCAGTTTTGTAGTGAGTGTGTGCGCCACCATTGTTTTCACAGGCAAAGGGAACTCATAACCTCAATGAGAAAAAAAAAAGATTAAAAAGGTAGGTAACATAGTTTCGTCACATGAAAATACAGACATTTTGCCCGACAACAACAAAACTTTGTTTCGAACACGTATATGAAATTTCTATGAAGTACTCACAAAAGGCTAACTTCCACGAAATGTATATAAAGTGACAAAGGATCCCTTGTTAGTTTGAGATTAAAGCAGAAAACTAAATCCGAATATCCATTTATCCCAATCTGTATAAGGGCACACGACGCCTTTCACCTTTGTCTCTGAAATGGGAGTCTCCAGGATAGCAAAATCTCTGTGGTGGCAACGCAAATGCGACATCTCTGGTAATGCAAGATGTCCATAAGCGACAGAAACCACTTATATCATCAACTTAGGACGGCTGCTTGTTTGCTGCAATAAAAAAAAAATATTCGAGTATACAGTAAAGTAAAAATATGATTTACATTATTTACAATCGAGGAAAGTTAAATTCTAACTGTATTGTAGACCTGCCTGATCTAGGTTTATGAAAAACCTGTGTTTCAGGCCATCAATTTATATCTAAAAAGAAGACAACAAAAAAGGCCGCTGCACACTTGTAACACCCGACGCCATCCCACGCTTACTTATTGGCCAAATGACGAAAATAGCTCAACGAGACGAAAAATGTGGCCAGTGAGTAAGCTTCATTGATGTTGCGTAACGTTGTGTGTTATAAGTCTGTTTCCGCCTTAAATGTATTAGAAGCTAAATTGAAAAGATGGTATAATATTATCAATGACTTAAACAGTTACTATTTGGATAAAAAAACAAGCATAGGCAGTTATGGGGACTGTAGTCATCATCATTTCAGCCCAGAATCACTCACTGCTGGGTATAGGCCTTCCCTTTCGTTTACCACACTTCCCGGTTCTGTGCATCTCTCATCCAGGTGTTTCCCGCGACTTTGACGATATCGTCAACCCAGCGCGCTTTTAGACGGCCCTGGTTTCTTTGGCCGAACCTTGGCCACCATTCGGTCACAGCTTTACTTCATCGGCCACCTCTTAGATGTCCTGCCCAACTCCACTTGAGGCGCACCGCTCTGTCCCCGACGTCATAGACTTTCGACCGACGACGGGTTAATGTAGTCATTGTAGTATCAAACATTAAAATTACATATTCTTTAAATATACTGCAATATTTTTTTTTTAATTTTAAATACAATTTTAAAATATACGTAGCACCCTAATTGAGAAACGCACTATAATCTCAATCTAAATCATTTTGAAGGATATTGCTAATCTATTGCTTCATATGTCCGAAAAATTTGACTGGAGAGCAAAATAAATAACGCAATGAATGTTGATGAATTGTCAAAATGAAAGATATTGCTACGGATACTCGTAGTTTGTTACGCAATTACCCCGCTGTACTCGGTACTCTTACAGACAATATTGTATTTAAATCAACTGAGCATGATACATTTCATATTATGATGAAGTGTTACCAATATTCGCAGGCGGCCCCTTTTCGAGACGAATCAGGCTCACGTTAGGTAATCGCAAGTTGATTGAATTACTCACGCACGTCAGGATTCTGTCATAGATCAAGAAATTATGTTATTTATTCGTTTATGATTTTTATTGTTTATGGTTAGTAATAATGTGATTAATGATGAAGGTAATTGAGGAAAAGTTTGGAAATTTGGTAAAATACCTCACACAGTATGCCGAAATGTTAGGATTGATGTTTCAATAACAAAAAAAGACGGGTTGCACTCCGGGAGTGCCGGCAGAAGTGAAAACTTGAATATTAACGTTGAAATAAATCAATTATTAATTGAATTAATATAACTAAGTTTTTTTCACTATTTCTGCGTCACTTTTTTCATAAATCGATGCACTTTGTTTAATTTCCATTTTTTGAAACACTTTATATACACAAATTTTACGAATACACAGCAGTGTGGCTACTACACAGACGGTCGAGCCATCAGCTGTCCATCCACGTCCGCGTCCGCGTCCGCGTCCACCATCACCATCACATCACATCACGTCACCATCACCATCGCCATCACCATCGCCATCGCCATCACCATCACCATCACCATCCATCCATCCATCCATTATCGTGTCTCACTTGGTTGACTTCGGTTGGCGCCGCCGCCGTAGAAAGAGATGGGGGGGGGGAATCTCTCCTGACGGTCACGTGTCCTGACGCGATGCCCTGACGCGAGTTTAACATTTTTTACCCATTACAAAAAGTGTTCAACGCCGCTAAAGAAGTTTTCACTTCAAAATTATAAAACAAAATTGAGTTTAACATTTCATGTCAATCCATTTCTTTGAGCAGTGAAAAATTCATTGTAATATAATTGCAGTCTTTTCCGCCCGCATAGTGACTGTTCTTACTTCCTTCATCTAAATAGAAGATGAAGTAAACATAATCAGCCTATAATGTTCCCACTGCTGGGAACAGACCCCCTCTCTGTGGGAGAAAGTGGACTGGAAATCCACCACGCGGACTCAGTGCGAGTTGATAGATGTCGCAAGTCTACGAATTTTTGAAGACATCCGACCGGTTTTCTCACGATGTTTTTCTTCACCGTTTTGAGAGCAGTGGTGATGAAATAATTTACACAAATTAAATTGCCTGTCAGGGTTCGAACCTACGACCCGACTCATAAATCGCAGCCGTTACCACTGCTCTGAAGATGAGGTAATAGCACTTATTTCCAAGTACTGTTAATTTGCAATATAGACAAATTAAATTTCAATCATAACTTGGAGTTCCGTACAAATTTGTAGGTAGGTATGTAAATAGTTTATCAAGGGTTTTTTTATGTAACTACATATTTATGGTTTTCGGATTTTTCCTTTACTTGTGCTACATGACCTTGCTTCTTGCTAAATTTCATGATTCTAGGTCAACAGGAAGTACCCTATAAATTTTAATTCCCTTGAGAGTGTCGAAATATTCGTTTTTTGCGGCATAAAGGGTCGTTTCTTTTTTTACGTTAACTTAGAGGTTTGATTTCTTCACAGCTTCAAGGGACTGTAGACATGGGGATATGGTTTTAATTTCAACTCGATAACTCCACGCGTTCCTGAGATAGAGGGTCTTGACAGACGCAGACGCACACAAAAAAGTGATCCTAAAAGGGTTCGTTTTGCCTTTTGAGCTACGGAACCCTAAAGACGGAATTTTTCCAACGTACAGAGCCAATAGCGCAATTTCAATTTTCATAAATCAACACTGAACAAAGAAATAGGCAAAAACCGCTTCCACTCATAGTCTTTGCGTCAAAGCCTTATTGCAAGTTGCAATATACGCTTATTAATGAACGACAAATACTAATTTCGCATGCCTTTGTCTCGTTCGATCATCGCTCAGCGTTCCTCCGCCTGAGCGCCTGCAATAATCCGTTTGTGACTGACATTTATGAGTATACCGCCTTGTGTGGCTATTGGCAAAATCCTTTGTGACCCGTCTAAAGGAATACCCATACAGCGTAAGATTCAATACATGCTGAAGGATTGATTTCGCTGAGCAGTATCGCATTCGACAATGCGCTCGCAAGACTATTGAAATTTGAAATCGAACGAAGTTAACTCGGTATGGTACTCGATTGTTGTGTAAGATGTTGCGATGCTGTTTATAGCGCAGCTTTTGAGAACTTACTTGTCACTTGTAGGATTGAGTATGAGAATGTATAGGTGTCATCGGTAAGTTGTAAAGCATAAAGTCTGACAACTGAAAGGAGATTGGATAGGTTTTATGACTATTCATAACTTTTGAATTATTTGACGCAATAAGAGAAAATAGTGTGACAAGGATCGTTTGGCGCTTGAATGACAGGGGAGCGTTTTTGGTGAACATTTATGTGAATTTGTATTAGAGCAATAGCGCACTAGCGACCTGGCAGCGCGGCCACGACGCGCGGCCCGGCCGCAGGGTTTGCGATTTGCGACGCGGCCAAAACCGCGGCTACGATCGTCAGTTGCACATACAGCGCGCTTCAAAATGGACGTTGAGGAAATAGCAGTACTTTTGTATTTTTGTAAGCAGCGGAAAAAGAAAAGGAAAAAATATTGGGTTCATCCCTTGCTACGTGAAAGGCGAACAAAGGGATTATTTCATACATATTTTTTAAGTCGCGGTTGGCGTAGTCTTCACAGGACATGTCCCACAACGCCCTCCTTGTCTCAATCTCTGTTATAAACCTTTCCGTGTCGAAAGACATCGCGATGATCACAAATCACGCTGTAGTTCCACAATACGTGCGGCCGCCGCGGCTAGTGCGCGCACACTGGTGATTTAACTAGAATGCAATTGATCTCAGTGGCCGCAGCGGCCAGCGACTGAACATGGGCCGCTAATGCGTCGCTTCGATCTCGCTGGCCGCTGCGGCTTGGTGTGGCCCCTGGCCGCGTGCGGCCAGATGCGTGTGCTCTATGACGATTTCATACTAATGTATCTATCTCGATGGCCGCCGCGACCTGGCCGCTGCGGCCTAGCCGCTAGTGCGCTATTGCTCTTAGAAAAACAAAATGGCGGCGTTAGTTGCGAATTTTGGCATGCGCCAAAAAATCCTTGTACAGACGCCAACACATCAAGCTACCCGAAACTGCCAAATTTTCCCAATCAACTTTGAACTTTATGCTTTAGTAATAAAGTTAAAAATCTATTAAAGAAATTTGACAAATTGTAGTAGCTAAAGAGAAAAACACAGACTGTAGCTATCTATACATACAAACGTATAAAATTGTGGTGTCAGTTTTGAATGTCAAAATAACAGCTCTTTACTAAATGCATGTGAAATTATATACGGTACCTACCTATAACAAAAAAAAAAGACGGGTTGCACACCGGGAGTGCCGGCAGAAGTGCAAACTTCAATATTAACGTTGAAATAAATCAATTATTAATTTAATTAATACTAGCGGCCCGCCCCAGCTTCGCACGAGTGCAATTTTTTTTTTCGAATTTCCAAAATTTTCTTTCATACAAACCTTGTCCCGGCAATACCGATCACAACAAAAAAAGAATTAGCGAAATCGGTCAAGCCGTTTTCATGTCAAGTCGTGACAACGGAAAACGGGTTTCATTTTTATATATATAGATTACTCATTTTTTTTCAATATTTCTGCGTCACTTTTTTCATTAATAGATGCACTTTGTTCAATTTCCATATTTTAAACACTTTCGGTCTTATTCATAAAAAAAGCCTATTGAAGGTTTAAACCATTCATTAGTTAAAATGCTCAATAGGCCTTTAAAACATTCGATAAAATTTTGTATTCATAAACGCTTCATAAACGTTCTATAACTAGAATGTCCTACAACTTCTAAATGTTGCCATTATAATGAATATATAGTTCGTAGACAGATATGCATATGAGAATATCTGTCTACGAACCGAATATTTGTGTCCATAGACATTATTACGTATGAAAAACTAATTTATTGTCTACAGTTTCAACAGTTTTGACGCGACAACGTCATGGTCGTCATGGAAACAATATGAATAATTGAATATGTCAATGAATGAATTTGATATTGTATGTGTCAAACTAAAAAACTTTTGAATATTTTTTTTGTATTTAAAATAAATGAAATTAAGACCGGAGACTAGTTGCAATAAAGGGCAAAGAATTGAATATTGGTTGGAGGAGGATAAGGTGTGTAGGTACCTACTGTTACAGCTAAAATGTGTTCAAAGTAAGTTATGTTTTGTAAACATTCTCAATTTCTTATACTTTTTATGCTTGCTTTTGCTTCTAATCCTTAGATTTTTTGGAAGAATTGGTCAGGGAGAGGTCTCCATAATAGAAAATAAAAACACTGACACAAGCACTAACGCTAAACAGGGGCAGCCTGGCATGATTTACGAATTAGGTGCCTATCCAATTTACAATTTTACGAAGAACTTCGTTTGCCTGTACAAAACTCATTGTAACAAAAAAAAACCCGCCATAAGAATAATAATGACTGTTATTTTGATGCCGCTACTGATTAATTAAATCAGTATAAATAAGATAATGAAGAGAAAGAATTTATAACATTAGTTTTGTATTTCAGGTCAATAGGACTAGTAAAGATGGTGCTTCACTACGAATAGCAGAAAATGAAACGGCCTACAGAAGAGATGGCACAGATGGCAAATGAAAAGCAAACATTTTAAAAATGTTGTTCTGCTTGCACAAGTTTTAGAAGCCAAATTAGAGTTTAGAGTATTGTTCAGCCGTGAACAGGCAAGAGTTACATACGCCAGCGTCAGCATCAAGAGCGACATACATTCGTTCCACATAAATTAGTAATTAGTAAATGAATAAATTAGTCATCAAGCTGGAGTAGAGTTTGATTCATCTTCCATAATTCCTCTCACTATGGCCAAGACACCTTTAGCCATCACCAGTTCTATGAGTCTGTGGGACCGGCAATGACAAAACTATTTCCTGTGTACACATTGCACAACGTACACAAACCCCTATTCCTACCCAAATTCTGTCTGTTCCCGTAGGTCTCCCGTAGACTTGTATGATAGGTTAGGGTGTTAGGATAACTGGGGTGTTAAGTAGTTGCTGTAGGTTTGTAATCAGTAGGGTGAGGTAACCATAGATACCAGGCTCAATCGTTACAAACTTAGCCGCACTGTATGCATTTGGAATAACAGCCGTACTAAGCTGTAAGTCCCGGTGCGTACAAGTATTATAAAAATAAACTGATATTTGTATACAAGCTTTTTATTAATGAACTACTTCCTAAATTTCTTCTCTTTTACTTTAGATCTTGTTGGCTCAAAATATTGCCACTTCCACGTTGTCGTCGGTGGCAGCGCAGAGGTCACTTTGACTGCATGTTTTGGGTAGGACAAATAAGGCAGGATAGGACGTGGAGCATGTTTTGCAACATAGCTTCACAGCCACACCCTACTGGAGCATCTCCCTGCAGGGTTTAAACTTCCGTGGTCGACACGGAAGCATTGTTTTCACACAAAAGCAGCAATGTCCCACAGTATTTCTTGTTGCTATAATGTGCTTCGTTATATTTTTCGTCGCTTCTATTTTGTATTGTAAGTTAGTTAGTCATTTATTTTAGTATCTAGTGTATATAGTTAGTTTCTAAAAGAATAAATGGTAGGTATATAATAATAAACTAAATTGGTTAAACAGAAGTTCAAAATAAATTAAATACAACTGCGGCTCCTCGAAGTACTATTGTTTACGAAACTGACTTTTCAAACATTTGTACGTCAAATGTCATTTTCTTCGGCCATCTTTGTCGTGTCTCACTTGGTTCACTTCGGTTGGCGCCGCCGTAGAAAGAGATGGGGGGGGGGGGGGGGAAATCTCTCCTGACGGTTACGTGTCCTGACGCGATGCCCTGACGCGAGTTTAACATTTTTTACCCATTACAAAAAGTGTTCAACGCCGCTAAAGAAGTTTTCACTTCAAAAATGTTTTTAAATATACAAAAATTTAAAAGTACACCTATTTTTTAACAGACACATAACTGTCTGTCTGTTTCGGCTAATCTCCGAAACGGCTTGACCGATTTTTTCACTGGCACATAGCTGATGTTATAAAGAGTACGAAGGCTATTTTTATTTTGGAAAAATAACTACGGTTCCACGCTAGATAAATCAAACCCATGAAATTCAATTTGTTTTCCAATTCGCAAACGAAGTCGCAGGCTCTTTCTATAAAGCACCGCCCACAACACACATCAACTGCACTTTTCTATCAGTTTCCTTTACGACTTACAACCCAACAACGACTACACGAATCGCTCGTCCATTTCCGTATCGAATTTTTATTTCCAATAATAGTCACTTAATGTAGAGTATTAACATTGATGTAAAAACATCAGCAATCAGGACTCATTTGTAAACGTTTTCCCTACATTAACACCGTATGTTGCAAACGCGACACAATTTGTTTCAGTGTCGATTTTTGCGATGGCTTCATATGTAACGCTGGTCTGATATTTCAATACTCGTGGGTTTTGTTCCAAGATGTAGGGAATTAGCGATGTATTTGTTGAAGTTTTTTTAACATACATTAAAATTTACATTAATTAATTTTACAAGCATACACCTGTCTATATTTTTTTAAGGTAGAAAACTTCTTTAACACTTTGCGTTCTTACTGAACAGTGAACCAAACTGAGGGCCTTTTTACCCGACTGCGCGACGCAAAGGAGTGGTAATGTGTTTATCAGCCTATGTATGTAAGTATGTATGTATGTATGTTTGTATGTTCCTTTGAAGCACTATACAGAACAAACGCCTGGGCCGATTTTTATGATTCACACGTCAATCGATTCCTCTCAGTCCGGCGAGTGTCACTAAAGACATGACGTTAATGAAAATTCAATATGGCGACTACTAGACGCCATATTGTGAAAATGAAAAAAATGAAAGTCAAGAAACTACACACATCAAAAGTGTCTAGGGATCAAGCATTTTTATGCGGATTTCTTGAGATTGAGATGTGGCTTTGTAATAAATGTATGATTTTATAAATTTATATGGATCCTTTTTGGTGCATTTCATAATTTGAATCAGGAACTGTGAATCAAATTCGAGTAAAAGATGAAAATCAGCTGTCAATATTTTCCCTATAAAAACATACAACGCATTGAAGACATTATTAGTGCTACTGT